>OU342790.1:10000000-20000000 GCA_910591515.1 Cerceris rybyensis
GAGTTTATTCACGGCGGGAATAGAGAGGAGAGCATTCTCTAATATACATCGAATATTCCTTCAGCAGCCACGTACCCGTCCTGCCATGGCGTCGCGATGCCAGGCGTCCCCGTCAAGTGAAACGAATTATTGACGATGCGTTTCGTCCTCCCGTTGCCCAGCTCCAAGCAGGTTTGTATCGATCTTCTAATTACAGAGGGGAAGGTCTCGATGATTTCGTTTATTTCATATAGCAACGATCAGGACGTCTCGTTTGCATCGTGCTTCCGTAAGGACATTTTCGCGCTTTCTCCAATTTAAAATCATTCTGCGGGCGAATTCAATGGAAATTTTTCTACGTTATGGAAATTTTGTGATGTATGAAAACCTTCAGCCAGAATTTATATATTGTTGATCGATGTGGCTGGTTTTTTTAGAAAACTTTCGAATATTAGATAGATATATTTCTTTTTGAGATTCACAATTGTCAGTCAAATGATACATGATTGATAGATTTAGAGAAATTTGTTTCTTTTATATTAAATTCACGAATTGGCGAGGTTTCGGGAGATCAATGAACTGTAAATAATTCAGATGCTTTATGCTACTTTTTGTGGCTGGTTTGTCGATATTCAATGCGATTTTAAATTCCTTCGACTCTCTTCATTACTGTTAAACATCCGACTTGCGACGAAATGTTGTTAAAATTCTAACAGAATAGTATTATTCTCGAAACCATTTTTCTCACGCTTCGAGCTTCGATATAAGACACTAAAAGTTAAAAAAAAATTCTTCCCCCGTATTTTATTTTGCGTGTTCGACGTCGTCCAAAATCGATGCGGTCGACAAATTTCGTGAACAAGAATCGGTGCAGAGGATCCTCGACGCGATTGCACGCATAAAAACGCGCGTCACGTCCAAGAAAGGAAAAGAAAACAGGCAAATACAACGGAAAGAAAGGTGTACATAACAATAACCTGGATCTGCGATACGGACAAAAATGGAGAACGAGCAATCGAAAACCTACTATACCCGAAAACACAAGGAAACAACGGATGCTAAGAGCAACAGAAAACACAAGAGAGATCAAGAAAGCTGATAACGTACGAGAAAAATGATATGCAAATGGTAAATTAACCGTTTGAGTGCCAAGCAGTCGCGTTTCTTCTGTTCAGTATCGGTGGAAGAAGAGTGACACTTTTTGCACAAATAACAAAAATGATTCAGCATTATATACTGATTACGACAGTACAACTATAATGTAGACAATATCTTTTAACCCTTTACGAACAGTGAGATTTTTGAGTATTGCAAGGTAATCATTTATTTGACGATCCAAAAATACTTTTTTATTAGAAAGTTAAACTATTAACACTAGATTTACGGATGTTGATTATATACCTATTTTTACTGATGTGAGCCAATTTGACTCACAACCGTAAAACTAAGTATACCACATTCGATAACTCGAAATGAAAGTGTCTGCGGGGGAGAGGAATCTACATTTACACATATTTCATTATATGACTAAAAACCAACATATGTTTTTCAAAAATAATATTTAACTTTTTTATATACAGTTACTCACAAAATTGAGTGTACACTTACGTTGGTAATAAAAAATGGCGAAAATTGTAATGAAAACATAGCTATTTTGGTGTGATAACATAATAATATATTTTTTCATTTAGTTTATATAACAATTGATTTAAAAAACTTATAATATTAATTATTTACATATGTGTATTTAACTAAAACTACAAAATTACACCAAAATATTTATGTTTTCATTATCTTTTTCATAATTTCTTATTACTAATATAGGTGTACACTTAATTTTGTGAGTAACTGTATATAGCAATTAAATTTTCAATGAGTCAAATTGGCTCAGTTCGTAAATCCAGTGTTAATATATATGAATTGTAAATTACTATTTGTGTAATCATATTTCAGCATTGTATTTCAATTTTTCTAACCTAACCGTGTATACTCGCAGCGATAAGCTGTAATTAAATTTTTTCTCAAGTCACCTATATGCGTCGCCAGTCCTCGAAGGGTTAACTGACAAAGAAAACAAAAATATTTACCATTTACAAGTAGAAAACATTGAAATTTTATTCTGTTGCATTCCTCGATGAAAAACGAAAGAAGCGCATTTCCATTTTCGATCAGATTTTCGCAAAGAGCTCTGGCAAACGGTTAAATGAACGAAAAGAGAAAAAAACAGAAGAAACCAGAAGTCATCGTGTCGTATCAAAAATTGAATTAATTCCAATGGGAGATCGTTTTTGTACGGAGTACAGAGTAACAAGAGAATGAGAGAAAGAGACAGGCAAAATAGAGAAACAGGCAGACAGGCAGACTGAATGACAGAAAAAGACGCGTATCGCTAGGTTGCACAACTGGTAGGCGATTAGCGATGGATAATTGGCAATTGGTACCTTCGGTACAAGTGGACCCAGCTTCGACCAAGCGAACGAACGAGCATTCGTACGATCCGATCGAAGATCGACGAGTACTTAATTGTTCGTTACGCTGTACGAAAAGCGAATTGGCTTGAAAACTTCAAGATATATCTCGTTTCGTGAAACAACGATGAAACTGTTGAATCCGATCGATCGAATTTCTAATACATCGAGATAATTGGATGATAGTTCTGCTGAATCCACTGTACTTCAAGCGATGTTCGACGACGGAAACGCAGGACTCTTGCAGACTCTTCCGGTGAACGTTCGCAAGTGGACTGAGAATGTCTATTTGGGAATTTAAGATTTCGAGTTTGTTTAACCTCTTGCCACACAATAACGAGTGACACTCGTGATGCAGAATATTGGATAGGAAATTTTCAAGTTTTGAAAGCTATCAAATTGAAAATTTCAGTAAAATACATCACAATGAATCATTTCTATAATATTAACCCCTTGCCTTACGATTTCTTTTGCAATGTGACAATGACTTGAAATTAATTGTTGGAATAATAATCTATCGCTTGGTTCAAGGTCTCTTGACCCACTGATATTTTCAATTTGATAATTTTTGCAAATCTTAAAATCTGTCGATACAATTTACTGCGTCACGTGTGCCACACGTGTTCCTAAAGCAAAGGGTTAATGTTACGTTAATACTAGATTTACGGAAGCTGTAACATTGACGGATTCCTACTTGTTTTATAAGCATTTATCAAATTTACAGAGAAGATGTACAGTAGATTTTTCAGGTGTAATTTATAGTACAATAATCACTTAGTAAATTATCATCTTTGCAGCTTGATTGCTCTTCTTGCAAAGTTCTTATTTAATATGTCAGTGTGTAACTGATTTCACACCCATAAATCTAGTGTTAAATTAAATGATATACTGAGAGACACTAATCGATCTTTATTTTACCAATTTAAATCCAAATTATTGAGAACGCAGTAACAAAAGAAATCGTACAGCAAGGCGTTAACAGAGATCATCTCTTTGCCAGAAATCTGTTAGAATTAGTCGCTTAGACATTAGAATCGATGGATATCTTGGAATTTATATTCGAACTGGTTATATTTACATTCCCAGTCCACTTTCAATTTTATTCGTACCTCCCTCGAGACTTTCCAACGAATCCATATCGTGCCAGAGAAAAGAACGAAATCGAAAATTTGCGAGGATTCTAGGATATGCGTTTCCTGCTGTTAAATACGCAGAGATAAATTGACATGGAGAACACCAACGGAAACTCGTAGATATCGGTATGGGTATTGGAAGCAAGGAATTAGAAAAGTATCGATTCATAATGGATAATGGTGAATGAGTTTACACCCTCTCTACCTCTCTCCCCAGGGAAACGACGAGCGGAAATGAAATAAAAGAGTAAAGAATAAAAAAGTAACTAATTAATCAAGGATCGAAGATGAACAAAGTCCTGCGTTTTCGTCCTGGACCATTTATCTAGTGTTTTATCGTTTCGATAGGATCTAACGTAGCATAAAATGAAACCTACTTCGATCCAGAGATTTGTAAAGCCCACCTCGGCCATTTTTGACTTTGCATATTCGATTCGTATTGCTCCCCGGTCGGAGGAGAGGAGAAAGGATCCTTGGAGAGTGGTCATCGCCTGGGCCGCGTAGCGAACGTCTTGATATTCGACAAAGGCCACTGGCGACCCTCCCTTCGTGTGCATACGAAGCCGGGAGAAACCAGGAGAACTGTGCATAAATAAGAGAAGCGTACAATACGTGCTCTAGTTAGTTATAAAAGACGGTAACTCTGGTAACGGGGTTTTGAGAAGGTGGTGACGGTGGTTGTGGCGGTGACGGTAGTGATGGTAGTAGTGACAGTTGTGGTTAATGGTGATGGGTGTTGCTCGGCAATGGTGAATCTGGTTTTAACACCACGATGTCTCCGGTGATGCACGGAAAAGGGACGATTCAAGTTACTTTGGATTTAATCGAAAATTGGAGTTCACGAAAAGATTTCGAGTTTTGAAGTATCAGAGAAGTCGTAACACATTTTGCGCGGGAAGCGACTGAAGTCGTTTTTTACGCATTGGTAGTGGAGCGCGGGTAACGACATAAGTCGTTTTCTAGGAATTATTGGTGGATTATTGTTAGTGGTGGGCTTGTATAATGTTTTTACAATAAGATCGAGTAAATACATATGAGTACTGGGTCGATGTCCGTACACTTCGAGTTAAAATGTGCGTTGCAGGAATGCATTCCTATAATTGGGCTTTGCTTTCAGCTATACATTGACATAGATTATACGTATACGTATAAATTTTGCTATGTACACTTGCACAAAGGAAAGTGCTTCGAAAGATATCACTAGTTAAAGCATTTTGAAATTCTTGATTTTCTTAGTTTTTGATTTCGGAGAAAGTATTTTGATTTTTTTCAAGTGAATAGAGAAATTGATTTTTAAAGAGAGACTAAGAGTTTTATTAAAAGAAAAGTTAAAGTTCAAAGACTACAGCTATTTTGTGCAGAAGTAATTTAGCGGACGAATTGCAAAAAATCGTCCGCTACTCCATGAAAGTTTGGCGGGAAAGCACCCGCGCAAGGTGTGTTAACACTAGAACTGGCGCTAAATCTACTATGGTTCAATGTATGAAGTAAATACTTTGCAAAAGAGGAATCAGAACGTGGAAAATATGATTGATTTGCTAATTCGTGTTTAATGAAACAAAAGTGAAATATCTAATCAAGAGTCTTGCTATAAACTTGGAAAACTTTAGAAAAAATTGTTGACCAGTCATTTTGACTTGCTTGGTAGTTCTAGTGTTAAATAATTTTTAGAAAAAATTTTGAAAAGATCTTACAACATGGTACGTTTAGTGTTAGTATGATGGAATTCAGAATTTCATTGCACCTTCAGTGCAATTATTCTGAATACTGTCCTACAAGTACTTTCCTTTTTCCTTCCTTCCTCCTCCATCTTCCTCTATCGACAATCGACCGAAATCTCAACGTTCCAATTTCCCCGCTATTAAGAAATTAATGCGCCATAAATTACCTCCGACGATATTTCCTTCCGTGCAACACCTCGTACGACATCGGATGCTAGTAATAGTAGTACCTGTACTACGTATTTCGATACAGGTATTGGTAGACGGATACGAGCACAGGTGCTTCCTATGCCTACGGTCTACGACGGTGGCAAATGATCAGCGGATGTCGGTGATATTTTGGAGGCAGTGCTGTGTTAGTACGTTAAGCTCTCGAACGTTAACGCGTCTTGGAACGTGACGGAGTTAATACGGTAAACTTTACAGAAGTGTGTTACATAATGGACGAAGGAAATCGGTTTGGAACGTGTACGATTAAACGTTTTGAACGTGAACGATTAGGAACGCGTTAAAGTGTACGGAGAGAGAGAAAGAGGACACACTTGCGGCTGCTATAGTCCGACAACTGAAAGATGGCTAGAGAACTGTAAAACCTCTCCGTTTCAACAGTCTATTCCCGCCTTTTTACTTTTGGAATTCTCAAACATAGTTACTTGATGTAAACACTGTTTATGGTCGTTTACTTTCTGTACATCGATGATATCTGTTATTTTATATTTTTATTATGAATGTAAAGTGACGCAAAATTAAAGTACACCAACACGTAAAATATTGGCTTGATAAAAAAGTAATTTCTGATTTTGCTTAGGGGTAGCATTATGTTTGTTCTGAACAACTTCTGACAATGTTATGATTTGTTTCTTTTGATAATTGAAAATTCTCACTTTTGGCTTGACTTTGAAAAGAATTGTACTTTATTTCGGTTACGGTGAATTTTAATGTAGAGCGTAAAAGCGAATTTTTTATAAAGGCAAAGGTTGTTTGGGAAGCGATGTCACACTTCCCATATAGCTTTGACCTGGCACCATCAGATTACCATTTATTTTGAAGTTTAAAAAACTTTTTGAATGGTAAACTTTCATTACTGATAATAACTGAAAATCGCACTTTTTTAATTTTTTGCTAATAAGGGTCAGAATTTCCATAAAAGCGGAATCATTAGTTTGCCATAAAGATGGCAAAAGGTCATCCAACAAAGGTCACCGAAAACATTCACTATTAAGAAAAACTGAACTCCATTTTACCCTACAAAGCCGAAATTGCTTTCTTGCCAACCCGATAAGTACATAATACATACATAAAGCACATTAAATACATAAAACAAGTAAAAAGATAATCTCATCCTTGCGCCAATCTGCTGAAGACAGTTCTCCTCAAAAACACTGTAGAAAAATGTTTCTCCACCATAACAAAATCCAATCGTGTGGTTCTGGATCGCACGACGCGATTGGAGAACATCAAAATCGTTACAATTCGTAGCTTGAATTTGGTGTTTGCAAAAATGAAATCACAGAAATAGCCAATTGAATATGAGAGGTTCGGATGGTCCCTAGCCATCTTTCAGTCGTCGGACAGTAGAATACCGTTCGTTCGAGTTGCATCGATCGGGAGATTAGCGATGGAACGACGTATTCGCATCAAGATGCACTAACCCGCGTATTCTGTCGATTATTCATACCCGACGATTCCATTCCGTTTCTCGTCCCTCTCGAGTAAACCAACGAAATAATTCCAGTTGCGGCGAACGGTCCGCAAACTCTCGTTATCGTAACTCGCGGTGGAAACGGCGACGACGAGGTAGAAGATATATCCTTTCACCGAGTATCCGTTCTGGAAATCGTTGATCATCGAAACGTAAGAAGATCGGAAAGATTGAGCGCGCGCAAATGCTTGCAATTATCGTCAAGTTTAATACGCGACGCGGAGCATCGCCTTTGGCTTCATCTCATTTTCTCTTTGTTCAATTAGTTTGTGGAATCCTCGTGTTATCGCGCGACAATCGAATTTCTATGGATGAATTTCCAAGTACTTGCTCGACTTACAAGTAATTACGCGTGGTTTGGAAATATTCGCAATTTTTGGAAAATCGCGCATGCAGCTTTGCATTTTCGATGAATTTGCATCAACTTTGAACCATTTCTTTTTGGGTTCAAAGGAAACCACGGGTTTTCATTTTTGTTATCGAGTTGACGAAACGCGACCTTCGTTATTGTGATGCGAAAAATTAAATTTTCGAGAAATAAGAAGAGTTACTTTCTTTATGATCGATAAAATGGAATTTACAGCTCTGTAATTATAAATTTTCCAATGTCAACAAATGTAGCTCTCTGTATGACTAAATCAATAATTGCACCTTCGTCATTTAACCTTTCGAGTGCGGAGACATTGAGTATTCTTGACGGATGCCATTAAGTTTGAATTTGCCTACGAGCTTGGTGAATTTTCCGATTTATTTAATTCTTGAAATACGAAAGATTAAATTTTCAGGAATTAAGAAGATATATTTTCGTTACGATTAAAATGAAATTTACATCTCTATAACTATAATTTTCATTTTAGCTCTGTGTATAAATCAATCAATAATTGCACCTTCGTCATTTAACCTTTCGATTGTGGAGACATTGAGTATTCTTGACGGATGCCATTAAATTTAAATCTATCTACGAGCTTGGTGAATTTTCTGGTTTATTTTCTCCCTTAAGTAGAAAATGGAGCAGAGAATGTCTACGTTTCTACAAAGTTGAGATCTAACGCATCTCTTAATAGGAGTAAAGAAGAAGAAAGACCAGGAAGATTAGCTAATTAGAAAGAATTCACTATTTTACAAGTAGTGACTGTCGCTACGACATTCTTTTTCTAAATCTTTACCCTGTTGACACAAAACCAATAGATAATTAATAAATTTTGTGTATTGGCAAGTATACTCGTCATTTGCGATAATTAGCGACCACTGGTTATTTAACACTAGAACTACCAAACCAGTCAAAATGACTGGTGTTCAATTTTTTCAAAAAATTCTCCAACTTTACATAAGAGTCATAGCATAAATATTCTACGTCTATATCAATAAACATAAATCACTCAATCGATCAAATTTTCCGCCACTTGATTCTCCCTTTTTCAAAGTATTTATTTAATTTAGTAAAATATGATAGATTTGGTGCCGGTAGTTCTAGTGTTAAATTGTAATTTTTCTACGAATGCTCAAATATATTCAGTTTCAAAATGTTTGGTATATTTTCAGGCCATGCCGAAATAAACCGAATAACTAAAAAGTATAAATAATTTGAGATAGATTTATGTAGGTGTACATTCTCAAAAGAAGTAATCACAGTTAACCACTTGATCTAGGATTCCTTTTCTTTTGGTTACATCAATTACAGTTATATCAGGATAGACGAATTCATCTATAACTGTATTTCATGTAATCAAACTCAGAAACTCAGTCCACTGCTCTCATCACCTGCACTGGCCAAGATTCGTAATTTCACTCTATTATTCTACACTCGAGTTAAACCTTTCCCTAAAAACACCTTAGTCCTCGTAGAACCTCAGTTTCCCAAAGCACTCCGCACTCAAAGGGTTAACAGTGAAGTTAATTAAATCGCTTTATCTTCCAGCGATAACTCTGCTCCAGCTACATTCCGATTACCAAAAGAATCTTCAGCGTTCTCCGACAAGTCCGAGGACACGTGTCTTTTGCACGCGTATTCGAAATAGCATGAAGTTTCCGAACGACGTGTTACCTGGAAATAATTTACTATTCACGAGACAGCGTGATGCACCACCGGACGACATATTTTATCAAGATTATTTAGTTGGCCGAGTTACACGATCCACGTGAAATCGCAAAGTCCCTTTCCCCGCTGCCAAACGTGAAACAAAAATATTTCCTGTCGTCGGGTTTTCGCGTTAATCGCCGTCACGCGTCACTCAATCTCGCATTTATTCTCGACAGGGGCGGTAGAAAATGAATAGTGTTAGCGCGCCAATAACTGTCGGACCGAGAAACAAACTGCTGAAAATAATTGGGGGATCGCCAGTGTCGATGATTCCACGGAACGATTCGTGTGTCGAACATCAAAGGAGAATGACTCAATGAACGATACGTCGCTTAAGAGAACTTACTTATTCTGCTCACTGAAGAATTCTACGATCGTAAATGATCGTTCCAAGTGTCGTTTTATTGCGCTAACATTGCATTCTTGTTGAAATGAACTTGGAAGGTTTTACGAGCAGGAATACGAATTATTAATCGTCGTGTTTGCTGAAAAATGTTGGTCGATTCTACCTCCGTTGGAGTCTGAATTCTTGATAGTTTAATGTGCATGTGTCTTTTGATGTTCTAGAAGTATAGCAATGTTTAGAAGCGTAATGAGACCTAATTAGGAACTCGTCTTGCTTGTAATGATCTAATCAACTTATTATATGTTGGAGGATACTTACTGTATCGATTCGAAATTTCATGTAACACATTGTATGCGAGTGTTTTTTTAACGTCTCGTGAACACTAGAACTACAAAGCAAGTCAATATGACTGGTTCTCAATTTTTTTTAGAAATTTTCCAAGTTTGTAGGAGAGTCATAGAGTAGATATTTTATGTTTATCTTATAAAACACAGGTTATCGAATTTCTTATCTTTTCCACTTATTGACTCCTCTTTTTTCATAAGCAGTTATTTATATATATATTGAAGTACTTATAATAAATTTACGATGGGATATTCTGGTGCTAGGGCTGAAGCGGGAAACTCGAAAGATTTAAACGAATTTTATTTTTATAGAAAATTAGTATAAATTCAAAACTGCTTACTTTCTAAATTCCAAAGTATACTTAATCTTTCAAATCTAGGTGATTAATGTCACTAATTTTTAAATTTAATTTTTGACGGATTAATAATCACAATTTTTAAACGGTCTATGTACAGTTTTGAAAAAAACGTACTTTTACGTCACCCGCATGCAATGTGTTGACACTAGATCCGAATAAAATAAATAAAGGGGGTGCAAAACATGATCGATTCAACCCCCTACAGTCTCCAACATAGAAAATTACATTTACATTTCCCATACGTAGAAAATTGAAAAAGAAACAGTGCTAGAAATTTCAAGAATATTTTTAAAAAATTCAAGGCAAGTCATTTTGACCACCTCGGTAGATCTAGTGTTACTACTTCGTCCTTCAATGTATTCTCTCTGTAAATGAATTCCTAACTGATACAATTATTACTTTGTGTTACAAAATCAACACAAACGAGCAGTCCAGTGTGTCCAAAACTGTAGAAAATCAACGAATCGATCCCCCAATTGTCTCTCGAGCAGCTGGTATAATCAGCGTTGATTTTACGGATGACCGTCGAAAAAAATGTGTCGACGACGATGTCTATCGACTCATTACGCGCCGACGTGTAATTAAGAAAGCGCACTTAGACTTACGAGCGAACGTGTGCGCGTTCTTTCAACCGCGGAATCGGACACTTAAATCCATCATTACCAGGGCCGAGTGTTCGTAAGGTGAATTTACGAGCGTGCGCCACGAGGACGAGCGCAGTACGTGTCAATTAGCGCATACACGCGCGCTGTTTGTAAAGTCAATTTTAGTCCCCTTAGCCTACCGGGATCGCATCTCTGATTTCCTTCTCCGCTGGAGAGATTATTCGTGAAATCATCCAGGTCGAGCTAGTTTATTTGATTTACGTGAAGTATGATCAATGACAATTGCTTGCTGTTTGGTCGCTTTTTCACAGATGACGGTATTTAGCAAAGAGAACTTAATATTAGGGGCACCAAAGAGTAATCGGAGAGTAATCGAACGTTTTTCAACAAAAGATCGAAGGACTTTTTTTAAAAAGGGAATCGAACAACTACCTTTACCAAAAAGTGTTGGAAAATTATGGAAATTATTTTGTTGATTAGTATTTAAGATTTTTTTTCATAAATAAATGTCTTTTGTCGGCAAAAAAAAAGATTTTGATTAGTTTTCGGTACCCCTAATAGTTGAGAAACATAGTTCTTCTGGTAGATATTTGTTTATAGTGGAAAAGTTATAGTTTTTTTTTTACTAACGCATTGATGTGAAACTAATTCTTTTAAATTCAGATCTTTGTGAAACTTTAACTTTTTAATGAAAATATTTAAATACTGAATGTGGTAGAAAATTAATTTTTATCGGTTATCGGTGACCACTATGGCAGTTAACGTGTTAAGGAAGATTTAGCAGGCGGGTAAATTTCTCTGTGGAATTTGTTTTCTTGTAGATGGTAGAATGTAGGTTATTTTTTATAAAAATTCAGACGTGGTTAAAGTTTCTTATTGCACGGCAATTGTAGAGAGTATAGATGGTCGAATCGGAAATGCGGTTGAAACATTTACTTTGATTGGTTTCGTCGTAAACATCAAAATTGTATCATATCATTCGATTAATTAATTTTCCTATAGTAAACCTTTATACTCACTCTGTAATGCAATTTCAATCGGAAACCATTTACTTTGATCATCTAAAACAAAGTTGGTCCCCTCGTCCAAGCGCATTCCCACTTTCCACCCTCCGCGTTGCGTTCACATCGACGTTAAATTACAAACTGTTCAAAGCCAGAGAAAAAATCAACTCCCGTAAAAAAATGACACTTTAACAAACATAAAATATTAACAAATGCCGTATCTGACAGCGGAATAAAAATCAAACGATTCTAGAAAACTACCCCTGAGAATATTCTCTATAACTAATAACTAATAACTAATTTAATAGATAAATCATTTATTCTCCTGAGAAGGCTATCATATTTCAATATACTACATAAGTACTCGGGACGTAGAGAAATCAAGAGGTAGAAACGTTTATTAATTTAGCAATTTATGAGATGAACGTAGAACACCTACTCTACAACTCCTCTATATACTTGGAGAATTTTTATAAAAAAAGAGGCACCACTCATTTTCACCGACTTGATAGTTCCAACTGTTAAATCGTAACATTTTTTGAATTATAAAACGTAAAATATTAACAAATGCCGTATCTGACAGCGGAATAAAAATCAAACGATTCTAGAAAACTACCCCTGAGAATATTCTCTATAACTAATAACTAATAACTAATTTAATAGATAAATCATTTATTCTCCTGAGAAGGCTATCATATTTCAATATACTACATAAGTACTCGGGACGTAGAGAAATTAAGAGGTAGAAACGTTTATTAATTTAGCACTTTATGAGATGAACGTAGAACACCTACTCTACAACCCCTCTATATACTTGGAGAATTTTTATAAAAAAGGAGACACCACTCATTTTCACTGACTTGATAGTTCCAACTGTTAAATCGTAACATTTTTTGAATTATAAAACATAAAATATTAACAAACGACGTATCCTCAACCAGAATAAAAATCAAACAAATCCATCGTTTCAATCCGAAAAAGAGTCTTCCAAAAACTACAGCGCAAGGGGTGAAATTCCGCGATGTCGTTAGTGTCAACTCAAAACTTAAAAAGTACTTGGAAAAACCATCTCTCTGAAGAGACACCAAACGCAAGCATTGTCAGATAAATGAATGCGATTTTTTTCAATATTGTCAAAGCCAATTGCGTGAAGAAATCAGAGATCCTCACGAATCCCTCGCTATGTCGGCTATCGAGTGACTCGGAGCAAATCGCATCGGCTCTTTCGTAAAATTCAAAATAATTCTGTAGGATATTCTCTAACCTGCTGAAGACGTCCTTAAGCTCGTGCTCAGACACGAACTGGCCGAGATTCGCGACGAAGAGGGTGGAGCATGGCGCATTGCTGACGGCGATGTTTGGTTGAGACGAGGGTGATCCTACCGGCGATGCCAGGGCCGGCGAGGGTAAGAAGTGAGGGAGCGTCGCGTGTATCGACGTCAACGTCGTAGGATGTGGTAGAGACATGGGCGCCTGAAATGAATAAACTTTCTATTATTAGACATTCATAGAGAAACATCGATATATCTTCATTTCTTTCTATCTTATCGGTTTTAAGTGCTGTGGTCATTTCGCCTAAACCTATAGTTTTAGGTTGTACCGGTTCACCGAGGGTATAATATATTAACGTTTTGAGGCACAGTGGGATTAACACGTTCACGACGGGCTGAACCATCGGTGGTACAATTCATGTTTGTCCCATCGGGCACGCTGAGCCGCCGGTGCTGTCGCATTTAAAGAACTAATTATTGTAATTCGTAAATTTACATTTGCATCTTTATAAAGTATAATATACAGACTGCGGATTCTTATACATTTATGACAAATTAAATATGGCTAAAATATACAAAAAGAACATAATATAAAAATATATCTAAAATATCCAAAGTATGGTATTTGTTGTAATATTTATCGAGTGCAATAAATCCCTAGATAGGTTTTCCTGTCTCACCTGCATTTGTGGAACTCGAAATTTGCATAAACATCCGCAGTCTAATAATATAATATTATATTGGAATGTTTTTCTTAAGCAGCTATAATAAGATAACATTTGTTGAGACAAATTAACGCGTTTTTTTTGCATTATTATGCCGCCGGATAGGAGAAGATACGAAAAACACAACCTCCCCATGGTGGAAACACTAAATTCAGGCTCCGTCGTGAACGTGTTAAAAGTTTCTCACCTATTTGATGCGTGAAGATGTATGGCGGGTCATTTTTTGTCTCATCTCGAAAATTCATATAATTTTGTAACTTTGTCAGTAAATGTAAACCAACTTTATGGAATTAAAACAAAGAAAATATATGTGTAATATGGGTCATATTATTTTCTGGATTTCTGTGCCTCAAAGAGTTAGATAATAATTTACTACATTCCCAGATATGAAGTTTTCAACTCGAGTCGACCTTCACCGCCAATTTTTTTTTATTTTTTTTGTCTTTGATGTGGTATAGTTATTTTAACTAGTAGAAGTTAGGGGATATGATATATCTATGGGAGAAATTTGACGGAGTGACTTCGAGCTTTTACTTACTTACACATCATAGCTGCCTATATTTATTTCGATCGATGGAAATGGGATTGATTGCGAAAGTGTTGCGTGTAAGGCGATTGTATTTATTATATGAGTCTACGATTGAGGAAACGTTCGTTGACGTTGGGGATAATCGATAGAATTCGGCTTGAGGGACGGTTTAAGGAACAATGTTTTTCGGATTGTTATGAGCGACGTTGAAAAACTATTTGTTGATGTTTTGTTCTATCTTTGTATCTAGCTTCGAGTGAAACTTTTGTTGAAGGTGAATTCAGTATGTCTATGACCGAGTGGCTGAGAGGACGTTGTCTTCGATTTGATATAGTTATTTTATCTAGTAAATATAGTTATTTTATCTAGTAGAAATTAGAGGATATATCTATGAAAGAAATTTGACGGAGTGACTTGGAGTTTTTGCTTGCTTAGATACCATATCCCCCTATATTTATTTCGTTCGACGGAAATGGGGTTGATCGCGAAAGTGCTGTGTGTAAGGTAATTGCATTTATTATATATTTTATTATATTTATTATATAAGTCTGCGATGGAGCAGTTGAGAGAACGTTCGTTAATGTATAGTAGAATTGATAAAACTCGGCTTGGTGAACGGTTAAGCAACAATGTTTTTCAGATTGCTACGAGCGACGTTGAAAAACCATTTATTGATGTTTTGTTCTATCTTTGAGTGAAACTTTTGTTTAAGGTGAATTCAGTAAGTCTATGACCGGGTAACTGAGAGGACGTTGTCTTCGATTTGATACAGTTATTTTATCTAGTAGAAGTTAGAGGATATATCTATGGGAGAAATTTAACGGAGTGACTTGGAGTTTTTGCTTGCTTAGATACCATAGCCCCCTATATTTATTTCGATCGTAGGAAATGGGGTTGATCTCGAAAGTGTTGTGTGTAAGGTGACTATATTTGTTTTATATTTCATTATATAAGTCTACGATGGTGCAGTTGAGAGAACGTTCGTCAAGGCATAGTATTATTGATAGAATTCGGCTCGATGGACGGTTTAAGAAACAATATTTTTCAGATTGCTACGAACGACGTTGAAAAACCATTTGTTGATATTTTGTTCTACCTTTGTATCTAGCTTCGAGTGAGACTTTTGTTTAAGGTGAATTCAGTAAAAGTGACTGAAAGGACGTTGATGCGCGTTTTAATTGATACAATGTTGTTAAAAGTTCCACTGGAAAACTATTAAATTGATATTAGCATAATTGAGAAAAAGAGTTTAAGAAATTCTTAGCGTACATCTTAATCGCTTCGGAAAGAAAGTTTAATTTAAAGAAAAAGGATTGAATGAAACCCGCTGCTCGCAATTTTTTTCTCTCCTCGCTGCAAAGGACAGTTTAATGAAACTTTACAATGTCTTTTGTAATCTCGATTCTGCAATTGCCTGGATGTCGAAGCTGATGGACTAATCTCTAGTGAAAGTAGAGAATGCGGGTAATTAATACTTGAGCGATAAGAAGTTCTATTCTTGTACCCAAGTAGATGCAATTTTCACGAAACAACGGGTGTACATTTTTTTTTTCTCTTTCACGTAAGATTTTAATAATTCACGAAGGAGGACTATACTTATCAGTCACGTAGCAAGTCGCGCAATTAATTTCTAACGTAATATTACACACTGCGTAATTATTTATTGCACCGATCGTTACGGATATCCGGTGTTGCTACCAGTTTTTTGTTCTCGGCATGTTAAAATATGCATTCGGAATATCACGCGGATCGCGTGATTCGATTATTTCTTTCGTGCTTCGATTGATCTCTTTATTTCTTTTTGTCACGTATAAAATACAGATAACCTTCCTATAACACGGTAGATATGTATGTTCCTAGAAATTTCTAGAAATTGTTGTAACAAGTCGTGTTATCTGAAACCTAGGGCCAGTACAAAAGAAGTAAAAGTAGCCCTCGAGTTTTGCACATACAGTTACTCACAAAATTAAGTGTACACCTATATTAGTAATAAGAAATTATGAAAAAGATAATGAAAACATAAATATTTTGGTGTAATTTTGTAGTTTTAGTTAAATACACATATGTAAATAATTAATATTATAAGTTTTTTAAATTAATTGTTATATAAACTACATGAAAAAATATATTATTATGTTATCACACCAAAATAGCTATGTTTTCATTACAATTTTCGCCATTTTTTATTACCAACGTAAGTGTACACTCAATTTTGTGAGTAACTGTAATTCCTGAAAATGTGTTACGAATGGTGAATGTTCGAAAGTAGAGAGATATAGAAAAAATATAAAAAATTGTATCTTAATGTGCTTTCTTTGTGAATTTGAGATTGTCTAACATCTAGTAGACAATACTAGAAAAAGAACATTACAATGTTAGAAAACCTTTAACTCTCTGCGGACTAGCGTTTTCTAGAATAACGACACATTTCGAAAATGACAGTTTTACAGTAGGCCCTTTTTAGTTTTTTATTTTGTTCATCCTTTCTTTTTATTCCAATGGAATAAAGCTTACGTAGACACGTAATTACGTAGATTTTGTAATTAACTCGATAACGACACAAAACCAAATGTGTCGTTGTTCCTGAAAACCGGCGATATGTGGCCTGAGAAAAAATTCAATTAAAATCTATTGTCGCATGTATGCGCGATTAAAGTTTAAAAATTGAAATACAGTCGTTGGAATATGATTACACAAATAGTAATTTATAATTTCTGTACATTAATATTCTAATTTTCTACTTGAACGGTGATTTTGAACCTTCAAATAAATGATTATCTTTCAATACTCAAAAATATCTCAGTCCGCAAAGGGTTAAGAGGAAATGTTTGAGTGGGCGCCAACTACAACAGTGACTCCATGGAAGCAAACAGTTTTTGAAGTAGCGACAATAATCTTTAAGAAATTAAATCTTTAAAAACGTGTAAAATAGCGAATTGTGCGAAAGTCGAGGGCGCCCTTCAGTTAAATTCCGGAAACTTAATAAAAACAAACATTTTTTTTTATTTCCACATCTCTGAAACAGCAAGTCTCGCTGCATGACGTTTTTCGCTATAACATTGGAATAGCGTTATGAGTGAGTTAATTATATTTTATTTATATATTTTCTTCTAAAGGCACTATAGTTCATTATACCTTCCCATCTTTATTTAAAAGTAACTTAATTTTAAAATATCTTAAACAAAATTCATGTTATCCAGTGATACAGAAGTACAGTATTGCAGAAAGATTTCCGCAATTTTCTTGCGGAGGAAAACCGTGTAGTAGAAGGGTTACTTGTACGCCGATATTCCTTTTTTACGCGTAAATAAAAGTAATACATAAATTGAAGACAAGCTAGGAAAGAATTCGCGTATATTCAATCTCATCGAAAGATGGAGCAACCTGAGCGAAAAATGAACGGAATTGAATTCGAAATAATGTCTTGCGCGTTTATTATCGCCGAGATTGAAGAGAAAACGGCATTGTACGATCTATTGGTAGAAATATTTATGAAAGCGAACTTGAGAATCGAAGTATTCTCTATTTAATATCTTCCATTCCTGTCGAGTTTCTGCCTCGTTATCCGTCGAGTGGTCTTTCCGGGAGATTTTTATTTCCACCAAGTAAATCAACGGAACAGCAAACTCTATCGACAAATCGAACTTTCAAAATGACGATCGAATTCTATTTACAGTAACCCATTTCTCTATAACTAAGAGCAGATTTAAATATTCACAATTCACTAAGTCTGATAACGATCGAAATTTTATTCATCGTAACGCTCCTTTTCCCCGGCTTTTATCCTTATCACTAAGAATACCTTCGTTTAATTAGCGATGTTCACTTGTAATTGATTAATAAGTACGATAAACGGACCAAATATAAATGGAAATTAACCGATTTCCCCCCATTTTGTCTCGGTTTGGTTGTTTCTGGAAAAAATATTGTCACAGCAGAAAAATTTAAATAATTCAAGAAAATTTCTGCTTCAAAGTACAACTAAAACACACTGTTTTAAACACATTTAATTTCAGAAGCACGTCAAATATCTAAATTTAATGCTAAAAGACTTAGAAAATGAATAAATCCCCAAATAGAAATCATGGAAGGTAATGGGTTAAGTAGATCGATTAAGAATGTCAAAAATTTAAAAAAAATAGAAATCAGTCTTTTCAAGCTACTCGGCAGATTCACTGCTAATACTAAAGAACTGCCGCTGATAAATCTGCCATATTTCAATACTTTACGTAAGTACTCGGGACGAAGAGAAATTGAGGGGTAGAAAAGTTCATTAATTTAGTAATTTATGAGATGGACGTAGAATATCTACTCTATAACTCCTCTATAAACTTAGAGAATTTTAAAAAATGAGGAGCCACTAATTTTCACTGACTTGGTAGTTTTACCTCTTAAATCATAACATTTCCTGAATTACTCTCGCGAAATCTTTAACTCTCCTTCTCAATTGATATTTTAACGCGTCCAGATTAAGTTAATACATTTTTCCCCTCAATAGAATTTCTTACACAAAATGAGTAATCACTAATTTTCACTGACATGGTAGATCCAGCTGTTAAATCATAACATTTCCTGAATTATTCTCCTGATATCTTTAACTCTCCTCTATGGATATTGTAACACGACCAGATTAAGTTAATACATTTTTCCCCTCCATAGAATTTTTTACACAAAATGAGGAATTACTAATTTTCACTGACTTGGAAGTTTGAGCTGTTAAATCATAACATTTCCTGAATTATTCAAGTGAAATCTTTAACTCTCCTTCTCAATTGACATTTTAACGCGACCAGATTAAGTTAATACATTTTTCCCGTCT
The DNA here is from genome assembly GCA_910591515.1 of Cerceris rybyensis. Taxonomy (NCBI): domain Eukaryota; kingdom Metazoa; phylum Arthropoda; class Insecta; order Hymenoptera; family Crabronidae; genus Cerceris; species Cerceris rybyensis. The sequence continues at coordinate 10,019,086 of OU342790.1, forward strand.
ATAGAATTTCTTATACAAAATGAGTAATCACTAATTTTCACTGACTTGGTAGTTCCAGCTGTTAAATCATAACATTTTCTGAATTATTCTCCTGATATCTTTAACTCTCCTTCTTTATTGATATTTTAACGCGACCAAATTAAGTTGATACAGTTTTCCCCTCGATATCATTCCCCATAGAATTTCTTGGCGACGATATCGTCACTTCGACCGGAATGAAAATTCGTTTCCACTCTTCGACGATATCGGTGGTGATAGTGGGCGACAGGTACCCATGTGAACCTGGCACAAGGCAAGGCAATATTAAAAATCAATAGGTTCTGCCAGTTCGGCGAATTGGTACCCGCTGGTACCAACGTTCTTCCGGTTCTTACATCGAGCAAGAAGCACGCTCGATTTTTTTTTTCTCCCCGTTGTTTCAAAGGCCGCCTCTAATTAGGCATTTAATATCTGATTATTTACGACGGACGGAATAATCATGGTAATTAAAGCTGGGGCGCAATTAGCCCCGAGAAAGTTCGAAAACTCGGAGTAGTCGGAAGTCGAGTCTTCTTCGTATTACAGTACTGCACCATCGTTACTAATAACGGCGTTCATTGTTGCACGGTAAAAAGGTGTCCTTCGTTGCTTTAGCGTAACGTCCTTTCCGACCGTATCACCTTGAATTTTTAATGCGAATTCTGCCCCTATTTAAACCTCTCCTTTGCCAAGTAATTTGCTCGAATGCGAGAAAAGAATTCGCTCATCGTTGTTCTCCGGTGTATGAAAATTTCTTTGAATGAATTCCATGAAAAAACAATAGGGATGAAATAACAAGTAAACTCTTCCGTTCTCCATCTCGAGTGGTTTCATCGGAGATTTTCTCATGAAATGAATCAACAATTGCGATTTTAGGAATTCAACACTAGATTTACGAAATGAGAGAATTTGACTCATTAGAAATTTGATTACTATATGTATAAGAAACTTAAATATTATTTTTGAAAAACATTGATTTTTAGTTACACAGACCTCGTAATTTCACATTATTTAATGTGGTATACCTATTTTTACGGTTATGAGCTAATTTGACTCATAAAGTGATTTAATCCCTTGCACTACGGTGCACTTTTTGAGGGGACATCGTGAGTTTACCATATCAATTTGTTATTATTAAAAATTATTTTGAATTTATTAGTGATTACAGAGGATATACTTATTGCAACGCACCGTTTTAAGAAATGTATATTTACCTGACTAATTCTATTGAAGTGGCACAAGATAATAAAGTGCCACAAAGTTGCTAATGGATGACGCCAGAAATGACTCGGAGTGCAAAGGGTTAACAATTAATCTCATAACAAATGAAATTTGTAGCTTACATCAGACCTGGGTGTCTTGCGGCTTACAAGCCGCACGTGATTTGTTTCTCCTCTAATTTTTTTCTATGTGTGAGAGCCATCCTCTTGTTTTCGCTACTCCGCAACATTATCTTTCTTACCTTCCAATTCCTGTTATCATTTCGGTTCGTACATTGCGAGTGAACAGCATTTTTAATGAAAATATATATAAAAAACAGAGTCTCTATGTAAAAAAGGTTTTCAATACATTTTTTAATAATAAATCTTTCTTGGAACTATTTCCTTTGCAAAAAACTTCAATTTCTTGTACGAGTCAAATTTGCTCACACCAGTAAAAATAAATATATAATCAACGTCCGTAAATCTAGTGTCAATAAAAAAAAACTTTGAAATATAATACAAAATACCTAAATAGCCGAAAGAAATATACGACTTTCGAAAATATCTAAAATTCGACAGATAAACCGAAATAAATATACGACTGTCGGCATTCGAACACATTACCGGAGTTAACACTAACCGTACCTCGTCTCTTCCTTTTTTCATTGTCTCTATCTATTTTACAAATTACAAAATAACTCTAAGATCATGGAAAACACACAGAAGATTATCAGCTTGATGTGGGAAACAAAGTAAAAAACAATCTTTAGATAATAATACAGAAAGTGACATATTTTCAATATGAGTCAGCAATTTGAGGTGTTCGGTACGATTAATGTTAAAACCAGGTCGAGCCGTCGACGCTGGTCTCGATCTACCATGCGATCCGTATTTCCGTTTGCTAATCGTATCGTATAATAATCGAGTATAACGATTATATATCACTAACGTGCATCGGGGCGCTCGTCGGCGGCTCCAGAGCTTTGTCTGCAGATAGTCAAAGATAGGAACGTACGGGGACCTGAGGATGTAACGGATGCACCAGCGTCGCGTGTTGCAGTGTGCCGGGTAATTCGCCAGCGGTCGAATATGCCAATGGATGGTGCCACAATTCAGGACCACCGGAAAAGAATGGGCTCCCTAGGTCTGGAATAGAATACAGAGTTAGAACAGTTTATTGTTTATCGTATGTGAATTACGGTTTGGATGATTAAACACGATTAATTATGATAACACTGTACGTTCGATTGTTTGGTACTCTCTTAGATCGAACAAGTGGAATTTCACTGGTTCGCCAGCGAAAATTCACTTGTTTACCAATGACACTCACTGGTTCCGCCAGTGATCTCGGCGGCCATTAAAATTCACTGGTTTACCAGTGAATCTCACTCGTCAGCATATTCAAAAATAAAGCACGGCGCATGGCGCTGTGGCAGCGGACGCAAATTTTACTGGTTCGCCAGTGAGTTTGTACTCACTGGTTGAAGGAGTGAAATCTCACTGGTTCGCCAGTGGAAACTCACTTGTTTACCAATGACACTCACTGGTTCCGCCAGTGACCTCGGCGGCCATAAAAATTCACTGGTTTACCAGTGAATCTCACTTGTCAGCATATTCAAAAATAAAACACAGAGCATGGCGCTGCGGCAGCGGACGCAAATTTCACTGGTTGAACGAGTGAAATCTCACTGGTTCGATCTAAGAGTATACTCTTTTGGCTGAACGGCGTGTAGGAACTTGCGAAATGGATATTACTCTTTTGACGGTGTTACGGGTAGAATCAAGGGCGGACTAAGGCCTAGGCAACCTAGGCAGGTGCCTAGGGCCCGTTTTTTTGAAAAACCAAACTACTAAACGCAAAGTATGTGTCATGACTGAAAAATAGGCCCGGAATTACAATGTTGCCTAGGGCCCGCTTAACCCTTAGTCCGCCACTGGGTAGAATTGACAAATATTATGTTAAGAAGAAATAATTGTAATTGCGCGGGCAATTGTGATACTTGTTTAACACTTTGAGGCATGAAAATTGGGGAATTGAATGAATTATGTTGCATGGACGTTTCTTTTTTTTTATTGGACAAAGTTGCTGCGTTCGACGTGTATACACGTCAATATAAAGTTTTATTGCTGTTGCCTTTTTAACACTGAATTGTGAATTTCTTATGGACTAAAAATATCATTTTTCCACATTGTGCTTTAATCTTTTCGTAATAACAGAAACGTGTTTAACGAATATACACGTCATTGTTTGATTTTAATTCTGTATTCCACGAGGGAATCGTATAACTAAATTCCTCAGTTAAGTGGTCAAGAAAGTTAGAAAATAATATAAATTATCGAGACAGGAAATGTCTCTTTACGCATCAAAGTGGTTCCTACTTTTTTATGAACATTTCTCAAATTTATACAGAAATGGTACCTTATGGTATTTTATGATATAATTTAATATATTTAAATATATGAGATTTCTTCTCCGTACATCTAGTGTTAGTTTCGCTACGCCAAAAAGTTAAGTCATCTGTTCATCGTTCCGAGACGTTTAGAGTTTTGAACAAAGTTGGTATATTTTTATTAACAAAGTTAGAAAATAAAATAAATTTTCGAGACAGAGAATGTCCCGCCATGCGTCTTTACGCGTCTAAGAGGTAGGTTCACATTTGACACTAGATTTACGGAAGCCGTTAAATTGTTGGGTTTCCATTTTTTTAAGAATATTTCTCTTTATGGAGAAGTAGTATCGTATATGTTTCACGTTTATCTTATGATATATTAATTACTTAAGTAATGACTCTTTCCCGCCTGATTGCCCTTTTTCCAATTTAATATATTTAAATATAAGAGATTTTATGTCCATAGATCTAGTGTTAATCCCGCCATGCCTCAAAGGGTTAAGTCATCCGTTAATCGTTCTGAAACGTTTAGAGTTTTGAGCCACTCTATTTTGTATCATTCCTACAAAGTAGAGTGTTACACTATGAAATATTTGATTTTTCTCTATTTTTACAATATTCTCTAATTTTTTACCCAGTCTACTTTTATAATCGGTACAATTGGTCTTAAAGCTTTATTATTAACATCGATAATGTACAATTGCATGATATACCGTCGCAGTAATGCGGTCGCTATTACAGAGAGTGAGAAAAATATCTAGCTCTGTTTAAAGAACGATAATCCATTCACCAGCGAAAACCACCGGACGTTTCAGCAATTCCGTTACACCGCACTCGTCCAAGAGTGTCCTTTGAAAGAGAAACACATATTCTCCTGTGACAGACACCGCAATGTTCCTATAGACACCGTTGAGCACCGCAGGAGACGTAAATTATTCGCGGCGAGACTACTTAATGTCACGGCACGGCCATCGAACATAATCACCGAGAGCACGGAATAAAAATGGTGCTGGACTTCTTAGAATCTCGCGAGCAAAGAGAGAAGGATAGACACAGACCAACGATTAGTCGCGATGTCAAAGTCTTCTCCCCTTTTGCCGCGTCTCGCCACGAAAAGTACGCCATTAAATCATCATCGTGGTGAACGTTTATGAAGCCACAATTTTTATGTCTTTTTTTAAATATCTTTTTTTTTACGGTTATTAACTCTTTTCAATGCTTTTTGTCAATTGTAATATTTAACATCCGCCGAAAGTGAACACGTGCGAACACGATGCGTGATCCAGAAGGTTTTGTAAATGTAAATTTTGCGATATTTCTATTCTTAGGCCACTTAAATCACAGACCATCGTGTATTTCTCTCTTCCACGATGGCATGGTACACCGATTCGCATAGACGTCTTTCGGTTTCGGTGTTTGCAGCCGTGAAACGGCACCGGTCTCTTTGAATTTCCTTTTCTACCGGTGAAACCGGAAGTACTCGACGTTCAAACGTACCCGCGACGGGCGAAACGAGGAGAGGGCGAGTAATCGAAACGGTAAAAATCAATGCGAATCGTTGCAAAGTCACTTCCATGAAACCGTTTGTTTCTCCTGACCGACGATACGTCACGAACGAGCAATTATTCTGGAAAGATTAGTGGGAATGGTTGCGGTTGCGCAACGAGACGCTCTTTCGTACGATCGTTGCAGCATGGCGATCGACCGAGAGAGATTTCATTTCGAGTTGCTTCAATTCGGATTTTATAATTATCCATTTTTTCTGACGATTTCGAGTCGTTGGAGATTCTTGCAGTTTGGAATTGTTTGGTGGCACTTTGCATGAGAAAATAGGGAGAATATCATCATCTATTAACCTCATCGGTTCACGATTTCTATTTTGACTGTGTGCCTAATTATTTAGAACTAATTACTGAAATCGACATTTCTATATGATTTCTGATATTTTGTATAAGTTAATGCAATTTTAATAGTAGAGAAGTAAATTTGATAAGCTCACGATTGAACGAGGAAGATTTCATTTCGAGTCGTTTCAAATCAGATTTTATAATTACGTATTTTTCTGACGATTTCGAGTTGTTGGGGATTTTTGAATAAATTGGAAATTGTTTGGTGGTATTTATCGTGAGAGAATAGGAGGAATAATGATACAATGATGGAGCGTCTATTAACCTCCTCAGTTCACGATTTCTATTTTGACTATTGTGTGCTTAATTATTCAGAACTAATTACTGAAATCGACATTTGTATCTGATTTTTTATATTTTGTCTAAGTGCATGCAATTTGAATAGTAGAGAAGTAACTTTGATAAAATCACGATTGAACGAGGAAGATTTCATTTCGTGTCGCTTCAAATCAGATTTTATAATTAGGTATTTTTCTGATGATTTCGAGTTGTTGGAGATTTTTGAATAAGTTGGGAATTGTTTGGTGCTATCTATCATGAAAGAATAGGAAGAATAATGACATGGTGTCGAAGTGTCTATTAACCCCCTAGTTTTACGATTTCTATTATTTCTATTCTGTTTTATTTTTTATTTTATTTTAATTACTGAAATTAACATTTCTCTCTGATTTTTCATATTCTGTTGAACGAAATTTTCATAATATAGAAATAATTTGATAGAATCGACTAATGTTTTGAAATTTATTTGTTTTGGAAAACTTCAAAATGTGTTATTCAAAGGGTTAAATCACAGATTTTCTTTATTTTCTGGTATCTACTCAGAGGCAGAATCACTATGAAAATACTACAGTTTCCATGAATTTCGTCCTGCGGTTCTGAATGTTTAATTTCACGCAGAAATTCCATCTTCGCTCTTTTAATCTCGATATTCAATTTCCTTAGATAGTCTAACTTAGACTTTAACGAGATTTTATCCTACAGAAGTTACATTCGCGAATCGTATCTCTTCTGCGATTATTCCCTAAATAAATCCTCACCTGTGTTCTTTTTATTTAAACATTGTGTTCTATTTGATTCTGCACAACGCGTTGCAATGTGCCGTTGAGACGAACACTATGTAGATTTATGACTTTGAAAAAATATAAGGACTCTGAAAAAATATAAGGACTTTGAAAAAATAGGGATCAAACGGTAAAGATGATAATTCGTTAAATAATTTTTGTATTATAAAATACACCTCAAATGTGTACAGTACTCCTGTTTTACAAATTTGAAAAATGTTTATTAAAACATAGGAGTACGTCAATTTGACGTCTTCCGTAAATCTAATGTTAATATTTTTACCACTAGGTCGACGTAAGGCGTCAAATTGACGGATTCTCATTTTCTTATAAACAGTTCTTTTTATACAGAAGTGGTACAGTAGATATTTCACATGAATTTTACAATACACAAATCACCTAACAAATTATCTACTTTGTCGGTTGATTCATCTTTTCTCAAAGCACTTAAGTACTTAATATCTATAAGTATCAATTATTAGATTTAACGCTGATAAATTTAATATCAACAAATTAAGTACATTTTTCTCAACGACAAGTTCCAATTACTTTAGAATATCATCAGTATATATTTGCAGTTAACCCTTTAGCCAACGATTTCTTTTCTGACTGACCGAACAATGACTCAAAATTAATTCCAAAAATCAAATATTCTCACTGATATCCGTTATTTCATATAACTGAACAAAATATCATTAGTGAAGAAATAATAAGACCATTTCGCAACCTGCAGATATTTTCAATTTAATAATTTTTTAAAGACTTCAAAATGTCATATTCCATTTTTCGCGCCACGAGTGCTACACGTAGTTGTAGACTTAATTCGATGGTTCATTTGTTGCTTTTACAAAGTACGTCGCTCCATGATAAAGTTGTCATTCAGGAAGGTAATTCCAGAGTTCTTCGGCTACGCATGTGCCGTTTTTTGGGGGCATGCCGAAGGTTTTCGTGGCAGGACCGTGTACTTTATTGATTTCAGGCTGACCTGCGATTCTCGTGGTGAGTTGGAGTAAATGTTAGCAAGCCTTCTCGAATATCGTGGGATTCTCTTTTCCGTATCTTTTCCTTTCATCGTTTAGTCGATAATACAAAATCTATGATCGTGCACGAAGTCACGAATGTTCAATTTCCCCTCGGTGAATCGATACCTTTGAATTTAATTGCTCTCCAAAGTGTTCCGGATGATTCGTTGGAACTATTTGAGTTAATAAGACGACGCATCGTGCGAGAGAAGTCAATTCGATTCTTTTACTCAGCAAAGATACTCCCGTGAATCTGTGCGACGGGGTTACATGCAATTTTTCATTAGCTTCCATTAACGAGTACTCGCGAATCGAACTGAAAGTGTTCAAAGAGAATTACCGTGCGCACAGTAGAGCGTGTGTTTGCCTTGAGAGAATTTCAAATCAAATATTACTTTTTTGACGATGGATGAAAGTGCGGAGTATTCCTTTATAATGCAGTGACAATAAAGCCTTGAATTCGTAAGTAATGGAATTTCTGCTCTAGGTAACGCGTATCGAATATTTGTTAAAAGTATGTTTACTCTTCATTTTCATATGGGGGTTGAGTTCACTGTAAATTCTTGTAGCTAGAAACCATGGAAACGTAGTATTCTTATCTTATTATTTATTATGATCTTAATCGAAGGAGGGATAGAGGAGATAGAGACAAAAAAAAAACAAAGGAAAAGCTTAACTCTTTGCCCTACAATAACGTGATAGCCGCGGCGGTGTAAACAAAATAGGAAATTTTGAAGTTTTTCAAAAACTATTAAACTCAGAATATCAATCAGTCACGAGATGATCAAATTGTTTATAGAATATTGATGACAAGTTCAATGGTAGGAAATATCAGAAATCAAAAAGAAATTTTCATTTCAGGAATTACCGTATTTTTCGGTAGATAACACGCGCGTTGTCTATACAAAAAAATTTAAATTTGATAAATGAGGAACCTGCGCGTTATTCATTAGAAAGCGACATGAAGGATGTCAAATTGAATAATAAAAGTATGGTGGGATTTTAACTAAGAAAAAAAAAGAATGTCGTAAAGATAGAAGTGCGCTTAATACAATAGGTGCGCGTTATCTATCGAAAAATACAGTAATTTTGAGTTATTGCAAGCACAGTCAAAATAGAAATCGCAGGGCAAAGACTTAATCATCTTGACAGTTGTAGCATTAATACATCATAGTCTAATGATATGCAACTCACTTGAACATAAACTGAGAATATCAATCAGTCACGAAACGATCAAATTGTTCCTAGAAAATTCATATTACGTTCAACTGTACAAAATAACAAAAATCCAAAAGAAATTTTCATTTCAGGAATTAATTTTGAGTCATTGCACGCGCAATTGAAATAGAAATTGTAGGACAAGGAGTTAATCACTTTAGCAGTTGTGGTCTCAATACATCGTAGCCTAACGATTTGCAACTCACTCGCAATTGTATATTTCAGTCGGAAAGACAACTGTTGAAGTCGAAACATGCTTAATATTTAAACAAATTTCTATTTAAATGAAAAATATCCCCAAAGTAACGGTGATTTAAATTCAGAATCCCTAAGTTTGAGTTCGAGCCTTTAACTCCGTAGGTACTATGTTACCAGGTGTTTATTATTCGAGCCAACTGTACGATCGATCGTCGAAACGACGGAAAAATCCAAATACATACCCTCGTGGCAATTTGAATCGCGTTCTTTGTTGTACGGCGCGTTACCTAGGCACTCTGGAATGCGCGTCCGCATCCTCGCAAGAAAATTGCACGGGTGGCTGAGTTTTCGCACGGCGCAAGGTGAAACGGTGCCGCCATGAAGGTTGTCGGCGAGGAAACCGGCCCGATGTTTGATACACGTTTGAAGCAGGTACAACAGGAGCAAATTCTACGTCGTTACTGTCGTAATATCGCTACTTATAGTCGTAAAATACGATTCAAAGCTGGCCTTACTGCCTGAGATTTCTTGCGCTTCGAGTAACTTGAGACTAAAGCTACCGAGCCAGTCAAAATGACGGGTTCCCAAGTTTTTCGAACAATTCTACTAATTTTTAGGAGACAATGATAGATTCCCAATTTTTTTCGTAAAATTCCACTGATTGTTAGGGGAAATGATAGATTCTCAATTTTTTGAAAAATTCTACTAATTTTTAGGAGAAAATGATCGATTCTTAATTTTTTGAAAAATTCTACTAATTTTTAGGAGAAAGTGATCGATTCTCAATTTTTTGAAAAATTCTACTAATTGTTAGGAGAAAATGATCGGTTCTCAATTTTTCGAAAAAATTCCTCTAATTGTTAGGAGAAAATGATCGATTCTCAATTTTTTTCGTAAAATTCCACTGATTGTTAGGAGAAAATGGTAGGTTCTCAATTTTTCGAAAAATTCCACTGATTGTTAGGAGAAAATGATCGATTCTCAATTTTTTGAAAAATTCTACTAATTTTTAGGAGAAAATGATCGATTCTCAATTTTTCGAAAAATTCTACTAACTGTTAGGAGAAAATGACAGATTCCCAATTTTTTCAAATATTCCACCAATTGTTGTGGGAAAATGACAGATGCCCAATTTATTCTAAAACTTCCCCCAATTGGTAGGGAAGTTAAATTGATTTCTTCATTTAATTATTAAATTTAGATTAAGCTGTTGGAAAATTTGTAGTTTCAGTTGAATTTCAACCAGTCAATGATACAAATATGAATAGACATCTTTTTGAAGACGGTGACGCAAACTTGGGCCCCTTTTTTGCGGCAAACAAAATTAATCTCCACATATGAGAAGACAGAAAATTTTCAGAGACTTCGATGAAAGTGGATCCATTATCAAGAACTTTCCATTTCTGCGGTTAATTTTGTACATTAGATTTATTACAGTAGGAATTTAACGAATGCACAGTATAATTAGTTTTCTAATTTAATTTAAATTTCGAGAATAATTACCCGTTTTAAATTGTATTATCAAAGTAATGATCTACCAATTGCAAAAGAGATGGTGCTCATGAAGAACGTCGAGGAATATAAAGTTGGGCCCGCTTAGTTATCATCGTCCCCACCATAGAACTTCTATGGCGCAACGTGATTTAATGGAAGAAGCCGATTGGCGCCATAGGCCACGTGTCCTCGATGCAACCATGGGGTTGCGTGCAAACTGCGAAATAATGGAACGAATCGATATGGAAATAAGGTTGCTTTTTTCTCCTTCTTGCGTGGTTTCCTTCGTTCTCGTCTAATTAACGCGCTCATTGGAAAATTTTCACCTTTTTCTCTACACTCCTTTCTGTCTCTGCATTCAACGAAGGAATTTGCACGTACAACGAGGCACAAAAGCGTCACTTTTAGTAGAAAAGACCGATGCGATTGTTGGTAAAATCGCTGGAAAAATAATGAAATGAGGCCAAGGTTACAGCAGCAACGTAGAAATAAAATGAAATTCTTTTGCGATACCACTGAGTTACGTTTTCTCCTCTAATTAAAGATTTCAAAGTTTGACTTTGGAGGAACTCGCGATACTTGAGTTTTATTCAAATAGAATTTTTTTTTTCCTACCAACGATGAAGTTTTTCCTTTTACCAAGGAGGAAAATTACTTTTTGAAGAGCGCGAATGGACTTCGAATTGCGAGGATTTTAAATAGAAGCGTTGAGAGGGAAATAAGTTATGGAATCTTTGTCGAATTTACGACAACCTACATCCAACCAGAATTCCGTTCCGATGGCACTGGTAATTCGGTGATATCGTTCAATTTCCAGTCGATTAACCATCACGGGATCAGATTGAATTTCGTTGGGTTACCAATGACTTTCCTTAACCTTCAACGCTCGGGGAGCACTTTTCGACGATTTACGTTACTTTTTTCCACCATTTGCCACTCATTTTCAATATCATTTCAGAAATTGCAAACTTCAGTTGATCGCAGACGATCAATTAAGTAATTGAAATTTTATAAGACAGAGCGTCAATATTTATTGCATGGTTCTCCTATAAATTAAAAAGTGTGCGACCTCCTTGCCAGTTCCATTGTTGATCGTAAATTTTTCCTGACTTTTCTCAACTTTTAACCCTCTATAATCCAAATTTTTTGTGGTATCCAAAGATCAGATCCATGATAGTATAATTAGAAAATGATAAAAATAATATTTTAATCGATAGATTAAATCAGAATTTTACACATTGAATTGCAAAGAATTTCACGATTTTCACGCGCGAAATTATAGTATTTGACAAAGTTAAAAATTGGACTTTGATGAATAGAAGCTTAGATGTGTTTTGTGTTACATCAAAGTCACAGGTGTCAATAAAGTGTTAACTTTTACTCCTACCCTCCTCAATCTCTACCAGCAACCAAACCTTAACACTAGAACTGCCAAGCAAGTCAAAATAGCTGGTTCCCAACTTTACCAAAAGTTTTCCAAGTTCATAAGAGAATCATAGAGTAGATATTTTACATTGATCTTATAAACTACAGATTACCGAATCAATCATCTTTTCCACCTACTAATTTCTCTTTCTCCAAAGTACTTATTTAATATATTGAAATAATAGATTTAACGACATTGAGCGTTAACCCCTGGCTTACGATTTCTTTTGTGATCGAACGCGCATTAATTCAGAATTAATTGTTGGAAGAATAATCTATCACTGATTTCCGATATACCGGTATAAGTTAACGCATATATTAACCCCTTGCCGCACCATTTTTTTCCTGACTGAATGCGCATTAATTACTCTGAATTAATTACTAAAATAGCAATCCATCCCTAATTTCTCATATGACTTAACGCAATATTAAGTAGCATAGAATTAATTTTTCTTCATTGTGACCCATCGATATTTTTAATTTCATAATTTTTGGAACACTTTCAAATTGACTATTTCATTTATCACTTCACGAGCGTCACTCGTTATTGTGCGGCAAGGGGTTAATAGTATAGGACTAATTTCATCGTCTCCTGACCTACTGATATTATCAATTTAACCCTCTATGGGCTCCTATGACTGTGAAGTAACGCAAGACACATTTAAACATTAACTCTTCAAAGTTAAATTTTTAATTTTACATAATACTATAATTTAGCTTGGAAAAATTTTCTATTCCATTTATAGTGTCACGTGTGCCACACGTCATCGTAAGGCAAGGGGTTAAAGATCAACCTCCACAATCCCAACGATCATCAACATCCACAATATCCAACGTTGATCCATCGATCAGCATCTCCAACTGTTCCCCGATCTTCTATTTGCTACTCTTATCGCGTTAATCGCAATTATTATCTACTCCCCCTTGAGACTTCATCTCTTACGCTATTCAACAACAGAAATTTCTCGCATGAGTCATATTTTATTCGTACGGCTGGGTGAGCACGCCACGTAAAATGAGTTGTTCGTGGTTACGAGAACCTGGCGTGCAATTACTGCAAAAATCGTGCGGGCTTTCAGAAGAGCTTGCATGTGTTCGAAACCCGTGCGAATGGCTACTGGCCGATGTTACCGTTGAACGTTGCACAAACCAGTTATTATTTCCATTCTGCCCGATCGTTTCTCGAGAGAAAGGGAGAAATATCGCGTGGATGTTGCGTTAATTCGAATTTGATTCCTCGTCGATGATCCACGTTGCGGTCTTTGACTCTTTCGGTTTCGAGTAGATGGTTTTGTTACTCGTTTGCCTTTTTCCCTCTAATTCCTCGCGTCGATGGGCTTTGGTAGTTTCGAAGAGGAGTTATATACTGTTTGTCGAGGGTTTTGGATTTTTACTGGCTATGTCGAAGTTATCGAGGTCTTTATCGGTGTCGTAATTCTTACTTGGAATATTTTCATGACTCGTTTACGACGTGGAGGGTAATATTTTTGTTCGGTTTTGGCGAACAGAATGGAACAGTGAAATTTTAAATAACTGGACTGAATTAAAATCTTGACGTTGTCGTTGAGAATCTTTTTGTGGCTGCTGTGTATGATATGGTGTCGATTAAAATTTATATGATCATAATTTTATATTATTAATAAATGGAATAGTCAATTTTGAAATGCTCCAAAAATTATGAAATGAAAAATATCAGTGGGTTCTGATAAAATAAAATTAATTCTATGCTATTCAATATTACGTTAAGGCATATTACTATATCCGAAATTAGGGGCTACATTGATATTTCGGTAATTAATTCAAAGTTATTGCATATTCAGCCACAAAAGAAATGGCACGACAAGGGGTCACAGTTCACTCCTGGCAGCTCTCACTCCCCGGATAGGCCAAAGGGTTGTAATTCGAATGATGCGATTCGCGATCAGGATCCGCCAAATAAAGAGAACTTAAACTTTTAGGACTTTTATATATATTGAAATGTCGTGACTCGTTCGGGCAGTGATTCGGGGAATTGTAAGGCAGTGAAAAGAATAGTCTGACAATGAGTAGGAAGGGAATGCAGGGTATTTAAGGGATTTTGGGAAGAAGTGGGAGTGATGATAGTGATGGCTGCAAGGTGAAGGTCAAAGTAGGAAGTAGGATTTCAGAGTTGGAACGGTGATTTCGGAGATGAGGAAGGAGCGGTGACGATGCTAGGGAGTTGAAAGGTCGGGATGGAAAACTAGGAGGTCTGGATTTGGAGTGATGAGTCGGAGCTGATGTCCGAAGTTGGTCTAGCTGCATACAAAATATTTGTGCTTACACAATGTTCCTTAGAGTTATCTTAACATTTAGCCGACCGCACGCGCCACAGAGACCTGTACAGTTTCCACCGCGCTTGAAAAGCCAAACTACGCTGTCCACCGCGCATTTTTTGCGTAGGGTCGTAATAATGGCCAATAAGAGACTTCAAAAATTGGCGCATTTTATTATATGTTGTACTCTATAGAAATAAGAAGCTCTATAGAGAAAGAAGCGTTCCTCAGGTCGGAAATAATACCCGATCCGTCGACCATCGACTAGCTTGGAAATGGGTAGATCTACCGATCGGTCGACCACCGACTAGTTTGGAAATGGGTAGATCTACCGATCGGTCGGCCACCGACTAGTTTGGAAATTGGTAGATCTACCCGATCGGTCGGCTAAGTGATAACACTTACTAACTAACAGTTAGTTACTAACTGATCGGAGGGTCGGTACATTAGAGGGTGCATAAACGCATTTCCTCTTTTGAGAAAAAAAAACGAGTTTTAGTGGCAATTATAGATAATAATCGACAATTATATATAATCACTGGATTCATCACGTTTACCGTAACACATATGAACTGTGTCAACTAAAATTTTACTTATCTATTTGGTTATTCGTTAGAAAACTTATTACAATTCTTGTCCCAATTACAATTCAACATGACGAATAACGGAGTTCTTGACGTGACTCTTCGCTTCAATATTTTCGAGATATGTGCAAACTGACAGGTCAATTACACTGTCAATATGTCGTTAAGTAAAACGTCGGAATGTTATTCCGTTGGCGGAACAAACAGATCGTTCGACTCGACGCTCAATCTTAAATCGATTCGTCGCGATTGAATCTGTACGATTCTGATTTTCAAGTTAGAATCGTAGAAACTGTTTCTTATCGTTCGAGGTGAACTTTAATAACAGAATTCAACGTCGAAATCCGCACCTTTTTCTACCGGAGAAGCCGTTTTCACGCTTAAACTTTATGGATTGACGGGACATGTTTTATTCACGTACCTTCTTACGAGCAACTTCTTAAGTAGTCGCATTTAACGAGTTCTCGGCACTCCCGGGATTCGCTTATTAAATTTCAACGGGTGTTTCGAGAATCCTTAACTTATAGGAAAAGACTGCCGCCGATAGGAGCTATGCCCGCTAGAATGCCATAACGGGCGATGAAATTACGTTAATACAAAGTGGAAACAATCTCCCGAGTTTCCAAGGATTCGCCGAACTACCAACCTACGACTGGAAACGTTGTTTCAATCGGAATGGAAATACAGAGAGGCTGGAGTCGGAATTTAAATGGGTTTTCGAAATTCTAGAGAAATGATTTCCAACGTTTCTAAATGTCTTTACATCCTAATCACCCGAAATACTACACCAAAGTTTCTTCAATCGTTGATAATTCAATTTTGTTTGATTTTTAAATAAATATTCAAACGTTGTTTCTTCAAAATTCTATAAATTATTGACAGTTCAATCTTGGTAGATTTTTAAATAAATATTTAAACGTCATTGCTTCAGAGCTTCATAAATTATTAATAACTCGAATTCATTTAATTTTTAAATAAATATTGAAACGTTATATGTCCAGAATTACATCAATTATCAATAGTTCAATTTTAATCGTTTTTTTTCATAAATATTCAAACGTCATTGTTCCAAAGTTTCATCAATTGTCAGTAACTCAAATTTTTCTGATTTTTTCTGATAATTCCATTTTTATGATAATTCTATCGTGGTAGATTTTTAAATAAATATTCAAACATCATCGCTGCAAAGTTTTTTCAATTATCGCTAACTCAATTTCGTATGTTTTTTAAATAAACATTCAAACGTTACTGCTCGTATCGTGAACAATCAATAGTTCGTTTTTATTGAGGAAAATAATCAAAGTTGTCATTGGAAATTCTAACAACAGATTTCATACTCGATTAAACGCCATCGATATGTATGATATATAATACACCAACCGCAAATATATCTCTCTCCTCCCCCGGTCCAAACAGAGAATTCGAAATCGTGGGAATTGAAGCAATAAATTAGAAATTTTTCAAATTAAATGTCGTCGATCACAATTTGTTCCTCTGCAACAACTGAAATGGAACAATTGCGGCAATAAAAGATCCGACCCGTCTGTTTCTTTGCGATAGATGCCTCGTTCTTATTTCAACGAGCCTTTCCGCTTCGTCATATCGGCACAGATACATATTTATTGCCAGCGTAAAACAAACATCCGAAGACCTTCGTAGCTCACTCCTTTTTATCTCTTCTAGTAGGATCAATCGCATCGTGCTCCACGGAATGCATTTTCTTTCCTTTCAGCATTTATCCGTCGTCGTTAAGAACATTTTCATCCTCGAGCTTCGCAAACGAAGCACGGTCGAGGTCCCTTCTTTTTCTTTTCTTTTTTCCATCAACGGAAGAAAGAAATTTCGAATGATTCCGAGACACGAACGCGGCCGAATGCAAAGTGTATTATTGTTTGGTATCTTAACGTTACTTTTTATCGAGTTGCTTCGTGGCAGATATTGACATATTCTGCATGCGACCGCGTCTCGAGTGTACGCGAATGATAGAGTAGTCATTAATGCCTATTGTTTCGCAAGTTATTCGAGAAAAACGCCAGGAAAACGCATGCCCACACGTACTGAACTCGTCGGACAGCGATCGAAGTACTTACATCCTTCGTGCAATTCTATTTCATTTATATCTTTCAATTATTCAAGGTAGAGTCACTTTTAATTACTCTGCGAACGTTTCCAGGTCGAATTCAATGTTAGATCTACCAACATGATGAAAATAACTCGTTCCGAATTTTGCTCAAATATTTCTAAAATTTCTAACGCTGTATCTTTTTCAATTTTCTCTATTTTATGGGCTGTAGGTAATTAACGCTAGACCTACCGACGATTAATTTAATATAATCGAAATTTTCAAATAAAACTGTCCGAATGAAATGAATGAAGTGTGCAGAAAACTTGATCAATTCATTCACTTATTGGCTTCAAGATAGACGTAGAAAATTAACATTAGATTTACGGCCGCTAAATTCGACATGTTTAGATATATTAAATAAGTACTCTGAAAAAGATCGGTCAAGCTGCAAGAAATGCGACCATTTAAGTAATTCGTGTATTATAAGATAAATACCTGTGAAATATCTACAGTACTGCCCTTTTATAAATTTGAAAACTATTTTTAAAAAAGTGGGAACCCGTCAATTTGACGGCTGCGGTTAATCTAGTGTTAAAAAAGGAATAGCGTTAGAAACTTTAGGAACATTTTTAAAAAATTCCAGGCAAGTCATTCTGACCACCTTGGTAGATCTAATGTTAAATCAAGCAACTTCTTAATTTTCTTTCTTTTAATCAGTAGATTTCAGTGTACTGAATTAACCATCGGTAAATCTAGTTTTAACACTAAATTTTCGGATGTTGATCATAAACCTATTTTTCTGAAGTGGGCAAATTTGACTCATACAAGACATTGAACTTTTCTCCAAAGAAAACATTTTTAAATCAATTTCAATGTAAGATTTATTATTAAAAAATTAACCAACCAATATATTGTATATACAGGGTGTCGCAGCCGATTTTGACACCTTGAATATTTCGGTATTGTGGAATGTAGCAAAAAATGTTTCATAGGAAACGTAAATAGGCCAATACTTTTTTATAAAAAATGTCTAGCTGCATCGCTTGATACATAAAAAAGTAGCCCATTCTATTTAAAAAAAAACAAAGTTACCCTACATATGTCCTTGACGCATCCACCTACGGAAAAACTAATTACTAATATACTACCATATAATAATAACTACCATTTAAGTTTCCTATGAAACATTTTTTGCTACATACCCCAATACCGAAATATTCTAGATGTCAAAATCGGCTGGAACACCCTGTATAATAATGAAATTTTGAATGAGCCAAATTGGATCCGTAAGTCTAGCGTTAAAACAATACCAATTTGAAGCTCACAAAAGCCTCAAAATTTTCAATCTCTTGTTTTCACAGTTATTGTTATACCTTTAACGAAACAATTACAAACAATAACTATTAAATTGCACGAAGTAAAATCCGCACTTTGAATCCCTGTCGAACGACTTGGTGAACGGAAGAGTAGGGGACCATCTGGAGGATCGCGTTGGGGGATGAAAAGAATTGTAAAAAAAAAAATAAACAAAGAGACAGAGAGATAGAGAGACAGAGAAAGAGAGACAACAGGAAGGAAGATACTTCGGTGCAGTGGGTGAGAACAGTAGTGAGACGTATCCAGCGAGTGAACGAGTGGCGGTGCATACTTACGTCCAGTTAGAGGGTGCATCAGAGCAGGGTGCGAGGTGGCTGCTGCAGCGGCTGGTTGCTTGGGTTTGCTAACCTTTGTGTTAGTTTTTGCAAATTCCAAACGTATGGTTTGTGGCATATCAGGATCGAATCTAACCCCCTGCTGCAAATAGATTCCCTAAATTAGTAAACCGGGAGCACACGTGGAGCTTTTTGATTGGCGAGGTGAAAGAGAGAAAAATAAAAAGAGAACAAAGTAGAGAAAAAAGAGTTTGGGGCCATTTTGCTCGTTTCACGCGAGCTTAATCGCGTACGTTCTCCTTCCATGTCGGTGGCGTGTTGGAAATTTCATGATTTCAAATTTTATCGATGGAATTGAAGGGAAATAATGATACTTCGTGCTTCGGTGTAATTATTTACTGATTGAATTTTGATAATGATATTTTACATAGAAAATAAATGGAAATGTTAGCATTCAGTGGATGATGGACTGATTTTCAAACTTTAATTTAACACTAGAATTACTGGCGTTAAATCTAGTATACACCAATATATCAACACTAGATTTACGGAGCCAATTTGACTCATTCAAAATTTTGATTACTACGTATATATTGATTGGTTAATTTTTTAATAATAAATATTTCATTTAAATTGATTTGTAACTATTTTCTTTGCGAAAAACTTTAATTTTCCTGTATGAGTCAAATTGACTCAGTTTAAGAAAAAAAGCTATATAAACATTCGTAAATCTAGTGTTAAATAAGTAGTTTGTAAAAAGGCCACCCAAAAGATAAAAAATCTGATCGACTTGATAATCTGTATTTTACAAAATCAACATAAAATATCTGCTTTACAACTTTTTTACAAGCTTGAAGAATTTTTGGAGATAATTCAAAACTAGTCACTTTGACTTGCTTGGTAATAACTAACATATTAATTGTATCCATTATTAATACAATAAGATCACAAACACATCGGAATTTCGAGATACAAAAATATCCAAAAATCCAACAACACTCGTCCAGTTCAACAGCCATCGACTTCCGGAGAACGGGCCGCAAACAACGAATGCAAAAGGGGACAATTGGATCACAGGAAAATTAGCGCAAGGTCGTGTCTACGTGTACGCGCGTGTGTATATGTATACCTGTAGGTGTTTCGTGTTTCTGAATACAAAAAAGGAAAAAAAAAAACAAAATCCAAAGGAAACAAAAAAGAAAAGTGGGCCATTCGTTAGTCCGTTCCAAGGGTGTCTCAGCAGATGCGTTCATCCGACAAAAGGATGTTTCTCATCGTTCTTTCATAAATTCTTACAAAGGATAGATATACATCATGTAATATTGCAAATTGCGTGAGGTCAGTTGCAGTGATGTGTTTCGTAGGTAATCGCTAGTATTAATATATCTATAAATATAGGTACAGTATATATAAAAATATGTAGATATATATATTTATATTAAAACAAACTCAAACGACAAACTTCTATACAAACATACGTATCTATGTAATTATGAGGGGCGGAGGGATGGGTGATACGCTCATTAGGAGGCAAAAAACAACACCATATATCGATAATAGTCACACGGTGCAACCAGCGTTATTACAGTACGTTTTGGTATGGTATACAAAAGGTAAATTCTACGTTGTATCCCAAGTAAACGAGGTAAGCTAATGTAGAGAAAATGATAGAAAGAGAAAGAAAGAAAGGAGAGAGAGAGAGAGTGAAAGAGAGATAGAGAGAGAATTAAAGAGAGAATTAAATAGAGAAATAGGACGCGCTTGTATGTGTGTAGTAACTGATAGATAAGAGCTACGTAGCATTAACCCGTGCCAGCTGGAAACTAAGGCAGGGTGAAGTTTATATATATATATTTTATGTGTTTTCATATACATATATATATAAACTGCGGGCCATGTTTGTACGTATGTGTATGTATATAATATAATATATCCTAAGGGAGCCCTCGGGAGCTCTCCAGTTTTCTCGAGCCCTCGTTTTTCTCTCCCGATACCTTCGAGAAAGGGGCTATTACCTGCAGGTCCTGTTTCGCCGCCTCCGCACCTGCCCTCGTGTGAAAAGTCACGAAACCCACCGGCTGAAACGAGAAAAAAAAGGACATCTAGTTGATTCACCTTGTTTGTAAAATCTTCATCTATATGCTTCTTGTTCTTGTAAAAAAAAAATGTATTACATGAAGATTGAGACGAGCGGTTTCACGGATCATCGAGAAAACGTGGAAAAAGGAGCTTTCGTTGGATGGATCTTTATTTCTATTTCTGTTTGTCGTGGTTTATGTGGTTGCGAAGTATATGAAGGAGATTTGTGATTACGCTAGTACTGGCATTTTTTTCCGTGAACTATCGTTTATCTGAAGGTAATCTGTTTAGGGGCATAGAGGCAACGTTGTTCTGTTAGGAAGATGCGAGGAACGATTGCGTGAAGTGCTTTGGTTCTTAATAATTCACGGTACGTGGAACGTATGTGCTTGTTAAGTTACGTTTAAACGGATATTGGTTTACTGTAATAACGTTAAAAATTTGTGAAGATATTGACTAAGCTTGGGTAGACTCATTGTCGAAGTTATGAAAAAATTGTTGCGCTTTTAACGCTTTGCGATCCTATGTCGAGAGGTACTTATAGATTTTCATTTGATTTCATTTTCTGGCTATTTAACTCCTTGCTTTAATTTATTTTGCGACTGAACTCAGAATTAATTGTTGAAATAATAATCTATCACCGGTATAGGTTAATACAATATTAATAGCGTAGAACTAATTTCAACTGATATTTTCAATTTGATAATTTTTGGAGATCTTAAAAATTTTCCATTCCATTTACTGTTTCACGTCTACCACGGGTCATTGTGAGGCAAGGGGTTAATATCTACTTTACAATTTCATAATAATTTTGTAGTATCACCTACTTAAATATCCGTCAGCTGCTATTTATTGACATAATTAAACAAAAAATGTAATTTTATACGGTTCACTACAAAATTAACAAAATAATTCGGACCGCGAAGGATTAAAATTATCGAAACTCTTGTCCATGGAATACATGAGCAATTATTAACACCAGAACTACCAAGGCAGTCAGACTAACTGGTTGCTCATTATTTACAAAAAGTCTCCAAGTTTACAGAGCAGCCATACAGTAGATATTCTACGTTCAAATAAAATATAAATTACTGAATTAATCATCTTCAGCTTTTGATTTCTCTTCTTCTAAAGTACTTATATAATATATTTAAATAAAATAGATCATACGCCGGTAGTTCCAATGTTAACTATGTAGAACATTCCTTCTTAAAATCTCGAAATAACCTGAATAAAATTGAAATGAAATTGAAGCCAGTATTTAAAACTTCCTTCCTTTAAAACACGATGAACAACCACGAATCCAGGACGTTTAATTCTCAAGATCCAAACAAACCAAGCTCACTCTTCTCATGAACGTATTCATCGCCGTCCGTCAATTACTCTTTCGTCGCTTTTACCACATGCTCGACAACTTTACGTAACCGACAAACAGACCGCTAAGATTCGACGTTTTCTCCACGATCTCCAACTAATTCGCCATACATCGCTCGCAAACATACGTGCTTCGTAAATCCGCTTAACTTAAGACGCGCATAAATCGTCCGACTTGTGTTTCGACAAGCTACATCCAAGAGAAACAAATCGAGAGAGTGAAATACGAGAGATAAGAGCGAGTTCCCATTGCTACAATACGCCATACTAATTATCGCTGGTATCATCGGTAAAAGGTACTTTAACCCATTCACTGTCGGAAAAACTATGCAAATATTACTTTGCGTGTTAAAATTTGGGAAAATGGCAGAAAGGCTGTGATAATATTAATATAATGAATTAAAAATATGATATCGACATTTATAAAGATACGAAGAGCATTTTTGTTCCAAAATTACTATACACACTCGGTGATTATTGCTAACTTATTAATTCCAACTTAAAGCGCAAGCACGAGATAACTCGTAGTTGGCAGTGAATGGGTTAACACTGCACTTACGGAAGCCGTCGAATTGACGGTTTCCAATTTTTTCAGAAACAATTTTGAAATTCATAGAGGCTCGTCACGGTAGATATTTCACACGTAGGCTTATAAAACAAACATTTCTTAATTGATCATCTTATTTTCTGTAAAAAGTCAAGTACTTATTTAACACGTTGACTGCCATGGGGGCCACTGGGGACCGGCGCTATTGAATTCAATGAAATTTCGTGTAACTTTGTAATTGCTATATTTGTGAATTTTCAGGCATACTGAATATTTAAATATTGGAGTTAAAAATATAATGATCTGTCGAATATGTATCTATCTGTGTCTTCCAAATTTCTGCTTTACAGAGATGTGAGTTTGATTTTAAATTTACTAATGGTAAGTTAGTTTGAAGAAATCAATTAAGTAATTTGAAAAAAGAGGGATAAACAGGCAAAGAAAACGATCAGTTAAGTCATTTGTATATTGTAAGATACACGTGAAATATCTACTGTACTGTCTCTATGAATTTCCACGCCGTTTCTAAAAAACACTGGAATTCGTCAATTTGACAGATAGATCTAGCAATAATAGAAAAAGTTTCACTTCAGTAGAAATAATGAAACTGGCGAAATACTGTTCGACGTCTTAATATATTTAACCGTTTGAATACCGGGTGGGTTTTAAAAAATTACTTCGAAAAAAGCCAAAAGCCACTTTCGCGCTCTTGAGATTTTATTTCAAAATAAGCTAAAGTTGGTGTTTTATTTTATATAATGCACAACAAGAACAATCTTCTCGTGCTTGTATCCTAATTTGGAATTACTTTATATTATAAAAGAGAAACTTGATGCATTCTTAACAAAGTCTTCAATCAATTGTCAACATTGAAAAAATGTCCTGGGGTTTTCCGACACAAAAACTGAAGAGCGCGAAAGTGTCTCGTGGTTCGCAAACGGTTAAGTATACCCGATTGAACACCAGTAAATCTAGTGTTAAATTTCATTTACTTCGTTCCATTGTTCTACCTATACGGTTAACAATTGATATGAAAGACAAAGCCTGACGATTAAAAGATAGACAATGTTTTTTCCCGCCGTTATTGTTACAATGATTCACGAAAGGTCGCGTCTTTCTCTATTCACACGTATAATTTCGTGTCATCGATTCAGACAGGAAAGTATGACTAACCATGCGCGATTTCCATTTACTACCGTGTCGTTATTATATTTGTGGAATTCCTTATCGGCACATGGAATATCCCGACGTAATGCGCTGTTTTGTTCAGGCCGTTTTTATCAATACGTGCATCGTCGTGTTCGCATGTAGGTTAATGGTTATGCGTGCAACAACAACAACCAACGGCCGTTCTCCTTTTCACTCGTTCTTTCATTCCGTTTCTTTCGACGGGCTACGTAACGGGGACTTCCGTTTGGATGTTTTATTTCTGGATTTCTTTGATCATTGTATACAGTTTGACGGATATTTCTTGTTGGATTTTCTGTTTGGGCGGGAGGAGAGAGGAGGAGAGGTTTTATTAAATTGTTGTGGAAACAGGAAGAGAGATTGGGACAAAGATATTTCACTTGGTTTGTGTAGAGTTACAGGAGTATCGTTTATGTCATTTCGATCTGAAAATTTTATTCGGTTAGATTTGTTTCTTCATTCGATGGTACCTACTTTTTGTAATTTGTTTATTTAGTAGCTTGATATTTTTACTGTTCGAAATTGTGGAAGGTACACTAAGAGTGAGAGATGTTCATTTTTGGGAGAGAAATGTCTTATTAAATTGTTAGTCGAGAGAAATTTGGAGGACGAGATTAGATTTTGTTTATGTAGTCTTCCAGGGGTATCTTGGGTTTATGTGATTTCGATTTGAAAATTTTATTCAGTTAGATTTGTTTTTTCATCCGATGGTATCTACTTTTTGTAACTTGTTTATTTAGTACTTAGTTTGATATTTTTGCTGTTCGAAATTGTGGAAGGTACACGAAGAGTGAGAGATGTTCATTTTTGGGAGAGAAATGTCTTATTAAATTGTTAGTCGAGAGAAATTTGGAGGACGAGATTAGATTTTGTTTATGTAGTCTTACAGGGGTATCTTGGGTTTATGTGATTTCGATTTAAAAATTTTATTCAGTTAGATTTGTTTCTTCATCCGATGGTATCTACTTTTTGTAACTTGTTTATTTAGTAGTTTGATATTTTTACTGTTCGAAATTGTGGAAGGTACACCAATAGTCAGAGATGTTTATTTTTGAGAGAGAAATGTCTTATTAAATTATTATGAAAGTAGGGAGAAAAATTTGGAGGAAGAGAATAGACTTTGTTCACGTAGAATTATACGGGTATTTTGGATTTATCTAATTTAGGTGTTTAAATTTACCCGGTGCGTCTGATTTAGTCATTCCACGTAACATACTTCTTCCAATTTGTTTATTTAGTGATTCAATATGTCTACTATTCGAAACTGTTGAACGTTCAGCAAGTATTGATAGTTTGTCTACCGTTCATCGACAGAAACGTAAAAGAAAAATAAGTTGATAAAAAAAAGTCGTAAAGGTAAATTTCTAATATTTCAGTCGGCGCAAAAGAACAATTTAAGAAGAAGATAGCCATACATTTCCTGCAATTATTAAATCGAGCATCCCTTACCCTACATTTCCCGTAACATTCCATCTTATTTCCGCTCATAAAACACCTAGGGAAAGTTTGGCCGGGGAAAAGAAGAATCCGATGGAAGGTTGCACGAGGAGATGGGATTGCACACAGTGCATCCAAATTATGCATGTAACCTCGAGCGTAAAGGAACTATTGTTGAAGTTTTCGGAAGGTGGATCGCGCGATTTCGCATAATCGAAGGGTCGAGAAATTATAATCCCGCTGGTCGGGGTAGAATTTTCAAGCGGAAACTGGAGGAGGCGTGCCGTGAAAAGTCTCGAACGTTTCGATGCTTGAGAAAATGCGAACCTGGCCGAATCCTGACGATGGAAGCTTTTTCTCTTCTCTCTCTATCTTTCCCTTTTTCCCTCTCATCGAGGAAAATCTTGGAAAATTCGAGAGAATCTCCCTCGTAGCAGCGGGCTTTTCCGAGTGTTTGTCAATGAAGCGAGTTTGCTTTTTCGACGAAAGTTACGCGCTCTTTTTTTTTTTCTTATTCGGAATATCCGCGCACGATGGGGTGAAAGGGCGACGAGGGGTGATTTCCAGACTCAAAGGTTATTCGTATTTTTTTTTTCGGTTCATTGTTCGAATACATTTTATGGATTTTGTTCGGTATTTTTATTATGCGTTATTTACACGTTTGTCAGGTATTTAACTGTCTGGTTGTTATTTAACATATGTTGGTCTGGTGTTTAACATATGAGCGTATAGGGGATGAATTTATAATATAAATGGTGACCAGAAAGATTAGGACCAAACTTTACGACGGATTACTAATTTTAAATAGGTGGAAAAATTTATATAAATTCGTTTATCTTGATTATATCTGAAAATGATTTATTTTTTACCCTTTGCACTCCGTTTTTGTAGCGGCGACGCTGCGATAGCAGC
This sequence comes from Cerceris rybyensis, assembly GCA_910591515.1. Lineage (NCBI taxonomy): Eukaryota > Metazoa > Arthropoda > Insecta > Hymenoptera > Crabronidae > Cerceris > Cerceris rybyensis. Next base: position 10,045,153 of record OU342790.1, read on the forward strand.
TGATAATTTTGTTGTCAGGTAAATGGTGTATTTTTATATTTTTTTGTTGTAAAATATAATTTTAAGATGAATACACTTTTTTTTAATGGTAAAGCAAAATTTTTAATTCTCCACAGATGTCCACTTGCACTGTGTAAATAATCCTAGAGAAGCTGATAGCTTATAATAAAAGTTCTCGGAGTGCAAACGGTTAAAGACGTGTTTTTAAAGATAATTAACGTTTATTGTGGGAGTTACAATAAATCTTCGAAAATTTCTCCCCCTGCAAGAATTTAGGCTATCATTTGTCCACTCATTGTCGACTCTTTCATATATTCCAACTTTATTGGAAATAATAGAATAATAAATATTTCATCTTCTATTTACACTATTTTTGGTGAGCAAACTCTTTTCAGTTTTATAAATCCAAGTCCAGCGACGTTAAGTCTGGCGAGCTAGCAGGTCATATCACTGGTCAGGATATGTAAACAATAACTTTCATTGAGTATTCGATTTTGAACGACAAATAGTAATGCGAATTTTCTCAGTAAAGTTATAAATGCAGTTCATCTCACTGGTTAGGACATATAAACAATAACTTGCATTGAGAATAATAATACTTATTCGATTTTGTACGACGAATTGTAATTCGAATTTTGCCAGTAAAGTTATAAATGCAGTCCACCGCCCTGGTCAGGACATGTAAACAATAAGTTTCATTGAGAATAATAATACTTATTCGATTTTGTACGACGAATTGTAATTCGAATTTTGCCAGTAAATCTATAAATGCTTATCATTTCAATAAAGCATTTTCGAACACAAGTTGGCACAAACTTTTTCCATCTAGTTCGCCTTGCTAATAAGGAGCGAAAGTTTGGTTCCAATCTTTTTGGACTCCTTGTACATTGCAGGTTTTAGTATCGAGTGACTATGTCGTATATGGTGTACGTGAAGTTTTCTGCAAGTATGAAGCAAAATTTCTAGGTGTAACATATGAGAATACGTGAGTAATATATCAAGGTAGATATACCACTACGAATGTATAGTATCATATTATACGTATAGTGTAGGACAGTGCGTGAGTAATATATCAATGCGTATGGTGTGGAAGGTTAATATATGTAATCCATAGTATGCGTGTAACATATGAGAATTTGCGAGCAATGTATCAATGTGTAAAGCGCGAATGTGGCAAGTGATGAATTCATGATTGATGTAGGCAAGTGTACCTTTGTCAGGATGTTTTATTGTGTCTCGGTGACTGAGAGTTGTTTGATGTGTATGTTTGGAGGATTTTGAAGGAATTTTAGGGGAGAAGTTGTAGTTGTTTTTGTTGTGGTTGCATATTCCAGATTTAATTGTTAATGTTAGTTCGACTAGGAGGTAGAGGTTTGTTTGGATTCTAAAAATGGTAGATTATTAAATGATAGTTTGAGAGAAATATTTTGGGAGGTAATGACGATTTTAAATCGGATTAATTAACCCTCTATAGTCCGAATTTTCTGTGACACTAGCACAATAGAAAATGATAAAAATACTATTATAAATAACAGGTTTAACTTGATTTTGAAACATTGGATTGTAAAAAATTCCATGGTTTCTGAGACCTAAATTGTAATATTTGAGAAAGTTAAAAAATTGACTATATAAAAGCTTAGATTTATCTAATATTACTACAAAGTTACAAGGGTTCATAGAGTGTCAATGAGGAGTATGAGCACTAAACACTATAAATGCAATAGTTCGTCTACTTGTCAAGTGTGTTTGGAGGTATGATTAAAAGTAGCATGGATATTCTAAATAACTGAGTTATATTTGACTGCAGTAATTATATTTACAGTAAAATCTAATATAGCAGTGTACAAAAATCATTTAAATAATTATTTATCAGACTAAATTAGTAAGGAGATTAAAATTTATTCGTCAATCGCGCGAGTTGTTCGTTCGCGTTTGCTCGTTATTTTAACCAAATAAAACTGCTTTCAAGTTTGCCATTTTGAATAATGCCTAAAAAAGGCGTGCAATTTTATCAGCATGCTAAATATGCTCCGCACTTATTGCACTTCCTTTGCATAAATTAGCCATGCCTGTGTTCTCTATTATTCGACAAATTTTAATATTAACATGACAGCAAATACGTTAATTTTTAATAACCACACAATAAAGAACATTTAATATGATTGATAAAATATAATTAATATGACAAACAGATCAAAATTTCCGCAAACTGTAATTCTGCAAGCGGTACACCGTAAATGAAATCCAGTAAACTTCGTTTCGGCATATTTTTACGTATCATTGCACACACTCTTTCGAAAATAATCAAATTCAATATAACAAAGTGAAAAGAGACCGTTTGCCGCAGTGTTTTATTCAAGGAATTAATAAAAACAAAATTGTCCTGTTTAAATTTGAATTCAACCCTCTGCAGTCCTTCGAGTAATTTTTAACCCCTCGTTGTACAATAACGAGTGACAATCGAGATACGGTAAATTGAATAAAAAATTTTCATGTTTTCCAAAACCTATGAAATTGAAAATATCAGTGAGATCCGATACGATAAAATTATTTCTGTGATATTAATATTATATTAAATTGTACGATATATCAGAATCACTGATCAATTTTTATTTTACCAATTTAATTGTGAAATTTTTCGAAAGCAGCGGCCGAAGAAATCGTACGACCAGGGGTTAAAACTTATAATTATCAAATTATTTAATATATTTATTTAATGCATTTAGATCTACCTATATGTATCATATTTCAAAATATTAAATAAATACAGTAGAAAAAGAGAAATCGAGAAGACGAAAATACCACCGAAATGAAACAAACTTGAAATTTCGAGAGAAAAAATTGGAAGCCAGTCACTTTGACTGGCTGAAAAATTCCACTTTTAATATTCCACAGTGTTAATTTCGATTTTCGTTGCTACCAAAGGCTTTATAATTTCATCCAAATATTACTCAGAATTCATAATCATCTCCACCATCCATTACTAAAGGATCTACGATAAAAAATGTCCTCCAATTAATTTCACATAATTAAAAAAATAAATTGAAAAAATTACTTCGGACTGCAAAGGGTTCATTGTATCAAACGACACGACGAGTCTCCATCGAGACGAATGAGACGAATCCTTTAACCTTTTTGCTTGCGGGCAGATTCAAAATTAGAAAAAAAAAAAACGTCGGTGATAGTAGAAACGACAGTTTCTCTATGGTTGCAATATACGAGCGTTTCTATATGCTATTCACGAATGGTCATGCACCACGGAGATCGTACGCTCCTCGAAATGACCGTTCATTTTTAAAGGGTCTACATAGACGCTTCCCGTTTGTGGTCATCCATTTCTAAAGGGCACATACGGAATGCTTCGTTTAACTGGAAATACTCGAATATCTCACGAGGGATTAAAATGATGAAGAAAATATTTTAACAAAAATTGTTTGATACAAAGGGAAAGGGGGGTGAAACGAATGAAGTTGATTTGCAAATTTTCGTAGATATTTTCATATTCAAAGGAATAATTCAAGTCATGTGAAGTTCTACTTTTAGAAGCAAACAATTTTTGTTGGAATATTTTTTTTTTATCTTTAATCCCACGTGAGATATTCGAACGTTTTCAGTTTAATGAAACTGACTGCGTGCAGGAAATTGGGATTGTGAGTGCGGGTTGATTTTTGAAATAAAAATAGGCCGAGAATGTAGGAATTTTTCGAGAGGTATTTTATATTAGCTCGCTGACTCTATGATTTTTTTGTGGAAGTGTTTGTCGTAGTTGGATATGAAATTGTTTGAAGGTGAATTTTTGAAAAAATTGTAAACTTTTTTATGGTGTTTTTTTTGCATTTATTGTGTTATTTAATATTGTAGGCCAAGGGGTTAATTTGAGACAAAATTGATTTTTGAAATAAAAATAGGCTGAGAGTGTAGGAATTTTTCGAGGGATATTTAATATTAACTCATTGAGTCTACGATCTTTTTGTGAAAGTGTTTGAAGTTTAATTTTTTTAAAAGATTAACCTTTTTTATTGTTTCGTTTGTATTTTTTGTGTTATTTGTTATTGTAGATTGATTTTTTAAATAAAAATAGACCGAGTGTGTAGGAATTTTTCATCCGGTATTTAACATTAGCTTATTGATTTTACGATTTTTTTGTGAAGGCGATTGTCATAGTTAGATATGAAATAGTTTGTAGTTTTATTTCTACAAAAGTGTTAAGCTTTTTTATTGCGCTTTTTTGTATTAATTGTGTTATTTGTTATTGTAGATCAAGGGGTTAATTTGAGACAAAATTGATAGTGTGTCTTTGATTGTGCCATTGAATTTGACTTTGATAGTTACTTATCACTTGACACAATTACGTGCAAGCATAATAGAGGAATAAATTCCACGTTATTTTATAGAGTATTGATTATTAAAAATGTAATAACACAAGCGCGGATGTACTTTGTTAAGCGATGATTTGCGTGTCACTCTAAAAGTCGTTACGACCACTCGCGCACGTTTTTGCAGACATTAGCATCGACATTATTCCATTCCATACGTTTTCTATTCTCACGACAAAGTTAATTTGTAATATCCAACCGATCAATTTTCATTGAATTCTACAATTACTATATTATTTCTTTTCATAGATTCCCCACTCTCACGATAAAGTTAATTTTGAATTTCAAACTGATCAACTTTTATTCAATTCAACTATTAATAAGTTATTCCATACATTTTACATTCTTACAGAAAATAAATTACGTCGTTAAAAAACTTAAAAAATCCCTGTCTCCCCACTCCCAAGCAGAATGACATAATTGATGCAAAAATTAACATCAATGTTGCTCATACATCTTCTATTCTCACTATGCAGCTAATTAAATAATTTTCAACTAACCCATCCCCCGCCAAATTCTTCTTGCTTCGATTATTCCAGGAAAAAATATCGTTGCAGTGTAAAAATCACAATAATTATCGAAAACTCCTGCTTAAAAGTACAACTAAATCATACTGTTTTAAACACATTTAATCTCAAAAGCACGTCAAATGTCCAAATTGAATGTTAACACTTTACCGACCGGTAGCCGATTAATCGCATTTTTGGGCTCAACACTTTTGGACTTTTAACTTATTAACTGGTTGCTATGGCAATTAATAAATTATTATTTTCATTGCGATTAACTGTGCCAAGGACTCAGTGAAGAAATTTTGCAATTTTCGAAGAGATATCAGTATCAGGGAAATATTTGCATGCAAGTGACCGATCAGAAGTGGGCAGGATGTTAAAAATACCGGTCGGTAAAGTGTTAAAAGACTTAGAAACCGAATAAACTCCCAAATGGAGATCAGGTTATATTATCAGGTAATCACTTGACACCCCATTGTACTATTTTCTTCCCAACTACCTTCTACACATACCCCAAAAAGAATTAACCCCATAACTCTAAAAATGGCCGTCACCCAGCTCCCAAACGCTGACACATACACCAACGTTATCGATTTCCATAAGTTCTCCACTCCCACGGAAAAAAAATGACCTCACTAACATCCAACAAATCAATTCATCCCAACTTCCATAATTTTCTTCTACACCTTGCATATTTACTTTCTCCACAATCCAAAGAATCGAACATCCCCCATCGTACCCCTATAACTTGCCGTCCAACCTTCGTATTATCCGAATTCCCAATTACACGTACTCCTCGGCGATCCCGTCGAAATGGGGTCACCGTATTGGTACTAGAATTCTAATGAAATGTATTTTCAGTTATGTCGTTCATAGCATTCCTCCGGTGAAATGCATTCCATTCTGGATCAATATTATCCCCGTGGCTTATTTTAGAAAGCACCGCGCGCAAAGGCCGCGCATAATATAAAAGCGAATACAGGGAAAAATGTTAATGCTTCACGGAGTGGAGGATTTTATAGCGACGTTGTATGCTTTTGCGTGTACTCTGTGTTTCACTGTTGGCGCATAAATTAATGTTATCACGACGGATTATACGCCGTTGGCTGACCGGCACGATGCCTCTCTCTGCTGGTATTAAATTGACGGATTTTTTTTTTTCTCTTCTACCTTCGAATCGATTAGGGCGTTTTCTAACGTTTCGTGAGTCACGTAACCGAGAGCTAAATTTCGACTGAATTTCCGCGACTTGCCACTCTCGTCAACGTTGGAAAAAAAGAAACTACGCTCTGCATTGTCGTATCACGTAAACACTGGTATTACGCGATTCACGTGAAATTGTATTTTCGTGTATCCCCCCTTACTTCTCACTGGAATATTCTATTTTCTTTCTTACTGTGAGAAAGATATGGTGGATTTTACTTATACATTTTAGCACGTACCCCGTTACATTATGCAATGTCCTTTACGGTGTACTTATGACAGAAAATGAAAGTAGGAAGTAAGATAAGAACTTTCGAACGTACAATTCCGCTTCTCTTGTTTCTACGTTATTCTATACAGGGCAAATTATTGTCGATTAACCCTACTGTTCTGGCCATTTATATCTCGCATTCGTGTTCCTTCCAATCACAGTGACTCGGCGAACACAGGTTCACATTTGATGAAACAAAATATACAAACAGGTAGACGTAAATGTTAAATACTGTGAATATCAAAAACTAATTGTTAGAGGCATAGTATCTACCCGAGTCGAAATATTAGTATATTTTTAAGTCTCCAAAGTCCTCATTTCTTTGATGTAGAAATTTGCCGCCTACAATTGAATGCGAATATAGTTCTCAGAAAGTCTCAATGAGGATTTTGAAGATGAAAAAAGAGTTTTTTGATTATTTAAACTGAGATATTAAACTCAAAATCCTCAAAAATATTATAATTAAAATCTAAACCTAATTCTCAAAATTCTCAATGAGTTTTTTGAGGACTAAACCGACAATTAAACAATTACTTTAATTCAAATGGAAACCTCAAAATTCTCAATGGGTGTTTTGAGGACTAAACTGACATTAATAAAGCCAGTTCCAGTCCTCAAAGTGCGGAATCGGCGCGTAACTACAACTTTGAGGACTAAACCCGTTTTTAAATTATATGTATTTACCGATCCAGGAATTCTTAGATACGTCTCAGAATCTTCATTGAGGATTTCGAAGACGAAGAATGACCGCAAATTTCGTCTCGGGTATTAACCTAATTTTTTGTGGTATTCGAAGATCATTTTCACCATAGCACAATTACAAAAGAATAAAAATTCTATTTTAAATAATGGATTAAATCTGAATTTTAAATATTGAATTTAAAGAATTTCTTGATTTTTACGAGACAAATTATAATAATTGACAAAGCAAACAATTTGACTTTGAAGAATAGAAGTTTAGATGTGTTACAGGGGCTCGTAGAGGGTTAAAATATAACCTCCATTTCGAGTCATATAGACCCGAGCAGAACAGCAGGGTTAAACGTGAAAAAATTCTAGTCGAATTGTAAATGTTCGTTGCGATACAAGAAAATATAATCTCCATTTCAAGTCATATAGACCCGAGCAGAACAGCAGGGTTAAACGTGAAAAAATTCTAGTCGAATTGTAAATGTTCGTTGCGATACAAGAAATGTAAGTACACTTTGGAATACGTTTCTCGGAGGAAACTTAGAAACCGTTGAATCGATGTAAAGGAAATGACACGCAAGAGAAAGAAAAAAAAAAGAGAGAAAAGGCAATCGAAATCACGTAAACTCCTCACGATCGGTGAATTCGATTGAAACTTTTTACCGGTACCTTCAAGTTTTCCCATCCGTTTTCCCTGGACGAACAACCGGACGAGAAATAAAGAGGGGAACTTTTAATACATCCTCGGTTCGTTGTTCGCGATTGATTTGAAAATTTTTCTACAAGTACACGGAAAAGCGAGTACCTTTCAAGAGAGGATTCGCACTTAATTTTTCTTCTTTAACCCTTCTATTTTCATTCTCTTCGTTCCTCTACGTTTTTCTTCAGGTTTTCCTCCACGTCTTCCTTCTAGTCTTCGTCTTTTTTTGGTAAATGCATACAGGAAATAGCGTATTGACCGGACCTAGCCTTCCGTATACAGAAATGTAGGACAGATCCGTGTCGACGGCGTTAAAAGCACGGGGAATACTCGTTCTTTTTCTTTTTTTTCCTCTCTGTTTCTTTCACTTTTAATGGCGCGTTGTACGAAGCACGTAAGATGGTATTGTTAAATATGGTATATTGGTAGTTAAAGTTAAAATGATGATCACTCACCGACGCTGTTTTCCCATTTTTATTCGTGACTTTTAGCAGTGACCCCTCGTACCCCTGGAACAGAAGGAAGGAATTCGGTTTTGTTATTATTAGATCAGTCGTTGGGGGAAATTCTTGATAATTGACCTCTCGACCCAGCCTCGACGACGAACAAATGGCTCTCTCGCGGGTCAGAATGCATAAAATTATTAACACGCTCTCTGCTTTCGGGGTCAACGTTAATCGCCGACGATTTTCGGCATTGGAGAATTTGGTGAAAGGATGATCGCATGTATTGTCATAGAGAGAGATTTGAAAATTTGATGGTACTTTTAATGCTATTTATTTTCAGTTGAAATTTTGATAGTTTTCTTTTTATTGTGAGGGATTTAGTTGAAGTTTTGAGAAACTTTCAACCCTGTAGAGCGTGTTAACAATTCAATGATCGATAGGAAAGCTACTCACCGTGGCATGTTGATGAATTCATAAAAATTAAATACATTACCTTGCAATCGAGCGTGTAAAATTTTCTTACAAGGGCAAATTTTACTATTTATTTTCTGCTATGATAAAATTAATAGAACTATCTTAATATTCTGAACTCAGTAAAGGAATTTCGCAGTTCAACAGTCGATGAAAGAATTTTTCGCCGTGCATGGTGATAAATTGCTAGAAATTCAAAACAGGATTTTGCCATCGACCGTGTAAAACTTCCTAAAGAGGTCAAATTTTTAATACTTTTTTGTCATGATAAATTCAACTGAATATTATTTTTTTAAGTAAATAATTCAACGATCGATAGAAAAGTCCTTTTCCATGGTATAATGTCAAATTACCAGGAAATCAATACATGATTTTGCCATCGAGTGTAAAACTTCCTAAAGAGATCAAATTTTTAATACTTTTTTGTTATGATAAATTCAACTGAATATTATTTTTTTAAGTAAACAATTCAACGATCGATAGAAAAGTCCTTTTCCATGGTATAATGTCAAATTACCAGGAAATCAATACATGATTTTGCCATCGAGTGTAAAACTTCCTAAAGAGGTCAAATTTTTAATACTTTTTGTCATGGTAAATTCAGCTGAATATTATTTTTTTAAGTAAACAATTCAACGATCGATAGAAAAGTCCTTTTCCATGGTATAATGTCAAATTACCAGGAAATCAATATATGATTTTGCCATCGAGCGTGTAAAACTTCCTAAAGAGGTCGACATTTGAATAAAATGTGACCCATTAAAACCAGCAAGATTTGCAGGTTCATTCGATGTATTACGTCTGACATAAAGCCGTCCAATTCCTAGCGTCATATTAAATTTGCATGGTAAATTTTTCCAACGCTAATAATGCCCACGAAAAATTGCACGTAGTATTGCACGACAAAGAAATCCGATAAAACGCGAATTTTCGTTATCGAATTGAAATCGTATCTGCAGAAATAATAAATACGATAGGATAAATCCCGTGGGAAAATCGCAATGAATTTATTTCTTCGCATAAATATGATTTTCAAAAATATAACAAAAAATAACTAATAACATCCAAGCTTCAAATTATTTAATCAAACATTCTTATAATTTTCATCATACGTGTTTCTCACGATTAATATATTTCCCGAAACGATTCGTTTCAAGAGAAAGACAAAAAGGTGATACAAAATTTGCATATTTATGATTACATGCTCGATCATTTGTATCGCGATTTCGAAACAGCTGGATCGAAACGATTATAGCAATGTAAATAAATCGACTAAAGCAGAATTTTAAGCGTTTTTGCATTCTTCTTCCAGAGGCGTGGAAACGAGAGAACGATTCACGAAGTTTAAAAAAAAAAATGGAATGTCTTTTTCTCTTGGAGTACTACTCTCGGCACGTGTGCCTTGAAATACGCATCCGACACACCTGTCTTCTTTGTCGGTGCAATTAATTCGCTTTACGGCGAAAGTACCGGCGAGAGATCCTGCGAACGCACCTAATTAACATTCGCCACATTTTCTTTCGAGCGCTTATTAAGTCGAATTAAAAATTACGAAAAGTTATGGCGGTATTCACGAAATTGTCGCGCGAATATTAAACTTTGTTCCGCTAACTTTTGTTGAGATACTCATGAAATTTTTAAAAGTTACAGGATAGTTTTTAATATGTTATTACATATTACAGTGATTTATTTGAAGGTGTCGTTTGAATTACAAGAAATTGTAAAGTTTTTGAATTGAAGAGATTTTTAATGGTATGTAACTGTAGTTGCAATTTTCTGCACATTTGTAACAAACTAGTTTGCGGTACTTGCGAAGTTGTCGTGCAAATATTAAACTTTATCGAGCTAGCTTTCTTTTTGTTGAGATTCTCATGAAATGTTTAAAAGTTACAATTTTTTGGATACCATTACAAATTGCAGTGGTTTATTTGAAATTGTTGTTTGACACTTTGAAAGAAATTGCAACGTGTTTGAATTAAAAAGAATTTCAAATTATTTGAATTGAAAGAAATTGCAAAGTGTTAGTATTGAAAGAAATTGCAAATTGTTTGAACTGAAGAGTTTTTTTTCCCAAACTAGTTTGCGGTACTTGCGAAATTGTCGTGCAAATATTAAACTTTATTAAGCTAGCTTTCTTTTTGTTGAGATTCTCATGAAATTTTTGAAAAGTTATAGTTTCTTAAACACTGTTACAAATTGCAGTGGTTTATTCCAAATTGTTGTTTGACACTTTGAAAGAAAATGCAAAGTGTTTGAATTTAAAAAAAAAGGAAAGTATTTGAATTGAAAGAAAAAAGTGCAAAGTGTTAGTATTGAAAGAAATAGCAAAGTGTTTGAATCGAAGAGTTTTTTTAGTGGTATGCAATAGTAGTTGCAATTTTCAGCACACTTTTTTCCAAACTAGTTGCCGGTACTTGAACGACAATGGTTTAAGTTGTGAAAAAAATTCAAGTCTTTTGACACCGTTATAAAGTAGGAATCTTTTTGCTAGAAATTCATCACGAACTTGTCGGCATTTCCTCAAAGCCACGACTGAAAAAAGATTGCATTTTTTTTGCCAACTGCACTCATAAAGAAAACAACTTTTTCCAGACAAATTACCGACCTGCCCGTTCAATCAAAATCCAGAGTACTCGTTTAAAAAAAAAATCAAGGTAACTTTTTATATAAATTATAAAACGCATAAAAACTCTCGTCACACCGTTGCCCCCGTAAATATCCATGTAAATCCTGCTTTCAAAAAAGTAACTCATTTATCGGTGATCAACTAAAAAAAAAAAGCAGTTTCAGCTGTAAAATGACGAATATCCCGGGAACCAAAATTCGGCGTTTCCAATCGTGTGCGGTGTTGTAAACTGAAAGCAGCAATCGCTTCTCTCTTTCGTTTATGTAAACAGGTGTAAAACGACAGTGAGCGAGTGTTAACGCAATATGAGCGTAGAAAAAAAAAAACGAGACAAAGATGGAAAATAGAATGAACGAGAACGAGAAGAAAAAAGTGGCGTGTTCCGATTACAACGCTCGAAATGACTAGCTAGTTCGATACGAAATATTACTCGTATTTTTCAAATTATTCGACGCACTCGTCCGCCCGTTAAATCACTCGTTCGTTTCGAGCGTCGCATTAAAAAGTCATTTTCGTTTTATTCCAACCGAATACGTAAAAAGGCCTCGTGCGCTTTCATCCTACAAACAATTAAACAATAACGTACCTCGATAATCACGAAAAATGTCATATTTATTCAACCACGGAGAATAAAAAAATATATCTGCTCCTCCTCGATGCGAGAATTCTATCGGAGTATTTCGATGATCGAATTAACATTTAATTCGATTCGAGGTACAACGATTCGCACTCAAGAGAATAATTTGCTATTTAGTCCATCCATTTATGGATAAATCGTGATGGACGAAATTCTTTTTTGGTGAGACTTACACGGAGAAATTACGAAACAGACTTTGGAAAGTGGAGTTTAGAGTTATATTTACATATGAGAGTAAACAAAGCTTCTTTGTAAAGTAACTATTAAAATTTCCACTCCGGAATGGATTAGAATATTCGAACCACCAAATATAGAGAATCGATAGCCAAAGTGATTCAGGTCACGGCGATAATCCCTCCGGTTTCGATTCAGGGTGTGTAACATTTAATTCCAAAGCTCCAGATAATTATTGCCTTCTAGCCAAAAAAAAGTATAATCAACCCTAAAACTACAAAAACAATCAAACTAACCAGTCTCAAATTGTTGCAAAAAAATCCTCAAATTAATAGAGGATTCATTCATTAAATATCCTACTTCTATACTTTGAAAAAAATTACTTAGCTAATGCACATTACCCAGTTAACTGCGGAATTTAGATTTAAAAAACCCTCGTGAGATAACGAATTAAAATCGAACAATGACCTGTACATTTGTCGAACACGGCAAACGTTTCTGTTATAAATTTTACGAAAAGAGGAAAGCAAAACGTGGAAGAATTACATTTGCAGTTAATAAGAAATTGACAATTCAATATTAACACTTGAACTACCAAATAAGTAGAAATGACTGGTTACCAATTTTCTCCAAAAATTCTCCAAGTTTATAGGAAAGCTATACGATAAATATTCTACGTTGATTTTATAAAACACAGACTACTGAATTGATCAATTTTTCTATTTTTGATTCCTCCTTTTCCAAAGAACTTGGTTAACATATTAAAATGTGATAAATTTAACACCGGTAGTTCTCGTGTTGAAAATGCTACCGCAATAGAACTTTATATCGACGTATATATACGACGTACGCAATTAACAGGTTAAGCCAACAGTTTTAGACTCAATATAAAGAATTGTATCAGGAAAGAATATACAGAATTAACGACTCAATTTCGTCAAATTAATTAGAATCCACTCAACAAATTTAAACAGAAGTGAATCGAAGAAAAGGTCAAAAGAAAGAGACAATTGGCATAATCCTGAAACTGTATCATCAGCTCTCAAATGTGAAGAGCAAAAAGACTTATATATATGCAACCGCAGCCTAAATAGGTAGCGTGATTTACGGTTATTTATAGGGGACCTTAATATCCCCTTCATAAAACCTTAGAGCGCAGCTTCGACGATCGAACCGTCGGAATTTATCGTTAAACGTTGAAGTGCACCTTCGACGAGGTAATCAAGATTTATCGGATACCCTTCGCCTCCCTATCTACGTTCGCCGAAGGTGTTCAAAGTGTTCCGTGCGGTAGAGCGAATTAGAAAAAGGAGAGAGAGGGAGAATCGGGTCTGCGTTGGACATTAACGAAGATAGCTGATATATCCTCCTTGTGTGGACGAGATTATAGGCCATCGAGTAGTTACCAGTGATGAAATGGTACCGAAGAGATGCGAATTAAAGAAGAGACGACGAGAAGACGGAAATTATAGATGGAGAACGGTGACTGTCGATGCGATGACACTAAGAAGATGCGAATTAAAGTGCAAAGGATTGAGGATATCGTGGCTGTAGATGATGGTGATGAAGAAATTAATGACTTCGAGGTGTGGACGAGGTTGGAAATGAAGAATAGGGGTGGAGATGAAACTATATGGGGAAGATACCAATTTAACTTCTGTAGTCTGAATTTTTTGTGATATCTGAAAATCTGTTGCACGATAGCAAGGTAGAAAATGATAAAAATGGAATTTTTAATTGTGGAATTAATTTAAGTTTTAAATATTGAGTTGTAAAGGATTTCATGATGTTTACGAATTCAATAGGGATGTTTGTCCAAGTTGGGAGGTTGACTTTGAAGAATAGAAAGTTAGGGGTGTCTTGTGCTGGTTTAGTTACAGGGGTTCAAACAAGGTCAAGAGTGGCGATAGTGACAAAAATTGCGAAGGAAGTCTAGTCATTAATATTAGAACCACCGTCCATTAATTCGATATATTTAGAAATATTAAATAAATACTTCAAAAGAAAGAAAATTAAATGTGCAAGAAATGAAATCGATTTAATGTATCACATTTGATAAGATAAATATAAAAAATTAAGTATGATACAGTCCTCAAAATTTCTGCAACATTTTTTAAAAAATTCAGTACAAGTAATTTTGACCCTCTTGGGTCAAAGATCTCTTTTGTTTATAGAGAGATGATATGATTTACAAGGGAGCTGGCAGGTACGCAGCTAATAGCAAGAATTACGGCTTTCTTGACAAATTGGAGTAGAAAATCGATAAAACGGCAATTAAAAAATGTGAATTAAAGATCAAGTCTAACATCTTAGCAAATACAATAAGTTATAAACGAATAATAAAAATCTCTAGTAACAAAATCGAATCTACATGAAAGGAAGAGCAAAGAAAAAATCCAAGATTGCGTTCCATGGAGAGGATGTAAATTGAAATCCTTCTCAGACGAGTCACTTTGAAGTAGACGACTAGAAAGTATCGACGGAACGCCATTAAAAGAATGAAAATTGAAAAGGAAGAAAGAACGGAGTATCGAGCCTGCGATGGACGGTAAAGAAGAATAGCGGGATCATCGAAGGATCGACTAATTACGAATGGAACGGTATTAAAAGAACGCCATGGCCAGTTTCTGGCTTCAATCCGACCAGCGGATGCAGCTGCGCTCGACGTCGATACATCGGCGAACTTTCCGTCGCTATTATAAATATTTCAGCGAGATCCATGGCGGATATTAAAATATTGAAGACGGCCGCGCAGGGAAACTGGAGCAAGCCGAGGGAATATTTTTAACCTACCGATGACGGAAGTATTCTTTTCATGACGTGAACGCGAACGAGATAAGATCGCCAAAAGGAGACTATGGTGGGTAAGGGAGTAAAGACGTCGATTTCTAATCAGTGGGTTCAATTCGATATTCCTCCGTCAACTTTGAGACATTTTTCTCACGTGATTAGTATTGTGTATTGTGTCTTTGGAGATTCGGAATCCATCTGAAACAGTGCGTCTTAGGAGAATAGGTGAAATTATCGTAGTAGTTAACCCCTTACCCTAAAATAATACTCATTCCACTGTAAATGGAATTGGAAATTGTGAAGTTGTCCAAATGCTATTAAATTGAAAAAATAGTGAGTCAGGAGATGTTCAAATTATATTCAAATATTCCTCCGTCAACTTTGAGACAATTTTCTCACGTGTTAGTATTACATGTCGTATCTTTGGCGGTTTGGAATTAATCTCAAATAATACATCTTAGGAGAATATGCGAAATTATCATACCAGCTAACCCCCTGCCCTGAAGTAATACTCATTCCACTGTAATTGCAATAGGGAATTTCAAAGTTTCTCAAATTCCATTAAATTATAAAAAATAGTGGTTCAGGATATGTTCAAATTAGTTCCAAATGTAAATATTTCTGCATTAACTCTGAGAGATTTTCCTCACGTGATTAATATTGTGTATCGTAGGTTCAGTAATTCAAAATCCACCTGAAACAGTGCGTCTTAGGAGAATAGGCGAAATTATCATAGCAGCTAACCCCTTGCCCTGAAATAATACTCATTCCACTATAATTGGAATAGAAAATTACAAGGTGTTTTCCAAGTAGGGGAGAGCGGGGCTAAAAGTTCCGATTTTTAGTTCAAAATTTGTTAAAATACTTGCTTTTAGTATTCATACGTTGCGATCAAAATCAACTTACATATGTAACTTTGATATTCAGACAGTTAGTTGGGTCATTTTTTGAGAGATTCTTTAATTACTAATTTTTTAATGCCTAAAATCGGAAAGTAACAACTTACCCTGACTTGGGGCTACTACTCAACAATATCGTACGAATCATTCGTGAGATAGACCACAAATACCAAATGTGAAAATATTTTCTTACGTGGACCAGCGAGGCACGTGCTGTCGTTCCATTGTTCCGGGTCCCACTCGTTTGTTTAAAATTGCTATTGTCGGTGCAATGTGGCGTTCCATTTCAATACGAATTTACACAATATTCTTATCTCTTCTCCTCGCGGAGTTATTTCAATCGGAACAACTTACCTCGGTAACTTTTAGCCCCGCTCTCCCCTACTATTAAATTAAAAAAAAAGACATTGGTTCACTTCCGCAATTAATTTGGAGTTATTAAGTGTTCAGTCACAGAAGCAATCACAAGGAAAGGGGAAAATAGAAAAAATGTCACCGAAATTCCTAAGCTTCCCGTTTAAGTGTCTATTTAAACGTTTTCCATTCAATCTTTCTTTTTGTTTTAACGAACAGAAGAATCTGTTTCTAAGTCGACAGCCGGTATCGTCTCGTTCTCGAGGGTAATCGCACTTTCCGGTCTGCCGTTTTCCAATTATCACGCGTGATACGTACGATGCATCGTGTCGAATTAATGAATTCTCCATCGATGCACCAGGAGGGTTTCTTCGTTATAGTATCCTTGTTACTCCACGCCAGCTTGGCGGAATTAGTATGTGCAAGATAAATATTTGTTACATCTGGTTGGAACGTTGAACATAAAGCTCATTAAGCTATCAAACTGTTAATTGTACGTACATCCAGGTTACTAATTAACGCAGTTGTAATTAGAGAGTTGTAACTGTCTCGAAGACGTTTGTCCTCATTCGTACGATGTAAAAGTAACTTTTTCGCTTTTTCCAAGATTCTCGTGGGCGAAGCTTATTCATTTTTCAAAGATTTCGTACTTCAAAGCTGAGCTATCTGCAATTCGGTTGTTCCGTGCGTACAGCCAGCTTCTCTTGAAAAGTAAATTCACCGATTTCCATGCAAAACCCGTACTCGTTGAGAAAATATTTTATCAAAGTTTCCGCGCTCTCGCATAGCTCTTGGGGAAAGTTACATCCGATTTTTCATGAGACTCTCTTCGTCGATTGAAAACAATTATCGATCTTTTAAGACAACTATTCTTTCTAGCTTTCAAGAGATTTTATTGATCTACGATGAGAATGAATCTCGTGTGTTACGAATATGAAACAAACTTTTGGAGAAACATAGTTTCTGCGGAATTAGAGACCTATAACATAAAATTTTCCCATTTTTCTCAGTGATCCGACATCCACGTAAAATAACATTAACACTAGACCAGCTAAGTAAGTCAAAATAACTGGTTCCTAATTTATTCAAAAAATTCTCCAAGTTCATAGGACACTCAGGGATCAAATATTCTACCTTGACCTTATAAAATACAAATTATCGAATCAATCATCTTTTCCACTTCTCGATTTCTCCTTTTCTAAAGCTCTTATTTCATATATTGAAATATAATAAATTTAACGCCGGTAGGTGTAGTCTTAATTAACCCTTTGATCTGCACGCTTCGATGGCGAAGATTCTTTTAGAAAATTTTTACTGAAATGTGTAATCGCAACGAAGGTTTACATTTCTAAAGTAAGAAATTATCGAAAACACTCGAACCACGAGTCAGACTCCTGCTTATTGTTTATTGCTCAAATTTCTTACCGCGAGTACTCAGTCGGTTGTAGGCCAATGGGTTAAAATCAAAATACAGAACCACAAAGAAACTTCGAATCATCGTTTCAGTTGTAAATCACGCTCGTATTCCAACCGCCCTCGATATCAGCAAAAATTTAAAGTAACTCCCAAGCGTAATCTTCTTAATGAACAAATATTTGAACCGCAGAAAAATACAGGTGAAACTTGACGATTTGCACAATGAAGACACGACTGAGTTATCGCGAAAACCGACTCGATACATCATTCCGACCAGAACACGTCTCGTCGAATCGTCTCGATTTAGGAGGACGGTGACGTATGCCCCTGGTGTCTACGATATTTCAGAATTCATTAACAAGCGGAGGCGGGAAGGTGAACCTTTGCGTGGAGACAAACGAATTGTAACACGGAATAGCCGTAAGTTTATTGTGCCAGTGAAATCCGGGTTTATGCCAGGAAGAGAACTGGTGCAGTAGGATTACGCGGCGATGCCAAGGAGCTCTGTTCTCGCGATGTAAGAGCAGAAGAGACTCTTCCCATATATCACTCGTCTCCTTTGGTTCTCTTGCGTATTATGCAGCCGCTGCAGACGCTAAATATCGGGCTGCAGTGCCTGATCGTCGACAATACTGCCCTCGTCTGACAATGAGTAGTGATCTACTAAACTGTCAGATTTCTTGATTCAGTGCTCGCTTTAAATGGGACACTCAAACTGTTTCTTTTTCTTTTTAGTTTTTTCAACTTCACTATTACTGTCAAAGCTTTCATTTTTTGTCTTAAAATGGAACTAGGATTTTAATTTTCACTAGGACCCACTGTTTTAAGTGGGTTTCGAATAAGTGAAGATGTGATATATTGATTTAGTCATTTAGAACAAATTTTTTAGGGGTGATGGGACATTTTAACTTGGGCCCACTGACTACGATACCAACCCTTTATTTTGTTAACCACCATAGTCACACAACTCTAATTATTTTCGTACACCCCCATTTCATTTGGCTACGGTACGTGTTTTTAGGAATTTTGAGAGACCCAGGGTCATTTTAAATAGTCCGAGTTTGATTAGGAAGGTGAAGTTTCGACGATGAGGTACTTCGGAGGACTAGTTTTGATTTAATGGGGTGGTGGGGCATTTCAATTCGGGCCCACTGATTTAAGAGTTCAACGCCTTATCTCCTTAACCACCTTAGCCACCCACCCCCAAATTATTTTCGTACGCTCTCAATTCAAACGACTATAATAAATATAATTTGTTTTTAGGAATTTTGGGGGACTTATGGCAATTTTGTATGGTTCGAGTTCGATTACTGAGATGAAGTTTCGACGATGAGGTATCTGTGACGACTAGTTTTAATTTACTAGGGTGGTACAGTATTTGAAATTGGGCCCACTGATTAAGAGTCCAACCCTTTATCTTCTTAACCACCTTAGCCACCCACCCCCAAATTATTTTTGTACGCTCTCAATTCAAACGACTATAGTATGATGTGTTATTCCTAATTTTTAGGGACTTATGGCAATTTTGCATGGTTCGTGGTTGATTAGTGAGGTGAAGTTTCAACGATGAGGTATTTGTGAGGACTAGTTTTGATTTAACAGGGTAAGAAACATGAGAGAACAATTCTTATGGAAAGAAAATCCATTGTTTTGATGTACGACTATGCAAGGGGTGGGAGGATTAAGATTTAATTAGGGACACCGAGGTGGAATGGAAAATGTGTAATTGTTTTGCTGGAAATGTTAGATGAGGATGAGAATTTGATGTAACGTTGTTCTTATTAGATGTCTTCATGGAATATATACGTCTTTGAAGTTCTGCTTGTTATTATTCCTGTGAAATACAATGCAAAACAACGTGTTATACTAGATGTTCATTTAATTATTTCAATTTAATGTAACTGGAGGATGGTTGTTAATTTTCTTCATTTAACCAATGGAAACTTTACGATCTTTGATTATGTAGGTACTTGAAAATTCATCAATTTTGCATATTACGATAATTAATAACGAGGTGAATGAAAATAGAATCGTAGTGATACACGACGCAGAGGTATCGCAGAGAACTTATCAGTTCTCGCAGGAAAGGTTAATGAAGTAGGCGGAAGGGTTAATGAGTACAGTGGAAACTCGTTAGACGAATATTGATTAACCGAACATTCGATTATTTGAACGGTGTTGTACGATGGTGAGAAGTATAGAGAATCTGCGAAAGGTTAAAGCAAATATCGATTTAACTTTTCACCAAAGCACTGCAGAAAATAATCAACTGCTATTCCAGGATTTCAATTTAAAATCTTTCGCTGTACAATCGCCATCTTCCATTGTTAATATAATTTATCACAACTGTAATACTATATTATTAAACTAGAAATCTATAATTATATAAAGCGACATAAAATATTAACACTAGAACTACCATCGTTAAATCTCTAACATTTCAATATATTAAATACTTCAAAAAAGGAAAAATGAAGATATGAAAAAAATAATCGATTCCATAATTCCGTGTTTTATAAGATCAACGTAGAATATCTGTTCTTTGCCTGTCCTATAAAACTGGAAAACTTTTGGGAACGAGTTGTTTTGACTTGCTTGGTAATTCAAATGTTAACACTTTACCGACCGGAAGCCTATTAACAGGCTTTTCAGACCCAACACGTTCGAACTTTTAACTAATTAATTGGTTATCACTCCAATAATTAAATTACTATTTATCATTGCGGTTGCCTCTGTTAAGGATTCAGTGACGAGAATTTGTAATTTTCAAATAGATCTCTCTATCAAGGAAGTATTTGTCACCAAGTGATCGGTCAGGAGGGGGTAGGATGTTAAAAAAATACCGGTCGGTAAAGTGTTAAAACCTTTTCAACCCAATTCAATATACGTAACAGTAGCCCAGCCATTTTACAAAAACACATTAAAATTCAAAATGAAACAATATATTTAACTCTAAAACTTTTCAATTAAATCTTAACACAGCAGGCCAATACAAAAATTATTCTCACCATAATAACACGATGTCGAGGTAACTGAACAATGATTCTCAACTCTTGGAAACAGAGTCACTTTCAATATCCCTCGTACTCTACTGTCAACTCGCAATAATGAGACCGTAGAATTTTCCAACTCAAAGTATAATTAACAGCTTTACACACAATGCATCCACTAATCCCAGATCTTCCACGTTTCTCTAATTTTATTAATCAACTAGAAAGCAGACAAATTGTTACAATACCCACGAGAACTCCTCGGGAATATGGTAAAAAAAAATGTGAAAGTAATAACGTCATTTGTTATCTAATAGACGCGTTTCTTCAGCGAAAAGCAAATTAATTGACCCTTTCTTACGTACATCCCTCGCGAACGTTTTAAAAACCGCTCTCACATTCGCTCGTTCGTTAAAGCGAGAATGATAACCGTAAAAGAATCGCCATGGAAGCCGATAAAAATCGTCGACGGTTTTTAATTAGCAGAAGTGAAACGGAAAGCGCGACGAGGAGAATGCTCTCGGCGATACATAATGCCTGGATATTTCTCACTCGCATTTCCGTATTATCCGACGAAGGGGAACTCGACAAAGCGATGCACGATCCACACTTTGTTTCTTTCTACGTCGTACGATCGTTTTTTTTTAACGCTCGAGACAGTGAGAACGACGATGATCGGAGGTGAACGCTAATTATCCATTCCCACGCGTGATGTCTTTTTATTTGCCTCGTTTCCGAGCAAGAAAGTTTCATCGTGCATTTATCAAATTGTCGACTGACAAGCTGACGATGCCAAATTAGCGAGGGTTTGGTGAAATACTGAATTTTACTCGACTCATCGTTCGGTTGTGAGTATCTTTTGTTGGTAATTTGATTGCGAACTGTGTCAATTTGTTAAATAAATTGGTTGCTGGATTGCGATCGATTCGGAGTGAAGGTATTATTTAAAGGGATGAATGAATTGCAAGTTTTTGGGGTTGGACTTCCAAAAATTTCCTAAATTGATAGAGGTGCCATGAAACAAATATTTCATTTCTATCTTATAAAACGTAAATTAGTTAATTAATCATCGCTATTTCGTCTTGATGCCTGGTTTCCCAAAACACTTATTTGATGTATCTAAATATTTTTAGATATAACATCGGTGGTTCTAGTGTTAAAATGGGTGATTACTTATAGAGAAATATTAGACGTTAGGAATTACAGAGTTAAGTGGAACGATCAGAAATATCAGAAGGGTCAGAGATATTAGAAAAATCATTCATATTAGGAGCTCTAAAAATATAAAAAATGTTAGGAATATCAGAAGTATTAGAAAAAATGGGATGGACTAATTCAATATATTTCAATGTATTAGATATCACGTTGCTGGTTCTAGTGTGTTTGAGATTAGGAACATCAGAAATATTAAAAGATTAGGAATATCAGAAACATTAGAAATATTAGGATATACTTATTCAATATATTTCAATATAATAGATATCACATTGCTAATTCTAGTCTTAAATTTGATATTAGGAATATTACAAATATTAAAAATATTAGGAATATCAGAAATATTAGGGACAACAAAAATATTTGAAAGATTAGGAATATCAGAAACATTATAAAGATTAGGATGGACTTATTCAATACATTTCAATATAATAGATATCACGTTGCTAATTCTAGTGTTACACTTGATATTAGGAATATTACAAATATTAGAAATGTTAGGAATATCAGAAATATTAGGGACATCAAAAATATTTGAAAGATTAGGAATATCAGAAACATTAGAAAGATTAGGATGGACTTATTCAATATATTTCAATATAATAGATATCACGTTGCTAATTCTAGTCTTAAACTTGATATTAGGAACATTACAAATATTAGAAATGTTAGGAATATCAGAAATATTAGAAAGATTGGGGTAGACGCAATTCAATATATGGATGTCAAAATACTAGATATCACTTTGCTAGCCCTAGTGTTAAATGGAATCCAGTCGATCGATAGACTCGAAAAGAAAATTGTACGTCGCAAGATGGACAGGTAAATGGTATTCTCGAGCACTTAACGGCAATGCCGTGTCTGTATCGAATATCGTGCGCGCATTGCGAAACAGTCAAGGGATTCCAGAGCGAGCCAAAAACGCGAAAAGTCGATTCCTCTCCACCCGGGCACAATGCCCGGCGTTATAACGAAACACCCTGGCAATAGTATCTTTGACCTGGTAAAACACTTGGTCAAACGATATCGCACGTCTCGAGGATCCAATTTTTCTCATCATGGAGCTCTTTGTCTTCCAATTAATGAATTATTGGATAATTAGAGATTGTTGAGATATTGGAGATAAAAAAACTTAATAGAATTCTTTTTCTGATCAATTTAATGATAAAATAATGAGGAATAAAACAGTATTTTTTACACGAACGTTACATCACATCGGAAGATTTGTCTAATGTCTATTACAAAGTGGCAAAAACTAATTTAATTATCTAAAATCAGCGGTATTATATTTATAGAGATCTATAATTCAGAAAAAAAATCAAGAAGGTAAAAACAGTACTTAAAAAGTGAAATTTGAAAATTGTTGACCGCAGAGGGTTAATTTTGGTGTCTTAGATAAATGAATATCAATGTTTATGCATTATTAGTAGCTTATCAACGAAATCTTTCAAAAGATCGTGAAAATATGTCGCCTCGATTAATTATTCGCTAGAATCTCGAAGCGACCGATCGAGATCTTCCATCATTTTTCCGGGATACTCGTAGCTCTTATCGCGTCGCAATCGAAGATTATTATACAGTCACGAAAATTCCCTTTTGCCTCGGTTACAACGTGCACGAACTCTCTCTCTCTCTCTCTCTCTCTCTCTCTCTCTCTCTCTCTCTCTCTCTCTCTGTCCTGTTCCGATCGATCGGCCCTATCAGCCAAGGAGAAATTCACAGGTCGATAATGCGAAAACTCGACTTTGCTCGAGGACGAAGCTTTCGCGGGGAAGAAAGAAACTCGACGGAAATGCGATAGGGAAATCTTGACTCTGTCGCTGTTGTGTCGAGAAAGTTTTACCCTGTTCGAGGAAAAAATTGCACCATGTTGAAGTGAAATTGCGGAAATCACGAGCCTGGTAGGTTTTTTGGGAAAATAAAGTTGACGATAGACGTAGAACTTGAAGTGATAACGATCGTGGCAATTATTAATGACATTTTTTGTAACGCAATGTGAATACTTTGAGGAATTTTTCAAAATTGACGAAGATGAAATATGTTGTAGGTAGAATTATTGGCCGAGTTTAATTAGATATTAAATATTAATTATATTAGATTAGATTTATTATATTATATTTATTAGATTTATTATATTAGATATTAATTAGATATTAAAGATACTGCCATTATTAAAATTGAATTTTGAAAATGATTTAAGATTGAAAATTCTTTGATTTAAGATTAAATTCATTGCATTATTTAAAAATAGAGTATCTCTTTTATCCATTGAAAATTTAGTTAATCTTTCATCAGTAATCAGTTTGTAAATTATGTCCACTTTCTTGTGTTTAATTTGAACGAACTAATGACAAGAAAACTATTGTACTTTAAAATGGTTCAGTGACTCTCGTGCCATTCTGCATATCTCTGTCTATCTTTACAGTAAATTACCGGAATAACGGGAAGAAATAAATAATATCTCAGAAGTAATTTCATTTTATTCGAATATGAGAAGTATAAACGTACATTCTATTAATTCTGCAACTTACGATTAGGGTTTTTCGCAGAAACAAGTGAAATCGGGTTTATTGTCGGCGCGGGAATTTTAAACTCATTCGCAGTTGATTCTATAACTTCATAACTGGGTTTATTGTCAAAAATCCTCGAAATCTCGGTATAATCGCCGTGGTTGAATTAATCGTAAAAGCATAAGCATATTTCCAAGTAAATGAAACCTCGTTTCTCATCGTTGCCAAGAGAATCTTAACGGTATGCACCTTCTTGAGAAAATTCCTCGAAGCTCTTCTTGTTTTGTTGGAAAATGTGATTTCGTTTACAGATATGCCAGTACCTTCGTAACACACGGTTTTGCTTCTTTCTCTACTTTCCATCTGGAATTCCTCGTGAATCTCCCGTATCGTGTCGATTCTTTTTTCTCATTGAGACAAATCTGAATTTGGTAGTAAAAAAAGAAGTGGAAGAAGAAGAGAGAAGACGAAAAAATCAAATTTTATGGATAGGAGAATTTGCGTTCGATCGTCGAAGCAGTCGTTGCGAAATATGGCAAGGAGAGACGATATCGCAGAAATTGTAGCTTGTGTTGCGAATCCTCGCGAAAATTGCGTCCCGCCGAAGGCTGTGAATTTTTGCGATATTTCTCGGGGCTTCTTGTTCTTCGTCTAGTTTAGGAAATGCGACGTGAAAGCATTTGTGGCGAGGAGATCAATGATTTGCAACTATTACGGGTAATATAAAGTTCCTTTCGATTTTACGGTAACGTTCAAATTTGATTTGAAATAGAATTTTATTCGAAGAAGCAGACGTTTAATCGTTGGAATAATCGACATTGTAATTTATAATCTTTTGTCACTTTTCTGTTCAAATACGAATTTTATTACCACAGAATTTGAGAGTAATGAAGCAAAATATACTTATTTAATTCTATCTGTTTTGAATGGCTCGTATTGTTCTCAAATAAATTGTGATAAAACAGAAATTTATGAAAATTTCTGTAACCTGAATTTGATTTGTGACGAGTGGCGAATATGTAACAATCAGATTCCATTGATTTACGTGAGACAATTTATTATAGTTAGAGATAGATAATGAGAATAATGTGGGTAGATTTGTTCTAACTAGAGATGCGTATATAAAAAATAATATATTCAGCGATACTACTAACGATCACATTAACATATTCTCATATAATGCTATATTAAATGGAACATTAGATGTTTCTATTTAATATTGTGCGAAGCTAACGATCCTCCTATGTCATAAAACAAGCTGTGTGTCAGGTATTGGTGAAATTTTTTTTTTGTTTGAAAGGCCTAGGTATGCCATTATGTAAGGAGTATAACATCGTTCTAATGTCCGCCGCGGCTTCCCACGGTGGCAGGAATCCGAGAAGTCCAATTTTCAATGACTCTGCCGCATAAATTCGGCTGAATTTGAGCCATGGCTTCAGTTATGTTGCTTTTGACGGCATTGGCCGATTGCGACTAATTGCCATAAATCTGCGACTTCAAAAAACCCCACAAGAAAAAGTCCAGTTGGCCCAAATCGCACGATCTTGGTAGCAAATTCACGTCACCTCCTCGAGAAATAACGAAACTCACAAATCGTTCATGTAGAATGTCCATATACCTATGTCATTTGAATAAATTTATGTGCAAAAATCATTTTTTTCAGCTTTTCAATGCAAATATAACATCACCACCATGGTTTCTCGATAATCTGAGGGAAAAATGTTGGAAAAAAATTTTTTTTTACAGAAAATAAAAATGAATTCAATCTTATAAATGTTAAAACATATTTTTGATTTTGTAATGTTATAGTTGATGTTAAGACAAATCGTACGACCTATCATATTATTATGTTGAGCCTACAAATAAAGGTAAAATAGTTTTGTCCACCTTTTCGTTCCAAATACCCCACTGTGCGTCGATAGAAGAGTATTTCGCATGAAACACGTCGTAAAATCGTCGTCTCAAGCTGAGGATAACAGTGTGTCAGCCACAGACGCTAGGATCCCTTCGACTGTGACAATTTTAACGATAAAAAGGAGAGGATTGCCGGAAGAGCGATAAAATTGTTCTCGCTCCATTTCAAGATTTCCCTCGAAAGTTAAACTCTCCGTGTCCCCTCGAGCGTGTCACGATTCAAAGAGAAAAAGTTACACGGGCCTTTCTCTCTCACCCTTCTACGATCATTCGTCTCGTCGTCCGTCAACGTTCGGAATTATCTCCTTGCCGAGGAGGGAAGCTTTTTCGCGAGCGCGATCCTTTTGTTTCACCGCTGTTTCTCCGAGCAATGAAAACTACTGAGATTGAAAATGAAGTTCGGAAGAGTAAAAGAGACATTGACTCGTTTGAAGCGGGTTCAAGACTCTGAATGCAACGATATTCTGACTCGAACTTATGGGGTAGAATGGTCGTAGTTGAATGCTTGGGACTTTTCCTTTTCCTTGGGGTGTACAATTGAATTTGTGTCTTTCCTGTTCGGATGAGATGTCAAGTGATTCTCGAATAGAATTATTGACCCCTTCACTACGGCAAACTTTGAGTTGTTTTGTGAAAATACATTTTAATAATCAAAAAACTGAGTTTTACTACGTTAAAACAATATTATTAGGTTGTTCGGAAAGTAATTTCGTTTTTTCCCGACGGAGGACATAATTATATTTTTTCACAATTAACTTCACACTTAATTCGCATTGCTATTATATATCTTGACAGTTGATATAGCAATGCTTGTTTGTGAAAAAATTTGTTTGATTCTACACAATAGGTTTTCTTTGGTGCTCTATTAAAGATGGAAAGTCGAAAGCAGCATTTTCGCCATATTTGACTTTTTTACTATCGAAACGGTAAAAATGCTGTTCAAGCAAGAAAAAAATTATTCGATTTTTATGGGGAAGACGCATTAATATAACGCCAGTGCCAAAACTGGATTGCAAAATTTTTTGAACGGCAAAACCTTTACTGCGAATGAGGACGTCAAAAAAAGCTTTGATTTTTTTGCCAGCAAAGATCAAAACTTTTATGAACGTCGAATCATACTACTGCCAGAAAGATGACAAAAGGTATTAGAACAAAATGGAGAATATATAATTCAGCGACATATTTATGGACTACAAGAAAATCGTCTTTCATTCTCACCGGAAAAAACGAAATTACTTTCCGAACAACCCAATATTTTTTTCCCTGAAATGAGTTATTATAAATATTACTAATTTAAAAGTCCTCTCCGTTTCAGAAAGTCAAAGTACAATGAGTACCTTTAGGCGCTTACCGTGTCAGAGAATCAAACTGCATCAAGCACCTATAGACGCTCCCAATGGCACAAACGTAAAATTTCTAAGCTCCTATAAACGCTCGCAGTAGTGAAAGGGTTAAGAAGAGGTTAATGCATGAGTCGTTTATTTTGAAAACTCTCTCATCCTCCTACGATTATTTGTCTCGCCGCCAATGTTCCGAATTATCTATTTGCCGAGAAGGGAAGTTTTTCGCGAGCGCGATCCTTTTGTTTCGTCGCTGTTTCTACGAGCAATGAAAACTGCTGAGATTGAAAATAAATCAAGACTCTGAGTGCAACGGTTTTCTGACTTGAACTTATGAGGTAGAGTGTTCGAGGTTGGCTGCGCAGGATTTTTTTTCCTTGAGGTGAACAATTGAATTTGTGTCTTTCCTGTTCGGCTTAGATGTCGAGTGATTCTTCGAGATGGGAATAGGATTATTAAGGAGAGGTTATTAAATGAGCCGTTTATGTTGAAAGCGGTGTAAGGTACTTTCTTTTTGTATAGAGATACTTAGGGTTTATATATTAACGCATTTACGGGAAGATTTACTTGTACTTGTTATTTTGGATAGACATATTTTTATGAATGTGAGTAACTTTGCGTAGTTATTAAAAAACACCATTTTTCATTATGGAACAGTGAGTTGTGGCACTTTCAAAATAAATGGCACAAATAGTCTTACAGTTGCCAAAGAGGCTGCCATGAATTTATTCATGATTTTGTCTAAGTAATTTTCGAGATATAAGTATGTTATTAGGTCATCTTATAAATTATAAACACAACTGCCCATAGAAAGGGTAGAATTGTGTTTATAATTCCCAAGTAAAATTAACTCATTCAAGTTGCCGCTAAAAATTACTAAATTTAATAACAGAAGCAAAAAATCCTAAATAGCAGAAATCAATAACGAAAATCCATGATCAAAAGCAAGAATATCAATCGACAAACTTCCCAAAGTAAGCTGAAATCCCCGTATTAATCTTCCTCCAAGTTTACAAATCACTCGTAAAACTGGACCATTGATTCTGTCGCGTCTCCATCAGCTTCATTTCATAACTTCCTACTGGGATCAAGGTTTACTTATCGAACCGATCGGCCCATTGACTTTAACTCCCTCTTCTGGGAACTTCTGACCCAATTTCCGTCGTTAACACCGAAGCAAATATTCCACCTTGCATATTAACACTTTTATCAAAATCTCAAAGGATACCCACGACAAGTCCGCGTGTACCTGCACTTTGCACGTGCATCGATAATCGTGATAAAAGTTGATTTCACCGTTGAAACTTTAAAGGGATTACGTTATCACGCGTTAAAATTCCAATCGAGTTAACCGTCGAGTTACCAACATCCCTTGGAGATGTAACTTGGAAGGTGTTGCCACGGCGAAGATGATGAAATCACGTAATCGAATGCCGAATAATCCGTTTACGCGGAAACGCGCGATTGGAAGAGGGAAAGTTACGTGAAATGTATTCCCCTCTTCGACCCTTATCTGGTCTCTTGGCGATTCGTATGGATTCCTCTTTGTCGATTCCTACTTCGATTCTATTGATAAAGAGACTATGGTGTGATTGTCCTCGTTTTTATTGAAGTAAATACGACGATTGATTCGCGCATGGTGAACTGCAGTCGTTAGTTTAACGTTAGAACTATCGATATTACATCTATTAACCCTTTGCACTCCGATGTCCCACCTGAGGGGACATCGCAAATTTAGCATATCACTCTGTTGCACCCTCTAAGAGGACCTTCGAATTTGTTAGTAATTGCAGAGGATGAACTTATTGCACCGCAAGGTTTTAAGATATATATGTTTACCTGAATTTTTCTATTAAAATAGCAAAAAATAATAAAGTGCCGATAAATTGCTAACAAATAACGTCAGAGATGGCTCAGAGTGCAAAGAGTTAACCCTTTACCGTGAAATAACGAGAGACACTTGTTATATAGAAAATCGAATAGGAAAATTTCAAGTTTTATAGAATCTATCAAATTGAAAGTATCAGCGAGTGACAGAATAAAATTATTTTTTCTAATTTTAATATTAACCTATTAAGGCCCAAAGTTGCGATAACGCAACATTTCACTTTTAATTTTTTTCAGGGAATCGGATTAATTTAATTTATATGTTAACCTATGTCTTAGTAAAAGAACATACCAAAGGCTTAATTTATGCACTATAAAATACTACGTAAGCTCAAAGTTGCGTTAACGCAACATTATGTAATCCAAAAACTAGTTATAAATTTCTTTCTTCATTTCAATGCCCGGCCCTTAACACTAGAACGACTAAGCAAGTCAAAATGACTTATTCACAATTTTTTCCAATAATTCCCTAAGTTTATAGGAGACTCCTAGACTAGAAATTCTAAGGTGATCTTATAAAACACAGATTTCCGAACCGATCATATTTTCCACCTCTTGATTCCCCTTTTTTCAAAGTACTTATTTAATATACTTAGATATCATAGATTTAACGCCAGTCGTTCTAGTGTTAATGGGTTAAGTTAACACATTGCGAACGGCACTCTACTGTTTCAATGTGTCCGCAAATTTTTAATCACTCCAAAGATTTGGTATAATTTATATATTTGATTATTTTGTACTCTTTTGAAAATTCGATATACATTTATTTCGCTAAGTATTTATCATAAGAATATTCAAAGCTACGTTGCCTTAGCCCTTTGCATTCCGAATTATATTTCAATTTTGTTACCAGCAGCTCCCAACGCTTTTAAGTACTTTGTTCCAATTTTACTTGATCTGAAAAATAGGGTAATTTAAAAAAATAAAATATCTTGTAATTTGCAAGTGCATGATATCTCTTGAAAAAATTTTTAGGATGCAATCCCGGTTTTCTTTCGTACGTTAACATCTATTGGTTTGGACTTGAAAAAATTTCGAATATGACTCGACAAAGGAGTTTCCGAAATACAAACTAATGTCGAGTTATACTCGACGTAGGAGCGCAAAGGGTTAGTAAAGTAGCAATAAGTCTCAAGTAGTCGGTTTACCGAATACGAGATATCTCGTTACCCGTACGCAATGTGTTAAATTATAAGAATCATGGTCGGAGGATTATGATTGTTTGAGAAAAAGGTGTACATCATGAATTTGAAGTTTTAACGATCGATTGCAAAAATGTCAGAGATGAGTCAATAAATTTATATTGTTAGAATTATGTTCTTGTCGGTGCAACGGACATGTTTTATCAAGACTCCAAACAGAATCGACGAGCTCGTAAAAGGGATAATCTCGTAATCAAACAAACAAAGTTTCTACTAGTAAAAACTTTTTCGATATTTCCCTCGCAATACAAAGGGTGTCATGTAACTCGTGGGATAACCGGATAAGGGTTGATACTACGTAAAAACATAAGTCGAA
The DNA here is from genome assembly GCA_910591515.1 of Cerceris rybyensis. Classification (NCBI taxonomy): domain Eukaryota; kingdom Metazoa; phylum Arthropoda; class Insecta; order Hymenoptera; family Crabronidae; genus Cerceris; species Cerceris rybyensis. The sequence goes on from OU342790.1 coordinate 10,076,089, forward strand.
AATATAGAACGAAAGTTTTTTATTTGAGACTTTGTTTTTGAAAAAATTCTACTCGATGTACTCGACCAAGTTTCTATTCGACGGACATCACTGTACATTGCTTTCATACTTGAAAACTACTATTGTGTTTGTAAACATCGACTAAGTCTCAATTCAACGGACATCACTGTACATTGCTTTTATACTTGAAAACTACGATTGTATTTGTAAACTTCATCGGTGTTATCATCTTTTTTATTATTCTTCCTTAACTCCTACACTGCTCGAATAGAGCTCTTACCTTCCATAAAACTACCGACATATTTTCGTTCTTTTTAAAAAACTTCTCCCAAATCGAACTCTCAAGGGAGGAACTTTTATTTTATATTTTCAAATTATTACTTTGCACAGAATCAATCCCCATCAGTTTACACTACAGTTACATGATACCACGTACGTCTATCTACCAAAAACACCCATTTGACTTTTAGTCAATCAATTAAATCAACTAAATGGTCGAACAAAAAATATAACTCCAATAAAAGTGAAACATCAGCGAAATCTTTCGAATTTACGAGAGAAAACACATCGTTATCGCAAGCACAGATTGTGAAAACACAAAATCGTAAAACAACAACGATAAATGTGACAAATTGCCGATTAACTTTACTTTTATCATCTCTCGTAAAATGACTTCTCTATATTGTCGAAAGGAGGAAAGCTCACCTCGTACGCTCTGAAGAGCAGATAAAGCTCCCTCGGCCTGGCGTCCATCGGCAAGCCGCTCACGAACAAGGTGCGCACCTGAAACGAGAGAGAAAGAGCACGATAATTGAGTTAATTAAGCTAATTGTTAGGCCTGTAGAAAGAAACAGAAAGGTCGGTCTTCGATGGTGGATAGACGAGGAAAGGATTCACGTCGAGTCGAAGGTTGGATGGAAATAACGGGGAATTAGTCCACTCTGTTTGACTCCTGCCTTCGTAGCGACTCGGCCGATAGTTAATCGTCGAATTAATAGAAGACACCACCTAACGACTACTTTCCTTTGTCTCTAGTTCCGTTTCGAAGTTAACAATTAATTTTCACTCGTTCCCGCGGGGTAACATTTGCTCGCAGCTTTTACCTATGGCGACTCTTGGAACAAACTTGTCTGCAATTGTTCTTGTTGTTTGCGATTGCAATTGTTATTTGCTTGGCTCTGCAATTTTCAACGGCAATGGGTTTCTTTGCTTTGTCGTGAAACGTAGGATTTTTGGGATGAAGAGTTCGAATGCGATCAGTGATTAGAGGGTTGTATTTTTAGCAGCGTTGCGAGAAGTAAAAGAATTTTTTTTTAATGATGACTGATTTTAGTTGCATTAATTGGATATTAATGGTAGGCAATTTCTCGTGATTATAGTTATTGTAACTTGTGAACGAAGTTGAGTCTCTATTTTTAGATTTTATGTTTCAAATTTTGGGGACTGTAGCAACCTATTTGTGAAATCTCGTAACCTTTTTTCGAAATATGGATGCTTCCAAATAATATTGCCATTTCGCTTAAAATTCTATTATTTAGAATAATCGATGTTTCACCCCTTAGATTTTAACCGCGTCGAAATACCCAGATCAATTCTGCGAAGGGTAGTAACATTTGCTCGTATGACTTAAAATGAAAATTCTAAAATTCTACGGTCCTCCACTGTCATTTTTAAAGCAATAAAAAATTCTGTTTATGTCTCCATTTTGACCTAGCAGACTTCGCCAGCAATAAATAATATTTCGAGTCGTATTCCCTAGTTTCATTCGTAACCCCGTTTCGTGAACGCGGAACCAAAAATTTGGCCTCGCTGTGTGGTCCGCGGAAGTAAGTAAAACGGAGACAGTAAATTACGTACTAATTTGGCAGCGTGCCATTCGTGACAGGGAGAGCGTCTCGTCGCAATTTGAGGGTGCGCCTCACCCGAAAGAGGAACCTCATTGCGTTACACACAAGTTGTCGCAGTTTTTCAAATAAAACAGAAAAATCAGTAGGTTACGATCGGTTAAGTGATAGCAGTTTATACTCGCAATTATTAAGTGCGAAGTCAAATCTACTCTCATAAGTTGTGGCAAAGTTTGGTAAATGTATTGTTTAATATATTGGAACCACGGTGGTTTGGAAAGCATCTAAAGCAGTAGTGTTCCAGACAAAATAGTCACAATTAGAAGATCATGGTAGATATGAAAATGAAGGCCCAGACTCACAATTATTGAGTCTCAATTCAAATTTCCTCTGCATAAGCTGCGACAAATTTTGCTGAATTTATTATTTAATAAATTACATCCGTGGCGGTTCAGAAGCCACCTAAAACAGTGTATCTTATTGTTAGGTAAAATAACCATAGAAGTTAGAAGGGTATGGTGATGAAGGCCCAGACTCACAATTATTGAGTCTCAATTCAAATTTCCTCTGCATAAGCTGCGACAAATTTTGCGGAATTTATTATTTAATAAATTACGTACGTAGTGGTTCAGAAGTCACCTAAAGCAGTGTATCTGAGGTGAAATAACCATAGAAATTAGAAGGCTATAGTAATGAAACTTCAGCCTCGCAATTATTGAATGTCAATCCAAATCACTCCCATAAGCTGTGGCGAACTTTATTTAACCCTTTTAGTGCGGAGCGAAAAAATTGATGGAATTAATAACAAATGTAATTGCGAATAAAAAGAATTTTCGTTTGACGATAATTGAGATAGAACACGCAATATAGAGCATAAACTGTGTATTTACAATTATATATCCTAAAATTACTGATATCATATTGGCAAGTGAATATTAGCCCTTCGATATCCAGTGTTAGCACTATTCCTAACGACGATATATCGTTGTCCGGCACTAAAAGGGTTAATTTATCATTTAATATATCAAAGTCTCGGTGATTGGGAAGCTACTTAAAATACTATGTCCTACGAAAAATAACCATAGAAGTTACATTATTGTTTTGGGCATGGAAATAGAGCCTCAAACACAAAATTTTTGACACCCAACTAAAAATTCCGTTTCATAAGCTGTGGCGAATTTTATTTAATTTATCATTTAATATATGAAAGTCTCGGTGATCGGGAAGTCACTTAAAACACTATGCCCTACGAAAAATAACCATAGAAGTTACATGACTGTGGTGGCCATGGAGGTACAGCCTCAAACGAACTCAAAATTCCGTTTCACAAGCTGTAGCAAATTTTGCTCAATTTATTATTTAATATATCATAACCCCCGTGTCTTGGAAGCCATTTAAAACAGTTGGTCCCAAGAGAAATAACCACAGAAGTTAAAGTCGTAAGGTATAAATGAAAAAAAAAACAAACAGAAACTTTCGCGAGTTAACAAGATCTACGCAGATGCATATCCGTTCTCACGACAACATCATAAATCGATCCACGTGAACGATCCGGACAATCCGATTGCGATTTCCATTTTCTCAGAGATCGTCCATTGTGGAGAACGATCCAAGAAGAATTGGTGAACGCCGGTTTCCCAAACGCAACGCGGATAAAGAGGTGCACGAAACGAGAGAATCAGTTGTGAAACAATACTGCGAACCTCGTGCATGAGGCAAATAACGCTAAACAATGCAGCTCAGCACGCTTTCACTGGCACGGCGCTTTGTGCCGGCTGCTAAAGATGACAGAAAAAGAGAAAAGAAAGGCATAAATCGTCGGCGAGAAAATATTCTCTGTTCCTCGCTTCGATCTGGCACCAGAGACGCGTGGTTGGGTAAAATCAGGGAAATGTTGAAATTTTTCATTTTAACGTGAAACATGAAATAAACAGAATTCTTAACAGTATTCGTCTTCAACCTAACCCTACAACGATTATATCTAATAAAAAATCAGAAATTAAAATATAAAATCTATTACAGAAACTTCATCTTTAAATTTCTTCATCACTGACATGAAGAAAAAACTTCATCTTTTAAATTCGACAAAATTTATACAACAAACAGCAAAAGGTTGCTAATAACGAGGGTAATTAGATCACTCGTTAAAAATTAAAACTTGTTACAAATTTATTTATTTGAATTTAATATAAAAAAACGACATTACTTTCTGGCTCCCCTAGTAGAGATAATAATAATAATCTTTATTGCAAAAAATAGAAATAATATAAGAAAAAAACATGTTTTAAAGCCATAGCTTTGTCTAACACTGAAACATAAAAGAGCACTTAAAGACTAGCTAAAGGAGAAATAAGTATAGAGGAAGGATTAAATTAAAAAAACCTCAACTGTAGGACATAGAAATCTAGAAATATCAAGCTCACAGGAAAGTTCCATTTCAATTAAAAATAAGTCTTCAAAAAATAGAACAATCATGAAATTTCCCTAATCCGTCGAAATTGAGGTATCCAACGTACGATGAAGTCTTCGAAAATGTAAGCATGAATTTCAATTCCGCTTGAAATCCATCTAAATGTGCACTTCACTGAGGATACAAGGGCGGGAGATAAAGTTGAAAATACAGAAGCAAAAGAAGAAGAAACCAGCGTGCAAATGGACGAGTACTTTACGCTATTTAACCTTGCACCTGTGAGCGTTTACTTAAGATTCTGAAGAGGACGAGACCTCACGTGTGTACGGTGCAAAATGAGATTCGGCGTGAGGCATAATGACGACAAGATACGGAGCATAAATCTCGTTCCCACTTGTTCCCGGATGATAAATTCGATTGGCCGGGGAAACAGCTGCAACGGATGATTTCTGGCATCATCGAAACTTTACGAGACCCAGTAGAGTCAGCATGTTGATTTACTTTGACTTCAAACTATCAACAAGTGTTTTTCGTTAAAAAGAATACGAAGGAACATGAAGAATTGAGAACTATTGTTCGAATATTATTTCATCCTTTTTTTATATGTTTGAAGAAATTCAAGAATTTTTTTCCTTGGATTATTTAAATTTTTAACACTTTACCGACCGGTAGCCGATTAATTGGCTTTTCGGGCCCGACACTTTAGAACTTTTAACTTATTAATTGGTTGCTATGGCAATTAATAAATTATTATTTTTCATTGTGGTTAATTGTGTGAAGGACTCACAATCAGTGAAGAAACTTTGCAATTTTCGAAGAGCTATCAGTATCAGGGAAATATCTGCGTGCAAGTGACCGATCAGAAGCGGGTAGGATATTAAAAAATACCGGTCCGTAAAGTGTTAATACTTTTAAGAGGGTTCGATTAACACTAGAATTACTAAGGTGGTCGAAATGACTCGTTTCTTAATTTTTCGAAAAGTTTTTCAAGTTCTAAGGAGATCCATATCTTCGATATACGTCTATCCCATAAAATATAAATTAGTGAATCAATCATCATTTCCACATTTCGATTCCTGGTTTTCTAAAGTATTTTTTTAATGTGGGAGAAGAGGGAAACTGATTGTGAGACTTTTCCGCTTGACCAATATCAGTTTGTACTTTTTTTTTTAATGTATTGAAATATAATAGATTTGACGCAGGTATTTCTAGTGTTAAACAGTAATTAATTTGTGGAAACGTTTGACTTTTGCCGAATTGAGATCGTTGGCGGAATTTTTGAGAGAAAATTGTGTATTTTCTGTTGTTCCTGTTTCAAGTATTTCACAAATGTTTTTTACTTCTTTATGGAAGGAAACGAATAAATAAAATTTTATTTATTTCACGCTCCAATGAATTTTTCGACGTTACACAATTAGTTGGGGAACTGAGCAAATACGGAGATCTAACGTTGATTAATTCGTGTAGCAATTAATTGATCCATGTTTCTTCCTCGACGTGGTAATTCACCGTGATTAATTATCGTTCTTGTAGCGGAAAAGTCGTAAATTAATGTACAAGCAAAAAATAGAAAAATAATGATTCTTTTTACTGTCTACGTTGTAATATTTCGACATTGTCACAGTTAAATAAAATACCTTTTGACAGTTCGTCCCATTAAATAGCAGCACACAAAATTTTTCCCCATCGGACTTTCAACATTTTATACAAATTAATTAAACCATTATTATTCCACCGTGAAAAAAAGACAAACAACAATTCCCTGCATCTCAACATCGACAGTTAAAATCGTCTCACGGAGAAAGTTTGAAGTAAATCCAAATTCCTTAGTCGCATTTGTAACATAGTATGCATATTAAATCCCCTTAAAAAAGATTATGCAAAAAATTCCGGAGATAAAGGCAATGAGATTCGAATCCCTTTACCGCGTCGAAATCCTTCGAAATCTGCCATTTTCGTCGCCGTGGACCCTCGAGAAATATACAATTTTATAAGTTATAAAAGAAAACGTATTCCATCCATCTAAGGAATTTAGTAAAACGTAACTTTGCCTATCAAAAGGAAAAAGAAAGTCGAAGTACGGAGGAACCATACAAGCCACAGTGTGATATTTAGCTTTGCATAATGCAGTCGCATCAAATTGCTGCAACGAGGACGTAGCAATTAATAAAGCTAAGAAATGCCACGAGCTGAAAGTACTGCCGTGCAACATACTCCTAGAAGGATAATTACGGGGTATCTCCTGCCGCTCGAGTAATTAATTTTCTAAAAGCCTCGTTATTACTTTCGTTAGGTTTCTCCGCAGACACCGGACGAAGTAAAAGGTGTTACAAGAATATTTGACATGGCTTTCTGGTATTATCCTATGCCTTTGAGTTGGCAGGGATTTGTAAAAAAATGTTGCGCTGTAAAATTATCCTTGACCTTGAGATTCAAGATTGAATTTCTTTATTAGCTCATTTTTATTCTTGTCGTCACGCAGGTAAAGAGTTTGAGAGGAATTATGGTTCGGAAATAACCCGTTCTTGGGGTCTTGCGGCTTCTTAAATTTTACTTTGACTTTGGCAAATTTGCTATTATCGTGATAGGTGTTTTGCTCGTTAGGACATTAGAAATTAGAAATTAGAATTTACGATAGAAAAATATTCTCAGAAGGAAGATTTAGATTTGATCTATAAGGTTTCTCTCATGGTAAACTACCAGTTAATTGTAAAACAACACGGAAAACAATAGTGTTCCATTAATTTTTCTCCAACCATTCTTTAAAATTTGTAAATGAACTATTGAAAAAAAGAGAAGTGCTATCAGACAAATGACTTCATATTCTCAAATTCAAAGATTTCTTCCAAAACTCTGGAACATCTAATTCCAATTGATTCAGGTTTCAAATTTTTCTCGTTCATAGAACGCGCGAACAATCAGCAATTTCCAGGACAATTTCATTTTTCAGACAGATAGTCAAATTGGAAATTTTCCGTCGTCCTGCTTCGCAACCGCAGGACACGTGCCGGACGAGTTCCGTTTTTGCGTCCTTTGTTCTCGTTTCGAATTGACACAATTCGCGGGGAACAATTAAACGGTTGCTCTTTTGAGGAAATCTTCGGCGATCTGGGAATGACAGCTCTATTGCTGTCAATTGTTTGCCCTACGAGGATCTTCTCCTTGCGTTGTTTACGCGCAATTGACGAATATGCGACTCACTTATTGTTAGTTTCCTGTTATCAAATACACAAAAGGGAATTCACCTCGCGTGGCTTGAATCTGAGAAGTCTCATTCGTCTTCTAACCATCCCTCTTCAATGTCGAACTAATTGTAACTACACCGTGAAGATTTCATAACGTAATATTCTTAGGAGAAGAATACCGCTTTATTAATGTTCACCGTACCGACACTTTATGTTTACTTATTCTTCTCGTAGCCGGTCATTTGTCGCATTATGAAATAACTACGATACTTTGACAAAGAAATACAGAGGACTTTCCTTTTAATGTGATATTAAACACAGAAAATAATCCTTGACGTAATATTAGAAAGAAATATACATTTCTATTGTTTCGTGTGGATAGTGGTAAGAGAATCTTATTACGTTGGAATTATTTGTTTCGTTTTTTCTGGGTTTAACTATTGTGTTCATTTTATGTCAATGGGTCTACGATATATTAATTAGCAATTGAGACAAAATTGTTCAAAGGTTACAGTGTATTTGAACGCGGATCTTGAGCTACTGATAAACTATAGTCTCGATTTTTTTTAAATATTTGTGTCTTGAAATGCTACGGTTATTTTGCTTAGAATCTACTGTTGTTGGTGGACTTCGAGCCACCGAGACTATAACATATCAATTATTAATTTAAGAACAAATTTTGCAGAAATGATAACAGAGTTTCTAATTTGTATCTAGTGACTGCTTGTTCAATCCTTGAACTACTGATAAACCACAGTTCGGTTCTTCTTTCATTTTTATTCAATCATTATTCAATTCAAATAAGTTTACAGTCCTTACCAAACAGTTCCCCAATTTTTTTCAAACATTTCACAAACCCACCCTCGGTCATTTCTTATATCTCCAACCAAAATAAAAGTAACATCCACGTAGAAAATGAAAGAAGTCAAATCCTTTCAAAGTGATCAATCACTTTTGCAAATTTGAGTGGCGCCCCTGTAATCAGATTTTTCGACCGACCGAATACACGAAAGGGCTTATCGTGAAAGTTCGAGGGAAAAAGGTGAATCCTTTCAGACCGATCGACCACTTTGTACATCTGCTCGGGATATCGATACGATCTGACCTTTTTTTCCCTTCCCAATGACCTGGACAGAAAAAAAAAATCGAGGCGTAGTTTTTTTTTTAACAACAATCGATCACGCACGATCAATTCCACTCCCATCGTCTCCAACTGACCGTGTCGATGATTGTCATTGTTACAGCCACCGAAACCCCGGTGTCCCACTTACGCATCCGATGGCAAGGCTTGAATGCTCGTTGCTATAAATACCTTCTAATTTAACCCTTAAGCAGGAGCACACCTTTTTCCCATTGTATCCATTCGACTTGGAATAATTAGTTCCTTTTACAATTTAATTGACATCGCAGGTGGAAGGAAGGTTTTGTGAATGATATGAAATCTTTTTTTTTTTCATACTTTATGGCTTCAATTGCTATATTTTCATCAGGAGATGCTGTTTAAACTTTGATTCGTCTCTTGGGTCTTTTTTATCCAAATTGAATATTAATTTGATCCAAACCGAGACAGATTGTACACAGTGGGTATATATTACTTTCAATGAAGTTATTATGAAGGGAAAGTAAGAAAATCAATTTTGTTCTTTAATAGAAAATAGACGAAGGGGCAAAAATGACCGAGGACTTTGATTCGATTTTTTTTTGAGTGGAGGAATTTTAAATGGTGAATTTAATTGATTGAGATTTTTTAATGGTAGATTATGAGAGTTGATATTTTTTTGTTTGTTATTGTAAAAAAAGTACTTTTGGCTTTGAAAGGACCAACGTTAATGCAAATATTGATTGATAGAATATGTAATGAAAGTTAGTTATTTGTTTTGCAAGAGTTCGTATATCTCTGAGTGATTATTTGCGACGAAGATGTAGAGTTTGAAGGAGATTGAATTTTGAAATGTTAAGCAGCTCTCTTTGGTGAAAGATTTCTTGAGAGTAGGATTTTATAATTAATATGGCTAATAATTGCGAAGTAAGTAATCCGATTCCGTTGATATTTAATTCAGGTGTCCGTGAAACGAAAGAGATTTTCTACTTTAATGAGACTCGCGGATATTCCAGCAACGTGTTTAGTTTACAAGTAAATTATACAAATCTCTCGGATGGAGATAGAGCATGGAAACAGCACTTTGCGTGCTTTGCGGCGTAATAAACCGATGTTGCAAGTACGTACATTCGGTTAGATTACGTAGGACAACGTGGAATGTTGCGGATAAAGTTTATTCGTCCTCGTTACTCCATGTGCGTACAATTAATATGCAGATTTTGAAATAAATCCGTGAAAAATGAATTTTCTTCGAGAGATCATAATAATAGTGCTTCAAGCGCGAAATGCACTCCACTCGTAAACATTCTGTTGCACAATACTCTCAGATATTGGAAATGAAGTTGCGATTTGTGATAATTTTTGAAAATTTATATAATTATAATCTTTTAATATATTATCTCGATATTCGATGTTGCAAGACAATCAGAATGTCTGATTTCTTCGTTCCAAGAAAAGTTATTAAAATTTCTAGCATTGCAATTCTTTCAAATTATTCAAATTTCCAGCGCCGCCGTTTCCAATAAATTATTATTCAAACTTCTACAGTGCAATATTACTAAAATAATTATACAAATATCTGACGGTGCATTTTTTGACAACTGATTGTTCACATTTCACGCAACGAAATTCTTAGAACAAGCATTTAAACATTTAGCGATATAAATTTAAAAATTCACTACATTCGTCTCAAAAAATAGAAACGATTAACCCCTTGCCGCACAATGGCAAGTAACACTCGCGATAAACGTAGCAGTAAACTTTCAAATCTTCCAAAAATTACTAAATTAAATTAATAAATAAATTACTAAATTATCAATGGGTAACGATAAGATCAAATTATTACTATGCTATTAATATTGTGCAAAGATTTGCGTAGATTTGTTGCACATTCAGTCACAAAAGAAATTGGTACAACAAGGGGTTAATGAACCAATTTTCATCCCCTTGCAATTCGTTTCCCCACTAGCCAAGAACACCAAAATATTCCGAATTAACCATCAATAGTTCGACTCTTAAAGTTACTGAAAGCTTAAAGAACTTATTAAAATGCGCGATGATCTCGAAGATAAAAAAATATTCGGCCGGACACTCAGCCTATTTCAGAGAGCGGACTAGCAATTAGTTCAGTGGGGGGTAAGTGGAACACCCCACTCGTCTAGCCAAGGGTTGGAATCGATAAACGATTCCTAGTGATTCCCGAAACAAAAGAGAAATCCAGCGAGTTCCGGCGCTTGCGGTCGCCCCGACCAAAATTCAAGAACTTCCGGCAAAGAAGGGCATCGCGACGGACGCACTTGCATCGTTGCAACTTTACCAGAAGCGATAACATTGTAGGGTGAAAATAACATTTAGAAACTTGTACAACTTGCGAGAAATGTTCACGACTCATTGTCAGTCGAGCTCGTTAACTTGCAATGGGAATAAAATGAAAATAAAACGAAAACAAAACTGGACAGGCAAATTAACGATTACTGCTGTCTATATGAACGTCATTAACTTGCGGTTTGTCAAACACGATGGCCTATTTAACGTTTTTCAAATTATAAAGTGATAAAAGTACCTTTTCATACTCACAATACGATGTTATTGTTTCGAGAATAGTCCGAATTTAACATATGCAAATAAATGAGCAAAGTAATTACTACCCCCAGGCGATTAAACATAAAAAAAGAATCTCAAATAATACGCTATTTTCAACTTCCAATTTTCTCTCTCCAAGAACTACAAATAATTACTCACGAAACGAACATAACTAGTACGTCATTAATTACGAGACTGAATACTTTAAATAATAAACTATTAGCTATGCAAAATAATCAGTGCTGTAATCGATAAAATACAGGTACCCTTCCAACAACATGGTTTCGCTTTAACACGATAAGAAAATTGCGGAAACGTTTGTACATCGCTGTACTTCTATATCACTTTATATGACAATTTATATGTAAATTATAATTTACTAAAAAGCAAAAAGCGTCATGCAGAGGTATGAAATTAAAACAAAATGTTTGCTCTTATTAACCCTTTGCCGTCCAAATTATTTTGTTAATTTTGTACTGAACTAAATAAAATTAATTTTGCAACATTTTCTATCACTGGTTATCAATTGTTCTTAGTGATATCAATAATTGTAGGTTCTGACGGATATTCTGGTTATATTACAAAATTACTATGAAATTGAAAAGAGGATATTAAATTGTCAGAAAATAAAATCAAGTGAAGAGCTATGTCAAGTACAGTTCGCCATAGGACTGCAAAGGGTTAAGTTTTCGAAACGTAACTCCTCCTTTTGTACTGACTCTGGGTCTCATATAACACAGTTTCCTACGACACGACAATTTCTAGGAACCTATCTACAGTCTTATAGGAAAATTACCTGCATTTACAACGAAAGTAATCATTAATTAGGTCCAGTTTCTAACAATCTCTCTAATCCACTTTCTTCAGTTTATTCTTTTGTTACTTTCGAACCATAGAACACCGTGGCAAACAGTCGCAACGAAACCGCATGAAAAGTTTTGGGTGTTTAAAGCTAAACGTATGGACAATTGAAAATGCAAAGGGCTATTGAAGACAAATGATGACATCTGTTATTTATTTATTGTTTTATTCCGCGCGGACTTCCGCGAGGCATTTACTTACAATTAGTTTCATTCGCTCACAAGACCCAAGAAAAATGCCTTGCGGAAGTTTTTAAATTTTTCAGCTGAAAATAAAAGTTATATTGCAATTTTTGTTGCTTTCCTTAAGAAAAATTGTCTGCCCTATTGCCTTCTTCTTAGATTTTTTCTTGGACATTTAAATTTAGAGTAAATCGGAAAATATTCATAAAAGATTTGAACATTGTTTAAACATATTTAAATCTTTACAACATTAAAATGAAATGTTTCGTTGCAATTGATAGAGTTTACAGAATCATTTTACACAAAAAAGAATTAAAACAATCCTTACGATTAAAATACAACAAATTTTTAAAGTTGAGAGTTTCTTATTTTACGTATAAATGTTAAATAATTATTGAAATGTATATTATTATTAACGCTAAGTATAGCATTATGTTTTTACCAGTAGAAGAGTCATTAAAAGTAACGAAAACCATAATTTCTTTAAAAAAAAAATAGTTTCGTCCAGCTAGAACGGCGAAATTACACACTGTGCGTCGGTACAATTTCCGGCGAATCAACGACGAGATCGACCCTCCCGAAGTGTTCCACTTTGCAATAGTAATGACTAAAGCAGTCGTTTATGATTCCATGGGTTCGATTAATCCCGAGTCAAGGTTTACCGGTAATTCGAGAACATCGAAAAGCTACTCGCGAAATCCACGCTGGAGCTTCGCCTTCTAATCCCGCTAGTTTGTATTGCGGCCTGGAAATACGTGCTTACAAACCGCCCTATTCATAGGAACGTGGACAATGCGTTGTCTCGTTTGTGTGAAGCTTATCTGATTTGATGAAGCCAACAGTATGGGCGACGACCGAGCCGAATGCGTTTAGGCGTGTCGAAAATCCTCGAGTGCGATGCACGGATGTCATCGAGAAAAGAGCTGGTCTTAAGAGCCTCGTGTTGTAATATCAAGTCGTATCTCGTAATGTATGATTGCGACGTGAAAATCCGGTGGTGAGAAACACTGGGGAAATAGGGATTCAAATTAAAGTGTTCTTGCATTATTGTCTTTTTCTTTTTTTTCTTCGTTTTCGTCGCTGTTGTCATTACATTTAGGATGTGAAGCTTCGGGTATGATTTGCAACTGGGTGGTTTTCACACGTTAAGTGAGAATTTTGGTTTTTGATATTGCCATTTTTTGGAATTTTAATTGTTATTGAAGGTTCGGGTGTAGGTACCATAAATGTAGGTGCTGAGAAATTTCCTGGTACTTTTCTTTTTAATTGGTTCTACGTTTGGGAGTTCAAATTCGAAATATTGCAATTTTTGGGGAATTTTGGTTAGAGTAGGTTGGAGTTTAGAAACCACTAATATAGGGAATAAGAAACTTTGAGAAAATTTCTACGTTTACGAATTTAAATTTGACAAACTGAATTTTCTTTCCTAGTTGAAATACTTCACTGTAAGTGTGTGAAACAATGTATTAAATTCGATCTTTCCACGTACAGCAAAGTAAAAAATCATACAACCCCATAGAACTATTCCAACGCGCCGCCCTAATCTATTAGGGGTACCGAAAAGTAATAAAAATTTTTATTTTTCTAGCGAAAAACATTTATTTCTTAAAGAAATCTTAAATACTAATCGACAAAATAATTTCTATAATTTTCTAATACTTTTTGCCAGCGTAAAGGTAGTTGTCCGATTCTCTTTTTGAAAAACTCCTTCGCTTTTTTGTCGAAAAACGTTACCAATTACATTTTCACTTCTCCAATTTTGATTACTTTTCGGTACCCCTAATACTTATCCCACTGAAATTCCACAACACCAACCACTATCCCAAATAAATCATCCCCTAGCAAATTATCTATCAACCCTTCGAAAATTTCACCCCAAAAAACAAACTAATTAAATCATCGTCATTCCACGATACTAAAAATTTATCAAAAGCATCAATTTATCAAATATTCAACCACTCCCATCCACCGCATCTGACCACCTCCGCATCCACGCATCGTCCTAACCTACTGAACCCAATATCGAATATTTTCCGGTTCTATTTTCAAATCGGCTAAATTCCATGGAAGAGTGAAACGCTAAGAGGGACACTCGGAACGACCGGATAAATAATAATAACGCGTTCCTTCAAAGTCACGCTGATTTCGCAAACTGGCACTTCCTCGAGATTAATGTCGACGATACTGGGCCTCGAGTAATTTATTTCCAGTCCGTTACCGTTACGCTCGCGGAAACGCGTCGGGAAGCGTTCCCTGAAAATAATAATGTCCGATATAATATCTTCGTGGCGCGTTCACCGTAACATCAGATATGCCACTTAAAGGGCAGGATAAAATTTATCCGCACTTCTCCGAGTTACGAGAATCGCTTCTGTATAAAGTCACCACCTTGTACCCAGTTAAGTCGATCTTCGTTGATGTGCATATACGTGCATACTGCGTGGGTGTGGATGCACGTCTGTCAGGTCCAGCAGGCTGAAAACGAGTCGGTGCTCATCGAACCCGAGCTCCGGTATTTTATTTTGTCTCAGAAGCGGAAGCACGCTTCTTGCTCTTTGGCTTCTACCAGCCCTTTACAGCACGCTCCTTCGACGCGCTTCTACGATCAATTTAGAGATCGGTACGCCATAGAAATTATCGTGATTTCGGATAATCATTGAATTTTTTTCATCCCGAGGGATCATGCTTGAAATACTCCTGTAGTATGGATATGTTTTCGAAAGATTTGTTTGAAAAATGAATTTTACTATTTAACCCTTTCGCACTGAACGGGACATGTGCTGTCCCAGTCTGAAAAATTATTGATATTACGGCTGGGACAACATATGTCCCAGTTACTGAAAAACATCTAGGACAGAAAATAACGCCAAGATGGGCCTCCAAACTGATTTTCAATCGTTCTGAGTCCATAAATTTCTCATCTCGATCGTCCCCGATCTAATCAAACAAGCGACAACTGTTAGTTGCTCAGTTTTCGGCATAAAAATTATTTTATCTAATAATCGCTTGGAGGAGAAATAACTGATCCCGGCAATGGGGCGCACTCGGACTGGATTTTTCGCCGTATTGAAAGGGTTAACGCATCGAAGTTCCGATAGTTCAAAATCAATTTAACCCCTTGCCTTACGATTTCTTCTGTGATCGAATGAGCAATAACTCAGAATTAATTATCAAAACAATAACTTATCACTGATTTCCCATATACCGATATAAGTTAACGCAATATTAATAGCATAGAATTAATAATTTCAACGTCTTCTGGTCTACTGATATTTTCATTTTACCAGGTTTTGGTGAACTGAAAAATTTTCTATTCTATTTACTGTGTCACGGGTGACACACGTCATTTTAAGGCAAGGGGTTGAAATATAAGGGGGTTCGGGAAATAATGTCCTTTTTCCAGATACTTTGCACAAAACTCAATTGATTTTTATCGATCAGGCACTAAAAATTTGACAGGTAGCAAAAATTATTAATAACGATGGTATTTACGTCACTCGTTAAAAATAAAAGCTTATTACAAATTTATTTATTTGAATGTACTGTAGAGAAACGACATTACTTTCTGGTCCCCCTAATAGCAAAGTCTGGGCAAAACGGTTGTGGTATTTTAAACCATAGAAAATAAAAAAGTCTGAGCTATGGTGAATCAATAGGTCTCGTAATTAGTAAATGAGATTGAAAGTCAGCCAATCAAGTTAAAAAGAAAATTTCAAGATTGTTTCTTTCTCTATTTTAGAATTGAGGACAATTTGAAAGACAACTATAAATGTAAAGTATAAAGCGAAATATTTATCCTGCGTTAAACGGGGTTCTCCTGCACGATGCTATAATAGCAACTGTAATATGTATTTAATTAATTATATGGTACTTATTTAATTAGCTGAAAAGTTTGTACATTTTGTGTTGATTTAATATTCCTCCCCAAAGTTTAATTCTACAGTAATACTTCGTGTAATATAAATTCCGACTGTTCAGGAAATCAGTCATCTCACACTTTACAAAAGTGTTCTCTTTCACTATTTCTCTTTAAAATGAGAAATTCAGTTATTTTCACGAAACACAGCGTATTTTCATTAACATCATCGTTTCGAATCGTTAAACCCCAATAACTCGTTGCGTCCATTACCCGCGCAACTCCGAGGAATTTCTCGGCATAAAAAGTGGCCTGTTTTTCTCATTCGAAAGTCAACGCTTCCACGATGCGCGAAAAACCGCCTGCAATTACAGCAAGTAACGAGGTAAAGCCAAGTGTAAGAATCATACTCTGACTTTATCTTTCCTTCGTTCGACAAGAAGGATCGGTTTGTCGAAAGAACGCAAAACATTGCAAGAAAAAAAACACACACAAATGGGTAGAGAAGCGAGAGAAAGAAGAAAGAAAAGAGAAACTGTCATCGGTGCAGTAGGCTTGCCGAGCGAAACGTGAAATTGCACGGACGCGCTCCAAATGCGGCGAGCTCGAGACGCTCGAAACCGCGGCGTCGCGACGCGGCGGCGTACTTTTCTCCAACGCACCAGTGCACGTGCAACCGCGTTTTCGCGGCGATGCACCGCGGCCTCGACAGCCGCATCGAATGCACCAGTAAAATCGGCTTCCACGATCGCGAGTAGCATGGAAAAATCGTTCAGACGACAAATGCCAGACGGAGCGAGACGCACAGTTTCATGATGACCTTCTTTCACGGAGGCCTGGAAACCGCGTTTCTTTTTTTGCTTTGTCGGTTTTTATTGTTATGGTAATTTCGCGTGGGAGATTTCATTTTAGGTGGATACCGAATTATCGAGATTATAAGGTGGATATTACATAGGTAAGTTTCTCAGAGACGATTGGAGGAGTTGAACTTTGACCCATTGACTCGAAGTCTTAGATTTTATTTTGTTACTCACCGTAGCCCATAACTGCTATGGCTATGTAACATGGGAGCTACTATTTTAGGTGGTGTACGAACCACCTAATGTATAATATATATATCACATGGAAAAAAGTATCTCAGAGGTGACTAGAAGGAAGTTAACTAGGGTACACTGATTGGGAGTGTCTATAGTCACCATAGTCCCTAGCTGCTATGGTTATTTCACCTAGGAGCTACTGTTTCAGGTGTGATCCGAGCCACCGACCCTATAATACATATATCAAATAGGAACAAGCATCTTAGAGGTGACGAGGGAGGAATTTAACTAGGGCCCACTGATTAGGGGTGCCCATGCCAACCATAGCTCCTAGTTGCTATGGTTATTTTACCTAAGAACTATTATTTTAAGTGGGGTGCGAACCATCAACCCTATAATACACATATCACGTAGGGAAAAGTGTCTCAAAGGTGAGGGATTTAACTAGGGCCCATCGATTCGGGGTGCTCATGCCTACCATAGCCCCTAGTTACTATGGTTATTTTACATAAGAACTATTATTTTAAGTTTAACTTTTTTAACTATTATTTTAATACACATTTCACATGGGAAAAATTATCTCAGAGGCAAAGGGGAGGAATTTAATTAGGGCCCACTGATTGGGAGTGTCCATACCCACCATAGCCCCTTGCTGCTATGGTTATTCCACCTTGGAACTATTATTTTAGTTGTGTTGCGAACCACCAACCCTATAATACACATATCACATAGGAAAAAGTATTTTAGAGGTAAAGGGGAGGGTTTTAACTAGAACCCACTGCTTAGGAGTGCCTATATTCACGATAGTTCCTAAATACTATGGTTATTTCACCCAGAAGCAACGGGTTGAGATACATTCCGAACCATCAACGTTACAATGTACAACGGATATCATATGGGAAAAGTTTCTCATAAGCTATAAGTTTCTCATGCCTGGAGGATTTGAACTCATTGTCAGACCAACTGATTCGATGTCCAAGCCTTTACCTCCTTACCGAGCACAGCCCCAAAACCGCGTTTCCTCGCCGACTGTTTCTACCGGGGAGGAGACGTTCAGATGCACTCTTGTCACGAGGTGTAATTAATAACGGGGTCGCTGTAGGGCGAGTGCTATTTTGAGGTCGGCAGAAAGCCGTGTCGCGAATTCTGCCGCAAGAAGACAAAGCGTATCTTGAGCAAGGTGCGTGACGCTGTGTTACGTTCAGGTTTGTTTCCCGCTGATATTGTAGCATCTTAAGACGACTCATTTTGTATCGATTCGTTGAATTCTGATTAGTACTTTGAGTTCAATACACTTTTATGCGTGAATGGGATCTTAAGGAATTAATGAGATACTGCTAACTTATGTATATTATTGCTAATTATTTTTAGCACTTGTCACTTCTCATTCTGAGGTAGTGGAGTGTTACATAGTCAACTTCAAATAATTACACCTTGCGTCAGATAAGATAAAACTGATATCTATGTACAGTAAGTCCTCAACTTACGCGATTAATTCGTTCCAATGATTTCCGCGCAAGTTGAAGAACCACATAAGTGGAATACTGATAGCAAAATACGAATTCTCGTCCAGCTTAATCTTAAATAGCTGAATACTATATTCTCTTCCGCGATACATCTACTGACAAAGATTCCATTCTGCCAATGAAAAAAACGAATTTCACTTTTGCAAACTCATTTCTAATTCACCTCTAAGCCTCCACATACATATAAATCCTCGTAAATTGCCAACATGCTGGATTCCGTTCAACCCAACCCTAACAACACCCATCGTCACATTCCATTCGATAAATACCTCAAACAACTTAATTCCAATAATCTACCCCAAAATTCCAACAAACCCATCAATCTTCAAAAACACCCTACAACTATTCCCTAATCCACCCTGACCCACTGCAATCTCAATCTTCCAAAAATCATCCACCATTTTCATCTCCCCCGTAAAAACTAAAACATCTCACAACCCAAACCTCATTTCCCCTTTAGGTACCCATTAACAGGTTGAGTGCCATGGGGGTCACCGATGATCGGCGCTATTGAATTGAATGAAATTTTATGTTACGTTTAAATTGCAATATTTATGAATTTTCTAACATATTGAATATTTAAATTTTGGCGTTAAGAAGATGAAGATCTGCTAAATACCGATCAATCAGTGTCCTTAACCCCTTAACCTACAATGTACAATAACGGGCATAGCCCGCGTACGATGATCGGGCCAGAAGTGAATATTACGTGGAATATTTGATACGCAATTACAGCCTGATGCAATAATTGTGCGAGCTTGTATACGATTTCGGCCCAACATTTTCGAATCTAAATCGTAGGTTAAGGGGTTAAAATTTCTGTGTTATGATTATATGATTTTCATAAAAAAAAGTTTCACTTCAGTAGAAATGACGAAATAAGGGAAACATCGGTGGCATTCAACCTGTTAAAGGTGAGAAATCCTACGAAACGGTAGAAGCCGTTTCATAACTTTTATCCAAAACAAATGAATAGTAGTTGGAAACAAAAAAAAACTCGCCCGCGTTCCTTTTTATTCTGCTCAACGGCAATCCGATCGGCCAATTACGGCCGCTGCGGTTTTCACCGCACGGATACCGGAAGGTTCGAGAGACCGGATTATTATGCCGACTGGTATAGAAAGTAAAAGCCGTAATCGGTGTGTATGGATCGCACGGTGAAATGAATGTGAGGATCGAGCACATGGCGCGGCACATCGCCTCGCCGAGCGTACATTACAATTGGTTTGACCTCGTACACTTTTATTATTGATAACGACGACTAGGTGCAACTATACACCCGCGTTACTCCGACTGCGAAACGTGGCTCTCTTTGCACGCGGCTATTCTCACTGGTTCTACGGACTTGGCAAAAACTTATGTTTCTTTTATTTCAACGATAATCGTGCATATACTTTCAAGGATTTCTTTCACATTTGAATTCTGGGAAAAAATGTTCTAGATACATCCAAGTATTTCGCGTACGGTAAAAAGAAAGAGGAAAGTTTTATGTCGAAGAATGAGTCAAGCGGGAATTGTTAATTTGTTGTTGAAAGACGAAGTTGATGCTAGGTTCGGGGAAATTTGATATTAATTTGAAAATGAAGCTGTAGGGCTGGCGGTGTTGAGAGGTTTGATCTTATTGATAGGATGTTTCTAATTTCGGTGAAATTAGCATTGAGAAGTTAGAGTATGGATTTTTGAGAATTTCCGTGATTGAACTCTGTTGCGTAGTATTTTTGTACAGTGTTGGGACGTTTGATCTTATTGATAAGATGTTTCTACTTCTGGTCTAATTAGCATCGAGAAATCATTGTATGGATTTTTGGGAATTTCTTTGACTGAACTCTGTTGCGTAGATTTTTTATACAGTGTGGGAGCTTTGATTTTATTGACAGATCATTTTCTAATTCTGATCAAATTAGCATCGAGAAATCATAGTATGGATTTCTGGGAACTTCTGTGATTGAACTCTGTTGCATAGTATTTTTATATAGTGTTGGGAGATTTGATTTCATTGATAAGACAGTTTGTAATTCTGATCAAATTAGCATTGAGAAATCATAGTAAGAATTATTGGGAATTTCTATAATTGAATTTCTATTGCGTAGTATTTTTGTACAGTGTTGGGAGGTTTGATCTTATTGATAAGATGTTTCTACTTCTGGTCTAATTAGCAACGAGAAATCATTGTATGGATTTTTGGGAATTTCTTTGACCGAACTCTGTTGCGTAGATTTTTTATACAGAGTTGGGAACTTTGATTTTATTGACAGAGCATTTTCTAATTCTGGTCAAATTAGCATCGAGAAATCATAGTATGGATTTCTGGGAACTTCTGTGATTGAACTCTGTTGCATAGTATTTTTATATAGTGTTGGGAGATTTGATTTCATTGATAAGACAGTTTGTAATTCTGATCAAATTAGCATTGAGAAATCATAGTAAGGATTATTGGGAATTTCTATAATTGAATTTCTATTGCGTAGTGTCCACTCGTTAACAGTAAAACTACCGACGTGGTGTCTATTGTATTTAGAGTGGGAATTAAAATTGAGGAAATTAAAATTGAGAGGGGACAATTTAAGGATATATTGTATAATTCTCTCTCGCAAAAGGAGTACCTATACAAGTATCATAAAATTGGAATCTTATGGAGTCAAATAATCCCCCAAAATGTATATATCGAGTGCACGCATTTGCTTAATTGCAATATCGAGAACGAATCGTCGACGTTGCATCGCAGACGTTGACTTTGCACGCAATAAAGGTGGACTTTGCAGTGTTTCTTTGGCGAGCTCGACCCCTTCGCGACATAAAACGCCAGAGTTTTACGTTCATTAATATTAATTTCGCAGCTCCTGGTGAAAAAGCGACGGTGGATTCTCAGGTAAACCGTCGGACGGGTCTGCATGCACCGACGATGTCCGAGTATCGTCACAAAGAAACAGGGCCGTCCCTAGTCGCCCTCATCCAAGGGGCTTCAATTTTTCAATGCTTCTTCTACCACTATATCCACTCGAAGGGTGGATTACCCCAACGACCAAGAATATCGTCGATGATATCGTCGATTATTCGTCTCGAGTTTTATCACGAAAAGAAATCGCTACCCAAGGAACTTCCGGAGAACGCTCGCATTGTGGTTGAGATATGCAAATGTATTCTCGACTGAATTTCCACGATAAGAGAAGCATTGCGGTTCCTTTGTGACGCGGCTATTACGCGCTTATGAACGATGAAATAAATTTTCGAAATGCGATGCCACTTGGAAAATGGGACCCTCGGGGAAACGAAAAATTTTCCGGGTAGATGGGCGAGGTAACTGGGTCAAAAATATCGACTTTCAGTTATCGGCTGGTTCAGCTCGTAACACGATATTTTATCTTTCGTCTAAATGAAGCTTTGCTTTTCTATTTCCACGGTTAAATTAAATAGATGGCTCGCCGATCGGCTCTATTGATATCGTCCTCTCGTGATCGAAGCATACAACGACCGCGTAAAATCGATTAGAAGTATGAAAACAAACAACACATTGTTGAAATAAAAAAAACACTAAGTACCATTACATTAAACAAACAACAGAACCGATATCAGTAACAAAAAGGAGCCAACGACGGTCGGTTTATTATTCAACGTCCAAAGAGAACGTTCCTCGGAAGTTTGATGTCGAAGCAATAAGTACAAAGCAGGCCGTGAGTGAGAGGAGAAATTGCAACCGATTAAGTAAGTCGTTTCAAAGTGCATCGACTAGTCCGCTAACGACAGGACACGTCCACCTTGATAAAGAATGCTCTATGAACCCTTTGTCAATCTCTTTGGGGATGAAAAGTTGAAAAATTCCATCCAGGGTGACACGGGAAATCATAAATATTCCACGCACGCGCGTTCGCAAAAGTTTACAGGAAAGCAGTGCCAGTGACGTCAAGCATTTCCTTCCCCGGCGATCCAACCGCGTCACCGGAAATGGATACGCGGGTGTTCCTATATCTTGACCCCGTTTTAATAATACCTCTCGTTATTATCGATACCCGTTCTATCCATAATCGCGATAAAATCCCCGATGATGGGTCACATTTATTTCCCTCTCGTCATTGACGTGATAAAAAGGTCGACCAGAAACGTTTTGACCAGGGCAAGAAATTCTAAAGGTAGCCGGGGGATGAGCGAGTTCTAAAGACGGCCCTGGCCTGAAGCCACTGTACACCGTGAACGGTAGGGGAACCAACAAGAGGGAGGAAAATGGATGGAAGGAGAATCGCCCCTGGTCAGAGAGACATCGACGGTTGAAAAAAAAGGGACGAGGTAAAAGGAGAGAGACGGACAGCGGAAGAGGAAGGAAGGAGGAAGCAAAAAGAAAGATGGACCGTGGCAAAAAAGAGGATGGAGGGAGAAATAGATAGGGGGAGGGAGAGAGGAAAGGGAGAGAGAAAGAAAGAGGGTGGGAGAACCTGCGAGGAGGATATTGCTCGAAGGAAAAGACCAGGCAAATAAGCGTGTACGATGAAGCGAGACCAGAGACAGGAGGATGAAAGAAGAGGGGGGCTGCAGGATGGAAAAGGAAGGTGATAATCGTGGGAAGGTAAGAGCAAGAGAGTAAACTGTTAGAGAAGGGGAGAGAAGTAGAAGGGGTAGGACAGTGCGACAGAAGGGAAGAAAAGGAAGGGTAAATGGAGAAGGATAGGAGGTAAAGGGTAGGAAGGAAAAAGAGAGTGAGGTCGTGCCGGCGACGGCGTGTCTGTCCCGACGCTCCGAACGAGGGAACCGTGCAGAACGAGCCGATCACTTATTCATGCGCTCCGAAATGATTCTAGCCTTCTGCGCTGTTGCTGGCGTAGGCCAACCTCGGTGTGTTGCGCGACGTTGAATTAAAATGTCCCACCGTCTGCCCAATGGAACGCAATCTTACGCTTCCGAGGTGAAAATGCTACGAAGAAACGACCATTACTTTTAAACGAACTCCGCTATTCAGATATTGCTTATCTAATACGAAACAAGGAGGAGAACGTGATAAGAGACCACTGCTCCGGTTTTCAGGATGCGCGGGAAACTTTGAATACGACCGAGTACTCGATTGTTTGTTTTCGCTTCCTTTTTTTTTGTTTTGCATTTTATTGCAACATCTATGGTTACATCGCCTGGGGCTTGCAATTTTTAGGTGGTCCATGCACGGAAGCAATTGCGAGAGGTTCAAGCTGTTTCAAAGGCCTGAATTTTATGTAATATGTTGTTTTTTTTCTAACAATTCAATTACAGTACTCGTATGAACTTTTCTGTTGGCAGTGTAGAACGAAGGGTTGTTGGAAAACTTTGAAAGTGGGTTACTATAATTATATTTCTGTGGACGTACCATCGTAGTTGAATTGTGACTATGTTTAGAAGTTAATTACGATAACAAAGAATTGAATAATTATCGTAAATTACGAACGACCCATTTTTATTACTACCTCGAAACTAATTACCTCGGTATTCAATCTCTCAAATGTTTCATGAATTTTAATATCCTACTACACCCGCTGCAAAAATTACTATTTATGCTCCAGATTCTCTGTTGCGAGGGAAAAAAAGTATCGATAAAACATCGACCGATACTGGTAGCAATTAAAGAACTGGTTTCTGCACATCGAACGTATTGGACGTTTGCATTTATGCATTCCCAATGTAACATTGTAATATGCAACGACTATGCAAATAATCCCATCGTTGGGATGTACTTTATCATCGTTTCTTCGATTGTGCGTATTTTTTAAACATTTAACAAGACGTTTATCGGAACACCTCGTACTTATCGATTCCACTCATTTGTAAAGGAAAGTAAAGAGATACGGAATGACGGAGTACAGTCGACAATTACAAATACAGTCGCAATTCTTGATCAAAAGATCCTTTTGTAAAACGTGCGCTCCACATTCACCGTCTACAACGACGGGGGTAAATAGCGGCGGTTGTTGCGGTTCCGAATCAAACGCGCGATCCGATCTGGATTAAAATCGTCTGGCCGAGTTTCGCGTGTGTACCCGATCATGTCGGATTAACTATATTACGTGTCATATTAACTATATCCTATTTCATCGTGGCATCCATACTTGTCCGTATCTCTTTCATTTTTCTCGTTTCGCGGATGAAAAACTTGGAGTTTATCATAGAAACTTGATAATTGGGATGATGATCCTGAAGTGAAAACTATTGGCCAATTTTTGTAATGTTTCTAGGCTTTAACCCCTTGGCTTACAACTACGTGTGAGACTCGTAGCGCAGAGAATGTAATAGAAAATTTTGAAGTCTTCCAAAAACTATTAACACTAAACCTACTAAGCCGGTCAAAATAACCGATTCTCTAAATTAGTTAATTAACTAATCCTTTCACTTCTTGATTTATCCTCTTCCATAATATTTGTTCAAAAAATCTAAATTTTAGTAGATATAACGTCGGTAGTTTTAGTGTTAAATTGACAATGTTATCCAATTACGAAACGGTCTCATTATTTCTGTATACTGCTAATATTACTTTCAGTTATACGAAATATCAGAAATCAGTGAAACCTTTTGATTTCAGGAATTAATTTTGAGTCTTTGCACGCCCTATCAGATAATAAATAATTTACTGAAAATCTAAACGTAGTGATGTAAATTTGAACTCTGACCCAACAGCTGGAAGTCCAAGTTTTCAACTCCGACCCCATCATAGTATCTTAAATAGAGGAAAATGATCATCGACAGTTCTATTATTAGATGTACAAATGTATAGAAGTGTAATGACGATCAGTCATGCGATTATGATACATGAAGTAATGATTTACTGAAAATCTAAACGTAGTGATGATACTTTGAACTCGGACCCAACAACTGGGGACCAAGCTTTCAACTCCATGCTCATCATAGTCTCTCAACCATTTAGCTGTTTTTGACGAGTATACTCGTCATGCGTAAAAGCTACCACTGGTTCTTTAAATTGTTATTTTAACGAAAACTAAAATATATTCGTAAATTTCAAGATGTTTGCAATATTTTGAGGCCATGCCGAAGTAAAACGAATAACTAAAGGATATAAATAATTTGAAATAGACTTATTCTCATGCCTCGATCTTCGTGGCCCAAAATTCAAAAGAATTTTCACCACAGTTAACTAGTTAAACAGAGGAGGATGATCATCGATAGTTCTGTTATTAAGCAGATCATTATACTTCTACAATTATGAAATATTGAGTAATAAGTTAGAAAAACTATGCCAGTAGCTGTGAGAATTAGAACTCTGAAGGAACACCTGGATGCCCTAGTCTTCAACTTATCTACTATGGACCCCAATGTTCACTGTTTTACGTAATAAATTCAACTCCAACTCGAATCAGTCCCAGACTCTCTACTGACTCAGATTCGAAAGAGGCTGTAGCAAATGTTACCAAATAAAAGAACGAGTTGTAATCACTAGGAGCAATTAGGAATGCAACCTGATTGGTAGACCGATCGTTAGTCGGTTAATTAGGCACAGGTTGTTCGATACCCGTCGAACATTCGCTAGGAGCCTTTAGAACTATTTCCGTATCGTAGAAATCTGAAACTAGGATAAGCGAACGCGAATCGACGTAACACGCTGACGAATGCCGTTGCCACTAATCGTCGAGTGACTTTGCTAGGCCCAACCCGAGTGATTAATTACTGCACCATCTGTAATTACGGCTGGTCTACGTACATGCTGTACGTAGATCAGAATAATAACGTTCCTTCGAATGAATCGAGTCTCAATAGTTCGAAACCGCCTCAATCAGTAGGAACTACGTGAAATCACCATACCAACCACAGTTACAAAATGCTATGGCAAAAACCATGCAAATTCGGAACTCTGAGGAGCAAGAAAATTAAGACTCAAACTTTTGATCAGCAGACCAAAGTACAACTTGGCAATCACGACTGTGACATTTCTGCTAAATTAACACTAGAACTACTAACGTTAAATCTTTTATATTTCAGTATGTTAAATGAGAACTTTGGAAAAGAGAAATCAAGAGCTGGAAATAATCTGCCTTTTACAAAATCAACGTAGAATATCTGCTCTGTGACTGTCCTATAAACTTGGTAAAATATTTGTAAAAAATTTGCCACGAGTCATTTTGACTTGTTTGATAGTTCTAGTATTTTAATCCTTTGCGCTCCTTGAATTTCTTACGCCTGTTGGCAGTCTACTCCACGGACTTTTAGGCAATAATTTGTAATCACAATACTTTGAAAGAAATACTGCAGCTTTTGGAAAAATGATTTTTTACTAACGAGAATAACTCAAAAACTTAACTTCAATGTATTGTAACGGCGCTTCATAATTAAATAACTCAAATATTATAAAATAACGTCTGTATTTTAACGATTCCAAACTTTTTGCTCAAAGACAACTCTATTCCCAATATTAAATCAATATATAAACATTTGCAATTCGTTATTATCATTTTCATAATCGATATGAAATATAGGGGAGACAATTTCGTTATGGCAATTCGTAACAGTATCTTAAAATAAATTCGGATTCAAAATATACAGTTTGGTTGACATTTTTTTTATAACATAAACGGTAAAAGACCATTTTGATGAAATTTTTGTAGAAGTGTATTAAACATCAATTAATTACTTAAATATTAATTAATAATATAAAATTTATTCATACATTAGGTTCAGTTAATTTAGCAGTATAATAATTTATTTCTTATAAACTTTTCGTGTATGATAATTCAAGAAGCAGTCGTCTACATGTACACCGGATTTTCTTGGACACGTATCACAATAGAAAGTTGTTCTTTTTCTTCCAGGACCATCAGGAGTTGAACAAACCATACATATTTTGATCCGTTTAGGGTCACTTCTAATTAGTAATAATTAGAAAATAAAATATTGCCAGTAGAGCTGGTAGTTGGAGTAGATCGTCTTTACTTCTTATGCCAGCCAGACTGGTACTTGGAGCGCAAAGGGTTAATACATCATAGCCTAGACGATTTCAAAACCATTCAGCATATTCTAATAAAAATGACCATAACCATTGAAGGCAAAAAATCTAAAAGGAAAGAAATCGATTATACTCTAAGTAAACCCTAACGAATCGCTACTCTCCCCGTGAATTCCGTATTTTTCTCATAAAACACCCGCGATACGTCTTCGTTTCTCGTCGCGCGTAATAAATTCTTTCGTAGCATGCTTTCGAATGGGCGAAACACGCTTTATAGCGACCGTATTTTAACGTCATATAAATATGCACCAGCGAACGTTGTACACGTAGAAACGGAGAACGTATAGCCCCGTTTGCCAGGGTTACACGGCTCGTCCATCGACTCCATCCTAGAGCATCGAAATTTGTTTACTCGTCGAAACGAGAGGGTTGATTATCGAATTCAATTTTCGACTTTGAAAACTCCGTTGTTTGCCGCCGATGGAAAAAAAAGGGGTGAACGTTGGTCCATCGTTTTGATGCGTTCGATCAGGATTTGATAAGCACACGAATGTGCGAAAGCCATTGAGTCTATTGGCACGAAGTCGATGAACGTGCTCGTCGATCGAATTCGACATGCGCATAAGCATCGCCAGTCGTCGTCATAGAAATGTCGCTGGTCTTTTGTTCGTTCTACACACTCCACGTAGTTTCATTGATCAGATGGACATGCGTGCTTTTTTTTCTGTGGCGACACTATGATGTAGTCTGTCTCAGTACGGGAGAAATCTACTTCGATCGAGAGATACTACTCGGGAAGGCTTCACGTTTGTACTTTAACCCGTAGGGGCTTAATATTTTTTAGTACTTTTTTTTCCTACATTTTTTATTACTTGGGAGGATGTACGTAAGTAGTAATTTAGAGTAATTTAGATTACTACTTACTTAGTAATTTAAATTAACTCCTTACCGTTGGACTTTTTCTGTACATCCACAAAAATCTTAAATTAAATTGATAAAATAAAGTTGATCAGGGATTCCAGATATATTGTATAATTTAACGTAATGTTAATATTATAGAAATAATTTGATCGTGTTGTGTTTCATTGGTATTTTCAAATTTATGTTTTACGAAATTTGAAGATTTCGTGTTTCATTTATCACGCCACGAGTTTCACACGTTATTGTAGGCTTGGGGGTTAATTCTGTAAATGGAGACTAATTTCTGATTCTTAACATTTTGTACGATTGACTGGTATATTAATATTGTGGCATTAATTGGATCGTTTTGTGAGCATCTGATCTATTCATTTTAATAGTTGTTGGAAAACTTCAAAATTTCTTATTTCATTTACCGCGTCGCGTGGCCACATTGTAATAACCCACTACAGAGTTAGAATTGCAGAAAAATATTATTTTTTTTTGGCAGAAAACAAAATTTTTGGGTGGATGATATATGTCTCTTTGGGTAAAAAGTACAAAAAGAAAGCGCTGATCACATCGTTGAGAAATGTATAAATGAACGTATTTTATGTACCATTGCTGCATTCCATGTTTGGATTTCATTACCTCCTAATGAATTAATTGGAATGTTTTCAAAGGAAAGGAAACGTTTTCTTTCAATTTTGTATGTCGAACCTTTTTTTTAAAACGAGTGATTTTGTCGATAATGATTTGTCACTTTAGATGGAAATGTTTACGATAGTTTCGTCGAGGGTTGATCGGTTTAGGTAAGTTTTCTATCGGCGTTGATCGTGATATATACGTATGGTCTCCATGGGCTGTAAAATTCGGACTTAATATTTCGAAAACCATGGCTCCAATTCTACCGCCATCTCATATTAAAGGACTCTGAATATTTCATCATCCCAAGACTGAAAATTCTTTCCTCATTTTACTCGCACAATATTATAAATAATCCACATTGCACATCTCGCGTTACTATTTCCTACAACGAAAAATTCACAATGACATTTATTCTCAAAAGAATCGAATAATTTCCAATATTCTTCAACATTCTAAAGCTCTTCAAATTTAGTCTGTCCATAAACTATCGCATTCAAACTAGAACGACCGGCGTTAAATCTATGACATTCAAATATATTAAATAAGTACTTTGAAAAAAGGGGAATCAAGAGGTGGAAAATATGACCGATTCCGAAATTTGTGTTTTATAAGATCAGCTTAGAATTTCTAGTCTAGGACTCCCCTATAAACTTAGGGAATTATTAGATAAAAATTGTGAATAAGTCATTTTGACTCGCTTGGTCGTTCTAGTGTTAAAATCGTTCACCAACAACCACCGCCATTATCCCAATAAAATTACACTAATCAAAAATTCCACCGCTCTCATATTTCTTAACTTCAACTCTTAAATTTTTATGAAGGAATTAATGCTTAAATTAATAACCATAAGTCCATAAAATTCGCAATTATCCCTAATTCAATTGTCTAACTCAATTCCTACAATTAACGATAATGCATCCCCAAAGGAAACACTTCTGCTTTACCAGTTGCTCGTAAACCACGAGAAAAGAGAACACATTAGTCCATTGTTCCTTTGTGCACGACTGATATCTATAACTCAATCGTACCAAGAACGAGTCAGCTATTTTCCTGCAATTCGCAAGGACACCTTCTGCACAACACGCTCTGCAAACTCGGGCGACATTAACGATCGCATGCGCCCATGGAAAACTGTTCATTGTTCATCGACTGGGGGTATCGTTGGACTCCAAGAGGTCGTTTGACAATAGAACTACCTGGGACCTGCACTTTCTCGCGTGCAGTTGTTTTTCAGCCGAGGGTGAAACGCATTGTTTCCCCGTCTACACAAAAACATCCCGAAATTTCGCGACCCACTGACTGTGCTTGGTTTTTGATTGTGCGAGTCCTCTTTCACGACGAATTACGTGCACCGGCTTATAGAAGAGAGGACTTTTGACATTTTTCTTCTACCGTGCTCCTTCTTTCGACATGGAATCGATAAAAGCGAAGGTGGGAGTCGATATTCTCGGCAGGTCTGCTTTAACGTCGACGTCAAACGGATTGACGCAAACGTCGATAAAGAATGATTTTCTGTTTCAAGTACGTCGCGGCGATGGTGGGTGGAACGATAAGGGAGCTTGCTTTTGTTGGTTAATTCTCAGTTTTATTGAAGTGCGGAGGTCACGCTTTATTGCTGGCTAATTTGACGAAGAGTAAAGTAAGACGTGGACAGTTTCTCGTGGATTTTTCAGATAGGACTGTACGTTTCTTGTGGAGAACGTTGAGAATATTTCAATAGACAACCAATGTCCCTTAACACTAGAACTATCAAGCAAGTCAAAATAACTTGTTTTCAATGATTTCTAAAACTTCTGCAAGTTTATAGGACAGTCATAGAGTAGATATTATACGTTGATCTTATAAATAGACTGCGGATGTTTATGCAAATTTCGAGTTTCACATATTCAGGTGAGACAGGAAAACCTATCCAGGGATTTATTGCACTCAATAAATATTACAACAAATACCATACTTTCGATATTATAAATATATTTTTATATTAGCCCATTTTGTATATTTTAGCCGTATTTAATTTGTCATAAATGCATAAAAATCCGCAGTCTGCTTATAAAATACAGATTACTAAATCGATCATCTTTTCCAGCTCTTGATTTCTCTTTTTCTAAGTTACATATTTAATATATTGAAATATAGTGGATTTAACACCGGTAGTTCTAGTGTTAAGTGAACGTTAAGTTAGATTTATTGTTCAGGTACCATTCGATAAAAACAAAACGTCACTTGGCAAGTAGTTCGCTCCGATTCGCCGAACGGATAGGGACACTCTTTGGTTCGACGTAATTTTCGATTTTAATGCGAGACTGGTCGAAAAAGCGTCATATTTACATTGTCATGGAAACGACGAAAGAAATGTTTTCTTTTCGATTGTCATTCGTCGTCCTCAGTTTCCAGGAGCGATATCGTGGAGACAGACAGTGCGAGCGACACTCCTCCCTTACCTCGTAACCAAACCAAGTAACTCTTTGTTTCTACCGAATGGTAGAAATATTTCGGAGTCAGATTATTAATTTTTGCACTATATCTATGGAACAAAAATTGGAATAATCCCTTTCTAACCTCTTTCTCTAATTACCGAGATGATCCAAAAGAGATCCTGCAACCCCCAACTTCCAGTCGTATTTCCACCACCTCGATATCAGCGACAGCCAGCAAAGTAAGATACGTGTCAAATATTTCTCCGAAAACTACACCTCACACAAGTACCATAAAAATCACCATACACGAGTCTTCCCTCGTAACTAACGAAAACAAAAAAAAAATGAGAAAAATATTTCTGACAAAAATATTTCTTCAGCTGAATATTTCCATATACGAGTTTGCGAATTCCCAGGACAACAGAATCGCAACAGCATGCCACTCGCACCCCGTCATCCTACCCCGAACAATGCAATTTTCTCTGTCCATTACTCCACGCGTAATTCGTATCTCGATCGCGCACGTCAAAAGAAGGACCACGAGTAGAAAGGTCGAGCCTGCCGGGCAGCTTGGTTTTTCTGGAAAGCAGATTTATTCTAACGGCTCCCTTTGAGCAATTAAAGCTCCCATTACACTAGGCGAGCCCTCGAGGACAGGCAGAACGAGACAATGAGAGCCAGAGAGACGAAAAGCTCGTTCAGACCGGTCCGATTAATTATCGTGCGACCGACGTACTGCAGGGACTCCTGGTGTGATTTGCTCGGGTATCCTCGTTCCTTGTACCCCTCGTTGTCGCATCGTGAACCCCTTCGTTTCTACGTTTCTTCCCGGGTGGCTCGCAAAATCGAGAGAACACTTCACGAATCAATTAATCATTCGCGGCGAGTCGGCCGCACTCCCTGGCTTGCGCCTCTGAGTTTATCATTGTTTATCTTACTCTACCGTAACCCTTCTCCCGGGGAATGGCATTAGATTAATTGAGCGCCGTTTAATGCGAGACTGATGATCGTTCTGTCTACGTGATATTACGAGATCGACACGGTGGAAGAGGATATTTGTTATTTATTACGGCGAGGGTGTTAAGCGGACAGTGTTGAGGACTTTGTTCGAGAAATTGTTTTTAATTGTCGGGGTTTGTTTGGGAATTCGGTTGGATTTTGTGAGAAGATATCGATTTTATTGATCGGCCATTGTTTCACGGGGATTTTGCAAATGGATGATTGAGTTTGGGATGTATTGTATGATGGGATGTATTCGCACGATTGCGAGGTCATTTTTGAGGTGGTTTTGCGAAGGGGAGAGATTTGGGCGTGATTTTTAATTGGATGCTTTGTTTTTGGCGATGCGCAGTTTAGATTCGATTGAGGTAGAGATATTTAGTTGAGGCTGTGATGGAATGGTTTCGTACACTTTGGGGACTGGTGGTTTATATTTTTTACTAGGGTAGGTTTGAAATTTTTTTCAGAAACTGATTATTAAGTTGTAAAAATCAATTGTCAAATGTAACTTCTCTGACTCTTTCGTTACTTCCAATATCCCATTCAGAACTCTTAAAATTCCGTATTTCGTTATTTTCTATTTTTATTAACTTTATTATTTCTCCCAGTAAGATTTCTATTATGGTTGTGCGCGGAATATCTCAGAATTTATCCCTGAAATTAAAATTTCTACCTGATTTCTGGTATTTCGCATAACTGAGTATAATATTAATAGTATATAAATAATTTCATTGTGTCGCTTCTCATTGATATTTTCAATTTAATAGTTTCTGCAAAACTGCAAAGTTTCCTATTAAATTTGTCAAATTAAGGTTTAACACATTATTTTAGGGCTTTCTATCGATACTATAACGTAATCACTTGTTTTAAAAATTGCCGCCATCGTAGCATAAATCTCCTGAATCTCAGATTATTCCGAACATTCCTTAGCCAATGAAATTGGAAAAGGAAACGAGAGACGTTCATTCATTCCCGACGAATGCATTACCAGCGACTTGCAGACACATCTCGGCCGGTTTAATGCGGCCTTGTTAGAGGCTGAAGATCAGCTCGCATCGATTAATGTCAATCGACGAGTGCGATGACTACATCGGAATCCGTAAGCCACCAACGTTGACGCACAAGTTACAAATTTTACAAGCAACGTTAATTGTGCCAACGATTATTAAACTAATTTAAAACAAGAAAAATTGGAAAAATTGGTCGTGCTATTTTTTATTTATTGCATTCATATCTGTATTAGAGCACGGTAGAACTAAGATAAGAAACTGAGCCGTTTAATTAATCACCGATTTTAACTCTAAAGTGGAAGTTTAAATATCATAAAATAGATTTAATTACATATAACCTTTCGCTTTGAATTTAAGAAATTAAACTTACCACTTATTATCCTCCTGTGTATGCGACAGTATGGAAAAACTACTTTGCAAAATTGAGAGCAGGTTGAACTGTTTAACGAAGTTAATAATCGCCTTATCACAGAGAATCCAAAACGAAAGTCTAAAATAAGTTTAATATCTGAGAAGTACGAATAAATGCTTTAAATTGCTCTCATAATTATCGTCACAATTATCAATCCTCAAACGACAAAATCGTCTTTCCTACACTTTCACAATTGCCCGGCTTAACTTTCGTAAAACCTCACCGTCCACTGTATCCAACATCTACAATTCTCTAATTTACTTTTAACTGTCTACTAATTACAATTCCGTGCAATGCTGCAACATCGAATCACCGTTCGCGATAAAAAATAGAAATCGCAGTCACGGAATACGTTACAAATAATCCGACGATCTAAGAACTAAACCGCCGTGAATGTTCCATTGCGTCACCTCTAGTTTCGCTGAATATCATGGAAAATCACGATGCACTTGCAGCAAGTGAGCTTATCAGATCCGCTTTTTTTTTTATTCACTGTTGAAGATCGGTGCATCGTTGCGCATCAGAAAACGTTGGTCCAATTACGAAAGTTAGGTGTACTCGAGTCAAAGTCCACTTAGGTAACCAGGGATGGTTATTAATTTATATTCAGTTATATATTTACTTTGGTAGCTATTAACGTTTCAGCTTTCTCAGAGAATTACATCGTGAGTGTTGCTTGACGGGAATTGCAAACGAAAATTATGGGGCTATGGTGAGTAACGAGGTAAACACTCGGGCTCGCATTTCTAGGGAATTAGTGGAACCAAGTCACCTCTGGAAATTTTTCCTGTATTACTAATTAATGTAATGTAGTTTCCAAACGATTTTTAAGTGGAATGATAACGCTAATTGAAGATATAAAAAGTAGACTAAGGAGATGAAACCTCATCGTCAGATTTGCAATCAGCGGGGCCGAGTTAAAAATGCCTCATTAGTACTTAAAAATTTGTTCCAATTTAGTAATTAAAATATAATAGCCTCAGTGGTTCAGAACCGACCTAAAACAGCAGATTCCAGACGAAATAATAACACCAGAAAAGCTTAAAAGAAACAAAACAGAATTGGGGCTATAGTGGCTAAGGAGATACGGTCTGATGGTCAGACTTGCAATCAGTGGGACCAGGTTCAAATCTTCCGCTACTGTTTGAAAATTTCCTCCAATTTATTATTTAATATATCATAATCTCGGTGGCTCGGAATTCACCTAAAATAGTAGATTCCAGACGAAATAATAACACCAGAAAAACGTCTAAAAGAAACAAAGCAGAATTGGGGCTACAGTGGCTAAGGAGATACGGTCTGATGGTCAGACTTGCAATCAGTAGGACCAGGCTCAAATCTTCCGCTACTGTCTAAAAATTTCCTCAAATTTCTTAACCCTTTTAGTGCCGATCGAAAAAATTGATTGAATTAACGACAAATATAGATGCGAATAATAATTATAGTCATTTGGCCATAGTTTTATGTAGAATACGCAATATAAAGCATGAGTTATATATTTGCAATTATCTTTCTTAAAATTACTTAGATTGTATTGAAAACTGAATAATAACACTACGGTGCCCAGTGTTAGCACTATCAATAACGACGATATATCGTCGTCCGGCACTAAAAGGGTTAATCAATATATCATAATCTCGGTGGCTCGGAATTAATCTAAAACAGTAGATTCCAGACGAAATAATAACACCAGAAAAACGTCTAAAAGAAACAAAACAGAATTGGAGCTATAGCGGCTAAGGAGATACGGTCTGATGGTCAGACTTGCATTCAGTGGGACCAAGTTCAAATCCTCCGTTACTACTTGACAATTTGTGCCAATTTATAAATAAATATATCATAATCTCGTTGGCTTAGAACCCACCGAAAATAGTAGATTCTAGACCAAATGATAACATCAGTTTAAGTTAAAATAGAAAGAAAACTAAAGTTATGGTGAGTAAGAAATTAAAGCCAAAGGCTCGCAATCAGCGGGCTGAGTCAAAATGACCCGTCACCACTGGGAAAATCTTAAATTAAAATTTCATACGTGATAGCCTCAGGTTTTGGAAAATCACTAGGTGAAATTAGTATAACAGATGAAACTGGAAAATATGAAAATAATTTCTTAGAGGATCGTGAAAATGAAATTGGCGCGTGGAACGTTTCGTAAGTCGCCTTCAAAGCGATTTGGTCCGATTACTGTAACAATAGAGAAGCGTGTGTTGCTCATTGGGATATAATTAAATTCGGTACCCGATAAAGATACCGGCATATACCAGCCTTTAGGCGTTGTTTATGAAATTTCTACGGGTTTGTGAAACTCGCTTTTAGCCCGTGAAAATCGTACGTAATGAAGCCGGTAGATTGTTTCGTAATTAGTGAAAAGTTTGAAATACCTTTTTTTAATCAGTTTTTTTTTTAGGAATCAGATTGTGTTGCAATAATTTCTATGGTCTTATTGGGAGAATGGGCTTATTGTAGTCTACTTTTCGAATTTGAGAAAAACTGTCGTGATATAATAAAATGATTGATTGGATATTCAAAGAAGGCGGGAACGTTTAATTTCAATTTTCTCGGGTATAACTCGCATTTGTAGATTAACCAGTTAACTGAGAATGACGAGGTCAGTCATTGGAGAACGCCTCTGCAGCTAGCAAGACGAACGAATTTGTCTTCTATCCTTTTGCTATTTTTCGCGTACAAGAATATATAATTGTTACTTACTCTACTTTCTTTAATTCTTAACTATCAGCTTCGAAATTAGAAGTGTAACCAAAAATACAAATATAAATTAAATATAAACTCCTAGGAACCCCCGATATTCAAAGATAGCAGAAGTCATCTATTCAAAGTCCCTAAAATAACTCTCACTATCTTCTTATATTTGGCAATATTCATCACAGTGTTTCAAATAATTTATTCTTCATTTCAAGGTATTTTGACTTTTGTTCTGACGCTCAGAGTGAATTTTGTGTAACACGCAAGTATTAACTCCTCTCAATCCAATTTTTTTAACTACTTAACTTCGATCTTTCGTAATCACCGATAGAAAAATAACAAATAAACAAAAGCACATCTACGTAATTTAAAAAAAAAACACTCTCACAACCATAACCCAAAACAAACTCCCCATAACTATTTAACACTACGCGTCTTTGCGTTATTCCAATGAATTAAATCTCGCGAAGTGCTTCAAAATGCTCCAACGTCTCGCGTCTTCGTTAGAGTGCAAACAATCTGCATAAAAATACAAACAATATTTGCATAATGTATCGGGCAAGAAAACATTGACCTAACAGTGACTCAATACCCGCACAGAAGGAAGAGTGGAAAAAAAGAACTCGATGGGACCCTTCGGGCTAAGCGTGCGACGGCCTACCGGTGCATTTTAAATTATCGCTGCATGCGCGCATATGTTGCAGGTGCAGATGCACCGTGTCTCGCAGACGGTTCTCAATCGATCGTTCTGCGGCCCTCGTATTATGCGCTGCTCAAGAGAAGTCTCTCAGATATCGAATTGTCTCATTTAATATTATCCTTACGCGATCGGAACAGTGTACGTGACTGTTTAGTAAATACTTAGTTATAAATAATCGTTAGCAGATATTGCTAGACTGTTGTGGCCATTTCCTGTAGAATTTACTATTTTAGGTTGTTCAAAGACACCGATGATACATTAATTATGAATTTGGAAGAAATTTCCGAGAGCAGACGAAGGCAAATTTAAATTTGGGCCTACTGATGGGCAATCTCCGCCTTTTCCTCCTTAGCCACGTTATCACTTTTTTTCTAAATTTTTCCTACTTTAATTGCTCCCATTATTTTACATAAGACCAATTGTGTAAGGTGGATTCTAAGCCACCTAGATTGTGATATATTAATTAATAATTTGGAACAAGATTCTGAAAACGAAGGAAAATTTTAGTTCGGGCCCACCGGTGAGCAGTCTGAGCTTTTCCCTCCTTAGCTACGATGTCACTTTTTTCTAAATTGTTCTTACTTTAACTGCTTCCGTTATTTGCCTATGATCTACTGTTTAAAGTAGCTCCAGACCATCTAGATTGTGATCTATTAATTAATTATTTAGAATCAATTTTCCAAAGGTGATGGAGGAATTTGAACTCGGACCCACAAATTGTAAGTCACAGCTTTTACCTCCATAGCTCCCATATGAAACGTTTCGTGTTCCTTCCACTTTGACAAAGTAAACTCTCCTTCCTTTGAATCTTTTTCCGCAGGACATCTTTCCAGCATCGTACAGTAGAACGTTCCGTTTTCGTTTCTTCGCGGTAAAAGATGCAACGAGGTCCGTCGCAATTCCCTCGATGATCGTAAGTAAAGGAAAACATGCCGCCGCGGGTGGAGGAAGAAAAAGAAATGGAACTAGGAATTTTCCATGGGAATGTATCGATGCGGTTTACGGTTATGGCTATGAGGCACATTTATGACGCCGATGACAGGCCACCGGTTTGCCCGTATGCAGACACGTGTTGCGAGATACGCTGACAGTGGCTCTCAAATTTGACGAGAGGGATTTTAACGGACGGAAATTTGAATTGCTAACGATATTACGGTCGAATTGTTAGGGGCGAGCGTATTTGGCTTGGTTGTTCTATAGGGGCTTTGAATTTCCCATCGAGTGGATTCGGATGTATTTTGGCGGAATTTTTAAACATCGGTTTGGAATAGCTTGTTTGTGGATTATAATGTTTTTTAGGCAAGTGATTTTGTTGTTTGAAAGTACTTATACAAAACGATGGCTATATTGAAAGTTTTTGAGAAAAATTGAAGACATATGGTGCGCAAAGAAAGAACGCTTAATATATTATATGGGACATCTTGTAATTTCTGGCACAGGTACAAAAATAATGGCTATATAGGGAAAAAAAGGAATAGAGAATAACAATTTAATTTTTTACTTAAGGCCACAAATTTATGTCATATCGCGATAACAGGGTAAAAACACGTGAAAACTAAAAAGTGAAAAGCTTGAAAATCCGGCGTCTGTGTAGCTCGTTTAATCAATTTCCAACTTCCCCATCAAAATACGATGCGGCGTCGCGTCGAAAAATTAACTTTTTCGCGAGCAGAGTATTCAGACGGGATGCCATGCACAAAGGCAAACGTAAATAGCGATCGTATAATTTTCAAAGTCCTTTCACCGCCAGGAGAGAAAAACCGAGCCGCGTTAGCTGAAACTGAAAACTTTTTTTTTCCACGTTTCCACTTCATTCTTTTCACACAGAATCACCGACCTCCCCTCCAGTTTTGTACCGGCAATTACGGGATACCCGTGGTATATTCTAATTAATTTCGTCCGTTGTTGCGTCTCCTCTCGACGCGAGATATATCCAGAAAGCGTATGATTACTTCGAAAGTTAATTAAAACGGAAAACGACACATTAAGGAGTCCTAATTGCGCGTAAACCGAGAATAAACGAAGATGCTCGTCACTTGAGATCGTCACGTGGAAAGAATTTACCATTTAAAGGAAAAAAAGACTAAAAACAAGAAGTCACTTGGCAAGTAGTTTGCTCCGATTGTGAGTTCTGATCTCTCCTAACGTAATTTTCGATTTTAACGCGTGATTAGCTGAAAAAGCTTCATACTCGTTACATTCTCATGGGGTGACAAAAGAAATATTTTCTTTTCAATTATCATTCATCGATCTGAACTTTCCAGGAGTGATATTGTGAGGATAGACTGTGCGAGCGACATTTTGCCCTTACCCCGTAACTGAACCAGGTGATTTCTTATTTCTGCCGAATTTTACCATTCACCAGAAACAAGAAGTCATTTGGCAAGTAGTTTGATCAGATTTTTACTGAATTCTGACTTTGGATCCTCCGTTTTGTCGTAATTTCCGATTTTAATGTTTTCTTTTCGATTATCATTCATCGATCTGAAGTGTCCAAAAGTGATATCGCGAAGATAGGTAACAGTATATTACAGTAACAGTCAACAGAACAAAGACTTTGGCAAGTAGTTTGCTCCGATTCGCCCGATGGCTAGAGACATCCCTCTATCTGACGTAATTTTTGATTTTAACCCTTTGCAGACGAAGAAATTTTTGCATATTGACAGATAATCATTTATTTGGCGTTCCAAAACCACCTTTTTACCAGAAACTTGGACTCTTAATGTATATAAATTATAAATTACTTTAATTTTAATCATATCTCACCGATTGTATTTCAATTTTTCAATTTTAACCGTATATACATAGAGCGATAAACTATAATTACATTTTTTCTCAGATTACTTTCTTGTCAACCCAATACATCGTCATGGGAATAATAAACGAATTGTTTTCTTTTCTATTGTTTTTCAATTGTTTTCCTTCGATCCAGGAGTGATATCGTGGAGATAGGCGGTGTGAGCCACACTCAAACATTACCCTGCAACCAAACCAGCCGACTTCTTGTTTCTGTCGAGTAGTATTTGCTTTCTCGACAAACTTGAGCAAAAAGATGGACAACGAAGAAGAACGAGGAGATGGAAAAACTATCCGATGGTTGGTATCGTCGCGTTGTACGTATGGTAGAGCAGGTGCGAAATAATTTCCATCTCACAAAACGTAACGTGGCTTTGCCATCCAAGTGACAAATAACTGGAATTATTTACACTGTCGACGCGAATGTATTTTGAAATCGCGACAGTCGTCGAGAGGAATTCGTGGAAAATATCCTACAGTGAGTTTGATATTGTTTTGAATTCTATTCATAGAAAGTATTTACTGCGCAATTATTCACCTCGACAACGTATTTATTGCGGAATCACGGTGATGCGATGGTGCGTTATCCTTGCAAATGCGAAACGAATGTACACGCGTATATAGATGTCCCATGGTGGACGCGATGTGTCCCGTTAAAACGACAGA
This sequence comes from Cerceris rybyensis, assembly GCA_910591515.1. NCBI lineage: Eukaryota > Metazoa > Arthropoda > Insecta > Hymenoptera > Crabronidae > Cerceris > Cerceris rybyensis. The sequence goes on from OU342790.1 coordinate 10,116,822, forward strand.
AGGGTCCATTCCTCTTTCTATCTTCTTTTCAGCACACCTTAGAAATCTTCCTATTGAGGGAACGAAAGGAGAAAATAATGTAGAGGCTATGGTGGATGAAGAGGTAAAGGTTTAACTTGCAATCATCGGTCCGTGAAACTAGTAAAGGCTCAAACTCCCAATCGGCGAGATCAAATTCAAATACTCCTTGAAATTCTGTTTCATGACCTCTAATAAATATTTCCTAAATTGACGCCTATGGTAATTCTTAATCCATCTAAAACACTCGGTTTTAGACAAAATGACCGTTGAAATCAAAGTCAAAGAAGTGACAAAATCGGGGCGATGTTAGGGAAGGAAATAGACACTTGGACTTGCAATCATTAGACTCAATCCTAAGCTCCAATCCTTTCCGTTTTCTTAGAAAATGTTTTATAAATTATTATTTAATAATCGTAACACTCGGTAGCTTGAAAAACACCTAAAACAGTAGGTCCTAACTGAGTTAACCATAGCAGTTACTGCCAACAAATAAAATGTAATCAAGGTCATGGCACTCCAAAGCTTACATTTCTTTAAATTTGTATTTAACATATCATAGTCTGGGTGGTTTGAAACATTAGGTTCAAAGCGAACGTAGCAGTTATTTCTGAAAAATATAGAAGACAATAAGAAAGAAAAAGAAGATAGCATTCAATGTACGAGACACCGTGTTGAAAGATTCTCTTATGAGAGAATTAACAGTCACCCTTTTTCCCCTTCTTTTTTGCGTAATGGTGAAGAAAGTTCGAGAACGACGAGCGATTCGCTTAAAAACCGTGACCTTTCCTCCTGTGCACCGTTACTTACGAATGATCCTTGAAGGAATCCCGGCTCGCGTTTGAGATTCCTCTCTTGCTCGATGGAACTCGCCGGCTTTGGACTTCGATAACTATACGACTGTCTACACGATGGTAAAGAACCTTAATTACAATTGGAATCCTAATTACACGCGAGCTTTAAATGCCGGTCAAACCGTAGAGCAACGAGTCGCAACTGAATAGCTGGCAAACTTACGTGACTTTAGAAACTGTTCCAAAAGGTCTGATACTCACAGAAACGAAGCAATAGTACAATTGAAAACTAAACTAATTTATTAGCTTAACACGTTGACTGCCACGGGAGTCACCGGTGACCGGCAATATTAAATTCTATGAAATTTCATGTAGCTGTTAAATTGCAATAATTCTGAATTTTTAGGTGTATTAAATATATAAATATTGGCGTTAAAAAGGGAAACGTTTGCCGAATATCTGTCCATCTGTATCTTTAAAATTTCTGATTTACGAAGATATGAATTTAATACAAAAAGTTCCACTTTAGTGGAAACGATAAAACTAGCAAAATACCGGTGGCGTTCAACGTGTTAAACCGAAAAATTAATTTTTGATAAATATGACATTATAATATAGTAGAAAAATTAGCACTTTTAGAAAATTTCGTTAAGTAAATACTTGATAAGTTTTCTTCCTCGTAAAAGAATTGTAAGACAGAAATGTAACCAATAATTTAAACAGATGTTACTCAAAGTTCTCAATTAATATCAAAGAATGTATTTATAATCCAGGAAACTTTGAAGAGAACTGTGCAATTACCCAAAGAGCCAAAGTCTTCACGGTGACGCAAGGACATTTGAAATATCCACCTCGGTTATTAAAGTAACAATATACCAAGACAGTTTCCGATGCTTCATTATTTACCCACCGCATGTACAAGTCCACAAGTCAGCAGCCACCTGCCCAGCCAAAGTCTACCTCACAATCGAATTAATTACCCTACATTAACAATTTCAAAAATAAAACATTTCTCTCACAAAAGCAATTTACGAAAATACCAATAAATCGCTCTCAGCTCATACTCCCCCCGCACAAAATTAAAATTTCTTTAAAAAAACCGTACCTATCTCAAAACGCAGAATAAACAATTCCCATCTCATAATTACCATCATAATAGCCCTCTACCACCATACTCACTATATATGGTGTATCTACTACATACACAGCCGAAAAGTTTCATGGGACACGGCCTAAAAATTTCGAACCAACGACGTATGGCATCCGACACCTTGCAGGTGCGACAACAGGCTCGTCCTCTTCTTGTAACTTTGATATTATTTCGAGTTTCGAGGCATGCGATTCTCCCAGCCGTTGCAGAGTGACGAAGATAGACCGATAGAGAGACAGAGAAAGAGATAAAAAAGAGAAAAAGAGATGGAGATGCGGAAAGAAAGAAGGAGACAAAGAACGTATGATGAAAGTGAGAGAAACAGAGACAGAGAGGTTGAACGCTCGTGGCGTTTACGGTTTGCTGCTCCCGTCTCGTTCCTCTTCGCTGGCTAACCGTTATACAACATCCGCTCTACCATAATGCCCTCCCGCTAGAGTCCCAGGTCCTATTGTTCATCGTTATACAATCATTCCCCGAGTCGTACGAAATTCAATGCGTTAGGTATACACGCCAGCGATATTACTGCCGGGAAACACAGACCTGACGCACCGCAACCGCGTATGATTGGATTTATCGATCGCCCTGAGGAGTTCTGCGCATATATGCCAATCTGTGCATTTTGTCTCTTTCTACCTGTGCACTCTGTGACCGCGCAGGACGTCCTCGGCTGGCCTCGCGTGTTTCGTATTTTCCTAATAACTTTAACGATTAAACCTCATTGTTGGCTTGTTCTTTGCTGTAGCGACGAAGTTGGCCGATTTAGATGGTCGACTATTTTGGAAAGAATTCGTCGTGGAGTTGGTGCAGTTACCGAGGGTAGATGACTTAGGGTCAGCAAGTTTCTTGAGTTTTGTATTGGAGTGAAAAGGTTGAAGTATACTTGGTGAAGTAGATGGGGAGTGAGGTGGTTTGAATTTTTTTTGTGCAATTAATTTCTTTTTTATGCTTCGTGATTAAACGAGCTTAGTATTTATACAGAGCGGAGAGAGAAATGCGCGATTTAGATGGATTTGAGAATAAAGTTAGAAATTTAGTGAAATGGGGTAGGTCACTTTTGGTGAGGAGAACGTTTGGGGACGAAGATATGTTGAAAGATTCTGCACAATTGTTGATGCAGGATTTTTTTTGACAAATATCTTGCTAAGGCTCGTTGATTTAATTAGAAGCCTTTCTAAAAAAGAACACCTTATACTTTCATAATAAATCGCTACACCTTAACACTTAAACGATCAGTATTTTTTTAACGTCCTACCCACTTTTGACTTGGTCGCAGATACTTCCCTGATACCGACATTTTTTCGAAAATTACAAATTCTCGTTACTAAGTCTTTGTCACAGTAAACCACAATGACAAATAACAATTTATTAATTGCCGCATCAACTGATTAATAAGTTAAAAGTTTAAAACCATAGGACCCGAAAAATCTATTAATAGGTTACAGCATAGTAAAGTTTTAAAAATCTCAAAGCTATAAAATCACTGTAGTCAGCAAAATTTTCAAAATTCCCTCTCAAGTCGCTCTTCATACAATTACAAAAATAATACAAATGCAAATATAATTGCAAAAATAAATTGCGGTAAAACGAGTCAATGATGAAGCAAAAAGAAATCTTTGAACAGATCTACCTATATTGCTGTTTGTGTGTGTTCGTAGCAAGTAAATAAAAATAGTGGAAATTCGATCGAACCGATTGGGAACGATGCGAATAATCCGGTTTCAAAATTCTGAATCCAAACCTCCACGTCGCGTAATGAAGTGGTTACCGGCCGACTAACAAATCACCGCTCAATGTTGTCCTATTTTGTATACCTTCGAGATTTATGGTCAACCATGTCGAGCAGGCAATCGAATATTACAGGGTGATAAATCCTAATTTGTAGTTTCCATGCGAAGTGAGTTCGTCCAAGTAATCATGCCGGTGGTGATTACACGAACGTTGGAATTTCACGACGACCTTGTCGAGTTCGGCGGGCAAAGTCGTAAGCAGCGGTGTTATCGGAGAAGGGTGCAATTACAAAAATCTGTTTCTCTTGCTTGAATCTCCAGAATTCGCTTACACGAGAAATATAAAAGAACATCATGCTGAAATTATGATTATATCGAAGTGAACATTGAACCGCGCGAGGTTTCAAGGTAAACAACGATGTTAAGGAGATTTAGGTATTTGCAAAGTTATAGCTGATATTTTTTCTACTTTTGAATTCAAGAGGAGGAATTGCTGGAAGTGGAAAATTGTACAGTGAAAATAAAATTGCAGATTGAGGGGTTATAGTGGACGAAGAAATAAAGACTCGGACACCCAATAGGTTAGCCCAAAAATTGCTCCTTCAAATAGAAGAATCATCCCCTAAATCAGTGATTCCCAAAGTGGGCACCACCGCCTCCTGATGGGCGCTGCAGCACCTTCTAATTGACACCTTTATTTACTATATTTTACGAAAAAGGTAGAAACATTAATACATACATCTTTCCTATTAATTGCTATTAAAATTTTTAAAAATTTTAATTCCAGGGGCGCTAAGTAATATTTTTTTCTGGAAAGGGGGCGGTAGGCCAGAAAAGTTTGGGAACCACTGCCCTAAATTATCATTTAACATATATGATACTGTTGAAGGTTCGGAATCCAACTTAAACAGTAGGTACTAAGTAAAATTTCAGAAGCAGTTAAAGTTAGAGAAATTTCAAGGGCTGTTGAAATTTCTAGCCCCCTAATCAGTTGGCCCGAGTTGAAGTCTTCGTTTGTGGTCTCTAGGAAATTCGATTTGAATTACTAATTAATAAATCGTATCCTTAACTGTTCAGAGCCCACCTTAAACAGTAGGTCGCAGGTAAAATGGCGGTAGGAAGTAAAGTCGAAGAAATTTATAAAAAATGGTACTATGATGGCTGAGGAGCTAAAGGCTCTCAATTTATATCTTCGTTCATCTTCTCTGGGAACTTTTATCTAACTTATTAATTGATAAATCATAGCCTCTATTGTTCAGAATTCACCTAAACCAGTAGATTTCATGCAAAGTGAGAATAGTGAAATGAAAGAATTTAGTTTACTATCAAACTTTTAATTAATGTCAAAGATACATGAATAGTAACATATTGCAATTTTCTAAAAAACTAAGTTATTTGATAATCTATTGCTACATTAACATAACTATTGAATGGTCAACAATTCACCGTGACATCAATCACATCGAATTGCAAAGTCACGTCTGCAAGTCATTTCAAAGTTAAAAAGCATCTGCAATGACAATGCATCGCTTGTTCTTCTGCCAATAACGAGATAGTTTCGGCTCGTTTCCGGTAAGAAACATCCGGGAATTTTTATCCACTTATAACACGATAATACCACCGTCGATAATTGCTACGGTAAAGCGTTTAAAGCCTCTTTTTTTCTTCGCGTTAAACGAAGCTTGCAATGCCGGCCTGTCAACATCGGCAGATCCTCATTGTTCCGCGACAAATCGTCGTGGCCTCTTTGCTCGCCGGTAGAAAATACTTTTCTCGGTAAGGGAATTTTTTTACGCTTCCCCGAGGAAATCCAATGGCTAAGTAACAGCATTTGTCGTTAGGCGATAAACGAGAAGCCGTGGACTTAATGCGAAAGCTTTCCCGCGCCGTAGAATTTAAAAAAAAACAGCGCGAAATTCAAATAAAAAAATTAAACCAATAGAATAAAATCATTTTCTTACAAAAATTCTTAACACGGCAGTACATCTACGATTTACATTGAGAAAAATAAAAGCCATAAGAGAAGATCTTGTTGCAACACAGTCGAAGAATTTATTGCGCTACTATTTTTCTTCTTCAACTCTTCTTCTTAAGTGATCGAGACAGAACGATTTATATTTATTTACTGACCTGAAATTCTTACAGAAAAGAAAACATCGTGACATATTTTTACTCGGAAGGAAATTTTCTAATCGATATTATATCGTTATAACAACATTGCAATATTTTGTATTTTTTGAACCTCTCGTTAATTCTACAGCGTTGAAAGTACGTTTCAACGAACCGAATAAGGAAACGGGACAAAAGAACGCAGAGAAGATTCGCGAAGACCACAGTAGTTACGGAAGTAGAACGTCAGACTCTCCCATAGTGATCCAACTTCGAAACCTCTCACCATCGCTGATCTAATACCGCAAACTGTATGGAAGATCGACTTTTGATGTGAAAAAAATTGATTCGATAGTTTTATACAGTAATATAAACAACGGTACACTTATTTTTTTAAATTCGGTCATCACTGCCCCAGGCATTTCGTTATTTCACGCATAAAACTTCCGAGAAATAGCAATTCAAACTCGCAGAATTTCCTCTGCAAAGTGTTACTGGGTCAGTCGATCGAAATGCTTGTTTTTACATTTTTCCACTTTAAGTACTACTGTCGTTTCACCTGGAACCCAATTTCATTTGCATTTCGTGCCACTCCTAATTTATACCTTTTCTTGTAAGTATTTAAACGCTCCGCCTACCGAATTATCGGTTCCTTATCAGAATTAAATAATTCTCATTTACCTCGTAATAAAATATCAAATATATTTCATACCAATAAAACATCGAAACCTATCACAAAAGTTAGGGCCCATACGAAATTACCACAACACATAAAACCGAAAAAATGAAAAAGAAAAAAATAAAAGATCAGACTCTCAATCACCCTTCTGAAAAATTCTTTCCAAAATAGTATTTATTAATACCGAGATCTAAGGACAGTCACCTAAAACAGTTAGTCCTACACGAAAAAGCCATAGCAACCTACAAAATGAAAACCAAACAAAAAATACTCAAATCTACAAAAGTCTCCAGCTGAAAGCCACCAGTTATCCCAAGTACATCGTAATCCTTCGAATGGTATCCTATTTATTATTCTTCCAAAGCAATTAGGACAGATACCAATAATTTCTCATATCTACAGAGCAAACCGAAGAGATTTCACGTACGACTCTACAGTCTACAACGATGATACTCGTTAAAATGAGTATATGCCCTCTCATAGTACTCTTCGGGTTAATTGACTTCGTTAAAGGACGAACTCGTCGATATCGTGCAAACGTTTTCGCGTCGACTCTCGTCGGACGATCGTAGGGCTACTTGGAGAATCGATCGTCAGCTTCGTCGACGAGGCTGACGGTGGATACCTTCGATACCGACTTCTCCACGGCAAATCGATTTAACATGGTTCCTTATGCGCTGAAACGTTTCAAGCGGAGTAAATCCAATCATTGGAAAGAAGAGCGGTCAAGGAAAGAGGATTATTCTTCTACGTGGAATGACTGTTCTCCACGGAAAGTAGACTCAATTGTAAATCCGAGACACTCGTTACTTCTACTCGAGCCTGGGTGCTGGTGCTTTTGACCCTCGTTCTCTTCGAATTAGAATCCATACGCGAAACGTAATTCCGGGTGAAACGGCTTTAACGCGACGAGTGCCAAGCCGGTTTTAGTGGGAGTTACTCTGAGAGATGCTTAGACGAAGCGGTAAATAAAAGTGAACGTATTTCGGGATGTTGGGATTGAGACTTAGGATATGGAGATTGGAATTTCGTTGTGGCGCTTAACACGAGGAGTTTGTTGTGTGATTCAACGATTGGATGTTTGAATCCAATGCGACAAGCGCTAAATGAATGAAAATCGAGTAAAAGTTGTCACGTATGTCTACATGTGTACTAAGTACTATGTTATTGTTAGTATATCTGCTACTAGAACTTATTAGACTTAGGATATGGAGATTGAGTTTTCGTGGTGGCGCTTAACTGTTTCCGGATGGAGAGATTTTTGAATGTTAATGGATAAGTATTTATTTGGTGATCAAATACTACTCTTTTATTAGAAAGCCAGAGGGTTGAAGTAGATAAATTTTAAATTAGTGTTTGTATGATTGTATTTCAATATTTTGACTGTAACCGTATATACAGGCGGTGATAAACTATAATTAAATTATTTCTCAGAGCATAGATATGCGTCGTTGGTCCTCAAAGGATTGACTTCATGTTGCCTGATTTCTTTTGCGACCTCCTTCGCAATAATTCATAATTAAATTGGTAGAATAAAATTTGGTCAGTGATTCTTGCTATATTGGAAGGTGTAACATAATATTGATGTTATAGAAATAATTTTATTTCGTATCTTACTGATATTTTGAATTTTATAAGTTTTGTTAAAGTTGCAAATTTCTTATGGGCATAGTGAGTGTCTCTCATTGCTTAACAATGAAAACAGTGTCATAATTAGTGGCACAAGTATCTATAGAAGTGCAAATAGGTTGAAACATTAAGACAAACGAAGATTCATCCGTGACCGAATGCTTAAGGCGAGAATGGAACGTGAAATAGCAACCGTATTAGGTTTAGAAAGCAGAACTCGATTTCCCGGTCGGCCCTTCCCGGAGAAACTGATACAAGAAGCGGACGAGCCGCAGAAAAAGTGTGCACACCAAATTGAAAGCACGACCGGGTGAGTTCGATTGGCCAACTCTGCTATTTTCGATTTTCCTCGACGCTACGACGAGTTTTATTGTAAACAGTTTCCGGCCTCTATTTTCATCCTGCGAATAAATCCAATTTTGAGGGTGGGTTATTCGGTGATTTCGAAGTTTAATTAAATTTCACGTGGAACGGGGAAATTGACGATTCCTATCGTCACATTTATTGATTTGTGCATGAGATAGTGTCTTGTCTCGTTATTTATCGAGCAAGGTGTTCTTTCGAATTTCCCGCCGCGTGTGCCGTGCGCTGAACTTCCTTAACCACTTGCGACCGATTTTCGAGCAAGCGTTGTCTTCGGGTGGCGGACAACTTTGAAAATGATTTTTTAAGTAGCCTTAAGAAGTTTAATTAGAAGAATTAACTGAGATTGTCGTAAAAAGTCGTTTCTAAATGCTTCTAAATCTTTTCGGCGAATTATGAGCTCTTAAGTTCTACTTTTTAAACTTATAAAAACAAAATGAATTATGGGTTAGCACTGGAATTACCGAGCAAGTCAGGATGACTAGTTTCTAATTGTTTTTAAAAATTGTTCAACTTTATAGGAGAATCCTATAGCCGATATTTTACATTGATTTCATAAAGCACAGATTACGAACTCGATATTTACAACCCTTGATTCCTCTTTTTCCATTTTATATAATATATTAAAACATAGTGGATTTATCGCCAGTAGTTCTAACGTTAATCAAGTTGTGAAAAAGTTAAGAATATCTTATATCTACAATTACAAAAATTCGAAATCAAACAGATTCTAATAAACTGCACTATTTTTTCACATTTCCGTTAATATATCAATGTCGTTCTACATTCTATTGGCCGACAGTGCGACGTAATAATCAAAATTGAAAAAGAATTCGCAGAAATATCCACATCCGATGAAATTATACGAAGAAAAAAAGATATTTCTCCCACTATTTTAGGGATTCATCGTTCTATTTCCTCCATTCTATTTCCGTTCATCAGTAGGTGTTTCCGACCCCATAAAACTTGTCGGAGGTTTGGAAAAAGATAAATACGAACCGACTTAACCGTTATCACGTAGAAACACGTATTTTTCCATGACCCGTGAAATATTACTCCAACATCGAATTATAGTTTCACGCCTGCAGATAAATTCTGAACATCAATTCCTCGGAATCTCGCCATGTCCTGATGGCTAATTATCGGTACGCAACGGCAAGAGATCGTTAAGAAGAATTCTTCGTGTCTACTGTCCATTACTACGCATCAAAACTAATTGCTTCCGTCGGTAGGAAATTGTTTCTCTCTTCCGTGAAGAAAAATCTCCCAATTAAACAGAAACGAGAGCAATTATAGCGCAACAAATATCTCCGGTGTGGAGTTGGCCGTTTGAAAATTCGCATTTCCACAGAGAGCAGCTAGGTTCGTCCCTCTGTGGGCGTGCGGCGTGGCCACTTTACGATATAAAGGTATAATAAAGCCAGATTACGTAATAACAACGATTACACGAGAGCCACGGGTTTCTTGCGAAATGTGCGCAACTCGAGGAAAAATTTTCTGGCGCGCTTAGGTAAGACTACCGGCCTGTATTATCACCGAAATAACTTTACTACGATCCAAATTTATCGTCGAAATTACGGCGAAAGATAGGACATTCCTGTGAAAAACGATGTCCAAGGTGGATGCCGCGAATAGATATGTAAAAATGCAATGTCGAGAATGTTTCGAGAGATGAATCTTAAATGACTTCAGGGAACATAGAGGAGTGTGTAGCTTGCAAAATCACATTGGGCAGGTGAATTGTACGACAATTGGGAATATTGCATATTTAATGTAAATTCTATATTATTGTTTATCGAATATGAATTCCAGAAAGTGCAAATTTAGCTTAGATTCGACACTGAATTGTAAATCTAATTTAATAGAAATTCATGTGTTTTAACTGCTATATTTAACACTAGAACTACCGGACTTTATTAAGTAATTAAGTACATTGAAAAAAGATGGTGCATTTAGTAATTTGGATTTTTTGAAATGGACTTAGAATATTTATTCTATCAATTTTTTATACAGTTAGAGAATTTTTGCAATAAATCGTGTGCGAGTCAGTTTGGCTGGTGTGGTAGTTCTAGCGTTAATTCGCGCGGAACCTATCGTTTTAAGTCGGTTCCGGATCACTGCGGCTATGATTCACTGATTAATAAATTAGGAAAAATTTCCCAGAGGTCACTGACCTACCGACGACGAGTCTTTTCCTCATTCGCCACAGCTCCCCATAACTCTTCTACCTCCTGCGAAAATTTTCCAAAAAATTGTTGATACCTCTCACCAACGCTTCTCAACCGTTCAGTTCTTCAATAAATTAGATATCAATAGAAATTACATTTCTATCAGCCACCAAGTAATAGAACAAAACAAAACATTTCTCATCCCTCTACCTTACACTTTTCCCGCGCATTTTGAATATCACCCCCGGCTACCCCAAACATTTACCTTTCGGCTTTTCCACGCATTATGTCGAAGATCTCCAACCGAGCCATGAAAAATTCGACTCTTAGGAGAAATCGATATAATCGTCTCGCTTATCCAGGACGTGTTAATACGCAACATCCTATAATCATCGGGATTTATGCGCAAGTGTCGTTTCATCGCGGGCGGGTGCGAGACCCCGTGAAGGTTTCAGCGGGCCGTGAAAAAATCGACAAAGATATTTCGAATTCACTGGGCAAATGGCTATCGAGCACGAGTATAACGGCATTATCCTCTTAGGCTTGGGTTCACTGCGGGATTACATTGTGCGTTAACTTTCATCGAGGTGTACAGGTGTGTGCATAATCAGGGCCGCCCACTGATTTACATGGATAACGTCTCTTTTATTGCTGAAAATTTCCATTTATCGGCTAATATCAGACTCGAATCACTCGTTAATTATTTCGAGCGTCTGTGCTGCTTTCGGAATTGTGCTTCTTGAAGATCTGGAACGTCTTTCGGCCAGAGGATTAAGTTTTTTTTTTTTAGTGTTTTAGATTTTGAAAAAACAAGAATATGATATGTAGATACTGTTCGAATGATTGCAGAGTTTTTAAGATATTCATTGATCGGTAACGATGTGTCGATTTTTTAATTGTGTTTGCTGTAGATCTGGGACGTTACTCGGCCAGAGGAGTAAGTTTTTTTTTTAGTGTTTTAGATTTTGAAAAAAGAAGAATATGATATGTAGATACTGTTCGAATAATTGCAGAGTTTTTAAGATATTCATTGATCGGTAACGATGTGTTGATTTTTTAATTGTCTTTGCTGAAGATCGGAGACGTCATTCGGCGAAAGAAGTAAGAGGAGTTTTTTTTAGAGTTTTAGAGCGAATTTTGAACCAGAGAGATTATAATATGTAGATGCTGTTTGGATAATTGTAGAGTTTTTGACATATTCATGGATCAGTAATGAAGTGTCGGTTGCTAATTGAGTTTTGTACTTAATGTTGGAATTTTCGGACGTGTTTTGGAGTTTAAGCTATTTTTGTGGGAAAGTCATAAGGGTAATTGAGAAATTGAGTAGGTAGAATATTTGATAAACTGACGTTTATTTTGTCTGTACGTTATAATATTGCGGAAGAACTTTGTAGGAATAATGTAAATTTGAGGCGTACAATTGAGTTGATACTTTCTCGTTGCAACGAACTAAACTCGTACGCTGCAACGGACGACTAAATAACTCGAAACGAAAATTACATTACATAGAGTGTCATAATTAGGTACTATTACAACGAAGTTTGGGATTTCCGAATTTTATTAAACCTCATGAAAGTTTGAATTTGCAAATAGAAAGCCTTAATTTGAATTGACGACATATTTTTGTCTTCTTACATTTACAAGACTTTATAATTTCCAGACGGTAGATCTATATTTTTCTATCGATGAAACCTTTGAAATTTTTATGGTGATTTGTACCAACGCTGTTCGATATTTCCTATAGCTTCCTTCGTTTACATGATCTATGGTTTTAGAGGACTTGGCATGCGTCACTTGGATACGCTAGGTAGTAATATCCTGCTCAGTAACGTGTTCATCGACCTCGTTGATGGATGCTCGAGATTAAAGAGATTTACATGAAAAGCACCAAATTATAATCCTATTTCTTGTGCGAATAATTTAATTAAAACGTAACACCTAAATTCATTAAGTAGCATGTCACTTTGCCAACAAGGAATACGATGAATTTGTTGGCTAATTCACGTCATGTCACGTATGTGTACGTATTTACTAACTACTATCTTAGTATATCTGCTACTAGAACCTATTAGTAGGAGGATTTTGCTATTTTACTGGATCCAGCTAGTAGCAGGACTTAGCCAATGCTCTAGGGTCCTTTCTGACACTCTGACTTTCATCAGGTACTGCTAGTCGTAGTCCTTAATCAATACACTAGGACCCATTAGAAGTAGAATTTAGCTAAAACAGTAGATGCAATGAGTAGTGCGGCTTTGCTAATATATCAGGTAATACCAGTAGTAGAATTTAGTTAGTGCAGTAAGTATCACTAGCGGTAAAACTTCGTTAATATCCTGAGCCTAACTAGCAGTGAAACTTAGCTAAATCATCGTGGTCCAATTAGTAATATAACTTAGCTAATATTCTAGGGACAATTAGTAGTGCGGCCTTGCTAATATGTTAACTAAAACCGGTATTAGAATTAAGCTACTTGAGTAGGTATCACTAGCGGTAAGACTTCGTTAATATACTGAGCTCAACTAGCAGTGAAACTTAGCTAAGTCATCGTGGTCCAATTAGTAATACAACTTAGCTAATACCCTAAGTGCAGTTAGTAGCAGGATTTAGCTGATATGCTAGATACAACTAGCATTAAAAGTTGTCGTTAGGTAATATATTAGGTCCAACTAGTAGCAGGACTATGCTAATACATCAAATTCTGCTAGCACTAGGATTAACAGAGAAAAACAAGCCTTATAAATGAATATCTTGTCGCAAACATACACAACCATTGGCAACCAAGTTCCAAACATCAGTAATCCACCCGCACTTAATATTTTTTCCCCTCAACACACATCTCACGGCGAAACGTAAAAGAAGCCTTCATTCAAATTGCGCGCGTCTTTCTGAACATTAATTAAACGATCGTTGCGCCGCAATTAAAAGACATTCGTCGAAAGTTTGCCGCATAAACCTTTAATCAATAACGCGAAACACTGCAAAGGATTCGTGTTTTGTGTGAGCTCCGTCGTAGCAGGAAATTAATTCTTCGCTTAATTCGCCATGTTTTCTAAAGCTTGGAGCGGAGCCCTCGTGTCGTAACGTCAACGAGAGAAGGAGAGTCAACAAAAATAAAAACGAGAAAATAAAAAAAAGCAGTAGAAGAGCGAAACAGAGAGAGAGAGAGAGATAGAGAGAAAGAGAAAAGAAAAGGAGGAAAGAGGCAAAATGAAACGATGGTAAAAACTTTTCGAAAGCGTTTCCGATTATTCTACGGTCGATTAAAGTTAATCCGTACGATTTATATAACGGGGATTTCGTATTTGAAAAGAAGTCCATTAAAAAAGCCACGGAAAACGACGATGCCGTGTAAGCCGTATTCTTCCCGGCAAGTGGCTCACTCGAGAACGATCGATGAAGTTGGCTACTTTTCTGACACATGGCACCGATGCCAAGAACATACGGCTCTTACTGTTAGAGTGGAGAGTTTGACAGAGGATCATTTGTGGTATGCAAATGTCTACGTTCGCCGGATATTGCACTGCAAACACCGGCATTAAAGTAATTCAGCTAACCCTTGATCTTCTTCCCGTGGATTATACTTCTTTTTTGTCCTCTTTCTTGAAAATATTCAACTCTGTTTTTCACGGTGAAAAAGAAGAACTTTGGAGTGGTGGAAAAATCCTGAAGAAAGTTGCTCGAGACTAATAGGCCGTGAAATGGAGTCGAATTTTAGAGGAATGTTTTATATCCCGTGAAACTTCACTTGGATTGGATTTACCACTAGAATTATCACCGTTAGAAGGTAGTTCAAATCCCAATATGTTAAATTTTTAGATTCTTCCCAATCCAATATGTTAGATAAGTACTTTAAAAAAAACTGAAATCAAATTATCACCGTTAAAAGATAGTTAAAATTCAATATGTTAAATTATTAGGTTCTTGCCAACACAGTATGTTAAATAAGTACACCGGAGAAACAAAAATCTAGTTATCACTGTTAAAAAATAGTTAAAAACCCGATACGATAAATTCTTAGATTCTTGTCAATTCAATACGTTAAATAAGTAATTGAGAGAAACAGAAATCAAATAATGGAAAGGTTGATTAATTCAGTAATTTATATTTTATAAAGTAGGCGTAGAATATCGACTTTTGAACTTGACTCGGAGAATTTTTGTAAAAAATGGGGAATCGGCAATTTTGACTGGCTTGGTAGTTCTAGTTTGAAGCGACTGTTGAGATGGAATAAAGACTAGTTTTGAAGTATTAGTAGCTGAGGTTACTGATAAAGGTATTAGCGATGTTAGGTGCTCCAAAGTGTGACGCAAGGTATGACATAGTTATGAGGCTGTTATTGTTGCTTGGTTATTTTTAGATTTCACTGTTGTGGTCATTTTGTGGACGATCTACTGGTTTTAAATAGGTTCCGAAGTATCGAGGCTACGATACAGCCTGTGGAAAAATGATAATAAAGTAAGAAAAACTTCATTATCGTTACATTAAACTACCTAAGCTTATACATTACAATGCAACCTGTAAATCTCCAAATTACTATCACTATAACATTTATATCGTAAAGGAAACTTCTTCATAGAAGAAATTCCACGTCAACTATTTCGTAAACCAAAAATCCATCCGTCTTATTCCAAACTGTAATTTTAAATTTCATGGAAAACAAGACTAAAACTAAATCCGTAGTCTTTGAATACGAAATAAGTAACGCTATAGCTTTCATATCGCATGGAACAATTATTCATAGATAACGCCAAGTGGATTCAGTTCAACTCCACTGTTTGGATGACTGAATTTTTATCTCTGTCGCTATCACAAACTCTAATGTGGCTTTGGTAACTCAATTAAATCCACATCATTAGAGGATTTCCTAATCGCCGTACTCATGATATCACGTGGAAGAAACTTTATGCTATTCAGACAATTAATACACGAGCAACAGGGAAGAAATTTTCCAAAGGTGAAAGTATCAGAGATACAAGCTTGACCCTATTATTTTGAGGTTTAACTTTACTATTAATTAGCGTAACATCGCACAACGTGGAAAATCGTTTGCTCTCTCAACGGCAAAATCCAACGTTGTTACACGCATCGTCTCTGTTAACGTCGAAAGATAAAAACAGGCGGATCCAACTTGCGGATTTTGTAGCGAGAGAGTCGTGGGAAATGTAAAAGCGTTTCCTCGTTATATCCGTGAACTCGTCGCGCAACAAATACGCGTTGTTACTCGGAGTGCTTGAGAGAATTAAATTTCCCCTGCCCGTCCCTTTTTTTGTTTGTCGAACACGCGAGTAAAGATTATTCAGCTCTTGTCCACCAAAAAAAAAAGAAATAAAAGCAAACAATGAAACATGCGTACACGCATGCCCGTGTCTTGTTCAAAGATCAACAGGCTAAATTTTAATTATGAACTGCGAAACGATGAAAGTTACTTGAGACTAATGGGCCGTGAAATGGAGTAGATATTTAGGGTAATGTTTTATATCCCTTGAAATTTATTTGGATTGGATTTAACACTGGAATTATCACCGTTAAAATATAGTTAACCCCTTGCCTTATAACGACGTGCGCCACACGTGACATTTTTTAAGTTTTTCAAAAACTGTTCAATTGTAAATATCAGTAGGTCAGAGGACGTTAAAATTAGTCCTATATTATTAGTATTACTTTAACGTATACGGGTATATGAGAAATCAGTGATATATTATTATTCCCACAATTAATTCTAAATTTTTGCGCATTCGGCCACAGAAGAAATCGTAAAGCAAGATGTTAAAACCCAACATGTTAAATTCTTAAGCGTCTTGTCAACCAAATATGTTATATAAGGTCTTCAGGAAAAAACAGAAATCGAATAATGGAAAGTTTGATTAATTCATTAATCTATGTTTCACAAAGTAAACGTAGAATACCGACTTTCTTGCTTGACTATAAACATGGAGAATTTTGATAAAAAACAAGGAACCAGTAATTTTAATGGAGACAGATATTGCATTATTTTCCGGAGTAAAGTTTATTTTCGCTTGTTTTTGTTTATTACCGCATAGAAATAAAGACCTGCACGTGCATTTTAGACGTAGGAAGAACGTAGAAGAGTGGGAGAAAAAAAAAGTAAGAGTGCGTTCTAGCAAAAGTCTGCGCTTCCGTTGCCAACGCGGAAGAACTTAAAAGAACCGCGCGCCACGTCGTTTAAAGAAATATTGCGAGGGAAACGGCGGTCAAGTTTCCTATCTCGAGTCACGTCGGACTCGATCGATCGATCATTCTTCCCGATCCACGCACGGTGGACCGGTTTAAACGAGAAAATCGGCAATTTCTCTACCGCAATATCGTATGGTAAAGTACCAAGGGGAATCGAGATAGAGAGAGGTCATTCGATACGTTGCAGGGAGCCAAACGGAAATGTAATCCAAATCGTGAGAATGAACGTTACTGCTAGCATGTGTTACTTTCGTAATATGGGGAGTAGCACTTTACTCGTGTTAATGTCAGATTCGATTTATACCCCGAACGAAAGACAAAGGAATCTTAAAGTGCCAGGAATAATTCCACGAATATGACTCTCGGGCCAAGACAAATAACGTACGATTTCGAGAAGCTATGTTGGTCTCATAGACCCAATAATCAAAAAATAGCTATAGGTTGTTGAGGTTAATGAATTTCCACGACTACATACAAGATTACGTAGCCTATAATTCAGAGGTTAGGATAATCATCGAGGATCAATGATCCCTTAGAAATCGCATATTCCCGAACGTTGCTCCAATTTCGTATTAATGGTCGACCAGTCTCCTCTCCGTTCGAAATAGCGAGGAGAATTACATCACACTTGTGTCATACGTCGTGTTAATTAAAATCGTCCTCGATGATGCTACTTCCCTAATTATAATCTGAAAACGAGACCAACTTCCCAACACAAGCATCCATCCATTTAACGGATACTTATCCATCACGGATAATCACGATAATGTAGAAGAACCCTAAACAATTTCCTCTTCCGCGAAAATCTACCGTAGAATCTTCACATAACACGTATCGATTAGAAACAACAAAACAGATCGATAAACGGAGCAACGTCGAATAAACCACGATTGCGTTTAAAAGCTAATCCATAAAGGTTACGTAGAAACTATACGCGCATTAGAGATCGATCCAAGTAGAACTTAAGTTTGCGCGCGTACACGAACGCCTACGTAGAACGTTTACGTGTAACCATAGTCTAAACCGTGGTGTGCTCGTGTCGCGGAGCGTAATCCACCTCCATATGATGTGACACGCCGTACAGCGAGCCCTCGGTGGGTCTCGCGTTGCGGAAAAATCAATAACAAGCGTGGTCTGGCGTGGCGCGTCACTCTCTCAGGTGCTCGACTGCGAGGAAGGAAGCCGGCACCGCTGGCCGGTCTGCCTGGCTGCCTATTTGCTTGCCTGCCTAGCTGGCAGGCATGCAGGTAAGGCAAGGTAGTCAAGGCAAACGGACAGGCAAGGCAGGCAGCCAAGCAGGCGGTAGGCAAGCGGGCGAACCAAGCAGCCAGCCAGGCAACCGTCCGATCGAGCGGACGATGGAAACGAGTCACCTGCGGCACAATGTTGTAGCGCACGATCGAATTCCCGCCTTCTATGCTTCGACCTACGCCGTATGTACACACGCTCGAGGCGAACGCGTGTTGGTATCAGGCGCGTTAAGGTCGCGTGTTAAAACGCGCCTGCGCGTCTCGTGACGCGAACGACGGAAAGAGAAGAAGAGCGAAAAAAGGGAGAAGGAGCGAGGAAGGGATCATTGGAGGGAGAAGGAAGGAGAGAGGGGTCGTGAGAGAAACGAGCAATATGGCGAGCGTGGGAGTAGGACGGAGGGTAGCGAGGTAAGTTGATGGAAAGGAAGGAAGGAAGGAAGTATGTCGGATACTCGATGCGAGTATGTACGCGCGCGCGTGTCTATGAGCGAACGAACGAGGAGAACGAGAGCGAGCAAGGGAGAATACCGAAACGAGGGAGGATTCGATGATGCGGAGATACGGCGCATGTAATGTATACATGCACGCATCGTTAACGATATATCGTGCACGTACCTCGTCTTCGCCGGTGGCCACCGTGCTGACGGAGTCCATGCTCTGCGAAAGCGACGCGTCCATGATGCAAGCGAGTTTGCTGGATGGTCCGGGGTTTCCGGGGACTGCGGTACGAGCGGGTGGCGGCGATGAGTCCACCGTATCCCGTCTCGGGCGTTTTAAAGCGGGAGGCGTTATGGTTGTACCGGCGAAGACGACAGGCGCCTCCAGGACGTATCACTGGAATTGACTCGTTCCTTATGAAAAATCCAGGCGTTTCGCCTCTCTCCTCCTCCTCCTTCACCGCCGTTTCTGCTCTGTGTTACTATCTTCTTCCTTCTTCCGTCTTCCTCTTTTTATTCTTCCTTCTTTCTTCTTCTACCCCTTGTTTGCCCTCTCTCTCTCTCTCTCTTTCTTCCTCCCTCTTTCTCTCCCTTCCGTGCGTTTACTTCTTCTTCCGCTTCCTGCTACGTTTCTTTCTCGCCGCCTTCTCCGCCTCCACCGCCACCACCTCCTCCAGCCCTACAACGGCGCGGTGCTGCTACCGTTCTCGCTGCACCTGTCACACGCTGCAAGGGCGTCGGGAGAGACCAATGCAGAGAGAAAGTAAGAGAGAGAGAGAGAGGATAGGGAGAGGGGTAGAGAGCGATCGAGCGAGCGAGACAGACGGAGTAAGCTGTACGTAGAACGTGTGTGTATGTAGCCTGCAGGTGTTCCCACGCGTCTATTTTAGAGCAATCGATACACCGTGCTCGTGGAGGAGGGCCGAACCCAGAGAACGTGCTCTACAGTGGTGGCTCGCGGTCGACACTTGTTCATCTACCGGCGAGGTAGCCCATGCACCGACGGATAATGATTCTTCCTCGACGTTCAACCGTTTCCGTTTCTGACGTTGATACGCGAAATGATCGACGACGTCCGACGATCGGTAGATTTCGAGAGGTACGACTCGCGAAAAATGATTAAAAACGATCTCTTGCCCGCTTTTCTCGCGAGCTCCAGCGCGTAAATGCGTACGTATATACGCGGTTTATCTGTATCGATGAATACGTTGCGTATGTATTATTCGCGATATAATATATATGTATGTACGTGTTAACGTTTAAACGTGATGTATGTCGGTGCGCGACGAAAGGACGAACAGAGGCGGGTCGTTCGATAAAACGAAAAGCGCGAATCTTGATTGAAATCAACAACACACCGGCCAGGCAAGTAAGAATAATAATAATATTATTACGTAAGCACTGCGACACGACTGGTACGCAGGTTGCCGATAGACTGACGGAGCACGAAGGAGCGCGAGGCTCGAGACGGGTGCGCGCGCGGTCTCGGCAGGGCAGAACCGTCGGCGCAGGGGTGGGGCGCGGTGGGGTGGCCCGCGGGCCACTGGGTCGGGGTAGCCGAGTGGGTGGCACGGGGGTGGGGGTCACGCACGAAGTACGACGAGGGGGTCAAGGGGCAAGGCACGCGCCTCGAGGGGACGAGCCCTCCGTGTCCCACCTTTTCCTCCGGCGGTACTAACGGCGACTTCCACCGAGGAAACTCGGCCCTATCAACCGGAGACACGACCGGGCACGACCGAGTTCCTTCGAGGGAGAAAACACCTTTTGGACTCTTCCGTTTTCTTTTAGATAATACGAATTATTCGCGCATATTCGACAGAGATGTTGTTAAATTAATTGGAAGACTTTTGTTATAAGTCGCCAATGAAATGAAGTCACTTGGATCTTGAAACCTGAGCTTGACGAATGGCAACTGAAAGCTGAACATTTATATCGTTGTTGAACGCTTTTTCGGTTAGTCAAGCATTAGGATCGAAAATAGGTGAGGTCGAGGGATGTCTTTGCTTATCGGGCGAATCGGAGCAAGTTACTTATCAAGTGACTTCTTTCTATGCTCCAATAATACCTCAGGGGCCTGTCCAGTTCGTTGGACAGGTACGGGTTTGGCGAACCCGGGGTTACCTGAGCCAGGAGACGGCGAACCCATAATGGTTCCGCAGAAAAGGAGTTATTATAGGCTAAACTAAAGAAGTCACTTGTTATGAGGTACGGGGTAAAAGCAGATTGTTCTCGAACAGCCTATTGCTATCATGTCGGCTCTTGAAACTTGAAATTGGCAAATGAAAATTGAAAACTAAAAATTTATTTCGTCGTTAAACGCTTCTTCTACCAGTCAGGCATTAGAATCCGAAATCCATTAGAATCGGAGCAAACCAGATATTAGGTGACTTCATTTGGCGGGCTAATAATATGTTAATTGTGAGCTGTTGTATATGAGAGTTCTCTTCAGAATTATTGTACTCAAAGTATGAATCCTTCTGCCACGTAAAGAGTTTCTATACCTTCTTTTAAAATTAATTACCTTCTTTCGCGCATTTCTGAGCGAGCACCTGCACTTTTCCCTATGTGCAGATAGCATCAATGCTGGTCAAAAACGGAAAAAAAGGAACATCTCTATCCGTTGGGCGAATCAGAGCAAATTACATATCAAATGACTTCTTTTAGTGGGCCAGTAATAACTATCTGTAACTAAGCAGTTGTATATCAGTTGCTAAGAGTTCAACGGACATGCTTATCGTTGCAAATTCTCTTCAGAACTATTGTAGTCAAACTATGTGTATGTAATATCCTTTTGCCACGCAAAGAGTTTCTTTACCGTTTTTTTTTTCTTTTTTTAAATTAGATTTCCTTCTTTCGCGCATTTCCGCATGAGCATCTGCGCTTTTCCCGGGGTGCAGATGGCATCGAGACCGGTCAAGAATGGAAAAAAAAGGGGAGAGATATGCGTGTTGTTTCGTTCTACACGAAAAACTCCGTAACTATACGCTTTCCCCGTGACTAACAGGTGGAAGCCGCTTGGAACGTGCAGCTTTCCTTGAGATTAGCAGGTGGAGGATGCTCCAGCCGTGTCGCGGACTATTTCGAACCAGCTCTCGAGGAACTACCATTTCGTAGAAAGCAGATGGCCGATTCGTAGGCAGGTTTACGTCAAACGTGTTCTACAAAAATGACCTTCCCTCATTTGCCCTATTAAGTGCAAATTTAGGTAACAAAATACGTTACACCTTTGTCTCTTCTTTTTTTAACATTTAAAACGTAACCCAGAAAAATCGTTAAAACAGCAAAGATATCGAGTATAACGGTGTTTCGTTCCCTGAAGGAGAAAATTGAAGTGAAATTTTAATAGCAAGTATAGGATGTAAGTTTCTTTGTTCTACCATCAGGAGAAATTGAAGTTCTTGAAAAGTTACGTATATTGCAATGACAGAGTGAAGGTTTCTTTTGAAGAAAAACGTTTTCCATCGGAGAGACGAGTTGTAACGGCGAACATGTAAAGCAGTATGGTTTGCGTGTTCCAAGTTCGATAGATAGTAAAGTGTAGCGAAGAGAATGTTTTATTGATGGCTTATTGCTCGAATCGATCGACGGTTTCACGGCGAATAGTGTACCCGTGTACACATGCGCCCTTTGACCACCAAAAATCATCAACCTATTCGTTACATTTCTATGTTATTTCTTTTACACATGAGACAAAGGAGTACGAATAAAATCACAATAGATTCCATTGTTAAGTTTAATTTATTTAAATGATATACGTGATCGTTGAATTACATTCAATTCCTTCAGTTATATTCTTTTTTCATTTTATACGCTGAAAGGAAATGGTGTCAAACGTATTATCGTTTGTTGTAATGATATGCGGGTGTTAAGTTTTAAAGTGTGATAATGTGCGGCAATTAAGTACAGCTACTTTAATAGAGGCAAGCCTGCATATGGAGCACACGATGTTCTGCGTGCAATAATTACTGTAGGGTAAATTTAGCAGAAATTTATTATACTACTGGTCGTTTTCTATAGAATATATACTAATATATGTATAAATGCAATATACATAAGGAATATGTCTATGGTAATGTGGAGTGAGAGGTGATAAATTATTAAATTACATCATTTCGTAATTACATATTGTAAAAGAGTAGTAGAAAACGTTGAGTTCTTAATGTTGATGTGCAATACAATTATATGATTATTTACTAGAACTATCGGCGTTAAATTTATGTTTCGATGTATTAAATAAGTACTTTGGAAAAAGAGAAATCAAGAGGTAGAAAAGAAGATCGATTCGGTTATCTGCGTTTTATAAAATCAACGTAGAACACCTGCACTATGACTTTCCTATTAAGTTGAAGAACTTTTGGAAAAAAATTGGAAATTAGTCATTTTAATTTCTTTCATAGTTCTAGTGTTAAGAATATGTGATGATAATACGATATTTTTTTTGCACAGTTATTATAAAGATTGAATGTAGCTTTTTTCATAAATTGCAAAATAAAATACGGTATGTCTCATAAGTTCATCCGTATGAAAGTTTCGGTAGCAGCTTTTCCTGCATGGTAGTTTACTACAGTATATCCGTTAGCTCGACTGCAACATCCGTGGTGAATATTTTATACGAAGACCGGTCGATTTTCCTGCTACGGATTGGTGGGAAGATACCTTTCGCACTGGAGAAATCGTTAACTGATATAAATAAATTCATTGATTTAATATGAAACAGTTTACGACTATATACACTTCTCTTAAGCTTGATTCTTTATGGCACCGAAATTCTTACATTTCTGTTTCGGATTTTTCCTTTCGACGATAATAACACCAGAACTATCAGCGTTAGATTATATTTAAGTCTATTAAATAAATACTTTGAGAAAAGAATAATTATTAGATAGAAATGATGATCTATTTGGTAATATGTGGTTTATAGGATAAACGTCCATAGATTTGGAGTGTTTTAATAAAAAATTAGAGGTCGGCCATTTCTATTATCTTCGTAGTTCTAGTGTTAATGATGTCGTATTTTATGGTGTATCGAGTATAAAATGAAACAAACTCTATACGTATGAAATACGGGAGCTTATTTCTCATGATAATGACAAAAATAAGGATACGAGTAGAGAGTGATGAATATAATGGTAGGAGAAACTCGATGTTGAAGTTGTAATGTTTTGTTCTGTCTTTCTTAAGTATTTACTGAGTCCTGAATTATTTATTGCCGTTGAAACTAAGAATAAATGTAAGTCAATAAATCTCTATCGTAGCGGATAAATTCTATTTTTAGACAAGTTATCGTTCGCACTTTCGACTACGAATTAGAGTTCTTTCATATTGCTACAGAACTTATAAGGTTCCTTAGCTTTAAATGCTTCTTTAAACATTATTTAAATTGCTTTTAATTATTGGATCTTTACTATACGGAAAAGGTTATAGGCTGAAATTAACGTTTCGTTTCATTGGTTGATAGGATATTGTCCAATTGTTGTAGTAATAATGTTACTGAATTTTATTATGATTGCTTAATAATACGATTCTTCTCAGTCGTAATAGACATTTCACTTTTGCATTCACGGTGAAGGGAAAATAAAAATAGAGACGAAGAAATTATTTTGTCCAGGAATCATTTTAATGAAAACATGACTTTTTTCTGGGTATCAAGAAACGGCGGGAAAAACAGATGACAGAAGACTACTTCTACGCAGAACAGGTCATCATTTACAAACTTGCAACAGACGTAGCAAAGATGTTGTGACAATTAATCGAAATACTTGTGATATTAATTTAAAGTAGTGATTAAGATTTTATTTTTTTATATACTCTACAACGAAGGTTTCAAACGTTACAGCAGAAAATAATAGAGGTTAATTAAATCATATATTTGAAAGTATGATCAAAAGTCAATATATTTAACTGTAAAGTACTGCAAATTCCTTTTATAAAAGTCTTTTAGTATAGAATTTTTTTGCAGGTATTTATAATGGATAACGACAGTGACTCAGATGTAGGTGATATTCTAAATGATCTCTTGGCAAACGATGACACAGAAGAGGTCCAAAAGTCCAGTCCGAAAAGGGCTTTGAAAGAATTAGATTTTAACTTTTTAGACAATATACCAAAATCAAACGATGAAAATGAACTTACCAATGGACAAGGTAAAAGCGAAGTTTACGATGATACAATGGATTCTTCGGATGATGAAGACAGGCGTTATTTTGAGGAACAAAAATATTCTGATTATGGGCGTAACATTAAGTCGTTGTTAAAGCAAGAAAATGTTAAGAAGACTGAAGATAAACCAGTACCTGGTAGAACGAGTCATAAATCGTTTGATTTCAATGACGCTATTAAAAGTAAAATTAAAACCAGTACAATAGAGGACAATACTCCTGTAACATCAGATATTTATAGTGACCCATTCTTTGGATTGAGAATCGTAAATCCACTCGTTTCTTCAGCAGAGTTGAAGACACGTATGAGTGGTAAAACACCTGTCACAGTATCAAAAGTTAAATTTCATATTAATTCCAACAAATCAGACGATGATTGGGTAATTGCAGGCGTATTAATAAATAAATCTGCCACAAAAACTTCTCAGAAAGGCAGTTCGTACTCTATATGGAAAATAAGCGACTTATCCGATAATATAAATACCGTATGCCTCTTTGTATTCAGTGGGGCTCATAAGGCATTTTGGAAAACCACTCTAGGTACCGTTATAGGTATTCTAAATCCAAACGTACTTGAATCCAAAGATTCCATTGACTTGGCTACACTTTCTGTGGACAATCCACAAAAAGTGATGATTCTTGGTAAGTCAAAGGATCTAGGTAAATGTAAATCTACAAAAAAAAATGGTGAACCATGCCAATCCATTGTAAATATTAGCCGCTGTGAATATTGCGTTTATCACATTAAACAGGAGTACAAGAAATGCTCTCAGAGAGCAGAATTGAAAGCATTTAGTAATACGCAAAGATTTGCCGCGGAAATGTTAAAGACTAAAACGCAACAACGAAAACCAATGAGCAACGGTATGCCCGATTTTACTCCAGTTTATGCAGTAAGAAATAAACAATTAGAAGAAAAAGATGCAAAGCGCTTAGCAATGCTTTCAGGAGCATGTAAAACAACTGCAGAAACTGACGATACAAAATGTGCGAGTCGCGTGAAAGATCGTCCAGTAAGAGAAGAATTGGGAGGACAGAAAGCGAAGAAAAATTTGGAACACATAGATAAGTCAAGAGCCTGGAAAGCTACATATTTATCGCCATCATCGTCGAATACTGGATCATCACCTGCCTCGAAATCATGCTCTATAAATCAAAATGTAGGAAGTAAAAATTTAAGTATGCTGTCCTCTACATCTGCAAGTCCACGTTTGGGTAGTGGCTGTATGGGAGGTAAAATAGATCTTTCGGAACCGATCACTAAAAAGCATATTAACATTGCAAAAATTAATGCGATCAAGTGGGTAAAAGACAATGGTAAAATCGAGGCAAAGAATCCGAATAAAATACGATTAAGTAAGGAAGAAAAAGTAAACAGGGGGAAAAAGCGTCCTTTGGAAGGAGAGCAGGTCGAAGAACAAGAAACAAAGAAATCAAATGTCATGTCAGATAAGTTTAAGGAGATGTTGAATGCAAAATCTGCACATACTGATCTTATTGAGAAATCCTATGAGCAGGAGAAGGAAAAATATTTTAACAAATTAGAAATGAAAGAAAAAATGGAAGAGAAAATGTTGAACACTTATAAAGTTGCATGTAAAGCCGTTAGATGTTTAAGTTGTAAATATACATCATTCTCTGCTTCCGACTTGTGTAAGGAGCAGAAGCATCAGTTACGCGTCACCGACGCAACCAAGAGATTTTTTAAGTGTCTGGATTGTAGTAATAGAACTGTGAGCTTAAACAAGTACCCAGAGCATAGTTGTATAAAATGCAACAGTTCTAATTGGATAAGAGCTGCAATGATGGATGAAAGACGAACAAATGTTCCTGTTGCAGCTTTATCTATACGCGGAGACGAAGAGAAACATATAGGATCAGCAACAAAAGATGCCAATCTTAATCTATTGGTGCCGGATAATGATAAGACGTAACGATATATTTTTAATTACTAACGCATACTGACAATAATGCATATAAAGTGTGATATTTGTTCTAAACTTTAATACACCCGTTGAAATTCTATACTGTATACCGTGCGGATAAATTAACTTTTATTATTTCCTTTTTATTGTCCTTAATGTTGATACCCTTTTAATTCTATGCAATATACAAATATAAAAAAACCTTGACGATATACCTATTATATATATATATAATTTAATATAATTACAAGACCAATATTATTTTGAAAGAGATTCGAGAAATAAATACAATCAACTCTGACCACTATAATTTACATATCAAGTGAAAGTATTTAGATACAACCAGGTATAAAAATGGTATAAAATGTGTACCACTATATAACGTCTTTTTTATTATATTATGCAAATTTTTCTTCACCTGTTACGTAGGGAACCTAAGATTTATACTGTGAAAAGGATACTGCTGCTTTTCTATACAACAGCACCTTTTTGCATAGACGAACGTGTCTTATTATTATTATTTCATAAGACACATTTTTTTCACAATTTCTTATAGTTGAAATTCACGTTTATGTATAGTAAGGTAAACGTCAATGAAGTGTAAACGTGAAGAAAAGTTGTAATCGGAACCCGGAAATATCCCTCATTGTGAATCTTCGTAGAGTGTTTACAGTTAACTTTTGTTGCGTATTTTGAATAATCAATGATTAACATTGCATTTATTCCACGAAGATATATGTCATCGTGATATTTCCAAGCTCTAATAGCGATCTGTTGCGTGAGAAACATAGATTGTATTTTTCACTCATTAATCATCTTCTTCTATATTATGTTTTTACCAGAATTCTCATCAAATTCATATTATGATGACGCGTTGATTCACTTCGTTTATAAATCTCAAGTAATACGTATGTGAAAAAGGGAAGATTCGAAATAATGTATAGTTAATTATAAGTACCGCTCGTGTATAAAATTATATATAGGAATATCATACTCTTCAAGTATTTTGAAATAAAATTCAACTAATTAGAAAAAAAGGAAACTATATTTACAAGCTTTCAAATTCTCATCAACGTTAAACAAAATGTATGCGTACTCGCATTGATAATAAAATAGAAACTACATTTAAAAAATACAAATGACTGCAGAACATGTTCATAAGTATTGGAAGAAACGATTCAAGCGCGAAAGTAAAAGGAATTTTGATGAATTAGAAGTACAATGTATCGCATTTGGAGTATTAATTCTTGCTCGTGCGACTCAATTATAACACGTACGGATAGCTTTGCGTATCGTGGAATGTTGCTTTGTTGATCATTATTTCAATCTCCCTTTTTATCACTTCACAGAGTATCGTTTCGAGAAAATGTACCTCGGTACAGCCAACACTTGTTATTTAAATCTTCAATTCTATACCACGCTATATCCTCGCGTTCACTTACAGTGACGGACAAGTTAAATCTGTAGGACATAGCACAAATGATTACACGTGTATACGTACAAAACATGAGGTAATAAATCCATACTTTGAGAAGGTTCAATTAAGCGAAATCTTACAACGATTACATCTTTGTATTGCCTTGCCAGATATGAAATATCTTTTGTATTAAAAGAAGAAGAAAAAAAAAGGGAGAAACAAGTTGAAACATATTTCATTAGTGTAATACGGGAGAACAAGAGTGTCAAAGATGAAATCTTCGTTAGCAGATTATACAACTATGCTTACGGAGGAGATCATAGGCAAGCCATCATCTAAGTACGTCATTGATTCATTGATTGATTGAGATGTATGGACGACGTCGTTATTAATTCTTGCGCGCACTTTCACAACACGCATACACACACACATTTTCTCTCTCTCTTTCTCTCTCCCTTGCAATTTTTCTACCCTTACCTTAAAACAAAGATTACACGGCTTTTCCTACTCTCTCACTCGTTCTCTCTCTCTCTTTCGTTCATTTAGTTGAATGATGTTTATCGTGTCCTTACAGAACTAGCTTGCGTACTTAAAACGAGCTTCTGCCGGGCAGAAGGAAATAATCGCACCGATATAGCAATAAATAACTATCTAGACTTCTATAAAGAGAATGTTTACATATAAAAATTTAAAGAAACATTAAGCCGACATTTAACATCTCAGTGTCTTGAAGACAATACACAGATACAATACTTTTAAACCATCATGTTCTGGAATTCGTTGTGCACATACCATAAGCCGGATCATCTTTGTTGAACGTTCCACTTTGATGAAGTTTTTATAAAGCTTTACCCCTGCATTACGTATGATAATAATAGTGTAAATAATCTAATTATACTATTAATTAACAATACATTATCTTCACAAAAAGAAATTTTTTTTTATCTTTCTTCTTCACAACATTCGCGAGGACTTCTTCTTTTTTCTTCTTTTTCTCTTAACTATACAGCATATCTTTCATAAAGGATACTTCACCAAAATTGCACGTTTCATTCTTTTCACATTTATACATACATATTATTGTTTATTACAAAGGCATCATATGAATAAGCAAGTTAAATTAATAAGTTTCATTTAAAATAATTTTGTAATATCTTTAATAACTGCCACTTAAATATTGCAGAAGATATCTTCTTTACTAATTGGGTGCACCGTCGTTTAACAATCGGAAAAAGTATCTCGATACACTTTGCGAAGCATTTGTTTATATACAATCATGAGTGTACAAAATATAAGAGTCAAGAGCCAGCGATGATGTTAATACAGATTGCGAGAAATCATTTCTTATGTTTAGATGTGTGTATCACTGAATGAGACGGAAAGATTTTGTTTCTCCGGGATATTACGCGACTTCAACTTATGTCTAAGGCAACTGTGCCATTAAAAATTTAAGTCTATGTACAGAACTCTTCATTATTCATATGAATTTAGTAATCGGTATAGAATGCACGATACGCAATTTCATGTTTATGATAATCAGTTTATTACAGTTTATCCATGGTTGTGTCTGAACAAAAAATAACGCTACATCCCCGTTTCCATGCTGTTCGAGTACTTATTTGTGTTTCATTCTTATTCTCTTTTTGTATCATGATACAATGAGTGACAATTAATTTTATATAAAGTCATGATACCATTAAAAAAAAAAAAATCTGTACTTCACACTTCTATCCGGCACTGTAGCGCGTGTAATTGTTTTATTTTTCTTTCTTTTAAATTAAATCCATGTGAATAATCAAAGAATGTAATTAATGGTGTAAAAAAGAATTAATGTTGTGTGACATAGGCAGTTATCAAGCTGGCTTAGTTAAGTGTCACACGGTCTTTATGTTGCCTTTTCTCATTTTTTTCCTCATAGACATGGATTATTGGCGCGCCACATGTTGTGCTTCTCATTTTCGTGTATCGATTTTGCGAATGGCTCGAATAAACTCTAAAGAATAATTTCATGACGATACCGTGTGTGTTCATGTGTCTCTTTCCGTGTACGTGTATGTGTGTATGTGTTTTGCATCATATGATAATTTTCATAAACATGTCCTTCTATGTGCCTTTCTTGAAATACGACGCAAAGGAGAACATAATAATCATGTTTTCCCCTGAAGCTAAAAGAACGTCTGAGCGTTTGTTGAATCACGCATTTAATAGTCATCCAGATCAAAACTATTGATTTCGATGTCTTCCAGCTGCATACTCTGAAAGTCCACTTTGTACCGCAGTATACCTGTAAAATACACATGTCGAAATTCTATTTTAATTCACAAAGAGTCATGCGGCAAGCTTTACTATGCTGAGCCGGCGAAGAAGAAACAAAAGTGTCGTAGCTAAATAACATGATAGAAACAATGATATGAAAAGTTTTATGCACAAATTAACACGTTGAATACCATGCGGATCACTATCTGCCGGTACTACTGAATTTGATAAAATTCCTGATACATTATGCACATAAATGTTGTCTTCCAAAAGTTAAAGTCCTGCTGACTATACAATTATTTGTGCCTTTAGAATCTCTGCTTTATAAAGATTTGATTTTAAAGGAAAACTTTCACTTCAGTAAAAATAACGAAATTAGCAAAAAAACGGTGGCGTTCAACGTGTTAATAAAAAACGAGAGAGAAAAAAAAAGAAAGAAAGAGTACAGGTTTACCATCAATATTCGGCATAAGTGTGACAGTAAGTCATTTTTGTATTTTTGTTATAAATCATGCATAACAAATGCGTTTACAGTGCTTTTCAAATCCTTTAAAATTGTATTATGCACAGAACACGCTGTGTCCAATTTCAATAATAATATTGAATTCATTTTAACGAGAATTGCGATTATGAAAAGCACTGTTGCTACTCAATTATATGTTGCAATAAAAAAAAGAGATGAAACTTAAGATATTGCTATTTTTGTGTAAGAATACATAGAATATTATTGTAATACCAAATGAACGTTATACATGGTGTAATGGATGCTACACTTTAATAACTCACAGATTAAATTCTGTTAATTCATCATTTCATTCAGAACATATTAAACGCAAAATAATCAATTGATAACAACTGAGAAAATGGGAAAGGTGATTTTGAAACAAAAAATATTATCA
This sequence comes from Cerceris rybyensis, assembly GCA_910591515.1. Taxonomy (NCBI): domain Eukaryota; kingdom Metazoa; phylum Arthropoda; class Insecta; order Hymenoptera; family Crabronidae; genus Cerceris; species Cerceris rybyensis. The sequence continues at coordinate 10,147,999 of OU342790.1, forward strand.
GATTATTTTTAAAGACACAGGTTTTCTAAAATACAGTTTCAATAGTAACATTACATGTTAATGATGCTAGCAATATTATTAGCTTTAAAAGTGATGAAATAAAATAAGTAGTAATTAATAGCTAAGCATCAACTACACTACTAATATGGAAATACAGAAAACAACTTATGTTAGCAAGAGGAATAATTCTCTGTACAATGTATCACATTGTAGGCAAAAAAATGATAATTATATTTAGTTATAATGGAGTGCACTTGAGCAGGTATAATAGAGAGTCGATTTAATTATACTTTTGTTTTCGCTATGTCAGTAAAAAGCAATTACTATACCTTTTCCAATATGCAAGCTAATAGAAACAAGACATTAATTAGTACTTATGGCCTTTAAACAGAAACGGCTATTTGACAAAGCCTTTTACATCAAGAATTGCTTGTGATATTCACTTGTCTTCATCACCAAAGATTATCGTTTTCCGTTTAAATACGTTGTATCTAATTCTTAAAGAATATTTTAAAAGAATACATACATCGTTTATTACAATGTCATATCATTTTTCTTTGGCGATGAAATAGGATCGTACTTGCCTATTGCATAACATGCAGCAAGCAGTGTGTGTAGATAATTATTTTTAAATATTAGACAAGTAGAAGCAAAATGTTCTAAAATAAATATATTAACATTTTATAAGAAGATATGCTATAAGAAGGTATTGGTGCTTCGAATAACGTCTATACATATCATAATTCACGTTGTATTTCATTAATTTTGTATCAAAATTAAGAAAAAGTACGTGAAAACGTGGTTCATATGTTGTTCCATAAAAATACGACGAATAGGTAATATTTTCAACAATTTTTCCATTATAAAATATCAGAATTCATTTGTAATTTGACGATTAATATAAAATTTGACCCAACAGTTAGAAATTATTTTTTAACGTCCATTTGATGCCTTTAGTATACATTTTCAATCTACTAATATTTATAGAAAAAATTCTAAAGTGCCAAAATCTTTTTACAGATTATACGTTTCTTAATATGGCACCTGTCGAAATTTTTATATTACTGAATATTCGATACAATGTCATCAAGTAATTATTTGAAATTCTTGTTGAGATAATTAGTAATGTATAGACATACACATAATTTGAAAAAGGAAAAAAACATGGCATAAATAACAAATCAACAACTACCGAAGGATGAAAGATTATAATATTTGTAAAATTCAAAACAGTTAAAAACTTTAGCATGCAAGCAATACAAATCTTATATGTACAGCTACTGCAAAATAAAATGAAAAATAGTGGTTTGTATATTATTTCGAAAATCAAATATACATATGCACATCTAACGGCGTATTATATAATTGTATAAATTATCTTTCTTCTTTCTAACAAATTCGTCAAACATATCGCTAGCAGCTATACTTTCTTCGAACGCAATTAATTTCTGTATCGTTACTCATTAGAAAAGCATTACATGGTTAACCAGATCTGACGAAACAGGGATAAAGTTATGTATTGGATTAATCTTTCGATAATAGTCTTAACAAGGAACTCTTTGAAACACTACGACATGTACAATTATTATTATAAATTAGTCGTAAAAACGTAAATTTAATAGATGTATATGAATAATCTGTGCTTGTAAGTAATAATATCTGTATACGTAATTACGTGAGAAAACTAAATAGTTGAAACGAGAGTAATAATGAAGGTAATTTGAATTTCGTGAAACTTGGCAGAACTCAGGCATTTTCTCCATTGAATTGGCCACTGTATAATGTATCTATAATTGCTTTTCAATTATGCTAACAACTGTAATATATAACTACTGGTGATAGATCTAGTGTTGCGTAAGAAAAACAAATTAAATTTCTGCACAAATTAACTCACCCTCCATAAAAAAAACATTAACCATATCTCATATATATATATGTATGTACGTATGTATATATATACACGAAATTTTTTTTATCTTTGTTACCACCAATGAAAAAGAAGATAGCAAAGTTTTTCAGGCTATTTATTCGTGAAGGTAAAATATTATACCTCGAATTTTTTCAACTAAAAATATCTATGTCCACATTCAAAACTCATTAGAAGAGACATACATAAAAATACTACAAGTCTGCATAGAAGTACCGAAACTATACTATTCAGTGAAAAACCCAACGGAAGAAACTGTGATTTGTTTTTGTATTTTTGGACAAATTTATCGTGTAGTCTTTAATTGTTTCTTAGAATGTACGGGTGTCTGCTATCAATAATCATATTCCGATGATTTAGAAAATTAATCTTATCGTAATCGTATTTACTTTAAATTGACCGAAATAATACGACGAAAGATAAATAATAGTCGTTTGTAAGGAGTACTTATTTTGTCAAACATTTGTAGTAACTTGTACTCTGAGTGTGAGCAATTAGAAAAGCAATGTTTAAATTGAGAAGCATTTACTACGTAATTACATCGGTAAAAAAAGCAAACGAAAATTAATGGATAAATAAACAATGAAAATATGTGTGGATCTATAAATATATATAAATGTATTATGATAGTCAATTACAGAACAATATTCTTGTTTGATAATGACTGTGTGAGACTTTCTATTTCTCGAAATTTCATTGATTTGCTATTTCAATTCATATCTAAATCAAAGTTTTTGATAAATTTGTCCAGTTCTGCAAATAATATGTTCTATGATACACGAAATGTAAACGAATGCACTCAAGACAGAGAAAGAGCTACCTGGTCAACTTTGAGTATTTCACAGATGAAATTAGTAATCATCGAGGTCAACATCATCAAGAGGCTCATCAGCCTGCAGTGACTGGAAATCAACTTTGTAGCGGAGGATTCCTATGCATTAAGATATACTCCATAATTAATATTAACGTGTTTAATCGTATAATATACCATTTACTTTTCATAGTTATAGCATTAATCCATATTAATGTTTTCTTAAAAGCAATTCTTTCCCTTCGTATACAACTATACCATATTTTTTGTTCATACGCATAGAAACTGTAATGTCGACATATACATGTTTTATAAAGATAAAAGAAACCTCGATAGATTTGGTAAGCACCGATTCGAGTAATAAGGAAAATACTCCTACGTATCTGGGCGATATTTGAGCAACTTGTTAATCTAGGGAAGAACAAAGTTTTGCTCCTTTTTTTTATCCTACATCTAACCAATGTAGAATAGCCAGCCACTTCTTCGTATTACATATGTTGGACAGATGGAAATAAACAACTTCGCATTGCATAAAAGTATACCATTTTTCCAATGACATTAATGTGTTAGTAGATGTGTGAAATAGAAAAAATAAACTCACCTCCAATGCCGCCGAAACCTCTGACGAATTGGGAGCCTTCTTGAGATTTGTCAGTTATAATTTCCAAGGTGGCACCGAAGCTCTTGTAATTGTTTGCAAGCCATTCAAGTAGAGGCTGACACTCGACAAGCTCCAATTCTACTCCACTCTGAGCATAATTTGTTTCATAGTGTTAGTAATAGTAAAATATCGCGCACAGGATTTAAATTCTTCAACGAAACTTCCAGCTTACTTCTTTATCTGTAAAATGAGTCTTATCTTTTTCTTGTTCTGGCGTTAGGTGTAAGACTTTCTCTTCTGCATTTGTATGATTCTTTAAAACGTATCGTTGAATATCTAAGTTCTCCCAACAAATAAGAGTCTCTACACTACCAAGTTCTAAAGCTCTTAATGTATCCTCTACACCAAAACAATATTTCCCTGTATCTTGTGAAATTTCATCGAAATAACGTCCTAAGAAAAACATATCGATATAAATAACATCATTTCTGTGGATATACATATCAATCAGTAAAGTAATTATATAACGAGCTATACGTTAATTTAATTGAACAAGTATGAATTTACCAATTAATTTCTTTTCTTGGATGAATTTTACATTTTGCAGAGATTCGGCAGCTAATTCGATAGCTTGATTAAAGCCATTTTCTCCACCATAAGAGACATCCACTAATTTAATCACTTTTGCTTGCAATCTCTGAAAACATCAAATATACAATTATTATAAACGAAGGAACTTTCAAATTTAATTATCAACAATTGTCGTAGATATATCTGTTCGTAAATATCATAGTTGCAAACAAACTCACAGGATCAAACATGTCAGACTGACTGAGCTCTGTTTTAAAATCGGCACTACCCGCCAAGATCAAACCAGCAATATTGGGCTTATCGTTCGTAATGTATAACTGAGTTGCGACTTCCGCGACTTTTCGGACATAGTTATGTCGTTTTTCCATACGTAATCGCGCGAAACGTAGAGCGGACTGTCCTCCTCTACCTAAAATTAAACTCGACAAATTAATATTGGATGAAATAGATTTCAGAGACAGAAGTAATTGGTATCTGATATTCGAAGGTCAGTTGATTAGTAATTCACGTACCATGCTTTTTGGGAAGATCTACGGTAAATTTGTGTAACACCTCGCGAGTATTTCCTTGTAACGTACCAAATAACGCGCCATTACCATCCATAACTATAAAACCAAATTTGTTATCATCGGCGAGCAATGCTGTAAGGGCTTCAGTATGAAACTAAAACACATGTAAGATATGAATTAATGTAAAATTTACTATTGTAGCTTACAACGTGTGACACAATAATGAAAATAATAAAAGCACCTTATTATCACAAAGATAAAGAGAAGTATTAATAGGCTTAAAAGGTTCAAAATCGATGTTGACTTTCTTTTCTTTTCCTTCTTCCGTTACAATGGTACCGCAATATATTACCAGGCCATTTGGAGGCACTAAAACGAATAATACTTAATGTAGATGCTTTCAATACATGACATAATTATCAGTTATGATAAAAATATATTGCAGAGGAGGTCGCATATTTTTTTCTCAAGATTTGCCTAAATAAATGAAAATTAACATAGAACAAAACCAATTTTATAACATTCGACAGCCTGCAATAGAAAAAAATATAATCGTATCAAGTCGTGCCAACAAAACCATCAGAATTACCTTTAGTATATAATTTTAGCCTATGTTGTACCGATGTGATTGCACCCAAAACAGATAATCTATTTACACGAGACTTAATATTCGACGCCGTTCCAAACTCATCGGCTAACATTTTGCTTACTCTTGATATTTGGTCTTTCGGAGGTATGATTAATGAAATCATGCTTGTCCCGTTCCTGCAAAGAAATATATCCAATTTTCAATAACTATATGCAAGTAATATTGCGGAACAATCTACTTATATAAAAGGTCGTATCATTATCATGCCAATGAGATTTACATTCCAACAGCATTTAAACCAAGTCCAATGGCAAAACATTGTTTCTTACTAGAGCATCAACATGCAAGCAAATATTTTTTTTTCAATCGTAAAACACGGAAATTTCATTTTTACGTTGTAAAAGATATTCATTCCACGATAGTTATCGTACATTCTATAAAACATATGTGAGGATACGAAATGAAACAGCTGATAACAGGAGGCGCGGCAACGTTACTTTCGACCTACTTACCCTCTAGCCATTTCAAGGCTTTTTATGAGTTTCTTGATCTTCCAGATCTCGACATTGCGGTCGGCGGAAGTCTCCTCGTTGGACATTGCTGTGCGTAGAGTCGCGTGGTCGCGGTTTACGGTTCTCTACTGAATTAATCCTTTATCGCCAATGGAAGAAAAACCAGGTAAGGGAGAGCCCGCGTTGACACGAAAGCCGGGTTTTCCGGATTTTTCTCTGAAACGAACGATCAATTCGTTTATTGATAGATCTGCCCCGATCCAGTTTATACCGGATTATGTCAGAAAGAACGTGCTCGACAGAAAGTTCATGTTGTACCACGATTGTACGTGGTGTCCTGCCAATGATCACTATTCACTCACTTTGAGATCCGTATGTTGATGTTCCCCACGAACGTTTAGTTTTAACAATGATACTTATGACACAGCGGGTACCACGCGAATGTGAACCTCGGAATGCACACGTCGGCCATGCGATGGCACAGCGAAACGTCAGTACTTCGGTGGACGTACTGTACGGTACAAAATGGGAAGCAAAAAGACTGGAGGATTCGTGCGCGAGCAGCGCCTCGAGGCCGCTTGTCGTACGCGGGCGCAGCCGCGTTTGCATTGGCTGTCCGCGATGCTTTATATCGCATCATGCTTTATCCGCAATGAAATAAAATCTTAATCAGAAATGACATTTTTTTCTGCGAAATTTATTACGATTTCAAGGGAAGGAATATGCTACTTTTCATTGAATAAAAATACACACTTGATTGGCACTACCCACTGGGTGGTTTTACATTCTTACGGTATATTATGTTAATCGTAGGATTGTAGCAAGGTTGTTTTATATTGTAATGAATTTCGCCGATGAATTAAGTTCTTAAATGTCTTAGTTTTATTATATTGCAGTTTATATGTAATGATTTAATTTGACTAGGATCAACTAGGATGTAGGTGTAAATTGCTATGCTGGCGATATATGATAACGATATATACGTGTAAATTGTTACGTTGATCATATTCATTATGGAATATTAATTATATAGTATTCGTAGAATTGTTAAAAGTTTGTTGTATAATACAATGAATTTGGTTGCCAAACTCTGTTCCTAGATATATGATCATTATTATATCACTGTCATACACATATCAATTACTATGTTCGATGGCGTATAATAGACCATATTAATTATTTCACTAGCATTTATTTAAGGATATTTACAATGTCTTTGAAAAAGATTTTAATAATAGTCATATATGTAGTATCATTAGCAGATGGTCGATTGACTTCAGCTGCGTAAAACTGCATATATGTTGAATTATGAAAATCGTTTCAAGGGGAAGAAATATGAGTCCTTTATTCCTAGAATTAACTGCTTAATATGGTTATTAAGAAGTTCTATTCATAAAAACAGTACGTTGAAGTATATACGTTGCAGTGTATAAATAAATGGAAACAGAGATTAAAAATAAATAATTGTTACCAATCGTACTTAACTGGTCACTTATGTGCTTTTCTTTTTCTCAATATTTTCAGGGTCTTTCGCATTAATCTATAAGATATCTTGAGGAAATCGTAACATCGATACGTTTTATATCACATAATGAGGGTAGAAGTTTATAAAAAATGCATATATTATATGAAAACAACTGGAACGTGTATCGTTGTTATAGGGTGGGTTAAATGTTTTTAGGTTATCATGAAAAGCTTAATCCTAATGATGTTTGAATTTTATGTAGGACTTGCTGGGTTCTGTATCAGCTACGGCAAGCATCACGGATTCTACAGTCTGTTGTGCCTACAAATATTTTAAATATAGAACATATGCATGCTCAATATATTTACATTGACGATCCACGGTTTAAAGGTAACTGTTAAAGCCGAATAAATTTGTAGTCTTGTCAATTTCATGCTGATCGTACATTTTCACTGTTCCACTGTACTTTCATGATACTTCCAGATGTACTTATGAGCCATAAGGATGATAATTCACAGCTGTCCGTATCAAGAAAGCAGAATACTTTCAGTGACTTTATAATGAAACGGTGGAAATCCTTAAATCGTAATTTATCTTACAAATTGCTGCATATAGCTCAGCACGGTGATAAAAATGAGAGATTAAAGTCTGTGTATGCACTTAATTCTTTAAAGTATCTGAAAGGTACTGCTGTTGTAATTATTAACTTGAATGATTAACAACAGATGAGACCAATTTTTACTTATACATTGTAGATTGGCATTATCAACATCTTGCACAAATGTTAGATGCTAGAACTGCTGTCTCTCTTGCAAGAATGCCTGATGTTGATTCAAGGTTTTTCCTAATGCCTCCATATTATCACATACAGCCTAAATTACATGTATGTATGATAGAATTATGTAATTCAATTATCCATAAATAACTGCCTGTATTAAATATCTTTTAGGATGTAATAGAGAAAGTACATTATTTGTTTTTACATTTAAACGTCATGTGTAAAAGTACACATCCCTGTCTCACTCAGTTTCTTAATAAGAAATTCAGAGATTCTCATCGTGTAAGTAAAATCACTATGGTCTAAATTTGCGATAAATAAATCGTTTACAATTAACGACAATCTAAAATATGTGAAAAGGATTCTCTGATATTTGATCATGACTTAACAAGCGTGGGGTTGGTAGCTGCACCAGCTGTTATATGGGACGAGGAATTACTAGAGAATTGTATTCAAGCATTGTGCCATCATTCCTCTCTCGGACAATACAGTAAAGGTAAAGGCAATAAAACAATTACTCCGGTATATGTACTCATACATAAATTTATTCTTTCGGTTTCTAGACATAGTAGATGCTGGTGGTCTTCCTATATTGATGATGATAAAAAAAATGTTTCATAATGACACTGACATATGTATACTACTAGCAAAAATAATTTCCAACATATCACTTCATACAGAGTATTTGGAGGATATTTTTAGATCAGGTAGTGCAATAGTGTTATAATACATTATACGGTCAACTCTCCTATAACGTAGTACTCTTATAACACGATACGAATTAATCGCGTTATAAGAGGGCTGACTACAGCTTGATTTCTTCAAAGTATCTGATTTTAACGTGGCTTCTTGTTGCAAGGATGGATCGGTACTTTAGTAGAATGGTCTCGTAGCACCGACATAAGACTGTCAACAGTAGCAGGTCGTGCATTAGCAAACCTAGATACTGAGGAAAATGAACACGTAAAGTATCCGAAGTGTATTTATCTTCTTCATCCTTTGCATAAAACTAGAACACCTACAAAGCTGGATGTTGTCTTCTTACATGGACTTCTTGGTGGTGTCTTTTACACATGGAGACAACGCGATATAGATACACCTGTGACTGGGGTTGTAGGTTTGTTAGTATTATGAATTATTTTTATTTTCATAGTATTTAATAGTGTGTGTTTACGAATTTAATTACCCTTGCTATAACCTGTAAAAAATTTCTACAATACGAATTCCTTTCTTCATTTTTAATATAAGGAATCAATATATATTGCAAATTGCAGATTCTAACTTGACCGAAAGTGAAACTGAAACTTTATCGGCAATGATTAGCGAACAACCACAAGAATTTTTTAAAGATTTAATTCGTGATTTGAAATTATTCGAATGGAAGAGAATAGGACAGGATTTCGATGTGGTATTAGATGACTGCCCTTTAACTAATAATTTACGAGGAAACGGACCATATTTTTGTAGCGGGTAAAGTTTGAAGTCGTCACTCATTTCAATTTCAAGTTATATCTTGCCAATAATAATTCATTATTTCAGCGGTGATGATTGTATGCAAAAGAGTGAGCAGGATAAAAAGTTTAAAACACAGTGTTGGCCAAAAGATTGGTTGCCCGAAGATGCTCCTTATGCTCGAATCATCGGGGTAAATTATGATTCGAATTTATCCATGTGGGCTTCTTTGTGCCCCATAGAAGGCATGAAGTAAGTGTTTAATTAGAAGTAATTTGGCAATTGAAATTGAAAGAAGCATTAAAGAACCTTCGTAATTTATAATTATAGTCTAACCAGAAATGTTCGTTTCAGCACTACTATGAACGAAAGAAGCAAAGAATACATGAACAAATTATTAACAGCAGGCATCGGAACACGACCTATTGTATGGGTCTGCCATTCCATGGGTGGATTATTAGTAAAACAGATGCTTGTCGATGGTCCGTCCTTTGTTATAACTTTCATGCTAAATTAACAAATCCTTATCATTTAGTACATTTTTCTGCTCATATACTGATATTAATTGTCTATCATTATTTTGCTTACAGAGTGGAAAAATGGTGATAAACATAATGTTTGTAAAAATACGCGTGGTGTAATATTTTACAGCACTCCGCATCGTGGATCTCGTATGGCGGTTTTGAAACAAACAACACAAATGTTAGTATGGCCGTCGGTGGAAGTACGGGAACTTCGTGAAGGTACGTGTTGTATATTTTTTTCATTAATTCAGGTATTCCTTTAAAATCATGTAATTAAATACCACTATTCATTTCTTAGAATCTCCACACTTGTTAAAACTACACGAAGAATTTCTAAGTATGTTGAAAGAATATTCCATAGAGATAGTCAGCTTTAGTGAGACGAAGTCTACGCTTGTAACAGCACTGAAATTTCCATTTCAGTTTGTTACTTCTTCCTCTTCAGGTATGGGTTAAAATTTCTTTTTATAGTAACGTAAGTAAAAGCAACTTTAAATACCCAATTTCAGATCCCGGAGTAGGTGAATTCTTTGAGATTCCGCAAGACCATTTATCGATATGTAAACCAGCTACTAGGTACTTATTCACTGATAATTGTTCTTTATCAGGCATCTTATTAGATACTTTGTAAGAATCTAATAATTTTATCTTTTATAGGCATTCGTTCCTATATCAAAAACTGCTCAGTGTGCTCAAACGTCATACGACTCCTTGCGAAGAAGACAAACGCTCATTAATTAGGGATTTATTATTATTGTCCAAACTTTTTTGATCCTATACAAAGTCCTATTTATAATTATAAACAATTTTATGTGATCCCCATAGTATTACAGTGTATGACATTTGCATAGAAGAACTCCAATACTGACTGAATCTTGAAAGAGGAAACAAATCAGCTCAAAAGAATTTCTTATTTTTATATAATAATCATTCTCGTTCGGGAGAAACACATTTATGTTGAAAAAAAATATCGTATGCTTCAATGTACACATTTATATCACTGATCGTTTATTTCTTTGACTAGAACAAACAATGTTTCTGTACGAAAATGAATAAAAACGATCATGTTACTCGGAACGAGTTTTTCAAAAAATAAAGTACAATGTATCACTTGTTCGATATGTTATAATAATAACCGTACAGAATATTCTGTGCCACGAGTAACTAGCCAATGTTATATACGTGCGAGTAAAGTAATGGAGAATTAGTACCTTTTTCGAATATATTATTTTTATAAATGTCCGATTTGTAGGTCTATGTACCTCAAGGCAGAAAGTAAATTAAATAAAGACAAGATTGGTAAAAAGTTTATTTTATTACCGTCGAATTTAGAAGTTTGTATCGTAATCGGGATGATGACGGCTTGATAAGTTTGTCGTACTGTCGTAACCACCGTATTTACTACTTCCATGAGATGGATTGCAGTAATAACCATTCCATTCTGATCGCCAACTATCGTACATATTGTATTTCTTGTTATCTTGAAAAGGTTTTTCGACCAGTACCTTAAAATCGGAATGACACGTTAGAATAATAGAAGAATATTAGAAAGCATTTTATTCACTGTGTTACGTCGACCGCAGGACGTGTATATGTTACGGTAAATGTAATGAATCCGGTGATTTTGTATAATCACCACTAAACTTGGTGATGAATTCTTGAATATTTATCAAATTAACCCGCGAGTCTGGGTTAGATCAGGCTTGTTTCCTTCATGGACCAGAATTGCCTGAGCCAGGGTATAGTGAACCCATAGTAGTTCCCAAGGAAAAGAGTTATCATTATTATTATTATTGTTAATATACCTCAGGGGCCTGGCCAGCTAGCTGGTCAGGTACGGGTTTGGCAAACCCGGGGTTACCCGAGCCGCAGAGATGGAAAACACTCAAAGGGTGCAAACGGGAGTTCCGCAGGGTCTTGTTCAGTGTGCTGAACTGGGTCTTGGAACTTTGGTCTGGGTTTGGTGTAGATTTTAGTGTTAATTATATATAATAGCCGACAATTATACATAATCACCGGATTCATCATAGCTACCGTAACACATATTTTTGCGTAATCATTTGACCGTTTGACCAGTTATGCCTTCGACGTGTCATTTTGCGTCCCGTAAGGGATTTTTAAAATTAAATTCCATAGATAACTGGTTAATTGGTCATCTTTATCGCTAGGTTCCTCTTTTTCAAAGTCATTACTTAATATATTTAAATATAACAGATTGAACACCAATAGTTCTTTATCTTTAGCTTCTACGGCTATTCTACTTATTGTTAGAGCCTGCGTTCTTAGATGAATTTCAACGCACTGATTAAAATATTTTTAATGTGATAGATATAATGATACCTTGTTAGATGTGGATTCAAAAGATTTATCGTTCCAAGATACGTCTGGGTCAGTCCAAATGGTGTGTACTGGCTTCGAATAATCACTAGATCTGTGGCTCGCTATATTTTTCGCCACTTCCTCTTCATAAATTGCCGACATAGATGGTTTCAATTTCGCAACATTTTGTCGATTTATTAGCTACGGAAAATAATCTTTGTAATATTGATCTCCCAATGGTACAGTGTTCTTTTAGACGTATACTTACAACGGAAATTCCGAAAATAATAATGAAGAGTAAACCGCCAACTCCGATTACTATTACAGCAATTGCCCATTGTGGAATTAGTCTATCATCTTTCTCCATATTTTGTGGATTACTTATTTTAGGTATCACTAACAATTGACATTATTAGTTAACATTTCATAGAGGTTCCGTATGAATTTTTAATTAGAAAATATGTCAACATACCTACAAAGTCCGTATACTTGGGATCGATCGTAAATGTGCCCAGTTTTATTGAATTTTTGGCTTTCGTTTCATTTCGTCGATTTGTATTATAACTTCGCAAAGTGTCATGGAAAATTACCTTCAACTCTTGCGTATTAACTTTCTGCTCCAAGTTAAATAATTCTACAAAATAGTCCACCAAAATGCTCCCTTCACTGAAAACATTTGCATGTTTATTACTTCAACCGTTATAATTTATCTTATTCCCAAACCAAAGTCTAATTCGATTACCTGAATGAATCAATCCTTATATTTTTAAACCATTTCGCCAAAACAGCAGACTTCGAGAAAATGAAGTTCATCTGCAAGACAAAAGAAAATCTCAATTGTATTAACATCATAGTACTGTTATAATTGAATTTATAAAGAGTCCATGATATTACATCTCTTTCAACTTCATTCGCAAGTTCTTGCCACTCTTGAGTATTTCGATCCAGTAATTCCGGCACCCAGGTTGCATTGCCGATTATTCTAATGGTTCCAGCAATTTCGCACTCGTTTTCGCAGATTCCTGGAGTAGTCGGTCTGGGTGTCGTCGTCGTAGTAGTTGTAGTCGAGGTACTTGAAATCTCGTTCGTTATCGGAACAACAGACGAGTTTACAGAGGAAACTGTAGCTGTTCGTGCAGCTTCCAGTAATTTCTCTATAGAAATCGGTGTAGTGGATGGAGTGGGCCATCCAGTGAATTCCGTAGTGGCTCTGGAATAAAAGATGTGTAGCTTTAACACTATATTCTAATGAAAATGACAGTCAAAATTGTCATTTAACATACAAGTTTCAAAAGAGAACCAAGGGTGCTTCTTTGGTCCTCGAAAATTTTAGTTGGTGTTAATTCTAAGTGTCAAGAATTTAACTTTAACGCTACAACTATCTACATTACATTTATTATATTTAAATCGACCGTTTCGATTTGGCAGTTTTAACATTCACGTAATTTCTTCTAACTTTTAATTAAAAACAAATCAGTCACCTTGTCGGCCATCCTTTCTGTATTTTCGGCATTATTACCCCAGGACCGTCGCCTCTTGGGCTTGGTGGTGTGGTAATTTTATGAGCAGGTTTTCTTCCACCTGGTCGACTAGGAAATATAATTTTCAACCCTCCAGGTTTGGCCGTCGTAGGGGATGCAGAATCCGTAACTACCGGAATGATAGGCTCTGTGGACGTTCTATCGGGTGATTCGAGATTTATAACTATCTCCGAAGTAGTAGAGGTATTCTTCTTATTCTCATAATCGTGCGGCAATAAGGAAGAAATATCAAATTTAGATTTTGCAAATAAATCGTGAATGGACTTCACGGATGAAGGTTTCTCTGACGTAACTTCCGTGCTCTTTGACGTCGTAGGAGATGTCTCCTTTGGCTTAATATTTTCCTCGGTCTTTCTTTTATCATAGTTTGATGGTAGCAGCGACGAAATATCCACCTTAGATTTTGCGAGAATATCGCTCAATAGAGAATTCTCTGTCGTTACGTCTTCCTTCTTCAATTTGTATCCTGGTGGCAAGAAAGCAGAGATATCTTGAGCAATAACGCTGCTTTTCGGTTTCTTCGAAGAAGCGGTGGTTGTTGCCGTTGTTTTTAGCTCCACCGTTTCCGTCGTGCTGGTACTCGTTGTGCTCGTGCTCTTGGATGGCCACCTAATGGAAATAATTAATTAATTACAGCTTCTAGTTCAGCTAACAATTAATTTTTCACGTGGAATTTTGACTATTTTGACTATAGTCACTGGTAGTAACTAAACAGTAATTATTAAAAATTTGTCGAGTGTACCGGTAGACGGATAGGTACCACCGATAGGTGGGGGTGCATGCAGACTGTACGCACCCCTTTCTCACCACCGCATGTCAATGATTAACGAGGCCATCCACATAAAAAGGCCCTTGATTTACACGGAAGATAATCATTCCATAAATAACCACCCTCCCTTACCCTAAAAACCTACTTTATTGAATCTTAGCAAGTATTTTGAAACTTCCCCTGTTTTTCCCTGAAAATCATTACATTCTGGTAATGGAGAACGCTCCTATCGGACTGTGTAACAAGAACACAATATAGCATCCCCCAAAAAAGAAAAATAGAAGTGAACACGTTTACCTCACGTTTACATGACAATTTGGCGCCCAACGTGAAACCTTACCCTATCTTCTACCTCCAGCACATCATAATAAATCATCATCGACAATCAAACATAAAAATACGACCAACCTGAAATTAATCTTCGTCTGTCCCGCAGTCGTGGTAGTTTTTGCGACAAAGTCTCGTGGTAAAAGTTCCTCCAAGTTATCAAGAGTAGTGTCCAGCTGAGATTTCGGCGTGGTACTCGAGTAATGAATCCTCTTATCGTTGTAACGATGCGGTACAAATTTACTGATCACTGGTGTTTTAGCAGTCGTAGTAAATCTTCGACGATTACTACGATCCCTATCACCAAGAACGTCCAACTGCAAAGTATTCCCACCCGTTCTGAATCCACCGACTAGAAAACCACTCGACAATTCCGATTGTACTCGATCCAGCTTGTCGATGATACTCTCAGTAGATTCTGACGGTGGTGATGTCTTCTTTTCAGACGGGCCATTGCGATTGATCGGTTCCACTCGATCTACCACAGGAAATGATAAGAAACGTGCACCTGATATGCTGCGACTGGTTTGCACCGATGCCAATATCCTCGACGACTCCTCCGTCGTCACCGTCGGCATTGGTTCTTCCGTCGTTGCCAAAGAGGACGGAGAAGGCGGTGATACGACCTGTTCCGTCGTAGTGGGTGCAAAAGTCGTTGGAACGGATATCGTACCGTTGACGACGCTCTTCGTCGTCACCACGGATACTACAGCTTCGCCGATTAAAATGGAACTATCAGCAGAATGATTTGATCCTCTGCGTGGATTAAGAAAAGAAAAGCTCTTATCGCTACCCTCCATCGACGAACCTTCCTCGAAGTTCGTCGATGAAACTGGTGAATTTAATTCCTTCTCATCGATGAGATCCGACGTGGAGGAGTTTGCTTTTCTCAATGATCCATCAAGTGGCTGTGTATTCTCATCCGGTTTCTCGGAGGAATCGTTTTCGTTTTGTTGCACTTCTTTGTGGACTCGTTCATCCTCATTTACCTCCTCGGTATCCGGATAATCGAGGGTGTCGGCGTCCGCTAGGAAGTGAAAAGAAATGTTTCTTTTAGGAGGGAGAAAACTCATTAATCAATGAATGCTTGTCTCGTTTACGTTGATCATGGTGTATATACCCTTGTAATACGTATTACGAAATGGGATTGCATAACGTGGAATACGAAAGGATCGCATTTAGTAGATGTTATCGTATCGTGTTACAGAATTAACTTTAATTCTAACTCAGCCTGTCGTCAAGGACGGGTTTATGAGACAGCAATTTTGTAAGATTCTATAATTATATGTTGCCTGTAAGTATTATTTTTTTAATGATTGTTGGATATTAATGTTTTTTTATCGCACCTATGGCCTCGTATCGAGAACGATTATTGTTCTCGTAATCTTCGTAATAATAATAAGCGTCATATTGACTCGTCGAGGGATCCTCGAGGTAGTCTTCGTCCCTGGAAGAATCCTCCGTTACGGGCGTCGATGGAGTTCTTTCCGCTCTGACCGTTTCGTCGGTAATCTTCGAGAGTTTTGGGTTTCCGGATTCCGTTTCGACGGCCGGCTCAGTCTCGTATTCGTCATAAATTTCTTCGGTTTCGTCAGCGTGCTCGTTTTTCTCCGCGTTCGCTTTCGATGTGTCCATGACGTTGTTCTCATCGAAAGAATGGAGCAAGGTTTCCGCGGGATTACTCGGGGAAGGTGAAACATTTTTCTCTCGTTGCTCGTACACCGAATTCGTTGGTATTAGCCGAGAAAATTTGTCCCAGGAGCCGGCAGTTCCTTGAAATGAAAGAGAAACTTTGTGAAGGAGAATATTATGAGGCTACTATGGCTGATATGAGGTATGGGACTCGCAATCAGTGAGACCGAGTTCCGTCATCCTTTGAAAATTGGCTCTAATTTATAAATTAATATATCATAGTCTCCATGGTTCGAAAGCCACCTAACATAGTAGATCTTAGACAAGGTGACCGTAGAAATAGAAATTTATTAATTAAAATATGGTAGCCTCCATGGTGCGGAAGCCACCTAAGACAGTAGATCTTGGGCAAGGTGACCGTAGGAATTGAAATCAAAAAGGAAATCAGGAATATGGCGCGATAAGGTGGTCAATTGTTGTTCTAATTTATTAATTAATATATTATAGCCTCCATAGTTTGGAAACCACCTAAGCCAGTAGGCGTTAAGCAAGGTAACCGTAGAAATTGCAATCAAAAAGAAAATCTGACTATGGCAGACAAAGATTGAATTGCTAATCGTAGAACTTGAGCACTTAGAGCAATCTTATTCTAATACATCAAATAGTTTTGCTTTACAATTCCACCTAAATTTTCAATAAAAAACACAGCCAGAGAAATTCTCTACAAATGGCGGAATAGTTCGGGCCTGCACTTGAAATTCTTAAACACGAAGTCCGCCATGACAATTATTTTTTCATTTTTAAGCTGAGTGCTTAAAGGAAATTTATTAGAGCAATGACAACTAGGTTGCATTTAACGTAATAACACGCATATATATATAGAAATGTTCTCGTTCGTAGATTCAAGTAGCGCATTCCGTGGGAAACTGTCTTGAGCTGCTTCGGAAAGAAAGCGAAGACGCTTTCCAGGATTGTTCTTCTGTTGTAACGCTCCGAGAATTTATTTCACGTTTCTCATCTGCCGTGGACACATCGGCATAAAATTATTCCCGCGAACATAAAAGATACAAATGTCTCAGAAGATAAGAAAATAATTTTCTAGCTCTTTTCCGCGATATTGAATAATTATTTGACGTACAATTGTTAATGCACTTGAACGATTACATCGATTACAGTAATAGTAATGAGTGCACGGTAGATTGCTGCGTAAACGCAACTGATAATTAATTCATCACGAGAAACCGGTAGAATGACCGTGACGAATGAAAGTCTCTCTTGTGTTATGCATTTTTCATGTTACCGTTTCATAGCACCTCTATTAGAAAGAAAATAGTGTTACGCTTCTATTCCGATGCACATAATTCCAACGATTTCCTATCGAGATCGAAACACTTTTATCTTGTCGTTGTAAGTTTAACGATCGATAAATCACGATTTCGCGAAGAGAAAGGACTACGTTTTAATATATACGATGGATATTCGATAGTGTCGGTGATTATGAAAGTTTCGTAAGTCATAAATCAGAGGATATTATATGCTACGGCTCAAGAGTCGTACTTTATTTTCGTTGCAATTAAATTATCAATGTAAATACTATCGGCAAAACATCTTGCATATTCGACATTAATTTCGTACAACGAATATTATTTCTATAAACCATAAGATAAGTCGTTATACTTGAAAGTGGTACAAGTTTAATTTCTTTGTTGAGATATTTGTGAGATCGTAGAAAACTTTTCATACTAAAATATGTAACATCTTTGGTATTTCATTTGATTTACTTTGTCATTTGGAATGCGGAAGGAGATATATAGATAAAAGTAATTTAAATACACTATCTTAAAAGATGGGCTTATACCACTTTCAAAAAGAAGAGTTCATACATATCGATTTTTTGCCTCGACAGATGGAGAACGATGACGCTACTCAATGATTTTTTGCCTCGATGGATGAAAAACGATAAAGCTACTCGATGCAAAAAGTGGAGAACATCTATAGGCCTCGTAGTCTATTAAAGCGGAGACGTTTATTAGAAATAAAATTCGTAAGGTAATCGCAATTGCATCGTACAACCGCAAACCATGAAGCCGCAGATTCCCGCGCGTATTCTTACGATCAAATTTCTTAACCGTTTGATTCATGCTGGCAGCTTTAAGATACTATCGATTAATGTCCGTCGACAAATGTATCGATCGCTGGCGCAATTCGAAATCGCTTATATGGCCGGTACCAGTTCGTATTTTCTATGGAACTTGTTCGATACTTTCACGATAGGACAGCAGGAAGTGCCTGGCCGAATTCTAACGGGTGTACGTGCACGAAAGGAGTGAGAAGTCGCGCGTGCCAGGCTTGGCCAACGAAGTTTGCAAATAACGAGTCGAGTGCGTCGAGTGCAGCCGTTCTCCTTTCGATCGTCCTTCGACTTGATCGCTCCTACTCTCGATATACGTTCACACGAATTCTTAACTTCCCGCCGTTTATCGACCACCGTCTTTCTTTGTGTATGGTAACATTTAAATACGGTC
Organism: Cerceris rybyensis; assembly: GCA_910591515.1. Classification (NCBI taxonomy): domain Eukaryota; kingdom Metazoa; phylum Arthropoda; class Insecta; order Hymenoptera; family Crabronidae; genus Cerceris; species Cerceris rybyensis. The sequence continues at coordinate 10,166,871 of OU342790.1, forward strand.
GATAAAAGAGAAACTTTGCCAAGGAAAATATTATGGGGGTGTGGTGGCGAAGGAGGTATAAGCTGGGACTTGCAATCAGTGGGACCGAATTCTAGTACCTGTTACCGCTTGAAAATATGTTCTAATTAGTTAATTAGTATATCATAGTCTCCATGATTTAATAGCCATCTGAAACAGTAGATCTTAGGCAAAATGACCTTGGGAATTGAAATCGAAAAGGAAATTGGAGCTATGGTGGACAAGAAGATAAATGCGTGGACTTCGCAGTTAGTGGGACGGAATTCAAACCCCTCTTCATCGTTTGAAAATATGTTCTAATTAGTTAATTAGTAAATCATAGACTCCAAGGCTCAATAGCCATCTGAAACAGTAAATCTTAGGCAAAATGACCTTGGGAATTGAAATCGAAAAGGAAATAAACGGGTGAACTCCCAATCAGTTGTGTCGAGTTCAACGTCTCTCCCTTTGAAAATCAATTGTAATTATTTAATTAATCTATCGTGGCCTAGGTGGCTCGGAAGCTACTTCAAATGGTAGGTGTTAGGCAAGGTAAACGTAGAAATTGAAATCGAAAGGGAAATCGGGGCTACGGTGGATATGGAGTTAAACGCATAGACTTCGTAATCAGTGGGACCGAGTTCAAATTCTCCGTAACTGCTTGGAAACTTGCTTTAATTTATTAATGAATGTATCACAGCCTAAATGGTTTCGAATCTACCTAAAATGGTACGTACTAGGAAAAGTGACCGTAGGAATTAAATTCCAAGAGGAAACCTGGTCTATAGTGGATACGCAAGTAAACTCGCGGATCTGAAATCAGCGAGACCGAATTCTATTTCTTACTTCAGCGCTTGAAAAATTGTTCTAATTTATTAATTAACAAATCATAGCCTAGGTGGTTTAGAAACCATCCAAACCAATAGATTTCAGGCAAAATGGCTATTGCAATTATTCCCCAAAAAGATAAAATCGGCATTGCGGTGTATAAGGGGGCGAAAGGTACAGTTTATTAATAAAATTTCTTGTGCAAGAAAACTACAATGCTTGGAAGCAAGTCATTGCATTAGTTATTTGAGCTATTTTTACGGCAAAAATCCAGTCTAGCATCAAAGGTCATAGATCAAAACTAGATCGTAGAATTAAAACACACAAAGAATAGTGAAATTGTACATTAGAAAGGCCACCACGATTCTACTCTCATCCTATACGTATTTAGGTATGTGCCTGATCCGTCTATCACGCAAATATCTCATTGTTCAATTCAATTGTTTGCATAAGTCCTGAAGTATCTACTTTCGATGCAACAAAACAATGCAATCCCCGCTGCTTTGTTTCTGTTGCTACAGGTGCTATAAAAGTACACGTTCGCTACATCTATCAAAGCACTTGCGTTTTCTCCCAAGAACCGGGCAAAAGTGTGAGTGGCATGACCTCGCACGATTTCAGATCGATTAAGAAAACGAACGACCCCCACCACATCGATATCTCTATCTCGTTCTTACTTTCGATATAACGTAAATCGTCGAGAAATATCGCCGCTCACGTATTGCCGCGTTATTTTGAAATAGCAAGTCCTGTGATTATTGTACCGTGACTTTCCTTATCTAACGTAAATGTAAAAGGCGAAAGATCTACGTTTCACGCAGTACACCATGGGTGTGCCATTTTCTGGCCTACAATCTTAGTGAAAACGAAGTCTAAATACGTCTCACACCTCGTCGGTTATTCGATGTTCGAAATGTACTTTCTATCTTTGCATACGTGAAGATATTATTATTGTCATTACGTGCAATTAATTCTGACGACGGTGAAATACTGTGGAGAACGACGCTTAAATATTTCAACGTTTTTCTTTCCTAACCAATAACGTTTTTCTTTTTGCTCTTCTACTTCGAAGACAGAGATACAATTTGTTGAAAATATTTTTCTTACAGCTTCTATAAAGAACTTCATGAAAATCTGTCGGTGGGTGATTTGAACATTGTGCGATATAATGCTTGAAAAACGATGGAATAAATAAGATAAAAAAAGTATAGGATTAAAATGAGAATTGACAAACTTTCTCTAACTTGGTAGTTTCTTTTCAAGGTTGATGAAAGCAGAGAAAAGAGCTGAATCACTTGATTTTCTAATCTTATGTTAATAATGTTGCTATACTTAAAAAATTGGATTTGTGTATAATTCGTTTATATCTTGATCGTTGTATTTCATGGTTAAAATCGTGGTAAATCTTGTAACATTCCATGATGTTGCATTGACCGTTAGTAGAAGCCATAAAATATGGTGTTACACAGTAATCCTTTCCTCGAACGTTGACGCCAAAACTATGACGAAATGACGTCGTTTTTCACGGAAATCAAACGAGAAGACTCATCCGTAATTGTTACTCATCTAAAGCATAAAAACGTGAGAGTGTAATATAGCAATTCGGATAAAATGCATTCTTCGGATGACTCTAAGACTATTCTTGGATCGAGGATTTAAATAAGACGGTAAAATTATACGTTTCTCTCTCCGTGGGAAAAAGTTCTCTTGAACAACGTCATAGTCAGAAGTAACCTTGCATGATCGTAGATTTTGTGTACTTTAATTACGACTTTGAAATTGATGCAATCACAAATCCATTTATTTCAGATTGAAGTATTTTGATGACTATATTATTCCGTTTACATGCATTTTTCTGTTTACGTGCATTATTCTGAGTCACAATACAAAATAACAGGAATAATGTAGCAGGAAAAGTACGTCCGTTTCGAGAATCCGAATGATCAATTCGTTATTACGTCGAGTAACCGGAATTCAAGTTTGGCAATCATACTGATCATTTACGTATGCAATTTTGACTCCATTGTGTTCGTATTATATCACAGTGTACGGTATTACGTATTGAAAGGATCCATTGGTTTCAAATCATCATTACAAAATTGTATCTCCATAGGATTACGTTTATCAGAACTCTAATCGTATTTTCATTCGCCTTACAATATTTTTTCGCAACACTTATCAACTAAATTATTCAAGAATATTATTTAAACATTATCATGACTATTTCAATTTAATTTTTTAATATAACATTGTTACGAGACCATGCACGCAAAATCCTTCTGGATATATGAAATAAAGAGCGAACTTTTATAGAAAAAGTAAGGACGTTTTATTTAAAGCACACGTCCATCAACCAGGACTATTGAATCCTCATTTTTTTTATTTATAAACAATTGATATGCCCTGTAACCCAGTAACATTTATTCTACTGGGTATTGCGTAACAATATATTTAATTTAGTTTCTTTTTGTCTACTAACGCTTCGTGTTAAACTAAAGTTAATCTTTCCTAACAATTAACAGTAGATTAATGAAAGTTAATTGGACGAGTTTCTAAATTTTTTATAAAGATTTCTCAAATTCACAGAGAAGCAGTACAGTAGATATTTCACGTGCATTTTATAATACAAAAGTTATTCGACGAATTGTTATATTTGTCCCTGTTTCCCTTTTTTTCAAAGTCCTTATTTAATATATTGCTGTGCATTATATTCAATATCTACCAAGAGAGGGAATACCATATATGAAAGTTACAGATCACAGTTTCTCCAGTAGATCCAGACAGTCATACCCTGTCAGTTTGGCGCCAGATTACATAAATCAGCTATCCACCCTATCCACCTAATCCCCTCACGCTTACATTGTCCACAAATCCTGTTACTTCGTCCTCATCAATAATTCTCAATCCTTTTTCCAATATATTCAACAATTCATAATATGAAATTACTGAGAATATCCTAAGTTCCAACACCTTCATGTCAAACCTTAAAAACATCTTAACCCATATGCTTCCAAAGCTATTCGCAATCGTTTCGATGTCCTGTCCATGAAAGGATTGCACGATTACGTATCGTCAACGCTCTCTAACGAGAAGAACGCGAAGCAGAATCGTAACACTCGAATTTATAGTATCAAAGTGACCGCGTAATTTTTCTACAAACCTACCTTCTTGACAGTTCGAGCCAAGGATGGAACATAGAAGAAGTATGCACGTCAGGATCACATCGATAGGTCTCGCATCATTAGATCTACACCTCAACATTTTTCTCAGCTTGTTCACACTTCTATTGCGACACTTTGTTATTTATTATCGAGGCAATTCGCCCGACACTCAAGGAACGATTCGCATCGTAACGTTCGACGGAGCCGGCAGTTTCGCGCGACTTCGATCTACCGTTTTCTTTTTTTTTTCTTTTTGGCTTCGTTAACAAAGTGCACCAGATAAACGCATCCTCTCGAATGAACGTGAGACGATATCGCGAGGACGGCGCGCTTGTCACTGGCTACGGGTGGCTACGGGTAGAAAGCAAAATCCCACTTTCACTTGGTGGTCGCGCGCCTCGCGAGGCGGAGCTGGCACGCCGAGGCCATCGAGATCTTTCCCTCTCCTTTCTGTACCATGGCTTCTCTCTGCTTCTATCTTTGCGTCTTTGTACGACTATCAACGCGAGAGGGACCGGTACTTAGAAAAATCCCGGGGACGAGTTTTCGCAAAAATTTGAGAACACACAGACCGACGGTGTCGGTTTCTTCCATCGGATAGTTCGTTCTGTAGTCCACGTTGAAAGAATGGTGCGAAGATATTATTCAAGGAATGAGATGAATGTTAGATATTTGAGAATCTTGAATTTTATTTGCAAATTGTCATTTCATTTTTGATTTATTTGATAGAGTTTGTTCTTCGTTGTATTTGTAGATATCGAGGAATTTAATTTGATCGGTGGAGTTTGTGTTGGAGAGATTGGAGAAGTTTAATTTTATACTTACGTAATGGTATTTCATGGGATATTCGAATTCTGATGTATCATCTTTCGCGAGGAGAATCGATTATTGCATGTATCGGTAGATTCTTAGAGTTAGTAGAAAGTTTCGTGGAGACTTTTGTTTTTTTTTTTGGTAATGGATCTCCAGGAATGTGGCTCGAGAGTGTCATAACACGGGCGCGTCCTTCGCTGAGACCTTCGTAAACATTTTTTTGGAGTCGATTTTATCCTGTTGGCGCACGTTCGTTAACCCTTACCGACTGGGAACGACCTTTGGGAATCGGTATTCTGACGAATTAAAACTGATTCACATCCGGCCGGTAACCGGATAAACCCGAGGGGAAAAAGACGAGCAAGGTCAGGAGAGCTAGAGAAAGTAACATTGTGATGCAATAAGCTCAATGAAGATACTTCTAATAGCACCTAGATTGGTACCATAACGACTATAGTGGAGGAGGATTAGAGCAAAGAACGTGTACAGAGATATATGGATTAAAATTTTATTTGAAAAAGAATGATACAAAATTGTAGGTGAAATTTGAGTAACTGAAGCTTAGATGTGTTAATTAGTAATTTAGCAGAAATTTGTCGGAGGTGATGAGGGTTGGGATTCCGGCTCACTGGTTGCGATACGGGGTCTTCAAATCTCCTTACTGCCATAGCCCATTTTTTTGCCTTTAGGTAATTGCTATAATCATTTCCACTAAGACCTGTTGTTTTAGAACAGTTTTGAACCAACGAGAGTAAGATGTATTGATTAGAAATTTAGAAAAAGTTTGTTAGAGGTGATGGGGGTTTGAACTGCGGCTCACTGATTACGATTTAGAGCCTTTAGAAGTCTTTACTGCCATCTCTCCGATTTCCTTTTTGATAGTCGATAACGTTGAATGTTCGATTACCAAGTATACTTATTTTTTACATAGTCTAAGAACATTAAAAAAAATATATACATATATATATCTGTTCATATTCAGCCTCTTCCGCAATATTCCACGTATGCGCACATAAAAATTCAGAGTAATTGTTAACTACAAGAAAATGAACATGCCGAATTAAATTATTCATAAATACAATGTTTGAGTAACTTCAGTCAACTACATATTTTTTCTCCAATAAATAATAGCTGTGTTACAAAAATAATCTACTTTTCTTTGTCTACTATTTGAATAATTTGTCTCTGCAAAAGTTAACATGAACAGAATTTATTTGATAAAACGATGACTCAAATGAGTTTTTTAATAATAATATTTTTTAAACTTTTGTTTTGCTAGAGACACATACAATATACATTTACGTACCTTCGACCATGGACCAACCGCTAAGTTTAAGTTGCCAATTTATATTCTTACTGAGTTAGCAGGAAGTGCAATGCACCGGTCTCGATTGTAACGGTAACAACGACGAATATATAATATGGGTTTATGTACGGTATTCGTTTCGTGACAATACCATGGTAATTCTAGGCGGAATAATTCAGCTCTGAATGCTCTTAGTCACCTTTAAAAGCGTAGACATTTAATACCAACTGGTGTAACATCATTTTGAATTAATTAAAAGTCGTCAAGATTTCTCATCAATTGATATTTAAATTATTCGAATATTGCCATTAAAGATTGTATAATCGAAAGAAAAATAATTAACTGTATGTTATTTTTCACCCTATTCTCGAAACGATGTTTATTTTTATTTTAATAAACTATATTTAATGCGTTAAAACATAAAACAGGAGTTATTGGATGTTTGACAGAGGTTAAACAATTTTTAATTGTAATATTAGTGGCACATCATTTTTCGTATATGCATTTATTCCCTGTTTGTTTCCTGTTCTGGCATTGAAGTCTCCGTGGATATTTGCTGGCATTGAAATCTCCATGGATATAGGTATATATATATATGTGCTAGCATTGAAATCTCCATGGATATGTGCCGGCATTAAAGTCTCCAAAGTCGATATCCTATATCTCCTACATATATTATATATGATATGGATATAAATTGTATATAATTTGTGAAAATATCTGTAATATACTTCAATCACTTACTGTTCGATTTCTGTGGGAAGAAAATTATTATCTACAGGTTATTCGGTTGCATAAATATAAGTTTTTAATATAATTTGCTAACATGCAGGTATTTTATTATACTTTTATTATGTACATTATAATATCTATGATAATATTACATATCATGTATATTATGATATAATTAATAAATGTCGATTTTTGAAACAAATAATCCATTGAATAATGATGTTTTTAAAATGATTTTAAATCTTTCACCTCGCGTATATGAAGAGGGATATAAAATAATAAGTATGCTTCGTTGTTTACGTGCATGAAAATTGCTTCTGCAACGAAATAGGATGTTAGGAACAAAACTTATCTGTAATGTATCCAAATAATTATAATATTTTCGTGAAATTCGTAACAATTTCACTGTTATAAAGATATGTATTTTATATGTATATATGTTCATTTAATGTTAAATGGTATAATATTTTCTTGTGACATTTATCGTTCTTTATTTTTAACTCTAGAAGTGTTACTAATACACACGTACATACGTAATTAATATTGGTTTTTTTATATATATATTTTTGCAAGCAATCGTGCAATTACATTTAGTTTTGCATCACTTGGCACTTCTAGAATTAAGCGATTAAATTTTGTACTTTTACTAATCGTAATTTACAATCATACTTTAATTGAACAAAATACTTACGTTTATCCACCGAATTACATGCGAGGGAAATAGTTTGAAAATTGTACTCCTTAAAAATATCGTGCACGATTGTCGTACGTTATGGTTTTCTTTTGTTTTTAAATATATATATAAGAATTAATTCCTCGATATACCTAATTTTAATTTCATTTTATATAAATTCACTGCACATGTTTTTTTGTTTAAACTACTCGAGAGAGAGAGAGAGAGTAACAAGCAGTGGTTGTTACTGTTCTCGTGCGATTTTCATACAAAACATTCACAATAGGGTGTTTATGTAACAAACCTGGATAAAATATGTATAAAATTCGTACTTTATGGTATTACATGATATCGATGGCAATTTCTTTGAATTATTACCTATTTAATTGTTAATCAACAAATCATATGCTTACACTATGGCATCTTTACAGTATGACACACATATTTAGCTGTGTGGAATCGGCGTTAGTTTTATTGAATCCTATAATTACAGGCGATAATCATCTCGTGTGTAAAGTACTTCAATTCAACTACAGCTATAAATTCAATTACTGATTTCTTAATTGGACACCATATGTATACCATGCTGGCCTCATTTTAGCTAAAACAAAAAATAAAGTATTCCAGATTCAAATACATTTCAGTATTCACCAATATTTAATATCTTACTCTTCTAATCGGAGTAATAATTACTTTGTAGTTGGTCTTCTTGACGGTTCAGAAGCTGTAGGTGGCGGAGGTGGACCCCTACGTGCTAATTCCTCTAAGTATCCCATCAATAAACGAGTCCTTTCCGCGGCCGCAGCCTCGAGAACAAGGAATCGTCGGTCCTTCCTTAAAATTTCCTCGATTTCCGCTAAACATGCACTATTCTCTTGTACTTTTTTGTAAGTTTTGTCCGTAATAAGTTTCGTCTCCTAAAATTAAACGTTAATCGAATCGATTAAAATCATTGATTGGAAATTGTCTATCACAAAATTCTCTGATGCAGCAAACAATATACTTTCCAACTTACTTGTAAAAGTTCTCTAAAGTCAGCTTTGGCAGCAACAAGTTTGTCCTTAATATATTCCTTAAATTCTTTTTCACATTTCTACAAAAATAACATATAGTAAGTACAACAGAATTATCATTGATATTATATTTGAATAGATTTTGTATAAAATTGTTATTATATACCCGATCACTAGACGAAAATTTAATGTATCTAGGATCATCTTTCAATAATTTTTTGATATCTCTCCAGGAAGCAGTAAGTTCAGTGGAAGCTCCCACTTCGTCTAAGAGCTCGCGAAATTTGTCACGCTTTTTCCGGCCAAGTTGCTCGATGTGCTCATTAAATAATCTTTCCTTCTCCTCGCGATCTAAGCTTTCAGCTAATTCCCATCTATGATCCTTTCGCAATTGTCGTTTCGCTTCTCGCCACGCAAGATCACCATTTCTCACCTATCATATTAAATATACCTTAAATAACAATTTATCATATTTACAAATTTATCAAACAATCTTGTACAATGGAAAACAAACCAGATCTGCAAGAAGGGCACTAAAGTGTTGCACAGCTTCCGTATGACGATGATGTTGTCTTTCCTTATCTCTATCACGAAGATGAGTAGCGAGAGTCCTTTGTACTTCCCTTTCCCTCTCTCGAAGACTAGCTTCCGCTCTTCTTTCACGCTCTCGTTTCTGTTTCTCGCGATCTTCTTCAGAATCTGATCGTTCGTCCGAGTCTTCCTTCTAATTAAAAATATTTAATGTTATATTATTTTATTTCATTCAACATAATACTCTTGACATTTATGCGGCGGAAATTGTTATCAATGGACTTGAGAGTGTATCAGAGGACGCTCTAACTTGTGCTTCTGCTCACTTATACGGATCGGTGAGCGCGCCAATAGTTTCAATTATGTACAGCTGTCTTTAAAACTATTGGCGTGTTGACTATTCCGCATGGGTGAGCAAAGGTATAAGTTAGGGTCCCCTCGAATACACTCTTCAGTATCACAGTTCCTGCGAGACCATGATGAAGCGATCCAACGCGACTTCAACCCGGAAGCCAAGTCCATTGATACATTCAATACTTCGATATTATTCCAAGAAGTATAAGTACTCACATCATTTTCCCTCTTTCCAGCTTTCTCGTTACTGTCTTCAACTTCACCAGTCTCTTTCTCCAAAACCGTCTCCTTTTTTTCCTTTCCATTTTCTTCAGCCGGTGCTTCGCTTCGTCGTTGCTTTCTATCCTTCGTACTACTATCCTTATCGGACCTATCCTTCGATGATTTTTCCTTGTACTTGTCGGTATCCTTTCTATCTCGGTCCTTCTTGTCCGACTTATGATGGTCTTTGTCCCTGTGCCGGTGGTCTTTCTCCTTTTCCTTTTCCTTCTTTCTCTCCTCCTTTAGCATACGAACGTAATCTCTAAACCAATCTTCTCTCGTGCTCGCTGACTCTACGACTCTGTACCTCCAATCTGATTCCAATTTTTTCTTACAATCACTCCAATGCGAATGTCTGTCGATGTCTTTGTGCTCACGTAGCATCGCTATGAATTCCTTTTTCACCTGAAATACATTCATCATAAAAGTTTTCATCGCTGAAGAATAATCACTGTTTGCTTACGCTCTATTATACAATTTGTTGGATTGAAATTGAATTATTCTTGTTTCAGTTCTTTTTATATGTATATATAAATATTGTATGTCATGCACGCTTAAGATTTTTCCAACCAATATCATTACACGTTCAGCCACATTACAATCACTTTGACAATGTATTATAAAATTAATGACTTGTAATGTGGATTCAAACTATTTCAACTTGCAAACCTTTTAATTGGTTTTCAAACTACATTTCGTTAGGGGTAGAAGAAATAGTCATTCATGTTCGTTCGTGTCAGGAGGTATCACAACGTTTAAGGGCTCTACTTGTCGGAATTTTTTTTTTATGAAATAAGCTGCTCGTGTTTGCTGAAAAAAATTATACTTATTATTCCTGTAAAAATGATTATTCGTTTCTTTTTTTAGACCGAGTCATCATTAAACGTATTATTCTATGTGGAAAAATAAGTATTAAATAAGAGAGGAATACGTTTGAGGAATTAGATTAAAAGATTGTTTTGTCATTTAATGATGAGACGGTGTACGAAATAGATACAATTTTTAACCGCTGCCCTTGCTGAAAAGAAGAAAATGGTTAGTAGCGTCAACGCGCGATTTTGAAGATACCGGTAGCACTTTTTAGCCGTTCAAATTACGAAACGAGGTTTTTAATTTTGCCGTTTTCACTTTCCTACACGTCTTTCGTCGAACACCATTTGTAAATTCCAAGTATTCTCTACTTTTGTTACTGCTACGAGACATTCTATGATGACAACATCTAATGTGAATATGATACAACAAAACATATTCCTCCGAACTTGAGTATATTAAACTAAGAAAATTTTGCATTAAACACATAAAATAAATCCGAATGAAATTCTCTTAATTATATGAAATATTTGAAATTACAATTACGTAGAATTGTCTTTACGTGTCTTACAAGAAAGTTGAGTAAAAAATTTTCTTAATTTATTATATAACAATGTCTTAATGTACTTAATTTTATTATATGTTTAAGGTTCCTTTCTTTTTATATTATACTTTACGTCTATAAGTCTTTACTTAAATTCCCATTGCGTAATTTGTGAACGACCTACAACTTTCACGAGACAATAATAATTTCTTCTCATATCCGTATAAACTGAACACACGTTTGTTTCACAATGAAAAAACGACTAAAGTTCCTGGCACGTTTTGCTCTTGAAATTGTCATTATAGCTGTTACTCGAATCCTGATCCTACAAAGTTTTGAGGCAGTAAGAAGTTCGTGCCATGATTGTTCAAGCAACTTCCATCTAAATATAATTGTAGCAAAGTCCACTTCTATTATTCTTAAGACAAAAGCAGTCAAGGTTCTCAGAAGTAATACACAAACCGAAACTCTTTGTAAAAGCACACTCGTTCTACTATCTCATTTTACTCATATTTTTGCTTCGAGTCTCTTTATCAAGATCTTCAAGAATGAAATAATATACTTTGATCGTTTAGTATAACACAATTTACATTGTGTTTCTCACTGCGTAAATTAAAGAAATATTTATAAGCCAATAAAGTTCAAATTTTGTATACTTTTAACATACGAACGTCTGCTGTGCATTTAAAACTTAATATGCCATGTATTGACATAAGAACAATCATTAAAAAGGACCAACTCTTTGCACCAAACATTACTTTTCTTCCAACACAAAAAATTCAAAATCTACTTCTACCATAACTGACAAATATTCTCGAGAATTCATACAAGACTAATATCAAATCTATAGATTGCTATACGTTAATTAGTAATTCTGTATTTTCTTCCATCAAACAAATAATTGAATAATTGAATTTGTTCTTATGTTGATACATCGATCGACGATACTTTGGTAGCTTCTTTCAAAGTAAATAACGGTTCTTTAAACTCCGAAAAATGAAAATAAGATCTCCGAGAGATGTTGAAAACTAATGCTACCATCAAAAGGCACAATCTGCCATTCGTAATAAATGAAATTTATATCATTCTTTTGAAACTGGTTTTGATTCTGGGGTAAAGTTAATCTTTTGAAGTAACGAGGATTACGAGTAATATACAAATACCGAGTTCGTTCATTCTCATGACTCTGCTTTGGAGTAAAGAATGCGGCGCGCGAGGGTGTGCCAACTGTGCCACGCAGTGTAGGTGGGGATGGTAGATGACATCATCCATGCCACCAACCAGCTTCAGAACCAAGCCACTCCACAAACGGAACCTGTCCTGCCTGCCTCCTGACTGAAGTGGAGAGTTCAGAACACATAAGTACATAAGGAACCGTCACATACTAAGATTTTATTCTCTACATCTCCCATCTTACAGCTACAAAACTTTTTCTCTATCGAGCAAATCTACTGGAGTAGAGAATTATTAGAGAAACTTCTCCTGGTATGTGTTCTTCAGCCGTTAATTTAGGAATTCATAATACATAATCTTACAAGTGGAACAAAATAGTTAACATACCTATGGAAGCTGAAAGAATAATTAATTATCGCTGAAAATACAAAGTTCATTATATATTACTTTTAACAACCCTGTCCCTATTCAGAATGGAGACACTGATCTGTCTAGACGTTCTACGTTTCTTGTACCATAACACATCTTAAAGCATCGTTCGATAATGGGATATTATAATGTTTTGGAACAATGAAACAATGGAAATTTTGTTCACACAGAAGTGTGGTTGCTGAACAGAGGTTTTTGTTCAGCTTATGTATAGGTTGTCGCGAATACGCTGTATTTATATTCTATTTGATAATATATCTCCGTAAAGCACTATGTGATTTCTTCAAACAAAACTGAAGATGCATGTATGAGAATGTTAGTGAGGTTTGGCATGGAGGAGGAAAAGGCTTATTGGATATTTAACTTTGGCGAGACTTTAGCGTAAGACTTCTTTTTTAAATATAGAGAATAAAGGTACATTGTATATTAAACATCAAACGTGAAAGAAACATTGTAGAAAAATGTAAGCCGAGTTCACTTTCCGATATCTTCATTAGATATTTTCGAAATTTTGATAAACACTTTTGGTATACAGAAATAACTACAAGTATTCTAAAGCGTACCTTAATTCTCGATTGTTATATTCTTGTTATTTATAAAAATTAATAAGTTTTTAGAATACCCTGTCTTACTTATGATATCGAATGTTTAAGGTTTTTACAAATTTGATACTGTAGCGCGAATCCTGAAAAGTAATGTCTACATTGTAACGATATCAATGTTGTTAAAAAAAATGAAAATACCTGTTCTCGCTTCGCTGTTTTTTCCTCTTTCTCCCGCTTTCGCACTTCCAGTAGGTATTCGTTGAAAAGGCTTTCCCGCTCGCGCATCTTTTCTACATTCTTAAACCGTTCATCACGCCCATATTTCTGAGCAAAATCGCTAAATGACGATCTGAATACAGAAATTATGCAATTATAAATACAACCGAAATAATGGAAAATTCCACGTAACACATTCTTAAGCGAGATCGTTAAATTGTATACGTACTTCCCATGAAGACCAGCCTCTTCAAGAAGTTTCTGAAATTGCTCCTTCCGTTCCTTCATCTTATTCCTCTTTTCCCGCCTCTCTTCTTCTGCTCGTTCCTTCACGTACTTCTCGAAAACTTGTTTCCTCTCCTTCGACGTCAGAAGCAGATAACGGGGGTCGAAGACGATCTTATGAAGTTCTTTTTCCCAAGTACTAAATGCGGACACCTATCAAAGAACGGAAGTGTAATTTAATATGGATTTTATTTCAAAATTTGCATGGTAAGATTAAATGAGTAAGACTTTACATCCTTCTCTGCAAGCATGTCTCTAAATGATTTAATCCTCGTTTCCAGTGGAACAATTGCTCTTTCCCTAGCCGCTCTTACTTCTGCTTCTATCGCTGCTTCTTTCCCGATATCTATAGTTTTTTTACCTTCCTTTTCCTCCTCCTCTTTCGGTGCCGTAACTTCAAGTAAGACAATGTTATTAAAATGATCAATGTTAATGATAAATTAAATATGATATTTTAATTCACCTTTAACTTCTTCCTGTTTCATTTTTTTAGCTGGCGTTGGCTGATCCTCGTCGCTGCTTTCGCTCGTATCTGATTGACGCACGGGTTTCGTTGTACCTAACGCATCTGGAGGAGTGGACACCATTTTGTCGACATCTTGGCGGCCGATAAGATCATCGGGTCTTTCCCAGACTGAAATTCGCGAAGAAGGATTGTAGAAAAACACGCGTCCATCGCCCGTCCAAACGACACACCTAATGGATGATGTAGAAATTAATGTGTCGCTCAAATAACGAAGTATTATTTGATGGAAGTTCAAAATTGTACCAAGGTGTTCCAGGCACTGGTGTACTAGAGATTGGTCTAGATTTATCTTGAGGTTTTGCTGCTTCTTTAGGTAATATTTCTTCTTTCTTCGGTTTTGAATTATCCGGTTCTTTTGTACTATCTTTGGTTTCATGACTATTTTCTTGTTGCTTTTCTGGTTTCACAGGCTCAGTTGCAACAGTATTATTAGTAACAGCTGGAGTAGTTACAGGAGTACTCGTCGAAGTAACAGCCGCTTCTTCCGCTTTTTGCCGTAACGCTAATTTTGCACCTATTAAAACGATTATTTACACGAGACATTTGTAATCGAATCACACATTGAAATTATCATTTAACGACATGTATATAAACAGTATACTTTCAAGATCCTTTAACGCTTGCGGCTTTTCCCAAACGGATTCACCAGCTTTACTATTATAATAATATAGCCTGCCGTCTGGAGCACGATGCTCTGTCCAAACCATAGCAGATGCCACTAATTCTGCATCAAGTTGTGCCAAAATAGCGGGATCCTCTGCTGGAGTTTGTGGTGTCATTACACCGTGTGGCATTTGTGGCATACCTAAGTAACATAATTTTGTATTCTTCTTTCTTCCTTTCAAAGAAGAACTCTAGAGGCAAACAGTTCATGGCATACCCCAATTCGCCTGTGGTGGCCCGTAACCTCCAAAAGGCTGAAATCCTGGCGGTGGCATACCAAAAGGCGCTCCTCCAAATTGCGTTGCAATTGGGCCACCAAATTGATTCGGCATTCTATGTTGCATTGGTATCATGTTTGGAGGTGGCTGCATCATATTTGTGTTTACAGCAGGCGTACTCATACTTGGAGTAGTAGCAACGGTCGCGGATGCAGTTCCTGTACATGAATAATGTAACATTTCGAATTCTTGAATGGATGTTTCTCATTTTACTTAATGATGTGAATTTAAAAGTGGTACAACGTGTTTCAATACCATTTGTTTGAGTTGTGTCAGTCGGTTGAGAATTAATGTCCGGTGCTTCCCCGAGAGTAGGAGGTGGCCCTGTACCTGGAGGTGCAGTACTAAGTTGGTTAATAGCATCTGTATTATTAGAAGAGGATTGCTCACTTCCTTGAGGAACTCTATTTTCACTAATTTGATTTGGTGCGCTACTTGTAGAAGTGGGTGTAGTAGATGAAGCTGCTTGTTTAGATGCCCCGTGGACCAGCTGTTCTATCTGTTATGTAAATTAATTACATTTTACGATAATAAATTTACAGTGAGAAAAAATATTTTGTTATTAAATATTTAACAAATGACTTTACAAACCTGATCCTGTACCATGACCTTAACATTTGGTCCCTCTGGTTTTGTCCATGTGGTTTCCCTCGAACGAATATTGTAATAATATGGCTTCCCATCCGGTGTTTTTGTCTCTACCCATACCTCTCCATTGAGATCTAAACCTGGAATGTTTGCTTGCTGTTGCGATTGTTGTTGTGGGGGTTGCTGTTGACCTGGAATCTGTCATAACGAATTTGCTTTATTAACAATTTCTGTCCTATAGTTTAACAGTTAATCGATCAAACTGTTACGTTGTTCATATTTGGTGGTCCCATTCCAGGAGGTGGTCCATACGGCCCTGGTCCTGATCCAATAGGTCCATTCATCATGTGCGGTGGTGGCTAATTGTACCAATCATAATTCACTGACATTATTCAAAGAATATATAAAGCTGTGAAATGTAGAAAGTTGACAATTACCATCCCTGGAGGTCCCATGATGTTTGGCGGTCCCATCAGATTCGGTGGCCCCATAGGTCCCCAGCTAGGATCGAACGGTGGCGGTCCTCGGAAGCGTGGCCCAGCAGGTCCCGGTGGACAATTCGGCCTAGGAGGACCCTCAAACGGATAACCATTATTTGCCCCACGAAACATCGGTCCTCGCGGCCCAAATCCTCTTCCTCTAAATCTGGGAGGCCCACCTCTCATCGGGAAATCAAACCCACCTCTGCCATGACCCCTTGAATTATTATTACATATCGTGACCATATACTTTACGTACCATACGCATGAATCATTTACCCAACTGTAGGAAACATCTTCATTGTTACATGATTTACTACGAACCTACTGCAACTGCATTAAATACTGCAATTACCTTGTTGCATTCAACCATTTGCCATATAAAAGCCACGTTTAACATGAAAGAGTAAAAAAGATGATTATTTCAAGAAATTGAAAAAAAACAATCTACAAAACAATCCACGGAAAAATCCTGGGCAAATCATTTCATCGTATAGTTGCGTAAGTAGCAACGATAGTCTGGTCTCCATAGTATTTATTATGATATTGTGCTCGTAACGTAGCGTAAAGTTTGATCGTTTTCGCTAGGTGTATTAAGAGGTCGGGCAGAAGCATTGTGGGGGACGGGACCTAACCTTACTTTTCAATTTTATCTCTCGATAAAATGTAACACGTTATATATATGAAAATTGTGAAAAACCATCACGCACCTGAAGCCTCCACGGCCCCGAGGTACGAAATGCCTATATTCTTCCCCGTCGAAACTGTAATCCTCAGTTTCCTCCATGCCCTCCTCATTGTGCTCCTGTTCATTATTAGAAGCTGCATCCGTACTCGTAGGGGTTTGCTCAGTAGTCGCCTCCATTTTACGACAATATATAAACTAAATTTTCCTTCCTACACGCCCATTTATTACTTTTCTTAGCTTGCACAAAAACGCCGCAAACAAATCACTATTTTATTCAATGGTAAGCCGTAAACATGTTATTACCAACACAGAAATCGAATTCTCCTAGAAGCTTAGACAGTGAAGCAAACGTGGCGTCCAGCGATGCATACCGCCAGTGATTCTCAATGATAGTTTCAATGATTATTTTTAGAAAATATATGACAATCGTATATTTTTACAACGGACTTCTATTGATTAAATACCCATTAAAAAATAATTTTTTTGCTATAAATCAATACTGTGGTATGAGAACTTTGCTTCTTCTGACAATGTTAAGACGTTGATATATATTTTATACCTTTGAAACGACATACAAAAATAATGTATAAAAATCTCTGGCGGTTTTTTAAAATTAAAGTTTAATTAAATAAGCTTCGAAAAGTTTTAATGAAGATGAGAATTTTTGAGAAACGCTGCATTGTGGCGAAATTTTGAATTGAATGACGATCGTGAATCTCAGTGCCGTAACTAGAGGGCCGCCATCTTCGTCGTTCAATTATTCGAATGTAAAACAATTTGTTTAATCCTCAAATAACAAGGAAATATAAAACAAATAGAGTACTAAATTTTCATATAAAATTTTCTATTCAACGTGGAGAAATGTTTCCAGTGTATAGACATATTATTTATCTTTTTTTAAAGCGGCAGTATGATTGTTATAAACAGTCTGATCGTCAAGTAAAAGTAAACTTGCAAATGAAATAAAATGATGTTATTAAACCATACGAATGAAATAATATATGTAAAATATATTTCGCAAAGTATTTGCGAACTTTGATTCGGTGGAACTCATGCCGGTAGTTTTAGACGTCCGTGCTAAATGCCTTCCGGTTGATAAAACATTCTACAGCGGCAGTGAGCCACATAGTTTGCCCGATACCAAACTATTTTAGCAAAAAGATAAATGACTCATACCGAACGAAAGGGTGTAGCTCGATAAGGATGGAAATAAGCAACATAGACGCAGAACAAGCAGTACGAAAGCAAGACAGGAGGGGTACAGGGGTAGCAAACAAGTTGAACAGTGTTTTAGATTTAACAAATTCTTTATTCATTATTTGTATTACATAACATTATTTGTTCTACACATCATACAACAAAATTGTTTCTAAGACTACGAATTATTTATTTAATAAATCCAGCTCTGGCTGATTGCAAATTTGACGTTGAAATAATCTCAGATGAATTTTTGCTTTGCCTCACTTTTCATCGAGTCGTTCCAATTGACAACTTGTTCAATTTCGCCGAAAAATTTGCAACCTCGCAAGTAGTATAAACCAAAATATCTCAGACTGACTTTCAGCTCTGCCTGACTTCGCATCGTCTCATACCACTTGTCAACTTGTAAAATTTTGCCGAAAAACTTGCAATCTTGCAAGTACTATAAACCAAAATATCTCAGATCGACTTTTAGATTCATCTTGCGTATTCCGCTTCGTAATATTAATGGCTTAGAAACTCTTAGGAGAAAACGTGAATGTCGTTGTTTATTGAAGTCAACGATTGTCCACATAATTCTCTGCGCATTAATGTCTACCTTCGATCGCGAGGTAGTTCGTGTACAGGGTGTAAAAAAATTAATGGTCATGGCTTTAAGGGGTTGTTCTACACCTCTGGATCGATGGAGATTTGCGAAAAAAACCTGCCGCAAAATTCGGGAAAGGGTAGCAAATTTTTTTTATTGGCTCATCGTATTCGACTTGTTACGTAGGTAAAATGTCTGAGAGGAACCATGGGTCAGAAACGAACCGTTCTCTTACAAATTAACTTTTAATTCGGCCTTCCGATCAAAATTTCGCCCATATGGCAGCCTTCGAGTCACCGACCTTTCGAAAGGAAACACATGAAATACCCTTGCTAGCTCCAATAGTTGAAGCAGAGGCAACGTAAACGAAGATAGAAAATGACTAGAAAAATGTCATTGACCTGCGTTCGGTGTTGGGTTCGCTCAAGGGCCCACCCGGGGAGAAGAGCATAAACACATGCACTTCTCTACTGGTACGGTGACACAGTGCCCCATTTTCTAACTTCGTTTACGTCGCCTCTGCTTTAACTAATGGCGAAATTTTTATCAGAAGGCCCAATTAAAAGTTAATTTGTGAGAGAACGGTACGTTTCTGACCCATGGTTCCTCTCAGACATTTTGCCTACGTAACAAGACGAATACGATGAGCCAATAAAAAAAATTTGCTACCCTTTCCCAGATTTTGCGGCCGGTTTTTTTCGCAAATCTCCATCGATCCAGAGGTGTAGAACAACCCCTTAAAGCCATGACCATTAATTTTTTTACACCCTGTACCTGCACTTAAGACCGTTTGTATAGCCGATATCCACGGCGTCGCGTCATTTGCCTTTCAAAGGCTTGCGATGGCTATGGCAATAATATCGATAACGCTTCAGAAATTAGATTTCATCCAGCTTCCTTCAACGTACCACCAAAAACGTTGTTGCAATATTTTCGTGAATTTTTGTTGCGAAACTGAAACAGCAGGATAGAATAATTATATCTTAGATTTATCTGTTAAACTATCCGAATGTAGAAGATATTTCATATTAAATATTGTAAACAACTACAGTCTCTCTGCGCTTCTCTAATTTCCAGAAAAAGTTATTTTAACTTTGTAAAATATTTTGATTTACTTTAAGAAAGTCTGTGCAATTAAGCTCTAAGAAATCCCGTTAAATGTGTTATTTAAGATTCTGTTTTTAATAGTATTAAGTAATGTAAATAATTGTCACCCATATAAATAATTGGGAACGAGTTAAGGAGATAAATACCTACTTGCAATGTTTCTCATTAGGTTCCGATCGACGAGAACGGCAAACGTGAAGGGCATCTGAAGTTATCATAGCGGCGTTGACAAAATAGAGCAACGAGGAAGAAGATGATAAGCATTGATTACCACCCTTGATGGTTTGACTGTATCGTCTATCATGAAAGCAGGAAATCCATATTGGTACGCCTACGCCTTGCGTGGCGAATCGATATGTCATAACTGTATTAAGAAAGCCCTTTATTGCATCCTGCAATGCAGTCGTGCAAAAATATCCCTCAGAAGTGACAAGGAGATTAATACTAAAACTATCAAAAGATGGAAAAGATAATTAATTCAGTAATTCATGCCTTATAAGATGTACTCAGCATATTTACGCTATTACTGCTTTTATAAACTTG
Source organism: Cerceris rybyensis (assembly GCA_910591515.1). Taxonomy (NCBI): domain Eukaryota; kingdom Metazoa; phylum Arthropoda; class Insecta; order Hymenoptera; family Crabronidae; genus Cerceris; species Cerceris rybyensis. The sequence goes on from OU342790.1 coordinate 10,187,200, forward strand.
AGGATTTTTTATAACAATTGCGAGACCAATCATTTTAACCGTCTTAACCCCTTGACGTACCATAACTAGTGACTCTCGTGATGCAGTACTTTGGATAGGAAGTTTTCAAATTTTGCAAAACCTATCGAATTAAAAATATCAGTGAGATGCGGCACAATAAAATCATTTCTAATATTAATATTACGTTAAATTATACGATATGTCAAGAATCACTGATCAATTTTGGCATTACTACTTGCGAAGGCAATCAAAGTAAATTGTATGGCCAGAGGTTAATAGTTTTAGCGTTAATTATTAATATACTGGTAATAATTGTAGGTGAATAAATTTCGCAACCTTAGTCGTGAACGAATACGACGTAAATAATTCAAGAATGTAAATGCAATCCGAGCGATCGATCAGCAACTCCATTGTGCCTCCCATTGCGTATGGTGCTTGGTGTTCAAACAGTCAATGAGATTTTCCATCGATGGACCAACGGTGTTTTCCAGAAATCCTGTTGTAAATCGTTTAACGCGACAGAAGTCGCGAATCACCGAGCGATTATCGGTTGATAATTAATCGATAGTTCCGAATTAACGTGCTACGTAATTACTCGATGTAATTCCTAGCTGGTATGTGCAATTAGGAGTACCCAATTTCGAGTGTGGCCTGCCACGATTGGATTCTCTGTGCGAAATCACCGGACATGGAGAACTTCCCTTCTGACCTACGTGACATCAACCTCGGATAATGGATAATCTTCCATGCGTTTCCGGTTTTCTCGGTGCAAACGTGTCATCGGTGCTACGATGAATATTAAATTCTTAAACCGAGTATTTGCCTTTCGTGATTCGAGATAAATCCATATAATAATTCTCCGGCTTTTCCTCGAGATGAAACTTTCATTTTCCATTAGCTCTTAGAGGAGCGGGAAATATGGTAACAGGTGTGTAAATATTTGGCTTTGATGTTAAACTTGTTGGCGGAATTGTAAGGTGCTTTGGGAAGAACTAAAAACTATAGTTTTCGTGTTTCCAGCTTCTGCTATTTTTTGACTTTAATAAATCACACAAAATTCAAATACTAAAAATATAAAGTTGTCTCTAAGAGAGCTAATAGATTTCCTATATCTCGAAGTAGTTACCACATCGATTCGCAACAGGTTCCACGAATCCGCCAGTATATTAAAGCTGATCATCGTTCCATTATCAGCATGGAAGTGTGAACACTTTTCCACGTCTCATTAAACTCCTAGAGTAATTATTCCGCTCAGGGTTCCTTTGTTTCGACGATTTATTTTCGCCTTCTCGATTTAGTCATGGGTCAATGACAAACCACGAAGAAGGGAGCTAGAGGAACATTATCTTTGTGCGCGGTTTGCGGCATTCTCGACGAAAGCTTTCGAGTATCCAAGAAGAAAAATGTTTTCCGCGGATGACGTGGAAAGGGGAGGCACAAAGGGACAAAGAACGATAGAAGCTGGAAGCAAGGAGTACTGTAAACGAAGGAGTTGACGCCGTTACGTTACCGAAATAGCCTTAAACGACCACCAGTCAAAAATACTCGGCTGCTTTCGGCTCGCCACCGGAGGAACATAAGATGAGGAAGAGAAAGTAGAAGACATAGAACAAAATTGTTGGTAGCAGTCTTGCCCGTACCTTCCAGCCCAGCCCGTCCCTTCCAGTCCTACCCGCCCCTTTCAGTCCTGCCCATACCCTTCAGTCCTGTCTGTCCCTTCCAGCCCTACACATTCTTTTCAGTCCTGCTCGTCCCTTTTAGTCCAGTACGTTCTTTCCAGCCCTGCCCATCCCTCCAACTCTTCCCTTCCTGTCCTGCCTATCTTATCCAGCCCTGTCCATCCCTTCCAGCCCTGTCTTTCCCTTCCTGTTCTGCCCGTCCCTTTCAGCCCTGCCTGTCCCTTCCAGCCCTTCTCGCCCTGCCTGTTCCCTCTAGTCCTGCCTGTTCCTTCTAGCATTTCCTGTCCCATCTGTCTCCTAATTCTTGTGGTACCACAGCCTAACACAGCTCAAAAGCTCATATTTTAAAGGAAATTTGGAAAAGTTTATCGAGCTTTTTAGTTTGAGCTATCAGGTGTGAGCTTGCAAGCTCAGATGTCGATGCTCAAACTAAAAAGCTCATATTTTTGGAGGAAAGTTGAAAAGTTTTATTGAGCTTTTTAGTTTGAGCCATCAGGTATGAGCTTGCAAGCTCAGATGTCGATGCTCAAACTAAAAAGCTCATATTTTTGGAGGAAAGTTGAAAAGTTTTATTGAGCTTTTTAGTTTGAGCCATCAGGTATGAGCTTGCAAGCTCAGATGTAGTTGCTCAAACTAAAAAGCTCATATTTTTGGAGGAAATTTGGAAAATTTTATTGAGCTTTTTAGTTTGAGCCATCAGGTGTGAGCTTGCAAGCTCAGATGTAGTTGCTCAAACTAAAAAGCTCATATTTTTGGAGGAAATTTGGAAAATTTTATCGAGCTTTTTAGTTTGAGCCATCAGGTATGAGCTTGCAAGCTCAGATGTAGTTGCTCAAACTAAAAAGCTCATATTTTTGGAGGAAATTTGGAAAATTTTATCGAGCTTTTTAGTTTGAGCCATCAGGTATGAGCTTGCAAGCTCAGATCTAGTTGCTCAAACTAAAAAGCTCATATTTTTGGAGGAAATTTGGAAAATTTTATCGAGCTTTTTAGTTTGAGCCATCAGGTATGAGCTTGCAAGCTCAGATCTAGTTGCTCAAACTAAAAAGCTCATATTTTTGGAGGAAATTTGGAAAATTTTATCGAGCTTTTTAGTTTGAGCCATCAGGTATGAGCTTGCAAGCTCAGATCTAGTTGCTCAAACTAAAAGGCTCATATTTTTGGAGGAAATTTGGAAAATTTTATCGAGCTTTTTAGTTTGAGCCATCAGGTATGAGCTTGCAAGCTCAGATCTAGTTGCTCAAACTAAAAAGCTCATATTTTTGGAGGAAATTTGGAAAAGTTTATCGAGCTTTTTAGTTTGAGCCATCAGGTGTGAGCTTGCAAGCTCAGATGTAGTTGCTCAAACTAAAAAGCTCATATTTTTGGAGGAAATTTGGAAAAGTTTATCGAGCTTTTTAGTTTGAGCCATCAGGTGTGAGCTTGCAAGCTCAGATGTAGTTGCTCAAACTAAAAAGCTCATATTTTTGGAGGAAATTTGGAAAATTTTATTGAGCTTTTTAGTTTGAGCCATCAGGTGTGAGCTTACAAGCTCAGATGTAGTTGCCCAAACTAAAAAGCTCATATTTTTGGAGGAAATTTGGAAAATTTTATTGAGCTTTTTAGTTTGTGCCATTAGTTGTGACCTTGCAAGTAAAAGCTCAGTTTGCTTTAGACGAAATTTTGCAAATACTTCTGAAAGATGGATCAAAATATCGGGAATTGGATTGATCTTTTCATTTGAGGTATCACGGAGGTTGCAAATTGACGTTCAGATGATTTTCCCTTAGCTCATAAGGGGGTTAAAACAATTTTTAATATGTCAGAGGAATTTTAGGTATAAATGGTTTGTTACTTCGCTTGTTTGATTGTGAGAGACATTTTTGACATTATTACTGGTAACCTGAAAATTTGACACACGAGACTTCTGTTCTTGTAAATATTTGAAGAAGAAGTAGAGAACTCAAAACGTTATTATATTCTTTTGTGTTTATTTTTAATTTATGGTTACTTTCTTTGACAAGATGAACGAAATATCGGTGGAGACTAACTTTGTGAGATATTCATCGTTTTCCTCGTTTTCAGAGACTTTAAAGCGAAACGCACACTCCAAGTGCGTTCAATTTAAAACGTTATTCTTTTATGACGCTTTTGTATTTTCTCTGAAAATCTACAGTGTCCACGTAATTAATCACAAAGACAGAGACGTTTCTGAGAAATCATTTAATTCTTAAGGAGCAAAGTCTTGTAAGAATTTCCTGGAGAACGTGAATGTGTCCTCTTTGCTCTTCTTTCACCATTTCCTCCGGAAGACGTTCATGGAAGCTCATTTCTCAAGAATTTGTATGTTTTTTTATATATCTATTATGAAGGATTTATTACAATTAACTAGGTTCATGAAACTAAGAATGCTATGACGAGATGGCGATCGTACTTTTTCCTTCAAAAACTCTGTACTGAAGGACTAATTAATAATAATAAATAAATAAATCTTACAGGAGTTACTTTCTGTACATCTTTGTTGTTATCCAAATATTTACATTATCCTTTATTAATACATTCTTTACTAAAGAGTTAATTAATAATGATAAATGTATAAAGTAAGTTTTCCTTTTATACATCTTTATTAGTGTTCCTAACGAAGTAATGATATCATTTTTTATTTGGTATTTCCTAAGCTAACGAGTTAATTAATGCTAATAAGTGAATAAAGTTCTTTTTTCACATCTTTATCACATTTCGTAGAAAATTCGTATATCCATAATTGATTTCGATTTTCCGTGACTTTTAGATACTGAAGAATAACGAGCCCAATACTCCCGGAGTCTCATGCTCGTAAATAATTCACAGTGGACGTTTTCTGGCGAATCTCTATGAGACACGATTCGCCGATCCCCTCACAGTTTCGAAGCAACGAACAGAAGGTGGAGTCATCTTTTACTTGCAATTGTGCAGTAAAATTCTCTGAATCCTTTCAAAAACTTCCACCAGCGGTGACAAAAGAGTCGTAGAATTACCTTTTTGTGAAAAGATACAATTAGAAAACCGAGACCACTGATGGGGATGAAAGAGAAAGCCGGGACTCGCAATTAGTGAATCCGAGTTCAGATTTCCGATGACCTCTACATTTTTCCTCAATTACCAATCAACACACCATAGCCTTTGTGACTTGATATGCAGCTAAAACAGTAGCTCCTAATTAAAATAACCATCGCGCTTGAAGTTGAAAGAAATACAGTTACACATACTGACTTCTGATGATCTCTAAAAGATTTTTCTTAAATTTCCAATTAACACATTAAAGCCTTTGTGGCTCGACACCCATCTGAAACAATAGCTCCTAGCCCAAAATGACCGTAGTGTTTGAAGTCCAAAGAAATAAAGTTACAAATACAAGTCTAAAACCTTTGCAATTATTGGAACCAAGTTCAGACTTCTGAAAATTCGTCCTAAATTACTAATTGACACATTATAATCTTTATGGCTTGGTATCCACCTAATACAGTAGTTCCTAAGCTAAATGACGACTTCAAAACCATATTAATGTGACCAAATTCACCTCATCACCTCTCTCGAATTTTTCCTAATCTTCTAATTAACATATCATAGCTTGAATGACTCAAAAACAACCTAAAATAGCATCTCCCACACAGAATAACCATAGCAGTTGAACCCGATACAAAAATACAAATCCAACTACGAATTCAACACCCCTAAAATAGATCCGTCTGCAAGAACAGACTCGAAAATTTCGTAGACCAATTTAACGCAACTTGCCGCATCAACGATCCAAAATCATCGTGCAACTTCATTCGAAAATCTGACTATGGGGGCGTAGAGCAGCATTAAATCCGAAAAACCTACAAAATTGGATACCAGCCAGTTCTCGACACGAGGCTCACCGAGCGTCGTCCGAGGTGTGCCGAGCTGGCACGACGCCTGGCGTCGCGACGTCGCTACGTTCACCCCGGCAAGCTCGTTCCTCAGTGAGCCGCGCATCCTCGAACGTGCATAGTGCCGTCTCTTGCACCCTCTTGGTGCAACCCTTCGTTCGTTTTCTTCGCGCGCGATCGCGAGACATGTGACAAAAGAGACCGAAAAATGACGAGAAGAATCTCAGAGGTCCTTAACGACCCCGTGTGGTAAAATGTAATTGAAATAATTAATCATCTTGCAATCCTAGAAGTCGTTAATTACGAACGTCTTTCCCTGTTAAATTTGTGCTGATTTCGTGAGGACTCTTCGCGTCGAAGAGTTTATATATTTATTGAAGATGCAACAGTGCCAAAGAGTTTCACTTTCGTAGATACAAGATTTAAAACGAAATAATAATTGTAGAATATTAAATGTGTGATAAACATATTGGATTATAATTAAGATATTATTGTGTTTCTTTTATTGTTATTGTAAGTATGAGAGGAATACTTTGTCGTTTTTTAATTTTTGGAAAAATTACATTTAATTTGGGTGCAATTTTCTGGATGAATTGATTCCTATGGGGTTGTGGGGATGTACGAACGAAGTTGGTAGAGTGAATAGAAACAAATGAAATTTCATTTATGACACGAGTCATTATGTGAGTCTATGCAGGATATAATAAGGTTGCAAGATATTTGATCTATCGGAAAGTGAATTATGGTAGTTTAGCGCTTAATAAGGTTGTTGAAATCGTGGGGGTGCTCGATGTACTGGGGAAACTTTGCCCTTTCCGCTCGACTGTACTTTCGTTCTGATATTTCACATTGAGAAGGGACAGCGTGTTTCTTTTCTTTGGATATGGTGACATGAAAAAATGTTCATCGAGGAACTTGGAAATTAGTCGACCGTAACTAAATGGAAGAGCGTGGAGACGACACGGGGAATGCAAAAATTTCACTGAAATTGGATTTCAAAGGGTATGAAGTGGAATTGAGGATTTACGAAAAGTTTTCTCACTTCCTGCGACGATAGAAACTTAAATGGTTTTAGTTTTAATTGTAGAACAAGATAGGAAGGAATTTCGCTGATTTTTAAGCGGTATAGTTTCTCCCTTATTCTTTTGTTATCTCATAATCAAATACGTCGTTGAAAAGTTATAATCGTAGTGTTTAAAAATATTTTGTAATGCGAAGGGCAGGAAATTCCTTTTCTCTTTCAAACTAGAACTACCGCCGTGAAATCTATTATATTTTAATATGTTAAATAAGTACTTTGGAAAAAGAGGAATCAAGAGATGGAAAAACTGATTGATTCTGTAATCTATGTTTTATAATATCAACGTAAAATATCTGCTCTGACTTTCCTCTGAACTTGGAGAATTTTTGTAAAAAATTTCTTACGTGTCATTTTGACTTGCTTGGGAGTTTTAGTGTTAAAAAATGACTGCTCATTTTATAAAAGATAAATTTACATTCTCAACGATTGCTCTTAAAACTAGAGTAATTCCAATAATCCGTTCGATTCTAAATGCCCTTAAAAAGTTATAAGCCAAGTGTTTGAAAATATTTTGAATACAAAGTGCAGGAAATCCTTTTTCTCTTTTTAACTATCTATTTTATTAGCAATAAATTCATTACCGAATAATTGCATTCTCGTATGAAAGAAATTACCATACACATCCACTTAATAAAATGTCTGTACATTTTCTAAAGAATGAATCTACATTCTCAGTATTTTCTCTTAAAACTAGAATAATTTCAAACAGAAATCTAACGGAGGAATCCTTCAACTTTTTCCGTCCACAGTTTCAACTGATTCAAATCTTTTCACCTCATATATCTCCATTTCCATTAATCACGTAAAATCTTATTACTATTCTCCTCAAAAAACAAAAGTTCACGTAAAATATTCTCCTTAAAAACTTTATATCCGTAACTAGAAAACCAGACAAGCCATCCAAATTTCCAATGAATAGCTAATCAGACATCTACAGTCTCTCAAACCTCATCGCACCATCAACTTTATTCATGCCACCTTTCTTGCACTCAGAATACACCTTATCTTACCAAACGTTTCCAACCAAATCGTAATTCCACAATTTGTCTCAAACCTCTGAAATCATCTACGAGAAAAAGCCTCCAACTTTTCGCAATTCCATAGATCCAACGAGAAGTCAATGCTCCTTGCGAATTCACGCAATTGCATTTGATATATCTCGACTCGTATCAAGTCGATGAACGTCGTTACGAGTTTTATTATCGCACCGACATCTCGACATAGATGGATTTTCTTTTACGATGCCTTCCTGCGTGTTGTATATTTAGCGTATGTCGCGTCGACTCTTCTTCTCGAAGTTTGATAGCATTGACAGGCTGGCAGTGCCTTCATGGTGCAAGAATCCCATGAAAACTATATGAACAGTCACTTCGATTGCCCTCCAACTATGATGGGCTATAGGGAAGAGTTTCAAGTTAAAAGACTGTTTTTATTTGTTCTTAAAAAAATATTAGATTAATGTAGATAGAGAATATTTTATATTTTATTAACAATAAGTTCATTGCCGAATAATTGCTTTCCACGTATGACAGAAAGTAGGGAACATATTCTCTTAATAAAATGTCTGTTCATTTTCTAGAGGATGCTCTTGAAAAAATATTAGATTAATGTAGATAGAGAATATTTTATATTTTATTAACAATAAATTCATTGCCGAATTATTGCTTTCCACGTATGACAGAAAGTAGCGAACATATTCTCTTAATAAAATGACTGATCATTTTCTAAAGGATGCTCTTGAAAAAATATTAGATTAATGTAGATAGAGAATATTTTATATTTTATTAACAATAAATCCATTACCGAATAATTGCTTTCCACGTATGACAGAAAGAAGCGAACATATTGTCTTAATAAAATGACTGATCATTTTCTAAAGGATGCTCTTGAAAAAATATTAGATTAATGTAGATAGAGAATATTTTATATTTTATTAACAATAAATTCATTACCGAATAACTGCTTTCCACGTATGACAGAAAGTAGTGGACGTGTTCTCTTAATAAAATGGCTGTTCATTTTCTAAAGGATGCTTTTGATAAATTATTAGATTAATGTAGATAGAGAATAGATGTTTAAAGTTTTCATTATTTTAGTAATATGATTATTTTGTAAAGGGTTTATTGTTTTAAACGAGTTATAAACCACTGGGTGACGTGTACATGGCGAGGGAGAATTTTGCCGGTGGTGAGAATGAGAGGATTTAAACTTGGATCGTCTATTTAGCAGTCGGAAACCGTAGCTGTGTCAGAACCAGTTCCCGATGGACAGGGGTGTTTAAATTGAATGGCCAATAGTATAATAACAGCTAGTGAACTAGGAGAAGGAAGTTTCGAAATTGTTTTCGTTAATGCATGCACAGTTATTGTGAAATTTTCAACAATTTTTCCCTTGTAGCTCTGTAATTCTATAATACTTTTGAAGAGTCGTGGAACCGAAGATAAGAGTGCTTCATTCATTTCAAAATTTAGCGGGACTCTTGGCGTTTGGGAGCTGAATTCGAATATGTTATTGAATTTTTGTACTTTTTTGGTTAAAACTGCCATGCTTATTTCGCGTAGGATATATCAATTAACCCCTTAACCTACGATTTCTTTTCTGATGGGGCGTGCGAAGAATCAAAAATAATTTCTGAAGTTGAAAGGTTTCACTGATTTCTGGTATTTCGTATAACTGAATGTGATATTAATGTTACAAAAATAATGAGACCGTTTTGTGATTGATTGATTAGTAGTATTTGGAAGAACTCAAAATTTTCTATTCCATTTTCCGCGCTACGAGTCTCACATGTAGTTGTAGGGTAGACGGTTAAGGCTATTAGAAATCCGATGTTATCATATAGTAATTAGTAATTTTGGATAAATTGTCTAAAACTGATAAGGGAGGAGTTCAACTTGAGTTCGGATAGCGAATTTGAGCTTTTACTTTATCCATTACGGTACCGATTTCTTTTTGCATTCTTTCAGGTTTAATATCGTCACTGTGCCTTGGGCCCACTGTTTTAGCTATTTTACAGATCGAAGTTATCATATATTAATCAGTAATTTAGGAAAAGTTAGTTAGAAACGATACAGGAGAAGTTGGAACTCGAGTACACTGATTGCAAAGTTTAAATGTTATTTCTTTATAACTTCGATTTCTTATATTTTTTCATCTTTGACATCTATCGTCAATTCACGTGGTATCTATTGTTTTAGATAGGTTCCGAATCAGTAAGATTATCCCACGTTAATTAACAATTTGAGATCAATTTTCTAGAGCTGATGGCAGAGAATTTGAACTCAGGTTCATTGATTGCGAAGCTTTATTTGCTTACCCATCATAGCTCTGCAAATATACCATTATTCGCATTTTAGATAAATTTACAATTGAACAATGTTCATTAAAATCAACGATGTCAAATTCTAATAGATTTTTTGTATCTTTCTCACTTTAATCCTTCAGAAGCTCGTAATCACTGTTGTAAAATTCGCACGAGTGATCACTCCTGGCACTGCTGTATCATTAGCTTCGCGTCGTGTCATTCGTGGGCAGAAATAATTAATTGGATTGGATCGGTGAGTGTTTGTACATCGAAACGGGACATATTTATTATAGCAAAGCAATTTCGAAGCCTAACCAGTACTGGAAGAAATAACAGCGCCGTTAATTGATGCCGTCACGGTGAATTAAGCGGGCGCATTTTCAATTGAAAAAAATGAATTAACTTGTAATTACAGTCGTGTTTAACCGACTGTGATCGTACTCTTACAAAGTCCTCAAACTCACCGAACCAGAAATATTCTAGAATGAATTGTTAACTTTGTTATTTGCATAGAATTATCTAATGAAATTCGTAAATTATTTAATGATCATTTATCTAATAAACAATAAATTTCTCTTAAAATTTCGATTTTTCGAAGTTCGAGAATTAACGACGAACACATTCTGTTTAGACAACTTTCCTTGGTAGCGGGATATAAAAAAGTCCCCACTGACATAGAAAACCCCGTGAGAATTGACGTTCGAGACTTTAAAAGAACATTTCACCAGAAAACCAAGAAAGTGGAGAGATTTCATGGTATCTCTCTCGCATAGCAAGTATCAGTGAAAAGACTCCTTAAAAGGGATCAGTGCCGAGGACAATCAAATTCCCTGAAAGTTTCGTGGCTCTCAAGAAAGACTAACCCTCCAAGATCTTGAGGAAATTCACCTCGATACTTTGCCAGCTTACCGAAGACTTTGTCGGAATAACCAAGTAAAACTATTTACAAAATTCCATACGCACTTTCTCAAACAACTACAGATACATCAGTGTAAAAAAAAACATTAAAAAAACAACGTTCAAATACAACAAAATATTCACTAGAAAAATCACAATAAATCACTTTAATTTCAAAGAATCTTTCATCAATGAATTCAAATTAATCCTAATTCAATAAACGTGTAAAAGTAATTGAAACTTTGGTGCTATATTTTTTCCTCAAACTATAAATTCTTGGTAAACAGTGAGTAAACAGAGATTATAGCAACGATCAAAGAAACGTTGAAAAAATGGCCGAGGATTCGCTCCGTCGGAAGACCAGATCGGCGTCGATCTGTGCTCCAGGATTTTCCAGCATGGAACAAATGTTGGAGGCTATGCCTCCCTCGGGTGCTAGGGAAAGAGACAAAGGGGAAAGAGAAAAAGACAGCGGAAGTGGAACGCCTGATAGCAGCACGCCAACCAGAAGACGTAGACCAGCAACGAGGTCCCAGAGTGCTCGTGTTTCCGGTGCGAATAAAAGTATTCGGCGCCGTGCAGCTGCTCAAGGTAATGCACCTGATTACTCGTGATGATGTACTTTTTTTCCACCATTAATATCATGATTTTATCATTTTGAAATATTATAATTACAAGGTGATACCACGATTTAGAAGCTTTTACCAAGTAGCTCGATATTGCTGCGAAAGTTCCAATAAAGGGGGTGGTTTGTAAACTTCTTGCCTTTGTGTAAGTCAGTTCGAAAGTACACTTCGACTGGAGGGAATAGACGATATTGAAATAGAATGCTTGTAAGAGAAGTTTAAAATAGGTTCTATTGTTATATTCTTGTAGACTTTCGTTGTATCATTGATTCTTTTAACGTGTTTGACGTACACCCTGCTCACGATGCATGGGAAGTAATGTCGTATGCAGAAGAAGTACGAGTTACCTTGACATTCGAATTTAAAATTGATTGAATCTTTGAATCTCGAAATTCCTGTTCATTTTTTTTTTACTTTTCAGTTGAGAATACAAATTCTTGTCGTATAAAGATAATCTGGTATATTTTGCTCAAATAGTGAAATATATATTGGTAAAAATACTTTATAGATTTGCTTTGCAAAATAAATGGGGTTGTTTTGAAATTCTTATCTGAAACAATTAATTCTGTAATTTTGGCTGTAGCGATAAATGTTATCGAGAAGATAAGATTGATGTTTAGTGTTGTTTTCGGTTATCAGACAGATTCGTGATTTGATGGTGTTCATAACTTTAGAGTATGCTGTAAAGTTAACATTATATTATATAATGACACGTTTCAACATCCCTGCATACTAATAGCATGGTTAATACAATTGTATATTGACGGATGAAGCGTAGCTACCGCTTTTATAGTACACCGTGTTTTCATTAGTAATGCAATCGATATTTAATGGCACATTATAGCATTTACTTCATCTCTACGTGCACGTAAATTAATAAAGTACATCATAGGTAACTAAATCGTTGCACGCTTAGTTACAGCGTAGCTGAGTACGTTGCTGCTAAAATGAGAAAGTACCTACTTAAAATGCTTTCTACCCTATGGAAAGAGGTGTAATTTTATATCAGTGAAAATTTATGGAAATTTTATTCTTCGTGAATTAAGGAAATAGAATATAAGTAGAGATTTGTTTCACTCACTGAATATCATATTTCACAATTTATATGGCATTTTATTTACACGATTTCCCTTTTACACGGATTGCAAAATAGTGAATTTGAAAAAGGGGTGTTAGAAAGAACAATTTTTTCTGTCAACAAATATATTGAATGTAGAAATATTTACAGTATTTTAATTGTTAGTTTTATATTTTGTACGGTATATGCATACTGTGTGTCTTTTGATCAAACTTTTTTTTTTATAAAAATCAGTAAGCTAGTTATGTTTTGTAATATAGTTCGACTTCATTGAGTATAACGTGCAGTAAATTAATATATTGATCTACTTCATCATTATTAGCATCCCTTATACCGTCAGAGAAATTCCTTAACGATAACCGTATTCATTAAGCCATTGAATTAATTCTACCACAGTTTATTCTAATGAAAATTATTTCGTGAATTTTTAAAATCCATCTTTCACCAGTGGCAATAATTTTTATAGAATTTTCTCAATATTGATTAACCGTTAAGCTGAGGTACACTCAAATTTTAGCTATCATTGTGGGTTCAATGCCATATTAACCCTCTAGGGGTCCTTGTAACTTTAAGGTAACGCAAGGCACATCTAAGCTTCTATTTTTCAAAGTAAAATTTTGAATTAACCTATAATTTAAATCATTGACCTATAATCCTTAATAAAATTTAATACAATTTATCAATAAATTTTTGCTTTTGCCGAATATTATAATTTATTTCGTGAAAATCGTGAAATTCTTTACACTTGAATATTTATAATTCAGGTTAGTCCATTACTTAAAATAGTATTATTATTATTCTCTAATTGTGCTGTCGCGAAATTGATTTTCGAATACCATACAAAATTCAAACTATAGAGGGTTAACATTCATATTAAACACTTTACCTCAAAACATTGTTCAATTACCAAATGACAATTCTGTAGAATTTCATTTGACACTAAGACTACCAAAGTACTTAAAATTGAAGCGATGTAGTAAATAACAAATTTACAAAACCTAAATTACTTAATTGACCGATTTTTCCACCCCCTAATTGCTCCTTTGCTAATCCTATACTTGGTCAATTTAATTGAACAAAATATTTGTAAACGTCGGTAGTTTATTTAGTTTTATTATTAAATAATTGTATTATTTAGTAGAAAACTATGTGAACAATTACAACGATTGCCCTCCAACGACGATCGGCTATAAGGAAGAGTTTCAAGTTAAAAAGACTGCTTTTATTTGTTCTTAAAAAATATTAGATTAATGTAGATAGAGAATATTCTATATTTTATTAACAATAAATTCATTATCGAATAATTGCTTTCCACGTATGACAGAAACTTACAAAACCTAAATTACTTAATTGACCGATTTTTTCACCCCTCAATTCCACGTTTTTTTATGGCTATACTTGGTCAATTTAATTAAACAGAATATAAGTAACGCCGATAGTTTTAGTGTTAGAATATTCGAGTATAAAAAATTGTCAACTAGATTACGAATATTTGGAGGACGTCATACATCGTAAAGTCTTCTATGATTCAGCATCCATCGAAAGGCTGACATCGCGTATCGATGACACGCGGAAGAGGAAGCACGTAACTCGTTCTCCGCGGTTCGATGCCGGTTTTCCCTGATGTAACCATCCGTTTTTTAAATGAACTCACCGAAGAGTGAAGTGACGGCGTCGTTTCGACGTCAGAGGTAGAAGTGCGATTCGGGTTCGAAAGAGAATCGAATTGTAACGAGAGAAATTCAGGAAAGTCGATTGGATTACTGATGTTTGATAATAACTGAATGCTTTTTTTCTATCGAAAGGAGATAAAGACATAGATTTGCAATCAGCGGGGTTGATTTAACACTAGATCTACCGGCGTCAAATCTAACATATTTTAATAAGTTAAATAAGTATTTTGAAAAAGGTGGAATCAAGCGGCGGAAAATTTGATCGATAGGGTGATTTATGTTTATTGATATAGACATAGAATATTTATTCTATGACTCTTATATAAACTTGGAAAATTTTTGGAAAAAATTGTGTACCAGTCATTTTGACTGGTTCGGTAGTTCTAGTGTTAACATCTTTCGTTATTTTTGAAAAAATAGTTTATTGCTTGGTTCTGTATTTTGTCGACTTTAATTACTACAGCCATTTTGCTTAGAAGCTACAACTTTAAGTGGGATTCGAACCATTAAGGGTATGATATTTTAATGGACTCGCTAATTATGGATTCGAGATATTACTCCATATTTCCACGCCATTTTTACGACTTCGAGTGCTATAATTATTTCGCTTTTGACCTAGAATTGTAGATGGGTTTTGAACCATTATAGGTATAACATTTTAATTAATAAATTACAACTTTGACAAATGTGACTGTTGATTTAAACTCCAGCCCAATTATGAATCGGAGCTTTTACCTTTGTATACTTAGAGGCCCAATTTTTTATCAGTTTCAAGTACTGACATTATTTCACCTGGATTCTGCTACTTTCGGTGAATTGTGAACCGTTAAATTTATAATATTTTAATTAATAATTTAGGCTTTTTTTCACAAGTGAAATTCTGAAATGGCAAATAAATATTTTGTAATTTCAACATGGTTGGGTTTTATTGTTAAAAAAGAAGAGGAAATGATTAATTTCACGGACGAAGTGTAGTCGAAACCTCGGAGGACCTATCGTAATGTCGGGTTTAATTATGCGAGTGTCGGGCGTGTTTCTATTTGTCTCGGAGATATGCGAAATTACATCTTACACGGAATCCCCAAAGGCTCGTTCCGCCGGCATTTTTCTGAGAGCCAAGTGCAAATAAAGAGATAAAAAAAGTAGCTTGCTGTTGTAATGTCATGATAATGCCACTGTTAAAGTACAAAATGTCGTTTAATTGTATACTTGGATATTGACATACTTTCAATATATCTTTTCTATATTGACAACTTGATACTTCATCGAAAATTGACTATCTTGAGAAACTTGATCTCAAAAAATTTTTAAATATCTAAATTATATACTACACGATTTACAAAATGAATAAATTAGCAAACCGGAATCACTGAAATAAACAGTTTAATTACTAACTTAATACTAACTAAATGCAAGCATCCAATTTCAGAAAAATTTGAAATTTCTCCATTATATTCTTCATGATTTAGAAAATGAATAAATTAGCAAACCGGAATCACTGAAACAAACAGTTTAAGTACTAACTTAATGCTAACTAAATGCAAGCATCCAATTTCAGAAAAATTTGAATTTCTAAATTATATCCTTCATGATTTAGAAAATGAATAAATCAGTAAACCGGAATCACTAAAACAAACAGTTTAAGTACTAATTTAAAATTGACAACAATCCTATCCCTCCGATTTAGAATTGTCTCCTATCCTCCCCTAATTTCAAAAGCTTTCAAAAACAAAGCTACAAAAAAAGTTCCTAAAAACAGTAAAAACCACCTGCATCGAAGTCGTTGGACCTATCAACAAGTTCCATCGCCCCCGGAACAATTCAGGGAGAGTAAAAAGTTTGTGGGACGCATTAAATAAAGTGCAACTTCACGGTGTCTCCCATCGAAAGTTCCTCGTAAGCTAAACCGAGCAGACGGCTGGCAATTTCTAAGCTAACAAGGTGCACTGGCACCCGATGCCGCGTTTAGTCTGTCAGTGACCTACTACCCAAACGAACGCCGCCAGAATAGAAACTGCCATGATTTCAAGAACCCACCGGAGAGTGAAACATTCTCGTGGCAATATGTGAACCGCAACGAAGTGCATTTCATAGATATTCTATACGTCACCGATTACTGTCTCCTCGGTCTGTCTAGACTCGACTGAAGATCAATTTCATCAGAATCGATGTTTGATTTTGAATCGATTTTTTTTTTTATATAAAACTTTACAATTCTACTTCGTATGGTGGGTTTCTTTTGAATTAAAAATGTAGGGCGTGTTTTGCAAATGGCGGGGATTTGACTGTAAAATATATTTTTTACTTATCAAGAGTTGATATTCGTTCCGGAAGATTATAGCGTAGCTGGAAGATTATTTTGGAAAGCATAAAAGCCTCGGACGATTTTAATGAGTGATTAGTGGAGTTTTTGGGAGAATTAAAAATCCAGGAGGAATTTTGAAAACGAGGGGATATAAATGTATGATTTATGAGGTATATGGTTATATATAAAAAATCGATAGTTGCTCTTGGGAAGTTCGAGTGTAGGTAGAAAATTATTGTGCATGTTATGGGTTCCATGCGGTGGATTGTCTAAGTGTCTTTTTCTACTTAACCCTCTATGGGCCTCCGTGACTTTGAGGTAACGCAAGACGTTTCTAACTTTCTATTCTTAAAAGTCAAATTTTTAAATCTACACAATATTATAATTTGTCTTGCGAAAATCGTGAAATTATTTACAATTAAATGTTTAAAAATCAGGTATGATCTATTGTTCAAAATTGTGTTTTTATCTTTCTCTAATTGTGCTTCAGTGAAATTAATTTACGGATATAAAAAAAATTATGGATTATAGAGGGTTAACATATGCAATCGTTTCGATGCAACAGTACGTACATTTTTTCTATCTGCTTATATTTTTACTGCGAGTTTGTCGTTTTATTTTTATCGACAGGTAAAAAATATACGACTGCTTTTAGACATTTACGAATGGGTGGAAAAATGCGAACGTACACCAAGTGATAAGGGCTATTTGATGCGGTAGAAATTATCATAGCTGTTTCGAGAAAATTGGAGTCTTTGAGATTTTTTATATCGATAAAATCATTCAATTAAGTTTCATCCAAATAAAGTTATTTATTATTCGATATAAATTCGCCAGTATCAAAGCACTTTTAATCGGGCAAAACGTATCGATTTTTAATTAAAATTGGGCCAATGAAAATTGCTAAACGAACAGCCAAAAAATTGGAGATTCCGTAATTTATTTTACTCCAGCTTTTCAATAAAGAGCTTCAAGCTTGAAATTAAAAAAAAAAAACGTTCGTATGACATTCGAACAGATATAATTTTTTCCATGTTGTCGATACATGTGACAGGGTTTCTTTTTAATTGTTTTTCATGGTCAGCACAATTGCACGTTTTGTTCTCCACTGTATCGTCGACAATGAATTTTCACCCGTCGATGTTGGGATTCCGCGTGATCGAGATTTTTTTTGACAGAAAACAAGAACAATTTACACAAACCGCTGTAGTGAATTTCTCGAAATTGCAAACTTTCACCGCAGAAAGGGGGAATTTTGTAATTGGACATGGACGTCAGGTCGAATCATCGGTCGAATCGATCGCTATTTCAATTCTGCTGTATCTCTTTCGACGATATATCGATTATCGACTAAAAGCCACCGAAATTAACAGAAAAAAAGCCTGGAAACATTCAAAGCAACGACAACCCCCAGTAATTCGAAACTCACGCGTGAAAATCTCATTTGATCCTCAAAAAAAAAACGTGTAAAACAAAAAAATCAAATGACAGACGACGAAAAAAAAAAGAAATTCATTGATATAGATACTTGTATGCTCGTTTACCGAGCAACTTTCAAATTTTTCTTCTTCCTCAATGCTCACAGGTTTTCACCCACGAAGAATCAATCGGCTAGAATTAAGGTAGTTCTAGGCACTTATCATTTTTCGATAGGTTTCCTTAAAATTTTGAAAATATATTCTTCATGATATTTTACAATTATAACCGGAATCTCAAGAATTTCGTCCACACGGTTTATGAATAAATCGTGTTTAAAAATAACATATTTAACATGGGCCTTATGGGAAAAAATTTTTGCTGAGACCGTAAAATCTTTTTTTATTTTTCTAATGGAAAAACGAGTCGATGGATTCTAATAAAAAATTAGCAATGTGTTATTTCATGCTTTTGGAATATTATTGAATTTTTTCATAATTTTTTACTTCATAGTTGTAGAGAAAGATGTTTTTTAATGTCTAAAAAGTGAATGAAATGACCTCTGTGAAGTTAGCCCCTTCATTAATTCTTACGCAATTTTTTTCATTTCTAATGAAAAACGAAACTTTTAGTTCTGAATCCAGCTAGAACTACCTTAATACCAAAGAATCTTACAAATTTTATGGAATTAATTTTCATCCCAATTTCTTTTCCACCTACGTCAATTTGAGATTTTTAAATTAACATTATAAAGGCTAAGTTGTATAACGATACTGCATTTTTTAAAGGTCGAATGACATAGAACCTTTTAAAAAGAATAAATTCACGTGCGTCATGCACCTTGTTATTTTCTTCATTCCCTAGAGAATATCATTTCACGAAGAAAATACCGCACAACAATTCTACTTTAACGTCGTCGTCTCTGCAAAGGCACCGCGAATCGAGTACATTTTCATTGTCGTAAATCCACCAGCAATGTTGAATAATACCAACATAATTCAACGAATACATTCTGTATTTCAGCCGCTGCTCATCATCATCACCATCATCATCATCACGAAGGTTCAGTGAAGTCTGCACACTGCAGTAGCGAGCCCAGATTGACGGACAATGACATCAGTCCTGGCCTCAGAAGAAGAGGTAGTCGAAGGGGACAAAGTATGCATCATTCTCATCACAGAAAGAGCAACGCATTTTTAGACGTTCCCGACAGCTCATCACAGATTCCATCGAGAGAAGATGGCGAGGATGAGGACAGTTATAGACTACGAAGTTTTAGTTTCACCAGCAAGGGTAAGTTGTAACAAGGGGTGTTAATAAATAACAAATTCACATGACACAAATTAATAAAATAACTGGAGTTTATATATATTTAAAAAAAGAAGAATATTGATTAGTATAATAATAACGATAATAACTAGACTCCGGATGTTTATGCAAATTTCAAATTCAACAAATGCAGTTAAGACAAGAGAACCTATTTAGGGATTTGTTGCACTCGATAAATGGTACAACGAATACCATACTTTGGATATTTCAGATATATTTTTATATTATGTTCGTTTTGTGTATTTTAGCCGTATTCATTTTGTCATAAATGTATAAATATCCGGAGTCTAATAATAACAATGGTGTTAACACATTGTTGACCGGTAATTTTAACATTTTACCGACCGGTAGCCGATTAATCGGCTTTTCGGGCCCAACACTTTTGAACTTTTAACTCATTAATTGATCGCTACGGCAATAAATAAATTATTATTTTTCATTGCGGTTAACTGTGTCAAGGACTCAGTGAAGAAACTTTGAAATTTTCGAAGAGATATCAGTATCAGGGAAATATTTGCGTGGAACTGACCGATTAGAAGTGGGTAGGATGTTAAAAAATACCGGTCGGTAAAGTGTTAAGTAGAAATTAATTAACAATAACCGTAATTGAGTATGAAAGTGAAAGAATCTAAATAAACTTCAGTATACTTTAACTCCTTACCCTACGATTTGTTTTGTGACTGCTTCAGATACAGTTTCGAATTTAATTGCTTAAATGAAAATTGATCAGTGATTCTTATAATTTAACGTAATATTAATATTGTAAAAATAATATTATCGTGTCGTGTTTCATTAATATTCTCAGTTTGACAGCTTTGTAAAATTTCAAAATTTTCTATTCCAATTATCTTATTACGAGTGTCACTTGTCATTTTATTATTATTTGTTTAATTATACGTAATGAATTTAAAAGAAACTATATACATATTTGCTATATTATTGTTTATACATATTAGATATTGTAGTAATTTTCTTGGTATGGTAGAATTGAAATAGCGAATGCAAGTTCAACCATGAGTTATCTCGTGACCGGTCATCGTTTGAGCATGAAAACACGAGTTTACTCGTGAGAGGTCAACAATGTGTTAATAATGGCATTAAAGGTTTCGCATCTGGATCGCTTAGATGCCCAAATTGAACTAATAATCGATGTTCATCGGCGTCGTCTCTATTCACAGTTGTACATAAAATGTGAACTCGAGATATCAGACAAAACCCTACGACAAAACCTTACTATAAGACTTTTTCTAAATAGGTACTATTCTAATATCATTATATTATACTATAAGATATAATATTATTGCAAATAGCTACTACGAAGTAAAAGAAATTGAAGTGATATTCTGCAAAGCATAAACTCTCCGTGAAATAATATCAATTTCCGGAGCCAATTTCCGAGGTAAAATTCTACGCTATTGCGTTTTAAAAATACCACTCGATCACGTGCAAACCGAGGTACTTCGAATTAAAGTTCGCTTTAACCGTTTTTCCGCATGGTAGAACCAACATAGCAGAATATATCGTACGATAAAATCCAGGTCAAACGCGACAGTCACGCATCCGTTTCGCAAAATGTTTCGTATCTCGTCTGGCAGCGATTTCTTTTTAACTTTGTCGAAGATAACTTGCCAGAAACGATATCGTTATATCAACTATAAAAAAAAATATATATAACCCCACCACCTTTACTCAATCCGGTATCCTCTCTCGTTATATCCAACTTTCCAGCATAACGCATCACTCGAAACGCAAACAGACCTGCTCATATGTCTCTCAGAAGTGCCTTCTCACGCAACTCATTTCTCGTATCACGCAAATCCATCCGAAATTCTCCTTACATCATGTTCGAGCGATTCGTATCCGTCTGTACCTCGCTACTTCAGCAACGGGATCAGCTTTGGTTTCGTCTTGGAAGCTTGTGCCTGAGGAAGAGAAGACGAGCCAGAAATAAGTACACAGCATCCACGAAGATGGTCGAGGGTAGGTAGATGAAGGAAGATGGAGAAAGATGAAGCAAGATAGAGGAAGATAGAGGAAGATAGAGAAAGGGAACGTGGAGTGAAGCAGAGAGTAGAAGTCAAGAGATAAGCGAAAATAGAGTAGCTATAGTTGTGACGTTGTACGACTTCCTCGAAGCGATTCCACGCCACGCGAGTTCTGCGAGCCAACGAACGCGTGAAAGTCGTTTACATGTTCATTTCGTCCCGGAATTGATACGGATGGGAGTTCGGGATTTATCTCGTCAATCTTCTCCGTCGGCCTGTTACACGAGATCCCGGTGGGAAGGGACGTCAATTGGACGTAATGACGTGGGTGGATGTCCTTGAATTGTAGATACAAACGTGAATGGTTAACCCTTCGACTATTGTAAGCTCTATGGGATTTCATGTAAATAGTTTGAGAAACGTTAATATAGGGAGTGTTTGTTGTAGCTTGGTAACATGGTATTCTTGCATTTGCATTTGTGTGGGGGATGGGAAATTTGATGGAGTTATTACGCAGGGTTGTTCGGAGTTAAGGGTAGTTCTCTGTGAGTTGCTGTAGATCAGGAGATGTACTGATGTCATCTTTAATATAGGGAGGTGGTGGGGTTGTAGGGCTTTACTGATGGTGAAACTGATCAAATATGGAGGGGGGTAAATTAAAAAGAATTGATGGAATTGTAGTAGTTTGTTGGTTTTGTTGTTTGCGGTTTTAAATACTACGGTCATTTTTATTAGGGTTGGAATGTTGGGGGTTCTGGAATTGGAGAGGCTGTGGTATACATGTCATATGGGAAAAATTTCCCAGGGGCTATGGTGGAGGAGGCTCAGATTCGCAATCAGTGTGCCAGAGTTTAAATCCCTCGGAAATGTTCTAAATTATTGACTAAAATGCTGTAGATTTGACAGTTTGGAATCTACGTAAAATAGTTGAAACGGAAAAAAAACAAAAAACGAGACAAATTTTTCAACTTTATGGATGTTGTACTCGAGTTCACTGACTGAACCTTAACAAGAAACTAGAATTATAATCAAGCAACTCCAAGTCCGATGTGAAGTAAAATGATAACACTAGAATTACCAAGCAAGTCAATATGACCGGTTCCTAATTTTTTCCAAAAAAATCTACAGGTTTTTAGAAGAATCCCAGGGTCGATATTTTACGTTGATCGTATAAAACACAGATTACCATACCGATCATCTTTTCCAGCTTTTGATTCCTCGTTCTCCAAAGTATTTATTAAACCCTCTATAATCCAGATTTTTTGTGGTGTCAGTAGAGTAGTTTGACAATAGTAGAATTAGAAAATGATAAATACAATTTTAAACAATGGGTTAAACCTGATTTTTAAACATAGAATTGTAAAGAATTTCATGCTTTCCGAGTTAAATAATAATATCTGGCAAAGTTAAAAATTTGGCTTTGAAGTGTAGAAGCTTATATCGCTGGTTTTCAAGAACAACGACACATTAGCTTTTGTGTCGTCATCGAGTTAATCGAGTTAATTAAACAGAAAGAATCTACGTAAGCTTGATTCATCATATATTGTGATGAAACAACAAACAAATGTAAGTACTTCCGAAGGATGTGTGCTTTATATGTTTATAGATATCAAAGGATGAAAAAAATAAAAAACTAAAAAGGGTCTACTGTAAAACTGTCATTTTCGAAATGTGTCGTTATTCCAAAAAACCGGCGATATGTGTCTTGCGCTACCTCAAAGTCACAGGGGCCCATAGAGAGTTAATATATGTAAATAGAATAAATTTATCGCTGGTAGCTCTATTGTTAAAGACAACAAATTTAAAAAAAATTACCGTACATTATTTGCACAATTATATCGACCTACCTTGTCTAATAACAAACTATAAACTAATAATTCAACCTATCAAACAAACATATAATTTCCAACCCTACATTTTCCGCTAAAAATGACTTTTCTTCAAATCATGCAACTTCCTCGAAACGATCACACGCCACGCGAATTCTCCGAGTCGACGAACGCGTAAAAGTCGTTTGCACGTTCGTTTCTCCATGGAATTGATACGTATGGGAGTTTGGGATTTGTCCCATTAATTCCGTCGCCTGGTCTGTTGCACGCGTGCTGATGGAAGGGGATGTTAATAGGAAGGACGTAATTGCATCGGAGGGTGTCCCTGAAATTTTGATACAAATTAGATTAGTTAAGAGGTTATCAAAGGATAAACTAAGAAACTATTAACAAATACTAATTATCCTCTAATTATTCGTTCAATTGTGCGTTAAACTGAACAACTTTATCTGGAAATAATTCCACGTGCGAAAGTAACAGATGACACGTTTCCTTAAGTTTCGACAATCAACGAGAAAGTCGTTTACATGCTCACTCTCCGATGGAATCGGTGCCTATGGGAGTTTGGGATTTATCCCGTTAAATTTGTCGGCTGGTTCGTTGCACAGGGGATAGGGATGGAGATGCCAATTAGAAGGATTTAATGACTTGGAAGGGTGTCTGAGTTCTAAGTTCAAATCCAACTGATTAATGGATCTCGCGGAATGAAATAAAGTCTTAATAATTATCCAAGGTGTAATTGTTGCTTGCACGATTAGGGGGTGATATTTGAGAAACTTATCGTATTATTATTACACTAACCCTTTAGCCTACGATTCCTTTTCTGACTGGGAGTGTAATGATTCAAAATTAATTCCTGAAATGAAAAGTTCTCGCTGATTTCACATATCTCGTATAACTGAAAGTAATATTAATATTTTCAATTTCATAGTCTATGAAAGACATCAAAGTTGCCTATTGTATTTTCCATGCCATGAGTGTCACACGTTATAGGCTAATGGGTTAATAAGTCATTTTGTTAAGGGTTTTAGAACGAGAATTGGTTAAAAACTGGAAAAGAATCTTCACCTTCTCGAGACACTCGTCTCAGGAGTGTCAATGATTATTCTTTTATGATATTTTTCCATGAATGTACGGATGTCTCCACGTCTTTTTGAATTTATAATCTTCGACGATCTTGTCGCAATTTTTCCATGTGTCTAGAAACGTTGTACCTTATTTCCAACATTTTTATCGGAATTCCTCGCTTCCCTTTTCAGCGTCTATCTAATTTTCTCCTCTTCGTTTTCTCGCTTCCTCCGAATTTCTCTATTTTTAGTTTATCGTTGCGGTCTTTCTATGGGGTCTATTTTTACAACGCTTTTATCGGCTATATAATTCCTCTCTACGTTTCGCTGCAGTGTTTTTCTCTTCGGCTGTCAGTTTAGAAGCTATAGGTTTATCAACGTTAAACGGCTAGCTCTTGTGCAATTTTCCTTACGAATACTTCTAAAGAAATTGCCATGCTTTCGGTTCATGGGAATTGATCGTAAAATTAAATTGCTCACTTTGCATACGATTTAATGATCGCTTGCACGAAACGGCAATGTTTCAATAAAATTCTAATTAATTATTATCTGTTTATCAAATGTTTCTCGATATTTTTTCAAAATTAAAGAAATATTTGATATCACTTTATTTATTGATAGTTTCTTTCGATCGTTTATCCTTGATATTTGGCATTTCTCGAGTCATTAATTACGGGAGTGCGAATTGGTTGGAGTTTCTGTTTAATCGTCGTTAATTAATATCCGTAACTTTGAGAAATTAACGTCATTGTTCCCGTTCGCACCAAGATTTCACAGCGATACTCTCAACGGACCCTTCTCGTAAATATTACCCGAGGGGAATACGATGGAAAATCGACGGGAAAACAAATTTCACGACAATCCGCACGGAGGAAGAAAATTCTATTGTCAACACGATCCCCTTGTGAACTTGGACTCAAAAGCTTCCAGAGATACGGCTCTCTCTCTCTCTCTGTAGAGTATTAACTTGGATTCGCGGCAAAGTGGATATTAAATTGGATTTTCCTAATCTCTGTCTGATCGTGTTTTCCGATTAGTGTGTTTAAACGGTACCTGGAAGAATTGTCTTTTGAATTATGAAATTTGTACAGTTATTTGCCTTTGGAACCTGTTGCAAATGTTTGTGCGAATTTGCATTTCGTTTTTGTTACAGCAGGTGCGACTAGAAATATTTACATCGTGATCCAATTCTTTTTTTTTTCTTTATTCACTATACCACCACGTTTGTTTTTCATTTTTTCTACTTTAATTTCTGCAAACATTTCGTGCGAGCTTTGTCGTTTTAATTAGGTTTTATATCACTGAGACTATGATATATTAGTAATTTAGAAAAAATTTTCCGAAAGTGATGAAAGTGCGATCCATTTTGTTGTGATCCAAGCCTTTATTTATTCACTCAAAAAACTACCCCTTTGAGCTTGCATTTCTTTGGTTTTAAATACAAGTATTTTGTCCAGGACTTATAGTTTTAATTAGCCTCCAAATCACCGAGGTTACGATATATTAATTAGCAATTTAGAAAAAGATTGGACATTTTGTTGCGAGAGCGAGTCTTTATCTATTTACTCACCGCACCAACCCTTTGGGTTTTCAATTCTTTTGATTTAAATATAAGCATTTTGTTCAGGATCTAACGTTTTAATTAGGTTCCAAACCATTGAAGCTACGATATATTAATTAGTACGTTAGAGAAAATTTTCTATAGATGAGCGGTGGGGGATATTAATTTCGATCCACTCCTCGACACACCACCCCTTCGGTTTTCATTTCTTCCGATTCAAGTACAAATATTTTGTCCAACATCTATTGTTTTAATAAGTTCAAAACAACTGAGACTATGATATATTAACACAAGAACTACCGGCGTTAAATCTACTATATTTCAATACATTAAATATGTACTTTGGAAAAACAAAAATCAAGAGGTAAAAAAGGTGATCGATTCGGTAATCTGTATTTTATAAAATCAAGGTAGAATATCTGCTCTATGGCTATCCCATAAACTTGGAGAACTTTTGGAAACAATTGAAAATAAGTCATTTTTACTTGCTTGGTAGTTCTACTGTTAATTAATAATTTAGAGAAAGATTTCCACAAGTGACGAAGGAGGATTTGAATTCGATGCCTTTAATTAGAAGACCGAGGCTTTACCTCCTTTCTCATAGCTTAAATTATAAATATTACTACTCCCTCAGAAAATCAATTTTAGTAACTATTTTTATTCGAAGTGTCCATGGAACGCCACAGGGTTGTTAAGGGTTAAACGAATTCCCCGTTCAAACAGAATTCTGACTTTAATTAAAATCGCTTTCCCCAGAAAGATGAGTTAACAAACTGGTTTCGTTACCGCTCTTTGTTTCACCCTCGACAAACCGACGTGGTTAATGCCTCGTCAATGTAAACAACAATTTGCAGATTGTACGACGATAGACGAAGCACGGTATTTCTCGTTAAATCTGGCACGGCTGCCAGGATAGATCGTGTAACATTGCGTCGTATGCTGGCCAATAACTTCGGCCAAATCCTCTTACAATTAGTGTCAATGGGATTACCTCGGGAACTAACTGATTCACTTAATACCAAAAACCGAGGAATTAATTTTAACCGCCGTGTATACTCGGCGACTCTCGAATCTAATATAATCGTTCAACGTGCTTCTAATGCCTTTATGCTAATCCACACGGAACACCGTTGGTGAACTTGTGCGATAGTATTTATTCGTACAAATTACAAATTTACTCGGCAATGCGATGGCTTTTGCCAATTTCATCGGGAGGACCAATTTTAGCATCGTGTGTTGGCTGGAGAACTCAGAGAAAGGAATTCACGCGAAATGGTCGATCTATAATATCATAGAATTCCCTTTGGTGAGATAAAAATGTAGAATGAAAGGTTTTGATGAGATTGATGGTGAGTTGTTGAGTAAAAACTTATTATATTAAGCAATATTTAATTAAAAATGATATTTCTTCTAACTATATAATAATTGTAGGGTTAATGAAATCTCTCTTAATTGGAAAAAGTTAAAATAAATTGGTAAATGTGGTACAGAGGAAATTATCCGTTAATAATAATCTAGTTTGTGAGGTGAAACCTTTTTGTAGAAAATTTTAATTGTGGGTTAAATTTGCTTCATTTTGCTCCTATAATTTTAATAAAACTAAAATTTCTGAAAGATATAATAATGAGAAGTAGTTTTGGTAATGACCTGTAGGTGGTACTGTCTATTAATAATAATCTAGGTTGTAAGGTGAAATGTTTTCAAGGAAAATTTTAATTGAGAGTAATGTTTCTACGGTAATTGCATTAACAATAATAAAACTTGTAGAAGTTATAACGATGCAGAGTAAATTGGGAAATGAAATGTAGGGCAAATTATTTCTAAATAATATTTCAGTTTGTAAAGTAAAATTTTTTAAAGGAACTTTTTAATTCAATTAACGTTCCTACGATAGTTATAAAAGTTTAACTCGTTTCGTTGCATGATTTAGTACCGTCTTAGGGTGTTTGATGAATGTGTACCTGACCGCGATTTTACGGTGTCGCAAAAAGTGCCAGTTCGCCGTTAACGTTACAGATCTGCGGCAGCTGCGTTCTGCGTTTGACGCACATTAATGTTTCCGGTTTAAGAAAGTGGCCGAATGCTCTTCAAGAATTAGCCGCCTAACGAGGATGAATCGAGTTAATCGCAATGCCCGACGAAGAAAAGCCATCGGAATGTTTCGTGATATTTTCCCACTGCTTTTTTTGGGGGGTGAAATTAATAAATGGTCTCTAAAGAGGGGAAGAAGAACGATGTCGTGATCCTTTGGCGAGATGAAAATATTTTCTGTTTTGTTCTGTATCTCGGTTTTTATTGCTTTGGTCATTTCCTTTGGGATTTTAAATTTTCAAGAGATTTTTTATTATTGTGTATATTCTATATTAGATCTACCGTGATAGTTAACCCTTTCTTCTGTGGCTGAATCCGCAATGAGTCAGAATGAAATTTGTGAAATAAAAATTGATCTCTGATTCTCGATATATCTTATTATTTATTGGAGTATTAATATTGGTTGTATAATGTTAATATTCCAATATATAATAAGAGACATCAAGCTTTGTAAAACCTGTCAAATTGAAAATATTAGTGAGATTCGACACGATAAAACTAATTCTAAAGTTTCACTGATAGTTACTATAGCTCACTGAAATTTTCAATTTGATAAGTTTTGCGAAACTTGAAAATTTCCTATCTCATTTATCGGATCACGGGTGTCACTTGTTGTAATACGACAGGGGGTTAAATCGATCAGTTCTTAACACTAGATTTACGGAGCCAATTTGGCTCATTCAAAATTTGATTACTATATATGTAAAAGGAATATTTTATTAGAAAAAAGGAATAAACAATTAGAACATTGAATGTAATACAAATTAGATCAAATCAGACACAAAAATCAACTTCTTCGCACAACTGCTAAATCGCGACTCCTATTTACCAAAAGTCCCCACCGCTTGTTACAATTGTCACGCAACGCCAAGGCACTGCTTACTGCGAATCGCTGCAATGCAAATATCGAATCATCGAATCGCTACAATGCAAATATCCCAATCCTACATATATATAATATATTGGTTGGCTAATTTTTTTTATAATAATAATTCTTTCATTTAAATTGCTTTGGAACTATT
Organism: Cerceris rybyensis; assembly: GCA_910591515.1. Taxonomy (NCBI): domain Eukaryota; kingdom Metazoa; phylum Arthropoda; class Insecta; order Hymenoptera; family Crabronidae; genus Cerceris; species Cerceris rybyensis. The sequence continues at coordinate 10,216,015 of OU342790.1, forward strand.
TCCTTAGCAAAAAACTTCAATTTTCTTGTATGAGTTAAATTAGCTCACTTCAGAAAAATAGGTATATCAACATCCGTAAATCTATTGTTAATTATTTCCCTCTAAAATTACCTTTACTTTCTTCTTCTTTGCCCAAGTTGCAAAATGTAAGTAATTGCATTGTTCAACTTATCTTTCATTTTCCATCCTCTTGAAGAAATCTGTTTATTTATAACAGTTGTTTTTTTGTATAAGTTAAATTGGCTCACTTCAGAAAAATAGGTATATCAACATCCGTTAATCTATTGTTAATTATTTCCCTCTAAAATTACCTTTACTTTCTTCTTCTTTGCCCACGTTGCCAAATGTAAGTAATTGCATTGTTCAACTTATCTTTCATTTTCCATCCTCTTGAAGAAATCTGTTTATTTATAACAGTTGTTTTTTTGTATAAGTTAAATTGGCTCACTTCAGAAAAATAGGTATATCAACATCCGTAAATCTATTGTTAATTATTTCCCTCTAAAATTACCTTTACTTTCTTTTTCTTCGCCCACGTTGCCAAATGTAAGTAATTGCATTGTTCAACTTATCTTTCATTTTCCATCCTTTTGAAGAAATCTGTTTATTTATCATCCTTCACTTAATAACAGACAAGATCAAAAACTCAAAAAGGGTTAAACTGAATGTAACATTTAAAACTTGTATTTTTCACCTATCCGTAATCTTTTAATAACTATCACACCACCGAAAAAATGCTTCTTTCCAAAGCTTCCCCAAATCAATCAAGTCTAAAGCAAATTTAATCAGAATTCTGTGTAAAGTTTCGCCACCTGTTACACTCCATCTAATCGGACTAGAAATTTCACGTTAGCATAGTGTTTCTAATTCAAAGTTCCTCCTCCGTTGAATCAACCTGCTTTAAATTGATCCACGTGTTCACCGGAAGTGCATCTATCCTCACAGTCCATCGGACATTCTCGAAAAGTTCAATTCTACGGTAAAACGTAGAACTACCTACGTTGAAGTCACATCTCAGTGATAGTTCATCAGGATAAAAAAGTTTTTTGCACTCGCCTCGATAGGTCAGAGAAGAGAGAACTCCTGGTTAAAATAGATTCGAGGAAGAAAGGAAAATTGCAAAGAATTATGAGCGCTAACGAATTGCGCGCCACGCGCAAAAGATCACAGACGCTCGTGTGGTTTGTCCAGAAACAATATACAAAAATCGAGGATGAAACAGAACGAGGAGAAAAAGAAGACAGAAAGAAAATAATCGGACATGTTTTCACGGCGTTTCGCTGGTATGTCAATTTCGTAACTAGAAATAATATTATCTGGCAAGGGTACATTGGGTTTCGTTCTACGAGTCAAATCTTCTGGGAAGAAATTGAGGATTCGCATGGGGGATCGAGCCAATTATCCTGATAATAGCGTAAGGCATAAAATCTTCCTGGGATTCCAATTTAATCGTTTAATTCTAAAGCCAGTAGTTTCTACGTATTTCGTTTCCGATTACAAAGTTTCGTTTCATTACGAAGATAATTATTCCCACAGTATGGCGATTTTTAAATCCTGGAATAAAGTCTTTGCTGATGCAAATTTTTATCGTTTTTTTTTTTCTTTCTTCTTTTTACCTTCAATATAAAAGGGTAGAACGTAGAATTATATTAAGATGGCAATCGATTTTAATTAAAGCTCCATCCTTTTTTCCAACATCTGTGCTCACGAGTCTCTCTAATTGTCTGCCAGTTGCACCATGCATTTTTCTCTACAATATTAACACGTTGACTGCTATGGAGGTCACCGGTGACTGGTACTATTGAATTTAATAAAATTTCATGTAACTTTTAAATTGCAATATTTATGAATTTTCCAACATACTGAATATCTAAATATAGTCGTTATTGTCTTCAATCCTTTCTCCTACAATGTGATAAGGTAAGTGGGATATGAAATTTCCAAGTTCTCCGAAACTTATTAAATTGAAAATTCTAATGAGTCACGTCGCGATAATATTATTTCTATAATATTAATATTATGTTAAATGATACGGCATATCAAGAATCACTGACCAATTTTTGCAGTCATCAAATTAATCGTAGGGCAAGGGGTTAAAGTTTCTGCTTCATAAAAATCTGATTTTAATAGAAAAGGTTTCACGTCAGTAGAAAGGACGAAATTAGCGAAATACTGATTTAGTATACGATAATAACTATCAAAAACTCTGAGAATTCCCAAAAAATTATATCAAGAAAAAAAATACCTCTCGATATCACTAATTGCAAAATTGATACGACCTAAACAATCAAGTAGGACGTAAAAGAAATGTCCTTTGATTTCAGTATTTTCTCATTTAATTACTTTGAAACTGTGGAAGATGCATCTCGCCACCTGCCCTTTAACCTGAATACAGGGAGTCAACTTCGTCTCGCTGGGAGAAAATATTTCTTGTTCTCCTTAATAAGAAATTCTGCGAATTATTAAAGAATCCACCTCGGGTGGAACGTGATGAGAAAATAGAAATAAAGGACGTACCTTTTTCAAGGATATCGAGGCAATGTATCGAGCGTTCTCCTCGTCGTACGCCTAGCAGCACTCTGCCAGGATGTTCGAGAGGTCAACGAACAGGAAAGAGAGTTCGGAGTCGTTGTAGGTAAACATAACGACCCTGTTAACGTTTCGTTGCCATAGAATAGTAAATAATATCGATTTCTCATCCCCGTGCTTCTTCATCCTGCCATCGAGTATCCTGCATTTTCGTTTAGAAATTATTTTCTACGTGAGTTCCTTCAACCACCGCAATTGTGCTGGTGATGAGAAAGATGGTTAAAGGGGAGGATTCAGGCGAGTGTTTGAGAAATTGAACTTATCATTTATTTTTGTGTTGCACTGATGTATCAGGATGTGCTGAAAACAATTTGTAGAAGTGATAGGAAATTGAATTTTTTAACACTCAATTTTCCAATTTGAAATAACCTGTTACCACTTTTTCGTGGTCACAAAGTTGACAGGGAAGATATAAAGTAAATATTTCCCTTCTATTTTGTAAAATTAAAATTTGTTAACTGATTGTCTTTTGCGCCTCTTTATTTTTCTTCTTAGAAAGTATTTGTTTAGTATATTTAAATTTAATAAATTAAGTTTGTAGAAGTTCTTGTTGGTTATTAATTATTATTTAATTGTTGCATTGGAATGGAATAATCTTATCGTGTGATTTAGTATTTGCGTTCTTTCTAAAAGTTCTCTCAAATTCGATCATCGTTTCAGGTTTTATTATCAAGAAGAGACACGTGAGATCGTGTAGTGACGAAAGCAATGAACGTTTCCACGTTCGATTTTATAAACGAATTTTCCTTCGTGTATTCGGTGATGTCATCGACGTTCCTATTTCAGGAATCGAAGTGAACCAGTATCGGAACTACCCCTCTGATTATATTTTCTCGTGCTCATCTTTCTCTTTGGAATAGAAATAATACTGAAATTCTTACATAACAATACAAAAAGAACTTCTTACGAAATATAATTCATATTAAGAAGCACGTAAATATATTTACAAAATTATTTCTTCACGTTAAAGTAAAAGAAATCTCCCCATCGGAATTCTACAAACAGAATCTCCAATCTCTATGTTAAATTTTCCAATTCCAATTAATTTTTAATCCCTTATAACTTAATTTATACTAATTTAAAAATATTTCTTACCTTTCAATATCTACTTATATTATATACTAGCTGAAAGCTCCCGTGCTTCGCTACGGTTTAATCGAAACTAAAAAAAAACCTTAAAATTTCGAATTTTGAAAAATCCTTTCTTATGCCCTAGAAGGAACGCTCATGCAAAATTTCAAGTTTCTAGGTCAAGTAGTTTCGGCTCTGCTTTGTTGAGTTTGACCCATACTTTAACCCTCCAAAACTCCCCCTAAAATTTCGAATTTTTCAAAACTCTTTCTTAGTGAGTACCTAAGACCCAAGGGGAAGGTATGTTCCAAATTTCATTGCAATCCGTTCTGTGGTTTTTGAGATTTCGCGATAAGTGAGTGAGTGAGTGAGTCAGTCAGTCAGTGGTATTTGAGTTTTATATATAAGATTATTTATAGTTATTGTGTATTACCTTCAATACGATATTACAAACTTAATCGATCATCCCCTATATTAAACAGCAAAGCCTTTATCAACATCAGTGTTTCCCAATCTTATTTAATCTACCTTCCACTTCCCAGCAACAAAATTACCATCCACCCTATTATTTCCTCCGATTACATATTTGCTCCCATTAACTACATTTGCATTCCATTTTTACAAATACGATCCACGTGTCTGTTTCATCCAACCACTCCCATAGAATTATCCACCTGATCCACAAAAGCACACTCAATCTTTCGTCCATCAAATTTTTAACTTCAATCCATTCGAAATGGATTACACCCCATGACTATAATACATTTTCCACTAACTCGTCTTCAAAATAATTCCTCGTCTTCAATGGATTAATAAATCCATAGGCGGACTTCGCACCAAATAAATTTCTTTTTTCAAAATTCGGCTTCACCATGAACGATACCGTTTCGCGATTCGAAATAAATCACCTCGGTCTCTACCCTCCGATTATATTTCCTCCTGCTGTCCTTTCAGGCACGCTTCGCTGGACGTTAACCCCAACTGCACGTTCCAGAGGAGCGTGGTCGGTCGGCAATGTGGCAGGGTAGGAGGAGGGTGGTTAAATTATGGGGAGAAACAGCCCTCGTAAAAGGCACCGCGTGCTAACGTAAAGTCATGAAGATCTTCGATCGATGGGGAACGTATTCGCGCGAGGTCTTTTCCTCTTCGTCCTCACGTTTCACCCTCGCTTTTGCCATTCGGTTGATTCAATCTTTTCATCGGATTTCTTCGTCGACGAGGTGTTTCCTCTTGTTTTCTTTCTCTTGCTATTCATATGTGTACCTTTCACACCTTTGTATTAATCTTTGGGTCACTTTGAGTGGACTTTTTCTTCCATTTTCAACTTTTTTGCGTGGCGCAACGTAATCGGAATGAAATGTGGGGTTTTCATTTAATGATAAGGAAACTTGGGGTGGAAAATGGAATGGGGAGTAGAATATGTGGTTATGATAGAACTTGATAGTAGAATTACGATGGCAGAAATTAGTTTTATATGAAAAACTGTTCCATGACCGACAGTAATTGGCAATTGTCTACTAATGTTTGATAATATACTTGAAATCTTTAGTCCTGCAGTAATTTATAAATATTATTAATTGAATTTGGGAGACAAATTCTATGTTCGTATTGGCACACCTTCGTCTTTCTTACCCCCTTGCCGTATAATTTCTTTTATTGTTGAATGTGTAATAAGTTTGAACTTGCTGAGATAACAATTTATCCCTAATTGTATTTTATTTATTTTATTTTATCGTGATAAACTGATAATTTTAATTTGAAAATTTTTGGAGCACTCCAAAATTGATTATTCCATTTATTGTACCATAAGTCTCAAGTCGTTATTGTACAGGAAGGGGTTATTATTACAATTTCTGGAATTAGTTTAATTAATACAATAAATTAGATCTATTATATTTGATTACATTAAATAAACCCTTGGGAAAAAGTGACCTCAAGAGGTGAAAAATATGGCCAATTTAAAAATTTATATTGTATAAGATAGACGTGAAATGTTTACTATCATTGTTGTTCTATTTTAGAGAATTTTAATGAAACATTTGGAACTAGTCATTTTGACTGCTTTGACAGTCTTTCAATTAAAATTATAGTTTTTGATATGTTTCTAGCAGTATGAAAGCAATCCTAGAAGTACGGTTTTTAATTTTAAAGGGCATTTCATGGCTGCTTATAATGGCTAACAATTGAGAGGCTTAAGTTGATGCAATGCTTTGGACGTGTTGCGAATTTCCATGGAAGTATGAGAATTATGTCCGCAGATTTGATGAATTCTATGGCGGTAAATGCAGGTAATTTGTTGAGCCGAGAAAATATTGTTACACGGTGCAGCATAGTAAACGTAAACTGGCGGTCGTTTTGTTGGTCCAAGGTAAAACGGACATCATTAAATGGATTTTCCTGATATGAAAAGGAAATTTTACCATCGCTATGCAAAGCTCGTTGGACGCGGATTTTCATATTTCTCCGATGCGCCGGTTTCAATATGTCGCTGTAATCAAATATTCCGACTGCTTTCCCTGTCCCCTAGAATCCAAGGAAAATGGCAAACAGCTATCTCATAAGGAATATCGAAGAGTTTTCGAATTGGCTAACTATAATAATTACATTTAAAATGATTTTACAGCTTATTTTCAATTAAGAAAACAAATTGGAACGAATGATATTCTTCAAAGATTATCATTTTTCCTTTAAATCGAATTTGAGCTTGTAAGAATAAAAATAAATTGCAATTGAACCTATAAAACAATAAATTACAATCGAATTTGCTAGAATGAAATAAGAATTGCCTGAGAAGCAAATAACACTTACAAAGTATATTTTCTAAAACGAGAAACGGAACACGTAATCTGATCCGATGATCGGTGAAATTACTGAAAGGGGGTAATTCTTATTTAGACTTTTTCTCTTATGGTCTCCTTTCACGCGAACCTTCCTTCACGTGCTTCCTTAATCTCCAAAAATTAATTCCGTTAAAAGTGTCAAAGTCACGTTAGGGTTCGTTATCTACCCGCCTGTTTTTTATTTTTAATCGAGAATTTGTGATATTGCTAGTTAGAATATTTAGCGTTCTCATTGATTAATGTGTTTGTTATTTTTTTTTTTATAGTTTTACAATATCTTTAATAAAGTTATTCATTGTTATTTTCAGACGTATAGTTTGTTGTTTAGGCTACGATACCATTAGTTTAACAATTCGGTATTTCGTTTGTTTCATTATTTTTATTGAAAGTGAAACTTTTTCTATTAAAGTTACATTTTTACAAAGCAGAAATCTTGAAGATAGGATTAGATGTCTTGTCAGCGGGGCTTTACCTCTTTGATGCCAATATTTAAATATCTAATGCGTAAAAAGATTTGTAAATATTACAATTTAATGTCATGAAATTTCATTGAATTCAACAGCGCCGGTCACTGGTGACCCCCATGGCATTCAAAGTGTCAATACATATAATAACTTAGGAGAAACTATATAAAAAAGAAACATATACATATATATTCTAGAAATCCTACAATACATTTCAGTTTTGCAAGGCAACGAACTTATCACATCGAATAACACCATGGCTGTGCACTGTTCGTAAATATTAACACTAGGTTTATGGAAGTCGTTTTTCACGGATTTCTACCCTTTTAAAAACACCTTCCAAACTTATAGAGATGTGGTACTTTAGATATTCCCCATGTATCTCATAATATACAAATTACTTAACTGATCATCTTCTATGTCTCCTGATCCCTCTACTCCCAAGGTTCTTATTTAACCCCTTAACCTAAGATTTCTTTTCTGATGCGTCGTTTAACCCTTTTAGTGCCGGACGACGAAATATCGTCGTTAGCGATAGTGTTAACACTGGATATCGAAGGGTTAATATTCACTTTCCAATACAATATTAGTAATTTTATGATAGATAATTGTAAACACACAGTTTATGCTCTATATTGCGTGTTCTATCTCAATTATCGCCAAACGACAATTCTTTTTATTCGCAATTACATTTGTTATTAATTCCATCAATTTTTTCGCTCGGCACTAAAAAGGTTAAAGACTCAAAATTAATTCCTGAAATCAAAAGCCTTCACTGATTTCTGATATTTCGTATAACTGTACGTTATATTAATTGTACAGAAACAATGAGACTGTTTCGTGATAGGTTGATATTGTCAATTTAATAGTTTTTGGAAGACTTCAAAATTTCCTATTCCATTTTATGCGCTACGAGTCTCACACGTAGTTGTAGGCTAAGGGGTTAATATATTGCGGTGTAATAGATTTCACATCCCAAAATCTAGTGTTCATGTACACGTAAAAGTTTCAATATTTTTAGCATCTCCAATACATCGTCAACGAGTTCATATCAATTCGAATTTCCCTCACAATGAATTTTTTTCCTCTCTCCCACTTTCTCCAAAGAGAGTGAAAGATTAGCGAAGAAAAAAAGAGATTCGTTTTTCTATACTCTTTGGTATTAGATGGCTGGAAAATTCCGTCAATTCGTCACTTTAAAATATTGCTCGTCAAAGATCTTGTCAAAAATCTGACGCATATCGTCCAATTAATCCCTCTCGATGGACTTCGTAGATGGATGGGAATAACGGGGCAACTTGTTGACATTGCCTCGAGGCAGAAAATACACCACGTGCACGGTCATCCCTGTGAAAAACACCCCGTGATGATACCACCGATCCAGAGATTTATTTATAAGCGAAACGAACAACGCTGCACGCAGTTATAAATAATCCCTCGTTTTTTTTATTTTCTTCCGATGATTTGTGTAACTGCTACTTCGAGGGCAGCTTCTCGGCTATGGTGAGAGTCGATCGTCGTTGCTCTTCTCGGGTAGAATTCCTTTCAGTGTTGACGTTTTTGCTCTTTCTTCGATAAGTACGTTGGCGTGAAAAGAAAATGCGTAGAAATTCTACCGTTGTAAAATTGTAAATCAACGGTGCTCTTGATAAAGATTTGAGGGGAAAAATATTTATCGAACAAACGGTGATAATCATATTTTTAAGTTTCTACTGCTATCAATTGTTGTGGTTGAAACTTTGAAATTTTTATAGTTATGTTTCCAAGGTCGTATCAACCCCTTGTTGTACGATAAAGAAAGATTTCAACTCAGGGCCACTGTTTGCGAGTCCGAGGGTTAATTATTTAGCCGCCAAAGGCTTAATATTTTTTGCATTCTTTTGGCTTGCAATTACTGTGGTCACTTCGTCTAGCACCTACTGTTTTAAGTGGGTTCTCAATTATAGAAACTGCGGTGTATTAAATAGTTTAGAAACAAATTTCCAACGGTGAATTTGACTAGCTCCAAATATCCACAAATAAAATCTTAATACTATTTATAAATAATCTCAGTAATTTTCGTAATGAAAATCTTATTTACAATGAACAGAGTCATTATCACGAAGTATCAACCCTCGAAACCTCAGCAACAGTCGGTAACAAGGTGGATAAAAAATTACTGAGTGAATTCACGGTGTTAATAAAAGTTAATGAAAGCGTCTGAGGTTGTCTCCGAAATAGATTCCGCTTCAAAAATAAATGCTCGTCCCTATGTTCCTCGTTAAAGGATAATCCCTGTTTACTGTCAACGAAGGGCGAGAGCACGCTCGAGGCTCGGTCGCACGGAGAGTTATTAATTATAGGCTTGGGTAGCCGAGTGAAATAAAATGAAAATTTCTTTCAGGGTTCAGCGAGCATTTTCTCGAATGGCAGGCTCGTTGCCGGCTTTTCCTTCCTCGTGTATGAGGCCCATACGTGTGAGTTCATTTAACTAGCGATGCACGTCAACGTGTCTGCGAGGTATTGTGTCTCACAAAGTAAAGTCGGAAAATGATCTAAAAATAAACTCTCATGGACGTGACGATGGTGGATTCTTCTTTTTCGTGGCACAATTAAGCACCGTTTTGGCATAAAGTTCAAACGATCCGCTCATTTCCCAGGGGCCACTTGCATCAACTCTTTGTACCCTTCTTCTTTTTCACTATAGTAACATCGATTACGTATCAGTTGTTTCATTTATCGTTGCATAGTTTCAGTGAAAATATCATCTTGCAGTTTGAAAATTTATCAGAGATGTAAACTTGTATTTTTGCAATTATTAACCCCTTGCCCCACAATAAGGAGTGAGACTCATAGCATAGAAATTGACTTAAAAATATTTGACAGTTTCTGAAAGCTGTCTGTTACAAAAATTAGCAGTACTCTGTGTTATAAAATTGTCTTTATATTAAAAATCGTACTTGAAAGTCTTCGATATGAAAGAAACCTGTTTATGCTTAACACTACAGGGTCCGTCAGCAAAATCCGGACAAAATTCTATTTTAATTTCCCTCTACATGTAATGTCAGCGATAGATATTTCTTTCTTTTCAAGAAAGGCATATGTATGTACAATACGTATGTAACATCTAAATAGTAGATTTGATTAGATAGTGGTCGGAATGTATTCACAAAGCAGCAATAACTGAAGCGCTTCTCGCGGAACGTTCAGTTATTGAAATTATTCGATTCTTTAGATACCCGAATTCTACTGTTTATGATATTGTACGAAGGTATGCGGCTGTAGAGAAGTTCGTGGAAGGCTGTGCTAATCGGCCAAGGCGAATTTATTGCAAAGAAAAGTCTGTAAGCATAGCGGCTGCAGACGAAAGAGCTCAGCAACCCGCCACATTTCTTTAAGAAGGATGAAACCATTAACAATAAACTGTACCTCCGGATCATAATTTCGGTAGTGAAGACAAAGATGGAAAGTGTAGCATCCGGGAGATCCCACATTTTACAATAGGTTAACGCACAAGCTCATACGAGTCATTTAATGCAAAACTGGTTTTCCGATAACGTCGAAATATTTCGGTTCAAAAACTGCTGGCCTCCCAATTGACCAGACTTGAAGCTTTTAAGGTATTATGTTTGGAGCATTATTGAAAGGGTGTCTAATAAATCCAGGCACCCCATCGTGGCATCCCTTCAGGTCGCTGTAGAGTCAGCATTCGCGAATTTGGACAAGGATCAGGCGAAAAGAGCATGTTCGCGCTTCAGATCAAGAATCCAAGAAGTGATCGCAGCGGAAGGAGGCTATACTGAATAATAAAACTTAATAAGGATCCCCTAATTAATTTACACATTTTTGTTTTCATCAACACAAGTAATTTCCAACTAAACGAGTGTTTGAAAGAACTCTTAATTTTGTCCGGATTTTGCTGACGGACCCTGTAGATCTATGGAAGTCTAGAATAGAAATTGACGGATTCCTACTTTTTAGAAATGGTTTCTAGATTTATAGGGACGCAGAACAGTACACATTTCATATGTAGTTGATAATTAACTGTTCATCTAATTTATCCATTGATCCCTCTTTCTTTAAAGTACTTATTTAATATGTTTTAGTATAACAGATTTAGAGCCCCTAAATCTAGGATTAATTGTTGTGAACGCTGTTAGAAAAGAAATCATACGACAAGGGGTTAATTGCAATTCTTCTATTCGCACGTTCATTGTATTTTACACACGTACTGTCGTAAAGTGTAGGATTCTTTGACTCGAGCTTTAAGTTGGTCCAAAATACGACATGAAATTGTACCAGAGCCGAGTCCTTTGTGTCGCAAGAACTCATTAGGAAATACGAAGGCGACGAGAGAGCAGCTTTGCTTTGGGTTAATCAGGATTCTGTAGGAAACCAACATCTTCCAAGCGAGACCTCCATCTCTCTGTATTTCTCTCCTTTTACCTCCTTCTCTTCCATTCTACCTATTTCTTTTCCCAAAAGGAATAAAAGCAGCCCCAAAATGGACAATTCTTTTTTATACCTCCCAATCGTGCGAATAGATCGCCACAAAATAGCACAATTCGTGAACAGTGCTTCGAGATAAGGTATTATTTCTGACGATTCATAGAAACGTCGAAACCTTTCGAATCCCTGGGTCGTTTCAATGGAACGTCAAAAATCCTCTCTACAAGCATTCACATCGAGAAAGAACAATTCCGAGCGATGATCCGCGTGGATTGCAATTTTTTTGCGATTGTCTGATGGACTTTCATTAAATTGATAACGATATCGTGAACGGACGTTGGCGTAAAAAAAATTCCACTTTTGAATTAGCTTTCAGTTAGGAAACTCCACCGTGAAATACCAAATTGAATTCTGCCAAATAAATTGCAACGCGAGCTCTCTATTTTTCTGCAGCGGATTCCGTTGATGAGAAACTGCGAATGTATTCATAGCGCTTTTTTACCTCCTCGTCATCGTTTTCGATTTCTTATATTTATTTCTGCAAGTAGAAAAAGAAAAAGTATCATTTATTAATGAACGTCTGCTTTTTCGTGGGACAATGTTGAAACAATTTCGAGTGTTTTGCGAATTTCTGTAAATGACGAATCGCGAAGAGACGAGATAACGCTTTACGACTTATTGGCATGGAAAGTAGATGAATTCTCTGCAGGGAACAACTCGTGAAATGCACTTTTAATCGGATAAGAGAACAGAGGATCAATACCGTGGATTGTATCGAAAGGAGAAGACGTATTTGATGATGTAATATTTGCTGATAATAAAAAAATTGTTACGAAGCACCCAGTAGATTAAATGTTACGGGAAAACGACACTTGGCAATTGTTTGTAATAAATAAAGAGATGAGATTCTACGATCGGTGGTCCTCGTTGGCGGACGTGTTTCTTTAAATAAACGTTCTCAGTTCTTCTATAAATTGTGTTCTATTTAATTAAGTCCGAAAGGATAATGCGTGCGTGGTCGACTCGTAACAATATGGTATTCTTATTAAAGTATTCAAAATTCTATCAGGGGAAAAATGGGTTAACGATTCTAATTATTTGAACGATGAGGAAAAGAAGTTTCGACGATAATGACAGAGTAAAGTTCTTCTTTTAGGCTTCTCAAATTGTGCTAGCAAAAAGAAGAAAGTTGAACGATAATGAAAATAATTATGGTTAGAGAAAATATTAATTGTTGTAGGGTAGATTAATAAATTAATACAAATTTCTGGATGAAAAGAACAATTGAGTATTGTGTATTATTTTAGTGAAGATGCGTTTGAATATTCTGTCGTGGAAAAATATAAAGTTCCTCCTTCAGAAATGAAGCTCCGGGAGTCAGTTTTGTATGAGACGTAATGAGAAAAAACAATGCCTAATGAGAGCCACGATACGAAAATGAAAAGTAATAGGAATTGCGTGGTCCCCTTAATTTCAGTTGCAGTGAAAAGATTCTCATGAAAGGAAAGGGGTCTTGAGTAAGAAAGCAGGTAGATTGTTAAATACCGAGTTACACTAAATAAGAACCATCCGTCGTCGTAATTAATTAGTTGAAGGATGTAACTGCTTGGAAAAAAATCAGTAAACGCTGTACACATTTTTCAAAGAATAAAACAACGGCGTTTCATTTTCTTGGTTTCCATTCACCAATATTCTTTAAAATGATAAAAAAGTGATGCAAATTTTGAAACGTTTCAATTAATTAATTATACAATCGAATTGTTAAAATATAAAACTTATGGTAACTTTCATTTACAAGGAACAATGATATTTATAATTCATCGACCTCAAAGCTAACGATGAACGTTGAGAATTTATTTATTTAATTAATTTTTCCATTTAAAGTACGAATTCCCTGATTATCGATAGATTCTGCATTTGTTCGTGAATAATTAAACCTTTTGATATTTAATGTCTTCTTTGCATTCAATTTCACCCAATTCGATCGAAAGAAAAAAAATTCAAAAATTTTACATATTCTACAAATTCAACGACGAAAATTCACGTCGTTGCAGAACCGTTTGGTCCAGGAGGACGTGATTTTTTCTCTTAATTTCATGGAAATTTGCTAACGCGAAGCTGTTCTCTATACATCGTCAAGATATAAATATTTCAAAGCTCCAGTTTCGAGAGGACGGAATCATTTCGGTAGAAAAAAAAATTTCTCGACTTTCAGCAGCCACCACTGGACTCGTCTACCTCGTACACGATGAATGGAACATTTTTCCCACAGAAATTCCATTCGGTCGCACATTTCCTTCGCGTTTCATCCTGCGAGAACACGCGTCACTTGATATTTGTTCTCGTCGGTGGTTGTACGTTCGAACTTCACTGAATGCGAGCGGGAATACAATGCCGCTGTCCGGCCATGCGTAGGCTCGCATCACTTGCCGGTACATTTCCACTGGTGATCGTTAAAAAACTCCGAATTACGACCATGATACTTCGCAGAGATTTAAATTAAGTTGGAAAACAAAGAGCCTTTTTCTTCCTACATTTATTACTTTTAACCCTTTGGGCTCCAAATTCTTTTACTAACTTATCGTTAGATAAGTAAACATCGTCACGTAAAATTCTCTACCGTTGATTATTCATTTTTATTTAATGCTGGAAACGATTGTAGATACCGTGGTATATTTATGTTGAGGTGGAAAATTATTGTTGATTTGGAAGGGAGATAATTAGTAGGCGAAACGTTAAGTATCATAAAAAGCTATGTCATAGGGGTGTAAAGAGGTGTTCTGAATTCTTTTACTAACTTTTCGTCAGATAAGCAAATATAGTCACATAAAATTGTCTGCCTGTAGAGAACAATTGTAGGTAGCGTGGTATATGTATGCTGAGATGAAAAATTATTGTTGATTTCGAAAAGCTGATAATTAGTAGGTGAAACATTATGTGCCAAAAGCTATTTCAGAGGGGTGCAAAGCGAGGTTCTCAATTATTTTACTAACTTTTCGTCAGATAAGAAAATATAAAAGGAAATTGTATACCATTGATTAATTATTTTTATTTAATACGAGGTATAATTGTAGGTACCGCGGTATATTTATGTTGAGATGAAAAAGTATTGTTGATTTCGAAAAGCTGATAATTAGTTGATAAAAACGTTAAATGCTACAGAAAGCTGTCGAGTGTAGTTTGATATAGGTGGGCGAAGGGCTAATTCATTGATAAGATATAATTAATCCCTTGCCTTACAATGACGTGTGTCACACGTGATGCGATAAATCGAATAGAAAATTTGTACATTGTCCAAAAACTATTAAATTGAAAATATCAGTAAATCAGAAGTCATTGAAATTAGTATTGTTTTATTAATATTGCGGTAACTTATACTGGTATATTGGAAATCAGTAATAGGTTATTATGCTGAAAATTAATTATGAGTTATTGCGCGTTTAGTCACTAAAGAAATGTTAAGGCAAGGGGTAAATGATGTGTTTTTTTTTTATCAGAAAATAGGTGCATAGACTGTTTATGTGTTGCACCTCAGTTTTCGGTGGGAAAGATCTTTGTGAATTTTATAGATTTGGGATTGTAATTTTCGAATTGTTTGTTTTACGTCAAACGAAGAAGAAAAGAAGGTAAAGTGAACGTTTATCTTTTTACACTCCTTTGGCTTCGACCGAAGTCTTTTTATGGTCGAAGACCTACAAGTTTTTGTGGGTGCTTGAAGATCGTGGCTGGGATTGATGGATCACGTGGAAGGAAAGTTTTTAGAGCTGATTTCAAATTCTTGTTGGTACGATAGTTGGATATTTGAGATTCTATGGTTACTACTAGAATAATGAATATTATTTCTTACAGATTCTATATTATGGGATTTTTTTGTTTCTTTCGACTTTAACCTCTGTGATGAGTTGGCCTGACTTCCACTGTTTCAAATGGGTTTTCAACCATAAAGATTGCATGAAATAACAAGTTAAGAAAAATTTCTCAGAGCTGACGTGGGAGGATTTGAACTTGGACCCACTAATAGTCAGTCTGTGCCTTCACTTCATTACCTACTACTCCTTTTTTAATAATAAATAAGTTACTGTAATTTCCATCCTTCAAGTGAAAATTCAGTTTAACAATCGCAGAACGAGACTTACAATACAATAAATGTTACATTGTCCTTTTGTAAAAATACCTGTATCGTAAAATTTCGAAAACTGTATTAAAATATTCTTCTCTTACGCAAAAAGACCATTGACCTGTCTTTTGACAAATGTCTCTCACTTCATTCCCTTTAACTCTCATCGAGGATGCAGTAAATTTAGATCACTTATAATAACATGATATGAAATTTATTTTAAGCACACGATACCAACTATTCATAGCGTAGGACTATTCTCATGCGAACTATTCGTGGAAACTATTTCCGTTTCACGTGTGACATATATGACGAAAGTTATGGGAATTTCCAACGTTCTTACGATGATAAACGTCTCGACAATTATGACAGTTGTCCAAGTCATTTATTCTTCGTTTCGAAATACTTAAAATTCTTAGGATACACACATGAGTACTTTTTAATTATACAACATTTAATTGCACCTATTTCTTCCATTAATTATTACATTTTTTCTAAGTAGTCTCATCTGCCATTACAATAGTCTATTTATATTAAACAAAACGAAAATTCAATCGCTCCATTTTCAGCAATTAGTTTTAATTAAAAACATCATGTAATTCAATAAAATTTCTTAGAAAATTTAAAATCATGATTTTTCCATATTTTCAGATATTTTCAATGTTTAAACATCACTGCTAAAAATGTAAATTACTGTTAAATATATGACTGTTTTTATCTTGAACCCTTTGCGGTCCGAATTATTTTGTTACTTTTGTAGTGAGCTAATTAAAATTAATTTCACAACATGTTCTGCCAAAGGTTGTTAATTATTTTTTCTAATAACTATAACCATAAGTACTGACTATTTTGGTAATAGTTCAAAATTATTATGAAATTGGAAAGCTGATATTAATTATTAGAAAATAAAATTAAGTGAAAATCTATGTCTTGATAGAAAACTGCAAAAAATTAATGTCTTTACTCTATAAACAATGGATAATAATTGAAAAAGTTTCGCTTCAGCAAGAATCATTAAAGTAAACAGAAACGGATGACATTGTGCATGTTAATGACCCATAATTACCGCTTAATATATCACTACGATAATATCTATAAAATTGACTCATCACATTACAAAATACATTATTACAACACGGAGTAAATGAGCAGTTTAATTTTCTAAATTATTCACTTGGACCACTTTCATAATAACCGATGGAAGTTCTCGTTCGAGTTATAATTAATCAATCTCATCGACGACCGTTTAAAAGGCTTTTTAATTCATCGATGTTTCTCCCGATTTGCTGGAGTTTCGTCGACGGGTATGCCATTCGTTCGTTGTTCCAATATTCGAGCGTAATTCCGCGATATACAAATCAAATGGTTTTCACATAGAAACTCGCCGATCGATATGGGGCTGCGCGCTATTGATATGCAGGGAAAATTGTTGGATTAAATCGTCCATCAAAAGTCATATGCACCCTTCGTAGTACGACGATTGCCATAGGAAAAACGATGATTATAACTCTCCACAATTAATTCAATTTTCATCGATTATAACAATTATTTATGATTTTTTCGTGATGTAATTTTGTGATCTCTTTTTTTTTGGAATTACGACTATCTTAGAAAATATGTATCTAATTATTTTATCCCTCTATTGCGCGAATATTTTGTGGTATCCAAAGATCGGTATCGTGATTGCAGAATTAGATAATGATAAAACTAACATTTTAAATAATTCATTCGACCTGAATTTAAATATTGAATTACAAGGAATTTTATGTTAGTCACGAGGTCAGTTATAATATTTGGCAAAGTTGAAAATTTGACTTTGAAGAATAGAAATTTATATGTGTTCTGCATTACCTCAAAGTTACAGAGGCCCATAGAGAGTTAAGGAAAGAAATATTCAATAAGTACATGTGAAATTGTAAATGATTTTGAAATTTGTATAATTAAAGAGTAGAGAATTGTTTTTAAGAAATTGTAGATTATGGAGTGTGATAGGAAGGTGTCACAGATTGAAAATTAAATGAATGTGTAAAATATTTGCAATGTTGTTTTTAGAATTTTATACTTTATGATATTGTTAAACAAGCCAACGGAGCGTTCAGCAGCGTAAAGTTTTTATGGTGAATTTAGAAGCACATTGTCGGCAAACTTTATGCGGAGTGTGAACGGCAAAGTGAAAAATAGGAATTGCGATCGCCACACAGACATAAAACATCGAAATTGACCTTTCACGCGATGCTCTTAAAATTCTAATTCTAACATGAGAGGTAAATTAATTTTTTACCTTTAATTAATCAATGTTAGTTATATTCCCTGGACGAAGTTTCCCTCTTTAACGTAATAAAAATTTCATTGTATTTAAATTACTCGATGTAATTATTTTCAAAGGCTGTCCGTGAGCTCGATTATCAAAATTGCCATGCAAAGAAACTATTATTTTGTGTGGATAATTTAAATATATTAACATTTAGATTTCAACGAATTAAATATTCGTTCAGTTGAAATAATACAAAATTTTAATCCATCGATATTAATATTTCTAAATCAATAATATAATATTATCTCTAACTCATTCAAAATATAATTGCACATTAAAATAATTAAAATCTCATGCCTAAAATTTACTAGCAAAGATAAATCACCAAAAACATTTTCTTCATCTAAATAAAAAATAGTATATAAAATAAGTTCCTGTTTTCAGAAATTCTAGAGCTGAAAAAGTTTACAATAAAAAAAGTAAGCTATCTGGAGAATCTAACAAGCAATTAGTACAGATAACTCTTAAAAAATGACCCCTCGAACGGCTAACAATTCCACCGTTAGATAAATCAGTGGCATTCTACAAATCCAAGGACTCCAATCAATTTAACAGCCAAGAGATAAGAAAAGTTCAAGTTGAAGGAGTTCGTCGGCTAATAAAAGTCTAAGGTAGCTCTTATCAAGATATTGGATGTCGTATATCTGAAGTGATTTTAAATGCACACCCAGTACATCGTTCAATATGAACGTATCCCGCAGGTTACACAGATTTACGGAG
Organism: Cerceris rybyensis; assembly: GCA_910591515.1. Lineage (NCBI taxonomy): Eukaryota > Metazoa > Arthropoda > Insecta > Hymenoptera > Crabronidae > Cerceris > Cerceris rybyensis. Next base: position 10,234,558 of record OU342790.1, read on the forward strand.
GGGGTCCCTTAGATATTTCCTATACATGCGATTTTATGCAGGGACGAAACGAATTTACATCGTTATATATGCACGAACATGTTTCAAGTTCTCTGAGAAACTTACATCCACGAATTTCTACCGGGAAAATGGATAAGCGAGAATTTTTCAATTTACGAAACTTCCTACACTTATTTTAGCGCACGATAAAAATTCTTTAGTAATGCCACGTTTTGTAAAATAGTTTTACGGATATTTCTTGTACACCTATCTCTACGGAGACGTGACAATTTGTAGAGATAGGTACAGAATATAGAAAATTGCAAAGCTGGAAAGCTTTGAACAAAAAGAACTTTTCTTCTCATTAACACTAGAACTGCCGGTGTTAAATCTATTATATTGCTATATATTAAATAAATACTTTAGAAAAAGGAGAGTCAAGAGGTGGAAAAGTTGATCGATTTGGTAATCTGTGTTTTGTAAGATCAATATATAATACTTACTCTAGGACTGTGCTATCAACTTGAAGAATTTTTTGAAAAATTGGGAAAACAGTCATTTTGACTTGCTTGGTGGTTCTAGTGTTAAATGGACAAAAGTCAGTGCAAGTGATAAAAGAAAAATGTGAATGGTTTTTGTCATTTTGTTCATGAAATTCAAAGTATGTTATAATGATGTGTCCCATAAACCTAGTATTACAATTGTTTCAAGTACCTAGATTGTTTGTCAGAAATTTCTTTAACCCCTTTACTAAACTTAAAACCTACGATTTTTTTTCTGATGGGGAGTGCAAATACTCAAAATTAATTCCTGAAATCCAAAGTTTTCACTGATTTCTGATGTTTCATGTAATTGAATGTAATATTAATAATATAGAAATAATGAGACCGTTTCGTGATCGGCTGATGTCAATTTAATAGTTTTTGGAAGACTTCAAAATGTCCTATTCCATTTTCCGCGCTACGAGTCTCACACGTAGTTGTAGGCTAAGTGGTTAATTGGATATTTGCCATTTCTGTTCATTTAAATTTCACATTCGTATTCCTTCCAGTCCTAGTGACCCGACGAACAAAGCATATTTTAACAAATATCAAATATACAAATAAATAGACTTAAATGTTAAATGCATCGAATATTAAAAACTAATACTTAGAAGCATAGTATCTGTTAAAATATAATCCTCATTTCGAGTCATATAGACCCGAGAAAAACACCAGGGTTAAAGAACAAAACGTAATGTCTGACTAATTTTAAGTCTCAATGAAAAGGATTAACGTGAGAAAGCACATTTCATACATTTCCACATATCCCAATTATTAGGTGTAGAAATGAATTCTTTCCGATTTTTCCATAAAATGAAAGCTTTAATTAAAGAAACATATCACACCCCATTCTTCGCAGCATTCACTGTTATTATCATTGCATTTTCGTCACTTTTTTGGAAACTTCTAGATCCTGGTTCGGTAAAGTTTGGTAGCTTGTAAACCGTAAAGTTATCTAAGCATTTTCTTGAAACTGAGAATTTTTATCGTCTTTGCTGCATGTGAGAGAGTGTTACCGTGACGGAGAATAATCTTACAACTTCCTTGACAATACAATTGTCTTATTATCGATATCGTTGCTTAATTTTGTTAATTGTTGCAACTGGACATTTGATTTCGCAATGGAACTCCCAGACTGGTCAGAATTTACCGAAGATTCTTTTTCGTCAAATTATCATGGAGAATCCACTTCCTCAAAATCAGCAGTTCCAACCGTTACAAAATTAGAATCATCATATTCAGCATATGACTGTAGCAATCATTTAAAGTTCACCAAAAAGAACTCTTTTCTACACCTAATATTTTCGCCTTTGTTCACATTTTACAAAGGGCAACGTAATATAAAAAGTATTGCAGAATTAAATATCATCCCCTGCAATCTCCCACGTAAAAAGCCCACGATTCGTCCTAACCCACGCTTTCTAAGAACATCCCTCGTGCTTCGACTTCTCACAATTTTTCATCCATGAAGTCTCGCACAGAAATCTGCAGCAGATCGCTAGGAATCCATCCAGCAAAGTGTATAAACAGCAAGGCCACTCTTTCGTATCGATACCAGCAATCTTTTCCTTTCATCCTCGCATCTCATGGCATCGAGTTTGAGGCAACATATTCCATTTCAAATTCAACGGCGGAATTCTATCCGCCACTTCTAGAAGCACCACGTCAATCCAAGATTGTTGTATAATATATCGCGTTTCTCCAAGCCTCGCTTTACAATTAATTTGCATCATTCACCTCTTCAACCCTCGATCCTCTTCTTGCACGGTGACGTCATCCATTTACCAGGTTATCGGCCTACAGCCTGAAACTCCGTTTTGTGATAAACAGAGCGTGTTATCGAAAGGCTACCCTTTATGTCTACCTGACAAACCGAATCGCAAGACGATCGATTAAATCGATAAAGATTCTATTGGATCGATTATATCAGGAAAGATGAATAGGATCGTGTTGTTAGATCGATGAACATGACTTGGAAGAAGAGAGGAGATTTTTCTCGTTAACAACGGACCTCCTAATTTCGAGGCTCGATTATTCCCTTGCGTCGCAACAGCACGGTTCACTTTTAACGAGTTTGTAAATTTATCGGAGCAATTTTATCGCGGACCGCTGGAACTTCTGTGGGTTGGCTTTTATTTTAATAATATTTCACGACGAGCACCGGATAAGATATTAAAATCGTTAGGTGCCGGAGTACGTTGAAAGCTCGGTGAGGTGGTTTTATAACGGAGATGTTGCGTTGGGAGGGAATTTTACGAAAAATTAGGAGACTACGAGAGAGGGCTGAGGGAAATTTGGAATTGGGAAGTGGTTCAGGTAATTGTAGGGAAGGAAAGTGTGGGGAATTGGAGCGTTCTGCTTCCCCATTCTCGTGGGAATAGGCTACTGTATTTGGAAAATTTCTTTTCTTTGCAATTTTTTGTCTGTAACTGATGTGGTTCTTGCGAATTGGGCAAGTTATAGGCAGGTTCCGAACTATTGAGAGTTTATTGCATTAAATAATAATTTATCGCCATAATTCCTTTGATATTTTTTTGGTTTTAGATACTGTAGTTGTCCCATTTAGGATCTCTTGTTTTAATTGGGTTCCGAATTACTGAGGCTCTGACTTATTAAACAATAATTTGGTAAAAAGTTCTTAGAGGCGATGAGAATTGAAAATTGAATCCATTGATTGCGACTGCGACAGAGGCTTCATCTTCTTATTCGTTTTAGACCCCTTTTTTTAACTTTTTCGATTTAATTACTATGATTGTTTTATCTAGACTTCACTGTTTAAATTCAGCTCTGAACGATTGAGACTCTGACATATTAAATAATAATTTGTCAACAATTTCTCAGAGATAACAGGGATTTGATTTTAGGCCCACTGATTGAATTTAGCCATTTTTTGTATCTCTTGGACTTTAATTCCTATGATTGTTTAGCCTAGGACCGAACGTTTTAATTAGGCTCCGAACCATTAAGAGTCTGACACATTAAATACTACTGTGGTAAAAATATCTCAGAGGTGATAAGGATTTTAATTCTAACACTGATTGAGACTTCGAACGTTCAATTCTTTTCCCATCATAGTCTCGAAAATTTTTGTTCGTATTTGGAAAATTTGCAAGTCAAAGGAAATGTGATACTTAAACTTTCTTTTTTTAAATATCCAATCTACGCTTCCTGATGAAACTTTTTCCCCCTGGGAGAGTCTATAAAGGATTAAAATATATTCCGAACACGTGCAGAGGGAATTCTATAAATTCCTGATACGCCTAAAGCAATTTGGCAACCGTCGTGCGGCTTTCGAACGTTTCAACTTTTATTAATAGATCCTGCCTCACCTATTCGATAGTTAGATACGTACACCTGTACTTTGTTTACGAAATTACCACAAATTCAACACAGAGCACGACGAAATTTCAAGGAAAATCTTTTTCCATCTTGAAAATCTTCGAATGGCAAAAAGATCTGTTTCTCCCAATTGGAGATTTTTTTACATAATTCCGCGCATTCAGGCAGAGTTCGTTAATATTTCGATGTTAATTTCAGATTGTCAGCAATTAAAGTACATTAATTAGCGACATCGTATTCGACGGGGTTATAAATGCGAGAAGTTCCAATTTAGTTTTACGATATTTCCGCACATTTCGACGACGCCATGTACTTTTGAATCGGCTCTCTTTTTTCGGATAAAAAAAAATGTAAAATAGGCAGGAATCGTTGGGATGGTCGGTGAATATAATAAAAGCAGTTCTCCCGTGAGAAGGTAAAAATTTCACCGAAACGAGAAGGTAAAGAGAAACCGCTTTATTCCACCTCATTATTTTGCATTACTCCCGTCCCGCGATTTACACGACGAATACGTTTCGGCTCGTCTTTTTTCCTTAACGTTGGAAAAAACCGCACAAATCAAGTCTACCGGTATAAAATACTGCAGTGAGCGAAGGAAAAAATTCGTGGGTGCTGAAAAAAGCTAAATTTGTATCTTGAATGAACGGTCATGGTATTTTCACTATGTTTTGCTTTTGTGCGGCGGTGATTTATTAACACTAAAACTACCAAACCAGTCTAAATCGCTGGTCCTTCAGTTTTTCCAAAAATTCTCCAAATTTATAAGACAATAATCCTGTAAACATTCTACATGCAACTAATAATACTCTAAATTACTAAATTGATCATTCTTTTCACTTGCTGATTCTTCGTTTTTCAAAGTAATTATTTCATATACTGGTATTGAAATATAACAGATTTAAAATTAGTATTTCAAGTATTAATCACGGTAAGTTTCCTTTTACAAAATCAATGAAGCAATATGACACTAGAATTACTAATCCAGGTAGAATCATTGGTTCGTAATTTTTTCCAAAAATTCTCCAAATTTATAAGACAATAATCCAGTAAATATTCTATATGGAACTAATAATACTCTAAATTACTAAATTGATCATTCTTTTCACTTGCTGATTCCTCGTTTTTCAAAGTAATTATTTCATATACCGGTATTGAAATATTACAGATTTAAAATTAGTATTTCTAGTATCAATCACGATAAGTTTCCTTTTACAAAATCAATGAAGCAATATGACACTAGAATTACTAATCCAGGTAGAATCATTGGTTCGTAATTTTTTCCAAAAATTCTCCAAGTTTATAAGGCGAACAATCTGGTAAATATTGCAAGTCCAGCTGATAATACTCTAAATTATTTAAGTAATCATGAAATACACATTTTAATGTAACAGATTTAAAATTGATAGTTCTAGTAACAATCACGGTAAGTTTCTTTTACAAAATGATTCGAGCAATATGAAGTTTTTATAAACACTGAAACTTTACGTAAACGTGTTTAATCTATCTGAAACCTGCTAACAAATTTCCTTATAATTGCTATTTACAAAAAATCGTACTGCGCAAAGAATACAGTTAATGAAAGCTGAACAAGAAAGAGAATTAAATTCTAACGGTCGCTGCATTCCCTGGAATAACTACATTTCCTTTTATATAATGGAAAATGCATGGAACACGATAGTTTAACGTAATGACTGCATTTAATTTGCATCTCGTAGGTAGTTTCTAAGAGGGTGAGTCTGTACGAGGGTGCGCTATCGAATACGATTGTTTTTCTATACAATGAAATACATTTGCACTCTGCCTGTTTGTACACATTTTGCGACATTTTGCGACATTTTGGAATCCAACGGAATGAATCAGAATTGTATTATATTATTTCTGACCGAAGTTTAAGTTATGTCTAGACTGATTCGAGACTGAATTTCGAACGAATAATGTCAGACTGCACGGGAATGAGAAACAGAGTTACTTGAACCGTGAAGCAATCTTCAAAACAATGCAGTCGATGTACCGTTGAAGTTTACTTATAACGGAATATCAGTGTTATAGAGTTTAATCAAGAATTTCCAATTAACAAATATCTGTTTCTATAGAATGACTACTCGCGAAATACGTCGCTTGTACTCTGTCTTTCAGAGGCATATTTGCATAGCAATATGATGATTAGATAGCATAGAAAACAGTTTGTAGACTAACTAGTAGAAACGTTTAGCGTTTAGGAGAAACAAAGTCAAAAGACCTGTTTGCGCGCCGGCAAAGTTTTACAAAAATACAACTAAACGACTCAAGCAACAAAGAAAAAATTGCAATTAGGAGAGCTTTAATTCTATTGCTGATTAAAATGGAAACAAACTCAAAAGACTTACTTGCACGTCAACAAAGTTTAACAAAAATGCAACTGGACGACTCAAACACCAAAGAAAAAATTGCAATCAGGAGAATTATAATCGCATGGCTGGTTAAAATAGAATCAAAGTCAAAAGACCTACTTGCACATTAACAAAGTTTGACAAAAATACAACTAAAAGACCCAAACACCAAAGAAAAAATTGCAATTAGGAGAACTATAATTGTACTGCTGATTAAAATGGAAATAAGGTCAGAATACCTACTTGCACGTCAACAAAGTTTAACAAAAATACAACTAAAAGACCCAAACACCAAAGAAAAAATTGCAATTAGGAGAACTATAATTGTACTGCTGATTAAAATGGAAATAAGGTCAGAATACCTACTTGCACGTCAACAAAGTTTAACAAAAATACAACTGGATGACTCAAACAACAAAGAAAAAATTGCAATCAGGAGAATCCTAATCCTTTTGGTGATTAAAATAGAAAAAAGTCTCAGTTACAAGAAGTCTTCTGCAAGTTAAAAAATTTAAAGAACATATTTCAAGCAGGGACATCAAAAGACCTACTTGCACGTCAAGAAAGTTTAACAAAAACACAAGCGGACGACTCAAACACCAAACGAAAATTGTAATTAGGGAAGAATTCTTCATTTACCATTGAAATTCATAAAAAAAACAACATTCCACGCAGCAGAAAAATTGATCTCGGATCCCGCGGAAATCAGGCCGGAAATCGGATTGTCCCGGAGTCGAGCCGCTCCATCCGACAGTCCCGGTTAGATTCCATTCGCCTACTTTTCATTCGCCCGTTCGTCGGTGCAAACGGCGGCAAGTAGTTCGCATCCCTTTGAATTTTCTCCGAACAAAGAACCCTACGATGTAGTTTCGAGGATGCTCGGACGTACGGACGGATATCGGTGTTTTCAGCCGTTAAACAGAATACTCGTTGTTTCTCACTGTGTCACCGAGAGTCACGTCGACGTCGAGATGATACGTGCATGTAAACGGACACACGTCGGATTTGCTGAATTAATGGAATTCACGTACATGTAGTATTGTTGCAGGAGTACGTGATACGCGAACGCAACAGTTTTCGCGCGAGAACAAACCCGAGAAGCGTCGAGATGTATTCAGAGTGTTATCGCGAGGAGTTAAGCCCCTCCAGTGTTGGTCTTTGGATTGTACAGTGGATTTCAATGGTGGCGTAGTTGGGTCAAGTCGGGATGCCGAACAATTAATTCGTAATTAAGCCGGTCAGTTTGGCCGTATTGATCTGAGATTTGTCGACTTTTTTTTTGTTTTTCTGTTGATTCGATCGGTTAGGATGTCGTGGAGGATTGCTTTGTCGAAAGGGAGTGGGTTGCGGATCTTGTAATCCTTTTTCTGTATTCCCTTTCTTTTTATTCGAATGTCGTGTGATGTTGTGGCTGTAGAACATTTTTGATGCAATAGGGTAAATTATGCGAATTTTAAGTATTTAAATTTTTGCTTCTTACATATTGAAAGAATATAATTTAGTTCAAGTATAATTTATTAAGTGAAAAGAAATGTATGCTTTGAATGATGAAATAGTAAATGTTTTGATTTCATGAATTTTTTGACGTTTCTTCGCCATTTTGTCAGATGCACCGGAAGTATTGATTTTGCAACCGCAGATGGAGATGCGTAAAAATAAGCTTCGACTTATCGTTAAGGATCGAGTGTGTGGATATTGGATTTTAGAAAACCCCGAACTGTTTTAAAACCGTGTCCACCCTCTCCGGATAGAAGGGTCTAAAAGCTTTCATTGCAAACACTTCGCGGCTGAAATTTCTATTGTTCCTGTTTTTATTCAAGTCCGATGTATGATTTGCGGAAAGATTCTTCTCAATCAAACGGTACTACCGGTCACTGACCTAGCGCTCCGATTTTAAAAATCTTCAAGAAAACAAAACAAATTACACGTAGAATGTCAACTGCATAAAAATGTCGCACGGTACCACACCCATTCAATTATTCTAAAGCATCTAAAATATTCCAATTTGAATGAAAAAATCACAACCTCTCATCTGATTTATTCCCATTATCATTTCTGCAGTTTTGGCACGTCTTTTTTCCTTTACGTTGGGAAAAACTACACAAATCAAGTCTACCGTTATATATTACTGTAACGTGGAAAGAAAAAAAATTCGTGGGAGTTGACAAAAAATAAATTTGTATCTTGTATAAGCCCTGATGGTATTTTCACTGTTCCACCTGTGAGTTGATGATTTATTGACACTAGAACTACCAAGTCTGTCAAAATCGCTGGTTCCTCGTTTTTTTCCAAAAATTCTACAAGTTTATAAAACAACAATCTACTAAATATTCCATATCCATCTGATAATAATCTAAATTACTAAATCGACTATATTTTTCACCCCCTGATTCCTCATTTTTCAAAGTAATTATTTCATATATTGAACTATAACAAATTTGAAATTAGAAGTATTGAATAAAAAATTAGTATCAGTTTTTAATTTTTTTTTAGTTTCAACTGCTAAAATCATCTTCTAAAACCCAAGTAAAAGAAATTTCTCTTACTATTCTCATCGACAATGGTTGTCTCAATAGCGTTAACAACGCTGCTCCCTGTTTTTCATGTTATTTCTCCCGGAAATCCAGCGTGGGCGAAGTTGCAATTACAAATGCAACGTAAACGCATTAGAGTAACTGTTGAGGCTCGGTGAATTTACCTTCTGGCCTTCTGCTCCACCTATTTCCGCCTCGATTTTATCCTCCGTCCAATTTACCGGCCGGTTATACTCGATGCCACTGGCATCGGTTTTGAGAATCCATTAACGCTTCACCGGGGGCCATTTAGGAGAAGACGATCTTCCTTCCCGAGGGTTCTCTGCTTCGTACAAAGATCCTCTGTGTACGAGCACCAAGAGACGAACATCGGTTCAGAGTCGCCTAACAGCGGAACTATGACGATGTCAGTGGGTTTAAGTGGAACACGAGGGCAGCTTGTTAGTCGGACATTGGAATTAAATTGGGCTTCAGTGTAGGGGTAGTTTGGTTCGATTGAGGGTGAGCGAAAAATGATATGTTTGTATATATCGAGAGTTTGGGGAATCTGGTAGAAGATGGACATAGTTAATTGCTTTTCTGGGAAACTGGTGGGTTAATATTGTCTATAGACTTCATGCAGAATGCTAGATCGTAGAGGATTAGTGGAATTTGAGTGTACAAAATTTTTAAAGTGTTGGACTTTAGTGTGAATCATGTTTTCTTGCTTGGGGAAGCTGAATTTGAGCAGTATGTGGTATTAGACCTTTGTAGCTGATATTTTACGAAATGGAAAGATTGGGAAACGTAATTGAGATAAATTCTCGTGAAATCTAGGGCACTAATATTTACTGTTAGGTTTTTCAAATAGAAACTTTGCAAACTGAAAGACTTTGGAAACGTTGTTAGGAAGTTAAATTTACAAAGAACCTAAGGAACTAATTTTTATTGGTTGGTTTTCCAAATACATACGTTGCAAATTGAAAAATTTTAGAAACGTTAAAAAACCTAAGGCAGTAATTTTTACTGTTAGGTTTCTCAAACAATAACTTAGCAAATTGAAAGATTATGGAAACTTTGTTGAGAAGTTAAATTTACAAAGAATCAAAGACACTAATTTTTATTAGTTGGTTTCTCAAATAGAAACGTTGCAAATTGAAAGATTTTGGAAACGTTAAAGAACCTAAGATCATAGTTTTTATTGTTAGCTTTCTCAAATAGAAATTTTGCAAATTGAAAGATTTTGGAAACATTAAAGAACCTAGGGCAGTAATTTTTACTGTTAGGTTTCTCAAACAATAACTTAGCAAATTGAAAGATTTTGGAAACTTTGTTGAGAAGTTAAATTTACAAAGAATCAAAGACACTAATTTTTATTAGTTGGTTTCTCAAATAGAAACGTTGCAAATTGAAAGATTTTGGAAGCGTTAAAGAACCTAAGATCATAGTTTTACTGTTAGTTTTCTCAAATAGAAATTTTGCAAATTGGAAGATTTTGGAGACGTTAAAGAACCTAAGACATTAGTTTTTACTGCTGGGTTTCTCAAACAGTAACTTAGAAAATTGCACGTATTGTTAAGAAGTTACATTTTCGCAAAACCAAACGGAGGAAATTAAACTTTTGCTTTCTCTTTCTTTTATACTTTTAGTTCTTATTTTCAATACTTATTTAACATGGTAGAATTCGAGATCAGAGGGGAACAATTTACGTGCGTTTATCGTGAGCGACCTTATCAGCAACGATCGCTAACCGGTGAGTTACTCGGCCCTCTTTTACGTAATTAATAATGTTATGCCCGATGTTGCAAGTTAACGAGGTGATTTGAGATGGCAATTAAAAGAACCGATAGGGACGAAGGGGAATTCCGTGGCCGATGTTAATGGCTGAAATTAATTTCTGTGCTGATAATTATAGTTTAGCCGATGATGTTGTTTTAGCCAGCGATCGCGTAATATTGCCCGTTCGATATCGAAAACCACCGGTTAGTTTCTCATTATCGGCCACTCGTCGGATATGGATTTTGAGATACGCCCGATATAATGGGGAAAGTTATTATGGCGTCCGTGCAACTTCATTTGGTGTTCTGATAGGATCTTTGGATCGTTGCACGGGGACTGATGAATGCAATGGCACGATGGCATTGATATTGATTACAGAATTTCACGAAAATACTTGCGATGTAATTTATTTGTTTTATAGATTCTTCGATTCACATCTAAATTATTAATGAAAATTAATAATCTTATAAAACTCCTTGGTTACGAGAACTTTGCAATATTAGACTTAGGTATTGTCTTTGTTATGAGTTTTCAAGGGAATTTTTAATAATTAAGAGATTTCATTGAATTAAGAAGAGTAAGTAATTAGTAATTATGTAGTATATATTGCTGATTAATAGTAATGATTTTTTTTATAGTAGTTTAATTTCACTTTTTCGAATCAAGAAGTGGCAAGTACTTATCAATCGCCCTATTTTAAATCTTACCAAAAGTTATATAGTAGAAAAGCTCTTCTAATGATATAGAACGTTAATTATAACTTGAAAATCTTCCACGTGGCTTCGAACAATCCTTCTTCATATCCTATCCAAATGGAGTTACTAGCACCGAGATGGATTTTACTTTTACTTCCGTTCAGTTCCATTCTCTCGATTTCCTCGCCAATTTTAATACTATCGTCGCCGCTGATTCTATCAGACACATTGAAAGATTGGCTCGATGACTGAAACTTCAGATTAAAATCATGACCATCGACTTCTAATACGTAAAAAACTACTAGATGCCTCATCTTTTAAAAACATCATTTATCATGAAGTTAATTTCAATTTTGAACCTTTGTAACTGATTTTCTTATATTTAAACCATCGAGCAATATCTAATGATTGCAGTTATCGGTGAAAAAAAATAAATACAGCAAAAAATATGATCAACATGCAAATACATTCATTTCAATTAACTGACAATACACATAATCAAATTTATTTGAACAAAAAATAGCTTTAGCAATCACCAAAATATAAATTATTCGTTTGAGGACATCACTGGCAAGATATTCTGGAATATCACGACAAAGGAATAAGTATTTGCAATGGACAGGTGTGTTTTCGTTTTAATATCGACCTATCGCACCGATCCGAAATTCGAATAGCGAGTATTTGTTGCGTTAATTGCGCAAACTCAAAGTTCCGACCGGGTCTTTGGCAAATATTGGCTTCCCAGCATAATGTACCTTTTCGCTCGAAACTTTCGCAGAATTGCCAGTGCGCAAACCTATTTCTACGCTGTTAGAGTGTCACTCACCGTTCTCTCTATTTACAAAATCGTCCCCAGCAATTTGGTAAACGAACTTACCGAAGAGAACGTCGACGGTTTTCGAGTCACACTAAGAAATTTCTCTTTAATACTTCGTCTTATATGTCGCAGATGTTCAAACTTTTCGTTGCACGAAACCAACTTCTACCGCAGCTTGAGATCTCGAATTTCTCCAAGCTTTCCGGAAAAATTGCAGAATATTACAAAGTGAAACTATAAACGAGAATTTTTTTATCAACCGACTCTGTTTGATGACTATATCCTTCATGTGGGAAATATAGTTACTATTTGCTATTCAACCAGTCACGTGCGAGTGACGAATATATTCGTCATTATTCGATTGTTGTGAATGTTAAGAAAAACACCACTGGTTAAGAAAAAATATGAATTTTGAGAAATTAACACTAGAACTAGCCTTTCGTCGAGGTTTATTTTCCTAAATTTTTTTCCTCGAGACAAAACTGGCCCAAACGAGATGTTTCCCTTATGTATTTGTTAAAGTTTACTACTACGTTATGTAATCTTGTGATTGAAAAACATGTATTTATACTCTCGTGCGTAAGTGCATTTATATTTTCTTTTGTGAATAAAGTTATTATTATTATTATTACTAGAACTACCAAGGTGGTCAAAATGACTTGTTCTCCATCTTTTCTAAAATTTGTTCAAGTTTATACGAGAACTATGGAGTAGATATTATAGGTCCGTCTTATAAAATATAAATTACTGAATTAATCATCTTCTGCATCTTGTAATTACTCGTTTTCTAAAGCATTTATTTAACCAGTTAACTACGGAATTTAAATTTGAGAACCCCTCGTAGGATACGGAATTAAAGTGGAACAATGACGTATATACACGTTAAACACAAAGTAAATGGTTCTGTTATAAATTTTACGAAAAGAGGAAAGCGAAACGTGGAAATTATATAAATTTTTAGTCGATAAAAAATTGACAATTTAGCGTTACAAGGCTACCGCAATAGAACTTTGGATTGACGTGTATACACGTCGAACGCAGTTTACAGGTTAATGTATTAAAATATCATAGATTTAACGCCAGTAACCTAGTGTTAAAAGAAACTTCCAAAAAGTTTATTATCTATAACATAATAAAAGCAAATTTTTGCTTTTGAGCCACCTCAAACTACTAGCAAAATTGAGCAGCCCTCACCACCCAAAAATAAAAATTCTCAAATAATTCCTGCACCAAAATTCAACGTCAGAAAATCATTTTTCCTCCAAGTCACTTTCAAGTGAATCTCAGAAAATAAATAAATACGTAAACGAAGCCAGAGTTTGGACTACAGAGGAAAAACCATCGTGGTGGCTTTCGCCGAAGACAATGCCCCAGCCTGAATATTCTACGAAAATAGATAAATGATATTTCAAGGCTTTCACTAAATCCAACCACGACACGGGACTTGGTTAAATAACACGAGTTTCGTAGTAACGAACAACGGGTCAGCCTCGCTACGAAATTAACTCCAAGTTACACTTATTCACCGAGAGGCTTAGACGAACAACTGGGTCCGACAGTTCCGCTTAATTTCCCCACGTCCATTCCTCACGGACGTTCGCAATTCAATTTACCAATTACGAGCCATCTCTTATTGTTTCGCGAGGCCATTTTCTGCGTGCGACACGTATTTTTGGGTGGGCGAGAAATAAAGGTGGTATCAAATTCAATGAACGTTCGAATAATGGGGTTTAACGAGACTCGGCGATGTCGCAATTGTGGAGATTATTTTTTAAATGGTATTTCTCGTATTTATTTGATTGGTTGTATATTTTTCTGATCACAATGATAGACGTCTTTTTGTTGAAGTGGGCGGAATGGCTTGGGTGGAATTTGATTCGGTAATTTCAACGATAGGGCCAACTTTGAGGTGTCGATTGCTGTAGGGAGAGTTGATTACTTGATATATTTCATTTTGGAAGATTTAATAATTGTATTTTAGTTCGGTATCTGTTTGTTAGTACAGGTTTGTGGCTTTAGTAATAAATATTTTGTATTAAAATTGGCAGAATGCCTCGGGTCCGAATTTGATTCGGTAATTTCCAGGGTGGGGACAACTTTGAAGTGTCGATTGTTGTAGGGAGAGTTGATTAATTGTTATATTTCATTTTGGAAGGTTTAATAATGGTATTTTAGTTAGGTATCCGTTTGTTATTACAGGTTTGTGGCTTTAGTAATAAATATTTTGTATTAAAATTGGCAGAATGCCTCGGGTTGGAATTTGATTCGGTAATTTCAACGATAGGGCTAACTTTGAGGTGTCGATTGCTGTAGGGAGAGTTGATTACTTGTTATATTTCATTTTGAAAGGTTTAATAATGGTCTTTTAGTTAGGTATCCGATTGTTAGTACAGGTTTGTGGCTTTAGTAATAAATATTTTGTATTAAAATTGGCAGAATGTTTCGGGTTGGAATTTGATTCGGTAATTTCAAGGGTAGGGGCAACATTGAGGTGTCGATTGCTGTAGGAAGAGTTGATCATTTGATATATTTCATTTTGGAAGGTTTAATAATGGTATTTTAGTTAGGTATCTGTTTGTTAGTACAGGTTTGTGGCTTTAATGATAGATATTTTGTATTAAAATTGGCAGAATGCCTCGGGTTGGAATTTGATTCGGTAATTTCAATGACAAGGGCAATTTTGTGGTGTCGATTGCTGTAAAGTGAATTGATTATCTGTCACTGTTCGTTTGAAAAGGTTTACTAATAGTGTTTTATTTAGATATTCGGTTTTAAGTGGATGTTGATAGCAGCAGTGATAGATACTTTGGATTAAAATTATCACGCTGCCTTGGGTTGCAATTTGATTCGGCAATTTCGATGATGATGACAATTTAAAGTGTCGATGTTTCAGGGAGATTTGATTATTTGCTACCTTTCATTTTGGAAGGTTCATTAATTGTATTTTAATTAGGTATCTAATTGTTAGCATAGAATTGTGTCGTTAGTGATAGATATTTTGTATTAAAATTGGCAGAATGCCATGGAATTTCAATGTTAAGGTTTACCTTGGAAGCCACTACCATAGGTGGATTTGATTATTCGAGACCTTTCCAATTTTGTTCGTGCTCTTTGGAGGGTGACGAGTACATGACAAATTATGAATACGAAGTTCACACGTTTATGAGGTACAGACGACATAATAGTCTCGAAGGGTGACTGACGAAGGTGACGAGTAGAGTGACAATGTTGTTCTAATGGGAGGCCAAAGGTATCCAACATGACTAGCGACTGTTGAAAGGTTCCAACAGGTCATTTTTTTCAATGACGACAAAAAATTTGGGAATCTCTAAGTGAGAGACTTTTTTTACTGTGTTTTCAAGTTCACCGGAAACTGAGACGAAACTAGAGGAAACATTATTGCTTTCAACCATTCTCTAGTGACACTCTTATGATATTCTTACACTTTTTATCGGTTTCCTTTAACCCCTTTACGTACAATTTCTTCTGTGACTTGTCTCGCAATAATTTAGGATTGAATTGGTAAAATGAAAATTGGTCAGAGTGTATAGAAATAATTTTAACTACGCGTCTCACTAATACTTTTAATTTGATAAGTTTTGCAACACTTTGAAGTTTTCTGTTTAATTTGCCGCATCGCGAGAGTCACTCGTTATAGTATTGCAAGAAGTTAATGAAAGTACTTTCAATATTTAAGGATAATTTTGAAGATCAAAAATAAGTATGATTTTAATCATATTCTAATATTTCCATGTTAAAGACTATTTTTAAAAAGTAATACCACCCTCTTGCAACGCCCTTTGCCATTACTTATTTGACGTCAGAACGTTAGAAGTTGAAATACTAGGAAATTTCAACGTTAAAAGGAAGATGTATCGTGGAATTCCACATTTATTAATTATATTTACGTCATGATGTTCTTCACATTAAATATATTAACTCCTCGGGCGAGGATGTGAAAGTATCGCACACAGCGAGTTCCATTTTCGCGAAATGGCCGCACGATCAAAAAGCTCCGTGCTAATGTAATGAAACTCAATTTTTTCCCATTATTTTTTTTTTTTAACGTTCACGTTTCTTTTGCATAAAAGTTTCCGTTGATTCATGTCCGCCAGCTTGCAATCATAAATTGGCAGTTGAAGTTGGTGCAGCTTGTTTTTTGGAGGTCGACGAAAGGGGTTAATATTCGCACTGGCACGGTTTCCAGATTTAATGTAATTCAACTGAGTGTATTGTTTACATTGTCCTCGATATTGTGCAAAATATCCGACCGTGCTTTACATTTGTGTGAGCAATATGCGTAATTAATATTACACGCTTCCACGATTTCATCGTATCACGTGGAAAATATCACAAAATATTATGTCTTCTCGCACGAGCGATTATCTGGAGAATAAAATTCTATTACTCGTGACTTTAATAACCGAAATTACAAGTAAATCGATGGCTTTTAATTGAATTTTACAGAGAACTTCTTCGAGGAGTTAATAATCTCCTGGATTAAACGGTTAATTGTGTTTCCAGTCTCTGCTCGAGTTCTTCTCACAGCTTTATCGCGAACAGATGGGCGTGGCCCTGACCCAAAATCTACCTTGGATACGATATATTTTTACCAGGCTTTCCATTTATTTAGAAACAAACGGTAGAACGAATCTCATTTCGTTTGATGAACCAATGTTACCTCAATGATCATTTTTACCCTCAAATCCAAGAATTTTTATTCTACAAATATTTTAATATTAATAATACCCGCTGCAGATTGCTAATAATTATTTCCTGTTCTTTGATCATAAAATATATTTTCCACACACATAAATATCATCGTTGCACTATTGTTTTACAATAGTGTTTCAGTGAAAATTAACACTTTGAACACCGGCTAAATATCAGCCGCTGAGAGCCAAAAAGTCGATTTTAAAGTTTTTAAGTTTAAAAGTTTTGTGCAATGCACAAATTTAACGAAATAACAGTGCCTTTCTTTGTCTACTTTACCGTTTTCGTCAAGTCAAAATAATATGACAGATATTGGTCGGTCAAAGTTGCAATTACATATTTGAAATTCCGCATTATCGATGGAAAGCCATGCAATGTGTTAAAACGGACTTCTCATATTAAATTATAAGAAAGTAGGTTTAAGAGGACTCTGAAATTATCGTTTTTTCAGCATTCTTTTAATTTTCTTTTGCTCGTTTGTAACAGGTATCGTTAACAGAGGAGATTCGTTTAGAAGAAGAAGATCAAGGTCGAATTCTCTGGCACCTGCCGAACAGGAAAACGAGGAAACGCAGTCAGCCCCGGCAAAAGATGTTACCTCGTATGCCGTCGCAATGCTGGGAGCCAGGGGTGTCGGAAAAACCTCCCTGATCAGCCAATTTATGACCAGCGAATGCATAAATGCGTACGACAGACAAAAAGGTTGGTATTTAAATGTGATTTATCAACTTGAGACTTTGCAATTCGCCTTACTTCACCGTACTGAATAATATATTCGAGGGAAAACCCTACTTTATATTTCGTTAGAAAAAGATGGACCCTTCGGAACTCTCAATCGAATTTTGATCGAGCAGTGCTTTGCTCCATTTTACTGAAATAATATTAAAAAGTGTGATTCCTCAATCAAATAATTTTCTACCAGTCATCAAATAAGTTTATTTAAATAGTATCATCAAATAATTTCATTCAAAATCTTCCTTTAATAGAAAATCTATGGAAATCGTCGCTTTCATGGGTTTCTACTTTGTTTATAAATATTTCTGAAGTTTATAGACAAGCAGTGTAAGAGATATTTCACGTGTATTTTGTAATACGTAAATTACTTAACTGATCGTCTTCTCTGTCGCTTGGTCTCTATTTTCTTTAAGTTATTTACAAGTAAAATGCATAATATCTGACAAGGTCTTGATAAATCCGATTGAATCACCCTCGAAATCTTTTACAGGACACAAAAAAAAAATATTTCTCTTCGCCGTATCTAACACACAATTAATATAATTAATTATAATAGATTTAACTCTATATCTACCGATAATTAATTCACTATATTTGAAATTGTCAAATAAAAACGTCCGAATAAATATGAAGGGGGTGAAAAACTTAATTAGTCGCCGACAGTTTTCAAGATACACGTAGAAAATTAAAAAAGAAATTACGTTAAAAAATTCCGGAATAACTAACGTTCTCAAACTACTCTACTATGTTCAAAAAATTCAGGGCAAGTACTTTTGACCACCTTGGTAGATTTACTTTTAAAATCCGTAGATACACACGGACTTAAAATCAACCGATAGAAAATTTCACGCAAAGGCTATTGAATTCTCCCACAAAAAATAAAACCTATAAAATCCTTACGTCTCCGAAAGTCTTCGTCCTTCCATTCAGCAATAAAGTCGTCCGTCGTTTTAAACTTCTCGTTCGATCTCTCCAAGAAAGAATCCTGGCAATTCAGCTCTGCGTCCAACAAGGACGTATTACTCATTCCCAAAGAACACAGGACACGAAGGAGGATATTGGCAGCCTAGATTCTTCTCTCTCTCTTTTTCACTCCCGCCGTGAAATATGTCAGCTAATGAAGCGAAAGGTCACACATAAATCGTCCTGTGTCTAGAGATCGGTAGAATTCAATTTCCCAGGAATTAAGTGGCCAGAGAAAACGTTGACTCCTCTCGACGGTTTCAATTTTCAACAAAACCTTTCCTCTCCCAAGGACAAATGGCGATCGTTGGTTTCATTCCGATAGGTCTTCCGGTTCTCCCACGAAATACAAAAGGTCTTGGGTAAAGGTAAAGCCTGTAATTTTATGCTCAGAATTAGATTTCCTCATGGAAAGCTTCGTCTCGGGGCTAGTGCTTCTTTAACAGAAATCTCCATGGAACGAAGAAAAACGTTTCTCCTTCGATTCGGAAAGTATCGGTGGTTATTGCGCTTCTTTCTCCATTTGGACGAGTGCCAGAAAAATCGACGAATATTTTCGTGATGAAGCATCGGCTTTATAATGTTCTCCTAAATTAAGCCAATTGCATGTGAGACTTCTGGTATACGAGAGCTGTTTTCGTCGGGACACGTCCGCGAATGGCAAAAAGAATCTGAGAAGAGACATGTGTCAGTTTTGCGGGAATTTCCATGCTGATCGACGACCAGCTAGCGTAGGATTCTTCTGAATCATCGAATTTATTTCGTACAAGAGTCTTAGCTGGCATCGATATGTCTGTGTATGACGATGTACATGATAATCCACTTGGTCGTGCAATCTTGCAATATAGTGCAGATAATTCATCTCAACCGAAATATCTGGATTTCGTAATCGTGTCTTTCAGTAATTGCAAGTCTCTTTGAAATAAATAGTTGTGACTTAGCGAAGACAGTATCGTTGATAGATAAGTGGAAAAATTTATCGATGTTGATTGACTATGTGTCGATGAAACTATCGAATCATTCTTTTGGTCAGACTCGTTGGAAAAGCTATTGGAATTGATTTCTATGCGTGAAAAAGTGGCGCGGTGAAGTTTGCAAATTCGTTTTCCATCCTATCGATACTTTTTTCCGGTGAAGAATTTCATGTGAATTTGATATAACGACATAAATAAAAAAATTCATTTAACTTTCGACGCTTCTAGTCTTTATTTATTTACCTATTTCGATACAATTGCGTGCAAGTGATACAGCTTTACCACGTTGAATGTCACCAGGATGTCGTTAGTTTCATCATTTTTACTGAAGTGAAACTTTTTCTGTTAAATTCGCTTC
Organism: Cerceris rybyensis; assembly: GCA_910591515.1. Taxonomy (NCBI): domain Eukaryota; kingdom Metazoa; phylum Arthropoda; class Insecta; order Hymenoptera; family Crabronidae; genus Cerceris; species Cerceris rybyensis. The sequence continues at coordinate 10,254,334 of OU342790.1, forward strand.
TTTACAAAGCAGAAACTTTAAGGATACAAGTAAATAGATATTCGGCGGACCTTTTATCTTTTTAACGTCGATATTTAAATATTCAGTATGTCCGAGAATTCAGAAATATTACAATTTAAAATTTACACGAAATTTCACCGAATTCAATGGCGCCGGTCACCAGCGACCCTATGGCAGTCAAAGTGTTGAGACATTTTAAAAGACACAGACTATTTAATCCAAACTAAGGCGATAATTGCACCACATTATAATTAATTTATCACGAATATACAAAATTTCACTGAATTCCATAGCCGGTTACCAGTGACCCGCATGGCAAAGTGTTAATGCGAAACGATCTGCATAAAAGAGAGAACAATTTTATTTCCTGCACGAATAAAAACAATGGAGCTACTAAAGAAATGTCGAAGGACGAGAGAAATGTTGGGCAGGGTGATCGATTCTTTTGCAAATAATCTTCGGCCATTTTCAACGGTTTACGTTGTAAACGTGCCGTTGGCCGTTAAATCGCGTAAGTTTATGCGAATGTCCCGCTCGTATCTCGATTGCGTGGCACCGAAAGACGTCGATTCCGCGCCGAGAAACATTTGGCTACCGATGATGCTCCACGGCAATGCGGAAAACGATAATTTCAAGAATAAATTCGTTCTTTGTCTTCGCGATTTGTGGCTTGTCCTACTTTATGCGTAAAATGTCCTAGTATTTCATTCGAACGGGATGACGTTCTAATTCCTGGATAATCTACAATTTACATCGTAAATTTCGGGGAAATCGTGGCGTTCCGTTAAAATAGAATAATCGCAGAAACGTTATTACCATTGGACGAAATGAATTTTACGTTGTAGCTTTATGGTATTTGTTTTAACACTGGAATTTCTTGCTATTGTTCCTATTTGTATTACATATTTTTATTTTATCGTAGTATCTTGACCTTCCTAGTTATAGTTATTTAATTTTTAAGATTTTTCTACAATTTGATTCAGATGATTTATGGGATGTTGAGGATGCAAGATCCGTAGACTTTTGGTTACGGACTTGTGCGAATTAATAAGGGAGGAGAGATTGAGACAGAAACAATTAAATCGGAGAATTTCCAAGATTTTTACACTTGCTTTACTTTTTTCCCTTGAATATAATTTTTTTTAAGTTTCTTTAACACTAGATTTACGGAGCCAATTTGTCTCATTCAAAATTTGATTACTATATACCTAAAATTTGATATAATATATTGGTTGGTTAATTTTTTAATACTCAATCGTTCATTTAAATTGATGTGGAACTATTTTCTTTGCAAAAAACTTCAATTTCTTGTATGAGTCAAATTGGCTCACTTCCGGAAAATTCAGCTATATACATAGTGAACATCCGTAAATCTAGTATTAATACTAGAATTACCAATGGTTAATACTAATCTTTTAATAGATTGAAGCATATAGTTTTAATACTTTTTGGTTTTAACTGCTTGCATTATTTCTCTTAGGACCCCTGCTTTTTATGAGTTCCAAACCACAAAGGTTATGAAGTGCACAAAGTAATATTTTCTTTTATAAGATAATAGTTTACTTAGATGCAATAGAAGGGAATCTATAATTATAAAGAATATTTTATCAGTCTTTCTATTTTTTTTTGTTTTCACCTACTCACAAAAATAATTTGACAAGAGTTAGAGTTCAGGTCGAAAATGTAACCCGAAATGTCTGTATAATTTCGAAAACACGTTCGCCAGTAAAGTTTCAGGTCCGACGAGAAATCGCAAGGCTGTGTAAACAATCAAAAACCGGGACGTATATTCGTGCGTAACAATGAAGCGATGGATGAATGAGAAAATTGTCGGCGATCGATTCTTCGAAAAATAAGCTATCGCGAATTTAGTCCGTTGAATCCCGATTGTTTACAGGAACGTGGGAAAACCATTTGCAGCTGACAGAAGTAGAACACGAGTGCATTTCCTTGAGCCATTCACTTTTGCAAAACCTCGATTCAAACTTGACGAAAGAAATTGAACGTTCATTTGAGAGAGCTTTTTAAATCCAATAGACGTCAAGTGTTACAGTGAATTGTTAAAGTTCTTTTTTCATTTTGTCCCGTCAATTTTCTCCGGTTTAAAAGCAAAAAAATCTTTTTGCTACGAGGGACAGAAAATAGCAAAGTAATATAATCAGATTGTAAGGAGAAATATTCACGAGATTTACAAGTTAATTACACTCTTCGCTTTATCTCGACGATGCTCTCGATCTTTAACGGGGTATTGAAAGTTCCAAGAATTTTTTTGCAATTATATTAACTAATTTAAAAAATTACTCTGACGAAAGACTCGTTTTTAATACATTTCAAACTTCTGATAACTTGTTAGGAAGAATTTGCAAGGATAATTCGAATTCACGGAGAATCTCTGCTAGATAGTATTTACAAGTAATCATAATTTCTGCAAAAATACATCTTTTGAATAATAATTACGTTGTTACAAATTATTCGCAATTCAGCAAGTTAAATTGCACGACTTCTCGGAGGATGGAATTAAAGCACAAAATAACAACAATCGAATCTCGACTTCTTCCTTTACAGAAAGTAAATAATATTTTCCATCAAATCTAGAAGAAAATATTCCATTTTGCAATATTCCTTAACACGATAGAAAAAGAAGCAAAAATTCTTAAAGGTACACGTCAAAAGGATACAACAAGGATACTTCGCGGAAAAACGCAGGGTTTTTCTTTCTAATAACGAAAAGTCGAATATAATATAAATCTCAGCCAAGTCGATATCCTAGATCTGCAAAAATACACCTTTTGATTAATAATTACGTAGTTACAAATTATTCGCAATTCAGCAAGTTAAATTGCACGACTTCTCGAAGGATGGAATTAAAGCACAAAATAACGACAATCGAATCTCGACTTCTTCTTCTACAGAAAGTAAATAATATTTTCCATCAAATTTAGAAGAAAATATTCCATTTTGTAATATTCCTTAATGCGAGGAGAAAAACGTAAAATCGTCCAAACATGTTGGCACTGGAAGCCAAAATTGTTAGAGATTCACGTCGAAAGGATACAACAAGGATACTTCGCGAAGAAACGCAGGGTCTCTGTGCCAAATAACGAAAATTCGCATACAGAATAAATCTCAGCCGAGTCAGTGTCCTAGATCTGCAAAATAGCAACAGTTATGGCTGCGTTCTTCTTCAATCCTGGCGACTATTCGTCGCTGAATTTTCTACACAAAGAACTGCACTTTCATTTCTAAAAAAAGAAGATGAAAAAGTTAAAGTTAAAATTGTAAATAAAACTTTCCAACTTACATGTATCCTTTCGCGAAAAACATGTAGAGCCTAATTAGAAATTATAATATGAGAAAAAGTTTTGGTAAAGTTTCAAGTATTTATTCAAATTAGTTTTGTTCTATTGCAAAGAACTTGACGTAGAGTTATGGAGTTATTGTTTGACAAATTGTAACGTTAATTGGAATCCTATGCGTTAGGAATTCCGTAACTCATGCGTAATTGATGTACGCGAAATTGCAGTGCATGCACGGTACAAAATGAAAGTTACAACGTTCAACGTGAATGCATAGGTAACTCTGCACTTCTATCGTCCATTCGTTTTCCACCTCGTTTTAAATATGTGCATCGCATTAAATTACGACGACTCGTAATTCCCAGGGAATCGTACCGTATAGAATAATTCCACGTAAACAATTAACATTTTGAAAAACATTCTACGATGATTAAAAAAACAAGTCAAGCTTTTATCAAAACGAATCCAATGTTATTTAATTTTTTCATTTTAATTTCAATTCTAAAACTTTCCTGCACTTAGCGTTTTATCCTTTTGATTGATTATTTATTGACACCTTTAACACTAAACGTACCGATCATTTTGTCTAAAGGCAAATTTACGTTGAAATGGGGTCAATTAAAGCTTCTGTGGTACCTTTAGTGTTGATTGTGACGAATGTCCATAAACTTTTAATTATTCTTGGAACTTCGCAGTTTATTAAAATTTTCTTTAGAGCTATTTTCTATTAAATTCGATTTAAACAGCAAGATCGTTCTGCGATAATGCGATGCATACAGTTCAAAACAGCGTGCATAGGTTTAATCGACATTATAATAAATAATCTAATTGTTCGTGCGAAAATGAAGCGATTAATTGGAGTAAAAAATATCGACAGATATTCTGTTAGAAACTAACGTGAAATGCTTTAGTGGCAGTGTGCATCAATCGAATATAATTTGAGGGGAATATAATTAAATTATGATACCGTTTCTGTCTACGACACGTAGTTGACATCGAGGGTTCACGATTTTACTGCAATATTGCAAACGGCGCAACAAATTGCACATGCACATGGAACACGTCGTAATTGAAGTGATTAATAGACACGTAATGATAAGATGACCTTAAAAGTACGAAGAGGATAATGCATTTAAACCAGTGATTCAGTTTTAAAAAAAAGGCCTTTCGTTTCTTCTGTAAGATAAAAATCTGTTAAGAAAAACATAGATTTTTTATGTGAAAAATGAAGCTTCAAAAAGTATAATAAAGGAGACATAAATATTTTAATTAAATTCCCTTCACGACATTATAAAACTTTTGTTGACAATGTTGTCTCTTTCGAAAAAATACTGTGACGATATTAGGAAGATTTGAAAATAGAAATTCTACGGCTAGACATGGAAAAAGATACTGTAAGATATTAGAAAAATTCAAAAATAGAAATTCTATTCAATATTTTAATTACATTCCCACTAGGAAACTATAAAACTTTTGTGTCTAAGGTTTTCTTTTTCAAAAAAATACAATAAGATGTTAGGAATATTTGAAAATAGGAATTCTGTCACTTGATGTAGAAAAAGATACGATGAGATATTAGAAAAATTGAAAGTGTATGAGATGACGTTGTAAGAGATATTACATAATATTAGAAATATTAAAAAGAGATATTCTGCACTTCGACGTCCCACGCAATGTTGCATGGTTGCACATTGTTTTTATAGTAAACATTAAATATTTTTATAATCTGTTACTTTATTCACGCTTAACTGACAGGTCTAAAATGAGATCCGCCAACGCGTAACAATGAAATAGAGAATCTCTACGATTATAAAGAGAAGCTGAAAAATACTTCCCTGAAGAGAGTAGTAGAATTACGTCAAACTAATAAAGCCGTCTTCAATTAGCATAGGAACGAGATCTAATAAATTGAATTAAAGCAGCAATTACATTTCACAGTGACTGCTCCCTTAACTGTTGAATGTCATGATGTCATCTTTTCTCGGTTTTGCAAATTACATTGAAACTTATTCTGACTTTTAAACGACAAATATTCACAAGTTTCTTAATATACCTAACATTTAAATACAAGTATAAAATTTAATAAAATTGCACTGTTTACATATCTATTTTACTCTCATGTTTCTGCTCTGTAATGGCAAATGAGATTATTGAGGGTTGTCACATATAAATAATTAGGGGATGAGGAAGGAATCGCGAATGTCGAGAACGAAAAATAGAACTTTCGACTTGGAATGATAAAAAGTATAATAAATGAGACATAAATATTTCATCTAAATTCTCTCTAAGAAATTATAAAACTTTTCTTTACAATGTTCTCTTTTGCAAGAAAATATTACGATATATTAGAAATATTGACAAATAGAAATTCTATGACGTTCTAAGAGATAGAATTTTGCAGGTCTATAAATACATAATTTTACTAAAAAAAAGTTTCGATTCGATTGAAAAAACACGATGGCCAAAATGAGAGCAGCATTCAAAGTATAGTCAGTGTTAAACTATTTACAGTATTAAACTAAATAATAAATACTTTATCATATTATAATAAAATGCATTATTATATACGGAAGGTTTTGTAGAACTATTTAATGGAAAAACATTTAATAACTTCTACGGTCTAAATATAAAAAGTTCTGAAAGTTGAAAAAAAAATAAACATCCTCGTTTTATCTTTTATTTGCCGTAATTTTACTGGTTTATTTTTAACAGTGAGGAATTCAAACTGCATTTTTTCTGATGCTCTCGATATCCAATTATCAAGTGTCATGTATTTCCACGTTTCTAGGGAGAACTTAAATTAAGCTCGATATTCTCTCGCCACTCGAAAGTGCATTCGTTTAGCCGAAGTGTTTCTCATTTGCCGGCTAAAGTTTCATCGAATTTTCGAGGAAACTCGTCCCTTGATTCTCCCATAGACGAGGCATTCATGAGAAACGGAGGAATCTCGGCGCCATGGGTATGTCGGGTTTGCTGATAGTTGTAGGTAGTTGTATAATTATTTAGATAGAAACGTCAGCGGCAATCTTGGCGGCAAAGTTTCGCGAAAAGTTTTCTGAGTGACTGCTACGGGAGACAGAAGTTCGAAGATAATTAACCCACTGGCCCAGTCGGTCAAGAAGAAAGGATATCTTGGTAGCTTTAACGACACGAATGTATCGATTCTTTGAAACAAATTAGTTAACTTCTTAGCCTACAACTACGTGTGACACTTGTCGCGCGATGAATGGAATAGGAAATTTTTTAATATTTTCAAAACAATTGACCCCTTGCCTTACAATTTCTTTTATAACCGAAGGCGCAGTAACTTCGAATTAATTGTTGATATAATAATCTATCACTGATTTCCAATTTACCGGTTAACACAATATTAATAACATAGAATTAATTTCCAAGTATCCTGACCTACTTATAGTTCCAATTTAACAGTTATTCGAAAATTAAAAAAATTTCTATTCCATTTACCGCGTCACGTGTGCCACACGTCATTATAAGGCAAAGGGTTAAATTAAAAACATTATCTGGTCGCAAAATCGTATCTCTATTTCTATACCGTTAATATTACTTTCAGTTATACGAAAAATCAGAAAAATCAGTGAGACCTTTGAATTTTAGGAATTAATTTTGAATCATTGCACGCTGAGTCGGAAAAGAAAGCGTAGGCCGAAGGGTTAAATATATTTAATACGATTAGTTGAATAAAATTTGATGTTTTTCTTTGTCACAGTTTTTCTATTTTGCAATGGAAAATTTATTGCACTGCTAATTTGTTAGGTCGCAGAATAATTGAACTGGGAATTGACTAAAGGAATTTGAATTTGATTTAATCCTCTCTGATATTTATCCAATAAATAATTATCCTTACTGTTGTGTAATTACATTCGGTACGGTCCTGTAATTCGTAATTAATAAATAATTACAGTTAATCAATGCGATCGCGACCACTGTGTTTTATATTAGAGAACGTAATCTTTTCACAATCAATGGTACATTACTGCGATATTAGTATCGCAATAATTTAACTACCATCTTTAATTGATATTCGATAAAGCAATTCTTTCTTCCCGTTATAAACAGAAGGCAAAATGTCTTTGTTATAAGATAATAGCGCTAGTAAGTGAAATGCTTGCGAAGTAAAAAGTTCGATACTTGTTTAATGATTGATAGAGTGCACCTGTTTCTGTGCAAACTTCCATGCTACTTTAAATACGTATTGGAATGAACGATTCGACTAACTCAATTGCTTTACCATCTTGAGACTAACTCTCAATACTAGTTCCCGCCCTTATCTCCTTGTTTCTCACCTTTCCCTATATACATACAGATTAGATTAGATTTAAATATCAGCCTTTTATACCGAGCACAATGCAAACCTTTTGCGCGTATCTTCGAAGAATCAATGTGCCGCAAACTAATGGAATTGTAAACATAGCAACCGGTCAAATAAAACAACAGCGAGACCATTGAAAAACCAAAAGTTTTACATTGTTCACCAAAAGAAATTTTTGGATCTCTAAACGTGGCGTGACAATTAATTACCTGCTATAAACTTACATTTTGAGGTATAACAATACTGACTATAATAGTTGCCGAGTGTAGAACTATTTTTTAACTGCAATGTTTCTATTCTTTAAATGTATGGTTTTAATGGGAAAAGTTAGGGATAGACATTCTTTTTTCAACGTGTTAATTATTATATTCATTTCACCTACAATTTACTATTTTAGATGGGTTCGGAATTACTGAGCATTTGTTATTAGATAATAATTTAGGAGAAATTTCCCAGAAATACTGTGGTAGGATTTGAAATTTGTATCCGCAAGGTGCAAATTCGATCCTTTGCCTCGTTATTTATTACAACCCCCATGGCGAGTACCTTACTTTTTGTAAAAACTATTTAAATATATAGAAAAGAAATAGACCAGATACTTAAAGTGCGTTTTACAATGTATAAATTATTTAATCGATTATCTTCTTTTCCTTTCAAAGTACTCCGTACAATAACGAGTAACACTCATGCCGCGATAAATGGGATAGTCAATTTCTAAGTTTTCCAAAAGTTATTAAATTAGAAATATCAGTAGCTCACGATAATATAAAATTAATTCTATGGTATTCAATATTGTGTTAAGTCATGTGCTATATCGGAAATTAGGGATAAATTGTTATTTTAGCAATTAATTCAGAGTTATCGCACATTCAGTCACGAAAAAAAATGATATGACAAGGGGTTAATGTATTCAAATATACAGATTTAACACTGTTAGTTCTCGTGTTAACACTAAACCTACCAAAAGATCACTTCTAATTTATTTCTAAAAACTATTTCAACTGATAGGATAGCCATGTAGTAAATATTTCATTTAAGTCATATAAAACCTAAATTAGTTAATTAATCATCTCTTTCCCTTCTTCATTTCTCTTTTCCCAATATAATTCTTAATAGTATCTAAGTTTAAGTAAATATAACGTTGGTACTTTTACTGTTAAATAAATAGCAAAATCAAAATATCATTTAAATTGAATTTGACGTTGACGCATGTACGTGCATGCCTTCCTTTTAACTTTCAACTCTAACATGATATTACAGTCATACGACGTACTTTATCGACAATATCGAATTCACGATAGAAAAACTTTCGGTCGCGTAGAATAGTTTGAAACTCTTATCGACGAACTCAAATAATAATGTCTCCGATCGTTCGCCAAGTATCAACGGGCGCCTTCTTTATTGAGCATCGTCGTTTCTATTATGTCCAATTTATGTCCCCTGGAAATTGATCTCTCCTCAAACACAGTCGTTCTCTTTTAAACGGCAATCGATGCCGTTCGCCTTCTCAACGATTTGTATACACGATTCTGCCTTTTCTTTTGTTTCGATACAGAGAGAAATTGGAACGCGATGGAATCGCTTCTTCAAACCGCGAATCCAGGCTGCTTTTATATTTACGATTTTTAGTGTAGCCATTTTTGTCTGTGGTTTTAAATGGATTACAAACAATGTCAACTATTATACACGGAAATCCTTGAGCCGAGATTTCAGATTGATTTTATTATTTGTAATCCAGCCTCTGTCTTGCTGTTTTTTTAACTTGTGAAGTTTTTACACATTGGATGTAGGTTTATAGTTTTTATTTTAAGAATCGATTTAACGTGGACATTCTTTGTCAGTGATTAGGTTTATATTGGTACAGTGACCATTATTAGAGTTATATATGGTACCTAAACCTGTTGACTGGGAGTCCGAACTTGTAACCACCGTAGTTCCATTCGACCCTAATTGGTATTACGTATTTTTTCTTTTAATTTAAAAACTTGTCTTTCAATTTAGAGTACATTAATTATGTGTGCAATTTCATCAATATTCACAATTTGTAGGAATGTATTTAACCCACTACCTTCCATGATTTCCATTCGGGGATTTATTCATTTTCTAAGTATTCAATTCAATTAATTTTATTCATTGTACATATGTACATATTTGATGTGCTTTTGAGACTAAATGTGTTTAAAACAGTCTATTTTGTCTGTACATTTATAGAGTTTTCGAGAATTATTTTCATTTTTATTATGTGACAATACTATTTGTAGAAACAATCAGGCTAAGAAAAATTTGGCAGGGAATTAGTTTATAACTAATTCAAACGTGATCCAAGTTTTCAAAACTTGGAGCCTTCTGCGATGATTTATTGAATGAGTTGTTGCAAATTGTGCAAGTTGAAAATAAATGTACTGTAAATTGAAAGGCAGGTGTGTAAATGGTCTCCGAGTAAATTATGAAATAGAAATTAGAGGGGACTTTTATATATTTTTGAAAATTGTTCCTAGCTAGCCAGATACTTTTTAAATATCATATTTAAATATTTTTTGCCTTATGTTTAGAAATTTATGGGAAAAAATAGGAAAGAAAATATGTCCATGTCATACAAGATCTTAAATCAAGGGATTTACAGTCGAGAAGCACTCGAGGGGTAATATTGTCATTCTGCTTGCGATGTATGCGTTAGCAATAGAGTTTGAATTGAATTTACATATGGTTACGTAATTCGATCTACCACACCTTGCACACGTGGTGTTGCAAGGTATGCGGGATATGTCGGGGGCCGAAGTGTCACGAATGGATGTCGCACGTTTCCCTCAAACTGATTTCAGAGAATTTCATTACGCTTTGCGTGTCAATTTATGTATTAAATGAATTTTCTGATCGTGTTTCTTAAGTATTCACGTTGATTCCATGGAGAACGTTCTACGGCATTAACATCCACGAGTTTTCAACGTTTACCTACTACTAACACCAACGCAACTTGCATGGAACTAATCTCCACTTTGATAATGGCTTTACATAATTTTAATAGCGTTTTTTTCGTTCTCCAATAATGGAAGACAATTTCTCTGAGCTACAGTGTCAGTACTTTGACGCTGGTTCATAACAGAAATGAGTTATTACAAACATTATTGGTATATGTATTTGAAATGAAGCACGGTAATTAATAAATGTATTTTTCAAAGTTCTTAGTAGGATTTTTAATATTAAAGCTACCTAGGCGGTAAAAATGACTGGTTCACAATTTTCTTGAAAAAGTTTCCAAATTACTATAGGAGCCATGCAGTAAATACTCTACACCTATTTTATAAAACAAAAATTACTTAACTGATCATCTCGTTCCCCTTTTGATTCTTATTTTTGAAGAGGACTTATTTAGTAAGGATATTTAAACATAATAGATATAAAATCGATAGTTCTCTTCGTAGAATTGATGCAAGAATTTTTAGAATTAATATAGATCACTGATCAAGTGTTTTTTTGCAAATAGAAATTTTTTGCACTTCAAATTTTACCTGTTAATAACATTTTAACACAGTCTATCACCGTCGAGCCGAATGACATTGAATTTAATGGCTCGACAACTCCTTCCACGGTGCATAATTTTGGACTTTTCAGAGAAATTTCTGAGACGACCGACGCTTCGTAAATATGCAAATTTGATGCACGCGGCACGTAGCAACGTCTCGTTCTGGACGTCTAAAAGGGCAAGTTGTAAACTGTGTTGCGGAAGGCAATTTCCTGGGACGAAGTTCCACCAAATTATTAAACGCTCGACGTTATTTATATGAAAAATTCTCAAGCCTCGAAATCAATCCGTTTCACTTTGATATATCATCGAGCTCAGTCGTTGACAAATCATCCCTCATCTCGATTAACCACGGTCATATTCATAAATTCTCGTGAAACTTTCCCTCGTAATTTCGAATATTCATCATCAAGTTGAAATACGACATGGAAAATTTTCATCTCTCCGTCTTCGGAGTTTCAAAGAAAACGCGAAGAACTTTTAAATTGTATTACTTCAAGGGAAAAACTTGACCGCGCACGTACTTGACTTCGTTTACTGACTTCCGCTTTATTACGTTTCCGTCCGAAAACTGCGACGAGCAATTTCCACTATCTACACGCGAACTTTGACATTTTCTTCGCGAACGTGGACTCGTATTTTGAAATGACAATGGAAAGGAAGCGATCCTGATAGCTTTACGATTGATCGACACGAAAAGAGATATTTACAGTCAACCTGCTTCCATTTTAGCTACGATTTTTATCGTTCTATTTGGTATTGTTGTCAGTTTGTATTTTGGTTTGAACTGATATCGTCGTTCTGGGTAGGAGGCTCTGTTTTAATTGGATTTGGAACCATCGAGGCTGTCACATGTTGAATGTTAATTATGGAATTTATTTTTAGATGTGATTAGTATTTAATATAGGCACCACTAATTGAGATTCCACTGCTATGAATTTTCAGTTAGGATCTACAGTTTCAGATTGAATTTAAGACACTAGGATTATTGTATATTAATTAGTAATTTAAGAAAAATTTCATAGTGACACGAATTTGAACTTGGCCCCACTAATTGAGCCTCAATTGCTACACTATTTCGTTAAGATCTTTCAATTACAAATTTCAAATTACCAAGGGTATAATATATTGATCAATAATTTAGAAAAATCGTTTAACCCCTTGCCATACAATAACGAGTGACACTCGTAACTCCATAAATGAAACAGTCAATTTTATCTATGCCCTAAAAATTATTAAATAAAAAATATCATGGGTCACGCTGAAATAAAATTAATTCTATGCTATTCAATATTGCGTTAAGTCATATGCTATATGTGAAATTAGAGATATTGCTTTCAGCAATTAATACAGAGTTTTTGGGCATTCAATCATAAACGAAAGGTCATGACAAGGGGTTAATTATGAGTTAATTAGGATTTTAATTACCTAAACTCCAAACCGGAAACATTGTTCCATCGATATCCACCTACCACCACCAGTCATCAAAGATACAAAAATTTTATCATCAAAAAACTTATAACCATTCTTCTTTTCCACTTGCAGCGCCTAATCCTTCAACAAGTTTACCCTCTCCGAGATTTAAATTTTCCATCCGTAAAAAGCCGTCTTATCTCCAAGAAGGTTAATTCCTTCTCTCCGTACACCCTTGTAATCCTTCCCTCGAACATGGCGCCAACGTGAAAAGAAGTCGATGGAAAGGAACAGAATTCCACGGCGATGTCAAGTTTTACGCGTTAATTCCACTGTAAATCGGGATCGAGGCCAAGAAGCGACAAGTAGACTTCGGAGAGTCAGAGAAGACGGTGAGGTTGAGGCGGGTGGAAAAGAAAAAGAAAAAAGTAGATTACAAAGAGAAGAAAGAAGATGAAGAGGAGAGCAAGGAGGCAGAAAGAAGCGTTCTGCATACACAAGAAGAAAAGGAAAATCGGAAAGCTCGAAAGAGGTGAACGTATGGAAACGCGGACGAGGCGAGAAGAGGAACACGAAACGGGCGAATCGGTTTCCAGGAAGGTATAAAAAAGAAAAGTGCAGGAACAGCCGAGCAGAAATAGCCCTGGCTAATTTTGCCGTGGTCCATGCTATAAGCGTACATCATACAGACTCGCAGTGAGTCTGTTCATCGTCTCTTCTCCCTTTCTTTCGTTGGAGCTTTTCCTCCGTCCCGTATCATCCTGCCTTTTCATCGGCCATCTCCTCTTCCGTTTTGTCGCTTTTCGCGAAACCTTAGCCGACGATGTACCACTTGAAATCATCCTTGGCTTCGTCTTTTGATGTTTCACCTTCTTTATACCCGTTAAATCTACTCTTCTTTATCTTCTTCGTATTCGAGTCATTTATCGTATGGTCTCTCATTGAGATTGACTTATTCGATTATTTTATTCGTGCTAATGCAACTTTTGAGGGTGAATGGTGGTGGGATGTTTAGGGAGGCGGATGATTGGGTTTGTTTGCTTTGTATTTTTGGCATGGACTGACTCTCGTCGTTTTGGGAGAGATGTTCCAGAGGCGAGGAACAAAATTGGGCTGAGTGGTTGGAAGATTTGGTCCTTGTAATTAATTTCTTTGAATTTGCAGGTGTAATCGCGTGATTATTGTAATGAGGTTGGAATTAACGAGGTGTGAATTAGTCACGGTATGTAGGTTATGGCGGAGTTTGATTATATGGGGATGTAGTGAAAGGAAATGAATTTATTTGGATATATATTTGGGGAGAAATTGATTAAGTTCTGGCAGAGACGATTGGAGAAGTTTCGTGTCACTCTGATTTATCCTGCCATTTGAAAGACACTGAAGCTTGAGCCACCGGTGGTACGCGCCGGCGTGAATGTGTGAATATTGAATCTCATTAGGGTTCAATGTAAAATTATATTTTTAAACGTGTAGTAATTTAGTGTCTTCAAATTGGAGGGTGAATGTTGAAATTTCTCGAGATGTTACGAGAAATATCGATCTTCGGCAACTGTTGTTACACTTTTATGGTGAAACATAGAGGAACGTCTTCAATCTGGCAAATCACGATGAATATTTCCAGCCAGGTTCATTCTCTTCTTTCCTTCCACCCCGTTTTTTTCATTTCTCTGTGTAAAGTGTTTTGCGGCTTCGAGACGCAACCCCAACTCATTTCGACTTTACGCGCCTGACGGTTCGTTCATCGACCCGACATCCTCTCGTCATTAATCTTCTTTTCCTGGAAACCATAATCATTTCGGGCTTTATTCAAATTGATGAGAAAATTTTTCAACAGTAAAGGACCCTTTAATGGCTCTTCCCAATCACTTTGTCATTTTACGAGATTTACTTTAGAACAGAGGAAATCGCCATATCCTTTACGTTTCAAAGTTAAGGGCAACGATGCTAAGGCACTCTTTTTGTTACCCTCTCGATTCCATCGGCAACGAAACTAGGTTCAAAAGTTTCATTTTACATTTCCAGAACATCAAATATCTCTCAAGCCTCCAGGGTGAACAGATGTTCAGAATTTCCAAAGGAGAACGCATAGAACTGTACAGCATATTCTGATTTTATTAGTCCCTTTGTAAGAGAGCGGCACAAGGTCATGTGAAGATCAACTTTATCTTTTTTATATTAAATGAGATATTTTTTTTATATTCCATCGATTCAGCTGGATCTTATTTATAAGAAAAGTGCTGATCTATGCACATCGAAGAGTTAACATTTTAATATATAGTTCAATTCAAATAATTTAAAAATCCTGTCTTTAGCGTCTATTTATAGGAATGGTCGTAACGACTCTTTGTATCAAAGTATTTTTTAAATCTCTGAAATAAGGACTGACCAACTTTGTTTAGCCCTAGAACTACCAAGGTGGTCAAAATGGCTTGTTCTGAATTTTTTGACAATTTTCATGAAATTCCTGAAGCTGTTTCTTTTCAATTTTCTATGTCTATGTTGAAGACTGCAGGCCATTGAATCGATCAAAGTTTTTTCCCCCTTCGATTACTCCATCGGGATATATTTGTTTGATAATTTTTAGTATACTGAATTAATCGTCGCTTTTGCAACATTCAACGACAATATGCCAAGAAAGTTGTAAACTATGTACAATTCAGTAAAAACACCCCCTATAAGACATATTTATTGTTGAAATGTCGCTGAAAATCAGCAATAATCTTCCCGCACAGAGAAAAATATTTTTAAAATCCGTTGCAATCCTCAAAAAAGACTTTTTCTGACGACTCTCGTAAAAAAAGCTGCATCCCAAAGAGGCATCCTCGGCCGATGACACCGGACAGTCTGACATCATCGAATTACGTTATCGGCAAGCCAAGAAATCGTTGGCTTAGAATTCGTCGTTGACGGGTGCACATCGTCGTGGACGCATTTAGACGTAAAGATTACGTCGGTGGCACCGTCGACGTCATGCATGGCCGTCGGTAACGAACGAATACGTTCTCCCCGCGTCTGTTCCTCTTCTTTCCACCCTCGCCTTTCGTTTATTTGCGTCGGTACGAGCTGATTATTTTCCTTTTTGCCTCTCGCGTTTCCTTCCTTCGCGATGATCTCGATGTCCTTCGTGGTTTGTGGCCTCGTGAGGGATGACTACCAAGGAAAAATAAATGAGGCAGCAAATCAAAGGGGCTCTTACCTCCCTGCACCCTTTGCTCGTTTGCCATCGTCGCTCTTCTTTCACCGGTACTCTTTGAGAACGGGTTTTCCCGTGTTCTGCGTCGCGTTCACTGCCCATCGTTCACCTTTTTCTCATTCTCTTTGTTTCAGACGTGCCCAGCGAGCAATCCGTTTTCGTCATGCTAAACGGAGAGGAGAGCGAGCTCAGATTCCTAAATATCGCGAATCCGAAGGTAAGCGCTCGGTTGACTTTGATGGATACGCTTTTCGTCGACGAGGAAACGTGACGGTTGACTTTCTCGTTGTCGTTTAACGTGGAACTGTAGAAATGATCTATCGATGCTTGCTTATATTAATGATAGTAATAGCTTCTGAGTACTATCCATGTCGATTGGTACTTTTTTCGTTGTAATTTTGGTAGAGGATGTTCGTTGTTAACACATTCCGTGGTGGATCATTTTTTAAGTTTTTCTCTTCACGCCGCGTGAGACGTATACGACCCACACTTTACTTTGTAGTATACATGATATTAAGATGCCTATATTTAACTTTGCAATATATTTTTCACAATAAAATTCTTTGTCTTGCAATGAGAAATGCAAGAAACTTGAATGGGAAGTTCAATGGGGGTTGTGTACGTCCCACGCGGCAGGGAACGTGTTAAATATTACATGGGGTTTGATAGTAGTTGGAGAATGTTTGATGAAGTATTGTGATCTTTGAGAATCTTTAATAAATTATTCTGTGTTGTAAGAGCGAACTGGAGAAAGTACCACAGCCAGATGCCTTCGTTGTGATGTATTCTGTCATCGATAAGGCATCCTTTCAAAGGGCGGAGGAATATTTGGCTCGTCTTCACGATCAGGATCTTCTTCGCGGCAGGCCTGCTATATTAGTCGCTAATAAAGTCGACCTTGTCCGTTCCAGAGTGATTTCTTCCCAAGGTACGTCCTTGCATCTTGATATGAAAGTATCTTATAATATTTTAACACTAGAACTAGCGTTAAATCCATTATATTTTAGCATATTAATACATTGAACACCACCGCTATGTTTTTGATAAAGTGAAACTTTTTCTATTAAATGTACATTTTTAAAAAGTAGACACTTTGATGATACAGATCGATAGATATTTGACAGATCTCTATATTTTTAACGCCAAAATTTAAATATTCAATGTATTAGAAAATTCATAAATATTGCAATTTCAAAGTTACATGAAATTTCATTGAATTCAGTAGCGCCGGTCAACGTCCACCTCCATGACAGTCAACGTGTTAAATAAATACTTTAGACGAAGTGAAATTAAAGGTGAACAAGATGATCCAGTAATTTCTGTTTTATAAGATGGACGTAGACCATTTGCTCCATGGTTTCTCTATGATCTTGAGAAATTTTTATGAAAAATGACAAACCAGTCTGTTTTGTTAGTTCTAGTGTTAAACGATGATTTTCGAGGATATCTCATTTCAATGTTTCCCATCTTTTAATTCAATTTTTCTCTGTCGCAGATGGCAAATGTATGGCGTGCACCTACCGTGCAAAGTTCGTCGAAATCTCCGTGGGCATAAATCACAACGTGGATGATCTATTAGTCGGAATTCTCAATCAGATTCGATTGAAGAACGTCCAAGGCCACGTGGAGAACCGTGCAGGAAATGGCGGAAGTGAGGGTAGCGGACACTGGTACAAATCCAGGGGTGTTGTTCGTGCCAGCATGAAGGCGAGACAAATGTTAACCTGGCTATTTGGCAAGGAAGACAGCAAGTTCAAGAATTGCGAAAACCTTCATGTTCTTTAAACGACAGAGGGTAATGAAGTTCCTGGGCGTACCTGATGGCAGTCGATAGCCCTTTTTCCCGAAAGAGGAGATTCTCTTTCGTGTATTCGTGTACGCTGTAAAAAAGAAATCGAAGAGATGGGATAAAAGAAGTGAAGAAAACGAAGATAAAGAATATCGTGCCATTCACGAACAGTCGTTGGCTCGATCGAGTAGATATATTCGAGTCTTCGATCAAGGACGAAAAAAGTGAAACTGTTGGAAATTTTGTTCGAAGAAGTGCCAATTAATTCAAACGAAACTTCGACCTGCCGCCTCGTTCCGATGGATTTTCACGAACTGAGAAATTAAGAAGTTAATAAGGACACTTTTCATGGAGTGTCCTCACGGACGACGAGTACTGTATTAGTATAGAATAATAATTCGACACATTGCCCCTTCGGCATTGTTAATATTAACAGATTAACGTCTATTCGAATGTAAATCGGCAGATTTTCTGCGATATAATCAAAGAGAAATTCTTCACGGCCGAATAGAACGATAGACTCTCAGACTTGAAATCAAAAAAAGTTCAAATCGATTCTAACGACGGGTACGAAGGAATTTAATTGGACCATGGCATGAATTAGTGGCCACTAAATATACGATCTTACTGTACAATAAGACCAATTACTCCACTTTTGTTTTTATCTAAGATGTATATAAGGATAAGACTACGAAAGGAATTACCGGTATACATTTTATGGGAGATACCATAGAAATTCATATATATTCCTGATCATTGTTAAGTCTCTCCGTGTAGAGGTATGTTTAATGATTGACGTGTTACTATTATGCGTGTTTTCTCCCCGGAAGAAATGAATTTCTTACGGATAAGCTCCGTGTCGCGATGATTTTAGTTTTGTCAAATGAGAATATCCTTTTTTTTTAACTTTTAACGGGAGAAAGAGAAAAGAATGTACTGTCCACTGTCTATTTTCTGCGGTCTCTATACATGTATGTCCGAATTATATACATATACATATATAAATATAATTATAATTATATACATATATCTATATACATATTTGAGATGAGAGAAGAATAAATAACGGAATATAAAAAAGGGAAGAGTAGCATCGTGTATGATTTAAGAGGGGAGGAGAGTGTGTTGGGTTCCTTTAAACGATTTCTTCATTCGTTTCTTCGCCGAGTGTAAGCCAATCGGCTATGTTTATCGTCGACTGATTTCTGCACGTATGAGTTTGCAAAGTACGAAGTAAAATTATCATTTCCGTGCGATGCAGCTGTGTCGTTTAATCAGACCACGATCGGGATCGGCTTTGATCTCGATAACGGGGGAAAATTCTCACGTGTCCGTTTTCAATTTTCTTGATCTCTTCGCGTGTGTTGTAAAGTGCGAGAATCGAAGAGACAAGCGTCTCTTATGATCCTGCGATCTTCATTTCATTTTTGTTTAAATAAATCAAAATTTCTTTGATAATTAACACTTTGACTGCCATGCGGATCCAATGCCTGGCGCCATTGAATGAAAAATAAAATTCAGTTTTATGTGACTGTTAAATTTCGTTAAAATACTGTTAAATATAAATTTAAATTAATATTAAATATTTAATTATTGACGTTAAAAAGATAAAGGTCCGTTGAATGTCTCTAAACTTTCTGCTTTATAAAGATGTGAATTTAATAAAATTATTTTCACTTAAATAGAAGTAATGAAATTAGCGAAATGCCGGTGGCGTTCAACGTGTTAAGTAAAATTTCTCTGTAGAAAAATATCCACTGATAAAGAAATTACTTTACCTCGTCTTCAACGGCGCCAAATTTAAATTCTGTGACAAAAAAATTGTTCTCCAAGAATTGTACAAAATGTTTTATCGTTATACAAAAGAAATAAATTGTTCCCTTAGATTATCGTACTCTACAACATATCTAAAAAGTGAAGATAATCGCTGATGGATCACTGGAAAGCTTCACTCGTGAAGAAAATTCACGAGGAGCTTTGCAAGTTTTTCACAGCTGTCTTTTCCGACGAGGACCTTAAGATTCTTATCAAGTGCCTTTGTGTATTTTTGTAATCTAAGCTAACTCGATGTAAGTCCTACAAAATACAACAGTGTAAACCGCTAATCAAAAAAAAACAAACAAAGAACGACGTCGCGGTACGTTGGATATTTCTTCTTCAATTTTTTCAATGTCTCCACATCGGAAAGAGATACGCGTTTATCAATCGTTTCAACGGCGTTAACGTTCCTTTCTGCATTTTTATTTTACAATTTTGAGACGAATGTTAAAAACGAGGAAACGCGAGACAACGTGAATAGTTTTTTTGCAACGCGACGATTATCGGCGACAGAAGAAATTCCGTTTCTTCTTCTGTTTCTTTTCGACGGAAATCGAAATGAAGGCCGCGTCACCGATCTACTTCCTTCGATGATGTATTCGATGTTCCCATTGTAATTAGCTTGTCGTGAAAATTGTCGGTGTATTTAATATTGTAATATCATTGTATCTGTTTCGATGTAACACGTGACGTGACAATACTGCCATCTCTTCGGTTCGTGGAAGGAAAATGAGGAAATTCTCGGAGACCAATTGACGATTGATTTCGTCGTGAAATTTTAATCGAGAGTGGCGATACGAAGCTCGAGGAATGAGAGATGTTATCAATCGGACGTGTCCTTTGGCGAATTATTTTAATGTAAGATACGATTCTGTCCTCCATTGAAAATCGGACGTATGGCTCTAATCCCGTGGGATTATTGTACATCTGTAACAATAAAGAAGTGAAATCCAGATGCTTTAACTGTCGATGGACCCTCTGTTGTCATTTACTCCTCAATTTTTTCAAAGTTGTTTCTATTGTATTTTCCTGCCTCATTTCTGTACTTCTTCATTCTAAGGAAACGATAACATTGTTTTCATGGCATTGTAACTATTTCTGTGTTTATTACCGTGAATTTCAATTATGCATTGTATCAGAAATGTGAAATTCTTTTCAATAGGAATGTTAAAGTAAATTTTTCTTCCTCACAAAATTTCCTTATCAATTTAACACTAGATTTACGGCAGACGTTAAATTGACGGGTTCCTACTTTTTCTAAAAATTCTTTTCAAATTGATAGAGAAGTAGTACAGTAAATATTTTACGTATTTTTTATAATATGTGAATTATTGAACTGATTATATTTTTTACCAGTTGATCCTTCTGTAAGGTACTTATTTAATATATTTAAGCTTACTACATTTAGCGGACGCAGATTTAGTGTTAATTTCGTAAAACTTCTCTTATCAATAATTTAGTACAAAACACTAAAAGTTAAACTTCCTTTTCTTCACACCTTAATGTTATTAATCCACATTATTCTGCAATTATCAACATGACGGGCAACGACGTCGTCTTCACGACTTTGTAATTATTTCTGTTTTTACTATCGTAGATTTCAATTATGCGCTTCATCAGAAATATGACAGTCATATCAATAAAAATATTAAAGTAAATTCTGCTTTCTCTCTAAATCACCTTATCAATTTAATTGCGGAAAATCCCTTTTGCCAAAAATGTAATACAAAACCCTGCAAGTAAAAATTCTGTTTTCGCCGCACCTTTATACTAATAATTTACTTTATTCTGCAATAACGGACGTAATCAGCATAACGGACGACTCACTTTGCATTATTTCTATTAAAAAAACAGTCTTTTTGCAAGTTACCGACAAAATTGCATCGTCGTCGTTGCATCCACTTTCGCAAGAAGCCCATCGTGTAACGAGAACCCCGTACATTTATCTGCACGCCAATTATGGTCACGAGGATTTTCTGTCGGTGCAGAAAACTTTTTTCTCAGCTAATATTTATCGTAAATCTTATCGCGTGGCACTTAGTTGATAAATATCCTCGCCAGACGCATGCGTCCTGAGCATCGATTATTTTGATTGGTACCAGATATTACCAGCCTCCGGTCGTGGCAGTTTGCCATGAAACGAAGGGAAACGAGTGCCTTCTGATTCCCCGTAACCTCTAACCGACGGATAAATAATATTTCGACACGTCGGACATTGAAATTTTCTTTTTTTAAATTCATCATCGAAATGTAGGACGAGTCGAGAGAATTTCTTTCTTGTCGGTTTTAACGATGACTTTGGAATTTTTGAAGGATTAAAATTTTGGAGGGTTGTTTTTGGTTTTGAGAAGACTTTAGAAGAAATTGAATCCTGACCGGAAGTATGGCTGGAAAGCCGACGACATGCAAGGAAGCTATTCGTCGATGGGAAGAGGAAAATGGAGAGGAGGCTTCTAAAGCGACTGAAGTAATTTTAAGCTTTCAATGGCCACCCATAGAAAAAATGGATAATGCTTTGGCGACGTTGGTAAATTGTGAGAAACTTTCCCTGTCGGTGAATATGATTGAGAAAATTTCAGGTGGGAGAACTTTATTTTCCCGCTTTTATTTTTTAAAGTAACGCCTCGCTTTTCTCGATTTTCTGGGTTTCTTGTTGACTTTGAAAATCTATCGCTTGAAAATTTTATTTGCTGTAGATTTAAAAAAATGATGACTATGGAGTGCTGTGGAATATTTATTCGAAATTTGTTATTTTAACGAAGTTCCGTTGTCAATTAAACGATGTAAACGAAGCGAGAATATCAGGATTGTCTCGATAATTTGATGTAACGGCAATATAAACGTTTCCGGTTCGCGCGCTTCGATAAACCAATCACGGCTTCCAATTAACCACTTTAATTTCGAAGCGATTGCGATACTTCAATTACCGAAAATCCGATAGGACGACTATTTTTTTTCACTTTAATTGAACGATACTCTGCAATCTCCACAATGTTTTTACAATTTAAAGCAAATTGATACATTCTTTTTCTGCCACAGTCCACTATTCACTACATTTCCTTTTTTCCAGCTATTTTTTCAATATTTTGAGATATGTACGTTTCATTAAAATTTCTTTGTACCGATATTAAAAATAACAATTATTGTATTTAACACTAGAACTACCGACTATTAATTCAATACACTTAAAGATGCTATATAAATGCTTTAGAAGAAAGAGAATCAAATGCGTAAGAAACTAAACTGATTTAATTTCTCATGTTTTACAAGATACCTATATGTAGAAAATTAAGAAGGATACAGAACTAAAAATTCCAAATATATTTTTAAAAAATTCAGTACAAGTCTTTTTGACCCTCTTGGTAGATCTAGTGTTAAAAATCACTTTTTAATTTTTAAAGAGTATCAATAATAATTTGAAAAAAATTATTTATCGTAAAAGAAATTATACTGAACATTTTATCACGTTTGACCGCAGGAATTGGGACTTTGAAGAACCTGAAGGTCCTCTCATTAGGTCGCAATTTGATCAAAGGATTTTCCGGTCTCGAAGCTTTGGCCGACACCCTCGAAGAGCTTTGGATCTCGTATAATTGTATTGAGAAGATGAAAGGCATCAACGCCATGAGGAATCTTCGTATATTGTTGATGTCGAACAATTTAGTGAGAGAATGGAACGAATTTAACAGACTACAGGAGCTCGCGAATCTTCGTGATTTAGTTTTCGTCGGAAATCCGCTCTTCGAGAGTGTCGAGGTACTATGAAATAAAATTCTTGTATATATTTCGCGTGAATTTTTTTCTTGCAATCGTTACGATAATATTTCCAGGTTTTTTCACGTTTAATTTTGATAATTGATAGGTGTAAAAATTCTAGGTGGAGCAATGGAGATTGGAGGTAGCCAGACGTTTGCCGAATTTGGAAAAATTGGACGGTGAACCGATAATACGAACTGAATACAGTATTTGCGTTAATCAGTCGGCTAAAGCCGACAGTCCGTTGCAAAATTCTAAATCACCTGATCAGCCATGTGCACAGTGAAGAAAATTGTTTTTATAGTTTTTATACTTTACTTTGTTCTTTGAACGTACTGTTTTCTACGGCGTTTTCCTTTGTGCGTGCTTACTTGTTGGAAAGATTTTATAACATCGTTATCTTTGAAGTTTATCATATATTATATAAATCGAAGGGAGAATTTATAGAGATAACTTAACTGTATATTTTGGAACGCATATTTTATACGTAATGAAGATATAGAAATAAATATATTCTCTGAACTTGCATTTGTAGCAACAGTCTTTGATTTCATTGGCTCACAAGCTTCCTAAAAAATTACTGAATTTTGATCCTCCCCAAATTTTATTTCCATCCACATTCTTCTAATTTCCATCCAATTTGGAAATTTAAATATCGTCATCGAGATACAAATTAGTACAAATATTTACAAATCAAATTATAATACAAATCAAAAACTCATTGAGTTATGTTAAAATTTAAAAAAAAAAAATTAATCACGTTGCCCCATGTAAAGATGTATTTTGAAATTTTCCGAGGACAATCGAACAAAAGGTACCGATACATTTATATTAATTTATTCGTCTCACGATACAAGATAGATCGTACATACGTTTTGGTGATTGTAAAAGGTTGAAAAAGCAAATACAGTAGAGTTCGATCGGATTCGATGCACGAAATATATCGAGGATCGGACAGACGACTCTTCGCGAGATCATCGTACTTCTCTTGGTTACGTTTTGTTTGTTTTGTTCACCCTTCGATGGCGATTGTGAAATACAAAGGTGTGTCGATTTGATGCGTTTCCTTCGTTATTACGTAATTACAATAACGCGACGAGAATCGTCCCGATGCGTGCATTAGAAAAATTGACGTGTGTGCGTTTAGTCCCGCTTTCATTTCACTCTTCCCTTTCGAATAATACGATATATCCAAATTGTTCTCTATGTGTCAATTTCGAAATTCAAGAATTTTCTCTATCTCTCTCACACACATTCTCCCTTTCTCTCTCCTTTTTAATTATGCGAAATACTAACAGTCTTCTGTTGAACTTTCGATCGAAGCAACGCATGCTCTTCCACCACCTTCTTTTATTCCCCTATCATTCCATTTTTCCCTTTCTTTTGCTTTCCTCCCTTCTCCATTATCTTTCTCATTTCGCAGTCTCTTATGAATTTTGTCGATTAGCACGATTCCTCGATGAAACTTCCGAACGAAGAAGCCGTCACCGGCGTGCCGTGAGATCGGAAAGATTTTTAGAAAGTTAGTTCAGATTGTACGAGCAAAATCAAACACGAATTCCCTGCACCCGAATGGCGCACGGAAGGGGAGGTACACTTTCGTGTGTTTGTGTGTGTGTGTATGTGTATATGTGTATTTTTTTTTAACTTTATCCACTGACAGACACATGCGACAAGATCGAAGATCGTTTTTTTTTTCCTACGAGAACGACATACTTTGTTTTTTTTTTTCATATAGTTCGTATTACAGTTAACGTCGATTCCGAAATCCGTCGTGTTTTAGAGGCGAAAAGTTTTGCGGCACTTGAGTTTTTTTTTTGGCGCGAAAGTAGGAGCCGCGGCAGAGATCGCGCGATTTTTGATTGGAAACACGCTGCTTTCGAGAAAATTACTTTGTTTGGAACTTGTGACTGGCGTTTGCGATAAACTTGTAGTCTGTGCAAATAGATGCATCTTGAGTTAATATTTTGGATTTTGCTAATTTGATCATTTGAGTTGCACAAAGTGGAAATGGGATTTTTATCGAGAAAAAGGAGGAAGAATTATGAGAATAATATTCGTTGATCATTTACGTGCATGGTAAATCTTCCATATCCATTTGGTGCAACTTTAATTAAATAATTTTTTAAGCAGCGCATATATTTGCGCAAACTTCATTTTCAAGAAGAATCTACATGTGATAGTTTCAGAGAAAGAATTCTACCAGATGAAACATTGACAACTATAAACATTCCATTGAAAAACGATTAGTTACAGTTAATGATAGCAGGAAGATAGTTAAGACAAACTTGGTCTTTGTTAGTTATGTTGAAGAAAAATGACCGTGTCACTTTGTTTTATGCAATTTCATCGTAAGCAGAGTGTAACCAGCCTGAGACGAAGATCCGTAGAATCGGAGAACAATGGAGGAGACGAGGCGGTGAAAAGATAGAAAGAGACTTCAGCCAATGACGAGTAAGAAAAATATTATATACCGACTCTTTGGAGTTGGATTTGTATCGTCGAAGCGATGCCAATCGGCGCGTTTCGAGAGAACGAACGAAAATGGATTTATTTATCGCGAAACGATTGCGAAATCCGATGAGATATTTCTTACACTTGTCAGATGTCGATGCTCTTCGAAAGTCGGATTTTCGAAGATTTAATTATAGCGTCCGTTTAGCATTGCTTCGAGTTCGACGGTTTCGACGATAGTTTTTTTTTAAACATTTATCCTTAGATACATCACACCGACAGGCTTAAATCTGCTTTCGTTTGCATTATTCCATCCTTCTCTCTCTT
Organism: Cerceris rybyensis; assembly: GCA_910591515.1. Classification (NCBI taxonomy): domain Eukaryota; kingdom Metazoa; phylum Arthropoda; class Insecta; order Hymenoptera; family Crabronidae; genus Cerceris; species Cerceris rybyensis. The sequence goes on from OU342790.1 coordinate 10,280,233, forward strand.
CTTCTCTTTCTTTCTCTTTTTTATGCAGCTTAGTTTCGTTTTACGACACAAAAATAATTCTGAATATCTTCTCTTTTCTTTTTACCACATAAGCACCTTCCCGCTCTGTCTCTCTCTCTCTCTCTCTCTTTCTTTTTCTTTCATAGCGACGTATTTTTTTTTTATTTTGTTTAGTTACCAACACCGATTATATTCAACACAATTTTACATTGAGGAAAGTCTCGTGAATTTTATAAGACAAGGGGTTGACAGAGGATGGGAGAGGGTGTCGACGAGCTTTCCGCGGGGATGGATTTGAATTATTATTATTTTTTTTGGTTGTTTTTCGTTTCTCCTCATTGACACCTAGATTTACGAATTCGCAAATGCGATTTCAATCGGATCCGCGGTGCTCTAATTCATGGACTCGTTTACGTCGTGGCGAATCGTTGTTTTTGTTTCTTCACGAAGTCGAGGGCCAGCTTGTCACCGGCTCTCGTCTCCAGGATCTGGAGAATCGGATGATCTGGAAGGAAAATTGAAATTTGGACTTTTACGTTTCCATTATTCCAGTAATAATGAATATTCAAACTGTACTTCCTTTTTTAGAAAGAAAATGGTTGTAAAAAGAGAAGAAAAAATTTGGGGTTAATTTTCAGTGCAAAATCAATTCTTTTAATTGTCCTACTATTTAATATGTTGAATGATAATTTAGAAAAAGGAATAAAATAGAAAAATGGAATCCACTAATTGAATTGTTATCACTGCAGTATTTATATCACCGGCTCACAACTTCCGGTGTATTCTAAACCACCAAGGGTTTGAAATATCAATGGCTATATTAAAATCTAAAGTAAATAATAATTTATAAAAAATCGACTAGAAATAATGGGAACTTGGAGCTCAATTATTTGTCCTTTAACCTCTGTAATATTTGGATCAATAGACCCGCGACTTCAGATGCATTCTAAAACACTGAGACTATGATATGTTAAAAATTACATTAAAGTTTTCGATAAATAATAATTTATGGAATTTTAAAATGAAATGGAGTTGCTATCAAGTATTTTTCCTAGATAATTCTTGAATTAAAATGACAATGGAACTTACTTCGATTTTTTTGGTGCATCAATGGTAACTCCGTATGCTTGAGCCCATGGAAATTATCAATATTGGTGTTGGTGTCAGCAACACCAGGTATGGTGCTGAGCCCTAAGAATGCTTCGCCCGCGAAGTCATTCGCTGTTAGGACGTCGTGGTCCATCACCGTAAAAAGTACCATGGCATCCGGGCTACGACATTGTTCGACGCTTACGGAGCTAGTGGAAGAATCATTTAAATTACAAATCTACCTGTGATTATGAAAATAAATTAAAAACAAAATTTAAAAAATGAACTCATTACTTATATTATATTGTATCGATAAAAAATCGAAGAATAGTAGAAAAAAAGAGAGAAGGAGAATATCGAATATTAGTTTCACAGAGATTGCTCCTTTTACTCACAACTCGAAGCACTCGTCGAAGAGTGGATTGAGGGTTCTCTTCTTGACGTTGGTTTGCTGCTCGGCGCAGTGCTCGAAGACTCTTCGCGGTAGCAATTCGATTATGACGAAGGGGTCGCTGAAACCATTTGGATCTAATGGTATCACGTCTCTGGCGTTTATTACCTCGACGCAGAGAGAATCATGGTTGAGGTATGCTCTCACTGTTAAAACACCATACTCCGAGGAGACGGTGTTTAATTGATCCTGAAATAAAATATCTTTTGGAAAGATCTAATGGAGCTATTGAGAATTTATAATTTATAGCTGATTCGCGAAATTCTATTTTGTCTCACTTACCTACATGAAAATTGAAATCTTGTTATTTCTCATTTATAATTAGAAAGTTATAATTTATGTTTAACTCGCAAAATTCTTTCTCGCTTATGACTGAGAAATTATAATTTATGTTTAACTCGTAAGACGTGTTAATTAAATAATTATTAGAAATTGATTTCGAAGAGGAAGAATGACAGAATATGGAAGTTATTTTTAAAGAAAAAGAAATTAATCTGGTGTTGAATATTAATACGAAAGGAATAGATATAGAGAGAAACCTGAAGTCGTTGACGGTAATAGCGATCGATTAAAAATGCAGTCTCCATTTTGTGATACTGCAGTCGCTCTTCTACGTTTAGGTAACTCTGAGAGCGAAGGACTTCATAGGGCAATCCTTTCTCATCCGCATGGAAGAATTTTACTAGCAATTCCAGTGCTTCGTGGAGTCTGTCGTAGAACATTGCAGGTTTATCCTAAAAATATCACGCTGGAATTATTTTAAGCTTCGAACTTAAGTTCCTTAATTTGCTGCTAATAAAGCTGTTATCAAACGTTAAAAAAAGATTTGCAATCGTCACAAGTTATTTTCCATCATGCAGTAATTAAATACATTGATTTAAGTGCAAACTCGTTATAGTTTCAACTCACGCCCGCATTTCCATCCATTTGATTGCTGAGTTCTCCCAGCACAACTTCCCAAATGTCTTGAAGGACTAGGTTAAAGTTCACCGTAAGCAGGGATGAATTAAGTGCTACCAGGTGAACTTCCAAATATTCCAGCAAAGGAGATATAGCTTCCGATGTGGGTAAACTGTCTGGTGACCAGGCCAAATGGAACATCGCCTTCTTCAGAGATGGTCGCATCTGTGATTAAAAAGAAAAGAAAAGAAAACACGTTGAAACCACCAATCTAGGTGATCACAGTTGACTGTCATTTTCTTAACTCCTTACAGTGTATCTAATACAGATGGTAAGTTTACAAAAACCTTACAAACTAAAGGTCACAAAAGTAAGGGAACTAGGTCACCTACTCCACCATAGCATAGTGTAACTTTTACATTTCCGTGGAGCATACACGAGAACGCGCATTAATTAGAAATTAATTTTTTCATCTAAATTTTTCTAGATTATGCTTATTTTTAAGATCTTGTTAATTTTTTCAAACTGGAATACTGTTAAAGTGAATATTTTTATAATTCCAATCTCTCTCTATCGATACGTCTCCTTTTATTTAAGATTTTTTTTAGCGAAATTGTAACATAATTTTTGTGTTGATCAATTCAGATAACAATGGTTAACACATTGCATATTAGTCTCGCGATCATGAAGGATTTTAAATATATAATGACCGATCAGTATTTATAACATTATTTATCCTGAGCAGTAACGGTAAAGTGAAAGAAAAGGCACTATTATTTATTTCAAATTGTGGATAATTGAATGCATCTCAATTTTATATTGACTTAAATGGCAGCATCATTAAATATAAAAAATCTTAGGCCAAGTTAATTTTGATCGGTTGGCAAGTTCCAATCTCTGAACTCTACGTATCCACACGTCTTCGAATAAAATCTGACGATTCATCGTGTTCTTCAGCTTTCCAGAGGAATCAAAGTGTGGAGTTTATAATTAGTATGATAAAATAAAACCAACGATACGCGCATCCGGCCGACTTTCCCTCTCAGCCCTCGAAAGTTCCGTGATAAGTTAAATCTACCAACCTTCGTGCCGATCCTTGAGACGATCTGATTTATGAAGAGCAACATTTGTCCCGACGTATTTTCCAACGGTGACGTCAATGCGTTTCTCCACTGCACACGAACAGATTCACCAGCTTGACACTCCAAGGCCGTCAAAAGTTTCTCGACATGGAGCTCCTCGCCTAAATCCAGAAGCCATCTTCTCACGTACTCGAGACCGTTGATTGCGACGCACATCTGAAGTGCAGAATTACAATTTCACAGATCGAGTAGTGGCTGCAGGCAGATCTCGGATAAAGTCATAAATAGGCTCATGAATTGTCGATGTAACGCTTAAAAATAGCATTTTTAATTGCTCCTTACGTCCACCTTAATTAATCGTAAATTGCATCTTCAATCCCATGTTTACGATTTCTTTCGACTCTAGGGGTGTTATAAATAAGAATTAAGTTGCCGAAATCAAGGTGTATAATTTGGTTTGAGTTATGTTGTTAATTAATCATGGATTAATTAATCGTGTTAATGAATCGTAAGATTAACCCCTTGTCTTATCATTTTTTTTGGTCCTACGTGGGTTACAGGTAAGAATGAAGTTGTTGACATAAAACTTAGAATTTGACTACAGTTACATTGTAATTTTTCATATAAAATTGATAACGCAAAGTTACTTTCATAGCGTTTTAATACTAGAACTACCAAACAGGTCAAAATGGCTGGTCCCCAATTGTTTTGATCATTTTTTTCACCTCTCTATGCCTCTTTTTTCAAAGTACTTATTGAAGCCTTAACGGACCAATGCCGCTATATAAGCGGCATGACACTTTTACTTACTGGATTTCCTGATCGTTAAGGGTTAATACATAGAAATATAATAGATTTAAAGCGGGTAGTTCTAGTGTTAATCGATAGATCGTTTGACTTTGGTCATCCTTGAGTTTCCAATTAATTTATTTCTATTTTCTACCACAAAAGGGTAGTTCGATATTGCAAGCCGAAGGGTAAATCAAATAAGGGTAGATCGGGCAAGTTTAATGGGATCTAAGAAAGTTAAGGGGAGAGTATTTTGCAAGAAAACTATCAAAGATAAACTTCTTTCATTCACACCACATTCTTCTTGCATTTTCAGTACACTCGCCATGCACAAATGTCACAGCTTTAATAAATGTTTCAGCACAATTCTAACTGTCGAGAATGACAAATTACGTAAAATATTAGCGGTTGATATCATCTGGCACATTGCCAACAAATGACTACCGTAATCGTGAGCAGCATCTTTCCGTCAACGTTGTAATCGATTATCTACCCTGCCTTCTCGCGATATTGCATTCCATTTGCGTTTCTAAACTTTACGAAGCGATTAAAATTGCACAGTCCTAATTAAATCGCGATTAAGAAGCTTTGAACGTGCGATTTTTAAATTATTCCAATTTTCTATGGCTAATTTGCGAAGCCGAGTCTCGTAAACTAATGCGAAGCAGTCTCTACCTGAAGGATTACCTCGTCTGTGGTTTTATATGGTGTTTGTTCCTCGTAATATCCACTGTCCGCCAATTTTTGATGAGTTATCTCCGCGTAGTATGCCGCAGAACTGCATATGGCCTGCGCGAAGATGATTTTTAATAAATGTGAAAACAATGAGAAACTTCTACACAGACAATAAAATTAATAATCGTAATCCTATCAAATGATGTTATGTATTTGTTCAATTTATGAATAAAAAAATTTAGACAAATATCAACGAAAGAGAAAAAGCACCTAAAAGAATCTATATGGAGGAATTTAACTTTTATTTAAGAATTGCATTCTGAAGACTTTAGGATTTAGTAATTACAAAGATTTTTTGCACTTATGATAACAAATGAATTTAATTTTAGGATATTAACATTAGATCTATGGCCTCTAAATCTAGTAGGTTTAAATGTATTAAATAAGTATCTTTCAGAAATATGGATCAATTGGTAGAAAGTATGATCAGTTAAGTAATTTATACATTGTAAAACGTGCTTACTTCTCTATTAATTTGGAAAAAAAAATTAAAAAGTAGGTCTGAATTTGACGGCTACCGTAGATCTAGTGTTAAGTAAACACAAAATATTTTGTAATAACTTCAGCTGGATAGTAATAGATTACTCACATCGACAACTTTCAGAACGAAATTGTAAGATCCAGAAAAATCTGGCCACGCGAGCCTCTTCCAGAATTCTTTGATCTGCAAATATCGATTGCAATGACCATTCGTTCTTTGTTCTCGATTCAGACGCAACGATAAGTCGTTAGATGGTTCGTTGATTCTTTCATTGTAATGCGATTTACCTGGTAAAAGCAGGCGGTGACGTCTATGGCGGACGTGCAGTGTTTAACAATGTAATCGCCGGTGCAAATTTGATCGAGCTCTGCCGCTTTTCTTACTCTTTGGATTGCCTTCAATTTAGCCAGATCGAGCCATTTGTCGACAGCTGGCCTGAACCATTCATAATACTTGCAAATCGCTAAAGTTTTATGGTCCGACTGCGGCAAGTTGTCTTTCATGCTGGAAATATCGTGGCCTCTTTAATCTTAATTACTTTCATCGACGTAAATACGAAAAAGTATCTAACTACGATCGAAGATAATTACTAATTTAACAAGATAATCGTATTCGAGAAGTTTCACGATAAATTATATCCAAAAAGTGGCAAATATTTCATGCAAAAGGATATAAAGTATGATAAAAATAATTAGTTATTTTTAATTGAGTCTCAGACACTCCTAAAACCGTAGGGAAAGTATTAATTAAACTTTCTCCGCGCGATTATTTAAATGAAACGTCTGGTTGTAAAAGACAAAAATGATTTTTGAAAAACTAAAGACTTTCTTCAGAGATTTCCGATTCTGAAAGTATTTTGGCGTGTGATAAATATGTAACGTTTTGTTCCTCTTTGGAATAAACATTAATTAAAATGTAAGAGGTGAAGGAAATGATGTTGTAAGTGGAATTTACTTTATGAAATCCTGAAGAGCCAAATATAATTCGAATATTGGCGTTCCTATTTCTGCACCCGGTGGTAACACGTATTCTTCGTCTCTGTTCTGACCATGAAGCTGAAGACAAGCGGTGGTAAGCCTCGCCCCAAGGTCGTTTTGCATCTATGAAATTATATTGTCATTGATTATCTCGAGAATAATGATTGATCTTTCGGATAGGTTAGTTTCTTTCAAAATGACTTTTCCACCACTTTTCCCGTCATCTACGAGTTTCGTTATCTTCCTTTTCCCGCGCTCGCTATGTTTCTCGTTAAGATTTACCCCTCTATAACGCCCCTCTTAACCCTCTATAGCCCGAATTTTTGTATAGTTTCCGATGATTAGTTTTACGATAGGATAATTAGAAAATGATATAAGTACTATTTGAAGTAATGGATTAAACCTGAATTTTAAAGGATTTCATGATTTTCATGAGCGAAATTATATTAGGGGGACCAGAAAGTAATGTCGTCTTCTTACATTAAATTTAAGCAAATCAATTTGCAATAAGTTTTTATTTTTAATGAACGATGCGATCAACATCGTTATAAACAACCTTTTTGTCATCTGGTATGAAAGTTTTCAATACTGGATCGGCAAATATCAATTGGTTTTTAGCAAAATATTTAGAGAAATTACATTATTTTCTGGTCCACCTGATAATATTTGGTAAAATTCAAAAATTGATTTTGAAGGGTAGAAACTTAGATGAGCCTTGCGTGAAAAATGTTCTCAAAGTCACAGGGGTCCATAGAGGGTTAATGTTCTTCGCGAAGTACTTCTGATACATTGCAATTAACATTTTATTAATCGATCGATAATTAGGTGTTTTTTTATCAGCGGATGAGTGATAATCTTACACTATTATATTTTTTCAGTTATTCCCTGCATAATTTTCCTCTGCTTGGATTCTTCTTTATCAGCTGCACTTATCAAGCATAAAATTTTCCTAATCATCCACAGTGTAATAATAATTATTTCTCTAACTTTTAACAACCACACGGTTCCTCACATCTAACTTTCATCGCTTCTTTCCTTCCATCGACGTCATTTTCCAAGCAACGTCTCAATCAACTCCCATGACGGATTACCAGGATCATAGAAGTAAAACCAGCATCTCATCCAGCCGTTATTACCAGTCGCCATCGTACACAGCCTAATCCCCATGCTCAACGAGCAGGTGCATAGTAAAAGTTGCTAAATGACCCGCACTTGGCGCGGAACAAATTGCTGGATGTCGACGAGGTGGATAAACGAGAAACATAGCGTGCACCATGGGGAAACTTTCGAGACTCTTCCCATGTCTCGCCGTAACTCGTCTGCAGAGCGATAGCTACGTAAACGACCAGAGAGTCTCGTTTCTCCGTCGACGTTAAAACGACCGGGAAAAGTTCGAACTTGGCGCTCCTAACGAGCCAACTTCCATGGGAGGTCAAATAGGATGAATTTATAGAATTCCCATTTGATTAATAATTCCATGGGCATCGCGCGGATAAGTGGAGATTTCTGGCTTGAACTTATCGAGCTGGCTTTGGACGGGTTCCATGAGAAACTCGTAGGAAAGTGGTGGACACCTTATGGGGGGAAATTCATGTGAAGTCGAGGAAGAGAGGGTGGAGACAGATAGAAAGACGTTTAAGTAGTGGTGCGCGGGAAGAATAACATTCCTGGAAGTGCAAAAAAAGATCAATGAGGGTGCTTGATGTCCTGACACCTTTTTACTGGAACTACGGGGGAGAATAAAGTGCGGTTTTTATCCCCTTCCTTTTTACGTATCATCTCGCTGGGCTCTCTTGCGGATTGTTTAAGGAACGATGAGAATAAGAGCGATACCACGGGGAGAGATTTTTAGCGTGGATTTGAAATGCGAAAAATGATTGTAATTTGTTGATTCACATTTCGAATAAATGATGTTAGACTGCGGAAGAATTGTTGGATTTTCTTTCGGTCAATATTTTGATGATATTAGCATGGACTTTTCTGTATTATGTCTTTGTCAAATTTTATATACTTATGTTGCAAGAGAAGTGGATTATTAATGCAAACAAGTGACTACCTGCGCCAGGAAAAATTAATTTTTACCAAACGTTCTGTTGGACTGCATTTTTCAACTTTGCATATCAATTTTTAAATATCAAATCGATTTTAACTCCTTGCCGTACAGACAAGAGTGTTACTTGTGACAAGTTTTGCTAAATTTGTCAAATTAAAAATGTCCTAACCCAGACGCGATACGATAAAATTATTTACATATTAATATTACGGCTAAATTATACCAAGAGTTGTACAATTTTAATTTTACCAATTTAATTCTCAATCGCACGGCAAAGAGTTAAAAATACTTCTCTTTTCTTTCAAGAGATTTTTCTCCAAAACTATAAATGCTGATCAACGAAATAAATATATAAATGTGACACCATATCCTATGGATTTCAGAATATCAAGCACGTCAATTTACATTTCGAATAACATGGGCCATTTTTGTGTTCCAATCGCGGTGCAATTGGAATACACATAAACCCTTTGTGTTCTCTCCTTTCCTTTTCATTTCTCAAGTGCATCACGGCGACTGGTGCGTTACACGATGAACTGCCGAGCGCATGCACGTTTTAAATGTATTTTCGGTGCAGCGGTGTTCGCTAATTAGCATAGAAAATACATGCAGAGCGTGTAACGTGTCGCGGGAGTATTATAAAGAGCAAAAAGCCATGCATCGGCTAGAAATAAATTGCTATAACGACGACTAGCGCCTTCATGCTTCGAGTTTTTTCTTGTCTTTGGTGTATTTGCGAAAAGTTCCACCTTTGATTATTATAAATCTATAATATAGATATTTATCTATCTATAATATTCATATTGTTTCTCTATATCATTTAACATTTGATAATTAGATCGTACTATTTATTATTTTACCAAGTTGAAAAAGTAGCTTATTGTTGAACTCAATGATTTTCCTAAAGGAAAAGTTTCTTCGTGGAACTTTTCGCAGATATTTCTATGCAGGAAACGAAGATAAATAGTAGACTGTATGTGTAGATTTATATTTTGTACATTGATAGACCTATTCACCGTGGTCGTTATCAATTGCAACCCTACGAACAAACTCGACTTATTTGTAACTTTGCAAATTACATGAGCTATTCTCTTATCGATAAGCATAGTCTATGATATCTATGATATACTTGTCGTAAGATCTATGATATACTTCTCAATAAAACTTTCATCTATCCAATGACCGATTCCACAACGTTCTACAGCTTGAAAAATGACAAATTTAATAAAATCTATCCGAGAAGGTCCGTAAAATCTAAAAGAAGAATTCTCAAAAACTATCCGACAACTCGAACCCTCTCGTTACATTCGCATACGTGGAGCAGAAAGTAGTTTTTAATCGTTTCTCATTTGTATTTCCCCTTTTTTCTTCTTCTATTATCCTGAAATTGAAAAAAGGGGATAGCAGAAGGCATACTTTTAAATAATTTATTGTTTCAATTTCTCATTTCCACTATCTCGTTTTCAATCGAACCTTTCCAATTCCCCTGGCTTTCCGCCTCATTTCGATGAACATATGGAAATAAAATCGATGATGACGATTCGGCTTCACATATACAAGGAGGTCAAAGAAGAGAGATAGAGAGAGAAAGAGGGCTTAACATTTCGTGGTGGCGATGATAAAGTACCTCGGAAGTGTTCTCCATGTGTTTCGCCACGTGTTCCGCCAGCTATGGACAAACATCTCGTGTACAGTAAGATCGCGATGACCTGACGGACATTTTCATCATTCGTCGTCCGATCTCCATCGTTCAACCTGGCCTTCAGGTCACTGCGATTTCTTTATTTACAGGGTGTCCTCATTAATCGTTCCCTCCGTTTTTTCCCCCCATGGTATAATTTCCTCGACAGATTAACATTTTACAAATGATTTTCTTTAACACTAGATTTACGGCAATCGTCAAATTGATTGATTACTACTTTTCTCAAAATATTTTTTAAATTTATGGAGGAGTGGAGTAGATATTTCAGGCAATTGTAATTCACAGATTAATTAACTGATCGTATTTTTTGCCGGCTCATCCATCTTTCTTCAAATTACTTATTTAATATATGTAAATATGTTAAATTTGGCGGCCGTAAATTTAATGTTAAATTGAAAATCAAACAATGGATGGGTAACTATTTGATCGATTTAATTGGGGATCGTATTAATTTTTTAACTGGAACACCCTATATATAGAGAGTAATATGTTGTAGTTATTTCGATGCAACGACGTCGACCGGATTCTTGGACCAGTGATTAGAAAAATAATTTGTTAAATTATTATTTGTCTAATTATATTTTTATCGACGTGATTGATTGTTTTTAATTGATTATTGCAATTTTCTAGATTTTTTGTACGCCTTTGAGGGGATAATCTTGAGGGATAATCCGAAAGAAATTTGAAAAGAATTTGTAAGAAGTGGAAATACACGATCGACGTCCTTATGTAAAGCGTATAAGCCAAACATAGCACATCCAGCTTCACGAAACAGTAAGTAAAAAAAAGATATAGTTATGTGTATAATGGCAGTGTGCTCTGATCTTGTTTAATCGCGATATATCGAGTGGGCCTCGTACGATTCGTTTTTGTCTTGTTCTGTTTGTTGGAAAGATTAGTTTCAGAGGTTTCTCGCGATTCTCGCTTACCAGCTTGTCCAATTGTTTATACACCGCCGAGAAATATGGCACGCTGTTCGTGCTGAAACACAATATTTTAAGTGTCCTATGTTAACAATATTCCGAAAAATGGCTATGAAAATTTAGGTTTCAGGTTAAATAAATGTATGAAAATAACGTCACTTATCAAAATATAGTAATGATACTTTTAGGCATAAAAAGTTCCAACTTTAATTGCACTGAAATGATATTTAATACTAAAACTCCCGGACGGTCAAAATGATGGGTACTAAATATTTTTAAAAATTTCACAATTTAACCCCTTGCCGTACAATAACAAGTGCTACTCGTGACAAGATAAATGGAATAGTCAATTTTGAAGTGCTGCAAAAATGATTTTATCAAAAATATCAGTGGGTCCTGATAAAATAAAATTAATTCTATGATATTTAATATTACGTTAAGTCATTTACTATATCCGAAATTAGGGGCTAGATTATTATTTTAGTAATTAATTCAGACTTATTGCACATTTAATCACAGAAGAAATGGCACGGCAAGGGATTAATAGACGAGCCATACAAAAGATGCCGTACTATTTATAAAATCTAAATTCGTTAATTAATTATATTTTTTCACGAAAGCGAAAATATTCAATGAACATGAGTTTAAAACGATAAAATTCACCTTTCGAAGAGAGGGTTATAGTAGGTCAACCCCAGTTCCAAGTCGACCAATAATGCGGTTACTAAGTTGCTGAAGTCCAGCAGGACTCTGTCTGCGTCCTGATCAGGCTCCTGATCGTAACACATTGTTTGTTGCCTGGTGTCCTCATACCTAAAGAACAATGTCTTAAAATACTATTCCTGTCCAAAGACGAAAATATTTAATTTGAAGCTTTACCGACCAATCGAGAGTTCCCTTTTTGAGGGCGGTGATAATTTCACCGCGGATTTCTTTGTTAAACGGACAACACGTTCGGAAGGCCTTCATGTTCGACAAGAGTCCTAAGCATCTGAAAGAAAGAGGCATAATAAGTACTTTAGAGAAAGAAACATCTCGAGGTGGAAAAAATTTACTTTATTGTTCATCTATTGATTTGGGGAATTTTTAAAAAATATTCACGAACATATCTTTTCGCCTGCCTTGGTAGTTTTAACGTTACGTGTGAATTATTTGTAATTCTGAATTTGCAACTTGAAGCTTAATAAAGTCCGATGTAGTAGAACCATCCCTTTCTTTTTTATTTTACAAAACGTATACAGGATTAAATGTTATCTTCTTCGTCTTAGAAGTAACCGGTACTTCACGTGAATCAATCTTTCCAGAGTCAATCATTACACCGCTTATAAATTAACGTCAATATTTTTCCAAAAGATACGCAGAAATTTATCAATCTAATGTCAAAAATTTTTATTCCCTTGGACTCATCGTTTGACCTGTCGTTGTACAGTCAGTGTAAATGGTTAATTGCATACCTAAGGAGCGAATCCAATTTCATGATCGTTGGTCGATGTAACGGTGGAAAGAGTAGCCGATGTTGTCGGACTTTTTTCAACGTCACGTCCAGAAAATCGTTGAACGAATCGGCAAGACACTGTTCCTCGTCTCGAGACAGCGTATTCGATTGCCACAGGCTGTCCAGCTCCTACAACAAACGATTATGTTAGAATGAAAGAAGAACGGGTAATTGAAACAACAAATATGGATCGAGCGTGTCAAAAACCTGAAGAAGACGATGTAGAACCCTCGGATCACATGCCGGTTGTCGTGAACTTGCTACCCATCTGATCAACGACTGTTGCAATTCCGTGACATCACCTTGGACGGCGTGCTGATGTAGGATCGTTAGTGCCGTTTGTGGCAATTCTCCCGTGAAGTCTTCCTGAAGAATTGTTCGACGTACGTTAGCATTAGATTACGGCTAAACTTCGGTACGACTGTTTTAGTCGACGCAGCAGAATTTTTCGATTCTATCCTATCTTTAAGCTACGATTTAACTTCTTGGGTTACCCTATTCGAGGAACATTTAATGACATTGGAACTTATGAACATGAAGGGTTGTGTCGATGGAGTAATTTACAAATAACTACCCTAGATTTATCTATATCAGAAAAAATGATTTCGTCTGTATCCTTAACCGTTTTTTTTTCATTAACTCTAGAACTACCGATATTAAGTCAATTACATTCCTATATATTGAATAACTAAGTACTTCTAAATAAAGTACTACCAAAGTGTAGTACTATACTTATTAAATAAGTACTTTGGAAAAAGCAGAATTAAGGAGTGAAAAATATATATCAGAGTATCAACTCTATTGGCCTTCTTGAAACTTACAGAATTTTTGTAAAAAGTTTTGTGCCAGGTATTTCGATTGTCTTGGCAGTTCTAGCGTTAATATAAATTATGAAAGAGGGTTGTAAGGGTAATAATAAATTGGGAGTAAGAAAAGAAAGGAAGATTGGTCAGTGATACAACGTACCCCGAGTTTACTCAATTCGTGATTAAGGAACACCGTGTAGAGTCGCTCCTGTTGCCTGATCTCTCCCCAATTGTCTTCCTCCGACGTTCCCCTATCTTCCCTCGTCGATAGCCACAGTTTTAGCCTAATCTTACCCTGAATGGTACTTCGTTGCGTTCTTGCCTCGAGGTCATACCATTGGTCCAATCCGGTGCTTGGAATGTCCTAACAATGATTTTGACATAATGTCTCGAGAGAACGATAACGGAAGGAAAATCGCGCGCCATAAATGGAAATGCTGCACCATCAATTTTCAATGTATTTTATTACTTTAAATCATCGGTAGGCAAACTTTTTTAGGAGCAAGACAGAAGAAAAGAAAATTTTATCGGGCCAATGTGATTCACTAAATATTTATGATTTCTACGAAAAGTTTTTTTGATGTAGAGAAAGAAACTGCCCTCATACCAATTTTTTTACAAGACAAAAGTTCAAAATATCTATACTATTATTTTAAAAACGATGGTGAGTCACATCTGACCCGTGGATCATTTTTGCCCACCACTCCATGAATATAATTTATGATACGGCTAATCATGATCTGAATATTTATACAATTCAATTATCCTTAAATCAATCAACCGTACAGTGAAATTGTTAAATCTTTTGCAGACAATTTTACAAAATAAAGGAATTCAGTTGCGACAAACTGCAAAAATGTTTTAGCTTCTATAACTTCTTTTTTCAACACTTGTTAACACTTTACCGACCGGTATTTTTCAACATCCTACCCACTTCTGATCGGTCACTTGCACGTAAATATTTCCCTGATACTGATATTTCTTTGAAAATTGCAAAGTTTCTTCACTGAGTCCTTGGCACAGTTCCGCAATAAAAAATAACAATTTATTACTTACCGTAGCGACCAATTAATAAGTTAAAAGTCCCAAAGTGTTGGGCCCGAAAAAACGATTAATCGACTACTGGTCGGTAAAGTGTTAATAACACACTTAGTCAAATAAAATAACTGAAATATATAAACTTCTATATCACAAAGAATTGCAATTTCAGTGACAGTATGAAAAATATCCCACATATATTCGAATATCGTCAAAGGGACAATTTCCAACGTACGTCACTTCAAAGATTTCAAAGAGTAGCTACCGTAGAATATCCGTCATGCAAAATTTCATCGAAGCGTTCCATCGTCCGAATAATATATTCCTTTTGTACTATCGTATTTCCCTTCTTCAAAGTTCACATCAACCGATACAGAGATACGTTTGAAAATTGATATTCGTCCTCCCATTAAAATAATTGTATCGTTGAAACCAAACCCGATTTTCTGTTCGGTAAAATGAATAGTTCAATCGAATGAGATGTATCATTAACGATACCTGTAGAGGGATATTCACGCAGCCCAAGAAATCATCTTGTCCTCCGGATCTTGCACTTTGTGCAATTTGTTTGAAGAAACGTCCGAGGCCCTTGACACCTCGCACTTCGTTCAGCTTGCTAACGGCATCGAATACCGAGGACTCGTCGTCATGGTCCCTGAAACTATGTCTGTCAGGACAACACAAAAGACTTCCGGCTGGGAAGGATATGCACAAGCAACGAGAAACTCTACGAAACGATGAATAACTTGCGAACATTTTTTTCTAATTCGTCGATGAAACTGACTATGGTGTTTTCAAGGCAGACGGTCGAATTATCGCGAACTTGGATTATAATTTGGACTGTGACAACGAAGATTTCAGAGGAGCGAGAAATATATTTTAAAATTTATTATTTGACTTCTAAGATATTGTAATTTTGTTACTTGGTAGTAGCGAGAGAATTCGAATGTATTTGCATTTTTTCACGGATTGTCTTTTGTCTGATTGCAGAAAGGATTTTGCAATTAGGAAACGCTCCGCTGAAAATTCGGGTATTGTGTAATATTAATAACGTACGCGACTGCATGCGATTGCGAGATAATATTATATTATTGCAATGCACCAACTTCCTAAAGTGAGAACCATCAAACATTCACAATCGTCCGGCTGAAGTTCCCCGACTGTAAACTACTCTGTTTATGTAATTCTAAAACCATAAAACGTAGAAACGTTTGCGTCCATAGCCACGGTGGATATTACACTATTACAGCGGACTTGGAAGGCAATAGAAACCAGCATTCCTTCGTTTTACCCGAAAGCTTCGTATCCGCGTCTAAACAGGTTTTCTTATTAAGTTCCTAAGGCACACGGTTAATTTAACAGTAGAACTACCGGTGCTACATTTGCTATTTTTAAATGTATTCAGTAATTACTTTGGTAAAGTATAATTAAGTAATTCCACACTAATCGTAACGACACTTTACGATTACTTATTTTTACCATGGATTCCTTGACTGATTATGAAATAATAAAAATGTCTACTACTATCAATGACATTGATTAAATTTTATTAGAGGGACCACAAAGTAATGACGTTTCTCCAGACACTTTATTAAAAAACCAATTGATTTTTATCGATCCGGCATTGAAAATTTGCCAGCTACAGGGAAAAAAATTATCGATAACGAGAGTGATTACATCATTCATTAACACTCGATGACTGACGATTAATTCAATATATTTAAAATTGTGAAATAAATCTGTCCTGATCAAAGAAATGAAGAGGGCAAAAAGGTTGATCGATTCAGTCGCCTATAGTTGTTCCGATAGATATAGAAAATTGAAAAAGAAATAACGTCAGAAATTTTTTCGAAGACTACCTTGGTAGTTGTAATGTTAAACTTAATGTTATCATTAACTTAATGTAAAAAATATGTATAATGAACTTAATGTAAAAAAACGACATTACTTTCCAGACCCCCTAATATTTAATTACCAATAATATCTATGCACGAAACGCCTTCTATTTGATAGCAAAAAAAGTTATTTATTTTTTTTACTATTATTGTTTTCAATTACGCTACGGTTAGTGTTAAGTTTCATAAGACAGAAGTGGAATATTTACTTCTTGGCTTTACTTTGAATTTGGTAAATTTTTAGAAGAAATTTGCAACCAATCTTTTTGACCAACTTGGTAGTTTTAGTGTTAAATCGCGATAAGACGTGCAGATAATTTTATAACCACGCATTTGCAGGTGTTATGCAGTAGAAGCATGAATTTTGGAGGGAACAGGGATAATTCTCACGACACGACAGAACTCACCATATGTCCAAATGCAGGATGTCCGTGTTGATGTCGTCGATGTCGCTGAAAGTAGAATTATCCGGGTTTATCGTTCGATCGGTGTTTACTTAACGTAACTTTAAGACGTTCTCGATTGCACATCAATTAGTAAGGGGGCCAGGATTCCCCGAACTCATGGCTTACAAACGAAACTTCTCGTTCCATCGTGGATTAAGTGTGTGCGCCTTCACCGTGGTCGCGCGTATAAACTTCGCAGGAACAGCTCCGCTTAAGGACTCTCGATGTTCCCGTCTGCTCGTGTGTTCCTTGCGCTTGAACGACAGTCTGAAACTGATTTCGAAGGGCTACGGTAACTTCCCACGTCTTTGACCCACGATTTTCGATTTTGCGCCTTCGTTCTGTCCGGTTTTGTAAAAAAAAAATTTCCGACAAGCTTTGATCGGCTTTGCGCGGGAGTTTTGGTGGTTCATTCTTATTGTCAGTTATCTCGAGGTCATTGGTTTGACGATCGTAGAAGTTTGTAAATTTTGTTGGTCTTTGGAACTATAATAAAGAATTTCAAGGGGAATTAGACGCGCTTCGATTATTTACAAATAATAAATTAATTGTTATCTTTATTCGGAAATGATTCATTCGGCTTCTTTCGATATTTCTCTTCAATGATTACAGAATTACACCAATGGTAGATACATTGTTGCAAAAATCGCATAGCAGTACACGTAAACGAAAAATACAATTAAAACAAAGAAAGTCACAGAATTCCACTCCAGTAATTCACATCGATCTAATACCTTACCAAAATGAATAACCAACGACGTTTAAAAAAGAAGTACAATAAGACAAAGTAAATTCTCAAACATCCCCCTCTCCGAACCGTAGATAAAGCGAAAAGAAATTTCATTTTACCCTGTGCAAAAATTCATTTAGAAAACAAACACATAATTCACTTCACTTGCGCAAACTAGTCCTTGGCTTTGATAAATCAACCAGGTTTTAATAATTCACAATGAATTAACTCTTTGAGGCACAGGAATTCTGAAAATAAAATGACCCATGTTGCACATACATTTTTTTCTTCTTTTGATTGAATAAAGTTGGTTTATATTTATTGATAAAGTTATATAATAATATAAATTTTCGAGGTGGGACCGAAAATGTCCCACCATGCATCTTCGCGCATCAAAAAGGTGGGACACTTTCCATCCCACTGTGCCTCAAAGAGTTAATAGACATAAAAAGAACATTTCTTCTCGCTTTGTCTAATATATCCAAAAAAAGGGTCACCAAAAAACATTAATTATTATCAGAAGAGACATAAATCGAATAAAAAATGCAATCTAAAGATCTCCTTACAGTTCCTCCAGACGTTTCTTCGCCAGCTTCTTCACGTTTGGCATAATTAGGTAGAAATTTCACGCTCGAGGGTTCACTGTTACCGCTATTATTAATAACCCGGCGACATTAATATTCTTCCGGAACGCGGTCGTACAGTGATTTTATTCGCGCGTACCTCTGCGTCCTCCGCGGTCGTCGGGACTGAATTAATTCGCTTCACCCTCATCCCTCGTATGGGGATGCCGTTGTAAAACAATGGCGCAAGATAGAGCGCGAAACGCTCGATTCTCAATGCAGGACGATTCTATTCCGTCGCGGGCAGAACTTGCCGTATCCGGCGTCTTCAATTGTTATCGCGTTGCATTGTCAAAAGTGTCAGCCGAGACGCGGCTTTCTAGTGAAAGCGATTCCACGGTGCACCGGACTTTTCTATCATGGTAATCGATGAGGACCCTGCCAATAGGATTAACCGGTCGCGAGATGGGGTTGGAAAATGAGAGTGTTGAGGGCTGAAGGAATTGGGGATTTTTCATTTTGATTTGGAAAAGTAAGGGTGACGAGACGTTTGGGGGTGGGGGATTAACCTTTTGCGGACGGAGGCATTTTTGAATATCGAGAAACAATCAATTATTTAGCGATGAAAAAACACTTTTTCATCGAAAAGACAGTCTCTTAATGTATACAAGTTGAAATTTAGTCTTTGTAAAATAATATTTCAACGATTATATTTTAATTTTTCAACTCTAACAGTTTATATATGCACCGACAAACTATAACCAATTTTTTTCTCAGGGCGCATATATTCGCCCGTCGTCCGCAAAGGGTTAATAGATCTTATTGGGATTTAAGTCGAAAAGTGAAAGAGTTGGTGAGGGGTAGTTTCTAGTAATTGGTGTTCTGATTAATTAGTTTTTGTACTTGAGTTGGATGTGTAATTAATGTTGCAATCATTTTGAGTTGGTTAAATAAGGGTAGAGAATATTTGGGGTTGTTGGATTATCAGATGCTATTGGTATTTGAGTTGGTGGATGAAGGAATTGGAAAGAGAGAGTATTTAATAACTGGTGTCCTCGTTAATTAGTTCTTGGATTTGAGTTGAAGGCAAAATCAACATTACGATCATTCTGATTTGGAAAAGTAAGGGTAACGAGATGCTTGAGGGCGTTGGATAAATAGATTTTATTGGGATTTCAGTCTTAGAGTGAAGGAGTTAGAGAAGGAGAGTTTCTAGTAATCGATGTTCTAATTAATTAAGTCTTAAATATGAGTTGAACGTATAATTAACGTTATAATTATTTTGAGTTGGAAAAATAAGGGTAACAAAATGTTTTCAGCAGTTAAATTAAGAGATTTTATTGGGATTTGATACGAAGAGTGAAAGCGTTAGAGAAGGAGAGTTTCTACTAATTGGTGTTCTGGTTAATTAGTTCTTGGATTTGAGTTGAATGTAAAATCAACATTACGACCATATTGATTTCGAAAGATAAAGGTAACGAGATGTTCGGAGGCGTTGAATTATCAGATATTTTTGGGATTGAGTTGGCGGATGAAAGAGTCGGAAGGGAGAAGTCTCAGTAACTGGTGTTATAGTTAATTAGATTTTGGAATTGATTTGAATGTATAATTTGTAATGACTGAATTATCTGAATACCGGAAATATGTTTTTTTTGTTTTTCTGCAGATAGCTAAATAATTCTCGATACTTTATTAGATGATTGGAATTATTCAACATTGAGATTGACATGACTAAACAGTTTGACTAACAGTATTTCAATTTTCACAAATATCCTCCTGGCAATATTCAACCTAATAATTTTATAATAAACTCCATCTATTTCCTCCACCTATTTCACACTTTCAATTAAAATCTCACCGATGCATGCTGAAAACAGAAAACATCTCAAAGTCCCCATCACCAAAATTCACCTCGCAACCTGGCTTTGTACCTGTTCAAAGGACCTCCAAAGAAAATGAGCTTTCAATCATGAATATGCAATATGTCGTTGTAGCTCCAGTCTTTACAAGCTTCAACTAAAGACTCTCTCCATTTTCGACTCAATTTCCTCCAATCTTACAACCTTAACACTACAACAACACACCAGTAAACAATTACCTTAAAAATGACACCAAAAACAACAACAATAAAAGAAAGAAAACAAAATACACACATCAAAGAAAGAACTTCCATTTATTTCTCCAAAAAAAAAGACAATAATTCATTTCATTCGACGATAAATCGAATTACAACAATATTAATTCCATAAAGTGCACGATTTAAAATCTGTAACTAAATGTGCACTAATCAACGAGAATCGTCCAACGACAAGTCCGACGTCTCGACTTACCTATGGTACTTTCGTAGTTTCTCGTGATGAGAATTGTCGTTTTCACCCCCGTCGGAAAGGGCGCGGGTTGTTTGCCTCGGTGACGCAGGGGGTGTATGGGGCGAGTGTGCCGTTAAATTCGTCTGAGGACTTAACGGCACACCTGTACTGCCCGGCTGAATTCCCAGCATGCAGTATGGATCGCTGAATCCTAAGGAAAATATCGGGTATTCAAAGTCAGTTTCTTCTACTCCAAGAAACTCTCTGGTATCGCGGTGAAAGGAGCTTTACGATTTTACGCGTTTGCCAAAAGAGTGCTGGGTGTTTCTATATGCACGGTATTATTGTTGGAAAATGTTTACGACGTTAATTTGCGTATTCGAGGAGAGAAGGAATTGTGGTGTGTTCTAACACTTTAATGTCTGACTATTGACGAGGTGTTCTACTGTGGATGGGAAGGATCTGGGGCGTTTGGGTAAACTTGGTTGTTTGTTTATTTATAACTGTGGTATGATGCTGTTATTGGTGTGAATGGATTTGATTATGGTGAAAGAAAATGTTAACAGTAAAACTACCGATGTTATTTGTAATAAAATTTAAGTACACTTAACACTTTATCGACCGGTATTTTTTTAACATCCTACCCTCAAATACTTCCGTGATACAGATATCTATTCGAAAATTACAAATTCTCGTCACTGAGTCCATGACACAGGTAACCGCAATGATAAATGACAATTTATTAATTGTTAAGTGTTGGACCCGAAAAGCCTATTAGTAGGCTTCCGGTCGATAAAGTGTTAATAACCACTGTAGAGAACGAGAAATGAAGAGATGGAAAAGATGATTAATTGACTAATTCAAGTTTTGGAAGATAGACGTGGAATATTTACTTCTTGGCTGTTCTATTAATTTAAGTAATTTGTAGAAAAAATTTGGGATCGATCTTTTTGACCGGTTTGGTAGATTTAGTGTTAAGATTAGGTCTACCAAGATGGGCAAAATGATTTGTACTGAATTTGTTGATATCTTGAGGTTTGTAAGTGATTGGATCGATCAAGATTTGTTGACCTCTATATTTATCTCAGAGTGACATATTTATTTGACAATTTTAAATATGTTGAGTTAAACGTCGTTAGATTTAGTATTAAATATGAGTTGCTTTTAGATTTGAAAGTATGAAATTTAAGAGTGAAATTGTTTACGTGACTGCGATGAAAATATTGAATTTTCATAATACATTGCTTTATGAGTTTGGAAGTTGTGTTGTGAATAAAATTTGTTTCATGATTGATTTTCTTATTTTAGGTAAAATGTAAGAAAGTAACTTGGATGTTTGAGGAGTGGTAAGGTGGATGTATTTTTATTTTTTCTTAATCAAGTAGAAATAATATTGTATTTTTATTTTTTTTTCTTCATCGATGATGATAAAGTTTCAACAATCGCTGCAATTTCTCGGCATGGAAAACGAGTTTTCTCTGCTTTCTCTGGTATTTCTAACAAACGCGGTCGACAAGGCTTTTCGTTGAATTTATTCGCCTGTAAAACAATTTTAGAGCAGCGTGCTCAAATTGTCAACAACGATCCTCGTGGATTTGAGCTCTGTTTGCTTTACTCGGTCGGACAATACTACTCGTAAAACGAATCGAATAAAAACATGAGCTGAATAAATATAAATTTGTAATAGTTCCGTTTAATCTCGGAAACATGATAAATTAGGTTAACATTGATTATGGCGAGACACGAAGTAACGTGATGGAATAATAGCAGGTTAATTATTTAATTTTATAATGCAATTTAAACGAGTGCCAGTATATCGAAGACTAGACGAAAATTAATGTGCCATGAAATTTCCCTTGGTTTATATTTAGGTAGATGAAATTTTATATTAAAAATGGAATGATTTTACGTTCAATATTAAAATCAAGCATTATTTTATGTTGTGTTTTAGTACAATTTTTTATATTTCATTTAAATTCAATCGTGAAACACATCTGCCCTCACCATTGGCATCTTTCGCCTCGAGTCCTTCAGCTTCGACGACCACCACGCTCAAAACGACTATGGGAGGCTGAAATTTGAAAATTTCAAGAAACATTTTAATCCTAAGATTATCATTAGTCCAAAAATAGTTTAGTGGCGACGACGACAACTGAATTAACACTAGAACTACCTGCGTTAACCCTTTGCCTTCGAGAGAGCACTACATGTTTGTTTCCAATACGATAAGATATTTTTATCCAAATTTTTTTCGTGGATCTGACTTGGTCTGCCTTCTTAGTATAAAATCTTTTGAAACTACGTTTAAAACATGTATCTCATTTAGCCAAAATTTTTGTCGACTTGCTAATTCATCCTAGCAAAAGGTTCTCGAGTGCAAAGGGTTAAATCTATTATATTTATATATATTAAATAAATGCTTTGAAAAAATAACAGGCAAGATGTCGAAAATATGATGGATTTGATAATCCGTGTTTTATAAGATCAACATAGAATATGTACTCTCTGGCACCCCTGCAAACTTGAAGAATTTCTGGAAAAAGTGAATACCATTCATTTTGACGTGCTTGGTAGTTCTACTGTTAATGGAATTTTGAAATTTTACAATTAAATCGTAATAACCATAGAAAAATGTTCAAAAAGCAGTCTCCAGAATTTGATCACAGTCTCATCTAAATAAAAAAAGTATATTTATTATCTTTTTTAACACTAGAACTATCAACGTTAAATCTATTATGTTTCAGTGTGTTAAATACTTCGGAAGAAAAGTAATCAAGAGGTGGAACATGTAATCGATTCTATAATCTGTATTCCACAAGATCAGCATAAAATCTCTTCTCTATAGCTTTCCTATAAACTTGGAGAATCTTTCGAAAAAGTTGGGCACGAGTCATTTTGACTTGTCTGGCAGTTCTAGTATTAAAATAGCTGCTGTCATAAAGGAATCTAAAAATTACTACAATATTTATTTCCAGCTATTTCATTACTTCTTATTCAAAGATTAATTCCGAGTATTCCTACAAGTACGAAAGACATACAGATTCGTACGTCTTCGTTTCAATCGGAACTCTATAAATCTTGTTTCTAAGGCCGATTTATTATACCAAAGCACACGATAAGAATAGAGGAAAAGGCTACCTTCTCTTCGGAAGCAATATTGAGATACCGACGATGTTGATCCTGCGGGACTTCAAAAGCCTCCTGGGCATATCTGTAAAGATCCTCTTTGTAATGCGCGTATTGTCCTGTGCTCGCTCCCACCGTGTTGGCGATCGTGTAAAGAACTTCTATATACAACTGCTCCAACTGAAAAGTTATGTTGTATCTCCATAAACTCAAACTGTAAGTACAACTCCAATTTTATCTGTATCCTAACACTAGATTATTTGAGCCAATTTGGCTCATTCAAAATTTGATAACTATACAAGGTGTCCGATTTTGATATTTTGATAACTTCGGTATTGTGGCATGTAGGGAGAAATGTTTCATAGGAAACTTAAATGCTAAACTATTAGCTTTTCGACATACATAGGTCAGTACCTTTTTTGAAGAATGTCTAGCTGCATCGTGTGATGCATAAAAAAGTACCTCATTCTATTTAAAAAAAAACAAAGTTGACCTTCATATGTTTTTGACGCGTCCACCTACTGAAAAACTAATGACACCAGATTATGCCACACTCGATACCATTTAAGTTTCCTATGAAACATTTTTTGCTACATACCACAATACCGAAGTTATCAAGACGTCAAAATCGGCTGGGACACCCTGTATATATAATATATTGGTTGGTTAATATTTTAACAGTAAATCTTTAACTTAAATTGACATGAAACTATATTCTTTGCGAAAAGTTCAATTTCTTGTATTAGTCAAATTGACTCACTTCAGAAAAATGGGTATATAATCAATATCTGTAAATCTATGGTTGAAAAATCTTATTTTAAGGTAGTTCTTTCACATAGGAGCGGCTTTTATGGATGCTATGAATGGACTCCATTGAATTTCTATAAAACGAATGATAATTTATTGAAGTATTGATTATAATTATAATTTAAAAAATTTTAAATTTTATGTATGCATACTTATCGACAATGTGGCATTGCCAAACACTCACATTCACAAACAGTGGCCATATTGTAAACGTGAAATGCATGATTTTATAGTTTTCAATTAAGAATTTCTTTATTAAATATTCGACAGCCGCAATTTTTTTGGTAAAATATCTATTCGAAAACGTTCCCGAATTAATGATCTCGGGTTTCGTAAGTATTTGCAGTATGGAAGATTGGAAAATTGAACGATAAAGTCGAAAGTACTATTTCTCTCTCTCACTCTCATTTACGTCAATGTATGAAACTGTATTTTTAAATTCGATTTTTTCATCGAAATGCCCGATAACTGAGCTTTTTTTGCTTGTAACTTGTTCGTGACACTCCAAAGAACATCATATTTTAACATTAAATTTATTTGCACACTTTGGCCAAGCGCTAGAACTAGCTTAAACGAATAAGTGCAGAGTCTGACGATCAGTTGCGGAGCACATTGCCGACTGTGATTTTAATATTTACAACGCGATGTTTGGGGCTACGTGCACATGGTACCATGTGCAAATGTGTGGATTAAATATTAGTCTACGTCTACGTCACTGAATGATGTATTTCATGGTAAAACATTAAAAGTACATCCAAACGAAACGGTGAGCGTTTTACTTCCAGCTTCGTTCTTTTACTTCTTTTTCATGAATCCGTTGGAAAGCTGATTTTGCAGCTTTTAGTAAGAGCGAAGAGCAAAGCTTTATTTTTAACGTCATAGTGTACAGTAATGGTGGAATTTCATGATGTTTAAATTCGTTTCATATTTTATAGTCAACGAGTGCTTGTTTAATTAAATATCTAAGTACAATTAATTACAATATTCTTCTTTCTTTCTCTTCGATCTGTTTAATTGCTCGGAAACTTTATAAAGACGTCGTAAAGTTTGGCGTTACACTTCTCTGCGATGAATGCCAATTAATCATCGTCGATAATAACAATTCTCCTTCTGATCGAAAGGTTCAAAGTATCCGTGAATAATTTATAACGTAACAATTATAAAGTAACGCTACTTCTTCCTCTCAAGTATTGAAATGGGCCCAAGTGCCGAGTTGCGTTTTCGCACTTATGGAAAGTCTTTCGATTAACTTGTCGAGGTAAAAGTCCGTAGTTTGTCGCGAGTAAGTTCGACGTGAGCAGAACGTGCGGATGTCGAAGTAAGAGGGCATATGCTTTTTTATGACTTTCTCTCGTCTCGTCTACCACTTTCCGTTAATTAACAACGTTCCGTCAAATCCCTTGGAGCTATTTGCAGTTATAAATTTTCTGAGAATTAGGAGGTGTTTATCATTCGTTGTGTTTTTTCCCTCATATTTTTTTAAAGAAATTAATAACATGAGAACAAAATTTCGCTGCCTGAAAAATAAGATAGATAAAGATGAAACAATTGCAGATGTAAATTACTTTTGACCTATAATCAAAAGGAAATTTTAATTAATGGAGACGGTAGATGCTGCAGTCTGATATTAAATTACATTCCATTAAAGATTCTCATATATAAATTTTGTATAATATTAATTTCTTACTTGAACCTTGGAGAAAGAAAATTAATGAGTTCTTAACGGCATTATTAAATTGTTAATATTTCCTGATTAAATATTTTAATGACTACTTTCATTAAATACGTTTGAAGTAAAATTTTTTAAATACCAGAAAGCAGAGAACATTTCAAGAAGTATTGCATTATTTAAATATTCTCTACAATATTACAATTAATACGTTGAACGCCACCGGTATTTCGCAAGTTTCTTCATTTCTTGTGAAACTTTTTTTTTATTAAATACACATCTTTATACGATACGGATAGGTTAAATATTCAATAGTCCTTTATCTTTTTAACGCCAATATTGAAATATTCTGTGTGTTCAATAATTTATAAACGTTGTAATTTAAAATTTACATGAAATTCCATATTTAATTCCATTGAATTCCATAGCGCCGGTCACAGGTGACCCCCATGGCAGTCAACGTGTTAAAAGAGAAAAAAAGTATGGAAAAAATATGGCGATCATAAGCAGTAGAAACATAAAATTTATTTCCAGAAGAATGTAAAACGAGAAATATTAAATGAGTGGCATAAAAACGCGGAATGTAATGCGTAACAGTTTAGCTCCGTGTCTGACTATCGATGGAGAATACTACTAGCCGTCGTTCGGAAATGCGTTTCTACGACGTAAAGTTACAAAGTGTGAATAAAATTTCGTTTTATTGATAATAAAGATAACGTTTACTCGAAACCCGTGGATATTTCGTTGCAACGGAGAAAATATATTTGCCATCGACGTCACGGATTTCCAATTGGACAAACATTTCCGAGAGAAAAATATGGATGGCAGGTACATATGTGCAATTCGATGTTTGCGTTATTTTTTTCCCTGCTTTTTTTTTAACAAACAGCAAATAATCATTGTGAGAATAATATTCAAGAAAAGTACAACGTTGTTATTTGAATTCGAAATATTAGTACTAAATTTACAAACTACTGATTTTATACAATTAAAACGTTGAAAGTCATCGGTATTTCGCCAGTTTCATCAGTTCTGCTAAACTTTTTTTATTAAATTTACATCTATGTAAAGCGCAAAAATTTAAAGACACTAATATACAAATATTCCGGCAGACCTTTATCGTTTTAATGCCAATTTTTAAATACTCTCAAATTTTATTAATAGTGGTAATTTTTAACCGATGTTAGAAAATTCGTAGATATTGCAAATTGAAAGTTACATGAAATTTCATTGAATTCAATAGCGTCGGTCACAAGTGACCCTCGTGGCAGTCAACATGTTAGAAGTGGAATATAAAAAAGTTGAAGCAAAGGAAATAAGGGGAAATTAAATCGATTCAATATCGTTCTTTATATTTCGAAAGACAGGCTTAGGAAATCAAAGGAATTCGATGGACTCAAAGTAATTTAAATTTTAAAATTCCGATACCATTTATTTCGACTGCCTTGCTAGTTCCAGTGTTAATCTACTTTATCACGAGTTCATTTAAGACATCTAATTATCGTTTTCCTTGCAGATAACCAAAAGAAAGAAGTAAGCTCCATTTAATGAACGGTCGTCTTATTTCTTCCAAGAATCGTTCGGATATCGAAGAACTTGAAAAATGACGTAAGTAACAAGGAGATCTCTGTTTCCACGAAGTTATATAATATTTTGAAGTCCGAGTATACCTTTATATCTTACACTCGACTCTACGAGGTCGCGAAAAATAAAGATAATTGGATTGTTTACGTCGATCGAGGTTTTCCTTCCTCCAGGCTCTCTGCCCTGTCGCTTTTCCTTCGAAATTCCCTTCGTTCTTCCGCGATATCGCGTGTTCGATCGGCCGGTATAACAAAAAAACGTAACGTGATTTAACTCGAAATAACGAGCGGAAAAAAGGCTTCGCCTTTCTGTATCTCAAAGAAGAAGGAAAAATATAAAGAATAATGGATCCAGAGAGAAAATGCAGAAGGGAAGCTATACGATTTTGATGTATCAATGATGTTATACCATTAAGAAATACATTACTACTATTATATCTTTTATTATTTTTCGTCTTGAAGTATTCAGACATTTCAGCTCATTATAATTCTTCACATGACCTAGTTCATATTCATTCAACGGCTCAATAATTATAATTCAAGATTCTTCAACACTCCATATAATTTCAATTTAATTTTTATCACATTTCTTCTCTGTATCAAAGAGTTTATTCAGAAAATAAAATAAATTGACAGATTTACGGACGTGAAATCTATTACACAGCAACATATTAAATAAGGATTTTGTTAGTAAAGGGATCAGGCAGCAAAAAAGATGATCAATTAAGTAACTTTTATATTATATTGGGTTGGCAAGAAAATAATTTCGGTTTTGTAGTGTGAAATGGAACTTAATTTTTTTTAACAAAGAATTTTTTCGATGACCTTTACTCGATGATCTTTTGCCATCGTTTTGACAAATTCGTGATTCTGTTTTTATAGAAATACTGGCCCATATCAACAAAAACCTGAACCCAATGCAATTTTAGGCTATCATCGCCATTGAAAGTTTTACCATTCAAAAAGTTTTGCAAGCTGAAAAATAAATGGTAATCTAATGGTGTCTGATCAGGGCTACATGGAGGCTGTGACATCACTTCCCAACCAAGCTTAGATTTTGCAAAAAATAAAAAAGTAAACTACATCAGAAATGTTCGTTTTTCACTCTATGTTAAAATTCTCCTAAACAAACAATTACAAAGAAAATAAAGCGCAATTGGTTTCTAAGCCAAGTCAAAAGTTTCACAACTTTCCATTGTTAGAAGAAAAAAATCATAACATTGTCAGAAATCATTGAGAACAAACGTTACGCTGGTTCTCACCAAAAACCGAAATTACTTTCTTGCTGACCCAATACATGTGAAATATCTATCATACCAAGTCTCCATAAGTTTCGAAGGCGTTTCTAAAAAAGTAAAAATCCGTCAATTTAACGGTATGGGTAAACCTAATGTTAAATTACATAATAATGTTCTCTAAAATTTTCTGACTCTAATTCAACCCTAAGATAATATGCAGTCTATGCAAATCACTTCGAATCCTCTGATTCAACGAAGATTGTAAAATTGACTTTCATAAATAAACCTCCGACGGAAGTCAAATATCGGTGCATATTCGATCGAGAACTCGGCTGATTCGACGTAGGCAATGAACGTTAGCGATGGAAGGAGAGAAAGCGAAATGCCGCAGGTATGGTAAGTTTCATTAAGCCTGTCCGTCCGCTCGTCCGTCCGTCTTTTGTTTCGATTGACGTGCATACGGCTAGGACGGTTGACCTGCAGGCCTCGAATTGGCTTTATCTGTTGGCGATAATATCTCAAACAAAACTACGTAACTACTGGCCCGCATGCAAACGCTGTCGACATCGTTTTGCGCTCCCAAAGTCAGCGTGCTGTCCTACTAACAATAAGTCACAGAGGGGGGTTAATGCAAACGAGATTTGCCCATGTGATAATGGAATTTTGCGATTCGATCATACGTTGCGTATATACTTCGGCACTTTGCGTGGAATTGCATTATCCCCCATTTTTTGAGGGATGTTGCAACATTAACTGTTATTTTGCGCATAGAACCTCTTATTTTGGGTGGATTCTGAGCCACCTATGGTTTTGTATACATATTACATGGGAAATACTATTCTAGAGATCACAGTGGAGAGTTTGACCTTGAATTCAGTGATTGTGAAGTCAAGCTTTCCCCTTTTAACCACCATAATACAAATTTATTTCTGTATACTTTCAGTTTTAACTTTTGTGGTCATTTCATCTAGAACGTATTGTTTTAGATGGCTTGCTAGTTAGAGAGACAACGACATTAATTTAAACATTTCCTGAGCTTCTTAATTTCATGGCGTTGAACACTCCAGCCTTCCTGGAGCTTCCTTTTTCCGCACGATAATTCATTTCTAAATTGATTCTCTCAGAACTCACCTTCATTTTTATTATCCCTGTGTACATTTCTCAAAAACCGTCGTCAAACCTCCTTTTATTTTTCAAACTCTATCAGTCGGATCTTAAATACAATTTCATTCGACATAATCCTTAACACTGTGACTGCCATAGGAGTCATCGATGACCGGAGCTAGCAAATTCAACGAAATGTCAAGAAACTTTTTAATTGCAATATTTGCTATTTTTCAGACGTACTGAATATTTAAGTAAATATTGGCGTTAAAAAGATAAAGGGCTGCTGTATATTTATTTATCTGTATCCTTAAAGTTTCTGCTTTATAAAGATGACAATTTGATAGAAAAAGTTCGATTTCAGTAAAAGTGATGAAACTAGCGAAATGTGGGTGGTGATCAACGTGTTAATCAGTGAAAAAAATGTACCTAGAGGTCACAAAGAAAGATTGAACTCGGAGTAGCTAATAGCGAGTCCGAGCTTTTGCCCTCTTACTTGTCATAGCCCTTTTACATTTCTCTGTTTGCTTCCTGTTTCATGTATGTGCGACATGAAGTTTCACACATGGAGAACGTGGCAAAGTTCATCGAGAACTTGCAAACCATTGCGGACGTGTATAGTCGTTATTTGCATTAATAAGTGGATGAGAAATGAACGTTGGCTTTGCTTAGTTGTTTTATTTCCCATGAAGTAGAGTAATGTACACATGTACGTAGTGGAATTTAATTCAAAATGCCACTTCAGCTGCTCAGGATCCTCAAACAATCGAATTCTATTCTGGCATTCGACTATTCGTGAAATACAAATCGAAAGCACTCTCCAGAGACTCGGTTTCATTTTGCATAAAATAAGTGTCTCGTCTTTTGCATCGTTCAGGACTGCGGAAAAAGGTGAAACTTATGGGAGTTGCATTTCACGATGAGAACTCGCGAATGAAATGTAAATTTAGATCGCGTTTCGCATGCAGCCTGTGGTCTCTCATTGTGTATTCTCAAATTTCGGTGCTTGCAGTTCTGTAATTTCTTGGGGGATACTCTCTCATTTCGAGGATTATGCTGAAATTGCAACGCGATCTTTGGCAATTTGCGTTGAGTTGATTTTAATGGGGGAAGAAAAATAAACAGTGAAATCTAATATAGTGATTAATCTTTTCTATGCTATAGATATTCTATAGTCTCGAGGTAACATGTTGAACTTTAAAAACACTTTCCTTTGTTTTGCTTTCGGTGCAATTTACTTTGTACTTGATACCGTAGAACTTACGCCATAAAAGGTACAATCTTGCAGAATGGAGATATGAACGAAGAAATTTTTTTTACCGATTCGATACTCCAATTATATTAAATAAGGCGAAAAGAAATGTCTTAATTATGAATTATTAAAACCTGGCCAATGCGACTCTGCGCAATTGGAAGGAATAAATTTTATATATTTTTTCTATAAATAAATTTGGGCTGGTTGTAAAAAAAAATAAGGACATTTCTTTTCGCCTTTCCTAATAATATGAGGTAGATCTTAAAAGTCTTTTGTACGTGATCAAATACTGAAAGAAAATGTCATTAACTGAATTGTGCACAGACAAGGGTTTATTAAATTGTATAGTAAAGTAATTCTACTGAAATATTGTAGAATCATAGTGTTCTGTTGTGGACAATTTACCAACCTCCTTTTTGCTAAACCGATACAACTGCGAGGACGTCAAATTGCAGTCTCTTGGAGACGGCGGTGGTTCACTGGCTCGTTTCTCCACTTCCTGAAGAACTACGCGTCGACGATTCTGCTGCTTCCAAGATAACGCGGTGAAACTCTCGAAGAAGGAACCATCGGTATCTTGGACCCTGCAAAAAAAAAATTTTTCTCCTGTTATTAGAAGATCCATCATCAGTTCTAATTACCACAGAATCCACCATACGTCCACCATCGCATAGTTTCCCATTTTACATAATACCACAGCATGTTAACACTAGATTTACGGATATTAATATACCTTTTTTTTCTGAAGTGAGCCAATTTGACACATACAAGAAAATTGAAGTTTTTGCAAAGAAAATAGTTTCAAATCAATTTAAATGAAAGATTTATTATTAAAAAAATTAACCAACCAATATATTGTATATATACAGTAATCAAATTTTGAATGAGCCAAATTGGCTCCGTAAATCTAGTGTTAATCCGCCATTTGAATAAATTTGATATCTGATGTAAAAATAAAATAGTTAATGTTCCATAAAGTATATCTATACCTTTGTAATATTTCTTATTACTTATATTTAATTTCCTTACACGCGAAGGCGAGGCTATTAAAAAAGTGAACCCTTTTCAACTATTTTTACAATTACGTTCAATTAGTTCCTTACAAATTTTGCATGCTATTTGTAGCTGCAAAGAACTTTACATTTCCATGAATTCACTTTATACTTGCTGGAAGCACGCGCGAATTGTAATTTTCCATGGAAAATGCAAACAGCTATCGTTCGATGTTCATCGCGCTAAATGTTCCAAAGGGTTTTGTTGCTATTTAAAATTTCAAAGTGATCCTCGTGATAATCGTGTGTACTTGTTTTCCTGCATTTTTTCTCTGCTTGCGTGTGCCCTACCCTTCTCTACGGTTTCTCGACGTTGCAGTAATATTGATCAGCAGGAGTTCTTTTTTAATTAATGCACTGCACCCTGTGAATGAGAGCGATGTAACCTGCACACGTACACTTAATTATTTCAACTTTTGACTGTACAAAATTTCCTGCAAATTACAACGTTATCCTACGTCCAATGTGATACTTCTATTGCAAATTGCAATGGACATTTATAAAAGTTACAACATTCATGGTGTTATAAGTTTAATCACTTTTTTACTGGATATTTATTAGTTACTAATAACTGGTCAAAAGAGTTCTACTCGTTTTGCAGCTTCTTTAGAAAACTAATAAAATTGGATTTTCCATTTCAACGCACAAGAACTTTATGCATATTACGCTTCAAAACCGGAATCTGCATAATGCGTGGGAAAGTTTTTAATTAGCAATTACGCTTGATAATTGAAATTAATTGAAATATTAACGTTTAAAATGAAAGATAAAAATCCAACGCGAAAGCGATTCTCCAAACGATGGAGAATATCTCTCTGTTTCATTTGGAGGCAATGAAAATTACCTGACTGATATTACCCTCGCATGAAACGTGATTATTATTTTGATAAAAAAGAATTCTCATTTAATAATTAATTAAGAAATATTAGCAACGCTTCGAAAAGACATTGGGCTTCGTCAGTAAGATTATTTTTCCCGCGAAGATTGTATAAAACTCATAACTGTATATAATCTTTGAAGTTCTCTCCTTTTATCATTGTTTGGACATTTTAATTAGTGTAATGCAACAAACGAGCCGTATCGTTTCATTTTCATTCGGATAATTAACGTTGAACCGTTGAATCGTTTTAAGAGCACTGCGTCGTTCCGACGATTACACGATGAAATTCTGATTGTAAATGTCACGTCGTTTCTTCTGCGTTTCGTGTATCTCTCATTCTTGTCCAGACTTTCATTATGTTCGTGTATTCATAAAACAGACACGTTCTTCAATACGTAATTATTCTTTTGCAATGACTTTTTAACTTTGTACAAACAGTCCGTGGTAAGTGGAAAAAGGAATGTCTATAAAGATTACAAGAATTAAAAATAATAATATGAGGATTTTAAAAAAGGGCTATGTTGAAAACTGCAATCAAAAAGTGAATAAAGAATTACTGTGATAATTGAAAGTGGTACAAGTCCTTTTTCTTATATGTTCAGGTATTTGAGACTTCGTGCAAAAGCTTTCATGTTATAACACGCAACATTTGAAACTTGTTGGCCGAAATCATGTGGATATTTTATTTCCTTTGCTATTTGCGATGCGAAAAGAAGACATATGTTTAGTTAAAAGTAACTTAACACTAGAAAAATCAAGCAAGTCAAAATGACTCGTGAGAAATTTCTTCCTAAAATTCTCTAGGTTAATAGGAAGGCCATAGAGTTGATATTCTACGTTGATCTTATGAAACACAGATTACAGAATTGATTACTATTTCAATTTCTTGATCCCTCTTTTTCCAAAGTATTTATTTAACATACTGAAATGGAATAGATTTAACGTCGGTAGTTCCGGTGTTAAATACATTTTTCTCAAAAATGGACGTATACCTACCACATTTTTAAATAACAGCTCAGTTATCGAGAATCAACAATCTCATTATGCAATCAATATTTTTTGACAATTCAAGTTGAACTTTCCCAAATTTCAAACTTCGACTACCTTTTCTCTCTGTATTTTTATATTTTTGCCGTTCTCGCGCGAATGCAACCCCTATCAATCAAAAATCAATCCTCAAGCATACAATTGCAATCGCACTTTTATAATCTCACTTTAGAAAATAATATCAATATTGGTGAAAGTCAGGGCTGCAATAATAATTATACAGGGGATTGAATTTAAAAGAAACAAAAAATATATTTATCCCTGCATGCTTCTGCTGCTCACTCAACACATGATTACCATCGATTAGTTACCCAAAAGAAAAATAAACATCGACGGCAGTCGACAAACTTTAGATTCCACAAAAAACCCTATTCTCAAATTAAAAACCTTCTCTCCTCCGTCCTCGCAAAGATATATGAAGCAAGAGAAAGAGGAAAGAAAATCTCAAACGACACTGAGGGAGGCGGAGTAAAAAAATTCACCATAACCAAATAGACGATGGTATTTATTTAATGGAGAAGACACAAAGGAGTAGCAAGAAGTTAGAATACTAAAGAATACCTCTAAGCCTTTGATCTCTTAATTTAAATGAATATTCATGCTATCTCGAACGTCCAAAGGCTCGATATCTTTCGAAGTTTCCCGCCAAGAGAAACACCCCAAAAAGGAACAGCCCCAGAAGAAAGGAATATCTCGTTAGATCGTTCTCTCATGAACGGAGACAGTCGAGAGGACAGATTTCGCACAGGACGCGAGAAATTGCAAAATGAGAAATATGCAGATGAAAGTTCCACGAAGAACAGAACTCTTTGATATCTTCGCATGGAGAAAAAGTCGATAAAGGATTCCACGATGGGGTCAAACGCGTCTTCTACTTTTCAATTCTTTATCCAGGTCTAATTTAAATCGAAAAGAATCACCGTCGTGTTTTCTTCCGCTGGAGGAAATTGTTTTTAGGAGGGCGCATTGAAAAAAAAGGACGATGAGGAGGAAGAAAGGCAAAGAGACGTTTTCTGTGAGCACATAAACCGATGCGAAAACGAAACTTTCCGTGTCGCACGATACTCGCGAGACTTGCTTGGATTTTATTTATCTGATTAGCTCGAATCGACTGCGCCGCAATGTATTTCTGCAGACACCAAAGCAAATATAATATAACGACGGTTATATGTTTGAGCTTACGCGACGCGCTTTTTCTCCCTCGAGGGGTTTCTATGGAATAGACCACTTCTTTCGGGGGGAACTTCAATCTTGTAGGATTGAAACAAATAACACCGGCACCTTGGAGAAATTCTTGCTACGATGTTCCAAGGTGAGTGAATCTCTGCGTTTTGACGATAGTATTTTTTATTTTGTCAACAAACGTTGCTTCTTGATTTTTGGGAATTTCTTGAGAGTAAAGAAAAGGAAGTGCCTTATGGGAAAGCGGAGATCGTAGTGTCGAGGATTATGGGAGATGAAATTTTATTATGTTTTGAAATGTAATTGCTGTTAATGCAAAATAATATCGTATTATTGGAATTTTTAGAGTTAGGAAATAGTGAATTTTTGGGAGAATCGGTTGATCCGTAGACAGAGTTATGACATACATAGAATTGAGCCCCATATATAGATAGTTCTTAGAATATTATAGAAAATTGTAGGATGTCAAAGTAATTTTGCCGTGTGAAATGAAAATATTCGAATATATTAATGAATTTTAAATTTATTAGAAAACTTATAAATTAGAATTAGAAAATAGAATATATTCGATGAAAGACAAATATATTTTATGTTGTTCTCAATAAATTATATTTTTCCTCACAAAGAGGAATCACAGCTTCCTTCCTTTGCATTGATATTAGCAATTAACCCCTTGCCGTACCTCAACGAGTGGCACACGTGACGTAATAAACGAAATAGTCCATTTTGAAGTGTTCCAAAAATTATTAAATTAAAAATATCAACGGGTCATGATCAAATAAAAATTATTCTATGCTACTTAATATTGCGGTAAGTCATTTACTGTATCTGAAATTAGGAGTGGATTGTTATTTCAACAATTAATACAGAGTTACTGCTCATTCAACCATAAAAGAAATGGCACGTCAAGGGGTTAAGCTTGATAGCTGAAATTAACGATTTAGACGTTCTTGATTTATGGAACTTAAACCGGCATAATGTAAGTGCCTTTTCGTTATATTAATTAATAAAAATCTCCGCGAATCCACATCAAAGGACGACCATCCGGCATCCTCCGACGCTAGTCGTTACTTTTCCAGCCCTCGAGAAGGTTGGAAGCTCACGATGTGCGGGAAAATCGTGGCTTCAAAAAAAGAGAGGAGAAAAAAATAAGAAAACCGGTACATTGGCCCCTTTGAAGGTGGTTCTATGGTAGATCCTAAATATTTTACGAGCTTCCCACGGGAGTCCTTGGAAGCTTCTAAAGCTCCTCGGAATCGGCCGTTGAATGTGCCGTTAAAGTCAGTCCTTTATTCCTGCCATTGCGCTTTTTCTTCTCTTAGGTGACGAAATTTTAAGCATCCGACGAGAGAAAAATTGTGAAGGACGTTATGCAGAAAACGAGGGAATTTCGTCGTAATAACAGCCGAGAGAGTTAATAATTTTAGCTAATCAATCCTAATTAAATCTATCATATTTCAGTATATTAAATAAGTACTTTGAAAAAAGATTGAATCAGAAGGTGGAAAAGATGATAGATTTGGAAACTTATCTTCTTAGAGATGGACATAGAAAATTTAGTCTATGACTTTTCTACAAAATTTGAGAACTTTTGTATGCAACTGCGTACCAGTCACTTTGCTAGTTTGCTAGTTCTAGCTATTTATAGCAAAAACACGATTTTCAATGTCGTTAAACATGACGACGGAATTCTCTCGGCGTGCAGAGCATTCAAAAAATTCTTGTCACTTTTTCATCGAGAAGCAGTGCGTTTTCCTTTGAGGAATTTATATTGAAAAAGTTCAGCGCATAATATATCTTTTATCGATAGAAATGCGTAACGATGTACATTCTGTCGCAGATCCGAAGAAGATACCTCTCTTCGTGGAAAATGCAAATCCATAAATAGCGAGAAATGTCTGTGCCTTTCTCAAAATGCTTCCAAGGAATTATATAGGAAATATTAAATAAATATTAGCACTATTAAATAAATTATATTGACAATATATATATAAATAAAGTTTTTTTAAACTGCCCATACAGTTTAACACTTTTGGTACAATGTAAACGTGTATACTTCAGAAAAATAAACACGTATATTACTTATTCATAATTTATGCACTCTAACAATTTATCTTTGCGACTGTAGATCACTTAAAAAATTATTTTCTCATCTATATTATAAAAATCTCAAATACCACTGACTGACTCACTCACTCACTCATCACGAAATCTCAAAAACCACAGAACGGATTTCAATGAAATTTAGAACATACCATCCCCTTGGGTCTTAGGTGCTCAATAAGAAAGGGTTTTGAAAAATTCGAAATTTTAGGGGGGTTTTGGGGGGTTAAAGTATGGCCCAAACTCATCAACGCAGAGCCGAAACTACTCGACCTAGAAACTTGAAATTTTTCATGAACATTCCTTCTAGGGTATTAGCACTCACTAAGAAAGGATTTTTCAAAATTCGAAATTTTAAGGTTTTTTTTTAGTTTCGATTAAGTCGTAGCGAAGCACGGGAACTTTCAGCTAGTATTTGATAAAAGGTCTCCGTTCTCAAAGAAATAGGTAATCTTTTGCATTATCAATTAAAGCCTATTCTTTTCATTGTTCCGTCTATTCATTTACAAATCTTCTGTACTACTAAATCACCTCTGAAAAATACTATTATTATTTTAGGATCAGCCAGACGACCGACTACGGTATAAATAGGGGTAAAAAAGTGCTAATGTCAAAAACAAACAGCAAAAAATCACGGTTCTAAATTATTCCTCGTAATTCCTTCGATACAAGTTGACGTAAGCGCGTTAAAAATAAACAGCAAGTAGAACGAACCTGCGTTGAAATAACCATCATTTGTCCGAGGCGCTTCTTAAAGGAAATCCCATAGTCATTTGCAAGAACTGTGCTCTTAGGGAGACGATTCGAACGCGGCGTTTCACATTGGTAGGAGCGTTGTCGGAGGAAACGATGCGCTTTCGCGGTAGAATGCATCCCCTGTGATGTTATCTCGTTACATTTCCCGACAATGAGACGAGGAGCAACGTCAGACACCCTGGAACCCATATTGGAAAGTAACGGTCGTCCATTTCTCGCGTGTCGTCCTCCTTTCTGATCCTGCTCCTTGTAGCCGAGATATAAAGAGACGATCATTTCGAGAGACGGTACAATAAAACTCGTCTTGCTGGATACCGTTAGAAATTTTGCAAGTGAATGTAGAAAATCGGAATTTTTCAAAGGGTAGGTGTTCAATCTCCTCTTTTTTGGATATAATGTCTATGATCATTTCGCGTAGGACATACAATTTTACTTGCATTCCAAAACACTGAGACAGTGAAAAATTTCGCAGAGGGGATCAGGAATTATTTGAACTCTGACCTTCGAAGTGAGAATCGGAGCATTTATCTTTCTACTCATCGTAGCCTTTTTGTAGATTTAAATACCACAGTTAATTAGTCTAGGATGTAATAACTATAAGTTTTGGGTGAATTTTGAAACACCGAGGCATTGATGTATTAATGAGAAATTAGAAAGTTTTCGCAGAGGAGACCGAAGATTACGTGAACTCTGACCTTCGACTTGCTAGTCGGAGCATTTACCTTATTCACCATAGCCGCCTTTTTTTAGATTTAAATGCTGCAGTTAATTAGTCTCGGATGTAACTACTAGAAGTTTTGAATAAGCTCTGAAACACCGAGGTAGTGATATATTAAATGATAAATTAAAATATTCGCAGAGGTGCGAAGGATTATTTGAACTCTGACCTTCTGATTGCGAGTCAGAGAATTTACTTTATTATCTCCAGTACCTGCCTTTTTCCTTTTTAGTGGTGCAGTTATTTCGCCAAGGATATAACGTTGCAAGTTTTAGGTGGGTTCTAAACAAGTAAGTCAGTTCAACAAAGATTTCCCATAGCTAACGACAATTCCGGGCCATGGATTGCTAGATTGAGCCTTTTTCTCCCTACTCGCCATAGTTCCCCTTCTCTTCTTATTCCCATGAGTTAATTGAGAAGTTTTAAAAGAAAAGATAGCAAACGATTCGTTTTTATGCTGGATCCTTTCGCTGGAAATAAGAACATCCGAGGGCAACCCAGAAAAAGGCTCTCCAAATTGCTCTTTTCGAAGGGCGGTCAAAAAAGGTGATAATTTCGTAGGCTGAGAAACAGAATTCCTTTCATTCCCTGTTCTTTTCTCTTCTTCCTACGATCGAGAAAACAAACGAACCCACATCCAAGTCTAAATTTCGTTCATTTTTACCGTACCTTTCTTTCCTCTGACCGCCATTCGTAAGAACATCTCGTAAACGCGAAGATAAGGGGAGAAAAAAAACTCATGTCCTTGCAAATTGTCCATTTCCAGCTAACGAGCGAAAAATATTTACTCAATGGTGGAAAACACCGGGAACTTTTGTTCTTCGTTCCAAAGAGAAGAAAGAATTCGACTGTTTAAAGAGTGGAGAGAGAAGAAAACAAGGGGGAACAAAGAAAAAGAGTTTAAAAAAGGGGGGAGAGAAAAATAAAGAATAGTTGAAACGAAAGAAACTAGGACAGACGGGAAGTGGGAGATTAAGTTGAAAAAAAAGGACAAGAGGTAAAAAGGGAGAGGGAAACACAGAAAGGAAAAAGGAAAAGGAAATGTACGAAGAAGAAATATGTCCCCATTAAAGAGGGCGAGTTCTCGATATCGCGTTTCAGGAATACGCCAGGTTCACCTTGTTAAGCACGGCTTGCTGCGCTAATTTATACAAAGTACCGGGGCCGTATATTCCGTCGGATATGGTATTAATAAACGACCCTGGTTATGTTGCAAGGGAATCGGACGATTCTCCCCCTTCAAGCTCGATTTTCACCTGTGCCGTTTGACGTGGACGATGGCTGTTGAATGTCGAAGTCGAGTGCCGGGTCGAATGGAACGAAAGAAAAAAACGTCCTTCTTCTTTGAACTTATAAAATTGATGATTATTAAAAATGTATGTGTTCCAAATCGACATTATCCTACTGTAATAACTCTCACTTTCACAAAACACAAAGACTTGGAAAAATTTCAGTGTCTGGAAGTCGAGGTTGAACTTACAAAAGGAACGAATTTAAAAAAATGTTTTCTTTGATTGAGTACTTGATAGACTTATTAACTTTTTTTTAAAGACGCACAAACATTTTTGGAAGTTTCTGAATTTTGTAGCAGTATTAACTCTTTGCCGTACAATAACGAGTGCTACTAGTGACGCGATAAATGGAATACTCAATTTTGTAATATTCCTAAAATTATAAAATTAATAATATCAGTCCTGATAAAATAAAATTAATTCTATCCTATTCAGTATTACGTTAAGACATATACTACATCCGAAATTAAGGGCTAAATTATTATTTTAGTAATTAATTCAGAGTTATTGCACATTCAGTCACAAAGAAAAGGTTAAGGAAAGCACATTGATAATTTAATTTTTTTAATTAGGATTATTAAACTGTGCTTGTTTAAGTACTTGAAGTTACTTCAGTGAGGTAGCAATATTTTTTTATTAAAAACAGAGAAAGAATGTAGATGAACGAGATATCAATGAACTTGTTTGTCAATGAAGAACGGTCTCTTGCTTCTTTCTCTTCTTGTATCAGAATTTCAATGAAATTACAACTTCCTTCTAAATAATTCGATTCACGGAGTACAACGTAACTTTGTTTCAATTCCGCCATAATCGAGTCGATGTTCCTAACGACATAAAATAATTCAATTTCAATAAAACGAAAATACTCTCCCCTCGGTAGCATTAATCGTACAAAAATATGCTCTCTCTTCGTCTCAATCAAAGTTTATTTAATTTCCTCTTCACGACCGGAGAAAGTTCGTTTTCACGTTGAATGAAATTTCAATGCGGAAAGCGTTCCTTCTTTGATCGCGATTTTCCACCGAAAACCCTCGCCGTTTTCAATTTCTTTGACGTTTTTCTACCCGTCTCGTTGATCTCGACGTTGTCGACGAAAGGCGAGTGTGTCGGAAGCGCGGCAAAAGTCCAAAGAAAAATTTCGATTAAGGCCCAAACGATTTACGGTTTCTTTCCTGAAACATAATTTTCACACGTTCCAACGAAGCTTATATCCTTCGCACATACGATGAACGATTACTCGGGGTTATTGAAAATCTCGTAATTTGTTTCCTTGCTATCCGACACGCGTCTAGGACGTTGCAATTTTGCGACGTTGAAATAATACGTCCTTCGTGATAATTATATCGTACATTTTTCATCATTTCTCAGGCTGCACCGGAGAGTTGCAGTTGAGGATTTTTATACTATGTTTTTACGTGATGATGTATCTTATAGGATTTTAAATTTATAGAGATAGAAATATCGACAAAGATGCGTCATATTTTCAGTTTTATGCTGCAACTATCACGCGAATTTGTTCGCCATTATCCCTGCTAATAATTAAATCGTAAATATTTCATTGGCCGTCACTCATACTGTAGAAGATGGTTTATAATTTTAAATTATTATTTTCTCGTTTCACTTGGCGAAGCATATTATAGACATTTAAATTTACAGAACTAGAAATATTGTCAAAGATCTATTATATTTTTATTTTTATACTGCAACTATCACGCGGATTTGTTCACGATTGGAACGTTGCTCAACGTCGTAATTTTTTGAAGCTGAAATAATATATCCTTGGTAGTAATTATACCGTGCATTTTTCCTCGCCTGTCTTTCAGACCGCACTGGGTATTTTATATTTGAAAACTTTTATTTTTTCACATTACATGGCAATATCCATCATAGAACTGGTACGAAGAGGACTTTAAATTTATTGAGGTAGAAATATCGATGAAAGTCCGTCATATTTCCGTTCTTACGCGTCATTCGACGCAGTTTCACGCGATTCTGTTCGCTATTCGTTCTCCAACGTCGTAAATTCGCAATCGCTGCTGATTTCGTGACATTTATGTTTCTCTGGGTTATTGTTCAACGTCGTTGCACCTATTTCGCGGACAGTTAGTACCATCGTCAACGCTAATATTTTTTCTAGATCGTATCGTACTCGTGTTTTCGTTTCTTGGGATAAGATTTTCTAAGAATAGTAGAAAAAAAGGTGGGCTCCGTTTAATTTCGAACGCTTCGACGGTTCAAATTCGGGGTGAAATGGACTCTGAGGTAAATCTTTCACATTTGTAGAATCTGTTGTGAGGGAAGTTTGATTTCGTCACAAAGAATTTATCTTTACTAAAGATAGAAAAATTTTTAACTTCAAAAATTGTTTAACTTACAACTTAACGATAAAGCTAATTGCGAATCTCTCAAAATCACTCATCGTATAAGTGTCAATCTTTTCCTTATTAAAGTTATTCCATTGTTGCTATCATTTAAAAGCCAGCCAACGACAAATCTGACTGTAAATCTTTCT
Organism: Cerceris rybyensis; assembly: GCA_910591515.1. Classification (NCBI taxonomy): domain Eukaryota; kingdom Metazoa; phylum Arthropoda; class Insecta; order Hymenoptera; family Crabronidae; genus Cerceris; species Cerceris rybyensis. Next base: position 10,323,021 of record OU342790.1, read on the forward strand.
AAACAACTTATTGTAAGTGACAATCTTCTCCTTGTCAAAGTCGTTTCCTTGCTACTATCATTTAAAAGTTACCCAACAATTAAAGCTATTGCAAATCTTTCTAAATAAATCATTGTATAAGTGACAATCTTCTCCTTATCAAAGTCGTCACCTTGTTGCTATCATGTAAAAGTTACCCCACAACAAAATCTATTGCAAATCTTTTTCAATAACTCATCGTACAAGTGACTACCTTCTCCTTATAAATCCTCCCCTTTATGCTATCATTTAATCCTTTACCCTCAATAATGAGTGGCACTCGTGAAGAGGTAAATGGGATAGGAAATTCTCACGTATCCCGAAACCTAATAAATTGAAAATATTAATGAGACGCAAAGCAATAACATTATTTCTATAACATTAATATTGCATTAAACTATACGGTTTATCAAGAATCAGTGATCAATTTTTCTTTTAGCAATTCAATTCTGAATTATAGCGGACACAATCACGAAACATACAGAAGTGAAAAAAACTACAACCCTTACACACATCTTCAGCAGAATTCGAAAAAATATCACACTATTAGTAACCCAAGAAACAATACTATTCCTAAGTCTATAGAACTCCGACCACTACAATTAAACAACCCTTACTACTCGACAACAATCGAGGCAGCTACGCGAATTACAGATTTCCTGACCTTCCTCGTATCCGAGGAACTTCTTCACCATTATTACTTATTTCTTCTAAGTTATTAAATGACAATCGATGCTAACGAACGACAACGAAGACCAACTTCCAACGTTACTTCTCTCTCCTTCGATCGTCCTCTCATTAACGTCTCGATTTCTTCACCGTCTGCCCTTTCACCGAGAAGATCATCGGAGCGCAAACGCAATAGAAACGATTCCTTCGTCCTTTGAAGACGGTTCTGCTCCTTCTCCTCTTCGTTAATCCGATTGATGTCATCGAATCGGGAACATCGCGGTGGGATCGTTATCGAGATATTCACCGAGGAATTCCTCCATGATAGTTACGATCGAAATTGAAAGCTGCACCGTCTCCATCGATGCTTCCGGGTCTTTTCGGATTTTTCGAGGCGTGTAATTGAAGGAGCAAGCGAATGCTGACAGAGGCGAGCATAACTTTCAATCGTACGTACCGACGTATGAAACTTAGAATGCGCGAGTGGAATTAAATGAAGCGCAGGATAATGAACGATTTCATTAAAATTCTGGTTCAAAATTGTGACAATTTTTTCTTTGATATTTGAAAACTAACGATTGCATTTGATTTATGATACAGTGTTTTCGTTACCGAAAGGGAAATTTTCAGTTTTTACTGTCCTGTCGAGGTTTACCTGAATGAGTGATTATGTTAATTTGATTCGCATCGATGCTGTCGTCCGACAAGTCTAACTTTGCTAGCGAGCGATTGATCCTCTAGCTTTTAACGACTTATTTTTGCCATTTCATTTTTGGAATTTCTAAATTCAGCGTTCTAAAGTAATATGAAGTGATTACTTTAGGAGACTGGTTTTGAGAATTCCAAAAACGGAATGGGGGAAACAAGGGGTTGAAAACGAAAGTCTCCGCCACTTGCTAGCAACGTTAGAATTGTCAAACCTTTGCATAGACAAAAACGATCCCCAATCGAATTAAAATATTAATTTTTGCGCAGGATATATATTTTTTTAAATGTATATGCCGTCATATAGAATTTGACATTTTTCATTGACCATTTAGAGTCCAGATTCATCCTCAGTGACCTCAGTCATCATAGGATTTCAATTTGCAACTAAATTGAAGTACATTTTGAAGTTTCGACTATGTTTTGGCAATTTGGAACCACTGTGGAATTTACGATGGAGATTGCTTCTAATTCGAGCATTAGCACAGTCTGCTTTCTCGAGATTTGGTAATTTCATTTTAAAAGCGGAGGGTGAGATTTTGTGTTACAACGGAGAAACGTTTAGATAGATTTGTAACGAGCTGTATCGTTGGGTTGCATGAAATATATTTTTTAAATTAAGAGAATGATATTAATGTTAGTAGTAAGATTCGCACGATTTTTCTCTCTTCAGTTTACGAATTTTGTCAAATCTTTTCGGACTTATTGTTAGTGACTATAAAACATTCCCCGCTTTTATTAAATATTCACATTTTAATTTTTCAAATTTATCTTATAAAGTTCAAACGAAGAATGAAATACCCAATTTATTATTCAAACAATTAAACTTCAAGATAGTCCGAGATTCAGTTAAAAATTGCAAAACAAAATATTATTTAAGACTTGTTATTTCTATATAACTAAATTTAAATTGCATGAAATAAAGCCTTTGGCACTTATTTCTTTCAATAATAAGCACATACAATTCACAATTCATTCCTAACCCCATCAATTAAAACAAAAACCCTAAAGTCCCCATTTTTTAGCATCTTCACAACGAAAGTTTGCTCATTTCTGTAATCCTTTATCATTCGGATGTACCCATCACTCGGATTTCAGTTATTCCACGAGAGATAACTATAATGGAAGTTATTATACCTCCACAGTAGAGAATATCCTGTTTTCCGCTCAAATTATCCCTCAGAAGAGCGGCTCGCACTACGTCGACTTTGAAAAGGCGAAAATCTGTGCCAGTCTGCGTTACTTAGAGAGCATTAAGCGGGATGCTAATCTTATTCGTCGTTAATTGCTCCGGCAGTTAATTAAGATGACGAGATATAAGAGACTCGCCGAGACCTAAACTCCCTCGAAAAATCTTCGTGAGGCTTCCGTTCGTTCGAGGCAAACCCTGACTACGTTTAACCCCGACGACGACGAGGGTGAAACGAGTGTCAACAAGTGTTCTGTTCCTTTCGTCGGGGCGTGTAAACGCGTTTGCACGGTTAGGAAAAAAAAGTCGGGAAAAAGGAATACAAGACGACTCCTTCGACGAATCACTTTAGACACGGGTAAAGAAAACACCGAGGACTGGATGTTTGAATTCTCAGAAAGAGAATTTTAGATGTTGCGAATTTCTAAACTTCGAAGTTTCAGAGCAGCAAGTGTATCTTGTTAATTAATGTCATTTTAATTGTATTGGAATTTTTCATTCACTCAGTGTAAAAATTTAGATAGATTTTAGTTGAGTGTGTAAGAATACTAGAGTTGAAATTTGGAAAATTCCTTTTTTCAAAGTTTCTCTAGCTGTAAATATTCTCATCCTTGTCCATTTTGTTCTACATAAAATACGCTACTTTTCCTCCTCCTCGCTAATTTCTTAGTCACTCCTTAGCTTCTTATCCTCAAAAATTACCAATTATTCATTCCTTTAATTATTTGTTATTTTCATATTCTCTAAGTCAATTAAAAATATTTCTCTTCTCCATTTTATACAAAAATATCGCACTCACGTTCAACAATGCTTCTCTAATACCCCCTAAATTGCATAAGATTATCTCAAACACGAAAGTCTTTCAACAAATATTCACCCTTAAGTCGTTGGAAACTCGGTAGCAATTAATTGTCGCAAAGTCATACAAACAACTTCCACTCTGTCGATCAATTTATCGCACAATGGAGTTGTTGTTATGCATTTCCGGCAGAATGAAATTTCTGAAAAGGTAAAAAGTGCTCGAGAATGACGATCACACCTCTCGAACGTACCTGACGAAGGAGGGTGAGGAGAGTGATCGATGTTCACCGTTTGCCAGGAATGGAAACAAGACTGTGGCCGTCTTAATGGAGGTAATGGTACGAGGGTAAGGGCCCGGAAAGAAATATGGTCGTTCGACTATGGCGAGATAAAAGGATACATACGGGGAAAGACACCCTTAATGGTGCACGACCTTTCGACCCCTCGACCTTGCTTCTTTAGTGCGCTTCTTAGTTTTGGTTTTACAAATGGAATTTTATGTGGTGAATTTAGGATTAGAGACTATCTGATGATGCTGAAAAATAGTTGTATTTGTTGCTGATAACTGGTGTGTTCAACATTTATTAGCTGACTGTTTAAATTTATATTTAATATATTTATATTTAATGATTAAATTATAGAGAGATGCTATTTAATTGAAGGTTAGATGGTATTATTTTTGTAAAAATTTTGTTGGGAGAAAGTTCGATAATATTTTTATAAAATAATTGGTTTCTTCTGTAAAGGATGAGTTTTTAGCACTAGAATTGCCGGCGTTAAATTTATTGTATTTAAATATGTCAAATAAGGACTTTAAAACACGGTGAATTAAGAAGTGGAGAATATAATTGATTCGGTCATTTTTATTTTATAGGATGGATGGGGAATTCGTATTCTGTAACTGTCCAAAAGAATTTTTGGAAAAAATTGAGAACCATTCGTTTTGAGTTGCTGAGTAATTCTAGTGTTAAGTATGTCAGAGAGATGATTTCAGTTTATGGAAATTTAATTGGGGGTCTCTTATTTCAATTTGCATTATCTCTGAGAATGAGAGACTTTTTCTAAATTATTGTTTAATGTATTAAAGTGATGATTTCTATCACGATTCTATGTTTACTTATTTTAAGCAAAGGTCTCCTTCAACAGTTTTGATCTTGAATGCCAATATCTCGAGAATAATTGTTAAGAACTGATTTCTGCTGCGTTTTTTTTTATTCAAGCAGAAAATCAATTAAAAATGATAGTATTATGAATTAAAACAAGGGTTGTGAATGGTATGTATCAAGGTGTTTTTGAACACCTTTGGTAGAAATATTGTTAAAACCGAAACATACGAAAGAAAAAGAAGAACAAAGCATCCATAAATCTGAAGCAAATTCTTTCGCGTGTGACTCGAGATTGTCAACACTTTCGGTTGAAATGCGTGACATGAATATTCCATGGAAATTTCGTCAAATACAAATGAAAGCTCAGAAAGCCCGGAGGATGTCGAATGTGGGAAAACCAATCGACAAGTGGAAGAGCAAAAGTTTACCTCGGGTTACGAAAGAGCTCGAAGATTGACGGAAGGAGAACAAATTCGTAGAGGGTGGATTTCGCGACAGTATTTCGAGAAAATATAAACCACCCAGAGATACATAATCCGCTGGAGAAATAATCCAGCAACTTTCGAAGAGAATACAAGGTAATCGTAAAATCTGAAAGCTCCAGGAATCGACCTCCTCGTAGAATAAATTAATTGCACTAAAATGTTGAAAATTTTCCAACGCTTTAACGTCTTCCTCTATCATCATTAAAAACTTGCTACTTTGTGTCTCACTTTTTAGCCAACACGAGGAATATTATTATATTCAAAGTTCAGCGCGAATTTTATGAACGACTAAACTCTAACAGACTGATTGTTGTAAATTATTAAAATAATAATTCCTATATAACTATGAAGACTCATTGTTATGTAATATTTATATGAATGTAATTGTATCGATAAATGAATACAACTTACAGAACGCAGCTTTTAATCAGTGCAGTTTAATTAAGGTAACGCGAAACGAAACCACTTAAGAAAGCGGAGTACTCGTTACTCGAGGAACGATTTCAAAGAAAGGAAATTACAAAAGGAGGAAAACCGTTCGTTATTCGACGTCAGAGAAAGCCACAAGACGTTCTCGGTAGAAAGCTTGAAATTAATTCTTTACCTATACAATTGTTATTCTGTATCGTCGGAAGAAAAGTGTAGAAAAAAGACGCTCAACTTTGAAGATATGTTGGAAGAAATCAAATTATATAATACAATAAATTCTGTAAAAGAAAACAAACTATTGTTAGCGTTATTGGAAAAAAACTATTGATTAGGTTTAGTTAACTTTACCTTGCAATAACGTGTGCAACATGTGACGCGGTAATAAATTTTGAAATTTTCCAAAAACTGTTAAATTGAAAATATCAGTAGGCCAGGAGACGTTGAAATTAGTTATATACTTTAATATTGCGTTAACTTCTACCGGTATATCGGAAGTCAATGATTGATTATTATTTCAACAATTAATTCTGAGTTATTGTGCGTTCGGTCACAAAATAAATTATAAGGCAAGGGGTTAATTTCGTAGGCGTTCTTTGTACTAAATTTCCCTCTTCATAGAATTGGCCTTTAATTGATATTTTCCCGAAACGACAACGTGTTATAATGGCATGCGCCTTGTCGAAGTGCACTTCAACCTCTCTGAAGAGCACTACTCTCCTCACTCTGTTCTCCGCGCTAATCATCACGCCTCTGAAGTCTTTGCTACCACTACTAAAACGCTGCTGCTGACAGCGTTTAATATTGTCAAAAGGGTAAAATAGAAAAAAAGAACAAACCAATTAACACCGTTCACCCTCGTTCACCTATCTCATCCTACTTTCTTTGTACTCTGTGATGTCTTTCCTTCACCCTCCTTCCTTTCTCTCTCAATCTACTTCTCTCTTCTGAGAATCTGAGTAGTTAGGCGGATGCTCTTCTTGCTACTCACCGCTGCTTATTATACTTTCTCCGTATTTTTATTTTTTTTGTTTTTAATTACCTTACTTTATCTATGAAACTTCATCTGTGCAATTTAACCAGTTAACTGTGGCGACTCTCTTGAGAATGCGCACCTACGAGGATCACAAAAATCGAGAGATGAGCATAAATCTATCTCAAATTATTTATACCTTTTAGTTATTCATTTTATTTCGACATGGCCTCAAAATATTCCAAACATCTTGGAATTTACGAATATATTTTAGTTTTCGTCAAAGTTATAATTTAAATAACTAGTGGTCGCTAACTTTTACGCATGATGAGTATACTTGTCAAAAAATTCTGCCGTTTCTTCGGGACGAGTGTTCTCGTCAATCACAGCTAGCTGGTTAAAGTAAAACATCGATAAAGTAGCACAGATAAAGTTTCATATATAAAGTAAGGTAATCAAAAACAAAAAAGGACCAAAAATACAAAGAAATCACAATAGGCAGCGGTAAGGATCAAGAAAAACATCTATTTACTCGCTTTATTCATTATTATATGCTTTATTTTATTTTATGTTTTCTCTGTGAGGACTATCGTGGTGGATTTTTTGACTTTGTAGCTTGTCCAACATTGTAATGGACGACAGTAAATATCTACCTATGTATATTAAGCACAAACGCAATATAGCATTTCCATTGTTACTCCCTCGAGCCATCAATGCGTTATAACAGCACGTGCAGGTCTTCAAGTGCACTTGAACCTCTTGAATGAGCACTAATCCACCCACAGGCTTTTGCACACTAATCACCATCACTTCTCAAGTCTGCAACTGCTCCAAGTTCCGAGCAACAAGGAACTTTCGACCCTTTAACATCCCTGATATCGTAGAAACACTTCCACCCTGCAGAGAAAAACTGGTCGACCCTTTCATGACCCTTTATGTTCCAGGAGATCTAGATACCTTGTTCCTTTTTGTTGCGCGAAAATCGCGAAAAAGCTTTGGCGTAGTTCGTGGGAAGTAAATCCTATGCGGCATGCATTTCACTGGGAATTTTGCTTGTTCGTGGTGGAAAAGGGTGATTGCGTTTACGAAGCCGTCACTTCGGAGACAAAAGTGAAGTCACGTAGAAAAGGGATATTTTACGTGCCGTTGATGTTTGTTGAGGTTTATGGGGGAGGAGGTTCGTTCGATGTTACAATGTTAATCGAAGAAGAGAGACGGTTTGTTGAAGTTTTTCTTGTTTCGATTTCTATTATTTTGTGGAGGAAATTTTAACGAGGTTGCTCGAATTTATTTATTGTTGTTTAACAGTAGACGTACCAAGATGGTGAAACGACTTGTGCTGAATTTTTTTGTGTTAATGATTCCAAAATTTCTAATGCTTTTTTCCAATTTTCGTTGCCGAGCTTGTAGACAGAAAATGATTAAATCGATCAATTATTTTTGTTCTCTCCGTTTCTCTAATTGGAACATATTCATTTGAGATTTTCGACACGTTGAACGCCACCGATATTTTGCAAGTTTCATCATTTCTACTGACGTGAAACTTTTTTTATTAAATTGAAACCATTACGAAGCAGAAACTTTAATGATACAGATAGATATTCAGTAGATCTTTATCTTTTTAACCCCTAGCCTTGCTTTTGACGTGTTGTACACATAACGCGGTAAATGGAATAGAAAATTTTGAAATTTTCAAAAATCTGTTAAATTAAGAATATCAGTAGATCAGGAGGCGTTGAAATTAGTTTAATGCTATTAATATTGCGTTAACTTCTACGGGTATATCGGAAATAAGTAATAGATTATTATTTCAACAATTAATTTCCAGTTATTGCACATTCGGTCACAAAAGAAATCGTAATCCAAATTAACCCTTTTAATACCGACTGAAAAAATTGATTGAATTAATGAGAAATGTAGTTGTCAATAAAACGAACCGTCATTTGGCGACAGTTTCATATAGACCATGCAATATAAAGCAGGAACTAGGTATTTACAATTATCTGTCATTGAAATTACTAATGTCGTATTGGAAATTGAATATTAACCCATCGATGCCCAGTGTTAACACTATTACTAACGACCATATATCGTGGTCCGGCACTAAAAGGGGTTCAAAAATTCAATCCGAGAATTCATAAATATTACAATTTCAAAGTTACACGAATTTTCACTGAATTCAATAGCGCCATTTACCGGTGACCCTCGTGAAAGTCAAAGAGTTAAATGTATTAAATTGATTGTCAGTAGATCTCGTGTTAAAATGAATGTGATTTTTAATTGGTGTTGTTTATATTAATTGTGAATTTTAATTGTTAAATATGAAGTGACTGTTTTAATGTGAAAAGTGTAGATGAAATCTATAGGGTGTTTAAATATTCTTTTCAATGTTTTTAACACTAGGTTTACGGGACGCGTCAATTTGACGCATTTCAAACTTCAAAATGAAATATCTCAAAAACTATAGTATTAATTGCAACCACTTTTTGTCGTAAATTAATCATTTCAACCAAAGAATTTATACACTCAATTATTTTTATCCTAAGCCTTCTAATTTTTAAAATCTGTATGTAGTATACCTATCTCTACGAAACGCGTCAAATTGACGAATTAGCTAATTTCACGAGTAGTTTTTATATATTTGCTTTGTTCGTAAAATCATTATTTCAGTTTACTTACTACTACAGTTTTTAAAACATAATGTGCAAAAGATTCTGCAGTTATTGTTATTTCAGACAGTCTTCGCTAATTGTAACTTTCTGCGATAGGGTAATCGAATTGGAGCACAATATTTTTTTTTATTTTGGTCAATCCGCCTTTTCTAGCAATATGACGTAAATCCAGGTGATATAGTAAAATAAGATGTTGATCAAAATTGTCAAAATCAATGAAGATTGTTGTGGGGATACCTCCGAAGATGACCAATATGAATTACTCTAAAGCGAAGATGAGAGTGAAAGCTCCGAATGCATTGAAAGTGGAAAGATAGAAGGATTTTCGGGTAGTAAAGAGGAAAATTTCTTGACAGTATATCATAGTAAGAAAAGGATGAGTATGTTTTCTTGTTTTGATTACGAGGATGAGAGGACGAGCATTCTAAGCACATCCCAACATATAATGGATAAAATTGAAATTACAGTTGACAGAACACGGTGGATAAAATTGAAAGCAGACGAATCTGTGAGTAGGCCGCCCATTCATTTGATATTCAAGGATATCACAGGACCTACTGGCTATGATAAGAGAAATATTATGTCAGGTTATGTAACTAGTGCTTTCGGATTGATAATTGACAGACACGTAATAGAACACATAAAAGACTGCACTCAAACGGAGGCACGAAAAACCTCCAGAAAAATGAAAACAGTAATTTTTGTATATAGTGCAAACAGATCATGTGCGGAAAATGCACAAACAAAATTCAGTATGTCTATAAAAAATGTGCTCAATAAATGTGATTGCCATATACCGTTAATACCATTGCTAACATTTCCGTGGCAATTTAAAAACATTGACTTTTTACTTGTTAATAATGAATCTAACTGTGAACCCTAGTGTTGTTTAATTTATATTTAATTTGAAAAAACTGATTTTTTAAAGGAAATGCGCATTTTTGCTTACGCGTCAATTTGACGCGTGATCGTAGAGATAGGTATATAAGAAACGCCCGTAAACCTAGTGTTAAGTAAAACATTCATGATACGATGTTTGAAACGTCAGCGGAATTCTAAGCTCAGCTTCCAAAGCAAGGAATATCGTATTCATGCAGCATTAAAATTGCAATCCTTGATGCATAACACATAATGCAAACTGAATTGCTGCTGAGAATGATATCGGGTTTCACTTTCTGGAAATTGTTTCCACCTTTTATCTTATAAAAATGATATAACACGAGTCGCTCAGGAAGCATTTTCTACCATGAAATTTTCATCTTTCCTTTGGGATGAGAAATTTGCAAACAATCGTCTGCATTCCACCAAATATACACACAATCACAAAATACAAAAATCATACACTGAATGAAATCCTTGTTATTAAAATAGATCAATTAATTTTTAACATGGCAAAGTAGTGCGATGAATTTAAAATTCATATATAAAGATTTTTTCTTTTACTCATAAGAATGTATTTTACAATGTCAGTAATTTGCAATTATTACTTTTGACTCTTGAATGCTCCAATGAACGCACGTTCAAATTTAAATCTGGCTCTGTAAAATTTATATGATTTCAACCCCTCGACTCGCTCGAACGAAATATCTCGAATATCTCGCTATATGAAAATCGACTGTAGGAAAACAAAGTCGTTTACACACGTTACGTTCGATATATCATTGGCTTCGTTTTATTTACTGGCAATCATAAATTTAATATCGGATATTAATCCTCCGTAATTTTTCCTCGCTACTTAAACATGTCGCTGCGAGGACAAATTTTATTCCTGTATTTACAGAATACACGAATATAAATCTATTTCCGAGGTTACGATGAAAATTGACTCAACCAACGAGTAAAATTATAATAATTTTCAAATTTTTAAAAAATTATTCAATAACACAGAAACACGAACGTATCTTATATTAAATCAAACATCTTCACGCTAAAATTATCAAGGCCATTAAAATGATTGAATCACAATTTTTTCTAAAAATTCCCCAAATTAATAGAGAATCCAAGAAATAAATATTCCACTTTGATTATATAAAACCTAAATATCTTAACCCCTTGACCTACGATTCCTTTTCTGACGGGACGTGCAAAGGCCCAAAACAAATTCCTGAAATCAAAAGTTTTCACTGATTTCTGACATTTCGTATAACTGAACGTAAAATTGATAGTACAGAAATAATAAAACCGTTTCGCGACCGTCTAATATTTTCAGTTTAATAGTATTTGAAAGACATCAAAATTTCCTATGCCATTTTTCACGCCACGAGTCTCACACGTCGTAGGCTAAGGGGTTAATTGATCGTCCGTTTAATATCTTCATTTTCCTCCTTTCCAAGTACTTATTCATTATATTCAAATATAATAAATATAAAGTCGCTAATTTTAATCTTAAGAATCAGTAACGATTAACTCTCAATTAAAAGTATAACTTCAAATATTCGCCACTTTCGTAACATTTCCCTAAATCAATTAGAGTGGACTAATGAATCCACCGCAAACTACAAGCCGCAGATAAAATGATCACAGCAGTGGAAATTTTAAAAAAAGGAAGAGATCTATCTTGAAATGAAATTCTCCATGTTCACGTTAATGACGGCACTTTAACCGAATTACAAGTTGCAATTACATCAACGAAGATATCCTATTCAGGTATAAAGTGATTTTCAATCTTTCAGTTCCTCAGCCGTCTCCGATTGAAACGAATCCGCGATTTTCGAATCCCCCAAACGAACAACTCCTCGCAATTCCATTGTTGCGGAATCGTTTACTCCGATAAAAGGCCCCGACGTTAATTTTCAAGGGAAAAGTGGATTCGTTTCTCTGATTACTTCCGCCAAGTACGAACGATCCGTTGCCAATGAATTGAATATTAAATCCTTCTGCGCGCGTTTCCGTTGCATCCAATATTTCCTGAAGTTATATCCGTATTATCGACGATCCGATAATAAACTGTATCACTGCGTAACGATTGTCCGATGTTGTCTGTGCACGAAATTATTGACGATTGGAAAATTCACTGTTAAAGGCTGCCTAGCAATCGGATTGTCATCGATACAAGTTCATATCGGGATGCAAAAGGATTTGGGATATTGAACTATTGGGATATTCGATTTATAGAAAAATGTACAATTTAACTTGCTCGGTATCACTGAGATATCTATACTTCAAAGAAAAATGTTTAAACTAATATGTACAATAAATGTATTTTGATAGACGAATTTGAGAGTATCGTTTTACAGTTGTTTTATGGGAACTTTAAAAAATTATGTGTTGAATGAAAGGTTTAATGAGAATATCTTAATTAAAAACAATTTCTGATTGAATGGAAAAATTAATGCCAACGAGATTAAGACTTACGATGTATTGAGAAACGGGTGCTTTTGATGGTATTTTTGTATTTCAAATTTGAGAAATATTGGGGAAGATTTTAAATTTTTGAATGTAGCAAATGAGAGGGAGGGCACTTTGTTGAAAATTATAATTGGAGAAGTTGAAGTTGTTTGGAGACTAGACTTGGAAATTATAGTTGTTAGAGTTGGAGGAACTGCTGTAGTATTCTTGAGAGAAATGAATCTTACATTTAGAATGAATTCTGTACAAATTTCAAAAAATAATGTCAAAGTTACATTACTTATTGTCTGTTTCTCCTATCTTCTTCGACACTAACCGTATCGGCACTTTATCTGTACTTATTCTTATAACTGTACCTGTTATAAAATAATGATGATATTTTTCCAAAATATACGAAGCAAATTGTGAATTTAATAGTAGAAAGTGCACAGAAAATAGGTTTTATTTGGTAATTCAAAGAAATACAAGATTTTATGCCGTGCAACCGGTCATTTCGCCATGCAAGGGTACAGTTAGTGTTAACTATCGATCAGAGCATAGGAATTGGGATCCGAAATTATGCATGAATCTGGAATCATATGCAATGAAATTGTAATAGCAATCTCATCAGTGACATTATCATCCGAGACTCTAACAACTAGCTTCTATTAATCGATTGGGATTATCTAATTTTCATTGATGAGTGTCACAAAAATTGTTAACACTAACCGTACCCGCACTCTACGTGTATCTATTCTTTTCGAATTCCGTCGTTCGACTGGTTATAAACTAATGGTAATATTTTTTCAAAAGATGCACAGCAGATTCTACATCAAGTTTTAGGAAACGCAGAAACAGCCTTCGCTTAGTAATCCAAGAAATTACAAATTTTCCGCTGAAGAAATTACAAATTTCCTAATGAAGAAACTACAAATATCCCAGTGAAGAAACTACAAATTTCTCACCGAAGAGATTACAAATTTCCCAATGAAGAAATTACAAATTTCCCAATGAAGAAACTACAAATTTCCCAATGAAGAAACTACAAATATCCCACTGAAGAAACTACAAATCTCCCACTGAAGAAATTACAAATCTCCCACTAAAGGAATTACAAATTTTCCAATGAAGAAACTACAAATTTCCAACTGAGGAAATTACAAATTATTCGACTGAGTAAATTACTAATCTTATCGATACTTGTCCGAAATATTTGCAGAACATAGTCAATTCGATATTGGAAGCATTCCATTAACCGATCAATCCACCGCATATGGTTATTGATAATTCAAGAGTTTGAAATCCATTAAAAAAGAATCAGCAAAAAATCCCAATTACCAAAGGACACGTTCGAACTTCGTCTGTCTTCATTTTATCGTGACTTTTTTCTCGATTTACGAGTTGCGAGGTAATTGCGCACAGAAAAACACTATCGACGAGGTAATCCTGAGTTTGCTCATAAATTCTTATCAGACGTTGACTCGGAGTTCTCCGTCGAAAGCGCGTTGATATAGGACACGAAACTTTCTGCAGCTTCGTGGATTGCTTACAGAGTGACAAAACTGTTGCGCCTAGTTTGAGCGCCATAAAAGGATGTTATAAACTGATATTACGGCATCATATTGTTGGCACTGGCGTTCAGAACACGAGGAGAAAGTTGAGATTGCTACAATAATTCAACCTGGATACGATGTTGTAAAATGTGAAATTTTAAATTAAGATTCTAATGCAGATAAACCTTTTTATGCATTTTGCCGCTATTAAATGTTTTCTAAACTTTTAACATTTAACTCTTTACCGACCCGTAATGTTTTAACATCCTCCCTGTTTCTGATCGGTCACTTGACTGCAAATATTTCCCTGATATCGATATCTCTTCGAAAATTAGAAATTATCATCACTCAGACCTTGACACAGTAAACCGCAATGACAAATATCAATTTATTAATTACCGTTGGAACTAATCAAAAAGTTAGAAGTTCAAAAGTTGGTAAAATGTTAAGTAGTCACATAATCGTCTAGCAGAGTAAGCAGTAGCTTCAAATGAAGAACTTAAAAGGATTTGAGAAAGTTGCTGAAAAATTTACGAGAAGAGGCAATCAAAATTGAAGGGAACACGTTTCAGAGATTTTTTTTTAGTATAACGATGCAACGACACCACAAAATGTATTAAGGACGAGAAGAGGACAGAATAGACTTCGTCGAATCGATTCGTCATATATCGTAGTAGAATTCGCAACACGTCGTGGCCTTAATTGCAAATTAGCAGGGAACCGATATTGCCTTGGCCACTTGCCAACGATCGACTGCAAAGACAAAATGATAAAGGGGCGAGGTCGTAAAGGACTTTTCCAAAAATCGACTGCTATGTCGGCAAAACGCATTTAGCGGATCAAAGCTTCCAACGCTCTTTACAGTTCCTCTTATATTCCTCATTTTACTTTACTTTCATCCACAAATTCTACCTCGTTATAGTAACATACTCAGCCAACAAATCTCATTCGCAATTACACAAGATAAATTGTAAAAAATTTAAGAATTCACAACATGAAAAATAATTTCACACTAGATTTACGGATGTTGATGCGCCTATTTTTCTGAAGTGAGCCCATTTGACTCACAATCAGGCAAGAAAATTGAAGTTCTTTGCAAAGAAAGTAGTTACAAATCAATTTAAATGAAAGATTTATTATGAAAAAATTAACAAACCAATATATAGTAATATAATTTTCAACGAGCCAAATTGGTTTCGTAAATCTAGTGTTAAATAAAGGCTACGGAAATTGAGGGATCAAGCGGCAAAGAATATAAAGAAGATGAGTGAAATATCCATTGTAGCACATCTCTAAAAATAAAGTCGTTTTTAAAAAGATAACAATCCGTCAATTAGAAAGCTTCCAAAAACCTAACATTAATTGCTATTCCTCCCCAAACAATATTCTCGCAAAGTATCCACGAAAAATCTTAATCAAGACCAAAACGAGTTATCCATCGAGAATATGGTAATTCGAAATTCAGATCGAATTTGTATCAGCAATCTGAATTTCTGTGATAATACGAGCGTATTGGAAACAGCTGTCCGAAATGAAGTGACAGAGAGGCATCCAACACGAGTCAGCATCGACGCTGATGAATTGATTACTAATCAACACCGACAAACAATTACAGACTCTTTTGAACGTCTATTCGTCCCAGTACTCCAATAAGAGTATCTAAAAATACACGAAGCAAATTAATCTGACAATTCATCGACGTAGAAGCACGTAAATAACTCGATTGTTCGTGTTCATCGAGTCACGATGATAAACCGTGGAAACGCCAGTGGAGTTCGTTAATTTGGATAATGAGGTTGATAAACTTAATAAGATTAATCATTTATCCGCGATCTAATTGCACCTCCTGCCGTGTCGTCCGTGAGGGTTTCATCGTGAAATTCATCAGTTTCAGGTCACCGAGTTAATTAGATCGGTAGAAATGAAATTTCTTCCGGCGATGGTAATTATCTCGCTCGATGTGTCAAAGGTATCTGTGAGATTCTCTTTGCCACCGATTTCTAACCTTCGGTGTCATATCGTCTCATGGACGATGATGATGGCTTAATGAGAACAGAGTAAAAGAGGTATATTAACCATGAGAAGGAAAGTGACCCATCATCGGTTAAATATTGACAGCCAACAATCATCGTCCGAGGATCGAGTGATATTTGACAACGATTAACGATGCCACATCGATGGATTCATTAATCATGAGCTTTACAGTTGACTTATCGACTACGAGCGACATTGACGCAACGTGTCACATAACTTGCCGATGACTAACAGCTTCCTCGATACTCGAATATCGACGGTGCAATTTTTGGAGGAATTTTTAGAAAGTACATTTTTCGTGGGGCTCTATAACGCGGTGTATTGTATAAACGAATCCGTGATAAATTGCTGGCTGAAATTTGAGATGAGTGTTTTTCATTTTATTTTTGAAGAAGAATCCTTTCAACCGCTTGTGATTTTTTGTTATTACGTCCACGATAGTTTAGAATTAAATTGGTACGAATTGATCAATGATTTTTAATATATTGTACTATTTATTCTAAAATTAATATTATGGAAGTAATTTTATCGTGTCAGGTCTCACTGATGTTTTCAAGTTGATAGATTTTGTGAAAGTTGAACATTTTCTGTAGAATTTCTGGAGTGTCACTCGTTATTGTAGGGCAAGGGGTTGACGAGAAAACTGTTAAATTTATAGGTCTCAATGTGTAGCTTGCAATTTGATAATTTTTTAATTTAAAACCAAATGTGTCTTAACACTAGAACTGCCAAGCAAGTCAAAATGACTCATTCCCAATTTCTTTCAAAATTTCTCAAAGTCTATAGGGCAGTCATAGAGCAGATTTTCTACGTAGGCCTCATGAAATACAGATTACCAAATCGATCATCTATTCCACCTCTTAATTTCTCTAAATGCGCCGGTAGTTCTAGTGTTTTTAAGAAGTTTTCAAGAACAATATTCTACTTTATTCCCACGCGAAGAGAGAAGTATCTCCTATCGACATCAGATTCAATGTGAATTCCGAGATACTTAATACTAGAACTACCGGCCTTAAATCTATCATATTTTAATAAATTAAATAAATACTTTGAAAAAGGGGGAATCAAGCGGTGGAAAATTTGATCGATTGGGTGATTTATGTTTATTGATATAGACGTAGAATATTTATTCTATGACTCTTATGTAAACTTGGAAAATTTTTTGAAAAAATTGTGTACCAGTCATTTTGACTGGTTTGGTAGTTCTAGTGTTAATAATACTAAATAATACTTAACACTAGAACTGCCAAGCAAGTCAAAATGACTCATTCCCAATTTCTTTCAAAATTTCTCAAAGTTCATAGGACAGTCATAGAGCAGATTTTCTACGTAGGCCTCTAAATTTCTCTAAATGCGCCGGTAGTTCTAGTGTTTTTAAGAAGTTTTCAAGAACAATATTCTACTTTATTCCTACGCGAAGAGGGAAGTATCTTCTATCGACATCAGATTCAATGTGAATTCCGAGATACTTCAAGACGACGGATTTTCAAGTCGGGATGAAAAATCCATCAGCGACTTCGCTGTTCTTCGGGACACAGCGTTCCTGTTTCTACTTTTCCCGTGATGTGAACTTCGATAAAAGAATTCCTTACCCCGTGCACCGTTTCTTCTCTATTTTGAAACCAAGTCATGCAGTCTGTCCCTCCAGGTGACACGTATTGCCGTCACGAATTTCAACGTTAATACACACGAAAGACGAAATATCTCGTCCTCGCGAAACCAAGGGCGGAACGAACATCGTAGCAACCCTCGTAGAAGATGGCCATTTTACGGCAACTCTCGAATCCAGCATTATTTGCTCGGTGGACTCGGGTTTAGTACTTCTTGACGAGCTAAAAATTACGGCGGAGAAAGTTACACTTGGCGGAGGAAGAAACGACTTTTCCTTTTTTTTCTTCTCTCTTTTTCTTCCTTTTTGGTACATTTGCGCACTTGAACGAAGCACGGGAAATTGGCTGGAATCGATCGTTTTCGACGAATTGTTAAATTTGTTCCGCTTAATTAATTTCTCGTGGATGGGTAATTTTCGTTTTGGTGATTTCGGATTTAAAATGAAAATGTTGAAAATTGACTGGTGTTGTTTTAGAGGAAAATATTCATATTGCATGGGTTAAACGTTATAGTTTCAGATATTTCTTTTTTACAATTGGAAATTGTATGGATGCCGGAGGAATAATTTTCTATTATGATACGTCATTCGAAGAAGAGAGTCATTAAAGAAGAACAATTAATTTCATAATGTACCGAAAAAATGTAATTTGTATTACTTTACGCAGATTAATTTTAATTCGCTCTATTATTCTTGATTTTTATGCTCGCAAAAGAAGGGAAGCTCCGATAGAGATACGAAATCTACCCTCGAAATATAAAAGCTTTTTTCCACCGATCGTTGTAATTTAATAAAGCTGGAGCTGTTCAAAAATTACACTGGACGATAGGATTTTTTGCTCAAAGAATATTTATACTGATTCTTATAAATTTGTTATGGTAAACAAAAATACAAAATACGTGTGTCTCCGTCAGACTACATATTAAACCTTTTCACTTTTATGTCGAGCTAAGCTCAACACAGCTTTTTGTGATACTTAATGCGTCATGTATCAACCCTTAACAAACGACCGCAATGTGCATGTAACGTATAATAATTGAACGTATAATGTCGCGAGTGTGGCGGCATTCGTTTGCTAACGGTTAATTATGGACCTCACAAAATCAACAATAATTTTGCATCTCAATATAAATGTCCTGCTGTATTTACAATTCTTCCTAGTATTAACACTAGAACTACCGGCGTCAAATCCAACATATTTTAATAAATTAAATAAGTAGTTTGAAAAAGGGGGAATCAAGCGACGGAAAATTTGACCAATTGAGTGATTTATGTTTATTGATATAGACGTAGAATATTTATTCTATGACTCTTATGTAAACCTGAAGAATTTTTTGAAAAAATTGTGTACCAGTCATTTTGACTGGTTTGGTAGTTCTAGTGTTAAGTGAAAATTAATAATCAACAGTAGACAATGTTCCGAGACTATACTTGTCTGACGAAAAATTAATAAAATAATTTGGAGAGCAAAGTGTTAACACTGAAACTACCACAGAGGGGTCAATTGACCCCTTTTCAACATAAAGTTGCCTTTAAGAAAAACTGTCGGTACGTTTAGTGTTGAAGCTTTTGTGTCAAAAGAAGTACTCAAATTCTCTTCTATCATCTTTAAATTAATCCTTTACAGTCGTATTGCATTACAAACAAAATGTGTAATCGTACTTAAAACAAAATTGAAAAGATCTCAGAGAGAATTATATATACCTCAAAAACGTGTTGATTCTTTGCTTTGATGGTTGAGAATGGGCGTACGATGGCAACGGCAAAAAGTACTTTGGTGGCGGAGAGCAGACGTGTGTCCACTAATTAAGGCTTCATACTACTGCGAGGATGAATTATCAAGTAGCGCACAAAAGGAGAGGCACTCGGTGATAAAGAATCACGTTTTTGAAATTATTATACGCACACTAATCGTTGAAAATTGTTAAATCCGATTACGGAGCACTGCTTCCTCATCGGCGGTCGAGGATAAACTGATAGCGAGGGGCACATCGAAGCGACTTGTTATTGTTAGAGGATCAAGGAGTCGAAGACCTACAAGGTAAAATCGTCGAGAATCGCCGAGGATCGCTTATGTTTTGATAACACGCGGCAGCCGTCGTACTCGTGTTCAGTCAAGTGGAAATAATTACATCCTCCCGTTCAACATTATACGGTTTATATACAAAAGTCAGTCACAGACTGCGGATTTTTATGCATTTATGACAAATTAAATACAGCTAAAATATACAAAAAAGACATAATATAGAAATATATCTAAAATATCGAAAGTATGGTATTTGTTGTAATATTTATTGAGTGCAATAAATCCCTAGATAGGTTTTCCTGTCTCACCTGAATATGTGATACTCGAAATTTGCATAAACAGCCGCAGTCTAGTCAGTAAAATTATTCTTTGGGTAAAAAAGAAAATGATATTTTGCAAACCAGTGTTAAGTATTATTCGTTCCATTCTAAAATTCCGAAAGTGTACTCTTTTCAAGATTATTTTAAAATTCTACTCTTAAAAAAAAAATAAAATCAGACTCATTACAAATTTTTCCCAATTTTTTACAACTTTTAATTTCATAACAAATATAAAAAAAGGCACACACAAAATTAATGAGATCTTGCAATAATTGTCTCCTTCTCATCGATTACTTATCCTACTTTTCACCTTACCCCTCTACAGACCGAATATTTTGTGATATATGAAAATCAGTTTCACGATAGCACAATCAGAAAATGATAAAAATACAATTTAAAATGAAGAATTAAACCGGATTTTTAAACATAGAATCGATAATATTTGACAAAGTTAAAAATTTGACTTTGAAGATTAGAAGCTGAGATGCGTCTTGCGTTACCTCAAAGTCACAGAGTCCCAGAGAGGGTTAATTAACTTCTAATAGTTATAACGTAATTTTTTTCAAAAATTTCATGAGTTCTACAAACTTGGATATATCATCGTTGCAGTTTGATCGAAAAAAAACAAAATTTTAAGTATATTATTCCCCATGAGGACAGTTTTTGATAATTTGTAGTTTAATTGGTTCACTTTACGACTTCAATTTCCCATTTTGCGAACAAGTCACATTAAACGATGCTTCCATCTAATTCGTGTCACCGAAAGGAATTTCTGCGATTTCCCCATAGAAGTAAAGTCGTCGCGGTGTGTCCCATGGCCAGTGAGTGCGTTATGGCTCCATTTGCGTCGTCTCAATCCGCTTAACTTCTTTCTTTTCTCCCCTACATTCTGCCTTTGTGTTCTTCTTTGTATCGGCGTACCTTCGCTATGCTCAGCTCTGGGAAACTTTTACCTCGAATTTATTGCGATACTTGAAAGTTCTTCGTATACTTTTTCATTTCTCTCTTGACTTTGCCTCTTGTTCAACATTTTTCTTGACGTACCGGCTTTGATATTTTACCAAAAGTCTATTGCCAGTTTCAATGTATACTTGCATTAATTGCTAGCTAATTAAGTGCGGTTACTTGAAATCGAGTTCAGCTGGTACCTAGCAGCAGTTGATATTAACTTCAAGCGATTCAAACGACGAACGAATCCCTTTGTGACAAAGTGATCTGCATTTCTGCGACGTCGAATGGCGTTGATATAATTAACTGCATTTCCTTCGAGTTGCTACCAAATTTCCTATTATTAAACAATTGAAAGAAGATTCACTCAAATTCTTCCTCATTCTTTGCGATTCGTTTCGTGACTGCCCCCTGAGAATTTAATTGCTAAAATAAAAATTGATCAGTGATTCTTGATATTTCATATAATTTAATATAAAATTAATCTTATGGAAATAACATTATCGCATTGCGTTTCATTAATACTTTTAATTTGATAGATTTTGCAATATTTGAAAATTTCCTATCCCATTTACATCATGACGAGTGTCACTCGTCATTGTAGGGCAAAGGGTTAAAGAGGCTTTCCAAAAATCAACAATTTCACTTTTCTCTCATTACTGACACAAAAATCTCTGAAAATTAAGTTAAGCAAGAAAAAGGCAATTTTACAAAGAAACTTCCCAACCCTTCCACTAATTAACCCCAGATCTACAAGTAATTAATCCAACGTATTTAAGAATCCAAATAAATATCTTAAAAGAAATGGAAGAGGTAAAAAACTTAATTGACACAATTGCTCGCAGTCCACAAGATAGACGTTCAGACCGAAAAAAAATGTCACAAGAAACTTAAAAAATTGAAAAAACAAGTCCTTTTTGCCACTTTGGTGAACCTAATATGAACCCCTTGGCCTAACATAATGAGTGTCGCTCATGTTACAGTAAATAGGCTAAAAAATTTCAATTTTTGCGCAACCTATCAAATTCAAAATATCAATGACACACACCGCGATAAAATTATGCCCACAATAATAATATTACATTAAATTCTACAAAATATCAAGAATCACCGATACGCTTTTATGTCAGCAATTTTATTTTGAATCATTGGGCCGGCACTTTCAAAAGTAATTGTAGGACGAAGGGTTAAGTAACGGAAACACTGTCGGGAAATTAATGAAAGATCCACGTAACTTCCATCAGCGGCTAATATCTCAAAGGACGATTTACTTTTCGGGTCCCGCTGATCGCCGTCGGATTCCATTAGCTTACACCTGCTGCGTTTAATTTCATTTCCGAAGGTCCCAAGTGGATTGCTTCTCAAGTGGGCTCCTTTACAATCTTCCGGTGATACTTCCGAGATTGGCAAGTTGTTCTCCATTAAGGACAAGTAACGAGACAAATCCCAACATCCGATGTCCTTGTTTGAACAGGTCTCGGTGTCGTTCACGAGAGGACAAAATGAAGACCTCACACCAACGACTTTCCCCTGCTTCTTCTATTTTCACCTTGACCTTTTCTCCATGAAGCTTACCAAGAAGATTGGTTGATATGTGGGCAAAAATAGACGAACGTGGGAGGGAAGATTTAATTGTCAGTGGAATTATGGGTTCGTGGGTGAAGACTGGAACCGTGGAATTATGGAAATTGTGTTATGTGGGCTGCGGTAGCAATTGGGACGAGGAATGGAATTGCCCTATGGTCGAACCAAATTGAAGTTGGTAGCTGGAAGATATTTATTTTCTGTGATATTTTAGAGGGTAATTATTAGAGTGGTTGAAATTATTTAGCTTTTTTGATACTTTAATCCCTACTATGCGATTTCTTTTGTGACTGATATGGAATGTGACGATAACTCGGAATTAATAGTTGGAATAATAATTTATCATTTATTTCTGATATATGTGTATAAGTTAACGCAATGTTAATAGCGTAGAATTAATTTCAATGTCTCCTGATCTACTGAAATTACCGGCGTTAAATTTGGTACATTTAAATATATTATATAACTACTTTGGCGAGAGAGAGAGATGTCGAGAGGTAAAAAAGGTAATTAATTCACTAGTCTATGTGTTACAAAATAAATGTAAAATATCGACTGTATAGCTCTTCTATGGATTTACAGTATTTTTTTAAAATTACGAACCAGTTGACTCGCTGGTAGTTCTAGTGTTAACAGTTTTTGGAAAACTTCAAAATTTTCTACTCCATTTACTGCGTCACGTGTGCCACACGTTATTGTAAGGGAAGGTTAATGGTCGAACTTGTTTTTTTGCAAAATATGTAGACTTTTACTTTGAACTGTGTATCGAATTCGGTGTAATGAAATCGGCTATGAACTCTTAAGTTACTCAATTTTGTGTAATTGCTACGAAAATAATTTCACGGTATTGTATTATATATGTAGAATAAAAAATGTGTGACGTATTTATTTAAAAAAGTTTTATCGTACCCCTGATAATTCTGAAATTATAAAACATCGCCTCTTTTTGTAAAATTCAGCAAATCCGACGGTGAAAAATACCGGGAAAAAACATACAATATCAAATTTTTTCCACTTTACATTCTCTTTTGAAAACAGTAAATGGAATTCGGAAAATTCAGATGCATAAAAATTGAACGAATTCTTCAACTGCATCGTCAGCTATGCAATCGATCCACAAATATCGAAAAACTTTGAAGCCTATGTATTTTTTGGAATTCAAAAAGCGCCTTAACGTTATTACTGGGAAATATAAATTCTTCGTTGAATTCATGTTCAAAGCTTTATAATTCCGATTCGCAATATTACAAATTGCTTTTTTAATATAAAAAAAAAAAAAACTAGATACACCCGAGCTTATCTTTTAGCGAAGATAAATAGTTGAAATGACGCAATGCAACAAATCCTGCATCGTTTCATCGACACTGTCGCCGGAAGGACATTCGAGCAGGACTTCAATTTCACCATAAAGATTCCCCGCTCACATTTATGAGATCTTCCTCGCTGCCACTTGCGAGTCGTTCGATTTATCACTCTTCACGTCACTCGTGATTTTATGGGAGTCTTTCAACGAAGAAGAGGATTTCCGACAAATTTCGAAAGAAACAGCATGTACTACCCTACTCGCAATTCCAATTTATTTTCTCGGTTTCGTTCCACGAGAGGGAATACAAAGGGCCTCTGGCAAAGTAAAGTTACTGCCTCTTAGTTAATCGATTTACTACCGTGAATCGCTTCAAGACTTTAAGAGAGCCTTCTGCCAATTACTTTTTCATACAGGAATTGCGCTGACACACGGTCATATATTTATTGAATTTGTTTTAATTATTTTCCTCTTATTAATCATTTTTGAGGGTATACAGATTGCATTAATTTTTTTTACATACTCGAACTGGGTTGCCATATGATCGTTTTCTTTATAAATTTAATTTGATGGTTTTTTGTTAATGAATTTTTAAATTTTACCTCGTTTGAAATATAAAATTAATTGTATCGATTCTTTGTCCTACGATTTCTTTTGTGACTTCGAGTTTAATAAATCAGAATTAATTATTAAAATCAAAAGTTTCCATTGATTCCTGATATTTAATATAAGTGAAGGGAAAATTAATGTTGACGTAGTATTTTGACGGTTTTGTTATCGACTGATATTTGCAATTTAATAGTTTTTGCAAAATTTGAAAATTTCCTATTCCATTAACCACGGCACGAGTGAAACACGTTGTTGTGGGCTATGGGGTTAATTATAGAATTTTTTATTATTAATTACGTATTATTCCGAATGCAGAAGATACGGCGTACTAAAAAATGGTGAAATCAGAATCAATTTTCAATAATTCAACAATTTTAATTCTATTTTGCTTGCATCCCGTGTGGATTGTCTGCCCGAAGCGAAATTCGTTTCACTCGGGATTTCAATGAATTGTGCGATTCGGCAGAAAAGAGATAATTATTGCAACGTATTTCCTCCGAGCAACGTTTCCATTCTTTCTGATTTTACGGTACAATTCTCATAACTTCGACCTGTTACAGAATTCTTAACGAACATGTACAATTTTGTATAAAAATGAAGAAGCAAAACAAAGTAAAAATCCTTAAAGTTAAATATTGACTTCGATTTTTCTGCTTATCGATGTCACGATAGAAAGTCGATTTTTCTACTTATCGATGTTACGATAGAAAATCGACTTTGATACACGAATAAACCAAATAGATATGTATCTACGATTAAAGAAATTCCCCCTTCGAGATACGACGAACATCGAAATGGCCGGCGTTGATCTAAAGTTACTCTCACGTATCGCGAGAGAGGGTGGCAACTTCGAAGGACCATATTCTTTGATTAGACTCCCCCCTGAAAGGGCGAGCCAATTCGAACCGCCCAACTTGGCCCTTCGATTCGATAAGACGGATTACTCCGACGTTCGAAGGAATTCTGTGATACGATTGCGGTAGTCGTTGACTTTCGAGCAAGGGATCGCAATGACCCTGCGTTTTTTCACTGTGTATTTGTGACTTTGACTGTTACGATTCTTATCTCTTTTACTTTGTATTTTCGACTTTAACCCTTTACCCTACAATTTTTATTTTGACTATGGTGCAGTAACTGAGAATGAATTATTAAAAACAAAATTTCTCTCTAATTCCTGATACTTCATGTAACTGAAGACAATGTTAATAGTGTAAAAATAATTTGATCGTCTGATATTTTTGAACTAGTAGTTTTAGACAACATTTTTTACTTTCTATTTCAATTATTGCACTATTAGTAATTATTGACAATTGCTGCTGAGATGTAGGACAAAAAGGGCCTCAAAAGATGAAAAAGAGGGATAAATCACTTAAATTAGCTATAATTGCTGAGAATTTTCGTTTCAGTTATATAATTTTGAATAAATTACTAAGTTTTCTAAGTTTTATTAATTAAATTTAGAAAGTAATAATTTCTATGTTTTTAAAATGTGTATGTCTATAACATTTAAATATACTAAATTAGTACTTTGGGAAGGGAGAGGTGAAGAGTTGAAAAACGGCCAATTAAAAAACGGTCGATTTTGTAAAACAGAAGTGGAATGTTCACTGCATATCTCCCCTATCTATTTTTTGAAAAATTTCTCAATTTTGCCCTACTAGTTTTAGTGCAAACAGGAAGAGTGTTATTTTTCTGAAAGGAAATGAAAAATTCTATAGAAAGATTCCCCGTAAAATAACTAATGACAGGTGAAATTTGCAAAACGTCTGCATAGTTCTTTGACAAAGTAGACCGTGCACTCCGAGAGAGTTTATCTCGACTGATGTAATAAAATAATAAGTTCTACGTTCAGAGACATTCGATTTTCTCTCGGAAAGTCCGTTACAAATTTACATTCTTGTAAAACAAATTCCCGTCGTTTCTTCTTTGTTACTTTGATAGAAACGCCGGAGTGCCTGCAAGTATATTCGCATAAAGTAATATTGTATGAAAGTTTCTTGCTAGACACTTGTCTTTCGACTTCGTAATATCATGACTGTGCCACTGAAAGTAGATCTCGGCTGGATAACATCCTACGATGGAATAAATTGTCTATTCTCCTTCAAGTTCTCTGCATTGAGATCGTTTCATTGACGCAGTGCGTGTTTCTCTTAAATGATACTTATCAAACCGAATAAAAAAACGTAGAAAAATTCCCAACGAATAATCTACAGTTTTTCGATTCACAAGACAACCATTATTTAAGAAAGTAATTAAATTCGCAACGTAGATAGACATTCTAACAGTAGAACTTTAAAAAAAAATTAAAAATAAATTTTCGTAGCGCCAAGTCGAAGAATATAGGATTTTATTAATACCTGCAATATATCTATTAAATTTAAATATTCTACATAAGTATTTTAAGAAAAGAAGAATTAAGAGGCGGGGAAGATGATCAGTTAGGTAGTCTTTCTAAAAAATAAATGTGCAAAATTCACTGTATGGCTCCACTATTAATTTTGGGAATTTAAAAAAAAAATGGGTACTGGCCACTCTGAACGATTTGAAAGTTTAAATAGTTGCTCCCACTTTACGGTTTAATTAATTTTGTTCGCAATCTACTGTAATATTTCATTAATATTAAGTCAAGTTACGTTGCATGTAAAAAGAAATTAAACATTGTATGGTATCTGGAGACTGAGATTGGCTGAAATTTCACCCAAGGAGCTCAAGAGGGTTAAGTATTTCATTACAACATTCAATTAATTACAAAATGACAAAATTTTGAATACCAGAATGCAGGTAAAATTGGCAAAGTTCTGACAAAAAACAATTTAATTTTGAGTCACGTCAAACAAAGTACGAACGCAGATGCATTACGTTTTAATATTTGCCACATGACTATTAATTAAAGCCATTAACAAATATTACCACTGTCAGTTTACTTAACGTTTCAGCAAACGAAATATCCTACCGTTCCTCTACGAAATATTTGCAAGTATTAATGAAATCGTCCTGCTTTCATTTCTCTCGCGAATAAATACCCTTCGAGATTCTTTTACGAGTACAAATCTATCGTATTTCTATACACGCATTTAAAGTGTCAAAGGTTGATTTCCAAGAACCGGGTGGCTCATTTCACGGTAATTCACCGAACACCATTGATGCTGCATTGAAAAGTCGATTTTTTCCATATCAAAGATATCCCGAGATCTCGAGGATCTTCCGACTCTTTTTCATTCGAGCTCATTAAAAGCTCTATCCGACTCTTTTCATTGCAATCGATCACTCGATTTGCACATTCAACTTCCCTCGTCTACGTTTCAGCGATGTGCTTGATGAATTGCCAGTTAATTTCTACGTCCAAGAGATACATTTCCCCTGACAGAAGTGAATGTAAGGAGGATGGTTATGAAAAGAACGCCTTTTATTTTATGACACTGCGTGTTTTATGCTAATAAATCATGAAAGTGTATCTTTGAAAAATATAAATTGTAATAATATATAATATTCGAATCATTGCGGCCGTTTAACATTAGATTTACTGACAATTAATTCAG
Source organism: Cerceris rybyensis (assembly GCA_910591515.1). NCBI lineage: Eukaryota > Metazoa > Arthropoda > Insecta > Hymenoptera > Crabronidae > Cerceris > Cerceris rybyensis. The sequence goes on from OU342790.1 coordinate 10,350,917, forward strand.
TATATTTAAAAATTGTCGAGTAAATATGTCACAATGAGATAAATGCAGGGGATAAAAAATTTGATCGATCACTTGGCCTGCAGTGTTTAAAATAGACGTAGAAAATTGGAAGAGAAACAGCATTAAAAATATTAGTAGTATTTTTAACAAATTTAGAGAAAGTCATTTTGACCATCTTAGTAGATCTAGTGTTAATGAGAAAATATGTTGCGGAGTGTATTGTAAAACTTAGGAAGATAAAGATAAAAGAAGATACTTTTAACTATTTTTTATCTCAAGGTTGATTAATCCCTTGCCTTAATCCTTTGCGAGCCGAATTATTTTATTATTTTTGTACTGAGCTAAATAAAATTAATTGTCCAATATTTACTATCATCGGTTATTCATTTTTTTAAATGTTATCAATAACTATAGATACTGAGGGATATTTAGATGATATTACAAAATTATTGTCAAATTGGAAAGTCGATATTAAATTGTCAGAAAATAAAATCAAGTGGAAAGCTGCTCGACATAGGACCGCAAAGGGCGAAAATAACGTGTGGCACTAGTGATGGGGTAAATGGGATAGGAAATTTTCAAGTCTTTCAAAAACTATTAAATTGCAAATATTTATGAGACGCGACGCGATAGCATTATTTTTATAACATCGATATTACGTTGAATTACACGGTGTATCAAGAATCACCGATCAATTTTTATTTTACGGATTAAATTCTGAATTATAACGGAGGTAGTTACGAAGTAAATCGTAGGGCAAGGGGTTAATGGAAAGTAGATTTCTCTTAGAAAAAGTAACTCTTGGAAGTAACTCGTGCAATTTCGTTCTATGAAAAAATAGCCAAGATTACAGAGTTTGGCTGATTGAACCTCCTATGCTTACGTGGGGGGAAAAGTGACGATTTTTGTAATATTTAAAAAAAAATTACAAAGATGATGCGAATAAATTGATTAGACACAGATCTATAGAACGAGAAAAAAATAACATAACATTGAATTTTGCATATAAGTGATGCAAATCAATTTCGTCCTATCGTCCAGTAAATTCGCAAAAATCTCTACAATTTAATATTTCCTGTTGACACAGGAGTTACGTTCTCACGAAAAACAAATGCACATCCTTCGCAGAGATTGCTATTTGCACGTGAAAATATCCCTGTTTACGTTGAAGCTGTGTATTTTACCAATTATTTCCCGAGATTTTTTCCCCCGTGCCGTTTATTTATCGAACATTTTAATCAGAGCGTCGATAGAGGAAAATGTTTGATATCGAATTTCACGACTAGCCATGCGAAATGTCGTTGCCAATGGTAATCGGGCTGTCGTTTAAATTATTAGAAGTCATCGACAAATATCGTGAATCAACGTCCCTCGGGAATTGCCCTCCTGTTGAGATTGCCATAAAAATATTCCCTGGACGAGAGAGTTTAATAATAAAGTGACGGCCCACGAATATGAATATGCAAGTGAAATATTCATGAAGGTTCCTCGACGTCGGGATCCCTGATAAAAGTGCACTTATTACTCATCGTATCCCAAACAGTATTTCGATCGATAGAAAAAATATTTGTTCGCGCATGTATGCGCATTTATTAAGAGTTCGATGGCGTATGAATTTCATTAAGCGTTTCAGCCGGTTATCGGTTAGAATTTTTTTTTTCCCTCATCGATTATGTGATAACTCGAGGGATGAAGCTGGTAAAATACATCTGGTAGACGTTGAACGTAGCGTAATATAATTTTACGTCTTCCAGCACCGAGGAGATATGTTTGAAGACGCATTATGCGCTGGTGAGCCAATTAATGTGATCTTAGGCAAATGGGATTACTTTGCAGTTAACTGCAAGGAGCTTAGTTGAAATCTAGCTCAGACAGATTAAGACACACGTTGCATAACAAAAGGGATCCTTTTTCGGGGCCACATATGTCAAGCCTTAATTAGAACGTATCCAGAGGTATCTACTCGTCTCCTTCTATGCAATCAACCGTGGTAATTAACGTTATATCGTTCCCGAAGGTGTAAGACGAACTTTAATTACTGGGTCACTGTGAATGTCTTGCACATTCACTTGTGCAAATCTTTACAAAGATGATATATTAAAATCGTTCATCTTTGGATATAATCGAACCTATTCGCTCTCGTATCGAATTAAACTAATACGATTCAAACGTCCTGTGCTCCGCTCAAAATCAACGCAACTAGAATTTATCCCAAAGGGATTGTGTTATCTCCAATCGACACGCTTTACGAGCATCCATTCCTGGCTTGAACAGATGCGATTAACCCTTTCCCTATGGCGATCCTCGCTACGGAGTGCCTCGTGAGGAACGGTGCGCCGCAAAGAAAGTGGGAACATTAAGCGCGTACAGTTTTCAGCATTCGGGGCAAAATCTTTTGTCTCAAAAACGATGTTATGACATTGTATTTAGAAGCAAAATGATTTATGTTCGTAACAATGTATTGATAATTTTTTCATGAATGTATTTTTATGTAGCACTTGTCTTAACCTTTAGTTCCATTTTTGGCGCGGGTGACTATAGTCACCCGTCGGGTATAGGAGGCATTTCGTGGCCGGTGACTATAGTCAACCGTAGTAACAAAAGGGTTAAACTCGATTCAACCTGCCCAAATTATCTAGTCTCAAATTGATTCGGGCCCGTCTCGGATCATACTGATGTCAATTGACTTATTTTATTTATATTATTTAGACAATGAGCATCGTTAAAATCATTCAGATCGCTAAAGGTGGACTTTTTGCTGCAGGGTGTTGTTGACATAGCTGAGAAACTTTTTTAAGGTATCACTGAAGTTTGACAGTGTTGAAACCTTTCGATTCTGGTGATTTTGTTGTAAATTAAATTTCAACAAATTTATTGTGTAAGAACGCGTAGTTATTCTGTGATACCACGCCAAATAAAAGCTTTTGTCTGATGCTCCAGTAATTATATAATTTCCTTTTACTTTATCCACGCCTACATCTTAGGCATATAAAATCCTGCTTACGTATAATTTCACCGAATCCTACTACAATGTCATACGATGTAAATGGGTTAGTAAAAGAAAATAACATCAGCAAGAACTTCTCTTTTATACAGTGACCTTAAATATGTTAACACATTAAGCGCCGGTCCTGCGATAATGGGGGATTTTTTATTTCTTTATATGGATATTTCTATAGCTCTTAGATCGAAAAATGATCGCCTTTAGAGACTTTCGCGTGATATGAAGAATTATGAAGGTGTTAGTGTAGTAAGGGGGGGTATTAAATAGTCAATAAATTCACTTCACAAATTAACAAAAACAAAACTAGAGTATATACATTTAGATAAATGAAAAATATTGATTATTATAATATAACAATGATAATAACAGTAATAATAGTAATGAATAATGAATAGACTGCGGATTTTTATGCATTTATGACAAATTAAATACGGCTAAAATATAGAAAAAGAACATAATATAAAAATATATCTAAAATATCCAAAGTATGGTATTTGTTGTAATATTTATTAAGTGCAATAAATCCCTAGATAGGTTTTCCTGTCTCACCTGAATTTTTGAAACTCGAAATTTGCATAAACATCCGCAGTCTAATAATGAATAATAAGAATGATATTAATAATAGTGAATAAAGGTATTAATAAGTTTCGCATCCGACTCGCATAAATGCTCAAAACGAACTCCAACGGCAGTCGCTAGCACATTTGTTTAGATTAAACGTAAAAAGATATCTCGCTCGAGCCTACTTCACTCTTTCAACTCGGAAGAATTTTTTTTCTTCTTAAAGGGGCACGACATTAGAATCGTTGGGTCAGAGAAAAAAATTGTTGCGAAAATGTATAGAGTATCAAATATTCTTTTTACTTACTTATTGTACAGAGACAAGCAAATGAAGCCGGGCGCTTAATGTGTTGGCATACAAAGGGATTAAGTCGAACAAAGAATCTATCACAACGTATCGAAAAGACGACTTACCCAGACGTGGCCTGTATGTCGACTTCCGGCCAAGAGGGTCTCCTGCGACAAAAGACTAGGGGAGGTCGTTCAGCAGATCCTGTGCTTCTACGAAAGGAGCCGACTCTGCGCGGCGAAGTGCTACCAGGTCCACTTCCGGCTGCTGGATGTACGGTCAATCCCGGGACGGAAATGCCCTCGAGGGTGCCTCTACGAGTCGACAACGAGCGTCCAGGAGAGGCGGATACCGTACCCGGGGGTGGTACCACCTGAAAGAGGAAACCGTTGCATCAAAATCGAAGCAATTATCTATCAAACGAACTTTTCTTCCGCGAAATTAGAGAGTGTCTTTCAACAAATCTACTCGCATTCCTCGTTCGAGGATCTTTCCCTTTTCGTGATTCAATGGCGAATAAAACTACGTAAACTTGCTTTTACTTTGTCTCTACTGTTTTTCTTTTCTAACACTTTTTTTTTTACAAACAAGAACAAAGTTTACGAATTGTTGAAGTTCCGAGAGGTGTTTTGCGAGTCGATGCGGATCGTAAGGAAGTTTCTTGGAACTTGTTTACCGAATACATCTGTGTCTGATGTAGACGGATGATTCGTATGATGCATCGGGTACTCTATATTTCTTCGAGCAAAAGTAATTTACTCCCACTATGTCTTACATGTGTAAATAACATTTACTTTCGACCGTTCTCACGGAGAACACGTGCTACTGCATACGGAATATATTCTAATTGTATTTTATAACTTCGCAAACAATCCTCTCTACGGATAATTACAACGAGTACGTTAATTTCGCGATGAAACTCCGTGATATAATATCCTCGTGAAATATTCAACAAAGTACTACATTCTGCCAGCGATACAGGATTACAATAAACTAGTAAACACGAAACACGTTTGTCTTTATCTTCCAAACAAACAGCAAAGCTGTACAAAGTTCAGCAAAGAGACGCGGTTCCACGGAAGTTGAAAATTCCCACGAACCTTTGGAAAACCATGAGGCGTGGACTGTTGCGTCGTAGAATTAGCGTTGATGGTCCCGGTGACGCTTCCGGTAGATCCGCTTCTTCCGGTACCACTAGAAGTTGATTCTTCACGGCTGAAGGAGAATCTCTTCGGGCTAAGACTTAAATTTGCGACGCTTTCGCTGACGTACTGCTGAAGTGAATTGAAGAAGCTCATTTTCGACAGGATACTAAATTACACGATGTATTCTCGATGATGCGAATTAATCGTGTATCGAATTAAGGTCGATTTTCATCGTCTTTTTCCTAATTACGTAGCTTCTAGTCGATCGTTTCGACAGCACGAGGTGTTCCTCTGATTTCTTCGAGGTGGCACGACGTCTACACGCATCGACCTCGAGGTAGCACGTTCGATTAAATCGTTGATACCGTGTAGAAAGCACCTCGACCTCGAGAACTTTCACGGTTCTTTACGTCACGGTATCGATTCTGCTTCAGAGCCATTTGCAATTTCGTTGCTTCTCTCCTCGTGATTCGCCCGATCCGCGAAACTTAAGTCATCGTTCGTAGGACACTGAGATCTGCTTAAGCCCTTTCTCGCCCTCGACGGCGAAGCTCGTTTCCGAGGATCATCGGCTTCATCTGCGCAGAAGATATTTTTGTTAGGTTTAGTCACGAGAATCGAGTTGTTTGAAATGTTTTAGTAACATTGTAGAAAAAATTTCATGTTTTTTTTGCTTACTACTGGTTCATGGTGGGAACTGTGTAAGTAGTTTCACCGTGTCTTTGATCGGACGGTGTTATATTCGCGATTTTTGCAACGAAAAAGATTTGACACTCCTTTTTTTTTAAATTAGAATGTTCTTCATTGATATGACTTTGTTGATGACAGAGAAAGATGAGGAAAGTGAAAGATATTAATTTTTTACATTTCTTCTATAGTTTCTTGTTTAATTTTGGACGGTAAAAGAGACTCGTTCACGAGAAGAGATACTTGTTCATGTTGGGAATTCTTTAAGTAGTTTCACTGTGTCTTTGATCAGACGGTGTTATATTCGCGATCTTTGCAACGAAAAAGATTTATTTGACACTCCTTTTTTTTTAAATAATAATGTTCTTCATTGATATGACTTTGTTGATGACAGAGAAAGATGAGGAAAGTGAAAAATATTAATTTTTTACATTTCTTCTATAGTTTCTTGTTTAATCTTGGACGGCAAAAGAGACTCGTTCACGAGAAGAGACACTTGTTCATGTTGGGAATTCTTTGAGTAGTTTCACTGTGTCTTTGATCAGACGGTGTTATATTCGCGATTTTTGCAACGAAAACGATTTATTTGACACTCCTTTTTTTTTAAATTAGAATGTTCTTCATTGATATGACTTTGTTGATGACAGAGAAATATGAGGAAAGTGAAAGATATTAATTTTTTACATTTCTTCTATAGTTTCTTGTTTAATCTTGAACGACAAAAGAGACTCGTTCACGAGAAGAAATACTTGTTCATGTTGGGAATTCTTTAAGTAGTTTCACCGTGTCTTTGATCAGACGGTGTTATATTCGCGATTTTTGTAACGGAAAAGCTACATTTGACACTCCCTTTTTTTAAATTAGAATGTTCTCCATTGATATGACTTTATTGATGACATAGAAGGGTGGCAAAATTGATTGATATTAATTCTTTACACTTCTTCTACAGTCTCTTGTTTAATTTTGAACAGTAAAAGAAAATTTCTCTGGTTTTGTCGATCGTTCAACACGTTGAACACCACCGGTATTTCGCTAGATTCACCATTTCTACCGAAGTGGAACTTTTACTATTAAATTCGTATTTTTGAAAAGAAGAAATTTTAAAGATACAGATAGATAGATATTCGGTAGACCTTTATCTTTTTAATGTCGATATGTAAATATGTAATATATCCGAAAATTCGTAAATATTACAATTTCAAAGTTACACGGAAATTTAATGAATTCAATAGCGCCGGTCATCGGTGACCTCCATAGCAGTCAAAGTCTTAAACAAAAAATGAAAAACAATGAGAATAACGTGACGATAGTTAACACTAGATTTACGAATGTTGATATACCTATTTTTCTGAAGTGAGCCAATTTGAATCATACAAGAAAATTGAAATTTTTTGCAAAGAAAATAGTTCCAAATCGATTGAAATGAAAGATCTATTATTAAAAAATTAACCAATCAATATATTATATATGTAGTAATCAAATTTTGAATGAGCCAAATTGGCTCCGTAAATCTACTAGTGTTAAATGACGAGAGTAAACTTGCGTGACGGAAAAACTTTCTGCGAAGTCACTCGAACGACGATCTCGAGAAATGACTGAGCTAATTCTCACCACTTCCAGAAAATAAAGTAATCGAGTTAAAGGACGAGTTGCAAGGATTCCCAAAATGATCGATAATTAATCCTCCATCGATTTCTTTCTCCCTTTTCGGTTTTTCCACCGTCGCTGCTCATTCCTCGCATCGAGGAGTTCGAACAATACAATCGATAGCGTTCAATCTGTTCTTCTTTTGTCTCTTTTTCTTCTTCTATCTTTTTCACTCATTCTCCGTCTCTTTTTCTCTCTGAATTTCACGAAAATAATTTTCCACGAGCTTTACGATCTACGGTGCTCTTTGTTTACACCGAAATGTGAGACGAAATCCGTTGATGAAGAAACGGACAGAATACTCCCATCACTGGGCTACAAAGTTAATTTTTTTCTTTCCGCCGTTTTACACGCAATCAATGGAGATCAGAATGAAAAGGATGCAGTCTGTTATAAATGAACGCGAAGATGAATACGATGTTCCAATTCAGAAGCTTGAAAACGTTACGAAGTAGCACTTATTGTGATTAATTCAGCAAAGTTTTAATGCAATATTCGTAAGAGAATAATTTCAAACATGATAAGTAACCGTCGATGTGAGAGATATTATTTAGATAAATACATTTCACGATTGTATGAATATAAATTCCACCTTTGTACGCATAGAATGAAATACATTTATAATACTATTGCTCGGGGATATTCTTTCAACTTTTAGGCGAATTTTATAAAATAGTTGTTAGATCTCGAAGTTGAAATGCTTGAACAATAGATTTACGGGTGTGAAATCTGCACTACACTGCTATATATTAACCAGTTAACTGTGACGAAAATTTGGTTGAATTTTGTATCACGAAAATCGAGAGATGAGCATTAATCTATTTCAAATTATTTATAACCTTCAGTTATTCGTTTTACTTCGGCATGACCTCAAAATATTCCAAACATCTTGAAATTTAGAAATACATTTTATTTTTCGTCAAAATTACAATTTAAATAATCAGCGGTAGCTTTTACGCATGACGAGTATACTCGTCAAACACAGCTAACTGGTTAAATAAGGACTTTACAAAAAGAGGAATCAAGTGGCAAAGATAATAATTCGTTAAGTACTTATCATATTATAAAATATACAACAAAAATCTACTGTAAAGCTTCTCTGTAAATTGAAATGAAAAATGTTTACAAAACAAATAGGAACCCGCCAATTTGACGGCTTTCGTTAATTTAGTGTTAAACAGAAAATTAAATATATTAGATGATTATGACGATGATTGCTTGACACAGAACTACAAAAGAGTAGGAAACAATAGTGAGGTGAGTTCCGAATTATCTAGGCCATGATACATTCAGAGATTTAGAAAAGACAAAAATTCTTTTACATTACAAGAATTTTAAGTAGAATTCACCTAATGGAAGTCTGATCCTTTAGGTTTATGGTCACTGTACCCTCAAAGATATTTTAAAAAGTGTGCTCAAATTGAGACACAAAGTCGAAAAAGCTGAATTAAGTTCAAAACAGAGATCGTAAAAAACTTTCATCCGTAATGTGGAAATGTTTTAAAATCCCGCACGGACCTTTCTAAACCCAAAAAGGTCTAGAGAGATCCACAGTCAACCAAATTACCCGCAGCAGAGGTGCCAAAAAAGTTGACGAACGCCACAGTGGATGGACGTGCAGAGAGGATGAAGACATGTAAATGACTAGACGATTAGACGATTAGACGAATAGAACTGACTAGACAATAGATTTATTTTATATATATTTTTTAATAAGTGTGTGTAATTTGAGTGCGTACGTTCTCGTTGTTTCCATTTTTTATGTTTCCACTTGTACTTACATATTAAACGTGCATTTATAATAAATATCCTACAGTAATATATTTCTGTTTTTAATTCACTACAACTCGTAACATAGTATAATTCTTTAACCCTTTGCGGTCAGAGCCACCCGACAAGCCAGTATCTAATTATCTAATTATTTATATTTTATATAAGCGTGTTATTATCTAGCGTAATATTTTACAAAGGTAACTCGACTTTTTAGTCTACTATATCCATGCGCATTTTATCGTTTAGAAAATTATACATTTGCGAATCGCTTCATTATATGTCTCCGTTAGTTGTAAATCAAATTGGGCGGCTATTTGTCGACACTCGACCGCAAAGGGTTAGAAACTTTATAAATTTTAATTGGCAAAAATTCTCCAAGATGATAGAATAGCAAGCTGTACCTGAAGCCACGGAAAGAACGGTAACTATTTTGTAGATTTCTTACAAATTAATCCGCTCAAACGACCCGACAAAATTACCTCTGAAATTCTACTTCAAACTAGACGCGAATTACAGGGAATCAATTAGGTGTACGATTGGTCGGATTGTCCCCAAAGGGCGGTCGACATAGGCGAAAAGGATATCATTCTCAGAGGCGACCTAATTGGATTTCAAGCGTGTGACATCGGATCACGATTATCGTCGTAGTGACAAAGCGAAAATTCTCTTTCGACTTCTAACAATGGAATTCTAAATGCACGAATAAATTCAACGTAATCCTCTACGAAATCTACCATAATTTCATTACGCACGTACCGCCATTTTTCACGTACGAATAACTCGAACTTTAAATCATCCCCGCTTTTCTCCATTCCCGCAAGTCTCCATTCGGCTGTGAAAATCATATTAAAATTAATCGAATAAAAACTCATGGAAACGTAGTATTATTTAGTCCGTCGAATATAAATTTTCAACATCAGTCGTAAGAATTTATTAGAAACTGAAATTCTAAAGAGAAATTTGTTGCGACGGTTGATATATTTTGAAAGGAAGTGAACTTGAAAGTGTAGCAATTCTAAATACTTTTGAATATTCGAACTTGTCGAATTAAAGGTCCGTGTCGAAAATTTAACGGCAATATTGCGAGCTTACGGTATTCAAGAATTAAATGTCGGGGTTCGTATTTCCTCCGGCTTTTGCGAACAATATTCCAACGACATTTCGAATCCATTAGCTAGGCGGGAACGATGGTTTTCAATTCAGATGGGAAGAAATAGGCGAGGCTTTTATCGAGAGCTTTTGCAGTATTAAAGTGCGCAAAACTCGCGGTGCACAGCTTTGATTCGTCGATTCAAATACGCGAGAGTCCGAAAACGCGGAAATCCTGAAAGGCAACGTTCTGCAAGGCTTTTCGGGAATTTCCTCTGCTACGAAAAGACACACTCTTGAAAGCTAATACGTTTTGAACGATCGTACTTTTTTTTACGCTACTTCGAGTCCATTAAAAGTGCTAAAATGACAGCATATTTAAATTTATTCAAACGTGAATAACTTGAAAAGGTTCACAGATATTTCTATCATTTTGGCGTAGAATTTCATTTCGGCATGGACAATGAATTCAAAAGCAGAGCATTGAAATCGTAAATGAGGCTTTCAATAATCGTAATAGTTCTCTAATTGAAGTAACTCCACCCTGTTACCATTGAAATAAATGTAATTCTGTTAAAAAATAATATCTTCTGTAAAATAAAAAATTCACATCGAAACACAATAATTAAATAACAACTTAAAAATAATTGTCTACCACATAAATACATTAACTGTGAAAAAAACTAGAAACTTATTCCAATGAAACATTTAAATTTCGCAAGATATAAATTAAAAAAACTATCAGTAACAAAAATCACAATAAATATGAGAAATCGGCCAAAAAAAAATGAAGAACAAGTAGATTTGTCCATCTCGGTACGACGAGTGTTAACATTACTTCGAATTCAGTGCACAAAAATGACGAGATTCGTAAAAAATCCACCCAAGTTTCTTGCTCGTTAAATTTTTCGCATCTTTCCTCTCAACGTCAAGTAAAAGTCTCCATACAAATGAGGAACTTTGTCAGGCACGGACACAGGATCGTCGAAAAGACTGGTTTGAGAACCGGATGAAAGATGTTTCCGAAAGCTCTCCATGGATGTTGTCCATCCATTACGCTCTAAGCCTCGATCGAATTCGTTGCGAAATCTCGATGGTATTTTCACCATTGGACAGTTTGCGGATCGTCGGACGGATAGCACAGTGTTTTCGAGGGGATTCGGGAAAATTATACCGAGTTTAAGCTACATTTCCCCTGCGGTTTACAGAAATATCTCCAATGACTAGCGATCGTCGATTAAATTACGAAGATTTGTTCGATTATTCACTGCTCGTCTCGCCTCGAGCTGTTAATTTAATTATTTCGTGGTTGCTGAAGTCGATCAAGTTGTTGATCTGTATTTCGCTCCTATTGTTCTAGTCAATTTGTTTAGAACTTCTGCTTTACGTGAATTCCATATCACTGGGATACATTAAATAATTTGGAAAAAAAAATGTTTAGAGTTTGACAGTAATTTAAATTTTGGTCTGTTAATTGAGTTTCCGCGATATGAATTCTCTATGGGTTTTTCTGACTTTGAAAGGTTTGAAAGCATTTGTGAATCAAGAATGACGCTTTGTTTAAAATTCTTTTCTTAATATGTCACACATCATTTGCCATATGTTAGCCATGCTAGCCTCCACTATTTTGTAACTAATCTTCCAACGTGTAAAAATATGTGGACAATGGAGGTTTAACACCATCACGGCTACTAATTAGAAATTTGAGCCTATAACTTCACAAAGCCATTAACTCTCATAGATGAAACTCCCGGAAATACAGCATAATATTCTATGATATTTAATTACTCCTCCGATTAAAAAAATGAGTCCAATTGTAAATGAGGCATTGGATAATTGTACGCAACGTAACATTGGAATAGTTAAGTACTTCAAAGAGCAGATTTAACTGCTCGAATAACAATCTGTCCCACGTTTCTGCTATAGCTTATGATTAAATACGATATTAATAGCATTGTAATAATTTCATCCTATCGTAGGCCACTGATATTTTTAATTTAATAGATGCTGGAAAATTTAAAAGCTTCCTACTCATTTGTCGCGTCACGAGTGTCACTCGTTATTATAATGTAAGAGGTTCACTATGTTTTTTAATACTAGCACTACCAATGCAGTGACTGGTCACTCATTTTTATAAAAAACTCTCTTTTATACAGCTACACCTTGAAAAACTAAAATTGTTCCATTAATCTTTTTTATCCTTTGATTTCTCTTTCTTAAAGTACTTCTTTAATATATTAAAATATAATAGATATAAAACACCGGTAGTTTTGATGTTAAAGGTGTTATTTACCATCATTGATTAGCGTTAAAGAAATGAATGGAAAAACTTCAATTCTCGCAATTGAAGCATGTCGTACTGCGATTACTAAGTGCTGTTTATGCACGTATCTGCGCTTGGATCAATAAATTCCAGCAATTACTGGCAAGTTCCGAGCCCGTTCAGTGCAGCTGATTAAACGCATTTCACTCGATATCAAGTGATATTCGGCATAGTTCAAAGCCGATGCACTTTCGTACTTCTCGCAATGTTTAATTCCACATCGACGTGTCCAAACTTTCTGTTGCATTCGATTCTATGCGGCAGGTATACATTTTCCACGGTTGGAATTTCTTGCACGTTTTGCGCAGTGCAATTTCATATTTTCACGTAACTTCATTGCCCCGTCGTTCGGCTTATTTTATGAAAATTCACCGACATAAAAGTACGCCAACTTTCCGTGGGATTTTGCATTCGCAGTTTTGCAAAGCATTTCTTTTGTACTTGCAGTGATTTACAAAATTAACAGCATAACGAAGCGCAGAGAAATTTAATAATGTTTATATACCTTTGTGAGTATTAAGATTCTGTTGTCGTTTCATTATCTACCTCATTAACGTATCTCTGTATTCATACCATTGCTACATTCTCGGAATGCACTCGCAACTGATGCACATCGTGCCACGAACATCACATTTTCCTACAATTCCCTCTTCTACTGTAATCTTGCTGATCGATGCATCAATTTAACTAATGATTTCAAGTACTATCGATAAGAATCATGAAAATTAAAGATACACCAACATATGAGTATTAACCCTTTGCATTTCGAATCAATTTTACTATGAATTAGCAGCTTCTACAAAATTATTTCAAATCGTGCTAGTGCACATTTATCGAAAATTGAAAATCTTGCTTTCTCATTAAAAAAAAGAAATGTATACATTTTTAAATTGTTAAAAAATTTTTTTTTAAATATGAAAATGCGCCGAAATTCCTTGACAACGGTGTTATTAGTTTCTGTCGCCGTTGCAGCGACAACGGAGTGCAAAGGGTTCTGTTGTTGTTTCACATCGCCCCACGAACTTGACATTTTCTACAATTTCCTCTTCTCCTGCAATCTCGCTAATCGATGCATCAAGTTTCGTCGATGACTTCAAGCACTATCGATAAGAATCATGAAAATGAAAGATACACCAACTTGTGAGATTTAACCCTTTGCACTTCGAATCATTTTTACTATGAACTACTAGCTTTTCCAAAATTATTTAAAATTGTGCCAGTGCGCATCTGTTGAAAATTGCAATTTTTAAAAAATGGATAAAAATACACTGGATTTCTCTGACAACGGTGTTATCAGTTTCTATTACAAAAACTAATACACCTTTGCTACATTTTCGCTATGCACTCGCAACTGATGCACATCGTGTCACGAATTACATATTTTCCTACAATGTTCTCTTCTCCTGCAACCGCGCTAATCGATGCATCAAGTTTCATCGATGACTTCAAGTACTATCGATAAGAATCATGAAAACTAAAGATACATCAACATATCGTGTCCCATTCAGGTAGAAATCGGCCAGTCATAAATTACTGATAACGTAAGTCCAAGTACTAACTGTTTTAATTCCCACAATACTTAACATGCACCCAGGACGAAAATAACCTACTTTCTCCAAGTCGACCTTAAAAAAAAAAGAAGTGAGATTGTAAAAACTTTAACAGCCGTTAAAGTTAAAAAGTTCACTCAAAACTTAATTATCCGTATAACATCGCAAAAATAGAAGAGAACTATGGAGTAAGTTCGAAACGACGGTTGAACATAGCTTGCAAGCATGTTCTGCAGATTTGCAAAGCTTCCTCTCGCGATTCTCGCGTAACTTTTTGGATTAGCATCCGGTTTCTGACGTTTACGTTGGCCGTTTACTCGAAAACCACGATGGTATGATATTTTCCTCGGGGGCTCGTTACTCCCCTGAAACTCGTCTTGCCGTGCCGGCAGTTTTGTGAACAGTACCCGTGGAACAACCGGAACAATTTCGTGGCTTGGCCCCGTCCAAAATCCACGAGCTCACCACGAGACCCCTTCGTGGGACGACGCAATTCCGCCGACGTCCTACAACCGCGATTAATTAACCGTTAATTGATACTGCTTCCAGATTGCCGACATCGATCGAGCTTTGATGCTCGTAGCAGCTTCTGTATCGGCTTTGTCGTTTTAATTCTGGAATTGTCATTGGAGTACGATGTTTGTTCGAATGGGTACATGATTTTTGTTCTTTTTCTTTTGTCTTTTTGGTTTTTAATTGTGAGAAATGATCTTCTCATGAGATATCGTATTAAATCGGTTTCTAAAGAGTTATATTTTATTTTTACTTTTGTGGCATAATATTTAGGTGTCAATGCCCTTAGAATGACTTTTCCCCTTAAATGTGTGACCTAAAGAGAAGTGGGGGAGATCATCCTAAGAGGTCACGTCTCAGGATACGGAACGTACTACTTTAGAAACCCTTAGATTCATTAGATTATTAGTTATTTAGTATTTTTTGTTTTTCTTGTATTATATATAGTTCCATACACTCAATATATATATATCCTGTTTATTCATGTTATATTGTTGTGTGTTCTATATATTCATTAGTCTTGACATTTAGTTTTCTTCCTTCTTTATTCTTATTTTATCCACGCCTACACCTTAGTGCTATTTCACCGAATCCTACTACACTTTTAAAATTTGTTTCGTGAGGAATTATTTGGGGAAAATTAAAGACGATGGGGGTTGCAGCTCAATTCGAGATTGTAAGTGGAGAAGTTAACACTAGTAATATCGAGCAAGTTAACACATTTACACGTCGGCTAAATATTGGTTGTTAATTTTGTTATATTTGAGAATGTTGATATTTTATTCAATATAAAATTTAAGTGCATTAAAGAATACAGGATTTAAAGGAAATAACACCTTCTTTTGGTTCACTTTACTCTTTTCCTGAAGACAGAATAGTGACTGATAATTACTAATAATGACTGATATTAATCAGTAAAATCTAAGATCATTTATTTGAAATCCCGCTTTATGAGGAGACCGGCTTGCAATGTGTTAAAATAGCACGTTCTCAAGTTTTTCCAAATGTTCTCCAAGTTTATAGGACAGTAATAGAGTAGATATTCTAGGTTGATTTTATAAAATATAGATTACCGAATCGATCATTATTTCCACCCCTCGTTTTCTCTTCTTCCAAAGTACTAATTGAATATGTTGAAATATAGTGGATTTAACACCAATAGTTGTCTTTAAACTGCCCATTTTTCAGATTCATTTTCTTCTGGAATTTTATTATTTACTGTCGTTGAAAATCTTTTGCATTGTAGGGTAGATTTTGAGACAGTAGCGAGGTAGAATCTGCATGATTTAAAAGCACCCTTTTGAAACTCATTCTAGTAAGACGGATCTTTGCAAAAGGTTTCACTTTGCGTCAGAGATATTGTAATATCGCATTATAATTTATCATCTGTAGCAATTCTATGATACAATATGCAACATTGAAAAGCAGTTTCATAAGGGTTATTCTTATAGGAAAATATTTCTTAAGAAATTGCAATTTTTACACAAAAAGTGACTTTTCTTTCAAACATTTATTTTCGTATCACCGTTAATCCTCGTACTCTTTTAGGGTAAAAAATTCACCCAATCTTCGATTTCAGGTGCACCATAATGTTTGATTTATTTTTATATATATCGTCAGTTAATTGTAAAATATGGAATGACAAATTACAAATAACATTAATTAAACCATAAAGGAGAAAAGGATGAAAAATCACTTGGAGATATTTTGTACACCTATTTTTAAAGAGAATATGGGGGTTGAGAAAACTCTACGATACAATTTGTCTTCACGAAGCATAAAACATCGTAACATATGAGGTTCCTGAAGCTTTTATTTGACCACTCATCCAGGAACGCTCCCCCTTTCAAAATCGCCGTTTTCTCAAACATCCTCCCCTGTATCGTTGTCAAAGTAACGAAACGTATTTCACATTTCGACGAGAAAACTTCGAAATGGCTCACGAGAGACGGCTACTACCAGATGGATGTGTAATTTGAATGCTCGATTCCGTGTTGACTTTTAGCGCGGATATCTTCATTAAAACTTTTACCGGTAATTTCCACGTACCATTAAATTGCGTTAATAAGCATCCGTAGACATCAAAGGACGGTAAAGAAAATGAGAACGTAGCTTGCAGAAACAGAGAGAAAAATGGAAAAACTAGCAGACTTTTTCACACCGATTCGCGAAGTTTGTAGGAAAAAGAGGAAGTAGAGGAGGTGGAAGAGGGGGATGAAAAAAAGGGAATGAAGAAAAAAAAAATCAGAGCGAGATTTAAGCGCATCTCCTCTTCGGGAAAAAGATAATGAGATTCTGGCAGTATAATTACTTCTCAGGAGTTTGAGAAAGTTATCGATGAAAATAGGATTTCAGGGCTACCCGTCCCTTCCGGCTCGTCTCGTTACTTTTCTCTGTGCGATATCCCAAAGCAACGATTGCCCCGGGAACTCGTTTCCTGTGACGTTTAACCTCTCCGTAAGTTTTACAAATTTCCTGGACGACCAGGAAGTACCATACGATTAAAGGTATACCTGCCATTTTCTTTCGTGGTCCATCATACTATGACGTCCGACTTGTACGGAAATAAATACATATTTCATGTATCGAGATAAATGTGATGCGGGACGTACTCTGACAGATTTAGAATTACGTCATTTTTTTATTAAATCTCCCTCATTTTTATGGTTGGAATAAATTTGGAGGAAATGGAAAAAAATGTGTTGAATTAACAATAGATCTACGGCTGTCGTTGAAATGGTGGGTAACTACTTTTTTAAAAATTCTTCTCACAATTAGTTGACAGAGAAGTGTTACAGTAAATATTTCACGTGTATGTTATAATATAATATACAAATTGCTTAACTGATCATACTTTCTACCAATTGATCCATCTTTCTGCAAGGTACTTATTTAACCCTTTGAGGACTAACGACACATATATGTGGTCTGAGAAAAAATCAAATTATAATTTATCGCAGGATGTATACACGGCTAAAGCTTAAAAATTGAAATGTAAATGTTGAAATATAATTACACAAATAGTAATTTGTAATTTATGTACATTAATAGTCTAATTTGCTGATTAAAAGGTAGTTTTGAATTATCGAGTAAGTGATTAACTCTCAATATCGCAAAATGTCCCCGTCCGCAAAGGGTTAATATATCTAAACCTACCTGATTTAGTGACCGTATCTACTACATTTTAATATATTAAATACTTACATTGAAAAAAGAGAAATCGAGAGGTAGAGAAGATAATCGATTCGGTAATCTGTGTTTTATGAGATCAACGTAGAATATCTGCTCTATGACTATTCTATAACCTTAGAGAATTTTTGGAAAAAATTGGAGGATGAGTTATTTTGACTTGCTTGGCAGTTCTAGGGTTAAATTAGTTATGAATATATTTTTTATTGTAAGCTATAGTACGCGAAGAAATATTAAATATTTTAAATTGAAACTTATTTATAAAAACTTGAACGTAGACGTGGGAAATACTTTTAGACTGTTCAGATTTATCTAATCATTTCTTTTATAAAATATTAATTATTATAATTTTACATTTCCTATTAATTTACATTGATGGAATATAATATGAAATTGTATTTATTCATTTCCTACTTTCATTAATATGAAAATGACATGTTTTAATGATATCGTCGGATAATATCTTGCGGAATATTATTCAAATAAATGATATTCGATATTACTGCTCTTGGAGTTTCTTGTCGGATGTTTCATATCACCGTGATACCATTCGATGCAAATGTGTTATTACTGTTTGCATGTAATTGCATCGTTATTAAATTCCGAGCAAATATTGCCGATAAAACGTCATTAATAATAGAACCGAAACACGGGTCATTTGAATATCAATCGATGTGCAATGCTACCATGTTGTTGTATCGACCCACCGCCATTTTCAAAGTGTCATGTATTTTCAAAGTACACGAAATTTATATCCGTGAAATTGAAATATTCAATTCAGCATTTTCCACGGAAGTGATACCAAGGAAATCTCTGTATTCGTTAAAAATAAGTGTATAATTATACAAAATTAGTTTTAATATTATTCCACGTGTATTAATTTAAATATATATTTTATCCATGTCTCAAAATGATTAAATCGGAAAAAAAAACTTTTCTAACAGAGAGTAAAGGCAGATATTGCATGATTTTATTAAAATTCGACGATCAAGAAACTCGAACGGCGTTCAAACGAGTTTTAGGCAATCACCTAACCGAGCTAATTCGAGAGCCAAATGAACTTTCACCGCACGCGACGCTGGAACTTTTAATTCGAATTAACGCGACGAAAAGACGATTGCATTTGGATTAGAATTTGCGTAATCCTACGCTCCCTTGCGAGTTTCTAATCCTCCTGTGTTAATCTAATCGCTCCTCTCGTTTCATCGATAGCATTTCTAAACGCAAAACATCAGTCCAATTATTTCCTCCCCAATGATCTTCCTCATAGCACCAAAAAACGGAAAAATAAACAAAATAAATTTCACAGAAATAAAATCACGTTAAACCTTCAAACGAAACATTATCTCCTGTGTATTTTACGATCCTGTCGCAAAGCATATTTTCTCATTCACCGTAGAAAGAACTCATTGACGGATAACAAACATCATTAATTAAGTCACCACTCGTAAACTTAATTCTTTGACCAAATAACGCACCCACGTTCATGAAGCTCGCTCTTCATTAACGAAATTAGATCATATTGTCAAGGTGAAGTTTACTTTTCTCCATAAACATGCATGGTCGTCAACGATTGTCTATTAATTCTGGAACCATGACCGATGGGGAATAACCAACTTCCGGTATCGGTGGTACCACTTCTTGCTTGCTCAGAAGCCTCGCCCTCTTCCTCGAGAAGTCTATGGGGACTTATCGATCCTCTTGGCGTTGGCCACGTGTACTTTTTCAGATTACGGATTATTACCGTGTCTCTACGTCTTTTTTTTTATTCCCTGCGTGTCGATTGCGTGTCGATAATGCGAAAGGAATAATCGGATTGAGGGAAAAGGCGAGGAGATTGGTTGAATTACGCTGGTTTACCGTGAAAATAAATTAGGGGCCGGAAGTTAATTTTCAGCTATGGCGGATGAGGTGGTGAATGTTTGGACTTCTAATTAGTGGACTGGAGTTCAAATATTCCTTTGTCAGGTCATAGTCAATTTTTTCTAAATTATTAATTAATAGAAGGAATAATTATTTTAGAATTTTGTGCAACAAAATATAAAATTGGAATACTGGGAGACATTATGGGGATATACATTTCATGGGGTCATGTTATGACTCTTTTAAGCTTTCCTAGGAGGCTATGGTGGATAATGCGGTGGATTCTTGGACTTTTAATTAGTGGATCGGAATTTCAATCTTCTTTCTGTAGGTCTGAGTCCATTTTTCCTAAATTATTAATTAAACTACTAAACTATTAACACTTTATTGACCGGTATTGGCCGATCATTTGGCCGCAAATACTTCTCTGATACCGATATCTCTTCGAAAATTACAAATCCTCGTCACAGAGTCCTTGGCATAATTAATTGCAATGATAAACAATAATTTATTAATCGCTGTGGTAACCGATCAATTAGTTAAAACTCCAAAAACGTTGGGCCTGAAAATCCTATTAATAACCTACCGGTCAATAAAGTGTTAATTAAGTGTTAATTATTATTTGGATATATATTTTATGAAGTCATGTTACGACTCTTTAATCTTTCTTAGGCGGCATGACGAATTCAAATCTTTCTTCGTCACCTCTGAGTGAACTTTTTCTAACTTATTAATTAATATACCATTGCCCCGAAGGTTCAAAGTCAATTAAAAATAGTAGGTCCTAATGAACGTAGAAGGTACAGATTATCTTACGAAGATTCTCCACGTGAAAAATTTAGAAAATTGAGTTATTTTTGTAATATTTCGTACTCTTCAAATAAATGCTTTCTGCATCCACTACTTATTTTTACCCGCCGCAAATAACCGTATCGCAAGTTGCTCTGTAATATTAAATCGTAAATGACGAAGAAAAAGTTTATGTAAAGCCGACTGTACTCGTTCTTTGTAATAGTTCCGTGCCGTTTCACAATAAGTGCCTTAATGTCAGATTTCAAAGAGGATCCTGCTTCCGACGTGAAGAAGTCACCGAGGTTCTGATACCTCGCGAAAGTTTCCGTCGTTTGAACTGGCTCGAAGAGATCTCTCCAAATAATAAAAGGTTCGAGTAGTTGAAGATTCAAGAGCAATCATTTCTTTGTTGTGCTTTTACATCTTTTGTCGATCAAAATGCAAAACTGCTATACAGAAATCGTGACAATAACTATTGTCAACAAATTTCAGTGATCGAGATAGGTTTCCAAGAAGGCATGGATGATTATGGAAGTGGTTCAAAATGATAATTAGATAAATTGAATTCATTATTTAGTTTACGTTGCACAAATACATTAGAGTGTTCCGCACAAAACTCCTAACTGCCAAAAAAACTTTACTGGCCGAAATATGTAACGACTAATGCATCCATGATTATAAAAGTTGTCTAAGCGGATAATTAAAGAAATTAAACTCATTATTTAGTTTACGTTGCACGAAAATATTAGTTTAACGTTGTCTTCTTATATAAAAATCAATACGTATAGAAAGTAAGTGCCTAAATGTTAGAAGATTAAATGTTATACTACTTTTATAATATTTTTATACTTACTGTAGCAGTCAAAATAGTTAATTTTGTAATTTTTTTACTTTTTTAGTGTGATTGAGATTGTTTAACACAGAAAGTGGCAATCTATTTTCAAATTGTACGATGTTAGTAATCCTTGACACGAAAAACTTGTCCAGGAAAATTTATAGAATCGTTGTTCGTATTCTTTCTAACATTTAATGTGTTCATGCAGCCAGCAAACAACTCTTCTCGCTTCTATGACGCTCTACTTCCCTTATTCAACCGGCAGATCTTACGAGCTCGCGCCTTTTTAAAATTCATTCTAATTATACGTTTGAAGTGCAAAGTGCACAGCTACCAAAAGTCCTAAAAATTGCAAGAGTTGCATGTACACAGTCGTACTAGAGATTTAAGGGTTTTGTACAATTTTCTGTGTACAGCATAAAGTAAACAAACAATATAAAAGGCGAGATGCTGACATGGCAAAAAAGTCGACGTTGAAGTACATTTAACAGAAAACACTTTGATACACTTTTCGCGCCAAATTTCTCGCTAGAGAATATCTTTTACTCTATACATTATACTCTAATCTAAAATATACATTTTCAAGATATTATCTAAAAATTAGAAAAAAAAAACAGTGAATATAATGAATCAGTAGAATTTGAACATCAGATCTATTAAGATAGTCAAAGGGACTTGTTCTAAATTTTTTACAAATAGTCCTTAAATTTTTAACGCTATTACATTTTCATTTTCGTATATCTATCGTGTATACTGCAAGCAATTATGTCGTTCAAGTTCTTCGCCTGCTTCATTAATTTTCTTTCAGCACAATTATTTCAAATTTTCAAATATATTACATTAATCGTCGTTAGATTTAGTGTTAACCCTCTAAGGGTCCCTGTGACCTTGAGGTAACGCAAGATACATCTGAGCTTCTATTCATCAAAGTCAAATTTTGTACTTAGTGAAATATTAATTTGAGTATGAATACAACTTAATTCAAATATACCATACAATTAGTCAATTCAATGTTTAAACAATAGGTTTAATCAATCATTTAAAATTGTGTTTTGATCATTCTGTAATTCTGCTATCGCAAAATTGATCCTCAGACGCCATGACAAATTTGCACTACAGTGGGTTAAATAGTCAGTAATCTTTCAAAACTAAGAATTTCTTCGTAATAAAATAGCATTAACCCTTTGCACTCCGAATTATATTTCAATTTTCTTACCAGTAGCTCCCAATGCTTTTAAGTATTTTGTTTCAATTTTACCTGATCTGAAAAATAGGGTAATTTAAAAAAATAAAGTATCTTGTAATTTACAATCCCGGTTTTCTTTCGTACGTTAACATCTATTGGTTTGGACTTGAAAAAGTGTCGAGTATGACTCGACAAAGGAGTTCCTGCGATACAAACTAATGTCGAGTTAGACTCGACATAGGAGCGCAAAGGGTTAAAAACAGCTTAGTGGGCATGAGAACAATTACCTCATAAAAACATCGAAAATGCCATATGTTACGTGTGTAATGCATAAATCATCGTACAGAGGCTTCGTTGCGGCTGCAAAAACTACCATCCCCCAAAGGGACTAAGGGCAAGATCAAACCGGAAGCATCTCCTATATCATGAGAATGTATAAGAGACACTTTAACCCCACTATAACTCAAATTTGTTGTCATCCCTACAAATATGTTACATCGTCAAAAACAAAGACGTATTTTATATTTAATAAGCATGTTCAAGGTATAAAGCTTTTTTAATTAATTAGAGCGTTAAATTTTCTAAAAGAACCGGACAAATCCGATAGAAAAAAAATGCTCAAAAGTTAGCAAGCGATCCGTGCGACATTAAATAAAGGGAGAAAAGGAAGAAATTCTTCCCTGAACGCATACAAAATCGTGACACGTTTCTCCCCGGCTTTTCTCGACCCTTCTACGTTAAAATTGATCGCGAGACAAAAGAGAACGCACGACAGGTGGGCTTTATTTGGCATCCCCCGTTAAATTTCCTCCCATAAAAATACCGGGGTTGCTCGGGGCTGCAGAAAACTCGGCCATAGTCTCGAATACTCGCTGCTTCTCGCTAAACCAATCCAAAGGAATTTCTTTGAAGCACCGTAGCACGTTTCTTTCGTTTTTTTTTTTTGCAAAGAATAAACTAAACAGGATGAGCGGGAAAATAAAGATTTCTCTTCGTTCTTTTGCGGTCCAATTTCATTAGGTGACTTTGAACACCTTTTATCGTTGTCCTCTTTCCTTTCATTTTACCGCTTCATAGGATACGGAGTAATTTATCTTTTATACTGGGGATTTATTTAACAAAGTGGTCGAATTGTTTTACTTCAGTATTTTGAAAACTTGCGATACAACTCTGGTAATTTTATCATATCGTTGTTTTATAATTGCTCATCCAATTTCTACCATATTTGAAAAATTATTTGAGCCAAAGGTCGTCGAAAATTAGTTATTTTGCAGAATAATTTGATATTTTTGTTTGACTAGATATTTATTGATTTTTGTTCACTTTGGAGATGTAGATGAAAGTTTAAATTGTCGATATTGTTTTATCTAATGAGATGCAGCTCGATTTTTGGAAGTTTGCAGTTCTTAGGTTGGAAATAATTGCAACTGGGGTGCAATTTGGTTAGAAACTGTTGGAAAGTGCATGGATTTTAACGAGCAATTTTTGTAATTAGTGAGGTTGCTAAAAAAAAATTTGCATCATCTGATGAAATGCGCGAAACACTCTAGATAGGAACAAAAACCGTGAAATAACTGTAATAGGGTAGTTGATGCAATTTGAAATAATCTCTCTCTCTTTGCCTTTTATCTTCTATTTATTAAAAAAATAAGTGAAATCCACGTTCCGATGCGCGGGAGTTACACGCGTTGCAGAAATTTAATTGCAGGTCGAAAAATATTTATCAAGAGCTTCTCATTAAGGAAACGTAGCAATTAGTGAGTTAATACGAGCAGTTTTAATGCACAGCTTGTATTCTTAGGCGACGGGAATTTTTTACAAAATTAAGAACGATGTGATACTACAATTTAGCAAGAACATGTTCCTGATGCGTTAAACAATTGTATTTCTATGCTTCAACAAATTAAATTACACTAAATATATTTTGTCATGTGTTTTAAAAATATTCAACGAGCTCAAATAATAAAGAGGAAAAGAAGTGAAATTTAATGCTCACTATAAAAGAGTAGTTTCTGAAGTGAAAAATTACAAAGCCTGAAGCACTTTAAATTTTAGAAACTTTCTACAAGAGTTTATAAAGATGGAAAAAAAATTCTTGAAGAACTTCACCGTAGATTTTCAATTAACAGACCTGAAACGCGTCGAAATTACCAAACGGAAACTTTGTTGCACGTTCTACAGGATTAAAAGTAACAGTCGTGAAATAGTTCTGGAAAATAGCCGATAAAACAAAAGGCAGGGAGGCCCTTTTTGTCGAGTAACAACACGAGGGCATGCAGAAATTCATTTCGCGGACGAACGAAGCTCTTATCATTTTTCGCAAAACCAATTCCGCTATACGAGAACGCATAAGTACTTATCGAAACAGTTGATCATATACAGAATGCAGCATGCATTCTGCATACAGTGCATGCATTGTTTTCGATTATCCTCCATCCGTTGTCCCATTTCATTTTATTAATTATGTATTTATTTAAAAATTCATAAATGCATCCTTGCTTCGTGCACGTTTCCTCTTTCGTCTGAATTCGTTAACATAATGGGAAAAGAACGGAATACACCATAACTATGTTGCTACTGCAACATAAATTTCAGTGAGCAAAATTTGCGAGTACTTTCTACGCCTCTTTAACGAAGGAAATAATAGAAACAAGTTTCAAACGAATATGTCGAGCTATTTTGCAAGATATGAATACTTTTCAGTTTTAAAAATTGAAATATTTCTTTATTTGATATTTGTAAAGAATACGATGAGCTACTTAACAAGATGAATACTTTTGAAGTTTATCCGAAAAGTGAATTATAGATACTTTGCAAGATGAATACGTTTGCAGTTATTCAAAATACGAAATATAATTATTTTGCAAGTTGAATACTTTTGAAGTTTATCCGAAATGTGAATTATGGATATTTTGCAAGATGAAGACTTTTGCTGTTTATTCGAAATGTGAAGTATAATTATTTTGCAAGTTGAATACTTCTGCAGTTTATCCAAAAAATTTTGTTATCGTTATTGTGAAAGATGAATACTTTTCTATTTTATGCGAAAAGTGAATTACATATAGCTATTTTACAAAATAAATACTATTGCAGTTTATCCAGACAAAGAATTATTTATTTACTCAATACAAATTAGGTGAAAAAGCATCAAAACGATATTAAGAAACTAATATTGCAAACAGGAATTACATTGCTAATTAAAGATGTTAGAAGGAGCGAATTAAATTTACGGAAATTTGTTTGCAACTGAGAATTCACCTGTAAATCTTTCGACAATGTCTCAGCCGAGTTTTCAGCAACGCAGTCTTCGCCCAAGTTGTAAAGTAAAGCGTAGACAATTTATATTCAAGTTGAACGTCAATTACAAGCATTAATTAACGAGTCTCTCGAGCATTCGTCTGCTATCTTATCACTTCGACATTGCCCTATGCGAGAAGTTTCGTTTTCAAACTTATAGACATTGAAGTAAGTCTGTTTTTCACTGTAAAGTCTTGAAATCCCGTTAATTAACGCTCGTCCGAACAATATCGCCATTATGATACCTTCCTTTCAGATGGCTCGTGTAATAATGTACAATAGTATCGTTTTAACGAGATCGAAGTCTTAAAGCTTTCCCTTCTACATTTCTGATTGGCGCGTTTACAGAAATATCGCAAGTATACTCCCGCTTTCAAGCGAGTTATTTCAGTATTTCCATTCAATTACGGTATTCCCATTCGCAACTAAAATGACTCAAGATTGATCAAATAAATGTAAAAGCACCGTTCACCGTTTCGAACAGTGGAGAGTGACTACCTCGGAAAAATCATTGGGGAAATACCAGCTTTAATCAGACCGATGTCCTTTGTAGGTGGTAATACGATCATTACAAAAGATATCTCAACGTCGGTGAAATAGAATGAAAGAGAAAAAGATTTTTCTGATATCGATGAGGCTACCATTGATGAGATGGTTAGAGGCGAACATTTTTCCTGTTTCTAGAAGAATCGCAAAAAAATCTGTACTCGTTGCCGTAGAAAAATTTGCCTCGTCTTTTCTCTCGTCATTCGGACGGGGAAAAATGACTGCGGGAAATACGCGCCGGAAGTAAAATGCAAATCTCAACGAGGATCAGCTCGTCGAGGATATCGTTATCGCGTACCCGTGGCAATTCTATGTATCGTTTACGACCGATAGTATCTATGTAAAAATGCAGAGGAAGAGAGATCACGAAGACACGGACAACGACCTTTTTTACGATGAAACTTTGCACTTTGAAGTGAACATGGTGCTCTTGGATTTTTCCTGGTGGAGGATTTTGATAAGAGACAATTGCTGCTCTTGAAATTCGATGCTATGGGAAAATTACAAAGCTATTTGCTTGAAGTTGGGTTACAATTTTTCTTAGCTGGTTTTTCCATGTTTTCACAAATAAAAATATGTAGATTTATGATTCCCAAAGAACGAAACCACTTAATGGTCGCAAATAACCTGATGGCCTGCGGTATTTAACCCTCTATGGGCCATTGTAACTTTGAAGTAACACAAAACAAATCTAAGCTTTTACTTTTCAAAATCGATTTCTTAGATTACTCAAATATTTCAAGTTAGCTCTTCAGAACCATGGAATTCTTTACAATCCAACGTTTCAAAATCAAATGAAATTTATTATTTATAATAGTACTTTTATTATTTTCTAATGCGCTATCGTGCAAGTAATCTTCAGATATCACAGAAAATTCGGCCCATAGAGGGTTAATAGAAAAAATAAATGAAGAAATATTGAATTAGATAGAATAAAAAATACACAGAGCTTCCATCGCACATTCCCACCATGTCGTTTCTAGAAATCTGAAATTTGGCCTGTAAAATCTGAAAATAAAATACTCTTTTCGTCGTTCACGCGACGACATAACGAATGTGCGGCATTTTGGACCAGTAGCATGTAAAAATAAAAAATGACGCGTGAATGAGGCATGATCTCTCCATTTATCTGACGAATCAGAAAACAGCACTTGCCATAGGCCATTAGATTATTTCAGCTCAGTATATATGAGCGAAGACCTCCTAGTCTTGGGGGACATGGACAATTCGAGGAATTTAATTTAAAGTAAACATTTCATCGTAGAAGACAATATGGTGGGTGTAATATTTTCGCTGTGAATTGTACAATGGACTAAATTAATTTGGTGAACATTGGTAGAGCATTGTTCAGCAACCTTTATTTTTTTGTGAATATTAAAATGTGTGAATCAAAGCTGTATTTCGTTTTTTAGGCTTCTTGGTTATATTCTACAGTCCAAAATCGAAAAACTTTCCAAAGTGAAAAGGTTTGTTTTCCATTTCTACTTCTGTTATTAAGGAGTATTATATTTTTATTACAAGACAAAATGTTGGGCGTTCAACTTTCTGGTTCACCTGACATTCAACCATTTCCTCTATTGTGTTTCAAAGCTCAATAAAGTACAATTCGAAACGACGGATGGAGAGTCTTCAACGAATTCCATGTAAATGAACTGAGCGCACAACAAGCCCTAAGAGAACCGACCGAGTTTGTATTACCATAGAAATATGAAGAAATTGAAATTCCGTTGGAATTATAGCCTGATAAAATTCCCCATGTAAATTCGTCCGAAGTCCGATAGGAATCGGGTATAATCTAAACTCTGCTCGCTCCAGAACGAGATAAATTAATATTCAACAACGCATCTCCAGAAATGCTGTGAAGGAATTGCGTCGACCATTTTCATGAACATTTTCAAAATTATCGTCAGAAAGATCCAGCGCAAACTATGTTCAAATTGGACGAATTCTCCGAAAAAGTACACCATCAGATTCACGTTGAGTTTTCCACACATTTATGTTTCGTCTGCGAGAAAATTGTTATCATAAAAGTACAGTGACAACGAGGATTTTCAGTTACCTAGGTATCTCCAAGTGTTTGTTTCCTGTCTCACAATTTTTTTACTCCAACTGCCATGATAATTTCAGTTTCTAAGGCTTTTCATTTTAGTTCAATCCTGAATCACCAAGGCAAAAACTTTTTTTTCCTTTATCACTGAATTCTGTCAGCAGTGATAATGCATTTAACGGAACACCAGACTATTACATTTGGGCGTTGTGCTTCAGAAACCAATTAGATTCAACCCCTTTGCCTCACCATCTTCGCATAGTCGCAGAGTACACGTGTATCCTCAACGTTGCGTATCGTCGCGCGAATTTCAAAATACCCTCAAATCCGCAGTTCCGTGGGAAACCATAGAATCTTGTACGGCAGAGACACGTAATATCAATTAACCCCAAATTAGACGTACGAGTCTCAGCATCTGGTGCGAACGCGAAATTTTGAGTACACTGATGAAATAGAATTTTAAAGGTCATCCGTAACGAATAAATTCTACGTGGGGATGAAACTCTCCGCGAAGATTGCGTCGAAACTTTCAGACCAATCATCCCTATGCTAATGCACCAACGTGAATTATACGTCTCCACCTTTTTTTTCCTCCCTTTTACGAGAAACTTTATAATTGCGGTCGCATTACTCGATAATCAGCCACCGCGTTCGTACTTTTTCCAGAATTATAGAAGATAAGACGCATAGAGCGACTAGAGGAGTAGAGGGACAATTTGACGTAAATAGACGGACTTTATAGTTTATATTTTATATTATTTAGACTCTGTGTGTCTGTATGCGATTTATAATAGTGCGTTCCCCATATTTCACGTTAAATTTAAGTCTCCACTTGTACATATCACAACTAACTAACTTAACACTATTTCTACCAAGACGTATCAGACGACACCTTTCAAATTTTAACTTGAAATTATTCTCTAAGTTGAATCATTTCTTCACAATTAATTTTTGGACTTTTTATACAATAATTGTTAGATTAATTCAACGATATCATTTTCTTCCAGCTCATCCTAGATGTAAAAATGTGTATATGGTATACTTATTTCTAACATGAGGTGTCTTTTGGCACTTTCAGGATTTCATGACAGCGTCTAATTTTAAAACATTTTACATATAAATATTGTGGGATGCGAATGTATAGAGATTTATTTTATACATATATTTAAGAGTACGAATGTGAGCGCCGATCGCATTTTGTTTTTCGCGAGGCCAACGAGGCATTCGTTGCCTCGTGGCACTCTGTGGCTGGACTCCTTCGTGGATATACTGTGTGTAAAAATCCTGTGTGGATGTACTTTGTGTTTTATTACATTCTTAGTGTGATAATTCCTGTGTGGACAAATACTGTTTATATAATACGCGATATACTATCTTTCTTTTTGTTTCTAGTTATAGTGTACTTTGTATTCCTTTTCACACTTTTAGTTTTAACTTTTACAATAAATACTGAAATATACTATTAAGAAATCCTACAATATCAACACCATTTTGCAGAATCATATCAATTATAATCAGATTAGAAAATCCCAATTTCAGTTGTAACAGAAAGTACAGACGTTGCGACCTAATTTTGATATTCGCTCATTTCCCGCCATGTTGCATTTTAGTGTACACCGCTGCAGTGACTTTACAACTAGCTGTACACCGCAGCTACAATTTACAACCTGATTAAATAATCTCTAATAAATACAAATCAATCTGTCAATAAATGTGTTCCTGAAATTATCTACATTTAACTGATAGTTTGAAATCTCAACAGCTTTGTCAATTATTTGCATTCAAACGAAAAGGTGTAATAAAACACCAACTTTAGCTTATTTTGAAATAAAATCTTAAGAGAGCGAAAGTGGCTTTTGGCTTTTTTCCAAGTAATTTTTTAAAACCTTCCCGGTATTCGAACGGTTAATAAATGTTAGTAGTAAGACTGTTGGCACCATCGAACAAGCATCCCTCCGTTTAGTAAATTCTATTGTTTCGTTATTATTTAATTATCTTTTATTATTATTGTTTTAATCTATTTTTAGTATTATTATTGTTGTAATCTTAGTGCGTGCTATCCTTATTTTATCTTATCCTGACATTAATCATATGACTTTATCCACGCCTACATTAGACCATCCGACACACTATTTCGTTCTCCACTTAGCCCCCCTTTCTCCTTCTTCTCACAATTAGTCCGAATTTTACTAAAGATTACTGACTTCTTTGCATATTCAGCATCTTTAAGCCACCTTTGGTTCTGCATATTTTAAATTGCACGCTAGAAATGATTAAAGTTCGTAACGCCGCCCCGTAACAAAGGGTGGAGGATGGAAAGAATAATGTAGAAAAATGAGAAAGAATATGGCTTGCATGGATGCAAGACGTTAAGCTTTACCTTCTTCGAGGAAAGGAGAAACTGGGAGATGGTGGTGAGTTGATTGTTCTTGCATTTTATTTTTACCATATATCAACAACGTCAAAAATGGAGAATATTTAAATCGCTTTACGCATAAATCCATCGACAAGCTGAATTTTCTATTGAAATCAGGAACGGCTGCGTTATTCTTGCTAGGAAAAATACACTGTCTGCGAGGAAAAATTCTCAGTGTCGAGTCAATATCGAACGTAAAGAAACGAAGGACAGTTTTCGCAGGAAATGCTCACGTTTGAAATCCTTCTTTGACCCTCGCTTCAACGTTTTCAATATTTGCTCGCAAAGAAGCGTATACAAATTCCTTTTGGAGAAGAACGAAACATATTCTACGCTACGATCTCTCACAACCGTCAGACTCGTATTTTTACAAGTCTAAAAAAATTTAACAGTTTGAGTAAATTCTTTTTCCAAGATATTTCATTACTTTAAATTCGATTGATAAACTGCAGTTCCTCTGCTACGTATTGGCGAACGAATTTTGTTCTCGGAGTTTCCATCGAAGCGAAATAATTGTTGAAATCTATAAATATTTTAAATTTTCTTTTCCATCGACCGTGTATTTGCCAAATCGATTTTCAATTAGGTCAGTTTCAAGACCGAATAATTAATACGTTATAAAAATAAGAAGATTCGTTGGTCCTTTTGAAATAATGAATTATTCGATGCGTTTGGTGGTAAAGTTTATTTTTCATTATCGTCGAACGAAATATCCTAAAGGGGAGAGGTAATTGAAGAAAAATTTCATTTTAAATGCATCACGCATCAGACGCGAGGACGAGGATCGAAGTATCGTTAATGAGTGGCTCTATCCGGTCAGGAAATTACATTTTACCCGTCAGGCATTTTGTTTTGCGCCTCTGTGGCGGTGGCTTCGACTGAAAATCCGCGAAAGTGGCTGCAGAAGCGCGAAATTGTTTTATTCCCGTTTAAAAGTCGCGAAATACATTCGTGATAGTGCATAGGGAAAGTCTAGTTTAAAATCGTTATGGCTTTCCAAAATGGAGATTTTCTAAAATAATAAAACTTGCTGATTAAATTCCATGTTTGTTCTAAAATCCTATGAAACGATTTACTTACAATTTAGGAACTAAAATATCTTGAAATTAATCCAGATGCTTATAAGTTTGATTGCAGCTTCAAAAGTTTAGCTTCTAATAGAATCTCTCTACAATTATTAACAAACTTTTTAACACTAAAACTATCGACGTAAAATCTGTTATATTGAGATATATTAACACGTTGAACGCCGCCGATATTTTGTTTGATTCGTCATTTCTACTGAAGTGAAACTTTTTCTATTAAAATCACATATTTAGGAAGAAGAAAATTTCAAGACACTGATAGATTGATATTCAACAGATCTTGATCTTCTTAACGCCAATATTTACATATTCAATATCTTAGAAAATTCATAAATATTGCAATTTAAACATAACACGAAATTTCATTGAATTTAATAGAACGCCGGTCACCGCTGACCCCCATGGCAGTCAACGTGTCAATTAAGTAGTTTGAAAGAAAAGCAGTTAAGTGGCAAGGAAGATGAAATATTAGACAATTTTTATATAAAAATAACAAACCGTAATTTTAATCACATCGTCCTATTCGAAGTTATTCAAATAAATAAGTTAGAATTGAAACAAAAAGTAGTAAAATTAAGTGTCATATTTAAAAAAAATATATAATTGTCTGAAATTCCAAAGAAAAAAGAACTATCAATTATGGGGTAGTCACTGTCTGGATAACTCAGCTGCTGTTAATTGGTAAAATCTCGAATAGTAAAATTAAGTATCAAATTTTTGAAAAATAATAATTGTTCGAAATTATGGCACTGTGAATGGAAAAATTGTCGAACGGTAAAATTATGTATCGAATTTTAGAAAAATAATAATTGTCTGGAATTCCAAGTAAAAGTTAACAATCAATTATAGGGTAGTCACTGCCTGGACAATTCACACACTGTTAATTGGTATTAATTTGAGATACTGCCCCGGAAATGTTTTTTATCGAACTGCCTTCGTTACCGCATACAGTGCACACTGCAATGTCATTCATCTCGATATTGTATAGATGGAAAAACCAATTTCTGAAGTTTTCCAATCGTTTCAATTCTCGACAGGAATCACGCCCAGGAAATATTGAGTACTGTGAACAAAATATGTAAAACAACCCGAAAATGCACAATACGTTCAATTACTTTGTTCGAAGGACCGACAGCATCGACGTGTAAATTCCTGCGTTGAATATTGCACAAAGACCTACAACACTTCAATTAAATTACATGCATTAATTATCGTAATTGGAAATACGAGAAATCTTCTTCCGACTGTTAAATGTAAGTCGTCAACTGACATTCATTAATTGATCGTAAAGCTATAAAGTCTTGTGAAATGTTTCATTACTGTGACGTCCTTAAATGAAATGTTCCTCTGATTTGTACGTAGAGGTAGAGATCATATTTTCATTGGACAAGATGAATTAATTACAATTATCAAAGTTATAATTTATAATTCCGTAAAATTACGAAATTCCTATTTTCATGAGTTAAATATCGAACTACTAAGGCTATTTCAAATATGTCGTTCTCTAGTTCTATACAAAGCTATTTACTATTTTCTACTTTTTCTTATTCTCCTTCTTTTAATTACAAAATTCACAATACATTAACCCTTTGCACTCCTATGTCGAACTCAATTCAACACAGCTTTCTGCGGCACTCAACGTTTCATCTACTAATTATTAGTATAATTAGTATACTAATTATAGTATTAAAAAATTTATTTTTTATTTAAATTTAACATAGACACCTAAAATCGTTCCTCGTATTAAATAAAAATGAACAGTCTTCGGTAAACAATTTTCCGAGATTACATTTCCTTATCTGACGAAAAGTCAGTAAAAAAATTCAGAGTGCAGAAAGTTAACTAATATTAGGGGTACCGGAAATTAACGTCGTTTCTCTAGATATTTTGCACAAAAACTAATTGGTTTTTATCAATCCGGAATTGCAAAATTGGCACACTAGATGGAAAAAGGTTGTTGTAGACGAGGACGGTTATCTTATTAATTAAAAATTAAAACTTGGGGCTTTATTTGTTTGAATTTAATATAAAAAGACGACATTACTTTTCGGTCCCCCTAATAATTCAACTACCATCGATAATACCCAAAATATCTTGAACAACTCAAGATTCTCAAATCCTCCTAACAATTTCAACGAACCATCGCCATTCGGATCATTTAAAAATGAAAATATTTCACTGATCCACAAATCTCTCAAAAGTCCCACAAATTTCTCTCACGCAAATCACATAACATCCAACAGTCTCAATTACAAAAATCCTCCTTCTTTCCGTTATATGCAACCCGTACACATTTTCAAATTCGCAAACAAGTTCCGAAATATTTCACTTCTCCAATCTCGAGGAATCCGCCTACAATTTTCCACTATCGTAGGGCTTTACTTAAGGAGCTTTGATTTACGTGCGCCACGACTCGAATGAGGGAGAGTTGGCGGTGCAATAATAAGGTAGGTGCGATCAAAGTATCATTAACGAGTATCGGGGCCGCTCTGCTGGGAAATTACGTTCCGCACGAGCACTTTGCTGCACCAGGGAACACCGGCCTCGCACCTTCGTCTGTCCCGTGACACGAGCCAGAAATTGTTTCATTCGCGTACCACGTTAATGAGGTAACTATGCACGACTCGTTGCACCTATCTACGTTTCTCTCACGGTTCCAATTTCCTTTGTGTATTATGCAACCATGGAGAGAAAACTCGCGGAAACAGTTTGAAAGAAGTACGAGTCACATGGTCAAAATAGAAGAAACAGAAATTCTTAACGTGTTCATTTTTGAATATCATATTCAGTTAAACTCGTAAAATTGTTTTAACCCTTCTATTCTGCTCATTTGTATCTCGCATTCGTATTCCTTCCAGTCATTGTGATCTGGCGAACAGAAGTTTAAATTTTAAGAAACGTGAAATGTACAAACAGGTAGATGCAAATGTTAATTACATTGAATATAAGAATTTAATACTTTAAAACTTTGTATCTGTTAAAATATTAGGGGTACCGAAAAGAAATCAAAATTGGGGAAGTGAAAAGATAATTGGAAACGTTTTTCAACAAAAAATTAGAGGACATTTTGAAAGGGGAATCGAACAACTACCTTTACGCTGGCAGAAACTGTTAGAAAATTATGGAAATTATTTTGTTGATTAGCATTTGAGATTTCTTTAATAAATAAATGTTTTTCGGTAACAAAAAAAATTTTGATTACTTTTCGGTACCCCTAATATAATCTTCATTTCGGGTGACACAAACTTGATCAGAGCAGCAAGGGTAACTGATATGTTGACCAATAGAAGAGCAAGGTGAATAGCAATTGTCAAACTTACTAGATTTTGTATTTTCTGACTTTAACTCGTATGGTCGTTGTGCCCAGGATTTATAGCTATATATTAGCTTTATTATTATGATTAATAATAATATAATTTAATATATACCTATTATATAACTTATAGATTTATGGCTCTAGTGGTATCGTTTTTAGTATCAAGAGAATACGAATGTAGGATCGGTTAGTTGATTAAACGATTGAGCGAATACATGTATAGACGGCTAAAAGAACAGACCAGTAAACGGATAAACAAATAGACGTGACTAGACTAGAAAGTTCTTTATAGGAGGTTACCGCCATAATCCACATAAAAAATTAAGAATTTCCTATAAATGATAGACGATTTGAACTTAGGTCCTCTGATTGCAACTTGAGCCTTTACCTCTAAATTCGCCATAGTCACCTCTTTTTTAGATTTAAGTGCTGCAGTTACTTTGTCTAGGATCTAACTGCTATTAGTTTTAAACAGATTCTAAATTCTTTACAATTTAACCACAATAGAGCCGAATTTCTTAGGTATCATTTCAGCTTGAATTTCTATGGCCATTTTGCCTCCTGTTTTAAAGGGCTTCCGAGTCACCGAGGGTAGAATATATCAAATAATAATTCAGGAAATATTTCCCAGAGGGTGACGAGAGGTTTGAACTTCAACCCTCTGATTGCCAGTCCGAGGCTTTACCTCTTTACCAAGCATAGACTACTGATGACTCATTTAGTTCCTTCGTTACGTGATCCGATCATGGTATATGTAAGTACTTGTTGTTAGTAAAGCAAAGCTAAAAGGAACGAATAGTGTTACATGTGATAAAGTGGAGCGCGTGTCATTTCGTATTTATGAATTTACATCTGCAATTCACGAATTTGTGCACGAAGCATTATTACATGCTCTTTTCTCTTTGTTCCTCGACGATCACGCTTTGCAGGCACGAAACTGTTTTGGAAGTTTCGCGACGATCGATCCGCGAAACGAATGAAAATGTTATATATGGGTATGAATATGGTGAAAATATTCGACAATGGAATTCACTGTAGATTTAATATCAGAGTTTCATGCGAAGTTATCGCACACCGTGTTTTAAACTGTCGAGCTATTTCGCGGTAAATATATAGCCAAGTTGGAATTGTTAAGCGGGGAAATCGGATGGGAATAACTGATTTACGAATTTCGAGGTTTCCAGAAAATTAGTGACATAACAATCGTTTTATTTTGTTTATACGAAATTCTACTTTTTCTCATCTTCAGAGATTTAAATGAAGAAGTAAATAATTATAATTTATGACAGTATTAACACTTTACCGATTGGTATTTTTTTAACATCCTACCCCCTTCTGACCGATCACTTGGCTACAGATACTTCTTTGATACAGATATCTATTCGAAAATTACAAATTCTCGTCACTGAGTCCTTAACACAGGTAACCGCAATGATAAATGATAATTTATTAATTGGAGTGGTAACCAATTAATAAGTTAAAAGTTCAAAAAGTGTTAAGATAATTTAACGGTGTCTCTGGATTCAGAAACTTCATTCTCACCCCTTGTTCTATGTCTATTTATTTATTTATGTCTCGTGATTTCTGTGTATACGTGAGTCTCTATTGACTGCGTAATTTACACAGTACCCAAGCAAATTGTGTTTCACCGGAACCTACCTGGATATATCCCCATAATGAGACACGAGTGCTCGTATGGTACCTCAGAGAATGTAGGGTGCGATGGATATAAGGGTTAAATTATTTGGATCAATTTACGACAGCATAGAAGATAAGGTCTTCAGAGGAGAGCTTGTTTCGGGGGTTACTTCGGTGGATGATCAAAACCACAAGTTGCTTTTTAACCATCGCACTCAGTAATTCATTTTCGAAACTGCAGGAAATGAGAAAATTCTGTCTCTATAATTGCTTCTTTCCAAGTTCCTTCTTATACATTTTGAATATAGCAAAATTACAAGTTTTTACTGCAATATGGAAAATAAATATAATTGCAATTTTTCTAAAAGAATTTTGGCAGTCGGTAGTGAAATACTTTGTAATGTGAAAGAGTGCGATATTTGTTATTTTTTATTATTATTCTTTGGTTCATTTGCAACTAATTTCGTTAATAATCTTGTTTTTTAATTAGTTCAGTTACTGATGTTGGCTGTAGAGATTCGAGCAGAATTCTTCTGACAATCAGTTTCGCGCTAATTAGGCAGCTTTGGTGTCGTTTGAATTTGGACAATGTTCATCGAACGATTCATTGTTGGTAGCTGAGCGTAAACAATGGAAAGGGAAACAACGCAAACATCAAATGTAAATCTCATCGTTCGAATTTTAAGCAAACTGCCTCACCAAATCCGAGTGCCGTCATACGATGTTATCTCTATCGACTCGATTTGCGAAGGAACCGGAAATGCGGGTACCGATAGAGGTTGACGTACGTGAAGTAGGTACTTGGAAATGTAAGTTACGTAAAGAGCTAAAGTGCCTCGTAAACAAACGTCTGCCGTGATAACGATGCAAGATGAAGTCAATGGGTTGGTTATGGAGCACATCAAGGGGTTGCCTATGGAGCAAAAGGAACTAGTAGTTGAGATTCAACTCTCTATTACTTTTAAAAGATTTTTTCCAAATTTGAATTTAATATATCATAGCTTCAGTAATTCGAAATTCACCTAAAATTGTAGGTTCTACGGAAAATGAATGTAGAAATTAAAGATGGAAAATAAATCCTGCTGTCTATAGCGGATAAGGACCAAAGGCTCGGGTTTCCAATTAGTAGTTGGAGTTCGAGTCTTCATTAATTTTAGAAGATTTTTAATAAATTAGGATTTAATATATCATAGCTTCAGTAATTCGAAATTCACGTAAAATTGTAGGTCCTAGAGAAACTGAATGTAGAAATTAGAGATGGAAAATAAATCCTGCTGTCTATAGCGGATAAGGACCAAATGCTCGAATTCCCAATTAGTAGTAGTGGAGTTCGAGTCTCCATTACTTTAGGAGATTTTTCCTAAATTCACGTAAAATTGTAGGTTCTAGAGGAAATGAATGTAGAAATTAAAGATGGAAAATAAATCCTGCTGTCTATAGCGGATAAGGACCAAAGGCTCGGATCCCCAATTAGTCATAGTAGAGTTCGAGTCTCCATTACTTTAGGAGATTTTTCCTAAATTAGAATTAAATATATCATAGCTTCAATAATTCGAAATTCACCTAAAATTGTAGGTCCTAGAGGAACTGAATGTATAAATTAGAGATGGAAAATAAATCCTGCTATCCATGGCGTATAAGGACCAAAGGCTCGGACCCCCAATTGGTAGTAGTGGAGTTCGAGTCTCCATTACTTTAGGAGATTTTTCCTAAATTAGGATCTAATATATCATAGCTTCAGTAATTCGAAATTCACATAAAATTGTAGGTCCTAAAGGAATTGAATATAGAAATTAAAGATGGAAAATAAATCCTGCTGTTTGTGGCGTACAAGGACCAAATACTCGAATTCCCAATTAGTAGTAGTGGAGTTCGAGTCTCCATTACTTTAGGAGATTTTTCCTAAATTAGGATCTAATATATCATAGCTTCAGTAATTCGAAATTCACCTAAAATTGTAGGTCCTAGAGGAACTGAATGTATAAATTAGAGATGGAAAATAAATCCTGCTATCCATGGCGTATAAGGACCAAATGCTCGAATTCCCAATTAGTAGTAGTGGAGTTCGAGTCTCCATTACTTTTAGGAGATTTTTCTTAAATTAGAATTAAATATATCATAGCTTCGGTGAGCGGGTATTCAGATAAAATTCTAGAGGAAATAAATATGGAAGTTAAAGCTGGAGAAAAAGAAAAATCTGGTGTCTATGGCGTATAAGAAGCAAAAGGCTCGGACTCCAATTAAAGTAGGATTTAATATATCGTAGCTTCGATCGTTCGTAACCCGCATGAAACTATGGGTCCTTGGAAAAATCACTATCGCAGTAAAAGACAAAAAGTACAAAAAAAAAATTAATTTCCAAACCGGAGAAATCAAAAGTTCGTTTGGTGCTTCGCCGGATTCTAGGAAATTGAAGTTATTTAGCATTTGAAGTTCTTCGAGTGCAGCACGAATTACACTTTAAGTTCTTCTTTAAACTTGGGATGAGAAATCACGAAAGAAGAACCTTTCTTGGAAGAATGTTGGATATTTTCTTACAAAGAAGAAAAGCATGCCGTCAAGGTAAGAATGGTTATTGTTACCAACCGAAAGTACCTCGTAATGACGCTAACGACTCGGTGTAATTAACCTTTACACTTTAATCTACTAATATATCAATTATTCAAGAAATTTCTCCCATTTTTTTTTGTAACTCTCGTTAAATATGTTTTATCATCGATCAACTGAGGCGGAGAGATATGTAAATAAAAGTTTTATGAATCATATGATAACGAAGGAAGAGAGATTATCACTCTCCGGCTCATGAATAACATTAAGCGATGTAGTCAACGAGGTAATTTTTCCTTGGAAATGCGATAAAATGAAGTACTTCTTGGCGGAAATATCGCGTGCAGGAACCGTCATTATATTCTAAAAGGAGACGAATGTTCCCGTCATTACTGATGAAAAATTCATTCACTCTTCATTAACGCTCTGCAATTCGACCTTTTTGGACTTTTACACTTACAAAATAGATTAGAAATATTTTTATCAACTGCGAGATCAAAGATATGGCAACTTCTTTAAGATTAAAACTATGAAGGCGGTCAAAATGACCTTTAATGAATTAATTGATTATTTTTATCTCTTGATTTTTCCTTTTTCAAAGTATCTGTTCGGTGCACTTAATACAAAATTTACGGCTGCTTAATTTAGCATATTTAGATATACTAGATAACTCCTTTGAAAAAAGGATCAAGCGGGAAAAAATACTAAGAAAAATACTGTACTGCTTCTCTATGAAATTAAAAAAATGTTTTTAGAAAAGTAGGAATCCGTCAATGTTATGGTTGACGTAAATTTCATATTAAATATAAATATAATAGATAACGCTGATAGTTCTAGTGTTAATTGCGACAGCAGGAATAAATTTTCCCAAGAGAATAATATCTTTTACGTCCTTTTTCTGGACATCCAATAGGACATTTAATTATAATTCGAATTTTTTTGCAATATTTATATGAGCCTCCCACCGATGGATGTTTCTAATTTATTAAAAATCACTGTTTTATATTCAGCCATACTGTTTCGTACCAAATAATAATAAAAGTTAGAAATCAATTAAACGAAATGTGGTCCAACAATAAATTGATTTATCGAGTGGTCGAAATTTGCCAGGAGTTTATGAGAAACGCGTACGATAATGTCCATCATGTTATGCAAAACATTAAATAAATGTTTGACAAGCCTATTGCACTAGTCAGTGTGTCGGCATGATTATTCGTTAAACAATGCCTCAATATTTGCGCACGAAGGGAGATGAATTATTAATCCGGGAAATTTGGACACGCAGGAAAATCATTTTCAGGCATCAAGGATTTTCGTGAATATAACAGAGCTAAATGTTAATCTGAGGCAAGTATTGCGTAATACAATAAAACCATTTATAATATTGTTACGTACAAAACACCTGATAAAAGAGATATTTGGATTTAATTATCTCAAAACGAATTTTAAGCTTTTCAT
Source organism: Cerceris rybyensis (assembly GCA_910591515.1). Lineage (NCBI taxonomy): Eukaryota > Metazoa > Arthropoda > Insecta > Hymenoptera > Crabronidae > Cerceris > Cerceris rybyensis. Next base: position 10,391,713 of record OU342790.1, read on the forward strand.
AGCTGAATATTAATTTTTTTTTATGAGAATATTAATATAAACACATTAAAGTGTACTTTGATTAAAAAAACAAAACAGTTATAGTATCCTCAATAATTTCTACCGTCTGATATCAATTTTTCATTGCTGATAACATCAATATACAAATATAGAAAAAAAATTAACTTACAGATACATAATTTTCATAAAAATCCAAATTTAAAATTACTCTATCATAAAATTCGCTGAAATAAAAAATAATATACTCATCAAAAAATGGTAAAAAAAGCAATCATCAATATTTCGTTTTCAGTAAGCGATTTAAAGCAAAACGAATCAATTAGTCGTTCCATCGTAAAAAAGTCAAGCTTGAAATCGTGCAAATAAACCCTTTGTTCCGTTTACTCCACTAACTTCGCTCGTTACATCCAACAACAGACTAACCATTCGCGTAATGGAACACAAAAGTATCAAAATAATACAATACCCAACACATTTCCTACATTCGAATCGCGTTACACAATTAGAATCATAAATCATTATATTTATAAGCGTACATTTTCAAACCGAAAGAAAAATCCTGCAGATATATCCAAGACCGTGAAAGATGAGCAAATAAAAACAAAATACGAGTAAGATTTTCTATGGATTTAAAATCTAGGAAATACGTTCGTTCCATACAGACTCACGATAAGTTTAAATTTAGTTGCATCATATATACTCTTATCGAGCTATATCCAATCACATCTCGTTTCTTTAAAGAACAAAAATCCACGATATAACAAATGGTGTTTTAACATTGATTGTAACATAAATCGTGTCGATTGGATGAAGAAAAACATGGGGAAAAAGTGAGAAAGCACGATACGGTAAATCCTACAAATACTATGGTAGGATTCTAGTTATACTCTCCAGCCGAATGCCTCCATTGCTGGAAATGGTTCCAATTCGGTCCGATTTCCTTCGACTCTGCTTTGTACCCTGTAGATTCGAGAAAGTCGTATCTCGTGCCAAAGGCTTTGTATAGACCCTACCTTCTATAGTTCGATTCAGACTTTTCTGGTTAGCCGTGTTTTGTACTACACGACCTCACCGGTGACAATAACCGAAAAAAGAGCAGCCGAAAACTCTATTTCGATGTGTCGGATTTCATAAATATCGGATGTCGGAGACACGCGTGATACCGCGGAAGAAGGAAATATCGGAGTGCGACGTTTGACGCGTTTCGTGGACAAAGGATACGAATTGGAAAAATGTCTGGATATAAATGCAAAAACATCTCCTATATTTACCAATCAGAGTTTCCTGATACGACTTGTATACAGGATTCACAACAATTCTCAACGACTAGGTTCAGAACTCTTCTAGAATTTTTGAGAGTTCTGCAAAGATTCTTGAGAAGACCTTGAAAAGTACTTCCTATTTTTTTAATGGAAGGATTCTCGATTACTTTGAATTTTTGCAGGTCATATAATTCAGGAATTTTCTATTTACGTAAATATGGAAAACTGGTTAAATTATTGGAGATGAAACAGAATCATTTATTTTACTTCTATACATCGTTAACACTAGATTTGCGGATGTGAAATCTGGTACACCGTAAAATATTAAATAAGGACTTTGGTAAAGAGGGATCAACCGGCTAAGAAGATGAACATTTAACTAATTTGTGTATTACATATATATTACGACATATATATCAAATATCTACTGTACCATGTCTGTATAAGGTTGAAAGACGTTTCTAAAAAAGTAGAAATCCGTCGATTTGACGGCTTCCATAAACTTAACGTTAACGCTAGAACTACCAAGGAAGTCAAAATAACTGATTCTGAATTTTTCCAAAAATTCTCCAAGTTTATAGGAGAATCATAGAGCAGATATTTTATGTTGAATCGATCATCTTTCTCACCTCTCGATTTCTGTTTCCAAAGCACTTACTTATAATAATATATTGAAACATAATAGATTTAACGCCGGTAGTTCTAATATTAAAGAATAGATTCAGGAGAAAATGTCACACCAGGTGACGATAAATCAGACACTTTTCTTGGACAAATGATAATTGTTATTTCCAACGCGAGCTTTGTTTTATCGAAAAATTTAACCCTTTGAAAAAATTTAATTATAGTTCACTGCCGTTTGTATAGGCAGTTACAGTTGAAATACTGAAATATAATTATTAACATATGATTATACAAATAGTAATTTGTAATTCCTATACATTAATACTAGGACTTTCTGATAAAAAAACTGGTTTTGAATTGCTAAATAAGTAATCATCTCTCAATATTAAAAAATGCCTCCGTCTGCAGATGGACACCACTGCATCTTGCAAAAAAAAAAGCTTAACTTAGTAGACAACCGTTATTTAATATTTTATGGTGTTATTTGAAGAAAAATAATCCATTGCTCTTTCCCATCCTTATTCATAATACAAGTATAGAATTTTATAAAGATAAAATCCAACGTCTAATAAAACAAATGGAATTTTCTCTCTTCAAAATTTAACTTATTTCCTCGCACAAAAATAAGGGAACGCTGACACCCCTCCGATAACTCCACCCTTCATACATTTCCCGATTCATCAACACCCAGCAAAACTTTTGCCACACCCTACAATTATTCTCCATTTCATTGTACCCTCTTACATCAACTCGCAACGCTATCTAATTATTTCCAACCTCTGCAAGTCTTACTGACAGCGTTTCCCGTGAATAATACGACTTATTCGAGCCTCGAGCGAGCAACGTGCCAGCGCATGGAATCTCAAAGCAGCTAGGGTTTACATACAAAAGGAAACGAAAGCGGTTCGTGCGAGACGACGAAGAAAATCACCACTGACTAATCTGACGCTGTGGTTCATTGCATAAGATTATCAGGTTGAGTCAGCCTTGGTAAATCACGGAATAGAATGGAATGGCCGAATGCATAAATAACTGGAAGGTGCCACGTGAGAGATCCTCAGACACCGTTTTGTGTGGGAATTAATCCAATGGATGTGTCAGAGAGTATGGCGTGGATGAAGTTAAGTACTTGGACAGTTTATCAATTAAAATAGTGAGCTTGAGTTGGAATTCTAATCACTTTTTGGAGATCTTTTATAAATTGGTAATTTATATGGCAGCAGACCAACAAAGCTTGCGCGTCCTAGGTAAAATGATCATGTCCAGTTGGAAGTGAAGAATATGAAGTAAATTAAATGGGTCTATGGTGGATATGGAAATCTCGGGATTACGGTGGATATGGAAATAAGGCTTTGGACTACTAACTAGTAAAGTTGGGTTTAACTTTCCATCAGTCATGGGAAACTTATTTAAATTATTAATTAATATGTCACCACCTCGGCTACGTGGAATTTAGGAAACTGTGCGGGTCTTGGGTGAAATGATTGTAGTAATTATAATTGAAAAATGTAAAAGACATTGAGTGAAAAATTTAGGTACTATGGTGAATATACGGCTTTGGCCTCCTGACTAATAAACATGAGTATAACTTTCCGTCACTGATGGGGAAACTTACTTAAATTAATAATTAATATGACACCAACGCGGTCATGTGGAATTTAGCTAAGAATTTAGATCTTGAGCGAAATTACTACAGTAATTATGATTGAAAATGCTAAATAAATCGACGGAAAAATCTAGCTTCTATGGTGGAAATGGAAAAACTCAAGGTTCTATCATGACCTTGGATTCCTAATTAATAAACGCGAGTGTAACTTTCCATCCCTAATGGGGAAACTTTTTCAAGTTATTAATTAATATATCACCACCTCGGTCATGTGTAATTTAACTAAGCATGTACTTAGGTCACGCACGAAATAACTATATTAATTATAATTGAAAAGTACAAAACGAATTGAACGAAAAATCTCGGCTCTATGGTGGAGATGGAGATACAAGCTTGGCTCTTAATTAATAAACCTGAATGCAGCTTTTCATTACTGCTGAGGAAACTTAATTAAGTTATTAATTAATATATCACTACCTTATCCATTTGAAAAGCTAAGTCTTCAGCTTTTAAGTGAAATAACTATTAGGGGTACCAGAAAGTAACGTCGTTTCTCTGGATATTCTGCTAAAAAATCAATTGATTTTTATCGATCCGACTTTGAAAATTTGCACACTAGATGGTTTGTTGATAACCAGGACGATTATGTTATTCCTTAGAAGTGAAAACTTGGAACAAATTTATTTATTTGAATTTAATATAAAAAGACGACATTACTTTCCGGTCCCCATAATATAATAGTTATAAGTAGACTGCGGATTTTTATGCATTTATGACAAATTAAATACGACTAAAATATACAAAAAGAACGTAATATAAAAATATATCTAAAATATCCAAAGTATGGTATTTGTTGTAATATTTATTAAGTGCAATAAATCCCTAGATAGGTTTTCCTGTCTCACCTGCATTTTTGAAACTCGAAATTTGCATAAATATCCGCAGTCTAGTTATAAGTAACAAGTACAAAAGAAAATGAATGAAAAATTTCAAGACTACAGTTAAATAGAGTTAAAGGTTTTAATTATCATCGAACTTCCACCTCTATTATCTGCATAATATTTTGCACAAATTGTTATTAAATACTCCATAACCTCGGTTGTTCGGAACATGCTTTGTTCACCATAGTCGACAGATCTGCGAATACACATGCGTACCCTCGTGTTCTAAAGCTTCGATTAACCTTGTACTCTGTCTCCTTTGAATTCACCCTCGATATATATATATATATATACCTGCCAATTCGAAGATACACAGGTATGTACCTACGAGATTCGCCACCTCTTTCACCTCCTTCTTCCCCCGTTCTCTCGCTATTTCCGCTCTGAGCTGTGGGAGCTTGACGCAAGGTCGGATTTACAGAGGCGCAGTTGTAATCTGCATTTAGATCGAAATATGTTCATCTAAATACACTTCGAAAGCGGAAGTGTGTCCCGCAAATTTCTCAGTGAATTTTCCTAATTTAGACGTTCATTAATTCTATCGAAAGAGGAGTATCTAGAGTTTGATGATGAAGGATGTAATTAAAGTCTTAATATTTCTATATGGAAAAATTAATCCATTCCCTGCTAAATTTTTCTTGGTTTAATTGTTTCTGGAAGAATTATTGTCGCGGTGTAAAAATAAAAATAATTCACGGACAGTACTGCTTAAAAGTACAAGTAAATAGATTGTTTTGAACACATTTAATTTCAGAAGCACGTTAAATATCTCACTTGAATGATCAAACAATCAGAAAATGAATAAATCCCCAATGGGGGATCATGGAAGCTAATGAGTTAAGTAAGTTATTATGCAGAACACTTTCAATTGACACTTCATTCATTTTGAACATTTGAAAATGTATCCACGGTCAAATTAATTTTCTACTTTTATATTCGCCATATTGTTACCCCTTATGGGATATGTCATCACCCCAGACATCGTTTTACTTCCTAACACTGCAAGATTTGATAAGCTCGAGCAATCAGAACTAAATGTCTACAACTCAATTTCCATCCCATCCAAAATGGCATCTAACTACGAAACCTCCATACGCTACTATAAACATTTTAATTCCTCAAATCTTAAAATCTCCATCAATCCAAACCTCACCTCATTAATCAGAATTCCAAGTCCTGAATCTCACTTTCTCAAAATAGTAATAGAAAAATACAACACCACAATGTCCACATCAATTAAATCACTCAATTACCTAAAATCAAATATATTTTAATCTATTATATAAAGCTCAAATACCACTGACTGACTGACTGACTGACTCATTCATCCACTCATCACGAAATCTCAAAAACCACAGAACGGATTACAATGAAATTTGGAATATACTCTTGCCTTGGGTCGTAGATGCTCACTAAGAAAGGGTTTTGAAAAATTCGAAATTTTAGGGGTGGTTTGGGGGGGTTAAAGTATGGGCCAAACTCATCAACGCAGAACCGAAACTATTTGACCTGGAAACTTGAAATTTTGCATGAGCATTCCTTTTAGTGTATAAGCACCCACTAAGAAAGGATTTTTCAAAATTCGAAATTTTAAGAATTTTTTTTAGTTTCGATTAAACCGTAGCGAAGCACGGGAGCTTTCAGCTAGTTTATCAATAAAAAACAATCCTAAAATCCTTAGAAATCCAGTAGCACCTTCTCTCTGCTTGCCAAAGAAACCTCAAAATACTATGACTAATTGTAAGACACTCATACCCCGATGTTATTGGCCGCACGATCGTAGATCCAATTAATTACTTCGGTCCCTGAAAACGAGGCGACTGGCCGTACAAAAGAGGAATCCGTCGAGTGTCGTCGCTTGGAAATTGCCTCGAAAGCCTGACTCATTTATCTGCCAGAGTCGAATCGATCGTCCAACGACTTCTATCACTCGTGTCAGAGGTAATCGTGCGTTAACTACGCACACAATGTGGCCTCGATAGGTACGCACAGGTTCGCGGCACGAGAGTGCAATATCGAAGCCGCACCAACGAGCGATCGTTCGATCCTGGTTGGTGGTTTCTTCACGAACGACCTGACACGTTATATCGCACGTCCAAAGGATTTCCTGCGAGCCGTTGCTCCAATTTCCATCCCCCTGGGGGATGAGAACTGGAATTCAATAGCCCGCCGAACTTCAACGGAGAAAGTGCTAATCGCCGTGCCGAGCAATCGCTTCGTCTCTTTCCTCTTGTAGTTCTTTATCGATTTCGTGAGATAGGTTGATATCACTGGTTGAAGGGTGGATTTTTTTAACGCATACTGCGGATGGTGCTTTTTATTTTATTTTCGGCGAGTTGAAGAACGACAGGGTGGTATGGGGAGGGGGTGTGGAGAGATGTAGGTTGGAGATAAATGGGTTTATTGATTAAAATATAAAAATTGTCATGGTAGGATAGAGTGTTTTGAGGATTGTACACTCGGTCTCGTAACTTTGGATTGTATAGCTTTGCTGTTTAACCCATTCACTGCCAGAGAAACTAAGCAAATATTAGCTTACGTGATAAAATTTGAGAAGATGACAGTATGTTTATAAAACAGTAATTTAATTATTGAAAAATATAATCTCAACACTTGTAGTGATACTAAGAAAATTTTTGTTCAAAAAATGCTACACACGTTGGCAGTGAATGGGTTAAGTGATTCTTGTTTACATTAGATTTATGAATGCTAGATATGGCAGGTTTAAATATATTAAATAAGTACCTTGCAGAAAAATGGATGACGCGGCCAAAAATATGATCAGTTAAGTAATTTCTATATTATAAAATGCACATGAAATATTTTCTATAGTACTTCTGTATCAATTTGAGAAGAATTTTTTAAAAAGTAGGAACCCGTCATTTTGACAATTGCTGTACATCTATGTTAAATACTAGTTCGGGGTTTGAAGTAATGGGGGTTAATATTAGAAGTACCAAGGTGGTCACAATGACTCGTTCCTCATTTTTTCTAAAATCTCTTCAAGTTTATAGAAGCACCATGTAATAAATGCTGTACGTCCATCTTATAAAATATAAATTACTGAATTAATCATCTTCTCCGCCTTTGGATTCCTCGGTTTCTAAAGTATTTATTTATCGTATTGAAATATAATAGATTTAACGCCGGCAGTTCTAGTGTTAAATTTTCTGATGGGATAGAATCTCATTGTAGAGAGTGTGAGATATATGAGAATATGCTGAGCTGCGATTGTTTTCTTTTCTTTTTTTTCAATTTAAAGCATTTAGTTAGCAACGAAAGTATACGAAGTATACAGGAATTATCGATTTATATATTAACCCCTTGTACTACGATTTGTTTCGTGACTGCCTCCGCTATAATTTAGAATTGAATTGCTAAAATAAAAATTGATCACTGATTCTTGAAACGTCGTATAATTTAACATAATATTAATCTTATAGAAATAATATTATCGCGTTGCATCTCATTGATGTAGGAATCGTTCTTAACAACGTTTGAAAAAGTGTGTATGTACGTTTGTATTGGGGAGTGAGTGTGCGAATGAGGCGACGATGTTTTCGAATGACGAATGTTTAAATAGTGCGTAGAGTACAGTGAATGAGAAAACACGAGAATTTCGAGACGAAAAGTTTAAGACGTATGATTTTTAAGACGTTTATTTTAAATTCTATCTATATCTCCATTTGAATATTATTCTTATTAAACAGTTTATTTGTGCAATTAATGAGTGATTTCCACCACATTGCGTTTCCAAAGAAAAAAATCCTATATTAATATCTTCAATTTAATTGGTTTTAGAAAACATGAAAATTTTCTATTCCGTTAACTTGATCACGAGTGTCACTCATTATTATTGAGCAAGGGGTTAAGTATTATTATGTGCCAAATAAAGTATACTTTACTGTAGCTTAATCTTTTCTGCAAAATCTGTCAGAAAGCAAGAGACTTCTGATTTTTGTAAAATCTGAACCTTCTGAAGGTATATTTGAAAAGTAGAGAGAATGAAAGAAACATGGAATTGTATTTCGAAAAATAATTTACGTTGGATGTATTTGCAGTGGATGAAGAAAACATTATTGTTCTTTGCAGTGCACTCTATCTTTACTCTTCAAAGATCATCCCCTTGTCTTTTATCCTAAGACGAAGTCTCTTTTCACTGCTTTATACTTGCTTCTATTTCTTTCGCTCAAAATGTCATTTGTTATTTATTATCATCGTAATTCTTGCAACTCCGTGGAAAGAATTTGCACCGAGAGTAAACGCCAGAAGAAATTTTCGTCACGAAGACGAATAAAATCCGAGCTTGCGAAAAGGAAAGCGGAAAAGAGAGATGGTGAAAAGTGAGGCAAGAATCGAAACGCAGGAGGATTTAAAAGAAAGAAGAGCCGAGGGTGCGGTTGATGCAATGGCAGAAGACAGCGCGAGGAGTGAAATATGAGAGAACGGAGAGAAAGAGGGAAATCGTGGAGGAAAGAAGGAAGCTTTCAGCATCCCCGTTCGTTTCTTTTAACTCGACGCCCACCTTTGTCCTCGGTTAGTCGTTCTTCAAGGCACTTCATATTCCCTGCACTTCAGATATTTAACGCTCGAGTGTTCTTTTCGTTGCTTTCGAGGGTTATAGAAATTGTTGCAAATCGGTGATGCTTTTGATGTTCCTGGACTTTATTGGACAGCCGATATTATTGGTATAGAACGTTGAATACAATTTTGAATACAGCAAAGGTATTTTCGCGTACTTCTCTCTACTTGATGACGAAAAATTGAGACTTAATTGCGTGAGAATTTTTAGCGTAATACTAAAACGAACAGTGTTAATTTTATTATATTTCAATACGTTAACCGTTTGCGTACCACGAGCCACTTTCGCGCTCTTCAGTTTTTGTGTCGAAAAAGCCAAGGACATTTTTTCAATGTTGACAATTGGAGGAAGACTTTGTTAAGAATTCATCAGGTTTCCCTTTTATAATATAAAGTAATTCTAAATTAGGATACAAGCACGAAAAGATTATTCTTGTTGTGCATTACATAAAATAAAACACCAACTTTAGCTTATTTTGAAATAAAATCTGAAGAGCGCGAAAGTGGCTTTTGGCTTTTTTCGAAGTAATTTTGTAAAACCCTCCCGCTATTCAAACGGTTAAATAAGTACTTTGAAAGAAGAAAAATTGAGAGGTGTAAAAGATGATTGTGTTTTGTAAAAGAAATGTGAAATGTCTGTTCGATGGTTCTTCTGTAAATTTGGAGAATTTTTGGGAAAAAACGAGAATCAGTAATTTTGTCTTGATTAGGAGTTATGACGATAAGTATATTTTTCTCTGTGATTACCTATTTTTGTTAAAGATTAACAAAATTGTTGCTATAAATCTACTGGAGTAATTACTATTTGTAATATGGTAATTCAGATGGATTCTTGCGTATTTGCACACATAAAATCGTCGATTAATCGTGCTTGAATTGTACAGAAAGGAGACGAGAAACTTCCAGCTCGATAAGCGTGACAGTAGAATGGAATCTTACGTAAGGTATTAGTAAACGCAAACGCCTCTGAAATGCTACAACTATCGAGGGAATTCTCGGAGAATTGCAATATGTTTCTCATATATTCGAGATCAAACGAATATTATTGGTAACAATGTACCAATTGCACGATAATTCATTAATTCTGAAGCAAAGAAATCTTCGTCCTCGATCGTAACAGTATCCACGAACTACAGTAGGAACTTGTACCTTTATCAGTTTAAACATAATTGTCTCTTTTCCTTCTGTCGACGATCATAAAAAAAACTGATAAAATTAACATTCCTATAACTTCTACGATACATCAATTATCACTGATCAATTTATATTTTATCAATTCAAGTCTGAATTATTGAGCAGACAGGCACAAAAAATGGTATATCAAGGGGTTAAAGACCAATCAATTAGACTGACTTGATAATTCCAGCTTGAAATTATAATCTTAATTATACCCGTGTCTAACATTAGATCCACCAAGGTTATCAAACTTGACATTCTGTTTTTTTAACACTAGATCTACGGCTGCTAAAAGTAGGTTTAAATATTTTAAATAAATATCCTGCAGAAAGATAGATCAAGTGGAAAAAATATAATCAGTTAAATAATTTGCACATTATAAAAAATACGTGAAATATTTAATGTACTACTTCTCTATCAATTTGAAATGAATTTTTTACAAAAGTAGGAACCAGTCAATTTGACGTCTGTCGTAAATCTAGTATTAAATTGTTGCTGACACTTTTAAACCTGTACCATGTTTATTTTGCTATATCTACCCTGCAAAACGTGAGAAGTTAAATCAATTTACTTTCTTGCACATTTCATTCTCTTTTTTTGACATATTTATCTAGTATCTTCAACCCTTTGCAGTCCTCTGTCGAGCTACACTCGACATCGATTTCCACTTGATTTTATTTTCAAATTATCCACTTTAACCAATTTAATAACGATTTTGTAACATAGCATAAATATTCATCAGAACCTATAGATGTTACTATAATTATATAAAAATTAATAACCAACGACATAAAATATTGAGAAATTAATTTCACTTAGCTCACCATGAAATTGATAAAATAATTCAAACCGCAAAGGGTTAAATATCCTGAATTAATAGCCGATACTTGCACTGCCAATAAGTCTATCTAATTAACACTAGAACTACCAAACCAGTCAAAATGACTGGTACACAATTTTTTCAAAAAATTCTCCAAGTTTATATAAGAGTCACAGAATAAATATTCTACGTGTATATCAATAAACATAAATCACCCAATCGATCAAATTTTCCGCAGCTTGATTCCCCCTTTTTCAAAGTACTTATTTAATTTATTAAAATATGTTAGATTTAACGCCGGTAGTTCTAGTGTTAAACATCGTACAAGTAGAAACGATATTCCGACGTGACCAGAAACGAATCATCCAGTTGGATCATCGAAAACGAATAGTTCGTTTTTCAAAAGGCCGAAGCTTCCGGGTCAGGATCGAAGCGCTTCTATTTCATCCCTTTATCGGATGAATTCGCGTCATCCGTGAGGCAGAGGGGTGCGGAACCATGGAAAAAATGTACTCGGAAGGAGAGAGGCGTTTCAATTGGCCAGGAAGATCGATAAGGAACTATCGTTCGCTCTATCAACGTTACCCCTTCAAACTTTCCGGTCTGTCGAGCAGCCTCGGATATGTCCGTGCTTCGCTAGCCGCCCTTGGATCGCGTTAAAAATGCAATTAAGGTGGCGGAACGTAGTCGAAAATAAAGCAACGCGATCACGGACTCCGTGGATGTGAAAGCTCGAGAGATCCGCCAGCTTTCAGTGCACCGTGAAATGTATTTGCGCTTCAATTCTTACCGGCAAATTTTGAATAAGAGAATATCTTGAAACAGAGGACAATTAAGCGGTAGATTTGGTTATTGTTGTGAAATCTAGGAAAACTGATTATCGTTTCATTGATGGGACTGGACTGAGATCGTCATGTTTACGGCATGTTTTTTAGTCTCATATTGTGCTTTTGACGTTTCCTGTGAACTAATATCACTGACATAATATAATAAGTAGACTGCGGATTTTTATGCATTTATGACAAATTAAATACGGCTAAAATATACAAAACGAATATAATATAAAAATATATTTAAAATATCCAAAGTACGGTATTTGTTGTAATATTTATTAAGTGCAATAAATCCCTAGATAGGTTTTCCTGTCTCACCTGCATTTGTGAAACTCGAAATTTGCATAAATATCCGCAGTCTAATAATAAGTAATATAAAACTAATATAATACAGGCCATCCTCAACTTTCGCACACTCTACTTTCTCACAATTCGCTACTTCACACATTTTTAAAAATTCAGTTTTTTAAAGATTGTTGTCGCTATTTCAAAAATTGCTTCTATGCAGTCACTCCTTTGGAGTGAGGTCCCCAAATACAATATTAGAGAACCTCGGAGATATTCTATTATTGTAATATTGTCTCTAGTATAAGTGTCACCTATTAGATGTTGAAAACTCTTAAGATTACAAGAAACCATATTTACACTTTACCGACCGGTATTTTTTTAACATTCTACCCCCTTCTGACCGATCACTTGGTCACAAATGCTCCCTTGATACAGATATCTATACGAAAATTACAAATTCTCGTCACTGAGTCCATAACAGAGGTAATCGCAAAGATAAACGATAATTTATTAATTGGAGTGGCAACCAATTAATTAGTTAAAAGTTCAAAGGCGTTGGGTCCGAAAAGCCTATTAATAGGCTTCCGGTCGGTAAGCTGTTAATATGTAACTTTTAATATTTTTCGTATATCCCTCTACTTTCGAACATTCAACATTCGCACACATTTTCAGGAACCAATTATGTGTGAAAGTCGAGGGCCGCCTGTATTTCTTTAAACGTTTGACGTTGACCGAACTTGAAGTAATCAGACGTTTATAGAAGTATTTAGTGTCTTTTAACCCTTTTGGCACCGTTTTTGCAGAAAATTGTCTGAGTTCAAAAGAAACAGGTCTCTTAGTTGGGACTTCAGTTCGATCACCATATATTTTTTTAAAGTTCTCATAAAATGAAGTAAAATTAATAGAAAGTAGCGAAATTGAGATATCGAATGCATTTTATATAAACATTTACATCGACAGTAGCTGTTAAACTTTCTTTGGATTATATTTATCTCAGTGGTATCAAAAGTGGTAAAAACGTTTCGCAACAATTTGAATAGTAAAATGTTCGCCTGAAGACTTTCATCTTATACCACTTGCTACAAAATGGTGCTTTTAATTCATTCTACTTTGAAGCTGAATTACTTTCTTTCTTTGTGATATAATTAACGCAAAAATATTGAAGAAGAATACTAACTGGCATAATTAAAAGTTTTAATATTCCGCTGTTCTTCTGAAGATATTCACGTTGATACAAAACTGATGAGACAAACGTTTCTCAAAAATGGAATATATAAAATTCATGGAAAATCTCGTTAGCATAAAAAGAACCCATAGCTCGTCTTAAGTAACTTATACGTAAAACACATCACGCAAGTAATATCTCATTGTTACACGCGTCGGAAAAATTTCTCCCGGCTCCCTTTGACGAACAAAGTAACGTTGGATTACGGGAATTTTTTTGCGGTTGCCTTTTCTTCACCGTTTCATAAAAGATCCACTTCCGATACGAAGGTCCCGTGGGTTCATAAATAATGTATGGGTAACCATCGTAGATGCGATATGGAAATCATACGTCACCGCCCTTCGACGTATAACACCATCGATGATACGCTCCATGGGGTATTATGCATGGATCGTAAGTTTGCAACTAATTAAATTAGCTGACCTTTCTAAATTACACGTATTTATTATTCATTCGTGCTGCTGATGTCATGACATGTGCAGTTCTGAGTTAAATCTGGAGTATCTATTTTGTTTATCAGAATAAATAAATAGGAAGCCGCAGAGATCGTAAAAACAAGATAGACTATTACAGGGAATAATAAATAGTCTGTGGATTTTTATGCAATTATTCGATAAAATTGATAAAAGAGTTAATATCGCGGTACAACAGAAATTAGTGATGAATTATTACTCCAATAATTAATTCCAAGTTATTACACGTTCGGTCACAAAAGAAATCGTAAAGCAAGGTATAAGTAATGTAAGACTTATAAAAAAGATGTGAAGTATTTACATCATGGTTTCTCTACAACTTTGAGAGATTGTTTGAAAAAGTATAAAACGTTAAGAAACACATTGGCCATTGAATCGACTTTTTTTCATCTTTGAAAATATCTTGTAATACGATTAGATATTTACTATGGTCTTTACTATTTTATGGTATAGATTCATACTTTTATACGATACTATACGTAAGACTTTTCGTGCTGAGTCCTAGCATTTTTCGTGTCCACGATATGAAAGATATATGCGGTTTAACAATTTTATACGATCACCTTTCTCGATATCCGCATTTGAAAAATAGACCAGAGATCGTTTCGAAACGTAGTACACCTAATACTTTGAATTGTTCCGCTGATACGCGTCGATCGAAGGAGGTAGAAACTAAAACCTTCGTATATCGGCTTCCAAGACAGGGTCATACGTGTTTCGAATGCGTCTTAAAAGTCGTTCTTTCGCTCTTCATATAAGAAGCAAGGGAGACTCAAAAGAGCATTACTCTCGTTCTCGAAAAAGGATACTCAAGAGAACGGTACTTTCGATGATTACACGCGAAAGAACAGGAAACCCCACGATCCGTGAAATTGCTCCACTGTCAATCACTTGACTCGCGTCCAACGGAACTGCACCCTCAAAACGGAGGGACAGAACAATTTGATATAATTACAAATTTTATTTGACAGATTTTTGACTGACAGACCTCTATAGATTAAGTTCATTTGTATCGAGAAACGGATAAAAAATGTAGCATGCAGGGATGAAAAATTGTCGAGAGCTAATAATCTGAAGGGTGTAAAATCAACGTGACTTCTTATAAATTGTAATATTACGGTGTAATATTAGTAAGTAATCTTTGTGCATACGTAGTTCTTTTTAACCCTTTTAGTGCCGGACGACGATATATCGTCGTCAACAGTAGCGCTAACACTGGACATCGAAGGGTTAATATTCAGTTTTCAATAAGATATCGGTAATTTCATGTCATATAATTGTAAATACACAGTTTATGGTCTCTACTGCGTGTTCTATATGAAACTATCGCCAAATAACAATTCTTTTTATTCGCAACTACATTTGTCATTAATTCAATCAATTTTTTCGATCGACACTAAGAGGGTTGAACATACCACGATTAACCCTTTCGATACTACTGGTGACTATAGTCACCCGTCGTCTGACATTGGCTGGATACTAGCGGTGACTATGGTCACCCGACAAAATTTCACCCGAAGGATTAATTATTAGATCATATTTCGTAATTGAATATGTTTCATATATCGTAAGTTCTTATTTTTCTTGTATTATATGCGTTGTAACTTCGATTAAGACTTAATTATAATATTAGTATTATGCCATTAGTCATTAAAAGTTATTCATCCGCGGTGGAATTGTTTCCTGTCGTGTTAGCAAGCTTGCGGAAAAGTATTCCGTAGCGAAAGGGTTAAAGTAAATTGTTTAATCCTCTATAGCCCAGATTTTTCGTGGTTTTAGAAGATCAGTTTCAGAATAGTAGAATTAGAAAAGATTAAAAATATAATTTTATATAGGTAATGGATGAAACCTGATTTTTAAACATTGAATTGTAGAAAATTTCAAGATTTTCACGAGTTAACACTAGATTTACGGAGTCAATTTGACTCATTCGAAATTTGATTACTACATATATAATATATTGGTTGGTTAATTTTTTAATAATAAATCTTTCATTTCAATTGATTTGGAACTATTTTCTTTGCAAAAAATTTCAATTTTCTTGTATGATTCAAATTGGCTCGCTTCAGAAAAATAGGTAAATCAATATCCGTAAATCTAGTGTTAAATTATAAAAGCAAAGTTACAAATTTGACTTTAAAGATTACAAGAGGTGTCTTGCGTTATTTGAAAGTCACAGATGCCCATGGAGAGTTAAATTTTAATGTTAAAAATTTCATGTGAGAGATATTAGAAATGATTAACTAGCATTTATGGTATTCCTCCTTCAACTACATATTGCATTACTCAAAACGTTCATGCTAACAGAGTTTCTGTTCTAAAATACTAATACCTGTGGTTATACGTGCCAAAACGATTTAACGTTACTCAAGATCCAAAGGACCCTGGAGGGTTCATGGAGTTTCTCCATGAATTCCACTAAAGGGATGCATAAATGGTAAGGTAGAGAGAGAGAGAAGAACGAAGACAAAGGTCGAGAAATCTAGAAACGGGAACACATGGATTCTAGAGCACATAAATCATTTTCAAAACTATGATTTACGATCCTTATCGAGAAAATTCAAATTTGTTTTCATTACCGAGCTTAGTGCGCCGTAAACACGAAACGATTTTACAGTATTTTTCAAGCCATGCAAAACATAGCCCTCGTTACGTTCCATCGTAATCTAGTAATTTTTGCACGCTATAAAGATCCACGGGGGCTCGTTCGTATAGTCGTTTCACTTTTTCCACTGTCCCAAGTAATTTCTACGTAACGAACATTAATTAGAAAATGTAGGTTAATTAAATCGGCCGTTTGGTTACTTCGACGACGTTACGTCAGTATAACCGAGAAATGTGCGATCCTTTCCGTTGGTTTCGCTAGAATTAAAATTCAAAGTATCCGAAGATTTTAACAAGGGAAAATTGCAAATTCTATGGAAATTCAGGAGTTACCGTAATTCCCATCGACGAGAAGGACGAACGAAGGTTATCGTTTATTATTCATAAAGAGGACGCTGGATAACACAATCGATATTTCCATGCGTCAAATCATTTTCCTGAGATAATTCAACGAATTTTGTTTCCACGGGGACAAATTTCGTTGTGCTCGTTAGAGAAGTTTTTTTTTTCAGATAAAACTACCGCAAGATGTGTCTTTGCGTCTTACGTGCAAACCGAGGTCGATGGAACTTGCGCGAATTTTTTCCCGATAACTGTCTGCCGTGAGACATTTGCGAAGAACTTCGGACATTAATAAACTCCTGTGTGATTAAGTGACTGAGAAATTAGTCGTTCTATAATGAAACAAAGTTTGCACGTATTCGTTTATTTTTTGCGCTGCTTTCTGAATTTTTGTAGTCGTCAAATCTCTGTTTACGAAAGTAAGGTTTTTCTAGCAGAATGTTCTGGAAGTACTGAAATAATAAACTATATATATGAAGAATAAAAATAAAATAGACGGATAGTCTTATATAAACAATATAATTTGTAATAAAAATGGAAAAGGAAGAAGCAATCTAGAGAAACACGCGAGGAGGTGAATGGTTGCGAAATTCTTTTGTGTTTTCCTTTTTATTTTTTCAATTTGTTATACATTTGGAAAATTGTCTCAACATGGCAAAATAACATGGTCAGCGTATTTATTGTTAAACGATTGACCTAAGGAACTTATGAAAGTTAATGCTGTATTATATCAGCAGTGTTTATTTATGTCTTCTCAATATATTCTTACGCTGCTTTATAATAAAACAATTTAAAGATTATAAGAATAACAATTCAATTTGAACAGGTCTCTCATGTACTCTCTTCTACCTATTACTTTCTTTTATTTTATTTCATTTTATATTGTTTTATTTTAAATTCTAAGCTCTCGTTTATGCTGAAATATATAGTATACTGCGTTTTCTACTGTGCTTGCTAATTTGCCTGCATGGCTCGTTCAATATTGCCATGGACAAAAATAAATATATTTATCTATCTATCTATCTATCATGTCAACTCTCTTTGACACACTCATAATAATATTTGCAACTCGTTGTTATCGCTCGTAATCCATAACATATATAGAAGAGACAATTCGTTACTCAATAATTCGTAAAAATATATTCTTCATATCTATTATAAGCCAACGGAATTACCATAAAAATGGTATCTTAGTTGCAATTCATTGACTTTCTCTCAGCCTAATCTTCGACCAAGTAAATTTCACCCTTCAATTTTTTCATCTCCTCGTCAAAAATCACCTGAGGCGGCAGTAAACAATTTCCACTCGCTCTACTAACCCCACGCCGATACTTGGTAACAAAGTTTACATATCATAATTCAAAAGCAGACCTCTATTATCTTAAAACCTCTTATCACTTCCCCAAAAAACCTTAATGGTAAGAATAAAATTCTTTGTTCTCCTCGTACCATCATCCCACGTGAAAAATTCACGAAATGGAAAGGAATCGAGTCGACATGCCCCTCGAACTTCCAGCTGTATTCTTTCAAAGTTCTTTCTTTGACGAATATAAAAAGCGTCGGGGAAATCCAAAGCGTCGAAGGGAAAGAAGGCTGGAATATCGGAGTATTTTGATCACGCCAGGGAACCGAACGAAATCGGATTAAGATTCTGAAGATCTTAGGGGATGCGCAACCCCCGAAAACCTTCGTTTTCGACCTGCGATCGATGTAGTGCCCACGTACACAATACGACGGCAAATGGCAGTTCGCTTGTAACTCGAGTACGAAACTATCTCCTTAATGCACACTTCAGCATGAAAAGACGTGAATTTCGTACTGCTGAGTATTTACGTCGAATTTCCAAAGACATTTGGAACAGCGAGCTTTTCGTGCGTGACGCGTACTTTTATTAAGGACCATTACGTGACGTTGTGTTTCTTAGGGGATTGTGAAGTTGGAGGAAATTGTTTATCTCTTGATCTACTATTTTTATGGCAATTGTGAATACCATAGATTTGCATTCAATTGCAATAAAAAAATTTAGCGATTGATTCTACCATGTTAGATAGTTACAAATAAAATTAATAGCGTGAGAGTGACTTATGAGATTGTATTTGAGTTTTTTTATCCACTTGGTAGTTTGAAACAATTTTAATCTGTTTAAATTTACTTCTTCTGTGTCATAAGGATCACTCGTATGGGTCATGCTTCTCAAGGGATTGTTAAGTTGTTGAAAATTGTTAATTTCTTGCCCTGCAATTTCTCTTGCGATTGAAAATACCATAAGTTGTGCATTCAATTGCAATAAAAAAATTTAGCAATTGGTTCTCCCATGTTAGATAGTTATAAATAAAACTAATAGCGTGAGAGTGATTTGTGGGATTGTATTTGGGTGTCTTTATTGACTTGGCAGTTTAAAAAAATTTAGAACACTTTTTACTTTTTTGTGTCATAAAGGTCACTCGTATGGGTCATGCTTCTCAAGGGATTGTTAAGTTGTTGGAAATTGTTAATTTCTTGTCCTGCAATTTCTCTTGCGATTGAAAATACCATAAGTTGTGCATTCAATTGCAATAAAAAAAATTTAGCGATTGGATCTGCTATATTAGATAGTTATAAATAAAACTAATGGCGTGAGATTGATTTGTGGGATTGTATTTGGATGTTTTTATTGACTTAGCAGTTTTAAAAAATTTAGAACACTTTTTACTTTTCTGTGTCATGAAGGTCATTCGTATGGGTCATGCTTCTCAGGAGATTGTTAAGTTGTCGGAAATTGTTAATTCCTTGCCCTGCAATTTCTCTTGCGATTGAAAATACCATAAGTCGTGCATTCAATTGCAATAAAAAAATTTAGCGATTGGTTCTCCCATGTTAGATAGTTACAAATAGAACTAATAGCGTGAGACTCATTTTATGGCTTTGTAGTTGACTGTTTTTTTTCCATTTGGCACTGTTACAAAATTTGGACCACTTGTATTCGATTTTGCTTTATTAGAAGGGTCGTTCCCGAAAGGTAAAGTATTAAATGTAGTTCTGTGAAAGAGAATTACTGTAGTTTGATGCTCTGTGTAAAGATATTTTTTATGTCGTTCCAAAATAATAAGATAGCAGGTTGATATGTGATAATTATGCCTCAAAAGGAATTATTTGGATGAGCTTTATGCCAAAGAAAATGCGAGAACAAGCAAGCTAGAATGGACGTATTTATCCGCGCTGATATTTATAATGATGCAATAAAAAATTAAAATGTAATCGGATATTTTTTTCTTTCGTTAAATATAATCACTGCTGAACTTTTGGCATTTTATGAATTTCTTTATATTATATCCATTTCTTTTTTTAATTTATAAAAATCCATAGTCGTTATAATAATTTGAAAAAAATTTTAAGTTTGAAAAGATTTAGAGAGGTTTAAGGATTTAGAAATTTCTAAAGAAATAAAGTAAATCCCAGGTAATAAAGGATTTCCTTATTACTCGAATATCTCGAAAGTTACGCTTTCCTTTCTTCCGTTCTACTGGAATCTCGAGGATTAGTTTTAAAATCCGTGGATGCTTTGTATTTTGAGAAATTCGTAATGAGATTTTAACGGAGTTCCCATAAAATCTAATTTCTACGGGTGCCATGTATCGTTTAAATATCTTAATAAACGAAGACACGAATTTCGAAGGGAACTTGTCATAATCTTAAGACGGAGTGACTTATTAATAATTGCCCGGGTAGTTTAACGAAGTTATCGTGGGAATTCCTGACGTTAGAACCTTAAGTACTGCTCAAATAACTCGGAAATGTCATAGAAGTGGCGACAGTCATAACGTTTCTCGTTAAAACTTGGCGAATTCCGCGTTTTCCGGCTCGAAAGTTCCGGTTTTCGAACCACCTACTGGATGATCGTTTTCACGGAGCCCAAGGAAAATTCGCGAACTTCTCGTCTTCCAAAGAAACTCGAATTTTCCTCTCTGCACTCGCTATACCGTTTATTTTCAAAGAATATTACTTCAATTTATTTTTCATCATTGCTCCAAGGTATATCTTTTTAAATAATATTTTCTTAACATTTCTGAGCCCCAGATATCAAATAAATAATCTGAAAACTTTTCTAATTAATACAACAAATTTAATTCATTGAACACTATTGATATTTCGCTCGTTTTATCACTTCTAGCAAAGTGATACTTTTCCTATTCAAATCCGATCTTTACAAAGCAGAAACTTTAAAGATACAAACAGATATATATTTAGTAGGATTTTATCTTTTGAATGGCAGTATTTAAATACTGTATGTATTAGAAAATTCGTAAATATTACAATTGAACAATTATATGTCATTAAATTCAAAAGCGCCGGTCACCGGTGACCTCCCTTGCAGTGAACGTGTTAAATATGTAAAACAAGTTCCTTGGAGAAACAGAAATTAAAAGGTGAAAAAGATGATAAATTAAATAATTTAGTTTTTGTAAAATAAAAGTAGAATATTGATTTCATGGCTGTCACATCAATTTGGGAAATTTTTAAATAAAATTTGGAACTAGTCATTTTGACCGCGTTGGTAGTTTTACTATTCATTTTTATTATATTTTTTCGTTCCAGCAATTTCGTAGAGATACAAATCCTCTCGTTCGACGGACTATAAGCAAACATTTTTTTCAGCAAACTGTTCTGCTTTCTAAAGCAACCTTTGCCTAACACAACAAGTGAAAACCACCAAAGCGAAACGTCTGCGGAAACAAAAACTTTTCGCTTTTGTTACACGCTTCAGCTGCAATGCCGTAAAACGAATTTCTCTCTTGCATCTTCTGCAAATAGCACGTATTACAATTAGCATTACGTTCGATATTTATTTGAGCATTTACTCATTTGCGATGACAATTAATTGGTATGTTTTAAACGTGTACAAATAACAGTAGCAGATTCCATGAAAATGGCAAAGGGTAGAAAACGTAACGTGAAACCCCGGGCTGTATATTTACGAGGAAAAAAATCCCACGTTTGATTTAGAGTTTCGTTTCTGCTATTGTATTCCTTACTCGGATACTATTGATCCGAACAATGAGGAAAATGTTGGCCGAAAAATCACGAATGTTTTATCGGTCAGTGATTCTATTTGCAAACACATTTTGCTCAAAGATATTCCGCCTAGTTTATCACTTTATCGAAGTACTTGAAATCCAAGAAAATTCGCCAACAAATATTCACAGAAATGTAATATCAATTTTCTGGAAGGTCATATTCGAATGATCTCAATTTAATACTAGAACCACCAAGCAAGTCAAAATGGTCCTGAAATATTTCCAAAAAATTTTCATATTTATAGTAGGTCCGTGGTTCAGATTTCTACTTGTATTTCATTAAGCACAAATTACAGAATCGATAGTTTTTTCTTCTGAATTGAAATCTTCTGATTCTCCTGTTTCCAAAGTTGTTATTTCATATATTAAAAGAAAGAAGATTTAACACTGATAGTTCTAGTGTTAACATTCGGTAAAATGAAAAGAAATTTTCTTAATCCCTTGCCGTACAAAAAACGAGTGACAGTCATGATGCAGTAAATTGCACAGGAAATTGTCAAATTCTGCAAAGCCGATAAAATTGAGAATACAATGTAAATAGAAGAGATTAATATTATGTTAAATCACACGATATATCAAGAATCACCGGTGAATTTTTATTTTATCAATTTAATTCTGAATTACTGTGGAGGCAGTCACAAAGCAATCGCATGGCAATGTGTTTGGTACGATATTTCGAGTGTAATTCATTATAAATTATTTCAACCAGGTCAGTCTATAACACCTGAGGTCTGTTGTACACAATTAGAAGGAGTAAATATTATGTATTTTTATTCTAAATACATATTTCCTCACTGTAAAATAAAAATTACATTTTCTTTTCCTTCAAGTAATTTTTGTATGTTAATCGTCTTTAATCGAGAAATTTGAATTAGATAGAAAGTGAAAGACTTCCCTCGAAACAACGATGAGGCATGTAATTTGCATTTATGTTAAAAAAGGCAACGAGATTTCCCAATGTTCTCTTTGTTCAAAGAGTTTTACACGTCTCTGTGGAAATTCCATTGTAAATTCCTTCGACTAATTAATTTTCATTTTACGGCGTAAGAATGGAGGATGTAGCGCGGCATAATGAGTCAAAGTATAACTTAATCCCTGCATACTGTGACTGAGAGATAAATTAGAGATAAAACAGATTCTTTTCATTGTCGCGTTCGAAGGCAATCGCTCGATTCACTCTGTGGTTCCTGGCAAAGTGTACACGTGTTGCAACGAGAAAAATGTGGTTGCGAATGCACCGATGAATCGGTCCTGATGCATCGGTCACGGAGAATTCGATTGGGAAATCGTGAATTACACTGAACCATTCGTTTCAGCAATTTTTTTCCTGATCTTTTTGCACTCTGTGTATTAAACTAGTAGCTCTTTTGCGGGAGAATCAATTGTTTGTGTACAATTGCTATCAATTGCTGATGAAGTCGTTTATACTTTAAATAATTTATTTATTTTCCTTTTTATTTAAGTAACGAGATGTTATTTACCACCAACAGTTCCAAATTGAATCTAAACTTTCAAATTTATTCTTGCAATTAGAGGAGGAAAAATAAGGCATGCGTGAAGTGTTAAACCTTACACTTAATTACATAGTTCACACTAACATTTATTCAGCCAATTCTTTGAGCAAAGATTCACAATTCTCGGATTTCCTCGCGTCAAAATTGGCAACAAACAGTTAAAATAATGATATATTATGTTAGTCACAAAGGAATTTTGAAGATTCCAAATCTGACGAGATATGCAGATATGGGACCACGAAAAAATTACAAATTAAACTTCGGCATCGAAATTAATTCAGCAAACTCTACGAGCAAAAGTCCAAAATCATCCGATTATCTCACGGCTTTATTCATTTAGACAAAAATTTACGACAGCAAAATACAAATAATCAAATATTACATTAGTCACATAAGAATTTTCAGGATTCCAAGTGGAGTGAGATATTTTGACATGAGACCACAAAAAATTGCGAATTAAACTTCACAAATATCCGATTGTCTCACGGCTTTGTTCATTTCGAAAAAAAAATTCGCGACAGCGAAATACAAATAACAAAATATTATTTTAGTCACATAAAAATTGAAGGTTCCAAATCTGACGAGATATGCTGACATCAGACCACAAAAAAATTACGAATTAAAGTTCACAAATATCCGATTGCCTCACGGCTTTGTTCATTTCGAAAAAAAATTCTCGACAGCAAAATACAAATAACAAAATATTATTTTAGTCACATAAAAATTATGAAGGTTCCAAATCTAACGAGATATGCTGACACGAGACCACAAAAAAATTACAAATTAAACTTCACCATCGAAATTAATTCAGCAAATTCTACGAGCAAAGGTTCACAATCATCCGATTCGCCTCGTTTTCTCCACAATTCAGCAAAACTTGACGACAAAAAGTACCAGAGGAAATCAAAGCCGAGTCACGTAACAAAAGCCGAAGCAAAAATACAAACGGGACAATTTTAATCCACGATTACCTTTCATCTCCTTCAGACACGTTCGATTGAACGTCGAGTTTTACTCCTGCAGACGATTTTCCCGTGAGTTCAACGTGAATTTTCGTCGTTCCGCTTTTTCACAGTAACCTGCACCGATGCTCGCAAAGGTAGGAAAAGTTATCTCTTTTTCCCGCGAGCAAATTGAAAACGTTTTTCTCGTACAACAACCGGTTTCCATCGGCCATCGGCATCTGCTATGTTAAATTAATTTCCACGTATCCCATGGCATCTCATATTTGCGATAAAATAAAACTTCTGTCGTAGAAAAGAGCACACAAGAATTAAATTGCCCATGGCCGACTGAGTAATTGAACTGGATGAATCGTTTAATTGCAACGAAGGTAGCAATTATTCTTTGCATGTTACGTTCAACTACCTTTTCTTTTTATTTTACAATGAAATCAACATGGGAGATGGGGTTTCCATTATAAAGAGACAAGAAATATTATCGCTCTCCTTTGTGTTCTTCTCTTTGAAATATTTCATTTTCGTTGACGTACGCAAAAGAAGCTTTGGGAATGTATTTCATGTCGGATTTAAGAGCTAAAAGTCTTATGTGAAATTCGCTCTGACTATTTTGTGTTAATGTATTCCTATGGTTCTCTTTTCCAACACGTTTTCACTGGCCTTCGTTGATTCTGCGAGATTTTTGGGAATGTGGATTTTTAATATGAATTTCCACATTTTCGAAATTCAAATTACGTGGGTATTTCTTTTAGAGTTTTATTTTTTTAAGGTATAATTAAGAAAGATTATTTTAGAATAGATGGAAGTGAATTAAATATGTAGGTTTTTCGCCACTCAATAAAAATTTATAAGCACTCTTTAGTAGAAATCACATTTTTGGAAAATAATACAATTAGTGCTAGAACAACCGGCTATTAATGCAACATATTTAAAGATACTAGATAAATACTTGAAAAGAAAGAGAATGGAATGTGCAAGAAACTAAATTGATTTAATCCTTCACATTTTACAAGGTATAAAGAAAATTTAACATGGTATAGATCTACTTTTAGCAACACTTTTTGAAAAATTCAGTAAAAGTCATTTTTACCCCCTTGGTACATCTAGTGTTAAATATACATTTTTAGAATTCATATATTTAGATATAAATATACAAAATATATTTATATTTGTGAATAATGTAATTTTATCTTGTGAACATTAGAAGTTATCATTTCGTGAATTAGAAAAATTGAGTTTACATGCAAATAAGGAGAAAGGGAGGAATAAATTGAAGAAGTAAGCAATTATAGCTTTGCCCATTCTTCCATGAAATTATTTATGAGGTCAACAAGAGATTACATGGATTTCAGAGTCATAAGTTGAACAACACTACGCAAACTATGACCAATCGATAACCCGTGGCTGCTTTTCACACAAAACGTTTCGAACGAATTCCATGCGAGTTATTTCTGCTAATTACTTCGTGTTGAAACACAGTTCTACGCAACTTTCTGTGCAGGTTAACTGTCAAACAAATTTTATAAAATTTCTTTGTCAGACATATCTGGCAAAAAGAGTAGTTTGCAATATATAATTAAATTTCATTTTAATTTTTAATCTACATTACATTTGCACAGTTTAAAATGTACAAGTATGGACTTCCTTTAATTAAATAAAATTTCAGATCACAGTGCAAGTGACCGGAGATAAAAAATACAGTTATTTCAATTGGTTGAATTAAATGTTTAAAAAAAAGATAATTAAAGCAGTCTTAATATTGACAAGAAATTAATTTATCATGAAGTATTCCAAAATCGTTTTTGAATGAATATGCAGGTAATTAAAACAGTAGCATCAGTAATTTTTTTTTCATTTTGAGGTAATTAGGATTCTTTTAATTATACGTTGAGTTCTGTATTATCAGATAACTTGAAAACTTATAAGTTAATTGTTTCAAACTTCCCATTTAGTTCACTGCCAGAATTACTGTCACACATATGACACAAAAATTACATAAAATTAATTATCAAGGTGCGAATAACAATGAAAGAATATTATAACTGATGCACTTTCCTCTTCTGCCGACCACAACGTCGACACTCTGTCATTAAACAATTGATATCTCACGATAATTAAATAAACAGACGTAATACCTGTAATACTGATACATTATGCAAGAATGCATGCTGATTACCTTCAAATTATCATGGCTAGTTAAATTAATATTCCGTTAATGAATTCGAAGCAACGTATTCCCCACTGTTCCATGCAAAATCATCGCCAAACATGTCCCCTATGGTTTATTTGTTCTCCCGTCACAAATGTAATCCGATTTGCATTATTCCTGCATTCAAACAAATAAAAATCTATCTTTAAAATCAAAATCCTTTACAAAATCGAGTACACTGTTCTACATTCTACATTTCTCATGAATCCTTTGAATTACCTTCGTAGTATAATTAATTCAACGCTTTCAAAGGCGTGTTCAAAAAATTTTAAACTCTCTCACAACTTCTAATTCGATTTGCATCTCCTCTGAATTTTCAGAAGCAACTTTCATCATTCTACTCAATTTTTTAATAACTAACTTCAACTTTCGTTACCACTGGCATATATACAACCAAAAGAAACTTTCACATCTATTATACAGAGAAATGTTTATATAAAATTCATTCGACACCCCTATTTCAATATTTTATACTATTTTATGCCTATTTCATGAAAATTTCCAAAAAATACACCTCAGTCCGAAATGAAGACTGTGATAAAATCGTTCCACTTAACACTAGAATTACCATCATTAAATCTACTATATTTAATTATATAAAATAAGTATTCTAGAAAAAGAGATATCAAAAGGTACAGAAGATAATTAATTCAGCAATTCATATTTTATGAAATATGCGTAGGATATTTATTCTATGGCTCTTCTATAAATTTAGAGAATTTTTGTCAAAAATGAGCAACCAGTCATTTTGACTGGCTTGGTAATTTTAGTATTAAAATCACTTTCTAATTTCCTGCATCCTTTTTTCAATATTCTATTCTAATTTTCCCCAATTTCATCAAAACTTCCAAAGAATACACGTCAATCAGAAATGAAGTCTGCGATAAAATCCTCCTACTTTAAATCTGTTTCTAATTTACTGCAAAAGTGGTACCAAAAAGGTTAAAAGAGACATCGAACAATACAATAATTTCGGGTTCGTAATTTTCGAAGAATACAATCCACATATCGGCTCGTTATCTCACTTAAACAACGGAATCCCTTGCAGCACGTAGTACCCTTGTCCCTGCACTATTTTTCGCTACGTGTCTCCCATTGTTCAGACATATTTTTTCCCCGATAAACGGTTCGTTTGCATCGATTTCGAGGGTTGGAAGGCAAGTATTGGAAAGTGTATGGCGCCGTGGTTTCGATATTAAGCACGGCCTGTGGTAAACTGAAAAAAACGAGGATCGAGAACAGCCGACTTTCCGCCAGGATTTTTATTGCAACCAATGTAAGAACGTGCTTCGTGTTTTTTTTTTCTCCTCTACTTTTATCACGCGTCTTACTCTCCTTCTGTCTTTTATTTCTTGCTACTTTTTCCCTTTTTTTCCCCTCCTTATATTTTCGACTATCCCCGATGGAATACCGAAACCATCTACCGCGTAGAGTTTAATCTTTTATGGGGTCAGTCGGAAGAGGATGAAACATTCAGGAACGGTTAGGAGAATTTCGAGTGGCTTTTCTTGTATTACATTTTTGGGAGGCGATACACGGGTATTATTTATCATACGGGGTGCAAAGGGACCGATGGTACAATTGGAGAACAGGTGGTTCTACGAGAGGAAATAAGTCTGCGTGATGGAGTCGAATTTGTTCAAGATGTCTGGTGATTTTGGTGAAAAATGGCTTTAGGAAGATATCTGAAAATCTCTCTTGAGTATTACATCCATCGACTTAACCCTTTGGCCTGCGATTTCCTTTATGACCGGGCGTCTAATGATTCAAAATTAATTTCTGTAAAAGTTCTCACTGATTTCAAATATTTCGTAGAACTGAAAGTAATATTAATAGTATAGAAATAATAAGAATGTTTCGCGACCGGCTGATATTTTCCATTTAATAGTTTTTGAAAGGATTGTAGTTGAAAGTTGTGGGCTAAGAAAAAAATTAAGAAGGCGAAGAACTTGACCAATTTAATTATTTAAGTATCCACGATAAAAGTTGGAATGTGAAAAAAGAAACAGAAAAAAGAAACATTTCGGTCACCATAGTAGACTTATTGTTAGTGTTAACGAGGAATACAGTTGCCTAGATAATTTTGCTGAGAAGATAAGAAAATTGTAAAGTTCGCAGGGATGATTTGGGATTTTACGGAAAGTTCTTTGATTTCTGTGGACGCGAAGAAGAAATGGAATTTGTAATTTTGACAATGTTCGAGACTTTGTTGATTCTGCGAGTTTAACGTAATATTCGTTGCATTTATAATGACACAGTAACTCATCGACTTTTTGGTGTTCATTTCGAGCATAATCGCAGGGTATAAAATTCTAAACTATCTCCGAGTTCATTAAATGCCACGTAGTCGGAGAAGATTCCTGTGACTTATTGCAGAAGAACGTTGCAGCGATAAGAAAAGCGGGGAAAAAGACATGGAAGTATTATCTTCCGAGCGGAATAACGATGAAAAAGTACCAAGGGTGAAATTAACCCAATAACTGTGACGTTTTCCACCTTAATTCAAAGCTTTTCTTCTTTCTCTTCATTCTCTTTTACATCTCCTTCTTCCATTTTTACTTCTCTTTCTTCCTATTCTTCTTTGTCGTTATCTTCTTCTCCTACGACTATCTTTCATTTTATTATCAACATCGAAAACATTTCCCTGCATTTCCTTTATTTCCCTACTGATGTTTCATTGTGTCGAGAAAAGGGTTCGCTGTTTTACGGTCGTTTTAAACGATACGGCAAAATAAGGATCAGCCTTAAAGTGAGGAGTAGCCGTTGTAATTGCCATGGCTAATTTGTCATCCGATATTTTCTAAATATTTCCTCGCAAACGAAGCCTCCTATTACCGTGAAAGGGTTAAAAAGTATCCAAGGGGAGAGAATTTTCAATGTTCTTGCCTTAACTGTGGATAGAGATTTAATTAAATAACGAATCTAACGAACGATGAGGGATAATGGACGTACGCACAAATTAAGGGGTTAAATCACTGCCATTATGTTACGGTGACCGTCGTTTCGTAGAAATTACAAGTCGGAAGGATGGTCTAAACCTTGGAATAATTGCGAGATAACCAGGAAGCTTCCAATTAGAATTTTCCTTTATCCCTGGACACGGGGATGAAGTTTAGCCCCGGTATTACGTGAAACGTTTGCTGCGGTATCTGGAATTTTATGTTCCTTTAAGCACGATCCACTTCGGCTCCGTGTAATCGAACGATTTTCCTAATTTAATTCGTTCACGTGAAATGTTCATTTGTCATTTACGACTTGTAAAATTGGATCTAGTTGGAGCCGTAAACTTAGTTCGAATTTTAGGGGATGAATGTTATGGGCATTGGTATAAATCTGTCGTAAATAGCACATTAAAGATAAGGAGAAATTTAAAGATAACATTGTGTCAAATTAATATATTGTAGAAATTGAAAAAATCAATAACCATTCTGGATGGTGTATAATACTATGGCAAGAAAGTAATTTCAGTTTTGAGTGTGAAATGGGACTCAATTTTTCATAATAAAGAATTTTTTTCAATGACATGTGTTCGATGACCTTTTGCCATCTTTTTGACAAAGTAAAATTTTTGAAAAACCTCAACCGAATGCGATTTAAGGCTGTCATAACTAGTGAAAGTTTTACTCTTCAAAAAGTTGTGCAAACTTGAAAATAAATGGTAATCTGATGGTGTAAGGTAAATGCTAAATGAGAACTGTGATATCACTTCCTAACCAAGCTTTCTCTTCACGAAAAATGAAAAAATAACGTACATGCGTTGGAAATACTCGTTTTCGCACGCCCTATTAAAAGTCAACCTAAACAAACAATTACAAACAAAATAATGCTCAATTCTTT
This sequence comes from Cerceris rybyensis, assembly GCA_910591515.1. Lineage (NCBI taxonomy): Eukaryota > Metazoa > Arthropoda > Insecta > Hymenoptera > Crabronidae > Cerceris > Cerceris rybyensis. The sequence continues at coordinate 10,422,061 of OU342790.1, forward strand.
TTCTAAGCCAAGCCAAAAGCAAGAATTTCCGATTGTAAGACGAAAAAACTCATAAAGCTGTTAGAAGTCGTTTAGATCAAACATAACGCTAGCCTTCAGCAAAAACCAAAATTACTTTCTTATCAATACAAAAATACGTATTGCATGACGTAACGAAAAAATCAAGTAGGTACTAGAGTTTAAGATTCCAAAAATAAAGCAGCCTCAATATCATCTTCCCCAATCGAAAAATTATATGGCAAAATTAATTCATCCCTGTCATACACCTCCCTGAGGAAGTATATCTATCAAAGCTTCATTTCACAAACAGAATACTTCATCAAAAAGTAATTACTCAATCAAAATTAATAATATACATTGTATGACTGAGTTACCAACGATTAAACTTAGTGCACACAAAACCCACCCCCCATAGACGCAAAAGAATCGTCGGCGCTCAACTTCGAGACGATTAACATCGGCAAATCCCCGGCAATTCTTCACGAGTCAACGCAATCATGATTGCAATGCTTTTAGTCTTAAGTAGTGCTCAAAAACTTCTTTTTTATTCTCAAGTCCAGCGCGGAAGGCTTCCCTTTTGACCGATAGCATCGACATCAACCCCTGACGCGGCCTTCGAAAAATAAATATCACTCCCAGTAGAAAGGGAGGAGAGGAGAGATTTGTAACGAGACGAAAATCCTCAAGAGGGAAGTTACAATAAGACGGAAGTCGCGGAAGAATTGTTTGACGATGAATCAAAGCACAGCGGTGAAATTTCTTTCCTTCAGTCGGCCATAAGTCATCGTCTTCCTTTCTTCCGTGTTCCCTCGACGACCCACGCGTCTATTAATTTTCTCAGCTGTTTATGTACGAAAAGTTTGATGAATCGTGGCAGCGATCGTGCAGATTTACTTCTTTTCTCTTTCCACGATATCCCTTTGGATTCTCGTTAACATTCCACCCTTCTCGAACGGCTTCCCGTTTTCCTTTCTGTTTGCGCTCTTGACTTCCTCGCAAGAGCATAAAAGAATTTAAAGCCTCTTTATCAGTAGAAGTATTAATATTTTGTTCAATCTTCTCAACATGTTCTGACCGTTTTCACAAAGTGATTTGAAAATGTGTTCGTAAATGGCCGGAGGAAAATGAAGTATCCCTTTTTTATGCAACGTTAAACACGCGAGTGTTTAACATTATACTTTAAACGTTACGTGATCGAGGGAGTTTAATTCCTTTGAATGAAGAAATGTATGTTTGATACGGCGCTGAAGCGATGTTTGCAAAGGAAATGAGCTAACATTGAGTGGGAGTTTTTTTAAACAAATAATGTATGTTATGTTATACGCTTTGTGAAGTTATTACTCTTAGTAAATTGTTGTACGTAAAGTAAATTAAAATAATATATATTGTATTACATGGTCTGCGAAGCTATTACTCCTATTAAAGTGTTATACGTAAAGTAAATTTACTTGGATGGTTTTCTTTTCTCTAATATATGAATATTTTTGTGACATAAATATGTTAATTAGGAACTTATGTGACTTTACGCATTATTCAATTCAATACCATATATAAAATAGTAGACATACGTTATATTATTAATTATACGCTGAATTAATTGTAAAAAAGTTAGTAAACTACGTCCTATTAGCTGAAGTAATGAATGATGAAATAATATTTGCATTCAAATATTTTTCACGGTGACTGCTAAAATTGAAGAGAAAACCCCTGCAACGATCGATGGAAAGAAAAGCTATTTCGAGATAAAACTGCAAAGAGAGATAAAATATACCATAAAAAGATGGAAGTAAAATAACAATTTTATAACGTACTATCATTACTTTGCTTCAAAATGAAGAGTCATCTCGTAAAATCACAAAGACTCTCAGCCTTTAAAATCAAGTTTTGTCAGCTAAAGTCATTTTACCAGGGTGGAAGAATATCACGAACAAGTTTACCTTCGATACCGTGTTGCTTTAACATCCTTTCCTATTTTCGAAAGACTCAGCTACAAATTCGTATACTCAGGAACTTATGACGCCCTTTTCGAGCTCATTTTCTCCGCCAGTAGAACGAAAGAAAGCTTCGTCATCGATGTAATAAACAAACAATAAAAATGCGGAAGAAATGGGGTGTACAAATCCGACCGAAATATTCTACTGGTAGTGGACTCTTTACGTTAGGGCTGACGGCTGAAAGTGTACGGTCACGAAGTCCTTTTGACTCTTAACTCCTTGCCGTACAATAACAAGTGACACTCATAATGCAATAATATAGAAAATTTTCAAGTTTTCCAAAAATGTTTAAATTAGAAATATCAGTAAGTCACGATGCGGTTAAATTATTTCTATGCTATTGATAATGCATCAAATTGGTATACTCAGGAACTTACGACGCCCTTTTCGAGCCCATTTCCTCCTCCAGTCGGACGAAAGAAAGCTTCGTCATGGGTGTAATAAACAAACAAAAGCACGGAAGAAATGGGGCTACAAATCCGGAATATTCTACTGGCAGTGGACTGTTTACATTAGGTTTGACGACTCACAGTGTACGGTCACGAAGTCCTTTCGACTCTTAACTCCTTGCCATACAATAACAAATGATACTCATAATACAATAAATAATATAGATAATTTTGAAGTATCCCAAAAATGTTTAAATTTAAAATATCCGTAGGTCACGATACGGCTAAATTATTTTTATGCTATTGATAATGCGTTCTATTCGTATACGCAGAAACTTATGACGCCCTTTTCGTATTCACTTCCTCCGCCAGTAGAACTAGAAAATGCTTCGTCATCGATGTAATAAACAAACAATAAAAGTACAGCAGAAATAGAGTGTACAAATCCGGAATATTCTATTGGCAGTGGACTGTTTACATTGCGCTTGACGTTTGACAATGTACGGTCATGAAGTCCTCTCGACTCTTAACTCCTTGCCGTACAATAACAAGTGACACTCATGATACAATAAATAATATAGACAATTTTGAAGTTTACCAAAAATGTTTAAATTTCAAATATCAGTATGCCAGGATGCGGTCGAATTATTTCTATAGTATTAACCCTTTGCACTCCGATGTTCCTTCTAAGGGGACCTTGGAATTTATTAGTGATTACAAAGGATAAATTTATTGCACCACAATATTTTAAAAAATGTATGTTAATCTGGACTTTTCTATTGAAATTGCACAAGATAGCAAATAAGTAAAACTGCCACCAAGTTGCTAATAGATAAAGTTAGAAATAACTCGAAGTGCAAAGGGTTAATATTGCGTTAAATTCGTATACTCAGGAACTTACGACGCCCTTTTCGAGTTCACTTCCTCCGCCAGTAGGGCGAAAGAAAGCTTCGTCATCGATGTAATAAACAAACAATAAAAGTCCGAAAGAAATGGGGCTACAAATCCGACCGGAATATTCTACTGGTAGTGTTTACATTAGGCTTGACGGTTGAAAGTGTACGGTCACGAAGTCCTTTCGACTCTTAACCCCTTGTAACCCAGATCATAAATTCTAAAATAAATAAAAACCGAACTATCAGAATTAATTTGCAGTAATATACTAATTAGCGGCATCTCTGCGTAAGATGGTGTATTGTTTCGATAGTATGGTATGTAGCAGTGATGATACAATGAGTTAAAAGGGAATAAATATGGTCCGTATGGAATTTGTAGAATCTTTTTTAGTTTGTTACAGAAATGTCACAAGGGGCTACAAGGGGTTAACTCCTTGCCGTGCAATAACAAACGACACTCATAATACAATAAATAATATAGACAATTTTATAGTTTCCCAAAAATGTTTAAATTAACCCTGCTGTTCTGCTCATTTATATCTAACATTTGTATTCCTTCCAGTCGTAGTGACCAGGCGAACAAGGGTTCACATTTTAAAATAAAAAATAGAAACAGATAGACGTAAATGTTAAATACTTTGAATATCAAAAAGTAATACTTAGAAAAATATTATCTTTTAAAATATAATCTTCATTTCGGGTTATATAGACCGGAGAAGAACAGTAGAATTAAAAATATTAGTAGGTCACGATACAATTAAATTATTTCTATACTATTGATATTGCGTTAATTTATACTCTACAGGAGGCTCTTGACTTGCACACATTTCTAGAAATTCAATTTGTTAAAGATTTTTCACGCCTTTTTAAGAAATGTTTGTTGCCATGCAGTCCCTGTAGTTCGCACTCACTCACACATTACCTATGATTTTCTAGCATTGTAATATCGTTTGTAGTATTGTCTACTAGATGTTAGGGAGTCAAAAGTTCACAAAAAACACATTAATGCACAGTTCTTAATATTTTTCCTGTATCTCTCTACTTACAAACATTCATTATTCACACACATTTTCAGGAAACAATTATATACAAACGTATGGCCAAGTGTATATTAGATATCAGAGGATAGATTGTTATTTCAACAATTAATTCTGAGTTATTGTGCATTCAATAACAAAAGAAATCGTACGGCAAGGAGTTAACCAACGTCTGTTTATCTACGCATTGATGGTCCTTCAATGAAACCAGTAAATTTTGCAGTATAGATGAATATTTCATCGTTCTAATGCATAGTAATTTTTAAATTAGTCGTGAGTTATTGTGCATTCAATAACAAAAGAAATCGAACGGCAAGCAATTATCCAACGTCTGTTTATTTACGCATTGACCGTCCTTGGATTAAACCAGTAAATCTTGCAGTACAGATGAATATTTCATCGTTTTAATATACAGTAAATTTTTAAATTAGTTCTGAGTTATTGTGCATTCAATAACAAAATAAATCGTACGACAAAGGATTAACCAACGTCTCTTTATCCACGCACTGATCACCCTTCGATAAAACCAATAAATCTTACAATACGGAGGAATATTTCATCGTTCTACTACGTCGTAAATATTTAAAAAGAAATTCCAAGATTCTACCACTTGCCAGTTTTGTAATTCCGAGGAAGGAAATGTTAAATTACTGCTTTTAGATGTAATTAACGGAGTAAAGTTCATTAAGCTTCATGGTCTCCATTTGTTCAATTGTGAAATGATATTGTAGCTACGCTTTTGATTTGATATTCTCATTTTAATGATTGAATTTCCAATTATTTCATTCGTTCAATTTACACCGTACAATTGAAACAATACGTAGTTCAATTTTTGGATTTAAAGTGAGAAATTTTCAGAGTACATTGACGATATTAATTTTGAAAATTATTCATCAACATGGAGCGCTTGAAAGCAACCCAGACGAAGTATATATGGGCAAGAATATCAAGTCAAAATCATGGTGCATTATACATGAATAGATCGGGCAACTAAGATGCTCGGGTATGACGTAGGTATTTCCTTTAACAGCATGTCATTCAATAATACCCGTCCGAAGCTTATTGTTCGGACATCCAAGCAGAATTAATATAGACTCTAATACACATTCATCTTCTAAATAAAATATTTCTTATCCTCCAAATCCTTCAATTAATTCAAAACAGCGCAGCTCCAAATCTTCTCCAACTATCTCCACAAATTTTCACTTACAACCTAACAATACAAGTCAATTTCCCAATCAACATAGATTACAAAAATACAATTAATCTTCCACTAACACATTCATATACCGTGTCAAGAATCCTACGATTCATAACTTCTGATTTGCAAAAACACAAAATTTCGATAACACCTTCGAAAAGTCAGCCTATACAAATATATCAATATATGAAAAAAAGACACATTAAAAAATATCGATTCAACGATAATACATGCAAAATTCAAAACATAAGATTTCAAACGAACTCGATTAAACGGTCGTAGTGTTCTGAATGACACGTCAAGGATTCCAGGAAGTTACGCGCCCATTCAAGTAGAATGAGTGAAAGAAAACATCTTCAAAGACACGTACGGGTGTAACAAGTACGCTGACCCTCGTTACTTACCCTATCCGACGCTCCACCGTTGGTTGATCCCGTCGAACTCCTGGAGCCCAATGATCTCACCTGGTCCCAAAAATCCGTTGATTCCTGTCCGTCGTAGAGTGCACGATAAACAATGAAGAGACGCGTCGTTAGAGAAGAGAAACGATCGCTCCGAGGCGAGAAAGAGCGCGTCTTCGAGTCGCAGTGGAATAGCCACTTGTAGAGTCGGCGGATGACCGGGCGCGTAAACTAGACTGGCGGGTTGGCAAACAGGTGAGATGCCGTCGCGTGCCCGTCTCTCTCATTCCCCCCACCGCTGCTCTCTCTCTCTCCCACTCCTCCGCCCTACTCCAATACCCGGCCGGTCTCTCTTCCCCCACTCCTCTCCCAACTCGAGCTTTCTCCTTTCTCCTTTCTCTTTCTCGACATCTCCTCTCCTTCCCCTTTCACTCTGCTGCTATCGCTCTTCTCCTTTCTTCCACCCCTATTCTCTCTCTGTCTCTCGTTTTACTTCATTTTATCTCTCTCTCCCTCCCCTATCTCTGTTGCACCCTCTGAGAATATTAGCGGTCCTCCCACTTCCAGATTCTACCCGATGTCCTCTCCTTCAGTTTCCACCACTCCACCCTCTCTTTCCACTTGCCGTGTCCTTCCGTTTAACAATCCCTCGTATTTACCCTTTCTGTTTCACCCCAATCCTTCATCCTTCTCCATCAGCATCCTCTCAGTTTCCGTGTTCCGCACCCATCATCATCGTCCTTTCGCGCCTCCAGCCTTACCACCTTCCTCCGTGTCATTTCGTCCTTTAATCTCTCCCCCACTACCTTCGTTCCAGCAAGCTTCTCTTCGTGCCTCCTTTCTACCTTAGGACTCACCCTCTTTCATCCCTGTATGTTTCGTTGCATCCTGTTCTCTCTCGTTCTTACTATTCTCTCCCTCCAGAGGGTGAATTCCCCTAGTTTCCTTCACCTCGCCCCTGGCAACCGAACCATACCCTCGTAGGGGCTCTCCCTACCCCCTGCAGGGGTTACAACCGGAGGTACTTGCGTGCGCAGCACGTCCATCGATCTATTTCAGCTCACCTACGCTCCTGGCAAGCCTGGCCTCTACCCTGCTACTAGGTACCTGCTGCTACCCTGCCTGAGCCTCTCTGTGGGTGCGTTCACACTGGTAGATAAGGTGTGGATGAGAAGAAAGGTAGAGGTGTTTTATTATGACCTGAAACGATGTTCTACCTTGGCTATTGGGACACCGATAAATGCGTGTAAATATAATATCGAAGGATTCCGAGGGATCGAACCTAGGGATTAGAGATCGATGAAAGCGCGACGGATGAAAGAATGCGGGAACAGTGAATTCGGTTAATCGTGCTGGATTATGTGTAGGGATATATTTATTGCTGGAGTTGCTTGTAATTTCAATGGAATTATGTTTAAGTTGTTTTGGAGCTGTTTTACTTGATATATTTTTGTGATGTTTGGTTCGATTTAACCCCATTAACTACAATGACGAGTGACACTGCTGATAAGATCATTAGGGATAGGAAATTTTCAAATTTTGCAAAATCTATGGGAGTGAAAATATTAAGGAAACGTGACGCGATAATATTATTTTTAGAATATTAGATTTGATTATAAGTTATATCAAGACGTAATGATCATTTTATATTTTAGTAATTGAATTGTGTACTATGGTTGAGACAGTCACAAAACAAATCGTAGGGCAAGGGGTAAGTAATTGTTGGTCCCTTTGGTTGGTTGGATTCTTGTTAGGTTGGCTAAATATATTTCCATCGTACGGATTTGCGATTTTCTATTGTTAGAGATGTCGATGTGGGCGTTGTGGAAACTCGTGTAATCGACTGGTCGCTTTATAAACTTAAAATGGAGATTATTATAGCAGCGATGAATATTGAAATGATCATACATCAAGGAAAATATAACAATCACATAGGATCCATAGATTTTTGAAAGTTGTAACATTTTGAAGCTTTAATGGAAAACTACTTTTAACGGTTAACATAGAAATTCAAAATTTAATATAAATTGCAATGTGAATGTTGAACTTCGAAGTAACTGAAAACTGGTTATTAAAAACGGCATTATTTGCGAAACAACGCAACGTTGAACAATGCATCAGAAGTCTTTCACTGTTGCCCCGTGACAAAAGCAACACGAGAACTGTTGGCGCTTGAAACGTTCGCTTTTGCAAAAACCATGGGGAGTTGTGAGAAATCTTTCTATTATATTTCGAGAGAATGGTTGCGTAGTAGGTTTCTTAATCAACAAACTTATCGCGAAGACTGACAATATTGGCAAAAACCAAAGCTACTCCTGAACAATACCGAGGGGAAGAAGTTTCAGTAACTTTTCATTCGCTTTCCTTCCTTCTAGAATACCCAATAAACAATTTCGAGTAGCAGCGCCATTATTGAAAAATAAATATCAATAGTCTCATTCAACCCTTATAACACCAACCAACACTCTCACTGGCAAATGTAACCTAGACAAATACAACTTAATTTTTTTTTTACATTACTTTATGCACATGCAACTTTTTAAACTATTCTTACTAATGTAAGATATTTATTACAAATACACGATGGTTAAAATAAATGCAAATGGAAACGTTAATTAATCGGAATTCACTGTACATTACAATCACACACATTTTCTATTCTAAACTATTGCTATGCAAGTAAAATAAATGTTACTGAGCTATGGGACATTCCAGTTGTTGATAAAATAAATAAATAAGTGATGCTACAGTCGATAGTCTCGGTCGACGGACGCGTGTTCTAAATAAAAAGTATATTTTATCGTCTATCTAGTCACTTCTATTTGTCAGTTCCTCTACTCGCCTATTCTTCTGGTCGTCTATACATCTATTCATTTAATCGTCTAATCGTCTAACCATCTATTCGTCTATAGGACTTTCTTCTCCCAACAGGTTTGTCTGCGTCTTCTCTTTCCGCTTGCAGTCTACGACCGTCTTTCTTCCGTCATTTGTTTTACTCTGGATCTTTCTAGAACGATCTAGAAAGATCCTCGTGGGATTTATAAAATTCCCACCCTAACAAATCGATAGTTCGAAAAAAATCATGTCATAGCACAATTTTGCTCTGTTACAAATTTATTTACATTTAATTTTTTGAATGATCTAGAAAGATCACTGTGGGATTTATATAATTTCTACATCAACTAAACTAATGCTTCATAAAAAATTATGTCATAGTACTGTTTGTCCCTTTGACAAATTTATTTGCATTTAACTGTTAAATATGTTCAAATATTCTTGGTGCGATAAGGGTGAAATGTCTAATTCTAATTTTTTGAATGATCTAGAAAGATCCGTGAGGGATTTGTAAAATTTCCACACTAACAAATCGATACTTCGTAAAAAATTATATCATAGCACAATTTTGCTCTGTGACAAATTTGTTTCCATTTAATTTTTTGAATGATCTAGAAAGATCACTGTGGGATATATAAAATTTCCACATTAACTAAACTAATGCTTCATAAAAAATTATGTCATAGTACTGTTTCTCTCTCTGACAATTTTTTTTGCATTTAGTTGTTAAATATGTTCAAATATTCTTGGTGTGATAAGGGTGAAATGTCCAATTCTCATTTTTTTAACCACTCCAAAGAACAATACACGAAGAAGGAAGATCCTTGGCACGAATTCGACGGTATTGGTTATCAAAGGTGAAAGAGAAATTGAAAATAAGAAGAACAGAACTGAAAGTTAGATAATACGTATTTGGTGAAGCTGTTAGGGAAAATCGTTTATCTATTACCTCACTCTTCGTTGCGACAGGTGCTATGGATGCTTGCCGATAGATTCCGAGGTTTAAGAAAACTTCACCAGGGATTTCATTTTCTAAAGAGTCTTCGTTTTCGTTCCCCAGAGCTTCAAACGAGGATGAATTTTAGTCGATGTTCTCGGTAACATCGAGATCTTTAAACCCATTTTCTTCCCTCATATAGAGACGCTTTAAATAATTAGGGAAACAAAGTTGCAACCTCGTGTCACATTCGATGAAGAGATTGCAAAAATGAAAAGATATTTTAAACGTTTCGCGATGACGCTCTTGTGGATAAAATATTTATATTGAGAGAACATTGGATGTCTATTTAAAAAAAAGGGACGATTGAATTATGAGCCTCGACTTAGGGATTTCAAGCACGTTCTTTTATCAAATTCTTCCTTTATTAACGTTCGAATTTCAACTCGACAGAGGAGCATGACGTGGCTTAGTTAGGATCATATTCAGAGGACCCCACTGAAGATATCAAATCACGTTGCATCATGGAATATCAGGGCTCGCCGTAATTCGTTGATTTTCCTGTCACGAAATAGGAAATATTCGATACCTCTGATCGATCTCATATTTCGCGGTGATAAGGAAAATTGTGGTGTTTTTATTTTTCACGTCGACCAAACATTGAATTTGCGATGTGTGGATGTTTCGTGGATCAATAGATATATTGTTTTTTAATATTTTTATCCTCTTTTGCACTGTTTTCAATATTTCATGCTGTTTATTTTTATCATTTTATAACAATAGGATTTTAAGTATTAGTATATTTGTAACAGAGTTTTCTGACAATTTTTAGCTTGACAAATGTATGAATATTATTCATGATAAAATTTTCAATACTTTTGTATTATTTTAAATTAGATTTTTAAAAAATTCAGAATAATTTTCAATATGTCAGAATATAATTCAGTTTCAGATGAAGAAATTAATTTGATTTATCGACAGCTAAGTATAATTTAGTATCGAAAAATAACCCTGATAACGAGCGTGTTGAATGCAACAAGTATTTGTACAGAATACAACTATAATCACATAGATACGAAGGCGATGGAAAGATTAATGGATGCAAAGCAAAACATAAAACGTACAGTTTTTAATAAAATTGTTAGCCCTCCGTTGATTATTTCAATTGCTATGAAAACAACAGAAGACGCGTAAATGTTTCACGATATTGTAAATTCGGCTTTTATCAACAAATTCAATTTTTTTTAATGACATCTATTTAAAAGAAAATTAAATTTTACTGTGGCGTAAATCGATGGAAAACAAAATGAACTGTAGATTCAATTGTGTTTTCCAACGAAATACAATTATCGATGCCGAAGCCATCAAGGTACTCAAAATGACTGGGGCTAATTCTGAAAACCTTTATTTTAGTTTATTTCAATTGAGTTTCTCCAATTTCTTGCTTCTATCTTCTAAAATACAGACGATTAATTCGATTAAGTTTCCACCATCTTTTTTTACACCGATATATTTGTCTCCCACTTTGAAATTCATCAAATAAACCCATTATTTGGCCAGCAAGAAATCAGAGAAAATAAATAAAATTTAAAGATGCAAAGATGAATTCATTTCACCAAAACCTCTCAATTTATATCGTGATCTTTGTATGCTGCCAAAATAGTAAATAAAGATAATAATTAACCCCTTCGGACCCTGTGCACATTGTAATGTACATACATAATACTTTTCGCGCTGTATTTTATTACGTATAAGTTTAAACTTAGTTTCAACACCTAATGAATTTTATTTTTTTATACAAATGTTTTTCAGGATCTCCTTATTGTTACAAATTTTACGTAAGGACCATATATCCATTAAAATGTACATTTACAAATTATAAATAAATATTTTTATAAAAAGTATATTGTTGCTTTCATTCACATGAATTAAGTTAATTTTAGTATAAAAATAATTTTTTCTTAAATGAAAAAAATTCGGGTCTGAAGGGGTTGACAATTTTAATGATTAATTACTTGCGTCCTATTTTAGCCCATTACCTTCCATGATCCCCATTTAAGAATTTATTCGTTTTCAGTCTTTTAGCATTCAATTTAGATATTAGAAGTGCTTTTCAGATTAAATATATTGTAGGATATTGATAACAATATACTTTTAATAAAATAACTTACACAAGTGGAAACTTAATTTATAGTGAAATATGGGGAACGCACACTCTAAGCTATACATATACACACACACACAATAATATAACAAATAATATAAACTACAATATAAAATCCGTCTATCGTCTATGCGTCTCTAGTCTACTGTTCGTCTATCGTCTATTATTCGTCAAACTCGTCTATCGTCTACTCTATCTGTCGTCTATTCGTCTACCGTCTATAATTCGTCTATCGTCTACAGTTCGTCTAATCGTCTATCGTCTACTGCGTCTACTCGTTTATCGTCAAATACGTCTATCACCTACTACGTCTACTCTATAACTCGTCTCTCGTCATATACGTCTATAGTCGATCTCGTCTACTGTCGATCTGTTCGTTCGTCCTCGTGCAGTCCACGTTTCGTCGTCGATCGTCTTTTCGTCCGTCGATTGTCTCATGGCGGCTCCGTCAAAACGCGCGGGATTTATAAAATCCCCACACTCGGCCATCCTGCAAGTCATCCGCCTCGGATGACACATCATCCTGACACCACGATCTCACACTCTTCTCATAGGTAGAGGTCATCATTGGCCCCTCCTGCACACTTCTCTTACGCAAATCACACGCATCTCGTCCCTTATCTCTAACAATTCTGTAAGAATTACATTTTCGTCGTCGGAAATTATAAATCTCATTTTCCTCGCGAATCCTAGCAGTCTCTCGATCAGTACTTGTTCCTCTCAATCTGGAATCTAAATCTTTCGTCTTCGTACCACTGAATTTCGCTCGTGACAATCCAGTCGTTATCACCTCGGGATTTACGTCTTTTCCTTCGTAATTTTCTTGAATTTCGTCTTGAATGAAAATTGTACCTCTATTGCTCATTGTATCATTTGGGTTTTCAAAAACAGTTTTTTCTATTTCTAATTTTCTTCTCACGTCTATTGCGGTGGTCATCTTGGTGTCGTGCTTTCGCTTGTCAGCTAACATATTTCCTAAAATGCAGGTCGCGCAGTTATCATTAAAATCTTTTACCTTTTGTATCAATTCTGGAATGTAATAATCTCGTTCTAATAATTTTCTCGTCTCCTCTATGGTGAAATGACCCTTCTCGTGTGCTTGTCGTATCACTTCTGTCTGCATCGCCGTAGGAACTACTAATAAATTGCGGCCTAAAACAAATTTATATAAAATACCACCTCTTAAATTGTAATCATCGTAAGGTTCCTCTTTCAATAATTCTATAATCGTCTTAATTGAATCGTCATTTTGTTGTGCTCCTCTTATTATCCCAATTGCGCCTTCATGCTGCATATCCATAGCGGGTCGTCTATTCCGTTCGTCGATATGCGTCATCTTCTCTCTTTGTCTAATTCCTCTCGCAATGGAATCCTTCTTATCTATAGGCTCCTGAAATGTCTGATAATTCGTAATGACTTCACCCGAATCTTGTCGTCTATCGAAATCTGGTTCATTGTCCTTAACAATAACGTTAACTTCTACACTGGTACTCTCAGTCTTTTTCACTCCACAATTCGAAATTAATCCGTCGACTTCGTCACAGTCTCTTTCTGTATCGCGTTTGTCAACATCTATAGACCTATTTCTCGAAATAACTGTAATACCGTTTACATCTATCTTAACTTCAGCTAAATTTAAAATATCACGTCCAATAATCATATTTACAAACATCGAATCATTCGCTACTACATACATCGTACATGGAAATTCGTCGCAATCAATCGAAATTGTTGTTTTAAAGTATCCTAACGCTCTAGTTTCACACTTACCTACACCCGTCAATATAACATCACACGCATGCAACTCACACACTCCAGTTCTTCTATACACACATTCACGCATAACACTTACTTCACTACCAGTATCAATCAACGCATCTACATCTAAATTATTACATCTAATATTTTTACACATAGTGTTTCTCTCAGCGGTCACAATAGTGTTCATTTCGAGTCGCGTCACTGACGGCTTTTCGCGATTTTCACCGTTCTCGCAATTTGCAGCAATGTGTCCAAATTTTTTGCACTTAAAACACTTTTTACCTAGTGCCCTATTTTCACAGTCAAATGATCGGTGTCCCTTCTCACCACAGTTAAAACAATATTGTTCGTTTCTTTGACTGTCTTTCTCTACTACGCGCGGCAAAATCTTCGGATTCTCCGTCTTCTTCGTCCACACGTCTTTTCCTCGATATTCTCTAGGCTTCTCTTGACTGCTCTTCGGCTTTTCTTGATTTTTCCGTATTTCCGCGTATATCTTCAATCGCTCTTTAAAGTCTTTTAAATTTGCCACACCGTATAACACATTTTTATTAGCAGAGTCATCTTGTATTCCGTTAATTACGTACCGCATCAATGATTCTGGTTCGATCGCACCACGCATCGCCAGCTCCTTCATCTGCAAATAATATTCCTGGATGGTTTCTTCTTTCCTCAATTTCCGTCTAGCGAGCATCTCATGCAATTCAGCACTGTTCACTTTCGTCGCGAATTCGTCCAACAACACAGTCTTTATTGTTTTCCACGATTTAATAATGCCTTCACTTTGCACCACTAATTTCGCAAGACCTCTAAGCGACCTTTTCGCAAATACTATTTGCTGTAATTCGGTCCATCTAAAAAATGCGGCAGCCTCTTCGAAATCCGTAATCCATCGCTGTACTGGATACGAATCCCCTCCGTCAAAAGTACGTAAAATATCTTCAACGTCTTTATACCCCATCGAACATCTTGCGTCGTCTCGTTCTCCACGTGGCACTCTTGTTACATCGTTGCTTGCGCGGACTGTCTCCGCTACAAAGTCTCGCTCTTTTACATGCTCAACTACAACATCGCCTTCTTCATCCTCGTCCTCGGTTTCTTCATCGTCAACTTTTCCCAATAAATTCAAATTCATTAAACCGTTGCAAACACGTTTTATTATTTCTTCTTTAGTTCCCGCGTAATCAAGGCCAAGTATATTGCAACACGATGTTAAATCGCCGACCGTCAATCCTCTCGCGTCTTCTAGTTTGTTCGTGTGCTCTTCCGAACCATCGCTAAATTCAAACCCTCTAAACTCGCGTAGTCGTTTACGATTCCCTCTATCACCTTCTTGACGAAAAACAAATTTATGCAAAGCGGCTACCGAAGTTGCTGATGCCGTCTTAAGTTTACGATGAATGGTCTCGATTTCTCCCAAGCTTTCCATCTTATCGATTTTCTCGAACAATTAAAAATTAAGAATAAAAATCTCTTTCGAAATTGTCTTTACCTCGACTGTACCGTTTCTCACTCTCAGAAACGTGCGGATGCGAGTCGCGCATACAATGTTGCACCTCGCGTTCGACTCACGCAGCTCTCTCGATCACTTTTCTTCAACCACACTTCACCTTGATAATATTGTTCGTCAAAAAAGTCAAAAGTCTCTAAATTCCTCACGTTCCCGATTTCACTACGTTTCGGCACTTGTATCCCGGACGAGCCCCCAAAGTTTGTAGGATATTGATAACAATATATTTAATAAAATAACTTACACAAGTGGAAACTTAATTTATAGTGAAATATGGGGAACGCACTCTAAGCTATACATATACACACACACACAATAATATAACAAATAATATAAACTACAATATAAAATCCGTCTATCGTCTATGCGTCTCTAGTCTACTGTTCGTCTATCGTCTATTATTCGTCAAACTCGTCTATCGTCTACTCTATCTGTCGTCTATTCGTCTACCGTCTATAATTCGTCTATCGTCTACAGTTCGTCTAATCGTCTATCGTCTACTGCGTCTACTCGTTTATCGTCAAATACGTCTATCACCTACTACGTCTACTCTATAACTCGTCTCTCGTCATATACGTCTATAGTCGATCTCGTCTACTGTCGATCTGTTCGTTCGTCCTCGTGCAGTCCACGTTTCGTCGTCGATCGTCTTTTCGTCCGTCGATTGTCTCATGGCGGCTCCGTCAAAACGCGCGGGATTTATAAAATCCCCACAATATTTAAAACAGTCTATTTTAGTTGTACTTTTATGCAGTCGTTTTCGTAAACTACTTTTATTCTCATATTGTGACAATACTTCCTCCAAACACAATTAAACCGAGATAAATTTGTCAGAGAATTTTTAGTTAGCAACAAAACTGCCGTCGATGGTGCATTTATAGGGAAACATGAAATTTCTCGCAATCGTCGGAGCACGATAAAACGCAGGGTATTCGTAGCTCGAAGATTAACCGTCACCGATTGTTTTGTGGCTCTCGTTGCAATTCATTTGCGTCCAACTGCAGAGACGTCGTTATAAAAGAAGAGCGTAATAAATCTAAGAGAAACCAAACGATATCGTTAGCCTAGATTCACGGGCTCCCGTATTTACCCGCAACATTGTACATTCGTTAAATCAATGCCCCTGTTTAATGGAACTGCGGCGAGTCTATGATGCGTTAATGAAAACGTATTATCGATTTTGCAGTGGCAGAAAACGGTTCAACTAACGCAGATACCGATCGATCGATCGCTTCAGACTATCTGGCAAACAATCGTTTCAAAATGATCTTCATTTAACGATCGGGTAAGTAGAAATTGATTTGTTGTTCCTTTTTGCCAACATTTTCATTCCTTGTGCTATTATTATTTTGCTTAGGATATACAAATTTGAATGGATATTAAATCACTGAGACTATGATGTATCAAATGTTGATATGGAAAAATTCTGTCGGAGGTGATGGGGATTTAACTTGGTTTAACACTAGAACTACCGACGTTAAATCTATTACATTTAAATGTGTTAAATAAGTACTTCGAAACAAGCTGTATTAAAAAAAGTGGTAAAGATGACCGATTCTGTAGTTTATGTTTTATATTATGGCTGTAGAATTTCTATTCTATGACTCTCGAATAAGCTTGGAGAATTTTTGGAAAAAATTGAGAACCAATTGTTTTGACTTGCTTGGTAGTTCTAGTGTTAACACATTGATTGCCATGGGGGTCACCGGTGACCGGTGCTATTGAATTCAAAGAAATTTCATATGACTTTTCAATTGTATAATAATATTTACAAATTTTCTAACACATTCGGTATTGAGATACTGACGTTCAAAAAGTAAAATTCTGCTGAATACATAGCTATTTGTATCTTTGAAGTTTCTGCTTTACGAAGATGGGATTTTTATAGGAAAACTATCACTTCGATAGAAATGATCAAACGATCGAAATATCAATGGCATTCAACGTGTTAACCCCTTAAGGACTAACGACGCATATATGCGGTCTGAGAAACAATTTAATTATAATTTATACACGGACAAAATTAAAAAATTGTGGTACAATCGTTGAAATATAATTACACAAATAGTAATTTCTAATTTGTATATATTAACCCCTTGCCGTGACATTTCCTTTGTGATTAAATGTGCAATGACTATGAATTAATTACTAAAATAACAATCTAGCTCCTAATTTCCGATATAGTAAATGACTTAACGTAATATTGAATATTATTGAATTAATTTTAATTTATCAGGACTCACTGATATTATTAATTTTATAATTTTACAAATACTTCAAAATTGACTATTCCATTTATCGCGTCACAGGCAGCACTCTTTATTGTACGACAAGGCGCTAATAGTCAAATTTTCTGTCTGAGATGTTGTTTTGGAGCGCTAATTAAATGATTGTCAAAATGAGTAGTACACTGATAACATCAAGAAAATAGTGTTTCATTCAACATGCGTCTTTAATGATTCAAATAGCCGAAGAATAAAGTAAGAAATGTTCAACGGCGAAGAAACTTGCAATCGTTTCGCCAAATATACTTTCAACGGTTATGTAAATCCTCGAGTAGAAAGATTCGAAGCAATTTTCATTCATTCCCTGAAAGTTTTCTTCGGCCGATTGAAAGCCTTCATTGTACTCCGAAATTGTAAAGAATTTAAAAGCGCACTTCCGACGTTCATTTACCGCGAGAGAACCTCCTCGACGACTGTTCGACCAACCATTTCTTACGAGTCGTATAACCGTAAAGCAATAATAACACCTGTGGATGATTTATACGTAGAGAAGTTCAGAATAGACGATACACTTATTCGCAAGGATAGATCATTCCTATCTTTTTAATGAAATTTTATCGTACCTCACCGACAGACTTGCTCAACTGTTCGCCTAAAGTCGATAAAACGTGTGAAAAATTTCTTTAATAATATTAAAGTTATCATTCATTCAGTTATCATCAGAAATTCTTAAAAATCGCTGTTTAAAAATAATCCTTAGATACTTGCGATTCTCAATTATAGCATATTCAGTATTCAACTGATGCAAATGGATTTCTTTAGAAATATCTTTAATATTGGCAATCAGAAATCAATAAAAAAGTTTTTTAACATAACACCAGCAAAGATCTGCAATCTTACATTTCTCCAAGCATAATTATTGTTTTGCTTCACTATAAATACAGTTGCAGAGAACTTTAGTACCTTTAACTAATATATTGAGCTAATGGATAAACATTTCCTCTGACATTTCTCTAATCATCGCACTGAGAAATCGATAAAAAAGTTTCTTAATATAAAACGAGCAAAAATCCGCAATCTTACAATTCTCCAAGCATATTTATTGTTTTGCTTCACTAAAAATACAGTTGCAGAGAACTTAGTACCTTTAACTAATATATTGAGCTAATGGATAAACATTTCCTCTGAAATTTCTCTAATCATCGCACTGAGAAATCGATAAAAAAGTTTCTTAACATAAAACCAGCAAAAATCCGCAATCTTGCAATTCTCCTAGCATATTTATTGTTTTAGTTCACTAAAAATACAGTTGGACTATATCTAGTGTCTCAGACAAATATATCACACTAATGGATAAACATTTCCTTTGAAATTCCTGTACAAACTAATGAAAAAAAAAAAATACTATCAATCTTCTTCAAGCATTCCATTAAACGTGCAATTACTTTTCTTCCATTTGCCTCGATGCTTCTACATCGAATGCAAAATACGGAACTGCGTGAATTTTAAGCACGAATCACTGAAGCAGAAACCGTAGTGGCATCTTTATCCGAATATAGACTCCCTAAAATAGTAGAAGACAGCTAAGTCATCGATAGGGGGTTTGCCTTTATTTCGAATCGTTTAAATCGTCCCGTCATTTGCATCGGAGGCAAATTGGGGGAAGGTACGCAACATTGGGGCGTAAATTTAAATCCGACTCGATACGAATTTACCGATGGCCTCCTTCGGGAACAGCAGGTCGATGTCTCCGTGGAATCGAGTTTCCAACGAAACAACTTTCGGAATGAGGGTTCGACAAAAATTCGAATTGTTTATGCTTGTTGTTGTTTCCTTCATTCGAAGTAGCTTTGGTTATTTCGGGACTTGGAGATAAATAAAATATTATCTGAGTACGAGTGTTGCTTGTTTTTTAATTAAAATTTAGAAGTGTGTATTGACTAAAAATAATTTCAATCTGATATTTAATCCTTTGGGGTTTTATACTGAATCATAGTCCATACAACTTTCCACCATGGCTAATCTCTATTAACACTAAACCTACCAAGGCGGTCATAATGACCGGTTCTCGATTTCTTCAAAAAACTACCTAAATTGATAGGGGAGCCGTGAAGTAAAAATTCTACTTCTACTATATAAAGCCTAAATTAGTTAATTAACTAATCCTTTCGCTTCTTGATTTATCTTTTTCCAAAGTACTTGTTCAATAAATTTAAATTTTAATAGATATAACGTCGGTAGTTTTAGTGTTAAGGTATTTTCGATTCAACAACTGCAACATGTTGCTATAAATTACGATTATTGCTAAAAAAAGAAAATATGTTATCGAAATTATTACCAAATTTATTTCAACCAAGCGACGATCTACCAATGATTAATACAACATACTTAAAATTGTTAAATAAATCTTTCCAAATCGAAGTAATGAAGGGAGGAAAACTTGATCGATTCAATCGCTTAGGCTTCTAAAAAGCCATAGAAAGTTGAAAGAAACAGCGTTAGAAAATTCAGGAACAATTTCAAGGCAAGTCATTTTGACCACTTTGGCAGATCTAGTGTTAACAGATCCTAAACAGTGTCACGTCCACTATCTCTGCGAAACAGTTTCTATCTAGCCGTTTGCCTATCCTCCCCCTAATCTTCCTGTGTCTCTGCTTTTCCTGGAATCTCAAGGGAAGACAGTAATACATCCCGTTTACGTGCATCTCGAACTCCGTTTCAGGAAGCTTTCCCAAGCTCTCAAGACTATTCGCACAAAACACTAAGAACAATTTTTTAAAATAAAGTCTTCAAAGCATTCTTAACTCTTCTACTCTGCTGGGATTTATATGACCCGAAATGGTGATTATATTTTAATAGATACTATGTTCCTAAATATTAGTTACTTTTTTATATAAATTTTTTATAGTTGTAGTACAAAAAACTACAGTATTAATTTTTCATATTCAAAGTATTTAACATTTACGTCTACCTGTATATTTTATGTTTCTTAACACCAGATATACAGCAGCCGTCAAATTGAGGGGTTCCCCCTTTTTGAAAAATATTTCTCAAGTTTATAGAGAAGTAATATAGTAGATATTTCGTGTGTATTTTATAATACGCAGATTACTTGACTGATCCTCTTTTTTTCAGCTTGATTTATCTTTTTTTAAAGTACTTACTTGAACTATTTAAATATACCGGATTTAACGATCTAGTGTTAAATTGTGAATCTTTGTTCACCAGGTCACTATGACCGGAAGGAATACGAATGTGATATATATAAATGAACAAAACATCAGCATTAAAAATATGCAAAGACAATTATAAGAAGAATTTATCGAGAATCTACTATACCCTCTTTTGATCTTTCACATCGCACATGTTTAGCATCTAATCCTCTATGGGCCCCTATAACTTTAAAGTAACACAGTAACAAATTTATGCTTTTATTCCCCAAAGTCAATTCTGTAACTTTCTTAACACTTTGAACGCCACCGGTATTTCGTTAGATTCATCATTTTTACTGAAGTGGAACTTTTTCTATTAAATTCGTATTTTTGCAAAGCAGAACCTTTAACACTAGATTTACGGATATTGATTTACCTATTTTTCTGAAGCGAGCCGATTCGAATCATACAAGAAAATTGAAATTTATGGCAAAGAAAATAGTTCCAAATCAATTGAAATGAAAGATTTATTATTAAAAAATTAACCAACCAATTTATTATATATGTAGTAATCAAATTTCGAATGAGTCAAATTGACTACGTAAATCTAGTGTTAAAGATACAGATAGATAGATAATCGGCAGACCTTTATCTTTTTAATGTCGATATTTAAATATTTAATATATCCGAGAATTCACATATTATACTACAATTTCAAAGTTACACGGAAATTTAATGAATTCAATAGCGCCGGTCACCGGTGACCCCCATGGCAGTCAAAGTGTTAAATATTACAATTTAGTTTTTACAAATTATAAAGTTCTTCACAATCCAATGTTTTAAAATCAAGTTAACTCTATCATTTATAATAGTATTTTTATTGTTTTCTAATGTGCTATTATGAGTGATCTTCAGATGCTACAGAAAATTCGAACTATAGAGGGTTAAGTAGTCGAACACGTTTTGTCTTTCCTCAGTTTCCTCTTTCAATCTCTTTCCTCCTTTTTATCCTTGTTCTTCTTGACGAATTTTTCTTCCGTGTAATATCTCGGCGTTTTCACCCTCGAATATTCAGGTCGAGAGATGCTCGAGCATTAACGACGATTGTAGATTCGCGAAGTTGGATAAAGGTGTATCCGGCACTCGACGATCAGACGGAATCCGTGCAATCTTCCTCGTCGACAATCCGTTTCGCCTCGGCTCATTGATCTTGATACTCAAGACGGGAAATCGTTGCCGTAAGATCCATACATTACGATTAGATGTAGTGAAAGATTAAAAGTTTAAACGAGCCCTTGCGGCATACGCCGAAAATTCACCAAGCGAATTTATAAACGGAGATCGGTACGATTTTTTGGTTATTCCTCTCCTTTTTTCTTCAACAATGGTGGATGAAATTTTGTTGGCGATATTTTTCAAGTATGCTGTGTTATTGATTTTTTTACGGAGAAAATTAATTTGGTGATAGCGAAATATTGGTGATTTTGATTGACGAATTGATTTGATGAGTTGAGATGAATTTGGTGGTAGAGAAATTGTGTGAGTAGGGAATTTAAGTTTGCTTTGATTTTAATTAGAAGTCGTTGAGGTGTTGGTAGAAGTTTTCTAATTTTCATAATTATTGATAGAGTTTGTGGAGGGACTAATTAATTTGTTGACATCGTTGAATATTGAAGCTGTTGTAAATTTGTTAGGTTTCGCATCGAGTGATAATTCGTTGAAGCATCGTCAACAGATGTTTTCGAATATTCTAAATTACTGATTGATTTCGATCGGTGAAAAGTTAATTTGTTGACATCGTTAAATATTGAAAGGATAGTTAGTTTTTTGCCATTTGTTTCCAGTGATAATTCGTTGAAGCATCGTTAGCAGATGTTTTTAAATATTGTAAATTAATAAATTCTTACGAGAAGTTCAAATTAATTTCTTGGTACTGTTAAATGTTACAATTAAAGTAAATATTTCTCTTTCATATTTCCAATCAAAATTTATTGCAATATTGTTACGAATATTTTACGTGTACATTGGATTATTTATTATATTTAAAAAAAAAAAGGAAAATTAACGTATTGACTCTGTCGCACGTTAAAACTGGAAAGTTTTCAGTATGCTCTGAATTTTTCATCGTTCTCCTGTCAGTTTTCCTCTCGAAAGTGTTCCACCGAACTTATCGCGCAGTTTTCGTTGATTACTTTAAACTTGGTGAACGCTTTTTATCATAATGTATTCACTTTGCGCGGCAGATGGCTCGATAAAGCAAGTTGATCATAGATTGTACGAGCCCTTGCGCAGAAAAGATTTTACGAGAACTTTACGAGTATTCATAAATGTGTTACAATATTTAACAAATTTTTCCACTTGATTGAAAATCCAATCACTCTGATTACACTCGATAACATCGAATTCTCAAAGTAGTTCTCTTCGCATAAAAATTTCCAGCAACTGTCAATCCTTTTGCCAATATGATGAAATAGTTGAAAATTTGTTTTTCTTCAATCGACCTCGTTATTTTATTTTCTTACTTTTTGTCTTTTAAATCATTTCAAATCATGGCATTCGTATTTTGCCTTTCGAAGACTTGTCAAACGATGGAGATGCATATGTGTCTTCGAATCGTAGAGAAATTTATGTACAAGCGAATTGAAAATGTGAAAGTGAATCTGCTTTGAGTTTGTACGATGTATGATCGAAATAGCAGAAAAAAATTGTTGAAAATTTTCGGCCATACTTCTTTTAACCCTACTGTTGTCTTTGTTTATATTTCGCATTCGCATTCCTTCCAGTCATAGTGATCCGGAGAACGAAGGTTCATATTTTAAGAAATATAAAATATACAAATAGGCAAACATTAAATACATTAAATATCAATAACTAATACCTAGAAACATAGTATCTGTTAATCAGTTAAGTGCGCTCGGCGTGTATAGACGTCAATTCAAAGTTCTATTGCGAAAGCGTTTTTAATACTAAATTGGCAATTTCTTATGGACTAAAAGTGTAATTTTCCCACACTTTGCTTTCCTCTTTTCGTAAAATTAATAACAGAAAAATTTCATCGAATATATGCGTCATTACTCATTTTAATTTCGTATCTAACGAACGATTCCGCAGTTAACTAGTTAACACTTTACCGACCGGTACTTTTTAACATCCTATACTCACTTCTGATCGGTCACTTGCACGCAAATATTTCCCTGATACTGATATCTCTTCGAAAATTGAAAAGTTTCTTCACTGACTCCTTGGCATAGTTAACCGCAATGAAAAATAATGATTTATTAATTGCCGTAGCGACCAATTAATAAGTTAAAAGCCCAAAAGTGTAGGGCCTGAAAAGTCGATTAATCGACTACCGGTCGGTAAAGTGTTAAAATATAATCTCCATTTGGAGTTATATAGACCCAAGAGGAACAGCAAATTTTTTAAGTTCTCTGTACCAAAAATTGAATAGAAATGTTTTCATTGTTGCTCTTGTGATTTTAAAAAATATATTATTGATTGCTGATTGAAATATGAAAGAGAGTTAGTACAGATGGTAGAGATCACTGATTAAGTCAGCTCTAAATAAAAGGTAAATACATTACTCTAGCGGATATCGATGCTAAGATTAGATCAGACTCCCAGAATGGCGCACTGTTGATTCAGCGACGCAGATTGATTTCGGGGAAACTTAAATTGCATGCTGCAATCCACAGATAAAACTAGAGCTAGATACAAGGAATTTAGAAAGATATTTTTCTCTTCGGACAATTTTTTAAAAATGTTCCTCCCTTTACAAAATTGCTGTCTACCAAAGGATAATTTTTTTTGGAAGCTCTGTCTGCTAATACGATTTCTTGTTATAATTTCATTATGTAGATGTTATCATATACCGTTTCTATGTATTTTCAACAAATTTGAATAATAAATTCTCTTTAACGATTACATTCCTTCAGATAATTTCACCTAATGCATCAGTCAACGCAGATCTTTCTTTCGTTCGGACAAATTGAAAAATGTTGCCGACATTTGAATTCCATCTTTTGAAGTCAATAGAATTGAGGTTTAATTAATAAAATCGAGATCGAAGGGAGGAAAGCTACAGCCATTGAACGAGTTATTAGTTCGAATCGAACGAATTCGAAACGAAAGTTTCACCGCAATATTAATGATGCATCAAATATTGCTGCATTGCCGTACCCGATAATACACACTAATAACTATCTCTTTAAAGTATGTCCTCCCACAGCCTAATTAATTTCAAATTTCATTCATGTTCAATTCATAACGAATTTCATGATTCATGAGATACAAACAGAAAAAAGGGAACTAAGCTTTTTTAAAAAAATGTTGTCGCTATGAGAGATATGACAGTATTAACTAATCAACTAATTATAGTCCAAATAAACAACTAAAACCCCTAAAGCAGCAAATCCTATCCGTAATAATCGTAGCAGTTAAATACAAACAAACATTCTTCGTATCATAATTAATTCGGAATTTCATGATTTCAGTCACACTGCCGATGAAAACTGTGAAGACGTACCGATCAATGAGATGCAATCAGAAAAAAGGAACAAAGCTTTTTAAAAAAAGGCTACTTCTATGGCGGATACGGAAATAAAGTGAATTCTACACATTTTTCTATTTTATTGGTATGATACGTACTAATCAACTAATTCCAGTCCATTTAAAAATTAAAAATTCCAAAAGCAGTAAATCCTCTCCAAAAAAGTCGTAGCACTTAAATCCAAAAAAATATTCTTCCATATCGTACTTAATACCAAATTTCAAAATATTAATCACATTCTTGACAAAAACTGTGGAGACATAACGATCCATGAAATGCAAACGGAAAAAAAGAAACAAAACTTTTTAAACAAAGGTCATCCCTATGGCAGATATGAAAATAAAGTGAATTCTAGAAATTTTTCAATTTTTCCAATATGAGACGTAAATCTCAGCCCTAATCAACTAATTCCAATCCACCTAAAAAACTAAAACTCCTAAAGCAGTAAATCCTCTCCAAAATAGTCGTAGCAATTAAAACTAAAAAAATATCCTTCCATATTGTAATTAATACCAAAGTTCAAAATATTAATCACATTCATAACAAAACTTGTGGAGACGTACCGATCCACGAGATGCAAACAGAAAAAAAGGAACAAAACTTTTTAAACAAAGGTCAATCCTATGGCAGATACAAAAATAAAGTGAACTCTACAAATTTTTCAATTTTTCCAATATGATACGTACATCTCAGCTCTAATCAACTAATTCCAGTCCACCTAAAAAACTAAAACTTCTAAAGCAGTAAATCCTCTCCAAAATAGCTGTAGCATTTAAATCCAAAAAGAGTACAAAAGCAAAGGAAAAGTATCTGCACGACGAACATTCTTCGATGTCCTAATTGCCCCTAAATTTTTCGCCAACAGTCGCATTCAAATCAATCCTTAGACAGCCACAACTATCTGCATTACGTTGCAAACGCGCAAACGGAGAATGCAGCAAGGAAACTATGAAGACGTTTACACTGCACGAAGCGCGAATAAAAAGGAGTGAAAGCGAGTCATGAATTATAAAGTTAACGGAAGCACCGAAAGGCGAACACCTTTAAATCATGATGCACCGAGACCCGGGAATTCGCAAACGGCTCCATTTAAAGGTAGTACACGCGATCATACAGACACGGGGATAAACACACTCGGTAAACTTATTCCGCGCACGTAGCTGCGAAAAAATTTGCATACTGAACCGCATAGGCTTCGTCATTGCGGTTCTACCTTTCCGCGGGAATATTTTATGCATACACGCACACACCGAGACACATTACGACGATGGTACCCGACGGGGGAATTTTTGCAATTTGTTTTTTCCTCCGGTGATTCGATGAGGGAATTTTTATAAGTTGCTTTTTCTGCCTGCGACTCGTTGCGGGAATTTTTTCCGATTCTCCCCCGCTCTTAGGATTCGTTGCGGAAATTTTCTCAATTTATTTTTTGCCCTTTGCGGAGAAGATACTTTTGCGAATCAAAGACACTCATTTTCCATTCGTGTATCGGATCCTCTCTGTGATGGTGTACGAAGTGTTTGACACTGTGGTATATTTATTATTGGTTATTTATCCAGGGACCATGAAGTATTAGATATATTAACACTAGATTTACGGATGTTGATATACCTATTTTTTTTAAGGAAGCCAATTTTACTCAAACAAGAAAATGAAAGGTTTTTGCAAAGAAAATAGTTCCAATTTATTTTAAATGAAAGGTTTATTATTAAAAAATTAACCAACCAATATATTATATATATAGTAATCAAATTATTAACACTAGAACTACCGGCGTCAAATCCAACATATTTTAATAAATTAAGTAAGTACTTTGAAAAGGGGGGAATCAAGCGGCAGAAAAGTTGATCGATTGGTTCATTTATGGTTATTGATATAGACGTAGAATATTTATTCTATGACTCTTATATAAAATTGGAGAATTTTTTGAAAAAATTGTGTACCAGTCATTTTGACTGGTTTGGTAGTTCTAGTGTTAATGAGCCAAATTGACTCCGTAAATCTAGTGTTAAGGAAGATATAATATGTTTAGATGTAGTAAATAAATTTGTTAAAACAGCTTTTCAGAAACTGTGATCTAATTTATTTTACAATGTGTAATTTTGAGAGTTTATTGATTATTGTTGAAATGGATAACCTGACTTTTTAATAACTCTGTTAGTGAAAATTTCAATCGGCACTTTGAATAATATATTATATGTTTTTTACATAAAAGAGAACCGCGTCGAAACTTTGAAAAATTGTGGCCCGTGGACGAATACAGCCCTCTTATTGTTAGAGGAGGACCATTGTTTGAGATGTAAAGAAAAAAATGGTTAATCTAGTCATTTAAATTATCTCAGCAAACCAAGCAATTAACCCTCCTTCAAAAACTCACTCACAGGTGACAAAAATGTGAACTCGCACTGACTAATTGGCACTGCAACCCTTTAATTCTAAACCCACCACAGCCCTCTTAAAGGAGAGCCACTATTTAAGATCTAAAAAAATTTCAGAAAAATTCTCAAATTCAAAAACTACTCATTTCAATCAACTCAGAAAATCCAACAATTAACCCAATTTTCCAAAAATCTGTCAGTCATGATGAAAATTTGAACTCGCCCTTACTAATTGGCACTTCAACCCTTTAACTCTAAACCCATCGCAGCTCTCTTAAAGAAGAACAATTGTTCAAGATCTAAAATAATTTCAGAAAAATTCCCCAAACTCAAAAACCTCTTATTCCAGTCATCTCGGAAAACCAAACAATTAACTCACCTTTCAAAAACTTCTTCACAGGTATGAAAAATCTGAACTCACACTTATTAATTGATACTCCAACCCTTGAACTCTAAACCCTTCGCTGTTCTCTTAAAGAAGAACAATTGTTAAATATTTAAAAAAATTTCTGAAAAATTCTCAAAATCAAAAACCAGCAATTTCAACGATCTAAACAAATCAAACAATTAACCCACCTTTCAAAAACTCCCTTATGAGTGACAAAAATCTAAACTCTCCCTTACTAATTGGCACTTCAAACCTTTAATTCTAAGCCCATCGCAACCCTCTTACAGAACACCAATTGTTTAATACCCAATATCTAAATTTAACATGTAAAGAAATTTCCGAAAAACGTCCAAATTCAAAAACCATTCATTTAAACCATCCCAGTAAACGCAACATCAACTCAACTTTCCAAGCTACTACCTTAATTTCGTGAAAACCAACGAGTACAGCTTGTCACAGAACAAAGTCACGTTTCCATTACTCCGTTAAATGAGCAGCCAACAACTCATAGGTGGAAACTTTATCACCGAGAATCATATTACTCATTTTCACCTGCATTTCCATGACACGCGACACGTGGAAATTCACGCGTATAAAAGCATCTCCACGAAATTAGCATAGATTTTTGAAGCACACGTAGAGAGGTAAGTCGAAGACATAAGCCGAAGGGAGAATAGAGGGTGGTCGGTCGAGGGCATGAATACGAAAAAGGGTTGCTCTTGTGCCACGAACCGCCGAAGAGGACCGTAATCCCTTCGACCGACATTTCCACGTACTCGACTTGAAGCAGTCAAGGAGAGATTCTGAGATCTTTTAAGGGACATCCCTGGCGGTTTAATCGTGCCATCGAGAACCCCGTTTCAACCCCTCGTATGTCCGTTCACCCTTCGCCTTTTTTTTCGATACAGGTAATCTCCTTTCTAGGAGAGAAAAAACTGCCCGGTCACGTTGATCCGATTCCGATCGGTTTCGATAAATTCTTATCGTCCAGGTGGGGTCGTTTACGAATTTCAAATTTCGAGATAGCTCCGAGGGTTCATGGCGAGACGGGGGAAACGATGGGGCCCTTTGGAACGAATATGCCGCGTGTGTCGATCGTTATTTAGTGGGTGAGCGAGTGATATTAAATTTTCGAATTTCTTCGAACGATTTTCGTGAATGGAATTCTATTTTAAGATTGACGTTTACGAGGGTATTTGTTCTGCTTGATAGATTTAAGATGGGATGTCAGTGTCGGTGCCGGATGCAGACGTTGCATGAAGGTTGCAATCTTAGGCATGAAATGGGCTTTGGGTGAAAAGCTCGAAGATCTTGATAGTTATCAGTTAATGTAATTAGCTTTTTAATTTAATTAGAAATTAAAAATTAATTTTGAAGTAGAATGTGCTGCGAAGCCGAAGAAATAAGGGTAGCTATGTACTCTCAAGAACATAAATTCAGTCATAGTAGTTTATAAAGTTGGAAAATTAATAATTTGGGGAAATTTGAAAACTAAAATGATTTTTTAAAAGATTTCATCTTTAATCCCTCAGTCTAAAGCTACTTGTGAGACTCGTAGCGCGGAAAATGAAATAGGAAATTTTGAAGTTTTCCAAAAACTATTAAATTGACAATATCAGCCGATTACGAAACGGTCTCATTATTTCTGTATTATTAATATTAAGTTCAGTCATAGAAAATATTGGAAATCAGTGAAACCTTTTGATTTCAAGAATTAATTTTGAGGCTTTGCACACCCCATCAGAAAAAAAATCGTAGGTTAAGGGGTTGACACTAGGTTCACGGAAGTCGTCAAATTGACAGACTTCTACCTCTTTAGAAACGCCTTCCAAACTTATTGAGACGTGGTATAACAGATACTTCACATCTTGTAATATACAAATTACTTAACACTTTGTCAATCGGTATTTTTTTTTAACATCCTATCAATTTCTAACCAGTGACTTGACCGCAAATACTTCCCTGATACCGATATCCCTTCGAAAGTTACAAATTCTCGATACTAAGTCCTTGGCAAAGTAAACCACAGTGTTAAGTATCAATTTGTTAATTGCAGTGGCAACCATTTAATAAATTAAAAGTCCAAACGCATTGGGCTCGAAAAGCATATTAATAGGTTATCGGTTAATGAAGTGTTAAATTCTTTGTTAATTGATCCCTCTATTTCCAAAATTCTTATTTAAATTATTACAATGTGACAGATTTGCCGTAAATCTAGTGTTAAAAATTAACCTCCTCTTATTATTTAAGCCTCCTATGTTCGATATTATTAATATTAGATGCAGATTGGGAAAACTGAGACAGTTATGTGGAAGTAGCTAAAGTATTAATAAATTGATGGTATTCGTGAAGAAATTGAATTGATTTTTGGAAATAGAGAAAAAAAACACTGAGCAAATTCGTCCAACTAAACGGTAGTAGCGGCTGACAGTGTATTATTAAATACTGTCCTTGTATCCGCCAATAGATTTCTCCGTTAATCGATAAACACTAACAACGCGTCAGCCCTAGTGCAATATTTACGCCGCTGTCTGTTCTAATTATGGAAATGAACAGCTATAATTAGTTCTGACTGTGCGTGTACCGAAGCACACGCATTACGTGTGCACGTGCACCTACCCATTGTTCTAGCTACTGACTACCTGTAAATATTTTCCTGCGATGCAGTTCACGGAGAAATTGCAGAAACTTCTAACGATAAACGCACACTTCCGTGAAATATGGAAATTATTTACGAAACACAATTTACACTGTGATGCAAGCGGAAATTTAATCGTCGCTTTAATTGGAATGTATGGAAATACTTATCAACGACCTTAAATATTTCGCAGATTTTTGATCGATATTTTTGTTGAATCTCAAACAATATTTCAGAGATTACTTGTCCTAATTAAATATATAAAATATTTTAGAAATTAGAAAGATTAAATTTTGTCAGAAAATTGAGTTACAATTACCGAGATTATTAAAGGACTTTTTGTTAACTTTGAAGGGTTGTGTAAAATTATTTACGAAATACAACTTATACTGTGATTCAAGCGGTAATTTAATTGTCGCTTTTATTGGAATTTGTAGAAATTAAAGATGTCTAGGGTTATTGATCGATATTGTTGCTGAATCTCAAAAAATATTTCAGAGATTACATGTCCTAATTAAATATGTAAAATATCTTAGAAATTAGATAGGTAAATTTCCTCTGAAAATAAGTCAAAATTGTCGGTTTTATTAAAGAACTTTTTGTTAACTTCGAACGATATAAAATTGTGTAACATTATTCACCAAACACAATTTTACTACGGTACAACTGCTAATTTAATCATCGCTTTAATCCGAATGTACGGAAATATTTATCAACGAATTAAAAAATTTCTAGGGTTACTGATCGATATTTAAAAAAAAATTGTCATAGGTTAATTATTCTAATTAAAAACATTAAATTCTTTAGAAATTAGAAAGAGAATTTTCGACTAAGAATAAATTAAAACATTGTCGCTCTTTTTTCACGAACTTTTTATTAATTCCTAACGATGTAAACCAATGTAGAATGGAGCCTTTCAAGATCTTAATTCGGTGAGAAAAGAAATAAGTATTTTAATCAGAGAATTTAAGCGAAAGCTATTACTTAAGAAATTGCCAAGCATCGACGTAGCGAGAGAGATAGAGCAGACTCGATGGAATTTCTTGCGATGTAATACTGAAATCGGCAGGAAAGGAGCTTCAACTATTCAAATAATGAAGTCGAAGAAACGTCATTCCAAGAAACTCCTTGCGACTCGTCCTTTCGACTATACTTTCGAGCTCGAAGTTTTGTTGACGTCAAAGTGTCATTAATTTCGGTCGAACGATCGTGGTGATCATATAAATAACATTATCCGAGACTGAATTAACGATCTATTTTTATATCCTCGTCAGTTCAAAAGAACGTTAATTTCGTCGTATTTATTTATATAACACAACCTTTTCCTACGTCCATCGTCATTGTTTCCTTATTTTCTTTGTCTTTTCTTCTACACGTCACACGGATTACATGATTTCGATGTTAAAAGTTTTCACAAACTTTTCAGTCGAATAAATCACTGTCGATTCTAATGATACCTGAAGGACAGAAATAACGGGCAGAATATTTGACCGCAAGCTCGCAGTCGTCTGATTATCGAAAATCTGTTCGACCTTCAAGTTCGCTGACCGGAAGAAACGTGTATCTCTGTCTCGTTTTACTCGTCTCTCCTTCAGAAACTCTGACATCCGAGAGGCAATAGGGATTGCGATCATAAAAAATAATACAAATATTTTCCACGATAGAAAGGAATTTCTGTCTTTCGAACCTGAGCTTTCCGATTCCCTCAGTTTTTCCTTTGCACTTTGAATTTCTCTCAAACGCAATGTTCTCCATTCGTACGAATCGACTCTCGGTGCATTCTTCTCGCGGATTTCTTTAAATATCATCAACTACTTCCATTGATCCCTTGCCTTACAATGATGCGTGGCACACGTGACGCGATAAATGGAATAGAAATTTTTTTACTTTTCCAAAAACTGTTAAGTTGGAAAGAACAGAACGTCAGGAAACGTTGAAATTAGTTCCGTGCTATCAACCCCTTTGCCTACAACTACGCGTGAAACTTGTAGCACGGAAAAAGGAAATAAGAAATTTTGAAGTCTTCCAAAAACTATTAAATTGACAATTTCAGCCGATCACGAAACGGTCTCATTATTTCTGTACTATTAATATCACGTCCAGTTGTACAAAATATCAGAAATAAGGAGTTAATTTATGAAAACGTAAGTTAAGGGGTTAATATTGCGTTAATGTATACCGGTATATCGGAAATCACTGATTGATTATTATTTCAACAATTAATTTTGAATTATTGCACGTTCGGTCACAAAAGAAATCGTAAGGCAAGGCTTTAAATTTTGAAAACGTAGGTTAAGGGGTTAATATTGCGTTAATGTATACCGGTATATCGGAAATCACTGATTGATTATTATTTCAACAATTAATTTTGAATTATTGCACGTTCTGTCACAAAAGAAGTCGCAAGGCAAGGAGTTAATTTTTGAAAAAGTAAGTTAAGGGTTTATTATTGCGTTAACATACACCGCGATATTGGGAATCAGTGATGGATTATTATTTCAACAACTAATTGTGAATTAAATTAATGCGCGTTCGGTCAAAAAAGAAATCGTAAGGCAAGGATTTAATTTTTGAAAGTACACTGACTTCGTTACTCATTGTCAGATAATTAATATTTATCTAAGGAGCGATTTTATTTTTCTTTTCAACCGGTACGAATAAAAATCCACCATTAGAGCGATGTATGTATTTCTAGGAGAATAATATTTTCAAAAGTACCACGGTTCGCGTGCTTTCCTCCGGCTTGTTTCTCTAACAAACTCGGCCTGCGAAAATCGAGGGAAATAACGACTCTGTATGCGTGTCCATATATTTGGAAAAGTCCCTTCATTCGTTACGCTACTCTGGAGAACATCGCGCGCATAACATACGGTACCAGCTTTTGTTTTAACCAGTTACATGTGTCTGACGATTATACTCGTCATGGAGAAATGGCAGAATTTTGTGTCATAACAATTTTATACGTCATGCGTAAAATGTTGCCACTTGATATCTAAATTGTAATTTTAGCCAAAAATAAAATCTGTTTATAAATTTTAATATGTTTGGAATGTTTAGAGGTCAAGAGGGAATAAAATAAACAAATAAGAAGTATAAATATTTTGAGATGGATTTATGCATTCTCGTATGCACTAGGGAGCTGTTCAGCAATATACAATTTTTCACGAAGGTGTGCACTTTGTTATAAAAAGAAAATTAGGATAGAATATTGGTCAGGTTCGTGTTAAACTTGTCAAGTACCATTATGTGTCCCTCTTGGCTTTGGTGAATGTCATTTGACAGTAGCACTTTGAATTTTCAACTTTTATAGATACTTCCTGAGTTTTTCGTTTATTATTTATATAGTAAATATTTATTTATTATATTTTTATTTGCGAGTAAATATTAGTAATAAAATTGCTCACTGTATAAAGTAAAGCCGAATTTTTGATCTTATATTTTAATAGCGACACTTATTCCGTGTTTGACGAGTATATCCGTCATTGTTTGACTCTCGCGACAGAGGCAGGCATGTGCTTTGAAAAGAGGACGTCACAGCTGACTGGTTAAATGCTCGTTGAAAAGGAATCGTGGAGAAGTTTGTGAAAATGTGTGTAAATTTTCAAATTCGCAACTAGTCGATAAAATTCGAGCAGGAAATTGTGGAAATGATTTGAAATTTTTTAGATTGTCATCTTAAGAATGTCCTGCGTGATTAAAGATTTTAATGAAATTCATTTTTCGCGAGGTATTTGCGCATTAATTAGCGTTAAAAGGGAGACGTCGCGAAGTCGCTGGATTTTTAAATGGATGGAGAGGTTCTTAGCTATCGCGAGGACAAATAAATAAAAAGTTAAGAAAGATGGCGAAAGGAGAGGAAAGTGGAAAAAGGCACCGTGGGTTTCTCGTTTAGTTGGAAAACCGGCGGAACGGAGTTCCTTCTTGCAATTTGATTCGGCGAAATTAAGTAGCCTCTTTGACGAAATGCAAGGAATAAAAAAC
This sequence comes from Cerceris rybyensis, assembly GCA_910591515.1. Taxonomy (NCBI): domain Eukaryota; kingdom Metazoa; phylum Arthropoda; class Insecta; order Hymenoptera; family Crabronidae; genus Cerceris; species Cerceris rybyensis. Next base: position 10,456,497 of record OU342790.1, read on the forward strand.
GAGAAGACAGAGGGGATGAAAATGAAATTCAAGGGGACACGAGTGCACCGACGTACCTTTTGTCCTGTAAGATGTAATTCTTTTTTATTATTTTGAGGAAAGTACAACTACCGCGTGTATTCTAATGCCTTTTACTTTTCTTCTCTCCCTTTGCCGAATTAAATATTCAACCATTTGGGAAATTTCACGGAGATCCCCCCTTACGGAACTCTCCTGCTGTTCTTTTTCGTTTCTTTCTTTATGAATGCGAAGTACAAATTTCAACGACTATGACACAGCACAACGTAGAAAGGCATATTTAATAAAATCTCATGAGAAATTCGAATCAAAATAGATATATTCTATGAAATAATTTAACAAAAAGCACGATATCATGCTAGTGATTTCACGTTGATTAACCCCGTGCCGTGCATTTCTTTTGTGATCAAATGTCCAATGACTCAGAATTAATTAATTGCATAATAATTAATTAATTAATTAAATAACAATCTAACCCCTAATTTCGGATATATCAACCCGAGTCGAAAATTTCAGCTCAAAATCCTCCTAAATTACCAAATAACTTAGAATATTTAGGCTGAATATGGAAAAATATGTTACATATAAAAGAATGCAAATTTCAATTCCACAATCGTCCTAAACTTGTTCATTTTTGCCAGTTTTGCCTAGTTTAGGATCAATTTAGGCTTTATACAGCCCAAAATAATCCTCAGCATTCTTATTTAGAAAATTAATCTAACAATAAGCCCAATATTAAGCCATACATTCTATAATAAGGAGTTTTAGAATTGGATTGGAATTGGAGTGGAATGATCTGGTCCAAAAGAATTCTCAATATGTATACTAAAAATTAAATTTAATCGAATTATTTTTATTTTGACCACACTTGAAATATTCAAAATACAAAAATAATAAAATGGTCATTTAATTCCTACTTGCTCCTGAAAGCCCTATTTTTAGAATATGAGTCGACAGACTTGGAACTTCTAAAATATTTTTAGGGGATGTCAGATTAAATTGGCATAAAAATCTTACCTGATCAGTCCATATAACTCATAAAAATCATATTTATAGGACGTTGAGGCGCGTAGACACACCAGTTGAGGATTTTGAGGTCCAAAATGGTATACATAATTAAGCGACAAATGAGAAATCAAGAGGATCTAGGATTTGAAGTTTCTTTTTAGGCTGGACTTTTCGACACGAGAAATGACTTAATGTAATATTGAATAGCGTAAAATTTATTTTATTTTATCAGGACCCACTGATATTTGTAATCAAATAGTTTTTGGAGTATTTCAAAATTGACTATTCCAATTATCGCGTCACGAGTAGCACTCGTTATTGTACGGCAAGGGGTTCAGAAGGACTTCATCACAGTCGAAATGTCATAAAATGATTGAAAATGGCAATTGCAAACAGAATTGCACGGTAACATCCACTGATAGAGGTCTACATGTGACCTAAAGGCATATCAGCTATTTTTTCAACATCAAAAAAGTGACACGGCCAAAAGTCGATTTGGTTTCAAAATAAAATAACTACGGTATAAAAAAATGGAGAAATTACTTTACCAAAGGATGTTCTGAAGGTAGATAGTAGCAGATGTAGCGAAACTCACAGCACGTTGCTTCCAACTATTACCTGAGGAAGATGTCCCCTGCTTGACCGAGATTCCATTGCCTTTGATACCTGAAATGGAATTGAGACAATAGTTATGTCATTTTGCGAAACACTCAGTTTCCGTAATATCAAGGATTACACCATAATTATTGATTCATTTACGATCACATCAAAATCACTCGTAGGGTCGCAATGTTAAATAAGATTCTTCTTATATTTATTTTCTATTTTGGATTTCAATTTTAACGAAAAATTTGACTCTCTCACCATTGATGGCATTGCTAATCACCACACCTTAGATCTTTATTTTTAGAAGGTTTCAAACTATCGAAGCTGCAATATAAAAATCCTCCGAAGTTGAATGAGACTTATACTCAACTCGCTACTATTCCGAGTGCACAACTCTTTCCTATCAAATTCCTCAAGATTTTTATTTCGCCTAAGCAGAACTTCATTTTTATAACTGCACGAGTTACCTATGTCACCTTCCTCCGCTAATCATTTCACCTTAGGCCTACATTTTTAGGAGACTTCCAAACTATCGAAACTACTATACAACAACCCTCCAAAGTTCAACCCTCCAAAGTCCACTGCTATTTAAAGTCCTTAACTCAATATCTACCACATTCCTCAAGATTCTCACTTCACGTAAGTAGGATCTGAAGTGCAGAATCTTCAACTTCAACTAAACATTTAACTCTCTCTCCACTGATCGCCATAAATCTGAATAATAATTGCACACATTACTCATATTGGCTTCCACCACTAAAGTCTTTCACCTTCGACCTACATTTTTCGAAGTCTTCCAAACTACCGAATCTACAATACAAACATCATCTAATAAAACTGAAAGAGATTATCTAGTAAAATTGAAAGAGATATAGATTCAACCCGCTGCTACTCCTAATCATCAACTCAACACCTTCCGCATTCCTCAAGATTCTTACTTCCCGTAAGCAAAACTTCATCTTCCGCTCTAACTAAACATTCATCCCTCTCAACCCGCGTCACGTTAAATGCGAATAATAAGTGCAGATGTTTATTCTCTCTCCTGTTTCTGCATCCATGACAGGGGCAGACGGAAGAGGAGACGCGAGGACGAGAGGAACGAGCAGTGAAACAGGGTCGCTATGAGCGCGAGAGGGTGACCGCGAGGGAAGGTAGGACGTGTATCGAGTACCGGCTATCGGAAATCGATGTTTGCCCGCCTGTTGCCACAATGCATACACATTTGTTTGATTTCACGAAAGTATGTATCACACACGTACATAGATGCGTATATGAACGTTCACAATGTTCGTGGCATAGGACGTGGCCGCGTTTAGAGGCTATGGTGCACGCATGTGCGTGAAATCGACAAATTATGAACTATTTCCTTGCAATTGATTGAGCAAATGTCGCCGCCATTAAACGCACATCAATGTAACGCATAATGGCTCCGTGGAATGCGTGGGTTTGCGAGATTGAAACGTTCCGCGAACGATTGACCTTTTTGTAAAGTTTTCTTGGACATTGGAATTAAGTGGAAGATAAATAAAATGTGGAATTGGTGTTGTGATTGGAAATTTAAAGAGGGGGATGTTTATTGAAAGGAAGAAGTACTAATGTTACTTGCAATAAGCGCGAGGGTTCCATTAGGAGATTATATTGGTATAAGATGTTTATTTTCAGGAGTGTATATAATTTAAGGGTTGAAAAGAGCTGAGAGAAGAAGATAATTACGAGAGTGGTACTGTTGATATTAGTTACGTAGCTGAAGGTTTTCATACTTGAGATGGAATTTAAAAGAAAGGAGAATTCCTAATAAGGGATGTAAATACGTCAGAAGCCACACTTCTGAAGACGAAAGTATTTTTTTTTTAATTTGAAGATGAAAATCATGGAAAAATAACGAAAACGATGAAACTCGAAGTTATTAACCCCATGTGATTTATTTCGTGATTGGCTTCGCTATAGAATTTAATTGCTAAAATACAATTATTCAATGATTCTTAAAATTTCGTACAATTTAACGTAATATTAATATTATTGAAATAATATTATCGCGTCGAGTTTCATTAACATTTTTTTGACATTGATCTACTTTGTACCTGCCAACTGTATTTCGTTGAAATAAAGATTATTATTAAAAAAAAAATTTAGCTGAGGTTTCTTTTTATGAAAATTTGTCCTCTACAATTATTTCCAGCCTAATCATTAGTCTTTAAGTAGTGCATTATGTTTGAATGTTAGACAAACCTATTGATTTAAAACATTGATCTACTTTGTATCTGTCAACTGTATTTCGTTGAAATAAAGGTTATTATTATTATTATTAACATTTTCAATTTGATAGATTTTGCAAGATTTGAAAATTTCCTATCCCATTTACCTCATCACGAATGTCACTCGTTATTGCAAGGCAAAGGATTAATGAATTCAATTTGTATTATAGACAGATATTTGATACACAGAAGGAAATATAACGAAATCGTTGAAGCTCGTAGACGTTCGACGTTTCTAAGGACACCGGACAAATTGATCCTTCGAGGCATCTCGAAAACAGAAGAATACCGAGTGTCCATCTCAAAGGAAAGGAGGCCCTCAACGACTTCCAAAGCAATCAAAAGTCCCAGGACACTTGAAATCCCTGCTTCGTGCAACTTTTGGCTATTTTGGAAAGTAGAAAAATCACTTGCGGTCAACTTCTTCCTTCGAGATCGTCCCTCGGTTTTCCGGTGTCCTTAAAATATCTCTTCAAGTAGTCAAACGATACATTGATACTTGGAAGTTTCGAAACATATTTGACGTATAATGTAATCGATGAATTCTTTTTCTATAATAAAAAAAAAGGAGTATTTTACGTTACGTTAAACGTTATATTACAATTAGCCGTCAAGTTTTCAGACCAGTGACTATGAAATGTTCCTTCTGGTGCAACTATCGTGTCATACTCTTTGTTTCAAGTTTTCCGCTCGTTTTCACGATATTTTATAATCATCGGCTTGACAAGTATTTCCAACTAAATCGACCCGGCTTTAGACAGGCAGACCGAACAGACGAAACAATGCTAATCGATGTTGGTGCAGTGAATTATTACGGTTGAAAGGAACCACAAACCGCTGCCATCAACCGGCGCGAATTTATTGTAACGAACAATTTAATGACGTCGTACCAATGAACGTTTCACGGCACAAAACAAAAGCATACCACAAATACGAAACAAATTTTCTCTGATTATAGTTATAGGACGTATCGTATTTTATTGCTTCTATTTGATCGAAATAATCCCAAAATGAAGTCTAATTTTAAATGTTGCTTGTAGTAAAAAGTTTCTTTCGATTTTTCGGCAACATTTGTCAAAACAGGGATGCAGTAGATATTTCACGTGTACCTTAGAATACAAAAATTACTTCACAAATTATCATCTTTGGTGTCTGATTACTTTGTTTCCAAAGTCCATATTTAATATATTGCTGTATAAAAATATATTTCACGCTAGTAAATCTAGTGTCAAAGGTTAAAGAAAAGGGTATCGTGCAAAAACTGATGCATTCATGACGGTCACTATTAACAATCGAACTACTAGCGTTATATCTATTATATTTAACCTTCTATGGGCCCTCGTAACTTTGAAGTAACACAAGACACATCTAAGCTTCTATTCTTCAAAGTCAAATTTGTTACTTTACCACATATCATATCTGAAAATCATGTCTCGTGAAAATCATGAAATTCTTTACAATTTCATATTTATAATTCAGGTTTAATCCATCATTTAAAATTGTATTTGTATCATTTTCTAATTGCCCTATCGTGAAACTGATCGTCAGATAACACAAGAAATTCGAACTATAGACAGTCAAATATGAGTAACTACTTTCGAAAAGAAGAAATCAAGAGATAAAAAAGATGGTTAATTAAATAATTTAGGTTTTACAACATAGACTATTTACGCCTTCTCTATCAGTTTGGGGAATTTTTAGAAAAAAACTGGGAATCGATCATTTTGACCGGCTTGGTAACTTTAACCCCTCGCCGTACCATTTCTCTCGTGATTGAATGTGCAATAACTCTAAATTAATTGCTGGAATTACAATCTATCCCTAATTTTTAATATAGCACATGACTTAACGCAATATTGAATAACATATTGGGTCAGCAAGGAAGTAATATCGGTTTTTCATGAGAGCCAGCGTTACGTTTGTTCTCAATAATTTCTGACAATGTTATGATTTTTTTCTTCTAACAATCGAAAGTTGTGAAACTTTTGACTTGGCTTAGAAACAAATTGCGCTTTATTTTGTTTGTAATTGTTTGTTTAGGAGAGTTTTAACATAGAGTGAAAAACGAACATTTCTAATATGTTTTACTTTTTTATTTTTTGCAAAATCCAAGCTTGGTTGGGAAGTGATGTCACAGCCTCCATGTAGCCCTAATCTTACACCATTAGATTACCATTTATTTTTCAGCTTGCAAAACTTTTTGGATGGTAAAACTTTCAATGGCGACGATAGCCTAAAATTGCATTGGGTTCAGTTTTTTATTGATATGGGCTATTATTTCTATAAAAACGGAATCACGAATTTGTCAAAACGATGGCAAAAAGTCATCGAAAAAATTCTTTGTTAAAAAAAATTAAGTTCCATTTCACACTACAAAACCGAAATTACTTTCTTGCCAACCCAATAGAATGAATTTTATTTTATCATAATCCACTGATCCTTTTGATTCAAAAATATTTCGACCACTTCAAAATTGAGTATTCTATTTATCACGTCACGAGTGGTACTCGTTTATTGTACGGCAAGGGTTTAATGGTAATCCTTCCAGACACTTCGGCTTTGTACAGTCAGACAAAAACATCCAGATAATGGTATTTCGATCGCAGTTAGGGCAGTTGTCTTCAAATGTGACTCTTTGGGAAATTCGTATTCCGAGTTGCTCCCAGGATAGCCTTCTTGGGCAGTTTGAATCGCCGAAGAAGTACTATTGACCATTTAGATTGAACAGAGATGTCCCTGCTACGAGGTAAGATGGGTCCTTCAGATTCCGAAAGGTCGAATAAAATTTTCATTTTGTTTGCAAGTTTCACCGCAGTATCGTTTGTATTGACTCGACTCGATTGAAGTACGCTATGATTTGAATCGTGGATAAACTTACGAATTCGATAGTCATATTCAAGTGTACCTTCAAAGCTGAAACTCCCAAGATACTTAACCCTTTTAGTACCGACTGAAAAAATTGATTGACTAATGACAAATGTAGTTGCGAATAAAAAGATCTGACATTTATTCATAGTTTTATATGGTACACGCAATGTAGAGCATAAATTGTGTATTTACAATTATCTGTCATAAAATTATTGATATCGTATTGGAAACTGAATAATAGTCCTTCGATGCCCAGCGTTGGCATTATTGCTAACGACGATACATCGTCGTCCGGCACTAAAAGGGTTAAAATAATTGTTTCTAAATTTTTGTAAAGAAGTCCTTAACCCTTTGGGTACGGATTTATTTGAGAAAATATTTGCATGTGGAACGGATTTAATTTTTGGTTGCTTGTTGTTCACCGGAATACTGTAATTGCCTCTTCTATTATGACTGATACAAGCTACGATGAAATGAATAGAATTGTGCATGTTAAATATTGTAAACTCAAATGACGTCTTAGACACGTCATCCACTCCTGGGGCAAATAAGTGCATAACGTGTCTAAGGCGTCAAATGTACCCAAGGGGTTAATTATTAGTGAAGCTGCACAGTAAAAACTCCATGTCTGTTTTATAAAAGAAAAATTACTCATTATTTTCTTCACCTCTTGCGTTCTCAGTTCCCAAAGGACTTACTCAGTGTATTTAAATATAATATATTAGGTCGTATATGTAGTGTTAAGTCTGACAGGAATCTGTTGTCATTTTTAAAAATTAATTGAGCCTTAACACATTGACGAACGTTAGAAACATGATTTAATAATGAATTTACATTGATCCATGAAAATTTCATTTCACAGGAAGTTTAGGAATTTTTATAATTTATTTATAATACTTTGTAAAGTGAAACAAATGGTTTGTAAAGACAGAAATTCCGCTAGACCTTGGATTTTCTTAGTCATTGCATCACAAAGCCTAATAGTTTCATTTTTAATTGATTTCTATATATCCTGAATTACATTTCATCGCATATTTAGATTTGAAGTATATTAAAGGGATTTACTTTATAATTATCTAAGAAATTTTATGGAGGTGAAGATAAAGGAGTCAGAAATGAGAATAATAAGTCAATCTAGTCTCTTGGTTTGTCTAAAAAATACCTGCAGGATTATTAGTAACATTTTTAAGATCAATACCTTTTTCTTTCTCTCCTTTGAAAGGGAACTAACTAACTTACCAAGTAACTCGAGTGCTTCGTTCTACAAATGTTCGTTCCATTTAAGTTTACCGGTGCAATCACGAAAGCCAGTTTTTGTTCGCGTTACTCTTAATTAGACTACAATGGCTTATCGATCAATTACCAGCTTCTCGTGTATACTTAAAGTGTGCATTCATCGAATCTTCTTAAAACCTTGGATGCTTTTAAGTGTCACGAAAATCCTTTAAACAATTTTATCAAAAATACAATGGACGTATTTCACAAAAATCCAGCAAATTGTTTTACAAATTTAATGGTAAAATAAAATGATTCTCTTCGATCGAAAAAGAAGTTCTCGAAGTCATTAGAGAAGAATTGATTTTCTTCCCGAAGTGAAATTTTTCGTACAGCAGGTACTTTAATTGAAGAACACAAAGTCGTTATATGTATAATTTCTCACCTTGACCCTCTTTCATGCGAGTTAATCGGTTTACTAATTGCAAAACTTTTAATTTTCTTGAGTCGCATGTGCCGATGGAGAAGAAAATGGAGGCTTAATACCGATAAAATGAAATCTCAAAAGTGCTTTAGAAATGTCAAGGAAGGAATGAACAATGAGACTACGCTCTTTGTGGCGTAAGTGCTAACACGTGTTATTAATTCTACATTGTAACATTTCACACATTCGTCCATTCTTTTCATCAATATTAGATTTACATCCGCTAAATCTGATATATTTAAATATATTAAATAAGCACATTAAGAAAACGATGCAACAAGCGGTAAAAAATACGATTAGTTAAGTAATTTGTTTATTATAAACTACACGTGAAATATCTGCTATACTTCTTCTCTATAAATTTGAGAAATATTTTAAAAAATGCGGGAACCCGTCAATTTTACGGCTGCTGCAGATTTACTATTAAAGAACTCCAATCCCTTATTATCATCTTAGAAATTACGACCAAGAACAAAGCGTTGCACTAAATAATAACTTTCCAATTTACAAAAGTCCCTAACACTATGACAATTTATTTACAAAAACACGTCACTCCCAATGTGCAGAACCTACGTTAAATCTGGCACTGCATAATCCAAAATCTGCGAATAAAATTAATCCTTTAATGGACAAGAGACTTCAGACAACAATAGAGATGAAAAATTAATTCCACGGTGAAATCTCTTTGCCACAAATTTTCATAAAATTCTTCCTCCCTTACAAACGAATTCTAAACCCCTCCATATCAAAATCCACATAAAATTCCAAATTCGCATAAATACAATTCCACAAAACAAAAAACAAAGAAACAAATGACCGTAATCGGTTAACCACCCCCTGATCGAACCTCCTCTCCATTGAAATATTGTTCCACGATTTTAATCACCCCAAAAAGAAGCTACGGAATACCCCATTGAAATGTTTTCACCAAAACAACACAGCTACATACCGACAACAACAAAAAAAATCCCTTAATATCTCGAACAATTCAATACATCGTCCCGTAATTCCATGAAACCATCGAGAAATTTTTATTCAAAACTGATTTTAGGAGTTGTAGAGAATCAAATGAAATTCCACAATATCGAATGAAATATCTGTTCTCCATTTCCATCCAAGGAACGAATTTCTACGTGAATCGATACAGCGGCTAATCACTGCCATCTAATGCAAGGGCGGCATAGCTCCGCTATCTTGACCATTGCAATCGCGGAGGGTGACAGCGACCCTTTGAAATTATGGCGAACGTCAGGGTAGCAGAAATAGATCGGCGTAGGCCGATGGTTAACTGAAAGTGAAAACGCACCGTGAGGCCGTGGTGATCGCGCCATAGATAGCCAGATATACCGAGGCCACGGCGTTATACTATTGTCAAATATAACGCGACACGCCATCGTATATTTTAGCTTGTAACGCCGGGTATAAAAGCGTCTCCGAGTATTTTGGATAAATGCTTCGAATGCTTTAAGACTTCTCTCGGCATTAAGCCGTTTTCCGATAGCGTCTCGGAGAGAGAAGTTTGGATTTTACTTAAGTAACGTTACTACTTCCTTCCTCTTGCGTAGGTACTTTGGCGACCTAATTTCACTGTCATAGTGAAATTTTCATTCTGACGGGAAGATTGATGGGACTAATTAACACTAGTTTTATAGCAACCGTCAAATTGACGGGTTTCTAGTTTTTAAAATTTTTTTCTCAAATCGGTAGAGAAGTAATATAGTAAATACTTCTATCGTAATATACAAATTACTTGAAATTAATTCAATTGACCGTATTTTTTGCCGTTTGATCCATTTCTTTCGAAGTACTCATTTGATATATGTAAATATAGCAGATTTAATAGACGTTGATCTAGGATGAAATGATATAATTGAAATTGTATGAATATTATCATTTTGCATTTTGTACTTAGGGCTTTAAGAGATTTCTTGGGGTAGGTTTTCTGCTGTCTTGTTTATGTTAGATAATAATTTAGGATGGTCTATTATATTGAAGGGTAATTTGAGAAAAATTACCAAGAGATGATTTAAACTCGCAATATTTAATAGGCTTGCTAATGCAAACCTGTAAAAATCTGTGGGCTTCTGTGATTTTGACGTTGCATAAGTTAAATATATGAATCGTTTATATTGAAAGTGGTGTAAGTCCATTTTACGAAAAATGAGATAAAGAAATTGCGTGGCCGTTGATTACGAAAGTGGTGTAAACCCATTTGCGGCCCATAAATATACATTACTTCATTTAATTTCGCCTTAAAGAAAATTATATGATCAAATTACACATTGATAAAATAACAGAAGCATTGTCAGACTTGACACAATTCACCAATATTATTAAATTGACCGATATGCTAATCTTGAATTTTCTCGAAACAATAGAAAACGGACTTGCACCACTTTCAAAACAAACGATCCATATCTATGGTTCCACTCTACCAAATCATTAAACTTTGTAAATTATTAAATTTAAATTGTCAAAAGTCTCAAAAAGTGGAATTAAATGATTGCTACTCTAAGCTTTTCCACGAAACTATGGCATCTGGTGAATTTTTCCTAATTAATTAAAGTATCGTAGCCTCGGTGGTACTACTTTTGCCCTAAAACGACAGATCCTATACAAAATAATGCTCTAATTGAAACCAAACAAAAATACGACAAAAAGAAAGGAATAGAACTCCTCTTAAAAAACAAAGTAAGTTTAAACGTCTAAACGTTTAAACTTTCGTGTTTGAACAGCGCAGGAAATCTATGTGTTTAAAGCCTGCTAGAAAAAGCAGAAATAATGGATGGAATTTTTCCTGAAATGACGTTAAACTGTAAAGAATTGTATTCCGCGTTATCTCGACAATTTGTATCGTCAATGACGGGTTGTAAAGCAGGCGTACCGGTGTCAATTTGTAACACGAAGCCTGGCTCTGAAGCATCAGACAAACCAACACTTCCCATGCGATGCATGGGAGATCGAAGTTGACCTAAAAACGTATTAAACTTATCCACTTTTTTCAAACATCATCTCTATTGAACTTTGAAAAAGATTGTAGAGAATTTTCTAAATGAACATCATTATTTCATCAGAGATCAATGTTTTTTTTATAATAACGAAGTAAGTTATTTAAATTCGAAACATTGTAGATAATAGATTTTCCTACGTTGAGGGAAAAGTCGATGTAAACTTTGTTTGAGGTCAGTTAAGGTCATCTAAGGTGGTGGTGAAAAAGTCGTAATGGTGACGTGGCTCGGTTGACTGCTCTGTTTTAAAAGTAGTTCTAACTTCGACTTATTACTTGTTACTTTTGCTACCGTTCTATAATTTGCATTCGCGATTTTGCATAATGAAAATTGTATTACCACGACGGTGGTCTGATTTGCGATACATAATGCTAATTAATACAGTACTGCAAATTTGTATATGCAATTAATGTGCATTACGCTCTAATTACTGCTTTGTTGCTTTGAAACTTTTGGCTCGATAGTCACTTTTGCTAAGCTACAATTTTAATATGAGTTTCAAACTGCCAAAGGTATAATTGCACATATGGGAGACTGTATTAATTTACTGTTATTAGTTTTCTATCATAATACTGCAATACAATTGAATTTTCCTTGCTGCTAATTATTCATTAAGTAATTCAATTTGCATTTACATATTCGACTTCAATTAATACCGTTACTTTACTTAAAATTCACAGATTACAAATCTGCCTGCAATTATCGACATTTTAAAATATATATTGGGGAAAAAAATTTCTTAAAAAATGTCAAGGGAATTGCAACTCAAATTTAATATTTAAAGTTAGTTTAGTACCTCCTTAAAAAAAAACACTAAATTCTCTAGGGTCTTCTTCGACCCGCGGCCTATTCCTATTAAAAAATGTGTTTTACTTTATTTTTTGTTTATAAAAGCTTTATAGAAAATAATATTTATTCAATGTGCTCAATTTCTCTCAATTTCGGCAAAAAAAAAAAATTTTCGCTCCGTATTATTTTACTAATTTTTTGTCAGATAAGAAAATATAATCTCAGAAAATTGTCTACTGTTGTTTATGTTAAGATGCAAAATTATTGTTGATTTCAAAAAGTCGATAATTAATAGATGACTAAGTACCACAGAAAACTCGACATAAAAGTGCAAAGGGTTAAATCTCATTTTGGATAAAAAAAAACACAGACACTGTAAAATGTTATTTACATAACCCTATTCAAATTTAATAAATTAATAACAGCTGCAAATGTAAGTCAGAAATGCAATTTTACTAATTGTAAGAATAAATGCAATTTTTACTAAGCTGTTGCATTTTGAGTAAACGTCCAATTAACTCGAAGTTTAATGGCAAACACGACAATCTCGTGACTTGAAAATTAAACGCGTGTGCTGCATAAAGATTATAAATGGCTTTGTACGAGTTCCCATTGCGGACATAAATATTTATCGATAAGTGCATCGGTATAGCGTATGAAAAGTATACATGGAAGTTCTCAAAAACATGCAACTTTCCTGTAATTGTATTAAATTGAAGTTGGAAAGCAAACTTTATATTTCCATATAGCAAATTGTAAATTGAGAGATATTGCAATTATTCATAATAGCTGTAATTTTTCGTCAGTTAAATGCAAAAATATCTGAAGGTGTTTGTATAAACTTTATCTCGCAATTTATGGCACGTAACGAGGGTTATGTTCGAAGGAAAACTTTTTCGTTACCTCAATAAACGACAAACTCTTATTTTCATTATTACTTGGAACATATTTCTTTTGATTTGTAACTTCCTATACGACATAGTTGTCTATTAAAATGTAAACAAACTGTTGGCTGTTATATTAGAGTATTACTAAAAGCCTGTTAATTCCTTCGACAAATATTACGTCTCAAAATTGATACTTAAGCCTCGCGAGGACGTCATTCGCGCCTCGTTTTCGCTGTCTGTCCGTTCGTTTAAATGAAATGAAAAGTTTGCAGTATAAAAAGCTTATCAAACAGATCAAACATACCATAACAGTAGAATAACCCATACTGCATTGATTCGCACCAGTTATTTTCCAAAAAGTCACTTTTAATCGTCACTAATTCACAAAATAAAAATGTTAAACCTTCCGTCACTAAAGCACGACTCAAAGTGTTCCAAGATGGAGGAGAACGGACCAACAGCGCTTCGCCATCTTACGAGTTAATTTCGTACTAACCCTTTTCTCTTATATCCATCGAGTCAAAGCCACTGACTTTCTACATTATCATTCGAGTATATGTTTAAGCGATTGTTGACAGTTCTCCTCGAGCGAAAGCTTCCTGCAGCTGTGCAAGAAACAAACGCTCCGTTGCCTTACTCGTTTCGACTTCTCAACTTGCTGAAAACATTAGGAAGTTTGTCTACAAAACCAGTGGAAGAATTCAATCGCAAAGCTGCATCCACGACGGAGAATCGTTCCCGAAGGAGTTCAAAGGAGGACGGATAAAATGAGGTATTTAACGTGAAAGTCATTCTTTTCGCTTTCGCGTCTCTGCGTTTATTTTACTGTCCCATTTCTCGCGCTCGGCGAAATTATCTTACGCCCAGGAAGTTTCACGCACCTTTCGGGCATTTTGCCAATTGTTCGGTATTGCTTGAATCCGAGAAACGTGAAAAGGAGAGAAAGAAATAGAGGGAGAAACAGGCGGGAACAGAAAGCATTAGTTGTCATGCCAAACCGCCATCTTCTCTACCAACATTTTCTTTGCAAAGTGGGTCCCGTATTATTGTTCATTTCGCCTTTTTTCTGACTCATCATGCACCTTGAAGCTAGCTCTTTCGTTCGAGCCTTTATCTGAGAATATCGTGGCATTTGGTTTCGTCGTAATGCCGGAACAGAAGATAACACAGTTCTTGGAACGAAATGTATGAGACGGATTTTAGATAGAAGCATACGTACGTGGCTTCTGACATGACACTGTTATAGAGTCCCTTGTTTGGTTCGAGCTATTAAATACATAGCTGTTAATTCGTTTCTTTTTTCCACATATTTTAAGATAATTCTTACATATGATTGAGAATTTTGTAAATAAAATTAATAAATAACATATATCGAACGATATTGTCTGTTGAATATAATATTATTATGAAATAAAAAGGTTATATTTTGTATTATTCTTTAAAATGGCGCTACTATTCTCTACATTAAATGGTCTCTAGAAAATGAAATGACGCATGTCGATATGCAATGCTAATTTTAACGCTTATTTGCGTTGAAATTTTATGCACGTTTTTGCACGTGCTTCGTACGAAATGATTTGAGAACTTATCAGCCTTTGTTTTCGGATACTATTTCACGCATATTTTTTATGGTTATGTTTATCTTTACTGTCATGAGATAGTTAAATCTTAAAATAGATTTGGTAAGCCACACCGCAATGTGCTGATGTAAAGTCAACGAATTTCAGACGTCGTGCATATATAGAATTTTAAGCCTTGCGCATTTTCAATTATATTTATTTATCACTTTCCTTCGCATTACACAGATGTTTATTGTTTACACAAGTGTTTTACTTCTGTAAATTGTGAAATATATTATCCATAGTGGTAGATCACAAATGACGGCGATGAATGGGAAAAGACCATCTTCGATACCATTGAGACATCAACCTGAAACTGTGGCTCAGCATTTTGATTTAATTAAATATATTTATGATTGTAAGTATTGTTTCTTTCGAGCAACAAATTCGCAACGGTTTTCCAAGAGGGACTGTATGTTTCATATCGTAATGTTTTTATTGCAGCATGGAATACAGTATCTAGAGAATTAGATATGTGTCATAATCAGCCACATAGTAATTCTTCTAATTATAGAAACGGTGCTTCTGTTACTTATTATCAAGAACGAGAACCAAATCCACAGCTCAAAGGTATGTATTTGTAATTTCAATTTTGTAAGTGGTATACATTACTGTGGTAATTGGAAGATATTTGAATAAGAAGTTACTGTTTTTCTGTGTTTCTTGTTATTAATATTCTAATTGTTGTTACAGATTTTGAGCCTTTCAATCTTGAGGCTTGGTGGGGACAACGTGTCGTTCGAAGTATTACCGGAAATACAAATTCCTAGTGCCAGGCTCAACCTGTCGACTACCATCGGACATTCTCAAATAGACACAAGAAACAGAAGAGATAAATTCAGAGCGATTGAAGTTAAGTTTTCCTGTCTTAAGAACGAACGTTCTATATTCAGACGTAAAAGGTGAGAAAGCGGAGCGTGATAGTATAGATATAAATATGTATCTAAAGAAAAATTTTGAATTTTTTGATAATAAAGTTAGGCAGTAGTAGTCGAAGAGAGAGACGTGGGTGAAACAAAGGGAAGAGAAGAAAAGCGGGGGCACGAAAAACGTTTTGCACCAATATGTAATGACATTCCTCCGATTATAACATGATATTGCCTTTTTTCTTCACCTTTTTACTCGTAACGTTTTTAAATGTATTTTTTACACAAAGATTAAGTCTAAGCTTTTCGCCTGTTTCTGATATTGTCTTTGTAAGATTTGAGAATCGACTCGTTAATAATTAAGGACATAGTGCATGCTGATCTATTTATTTTATTTGCCAATAAGAGTAATTATAATTTTAAGAGATAGCTTGTTATAAAATCAAGATTACTTAAAGAGATGATTAAGATAGTTACTCTCGCTCCCCTTTGTTTGTTTTTGTAATTCCTCGTAATTTTGAATACGAAAATATGCACGATCGCAAGCACGTTAATGATAAAAGTAATAAAACCTTTGATCAAACGATAGACATATTCAAATGTTAAAATTAGAAGTTACACATACATGTATTTTTTCACAGATCGTATTTCACATTTTTAATAAACTTTCCACTTTCGCATTCGTAAAACCGATCGCACTACGAGAATAATTCTTCAATCTAAGAGAATAAGATAATAAACGTTATTAAGATTATCCGAAAAGAGATTATGCACTTACGAAAACGTAGTATATTGCACTTATCTTTATACGGAAAAACGATTGATTATTAATACGTGAAATAGCGTGATAAAACTATTGCAATTTTAAATACAATTAAAATATATGACTATGTACACTTATTATACGTATATACGTATCTATGTAATATGTACATTTATGCGTGTATAGCTACTCTGTAAGATTCATTCGATAATGTTTCTATTGATAAATGATAATGAGTAATACCTTTCTAAATGAGTGATACTTCTTATCAATCTCCCTTATGTCGATCTTCATCTGTAATAGCGTAATCTAATTCCAACGTAGTACCAAAACGGCAATCTACTTACGTCATCCACAGGTTAACACCGTTACGTGTTTACAAGCATCGATGTAATGCCAGTTATCTGAAATTCTCGAAGCACGATAGGCATGGCCCAGGGCACGTGAACAGTTATTGTGTCAGTCCTCTGACGCATTCGAAGAATTCATCGTTCCCAACAAACCTTGAACCTTTGCCGATCATGTTTCGAGCTTGATCCAACGTGTTGAATTTTAATGTGGCGACAGTTCGTTCCAACTTGTACAGACTTCTTTCTATCGCTCGTTTCTCACTGTTCAGCACCTGTTTGAAAGTAAGAGTTTCTTTTTGTGTCTTTCACAAATTCATAAATATCTGGAACTCATCGTACAAACAATTTGTTATTTATAACACTATATTAACTATCTGCTAGCGTTACACTAATTGTACATTGGCAAGAGAAACTATTTGTGTCTTATCACGTCTATTACGATACTACACGATAATTAGTAGCAATGATTTAACTATTTTTTACTATCGTTCCCAAGATAATTAGAATTTGCAGATATAAGTGTGTTCGAAATGGAGATAATTTCTGTTTACATAACCGAACGAACAGGAGTTCATCGACCAATGCCTTTCACCAAACCCGTATATGACTCCATTGTACCCAAAAAGATGAGCATGTTGACTTTATCATTGACTGAATTTTGTCAACAAATCTTACGCTATCGAGAACTTTTAAATAGGATTTCTTTGATGTACTCAGCCTCTGTTTACTGACCGTGACTCCGACGTTCAAACGGGAAAACATATTTACTCCGGTCAATAATGTTTGCGCGAAGCTGTTGGAAGTTTTGATTTTTTTAGTCTGGGTTGCACATGTTACACCTGTTTGTTTTATCTTCACTGAGGCGTAGATGTTTTTCAAAAATATCGCCATTCTATCTAACGGTATTTTTTCATAGTCGTTCTCATCATCAACGAATTCCATCTTGATCGGAGATCCATCGAATTTAATCGCAGGCGGATATTTTATTTTAATTTCTCGATCGATTGAAAAACGAAAGACGTATTCTTCGTAAAATACACCGTTGGTATGCGATTCGATGCAAAATATCTTGGAATTTTTATCATAATCGCATATCGTACTTTTGTTATGGAGATTTCTTATTGGATTTGCATTATCGCTCGTTGTGCTTCCTTTGTTTTCGTTTCGAGTGTTGGCGTCACAATTAACGTAATTTTCACGCGTTGATGAGATATCTATGATCGAACGATCCTTTGAGATTGACGTTGGTTTGTTTGTTGGACTTTTATTAAAATTCTGTGGATTTATATCTGTTCTGCATAGAGAACTGTTCGTTTCTTGTTGGCTTCGTTCCGCGCAAGTTTCCTTCTGCGTTTGGAGCTCTTGGATCTGAAAGTTTTTAACGAGTTCTGATAAAATACCGGGAAGAAGATACGCGAGAAAACGAAACGATGCTGAAAAAGTTTGCATACATGAAATTGAAATGAAAAAAATTGTTTCCTAGTAAATGATACTCACTTGATGATTCTACATGTGTATTCTTATAACTCCAACAGGCACAAAGCGATATCAATATTTATTAATAAAAATTGACAAGTATATCATAAACTGTATGGATGTTTTTTTTTCAAGAATTTCCCATAGAAATTATACCTCTCGAATCGCAGCTTTCAATTAGAATATCTTTACATTTTTCTTTTTCGTTTACAGATTTTATTTAACGCGAGATTTACGGCTATTAAATCTAGTATATTTAAATATTTTAAATAAATATTTTACAAAAAGACGGATCAAGCGGTACAAAATACGATCAGTGAAGTAATTTGTTTATTATAAGATACGCGTGAAACATCTACTGTACTGTACTTCCATAAGCATGAAAATTATTTAAAAAAAGGTAGGAACCCGACAATTTGACGGTTTCCGTAGATCTAGTGTTAAAAACAAAGTAATCCTGTTCACCATTTTTTAAAATGATATGTATAATTAACTAAAAAAACATATTTTTATTATTCTGAATTATCCTACGTTCTTAGCATACTCAATTTTTTCTATTTTCAAATTTTCTAGAAAAATGAAGGAATTTTTGTTGTTAAAGTAAGATATGGTATAATTTACTCTGTCTTCAATTTTTACCACGATGAACGACCATGGGGGTCACCGGTGACCAGCGCTATTGAATTTATATAACTTTTCAATTATAATATTTACGAATTTTCTAACACATTCAGTATTTAAATACTGGCGTGCAAAATAGAAAATCGTGCTGAATATATATATTTGTCTCATTAAAGTTACTGCATTAATTCCTCGACCTATTTCTTTCCTAACGAGGCGTGCAATGACTTAAAATTAATTTCTGAAATCAAAAGTTTCTGTTGATTTCTTATATCTTGTATAACTGAATATAATGTTAATAGTATAGATATAATGAGATCGTTTCGCAGCCGACTGAAATTTTCAATTTAATAGAGTCGGAAGGACTTCAAAATTTCCTATTCCATTTTCCGCGCCGCCAGTGTCATACGTTGCAGTTTAAGGGATTAAAAATGGGATTTTAACACTTTACCAACCGGTAGCCAATTAATCGGTTTTTCGGGCCCAACACTTTCGAACTTTTAACTTATTAATTGGTTGCTACGGCAATTAAAAAATTATTATTTTTCATTGCTGTTAACTGTGCCAAGGACTCAGTGAAGAAACTTTGCAATTTTCGAAGAGATATTACTATCAGTGAAATATTTACGTGCTAGTGACCGATCAGAAGTGGGTAGGGTGTTAAAAAATACCGGTCAGTAAAGTGTTAATAGGAAAAGTATCACTTCAGTTGAAATGCTAAAATGAGCAATCAAAATTAATATCAGTCTTAATTAAAAACGCATTGTCGTTACCTTAGCCCACAGTAACGAGTTGCACTCGTAACGCGAAAAATGATGCAAGGAAATTTTGTTGTTTTCCAAAAGATATTCAATGAAGAATCTAAGTTACTTACGTGACTTTTTTTAAATTCTACATAATTATCCGACTTTCGTCGAACTTAATTTTTGGTTTTATCGACGGCAAATTTTACATAGTGCGTTTGAAAAGTATTAAATAATGTCGTATTGTTTCTCGAAAACTCCCTCAAAGATTAGCCGCCGAACGAGATCAATGGGAAAATGTTACAGCACATTGCATAAGGACGGAAATAATTCATACAGGAAATGGAATTGCATTGTCCTACCGGAAGAGCGTGCCACAAACATCGGTTGAATCAAATTTTAAAAACTCATCCCAGTGCGATCGCATATCGCGTTCTCCGCGAAAAAATTCATCAATCGTCGTTTCGAAATTGAAAAACTTTCGCAAACGCGATTTATCAATGAAACTATGTCCCCATTGTTTGTTATAAATTAACCATAATCATTTGTCCAAATTATTTATCCAGAATTGAAAAAACTTCTATAATGTAATTATTAAATTTACGCAAAGAACAAAGTAAACGATATTTTTGGAATAAAAAGGAAAATTAATACATAAATGCATCGTATTGATTAAATATATATGCATTGAGTGCCAGAAAGATATTCAGTAAAATTTGTTTCAAATTCAAAAATATTCATTTTTCCAATATTATTTATCAGTGAGAGAATCATTGCACTGATTGTAACTCTGTTTCATGTAAATCACCGTTCGTTCGAACAACAGCGATAACACGACGTGTTGTATATTTTTAATACTTAAATATTTTAACGAAGTACATTATTCCCAGAGAGATTAGCCATGTTGCTTCGCGATGTTCCGCGTATTTTACGTTATCTCGGTGACAACCATCCTCGTAAACTCTCGTTACTTTATTCTAATTAATTAACGACCTGTCAGTGAGATCGGAATATTTGGGGCTTTTCGCACGAACAATCAAAGTAATGTAAGTTATAGCCTCAGGCGCGAATAATTTGATTCACCCGAGTATCAGTTTCTGGAACTTTGCTGAAATTTGACATCTACTACTATGTTCGAGTAAATGTGCTGAGAAGTTAATTAAACATCATCGAACAAAGCATATACTTGACTGTATTACAATCCCTTTTATATAAACTGTAATCCACTGAAATTCATCGGTGATGTTCGTTAATTATGTTTGGGCATTATTCGCTAAACATGCCAATCAAATCGTGCAGTTTGTACAGACGATTAGATTGCAATTTACAATTGTGACGTAGCAAGCGAAATTAAGAAACAATTAATTTTCTAAAAATTGTCGAGCTGCAGGAATTTGCGGAATATGAAATTATAAAATTATTTTTGTGCTAGTAGTTTTGTTTTAATGTGTACGACGTGGGACGAATAAATGTTAGAATTTTATTTGAGTTATTTAATGATTAGCAATGTCATAGGCAGTGATAAAAGAAATTGTAGGGCAAGAAATTAGGTGAGTAATTTTTGTTTCTTAAGATGGATGTGGAATATTTATTGTATGGCTCCTCTGTAAATTAGCGGAATTTTTAGAAAAAAATAAGCACCAATTATTTTGACCTTCATGATAGTTTTATTGTTAATTCTCTTTGAATTTGAACTTCTTGGTCGTGAAAAATGCAATTACATACGATTTTTAAAAAAGTAAGGAAACCTTCTGAAAGAATGTTTATAATTAATGCAGATTTTGCATTATTAATGTAATTCATGCTGTGAAGTCGAAGACAGTGTCGGTTATCGAGAACACGTAATGAAGATGTTACGCGTGCA
Source organism: Cerceris rybyensis (assembly GCA_910591515.1). Taxonomy (NCBI): domain Eukaryota; kingdom Metazoa; phylum Arthropoda; class Insecta; order Hymenoptera; family Crabronidae; genus Cerceris; species Cerceris rybyensis. The sequence continues at coordinate 10,477,937 of OU342790.1, forward strand.
CGATAACGTGTGCACGAGTGAAGAAGAATGATAAAGAATATAAGAATAACGCTCAAGAAGTAACAAACAAAATAAGATATCTATAATAAGAATGGAAAAATAAAAAATACATAGTTCTTCCATGATAGCCTGAGTACAAATTGGTTGAAAACATGTGTCACCGCTCAATGAAATCTATCCTGTGTGATATTAAGCTCCAACACCCAAAATTGATGATTTTTTACGGATTTATCGATTCGTTACCGTACTTTTAACATTAATAACCGGCAAGATAAAAAATAACTTCCTGGATGCAAGATGTTTGATCATCAAACTCATCCTAATTTGAAATGGACCACGTAGTCTCAAACTTTGACGAGCCCCAAAAAAATATTACTTTGCTGCCTTTGCAACAGAATTTCAAAAAGATAATTGAACTTTTCCGTCGAATATCCTTGAAAACACAGTAAGTCCTGTAGTGACATTTGAGAAGGAATATTTATTCTATCTGCGAGTAGCGTTGTTGTGTATTATCCCTTTGCATTCTGGTCCAACTTTGCAACTTGGCAGGACTTTACTATTTCCTATCTTCGGTTATTTCAATAGAATAAATACATTTCTTAAAATATTGTGGTGCGACAAGTTCATCCTCTCTAATTACTAAATTCCAAGGTCCCCTGAGAGAGGGCAACCGAATAATAATGAGACATCGGAGTACAAAGGGTTTAACACGTTCCGTGCCGGATCATTTTTAAATATTTTCTGTTCAGGCCGCGTGAGGCGTAAACGACACACACTTTTACGATTAAATAAATTTCTTTGCAGTATACATGATATTAAGCTGCCTATATTTAACTTTACAATATATTTTCCATATTAACATTCTGTGTTTTGCAATGAGAAATGCAAGAAAACTGAACGAAAAATTTAGTGGGTGTCGTATCCGCCCCACGCGACATATTCGAAACCACGAAACATATTCTAATAAATAAAAGGCTTAAATATTAGAAAAAAGAACAAACAAGAAAGTCTTGGCCTCTGTTATTGTACTTTTACCCAGAAAACCTATATAAGATTGAATAAAATAGTAGCTACCTTTCGTTTGAGATTCTTGACGACTTCCCTTAAAACGAGATTCTGCTCTTTCAGTACATCCATTTCCTTGTCATCCTTTATTTCTTGAACAGTCCAAGCAAGATGTCTCAAGTCCTTTAAGTTTTTCTCGAAGGAGCCTTCCTGGCTGCACAAGTTTTTCAGGGCTACACCACCGATATTCGACTTATCCGATGAATTTCTCCAGCTAAGGGATAATGCTTACCCTCTGCCACCAGCTGACACACCGATTTGACATTTACGTCGAAGCCTTTTAAAGTCTCGAGTAGATTTGCCAGCTCAAAACTTCGATCTTCGCGTCTTCGTTGAGAGACTCTGCTCATTTCTTCCTCCTCTTCGAATCGATGCGCCTGCAAAAAAGACCTTGCACTTTTTATGGAGTTGCATCTCCTGAAAGATCTAGAAGTTTGCGAATTCTCTAACATTTGGAATTCCCATTAACGAAAAGGGTGATTATCTCACATTTTCTTTGCACTTTGAAATACTTTGATTAAAAATTCATAATTTAATAGTAGATTTACGGATGTGAAATCTATTGCACTGCAATATATTAACACTAAAACTACCGGCCTCTAATCTAACATATTTTAATAAATTAAATAAGTACTTTGAAAAAGAGGGAATCAAGCGGCGGAAAATTTGATCGATTAGGCGACTTATGTTTATTGATACAGATGTAGAATATTTATCGTCTGACTCTTAAGTAAACTTGGAGAATTTTTTGAAAAAATTGTGTACCAGTTATTTTGACTGGTTTGGTAGTTCTAGTGTTAAATACGAACTTTGGAAAAAAAAGAGTCAACCAGCAAAGATGATTATTTGTTAAATAAGTATTGTGTTATAAAATGTACGTAAAATATCTACTGCCTAAATTCTCTATAAATTTGAGAAATGTTTACAAAAAAAAAAGTAGGAACTCGTCAATATGACGGTTTCCGTAAATTTAGTGTTAATCGAACAAATAATTATATTGACGAATTTGTAGAGGATAAGAAGTCACCGTTGAGATGAATATTTTGTTTCTGATGGTTGATGGGGTTTTTTTTATAGGGAGAGAGAAGAAAAGAACGTTTGCCAGGTTGAGTTTACATTTTTGAGATATTACAGGAGACGCGTGGCGAAGCTGTTCAAAGTAGGGAAGAAAATTCGACTTGAAATTTCCTGAATTTCTCGCCGAGTTGCTTTCGCGAAACACGTTGTAGATGCACTTTAGCGGCTCACGCGATAAACTAAAAGCGGCGGAGAACATGAGAGGTCCTTACTTCCTCTAAATATGACACTTTCCAGATCGTCGAGATTCCTTAAAGTTTGATGTAACATGTCTTAAAATGATTGACAATTTTCCAGACGAAAGCACCATGTCTAAACTCCTGAGTAACTCTCCTGAATTAAACATCGAATGTATTTTGTAAAAATCTTAAACTGATTTTTAACAGTGCGACATCTTCGCGAGTAAACAAGAGAAAAGACCGCAATTGTAAATGAAAATCGAAGCTGTCAAGAATTCAAAAATGTCGACGTAAATATTAAAGCATTGTAGAAAACAATAGATTATTATTTAATTACATTTTCAATCCGTTAACAATTCACTAATTAAAATTAATTCGATGATATATTCCCGCGTCAAATATGTATTCCCTCTCACCAACAGCACTATCTACAAATAGAAATTATTAAAACAGTACTATATTTAAATCTATAAAACACTCATTAATAATTGCCACCAACCGAACTAAATTAACACAAAAGGAATTCATCTGTGAAAAGTTGCAACAAAGACTCAACATGAAACCAAAATCCATCGAATTCCTGCATTGCAAACCAAATTTAAAAACTCCTCACAGAATCGCACCTCATTTCAATGCGACAAAGTAAATTCAAATTTCCCGCCGTTTATTCTGCAAAGTATAAAATCAATTTTCAAAAGGACATCCCTAAACGACAAAGACACCGAGGCAACAGAATCAGCAGGAAAGAAAGGTCCGCGAGAGGAAGTCCAATCGCGATTAAGAGGCAGAGAAAACTGTACTGTGGAAAACTCCGTGAAACTGGAAGCCTCGATTGACCGTGCATATTCAAAAGGTGACGAAAAGCTTGGCAACTTTGATTTGGCGTTTGAAAAAGGGCCAGTTTCAAAGGCTACCGGTATACGGACCGTATGGAAAGCTTGGTAACGACAGCGAACCGAATGCATATCAGCAAGAGGACAGCTTTGATGTTGTCTTCCGATGCATGCATCGTCGCTATTGCACCGAAAAGTTTGAATGCAGTTGTGTTCACCGTACTAAGGAAATTTCGAATATCCTACTGCCCTTTGTCAAAACAAAAACAACGGACGTATACAAAGAACAGTTTACACTGTGTGATTGCCTGTACTGTCAAAACTAAGCTTCTCTTTCGCATGCAGAGTGCATATGGATGGAATGAGCTTTGAATGATAATTACATTTATTGTGAATAGTCTGTCTGATTAATGAGTTCATCCGGGTGGAGTGTATCGTCGATGAATATTACATTTTCCCTTTTAACGATAGATCTATCGGCTTTGTATCTATTTTTGTAGAAAAGTAATTTGGAAATTGAGGAATCAAGAGGTGTGAAAGATGATCAGGTAAGTCATTTTTATTTTGTGATTATTCATTTGTATGGATCTTCTGTCAATTTGGGGAATTCTTTGAGAAAATATAGTATCGATCATTTGACCTTATCGATGATTTTAGTGATAACTCTAGACGTTCCAGTTTCATATATTCAAATTTACCATATAAGTACTTTAGAAATGAAGGAATTAGGGAGTGAAAAAGATGATCAATTAATTCATTTTTTTTCATGAGATAGATGTGAAATATTTACTATATGGATCTTCTATCAATTTCGGGAATTCTTCGAGAAAATTTCGAATCGATCATTTGACCGTATCGGTTGTTTTAGTGGTAACTTTAGACGTTCCAGTTTCATATATTTAAATTTACTATATAAGTACTTTAGAATTTGAGGAATTAAGGAGTGAAAAAGATGATTAATTAATTAATTTTTGTCTCATATGAGAAAATTTTAAATCGGTCATTTAGCCGCATTGGTAGTTTTAGTGATAACTCTAGAAGTTCCAGTTTTATATATTCAAATTTACTATATAAGTGCTTTAGAATTTGAGGAATTACGGAATGAAAAAGATGATTAATTAATTCACTTTTCTTTCATGAGACAGATGTACAATATTTGCTGTATGCATCTTCTATTAATTTGAGGAATTCTTTGAAAAAATTTCGATTCGATCATTTGACCGTATCCGTAGTTTTAGTGGTAACTTTAGACGTTCCAGTTTTATATATTCAAATTTACTATATAAGTACTTACTGTAGAATTTGAGGAATTAAGGAGTGAAAAAGATGATTAATTAATTAATTTTTGTTTCATAAGATAGATGTGGAATATTTACTACATCGGTCTCCTATCAACTTGTGTAACGATTCGAGAAAATTGGTAACCGGTCATTTTGACTATCTTGGTAGTTTTAGTGTTAGAACCATGGAAATGGTGAGTTATTTCTGTGCAGCTTTGAGTTCTATTTGATCGAAGTATACGACATGGGTATGATACTGTCCGTTTGTGTTCTTTCCATTCTATTCCTTTCGATTTTATTCTTTCGGGAGAAATAAAAGTGAATGTTATAATAAAAGCCTCGATACCTTCTCTCTTGCACGGTTGTACAGCTCGATTAACTCCTGGAAATGTTTCTCCGTGGTTTCGCGAGTTATTCGCAAAATGCCCTCGCATTCTCGTTTTACCGAATCTACTGCATCTTCGTAGTCTGTTTTATACCTGAAAAAAAGTAGTCCAAAATATTAGAATTCTCCGAAATATCGATGGTAAAAAAAAATGCTTATATACTTATTTATTGTATGTCGATTCAGAATGGCAAATTGGAGGAAATGCCCGATTTTCTTCAATTTTTAACCACAAATTGGTTCAGAATTTCAGAGATTTCGAGTAAAAGCAGACATTTCCAATCTACTCTCTGTCCGATAGACGATTTCAGCGGATACGATAAGACATATCAAAAGAAATAGTTCCTTCGCGAACACTTGCCGCATTCTCAGAGATTTTGCGATAACCGATCGGATTATTGAATTTAATAACCATCTCTTCTCACTTCCTCTGTATTGAAAATATCCTCTTACTTTCTCGATTCTCTAGCTTTCCTTGCTTGCAATCATTTAAATTTTATTGCTCCAGAATAACTCTCAAAATTATCTCTTTAAAGCGTCTATTATTTTTCTAATTTCTCGATCGTTGAGTTCTCGTGGAAATTATTTTATATTTCAATATTCGACCCTTTAAAAGTTGCATTTAAAACAACATTCTACTTGGTGCTGGATTTTCCAGCCCTTTGAAGTGTCTTACGTTGCTTTAATGTTCTTGAAAATTTGCGATTTTCCAGCCAACAACGTGCTTGCCATTCACGCACGGTTGTCACGTTTTCTGGCTAAAGATCAAAGTGAATTATCAACTTAGAAGTCTTGCATACCAGAGAGCTACGAAGACTGCTGCAATAATTTAGTGTCAGGAATTTAGTTAAAGTGACCTTCGACTTTCTCGACAGAAATCAATTTAATCTTCCGAAAATTTCTGACGGTTTACATGTTTCTCCGTAATTAATGAAAGAACTCGGAATATTGGCGGTTTAATTAATTCCAAATCCTTGAATCGAATCGACTGATTTTCGTTGTAAAATGCACTTTCATTCTTTTCGCGACGTTTTATCATTGGCTTATAAGTCATAAATATAAATTATGAGAAAGATTTACGCCCGACGTTTTAGCATACAATCGTGTTGATCAATTTTATGGCCTTTCGTTTCACGGTATTTTTTAGTTCACGTGTTTTCCTTTGTTTGTTATACTTTGCATAACATTGTTTTCATTTTCGTTGCATAATGCCTCGGTAAAATTCATAGCAATAATTGAATTCATTATTAACCATTCGTAGTATTAGATTTCAAATTCTACATTTTCTACATTCTTTTCTGACAAATATAAAAAATTCACGAAAATGATATTTCAATATTTTGTTATTATTATCCGTCAAATTCAAGGCAAAAGCAGCTTTTATACAAGATAATACAAAGCTTCTTAAATCCCTAAATAATTAGTTCCTTAAATTAAGTACTCAACTCTCATCCAGTGTTTATTATAAGAGCACAACTAATTCCCCTTTTCCACCATACGAAAAATCAAAAAATATTCAAATTTAAAAGCCTATTTACTAACACTTAATATAATAAATTGTAATTTATGTCAAACTTCCGCGGAATTTTTTAAATATCAATTATGAAACTATGTTTTATACAAGGTAATTATGTCATTTTTTTAAACGACTACGATGAAACAGTAATGTTGGCGTGCTCATTATTATCAATCTTCCACTCTCCGTTTCACGAGAGCTCCCGTCAAAAACCTCTCGCTGTTCGGCCGAATATTAAGCGTCTAGCAAGCGCAAGATGCAAATTTCACGTGCAATTGATGCGAGAAGCGTCGTACCGTAACTTTACGGTGGCAAAACGATGTAACTAACGCCAAAAGGAAACTGAACGTCCGAATCGAATCAATTTCCATCCCGGAAATCCAGTTAATTTGCCTACCGCGAACGAGAGAGGAACCTTCTTTCCACGGTGCTCGTTGAAGTTCGAAGTAAAACGCGAATTTCAATAGAAACACGAGCACTGAGGGATATCTTTGAATCTTCCTCCTTCTCTTCTTCTAAATGGAGATGATTTCTCGAGTAGTTGAAACCAAAACGATAGTCATATTTTCCAGAATTGCCTTGCCGGTACTTTCAAGGAACATATTATTTCATGGCAAGAGAATTTGTGGACAAGCGGACTAATCAATTTATCTTTTTTTTTTTTAAGTTTCTCTATGGAGTTCCGTGAAACTTGGTTGAAAATGATCATGATAAGGTACACTTGCGAATTTAATTTTCAGGTTGAGCTTGTAATAATTAGACTGCGGATGTTTATGCAAATTTCGAGTTTCAAAAATGCAGGTGAGACAGGAAAACCTATCTAGGGATTTATTGCACTTAATAAATATTACAACAAAATACCATGCTTTGGATATTTTAGATATATTTTTATATTATGTTCTTTTTGTATATTTCAGCCGTATTTAATTTGTCATAAATGCATAAAAATCCGCAGTCTAGTAATAATAGACTGTGACATTGCGATGAATAAATCTAAAGTAGATTAACAGTGTATATATAGTATTTTTAATTAATACTACCGCTTGAAAACTGTACGAGAAATATTTATGTGAAATTAATTTCACAACCCTTTTCTTAACATCTTAAGAACTAGTCTCGTGCTAACGCAGAAATTTAATCCGACCACGAAAGACTGACCCCGCGTTATTTTGTAAAATAGAAATTTTTAGTTGTAAATTGTTATATACTCTTGACCTATTTTGCTAAAAAATGTGCAGTCCTAAGCGCAGATCTCATATAATTTACAGCGATCCTCAAGGTGTTAATGGCGAGTTATTTTAATAATTGAAAAAATTTATTACGACGTATATTCGTGCTTTTTAACTGTTCGACCTACTTTTTTTTATTAGTCAAATATCGTAACAGGTGAGATCCATCGCCGACACTATAGTGACACGAATAATTTGTCGTTAAAGATGAAAGATCCCTTTCGAACTTGATATAGAGGCTAATAAATTTTTGGTTCTATGGTCTCCGATCCGATCGTAAACTAATATAAGAGCTGGATCGGAAACGTTTTAAACGGAAACGAGATTTGTCGTAGCGATTCCATTTGGCTGTCAAATATTTCTGTTACCCGAGAAATCGTTGCTCAGGATAGAAGTAATTGTAATATTTCACCATTTTAGTATTTTCAATCGAAACAACTGGCATTTTCATTTTACCCAGTGGTCCCAATAATAATAAATAAATTTCATTATGCAGTCAAATATCTCTGTTACCCGAGAACTCCTCGTTCAGGATAAAAATGATTAAAGTATTTTCAATCGAAACAAATGACATATTCGTTTTATCGGTGGTCCTAATAATAAAAAATATATTTCACATTTTCTCATTCGGCTTCAATAAAATAAACCTCGCAAAAATGGAGCGATTTCATTCTGCAGTCAAATATCTCTGTTACCCGAGAACTCTTCCGTCAGGATAAAAATAATTAAAGTATTTTCAATCGAAACAAATGACATATTCGTTTTATCGGTGGTCCTAATAATAATAAATAAATTTCACATTTTGTCATTGGGCTCCAATAAAGTAGAGCTTGCAAAAATAGGGCGATTTCATTTTGCAGTCAAATATCTCTCTTACCCGAGAACTCTTCCGTCAGGATAAAAATAATTAAAGTATTTTCAATCGAAACAACTGGCATATTCATTTTATCGGTGGTCCTAATAATAATAAATAAATTTTACATTTTGTCATTGGGCTCCAATAAAGTAGATCTCGCAAAAATGGGGCGATTTCATTTTGTTACCGGAGAATTCCTCGATCGGGATAAAAATAATTAAAGTATTTCCAATCGAAACAATTGGCATATTCATTTTAACAGTGGTTCTGATAATAATTAACAAATTTTACATTTTGTCGTTACATCTCCGATAAAGTACTCTTCGCAAAAACACAACGATTTTATCTGCACTCGTCAGGCATCAATACCAGAATTCCACTCGTTATCGCAAACACGATTTCCAATTGTGCCTGAGATTAATAAAAATGTTATCGTGAAACATTTACAAATGTTACCAGTTCGACTACCGCAATCCATTTTTCCCCTACGGTTAATCCGTGCGTGAAAATAAAATGAAAATTTGCAACGTAACGAGAAAGCAATTATTCAACTACGAATCTCGTAGCTTAATGATTCAAACTTTCAACAATTACCACTGAACATTGTTGCCGTTCAATATTTTTATTTCAAGTATTACACGAACTTTCCATCTATTCTGGAGAATTTCAAATAAATTATATTAAATATTCCATGACATTTCCAAAACGAAGCTCACAGTTCTTTGGATTTTATCGTAATAATTTATAAAGTTTCACGTATTTGTCACAGTACACGTTTAAATGTTCGACATCAATAAATCTTTCAGATAGTAAACTTTCATGACAGGAAAAACGTAAATTTTCTAATCGAACCTATTCCGACAGTCGGAATCGCGCCCACCGGTCGATGATTGGCAATGATTTCGCAAATCCGGCGTCCACGTTCTCAATTCGAGGGAGCATTTCATGGTAATGACAGTAAATTTATCGTTACTCGATCACCATAATGCGATGCATATCGTACCAATGGATATCACGCCCTTTGTTCAACTCGACCGAATTTCTGCGCTAATTGGTGAACTTTCGTTTCCCTTGTCGAATTTGACAAATATATCGAGCAAAGCTATCGATATCTCGCTTCAAATTCACCTTTATTGTTATTAGTTGAACATGTTTCTTCGAAATTGAGAACGTAATTTTTGCCTTTTTGCGAAATTCAGCAACGAAGAGACGTCAGCTAAAAAGGAAGCTTAAACGAACGATCTCTTGATTTAGAAAGCACAGTTGAGTCAATGGGCGACAGAGAATCCGTTGCTATGGTGTTTTAACATTTTGAAATAACAGTCGAAATTGACACGAGCACCGGGCAATTGTTTGCTCTAACTCTTTGCCAACGAGAGCGTATCGCAGCGTTGTGTCGACTCTCGTTAGTCGAGCCACGTTCAATAAATGAAATTTCACGTTTAATTGATACAGATGCCAATTTGACGGTTTTGCATGCATTTCAAGAAACCTTCGGCTTCGTTTCGAGCCGAAGTATACTTCTGAGAAAATGTTAATGTGGGTTACATTGAATTTTCTTCGACCAATTTAAGATAGGAATTTAGGGACGCTGAAATTTCGAGGAAAAATGGTAGAAGGAATGATGTTGTATATATGGAAAATTGAAGGATTGATGGTTTTAATTAAAACGATAAATATAGCGTTGGTAATTTGTTAATATTCGTGTCGTATGGATGATTGCAAATATTTGAATTTGAATGGGGTAGACCGAAAATTGGAATCATCGTGGTAAAGATAAATGACAATCGTTTCACGTCAATCGTGACAGAGTTAATCAGGTTGAGTATGTAATTAGAATACCCTGGTGCATAGCTAGTTAACTTGATGAACCTCAATGGGATGCATCCTGACTCTGTGAAATATCGTGAAGCCAGAAATCTATCCACGATGATGCTCTTCTCTAAATCTTTCAATAAAGAAAAAAAAAGAAAACTGTGGAACTTCACCGTAAAAAATAAAATACATTTCCAATCCATGCTTCTGTTTCAATACAGAATCAAATAAGTTCCGTCTCTTTTACTTCCAATCACAACAAACTTCAGTCTGAAATTCCTAATGAAATTCTCCCCGAAATAAATTTAAAAATCAGTTCACGATGATGCTCTCTACTCGATCCTTCAATAAAGAATGAAGTAAAAAAAAAGACGCTGAAACTTCATTACAAAAATGCACTACATTTCCCTTTTACTTCTAATTAAAACAAAATTCAATTTGAAATTTTGAACGAAGTTCTTGCCGAAATAAATTTAGAAATCAGTCCACGATGACTCCATCTTTCGATTAAAAAAATTACAGAACAAAGATTTTAGGACTTTACAGCAAAAAATAAACTATATTTCCAATCCACGCTTCTAGAATCAAATAAACCACGTCTCTTTTACTTTCAATCACAACAAACTTCAGTCTGAAATCCCTAACGAAATTCTCCCCGAAATAAATTTAAAAATCAGTCCATGACGATGCTCTATCTTCGATCTTTCAATAACGACAATAATTAAGAAAAAAGACTCTGAAACTTCACCGCAAAAAATAGACTACATTTCCAATCCAGACTTCTGTATCATTCCAGAATCAAATGAGCCACGTCTCTTTTACTTCTAATTACAACAAACTTCAGTCTGAAATCCCTAACGAAATTCTCCTCGAAATGAATTTCACCGAACAATTAGTCGTTGCTTCGTGTTTCCCTAAATAGATTTACCCCTCGTCGTTGTGCACGAATGAGCCGGGCGATGCAGAAATTGCGAAATGTTGCGCGAATTTCGAATCCGTGGCTTTCCTTGCCCCGTAACGGACATCACGAACTTCAGGAGCACGCCATATTTACCCGCTCGTCACAACGGCGATGCAATCGCATTAATTTATCACTAGCGAGATAAATGCTGCTGCTGCTACACGATGCCAACGTTATCTCTTCGATTAGGAGAGTTTCCCTGATAGTTTCTACGTGAACGTTCGCCAAGGTGCACCATGAACATGCAACGGACCTCTCCACAACACTGTCCAATCGAATTTCGTACCAAATGGAAGAGGTTTTTTCAACCTCTGTACTTTTTATGGACATCGGTTTTTGCAACTTCAACTTTTTCTGCTTTCGTCGAGTTTTTTTTTACTTGGAATGTTTCGACGCACGTGGTTCCAACGTTCTTTTTTGTTTTGCCGAATGGTAATTGGAAAATATTGTCCTTTTTTTTGGTAAATATTCTAACGAGAATATGGAGAAAATGGACATGGTTGTGGCAATTCAGCTTTGATGGTACCGTAATGAATTCAATGCTTTGGGGGTTGCTGGTGATTAGTACCACTTCTGATAGTTTGAACTGATGGTATCGCCAAGTCTCAATGATTTTCTGTTTAACCTTTTTAGTGCCGACCGAAAAAATTGATTGAATTAATGACAAATGTAGTTGCGAATAAAAAGAATTGACATTTGACAATAGTTTCGTATAGAACACGCAATGTGGAGCATAAACGGTGTATTTAAAATTATCTGTGATAAAATTACTGATATTGTATTAAAAACTGAATATTAACCCTTCGACGCCCAGTATTAGCACAATTACTAATAAGGATATATTGTCGTCCGGCACTAAAAGGGTTAAATCTTGACGATGATAAATACAAAATCATGTTCCATGCTTCATCAATGTGTATCTAACGACAAATTCACCACGTTAAACAATAGCTGAAGTTCTCCAGGAATTTTCTCGAAATTCTCTCAACAAACTCTAATTTTCTATTTAAATATTGACAGTGATGGATACAAAATCATTTTCAGTTTTATACTTCTATTCTCAACCAATGTATATCTAACGATTAAATTTACCATATTAACCAATAATTAATGTTCTCCAGGAATTTCCTCGAGTCTTTCTAGAAATTTTCTCAGTTCTCTGTAATTTTCCATGTAAATATTGGCAATAATAAATACAAAATCATCTTCAGTTTTTATATTTCCATTCTCAACCAATGTATATCCAGCGGTTAAATTTACCATGTTAAACAATAGCTGAAGTCCTCCAGGAATTTTCTCGAGTCTCTCTCCAAATTCTCTCAGTTCACGGTACTGGGTTTCAGTTAATGATTTTAACATTTCTCAGTAACCGAGTGGCATTCTTAATTCTCTGCATGGAATCTCCTGGCTGCGCAATAACGTCCAATGATTCAAACTCAACTCTAATAGCTTTAACTTCGTGTTACACTGACATTTCTCCCTTCTAGTTCGCTTGTCCTTAATTTCCTTTGATGTAACTGAATATGCTACTAACATTGATATTGTATTCTCGAGGATACGTCTCATTCTACCTCTCTGGCTGGTTATCGTGCACTTTTTAGCATCACGTAAGAAGGAGAATTATTCTTGCGACGATTATCGTATTCCTGTAAGACTGATGAGAGAAGGACCTCGTAAAATTAACGAGGTTGTATCGCCGTTTTCACGAGACTTACAATTAGTATAATACTGTTATAAACGACTTAGGTGTAACGAAGGTACGTGGTTCTGATAACATAAACAATAATTCATTAGGCTTTGATAACTTTAACAAAGGCTTTCTGCTCATTCTGCTTCACAGAAGTTGCAAGTGTATATGAGCCATTTATTTTGAAGGTGTCACTTTCGTTAAGTCGAGATACTTAGTATTTTTTTACATATATTTAAAAGTGTTAGTGCTAATTTTCGGGAAGATTTACTTGGAACTATTATTCTTAATTTTTTACTTATTTTAAAAACTCATTTTTTTTGGTCAGAATAGATAATTTTTAGTGGTCATTAATAATCGCCATTTTTTAGTAGAATAAGGTGACTCTTGTTACGACTGATATAATATTTACATAATGTATGTACTCACTATCCAATTATTTTATTTTTCTTTAGTATCCTTCGAGCTTAACTGTTATGGTGATTCTATGTAAGTGATTCTATGTTCTCTACCTTTAGTTGTCGTCGAAAAAATTATTTTGATTAACAATTTAAGCTCGTTTTTTCTTATCTTGAATCATAGAAAATTATAAAAGAAAAATCAGAGATATTACACCCAGTGGCAAACCTAATTGTAAATTTCCTCAGATTTTTTCATTGTAACATCAATTTCAAACGGATGAAAAAGTCTAAAAGTCAATTTTAAACATTTTCTTTCAAGAGACATGTCGTCTTAAACACTTCGCCTTTGAAGAAGTAAGCAATTAAGTTTGCCCTTACATCAAAGGAATTAAAGTACCCCTTGACTCTCCCTTTTGAATCAATATTCACTTAATAATTTCCAAATCTATCAATCTCTCCAAAAGCTGACCCAATTCCTAGATTTTTCAACAACCGATCCGCGTGCAGGAACTTCTTTTATTTCATCCCCCGATAATTGCTTCCATCGACAATGGAATTGGAAATCAAGAAGGTCCATTTTCAGACTCCGCAAAGTCTGTCTCGTTCCGGCAATTAAAGTGTTCGCCTCGGACCAGGAACTTTGCTGTTAGGTGGCCTAATGGGCCTTGTGAATTAATAAAAGAACGAGGACGAGAGGAGTCAAGGCGACGAGACTCGATTACCGTCGGACGTTGTACAAGATATTTGCATTCTCGCTCGTGGAACTAAGTACTTCCACGCGAGGAGGTTAGAAAAGATGGATGAAACTCGTTTATCCTTCCGACGATTTATTTCCTCCTAGGAATGATTATAGCAATTATTTTTCAATGAAAAATGCAACCCTTAGTGCGAGTAATTTAAGCGTTACGTGAAATCCTCGTTATTTGGTTAATGAAAACCGCGAATTAATCTTCTCTTTAAACGATGCAACTTTTATTTCTATGTTTTAAGAATTTTTATATTTTCGATGCAAAAATACTATTAAATTAACACTTTTAATACCATGGGGATCATCGGCAGTCGGCGCTATTGAACTCAATGAAATTTCTAATAACTTTTGAATATCAATGCTCTCGAATTTGCGAAAACTATGTAGAAAAGAGAAAAAATTAGAAGAACATTAATATTGACATAATTACACAATAAAAATTGAGAAAGTAGATAGAAAGAATTAGAGGGCAAGAAGCGTTAGAAATCTGAGGAATTTTTTAAACAAATTAAGTGTCAATTTTGGTGGATGTAGTGTTACAAGCTTAATACCGTTTTATTGAGGAATTTTCTGAGCGTTATCTAAATACTTTTCCACATTGAGGTTCCTCGTTAATTGAAAAATTAAGCCTGTTGAGTACTATGTCTTAAGTGGTATTGAATATCACTCAAAAATTCGTAAGCTGATAAATGTGCCAGTGATTACAAAAGTGATCTAACAATAACACCTATCCCTCGATTACGCTGTGCTATTTTTGCACGCTTTCACTGTCACACAATTTTAAAAATAAGGGATTTAAAAAATTGCTTTTATTTTACTTCGAAACAAAGACTGAATTATTCACATTTTACTTTCCTTTCGATTTACACAGTTTTCTAAAGAATTTATCATCTGTGTAAATCGAGAGGTAGGCGTATTCAATACTTAAAAATTAGCATTAAAAATTACTGTAGAACCTGTTACGATTTTAACAGAGAAAGCTTTCCTTTGACTGAAATTACGATACTAAAGAAATACTAAGGTTGCAACCACTATTAAAAAATAAACGTGCCCCCACACAATACGAAATGTGCGGCATTAAAAGGAGTAATAACATTTTTACGTTATTTCTCCCACGATGATATTAATATCGTCGGATTTAAGCAGAAATATCATAAATTTCAAGTATACACGTTACTCTGTAAATGTGTAACGCTCAAGTATCACGAGAAACTCCGAAGAAGAGGGTGAGAGTAGAAGTAACTCGACTCAGTCCGGTTTCTTTTACCGAGCGTTCCAACGTTCTCTTTTCAGAAGAAGTGAAAATTATCAGGAGTAATGTACAAACTTTATCGTACGCGTTTTATAAAAATGTATGATTTCTTTTTGCTAGAAATAGAGTTCGCCGACTGTCGAGGAAAGACGAAGGTGTCGTAAACAATGGCAAAGGGGTAGTAAGAACCATTGAGTTTTGCCTGGAAAGTTTTGCTGTCGTGGCGAATTCATAAATCTCCCGTCTTACCCGCCAAAAATTCACGGCAGTTCTGACCTTTATGGTAATACGAAGCGTGGGATAAATGAATTTAAATCTCCTGGCCGTCGCTCGAGAGGATTTAATAATGACGCTTTCGTCCGGATCGAAAATGATAATACCCGATTCTGATAAAACTTTCGGAGGATTAATTGCCTCCGAGTACTCCGCGCAAAACCAAAGTATGAATACGTAATTAGAATCTGATTACTGGATATTCTAGTATTCAGGCTCGCTAATAACATAACTCGCTGGATTTCCCAAAGATTCGATCTATCGCGGATGAAATATTCATCTTTCGTTGTCGCGATGACGAATTTGCGTTAACTGAATATTTTCCTGATGTCGATTTAATTTTCAAAGGATACGATTGTAATTCATCAATTGTGTTACAAGAATGTAAAAATATTTGATGGGAAAGGAATTGTAAATTAATGGTTCTTGGAGATTTGTGATAGATTAATATGATAGTGATCTTTTAGAAGGGAATTCTGAGAGTGAAGCCGCTGAGAAGGAAGCCAGATAAGTGTTTAAATACTCCTGCGGGAACTATAATAATATTATATGAGAACTTCAAAGTGTTATGACAGAATCCATTGAACAAATATGGAATTCTAAAGTAAGTCGGTGAAACCAATTAGATCACTGCTGCGAAAGGGTATTTAACCCCTTGCAGTACAATTTCTCTCGTGACTGCCTCCGCAAAAATAAATTTGTAAAGTGAAAATTGATCAGCAATTCTTGATACATCGTATAAATTAAGGACGTATTAACATCACGGAAGTAATTTTATCGTGTCCAATCCCACTGATATTTTCAATTCATTGATTTTTGTAAAATTTGCAAATTTGCTATGCAATTTACCGCATCACTAGTGCCATTCGTTATTGTACGGCAAGGGGTTAAACAGTAAAGCTATTAAGGTGTTCAAATTATCAGATTCCTAATTTTTTCGACATGTTCCGCAAATTAGTATGCTTATTCTTTTCACCTCTTCAATCCTCTTCTCCCACAAATCTTATTTACTATATTTAAGTTCAACAGATATAAAACTGGTAGTCCCAATGTTAAATTAAAAATTAGTAAATATCAGAGCTAATATAAATTCCTTCATAAAAAAAACTTTAGTTTATTGTCAAATACGTAAACATTCCTCCTCTTCAATCTTCTTGTCTCACAAATCTTATTTATTACGTTTAAACTTAACAGAAATAAAACCGGTAGACCCAATGTTAAATAAAAAATTAGTAAATATCAGAGCTAATATAAATTCCTTCATAAAAAAAACTTTAGTTTATTCGAAAACACGTAAACATTCCTCCTCTTCAATACTCTTCTCCCAAAATTCTGATATAATATATTTAAATAAAACAGAAATAAAACCGGTAGTCCCAATGTTAAATAAACAATTAATGAATATAAGAGCTAATATAAATTTAATCTTAAAAAAACTCTGGTTTACTCTAAAACACGTAAACATTCCTCAACTATGAAGTATTCTATTGCGCTACAAGGAAACAAACTTAGATACCCAAGAACTTTCAACATCGTTGAAGGAATTCTTAAAGTACAAAAAGAATGCAATTCTTCGAAGAAATTCCACGTATAAAGTAATTCAAAACGAAGCGGTACAAATCACCAATGATTTAAACGTCAACGCAACGTTAAACTTCCAAAAAAATGCTACCATTGCGTTCAAGATCTCCAAGGAAGTTTAGAAATCATATTTTCATGAGAGAACTCCATCTCACCGTAACAACCCGGAAGAAGTTCCGCACAAAAATTCTCTTTGATCCATTTTTCACTCGCATGGAATTCTTTCACGAAACTCTCGGAAATTCTGCTTGTTTAACGATTCGAATCAGTCGATTCGCAACATCAGCGAGGACAAGTTGTCGTGACAAATCGCTCGTAACTCTCACTAAATTCGACATCGATGCGCCCTCACATCGTCGCCATTTATTTCTCACCCCTATCAGAAACCTGTACGTCGATAGTTTCGTGCTATTTATTTTCAAATCTTCTAATACGTTTTACAGGCGTCCTTCGACTTTCGCACAGGAACATTGGTTCCTGAAAATGTGCGCAAATGTTGAATACTTTGAACTTTTAACTAATTAATTGGTTTTGTCCTTTAAATTTTTAACGAATTTAGTTAGTCTCCTTCCAACATCTGAGACAAAGGGCACCTAGGCCAACTTCAAACGGAAAAATATCCTAGGTCTTCTTTAAATAAATTTTACGACTGAAGAGGGTAACATACAGTTACCGAAACGTCTCGCAAAATTTGAACAAGAAGTATATTATTTAAACTCCGGTCGACAAACAGCCGTCCTTCATTACGAAGAGAAAAATACACAACTTGTCACATTTGACGTCACCGACCGAACTAAAACAACCTTCATCTTATAATAATTAATTGGTTGCCACTCCAATTAATAAATTATCATTTATCTTTGCAGTTACCTGTGTTATGGACTCAGTGACGAGAATTTGTAATTTTCGAATAGATATCTGTATCAAGGCAGTATCTGTGACCAAATGATCGGTCAAAAGGGGGTAGGATGTTAAAAAAATACCGGTCGGTAAAGTGTAAATATGGTTTCTTTGTAATCTTGAGAATTTTCAACATCTAGTAGGTAATACTACAGACAAAATTACAATAGTAGAGAACCTCAGTGTCCTTTAATATTGTATTTGGGAACCTCACTCCGAAGGACTGATTGCATAGAAGCAATTTTTGAAATAGCGACAAAAATCTTTATAAAATTGAATTTTTAAAAATGTGCCAAATAGCGAAAATCGAGGGTCGCCTGTACATGAAGATCGCATAAAAGGCGGGAAAAGATTATTCTTCAATAGATAAGAATGTCACGTTATGGTCTTCTTCTACCATGTGAGATTTACAAATTTATTTTCACAGACGTCATAACTTACCACGTTACATTCTCCGCTCTTTTCCGCTTTCCTTTGCGTATTTTGCTTTTCAACCATCGTGCATGTTTCATGCCATCTGCGCAGTACTTTGAATAACGTTTCTGTCGACATTAGTGTTACTCTTTCGAAAGGATGAGCAAGAATGAAAAAGAAGATTGAAAGGGAAGAGGAGATATAAAATGTTTCATCTAAAAGGTGCGCGTTTATGGCTCTTAATGCTTTTCCTTCTGTAAGCACCGTACTGTAATTAGCGTTTAAATTTTAAAATGATAAACTTGATAAGCTTTTAACGTTTACCATGAAGATGCGTCGCAATTCAAACATTTAGAAAAACAGGGGTGAACAAGTTTCTCGCTAATCGGATTTCAACAAGCGTTACACCACGTACGACGGTCACCATGGATCGATGCTTTTTCGATGCAGTTTCCCTGTAGTTTATTAACCCCTTGGCGTACCATTTCTTTCGTGATTCGCAGTAACTTTGAATTAATTAAAATCTGAACTAATTTCGGATATAGCATATGACTTAATGCGATATTGAATAGTATAGAATTAATGTTATTTTATGGTAAGGCACTGATATATTTAATTTAACTCTTTGTACTTTGACGTCTCACTTAAGGGGACGTCGTAAGGTTCCCATATCACTCAGTTACCCTCTCTAAAGAAACTTTCGAATTTATTAATGATTACAGGGGATGAATTTACTGCGCCGCGACATTTTAAGAAATGTATGTTTACCTGCACTATTCTATTGGAATGACACAAGATTTCAAATAGTAAAGTGCTACGAAGTTAACAATAAATAAAGTTAGAGATGACTCACAGTGCAAAGGGTTAATAATATTTCGAACACTTCAAAATTGACTATACCACTTTTCGCGTAAGGAGTGCCACTCGTTATTGTAAGGCAAGGGGTTAATACTTCAGCAAACAGAATCGTATGCGTAGGCAACAATGTTCTTAGGTTTATTTATTCATCGATACGTTCGATTATGAAAAATCCTTTGTCGATATGATCTCCATGAAATCCCATCAAAATTCATGGGAATCGTTGGTCCAACTGCACCTTTCCTTTTCGAGTTTCGAGATCAATACCCTCGTAAATTCGGTAGTGCCGTGTTGCCGTAATACGTGACCTTTTTCGTTGTTTATTTTTCTATTTATTGGTAACATCCTCTCCTTTTGATTCTTCCATTATTTGAAATATTTTGATATTCCTTTCTTGCTAAATGTTAATTTTTCCATTTCTTTTTGAACACGCTACCGATATTTCGCTTATTTCGTAATTTCTACTAAAGTGAAACTTTTTCTATTAAAATCACATATTTATAAAGCAGAAACTTTAGAGACTCTGATAGATTGATATTCAGTAGATTTTTAGTTTCCTAACGTCAATACTTCAAATTCAATATGTTAGAAACTTCATAAATATTGCAATTTAAACGTAACATACAATTTCATTGAATTTAATAGTGCCAGTGACCGGGGGCTTCCATGGCAGTTAACGTGTTAATGTAAAAATTATTTAAGATTGTTCAGTGCTCGATTTTCCACGTATGAAAAGTTTCATTGCAATAGAAAATCGCCCCAATTCCTGTTATCGGATTCCTGTCAGGTATAGTCGGGTAATGCGTTGCATTCAGAGTAACTGGTGCATTAATTGACACTAAGTCATACCGTGGATAGGTGAAGAATAATTTCATTTTGTAATCCACGATTGTTGGGGACGCAGGAAGAGAAAGGCACGGACGGAATGAAGACAACCGGGAAGAACTTAAATGAGGACTATTCTCATGCTGGGAACACTCAAAGATGGAGGAATTATTGAGATCAATTTTATAGTCAATTTTAAAGAGTAAAATTTGTAGGTCATAATGAGATATTTTACCTGAAAGTGATCACAAATCAAATATTAAAAAATTCTAGGTAAATTTGTAAAAAGTTTGAGGAGCTTTATCATTTTAACACACTTCTATTGATTGTAAATGAGTGTAATTGTTATATAATTTTTAATAAATGATTTTGGGGTCTAAAGAAACTTGTGTTGATTATTTATTGACGTAAAAAAAAGAGAATTCCCATCAAGACTCGAAATTAAAATTACATTAATGAGTAATTCGACACATTTGTCAGTATTCGATGTAAAACCGGACGACTTGTAATTTCAAAATTGATAGTGAAACTAAATAAATGATGTCAATTAATTTCAGTGACTTAAATATAAATAAAATTCCATGCTAATTTCATTATTGTTCACTTTGTACAGTTACGGTAAGAAATGTCCAGTCGTCTCAAAAATTCTCGTCAATTCATTTAGAGTACTAAATAAATCGTAATAAAATCACGAAGAATGCCAGTTTTAAAAAACGACACGTACCTTTTATGAATGAAAACGTGGAAATTGAATTTCAACGGAGCAAAATTGGACCCTTCAACATTGCTGTTCTTCCTTACAATCCAGGAATTCCGATAAGCTGTCGAATGATGAAACGGAAATAAAAAGAATATTCAATGGAGTATTGCTGATTAAACGGCATTACTATTAATTCGTTTGTAGGAAAATCGTCAGATCGAAATTATTGACTATCCATAAAAATTAAAAATTTCAAAGTGTACAATGTGAAAGAAAAGTCAAAAGTACAGATTGAAACGTTGTTTAAGGAAGAATGCGCAATCGGAATATAAAATGAAAGGAGATATTTAATATTTAAAAAAGAAGTGAAGGGCTTAAGGCTGAAAAATGTTCCGGCAAATTTTAACTCCAGAGAGATAAAGACCGAAGAAAATAAAAAATTCGAATATTTCCTCCAACTTTCATGATCTCAATATAGAGAATTTCACGGAGTTAATTAATCGCTACTAGAATTTCAGAAATTATAAAAATTCCCGGGAAACTATTTTCCAACAACCTCAATTTTAAATTATACGTTGGATCACGCAACCGTTAGATATCATGAATCGACGTTGCACTCAATAATTGCACCGATATATCGGAATGAATTAATCGCTAGATATTACCACTATTCTTCGACATAAATAAATCATTAAATTTTCATGCAATTTTGTCCATAAACATTATCCCATTCGCAAGTAATATCAACATTCATTTACCAGTAATTGTAAATGATTACCCGTTTCAAATATTTCATCATCATTAACGTTCGAGAAGGGAAAATCTTCGATCAAACAACCAATTCAAAATTTGCTATTTTACGCTAAACACATCAAACATTTACCATCAATCGAATATTCCAATTTGTCATAATAAATCTCTCCTACCGTAAATGAAAATAAAACGTACGAGTCAACATGAAATGTCAATTCGAAGATTTCGCAGAAACACGATCGCAAAAATTCTCGAACTATCGGCGATCGTGATGAAAACGATGAACGAGAAACCTTATTTGAGAACGTAGATTTTTCCCGATCCGCAATCGGATTTCTCACGGATTCTTGGGAAATCGAACGGCTTGTATACTCAGTTTCGTTCTCACACGACCATCCCTTTTTCTTCGACGGCGAGAAACGAACGATGTTCGATCCGTCGACTAATCGAGATTAATGAAAATCACGAACCGTTAGGTTTTCATAACGTGAAACGTGCCGCGCGCTTGTGTAATTGCATCGAATGTCTAATTAATCTTATTCTCATAGGCTTAGAGAATCGGTTCCAGTTTCATTGGTCCGTGTTGATTCAGCAGATCGAAACGAGTCGATCTCCTCGCTTTTTCAATTTGTCACTTCGTTGACCTTCCCGAAATTAAAGTGTGCCCTGGTTTACCAGGGAAAATTACTTTCTCCGAGAACCACTTCGATATGTTACCATTCGATTCTCTTCGAGTATAATTTTCATTCGACAAAACACTCCAAAAAAAGCAGTGAAAGTATATCGGAAAATGGAGAGGAAAATACTACCATACTATCTTATGTTACTGGGATTAATTTTATTTCAAAGTTAAAACCCATTCTGTGCGATTTCAATCAAGAAATCTCGCACGATTTGTTCCTATTTGCCGTGGATTAATTTTCCTTCTCTAATTCCACACATTTTTAGCGAGTCTTCTGGAAATTCGTTAAGTTTTCACCTTAGGATATCCAAAGAAAATCGAATTTCTCAGTGGAGAGATTCTTCTCGGGGTACCGATTGAAATCGAGAGATGCACTAGTCGATTTCCGCTCTGAAAATACGTGGGGATCGATAAAAATTGATTGAATCGATCTCTGATCGAGGTTTCATCGTTTCCCCTAGATTTCAACGTGGATCTATTTCTAGGTGAGTTAATCGTCGAAATATTTGAAATTCTTTCACCTTTTTTTTTCATTTCAGGAAAATGTTCTGAGTTTAATCGGTTCCGTTAAGTTTCCATCACGTCGAGTTTACCAGCGACAAACATCTCCTCGTTGAGGATAAAATTGCACTTGGAACTCGATGTTTCCGCAGGATTATACGGTTTAAGAAGATTCAATTTATTCGCGGGCACTCGCATGCGCATTGCGATGAACCATTTTCAACGAATGTAACGTACGAGGGTATATAAAAGGCTCTGGTTGCTTTCGTAATTCATTCGGGCGTGGGAGAGAGCCGGGGGTGGAACGATGTGTATTCGGTCTTTGCTAGTATTCGACATACCTCTTTGTAAGTTCTCTTTGTCGGAGAAAAGCGTTTTTCCAATGATCCTTCTCGTTTATTGCGTTCATCAGTCTCGAGCTTATTTCTCCTCTCGCTCGTAGAGTTTCTTCGTTGAGTCTTCGAAGTTCTAGAAAAATGATTCTACCATCATTTATGGTCGTGGAATTTTTAAGGGATAATGAGAGGATTTAAGGTGGAGAATCGTTCTCATGGGAAAATGATTTGGATGGATTTATGACTTTGTTTTAAGAGTAAATTATTTGGTGGTAGTTTCTCTGGACGTTGAAGTATTGAACGTCTTTTAGGTATTCGCGGGAAAACTAATTTGTTGGAAATTGTAACTGGGTGTTTGGAAGTTTCATGATGTTTTTGTGATTAGATCGGTAAATTTCTATGTTCGTACTTTGGGAAACTCGATGAATCGAGTGGGACATCATTAACTACCCTCACGTTCGGAGGACGGAAATGCGAAAGTTTGTTGATTCTGAGTTCAGCTCGGTGAGAGTATTCGAACGTTTCTACCAAGTAGTGGATAATGTTCAGAGCATCGAAATTGTCGATTTTATCGTTTTTCGAATACTAGGAGAGTTGAAAGTTTTCGAAACGGAGAGAAAGCTACTTCAAGTCCCTCTTTCCTTTTCCTACTTTTTGCATTTTCGTCTTTAGCTGCTACGATAATTTGTTTAGCACTTATGATTTGGTATTGAGGTGAGTTCAAGGTGAATTCCAAAACAATAAGTCTACGATATTAAGTTATACGATCGAAAAAGAATAAATGATTCTCGAGCAGATCAATTAAATAAATTTTATATAACTGACAAATCATAATTTATTTATGGACAATGTCTAATTTATGGACTGCTTTTTTTCTATTCTAAAGTACAACAAATTTTCTCCCGCTCCTCTAACGCCTCAAGAATCTTTTTCAGGACGATACTATTTTTAATTATACGCGTTAATTAAATATATTCGTATTTTTTTAGTTTTAACCAGATGAGTTCAGAAATAAAAAAGATTACCTGGAACAAATTTCGCGGTTAAAACTCGCCTCTAGAATAATTATTTGAAAAAAAATCTCGTTGAACCAACGAAATTTCAAACGATCAAATTAATTAGAAATCTCAGCCTTTTGTCTCCTCGCCAGTTGTAGTTTTTTTTATAAGTTACGTGCATTCATGTAAAACGTAAGGTAAAAGAATTCCTTCGAAATACCCATTCGATAATGCATTTAACTCAATTGACATAATTCGAGTGGAGTACTGCAAGAGACTACTTGTTTTGCATCGGCAAATAGATTGAAACATCTCTTCGGCTCTTTCTCCTAGAGGTTCTACCCCTTCTGTTCGAATAATTTGATTTGATGCAAATTCCTTGGAGTTCTCTATTATTTGCTTCATACTAACGAGGAAAGCGAGTCTAAGGAAATCGACGAAGTATTCCGTCCAGTTGAACCTTCGAGGATCTCTACCGGCATATTAACAAGAGACCTTTGACGATGTTATGTCTAGAGATTGAGGGTAAACATAAATTCTATGTTTATACAAAAATTAAATCAGTCCTGAAATTTATTTTCGTCGTCCTTTTCTTTTAACTTTTATGCATGTCTGGCTCGTACATTGTTATTTTAGTATAAAATTTCAGAAGAGCCCAAAAATTATGGTAGGAAAAATTAAAAAAAAATGTAACTTAATTTGCATAACGAAATTTTTATCCTTTTTAAAACTGTGTTTGATTTATACGTTGTTGTTTTAATACAACATTTCAGAAGAGTCTAAAAATTGTGGTAGGAAAAATTTAAAAAAATGTAACTTACATTTGCATAATGAAATTTCTATCCTTTTTTAAAACTTTGAAGCATGTATGATTTATACGTTGTTGTTATAACATAAAATTTCAGAAGATTCCAAAAATCATGGTAGGAAAAATTCAAAAAAAGAAAATTCAACTTACATTTGCATAATGAAATTTCTATCATGAATTTGAGGGAAAATTCTATTTATTTAGTAGAAAAAGCATATCCAGTATATAAAGAATGTTTTACAAACAAATGTATATTTGTTCACCATTTCACAAACCCCATATGTCTAGAGATGCTTTATGCAGTCTGTATTTCCTTGCAGTACGATCGCTGTGTAACTCTGATTCTCATGAGAAATATTTTATTAAATATGACTTCTTTCCAAGAATCAATTCTTGGGGTTGAAATCAATTATTAATATGAATTATTCAGGTCGTATGAGTGATTCGAGATGCAGGGAAATATCAATTATAATATACGCGCCACCAATCTTCCCCGAGGTTCCGTGTTATCGTTATCGCGTTGTTATTGTTCTTCCTTAACAATATTACTCCAGCCATGACTGCTTCTAATCTTCCTAATACGCTATTATTACCATCATTATTATAATATAATAAGGCAGAGACGCGAACAGAGCTTAAGATTCTCCGCGTTCAACTTCTCCTTCCCTTCTCTCTCTATCTACATAGTACCTACAGTGCGGCTCGGCCAACTTGGCACCTAGGAGGTAGGCTTGTTTCGGCAGAGTCTGATTCGTCAGGCGTCAAGCGTCATGCCTCTTGCCATACGTACACGGAGGCACTTGACGTTCTTATTTGCCCATTTTGTTGACCATCAAGTCACCTTCTTTTTTTGGGGCTCCTACGGTTATTTTCTTGTATAATTCATCTACGCGCATTTGATGTATTTCATACTATTTCACATTTTGTTTTCTATGAGATGTCGCGCAGTTGCGGCCATATTGGAATTTTTATCTTTATATTACTTTTCCGCCCTCCAAGCCTTGTAATATGTATTTTGTTGAATAAAGGAACTATTAAGATGCACTTGACGTTCTACCTCGCGATTCGTTAAAAGAGCTACACATAGAAATCGAACTAAAAGACGAAGAGAGAGAACGCTGCGGATCGAAGCAAGAGAGACAACGCGATTTGGGTGGCGACAGTGAGGACATTGGCGTAGGCAGCAGATTTCTAACATCCCTATAATAAAACCAGGATAAACTCCGGTAGAATTACCCCCACCACATGGGGAGATTCTCCTTGATGAAACGGAGCGCGCGACGAGAAAACAATGTAATACAATGTCTCGCTCCTTCAGCCATACTAGTAAGAATATTTGAATGCTACGACTTTGTCGGGTGCTTCCTTTAAGAGGCTGAGCGAGTGGATTCCAAGAAACAAAATGGTGCGAATAGGCGGTTGAAAGCGAGAAGCTCCGCCGCCGAGGTGCCAAGTTGGCCGAGTCGCACTGTACCTACTGCGCGCAAACGATTTGATGACCTGTGATAAGTATTTCGTTCTGGTTCGCTAGATGCAAAGAGCCATCCCCTCTTTGCCTGAAATTTCCGATTCCGGCGTGCTATTGGCCAGAACATCCGCTCATTCCTTAATACCATTTGCGGACGTAGGTGTTTGTGAATAATGAGAGATAATTATTTATTTGGCGATCCAAAACCACCTTATCGTCCATACGTTAGGCTGTTAATGTATATACCTTAGAAATGACTACTTGTGTAACCACATCTTAACGGTTGTATATCAATTTTCAATTCTAGCCATATGTATCGTTCGACAACCTCAAGAAGTCTCCTGAGCGGCGGAGCTTTTCGCTAAATACTGCCTAGTCGCACCGTTTTTTTTTTATTTAATCCACCCTGCTCAGCCTCCTGAAGGAGGCACTTTACAAAGTCGTAATATTGAAATATCTTTATGACGCCTGGCGAATCAGATCCTGCCGAAACAGGCCTACCTCCGAGGAGACTTCTTGAGGTTGTCGCGTTATACATGGAGCGATAAACTATAATTGATCATTAGTAGTCAAAGGGTTAAGTTGTCATGTGAACGAAGAAAGAAGTGTTTCGTTGTTTGTGGTTATTGGTCCACTTTCAGGTTTTCAGAAATGATGTAGCAAGAATGAATAGAAGCAACAGACTCACTTTAGCCCTCTTGGAACATCGCATGCTATCAAGTCGTTTGCGATCAGTATCTTTGAAGTTGAGATTTTTTATTTGCTAATGTTTCCTCCAAGCTTAATCCTAGATTAGCTTATTAATTACTACCCTAATGTTTAGAATGTTAAGCAAACCAATTGATATCAATATTTTCTGCATGCCTCAATTGTATTCTTTTTGGAATAAAGGATCATTATTATTAGTATATATGTATCTATTTATTTATCTACCATTTTCTTTCTTTCTTTCGTTCTACCTGTCCATCCACTTCTTTCTCTCCCGCTCTTTTTTCTCTCTGCGTCCACAAATCTCGCATAATCCGAAGACCTACTTCCACCGTAGGTACTTCACAATTTACCAGTGTTTTTAAAAAAGCTAATGTCATATTTTCATGTACGTTTCAAGAATTTTTGTAACGAAAAAATTCGCGTTTATTCGCACATGCAGGGTGGAATAACGGTTCTCGAAGGTGCAATAACCGGGTTTCCGGACAGCCGATATGAATTACAAGCGAGCACGCGTAATTACGAAAAACGGTTACGCATTTCCGTGTTTTCACGTCGTGCGTTTGTAATGTAAAATAATGGAAATCATTATTAATATTATAATATTAATTAAACCGGCTAATAACATTCATGATTCGTCGTTGCTGTTCTTCTTTGTAAATATTAATCGCCACCGTAAAATCTCGTTCCATAATTTCGAGTATATCGTTAAATTCATCTCAAACGGGAGAATATTTATTAAATCATGCTTTGCAAGATGTCAGCGAGGATATTTCTCGGTTCGTTAAACGTTTCTTGACTTTTGAAACGTCCCGAGTTTGCAGACGCTTCCAATTACGATTGTTACGCGAGCATCGATGAGTGTTGTGTTTATTTTGAAAATATTGGAAAACGTTGTATTTTTGTTAAATAAACCATTTTGAAACGGCAGCAGCGAAAACACGAATGTTTGTTAATATGGCAAATAATTTGAGAACAGAAATCAATAAATTTGCTTGTAAATAATTTGATAATTACTGATAAATGGTTTGCAACGATTGAATCAATTTTTATAAATCTGAGGTGTCAATAAAAATATTCGAAATATTCTCTGTAATCTATAATCCTTATCTCTTATTGCACATCTATTTTTCTCTATCTGTCTTAACACGTTGACTGCTATGGGAGTTGGGTGACAGGTGCTATTGAATTCAATGAAATTTCATATGACTTTTCAATTATAATGTTTACGAATTTTCTAACACCTTTAGTATTTAAATGCTGGTATCCAAAAGACGAAATCCTGTTGAATGTATATATCTTTAATGTTTCTGCTTGACAAAGACAAGTCGTACAAACAGAAAAAGAAGCGAAATATCAGTAGCTAAGTTGATAATTTTTTCCTTTCCTTCACTTCTTTTCTTTCACAATGCTAATTCGATCACCGATAATTCGAGCATCAAAGAAAGTTAATAAGATTAAAAAATTATCCTTGACTAATCCTCCAACACCTCGATCTCAAAATAGAAAAGAATCAATTTCCAGTTAACGATAACTGAAATTCTCCCCATCAATTCGCTACATTGATCGTTCCAAGGAAATTCTCACCTTGACTTTCATGCCTGACACGATTAATCTCGTTTTCCCGTTTCCTCTGGCACTCCAAGTTGATTCCGAAAGCTCTCTCGAGCTGGACGAACTTCGTTTCCAGTTGATGGAGATCTCCACGCAATTTCGAATTCTCAGTTTCCCTCCATCGCAATTCCTCCTCGAGATGCCTGCGACGAGTGTCCATCCTTTCTCTGCAATTACTTTAATTAACTCGACGATCCCGTGGTGCCGAGTTTGATCATTAACTCGAGAAAGTGCGACCTATCGGGTTTAAAAGACGAAGACTTCCGTTATTTCTTTCTCACCGGAAGTGAAATGACGATCGAGGCGTTAAATTTACCTGCAAGACTGAATCTTCTTCTCCCGCCTCGTCCTTTCGTCTTGGAATGGTTTTTGCACTTTACAGTCAACGTGTTTCTTCTCTTTACGCGAAGAAAACTTCCTTCCTTTAAGTCGACTTCGCGAAAACTCGTTTTCGCAGGAAAACTCTTGGAGTAGAGACGACGAAGCTGGATACTGAGATGTTTGCAATTTTAATCACTGGATATTCTTAAATCGCATCGATTCTCTTCGATAATTTCGATGCTACTCGAAGCTTGGAGTATTTTAGGGGGTTTCGTTATTTTTCGTTGATTTTGTACGTTTGCGAGATATCGATCGATTGGAAACGATCCACGATGATGGAGAGTGCTTGTTTGTACGGTAGCGTTGAAATTCTTGATTGAATTTATTGAGTAATTTCCGTTTTAACTGTGTTTATCGGCGGCCGTTGCTTTTAGCATTTCAAGCTCCGCAGTTTATCGGCACTGGGGCTGAAAGTTTCATAAACGATACGCTTGAAAATGGGAAAAAATAAAGCCTCATTTTTCGCGGCATTTAAGAGATAATGAAGTGTCATAGTATTTTGCAATTATCGTAGCTATTTATTATTTCAATAGAAATTCATGAAGCGAAACAAGCGCAACTAACCGTACAGTTGTTAAATAAAGACTAAAAGTTGCTTCCTAAAAGTAAAGAGTTTCAGGGAAAATTAAATTACACTGCATACGCTCCTCAAAAATAGCAAAAAAATCCTCGAGAGAATATTTCACCCAGTCTCTCTATTTTCGTTCTAATTAACGATATTTCAGTAGTTCATAGAATAATAATTAGTCGAATAACTCTACTTTTTGAATTTTTACAAAATTAAAATGTCATGGCACGTGATTTTTTGACAAACTTTAAATTTATTGCGTCTGCAATAATTTAATTTCCTCACTGGGGGAACATTAATTGAAAACAAAGTAGAGTTTAATTTATTAAATTGGTAAAATAAAAATTAATTAGTGTTTCCTATTATATCGTGTAATTTAACGCAATATTAATATTATAGAAATTTTATAGAACTTTCAGAACTTGAAAATTTACTATACAATATATCTCACTCATTATTGTACGGCAAGGAGTTAATTGATTTTTCAAGGGAGTAACTTATTGGCAACCTATTATATTATATTTAACTGAAACTAAAACAAATTATAAAATATTTATAAGAACTCGAATATTATACAGTATCTGGAAATGGAGTTTGAATGAAATTTAACCTGGAAAAGTATCAACAATAAATATGTCACTTTATTTCACCGCTCCGTTAACACGTTGACTCCCACGAGGGTTATTAGTGACCGGCACTATTTAATTACATGAACTTTCATTTAACTTTTGAATTGCAATATTTATGAAGTTTCTAACATCTTAAATATGTAAATATTGCCGTTAAAAAGACAAAGGTATGCTGAATATCAGAGTCTTTAACACTAGATGGACGGTCGCTAAGTCTGATGTATTCAAATACATCGAATAAGTTCTGTGAAAAAAGATGGATCGAGCAGCAAAAAATACGATTAATTAAGTAATTTGTTCATTACAATATACACATGAAATATCTGCTGCACTCCTTCTCTATAAATTTGAGACACATTTTTAAAAATGTGGAAAATCGCCAACTTGACGGCTGCCGTAGATCTAGTGTTAAAGTTTCTGCCTCATAAAGATGTGATTTTAATAAAAAAAAGTTTCATTTCAATAGAAATAATGGAAGTAGCGAGATTCTGGTGGCGTTCAATAAACATTAAATGAATCCAACGAAAGATACAATTTTCACATTTGACCGGATTCACCAAAGCGCGCTTTTTCTTCTTTTAAACGTTCTTATTTCCATGGACAGGAGATTCGGTGAACCGCAAATATACTCCAGCATTTTCGAGAGAAATTAATTTTACGGAACATCGATCTGTATGTTCCTCTTGTTCTCGAAACCTTCTAACCTCCACAAATACCGTTCTTCCATAAATGGAGAGACAAGAAACCGCAAACGTTTGTCGGACTATCGGCTAGTACAAACCGATGGCTCTTGATTTTCCAATTGAATTGATATCATGGCTTTACGTTCGTATATATGCACCAACAGACAAGCGGTTTCATCTCGAAGTTGGCTACGAGAGCGCGAGTAATCGATGTGGTTAATCGATTAGAAAGGAGCACATATAATACTCGACAGTCAATGTTCAACTTGTAAAAAGAACATGCCACGGATAACTTCGACATTTCGACATTTCAGGATTGAATGATGTAAGTGAAATATCTGCTGCATTGTTACCCATTGTGAAATAAATTTTCATTTTAATATACATTGTTTTACGCGCACATGAATATTTGACATTTGGATTAAAAGGATTTATAATTTATCGTTGTATTTCATTGAATTTAATTTTGTATATGTGCTGGCTTAATATTATATTATACTCTACTGATATTCTGTTCTTTCTAGCGAACTTTTTTTTTAACTTTCCATTTTGGAGAAGTCTTTTTTTTATTTTCTATATAATGAGATGAGAGTTTTTTAAAAAATTTGATTGTAATTCAAATTTGCGGAGATGTAGAAGTTGTAATATGAAAAATTATACAGATACTCAAAGTACGAAAGTCATTGAGGTATTTAGCAAGTGAAAATAATCTGTACGTTGAATAATACCAGAGATTTTTTTGCAAAAAGCAGTAGTTTTTGACATAAACGACTCCTTTCTGGAGTTCCTACTCTCAACACTGACAAAGTGATTCGAAATTATAATTGCACCATCTAGAAAATACTGCGTCAAGGTTTTAAATATTTTTTCCCTGTGTCTTTCCAGAGAAAGAATTAGTGCGTAATTTCCGTAAAATAATAAAATAATCGTAGTTCCATTAAAGAATTATAATAACAAATATCTTCTTTATAATACTATAAAATTGACATCAACTCACTACTGTGCATTTTCTGTAAAATCGCAAAAATAATGATGGTTCCATTACATAATCAGAAGGAAATGAGATAAATGTTTCTACTTTTCATCACCTCACAGGATTGTCACTGATAATCACGAACACAAACCTTCGAAATGTAATTTTATTGTAAAACTGGCAACAAAACGTTTAAAAGGTACCACATCCATTTGTCCAATATTTTATAAAAGCCTAATGACATGCAGTCTCTTTTTGAATGTGTCTTTATTACATCCAAATCTTCCACAGAGTGATTAAAATCTGTTTGATATTCATTGATAAAAAGGAAACCTCACAAACACTTTCCAGTAATCTAGTAATGTAATATTTCGTTGAGCTCGGTGATATCTTTTAAAATGGATTCTGATCATTTATCATTACCGTTCGTATTAGTTTACTGATTAATATATATATCGTTCTGGTATATATATCGGTGATCAGGTTGTAACGAGCTTAGCAGTGCAAAATTGATAGGGAAATATATGATATACCAAACCGATATCGGTGAAAATACCAGTGTTACGTTATTCCTGCTGTTACCGGAATACTAGCATGAAATTCATATAATTTTGTAGGTATTCTTGTTACCTATATGTCCGTAAGTATCAATATTCTCGTTGAAATTTAATGAATAATTTAAGAAGATTTATTTTGACTGTATTTTAAAACTGGATAATTTCTTTGTAATTCATTAAAATGTTGATGTATGGTTTTTCTCGTATGCTTAATTGCCGCTCTGACCAGATCAATGTGATTATAAAATTCATGAATCATACATTTCAAAGTGGAATAATTCACTTCCACGGAAATGATAATACGCACTTCCGTTCGATGGAAAAATGTCGAATTAAAATCCAATTAATAATTGTATACTTTTTAAAAATACACATTTTCAATGAGATATCCAGAGTAAAAGTAACACTTTATACGTAACATTTCCAAATTCTTAGTTTATTTGAACACCTTCAACGTCACCGGTAATTCGCTACTTTCATTATTTCTGCTACACTGAAACTTTTTCTATTATATTCACATTTTTATGAAGCAGAAACTTTAAAGACTCTGTTAGGTAGATATTCGGCAGACCTTTATCTCCTTAACGCCAATATTTAATTACTCAATATATTAGAAAATTTATAAATATTGCAATTTAAAAGTTACATGAAATTTCATTAACACTAGAACTACCGGCGTTAAATCTATCATATTTCAATATATTAAATAATTACTTTGAAAAAAGAGAAATCGAGTGGCGGAAAGAATGATCAATTCAGTGATTTATGTCTTTCGCGATGGACGTAGAATTTTTTTTCCATGCTCTTCTATGAACTTGGAGAATTTTTGGAAAATACTATGTACCAGTCATTTTGACTGGTTTGGTAGTTCTGGTGTTAAATTCAATAATCAAATTGATCAGATAACTCTCAATGGAGATATATCTACTTTCAAATTCCCCTTGCAATTTTCTCCACAAATAAAAATCTCCTCCCATTCGAGCAAATAACACTCACTAACTGACGAATAACAATTGAAATCGGGTTTACACAAATTGTAACGTCTCTCTTAATTTTCCTCGAGTTACACACGAATCCGGTAATCAAAGGTCTATTAACGGTACACACGACAGTGTCGTCTATTATTACAAGACCGTGTTACATCGAAGTCATATTACAGGATAGAACATAATGATGATAGCTTCATATCCATTCATTTCCTGGCAACGATAATGTATGAAAAAAGAAAAGAATTGCATCCCAGTGAGATGAAAAAATCCGAAGGATTGGCGCGTCCGCATGCGAATACTCATTATCATGATATCTCGCGCGAAAGAGACAAAGCATCGAGGAAAATGATCCTCTCTGTTTCGCGCTAATGACTCTTCCATTCTCATTTTTCTGCGTCGCGACGCTCAGCGTCGTTCTCCACGTTGTCCGCGTTTATGAAATATGCGGGCGCGTATCGCGCACGAGTTACCGTCGCGGAGAGAAAAGGAAAAAGGATGAGAAGAAACGCGACACAATACTGGCTCACGGTTCTACACTAATATTTTTTTTTCCATCTTTTACACTTTTCTTTAACCATCATGTATTTTCGGATTTGTTGATTTCTTTGTTTATCTTATTCCGTTGGTATTTTTCACGTTCTGATAAGTAAGATACGATGTTTGTTGCATCGTTGCTTCGCAAAACGGATCTCGATGAACGTGACGTCTGCTTTTAGAGCGATGGAAACGCTCGTATTTCAAAGACTTTTATGGAATTCGGTTGGTATGTTTGTGTGTGATAAATGTGGGATTAGTTTTTATAAATTGACTTTGCGATATGACTATATACACGTAGGAAATATGTGGGTTGAAATAGTGTAATGTTGTGAGTATACTATGGAAGAGATTAAACCATGGGATTTTGGTGATAAAGGAATTTTAAGGATTTAATTTGTACATAAAGTCAAAAGACTTTTTTTTCTCCTTGCAGTAAGAAGTTTTTCTCTTGATTTCTCGGCTTTAATTGTGCGGTGATTTCAGCTAAGATATACTTTAAGTGAGTTCCAAACCATCGATAGAAACTTTTTAACAAATCAGGATGTAGCGAAGAAACATTTTGTACGTTTTGTACATTATTATATATTTACCAGCATGGTTATTGTGTATTTATATAGTTTAACAAGAGATGGCTGTTTGTGTGAATGGAGACATTGATTATAAATATATGGCGATTGTCACTTGACGACATCTTTGTTATTGATTCAATATTGTGTATTTTACGTTTATGTTATATGGTTTAATAAAGATTTATTCCTCCACAGTTGTGAATAAATTAGTCTATATTGCAAAGAACTGGCG
Source organism: Cerceris rybyensis (assembly GCA_910591515.1). Taxonomy (NCBI): domain Eukaryota; kingdom Metazoa; phylum Arthropoda; class Insecta; order Hymenoptera; family Crabronidae; genus Cerceris; species Cerceris rybyensis. Next base: position 10,512,757 of record OU342790.1, read on the forward strand.
TGAATGGAAATTTTGTTAAAAATGAGTATAATGAAGTTCAATTTCGAAAGTTAACTGACTTAACCCTTAAATTCGCGATTTTATTTTTTTACTCAGAAAAAATGTTTTTAATATCCATATATAGTTTAGATTATAGGAAAAATATTTAAAAAATTCTTTTGAAAGAATTCAGCTTCTAAATTACCTGAAAATCCTTTGTCGCATTTATGCAACACTGCGCGTTCCTAGGTAAGCAGATGTATGGGGAATTATTGACTCATGTAAATAGAATAAAAAAATATTTTAGTACTTAATTATAGTTCTATTTATTATGATAGTTAAAAAAACAGTTATTTTCTCTATTATAAAAAAGACCTAGTAATTTAAGTAATTTAAAAAAGTGAACTGACTAATTGTCTGACTAAATCCATTCTATCAGACAGACGTGAGAAATTAAATTTTCACGCTGAAAATATTTTTTTACACTATCTGGGGGATTACGAAGTTATATTTTGACAATTTACTTATTTAACAATTCTTCAGTTATTTTGAAAACGTTGACAAAATTGGAATCCTGCATTTTGTGCATGTTTTTACTTTTAGGAACATCGTTGCCTTTTGGGAAAATGGACGTGTACAAAATATAACTTTGATAGAATTTCGCTGCGACGAAATATTTTAATACGTAAAATAATATATAATGAAATATAAAATCGTGCGGCTTGATATTTCCGCTCCATATCCTAATAACCTTCTCGTTGTTGCTTCGTTAATTACACCTCTTGTCAGCGGTTCGTATGAATTTCTGCAAAACCGATTTGATCATCAGTCGACCAACAACGATAATTGGACAAATATTTATCCGCAAACCTATCGATTTTACTCTCGTCACAGAAAACAATTCGATTGTTAGTGTGCATTCTTTACATGAGATGAAAAGTCACATCATTATAATATATTTCTCTAACAAAGCTTGACGGAGAAAGTCAATAATTGTGTGCTGCAAAAATCATCAAATAATATTTGTCAAAATTACAATTATTTCTGAAATGATTTCATTTTTAATTGGCAAAAATTCAACGGAATAAACAATCATGCAATTGCACATAATTTTCGGAGTTTAGCTTATTTAAATATGTGACCAGTGATTATAGTTTACAACGAGGTAAAAGCTTCGAGTAATATTTAATCAAGTTTTTCCTAAATTGTTATTTAAATATTACAACATCCATGTTTTCAAATCTATCTAAAACAGTAGTTTCCAAGGTAAATAGCAGTAGCAATTAAAATCAAATGTTACAAAAGGAAAAGGAGACGTCTGACCTTAAACTCCACATTCTACTTCCTCTTAGCCATTCTGTTCCCAGAGGCTTCATCATGAAACTACATATATTTTAACCCCTTGACCTACGATTTCTTTCCTCAAGGGTCGTGTAAAAGGTCAAAATTAATTCCAGAAATCAAAAGTTTTCACTAATTTCTGATATTTCGTGCAACAGAACGGTAATATTAATAGTATACAAATTTTCAATTTAATAGTTTTTGAAAGACTTCAAAATTTCCTATTCCATTTTCCTCCCTACGTGTCTCACACGTTGTTGTAGCCTAAAGGGTTAAAGAACTTATTAAACTATAATCAGCAGTGATTCTGTGAAATCACGACAGATAAAAAGTATTCGTTTTTCTATTTGATAAAAAATATACAACAAGTACTAACGTTCATTTTATAGTATTATAAGTAATTTCCTGTTGAAAGATTTCATTTGGGTCTTATAGAACTAAGTTTAAAGAGGATTCTACAAAGTCAAACGTATTTTATGTTCAACACGTACAGTACACGTTATAAAGTAAAAAGAAATCTGATTGAAAAAGAAGTCGACAAAAGTTGCAGCTGTAAAACGTAAACGAAATTCCCAGATTGAATTTTTGCCACACTCAAACGTCGTCCGCGTTACACGAAACACTGACAAATTTTCATCTTGAATGGCACACCTCTGGTGCTTTTAAAAGACACGACGAGAATTTCCTGAAATTCCATCGATGCTGTTCGCGAAGTAGAGAAAGAAGATCAACCGACGCATTTGAATAATGCTTTTGTGCTGGCGCCAGTAAGCAGGACTCAAAGGGGAAACTATTTCGTTACGACATTGCCAGCGGATTCTACCAAGTCTCTTTACTTCACCTCAATTTGATAGTGCATTCTTTGACGGAGAGAAAGTGACTGTCACAATTAGCGAATTTCCTTGTCGGCGTTTAGTCAAAGTCTTTGATTTACCCTTCAGTCCACAAAGAGTGGATCAAGTTTTTATAATAAAATGCATCTTTTATGCTCCAGAGAATCTAGGAAATTTCATTTATTTGCTCGCAAGAATTAACCCTCTTCCTAAGGCACAGTTTGATCGGATAGCGTTGCAGCTATGAAGCCACGAGCGAAGATAAACAGAGAACAACAATTTAGACATTTTTTCCAGTGATATTTCGAAGAAAAAGTATATTCCAAGTTTCTATGGTCTCATTAAAAAAAAATATCTAGGTCATTTTCCGTACCATAGCTTTGATTGTTCGAAGTCCACCTAAAGAACTAAATCCTAGGCGAAATAATTATATCAGTTAAATCCGAAAAGGTAAAAAAAAGAGGTAGAAAAATAATCCAAAATTTATTTGTAAAGAATAAATTATTTTGCAGTGTCACGTTTTTACCATTTTATAAATGATAACAGAGATACGCTGAAATAAATTGTATCCTTGTAGCGACAGGTTAGTTTGCATCCCTATGAAAATGACCACAAATATTTCCTTCATTTTATCGTCGTAAAACGGCTGCATCGGACATATTATACGTCTAGAGGCACACAAATTTCACGAAGTAAAATTCAAGAGACTTGTTTACATGGTAACCTCGTTGCTCGATCCTTTTATACCTCAGTTCGTTTAAATCGCTCCGTTGATTGCTTCATCGAAGAATTACCCTTTGAAAAAAAGAAACGTACTCGTACCCGACAGTTCGCTTCGGTCTTTCGGCATTATTTCGACCAAGAGAAAACTACCGTTTCCGTTTCACCCTTTTTTTCCCATTTCCATCGACGCGAACGTCCATACATCGAAATGCTATATTGGTTCACAGATATATTGCATTGGTCACCGTTCTTCTGGAATATAACGATTCACGTCCTACCGCGAACTATTACTCTGCTTAATCGACGAGAAACAAATCGAGGATACCGTCCCCCGATTCATTGCCGTATTTCGATTTTTCCTCGGCGAAACGAGAGAAACGTCACGTTTCTCAATAACTTTCAGCGAACGTTAATTACACCTTCCCATTCTACAAATTCATCTTCCCTTCTGATAGCGAGTGAAGAGATTTTACATTCTTCTCGTTCCAATCTCGTCTCTACTTTTTAATCTAGCAAGAACGGTACCTCACAAAATATTTCAGTTAATTCGCAGTCGTGCAATCAGTCTGGGTGCTTATTAAAATTTAAAGGGTGTAGTCAAATGAGGATCGAAAAATGTTCTTAATACAAATTAATCTTGAACCTTTCCTACGGTAGGGGTGTTATCTTATAGCTTCTGTCCGATTTCTCTTGTTTGCTTGTATATAAAATTTTGGACAAAATCACAGATATTATATCCAGTTGTGTATATATTAGGGGTACCGAAAAGTTATAAAAATTGGAGAAGTGAAAATGTTTTTCAATATAAAATCGAAGGGCATTTTAAAAAGGGAATCGATCAATTACCTTTACGTCGGCAACAAGTGTTCGAAAATTGTGGAAATTATTTTGTTGATTGGTATTTAAGATTTCTTTAATAAATAAATGTTTTTCGTCAGCAAAAAAAAGTTTTTATTACTTTTCGGTACCCCTATTACTTTTTCAAATTTCTTGCTTGACAAATCGATGTTTAGAAAATTAAAGACGAGCAGGACAGACAGGGACGGTACAAGGGTAGCTGTTAAAACAGTTTAATAGTGTTTTAGTCTTAACACTTTACCGACCGGTATTTTTTAACATCCTACCCACTTCTGATCGGTCACTTGCACGCAAATATTTCCCTGCCACTGATATCTCTTCGAGAACTGCAAAGTTTCTTCACTGAATCCTTGGCACAGTTAACCGCAATGAAAAGTAATAATTTATTAATTGCCATAGCAACCAATTAATAAGTTAAAAGTCCAAAAGTGTTGAGCCCCAAAAACCGATTAATCGGCTACCGGTCGGTAAAATGTTAACAAATACTTTCTGCATTACTTGTATTACACATCATAAAAAATGGTGTGTTTCTAAGACTACAAGTAACTTATTTAATAAATCCTATCCTGGCTGGTCCTAAAATTTGTCGTTCAAATAATCTCAGTCGAATTTTAACTCTGTCCGATTTATCCCCGACTCGTACTACTTGCTAGCTTGTAAAATTTTACCGAAAACTATTCAAAATTCCAAAGTATTCTCTCCATTGGATATAATATCTTTGAATTTGTTCAGAATTTTCTATGAACAGGATAAGTTGGACAGAATCTGTAAAATACGTTTCACCCTGTAACTACCCTTATGATAAGGATTCATACTTTACAGGAAAGTGTTTTTTTTTTTTAATACATCTACAGAATAGTATGTCCTAAGATTAATTTTCCCGGGGGGCACTTTTTCCATCCTTATCCAACTAGATCCTTTTAACGTTGAGTAACATAGTTACAGGAAGGTGAATACTCCTTCCTTTTCGAGTACGGTTGTGCCACTTAACCATGTGCAGATCAATAGGTGCCTCTCCTAGCAATCAAATGACACAACGATTGTTGTAGGACGTTTAATGAAAATTACAGGCACAAGGCGTTAAATGTTGCGGCCGATATTAACGAGCGACCGAGATCAATTATCGTAGACGAGATAACGTCATCGTTCCTCTCAGGACCTACTTCGATAGAAGGGTACTTCGTAAATCGCTTTTTACTCGTAGGCCTGGCTATGATTATTTCACATCAGTGTGCCAACTTTATACAGACTTGCTAACGGTTTATTTCGACGAGATTCTTGCGATATTAATATGCCGGTGACGAATATTGGGCGAAGTTGTTGCATGCTTGCTACTGTTTGTCTGTCTCTTCGTCATGTTCTTTGAACTTTTGTATTTTCATAAAAAATATTCTTTTCTTTTACTTAGAATATGTCCTGTTAGGGGTGAGTCTTTAAGAACTTTGAATATTTTGGCCAATGGCTGTGGTTATCGTACGAGTTATTTAACCCTTTGCGCTCCGAATTATTTCACTAACTATCCGTCAGATAAGCAAATATAGTCTCTGAAAATTGTCTCCTGATAATTATTCATTTTTACATTATACTAAAAAGATTTGTAATTACCGCGGGATATTCATGTTAAGATGCAAAATTATTGATGATTTTGAAAAGTCAATAATTAATAGATAACACGTTAAGTAGCACAGGAAGCTGTGTCGAGTGTAGCTCGTCATAGGAGTGCAAAGGGTTAACACTAGCACTCTCTCGTTAAATATATATTAAATAAATACTTTAGAAAAAGAGGAATTGAGAAACGTAGAATATCTACTTTATACCTCTTTTATATATTCGCTAAATTAATTAAAACTGTAAGAACTTGCAAAAAAAAGGTTTCAGTGTCTAGAAAATTCTTTGCGCGTACTTTTCGCCATATATTTTCTCCAAGTTACCTTATAATTTGAAAATTGAACATTAACAATCGCTAAATGACGAGATGAAAGGTAAATCTTCAAAACGTCGATCCTTGTTCGAAGTTTCGTTGTAACGTAAGTCTGGTCACTGGCTAGAAAATTTTCATTTTACGATGCTGCAAATTAGGGAATTAATTCAGCCATCCTCGTGCCTCTACCCCCAATTCAGTCTCTTACTTTGCCCTCGATCGAGCACTCGGTCTTTAATATCGAGCGGCCATAATTTCATTTCGCCAAGTGTCGCTTCGTCTTCGAAGAGCGAAGGCCTCGCCGCAGATATTTCACCGGTGCAATTTGCCAACGTGAGATTATTAGCAACCCGGAAGTACAGGAGCCCTTCGAGATTACGAGGTCGAACGGGATATCCGACGGTGGTTCGTTTGTCTTTCGTTATTCCGGATATTTTAGTTACTAGATCCTTCGCCCGGATATTTAGAATACGGCTCAGTAATCGTTAGCTGTTGGATTAGTTAAACTATGGTGTGCTTAAGCTAGAAGCAACTGTTTATACACTGTGCTTATATTTTTAATAATTAAAGAATTTTTTCACTCTTGTTACGCTTTTATTTCAAGGCCTTGCATTGCGACATTTTGTTATGACTGTGTTTTTTTTTTAATCGTTGGTTCTTGGAGAATCGCGGCATTTTCTGAAAATTATGACACAGAAAATTCGTCAAGAAGAGGGCTTTCAAAGAATAGGGGTTGCACTCTTGAATTTTAGGATTCTTCACAAATTGAATGTCGTAGTGAAGTGAAATTTTTTTATTTAATTCGCAACTTTACGAAGTAGAAGTCTTTAAAATACAAATTGGTGTAGACTGCACAGGACTCTACCTTTTTAAGGCCAATATTTAAATATTGAATGGCATTCAACGTGTTGAGAAATGTTCGAGCACAGGACCCAACCACTGTAGCTCACGTGAAAGAAGTGTATCTGTGTCACCATAGAAAATTATTGAAATTTGATTTTCAACTTAACATAATCAAGATACAACTATAAGGCCGTAACAAACTACAGACTTTAGCCCTATACGTCGATATTAATTTAATTAATACACTATTCTTTAACCCTGTAAAATCACTGCAATATTAATAGTAATTTAGTCAATTTACTGTTAATTTATAGCTAATGAACTTAGTTATCTATATTAACTGAAACAAGAGAAATTAAACTCAATAGCACATTAACACCAGATTTACCGAAGTTTAATTTAATGTATTTAGACATGAAAATATAATACCTTAGAACAAAATAAATAGAGAAGGCAAAAATCTTGATCAATTTAATCGCTTTAAGTCTACAGGATAAACGTAGCAAATTAAAAAAGTAATAATGTTAGAAATTTTAGAAAGCATCTCAAAAAAATTCAGCAAAAGTCATTTTGACCTCGGTAAATCTAATATTAATGTTCACATGGTTGATTCACACAGCTAATAAAGAATCATAGACTTTGAATAATATTAAAAGTTTGTATGCACCAAGGTCTGCGCTAAAGTACAGAAAACTAAGCATGAAATAATTAATACAACTCTGCATTTGGGCGAGAAAATTATAATGGCTGACCGTAGCAACTGCTGATATACAAGTAGCACTCAACGTGGAATGAGTGCAACCATCATTGGTGCCGAAAGGGTTAACGGGATCACAAGTTGCAGTCGCGTGCTCGAGTCATGCGGAACACGTGAAATTTTCGAGGACGGCGTTTGTGTATCTAGGGCTGTGAAGCTTATGAAGTCACGTCGAGACTTTCACAGGAGAGAATATATAGTACAGACTCGTGCATTTCTGAATTACACCTCTGAACCTTTCGTCTTATTTTCCGCACGTACGCAAATTCAGAAGCAATTACAACCGAGAATTGGAAAGTTGTAAAAAAGGAGAATTGGAGAGTTGTAAAAAAATTAGTTACAGCTTTTTGTAGGTCAATTAAATCAAGGGATATGGAGATTGGATGGAGTGGTGAATTTAATTGCGAAAGAAATTCTGCAAGTTTTGGTAACAATTTAGAAGACTTTTCTTTCGATATTCACTCTTTGTGAATCTAAGTACCAATTTAGTTAGTTCCAAGTGTCCTACTTTTGTTCCAAAGCATCGTGTCTCTTTGTTATTTAACTCAATGCCGATGAACTTTGTATATATTTTCTCATTGTCAGCACGCTGTTGTCATTTTACACGAAAGTATTTACCAACAAAACACAAACGTTGAATTGTCATTCAAGAACGTTAATACTTTCCGTCGTACGTCACAGACAAAGAAGTTTCGTAACATTAATTTCATTTCTTTTTACTCGGAGGTCGATCTCACGGGTGCTAGTTTTAATGTAATTTTCGAAGTTAAGAATATTTAAATTACTCTCAACGCCAAGCACGAAACTTTCGCTGCTCTAAAATTAAGAATTATAATTCTCCTCGGTCTATAATTTTAATATTCCATTTTCGTTCTTTTCGCGGAATATACAGGAGAGTGTGCTTCCGCTAAATATATGTATTCACGCTTGTCATCCTTATTTTCCCTGCTCCTCTACGAGTTTTCCAAGTAATAAATGCTTCTCTGAGTTGTCCCTTCTTTTTGCCTCGTGAATATGTTCCGTTTACGATATAATTTTCAAAATTGTCAAGAAATTCCGGACAAAGATACATTAACTTACATATTTCTCCTATATATTTACTCCTACATTCTATACATATTAAACTAATGATATCGTAGCCTAAACATAAAACTATAAAATAAGCAATCTCACTAATCATCAAAAATTTAAAATACTCCAACTCCTAGTCTCTTAAATTCTCTCTCTTCTCTTCATTCTCCACTGCTCTCAACTCAACTATTCCTCTAAGTACTCATTGTCAGTATTCCGTTTACTCAAAGACTGGTGATGAAACTGTATCTTGCAACCCAGTTGTTGTACCATAATGTGAAAAAAATTGTAAATTATTGCATATTGTTAAAAAAAAAAAAAAAAAAAAAATAACTCAACTATGTCTACAGGGTCCGTCAGCAAAATCCGGACAAAATTCTATTTTAATTTCCCTCTTCATGTAATGTCAGCAGTAGATGTTTTTTTCTTTTCAAGAAAGGCATATGTATGTACAATACGTATGTAACATTTAAATGGCAGATTTGATTAGATAGTGTTTGGAATATATTCAAAAAGCAGCAATAACTGAAGCGCTTCGAGCGGAGCGTTCAGCTATTAAAATTATTCGATTCTCTAGATACCCGAATTCTACTGTTTATGATATTGTACGAAGGTATGCGGCTGTAGAGAAGTTCGTTGAAGGCTCTGCTAATCGGTCAAGACGAATTTATTCCAAAGAAAAGTCTGTAAGCACAGCGGCTGCCGACGAAAGAGCTCAGCAACCCGCCACATTTCTTTAAGAAGGGTGACACCATTAACAATAAACTGTACCTCCGGATCATAATTTCGGTAGTGAAGTCAAAGATGGAAAGTGTAGCATCCGGGAGATCTCACATTTTACAATAGGTTAACGCACAAGCTCATACGAGTCATTTAATGCAAAACTGGTTTTCCGATAACGTCGAAATATTTCATTCCAAAGACTTCTAGCCTCCCAATTGACCAGACTTGAAGCTTCTAAGTTATTATGTTTGGAGCGTTATTGAAAGGGTGTCTAATAAATCCATGCACCCCATCGTGGCATCCCGTCAGGTCGCTGTAGAGGCAGCATTCGCGAATTTGGACAAGGATCAGATGAAAAGAGCATGTTCGCGCTTCAGATCAAGAATCCAAGAAGTGATCGCAGCGGAAGGAGGCTATACTGAATAATAAAACTTAATATGGATCCCCTAATTAATTTACACATTTTTGTTTTCATCAATACAAGTAATTTCCAACTAAACAAGTGTTTGAAAGAACTCTTAATTTTGTCCGGATTTTGCTGACGGACTCTGTATGTCTCCACTGAGTCTACCAAAAATTCACCCCCGCATCCACCCTCGATATTATTTCTCACAGCATGCATTTCCTATTGCACTCACTCATTTTCTCCTTATCCACAGACTAAACAATCACGCTACCTCTGGCATTCGTCGCCTTCCTAATCACCAATTCTAAACATTCTCTTTCCTTTGTATAAAATCCATCCATACTCACTACTTATAAACTATTCTATCTTTAAAAAATTCCGACGCTACGACAGTATCCACGGTTTTTTTTTATAGTGGTGAGAACATCACCCACGACGATGCTCGCAGACAAACTCCGAAGCCTCCCTTACAATAGCGAAAACACAGTTGTAGAACTTTCTTCACATAAACCACAAGCGATTAAAACTTCTATTGTCTAAATGTCGTATTCGCGTTCGATCTCCGTTCGCTGTAGTAGCAGATCTTCGATTTCGTACTTTGTCGAGGAAATTCCTTCTCTACTGTGAGCAAACTTCGTGGACTTTTGCTTCTCTTTCGAGTATTCTGTTGTTTCGTTTGGATACTGAGGAACGTATGTATCTTTGGCGAGTGGAGAAACCGAGAAACGTCTCGTGGAAAGTTCTACGGCTGGTTCAATAAATACGAGGGTGATAGAGGGCGGAAAAATAATAAAAATGAAATCCGTGGTGAGAATTTACGTTTGTTTGTAATTTTGATTGCACCTGATGAGTTTCGAAAACACAAACTAGGTTGGAGCACCTTTATTTGAAGTTAGTAATATTTGCCTTATGCAATCTTTAATTAAACGTTTTGGAGATTATTTGTTTTCAGTATAATAATGTATTATTCTTGAGTGAAATATTGGAAATTTCTCAAGAATTAAGGAAAGTTATTTTCCTTAACAATTATATAATATTTAAGAGTTTTCAAAAGCAGATAGCTTAAACTATTTATTATTTTATTTTAAATTAGAATGAGAGCTGCTATTTGTGAGAGAACAATTAATCGAATCTGTCATAGATCTTTCTGTTTATCCATGTACTTTTAGTGTTTAATGCACCGCAATATTAATGTCCTCGCTAAACGATAAAGTTTGTCACATAACTCAACCATAGCGAAAATCGCTCCGGATTAATTGGTCCGTTACTCCGAAACAATGTTTCCCTCCAACTACAAATGCAGTGTATTTCGAAAGATCGATCTTACTGAAACTGTAATTTGTGAGATGTTTAGATATGACCTGAATATCTGTACCGCCAAGTTTTATCTTATCCATCTCGGTTGTATTAGATCAAAGTGAGTAAGCAATTTAGTCAATCAGTCGCGAACACTATGTCCGTTGCTTAAAGTTCCTCCTACAATTTATACTGGGATACGATGCCATAACAATTGTTCCAATCTATTGCTACTATTCAAATTAGAATGTAAATTACGAAAATAATAACATTACTAGAAATTTACTAAAATTGTTTATCTCTAATTAACATTTGTATAGATTAATTTATAGAAACACTTTCTGCCTCACCTTCTACTAATACCTTTCGGCACCACGTCAGCAAATTCTGATCACAGACAAGAAAGAACAACTGAAACAACATGAGAAAATGTTCACTCTCTTCTCTGGATTTATCAAACTTTGAGAAATTCTAGCGACAAGTACGGTCAGTTACAATTTAATCCTCAGCTTCAGATGTTAATTAAAAAACAATTATTCCATTGTATTATCGAATAGAATTTTAAAATTGAATCTGCACAATCTTAGCAACATTACTTACTTATATATTAATACCAATTTTATTCCATCTTCCACAAATATCAGTTCACCCCGATTACTTACACTCTCCGTATTTCTATGCAACTCGACGCATAATTTATTGCAAACAAACGATATCCGGTGAATCCTGAAAATTTCCTGCCCTATATGCACATCCACCTGGTATCCAAAACGGACACGAAGATACGACTGTCCATTTCGCGAGATATTCGTGAGCTTTTCCTGAAATATCAGCTTTATCCAACGCCTCGTAAGTATTACCATACCGTAGGTATACTTCACCGATATATTCTTGTCTTTTTCCTTTTTATACTTTCGTGCCCACATGCTTTGGAATAGTCTCGAATCGGAAAATAGAGGAGAACTTACGACAGTGTGATTTTCAGGAGATAATGGCGAGGGAAGCAACCCTTTCGTGCTTTCTACCTCCACAACATCAAACTTTAACGAAGTCCTTGCTGTCCGGTCACGTACGATTTACAAGCTGCCCGGTAGCCAGTACTATTTCTTCTTCTATTCTATCTTCTATTTTCTTCTTTTTCGAATTCTATCAGCTTTAACTACTGTGACGATTTCGTCTGGTGGGTATCGAACTACCGAGGCTACGGTATATCAATTAATAATTTCTACACAATTTTTCAAAGGCGACAGTGGATTTAAAATCGGAGCACTAATTGAAAGCCCAGCTGAGTCTTTTCCTTCTTATTCATTATAGTTTCCCTTTGTTTTTTTGTTTTTTTTGTTATACCTGCTATGGTTATTTTTCGGGGATGTACTGTCTTAGGTGGGTCCCAAACCAGCAAGTCTATGATTAATTAATAATATCGACAGAATTTCTGAGAGGTGTTTTCGTATTTTTTTGATTTAATACTATGGTCATTTAGTCTTAGGTCTATTGTTTTAGATGGGTTGAAAAGTATCGAGACAAGGATATATTAATTAATAATTTATAAAGAATTTCATAGAAGTGATGGCGGATTTGAATTTGCATGCGTTGATTGAGAGTTCAGTTGAGTTTTTGGCTTTTAATTCGTCATAACTCCTTTTTTTCTATTTTTTTGTTTTAATTACTGTGCTCATTTAGCCTGAGATCTATTGTTTTAGATGGATTCTAAAGAACCGAAGCAGCGATATCTTAATTAATTATTTATAAGAAATTTCATAGAGGTAGCCTCCTTATTTTGTATTTTTCTATTTTCTCAATTATCTACATTGGAATATTTAATTGCAAAACTACATATTTTTTTGCGGTCTAATGTATCAGATGTTTTTATAATGGTGTCTCTTCTGCGGATTGAGGAGGCTGCACGAAGTCGTTGGTACTTCCTGCATGTCGGCGAACAGGTGACTTTTCTCGTTGTGCTTTTCTAGAGTTATGAAATAGAATTTCGTAAATTTGAAAAGAAGTATCTATCGCCCGTTGCTTTGCGTTTTCGTGGAATTCTGATGGAGTTACGTGACTTGGAAGGTAAGCTTCAAGACTTCCCGGAAAGTTTCCTTTACTTTGAAATACCTCGAGTTGCAATTTTTCGAAGGATTTTAGATTACTTTAAAATTAATTGAAATTACATTTCTAAATTGAAAATTTTTCTTGTATTCAAATCATAAAATTGTAATGTCTTTTAGGAATTTTGGACTATTCTTACACTCAATATTTATTAGTAAAAGGCAGTAAATTTCTAAGATTTTCTTAAAAATCTACAACATTTTCTAATCTTGAAGTCGTTTTCTGGAGGAATTCCCACTAATCCTTCGACTAAAAGTTTATTATAAATTATTAACAGTATCTTCTCGCCAGCGACATTGTGCTTTTTGTTGAATATTGTAAAAACTTGTGACACTTTTAAAGCAAAAATACTTTGGAGTTTGAATTCCTACAACTGCTTTATTTCAGTTTGCATTTTAACGAGATATTCCTGTGGTTGATGCTCGCATTATGAGGTACTCCTTTAAATGAAGTAATCGTTTCGGTCGTTGCGCCAAAGACGAAGATTATGCTGAACCTCGGATTGTATTACACTTTCTGAAGCACTTCTTCTCATAATGCAAATATTCTCTGGATCGTATTAAGAGTATGGATTATTTTGAAATTAAATCACAAGCCACTTTCGTGGTTTATAAGCACTGTGTACAAGTTATTTCGTAACTTCTTCCTTTCGTCGCGTAAAAGAATTCTTTAATCCGTTTATCTTTTATTACTGAGTCTCGAAATGAGTGATTAAGACGAAGTTCGAGCACATTATACAAGACAAATAATTCGATGACTTTCATCTATTTTTTTAGATTACTAAATGTCACAATGGAACTTTTGAACTGTCAATGCATGCTGTGAATTTCAATGATCCATTCGCGATTGAATATTGCTGAAGGTTTTTTAGAAATCCTACGAATTCCAATTTCGTACATCTCGCGTAATTAAAAGGCCGTTGAATTTTCATTAAACAATGCAAACACTCCGGATATTATTCGGTATACGAATCTTCGCGAAATTTCATTTTGTCGTTTGCACTATTCCTATCTTCGAGTGATAAAACCTTTCACGATGGAAGATACGAATACTCGATTTAATAATTCGTTTTAGGGATTTCCAAGGATTTTTTAGTTTGTTGTTTAACGATTTCGAGATTTTCCTATGTCCAATTCTCAATTACTTAACATCCTCTGAAAAGACTCGTGAAGTCTAAAAGCCAAAGAGTAATACAAGTATTGAAAATTACATCGATAAAAATGAACATTTTTTCGTTTCTCTGATCATTTGAGTTTAAACAGCGTAAAAAAAGTAAAAATACGGTTCCTTTCTCAATTTGACATTTCCAAATTGAAGATTAATATTTTATCTCCATAAAACATCGGTGAAATTAATTAATTCGCGAAACGAAACACAGTGTAAACACATCGATCTTCGCATTTATCATGTACTGTTAAATATTGAAAGACCAGACAAACATTGAAATAAAAGTGGAGCCCGTAATGTTGTAGCGTGGAATTTTCTACACGTATTTTAACGATCGTTACCGTTAATTGGATAATTAAATACAATGCGAAACACATATTCTGCTCATATTTATTTCCAATTTTAAATTCTGTTTTCAATACGTAAAGTCATTAACATTACCAAGACACTTCAAATATCCAATTCTTAACCCCTTTGAAAAATTTCTAAAATTCCTACCCCTACAACTTCATCATTTCTCCAAGCCCAGTTTTCTGAATGAAAGCAATTCAATCGCTTAATAATTTTTCTCCTAGTACTCCTATTAACATTTGTACTAATTAACTTTAAATATAGTCTATTAATTGTCCAGTGTTAAAAATCGATCGATATATTTAAGTCTCTCAGGTTCTCTTTCTGTACAAAAATATAATTCATTAACACTAGACTTATCAAGACAGTCAAAATATCCAATTCTCAATCGTTTTGAAAAATTCCTAAAATTCCAGACGCTACAACTTCATCATTTCTCCAAGCCTATTTTTCTGAATGAAAGTAATTTTGTTGCTCATTAATTTTTCCCCTGGTACTCCTGGTTAACATTTGTACTAATTATCTTTAAGTACGAAGTATTAATTGTCGGTAGTTCCAGTGTTAAAAATCGACCGATATATTTAAGTCTCTCAGGTTCTCTTTCTCTACAAAAATATAATTCATTAACTCTAGACTTATCAAGACAGTCCAAATATCCAATTCTCAATCGTTTTGAAAAATTCCTAAAATTCCAGACGCTACAACTTCATCATTTGTCCAAGCCTATTTTTCTGAATGAAAGCAATTCTGTTGCTCAATAATTTTTCCCCTGGTACCCCTGTTAACTTTGTACTAATTATTTTTAAATATAGTGTATTAATTCTCGGTAGTTCCAGTGATAAAAATCGACGATATATTTAAGTCTCTCAAGTTCTCTTTCTCCACAAAAATACGAGAGGATTGCGGAACACGATCACGTTTACAACAACCAGCCTGTTTACCGAGCGATAAATGGCTGCGACATGGAATAAAATATATGCCATTTGACCGAATAAACTAAATGGAAACGCCTGCATATTTCAATTGGCCTAACAGCTTCGATGGAGCTCTTTGCATCACATTCGAAGCATCCCCCTGAAGTATCGTGTTATTCCGAAATCTGACAGAATACCATTCCCATTGTAACCTGTCAAAAGCAAAAGACACTTTCGACGTTCTCTTCGCGATAAGAAAATTGCACGGGGCGGCAAAAATGACTCTGCGTTTATATCAGTCTCTTGCAGGACGCGTCAGATAGGAAGCGAGATGGCAAACCTTGTCGTTTTTTTCTTTTACATCGAAATACCAGATCGATCCTCTACTCCTACGAATTTCTTCAACGACCAATGGCATTTTTCATACATTTTTATCACTACGGTGGCGTAATTTGAAATTCGTTCCATCTCTGTTTTCATTTTTTCATTAGTTGATTGAAGTTTAATAAAATTCTGTGCCGGGGAGCACGTCCACCTGTGGACGACTATAATTGCAGAAAATGGAGAACAGTTCGATGAAAAGGGTAATAAAAGAGCTGGATTTAATTTGAATTCGATGGAAAATTCGTTGTAAAGAATAAAAAAAATCTTCTGGTTTTAACCGAAGCCAGAAAGAATTTTCTTCAAGTGCTCGAGAATTATGGAGAATAACTTTGTCAATTACTTTTAGATGGAAAGAAGGTTAAAATGTAGGTGACGAGAGGATATTTTGGGCGACGACAATCGTAACGAGGAAAAGATGGAGTTGATGGGGGTGAGTTAGGGGAAATCGTCGGAGGGTGGACGCTCCCCGAGTCATTCCCTTTGACGACGTCGGATTTCGTCACGAAATGGGAATGAAAGTTGCACGAAGAATCTTACGACGGGAACTTGACCTTGACAAATGCAACAGGTAACATTTTAGAGAAACCGCGAAACTTCTCAACGATCGTCAGAATGTCAGGGGATGGACGGAGGCGGCAAAGGAGGAGGGCTAAGGGTGAAAGCCGAAGAAGATTTATTCGGCCAAGTTTCGGCGTGACATCAATGACTACTAGAAGCTACATGAACTCAGAAAACTGGCAGATGATTCGAAAACCTCTTTCAAAATTCTTTCTAAATTATAACTTACGATTTTGATTATTATTAGAATTGGAGTAGAATTGGAATGAGAAATGTTACGGTGTAAGGCAATGGTGCGCAACTTTTAAACGATTGACTATTAATTTGAAATGTTGCGTGATCTATCTATCAAAATCTTGGCAACCCTTGCCATACGATTGCTTTTGTAATTGCAATAATTTTACGTCTGCAATCATTTAAAATCAAAACTAGATTTATGAACGTGAAATCTGTTACACCGCAATACATTAAATAAAGACTTTGGAAATAGTGGAATCAAGCGACAAAGAAGATAATGAATTAACACGTTGAGTGCTACGCGATTTTATAAGGAAATTGCCATCAGGCCACGCGCGCAGGTATCGTGGTACAGCAATGAGAAGCGCACTAGTAGCAAATTTTAATTTACTCGATGCAGGTCTTTAAACATAATAGGGCCATTGTTTCTTATCTCAGTATTGCAATTTGTAGAAAACAACGACACAAACTCCAGACAAAACTTGGACGCGGCCTGAACGAAAAAATCAGTGTCAGTCACCGATGACTGACGCGGCACTCAACGTGTTAAGTAATTTGTATATTATGAGCTACATGTAAAATATCTACTGTACCAAGTCTCTACAAGTTTGGAAGGACTTTCCAAAAAAGTAGGAATCCGTCAATTCGACAGCTTCCATAAACCCAATGTTAAATTGGCAAAATAGAAATTAGTGATACCTAGCATAACATGTAATTTAACGTAATATTAATATTTCAGAGATGATCTATCGTTTCGCGGCTCACTAATATTTTCAATTTTGATAGGACTTTTAAAACTTGAAAAAATCCTATCCAATTTCCTCCATCACGAGTCTCACAATATACGGCAAGGGGTTAACAGATTCAAAATTGACATATATACTAATAAGTGACAATGGAGGAGATTGTTTGCACTTTGAAATCATCTCCTGTTGACAATGATGGGCAAAAGTCATTAAAAAAATTATCAAAAACAAACCACAATTATTGCAATCGTTATATGTGAAATTCAAAAGAGAAATTCAGAGAAAGTCCACGTTGGACGGTCTATTGGAAGGGCAAAGAACGAGCATGGGAGTCGTTTCTGTCTCTCTCTTGGTGATGTAATAGAAGAATGCAAAAGCGGAGCAATATCATTGTGAAACTCGATAGAAACGCATTGCTTCCACGTGCAAGAGAGGCATGCAGAAAGGTTCTTAAAGGGGAGCACAGAAAGTGCATCGATTTCAAGAAGACAATACAAACGAAATTAGGTTCAGAAAGGATCCTCCTAGTCTCATCGAGAAACCAAATACTTTGCTTCCTCAGAACTTATTTATTCCATGTCAGAAGAGACTGCAAGACGGTCTTCGAATGTCAATAGGCAAATTGCGAATCCTCGTCAATATTTGCTCGTGAAGTCACGGAGAACGAGAATAAATATTTGAAAAATAATTAACGTCGTTCCATGGCAAATAATTCATACCTCTGCCCGACGCAATAACACGGCCAATTTTTCTCCTTCGTGTCCTTTAATTAACTATCCTGCCAGCGTGCTACGTAAGACGAAACGGAATTTGAGATTAAACCGCTAAATTATCCTCCGGCTCGTTTCTTCTTGTAAATTATTTCCAAAGTAAAATATAACGTACTCAAAGTGTCCGACATAATGCACCCTACATGAAGATTTAATTATCGTATACATTTTCTTCTTATCATTATTCACTCCACACGTTGTCCAACTGTTTCACCATCTTTCCAACGATAATTACATTCACCGCAACAATTCTGCGGGGATCGCATTAGCGTGAAGATGTAAATTAAAAATTATACACATTTACCTCTCATTATAAACTTCGTGTATCGTACGTCTCTCCGTTATCCGTTTAACTCGTTAAAACTTTGCCGAGCGTGACCATCGTTATCAACAAAAAAAAACAACTCGCATTCCTGGAATACTGAAATATTTTTAAATATTTGGTGCTAGCATGGAATTCACGATAGGTGGTAATAAAACAAAGAGAGAAAGTGAGAACGACGGGTTTATAGTGTTAACAATTCAGCGGTATTTTTTGAACACTCTATTCACTTTTGATCAGTCAGTTAGCCGCAAGTACTTGCCTGCCATTGATATCTCTTCGAAAATTACAAATTCTCGTCACTGAGTCCTTGGTACAGTAAACCTCAATGATAAATAACATATTATTAATTCCAGTGGCAAGCAATTAACTTAATTTTTTCCAAATATTCTCTAAGTTTATAGGAGAGCCATAGAGCAGATATTGTATGTTGATCTTACAAAAAACAGATTACCAAATCGATCATTTTTCATTTCTCACTTTCCAAAGTACTAATTTAACGTATCGAAATATAATAAATTTAACGTTGGTTGTTTTAGTGTTAATAAGTTAAAAGTCCAAAAGCGTTGGGCCCGAAAACTCTATTAACCCTTTGCACTCCTATGTCGAGCTACACTCGACACAGCTTTTTGTGACACTTAATGTTTCATATACTAATTATTGACTTTTCGAAATCAACAATAATTTTGCATTTTAACAGGAATACACCGCAGTATCTACAATTGTTCCTAGTATTAAATAAAAACGAATAATCAGCAGTAGACAATTTTCCAAGATTATATTTGCTTATCTGACAAAAAGTTAAGAAAATAATTCGGAGCGCAAAGGGTTAATAGGTAAAGTGTTAACGTTAGATCTATGACAGCCGTCAAATTGACGGTTTTCTATTTCTCTAAAATGTTTTCTCGAATCGACAGAGAAGCAGTACAGCAAATATTTCACGTGTATCTTATAATATACAAATTACTTAACTAACCGCATTTTTTACCGTTTGATCCATCTTTTTTCAAAATACTTATCTAGTATGTTTAAATATACCAGATTTCGCGGGCGTAGTTGTAGCGTTAAAAGAGAGAAAAGTGCTGGAATATTGAGAAAACTCGAAACGCCCGTCGAAAGGAACAAAGGACGAAGAAGATGACGAACGTTTACGAGGGTTGGTCGGTGGTAATTTTACACCTACTTTGAGCCATATTTTTCTGATAGGGTACCCTTCGTGAGGCGAATAGACGGAAACAGAGAAAAGGGGAGAGAAAAGAGCCTTCTCTTGTCCATCGAGTCGATTTCCGTGCACGACGGTCACCATTTTCTTTTCAAATACGAAGCAAATTCAGTAGGTTCGAAAGGAGTCCGACAATCGGCAGGAAACTCCTGCGTGCTGTGAATTGAAACGTGAATCGTTCCGAGGACAGAATTCTCTCATGCTTTTGTGCTATTTTTTTTCCTCTTTCTCTCTTGTATTTCTGTGTCGTTAACGTTGCTTTTGTTACTGCCTTTCGTGTCGTTCTTTTCGATTTCTTTCTACAGTTTTGTGCGGATTACCTCCGTTGTTGAACTCTCAATCGAAGATAGTTCTCTGTAGTTTCTTTTTTTGGTTTCTTCAGCTGCCCTTTGAGAGCGTATTTGTAGTTTCTTAAAGTTTATGTGACATAAGAAGAAAATATCTTGTAATTATTGACACAAAAACTACCGATGTTGTATCTACTCAAATTTAAATACGTCTAATAACTACTGTAAAGAGAGAAATAAAGAGGTGAAAGAGATAAGTAATTACAAAAATTAGATTTTATAAGACAGAATTGGAAGATTAACTTTATGGCTATCCAATCAATTTAAATAGTTTTGTAGAATAAATTTGGAACCAGTTTTTTAACCGGCTTGGAAGGTTTAGTGTTGAGAAATTCGATCGACAAACGTTTTATCGAAGAAAATTATTTGTGCAATTAAAGAATATGATTATATTTAAGGAAGATCTTGCAAGTAGAACGCAGGTGCATTAGAACAGTTGATTAATGTTGGGATTAAATTAAATGTAAAAGTTAGCTTACAAGACCTTCCTAGAAATGAAATTACTTTCTTCCAGATCTGAATCGTTTGGAATATCCATCGTGTTTGAGTTTTAATTAAAAATATTGCCAACACGATGAAAAGCGACAAGCAGCAGGACAATTTTCAATTACTCAAACTTTGTTATTCAACCTACACCGTGTCAAATAAAAGCTAATTTTTCTTTTACTTTACAAAATAATCGAACAAAGGAGAGGAAATCTACTCGATGCTGCGGTATTTCGCCGTAGCTCTAGGCAACTTCGACGGCTTTCAAAATTTTCATTCCAATAACGAAATCTCCATGAAAAAGGACTCATAAATCCATCGAAATATGACGCTTTACACCTTCCACTGCACAACATATCGGCCTTTAGTCTAATCGTTAAAAGCCAAACATCCGCGTGAATTCACCCACGCCACGTTTCTAAATAGGATTTCTCCCTTTTTATTTCTGCTGCACGCATCACCTGCTGCAATCACCGTTCGCCGTTTTTCTTCTCGCAAAAAAATGTACTCTGACGTCATTGATATCACGGCAGGTCGTGCACCAGCTTCGACTTTTAAAGCGACGAATAATTACGTCGATGTTAAAGCGTTCGGCTTATCATTCGGGGAAGTCGTTTCATGTTTGAAAATCAGGGAGGAAGGAAACGCCGATAAATCTGCGAATATTACCGTGTACAGGAGGGAGAGAAAGAGAAAGAGAGGTTGGAGCAACGGAGTAATTATTCGAAGCGTAGTTGCATTAATATCGTTATTATAATATTCCTCTTGAGTATGAAAATTCGACGTTAATTACCGCGACATGCACGAAGGGTAGAAGAAGTTGATAAAAGTCGACGACCCGATTGTATGGGGGTATGTTTCAACGTTTCTTTGAATTTCAGTTGATGCATTGAATAATTGCAACGTTTAAAACGTCGGAAATGTTTCGACTAATTAGTTTTGTTTAATACTTTTAAGCGGATAAGCAAAAGTTCTTTTTTCATTTCGAAGACATTTGCGAGGTGAAGTTTAGGCGGGGAGATTGACTATTTTTTGAAGTTTGAAATTTGTAGACTGTAGGAGGATGTAGATAATTGAAAAATGATAATTGATTCGATTTATACGCGGTTGAATTTATAGGTAGTAACTCGACATTTGTAGATTTAAGGGTTTACGAAACTTTGAAACGGGTCGCGTCGATTATTTTCTCATTTGCGTCATTAAACTTCGGAATTTTCTTAAGTTCTTGGTGGAGTTCGGATGTTTGAAGTTACTTTGGAAAATGTGGAAAGTCATCGTGATGAAATTTTCCTTAATTCGCGTTTCATTGTCTAGAAGTGAGATCACTTTCAAAATCAATTGTAGGAGCTTTCAACGCACAAACGCAGTTTGGAAAGGAAATAATGATATTTCATTTTCATTCGTCCAGAGGAAATAATTTGTCCAATGAAACGGTCGAAATAATTTATTAGCGACGTTCAAATGAATTTTCTGCCGAAAAAAAAAACAGATGAAAAAGTGCTTTTCGTTTTTGTATACTCACGATTTACTCGGTCAATCGCTCGAGGTCGTGCTATTCAATTTTGAAGTTTATGAAAAATAGAAGAGCAAAAGATAAACGCCTTTAGCGTACCCATTTTTCTATCGATATGGTCCGTTCGACCCAATCGACTTAAGTTTACAATAAATGTAAACACATATACTGCAAAAGTGTTTCAACTGCAAACATTTGATCACGATTTTTACCTCCTTCGATTTCCCATCGTCTTTGCGGATTTCATTGATACCCGATCGATCGTAACTTTGTCAAATATATTCTTTAAAAGTTGATTGCCTATTTAAAATTGAAAGCTTACCATAAAATAACAATATATTAATTCCATGTAAAAAGGTATAGCAAATATGTGGAGATACTAGTGTTGAGCAATCAGTTCACGTAATATTTATTAAGAAAATAATATTTTTTAAACTATAAAAAACAGAAGGGATACAAGAAAAATGAAATTAACAAAATAAGCTGCAGCAGGAATCGCATGGTTTCTCGTACTTTGGCGTCCCGTCGAACTTTGTTACTCTGCCTGCTGCTCTACCGTCTTTTGTCATTTTCAAATCATTTCACTCATTGTCAGTCATTTACTCACTCTCTCGTTTGATCTGCATTCCCACATTATTCAAAAATCCACCTTACTTATTTACATTGCTCTCCAAAAATGTTTATGTACCATATCTCTAAAAAAATACATTTCGCAATGAAAACTTTTACAATTTAACAAGTCCAAAGAGTACAGAACCAGTTACAATATTAGAATTCCTCTCTTCTCTACGACTTCAATATTTACGATTTTCGCAACAGTCTTCTCTCTTTCAAGAAAAGAATAGATCTCCATCGTCTCTCTCTGGTTCTTTCTAAAATGACCGGCATTATTTTCATCCGTTTGCCTCAGGACACGAGTGTAAAAAGTTCAGATCGAATTTTGAGGTATCCTGATGTAGGTCAAACTCGAAACATCGTATTTCTGTATTAGCTATTTGTCGACGTGCAGTTTCTACGCAATTACGATATCTCTTTCTCTTTCTATCGAAATGTTTGCTACTCCAGATATTTTTCACTTCTTTCGTTTCTTCTTCCTTCGTCGAAAAAGGAAACAAGGGAAAAAGTGGAAATTATCTACGACCATCCGGTTTCACTGTTCGCAAAAACGGAAGAGAGAAGAGAAACTGTTTTGCCGGTGTAACAAATGCCGGCGATAATCGCGAGGAACCGGCCCTTCGGCTGGTGCGATTAAGTAATAAACAAACTGTCACATAAACTGCATTGTTATTGTAGGAAATTTGAAGAGATTTTCCCGGTGGATACGATAAATAAAACTGTAATAACGACAATAATAAGGTAGAAAATCCCGATTGTAATTTCGCGCCGGAATACAACATTACTTTCGAAACAGTCACATTTTTACCTGTTTTCTTTTTGTATCCTCGAGATATTAGGTACGGCTAAAAAAATACAGTTCTGGTTTGCAAATAAAAATCATTTATTTACAAAACAATTAGTAATATTTATTTCTTCAAATTGTGCACAGTATACGTTGACTGTGAAAGTGGCAAAGTTAACCCTTTGCACTCCGATGTCACATTTGAGGGGACATCGTAAGTCTACCATGTCACTCGGTTGCCTCTTTTAAGGAGACCTTCGAATTTATTAGTGATTACAGAGGATGAATTTACCACACAGCAACATTTTGAAAAAATGTTATCATTTTAAAAAAATGGTTAACTGAACTTTTCTATTGAAATGGCCCTAGATAGCAATTAATACAGTGCCTAGATTGCTAATAGATAACGAAAGAGATAGCTTAGATTACAAAGGGTTAACAATTCATAATGATTCAAATCCAAAATCGTCAGCCATATTAAAAAAAAGAACATTTCGTTTCGCTCTACCAAAACTCGAAGGATACTTTGCCTGACCTATAAACTTTCATTACCAATTTCTTTTCTAAAACTCACCCCGAGCCAGGTATCGTTCGACAAGCAAAACTACGCAAAACGTAGTCAAAATCGTCTACATTACAATAATTTTTCAAATATTCCAAACCGTTTGAAAACTCTCCAATCCGTGCGCCAACAGTTCTTATTTTCCTATTCTTTTAAAACTCTTTCCATTCAAGGTGAATTTAAACGAATACAATCGCTGAAATACCCACGGTTACAGCTAAAGTAAACACCTATACTTTTCACCAAGCAATAACAAAGTGTTATTGAAATTCTCTCCGTTCCCTACGTCCACGGTATTTCGAGAAAGTTCATGAAATCTTCTTGCAAGAAGGCGTGTGAAATAAAACGAAATTTTGTTTCTTCCATTGTCGAAATTCTGGCATGCATTTGTTTCCTTATTAAGAGAAGTAAGATCTTCAAAGTGCTCTCGTTACAAGTCGAATGCAGCAGACGAGTGCGTAACATGGTGCGGAATACCGAACTTTGCAAAATATTCGCGCGCAAGTTAAGCGGCCCGCAGGGAAATTAATGTACGCCATGGAAAGCCGCTGCGCTTCTGCAGGTTCGCAGGGATAAAAATAAAATATCGTGTATCGAAACTGCTGTCCTGCGTGCAACTAGGATCACTTTTATTTTGATAAAGTTTTCGAGTTCCTCGACGTTGCGGTGCATCGGAAAATTAATGTCTTGTCGGAATTGCTGGCTCGTGGAAGACAAATTAAAGGTATTATTAAATTCCCGAGGTTATCGAGAAATCGAATGTGTGTTTCAAAGAGTTTAGAAACAATGAATTCTTTTGTACTATGCATATTAACACGTTGACTGCCACGTCGATAGTGACCGGCGATATTTGGACCGTTTATTTTGAAAGTGGTGTAAGTCCATTTGCAGCCTGTAAATATAAATACTTTTAGTTAAATTCGCCTAAAAGAAATTTGAATAATCAAATTAGATATTGATAAATTGATAGAAACATTGTCAGATTCGTCATAATTAACCAATATTTTTAAATTGACAGATATGCTAACCTTTAAATATCTCGAAACAAGAGAAAATGGACTTACACCACTTTCAAAATAAACGGTCCATTTAATTCTGTGAAATTCCATGTAATTTACAAATTGCAATATTCATGAATTTTCTAACATGTCGAATAATTAAATATTGGTGTTAAGAAAAGAAAGCTCTGTTGAATATTTATCTGTCAGTGTCTTTAAAGTATCTATTTTATAAGGATTTTAATAAAAAAAGTTTCACTTCAGGAGAAATAATGAAAATAGCAGAATACCGGTGACGTTCAACGTGCTTACGCTAGAATTATCGAGAGAATCCGAATTGTCGGTCTTTAAATATCAAAAAAATTTTGCAAAATCATAAAGTAAACGCATAATATCTTTTTTAAGTTGATTTTGTCAAATATAAATTATTAAAGTTATTATCTGTTTCTTATCTTCTGATTCCACTTTGGTCAAAGAAGTTATTTAATATATTTAAATTGATTTGACGCTGACAACTGAAGTGTTAAAATATTTTCTATTCTACTTGGACGAAATAATCCAGTTTATAACGTAGAAATTTGATGAGTTTGAAGTTTCTCCAAGTAAACTATACGTCCGTCTGCGTCAAAGTGGAGACACTCGTTTCCGGTGGACGCCAGCTTAAAGTCTCTCGAATGACAGTACACTGAATATAATAGCAAGAAAGAGAAGTTTCCTTTAAACAAAAAAAAATGCATACAAAACACGAGACGTATTAACATAACATTTTGAGGACGCACGGATTCGAGTTTCAAGCCTGGCCTTGCTTCCGTTGTCTTTGTGCTTTTTCCTCGGTTCTAGCTTTCAACCCCGAGGGTGAAATATGAATTAATTCACTCTCACATGAATCTATTCTAAAGAGATATCTACAAATATTAATGTCTCGCCATTGTCAAAAAAAATCTTTCGCCTTGAACAGAACAAAGGATTGTTTTTCACTATGCCGCTTTCTCGGTGAACCGAATATTTTCCTCATTATTTCGGTGTTTCGAGTATGCTATATACAATTGGTGAAAAAATTCAATTTTCCTCAGATTCAGTACTTGCTGGGATCCTACTAAAGTTATATCGTGAATTGCCCTTGCCCTACAATCACGAGTGACACTCGAGATCAGTTAAGTGGGATAGGAAATTTTCAAGTTTTCAAAATTCTATTAAATTGGAAATATTAATGAAATACGACGTGATAAGATTATTACTCTACCATTAATATTACGTTAAATTATATAGCATGTCAGCAATCACTGACCGATTTTTATTTTACCAATCAAATTCTGAATTATAACGGAGTCAGTCACGAAACAAATTGTAGTGCAAAGGATTAATGACGTCTTGCAACGTTAAAATTTTGACTAATAAACTCGCCGTTTCGTCGATCGAGGAAATGTCATACTCCATCACTTGTTTCCTGCCGAATTACTAACCACAGACTATAAATATATCCGCGTCTCGAGAATCTGGAGCTGCAAAATAGCCGAAGAAGATATCGCTCGGAATTTATATTACAATTTACCGAGTTTCAACGGCAAGCACGAGACGCCAGAATTTCCATTGAGAGTGGAGTACAAAGCGAGAACAAATGTGGAAATTGCAATTTGCAATTTTGAAGATGCAGAGAGAAACAGTATCCGATCGCGATGGATCTCTGGAAGGAATTCTACGCGACAAGTGGTCCGAAGTTTACATCCCTCGAAAAACTCCGTTTGAAGTACTCATTTTCTTTCAACCCTCCACAATTTAATTTTGTATTTTATCTAAAAATTATCTATACACTACATTCATAATTAAAACTGTGTTTTAAACAACAAATAAATTTCATTTAGGAATATTTTATTACAGAGAAAGTTTGCGAGTTTTAGGAATGGAGTTATATTAGGTGACAAAGTTAAAAAGGTTATATGAGAGAATAGAAACACGGATGTACGGTGCGTTGCGTTGCTGCGAAGGGTGGATATGAAGCTGCGATAACCATTTTATTATTCATTAAACCTTTTCACGTTGGATCCTTGCAAATTCGAACTGATAATCAGACGACTCGTCCCTTCGACACGTTCGCTAATTAAAACTTCACCCAGGAGAATTACTTCCGAGATTTCATTAAAGACGTTACAGTACCTTGGTTGCCGACAAGGAGCAACGTTACGACTCTCCGGGTGAATATTTCTCATTGTCGCAGACATTGTATGCCACGGGAAACGTGATCGTACATTCCCCGAGCAATCTCTGCCATGGTTTGTCGACGATAAATTCACTTATTCGCTCTCGTCGATTATCATTCTCCGAAATCGAGCAACCTTTGATGCTAAATTAAATAGAGAGTTAGAGATTTGGATTTTTAATTAACGGACTCGGGTTTGAATAATCTTTTCCCTTGCTAGATCTTTCGACGATCTCTCGAAC
Organism: Cerceris rybyensis; assembly: GCA_910591515.1. NCBI lineage: Eukaryota > Metazoa > Arthropoda > Insecta > Hymenoptera > Crabronidae > Cerceris > Cerceris rybyensis. The sequence continues at coordinate 10,540,029 of OU342790.1, forward strand.
GAGATATAGTTGACCTTAACAATTGACAGCATTAAAAAGTTTTAAAACTACAAAGTGAAGAAAAAGTACAAAGAAAGGAGAAAAATATTGTTGAAAAATCTTTATAAGAGGGTATTCTCGGCCTTCTTCGTTTTTTGCTATTTTATTCGACGAACGAGAAATAGTTGACCTTAACAATTGACAACATTAAAAGATTTAAAACTACAAAGTGATGAAAAAGTAAAAAGAAAGGAGAAAAATATTGTTGAAAAATCTTTATAAGACTGGAGGGTATTTTTGGCCCTCTTCCTTTTTTTTATTTTATTTGACGAACGAGAAATAGTTGACCTTAACAATTGACAGCATTAAAAGATTTAAAACTGCAAAGTGAAGGAAAAGTAAAAAGAAAGGAGAAAAATACTGTTGAAGAATCTTTATAAGATTGGAGGATATTCTCGGCCCTCTTCCTTTTTTCTATTTTATTCGACGAACGAGAAATAATTGACCTTAACAATTGGCAGCATTAAAAGTATTAAAACTACAAAGTGAAGAAAAAGTACAAAGAAAGGAGAAAAATTAGTTGAAAAATCTTTATAAGACAGGGGTATGTATATTCTCGGACTTCTTCCTTTTTTTTTTATTTTGTTCAACGAACGAGAAATAATTGACCTTAACAATTGACAGTAGTAAACGATTTAAAACTACAAACTAAAAAAAAAGTAAAAAAAGAGGAGAAAAATTTGTTGAAAAATCTTTATAAGACTGGAGGATATTCTCGGCCTCCTGCTTTTTCTTCTATTTTATTCAAGGAAGGAAAATACTGTTTAATATCAAATTAGAATCACATGGCTTTACTATGATCTGCGGGGAAAAGTATCTCTAAGACACGAAACGGGTTTAAGAGAGAACCATAAGTTCTCGTCGCGAACTATAGGAATGAGGAGATTCCTGCGACTCGAGACGACGAAGGAGCGATGCTTTTTGCTGGTTTCTCGTGTGAAATTCTTTATATCCACGACATATCGAGCTTGTACACTGTGCTCCTCTCGCAGATACTTCAGATACGGTAACTCTTAGCGGAATTATTTGTGTCGCGTGTATTTTCAGACACTCGTTTGGTATCAAGACAATCGTGGTTGTTTCAATCGATGGTTTCTCTTTGTTTGCGATCACCGAGGAAGTTCCTTGTTGAATTTTGCAAGACGTGATTCTCTCGCTTCCTGAATTTTCCACAAACGTAAATTTCGAAGGTGGAATACGTTATATTTTTTAAATCAAAATTCCATTAGTTTTATTTTAATAAAATAATTGTAGCTGATAAACGTTGATTTAGAATGAATTTAATTTTCATTACATAAGAATTTAGTAATTTACGTGCAATCAGGTGGCGTTCTTTAATTGATAAAATATTTTTCATTTAATATTTATTCAATATGTGTTCAACATCGTTCATGTAATTTGCAATCATTGCTCGCAAATTGTTGCATACTTCGATGCCATAATCGCACTCGAAAACATGGGCTGTTCCATGCAAAATTCAATCGGCATTTGCTCTCCACTGCTTTTTATCCCAACAGCATCGATTGCACAGATTATTTTATTCAACGTTGATTCCCTTTCGAAACGTGATTCGCCAATTTGCAAGTAATTTTTTTAAAAAGCCACAGACAAATTTGGTATTCTAATAGCGATGAAAAATATACTAGATATTGGAACTACGAAAATTTCTCACTTCAGCTTATATGAAACTTTACAATGAAATAACAAAGTATAAAAATGACCCCATTTTTCAATGTGTTCCCTCTTCGAGCACGCTGCACCATTTTGCACATTTTTCCAGCCTTTTCGGTCCTCCTTCCGCGAAAGCTATCATCTTACCGCGAAACAATAGCTACCGTGACTTTCTTTCACCTTAAAATGTAGGAGTAGGTTCAATTTACAAAGAGCTAAGCTTAACGTACAGAAAATCCACTGATTCCAATGTAAACTCTCCCCCTTTTGGTATTATCATCTTTAACGAATCCGCCATTATCGAAGAACCGTGCCGATGTTACCTTGAAAACAATACTTTCGAAGAAAAGTTCTCTCGTAGTCGGATAAGGCTGTGCTATCGCGAAAGTGGGCCTTAATCTGCCACAAATCGAATTCAAAATTGCCATCGTAAAGGCGCCAAGTGTGTTCAGCCATCGAAGAGACATCGTCAACTGGAAACTCTTAGCCATTTTGAAGTTTAACATTGTCCTCAAGTTTTTTTTCCTTCGCTGATAAACTTTTACATATATCTGACATTTTTTGTTAGTTTGTGTTTCACGTATAGAATGAAGTCGAAGATAGCCTGTGGGTGGAAAAATTGGAAAGCTCAATATGATTTTTTGCAGTCCTTGGAAAAAGATGAAGTGGAAGTTAAGATCGATCGGAGAGTAGATAACAATGTTACTTCCAAGATTACGGTAGGGATGTAGAAAAATCAGGAAACTTTTGATAAAGTGGATGAAGTGTATAAGATACATTATAAATATTAATATTCCTGTTACAGTTGGTAGAACAATTGGAAAACTTCATTCTGAAATGGAGACGTTTTTATTCTTATTTCTCGCTGTTATCCGAACCGTTCGATAGTATTCTTTGACATTACATTTACGTAACTTTCATTGTTTAACATTTGTAAAAACTGAATAATTTCCATTGTTATTTACGGAAAAGAAAAGCCTTTGAATTTAAAAAGTAATTTCGAAGGATGACGAAATGAGGTTTATGCTCGATTTGTAATAAGTAAATGATATTACGTTGATGAAATTTGCAGAAGAATTTGGAAATTATTTAATTATAAAATACTGTGTTACAAGAAAATCAAAGGGTTCCTTGTTTAATTTCAATCTTTCGTGGAATTCCCATCGAATTGAGTTGTCGGTGCCACTTTTTCTCCCGCGCGTCCTCCAAGTTTTTCGGACAAATTCCAAATTTTATCAAGAAATTGATTTAAAATGTCGCACTTGTCCGATTCTCGGGTATCGTTTGCCGCATTACCATTAATGCATTATGGATAAATGTAATGTCGTTTTTCGACGTTACGAGTCGACGGTGGATAGAATGTAAAATTTTTACGCTCGACATAAATTGCCGCGGTTAACGTTAAAATACAACACGGCTCATTCGATGCCAAAAACGATACAGCTATCGCCGTTTTGTGTGGTAAAGTACGAAAATATTTGAACTACATTTTGCTGTTACTTGCCTTCGCCATTGGCGTTGCGATCGTGACCCAACAGCAACCGTTTAATGCGACCGGATGATGCACTTACGTGGAACAAAAACTTTACAGCCACTGAGAATATAAAAATTGCTGAAACGGTTCGGATATGCGTGAAATTAACATTGAAATTAACATATTTCATTTGGCGCATCACTTTTACTAAAATTACATTTCTATAGACGAAAAATGTTAAACCTTTTGCCCTACATCGTCGCTCGCGATGCAACAAATGGAATAGGAAATTTTTAATTTTTCCAAAAATTATTGAATTAGAAATATGTGAACTCCAAGATCGACAAATTATTTTTATATTATTAATATCGCGTTTCAGAAATTGAAGAGAAATTTTTATTTTAGTTAAAATAAACGATGCAGAAATCAGCGAGAATTTTTTATTTTAGAAATTAATTCCGAGTTATTGATGCACACAGTCACAAGTGTAATCGCAGGGCAGGGGGTTAAAAGTGAAAATAGTTTTACATTGAATTGAATAGCAAATTAATATTCAGTATCATTGAATAGCAAATCAATATTTAATACTCAGAAGAAATTTTATTTAACTGAATAGCGTCAGTCACCAGCGATTTATATCTGATGAACACCGATATAAACCGACTTTGTATCGTTATTATTTAATCCGAATACAGCTTAAAATCCTTAGAAAATTCACATTAACAAACAACCTCGAAACGCCGGATACTGTTGAGGCGCAATGTGCACATTTTTGGCACAGAATCTTCAGGAATCCTGTCTCGACGCAAAAGACCAAAGGTTCGAAAGAGCAAGAAATTGTCAGCCATCGACTCGCGAATTTGGTACGACGAAAGGACTTCCAATCTGGTTCAATATGTCGGTAAGACGAAGTTGGACGTGGGTAAAATCGAAATTCAAAATCGTTAACGACGTCCCAGCGTGTAAGTTGGCAGGACGTGCATAGACAAATCTGCAATATCGTTGCTCCTGCGAAGTTTGAAGCTTCTACTTGCATATAGAATATTCTACGGTGTGAGTCGACAAGTTTCTGCTGAAATTATCGAAACCCCCCAAGGAAATAGCAATATTTGAAGTATATACGGGCCTTTTACAGGCGTGATTAAGAGGCTGCCTTGTGAAGCTGCTCTCCTACGACGATGGTAAGTTACGTGACGTGCAAACAACGTTTGATTATTTGCGACAAGTTCAAGGGACGCTGCAACTACGTATACAAGCTTTTTGAAACTTCCCTGAATTGGAGGTAGAGTTACATCTTGTTTGAAATTAAAATGAAATTTACAATCGAGATGAAAGATGTAAGTTCATTTATTTGATCAAAAACAGAGAAATTTTATTTATCTAATGGCAAGGAATTTGTTGGAATTGAGAAATACAAAGGGGTTGTATGAACCCCTTAGCCTATAATAACGTGTAAGGTTCGTGTCACTGTAAATGAAATAGAAAATTTTTCAGTTTCTGGAAAGCCATTAAATTGAAGATATCGAATGGTCAAGAGACGATCAAATTATTTCTATGGTATTGATATTGCGTTCAATAATAAGAAATATCAAATATCACAGAGTAATTTGAATTTCATGAATTAATTCAGAATTATTGTGTATATAATTGAAATAGTAATTCTGGCAAGCGGTTAACGTTAGATCTATGATAGCTCTTAAATTACATTTTTTTATATAAACGTTTCCCACAATAGAAAGATAATATAGTAAATATTACATGTATATTTTGTAATATTTTAATCGAATTCGTTGACTGATAATATATACTTTGCCGCATCTTCTCTCATTTTTTAAAATTGATTATTTAATGTTAGTTCATTATACTAATATTATATAATTGTATCCGATTTAACGTCCATATATCTAACGTCTAAAGTCTCGGTATCCCGGAAGAGAAAGGGAAGTTATAAATTATAAACTTCGATATCGATTCTAGCGTCTGGTTTTGACTTTATCCCATTGCAATGGTGTTTTGAAGGTAGAGTTAGGCTATCGTGTATCATAGAACCGAAATATGAGACCGGTAAATTTCAAGTTTCCACGGCAAAAGGTGCTAATCTTAATACTTGATTTTAACTTTCTTTCGATTAACGATTCCAAGTTGTTCCACAGACGTTAGTTCGACACTTCGATCGAAGTTGATATTGATAAAAAGTTTTTATCGAAACTTCCGGCAGAATTGTCGACAATGTTATACCTACTAACGGGTCGAAAATATTTCAAAAGTAACACCTCTTTCATCCTCGATTCAATTTAGACTGTTATTTATAAAAAATACGGTTCAGTCAATAATCAGGAAATACGTTGCTAGAAAATCCTTCAAGTTAATGAATTGTGCAAAACGTACACTCATTAAAGTCTCGTGATTAAAAACATATCAGAATTTCTTTCACTTCCAACTGGGAAACGTAATTCCAATGCCTGGTATAAAAATATTTCAAAGCTACATCCCTCACATGTATTTATTCCGATTAAAAATCCTCCCTTTTGATTTCAATCACTGTTCCATTTTCCAAGATGTAATTCCACACGAACATCCAGAGGTAACGTCAAAATCCGAACCTTCTTTCATTTCATTCCTTCCACATCAACAACTTTCCAAAATGAAATTTCAACTCATTGCCCGTAAAATTTCAAAACGAAACCCTCTGTCCTTCAACTTCATTCAATACTACCGCAACATCTCAAATCCACCAACATCAAATCACCTCAATACAGCACCCCCACCCCAACCTCTATTTTCCAAAACTCAATTTACCCTCAGAAAAAAAATCCTCACCCTCAAAACCCCATTAATCTATCCACCCCGTCGCTCAACAACCACCACAAAAATTCCACCCCAAAAAACCTTCCTCACGTTCTTCAAATCGATCTAAAGTGTGAAAAGAACCCTCGAAAAAAAACAACCCTTACAAAAATCTCGAAATTACCAAAAGAAAAGTAGTCTACCGAAGAAGTATCAGGAAGCAGAAGGCACCGTGGCCGAGTTCCTGGACGAAACGCGTGCGCGGGTGGTTTTAATCGTAGGAGGGGTCGCGAGTCGGGGGTGAGGACGAGGACGAGGGTAAGTCCGGGGGTGGGGGCGCGGCCGCGGGGACGGTAACGTCGCACTTCAGTTGGGTTTGGTTCGCGTTCCGCGACTGGCCTCCCACGCATCGAGAGGCTTCGCTTTTTCCGTTTCTCGGTTCGGTCAACGAGGAACTTTACTTTCGCGCTCCTCTCGTTACATATGTAGTTTGTTCTTGGAAATTTCATTGCAATTCCCGGTGCACGAAGAACAAAAGGACAAATCCACTGGACACTCACCAGAAGACTTCGAATGGAACGTACGTCTTCAAAAAAGTTTTTTCACTTAAATGTCAACGAACCGACAATACGAACGGTGAGGGTAGTTTTGTTCTGTCGTGCTTCTACGGGTGAAAAAGAACATTTTGCAGAGGATCTTGAAGGGTTGTAGATCGGTTAGATCGATGAGTTAATTTGAAAACTTGTGTTTCGTTAGTTTGAAACAGAATGGTACGTCAACGTGACAGGAACATCTCCGCTTGATAATAGCTGGAGATTAAACGTGTCAATTTTATTTTCTTATCGGCAATGTTCTTCATCGTTGTTCGATGTTTTTTACTCGAAGTAATTGAACGAGTGTAGATTTTTCTTCCTTGGTTAAATTACAAAAAAAGTCGCGCGAGACTGGTAAAACGGGGAATGGCGAAAGTATCGAGAAGGAAGTGGTGTACGATCGGTAGGGTTGTGACGCAGGACAAAAGCCGAGCGTACGCAAACGTTTCCGCGTTTGCGTAGGTTTGTTCACACACTGTGACGACCAAGAGCGGTATTTTCTGCTGATGCTATGTCAGCCGCTTAGACTCGTCTGAACGCTTATTCTGAACTATCTGAGTGTCTGTCAATGAAACAGATACGACGCCAGTATAATGCAACTCGCTGCAGCTGATCGTCCTGATAAACTCGAGGGTTGTTTTTGAATGCAACTGAGGATATCTTGAGGCGGGAATAAAAATGATGACCTTGCGTTTCGAGTGGCTAATGTTGAAGTTTTTTTTAACACTAGATTTACGGACATGCAGTCTATTGCAATATATTAAGTAAGAAATTTGGAAATAGAAAGATCAGGTGACAAAGAAGATAATCAGTTAAATAATTTGTTATAAGAAACATGTGAAATATCTACTGTACCACGTCTGTATAAGTTTGAAAGCCGTTTATAAAAAGGTAGGAATCCGTCGATTTGACGGCTTCCGTAAATCTAGTGTTAAACTTCCGCGTGACAGTTAGGGGTTGATGTAGAATGAGTGAAATATTTTTATCTCTGCTAATTAATATGAAGAAACGATTGGAGAGATTTTATGGTTGTTTTGTTACATTTTAATGTACTATTTTTTAGGGTAATTGGATGTTTTTGAGACGAATGTGGATTTGATTGAGAGAAAGTACAACGTGATTTTTCCAATGGCTCGTGCGACTGAAAAATTCGGAAATACGGTATTTTCTGGATTGTCACTTTACTTGAATAATAGTGCTGGTAATTGTGCGAAGTATCGATTCGTCCTAGAGAAACATTCCACTCGGTTGGCAGAATTCTTATTCACGTACTTCCTCGTCTTTATGCGTGATGAATGTTGGAAGGAAAGACGAATCGGTTCGTCATTCGGTCGTGATCGTGACGAATATATCGTTCGCTCTTGAAAGTGCAAAATGTACTTTTTAAATTTCTTCCCATCGTAGATAAAGGTTAAAGTATCCCTTTCAACGAACTTTTTACCGTTACTGTCCAAAGTTAAGGAAAATTGAATTGTCACAGAAAAATGTACTTTCCATGATGAAACTTTTTATTTTTACTATCTACCATTTTTTTTTTCTTGTATTTTCACTGTCAAATAGACAAATTTAGTCGACACTTCTTACAGATGGTAGAATAGTATCGGTGTTTGAAGGGAACGACGAAGTTTTGAATTTTTGCCAAAAATTAACGTCAGCCGGGGGGTTAATGAGGCGCGTTTTTCATGGCCGTTAAACGTGTTAATTACCGCGAATATCTGTACCAGTGTTTTAACACACAGTAGAAGCAAAATAGCCAAAAATTATTTCACCGGTGAATTTTCTATTTTATTATCTGTAATTTCTTCATTTCATAGCCGCATAACGTTATCATACGACAAATGTGTTTTATGTTATTATGAATATTCATTGTTCTTGTGAAAATCATCGAATGGTTTTCATTAGAGGTGACGTTTCATCGATTAAACTTTGAATAATTTGTTTTGACCCTTGAGCCATTCCGAAGACGTTGAAGCTTGTAAATTTTAGTCGCAATGACGATGAGAATGTCTGTGGGAATTTTACAGCGACGATTATATCGACTTCTGATGCAAATTCGACTCTTAGAGTCGGAGAAACCACTCGGAATCTTACCTCGAAAGTTGAATATTTCTTACTGTTGCAAGAAAATTGCGAATCGCGCGAAGAATAAGAATTACGAGTGCCGTTGAATTTAGGGAAAAGTCGGAAAACATATTTCACTCGTTTTATCCGTTGCTTACACAATGTACTCTCTAACTGTCTGCTTTGAATATCAAATAACGTTTAATTATGGAATTTTTAAAGATGAATTCATAAACTTTCAAAGAGACCTAGTGTTCTGGTTAGTTCATCGGAATTAAAACTTCTTATTTCCGGTTGCTGTAAAATCGTGTTGCGGGAAATTCAAATTTTCTGCTGTCACAATATGAGAAATTAGAATGTTTCTTAAAAGAAAAATTCAATGAAATTCCTTGTAAAATATTCAACAGTAATTATAAAATGTTATTTACTATGTAATATTAGTAATAAATTATAATGCAATTACCGACTGTTTGAAACGAACATCGAATATTCTAATTGACGAACATTCACCATAGTTAATCATCTTTTAATATTTCAAGAATTAAAATTCATTTACACAAATTGCTTTAAGAAATTATTATTAATGAAATGACACAAAGTTTTCACGATTGAAATTAAGTCGTCGAGATCAGACCCCAAGAATGTCATTTCTCGTGCTGCTGCACCTTGAGTTTCAACTTGAGCGTAGATAAGAAAATAAAAAAAGTTCAGTCATTACGTGCAATTTCGAAAATTAAACGAGTGTAATGTCCTCGTAATCTGATGAAGTACTTCCATGAATATTCTTACGACCTACCAATCCTTCAGAGTTATTTTACTTCTATTTGCATAGGAAATGTTCAATCACGAAGATATTTTTTCATCAATGAAATGAAAATATTATTTATCATATTGTTGCAAAATATTTGATTTCGTTTGCAAGGGATACTACTGAAAGGTTTATTTAAAAAATTGCTACACGTGAAAATACTTCCGTTACCAAAAAATCTGTCCGTTCTATTTCCATAGAAATTGCAAAACACGAATGGGCAAAAATATAAAAAGGTTCTATGACTACGTTCGATGCTCCAATTAGAGGAGACCGTGAAAAAGTAGATTCTCTCTATTTTCTTTCGCGAGGTAGAACAAAGTAGCACAGAAAAATGTTCTGTCGCCAGAAACGTATCGTAGAATACTTGCACAAACTTTCGCCAAAATTGTTATATCTTCTAATAACGTTAATGTTTCTCATGAAATCGAATTCTGTGATTTCGTTGTAACAGCCGTGAAAAGCTGCACCAATCGTTTTTGCTTTTAACGTGAAAATTTTAGGACGTGACCCTCTCTATGAAGACGAAACGACAATATCCAACTTTCACGTTTAGAACTTTGCACGACAAAAACTACTGAAAAACTTGACAAACTCGAGAAGCTGACAGTAATTCCTGAGTGGAATATTTTTATCTCTTTGACGTTGTATTTTAAATAAGTCCATATTCATACGGTTCGTTTCTAAAAATATCACGTTCTTAATAAGATACAGAATAATAACAATGTCAATCTCGATTATGTTTGTAATTATTTCTTAACACTAGATTTACGTGAAATCTATTGCACTGTAATATATTAAATAAGTACTTTGGAAAAAGAGGGATTAGGGGACAAAGATGATTATTCATTAATTAATTATTTCATTAATTATTATAAAATGTACATAAAATATCTACTGCACAGACTCTCTGTAGTTTAAGGAAATATTTATAAGAGAAGTAAAAACCCGTGAATTTGATGGCTCCCGTAAATCTAGTATTAATTATTTATTTTAGAGTGAGTAATTAATAAACTTTGTTACAAAAAGAGTAGAGTGAATATTGGTAAGATACATAATTAGGTAGGGAATTGTTCCGAGTTTACAAAACGAGCAAAAGGGCGCCTGTAAGTAGTATAAGTCTATTATTAATATGTACTAAACAACCAAGGCGATTACAATGTCTGGTTCTAAAATTTTTTAAAAATTCTTTAAATTGATAAGAAAGCAATGACGTAAATATTCCATTCTGACTTTAAAAATCTAAATTGTTTGATCGATCATCTCTGTCGCCTTTTGATTTATCCGTTTTCAAAGAACTTATTCGGTATGTCTTCATATAATAAGTAATAATAACTAATATTAAATGACTATTGACTTGAAGTCATTGATGCCACTTGTTATACGATTGATAGCAATTTCAGCCATAAAAGCTACAATATAATGAAATAAATAACAATAAAGTGCCTTGAGCCAGGCCTAAATACGTGAAATCTAAGCAGAAGTAAGTAGAGATATACTAAATCTACTTCAAGATCCAAATTCCTGCCCACAATCACAATCCTCATTATCCTACTTCTATCTCCTTCATTATCCTAAACTTCCTACTACCCCTTCAATTGATCCGTGAGGCTTCTCAGACTTTTACCCCAAACTTCACCCGAAGCTCCGTATCGATGGAGATCAAAATGTTAGCTAATCCCTTGATCCTATAAAGGAAATTTCTGAAGATTAGTTATTAACGCAAAAGTCCGGGGTCTTAATTGAAAGTAGGAGGAATTGGAGAAAATTATTTCCACCTTCTTTGATATTATTACGAATTGAGTATCCATTAAAATTAATATTTCGGTACCTAACTCGACACGTCCATTATTATAAATGACAAAAAATAAATTCTTCAACTACATAATATAAATCGTCATCACTTAGAATGAGAATTAAATTACTGAAACAAAAATCTATCAACGATTCTTGATACATCGTATAATTTGTCATAATATTAACACATTGTACGCCGGTCCCGCGATAATGCGGGATTTCAAATATACGATTTTAGGATTTTACCGATCAATATCAGTCATATTATTTTATCTTGAGGAAAACGTTACACTGGACAAAGAAGGCAATATTATTCCCTTTAAATGGTGCATTACTTAATGTGTTTAAATTTATATTGATTTAAATAGTAACAATATCAAATATAATAAATTCGATAGCAGATATTTAGTCGTCGTACAATGTGTTAATGTGGGAATGCATGTGTAGATGTTAAGAGAAAGAATGAAAGAAAGAGAGAGATGGTTAAATGAAATGAGCGAGAGAGATGATCGAACGAATGAGCGAGAGAGAGACGATTGATTGAAAAAGCGTGAGAGCTAATCGAAAGAAAAGAGAGTTTGGGAGAGGTAGAAAAATTGCGAAGCACGAGGGCGAGGCAGTCGATAAGAAAACGTGGAAGTAAACGAGACGATATGTATTAATTCCCTTTTTTCTTTTTGTAAATATACTATTTTTAAGTAAAATCTTTCTTCTTCATCCTGAATTTCCTACATTAATATTATGGAAATAATTTTATCTTGTCGCGTCTCATTGATATTTTCAATTTTATTGACACCACGGGTGTCAAACTTTCTTGCAAAATACAGTGTTTAACCAATGATCACATATTTCCTTTCCAAACGATTGTTACTTTCTCCTCTACGTGAAATAGAAACCCGTAAACATGCAAACCCCGTAACAATATTAATACCAATCGTCTCAAATGATCCCTTAAACGATCCAGTCGTTAAATCGATTCCAGATAAACGATATCCCTCGAAATCACGATAGAAAGGAGCCCACATCGGAGAAGGGAAGCATCCTTAAACAACCTAGGACAGAATGGCTTCCGGAAAGAATCGCTGGCTAGCCGACGAGAGTTTACGCTCTTAGCATCCTATTTACGTGGGAACGGAGCCGCTTAATTAACGTTCGACTAACGTGGACCACGGTGGACGATGTCGAAGCAGCCAGACCCCAAAATAAACATCCACGTCAGTGTTCAAGGATTAATTGCTTTTCACCGACGATACTACCAGCTCTGCGACATTTCGCGGATAATTGCAACGATAATAACTACCCTCTTAAAACGTTCTTTCCCTCGTCCTCCCTCTATGTCTCTATCTGTGTAGTTTGTCTCTTGAAAAAACTGATGTTCGTTTAGCTACTCTCTCGTAACTGATAAAACGTTAAAATTCTATATTGCTCTTATCTACCTTTTCGACTGGAAATATTTCCTCCACGGTGCAGTTGTCAGGCAGACCCTTAATTAATGCGATTCATTTGCTACGTCCGGCAACGGAGGACAAAAGCAGAGAAACAAATTAGTGGCCTGTCTTTGGGAGATTAATTACATTCTTTGTCAAGCCGTACAATGGTCAACAGATCGTGCGCGGGTTTCAGAAGTAGCCAGTTTATGTTAATTAATCTCCCCCTGGTAACGATGGTTTACCATCGTTTCGTTTGTACTTTCATCACGATACAAGGGAGATAAAAATTGCTACACCCCCCGAACAACGGTTAAGACGGACGGGTCGAAGAAAGGGGTGAAAATAGGGTGGAAACATTCGAGACTTGTTGGGTATCGTTGGTGGGGTTAATTGCATGGGCTACGCGAGAACGTGGTTTTTTATGGCTCATGAATGGGTTGGGAAAGATTCTTTTTTCTAGTTTCACTGCGTTAACTACGGGATTCGATAAATGCATTGCACAATGGCTGGCCTTTTGAGATTAGAACTAGACTAGAAAATAATCGTGTTTCTAATATTTTGAAAGAATTTTTTAAATTTGATTCACCCTGTGTTGTAAATATTTATTTAACATATTTAATGATACGGAAGACATAAAGCTGATAGTTTTAGTTAACGAGCAGTGAACGAAGAGACGATCCTTTTTTCTAAAAGAAAGTATAATATTCGATATTCACGATGTTCTTCGTGAAAGTTAATTAATGTCGCCCAAGTGACCTCGAATTAATAAGGTGATTCGTTCACCATTGATAATTTAAGAGAAACTCAGTATTTCCTATGTTAAATTGTAGTATTTTTCATACAATTCTAACATTTGTATTATAAGAAAGTCGTTTTCTTGTCACAGCTCGAGTTCTTCCAGTAAATTCTCATTCGTATAATGCTACGGTCTCTAATAATTACGGGTTGAGGGAGCATCCCCATGAACGCTCGTTTCGATATCTTTTATTGGCTATTTCTAACGCGTCGTCCTACGTATTTTATTGTCGTTTTGTCGCGTCGAGGGAAATTGTTAATTAGAAGTCGCCACTCTGACGATATATCACAAAATACGGCGGAAAAGCTTCTCCGAATTAATTTCAATTATCTGTCTTTCGTTTTTATTTCAGTTATTATCTCGAATACGCTTAGAATCAAAGCACGATGAGATTACAGGACTTGTCCGGCGTACTGTTTTCAGTATTTAATTTCGCTTTGATCGAAGAGTTTCCCAAATGCTTCCGCGTTCTATTGTTATTTAATTACCGTATGTGTACTTTAATTAATTCGTTGTACAACGAGATGCTTGGACTTCGAAAGCATCGACGAAAATGGATGCACTTGATAAGCTGTATGTGGACTAAGTAATTATATTAATTATATAAATTGACAGATAAATCGAGCATATTTGATCTTCATTTTCTATTATATTTCTTGTTGTATTTCTCATGTGAAGGGTATACAAAATTTCCATTGAAAATTGATTTTTACTGTGAGATTTATCAAGATTATTGAATTAACTGTGCCTCAATTTTGTCAATAAATCTATTGACAAAATTATTCAAATTAATCTCTGATTTCACAGAATTTTAATATCAAGTTTTTTGCCGATAAAGAAATTACTCGTTATCATCAAGGTATCTTCAGTTGAAGGCTCAAATCGCTTTGAAATTTTAAACCTTAAACTGAGCGGATAAAAGATAGAATTACAAGGTCGAACCGTGACGGCAAAAAATTAAATCGATCAATTATATCTTCAACATAGTTTCCTTTTTTTTGTACATTATTTATGTACGTTGGAATATACCATGGCTATCCTCACTAGTTCCAACGTCAAAGAAAATTCCCAGAAAACCAAAAGCTCCCTTCAGCGAGCAGTCAATGGCGAACGGCGCGCTTAGTATTCCGTTTGAAAAAGTCGCATTCCCGCCTCGGAGGATAAAGTAAACGGAGATAAAACGAGCCGGAGAAAATTCCTCCCGTTTCTACGTCCTTCATTGTATTACTTATACCATCGGCGTAAATGCACAGTTCTTCGCTCTCTTTTCACGTGCCACCATGACGCCCGCACTCCAGGAGTGCAAACGACGTTTGCATGTTCGATACCGAATTTCTCTCGAGATGCGCCACATAAAAGAGAGCGACGTTATGAAACACTTCGATTAAAAGTTCCGCTACGTGTTGAGAATTAATTAGAACCGAATTAGCTGGAAAATCGATGGAACCCTTTTCCACTGCCTGTGTCGTTCGGTCTCAAGTGGCAAATTAAAAATCAGGTTACTTCAGGGAAACGCTGCAATATTCTTGATTACATTATGACGTTTGAGAGAACACCCGTCGATTAAACGTGTTTTATCGAACACTACGATTTCTAGATCCAATTACCACTAACTTTTTAAATACCACGTGATTTTTGATAATTTCTGTTTCTCATTTGTTACAAGTTATTTTCCTTTTGAAGTTTACGTGTTTTGTATGTTTCACACTAAATATTCCAAGGTGGTTGAAATGACTTGTTCTAAATTTTTTATAAATACTACTGGAATTTTTAACGGAGTTTCTTTTTCAATTTCTTAAATCTATCGGTTATCCTTAAGCTATTGAATCGATTAAGTTTCGCGCCTATTTTAGTTCTCCTCTTCTAGTGGTTATTTCACATTTTGGAATTTATTAAATTAATCGTCGGTAGATCTAGTTTTGAGTATTTCATAATGCCTGTTGTTGTAGCTATTTTCGATTAGAAGTAAATATTTAGCGATGAGAATTACTATAAAAATTGATTTCTATCCATTAACAGGAGAGTGGAAAAATTATTTGGACTATGAAAGAGAATTTTTCGCAAAACATATGGTTTGAAACCTGTACCACGTTTAGCACGAAAAGTTGGTCCTTTGAAATCTCATTAACCCTTTGCGGACGGAGACACTTTTGAGTATTTGTGAGATAATCATTTATTTGGCGATTCAAAGTTGCTGTTCAAGTAAAAAGTTAGAATATTAATATGCAAAAATTATAAATTATTATCTGTGTAAACATATTCCAACGGCTATATTTCAATTTGTAAACTTCAATCGCGCATACATGCGACAATAGATTCTAATTGAATTTTGTCTCAGGCCGCATATATGCGTCGCTAGTCCGCAAAGGGTTAATGCGAGCAATAGATGACTTTTCATAATGACAGTACAAAGATTAGAGAACAAAGTGGTCATAGTAAACCGTAATAAATAATTATATGAGTTACAAAATTCTCGCAATTAATTACACATAGAAATGATGATAAGGACAAATAGTACTTGGTATATTAAGATTTTTTGTTTAAAAGAAATTACAAATAGACTTGGACTATTAATTAAGATTTTTTGCTTAAAAAATGTCTAGTGTAAGACGAATGAGCGTGCAAAAGGGTACCCTCCTTTTTCACCTTTCTTTTCGTCTCATTTTTCCAATTAAACTCTCACTGCACGTATCTTTAATCCCGATGGTGTCGTTCCACGTATCTGGAATTCCGTTAACGGCCGTGAGAAACCGAGAATCTAGCGGTAATTGCAAATTTCCCATTAACAATGTTGCTACACGCGACCTTAGTTCGCGCAGGTCGAACAGCTGATCGGAAAGTTTTTGCGAGAAAAAGATTAAAAGTTTTATGACTGAAATGTAATTAATGTTTTTCTCTTTCTGTTTTCGCTTTTAACGAAACTTTCTCGTTAAATCGGTTTTTTCCTACGCGCGACTTTTAAAGGTATAATTCCTATGGGTAAAAAATGTAGAAAGAAAGTTTTAAGCTTGAAATAATTTAAGCACAATACAATTACAAATGAGTGAAAAGCTTGAAATTGCAATGAGAATGACAGAGTAAATGCAACGAATTGCATGGGCATGAATGATGCAATTTAAATCAACATATTTCTCGCAGGTTTTAATTAATCCAATTACGTGGATTAGTTGAAACTTAATTGTTCTTAGTAAATGTAGATTGCCAATAGGATATATCTAAATAGTAATTGAAAATTATATTTACAATGACACACCGCAATTGCGCGGTTGAACGTGAATAAATGTGTTCTTGCATTAACCCACTTAAGAAACCGAAGTTTGTTTCTTCTATCGTTGAAAAAAGTGTTTTTACCCAAGTCTTCTGCTTAGAATTACACCCTTGATTTATCCAGGTGTATTACACGGATCGGGAAGCAGTTATTCTGAAAAAGTAATCGATTTTCCAGCACAGTGAAGTTCATTTTTCGTCCTTCAGCGGGCCTAATCCGATAATTAATCCTCATCCACCAGCTTGACGTTATTTGCACATTCGTAGACTATTTCTCGATTAAAGTAACACCACTTTAATCCCCCTGAGATAAAAATTCATTAAAGAAAAACAATTATAATGACTACTCACTCGTTTCTTATCCGAGACACATTTTTCTCCACTGAAACAAATATGTCTACCACAAAAAGAATTCATCAAATCTAAGAAAAAAATATTTCTACCAGTTTTCCAGAAAGTGTATTGAAGCGTTTTCTGGTGGAGGCTCATCCCCAGTGATGGATCGAACGTAAAAGCGAAGGGTGAACAATATTTTACAACAAACACCTCGTCTTTCTTGTAATCCTCAAGTAAAAACTCGTCATAGAAAAACAATAATAATTACGACTTATGCTTCTCTTATCCGAGATACATTTTTCTCCACTGAAACAAAGATATCTACCGCAAAAAAAATTCATCGAATCCAAGAGAAAAATATTTCTACCATTCTTCCAGAAAATGTATTGAACCATTTTCCTCTGATGGTTCATCCCCAGCGATTACTCGAATGTGGAACTGATCCACGAACAAGATTTTGCAAAAAGTATCACCTGCTTCGTGTAATTCTCCAGAAAGAATTCATTAAAAAAAAAAAACAATAACAATGACTACTTACGCTTCTCCTATCCGAGATACATTTTTCTCCACTGAAATAGATATATCCACCGCAAAAAGAATTCATCTAATCGATCCTAAGAGAAAAATATTTTTGCCAGTTTTCCAGAAAATGTAGTGAAGCATTTTCCTATGAAGGTTTCATTCCCAGCGATTGTTCGAATTCATTAAAAAAAAAACAATAACAATGACTACTTACGCTTCTCTTATCCGAGATACATTTTTTTCCACTGAAATAGATATATCCACTGCAAAAAGAATTCATCTAATCGATCCTAAGAGATAAATATTTTTGCCAGTTTTCCAGAAAATGTATTGAAGCATTTTCCTATGAAGGTTTCATTCCCAGCGATTGGTCGAATTCATTAAAAAAAAAACAATAACAATGACTACTTACGCTTCTCTTATCCGAGATACATTTTTTTCCACTGAAATAAATATATCCACTGCAAAAAGAATTCATCTAATCGATCCTAAGAGATAAATATTTTTGCCAGTTTTCCAGAAAATGTATTGAAGCATTTTCCTATGAAGGTTTCATTCCCAGCGATTGGTCGAATTCATTAAAAAAAAAACAATAACAATGACTACTTACGCTTCTCTTATCCGAGATACATTTTTTTCCACTGAAATAGATATATCCACTGCAAAAAGAATTCATCTAATCGATCCTAAGAGATAAATATTTTTGCCAGTTTTCCAGAAAATGTATTGAAGCATTTTCCTATGAAGGTTTCATTCCCAGCGATTGGTCGAATTCATTAAAAAAAAAACAATAACAATGACTACTTACGCTTCTCTTATCCGAGATACATTTTTTTCCACTGAAATAGATATATCCACTGCAAAAAGAATTCATCTAATCGATCTTAAGAGATAAATATTTTTGCCAGTTTTCCAGAAAATGTATTGAAGCATTTTCCTATGAAGGTTTCATTCCCAGCGATTACTCGAATGTGGAACTGATGCACGAACAAGATTTTGCAGAAAGTATCCCCTCCTTCGTATAATTCTCCAGAAAGAATTCATTAAAAAAAAAACAATAACAATGACTACTTACGCTTCTCCTATCCGTGATACATTTTTCTCCACTAAAATAAATATATCTACCGCAAAAAGAATTCATCTGATCGATCCTAAGAGAAAAATATTTTTGCCAGTTTTTAAAAAGTGTATTGAAGCATTTTCCGGTGAAGGTTTCATACCCAGCGATTGCTCGAATTCATTAAAAAAAAAACAATAACAATGACTACTTACGCTTCTCCTATTCGAGATACATTTTTTTCCACTGAAATAGATATATCCACCGCAAAAAGAATTCATCTAATCGATCCTAAGAGAAAAATATTTTTGCCTGTCTTCCGGAAAGTGTATTGAAGCATTTTCCAGTAAAGGCTCATCCCCAGCGATCGCTCGAACGTATTGAATGGTGATCGACGATCGTGAAAGTGAAGCGCGAACGAGATCTTGCAAACGGATGCCCCGTCCTTCGGGTTTTAGGATGGGAAAGGTCCAGAGGGCGATTCGGTGTTAATCAACAGAAATAGGTTGGCGCGTGCTTAGAATCTGAACGTAGCCTCGCGAGCCATTTTTTTCTTGTCGATAAAACGGCTCAAAGGCAGAGGATGCTCGGAACTCTTTGAAATAGAATTTCAGCCTCGGCAGCAACTGGCCCGACTCTCCACCGACTGCCATCGATACGTTTCAATTCGATTGCGGCATTGTGAACGAAATAAATGGCAAAATCAATCGTAAAAGTGATTTTTTTTAACCGCCTACTTTCAACCCTCGGCTTTGATTCCAAGTTTTAACGACTTTTTTCCAGCTCGTTGTATTCATCGATGTAAAATAATATCGAATTGGACAACGTCGAAAGGATTTGTGAGGATTTCTGCTCTCCTGGCTTCATCCCTTCGATAACTGTGACTTGTATACTGTACAGACTTTCAATTTTTTTTCCCTTGATAATTGAATAATCACGTTTACAATGTAGGATATTTTGAAAGATAGTAAATTCTATTGACGGAGGGACGATAAAATGTAAAATATTTAATGTTCTTAGGGTTATGGAAAGATATCTCACATACCGACATAGACACGTACCGAGGCTGACGTTGATAGGTCAATAAATCCTTAACCGTAGAATGACTTCTACCGAATTACACTCACGGAATCATTTAAGACCCTCGTAAATCCTCGTTTTATCGGATTTGAATTACATCCCTCCTTGTAAGGAAATATCAATTTGAAAATCTACTTTTACCCGGAAGTGACATGAAACGTTTAGAAACGTCCGGGTACCACTGCAGTCACAGATGACATTCTACCATTTATTGTTGAAATACTCCAACAAACAACACACAGGACTATCTCTTTTTTTAATTTTCACGATTTCTCGAAAAGCACTAACGAAAGTTTCAATTTCGTGTTCGTCTAAATCGTCGCCATTGGTCTCGACGACAAGAACGATTCTGATTTAACTCAACAGGGTGCTAAAACGACGTGGAAATATGCAAAATCGGTTTCCATGATTAACCCCATTACTGATTAACGATTTCGCGAAAGTGGAAACGAATTGTGGTAACACTCCGCCCCGAATTGTCGAAGGTACCTCGGTTAAAAAGCTGGAATGACTTTTTGCCAGTTTTTAGATCAAATCGCTGAAAGCAGTGTGTCACGAAGCGTGCATTTTCATGTTTGTAATTTCAACAGTCCCCTTTTTTTGGGGATAGGACGAGAAAATGTCAGTTTTTTTCGCGGCACAGCGAGAGAGCCGCGGTCCAACGACATTAATCATGTCCTTAATGCACGGTTATCAGGTACATTAATAAATCAGCGTCTGCCATGCAAACAGAGGCGTATCGTATTATAATAAGTTTGAGAAAGTGGCGGTTATCCGGTGAATACTAATTTCCCACGGATTCGTATTAACCGTATCGTTCGCGGCGTGCTTCCGTGTGTCAAGTTTGCGCATAACCATGCGAGATTTAATTTGTATACCTTCGTACTTTCGTGTATTTTCATAAAATATCGTCTGAGGCTCACGGTATGTAAATTTATTATCGTGCCGACCGTTACGGACCACTATTTTGAGTAAAATATAACCAGGTATGGGGATTATATATTTTTTTTTTCACCCAGATATTACCAGCGTTTAGCACACTCCGTCGTCCGATGAAATTTCAGCACTTTTGTTCCGTAATGAGAAATAAAAGATTTGATGGAATTTTATCCTTATGATTATGAAAAGAATTTGCGAAGAATTAACGTTGTAATGATTCTATCAATGTTATTAAATTACGATAATTTGCACGGTATGTTGAAATATTCATAATTAACAATGTAGATAATTAAATATTCTTTAGTTGTATGTTAAACATTCTCCAATTATTCGCTCATGTTTCGTTAACAATACAATAATTATTAACGAGAATGCCCAACGTTCGTGTTTACATATGAAAAATAATTAAATTCAATACATTGTAACTGAAAAATCAATTATAAATTTCTATACCAAATTAAAATTAAACATTAGGATCATCGGAAAGTAATGTCGTTCTTTTATATTAAATCCAAACAAATGAATTTGTAATAAGTTCATGTTTTTAATGAATGATGTAATCACTCTACTTATCAACAACCTTTTGCTACCTACTGTGCAAATTTTCAATTCCGGATCGGTAAAAATCAATTGGTTTTTGAACAAAGTATCTGGAGAATTAATAGAACTTTCCGATCCCCCTAATATAAACTTATTGATATAATTAATTGAAAAATTGTCAACAAATGAACATGATAATTATTTCTTCCACTGTTAAACTGTAAGAACAATTACGTACATCCATTAATTACTCATCTATCCGAAGAATTTCCAAAAAAGATTAATATTCCGTTCGGAGATAACGGAAATACGAGATGAAGATGCAAAGTGTAAAAAGCAAAGGCCGCAAACTTTCCCCGCATGAGGCTGTACTTTCATTCATCCACGTCGAATTCAAAAGCAAATTCAAAGCGCTTTCGCGACAACAGGACTCCGCGTGCAGTCTCCGATGAAATACTGCGAACCATTAATCTTTTTCATCCTAGGATCAATCAATTAATGTCGATAACGCGCATACGATAATTCCAAGTAACGGGGATGCCACGTCATCGTTTCGTAGCTCACCTTTCTTTCTCTCGCTTCCGGTTCTCCTTCGAAGGCAGGAAGGAAAAAGGAGAAAAAAGCTACCTACGCGTTACAAGGTACAACGATATAAAGAGCGACTCCGCAGGGAGTGCACGGTAGACTGTTTTTTTTGTCTCTTTTCATTTCTTTCCACTCCTCTTCCTCTTTTATTTTCCTACTTTCACCCTTCGAGCTGGTAACAAAGATTTTCCGCGCCCGAAGAAAGGCTACTCGACGACACCCACGCATTGTCTCTTCTCTTCGAAGAATAATTTACAAATTATGCATTTTTTCTGAATTCTTACGAAATTCCTGCTTTTTCTTCAGTGAATAAATGTTCACTGAAATTTCATGGAAAATAGCGAGTTTTTAATTTTAATTTACGTAACCCCTTGCTGAAGCGTTCCAAAAATTAGTCAACTAAAAATATCAGGTCAAGATGAATTAAAATTAATTCTATGATATTCAATATTGCGTTAACTCATATGCCATATTCGAAATTCGAGATAGATTATTGTTTTGGCAATTAATTCAGTGTTGTGAATTCAGTCACGGAAGAAATGCTATGGCAAGGGGTTAATATTTACTCTGGGTTTATTTTGAAAGGGGTGACGTTTGCTTTCGTTTCCGATTTGTTCTAACTTTTGTGTTATTTTAGCGAATTTTTGTAAACAATTTCATATGTTTGATGTATTTAGGTGAATTAGTTATTTGTACGACAGTAACAGAGACTAGTGACAATTATTGAAATCTCATTACTTTCTTGTTACGAATTTAAATTACGATCTACGATGAAATTGTAAATTTTACAGTCATTTTATTTTTTAGTATTGACGATGTTTATTTGCCTTTGCTCGTGAAGCCACGGTTATCTGCTGGGATGAGTTTATCTTTCGTAACCCGGTAAATACATTCGAAAATCAGTTGTTCACTTGTTTCGTAATTAGTTTTCTGAAGAGCCATTATATACGTTCCATCGATAATTAATAATATTGCGGTTAATTGTAATATATAGTGGCGACGTATTGACACGGCAATAACAAATACAAATAAACAAATGAATTGGATATCATTGCAGTTGAAATCACAAATTTAATTACAATTTGTAATCTTTACATTATAATGTTACATGCGTTTAAATTCAAAGCCTTTAAAAATAAGCGTTTCTTTACAAGGCTTTTAAATATACAGCGCAATTCCATAACCCATGAGTTACATTCTGCGTTATTTTCCCTTTTATAGTTGTCTCTCCACCTTTCCTTCATTCTAAAATACAGAAGTGTACAATATTGCACTTTACTACTATATTTTACTGGCTAACTCTCAATCGCACAACGTAGTGTAAAATTAATATGATTTAATTAACTTCAGGTTGTAAAAGAATCGTGACAAACCGGATTCCACTTTGACTCAAGTTTAAAAAAGAAAAACAGATAAATGAATGTCAAATATAATTTGTTGGAATATCACACTCCTAAATGTAATATTTCTATGCAATTATTACCGATATCAAAAGTACGAGTTCCATTGGTACCGATCGATTTAAAATTTTGCAAAATATAGCCCAAAATTCCATTAAATTCTAAGCTCTTCAAACCCTTGTCGATCTTCCGTTGCTGCTCTCTTAAAAAACCATCGGATTATTACCGCTACAGGCATGGAAGTTTAACAAGGACCGCTAACTTTCTATGAAATACATAAAGTAAAAATCGACCCACCTCGCACAGTCACGTCGATATATCGGTTCGAAGTTTTCAGAAATTTTTATGGCATCGACTTTGCATGGAAAGTATTGAAAAAGTTGGCCGTATCTCGCCTAACTTTCGGGCATAAAAATCCAAGAGACGTCGACGCGTGCGAGTCATAGTATCGGTATCAATTCGTAAAGGCGAAAGATTTCACGTGTGTGCCGTAAAAGGAACGTAAAACAACCATAACTTCGATTTCAAGCCGTGAGAAAGTAACACCGGAAGTACGATTCGTGGACTCGTTTCGAAGATTCGTCATCGACGATGGAAGACTCGAAAGAAAATAAGCGGAGGAAGACGAACGTGGAAATCTAATAAACTTTCTTCCCGCGTTTGCGGATAACGCGAGACTTCCGGCGAAAGATCGAACGTTCAACGGATATGGTGAATTAAATCAAGCCAATATTTAATACTACGAAACACCGTGGTTTCATATAAATTTGGAAAAATTCATTGATACTAGAGGATATGAAAATATCGACGTTTATACAGTTTCGTTGAGAAATTGCGTTTATTTTTGCGATTATACGTTCACGCTACGAACGTTCCATCTATCATACTCGATCATGGTGTCGCTGTAGAAGTACTTTTTATCTCTGGAATTTTTGTTACCGGATAATAACGAAACTTTATTGTACGCGTAATATGTTGCAAAATGTCTGGTAGATAAGACAATGTAGGATAACATGAACGGAGAAAGAACTTAAGGTAGTAAAACTTGCAAGATAAAAAATAGAGAAGCATATGATAGATTGAAATCTATAATTTGTAATTGGCTTAAAGGTTACTTGCACGAACTATATGTTAGGAGTATTAGATTAATTTTTCAATTTTAGCAACGTAGATGCATGATTTCAATTTTTTTCATTTTTACATCTTATGTTAGTTTATGGAAGGCAGTAATTAAATAATAGTGGAAGAGAGTTATCTCTCGGACAAGTGATGCGAAGAAAGAGTAGGATTGAATTTCGGAAGAAGAGATCTATTATTTTCTTGTGAAAAAGAAATTACACCGCTTCAAAGGATCGCATTGCATGTGCAAAAGCAATTACAGTTTTAAAAGCGATTCTCATAGTTCACGAAACCGCGCAAATGCTATCTCTCATTCCATTTTTCATTTAAACTGTTTCGAAGCCAGTGAAAATCTCAAGTTACACCAATTAATATCATAATTACCTTGTTCCTTTGAATATTTCAGTAATGCGAGAAATTCCGCGAAGATTGAATACATAAAATATCCTTAGCCATAAATCAACTTGTACAGATGTATTAATACCATTCAAATCCATATTTCCTATAAAACTTGAAATGAAAAAATACACTGATCAAGCTGGTCGAACGGAGACTGAGATTTCATAAAAGTTATTATCTCTGAAAAAGTATAGATAGCGGATAGAGGTAGATGTAAAATCAGGAGAAATTCAACTACTCTGTTCTGTTCATTATGGCAATTTTGTTGAAAAATTCGCCGATAGTTCGATATGTGAATATTCCCTGTGGCTTCCCACGAAAATTTCGATAACATATATCAGGCATAAATTTCACCCTTCCACGTAATATCGAACCTAGACGCAATGCGGGGTGTACCCGTACGTTTTTAAGCTCCTTTCGAATACCCGGACTTCCTCGACACGTTTCGTAAAAAGGCTGTTAAACTTTTATCTTGCACCTTGCGAGATTTATAGCTTCTATCGTATCTTTACATTCTGTTTAAATGTATCGTTAACTCTATGTCGATTTCTCAAGTCTTTCTTTGTAAGTACTTCGAAAAAATCCGATAGGAAGATTGACATTGAGTTGTGCGAAAGAACTGAAGAAACTTGTTCGGCATTATGCGATGATTTTTCTCCATTTTGTGAAACCTGTGAATTTATGGATGACGAGCAAAAATAATTGTTGACGGAGTAGATGCGTTGTACTTTTGCCATTATAATTACTTAGCAAGTTTGTTCATTTGCTTGTGACACGCGAAAGTTTGGCCACTCGGTAAAATGTGAACTTATGTAGGCGATATTTCGTTCAAATGTGCTACATGGTGGTTTTATCACCGTGAAAATGAGGGCGCAATATTTAATTGTGTTCGATTAACTTTTTATTAGAAATATTGACAAGATAATGAGATAATGTTAAGAGACTTTACGTAGTGTGGGAAGAAATTGTTAGAAATAATAACGAAATATTGGATAGCAGATTAAAATACAAAATTTACTTTATTTTTTACAATTGATGAATAGCTGTAACGCGGGTCAAGATCAAATTAGATCTTTCGTTACTGTGCCGTATTTGCTTAAGTTTTTAAATCTTCTCGAACTACGTTCAACGTTTTTCTTATACTTAACGACGTCTTTTTTTACTTCGAACGTAATTGGCTCGAAGCAAGAAAGTGGTACTTAAGACGTTGTTTTCGGAAATTTAAACCTTCTTCTTACACTTTTCCTCCTCGTTTCACTCCTTTTTCATCATCTTTGAAACACATTTTCACATCTTACCACTTTTTTCACTCCCAGACACGTTTCATCTCGCGTCGAAAAAATGTCTACATTTTCCAGTCATTTTGAACGTCCTAAATATAACTTAATAGTCACTTCAACGAAAAGAATTCGCCGGTGATATAATTTTTAACTATTATTTTCTCTTAACAAACGTAAAGTTTTTCTCGAAGCTTTCGGAACTTTGCCATCACAATCATGCTCAAGGTGTCCCTTTTAATTATAAAGTCGAAATGAGTATTCATTTACGTCTACATAAAAATAAACCAGAACGTAGATCAAATTGATCGTACAGACAGAAATAACAGCATGGGACAGCCACATAATAGCACAATTTGAATTTTATTGTTCCATTAGCTACATTTATAGCGTACCCAGGTTTAGAATGTCCTTCAAGAGGGTCACGTTAAAACAGTCGATGTTAAATAATTGGCAAGAGTGTAATTAAACGTCGATAAGTTATTCAGCTGGTTGCACCTTTGTTCGCAATTTGTAGTGAGTTAAACTACTTTCAGAGAGGAACAATGACTTGTTGACACTTTAAGCTACTCGGCTGTTTCCTGACTGAAAGGAAAGTCTGTCAAAGTGTCCATAAAGTATATATACTCTGTCATTCACCGGTTAAAAATACAATTTAACTAGAACTCTCAGAGAGAATTCGATGATGCAAATGTTTAACGGCGTATTTGTTATATCTCTCCTTGAAAAAATTTTCAACTGCGTTTCTCCAAATTTACCAACAATTATTATGTAGAGTATCGTAAAAAATTCCAGCAGCAATTAATTCATCGTATCTCCAGCTTGGAATGAGCAAAAAATTGGGGTAAATTTGTGCGTCTCGTTTGGGAAAATTTACTAATTGCAAGTCTTCGGACGTTAGGATCGCTTATTTCACGAGTCTCAATTAACTCGGCCAGATTTCGTGACGTCATTAACACAACTCGTATAAAAAACAAACGAGAGAATTTGCTTCGTGCACGTTCTCCAGAAAATGGAGTACGTCGTTGCATAATTTTTAATGTTGTCTCTCAGACGTGCCGTGGAATTCAGACAGAGTGAAAATTCGGTTGTAGGGCATTTCGAAGGAATGCACTAGGGCAAGTCGAGATCACCGAGGGGTAATAATGAAAAAGAGAAAGAATCAACGAGGGGTGAACTAGAATTTTTAACACTAAAACTACCGACGTTATATCTACTAAACTTTAGATATGTTGTGCAAGTGCTTCGGAATAAAGAGAAATCACAAGGTGAAAAATATGATTAATTAATTAATCTAAATTTTATAAGATAGAAGTGGAATATGTGCTTTATGACTTCAGTGTCAATTTAGGTAATTTTTACAAAAAATTGAAAATCGGTTATTTTTACTGGATTGGTAGGTTTAGTATTAAACGATGAAGAAATAGCACGTCGAGGAATTCTCAAAACTGGCTGGAAACTGTCATACCTTAATTACGATTGCTAATAACATAATATACTATAATATTTACCTCTCAGTTACGGTAGTGGACAATATCGTAGATTCTTCTAATTAATTCAGCTGTTGGCGCATTTCTGGGTAGGCTATTATTGTAGCAAATTTGATAATCTCTCTGCAATATTCAACGCATGTTGTTGCACCGCAATTTGCCTATATACTGAACGACAGAACTACTTGTGCATGCATGTTTCTCTTAAATTTGAAGTATCATCTGTATAAATGCTTCTAGTGGTTAAAAGTTTAAGGAGCTTGCAACAGATTGTCAGCTATGTCATAAATTCTGTCGTTCATTTGGTGACTTAATCATTTTCTAAGTCTTTTTTAAACTCAATTTAGATATATTATGTGCTTCTGACAATGAGATTAAATATGTTTAAAACAGTCTGTTTTAGTTGTACTTTTAAGCTGTAATAGTCGTGAATTATTTTTGTTTTCACAATACTTCTTTCAGAGACAATGAAACCCAAAAAAATTTCGCTACGGAATGGGTTAATGTCCTTTCAAAAGAAAGAGATAAAGTCCCGTTTTTATAATTGCACCTCCTACTTTGTATCGTACTTTTAAATTGTCATGAAAAAACAACTATGGTGTTATGTGTTTTTCAAGTTAATTGATTTAATTAGCATTCCTTGAATTGCAGTTCAATGATCTTATCACAGTACGAACCGATTTGTGGCGTTAATATGCCGATGGAATCAAGAGAAAAAAGGGGGGAAAACTATAGGGAAAACGACAGAAACAACCGTTAATCAATAACATCGAGTTGCTTCGAGGCAAGTAAGACGATGTCGATGGTATTTATTATGCTATGTGGAAACCGTTGGAAATCGAAATAGAGAAAGATTGATAAAAAGGTGGAACGACATTTTGGTTTATGTTGATAAAACAAAACACGTTGTAGCAATTATTTCAGCCAGTTTTAATAGCCATGTATTATAAGCGGGCAGAAGGGAAATAATTAATGTTTCTTGCTTAATGCGATTTAGAAGGGAACGTGTTTCCAGTAGTTACGCTTTTATCCAAGATTTTCTCGATTTAAATGTTCCGCGCGTTTTATTGCCGAGTTTCAAGGTATTTGAAAAGGGGCTTTTTATCTCTTAATTTCGCTTCTGCCCGCCACGGTAATGACTTTTTTTCTCTCTCTTATATTTTAAGCCGGCGGATACAAACGAGTAATTTCACCGAGGTCGGCTCAACTTACCAGAAATAATCTGGATAGTTTCGTTACCACCTCCTTAATGTTCCGAACTTGGAAAAGATATTAAACGAATTCGTACTACTCGGAAATAAATCTCCTAACAATATACTTTCCTACAAATTCAACATTTTTACGAATCTTAAGCCGGCGGTTACAAACGCGTAATTTCACCGAGTTTGGCTTAACTTACTGGGAATAATCTGGATAGTTTCGCTACCACCTCCTTAACTCCTTGCCGTGTCATTTCTTTCGTGATTGAATGTGCAATAACTCTGAATTAATTACTAGGATAACAAACTACCCCTTAATTTCGGATATAATGTAAGTTAATGTAATATTGAATGGCACAGAATTTATTTTATTTTATCAGGACACAGTGATATTTTTAATATAATAATGTTTGGAGTATTTCAAAATTGAATATACCATTTATCGTGTCACGAGTACCACTCGTTATTGTACGGCAAGGGGTTAATGTTCCGAACTTGAAAAGGATATTAAACGAATTCGTACTACTCGGAAATAAATCTCTTAACCCTCTATAGCCAGAATTTTTTGTGGTGTCCAATGATCAGTTTTACGATAGTACAGTTAGAAAGTAAGTAAGTGATAAATATAATATTTTTAGTAATTAACCCCTTGTCTTAGAATGACGTGTAGTACACGTGACGCGGTAAATGGAAGAAAAAAATTTGAAGTTTTTTAAAAAATGTTGAAGTGAAAATATCACTAGGTCAGGAGTCTTTGAAATTTATTTCTATGATTACTTTTCCATCAATTAATTCCGATGCGTGTTTGGTCACAAAAGAAATTGTAAGACAAGGAGTAAATCTGAATTTTAAATATTAAATTTCAAAGAATTTCATGATTTTCATGAGCTAGATTGTAATATTTGGCAAAGTCGAAAATTTGACTTTGAAGAATAGAACCTTGGATGTGTCTTGCGTTACCTCAAAGTTACAGGGATCCATAGAGGATTAACAATAAACTTTTCCACATTTCTTACCAATTTTAAGCCCACTTAAAACCTTATAAACTAACAGTCACTCATTCCTCTTGATTCGGCAATAAATTCAATGACATAGCGACTGAAATTGGTCAAACAAAAGTAAAAATGTCAAAAAGAATCAGGATTTCAACGAAACAAAAGGAATTCCGAAAAAAGTATATAATATTTACATTAAACACAGCATAAAAGACATGATGTTAAAATAAAACAATGAAGGAATAACGCAGCTCCAAATTCCACAATAAACGAGCAACGAAATATCCACAAAATTATGTCTACTATTTCTATTCATCTCCGTCGACAATTTACATCTTGAAATTCCTGCAAAATGTTCTACCTTCACGGAACTCCGCTGATTATCGTGTCTGCTAATTAATCAGAGCCGACGCGCTTTAAACTGGAGCTGGAAAATGGGCAAGAACGTTAACAACACGCAAAGACTTTGCGACGCTGGCGAAGAAAATGCAAGAAGGACTGTACTGTTTTTACGAGATTACTCAAATTGCGATTACTGACGCTTTTCGTCGAAAGTGTAGACGATAGCCGTTACTCCTGGAAATAGAACGAGTAGAATCATAAAACGAGAGAGACGTGACTAGGTTCTCGATGGTGGAATCTAATTATCGGCCCGTGCGAAACAGAAAATCGAGGTGCCTTATTATTCGCGACGTCTTCAGAGTTCTTCGAATTAAATTATCGTACAGTTTTCTTTCTTTTGCTTATCTTAACTCGCTGCTGGGACTTTATGCTATTGGAAATTTCACTTTTATATCGAAATTACTTGAGTTTTATTTGAAAGAATTATGAGGACTCTTTCAATATTGCCTTTTGGTTGGTATCAATGTCAAAGTCAAAGGTCAAAGTGTCATTTGGAATTAATACGATTCAATGAGAATTCGAAGATGTCCTAAAGTTTTTATGAAGACTTGTTCTTTCTTCGACGACTTTACTTTGAATTTTGAGACTAAAACTTGCGATTAAAGGGATTTTTTAAAAGAATTTAACGTGTAGATTGGCTTAAAATTTTAGGCATTATTTATTGAAGTTATAACGTAAAAAAATATTTTTTTAAATTGTAATTGGTCATAATAATGATGCATTAGTATCTCAAAT
The DNA here is from genome assembly GCA_910591515.1 of Cerceris rybyensis. NCBI lineage: Eukaryota > Metazoa > Arthropoda > Insecta > Hymenoptera > Crabronidae > Cerceris > Cerceris rybyensis. Next base: position 10,570,827 of record OU342790.1, read on the forward strand.
ATGGCATGTTCCAAATTCGCGGTGCAGCGTACAGGGCACAAAAAAAAACATAATTGTATCGTTAGTTTATAGAAAAACGTTCAACATTCAATTAAATATGGTAAAAAAGAAAAAGTAATGTAGGAAAGAAAATTGAACAGTACAGTTGCTTTAACAAGATAAATGTAGAGAAATGGCAGAATTGTAGCGTTAGAATCGTCAGGGTTTTTTAAACCAATTAAGAATCATTCGTTCACCGTTAGAAATATAATCCAATTCGAACTTATAAAATTTGAAGTTCTTTTTAAGGAAGGACTAAATTCATTACATGTCAATTTCGAACACGCAAACAGCAAAATTTAACGAATTCTTTCAATCGCAACGCAAAGTGCCAACAATTAGTTTCAATTCTAAGACTTCAAAGAAAGCTCAAAAAATACAAATTCATTCATTCAGAGTCTCAGTCGTGTCGTGACTACGAATCGCGATAAAGCCACAAAAAAGGGAAGTATAATTTTCAATGATCCCTCGAATCTCGCTACAATAAGCCTCGTTACAATTCGCGGACCTCCCTTTGTGGATATCCGCGTGCATTGCAGTTATGAAAATTAGAAATCGATTTTCCATCGCAATACCATCTGCTCGCGCTAATACCAGGGGTTTCACGCGTCTCTGGCGCAATTAACCAGGTGAAAACGAGATTATAGAGAATTTCGCTGGCGGCCCTTCGAGCCTGACTGTTTGTCGGTACGGCTATCGTTTCGCCCTTTTGCCGATGCGTGTGAATACGTTTAACCGCGATTCATTCTCCTACGTTCCTCGCAATTGTCGTTATACGGATCCAAAGGACAATTATACTTGATTCTAAACAGAACTGAGTATCGTGGCTAATTGCTCGGGCTTCCCCTTGTCGTGTTTTAACGGGGTGATTTAACCCTCGGAAGAACAATTTTGTAGAGACTCAACGTTCGTTCGTTTGCAGATTGCAGTTAATGTCTTTGTTTATGTGCCTTAAAGATTATATCTACGTTGAACGTTGCGGTTTTACGTGATTTTCCAGGATTTTTTGTAAGTACTTGCAGAAAAAGGAATTTGCAAGGTGTAAATTACTTCTGGTTAACACTGGAATTGTTGCAGTTGAGTTTATTATATTCAATTTTATTAAATATGTAGTTTGGAAATAGAGAAATCAAAAGGTGGAAGATATGATTAATTCAGGAATTTATGTTTTATAAGAGGGATGTAGAATATGAACTCTATGACTGCAGCGTAAAGGAGAATTTGTAATAAAATTAAAGAAACAGTTATTTTTACTAACTTGGCAGTTCTAGTGTTAACCACTTGGCTTTTCAATTAATTTTACTTTTTAGCGATTGAGCATTGAGTCTCTAATTTTATAATGATGTTGTAGTATTGCGTAAACATTTGTCATTTTCTTTAATTATTGCTATTACTACAAAAAAATGAGTAATCAACAACAGAAAATGTCATTAAAATTACTTCATCAGTATTTTTTCGCAATATCGGTCACTTAAAATTGACAAAATTTAAGTTAAATTTTGATTATTTCGTGATGAGGATCTCAAAACAGAAAAAAACTTTGGCAGTGTTTTAGAATTAAATTGCGATAGTTGAATTGATAATACATGATGGTATTCACATTTCACGCTTTCAAAGTAAATTAATTGTACCCTATTATCCCTGATAAAAACGTGAATTGATCAGACTACCCTAAAAACAAAGAAGCAAATAGAACATTATTTTGAAGAACAATTATGGAGTTAAATTTTAAAGGGAAAGAATGAACGTCCACGAAAATCTGCGACCATAATCAAAATTTCCACTGCACTGCGGTGGTTAGTCTAATTCAGACCACGTTGAGGTAAAGCGCGTTGGAGCAAATATAATAGTTCATCTTGAGTCGCATCACTGCGTCTAATTCATCGTTCTAACTCGCTCTTCGGGGTCCCTCATCGTTCGCAATGCCTGCGGGTGACAGTGCACCGAAGAGAATCATCGTTCGATCGTGAAAATACCTTTCAAATAATTTCGACCAAAAGCATACCTCAGCATATGACTTCAACAGTGAAAACCATCCGACGTAGATTTATCACTGTCCCGTGAATTGCTCGTATCACAAATACGAAAAGCAATTGAACTCGCTACACGAAGAAAACGAGGAATCGAGGCTAATTGCACGGTCTTTTATCGTACTATTTCAACCAGGCGAGAGCATCGGTCACGAGAAAATACTAAAGTGGGACTAATTGAAAAATTCGTTTAAAACTGATTCGAAGAGATTACGAGTATCGATAGAACGATGAGGGTTGACTTCACCATTGAAATCGCAAATCGAATCGCATCGAGCGAGTCGCCGATGTAATTAAGTCGTAGGAAATGAGATAACCGCGAATTCAGCATCCTTTCGAATGAAGATATTTGTGTGAAAATCGGCACGTTAGAATGGAGGCTAATTTGCACACGATTTTCTCATATCTTTCGTTTACACGCTCGATTTATGTCGATGACAAACGAATGGAAGAGAAGACGAAGATACACAGAGAAAATGGAGGTCGCCATGTAGTGGAACACTTGTAATGTAACGATTTTACGAGATGTGAAGAAATCCTAAAAAAATCATCGGTTTATCCGCGTTTCCAAACGAGTGCTTTCAGTTTTGCAATGATCTCTTTCTATCTTCATACCAACGATGAAACCAAACATTTTGCTTACCACGTTACCATACCGTGCATCGAAATATAACACAGAATAAAAGTGGGATCTATGAAATCCTCTTTTCCAGTTTTTCTTTTATGCGAATAAAGTTTATCTACATTTCAATCGGACGATTTCAATTAAAAAAATTCTATATCAACTGAAACGTAAAGAACTATACATAGCAGAAATGAATTAAACGCTTCAATGTAAAACTACAAACTTTGTTTCCGATATTTTTTTTCCGGAAAAAAATACTTCAGAACGGTAAATATGCTCTTCTTGCTTTTCTTTCTCTGTAAATATTGCAGAGTGTATCTATCCTATATTTCTGATATTTAACAAATGCTCGGAGTCACGTACTTCTGTTAGCTCCGTTCTGAACAAATATTAAGAAGCCACCGATCCTTTCATCGATATGTTTGTCGATGAAGATGCCGGTCAGCCTTAAGCTATTTTTGCCTGACGCTTAAGGCAATTTCCACTGGCCCGCCGCACGTTTCCTTCGTCGTCCAATTTCCGGCCGGACTTGAAATGGAAATCTTGTTTTCGAGCCTTTGATATCCGGCCCCTTCGGGGGTGTATTACACGTCATGTGAACATCTATCGCGTAAAAATGCAATTTCGAGTACCACTCTTTATTGCCAGTCAAAGTGCGCCCTTCGAAGCTCCAAATTACACAGCCGCCTTCTTTCATTTCTTTCTCGACCTCAGAACGTTCGCGAATATACGTGTATCTCTTTTTCCGCAATACCTGACTCAAATAGGACGAATATCATTATATTTATTTCTCGTGTCAAAGAACTCTTCTTATTTCTGCAAGAAACTCTATTAAAAATTTTCTAAATGGGAATTTTTTAGAGATATAAAATAGTTAATAATTAATGAGTGTGGATGGATTTAGTATAAACGAGAGTAGATGTTTAGAATAGGTAATTTGGAAGGCGACCAATGCCAGAGCTAGCGTGAATGTTTAACCTCTGGATAAGAATAAAAATTAGTGAGTGTAGAGGAGAATGTATGCTGTGAGAAATACGAACAATGCATACTGTGAGAAAGAGTATCGAGGGTGGAGGTGAACGTAAATTTTTGGGAGAGTCAGTTGAGCCATAGACAGGGTTGAGACGTAGTCAGAGTTGAACTATAGACAGAATTGAGTGATAGACAGAGTTGAGCTATAGACAGAGCTGAGCTATAGACAGAGCTGAGCTATAGATAGAGCTGAGCTATAGACAGAGTTAAGCTATAGTCAGAGTTGAGCTATAGACAGAGTTGAGCTATAGACAGAGTTGAGCTATAGTCAGAGTTGAGCTATAGACAGAGTTGAATCATAGAGAATTGAGTCATAGAGGGGATTGAGGGATAGATAGAGTTGAGACATAGAGTTGAACTATGGACAGAGTTGAGCTATAGACACAGTTGAACCATAGAGAGTTGAGTCATAGAGAGAATTGAGGGATAGATAGAGTTGAGTCATAGACAGAGTGGAGACATAGTCAGAGTTGAGCTATAGACAGAATTGAGTGATAAACAGAGTTGAGCTGTAGACAGAGCTGGGCTATAGACAGAGCTGGGCTATAGACAGAGCTGAGCTATAGACAGAGCTAAGCTATAGACAAAGCTGAGCTATAGACAGAGCTGAGCTATAGACAAAGCTGAGCTATAGACAGAGCTGAGCTATAGACAGAGTTGAGCTATAGTCAGAATTGAGTTATAGATAGAGTTGAACCATAGAGAGTTGAGTCATAGAGAGAATTGAGGGATAGATAGAGTTGAGACATAGAGTTGAGCTATGGACAGAGTTGAGTCATAGAGAGTTGAGTCATAGAGAGAATTGAGGGATAGATAGAGTTGAGTCATAGACAGAGTTGAGACATAGTCAGAGTTGAGCCATAAACAGAGCTATAGGTTGGCAGTGGCGAATAAAAGCAAACTTTTTTTGAAATAGCGACAAAAATAGTTAAGAACGGAATTTTTAAAAATGTGCGAAAATAGAGTGTGCGAAAGTCGAGAATCGTTTGAATAAATCTTGCCAAAGTATTCTCAAAGTGTTAATTTTTCCACCAATCCCTATTCAAATTTTTCACAATGTCCGATTTGAAAGGAATGTCATGAAATTTTCAAAGAATTCTTCAAATCCATTCCTTCTATAATTCATCGGGTATTGCCACCTCAAAACTGATTTTCACCGAACGGTGACTCTTCACTCGTTGATAGAGCGACTCCGGGTGCTTCGTAATCGGGTCAATGGACGTACTAATTATGAAACGAGAATAAAACAGCCGTTAGCTCGAATATTCATGCGAATATAATCCCTGGGGATCCGGTGCACCGTTCGTCCAGCTTGAAAAACCGAGTCCCACATAAAGAGACTCTTCGAGGAGTCCTTTCATTCGTCTCTTATACACTCCGTCGTAATTGTTGCTTCGCTCTTTTCTCGCCGTCAGTTTACCTCGGCGACGCTATTTCGAGAGAGTTTCTTTATTGCTATTTGCTTTCAACGGATTTCGGCTTTTCGATACTCGTTCCATCGGCGAAAGAACGTCATTGGGAGGATGGCGCTTCGGGAAAGGCAACTAAACGCGCTCATAAATAACCTACCGACTCAAAATGAGAAGTTAGATCGAGCCGCTGATTTTTCGAAGGGAAAGACACTCAATGTTGGATGGAAAGCTGGAAACTAATTTCGCGCAATTGCCGATGCTTGAGAGAGCACAAAATATTGCGCTACAAATAAACCTTGTTTTTTTTTTATACTTTCTTTGGTATCCTGTTGATGCATTTACTTTGAACGTACCTCCATGTATCTCTGTGACAGAGTTTTTCATGGGGCATGTACCTATGAAAACCAGACATGTGAAAGAAATTTTAAATCAGCGAGGAAAGTGAGAAATCCAGATTTAGATACATCGCTTAACAGTCCCCAGTTTTATTTTATTTTCTTGCTAAAGAATTAGTTATGAAAATAGACTAAAAAAAATACTAATATCACAGTAAAAAAATATTATCAGCGACGAATTTACTCAGACGACAATACTGTCTTTAATTCAACTCATTTTAATATATCGTCCAACAAAGTTATTGCAAACAGGACGTTTTATTAGTTGTACCCTAAAATATTATTGAAATCGTAATATTAGTTAAATGCCAAGTTATCGAGTTTAAATATACACGCAAGAGAAATTTTTCACCATTGATAACAATGCGATTCGAGGGCGCGGCACAATTCAAGGCTCCGATCTCCGATATCAGGGATGCTGGTATAGCCGTTGTTGTCATTTTTATATTTTCCACCTCAACTGCCGTAGTCGTATCGCCAAGGACCTACAGTTTTAGATCGGTTGTGTAACATCGAGACTATCGTGTACATATCGCGTGGGAGAAATTTCCCAGAGGCAATGGCGAGGGCGTTTCAAATCTCGACTCCATTGGGAGTCTGAGACGATATCTCCGTCCCCATCATAGCTCTTAATTCAACAATACACTTTTTCCAAGTAGTTGTTTTCGTGTTAAATGCCACTTCAGCAGTCAGAAATTTGGTCAGTGTAATTTAAATAAAGTGTAATAAAATTAATGGCAAATAGCAATACTATACTTCATAACGTTTTAGGGGAGAGGAATCTGTGATGGGTGTGGAGGTTGAGGGCTTGAAATTTCAATCAGTTGGCCTGAATTGAAATGAACATTACCTCTGAGTGATTTTCAATGATTAACCCATTAATTTCCAAGCAGTATAATACTCTGGCTCCATAGCAAAATGCTAATAGTAATTGATGGGGGTGGTAGTAAGTCAGAAGATAATTTTAGGTACGGTATGAGTTTTAGTTAATACTTTTGTTCCCAGTGGTTTCACCATAAAACTACATTTCGATGAATTTTCTACATGGAAACCAGCGATGATGCTGTCATTACAAATAAAAGCGCTTATCTCATGTCCCAGTGATTATAAAAAGAATCACCACTTTCTTTCTATTTAACGAAAAGGATGCAAAAAGAATGGATACTTTTTTCCAGTTGAGATATTTTAATTTCGGTCTTAAAGGGCTAAATGACAAAGGAAGGGGTTGAAAAGCTTGGACTTTCCATTAGGAGGACCGAGTTGAAATCTACGACAACCCTGGAGATTTAAATTATTTTAGAACTCATTTAAAGCTCTATGTCCTAGTCAAAATTACCATACTAGCTCGGAACAAAGAAACGATAAAGTTTTAGAAGAATAGGATTGAAGTACCCAAGTGACTTTTATATTCTGTAAAAAATATCCCAATACTGGAAGTACAATTTTTTTTTCTTTCGAACACAATTGAAAGTTAGGGAGAATGATAAAAGCACGTAAAATCATGCTTCACCGAAAGAACGAGTAGCTTTTAGACATACAAGGCCAGTTTAATCACAGTTGCGGCGAAACTACGATACGTGGGTTTCAATGGCCGCATGGAAAATTCGATCAGTTATCGTTTGCTGTTATTCCATTTTTTTTTACCACAGTGGCCAGCCTTCTGAACCGGCTTGCATCTATCTGCAAATGTATCGCGTTTTGACAAATCGCATTGATTTAAAGCTTCGAATGTGTCATTATATCTTATCCTGCGCCTTGAGTGCAAACTTTCAAATACGTTCCACGTGTGCTGATAAATACTACGAATTTTTATATCTTCGCTTTAAAATATAAAACAGTCCAGAATTATATTTCAGATAAAATGTGCAAAATTTTTCAGATCGGATCTGGATCGATTTCTGGATGGTTGGATGTACCGACCATCCACCTATTACTAATATATTACGGGGTACCGAAATATAATCAAAAATTTTTTTGCCGGCGAAGAACATTTATTTATTAAAGAAATCTTAAATACTAATCAACAAAATAATTTCTATAATTTTCTAACACTTTTTGCCAGCGTAAAGGTAATTGTTCGATTCCCTTTTTTAAAAAATCCCTCGATTTTTTGTTGAATAACGTTTTCCATTACTTTTTCACTTCTCCAATTTTGTTTACTTTTCGGTACACCTAATATACGATAACTGTATCGAATATCTTGTAAAAACAAATATTTTGTACCGCAGCAACACCATCACTCACCACCATCCTTATTCATCCCTGAATCACCGTTCTAAGTAAAAAATTCTTACTTTCCTACTTTGACCTTTCAACTCCCAAAACCGTCATTCTGTCCAGCCCGTCCAGACAACGTCGTCCATCATCATTCCTTTTTCATAAACCTTTAAAAACCTGGAGGCTCTTTACATCAAGACTTACTTCATTCACATTAAGTTCACAAGTCATTGCTAATGCTAATTCAAAATCTTACAATTTTAATATTAATTTCAATCCGAAGCTCCCATTATTCTCTTACTCTCGCGATATTCACCAAAATCACTGTGTCGTTGTTCCAAGAAGAGGAAGTTTAAATATATCACACATTCAAAAACAAAAAGCTCTCTTATTCACCATAACACAATTAATTTTAACTGAACGAATACACTCTACGATCGATAATGTTTAATTCACTTTATTCGTTGTGATAGAACGTGGAATGAAAAAAGAAACCGAATTTCACGTGAGTCAATTTAAACAATTAAACCTTCGTTGCATCCAAACGAAACATGCAACGACTGCAAGCAATCGAAGGTGCTTAATGAGTCTATAATTGCAGACGTACTCTCTTACTCGTCTCTAGTTCGTATTTCTCACCTCTCTGTACTTTAAATCAAGCAGACAGTGATTTGAAAGAGACTACCTTATAGTTCTCTTGGCATGCACCATAGGAATTCACCCGATTTATTTACCTCTACCAACAAACAACGCTTAGAAGTGCTCTACAAACCTTCAGAATGACGTTCCAGTAAAATAACAAAAGAGAAAAAAAAAGCGGTATTCAAGAACCTGGAAAATAAAAGCAACGAAATGTTTTAGCTCTCAGAAATTAATCTGTCTTAATTGACACAAGGTACGTCAATGTTTCAGCTTTACGTTTCTCATTTAATCTGAAAGTACCGTACTTCGCTATTCATCACGTAGAAACATGTGGAGCGTTTCTACAATTACGTTTTTACCTGACTTACATGGCGTTCGGCTTAAAAGCAAATAAAAGGCAACTTCTATAATTTGCTTTTGTAATTGCACGGGAAAAAAAAGCGTGTAGGTTGTCGCGTACGAGAGCTTTCCAGCGCTTGTGAGAAACGAAGAAAGAGGATGATTAACGAGAGACCTGAAAACGACGTAATAAGGACCCTCCGGTAAATTGAATTAAGGTCGTAATGGATCCTTTGTATCACCGAGTTGCAACATTTCCGTACGTGTCCTATGTAAGAGCCAGTCTTTGCGACTGAATTTACGAAGAGCTCGGATATCTATGCATTCTTCTGACATTTCGTGATGTCCGAAATTCTAACTCGAAATTAGCTTCGCGAATTGGTCGCATCTTTCTGTTTCTGCTTTTGCAGCTTACAATTAAATCAGGGATTTTATCGATTCTTGATTTCAACTGTAAATGTAACGGGAGATTTTGCACTTAATTTATGACTTTTTTGAAAATTGTCAAGGATTTTTGGGTGGTTATGGAAAATTTTGAGTTAGAGGATGGAGCAAGTAGTGGATCCGTGTATTCATGACCTCATTATGTCTAGGAATGTTCTAAATGACTGATTCTCATTTTTTTTTAAATTTCTATCTTACAAAACTTAAATTACTTAATTAATAATTATTTTACTACTTCAATTATCTTTTCTGGATGTACTTACTCAACATATCTGAATATCATAGATATAAAGCCGGTGGTTATAGTGTTAATATTCCATAATCACGTCTACCTACCACTATCATATAGTACACCATAATCGAATTCACCTAAAATTGTAGATCCTAGGCGAAATAACCACAGCAGCTGAAGCTAAAATACAGGAATACAACTTATAATTATATTTTTATCATCGATATAATTTCATTCACTTAAGTATGCTTTCTGCTTTGAAAGAAAACATTTATTTTCATCGTAATATCGCAAACGTGGTGGGATTTAGTCTCAACTAGTAGAATATAATAGACTGAGAGTACCTAACTATAGCTCGTTAGTTAAGTTTCGATGAAGGAAAGCGGTTCTTATCGTTTCGCGCCTGTAGCCGACGGTATTTGCGAGGAAGCTTCTTGAGCTAGGAACAAATGGAATTAGTTTTGCAAAAGTAATCAATGATAAATGGCATTACGTGGAGATATTTAAATTTTGAATTCCGAGTGTTATTACAGTAAATATTTCGTAAGGTAGGAATGCTATATATTTGCATTATTTTCCAAAGAAATTCTATTATTCGTATTGGAACACGCTTCAAAGTGCTTTTCCGATGTAAACGTGAGACTAGTTAATTAAGGTGAAGATACATTTTCCGAATACCATAACTGCACCAAACGATAGGAATGCAAGAAGACACGTATCCATTTCGACGGTAATTTGGAACTAATTAGTAGTCATTAATTCGTACAAATATTACTTGGAACTCTATTAAACCACTCTATATTCGAATAATCGGAGATTATATCTCCTAGTACTTTACGTTCCACGTTTGTTGAATGAAATATAATTGTATATGTGTAATTAATTTACTATTTTTATTTTTATAACATCTTTTATGTTCATTCTCTTTAATGATGCGCGAGAGTCGTTATTGTTTTATGCTTTTAGGTCCGTTCGACAATTTTCGTTTCAACGATACTTTCAGCGTCTGGCAGAGCAGTTTTCCCGCAGTGTGTCACAAATACATTGTGCGCAACTAAAGCGCATGCATTTAAAACAAGACAAATCTTTTGTCGTAAATTTCGAGGCTTTACGGCAACATTACGACGGCAATGCTGCTCTCGAGGCCCCATTTATTTTTCAAAACGCACCTCGGAACCAAGCCAGTAATACCGCTCAAAACTATACGTGGAAAATAAAAGGAATCTTTCCAATTCGTACAATATTAATTGTACACAAATAAACCTATTTAATTGTTAGGAATTATATATTAAATCCGAACAAATAATACGTTTAATTAATATCATACATCGCCAAATTAATTTTACAACAATTTAAAATACCGTTCTTCCCTGATTCAACAGCCGCATGAGCTTCAAAAATAATTACTCGTGTATTTTTCTCATTTTTCTTCTTGTTGCAACAAAATTATGCCCCGCTTTGATATACTGTTAAAAAGCAAACAGAATCTCGACCGTAAATATTTTGTATCGGCCAGAACTATGGAAATTGCATTTAAAAGAAAATAATTCAATCACCCCGAGCAAATAGCAAGGGAAAATATCACTGAATTTAAAAACAGATTACCCTCCTCTAACACAGTAGATCGGGCCTACAAATTTACGTGTTGTAGGAAACTGACAATGAGTTATATGAGACCAAGAGCCAGTACAAAAGGAGGGGTTACGTTCCGAAAACTTAATAAAAGCAAACATTTTTTTAAAACTCCATATCTTTGAAACTACTCTTTGGCCGAGAAACAATCGAGATATTTAATTTTAAAGCCGATGGTGTCCAATTTTTTAGGGGGCCCTCGGTGAGGAGCCATAGCGGCCAGGGGAACGGTTTAGGCTTCGCTTTGAATTTCCATCTCTCGACTTCTGGGGGTCGTAATAGGATGATTTTTGTCTCGTTTGAATTGTTAAAGTGCGTAGTTTAACGTGCTACAATAGAAAAGTTTCCATCTACATTTGTTTAAAAGTCAGAGGCTTTTTTTTCCTTCTCGAGACTGCTGTACAAAAACTAACGGTTAAAGGACAATTTCAGTGGCGTAGTTTGAAAGCCGGAAGTCCCAAAAAAGACGTGGAAAAAGGTTTCATCACGATCGGCCAAGAAACAATCGAGATATTTAATTTTAAAGCCGATGGTGTCCAATTTTTTAGGGGGCCCTCGGTGAAGTGCCATGGCGGCCATGGGAACGGTTTAGGCTTCGCTTTGAATTTCCATCTCTCGACTTCTGGGGGTCGTAGTGAGATGATTTTTGTCTCGTTCGAATCGTGAAAGCGTGTAATTTAACGTGCTGTCGCGGAAGAGTTTCCATCTTCATTTGTTTGAAAGTAAGAACGAATAAACTATATTGTTAAAGGGAACCCATTTAACATTCCATACTATAGGATTGACTGAAGAATTGGTAATGGTGTTTCCTTCATGAACGATGAAAATGTTCCACTTTCGGTGACCCTGCGAGAACACTGGTAGTCGTAAAGTGTATTACATCGAAGCAGATGTGCAGGGGATTAAATGCAATCGTAATCCTGTAAGTTACTTCTGCTGTTCGGAACTTCGATCTCGGAATCCAACCAAAATTGCCACCGAGACCGATTAGAGTACATAACTAACCGTGTCGGGGGATGTCATATTGCAGATATTGGCACGATATTGAACGCCCATATCGAACAGAGTGCACTTATCCACTGCTGTTCCATAATGACTCGACAGGTGACATGTTTGTCCGTTTACGAGAATGTTCGATGCTATTTCGATCTTAACTTTTAGTAATTTATTTAATTGTTTTTTCTTTCATCTACGCGTCAGTCCGTAGTATTTATTTTTTTTCTATTATACGCCATTCTTGTAATTCAAGCACTCTTATGTTTTCTTTTTACTATTCCGTTTTTAAAAATCGACTTTGATGGATTATTTTATTATCAGATATTCTGTTCATTTCTGGTAATAACGTTGTCCATTAAAGTTGTTGATTTTATTTCTTTTCAAGAATAATATTATTTTTTATTATAATATTATAAATAATATTAAAATAATATAATTCGGGTAATGATGAAATTTGATGAGTATGTTTGTTAGTTTTATTTTTATCCATTAACTGTGAATTATGCCGTGTTTGCCATTATCTTCGTTACACTGTAGTTTATAGTTCTTGAATATTTTATTTGTAAGCGACAAATTCCACGGAATTCGGCTTTTTTGAAGAAGAAAATTAAAATAGCAGCGTAAAATTTCGTTGATGCCTAATACATTACACTTTAACGTTGCATTTCAGTGTTTCCAGAAACGGCAAAGAGCAACGCCGTAAGTTAGATTTAGTCCAGTGTTTAGTTGTAATTTGCACAGGTACCAGCTAGATATTTGCATCATAACTTGGACCACTAACTGTGTGTTTACTTTCAAACTCCGTCGCAGCACCAACATCCGCTTTCCCTTCGTGCTGTTAGCAATGTCCGCCCGAATTTTGATCGTCGTATTTTTACCTTCCACTTCATTCTCGTTTCTCCAGGGAATTTCTGTTTCGAAAACATCCATTCCTCGAGACAGAAAATTTCTTCGAAGATCTACAACGATCTACAATTTTCACGCTAAACGAACACGAAAATTCCAAGATAAATATCAGTCTGTATAAAAAGAAAGCAAAAAATAGAAAATATCATTATAATTAAATTAACATTTAATATATCATAGCCTTCGTGTTTCAAAATCCACCTACTGTAACTTTCAAGTGAAATGACCGTAGAATTTCGAGCCAGAAAATACAGAAAAGAAAGGAGAAACTAGGAAAAATACCATCGTTCAAAACTACAAATTAAAAACTACTAAAAATCATTGCAATTATCACTGAATGGTCAATCGAGTCACTCAGATTTCATAGTCAGGGGAATAGTTCGACGAGTATGTCGTATTTTCGCTTCAGATTTATGACAAGTGGAAAGTCCACGTTTAAGAACTAACAACGTTCTTGAAGCCCAAAGGATAAATGTCATTTCAAACCTCGGTGGTAGGTAGCAAGATACCATATTGTTGGCGACTTTTCGGAGTTAAACTGTAGAAAATCTACCACGCTCCTTCCACTTATATGCTCAATTGAACTAACACACGGCTTTTTGGGGTAAGTTCGTATTAGCTGCGGTAGACTGATTTTAGAGTAACATTCTAGAGTAACACACCGATGCTCCTTTGGATTGCCCCCTCTGGTTCTTCCAAGCAACTGACTTATCGATGCCACCGTAACTAACTTTCGATCTCTGAGTTAATAGTCAATTTGAGATAATACGGGTGTCCGTGGCGTAAAGAATAACTCTGGATCCTTTCGTGCTACTCGATTTTCAGCCTTTATCATTTCGCTCTCAAGCACACTTATCGTTCCATTTTAACACTAGACCTACCAATGTCTAATCCAATGTATTTCAAAATTTGTGATAAATAGAGTAGAAAATATTAAATAAAAGAAACAAATAATTTGATCGATTAAATTACTTGCAGTGCACACGATAGATGCAGAAAATCGATAAGAGGCAGCGTTAAAAGTTTCAGTAGTAGTTGCAAAAAAATTCAGAATCTCAACTTGAATTTCAATTGAAATTTCAGAATAAGTCATTTCGGCAAGCTTGATTTTCATATTAAACTTCGAAGACTAAAATAAAAATTCAACGTCTAGAATATCATGTAATTTTTTAAATCCGTTAAATTAGTCTGACTTTATGTAACTTATCCATTAAAGTCAAATTTTAGTAACCATTTAAAATACAGCGATCCTATTGTCTTACTCTGGTAATTTTAGCTTTACCGGAGTAGTTACACGTTTCGCTGGAGTTAAATTATTTTACTGAAATCACGATTAATTTGTACTTTCGCACCGGCAAACATATGTTCGTAAAATCTATTTTTTATCTCTCAGTTTCCACGTTCGCGTACGTCGTTTCATGAAATTCGGTTAACATCATTCTTCCACTCGGTCGCAATGATTTCCCCTATTTTTATCGTTCTATTTACACCGCAGTTAGCTGTACAGTTAAAGCTTTTATTGCAAAAAGTGTTATCCGACGTTCTCTCGTTTATTTTTTATTTTTTGTGAAGAACTTATCAAACAAGAGGAACAAAGTGACACGTGAAGTGCACACAATGCATTATTTTTACAATTCCATTATTTGACATGACTTTTCTGGGTGAAAAGTCACACGAAAAAAAAATATCGTCAAAAATAAAATTTTAAACATCGAAAAAATGATTTCAATACATTTCTCGTGGAGTGTTTTTTTCCCGTCAACATTGAACAATTAAAATTTCTTTTTCTCTTACTTTTACAAAGTAGTATTTTTATTTTCTCATTGTTACAATGAATGTTTTAAGCAGGCAGTGTAAATACAGCGATATATTTCGAAAACGACTGTTAGAGTAATACTTCAGTCGTTGTTCGCTTAATTGTATGTCTATTTTGAACAAAAAGGAGCTAAAGAGACGAAACGCTTTCCATTCAAACGAAACGGACAATAGTTAAATACTACTCTTCCGTTCAAACAATACACGGCATGAGGTAAACCAGTTAAAACCCCGTATTCTATTATATATCACGAGTACTGTCATACAAAGCAGCTACCGTACATTTTGATTTCGTTTTACGGTACACATAGACCGACTACGTAAATGTTATGCATGGAACACTCGTCGACTGAAAAATATATCTTTTTACAGCGCTACGTGTTCAGAGTTTATACGTAGAATTGTGAAAAAGGTATTAAATACGTATTCCAACAGGAGGAAAGCCGAGCTTTTTTTCATTTGGGAAAATGATTCTGAATTTTGGAGAATTTTTTATGTGCACTTTTCACGAGAATTTGGAATATTTTGGAATTTTTTTTCCCATCGACGAACGTTAATAATTATAGGATTAATAGCAAATGGAAATTCTCGAGTATCGTATGATAATAGGTAATTGCTGTTTTTACGTTACATTTATGGTTATTCCGAATCCAACGTTTACAA
This sequence comes from Cerceris rybyensis, assembly GCA_910591515.1. Classification (NCBI taxonomy): domain Eukaryota; kingdom Metazoa; phylum Arthropoda; class Insecta; order Hymenoptera; family Crabronidae; genus Cerceris; species Cerceris rybyensis. Next base: position 10,586,246 of record OU342790.1, read on the forward strand.
CAATCTTGTGAGCGTAATTTGCAATTAAAGTTACGGAATTTCACGAATTTAACGTATATCCTGGATCGAAGGTTTATCGTATTGTATCAAAATGGTTTCGTGAAAATTCACGTGGAAAATTCTCCTCGTTTGTCCGTCGAATTGAACGAGCAAATGTTTCGTGGGGATTTCACGAATACAATCATCGTTTTATCCTCCGATAATTCTTCATTTTCATTATTGAAACTTCGTGATCGTTTTTAATTTTATTTCGATAATATACCAACGATGCTTTTCACGATTTAGGAAGAACATTTAACGTTAGTATTTTTTAGTATTTTGCAGATATTTCAGAAATTAAATCATCGTTTTATCATGCGACAATTCATTATTTTTATCATGAAAAGCACACGATTGTTGTTAATTTTGTATGGAAATATTCCGGATTTGTTTTGCATCATTTGGCAAGAAAGTTTAGCGGCACCATCTATCAGAATTTCTCGCGTGTGTATATATTCGCCAAATTTGCTAATGGCGTTTGCTAATCCGCGTAAGCGAAATAAACTTCTCCATACTATTTATGTGCTTCCTATGCGAGAAAGCACAATTTGTTGTTCGCATAAGTTTCAACCGAATAGATTCAACTTCTCGACGCTCTTTTATTAATTTTTTCTAAATAAAATTATCCGAATGCTTCTTCAATTTAAAGGATTATTTATTTTTTAAAAAGCTTTTTATCACATTTGTTTGTCGCTAGCGATCTATGGCAACTGCATGACAATAAGGTTGTCATTGATTTTACATTAAGCGGGAGATTTAACTTGTAAATTCCCAAATCCGATTTTGAGCATGATACGTACAAATTGTCTGGTATTTAACATGTCGAAAGTAGCTCGTAAGCTGTATTAACTTTTGTAACTTTTGTCTTCTGTGATTTACAACAAAATAACGTACGACCGCAAGCGAGAATTTCATTGAAATTTCACCAGCGAAGCTTCGATGAGTGGAGTATTATTTTTCAACAGTTACAAGATAATATATTTAACTCTTTCGATACTATCGGTGACTATAGTCACCTGTCGGTTGACTCATTAATTATTAGATGATACATTGTCATTGGATATTTTTGAAACACCATAAGTTTTTATTCTTCATGTATTATACGCATAGTAACTTCAATAAAGAATTAATTATTTATATTACGTTGCTAAACATTAAAAGATATAGAAAAGCACCCTGTAGCGAAAACCCTTTTGTACTCATTTTAAACCTTCCCAAAGCCCACACGCATGATATTCATCGCGAATTTTTATAAAATCACGCCTAAATCTTTTCTTAAAAGGAAAAGAAAAATACAGTTATAATTGCCATCCAAAGTTTGTAGCATTTTACATTTATATCCATTTTAAATTTTCTCAAAGCCCACACACATGATATTCATGGCGAATTATAATAAAATCTCGCGTAAATCTTTTCTCAAAGGTAAAAGAAAAATAAAGTCATAATTGCTATCCAAAGTTTGTAGCTTTTTACTTTAATTCCGTCTTCGGTGAATGCGATATTTCACGTTTTATCATAAAAATAAACCTCTTTTGACGCAATCTGTTATGTTTGACTTAACAAACATTGATTTCAGTAAGCCGAATGAAATACTCCTGCAAACAGTTCCATTAATCATACTTTCCATCGAAAGCCTGTTTAATTTCACACAGGTCTAAGATCGATCGTGTTGTGCGAAGAATTCCTCATCGACGAGTTGCCGCTTCATTTGGCAAAGTGAAACTCCGAAGAATCTTCCTCGGCGCTTGTTACACTTTTTCTCGTTTTCTGCTCGTTCGCTTCGCCCGTTCCCATTTTCCATCTAACTTGAGCAGTCGTAGCTAGACGCGTAGGTGTATTTCCATCGAGATCCAAAGATATTCCTCGACGCACTTGAAATCACGCTTCTCCGACGAACGGACAAAGAAAAACGACCTACGTTGACCTCGAGATTTTCCATGGAATTTTTCCTTCCCAACTTGTAAGGTAAAAGCGCGCAAGAATCTCTTTGACTGGGCCTTTACTTTCTTAACCCCATAAACGTAAATTTAACGGCTATTAACACTAGATCTACCGACGATTAATACAAATAAAATTGTCCAATAAACCTGTCCGAATCAAATAAATAAAGGGGGCAGAAAACTTCAATGACACACGCAGTCTTTCAAATTGGAGTAGAAAATTGAAAAAGGAAGAGCGTTAGAAATCTCTGGAACAATTTTAACACGTTAAGCGCCACGCTCGTTCTTAAAGCACTTTCCGTTTAGGCCCTTTATTAGAAAAGATATACCTATTTCTATTTCTTTTAACATACTACATTCATTTTTGATAAAATGTTCTATTTTATACTTAACTCCACTAATTGTGGCTCGGTTAGGCGCGACAACGTAGCTTAGGTAAAAAACTAATTGTTCATTTTCATTGATCAGTGTCAGCATAAACGAAAAGTAAATGCCCGGTCCCTAAGGACCGGTGTGGCGCTTAACGTGTTAAAAAATTGAGAGCAAGTCATTTTGATAATGTTGGTAGACGTAGTGTTAATGGAATATACGAAGATATACTAAATGAATATGATCAAAAAGAGAAGCAAGAAAATTGCTTGACTTCATCGATTACACTCTGCAAGAGACATGTCGAGAGTTAAGAAACAGTTTTCGGAATTTCTAATTACATTTTCAACTCTCTATGGGCCCCTGTGACTTTGAGGTAACGTAAGACACGTTTAAGCTTCTATTATTCAAAGTTAATCTTTTAACTTTGCCAAATATTATAATTTATCTCGGAAAAATCATGAAATTCTTAACAAATCAATGTTTAAGAATCTGGTTTAATTTATTATTTAAAATTGTACTTTTATCATTTTCTAATGATGCTACTGATCTTCAGATACCACAAAAATTTGGATTAAAGAGAGTTAAATTGCAAATTAAAGATCAGAAGATGGATATTAAAAAAATAAATGTGTTTTTCACTATTTTGGTAAATTTGCTGTTAAAAGGACTTCTTTTATTTCCTTTTCTTCAGCGGGTCGTTTTTAACTATTTGACGAAGTGTCTCGACGAAAGTCCTGCTACCTTCTTCCGCTTTGAACCGGAAGTCGTCGGGCAACGTTGCACTTTTGGCCAACGGGGATGAAGTGCGACGCGTGTAAAGAGCAACGCTAGGTATGTGCACACCCACACCAGAAAGTGTTTCCGGCCTCGTAAAATAATTTCCGGCCGAGTTGTTTCAGGAATTTACGATAGAAATTTCGTAACACGAAGCGGATTTAAATTCGAATACGCAGGAATTTTCGTAGATGAAATAAACGAGAGCGTTAATAAAGAGCTTATCGACGGTGCATATAACCGAAATGGTACACCTTGGAATTAAACCGGCTTTGTTCCTGAAAATGATCTTCGTATATCCATTTCCCTTTGTGTGTAGTTCCTTTGAATTGCGAACTCGGAATTAAACGATTCTTTTTTTCTTTTCACAAGTTCCTTTAATCAGTTAACCACCTATTTGCGCGGTCACAAAAATCGAAACATGAGGATAAATCTGTCTCAAATTATTTATACTTTTTAGGTATTCTCTTTATTTCTCCATGATCTCAAAATATTTCAAACATATTGAAATTGACGAATATATTTTAATTTTCGTCAAAGTGTATACACGTCACTCCACAGTTCTATTGCGGTAGCCTTTTTAATATTGAATTGTCAATCTCTTATGGACTAAAAACATAATTTTTCTACATTTTGTTTTCTTCTTTTCGTAAAATTTATAACAGAAACCTTTGCCCTGTGTGACGGATATACATGTCATTGTTCCATTGCAATTCCGTATCCTGCAAGGGATTCATAAAACTAAATTCCGCAGTTAACTGGTTAAATAACCAATGGTCGCTAACTTTCACGCATGACTAGTATACTCGTCAATACACCAAATTCTGCCGTCACCATGACGAGTATATTCGTCAAACACAGCTAACTGGTTAATGCTCATACGTTTTATTATTTATCTTCATTACTATTCAGCGATATAAGAACATGTGAGAATCGACGAGCTTAAAACAAATTGTCCTCTTTACGTCAATCGCTACGTCGACCTTTATGGTTACAATATCTTTCCCCGTCGTAAAAGATATACGAAGGAATTCCAGTAAAAGTATTTGCATTGGCGTTTCGAGCGTATTTCGAAATGCATCGACATCAAACAGCATCTGGGTCGGGCGTTAAAATTTCCTCGTAATTTCCACATCGAAGGATGCTGTCTCAGCAGCCACTTTATACAATTACTCGAAACTCCATTCTAATTCAAAGTACCACTTTATTTGCACCAAATTCCTCTTCTATCGTAACAACTTCGACGATCGTTCTCCAATGTTTTCCATATGTTTCCGAGTGCATTGACGTCAAACAGCCGTCTGCGACAGACGTTGGAAATTTTCCACAACCACGAAATCCCTCGACGTTTATCCCTTTACTTCAAACATCCCTAGAATTTCGTACACCTTCTACAATTTCATTTAGATTATTCCTCCGCATGTATCCTTTATCGTCCATCCCTCGAATATTCGATTTTCAAAAACGGAGAATTTCGGAGACAATACCCGGTGCTTTCCATTTGTGAAAATGAAACAAGGCCGTTCCGGGAAATTCGGGCCAAAATGCGGACAATGAACTTAACGTCGGTTTGCTCATAATCTTCGGTAGACTAATCGGCTTTGATGGTACGGATTATACCGAACTTCCCTCCGTGGTTACGTTAACAACGTGCAATTAAAACTCGAGCGTCATTTGCTCGCGATAAAAGGTTGATAATTATCATTACGAATCACCACGAATTACAATCGTATTTGCTTGTAATTATTATTACCATAATATTTCCTCCCAATGAGCGATAAATGTTTCCGAATCCTGTCCGCGATATTGCTGAAAGCTTGATATTTTTCTGCCATCTATTCGTTCGCGGGAAATTCTCAATTTTCCACGTCGTGTATCCTCGTCGCCCTTGTCGTGATTTATGATATCAATTATCGCGAGAAATATCTTTTCCCTGTCCTTTGTGATATTAGAATAGCTCAGAGGAGAGTTGAAATTGTCTGTTTTCTCAGCGAAAAGCTCCGAACCACTCACGGCTTACGCGTGCTGCTGAAATCACGTTTTGCTTTTCCCTTCGAAAATCTCAGACGTTGCGAATACGTTGCGAATACGCATACGAATGCACTTGCTGAGAGTTCTCTTCGAAAATAGAAGCGTCTCACGGTTGCTCCGAATAAATTCGTGGGACGTGCAATGGTTTAAGTGCATTTAAGTGCACTTTTAAAGCACGAGCCGCCGCGCGAAGTGTTCTCTTGCTCTCTCGTTGCACCGTTATGATGGAAACTGTTCGTGGTCTCATAAACCGAGCTTTTTTTCCGCGATGAGAGCAAATGCACTTGGAGAATCTCGATAATCATTGTTCCACGCGATTACAGGAACGTGCGAAAATTTGGAAAATTTCAGCTTAGCTTGGAAAACCGTAAAAGTATTGTTGCGGACCTTTGTAATAAAACAATTTAAAGATTTTAAAAATAATGATTCTTTTTGAACAGGTCTAATCTCATAGCTCGCAGACAACTTTCGTTGTAATATTTAAAATAATATTTGTAACTCGTTGCTGTCGCTCTAGTAATCCATAACGTATACAAGGTGTCCCAGGTTTTAAGATTCAAGCTTTGTCAGTATATTTTATGGCAGTAAGTAAGAAAAAAATGAAATGTAAATGTTGATCACATAGAGCTTTATTAAAAAGTTATAAAAAATACAGAATAGAAGTAATTGAGGAACAGTAACCGACTGGCTGTTACTGCAAGCATTGGCTCGAATAGATCAGCAATGTTTACATTCAGTGTGTTTATGTAAGCTGCTTTTACTATCTGAGGTTACTTAACACGTTAAGCGCCACGCTCGTTCCCAGAGACTGGTACTACACTTTCCTTTATTAGGAAGGATATCTTTCTATTTGTTTTAATAAGCTACATTAATTTTTGTTAAAATGCTTTATTTCTTACTTAAAACCAGTAGTTATGGATTGGTCAAGCGCGACAGCGTAGCTTAGGGAAAAAGGTAATCGCTGATGTTTATTGAGCAGCGTCAACATAAACGAAAAATCAACGACCGGTCCGTGGGGACCGGTGTGCCGCTTAACGTGTTAAGAGTGAAAGTAATTTTCACCAGTAATAGCTATTAGGAAGTTGTTGGAGTTCATATCAAAATTCCACAAGTAAGTATTTACGAATCGAAAATCATGTATTGTAAAGAAGGGTAGACATTTTGAAAAAAAATATGGAGTATTAATTAACTGTGGAAATGACAATGTCAAGTAATAAATACATTGATCTATTCGAGCTAATACTTGCAGTAACATCAAGTCGGTTACTATTCCAATATTACTTCTATTCTGTATTTTTGATATAACTTTCTAATAAAAGCTCTATGAGACCTATGTATACATAACATTTTTTTCTCATTTAGTATATTGACAAAGTTTGAACATTAAAACCTGGGACACTCTGTATAGAGGGGGATAATTTCGTTAAACGTAATAATTCGTAAAATTATGTTACTGACAATGAGTACTTTAAAGTCCTGTTAAAGAAAGGTATCGTCGTTCCGCAAAGTTGCTCCGGCAAAATACTTTTTCAAGGTTCCTCTACGGCAGAATTTACACCCTGGATAAATCACTACCACCCTTTTCTATGACCTTCTCTCAATGTTCTGGAAAGTTTTTGACGTTTTAACGACAAAATTGTGATTCTTTGTTACTGATAAGCTATCTCTCCTTTTTCTTTTATTTTTATTTCAAGGTAAATGCAATCTTTGTTAGGTACGAGATAACTGTGAAAATCGAAGGACAAGCGAATGGTAGAATTTTCTGTTTCTCTTTAAATTTCGATATCGATGATGTACAGACGTATGAAATCCAGAAGGGATTTCAATGTAAACGGACCAGAACCTCGTAGCCGAAGTTTTCATCCCCTTCGCCACCATAGCCCTCCCATAATATCGAAACTATCCAGAGAACGATAAAGTATCGTCCATTACGTTTCGCTACTTACAAAGAGAGAAACTTTGAGAACGTCATAAATCCTCTGTAAATTGAGAACAAATTGTAATATCCTTTTTTCCCTACCAACGTTACATTCCATTCTTGCGCGAAGAATTTCTAGAAAAGTTATTATACGCTCTCTCAATTATTATAAATTATGAGATAGTACTCGTTCTTTCATCTTTAGATTGTGACTAGTATTTTTGCGTCTCGCTACATTTGCTGAAACATTGAAAGATGACAAATCGGTGAGGCGATATAGAAAGAAGGTTTCAAAGAGGGCTAACAAATTGACTGGAGTCGAATGATTTAAAGTTCTACGAGAAATAAAATTTCGAGCATAGAATCGCACGACGAAACGTCTACTTCCTACCCTTTTTACCCAGTTTCATCATACTTTTAATATCGTCAATTTTAACACCCTTTCGAGCGTATATTATTCTCTCCTCGACTCTCTCTCTCCCTCTCTTTCCCTTTCAAATATCTACTTTCTTACTTAGTCGCCTGGCAGCATAATGCAGACACTGCTAATGGGGCTTTCCACAACCTAATTTTTCCTAAAGATTCACGTAAATGCAACAATGTAGAGAATACATTTAAAAACAGATTTCATTGAAAAAGAACGGGCTACTAAGATTTTCATAATATTGAGAAAATTGCTTAATTCATCTTCGCAAGCTACATCAAACTGTATCATCTCAACTCTCTATAGTCTGAATATTTTGTGGTATCAGAAAATCAGTTTCACGATAGAAGAATTCGAAAATGTTAAAAATAGTATTTTAAATAATGTATTAGATCTGAATTTTAAATATTGAATTCTAAGGGTTTTTATAACTTTTACGAGCTAGATTATAATATTTGGGAAAGTTGAAAATTTGATTTTGAAGAATAGAACCTTAGATGTGTCTTCCGTTACCTCAAAGCCACAGGGACCAATAGAAAGTTAAATAATTTACTTATCTCCATGAGTTGAGAACTTTGTTGTGCTGCGAAAATAAAATTCTTCTCTTGCCATGTTTTTTTTTTATATATTTTTCTTTCTACTCTCAAATTAATAAAAAAAATGCTCGAAACTCACAATAGAACGTTCAAATATTGTCGAGGAAATTCTGAATATTTCACATGCAACGTGAAACGAGCATGGGATGGATATATCCTCACTGAAATTACAGTATTTCGTACTTTATTTCGTCGTTCATCGACGGAATTCATTCCGACAATTTCTCTGTTCGAACGACGTGCTATTAACCGCAAACGTCCAGGTTTCCATTTCCATGGAAAAGAAGGGAATTCGACATCTGCCGTCAAAGAAAAGTAATGCATGCTAATTCCATGATTCGTTCTGACCCTGAAAAAAGGAGGAGAAAAATGGCGAGTTCACAAAACGCATCTTCCCTTCGAGCAGATTAACGAGCAATTTTCACAGCGTCCCCTTTGTTCGTTCCGAACGTATTAACATTCCCGAATGAAAATTAAATTCACTTCCAAACATAGCGAACCGTAGAATTCGATTTCCTCTACAAGCTTCGAATCCCTTTTCCATGGCACAAAACGACAGGGTGCGCCTTTAGGTAAATAAGTCGCGAAATTGAAATCGAGACGTTGAATTTACCGAACGGTAAGATCGTGTTTACACGAATGAAAGTTATTCCATGGAGAAATAAGAAATCCAATGATCGAGGACACTTGCACGGTATCGAGAATATATTAGCTGGCTACTTGGGTTAAATTATTTCTCCAATATTGTCGATTTCCTTCAAGTACTCTCTAAAGCCATGTAAACGTTCTCAATGTTAAAAAGTAATTTTTCTCTCACTTTCTCTTTCTCTCTTTATAAAAAAATAATTACAAAATATCAATCATCGTTCGCGCGTGAAGAATTTAAACGAAGCAAAAAGATCAATTTAATTCAAATCGAATTCATTCGACGCTCGATTTATTTTCCCGCCATTTCTCTTCGCTGAACGTTAATTCTATATCTGTATTTTACGTGGAAGTTTTTAACGACAGTTTAGACATTTTAATACAGTTTCTTTAGATTTATCGGCCCGAAAATTGTCCCTGCTTTTACCGAGAGATACGTACAGATGGGTATACATACGATTTGTTATTTTTATCGGCACTTGCTTTTCCGGAGAGATTTATTTCCCTCGCTCGATTTTGTTCCCGGTCTCGCTCGATTTCCTCGGCCAGGAATTTTTATACGTGAATGAATAAATTTTGAAAGCCGGTAATCCAAAAGTTTCGTCGTCGAGCGATCAGCCTTGCTTTCTATCCCTTCCGTTTTTAACATACGAAACGACGTTTCCGCCGTTGTTGCCTCGTTCGGCCGAACGAGAATCTTTTTTCCTTCGTTATTCTCCTGCTTTTCAAATCCATCGTGAAAGTTTCGTTGTCGAAAGAAATCGTTCCTTTTTCCTGTCGGCCCTTTTCTTCCGATTGTGCTTCTTCTTTTGAGAATCATCCGACCGTGTCTTGGGGATGTCGTTAAATTCCATATGCGTCTCAACGAGTTTTGTTTGTCTTCGTCATTTCTGTTCTCTTTGAGCCAGGCATTTCTATGTTTTCCCGAATTGGCATGAAAAACTTTTAGTTTTCGTTAATTCATTAAAATTTCCTATTTGCTGAAAGTAAATACGATATTGCGACATACTTTTTATTTGCTTTTATGGTATACAATTAAATTAATTTAGCAAATTAAGAGAGAAATTCGTTTAGTATCAATGAAGGATATGATGTGTTTGGATAGATGATTCGTGGTAGTTTTTGATGGTAGCTGGAACTTGTCAGAATTAACAGAGGAATATATTACTAAGTGGCTTTTGATTAATGAAAGAGCAATTAGTTGAAGTAATAAATTATATACGCCTGTTACTCAGTTTACGTAGATGGTAGGAAGCTATTTTACACAATTTCTCTTTTTATATGTCAAAAAGAATTTTCCTTTTTGTAAATATTGTAACTACAATTATTTTCATAGAAATAAATAAAATAGAGGTACCTACACATTTTAAAACAGAAGAGGGATTTATTTTTGCATTATCAAAGGTACTTAAAGCAATTTTTAACTGTGCAGCGAGAAACAACGTGAAATGAATAATTTGCATAAATTGAGAGACAAATTGTACAGTTTACAGTCGGTAGAAAATTAATTAACTTGAGAATCTGTTTGAGAGAAGGCTTGAATGTGAAATTTTTACAAGAATCTCTTCCGGTGCGTGGATTTTAATTAAACGATCGGGCAACTGCAATCTAATAAACGGTAAACAGAATTCCTGCAGCATGCTTTATCCGATTGGAAATCTTGTTTAGTGACTTAACGCTGTTAAATGTTTTCATCGCGGTATGCAAATAGAAATGAATTATTATGCTGACCTACTAGCGCATGATTTTTATTCAGAATAAATGCCAGTTACTCGTTTCCATTCCTACAAAACAAAAATATTTCCGTTTCAAAGATTTCAATGTTCTTTTTGAAAAGCTATAGAATGTTTATTTTCAACGATTTTATGTTTTCGTGAGGCCACATATTTGAAAGCAATAAAACTTTCATTTTTTTGGGAAAACTACAAAAACAAAGGTTAACATCTTTAAGAATTATTTATAATTTTCTTAAGTACAGATCTTCTTTTCATACTCTTTCCAAATCCGCTTTCTCGATGTTAATATTGCAGTCACATTTTCTGTCATCCCTTCTTTGATATCACCCTCGGAAATCTCTCAGTACGCAACGTCAAAGTGGTTTAAGAGGGTGTAACGTTTAAAGTTCACGATGAAAGCCGAGCATCTCAAGGTTATTCTCTAACATTGAAACTCTGACTGACTTTGTAATAACAAAAATTTCTACTGTAACTATAAACATTTTTAGTCATCCCTTTAACAGGTATCTCTTTTGAAATCCACTGGAACCGCAAAATTAGGGTGGTTTAACACGATGCAACTTTTAAAATTCGCCGTAAAAGTCACATAGTTGCAAATTAACCCCTCACATTGCGAGTCAGAAGTAATATACTCATTTTCTGGTAATAAAAATGTCTACTGTAACTATAAACATTGTTCGTCATCCCTTTACCGAGTATCCCTCTTGAAATCCACTGGAACCGCAAGATTAGGGTGGTTTAACACGATGCAACTTCTAAAATTCGTCGTAAAAGTCACATAGTTGCAAATTAACCCCTCACATTGCGAATCAGAAGTAATATACTCATTTTCTGGTAATAAAAATGTCTACTGTAACTATAAACATTTTTCGTCATCCCTTTACCGGGTATCCCTCTTGAAATCCACTGGAACCGCAAGATTAGGGTGGTTTAACACGATGCAACTTTTAAAGTTCGCCGTAAATGCCACATAGCCGCAATTCAACCCTTCACTTTGCGGATTAGAAGTAACATACTGATTTTCTGCTACTCAAAATGTTTACTGTAACTATAAACAATGTTCGTCATCCCTTGACCGGATACCGTACTTGAAAACCACTCATTCCGCAATATTAGGGTGGTTTAACAAAATGCAACTTTTAAAATTCGCCATATAGCCGCAAGTTAACCCCTGATATTGCAGACCAAAAGTATAATACCGATTTTCTGTCACCAAAAATGTCTACTATAGCTATAAACAATTTCCAGCATTCCTTTTCTCGGATACTCACTCTAATTCACTCAACACGCAACGTCAGGGTGGTTTAATAGCTTGCAAAGTTTAAAGTTCATCTTAAGAGCAATCCAGCTTCAGGTAAGAATAGAGTTCGCGAAAATTGTCAGACACGCCGGCCATTATTCGAATATGAAATTATTAGATTTCTGACATTGCTATGCAATATATGTATCTCGTGAAGTATGTCGTCTATGGTAACACAGCTATTGACGTCGACGCGAGACGAACGAACAAAAGACACGATGACAGAAACAAGACGCATAGGGTGTAAGTGCAAACGAGACACCAGGAAAATCGATTGTTCAGGAGGAAACACGCTTAACGCGTAATTCGAGGATCGTCGCATCGAGTGGTTAATCGTTCCAGTGCCGAGGAACGACGTTTCGCTTCGAAAATTGCAGATACTTTGGTCGAAGTTCTTAATTTGAAACGATGATCGCGCACCATTTCTCACGAATTACAAAATTATCGGGAAATAGCATTCCCATTTTTCACTGTTCTCTCTAATTATTTTCATGATTATCTTTATGATATCGCTTGCTATTATGTATCATAATCGTTGTCGATTTAGCAGCTTCCACAATTCCGAAAATTCCAAACTGACCTATTTTTCCTTATTAATTTCAAACAATGAACGAGTGGTATCCGATGCAATCCGAAAAACTACCGGAAATTCGTGGCTCAAGTTTTTTATCGTCTCTTTCTACTTTCCTATATCGATTCTCCCACAGGATTCGACGACCCTACGAATTTAACCCCTCGACCTACGATTTCCTTTCTGACAGAGCGCGCAAAGAGTCAAAATTAATTCTTGAAATCAAAAGTTTTCACTGATTTCTGATATTTCATATAACTGAATGTAAAATTATTAGTATAGAAATAATGTGGCTGTTTCGTGACAAACTGATGTTGTCAATTTAATAATTTTTGAAAGACTTCAAAATTTCCTATTCCATTTTCCGCGTTACGAGACCCGCGCATATGTAGTTGCAGTCTAAAGAATTAATAACCACGAGAAATCCACGAAAGTGCAATTAATATCTTCTCGGTTATTTTAATTACGATTCGATAATCATGATTTCCACGGAATAATCGCTGGCCCGTTAAAATGTTTGAGGAAAACTCAATCATCTTTCACAGCGTAGGCACAGTTGGACGGGATAAAACTGAAAGAATTCAAGGAGAATTGTGAAAAACGAGGAACACCTAATCCGATGTCGATTTCGGCAAATCCCCGGTGAACTTTGCACCAAATCCAGAAGCACGGTACGAAAAATAGTTGGTTGATGGTTAAAAGCGGGGACGTCTGCGATGGGAAGGAACAAAATTTTCCGTTGTCAGCCGACACTCTCGAGGCCTGGACGTATTTATACGTGTTGAGCGGGCAAACGAATACCCAAGGGAAAAAAGACCGTTCGAATTTCCCGCGGCGGCTGCAGCACGGAAGTTTGTTCGCCAACTTTTCCTCTGCCGCCAATCGAACTTCGATGGACGCTCCCGGCGGTGTTCGATTTTGTTCCGCATTTTGCTCATACTGTCGCGTCGAATCAGCATTTTCACCCTTGTAACGACTGCCTCTGTGTTCGACCTTGCATTTGCAAGGTTCTTTTCCACCTCGCTGCAGTACTTTTATACTTTTTAAAGTATTTTCTCTGGGTGGCACGAAAATATGAATATTTCACAACGCGCGTGTTTTGAATAGGTGAAAACAATGATCGATAACGTTAACGAGGTGAAACCTGAATGAAAAACGGCGCAAGTTTGCTTATTCTTCCTCGATTGTCGATCGAATTTTAATGAGTTTTCCCGCGTGGCTTGCGATTTTGTAAACTTCCTCGCGGGAAATTAGCGTTTCTTTGCTCCATTTGATCGTTGCTATTTGTTTTTGTGGTGGAATTCTGTCTTCTTAAGAAATTTTTTATGTCAAGTGTAATTCATGGGCGATAATTTTAATGTGTTTTTAAACGGCCTAAATTCACATATGTGCAGCATCCGTAAATGCAATTTCAATGTTTCATTTAGCGCGAAAAATAATACAATTGTGGCAGTATTAACAATGGAAAATGAAGCAGTCGGATTCTTGCATGCACAATGAAGGTAGATTAGATAAATAACTTTATTTGTAAGTCCTTTCAGAAGGATCATTAGAACAAAGCGAAAATGCTGCATATGCAGTGGCCCTTCGTGAATGTGTTAATAAGTGCTTGGTGGTACAAAGGATTTGTTAAAGTTCAAGGTTCATGCGATTCTGAAGGACGTGCAAGAGTTTTTCCCCAAGCGTTGCTCTCTTTTAGTGATTACTTCTGTAAACCGATTTGCACATTTATTTGACACATATTTGCAGACTTGTAATGATCTTCGACCTACTTTTTGGATACTATATCACTGTTCGAGCAGAATAATCAAAATAGCACCGTGCTTGCTGAAACTTTTTTTCGAAAAGAAGTATTTCACACTTATTGTTAGAATTAAATTCTCTTAATTAACGTTGATCGCGAGGACAGGCATATTTGACTTTCAGCAAGGAATTTCCACAGTCGTAAGAACGTTTGCACAATTCCGTCTACATGAGAATACGAAATTTCAGAGCAGACTAAAAAGAAGACTCCGACACTTAACGTTTCACGCTCGTTATTTGCGTAAGGCAACTTTTAATCGTCGTCTCATTTAATTTGACTTGGACTAACGTCTACTAACTTTCAAACGGAACTACTTGCCAAACTGGATAATTTCAATGTCCAAAGAAAAAAGAACGAATCCAATCGTGGTAACAAAGTTTCCCTCCGGTTAATTAAATAACAATTAAAAGTTCGCCGGCAAACGCGTCAATTATTAAAAGAGCGTTTTAACAGCTCGTAGAAGCAGCTCAATTTCCATTGCAAAATCGAAGATTAAAAAATAATGAAGAATTTTAAAAGCATATCAACAATGTAGAAAAATCGACCTCCTTTTTTCGCACTCTCCGTTACTTTCCAACTCTTTTTCCAAATTCCTTTTTTCTTCCATTGTTGCACGAAAAACATATATACATTCGTACAAACGGCCAAATCCCGGTTGATTAAACTGTACATCGTACCTGTTGCATAATCGCAGTAATGAATGACACAAAGTATAATCTGTGGAAAATCCTCGTGCAAGGCGTAAAGCGATTATCGCTCTCCACGACGAAAAGGCGACCGACACGAAAGACAAAGCTGAAAATAATTTATACTTTCCAACTCTAAATTATACCAATATGAAAATGTTCCAAGAAACTTCTCAATCTCATTTCTGAAGTGTAATTCTAATCTTCATACATTTTCTCTGCAATTCTCGTTAACTACCCGAGTCGAAATATAGAAGTCCATTTTACTGTACAAATACTTATTTCTTTGAATTTCATTTTTCCCGCTTGAATGTAAGTAGCTGTTTTACCTTAATACTTCTTTCTGTAGATGGTTAAGGTTTAAATAGATATTAAATTTAAAATGTTAACTTCCTAAAGTGGAAAGATATAAAATGTCTTTATCATCTATCAGAATCGTTACGTATGTTTTTCATTTGGTAATAGTAAAATGTTATTTTATATTTTTAGAATTTCCAAATAAGATCTTCATGTGCTATGAAAAATAATGATATATTATTAATTAATTTTACTTTTAACCTTTGTAAATTATATCTTCGTAAAAGAAAATTTGTAGGGTTAAATAGACACTATTTCAGTATTTGTAGAGTTAAAAAGATATTAGTGATTTTATGGAAATAAGAAGTTGGAGAGTTAAAAAAAGTTTTATGAGTGTCTTTTTCAACCTTAGAATGACAAACGTGGACATTTCGGCTAGTTGGAATTTTTTTAAGGCGATTGTTTTTATCATTCAAATATATACTTTTTAAAACTCTTCTTAGCGCTATAAACCCTTAGAATTTTTTTTTACCATTAATAGGTTCAAATGGAGTTCAATATTTCGATTCGGGTACATTCAACTTTTCTCGTAGAAATCAAAACAATCATCGAAGAGACTACTATTGAAAAAGGGATGCAAAACTGAATAACCTAGTAACAATACTATTATATAACCTAGTAACAATACTTCTCATTCGTTAAAAAGTATTCTGTAATCCATCAAAATCTCAATTACAAACCAAATGCCCGAAGGATTCACCCAGCCGATTCTCGTTGATCCTGCGAAAGATAAAAGAAAATCAGGGGGTGGTAGGGTGGCCGATAGTGATCGTATTTTTGCTTATCCACAAAAACCAGCCTAGATATTGACATTTCGAGAGTATTGCCCCGAGTTACTTCTCCTCCGGTTATTTTCTTCCCGTCGACGACGGGGAGCCATGCACGTATCGAATTGGCTTGTATTTCGCCAAATAACTGGCCACCGGAGTTCAACGTCCACCATGAGCTTCAAATCTGAAATTTACATTTTTGAATTTCCACAAGAACACGTATCTTTCTTGGTTATTTGTAAATTATATCGCTGGGTCTTTAACTCTGTTTCAATCGTGTCTTTAATACTGCAAATTTTGTATTAATTGCTATTATAATTCCTGTGCGATTGAAGTGTCACGAGCTGTGTGGAAAATGAATTGAAAATTTTATTGTTTTATTTTATGTCGAGGTTTTACGTCGTTACGCTGATTATCCGAGAGTATAAATTATTTTCTGATATTTTATTCACTACTGGCTCCCTTTGTAAATGAAATTAAGTGTGCTTTGGTCAAAGGTGTCCCTTGGTACAGTGTTAATCATAAAATTATGGGGATATTATTAATTTATCTTAATTGCTGTCGTCGCCGAAAGGAAATAAGTATTTAATGGCAGTGGATATTATTGAATTAATTTCACTTAAGTGACGAAAAACTGAATAAATTATTGAAGCTCTGAAAATTTAATATTAAACTCAATTATATTAATCGTGATATTTTTGTTACATTGTGTTTATATTATTCAGGGAATTCTCCAAGTTATTCTATCTACTGTAGGTTATTCTGTAGGGTTGTATTCTACACGATGCTTTTTCTGCTACTCAAAAAAAGACAACTTATCTAAAATAACAATCTTGAACGTGCTTTGCGAATACAGACACAAGAACACCTTATTCGCAATCTTGCTGTATATTGTACTATTTTTATGGAAGTCTATTACCATTTGTTTTCTCGTGTTCTGTAAAACATGAAAACCGTGGAAATATTGAAATTTTTCGAGCAGAAAATTTGAAAATTTCCACACATAGAATTTCTCCTACTGATTGACCGATTTAATTATTTCTATTTTATTTCAAGATAATATTTACAGAGTATCTTCTCTTAAAGGTGAGAAAAGGTGCATAATTGAAAAGGGATGCTTCTCGAAAACAATTCGGAATTTTTATGGATGGAATTTCAAAGACAATTCCTTTATCCCGAGGTGGAACGATGAGACGCTAAAAGTTGGAATTTTAAGCAGGAAATTTCAAAATTTTCGCGAAAAGAATGTCCCCTTCCACGAAGCTAGAGATATATACAGTTCCCCGGGATATTTGTTTTTTAATTCCATCTCAAGATATCGAAATTCTTCCGTTTATGCGCTCACCGTTTTTTTTTTACAGAAAAAAGAATTTCACCGACGAAAATCTCATGCACTTTGTGATAAAACAAGAATCTTCCTTTTTGAGAAAACCTATTATACTTATCACCAAAAGGACTCACGACTTCCTTCATCATGGACTATCTTGTTAAAATAATAGCAGTTTGTAACGAGATAGGTTTCGATTGTATACTCGAGAATATATTACCATGGAGAAATTTGCATATACGCTGATATTACTGATTATAATAGATATCTCAGAAAATCCATATTAACATGAAAACAAGGTAGTATTTATCAAGTTTCTCCAGCTTAGAGTTAATATTATACATCAAATACAAACATAAATATCGTACATAAACGATGCAGAAATTATTATAAAAAGGACTTTTTCTCCGTGAAGTAAATTGAAATTTCTCTCGTCCTTTTTTTATTACTTTCTTTTCAATTCGACCTCCCTCCCCCTGCGCCCTGTAACAAAAACATACGAGATAGTGAAAAAGAAACTTCTCAACAACAAAGTTGTTAGTCTTCTTTAGTCTTTCTTTAAAAAAAGAAGTATGAAAGGAAGAAAAGTTTTGTCAATCATAACTATACCAGTAAAAAAAATGTTTTCAGCACAATTGACCAAATTATCCCTTTTTTGCACAAGGAATTTCATCTACGTTGTAATTTGTATTTGTACTTTCGAATAACGCAAACATCCATTAAGAAGTAACAATGTCCGCGGAATTTTGCAAAAACTGCATACGTGTAAACATTGAGAGCAAAGTTACACAACACGAAATGCACCGTCCAATTTTAGCCCGCGGCTTTTCCCGCCGGGAATTTCAAACAGGGCCAAGCGCGAAATACATTATGTCCGTCTCGAAACTAAATGTTCCAGCTCCATAATATGAGCGGTCCTTGGAGACTATAAAACAGCTCCTTTTCGGAGTCCATAGAAAACTTAGAAAAGGAGAGTAAAAAAAAAGTTAAGGAGCCGCAGAAAAGTTTCGGCAGAAAAGATCGCAAATCTTTCGATGGTCGTTTGCCCAGAACGACGACAAATCGTAGTGAAATAGAACTGGGAATTCTTGGAAAATCTTGCTTTTTTAATTCTATTTTAATTGCAGAGAAGAAGCCACGGATGAGTTCGATTTTACAGATTTTCGATTCTTCGGAAGCTGAGCCCTGCAGGTTGCGCAATTAAGGGTGGTTAGGTTTCTGATGAGAAATTCGTGAAATTTCCTTCATCGAGAGAAATGGAAATTTACCGACGAAGGAATTACGAATTTCTCGTTCATTTGCGTTAGATTTATTTAACGAAAGTCTCACGGAAATAGACGAAATCGTATTAATGAACGGCTGCGTTAGCTCGAGGTAATTAATGCTGATACGAAGTATTAGGTTGCAGAAAATGAAGTACGGTTAGAACGATGAAAGAATTGATGGGAAATTAGTCTGGCATTAAAACGGTAGGTAATTTGCCTCGTGGTTTATGTCAATAATAATTTTTTTTTTGTGATTTATGAGTATGCAATTTAGAGTTTACGTGTATGGATGGAAAATAAGAAGTAAAATTAACCTACAATTTTACAAGCTACATAATTATCTTCCTATATGTCCATTTATCATGTATTTATCAGTGCTAGTAGCGATTCTCGCAAACGTTAAATGCTCAATTATAATTTTTCATTAAAGCTATAAAACGACACGGAGAAAAAACGAATTTAAATAAAATTGTCGTCGTGTTTTAGTCCACGATATGTGATTAACATTACATTTTAAGAAGAAGAAGCGGAGTTATTGATTGAAAATTTGAAATTAACTGTTCGAAATCATAATTTTTCCTTTGCTTCCACTCTAGATTACTGAACTGAAAATAGATTCGTTGTTTGCATTGCAATAACGAACGATCAAAGCCCTACACGATGCAATAATAACTTAATTCCAACTCGACGTGCATGTTACATGGTTAAACGAATATTTAACACAATTTGTCGACTGTCAAATTATACAGGACAATTTTGAAAACGTTTGATTTCAATGATTCGTTACTACCGTCACTTCGCTATTTAATAAAGCGAGCGTACATTGCACGATATATTCGAATAATTTGACGATAAACAAATTATTTTCCGACAATTTAACTGATGCTATTAAATTGAGGATTAATTTCATTTTACCATGTTGCACCGTATTAAACAACGATCGATGCAGCAATTACTTTTTAATACGTTCATCCCTATATCCAAAGCAATCCAATTATTTTCAAAGGGTGCGTTTGTTCGATTCCTCTGGTTCTTCGAACAGTTTCGTCCTTGATCCCTCTACTTATTCGTTTAGCTCTCTTATCATTTGCAGCGACCCTCAGAGTGGTCGATAAGCTTAGAACAAAGAAGGCGAGAACGACAACTGAAGGGAGACTTTGTCCAAAAATACTTTTTTTTCATCCGGTTTGATTGAATTCGTTGTTCCCGTGATTATTGAATATCGTACGTGATATAATTAATTTCATCTGGAAATCCTATCCTGCAGGACTAATTGAATACAGGATTATGCTCGGTGGAATCATATAACAGCGGTAATTAACCCTCTGTAGTTCGAATTTTTTTTAATATCCGAAGATCGGTTTCACGGTAGCACAATTAGGAAATGATAAAAATAGTATTTTAAATCATGGATTAAACCTGAATTTTACACATGGAATTACAATAAATTGCACGATTTTCATGAAATCAATGAAATATTACAAAGTTGGAAGTTTGACTTTGAAGAATAGAAGCTTAGATGTGTCTTGCGTTACCTCAAAGTCACAGGATTAAGTTCCTGTGGTGCAAAATATTAGCAAAAAATACAAAGTATGAAGACACCACGGTGTGTAAAGTTACTTCTGTGCATCCTACTGTGGGTGAAAGGTGACGAAAATGGTCAATGACCCTGAGCAGATCGAACGATTGCTCTCCATGTACAGTCTAACAACTAGAAGATGGCTAGTGAGCGGAATCTCACATTTTCAAACGCCTATTCCCGCCATTTTCTTTTTGTGGTTCCCAAGCCCACTCTCCTAAAGTAAACACTCCACAAAGTCGTTTACTTTAGGAAGTTGAGTTTGGAAATTCCAAAAACGAAATGGCGGGAATAGGCGGTTGAAACCGAAAGGCTTCGCAGCTCCCTAGCCATCTTTCAGTTGTCGGACAGTACCAACATGTTTAATTCTACTGCTTGATGTCTGTTCTGATTTTTCTTTTCTCACTAATTGCCACTTTGAGTGTTTAACTGAATTTCCATCATAGTCCTAAACTCTGTTCTTATTTACTGTGAGAGTGAAGAATAATCACGCTAACTTCAAGGAGAGGATCCTTCATAAACGTGCACGACTCAGTTGTTTAAACTTCGAATCTTATTTGAGATTACTAATCAGTTTATCATAAATGTATCTCCACCGAAATTGAAGCAATTTCTCCCAAAACTTCGAAACGAAATGCATCAACTTGAAATCTATACAAACACGTATCTGCAAAAGTAACATAAATGGAAAAAGTTCTAAAACTCCGGAAAAACGATCCACGAAAATTCTGTTGCGACCCAATTTCATCGCAACAAATTTCTTTCTTGGCATTACAACGAAAGTCTCCGGAAAGGCCAGGGCATTGAAAGTGACACGTAGGACGATCCTTCCATTCGAATCCGCTGAAATCCTGAACGGGCAATTTTTCACGAATCGAGAACATCCTATTTCCCATCCAACCTTCCTTATCCGCGGCGTCATTTTATTCACGATTTATCTCATTTCAGCTGATTTCCCTCTTCGTCTCTCGTTTCACGTGATGTCTCGTTTTTTTCCTACTCAAATACATCTTCGATTCCTCTTCCTACGCTCGCGGCTTTTCTGGAGTTTTCAAACGGATGACGAAACGTCCGAAGAAAAGAGAAGACCGACCGCCTAGAGTTATCGGCTACCAAGGAAATTATTGATTTCATGAGAGTGCTTCTTCCTTTCCTGTGACCTGACGAGAATGCCGAGGGCTTTCTGCCGGACACGAGTACGACACTTGGAAAATCTCCGCTTTTCGTGATTTACAACGCCACTTACGATCCTTGCTACTCCGGGGTATACTTCTCGACGAACTGGCTCTCGGTTCGGTAAATAAATATCGAGCAAATACGAGACATATCCTCGGCGGGATATTTTTCTATCGAACGGAAGGAGTACTCCTCTCCATTACGCGACGGAAGTAACGTCGGACACGGCGATTCGCGCGATTTATGGGGGTTGGGTCCAAAGATGATAAGAGCCGACGATTTTTTTTTAGAATAATAATAATAATAACCTTTATTGCAAATATACAGTTGTTACATACATAATAATAGAATAATGTTTTAAACCATATGGTTTGTCTAACATTCGAAAGTTTGAGAGCACTTAAGAACTAATAGAACAATTCAGGGATAAGCACAGAGGAAAAAATCAAAAAAAAACCTCAACCTACGGCCGACGATTATAAATGCAGGTACAAATGGTAATTGTGATGGATTTCGAATTAACCTGATAATAAGATAGGAAGGAAGGAGAGGGTGAATGGATATGTGTGCTTGTGGATGTCTTAACACTTTACCGACCGGTAGCTGATTAATAGGCTTTTCGGGCCCAACACTATTGGACTTTTAACTTATTAATTGGTCGCTACGGCAATTAATAAATTATTATCAGACTGCGGATTTTTATGCATTTATGACAAATTAAATACGGCTAAAATATTCAAAAAGGACATAATATAAAAATGTATCTAAAATATCGAAAGTATGGTATTTGTTGTAATATTTATCGAGTGCAATAAATCCCTAGATAGGTTTTCCTGTCTCACCTGCATTTGTGAAACTCAAAATTTGCATAAACATCCGCAGTCTAATTATTATTTTTCATTGCGGTTAACTGTGCCAAGGACTTAGTGAAGAAACTTTGAAACTTTCGAAAAGATATCACTACCAGGGAAATATTTACGTGCACGTGACCGATCAGAAGTGGGTGGGATGTTAAGAAATACCGGTCGGTAAAGTGTTAAAACAAATGAATGCGAGATCGAGCGAGGATGGGAGATGAAAACGGGAAGAATGTCAGATGGCATACGACCGTCGAGCAAGAGACTATATTATTTATGTTATCCTTTTTTTTCCTTGTTATTTTCTTAATAAATACACTTTAATGTCTTGTATTTATCTGGTGCTCTTCAACCCATTCCAAAAGATATATTATCAGTGAAATAGGATACTAGGAATTACGACTTTAGTTTTAGTGTTTAAGAAATAAAAATTGTTGAAGTTGGAGTTTATTAAATAATGAGGAACTAAATTATTTTTTAAATTCAAGTCTTTGGAAAGAGTAGAATAGTTAAGGACGAGAATTTTTATCTTTTAAAGGAAAACCTTTCGGTTTATGTCTCGAAAGATTTCTCGGGGGTTTCGATTCGTACTTCGTGGGAAGTTTCAATTTGGGAGAAAAAACTCTTTGGTGGCTGCCGTATCTGAACTCCTGTTCAATTTTTTTTTATCGAGATATTTTCTTGAGAACGTGAAAACGACTGGTACTGAAAATTGAGTCGAGGGAGAGTTCTCGGTTTGTTGAAAGTTTTTTGGGGTGCTGTTTCTGAATGCTTTATGAACTAGCGCCTATAGAACTGACAAATCGTTTTCATTATTATTAATCCTTCACTCTAGTTTTAGGTAAACTTTAAAATATCAAACTTCAAGAAATGAAATTTCTACATTTTCTAAATGACATCAGACTCCTCTTTAACTACTTGAAAGTACTTCGTTTAATTCTCTTAATTATCCGGTACAAATATTTTGCGTTTATTTCAACATTTACTCATTTCTGTGATAGTTCCTTCAACCTCGAAGTAGATTATATCCAAAAATAATTTTGCAACTGCAAAAGAACTGTGTCACTGTTTTAATCGCAAAAGCGGAAACGAAAAGGTCCGCATTTCATTCTTCAGCGAAGGAGCGATGATTGCATTACATGCAGCTCATCGTCACGAGGGAAATTTCTTTTCGTAATGGTTGTTTTCCATTTATATCTCGAGTTCATTTGTGTCCAAGATAATCCTAAATTCTATCCAGGTTACTTATTTTCTCCGATTCGATTCCAAGTCTACGTCACAGAGACAAATTTCTTTCAATTCTGTCCGACAAAAAGAAAAAAAAAAGTAGCTCATCTATAAATATCATCGTGTAATCGATCACTGAGGAATATCGAATAATTTATTAGACTGCATTTTCATTTGGATTGTTCTGCGAACACAGTGAAATGGCTGGCGTTGGAAGTATTTTAAATTCAGAATATAGGTCGAGTAGAAAAGACTGCTACCTAGAAGTCAGCGAGGAAAAAAAAAGGTCGTGAGATTAAAACGGAAAGTAAAGGTTCGGATAAAACGGCGGAATTTTAAGCAGATCTTCCGCAACTTTCTGCCAGTTCCAATAATAAAAAAAAAAAACCTATGCTAAACGGCCCCACCAATCTGTATGGGGCTAATTACGATGCTACGTGCAATTTGTACGATAAGTCTGCCAGTGAAAAAAAATCAAACGTGCTCGAAATATTGCCAAGTCACTTTAACTTTTTCGTTCACATTTCTCCATTAAAATAATTTTTAAATTCTCGCGCTTCCTTGAACAGCCTCGACGAAGCGTGAAACTAACTTTTTGAAAAGTTTCTAAACGTTTCTTTTCTATCGTTATAACATACGCTTTTCACTAACATTTCGTAAAAAGAAATCATTCAGGACGACACTTGACTTAGTTTCATAAATTTCAACACTACTTGAAGGAACGTCGATTTCATTCGAACCGAGATCTCTATCCTTTGTGGACTTTGATTAACGCAATGTCGAATGAAAAATGTAATAGCCAGGAGACGAAGTGAACGCAAGAGCAGAATAATTCGAAGGACAAGAAGGAGTCGTTGGGTACAATGGAAACGGTGCCGGAAGCTTTCCACTGTACGATTGTAATTGTGTGATATTCCGAGTCTTTTGGGTAGCCGGAGAATAAGGACGTCGCTCTGCGTTATGAAGGAGCCGGATGTATACGTGTCTCTTGAAAGGACGGAAGATTCAAGACGGCCTTGTAGAATTTAGACGAGCAACGAAATAGACGGGGAACAACGCGAGAAAGGGACGAGACAACAATGAGACCTGTAAATGTGGTCGAAGACAAGAAAAGAAGAAAAATGGTCCGATTCAAATTTCTAATAGATCAGGTTGAAAGAAATATTAAAAGTCGCGGATCATATATAGCTTTTCTTACAAAATATTTGAATTTGATTACTTTTCAGTCTTAGTAGCCCTAGAAAATGCTAAAGAATCCTAGAAGTCAAACACTTAAGAAGTAAAATTTCTGGTAGATGAGATCGAAAGGGATATTAAAAATCACGGCTAATATAAAGGTTCGTCTATGAGGTATTTAACTTAGATTACTTTTCAATCCTAGTTGCCCTAGAAAATCCTAGGAGTAAGAAGTAAAACACTTTTAGGAAGTCAAATTTTTGGTAGATGAGAGCGAAAGTGATGCTAAAAAGCGCGTTTAATATAAAATTCGTCTAGTAAATATTTAACTTTCATTGCTTTTCAATTGTAGTAGCCCTAGAAAATCCTGGGGGTCCTAGAAATAAAGCACTTTTAAGAAGTAAAATTTCTAATAGATGAGACTGAAAGTGATACTAAAATTCGCGTCTAATATAAAAATTTGTCTAGCAAATATTTAACTTTGGTTGCTTTTCAATTGTAGTGGTCCTAGAAAATCCTGGGGGTCCTAGAAATAAAATTATTTTAAGAATAAAAATTTCTAATAAATCAGATTGACAGTAATATTAAAAACCGCAGATAATATAAAGCTAATCTTAACAAGTTAAATTTTTGATAGATGAGATCAAAACTAATAATAAAAATTGCGAAAAATACAATACTTTGCCCACGAAGCATTTGAATTTTTTCCCATTGTTCTACATAAACAAAAGTTAATGTAATATGAAGGTAAACAGTCGTAGAAGTTTCTCAAACACTTTCAAGAAGTCTAGTTATAAGAATGGAAACACCCCTTCATCATTCTAGCAACTTGAACAAATTCACGATTCCACAAGTGGCAAGGACAATGATCCTAATTACTCCCCTAAAATGTGGTACGCGAACAGTGCCACTGATTGTGAGAATCCGGCGATTTTGATATTCACCGAACGTCACTTTCTCCTATCCACTTCGAAATTTTTCCCTTGGCATTCTTCCATCGTGCTGCATTTTTCATGGAGCAACAGATAGTGCGAGAATCCGGTCGGAGCGTGAGAAGCATTTCGATGTCGGTAAGAACGCCGCAAGAAAAATTCCCATACCAATTATTCAACCGTGAACGCTCAAACCGATACATAGTTCAGCCCGTTAAGCCATGGAAAAACGTGTGCACCATCGCGTAAAATAATTCCGTTGAGTTGTAGCATACGAGGAAAGATATTTCGTATTCGCTAACCACGACGAAGAGTAATCGTCTATCGTTGAGTGACAAACGAAATGTCATTATTCTTCGAAAATCTCTCAATTTCCCCTCCATCCGAAAACACGAGTAACAGGGTGTTCGCTTCGTTTCGGCCTGAGCTCGGGGGATTTTCGCGCCAGGGTTGCTCGGATGTTCATCCATGCGGATTTTGGTCAGATTGGTAGAACGACGCTCGCGACAAAGTGTACGGAACGTTTTGTTTCAATAAGGCCGCCTTAAAGGGTACTGGGGATTTCATTGAATCAATTATAGTAGAGCTCTATCGAGGAATCTCTCTTTGAAGGGATAATGTGAATTATCAACGATACACGGCATGTTTACCTACTTCAAAGAACTGAATATGTAGAAGGAAAATATAGAAACAAAGGGAAATTTTAATAATTTAATATAGGATGCTTATCCAGAATTAAAATATTTGTGATAGAAGATATACAAAGTGTCAACTGTAAAAGAAAGAATTCATCCATCGCGTTCAAGCGTTCATTACCTCTGACTCGAGATTCTCACGTTCAAGACCGCGATAGTTCTTTATTTTTCGCCAATCCATGCCCATTCATTCATCTTTGTTGGTACTACAGTAGCTTGGTGTTTTCGACGTGTCGTAAAATCTGATACTTAACCCCTTGACATGCAATGACGTCTGGCATTATTGATGTGCCACTGCAAACTTTGACGTCTTCGAGAAGTCAGGAACTGTCTCTGGTTGAAGTTGTACAGTATATCATTACACTATTCAATTATTTCAATCGTGCATCAACAGAATTACTAATTTATTATTTCATAACGTTACTTAACTATTGTCCACTCAATCCGATTATATGTTATATAACAATGCACATTTGAAAAATAATAAATGTTCTGTTTCTAAGCTTGCACATAAATGTTCAGTTGGGCCAAATTAAATAGTATTCTTCCGTCGCGTCAAATTCCGTTTTACTTGTATGTCAAGGGGTCAATATATAGCTGACCATCGAGAAAAAAATAAATTGCACACTATACACCGGGCACATTTCGGCAGTAAGGCGAATTCCTAATATGTAGTTCGATAACCGTAGGATGGCTGGGGAACGCCGGAACCTGTCATTTTCAATTGCTTATTCCAGTTATCTCGTGTTTGGAATCTCCAAACTTACCCTCCTAAAGTAAATGACTATACGGAGAATTTCCTTTAGGAGACTGGGTTTGAGGAATCCAAAAACAAAATGGCGAGAATAAGCATTTGAAAACGAGATGTCTCGCCGCGAGCCATCTTTCAGTTGTCGGCCTATAGCAGTGGGACATCTCCCCGTTCTGTCATCAACTGTCTTCTTCTGAAATACGGAGACCTCTTCATTCTATCGACTAAGTATTAATTACTAATAGTCATTAACTTCCACTAATCAAAGACTATTTCATTCAATTCATCATTAATATAAAATGACACAGGCACTACACCATTTTCGATGCATTAGCATACGAAGGTTCCATCCGTCATGATGCATATATTCCCACGTACGGGGGTGCTTACAGTGAACTTAGTTATGCCTGCATGCACGATACGGAAGCTAACGTGGAACACATGAGCATACAAACATGCTCGTTACCGATATTCGTATGCGTTTCTGGATGCGTGAATGGTGGATTCATGAGGCTCGAATCTCCAGAAGTGAATACGGCTGTATATAAGCGAAGCAGCGTTTCAGACGTTTCCCGAATGCAGGATTCTATGAGACGGAAATGTTTGTCTAAGGAGAGAGCGCTTGCCTGTTACGGTGGATTAACGTTAATATCGCAGATGAAATGCGATTTCTTGAAATGTATAAGTGGTATGCCGAAGAGGATGATACACGTCTTATTATAAACGAGTCTCAAAATTCTCTTGAACGTGCTTCGTTGATTTTAATGTAAGATATAGCACGGCGCTGGAAAGAAGTCCCGCGGATGGAATTTGAAGGGAATCTTTTAAACTCAGTTTGAATTTTAATGAATACAATTCAAATATTTAATTATCACAACGATGAGTTATCAAATCTAACCTACTAGGCCTACCAAGTGGGTCAAAATGAACAGCTTTCAATTTTTTTTTAAGTTACCTAAACTGATAGGAGAGCTATGAAGTAAATATTCCATTCTACGTTATGAAACCTAAATTATTTAACTGATCATCCTTTCCACCTCGATTTTTCCAAATTATTTATTTGGTATAACTAAATTTTAGTAGATATAACAACGATAGGTTTCTGTTAATGTTTAACACTTTCAATATCAGCTGATGGAAATGCGAACGAACTTCGAAAAACCGACTGTACTTGACTCGTGTGATAATCTCTATTTTGCAAAGTTATTTTTACTAAGAAGATAAGGTCATCTATTTTTCCACGGTATTAACGGCATGATGATTTTTAACTATCCAAAAATATGCACTGCTGTATATGAAATATTTCTTTAACGCTATCTTATCAGATTTCGAGTTGATCTCTTAAAATATCCAAGCTCTTCAGATGATCGGATAATTGTGAAATCGCATTTATAACAATATGTCGTATGTCCACAATTTCATGGAGCTGCACCTGCAGACGGCACCTTTCACGAGGAGGACGTTAAAGGAACCTTAAGCCCTTTAAAGCCAACAGGATTGACCCGACATTTCGAGGTAAAATATAGGTAAGAGGAAGGAGAGCTACGTGCCATCAAACCCTTAAGACCTTTGGCGTTTGCTATCTTGCTTTAGTAGCGATTTTCCACTCCCCTCGTTCTATTTATCTTTTTCATCTCCGACCTTCCCAGTTTTCTTAACGGCCAACGGAACGGAGATGCTTATTTCCAAATATCGGTCTTAATAAAGAGAAGAAAAGAGAGAACAAGATTAATTTTACCAATTGGAGCGGTTTCCATGGTATAAAATTGAATGTGGTACAACGTAATGAAATTCACGATTATGCAACTGGAAATGGCAAAAGATCACCGGGGGAGGAGTTTAAATAAAATTGTGCGATAATTTCAAGCTAATATTTTCAAGCGAAGGGTTCCTGATACGCGAGAATAAAAAATGAGGGTAAAAAAAAGGAATAAAACGTACGACCCGAGTGTAGGGTAGGATGCTCGCGCTACTTTTGTTCATTATCGTGAACTAATTAACGATGGCCGACGAATCCAGTATTTCCAATGTTAATTAAATTTTTCGCTCGTCGGCTATAGCTGCTGCTTGCTTGATAATATTGTTTTCCGCTATCTAACTTCATTTAATTAATGGAACTGTTTGCCCCGGAAGAAAGTTTATGCGAGTTACAGCTCGCATCGTTTTCTAATAAATTGAAAGTAAACAATTACCAACACAACTGCACGCTTCCATTCTCAGTATCTTCTCCAGATATTATTCAATTACAAATGTCATTACGTAAAATCATAAAAAAAAAGAATTCCAACAGAAATCACAGTCTCAAGAGAGAACATCACTGTTTTACATACGTTATATACCACGTTTCTTTTGCAAAGTATCAAGGATATTCCCTTTAATTACCACAAATTAAATCCGTTAAAAAACACAAAGGATTTCTCTCCGGTTAAAATTTCAGTGGCAATTCCAATACAATTAACAAGTATACACAGAGATTTTCGAGAAACTTTTTATCGCACCGGCTGGAAACCTGATTGGCTGTCCGTTAACGCTCGAGGGGTGAAAACAATATGTTTTCGCGTGAAAGGGATGGCAGGGGGAGAGAGGAAGAAAGAAAACGGCAGCAAACGGAAATCGGAAATCGCAACGGATCGGAAAACAACGACACGCTTCGCCGCCGTTCAAAGTCGTATGCAACCAGTCGAATGAACGCGTTACCTTGTGTAAAAGGCAACGTGAAACCGAGAGCAACAAGGAGAAAGAGAGAACGAGAATGAGAAGAGGATAAAAACAAGGCAAAGTGATGTAGGCAATGGAAAAATGTGATACAAGAGAGACAAGCGTCGAAAGTCAGTTAAACGAAAGAAAGAAATGAAATTGCCATAAAATTCTAAAAGCAAAATGTTTATCGTCATTCTTCCAATAAAATATACGGGTGTATAAAAACTATTGGAATTTTCAATTTAATTCCTATTATACCATTGATTCTTCGTGTTACATTGAAACTACAATTTGTAAAGAATCCGAAAAGTATTTCATTTCTCTTCGTGATTCGCTGGAATTGGAAAGAATAGAAGGTATCGATCGGACGAAGAAGAATCGAAAAACTCAGAGTGATTAAAAAATTCCACCGTAAGGTAGAAACGATTTCAACGAACTCGTAACTATTTTAAACGACTTTTCCTTCACTCTTACCACCAATAATTTGGTCGGAACATCGATTCTTTTGTTCGACTCTAACACGATTGATTTTTCTTCCTTCTTGTTAACGAACTTTCTCGCCCGTTTCTTTTGCCTTTCATTTATCTTACGGTGAAACGAAGCTGGAGGAGAAGTCAACGACGAAGTACGTGGGATTCGGTCGCGGTTCTCATGGTATTTCAGATCATGAAGAAGAAAAGGGGTAGGAAAGTTTTCGACGATGATCCTTTGATAGAAGGATTCGAACAGGAGAGTAGTATGACTGGATAGGTCGACGATTCGATACATACTGTTGGTAGTTCGCCAAGAGACCATTCTCCATCATTCGACACTTCTTAAGTTCTGCTCCCATTGGGAAAGAAAGTTTTTTTTATTCTTCTTTCATAGAACGTTGATTCGTTACTTAGTATTTTAGTTTCTTGAATATTTCGTCGGCAAGTTTTTTCTTTTTTCTTCGGCAAGGTTTAGTATTTGGAGATCTTTTATTTTTTCTTTCACTCCATTGAGTTCTTGAGCTTTGGGGGTTTTGAGTTACTTTGTTGGGAATTTATAGTTTTAGGAAGATTCTGAATCATGTAGATTGTATGATCAATGATAGATTATATGGAGCGTTTATTTTGAAGGTGGTGCAAGTCCATTTTGTGTTGTTTCGAGAAAGTTAGATTAGCATATCTGTCAATTAAAAAATATTGATTATTTGTGTCAAGTCTGACAATGTTTTTAGTAATTTATCAGTGTGTGATTTGATTATATAAATTTCTTTTAGGCGAAATTAATTGTAATAATATATATTTACGGGCTGGAAATGGACTTACACCAGCTTTATAATCAATGGCCGCGTAATTTCCTTTAGCGGCCAATTTTAATTGAACAAAGTACTAATATTGTCTAAGATACTATATTGTAACTAGTTATATGTGTAATATCTAATTTTTTTCGAAAAAATAGACTTACACCACTTTCAAAATAAACAGACCATATAATAGGTTATTTGTTCAATGATAGTTTGGAAAAAATGTATCATGAATAATGAGAATTTGTCATTGAGGTAATTATTGTATTTGAGGGCTGGAACCTTTAATTTTATTTATACTGTAGCCCTTTCTTTTACTTATCCTCAATATCTGTTGCAAAAAAAACAGACAGAAAGAAAGGTGGCGGTGAAGGATTTGTAGGATGATTTGTGCAAATTTATACGGAATGGATATTACAGGTGGGGAGAAAACGATTCATCTTGAAAAAGTGTGTTTGAATTGTAAGATCATTCTTTTTATGCGGAATCTTATTTAAAGAAAATTGACTTACTAAATTCTTGAAATCCTTTTGTTTCACCAGAAAAGGATCTCACGGATGGCTGATTGTTCCCGTTATAGATTTCCATTTGTAAATATTTAAAATGTCATTACCAGCTGATAGAAAATTTTTCATTCATTTTTTCATAAAAAATTACTACTTTTGATATTCTACCGCTAATAAAAAATGTATGCATTGCGAAGTTATCAATGAAAGAATATTCTTTGAAAACTTTTTCAATGAATATTCAGTTTACATTCTATTAAAATTTCTACGTTGAAACGTAGTAATAATTACAGTCCCTGCTTTCTTCCAATTAAAACAGAAAGATAGTATTGTTAAGAAAGCAGAGAACAAGATTGTGCTCACTATTTTCTAATTACTCGACCCCGATAAAATACCTGGCCATTGTCGTTGACATTTTTCTCATTCAATTCTCAGCTCTTACAAAGCATAGAATGTGAAAAGAACGACTACGAGAAACGGTACAGTAGATAATTTTTTGTAACGGTCTTATCGTCAGGACTAAGGCTTCCCTTACATTTCACAGAAGATAAAGCAGGTTGATTTTGAAGGATTACTCAAGGAAAAAAGGATCGCCGAGAAGCGGAAAGAATAGATTCTTAATCAGATCTCGCCCGACTTAACCGAAGAAACGGCACTGACACCTCGTTGACCGACTTTTCTGTCAACATTTTCAAACTTCTTCCCATCAACGTTATACGAACTTTCTCTCATAGCTAGTTTCCGCGAAGAATGAAATTTTTTCTTTCCTATTTTCGTCGACCTAACGGCTCGTCAAACTTTCTCACTTTTATCATTCGCCAAGCTTTCTTCTGCCACTTTCGGAAGCTCTATATCCGTTAAACATTTACACAGAAAATGGGTTAATAATTTTCAATTCAAATACTAGGAGCGCGAAGTGTAAAAGCAAAGATGTTGAGATTCATTCGCAATTTAATTTTTACGGTTTGGAGAATTTTAAAGATCGTTTCTTGCTTGACAATGAAACAGCTGTATTTTAGAAATTTTTAATTGGTAGATTTCCTCGGCAGTTCTATGTCCGTTAAGGATTTTTACAAAAGAAGATTTTACAGAATAATTTTGAAACCAAATACTAAGAGCCCGAGGAGGTGTGAAAGCAAAGACGTTGAGATTCATTCGCAATTTAATTTTTACGGATTGGAGAATTTTGAAGATCGTTTCTTGGTTCACAATGAAGCAGCTGTATTTTTGGAATTTTCAATAGCTGGATTTCCTCGACAGCTCTGTGTCTGTAGAGTATTTATACAGAAAAGTGGTTAATAATTTTCAAATCAAATACTAAGAGCGCAAGATGTAAAAGCAAAGACGTTGAGATTCATTCGCAATTTAATTTTTACGGATTGGAGAATTTTGAAGATCGTTTCTTGGTTGACAATGAAACAGCTGTATTTTAGAAATTTTCAATAGGTGGATTTCCTCGTCATCTGGACGAGGAAACGAGTGACACTTGACTGAAAATTCTGTCATCCCTTAAAGACAAAAGAGACTCTTTCAACGGCGAAAGGAGGGTCTTGTTAACGACCACGTTGATCCTCGTCGTAATTTCCGCTTTGTGGCTTTATGAAAGACAACTTTTCTTCGGCAATAGCTTCGTCGAAACTTCCCACGATGTAATGACGTTCCAAAAGTTTCTTATCCCATTAGAATTCCATGATGTCGTAACTATAGCATGTTCGGTTATTGTTGCCTAATTGCGTTCCCATCGTCGAGATCTTTCAGGCTCACGATCGGAGAATTAACCAAACTAGGTTTTCCTGTTAAATTCCTTCGTAATATTGGATCGACGTAGATAAATGCTTGAAGATCCTTTGAGTAGCAGTACCATTGCAGAGTAGGAAATTTAAATACCGGAGAAATGAAATTTAGCTTAGATCGATAGAAATATAATAGAAAAAAGGACAATCATTTTCTTACTTTAACAATAACACTGTATCAACAAATATCCTAAATAACTACAACTAATTATAATAACGCAACACTGCTAACAACTCGAGACAACTATTACAATCAACAATTAAGTAACAAAACTCTTTTATTAATTAATATAACACGATCTCCTCTCTAAAGACAACTCAAAACTCTTCTATACAGTAACTACTATTCTCTCGTAACCAAAAGTTCTTCCTCTCGTCAGCTACTCTTCTATCACAACCCTTAACCTTACGTTTGCTTCTATTTTAGATTCTAGTCTTATATCCTTCTCACTTAACCATTTCCCGTCTCGTAATCACGCTACAATTTGCACTTGCTAAATTCTAGAATATTCGGTCCTCGAGGGAAAAAGCGGTCGGCCTGCTGTCCAAAACTGACTCCAACTTCGCAGATCTTTGTCGTTCTTAAAGCTACAATATCCGAATTTCCATGCACTACACTATGTACATTGTGCAGACATCAAAACGTTGTTACGTTTCTAGAGAGAATGTGCACACTTTGCGTGGCACGAAAGTAGAGACGATTTTAATCAGTCAGATACGCCGCAAAGGTAACCGATAAACTGCTTCGATCGGTGCTCGAAGCGACCAGAAATTCGTGTCGCTGCGGATACGTGTCTCGTCGATGCGGCTAAGGGGTGTCTTACATGTATCTTCGTCGATGGCTATCTACAAGGTGCTCCAAAGACACTGAGAAAGATCTGAGATAATCTTATTCTCAAGAATATTTAACAATAAATACTATATTTTCGAATTTTCAGTATCCTGGTTCAATGTAAACTCACAAAACATTGAATCTAAAAACCTGGTCTAACTACTGTACACCGGCTTAACCGCTAAAGAAATCCAATATTTCTATGATATAAACATTCCGTTAAATTAGATGATTTCACCAATTTCATTCTTAATTATTGCGAAGGCTAGCACAAAATAAATCACAAGGCAAGGGGTCTTTTATCATCAAAGTGGCCAATTTTTTCAAAAAATTCCCATTATCGATGAACAAGCCATACAATAAATATTTTTATCTTATAAAACAAAAAGGACTCAGCCGATCATCTTGTTATTTATCAGTGTTTCGCAACATCAATATTAAAATCCAATTCTCTCCTCAAGAAGATATCAGACAAATTCGTCTCTCTCCGCAAGTTAAATTCTACTTTTAACGTAGAATCTATCATCTGGATAAAAGCATTTGGTGCCACCCTGTAGGAGTATACCAACGTCGATATCTGCGACAGAAGGCGAGTAGTGCGGTGGTCTCTCCGCCGATTCGAGCCAAGAGGCCAAGGTTGCCTTTATTTCGAAGACGAGAGCATCGTCTCCAGGTTGGTATCGTGCCCGCATCGATAGTCCGACACCCAGAGGTTTCCGCCTACGTCGCGTCGTTGCATCCTCTGTTGGAAAAATGCAAACCGAGCCAGCACTCGAGGATCGTTAACCCCTTAATCGCCTCGAGGTAACCGCTTGGAAGTTAGTCTTTATACAGTGAGTTTATATGCACGACGAGAAGGGACCTTTTTTCGCCGAGATAGCTGAACGACGCGAATTTTGGAGAAGGCTACCAGCTCGATCGTCCGCTCGTTGTCCCTCGTGCATCGTGTGCCGTGGGAGGAGAAATTGAAGGGAACCTTTGCCTCTTAATGCGACGGTCTATGGAACCGGAGGGTGTCTTGTCCAGAGATCTAAGGTTTTGGGAATTTTGGACTAATGAGGGAGAATGGATTCTAAGCTTTCGTAATTTCTTCTTTGTCAAATTTGAAGTTAATTGTATTCGTATCGTTTAACAGTACCGACACTTTAGGGATACATGCTATTATCGTGGTAGATCTTGTGAACGGTTATAAAATAATAATAATATTTAAAAAATGCATGGAATGTAGGAAGCAAAGTATAAAACGGTGTTTAGTTAATAGTGCAGAAAATTGCATATTTCCATTTCATTGAATCGGGAATTTAACTGTGCATGGTACGGTTAGTGTTAAATTCTCAATTTCTCTAAATTAGACTTTCATACCGTGCGGCATTCCTGGGGAATTGGAACCCTCCAAAAGCTTCCGGTCTTCGTGAATCGAATACAAATTCTCAGTTTCTCTAATCAAACTTACAATTTTATGATTTACAGTATCCTTATAAAATTAAAACCTTCCAGAAGGGCCCCTTTTTCACAAAATTTTGTCGCTAAAATGAATCGAATTCAAATTCTGTTTCTCCGAATCAGATTTCCCGTTTCGTGCCCCGCATCGTTCTCATAAAATTAAAATCTTCCAGAAAGGGCCCCCTTTTATGAAATTTTGTCGCTAAAATGAATCGAATTCAAATTCTGTTTCTGTGAATTAGATTTCCCCTACGTAACCCGCATCGTTCTCATAAAATTAAAATCTTCCAGAAAGGGCCCCCTTTTATGAAATTTTGTCGCTAAAATGAATCGAATTAAAATTCCGTTTCTGTGAATCAGATTTACAATTTCGTGCCCCGCATCATTTTCATAAAATTAAAATCTTCCAGAACGGCCCCCTTTTTGTAAAATTTTGTCGATGAAATAAACCGAATTCAAATTGTCATTGCATTCATGCTGAAACCACAGTTCCATGCCGCGCAGGATTTCCGCAACGAATTAAAATTCCGTGGAAACAAAGCCAATTCAGGATTGCGTCTTCACAGGGGGAAGAAGCAATCGAGTTGTCACAGAATATTGCTTGGTTATTTTTCTACGAGCTGTATACCAGTCGCGTACATCGTGACTTCCATTTCCTGTTTCGATTCACCAGACAGCAAGAGCTTACTTTCGGTATGGCGTAGAACGGATCGCTGAAATGCCAATGACCCGTATGTTTCCTCGTAAATATCGTGTACGTTCGCTATTCCAGCCGTGGCCATTGTCATGATAAATTTATTTTATCGAAACAACGTGTTTCGTACGGCACGTTAAAAAAATGGCGAAGAAAGAAGCAAAAAACGTTAGAAAGATCTGCTCTCCATACTTCGGATACAGGTTCGACGAATAAATCGACACAGATATGCAGCCAATTGGCGATTAATTATGAAATTAGGATTTTCCACTTCATTAACGCTTCGCGACAGGTGAAAGCTTCATTTAACTTGTAAATTCGATAGACAGCGTCGAAATCCGACCGTTTAATTAGCGTAAAATAATTAATTTCATGCGAATGTCGAGCAAGTGAAAAAAAGTATACTCGACCGTACTCGCGTAGGGGATGTGGGAAAATTCCTGAAGAATTCCTTTCGTCTCGTTTGCTAGGAGAAGTTTGAATATTGTAATGTATAATTAGCGAAGCGTTAACTGCGTTTCGATTAACGATTGAATATTCACTTGCTAGATTTGAATTGATTTGTTTTGACGGACTTTGATGATTTGAAATGCTGACGAGCCTGCTTACGTAGGATCTATCAATTATTATAATAACATTTCGAGGTCTAAATAATCCAGGCAAATAATTTTGTGATAGTTATCATTTAGATGATGTCTCTGACTACTCGTAATCGCTGAGGTAAATTTAAAAATTGCTAATTTCATTTGCAGACGTTTTTGTGCAATGAATTAATTTGTGAAATTAACAAGATCGTTATATCAACGAATAAATATAATAACTAGACTGCGGATTTTTATGCATTTATGATAAATTAAATACGGCTAAAATATACAAAAAGAATATAATATAAAAATATATCTAAAATATCCAAAGGATGGTATTTGTTGTAATATTTATTAAGTGCAATAGATCCCTAGATAGGTTTTCCTGTCTCACCTGCATTTGTGAAACTCGAAATTTGCATAAACATCCGCAGTCTAATAATAACTAAAAGGAAACAGACGTTGTGAAGGGCCATGTATTGTCTAAATTAATACCAGAAGATGTTGTTAGATAAAAAGGAATCTTAATGTTTCATGCATTTTGCATTACCGATACATTTCCATGATTTCCTACAATATCTTTTTTCTTTTACTTTTCGAGCTAATGCTCCAGCATTATTTTGCTGCTATTTAATAATGCATTTTATGATTCCCTTAATTTTGCATCGCGCAACAAGGAGGAAGGATATTTTTCAACGGAAACTTCACGGTCAGCCACACGCAGCACAGGCTCGAGAGATAATTTAAAGATACGTTAAATGCAACGCCTGCAGTTTTACTTCATTTTAACGTAAAACAAAAGCCGCTTCTCTGTAGTCTGTTTAAAACTATCAGATGAAACTCGGAGGAAATATGGAACTTTTACTTTGTCACGTGATATGCGGGCTACCTGGCGAGTTATGCTATAAAAACAAAAGTAACATTTGTACGTAACTCTTTGCACCGTGGTTACTGGAAAACTTACTGCAAAAACCAACTTTCAGGCGTTTTATTCCTCTTTCGTTTACTGCAAACTCCCTTTCAACGAAGGGACAAAAAGTACGGATAAACACTTGTTATGTATCAATACGATATTTTTTTTAAACGATTATCCATTATTGTATCGAATGTTACTAGAATTTTAAATTACTTTAGCTCGATGCAATAGATATTAATGTTATGCATTATACAAAATGAAATGTTTTTAGAAGCATTAATGTCAGAATAATTTTGTGGTCATTTTATTTAGATATTTGGAAAGTGATGTCAGAATTATGAAAGACACTTCATTATTGAACGTGTCAAATTCCTACTGCAAATAGGAAAATATTCATCCAGCAAAATTGGCAATATCTTTGGGATTCTTAAGTATGCAGTCTGCCCGTTTTTAAAGCTATATATCTTGAAATTCCAGGGTATGAACAGTTTCCGTTTAATTAAATACTCAATCTGTATAGATGGAAACAGAGAACGACGTATTAATACAATATTTTTTTAAAAATTGTCCATTATTACATCGGATGTTAATAGAATTTAAAATTACTTTATTTCGTTGCTATAAATGTTTATATTGTACGTTACACAAAATGAAATGTTATTTTAAGCATTAAATTCATAATAATCTTGTCGTCATTTTATTTAGATATTCGAAAAGTGATGACAGAATTATGAAAGTCACTTCATTATTGAACGTGTCAAATTCCTAATGCAAATAGGAAAATATTCATCCTGCAAATTGGCAATATCTTTGGGATCCTCTAGCATGCAGTCTGCCCGTTTTTAAAGCTATGTCTCTTGAAACTCCAGGGTGTGAACAGTTTCCGTTTAATTAAATGCTCAATCCGAATAGATGGAAACAGGGAACAAAGCCGATCATGGAGGTTTCTGAATGGTTTTTGGCTTTGAACCAAGTCCCTTGCGATGTAGGCGAAAAGCAGTATTTTCTCGTTCATTTCCACCGATATTTACGGATGATTTAACAGTCAACCTTAATGAAATAATTATTTTAGTACATCCACCGTGAAACAAACAGTCTTTCCAGATTCCTGTGATTCCTACAGTTTAAAATTCCACGAGAATAGAACTTCATATAATTCCTCTTCGTTTGAACAGAGATTTAAATTTCAGTAGCACGTATAACATTTAACAATTTCCGCTAATTTACTAGCAACAACAAAGACAATTATTTTATGTTCATAACGGTACATTAATCCTTGAAAATCCTTTCCATAATTAAAGTCAAATAAACAATGAAAATTGTGTCACTAAGCGTTTAATATATTCGAAGCGTGTTTCAAGTAGACGAAGGTGCATTATCGCGAAATACGTTGGAAAATATCGGCAAGTTGTACATAGTGTAGAGAATGTTCTCTGGTGGTTTAATAAAGACCACGAAGGACGAAGAAAAGCTCATTGTCCTATTGTGCCAGGGGTTAAACTTCCAGTAGCTGGCATCCCGTTTCACCCTCGTTTCGGTTGCGCCCCGTCCACGATGACCTTTTCAACCGATCCTCGTAGAGCCGTATGTTTTCTGCTTCGGAAGAAAATATACGATTGGGATTTTCTTTGCAATAAAGCACATGCTCCGGTATTCTATAGAGATTCCACCCATTTACTTGAACAACGGGGTGTTTTTTTTTCAGGTACAAGGTTCTGTGTTGACAGTTTATCGATGTGTCTGTCTTGTAGACCCGCCTCACTTGTAGAGACTCATTCACAAATGGTGTAAAATATTTTTTTTTAATTATGATAGAAATTAAATTTCTTTTGAAATTAATTTTTAACAAATTAATAAGTTTAATTAATACGAGGAATTAGAAATAATTCTAAGTAAAAATTCTAATGCGATATTGAATGCATTGTTATCAGAACAGCCTTAAAACATTGCCTCTCTAGAACGTATTGGCATAATAAAAGGTGCAAAATGCAAGTGTAATTGTGAGAAAGAAGATTTAAATCACATTATTTGGAAGTGTGAATTTTATAACAAAGATGGAATAGAATTATTAATAAGTATCTTAGTAAGTAGAAATTCTACCCATCACTGACAATGAGATGTCTGCTATGTGAACCAAACGTTAGAACCTGCCTTAAAATATTTAGTTTTCTTAAAAAATGTAATCTTTGCATCTAATTACCTACACTTAATGTAAATTACAATGTAAACCATATAACTGTCAATTGAGAGTTGCTTTTGGATAATTAAAAAAAAAGGAAAAAAACCTTAAAACATATTTTACACTTTGATGGATAAACGGGACATGTATAAATACAGTGTCACTCTTCATTTCATTCACTTCCTGCCACCGTCATTCTTCATCCATTATTGGACGATATTAAAGAACATATCAATCCCTGTATTATTCGTTCCCCTTAAATACACCGTGATCTTCAATCTCACTATAGCGAAGATAAGCTTGATAAAATTAGTTTCATTCATTCGCATTGTAAATATATTTCTTCCATTTGAACCAAGACATTTTAAAGACAATATTACAAACGTGTATTTTCTAAATTACTAATAACATTAAATAATAGGAAAATAACTATTTTATAGAAAATAAATTTGATAAAATTTGGCAAGAAAAATTTTGAAAAGTAAAAAATTAAAATTAAATTAAATAATAGTTATCTACTCTCAATTTTTTTTTGGTGAAGCTTCTATTCACCGAATTGTTTGTCATTGTATAGTAATAGTATTCATCGCCATTTTCGGATTTCCCGATGATATTAGCGACCAATTCACTTCGTCGAAGCACGAACGTATTATCGGTTTAGTTACACGACCTTTGCAGCTTCAAATGACCAGCTTTATTGGACCGTCGACCATTACGAGTTACTCTCAACACGGATATGCAAAGAGTACAGGGCGAATTCGATGTATTACATTTTGAAAGGACGGATTTTTGCGTGCCGCGGGCGATTTCCCCTAAAATTCCGTTTTCGCTTTGTTCGCCACTCGTGAATTTCAACTTTTTATTACTCGTACGCGCTATTACTCATATCACAGATTATTGTGATACGAAGTTACGAATTTTCGATTATCTTCTGTACAAACATTTGTTATCTACACGTACAGACATTTTTAATAAATACTACTAATCAGTGTGCAACCCATTAGAGCAATCAGCAAGTGTGAATATAAGAATGAACACTTTGAAGTAAAAATATATAAAAGGTAAACAAAAAATACATCCAAAATGTAGTTTACCGTAACGAGAAATATTCCAAAGCCAGTTACAAACGAATCTCCAAAGGTCGATTGATAAATCGAGAAAAACTGCAACATTTTTTAGCAAAAATAGAAACAAGCTTTTGCTCGATAACATTGACAAACCAAGGGGAAAAAAAAATTCGAAAGTCATCCGTAGATGATGAAAACATCACTGAATTAAAACGTAACCTTGTAAATGTTAAATTCACCCAGACTTTTTTTGTAATATTATTTTCCGCAAGGTGTTATTATAATATCCATTTTCTATATATTTAATCACGAAGGATAAAAACAAGACAGACGATAATACATCGTCCATTCACTGAACATTCGCAAACGCCCCTGCATTGTGCAGTTTGCAGTCGGAGAATGCAATCGATACTCCGCATTACGTAGATCCTGGTAGGGTATGTCGTTTGTTTAGAACAAAATACCACGGCGAGTAAAGCCGCGACGAAGCGGTTTCAAGAGTGCTTTACGATTGTGACAGGTGAAATATTTCAAACGCGCAGACATCTTTTGAGCTTTAAACCTTTCCTTTTTTAATCTTCCGTCATTGTAGGTTCTTCGATTGTTTTTCCTCGCAACGTTTAACGCTTCTTTTATTTCCGATGGCAAGAGGAAGGATGCGCAACAGTGGCGAAAAGGATAGATGGGAGAAACATTCGAAGAAGGATCGGTTTTTGTGTCTTTCACTGGTCAGGTATTAAAAGATTCCTCTTCTTCGCATTTCTCTCGCTCTTCCGGTATGCAGTTCGTATGGGGAGGGAATTCTAAAGTGAGATTCGCGCTCGAATTTCCCACGTAGATGTTCGTGTTCTTATCTCGTCGACTATCGTTGCATATAAATTGGATCGCTGAGTTCTACCTTGGAAGGGAAAATACAGCGGGCTGTCAGAGACGAAGTTTGCATTTTTCTTCATTAATAGAGCCTGTGAATTTTATTCTTAATAATTTAAGATCCGATGAAATTAAGAGGATGCAAATCTCTATGGGATAGCGCGCAGAGAAGTATACCGTATCTTTAGTTATTCTTTTTCATCGAAGTAATACGACCAATTGGAATTCCTCGTGACTTCAACCCTCTATGGGACCCCGTGACTTTTAGGTTACGCAAGATTCATCCAAACTTCTATTCTTCAAAGTCACATTTTTAACAATAGACTTACGGAGCCAATTTGGCTCATTCAAAATTCGACTATCATTTGTATAATATATTTGCTGGTTAATTTTTTAATGATAAATCCTTCATTTAAATTGATTTGGAATTGTTTTCTTTGCAAAAAACGTCAATTTTCTTGTTTGAGTTAAATTCGCTGACTTCGGAAAAATAGGTATATTAACATCTGTAAATCTAGTGTTAATTTTGCCAAATATTATAATTTCACTCCTGAAATCATGGAATTCTTAACAATTCAATATTTAAAATTCAGGTTTAATTATTTAACCCACTAGCCTTAAACAAGGTGTGACACTCGTGCCGTGGTAAATGGAATGAAAAATTTTGAAGCTTCCCAAAAATTATTAAATTGAAAATATCAGTCGATAACAAAACGGTCAAATTACTTCAATAGCATTAATATTGCATTCAGTTATATGAAATATCCGCAATCAGCGGGAGCTTTTGATTTTAAGAATTAATTCTAAGTCATTCATCATGTTTT
Organism: Cerceris rybyensis; assembly: GCA_910591515.1. Classification (NCBI taxonomy): domain Eukaryota; kingdom Metazoa; phylum Arthropoda; class Insecta; order Hymenoptera; family Crabronidae; genus Cerceris; species Cerceris rybyensis. The sequence goes on from OU342790.1 coordinate 10,628,875, forward strand.
AATTATCCTATCGTGAAATTGATCTTCGTATGTCATAAAAACTTCGGATTACCGAGAATTAATGTAATTATTATATTATATTACATTGTAATATAAGACATATCAGTTCTTTCAATCCTCCGTACGAACTTTTAAACATTTTCCACTACTCTAACTATATTGCCAATAATTCTAAACTTCCCTTGAAATCCAAACTCTTCCAAATAAAATTCATTCGTCCCACAAAACGTAACGGTCCATATTCTAATCAACGACTTTTCTAATTCTAATTTTCTAAATTTTCCAAACTGACAAGTAAATCCAATTACACAAGATTACCTTGTATCGACTCTTCCATTTTCCTTGCACATCCGAAACTTCTTTCCCCGTTACGCTAAAGAAACCAAGAATCATCGAGTTACAATCACCACATCCCTCTCTATTAAGGTGCACCAGCGTAAAGAGATAAACGCAACAATATCTCCGTAACAGTGACGTATCACCGCGATTACAGGGAATTCTAAGAGAAAGATTTACACGTAAACTTAATCCCACCTAAACCCAGCCAAATTCCTTCCCTCTCTATTAATCATTCTTGGACATTGCACAATCCATTAATCTCCCGAGGAAAAAAAAATCCAACACAGGAAACAGCACAAAAACATGATACTCCCTCGTATTCGCATCATTGTCAGAGTACAGGACCCCCTGGGTAACGTGTCCTTTGGCTATATCCTTGCAGCTAGGTCGAAAGGATACCGCATACGAATAGCGGACTCTCGAACCGAAGGAAATTTTTTCCCGCGTTATCTCGACGTTTAACGAGAAAGGAGAAATCGTGTAACGTGACGTATCGTTACGAGGCCATTGCCAAAAACGAGCACCGTCGAAAGACAGTGGACAAACGTTTCTTCTTCCTTCGTGGTTAGGATTGAAGAAGGGAATTGTGAAAAGATGTTGAGATAAAGTTGACGATAAAATACCAGAGAAAAAAAAGGAACGGAGAGAAAGGTGGAGAAAAAGATAAAGAAAATGGGGAAAGAGGGAGAGAGTACGGAAGGGTGAATAAACGAGCCGTTCCTTTTGCAAGAGTATCTTTCGTTCGAACGAACCGACCGAACCTTTCGTGATTTCCCGACTGGAAGGAGATCGAAAAATGCCGGGGGAGTTTGCAGTTGCCTTTGACGAGAAGCTAAATAACGAATCAGCCGGTCGATGGAGAAATCATGGGCCGATGCTCCTCTTCGTTTACGGAAATGTTAAAATACGAGAAGGATTTTTATATCGGACGCTTCTTTCAAGAGATCTCAGATGTGCTAATCGTAAAATTCTATTTTAATTGCACTTTGAATCCGATCAGAAGAGCGATAGCTAGTTTTGTTTTCTTTTAGCCTGATAAAGAGACTTGTACTTCTTGAAATATTCTCAAAGATCATCGAATTCGAGGATGTTCTATTCTTCTCGTAGAAAATGAGGAACGATCGATCGTGTTAGAGCTTCACACACTGTCCGAAACTGTTGCACGACCGTCAAAAGCGACTCGACAATGCTTTTTACGTTGCTAAATATCCAACGAGGTTTTCAGAAACTTTACTGCAGCCACGAGACTCCTTATGGCTCGTCTGACCATAAACAGCCTCCACTACTGTCATATATCTCAAGCATGGCTTGGATTAATTTTTAAAAGCATCTACTTAAGATCTTCTATTTTATGACACTACAAATTCACAAATTGATGTGTACGTAAGCTTTAGTTATCGTAGATACAAAATTACTAAATAAACAAACGGAAAAAGACCTATCATCTAGAGAGCACAAGTATTTCAAGTACACTCATCACGCTCCAAAGTGTACATACACGTAGAAACTGTTTATTTGCGAAACTAAATTACGTAAACTAAACATTTACTGTCTCGTTTCGAGGAACGTTCAATAGCGAGTTGGCATTTGTGTAAGAAACTCCAGCGATTTGAAATCCGAATATTTCTTGAATATTTGAAAGCTGAACGTCCCGCAGGAACATGCGAACAGCATTAACCGAATCTACCAGCTCATAAAACTGCTACGCTCGGCTTAAATGGAAATTCCTTTTTCGGGCTCTTAGGCGAAATCTCGTACATATCTTTCTTTACAGGAGAAGCGTGAGATTCTCCTTTCTTCTCGTTCATGCATCCTTTGCTCACTGTGTATTTCTCGTAGCGCGAATTTCGTACGGGTCGTCGGAGTGTTTCGCATGGAATCTCGTCGTAACTGGCCCGAGTTATGCGAGGAATTCGATTATCTCGATTCGAGAGGCCAGAGAAGGCTGGAGAACTACGAAGAAACGTGACAGGGACAAGGGAAGTCAAAGAAACAAAACTTCTTACATTTCGAACTATTATATCGGCGTACGCTGACTGTTTAGAGATATTTCTCTTATGATTGGAACGTTAATCGATAACAATATGTTGATAAGAGATAAATTAGTGTAGTTGAGATTTATAAACGACAATAGGGAAATTGGAGGGAAGTTGGAAAGGGTTTAGATGGTAAAAGTGCCCCCAAAGATAATTAATCTTGAGGCATTTTGGAAAAATCATTTCTGCAAAGTATAAATCCACCACCCCTACCGGAGGGGTAGGTAGAGGGTGAAGCATACGTTACAGTACCTTCAGATTGGCTTGAGATAAAATTGTGAAAAAAAATTATAAATATTATAACCAATGGTGTACATATTCCAGAATTTTTTCTGATTTTTTGCTTGGCAAATTGATTTTGAAACAATTAAATACGTTTACAAATATTAATTTCTTATCGATAGTGTGAAATCAGGAATTTTATATTTTTACAGTAAGTACTTCCATCGTAACGTAAATATTGATTTGTGTTTTTTCAGATTTTCAGAAGTCTTGGAATACAGTTTAAAAAATTAGAAATCAACAATTATTAATATTTCTAGCTAAATTATTGACGTGACCACGTTTTTATTTGTACAGTCTCTCGAGCTTTCTATAAATATTAAACTATGCTTTTTTAGATTTTTCGAAAAGTGGACCATATAAAAAAAATAAAAAGATAGACGGTTACTCACGTCCAATACCCAAAAGGGTGAACAATTCGATGATGGACGTATTCTATTTTAAAAAATACCTATTTGTAGTTCGTAACCGGAAGAATAACAACTCAGGTTTACAAACCGTGTAAAGTATATGGTAGACAGTGAATTATATTATATTTAATAACTTTGTCGTTTAATAATACTTTTCAACTGTCTTCCTCAAGAAAAAGAACGTCGCGTTCTCTCGGATATTTGTCTTGAAATAAATTATAATCTGATTACCATCTTTTTAATTATGACCTCCTGTCGTCTTCCTCTGTAATGAGAAACAGAGAGGGGTCGGAGAAGGGCGCGAAATCATCTTACAACGTTGACAACGTTATTACGGATGAGATTAACGCTAAAACTACATCAAACAACGAAACAGTTACACGTCCGGATGTAATCAGGAAGAAACACGAATCCCTGATGCGAACTATTCAAACTAGTTTCGCGCAATGTACGTGGGCCTTTGAACGATTTACGTTGTTCGAATTCGCCTCGTTCAATGTGCTGCTTACCAGAATGTCGGACTTAGAGTTTCTACAATACCAGCGTGCATGAAACAGTCGAGGAATATTCAACATTTTACGAGAACGTCATATGCATCTCTGCTTGTCGTGACAGACATTCTTAATGTCGAAAATTTCACGATACTTCGATATCTGTTTCGACACTTGGTTCAAACGGACATAGTTCTGCGAATGCAGGCAAAATAATAGTCTTTACCAATGGGCAAATTACTTTAACACCTAATACACCAATGATTAATTCAATATATTTAAAAAAAATCAAATAAATATATTCAAATGAAATAAATGAAAGGGACAAAAAACTCGATCGATTCAATCGTTCACAGTTTTCAAAATAGAAGCAAAAAATTGAAAAACACAGGGTTAAATATATCAAAAATATTTTTAAAAAATTCATGACAAGTCATTTTGACTGTTTTTGTAGATTTAGTATTAAAGTGAAAAAAAGCGCGCTACTTTGCCGAACAATTACGGAGTGTTGTGAGAGCTTAATTTGAACAAGGTTAATTCTCGCAACCCTATTACATCCTCGGCGACTAGATTTCTCTTGGGTTCGTCTCAATTTCAAGATGTTAGTAGTTAAATTTTTCACCCGATTCAGACGAGAGAGACACCGGGCGAAGGTATATCCGATTACTCCGACAAATCCAATCTACCGCTTCCTTTTTTAATTCTAAAATCCGACGCATCTCAGGTTTTATCTGTAATTGACTTTTTATCATACGCTGAGAATACCCTCCCTTTTATGTTACTTCTCTGGCCTGTAATCGCTTCTGCTCAAGATTCAACGATTGCGCTTAATTCTACGAGTTTTCCGTGGGTAATCAGGAATGGAGAGTTTAATTAAAGGTAAAAGTACGTTTGAAAATTAAGCAATAAGGGGAATTTTGCTACAGTGACCACCCAGTGTGTCCAATTCCAAACTCCGTCGGTTTTGAAATAAATTTCTTAAATAATTACTTAACATATGAACCATTTACTTTGAACGTGATACTTCCTTTTATGTTACTTTCTTTTTAATTGAGATACTTAGCAATTTTTGCTTTGGATACTTATGTTTCTGTCAGTATAAGTAATTTTGTACAATCACACTGTAAATGGAATAGGAAATTATCAAGTTTTCCAAAAGCTATTAAATCGAAAGTATCAATAGGTGACGAAAGGGTGAAGATTATTTGTATATCATTAATATCTCATTCAATTGTATGACTTATAAGAAATACTAGAGAAATATTGATTTTAGGAATTAATTTTATTGCGCATGCAGTCAAAGCATAAATCATAGGATAAGGGGTTAAAAAACACCATTTTTCATTATAGCAAAGTGGATTATACAACTTTCAAAATAAACGGCTAATAGTGTAATCCAGATAATTCTGAATTGTACGGAGTAAAAATCAGTAACAATTTATAAATTATAATCTCACCAATTGTAATCAATCAAAATGTAACTAAAAGTCATAGAAAAAATAATTGCTAAATTACAGAACAATAAATAAAGAAAAATCCTATTGAACGTCGTAGAACGAGATACTGCAATTTCCCACTTTGCTGTATCGTTACATGTTAGATTTATTATGTTTCACGATCGAAATCGAGATCGTGCAAAGTCTCAGCGCGTTTGATCACGTCGTACGACATAATTTACGCTTGTCATCGTTTTCACGTGCAATCTGTCGGATTGACAAGCACCCGACATCCGACAAATGTAAAATGTAGTGGAGCAGAAAATTAAGATTCCTCAACGTTTTCGTATGACGTAAATGATCTTCCAATATCCCACACTTCCGCGAAGGGATATATTTATTTCATAATTCACGTCGGCAGCAACGTGACTCGGAAAAATTCGCGCCAATGTACCAATATTTCTCGAATCGCTGAAGGCGTGAAATGCAGGAGAAATGATTTTCCTCTCTCATTCAAAATGTAATTAGATCGAAACTCTTCGTTCGGAAATATTTTTTTTCTTTAACAAGTAAATATTAATTACGTTCATCTTCGTATTATTTTGCACTCGCAATTATCTGATGACAGCGGCGAGAATAAATATTCAAGTCTATTTAGGTGGCCATAAAAATTCTTCTAGAATTTTGAAATTCAAATCAAAACGAAAAGGACCTGTAATTAACGTTAATAATGTACTTCTTTGTAATTTAGAATATCTTAAAAATTAGTTGCAATGTTGTACAATTTTAATTCTGATTGTTATATGTAGTAATTGATTAATTTGTGCTTTCCAATCATATTTGCGCTCCAATTATCGCATTATCTGATGGCAACAGTACAAGTATGTATTTAAGTATAAAATAAATGGAAAAGAAATTAATTACGATGGAAAAAAGTGATGTGCATCTTTTAGGGTTTGTAATTAAGATTATTAATGTATTTGCTTTTAATTTAAAATAGCTTTAAAATTAATCGTAACGTTATACAATTTTAATTCAGTGTGTTATATGTAGTAATTGGTTTATACGTGTTTTTCTATTAACCCCTTTGGACCCTGTGCACATTGTAATGTACATACTACTTTTCGTGCTGAATTTTATTATGTATAGGTTTAAACTTAGTTTCAACACCTAATGAATTTTATTTCTTTATACAAATATTTCTCAGAATCTCCTTAATGTTACAAATTTTGCGTAAGGGCCATATGTCCATTAAAATGTACATTTACATATTATAAATAAATAAATATTTTCTTAAACGAAAAGAAATTCGGGTCTGAAGGGGTTAATGTAATGCTCAATTATCGCATTTTCTCGAATTTTCTTTATCAATTAAAGGAAATCGATAGCTCGTAATACGATGACTACTCCCTATGTGCAAAATTCATTAAAATCCCACCAATGACGTGAAGAGTTATAAATATCTCTAATTCCTTATTTAAATTGGATCGAAACTGCGGGTCGCCAATTCCACCGTCAAATTTCAAAGCTTAAATTGTCCAGCGGAACCGATCCAATGTAAATGTAATTAACTTCTTCGTGAAAGCAGCTTCGATCTCGCTGGTTAACGAGACGAAGCGATGTAAATGGAGCCGCAGAGACTTTAGTTTGTATTCGCGAGAAATCCACGGTGCTCACGTCCACGAATGCTGCGAACAAGATAATGAAATGGAATTGCGATTGTACCGATGAAAACAATACCACCATGTTCTTTGGGACACGATGTTATCTCCTTTTCAACACGATTCAATTTCTATTAACAGTTAGCAATTCGACGACGACAACGAGACTCATCCAGCTGGGTGAAAAGAAAATAGTCAAACCGTTTTCCCATAATTTTCCATTCGAGCGACGTTCGAACTTAATTCTCACGATCGTCGTTTGAAAATTTTTCGAATCGTAATTCACTCAAAGAGACTCCACTTCGACGAAACGAAAGGAGAAAGCTCGATAAAATACGAAATTTCTATTAAGACTGCTCCGTTGGGATTATCGGCAATCTATAAATCCTCGATGAACGAGACGATTCAATTGTATCGCGAAAGAAACGGTAAAGTATGTTTTGAATTATCGCTGACACTGAGATTTCTAATTTCCTGTTGCACGGCTATTTATGAGCAGGACGCTGGCAGAATAACGTCCGTAGAAAAAGAGCCGTCATACTCATAAACGTTGCAACCAAGATCTATAGCATCGCGACGAATTAAACTTCGTTCCAGACAGCAAAAATAGACGATAAAGTTGTTCGTCCTGCGTCCACGAAATTGTACAAGAAAATGCAAAATCTCGCATTCCGTTAACCTTACAACAACGTGTGACACTCGATGCGCGGTATATGGAATTGGTAATTTTCAAATTTCGTAAAACCTTTAAAATTGAAGACATCGATGATTCGCGACATGATAATATATTTCTATAATATTAACATTAGAATTAAATCTAAAAATCAAAAATATTGTATTTCAATATATAAACAAGTATCTTAGAAAAAGAGGAATGAAGAGGTGGAAAAGATGATCGATTCGTTAATTTCTGTTTTATAAAACCATTGTAGAACATTTGCTCTATAACTCTCCTATAAACTTGGAGGATATCTAGAAAATATTGCGAACCATTTTGACTTGTTTGATATTTCTAGTGTGAAAATTACATTAAATTATGCGGTGTATAAAGAATCACTGATTAATTTTTATTTTACCAATTTAATTCTAACTCATTGCGGAGCCAGTCACAAAAGAAGTCGTAGGGCAAGGGGTTATACGTATTAACCACCAGGCAAGTCGAAATGACTGGTTCCCAATTTTTTGCAACAATTCTTTAAACTTATAGGACAGTCATAGAGCAGATATTCTAAGTTGATCTTATAAAACATAGATTACCGAATAATTATCTATTCCAGGCCTCGATTCCGTTTATTTTAAAGTACTTCTTTAATATATTAAAATATAATAGATTTAATGCCAGCTGTTCTAGTGTTAACACTAAACCAAGCTGGTCAAATGACCGGTCCTAGATTTTTTCTAAAAATTATATAAATTGGTAGGGTAGTCGTGATGTAAATATTCCACTTCTATCCTACAAAACCTAAATTAATTAACACGTTCCGTGCCACATGGAGAATATACGACCCCCACTAAATTTTCCGTTCAGGTTTCTTGCATTTCTCATTGCAAAACAAAGAATTTTATTGTGAAAAATATATTGTAAAGTTAAATATAGGCATCTTAATATCATGTATACTGCAAAGAAATTCATTTAATCGTAAAAGTGTGGGTCGTATACGGCTCATACGACCTGAACGTAAAATCTTAAAAAATGGTGTGGCATGGAACGTGTTAATCATCTCTGCCGCCTCTTCATTTTTTTTCTACACTAGCTATTAAGTATCCAAATTTTAGTAGATATAACGTCAATAGTTTTAGTGTTAAGCAGTCATACGAACAATTTTCGAAGTCCATAACTAAACGAATCAATGACGAATAGTCTCTTTGAAAAATATACAAGGTGAAGGATCGTTACGACTTAAAAAGAGAAATTACCAAGATAAGGGATTTGAGGATGGTATAAAATGAAGTAAACAGCACGGATGTATAGCAGGAGTTAAGGGAAAAGGGAGTAAAAGTTCATCGACTCGGGAGAAATTTATCCAAGCTGTACGGTGAGGCACACCATCCGACAATGGATGGCTGACGATACATTTTCCGATAAGTTACCTTAACGATCAACCGAACGAAAGGACGAGAAAGAAGGGAGAAGCTTACAAGACGGAAATTTACCGTAACCGGAAATTCTACGTTCACCGCAGTTAGAAAACGGCCGTCGATTGACGCTCACGAAAATATACCGGAAACCTCTAAGAAACATTTCAAGCTGGAAGTATCCGGACACAGGGAAACTATGGTAGATGAGATTCTTGAGTTGCAAAATTGAGAACCTCGTTCGCAGAACGATCACGTATGCCGAGTTATCTACCGTGTGACCCAAGAGCTAGATTTATGTAGGACGAGCACGTCACGCGAAATATGTCATCGTTGTGCGAGATTGTCCTTTTGGAAACAATAGGAATTCCCGCGCAAAATTCTCGGGGATTTGCAACGGAAATCCACGACGAGAATCGACTTCAAGGGTGTTGGCAAATTTAAAAGTACCTTGAATTTTAATTTCGAGTCCTTGACACGTCGCTGATGTCGAATTTAGTAGCTGATTTCTGCGGTTTTGGAAAGAGGAGTGGTTTTTGTTGGATTTTTGTTCACGTTTTGCATTTTGCGATTTTGACTGCTGTGGTGAATTCATTTAAATAAAATGACTTAGAGACTTAGAAACCATGGTAAATTCTATGGTTTCAGGGGGTGTGGAATCGCCAAGGTCATATTTAAATTAACCCTTTGCAGATTAACGCCGCATATATGCGTTCCTATTAGATTATCAATTTGGTTGAGGAACTCACACATGCGATTGGCAAAAACCGAAAGTCTCATATATTTGTCTCAGAGTGGTATGAATGAAAATCGTGTTTAACATTTTGAACGCCACTGGTATTTCACTAATTTTATCATTTCTACTGAAGTGAAATTTTTTCTATTAATTTCATATATTTATAAAATAGAAACTTTAAAGCTACAGCTAAGTAAATATTCGATAGACGTTTATCCTTTTAGCGCCAATATTCAAATACTCAGTACGTAAGAAAATTCATAAATATTGCAATTTAACACGTTGACTGCCATGGGGGTCATCGGTGACCGGCGCTATTGAATTCAATGAAATTTCATAGAACGTTTAAATTGAAATATTTATGAATTTTCTATCATGTTGAATATTTACACATCAACGCTCAAAACATAAAGATCTCCTGAATATTTAATTATCACTATCTTTAAAGTTTCTCTTTTATAAGGATGTGATTTTAATAGACAAAGTTTAATTTCAATAAAAGTGACAAAACTAGCGAATACCGGTGGCGTTCAACGTGTTAAAAGATACATGATATTTCATTAAAGTCAGTAATGCCGGTCATCGGTGACCCCCATGGCAGTCAACGTGTTGAGCAGAAATGTGTACTGGGAATTTTAACACTAGATTAACACAGAGATCATCAAATTGGTGAATTCCTACTTTTTTCGAAACGCCTTTCAAACTTACAATTAGACGTGGTATAGTAGATATTTCACATGCAACTTGTAACATACAAATCACTTCTTTGCCGCCTGATCGTTCTATTTCCAAAGTGAAAATACAACATTCCGCGTCAGCTAGATTGAAATAAAGATGAGCTTTAAATGAAACGAGTTATTTATTACCACTCAATGTGATATTTTAACGACCCAGATATCCGGTTTTGAAACCGTAGAAAAAATTCCTACTGTCTTTAGCAACGATAAATTCCACGATTTTTTCATTTGAATCAGAGGACACTTTTTCGATACGAGGTCTATAGATACAGGGCGTTTCCGAGATATATGACACTGGACAGAAGAGCGTACATGGATTTCGCGTTTCGTAAAAGTGGAAGCGGCCATGAGTCTGGATTTATCTTCCGAGTAGACCAACAATAACAAGCTTACACTGAAGTTATATAACGAAGGATATCTTAGTTTCTACTTGGGTCAGTTTCACCTGTAACAGGATTCACTCCATTGCCCGCAAAATCCTTCCTCCTCTATTTAGTGTCTCGGTTTTCCCAATGATCCTTTTTTTTCACGGTGGATTTCACGGAAGATTGCTCTTCGAATCCTATAATCATAATTGTGTTATATCTTATTTATGAACGGAACGAGAACGAACTCTCGAAGAAATAGAATTCATTTCTCTTCCTTCCTCCACGGTCGTAACGATACTCGTGGAAATAAAATTCCAGGATAAATTAACGCCATCGTATCTGCACTACCTTCTTCTTCAACGGATCGTATTTCATCGTTAATCCTTTTTACATAACAACGAGAACGTAGACAGGAAAGAACTCGTGAGATTCAAAATTCAATTTCATTCAGAATCTCTCAACATTCATCATGAAATAGAATCTTGTCTCTCGTTCCTAAAGAACTCTAATTTCTTCTTGTCTCTCTTAAAAGAGACGAAATATGAAATCTCTCCCGTGCATATACGATTTCCTAAGCGTACAGCCTCCGGCAAAACAGACATGCCATCTTTGAATCACCCAGAATTTCTACCGTACTGAGGAAAATGCGAGCAAACAAAGTCATCTCTCCGACAGACCGGAAGCGCATTCCGACGAACCGTTTACGTTGGTTCTGATGTCATCCGGTGAATTTGGGCTTAATATACGAGCTACTCGGAACGTAATGGAGGCATGGACGAACTCCGGTAACACTGTTTGCCACTTTTGCCGGTGGCAAAGATTACCCGATTTGTCTTCCTTATTTCATGGCATCGCGATTCCTGCAGCGGATGTCTCACCGTGGGCGTCGGACCGAATTTCAGGTGGCAGGAACGTAGACGGCGGACTGCTTGACCCCCGCGGATTTTCCCATCGGGGGTTGCTTTTGTCTTATTGAATTTATCGTCTCGACGGATCTAACTTCGTCTAGGTCTGCGCGACAAATGGCGAGACAACTTCCATCCAGTTACTTATTTCCCAATGGAAGGATGACTTCGTATGATCGAAACGAATGGGAGATGACAAAAAAGAAAATATAGAAGATTGAAAAAGCGCGGAATTATAACTAACTGGATTGCTCATTAATGATAGATTTTATGATTCAGTAATACTTTACTGATTTTATGATTTTAATACTGATTGGTATTTTTTTAACGTCTTGCCCACTTTTGACTAGTCACTTGATCGCAAATAATTCTGTGATGTAGATATCTCTTTGAAAATTACAAATTTTCGTCATTGAGTACGACACACAGTTAAGAGGAATAAGTTAAAAGCCCAAAAGCGATGGACATGAAAATATTATTAACACTGAGTTTACAGAGACCGTGAAATTGACGGATTCCTACCCTTTTAGAAACACTTACTAAAGTTACAGAGACGTGGTATGATAGACATTTCACATGTATTTTATAATATACAAATTACTTGACTGACCATCTTCTTTGATGCCAGATCTCTCTATTGCCAAAGTCCTTATGTAATATATTGCTGTGTGACAGTTTTCACGTTACACGCCTAATGTTAATAAGCTACCGGTTGGTAAAGTGTTAATAATAAATACTTGGTGCAAAATTTTGTAGTTAGTCGTTAGAACAAATGAAGAGTGCTGTTTGCATACTAATTTTTTAACTTGACCAACAAGTTTGTGATACACGTGTCAGTTGCTTTGTTTTTGGAAATTTTAAGGAAATTTTCAGCGACCTTAATTACCCTACCATGACAATTTTCGACAAAACTGAACTAGCTGCTGGGATTTTGGTCAGGATTTCGGTGAAATTGACCATCGAGTGGAGTGGAGATTCTTGTTGCACGATTATTCGTTTGTATTTTGATTTCTTTTATATTTATAGCATTGGAAATGTTGAATAGTGTCATTTTCTAATATTCTTGAACGCTTAGAATTCACCCGAACGGAAATGTTTTGTAAGCTAACATATCAGGAATATGAAATTTGGAGATCCCTGAGGATTTGGACAGTATTTGTGTAATGATGAACTTGGGCAGAGCTATTGCTAAAAGCTCCTTACCCATGTGGCTGGTTGCCAGCGTGTTTGGCAAGTGCTAGAGGTTTGAATATTAACGAAATGTTCAGTACCATTATCACATGTGATTGTTTAATCGTTCGACATTAAAACGAAGACAAACTTAAGATTAAAATGGACCAGGTAACTACTTTAATTTTCTGCTATTAAACTAAATTAATCGATGACTTGATTCTCTCGTTGATTTTCTAGTTATATTATTATATAAAGATTGTCTTAGTTTTTGTTTTAGTTTCTGTTAAAAAGATTCAAAATGTTGCGACAATTTAATTGTAACGACAAATCGTTCTGATAACACGATGTTCGGGAAAGGGATGGGAGATTGTTGCTGAAAATTTTGTTATTTACAAACACCGGGTTAGACGGGATTTCAAATCTCATTGGACGATATTACTTGGTTTTCTCTAGGGAGAGCAGGTTGAAAAAAGACGAGAAGAATCGAATCGTGGGACGAGGGAGAGAACGGAAATTTTGGGCTGTCCAATTTATCGGGAAAATGGCGAGTGCAGGTTTTCTTTTAAGATGAAATTGTTCCTGCGGGTGATGCTCCGTGTCCTTTGGGAGGAAATTTTGAGACGGACTTTGTCTTTGGAAAGTTTAAACCGATAGGAGGAAATCACAGAGTTTATATTCTTTTTTGCCGTGAGATTATAGTCACAAAATTATACTTTCATATTTAACAAATGAACAATATGATTTATCGTAAAACGTGTAATGCTACAAAGGAAAAGATTTTAACATTTCTGTGTTTCAAGGTATCCTAAAGTCGATTTCTAAAGCTTAACGTGCACACATCATGATGAAGATATTAGAGAAAACAGAAAGTTTAAAGCCAATTCCATAGGAATTGTGCCAAATTCCAGATCAGAACCGAGGAACATGAAAGTTAAATGAGGATATTAACCGTACTTGAAAATTTCTCCTGCAAGGTTCTAAGGCTTTCGCGAACTTCCTTCATTAAGTAACTTACAATAAATAAATCCCATTATTCTCCCTGTAAAGGCTAAGCGATGCGCAAAACTTACAGAGGCAATTAACTGCCGACTTCCAACGTGAATATTTTTCAATAATTTTTATCATTAAACAACAGTTCTATTTTTCCGTGAAAACGAGTTTCTTCATCCCCATTTCAACCTTCCAGTCTTGGAATCATTACAATAACATCGAAAATGCAATCTGAAATGTCACGATCCTTCAATCAAGTCCGCAAGAAAACCATCTTATAATAATTTGAGGAATTTTATCGTGCAACACTTTCATACATTTCTCACTAAATTCACAGACATTTAACTCTTTGACTGCTAAATACTCTTACTTGACAACGTCTGCAGTTCAAAGTTGAGTTCTAATTGCGAAATACTATTTTGTTTATTTTGAACATGCGACCGCCTTCATTTAACTCTCTTCTCAGTTTAATATTTTGAAACTACAAAAGACTGACAAATCGTTCAAAATTTACACCAAGAAAATTTACCAAGTTTATTTATTACCCTACAGTCAAAATGCATATTTTTACCGAACGTATATATGCGTCCACAGTGGTTAAGAGTCAACAAAGTCAGGCTAACAGCGAAAGTACACGATACTAGAATTACTGCTAGCGATCGAACGACTCTTTCGTCTTCTATCTCAGTAGCTTTTATCAATCCAGCTACAAAAGATTAACAAACCCATAAATACATCCAAAATATACACCACTAAAATTTACTAAGTGCACCTTTCATCCCACAGTCAAAACGCATAGTTTTCACCGCACGTATACATGCATCCACAGTAGTTAAGAGTCCACAAAGTCAGACTGACAGCGCAAGTAGATGACACTAGAATTACTGCCAGTGATCGAACGACCCTTTCGTCTTCATCTTCGTCTTCTATCTCAGTGGTTTTTATTAGCCAAGCTACAAAGTGCTCGGAATCTTTCGGTTCCGAGAAACGAATCAAAGGTAATCCTTAGGGAAATGAGATTCGGTCGATGTCTTTGCCGTGTGACGAGGAAACGAAGCTACCCTAACGAACATTAGTCTCTCAGGGAAGATTTCTGGTTACCCATACCTCGAGAGTACCTTTTTAAGACTGCAATCCCTTCTTTTTTTGAAGGAACGAAAAACGATCGAGAAAATACGTCGCTCTGGAAAGAGCATTTTCGCCAATGGGGAAGCGAAGGGGTGGAAAAATAAAACTCCTGGAGTATCGAGGGTTGCAACGGTGCTTATTACACGATTTAATCCCCTTCAACGCACAACCGGCGTCGATTTTATTGCTCGGCTCGTCTCTTATTTCGTATCGATACGACGAGAGTAAACGGAAGAAAAGAAAAGGAAATTATACGGATCGACGAATGTTCTTTACCGGGATTTTTCTTAAAGCCTCCAAGTAACATCTGCCAGGGTGGATCGTTTCGATGAAATGCTCTGGGAAGATATCAAAATACGGATTATATTTATACCTCCTATATTGTTGCTATTAAATTTCGGTGAATTGTTTCGTTTCATATACGATATTTTTAATTTTGCGTATCATGCACTTTATGGTTTATCGGGTTTCGTGCGCAGAGAAAGAGAGGCTGGATAAAAGTATTTATCACGTACAGTACTTGATACGGTAGAGTGATTTTGAAACGTCCACTATTTATCTCACCGTTCAAGTTAGTTATTAAATGTTCCTTGTAATTTTTCACTAACAGTTTTTATTCACTGTGAAATTTTGTGATAAGAAAAAGTGCTTGCATTTACAAAGATTTTATTGTGTTTGGCGATGCATTGAAAGTTTAGAGAAAACAAGGACTCGACAAAGGGTGTTTCACATGACGGAAAGGAGCGATATAGTGAGGCGTGAATACACTTGAGGTTGTGTTATCATACATCGGAGATAATGTAAGCATACATTACCGAAAGGCAAATTCTACGCACGATTGTGTCACGTGTATACGCATCTATGCAGATTTCCGTGGAATACATTTGCACTATGCAAAGCAAAGTCGTTAAAGCGTCCCATTACTGTACAGAAACTTTACTTTTCACTTCGACTTCGCTATATTCGAATTATAACAGGTCTCGTTTGGGTGTAAACATTATGAAAATTCTTCCTTTGCGGTCAAGTTTGCATTAATCTTCATCTACTGCACAAAAAATAGTGCACCAAAATTCCTAGGACCTTCTGTGATCCATAGTATGTTTTCTGCTAAAAGAAACTTTTTTTAAATTTTTCTTTATGGTAACTTCGTTAACACTAGATCTACCAAGGTGATTTGTTCTGAATTTTTAGAAGCTGTTCCTGAAATTTCTAACGTTGCTTCTTTTTCATTTTCTACATGTATTTTAAAAAATAAGCGATTAAATTGAAATCGAAAATGTTTTTTGCCCCGTTCATTTATTTGATTCGAGTAGATTTATTTTACAATTTCAAATATATCAATGTATTCAGTGGGTACAATTTGTCCCGATTCGAGTCTAACAATAACTAAATTTCTATTTGGATAAAAAAAATATTGTAGAAACGGATGAATGTTCAGACCTAAAGGGAAGTATCCGAATTTTAATTTATTTTTACAGAATACGGAAGTATTGTCAAGTTTTGCTGTTTAACAGAAGTTTCGGTGACATTAATGCTACTCATAATTTTCACAATTTTACAGACAGAACGTTTATCCCTCACTCTCGACTGTACTGTGTCTATCGAACTTTGTTCCAAGAGTTGGCGTCTGAAAATCCTCTTAGAAGTCTTATCTTTGTAGTTACAAAGAACATCGACGATGCTTATGTTGTCAGGAAGCTGACATTTGTTTGGGAGAGTCTGTTGTCGACACTGAACGTCAGATTCCTCGTTATTCTTCGAGATACTTCAAAGTTTCTGTCGTCTCATGAGCGTACAACCTAAGTCTATTATTTACTCAGACTAAAGAATGTTTCTCAATATATAATAATCATTTTCCTTCGAGCATTATATATGCAAGTATTATTTTCTTTGAGTATTATTAAATCTTTCGCCGGGTAAACATTAGTTTATCTCTATAGTAAATGCCAAAATTGGATTTTCTATTTGGCAAGGTTAATAGATGTATTAATTATTTATTAAATTCTCGAAGAATTTCAATATTGTCATTGAATTTCATTATATAGTAATTATTTTTCTTCGAGTGTTATTTTCCTCGAGTATTATTATTTCTTTCTCCGGGTAAACATTAGTTTACCTCTATAGTAAATGGCAAAATTGGATTTTATATTTGGCAAAGTTAATAAATGTATTAATTATTTAGAATTCTCGGAGAATTTCAATATTGTCATTGAATTTCATTATGTAATAATTATTTTTCTTCGAGTGTTATTTTCTGCGAGTATTATTATATCTTTCTCTGGGTAAACATTGTTTTATATTTATGCTAAATAGCAAAATTAGGTTTCATGATTGACGAAGTTAATGGATGTATTAATTATTTGTTGAATTCTGAAATAACTTCAGTATTGCCATTGAATTTTAATATATAATAATTTTTCTTCTTCGAGTATTATATATTCGGGTATTATTTTCTTCGAGTATTATTGTATCTTTCTCTGAGTAAATATTGTTTTATCTTTATGCTAAATGTCAGAATGGAGTTTTATATTTGACGAAGTTACTAGATATATTAATTATTTGCTGAATTCCGGAAGAATTTCAATATTGTCGACGTTAAGAATATGGCGATGGTGTTCTCTTTGGGAGATGAGAATGCAGAGATTTGTGGTAAATTCTTTTCCAAATCCCCGCTCATCTTTGCATTTTCATCTTCCCCTGAACTCTGATATTACCTAATTTCCTGGTCTTTCTATTCCCCGAACGCAAAGTTCTTAAGCAGTTTTTAATTTCTTTCTCGGTTCCCGCGTTAATTTATAAATGAGGAAATTGCAGCATGGTATCATAACTTTTTATTAAATTTTAACGCCGTAAGTAACCGGTCTAATCTTTTCTCTGTACGAACTTGTTTATGTATTTTACAGAACATTCTTTACCAGCCGTATAAATCCTTCAAAGAGAAGACATTGTCTTGTAAAAACTTTCTTTTCTTTTAACATATTTCAACGATACTTTTTGCTTCTCGGGTTCACTGTAACAGTAAACTTCTAAATTTTTACCTCAGAAACTTATCTTGGTTGTTATCCGATAACAAAGGTTGTGTAAATTAAGAGTATCAAAACTTTTCTCTAAAATAATTCTTTCTAAGTAACTTGCAAAAACATCTTCCACTTTTTCTTACTTATACAAAATTCTACCTACGTATTATCTCAAATTTCTCTCTTGTTCTTTTCCTCGTATCACCGACACCGATGATAATTGATTAACGTCATATCGGCACAAGAAAAAGACCAATCTCGATCAATCACAAAATACAGTTATCTTCTAACAATGGAACTACGACAGAAGCATCGTGATAATCCATAAAAGTAACTTCTTGCATCTTCTCCCCATCGAACCAGTCTTTTCAAACGTGTCTTTTAATGGAAGCAGTGAATCGCAGTGATTCATTGCACTTTTTCTCTTAACTCAGAATAATTCAAAAAGTGAAAATAACTTAAACGTTAATTAAATCAAACATGAACAATATTACACTACGAAATGTTGGCTCGTTACGTTAATCGAATCATTTGACTTAATCGAGCATGAGGCAGCTAACATTTCATAGTCCAACAATACATAAACCTCAATTAACATCGAAGGTAAAATTCTAGATTTATATTAATCCAAAATAATTTTAACCCTGTGAAGACGACGGACGCATATATACGGCCTGAGAAAAAATCTAATTAAAGGTTATCGGTCCACGTACGCATAGTTAAAGTAGAACAATTGAAATATAACCGGTGAAATATTATTTTGCAAATAGTAATTTATAACTTCTACCAATTAACATCATAAATTTCCCATAAACAGGCGGCTTTCCATCGCTAAATAAATGCTTATCTTTCAATATTCAAAAAAATCTCCGTTCTCAAAGGGTTGAAATAAAGCATCCAGGTATTTTAATTATTACTGGGATATGTTAATTCACAAGGAGCTAAAATAAATTTCAGTAAAATTAAAATCAGAATTTCGTAGGAAGAATTTTACAAGCGTCTCGTTGCAGCGTGCAGATAGAGCGCCAATATCTCGAAGTCCATCACTCGCGAACAATTCAATATCGATTCTTTTCAATGCTCTCATCTCGGATTACTTCATTTGGTGCATCTTCCGCATAGATTAAGTTAGACTCGTGGTTTGCTCTCTATCGGTCCGGCATCGAATAACGACGAGAAAGAGATCGAAATAAGCCTCTATCGAAACAGTTTGAGCAAACGGTCCGACGATCGTGTTTTACCGAACACCGAGAGGATTTACTCCCGATCGTGACGCAAGGACGAAGAGGATATCCTTTCACACGAAGGACGAAAGAGACGAACGTGGCTTCGATGAAGTAAATTTACACTAGCTTTAAGCTCTACGATCGTTTTTTTTTCCTCTACGTTTGAAACTATGGTTTCAATTCGCTGGAATTTGAGGATTTAATTGCAATCTTTCGGTTTGAGTTGTTCGTTTCCGTCGAAGAGTTTGCTAAACTGCTGAAGTTGGTAATCTTTATTATCCTACTTGTAAAGTTTCTTAATAAAATCTACTTATAATCTACTTGTAAGTAGATATCTGTACAGCTAATGTAAGCTGTTGAACAATTAGTAGTATAATAATACAATCTACTTGTAGTACAAGTTTATTATCTCCTTGCAGAATATAATCTCGGAAATATCGTTGATTTACTGCAGACATTAAAATGAATCATGTTTTGTAAATTATTATATTGTGTTTTCGAGAAAGTCGTTCAAACGGTTTATTAAGTTCGAAGACTTGTCGATGAGTTTGAGCAATTGCTGTGGAGTTTGGAGAGATCTGGAGAGGGTAGAAGGCAATTTAATAAGAGCATCAAGATGAGAGTACCGGAAATGTTGACTTACGGAGCAATAATACACCGGAAGTGGTGTACATTGAAAGCCCATCGTAGGAATCAGCAACCATGGAACGAGTATACCAAACACTTAATGTTATATGTTAAATATTTGCATGAACATTTGATAGAAACGATAATATTTGGCGAAACCGTGGAATTCTCGATAAACACTATTCGGCGAGATAAACCGAAGCAATTGTTGGCGGATTAAAACAATCAAATAATACGCCTCTTTTAATTCTTCAAATTATAAAACCGTTTCCGTACAACATCTTATCACCAACCGAATGGAAAAGTTATATAATAATAATCCAAAAATTCATGTTGCACATTATTGTTAAATTGCTTACACTTTATAAAGTGTTTTATAAGAATTAAAGTGGTGGAGTTTGCAACTTAGAATTTGAAGGATATGACGAACAATGTGGATGAGAAATTCATCATTTTTCCAGAGTGTCATAGGCACCATATTATTACGAAAGTTTTCCCTGGATATATGTATTCTAAGTTGATATCATACTTTGGCGAATAATAGGGTAAGTCGATGAGATTACCTACCACGACGTGGTATCGGTTACAATGACGTTGCTTAATCGGGGCAACGATTATCGGAATGCCATTTATCTCGAATATCGTTTATCTAGAAGGACGAATGCACACCATAAACCTGCATTGAGTCAATCGATATGTGAAACGTCTGAAAAGCCTCCATGTTTGTGGCTGACTTTGGTCGCGAAATAAAAGAACGGAAGAATTCCATATTTTTTGAATATTTCCATGAAAAATTATAGTTTTTATTTTGATGATTTCATTACGATCTTAGAACTTCATTAACCCCTTCGCCTACAACCACGTGTAACTCGTAGCGCGGAAAATGGAATAGGAAATTTTGAAGTCTTTCAAAAACTATTAAATTGACAATGTCAGCCGATCACGAAACGGTCTCATTATTTCTATACTATTGATATTACATTCAGTTATAAAAAATATCAGAAATCAGTGAGAACTTTTGCTTTCAAGAATTAATTTGGAATCTTTGCGCGCCTCGTCAGAAAAGAAATTGTAGGTCAAGCGGTTAATACTAGGTTTGCAGAATCCGTCAAATTGACGAATTCCTACCTATTTAGAAACGTCTTTCAATCTTATAGAGATGTGGTACAGTAGATATTTCACGTGAATCTTATAATATACAAATTACTTAATTGATTATATTGTTTTGTCGTCAGATCCCTATATTTCCAATGTCCTTATTTAATATATTACGGTGTAGCAAATTTCAGTAAATGTACACCAAAAGTATTAGGGGGACCGGACACTAATCTCGTATTTTTACATTGAATTCCAACAAATAAATTTACAAGCTTTTATTTTTAATGTATGATATACTCATCCTCGTTATGAACAACTTTTTTCCATCTAGTGTCCAAGGTTACAATACCGGATCGATAAAAATCAATTGGTTTTTAAAAAATTTTTAAAAATGATAATGCACATGCACTTTTTATCTAATATTGAGATTAATTTGTCACCTCTAATAACAACGATTTCTCGATGTTTCCAGTGAAACAAAAGTTCTCAAATTTAACGAAAGAAATGCACGTTTAAATCGGCAGATTTCAGAGCTGCATATAGAAGAAAGAATTTAATCAACCGGTCGTATGATCAAACTAAAAATTGCCTGACATTGGAAGTATACTCGAATCTAATCAATGGTCGTTGCATCGAAAACATTCATTTGCTCTGAGTCGTTGGCGTTCCTGTTTCAGGAAGTATTTCCGACATTCCATTCCTGAAATGCCATCGAATTTTCCTGGCTGCAGTCAGTGCATCCTTATCTATCGAGACACTCTTGGAAACTACGCGGCTAAATTACAGGATCCGTGACGGTTAGGCGCTTCGAAGGGAGAGTTCTATTTTACCGCGGCTCTAAGTACTTTCGTGCATTACGAAAATAGCAGCTGATCGAATTTCTATACTTTTCATGAAAATAATAATTATTCCAGTATAATACGTAATTAGAAAGAAGCGTGGTTTTTCTTTGCAAAATGAAGAAATTCAATTTACAGAGACTATGCACATATAATATCTAATTTTAATTGCATACATTAAATCTCGGCTATGATAGACAGGGTATTAATAATTAAAAACAAATCACTCATCAACGAGAAACTAAATTAGCTCCGCAAGATGCAAGGTGCTGCCAGTGATTCTCAGCGCAACCGTTTTATCCGCTCTATTATTATAATATGTAGCTTGCTTTACAAGTACATTTATTGTTTATAAGTTTTGTCACAACAATAATACTCTGTTAAACACAGAATTATATTTGCAAAGTTTCATCATACAAATAAGCAATATTCTTCAACTGCGCTCGCAAGTTTATCATTATACGACTTATTAAATATAAAAGTGCTTGTTACATAAAAACCCGATATAATAGAGATAAATAAATAACATATTTGAATTCAGAACAATAATACCATTAGAATTTCATATTAAAGCTTTTGTGCCAAAAGAAATATTTTATTCCTCTCCTAGTACCTTCCACTAATCTACTGCGACCGTATTTCATTAAAAATAAAATGTGTAACAGCACCTAAAATAAACCTACTAAAACGTTAGTAAGAATTACATATACCTCAGAAACGTGTAGATTCTTTGCTTTAGTGGCTCAGAGTGGACGCACGATGGCAACGGTAAAAGCGCTTTGGTGTCTGCGAGCAGACGTACGTCTGCTAATTAAGGGTTAATACTACTGTGAAAGTGAATTACCAAGCAGTCCATAAAAAAGAGGTACTTCGTGGACCCGAATCTCAACTTCGAAAGTATTATACACGCACTAATAGGTGAAAATGCTTAAAGCCGATTACGGCACTGATTACTCGACTGTAGAGGGCAAACTGATATCGAGGGGAACATCAAAACTACTTGTTATTGTTAGAGGATCAACGAGCACCTTCAAGGTGAGATCGCAGAGGACCGCCGAATACGTTTTGTTTACACTTAAGGGTTGTCATACTCCTCGGTTAGTGAAAGAGAAATAATAATATTCTCATGTTCAAAATTATGCGACTTATCAAATATAAAAGTGCTTCTCACCAAAAAATCCTACATTATGGAGACAGACAAATTATATACAGTCGACCCTCGATTTTCACACATAATTCGTTCCTGAAAATGTGTGCGAATTGTCGTTTATTTTAATTAATGTCGTTTCTTTGTAAACTTCAGATTCTCTAACAACTAATAGGTAATATTAGAAACAAAATTGCAATGTTAGAAAACCTCTAATAGGAAATGAGTGAGCGCGAGCTACAACGCTCATTGACAGTGACTGCATGGAAGCAAACATTCTTTGAAATAACGGCACAGCTCTTTACAAAATTTAATTTTAAAAACGTGCGAAATAGCGAATTGTGCGAAAGTCGAGGGTCACTTGTATCTGATTTCAGCACAACAAGTACCGTTAGAATCACACATCAAAATTTGTGTGTTCAATGAGATTCTTTATTTCTTCCATAGTAGGTACTTTTGTATGGGAAATTCATTAACCTTTTGTTGTCGTATTTCATTACAATCAGAATTTGTAATCGCACTTAAAACAAGTCTAGTAAAGATCTTACAATTAGTAAGAATCATATGTACCTTAGAAACGTGTAGATTCGTTGTTTTGGAAGCTGAGAGTGAGAAGCTGAAAGTGTCGTGGTTGCTGAGAGCAGCCAACTGTCTGTTCACTGAGGGTTGATACCACTTTAAAGATCACCGTCCAAGCAGCCAACAAAAAACGTGGTGTTTGCAGATTGCGCATCTCGGCTTCGAAAGTGTTATACACGCACTAATAGGTGAAAAATTTTAAACCCGATCACGGATCACTGATTCCTCGTCGGCGGCCGAGGGCAAACTGATTGAGAGGCGAACATCAAAACGACTCGTTATTGTCAGAGGACCACCTGCGGAGTGCGATCGCCGAGGACTGCCGAGTTTGTTTTGACAACACGGCCAATCGTCATACTCGTCGTTTACTAAAGTGGAAATAACTTTTAGCTCTCGTTACTTATATAGTTAATTTTGATATTGTAAATACAAGTGAACACTATTGTTTATTTATATGAATACATCTTAAAAACATAATATTTCTCTTAACCCCTTTAGTACTATTGGAAATGGGTATTAAAATAAATCTGTATACTTTTGAATGAAATATTACATTATTGGAAGGCAAGATAAAATGTATCTTTATGTGTTTCGGGTCTAAAACCCACTTACTGAGCATGAACAAAAACTAAAGCTCGGGCCCACTTATAATTTGTAACATAAACTCTTTGTGAGACTCTCTCCTGCACTGCAGAGAGTCTTCTGGTTAGTCTGCAAATTCCTAGAACGGAGAGTCGTTTTTGTAGTCATTCAATATATGTAATGATTGAATGACGAAGTAGTTGCGAGTAAAACTAATTGTCAGTTGGCCACTGTTTCGTATAGAACACGCAATATAGAGCACAAATTGTATATTTCCAATTATCTGTCATAAAATTACTGATATCGTGTGAGGAAACTAAATAATAATTCTAGGCTGTCTGACGTCAGGAGTATTGTTAACGACTATACATGGTCGTCTGGCACTAAAAGGATTAATATAGCGCCATTGTCAGAAAGTAACTCATAAAAAATAAATGAATTTATAAGTACTGCAATTTTAACGAAAGATAGCGCCGAAAAAAATGAAGCCTCAAATAACAAGACATGAAAGACATATTCTTCTCACTGAGGCTCTACAGGAGAGAAGGATTTTTTTCAAAAATCACCGCAATGTGCTGAAACGTTCCTAATTTGCATTATGCATCCTTTTTCTAAGCAAGATAGCTCGCGCCTGATGCATCCTTTAGACGAGCTCGAAGGGTCGAGTACTCCAGCAAAATTTTCTCTCTTAAGCTTCTTTAACTCGTGGCACGATATTGAAATTTCGCGTAATTACCAGTTTTTGCGAACGTCAGCGTTTGACGAAAGTAAGGTAACACGAGGACGAAAAACGCTGCACTCTTTCCGGTAATAAATCCTTCGCATAATCAGCGACAAGCTTGCACGTCGGCGGTAAAGGAATATATACCGTGTCTTAAATTATTATAACAACGAATTTACAGCGTCGATTTATCGGAAGAAACCCACGAACCCAGCCATTAATCGTGGCTTGTAGTAACAGGCTTAATTAATGTCACTGCTATGTAAGCAGCTTAATCAAGGGAGAAACTAGTAATCCGATATCATATCCACTTTCAATCGTGAGTCCCCAGTAAATATCGTTCTAACGAACGTAAACGAGACCATTATACATTTATCCTTCTAAAAAAAATGAAGGTAAAAAAAAAACATAGAAAGTACCATCACGAAGACACCTTGCCCAAGAGTAATGTAATTATCGAGAACACTTTTACAAATCCCCGAATAAAATTGAAAATTTTCCCTTCCAATTACGATGAGAGCTTCGCTATCGTATTATCCGCTATTAACAAAGAGCCGATCGCGCCAAGTAAAAATGTAAAAAATTCCAATGTACCATCGTTCCGAGCGATAACGGAGGGCGCGAATTGAAATTCCTTGGATATTTAATCAAAACCTTTATCCACGTTCTATAGTTAGAGTTCAGGTATCCGATGTTAAATACTGATCGTCTAATTTGATATTAGGTGAGCAGATAGGAGACTAGGGTATGCTTTGAGTTGAGTATCTCTTACATGGTGGTCAGTTCTCCTTAATGGAGGCTTCGGGGTCTATGAGATTGAGACGAGCCGCAGGAATCCGCGATAGGGGATGGTTCGGCTTACCGAGATCATCCGCACTGGTTACTACCACTCTCTCGAAACACGATGCACCGGGAGGTCAAGGAAATACGAGGCACACACGACGAGGTGAAGGGAAAAACCACCGGACCGCAGAATTAATCGACGATAATTCACTGATTCTCTCTAATCGGGTGTAATGACCTGCGGGTCGTATTTCGGGACACTGACAAATCGTTGGGGAAAATTCTGATAGTTAGGTCGTGAAAGTTTAGGTTTTCGTTGATGAATTTATCAGGTGGTGTTCTCTTTGGTTGGCGAAGAACTTTTTGCAGAAATATTTTCATTAATGTAGCGAAGGTAATTTAAAAATTGAGCAGAAAATTTTACTTTGTTTTTAAGGTGATTTTGTAATTTTTGCTGGAGATGAATTTCTCTTTGAAAATGAAGAGCTAAAACGAAAGAGGTTACATTCGAAGATACCTCTTTAATATTCTTGATGGTGAAATTTAATATCCCATAAATTGATAGACAATTGAAAGAAATTATTTTTAGAAAAATAATTTAGAGGAGCTTTTGCAAATTAAATTTGATACAGTCACAAATATAATCCTTTTCGTCTGATAGTTTACAAACATAATTATTCATTATCAAATATCAAGGAAAATAAAATTGAAATCGAATTAATTAAAAATTAAAATTTAAAAATAAAATTTAAAATTGAGCGGGAACTTTCACTTTATTTCTGGAATGATTTTTTCGCTTGGAAATTGAAGAACTCAAACTAAAGAAGCATCATTCCAATGTACTTTTTTAAAATATTTGAAAGTTAAATAGTGTTGATTTTAATATCCCACAAATTACTGGAAAATTGAATGAAACTATTTTCCGAAAAATAAAAAATAATTCCATAATTATTACCGATCGAATATAAAAAAGCACGTGAAAATTACACCTACTAAAAGCAGAGTAACTTTTACAATTTATTTAGAAGTGACAACGTGTTATAAACAAAAGAAGATAAATGATTCAAGATAAAAATATCGTTTAAATTGCGACTCGTTACAACATCATGAAATATCGTCGGAGTATTTCCGAGATCGGAATACAAGATAGACGATAAAGGGTTCACGAGGGATCATTAGTGGCTTCCTCGCGAGGGACAATGAGTAAATATTTGATCTCTTTTTGTAGGATGTTTTTTCCGTAAAGCATCCGTGAAGAAAGGATCGAAGTAGCGGGAACTTTGGCAATAAAGTCCGATCGAACAAGATAAACGTATCTTATAAGTGGAACTCACCATTTTGGGTCACCGAGTTTCTCGACAAGCTGCTCATTTCGTGTCGACGTAAAAGGCAAAATATTAAGAAGCATCGCACGATGTTTTCGTGACCGTTGTATAATTTCTTATTAATATTCATTGTTGTATTCAGAGTGCTGTTTTATATTCGAGACTTAAGAAAATTGCTTAATGGATCGCGAGAGATGGAAATAAATTTACAATTGAAATTCGATACGCGTAAACGATGAAAATTTATATTTCACGTCGTCTCGCTCCAAATTATAACCTCGGCCTGTAAAATTTCATTTTCATCCTGGCGATCAAAAATACAAGCGAAACCCTCAAATAAAATTCGATAAACGTGACAAGATAGAAGACGACGTTGTCGCACATCGTATAAATTTTTGTTTCCCTCCAAAAAGGAAGGATTTCATGGGAAAGTACGTTCCAGAGAAAGTGCAAACGTTGCATAAAAGCATAGAAGGGGAAGGTTGTTTGAGAACTCCATTATTTTGACTAAAACGATACGATTATCGGACATTTTTTTTTACCGTGATAACTTAATGGAATCTAAATTACTATTCAATAATCAGGATCGATTAAAATTCAACAATTACGTTACGTTGCTCTTTGTCACAACAAATACATTATCCAATGTGTAACAAGTGGCAGGCAATATTGTTCTCAATTACTGAGTACTCCATATTATTATCAAAAATATACTCGTCAATTAATTATAACTTCCAAGTGTATTCGATCATTGTTACCTTGGAATATTTTTCGAAAAACAACTCGAAACTGTGTCCGCTGTTATTAATATTTATTATGACATTAATTGAACGAAGAAATTGAGTGGAATATGTGACAAACTTAATAGCAATAACAATGGCTACTTTGGGAGTTATTATTATTTAGTATTTACTGTTTACACTGAATAATTACAGATTATTATCCTTGAACCAAGAAAATATTTTAATTTGAATATAATTATTGGCTGGAATAAATGGCAGCGAATATTACTGATTGTATGTATGATAGTGAAATATAAACATCGCGCAATATAAAATCATGGCTGTACACATTTTGTACAGAAAAGAAGAAAGAAATATCTTCGAAATGAAAAATCGTTTCTACTAAATAACAAGCAATAACGCGAGATGTTATTTTCACCGTAGGAATATTTTCATGGCATTTCTCGTTACACCACGCACTCGGGATCTATTTTATTTCCGAAGGAATAAAAAAGTCAAGAGAAAGGGAGAGAGGAAGATAGGTAGAGAGATACAGAGACAGATATATATTCCTCGATGCGAAAATATACTACCGGAAGGCATCCCCTAAGTCGCGACACGAAAATGTACTATCTGAAACCGTGGCTATGATAGAATTAAATATATTGAAAGACCGAGGTCATATATAACGGAAAAATATTTTTCATATGCGAAATCGGCCGTTGTAATTTTGCGGTAGAAGTTTTTCTGCTCGTTGCTCTTTGCAGTAAGTAGATTTGAATTGAAATTATCAAAAGACCTTGGTAAAGGCTTTGAGCGCGAAATTATTACAAGGATCGAAGTGAAATTAATGTCAGACTTTTGACATGGTACTTTGCGCTTCGCTGGTTAACCGCTTTAAGTAATAATTCAAACATTCAATTAATAGTTTGGAAAATATACACAGAAATATTGTTTTCGTAAATTAAAATTTTGGTTAAAAAAATATTGCGAAATATTATTTGAGATTCAATGACGTAAAAAGATTGCCGTTGATTTTGAAAACTTTATTCTTCTTGTATGGTTTTAATTCTTTACAAACTTCTGGGTGAAAATTAAACATACTTTGACAGGGAATTATAATGTCTTTCTTTTTTTTGGAAGCTGCGTTAATTCTTAGGCGATGGAACAACTTGCAAACGGGAAAGTTTGCGCAAGAAACTTTCCTCTTCCGGGAAACAAAAGGGAATTTACAATTTCGAAACAGAGACTAATCGCCCAAACTTTGTTACAACGAAAGTAGAAATAATTTTGCAAACGGAATCGCGGAATATCTTGAGGCCAGGAACTCGTTCCAGCGATCTTAACATCGCAAATGTCAAGCGGAGTTTCTTGTACGCGAATATCGCTGGCACATATTTAATTTAATACTAGCAACTGCAAAAGGTAACTGAAAGAAACAGCACTTTATGAGAAAAAAAATTCTACCTCGTGTAATGTAACGACCTTCCGACTAGGATTGGTAATACTTTTACAAATATTTTGAATATCCACAACGTGACTCGTCCAGTCTCCAGACTCGTAGTCTCCATCATCCCAAAATCCTATTTTCCGTCCTCGACAGTCACCATTCCTTTTTCATCCCCCAATCACTCTTGCAAGTTCAGAAATCCTTACTTTCTTACTTTGACCTTTCAACTCTCTAATACCGTCCTCCAGATTCCACTCCTTTCCCGAAAACCTTTAAAAATCCTGAGCTCTTTTAAACTATGGTTCAGTTTGGATTTTATTCATCAATTTAGTTCAGTCTCAGTTCATTCATATTAAGTTCACAATTCATTGCTAATTCCAATTCATTACTATTCCTAATTCATTGCTAATTCCAAGTCATTGCTAATTCCAATTCATTATTAATCCCAATTCATTGCTAACTATAATTCATAATCTTACAAGTTCAATATTCATTACAACAGCAAGTGCTCATTATTATCTTATTCTCGCAATTATTTCATTAACATCTGTATTGCTTTTCGAAGAAGACGAAGATTTGAATATATCACACACTCGACAGCAAAAATTTCTCTTATTCCACTGGATTCAGAAGATCTAATGGCCTCATTCGACATTATCCTTGAAAAATCGCAAGAGCATAGAACGCTTTGATAAAAGGAGAACGATAATTCACGAAATAAGTTTTAATTCTCTCTTTTCATCCAGAATATTTAACACTCGACGAATGTCACTTTGTCTCATCCACGTCGTATAACACAAGAGAGTTCGTGAAATTGGCGAAACATCGAAGGACATTCTACGTAAGCCGAAGATTAGCAGCGTAATAGACAAGCGGAAATGATGTTTGACACGGGAGAACAAGATGGCGTCGTTAATCCCGGAGCTTTAACGCATATGGAAATTCCACGTGTCTGCGTGTCGTGCTTGGAATATCAATAACAAGCCTCAGACTTGCTTCTCTATGCGTCCGACTGAAAAATGTTGTAAATATAACGAGCACGATCGCTCGAATGTCGATAATCCTGACACCGCTCCAACGGGTTTCCGGTTCACGGCGAAAAATCACCTCGGAAATGTGGTCCCCCAAAACCGATCGTTTGTAATCTCGATGGACGATGGTCGATATAGTTGCGGCGTTAAATTCAAATTGGAAATCCTATAGGGGCAAAAGAAAAAAAAAAATCGAAAGAACGGCACTTCAAAAGCTCACGCTTCAATCGATGCAACTATGGAAATTTGCATGGTCTGCGTGGTAAATTTGACAATTAGGAACTCGATTGACCCTGTTCGCCAAACTTTCGAGAGAAAAGCACGGACTAGTTTCTAACGACCTATAACTACGAACAACTACAATCAAGAAATACATTTGCATCGTGAACGTTGAGAAATTAAAACTGCTATGAACATTATTACAACGTTGATTCCTTCTACACGAAATTCCGATACTCTTTCCCTATCTTTTTTATTTTTATGACACCTCGTTCCAACTGTTTCGTTCCCTTGATAGTGCTCCAAAGGAAATAAGAAGATTTCCATACCCGAGGTATCGAAGGCGGTAAATTTAAACGAACGCGAGATCATCGTATTCCAGGTGTTGCGATGTAATAACGTACAAATATTCTTCGATACTTTATCACTAGTTTTCATAGAATTTACGAGAGATTTTTGTAAGACCAGCGAGGAACGAAGTTAAGCGTTCTCACGTCTGGCTTTCGTCAAGAGGACAGTTCCTCCAGCGAGGGAGGAAGACGACTTTCACCCCTACGGGGTTTTTTTCGCGGAAAGGAGGTCCTCAAAAAACCCAGCAATAGCAGAGGAGTCTTAACAGGAAGTCGTCGTATAGAATCGACGATTTTTCCTCGTCGAAAAACGACCAAGTCAGACTCTTGAAAAGATGTTATCGCAAACAAGACATACTATTTAACTTGTTGTATATCCGTGTACATATTTAATTACATTTTGGGACAGTCAGGCCCTAAAGAATAAAATAAAAAATCTAAATCTACATCTTTCCCGGACAGCCATCCGTGCGGCTATGATATTTTATATTTACGCGCCACTATAGTGCGGATCTTTTAACCCTAGATCACTAACCTTATTTTTCGACGCTTAACACTAACCTTCGTCTCTTCGACTACGGTGTTTACAAAAGGGATTAAAGGGTATTATTTAAATAAAATTTAAACATGTTTTTTTCTATTATTAAAGATAGGCATTTATTTATTACGATAACGTTAACTAATATAGCATACTTATTAAATCCGTGTCGTCGAATCGACGAAGGTTAGTGATCTAGGGTTAATGTACCACCCACACAGGGTAATGTCCTCTGAGAGAACATTAATTGGAAGTAAAAAGGAAGTTTATTTGTATTATTGGCTCAGAACGAGATTATTATATTGATACGAAGCACTCAGTAGATTAAATGATACTGGGGAGCGAGACTTGGCAATTGTTTGTAATAAATAAAGAGATGAGATTCTACGGTCGGTGGTCCTCGTTGAAGGACGTGTTTATTTAAATAAACGTTCTCAGTTTTTCTATAAAATTGTGTTCTGTTTAATTATGTCCGAAAGGATAATGATTGCACGGTCGACTCGTAGCAATATATTGTATTTAACAACTTATATTTGTATACACCCATAATACAGTATTTATGTAAAGAGAAAAATCCGTGTCTTACATTTTATTCCAAGTTTACCAAAGGGAGAGGAACATTCGACAACTTACACGCACTTGCGTATTAAATGTAATTAGAAGTGGAATTTGGGAGCTTCTGCCAAACGTTTGACGAAGCGTTAGTTGAAATGGGGTTAATTGAAGATCATTAAAACCATGTGGGTGATGTACGATCGTTATCATAAAGATAAGACGATTATAACTCCGGTATATTCGTACCGTTAAGTTGATTCTACCTACTGCTTAGTAATTCTAGTCTCAGAGGAGCTACGCGTCAGGAAGATAAGGTAATAGGACTAAAATGGTAACGCGATCCTACTAATTAACCGTCCTCAAACGGACCCACTCGTATTTGCCAACACTTCAAATTACCGACGTCTTACCGGGTCTACTTGAAATTAGGGTCGCTCTTAATTAAAGATACGACCTCGAAGAGAAGTATGAAGGATTATTCGCGACACCTTATACATATTTCATTGGCAACTCGATCTCTCGTTGCGGAAATGTAACATTAATCGTTATCGCATCATCAATCCACAACTAACGATCGTTTCCAGTTTCTCATTATTGCCGGAATAATGACGGACGGTCGTCAATTAAACGTGTCATCGATTTGTACGCATCGTTACGGGTCCAATTTATTTTCCATTGAGTTAGCACGATTTATTTGCGTTGACACAATTTAAACCGTACGTTCGTTAATTCGGAAATTGACGGTGGCTCAAGAATATCACGTTGAAAAGCCATTATATTTGGTTTTGATGCCAGATTACGCTCGACAGGTACAGTTGTTTCGATGAATTGTTGGAATTTGTTCTTTAGGATGGTTAACCCCTTGACCTACGATTTCTTTTCTGACGGGGAGTGCGATGACACAAAATTAATTTCTGAAATCAAAAGTTTTCACTGACTTTTGATATTTCGTGTAACTGAATGTAATATTTACACTAAACGTACCGACAGTTTTTCCTAAAGGCAAATTTACGTTGAAATGGGGCCAATGGACTGTGGTAGCTTTAGTGTTAATAGTATAGAAATAATGAGACCGTTTCGTGACCGGCTGATATTGTTAATTTAATAGTTTTTGGAAGACTTCAAAATTTCTTATTTCATTTTCTGCGCTTCAAGTCCTACACGTAGTTGTACTAAGGCAGAGGTGTCAAACTCGCGGCACGAGATGGGCATTTTTTCGGCCCAGTCAATATATCCGACGCAAAGTAAAAATAAAATAGAAATGTGAATTAGAAACGAAATCAGCATATCAAATTATAATATACTTTATTTATAAACTATATGGATCATTTTAAATTGTACGCGCGAAAATGTAAAATTCTAATTTCCTGAAATGGAGTTTGAGTTTGACACCCCTGTACTAAGGGATTAAAAGAGAATATTTCATGGAGTGATGTAGAAAATATGTCGTTTCTTTATCAGAAGTTTGCAGTCGATATTCCGTGGGATATTCCCCTCTCCTTGGGCTCATTAATTTCTTCGAAACTTCGTGAAAATTCGCCTCACGTGCCAAACAAACTACGTCACGTTCGACGATAAGAGCAAGGTTTAGAAACCTCTCGCAAAACTATGTATATATCGCAATTGTCGTTTTTCTAGTCAATGACCACTCTTTTCGAGAAAGAATTCGCAGATCGAACGAAGGAGCGGGTGTTAAGATGGTTGGCACACTTAAAATTTTAATAGCACTTTACGAATCGTTATTCGCCATAAACAGCCCTAACAATAAAAATAACTTGCGCTTTACCGGTATTATCGAAGGATAATCCTTTGGTATAGGAGCAAAATTGGAGTTGTTAATGCCAAATAAATGTGGAAATGGTTAAGAATTGAGAGAAAAAAAAACTAAATGTCCCTAGGGCCTATCGAGAGAGGCCACGAGGTTAGGGCAAGAGAGTAAGCAGTAGAATGTGCTTGAGATAGGACCGTTACACAGAATAAGATTATTTTTATTTCATTTATTTTATCTTTATCATAGTAATAAATAGTATTTTAAGAAGTGTCTCGAATTCATTAGTATACCCAAGAACACTATTCCTACATAAATATGAAATATTATTTAAATCTTTGGGTACTATGGACACATATATGTGGTTGATAAACAAATTAAGAGAAAGATAAATACACAATTACTAATTTATAGCTTTTATACATCAACTTCTTAGCCTACAACACCGTGCGACACTCGTAGCGCAATATGTAAATAGAATAGGAAATGTTGAAATTTCGTAAAACCTACAAAATTGAAAATATCAATGAGACACAATAAAATTACTCCTATAATGATAACCCTACGTTAAAATATATAAGATATCAAGATTCACAGACCAATTAGTATTTTAGCAATTGAATTCTGAAGCATTGCAAGGACAGTCACAAAAGTAGTCGTAGGACAAGGGGTTAAAACTCTGAATTTGGGGTAAAAAAAAGTATCTTCTAATTGCAAAATAAGTGATTATCTCTAAATACTCGAAAAAATCTCGAAAGGGTTAAAATTTCATTCAAAATATATTTCAGCTCTACAAGATTCATGAAAATATAAAAGCACCAACTTCCTGCTCGATAAAAACGACAACATAAGAGACTCACCTTTCAACCACTAAAATAAATGTAGAAAATATCTCAACCTGAACATAACTCGAGCAAACCATTCTTTTGTTTCAGGATCGTCGACGCGCGATGAAGGGTCGCCAGAGCGAGAGAAATGCGCAACGAGATCCGCATCCGGCGTCGCGACGCCGTTGAGATCCACTCGATCCCCCTGAATGGAAACACGCGTCAGGAAGCGTGTCATCGGGAAGAGTGCGAGGAGAACGAACGATACTCGTTTCACGAGGATTGCACTCGTCTCTTATAAGTGTTTCGTCGAAGATCGACGAAGAGGTTAAGGATGAGGAGCGCGTGGATTTTATCCATGCTGGTGTCACCTTTCCTGGTGTTAACCAGCTTTCAAGGGGACACCGTAACGAGAGGAAGTAGCGGAATACAAATCGGCACGAGCGACAGAGGAACGTCTACGAGAAAAATCGGCACGAGGCGGGGCACCGGCTTGAAACTCGGTGAGGGGAAATTTCTCAATTCTACGAGGCAGAGGCACTTTACGACGACTACAACCACCACCACCGAACCACCCTCAAGACACATTCATGCTCCGCAACATTCTAGCGAGGATAAATACAACACCTCTTACCTCAAGGTGAGGAAACAGAGTATTCTCTTTGGCATCAACACTGGATCTACGGATGTTAAATTTGTTATACTTAAGGCGTCGAACACCCCCGGTATTTTGCTAGTTTCATCATTTTGTCCTGAGGTGAAAGCTTTTCTATCAAAATTACGTCTTTGCGAGGCTGAAATTTTAAAGATACGAATACTGTCCGGCAAGTGAAAGATGGCCAGGGAGCCTCTTGTTTTCACCCCCTATTTCTGGTCTTTTGTCGGAATCGTCAAATCCAGTTTGCTGAAGTTAACACTCAACGTAGTCATTCAATTTAAGAGGCTGGATTTGGTGATTACAAAATTGAAATGGCATTAATCGGTGATTGAAAACTAGAGCAAGAAAACTAAAAACTAAAATTATTGGTTTTCTAACGCATACAACTCCAATTTCATTAGCAACAGTTTTCCTCTGCAACAGAGGAATATATGTATTCCCCTAACAACAATAATAGAAAGGTTTGTTATTTTAACAAAAAATACAGACTTCATACCTTAACTAATTATTAGCTTTCCTACATAGAATATAATAAACACTACTGCGTGTATAATAATTAATATTACATGAGTTCTTCAATGGAAAATAGAACTAAAAAAAACATTGGAAGCACATGATAATTGTTTTCATACGAATATCCAATGACATTATATAAAATAAAATAGGCTCGGCTGCTCTTTAGCCATCTTTCAGTTGTCGGACAGTAGATCATAGCGCACTCGGCTTAATGTCTTCTGACAAATGTCTTATTCTGATTTGCCTGGCGAATAGAGACATCCCTTGTTTGCACGTCATTATTGATTTTAATACGTAATTCGTGTGTTACAAGATACACGTCAAATATTTACTGGACCGATTCTATTTTAGGAAATGTTTGTAAAAATAGCGGGAGAATAAAGCTCATCAATTTCACGACTTCCTTGGATCTAGTGTTAAAGGATCTTGATAAAAAGGGCGTGGAACTCGGGGTTGCGTGCTGGGTCACTGGGTCGGCGCTTGAGGAATTTCTTGGCAATGCATTCGTGTTATCCTTTCATTGCTTTTCGTAGTCT
This sequence comes from Cerceris rybyensis, assembly GCA_910591515.1. Classification (NCBI taxonomy): domain Eukaryota; kingdom Metazoa; phylum Arthropoda; class Insecta; order Hymenoptera; family Crabronidae; genus Cerceris; species Cerceris rybyensis. The sequence continues at coordinate 10,664,757 of OU342790.1, forward strand.
AACTATGCGGATGCAACTTTGAACTTTTCACCCTGCTTTTTTTTCTTCTATGTTTTTAATTGTAATGGTAATTTTGTGTTGGTGCTACCGTTCTAAGGGGTGTAGAACCGCCGAGACCAAGATATATTACGTAATGATTTAGGAAACCTCCCCTAAAGGAGATTTGAATTTGACTGTATTTATTAAGGGTCAGACCCTTTAACTTCATATTCGTCATAGAATTTAGATAAATATTTTTCATCCATATTAGTAGAATGTTTAATTTTCTAGAATTTAAACCTCCAATTTTCATCCCCTCAATGTACTGATTGCAAAAATGGAACCAGCCCCAAGAAACGTTGCTAAGTGTAATATGTTTTAGTTGTGAAATTTCTAGTTAAGAATTGGGTCATAGTTTTTCAAGAACCGCATTCCTTCGCTAATACTTCCACATTCTTATCGATAGACGCTGTCGAAGCGTTTCTCGATTAGCGGGCCTTTTTCCCGTCCGTGCATTTTCTACAATTCCCCGAACGACGACGACGTCTAGTCGTCTTTTCGTAAGGACGATGAGCCTGACGGGGCACGATAAAAAATTCACCGGTCTCCGGAGCTGGAAAACGACCTGTCAGCGTCTTTGGGATATAGCTTCTTGCTGTTCAAAGGGAATCCAATGCGCTCCGCAAGTAATAAAGTCTTCCATAGTGGCATTTACCTTGCCTTTTTTCTACTCGCGGGATAATGACTTTACGTTTTGCCTTTCCGTGATCATAAATTATTGTCATATCAAGAAGAATGATTTTTAAACCTAAGACAAGAATGATACATCTTCTATCGAAGTATTTGCTTTGATCTTTTACTCTGAAGAATTTGAAGACTCTTCGTTATATGATTGCAACCCGGATTTATCATTTTTTAGCGATAATTTTAATTACATCTGGAGAGAGTTTGTTTCTTATCGGAGAGTAATTACTTCTTCCTTCGTTTGTGATTGCCATTGTTTTAGATCTTACTAAGAGACATATAACTTTCGATAAATCCAGGAAGACTCTGTTTTAATCTCCTTAATGTTCTCCTCGGTGGCATCTTACGAATAATAGATTTGTAAGTCAATGCTCCGATTATCTCTGTTTTACTCGATCTTCCTCTCCAGAAGATAAACAGACGCAATTAAAAGTATCTCGTTACAATTGCCAGTTACCCATAAATTTCTCCATGACGACTGGACAATGACGGAAGAAAAGGGGATATTCAACTTCCCTTTTAAATTTATCAAGTCTCAGGGAGAAAGACACGCCACTTTATTTTTACAAAATTAAATTGACGTACTGTAAAATTGACCGTAATTGCTTCATTTCATTTAAAAATAAACCAAGGACGAGTATCCAATTGGACAAATTTCAACTTATGTGTTTCACCCCTTCGCATCATTTCTTTTGGGACTGAGTGAGCAATAATTCAGAATTTATTGCTGAAATAATAATTTATCCCTGTTTTTTAATATTAACACTAGATTTACGGAGCCAATTTGACTCATTCAAAATTTGATTACTATATGTGTAATATATCGTTTGACTAATTTTTTTAACAATAAATCTTTCATTTAAATTTATTTGGAACTATTTTCTTTGCAAAAAACTTCAATTTTCTTGTATGAGTCAAATTGGCTCACTTCAGAAAAATAGGTATGTAAATATTTTCATAAAAAAAATTTACGTATATCAACATCCGTAAATCTAGTGTTAATGGTATAGAGATAATTTGGTCTTATCTTCACCCACTGACTTTTTTAACCCTTTGGCCTACGATTTCTTTTCTGACTAGGCGTGTAATAATTCAAAATGAATTCCTGATATCAAAGCTCTCACTGATTTCTGATACGTCTATAACTAAAAGTAATATTAATAATAAAGAAATAATAAGACTGTTTCGCAACCAGCTAATATTTTTTTTAATAGTTTTTGAAGGTCTATAAAATTTCCTACTCCATTTTCCGCGCCACGAGTGTCGCACGTTGTTGTAAGCGGTTAATTTAATAGTCTTCGGAAAACTTAAAAATTCCCTATTCTATTTATCGAATCACGACTTTAACTTGTTACTGTACGACAAGGGGTTAATAGACGATAAATTTTCTCATTAAGAAAACAAAGAAGCGATTCTTTTCCGTAAAAAGGTATAAATCGTTGGAATCTTCTTCGGTTAATTACGTTCGTTGGAATTAGTCGATTCATCGATCGATTAAGTAAACGTTCTTTCTCAGTATCGCGAATTTTCCAGCTTCGCTCGAACCATCTTCGAGGGTGGATAGGCAGAAACGTAAGTTGCTGTCCATTCTCAGCCTACATACCATTCATTCGCTACGATCGATTTGTGCAACAGGTGCTCGCTGGTCCATTCTTGCAGTAATAAAGTGAACGCCCTGGATGCACTTTTCCGAGAGCTTTGAATACATAATACATACGATTGCAATGAAACAGAGTAACCTCGCTTCCAATACTTCCGATCGATTATGCTTTAAGAACCGTAACGTGATTCGCACGGTTTTCGTGGAAATCCTAATCTATTCGAGGTGCTTCAGGAAATGTCCTTTTTACGGTCCGGAATTTAAATCTACAACGTGGAGATTTCGTAGGATTTTCTTCCTTCCTTGCCTTACTCTTTTTCACGATTTTGCTAATTTTATTATTCTTCCAATTTACGTGCGCTCTATTTTTCCACATAATAATATTACATTTTTTTAACTTGCTTTGGCAGTAGATTATTTTACTATCGTATTATGCACCGATGGCTATAAAGATGATATGAGTCAAAAGTTTGTGAAATTGAGCTTGAAATAGAAAAAATCTAAATTTTCTAAGAATATGAAAATTGTCTACTTGCACAAAACTTAACGTATAGTCGAAAAAGATTTAGAAATGTCTCTAGACACAGAATTAAGTGATTTGATCCACTGTCACGATTATAGACATAAATGTTTTCCATATAAACTATCCCCATTTAAAATTTCTTTGCAATATTGGTAGAATTAGTACGTCGAATCTAATACGAAACTTTCGTAATTTCGTAAATTTGGTAAATTCGTAAAAGCAAGTACATAGTTTCTCAACCAATTTCGTAGAAGAGCTAGCAAGCTAACGATTTCTATTGCTAGGACACTCTTCCGCCTCTTTCGTTACAGTGATTTGATTGCGTAACAGGTGGGCATGATGGTGCCGCAAAAGGCTTTCGGTGTGAGGAACTACTCGAAGGCAGTAACAACCGCCATCAGCTCGCTTCAGAGGAGTACAAGGGGACCGAGATTAGGTCTTTTCCAACGCTACAACATTCACGTCAAGATAGTGATGAAGGAGCTTACACCAAGTCCTACCAGTAAGTTTGAATTTTCTTTTTGTAATAACTTTCCTCCATTGTGGAAAACGCGTCATGATCAACACTAGATTTACGGACGTGAAATCTGCTATAACAAGCAGTATATTAACACGTTGACTGCCATGCGGGTCACCGGTGACCGGCACCATTGAATTTCATTGAAATTTAATATAACGCTTCAATTGGAATATTTATGAATTTTCTAACATATTTAATATTCAAATATTGGCGTTAGAAAGATAAAAGTTTGCTAAATATCTATCTATAAGTATCTTTAGAACTTCTGCTTTATAAAAATGTGATTTTAAATAGAAAAAGTTTCAATTTTAGTAGAAATGACGAAGCTAGCGAAATACCGGTGGCGCTGACTGTCATGGGGGTCACCGGTGACCATTGCTATTGAATTCAATTAACTTTCGTATGATTTTTCGATTGTAATATTTACGAATTTACTAAGAAATTTAATGTGATTTTAATCTTTCTGCTTTACAAATATGGGATTTGAATAGGAAACGTATCACTTCAGTAGAAATAATAAATCGAGCGAAATTTCAATGTCGTCCAACATCATAAATCAGAACGTTGGAAATAGAGGGATCAAACAGCAAAGAAAATGATCAGTTATGTAATTTCTATTAGAAATAAAAATTATACCACGTCACCATAAGTTTGGAAAGTGTTTTTGAAATGATGGGAATCCGTTAATTTTACAGTTTCCGTAAATCTAGAGTTAATATAGTGAGCGTTAAATTTCCAAATATACTACAAGAATAATTGAATAACAAACGAGAGAATTTTCAAGACATGTCGTTAATTTGATCATTTGTACTATGGACATATGGTCGATGACAAATTGAGCTTGAAATAATTACACACTTTAACGTCATGAGCTTCGCCGCGCTTAGAAGTTACTGGACCCTGGAGCATCTCTCTTCGCGGTAATTAAACTCCGTGAGACAAAATTAAAGGAGATTGTCCAGGGCGAAGAAAAATCGTCTCGTAATAAGATTTTAACGCGTGGCAATTTAGCGGTCCGTTGTACTCGCTGCGGTCATTTTGACGATCATTAGGCCGAGGCTGGAAGGTCGTATCTTCTTCCCAACGTCGTTTACCTTTATTCCGAATGTTATTGTTCTCTCAATAGTCCGGCTAACGAGCGCAAAACAAAACGTTTCTGGACTCGAGATACTTTGTTTGTTTTAATCATTAGATTGGATCGAAACGAACAAGTCTCATCGCTGGCTAGATGGATTCATTTCCTTTATAACGAAGCAAAAGAAACACCATAAAAACCTTCTATTTGCGACGATGCTACTTCGCTTAAAGTATTATTGCTTGACCCATTTCATTTTTCAGATATTTCTATAATTTGTTCAGTCTCGTGTAATAATCTATACGGTTGACTATTTCTATCACGACACGGGCAAACACCGTTGCCTATATAATATAAATATGTAAATCGATGCAAAGAATGTACTTGAGGAAAAATTCCACCCTATCTACCCTACAGCAAACACGTCTCCCTTCTCCCTTTCGTGTAGGACTCGCTGTTCCTAGCGAGCGCTATCGAAATTCTTTCAACCCTTCTCATCCAAAGTGACAAAAAAATTCTGCAAACATTAATCTCAACCTGGTGTCAACGAGAGTACTACGTGTTTAAATCATCCGTCAAACACATCACCGTCTATCCTCTGAAAATGAAAAGCAGCGTCAATCACAAAGTAGTGAGGAGCTAAATTAACCCTTTGCGGACAGAACATTACTAAATATTGACAAATAATCATTTATTTGGCGATCCAAATCCAGCTTATCAGAAATTTGAGCTTAATTAGTGTATATTATTTATAAATTACTTCATTTTTAATCATACCTCACCGGTTGCATTTCAATTTTTCTATTTTAACCCTAGATCACTAACCTTATTTTTCGACGCTTAACATGAACCTTCGTCTCTTCGACTACGGTGTTTACAAACGGGGTTAAACGGTATTATTTAAATAAAATTTAAACATGCTTTTTCTGTTATTAAAGATAGGTATTTATTTATTACGATAACGTTAACTAATATGGCATACTTATTAAATCTGTGTCGTCGAATCGACGAAGGTTAGTGATCTAGGGTTAACCGTGTATACGTACGGCAATAAACTATAATTAATTTTTTTCTCAGACCGCATATATGCGTCGCTAGTCTGACAAAGGGTTAAGATCCTTAGTATTATCGATGAGTCAGAACCATACATCGATCGCATCGATGAAACAGAGTGTTACGAAAGCATTTTTGGAAATAACACGAATGGAAAGAGAGCAAGAGAGAGAAAGAGAGAGAGGGATGATAACGTATCCGCGGGGAGGTGAATATGACTTGTTTACGAGGCAATCGTAGCGGACACCGCACCGAGTTTTTCAGCTAAATTCCCAGAACACCTGCGAACATTCCGTTTCGGTCGAAAGCTTCTCCAGGGTGAAATAAAAGGACGAGAGAAAAGGGTGGGGGTGTTGGGGATAAAAAATGAAGTTTCAGGTCCCAACAGTGCGCGATTCACTACCTTAGTGCGCTCGGTTGCGAACCCTCCAGGATGTAATTAGGGTCGAAAAAGGACGGGTCTACGGAACCGAAAAATAAGAAGGCGACGAATAGGTCTGTGCTCAGCGAGCGCGTAATTCTCGCTGTTCTTTTCCCATTGCTTTTTTTGCACGACACCATTTCCACGACGTTTCCGTCAACGTCATTCGATGCTTTTGATATTTTCATGCTAATTTAGATTTTTCGTATTTCTTCTGGAGGAACTCGAATCACTGTTTATTTCGTGATGACTAGGCTTTGTAATTGATTTTTTAATTAATTAATTAGAGGCGATTTTTAAAGTACAATTAAATACTTCTTTGTGTTAAAAGGGATGCTGTGTACAAAAATTGATGAATTCTTTAGAAATCTATAAATATAATAATTTGTAAATTATGAAATAAATTTAAATTGACACGATCGATTTAAAATATTTATAGTGCAATTTATTAAGCGTTTTATCGAATCCAATCATTTATGGAAGAAGCGAACGATGGTTGGATAAACGCTTCGCACCTTTTCTCGCTCTTTTACTTCCGTAATTACCGGCTTCAGGGGCTTTGATTATCGACGAAGTTATCGGTCAGAAATGTTTGAAAAGTAGGACTCAACTCGATTTAGAAGTCAAGTATCTCTCAATTGGCAGTTGCAATTTGCCAGATCGCCCGTTAAGCTTCGTCTCTGTTTAAACGTATACTTTCTTCCCTTCGTACCTTTACTTGCAAATATTTGTAGTTTATCCAAACTGGTGTGCAAATTGACCAAAGTTCAACAAAACGAACGTACCGAAGGAATTGAGGGTCAGACGGAAACTTTGATTACCTTTAAAGAAGAAATTTCCAGTTTCCGATAGACGGAGGCAAAGTGAAAATTTCTATGACAGAGCACCCTTTTTTTTTAGAATTAGCCCCATAAATCTCGATCGGATTTTTAGTGACTGTTCAAAATCCAGGGTAAGAAGACGGGGAGAAACTCGTAGATCGGTTCGAAGCCATTTCGCGGGACATTGGAGCCTTTTATGGAGGGGTAAGGTCCAACCTTTATCGCAAAAAATCCTAATGTCGAATATACGGTCATTTGGAGGGAAACGACAGGAAGGTTTTCGCTCGTTTCGTGCCTTTATCCATCAATACAAATCAGGATTTCGAGATCGATCCAACTCCCGAAGTTTCTCTTTCTACTTGGCCAATAAACTCCGCTTTAACCCCACTGACATTATCGTTTCTTAACCTGTCCTCAAATGTAGTTGCAAACGACCCTCGCGAAAGCGGAGGAAACTTTTGACCGACGTTCTATCGAGGAATAAAGAAATTCGAGTTGCCTCGACTCAGATTAAAATGATACTGTTGACCTTTAATACTGTCACTTTTTATGGGGGTGGGTACCAGCAATTCAAAGTGATATTAATCTTCATACGTACTTGGTGCCTTTTCTGACCCAAATCGAATTTTCATGTTATCTAGATCAAGACAAATTGTAGACAATGACGTCATATCGTTCTCAATAAAATTATTATAATGAAAACTTGTAAAAATCTTGTTTTTTTAGATAGAAAATAGGCTACAGGTCAGAATTAAAATTAGTGTCATTCTTTTAAGAGGTGAATGTAGACTGAAACATTTACGGATCGGGATCAGTGATCATCTTTGGAGAATTCATAAAAGAAAATAATTAAACTGTTAATAACAAAATAGAAAATGGAACTATTTCTCAAAACATGTTACTTTAATACTAAAACTACCAAACCAGTAAAAATGACTGTTATACAGTTTTTTTTACAAAAAATCTGCAAGTCTATAGAAGAGTCATGGAATAAATATTCTACGTACATCTGAAAAAACATAAATCACCAAAATCATCTTTTTGACTTCTTGATTTCTCTGTTTTCAAAGTACTTATTTAATATATTGAAATATAGTAGATTTAACGCCGGTAGTTCTAGTGTTAAAAATGAGAATATCCTTTAGTACCTCAGTCTTCTCCTATGGGACCTGTCAAGGTACGACAACCACAAGATGTCCTCAAAGGAGTCCGTCCAGTGTCAAAGGTCAGAACACGTGCACCTGAAAAAAAGAAACAGAATCGATTATTCCAGTGATTATTTATATAAAAATCGTGCTCGAAATATCTCGTATTTAGGGGAATGGTCATTTCAGGGAGATTCTCAATCCAACCACGTATCGGCCGACTTTCGAAGCCTCTTTTCCACGACCTTGGAGGGAAAGTCAGAGAATATAAGCTACGGCTGTGACCCATCTTGGGATTCAACGGATGAAAGGCGATAGCGAGAATAAAAACGTTAATACACGATTCTGTCCCTTCGTGTCGAACACATTTCGAGGGCTCGCCCTGTATTTCACATCATAATACAATACACGAATCCCTCATTCAACGTTCCATTCGCACAGAATTGCAATACAGGATCGATGAATTTAAAAGGGTATTCTACGGAAGTTTTCACTTTCTATCAAATTCTGATTACTGGGTGTAACTTTCTTTCAATCCCAGTATCGTATTCTTCTCGTTCATTCGTTACATCGTTCATTAATCTCTCTCTTGTTGCACCACGAGTTTGCTCTTTGTTCCAAGCAAATGAGAGAATGCAATAACTCTGGATGCAAGAACCTTTTCCTTTTCTTTCAAACCTGTCAATTCTATCCCTTTTGTTTCGTTACAGAGTGTACCGATACAATCTTTAACAAGCTTCCCCGGAAAAGATTTTGAAAGCAAGCAAACTATTCAACCGTTCTCCAATATCCACCATCAATCAAGCTCTTTTAATTGCACGATGTATTTCGTCTCTCGATAAAACAGTGTTTGAAACCTCTCTGAATTTTCTTTTCTACCTGCAATGACTTTCGAAGTTGTCGTAGTGTTAAAATAATGATCACCGGTTTATCTTCGTCTGAAAATAGAATCGCGAAACTCTCGAGCACCGAGCGTCGAGTGTTTCGTGTTAATTTAATTGGCAGTAACGAAGCCTTCCTCATATACGCTCGCATCTCTCGCGTGCACAGCGTCAGATAATTCTCAGGTCATGTAACAAACACCACCATGAATTAACCATTTTGCAAAGAGTCGATAGCTCAGCACCGATAACGGGTTATCAGAGGCTAACAATAGGTCAGCTCGCCCGTTTGTCCTTTTATACCAAGCGACGACACCTGCACGGTGCATGCAGTTATTTTGTATCCTTTTATGCAAGGATATGAGCATGTTGAAACCGTGATCGCAACGATCTACATTTAACCGACGTGTTTTAATGTATTCGTAGCAGCTGAGTAAATTTATGCACGGAATATACGGCGAATATTGTTTGCGATAAAGATAACGACGGATGGAACGAATATTTAGGTGTGAAATATTCTGTGTTGTTCTTAGTATTTATTTTTGCGTTTGTTGAGCTTTTTCGTAACAACAGAACTACCAAATCAGTCAAAATGATTGATATACAATTTTTCCAAAAATTCTTCAAGTTTGTAGAAGAGTCTACATCCGTTTAAAAAAATGTAAATCATCGAATTTGTCATCTCTTCTGTCTCTTGATTTTTTTTTTTTAAACATTTTATATATTGAAATTTAATAGATTTCACACCGGTAGTTCTAGTGGCAATATTGTTGGTACTTTTACATTAGAGGTATGAGGGGAAATTTTGAGGAAGTTGTATTAGAAATCGATTGTTCGGGGAAAGAGGATGAAAGCTTAAAAGATACTTTTATGATTCGTGATTCGCAGCTTTGCCTTTGTGGTAAATGTAATCTCTTACCCGATGCATTTCCATATATCAGGCTGGACTCGTCTGAAATCACTTTCTAGAATAGATTTTCCCTGTCATCGCGATGAATCATAGTTCCCATGTGTTGAATTAAATATGAGACGTTTTCTTCGATTTTTGCCGGTGAGATGTCGATAAGAAATTTCTTGGAAATCCTGCTTTTCAAATTTTCGATTAATTCACAGGGAAACCTGTAGGATTTTTAATGGAAAGCTCTTAGAGATGGAAATTTATCAGGTTTAATTTGGATCTTTTGGAGTTTGAAAGTTTGAACAGGGAACAATTTATATTTTAATGTAACTTCGTGCAATTTTTACTTTAAAACCCCTAATTTCGCTCTCAGTTGACCGTAGGTAATCAAGGATGATTCTGTAGAAAATTAGGTAGCACGTTGAGCAGCGTTAAACATGACACGATATGGGATCGCGAAGAGCGAGAATGTTGAATATTATATAAAGCTAATTTAAACTATGCAAATTTCATTCACCCCCTAATGGTTACTATCTACTTTCTCTGATTACAAGTGCGGTACATTATGCATCTTGCTTTACCAAATTTCCCTTCTCCAATTTCATAGATAAATGAAATTTATCCTAAGTCAGTTTTCCTAATCTTTTAAAGATTAATATTTAATTGTTCCAATCTTAACTCATTGACCTACGATTTTCTCCGTGACCAAGTCCCTCAATAACTCAAAATTAATTATCGTAATAATAATTGACCCTTAATTTCCTATATACCGTGTAACATATACTATTAACGCTAGAACTACCAAACCAGTCAAAATGACTGGTACATAATTTTTTCAGAAAATTCTCCAAGTTTATATAAGAGTCATAAAACAAATATTCTACGTCTTTATCAATAAACGTAAATCATCCAATCGATCAAATTTTCCACCGCTTGTTTCCCCCTTTTTCAAAGTACTTATTTAATTTATTAAAATATGTTAATTTGACGCCGGTAGTTCTAGTGTTAATACCATAGAGCTAACATCAACGTTTTCTGACCCACTGATATTTTCAATTTAACAGATTCTGGAAAATTTGAAAATTTCCTATTTCATTTACCGAGTCCTACGTGTCACTGTAGGGCAAGGGGTTGAGTATCAAATATTTTATACCCCAGTTGTTACAATTTCCATTTTTTTAAATTTTATTCGATCGGTCAAATTTAAAAATATTTTTTCTTCAATTTTATAATTTATCGCGGAAGTTTAACCTGCTGTCCAACGAATATTTTTCTGCTCTCAGAATGATTGATAACAATACTGAATCACAAAGATTGGTAATGATATTAAAATGATGTGTGAGTGTGCTCCATTGGTAGTTTGTAGGTTATTGGTTCGGATTCAAATGTTTTCACGTTAGTTACGGCATAGGGAAGAAAAAAGGGCGCAGTTACTTCGGATAAATCGCATTAGCAACCTGGACGGCAGCCAGGCGCCATTCAGGCCGTGTCACGCATATCGCTTTGCATATACTTTCCTTCCAGAGTGCCTATACTTCTCGCTAACTTAAGTGCCGAGACGCATCTTACTCGTATCGTCGTTGCTTCCTCTTTCGATCCATTAAGTTGCGATGCTTCATGAAAGTCATAGACGTTGATTTCCTCGCAATTCGATAGAGACTCAGAAGCAAGACTTCTTTGAAAAAAAGCACCGACACTGCGGTTGGTTTATGTATTACTTTCACCGTTACTGAATTTATCGTTTTCTTATAATGATGCGAGAGTAGATAGAATTTTTCTACTTGGTACTTCTACTTTGTAGACTTTCTATTTCTAGCGCTTGGAAAAGGTAGCTTTTTTAGAAATTACAATTATATGTTTTACGACTAACAATGTAACACTAAAATTACCAAGGAGTTCAAAATGATCAATTTCTATATTCAATAATCCAAATCTACCAAATTAAGGGGGCAACACAGGAAAAATTCTACGTCTTCCACTTTTCCCAATCTACTTATTTAGTATATTTGAACGCAACAGACACAAAGCCAGGAGTTTTTGTGTTACAGAGCCACCCCAATTCTTGAACCGACGTTTATTTATAATCAGCCCCGAATTTCTCTCATACAACCCTCACTAGGTCGGACTCACCCTAGCATTCACTATTTTCCAGAATACCCCAGCCCTTGGGAAAGAAAGCGAATGACCTACTAGCCAAATTCGGCGCAACCTCCGTTTTCACCCCCGTTGCCCTTTGCCCTCCTTAAAACCACAGTCTGGCCATTTTTGCGCCAGTACTATATTCACTGAAGTACATTTGAAGTCCATCTCTCTGGAATCAACTCTTTCCATGTATCAATTATTGATGTTGCACTCATCTATCATTTTCCTTTCAAATATAAATAGCACATTGTTCGATACCTTCATCCATCTCTTCTTTGAGAAAGTACCTCTCGAAACCACATAAACTGAAACTTAGGGAATAAAGAGTAGTAAGGGATATTAAGTAATAAATAAACTTCACGACACAAATTAACCAAAACAACTAGAGTATTGTTGGATAACGACTCAATTCTTTTTCTATCGGATTCTCTATTTTCTCTAAGATAATTCATTTCAATATTACCAACATGATTCAAGGTCCAAAAGGGAACTATTACTCATCTTCGATTCCATTGTCGCTTTTCCTACAAAGTTTTTAAGAGCTTTAGTCTTAGCGAAGGTCACTGGAAAAGCGATCGCCATTTTGGAACCTTAGTCACGGGAAGTCGGGGTCATTCGAACCTCCCTTCACGCTAGCTTAAGATCTTTGAAAGGTCAGTTCTGTCCCGAAATCAAAGAATTGTCTAGAATCTCTAACAGTCCGCATCTCGCGACGACGTTATTACTAAGTTGTTAAATTTCCGAACGCGAAAGTAGTCTTCTAAAATAAATTATTGTTGACCACGCACGGAATACAACAGTATATATATAAAATATGAATATTGAATAGTATAATAATAATGGTAATAATGAGGATATTAATCAGAGGGTGGCCAACTCGCGGCTCGCACTGAACAGTTTTCCGTACCGCGAGATTATGATCAGTATCATTATTGTTATATTATCAATGTTTACATGTAAGAATAGTAGTAACTACAAGAATAATAACTTATCAAATTGCAAATGTTCACTCCGAAAAATGCCTATAGTGGATCTAAATCTAATATGGGGAAATATAATTTTATATGCGGCCCGCGGAGTTATGATGCATTTCCAAAGTGGCCCGCAAAATCATTTGGATTGGCCACCCCTGATATTAATAATAGTGTTAACAAGTTAATTGTATACATAAAACGTAAACTTAAGATATACGGCACGTCACTACGTTATACCTTCGTCTCTTAACATTTATTTAAATGGGCACTACAAAAGGTATCAATCTGGAAAGCGACGAATCCTTTGATAGTACTATAAACCACAACTATTACCTTCTCTCGACGGATATAAAATGTAGGATGTACAGAATATACCTACGTGCAGTTATTACTTTGAACTACCGGAAATGCGGGACACTTCCGCACCGAAACAAGGGAAAGACCGTCGAAATATCGTTCGGATCCGTGGCGAGCATAAAGCAGGAAATGGCAGAACCGCAAGGCAAATTGAACATCGCGGTTAAACGCGGTCTCCGCGGCGGCTGACATGTGTAAAGTAAATCGAACGCTCGGTTAGCCGGTAAGCCGACCGATCGATGTCGGAGAGGAAATTTTCAAGGGACAACGATAAATCGACGATCCCGATATTCATTTATCAGAAACAGAAGTCACCAGGGTAATTCCTGTCCAAGACAGAAAGTCAACCCCTCGAAAGAACGGTACATCCTGCTTCTGACGTGCTCTTCCCCTAACTTCGCCTCGATCTGGGTGTTTGAGAGTGACATTTTATTTGTACAAAAATAATGCAATTGATTCATTTGCAATTATAATTTAGGGGATCGTTTAAGGAAAATTTATTCGGTTTGATTTTTCTTACGGGTTAAAGCGGGGAAAATGCAGCTGGACGATTAACGGGAACTACGGATGAGTTTCTTTCTTTCCGGAGTTCGGAAAGCATTCTTGACTCGAAAATGGTCGCTAATGGATTGAAAAGAAGGGATAATTACGGAAGAACAATAGCTCTACGGGGACGTAATGGAGACGTAAAACGATCGATGATATTATACTGTAATTTATCCTCGATAGTTTGCGCCTGAATCGTTACATTATTCTGATATGATTTATTCGACGAACCATTCATTTGTGTTTCCAAATTTATATCTCACCGAATTATCTAATCGATAGTACTATAATTGTTATTGTAAAATAGACGCGTCTTTGAGAAGCTATCTTGCTCAGTAGCTGCAATTTCTTTTTTATTGTAATTTCCCCCAATTTTATTCTATTTGCGGAGGACATGCAATTAAATTAGCTTTTTTAGACAATAAGTGTGAGCTTTATTTTTACTAATGGATTTTCTTTTAGGGGTAAAAGTCTAAATCGACGATATTAGAAAAAACAACGTTAGAATAGGTGCATACGTGCTCTTGATCCACCCTTTAAACAGTTGTCACCCTCTTACCGGGGGAGATAGAAGACAGTTCATCCCCTCAATAACTAAGCGGCTTCTTCTTGATCGGCTAAAGAGATTTGGTCAATTTCCCTTGCGACTGAATAATGTAGCAACGGTGGCGCTTTGCCGTTTCCGTAGGGGGTGCATTGATTATTTAAAACACTGTTAATCATCTGCTCGACTCGGAGATAAGGGTAGTTTCCATAAACCGGTGGTGCTCTTGCAAGCTGCCGCCACCTGGCGAAAAGTCCTCGAACGTTTTTACACGCTTCACGCGAAGGCGGGATTTTATAAAGATTCTCTCGACGGTAGTTCGATCAAAGGGTATCATTTTTATCGGTAACGATTAAACTAGACTACTGCAATTTTTCTATATATCATACGAATCTTCGTTTTTCAAAAAGTCCATTATCCAATTATTTTTAACAATTATTTTCTCCTGATTTTTTTTTCGTGAAACTTCAGATCGAGTTACTAAAATGATGTAAAATTCAAAGAATTCGTTCTGAACGAGACATTTACGTGAAACCGGCGCAAACCACCCCTTCCGAATTAACATACTATGAAATATAAACGAAAGCAACTTTCCCCAACGTAAAGAGTTGCGAATAGCCGACATTAAGTTAGGCAGCAACCCTCTATGCGAAAGATATCCTATTTTTTACGGGGTTTAAAAGCAGCCAGGATCCTAAAGAATATACTTTCCAGGAGATACTTCGACAAGCCGTCACGGTTTTGAAGAAACTTCGATAAAGGCAAACTCTTTTCAGAGAACTACGTTGAAGGTGTCGAAAAAAAAAATATACAGGAAATACGGATATTTTTAACTTTCAGCCGTACGTTCCATGGGGATGAAAAATTTACTCAGCAGCGAGGCGTTTCTTCGAAGAAGTTTTCTTCGTGAGACTCGTGGTCGTTTCGTGAAAAGTTGTGGTACTTGTCGAGAATATTCTTAACCGGGAGAAAAGTAGACGTCTCTTGTCAGCTGTTCGAGAAGGGATTAAAGCGGGTCGCTCCCTCGATTCTGTCCCCTTCATCGACTCTTCCTTTGAACCGGTATAACGTCATTAAAAGCGGAGTCTGATTACATCGTTAATTACGTTGATAGCCAATTAATCGTGGAGAAGGGAAACATTTCCCACTGTCCGACGAGTATACGAATGAAAATTAACTTTGGACTATTCTCAGGATATTAAGAGTGTTGTACTATTTAATAGCATGTTTCATTTGTGTAAATGACTGAAAGAGCCGACGCATATTTAACCTTCTATGGGCCCCTGTAACTTTCAAGTAACGCAAGACACATCTAAGCTTCTATTCTTCAAAGTCAGATTTCGAAAAAATAATGAGATTCTTAACACTAGAACGACCAAGCAAGTTAAAATGACGTATTCACTATTTTTTCCAATAATTCCCTAAGTTTATAAGAGAGTCCTAGACTAGAGATTCTAAGCTGATCTTATAAAACACAAATTTTCGAACCGATTATATTTTTCACCTTTTGATTGCCCTTTTATTAAAGTACTACTTATTTAATATATTTAAATGTCATAGCTTTAACGCCGGTCGGTCTAGTGTTAATAATTCAATGTTCAAGAATTGGGTTTAATTCATCATTTAAAGTTGTATTTTTATCATTTTGTGATTATGTTATTGTGAAACTGATCTTCAGGTACCAAAAGAAATTGGGACTATGGGGGGTTGATCCATTGACAGTGTATCCCATGGCAGTCTATGACTAGATTCTTTGCTTCCTCCAATTTCTAAGGTTATTCCGAACTTTCTGTTTCGAACATAAAAAAACTAAACATTTTTTGGGCCAGAATTCGTAATTTTACCACAACTTATTTTTTTTATTTAATTTTACCTCAGTTTAGTGTTCCTACAGTGGAGCGGGTTTATTTTTCATATTTTCTAACATCTGACGGCGTAATAATGGAAAAAAGGTGCTGATTTGTCAGAACAAATGTCGTCTTACTATAGCTACTTAGCCCCTTAGCCTACAAAAACGTGTGACACTTGTGTCGAGGTAAATGGGATAGGAAATTTTCAAGTTTTCGAAAACCTTTTAAATTGGAAGTATTAATGACACGCTATGCGATAATATTATTTCTCTAATATTAATATTACGTTAAATTATGCGGCATATGATCAATTTTTATTTTAGCAATTAAATTCTGAATTATAGTGGAGCTAATCACAAAACACATCGTAGTGCAAAGGGTTAATACAGCGCCTTGTATAATTATTATTGAGGTTCTGATCTACAACATTGAGATTATTTTCTAAAAATAAGATTACATTTGTAAAGTTCAAACAGATATAAATATCACATTTCGCACAACGTCTAGAATATTAATTCTCTTCTCCATTTATTCCCCTCTACTATTCTCTATCCTATCTTATCAAAACACAAGAGCATCAGAATTTCATTGCAACCTCGCAGCATGTAATTTGCTTCCGGCTTTCATGTAATTGACTATACAGAGCTGCTCAAAATTGATTTATGTCGCCAAAAACATCAAAGGCCGGCTGATGTAACAATGGGAAAAAGGGCCAGGAGGGGATGGTTGCCAGGGGTGAAACAAAGTTTCCGTTCTACGTCAGCCATAAATTCGAATACGCGTAAACGAATATACGGTGCTCCCGGAAGAGGAAACGCTGTTTCTGAAGCGAAACCCGAGAGCGAGAACATCAGTAGCTGTCGCACTCGCGTTTAGGCGTGCATACGAACAGCGTAACTTTTCACGAAGCTTTTCCCCGGCATCGGCTCTCACCGCGAGATATAAAATCAAAGTACATCCAAGAAGTTACGGAGGACTCGCGTAAAGGGCCGGAAGAGAACTCTACTCGAGAATTTTCCGCATCTACGACACCACGAGCCTCTCTTCTTTTTCCTCTCTCTTTTTTTTCCTCCCTTTTTTCCCGCTCGGCTGCTGTACCGCGACATTGCCTTGATTTATGTGTCTCTCGCGACCCTTTTGTTTCGTCCAAGACTAATTTTGATTTAGAACGTGCCCGTGTTCTTGGTTGACCGTCGCTTCGCTTCATCTTGCGGACAACAAACTAGCAGTTAAACCTTCGAACCGAAGTATTTCGAGGGTAAACACGCGCATAACTCTTCATTTTGTTCCTGGGGAACGATCCCAACGATTGAATTAGAACTATCGTACTTCTTTTGCTGTTCTTCAATTTGTGGGCTCGGACAATGGCGGGAATTTAGCAACGGGGTTGAAATACAGATATTTTTGGGTTTTACGTGTAATGTAGTTAATTCAATGACTTAGTTCCATCGTCGTTGAAGTGAATATTTATTCAGTTTGAAAATTTATACAATTTGAGAATTTCATGAATTTTAAATGAATTTTTTTATTTGAATACCGGAAGGGTTTTAAAAAATTACTTCGAAAAAATCCAAAAGCCACTTTCGCGCTGTTGAGATTTTATTTCAAAATAAGATAAAGTTGGTGTTTTATTTTATGTAGTGCACAACAAGAACAATCTTCTCGTGCTTGTGTCCTAATTTGGAATTACTTTATATTATAAAAGAGAAACCTGATGCATTCTTAACAAAATATCTTAACAAAGTCTTCCTTCAATTGTCAACATTGAAAAAATGTCCTGGGGTTTTTCGACACAGAAACTGAAGAGCGCGAAAGTGGCTCGGGGTACGCAAACGGTTAACACACTGAAATTGCAAATTTGTGTATTATTATTCTGAAGTTTGAAGTGGGATGGATAGAATTTCGCCTTATTGCGGCCTTGGAAGAAAGAAGGGATGGCTCGCTGGCTAAATCTGACCTAAACCTTGTTTTCACCCTCGCAGGCCTTCGTCGACCATGAAACTACAGTCTGAACATATTTCCGGCATATCTTTGGGTGTTTCGAATACCAAAGATTTTTGAACAACAGAGATGGTGTGTTTTAATGTTTGTGCAAGCAGAGGTGCTCCTTTTGACCTTATAACTCTTATGTAGAGATGTGCTCGCATGTAATTTTCTATGGAGTAATCTTCACTAATGGTACCAGAACTTTACATGTAGCTATTTTTATGGAGGAGAATCATTTGACCGAGAAGATTGTTAATTCGATATTAAAAATACCGTGGAAAGCAACCTTAATTAAGTAATATGATAAATTATAAATTTTTACAGCAATTTTTAATGAAATGAGAATAATTAATGCAGAACGCCACTAAATTAATTTTACGTAACAGAAGAAACGTGATAAATATAATAATTGCAAGCGCAAAACTATTAGCATCGGTACTGTTGCTAATTACATGACAGATATTACGTTAACGATGCAATGTTGCAATGACAAATTAAGGTAATTACATTACATAAATATATTTAGGAACACATTAATAATTCGACATAAAACGTACGCTTCGCATAGCGTGCAGTTCTTCCTCGTTGTTACGTTCGTTGGTTCGGAATTGTTAATTAGAAATTAACAATGGAAAATTGAGTCCACGTTCTCTGTTGCTTTTGTCAAAAGCACATCCCGTCGATATTAACACTTTACCGACCGGTAGCCAATTAATCGGTTTTTCGGGCTCAACACTTTCGGTTTTTTAACTTATTAATTGGTTGCTATGGCAATTAATAAATTACTATTTTTTGTTGCGGTTAACTGTGCCAAGGACTCAGTGAAGAAACTTTGCAATTTTCGAACAGATATCAGTATCAGAGAAATATTTGCGTGCAAGTGACCGATCAGAAGTAGGCAGGGTGTTAAAAAATACCGGTCGATAAAGTGTTAACATCGCGTGTGTTTAATCCATCGGATTTCTTGTTTCCCCAGTATTATATATATACAGTTTCCCCGTGTACATATGTTACTAATTTCGTGGAACTTCTGCCAAATTTTACGTGAATTTTCAATAATGGAGCTGCTATTTGACACGAACTTAAAACAGTTGGCTCGTGTTCCTGGACGCACTGGATGGTTTGTAATTGGAATCACATTCCATGTGGTCTCGCAGAGCATAGCCGTAGTCAAATTCGACGCTTAACCATCCATGACCCCGTTTTTTGTACTGATTTCAGTGAAAATTTGTTATACCATAGATTATTCACAAACGCAAAGAAATTTCTAACAATAAGTCCGAGGTCACGAGAAGTCATGGAAAATTTAGAAAAAAGTTATAAAGAATTAAACTTCTTAAGCGGACGATACAGATTACCTCAGATTTCCACGTGTTATATCAATTTGAAAATTGCATTAATGGAAAGTGGAAGTTGTAGAAATGAATGATTTGTATATTTAGGAAAAATAAGAAGCATAAAGAATCTTTTAATCCAGAATGGTGAGGGATGAATCGTGTAGAAACTTCAAAACTTAAGTTTCCTGCGCACGTGGCTTTATCGTGTTTCTTAATAAACAGAGGATGATGAAAATCGGTTTCTCGTGTGCGACGAATTTGTAAACTATGGAAGACCCTCGTTTTACGAACCTTTTATCTAACCACGGTATTATGCGCGTTTCCGCGACAGAGGAACAACATCGACGAGAGGAGACCGATAGAGGGAAGCTGTTTCAACGAGCTTCGATCCCGCGAGCTTTCCTTTTGAATAAATTTCATTTTATCTCGTAAATACATCGTGATCGATTTCCTCCTTCCTCGGGCGTGCCCGGTTAAAGACCTCGCTTCAGAGAACTTAACTCATTCAAAAAGACACCTGTTCATCAGCAGTTATCCAAAACATGCGTTTATTAACAAAGTAACTTCCTACATCTAGATATTCAAAGTTTCTCAAAAAGAAGTTAAGTTAATTCCCACAAGTTGGACTTAACAAGTATTTTTGCATTAAGATCATCTAGAAATCCGTAGTTGCCAAGAAAGAAGTTAAATTGATCCTCAGAAATTGGACACAATAAAAAAAGGTGAACTTAACAAATAGTTGTACCTTAACATCATCTGGAAATTCATAGTTGTCAAGAGAAAAGTTAAATTGATCGTCAGAAATCAAATTGTACATATCCTCCCTACGTTAAGATCTCCTAGAAATCCAAAGTTTGCAAGAAAGCAGTTAAATTGATCCTCGGAAATTGCACTTAATAAATATTTCTACTTTAAGATCATCTAGAAATCCATAGTAGCCAAGAAACAAGTTAAACTGATCCTAAGAAATCAAATTTTATATATCCTTCTGCCTTAAGATCTTCTACAGATGCAATCAGTCATTAGATTTTCAATTTCAAAAATATTCCTATCTTAAGTCCTTTTTAATACCCTTATTTAACAGATGCATTATCAAACAAACGTTGTAATAAATCCGAATCGATAAATTTTTCCTGATAAGGGTCGCAAGGTTTTCCTACCAATATTCGCTACTTGATTATCCAGGAATTTTACGGACCTGGTGATAAATTCCAACTAAATATCAATTTCCTCCGTTTATTCCACCCGTTGTTTTTCTTCCTACATAAAATACATTAAATCTCGACGTAATAACGCGCGTTAAACTACCACTGACCACTTCCGGGGTAAAGAAGCTATATCCTGTCCGTGTGCTACATCATTCCCTCCATAATTCGGTCCATTAAATTCCAAATTTACTTACAACCATACCGTGCACTCGTGTGTAACATTATTTGCGTGAACAGAAATAATTCGATCGAGCTATTCATCGAGTCAATTCCCAAATCAAAACACTTTTAATCCCGTCTCAATTTCAGGCGTTAAAATCAGTCTAGTGTTTATAAATTTATCCCCTATAAATCACTCGCGCGTAGAAAATTTTAATGCTATATCATCAACGTGGAGTAAATTCAAGTTTGGAACTCAGACCACGAACTTTTCGCTTCGTCGCGGCAAATAAGTAAATAAGTAGATTAACCCCGTCGCTGTCGGGCGAAACTTTCACCCTAGATCCAACGTAGGAGCGTCTTCCATCAGACAAAGTCCCGCAAACGAATTTCCTCCTCTAATCGTCACCAAAACACGCCAATGTTTTCGCGACTTCTCCGATCGAATTCCGTGGTTTATAAACGTTCTGATCCGTCAGTTTGTAAACAAGCAATTGAATTAATTTCTTTCGGAAATCTGCAAGCCTGGATGGCAGGCGCATCTTCTGTCCTAGATCCAACGTAGAAGTGTCTTCCATCAGACAAAGGTGCACAAACTTTCCTGGACTAATCATCACCGAAACGTGCCAACGTTTTCGTCTTTTCTTCTCCTGAATTTCGAGACATTATAATTTTTCTGATCCATCAATCCGTAGACGAACGATCGAGTTAATTTCTTTCACAAATATCCACACTCTCTGGATGGAAATTTCCAAAACTAGATGGTTTCTGTCCCAGATCCAACTTCGAAACATGCTCCACCACACAAAGTTCCATAATCATGTCTCTTCAATTGATTATCACCGAAACGCGCCAATGTCTCCGCCGTTTCTTCTCCGATCGAATTCCGCGGCTGATAATTTTCCTGATCCACCAATCCGTAGACAAACGATCGAGTTAATTTCTTTCACAAATATCCACACTCTCTGGATAGAAATTTCCAAGACTGGATGGCTTCTGTCCCAGATCCAACTTAGGAGCGTCCTCCATCATACAAAGTTCCATAGACATGTCTCTTCAACTAATTATCCCCGAAACGCGCCAATCTCCAACGTCTCTTCTCCCATGGAGTTCCGCGACTATAATATTTTTGATCCACCCGTCCGTTGACGAACCATCGAGTTAATTTCTTTCGCAAAGGTCCACATCGGATGAATGAAAAGCTCTAAGGCTGGATGGCGGGAAAATCAATCAGGCCAGCAGTGATCCACATCGAAGTTTCAATCGTGTCGGCGAGTAGCGTGGAAGGAAATCCTCTATCCTGCGACAATGGGAGGTTGATGGGGGTGAGTTGCGCGACGATATATCGGCGTCCATCGGTGTTTCCACGGGCGGCCGAGGCGTCAGGAAATATGCTCGAAAGGCTCTCTCGATCAATCTTGTCGGTCGTTGGGCTTTGTATGTCGTAGGAGGGGGAAGTTACTTATGAGCCACCCGATATGCGAGTCCCCGGTGGTTGTCTCTTGTCACCCAATAAAAGAGAGGAAAATCAGGCCATGACGTTAATGGCGCTTTTCAACGGGGAGAACCACCCTCCAATTTCTCTCCCTCCTTCTCACCTTCCTTTCTCTCTTGTCTATCACTTTGGATATCTCTTCTCTCTCACTTGTCCCGCTTCCCTGGTCCGTGGTACTCGATTTCTGATAATCGATTCCCATCTATCGCGTCGATGAAATCGACTGCGTACTTAAACCACCTTTTCTCTTCGCCGTCATAAAATCTGCTGATCGCGATGTTTTTACCCTTACATGATCGCTTCGTCGAGCCTGCTGGTATCAGCTCTTTCGTCCGAGCCAACGGCCGTGAAAGTAACGTTTCGTTGTGACCAAGTATCGACGAAGATCGAAAGCAAGTGGTGACATTGTAACGCTAGTTTCCTTTTCTTCCGGAACGAATCGAAACCCCTTTCTCGACAAATCGTCGAGCAGGATTATCGACGTGGTATTACGTAAAATTATATATGAAATTCCATTCGAATGCGGGACGTAAGAGAAAGTTGCCTCGAGGGGTGACTGTTACGTCATTATAGCTTTGCGAGGTAGTTTGAAATTAAAGTACCGCAGAACGTAATGCTATTTTGCCTCGTGAAAATTAACTCGTCTCTTTCCCAACGATAACCAAAAACGATTAAAGCAACGTGCGAACGTGTAGAATTTTCGATGTAAAACAAGTTTGTCGTTGGTCGTGCGAAATTTTCATGCGCCATAGAAACCTACTCCCTCATAAATTCCAAGCGATTGACGTAATTCTGAGGGATCGATACGGCCACGATAAATTAACATCCGGCTTGTCGATGTACCGCGTAAAGCTGATTTTTTTTTCTACCGTTGTCGAGTGTCAGATGCGATTGATTAATTAATTCCCAAAATGGAACTCGAACGCAAACCAGTTTCAGCGGTTGCGCGAGGACTCGACTCGTGGAGATTTCATGGGTATATGTGTCAAGAGGAAGGATGAAAAGACGTTTTAGCGGTTGCAAAAAGTGCGAAAATTCTCCTGCGTTGATTAATCGTGATGGAAAATCGTGAGCTGCGATTCCGTGGGTCTTTGTAGAATAATGAAAATTGGAAAGGAGGAGCATTGGGGTGAGTTTTTTCTCGAATACGAAAAAAGAAGGTGGAAGTACACGGGAGAGACAAGTAGTCGGAGAAAATTGAATCGATTGTTCCTCGCCGTGCTCTCGAGGGTGCAACACGCAAGGACTTGGGATGTTGAAAAATTTATTTTTATTTTTCTCCAAGTAGGTCGTAGAAAGTGGGAAATGAGTCGCGTTTAAGGGCAATTCCATGTCTATTTGCAAACTAAAATAGCAACGTCGAACATAAACGTTAAAAGTTTCTGCCACACTTAAAATAACAATTCCCATATACGTAAATGCAAACAAATTACGTAGTTTTTCAGAGTTCGACCTCCATTGTGATCCCAAACGTACAAAAAGGTTTTGCAAATTTGTCGATCTCAGGAAAAGTCAATCAAAGGCAATTAAAACTTCTCGGTTTCGCAATGAAATGAACTTCTGTAATACATTTCTAACGAATCCGATCTTCCTCCAACTTACTCCATGAAGTAGACGTCATAACAAACTCAGCCCTAGGGAAGTTCAGCAACTTTTCCAGCAACTTGGTTGAAACTTTGAGAAACCTGTCGTACGTAGAAATATTTTTTTTTACCATAGTGACATCACAGACAAGCAACGACAATTAAAATTGAGACGTTTACGAGAGAATACTCATACAAATTCACAATGCAACCGTAATAGATTACGATTACGAACCGTGATAGATTATAATCATTATAATATTATAATATAATAGTTTATAGTTAATGAATGTGGATGGATTTTGTACAAGTGACAGAGCTAGCGTAAATATTTAATCTATGGGTAAGGAGTGAGTACAATAGGTAACTCATGCTGCGAGAAAGATTATCGAGGGTGGAGGCGACTGTTAATTATTGGGAGAGTCAGCTGAGCCCCAGACAGAGTTAGACAGAGTTAAGACAGAGACAAAGTTGAGTCATAGACAGAGTTGAACTATAGAGACAGTTGAGCATAGACATAGTTGAGATATAGACACAGTTGAGCCATAGACAGAGTTGAGCCAGGTATAGAGTTGAGACATAGACAGAGTTGAGCTATAGAGACAGTTGAGTCGTAGAGTTGAACTGTAGATAAAGTTGAGACATAGACAGAGTTGAGCCATAGAAGGAGTTAAATCATAAACGGAGTTGTGACATAGACAGAGTTGAGCCACAGACAGAGGTGAGCCATAGACAGAGTTGAGCTATAGAGACAGTTGAGCATAGACAGTGTTGAGATATAGAGTTGAACCGTAGACAGAGTTGAGACGTAGACATAGTTGAGCCATAGACAGAGTTGAGACATAGACAGAGTTCAGTCACAGACAGAGTTGAGCCATAGACAGAGTTGCGACATAGAGTTGAACCGTAGACAGATTTGAAACAGACATAGCTGAGCCATGGACAGAATTGAAATAGACAGAGTTGAGGCATAGATTTGAGCCGTAGACAGAGTTCAGAGAGAAAATTGAGTTGCGAACAGTGGAGACTATAAGTTCGTTGTTTAGGCTACGATACCATTAATATAATACATACAACAATTTAGGAGAAACTATATAATAAATAAATATATAGAGAGATCCACACAATCGTAACCCTTCAATTCAGCCAATTCGATCTCAACACCATCGTTTAACGTAGAATAAAATCATTCTCGAAATTCAGCATTCGGAGAGAGTCTCACCAAAGGATGTTCTAAAAGGAACGCAACGTGCATAAGCTTTCGTACCCATTGGTTACCAAGATGAAAGGGGATCGTGGAACGTTACGAATATCCATATTACCGATTTCCTTTCTCACTCGTCACAAAGGTTTCCCTGGTTGCACTTTCGCGGGAAAGCCTCCTGTGAAATACGAGAGATAGGATACGGTGTAACGTAATAAATCGTTGCCATACGTTACGAGAGCGTGCAAAAGACAACTAGAAAAAAAATGGGGAAACAGGTACAAAGGCATCCAGGGTTGGTAGCTTGGCAACAATAAAGCTCGTGCGATAAAGTGGATTTACATAAAATCTCATAAGCTGGAATCTCACCGGTGGATGTGCCAAGAATTTCACTGGTTCGCCGGAGACAAGGAATCTCCTTGCATTATTATAAATATTACGTGGACGTGCGACATATAGTGGCTACGTAATTCTCTCTCTTCTGAGAAAGAAAAAAGGAGAGAAAGGAACCCTGAGTCGTTTCGAGTTATCATATTTATATACCGTGATAAAACTTTCTACGTCGACACTCTCGAGGAAACTGCTCGGAGGAGGCGAAAGATATCAAAATTCTAAAAACCCGAAATGTTGCATTTTCTCAACGATAAAGTATTTCACTAAATTTTCAAGTCTTTTGTAGAATTTCTTGTGAAAATGTGGTAGCAGGATTTAAAATCGTGTAAAAAAGTTTAGGAGGGAAATTTTTAAAGATAAACTACAACGGTGGATAATGTTGATAAGTGGAATAGGTACTATCGCTTTACACGACAATGTTTAAATCGTACAGAGTACAAACAGTGCTTGGGAATGGATGTTACTACGAAATACCATTGCCTCTATATTTGCTGAAACCTTTTTTTCCACGGTTTGCTCATCACTCAGTACACTGTCGACTTTTACAAGGAACGCGTTTAACCAATCACGCTGATATTAAAAATCTACATTTCATTCTCTCGAAACTTCTCGAACCTGAATTATATTCGTTCTCATATATCGATATATCGATATATGAGAAATATTCGAAATATCGATATTGATTATTACTTCAATCTTGAATTGATTCTTCTATCAACATTGTCATTTGAAAAGTGCTTATACATGAATTAATTATTTAAAAGAAATTGATCTCGCTTTGTATAATAGTTAAGTCGCTGAATGATTCGACTATCTACGAAAAGGGCACAGTAATCATACAATGGCAGATATTTGCAATACCCAAGAGATTAGCAATTATTCGAGCGACATATAACGCGGTCAACGGTCTCCGCGGTAGGCCGCAAGCGGTCAGCTTTTAACCGCGATCGCTCAATTTCGTATTTACTCGCCTTTCACAGAAAACCATTGCACATACGTATCACTGAAAGGGGCGTGACTGCTTTGTAGAATTTTCAAATTGCGAAACACGTTCCCGATAATCTAATAAAGTCTCTGGCTCGTGTCTCTTCCATCCGTCTCTTTATTCGTTTCGGATAATATCCATCTCTTTTTCCTCCCTCAACCTACTCCGATCCATTTAACACTAGATTTACTAGTCGAGTCATTTTGACCCATTTCGGACTTCGTGAGAGAAATTACAGAAGCTGTTTACATCCTTTCTGACAATTGTACCGAATTTTATTCATTCGGTGAAATGAGAATATCTTCGGTTTTATTTTCGTCAACTTTCTAATATCAAATATTTGCAAATAATGCAAATAATGTCGATAAATCCAGCGTTAAGTGTATTTAACTGCCTACTATCTGGATGTTCCTGTTCTCCGACGTTAAATTTTGATAACGAAAGGGCCTTTGAAGTTTAAATTGATTCGTATCTCGAATTTCTTGTCCTTGGTAATGTTTATGCACGTAGCAAGGTGATTCTATGCGTTTGTTTTATGTAAAATTTTATGGATTGAAGTAAAATTTGATAAACAAATGGGGGTTTTGTCGTGCAGTAATGAGTGACACTAGTGACTCGATAAGTTACATAGGAAATTTTGTGGTTTTGCAGAAGCTATTGTAAAAATTATCAAGGGGTGACGATAAGATCAAATTGTTTCTATGCTATTAATGTACATAGGAATCGTTTTTGACGGCGCTTTAAGAAATCATGGATATGTGTGTTTATATTGAATGAATGAGTGTGCCAATGAGGTATTGAGATCCTGAGGGACGACGATCGTGGAGAAGACGTTAAGACGTGACGAGTAGAAGACGAGTTTTTAAGGCGAGAGTTATAAAATGTATAGGTATTTTAAGACGACCATTTTTACGACGTAATTATAGGTATTTTCAGTTTAGTTTTACTCTAGTTCTAAGTATTGTTTTTATTAAATATAGTTTTAGCTTAGTGTATCCGTTTTCTTTTATTCTTCACCCATAATCCCGTTTCGGAATACTATATTAATATTACTTTCAGTTATACGAAATATCGGAAATCAGTGAGAACTTTTGACATCAGGAATTCATTTTGAATTATTACACACCCAGTCATAAAGGAAATTGTAGACCAAGGTGTTAAAAATATCAGGGGGTGACGATGAGGTAAAATTATTTCTCTACTATTAATATTGCATTAAGTTATACGCTATAACGAAAAGAAGGATAGATTGTTATTTCAGCAAATAATACTGTATTATTGCTAAGGCAGCCACAGACGAAATCGTATGGTAAAGTGAAATTTGATGGAGTCAAAAAAAAACTATGCGACGAAGAGTAGATCATATTTCATCGTTTGATATTTTTCGTACGAGACGGAAAGTCTGTGTAATGCGTTTGGTAATTTGTGGGAAATATGTTGCAATAGGAAGATACGACTGTAAAGAAATTATGAATGATGTTTCATGGTAAAATGCAGAGATATCTCGCAGGATTATATTTCCTTTCGAGGCGCACGTTTTGTAGATCCATCCGTGTTACAATATCTCACGTTTCCCCATCGAGAAATGTTGCTTTTGAAACTACCTTTCGGTTTAAGCCTCCCGGTGCTTATATATTCTCAACTTCGTAAAGGTAGAACTGCAAAAGTCCTGTAACGTAGTTTTGAAGATTACAGAGAGACTTTCTACGTCTCAATATTTCATCGGTAGCATATCTGATTATACTTGAGATTTATACCCACCCTCGCTACTTTTTGAAGTGAAAATCTAGAAATATCTCATCGATACAAGGAAATTGCATATTTTTTATCTTTCAAGTAGCAATTTCCACAGAATTCTCCTCACTACCTACATTGGCAAGAAGTACGTTAACAACGTTAAAAATTGAACTATAAGAACTGCTTCACAAAAACTGTGAATAAAATACTAAAATTTGTTTAACAACTGTGCCATAATCTCACGAGGCGTTGATTTTCACAAACCACCATGAGCCTCCAGCGTTTTTCTCCTAAAAACTTCCTCGACCTACTGTTGTATCCCACTTCTGACACCAATTTTATGTTGTATCCCGAAGATGGTTAACAACACTTTATTTAGGAAAGAACCATTGCGCGCTCGGAGTTTTAACAATTAACGGATAACGTCGTCGCGAGATGCCGACTGTCAGCGATTCGGTACAAAATTCTATGATTTGGGAACAAGACTGACCTTTTAACGGACCTTAAACTAGGGTGGTGGGAGGTTTGGATGACTCCGACTTCTCGTGACTAAGATTCCAAAAGGGCGATCGCTTTTCCAGCGACTTTCGCGAAGACCAAAGGTCTTGAAAACATATTTTGAGGGAAAAGCGACGAGGGAATTGGAAGATGACTAATAGTTCCCTTTTGGACCTTGAATCACGTTGAGGATTATTTGGAGCTAGTATCTTATTGTTAAAGAAGATAGTGAGTTTGAGGAACATGAATCGAGTTGGTATCCCACACTACTCCCTCTCAAGAGAAAATACTTTATCACAGTTGTTTACGACACATTTGAAAGATCTTCCCTCGACAGCATTTGGAGAAAACCATTTCACCGCGTGTTCAACTCAACCCAAAGTCAGCGCGAAGATGTCGGAAGAGAACTACAAGACAGCTTTGTCCTGTTCTCCATTGACGACACATCGGTTCACCTAGTGCGTACTTCGACGGATATTCAATTCAATTCTCGGTCTCTTTATCGGAATCCAACGTGATCTCCTAACGTTCGGAAGGAACACATTGTATACACACGTTGTTGAATGGCGGGAAATGCGTAAAATCGAGGCTCACGTTCGTACGAACCATTAAAAGGGATCGGAATCTACCTCTCGGGAAATCACTCGGGAAGAATAACGAAGAAATTTCACGGTCGAATGTATAGGGAAAGGTCGAAACGTCGATTGGAATTTCTCATCTCTCTGAATCCACAGCACGTTTCTTCAAGCGGCGTTCCTTAAATGTTACCACATTGAAATTATTTGAAAATCACATTTTCACTTCTCCCGTTAACTCTTCGTCGTGGAAGAGAATTGTGGTGAATATTAAAGTGAAAATTTTTCCTCGAGGTTACGGGGCATCGTGCGACGACGTCACTTAACGGAACGTACGTGGAACGTGGTGAATATCCGGGCAAATAGGGGAAGGAAGTGGAGGAAATAGCGACGGGACGGTTGGGTATTTGTAATTTGTACAAAGGCGCGAATGCAATTTGTTTCGTCAAATAGAATCACTTGGAAATGCGTCACGAGAGAACGACCAACGAGCTGAGAGCACAAAGAACAAAGTATAAAGCCAACGGCTGGCTACGTCTGTCGGAGGAGAGCGTAGTTAGAGGAATGATACGGTAGGTTCAAACGGGATTAAGTTCTATCGTTTCTCTCTCTGCCTGGAGAATCACAGCTACTGGGATCACGTTCCACTTGGTTTCATTACAGCCTCGAACGACGTTGATTTTAAACAATACATCGTGTTTACTTTGCGCTGATTTACCGGACGATCCTGACGCTGCACGAGAACCATCGATTGAACGGATCGAACGAGATTCCATTGGTTCTGGGAGAGTGCACTTTTTTTTGGTGTGGAAATACTGTTGCAAAAAACACAGTCAAGATTTATTATAGATTGGGCAAATAAAATACGGCGGACTGTCGTATAACGCGGTTAACATTAAATCTACCAACGTGGTGAAAAATAAATTGTTTGCGAATGTTCATAAAATTTCTAACGATGCTTTTTTTGTGTCTATCTTGACGACTGAAACCGATCGAATCAATGAAGTTTTCGTCATTTACTTGATTCAGATTGATTTATTTGACAATTTTAAATATGTTGAATTAATTGTCGGTAGATCTACTCTTAACACTTTATCGACCGGTAGCCTATTAATAGGCTTTTCAGGCCCAACGCTTCTACTATTTTAACTAATTAATCGGTTACAACAGCGATTAATAAATTATTGTTTATCATTGCGGTCAACTGCGCCCAGGACTCTGTGACGAGAATTTGTAATTTTCGAAGAGATATCGGTATCAGGAAAGTATTTGCGGCCAAGTGACCGGTCAGAAGTGAGTAGGATGTAAAAAAATACCGGTCCATAAACTGTTAATATGGACTGCGCTGTAAAAATTCTGAGAAGCAGAACAACATTTTCCACTTCTAAGTAGAAAACATCACAACCTTACTTTCTTGGATTTACTGAAGCAAAACGAAAGAAGCGCTACTTCGATATTGGCTACTTTTCGAGCAGATTTTAGTAAAGATCTCTGGCTCTTAAATGGTTAAAGTAACATGTTAAAAATTGTTATCACTGCGTAAAATTTTCTTTTCAGTTTTAGCAAGTAAAACAGTACTTTAAAAATAAATGACATATGTACGAAATTGGTTGGAATCGGAAACTTTTAGTTTTCCAAAAACTATTGAATTGAAAATATTAATCGATCAGTAGATCAAATTATATCTATACCAGTAGTAATGCGTTAAGTTCTACGTTATATAAAAAGTCAGTGGCAATTAATTATTTCAGCACTTAATTATGACTAATCGCTCATTCAAACTCAAAAGAAATCCTCTTGCAAAGAGACGTACGTGAAAAATCCTTTACTCAATTGAAATTAAATGAAAAACGTAATGATGAAGCTCGAGAAGCCCGAACGTTGAAGAAAGAATTGTAATTCTCTACCAAAGCACATTTAATTCCAAACTCAGGTGATCCCTGTGATTTAATCCTCACCGCGTTGTACAGAGAAGCGCGTTACATAAAAACAGTACTTGCAATGTCTTTGTCGCATTACATGAATTTTCTTTGAAGAAACTCAAGTGAAACGAGAGTCTACCGTATACAGACAAATAATTCCGTACAGTGCACAGTGGAACGAAACGACCATCTAGGTGGAAACAAATAATAACTCGAAAACCGTTCATTTTAGAGAAAAATGTTTGATACAAAAGTTGCATAATATCGTGGAAAGAATATCGGTGTAATACTAATTTTTTATTTTTAGATTTCTTCAATGTTATTTAAAGGTCAACTTAATTTTTTATACAAAAATCGGTAGATTTGTTTAAAGACGTTCATTGTACAGGAAAAATATTGAAACTTTTGTATAAGACATTTTCTTGTTGGACTTTATATTAAAAAGATATTTAATGAAAAAGATCCTACTAAAGCCTTTTTCGATAGGCGGACTGCCCAACAAACATTCAGCAGCTACAACAAAGAATTGCACAGATATGCGCACAAAACCTTTGCGTCAATTACTTCTATATAATCTGAGGAACATACATGTAAAGTTTCAGCCCGGTACTTTTCAGTACTTTTTTGTTATTCAATTTTTAAGTGTACGATTCGTGTTCAGCAATGGTCGAAGAATAAATAAAATATTGATTCGAGGATCAAATAAATTTCACATCTTTCGTGCAACGAGAAGCTCGCTAAAATTCCACTGGAGCGCGTCGGGCAAAATGTTAGAGTATCCTATTAATTTCCACCAATTTATTCCGCACTATAGGAGTAAATTGAAAAAACTGCGGATACGTGCAATACCACCTGGAATGCAATACCGACACGGAGAAAGAGCATCGACTACCGTTGCCGAAATTTCCCGTGCTTTATTCGAGTTATTAAAGTTCTCCACTTTATCGTTTCGCCACGGTGCAATTACGAGTATAGCTTGTCCATTTTTCAACGTCGAATACAGGCGCTGGGTATCCATAGTATCTGATACTTCTCCCTCGTTATGGGGCCAATGAAGAACACGAACTAGAAACAATTTAATTCGAACGGCGATATCGCCAATATCAGTACACCTACTGTGGAAAGCAACTTTTTCCATATCCTTTGGGATAACCATACAATCGTACGTGTCTTGATTCTTTTCAAACTTTTGCGCCTCGTTTGCTCCTCCCGTTCGCCAATCCTCGACGTATCAATGACACTTTCAAGCGGACTCTTTCAACCAAAGAGATTTACGACATTGCTGTTCGCATTTCGAAAATCTTTTATCTTTCTCTCGACTTTAATCTGCAGACGTTTCAAATTTTACT
This sequence comes from Cerceris rybyensis, assembly GCA_910591515.1. Lineage (NCBI taxonomy): Eukaryota > Metazoa > Arthropoda > Insecta > Hymenoptera > Crabronidae > Cerceris > Cerceris rybyensis. The sequence goes on from OU342790.1 coordinate 10,697,261, forward strand.
AAAAATAACAGAATCACCTACCCTTTCGTGACGTGAAAATAAAACAGATTCTTCCCCATCAATCTTCTCTGGAAACCTTGGTCATTCAGGAAATCGGTATTTTTCGTTCAGGATTTTAGTTATAGCTTTAACCCTTATCACTTCAAGAATATTTGAGGATATTTATCAGCTAAATATAAATAGATTTGTTCAATGTTGAGGAAAAAAATAAAAGTAGAAGAGTTATAAATATTGTATATGCATAAAATGATATTAAAAAAAACTAACTTGCTTATTTCTAAGTTACATTTGGCAATGCAATGGTCGACTGCAGTGATAAGGGTTAAACGACTATCAAAGATAATTTTTTTCCTAACATATAGAATATTACCATATTAAGTAACACTAGACCTACCAAGCAAGTCAAAATGACTGGTGCTCAATTTCTTCCAAAAATTCTTCAAGTTTATAGGAAAATCATAAAGCAAATATTCTAAAACATAGATTTTTGGATCGTTCGACACTTTCTCCTCTTGCTTCAGCTGTTACCAAAATATTTATTTAATATATTGGAACATAATAGATTTGGTAGTCCTAGCGGTTAAAGAGCAAGAATTCGTTCGAAGATAGGAAAAAGAAGAAAGGAAAATTTGAGAAAATTGTTTCGAAATGTTATCCTCAAAGAAGAAAAAACTTCTTGCCATAGACGAACGCTGGAACGCTCCGTGATAAGTATCTCAAATATGGAAAATGAGTTGGCTCGAGGAATCGTCTTTCGGGATATCGAGTTTCAGGTGGAAGCTTCGGATAAACAGGCGTTGATCCCCTTTCCAGGGTTGTGTAAAAGCATCGATGTTGGCCGAAAGTACGTCCCTATTTTCTTACGCCACCAGCAGCCTCCCCTGCGAGCCGTTTCGTCCTTTCGTCCTCTTTCAGCCCGAGGGGCGAGATTCGAAACGCGAGACGACGATCGACTCTCGGGAGAGATCCCAGAATACTTACAAGCCAAATTTTCTCGTAAGAGCCACTCTTTGCGGCCTCGAGTTCGCCGATTGGGAATATTGCTTACAGAGGGATTCCGATTCTTCGATATCGGGGCCACCTTTTGAGACGGCGATGCGTTTTAAACGAAGTTACACCCGACTCCGTTCCTCGAGACGTTCCGTTTCTGGATTATCCGTGTAAAATTGTGCTTTTAGAGGAATTCCTCGAACGACACTTTATCGTTGGATTATGTAAACTCTCCTGTACACGTACGATTTAACACTACAACTATCGGTTTTATATCTATTATATCTAAATGTTAATCTTCTATGGGCGTCTGCGACTTTGGGGTAACGCAAGATGCATCTGAGCTTTTATTTATCAAAGTTAAATTTTTTACTGCGCAAAATATTATAATTTAATTCGTGAAAATCATGAAATTTTTTATAATTCAATAGTTATAATTCAGGTTTAATCCATCACTCAACCCTGTATGGGCTCTTGTAACTTTGAAGTGACACAAAACAAATCTAAGTTTTATTTTGCAAAATCAATTTTTTAACTTTCTCAACTATTGCAAGTTTCAAAATCAAGTAAAATTTATTATTCATAATAGTACTTTTGTTATTTTCTAATGTGCTATCGTGCAACTAATCTTCAGATATTGCAGAAAACTCGGCCCATAGAGGGTTAAATTAGTACTTTTATCATTTTCTAATTAAGTATATATCGTAAAACTGATTTTTGGATATTACAGAAAATTCGGACTATAGGGGGTTAAATAAGTACTTTGAAAAAAGAGGATGCAGGAGTTGAAAAAAGCGACAAGTTAATCCCTTGACTTACACTGAGTGACCCTCGTGGTGCAGTACATTGAAATTATATAATTTGAATTTTTCTAAGAACAGTTAAGTTGAAAACACCAGCGAAATATAAATTCATATAATCGTTGTAATGCTATTAGTTTTGCTTTACAGTAAATAATGTATAGTCCGACAACTGAAAGATGGCTAGGGAGAGATAGAACCTCTTGTTTTCAACTGCCTGTTCCCGCCATTTTATATTTGGAATCGTCAAACTGAACCTTTTGAAAGAAACGACTATGTGGAGTGTTTACTTTAGGAAACTGGGTTTGAGAATTTCAAAAATGAAATGACAGGAATCGGTAATTGAAAAAGAAGAAACTCCGCAGCTCCCTAGCCATCTTTCAGTTTTCGGACTGTAAAAGAAGTCACTGCTTGATTTTTATTTCAACTATTGGATACTCAGCCAGGGCACGTGGAGTTATAAGAGACATTGTAGAGCAAAATAATAAATAATTTTTGTTTCACAAAATTGACGTGGAATATTTGTTGCATGGCTGCCCTATCAGTCTGCAAACTTTTTATAAGAAACGTAAAACCGGACGTTTCAATCACCTTGGTTGCTTTAGTTTTAAACATCGCTAAGTTTAATGAAAATTTAATCCTCAACTGTTAAAGCATTCCCCCAAGTTCCTTCCACATTACCATTTCCTCCTAGCTAAATTCAACCCAACATTCAAGTTCTACCGCGAACAACCGAACGAATTAAAAAAGGATTTATCTCTCCACGCAGTACCAACCCCTCGAAAGTTGTCACGTAGCATTATCATACGAATTACTCGTTAAAACCTCGTGACGGTTAATCGAAAGAGTAATTTATCACTTTGCGAGTCGCTCGAACAAATCCGCCCAACTTTCCAGAACAAATTCGTGCGGCGCGTGACGTCTCGACGCCAGGAGGACTGCTTATTACATTAACATAAGAATGGTTTCGCATTCGCGAAGGAATGCGACAGCGAAGAGGGTGAGTTACGTTCTTTAGGGGTTGCCAACGTTCGCTCTTAGAAGCTTCTATGCGTGGACGAGGCGTTTCCATGAGGATATAAAGCAGTAGTTCTCCATGATGGCCTTAAAACCCCGTCAACCACGATGATCTAACCCCCGTCGAATATCAGGGGGTGCGAGTTACATCGTCGATTAATATTGATTCGCTGGCTCCTTTATTTATAACTTGATATAGCGACGACGCGTCGCATCGGATGGCGCGTCGTTCGTAGGATACGAAGTGGTCGTGAATTTTTCATGAAACTGAGAGAATCGTACGTTAAGAACGACAGGGGTTTCATCCGCACGCAGAATTCTTCCAGACGGTGCAGAATTCTGGAAATTTTCCTCCAGATGTAAGATACGTGGAACTATAACTCGTGAATTTGAGATTTTTATGGAAATTATTTGACTTTTAATATAAAACTGTTTCATTTTTTGGCTGAAGGTAATATAACGAGGAGATTCTGTTATGAATGAAGAAACTGGAGAGAGATGATTTAGATAGAGGTGCGAGTCTGCTAAAGAGATGTTAATTTAATAGCTTTGGACTTTGAATTTAATTATTATGCGCATCTTGCCTAAAACTTGGAGTTTTAGGTAAGTTCAAAATTATCAAGGTTGATGTAGTAGGCGATAGTTTAGGAAGAATTGGTTCTAACTAATAGTAAGTTACGCTGAGTTTAATTAAATAGAAGTTTGAACATTTAAGTTTGCATTTAGGGTAGCCTGCTTTCTGCAAAATCGACAAATTGCCAGTTTTCTACGTGAAATTCATTAATTTATATTTCGTTCCGCTTAAAATTCGATGAAACGATATGGTGAATATTGGAGATGATTTATAATTGAACGAGACATGTTTTATTCCTTTAAAAATCGAATTCTCTTCTGACCGATCATTTTGAACGATCAGTCTATATGACGTTGATCGTCGAGCTTGAATTCACCTTTCATCGGCTTTACGGTTAAGCTGGTTATTCGGTTGGAATTCTTGCTCGATGAAACTCATGGGTATAAATTCCTCTGATTTTGTATTCTGTGACATATAGCTTTTTTCATTAGAATTCGAACGACACATGAAGTCATATAAGTATTTCATCTAAACGCGATTTCACGATGAGAAATTATAGCTAAGAATGATTTCGATACGTGACTCGAATCCACGAATGTTATTTTTATTCTCATCGAAAGCGTGATCGTTGGACGACACAAGAATGCTATCGGAGATTGTCGCTATTATATCTACGACAAACTGTTGCAGCCATTGAAGAACTTGCGATAACTTAACCGTTTTCGGTTCAAATTGCTTACCGAATTTATCAATAAACGACTGAAATTCAATTTAACATTTTCATCGAATACACAATTTTACTCGGCGATATTCATAATTACACATTACTTCGAAGAATTCAGTCAAATACTCCAAACTGAACTTAAAATCCCAAAGGAAAAGTAGTACCAAAGATTGTTAACAGTTACGACACAATTGACATCGAGTTCAAACTACGAACAGTTAAATTATCCCACATTTCTCTATTTTACCAATACTATTCTAGTATCAGAAGTTAAGAAGTAGGTTGTAATTAGTGAGTGTGAATGATTTTTGGTATAGACGAGAGTGGATGTTTAGAACAGGTATTTTAGAAGGCGACGAATGGCAAAGCTAGCGTGAATGTTTGTCTATGGATATGGAGAAAAAGAGTGAGTGCAGTAGAGAATGCATACTGTGAGAAAGAATATCGAGGGTGGATGCGAACGTAAATTTTTGGGAGAGTCAGTTGAGCCATAGACAGGATTGAATCGTAGACAGAGTTGAGTCATAGACAGAGTTGAGCTATAGACAGAGTGGAGTCATAGACAGAATTGAGCCATAGACAGAGTTGAGCCATAGAGAGAATTGAGATATAGACAGAGTTAAGACATAAACAGAGTTGAGCCATAGACAGAGTTCAAACAAAGACAGAGTTGACTCGTAGAAAAACTTGAGCCATACACAAACTTGAAACATAGACAGAGTTGAGCCATAGAGAATTGAGGCATTCACAGAGTTGAGAAATAGACAGAGTTGAGACACAGAATTGAGCTATAGACAGAGTTGAGTCATAGACACAGTTGAAACATAGACAGAGTTAACAATAAGCCATAGAGAGAATTGAGCCATAGAGAGGGTTGAGTCACAGAGTTAAGCCATAGACAGAATTGAGTTATCAAAAAAGTTCAGTTTAGAACACTGGAGAGTATACTCTTGAGAGGAGAGTTAGAGAATTTTTGAGAGTGCGAGCTAGAGTATTTAGAGTTTTCATTAATTAATGTGTTTGTTATATTATATAGTTTTACAACGTCTCTAATAAAGTTATTTATGTTTATTTTCATACGTTTAGTTTGTTGTTTAGTCTACGATACTATTATTTTGACACATACAATAATTTAGGAGAACCTATGTGATAAAGAACATTTCCTACACTATTTTTCCTTTAATTTCGTAAAATTCCACAATTACACAAAGCGAGGCGAAATAGGGTCTCGCGCGACATGCACTTTCACCAAATTTGTTCGTATCGAAATCTGGGATTTGCCGCGATCGCAAAAAAGTGTACTCATTAGGACGAGTACGAGGACGGAGTACATCGAATAAAGTAGAGTAATTCAATAAAGCGAAATTGCCCTCGCGCGTTTCCTTTCACAGAGAGCCATCCGGCTCGAACTAGCTTCTGGCCCATATAATAAATACTAGGCCGGAGCTCTTGATCCCTGCCTACCCCCGAGATCAACCGCGCACTGCATCAACATCAAAACGTTTCTGCACTTACGCGAGAAAGTAGGGTGAACCTCAACATTGAGGTTGCTCCATCGCCCACATGGGTCACCCTCGTTACATCTACCGATGGAAGCGACGCGATGCATACGTAACGCTCCACGGGCTACTTTTTCTTGACTGTCTAACCGATAAACTTTCCGTGACTGTCACTACTGATGCAACACCCTTATGCTTGGAATAAAACGTTCTACGTGCTCGTACAATTTTTATGATATTTCGTATTCCATATCTTCTGTGCTGCTCTTTACTTTTCTAATTTGCAGTCCCTTCGAAAATTACCATTAAAACTTACAAATTAATGTATATTAAACTAACAACGTGGAAAAATGCTTGCTAATATCTTTGCCACTTTGTAGGCTTAAAGTCAAACCTTTTCGACTCTTGCCTTTTGTAGAGAATTTGGCATGTTCAATGCAAATAACTCTTATAAATTGTATCTATAAATTTTAGTCGGTTAATGTTTCTTTTTGATTGGAATAAAACGTTCTACGTGCTCGTACAATTCTTATAATATATCGTCTTCGATGTCTTCTTTTTGCAGTCCCTTGGAAAATCAAATTCTCAAGTGTTGTCTGACTTGGAGACAACTATCACTTCAAATCACCATAAAAACTTACAAATTAATGTATATTAAGCTAACAACGTAGAAAAATGTTTGCTAATATCTTCGTCACTTTGTAGGCTTAAAAGTCAAACCTTTTCGACTCTTGCCTTTTGTAAAGAACTTGGCATGTCAATGCAACTAAATCTTATAAATTGCATATATAAATTTTAGCTGGTTAATGTTTCTTTTTGATTGGAATAAAACGTTCTACGTGCTCGTACAATTTTTATGATATTCCATGGTCCATATCTTCCGCGGTGCTCTTTACATCTCTAATTTACCATGATCCGGAAAATCAAATTCTCTAATTTTGTCTGACTCGGAGACACCTACTACTTCACATCACCATTGAAGCTTGCAAATTGATCTTTATCAAACTAACAACACAGAAAAACTTGCAAATATCTTCATCAGTCCATACAGCTAAAAGTCAAAACATTCCGGGTCTCTCTTTTCATTATCAACTTAACACGTTCAACGGAAACAAGTCTCATCATAAACTGCATCAATAAATTTCACCCGATTAATGTTTCCTTTCCCGCTAAAAAGTGTGCACTCCATCTACGTCTACCTGAGTATCATTTTAATACATACAATACCCAAAGGATACATACGGTAATACAGAAGAACATAGGTATACACGGATACAAGGGATACAGAGGATATATATAGAGACACATCCATCGGCGGTAAATTTCCACGAACGACTGCAATTAAGACCCGAAGTCCAGGCTATATTGCTGCTTCTCGTACAGAGAACGAGTTCTATTGAAGAGACAATTGTCGGTTGTCTCGGAGGAAGCGCACACGCCGGAGCATTCGTCCCATTGCTGTTCGCGCGAAGGTTATCCGAGAGGCGCAAGCAAGGCGGTAGGATGCAAAGGGCCAAGAAGGGTGGCAATAGTATCACGACCCTCCACCAGAGCTACAGCTGGCGTGCTTGGGCGCGGTAACCAAGGTTACGGTGCGCATGGGCACTGTCAGGATTCGGGGCATCCGCCGTGGAGCATACCACGGGGGTGGTTTTTCGCGTTGGCACACCCGGGCTGCTGGCTGGGCGGTGTCTGCAGCCTTCACTTTCCTCCCGAAAATCGAAGGCTACGGGGGTGGTGGCCGTTCTTTTTTTCCACTTTGTCACTGTCTCTTTCTCTCCTCTTCTTCTCTCTTCCCTCCCATTTCTATTCTCCTTTACCTCTCTTTCCAATTCAACTTCTATCCTCTCGCGCCGTTTACGATTCTTCCGATGTTTCTTTCTACTCTTCTTCCGATCTTCGAGAGCACGTTGTGACACGTGTCACGCGACATACGGCCTGCCAAATGACACCCCTGCCGGTGATAAGCGTACGGTGTACGCGCCAAAACAACAAAAAAGTGAGAGTGCTACGAACATCGACAGTGCAACGTTTTCGATAAGTTCCGATCGTTTCGTCTTCGCGAGAATCTTCGTCGATGTGTTGCTAAGACGAGAAAGATCGTCGCTTCTGATAGCTTTGACTTGAAAGAAGAAAAAAAGGAGATCGAACGAAGGGACCGCGGTAGAACCGGAAACTGGATTAGAAAAGGAAGTCCGTTGGTTCCGCTGCGCCAGTGATACTTCCCGATCACGTGATCGCGAGGGGGTTGCGAAAGAAGGGGAAGAACTGAGTGTACCGTAGTCGGTGATATTCCGTGGTGAACGGGGTAGCCTCGATCCTCGTGGAGCTTGCAAACGTCGCGATTCCGTACCGGAACTTGCATTCTTCTCTCGGTGAATTCACCGACGGTAAATCGGAAGTGGAGTAGAATAGGGTGAGACTCGACAGCCGCGTGTTTCCATTCTAAACGTCGTGCTCACGATGCTTGTTTACCAAGTGCATCCGGACGATTTGTTTTTGATCGTTGGAACCGAGAGAGAAGAAGAATCAAATTATGTTTCTCCGCTAGCCGTTTCGGCGCCGTGGAAATAACAAAATGAGATCGACTATCGAGCACGATCGATCTTCGAGTTTTCAACGAATCGGTTTGTCAGTGATGCTCGTGGCATTCTTGATCAACAGTGTTGATAATTTTGTCGGATATGTGCCTCTGATGGATCCTACCAAACATCTCAGCAGCGATGAGGCCTAGATGCAAAGCCGGACTGTGTTTACGTGGACTTAAACCATGATCCATTTGTGTCGATTGCCACGGTTCGATCGGCAATCGGGATGACCTGATTCCAACCTCGGAGGAAGGATCGATCCTGAGATTGTACGTGTACCCTTGCACTGTCTCTAGGGTGAGAAACGTTCTGAGGGACAGGAAGAAGATCCTGTTGCAACGTGACCGACAACCGCGTCTTCTCTTTTGACAACACTGCCAAATTAATCTCTATCGCGAGTGTATCGTTAAATGTTTGCACATCACGTTCTTCTTTGGCTGCCCTTCGTGATCCGAGAAAAAGGTATTTGTTGTTAATTCGATGGAATTTCGACGATCTTTGGAAGAAAGTCGAAATAAACGAGATTCCTGATTGGTGTTTTGGTCGACGGTAGGAGCCTCGAATAATATTGTGGGTAAAACGTCAGGATTTTAACATTAGATTTGTGGGCGCTAAATCTGTTAGAGTTAAATATGTTAAATAAGTACTTTAATCCTTTGAGGACTACGAATAAGTATATTTGGTCTCAGGAAAAATGTAAATATACTTTATTGCTGTATGTATATATGGTTAGAGTTGAAAAATTGAAATATAATTCTACAAAAATAGTAATTTATAATTTGTATACATTAACACTCTGACTTTTTGATGAAAAACGGCTTTTGAATATAAAAAATAAGTAATCATCTCTCGATATTAGAAAATGCCTCCGCCCGCCAAGGGATAAACAAAAGATCGGTCAATCGTCAAATTAGATGACCAGTTGAGTAATTTGTATACGAAAAATTTACTTTACTGCCTTCCTATAAATCTGGAAACCGGTTTTAAAAAAGTACGAATCTGTCAATTTGACGGCATCCGTAGATCTACTGTTTGTATTCTCAATTGAAGCACTGAAATATAAAAGTAGAAGAAATTCATGTCGCCGAAAGGTAGAATTTGTGATATGTATACAAATTCGAATATTTACTTTGTCTTTTGAAATTTCATACCGTAACTGAGTTACTATTTTTCATATTTTCCACTTGACATTTTTCAAAGTCGCAAAAGTATGGTAGCCTCGATCGAACGTCACGTATCAGGGTACCGAGTGAAAAATATAAAAATAAAAAATATAGTATACTTTACGGGACACACTTCGACGATAAATTCGCAGTTGCAACGAGAAACTAAAAGCCGCGAGAGGAGCCGAGTTTTCGTCGCTGTAGACACAAGTGGCCGATAAACTTTGCAAAATTCATATCTTCCTGGATGTATACAAATATCCTGGAAATTTGCAGACATTTCGAAGCATCGGTTTAGTAACTACGAATGTCTAAGTAAACCGTGAAATCGTTAAATCGTTAAAACGTACTCCATCACCTCCGCATATCGCATTCGAATGAATCGAAGTAGCTACACGCCCAGTTAAGAGCACTTGACCCTTCATCATACCAACGTACCGTTATAACTCGGCTACAAATCACACCGAAGAGCATTTAACCTCCCCAGTTACGCTCCAAAAAACGTTACCAAATTTACATTAAAAAGCTCAACCTCCATTTCTCCAATTACAATTTCAATCTCTCACAAAAAAAAAGTAAATCGAACCCGAGCGAGCAACCATGAAACAAATGAAAGAAGCAACAATTTTCGCGTGATTTCAATCGAGTGGTATCGAGTAAGCTCAAATCTCGACTGTACGAGCTACAAAATTTTAATACCACTCGAAACTCTCTAATGAAACAATCGTACAAATCTGCACATTGTATTACCAGCAAAATATCGCGAATCTTCTGCATAATTTTAACAATATTTCGTGTAAACTCTACCTCTAGAATTTTTTTTTATACGTTTTACAATTACATCTCATATTTATACCCGTCAGAAGCAGCGTAGAGTAATCTTTATTATCAACCGGATGAAAATGTCAAAACTCTCCAGAAGCATCTTCACAATTCCCATTCCACTCGGACGTTCAACGATGTTTTATGCATTACACTCGACTCGGTGCGTTACACAGTTTCAAAACAATTCACCATGCGGATGATACTGGCTTTGTATCGGGACCGGCAACAACGGCAGGAATATGCTACCAGTAAAAGAATGAACTACAAGTTTGAACCTGCCCTTTTTTATCTATTCTTTTTTTTTGTTTTTTTTTTACGAATAAATTGAAACGAACGAGTCAAGCAAACATTCGACTAATTACCCGCGTGTCTGTGATCGCATAATAAGAGATTGTATAATGTTTTGAAACGTATTCTTAGAGTAGTATGGTGAACCTTTAAAATTCCTGTCCTAACAGCGAGTTGAGTTAACGAGGGACTAATTACAAGGCGCATTGATTAAGCACGTTCCGTGTAGGAGTCGGTAAACATCTTTAATGGATCGTCTCTCACCCTCTATTTGTTCCTTCCTTCACTTCCCCTTCCTCTCGTCGTTATTATTTTTCCCTGTCATTCGTCGACAACGTCGATATTCTTCGCTTTTATACCAACATCCCCCTTGTGTGCCAATTTTTCTTCTTTATTCTCGCAAGCTCCTACGATATCGCAGAATACCTCTTTAATTTTCCGTCCGTCGGAGCTACCTTTGAAGTATTTAGCATCGGTGACTCTTCACGAAAAATTCCTTGGAATGCATCTTCGTTGCAGTTGCATTCAAAAGTCGATCCGACCGAAGAAAAATAATAAAAATGGTAATTACAGAACAAATAAAACACCTTTCGCCTAATGTTCGGCGTTTTCAACCCTTTGCGGTCCTATGTCGAGCAGAACATGATATAGTTCTCCACTTGATTTTATTTTCTGACAATTTTGTGACTTTCCATTTTTTTAATGATTTCTTAATATCACATATATAGCCGTTAGTACCTACAGTTATTGACATCATTCAAAAAAAAAGAATAATCAATGGTAGAAAATTTTGTGAAATTAATTTTGTTTAGCTCACTACAAAATTAACAAGATAATTCGGACCGCAAAGGGTTAATTACTCTTTCCCTGTCATACGTCAACAACGCCGATATTCTTCGCTTTTAAACGAACATCCTACTTGCGTGCCAATGTTTCTTGTTTATTCTCGCAACCACCTACGATATCGTAGAATACTTCTTTAACCCTTTGAGGACTAGCGTCGCATATATGTGGTCTGAGAAAAAATTTATACAGTTTATTCCTGCATGTATACACGGAAAAGTCGAAATATTGAAATACAGTCGTCGAAATATGATTAAAGAAATAGTAATTTATAATATAGGTATACACATTGACAGCCTATCTTTCTGATAAAAATGAGGTGTTATATTACAGAATATATGATTATCTTTCAATATTTAAAAATGTCTCCGTCCGCAAAGGGTTCGTACACTAGAGCCACCTTCAAAATATTTAGCATCTTCGACTCTTCAGAAATTATTCTTTGGAATGCATCCTCGGTGCGTTCGTATACGAAAGTCTATTCGACCGCAAGGAGGAATAGTAAAAACGGTAATTACAGAACAAACAAAACACCTCTCGCCAAGCATTCGGCGTTTTTAATATCCCCTTTCCCTGTCAACGCGACAAAGGTACTCTTTGTCCGCGGAATTACCAGCAATGTCACCGATCCGAGAGCCAATCCGGCGTTCTCCATTCTGCCGATTTTTCTTGCCCCTTTCAACAATGAAAAAGTCTCCAGCCGAACATTGAAAATCGTTTTTCTAGAACAGTAAAAAGATCCACGTTTGAATATTACCGGTCGTTGTGCATTGATCATTCTCAAAAACGCAAATGAACGTTGTTTCACTTGTATGGGAGATTCTTTGTTCTTTCCCGTTTGTTCGCCCTTCGGGCTTCAATTCCCACCCCCCTTTGGCGTCACTTGCCGTAATTCCAGGAACGCGAAGTCGGCTTTTGTTTGCCGTGGGGGGAAAAAAAGGTGTTCCCATGGCTCGCAGCTCGAAAGCCAAATCCGCCTCAGGTCGGCTATGATTTATGAATTAATTTTCTCCGCTCTCGTTTCTCCAGATCCTCGGCCGCGTCCGTAAGAGGGTGAAAATGCTTTCGGGGAACGGTTTAATCGTGATCCCGGGCAGCGCTCTAATCGTTAAATATGTCCCATCTCACGGTGTCACGTATCACCGAGGAAAATTAACCGCTGCGACGTGACGGGAAAAGTGATGCCCTGACCACGGTAATTGGAAAACATTGCGCATAAAATAAGAATTCTAGAGACGACGCGATTACCGTGCGATGTCGTCGGGTCGCGACTTGAGATTTGGAATAATGTCTTAAGAGGAATGAGGATATTTCGGTGAAATATCTCTTAGCCAGATTAACGGTAAAAAGATGTAGATTGTGAATGTTTAATTGTTGGAAAAAATTGAATCATAATTCTAAAGGTTCGAAGCTATTCATTCGATATTGTTTCAAGCTGGGACAATTATAACGAATAATTTAATTTCACTGCTTTCAAAGTGCTATTGTTGATTGAAGAATTCTTTAAAATCCAACGATTACGGACCTTTATTTCACCGAAATAATTAATTCCGCTGTTTGTACACAACAGATTCATCTACACTTATATAGCTGGTAGGAGATTTCGGGTGGTAAGCAACGCGAGAGAGAATTTGTAGAGCTCTTACGGCTTGAAGCGTTTAAGCGCAGCATCGTTTAAAGAATTCACTTTTTCCTCGGTGCAAACACTCCGCTGTAAAATGCTTCGTTTCTACATAAGCAGCCAAAAGTGTTTACGTTTTATTTCGCCGACAAAGCAATCGCGTTTTCCACGCGATTGCTATTTTCTCGGACGAACTTTTCTCATTTGTCACCTTTTTTTTCCGTTTTTTTTCCGCACAATGGCAATTTTTTTGGTGCGATCGAACACAATTGCTTCTCCCCACATGGAAAACGGAGCTAACTTAACCAACGGCAACGACCGGCCGTGTAAATAATAGCCACGTCCCTCGTTATTTGCTAAACGAACAAATGGAAATGGAACAATGAGATTCCCAGGAGATGTGCATTTTTGTTCGAACGTAGAGGAAAAAAAATGACCCTCGTCCTTATTGATGTTCTTTGTTAAAATACAACTAACTTATGCTAATATTTACATCGTCCCGAAGCGGAAAAAGAATTTACAATGTTCAGAAGTGAAACGCGTGAAAAGAATTTCTTCGTTGTATTCTTCGGTGCTTGATGAAAAATTCTAACGGCAATGAACAGAAAGTAATTTGTTTACCAATTAAAGAGAAAAACAACTAGATGGTAATTCGAGGTACGATAATTGCCTCTAAAATTTCGCTGTTTCTATCGGATAATTGCAATATAAAATGGCCCGCTTAAATTTTGGCAGGCACAGAGAGAAGAGAGACGAGCAATTTATTGGCAAAGAGCGCATTTAATTAACGCAGCCAATTACTAACGAACGAAGCCGGGTTTGACGGGCGCGAACTCAATTTCATCCTAACGATCGTTCGACCGATAATTCCGTTTTAAGTTCGCGTTAAAGGTGGACCTGACGACGCTTGCACGTCAAACTGCCCCGTATGCATATCCGGAAAAGTGAATTTACGATTTTGATCAAAGAGAAAGCCAATATTTTCCGATACTTTCCCGTTTCCATGCGCGAATAAGCCGTTGCGTGTTTTAAAATTAAAAAAAAAATATATAACTAATATTATTACACACAATTCTATTGCACCGCAAGCAGGACTTACTGAGAAACATTACTTAAACGTAGAATTAATTATTCTCTTGATAATTTCACAAAAACAACATGATAGACGATGGAGAAGCAGATACTTCATCTGACTAAACTCTGACTTCGACTACTTACATTTCATTCCGCAGCAACTTTCTCCACAAATGAAATTTAATGTTTCCATAAAATGTTATTAAATCACTTAACAGACAGACGAGAAGAAACGTAATAAATTTTTCTACAATAAATTCATCAAATTCTCTGACGTTCCGATACTTGCCCGTTTACCCGCGCGAAAAAGTCTACCGTTAACTGTTTATAATTTAAAAAAAAAAATAATAGAACTAATATTATTACACAAAATTCGATTGTAACGCAAGCAGCACTTATTGAGAAATATTACTTAAACGTAGAATAAATTATTCTCTTGATAATTTCACGAAAACAACACAATAGACGATGAAGAAGCAGAGAAGTAGCTTCGTCTGACTAAACTCTGACTTCGACTACTTACATTTCATTCCGCAGCAACTTTCTCCACAAATGAAATTTAATGTTTCCATAAAATGTTATTAAATCACTTAACAGACAGACGAGAAGAAACGTAATAAATTTTTCTACAATAAATTCATCTAATTCTCTGACGTTCCGATACTTGCCCGTTTACCCGCGCGAAAAAGACTATCGTTGACTATTTGAAAATTAAAAAAAAAATAATAGCACTAATATTATTACACAGAATTCTATTGTAATGCAAACTGCACTTGCTAAGAAATGTTATTTTCACGTAGAATAAATTATTCTCTTGATAATTTCACGAAAACAACACAATAGACGATGAAGAAGCAGAGAAGTAGCTTCGTCTGACTAAACTCTGACTTCGACTACTTACATCTCATTCCGCAGCAACTTTTTCAATGGAATTCAATGTTTTCATAAAATGTTATTAAATCACTTAACAAACGGACAGGAAGAAATGTAATGTATTTTGCTACGATAAATTCGTCAAGTTTCCTGACGTTCCGATAATTGCAACGAGTTCAACTTGTATTCGCTCGTCGTCGAGGAAACGAAAGAACAACGATCCGTAAAAGGGCGAGAACCGTGAGTAAATTAATCTTTGGCATTTCAACGTCGACCACACACGGACCCTTGACTATTAACGTTTCATCGCGGCTTTCCTCGTGGGCGCAATAAAATTTTTAATTACACGTCGCGGGAAGTCTTGATGAATGTACCGTGCTTCCATTTCTCGTTGACTCAGGAAGACTGAGTTATCATTGGCAGAAGAGCCTCGAGTGCTCCTTGCCGTTGGAGTAAAATTAACCGCGAAAAAAAAGGAAGGGGAGAAGATAGCGTTAAGATACGACCGTACACCGTAGAAAATTATTTGCACTAGTCTCGAGTCTATTTCTTTAATGGAGTATACATGAACGCAACCGTGGAATATTAATTGCGCTTGAATTCACTTCAGGGGTGTGATAATGGTTTCTATCGTTGAAACTTGAGGTTGTATATCTACTGAAATAATTAGAACCTAAAAAAAATTTAATTGTGTTTTGAAAATTTGTATTCTGATATTAACAACTTAATGATTGGTCTAGGCTGAGTATATTTCTTTAACACTAGAACTACCGACGATTAATGCAACATATTTAACACTAGATTTACGGATGCTGATACATCTATTTGTCTAAAGTGTGCCAATTTGACTTATACAAGAAAACTGAAGTTTATTTGAAAAAAAACAGTTCCAAATCAATTTAAATGAAAGATTTATTAGTAAAAAATTAACTAACCAATATATTATATATATAGTAATTAAATTTTAAATGAGCCAAATTGGCTTCGTAAATCTAGTGTTAAAGACAGTAGAAAAATCAAAAGGATAGAAATGATGGGAGCAATAATCTTGATCAATTTAATTCCCTTCATTTTTCGTAATAGACGTAGGAAATTGCCTAATTGTAAGATATAGTATTAAAAATTTCGAGAACATTTAAAAAAAATTCAGAATATGTCATTTTGACCACCTTGGTAGATTTAGTGTTAATGGAGTATACGTGTGAACGCAACCGTGGAATATTAATTGCGCTTGAATTTTCTTCAGAGTTAGAAATTCTTCAGTGTTCTGATATCAACATGTTAAAAACTGGTCTCGTATTAACAGGGTTTTGTAAATTATAGAGCTCTTTTGCTACAATATGTGCGATCCTAAGCGTATATCTCATATAATTTCCAGCGGTGGTTAAGGTGTTAAATTGTATTTTATTAAATGTGCCGATATTTCACTTTGTTTTGCGTGGTCTCTTTGTCAAAGAAAATGAAGACGGTTTTAAAGTTATCGAGAAAGTAAGTTTTCTTGTGATTATATATTCTAACGACGATCCTATTGTAGATAGTTGAGGAAAAAGTTTCATAGAATTGGTGTGAGAGTTAATGCGAAAAGCGACCGGTTTTCATGGTCTTTTGGTTCCGTTTTTTCCGGTATATTTTTACCTCGAGTGACTAAAAATATCGTGATTCATGGTCGGTAGTTCCATCGTTTATAAAGGTTTGTTTTACGAGAAGATCGCATTTGTAGTATGTCCAACGATAAGTCCACTAAATTATTAATAAAAGTCTTATGGTAAAATGCATATGTGGTCTCGTAAATAGAAATTTACGGCACGACAAAATTCGGATATAAAGAATAACGATAAAAGCCTTCGATCGATTCTGTTTGAAAGTATTACAGAGTATTTTTGCAAACACAGGAATGTCATTTAGGTATTTCATTACTTACAATTTCATTAGAGTTTCGTCTGCAACGCAAACGAATACGCGACCGGAATACTGAAATCTACGGCCAAGAAGAAATCAATGAAAGGACCAATTTGTACGGGAAATTTGGTAAAGTACAAAATGCAATCAAGTAATTAAAGTCAGACACATCGACAGTCTTTATCCTATTGCAATAAAAAATTCCAATGCTTACTTGCAATTTTTCTCTTCTGTTCTTTTCCAGCCATGGTTTTTCATAAAATCGAAAAATATTTTCGCACTTTCATTTCACGTTATCTGTAAAACCACCGCACGAAATTTCATCGTTTGCGTTTCAAACGATGCTCATAGCAGTAGGATATTTTTCGAAGATAACACGCGGAAGAGGAGAACGAAAACAGCGATGGGAAAATTCAAATTCAAGAGGGTCAAAAAAATAAAACATAACGACGAATCAGGACGACTCATTGAAACATAATAAACGCTTTCAAAAATTCAATATCAAACTCGAACTTTTCGTTTAAACGTCAGACAGGAAAATTAGCGAGAGGACGAGAATTAAATCTCATTCGCACGCGCACTTTATTTCGGTCGTATTTAATGCAGTTTCTTCGAGTTTCGCGAAAGTGCTACCATAGAAGAGAACAGGATGCACCGGAAATTAAAACGAAAAACTGTTAAGGGATTGTTCAAAGGGCTTCGCAACTAAATGGAATTAAAAGCTTCACTTTTTTTTACCCAAGGAATACTCGGAAAATGTAGGAAACACGTTTAAGCTGAAGCGTGAAGCTTAATGAGTCAGGACGGATGTGAAAGCCGGTCTTGTATCGGAGAACACAAAAGGCAAGTGATTTCAATTACAACTAAAAACTGATTCCAATTTCAACTGCACGGAGTCTACTTTCCATCCAGCCGTGCTATCCATTGAGAAAGGTGAAATTTTCTCTACTTTCCGATCCATTTGTACAATTTTCCTTCCAGTGTCTCGTTTCAATTTAGCTCTCAAATTTCAAGAACAATGTTATTGAATATTTTCACCCCGTCTTCGATAAAAGAGTCTCACGATAATTGTCGCAAAGAGGACTCGACTGCACGATGGATAAAGGAAGTAAGAGAAAATGAACGTGAAAACGAGTAATACCAGTCACTGAATCCGGGCAATGTGAAATGAAAAATTCCGGAGGTGATAAAACAAAGAAAGGAAGCACTTAAAGTGGTCAGATTTAAAGAATGAGGGAAAGAATAGGGTCGAAGGATAAAATCACCCTAAAAGAGAAATTAACGAACGTGACGGTACGATAGAAATTATTCGTTTCGTCGTTCGAATAGTCGAAAGTGAAATTCCATGATACTGTTCGACACAAATCCATTGTGTCAATATTAACTTTCGATCGGATGTAATCCAATCGGCTATTAATTTGATAACTTCCACAAGATTAACGTAAAATCAACAACCACCGTAATAATTGAATGGGGAAATGATTTTCTAACGGGGCAACGACCAAACAATTTTCTCCTGTATTATGAGATCGCGTTGAATCTTTGTGCTTCGTTTTTTTTTACCTTTCTTCATGGCGTTAATAAAAATCTTGCCGTATTATTAGATTCTCAGGAAAACTTTAGCTTCCTCGGTGAACAAACAACTTAAAGAGGAACTGGCCTTATCGAAACATCGGCCGAATGTGTCTCGCGAAATTGACTTCGCCGGTTAAATAGCCTCGTCATAGTTCGTCACTAGTTTCCACGAGACGTGCCGTCGAGGACGTTAATTTTTATCAGCTTCTAGCTAAACTTTCCGTCAATAAAATCCGTGGGGAAATTGCCATTTATTATCTCGTTTACCTTACATTTTCGTATTTAATATCGTCAAGAATTAGTAGCCAACCTGTTATAGCATATGTATTTTTATTATACGCATTTTTTCACGATTATCTGAATAATACCGAGTACTTTGTTAACACTAGATCTACAACAGCCGTCAGATTGACGGGCTCCTACTTTTTTTTAAATATTTCTCTTTATAGCGAAATAAATCTTCATTTATTTAATATATTTAAATACACCAGATACAGCGGCAGTAGACCTAGTGTTAAATGAAGCAAACAGTTTCCACCTTATAATTTTATTTTGTAAACTCTTCCCAGGAAATGAAGCACCAAGCATACGAATTAATCAAGTATTCAGAAAACAAACTCACCCTACTTTCTCTTCTATACTTCACAAAAACAAAAAGCTTAAGCCTTTGCACTCCCTTGTTGCCGCAGCCACGGCATTGTAATAGAAGATGGTATCTCCGTTGTCAGATGAATCCAGTGTGTTTTTATATTTTTTGAAACACAATTTTAGAATGTATATGTATGTTTTTCAATGGCAAAGCAAGATTTTCAACTTTCCACAGATGTGCTCTCGCACCGTGTAAATAGTTCTAGAGTAGCTGGGTAGCTCATAACAGAAATTACTTGGGGAGCAAATATGGTGTATTTTTCTATTGCAGAACATAATTTTAAAGTATATACACTTCTTTTTTAATAGCAACGCAAGGTTTTCAATTTTCCACAGACATGCCCCCGCAACGTGTAAATAGCCCTAGCTGGTAGCTCATGGCAAAAATTGCTCTCTGTGCATATCCGATGTATTTTTATATATTATTTTCTATTATAGAACACAATTTTAGAATGTGTACGCTTCTTTTTTAATGGTAAAGCAAGATTTTCAATTTTACTCATTGTCAGATGTGCGCCCATACCGTATAAATAATCCTGGAGTAGCTGGTAGCTCATGGCAAAAATTGCTCTCTGTGCATATCCGATGTATTTTTATATATTTTTTTCTATTATAGAACACAATTTTAGAATGCGTATGCGTCTTTTTTAATGGTAAAGCAAGATTTTCAATTTTACTCATTGTCAGATGTGCGCCCATACCGTATAAATAATCCTGGAGTAGCTGGTAGCTCATGGCAAAAATTGCTCTCTGTGCATATCCGATGTATTTTTATATATTTTTTTCTATTATAGAACGCAATTTTAGAATGTGTACGCTTCTTTTTTAATGGTAAAGCAAGATTTTCAATTTTACTCATTGTCAGATGTGCGCCCATACCGTATAAATAATCCTGAAGTAGCTGGTAGCTCATGGCAAAAATTGCTCTCTGTGCATATCCGATGTATTTTTATATATTTTTTTCTATTATAGAACACAATTTTAGAATGCGTATGCGTCTTTTTTAATGGTAAAGCAAGATTTTCAATTTTACTCATTGTCAGATGTGCGCCCATACCGTATAAATAATCCTGGAGTAGCTGGTAGCTCATGGCAAAAATTGCTCTCTGTGCATATCCGATGTATTTTTATATATTTTTTTCTATTATAGAACGCAATTTTAGAATGTGTACGCTTCTTTTTTAATGGTAAAGCAAGATTTTCAATTTTACTCATTGTCAGATGTGCGCCCATACCGTATAAATAATCCTGAAGTAGCTGGTAGCTCATGGCAAAAATTGCTCTCTGTGCATATCCGATGTATTTTTATATATTTTTTTCTATTATAGAACACAATTTTAGAATGTGTACGCTTCTTTTTTAATGGTAAAGCAAGATTTTCAATTTTACTCATTGTCAGATGTGCGCCCATACCGTATAAATAATCCTGGAGTAGCTGGTAGCTCATGGCAAAAATTGCTCTCTGTGCATATCCGATGTATTTTTATATATTTTTTTCTATTATAGAACACAATTTTAGAACGTGTATGCTTCTTTTTTAATGGTAAAGCAAGATTTTCAATTTTACTCATTGTCAGATGTGCGCCCATACCGTATAAATAATCCTGGAGTAGCTGGTAGCTCATGGCAAAAATTGCTCTCTGTGCATATCCGATGTATTTTTATATATTTTTTTCTATTATAGAACATAATTTCAGAATGTATAAGATTCTTTTCTAATGGCAAAGAAAAGGGTTTCTATTTTACACAGACGTGCCACCATACCGTGTAAATAATCCTGGAGTAGCTGGTAGCTCATAGCAAAAATTACTCACAGTGCATATCCAATCTATTTTTATATATTTTTTTCTAGTATAGAACATAATTCTAGAATGTATAAGCTTCTTTTCTAATGGCAAAGCAGGGTTTTCTATTTTACACAGACGTGCGCCCATACCGTGTAGCTCAGCAAAAATTACTCGGAGTGCAAAGGCTTAAATTAATTTCCATCGTATCGAAAGTACCGCTGTTTCATTTCACGTTGACTGTGAAACGTAATCCAAGAATACGTTGGTCCAGGGTTGTCATAAAGACCGAAAACCAATCCACGATTTATCCGTTCCAACGGGTCCATTCGTTGTATCTCTCCGTCTCCAAGTAATCTGAACAGAATCGAAAATTCCCCCACGTCGACGCGAGCGAAGAAACATTACGAATCGTCGGAGAAAACAGAATCAAAACACGCGCTGTAGCGGAGGATGAAACCTCGTCTCTCCGACTCGACGTTTTCAGGGGATCGACGAGGGTGGGATGGAAGAAAGTACGGTTCTACGGTAATTGAACCCTTCGAGTTGACCCACGATCGTTATCCCGGCACAGCCACAGTCAAGATAACGAGGATGAACCTCCCTTACCCTTTGCTTTCCTGCTAAGTTACTCGGACAAACCGATAAAAGGGAAGTCGAAGATAAAGCAGAATCGGGAGGACAAGATACACCGAGGGGTGGGATTTTCATTCAATGTTTCGATGCTATGGGTTCTATGGAGAAGCATAAACGCGTAGCACGATATTGCAAATACTTGCAGAAACGATACGGTAGGTATTCTGAATTCAATCGAGATCCATCGCAAGCGATAAAATGTATTTGGTATAGTTACGCTTTGAACGAAGAAAATTCTTATTCGTGAAAGAACAGAAATTTTTTGTAAATCGATATCTCCGTTGCACTGAAACGAAATGAATTTCAAAATTGAAAATTGCACAAAGGTTGTACGATTTATGCTAAATCGTGTCGATGTTCTTTGTATTTGGGATTCTATTGTTTCTGTAATTTCTATTTTCTGATAAAAGCTGATTTTAGCGAAGATTTAATAATAGATCAAATTGATTAATTTATCATCTTTTTTGCTCTTTCTTTAGAGACTTTAATTAACATTAGAACTACCGACGTTAAATATATGAGACTTCGTTGAATTAAATACGTAATTCAGAAAGAGAGAAATCAAGAGGTGGAAAAGATGATCAATTCGGTAAACTGTATTTTATAAGACCAATGTAGGATATCTGCTCTGAGACAGTCCTATAAACTTGGAGAACTTTTGAGAAAAATTGGGAACCAGTCATTTTGACTTGCTTGGTAGTTTTTGTGTTAATATCGATGAAAAAAAAGCGATATAATTAGAAACCTACATACGTGTTTAACACTAGATCCACGAATGCCATCAAATTGATCAGTTCCAATTCTTTTAGGAACGGTTTGGAAATTTATAGAGACGCGGTACAGTAGATATTTAATGTGTATCTTACAATATACAAATTACTTAACCGATCGCCTTCTTTGCCTGTTGATCTCTCCATTTCCTTATTTAACAAGTTGGACACCATTGATATTTTACAAAATAGCAAATTAAATGATCATAGATCTAGTGTTAAAGTTTTGAAAACGATAAAAAAATGATGTCTATGACTTGCAAATTTTAAATACTTTGTTCATTGGAAATCCTATTTTTATAGAGAGATTGAAAACATGACGCGAAATGGCGATGCCCTCCTATCAAGATAATAAGTCCCGATGGAGTGCAAGTAAAATATCGATTTCTGATGTTTAATTTCACCCACTGGCAGATGGACGATTCGTCTGCCAATTATCGGAACGATCGTATATCTCCTCGGCCGGGATTCTCGTGTTTACCATGGAAAATGCTGTTGCTCGAAGAATTGATTTCACGCGTTATTAGTCTCAACGTGTTTTACAGCAAGTACAACACGCGGTTTGCAGTTATAACAAGCAAAAGAATCAATCCTCTCATAGCATCTCCTTTTAACTCTTAAATTGAGTAATCTAAGAACTTATTAAAAATTCAGAATAATAATTACTAACGCTGAAAAAACAGGGCGATATTTATTATTACATCGTATAAAATGGATGGTATTGCTGTTCGTTAAAAAAAGATATTAATTCTTGAAAAATTATAATTGAAGCGCGATAAGATTGACAGGTATACACTGAGAATATAGGGAACACGGTTGAAATTTATGCAATCCGTTGCACTGGATTATTTCCATAATCCATGCGCTTCTATTTTCGTCCATTCCCAACTCCATTTCTATCAATAATTGCGTCGGAAAGCCGAAGCGTGAGATCGAACAAGCTGACGCTGTCAAGTCCCAAATAGATCCTAACACTCGAGTAAATACGTGTATTCCACAATCGAGAGATACATCAGTATTATCCATAAAAGCCGGTGAACCGCAATTATCGATAAGTGAATTAATCCGAAATGGAATACCGCGTACAATTGACCCTGAACCTTGCAAGTTTCCATCGAAGAAAAACCCCATGAATCCTACCTGCAAATAAAACTCGATCAACGTCTATTAAAATTGATCAATCTTTAATTTTAACACTTTATCGACCGGTATTTTTTTTTTTTACATTCTACTCACTTCTGACCGGTCACTTGGCCGCAAATACTTTCCTGATACCGATATCTCTTCGAAAATTATAAATTCTCGTCACAGAATCCTTGGCACAGTTAACAGCAATGATAAACAATAATTTATTAATCGCTATGGTAACTGATTAATTAGTTAAAACTCCAAAAGCGGTGGGCCTGAAAAGCCTATTAATAGGCTACCGGTCAATAAAGTGTTAATTTCACAAGTTACGTCAAACATAAACCTAAACTTTCTTCCAAATCCCCAGAATACTGGAGTTAAAGTAGTAAAACTTTTAGGTTCGTTTTATCAACATTTGCATAATTTAATTCGTCGTATCCTACGCGTAAAATTAAACTTCGTCGACTTATTCGAGGCGTTTGTCTCTATATTCGCGCCGAAGTGTCAATTTTACCAGACAATCTTGACGGAAAGTCGAAACGTCAGGTAATCGTCCGTCAACTAGTCCCTCCAGGGTATCAACGATATCGAGCTATTTCGGCGAATCGTGTATGGGCACTTTATCCTCAAATGGACATAGATCCAATCCGTTAGATCCTAGGAAAATTACTTTTTGCGTATCTGCATGTACGTATTTCCAATTGAAATTGTTAGAAGTTAATACTTTTCCGACCGGTACTTTTTAAACATTCTACCCATTTCTGACCGGTCGCTTGATGACAAATACTTCCCTGAAACCGATGTCTCTTCCAAAATTACAAATTCTCGTTACTAAAGTCCTTGGCGCAGTAAAACGCAATGATAAATAACAGTTTATTAATTGCCGTGGCATACGATTAATAAATTAAAAATTTAAAAGCGTTGGGTTCCGAAAAGTTTACCAACAGGCTTACAAATTACAAAATTTTGTCACTGAGTCCTTGGCACAGTAAACCGAAATGATAATAACAGTTTATTAATTGCCGTGGCATACGATTAATAAATTAAAAATTCCAAAGCGCTGGCCCCGAAAACTCTGTTCGTCACCGCGTCACCCACATCTGGGTGACGGGTATACTTCCGCGGAGGCCCCGTCACCCAAATATGGGTGACGCTTTTCTTGTTCAAATTAAATAGGATTTTCAGTTAAATTTTTAAAAGGAATTTAATAGGATCAACATTGGAATATAAATATAGGATCTAGAACATAAAAAAATTAAATATCACTTTTATTACTAAATTGTTCTTATTGTTGACGGGAGACAGTCCGCCTATCGAAAAAAGCTTCAGTAGGCTCTTTTCCATTAAATATCTTTTTAACATAACGTCCAACAAGAAAATGACTTATACAAAAGTTTCTTTATTTCTTTTATAGAAAGAAAACCTGCAAATACAGATATAAATTATCCTATAAAAAAATGAAGTTGACCTTTAAATAACATTGAAGAAATATAACAAATAAAAAATTAATATTGCTCCGATATTCTCTCCGCGATACTATGAAACTTTCGTATATAAAATTTTTCTCTAAAATCAATGGTTTTAGAGTTACTATTTTTTTCAACTGTGCGATAGTCGGATTTCGGCCGCATGAGAAACTCAACCAAATCGCGCTGGGCGACGAACGTGTTAACAGTCTTACAAATTGCAAATTTTAGTCACTGAGTCCTTGGCACAGTAAGCCGCAATGTTAAATAACAATTTATTAATTGCTGCAGTAACTGATTAATGATTTAAAAGTCCAAAAGCTTTAAACCCGAAAAGTTTATTAATAGGCTACCGGTCGGTAAAGTGTTAAGAATTCAATTTTCATGAAAATTGTGCGGAAAATATGAATTCCCTCTTATTGTGAATTCTTTAATTTCTCAGCATTCTACTGGATATTTCTCGTAGCTCACGTATGTGGATTGAAGCGTCAGAAATTGCGAATTGGATTTAAAAACGGTAGAAAGGAGAAGAGTAGAAATTGCAAAGTCTCGTGGAAAACTGTGAAGTTGCGAAGAATACTGAAAGAAAGGATTCTAAGTGAGGAGGGGCTCCGAACGGATTACTTTTTCTCCATTTACGCTGACTAAACATTTTTCACCCAATTTAGCTGATACTACACGTATGTCCTTGGTGTCTTCGACCCCCTTTTTCCTCGTATTGCGCATACAGGACGAGAGAGAATGGAATAGAACGAGCATTAGAGATATTTCGTCCGGAGTCGATCGATTAATTTCTTAATGCACGAGGCTAATCGATCGAACGGTCACTTCTACAGGATAATAAATCGATTCACGATATTGGTTGTCAATCGTCGATTAAAAGCTTTTAATTGAACGGAGATTAAATTTGCAGTCAGTGAGCGTTGCTTTTAAATTGCACACAGAGAAATTCCAATAGCTTTGTACGTCAGATTGACCGATTTTTAATTGACTTTTGACGATAATGTGTGCACGAACGTAATGCATTTGACCCAGAAATATTTACTTAGAATCATTCGACTCATTCTATCCTTGCATCATGAAAAATATCATTCATCGACATAATTGAAGATTAGCCAAATGAAGATCATATCTAAAACTGTCTCTTCGGCGAAATACGATACGAATCTTCCACGTTGCATCAAAATGAATTTGCAATCTTCGTGACCCATCTATCCAGCGATTGCATAAACCCTCAACGTTCAGAAATAAATCTCAATTAAGAGAAGCCCTTTCACATCGACGTTAATTATGCGATCAAATTAAACTGTATATTTTTCACGCAATCGTTAGATTCTATAAATTTTCTCCAGCTTGCGAGCCTTCTCGACTTACGTGACATAAACTCGAAATAAAATTCTATCCGCTGAAATCTCCAAGCTACTCGCTGGATTCGGCTGCTTACCAAACTTTGCCATTCCTATCTCCTCTTAACTTCAATCCCGCTTTCCACCGTTGATCTCCGTAAGATTGTGGTAAGAAAATCGCTGGAGTTTCCAAACAACGAAAGTCTATGCACTCGATACTTCGAAACAGCACGTTCGTGTTAACGTAGCTCTCTCTTGTCACGATTTACATTAAATTTTACCTATTCCATGAACAATCCGAAGGACAAATTCGAAAATATGCAAAACAATCTTTGCACGTGGAATGTATAATTATAGTATCCTATTTCAATAATTATTTATGCCATGAGGTTGCATTGAAACTTGTTAACCCGTGCTTCTATTTGCCGCATCGTTGTTTGGCGCATTTGCGATTGCCATTGTTGCTGAAACACACTTAATTAGCCACAGCGGTGTATTTAACACCATCATCGACATAAATTAATAATATCGGATTAATGAATACCATTGTGATTATTATCGTTACCACGATTTCACTATCACTCTTCCATTTTGTACGATGTAGAAATATTTCGTGAATTTATACGTACATGCTGTAAACATTTTACGAGACATCGAGAAGCATATTTTTGGGGACGATTGATTCCAGTCTGTCGACATCGCCCGTGAATTTTCTACGTGACCGACTTTCCGACGTATTTGCACGACCGACGAAGCGAAACGAAATGAAGCTCTCGCGAAAATTACGGATAAAACGTTGCCCATCCGATGCTTAAAAATGTTCGTGGTGCTTTAAACAAAAACGAAGGTCGTATCTTCTATTGAGATTGAAATTAGAGAAAAGATTCGCGAGATGAAATAACGAGGAGATCGGACAATGCCGAGTGAATTGCATACGATGATGGAATAATTCTTGAGAGGCGTAAAACGTGACAGGTAGAGACAACGGGATTTAAAAAAAAATACTGCCACTCGATAGGTTTCCGTAATTACCAATTAACGTGAAATTACACGCCACGGGGGGTCCTGTCAGCCGAGCCGACGAAAATCTCAATAATTGGCTTCCTTGTGATTCTGACGCTCCAGATCCTCGCACGAAATTATCGGGCGTTGGCTTAATTGAGAGCTTCGTAATTACTTCCGGGCGGACCTTATCGGCGTTTCGCGAGAGAGCTGTAATGAATTGCGTAACTCTCAATCGCACTCATCCCTTTCAAGTCGTCTCATTTTCAACTTTCATTTACGTCGACTTTAAAACGGTATCTTAATCAATTTCTAATGCGAGGCTTCAATTCCATGTAACGCAATTCAAGGGAATTGTACTTTGAAACTTGTACTTGTGGAGAGTAAATTTGATGCTTCGACGAATCGTGTAACGTTTTATCTTGAATTTAAAAAGGTATCTTAACCCTTTTAGTGTCGAACGAAAGTATCTTTGAGGGAGAATACCGAGTAAATTTGTCGAATATGCAAAGGTTTGGGGAAAAGAAGTCATAAAAACCAAATTAAAAGTGATATTTAGATAATTTAGAAGGTAGCATATTACGAAATAAAGTAAGAATAAGGTAATGGCAATTGTATTTCAATATCTTGTTAATCTAAAAATGTAGAAATAAGTTTATCTTCTATAAACAGTATTTGCACATAAGAATAATCATCGTTTGATCACAGTTTTATGTAGATCGCAGAATGAAGTGTAATTATTACATTTTCAATTATTTTTAACAAGAAAACTAAATGTCGGCACTTGAACTACAGGATAACTCCATGATGCACGTTAAACACAGAAATAACTTTTTTAAACCATTTGCAATTAAATTTAAAATGGTTTTTTAAATTTATTTAGGGATGAAGTTTACTCACAATGCGAATAGCACGATGTTATCGGGTACGCAATGATATATCGTCGTTGGCACTAAAAGGGTTAATCGCTTTCTAATGCGAGGCTGCAATTTCATGTAGCACAATTTAAGGGATGAGAATTGTACTTTGAAACTTCTGCTTAGGGAGAGTAAATTCGATACATAGAAGAATCGTTTAACGTTTTATCAAACGATTAATAAATATTCGAGGCTCCATCGATGACATCATAATTTTCGAAGCACTACGAAAATGATGTAAGCCATGTGAAATTTTCTCTTTCAGTGTCTTCCGAAATATTAGCGATTCTACGGGTACGAAAGGAGAGTACGTACAATCAAGAAGAACAGCAGGACTTCTCGTGTATTTACGATAATATATTACAAATATCGCATAATCCTCGAATGAAATTTTGTCTTCCTTCGTCGAAACATAAAGTCGTTGTTGCTTAAATAAATGTGATTACAATTCTACGTAGATATCCATACGCACACAAGTTCAAAGTAATAGTGTCTAATCCACTTGCAATTAAATTCGCAAGATGATCGAAGAATTTTACCGTAAAGTGTTTCGACAATCTCGAAAGTATCAGTGTTCAAACGATGGCGTGCAAGAAGCATCGTTCAAAAGGATCTCGCAAAACGATGGTCTAAAGGCTCAAGAAAATCTTCCGAACTTCTGCATCAGCACTTGCGAATCAGCGCGATTTTAAATCGTTATTTCATGTAAATCCTCAAGGATGATCAGAGTACGGAAAAAATCAAGTTCGAGCATCGAACTTTCGTAGTATCGTAGACTTTCAATGATCTTGCTTAATTGAAATTTCCTTCCATGTATCGGAAGGATTAAAAAGTACAAAAGTATCACTCAAATTATCGAGAAGATTCTCAAGAGTTTAGATACTTGAGATAACTCTATAGAGAATCCAACGATTCATTCGAGGTCTCGATATATTTCGAGGTTCAAGATAAATTTCACGTCCGATACCGTGTCCTTGGAGAGTAGCGAAAAAATGTCGCTTCACCGGATGTCCTCGTCCACTTACCTCCGGCAATCGTGAATCCGAGCGATTCATCGGGGTCTCTTCAAAGAACCAAATGGTACGAAGCTAAGAGGAAGAAGACGAGGAAGGAAAGATGCAAGTCGAGCTCCTTCTGATCCTCGCAACCTTCGTGATCTCCACCAATTGCGGGTGGATGTCGAGAAACGGTCACAGTGGCATTCAAGAGATATCTAGAAGCAGTAACGGCTCTCTACCCAAGTTGACCATCGGGCTGATATTGCCGCACACAAACTTCGGTGTGCGAGTCTATACAAAGACCATCAAGGAGGCTGTCGGAGGCCTCCACAAAGATCATGCCAAGCAGAGAGGACAGGGAAGGTTCTCCTTCCTCGATGAATACAACTTCACCCATCATCAAGTCAGACTCACCATGATGAGACTTACTCCAAGTCCGACAGGTAAATAAATAGGGATTGATATCGAATTATTTCAAGGCAAAGGGTTAACTTTAACCTTCTATGTGCCACAGTGAGTTAAAGGTAACGCAAGACACATTTGAGCTTCTATTCTTTAACACTAGATCTACGTTAACTGTCAAATTGACGGGTCCTCTAACTTTTTTTAAATTTTTCCTGATATCGGCTGAGAAGTAGTATACAGTAAATGTTTTACATGTATCTTATAATAAACAAATTGCTTAATCGGTCGTATTTTTTTATTTGATAGAATTTGATAATAATGATAGATTTCGCGGTCGTAGACCTAGTGTTAAGGAGGTCAACCTATGTGACAGCTATTTTTTTTCGATTTGGGAATTTTTTTTTGACGAACTATTAAAATGTACAAATTTGGAATTTTTATCACACGTTTAATAATACTTTTGCAGTCTACTGGAATTTTTGCAAGGGAAAATAACGATCTTAATTGACTTTACACCGTTCGAAAGACACTCATGTACTTTTGACGGCCGCCATGATCCCAGAAAAAAAATCAAAGGGCATTTTAATTTGTAAACCTAAGGATATCGCCGGAACTATAATAATTTTGGTATCTCTCATAATTTGCTCTTTTTTAAGCTAAAAACGCCGAGAAAATATGACGATTCTTGGAATTTAGCTTTTAAAGCTCTGCCAAATCTTCAATTTTTGATATCTTTGTTTTTGTTATTCGGCGATAGCCTTAGGCTTACACATTAAAATTCCGTTTGATTTGTTTTATTTCAGATCAGCGAAAATTGTTGAATCGTGACAGCCGTCAAAAATACATGAATGTCTTCCGAACAGTGTAAAGTCAATTAAAGTCGTTATTTTTGCTTGCAAAAATCCCAATAGACTAGAAAAGTATCAAAAAACGTGTGGTCAAAATGCCAAGATTGTACATTTTATTGGTTCGTCAAAAAAGAATTCCCAAAGGTAGCGAAAAAAAGTAGCTGCCACATGGGATGACTCCCTTATAGTCGAATTATTAACTTTGACAAATACTATAATTTAACTCGTAAAAATCACAACATTCTTTACGGCACAATGTTTAAAAATCAAGTGTAAACCATTATTTAAAATTATACTTTCATAATTTTCTAATTGTGCTATCGTGAAACTGATCTACAGATATCATCAAAAATTCGGAGTATAGAGAGTTACTTGAAATTATTCTTGTTGAAGGAGATACTGGGACATTTCTGTGGAAATTGTCCTGTTTACAGAATAGGTTTTTGAAAGGTTTTAAAAGGGTTGCAGGATGGTAATGGTTGGTATACAAAATTTTAATTATTTGGGGTTAATGCTTCTGATGGAAGAATTTCTTCCGCTGTTCGGGGATTCTCTGCTTTTCATTTCGACTGTATCAAAAAATGAACGGTGGTATGACAAGGCATTTCTTTTGTACTTTGAAAATGGTATATTACTTTCGCAGAGATTTATGGCGTATAAAGCAGACAATGGCGAAACTTTGCCGTCAACGCCTGTCACGGACAGGATTCCCCTATTTTTAAATTCTTTTTATTGTCCGAGTTAATAGTCCAGTCCAAGTGGACGTTCCATTCGTGCAGATTTGAACGTGGGAATGAGAGAATCTGTTTTTACGTAAGTCTAAACTAAATTCCATTTTCATGGGTCTATTAAAGGGAGAGATGTAGAGAAGGAGAAACGTGAAAAATCTTTCTACACCGAATATTACTCATTTTTCTTTGAAATAAAGTTGCTTTTATTATTAATCTTGTTACGTAAAAGAATAATCCGGTGATTTTTCCACAGAAATTCGTTGACTTCAGAGAAACTCATAATACAGTAATTATTCTGTAACATTTCATACAATATTTTTAATAAATGGAATACGTTTCCTTCATCTCATCGAAATAAATGTCCAAGATTGTGGTCTTTTGAAAAAGTATCGCAACTAAACGATATATAAGGCTTACCGTCTCCGAGAAACAAAGACTTTGATAGATGTCTGTTTATACGTTTTCACCCTTGTGCAAACGACAACCCCCGATAAATGATATGTTCAATATTAAATATTATACTTCGACGTTGATCCTTTGGCCTACGATTTCTTTTCTGTCTGAGCTTATAATGATTCAAAATTAATTTCTGAAATCAAATGTTCTAACTGATTTCTGATATTTCGTATAACTGAAAGTAATATCAATAGTATAGAAATACTTTACTGATATTTTCACTTGAATAATTTTTGAAAGTCTTCAAAATGTTCCTGTTCCATTTACCGCGTCACGAGTGTCACACGTAGACTAACGGGATAAATTTTAATACTGTACGAGTGAAATTTTCCAATTTTATTAAATTGGCAAAAACCGCCAATGACGAACACCCATTGTAATTTCTCGATATCACGATAACCAAGTTTAAAAATTCATTTAATACCCGATAAAATCGAGTCGTTTAACCGATAATTTTTTCTATACTATCGATCCATTAACAAAGGTTGTGGACTTTTTTGTGGAAAAAAAAAAACAGGGAGTATAATAGTTAGTAAATTGAATGAAATTTTCAAACAAAAAGGTGCACTCACGTATTATTCGGCTTATTGCCCGATAGCGAGGTGCAAAGATGGTTCACCGCACAACGAATTAGCTCTATGTCGGTGAGAAAAAAGAACCCGGAATATCTACAGGTGGGCCGAATGCAATCCGAAATCCCGGATGCCCCAAAACAAAATGCCAAACAGTTTCGAACACACTTTTAGTTTCTGGAGGCACTCACGCTATTCCTGCGGTGTCGGACTTTCCTCACCGCCAATTCAGGATGGAAAGCTTGACTTTATACCTTTCACCTTCAACGCAAAATACTCGGGCAGAGTGAGAAATTATTGAATATATTTGAGCTGCATTAATTGGAACAAACTGTGTACATGTTGCGAAAAATCGAATTTTTCAATGAATGGGGAAATTTTGTGGAATGGCTGCACAGAGTGTTGTTTTTGTAAAAATAATTCTTAGTTTGCCTTCTGACTTTGTAAATATCTTTGGTAATGTCTTAGTTGTATCGAAGAATCTTCAATTTGGATGTGAAGATTGCTA
This sequence comes from Cerceris rybyensis, assembly GCA_910591515.1. NCBI lineage: Eukaryota > Metazoa > Arthropoda > Insecta > Hymenoptera > Crabronidae > Cerceris > Cerceris rybyensis. The sequence continues at coordinate 10,729,829 of OU342790.1, forward strand.
CTAGTATTTTATAATGATTAATGTTGGTTTAATTGAAGGGATTATGCAATAAATTGAGGTGCAGCAATCTTTGAATTATCTTAATAACATTTTGAGCCAATTATTCCTAATTCCTCTCTACCAACTAATTATTAGCAGTGTAAATATTGTATAAAAAGGGGTAGATGTTGCTCCATTACCGTCTAAACTTCGTCTTATAGGAATTATCAATATTCTCGTTGTTACTACAAAGTTTTGAGATTAAGTTAACTTTATTTTCACGAGACGCCAAAATGCGAAAATTCGAATCATCACGAATAATGTTACCAGTGACAGTGATACGATTATAATTTATCAATTTACCGTGGCTAATTAATTACTATTATTATTCCACGTCAATAATATCCCGACGACAGTTTAATTATTCTGATGGTACAATTACTTTTTGCTAATGACTATCTATTTGCATACAGTCAAACTTTTATGAAATTTTCAATTTAACAAACGAAAGTTGCTAACTGGTAACGACTCTGCAATTCTTTCCTAACGAGTTTTCCATGAAATGCACAAAGCTGAGTGTAGTTCTCTTCCATGTAAATGTACATTCCTATTGTTAATTGGGAAAATTTTGGCTACATTTGTAAGTGCTTTTTACGAGAGATAAAAATGGACAAATAAAATATTGTCTAACTATGCGTCAATCAATTAAAAGTCATTTTAATTTCACAGCCATAATCGAGCATGGTCTCGTTTAATTTTAATTACACCCTCTGTTCTAATTTTAAAAAATCGTATCTGTTGTCTTACCATAAAAATTCATTTCGTTTGGTCATTTATAAAAGTGTCACTCTCAAAAAGAATTAAAATTCAGGGCACAAGGTAATGATGTAAAATCAAATATTACAATGAAGAAACCACCCAGCAATTTTATTCTACTTTTCTCCTCTGATTCATCGAGAAACATTTCGTTACCTTTCCTTCTTAAAATGTACCTACCTCGTTAACACTAGAACGACCAAGCAAGTCAAAATGACTTGTTCACATTTTTTTCCAAATATTCCCTAAGTTTACAAGAGAGTCCTAGACTAGAAATTCTAAATTGATCTTATAAAACACAGATTACCAAGTCGAGCATATTTTCCACTCCATGATTACTTCCAAAATTCTTATTTAATATATTTAAATGTAATGAATTTAACGTCGGTCGATCTAGTGTTAAACACAAATGTCAATTTGCAAAGTGAACCATCCATTTTTATTCTAAATCATTAATTTCAAAGTAACACGACGACATGATAATTCAATATTCGCAGGTATCCATACGACAATAATTCCCCTTCTGTCCCTTTTTACAATCTCTCTCAGCGACGATAGAAAATTTGACGGAGGGTTAATTATCTCAGGTCAATGAACCAACCGTTGCTCAACGGTCCAAGTATTTTACATAAAATTTCATCGTTAACATACAACCTCATTAACATTATATTTCAATGAAGTATCCAAAAGATTAAAATACCCTGCGGTACATTAAATATCGTTTGTTCATCCCATGCTAGTGTAATTAATACGTTAAGGTCATACGATAAAAGCCTTGAAATATTATGCATTAACATTTGACTGCAAAAGGACTACACTTTTAATTATTAATCATTACTTTAAAAGCCGATTATTAAACGTAAAGCTATTATGTGTACCAATGACTTTACCAATGAAAAATACGACGCCTTCGATGGAACAAATAATCATCTGCTTTAAATGCTGATTGAAAAGGGGCTGTTTGCTCAGTAGAGATCTGTGTTCTCCACGTTTCTATACACGAACCACGATATAATCCTTATTAAGTAAACCCGTATGCCACTAAGTCGGTCCAAGAACCATCGGATCGATTAAGGTAAATGGTTTTGATCAAAGACTACAGTGTCCCTTGTGTACGAGCGAGTGCCTCTTTGATCATGCGTCCCTAATTCACAGATACGAGCAACATTGTTTACGATACACCTATGGGGTTCTTCGGTACAAGTAGCTTCTCAGATTAACAATGGAAGAATTACGTTTATAGAGAGAACTCGTTACGGCATACAGTGAATTCAAAAACAAAGAGCATTAGTTGAAAAGATCGAGGAAAATTCCACAAAGATGAATCGTACGTCGAACAGCATGGAATACTTTCAAATCGAATTTTTCACATGTTTTTCAAACATGACGAAATATATGGCAAAGTTATCTTAGATTTATGAAACATCAGCGATTCTCTTTGTTTAAAACTAATAAAATGGCGCGAAATGCAAACGACGATGGTAATTTATATTCTTTCGTGTCAGAGTGTAAATATCGAGTGAAAAAAAAAACGGTGAAAGTTCATGCTTGGAATTTAATAGACAACTGTTGGAAGTGGGTCACGTTTGCTCTTTGACGGTACTTTCACGGGGTATATATCCATCGAAACGTACACGTACGGTATATAAAATCGTATCGTTGCGATAATATTATTCAGAGGTAGAAAAAAAAACAGGAAAGAATACAAGCTTTTCTTTTGCACAAATACGTTGCCAAGTTATTCGGAGATTGAACGGATAAAGGGAAATTCTCGATTATGGATGAGCCAAAGGGATATGGAAGATGATGTGGTCAGCCATTGTACAATGTATCGGTATTATACACCGAAAACTCTATTAACGTTGTTATTACTACATGAATCCGACATTTATACGTGGAAATTAGTAAAATGAAACAAATTTCAAGTATAATATATTTTTAAGAGTAACTGTAAAATTGAGAAGTTAAAGTATTATTTAAGTGTAATTGAATACTTTTTAAAACGAGGCTCGGTGTATGGAGAGCGTAGGGAATTTAAGCTGTGAATTGAAGGTACAATTAAGAAAACCAAAAGGAAAAATGAGGTAAGGGAGGAAGGAGCAAGGACACGGAGAAACGGGGCCACGCGGTCAAAGTGGAGAAAGCGTTACGCTTTATGGGCCAGGTCAGGACACGTCCATGACTGGAATAACGAGTACGTTACAGCATTTTTATTTTTCCTTCACTATTTTCAAGATTATAATGGTGAAAAGGAAAGCAAAATCGATACGTGACCAAAAATAATGACGTTGATATTTTGCGATCGTGAAAAAATTGTATTATTGTTCGTGTGCTTGACTGAGAAGTATTTGATAAGGTGGAATTAAAAAGTTAATTTTCTCCCGCTCCTTGAAAAAAATCACACGAAAGTCTCTAGGGTTTTTTCTGAACTTGTTTTTTTATTTTCTAATTAAAGAAAAACAAGATTTTTTGTACCTTTTCTTTATAATAATTTTATCGAGAATAATATGTATAAAGTATGTAAAAATCTCTGCGGCTTTTTCTAAAAGCATAGTCTATTTTCTATGTTAAGGAAAACAAGAAATTTTGTATCTTCTCTTTATAATAATTTTATCAAGAATAAAATGTATTCACTGTGTAAATCTTGTCTCGGATAGAATTAAATCTTAATATGGGCTAAAAAAGACATCGGGGACGAATGAAGGTTAAAATTAGAAATTCAAAGTTATTAATGTCAAGAAAAAATCTGAAGACGGATTTAAACGAAAGGAGAAACGATATAAAAAAATCATTTGCATTATTTCCAAGGCTCGCATCAAAGCGCCTCGTTCTCAAATGCAAAACATTCTTGATCTTTTTCGGCAAATTACCGAAGCATCTTACACTGAATTTCTTCAGTCATCGAACCAGGAAAAACTTAATTTCGGACGAGATTGCACTCGAGATAAGTTAAGCTTGATACTGATTCCATTTTTTGTTCTTCTTATTGTTTCTTCTCAATTCCACCCCCTTCCGTACATTTCGCGCTCGATTACCTTCCTCGGAAGATGCAGCATCTGTTCAATCGTTCCACGATTTCCCCTCGCAAAGTCGATCACATTCGATTCGATGAATTCAAATACGTATCGTTTTTTCGTCCAACATTTTTTTCCCTTCTTTTCAATCGAACATTTGTAGCCTTGAAATAATCACGAACAAAGTATTTTCCCTTCAAAAGACCACCATTCTTCTCGCAATTAAGGTAGAAAGTCAACTGCCTTTCGAAGCATAAAATTGTTTCTCATTCTGAGACGAAAAATTCTTGTTCTCGATTAAAATGTTTACCTACGATTTCAATCACTCGAGAGAAACGAATTTAACTGGATAGTTTACTAAAATATTTTTAACGATAATGAAAAGTGTATTTATTTATGTTTCAGCAATTTTAAAGTCATTATGCGAGGAATTCCTTTCGCTGAACGTGTCCGCCATCTTGTACCTGATGAACTACGAACAATACGGACGTAGTACTGCCAGTGCTCAATATTTTCTGCAGTTGGCTGGTTACCTGGGGATTCCCGTGATTGCTTGGAATGCCGATAACTCGGGTTTAGAACAGGTGAGGCAATGCAGCACGTATCGAGGAGCCAATAACGCTGTCCTCTTAGCAGTGTAAGCTACTCTTAACGAACCTTCCAACCGTTAAGTAGATCGCGTTCTCTCGTGAAATTTTAAAGGCTATCGATTATCTATTAACATTTTAGAGCCAATTGCAATCGTTAAGTAGATATCTTCGCTTGTTCCGTATCTACCTTCTTGTTCGTAATTTTTACATTGTCGAGTTTCAATCGGTGTTATGTAACCGATAACTGCAAAAATCAACTAGATCAACCCAGTACTCTTTAAACTTATAGAATTAAATGATTGAATAATATTATAAATTACTTGAGAAATATCACTGTGAATTTCAAAGTCTGGGAAAATTTCGTGGTGGATTTCATTTCTATATCTCTTCAGATCTAAGGTACAGAAAAAGTCTGAAGATCATGTGAAATATTTAAACATTCTATGCTTTTAAAATGCAATAAAAATCTAACCTTTTAGACTTATGCAATCAACTAAATATCACTGTGAATTTCAAAGTCAGGGATAATTTCGTGCCGGATTTCATTTGCAAATCTCCACCGACCGAAAGATACAAAAAACTTCTGAAGGTCGTGTGAAATATTTTTTAAACCTTCTGCACTGCACGAAATGCATTAAAAATCCGACCTTTTAGACTTGTACAATTAACTGATTGAATAATATTATAAATTCATTGAGAAATTTCACTGCGAATTTCAAAGTCAGGGAGAATTTCGTGGTGGATTTCATTTCTATATCTCTACCGATCAAAAGTTACAGAAAATGCCGGAAGGTCGTGCGAAATATTTTGGAAATATTCTACACTGCACAAAGTGCAGTAAAAATTCAACCTTTCAGACTTTTGCAATCAATTAAATATCACTGTGAATTTCAAAGTCAGGGATAATTTCGTGTTGGATTTCATTTGCAATTCTCCACCGACCCAAAGATACAAAAAACGTCTGAAGGTCATGGGTAGTATTTTTTAAACCTTCTGCAGTAAAAACCCAACCTTTTAGACTTATGCAATCTAGTGATTAAATAATATTATAAACTAAGTGAAAAATATCACTGTGAATTTCCATGTCAGGGATAACTTCGTAGCGGATTCCATTCGTAAATCTCTACAGACCCAAAGTTACAGAAAACGTCTAGAGTATTTTTCAAACATTCTGTACTGCACACAAAATGCAATAAAAATCCAACCATTGAGGAGTTGAAATCGACTAACACAACTTCGTCCCTTCATTGGTACCTCGCAATAACTGTCGAATTTTAGAAGCAGAATCGAAAGCCGTCCCACGTTTTCCTCCCTCGAAGGTCGCGATCGAACGGGACTGTTGGTTTTAATTGCCAATCGTCCGTCACATACGAATGACACTATGAAACACACTCGATCTCTGGTTGATTTTAGAGAGCCTCGCAAAGTAACCTTCAATTGCAACTGGCACCGTCGTTGGAGCATCAAACTGCAGCGATGTTAAGCATCCTCGAGAGATACAAATGGCATCAGTTTAGCGTGGTCACATCACAAATTGCTGGTCACGATGACTTCATACAAGCAGTCAGAGAGAGGATTTCCGATCGACAGGACACTTTTAAGTTCACGATACTGAGTGCCATTCAAGTCACCAAGTCTCACGATCTTCTCGAACTGGTAAACAGCGAATCGAGGGTCATACTTCTCTATTCGACGAGAGACGAGGCTACGGAGATTTTGACTGCAGCTAGAGATTACAAAATCACTGGAGAGAATTACGTTTGGGTCGTTACACAGAGCGTTATGGAAAATTTACAGATGCCTAATGAATTCCCGGTTGGCATGCTCGGTGAGTTCTTTCAAATATTTGTAATATTATTAGAAATATATTTGTTATGGATGGAGAATATATTTTTTTTAATATTGTCGCGTTAATGTTTGTGCATACGATGTTTCTTTGATACACCTATGCTTTGATTTTGCATGCAAAATGATTGGAATTTTGGAATGCAAAATGAAATGTTGTAAATATAGGTGCAGTCAATATATTTGTTGACAGGAAAAAGGTATATTGCTAATATTTCTTTTTCAAATTCGATATTTTGAAAAGTGTGGAAAGACGAGATTGTTTAAATGACATGTTGTGTGAATCAGGGAATAGGTGTATTCGCAGAATTGACTTTGAGTGGAGATTTTAAGAATGGATCAAAGTCGGAGGACTAGATTGTTAACATTGTACTTGATATTTAGAAGTAAACTATTGGAATTTATTTTCGAGTCTGCAAACTGGCTCTAAAAGTTTCTGAGTACAATTGTTCCGGAGTCCTTGAACCGACTTTTGCGACAAAACTGAGTGAAACTGCCTGAAATTCTTGACCGGTGACCCAAATATTTTCTTGCTGCTTACAATTTCAATTTAGAATTAAGCCATTATATTTGAAAGTGGTACAAGTCCCTTTCGTCATATGTCGAAATATTATCAAGTTTACCCAAATGATTTTATACTGTAACGGTTGAATTTTTTAACGAAATTATGACAGTATTTCATTCTATTCGCTTTTCCATTTGCAAGGCCAAAAGAAAACACTTATGTTTATGTAAAACTACCATAAATACACTTTTCCGATGAACTTATACCACTTTCAAAAATAACGACTCCAATCCTATCGGTTCTCTGTGTTTTCCAAGACACAAAAAAATATCGATTTTGTTATACGCAGATACAAAGGGTAAATCAATTTTGTAAATTCTATTTGGGAAGAACAAATAATGATTATGAATAGTTGGAATCCTACGAAATGGAAGTTGGAGGAAAAATTGATAAATGGACCGATAATCGAAAAGACGTTTTAGATATAACATATTCAGAACGAAATTTTCCGGACGACGACGGTATTTCCATTGTCTTTTTTCGGAATTTTCGGAATAAAAGATTCAGAAATGTATATGTTGCTCGATATATTCCGTCAAGAACAGAGCGGAACGAATTTATTCCTCCTCCGAGGCACTATCCTCGATGGAATCGGCAGGAAGGCATCAATTTCCGATTTCCGTGATTCTTACCCTTCGGTTGAACGTCCTTTTCAACACTCGGCTACTCGAGATATCGAATGGCACCCTTTCAGAAGGAAAAATTCAGGAAAAACGAAGTATCCCCTTCTCTACGACGATTGTATCATTATAATCGTCATTTACTTTTTCAAAGATAAACTTCGTACCACTTTAACCTTTAATTTGAAAGTCATTAGTCTTTGAATAACCTTATACCAGGAATTTTTCTTTTTCGAAAAACTGAAGCTAGGTGAAAAAACCAAGTGAAGTAAATAACATCATAACTATCGGTTGCGATTATTTTTTCAAGTCTAAAACATTGTAAATTTGAATCGTCGTTGAGAATTTCTCAAAATTTACAAAAAATTTGTACCAGTTTCTAAAAAATTAGGACACGATAAAAAATACCAAGTGAGAAACCTGACTGTAGAAATTCATTTATTCTTTGTAAGTACAAGCCAATCCGAATTGCTTGTTAAAGATAAAAAAGAAACCGGGTAATATGTGCTTTTTGAGTATACTCAAAAACCTTCAATTTATTTTATTCCCTCCGACCGAAAATCCTTCCGGTTTACGTGAATTTGAAGTCCATAGCGGTGGAAAATCAGAGGACGTCAAAGTTTCCTCGTTCGAAATTCACAAACGGAGAAATTTTACGTAATGACGCGCCTCCTTCTGCTTCCATCGACGATTCGCGCGGCGATGCAATCGAAATCATGTAAAACTTTGAATCCCACGGGATCGACCGACGGAATTGAAAAAATTCTGTAGCCTCTCGTCTTTTTCTTTATTCCCTTTTTTTTAACGCGGCTCAGCCACTTCGAACGGAAATAACGACTTTCGAAAGCCCGACCTATTTGTGTCCGCGAACTCATCGATTTTCAAAGCCGTCTGCGTTATGCTGTCGACAAAATATCATGTGTCCGCAGTTTGAATCCTATAAATAAATGTTCCGAGAGCGGAATCCATCCGAGGAAAACGTGATCGAATAAAATGCACATAAATTAATGTTTGCGAAAGGCCGATGAAATTTTGAGTTTCGAATTAATTATTCTACACGCTGCACAGTAGTTCAGAACGGGAATTTAGCTGTTCGAGCACCTCGCACAGTTTTCCATTTTTTTCAAATTGTCACCAAGAGCGCAAAACACATCCGATTTAGCAAAAAATTGTTATTCTAATATTTTTTGGGTCGCTGATTACAAATCTGAACTCAAAATTTCAGAAAACAAAATGGCGGTTTAAATATGGCGGGTAGGAATGCCCAAAAATTTATGGTTCCGCCATTGAATTATGTGGACAGAGTTTCCGTTATTTCAAATATACTAATTAATTTATACAAAGTAGTACATATATATAAAAACTTAAATATATATAATATATAAATCGCTATCCCATCCTAAAGTTTATGTAACAGAGACCAGCTGTCGAGACCCAGTGGGACAAGTGCTCAGTAAATTCCCGGATTTCTTCAAGATACTGTGCAATAAAAAGAATCAATCTTAAGAGATCAAAATGTTAACATTTTCATTTAAAAAAAGATGTCATAATGTTAACATTTTCGTTAAAAAAAAGATATCATAACGTTAACATTTTCATAAAAAAAAAGATGTCATAAAGATAACATATTTTAGAGGTCGAAAAGTCATCATAATGTTAACATTTTCATAAAAAAAAAGATGTCAGAAAGATATCATATTTTAGAGGTTTAAAAGAGATCAATCTGAAGAGATCATAATGTTAACACATTGCCGGCCGCTCTCACGTATGAGTGACATCTCTTCTTCAACTGTTATCGGCCGCTGACACGTACGCGTGACTTTTTAGAAACTGCGAGAAACTCGTCGGCGCGCTGCGGCCAAAGTTTCGGTGAAACGTTATTTCCGTGCGATATCCACGCGGAATTGTATCTTTATTTTCCTCGGTGATTTTCATCTAAACCGTACTCAATCGAACGATAATCCTCGCTCGAAATGGTGAAAATCACGACCGTTGAATTATTTATAAGAGAGGAGGGTCAATCGTCTTCTTCCTCTTTCTCGTCCGCTCAATCGTTTGATATTTCCAAAAGATACAATACTCCCTTGAGGCTAGTAAATCTGTTAATAATTCAATTAGGTAAAGTTCTATCGTCAAACATTAATAAATGTAAATTTGTGCTTTTATTTATTCTTTTTTTTTATTGTTTCCAATCGTTCTGATTCCGTTGAATCTCCTATCAGTATCGAATTCAGTGTTCCATTGGAGGGAAAGAAAGTTCATCGATTGAGAGGAAATGTGAGAAAAGGGCGAGAGGGAAAAATAACAATAGGGGAACTTTTTCTTTTTCTTTTTCCTGTTTCCTTTTTCTCTTCAACCCTCCACGAAATAGCATGGTCTAAAGGATACAGTATTTGCGATTAAATGTGCTACTGTGGATCGAGACTGGAAAAAAAAATGAATGTGATAATATTTTGTAGAATATTATTGTTCTAAGGCATGTTTACAAACATTCCTCACATGCTTCTCGTGGAAACAGTTCGACATATTGAAAGGATGTTCGATTTAGGGGTAGAAATCATGAAAAAATATATTTTTCTTCTTTATACCCATGTTTTGAAATGTTTTTGCGCTGTTGTATTTTCCAGGAGTACATTTCGACACGAGCAGCGACAGGCTGATAAACGAGATCACGACCGCCATAAAAGTTTACGCTTATGGAGTCGAGGATTTCATAAACGATCAAAAAAACGCGAATCTCAGTCTGAACACTCAGCTCAGCTGCGACAGAGCCGGAGAATCCCGATGGAACACAGGAGATCTTTTCTTCAAGTAATTTCTTTCTCTCTGTAAAAACCCTTTGTTTAACTTTAGACGACATTTCACAATGATAAGAAAGAACAAAAACGATAAAAAATATCCCACTATTTCGTTCCAATGTAGCTACTTTCTTTTGTAATTTCCACGGTGTACATTTAAATTTTGAGACACAATAAAGCGCAGTAAAAATAAAGGAAAGGTTGAAATAAACATGCGTTAAAAGATATTTGAACGGAAAATATAGAGATTGGTGTGTTTTTTTGATTAGATACTTGAAGAACGTGTCCGTTGAGGGCGATCATGGCAAACCTAACGTTGAATTTACGCAAGATGGGGTGTTAAAGGCGACCGAACTCAAGATTATGAATCTTCGTCCTGGAGTTAGCAAGCAACTCGTCTGGGAGGAGGTAAGCATCGAAAAATTGCATGTGTTTGATGTTTTTGTATCAGACTCGATGTCACTGCTTAACACTTTTCAGAAAATTGATACACCTTCTAACCATTAATATTTGAAACCTATTTGACCATTTCTAAATTAATTTCATGTGTTCTATTATACAGAAATATGTGAATATATATGAATATTATACAGTATAATTCGAGGTAATTGTAATTCTGCTACATCCTTAGATACTTTTTCAATCAAGCTCGATATCATAGCTATGCACTTATCACAAAATTAGTTCACCTTCGAAACATTAAAATTTCAAACCTATTTGACCACTTCTAACATTAATATTTGAAACCTATTTAATACTAAAACTACCAAACCAGTCAAAATGTCTGGCACACAATTTTTTCCAAAAATTCTCCATATTAATAGAAGACCCATAGAACAAAAATTCTACGTCTATCACAAAAGACACAAATCTCCAAATTGATCATCCTTTCCTCCACTCGATTCCTCTTTTTTTAAAGTACTCATTTAATATATTGAAATATGATAGATTTAACACCAGTACTTCCAGTGTTAACCATTTCTAAAGCCATTTCAAGTGTTCTATTATGAAAAAATCTAAAATATACACTAATTCGAGATAATTGTAATCCTTTTACCATTTTATCCTTTGTAATTTTATCAACGAAACACACTCCATTCATTCAAGTCCCACCTCCTGAGTAAACTCTCGCAAAACCAACGGTAAAAAGTCACGAGAAAAAAAAACAAAAGCAGTAACAATGCAAGCGCGAAGAGTAGCCTGCAAAGGACGAAACTATACGCGTGGGACCAGCGAGCAAATAGCAAGTATAACTTTCAGCCTCGAAATTTCATCTGAGAGAGGCCGAATTGGTGAAAAGGTGGCGACAATAAATATCTCTCGTATCGTAAGACGAGAAGCCTCAATAAATAAGAGACCGAAACAACAAGCGATGCAATAAACCGACGGTTAACGCGGAAAGAAAGAACAAAGAAGAGTCCCGGAAGTGACGTTAGCTGGGCAAAGAGAAGACAATAATAAATCGCGGTAAAAACACGACCGCGCGCACCCCCAATGATATCAGAAACACGGGATGGGGTACTTCTGAGAAAGAAAAAGAGAGGGTGTGCCGGAACAAAGAAAGCAATATAGAAAACACAACGGTATACTTGGAGGTTGGAGAACAATGGGAATGTAGTAGAGTCAGGGGTCGAAAGGAAGGGCAAAGAAAGATTTCTGCGGTCGGCAGGCCGCCTTCACGCCAGGATAATCCCCCGATTCTGAGCGTTTTTCCCAAAGGGATACATTCGCTACCCTTGTTTTCTTACTTATCTCGGTTAATCGGACGACTTTAATCGTGTCTTGACCTAATTTCTCATCGCCATTGCACGGAGAAGGAAAAATTGCTTGTTCGCGTTCATAGAGTGCGAGGGTTCAAAGGAGACGTTTTTATCTCATGGAATCGTACATTAACATTATGCATTAATAGCTTACGTTAATATTAATAACATGGTAGTAAGTCGATACTTCAAACAAACAGTTCGAGTTTAACTCTGGCGAAATTAAAGACGAGACTTCCTCGATGACTTTCTACTCATGCAAAATTCATTTGCGAGAAGCTTTTCGAAAAGGGGTGGCACGAATCCTCTACCAAGGACACTATGTCTCATTACACAACTTTAAGTTACTTTATGACGCTGTTATCCGTGGCACTTGGACTGGAAAAAGAGCGTACTACAATCTTTTGAAGCGCTTAAAACGTGATACAAGCTATGGTGACTTCGTATACTGACACTTTTAGAGACAACCTTAAAACGCCCATTGCGTTTCAGGTTTATGTAATTTCTTTTCCCTCTCCGGGGAACATCGGCCCACGGAGTGTGTATTTTTTTCTCATGGCTCGCTGACTTTCTCTGTTTTCTTGGAGTTTTATTACGACCCTTAAAGCAACGCATTGGTATTATCCTCTTGTTGACGCAGTAGTTTGCTGTTTTTTTGCAACGAGCTACCGAATGGTGGCTTGGAAAATGTCAAAAGGATTACTCTCATGGATTCTTAGCCGTTGGTTCTCATCGTTGTCGTAAATAACGAGTTTAGGATATTTGGAGGACGATGTGGACATTTTTGCGCAGTTCACGTTTTAGTCGTTAGTCGAGAAAGCTTTCTGGACGCAATTCTTAATCAGAGTCGATAAAGACCCCGTGGTATTTCAAGAGAATCGAAGATAAACATCGATTCACTAACAAAGCTCTTAAATAGCCTTTTTTCCAAATAAAACGGAAGATAACAGTCGAAATAAGATTCAAAACTTCTACCAGAACTCTTTAGAGTACAAGAGGTCAAAAAAGTTCACATCTTTCTACCATCCTAATATGCAAGCTAATATATTTTTTAATTCACGCGGAAAAGTTTAAGTGGGAAACGAAAAATTACATTTTTTTATTAAATTGAAACACTTGAATATTCTGAATATTTCAACAATATAATTTTACTCGTCGTATTTTCTCTGCAATGGTTTTAACCAAGTATTTTACCCTGCACAAGGGAAGGATACTCCTGGCACCCAATTTCCAGTCTAAGAACGAGTCTTCTCGTGCTTTGCCGTGAATTGACTTACTCGAAATCGAAAGTAGGGCAAGGTGCAGGCAAATTGGACGCGGATACCCGCCATGCATTTGAGCGCAAATTTACGGCGACAAACCGCAGAACTGTGGCGAAATGCACCATCTTCTATAAAGCCGTCCACAGGATTCCTTTTAGCAGGACCTATAGAGAAGTAATGCATCTGGACCGCAAACAAGGACTGCGTTTGAACTCGCCTTAATTCCTACTTGAATCAATTCCAACACAGCAATATAATTTTAGTATTTCAATAACTCGTGTATTTAGTCCATTCAAATTGAACATGTCGACTCATTTGACAAACCTCGTGGAATCGTAGTCGGTGAAAATTTTCACGCCTCGAGGGTTACAGTGGGAAGTAAATTTTCGAAATTAATGCAGCACCAGACGATAATTACGTGGGCTATGGTGACTATGGAGTTAACGTGTTCAGTGTCCCGTTCATCGTTTTCGATGCATAGAACAATGAACGTGTTAAAATAGAATTTTAATTGGGCCATTGTGAAGTATAACTAATATAATTTAGCGGTGGACGGTGAATATGCTAAGCGGTTACATTCCTAATTAACGACTTACCTTAGCTGGAAAACTGGTAGGAAAATTTCTGTACATTATTTTTAATGAAATAGCATCATTGAGGAAAATTAAAAATGATAAATGAGAAATGAGGTTTATGACGGCTGACAAATTTAAAACTCGAATCCCCTAGAAAGTGAGCGCGGGTTCAAATTCCTGTCACCTCTGGAAAATTTTATTAAATTATCACTTAATATATTGTAGCTCGTGTGGTTCGAAATTCACCTCAAATTGTAGGTCCAGGGCGAAATAACCGCGTGATTTAAAGCTGAAATATGCAATAACGGCAAAATTAATTACACGTCGAAAAAGTATAATCCAATTGTAGCTTTATCAATGTTCAATTCAAACTCGATTTTCGTATGACAAACTTTTTTTTTCGTGTTTTTGATATACCACGATCGTGATAATTTTTATTGGATTTTATTCGTGCGAATAACAAATCTTTTCTCCAATTTCATCGACTTAATTATAATTCTTGTTAACTGCCTGTTGTTAATAGACTCTCCTTTCTAATATCCATTACTTACGTGCATTCTTTCGAAACTTCGTAGCTCCGAGATTCTCCGAACCATTCTGTAAGTTTTAACGACGACATTAAGGTACATAACTTTGATGAGAATACCACGGAAGATGCTCGGAAGTTGAAGTTTGTCGTTTGTCTCCCGTTGGCTTCTACAGAACCATCGTTCCATCGCCAACAAACTTCTTCCCGTTTTTTACATTTTATCGATCATTTAATCGATCCTCAATTTTTTATTCTTCCCGTTAAAAAAAACTTCGAAGTTCCTCTATAAATGATTTTTTCCCTATGTTTTCGCTCGAACTTTGTAATGTCTTAAGAAGGAGTGCTTTGAAGTCTTCCAAACATTTCTCCCTCAGTAGACTTTCCGTTCAGGCCGCGTGGGGCGTATACGACCCACGTATTTTTTTGTGGTTTAAATAAATATATTTTTGAAGTACACTATACTATATTTCAATAATGCAAAACAATAAATTAAAAAAAAAAGTATATATTTTAATATGTTTTAACCAGAAAAGCGATAAATTTTATTTTACTTGACAAAATTTTATTATAAATATCGCCTGTTTTAATAAGTATTTTTCTGGCCTGAACGGAAAGTCCAGTGAGTCCAGAAAGTCCATGGCAGGGAACGTGGTAAATATCTCAATTTTGATTTTCATTTAATACTATATCTAGAGAAGCCGTCAAATTGGCAGATTCCTACTTTTTTAAGAAACTGTTTCTAAATTTATAGCGACGCAGTACAGTAGATATTTCATATGTGGTTGATGATATACAGATTACTTAAATGGCGATATAATTTTTCGGTTTATCCCTCGTTCTTTAAAGTATTTATTTAATATATTCAAATATAAAAGATTTCGCGCCTATAAATCTAGTGTTAAATAAATATTCAGCCTCCTTCGAAGACTGCTCGCCGTTAAAATTTTCCCACTTTAATAAACGATTCTCCAAACTGTTATTTTCGCGCGTATTTAAAATCGCTGATTCAAATTGAAAGTTAAATGAATCTCTGCGAAGTCAACCATCTGATTTCAGTACGCAAACGGCTGGATAATCGCCCCAAGGAATTCAACGTTTTCGAAGCGTCACTCAATCTCGGCAAACGAATGGTAGTCACGATTCTAATTATTTTCTTTCGTTTCGTCTACGCAGATCCATTAATTTCACTGTCGCTTGCATCCCCCGCAGGTGCAAATGATCTTTAATTACATCCCTGTCCGTCCTCTGTCACGTAGGAATCACATTGCTAGAATTTATTCCAGCCTGCCAGCCACGTGTTTCCGCTTCGTTGCAAAAAATAATTAAACGGCCCGTAGAGTAACCCTCTACCCCATTGCGTCGAAGGCACCCCAGGGACCGTCGAAAACGGAAAAATATGAGAGAAAGAATTTCGGCGTTTCAGCCCGAGGGAGACTGAAACGCCAATTTCTTCTTCGTTACGCCTGAAAAGATACTAATGGCGATTTTATCTTCGATAATGTAACCTTCTTGATTTTCAAGTCATATTAAATTCTCTTTGTACCGTATAATTAAAAAAAATATATCAAATAATCCTTATATACTTTTCATATTTTTAATATTCACATTTACCATTACCGGGCTTTTAAGAGTTCATTAAAATTTCCTCTTATTATCCTTCGTAGATGGAGATTCGTTGAAATGGACAAATTACATTGAAATATTCTACAAATTCTACAATATTCTTCTTCGATGAAATGAAGGGAACAACTCGCAATCAGTAATTTTGAGTATTCATTGGTATCCACGTCGGACGGTGTATCTATCGGAGGATAACTTCGGATTTCAATATGATCGCAGGGCAATCTTCAATCAGTGGTTTTAGAAATCAACATTTTAATTCTGAATCCACCCCTCCTCGTGCAACCCCATCGCAGATTGACCATGTATGGGTGGACGAATCGCGTTTAATCGAGGACATTGAAAATCGTCGGACAAACGATATTTTCAATATCGCCGAGAGCGCAGCTAATTGGATCTGAAATGGGATTTTCTTCTGTTCAATCAGTAGGCTATTTATAACCTGCCGATAACCGCATGAAATTGCAGAGGCAGCCGTTCCTCCAAGTGAAATTTTCGTAGCTTGTGCGGGTTAATCGTTTTTGTGGTTTTGCACAGCTCGATCCCGCGGAGTGAGGTGGCTCGATTTGAAATATTCGAGTGGTTTTCACGGAGAATCGAGGGAGAAAACGAATTGCAATCAGTGCCATAACGAACTTTGCCTCTGACAAATATTGCCTGCCGAGTGTGACGTCGGTGCATTAGAAAATCATTGGAAACTTTCAAAGGGAATTGATTACGCTTGGGATATTAAACCTCGATAAATTCGATCGATGTGTACCTCAGACAGAAATTTTAATCAACGTCGATTTCTTGACCGAGGCTTCCTCATCTCGTCTATAGAAAACTGATAAATTTTACAAAAACTTTTACCTGGTTCTGTCATGATTTTTTATTACGCCATAGATAATTTTAAGCTTATAGAATTTATAGTTCTAAGAAGTTTAAAAATCTATAGGTATACGATATTCGTATCGTTTAACCCTTTGCGGTCCAAATTATTTCATTAATTTTGTAATGAGTTAAGTAAAATTAATTTTCCAACATTTCCTATTATTGGTTGTTCATTTCTTAAAAATGATATTAATAACTATAGGTACTGATAGATATTTAGTGTTAAATTGTCAGAAAATTGTGGAAAGCTGTGTCGAGCACCGCTCGACATAGAACCGCAAAGTGCTAAGAAGCTTCTCTAAATGCAACGAAAAGAGGGTGCAAATTGTGAATAAGTGTTTTACAGATTAGAATTTTATTCTCACCGCTATAGATTTTAATTTCGATTACTGATGAAATGAAAACTAGCTATATTTTTTCAAGTTACCACAACTGTTTCATGCCGCTTTGAAAAGCGAGAATGTAACATATGTAACATATGTATATACGAGAAAGAACATATTGCCGACGGCGAGGGAATTCGCACTCACGTTCCCTACTTTAGAATTTGAATCTCGAAATACCACCTATCCGATATATTTTTACCTGTACAGGTAATATTCACCGCTCGAAATCAAATTATGTTGTAAAATATTCCTCGTATAGGTAATTCGTAAAATAAAAAAGTGAATTACCACCCTGTAATTCATGCTCACAGTGAAATCCAATGTTAGGGGTTGCAAAGGTAGGAAGAACGTGCATTAAGTTAAAAGGACCCCAGAGTAACGAGATTCATTTTAATTTCCTAACTTACGGCACACTTTCGGTTTCGAGTTTCGACTGCGAATGAGGCGACGAACTGTAACTTCGTCCAGTAAAGTGCTCGAGGTAATTCGCGAACGAGGAATTGGAATTTAGAGGGCGTACGTAAAGTGATTAACCGGTCGATGCATTCTCTCGGACTGTGCGCGAAATTTTCACCGTGGGCTGAGATTCGAAAACAATTGCCCACGACGTTTTTCCAAACCGAGGCAATTCTATTATCGTCTATCGGCTAAAAGTATTTCCTTATTTTTCTTCAAATGTTTTACATAGCTCTTGAAATTTATCAATAAAATTTCAAAAGGAATTTTTCCATATACACATATCATGAGAAAATCCAGATTTTATCAGGAAACAATTGAAATCCGAGCTGAAGCAAATTTTATTCGGGTATTAATCAAAAACCCAACGATTACAGTCGGCCTGTACCATTGCTTTTTTCAGATTTATTTAACGTACTAATAGCTGTACATTTTTAAAAAAATATAATGTTTTCCTGGTAGTTTATTTTGTGATTGTAACAGTGAAAATAAATTTGCGATATTTATAAAGGGTTTGAAAAATTCATGATACCTTGAATTGTAAAAATAAAGGATATTTTAAAATTAGAAGAATATTGATAGGAGAAGAATATATAAGTGGACATAGTTACACGGGTATACGAAATATGCGTATGCAAATTTGCTACGGAGTTATTCGCATAGTACAGTCGCAGAAATTTACGAAAACAATCTCGTAGGCGCAGAGCAGAAATCCAATTAAGAGTCTGGCCGAGGCTTGACAAACTTCCAGCTTCCAACCTGGTAATACAAAGGAACGTAAACAAGTACTGATAGGATGAGGAATATTAATTGCTACCAAGGGAACAGTATTTAAGCGAGTATTGGAAGAAAACAAACGGAATTTGCAATGCTGTCGGGTAGAATTTACTCTCGTGTTGAGACTCTGCAAACACGAAATATCCACAATTATCCCTACCCCAATTTCCTTCTCCTTTCCATTCGAAATACAAACTCAGGATTTTAAAAACAAAAGCACATTTTCGCCAACAATGTACTCCACATTATAAAATAAAAAGAATATGAAAATGAAAATTAAAATTAATTTCAACACTTAACCCTGCTGTTCTGCCTAGTCATAGTAACCCGGTGAACAGAGATTCACATTTTAAGAAACATAAAATATACAACCAGACAGATGTAAATGTTACATATTTTTACGAATTATTATATCGAAATGGCCTCCCTTATACATAATATCGATTGCGAGAACGATAACAACGAGTTGCAAATGTTAATATTGGTTTATTATCAAGAGAGTGAGAAGTTTGGATCTGTTCAAATACAGACATTATTTTGTCATTTTTGAGTTGTTTGATTATAAAGCGCCATAGCAATATATTGAATATCAAAAATGAATACTTAAAAACACAGTATCTGATAAAATATAATCTCCATCTCCGGTCATACAGAGCCGAGCAGAACAGCAGAGTTAAAAATATAAGTCAAAGTATCACTTTAAAGCACAAAATGCCCACCATAAATTGTTACTTCTATCGTTCAATAAATTCACAAGAAATTAGATAATCTATAACTAAATTTCATGACGTTAATTCATTGAATTATTTGCACTGCCGTCAGATCTGTTTTGAATCACAAAATCCAGTGGCAGGTAAAATTTTAGGCAAGCAGTGCGGTATCCGTAATTAATCAATTATTGGAAATAGATAAGCGGCCTGTCCAGAGCTGTTATTAGCCGTTCGACCTGGTATTCTCGCAGGCATGCAAAGGGTCTCGATGCTATACGCGCTATGTACGCTTATTACCGATAGATAGACCAACACACTCCTGCACCTCCGCATATCACAACTGCATCGCAGGTGTATATTCGACAGTGTATGAGAAACCTGCACGTGCATCGCCAGCTAATTAGCCAAATTGTTCGAATTACGGTGTCTCGAGCAGATGCTGCTATTTCAGGATTGACCTTTCGCACTCTTCTTAATCGTCTCTGGGATTACGCCAGCACTGTTTTAATACTCTCCCTCGTTTTCCCTATTTCTCACCGAGTTTCAGTTCTGTTTAAGAAAAATATAACACCGAAACGATTTCGGCTTGGCCCCGGTGGCTTTTGTTGAATGAACTTTAATGCTTGCTTTTCAACTTTAAATCGAATTGCTCGACAAGTTCAAGGAAACTGTAATTCGTGCTGTTTCATAACGGTTTTCGGTGGAAAACCGCAAATCGAAATATCTCGTGACCGATAAACGGGGGTAGTTTTTCAGTCGTTTGAACGACGGAACTTAACGGGAGTTTAAAGGCTACGTATAGTTTCGAATTTTCGAGGGTTAGGTGGTTTCGATTTTAGATTAAAGTTAGATGAATGTTATATTCAATGGTGGTTAACGGATTGACGGTAGTTTAGATTCAGCGACCCTACGTGGAAAGATAGAGGGTGGATTATGGTGTCTTCCGCATCATAGAGAGTTCGGTGAAGCACTTCCGGCAGACACTGTACAACTTGCGACATTTGGCAGTATTCCAATCGTGGCAACGACCCTCATAATCATTAGAAACGGCCCTACTATACATTGCCCCTAAGCTGTGGAACTTCCGGTCGACATAGGCTGGCTGTGTACAGTGTTTCCGGTTATCTAACGATGTTCAGCTATGCTAAGTTCGTGCGGCAACTAAAGTTCTCCTTGAACTATATACTTTAACTGTTTACACAGCTTCATACTTCCCGATGGAAAAGAAATATTGTTTTTTATTATTATTATCTCATAATCATTAACAATCTAGAATACTGCATGCCTAAGCTGTGGACCTTCCGGTGAAGATAGGCTTTGTACCGCGTTTCCGGTTATTCGTATCAAGTACAAAAATCCTTACTTTCTTAATTTGACCTTTCAACTCTCTAATATCGTCATTCTTCTCCCAATCCTTTTCCGAAAACTTTTCAAATTCCTGAGCCCATTTACGTCAAAGTTCGGTTCAATTCATATTCTCATATATTGCAAGTTCAGTCACATTAAGTTTACAAGTCGTTGCTAATTCCAACTCATTGCTAGTTCATTGCTAATTTTAATTCAAAATCTTGCAAGTACAATTTTCAGAACAATGCCATTACTTTCCAGAGTTCCAAACTTTACAATTTTTCCATGTGCCCATAATTTAAACTCCATTTAACACGCTCGCGTGAAAATTTCAGTGAACTGGAAAAATAAATAGTCAAATGTTACATTTCTACCTTACACTTCCAACCACACAGAGAAGAAATAAAATAATGCAAAGATACTCAGACAATCAGAGATTATATAAAATGAAATAAATTATAAATGGTTTTATCAATTGGCATGGCACGATTGCCATGTATTCACGTTACAATGAAAATAAATACTATAGCATTCACGTCCGTGAACTTGTTAATAAAACTTTGCAGTCATATTGTCATCTAAAGCTTCAAGATTAATCGACAAAGCTAACACTCAAATTTCATAAAACACCATAAAGTAAAGCAACAACGAAACCCAACGAATCAGAATGACGCTAAAAACATAGTTTACAAAATGGACCTTCTATAGGACCGGAAATACACCGCTGAGTTCGATCGTGGCGCAAGAGAAATTGCTTCGTGAGATTGGTTCCTTCCGGTAACTGAAAGTCAGTTCGTTATCATCCACATTCAACGTGTCGTGCACAAATGGAGCTCCCAAACAACTTCAACTACCGGTAGGGCCGTGAACAACTTTCTTACCGCGTATAGAACTGAGAATACGTCATTGGGGCGGAAGTCTACGATGGTAATAAACTGTCGAGCCAGATGTGACATCGTCTCGTAATGGACACGTAGGAAGTAAATGTCCGTTTTAATTACCCATGAATTTCTAACGTAAGGTTACATTTGCGACAGTTTCTTCGTAGAATACGTGTTACAGGTACTCCAATAGAAATAGTTATTTACATAGAATCATCAAAATGGCGATAGAGCAAGACAAGAATCCTCAATTAATTCCAACTATTATCTAAAAGTCGATGTAAATATATACGAATAAACTCCGTGGTGTTTTTCAAACAATAAATTATTATTCCAGTTGTACAAGGCAATCGTTAATGCTCGGTTCAATTTACACAACCGATACTTTCCAAGAAAGTTTCATTTCGTTGCATATTGTTTGCATCGACCTCACAGACTCTACCATTATTATTTTTCGCATAATGCCAGAGTGCGGCGAAGTCACGATTGTAATCGGAAATATAAAACACGGCTCCACTTGGAGCAGGTTGTTCTTGCGGAAGTAATGAATATCTATACCCATCCGGGAGTTGCCTCGTTTACAGTTGCAATCACTTCCGTAGCCCTTTCAAATTCCCCCGTACAAGAGGGTGCTTCGATTACAATCAACGGCTATCGAACTTCCATTAACTTTCGGTGGCTTTATCTTATCCCATGAAAAGACACCGATGAAAGGACCTAGGAGGTAATCTCACCCCTAACTCTCGTTTTCTCCTACCCCATCCCCATAATGACGGGCGGGAATTAATAGGAATCATTATTCACCCTCGTGAGACTCCAGAAAGTTTCACGTTGCTCGTGATAACCGTACTAACCTCGTATTTACATGCAAGACGTTAACGTTGCTGTCGCGATAACGAAGATCATGATTAAGAGACGGATCATTAATATTTCTTTCATTATCCCCTTACCCTACAATGACAAGTGACGCTCGTGATGAGATAAATGGCGTAGGAAATTTTCAAATTTTGCAAAATCTATCATATCGAAAATGTTGATGAAACTCAGGGCTATAATATCATTTCTACAATATTAATATTACGTTAAATTATACTTTTCTTCTTATTAAATTAATTTAAATTGTACGTTAAATTTACTTTTATTCTTATATCAAGACTCACTGACCAAGTTTTATTTTAGCAATTAAATTCTATAACGGAGACAGTCACGAAACAAATCATAGGGCAAGGGGTTAAACCTCCTAACGTGAGCAAAATCCAAGGGAAAAAATGTAAAGCGATTCAATGGAATTCAAGATTTCAACCCTATAATGAAACTTTGCTGGTATTATCACGATGCGGTTTAATTATTTCCACTTGAAACATCCATCCCTCGCTGAAGCAATTCGAGAAGGTATTTCAACGATGCATACGTTCGTAACAAAAATAATACGATACATCTCGACGTTCTGGAGAAATGGTCGGTTTAAATAATATCCCAGATGAAATTCACCAGCGAAAGAGGTCCGTCGTGCATCGATCGTCGGAGAATGGCACGTATCAGGAGCTCGCTCGCATTACATTCTACGATTTCCTCGGGCAGCTCTCGCTGTGCCACTCGACGGGAAACATTACTTACAAGTATTGCGTATTTCCCTCAACCCCTCGCCATTCCGTTCAACATTATTCCCATTAATCTCGTTCCTGGCGAGTCGCGGGCACGTTTCACCGTAAATCGCGGGCAGCACGTCTCGCGTACCGTAATCTCTATTTCAGCCAAGAATTTTCAATAACAGTGCTCGCCAACTCGTGTGAATACAATTATACAAAATATGCGTACGAACGTGTTGTATAGAGGGTTTCTCATTTCTATCGTAAATTCTACTAAATTCTAACTATCCTTCGTACTTTTAATCCCTGGCCTTACAATGACGTGTGGCACGCGGTACGTGGAATAAAAAAGTTGGAAGTCTTTCAAAAACTGTTAAATTAATAATACCAGTAGGTGTGGAGAAATTGAACTCAGTTTTATGCTATTAACACTAGAAGTACCGACGTTAAATCTATTATACTTCAATATATTAATGTAGGGATTTTATATATCCTGCGAGAATAATTCAGAAAGATTCACCATGAGACAGTTGACTGACGAAAAGACGAACGACGACGAAACGTGGACGGGACGAGGAGGATACGAGGACGAGATAATAGTTACAGAGTAGACTATTTAGAGAATAAACGAATGAGAAAGTAGACGAACATATAGATGATTAGACGATTAGAGTTACAGACTAGACGAATAGAGTTATAGACGATTAGACGGACAGAATTATAGACGATTAGACACATACAGGGACTAGACGAATAGACGAACAATTAGACGTGACTAGACGAATTATATAGTATAGTTCATATTTTATTCAGTTAGAGTTTGTGTGCGTGTATTTTAGAAAAGTACCTACGTTCCCCATATTTCACAGTAAATTTAAGTTTCCACTTGTACAGATCCATTTTACGTATATTTATAATAAATATCCTTCATTAAAAAGTACCTACTTTGGAAAAAAAGGAATCAAAAAATTTAAATGAGGATCGATTCGGTAATCTATGTTTTATGTGATCAGCATAGAATTTGTTCTCTATGACTGTCCTATAGACTTTGAAAATTTTGCAAAAAATTGCGCACCAGTCATCTTGACTTGCTTGGTAGTTCTAGGGTTAATATTGCGTTAACTTATACCGGTACATCGAAAATCAGTGATAAATTATCGTTACAACAATTAATTCTGAATTATTGCGCGTTCAGTCACAAAAGAAATTGTATGACAAGGGGTTAATATTGAACATTGTAAATCTTGTGCAAACGGACGATTAAATTTCATCGAAATCCTCAACGCGAAGAGCCATCGTCGTTTCTCTCACTTTGTCGTAGCTTCTGAGTTCAAAGGGGTGGATGAAAAATTGCGATTTGCCTTTAGGTGACGATCTCACCGTCGATTGAGAGGAGCATGCATGAATTTTCATTGCGACACATTCGAACGTGTATCGAATTCCAATATTCAAACGTCAGTCGATCGTACACAGGAGACACCTTCTCGTCCAGTTGCGATCAATTTCCATGGGACTAGGACTATCTTGGAGAGTCTTGTAATTTTATTTGACTTGTGTCATGGAAGAAAATAATATTTGTTTGAATTGTCGACTATTATTATTGATGATATGTTGGGTAGAGTTTTGATAAAAATATTTGAACGGTGGTCTGCTATTTACATGGGATTGTGTAATTCCAACGGGTATGGTTATTACGAAACAAAAGCCGGGGAAATTTGGGTTATCGGGATCGTCGAAAAATGAGGCCAGTGGGATAATTTGTCTGCATTTAACCTATGCTAGCATCGTAAATTATAATTATTCGCACGGTATTTTCGTAAAGCTGTAATTTCTGTTATATCCGTAACGCGTCCGAGCGGAAAATTTATTCCATTGAACATCAGAGATAATTCTATGCTTCGATAATATCATCGATCGTTGTTATTTCCTCGTGTTACAAATAATAGTATTTTTTGGAAAAATTCGATCAATGAAAGGGATCAAAGAAAATTTATTTTATACCACAGTGTCGAAAAGAACGAAAGGTGGCTCGAATTTAGGATTGAGTTTTACGAACAACGATAAATTCCATGCAGTCTTGTTCATAACCAGAGTATGTGCATCGAAGATCAGTCGTATTTTGCGAAAAGGGAAATTAAAATGAGGTAGGAGATTCCGTTCGATGAAATGAAGTAACTTTAAATGGAATTTCGTAATTAAATCGAAGGTAAATTCCGAACTCGCCCGTACTACAGTCGTTAATCGTACTCTGCTCTTATTCCTGTGCTGTAAAATATACGGTCACTTTGCACACACGAGTGCATTCTCGTGCGAGTGCATTTTTATGGTAACTTTGATTAAGAATATTGAAGTATGTAAGTTATAATTAATTAGAAATATCACTGTGCTCGCGGGTCTCCTATTAAAAATTTCAGGCTTCAGAGCTTAATTAATTAATGTACTTGGTATCATGTATTCCCATCTTTCTATTATAATTCGTGTGTAATAACAATATATATAACATAATATATAATGGAGAAAAAAAATATGAATTAATGATGAAACTCTTTTGGTAAAAATTACGGTGTTAAAAGCTTGAATTCTTCGTGAGTGAGCCCATAATTGGACTTCCAGCATTCATAAGAAATTATGTAGAAAATTATGCCGTAATAAATTATAATTTTTTTGGTCCAAAATTTACATAAAATTCTACGCTCCATGTAAAGTGATCAGAGTAATTAAACTAAACCGAGTTTAAAACGAGAGGAACGACGAGTACATAACGAGTTCTCCAAAGGACAAACGCAAAGAATGTCATATCACAAAATTGCATGTTCAATTTCCAAAAAGTGTTCTACACAAAGCAAAAAGGGATCCATCTTATTTATTTCCAAATGAGATTTCCACCGTCTTTTCTCTCCGGATAATAAAACTTGATTAAGCTCGCCAAGAGGTCGATAAAAAAAAACGTGGAAGAAAAAAACTTACACGACAAGGGAGAGTAAAGTTCATGCGTTCTTTGAAAGAATTCACCGAGTTAAGAGCAGGTACGCGTCTGAAATGTAGCGAAGCAATATTCTCTGACTCTTCATCCCTTTTTCTGGTGTCTCTGTTAAAAGGTCGGAGTCTGGAAATCCTGGGAGAAGGAGGGTTTGAACATCAAGGACATCGTCTGGCCGGGAAACACCCATACGCCTCCTCAAGGCGTACCGGAGAAGTTTTATCTAAAAATAACCTTCCTGGAGGAGCCACCCTATATCAATCTAGCACCACCCGACCCCGTAAGCGGAAAATGTCTGATGGATCGAGGGGTTCACTGTCGAGTGGCTAAGGAGTCTGACATGGTCGAGTAAGTCAAAGAAATTTTCTACCCTTTCGTCCATGAAAATTCTGACGGTCGATAAAATTCAAACATCCCATTCCCATGTATGCGCTGTAAATAAAATTTGTCCTGTGGAACTTTAGAGACGAGAATTTTACGTACTTCCCGCGTATTTTTCTTTTTCCGAAGTATGCTGAATTTTAATGGTACGTCGAGGAAAATCGTCAAATCGACGGGTTCCAGGTTTTTTAAAATGAACGTCTTTCAAATTTAGTGAAGCAGTAGTACATATTTCGCGTGTGTCTTGCAATACGCAAATTATCAAAGTGATCGTCTTCTTTGGTGGCTACACACTAGCCAATAGTATAATTTAAATATTTAATACCAGATCTACTTATACTTAAACATATCAACACGTTGAACGCCACGCTCGTTCTTAACCCCTTGCCCTACGATTTCTTTTGTCACTGTCTCCACTATAGTTTGGAATTTAATTACTAAAAAAGAATTGATCAGTGATTCTTGATATACCGTATAATTTAACATAATATTAATGTTAGAAAAATAATATTATCCCGTCGCGTTTCATTAATATTTCCAATTTAATAGGTTTTCGAAAGTTGAAAATTTCCTATCTCATTTATCTCATGACGAGTGTCACTCGTCATTGCATGGCAAGGGGTTAAAGCACTTTCCGTTTGGGCCCTTTATTAGAAAAGATATCTTTCTATTTGTTTTAACATACTACATTCATTTTTGATAAAATGTTCTATTTTATACTTAACTCCACTAATTGTGGCTCGGTTAGGCGCGACAACGTAGCTTAGGTAAAAAACTAATTGTTCATTTTCATTGATCAGCGTCAGCATAAACGAAAAGTCAACGCCCGGTCCCTAGGGACCGGTGTGGCGCTTAACGTGTTAAACGAGTGCATGGCCAAAAGGGGGATCAAAATAAATCTAGTATTATATTTGAATTATAATATTGACTAGTATGCTTTATAATTAGTAATTTTGAAAATAACGTGTAATTGTAGTCGTAGAGATAATTATTACAACGTTGACTAATGTTCAACCTTTCTGACAATGAGTGTACGTCTGGCCTTAAGACTGCAACTACTGTCGTTAAATCTGCTACGCTCCAATATATTAGGTAAATATTTCGAAAACTGCGTAATCAAGGGACAAAGAAGATGATCAGCCAAGTAATATATTTTTTACAAGACAGACATGGAACTTGTGCTATATAAATCCCCTACAAAAGAAAATTTTTACAATCAAATTAGTTACCAGCCATTTTGCCTACCTTCGTTGTTCTAGACTTAATTAAACTCCCATATCGGGTCATACGGAGTTGCTCGAATATCTTGAACTAATTACCAACTAATCAGTCTTAATTTATTTAACAGAGTGCATACATATACTCACTTCTTCTCTTTACGAACTCCCTTTAACACTAAATTTACGGCACTCGTCAAATTGACAGATTCCAACTTTACAAAAAAATTCTTTTCAAATTGATAGAGAAATAGTACAGTAAATATTTCACGTATTTTTTATAACATACAAATTATTTAAGTCATCATCCACTTGATCCATCTTTCTGCATAGAACTTGTTTAATATATTTAAACCTACTTAGATATAGTTTTAACCCTTTGAGGACGACCGGCGCATATATACACGGTTAGAGTTGAAAAATTGAAATAGAACTGTTGAAACATTATTATACAAATAGTAAATTTCAACTGCTATACATTAACAGTCTGACTTTCCGAGAAAAAGGTATTTTTTCAACGCCAAATACATGATTCTTTCTCAATATTGAGAAAGTCTCCGTCCGCAAAGGGTTTAAATATACAAAACTCACAAAAAGCTACCGACTGCATAAAACAGGTAAACTCAGGTAAAACACGCCCAACAATTAACAATCGCCGTGGTTGTTTAACCTTCTATTAAATCGTCACACCTTATTAGATACCACGGATAATCTGAAAACGGTATTACAACCGCCTAACATCGGATATCCCCAATATACTCTACCGCCCCAAATTTGCATCGCGGCGAGTAATCTTCATTAACGTTAACGTATTTGCCGAAAAGCATGAGAACCCGCGGAAATGTTCCAGTGCATGCTTTCCGCCAGGCGGAAAATTAAAGGATGACTTTCGGAAGCAATACTTTACACGTGGTAGCAAAGAGCTTCCGAGTTTGCGCTCTATAACGTCGCCCTGAGAACTCGAAGCGCGTACAACGACCTAACGATGTTAAGCCGGCGGTAAACGAGCCCATCGGGAAGCACTTTCCAAACTAAAGGCTGTCCTTGGGGAAAGGCAGTTTCCGTGCGGACTAAATTCTCGTTTACCCTGACGGAAAGCGTTCGCGAACGTTAACGTTCCGCAAACCTTCTGCGACGTACGGTGAACGGGGAAAAAATGAAATTAAACCGCCTTGGATTCAACTTTTCGCACGTTGGGAAAATTCACTGTAGTATTAACACCTCTGGAGAAAGGACTACACGTTTCTTTATAGTTTGAACTTTTTGTGGTATCTGAAGATCTGTTTCACGATAGTTCACAATTAGAGAATGATAAAAATACTATTTTAAACGATAGAATAAATCTGATTTTTAAACATTGAATTGAAAAATTTTAGGACTTTAACTAAGATTTTTAAGATTTTTAGGAATTTTAGGAGCTGAATTATATTTGTTAAAATTTTATTAATTGTGTTAAAGTATTATTGCAAGTTTATTATATTTGTTAAAAAGTTAAGAAGTTGACTTTGAAGAATAGAAGCTTAGACGTGACTTGCGTTACTCCAAAGTCACAGAGGATTAGCTTATTTACCATAGAATTACGATATACGTTTACATTTATCTGTTTTTCAAGTGTTTTTCATGGTTACAGGAAGTAAAATGACTTTACTGTATTGTGAAAGTAAGTGGGGCAATCGAAAAGCGATATCTGTTTATTTGAAAGAGAAATAGGATTTTTATGAAATTATATTAGTTTGGTGGAAATAGATTGAATTGCAATAAAATGATTACACTGCATAAAAGTGTTAATGGAAGGTCTAAATGATTTAGAATAATTATTTCAATTAGGAACTCTCTTCGGATTAATTTCTATCGGAAAAGTTAAATGCACTTCAGATATTTCTCGAGTCATAAAAATGCAGAAGTCTGCTTTACGATACAACGGTCGATGCGACGTCGAAAAAAAAAATGATATAAAAATTGACCGAAATCGTCGGTCGAGAAGCACAACGGGGAAGATTTACCGTGGCCTTTTTTTCGCTAGCCGAGGTTGAAGAACGGCGCAAGAAATTTTTATGGGCGGTAAACTTCAGTTACAAACTAGGTTACGAAATTCACCGAGACATAAATATAATTTTATAGCAATCCTTTGGCGCTACTTCAAGATTTCCAGACGTTTGATTCAACATAACGAGGCTGAATGGAAACTAGAAATTATTAAGTACCTGCCCACACCTTTCTCTATAAACCCTTTAACCCCTTAACCTACGATTTCCTTTCTGATGAGGCGCGCATAGACTCAAAATTAATTCCTGCAATCAAAAGGTTTCACTGATTTCTAATATTTCGTATAATTGAACGTAATATTAATACTGCAGAAGAGATCGTTTTGATATTAACACATCTTGCGCGGGAAGCGACTAAAGTCGTTTTATACGCATTGATAGTCGAGCACGGGTAACGACAAAAGTCGATTTCTATGAATTATTATTGAATTATTGTTACTAGTGGACTTGAGTAATGTTTTTACAGTAAGATCGGGTACACATGAGTACTCGATCGACGTCCGTACACTTTAACTTAAAACGTGCGTTGCAAAAATGCATTTCTATAATTGCGCTTTGCTGATGCTATTATGCTACGATAAGCGTATTCGACACCGGAGCTTCCAGCTATGCATTGACATAAATTATACGTATACGTATAAATCTTGCTATGTACACTTGCACAAAGGAAAGTGCTTTGAAAGATATCACTAGTTAAAGCATTTTGAAATTCTTGATTTTCTTAGTTTTTGATTTCTGAGGAAGTATTCTTACTTTTTTAAAGTGAGTAGAGAAATTGATTTAAAAAAAAAAACAACTAAAAGTTTTATTAGAAGAAAACTTAAAGTTCAAATACTACAGCTACTTTGTGCAAAAGTAATTTAGCGCACGAATAACAAAAAATTGCCCGCTACGCCATGAAAGTTTGGCGGGAAAGTTCCCGCGCAAGATGTGTTAATACTACAGAAGACACCTTTTCGTGATCGGCTGATATTGACAATTGAATAGTTTTTAGAAGACTTCACGATTTCCTATTCCATTTTCTGTGCTACGAGTCTCACAAGTAATTGTGCGCTAAGGGGTTAAAAACACTTTCACCAACTTCTTCAACCTGCACCTTGCAGCTTCAATTTTCAATATATTCCTCTCAAATACACTTTCTCAACAGAGTAAAAGTTTAATTACACATTGAACGTCATCATAACAAGGGAAACACCATGAACTCAAGTGTTCAGAATATTCGACAAGGTAATTGACAGCTGTTAAAGACAACCGTGGCACATTTCACTACTCAACGCTGTCGCAATGTTAACCAACGCGTAAATATGATCTTGCGCGAAGGTGTTACTGCTAATCACAGTTTTCCGGGGGTCTTGTTTACGACAATGAAACCGAGGCACGTAAATGAAACTACGCTCACAGTCTCGATCCAGCAACCGTGTATATCGCAACGCCGGGAAACATAATTTGCAAGGCGTAACTTCATAGTTTCCGCCGTGGAATTTCACCGAGAAAATTCAATTTCGGGAGGTAACCTTGCAAGCCCTACCTATTATCTCTTGTCCTTTTTATATCTCTTCTTTCAGTAATCTACCCCTCTTGTTTTTCATGAATGCTAACTGTTTCTTTCTCGAGTTCCATTTCTTTCTTAGTCTGATGACGTTTTAAGTAAAACCGCTTTAAACTGAGCTCTCGTTCTTTCGATGCACAATGCAATTGAACGGTTTAAACGGGACACGCTTTTTTTTCAGTCTCGTCGACCGAATAAATATCTACGATAAAGAACAAAGTGACGGGGAAAAGGTGGCTCGACAAAGCGGATCAATTCTCATTAGCGGCAGGTGGACGTTCTATACGTTTTAATACCTTTAAAAGGGATGATGAGCCGAGGTTGGGAGATGCTTAAAATGAAAATTGGCATTAAAGCTTTAGAAAGGGTGATGAAAAAGCTGCAATATAAAGGGCGCTGTGTTAGCAAGCCTATGAATAATAATGTCACTGGTCGTCAATGGACGTTTCACGTTGGAAAAGGAATCCGAAATTTTGGAGTATCGTGAATTTCCATTGTTCGTGAGTCTATACAAACACTATGGAATACGATGGATATGATGGAAATTTGGAATGAGGGGCACGACTTTTGCACGCGTGCATTAGAAATTACGTAGACTTTGCCCTGAAGCATGTAAATCAATTTTCCAGCCGGCTTAGTCGCGTTTGAACGCGATGAAAATGGAGAACGCGAGAAACCGTGCGAGAGATTTCTCATCAGGGATTTCAAACTAAGAACACCATGGTCTCTTGAAATTTCGAGGATGCAGTGCTGGAAGTTCATTTGTTATATTGCAATATTTGTCTAACTTGAATTATTTGTTATTGGAGCGGTACCAAAGGTTGGTACCACTCCAATATCCTCTTCATCGTGGAATGAATCTTTAACTAAAATCTCTTTATCAAAATAACTTTCAGATTGTTTCTGTAGCCACACTTTTCACTATTTCACTTCATTTTTTAAGAAATACCGATGTCTTATGCAAAGATATCGCTAATCTACTTCGGTTCTTAACCCTTTATGGGCCCTTGTGATTTTAAGGTAACACAAGACACATCTAGACTTTTGTTCTTCAAAATCCAATTTTCAACTTTGTCAAATATTATAATTTAGCTCAAAATCATGAAATTCTTTGCAATTCAGTTTGTAAAATTTAGATTTAATACTTTTCAGTACAGTAAAACCACCTAACTGCAGTCATGAAAAATAATTTAGAAACAGATAAATATAAACGTATATCGTAATTCTATCGAAAATATTTTAACCCTCTATGGGCCCTTGTGATTTTAAGGTAACACAAGACACATCTAGACTTCTATTCTTCAAAATCCAATTTTCAACTTTGTCAAATATCATAATTTAGCTCAAAATCATGAAATTCTTTGCAATTCAATATAGTAACGCAAGACACGTCTAATAGTAATCTTCTATTCTTCAAAGTAAAATTTGTATCTTCTCAACAAATATAATAAAATTATAACAATTACTTAAGAAATTTAATACAATTTAACTCGTGAAAATCATAAAATTCTTTACAATTCAATGTGCAAAATTCCGGTTTAATCCATCATTTAAAATATTATTTTTATCATTTTCTAATTGTGCTATCGTAAAACTGATCTTTAGGTACCAGAAAAATTCAGACTACAGGGGGTTAGATCATTCGCAAATGGAATGCGAGAGATTTTTCTAATCAACGCGCAACTTCATCCCCGTCGTGAAATTTACGAAACAAGTCGAGTCATCTCGCAAATCCACCGAAGAAGTCGGATAATTAGCAAGCATAAAAAAAAGTCCCGTGGCTTGGAGGCATTGTCTCAAGCATGGAATAATTAAAAATTCCGGCTGCGGATCGTCAGGAGAGATTATTCCGCGAGAACTCGAAGGGTAGAGTGAAAAAGTGGGAGGCGGAGAAGGTGGTTTTATTAAGCCACGGAAAATTGTGGATTTGTTCGAATGCGGATCGCTTCGTAGCGAGGATACGAAGAAATCGTGTATATATACGGGAACACGAGTATAATTGAGGAAATACGAAGGAGGGAACGAAAAGTCTGAAAATTGCTCGACTAGAGGTTATGACTACTGCTTCTGGCATACATTTGAAACGGAATTCCTGGCATTTATCGCTAAAACCCGCCCGTATTCGTGCACCTTTTACCGAGAGTACTTTATCGACCCACCGAAGATTTTAATTATATAAATTAATTTTGTAGAATATTCTGTCGTTATTTCGGAGTGCTTTAATTCAACGATCGATGTTGGTGATGCAATTAGAAGTTTATGAATTTTTAATACATACTTAATGGTAGCTCTATACCAAAATATCTAATTACTGATTTTGTTGAAAAGTTCTTCTAATTTGTAATATTACAATACTCTTAATCTTCTCTACTTACACTGTTAAATTTCAGTATACAGATTACTCAATTTCCTTTTCTCTTTTGTTCCTCTCTTTCAGGATATTTATGCAACACTTCTATTTCGGCTTAACGCTAGAACTACCGACTTTAAATTCATTACATTTTAATGTAATAAATAAGTAATTTGGAAAAAGACGAATCGAGAGATAGAAAAGGTAATTGATTCTGTTATCTATGGTTTATAAGATCAACGTAGCACATTTTGAACTCTTCTATAAACTTGGAGAATTTTTGGAAAAAATTGGAAACCAGTCATTTCAATTTGCTTGGTAGTTCCAATGTTAACACGTTGAACGACATTTCTGCTGAAGTGAAACTTTTTCTATTAAATTCACATCTTTACGAAGCAGAAAATGTGAAGACACTGATAGATAGATGTTAAGCAGACCTTTATCTTTTTAATGCAAATATTTAATTATTCAATATGTTAGAAAATTCATAAATATAGTAATTTAGAAGTTAAGTAAAATTACATTTAATTCAATAGCGTCGGTCACCGGTGACCCCCATGCCGATATGTTAATTATCGATACACTTATCTTCAATAGTACACGCACGAAGAAAAATATTCCAAAAGAATTTTCACGGTTCTCCAAAGCGAAGAAATAAAATTTCCACTCTACTCGAAACCCGTAAAAACACTCTTTCCATTTTCCATGCAACCATGAAGGAAAAAACCATCGCCGACAAATTCTGACTTCGCCCTAAACTTTCGTCTCTCTGAGAAAGTTCTCGAGGACGGGGTCCCATCCAAAAATCCATTTACAGAATGAATGGTACAGAATTAAAGTCACCCGCAACTCCGAAAGTATCTGGTCTCACTGTTCTTCCATTATCCTTATCTCTGCTCTCCTGTTTTTCCGTATCTCCTGCTTTCCTTTTATAACCACCTACACCATCCTTCTCTTACGCGAGACACTTCTGAAACGGTTCGCCCTAAGGACACGTAAGATGAAGAAAAGTGGAAGGATCGATTTTCTCTTTATGGCATGGTTACGAGACGCTACGACTAAAGAGAGAGGAAAGAACGTTTACGATTGCTTTAAATGAACTGTGGAAAAACCTGGTGCTTTTTTCCCTTGAACGCGATCTTTGTTAACACATACGCATTAACCACTTTTTGCTAGAATTTGTCTACAAAACGGGGTATTTTGCTGATACAAAAACCTTAGTGGATGTACATCTTTAACTCCGTGTAGTCCATTTTTTTTTAATATTTGAAGATCACTTGCACGACAAAATATATAAAAAAATAATAGAAATGTAATTTTTGATTATGAATGTATCACTAGAAGTACTGGAGTCATATCGACTGAAACTCAAATATACCAAATAAGTACTTTGGACAACGAGAAAATTGAAGAAAGAGAAACGGTAAAGAAGACAATTAATTAATTAGTTTAGCTTTTATATGATAGAAGTGAAATATTTATTTCATGACTTCCCTATCTCGATGGAGGTATTTTTTAAATAAAATTGGGTTTCCGGGCATTTTGACAGGTTTGGTAGGCTTAATGTTAACTTGATTTTGTAAAAAGGGAAGTCTAAAAAATTTCACTATTTTTCAGAAAAAAATTGTAATATTTGCCTGAGTGGAAAAATTCACATCGAAGAATAGAACCTTAAGTGTGACTTTTGTTACTTCAAAGTCACAGGGACTCTTTGAGGATTAAAGTACAGTAATTATCGAAGCTATGGTGGATAAAGAGGTAAAGGCTCGAATTCTACCTCAATGGAGCCGAGTTTAAATCCACCATCACTTTTCTATTTTTTCTATGATATTTACACCATAGCGTGAATGGTACGCAGCCACCTACTAGGCGCAAATGACGCGATGGCCTGTGACAAGTGTTTTGCTCCGATTCGCCAGACGGATAGAGACATCACACGTTGTTTTCGATTTCAACGCGCTGCTGGCAGAAAAAGCCGCGTATTCGTTATGTCGCCATGTGGACGACAAAAGAAATATTTTGTTTTTGGTTGTTATTGGCAGAGCTTCAGGTTTCCAGGGACCATATGGTGAGGATAGTCGGTGCGGGCAACACTCTCCCATTACCACCGTGTAATACCGCAGGCTATCGAGTCGTTTGCACCCAGCAAAACAATGGATTTTGGGCAAAATAGCCACAGAAGTTAAAACATAAATTCTCAAATTTATTAACTTCTTCGATAAATCTGCTCGATGAAAGATTGCGGGTTTGCATTAATGAATATATCATAATTTTAGAATAGCATAGGTATAAATATAATTGGAATTATCGACGCATATACCAGAACTGTTTCCATAAATAATCCTATTATTACAATAACGCGCTGAGTTATGCAAGATGAAAAACGCGATATTATCAGATATTTCGTTGTAAATTAATTAAACATAGATTATCCTCGGAAATGAAGCGTTGTTTCGTAACTCGATAATCCGGCTTCTTCGTTTATTCCGACAGCGTTATTAATTCCGTCGATTTCCATGACATTTTGAAATAATGTGAAAATCGAAGCTACTTGAAATTTTGATAAACGAACGAAACTCAACGTGTATTCATTTACAAATATTCGTGCTGTATACGGAAACGATTATTTTTGAAAATGTCAGAACCAAAATCCCACATGATTCTGACACGATATATTTCAAGATTTCGCCTCGAAATTGCTGTTTATTTCTCGATAAAACATTAATAATGTCTGGAAATCTGTTAAAGGATTGAAAATAATTTGTTAAGTTTATCTGCTACTATATTTGAAATTACACCGCGCGAAATTCCGCTTGAAGACGTCTAAAGAGTATAAAATCTTTCGCGCGCAGGCATTAAACATTTCGCAGAGGAACAAAATCGATTTGGCATTCTTTTTGCTCGCTACTTCGAGCGAAAAAGAGAAATCTCTGGAAGGAAGAGCGTTCATTTTAGATGTCGCCCTCGGGGCTGTAGCGATATACCCTCGCATCAAAGAAACGTCTTTCATTTGCTACCGTTCACCTTAATAATTCCAAATAAATATTTCTCCCACTAATTTCGTTTGAACGTGAGCCCCGTAAAAGCACAAGATCGGAGCTACATCAAAGGCAAAAATGGCGAGCAATCACGAAGGAGAAGATTTCCTTCGACTCTCTCCGATCTTGATAAAGGAAAAAAGAACACCATTTTTATACCTGGTGATTTTCTCAGAGAATCTTAAATTTCGTTTAAATCCCACCGTGCACTATAATTCTTGCTGTTCCTCGTACTCTGGCATTTGTTATCATCAATTTGAAAACATTGTGCAGATACTGTTGCCTGGGATGGAATCAAATTTTCGAATAGGAGGTTGATTGTAAATTTTCGTTAATATGTGAAATTTGTTAGGAGGTGCAGGTGGATCGAGATCAAATAAAACGCATATAACCACTATGATTAACCCTGCTGTTCTGGGCATTTATATATCACATTCGTATTCCTATTAGTCACACTTACCCAGCGAACAAAAATTCACATTTTAGTTCCTTACTCTATGCTTTGTTTTGTGACTACCTCCGATATAGGTCAGAATTTAATTGCTATAGTGAAAATTGATTGGTGATTCTTAATGTGACGTGTAATTGAACTTAATATTAACATTGTAGAAATAATATTATCGTGTCGCATTTCATTAATATTTTCAATTCGATAGGTTTTGCAAAATTTGAAAATTTCCTACACTATTCGTGGTTGTAGGACAGGGGGTTAAGACACATAAAATATACAACCAGGAAGACGTAAATGTTACATACATTGAATATCAAAAACTAATACTTAGCAACATACGATCTGTTAAAATATTATATAATCTCTATTTCGGGTCATGTAGACCCGAGCAGAACGGCAGGATTAAATGTATTATTAGAATGAAAGAATATATTTAATATATTGGATATTGAATATATTGGATATAGTGGATCGCGTGTCCCTCACACCATCTCCAACAAAATCACTTTGCAACTTTTACATCGGCTGACACAGAATAAATTTAATGTTTCTTTATCTGAGAATTCTCCAAGTTTCGCACTGACAAAGATTATCTCAAGGGTAGGTTATTAAGCTAATTTAAGCTTAGCTCGCAATTTGCTAAAGTAACACTGCTGAAGTTGTCGAACTAATCGAGTTAAACTAATTTTCGAGAAAAGTTCCAAAGCCTGCCAATTTTCTTATCACTTTTGCAAGGAGCAATATTCTAACAAGCACATTTCCAAGAACTGGAAAGTCAAAGATAAAGAAGACCTAACATACAAATTCCAAATTTTCCTTTTTATAGGAGTTAACATTTAACATGTTGACTGCCACATAAATTTTATGTGATTTTTAAATTGCAAAATATTTATGAATTTTCGAATATAACGAATATTTAAAAATTGGCATTAATAAAATATAAAGGTTTGCCGAATATCTATCATTCAGTGTTTTTAAACTTTCTGATTTATAAACATGTGATTTTAACAGAAAAGGTCTCACATCAGTAAGAATGATAAAATTAGCGATATACCGGTTGCCTTCAAAGTTTTAATATAAAACACTAATCAACATAGAGAAACACTACAATCTCTTCGTTCGATGATTCAGAACCCACCCAAGACATCTGAACTCAAACAAACTGACTCTATCAATAAAAACCAAAAAAAAATGACACCATAGCCCAAATCCTTTCAAAAATCATCCAACTCCACAAGTCTCAAACGAATCGATAACACTATTTGCAAATTACATTTTCAAAATACGCAACAACAAAATGTTCCAAAAATATTCTAAAGTCGTGAAATATCTCCCATCAAAGCGGCAGTAGAAAGAAGGAAATAACGGACTATCTGTTCGAAGAAGATCAATTGAATGGAAAAGAAGCGAGAATCGAGCACGAAACCGCAACTCAATTAGGTAATACTAGCTAAGTACTTCTATGCGCACTTTCGGCGTAAGCTCCAACATCCTCTCCATTTTGTGGATTAGCATGAGATAGAGAAATTGCGGTGGACTATCGGACGATACCGCGAATTCGAGGCACTTTTGTATGAACGATATACAATCCCCTCGGCGATGCTCTCGTGAATCGAGCTCAAGGATTATCCGATGGGAATGCCATTCCCAGGATTAAAGTTTTACTAAACCAGTCGACGATATGGAAATTAAGGTAATACACCGGGATAATATTAGTAGTTTGCACCTTTTTTTCAGACTTCGACGGACTGGATATAGGGGAGAGTCGGATATATTGTACCATTTTTCAGTTTCAGCAAAATATCTCATTTTAATATTAATTAAAACAAACTATTTATCCAATGTCACATAGTGCAGAACCTCGTTTAACTTATACCACAAAATCAACACCATACTCTTAACCGATTGCTCAAAATATTCGTTTTTCTAAAGGCTTTCCGTTGGAACAATTTACCCGACCAGTCGGTTTAATTGTACCACAGGTTAGGTAAATTGTACCACTAAGAGTTAAGGGACTTCCAAGCATGATAAATGATTAATTATTAAATAAAATGGTTTTAATAATACACAATATACTTCATGACAATATTTTAATTATTATTGAAAAAGTGCTAACAAAAATTAAATCAATATTTCTTCAATAAGTAACAATTAAAATTATGAAGAAAAAATTAAAAAACGTATCAAAAATTAAACAAATTTAAACATTTATCAAACTTAAATTCCGACTTACAAAATTAAATGAGTGCTTTTATGAAAACGAAATAAACCATTTTTACTTAAAATTATTATTTGGTCAATCACTAATTATTTATTGTAATTGTTTTGTACCCAGATCAAATTCTGTATTTACTTTTACCTTGTTTTAGTTCAAATAATTGTCGCAAACATTTGGATTCGATGTACAGGTTTCGTTTTGTTGAGTAAATTGTATCAGTACAATTAAAACAACTACTGGTGGTACGATTTATCGAACTAACAGATTTAAAAAATATATATTTGTCACAAAATAATCTCAAAGCCTAATACGTTCGTTACTTTATAATTTGAGAGGTGATTATAGACATGTTCAATAAAAAAATATAGCAAAATTCTAACTTACCATTTTACTGAGTAATGTCTTTAGGTACACGCGTCAAAATTTACATCAAACACTAACAAAAACGTTTTTTTCTCTCAAACTGAATGCACTTGCCGAGTGCCGTTACATAACGAAAAGTAGTTGTGGGTGCCGTCAGTGCTTAATTTCGTGTTGCCAGGAAAGAAAAATAGTGGTATTTAGTAAGAAATTTTAAGGTGATACAATTTATCAATCAGTACAATATACCAGACTCTCCCCTAAGTGCTAGAACCTAAAACTAGTCGAGGATTAACAGTTTTCCTAGATTCTGCATTATACGAGGCGCAGGAAATTTCTGTGGGAAAGAACACCACTTGGAAATATGTATTTGTAGATGAAAGAACAATATGTTGAAGTTACGCTGGAAAATAATTTTGCTCGTGCTCGAAATACCGAGTAGTATTCGGTAAAAACATTTCCTCTTTTTTCCCCTCATTTTTTGTAACTTCGAGTGAATGGAAATGCATAGTTGTATTTGGTATTTTCAGTATGACTATGTTATTGGAGAACTGACAAATGCATTAAAGTCAAAATTGGAGCATTACTGTGAATTATTTTAGAGCTTGGGATATATTAGAATGGCGTAGATTTTATTTTGTATTTATATTAATACAATGTTCCGTAATGAGTTTTCGTTAATGACTATTTTTACAAGTCTTCAAACTTACGATTCATAAATGACAAATTAAGATAAATTATTTCAAAGTGTCCCTTCGAATAAAAGTAAATATTTAAGAGAAATTGCGTAAAAGTAATTACATCAAATTATGAACTACAGCTTCGTTTAAAATCTCTACAATTATCGTGCTGCATCAAACTTCGGAAATTACTTACAAGAAAAAAGAACGATTGAAAACGGAAGAAGAAAACCAATAACGTCATCGTGCGGTTCAACGGTGTCGCTTGAAATTCATCTCAAATACACAAAATAGAAGGAGACATTGAAGAAAAAGTAATCAGAAGCGGGCGATTTTGTTCCACCCTGATTACGCTTTCGCGAAACTCGAGAAACGCTACCGAGACAAGAACTGACCAAAGTAGTTTACAATGATGACCAGAAGAAGACAGCGACAGCTTGGTCTCAGCTGCTGGAAATTGAAGCTTAAAAGATGAAATTCCTTTTCCCCCATCCACCATACCGTCGACCATAATTTACGGATGGCAAGACGGCGGGTCGTTGGATTCTCGCAAAAAACGACAAAATAAAAAGGGACGGATCTGCGGAGGGACACCACTAGAATTTGAACTCCTCGTCGCCGGAAGTGCGCGTCTTCATCCGAGTAATGTCGTGAAATAAATTCTTTCTGACGTTTTCAACAAAAAAAACGATCCAATATTGATCCCAACAAATTGTTAATGCGTTTGTAAGGATCTTCCGCAGCGACGTAGTAAAATAAATAGGATAAATAGTCGAATTTGATAGATACATAGAAACGTGGAATTCTTTCTGAACTTTTCAACAAAAAAAACGTTCCAATATTGATCCCAAGTAATCGTTAATAGGTTTCTAAAGATTTTCGAAAACGATGTAGCAAAACGAATAGGATAAATAATCGAATTTGATAGATAAATAGGAACGTGGAATTCTTTCTGAAGTTTTCAACAAAAAAAAACGTTCCAATATTGATCGAAAGTAATTTTTAATACGTTTGTAAAGATTTTCGACAACGTCGTAGCAAAACGAATAGGATAAATAATCGAATGTGATAAATAAATAGGAACGTGAGTCAATAACCAATGGCTACACGTATACCGGAAATCAAACGTTTGCCACACTGGCGCGAATGACGAATGTTGTGTACGCATACGGCCTGTTACCGTATCGCAATTAGACGACTGAAATCGAGGAGCAGATTTAGGTGTGACAAACATCATTAACAGAGAATTATTAACGCATGCAGATGAGATATCGGAAAGTTTTCAATATTTACTCCATTATCGTTGTTATCTCACGAATGAAAATACTACTGTGTAGCGAATATCGAAAAGGATTTTACGTGATGGAATTTGCGAAGTATATTCCACTTAAACATTTTTTTTAACCGTCACTGAAAAGAAAGATAAATAATCTGTAGGTAGCAAGGACTAAATTTAAGTCTAGAGATAGGTATTGTGAGATTCTTATAAAATCCGGCGTGGATATTTCTAGACCCTTCTATCATTCAACGGAAACAAGAAGTCTTCGTCCGGTTACGAGGTAAGGGGAGACCAAACGAATAGCAATTGAAAAGAAAATATTTCTTTCGTCGTTTCCATGAAAATGTAACGACTGTGAGGCTTTTTCGATCAGTTACTCATTAAAATTAAAAATTATATCAGAATGAGCGATGATTTTATTTATCGGGCAAATCGGAACAAATTTCTTGCTAAGTGACTTATTTGTTGTGTTTAATGGTAGGAAGATCTAGAGTGAAACAAATGACAGATGACTGACGGATGTTTGACGGCACGAAGACAAGAAGACGTAGACCGAGAATTGACAAACGTCACGTGGATGGATGTACATAGCAAGAAGCAAGAAGCAGAAGCAAGACTTGCAGACGATCAGACGGATAGATGTATAGAGGATCTAACGAATTCACGTGACTATTGTAAAATATTGCAATACATTATGAATATATTGCAAATACTTCCTGCAAAAGAAGAGAAGCAATGCTTTCCGTCGACAATTTTGCATTTTGCAAATAGAAGCGATCTTCTATTGAATTCCTTTTCTCTTTGAATTCCACGTCAACGCCCAAGATTTGTCCACGCGGACATTGAGCGAACAAGTAACTTCCTTTTCCTGTTTCTGAATGCTTATCCATTCTTCCTTTCAATTCGACCCATCACGATTCTTCTCTTTATTTCGCGCAAAGTCATGCAAAAATGACGAGGAGATTCAAGACGACCTTTCCGATCGATCGTCTTCGACTGCACCATTGAAATAAATGTTACCAATGGTACATGTAACGTCATGGAAGACTGTGAAAAAGACATCTTTTTGAATGAGCTTAAAAAATCTATTAAACTAAAAAATATATTTTTCCACGCATTCATGCTGTGTATTCATATTTGTTTCATACAAGATTACAATTATAAAATATTTCAACGCATGATTAGAATTGTACATCATTAATTTAAAAAAGAAATTCATAAATATCGTGTAACTTTCGCGAATTTTATTCCGAAAGCATTACGTTTCACACCTCGTACTGTGAGTACAATGGACTGAATTTGATATGACGCTCTTGTACAACGTATCATCCTAGATTTCTCTACCTACAACTGGAGTTCTCCAAGACACGTAAGAAAATTATTCCTTTTCTGCACATTTCTTTTCATCTACTTTCTCGTACACCCTTATCTTTTCTTCCACCCCCTTCCATCCTCCAACCCAGATTATTTTCCATTTCTATCTCAAAATCATTCTTTACACTATCAACCGACTTTATTTCGTAAGCTACACAAACGTAATGTCGTTTCGTCCGTATCGTTTCTCGCTAAACATGCAAAACATTGTATCCATCGTCGTCTAGGGAATTTCCTTTAAAGCTCCTATCGGAAGATACTCCCTCCCCGTTTTCTGAGCAGGGTAAACTGATCACGAATTCACTCAGGAGAAGAGCCGCGGTAAAGGAACTTCGTTAAGTCGGAGATTTTACGAACTTCCGGTATCAAATTACCACTTGCGCCTTGGAAAACTTTCAAACATTGCAACCGGATATTCGTACAATTCGTCGTGTATGGAAACCCACTGTAAATTCCCATTTGCTTTGGAATTTTGCAACGAGACCTGTTCGATTTGAAGGTACCACCCTTGAAAATACGAAGGAGCGAAATTTCAGAGTGGCTTTTACGTTCTTATCGTCGACAGAACACCGATAAATGTTGGCTAAAAGACTTTTTACGATACAGTCTTCGTTACAGTACTTTTCCGAGGTAGGTTGTAACAGTGACGCAAGAACGTGCAATTGTTTTATCATTTGCCTCGAGGTTTGTCTTTCAAAAGGGACGGCCTTGAGTTTCTTTAGGAAGTTATTGTTAAAATGCGCCCGTGGCGTTCACTTTCAGCATTTTTTTTTCCTGTAGTATTTTTAAGTCATTTCATTGTGTTTTTATACGAATTTGAGAAAAGAGTAATGAAACGTTTGTGGACAAAGGTGAATCGTGTTGTAAGGAGATGTTTCTTTAGGAATTTCATTATTTTTCGAGTATTCTTACGCTGATTAATTCGCGTTACGAAGTTTCTACGATATTCCTTTAAACTACTCAGAGCCTTCAAATGCCTCGTACAGTTCTTCGGGAGAATTCTGTTAAATTTATGTTCTTTGAGGGAATAAAAAGGCTTCGGTAGAACAAACGATTCCGTGAAAAGAAAGTGAACAATGGGAGGTCTTTTTTGTTCTCGGGGCGGAGACGTAATGGCAGAACGCCAGGGAAAAGAGATATAATTGCTTCTTACGTTTGACGAAGAGATAAAACAAAAAAAGAAGTTTCAAGGTTCGTATAGAAAAGGGATCGAGAATTTTTTTTATAACCATAAATAACTTTAAAAGTAGTCCAAATAGTTTTTTAATCGGAGAGAATGGTAGTAGTGTAATCGAAGGATATATGCACTGTAATATTGCATTGTTAAAAACGTTTCTTTCGAAATTATTAAACTTCTACCGTGTCGAGAGCGACAGATGGTAGAA
Source organism: Cerceris rybyensis (assembly GCA_910591515.1). Lineage (NCBI taxonomy): Eukaryota > Metazoa > Arthropoda > Insecta > Hymenoptera > Crabronidae > Cerceris > Cerceris rybyensis. The sequence continues at coordinate 10,774,128 of OU342790.1, forward strand.
ACGAATTTTGATGATCTCAAATTAAGCGAGGTTCGAGCTCCTTCCCCCAATTCATCCCTTAGGAACAGGACTTCGAAGGGGAGTCTCTCGAGAGACTCGCAGGAGGATAGGAATATCATATTTCTCGAATTTCTGCCATGAGAAATTTCAATTTTGAAAGTACTTTCTCGCTTGCATCGTCCAGAAGCCATTCTGCGTGAGGAGAATTTACGAAATTTAAGAAAACTCCTTTCAAGCCAGATAATATCCGAAGTCCCGCCTTTGTGCATAATACAACACTTTTGCAAAAAAAATAAACGATAATGCGCGAAATTGCAAAACTAGTTCCAAATATTAACCGTTTGAATACCGGGAGGGTTTTAAAAAATTACTTCGAAAAAAGCCAAAAGCCACTTTCGCGCTCTTAAGATTTTATTTCAAAATAAGCTAAAGTTGGTGTTTTATTTTATGTAGTGCACAACAAGAACAATTTTCTCGTGCTTGTATCCTAATTTGGAATTACTTTATATTATAAAAGAGAAACCTGATGTATTCTTAACAAAATATCTTAACAAAGTCTTCCTTCAATTGTCAACATTGAAAAAATGTCCTGGGGTTTTTCGACACAAAAACTGAAGATCGCGAAAGTGGCTCGTGGTACGTAAACGGTTAAATACAAAGTATCATATTATAACCATAAGTTGAAAAAAAAATTAGAATACCTAATCGATTTTCAATATTAAAAATTGCAATTGATTTTCTATTTATAATTCATTTTTTACTTCAGCTGATATCCTAATTGTGATATAAAAATATGTTTTCAAGTCCCCAGCGTCTGTTTCTTAAACAATTGAACTCTTAAAGTAACGTGATTCACTTTAAACCAGAAACTGTAGTCGATGGGAGTTTAACAACCCTTACAAACGCTTTATACATTTTTATGACCCTGACTGGACACCGGCCGAAGAAGGAAGTTGAAGCACATACTCACTTTGCTACTGCTTCAGCCTCCCTGGCTACTATATCTTTCGCACTGCACATACATAGGTGTAAATGCTACACTAGATTTTACGAGAACCAATTTCAACCAGCTACAAAGATCCCTCAATATTTTGACAAATATTTCTAAAATAGAATCGATATTGAGCACTGTAAAATTGTGATTTTTACGAGGGAACGTTCCTCCTACGAAATATGTACTTTGACGTACTCCTAAATTGACTTTACATCGCAAATAACATTAAATCTAAATATGTAAAAAATCACGATTATAGTTGTAAAATATGATATTAAAAATAAGATCATAGTCTGTGGTTAAAGAAATGAAAGCAGTAAATAATTCATCTATGGTAGTTATGGAGTCGAAAAGTCTCTTAGAAATTTTTTCTCTGCATTACTATTTATTATACCATAGCTTAGGTGGTTCAGATCCATAAAATATTGTGTAATCTAGATAAAATGACCATAGTGCTTGACAATAAAATTATCGAACCAATCAAAGTGATCGATACCCTGTTTATTCTAAATATTCTCGATTCCTCTTATGTCCAAAGTGTCACCTACCTCCACATGGGAACAATTTGACACTAGATTTACGGATGTTGATATACCTATTTTTCTGAAGTGAGTCAATTTGACTCCTACAAGAAAATTGAAGTTCTTCGCAAAGAAAATAGTTCCAAATAAATTTCAATTAAAGATTTCTTATTAAAAGATTAACCAACAAATATATCATACATACAGTAATCAAATTTTGAATGAGCCAAATTGGTTCCGTTAATCTAGTGTTAATAATCACCTACACCATACCCCCACACATAATAAATCAGAAAGTATTGAAAACTACCCTTAAATTCAAAAATTTAAGAAGCTAATATCTGGGTTAGGTTTAAAAGTTATAACCCGAAAATTGCTACACGCTGCAAAATCCTGTCGAAATGCCGTAGCTGAACTATCAATTATTGTAATAATCTATGTCGCTGCCACAAATTTCATTGTCACATCAGCCATCTAACCTTGCTCCACAAACGCGACATTCCCCGCAAATGCGGCTCGCGAATCTCTGTCCATGTTGGTTGACACACGGCAGGACTACACCCGGTTAGCTGTTATTACAATGTCCTGTTCACAGGATCCTTGTTCTGGGTTAAATTCCACGGTAATTGTGCCTGCGGTGAATGGCGCTTCTTTGTTTGTGCAATGCATACATCATCAGGCACCATTTCCCTGTGAATTTATTTGCCAATTACGTTCATTGTACTTGAGTAATTAAAATGCATTTCCATTCGAGGAAGATCTTGGATACGGTCGACCACTTGACAGCCGGTAAAGTCAATTGGACAAGCTCGTTATTAAGTTTCCTAGACATCTGTCCCATTAATTGCTAACTTCGTCCTATCTGCATTTAGAATTTGCGAGCTTCTATTATCATCGTGTCAATTATATTGTCATAGAATAATTCTTATTTTCAACAATACGGCGGCAACAGATATGTATTAATTTCTTTAACCGGTTAACTGTGGCGATTTCTTTTGAGAGTGCGCACTTACGTGGGTCACGAAAATCGAGAGATGAGCATATATCTATCTCAAATTATTTCTACTTTTTAGTTACCCGTTTTATTTCAGCAGGGCCTCAAAATATGTCAAACATCTTGAAACTTACGAATATATTTTAGTTTTCGTCAAAATTACAATTTAAATAATCAGTTTTCGCTAATTTTAACGCACGACGAGTATACTTGTGTATACACAAAATTCTGTCGTTTCTCCATGACAAGTATACTCGTAAATCACAGTTAACCGGTTAAATAATACATTATAGACATTATAGATTTTTTATTATTTACACTTAATTTAATTTTTCTTTGACTCTGAAATAAAGCTACTAATGACGACTAGGATTTTTTAGTGCAAAGTTGATCAGCATTAAATTGTAATTAAAACGGGTACACAAAGAGACATTAAGCTGGTATTTCCTTCAAGTATCAGTATTTTATCTTTGCTCTTTCCACGCTCTAATCCTCTCGACTTAAATTGGAAACTTCACGATAATTCTACGGTTAACTGAAGCAGTCTTTGATATCTATTGATGTTAACAGAATAAAGATAAAATAGATGTCCAACGGTAAAGTATGTTGGGAAATTACTATCGCCCGATTACATTTGTAAAATTAGAAAATAATTCGAACCTCATAGGATGAAAATAACGTTCTTCAAATCCCCATATCGGAGAAAAAGGAATTAAAGATACAATGCGGAGAGGTCGCGTGGATTAACCACTGAACTCCAGCTCTAGTTACACTAAATGCCTGGTAAATTTGTCATACGCAGATGTAACCGAGCTTAAGGGTTCATATGTTTCGGTTAGATTACGTAATTGCTCGGATAATGTTCCGAAATACTCTGGAATTTCGAGAACAAAAATTTCCCCGACAAGAGCTACAGAAATTCAGAAGAAATCTTAACCCTTTGCACTCGAGGACATTTTTGCTTGGGCGAACTAGCAATTTGAAATGATTTTGGCTACATTAGGCAATTGTCTTATAAGCAGTTTAATATAATTTTGGATCGAGTCGGTTCTACGAACAAATTTGGGATCCAAATATCTTCATTTTAGTGTAAATAAAAAACAGAATTCGAAACACGCCAAGTGGTATCGTAACGGCGCCTCTCGAGTGCAAAGAGTTAAACCTTCCTTATAGATTTCCTGTCAGAGAAAAATATTTTTCGTAGCGACTTTAGAATTTTTGCAAGCTAAGAAACGTTACGTATTTTCAGAAAATTCAGGGTGAAAGATGGTTGAGATATTTCTCTGTTTCAAGAGTATAAAGCTGAAAGAATAGGAGCTCGTCGATTCTCGTAGATTTCGAATTAAGAGAGAAATAGTCTAAGAAAGTCTTCTGACTCTAAAGTGACATGGCAAAACACTTCTTTCAATAGACGTGTACCAGAAAGTAACGGTATCTCTTGATTTGCCAGAATAGACATCCAATCGGCACAGAAGAACGAGAGCTTTTATCAGTGCTGCAGTGGATTCTGCATTGACCTGCTTCAGAAGTTCTCCGAAGAAATCGGATTCACTTACGAGCTCGTTAGGGTGGAGGATGGCAAATGGGGTACACTCGAGGTAAGTTCAAAGAAATTTCACGACTAAAGTCATTTCAATAAAACATTGGATTGTACAGAAAATTGTCCAGAAACATAGTCTCTTCTCAAACGCCGATTTGCATACTTTCAATGACAATGTTACAGTCAATCCATAAAGGAAGACTTTGAAATATCGTGATTTATTAATAAGTTTCTAAAAAACATCCCTAAACCTAGTCACAATTTACCGACAAACGAATAATACACCTAAAATAAATAAACTCTGAAGTAACTACAAATTCGATTGATAATTAGGAAAATATAACAAAAGTAATTGACCAATCGATACAGACCACTGAAGGGTCTATTAAAAAATTGCTAAAAAATATCCCTACACCTAGTCACAATTTACCGATAAACGAATAATACACCTAAAATAAATAAAATTCTCAGACAACTATAAATTGGATTGATAATTATGAAAAAATATCATAAACAATTGATCAATTGATACTGAAGGGTCCACTTGAAGGACCTATTAAAAAATTGCTAAAAAGCATCGTTAAACCTAGTCACAATTTACCAACAAACGAATAATACACCTAAAATAAATAAACTCTGAAGCAACTACAAATTGGATTAATAATTATAAACAAATAACAAAAGTAATTGATCAATCGATACAGACCACTGAAGGCTCTATTAAAAAATTGCTAAAAAAACATCGTTAAATCTAGCCACAACTTACCAACAAACGAATAATACACCTAAAATAAATAAAACTCTAAAACAACATTACTTACATTGGATTGATAATTATGAAAAAATAACAACAATCGATCAATTGATACAGACCACTTAAGAGTCTATTAAAAATATCTCTGCAGATTCTAAAGTATCAACTCAAAGCACCATCAACTTCATCCTCGTGCTTCCAGCAGCGATGTTACCCGCGAAATCCTTTCTAATCCATGCTTTTAAACTTTAACGCCACGACGCGGAATATCGATAGAGAGGGTAGAAATTAATTTGCCGTATAATTGTCACAAGATCCATTAACGACTTCGTCCAATTATCGTTTATCCCGCGATATACGACGAACTCGCGCGATTTCGCCGCCAGATCGTAAATGTATTTATATCACGAGCAGAGTATCGACGTTATTTCGAAAACGACGTATTCTCCTGCATATATACATAAGTACATAGAGTTTGCTAATCGCACCATTCCGTTTAGTATGAGGGTTTAATGTCCAGCATAACATGGATGTTATGCGTTGCACTGCCAAGTAAATAAGGAACCACCCCTGCGCCGTTTGTTCGCAGAATGGAAAATGGAACGGTCTCATAGCTGACCTCGTGAATCGGAAGACCGACATGGTGATGACGTCTCTGATGATTAATTCGGAAAGAGAGGCCGTAGTTGACTTTACGGTGCCGTACATGGAAACCGGAATCGCCATTGTCGTTGCTAAAAGGACTGGCATTATATCTCCCACTGCGTTTCTCGGTAGGTTTGCATGGTTAATACGTTTGAGAATTCAATTAAATTTTAATATTGAATTTAATCTGAGGTTTTTTTAAAAGAAATTCTTAACATAGCTTAACCTTCATCCGTTCTTTGAAAAAAGCAGACTAAAGTCCATGGTAACTTTTCTGACCGGTAGCCTGCTTTTTATTTAAAAAACACGAGACTTTTTTTAATTTTTCATTATAAGAAATGCACTAACAATGAGTACAATATGTATTAATCTACTGGGTGCAGCGTATTTCAGTAGTACTATTCAAGTAGTTGTTGTGGCTTTCAAGAGTTATTCTACACCCTTGGATCCATGGAGATTTTTGGAAAAAAAGAACGTAAAATTCGTGAAAGGGTGGCAAGTTTTTTTTATTAGATCATAACAATCATCTTGTAGGTAAAATATCTGACAATAGGACGAACGATGGCTCAAAAACGAACCGTTCTCACGCAAATTAACGTTTAATTGTGTCTTCGCGATTGAATTTTAGCTGAATGAGTCAGGCTTCCAAATATGCGACATTTCGGAAAGAAACACGCGAGATATCCTCGCCAGTGCTCCATGAAATTAGAAAATGAAGGATTGAAATCTCGTACATTTCTTTCCGAAAGATCGGAGATCGTGTAGCCTGACTTACTCAGCAAAAGTTCAATCGCGAAAACACAATTAAAAGTTACTTTGCCCGAGAACGGTTCGTTTCTGACAAATGATCCCTCTCAGTTATTTTACTTACGTAACAATTTTACCTACGTAACAAAAAAAAATTGCTACCCTTCCGCGAATGATGCGGTGGGTCCTTTTCTGCAAATCTCCGTCGATCTAAGGGTGTAAAACAACCCCTGAAACCCATGACAACTACTTTTGAAAAACTCTGTACAATTAGTCACCCGATGAATTCAATTAAATCTCAATTTGTTATCTCGATATCATCACAAATCTACAGACAATAATATAATTCATTGGATCGAATACTATGACTTTTTTCAGAGCCATTCGACACCGCCTCTTGGATGCTGGTTGGCATTGTTGCAATTCACGTGGCTACGATAATGATACTTCTTTTCGAGTGGCTGTCACCATCCGGTTTCAACATGAAGGTAAACCCTTCGGCAGCTGCGCGGAAACTGGTACTATTAATTTCGCTTCTTATTGTATCCACGAATGTTTTCTCACCTCTTCGCACCTTCCTCATCCACGGCACGTTACTCGCGTCACATTATCGTTAATCTCAATTATACCTCGACTTACGACTTTATTAAGTGAAAAGGAGATTAATCGCCCCACCGACATGCACGGTAAGCATGAAGCGCATCGTGAAGAACATTGCGCTTTTAAATCACCATGTAAGTTCACTAATCTCTATTTTTTTTACAAAACAACGCGAATATCACGAGTTCACGTTGCACAAAATAAAATTTTCCTTTTAATTTACAAACCCATTTAGGATTTATAACGTGAACAATGTTGTTCCTACCGTTAAATTTAACTTTGATTGACGTACGTGTTTAATTGATATATAATTAGTTTTTACTTTATCTTTTGCTCACTGACGAACGCAAGGTGTCTTGTTTACTTTTTTATTTGCACGAAATGAACATGTAGAAATTTTTTTGTAAACGCTGCATTGTTGTTTGCCTACGCCAAATGGTAGAGTCTCTTAAATGGATGAGAATATACGGTTTCTACTACTTGCAGAAGAATCCATCGCCCAATCATCGGTTTTCTTTCTGCCGTACGTACTGGCTGGTTTGGGCGGTATTATTTCAGGCAGCCGTCCATATCGATTCTCCCCGTGGATTCACAGCCAGGTTGGTAAAATCATTTTTTTTTTCACTCGCCATTGAAATCAAAAACCGTTAATGGAAATCGCACGGAGAATGAACATTTTGATATGCGATCAGTTCTTCGGATTTGATCGGTGTTATTTAAACTTTTTAAAAATATCGAATAAACGTGAGAAGGTAAAAAGACAACGTTGAATGTGGAGTTAAAAAACAGAATTTACGATGCAGATCTTTGTTACTTTTTGGGAATCATTTTTACATTGGTATTTAACTTGTAGTCGTGGAAGAAATATGATGATCTGTTTAACCCCTTTGCCTATAACTACGTGTGGGACTCGTTGAGCGAAAAATTGAATAGGAAATTTTTCAAAAAGTCTTTCAAAAACTATTTAAGCCGGTCACGGAACGGTTACATTATTTCTATACCTATTAACTTTGATTTCAGGAATTAATTTTGAGTCTTTGCACACTCCGTCAGAAAATAAATCATAGGTCAAGGGGTTAATAATAGACTGACTATGATTATATCGGTATATTTAATTGTGGAGGAATTAAAGATTATAAGTCCTGGATTAAATTGTAAACCTTTCAAATACGAAAGAAGAAGAAGAAGAGGGTGTAACGTTAATTAAGGTCGTAAATCTTTAACGTCCTATGTAGTAATGCAGTTCTACTGATTTTCCATTGATTTTTACAACGAAAGAAAAGCTGTAATACAACGAATGAAATACTAATTCGCGTGACGTTTGTCGATCGTAATTTATCTACGAGAATTGAGATCGTAAGACCTCATAATCTTAACGTTTGTCGGAGTAGGTTGAATTTAAAGTAGCTGCGGCTCGATTTCCCATAGTAATCCAACGGATAACATAGCTAGTCTGGTTATTGGGTAACGGTACAGAATAATTTATGTCAGAAGTTACGACGGGAACTACGAAGAAGTAGTCTGCATCGAAAAACAAACTCCTCGATTATTTTATGGGCACAAGCCACGGAATGTATTCACACAGAGGAATATTTTCCTTTGTGTCGGGGAATTTCACCTACCATTTTATATTATCTCTGAAAACTTTCTGTGACAGAATAAAATATGATATTTTTTCCTCTTAACATTTCACCGAGGCATGCATGTTTTCAGCAATAATTAATATACCTCGTTAAATTAGTCTCCTTTACGAGAATCAATTACTTCTTCGCAAATGGACTAATTGAGGCAAAAGAGTTTGACGTACTCTTTCATCCTAATTTGTCGGGCAGAAAATATCAAGAAATATTTTTAACATAAACAAATTTTTATAACATTTCTACTTATAGTAAAATCTCTATTTTATTATAGTCCAAACATTAATTATCAAACCAATTCTCAATCAAAGCTTATGGAATTCGAGACAGGGAGTCTCAATTAACAATCCCGAATTAAATTCCCCATTGTTTCTAAATTTCTCGTAAATTATCATTTAACATATCGTCACTTTGAAGGTTCGAAATCCACCTAAAACTAGCTAAAGAGGCGAATTACAAGACACAATCCTCTCACTCTCATCATAATCTCCTTCTGTCAATTCAGTAATTATAAAGATACTCTGAACTACATACCACATAATTATTATTATCACTGGTAATGCAATTTTCAAAGCAACAACTTGAAATTTACCTCATACATATTTCAAAGCTTACAATAAGCAAAAACTGTAGGAGGAGGATGGCCGTTAGTTAAATTATTAGAGGGCGTAATATAAAATTAAAAGATATATTTATTAAACTAAGTTAAAAGAATAGAAATTAGAAATATATATATAATCAAAATAACACTAATCTACTTAATAATTCTTAACAATAAAACAAACATAAATACCATAACGCAACATAAGACCATAAAAAAAAACATAAACCGTAAAACGTCCGCACCCGATCGTCACAGAGCACATTCTGCTCTTAGGCCCCCCACTAATCTAAACATCCGAACATCGCGACGTCTCTCGCTAAGGCGGCATAATTTTATAAAATATACTACACAACGTAATGCTAATTATTCAGATTCATGACGAACGTATGGGCGCTATTCGCCGTGGTATTCCTCGCCATTTACACTGCCAATCTGGCTGCCTTCATGATAACGAGAGAAGAATTCCACGAGTTCACGGGAGTGGACGATCACAGATTAGCGAAGCCATGGTCTCACAAACCGATGTTCAAATTCGGGACAATACCCTGGAGCCACACCGATAGCACTTTGGCAAAGTATTTCAAGGAGATGCACTCATACATGAAGGTCTTTAATAAGAGCAGCGTGGCCGAGGGTATCGAGGCTGTAATCAGCGGGTAAGTGAGAGCTTCTTGATCAGTCAAACTTCGATAAACATCAAGACAGTTTCCGAAATTACGGTCTCTTGTCATGAACTTCCCTATGAAACGCTCCTGTGCACTACTGTACACGCGTAAGCTCGTTATCAGGACTTCGAAACACGACGTACTCTGTACCGTGGTAATCTACCAAGAACTTTCCCCGTGTTAATTATAATAGTTGATGTATTACAGCCATTGAGCATTATAATTCGGTCCACTAAATTTCTACGATGGAGCTTTCAACAATTTCCCATCTATTACGAACATTTTGCAAAGGACGTTGAAAGATGTTAACAAAGTTTTTAACTCTTTGAGACACAGCGGTATTAAAAGTGGTTCCACCTCTTTAACACTTCGAATGCCACCGATATGTCGCTAATTTGATCATTTGTACTGACGTGAAAAGTTTTTTATTAAAATCATATATTTATAAATGAGAAACTTCAAAAGCGCTGATAGAGAGATATTTGCCGGACCTTCATCTTTTTAACGTCAATATTTAACTATTGAATATGTTGAAAAATTCATAAAATCATAATATGAATTTCCACTGAAGTGAACATTTTCTATCAAATTCTCATCTTTATAGAGCAGAAACTTTAAAGATACAGATAGATAAATATTCGGCAGATCTTTGTCTTCTTAATGCCAATATATAATTACTCAATATGTTATCAAATTCATAAATATTGCAACTTAAAAGTTACATAAAATTTCATTGAATTTATTAGCGCCGGGCACCGGTGACCCCCATGGCAGTCAACGTGAAGATGGGACATTTTTTGTCTCACCCCAAAATTGATATTATTATATAACTTTATTAATAGATACAAACCAACCTTTTTCATTTGAAAGAAAAAAACTGTACGTGCAACAAGGGTCATTTTATTTCCTAAATTCCTCAAAAAGTTAAATCGTCCTGCGATTACTTTTTAATAAATTGTAAAGTGAATTTACAAAACTTCTATTATCGAAATGTACATGGCTGGTAATAATGCCAATGGAAATTGTTAATTATCCGTTAAATAAGCAGTCGCGCGCGACAAATGGAGAAAAGTTCCAACATCTTTCTATATAGACCGGTGAAGTAAACTTTCCACAATGCAGTTGAAACGAGACCGAACACGGACACTTGGAACGGAAGGGAAAAAAAAAGAGTGTCAAAGTTTACTCGAGCGATCAACCGTATGATTCGTTCGATTCAATGAACCTCTTTGAATTTTCGTATCCTCCGTTCTCTCTGATTCACTTCAACGAAACTGTCCCTTTCCACGATAGAGAAATGGACGCCTTTATTTACGATGGAACGGTCCTGGACTACTTGGTAACGCAGGACGAAGACTGCAGATTACTTACTGTTGGATCCTGGTACGCCATGACGGGATATGGCCTCGCTTTTTCGAGAAACTCCAAATATTTGCAGATGTTCAATAAACGTCTGCTGGACTACCGGGATAACGGTACGAATATTGCTTCTAGTATCTGTAGACTAGCTATGTAAAAGTAATGCAAAAATATTGTACTACTGGAAACTTTATATTTACTCTGCACACGAGTCTGCGCGTCAATTTTTCTACAAATATTCTCTCAAATTCTCTATACTTGTAGAATTTTTACATTGACTTAACTCTACAGTTATTCTCATTTATACTACGCATTTGTGTACTTTTGGATCATAGTGATCCGATGAACGAAAAATAGACAAATAACATTTGTCTATTAACAAGACTTTAAATACATTAGAAATTAATAAAAATACTATCATAAATAATAAAGGTAACTTAATTTTGAACCATTAAATTGTAAAGAATTTCATTGTTTTTGAGCTAATTTTTAATATTTGAGGAAGCTAAAAAAATTGACTTAAGGAATAAAAGTTTAAATTTGTCTTGTGTTAATTCAAGGTAACAAGGAGCATAGAGGGTTAAACATCGAAAACAAGTGCTTAGAAGCACAATATCTATTAAAACATAATTTTCATTACGGGCCCTTATAAACCCGAGAAAAACAGCAAAGTTCACTTGAAATTAAATTAGTATTTAGTATTCTCTATGGTTTTATTTTTTTACTAGTAAAAAACTAAAGTACTTGCCAGAGTACGAAATAATATCCACAAACTTTTCGATTGATTATTATCAAGTATCTCAAAAACTGTCGTTCAGTCTAATCGAATAGTCGTCTAATAATTTTCAATTTGAGTTAATGCGAAATCTCTAGTAGGAAATTAAACTGACACGTGCTTTGATTGAAGCGACTAACAATGGTTTAATTACAACAAGTTTCATCTTCCATCAAAGTACTTGTCTCCCTAATTTCCTCCAACGGCTCCCGTGCAAATACTGATAGGTACAAGTATTTATTTGATAGCGTTACTCGAAACACGACTACCAGCGAAATATTAATTAAATCTCAACGACGATTATCTAAATGCATTCCACAATTTCAGGCGACCTGGAACGTCTCAGGAGATACTGGATGACGGGTTCCTGTAAACCAGGAAAGGAGGTTCAAAAGAGCAGCGATCCCCTAGCACTCGAGCAATTTTTATCCGCGTTTCTTTTATTGATGATGGGAATTCTTTTGGCCGCGGCCTTTTTGCTTCTCGAGCATTTGTATTTCAAGTATGTCAGACAACACCTTGCTAGGAGCGACGGTGGTGGTTGCTGCGCCCTTTTTAGCTTGGTAAGCATCTTCGAATCTGACTAATCCTTTGACCATTATGGATGGGTTGCATATCGACACATTTTTATTATGTTTCAAAATGACTCAGATTGTAAACTAGACATGTCACTCATTTTCAACTCTGTTGTCATTTTTTTTAAATGCTTTAGAGTCATCGAGAGTCGTCGCGGCAAAAATTTCACCTTTTGAAATCTTAGTCACCAGAGTGAAAATTATCCAAACCTTCGACTACATTATTATCCTTCAAAGGACGAAATAGAATTCGAGTTAGATTAATTTAATTTACAATCTTCATGAAGTCTTTCTGACAATCTGAATTTAACATTTCTATTCGCAAGTTCAAAGCAATAAATTAATTGCTTAGTAATAAAAATGAATTTAATAAATACTCCTAGCATGAATTTTCAATAAATGCAAAAGATCACCGATTTCCATCTCACACAAACTGGATTTATTATCAGAAGTGAACTGAGGGCTTTGAAATAAATTTGAAATTTTAAAGACTAACATTGACAGTCGTATTTCACAAAATGACACCGAAGACTGAGAAAAAGTGAGGTATATTAACCCTATGCGGTCTTATGTATGTCGAGCAGTACTCGACATAGATTTTCACTTCATTTTATTTTCTAATAATTTAATGTCGATTTTCCAATTTCATAATGATTTTGTAATATCACCTAAATGTCCGTCAATACCTATAGTTATCGATATTATTTTAAAAAGTGGATAACTAACGACAGAAAATATTGCAAAATTAATTTTATTTAGCTCACTACTGAAATTAACGAAATAATTAGGACCGCAAAGGGTTAAGAATTGAAAAGTGATATTTTCCAGAGCATGGGCAAATCCCTGACCTTCCGTGGAGCCGTTTACGAGGCTCAGGATATTCTGAGGTATCACCGGTGCAGAGACCCCATCTGCGACACGCATTTGTGGAAGGTGAAGCATGAGCTAGACATGGCCAGGATTAGGATACGACAGCTCGAAAAGGATCTCGAGGCACACGGGATAAAGCCAAGTCAAGCCAAGTACGCCGAACCTTTATCTAATTCAATCCAATACCATTCTAAGACCGAAGGTTACTTTATCGTTGAACAGACAATATTTTACATCGCGATTGAGACTTTCAGCTCGGTTTCTTTAAATCGAGGGGAGAATCGTCGTACAAGGGCGGGAATTTTTCTCGATTCGATACATTTAACACGTAATAGCCTGTTGAGTATTTTGTTTCACGCGGTAGTGAATATGACTATATTTGTAGGCTGATATATGTGCCGGTGATTATAAATGTGATCTAACAATAAGTTAAATACACCTTTCCCTCTATTTACAAGTTATTTTTTTTGCACGATATTACTTTCAACAAATTTTAAAATAAGGGACTTAAAAAATATAACTTTTATTTTACCTTGAAACGAAGACTAAATTGTTCACATTTTTCGTTGATTTTGGTTTACACGGGTGATAAATTCTTTAGAAAACCGTGTTAATGATAAAAGCAACGTAAAATGTGAATAATTCAGTCTTCGTTTCAACCCTTTAACTTACAGCAGCGTCTGACACTCGTGGTACGGAATATGGAATAAGAAATTTTGAAGTTTTTCCAAAAAATTTTAAATTGAAAATATCAGCCGTTCGCGAAGCAGTCTCATTATTTCTATATTATTAATATTGCGTTCAGTTATACGAAATATCAGAAATCACTGAGAACTTCTGATTTGAGGAAGAAATTTTGAGTCACTGCACGCCCAGTCAGAAGAGAAATCGTAGGCGAAGGGGTTGAAGCAAAATAAAGTTAATTTTTGAATAATTAATTCTTTAAAAAGCCATATAAGTCGACGGATAGGTGTAATCAAATTTGTTACTAATTTTTTGAAAATGATCATACTACTTTGTGAAAATGGTAATAAATGAAACTGTTTAACGAGATTGTAAATTGTCTCATTACGCAGTTCCTCTCATTACAACTCGACGTGCAACTCAAAAGTTGTACGATTTTGAAACTATAATTGAGTGAGTTAGATTGCCCTTATAATTGCCAGCGCATATCTGTCGTAATATCGTAACAAGTAGACCGTTTTCTCACAAGTAAAGCACTATCTTGCCCGAATTCTTACGTGCAATGCCTGAAATCAAACGTCCAAACCGTGAATCCCAATTGTCAAAGTTCCAAAACGACGAAAAACTTTCATAAACCCACAGAGTGAATAATTTACTCATACGAGCAATATATCAGACAACGGATATTCTATACTTTTTATCTGTCTATCTAATATACTCCTCTATCTCGTAAGCTTCTTTTTAAGTATCACTCGCTTTCAAATCGAAACATCTCGCAGAGTGCTGCCGCTTATTCTCCACAAACATCCGGACACCCGTTTTACACTAGAGAGCTTTCCTTTAACGTTGTCCCCCTTTGATTACAAGAATATTTCTAAAGCGGAAGTGGACCCGTAAAAAGACATTTACGCATGTTACTGCATAGTTATTTTACCTGTCTTTCGTAAAACTTTCAAGGACTCCGACTCTGCTCGCATGTCGCCTCTTCGAAACCGTCAATCATTTCAAGTCTCCTGCGAATACACTAAAACCGATATCACAATAATTTCAAATACACTTCCCTTCTCTGTATAATTAACACTCCAGTTGGTGTAATACTGGGCGATACTATTTATGGAAATGGCAAATTGTACGTGCGAACTGAGTTTAAGTCCTGACCTACTTTCTGACCTCACTTGGAGCCTGGCTCGCACAGCATGCACCTGTCTACAAGTATATATGAATATATATATATATATAAATTTACATATATACACAAAATATGTATATATGATAATTATATCGTATATATCTATATACATGTATGTATATTACATGTAATATACGTACATGTATCTAAATATATACAATGCATATACATAAGGACATTCATATCGTGTTATCAGCACACGCATATAATTTCTCTCTATTTCCTCTTATCTATCTGCGCCGTTTGTATATTTTCACTGCATCACGTACGAAACTGTACCACGGTGAATTGGCTTCGAATTTCCGGTTGTAACAGGAAGTTGTATCATAAAACGTATGTGAGAGAGAGAGTACGGAAATCAGAGGGATGGAGAACGGAGAAGGGAAGGGTGAGCAACGGAAAGTAAATACACGAGAGGAAAGAATATGCGCTGGTTGTACAAAAGTAGAAGTTTCCAACGACACGAGATCTCGTGCAACTTTTTTTTTTACTCACGAACCCGGCAAAGTTTCTCTTTAGAAACTTTATTCGAATAAGCTCGGGGAGGGCCATCGCACAAGGGACTCTCGGTACACTGGTTCCGATGAATCTTAAGCCCTCGGCGAAACAACTTTTCTAAAGTATGTGCAAAGATCTCACGACACTTCGGTATTCGGATAAACCTCAAACTTTCAACGATCGAGGTTCTCTCTTTAATAAAATCAAACTCTCTCGCGTCTCGATTAATTCGAGGTTCTTGTCGAAACTAACCTTCGATACGTTCCAATCAATATTAACTGTAGATCTACGGATGCTAAATCTGATAGGAATAAATTAACCCTTATCGGTAAGCCACCCCTGATGTGACAATAATACTTTGACGCCGCGGTCGTATGGTTGCTCACACGGATAATCATTTTTAATCTCGCTGTCTGTGGAAGGAGTGGACAATTGCTTTATCAGTTTAACATTATTAACGGTGTGATGAACATATCCAATGATGTAACAATATCTTTTTAATCAAATGTTAATATTATAGGCTCAAAAAATGAATAAAGAAAGTATGATGGATTTAAATAGTGACAATTGTTTGAAGACAGTAATAGTGACATTTTCCGAAGGCAATGCTGAAAGTGTTTTTAATAAACGCAAGAGAATAATAAAAACATAACGGCTGCTTGATATATTCAAATCGTAAGTTGTCTGGAGAAAGAAAGACATCAGTATACTTTTGTGAAACAGGCAATAGATGTCAAGAACAATTATAGGAAACTTATTTCATAATACTCATTAGAAAAATTAAGCCATTCGTTTCCATGGTCCCCATTTGGGTATTTATTCATTTTCTAAATCTGTTAGCATTCAAGTTAGATATTTGACGTGCTTCCGATATTAAATGTGTTTAAAATAGTCTCTTTTTTCTCGTGAATTATTTTTAATTTGACACTGCGACAATACTTCTTCTAGAAGCAATTAAACCAAGAAAAATATAGCAGGAAATGGGTTAATTATTTCTAACGAAAATATAGTTCTTATAAAACTGCGAATTTTTCCATATTTACTGAAAACAATTACAACCTAATAAGAATCATGTGTGCAAAGCTAGCGTCCGATAAGGACAAAAAATTTGATCAGTTAAGTAATTTCTATATTACAAAATACACATGAAATACTTACTACAATATTTCTCTATCAATTTGAAAAGAATTTTTAAAAAAGAAGGAACCAGTCAATTTGAAGGCTGCCGTAGATCTAGTGTTAAACGAATAAAACTGTTATCGATCGTTTCTCTATAACCTTTGACACGGAAAATGCGACCCAAATTTCGTATCTTTCGTGAAATATTTCTTCACCGAAGAAACAGTCGGTCAACTTTTCGATCCGTAAGATTCTAAAGAATAAACTCGGCGAGATTGCAATGTAGAAAACAATGGGGGGAGAAATTCGTGAAAGTGTACAAAAGGGAGCTCGTGTCGTGGGAATACATTGGTCGACGTTAAGGGGGATGATGGTTGGTGGTGGAGCGATGGTGGAAGAGAAGCCTGGCACATATCCACGTCGGCTTTTTTAAAGGAGGAAAACCGGAAGTCTCGGCTGGTGGCGAGGATGCTTTCAAAGCTCGGCCCGCCATTCACAACCGGAGCCATTGGCGGTGGAAGCTCCGCATCCGCTACCGCCATACTTCGATTCGTAAGTCCGCAAACACCCACACAACACGTAAGAATGACTGATGACGTAGGAACCGAGCGAACGAACATCTCTCGCGACGTTTTCAAAAAAAGTCCAAAAAAAAGAGACATCTCTTACAAAAGACATCCACTGACACTTTCGTCATTCGCAATTTTATAAATGTCAACTTCTCACCGTCATCTTTTCCGACGTGAGAGATATTCGGAAAAATTCTTCCTTCCTACTATATTCGCTCGGTGCGTCCATTCTAATCGTATTTCCGGTACCAATCACTTCGCGTTACCCTCCTTTTTTTCCTTAAAGAGTTACCGGATGGAGAACAATCGTAAAGAGTGGAAAATTGTATGAAAATACATAAAGATTGTTTTTTTCGGATCGTGGTTTAGTAGGTCAGGGAATGTAATACTTGGCACCGAAGTGGAATATCCCGGAAAAGGTGCCAAATGCGTCGAGAATCGTCGCGCGTGTTTATTCGCCAGCTGTCGTCGTATCGTGCTTACACTGTGCTGTTTTAA
Organism: Cerceris rybyensis; assembly: GCA_910591515.1. Taxonomy (NCBI): domain Eukaryota; kingdom Metazoa; phylum Arthropoda; class Insecta; order Hymenoptera; family Crabronidae; genus Cerceris; species Cerceris rybyensis. Next base: position 10,791,965 of record OU342790.1, read on the forward strand.
AAACGATCAGAAACCGAAAATACCAAGCGGCATATGGTACAATACTGGCAGCTGGTGATTCTGTTTAACACGTTGCTATATTAAATTTTTTTCCTCACCGAAAAGAGTTTCGTACGGAAATTTACAATTACAAATCGTCCTTTCTTCGAGGCGAAAGGATCCTTGATCTTTCAACGTAGCGAAAGAAAATAAGGAAAAAGAAAAAACCGTGGAAGCCAATTGATTTTTCATGAAATCGGTGTTCCTACGTCATTCGAAACGATCTCGGTGTGTACGTAAAAATCGAAGCAACGATTCTTTATCCCTTTATCGTCCTACGGAATACACAGGGAAAATTGCCATTCCGAGGAAACGAGAGGAATCAAAAGAGTCGTTTCGACGTCGATAAATCTGCACACTGCCGAGACCAGATCGATCCCGTGGGATTCTGTTCGTTTCGTAGTTGCAATACCTACTACTGTTAAATCAAGACGATATCGTTATCTATAAATGTTCAAGTATTCGAGAATTGCAACAGAAATGTCCAGTATCTCTGGGAACGACGATCATGGCATAGAGAAGAATACTGTGAAAGTAGATGATAGAATTATAATCGCTTCGCTTTGTAGATTAGAACGTCTGCATATTAAGCATCAGAAGTTTTTTTTTTCTATTTTCGTATCGTACAGAATTTTTGCCACTTTTCATGTGTTCGACGGCATGGCATGCGAGTTTTACCGGTCGATTTTTTAAACGATTCGTAAGAGAATGTATCGAAAGTATAGAATTGGGAAATTATCGTTAAATCGATGACAGATTTAGTAACGATGGATCAGCGAAGCAGGAAACCGATTAATCTTTCGAGGATATTGATAAGAATGACGAGGAGGCCGAAGAAGATAAAAGTAGCATGGATCGAGTCTCTTTTAAATATATATTTATATATAGGCGAGTTGGGAACGATGTTTTGGTGGAATTTTAAGAGAGATATTGTTTTCGATTTAGATTCATCGACACCATCGAGGTAGCCAGGCCCAGAGACATGACTAGGAATCACGTTGTCAGCACGGAGTATTCGGATAAATTTCTGCCGACGGAAATTTACAGGTAAATTGATCCTATGCTACATTAGATACTTCTATTCCAATTCTATTATACTCTATATTCTTTCTTTGAAAATTTGCTGCCAAATATCTGCTAATTGCTAATTGGATTTTCCAAATAGCGATATTCTAAATAAATCTGAAAGGAAAGTTACTTTAAATACGTTAAGAAGACAAAAGCACCAAAGGAGTGAAAATAATTGGTTTCCAAGTTTTTCGGAAATTTCCATGAAGTAAAAGTTCCATTTGTCTCTTATAAAACTTAAACTACTTAACTGATCATCGTTTGCGCCTATTAATTTCTCTTTTAGTTACGTAGTTAATAAGAATAATTTAATGTAAGAGATACAGTCCTGGAAGATCTACTGTTAACACTACATAGATCTACGGCAGCCATCAGATGAATGACTTTTTTTAAAAATTTTCTCAGTTTGATAGAGAAACAATATGGTAAATATTTCGCGTGTATCTTAAAATGTACAAATTACTTAATCGACCGTATTTTTCCCGTCTAATCCATACTTTTCTAAAGTACTTACCGATATATTTAACACTAGATTTACGGAGCCAATTTGGCTCATTCAAAATTTAATTACTATATATAAAATATATTGGTTGGTTAATTTTCTGATAATAAACCTTTCATTTGAATTGATTTGGAACTATTTTCATTGCAAAAAACTTCAATTTTCTTGTATAATACAAATTGGCACACTTTAGAAAAATAGATGTATCAACATCCGTAAATCTAGTGTTAAATATACCAAATTCGACAGTCGTAGATTTAATATTAAAGACTCGGTCTTCCAATGACACGAACCGTATTTAAACGACTATCACCTCTGCTAAAATTTTTCTAAATTATCATACTCATAATTCATAGCCATAACATTACAAAATCCCCTTATTTCACATCCTGAGTGAAACAACCATTACAAACCAGCCCAAAGTTCAGACCCGCAAGGACCAACCAAAATGTAAATTCTATTCTAAAGCTCTCTCAAGATTCCAAATCTCATCACCTAAATTCCTTAACATCTACCATCAAATCTCCCCATTCCTATTGTAGAATCTCCTCTGTCTTTATCTATATATATATATATATATATATATATATATTCTACATACTGTTCTCTATCAATTATATGTACATATCAAACTAATTAACAATATCATAGCCTAAATAACAAAATAACAAAATAGAAACACTCAGTAAAATAAAATAACTCTAATTGCTAATACTCTCCACTAAACTCTATATATATAACTCCACTGTATCTCTTCTCGCAATGAACTCTGTCTCAACTCTCTCAACTCTCTCAACTGACTCTCCCAAAAATTCACACTCGCATTCACCCTCGATACTCTTTCTCACAGCTTGCATTCTGTATTTCACTCACTCATTTTCTCCTTATCCACGGACTAAACATTCACTCTAACCCTCGAACTCGCCGTCTTTCAAATCGCGTATTCTAAACATTCACTCTCAAATACATAAAATCCATCCACACTCACTAACCAAAAGCTATCTCTTATTTTTTAAAAATTACGATACTACACTATGAAATCTTTCCACGTTCGTCACACGGCAAACATCAGTACGCAAATATTGAATGACTATTGATCCACCGATAGCCATGATACAAGAAACGTAATATTTGCTGCAGAATCCCAGACGACAGCACCGTGAGAACCGAGATCGCAGAAATGGAGACAGTTCTGTGATCGTAGAAGATCGGTTCTGATGGCCCATCCTCGCCAGTGGAAGCGGAAGTGGAATCTTGAGAGTCCCTCGAGAACGGACCGAGTAGCTTCCCCGTTCTGGACAACGAGTACCATTGCCTCGTAGCCCCGCCAGCAAGTTTCGCCGATGGAAAATCGGACTAAAGATCATCGAGACGACCGATGCTTCGAGAAGACATCGAGTCAAACTAAAGTTCTCGTGCCGAATCTAACGTAGACGAAATGGAAGAACGCTCAGTGCCTATGGAAATTTAAACAAAATAAATCACGAAGATCGAACGATCGTAAATACGATCGTTTTTTTTTTCTCCCCGCGAAAGAAACATTTTCTCGCGCAAACAAGCGGCTTCAAGGGGTTTAATTGAATCTGTATTTTATCGTTCCTTTAACGAAGGACACAAACCAAAGAACCGGTGTCTGCATTGTGACTGCGTCCGAAGAAGAAGCTCGAAGAACCTTTACAAAAATTTTTGGTGTTGATCGTGCCCTTTCGGATAATACTTGCCGATACTTCGAGCTCAAACTTACTGTAGACGTTATTGTGCGAAGGAACAAGATTTGTATTTTATACGAAACGATAAATAGAGAAGAATCATTTAATCAAGATTGAAACAAAAGGGAAAGAAGAAGAGGATAAGATCGAGACGAAAATCTATGTAGGCTGAAATTTCGGTGTAATTTAAATTTGTTGCGACTATGTGGTGAAATTTTGTAATTTCAATCACAAATATCTAAGTCTCGATCGAGAATGTAATTTGTAAAAGGATTTAACATGCGTTCTTAACACTTCCAGCGGAATGAATTTCGCAGTGTAAAAAAAATCTTCCCACCGTTTCGATCGACCATTTTACGATTAAGAAAATGACTTCCAAAATCGCCAAATTTTTCGAATCCTTCCCCTTTCATAGCATCGAGTCCTGACGAAAATTGGAGGTTCGAAGAACGTAAAACTATCACCTTATCGAAAGATTCGCACGCTTTCAAATACCAAGTATGATATTTCCAAGAGAAAAAAAATTGAAGAATTGCGAATTTTGGAACCAAGATGAAACATGGAGAAATTCGTAAGCTTGTTCGAGCAGCGACAATGCAATAGATAGTTATGAAAATTCCTAAGTCTTTTAAGAAACTCATTAAAGTTTGTACGTGCTTTGGCCTGTTTAAGAAAAAAAAAGGAGATAAAGCGAACTTCGTACGATTGCTCGTTAAAACGACGATCTTTTGATGCTTTAAAAAAAAAAGGAGATCAAAGCGTGTCGAAACGTTGCTACAGAATGTTGGTGTGTATCATAAGAAATAATCGTGGCCCTTGAGCATGTATGTCGAGTAAATTTAGTGTAAATGCATCGATATAATTATACATACATTATACATACATATACATATATATTTAATACGTAATGTAAAACACGAGCTACTATTACATGTTAAGTATATTGTGGTCTACAATGAAATATTCTAAAAGAAATCCACTCCGAGGACGTAATATGCTCAACAAAAGTATATATAATAAATTCGCCGGGAGTAAAGATTTAATCGCGGAGTGTCAGGCTTTCATTATCGAATATCGGAGTAAAATAAAAATATGTACGAATTAATTCGAATCATTGATTAGAAGGATAACGATTTAAAATGATATTGTAGAAGCGCGCAAGTTGAGTTACGTAAATGACGCTGTAATAGCGAAGAATTCTGAAATAAATATTTTACAGTACGGTGCCTGAGAAAGAGAGTATTGAAATTGTAACAACCGTGTAAAAATGTCATATTTTTTAGATAAAAAATTCTCCGCGGACAACCTGACACTCCGTAAATTTTTGCAATGGAAAACTTCTCTTCGTAAATGGTAAACGAAAGTCCCATAATTCCCCATGCAAATGAGATTTTTATGTGTTTAGGTCTCAAAAGAATTAGGATTAATGATTTACCACCTACGTCCGCTGTAAATATTCGCATAATCGCACCGTATGAGCCACAAAAGTACACCGTATAACGTAAACGTTCCTTTGGACGATCATCTCTTCCGAATCACCCCGTTTTGCTTCAAATAACGCTAACTCGATACGACTTTTTTTTACACCTCGCAATGTCTAGCTTTCAATGCAAAACGGCAATTTCGTGATACGTTTTATCGTCGAAATAAAATCAAAAACACACCATGAGAATATTCGAAATCCGATTTTTTCCGATCTACGGCTTCTGTGGCTTACATAACACGTCGGATATTCGAAGATTTAATAAGCGCTCGTTTTCAATTCTCGCACGTATCGTGAAATTGATGAAATATTGGACAAAAGAGTTTTAAAACAAAATTCGATATTTTCGCTTTGAAATGTTGCTGCTAAACTTTCGAAAAAAATTGTTTCGTAACCTGCAGTCGATTCTATGAGTCTTTAAATGAACAATTTAGTCTTTGAATTATGGACGAGGACGAAAGACGAGTGCTAATTATCCTTTTGATGTAACGAGAAAGAGAAAATGAAATGGATACGTTGCTATCGGAGAAAATGTTGTTACTGTTGTTGTTAAAGATAAAGGAAGTATTACATTGTTAAGCCGAGAGAGGGAGAAGGAAAGATGTAGAAGAAACGATATTATCACCGTCAAGAAATTGTAATTAGGCGCATCATTCGCGTCGCGATTAATGTCTTTATCTAATATTTATTAAGTACCTACGGACGTGTAAACTCGTAAGCTTTATTCAACTCTCAGTCGAGAGAAATTGATATGCTTTTCTTGTCCTACGCGTTTCCGTTAACCGTGTGCGCACTCGTGACTAAATTAATGCTAAGTCTAACGATTCTAACAATAGGAGAAACGCAGGCTCCATGGTTTCCATTGACAATCGATATCTTTCGATCCAAATATCTGGTAAGCTGAAAAACCATATCGGAACAACGAAAAGAATTTTGTTCAATTAAAAACTGTGCGAAGAACAGTAACTTTAATTTAATTCTTCACAAAATATCGATAATTCGAAAAGGTACATAGAGTGTGACTGTATAACATGTACGAGTAGAGAAAAATGAGGGAAAATGAAAATAAAATGTTCGTTTAAGACTTAATTTCTGAAAAAATCAAGTTTGAAAAATATAACGTGTTCTCATGGTGTTACAGATATTTTAAAAAGAAAATAATAATTATATAACATGACATAAATAGATATGCATAGTTTACAGATTATTAATTTGAAAAAATGCCTATACGACTTTCAATGAGCAACATTTGCTGTTATCAAGTATAAAATTACAAAAACTGATTCATTTCATGTCGAATGCATAGTTGTGACTACCTAAAAACAAGTGTGTGAACTCAAAACTTCGTTGATCATGGCTAGGTCAACAATAACTATCTACTTAAAAAGATAACAATTAGAACAAGTCTCAGATCATTGTTTACAATCAAGAAAAACATTATACCTTCCTCGACGAATCCTAGCTTACCTGTAACTGCACATTTACTCAGAAAATCATCAAACCTGATTTACTCAAAAGCTAAGTCTTAAATGAAAAAATTATATTTCCATATTTTATCCTCACTTTTTCCACAAAAAATGACTTCCCACTCGTACATGTTAATCAGTCGCAGCCTGTATATATTGAAAATAATTGAAACATTTGTTTTAACAATTGTCACATACACCATGAGCCTTCGTATCGAGAGTGATGTTAAAGCAGTCAGCAATCGCTTCGATAATGAGGTAAAAAAATTGTCGACACACTGCCCAACCTCGTATCGATACAACAATGAATCGAAAGAAATTCACTGTGCGAGGTTCTTGTGGCTATCATTAAAAACGACATCGATTCAAACATTTCAACAATTTACATTGACTAAGTTGAAAATATTCTTCATTCACGACTAACAGCGTTAAGAAATTCCCGCGTCATTTCAATCTCTCCATTAGACTGCACCATTGAAAATGAATCCTCGAAATTTTTTAAACGGTACGACGAATATTAATTAGAAATATTGAAACTGTAAGAATCGTGCGCACACACAAACTAGCGGCCTTAATGATTTCTCAGCGTCGTACTCACGCGATATCCTCAAGTTTTAGCCCGTAATTGTAAATTAGTCATTACAGCTCCAACGGTCCGCTTCCTCTCGCGAATATCATCGACTTCTGAATTCATATCCCTCTATGATCCCTAATTCGTTCGACGCCGAGACTCTTCCGATTGGAAAATATCGTAAAAAGCTCTGATTACTTTGTAATTAGATGGAAAAAAATTTAATTGTGGCCAAGATAACTCAGTGCGATTAATTAACGTTCATTTGCCATGGATGGGACAAGAGAAATTGAAAATTGAAATTGGGATAAGAGATAATGAAATTGACGGAATTATTGGTAGCACGTTGACTGTCATGGGGGTCACCGGTGACCCGTGACCAACCTATTGAATTCAATAGGAAAAATTGGATTCATTTCATATGACTTTTTAATTGTACGAATTTTCTAATATATTCAGTATTTAAATACTGACGCGCAAAAGATAAAATTCTACTGAATATATATCTATTTGTGTCTTTAGAGTTTCTCATTTACTAGGATGGGATTTTAGTATGAAAAGTATCACTGAAGTAGCAATTATAAAACGAGCGGAATATCAAAGGAGTTCAACGTGTTAAGATTGCAGCAAATTGCTCGAGTAAAAGGACAGAGACAGAGATCAAAAGTTGATCGAATAGAATCATATCAAATTAATGCTAGCTAATTAATTCTTTTGTCTCCACTGAAATTTGATAGTATTATAAAAAGCTTGCAAAGGAATCGATCGTTATAACGGAAGGTATTAATTAAAATGGTCTTAAATCTACCAGGTATTCGAATCACGAGTACTAAATGAAGATACTTAACCCAGATGCTACTGATACTTTCGTTTCTTTAAATTTTCAATTTACCCCACTACTCTATACTATTTAGCAAAATTTTAAAACGAAAAAAAATTGCCAAACTTTAATTTTCCTTTTGTATACTAGAAGTCCTTTGAAAAGGACACATTTTATAATCACAATTACTTGCACGTATTTAAAAGAGACAGTAGCAAAATCTTCTGATCAACCGAAACGAAAAACCATAGACCACGTCATTCACTGAAAAAATACAACGAAATACAGCTCACCATCATCCGTTTCATTGTACCATACATCAGCTACCGATTGTATTATAATATTATCAATTATTTCTCCAAGTACAAAAAATATCATTTTCCAAAGTAGGCAAACAAAGAATCTCTTTCATTTTAAATTCTCCCCTCTCAACGAAGAACGATCAAAGGAGAAAATCGGAAGAGTCAAAAGCATCGTCCTTGAAATCATTTAGGACTTACAATTAACGTTGGTCCCGACGCATCCCACGATTCCAAATGGACCCCCTAAGCTAGATTAGATATGTATTTGAAACCAAAACAAAAAGCCGTCGTCCTACGGCGACTGATTTCGTGCCAACCAAAAAAGATTGCTGTGACATCACGATTATAGGTATGATATGAGTGCGTGTACCAATCGAACATAAATCCGTGCATGTATACCCGTGTGTGTACCCACTTTATGTACATAAAAAAAGAGAAGAAGAGGAGATCGACCTCCGATTCTTCGTTCTTGCTTTTATGTCTTCACCGTCGACGATAGTAGAGAAAGAAGAAAAAAAAAACAACCCTATAGGTTTAGTGTAGTATCAGCAAAATAATATTAGAGACGAAACCTCGCCAATTGGAATCTTTTTCGGGAGTCTCCGACGAAACGAGACTTTGTATTTGTGTCAGCGTAAACTTTTTAATGGGAAAAATAAAAAAAATTATAATAATAAATAAACATTGATAATGTAAGCAGCGGAAATAATGGGAGTTCGCGAGTTCCGTGAAGAATTGGGATTAGGAGCGATGGGATGTTCATCGTTGAGAGGAATTTATGGGAAATGTTTTGTGAAATCGATCAGAAGTCATTTCGCGGAACGTGCGAACCGTATGGCTTTTAAGGAACATATGTGACACGTGATTGTATGTTGTTTCAAATAAAACATTGTTGTTTTGTATACTATATCGGTGTGGAATTTTTAAACCTGATTAACATCACTTTTGTTACGGAAGGATCAATGATAATTTTATCTAGAAGTTTAAGGTTGGTGATTTTTGGCGTTTGGAATTTAACGTGTTAGTAGATACTAATGTTATTTATACTAACAATAAGGTAAAGTTTATGTTAGAATTCCTGGGTTTCCAACGATCGATTCGTTTTGTTCGAACTCTTTTGCATCGGCTAGTGATAAAGTAGGGCATTCAACCCTTATCGTGGAGTTTTGTGGAATAACTGTTGGAACAACCGTCCGTACAGTTGGAATCCTATTGTCTATGTTTGTTAAATTGCAGCTTGAAATATCCTTAGGATGATAAAGATGGATTTTCTAGGAAAAGGCAGCTTATAAAGTACTTCAACTTTGTAATAGCGGGAAGAAGAAGATGATAAAATGCCTAATATCTTAAATTCTGCTTTTCTACTATCTAAAAAGTTAAGTTGTTATACCAAATTACATGAACACTAATCTATGATCAAGTGTAAACAAATTTTATTTGCAAGAAATCTCCTTGTAAATAAATTACAATCTAAATCATCCAAACTCATCAAAAAAGTAATATACCTACAATAATGTGTTAAAGTCCTCATTTCGAATATTGTCCTGGGAATAACTTAACACTAGAACTACCGGCGTCAAATTAACATATTTTAATAAATTAAAGAAGTACTTTGAAAAAGGGGGAATCAAGCGGCGGAAAATTTGATCGATTGGATGATTTACGTTTATTGATAAAGACGTAGAATATTTGTTCTATGACTCTTGTATAAATTTGGAGAATTTTTTGAAAAAATTGTGTACCAGTCATTTTGACTGGTTTGGTAGATCTAGTGTTAAAAAAAAATAATGTGTGCACTTAAAATTAAAGAACTTTACGAGATTCGTTGCCTACATGTACCAAGCATCATTTCCGCGAGCGACACTCGCATTAACGAAACACTTGGCGATTTTTGTAACAAAGTTATGACGATAAATATAAAACAATTTATGTTTGGAGTAATACTTGAGCAGCCAACGGAGGCGCTTCATGTTATTCTCAAAAAGAAACGCGAAGCTGCCGTTTCGGGCGCTTTATGATACGAAATAAGAGCTACAACTTGTGCAACGTTTCGAGCGTTTTATGACACTAACAAAATTCCATACGGCTGCTGCCATTTGAGGCGCATTAAACGTTAAAACGAAGGAAATAAGCAGAAATGGAATTACTCCTGCCAATATTTCTAATATGACAATAACAATATTCGACGCGATTGCTGCCATTTGAGGCGCATTAGACGCTACAACGAAGTAAATAATTAAAAACAGATGTACTCCTGCAAATATTCCTGATATGACAATAACAGAATTCCATACGACTGCTGTCATTTGAAGCGCAATAAATGTCCAAACGAAAAAAATAATCCAAAACGGAGGTTCACCTGCGAATATTTCTCAAGTGATAATAATAATATTCGATAAGACTTCTGCCATTTTAAGCATATTACACGCTAAAACGAAGGAATTAATTAAAAACGGAAGTACTCTTGCAATTATCCGCAACATATTTCTCGTTGAAACAGCCTAAACTGCTAAGATACAATCTTTATTAAAATTGGCAATTGTATGCGGCAAAAAAATCTTGATATTCGAGAACAGTGAAATTTTTCATGCCAGTCTGCGTAACAATAGATATAATGAAAGCTCTGTTCCAGTGAAATTACTAAAAAGTATACGAAGTTCAAACCAGAAAAAAAAAACGTATAACACGGTTTCGTAATTTTTTCGAGATCCAATTACTTCACTGCAAAAATCGAGTCGAATATTTGATAATAATTAAGTAAACAAAAATTAAGGCCAGAATGAGAGTTTAATGAGTTTACGATTCTGTGGTTTAAAGCTAAGAAAAAAAAAAAAAAAAAATAAATACTCTGTCCGTAGAAAATTCGAGAAATGTTCGCAAATATAAAAACGTTCATTAATTCCATGTAAATGTAAAAACATTAGGGAAAAATACTTGGGAATAACGAGTGTCCCTAATTTAAACCTTTTTTTTCACATTGACAATTCTCCGTCGAAATCTAGGGCAAAGGCTTGGTTCGCGAAATTTGCAAACGGAGCACTATTACAACAACAAACGACGAACATAGTGACTAAGTGGTAACAAGAATGACTATCCATCCTGGAATGGAGAGCCATTAGTAGTTGCCCTCTTCTCAATGGCAGTTTACCGGGCCTCTTCGACACACTGCCTCTACTTCCCTATACCACTTCTATCTTTGGACAATGCTTTAGGAACATTGTTACCTTCTCGAACATTCGATCTGACTGGCAATTAAGAAAAGAAAGAAAAGCGTCATCCATGTGCTTCAGCACGTAGACGAGTAATCATTCTCTAAAAATAAGTGGTTGTTCGTGCATAGGTGGATGTTGCTGGAGCACAGACATGTTTTCACGAGTCTTTGAGCAGTTTTTATAAATCTAGCTATACAGTTACTCTTATTAACAGTGGAACAGTAGAATGCACTAGCTATTATTATTATACTGTGAATTTTTATGGAATTTTCAAATTTGATAACTAGATTTATGGGTGTGAAATCAGTTACATTGCAATATATTAGCACTAGATTTACGGATGTTGATATACCTATTTTTCTGAAGTGAGACAAGTTGACTCATACAAGTGAATTGAAGTTTTTTTGTAAAGAAAATAGTTTCAAATCAATTTAAATAAAAGATTTATTATCAAAAAAATTAATCAACCAAAATATTATATATGTAGTAATCAAATTTTGAATGAGCCAAATTGGCTTCGTCAATCTAGTGTTAAATAAGAAGTTTGAAAAATGAGTAGTCAAGCGGCAAAGATGATAATGCACTAAATAATTATTGTATTATAAAATACACGTGAAATATTTGCGGTACAGTTTCTCTGTAAATTGTATGTAAAACAAGTTAGGACTTCCGTAAATCTAGTGTTAATAAAGAGAATCTAGGTAGAGAACTTTTTAATTCGTTAAATGTTATAACGAAGAAATATATTGGATATTTATTCATTGCTAATATTGTTTACAAATCGTATGATTCAGCAATGATCACATAATATTACTCCAGTATTAAACTCTCATTCGTAAATAAGTCATTCATTTTTAAGTGGTACAAGTAATTTCCTTTTTAAATCGAGATACTTAGGCTTTGCGTTTCAACGTGTTTCTAAGTTACAATGACTATAAGAACCTGCTGATTACGATGTGATTAAAAATAATAAAACTTTTCCATACTTAGATGATAAATATATAAGCCTTATATGTTGTAAACTATACACATACTATGAAGGATTCATTGCATTATGATATCTAAACAGTCAATGCAATATCGTAAACAATTGCAATTATTAAAACTCACGTTTGATAAAAAAAGGTCACGAATAATCGTACTTAGCTACTATAGAACATGTTACATGATCCCAGAAATAAGCCACGAATAGGAAGCATGCATAAAAGCATAACAATTTTTCATTAACACGTTGATTGCCATGGAGGTCACCGATGACCGGCGCTATTAAATTCAATGAAATTTCATGTAACTCTTAAATTGCAATATTTATGAATTTTCTAACATATTAAATAAGTATATATTGATGTAAAAAAATAACCTCAGCAGAAATGACGAAACTAGTCGAAGAACTAGAAACACAGGTGGCGTTCAACGTGTTAATGTTAAAATGAATAATATTACCTTAGAGCAGCTATCTCCTGGTCGCAACAGCACAGCAGAACGACGAACGTACAGCTAACTCGAATGTCGCACGAGCTTTTGAGTGAATGAGCCAACGTAGGTTAAATTTCCAAGAAGACTCCTTGGAGTTCGACCGGGACGCTCAATCAAAACAAACTTCGCCAACCGCCGACAACTTGCGAAGGTAGGCACAGTTTATCCATTTTCTGCGAGTCTTTCGATAAAACATGAAACTTCTACGCAAAAAAACGAAGTATTTCTTTAATATAATAAAAAACTAACGTTTATCGCTCACTGCGCTACGCACTAGAACTTCACTTTTGTGAGCAAACCGGCCGGCAAAGATGGCGGATACTACGATGATCAAAGTAACGTTTACAATAATTAAAACGTGTATTATTACTTTGAAATTTATACAGTGTCGTGTACTCTAATGCTCACTAAATAAAATAGTATAAATTAAGCGTTAATAATTATTGAAAATAAGTGGGGAAATAATATAAAGTGTATATTGTGGAATGTAAAAATGGACGGTCAATGAACTACGTAGTAGTATTACGTCACAGAGGCTCAGCTTGCAAAGGCATTTCGTAGTGAAAAAATTTTCGTTAAATTCTTCTCCTTTCGCAGTGGAAAAGTGTTCTTTAAATTCTTCTCAAGTATTACAAATAATCGTAAATACTAAAGAACATGTTACACGTGCGAGAAGTATGCCAGAAAGACTAGCAAGCATGCATAAAAGTATAGAAAACTTTGCACTAATGTTAAAATGAAGAATATTACCTGATAGCAGCAATCTCCAGGTCGCAACAGCACAGCAGCACGACAAACGTACAACTAACTCGTATGTCGACGACCTTCTGGGTGAATGAGCCAAGAGAGGTTAAATTAACGAGAAGACGATTCGTTGGTGATCGGCCCGGGCGCTCAATCAAAACAAACTCCGACAAAGGCCGACTACTCACGAACGTAGGCACAGTCTAACCAGTATTCGCGAGTCTCTCGGTGAAACACGACACTTCTACACAAGAAATGAAAGATTTATTCAATACGATCAAAATCTGATGTTTATCGTGTAAACAGCGACACACTAGAGCTTCTCTTTCGTGAACAAACCGGCCGGTAAAGATGGTAGCAACTACGATGATCAAAGTAACGTTGAAAATAATTAAAACGTGTATTATTATTTTTAAATTCATAGAGTTTTGTGTACTTTAGTGGTCATTAAATAAAATAATACAAATTAAGAGTTAATAATTGTTGGAAATAAATGAAGAGTGATATAAATTTATATATGTACTGTGGAATATAAAAATGGACCGTCAATGAACTGCGTAGTAGTGCTACGTCACAGAGGCTTCAGTTTGGGAAGACGCTTCGCAGTGGAAAAGTGTTCTTTACATTATTTTTAAGTGTTTAATAAGTTTAAATGTTAATAAGTGTGGTGTCATCGTGGGCATTTTCATCGTCGTCATCGAAATATTCATCGCAGCGAATGTGTAAGTACAGTTTATCATGAATATCAACAAATGACATCGAATTAAATCTATGCATAAAACAATGATCGATAAATCATGTATACTATGTAATATGGTTATCTTAAATATAGCCATTATGATGAATGGATTACTTCGATTACAAATTTAGAATCGATCACACGCGAGAAACATAATAATTATACAAAGGAAGACCTTGCTCCCGGTTTTATTGTTGCCGCGTATAAATGATTAATTGGTAAATATGCATTCCAATTACCACCAATAAATGCTCATTAGTAACGTATTATTACACGTCCATTTTAATATTTGTACGTTCTGAACTCCATGGTAAAGCTCAATTCATTTTTTATGCAATCAATTTGGTGGTACGGTATATTTGCAGATTTCGTTGTAACTTAATAATTTACAAGGATCATTGTTTCGATAATTCGATGAATTTGCAGTCAACCGCTAATTACATCCAATTCTGTTTTTTTTTCACATATTTCTATAATTAATACGGTCTACAGAACTAATTGTAAGTTAAATTTTCTTGTAGTACAATTTCAGTCGATTTAGCACGATTGAAGAACATGTTTGATTTTAATTATAAAGACTACTATTACCATTAACAATAATTCTTCAGATATATGTAGGACAGTAAATACATACATGTAATGCTATTGTCAACTTTAGAAAGTTAATCTAAGAATTTGGATCCTTGCTTTTGCGCAATACATATTTAAACAAAATATATCACACTTTCAAGAATATAACGTAAAGTTTACATGTTTACAAACCTATCGAAAATTATTTTAGATTATTAAGATCTAGTAATTATTAAAGAATAATAACGTTAAGAAACTAATGAGATACATAGTCGAAAGAGGGAAAAAAGGGATACTGGTTAGTTATTGCCTTTTGTCTTTTGATAAAAAGGAATTTACTTACGGAGCTGCTTTCAGTTTGTTGTTGAATTTCAATACAAGCTATTTTATGAGAAAAAAAACAGTATTGGGTGTATAAGTCTTTACTCGTTACACGATCTGAATTATTCTTATCATTTTATTATATTTTTTATACTGAAACGTCAAAGGAGCAGATGTTCTTTCCAACTATTATTTCCCCCAAGTCGATTCCTGTAACAATGATACAATATGAAACGAAAGTTTATACGCTGATAAACTTGAACGATAAAAAATCCAGCGTCAAGTCACTATAGAATTGCGTATTGTTACATTTTACGTTTTACAGTTTTTGCGGAACCGACGTTTCTATGCTGAATCTGCATTTATTGCGATGTAAATAATATCCCGCGACGTAAATTACTCGTTATGACGGACGAGCCACGGTTACGGCAAAAACCCAACAGAATATTCTGAGAATATTATTTTCTATTTTGACAAAATCCTCGCTGAGGAAGCAAACAATTAACCTAACTTATTATACCGATAAACGCGTATTTCAAACTCGGCGACAACATTTTTTTTTGCCTCCGCGGTACATTGTCTTTTATTCGGTTCTCTGATATTAATTATACATTCAAGAGAATCCACGTTTAATGACTTTCTTTCTCGCGCTTTTCCATGGATGTTTTGCAATATTTTCATTCTGTTATGTTCCTCTCGCGTTTCTTTGTCTGGGTCCTGTTTAATAACGGAATTAATCATTCAGGAAACTTAATTTAATTTCGTTTCTACGAAATAAAATAATATTAAGTAATAAGTAATTAGATTTCAAGTTTGTATGAGATATTGAACTTGTAATTTAACAAATTAGGAGAAAGTTGGTAAACGTCAAGATCGCAGCATATATTAAATATTTCTTATTTGAAAAGGAAAATGGACTCGTTTATTAATTCCATTAAAAATAGTTTATTATTAATCGTTGCAATTTGTTGGACCTTAACGCAATCTTGCAATATATCTGCAAGCTGTTTTGCATTTTATTTTTTACGATTATTAAGTGAAATAACGTATTCATATGCATTGTTTAGTGTACTTCCATTCCACTAATTACTTTTCGTCGAGACGAATAATTCATTTAGAATTGTAGATTTTCTATACCGCCATTAAAAGAAAAATAGCCTGAAATTAATCTTGCAGGATATTCTACAATAATTAGTTGGCTGTTTGAAAGCCCTACTTGGTTTGTCGGTCCTTTGTACACCTTGTTGTATTGTACAATGTAGCTAATTAATAATAGAAGCACTACATGTACCTATTTACCTAGTTTAACTCCCATGCCTAAAATGTATGTTTCCAAAGTTTGACAAACTTGTTGACCGCCGTTTGTTGATATTCCTCGGAATACTAGATTTTCTTTCAACGCAATTGACAAAAGCTAATAAACAACAAACAATTGTCAGAGGTGTGGTGTGAATAGAACCAATGGATTTTTCAGTTACGAATGTAGTGCGTCAGTTGTTTGTCACATAATCAATTTCGCGTACGTTTGCATATTATGTCAATTGTGTTCTTATAAAATTTGTGACAATGCAGATTTGTATGAAATGAATAATCACAAAACAGTTAAATAATGTTAAATTTTTAGTGAATTAATAATTTTTGATTTTGAGAACTTTTATATTCAGGTGACTGATGCCAAATAAAAATATGACTTAGTGGCCTGTTAGTTTTTCCTTAATATTCGATTTACTTGAATCATTTGTACATAACGCGTTATACGGGGTCATAGAGCGCGTTATACGAGAATACTCCTACAACACGTTTTCCTATAACGCGGAACGAATCTACCATCTTATAGGGGGGATTACTGTATAGCAATAAGATTTTGAATGAGCCAAATCGGCTCGGTAAATCTAGTGTTAACAAATTATATGCGGGTGTTTTGTGACGTCTCATTAAGACTCAGGAGGGAAACTCGTTGAAAAATTTGCACGAATTTTATTTTTACAAAAAATTAGTATAAAATGAAAACCGCGTACTCTCTGAATTCGAAAATATAGTTAACTTTTCAAAACTAGGTTTTAATGCCACGAATCGCCTTTTCTAAACGGTCTATGTACAGTTTTCGAAAAACGTACTTTTACATCGCCCGTATGCCATGTGTTAAGAGAGAGAGAGAGTGATCCGAGTAATTTAAAAGATAGATGTTATTTAAAATTCTATTTGCATGATTTGTTTCATATTGTTATTGTTTGTTTCCTCTTAGCACTTCACCGATTGGCAGCCTATTAATAGACTTTTTGAGCCCATCGATTTTGGACTTTAAAATTATTAATCAACTCCCACAGCAATTAATAAATTGTAACTTATCACTGCGGTTTACTGTGCCAAGTATTCAGTGACGAGTATTTTCAATTTTCAAAAAGTTATCGAAATGAGAGAAATACGACCAAGTGATCAGAAATGAGTACGATGTTAAAAACAATATTAGTAAAGTTGTTAATTTAAGTAAATCTCCATAACTTTGACTGTTTATTTCCTACAGAAGCATAACAAAAACACAATAGGTTTACTAGTTCAAAGAGAGAAAAAAAGAAACAGAGAGATAGAGCAAATAACATAATCCCGATATGCTATCGATCCCATTCTTATTACTCTTCCCATTTTATCCGACACTCCAGGTGGACCGTCGTCTATTTCTATTTTTTCCCGCGGCTCGCTACCTCTCCCCGGGGTATTGTTGTTTCCCAGAGATGGCGAAAAATCGACGGAACCACTAATTGGTTCTGTCAATCCGGGCGAGGGGACAGGGAGGGATGCCGGTGGAAGAACGTTGAAACGGCGAAGCACGAGTCACGTCGACCGGAAAGATTCGTTACGGGAATATAACGTTCCGGTACAGCAACTTTCATTACAGTCGCGCGCTTTTTCGGCTAATTTTTTTGTCGACCTCCTTTTTTTCCCTAGCCATTTTTCAATAAGCCCGCTTTGGCGTTTCGACAATTTTCCACGGGCCGACGCTTTGAGAACGGCTCCCGCGAAAAGTGAAGCCACGCTGGTCCGTTCTTCCGGAAACGTTGTTACGAAGGCGCCATCCTGTTCTAGACAGATGTATGTTTATTTCCGGAGGTCATTTGCGACAATTCTTTTTAGGAAATTTTATTTTTCATATTACGGGGGAGGAAGTCGGTGTACATTTTTTAGGCGGTGGATAACGTGTGGTATAATATTAGATGTCGATGCCCTTAGAGCGATGTCACCCCTTAACCCATTCGAGACCAATTGCACACCGTGTGTGTAATGCATTTTCGAGCCAAAAAAACCGACTGCACACCGTGTGTGTAATGATCTTGAATTGCAATTATCAGTCATTATAGAAAAAACAGCCCTCGAAATAAGACTAGCTTAAAATAAAAGGTATCTAACAAACGTGTAAACATTACATTTGGTATTTGGTTCAATTTCGACCCTAAAGTAGGTGACCCAAAGCCACGATCATTAGAAATACAAGAAGTGGTACATATAAAGTCAAAAGTTATCGGTCTTTCTGGATAGTCTCCAAAAAATGCACGGTCTCGAATGGGTTAAATGTGACCTGGAGTGAAGCGGGGGAGATCATCTTAACGAGATCGTCTTTTCCGACCGGAAGCCTACTAATAGGCTTTTCGGACCCAACGCCTTTGAACTTTTAACTAATTAATTGGTTGCCACTCCAATTAATGAATTATCATGTATCATTGCGGTTACCTCTGTTAAGGATTCAGTGACGAGAATTTGTAATTTTCGAATAGATATTTGTATCAAGGAAGTATTTGTGACCAAGTGATCGGTCAGAAGGGGGTAGGATGTTAAAAAAATACTGGTCGGTAAAGTGTTAAGAGATTGCGTCTCACGATGCATAGAAACACACCTTCAAACGGTTAATTATCACTAAATCTACCGATGTTATTATATGTCTACTAAAGTATAAACGTACTTAACAACTACGATAGAAAAAGAGAAACGAAGAGATGAGAAAGATGAGTAAGTTGTTGTCTTAGGATTTCTTTAGTAAGCTAAAGCGCAAAACAGAACTAATTTTTGTAATAATAATCTATCACTGATTTTCCGATAAACCGGTACGAGTTAACGCAATATTAATAGTATACAAGTAATTTCAACGTCTTTTGACCTACTGATGTTTTTAATTTTAACACTTTTTGGATAAGTTAAAAATTTTCTATTCAGTATACCGTGTCACGTGTGCCACACGTTATTTTAAGGCAAGGGGATAATTAGCTAATTTCGGTTGTTAAGATAGAAGTGGAATATTTACTTTATGATTACTTACTGTATTAATTTAGATAATTTTTGAAAAAACTTGCGAGCCGTCTTTTGACCTTGATAGGTGTAGTGTTATAACACAGAGGAGGGGAAAGTTGGAATCATTGAATAGGATATACTTTTGATTTTATTATTTAGCACTAAATAATGCCATGTACAAGATCTTTCTCGGTATCAAAATTGAAAATACAATAAGCGCGAGAACCACTGCGAACAATTAAAAAAAAAAACCCTGAACAGCTCCGAAGCAGTTTCGCGCGCTTTTTAATTATTACATAGAGCGATAATTACATGACATTCGAAGTAAATCCTAGTTAGATATTTCTACGATTACGACACGAGAAACGATGTAGTATCTTAAAATAAGTTAAAAATTATGTTATTCTTTCAATACAGTAGATAACATTACGAGAAAGTCTTTTGGTTTCTCCCCGTTACTGTCGTATTAAACTTACGTGGTATATCGTATTTAATCGTTTTACACTTAACGCTAAATAAATTGGTATACATCGTGCGATTCATGCTGTCAATTTCGGGACATCCCCTTCACCGAATAATCCTCGAGGAATTTTCGCGCCAGAAGCCGTGGAGTCAAAGTTTTTAGCTCGATGATAAGAAACGTACGAGTTTTACGTCGTGAAGAAATTCCTTATCTACATCTCGCTCGGCAGTTAATTAACATAAACAATCCACATGCGTCAAAGGTATTCTTTCGCGCCTTTTCTCGAAAGACAAAGAAACTGTTATATATTCAACTAATAGCCAAAAATATTTCACCCTTTAACCCTCCATGGTCTACATTATTTCGTTAATTTTTTAGCATGAAATGCAATTAATTTCACAACATTTTCTATCTTTGGTTATTTTTTTTTCTTTCAATGATAGCAATAACTGTAGGTAAAAATGTATATTTTATATTACAGAATCATTATGAAATTGGAAAGCAGATATTAAATTGTCAGAAAATCAAATCAAGTGAAAAGCTAAGTATACAGCTCGACATAGGACCGCAAAAGGTTAAAATGATTATTTGAGAAAGAGAAAAATACTTTCATATATGATTATCATAGGTCTCTTCATAAATGTTATTGAAATTCAATTTTTCATAGGTAAAGAAATTTTCCAAAATTACTGTTCCATTCAGTTTCTCGTGTCCTTCGAACAATGGTACCTTTTCGTCCCGTGAATCGCGCGATTTGTGAATAATAGCGAAAATTGGATTCGCATGAACGACGAATCCAAATTTCCCACGCACAGATTGTCCTGACGCGAACCTTTTATGAAAAGGAGCGATTTATGGGTCGATCGATTAACTGCACTTACATCCTTGCGACACGTACGGCTACGGTTATGCACTTGTGCACACTCGTGAACTCGATTTTCGTCCATTCACTTTCGAAGTTCGCAGAAACGAAGGGAAGAAATTGTACGCGAGACACACTTTGCCTCTACGAGCGGGCAAAACTCGAGGATGACTCTTAGGTATAGATGTAATTCACCGACTTATCGTGACTCGATTTAACGCGGGCCTGTGACTTCTGTAATCTGCTTTTCGTCTTTCGTGTTCTTAAATCGATCACTGCACTTCACAGACGAAGAATGTCTCGAAGCTGCACGGACTGTCGTTCCATTTTAGCCCCTTTCCGTCACGGTTCCATAATTCGAGGCAATGCTCCTCCTCGCCGTTCTCGTATCTGCAATTGAAACAGCAATTTTGGTTTTAGGTAGATGGTAATTAAGATAATCATGCAGACGAGTAATCTATGTATTCTTGGAGGTAATTTATACAGAATGACGATAGGGCGATAGTATATTTTAGGACAAATTTGGTCAGGGTTCAATGACGCTTGATGACTGCCAAAATAATTATATAGAAGAGTAGTAGTCTATAACTTGTCAGAGATAGTTAACAAAAATTGATAATAGTCAGAGAATACATTATTTTAAATTTTGTCAGAGGTTAATAATGCTTGACGGCAGCCAGAGTAGTTATATAGGAGAGAAGTAGTTTATAACTTGTCAGAGATAGTTTATAAAAATTGATAATAGTCAGGTAATATACTTCTTTTTTTATTTTATCATAGTTCAATGATTGACGACAGCCACAATAGTTGTATAGAAGAGGAGTAGTCCGTAACTTGACAGAGATAGTTTAAAAAAATTGATAATAGTCAGATAATACAATTTTTTTTATTTTGTCAGAGCTCAATGATGCTTGATGGCACCCAGAGTTGTTATATAGGAGAGAAGTAGTCTGTAACTCCTCATAGATAGTTAATAAAAATTGATAATAGTCAGAGAATACATTATTTTAAATTTTGTCAGAGGTTAATGATGCTTGATGACACCCAGAGTTGTTATATAGGAGAGAAATAGTCTATAACTCGTCAGAGATAGTTTATAAAAATTGATAATAGTCAGAGAATACATCACTTTAAATTTTGTCAGAGGTTAATAATGCTTGACGGCAGCTAGAGTATTATATAGGAGAGAAGTAGTTTATAACTTGTAAGAGATAGTTTATAAAAATTGATAATAGTCAGGTAATATACTAATTTCTTTATTTTGTCATAGTTCAATGATTGATGACAGCCAAAATAATTATATAGAAGAGAAATAGTCCATAACTCGACAGAGATAGTTTTAAAAAATTGATAATACTCGGATAATACAATTTTTTTTATTTTGCCAGAGCTCAATGATGCTTGATGCCACCCAGAGTTGTTATATAGGAGAGAAGTAGTCTATAACTCGTCAGAGATAGTTTATAAAAATTTATAATAGTCAGATAATACATTTTTGGGAAAATTTTGCCACAGTTCAATGCTGATTAACGATAATTAGAATAATTTTAAAGCAGAGAAGTGATCTATGTTTTCTCGGTGGAAATTTTTGCAAATTAACGGTAGAAGGACGATACATTTCGGGAAAAATTTTGCGGGAGTTTGACAATTAGTTCAAAATATTCAATATGACTGCGCAGAAGGATTGAAAATTGTAGCCTTCAGTAGAGTAAACTGCTGGGGTTGCTTTTCCGTCTTGTAATTTTAGCTTCAGCAACTACGGTCACTTCGCCGAGGACTCACGGTTTAGGTGAGTTCCGAACCAGTGAGGCTATGGTATACATATTACATGGGATAAATTTCCCAGAGGCAAGGAGATCCGGTAGTTAGGAGTCCGAGAATATGGTATACGTTGCTATATAGCTTTGAGGTATAATTTTCAACATCTTAGAAGTTAAGTACAATATGTTCTTTAATTACTTTACCATTATGACTTACTACGTTCAAAGTATAACTTATTGAGACAGTAATTAAATGCAGTATCGAGCACTTTGCGCGATAACGAAACAAATGGAAGTTTAACACTAGAACGACCAAGTAAGTCAAAATGACTCGCTTCCAATTTTTTCCAAAAGTTTTGCAAGTTTGTAAGACAGTCACAGAGAAAGTATCCTATGTTGGTCTTATAAAATACAGATTACTGAATCGATCAACTTTTCCACCTCTTGATTTGTATTTTTTCAAAGTACGTATTTAATATATTAAAATATAATAGATTTAAGGCCGGTAGTTCTAGTGTTAACAGCTGAAGATTCATCAAATAGCTCACAGATAAGTAGAAATAACATATCATTACAACTTTGAAGAAATGATTGTTTACACGTCACATTTTTTGTAGAGTTTAGAAAGAACAAAAACAATTAGTAACAACAAATAAATACGCGTATCGATGACAGTCAAATCCCTAACCACTAACAAGAAAACGACCTAATTTAAACCTAAAGTATAACCCGATAAAAAGGTTAAACTAGAATATTTTTAAACTCATTCACCGCTCCTACTGTTAGTAAAAACCATCCCTCAGAAAGCATAGGACAAATATTTTGTACTCGCAATTGCACCGTTTTTCCAACCCTGTTCGAAATTCTGTTGCGCTAACCGTCAGCATACTTCCAAAACACAATTTATTTTTAATAAGCAAAGTAGCAAATCACACTTTCGCTTGCATTAATGAAAAGGAGAGTTACACGAAACTTATGAAATTCAAAATTAGCAAAGATGTTTTTCTACATCTCCTAGATATGGTTAGATGTAGTCGCGGAAGTAGAGTATGGAATTGAGAGTCAGACTAATTTGCAGATCTTACCTGAAATTATTCGGTTCTCCAACGTTCCAATTTTCAAATGTAATTGGCCTGCCATTGGCCATCCAGAAGAAGGTTCCTTCTTCGGCCTGATCAGTACCTGAGGTCCAGAAGTGTTCATGTCCGAGTCCAAAATCTTTAATGTGTTTTTCCAGCCTGTCGTTTTCCTCTTGCGACGCTATGCTCGCCAGATGCATTCCATGATACCGGCAATATTGCGATGCTCTGTACCAGTTGGCCTGAAATATGAGAAAGAACGAATCAAAATTCACTCGGGAAACATTAAATACCATTTAACATCCAGCTGCTTTTATTTAATTCTTTTATTCGTTCCTTCAGAATCACCTCTTTGCGAAGCAAACTCATTAGAGATAAAAACAGCTATATGATTGGAAATTATGGTAATATGGAATCAAATGTATTCAAATCTCCGTTAGCTCCTGGTGATATTTGCTAAATTATTATTTAATATACCGTAGTTTTGGTGGTTTAAAATCAAATTGCAAATCGTAGGAGATATAACAGGAGCAAGGTAATTGTAAGGCGGAATGCAGAACAAGAAGAATAAATTACAAAGAGGTCTATGGCGGCTTTGAATATATATAGAGTTGAAAACTTCTACTCCCATTTAATGAGTTCAAGTTCAAATTTATTTGAAATGCATATTGTAGATTTGTTGGCGCAGAAACTATCTAAAACTGTAGGTGCTAGGTAAAATGTCTAATGCAATTAACACCACAAAGTTCAGAGACGAGAAATAAAGTTCTAGATTGATATATAAAAGTAAATCTTATAAAAGTTAGATGAAAGTTTTATAAAACCAGTAATTTAATACAGAATACATTTGAAAATTCATGAATATTGTTGCTTAACCCCTTGACCTACAACAACGTGTGACACTTAAGGTGCGGAAAGTGGAATAAGTGGATAATTTTGTGGCATTGCATATTAATTCAAATTCTTACTGTTGATATTCAATCATGTTTCGTTCCTTTTTCGTGCTTTGCTTTAGAGATGTGATAGGATAATTATAAAGATTTAGAGTACATTTAACACGTTCAACGCCACTGGTATTTCACCAGTTTTTTTGTTTCTACTACAGGGAAACTTTTATATTAAATTCACGTTTTTATAAAGCAGAAACTTTAAAAATATAGATAGACAGATATTCGGAAAACTTTGTCTTTTTAACGTCATTATTTATATATTTAGTACGCCTAATAAATCAGAAATATTGAAATGTAATAGTTACGTAAAATTTCATTAAATTCAATGGCGCCGGTCACAGGTGACACCCATGACAGTCGACGTATTAAGGAAGAGTTCAAAGACTGATCTTCATTCGTAAAAGTTCAACGCCGGCGGTTGGAAGCACGTTAAAGATTCGCCGCGTCATAAATTCGCAACCGATGGCATGGGTGCGCCTGAATGCGATTTTCGTGTCCGTTTCGAGGAATGTTTTTCCGAGGTTAACACATCCCAACCTCACACACGTTTCAGCTTCGTACGAAGGAAAAAGGAAAATGGGAAACGGAGAACACGAAAAATCGCGTGTAACTCGCAACGAATGCAAATAAACCGCAATAAATAGAGCACCGCGACGATTCCAACGTCGTCGTTGGAAATCTTTTTCTTTCCGTTCGTCATTTCTTTCTTCACGGTATCGATGCATTCCCAGTACGAGCTACTTTTGCAAAAGTCCCATACAAACTCATACTTATGTTCATTTTTTAAAAGAATTTTCCAAAGCTTCTTTACAACCGTTTCGAAAACACGGATAGAGTAGTTCTCTATGTATAGATTTTCTTTAAAAATCAAATTGGAGAGAGCATTAAAGAAACTAGAAATACTTCTTTATTTTTGAAATTTTATATATAATAATTACCAGCTAAAAGTACCCGTGCTTCGCTACGGTTTAATATCATTAGGATTAAGGGCTACTTAAATTAGTAAAACTGAAGTTTAACATTGACAATCCATATTCGAAAATATATATTCAATCATTTAAAACCTATTTTACGTGTTTCGAAACTAAAAGAAAACCTTAAAATTTCGAATTTTGAAAAATCCTTTCTTAGTGGGTGCTTATACCCTAGAAGGAAACGCTCATGCAAAATTTCAAGTTTCTAGGTCAAGTAGTTTCGGCTCAGCGTTGATGAGTTTGGCCCATACTTTAACCCCCCAAACCCCCCCCCCCCCCTAAAATTTCGAATTTTTCAAACCCCTTTCTTAGTGAGCACCTAAGACCCAAGAGGGAGGTATGTTCCAAATTTCATTGCAATCCGTTCTGTGGTTTTTGAGATTTCGTGATGAATGAATGAGAGAGTCAGTCAGTCAGTGGTATTTGAGCTTTATATATATAGATGAAGGAAAAATTCATTTACGATTTTACTTCGAGCTACAATTTCACGAATACTTTGTAGAACTAATGTAACTGCCGTTCAATATTTAACGTAACAGTTATCAAAGAGAATAAAAAGGTAGATGATTAAATAATGGGAACCATTGTTAAATGAATTTCAGTGAGGGTAGAAATTCGATCATAGTATTTCTGGAATTCAAAATATTCCTCTAATTCGATCGACCCTCTTTCACGATAATGTATTCACTCGCGACAATTCACCGTCCGGAGTTGGGAAGCGATAAAAATATCGGTGTTTCCCCGAAGGAAAAAGGAGAACAGACACTCGTTCTCTCCAGCAAATTACCCATGGCAATCGATGAACGTGAAAAGAATTACGCGCGATCGGACGTCCAAGCGGAGTTCTTCTTCCAATTGCTTTTTACCATCGATGTGGTAAAAGATAGACGATTGACGACGAATGTTTTTAGATTACAATACCGATTTCTCCCATTGTTTTTCTTCGCTTTATTTATCGCCAAGCAATTATTGTTTCCTCCAAGTTCTCGTTTGAATCACTCGCAACGATTCCTCTGACCGATTTGCAAGTCCGTAAATAAACAGAAATTCTATAAAGGCGTCATCCTATCTAACAGCTACTTTTTTTCGCTCCCCCTGTGGAATTTATTTTGAGGAACTATTAAAACGTACAATCTTAGAATTTTTACCACACATTTATTGATACTTTTGTTGTCTATTGGAATTTTTGCAAGCAAAAATAATGATTTTAATTAACTTCATACCGTTCGAAAGAAACTCATGTATTTTTTACGGCTGTCATGATTCCAAAAGTTTCGCTCATTGGAAATAAAAAAAAACAAACGGCATTTTCATTCCTAAACCTAAGTCTATAGCAGAAACTAGAATAATTCTGATATCTGCTATATTTTTTTTTATCTGAAAACGCCGAGATAATATGACGATTCTTGGAACTTAATTCTCGAAGTTGTACCATATTTTCTATTTTCGATATTTTTATTTTATTCTAGTTTCGGGGGTAGCCTTAGGTTTCAAAATTAAAATTTCCTTTGATTTTTTCATTTCATAAAAAAGAAAATTCCAAGATTGTACATTTTAATAGTTCGTAAAAAAGATTCCAATAGGAAGCGAAAAAAAATAGCTGTCACGTGGGACGACCGGCATAATCTTTTTACAATTCATCTACGAAATGAATCCCAAAACGATTTGATGATCAACGAAGCGACATTTTGAAACTTTGCATATTATCGTCGAACTAGAGATCCTCTACGAGAATGGAGACTTAAAAATGCAAACGCAAAAGTACATAAATTTCGCACGCCGCTCCATTACGTCTGGCAAATGACCGCGCAACAAGCATTCGCGTATTTTATTCGCGATAGGGTAAACGCAAAGAAACGCAAGCTGCACGATATTTGCATATTTCGCAATGCGGCGCCATTGAAATATTTCTAATATTACGCGTCTTTCATTATTACGATATCTCTATTGTTCTACAGAAGCGAATTACAATATAACGTTCTTTGTTTTATTTCGCCATAACGCGTATCGTAATCGAGATCAACGATGTATGAACGTTTAAACAAGAATATTTTCATTCGGAGAAAAAATTGGCACTGTTGCAACGAATTCTGTTGTTGGATACAATGTTCGTTAATGACGTAGATATGAATTTCATTCTGTTACGAGTTTTCATAAAATACTCGCTGATATGGAATAGTATGGCGAATAGAATTTCACCTTGATATGTATCGAGACAATTTATATTAATGAATAACGTTATTAATGTTAACATTGAAAATCAGTTTGTCATAACGTGTACTGTAATTCTCGCATGAAATTATCTGTCATTATTAATCATGTTGCATACGTTCAGTCCTGCTTTCGAACAATACCAGTGGTCTTCGTTGACCGTACTTTTCGGGAAATTCGATGTAAATTTGATGTATCATAATAATGGAAAGTAACTCGTATTTGCATGTCGCAATCAACCTCTGTTGAAATAACTGAAGCGAATTTTTCCCCTGTAAAACGTAAAAATTACTGCAAATACTAAATAGCACAACGGGTAGTTGTTTCACGTAATTCGTTCAAAGTGGATTTTACAAAATCATGATAATGTTTCAAAATATTATATTAATATTAACCCCCATCGTACAATGTCGTATAGCACAAGTGATGCGGTAAATAGAAAAGAAATGTTTCAACTTTTCCGAAATCCCTTAAATCTATTAATATTGTATTAACTTCTATCGGTATATCGAGAATCAGTAATAGATTATTATTCCAACAGTTAATTCTGAGTTGTTGCACATTCGATCACCAAAGAAATTGTAAGTTAAGGGGTTAAATTGTGCCCTGATAGCTCTATTAGTCGATTTCTATTAAAAAGAAAAAATTAGAATACCCCCTATCAAGAGTACCAACCGCTTTCTCATTTACAAGAGCGACCAAAACAAACCACTGTAAAATTGGAGTGAAAACTTCACCAACAAGGTGTTGAATCTTTCACAATCCCAATTACAAAAACCATCAATTTTACAGTACAAATACACCACAATGGATCAATCGTATGGCGTGCATTCCAAACCAACAAAAGTGTCATTCCTTCACGCACTTCCCATCCTTTCAACGACTCCGTTCACACATCGACCTCCATGGTGGTCCGTGACGACCGGCGCTATTGAATTCAATGAAATTTCGTGTAACTTCGAAATTGCAATACTTACAAATTTTCTAACAAACTGAATATTTAAATATTCATGTTAACACTTTGCCGACCGGTACTTTTAAAAATCCTATCTACTCCTAACCAGTCACTTAGTCGCAAATACTTCTCCGATACCGATATCTCTACGGAAATTATAAATTCCCGTCACTGAGTCCTCGGTACAGTAAACCGCAATGATAAATAACAATTTATTAATTGCCGATTAATATGTTAAAAGTTCAAAAGCGTTGGCCCGAAAAGCCTATTAATAGGCTACCGTTAAAAAGACAAAGCTCTGTCGAATATCTATTTGTCAGTATTTTTGAATTTGCTTACTTATAAAGATATGAATTTAATAAAAAAGGTTTCTCCGTCAGTTGAAATGATAAAACTAATGAAATACCGGTGGCGTTCAACGCGTTAATGAACGTCGTTTCGCCCGACAAAACAGCATCGAACTCCCGACGAGGTTGCTTTCCTATCTCGATTAAAGATCCGACGAAACGCCCACGCGAACGGACGAAACATTTTGCAAGATTTCGATTAAGGGCAGCGCCGCGAGGATCCGGTATTATTTACTTGCGAAACAAAAGGGGGATCCAGAACGACGGTCGTCTTCGTTGATCCGATTAAAGAGAGGATCAAGATGAGGAATATCATGGGTAGCTGTTACGCAAGGAACATTTATAGGAGCGCTTTACGTCACTTCCTCCCACCTTTCAGAGAGATCGATGCAAGGCCACGGACCGGACACACCGTATGATTGCAAAATCTCTGTTAATAATGCGGTTCCGTTGCCTCGAGTCAAGGAAAGTGACTTGTCCGAGAATAAGGGGAAAGTCACGCGTTTAGTCTATCTCTCGTGAACTCCTTTCGTTTCGAGACCCAGATGACGAGGATAACTTTAATGACCTATTGAGAATTTTTCCTTGTATGGAGAATTCTACCATAAATTAATGGATCGAAGGCCTAGGTTAAGTGAAAGGGAAACAGAGAGGACGAAATGGGTTAAAAATCGAGGTCACTTGGAAGAAGCTCGAGGCAGCTGATAAACGGGATCAAGACACTTTATCGACAAAGTTCAATCGAGTTTTAACGCGGATAGAATACGATTCAATACGACTTCGTGGACGCAAAAGGGGTAGTTTTCAACGACGAAATTCTGTCACGACAACAAAATATGTAAACGTCGATGCCAAGAATATTCCAGGAGAACGGGGAAATAATTTGAATGAAATTGAATTCTCTCGAACGTGAACTGCACTCGACAAGCAATCTCCTAGAATCCTTTTGTAAATCCAAGTAAAAGTGTACGCGTAGAATTGATTTCCTTATAAAAATCCATCATTTCCATTATAAAACACGATACTTCTACATCCCGACACTTTCACTTCTTCATTTTACCATAAATCATTTCAACAATATTTCTATTCATTAAAATCCAACGTCTTTGAGAGTTACACGTATCTCTCTATTCTCGCTGGAGAATTTCCAGAGGGATTCCTCTCGGGGATGACGGACCTAGAATTCGCGAATCTCCCAAATGCTCGTGGTAATCTTCGATGCATACGTCGGCAGAGATTTTGACGCGAATTCTCCAAAGTACTGGCGTATTCTAATCGACAAGATCAGTTCTTGGCATTCTTTCTCACCGCGAACGATGAGGCGTATGGAGGGTAAGTTGGTGGAAAAGGGATGAGATCGATACCACCCTGGCATTCGATGCACCGTAAAGTGTCGGCGACGGTAAGCCGGAAAGTTACGAGCGCGGAAATAATTTGATAAAGTCCAGGAGGTCGTGCCGTCGGGACAGGTAGATAAATCAAAGTAACTGGCAGGTGTGATACCTTGAAGAAGATCCCTAGGTAGTATCTCTTCTCGCCGAGCTTCAGCAGTGGCATCGTCCATCTTGAGGCGGCCAAAGTGCTGCTATGCTCGTCCACGCAGTTTGGGCATTCGTCTGTAAAATAGCAAAGGGAGGAGATATTAGTATAGATCGTTTCCTCTTGGAAATTTACGATAAGTATTCAATTGAGATTCACCGAACGGGAAGATTGTTGAGAGACTATATAATTTTTAACCCTTTGACTGCTAACGGCGTATATATACGCTTTCACAAGTCTATCAATATATAGGAAAGACGTAAATATATGCTCTCATGTATTCATCAGTATGTGAGAAAGGCGTAAATTTACGTCTTTTGCATGTGTTTTTAATTTAAAACCTTTTACTGTTGCACTGATTGAATCAATGTGGAATTTATCACTCTGTGTAATATAGCAATCGAGTATTGGTAATTGTTTCATTTAAAGTTATTTGCAATTATTATTTTTTCGAACCCGAAGAATTGTTTTAAATCTCCGGGTACGCTTTTTGAGAGTGTGCAGTCAAAGGGTTAAAGAGATACTTGTTGGAATTTATCTTAGTTCAGAATAATTGCTATTTTTGCTATATTTAGAGAAGGTTTGGCAAAAACGTTGGCAAATTGTCGCAACCTTATGACTGCTAACGGCGTATATATACGCTTTCACAAGTCTATCAGTATATAGGAAAGGCGTAAATATATGCCCTCATGTATCCATCAGTATGTGAGAAAGGCGTAAATTTACGTCTTCTGCATTTGTTTTTAATTGAACGCCTCTTACTGTTGCACCGATTGAGTCAATATGGAATTTATCACTCTGTAATATAGCAATCGAGTATTGGTAATTGTTTCATTTAAAGTAATTTGCAATTATTATTTTTCTGAACCGGAAGAATTTTATTAAATCTCCGGGTACGCTTTTTGAGAGTGTGCAGTCAAAGGGTTAAAGAGATACTTGTTAGAATTTATCCTAGTTCAGAATACTTGCTATTTTTGCTATATTTAGAGAAGGTTTGGCAAAATGTTGGCAAATTGTCGCAACTTTATGCAAATAAAGAGACTGGAATAGTATTAGCTCATTGTAGAATAACAGGTTTAGTGCAGGAATAATTTAATTTCTAGTCACACTTTGTCATAGTTATTTTCACGCTACACCTGAGGAAGCCGTCAAATTAACAGATTTCTACTGTCATAGAAACAGTTTCTTTTGTAGAGACACATGTGTTTTGTATAACTTACTTAATTGATTAACTTTCTTGCTGATTTATTTAACTCTTAGCACCCTCGTGTCGAGTGTGGCTCCACTTTCCTAAGGTAGACTCGATTTTATGCAATGCAATTTCTAAAATAATAGCAATAACAACAATGTAATAATACAAATTTCTGTTCCAAATCAACTTTTTTCTAAGAACCCTTTTTTTGAAAATATTTTGCAACTTTATAAAGGAGTTGTTGGTTGGTAACAAAAAATTGAGGAGTGCAAAGAGTTAATATATTTAAGTGATCGATAACGTAAAATTACTATCAATAATATTTATAAATTAACCTCGATTCTGAGAAAAACCTTAAGGTTCTATCGAGTTTTTGACATACACCATAAAGCTTCCCATAAAGTCGTACTGTACAATTATCTTTCAGAAGAAAGAAAAAGGTTGAATCTCATATAATTCTCCACTGCGGAATATTACCTAATAATTTTAATATTAATAATTCTATAATTCAAGGCAGAATCTCGTTCGATCCAAAAACAGTTTCATTAAATTAATTTCTGTCAATATGAATTCCATGGAATTTCTCCAAATGACACATTGATGGATGGAAAGAGAAAGAGAGGAAGATAAGTGATTGACGAGAAAGACGTGACACTGCAACGGTGTCAATAACAATCGCGACTGACATTTCCCATTTCTCTTTCTCCTTGATCCTCGTCGTTATCTTTTTATTTGCCAATTTAATCGGTTTCTTCGTTCGACAGTCATCCAGGATTGCAATTACGTCGTCACGAAACGTCGTGGCACTGATTATATTTACGTAACGCGGAAAGTTTGACGAGCTGCGACGCGTCTTAATGACTTTGAAGAAAAGCGAACGTTTGCTAAATGAGAATTTCATTGTCGAAGGTAAATTCGCGAGTACATTCGATTGTGGCTTTACGAGCTCTTAGTTGGGTTCGCGACTTTCACGAAAGAGCAAGGCTTTAATGCTTCCGGTGATAAAATACGCCATGGAGAACGGAAACGGAAAGATCTAAATTGAGAAAAGCTCTATGGTAACTGCAGTCTATATTCAATTATGGGGTAACTGGCTGAAAGCATTGACAAGTAATTGTACTTATCAAACTTAATAACTGGAAGTCATATAGGAAACAGAATTTCTATTTTAACACTTCACCGACCGGTATTTTTTTAACATCCTACCCCCTTCTGACCGATCACTTGGTCACAAATACTTCCTTGATAGAAATATCTACTCGAAAAGTACAAATTCTCGTCACCGAGTCCTTAACAGAGGTAACCGCAATGATAAATGATAATTTATTAATTGTAATGGCAACCAATTAATTAGTTAAAAGTTTAAAGGCGTTGGGTACGAAAAGCCTATGAATAGGCTTCCGGTCGGTAAAATGTTAGGAATAGTTTTTCACAATGAATTATATTTTTATTGAGTACCTAATTAAAATTAGATCAATTATCAGAATTATTAAAGAGTTTTCATGTTAGTGATAAAGAAATTGCAAAGACGGTTAATTAAATGTAATAGTTGGATGAAGATCGGTCATTGATCGTTTCAAATCGAGAGTCTATAAATAGCATCGATTGTCTCATTAAGTGCTTCTAAAGATAATCGCGTTCACACCGGTGGACGATCGCGGAAATGCATTTGCGCGCGATCGGTGCATCGAGAGTCATCGTTGCGCAAGAAATGTGCGAGACGCGGAAGCCTCTATGCAAAAAGTCGACAATTTCCCGCAATATCGAACGTATAAAGCTTCACGATTACTTTGACTTACGTAATTTCAACGTGAAATTTTCGAATACGGGCTTCGATCTATCGATGCAACGGATGGATTTCTCTCCATTTATCTTTGCTTTGTACCGCTTGTTACGTCTGCGACGTGCGTTCGATTACAAAATATCACCTTTTTAAAGTGAATTATCGACTTTCGATTCCACCAATGCGTTCTTCCGATAACTCGAAGTTTGTATTAACCATTTATCCCATAAAAACAAATTATCACTCGTAACGCAGAAAAGAAATTGAAAAAACTTGAGTATTTTTCACACTCCTCGAATTAAAAATTCGTAAATTTTTATTTCGACAATTAAATATTTAGCTAGGACATAGTAACTCAAGGAATTATATTATATATTACGGGGTTGACACTGGATCTACCGAGGATTAATTCAATATATTTAAAATTGACAAAAAGCGTGTCCGAGTAAAATCAATGAAGTGACAACAAACTTGATCGATTCAATGACTCACGCTTTTCAAAATAGACGTAGAAAATTGAAAAAAAACGCTTTAAAAAATTCAAGGCAAGACATTTTAACCACCTTGGTAGATCTAGTGTTAAGTCCGCCTCTTATGCATATCACCATACGATATTCATGACAAGGCATCAAATTCCAATTATCACTTCTCCATATTCTCTACAAGATGCAACGAGAATACACCGATAATCTGCAAATCACCTTGAACTACAATTTTATTTATAATTAAATACCAACAGACAATGCAATGTTTAATTTACCCTTTCGTCTAATGCAATATTCTACAAGATGAATAGCAAATTTCGAGCGCGCTGAATAAAATCTCGATGTAAAAAAAAATTAAGAATGAGGTACGAGAAAGTTGAGCCATCAAACGAATTGGATATTGCATTTGGATGCAACCAGGCAACAATGTAGGCAATCTCTTTACTCATTAACTGGTCGATTATCTCTTTGTTCGTTCGGTAATTAATCGAAGCGGAAGTTGGCGAGAAATTCCTAATTTTCGACGGTCTCGGCCGCGGTGTAATTCGATGCCACCCGGCAGCGTAATCGAGCGCGATAATACGGCGAAATTGCATCGCGAGAAAGTTGCCCGGAGTGGTTGGTGAAGGACAAAAGGTAAAAGGTAAAAAGCAGACAGTAGAACCGCTTGGTAGTGGGCGAACAAAACGCCTTCTCGGTTTCGTCGCCCGACTAATTAGGACGGCGTTCTGCATATTTTAATAATCGCTTCGTTAATCTCCGCGACGCAACGCGGACCACGATGTCCCAGAATACGTCTCCTTCCATTAATATTCAACGGATCTCTTAATAGACACCCGTGCCTCTTACTTCCTGTTCCACTTTTTCGTCGAAATGCCCCCGGAGGAACTTCCTTCTACAACGGGGCGCCAATAAAAATATGTACCGACCATTAACTGTCTAATTTTCTCCGGTTTTTCACCAACCGCTTACTTTGGTACCCGTTTTTACGGGGTACTTTAAGATCTAAAAATTTTTAATTATCGTCTGCCGTTTTTAATATATTAGCATGCAATTGTTGAGCAAATTGTGATGGGTATGGAGTTGGTGCATATTAAAAATATGTACCTACCATTAACTGTCTAATTTTGTCAATTTTTTTCACCATCCGTTTACTTTGGCACCTGTCTCTACGGGGATATTTCAAGATCTAAAAATTTAAAATTTTGGTCTGTCGTTTTTAATTTATTAGCATGCAATTGTTGAGTAAGTTATGATGGGGATGGAGTTAGTACATATTAAAAATATGTAAGTACCGACCATTAACTGTCTAATTTTCTCCGTCTTTTCACCATCCGCTTACTTTGGCACCCGTTTCTACGGGGATACTTCAAGATCTAACTATTTAAAATTTTGGTCTGTCGTTTTTAATTTATTAGCGTGCAATTGTCGAGTAAGTTATGATGGGCATGGGGTTAGTACATATTAAAAATATGTACCGACCATTAACTGTCTAATTTTCTCAATTTTTTTCACCAACCGCTTACTTTGGTACCCGTTTCTACGGGGATACTTCAAGATCTAACTATTTACAATTTTGGTCTGTCGTTTTTAATTTATTAGCATGCAATTGTTGCGGAATGTGGTTTAGAGATAAAACCACCGTTGGTTTCGGAAGATTTTTGGTAAATTATCACTTGACACGTTGTGTGCCATGGGGGTCATCGGTGACCGGCTCTATTGGATTCAATGAAATTTCACATGATTTTTCAATTTCGATGTTTACGAATTTTCTAACACGTTCAGTATTTAAATACTGGCGTTCAAAAGGTAAAATTCTATCGAATGTATGTCTATTTGTGTCTTTAGAGTTTCTACTTCACAAAGATGAGATTATTAGGAAAAGAATCACTTCAGTAGAGATGATGAAACTAGCGAAACATCGGTGTTAATATATGATACTATTGGTGATTCAGAGCTTATCTAATAGTAGGTATATGTAAGTTCTCAGCAATGAAAGTGTACCGAATGTGAATATTATAGAAAGACAGTATTTTGTATATTTAGAAAGAGGAGTGAGAAGAATTTTCGCCTAACCATAAGTGGTCAAGAAGAAATGGGAAGGTCCTTTCTTAGAAATACTCAGTACATCGTGTAAAAAGTATCAGTCTTCTTTGTAGATCGGTAGGTTCCCTCGCACAGTAGAGATCTAACTTTGTCGTGAGATTAAACAAAACGGAATAACATCAGCTCGCTACCCTCAGTTCTCCATTTTCGATTAAGGTTGCAGCTGTAATCACACGATAGGAATTTCAACGGAAAGTCAATTTACCAGTATTCTCTTCGCTACCCCTCAAACTGCTATCAATGAAGTCCGATAAGCTCCATCAGACCCAAGGACTTTGAACTTGCAAGACTCACTCTACTATCTGATTCGACTCCGTTGTGATCATTCGGTCTATGCGTTACTCTATCAATTTTCGAAGTCTATTACGACTCCGTTGAAGTTATTTGTACCCTTTGCTACGTATATAACACATCGATTTACCTGAATACACTTGAGCCTAGAACGTTCTACGTTCCCGCCAAACTTCCTCGTACCATACCGGAAGTTGTTCGACCTGCTCGAATCTTCGAGTTTACGCCTCGATTTCACCAGTTTGGTCGACCATACTATTATTCCTACTGAGATATCTGTGCAGAATCAAAAGTGATGCAAATTTCCTTGCGAAAGGTATTTAAACGGTAATTTTACGATGTTAATATAAATAATATTTATATTTATATATTGTTAAATACAAAAGTAGTGGTGTCGAAGTTCAGTAATGAGTTTTACATAAACCATCCACTTTTTCAGTCTGAAAATTATGAAAATCTTAAGCTCTTTGTTTAACTTTTCATTTCAATCCAGACACAAGTGCAATTCGATATTCTACGACGAAAGGTTACAAATTTCCAGGTAGCAATTTCCATAAATTTAAATTTACTATACTGATTCGTCTTGTTAACTTCTCCAGTAAGGTGGATTTTTCTGAAGGCATATTTTAACGTAAATGGAAAAGACGTAAATTTTTATTTCAATGGCCGTAGTAAAACGTGAAATTACGGATCCTTTCTCTCGTTGAACGCGAATCACGAGACAACCCAAAGGATTTCTATGGCACGAACAGATACACGTGTCTCTCGGCGCAGAAACGAATCGTGAAATCGACGGGCACGTTCTCGAGGTGTGTTAAACATTAATACAAGTTACGAATGCCTCGGACTCGTAGCCCATATATCCTACGTGTAGCAATCATTCGGAGAGAAATCGAAATCATGTTACGTTTCGCGTGTGCACCGGCTAATAAACGATTCGTCTTTTTCTTGATATGCATCGCTCCAAATGAAGCGCGACTCCCGAAGATCGTTTGCATTGCAGCGCCAATTTGTTCGTAGTTCGACATGAAATATCGGCAAGAATGGTTTTTCTTATTAGACGGATAGCTTGAGTTAATTTTATAATCAATTATTCCGATGAATTAGAAAGGTTACACTTCAGAGAATTTAGTAGCTTGATTTATTAGGCGCTCTAATTTATATGGTTACTATTTAGTTTGATCTCGGTAGTTACAAAAATGAATAAATTTCCAACTTCAAATCCTGAAATTTATCAACGTAATTCTAAATTATAATTTATGTTGGAGCCGTCATAGAGATCACAGCGTACTTAACACCAGATTTACCAAGGTGCTTAAAATCACTTGCTAGGAATTTTTTGAAAATTCTCCTGAAATTCCTATATTAAATAAATCTTAAATAGTTTAGAAAAAATCAGCCAGGGGGTGGAGATTTAAACTACAGCTCGAGGAATTTCAAACCTTCCACTTTAACACTAGATCTATCAAAGTGGTCCAAATGACTTGCCCCATGAGTTTTTTGAAAATTCTCCTGAAATTTCTAAATTAAATAATTCTTAAATAGTCTAGAAAAAATCAGCCCGGGGGTAGAGCTTTAAACTACAGCCTGAGAAATTTCTGACCTTCGACTTTAACAATAGATCTATCAAAGCGGTCCTAATGACCTGTCATGCGTTTTTTAAAAATGTTTGGAGATGTCTAATGTTGTTTCTTTTCCAATTTTCTACGTCTACCTTGAAGACTGTAAGCGATTGAAAGTTTTTTGTATTCTTCACTGATCTAATTCGAATATATTTATTTGACAATTTCACACATACTAAATTAATCGGAATATAATACATCTAGTTTTAAATAATTTTCAAGAAAACAGAAATTCTAATAATCTCTTTTTAAAATCTCAATATCTCCCTTTGTACTATTTTGTAATAAAATTCTTCCTCCATTTTGAAATCACTCCATACTTAACACTAGATCTACCAAGGTGGTCAAAACGACTTGCTCAGTGCTTTTTAAAAAAATTTCTGAAATTCCTAATGCTATTTCTTTTTCATAAGAATCAAATTTGTCACAAGAATTCTATCTTGAAGACTGTAAACGATTAAATCAGTCACCTTTTTTGCATCTTTCACAACTTTGATTCGGACGTATTTATTTCACAATACCCCATATATTGAATTAACCATCCCTAGATCTAACGTTAAAACATTCATTTTCTTGAAGAAAACTAAAATTCTCTTGACGTCTTTCGTAAATCTCAATATCTAAATTTTTACTATTCCGTAATAAAATTCCCCTCCATTTTAAAATCACAATATCCTGATAAATACAAAACAGACTCGTCGTTTCTCATTACGATTACACCTTGAAGCGAATAAGTCTCTTGAAGGCAATACATTTAAGCCACGTCGGGCAGTAGAATGCGAAAAATTATGCGCCATAATTAACGGAGCAATCGGAACAATCCAAGCGTGGATTTCGTAGCCGGCAATAAGCGTGCACACGTTGTTTCGCACAATGCACCGTTCACAATGCGCCGGCCCGAAATCCATCGCGTGAATTTACAAATCCGCGAGCGGCTATTACCAGGCTTAAAATCGCTCGTTTCGGCATCGACACGTCCGTTGTACGAGATGCTTTGTTGGCCGGAATACGAACGGGATTTGTAAAAACAAAACGTCGTCCGTCATTGATTCGCTAAAGTCGACCGATGCCGGCCGCTGTACCGTTGTCCAGCCTTTTACTTTCCCGCTCTTCTTTCCCCTCTTCACCCTAATATTCTCTCGAGACGAAACAACGATTCGAATAATTGAGGAAATTGTGAATAAGCTTCGTTAATTACCATAATTACGATAGAAATCGTCGAAAGACACGAAGCTCTTTCATCCGGGTAGAAGTCTGAACGATTCCGTGGAGAATTATGGATCAATACAAAATGAATATGCAACAGGAATGTAAATATATTTGCAATGCAATTGGTAAATGAAAAATTTAACAATGGATTAAATGTGCACGATGGCATAGAAATAGTATTTATTATTGCATTGCGTTACGATCGATTTTTTTTTATCGTTAATATTATTATCACCCATGGTAATTTCGAAAATGAATATTATACAAACCAATGAAGCTTGGTGTGTATAATCGTTTTTTATTTTTTGTTTATCGAACCGTAATTCTCCGAAATTCAAGCATCGTTCGAATAATACCATGAGAAAACACGATTGTACTGTTTCGTTTGCAATTCAGATATTTGTATGAGATTTTTCCCGCGCTTTATCAAGCTGATAGAATAATTCTATGGCATTGCAAATATCCGAATCAAGAAACGGTTCGAGAAATATACGATTGGTGATTAATTATTGTTATTTCTATCCGTAATGTTTAACATGGCAGAGTTAATGAAACATCGTTGTAAAATGCAAGGATAATGGTCGTTAATCCGGAAACATTCGCACGCTAAATAATTGGAGGTAGTTAACACCTCACAAAATTGGCAGATATTCCGAATCAAATAAACGGACGATTAGGAATCGTGTCGTAAATACAGAATGTCCGGTAGCTATTTGGAGCATGTCCAATCGGCCATGCTGACTTTACGAGCAATGATTAACCTAATGGATAATAGACGGTAATGACAACCCTCTGTTGCAGTATTTAATGTCCACTGTATGTGAAACGATCGGATGAAAAATTCTGCACGTACCGAGAACTGTAGATATTGATTGACGTAATGAAAATAATAAAACCAGAAGCCCGATGACTAATATCCTGGGGTAAAATTATTCTAATGATCGGAAACAACATGTAGGTCACTTCGTCTCTTTAATATTTCAGCTTTCACATAATTTTCGTCCGAGTCATAGATATCCGTGAAAAAACTTTCCTCTATTTTCGCAATCTTCTACGAACGATCGGAGACCTAAGTAGTAGAGTATTTTTTTTCTTCCCTCTTCGGTTTCGTTCATTAATATTTTAATATTGAGATCAAATTTCAGAGTATTGGATATCTTTATCTGTACCACTTTTATTTAATTTTTAGAGAATCAATGAATTTTCACAGAATTGTGTAATTTATCTTCTTAATTATTACTCTATTATCTCTATGAACATTGTTCTTCAATTTTAAAGTATAATTTAATTTAGTTCTAATAATATAATACAAAGGTAACCCCCTGCCGCGTAATTTATTTTGTGACTGCTTTCGCAATACTGCAGAGTTAAATTAGAAAAAATAAATTGTCTAGTGATTCCTGATATATCGCATAATTTAAGGTGATAATGATATTATAGAGAAAACTTAATCGTGCCGCGTCTTACTGATATTTTCAATTTAAGAGATTTCGTAAATCTTGAAAATTTGCTATCCAATTATACTCCTCTATACTCCAAATTTTTCGTGATATCTGAAAAACAGTTTTACAATAACACAATTAAAAAATGATAAAAATACTAATTTAAATAACAGCTTAAACCTGAGTTTTAAATATTGAATTCTAAGGGATTTCATGATTTTCACGAGCTAAATTAATAATATTTGACAAAGTTAAAAATTTAGCTTTGAAAAATAGAAGTTTAGGAGTGTCAACAATTTTTTTTATCGATCCAACCTAGAAATATTTTTCAAAATATATAGAAAGGTTTTTGAACTGGGAGCTTTAAAAGTCAAAATACCACTAACGATACTTTTACTACTTCAGTGAAATTCTACACGCGTAAACTATCGTTATCGTTAAAACGCAATGACACCGCACGTAGAAGCAATCCCTATTGATATCCGTTCTGTGTGCGAGTTCCATCGAATTCAATATTAATTCGAGACGCAATTTATATAGATTTGCGGATGATATAATACCACGCACGTTGACACAATAATAGAAATACATTCCAACGGCGATACAAACGGAACTTCGATCCGTACACTCGCTTTTGCAAAATTCGTTCGTGAAACTATCGCGTCGTAGGCGGCTTACAGGAGTTGGAATAATCGAGGAACCGATACCAAACAATTCCATCCGATTCCGCCGATGAGAAGAGAATCGTGCTATCGTTTCACGGAAATGGAGAAGGCAGATTTCTGTCCGAGAATAAAAATAGTTGGAATTGACTCAGGGAATTGAGACGCGAGAGTCATACGTATTCTATCGATGTAGACGTTTTCACGTTCATTTGGTAGCACGTTTGTGTTCCATTTGATTCGATGGAATCATTTGATATTGCAAAGTTTCATGTGTATCGTAATAGCTTGATCTTATTTTCTTGAGGTTCAAAGTAGAAGAATCATTTTTAAATTAAATTGAACTACTGTGTCGATCATCGATGACTGCAATATCATGGTGAATTGTATTTCTCTCTTCCTCTATATTTGGTTTTGTCTGTTATGATTGTTTTGCTTCGGGTCTACTCTAAGTGTTTAGGGTGGTTTGGAACCATATTTATTCTGTAGCATAAAATAAAAAATTAAATAACTGAAGACAAATATACTAATAGAGAATTCGAGTGTTTCACTTCGTAGTTTTCTTATTGCATCACTAAATTATATTACTAGAAGATAAATTATGTGTACCTCATTATATTAGTGTTTAATTATATTTAGTAAAAAATGTTAAAATGCTAGGTTTTAGTATCAAGGCTCTGCAAAGAAAATATAAGGCCATTTTTAAATTATGTGAGAAGTAGAAACTATAATTCAGTGATTATCGAGTCTCTTTTCTCGAATGAAAAATCTGTAATTCGTATTGTAATTAAAGTATGATCCACCTTTGCAAGAAAACTGTCCTTTCGCGTACTTTTCGCAGGATTTCGATGCTTTGAGCAGAAGTAGAATGGAATTCTTCGAAAAGTCGGTGACCTTGTTAGTTAATTCGTTCTCCACAGCGACACCGCGGGGATCGGAAACTCTCCGGTAGAAAGGTTAATTAACAAAAGTTAGCTCCACCGAGAAGGTATTTATCCAGCTATTTATCTCAATTCTTCGCGGAACCAGGGCGTAAAAGTGCATCCTGGAAAAGGCATGGAGCGGAAAATTTAATCTGACAACTCCTCCGGAAACATTTTCCCGCAGAAGTATAAGTCCTGAAAGGGCCACGAGCTTCCCTGACGGCTCGGAAATTCTTTCGACGTACGAAGGATTACTCAAAAGGCATGAAAAACGAGTTCAAGTTTGGGTTAACCAGAGCATCCATCTTCTTCGATTGTACTTCTCTATTTTCCTTGACCTAATCATGATTTTACACTAATAAGATCTTGATGTAAAGAAGATTCATTGAACCGAAATATTTTTTTCAAACCAATTGAATTCAATTTCGTCCGAAGTACCTAAGGTAATTTTAGAAATCCAAGTATATCATGAAACAAAGACAAAATTTCTTCGTTTCGACCCTCGAAAATGAAATGAAATTACGTTTATCTTTAGAACTGCCGACATTAATTACATTATATTACAATATGTTAAATACAATATACAATATATTAAGAATACTTTGAAAAAAGGGAAGTCAGGAGGTTAAAAAGACTATTAACCCTTTGAGAACGATGGGCGGATATATGCGCCCTGAGAAAAAAATTGGATATAGTTTGTCGGTGCATATATAAACGGTTAGAGTTGAAAAATTAAAATATAGTCGTTCAAATATTATTTTACAAAGAGTAAATTTCAACTTGTATACATTAACAGACTGTCTTTTCGATGAAAAAGTGTTTTTTCATCGCCAAATAATTGATTGTTTCT
Organism: Cerceris rybyensis; assembly: GCA_910591515.1. Lineage (NCBI taxonomy): Eukaryota > Metazoa > Arthropoda > Insecta > Hymenoptera > Crabronidae > Cerceris > Cerceris rybyensis. The sequence continues at coordinate 10,834,973 of OU342790.1, forward strand.
TGATATTCAAAAATGCCTCCGTCCGCAAAGGGTTAATTAAGTAATTTATGTTCTATAAGATAGAAGTGGAATATTTGCTGCATGGCTCTCCTACAAACTTGAAGAAACTTTTGAAACAAATTGAGAGCCATTTATTTTATCTGACTTTGTAGTTCTGCTGTTAAAGTAAGTGAATGACTTCGTTTTTACGTAGTTAATAATTTTTTGACTTGGTATCGAAAAGTTGACGTTCGTGGATGTGTCAGGGGTTAAGGCGATTACTCGGAATGACGTTATTGTTCGAAGAAGTTGGAATTATCGGGTAGGGTGTTTCTTCGACACTTCTTTATTATTTCACGTAACAGAACCTTGTCGGGAGAAATGAAGCCAATTGACGTCGAAACTTTCTCCGCCGTGTTTACTTCCAACCCGCGCTTACATACGTGCCTCCGCGCGTCACTCTTCAGTGACCTTTCGCGCGCGAAAGATGATTAAGCTACCACTTCAAGAAGTATTTTCACCTTTTATGAAGTTTTTCCTACAATTATTCGGTGTATACACAGAGAACTCTTCATGCTCTTTGACCAATTAATTGCATCTCCGTTTGTCTGTTATTCCCAGCGTGAATGTGTGGTTACAGTTTTTCATGATTTTCTTCCACTTATCGAAATGTTCTTTCAACTTCCTTGGATCAAAATATAATCAATCAAACACTAGGATAAATAACAGGAGAAACGTAGAAAATTGCTGCAGATTTCAGCAATTTTTTATCCCTTTCGGTCACAATGGGTTATATAAGTCCCGGAAGGCACTTCAAGAAGCCGAGGGACTTCTTTTGCAATAAAATTCTTGTGATATTATCCTTTATTTCTTTGAAATCAATATTGAAAGTACAAAAAATCGAGGAAATTGAAACAATTAAATAAATGAGGTTTGAAAGGGTTAAAGGGTACGATATTTTGATTATTAGGTAGATAATTGTCTAGAAAGCGTGTAACGTCAGCTCGACAGTTGAAAGTCCAATTGCGTCATAGGTCCTGGGCGAAATGACCGTCATTAATGTAAAAAAAAGACAAAGAAAAAGAGAAAAAAAGAAAAGGATACCAGCTGCAATCCAAGAGTCAGAACCACGAGTCGAAAGTCAGAAAGACAGAGCAACTAATTGCAGATTGAAATTTGAAGAAAGTCAAAACGTCAATAAGTCATCACACCTTTCTATCTCGAACATCTTTCACTCTGACGAATCGTGCAAATATATCTCGCAAAGTACTAGAAAAGAATGTCGTTTCTTTAAATAAATATTGCGAATACAAATAAGAACTTAATTAACAAATATTAATCTAACATAAAATTTCCATGATTTGATATTACTCTTTCCATCGCGTATAAAATTCACTAGTTTTTAATTCGAAATATTCAAAGTTTCAAATACTTAGAAAATATTTTTGTCCGGCTTTCCTAATATCTTCCTCCACTTGACCTAGTAGCATTAGTTGCGTGGAATAATCTCAGCTTTTCACTAGCATAACGTAAGCATTGAACTATTGTACTCGGGAATCGACCTTTAGTCTTCGACTTTTAGTAAATAGATTAAAGACAGTGATGTTCCCCTTAAATTCTTACGCTGCCAACGTCCACCATGCAGAATCCATCGCTGTAAGATGCTATCGAGAAGATCGTCAAACACGAGACTCGCGTTTATCAGAAATCCGATCTAGATGTGCCCGGCGACCCCATCGCGACACATATCTCAAATTCGATATCATTTTATGGTTCTCCGTGGCCTCTCTGGAGACCGAGAGTTTCCGCCCAGCGATCGTCTGTTCCTCGTGTGCTCGGCTAAGCGGAATGGTAAGTTCGTAGCGTACTTTACGCGACAAGTTTCTCAAGGAGGACTCGAGATCGAGAAGGTAAAGAAAAATAGAAAGATGGAAGGAGAAGAGATCGGTTGACGAGTACACGTGGATGGCCACGTGAACGCGATACTCTACGCGATGATATAAATAGTTGGTAGGGGCCACTTTCATCCATTGTACCTTGAGTTGTTCTGTTTTTCCAAAATATCTATTCAGTCCTGGTATTCTTTTTAAAAAAAAGAAAGGTCTAATTTTTAAATTTCTTTTATACAGCGTGGCCTATATTTTTCTAGATGATTGTTGAAATTAATAATTTTAAATGTGGAATTATTGGTCTTGTATCTGTTATATTTAAATGCACTGGATAAGTATAGTCTGACAACTGAAAGATGGCTAGGGAGCGCGGAATCTCTTGTTTTCAAACACCTTTTCCCGCCATTCCGTTTTTGACATTTCCAAGCCCAGTCTGTTGAATTAAACAACACGTGGATGGCAACGTGAAGGCGATGGTATAAATGGTTCGAAGGGGCCACTTTTATCCATTGTACCTTGAGTTGTTCTGTTTTTCCAAAATATCTATTCAGTCCTGGTACATATTTATTCGATTTTTATTTAGGAGTTCTGATTTTTAAATTTCTTTTATACAGCGTGGTCCATATTTTTCTAGATGATTGTTGAAATTAATAATTTTAACTGTGGAATTATTGGGCTTGTATCTGTTATATTTAAATGTACTGGATAGGTATAGTCTGACAACTGAAAGATGGCTAGGGAGCGCGGAATCTCTTGTTTTCAAACACCTTTTCTCGCCATTCCGTTTTTGACATTTCCAAGCCCAGTCTGTTGAATTAAACAACACGTGGATGGCAACGTGAAGGCGATGGTATAAATGGTTGGAAGGGGCCACTTTTATCCATTGTACCTTCAGTTGTTCTGTTTTGCCAAAATATCTATTCAGTCCTGGTACATGTTTATTCGATTTTTATTTAGGAGTTCTGATTTTTAAATTTCTTTTATACAGCATGGCCTATATTTTTCTAGATGATTGTAGAAATTAATAATTTTAACTGTGGAATTATTGGTCTTGTATCTGTTATATTTAAATGTACTGGATAGGTATAGTCAGATAACTGAAAGATCGTTAAGGAGCGGCGGACCTTGTCACTTTCATACACCTTTTCCCGCCATTCCGTTTTTGAAATTCCCAAGTCCAGTCTGCTGAATTAAACATTCCACGTAGTCGTTTATTTTGGAGGGTGAGTTTGTGGTGATTCCAAAAATGAAGTGGCTGGAATAGACAGTTGGAAATGAGAAACTCAGGCCTTCCCTGGCCATCTTTCAGTTGTCTGACTATACTTTGGAAAAGGAGGAATGAAGAGGTGTAAAAGATGATTAATTACGTGATTTATGAGATTGAAGTGGAATAATTACTCCATGAATGTTCCATCAATTGAAGAAATCTTTCGAAATATTGAGAACTGGCTATTTCAATCGCCAATTAACTTTAGTATTAATCACCCTAAAATTCCCTTGGAACTTGTAAGTAAAACTTCTTGCTTAAATTTCAAAAATACGAATCTCACGATTTTAAAATAAACTTGCCGGTAAAGTTTGTTAAATTCCGTCAGCGTTAAATTCTACATTGATTTATTAATATTCAATAGTGTGCTTTTTAAATAACATTATTTAATCGATATCAAAATACAGTTTACTGTATTGGAAAGAAAATTCTTTTATGACTCTAGAAATGATTCAAAATCAATAGATAATCCACCAATGAATCCAATATCAAAAACTTTTTAGTCGATCGAGCGATAAACGCCCAAAGCATTTCGATACATCACCGAGAGTTTTCAGTAGATCGAACGATACTGGCTCAGACTCGACCGAGAGAACTTGTTGCACGTGAAACCATTTCCGCGGAATCCTTCGCAATTAGTAACCGTTAAAGAAATTCCGAGATTGATCGTATTCAACGCGCGATGCATTAATCGATGAAGCAGGTGCAACGAGAAGGAAAAAGGAAAGCTGACGCATAAAAGAAAGACGATCAAAGGGAAGCTAAGAGACGTCGAAGCGGACCGTTCGACGGAAAGTTCAAAGAGACGTGCAAAGTGAACTATTCGATGCCCTTCAACACGACCCCACCTTTTTTATCGTCGCGGGTGAGCGTCTACAATTATGTATACTCGCCTCAAAGTTTCTCCGAGACGAGAAATTCCTCTCGTGAAACATATTTCGTAATCGTTTCTTTTACGTCTGTAATCATCGTTAAAGAAGGATTTGCCGGGGTCGTGGAAATTCAAAGAACTCGTTTTTCCGGTATCTTAAGACCGAACACTGAACGGTATGTGTGCCAATAATTTTTCTCTTGCTTCGAGACGCGCTTCTCTTCTGTGATGTGAAATACTTGATTTATCTAATCGAGTTTCTTCGTTTGCGCTAACCTCCATTTATACTTTCCGTTGTATTTTTATGACTACAGTTGCGTTTCTTTTTATTTTTTAATTTTTTTATTCCTCTATACTTATTTCTGGTTTAGCCTTAAGTCTTTAAGTACTCTTTTATGCATGAATGTTAAACAAACCTATGGGTTTAAATCATGTTTTCTCTCATGTATCTATTATTTGTATTCTTCGCAGTGAAGGCTATTATTATTATTATTTGATGATTACTATATTGATTTTCAAATTTGATTATTCGGTCTAAAATATTTCACTGAAATGTATAGTAATTAACACTTTACCGACCGGTAGACTATTAACATTAGAAGTACCATGCCAGTCAAAATGATTGGTACACAATTTTTTCCAAAAATTCTCCCAGTTCATAGAATAGACATAGAACAAAAATTTTATGTCCACCAGAGAAGACGTATATCACAGAATTTATCATCATTTCCGCCACCCTATTCCTCCTTTTTGAAAGTAGCTATTTAATATTTTGAAATATGATAGATTTAACGCCCATAGTTCTAGTGTTAATAGGTTTTTCGGGCCCAACGCTTTTGGACTTTTAGCTTATTAATCGGTTGCCCCTACAATTAATAAATTGTCGTCATTGCGGTTACCTGTAGCAAGGACTCAGTGACGAGAATTTCAATTATTTTTTCTGAATTGCATCAGGGAAATATTTGTGGCCAAGTGATCGGTCAGAAGTGGGTAGAATTAAAAAAAATACCGCTCATTCAATTGTTAATATATCTAAAAGTTCTGTTTAGCTAAAAATATTGACCTACCTCGCATTAAAATTATTTAATTATGTAACATAAAACTTAATTTTTCTCTCGGCTAGAAAGCCGATTTTTAATGCTTCGCAAATTCATTTTGCACCCCGCAAATGACGATTAAATTCTATTAACCCATTATCCCAAGGATGATCATATCTCATGGAGAGGCAAAGTTGTAATTGCCAATGCCATAATGAAACTGTAATAAATTCAGCATGTATCATTAGATAATGAGCGTGCGCCAGCTGTGCATGTCGAGTTCGTTTAGACGCCTGGGTGCTATAATTGGTCCTGTAAATGCTAATGGGAACATTACGAACTTTCCCAAGAAGGACTTACAATGCTAATACTTCGAGCGAAGAAAAGATAAGTCCGCCGGAGAATAATCGGATAAAATCACTTTTTAATACACCATCAAATCCACGGTGCAGAAAGTATTTCATGCAACGTAAGAGTTTCACTGGGAGACAGATCTAAAGGGGAAAAAGAGAAAAAAAAAAAAACTTACATCGATTGCAATGGATTTGCACGTTGGACTACCAGCGGCGAGTTTTTACGTAACCTTTATCTTGACTTTATTCAGTAGCACTTGCGAAGTAAACTCGTTTCCATTGCATCGAACTTTCCCCTTGAAAACGTAAACATGTGCACGTTTATCGATTCAAACGGCACGTAACTCTTTCGAGGTCTGAAATTCTACTATTGGAACAATAAACTTGGTATTTATTTTTTTCGTTTAAAATGAGATGTTTCGAAGTCGTTGTAGAACAGAGAAAAATTCAAGGAGAATTCATTGGAATCTTGTAATTTCGTTTGTACCGGTTTCACGGTTGATATTTGCTCGTTGTACACATAGTAGCAAATAATTCTAATGTGCTTGCACTTTGAGCAGCTTCAGTTCCGGCTCATTGAGAACTTATTCTTTTAGAGCGTAACGAGTTGGAGCGTTTCGCAAGAAATCCTTCGAGGAAGCGAGTTCGTTAGAATTCGAAGTAGTGGCAAATTGAAATCGTAATGATAACATAACGAGAAGGAAACGTAAACGTTAACGTGTGACTTTAACGATTAACACGTTGACTGCCATGGCGGTCACCGGTGACCGGCACTATTGAATTCAATAAAGTTTCATATGGCTTTTCAATTGTAATATTTACGAATTTTCTAACACATTCAGTATTTAAATACTGGCGTTCAGAATATAAAATTCTGCTGAATATATATCCATTTGTTTCTTGAAAGTTTCTGCTTTGGATAAATGGTATTTTAACCCTTTCGATATCGGTGGCTACAATCACCTGTCGCTAGACACTGGCTGGATACTATCGGTGACTACAGTCACCCATAAAAATTGTACACGCAAGATTATTTATTCATATTTTACAATTGAATATTTTTTAAACACCATAAGTTCTTATTTGTCATGTATTATATGCATAGTAATTTCAGTGAAGAATCAATTATTTACGGTTTGCACCGTATTAGCACATTCGCGTAAAAGCATCCCATTGCGAAAGAGTTAATAGGCAAGGAACACCTCAGTAGATATGATATAACGAGCGAAATATCAGTGGCAATCAAGGTATTAATATTAATTACAATTCACGGCAAATTCTTTCATCATTAATGCAATATCGACGAGATGCAGGGCAGACGATAAAACTAACAATAAGATGAACGTCGAAAATTCGGCAGAATTTCTTCTTACGACGTAACTATAAGAAACTCGTTAACTCGCCATCTCTATCTTCCGGCCAAGTTGGAGCTCGTTTTAGTGTGCAGAAAAATGACAGGGGGTTTTTGCGCGCCAGGAAATGGCGTGATTTATGCTTACGCCGTGGAACGCGATCGCGGAAAAATTCCGGCATTCGATCGGGCAGCGTCAACTATTCCATCGGCGAGTCAATCTTTTCGAGCGTGACGAACGTTTACCACGATCGTGAGTCTTGCACGAAACAAGGTGGCAGGATACGAAAAGGTGAGGTAAGAGGAAGTTGAAATCGGTAACGCAGGAAAGTCCATTCGAAGGAAAAGAACGGGGGAAGAAAGTGAAAACGGGAATATGGTGGTTTGAAGAAGCTATTTGCACAGTAAGCGAAATAATCCCCTGGAGAACACTTGGGCAATTTGAAGGGGTGAAAATATTTGAAATTACGTGTGCTCTATTTGCTATAGTATGGTAGGCGTTCGGTAATTTTTTGGCAGTGAGCAAATTTGAGAAAAAATTGGCTTAACCTTAGATCTACCGAAGATTTCAATATATTATAGATTGCGATGCATTTTAAATTCTTAACCCCTTGCCTTACAATGACGCGAGGCATACAGGTATGCCTACATCACCTGTACGTGACTCGGTAGATGAAATAAAAAATTTTTAAGTTCTCCGAAAACTTTTTAATTGAAAATATCAGTAGGTCAGGTAGGTTGACATTAGTTCTACTATGCTATTAATATTGCGTCAACTTACACCAGTACATGGAGAATCAGTGATAGATTATTAGTCCAATATTTAATTCTGAGTTGCGCGTTCCTTCACAAAAGAAATTGTAAGGCAAGGGCTTATAGGTAAATCTGTCTGAATTAAATCAATGAAGAGGGCAGAAAACTTGATCGATTCAATCGCTGTCTTTAACATAGGAGTAGCCAACGTCGTTTTGGCCACTTCGACAGATTTACTCTTAAAGTCGGTCAAAAATTTTTCCCGCCCAACTTTAAATCCCCACCCCTCTAGCTGATTTTTTCTCATCAATTTAAGAATTATTTAATACATATCGTTGCATTATTAAATATTTCATAATCTCAGCAATTCAGAGTCTCCTTAATACCGTTAGTCCCAGGTAAAATGTCCGCAGCACTTAAACTTAAAAATTCAAGAGAAACAAAAAGGGAAAAGAAAGCGAGAACAAAAGCGGACGTGCTAAAGAGAAAAATAGTGAAAGGAGCGCTGCCAAATGAGAAAGAAGAAAAGAGATGAAGATAGAAGAGAGAGCAAGAGAGCCGATGTAACGCCACGGATCGAGAGGAGAGAGTGCCTCGCATTGCTCCGCACTTCCGCTCCGTCAAGTAAATCGAGCGCATTGCAGTGCAATGACTGTTAACCGCGTGCCGTTGAATGCAAGAAAATACGCTGATACGATGGATTACGAAACTTCAGGTATATCATTTTAATTCGAGCCCTGAAGGAACGATGACGTTGACGAAAGGTTAAGAAAATCGTTCCACGTTGATGTTACGTTGGATGATAATTAATTCGGTGCTAATGTAACGGTGTTTCCATCGTGATTATAATCTGTTGTTTGTTATGTAATTCGAAAAGTAAGCATATTACATTGGAACGCTTCATTCACGTGTAAATCCATGGCGTCCGTAGCTGCAATTGCACTTAAGACACTCACGATGGTCATTTTTCTTCGTAGTACTTTCCTAATACCACAAGAGTACACTCTTTATGCACAATAGCTTCATTAATCTTCCCCTCTGTTATACAATCGTGCGATGCGATTTATATCCTCCTCTGTACACATTTCTTTATGCGCACTTCCTGCAGTCCCTCCGCGAATGCGGAGAGAAGGATTCTGTGCACTTGTTCGGGGGTTAACGGAAGCAAGCGAGCGAAAAATGGAAATGGAGAAGGAAGGGAGAAGAAGACGATGCAAATATCTCGACTCTGGGTCGGGATGCTGGTTACGCTCGATTTTCCACGTTTAAAGAAAGTGACAATTAATTCGGGCATTGTTTCAAATGTCTAAAATTAACATTTTATAGATTAAACTTCAAGTAATCTTTTGATCAATTAGATAAAGAACAATGCAAATACCTGGACTCTGAATGCAGGTGTTTTCTACGCTCGATTTTCAACATTTAAAGGAAATGACAATTCGCGTATTGTTTCAAATATGATAGATTAGACTTTTATCGATTACAATCCGAGTACTGCTTGAATAATTATGTAATGAACGAGGCAAATACCTCGACTCTGAGTAAGGGTGCTGGTTACACTCGATTTTCCACGTTTCAAAAAAGTGACAATTAATTCGGGCATTGTTTCAAATGTCTAAAATTAACATTTTATAGATTAAACTTCAAGTAATCTTTTAATCAATTAGATAAAGAACAATGCAAATACCTCGACTCTGGATGCAGGTGTTTTCGACGCTCGATTTTCAACATTTAAAGGAAATGACAATTAATTCGCGTATTGTTTCAAATATGATAGATTAGACTTTTATCGATTACACTCCGAGTACTGCTTGAACAATTACGTAATGAACGATGCAAATACCTTGTCTCTGGGTCGGGATGCTGGTTACACTCGATTTTCCACGTATGAAGTAAATGGCATTTAATTTGGGCATTGTTTCAAACGTGGTACATTAGAATTTTATCAACTAAACTCAAAGAACTTTGGATGCATAAAAACTTAGAAACAGGCGCAACAATGCCAACTATTGATGTTTGGTCCTGTCGAGGAACAAATAAATAGCAAAGACATCGTTCCACTTCATTTGTCAGTTAAGCTTTTGATCAGACATAATAACACAAGGTGCTATTTAATTGCACGGTAGCAGGCATCAATTAGGCGTTAAAACGATACTGAAAGAGCTGAAGCGAACAAATAGAACGAATAATCGGTTTATCGGGCATCCTTAGCGTGCCAAGTGATTAGTATCTCCGACATCTTGAATCACCTCGGTTACGATGACGTCAAACTTGAAAGAAACGAGATTGGAGGAAAGGAATTTACCTCGGGCCACGTCTGCGGCCCATATACCAGCTCAATGAATATATCTCTTCAAGGTTAGCAAAGTTACCGTGATCACGGTCAGCGAAAGGTTTCTAAACGAGCCCACTATCAAGAGAAAGAGAAAAGATCCGAACAAAAGACCTCGCGTAGGAGGGCGAGGAATATCGAATACGGATGTCGAATAAGATCAAAATCTCGTGGGCGATACGTAAAAGTTCAAACACGAAGATAGAAGCCTCGGATCCACGAAAACTTTGGGTGGCGTTACGCGAGGATATTTTAAAACTCCGAGAATTGATTTGTTTCGCCGACGAATATATTCCAGCCACTGCAAGCTAACTTTGATATAGGAAATACGGGAAAATATCACACGAAATATGGTCAAAGTTTATTTCCAACCAGTATCGAACAAATTTTCCATCGAGGCTGCTGCAACCACCTTAGAATTCCAATTCAAAAATACCGCTTTAGGAAAAAAAATCCACATTCCTGCATTATCACGTCGATCACGCAACACTAACAGGTGCATCAGCTACAAATTCCTCTTAATTACCCACCCAGATAAACATCAGTCACCACTTCCTTCCACCGACGACTTTACTCGCAATCCTCCTCAAGAGGGTTGATTCCTCCCCTCCGAGACTCATCAATGGAGTCTCAATTCTCATAAAACTCGTACGATCACTCTCAAAAATCACTTTAACCACCATAGCTTCTCCATCATCTGTCTGATTAACCATCGTGAAAAGCAAAGGTCGTAGAAGGGTGAGACGTACCGTTGAGTCTACCAGGAACAGCCTCCAAGGATCCCACGAGGACCACAACGAGGAATAGTAACCTTGGCATGTTGTCCTCGATTCCGTCGAATCTTCCAATCGTCAAATCCTCCTCGAGAGTACCATAAGTTCAGGTTCCAAGCGGTGAAACTCCCTTTTCGAAGATGAGGAGCACATGTGATCCCTTCGTCCTTCTTCGATCCCGCGTCCTTGGAGATCGTGGAGACGAGGGGGCGCGCTCGCGCACCAAGAATCGAGGATCGACGATGTTACGTCTCGCACTGCCAGAAAGAGAATGTCTTTCACGCACGTGCACCATGAGAATTTCTCAGGTGTTGAAGTTACGGCAAACGGGTTGTGCCGTAGAATGTCGCGGGGATCGAGCCGTTCGTGAAACAAACCGTGAGCTCTCTCGGTTCTGTTGCCGTTTCCAATATCGCATGCCCGGTTTTCTAAGTGCGTGAGAGACCACCGTGAATGTATACGAGTCAGTTTGACGAAATCGTCGAGCGAGACTTTGGAGATTTCTACGTGGATCGCCGTGGAAGTGGGAGGACAAACCGGGAGAAATTACCGAGAGCATCGAAAGTGGAGAATCACGGTGGTTTTGAATTTTCGAAAGCGAAACGCGCATTGTTATTCGCGAGGAAAGCGATCGGTGAATTCCGATTTAGAGAAAGGAGCGTGGGATTTGTGGTAGATCGTTAAACTGCATAGATGTGTTTTAATTTCAATGAGAATCTCATTAAAGCATGTTCGTTTATTCGTGATCCTTTTAATAAGTAAAAGGAACATCGATGACGAATAGTGTACAGACATAATATCGTTTTCCTTCGATGCAAACGAGTTGATGAAATTTTAATTTCAAATCGACTACTTTGAATACGATCTAATTAATCGGACATTCAAATTCCAAGATACCGTTTTCTTTTGCGCAATACCGGCGAGATTAAGTGTGGCCATTTATGCAGGAATTTAAAATGAAATTGTGATCGAGCGCGAAACGGTTATGGTGGAGGTGAATTTTCGGGATACCTTGTGCAGCGTAGGAGTGACAGAATCCTCCTGGTAAAGTCTCTTAGGCAAACGATAACGAACTGAGCAGCAACCGGCTCTTACGTTCGCTTTTCAATCGGATTCCGCACCGGCCGGCCTTCACCAGTTGGTGCCGGTCTTGGATACGGGACGAGCACTTTGGATTACCATACCTCGGTCCGCATGCCCGAGGATGGTACGTGTCGTAAACCCAACTCACTTTCGGAAAGAGTTTCTCGACCAATTGGAATTTTAAGTTTCGTCGACGTACGATCCTGCCGAAAATCGAATAATCCACGAGTCGTCGGAGTTCACTTTGACTACTTGATTTTCGGGACACTTATTTTCAAGCACTTAGTGCCAGAGGGAGAGAAAGGAGAAGAATGTCCAGAGATTATTGTACCATCTTCTACGTTCAGAAGTTAATTTTGTGATCTCAACCACCGTCGTATTACCATGAGTGGTCACCATTTTTGGTCCGCATGTTCAAGGGTGGGCACGTGTCATAAACTGAAGTCGCTTTTGGAAAAAGTTTCTCGACCAATTGGAATTTTGAGTTCCGTCAATGTACGATCCCTCGAAAGTCGGATAATCCACAAGTCGTTGGAGTTGGATTACGTCGATTATATGATGATTCTTGGTCCGTCGGATTTTAAAGAACTTGGTACCAGAGGGAGATAGAAGTGAAGAAAATCCAGATATTATTATAACATTTTCTACGTTCAAAAAACAATTTTGTGCTCTGAAATCCCCGTTGTATTTTCATGAGACGGAACATTTTTCGCCATGTTGAGTTCGTATGTCCAATGATAGGTACGTCTCGTAAACTGAACTCGTTTTCGGAAAGAGTTTCTCGAGCAATTCGAATTTTCAGTTCTGTCGACGTACGATCCTCGACTCATTAGAATTCGATTACGTCGATTATTTGATCGTTGATCCCACTGTATTTTCGAGCACTTGATACCATAGTGGGAGAAAAGAGATAATTTTGTGCTTTGCAACCCCCATCGTATTTCCACCGGACGCCATTTTCAGTCTGCATGCCCCAGGATTGTACGTGTTGTAAACCGAATTCACTTTCGGAAAGAATTTCTAGTCCAATTGGAATTTCAAGTTCGGTAGACGTATGATTCGTCCAAAACCGAATGATCTACGACTCGTCGCATTACGTCGACTACTTAAACTTCGGTCCACCGTATTTTAGGCACTTAGTATTAGAGGGAGAGAAATGTGAAGAAACTCCAGATGTTATTCTACCATTTTCTACGTCCCGAAGACAATTCTATGCTCTCAAACCCCCAGTATTCCCACAAGATGAAACAGTCTTCGACCAATTGAAATCCTAAGTTCCGTAGAAGTATGATCCGTAAAAAATCGTATGATCCACGACTCCTCCGAGTTCAGTTACGTCGACTTACTTATCTTAGGTCCGTCGTATTTTAAAACACTCAGTACCAGAGACAAAAAAAAGTGAAGAAACTCCAGATATTATAGTACCATTTTCTACGCCCAGAAGACAATTTCCTGCTCCGCAACCCCCAGTCGTATTTCCACGAGACGGAACAGTTGTCGCCATTTTCGGTCCAACTGTCGCTCGTTTCGTCACTCAACGTTAATTCTTCGTCACGATCTGCCGAAGTAAAAAAGTCCTTTTCCTCGGCTCTCGGACGAATCTCGGAAAAACTAGCGGATTACGTCGCACTGCGTTCTTACGGCGAGGGAAATGTCGTCGGATTCCACGCCTCGTGGATTCGCCTGGAAAAGAGTAGTCGTCCCCGTCTGTCTTTACGACGAGGAAATTATAAAGCTACGACGTCGAGCTCAGTCGAGGCTGATTTTCTCCAAGTTTCTTCGCCATCGTCGTGAACTCGCTTCTACCAAGACGGAAATCGTTAAGTAGCGATCGCCATCCTACTAATTACATCCACGGTGGCAATCGATTCTACGAAGCCGTTCGTCTCACGAGATATATTTAGCATAAACCAGTGCTGATATATTCTCGTTAATACCGTTAGATAACGAAGGAGAATCCACGATGCGAATCGTACTTTCCGTATACTGCCAACTTTCGAAACTCCCAGTTGCTGCAACTTGGTGCACTCAAGTTCACGCTGCGTTGCAAACTTTGTGAACGCAATGAACGGCTGTCACGAGCAGAGTGATGTTATGGTTGGAAATTTACGAATGGATTTCAAAGGATTACGCGGCGTATCGGTTGTTCCTCGTTTCGTTGCTTATTGTGGATCTGGAAGGAAATTCTGGGCTGGTCGATGATCCGGTTTAATAATTCCTTTCGTAAACGGTGGATGTCGAAGGCGCCCGAAGCGCGATTTGCGAAAGTACGGTTTCGATATCGGTGGAAGATTCTCACGGTAGTCTTGTTGGATTATTCTCGCTCTTCTTGACGATAATTGTACATTTTTCTAGTATTTTTGGGTGTTTAATTCTTTGCTGAATAGGGAGTCTCGTGATGAGGTGAATTAGATTGGAAATTTACTAGTTTTCCAATACCTATTAAATTGAAAATATCAGTTAGATGCGGTGCGATAACATAATTTGAATAATATTAATATTAGGATGTATCAAGGATCAGTGACCAATTTTTATTTTACTAATTTTATTCTCAATTACTGCGGAGGTAGTTAGAGAAGAAATTATACGATAAGGGGTTAAGGATGTCTTAGTGCTAATTTCTCTGCATTTAGTTTGAGGTATCTGTGAGAAATATAGCCATAAATATTGGTAATTTTTGTATTAATCGGCGTAATATTAACCGTTTGCAATGTGTCATTATATATTCAAAATACTGATTAAAAATGTGAGAAAATTTCAAGCGAGCAGATAAGAACGGATAAAACTAACACAAATCGTAGAATAAAGCTGAAACTTGGCACGTTTCTGGAAAGCAAAGAGAGAAAGGAATACCAAATGATCTTTTCCGGGAGCTATTGAAGATACGCAAAGTTTGCTATTCAACGTCGAAATTCTCGAGGAAAATAGAGTCGGTATCTCGCTAAACGAAGTGTCAGCGATATTTACAGAGACGATCGTTTCAAATCACGTCCTGTATCGGCGACGTAACGCTCGCCGAGATCTCCGGGGATACAGAGGAAGAGAGAGAGAGAGGAAGAGCGAAAGAGAGAATGAACGAAAGGGTGAAAGAGAAAAAGAGGGAAGAGGAGATACGCAAGTATCGACAACTCGTCGAATTATTCATGAGCGAGATTTCTGTTGAGATTATTCGACGACATCTGTGTGACACCGTACGATTGAGAATCCAATCCCTGTACTTTCGATCGAGACACGATGAGGCGTCACCGCAAAGATAAATCGCACAACCGGGGATCGGCAATAACGGCAGAATGTGGAAATGAAATACGGGCTACACCTCGAAGAAGAGCGCATTGTCGATCGACGGACATCCGATCGGCGTAATACACACCGTTCGAGCTTTACGCAACCAATCACGGCGATTGGCAAGCCTTAACCCTTTTACCGAGGTCCAGAAAAATGTATGAAACTAATGAAAATTGTATTTCAATGTTTCTCGAAGATCGTAGTAATTTATCTAGTATGGATCGTAATAATTTATCTAACATTGCTAGGAGAAGTGAAACAATCGTTTGTCCATTGTAAAGGATAGGTACAAGCAAGAATCGCCATTTGATGATTTGTTTGACATAGAACGCACACTGCAAATCATACCTTGCGTTTTTTCTCTCTATTTGTTCCATCTAATGTCCGTCTACTCGTCTATTACTTGAGTCGTCCATTGGTTTCCGCTCTATGCGTCTACTCGTCTATTCGTTTACTCTCTATTTGTGCCATTTAATTGTCCATTTACTCGTCTATTACTTTAGTCGCCTATTCTTTTCTGCTCTATGCGTCTACTCGTCTATTTGCCTATTCCCTGTTTGTCCCGTTTCATTGCCCGTCTACTTTTCTGTTACTTTAGTCGTTTATTCGTTTCTGCTCTATGCGTCTACTCGTCTATATGTTTACTCTCTATTTGACCGATTTGAATGCCCGTCTACTCGTCTATTACTTTAGTCGTTTATTCATTTCTGCTCTATACGTCTACTCGGCTATTCGTCTGTTCTCTGTTTATCCCATTTCATTGTCCGTCTACTCGTCTATTCGTTTACTCTTTATTGGCCCCATTCTAATGCCCGTCTACTCGTCTATTACTTTAGTCGTCTACTCATTTCTGCTCTATATGTCTACTCGTCGATTCGCCTATTCTCTATTTGTCCCATTTAATTGCCCATCTACTCGTCTATTACTTTAGTCGTCTACTCATTTCTGCTCTATACGTCTACTCGTCGATTCGTCTATTCTCTATTTGTCCCATTTAATTGTCCGTCTACTCTTTTGTTACTTTAGTCGATTATTCTTTTCTGCTCTATGAATCTACTCGTCTATTTTCTCTATTTGAGTCTAATCGTCTGTCATTTGTTGTAGTCCAGATCTTTTTAAAATGATCTAGAGTAGGTCCTCGCGAGGTGCCCACATAAGACGAAAATTCCCCAATGATGATGCATCATTGTCCGGTGCTAACGGGATTAAATATCTACCAAAAGATGAAAGATTAATTCCAACGTATCGATATGTTGATCTTTGAAATTTCAATCGCAACGAAAGTTTTGAAAGGCACGTGAAATTCTAAAGGGTCCACTCTTTCTCCTGGTCGTAGAAAAAACAAAACCGATCGTTCGACGGAGCTATGAGTCAGCATCGATTCCGAAAGCATTTTAATAGGAAACCCGTCGATTCGGTTGATATTCTCGCAAGGTTTTCAAAAGAATTTCGAAACCTTAATCGGCCCGTCGATTAAGACACTTGCGAAACGGTCAGATCCATCGTCAAGACTTTGTCAAATCTCACGCGAGCGATGATAATGCGTAATACTCTAATATTATCGTATGATTTATGGTCATTGAAGAATCGCGGGGTGAAACAGCCCGGAGGATTCTTTCGCAATGCGTTTTACCGGGTGAACACATGCCGTAGGAATGTAGGCCTCGGTCAGACTGTCAGGATCAGGCCGACGTCTGAAACAACGTTCCGAAGGATCCGTGACAGGAGAAGGAGGCAAAATTAACAAGATTTCGTAAAATCTCGTATTCAAGCTTGTCACTGACGATTAGAATGTATTTCCAGGTCCTGTTCCATCAACAACCCCTTTTTACCAATACAGACGTCACTTTTAAGCGGAAATGATAAGTTAACGATTACGTACTAATCTGAAATTGTAATTCCAGTCTGCAAACACGTTACTCTACGATACATTGCACGATACCTCGCTTTTAATTATTTACGAGA
The DNA here is from genome assembly GCA_910591515.1 of Cerceris rybyensis. Classification (NCBI taxonomy): domain Eukaryota; kingdom Metazoa; phylum Arthropoda; class Insecta; order Hymenoptera; family Crabronidae; genus Cerceris; species Cerceris rybyensis. The sequence goes on from OU342790.1 coordinate 10,851,911, forward strand.
AAGTTTCACGATAATTGATGCATCAACGGAAATCACGAATACTTTCTCATTATTTTGTCAAACGTGTAAAATTACAGTTTCTACCAAGATGTCGAATATTTTTTGAAAAAAAGTTGTCGTACTAAGAAAATAAAATATATACCTGTCCCCATTCATCAAATTCGTTTGAAAGTCATTCGCCGCGCTGCTACAAAAGCGCGCTATATTTGAAAATTTGACTACAGCCGTAATACCATACACGACAAAGACAAGTTTTTAAATGGTCGCTCTGCATATAAATTGTCCCATCGGCGTGAAAAGTTTCGATTTACTTAAAACAGCCATTCTAATTCGTGGTTCGAAAACAGAGCCGTTACGAGACACCGTCATTCCAGTTTTACTCGCTCCGGCAAATGCAACCCCCTGTTTACGTTAAATCCAAAGCTCGTGCCTCGAGCCAAGCCCTTATTTACGGTCTCTTTAATGACCCTAGCTTATGCACTTGTCGTGAATTCACACACGCACGTACACGTGAATAAACGTCGTTTGTCACGTGCCGAAGCATGCGCTAAGCGCGTCGCGAGGAGGTACAAGCATAGAAAATGAAAGTTGAGATTCCACGGCGGGTTCTTTCGTAACCAGGGTCACGCTTAGAAAGGCATCGAAGGTATTTAATTTGCCTAATGCCGTTTACGGTTCCAAAATAGTACCTACGCGTGGCAATTACGTAACTTGTAGTACTACGGAACAATTGGTTCACCGTGATTATAAGCTTAACGCGGTACATACACTAAGATCTTAAAATTTCTAAATCTCAATCTCTTAAGTGTACTTTCAAATGATATCAATTTTCTTCGAGACACTTTGCAACTTGTTTAACGAGGAGTCTTTTTACTCTTATCCTTTAATTACTTTAACGCTACTGCTTTAGAGTTCTACTTGTCCTCCAAATGACCGTAGATAGACCCTACATTTATCACGTGGGAGAAAGTTTCTAAATGTAATAAGACTCGGTTAAGAATCGGAGCCTTTATCTCCGTATTCAACGGTTTACACGAATGTAAATGTACGATGTAAAGACAACATACATGGTACTTTCTGTACTATACCTTTAGTGGACATTAAGATTCTTATTTAAAAAAAAAGTACCAGCTACAATGGTCCTCAGCTTGCTACATCGACGGTCCGATCTTTCGCAACCCCGTTCCTCAGAAAATGGGTCGCGACGTTGAGACACGATTTCGCAGGGTGGAATGCAGTTGCGTTTCAGAATACGTAGACGTTTCTTGTAGTCGAAGAACGTAGAAGAAAGGTTGGATCAGCGAAATACCCTTACGATCTTGACAAGGACGTAGGTTAGCAATTGAAATAGCGATTAAGCTTCGCACGCTCACCCGTTCAAGGTTGGTCAACTCGATCATTCGTTTCGAGCGATATCGTTGAAATTTCAATCTGTGTAGTTTAAATTGGGAATGAAAGTCGTTCGAGGGCCGACCAGTTTCTGGTGACCCGTGTATGTATATATGTAAGTATATACGATCATATGCGAGAACCAGAATCGGAAATCGAAGCCGGTGCGCCGATCGAGGAACTCGATCGAACGAAATAATTCAACTGTGACAAAATCGTGTCCACCGACGTTGGATTCTCTTTTTTTTTTTACTTTATCCTCTTTTTTTTCAACGAAAAAACGATATTTGCCGACACGGTCACGACATGATTTCAGAGTACGGTTCAAAGGGCAATGGTAGATACGTTTGACAAGAAAATGATTTAAGGATGGAAACGGGCAATATGCTAAAAATATCGCGACCTACATTCTCAGTCATGCGATGGAAACTTGGTGAACTTTTGCGTCGCCGCGGTGCATTTGCGCTCGATTGCTTTTCGGTTTGATTCGATATTCTGTTTTTCTGCTGGAGACTATTATGTTGCATCGTTTCTTAGAATGCATTTGATACAGTGGACAGACTTTCAAATCTTGGATAGTTTCTGAAAGGTATCGGTCGTTCTGATTTTTTGAATTAATTGCAAGTGCAAAGTAATTTGTTGGCTTTCTGTAGGATTTATCACTGGCTGGAATAATTAATTATGGAGTCATGAAAATGAAAGATTCATCTTGCGGTTTCTCCTGAAATACTTTAATTAGTCGTTCTAGTTTTTGGAACTAATTGTAAGTGTAAATTAACTCGTCGTACTTCTCTTTTTTATCGTTGGATGGAGTAATTAATTATAGAATTACGCAGATGAAAATGTTATCTTTCAGCTTATAGTAAAATATCTTAACTGATTATGGGCCACCGTGACTTTGAGGTAACACATGACAGATTGAAACTTCCATTTCTCAAAGTCAATTTTTGACTTTGCCAAATATTCTAATTTAGCTCGTGAAGATCATAAAATTTCTTGCAATGCAGTATTTAAAATTCAGGTTTAATCCATCATGTAAAATACTTTTTTTTATCATTTTTTAATTCTACAATTGTGAAAATGATCTTCAGATATAACAAAAAGTTCGGATTATAGAAGGTTTATATATTTGTATCGTATTGACCGTTTTACCTTGTAGCTTCGAGGACCCAAAGATATTTTATTTTATTTTTCATTTCACGAGTCTAACTTGGAATTGCAATTGATGAAATACCTACACTTGAAAGTTACAAAATTTCTCTTAATTGCGGCACTTTACGAATTACCTCTTCATTTTCACGATCCACTGTACGGTCAGTTGTTCATATTTTAATGGACATATGACTGTAATTAATTGCCATCGTTGCGAAGAAAAACATAAAACGATGGCAGTAATTATTCGAGTCCTGTAACACCAAATAAACTCACGAGACGCGGAAGAGGCGCGATATTTCCGGATATCGGGGTCAATCGATTATTAATTAAAATTATTGACGTTCCGCGCCACGGGACATATTGGACAGGCGACGTGGAAATATCGATATTCAATTTAATAATCGACCCGTTAATGAGTTGAACTTCGTTGTTCGTTATCGGTGATCGCATTTCGTCGATCGGTCAACGAATGGCTAATTAACCGAAACGACGATGAGAATAGATTCCTCGTCTCTCAAAATCATTCTACTAAGTGGAAACGATTGCCTTGATTGCTACATTATTTTCCATCTACATTTCGTCGCACGATTATTAAGACATTTTCATTAATTTCATGACATTTGTGACTGAAAAATTAATACTCACACATTTAGCCAATATATTCTATTAAATTACATGGAATTATATTAAATTACATTTAAATTGCAAATTCAGCAGAAATACTTGTCTAAAATAAGTGAAGTTCTACTGAGCATATCATTATTGATCATCTTCACTGTTTCCACGCAATAAAGTTGTAATTTCCGTCAAGATAATTGCACTTTAGCAGAAACTACAAGACACTCAAAGTGTCATTCTTAATGGGCATGTCAAAAAATAAATAAACACTTTAAATCGACGGAATACATTTAAAATCAACATTAATTTCCATAAGAATAACATTGAAGAATTAAACGAAAGGATAAAACCGAATCGAAGGCTTCACGAAGAGGTATTCGACGAATTAAGTTGATCATTCAATTACGTAAAAATATTGGAACACACGTTATGAACATTCTACGATACACGATGCATATCTACGTAAGTCTTCAATTGCGCCATCGATGAAATGTCAATGTCACTCTTACGACATGTAAAATGTCGATTACCCTTCCCCTCGTCAATTAATACTTCGAGTTACATCGCCGGTAAATTGTTCGACATGCGTGATTAAAGTATTTCTGTAAATTGGCACGTTTATCGTCAGAAAAGATGGATTTTATGGTAAAAAGATACAATGAATTGTGAATCGAACAATTGCAGGCAATCCGATACTTAAATTGACGGTAAAATGTACGATTACGACTACCATGGGATACAAAGAGTAGAACGTTTGGAGTAAGAGAGTCGTTAGAACCATGGGGCACCAAGGACCACCAACAATTTAATACGGCACTAACCGCAAAGCCACTTTCTCCGCAGAAGACCGGCCTTGGCAGAGTAAACTGGATCCATTTCACGATACATTTCTCTCGATTTAATGCGCACGATGGTCAGCCGTTCAGTTACGGTGAAGTCTGACGTCTTACATAAATTTTCATCTCACTTGTAAAGTCACTTTCACGATCGATTCGAAGTTTAGATAAGCTTTTGAAAGATCCTTCGGAATTCCAAGCACCATGAGAAACCTTAAGAGAAGTAGTTCAATTAATAGAGTATAAACAAGACAGTTCCTTAAGGTAGAATGCGAAAATTCTTGGTAAAAATATCGAAACACAATAGTTAACGCGTTGACTGGCATGGGGGTCATTGGTTGAAATTTTTATATTCTGAATTTTTGAAATTGAAATTAATTTAATAAAATTTCGTAAAACATTTTAATTCCAATATTTATGGATTCTCTAAAGTATTGAATATTGAAATATTTATGTTAAAAAGAGAAAGGTCTGTCGAATATCTATGTATCAGTGTCTCGAAAGTTTCTGCTTTGTAAAGATATGATTTTAATAGAAAAGGTTTTACGTTGGTAGAAATGATGAAACTAGTGAAATACCTATGGCGTTCAACGCGTTAACACTAGATTTATGGATATTGATTTACCTATTTTTCTGAAGCGAGCAAATTCGAATCATACAAGAAAATAGAAATTTTTTGCAAAGAAAATAGTTCCAAATCAATTGAAATGAAAGATTTATTAATAAACAATTAAACAACCAATATATTATATATGTAATAATCAAATTTCGAATGAGTCAAATTGACTCCGTAAATCTAGTATTAACCGTTTAGATTTGAATGTTTCATCTGAAGGAACATTGCAATTCTACCATACTCGGTTGCCCCCTCTGAGAGGACCTTCGAATTTATTAATAATAACAGAGGAATATTGACTTGAACTCTCCTATTCAAATGGCACAAAATAGCAAATAAAGTGGCGCCAAGTTGCGAATAAATGACGTCAGAGATGGGTCCGAGTGCAAAGGGTAAATTCTAGAAGTTGTAAATTTGTAAATAACGATTATCTAATACCAGACAGCTCCCCAACAAGCACGTATTATTATCATGCTTCTCTTTCTCTTCCACGCTCGTTCCTAAAAGCCATGGAAATTCTCTGTTCGGAGGAAAAGCCGGAAAATCGGATTTCCACATAATCGTACACATCGCTCTTTAATCCCAGGGAAGAAACTCGTAGGAGGGTAGCGCAAACAATTAATTAAAAGGACAACTCGATGCAGCGAAATACTCTCGAAGCTTCGTCTCGGCAGACATAATACCGATCTTACTCACGAAGTACTCGTGTGGTGAACATTTGCAGAGGTACTCCGACGAGAAGAGAATCCCGATCGCAAAACGATCGTATAATAATGCCTCCTTCTCTCTACGAGTGCTTATCAGCATCGACAAGGTGCAGGTAGCTCGAAATTCTCTGAAATCACTGGCGCCTCAACGCAAAAGAGCGCGTAATGAGTCGATCGAGACACGCCACTCTCTGCTCTCACTTCTTTCTGTTTCTTTTTACTTCTCGATTCCATTTCACTACCTTCGCTTTTCTCCCTGAGCCTCTAAAGGCTCCTTTTTTTTTATCGTTGTGTCGCAAGATAGAAAAGATTTTCCATGGAGTCTAAACGCAACGGGGGGAAAAATGACGCTCAACGATCGCAACGGGTTTGAACACCGTTGATGAGGGAAAGTGCGATGGTTTTTTTACACTTATTATAGTACGATAAGATTCCTCGATGTCTGTTTTGAATTTACGAATGAAATCGCGAGGTGCACTGGACATTCTCGAATTTCTGGAACGAGTTGCACGATTTGTTTCTTTTATGCCGATTGGAAATTTTGTACGCCGTTTTAATCGTGTCAGGGAGAAAAGGTCTCTCGAAATCGAGAGAAACGATCGTTTGAATTAAAGATAGAGCAATTCCGCGCCAACTTTGATCACGTTGCGTGGAAATTCGAGTTGCATGGTTACATTCCCGCGAAAACGACTATGAGGGTAACAGTGGTCGGAATTTGGAATTTTTGGGAATGCTGAAGTGACTATTATTTTTGTTTCTTTTTGTATTCAAACTTCAACGCTATGCTATCTATCTAAAATGGAGGCTGATATACATATTCGTTCAATTATTGCTCTCGGGAATGCAGAGACTCATTCAGAACCAATTACGTTCTTAATCCTTTCGTTAAATAAGAACGGTAGTTAACCCTTTGCCCTTCAGTAACGTGAGGTGATAGTAAAATAGGAAATGTAGAAATATTCCAAAGTCAATTATCTTGAAAATATTAGTCGACCAGAAAACGTTCAAATTAGTTTTATGCTATGATCACTTTAATGACCGATCACACTACATATGTGTGATGCTTTCGCTGAAAATTAGTGGCCAGTACCACATACTCTGTGTGATGAATTATGTATGTAAACAAGTGTGGATATTGTTATCGGCTTCGTAGTTTTTTTATTGTCTTTGATCGTATAAGTATTTCTCTTAATTTTTATTAACTTTTTTTAAATTGATTCTTCAAAAATATATCCGGCCCCTGGCAACTTGTAACAGTGCAGACGTGCGGCCATTAAAGTGGTAACACTACATTTACGGAAGTCGTCAAATTAACGGATTCTTACTTTTTTAGAGACATTTTGCAAATTTGGGGGGACACGGTGCAGTAGAGATTTTATATGTATTTGATAATATAGAAATTTCTTAACCGGTTATCTCTTTTGTCGATTGAACCCTCTTTTTTTAAAGTACATAGTTAATATATTTAATTAAAACAAATTTAGCACCCGCAAATCTAGTGTTAATATTGCGAACTCGGCGATAATTTTGTATTTCAGCAATTAATTCTAAATTATAACGGGTATATCCGGCACTCGGACACACAGGTCATCAGATGAACGCCGGATATATCTGTCACTCGTACCGAAATGGTTAACTATCAAATCAATGCACCCTCGAATAAAGAAAATCTTAGGAAATCTACAGAAATATAAGCTGAAGATTCTAAAATGATATGGTAGTATTTTGAAATTACTTAATTCCTGAGTATATTGACGATAATTGTTTCAACGGTACATAACAGTAGCTGGAGGGCAAAGTGGAAGTTTTCCCGTCAAAGACCGAGGATGTGTATCTTGAGATTAGAGTTGTTAAACTCCAAGAAACCTCTCTACGATGTGCGTCGATGTGTTCTATGTTGGATTATCGTCGGGAAACCTCAGGGTCTCCTTTCCATCCCGGATGCAACGGCTCCGACGAAGACTGCATAACAGTCGAATTATGTTACGTGCTACACGGCTGCACCAGCATATTCGCGCAAGAAGTGTAATTAAGAGCAGATCTCGCTCGGTGTGTTCACCATTTTGCTCTTTGCCGGGCTGTAAAATCCGAGTTAACGACGAACCGTCGAGATATCGACCGCCATAAATCCTGAACAGGCCTTCGGATCGTCGATAGAGAAAATCGAACGTCGTTGAGACTGAATCCGAGAGTGCGAAATGATTCTTTTCCATCTCGATAAACCAGACACACGTCCCTCTCAATGGTAATTTCAACTTTTATCTTACGATCCTTCCTCCTTGATTCCATAAAATTTCATTTTCATAAATATTCCACGTTGGATATCGAAATTTATTATCAATTTCGTGGGAAATTATCGAATTATAAATGGTACGAAGTTAGTTCGCCAAAGGATTCTGTAATTTCGAACGGAAGTCGATTGAAACTATTGCAGATGAAGTAGAGAATTAAGGGTATTGCTTTTACAGCGTTAATATTCTCAGAGTATGAGAATATATGGATATTTAGCGTAGTAATTAGCAGGGTAACCAGTATTTTCGGCGACGTTCCATAAAGCTTTCATCATCGGCACCGCTCGTTTCTAAGAGCAGAGCTATGTAACCCTAATTAAACTGGTAGCACTTAAATTTCGTGATTGCGACAAAAGCGACACGTACCGTAACGCTACGAGTCTTCGTGCTATTATATAAGCGTGTATTTAGCACGACAAAGCATCGCCGCCGCCTAACCGGGTTAATTAGCGTTTATAGTAACGAACGAAACTTCAAACTCACGAAATCGTATAAAGTGATTAAAAGTTCGAAATAGCTTCGGTAGGAAAGTACAGGAAAATCCATTGGGATGCACGACAGGCAGCAATGAGTAATCGAATCATTATCCGTTTCCTCGATGAACGGACCCTAACCGCAGACGTAATTTAAGTTTTGCAATAACTACGTTCTTCAACCTCGAATACCCGATTCTATTATTCTACGGATGTATGACGATAATTATAGAATATCGTAGATCGAAAAATATCTTTGTAATTCATCGAACAACTATTATTTTCTTCCGTAGAATTTTTATCGATCAATGACCCCTCTTGGTACCATAGTTAACCAATTCATTTTTGCATTTCCTACGTTACGTGCAAAGAATATACAGAGAAATCGCAAATATAAAAATAAAAGGAGAAATTCTAACCGATTAAGAACTTCGTTTAAAGTTCTTACTAAATTTCTTTCTATTTTCTTACTTTCAAGTTCTACACGGAGAAATAAATCGGAAACGTAAGTAGAACGGCAAACAATCGACGAAAGTTCGATCAAATATTTTCATACTCAACGATGTAGGTTGAAATTTTTCGGTAAACTGGTTTGTTTACAAGACTCTACCTGTAATATTGAAATAGAAATCTCTCGTTTGCCGTTCTCATTCTCCGACTTTCCGGCGACAGCACACGATAGTTGCGAAGATTGTATTTCCGAGTATCCTTCTATTATCTCGTTATATCAGCGACTCTGAAATCCAACGTGAACGTTAAACCATCCCGTTGTTTCTCTTCGTCATTCTAATTTCCCTTCGTATCTAATTGTCATTACGTTTGCTTCGATCGTTTCAATTCCATTAAGCTAGTTTTCAACGAGCTACTACGGTACGTTGTCAAAGTTCTTCGAGGTACATCACGAAATTGCTAGAAATGATTGCATCGTACAGGTAGCTTCAAACGGTGGATTATTAAGTTAAAAACAAATTTCGAAACTCGATCCAGGAAGTCATTGTTAGTCCGGTTAATGTGAAACACTCATACGGTTTCCCGTTGCCAAACTATTTACTGAATTAAACTTTGAATAAACATTTACCTGCCAGGCAGTCAAGTTCTCGTGTAACTTTGACTCGTATTGTCATAAAGGGATATAAATTATGAATTTCCATTATAATTTAGATTATACACGGTATTAATGAAATTGGCAATTTAATAATTCAGGGAGACGCTATTTGTACGATATTAATCGGGCGACAACTGTTTTCATTTTATGCCCTGTGTAATATTTGGATGTAAAAGTTATAACTGGGAGAAACATATAAAACATAATTAATTCAGTTGAACAATATGAAATAATATTTCTAGGTGATCATTTGTATTTAATAATATAGTCTTTGACAATGTATCATGTTTTTTTCTTGAAAAATTCTGCGAAGGTCGAACAAAGTTCTTAACCCCTTGCCGTACGATTTTTTTTGTGACTGTCTCTGCAATAATTCAGAGTTAAATTATTAAATTAAAAATAGATCAGTAATTCCTGACACATCTTAGAATTTAACGTAATATTAATATTATGGAAATACTTCCACTACCACATCACTAGTCTCATTCGTTATTTTACGGTAAGAGGTTAATATACGCTGCCGTGTCTTGAGTATCCAAACTCATCGTTATTTGCCATGAGGATGAAAACCGACCACCATAAGTCCGAGAGAAAATTCCTCTCGAATATTCTGAGCACCAAGTCTTATGTGCATTAAGTCTCGGATATTTCTTTTACAACCATAACATACAATGATAAAAGGAAGCAATCTTTTAAGTACGGTCATATTGGTCGTTAGAATCTGTCGAGGTTGTGAAACAATATCGTCAAAATTAATCCACGGAGGATGTAATATCGTTAAAATCAATCACAGACCAAAAATATCAATTCTGGTAATTTATAGCTGTCATAAAGTTGATTAAATATCGTACATTTATTGATTATTCAATTACAATCTATTAAACATCCCCTTATTTCTTGCAAGATCGTAATTTACTCTACTTAAAATCGTATGGAACGTTAAAGGCCGTCTGTTATCGTTCGTCTATCTCGAATCTCAGGTAAAATTATTCACTGACTGCCAGTCAATGGACAGTAAATAGATATCGAAGTCTATTCGCAATTTCGCCGCTATTTTGCACGATTAGTATGCTTGTCACGTACGCAGACGAATCGAATACGATGAAATAGGATGTAACCAATATACAAGCGAAACAGTTTGGAAACTCTCTACGCGCGTTACATTCTACAATGCACTGTTTGTTCTCGCCGTTTAACTTACGCGTTTCTGTCGATGCTTCGCGTATAGCTTCTTTGTGTATATTGCAATCGCAATAATGTATCGTCGATCCCATTTCCCGCGTATTTACATGATAATTCAATGTGTTATTTTGGGCGTCTATTTAATGATATTAATCGAATATAAATATCAATTTAACAAGAACCTTGACAAATGAATGTATTGAACTTTGTGAAGTTGGAACAAAACCGCAAATAAACGAAGTTAATCTTTCTACAATCTGATACCGGTGGAAAATGGTTTCGATATAACAGCATGCAAAAATGGTGACATTTCTGCTTTTATGCAACACGATATAACAAAGTTGGACAGCTTCCCCATAGCACGAAATTTGTTTGAACTTCTCTTGGTACGATTTCAACGTAAAACTGTGAAAAAGTTTCTACAGTCCACCTACAGCATCGTTTTATAATGAACTTTGACATGCTTTATACAGGACAAATTTTTGTGCGTTTCATTTTTGCACATTTTCGATGTAATATGGTGCAGAAATTGCACCAACTCTTCTATAATATAGATTTCATACGACGCGATATAACAAAGAACGTTTACCATGTGGGGTCAAATTTGCCTAATTTCTTTGCACATTATTTCAGAACTGAATTCACTGTAATTTAGAAGAGTTTACTATAATCTTGCTATTATCAATTTTACTGTCACGGTGTAGCAATTATTCGAATTTATTCCGGCCTCAAATAACGTGAAACAAACAAAAGCGAAGTTCATCGGGGAGCCTTCCAATTATGTTCTCCACGGCGCGTAAACGACCCCTTTGAGATTCGCGCTCCTTCCATGCTCTTTGTCAGGTCCCAGGCGACTTCTCCTACTTTGAGATCGTGATAAACATAGCGACGAGTCCTCTTGATTCAAACTTTACGGAAAATATATCACCCCGAACAAGAAGTTTCTACCGTGTGAAATCAAAATTTATAATGCAGTTTGTCTAAACACATCTATGCACGGGGAGTCTTACTTTATTATCTTTTGAAGAGAACAAAGCTCGAGAACTTTATGATCAAAGATGGGATTTGTAATCAGTGAGTAGGAATGCGAAGTTTTCTTATTTTTTTGACAAAATATTCCGTTCAACCTCTTGGCGAATAATAACTAGTGACACACTTAACGTTATAAATGAAATAATTGATTTTGAAGTTATCTAGAAATTATTAAATGAAAGTATCAGTGGGTCAGGATACGATGAAATTGTTTCTATGCTATTTAATATTGCGTTATATCACGCACAATATCAGAAATCGATCGCTACATCAGAGAGTAGATTGTTATTTCGGTAATTAATTCTGAATTATTGTGCATTCAGTTACAAAAGGAATGGCACGACGAGGGGTTAATACATATATTGTGGCCGCTGTAATTTGGAATTAATTAATGATTGTAGAATGGCAATGATACAAAAACAAATATTCTGGGTCATTTAGCCCTTTTGTTCTTATTTGAAATAATTTATTACTTGATAGCCTGCAGTAATGTCGTGAAACTGCAACAAATAAATACGTCTGTCTTATATCGCAGTGATTATGAATTCACGAATGTTTATTTTGTAGTATAGCTACTAAATAAAATAAATTCTTTGTTTTGTTAAATAAACCTCATTTGAAAGGTTACAAATTCTTTTTATAATACATATCGATTTTGTGGCAATAAATCTCTCGAAAAAGTCCTCCATATTCTCAAACAACGAAAACCGTCAACCAAAATTACAAGAGCGATAAAAATAAACCGCACATTTTTGAAACACGGAAAATGCACAGAAGTTGTTACATTCCTATTCACCGAGCACGTTCTATTCAATTCACAGTTTTGCAATACGTTCTGTTAAGTGCAGCACCGTAAAATTTATTTTCCATGAAAAATTTATTCTTAATATTGACAATCCATTATTCCATTCGTCACAAATCACAAAATAAAGGATAAAACAAATCCACCAAACTGCACGAAACATTTAAAACGTTTTTCCAGCCACCAATAAATATCGAATTCATTGTATTTTAAAACATACGACAATAAAATTCACAAAAAAGAATGATACCAGAAGAAATTGAAACATTTCAACTAAAACAGAACCAACGCTGGTTTAATTGCACGTCGTGGATGTAAGCCGGAAAGAAAGCAACGGCTGAAAAGGACTCTGACGTTAAAGAACTAATGAAACTTATCAACAACTCCGGTCGACCGTCGTTGCATCGGAATGCAATTGGCGGCGTACGAGGATTTGATTGGATAGGTCGCTCGATTGCATACCGCATCGGACGCGAATATCGAAATCTCTTGCGCTCAATTAAAACCACGACAGGACAACCCGGAATATCGAATCGACGGACATTAAATCGTCCAACAGAGAGAAAAAGAAGCGAGAAAGCGCAACGGTTTGGCTGATAAAAAAACAAAAGAACAAAAAAATCGAGAAGAACGCAATACAGACGTCAGACTACACGTCAATCCTCACCCTGACCGTACTACCCACTCGTTCCATTACAGTCTTGCTTAATTTTCGTGAAACATTTGTCCATTCGCCGACGTTTTTCCAAAGGAACTCTTTGCCATTGATTCTCTACTCTTCTCTTCCGTTCCTTCATTTTCATCCTTTCCAAGAGAGTCAAAGTGTTCCATTGCAGCTACAATACCGCTACTTTGGGAGAAAAAGAGAAACGGTATTTACCGTAGTCCGGAACGTTAAATGATTTAAACGCAGATCCAAATGGAATTCCTTTCTCTGCGAGATCCAACGACGCTCGAGCGTCAAATATTTAAACGATCCTTTTCAGATGTCCTCCCAGAGATCGGAAGCTGTTAGCACAAAGGGAATAAAAGCGATCGACGAGCGGTCCGTTCGTATCCGAATCGAAAAGATGAGAGCACCATGAAAATTCGTCTCCATAAAGGAAGCCAGAGGAAACGATCGTTAAACAAGGAGACACCAGGAGCCGATTTGCGACGGACGAGAGTATATTCGCGTCGAAACGACACGCGAAATCTCGAACGTACAGTCAGTGCAGCTCTCGAAACGGTGTCGAGCGATTCTATACGGTTGAGATAGCGAATACGGCAGGATTCTGCACGTTTCGAGCATCGAACGGAAGCTGAGGCTCTCAGCATGGCATCGTGACGTCGGTGCACGCTCTTCTACACCCTTGTTATCGCATTACGCTCGGCAGGTGGGTAATTTTCCCGTGCCAGTGATTCGACTGGTTTCCTCCTCGCGAAATTTATGCGATCCATCGTTAACGTTGATCGAGGGATGTCCCGTTTTTCGATAAATTCTGTACGATCGATAGATTTGAAACGACCAGAATGATGAAATGGATCATCGGAATCATTGGAAATTGTAGAAATGTTGGATGAAATACACGTCCGTCTATATGATGAAATTAATATTGAAACGTATGACGCGAGTTGGTTCGTATGAGTTACGATTATATTATCTATGATTATCTACCGCTCTTTTAATACGTCCCAACGTTTTATTTCATACGTGCATTATGATTATACGGATATATTTGATAATCCGTCGATCTTGTATTTCATTTGTAATGGCAGGCGTATCCGCTCTGCTCGCGCAACGAGATTGCAGGATTATTTGAAATAATGGTAGACGTATAGCGTATTCCACCATTAGCGAGGATAATTGGAATTAAAGTATATAACCAATGGTTCCCGTAATGGCGATCGGTAGGATTTTGCTCTTTTTCTTCCAACCAACCTTTCGCTTTTACGCTATATATGTCTACCTCGTTCGAGACAAGGTCTTTGCCTCGTCAACCTCTCATCCGGTATTTCATTGTCATCGAGCTGATTAAGATTTCAGTCTCGATCGATCGATTTAGTCGAAGAGGGGGTAGTTGGAGTGTAACGTTAATTGAGAGCGAAACTCGAAGATTTACCGGCAAAGAGGTCGAATCTGGTCCTGCTCCTCTCACTGTCCTCGAAGCCTTCAAGGTCGTCCTCATAATCCTCGTAATCCTCGGCACGCTCTGTCCTGTCTTTCTCACTGACGTTCCTTGGTAAGTTGTTGCTGGGTGTCCTTTGACTCGCCTGCCTGGCTCTGGATTGGTAATTGCCACTGAAGAAGACCGATGGAGGCGGTGGCGTCGAGAGTTGAGAGCTCTGAAGACGCCTCTGAAGATATCTCGCCAAAACCGCCTGAACCGCGTCTGTCTCGGCACCGCCTGGAAGACAGAAATGGAGAACGTCTCGTAATCGGGCCAATACTTTCTCGAATACACCATCTCTCTCTCTTTCATCTCTCAATCTCTCGCACATTCTCTCTCTCGCTCTCTCTCGCTCATACTTCCTTCCTCGTTCCCGTTCTCCTTTAATTTCATGCCGAAAACGCCGTGTGCCTAGCGTTCATCGTCTTACTCTTACATTTGTATGCATGAAATTTTCCGTACGCTTCGCTAAGTGCTCCTAAGGGATCCGCTTGGCAGGGAGTGTAATATAAATTGTTTTTCTTTCTCCCTTACTCCTCTTACTCTTTGCGCCTGTGTCACCGATGATCATCTTCTCTCTTCCCTTTGTCTTTCTCGCTCTTACTTTGCTCCCCGAAAATGTCTTTTGCAAATCGAGGTGACGGTTTGCTCGATCGATCCGCGTATAAGCTGAATTTCGGGCCAACATCCTGGAAGCTTCCTTTCTCAATGTCCTCTTCGTTATGATCCTTCCAGTTCACTGCGGCAAATTAAGTCGAGGGTTATCTCGTTCTTTAATTGGAACTTGGTACTTCCATGACACTTTCAAGGTCAATTTAAACCGTCAAATCGATCATTTCTAAATCTACTTTCAATTGACACCACAATTATGGAAATCTTAATCAGCTGTCCATATTTAGTTTTTCTTGCTTCATCCCCCGTGACACGATATTCCTTCAAATTGTATCTTGTAAGTCTCAAATCTTCATTTTCTGCATGTCCTCTCTTCAAACTCAATCCCTTCATCCGCTCTGTCTATTCTGGAGTTTCCGGTATGATTCTTCGATGTGGAAAAGCCTTCGTGAAATCGTCCAGGACAGTAAAATTGCAGAGAACAAGATTTATTCGTCGAGGATTACACGGATGAATGTCGAGTATTATGCGGTAGCTCAGGATGTGCTCGAAGTCCGACAGAAATCCTCAAAATACGTCCCTGTTGGAAAAAAGCCGTTGTTGTTATGAAGATAACAGGTTCGAATGTCCTGGTGCAGGGAAAATTGCAAGCTTGAGGGTAACCGAGTTTGCTCGTAGCAGATGAACGATGTACAAGAGGTCTTTGACCCTGGACAGGAGGCTTCATTAGAACGACCTCGTTGTGCGTGCGTGCGTGCGTTTGACGTTGAAGGGCCTCCTCGAATCGTCAACGTCACATATAGCGTATGCTCGTCGATTAGAGCTTCTACGAGCTACTACATATTGCTTCAACTAATGAAAAAAACATATAATAATAGAAATATCTCCGATAGACTGCTCGCATTTATGAATTGCAGAAAAAATGTCACGATTTAACGCTAGATTTACGGATGTTGATACACCTATTTTTCAACAGTGTGTCAGTTTGACTTATACATGAAACTTGCAGTTTTTTGTAATGAAAATAGTTCCAAATCAATTAGGATGTAAGATTTATTATTAAAAAATGAACCAACCAATATATATATAGTAATCAAATTTTGAATGAGCCAAATTGGCTCCGTAAATCTAGTGTTAATTTCATTTTTTTGGGTATTTGTTTCGTTTTTCTGTAAGAGTCACTTTTTCAACTTCTGTGACTGTTATTGTAGTTTGAATTGTTTCTCGTTTCTATGTGCCTACGATAAATACAAGGCTATTGTTATTTTAACCTTCTGCACTCCGAATTATATTACAATTTTGTGATCAGTAACTCTCGACGCTTTTAAGTGTTTTGTTTGGAATTGACTTGAACTGAAGAATAGGGCGATTTAGATAAATAGAGGAAGAATCAAAGTAAATTAAATATCTGTTTTATTTGCACTGTTGTTGTATCTTTGCAAGTGCATGATATCTATTGATAAAATTTCTAGAATGTAATCCTAGTTTTCTTTCGCCTGTTGATATTTATTTATTTGGATTTGAATAAATGTCGAGTGAGATTTGACAAAGGAGTTTCTAAAATGCAAACTAATATTGAGTTATCCTCCTAGAAATGCCGGCTTTATGTCTATTTTATTTAAATAGACTAACTAAGTTCTATGAAGAAAGAGAAATCAGGAGGTAAAAAAGGTGATTGATTAAGTAATTTTAGGTTTTACAAGATAAAACTAAAATTTATAGTTCATGACTCCTATCAGTTTTAAGAATTTGGAAAAAAATGAGAAACGGTCGTTTTGACTGTCTTTGAAGTTTAACCATAAATATTGGAGAGTATAACATTCCATGGTACCAATCGCCTGGAATGTATTAACGTAAACCGTCGACTAATGATAGAAAATTTTCTTGAACGCGACGATTGATTTTTTTTTCTTCAAATCGGTTCGAAATCTTCCCTTTCGTCCAGCCGAATGGAATGCGCCACTAGTTGCAGAATATAGCGAGGCGAATTTCATTTGCATGCATCTGAATATTTGTTTTAATATTCGCTTACAAAAATCCTAGCCCGAGCACACGGTAAAAAATGTTGCTGGAGAATTAATTGGATTCTCTGTACGAAGCGATGGTTATCGTTTGAAATTACAAGTAACAGTTATTTGACTTTTACATCGGTTTCGTGGGCAGAACGTGCAAACACGCTAGTACCCTCAGGCTATGGGAAGCGAATGAAACAATTCGCGAAAAGCCAAAGTCGACTGCGGACATTTTTAACTTTCAAAGCATCCGACCGGCAAAAATGGAAAGATATTAAAAACCAAAATATTCCATGATCAAATGAAACATTCACGAATCGACGTCGTCCGTCATATTTCGATCTCTCGATAACCTTAAAATCTTCTGCAACCGGAAACACGTGATCGGATACTCACGGAAAAATTAATCGTTCGTTATTTCACAATTTGACGAAGTTACAAGTGAAAGTAAACGTCATTGGAAGATTAAAAAAAATATAATATTATGGAAAAATATTTCTTCAAGTCCTCCTTGTCTTTCTTTCGATGTCTTCATTTACCTTGAAGCTGGAAAGGTTACCGAAACGTTTCTAATCAAAGTTTTAATTATTTCTCAAGAATTCTCCTGACTGTGCCGAAAAAATTAGAAGAGCGCAAATATCTAGGAATAAAAGAGAAAAAAGGGTAGAAAAAAATCAGGAAGAATTCTGCGGATGGTTGCAGTGGCTCGGAGAAGTCCTCGTGGGATTTCCACGCCCAAGCAAATCAATTTTCGGCGAGCTTCACCACCGAAAACGAGCGTAATTACGCTGATTTTGTCCCGTAAGCCCGTTTGTACGCGTCGCTACCTCGTAATTGAATTTAATTGATTGTATCGTATCGATTGTGCGGCTTCCACCAATTTTTTTCTACCGGAGAATCGTTCAACTGCTATTTTCCGCGGGATCGCAGTCATAGTAATTAAACTTCAAGCCTCTGGTTCTTTTGGTGTTGCACTTTCAACCGACAATTTCATCCATGGAAAAAGAAAATGTAAACCCGTAGATTTCTGTTCTTCATTCCATATAAAAAGAATACTTCTCAAATTCTTCGAGTTATCATTTCCTATGAAATTTCTACACGTTAAAATTTTCAAATATCGAAGAAAATTGTTAACCAATAGAAACTTTATTATTCCATCTGCCTGCTCTCCATTTATATACTTCCAGTATTAATTTGTAAACAACAATAAACTCTTCTATATCCTATGATTGCGTGCAGAAGAAATTAAAGTGTGACACGCTACAGACTGCAGATATTTTTCCATCCAACTTTTCGTTGATTCTCGCAATGATTTCGGGACGTTAAAAGAAAATAGGGTTGAAGAAAAATAAGCAGATAAAAGTACAAAGAAAGAAACGACGATGGAATCTTGTGATGACCAGGATGAAAAGAAGAGTTACGAAGGAAAAAGAGATGTAACAGAATCAGCAGAAGAAAAGGCTAATATCAACGTCGAAGGAAGAAAGAAGATCGTATTGAGTAATCAAGAAAAACTTCGTGTAGAATCGTTTACAGAGTCTGCTGATACTATGAAAAGTTCCATAATATTCGACAACAGAATTGAAACCATAAACGACAGCAAAAACATATCAAAAGTCGATGTATGTGAAGATAAAGTAAAAAATTACATTGAGGAAGAATTTGAGACATATTTAGCAACCGGACAAAGTAATTTTCACGAAAACCTCGTAGAACGTTCGAAAGATTGCGAGAAGGGCTTGGAGGAACATTTAGAAAGGAGGGCAAGCCGTTCCGAGGTAAACTTTAAAGTGTCTCTCCGCGAGGAGGATCAGTTTGAAGCAGAATTTAGCCAACTCTCGGATACAAAAATAATTAGTTTGAAAGAAGCTGTTTCGAGAAAAAATACGAAGTTCTCCCGAAATGAATTCACCGAGAAGGAAAATAAGATGGTCGAGGAAAAGTATGAAATGTCTCTTCGCGTTGATGAAAGTCATCTGAGAAAAGATCTCGTTAGATTTACCAAAGAACGTACGAATCTCTTCGAGGATCATTCTGAAATACGTTCGATGAAGTTTGTCGTATCCTCGGAGGATAAAACAAATTATACGAAAGAAAAATCCGTAATAGATTTAAGTAAGAATGAAACGCAATCTGGAGTAGTGGAGGAAGACTGTAAGGAAGAATCTGGACCTTCTCCAGACGTAAATTCAGTGGAAACTGTTCTCGAAGCTAGATGTATGGTTTCCGTAGTACGACCGTAAGTCACTGGAATAAACTAAGCATTTGGCTTTGCTTGCTTTCTTGCTGAAGTATTTTATTCAATTTTGAATTCTTTACAAATTTCTTAATCTCCCTGGCTTAATGTATTAAACCTAACCCGAGTTCCATCGTGCTTTTCTCAGCCACCATGCTACATACAGAAAAATATTATTGTGGTAAAATTGCACTAAAAAGAGATAATAATTCTTAACTCCTTGCACTACGATTTATTTCTTGACTGTCTCCTCTACAATTCAGAATTTAATTACTAAAAACTATAAAGTAACTTAGAGTTATAGTAATGTTATAGAAATAATATTATCCCGTCGCGTTTTATTAATATTTTCAATTTAATAGGTTTTGAAAAACTTGAAAATTCTCTAGAAAGGAGATCCTAAAAACTATAAAGTAACTTAAAGTTATATTAATGTTATAGAAATAATATTATCGCGTCGCGTTTTATTAATATTTTCAATTTAATAGGTTTTGGAAAACTTGAAAATTCCCTATAAAGGAGATCCTAAAAACTATAAAATAACTTAAAGTTATATTAATGTTATAGAAATAATATTATCGCGTCGCGTCTTATTAATATTTTCAATATAATAGGTTTTGGAAAACTTGAAAATTTCCTATCAAAAGTATACAATTTTCTGTTAAAAAGATAAAAAGTATCATGCTGTCTCCGAAAGAAATTCACGTTAAAGATCAGACATTTTCGCAGACAGGTATAATTAACGATGGTCCACTAAAGGAGATATTTCCGTATTAAAAACTGTAAATTGTCTTTTTAAGCGCGGCATTATGTAAATTACGAGTCCTTTTCACCGTGAAAGTCCAATTTTTAACAGACCTGCCGGGAGACACGGCAAAGAGGAAGAAGACTTGAACGCCATAATTCGACGCATGATAATTACAGAGCTGAGGAAACATCGCGAAAAGGAGGAAGCAGGTCCAAGAAGAGCTCATTCCGAGACCGAAAGCCTAACGAGAAAGGAAAAGAGTAGAATCAGCAATAAGTATGACAGCTTCTCAAATACTCGAGATATCCTAAAAAAACAAACTCTCTTAAATGACAGTCGAATGATTTTCAGAACAGTTCCATTCAGCTTAAAAAATCAATGGGTATTACGAGAGTTTGGAGAGTTCGAAGAAAGTCAAATTAAAAATGAAGATGATCGATCGAATGAACAGTTATCGGACGAGTTTAACGAAAGGAATGAAAAGCAAGCTTTTCTGATTGACGAGACGATGACACGAAACGAAGATCGTTTAGAAAGTCCTAGACGCGACAGGATAATTAACGTTTCAAATGATGCCGATAATCCTGTAATTGATTATGCACCAGGTACAACGTGTCTCATCGAGTCGAAGGTTCTCCTTGAAAGGAAGAACAATTATCGTTCCTTCGTCGAAGCTTGGATAAACGAGATTACACGAATCGTGATTAAAAAGTAAGCTCCAAAGTAATCACTTAACTTGCTGTTGTAATTTGCAAATTCATAGAACGTTATGTGACTCAGCCGTTAAAATTACCTTGGAAACTTATTCGCAAGTTTGATACCGTCTAGGAGGCGGAGAAACCACCTCGATCCGTCGTCCTGGATTCATTATTCAGCGACTCTCAGGATCTCCTGTCGAGCCTCCATCTGACAAATTTTTAATGCTTTACATCGTTTTAAGGTTAACGCGATCCCTCGTGCTCGCGATCCTCGATTAAAAATTTATTTAGCTTTTCAGAACGATTACATTCTTGGCGCATTCGCCACGAAGATTACTGGTTCTTGTATAATGAAAATTATTTGCGATATTTCTTTATAGATTCATTCAGAATGCATGCAATTTTACATGACTTGTGAGTTAAGCCTTTGAGAATTAGCAACGCATATATGTAGTCTGAGAAAAAATTTAATTATAGTCTATTACTTCATGTATACACAGTTAGAATTGCACAAATAGTAATTTATGTGTTTTAGCGCACTTGGGAAGTGAACTTTGGGATATCGATGAAGAAAAATAATATTTTAGTCGATCACGGTTGTTGGGGTAAAAGGTCATTTTCAGGGAGCTGTGGTGAATGTAGGATTTAAGTTTTGCACTCCCTGTTATTAGGTCAGAGTTCAAAAATCTGTAATTTTTAGAAGATTGTGTCAAAATTGTCTTTTAACCCTTTCAAGACGACAAAATCATATGTGGACGTGAGAAAAAATCTAATTAGAGTTTAACGGCTCATGTACACACTTTTAGAGTTGAAAAATTGAAATATGATTACGCAAGTAGTAACTTATGTGTATATAATTAACAGTCTAACTTTCTGACAAAAGGGTAGTTTTGGATTGCCAAATAAATAATTATCTCCCAATATTGAAAAATGTTTCCGTCCGCAGGGGGTTAATAAGTGTCATTAAACATTTTAGTCCCAGAGGCTCTTAAAAAAATAGGATCGAAAAAGCCCGAAGAGCATAATAGCGCTCAGTTGTCCATAGCGTTCGAAATTTCCTGGGATTTTTTACACAAAATCCGAGGATCGCGATCGTGCTGCTTGGGACTGAAGCGGTTAAAAATACCTCGCGCATTTTACATACTTTTTAGATTACTTTACTGATGTGTAGATGTAATAGAGACAATTTATAAAACGCGGCATTTCACTGACTGTAGAGTCTTGGCGATAATCGAGAAGAAAGAGGACATAAGCAAGAGCACCCAAACGGAACCCATGTACGTGATTCACGCTGCAAAAAGTTGCCCCGTTGGCCATAGTCGGCTGTCTCTCCACTTGCAGCTCCATCGTTTAACCACCAATCGTTGTGGAGTTTCTTCGAAAATCATTTACACAAGCCCGGATACCGGAGAATTTATCTACAGGAAAGCTTCCGATAATCTTATCTACGAGAAGAGCAAAGCCAGCGGTAGTCCTAGCTATATACCACTTCCGGAAAGATTTCACTGGAGATACGTGACGCCTAGTAAAGTGAAATAAAAATAAATGGCAAGTGTAACTCGATACTTGCAAAATTTCAAGTAATTAAATCGAATCACGATGAAATAAGCGAGGTTCGAACGACTCTCGTAAGTTTACAGACTTCTTTAGAAATTTCGGTAGTAAAATAATCCATTCGAAGTGTTCGAAATTAATTCAAAACTAAACTCAATTTTCTAAATAGAAATCATGGAGTGTCCTGTCACTTGGCACAGTCTGGCGGAAGAGAAAACTCCCGATCGTTTAATTGCCGATTCCACGATGCCCACGAAGTTGGCAAACATCGGACGATTCTTCTACCGAATCCTCCACTCCTCTCGAATGTGAAACGTTCGTTTAAAAAAGTGCCTGCTTGTCGTTCTTTACACTCGAAATCGGTATGAAAGTGCAGGGAAAAAGTAGTCGTTTATTCCAGGCCACCATCTTTTTGCGGATTAATTCGATATATGCACGGTTTTTTGCGCGCTTGGGTATTCCACGTTGCTGAAGAGAAATGTCGCTGGACAAAAAGTGATTTTCGGCTTTGGTTACTATAGTTACTTTGTTGGGGACCTAATTATTTTGGGTGAATCCCAAACTATCAAGACTATGATCTAGTCTCACATATCCGGATATAATCAAGGTCGGATAAATTTGCATAAGTGGGAGTGAAGGATTTGAACTCGAATTTACTGAGACTTTACTTCCCTAGTAGACAAAAAACAGTAGACTAGAGCAGTTTGTCTATTTTTTGGGGGGGAAGAACTGTGGTAAATTTTTCTATGACCTACTATTATACATAGATTTCATACCGCCATGATTGCGATATAAATATTTTATTACACGAAAAAAATTGCCAAAGACGACGCACGTTTGAAATCGGGGCAACTCTGATTGCGAGCCCATGACTTTACCTCTCTACCACCCATAGCTCAATAAAAAAGGGTGCTTTGTCTACTTTATACTTTTCGGGAACAACTGTGGTTAACTTTTCTAGACCTACTATTTTAGGTAGATTTCACACCGCCAAGATAGTAATATAAAAATTGTATAACACGAAAACAAATTCTAAAAATAACACACGACTTGAATTCAGACCCAGTCTAATCGCAAGCCCAAAACTTTATCTCCTTATCCGCCATAGCGCAATAAAAAGCGACATTTTCTGTTTTACGTTTTTCGGTAACAACTGTGAGTATTCCTCCTAGAGCCTAAATACGATAGATGGATTTCTTCCAGTCTAGAGCATAATAAAAGTATCACATCGGATAAAGCTCCTAGAGGTGACGGAAGATTTGAACTCGAGTCCACCAATCGCCAGCTTGAGCCTTTATCTCCATAGAAAGCACTCCTGTTTCCTCCACTTTGACCAATCAGACTCTCATTTCTTTTAACCTTTTACCACAAAACTTCTTTTTAGCACGGTGTAATACACACGTGGGCCCATTTGTATGTACGGATTCAAAGTGGATTACCGAGCCGCGAGAAGTCGGTAAACATTTTTATATTCTCCTATTTGGAAACGCGCTTTCGAATGTTTTCACCATAGAAATACAAGGCATCACGGAGATTCCTAGTGGGCGCAAATACCAAAAGGATCCAGTGTAAACTCTTAAAAGCCGTACACGCCAGCCTTCGTACGTGACGAGTGGCTTAAGTAATGGTAAACAGAGACGGAATATTATGCGAACTTTGCCGGAGGCACGTCTCACCCGTCAAACCTAGAGGATGCTCATAAATGTCTGTGTTACTACCCTTAAGCGGATAGTAACGGTTTCGAGGGTCGAGCGCAGGCGGTTCATTGTCTCGCGGATTTTTATGCTTAAAGATCGACGCTGCATGTCCGGGAAATCGTTGCATTCCAGGTTGACGGGAAAGCAAGCCTGTCGACCATAACTCATCTTTGCAAACAAAGGGCCTCAAGGTCCCTTTCCAAACGCCTCAGTGTTTTCCTGGCATGCAGATGTCTTTTCGTAGAGACGGTGGGCTTATGGTGCGAGCTGCAAATTTACCTACAATCTCGGTACCCACGTGCGCACCAGACTCAACATCTGGCTCACACCTTCGCGCCTCAATAGATTATAGCCGCACCATAAAGCTTCGCCTGCGCCGGCAAGTCTCCGGCCTCACCACCCTCCTCGACCACCCTCGGTCCCAAACCGAGGTGGCGACGCACGGGCCCGCACTCCGCGCGGACTCGATCGCTCTCCCCTCCAACCGTCCAAAGGATGTCCAAGGACATTTTTCTAGGGAATTCGCACCCTTCGGAAATAGTGAGAAACTCTCTCAGGTGTTGACACACACCACTGTTTCCGTTGGCGTGCGAGCCTTGTTCTTAGGGGCGTGTCCAGACGGTGGAGGGAGAGATCTACTCTACGAGGACTCTTCCAATTTTTGGAAGAGTCAGTCACTCCGCAACACTCACTCAAAACAAGTCTTTCTTCGATCATCCGCAATAGCCAAGTTCAAAGTTCTGTTAAGTTTTTCCTTTGTGATATTTGTACAGTTAGTTATTAAAGTTCAGTACCGAAATTCGGAGTGATTCACCATTCAACCAAGTTCCTTCCACTCCACCCCTGAAAAACCTCGCGACGCTTATCAGCAGCAACCAAAATCGCGGGGAGCGCAGATATTTCGTGGACTTCGTGACAATTAAGCGAAGGTTCGGCCTTACAACCCGAACTGGTCCAGTCGAGGCCTGGCCCCACAAATTGACGCGCAACAGTCTGGCAAATTTATCGTGAAAGGAATCCATGGATCTCCGTACGACGGGATTCGATGCTGGAATATTAAAATCGCCAAAGTACTTCGTAAACGCGTGGCCATCGTGGTGGATAACGATTCCGTTGGATATTACGTGATTCTAATGGTACATTATATCAGACGGTGCTGTTACTTTCATTCGGTGTTTGTTAAAATATACTCGTGTTTTAAAATGTTTTCAAAGTAGGGCGACACGCGATGGCGTTTCAATAGAATCGTTGATTCGAGTGAGGAAATAATTAATGATATATTGAATATATTCAAAGATATTCGTAAGCTTAGCTTCTGAATAATTCTATTATTAAAGTGAATCAGAATTAATGGCCCTTTTAGTCAAAGTTTCAAGTTTTTAGTCTTGCGAGTTTTAGCCTCAATAATGCAATCATGGCAGCTTATCACTTTCTTAACACTAGAACTACCGGCGTTAAATCTATTAAATTTCAATATATTAAATAAGTACTTTGCAAACAGAGGAATCACGAGACCGAAAAGAAATTGGATACGGTGATTTATGTTTTCCTAGATTGACGTAGAATATTTATTTCATGACTCTCCGGTAGACTTGAAGAATTTTTGGAAAAACCTGTGTACCAGTCATTTTGACTGGTTCGGTAGTTCTAGTGTTAATAATGAACATTATTCTAATTATCTTCGACACAAAGCTATTTGGGCAAATTAAGCCCAAAATAAGGGCTTTAATAATAATTAAAGCTTTTAATATTCAACATCAATCTAATTGTAAGTACAGTGTCGGTTAAGTTAGATATTCACCTAATTCTGTGCGATAAAATTGCCAATTATTACTAAACGTGATTCAGGCTCCAAATGGGAACTATATCACCAATTGCGTCATCTCTTTTCCTACAAATTATGTTTTGAAGACCTTAACGAAAGTCACCAGAAAACCGATCGACCTTTTGGAATCTTACTCTCGAGGAGTCTGGTCATCCACACCTACCACCACACTGTCTAAAAACCCATAAAAGGTCAGTTTTGTTTCTAAATCACCGAATTATCCAGAATCGCTAAAAGTTGGCATGTCGCGACGACGTCACCTTAAGTTTATTAAAACTCCGAACGTGAAAGTAATATCATGAAGAATACAGTGTTATAAACCACTACACGAAATACAGCAGTTAATTTTGAAAGAAATAACACGAAAGCATAACGTCATTTGTGCATCATTATGCAACAATAACGTCAATGCTTGTCCATAAATTTTGTTGCAATAACTTTATTAATTAAAGTACACGGTTGAGTTCTTTATTGACGTAGAATTATTTAAACAGCCGTCAGAGCACGGAACCATGGCGATGCGGAAATAAGTAATTAACTGGCATCGGAAGCAGGGCAATTAAGAGATCCTGCCCGTCTTTGTGCAGCTTCGCTCTCTCTCTCTCTGTACTTACGCTCCACTGCAAGAAGGAACGACCGACTAAGTTGACAAATTATGGTCAGTCACACTCGAGCTACTGCGAAACTTTTTTCCCTCCCAAGAAGAAACGAGAAGCGTGGATCAAACGAACGACACACCACCGGTTAAAACAATGGACGTACTTTTTGCAAAGGCAAAAGGTACGGAAACACGAAATCGTTCCGCTGGATTTCGCACTTTTAACGTTTTCATTTTTGTTCAAATTTTCTTTCATCGACTGGTTACATGTACATGGCCGATGAAATATAACTGGATATACTCGTCGAGTGAAACTTCGAGTGAAAATATCTCTCTGAAAGTGAAGCGATTTTGTTTATTTGCATTCTGACCCGATATCGGCTTTCACTTAATTAGTTCTTTGGTCAAATACTTTGAAATTTATGCGGCGAGTATTGTTACACAATGGAGAGACGATAAGATCGTAAAGTATCTATTCCAAATAGGTTGTATAAGAAGTTTTCATCTTTATTCACCCTTGGGGCCCTTTTTTAATCCCTTGCCCTACGAATTCTTACGCGACTACTTTCGCAATAATTCTGAATCATATTGCTAAAATAAAAATTGATCAGAGACTCTTGATGCCTCGTATAATTTAGTGTAACGTTACTATTATAGAAATAATTTGATCGTGTTCCGGTACATTGATACTTTCACTTGACAGGTTTTGCAACACTTAAAAATTTCTTATCACATTTACAGCATGACGAGTGTCACTCATTGTTTTAGGGAAAGGGCTTAAAACAAGATATAATTTGAACTAAATTGAGATAATTAGTATACAGCAAATAGATCTTATTCTCAATAAAGTTATATATTGCTAAAATAAAAATTGATCAGTGACTCTTGATAAATCTAATAATTTAGTGTAACATTTATGTTATAGAAATAATTTTATCGTGCCTCAGCACATTAATACTTTCCATTTTATAGGCTTTTGAAAATTTAAAAATTTTCTATCATATTTACCGCACCAAGAGGGCAAGGGGTTAAAACGAGATATAATTTGACCCAAATTGGAATAATTAGTACACAGCAAATAGATCTATTCTCCATAAAGTTATAGTATAAAAAAAGATCTGTTTCTTTTAAATAGAAAGTAGGCTGAGATTCAAGGAATGCGCCAGGAAGTAGTTTGATTTTTTTAAGATGCAGACGAAGGTTGAAATGTCCCCGTATAATGTCAGGGGCGTGATATTCTTACGTTGCTCTTTCCTGGTCGAAGAGACGTCATCCTCGTCGTGATGTTGGCACGTGGCAATCTTTTTTTACCTTTATAACTGTCATCGTACTTCTTCGCAACGAGCTATTAAATATATTTACATATATTAAGCGACCCTGCTCTTGTTGTCCCACATTTTATCAAATTTTGCGATAAAGACTCTCAAATCAGGTTTCTAACGTTAGGAAATTTTTGTAATACATTTACATAAATCGAAGCGACCTAATTTCGTCATTCAGTTGGAACAGCGTCTTTAAAGGAGATACTACGAGACGTTCGATTTCGATAGCAGCTTCTTTTCCAAGCCACTCCTTCGGAGAAACAAACTGATCGGCTCAATGTCGACTTTTAAACGTGGAATGTATTTTATTGAAGTTGGAACATTAGAAACCAACGGTGGTTTGGAAATTCGATGGAACGTAAATTCGAATTGCAAACGGGATAGGAGTTTAATTAGTCCACAATTTAAATGAACCTCTCGAAGGCAAACAACGGAATGGTTCAGGTGAGACAAGAAAAATATTTAAAAAGTCGCACCCTGTTTGTTTCGCTGTTTCTCATTCGGTCTTCCATTTCACGGGTCGTGGACGGTGGAAATGGAAACATTATTGTTTGATCGAGCTACGATCGATCAGTTCAGAGGAAATGGCTGAGAAATTCTGTGGACGGTGTAGGTTTTATTTACAACATGATTAACATTTTTCAATATTTTGGTCCTTCACGATCAATGGGAATTTCACAATGTTTCTATTGTGATATTTATGTGACCGCTTTCGATGAAATCTGACTAATCGCAAAAGAGAATATTTATTCGAAACTGTGTGTAATTTTTAATAAATGTAGTGACTCTTACCCTTTTCATAAGTCAAATTTGCTATTCTTTGTAAATATCACGCTTAGCATAGAACTAATTTAACATTTAGGAATTCATTTCTTCGATAATTCCGTTATTGATTGCTATTTTACCATATTTGTTAATAAGTCCTGATATTACTTCGACATTCCTGGATTTATTTCCCATAAAATATACCAGGTATTAAAGGTTAAAAGATTTTAAAGAATAAGTAATTTACCATGGATAAAGGTCATTCCTTGAGAATTTCAATCCGTTCACCAGCTTATCAGCTTCCATGTATTGTTCTAAATAAATCATCTGCAATTTCCGACGGTAGAGCGGAAAGTCGATGACTTAAATCTTCGGAGAATTCCAACGTTTTCCGTTAATTTCTCTGGACTTTGCTCGGATCCTCGAAAAGAGGCCAGAAAATGTAAGAGCAGGATGTAAGGGATGAAAAAAGAAAGGAAGGAGAAGGATAAGGAGGTAAAGGGGCCTCATTCAAACGCAAATTACAAGCGGCTCCATTTCCATTTTACGAACAATGCACAATGAACCCTTACCGGAAATAAGAACGAGCTTTGGTCTATTCATGCGTGTGTACTTCCCTTCTTTCTTCCTTTTTTTTTCACGATCACAGTCATTTTACTTGCCATTGGAAGGATCGGATGTTTCCTTGATAAAGAAGAATTGTCTTGCCCTTTAAGGGCAATTTACACCTGCATCCTCTGATCGCAAACCCTGCAAATCCGTGGACGATCTTTAAAATCGTTGTTCCTCATATCGAAAGGATTCATCGAGGAACAAATGAATCGTAATTAACCCTAATTCTACTCGCATTCTATCTCTTATGTTTACAAGGGAACATCCCGAAGGGTATATCACTGATTTTTATGAAATTTTAGTATCTCTTGAAAATATTTCACACATATTTTTTATCGGCCATCTTTCACGTTAAAGAGTTAAAAACCACCTTTAGGTTTAGAGTTATAAAATTTATTTAACGAGTATCTCGGAAATTATTAGAGATACAAACATTTTTTACAGATTGCAAATTAACGCCTTGGGACGGCGAATCCGACGGTGTAAACATTTTTTTTGAGGGCGCTTTGCACCCCTTTTTGTATGTGGTCGATTGCTAATAAAAAAAATAGCTGTCAAATATTTTTTACAAGAACTATATTACACTAAAATTTCACAAAAATCGCCTTCAGTAGTAACCTTATTAATTTTCGAAATTTTTAAAAGAAATTGCGAACCCATCATTTCGACCGCCTCGGTAATTTTAGTGTCAAGGGTAAACGATAAAGTTTTCTAATTAAATTTCAAACAATTAATAAGTCTTCGGGTAATTTTAACAGAGACGTATTATCGCGACGATAAATAATCGACTTTAATCTCATTGCCGAATCTTCGGTTTCCACTCGAATCTTGGCATCCCTCCGATCTTAAATTGTCCCGTAATTTCTTCGTCCTCCGCGTCCTCCAAGAAACCAACGCGACGAGGCAAACCACGCCGAAGATACTCGTTTCCACGCACGTGAAAATCGAGGCAAGAATTTCCCATCGTATAGATCTAATCGGCAAACTAATACGCATTCTGCCAAAAATTGCATTCCTCGGTGTCTCCATGAACGAGTCGTCCATTCGATCGTGAACGGTCTTGGCAACCCTCCGATCTTTATTTCTCTGCAGATCGTTCT
Organism: Cerceris rybyensis; assembly: GCA_910591515.1. Taxonomy (NCBI): domain Eukaryota; kingdom Metazoa; phylum Arthropoda; class Insecta; order Hymenoptera; family Crabronidae; genus Cerceris; species Cerceris rybyensis. The sequence goes on from OU342790.1 coordinate 10,882,046, forward strand.
CCTTCCTCGTTTCTCCAGGAAAAAGGAAGAAAGAAAGAAAGAAAGAAGACGCGTAACAAGCTGTCTTCCATCTGTCCTTTTCTTCTCCTTCCAATCCAAATCATTTTCTTTCCTTCCAAGCTGATTTTACTTCTTCTTTCTCTTCTTCTTCTTCGACCTCTTTTCCTTTTGTCTCTCAAATTTCCTATCATTTTCCTACTTATCTTCTCCGTCCACTTTCGGCTGTCTTCCTTTTTCCAGGATCCCTACACTTTTCTTTCTCTCCTTCGAAAGGACACGAGCATACGTTTTGCTCCCCTTCAGTCTCTTCTCTTGTTCCGATCCCTTCGTCTCATCCTCTTCTCTCAGCGAACGTGGAAAGATGGGAAACACATGTCTCCCTCGTTGTCGTCCATAATGAAATCCGATTTCCTTTCAAACTTGCGCCCTCGTCCTACCCTCTCGAAGACTCTGCGATACTCGGAAACGGAGCAAATAGCTTCGGCTTCGATAAAGCTCCTTCGTAATACGTCCACGATACCGTCTCGTCGTTGGATCAACGTCGTGAGATTTATCGCAGGGGGAAATGCAACGACGATTCCACTGTCTGACCTTTGAGGGTTTATTGAATTTTGAAAAAATTATTGGATTTGTGGGAGTCTCGTTTCGTTGAGGTTCCAAGGGGCTCACGTACTTATGCGTGCGACAAATTTATACGTTAGTACTGTGTACACTGTATTAGAGTTTTTGCTATTACTTTGTTATAATTTAACACGAGATTTACGGATGTTGATATATCTATTTTTCTAAAGTGTATATAGGTATATAGTAATCAAATTTTAAATGAGCCAAATTGGCTCCGTCAAATCCAGTGTTAACCCTTAAGTGCATTAATACATTTTTCACTTGTAGTTTTACGTAGAAGTTAATGAGATTTAAAGATCACCAGGATTTTTTTCCATGATTGAGTGGAAAATTAAATGAATCTGAATAAACTTCGGTATATTTTATTTATATACAATGAATTTCAATGAAACTTTGTAACCACATGTGCTATATATTATACTATATTAAATATCATACAGTTTAGCAATTTTTGTGGTGTGGCAAAATTGAACTGGCTAATGCAAATGCAAACAGAGTTAACTCGTGAAGGTCAACAATGTGTCAATACATAATATAGCAGTCAATTGAGTATCAAACAATTAAAATGCTTTGGAGGTATAATTATTGCAGAAATAATTAATTGTCGGCTACGAACAAGCTGGCTGAATGATGGATATGGTGTCAGAAGCTTAGCCACCTCGTTATTGGGTTTTAATTGAAGTCCTCGTTAGATCTGGAATGTTTTTTCCATCAGAAGTCGACTTAAAGCTGTTGATTCTGGGAAAAACGGACAGAGTGGTTGCAGTCGGAAAATCGAAGAAGAGAGGGAGAAAAAGTATTAATAATTTTATTTCTCAGTAACTGCATTTTTTCGATTTATTAGAGTACAAAGTTATCAATGTCTGGCGTTGTTCAGAAAAAACGAAACTGCCATATAGAATACGTAAGCCTAGAATATCTTACGGTGGCAAAATAATGGTCCATTACACCGAAGTTCATAAGACTCTAAAAATTATTTCCTTAATTAAAAGTTAAAAGAAGAATGATCGAGAATAATTTCATATTAATAAATCCACCGATATTCTACATTCTTTTCATTACTTCCTTAAAAATTTATACTCTTCGAACGTTCTTACAATTCAATTTCCATTTAGAAATTCATGCGGCGCAAATAGTTCGTGAAATAAACCATTACTTCAAGTAATCGTTCCCGCTTTTCCGAATAAATGGTACTTTTTGCGTAAGATGTTTCCCAGTAAAGGTAGCAATTTGGACAGGGACGAATTGTGTTTCCTAATTGGCAGCTTTTTTCTACCGTAATTGGAAGTACTCAAAGAGCTTCTCTCTCTCTTTCTCTCTCTCCCTCTCGAAGGATTCCTCTGAAATCGGAAAAAGGCGGCAAAAAAGATCTGGCTACGCTGATAAAATAAAAAAATAAAATAAAATTGTGCGGTTGAAAATGAACCTTGGTGAAACGTGTCTCTAAGGAGTGGAAAATACGAATCGTAATGCAACCATGGAAATTGTTTTCAAGCAACGAATGTGTAATTAAATATACGCATGTCTTCTTCATAGGGCAACAACCTGAAATATTTTAATTAAGCTGTAGAATTCCTCCGAGTGTATGCTCTTGCAACATACTGATTTTTTAATTCTGCCGTGATAAAGGAACGAAAAGAATGTAAAATATGGCCAGCCTCTGGAAACAGGGAAGAATGCCACGATCCATTATCTTTAAACGATGACTCGTCGGGAAAGTCTGTCGCCTTGGTAAAAGCTTTAATTAAATTTCGACTCGGATCAGGAACAGGCGGGGCTTTTAAAAGTTCATTGTCTTCAAAACCGAACTGCCGACGATCCTTCGAACGTCCCTTTCACGACTCGCCGATCTCATTAAAGACGAGTGAAACGTCGTATAAATACGAAAGACGGCCTACCGTTCCATGACATTTCGAAATCCTGAAACGATCGGTCGTTAAATCGAAACGATTCCAACACACACAGAACCCAGGTGCCAACTACCATTAAATCGAGACTCCTCTCGATCGACCGAAAATCGTTTTTCTATCAGCGATTTTTAGCGAATTATTTCGAAACGTTTCGGCATTCTGTGAGGCAATCTGTGAAATTGGTTCAAGATCAAATGCCTCGCCCTTCAGTTTCTAATTTACACCTACAGACACGTCTAGCCTTTTTTGCTGGTTGTAAATTTTTTTTCATCATTCTCTGTCCACAAGCTTTCAAAGATATTCGAGTAATAAATACAAGTGGCTCGGTTTAATAAAAACATTCAAGAATGTTTTCGCACGATGATAAATTATTAACGGTACCTTGAAATTTAAAAAAAAAAAGAAAAGTAATAATTCTTATTCCGCATAGAAACATATATATTTCTTATTTTGTAATTGGTATCGAATACCTTTGCCTCTCTGTAACACTAGATTTACGGGTGTTAAATCTGTTATACTTAAATATATAAAATAAGTAGTTTGAAGAAAGAGCAAAGAAGATAATTAGTTATGTAATTTGTATATTGTAAGGTACACATGAAATATCTACTGCAATGCGTACCTATAAATTTGAAAACCATTTTCAAAAAAGTAGGTATCCGTCACTTTAACCGCCTCCGTAGATTTAGTGTTAATTATCAAGTGACCTCAACTTTTCTCAACGAAAATAAGTCAAAGAGACGAAATACACGAATTCACGTCTCATATTTCTTAACACGTCGAGCGCCACTGATATTTCGCTCGTTTTATCGTTTCTACCGAAGTGATACTTTTCCTATTAAAATCCCTCACTTTTCCTACTAAAATATTAACACTTTACCGACCGTTAGCCGATTAATCGGCTTTTCGGGCCCAACACTTTTGAACTTTTTACTAATTAATTGATTGCTATGGCAATTAATAAATTATTATTTTTCATTGCGGTTAACTGTGCCAAGGACTCAGTGAAGAAACTTTGCAATTTTCGAAGAAATATCAATATCAGGTAAATATTTGTATGCAAGAGATCGATCAGAAGTGGGTAGGATGTTAAAAAATACCGGTCGGTAAAGTGTTAAAACCCATCTGTGTAAAGCAGAAACTTTAAAGACAGAAATAGACATATATTCAGCAGGATTATATCTTTTGAACGCCTGTATTTAAACACTGAATGTGTTAGAAAATTTGTAAACATTACAATTAAAAGGTCACATGAAATTTCATTGAATCGAATAGTATCGGTCACCGGTGACCGCCATGGCAGTCAACGTGTTAACCTTCTCGAACGAGAGACACGCTAATTTGCATCAACAACTTGTCTATCATCAAATAAAAAATTCTCCTTTAACAGAAGTTCTTCCCAAGTTGAAAATTTACATTTTTTCACCAGTTAAGCATTCTTTAAAAACGTAAAGAACTTACGATTCACGTGAGTACACAGGATACCGCAAATAACGCGTAACACTGGGTTCCTTACAACTTCCGCTAAAAAGACACTCACCGGAAGGCGAGTCTCGCAGGTCGGTGATCTTGTTTCAATTAGGATTGCACTCTCGTAGCAAATGTTCAAGCTCGTTGAAACGCAAGAAGACGTTAGCGTTCGCAGAGACATCGCTTATGTAGACTCGGTGTGCGTTACCTTAATGGCACTGAAATTGTACAGAAATCTTGGTGCACTTAACGCGAGCTTTGCAGTCGGCCAGAAATTTCCTTAAAAGCTTCATAAGACAGAGGCCGTGTCGTAAAAGCCTGATGTTGTAACTTGAAAACGTCCAAAACTGTGGAAAGTGTGGAAAAACCCTTACGAATTTCAACTCCACGTGTAGAACGAACTGGATTTAATAACGCACCGTACACGACGCATTCATTTAATTATTCTCCTCGTCAACGATCCCGGTTGAAATCTCACCGATAAAAGTTACATTTCTCGCGAACTTCTACGTATGTTTTGTAAACGTTGCTGTCGTGATAAATGTGATTTATGAAATTGAAGGATAATGGGGATTTCAGTGTTTTCACGTGTTTTTGGCGGGATATTTCGATGTTACGATGAAAAGGTGGAAAAATGGGGAGATAAAAATAAATACTATTTGTAGAACCTTTAAATGTTTGATATTATAGAACAATTTGATAATAACGAATCGAGCGAATCGATATTTGCAATGTTTTTTACGATGTTTGAGGAAATACTTGGTGAGAAATGGAATCGAATTTAAAATACGCGTTTCCGAGTGCACGACGGACAAACCGGAAACACGAAAGAAAAAATACGGATTGTTCGTTAACGGTGTGAAAAAAAAAGAGATGGAACTTGGAACGAAGAGCTCCGGCAATGGCTCGTCCGGTGAAATATAAATATAAATTTCTCCGCTGGTCATAAATTTTCCGCTACTAGCTTTATTTTCATGTCCCCTGTCGCGTCATCTCGTAAATAAAATCCTGTGCCGGTGGTCCTGTAAAACCAGCTATAATTATTTTAATGCAGTAACAGAACAGATTCGATTCAACGAGAGGAGCGAACGATGCGTCGGACAATCCAAAGAGATATTTTGCGCACATTAGGGGATTTAACTTTTTTTTTTGCCTACCCTCTTTTGTTCTGTCATTCCTAAAACAAATTTCGTGTCGTCCCGTAAGCTTCGAATTTCGACGAAAAATGAGGGGAATAATGGATCATCATACTTACGGAAAATTTTCGAATAAACGAAAACGAAAAACGTTGTTGCTGTCGGTTGTTATTCCCTTTGCTCTTATTCGGAGGATTTTATTCGCAAAATATAGTTGTCGCTTAATATGTTAATTTTTCATTGATTAACACGTTAAATCCCACCGGTATTTCGCTACTTTCATCATTTGTGCTGAAGTAAAACTTTTCGTATTAAAATGACATCGTTATGAAAAAGAAATTTTAAAGACACTGGAAGATAAATATTCGATAGATCTTTGTCTTTTTAACGCCACTATTTGGCGTTATTCCGCTGTTTTATCGTTTCCAATGAAGTGAAACATTTTGTATTAAATTCACATTTTTATGAAACAGAAATTTTAAAGATACAGATATACAGATATTCGGAAGACCTATTTTTAACGCCAATATTTGTACATTTAGTATGCCTAAAAATTCACAAATATTACAAGTTAACAGTTATATGAAACTGAGTTTATTTTTCATTGAATTCAATTGAACTCAATAGTCAGTCACCGAAGATCCCCGTGACAGTCAACGTGTTAATTCCATATGTTAAAAAATTCATTAATATTGCAATTTAAAAATTACATGAAATTTTATTGCATTCAATAATGCCGGTCACGAGTAACCCCCGACTTTGGCAGTGACATTGACAACAGTGTGACAGTGATTTTGACAGTGACATTGAGACGATGTGACTGAAAATTGTAATAACGAAATAAAAAGATTCGAAGAAACAGTAAAAGGAAAGCATGAAGGTATTTGATAAGGGGTAGGAGATGGTAAGACAAATCGTGTCGTCCTCCTCCTCGATTCGAAACTTTTCTTCAATTCTCGCAGCGATTATCTAAAGTTCCGTTAGGCGGCTGTAGCCATTCTTATCCTCGGATATTTCGTAGGTTAAACTTTTCTCTATACAATGATCCCAGTGACCTCCTTTCGTTTATTGCTAGCATCGCAAATCGACGCTACGAAGTTCGTAAAAGTTTCATTTAAATCGTTGGCCAAGCGCACCACGCGATACGGGTTTACGGAGATGAACAGTGTCGGGTTTTACTGTTACGCGAATAATAATAAATTATACTCTCCATTTCGAGGAAACATCCAACACGATCATAATAAAACAGGCTATTTCATGCGTCAAACCGATGATTCCATTTTTTGTTGGGAAATATTTCAAACTAATTTGGACCATTCTTTAACGCGTTACGCACTGGACACGATTTATTTTTCTCGCTTCGGCCGTTTGGGTAAAAAGCAAATTTTTAGTTAAAAGCCCATTATTGTGAATTATAAATGGCAAAAATATAAATACATCTGTACGAAAAATGTGTGCTTTTAAACCGCTTTTTATATATTGAATACACCGATCGATTTAAGCGCATCGTTATAATATTTATATCGAGTTTGATTGGATTTGATGGCACTAATATTCTCATCTATTTAAAGGAGGTAACTTTTCACTGTTTATTTCAAGGTTTTCTCGAAATTCCCCTTAATTAAAGATTAATCGATGAAGAAGCAACAGCGTGTCACGCGATACGGGTTTAGGGAAATGAACAGTGTCGGCTTTTACCGTTACGCAAATAATTATAAATTATACTTTCCTTTTCAACGATCCAACACGATCATAATAAAACAGGCCATTTTGTGTGACAAACCAATGATTTTTTTTTGTGCAAAATATTTCTAAGTAATTTGGACTATACTTTAACACGTTACACACTGGACACGATTTATTTTGCTCACTTTGGCCATTTGCGTAAAAGGCAAATTCTTATCTAAAAGCTCATTATTATGAAATATAAATGGTAAAAACATCTGTACGAAAAATGCGTGCTTTTAAACCTCATTTTAGATATTGAATATACCGAACGATTTAAGTACATAGTTATGAGGTTTATATCGAATTTAATTGGACTCGATAGAACTAATATTCTTGTCTATTTCGAAGAGGTAACTTTTTACTGTTTATTTCGAGGTTTTCTCGAAGTTTCCTTTAAATCCGGACTCACCAATGAAGAAGCAACAGCGCACAGAGGAAGGAAAGTATTAGCGAATGTACAAATGCAACGATCGATGCTGAAATAAATGGAAATGTGAAACTTTTCAACGTTTCAAGGAGAAAAATATTCGAAGCCAACCCCCCGCGACTGATGCACGGACACACAAAGGGTAATGCACTCGATCGTTCGACAACTCTCTTCTTTCGCGAGATATTCGGTCTTCGAATCGAATATACAGAATTTCCCGATGTACAATGGCCCTTCGGCAAAAGAAAGGAAGCATTGAAAAAGAAAGAAAAACATTGCATCAAATACTCTTCGATAAATAATAGAAAGTCGAAAAGAATAAAGGACTTTGCACGAAAGAACATCAGTTTCCATGTTATCAAAGAAAATTCCCGTTTTACGAATAGGTCTCGATATCGAAACCTTAATTAAAGTTCCACTCGGTTGTCTTTGGTATAATGCTAATTGTACGATCGGCAGTAAAGAAGTGGAACAGGGTCGAGCAAAGATATCGCGTCCGAGGGAAAATTCGAGATATCGCGGCATCGTTCATATTTGCATACAATGCGCTACGATGCGCCGGACAGACAATGGAGGACCTTTTTTCATTCGAATGAGAACAAGGCGGGAAAGAGAACCGGCCAACGGTGTTCCTGGTGGCGTAACGTAAATCATATCTCGAAATAGATTCGAATTCCCTTCATGAATTCGAGTGTCCGCCGGCCATAAGCGCCGGAATGGATTTAATCTAGCCTCGAATCTTATCTCCTCGAGCCACCGGAACGTTTGTATCGGGACAGATAATTTTGCGACTTAATTGCCCTTCTATCGATCCACACAGCTTCCCTTCGAATTGTTTACATCGGTTTCAACCCCTGTTTTGTCCTTTACGAGGGATGCAATTTTTGCCAATTTCGTCTCCTTGCTCTAGAATACCAAGTGACTCATGTAACGCGATAAGTAGGATACAAACTTTGGCAAATTTTCAAAAGCTAGAAATTGAAATTATTAGTAAGACTGATACCTTTATTTCTTCAATTTAAATCTGAATTTTTGTCAGAAGAGAAATTGTAGGGTGAGGGGGTCGAAGTTTATTTTTTTAACAAAACTGTGAAAGTATCAGTAATAGCCCGAGTCGAAAATTTCAGCCCAAAATCCTCCTAAATTACCAAATAACTTAGGATATTTAGGCTGAATATGGAAAAATATGTTACATATAAAAGAATGCAAATTTTAATTCCACAATCGCCCTAAACTTGTTCATTTTTGTCTAGTTTAGGATCAATTTAGGCTTCATACAGCCGAAAATAATCCTCAGAATTCTTATTTAGAAAATTAATCTAACAATAAGCCCAATATTAAGCTGTACATTCTATAATGAGGAGTTTTAGAATTGGATTGGAATTGCAGTGATTTTAGGAGATTTAGAATTTATATGGAATGAAATGATAATTTAATTCCTACTTGCTCCTGAAAGCCCTATTTATAGAATATGAGTCGACAGACTTGGAACTTCTGAAATAGTTTTAGGAGATGTCAGATTAAATTGGAATACAAATTTTACCTGATCAGTCCATATAACTCCTAAAAATCATATTTACAGGACTTTGAGGCGCGTAGACACACTAGTTGAGGATTTTGAGGTTCAAAATGGTATACATAATTAAGCGGCAAATGAGAAATCAAAAGAATCTAGGATTTGAAGTTTCTTTTTAGGCTGGACTTTTCGACTCGGGAAAATGTGTGAACATTACAGTGCTTTTTATTGGTCGCTAACACTAAAAACTATTAACACTAGAATTACCGACGCTAAATCTATTATATTTCAATATATCAAATAAGTACATTGGAATGATAGCAATCAAGAAGTGGAAAACACAATCGATTTGACAATCTGTGTTTTATAAAATGTTAGAATATTTCCTCTATGACTGTCTTATAAACTTGAAGAATTTTTGGAAAAAATTAGGAACCAGTGATTTTCACTTGCTTGATAGTTCTAGTCTTCAAAAAATTTTCATTCACAGTAACTTGAAAGCACCGACCATTGAAACCACTAAAATAATAATTTTCCCGCGAAATGTAAACCGCCCCGATATTACCATTTGCAAAAATGAATTCCAACCGAGCAGAAGCAGCAATCTCGGCAATCAGCGGGGAAATTGTACACGTTGGAAGACCTTCGACCAACGTAGACTTCGGGTGGGTAGGATAATTTTTATTTAAACAAAGAGCTTAATCGATGCGCGCCGAATGGGCTCAATAAAATCGCAATCATGGGTACTCCCTTGGCCGTTTGCTATCCGACAACGCCCGGTAATCATTGCAATCGGGATTCGTTTGTTAAACGAATTTGGAAAGAGAGTATAGGGACGATTGTTCTCCGCTGTTCACGTTAAATACGCCGGGTAATTACCAATTAAGCGGTGTACACAAAGCTCCGTGGTGCATGGCAGATGTTGCCGTTCCACGATCGATTCGTTTGTTCTGTATGCGCATAAATTAGAGAAAAACGCTATTTGCGATTGCAGCCATGATTGCCAAGTTGTTTCGCAGCTATTCCCCTTCCATTTTTCCCACCCCCTCGATACTCTTTTTCCACCCCCGTCAAAGATCCCGCGACAAAAAACACGTCGCTTTCAAATTATACTCGTACTCCGATCGGATTCGAGTGGATCGGCAACGTCCATTCGATAATGCTCTTTTCTACTTATCCTATTTACATTCCCGTATTTATTTATTCCCTTTCCATCCCCCTCTTTGCGAACGATTTCCCTTTAAAATTGTACGCGACAAGTTCAACCCTCGTGGAAGTTCAAATAGAACGTGACACGAAGATTTTGTCATAGGGGTATTGTTATTGTGTTTCATGTTTTTTTGTTTCTCTTTTTGCTTGTATTACGTGTGTTATTGCAAAGGTTCAAACCTCCTGTTGGAAAATTCTCGATTGATATTCCCGGATATGAAAAGCGATTTCAGGATCATGGAAAATTTAAATTAAAAAATTACGGAACGAGAGAAAGCGTCTATTTTATTTCATATGTATGGAGGAGATTGGAAAGGGACCTTTTTGCGTGGAAATATGAAATTTCACGATTTTTGTGTTGAATGGAAATTCAACAAATTCGTATCAGTCTTTTTGGGAATAATGTATGCGGGATAGAGTGGAAATTTATTTCCGTGTCAATGAAATTTGCGTTAATGTCGGGAAGAGTACCTCGTCTAATTTAAGGAAGGTTGAACGCCGTTTATAGTGGCGCCATGGCGCGATGAAAGTCCTTTATGGGAAGTTTATGGGATTCCAACGATCCGGCACGACGTACACGCGAATGCAAGTTTAAAAGGCATCTCTGTTGCACGTTGGCCTAAATCTTCATCCAAAATCTAATTCTAAGCTCTTAAGGAATTCGAAAGAAATAAAAGAAGATAATCTGAAGCGAAACAATCGAAAATGATTCTTAATATTTTCATAAATAAAGTATCATTTTTCGTACACAGCTTTGAATATAAACGAATCGATTATTTCCATCAAAGTGAAGGAAAGAAATTGAAATACAAAAGGTATCGAGTACTTTCGTTTCGCACACGTTTCAATCGTCGAATCTGACGACAGACGAAGCCCTCCAAATAAATATAGCATAATCTTTCAACGGAATAGAAATCGATCTTGGACGTTTATCGAATAAAAATACGTATTTGCATCGAGGGGACAGGGATTTCAATTAAAGTAGGATTTTGAGTTTCCACCTGCGGAATATCAATTAAGTAGCAATTTTCCGGGAACGAGGTTCCACCGGCGGAGGAAAACCTCGATTTCGATTCCACCTTAATTACTTCTGTCCCACGGTGATTGCCTATTATGTACTACTATCTGGCTGTAACGAGTTTTCCTACCGAAAGAAAATCTTTTCGTACCTCGTTACATTACGTTTATTCTCTATGATGGCAGAGAAGCTCCAACGCAAAGAAAACGCCGTTTAGTATGCGCATTTTAATCAATATTTCTCCCGTCAAAGCGTCACAAGCAGGAGAGAGCGTATAAATTTTTGAATGATTTTTTTTTTCATTTGAAATTTCAAACTTGCGGGACTTGGTAAACTTCTTACTCGTTACACAGTGTACAAGTGTAAATTTTTTAACGTGTAAGACGGTAATTATGGAGATAAATGCGGAAGAACGAATTCTAGGGTATGCGGAGGGAAAGAAAAATGTGAAATAGGGAAAGTAAAGAATATTGTAATACATGATAAATATTATATTGACTTGAGAATTGAAAAGACTTGCTACTATTTCTCTACTCTATTACTAGTTTAAAATATAGGGTTGCTTAAAATCAAAAATAAAGACTGCGATATTGATTAATATCGATTAAAGTGTAAACGTCTCTAGCGCTAGATTTACGGCCACTAAATCTAGTACATTCAAATATTTTAAATAAGTACTTCGTAAAAAGATAGATCAAGCTGCAAAAAATACTATTAGCTAAGCAATTTGTGTAGCATAAAATAGACTTGATATATCTACTGCACCGCTTCTCTATAAAATTGTGAAATATTTTTAAAAAAGTAGGAATCTAGTGTTAAATATCGTGATGGGATAAACAATAATCACCGTAGCAGTATTTCATCGACTCTTAATTTTATATAGAAGAAAACTTAGTATCCTCTCCTTAAAAAATTATCGAAACTTTTTTGGAACCCGTCACAGAAGTTGAATTCATCCTCATCTTTATTAACCATTGCACTCATTCGACTCCCCATATATCTTTTAAAACTTGCTTCTCAGATTACTGAAAACCCATCTAAAACCGTAGATTTCAATCTTAATTCAATCATGCCACAAGCAGAATAGTAAAAAAAATACTACCATCCCAACATAAAAAATACATAAATTCAAAGATCACTCCTTAATAGACTTTCGTTAAAAATACCTCAACAACATCAATACGATAATCCAATCGCTTTATTCCGTAGAAATTCCAACAAACACCCCATCGACGTTTCCTCGCCGCCGATAAAGTTAAAAAAGAAAGGGGGAAAAAGGAAAAGGAAAATCCACCGCGCGAAATTATTCATATGAAGTAAACGTCTCGAGTAGGAGGACCGTTGGAAGGTATTCACTTTGAGAGAGTCGGATTTTTTTCCGCTCACGCGGGCACACTTAATTTGGCCTTTTTACAATCTGCTCGTCTTGGTAAAAGCCAGCCCCGGAATCGGGAGTGAACTTTTCAATCTCGCGGTGGATTCTTGGCTTCCAATCTGCTCCCAATATCACGGGGTATTCGTCGGGCTTTTGAGTTTCAGGGAGTGAATTCCAAAGCCCCTCGATTTCAGTGCGTCGAGTTTATCGAGCGGATAGAGAATCTCGTTCGTATACGTCTCATACGTGTATAGTTATAGTCCGTAGACCGGTGTGCTATATAAAACGCTCTCTTATCGTCAACGACAGGAAAATGAAAATTTCATGGGAAGGCTGCAACCTTCCGGCAAATGTTGCGATAATGTCTCGAATTTTCTTGTACCTGGATCTAGCGATTAGTGCTGACTTCTCCTTTTCATTTCTTTCTTGTAGATTCAATCTAAAAGATGATTGCGTCTTTGGTCGTTGGACTTTTCGTTGGAGAATGTTTTTAGGGGGAGTCTAGCTTGTTTGGAGAATCTTAAGGGATTTTTGGAAGATTTTCTACGTTTGTTATGGAATTATTTAGGTTTTGGTGTGCTTGGTTTGCATGGAAGTAGGAAGAATTAAGGTGTGAAGGTGTTTTCTAGGGAGAATGTTTTTAGGGTAGGTTTAACTTGTTTGGAAAATCATAAGGGATTTTTGGAAGATTTTCTACGTTTGTTATGAAATTATTTAGGGCTTGGTGTGCTTGGTTTGTATGGAAATAGGAAGAACTAAGGTGTGAAGGTGTTTTCGAGGGAGAATGTTTTTAGGGTAGGTTTAACTTGTTTGGAGAATCGTAAGGGATTTTTGAAAGATTTTCTACGTTTGTTATGGAATTATTTAGGTCTTGGTGTGATTGGTTTGTATGGAAATAGGAAGAATTAAGGGACTCTATGAAGGTGTTTTTAGGGTGAGTTTAGCTTATTTGGAGAATCGTAAGGGATTTTTGAAAGATTTTCTACGTTTGTTATGGAATTATTTAGGCCTTGATGCGCTTGGTTTATATGGAATTAGAAAGAATTAAGGGATTCTATGAAGGTGTTTTTAGGGTGAGTTTAGCTTGTTTGGAGAATCGTAAGGGATTTTTGGAAGTTTCTCTACGTTTGTTATGGAATTATTTAAGTGTTGGTGTGCTTGGTTTGTATGGAAATAGGAAGTATTAAGGGATTCTATGGAGGGTATGGAAATGAAGAGGATTTTCAACCACTGAGCATGTATCCGATGGTAAGCCACTTTTTGGAAAATTCGATACCTTTGCAAACTACTTGAAACTTCAAATTCTTGAAGCATCAGTCGCACCAATTAAAGCAAAAAATATTAAAAAAAAGCAAAGCCTAGAAATTATTGGAGAAATCGTTTCCAACTTTCATGATTATATTAGAGCTAAAGTGTCTTTAGAGTTAAGCCCGAAAGGTATAAAAGTGAAAATAGAATTAATCGAATTTAAGAAGGAAACGGAATCGACAACCGTTACGACCATCATATAGAAAGTAACGATTAAAAGTTTGATTACCCACGAATTTCGAAATGACAATTTCTCGTGGGATTCGAGGAAACTCCTTCGCGCGATGGACAAAAGACGGGAGCAAGGCCAGGAGAAAGAGAAGGTTGTAACTCTTATTGGTAGAGAGACACGTGGTTCTAATTAACTCGATGTCGGCTCCGAGGATTTAATCCCACGGAAAACCATTTCATCGGGCAGCCAGTAGAAAATGTTAGGACTCGGCATCATTCGCAATATCGTCGAACCGTTCGTGAGCAAAATTGAAGGTGCTCCGAGTGAAATGCTTCCGAAAATACGAATCTAACTTGGTTCCGCTTGCCTCTTGAATTTTCCTTCATCGAAATCGCACATTTCGTTTCTTCACCGCACGGACGATAAATTGCATTAAGGATGGAACTGGAACGTGGCCGACCTTTTCGGACGAATTTCAAAAACTTCGTGAAGCTACAAAGCAAAGAAGTCGCGATGTATACTCACTTATATTTTTGTCTCTGTATTGCGACGACACGTCAGCGGCGAGCCAAGCAAACACCAGCCAAGCAAACACGTTACACCGCCCCATTTCGACCTGAAAAATTGTACGAAATTTTGTAAAAATTTCCTCCAAGTGGGAAACAGGATTACCTTGTAAAAAACAGTATTAATATAAAGATAAAGATCATAGTCTGTGGCTGCTATGGAGCTAAACAGTCAGAATCCGAGCTAGTTGGTTAAAGTTCAAATTTCTATCACCTCTAGGAATTTTAATACTGAATTATTGCTTATTCCTAGAATTTAATAACTGTGGAGACTTGAAAGTCCGTTAGCCTACAATGGCTTCTTAACACTAAAACTACCGGTGTTAAATCTATTAGTTTCAAATATTTTAAATAAGTGTTTTGGAAAAAGAGGTATTAACCCTTTGCACTCCGAATTATATTTCAATTTTGTTATCGGTAGCTACCAACGCTTTTAAGTGTTTTATTTCAATTTTACTTGAACTAAAAAATAGGGCAATTTAAATAAACAAAGTATTGTAAGCAATAGCTTACACTTACTCCTTTTGGGAAAGGTGGAAATGGTTTTATTCTGACTGGGTAGTAAGTTTACACTCCTAGCCCTTTATCACTTTCTTTATGGCTCTCTGTACTCTCCACTCGAATTCACGTAGCTGACTCTCATGCACCGTGCCGAATTACTTTATAATTTCTACGCGACATCTATCTCGTAATTAGGCGATTATTGTAAAATTATTGTCGGCTCCTAGTTTGTCGCCACAGTATTTTGTAATTTGCAAGTGCATGATATCCCTTGAAAAAATGTCTAGTATGCAATCCTAATTTTCTTTCGCACATCTATTGATTTGGACTTCAAAACATGTCGAATGAGACTTGACAAAGGAGTTCCTGAGGTACAAACTAATGTCGAGTTAGACTCGATATAGGAGTGCAAAGGGTTAAGAGGAGGGAAGGATGATCGGTTCGGTAAGCTGTGTTTTATAAGATCCAGGTAGAATTACTGCTCTCGTATAAGCTTGAAGAATTTTTGGAAAACATTGGTACCTATAACTTTGACTTGCTTGGTAGCTCTAGTGTTAAAAAAATCTCATTAAAGTCCCCAGGCTATTTTCTATTGAAAAAAATCAATCCTTTCCTTTGTTTCTTCTTTCTAATAACTTTATTGAGTATAATATATATCTTCTAAGCGTAATTTACTTTGATTTGGGACTAAAAAGACTACAGAAATGGATGAAAATAAAATTCTAAGTCTTATGGAAAAGATAAAACGCCATCATGAAAGGAAAACTAACAAGTTTCCGTCACTCTCACACTTTAGATATAAACTGTCCAGAATTTCCCGCGAATTTGAACTACCAACGCGCACATTTCGCACGTTACATCCCGACAATGCTGTCGCAAATAAATATGTACCTGTCCCCGCATATCAAACAAAGGGGACGAAACAATTTGCACCTCGTTCGGACGGTCGAATCGGCGCGATCAGACGTTGGTATTAACAGGTCGTGTACGAAATGGCTGGCAATCATCGAAGTCATTTACAGTAATCGATCGACATAATGCTTTCACGTCATTGACAACTGTCGAGTGTTAAAGCCGGTGGTGGTAGCTGTCAGGAATCAAAAGCGAGCTGGTCGGACGAGACTCTGCCCACCAATTACCGGCCTCGATTGCCCGCTCATTAATGCAGAGTCTGCGCCATCCTATCGTTTCGTCTTGTCCCGTCTCGTATCTAGCGTTTCTACCCCATGATTTCGTTCGGTGGTCGTTTAACCCTTTCGGCATCAATTTTGCAGGAAATCGGAAACAGGTGTTAAGTAAGATACCCTCATTAGGGCAGCTAATTCCAACCGAAAGTTGTTGCCAGTCTAATAAAATTCTCACGACGTAAAGTAAGTTGCAATTAACACTTTGAACACTATGAGGTTCAGTGGCGACCAGCGCTATGGACTTCAATGAAAACTTATATGACTTAAAAATTGTAGAACTTTTCGAATATATTCAATATATAAATCGTGACATTGAAAAGGTAAAGCTCCTCTGACGGTATTTCTTTTGTTGTGTATGAGATTTCTGTCTTGCAAAGCTGTGATTTTAATGGGAAAACTTTGACTTTAGTAAAAATTCCGAAACTTGCGAAATTCCAGTGGTATTGAATATGTTAAGGTTGAAATCAGTCGCTCAAGTAGCTATCTATGAGCATTGTAAAGATTCACAAATTGCATTCACGGATGTACAATTATTTCCTTCGGATAGATTTTAATCTTTGTTGATTTTTGCAATATATAAAAATAAGTATCTATGTAAAACCTGGAGGGTGGAGCTGGGTCACAGAGAACCCGCGGGCCGCAAGTTCGACATGCCTTTTAACCCCTTGCCGTACAATAACAAGTCCTACTCGTGACACGATAAATGTAATAGTCAATTTTGAAATATCAGTGGATTCTGATAAAATAAAATTAATTCTATGCTATTCAATATTACGTTATTTACTATATCCGATTTTAGGGGTTAGATTGTTATTTTAGTAATTAATTCAGAGTCATTGCACATTTAATCACAAAAGAAATGGCACGGCAAGGGGTTAAATAAGACGTAATATGTTTTAAATAATCGTTTGTTTCACCAGCAGCAATTTAACTTTCTTTGGATATGATCCCAGTGGTAGCGAAAGAATTATGGGTCAGATGATGTAGAATACATTTTGGTTAATTGAAACCGCTTGAATTTCTCTCAAAGGTTTGAAGTTACGAAATGAATCTTTTAACGAAAGTTCTTTGATATAAAGGAGGATATAAAATAGTAGAAATGATATCTTTGTAGGTCAACTACCGATGAAGATTTTAACTCTAATTCCTTGCAAGATATTCGACCGTTTCCGCTTCAACGAAACACACCGTAGACCCGAATATCGTGAGAAGAGTAAAGTGGAAACTGCCGTCTTAGACGCCCGCGTCGAACTTGCCAGTTTAAACTAATTAACGAGCACCCTCGTAGGTAATCAGGCAAGAAAGCGTAAATCGATGCTTTGTATCGCCGACAGACCTAACGAAACGTTTAATTCGACGCGATATCGTCTACCGCGTACTCCGCCGATTCTTAGGTCGCAGAGACACGTTTCATCGAATATTGAAGCGTTTTATTGGCAGTTATATGCTGGTCATTATTTTAAACGAAGTTGCAGAAGGAAGATTACTAGGAACTTGCTATTTTCCGTGCATTTTTGTATTTCGTTCAAAAGTAAGAAAATCATTCTCACCTCAGAGTTTCTCAGCTGACTATTTAAAAGTTAGGAACACAATTAGAAAAAGATGAATGAAATAATATTGTTACGATGATGCTGTTTTCCGTGATTCAATCGATTAGTGAATGTATTCTACGAGATATCGATCATCGACAGTCGAACATTGCATCAACGACAACAGATTATAACAGGACAATTATTTAACACTAGATTTACGGACCCAATTTGACTCGTTCAAATTTGATTACTATAATATATCTATGATATATTGGTTGGTTAATTTTTGATTAATAAGTCTTTCATATAAAATGATCTGCAATTGATTTTCTTTGCAAAAAACTTCAATTTTCTTGTATGACTTAAATTGGCTCACTTCAGAAAAATAGGTATATAAAAATCCGTAAATCTAGTGTTAAATATTCGAGAGCCTGAAAGAGACTGCAACGCAGAGAAAAAGCTCGTATCCCTGATTTATTTGGATATTGTAGAATTTAAAACTTTTGTAAATAAATAATGTCGTGTGCAAAACTACCCGGCGCAACAATATAAAAATCCTTATCGTAGAAATTAGTTCAACATCACGGTAAAGCATTCTGCTAACGTCCTCCAACATTATCGGTATTCTCAACAACTTACGTAGACTTTGCTGAATCACCCCGTCTGATTGTACCTTGAACAATCGCTCACCGCAATGTTCATTGAAATTCTACAGGTAGTCTCTAATAATCTTTGCCCCTAGTTTGACTTCAAACATCAAACAAAAATTTCACAAAACATCTCTCCCTTGCTTTTTGTCTCCTAATTCACCTAATCTCTAGAACGTTTATAATAACACAAGTGTTGAACGGTTACCATACCAAATGTTCTTTTGACACATTGAAATCCATCCAAGCGCGCTTAAGTTATTTGAACGTAGACGATAAAACACGATCCCCGAAGAGACGAGAATCAGGAGAACTCGTTAACAGATTGACACGAGTGTCGGAAAGTGCAAACGCGGCAGTGAAATCAGCAGAAGCGAGGGTCTCTGAAAATTAATCGGATAACACAGCACAGTATCATGCATCACCGATAACATTTCCCCTGGAGTTCTCTCGGGCATCAAGTTCACGAAATTTTCACGAAAGAGGAACCTCAGGGTCTCGCTTTATCCGTGCTATCCGCGAGATCGTAGAGGCGCAACGTACCGGCTGGAATCTCGTTAATTTCGCGAATAAAGAGCCGTCGCGCGGAGGGAAGTTTCCTCTCGTTGCTCTGCACCATGGCCATATTCATGGAAACTGGCGTAAAAGGTCTTGAATGCCGTACGCGAAGGTTTCCAAGCGGGGCTTCCACGCTCGTCCCGGTGCAAACGAAACGTTTCCCTTTTCCCCGTCGTGCTTCGAAATCCTCAAAGAAATATTTCATAATATCCCCGGCCGTCCTGTTCCACCTACGACCGGGATACATCCTGCTTCCCTTTCACCCGCCATCGTCTGCCGGAGTTGAGCGCTTTCCGCTTGAATCCGCCGTTCCCGCGCGATTATTCCCGGCATTTATTTCCTCCGAGGGCTTAGCGAGATTCTTTTCAGAGGAAACTTTCGCCTTTGACCGCGGCTTCCGCGCGAATGGCCAAGTACTGAGGATGTATTCGGTAAAACCTTGCTATCCTTTTTCTTCGAATTAAGTATTTTTCCATGGGGTACAGGAGAAGTATTGTTCTTTCCTCTTTTTTTCCTGTAGCACCGCGTGGGGTTGTTATCGAATTGTGACGATTTAATGGTGAACAAAGGGATATTCTTGGCTTTGTAGGATATTCTTTAACATCAGATCTACCTAGGTGGTGAAAATAACTTGCTGTGAATTTTTTGAAATTGTTCGTGAGATTTCTAACGTTGTTGCTTTTTTAATTTGCTACCCTTATTTCGAGGACTGTGTGTGACTGTGTCAATGAAGTTTTCTTCCTTCTCATTTATTCGATTCGGACAGATTTATTTGACAACTTCTCAATATACAAAAAGTCTCTATATGCAAATTGTTAATATTGTAGCCACTGTCATTTGGAAGCTACCAAAACTTACGACGAATAAGTGAGGTGACTGTAAGATTAACTTTACTCCTCTCTACAGATAGGTTGTTGCTTTCCACGTCACCTTTAATTTTTAATTTTTAATTTTTAATTGACCTCTGAGCCTACAACTAAGTGTGAAACTCATAACGCAGAAAATAAAAAAGGAAATTTCGAAGTCTTTCAAAAACTATTGAATTAGCAATATCAGCCGATCACGAAACGGTCTCGTTATTATATTTCTATACTACTAATATCTCGTTCAGTTATACGAAATCGTTGAAACCTTTTGATTTCAGGAATTAATTTTGCACGCCTCATCAGAAAAAAAAAAGATGAAACAATCTACCTATAGAGAGAAGGACGATTTTAAATATATTAAATTAATCGTCGATAGAACTAGTGTTAAAATCGTGAATATCTTTAGAAGATAGTGTTGAATTGAACGACAAAAGTTTAGATGTAATTTAAGGAAATCCGTGAGAATGACAAGTCTGAGGATATTCGTAAATACCTAGGATGCCTATCTCTCGCGATCCGCTCTTGCTTATTTTACGAGCGAGCAGAGAGCTGGGTTTTGATCGCGTCCGAAGAATAGACGTCTCGACAGTGTAGCCTATATTTCTTACTTGAGCTTATCCTCTACTTTTCCTGGCTCTTCCGGCGAAATCCCTAGACGAGTAGCGTAAAAGTTTCTATTTTTCCCGGAGGGAAAACATCGACTAGTGCACGGAGCATGGTCCTCGGTAGGATCGTTTTTCTCGCGAGTCCAGGTACTTTTGTTAGCTGAACTAGGAGGCTCACTTACATCCTCCCCAAAGGTTAAGGGTGATCATTCGGATATATCCGGTGTGCTTGCTTTAAGACGAATGGGAATACCACAGTCGTTAAAAGAATATCGTTCTTACGTCATATCGAGAAACTTTATCTCTATTTTCTCGCAAGTTTAGTCAATGATTGCCACGAGTCGATTAAAAGATTTGCACCAGGCACAAAGCCTTAATTAAATAAGGTGCAAAATATTCGTCTCTCTGCATTTGGTCATTAGGCAATAGATATCTGCCCTTAGATATCCGCCATTAAAATTAATTTTACCCCTCTCTATAGATCACTTGTTGCTCTCCATATCATTTTAAATTAAAATTCAAAAATTTATCGTCATTTCACCTATTACTCATAGGTTCGGGTGACTTCGAAGTAACGGACACTACAATATTAACCTTTTGCGGACAGAAATATTCTTTTATTAGACAATTAGACTGTTAATTATGTATAAATTATTTCTTGGCTACACATATTTCAATTGTTCAACTCTAAGCGCGTATATATGAGCCGTTAAACTATATTTAGATTTTTTCTCAGACCACAAATATGCGTCTGTTATCCTGAAAGAGTTAAAAGATAATTATGGCACAAATCTGAAAATTACAGAGTTTTGAACTCTGACCTAATAACAGGAAATCCGAGGCTTAAATTCCTCTTTCGCCATGACTGCTTAAAAATCAGGTTTTACCCAACATGGTCGACTAAAATATTATTTTTCATCGATACGTCTATCCCTAAGTTCGCTTCCCAACGGTGCTGAAGCTTTTCACCACCTTGACCTCAAGTATCTGCAAAGAGCATTTCACGATCATATCCTCCATTTATCCTTCTATCTTCGGATTAGCCTACCTCACGAAGTCGTCCAGCGCTATTTTTGCCGAAGCAACCATGGTACGCCATGCTGGCGATCTTTGCTTTCCCCAAACCGATCTCAGTTTTCCATTGTGCTTTTCAGTCAGCTTGAAAAAGTGCAAAGAGCAAGTGCACACAACGTGGACACAGTAGATGGCAAAGTAGCGTCGAAGTTCTCTCGAACCTTCATCAATCACCGAAGAAACTTGCAAAGGTGCTAGGCCACTTCCGCGTATCTCGTTTCACGGCTAGCCGGATCGAAAATATTTCCTGTCCTTTTTCATTTCGGCGAAGTTTCGCCACTGTTTGCCGAGGGAAGCCTTGACGCGAAAGAGGAATTGCCGGGAGGAAATCATGCGAAGGTAAACGAGATGCAGTTCGATTTTCGAAGCAATCGATATGACGGATATCCTTGCTTACTCGAAGATCGCGATTTCGATTATACTCTGCGAATAGAACGAAGTTCGCTTTTCATTTTTGGTAACCTCTTTCATGGAAAAAGGTTCCATGGACTTTATTTTATTTTATGATTTAGAAAACTGTAAAGTTGACATTAACACTAGATTTACGGATATTAATTTACCTATTTTTCTGAAGCGAGCGAATTCGAATCATACAAGAAAATTGAAATTTTTTGCAAAGAAAATAGTTCCAAATCAATTGAAATGAAAGATTTATTATTAAAAAATTAACCAACCAATATATTATATATGTGGTAATCAAATTTCGAATGAGTCAAATTGGCTCCGTAAATCTAGTGTTAACGATGCAATTGTTGCATATTTTTTATTAAATAGAAAATGAGTGGCGGTTTCACTAAATAACCACTGAAATGGAAGAGAAACTTTTTATTCCTCGCGATTTTACAGAATAATCCTTGGTTATCGTGTAACAAATTCTTTGATAAAATTACTACGAACAGGAGGGTTGATTTGACGAAGCTTGGAGAAGACTGCTGGTTTTTGCGAATTGCAAAATTTAATATTAATGGAATAATATGAAATAAGAGACAAAGAGTACGGCGTTGGGAGAAAATTCGTTTGAATGTTAGAGTGCAGAGTAATTCGTAGAAGCATTTAGAAAATGGCATTCCTTGCACGGAGGCCCATTCCGGAAGCGAGATCTTAATCTTCGAAGCATTTGAATTTCATACGATATTGGAATATTCTGAAACTCTTTTATGTACTTCGACAATCGTACAAAAGTAGTCTGCGTAAACTACGCCCCTCGAATACAATCGTAAAAGGGAATTGTACCAGCTAAAACCTAGAGCTGTGTCGACTATGGGATTTTAATCTACATTTGAATCCGAAATGGAGATTAGAAATTTGATTGAGACTCACTTATACTCTGACACATTCATAGATTGTTTTACGGTTTATTGCAAACCGCTCTGCGTTCAACACCTCTCATGATAAAATATAATCTCTATAACCAAAATTACCGCCTTTGCTATAAATTGAAGACTTAACACAACTCATCTAATTTAGGCCGCATACATTTCTTTTTAAGCCGAGGTATTTTTTAAAAAATATTGATATCAATTTTTAAGAAGTTTCATCTGTCCTTGTTATTTTGGATATTTATGTTCTTGTCTACACAAATAATTTCGTGCAGTAATTGAAAAATGAAACATTTTTATTACGTTAAAGTGGCTGATACCATGTTCCCAATATACAGCTCATATAGATATTTTAAAGTCACTTTTTCCGCCCTCTTTTTAATTTTGCCTTCGATTACTTTTGATTTTCATTTGCAAAAGAATTTTAGAAATACCGAAATACGTGACTTTTACAGAATTTAAAATAAACCAAACGCAGGATTCTGCCTCCTAAGTTTCTTTGGAACATCCCTTGACAAATCTGCATCGTGCATCGAACTTCGCCACTTCTACCATCCCTCATTTTTCACCGACTGTTTCAACCCTTCCGGCAGACCTGTTAAGCTCGAAAACCCCAGAATTACCGAGGCGCAAGGACGACGAATGACCGACGTTTTTTCTCCGTGTCAGATATGCGGCCGTTTCTCAAATATCCTCAATAAGAGAAAAAGACATCGTTCCAGTTTTGTCATCCGTTTCTGAGTCGGAAAAAAACATCGCATTTACAAATGTCTGTCCATCGTACCGTGACGACAGTGAAAGCGAAAAATGAAGAACGCTCCGATGAGCGGAAGCGGAAGAGGAACCACGAGACCGCATTAGGCCGAGCGATAATTAGGGATCTTCGTCACGGAAACGGCGAGGCAAGGCAAAGCATGGGACGACTTCCGTAGGAAAGCTCACCGATCGAACAAACTTCCTTGCTAAGTAGCTCTCCAGAGATTAAACCGGCAGCTCTCTATTCACCACCCTGAAATTCACTTCCTTCTGGAGTCAGGATGACCAAACTTTGCCAACTTTGATAATGATATTTATATGAGACGATCGTCGCTGATCTTGGAACAATTTGACTCAAGAGATCATTCGGTGAATTCAACGGATGATCCTGTGCGAGAGACTTTATTTACAAATTACAGGAGGCTCTCGACGTTCGCACATTTCACTTTCGTACAGTTCGCTACATGTTGTTCCATAAGAGCATAATAATAATAATAATAACTTTATTGAAAACAGTAAGTCAGGCTGTTTACATGTTTTCAAACGAATAGTTTATGTAACATGGTAAGAAAATATTAAAGTGCGCTTAAGCGTTACAGTATTAGTGTTAGAATATCGATTTGAGGAAAAAAAGAAGAGAAAAAAACCTCAACGCTGCCATAAGAGCATATCGATAATGTTTTCTTTAAAGAAGAGAATTGTTTCTAATTAAACGCATAAGATGGAAATATAAACATTGTACTATGATGCATTTACTTAAAACATTATTTAATCACTGTCAGTGTCGATTATATCAGACAGAAAAGAAATCTGAGGTCAAGGGGTTAATACTAGAACTACCAGACAGGTCAGAATAACTTGTTCCAAAAATTCTCCAACTGTACAGGAGAGTCGTAGAATAAATATTCTACGTCCATCTTATAAAACATGAATGACCGCATCGGTCGTCTTTTCTACCCCTTAATTTCCCTCTTTCCAAGATACTTATTTAATATTATTAAATATAATAGATTTAACGCCAGTGTTAGGTACAAGTGTTGAGGTACAATTTTTAATATTTTTCCTGTATCTCTCTACCTTCGAATATTCAACATTAACACTTTACCGACCGGTAACAGATTAATCGGCTTTTCGGACCTAACACTTTTGGACTTTTAACTTATTAATTAGTTGCTATGGCAATTAATAAATTATTATTTTTCATTACGGTTAACTGTGTCTCAGTGAAAAAACTTTGCAATTTTCGAAGAGATATCAGTATCAGGGAAATATTTCCGTGCAAGTGACCGATCAGCAGTGGGTAGGATGTTAAAAAATACCGGTCGATAAAGTGTTAACAAACATTTTCAGGGACCAATTATGTGCGAAAATCGAGGGCCAACTGTACATTGCAATCTTGCAAGTATCAGAAACTGTTTAAACATAATTCTGAATTCTTCGTTTCTTTGGCTGAGATACGAGTAAATTTCCTAGTCATTTGAAAAAAGGAATCCCACGATTTACAGAGGATCGTAATTACAACGGTGGCCAGATTCCGAGATTATTCGAGAACGAGACGAGTCGTTAGCGGGGTAGCAGAGGTATAATAAAAATAAATGCAGCAAGGCTAATCTGGGCAATATAGCAAGGTCACAAATAAGTAGAAATGACTTTCGAGGGCCAGGGACGATATTAGAAGTTATTAATGGCGGCCTCGCGAACTCTCGTTCCGCTTTATCCCCGCGAAGAGGCGAGAATTAAGGAAGACGAGGAAGAGGGATAATACCGGAAGAAGATGAAAGTTTAACCCGTCCTCTCCATGGAATCACGAAGATGAAGCACCTGAACGTTGCAGCACTTCGTTTTCCGCAGTGTTTCGAGTCTTAATATTACTTTGCCGTTCTTATTGCCATCGTCCTCGAGCGTTCTTGCTTTATTGTACCGTGTGCTGCACAGGGAACAATAAACCAACAAGCCGGAAACTATCCTCTGATAAAGAAACGAGCACAGGCTACCGCTGGAATCCGATGTTTCGAAATTAATAAAAATCCACGGGAATTTTGCAGACTGTTTCACTTTGATATCCGGAACGTTGCGCTCGTTCCTCGAAATTCGCTGTTCCATGAAAACGTTCGTCGATAGAATTCACGTGTCAATCACCCTGAACGCGATGACCCCCAAATTTTTTTTTATTAACCCCTCGGCTATGAGAGGCGTATATACAACATCCTCTATACAGTTTGATAACCAAAATGCTATGGAATTTGATTATATTTTATATTAATTCCTACCAACTACAGTATAGGCAAGAAGTAAAATAAGGGGGAGGGATAATTCTTCTCGAGCTCAATGTAACGCGCTTTCAATGAAAATATCAGAAGATTTACAGAGAATCGAGATAACCATGATTAGAAATTGAAAAACTATCGTTCAATCTCACTTTTGTAGCTTGAGTGGCCAAAACTGTATTCTCTTCCTTTTTATACCCAAAATAATAAATTTGTCAAAGGCCAAATATGTGAAAGGCAATTGCAACGATATCGAGTACGAGTAGAAGATACTTATCACCAGACTGCGGATTTTTATGCATTTATGTCAAATTAAATACGGCTAAAATATACAAAAAGGACATAATATATAAATATATCTGAAATATTGAAAGTATGGTATTTGTTGTAATATTTATTGAGTGCAATAAATCCCTAGATAAGTTTTCCTGTCTCATCTGCATTTGTGAAACTCGAAATTTGCATAAACATCCGCAGTCTACTTATCACTATCGGTAATACTAAATTTATATAAACACAGATTTATTCAAAAAATGAAACAAAACACTGGACATTTCGTTCAGATTTCACAAAAATCGTTGTTGGTCGAGAGCTTCGCACAGTTAATCTAGACTTCCACAAGCAATTGCAACGATATCTTATCCAAAAACGCATCCCCTCGAAGGCGAGTGGATGGTGCTCTCGTAACCATTAAAGTCAAATGGAAGCCGACTGATTGCACCTGTCGAACGTCACAGTAGAAACAAACCTCGAAACCGATCCCGCCAGGGAATACAACTAGTCGGCTTTCATTCAACGAGACAGAAACGAAGAGGAAGCCCCAACAATACATGTACATATTCACGGGCCAACCTCCACTCTTATTTACAAAAGTCGCCGAAGAACTAAGAGATTCTCTCGGATACAAGAGAAAACTGGAGATGGTTTGGAAAGGAAAGAAAATGGTGAACATCATGTCGGATGAGGACCATGCGTATCCTTCTTAGGCACCCTCTAGTTCACCCTTCGAGTCTCTTACTCAACGATAGTCCTCTTGTTTGTTCCAGGTGGCTTCGAAACCCCTCGAAGAAGGACGTATCGACATGTACTTAAGGCACGCTGGATAAGGGAATGGGATAATGGAAGAGGAACGAAGAAGGAGGGAGAAAGCAGCCCTGGGAACGAAGTTACGTTGAAAAAAGAATGGGGAAAGCTTCGATGTGTCGGAGTATGGCCGATATTTTATCCGTTTTCTGTTTTTCCCCGTAAATAGACCGCGAAGGCATCGAGTGGTTCTCGAGATGGCAAAACCCGGACGTGACTGCTAGGAGGGTAGGTAATAGTTGTTATATATATATGTATACATCGGTGTATATAGATGTAAATGTAGATAGATATATTTCTATTCTGTTTCCGACGTTACGTCTGTTGGACGTAAGAGAAGCTTTCGACGGAGAATGCGTTTTGAAGGTTGCCACGAAATCGTGTCGAATATATAGACGAAAGTTTCTTAAAGTTTAGCTAGGTATTCTGGAGATATTCGTTTGGTCGTTCTTCGAGATTTTATCCGAAGAAATACGCTCGCGTTTGCAGGGGATTTTTATTCGAGTGTTCTTTGCGGCTTGCTTTTAACGTTAATCCATAGTACGAAACGAAGATGAGATTCAATCGAGAAGGACGTTTCCTGGTGGAATTATTGAGGAGGATTTCGACGATATTAACACTAGATCTACAGATGATTAATACAATATATTTGGAATCGTCAAATAAATCTGTCTGAAACAAATAAATGAAGAGGGTAGACTTACAGTCTTTGTAGTAGACGCAGAAATTTGAAAAAGAAACAGTGTTTGAAGTTTCGAGAATATTATTAAAAGGTCATGGGAAGTCATTTTGACCATTTTGGTAGATCTAATGTTTACACTAGACCTATGGAGACCGCCAAATTAACGGATGCCTACCTTTTTAGAAACGTCTTTCAGGTTTATCGAATCGTGGTGTCTACAATAGATATTTTATATATATCTTATAAATTATTTAATTGAATACCTTCTTTGCCGGTTGATTGCTCAGTTTTTGCAATATTTGTTTAATGCATTTAAGTATAATCGATTTAACACCCGTGAATCCAGTGTTAAGATTACTGTTCTATCTACGTGTGAAAGATTATTCAATGAATTTTCATTAAATTCTGAATTGTTATTACCCTGTTGCCAATTAGAGAAGTGGACAATTAATTGCGAGAAGATTTAGTTAATCTTCGACCGTGAAGCTTGGAATGAAATTTTACAAAATAACTGCGAACTTTTTGAAGTTTCGACCCTAGAAAATTTCAAAGGACTGAGGGAAACATTAGAGTCTCTGTGATAACGTGGTGTTTGAAAAAATTATAAGCTCAGATAGTTATATTATCCAGCAAAATATATAATATGTACTCGAAATGCAAACGGTTTTCGCAGTCAAGCAATTAATAATTATTTGCTCATAATGAGAAACCTTATACCTACATACTGAAAACTGATATTAACCCATATCAAAATTCATATTCGTAATTCTCAATATAATTAAATTTATCTGTTTCATTATACCGTAACAAGTTTACTAAATACAAATAACGAAAACGAACAATGGCTGCATTACTGAAACGATGGTGCGACGTTTTGTTCCTCGTAAATATACATTTTCCCATGTATACGATAATCGTATGCAAACACATGGGAACAGAGGAACAGGAATATCAATTGGAAGCAACACGAGAAGGGTGTAGTTCCTGAGGGTTCGCACTTTGCTCGGATCTCTCGAGAAATACTTCACCCTCGATCTTCGTTCGGAATTTATGGGGCATTAAAAATTATTCCATCGTTTGCAGAACAAAAAAGTCATACGCCAGAAGTCACCCCGATATTCGTCGAATTATCAACTCACCAGATGAAAACGTAACTTCTCCAACATTTCAACAAATTCGAAAAAATTATCTGCTACTCAAAATGATTTCTCGCGCGCAATTCTTGAAAAATCGTCGACCCAAAACAAAAAGGGGCGCTCAACACGTCAGAGTATCAAGCGCGAAATTTAAATTCAAAGCGCATTGAACGACAAAACGTAATATTCTCAGAACACAGTAGAAGTCAAATTTCCGTAGAGAATAACGCGATTTCTGATCATCAAAACTATTTCTCACGCGAAATCTTTGAAAAATCGTTGACCTAAGACAAAAAGGGCACTCAACACGTTGGAGTACCAAGGGCGAAAGTTGAGTTCAAAGCGACTTGAACGACAAACCGTAATATTCTCAGAACACAGTAAAAGTCAAATTTCCGTAGAGAATAACGCGATTTCTGATCCTCAAAACTATTCCTCACTCGAAATCTTTGAAAAATCGTTGACCTAATTGTAAGACAAAAAGGGCACTCAACACGTCGGAGTACCAAGGGCGTAAGTTGAATTCAAAGCGACTTGAACGACAAACCGTAATATTCCCGGAAGACAGTAGAAGCGAAATTTGCGTTGCGAATATCACAATTAACATAAACGGAGAAGATTGTTCCTTTTGCCAAACGTTCTGGGAATACATTTTAATCCACGATGAAACGCAGGCACTGGTATTCCTCGTGTTGTTTCAATTCGTCGTACAAGTAATTCCGTTAGGTTCTGAAATTTTAATCGTCATAAATGAAGGCGCAGCCACTTTGGAAAGTGAATTAGCAGGGCGACTGGGAAAATAGTTGCACGGTAACAGCCTCCCGGCAAACGTGGAAGGGGTGCTTTCCATACGAGACGTGCACGGAAACAATTATATCGCTCTACCGAAGTAGTTTTCATGCGAGGCATACCTGGAAACAATTAGCCAGCCTTCCATGTCGAGAATTAACTTCTGCTTTATATCGCGCGGTATGAAACACTGAGAATACTTTTTTCCAGAAAGTGTAAACGCTCGTTAGACTGTAATTCGGTTAAAAACATCTTCCTAAATTCGTATCTCTCTGCTAACAACTTACGAAACTCCATCGAATCTATTTACTTTTAATTATTAAGCAATGATTCCAATACAATGCTTTTTATATCGAATCATTGACAAGTACAAATTAAGAGTAATTTAGACCTTTTAGTGCCGGACGACGAAATATCGTCGTTAGCAATAGTGCTAACACTGTATATCGAAGGGTTAATATTCAGTTTCCAATACGATATCAGTAATTTTATGATAGATAATTGTAATTACACAGTTTATGCTCTATATTGCATGCTCTATCTCAACTATCGTCAAACGACAATTCTTTTTATTCGCAATTACATTTGTTATTGATTCCACAAATTTTTTCGCTCGGTACTAAGAGGGTTAAAATTCCTCAGACAGTGGATACTCCAAGTAACAATTTTTATTTAATCAATTTTCTCTGGATATCTCTAAAGTAAAAATCCCCCGGAAGTTACATGGTGGTAATCGCGTCAACATCATTACCTAACTAAAGTATTCATTAAGCAATGCATACATAGTTAAAGCCATTATATAATCCATCGTTTACACGACAAACTCCACGATGTAGCAACACAGAATTACTCTGGTTAATGCATGTGATTACGAGCGCCGTACGACGTTGATACAAGTGACACTTCGTATTCGCCAGTATCGCGCATTTGTCGTATTTTTATCACGCGAATGCATTCCGCCAACTGATCTTTAAAGCATGTAAAAGATGTTAACAACGTATCGTATTATGCCACTCGTAAATCATACGTGTCATAAATCGATGATGTACGAGCATCCGATGCAACGATTTAACGGATAAATCTACTAGTTAAACGACAAGAAAATAAGTATAGAAAATTCTACAAGTTTCACCTTCTCTTTCGAACAAATTAAAACGGGGAAAATCAATCTACGCGCGTCCCAAAAACACGGGAAAGAAGGCTGGTTGTCCGAAATCAAACTAAATAGAAGAGCGGAGGTAAATTTTCAGGAATGCGCTCTCTGAAGGATCCTTCGTTACGAACGCTGGCCGAGAAGTATCTACTAAAAGCCACCTGTTGATTGGTGGAAATACCGATTCCACTCTCGTCGACAGAGTTTTAGTTTGCTCGGAACCGCGAGGGGAACGGTTGCTGGAGGATAGCAGGGCTCCAGGCTGTACCTGGAGGATCCTACGGAAGAGGGCCGTGGCATTTAATTAACCATCTGATCGATACACCTGTTCCGGGAGCTCACCTGAGCCCGGATTTCTCCTGGGTAGCTTTATGGTAACCATAAGCGACCGACTCTGGATTAACTCTAGATTACAATTAACCATTGAAAGGTTGAATTTAATTACACTTCATTCTCCCACCTCACTGTCGTTTAACGATGCGCGAAGAATTTACAATTATTTTCATCAGAATTTTTTACATTGATGTGGACGTTACCAATTTGTAAATCAAAATATTTTCTTACTTTTGCTATATTTCATCGCATATTTGCAACGTCAAATGCATTATAATTAATTTTGATATTTAAGCGACGAAGCTGTTTGATGAGATTTTCGAGTTGAAGGAATTATTTTGTAGCGATTTGTAACCATAAGGGACCGACTCTGCACTAAATCTAGATTACAATTAACTATTTAAAGATTGAATTTGATTACACCTCAGTCTTCTCTCTTGGGACTGTTGTGTAACGAAGCGCAAAGAATTTGCAATTTTTCTCATCAGAATTTTCTACATTGACACAGACTTTATCAAGTTGTAAATCTAAATGTTTCCCTGCTTTTACTATGTTTCATCGCATATTTGCAACATCAAATGCAATATAATTAATTCTGATATTTAAGCGACGAAGTTGCTCGACAAGATTTACGAATCATAGGAATTATTTTGCAGCGTTGTGTAGAATATTTGAGGAGGAAATTTTCAAGGAAATTATTTCCCCTGCATTTCGATGAATGTCGATATCTTTCGTAGAAATAAATTTTCTGCGATTTATTGAGGAACGAAGTTTTTACGAGGCGATACAACTACTAAACGATACGGAGTTTTGTGAAAGAGACCGAGAAATACCAAGACTTACTCGACGACTTTCTCGTCGACATAATACCCTCTTATGCGTTGGATGTTGCACGCTACCGCAGCCTCGTTCCATTTTTACGAAGAAGAGTGACAAGAGGAGGGAACCGGAGAACTAATCGTCCGGAGTAAAAAGTTTAATGGACAGGTGCATTACGAGACAAAAATATAAGTGAGGTTTCACGAATATTTGACTGACACTTCGATACAACTTTATCATTGCACAATCTATAATTTGATCAAAAAGCATGATTGAACGTCATAAAGTACAAATTATTTCTGTTGCAAGGACTCTTGACGACGGTTTCCTAAAAAGTGCTTTCCAATTAATTGTCAATCGTGCAACCCGTCAATAATTCTTCCTCGTCCCACTCTTCCACTTCGCTGTTCGCCCATTACGAAACTAACGACACAAACTAACAGCTCCCTCATGAGATTCTCCAATGCAACGACTCAAATCACATCCACAAAATTAAATTAAAAAAAATGCAACGACTCAAATCGCGTCCACAAACTAAATTAAAAAAAAAGCTCCAAAAAACCAACATCTTTAAGACCGAAGTAAATATTTTCCTAACAAAACATAATCAGGAACCATCCATACAATCATCCATAAAGGCCAAAGCAACCAAGCCAACGCGCAATGAAACAGCGCTCCAGAAGCAAAGATCCGCAAGACAGAAAATACTCGTAGACCTCCGATCTCCTCTGTTTCCTTGATCGTCGATCGCCACCGGTCCACCTTTCCGGGTGACAATTAATCGGTCACGAAGGTTTCTCGGGTTGTTCGCGATTGTTGATCCACCGGGTTCAACGTTCTCCGTGTCCTCGTGGCCGGACCCCTGGAGTTCGTCCGCGACGACGCTCAACGAGAAAGCAAACCACGTTCTCGCGGCCAACCTTCTCCACCGTGAAGGCCTTCAACTTCCTTCTGTTCTCCGGTTAACTCGATACCAATAACCAGCAACTCTGCGCACGTCGATCGTATGGCAACGTGCCACGTTTTGCACCTGCGTCGGCTAGCCCGACACGTCCACAGTCCTTGGGGGATTGTCACGCAGGCGTCCGAGGGGAAGAACCGTCGTGAGATGAATATTAATCGATCCTCGACGACTAGCTGGACCGTTCTCCTCGAGGACGCTTCGAGTGACAATCGGAGCTGAACGAGAATGCACCGGAAGAGAGACATCTGTGTCTATGATGATGGAAACAAGGGATGAGGACTCGGACGTCTCCAGGCGTCTAGCTTGGTGTCTCTATATGCTAATCTGGAGTGAAAGTTTCGTGACGTGAGATTAGGAATGGGATGATATTGCGGTGGATGTACGGTTCTGGAATGGAGATGTCAAAGTTTGCAGAGATGTATTTATTATCGGTAAGAGAGAAACGGATGTCTGGAGAACGTTGGTTGAGTTGAGGTAATGATCTTCTTGGCACGGTAATGCGAAGGAGATTAAGGGGAGATTAATGCGAATTGTAATTTGCTGGTGGCTTATGTTTCTTCAGGTTCAAAGGTCAATGATACGTGATTCTTCTGGGGTAGGCTATATTTGTGGGTGGAGTGGAGAGATTTTGGAATTTTATATGGTAGAAATTTGACTCTGTTGAGCTGGAACGTGTCAGCTAGCCGGAAAAGGGTGGAGAACAAGAGGGAACGTTTCCTGTCGCTGAAGGGTGTCTCCGAATAATTTTCGTCCCTTCAATTGCGCTGCTCTACAGATATGTAGTAAGCTTTGAACAATAACATAAAAATTACAATGGAAAGAACAAAGATCCAGCTGTAAAAAATGATTCTATTCCAAGTGAAAATCATTCGTTCTCGCTATTTTCCCTCCAAACCAAACACTCGTAAAGTTTCTATCGACGATTCGCCGAGAGTTCAAGTGCATCTCTCTCGATGCACAATCGTCGCGAGGGAATGTCTCGAGTATCGATACAGCGTTCTACCTGCGCCTGCATCGAAACCGATTCCTCGGTCTGCTGTTCGCCTGGGACTCAGAGGTGCAGCCTTTTACCTGGCCCAACGCCCACACCTCCCACCTTTACCCTCGGCGGTTCCCCTGGCGATTCCTCCCTCCATAATTCCCCTTCCTCGGTGTTAACCAAATTACAAGGCTACCAAACGATCGTCCTTTTACTTCACTCCATTCTCCAACTTTGTTTCCCTCTTCCGGTCGCTTTTTAACACAATTACAAAATTCGATTGTTCCTCCTCAGTTTCCGCCAAGAGGCGGGAGAAACGAGAGATACTCCGTCGTGTTTTCTCTCGTCGTAGAAGACTTTCGTAATCCCGCCATCGACTTCGATTAACACGGAGAATACGCGAGAAAGTTGTATCGCTCGGAACGACTGTAAACCTCAAGTAACGAAATCACGTCGTTTCCTCAAAATCCAAAAGCCACTTTGACGAATGCAACCTGTTTTATTCCAAGCTACCAAAAAAAGAGAAGAAAAAAAAACAATGAAATTCGCCAAAGATACCAACAGATTCACGTAATTCAATGATACTACCAAGAATCCAATTTCTAACGAATCGGAAGATTTTCAAACTTATCTCGGTACATCCAGATATAAGCGTTTCTAGTTGCAGGAGAAAATTACCCGGATACCTGTACCGCGAGAGTACATTGCGCGAAATGTCTGGATGATTTCCGTGACTGTCGAGTGGCAGGATAACAGAATGCAAGAGGTAGCAAACCTCAGCAACGAGGCGCGACTGCGCCAATGTTCTTCCGCGATATAGAAGGCCTTCGAGTTTTACTCGACTAACACGACGAAGAGGTGCACACTCTTGGAACAGGCGCGTGCGAGCAGGTAGAGAAGTCTCGTCGCGAGACAGATTTCCTTTTCAGGTGAATTCCACGAGCGTGGGCGAGCAGGATAACAGAGACGACAGGACGTCGCACCTGCCGAGCGAAGGTGTAAGGTCACAGTTTGTGAATGCCTCCCCACCTTTCTTCCGCCACCTTCTCGTTTGTCTCCTTCCTTCTACGCTACTCTGAGTTTTTCCTCCTTCCTCCACCTTCCACCAGCTTCCACTACCTTCCACTACCTTCCACTACCTTCCTCCACCTTCGTCTACCTTCCTCCTCGTTCAACCGCCTGCCGGCTTTCGGTTTTAGAGAGAACGATGTCCAGGGTAGGGGTAAACCGCTCGGCAAGGTAACAGGTTAACAACAAATCGTTGGACGTGGCTCGAGAGACGTTCCGTGGATATTTTTTTTTCCACTTCGTTGGGGTGGTAACGCTTGAGGGGAGCATCATAGGCTTATCGGTAATTCGATGAAATCGTTGAGGTTGAGTTTGCTTAGGTGGAAAGAAGAGGATTAGGTTCTTTTTCCTTCTCCAGATTTTTCGGATTGAAGTGTTACAGTTATGAGGTCTAAGTGTTACACTTTTTGGCGGGTTTCGAATTAGTAGAGTGTGACACGATGAATGCATTTAACGGTAAAAATACAAAGGTGATTGAAATGAGAGGTCCACAATTTTCTTTTTAATATTTATCGAACTGAGAGAGGAGCCATATAGTAAATATTCTACTTTTACCTTATAACTAGACTCCGGATGTTTATGCAAATTTCAAATTCAACAAATGCAGTTAAGACAAGAGAACCTATTTAGGGATTTGTTGCACTCGATAAATGTTACAACGAATACCATACTTTGGATATTTCGGATATATTTTTATATTATGTTCGTTTTGTGTATTTTAGCCGTATTCATTTTGTCATAAATGCATAAACATCCGGAGTCTACTTATAACGTTTGAATGACGTGGTTGGTCATCTTTTTTACCTCGCGATTTCTCTCTGTCTAAAGTACTTATTAACTATATTTAATAGTATGATTACCGACGTTAAATCTACTATTTCATTATGTTAATTAACACTAAAACTACCGACGTTATATCTACTAAAATTTAAATTTATTGAACAAGCACTTCGAAAAAAGATAAATCAAGAAGTGAAAGGATTAGTTAATTAACTAATTTAGGCTTTATATGGTAGAAGTAGAATTTTTACTTCACAGTTCCCCTATCAATTTAGGTAGTTTTTTGAAAAAATTGCGAAGCGGTCATTATGACCGCATTGGTAAGTTTAGTGTTAAGTATATTGGAAAAAGAAAAATCGAAAGATAGAAAAAGTGATCGATTCAGTAATCTGTGTCTTATAAAATGAACGTAGATTATTTGCTCTACGGCTTTCTTATAAACTTTTTGGAAAAAATTTGGCACGAGTCATTTTGACTTGCTTGATAGTTTTAGTGTTAAATGTAATAGATATAACACCGATATTTTCAGTGTTAACCCTGTGCGGTCCTATGCCGAGCAGTCCTTGACATAGTTTTTCAACTTCTTTCATTTTCTGACACTTTAACATTGATTTTTCAATTTCATAATGATTTTGTAATACAGCCTCATTATGTGTCAGTATCTATAGTTATTAATATCATTTTTAAAAGATGAATAACGAATGATAAAAAATGTGAAATTAGTTTTATTTAGCTCAGTAGAAAATTAAGAAAACAACTTAGACCGCAACGGGTTAAAAGAATGTAGCAGACAGAGAGTTCAACTTGTCTCCACTAATTGAAAGTCCAAGCCTTTAACTTCTCAGAGTACAAAGGTTTATTGGCGTAACATTTGTAACAATGTGCTAATAATTATTAACAAAACAGCAGAAAACCTTATTGAACAACAATTAAAATGGAAACCCGCACGATCGAACAAATGTCCTCACGGATGTCACCGAAACGTTGGAATCGCTCGAAGAAACCGTAAATCTGTAGGTTGATTTATGCGTTTGATTACATTCACGGCGGCAGGAACGAGCATCGAAAACGTACGACACCGTCAAAAGTTTCGTTTTTGGCGATACCAGTCCGGCGAACGAGGTCGGACTGTTTCAGCGACAGAAAATCAATAGACAGAGCATTATTTACGTAACGAACGTCCATGAATTTGTATGCACGTTCAGCTACGCTCGTATTAGTTCGTGTACTGTTTTATTTTTTTTTTTTTCCTTTTACGATCGCCGCCCACACACGAGAGCGATTCTCCGAGCGAATCGACCGAAATCGCAACCGACGTGTAAAATGAGAAAACGTGTCGAAAAAGTGCAACGCGAAAGACTGGTGAGAACGTGACGACTT
Organism: Cerceris rybyensis; assembly: GCA_910591515.1. NCBI lineage: Eukaryota > Metazoa > Arthropoda > Insecta > Hymenoptera > Crabronidae > Cerceris > Cerceris rybyensis. Next base: position 10,918,983 of record OU342790.1, read on the forward strand.
CTTGTGAGATAGAGTTGTAAAAGTATTTTTCCTACGGTTGGCTCAGTTAATTCCGCGGTCAACCTCGTAACCGTGTAACGTAATTAGAGTTGGCAATTAAATTGCAAATGGTTAAATGTCACCGAGCGTGCCTCTTTGGAGATTCAACGTTTAAAGTTGGAAATGCAACGACTTGCGTGTACGAACGTGGATGTTGTTTTATTATTCTGGTTTTAAGGGCACTTATAGTCTTTATTGACTATTGCCTGCAAGATATTCGTGCTATTTGTCTATTAAGAAATACAATTTATGAGCAACCATAATAGACATTTTGTTTCTCTATGTCTATAAAGTTATGCTGCGTTAATCGAATAATTGTTATTTCAATTTCCTAATAATGTCTTATTGCTATAAATTTCCACTTTTATTATCTGTTTCTTATTTTAATTAAAACGAATTTATTTAATTTCTTAGTTTAACTAAAATGAAATATTTAATTTCTTATTTTAATTAAAATGAATTGATTTATTTTATTTTATTTTAATTGCAAGAAGCGCGTGGATTTAAACGGGTGTACTTATGTCGTATTACCTTTGTAAATAGAACGATTATCAAATCTTGTTATCTGGGAACGCTCGTTTGCTTCGCGTAATCACAATGCTCTTGGAATTAACGCCGCAGTAAAAGGTAGACTGTAAGAATTCCGCGGGAGATTTTCGCGAAACGCGAGGAATGCAATTTAACGGAACATCGGGATTTTCGTTCTTTGCTTTACCTCGAAACTCCGGGGCGTGCTTTTATCAATGTTTTTTTCCTACGAGTTTTTAACGCTTTTACGTGCCGAGCGAAAGTTTGACAGTTACATTGTTAACCAGATTCACAGCGGCGAGCTATTTTAGAATGTAAATCTGAATAACAACGTTGCGAACTCGTTTTAAAAATGTACCAACTTCCGTGATTGTCGTCAAACGACGGTAAAGATTGTAATTATGAATAATTATTTGAATTTTTCACCATTTAAACGTACGATCGCAATTACGAGAAAAAACTTTCAACAATCTCCACAATATGATTTCAACAATAATTTCATTGAAATTATACCATTTTGCTTCCTACATATAATTATAAAAAAAAACTTTCAATTAATTTCAATCGATTAATTCCCCTCGAATAAGTTTCATTTTTTATTACCTCGCGTTTAAAGGGCAGTTTGTAATTAATTCCTAAAGATATCATGTTCCACGAATGGTACATTGGATAAAGATACAATTTCTTGCTCGAAACTGCGAAAGTTAGCAAGCGAAACGACAAGGAGCCGAGGTATGCTGCCCTAGTCGAAGACGCACTACAACGATATTCGCATTATCAGTGGCACAAAGACACGTTGCACGTTGCACATTGCACGTTGCACCACGTACTCGGCCCAGGTAAGACATAATCGGCGAACCTCTACACCTGTTGGCTTTCTGCTTTCCTGGCACTTCGAACCAGCCGATATACTTGAATTCCAGGATAACTCAGAAAAACGAGAAATTCAACCGCACTTTGTGCCTTCCTCTTTAAGAAACTCGATAGCTCGATGAGACTTGTGCGTGTTACAAGGAAATTTTTCTTTTTTTATTCAACACGTTAAATACCACCGGTAATTCGCTAGTTTTATCATTTTTACTGAAGAGAAAATTTTCCTATTAAATTTACATCTTCATAAACCAGAAACATTAAAAATATAGATACATAGATATTCGCCAGATCTTCGTCTTTTTAACACCGATATTGAAATATTTTGTATGTCCGATGATTCATAAATATTGCAATTAACGGTTTTACAAAATTTCATTGAATCCAATAGTGACGGTCACTGGTGACCCCCGTGACAGTCAACGTTTTAATATCCAATCTTTTTAAAACTACAACGTCGTGAATTTAAACTATTTATTATTCCGTTGGATTCTTTGTGAAATATTGATTTCCTGAAATTTGAAAAAATTTCTGAAGGTTATCGAGAGAGGAAGACGAGCTTATTTACACGTGAAATTGCTAATTAAGATTTCTGATTGATTCGTTTAATGGGAAAGTTTACAGAAGTAACGAACTTTTTAGTCAGACTTTTTCTCATCAATTTTAATATCAGATGAAAGGTTCAATGATATCGTTTAGAAGTCATTGTACCTCCATGACGAAAAAGGTCGGTGAACAGCTAAAAATTATCGATTAATCGATGAGTCAGAAATTACTATCTGTTTTTACGTCCAAATAGTCCATCGTTTCCATCGTGTTTTTGAAAATGCCAGTGAAAGGTTAACACGAAAGCCACACGTTCGATGATCATCGTTAAACGAATGACAGAATCAGCCTGAATTACTGTATCCAACTGAATGACCGTATCGTTGTAACGTTCTTTGCGCAACGTAATTAATTCGCAGCGTATCGCGATTGTTTGCAGACACTAATAACTCCGATCGACGGAAAAACTTGTACACATCGATGCTCGCATAGAGTAGCTACCTACATATTGACCAACGAATTCCTATCGCATTAACGTAATTAACATCGTTCCCGATTCAACCATCGAGACACTCGGAAATCGATATCGTATTTACTTAATCAATTTGAACGACTGGCGAACAATAGGTAAACTTTTAAATTCACTGTTCTAAATTCAATCGTTAACTGGCACTTGCAATTTCAATCAACCCTTATATTTCTTCAATTTCCATAAAATGGTGACTAAAGGAATAATTTCCCGAGTCGAAATCTAGTTTCATGGTATTTACACCTATTTGAACCTAATATGATACTTTTCAATACTAAAACTCCTAATTTAAACCTGTAACTCCTTCTCAGTAAAATGATACTCCTATTTAGTTACCACCAAAACCTTTATCTCTTGAATTGGACCTGTTGGGTAGTAAAAGGTTCAAATGAGGTTCAATATTTCGACTCGGGACTGGATAGGATGTAAATCCTCAACGGAGGTTGAAATTGACGTCTTATTTTGCGCCTTAACACTTTGACTGCCATGGAGGTCATCGGTGACCGGCGCTATTGAATTCATTAAATTTCCGTGTAACTTTGAAATTGTAATATTTATGAATTCTCGGATATATTAAATATTTACATATCGACATTAAAAAGATAAAGGTCTGCCGATTATCTATCTATCTGTATCTTTAAAGTTTCTGCTTTGCAAAAATACGAATTTAATAGAAAAAGTTCCACTTCAGTAAAAATGATGAATCTAACGAAATACCGGTGGCGTTCAAAGTGTTAAGATAGCATAAAGGGAAATTTGTGCCACTTTTAGGCGCTAAATAGGATCTTATTTTACATTGAATTTAGACTTATTTTTGTACTTTGAATTCCTAAATGTTGGGTAGTAAAAGGTTCAAATGAGGTTCAATATTTCGACTCGGGTCCTCAAAAGAATATCTATCATAGTAAAATGTTTCTCTTATAAATAATACCGTGATAGGAAATATCAGCGTTGTGACAAAATATATGACATTCATCAATGAAGACCGTCACCTTTGACGATGGCTCGTTAACACGTTGAATGTCACTGATATTTCGCTAATTTCATCACTTCTACTGACGTGAAACTTCCTATCAAATTCTCACCTTTATAAAGCAGAAAGTTTCACACTAGATTTACCCAGCCAATCAAAGTGACTGGTACACAATTTTTTCAAAAAATTCTACGGGTTTATGAGAGAGCCGTAGAATAAATATTCTTCGTCAATCGTATAAAAAATAAATTACCGAATCTATCATCTTTTCCACGCCTTAATTTTCCTTGCTTTTACGTAAATATTTAACATATTTCAATATAATAGATTTCACGCCGATAAATCTAATGTTAAAGATACAGATGTAAACATTTAAATTTTTTTCAAAATTTTCCAAAAATTTCAAAACGTCAATATAAATTGAGATAAAATTTTGCAAATTTGAAAACTTGAAATTTCTTTTGTAGATATTTGGCAAACCTTTGTCTTTTTAACGCCAATATTTAAATATTTAATGTGGTAAAAAATTCACAAATATTGCAGTTTAAAAGTTGCATAAAATCTCATTGAATTCAGTAACGCCGGTCACCGGTGACCCCCATGGCAGTCAACGTGTTAAAGGAGAACGTAGCGTTCGATCGAAGGAACCGAGTCGTAAATCGAGTACGGCCTTTCAGAAAGGAAGTCATAGGTTCGAAAGGGTTAAAACAAAACGACTCTCCTTCTATCAGAGCGGTAAAGATCGCAAGGAGGACTCTCGTCTTCCTTATGCGCAGTGCACGCACATTCCAGGTGTTTCAGGTGCGCGGACAGGTGCTGAATATCAGGACAACAAGCGCGAAGGAGGAGAATCGTGAACGTTCCTCCTACTTTTCTTTCCTCGACCGGTAATTCTTCTCTGTTCCTTCTCAAATCGGCGATTTGGCCTCGGCTACCTGGTCGTTCTTTGGCTTCATCTCGTTTCGATGAAATCACATCTCTTCCGTGGGAAAGTAGAGAATCTTTTTTAACCGAAAGATATTTCGTCGTCGTCAAAGGACGTTCAAAGATAAAGCGAAAATGTCGCGTTAATATTAATATCCCTTTAATGAATGGAGGAATATTAAATATGAAAGAAAAAAAAATGAAAGTTTCGTAATTACGGAACGTCCTTCGTCTACCGTCGCATCGATATTTAAATTGGCTAGGTTTAAAGTCTCACGATCCTCCAAACCTCGTCGTTCCAATCCCAAGCTTAAATTTTAATTTCCCCTTCGTGTATCCGTGATTTCGTTAGAGCTCAATACCGTTCCTGTGAAATAAATTCACGGAGAAAAAAAAAGAAGCCTTTGCCACAGCGGTAGAAAATGAAATTGCTCGTAATGAATTTCCGAGATTCCCTGGAAATTGTAATCTATCCCGAGACAATTCCAAATTCTTTTCTGTTGAAATTACCATCGATTTGGATCGAAGGTATACCTCGTACACCTGACATTCCATCGTTGGAGAACCGGTTGGAAACGCAACCTGGCCGATCTCTCGCGTAATCTGATCCCCTGGTCGAATGCACCTGTTTGCTCACCTGAAGCCAGGATTTACCTTTTCCAGAGCATCGGTAACTGCCGTCGAAACGGCGATCGAGAACGGCCAGGTTGAAAGAGATGGACACATTGAGGGAGACAGGAGAATGTGAGCGGATTGTAACGTTTTATAGAGAACACCTGAGATCGCAGGTAAAAGAGTCACGTGGCATGATCATCTCCTGCGTCGGCTGAGAGCCTGTTATGCTCGCAGGTCAATAGCTCGATCTCTCGAGCGATCGATTCGCGCGATCGTTTCTCCTCGCGTTGGAACGGGACGATCGGTGCACTATTCCCCGAAAGTAGGCCATGGAGAACGATATTTGCTTGTCGAAATTCGAGCACGGATCCCTGTCTACTCGCGACTTCGGGTTAATTACATCAAGTAGGTTCTCAGTTCCTTTCTTCTTTTTTTTTTGAACCCTTTAAATTACAATTTTTCAAGGGTTAGATACTACGAACATACATATCTGCAAAATGATTAAACGTTACGTCCATGAGATGAAATTGACGTGATCGGTATCAATGATGTTGTGAATTTTAATATAAAACTGTGGAAATGGAAGTAATTTAATGGTTTTCTGAAATATTGAATTATTTTGTTGGCAATTTACAAGATCGTGGGGGATTTAACGATAAGACTACCAAATCTGTTGATATGAGTAGTTTCCAACTTTTTTCAAAAATTCTCCAAACTGATTCAGGAAGTTATGCAGTAAAAATTCCATGACTCTTTTTCTAAAACATAAATTACTTAATTGATCGTACTTTTCGCCCCTTGATTTTTCTTTTATAAAATACTGTTTTGATATATATATAAATGTGACGTATCTAACGCCGGTAGTTCTAGTGTTACCATCAAATGAGAAAATATAGACGCAAAAGTGTTATTTAGTTCTGAAACCGGTTGCATCACCCACGAAGTATTGTCAATACGACGTAATTCTCGAGGATGAAATAATATCGACTTGTCTGCAAGTGAAGAACACTCACTGAGAATCGCGTGAAATGCTCATTAAAAGAGAGAAAACTCGTCGAGCAACGGAGATTTTTTTTTCCGTTCCGTGATATTATGAGGATAACGCGTAATCCGAATTCTCCACGAACAATCTCTAATTTGTGCGCTTGCTTCGGTAAGCAGCAAAAATAGCCCCGTTAACGATCCTCAAATTTTCCAACTTCGAGTCGCAACGTTGCAGCATTTTCCGCCGATATCATCCCTGGGTTACGTTACAACTACATCTGCACATTTACATTTCTTTTCCCTCAAACATAAAATAATCCCGAAATTATTCATCCAACCGTAACTCTGTAACATTGTAAATAACTGTAGGATCGTGAAAAAGCGAGAGAGTCGCGGAAACCCATCCAAGCAGCGTACTGGGCCTGAGTAGCTTAACTTCGAGTTCTCCATGGTGGGCCCAGGGTCCCCACAATAGGTCCCCAGTGCGCTAGCAACCTCTTCCTGGTGACACTTCTTTGTCACGTCCTCTTTCCCTAAGTTCTTTACCCCTTTCGCACCGGACGGGACATGTGCTGTCCCAGTCTGAAAAATTTTTGATATTACGGCTGGGACAACACATGTCCCAGTTACTGAAAAACATCCAGGGCAGAAAATAACGCCAAGTTGGGCCTCCAAACTGATTCTCAATCATTCTGAGTCCATAAATTTCTCGTCTCGATCGTCCCCGATCTAATCAAACAAGCGACAACTGTTAAGGTTGCTCAGTTTTCGGCATATAAATTATTTTATCTAATAATCGCTTGGAAGAGAAATAACTGATCCCGGTAATGGGGCGCACTCGGACTGGATTTTTCGCCGTTTGAAAGGGTTAAAGGAGAGTACCATCCCTATTCCACGTAATTAACAAATTAAGCGCCGGCTATATTTTTGTCTTTTAACACCAACAAAGGAGGTTTCCTAAGTTTTAATAACCGATTGTGATGAAATTTACAGGGTATGTACAATTCGATAAAATATTTGACACGTATTTTTTTTTATCGACCACCGTTCATATTTACAGGGTGAAAACAGCCCCCAAAGTTGGGGATCAAAAAGTTATTTTTTTAAACATCTCGGAAACTATTTGGTGCTCAAGCGATAAACTGAAAAACCCGCATTAACTTGGGGCCGGTGCTCAATGTGTGAATACTACAACTACCAACTATTAATTCAGTATATTCAAAGATACTAGATAAATGCTTCAGCAGAAAGACAATTTAATGCGCATGAAACAAAATTGATTTAATCTGTCATATTCTACAAGGTAGATATAAAAAATTATACATAGCAGCGTAACAAACAGCAACTTTCCTAAAAAGTCCAATACAAGTCATTTTGACACCCTTGGTAGATCTAGGGTTAAAATGAAGTTATCATAAATCTCTACCATCGCAATATCAAAAGGTACCGTCACTATAAACGCGACCTTGCCAACGAGCCATGCACAATGAGTGGTGAAAACGTTTCTTTTGCAGGAAACGGAAGAGAATTGTTCGTAAGGCAGATGTTAGTTAAAAAGTGTTAATTGCACGACGGTTACGAGCCGTAATAATTACAACCGCTACGATGACTTGGAAACTGTCGCTAACGAAGTCGCCGGACGTGAGTTGTTCCACCATGAACTTCTATTTCCGTGATCTTCCATTCACGAATACGAAATAAAAGCGATGAAAACGTTTACAGAGTAGCACTTTTTCCAACGTTTCCACCGATACGAACTGCTGCCACGAAATCCGTTGGATATTTTCGAACGAAGTTAGAACGTTTTGCATACCTCGAATATCGCGAATTCTGCGGTGCAAGTGCATAACGCGCTTCATGGTACGAGCACGCGCCTCTTCCTGCTAGAAGCGATTAAGGGTAATTTAAACGTGTCGTTACATTCGCAAAGGTTGCTTGTACGAATGAATTTGAATCGGTGGCGTGTAATTAGCGCTTGTACTTCACCCTGGCTAATGATTTCTAAGGATTCAGCTTGCTATAAGTTCAAAGGCTGAATTTCAGCTGCAAAACTGCAAGTAGAACTTTCTTCAAAGTATATAACTATAATTAATGTTAATTATAAAACAACTCGCTATTCTTAATACGTAAGAAGTGGAAAGATATTACTTTTCCACGAATTTACATTTGTCAACTTTCAAAATTTTTGATTAAACTTCTATTATAATTAAATGGAAATTTTTATCAGTAAATAAAATAAAACGTTTGAAAGTCAACGCGGGAAAATTCAAACAGGAGAATAATAGAAGCCGTAGTTTCTCCGGGCTGTTCGAAAAGAGCAACCCGGCGTGTAAACTCTCATTATCCCTCGAATTAATAAAGTTTGCAGAAGCCGGCGTACGTTTCAATTAGTTGCTCGAGAAATTTCCTGCGAATCTGCCATAAAGCGTGATCGGCGATACTCGCATAGGGAGGAATAACGAGGGAGAAAAAAGGGGGTAGGTTTCGAGTGACTTGAAGCCGTAATGCTTTAATAACGCGCTTGTTTAGTACCCGATCGTACTAGAAAAAGTCAACAAATCCTCGAAGCCACCCTGCTGCCCCTTTTCATCATTTATACTTGCCTCGTTCGCTTGAGTCGACTGCGTGTTCCTTTGCTCGTTAAAGTTCCAAAGGTTCTTGGCTGGCATCGATCGCTTCCAATCATAATACCTTTCGAACTTTCTGTATTCTGCCATTATTTTCCCATGGATAACCCCTTACCCTTCATTCATCGTTATCATGGTGATTGATGCACACGGCATTGAATTTTATAAATCGTTTTTCGTCGTTTTTGGATGACGTCTCACCTTAATACTTTTAGAAAGAAACTTGAACTCTTTATTCAATTTTTTGTGTATTCAAAAAATAGTGCGGCGATAGGAGACAAGATGAAATTTTTAGAATAAGGTATGCAATATGTTTTATTTTCATTGTTCATCAGTCAAAATATACGTTTGATCCCTTTTGCAATATTTTTTTTTTAAATTGTTACGAAATTAGCAATTGCATAGGTGAACTGAATTCTACCTAATTCCATGGTAGGTCTTAGGCAAAATGATTAGCAATTAACCCCTTGCTGTACGATTTTTTTTGTGACTGCCACCGCAATAATTCAAAATTAAATTGGCAAAATAAAAATTGATCGGCGATTCTTCATTCTCGTATTATTTCACGTAATATTAATATTATGAAAATAGTTCTATCGTGTTCTTAACTGATATTTTTTATTTGATAGATTTTGCAACAGTTAAAAATTTCCTTTTCAATTTATTCCATCACGAGTGTCACTCATAATTGTCCGGCAAGGGGTTAAAGCCAAAAATGGAAACTGAAAGAAAGGATTTAAATAATTTAGATTTAGACTCCACGTGCTTCCTGGAAGTCGGATAAATGCAAACACACAATCAGAACGTGCAAAAAGCAAGTCAATTATGTCGAACAATAATCGATAACGGAATCGAACGTAGAGCAGGAATTCACGAGGAAGTTTACGATTTCCATTTCATAGTTTTTTTTTATCAGCCTTTTTCCCAAGCGCATTTACCGATCGCAAGCCAATTGATTGGAAATACCCTTTTCTTCTTTCGTACGAGGCAAAATAGCGCAAAATCGTGCAAGCGAGAGTCGATCGTATCGAATCGAATGGTCATACCGCTTCCTTGAATATAGAGCACGTTGAAAGCATCTTTGGAAGTGAAGTTAATTGTTAGGAGTAAAAACGTAAATTGTCATTGGGCAAATCGGACCGAAACGATCGATGTTTTTGCCATATAACATTGCATCGCGTGCCAGCAAGTAATTTCTAAACTCGAATTACGTTGCATTGGTGGAACGGGAGGCAGATTCCTCTTCCCTTTTTTTTTCTCTCATTTTCGTGGATGGAACGATCGGCTCGTCCGGCTACTCCCATTTCCACGTAATGACCTCGCATAATCGTTTCGTAATGACATGCAGCGAGGCTGACATTAAACGAAGCCATATGGAAAATGGGGGGTCGCGTGAACGTGTACAAATAATTCGCAGTTGAATCGTGCCGTTAAAATAATCAGATAAAAAGTCCACAAGCGAAGCATTTCGAGGTATTAAATTCTGCGAGACTTCAGTTTTCATTTGAACGTACCTAATTAGCTGCGAACAATATTCATTCGTTTGCAAGTTAAATTAGCCACTCACAGAATCCAAATGTGCAATTTTCCTTTTTTGTTTTTCCGATTTCCGACTACAGCCACCAGGAATATGCAAGTTTTTGGTAAATAATATCATTCGATTGAGAACGATTTGTAATTTGTATCATACGTGATTAAACTTTGAACAATTACCTTTTGGATTTTGGTACGTTGAAATTTTTAAATAATTCATGCGAAAAATATTATCGATGTCTTGTGACAATTTTATCGGTAAGTTATGTGAATGTAAATAATTGTCAATGGAAAAACCTCGATAAGCAAAGTAGCCGTTTTTTGCTTCAACTCGAAAATCAGTTCATACAGTGCTTATCTCGCACATCGCGGACAGTCGACGTTGCAGAATCTCGTGGGTATTTCCGGATCGGATAAACAAACGTTGCATTTCACGTGCCATTCTCATTGCGAACAAAAGAACACGTGCGCTCGTCAACGAGCATTAGAAAGCATCGGGATAAGTATCGAGCTAGTTAATCAAGCCGGAACAATTACGAGTCGTAATCAGTGGCATTGATAAAACCTAGAGAAACGGGAGCGGAAATTAAACACACGTGTTTGTTGTGTAATTCTTTTTTTTTACGATAAACATCGACAAGTGAAACGTTCGACCTGCAATTAATTACTATCTTATCTTCAATCTTACCTTGCAACGCGATGAAAAGGATTGTATTCTTGCGTATGCATAAATTACATATTCAAAATAATACTTGACTATTCGTGCAGGTGATTGTGGAAGTGTTCCAAGTAATTTATTCCTCCTTTCGATATATTTAGACCTTTGATTTTGGATATAAGTGAAGTTCTATTTAATCTATTTTCATCACAAGCACATATATGCGCACACTTTTTCTGGTCACTATCATCGGAACGCATTTATGCATTCACATTGTGAGCGAATAGCAACACATATGAACAGTTTAAATTATTTATACAACATTCGTAAATTAAAGTACAATATCAATTTTTGAAATACTGCTAGACTTAGACTTAATATTAAGAAATTTGATAGCATAGATATATTTTTGAATTTGTCATATAATGCAAATTGGTTAAATTAGACAGACAGTGAGTTAGTTAATCCGCGAAGACTCAGATTAATTTTTTTCTATAGGAAGAAGGCACGATTTATTTGATTTAGTTGTAGAATTAACATTAATTAACCCATTGCTGCATCTCCTATTTTTTCTAAATAGGAAAAACGCACTGATTTCATTAGATAACCACTGATCGTCACGTAAGAAATTTTTCAAAATGTAGTTTTATGGCAATACCAGTAGGAACCAAAGGGTTCAATGATTTAATATTGAATTTATATGAAATAATTTTTGATAACTTCTACAAATTATTATGCTATGCTTTAACGTGCATTGTTGCAATTCAGAATAACGGGGAATTTGCATTTTAAAAATGTTCCATTTGCACCAGTTTCATAATTACGGCAACTGTTTAAGGAGCAAAAAAGTCAAGTGGAACGACTGATTGAATAATTAAACAGGAGATAAATTACATAATGAAATTCGGTGTTTCACGGGATGTCTGTTCGTAAGCTGGAATTGCATATTCCGCAATAATAGGAAGGTAAATGTACGTTTGTGAAATACGTTTATGGTTGCTTATTTGCGTTACGTTAATATACGTCTGTAATGTACGTTTATTTGGGGTTGACGGTGGTTACACAGATAGAGGAACGAATTCCTACCCTCGATGCCCAGTTTCGAAGCTCACCAGCCTCGGAATTTTTCCATGCTATGTCGTACTTCTGTCAGTTTAAAAGCCATGTAAATTCTGCCTCCTAAACTGAACGATCGCATTATCTTCGTCGTTATACGAACGTTTCAAAATTGGAGGTGGGAAAATTCAAATTCTACTGCCACTAAACATTGCTATTGTGTCGACACTGTTCTCGAAATTTAATCTTCTACACTGTAACTATTTTCCACGATAAAATCAATTTTTCTAGCTATTATACTCACAAATTATAACTGATACATTCTTTAACACTAGATTTGGGGCTGCTGAATCTAGCATATTTAAATATATTAAATAAATACTTCAAACAAAGATAGATCAAGTGACAAAAAATAAAATCGTTTCAGTAATTTGTGAATTACAAGATAGACGTGAAATATCTACTGCACTGCTTCTCTATAAATTTGAAAAATATTTAAAAAAAATTTAGAAACCCTTCAATTTGAAGGTTGTCGTAAATATAATGTTAAGTGTTAAACGTAAAAACTTAATAGGCCGGCTTAACCCTTGGCCTACGATTTCTTTTCTGACGGAGCGTGCAACGACTCAAAATTAATTCCTGAAATCAAAAGTTCTAACTGATTTCTGATATTTCGTATAACTGAAAGTGATAATAATAATATAGAAATAACGAGAGCACTTTGCGACCAGCAGATATTTTCAATTTAATAGTTTTTGAAAGACTTCAAAATTTCCTATTCCATTTTCCGCGCCACGAATGGCACAGTTGTAAGCTAACGGGTTAAAATCGGAACAATTTCCCGTTGAAACTCAGGTGGGAAAGTGTCGACGATAGACTGACAATTCCGCGAAACTGGAGCAGAAGAAAAGGCAACGTTTCCCCAAAATTCGGCGTGATGGGCTCTCTTTCCTCATTAGATCTCGTCGACGTTGCGAGATTACATACTTGTGAAAAAGAAGAAAAGGATGACGCGATATTGCAGCGTCGAAATAACGTGAACACGAACAAAATTGCTTCGTCGACGGGCATTAGAAAGCATTAGCGATTAAGTGTATCCGCGTGTCGTTGCGGCTCGTAATGTAGGCGTAATTAAACTCTACCGTAGAATGTGCATTTGCGTTATACGTTACACGTGTGAGTTTCATTGAATAACAAAAGTTGAAGTTACAAATCGAAAGGAATAAAGAAACGTTCCCACGGAAGGAGGTGTCATATCCTGAAGAATGAGTTAATGAACGTGTAGGATGGAATGAAATAAAATGGACTTCAATGTCCTTCGAACAGTTAATAGATACAATTTGACTACAACATGCAACATAAAACAAATAATTCGCGCTTCAAAAATATCGTCTTTTTGGCATAGTAACTCAGCAAAAAAATGTTTCTATCGTCTTCGCGTGTCTATCAATTAAATTATTATTATTTTACCCCCTGCCCTATAATTTTTTTTGTTCCTCCGCAATAATTCAGAATTTCATTGCTAAAGAAAAATTGATCAGTGATTCTTAATCTGCGGTATAATTTAATGTAATATTACTGTTATAGAAACAATATTATCTTGTCGCGTATTATTCATATTTTTAATTTAATAGGTTTTAAAAAACTTGAAAATTTCCTATCCCATATATCTCATCACGAGTGTCACTCGTTACTGTAGCGCAAAGGGTTAAGACAATGTCGGAACTGTAATTTGTATGCCACTTTGAAGAATAATCTTGTTAATAGACATGTCTACCATGCGTGAAAATAAATCTGAAAAAATTAAGATTATTGTAATTGATAGTTTAAGATCAGCTAAAGTATAATACTTGAAAGACTCCACTCTCTAATGCATATTTAGCTTAACGAGTTGATTGCAGAGCAATAATAGTATACTTATACCATAATCATCGTGGTATTTCGAGACAACGATACCTTTCAAACCTCGAAACAACCTTTGTCCAATATATCATTGTCTCACGGTGCGAAAATGTTTACTTATTTATGACTTTTCTTTCGATTTCCAAAGTCAAGACAAAGATAATAGTGGAGTGATGAAAGAATATGAATTCTTCCTTGAAAAATGGCAAGGTGTAGAGGAAATTGCAAAATTGAAAGTAGAAGGTAACGGTCCGTGTCAGTGAATTGCCGAGAGAATAGCAGATAGAATGAGGAGGTAAGAATGGAGAAGCAACAAGGAAATAGCATTATAACTCTTCGCAAACAATATGAAACTCGATGCATCGTCGGTGCAGTGCGGGTGATCCTGCGGCAGCAATTATTTCTCGACGATTCGTGCTCTGAAAATCAACCTCGAGCTTCTATGTTACATCAGTTTGTCCCATTGTTGAACATAAATTAATAAAATGCTCTCCAATGGAATTACCCTCAACGTTGATCGCCGTTTTTGCAACGGCGATAAACACGTAAAACTTGCAACGATATTCCGACCGATTGGCATCAGCGAAATTATAATTCGAAACAGAAAACATTCAATTTCTTGGATAAAATATATTAAACGATTGTAATGAAAATAGAAATCTCATTTCAACGATACAATTACTTGCGAAGAAAGTAGGTTTGCGAATGAATTTAGGAATGCATCGAAAATTATAATTATTACGATAATAGTTTCTTCTCTGGAGAATGGAAAGTTTCTGCAATTTATTTCATGCCATTTCGCCCTGCGAATATTTCTTTTTCAACTTTCCTGGAAGGTAGGCAATTGAACTTGCAATACTTGCACCAACAGAAGGAAGAGCAAGGTTTGGCAATGGCAGTTAGAGGTTAAAGTTAACTCCAGTCTGAATAAAGGCTCCTTAAATCCGCCACAACGCACCAAGTGCAGACTAAGGCCATTAAGACATCACAACTCGAAAGTCCGTTTGCAGGTATCCTGAGGGCAATTTGCGCTTCGAAATAATCGCGATATAGTGCGCCAGTTAGAAATTAACTTTAGGTGCAGGTAGAATATTTTTACCGATAAATTCTACCCTTCGAAATTTCTATAAAACAGAAACAGCATTTTTCAGCAGAATTTCTAATGACAACCTCATATAAATCTTCTATTTCCAATTTTAACTAAACGATACTTCCAAGGTAGGTAAAATAAAAGAAAGTGTAGATAAAATATTGTAGTGTTGGAATTTTTTAGAGTATGGAAACAGCTTATAATTAGCGAATTTTGTATTAGGGCGAGGGGATGTTTAGCAGACGTGAATCGGAGGGCGGTAAATGCCAGAGATGCGTGAATATTTAGTCTGTGGATATGCAGAAAATGAGTAAGTCTAATAGAGAATGCATGCTGTGAGGAAGACGAAGAATTCATACTCTTTTATGAAAAAGAGTATCGTGGGTGGATGCGAGGGTGAATTTTTAGGAGAGTCGGTTGAGCCATGGACAGAGTCGAGCTGAGAACAGTGGAGTATATAATCTTGAGAGTAGAGTTAAAGAATTTGTGAAAGTGTGAGTTAGAGTATTTAGAGTTTTATTGATTAATGTATATTTTCTTTAAAGCTTTACAAATCTTTAATACAGTTATTCATTGTTATTTTCATACGTTCAGTTCTTTTGTTTAGTCTACAATACCATTAGTTTAATACACACAATAATTTAGGCGAAACTATATAATAAAGATAATAAAGAAATATACAGAGATTCCAAAAAAGCTTTATTTCAAGGAGAATATACAACAAATTGTAACTAAACGTAAGAAATTATTTGCCTCGTTTCTCAAGCATCTTCAGCAAGACTACGCGGATTGAAAAGTATGCAAAGTGGGCCAGAAAAAATTGGGATTGCACGCAATCCGATAATCGCGTGCAATTTGCACCGAGAGATAATCGCGGTGCATTTACGCGTTACAGTGTACCCGATAACGTTAACGAGGTTGCCGCAGGTTCACGCACATCGTGCCTAAGTAAATTGGCGGGCAAACGTTCAGGAAGCTCCGGTAAACCGGCCAATTCGATTGCGGGACACGTAGCCAGTAGAATTCGAGGGGGTTGCAAAATCGATGATCGAATTGGGGGGCTGTGGTGCTCGATACAATCCCATCGTGATTTTTCTTCGCTCTTTACCCTTGCCAGTTACCCAAAATGCCGCATCTGCTGCCCTTCCGTTGGTTCGATAAGTTTCAATACTCATTGCTACCATTCCGTAACATTTATCAATGGTATTTCATGAATAAAAGCAACGTAAAACGATAGATTGTTGATGATAATTCCGCAAGGTGTATTCTTTGACTTTAAGACGTTGTTTAGACGTTTCAGCGGTTAGATGAGTCGAAGAAATGGTCTGAGCTCGTTGCTGGCAATTTAATAGCTACAAGTAGATTCAGTATTATCATTGCAGACACGATGCTCTAATTGGCACTTGCACGAAATGGAAAATAGGTTCGTAGAGCGGTATTAATGGCAGTCTAACAATTTCTCTTTCCATTACCACCGTACCTCGTACCTTGATATCGCCAATCTACTCCAATTTTATAGGATACTTCCACCGTCGTTATCACTGATATCTTCCTCCGACTCCTCCTTACAAACACTCAACAACGTTGTTACCCGATTATTTTCATCCCTTTTCAACCCTAATCGATACAATCGCCACCGAACAAGTATCTCACCCCTTCAACATCTTCAAACCCGTGAATGGAATTCTTCTGGTAAAAAAAAAAATAATAAAATTGAGATTAAACGAGTTAAGGGTTGCTTCCATTTAAGCCACACTGGTGCGAGATTTTCCTTCGTCGAACAAAGGAACTAGGGTGAAGAGGAACAATGGCGCTTCGTAAAACACACCGAACAACGGATGCAGCCTGGTGTAAAGAATTAAACTGCGAAAGTGTTGGGGGAAAAATTGAGAAAATCACGGTGACCCGGTTCCTTTATTTCTCGCTCTTTGTCCACAGTTCATCCGCGTCCATGGTGAAAGCATAACATGCGTAGACACCAGCTATATCCATGGAAAATGACCGGATAGGAGTACAGGATGGTAGGATAGGAGGATAGGAGAGGTTCTATTAGCCGGGCAGGTACGTATCCGCACATTCCTGCGGTTTCAGCAACATAACCGGATTACACGGCATGCATGGCTGAATTAACAGGCAAATGTTCGGTAAATTCGTTTGTTGGTCGTTGGACGCGTATATCGCGGTATCGAAATCCGCTCTAGCCGATTCGATAAATAACAAGCGGGCCACAGGACCTCCCAAGCGAAGAGTCGGGAAGTCGTCGTGTCAACGTGGAAATTTCAAGAATAATGTTTAATGCTTCGTATAAAAAGAAGAATATCATTTACGACGAGAGAATGTCAAGAACATCAATGAGGAACTCATTGATAATTTAACCTTTTAGGAACGGTGAGCCACTACAGTGGCTCTCGTGGATATCATGATTTTTGACAGTTACTTTTCATATCGTATTTTTTTTAAATCTGTTCCAAAGTAATTTTTCTGTGGAAACTGTTTTTCTGACATTCTCGAGCTCTCTATATTTGTTTCTATTCCAACAAGATATTCTTATTCTAAATATTTTCATGGACCGAGTTTAATCTGCGTTCTTAGTGTAACGAAATTTTTAAGCATCTGCAAAACATTTACCTAATACAGTCAAAATTCTTTTGACTATAATTTGCTAAAGCAAAAGAGTCCACGAGTGCAAAGGGTTAACTCTTTCCATATCACCTGGTTGTCCTCTCTACGAGGACCTTCAAATTTATTATAAATTACAAAGGGTGACCTTCCTACCTCAACATTTTCAGAAATGTATCTTTACCTGAATCTTTCTATTAATACCAGAACTAAGTACCAAGGAGGTCAAAATGACTCGCTTCTCATTTTTTCTAAAATCTTTTCAAGTTCACAGCCGTAGAGTAGATATTGGACGTCCATTTTATAAAATATGAATTACGGAGTTCATCAACTTCTCCGCCTTTCAATTCCCCGTTTTCTAAAGTACTTAATGTATTGAAACATAATAGACTTAACTCCGATAGTTCTAGTGTTAAAATGGCAGCAGATTTCTATCTGTTTTCTAACAGTAAAATCCTAACGATTTGCTAACAGATAACGTCACAGATGGCTGCGAGTGCAAAGGGTTAATATTCGATGTACGTGTCGATTAATAGAGGATAATGCGCTTAAAGATTTATAATACATTCAGGTATCTCTACACCGGTAAGCGCATTCCATCGAGAGAGAGCCAATCCCATTTCTCGTTACTCGTATGTAGCTCTATCGCCCAGATGTATTTCCGCTCTCCAAGATAGCTCGCTCGTGACGAGAAATTCTTGAGCGAAATGACTATGTACTTACTCACGACCAATTATTTACTCCTCGATCTGTTTGCTTCTCTTGCAGAGCTACTGGTCTGTTTGTTTCGATTATCTTTGAATCTACCGTGCCTTGCTGTCCCTATTGCCACCGTAGCTACCGAAAGGCATTAACGGAATGTGCCCTTAAAGGGCAGTTTCACTCTGAAAGGCAAACGACTCGACTGTGTCTATGGACTCATCGTCTTTCGAGAGCATCGAGCAAACGGAGCGCTTTTATCGGTTGCTCGTCATTCGACCTCGCGAAATGGAAAAACGTTAAACATCTCGACGTTGCCACGAAGTTACTAAGAAGCTGGTTGCAGAATGTTTCGAAGCGTTTAGTTCGTCGTGCATCAAAAGTTTCGGGGCGAAGATCCATTAAACTTTATCTTTCCTACTTGACTCACCGTTTCGTAAAGTTGGCTAAAGGAATTCCACCTCCGGCACTCTCGTTCCTCTTCCTTTGCCTTCTCCTTTTAGCACACAATGCAACACATGAAATTGTTTCACACTTGCGTCACACGCGCACCATTGGAGTTACTTTCGCGAAGATTCGCTGATGCACCCCTTTTTGCCGATTCGAATACACCCTTAGGGCGACGATACGATATCGCGTCAAGGGAGCCTTGTTAACTTACAAATGACTTTAACGATTCATGTAAGTTTCCCTCTTCGTTCGATAGAGCGTTTCTTCGCTCTTTCCATGGAAATCTAAAATTCCAAATCGTCAATAATTAATGATAATTACACGAAACCTCCTGTATAGAGAGAACGAGTTAACTCGTTTCGGGATAAACTCGAATGTCGTTCGAACGAGTCGAGATAAATTGAGTTATAATTTCCTTTGAATTGATTTGCTCTCGAAGTAGGAAAACGAAGTTTCGAAATCGAATTGTATTGCCGGTTTCAAAGGGGAGGGGAAACAAAAAAGAGAGAAAGGTGATTTTCCAGCGAAAGTATTCTCGCTTTCGTAGTTTTGTAAAATTACTCGTGTAAGGTGGCTGCCGAAGGAAACGTTACGGAATGCAATATCGCGCTGGTTCTGTCGTTACCTGACAAAGCTGCCGATTTTTGCGAAGTACGATTTTAAAGGTGAACGCGAGAAACTGGTAGCCGGTGAGGTGAACTGGAAACGAAACACGGCCAATACGAGCTTTCGGTGCGAAGGTTCTTATGCAATCGACGATTTATCGGACAAAAGTCGAGCTGCAACGTTGCTGCAGGATGCAACGTCTGTGCTAAATTGGGCCTCTGCACGTCCGGACGGCATTGAGAAATTATGTAACTTCTTTTTTGTAACCCCAATATCCTTCTTCCTTTTAATCTGTTTCTACATTTCTTTTAAATTCCACTTTCAACTCGACAAAGTGACCGATCGTAAACTACATTTTTTTTTTCGATAACTAATCATTTAAAAAAAAAGCTCACCGTTAATCCCTCGTTAATTTTATCGGAGTATTTACCTTTTTAAACGTAATATAAATTCATCTATTCATTATATCCCTCGTAAAAAAAAAGTACTTATTACCCGGCTCTTTAATGAAGCCACGATTCGTTAATTAACAACAAGCAACCGGTAAGCCCGTAATTTCTCCCCGCAGCTTGTAAACCGATCGATCATCGGGAACCAATCAGATTCAACGTAACCGGTGCTTGACCAAACAAATTATTTCCTCCCGATTAGAGCAATGGTCGTTCCCCTAACATCAGCCGGTGAATCTAACCCAGCTCAAATCGTCGTATTAAATTGCACGCGTCTCCTGAACCGCACTCGAGGTTTTCGAATTGCCGTTTCGAGCAATTTTCCCTTTAACCGCGGGATGTCGACGCGGTGAAAGCACAGACGATGCTGACGCAACGTTATTAATCCAAGAGAAAGAGTTACGGACTGGTTCGAACGTAGCAGTGACTTATTCGATCGTTGTTGTCTCTTAATTTATAATTCATTCATAATTCTACGTGAATAATTAACACACTCTTGCAGGAGTTCACCTCGATTCTACAAGTTTCAATTAGTCACCGATAGAAACGTTCTATCCTTTCAAAGAAGTAGTTTAACGTCTAGTCGTATTCTCGTTTGTATGGAAAATCAACGAGCCGATTTATCATTAATATTTATTCTTCTTGAATCGTTAGAATGGTTTGTACTCTCTGTATGAAATATTAATGAACAATTGACATATTAGAAACAGTAGCTTGATCTCGATTTAACTAAGCACCGTAGAACTTACGATCGGTAGAGATAAGAAAGGATCAAAGACGGTACTACAAATATCCAAGAAGAAGTGTGTTATCGTGCAGCGACGAATCAAATCTCCGAAATCTTACGACGTCGTTTTACCTCCCACGAAAGAAACTATCGTAAAGTTACCACTGTCGTATTCCCATGGAATGACATTACGAGCGTAGTATCGATAAAAATTTCGTGGTTTCCCAATGGGAAGGAAAAAATTCAATCGCGGTGCACTGTAATTTCAGCGGGAAATCGAACGGAGAGGGCGTAGAGGACGTAAAAACCAGCTGGCTCTTCTCTCTCCTGTTATCGTCGTAATTTCTCTACCTTTCGGGATTCTCTCATCGGCGAGCTTACGTCCCGATGTCCGAGCAGGTTTATCGGAGCACACGTGACAACGATCAGCGCGCGATTAAACGTTCGCCGGTTGCGAATCGTTTCCTGAAGAGAGCTGGCTCCAGATGGAGGTCTACCGAGACACTGACGACTACTCTCTCGCTACGAGGACATTCTCTGATTCTCAGGTGAGGCAGAGACGGAGAGAGAAAATTGAGAACGAGAGTGAAAGAGTGTATGTTAGAGAGAATGAGAAAGATTATGATACTAAAGGAGAGAGAGGTAGAGGTACAAGCCGTTCACGATCTCACCTTCTTTCTCTCTTGGTCGCACCTTCGTTGCTTCTCTTTTCCATAGACTTTCGATCTCTCGCTCTCTCGCGAGAACGAGGTTTTCACGATTTTCTCCTTTCTCCCCTGCCGGTCTGCGGTTTCATGGGGGAGCGAGATGACGGAGGGAGTGAGAGAAGGAGAGAATGATTGAAAACGAGTAGAAAAGAGAGAGGGAGAGAGAGAGAGAGAGAGAGAGAGGTTCCGTGAATGATTCCGTAGAGGCTTGGCTCTGTGCACAGGTAAACATAGGTGCACCGTATACGCTAACACCCGTCGTTCGCTCGGATTGTTTTGCGTGGAAATATTGTTTTCCCTTTGGTACAATCGGACCTGGATAAACGTAGAACTGTGCAGAGAAACTCACCGATCGTACCTGCAACTCTCGTTCGTTCAGTGGATGGAAGGTTTCTAATTGATTGCACTGTGATAAATTCTTGTCGAATACATCCAGATTGCGTCTTCAAACGATGCGATACAATCGTGCCAATTGGAGGTTTGCGAGGAGTTGCTTTGGTTTCTGTACTTTTTTTTGTTTGCAAATTCTACGGCCACTTCGATGGGAGCTGTTTTAACGGGATTTTCCAATCGTGGTTTCTATAGGAAAAATGTGAGAGACGCGGATATTCGAAAATGGTAGGATCCTTTGAAAAAAAACGATGGTACGGTAAATACCGTACGAAATAGTGGAAAAAATAAATAAATAGATAGATTGATAGAGGAATAGAAAAATAGATTGATAGAGGAATAGAAAAATAGATTGATAGATTGTAATATTATATAATAATATTACTAATAATGTTTATTTTTGTCCATGATAATGTTGGACAAGCCGTACAGGCAAATTAGAGAGTACAATAGAGTAGTGGTCGCTAAACTTTTTGACCTCACGGACCGGTAAATTCATAATTTAAATCCCGCGGACCACTAAATAGGATTTTTTAAGTATTAACACTAGATTTACGAACTGAGCCAATTTGACTCATTGCAAATGTGAAAAAGTTAAACATTATTTTTGAAAAACATGTTAGTTTTTAGTCACATAATGAAATGTATGTAAATGTTGATTCCTCTCCCTCGCAGACACACTCATCTCGCATTATCGAATGTTGTATACCTATTTTTACGGTTGTGAGCCAATTTGACTCATAAAACGATTTAACAGTTAATCGCATAACACATGAAATTTGTAACTTCCATCAGACCAGGGTGTCTTGCAGCTTTCAATTCGCAGGTGATTTGTTTCTCCTCTAATTTTTCTCTCTTTGCATACAATGTTTATTTGTATGAGAGCCATCCTCTTGTTTTCGCGACTCTGCTACATTATCTTTCTTATTTAACCACTCCTGTCATCATTTCAATTTGTACATCGCGCGTGAACAGAGCATTTTTAGTGAAAATATATATCCAAAACAGAGTTTCTATGTAAAAAAGGTTTTTAATGAATTTTTTAATACTAAATCTTTCATTTAAATTGATTAGAAACTATTTTCTTTGCAAAAAACTTCAATCTTTTTATGTGAGTCAAATTGGCTCACTTCAGTAAAAATAGGTATATAATGAACATCCGTAAATCTAGTGTTAAATGTATTTATAAAAAAAATTGTGATCTAAGAACACATAAAATGTGTTGTTATGAATTGAATTATGTTTCAATGCATCTTAAAACATAACTTAAAGTGATGAGTAAGTATATTCCACAATTTTCTGGGGACCAGCGAAATTTTCTCGCGGACCACCACTTTGGCGACAACTGCAATAGAGAACGCAGTGTACAATGCAGAGTTAGTTAAAGGGCAGCATAAACAAAATTTAATGCTTAAAATAATATAAAGTGAAACATAACGTAAAGTAAAATGAAAAACAAAAGCAGCAGTAAAAGTAAACATAAAGTAAATAAAATCAAAATACAGCAAATAGAGAAAATAAAAGGAAAAATGAAAGTAAAATAGGAATAACGCTCTATGACGTAGAATCTACGTAGTGTGCTCCGTTATAGGACGATGTTCGTTACTCGTCGAAAGGTAAATTAAAAATTAATGCGATTAGATATGTCACATGTCTTATATAAATATCAAGAGTGCAAATCATTTAAGAACGGCAAGCTCGTAATGAGAAATATCACGTTGATGAATAATAAATAATTGCACGATAGGCTTTACCACGTGAGCAACAAAGTCTAAGGCACCGAAGACACGCGGCGACCTTTACTATTATTTTCGTTTACACAATTCTCCTTTGCCGAGGAGAATCCGCTTTTTCGAGACCGCATGCTGCATTCCTGCTTCGAGAGGATGACCTAGAATTCTCTACCTTCGCTAGATTCTACTACGTGGTATTACATTGCACTATCGGATTTATAATGGAACGTTAATCCTTGAAAATTCCACCCCGAGAACTGTTGGTGCACTTGAATTACGCTTAACGAAGTAAATCCCAAAATGGGACGATCTTTCAATTTCTCCATCTCATAATTCATTCCAGATTGCGCGAATTTAATTCGTTAAAAGACCAATGCTAAAAGCGACTCGACGTAGTATTAATTACATCGTAATAAATTTCGGAAATCTCTAATCATGAATTTTTAATATCAAGATTTCTTAATGGATTTAACACTAAAACTACCGGCCTCAAATCTATCATATATTAATAAATTAAATAAATACTTTGAAAAAGGGGGAATCAAGCGGCGGAAAATTTGATCGATTAGGTGATTTATGTTTATTGATATAGACGTAGAATATTCATTCTATGACTCTTGTGTAAACTTGGAGAATTTTTTGAAAAAATTGTGTACCAGTCATTTTCACTGGTTTGGTAGTTCTAGTGTTAATGATCATTTGAAGAGAGGTTGCGTTGTATATGCTCATATGCCTTTTTGTTCGTTTGCATGATCATTCAAATATGATTACTGTGCTACTATCAACGATTCGTCACAAAATGCACGCTACGCTCTACGTCTCCATAGAGTTCTAGACTACAAATTACAAAGCAACCGCAACAATCAACGGAACGAGACTGCAACTACGTGCAGTTGCACTCCCGAGCCTATTAGCTTGACACTATACCTGCGGGCCACCTGACGACCGTCCAATACACCCAATGTATGTGTCACTCGATGCACTATCGAGAATCCTCTTACCTATTGAATCAATCGTGAGTTTCAATATAATCAGAATTTCCACGACCTCCAACATTTTCCAGGCTCACATTTGTCGATAAAATTGCATTGAAATTGTTAATTGTCATTGGAGAGATTGAAAAAAATCAAAGATTTCGAACCACTTATTTGTAAGCTATTTTAGTTTCCTAGCTTCACTGTATTAACCCTTTGCACTCTTTAATTTCTTGTTACATTCTAACAACTCTGTTGCTTCAGAGAAGAATCTTCTTCTCGCTAAAGTGTTAGTGAAGTTGTTACTTTAAAGTAAGTTGGAGATAGTAAATGTCTAATTTAATATAAACAGAATTGACCACCAAAAATACAAATTGAAATTAACAGAACTTGACAGAAGATTCGCCCTTAGAGAAAGGGATGACGTCTTCTCGGAAAGTGAGAAATCAAACTGCATGCTCTTGGCTGGAATTACCACGTGTAATATGTCACCATGTACCACGTAAGGTTTATGGACCTTCAAGGTGCAGGGCATGTAGAAAGTGTCTCTCTTTGACAGCCCTTGGAAACGTTCTTTCGCGACGATTTTCGTCGCAACAAACTCCTTCACTAATTTGTAAAGTGTATCACACAAGGAGGTCTCAGCAACAGATATTATTATTACTATGTTATTAATATTACTATTTTTGAAAGTGAGAGAGAAAGAGGGAGATACAGACAGAGAGAGATATATCAGTATGAGAGAAGTGCGAATGTGATCTAGCAGAATCAGAATTTTGAATGTATCGGATGGTTAGATTTTAGCAAATGAGTTACAAAATGGCAAGCAATCGTGGTGAATGTTAAAGTTAGTACGGAACTTTAAAAATGAATATTGTATTACTCCTGATTATTATCGACATTAAACTTATTTTTACGTATATCATTCCTACATTATTATCTTAGACACTGCGCTGTGAAAGGACGAGTTCCGGCACGTGACATGGGAGTGTTAAAGGTTAATCCTTTGCGGTCCGAATTATTTTACTAATTTTCAGGTGACTTAATTAAAATGAATTTGACAATATTTTCTATCATTCGTTGTTCATTTTTTGTTAATAGTATCAATAACTATAGATATCGACGGATATTTAGGTGATATTACAAAGTCTTTATGAAATTGGAAAGTCGATATTAAATTGTCAGAAAATATAATCAAGTTTAAAGCTATGTCGAGTACTGCTCGACATGAGACTGCAAAGGGTTAAAAGTGCAATTATTTTACAGGTCACGGTTTTTAGAAATTTGATTTTCAATCGTTCTTAACACTTTACCGACCGGTAGCCGATTAATCGGCTTCTCGGGCCCAACACTTTTGAACTTTTAACTCATTAATTGGTCGCTATGGCAATTAATAAATTATTATTTTTCATTGCGGTTAACTGTGTCAAGGACTCAGTGAAGAAACTTTGCAATTTTCGAAGAGGCATCAGTATCAGGGAAATATTTGCGTACAAGTGAGCGATCAGAAGCGGGTAGGATGTTAAAAAATACCGGTCGGTAAAGTGTTAATATACCTTCGAGGTAGAATCGAAGAGAGTCTGAGACATTACCATTTTACTCATTTTTCAGTCAACCCCTGAGTATACGAATAATTTGAGAAATTTTATGGACGTCTCACGAGGCGGGTGCTGGAAGATACTTTCCCGGGAACTTGGGTAAAGCGAGGGTAATTGAGAATCGAGTGAATTCGATGTTAACACCCTCCCTCGCGAATTTATCATCGGCACTGTCTTGAATAATAAGAGTGGCAACGCCCGAGTTCGGAAATCGATAAATAGCATCGTCCACGGAAAAGTTTTCAATTGTTACTCGAATCGGCTCGAGTGAATTAAACAATTGGAAAACTAATTTCAAATAGTACCTTACCTCCTACCACACCCAACCATCGAACCCGGCGTTCCAGGATAAACGACTTTTTTCCTATACATCGAAAAATTACGAAATACCTTCAAATTCCGTTATCGATTCGACGATATTTGATACAATTTACTTCAATATTTCAATATTTAATGAACTACAGAAATTTATGAATTTCGTGCCAACATCGGCAAATGGAAAGTTCCACGTTAAAATCATTATTGACTATTTTAATGAAAATACTCTAAAGTAACGGTAAACAATTCAATGTCCAGCACACAATAATAATAATATATTTGTTAAATTAAGATTCCAATTAAGATAAAATACACACAGTGTTGATACAAACAAACCCAACGTTCTTCCAATTTTCATCGATCCACAGAGTTACAATATATTCAAATATTTTTTATCCATGATTTTTCGCAAATACATCGTGTCTTTCTTGAGCTCATAATCGTGAAGGGGTTTTAAAATACGATCTACCAAGGGTAGACGAAATTTCGTACACTAGTCGCGTAACCGGCAAACAGTCGAACGATTTTACAGTCAAGGCGACGGCAGGCTTGCACGGAATAACGGAAAACACGCGTCGTGGATTTTATTCGCTCCACTGGAACGGCAAAGTGATTTTAGTCTGCCTTTTGCATTTCTTCGTGCTCGAATATTCGCTTCGATCACTCCGCGAATTGCTTTGCGCCGAGATGCAACGCGAAAAGATTTCGTCGATGCGATTTTCGCGCCTAACTCGCTCCGTTACGCAAGAAATAATCCTTAAACCGGATTTACATATTCGCAACCCTATAAGAATCCACGAGACGTGAAAATCTATCGAAAAGTTTCTACATGGAGCTTCTTGTTTCTTCGTTGAAAAGAAACAACGAGGATCTTTGTTTCCATGAGGAATATCCTGTCGTATTGTCGTGACATTTGCTTCGAAAAATGTTAAAAAGTTATTTTCCCGAGTTTCCTTTCGCGCGTGGAGAAAAAGAGGAAAAAAAACGTATAGTGAAACCAGGTCGAGCGATGGATTATAATAAAAAAGATTTCAAAAACGCGATGCGTCATGGTACGTGACACGTAATAGACACAAAAGAAATGAGCTTGTACGCGAGAATGTAACAGTGAGAAACGTTTGGAAGGAAGAATTCATTCTTCTACGAAAAACCTCACGTTTTTCTGTGCACCACCTCCTCAATCATCGCCTTGACTGTTCATTAACCCTTTGTACCCTGAGACTTGCGACGTATGTACGACTTTTCATTTTTTTTTCTTCAACGACTCATTGTCGGACATACGTGCTTCTCTTACTTTTACCACGGGAAAATGGATACGGCTTTGTGCTACGGACGTTTTTACGATTTTTCACGAACAAAGTTTCCGCCCTTTACGGGACCATTTGTATGCAACAAATTAAATGAAAGTTTTAACAACATTAACTTCTAGTAGCCTTTGAAACGTAGTCGAATAAATTCAGATTAAAATGCACAAAGTTGATTTTATTACTCGATTCAACTTGAGGAGGTTTTGGAACGACAAATGAATGCAGGAAACTCCGAAGAAATTTATATTCGAACGGTACATTCGACTCGTTAGTGCTATCAGGTTTAAACGATCGTAAACATTGGTAAAAGTAGATTTAGAGTTTTTTGGGTTAATAGAATTCGTGATTTCTTTCGATTATGCGATTTTAAAGTATTCTTCGCTGAAAGGTATGGCAGTGGTCGAGGCATTTAACGGAGAAGAGTCTCGCGAAGAAAGTGCAGCCACTCCGGTGCATCCCTTCACCTACGCGACGGAATTCCGCAAGATTTTATAATGGAATAAATAAGTGAGCGGTGGCTGTGTTTTCCTAGCAGCCTGGCATTTTAATTTCCTCCAGAGATATTTCATTTTACTGGTTTCCATTTTATTTACCAAATCTTCTCCCTCCCATCGCCCACCATGTTTCTCCCCTTTGTCTTCGATTGTTCTCCAGCATTGCACCGAGTTACATCGTTCATCAAATTCCACCAAAAATCGGTAGTTTTTCTCTCCAACCTATTTGTTCATGGTATCACGTTATAAAAATTCAAAAACAGCAGTAATTTGGACATAAATGTAGTTGGTAACGAGCCACTTAAAATCCTGAGTTTTTATCATCGGCAAGCGGATTAAGCAAGCCGTTACAAATTTACTCGAGTCTCGAGAGACAAAGTGCAAAAATGAATTTTGTAATTGCCAACTCGTTTATTACAGTACATGTTGTTAACAATGTAGCGTATGATGTTCCTGCCAAGGGAATAATTAATTATTTCACGTTAATCGAGCAAATGTTACATGTAATATACCGCGAGTCTATGAGTTGAATATTAACTGTTTTAATTAGAAACTGCAATGATTTTTACATCAATTACTAATTTTTTTTTAAACATAATTGTCGCGACGCATCGTCACGGGAATTATTTCTGATTTAGACAGCCAAACGTGGAATTTTTCTGTAGATCTTGTTCCTATAGTCCGACAAGTGAAAGATGGCTAGGGAGTGTCCAAACATTTAGTATTCAACTGCCTACTTCTGCCATTTTGTTTTTAGACTCCTCAAACCCAGCCTGCAAAAATAAACACTGCGTACCCAGGTCGAAATATTAGTATATTTTTAAGTCTCTAAAGTCCTCATTTCTTTGATGTAGAAATTTGCCGCCTACAATTGAATGCGAATATAGTTCTCAGAAAGTCTCAATGAGGATTTTGAGGATGAAAAAAGAGTTTTTTGATTATTTAAACTGAGATATTAAACTCAAAATCCTCAAAAATATTATAATTAAAATCTAAACCTAATACTCAAAATTCTCAATGAGTTTTTTGAGGACTAAACGACAATTAAACAATTACTTTAATTCAAATGGAAACCTTAAAATTCTCAATGAGTGTTTTGAGGACTAAACTGACATTAATAAAGCCAGTTCCAGTCCTCAAAGTGCGGAATCGGCGCGTAACTACAACTTTGAGGATTAAACCTGTTTTTAAATTATATGTATTTACCGATCCAGGAATTCTTAGATAAGTCTCAAAATCTTCATTGAGGATTTCGAAGACGAAGAATGACCGAAAATTTCGTCTCGGCTAGTCGTAGCATTCCCGTATTTCTACTTCTTTGGCTCAATAAATGCGATATGGATATCCCCTACGCGAATCAGACCCAAATTCTATTACTTAGCCATCTTTTAGTTCTCCCACTGTACTAATAGGAGACCCATTCTTTTCATTCTATCCTAAAATAAAAAAAAAATACAATATCCATATTTCTACTTAAACTGCCACAGTCATTTCTCTTAAGATCTCCCATTTTACGTGGATTCTGATGCCCTGCGATTATAACACGTTGAATAATAATTTAAGAAAGATCTTTCAGAGGTGAGGAGAATTTGAATCGAGCCTCACTAATTGAGAGACCAACCCTCTGACCCAATATCCACCATAGCCCCATCGACGAACGTGTAACGGTTATGGAACAAGACTTATAATGATATTACAAGCTTCGAAAATTCATTCGTTCCCTGTTCAAGGGACTTAAGATTATTCCATCGAAAGATACCCGCGGAGAAACCCCTGAGTTGCTACTCCACCCTGGCTCAATCTCGAGTAAACCCTTGGATTATCGATGCGCGGCGGCTACGCAAGAATAATTTGCATGCTTTCCCAACGACGGAACGAAGAGTCGCGAAAAAGAATGACGATGTTGGAAAGGAGAGCGATTTATTTAAATTTCATCTTTTCTCCTCTTGCGACGCCATAATTCAAGGATGTCAGGTAGGAGATATATGGGACACAATTAATACAACGTATCGGGAAAGAGGAGCCACGAATGATGTGCCTCTTCTTCTTTCGACTTTATGATATAATTTGTCCAGGTTTTTTCTCTTGTTAACGAGACACGTCATTTTTTGTTACATCTGGCTCGTGCCTCGTTATTTTCTACTCCCTTTTTTTCACCGAGGCTCTTTACAATTTGCGTTGATAATTTGCGCGAGTGTGTCTTTCGAAAGCAGACCTTTTATTTCGATTGTTTAGTTGAACGTTGATAGCTTTACGTGTGATTTGAATTGAAATGGAGAAAATTCGTTTGGTGATTTTTGTATTATTGTTTTGGATGTTATGTCTTTGGGGATGTGAATTGTAATTGAGAATGAACGGACATTTAAACGTTCTGGTCGAATGATTTAAAAGCACCGCGATAACAATAGGTACCTAATTGTTTGTATAAAACTCGACGATAATAGTGGAGCTGTGGCATAATAATTGGAGCGAAAACAATGTGAAATATATTGTTCGTTAACAATATCATTGATGGCCATTTCGGTCACTGCTTTTGTTAAATTATATTTAATCGAATACAACGAATATTTTACACTTTGTGCATTGAAGTCTTCTTGGATCGACGAAATTTTCAAGATATCTAATGTTGATAATTTTTTGTAATTTTATTTTGTAACGTTCTCTTTTTGCAAATATTTGTAAGTATCATAAAATTAGCGTGGTAGTAACGCATACTAATTGAAGAAAAAAACATCAACTGTCCGCGTTTCTTCGTTTTTTGGGTCATATTTGTAGAGAAATTTGAAGAAACTTTCACGAGAACTTTGCCAATCTAGCAAGAGAGACCTTAGAATTGATATTAAAATGACCTCATGCGAAAACCTGTCGGTGATTACACGATACCCGCTTCTCTGGAAACTGTTGAAACCCTTTCCTTGTACAGTCCCTTACCATTAGGGATATCCCGAGGGAATGCATGGAAATTTCGTGGCTAACGTATAACGTTACCTCGTCGCACGGTATCATCCAATTAATTAACCACTCGAGGAATCGGCCGCTTAACTTCTGTCCCAGATTTTCTTAAGAAAGATCCTCGAAACTCTCCCTCTAATTCCATTCTCGCCCCGGGAGAATCGTCTACCCACTAATTTTAACGTCACTGTAAAATAACGCGACGCGATTTCACGTATTTGATAATCAATGAACTTAATAACCCACGAGCAACGATAATTAATTGATAGACACTTCGATTAATATCAAAAGATACTATAATTACTAGCCATTTTTGTTGTTCTATGGTACTGAAAATGTCTAATTGTGTAAACATTTTAAAGAATATGAGCATCAAGAATGTATATTAATGGGAAATTAATCATAAAACATTGTTATCTGCACGGGCTCTATTATCTCTTAATACAATGTCGCGCGTACACGTACTAACATTATATCGTTATATGAATAACGCATAATGCAGTGATATTTATCACCTACGCCGAGATGAAACCATAGCTCCGGCATTATTTCAAGCAGCCCATTGCACGAGCCGGCGACTGATTAATTAATGACTACTGCACATTCATACGGTGACATTTCGTTATGCGAGCACGCTTTGTTACAACGTGGCTGTTGCTGTTATTACTGCGCTAATTCATCTGATCGGCCATTTATTAGCATTACATACCGAGAATGTAATTCCACGTATACCTTGGTTTACCCGGACGTAGGAGAGACCGAGTTCTCACAATCAGTCGCAAAGTGGACAGTGAGATCAATATACTTGGAAACTGTAACGTTACTTTTGTACGAAGCATCGATTCCGAGGCAATTACCTGCTAATGCTTCAGGATCGGTCGACCCGATTGCACGATTGATTCTTGGTAAAATGTATCGGATCTCTGTAATTGCGATGCTGAGAATATAAATAGTAGGTAGATCGAGGTCCTTTCCAATGTGGTTCATCATTTTTCATCGATTGATTTCTTGCAATTAATTGTCAAAGAGTCGAAGTTCAATCATTCTGTTACTTGACAATTAATTTTTGGTAAAATGTATTAGATCTTTGTAATTATCCTACTGAGAATAAAAATAGTAGGAAGATCGACATCGTTTGCAGTGTGGTTGATCATTCTTCATCGATAGATTTATTTCAATTATTTATCATGTACAATAATTCTGTCACTTGACGATTAACTATTGGTGAAATGTGTCAGATTTCTGGAGTTATCCTAATGAGAATACAAATTGTAGGAAGATCGATGTCCTTGCAAACGTAGTTGACCATTTTCATCGATTGATTTCATCCAATTATGTGTCAAGCAGTTGCAGTTCAGTAATACTGTGACTTGACGATTGATTCTTGGTAAAGTGTATCAGATCTCTGTAATTGTCCTACCGAGGATAAAAATAGTAGGAACATCGATGTACTTGCAAACGTAGTTGATCAGTTTTATCGATCGATTTCTTTCAATTATTTGTCAAGTCCAATAACTGTGTTACTTGACAATGTGTTAAAATCGAACAAACTAACTATCCATTTGTCTCCGAATGAAATGTATTGGATCTTTTTAATTCATCACCTTACATAATACCAGGTAAGTGGATAGACTTACAAGTGAAGTTGATAGTTCTTCTCGAAGCATGTTAGAAGTACTTCAAACGGAGTGCAAATTCTACAAGTGCTACTTAACTGTATGATAGCGGTAATTATTTCCAATATCGATACCAGTTAAACTCCATCGAGTACTTCACAAGTACAGTCCAACGAAGCACCAATTCCTTGTCTCAAGACTTCCTTTGCCTCGATGAAACGAAAGATATCGAATGAAATTCAGATTTTAAAGCTCACATTGAAATTGAATAATTCAATCACGCGATAGCACGTTAAAAATCAATCAAACATTCTCCCTCGACATCCCATTACTTAATATTCCAAAATTTTATCGAATTCATTCCATCAATATTTAAAACGTCCTCGAATGACCTTCACAGAGAAAGAATGAAATTATACGAATTGATCGAAGAACGTACACGTCCCGAAACACGAGCTGTCTCGCAGTATCCTTCCTTTTTGTTCCGTCAGACATTAAAGGTCTAAGTTCCATGTCCAAGAAGACGGAGAACTTTTATCTCGAAGGTAAAATGAGAAAGTTGCCGGAGTACTCGTTTATCTGCTCCAGGCTTAAAAAAAATCTCAACTGAAATATTTCGAACGCTCTTCTTGCCGGAATCGCGCGAGCGAGTTTACCAGTCAGTCGTAATTAAATTTATGGATATCTCGGATATCGTGTGAGAGACATGTGGTGCGTGAAATGGGCATAATTATTCTGTATTATTGCGTTATTGTATTAAATTATCTCGCAGACTCCGCGAGGCTGTGTTTCGTGTTGAATACTATTCCGTATGAAATACGACGCACAAATTGCATGCAGTTTGTAATGCAGAAATATTTACAATTATTTAGTATCGTAGACTACTACAACTGTGATGATTATTGTAGAGTTTGACGGTTTTTCGTTTTGTAACTACAGGCTGCCCTCGACTTTCGCACGTTTGTAGAAATTGAATTTTTCAAAAATTTTTGTCGCTTTTCCAAAAAATTCTTGGTTTCATGAAGTCACTGTTATGGAGTGCTGTAGCTCGCACTCACTCACATATTGTCTATCATTTTCTATTATCGTAACATTGTTTCTAATACATATTGCCTTCTAGATGTGAGAGAATCTAAAGTTCACGAAGCAATCTCATTAACATGAAATTTTTAATATTTTTCCTGTATCTCTCCACTGTCGCACAATTCTCTAATTCGCACGTTGGTAAAATTTGAGTTTTTCAAAGATTTTTGTCGCTTTTCAAAAAAATGCTTGGTTCCATGCAGTCACTATCATGGTATCACTTATTCACATATGGTCTATGATATTCTAACATTGTAATATTGTTTCTAGTATTGGGTACTAGATGTTAGAGAATCTCAAGTTCACAAAGAAACCACATTAACACTAGAACTACCGGCCTTAAATATATCATATTTTAATAAATTAAATAAATACTTTGAAAAAGGGGGAATCAAGCGGTGGAAAATTGGATCGATTGGATGAATTATGTTTATTGATATAGACGTAGAATATGTATTCTATGACTCTTATGTAAACTTGGAGAATTTTTGGAAAAAAATGTGCACCAGTCATTTTGACTGGTTTGGTAGTTCTAGTGTTAAAATACACTTTTGTATATTTTTCCTGTATCTCACTACTTTCGAACATTCAACATTTGTACACATTTTCAGGGAGCAATTATGTGGGAAAGTTGAGGGCCGACTGTAAAATTTTTTTCACTTGTAATATTGTCGTTTGCGTTCTAATTTTTACTTGATCCAATTAAGAGTCGTAGATGGCAGTAACTATTTTACTGCGACTTAGAAAGAGGATACTTGCACGATTCTCTCGAAATTGACTGTTACGACGAGGGTTTCAGAGATGGGCTTGTAAAACGGTAACGGCATCCACATTCACGAGGCAAGGAGGTAAGATTAGTCAATGGTAACTGTAAAACACGAGATAAACCAGCAACCTCGAGGACACTAATTTGTACGCATAACAGCCATTTCCCGTTTTGCAGTAAAAATATAATTAAAAGATACGAAATGCCATTGTCAAAATATCATATAAAATTTACTCTTTCAATTCAAGTATTACGTTTTCTTCGCTTGAGCAACTTACAAGATACGGCTCATTAATTAAATTCTCAACGTTCGACTTTCTCCAGATCGACAAAAGAAAATATTTACGCGACAAATGAAATTGGAGAGTTTACTTTATAATTTGGTTGCGCGATGCCGGTTACTCTTCAAAGGAAATTAAAAATACAGAGAAACGTCTCGCAGCGGGGAAGTTTTACCGGGAAAGTTAAAGAGCCGAGACAAATTTCTTTTAAAATATTTCCTTGGCGTCTGAGGAAACTACGAGTTGTTTCGAAACAAACGGAAAAAGTATCGGAAGATTGTATTATATCTATATCTATCAAGATAGAAAATATGCAACTTTCAAAACACATGGGCATAAAGGTGATGGTATCTACTGGAGGAACTAACTTACGCGATGACATTATGAGGATTTATCAGAAAGCACAAGTAATAATAGCAACGCCGGAAAGAATTCTTGATCTTATGGACAAGAATGTTGCAAATATGGATCATTGTAAGATTCTAGTTTTGGATGATGCAGATAAGCTTCTATCTCAAGACTTTAAAGGAATGTTGAATCATGTCATTACGAGATTGCCACACGAACGTCAGATACTGCTGTATTCAGCTACGTTTCCCATGACAGTGAAACAATTCATGGAAAAACACTTACGAAATCCATATGAGATTAATTTAATGGAAGAACTCACGTCACGTTATATTATATATATATATATATATTATATCTCTAATATTAGGTATATATTATATCTCGGTACCGGAAATGTTCGAATTTCATCATAGACCTGATTTCGATCGGTCAATAACTTCTCTGGCTCTCTCGTTTCTGCAAATAATAAAACTGCTCTGCGTTCTATAAATTCACTGTCTCTTCCCATATTCACGAAAAATTCTTTCCATGACGAAAATCATGGAGAAAGAACCATTTTCTTGGTTGAAGGACGAAGGACGATCAAATCGCGCCAAGTTCCGCGATCGGTCCAACATTGAAGAACGATAAGATGCATGCATGAAGTTTGCTGAAACACGTAGACGAGAATACAGAGACAAATATAGATTTTCTGATCTATAGAGATCGATTTGATCGGATTTTCTTCGAGACTTGCAAGTTTCTCTCAAAAGTATGGCACAGCGATAGGAAGAATGCTTCGTAAGGTTCTAATCAGGATAACAGCCAGAACAGTCAGGACAAGATTTATTAAAAAAGTAACTCATAATCTTTGCAACACATAATGTTATTTTATGACAAGTAAAACATGTAATGAAGAAAGAATTTTTGTTCTGTCCTGTCTGACAAGTTGGCAAGTGATACGAGTCAGAGATAAGTCATTCAGAGCGAGAATTCCGTCTGATACGTTTTGGTTTATTCTACTTACGAAATTTAATTCAGTTCTGCCAAAATATGGCAAGTTGAAAAGAGATACGAATGAGTGACTAGCCAGACAGAGAGCAAAATTCGTCTGTAATTATTTCAACATCAAATTTGGTGCCAGCCAGGATAGGATTTATTAAATAAATAACTCGTGGCCTTAGAAATATACAATCTTATTTTGTGTCCTGTGTCTATATTGTTTATCCGGTATTATCGTTTTACTCTAATTATCGGCTGAAGCTCATTTCAGGCAAATGATGTACGATTTATTCTTAATCCTGCAATGAATATTAATAATTTAAGGAATTCGTGCGATTATAACTTACCATTTAGGAATGAAAATAGCAGAAGTAACTTCCATAGATTTTGAAAGAACGGTGCTTTTCGAACGATGAAAATCTCACACATTGAGGAATTTCTCATGGTCAGGTTTATGGCGTCAGTTTTGCAGAGGTTA
Organism: Cerceris rybyensis; assembly: GCA_910591515.1. Taxonomy (NCBI): domain Eukaryota; kingdom Metazoa; phylum Arthropoda; class Insecta; order Hymenoptera; family Crabronidae; genus Cerceris; species Cerceris rybyensis. The sequence continues at coordinate 10,955,436 of OU342790.1, forward strand.
CGACGTGGTCCGCGCAAAGAATTGCCGGCACACCCTGTATAGAGTTGTGATATCACGCGCCAGTGTTCTTGATGGATGAGGATGTTTAGAGGGTTTTCTGGCACACAAAATAAGAGCAATCAATGAGAATTGACGATCGGGGATGGAAGGTCAGAAGCCGTGAGATGCCTTCGTTCTCGTGCATCCAACGCTTCCTCTTCTTTCCGAGATTGCACGAATAAAAGGATCCTGCTTTTACGCCACGCGCCATTATCTCGGAATTCTTTCCTCCTTCAGGGTCCGAGGAGAGTACTCGAAGGAGAAAATCGCATGTCGCGGAACATATCGAGGTCTCGAGCAATGGTAATTGTCGTAGTTTCTATGGGATCGAATTCTTCCGAGGTACAGCAAGTTTGCTCGATATTTCCGAGTGCCCTAGATCATGTTTTCACCAAAGACTATTATTCTAATACACTTTCTCGTTTTTTCTCATTTTTAATATCTCATTATAACTTTAAAAACCATAGAAAATTATAAAATTAGAAGATTAAGAACGAGAAGCAACAATACTCAAATATTTTTGTACTCCATGAACAACTGACACTTTGATCTACGATTTCATTTCTGACTGGGGGTGTAATAATTCCAAATTACTTCTTGAAATCAAAAGTTCTCACGTGTATTTCTGATATTTTAACACTAGATTTACCAAACCGGTCAAAATGACTGGTGCACAATTTTTTCCAAAAATTCTACGGGTTTATGAGAGAGCTGTAGAATAAATATTCTTCGTCCATCGTATAAAACATAAATTACCGAATCTATCATCTCTTCCGCATCTTAATTTTCCTTGCTTTGAGGTACATATTTAACATATTTAAATATAGTAGATTTCACGCTGGTAAATCTAGTGTTAAATAACTGAAAGTAATATTAACAATATAGAAATAGTGAGACCGTTTCGCGACCGGCTGATATTTCCAATTTAATAGTTTTTGAAAGAATTCCGAATTTCCTATTCCATTTTCCACGCCACGAGTGTCACACGTTGCAAGCCAAGGGGTTGAAATAGTTCATTTTCATTTTTTGTTTTACCATACTTGATAATTCCTAGAAAATTAAACTTCCATTCGGCGATGGTGAATTTTGCGTTGGAAAAGACACTGCGGTGGAAGTTATTAAATTTCCTACAAATATTGACACCACCATAGTGAATTGAAAGCGTCGTAGAGTCTAAATAAAATATCGCCTCTATTACTTGGCTGGTTCGATGCTCGCCAATTATCGCGAGCTCTCGAAGGAATTTATGTAGGCGAGAGTCCCGGTCGAACTTCTTCATACCGTAAGTCCATTAGCGCAAAGCCGACGGTGAGAGAAAGAGAAATATCCTGGAAAGCCCGGATTCTCCTTTTCCCTTTCTCTGCCCATCCGAAGAGAAAACGAGCGTCATTAATCGCGACGCGGAAAAAGGCTGAAAGGACGCAGGACTCGGTTTTACCTCTTGGAGGTCGGAAAAACTTGGGGTGAGGGACGACGAAGAGTGGAAGCCGGGCAGACAGGAAGATCCTGAAAAATATCAAAAAACTGGGAGGAGTCAGGAGCTCCGGCGTGTTGTCACGCCGCCATCGGGGTCACCGCAGACAAATAGGCCGTGTCAGTTTTAAAATGTTCTTCCGGTCCGACGAGCGCGAATCGTGGACCACCCTTGCGAATCTTCTTCCCGTCTGTTCGAAGAGAGTCTCGGCAACCTGTCTTTCTTGGATGGATAAACGAACAACCGTGAACCGACTGCTCGTGAATCTTCCTAATTTTCTGTCCAGAGATAAAAAAGGGAGAACAATTCGAAAGGACGAACGATAATACTTTGACGTATTGCGCGATGTTCTGTCGAGAGGTCGTTGAACGTTGACTATATGCCGATGAAGGGGATAATTTTAACCCCTTGACTTTCGATTACTTTGCTACTGAACGCCTAGTAACTAAAACGAATTGTTAAGATAGAATTTTAGAAATTAGCTCGTGAATTTCCCTAATTTTCGGTCGAGGGATGAAAAAGGAAGAACAATCGGAAGGGATGAACGATAATACCTTGACGTATCGTGCAATGTTCTGTCTAGAAGTTGTTGAACGTTGACTAAGTATATGCCGAAGAAGGGGATAATTTTAATCCCTTGACTTTCGATTACTTTGCTACTGAACCACTAATAAATAGAATTAATTGTTAACACTTTACCGACCGAAATCCTATTAATAGGCTTTTCGGACCCAATGCCTTTGAACTTTTAACTAATTAATTAGTTGCCACTCCAATTAATAAATTATCATTTATCATTGCGGTTACCTGTGTTAAGGACTCAGTGACGAGAATTTATAATTTTCGAATAGATGTTTGTATTAAGGATGTATTTGTGACCAAGTGATCGGTCAGAAGGGGGTAGGATATTAAAAAAAATACCGGCCGGTAAAGTGTTAAGATAGAATTTTAAAAATTAGGTCGTGAATTTTCCTAATTTTCGGTCGAGAGATACAAAAGGCAAAATAGTTGGAAGGGACATATGATAATACCTTGACGTATCGCGCTAGGTTTTGTCGAGAGGTCGTTGATAATTTTAACTCCTTGACTTCCAATTCAATTTATCACTGAACCCCTAATAACTGAAAAGTAATTGCTGAGATAGAAATGGATCATTGATTTCTTATATACCGTCTAACATACGGCAATATTAATAGCGCAGAAATAATTTAACCGCCCTGTGACTCTCAGATATTCTAAATTTAATAGTTTTTGGAAACTTCCAAAATTTCCCACTTGTCATACGACGAGTGTCATTCGTTATTCTAGGTCAAAAGGTTAACAGCGAATCGATCAATTTCTCCAGCAACGACTGTTAAAATAGAGTCTCTCAAACTCCAACTGTAACGACATTTCGAGATTAGCATATCCAAGATATCTATCAGTCGTTAAGAAATTTCAAAGCGATAGCACCCAGTCATTCTTCACGGATATATAAACCGAGAAGCGGAAAACTCGCGACGTCCGATCTCTCTCCCCGGTGTCAGGATGAATGGGTAAATGGTTACTCGAGAATATATTCTTCCCGGTTCTCGATCATCCTCCAACGTAGATCCTGCAAGGTGAAAGATATAAGATGGAAACGAATCTCACGAAACTATCACGATAGAGAAAGACTAAATCGAGTCTCCATTACTGAGTCGTCCTCCATTTGTCATTAGGACGATTTTAGACGGGTCCCAGTGACGTTATGTTCCTTGACGTTTCTTGATTACACCTCATCCATGGAGGCAAAAGGCGAATTCATGGGCTGTTCTCTTTCCTCCGGAAATAGGTCCTGGCGTATTCTTTTTCCCAGGATGAACGAACGAATGATAGGGGGATCAGAGAGTCCAAGCGAATTTTCCACGGAGATCCTCGATCATATTTACGAGTCCTTCATCTCGCAGGATCACGCGGCTGACTTGCCGAGATGCAGGACGCACTAAACAGAATGGAACTTCCTGGAGTCCCTCGGCTTTCGTGTATGTTGACGTATATATACGCTCACATGGAGTTACAGGTATGTACGTATATAGACCAGAGATGAAATTGGACGTCTCTCTGTATAGTACGTCCATTTATCGTTAGAGAATTTTGATGTGGACGGTCATCTCTCTCTCTCTCTCTCTTGTTTGTGACGAAGGACACCTCTCTTTGCTTTACGACCTCGCAGTATCCGTATGTCAAAGCCCGTAGGTTTAAAGCACCGGTATCTAAAGTCGGGATTTCCTTCCCTGATTCTCTCCGTGATACTCCTGTTGCCTGTGACTTTATATTATTACGTGTCTCGTGTGCCATCGATGTTTCTGACCTCGGCTCGAATAAACTCAGTTATAAAGTTCTTCGGAGGGGAATATTAATGGACAATGGCGGACGGTAATGAATTGGCTGTAATGCAAATGGATACGTGGGAAGACGCAAGGAGATGTGTGCATGTAAGGGTTGAAATAGAGAGTGCGGATGAGTATCATGTACAAATGGTAACATTGTGAAATTATAAGAGCAAAATGTGAGAATTAAATTTGTTCGTTTAAGGCAAAGTTTTCATTTGAATAGAAAATTAAATTTGGAAATTCAGAGTACACGTATGCTGTTACAGTTCATTTTAAGTTATGCTTCATGGAAAAACGTATAACACGTTTTATGTTTGTAAAAATTGATCTGAGATTTTTTCTGATATGTCTATATGTATATATATTGCCTTGGCAGGTTTGTTCATCTGTCATTAGCAACGACGTGGTGAGTTTATGGATTTGTAATTAAAATAGCAGAGCTATGAATACAACGGAGAGGCAATTAGTACCAGCACTTTTGTACTTCATACATGATTAATATCGTCTTTCAACTCGATTTTTTCGTCAACGAAGCTTTAAATGAACAAATTCTATTAAATAAGCAATAAGGAATTACTTGCTGTCCTCTAGCGTATCTAACTCTTCTGCATTCAGTATTTATATTCCTTGTGAGATACTTTCATAAAAAGCATCGCCTTATCTATTGCCAGAATGTGTGAAATTAGTTTTTTGTTTTTAAAGTGCACTCGATCATGCTTTGGAGAATTCCTTACCGTGGTAATGAAAATTAGAATTCTATAAAATTTCTATTTACCTTGCCGATGGTTTCTCTGATGTCTGAAATGAGATGAAGTTATCTCCGTCGATGCTGCGAATTTCAATGATTTATTTGTATTCAATGTGAACATTTACAAATGGACGGAAACAGATTTTTTCTTGGAGACCTATAAGACTACCTCTTTCGATAGAAAATTATCCACCACTATCGTAGACGTGTCTGCATTGATGATGCAAAGGTTTATGTTTATTCGGCGTGAAAAGTTACAAATAGAAGAAAATTAATTTTTTCTTGGAGACCTATAAGCCTACCTCTTTCGATAGAAAATTATCCACCACTATCGTAGACGTGTCTGCGTTGACGATGCAAAGGTTTATTTTTATTCGGCGTGAAAAGTTACAAATAGAGGGAAATAGATTTTTTTTTGAGACCATGAAGCCTACCGCTTCTGATAGAAAATTATCCACCACTATCGTAGACGTATCTGCGTGTACAAATTACTATAAGAAGCTGGAGGTGAAGTATCAAATGGGCAGCCATTATTTCACGTCATTCCAGGATACTCCGTACAATGATCGAGAGGATCATTAGGAGTCATTCTGGGGAGGTACTGGAATCCATCCAAACCCACAGATTAATCGATACCGAAAGTAGGGGAGGCATCGATAAGCTTATAACCCTCCGTCAGATTTCTTGAAACTTGCCACGGTGATTAATCGTGACCTCCTAATTAGATGGAAAATCGAGAAACGATCGACGTGATTAATGTGACTCTGATACATTTCGTTTTCTACGAATTCGCCGATTCCGCTAGCAAAATTCACGTTCTTCCTGTTTGCAGTGAAATAAACCTTCGAAAGGTACAAGAAACATCGATTGAATTTTCATTTTTCATTTTATTTAGGGGAAAAAAAGTTATGAAAACTCGCAGAGGCGAAATAATGAAAATGAACAGCCCGAGTTAACATTAAAAGTACCAAAGCAGTCAAAATTACCAGAACACAGTTTTTTCTTCAAAATAAAAGATTCATGCAGCACATATTCCACTTTTATCTTTTGTAACTTAAATTACTTCATTAATTATCCTTTTCACCTCTTCATTTCTTCTTTTTTAAACTACTTTTTTACTGTATTTAAATATAATAAATATAATGACAGTACTTTAAGTGTTAACAGGGTCGTAAGAAAAGGAAAACAAAATTTTTATAATGAATCATTGCGAATTCACGGATTCATCGTTTCGAACGAAGTGGCCGCAATTGAAAATATCGATCTACACGAGTTATCGAAGGCAAATTTGAAGTCTACGCGGGGAATTTAAACGAGGAATGCAAAGGGGAAAATCGAAATAGCGAGTAGCGCTTATGAACTCGTTCGGTTCGGTTCTATGATTATCGATTGGGAGCTTGCATATCCGATTTCTCGATTTCGTTACTACATCGTGCTCTCTTGAAACTCAAACAATAAATTCCTTTCTATAAACCATCCCCAGGATCATTCCCAAATGTAAATCCTTTGTCCCGCGAGTTCACAATCGGGGCTCTCGAGTGCACTCGACGTTGGATGAAAATTCAAAGTAGAAAATGTGACATTCGAGAATTCGAAAGAAATAACGATGTCGTTCGCGTTTCAGTCTGTATTTGCGATTACTTTGTGAAATGAACTATTCAACGAGAAATGGTTACACGATATTTATTATTTACTTAAGAATCATTTAAAATGGCACATAATCGCTTACAGGATCATTAAAGAATTTTTCAGTTAAAAAAACATTTGAAGTTTGATGTCAACGCTGAAAATTTAAAAATCGAAACCTTTGCTTTTCTTCCATATTTACATTAACTTGTATTATTATTTATTTTAAAATTGCCAATATTTCAAATTCCACATCCTAGAAATATGAAAACTACCGGAATCAATATTGATTAAATGACTAAAACTACTTCGGAACTTTGGAAAGCAAAATATTCAAGCTCAATACATTTCTTCCATTATTTCTCAACTCTCCGACTCACGAGAACCTGTACGCTACATCGACAAAATGCAAACACAACCAGACTTTCTTGCAATAACGCCGGAAGTCAAAGTAAACTCGAAGGATCGCGGGAAAATTCAAAGTAAAAGTTTCAAGTTTATCGAGACCGTCTCGGTGCGATCGTCCATGAACGTCGACGTAAAATTCGCGCCCTCGAAATGAAATTAATTGCAGAAACGAAATTGGCCGTGTCACGTAGAAGCTTTCTTCGTCGTACCGGTTCCGCGGCTGGCATCATCGTGCGCCATTAAAGCTCTTTGCGGTTGGTCTCTGTGCCGCAATTGTGCCTGACCAGCCACAAGCAGGATGCTCGCTTCTGGACGCGTTGGAATTTCGACGTAGGAAAAGGCCAACCGGGAAAATTTCGTCGCTCGAGTGGGAGTAATTCTTGAAAATTCACCATTTTCCACGAATACCGACCGGGGAGAGGGTTCGTTCAACTTAACTCCACCGTGGATAGTAACCGGTCGTAAAGCTTTTTATGATTGCCATAAACGCCGGACGAGTGGGGCTCGCTCTCGAAACGTCTCGATTGCATTGCAACGTGCCATCGGGATTGTGTAATAATAATAACTCATGCCGAGCTCGAGTAACTGACGGGTGATTAATGTACAAGAGTAGAAGGGTTGGAGTTAAGTGTGTGAATTGTGGGAGAAGTTAGAGACGTCGATGGAAAGTGTCTGCTTGACTTCTAACCATAGGATTGATCTCCATTTCGATTTTTATTGATGTAATGTGGTTTTTGAACCACTGGGTTTATGATATTCGTAGAAATTTTTTGAATAACAATAATTCATGCTGAGATAGAGTAATTGATGGGTGATTAATGTAGAGGTATGGAAAGGTTGGAGTTAAGTGTGTGAATTGTGGGAGAAATTGGAGACGTCGATGGAAAGTGCTTATTTGATGTGCAGTAGCCATAAGTTTGTTTTGTATTTCGACTTTTATTAGTGTAATCATTTAGCTCGGGATGCAAAGATCTGGATGGTTTTTCAACGACTGGGTTTATGATATTCGTAGAAATTTTTTGAATACCAATTGAATAACAAAATTTGAGACGTCGATGGAAAGTGCTTATTTGATGTGCAGTAGCCATAAGTTTGTTTTGTATTTCGACTTTTATTAGTGTAATCATTTGGCTCGGGATGCAACGATCTGGATAGTTTTTCAACGACTGGGTTTATGATATTCGTAGAAATTTTTTGAATACCAATTGAATAACAAAGTTTGAGACGTCGATGGAAAGTGCTTATTTGACGTGCAGTAGCCATAGATTTGTTTTTTAATTCGATTTTCATTGGTGTAATCATGTGATTTGGGATACAAAGGTTTTAGTGGTCTTTGATCCACTGGGTTTGCAATATGGTATACGGTTGAACTGGATTAACTGACGGATAATTAACTCACAAGTATGAAAGGGTTGGAGTTAAGTGTGTAAATTGTGAGAGAAATTAGAGACGTCGATGGAAAAGCTCAGTTTGGCTTCTAGTATAGTCCGACAACTCTAACTTGGCTTGCGAGCTGTAGAGTTTCTTATCTTCATCTGCCTATTCCTGCAAATTTCGTTGTGCAAATTCCCAAATCTAGCCTCTCAAAGTAAACGACTATGCGGAGTATTACCTTTAAAAAATTTGAATTTGGCGATACCAAAAACAAATGGCGGAAATAAGCACTTGAAAAAAATAAATTCCGTCAATCGTTAGCCATCTTTCAGTTGTCGGACTGTAGCCACAATCGTTATATATTTCGACCTTTACTGTTGTAGTCATTTGGTTTGGGACATACATGTTGTCTTCGACCTCTCAATGAGTGATAATACCAAATTATTGGATTAATGAAGAGCTGTGTTTTACAGTTAACTACAAAAGTTGAGGGAAAATTAAAAGATTTTGATTAGAAGAGTAAATATGATTTGCAGTGATCATAGTTGTTTTTCTGTACTTTGGGTATTTTGGTTATCTCGCTTGGAATGTAGGTTTTAAGTGACTTTCGAATCACCTTGGTTATGCAGTTCATATGACGTAGAAAAAAAAACAATTAGGTAAGCCTGTAATTACAAACCTACCATAACTGCTTCATGTTGCTAGGAATGTACCTATATAATTGTTGCACGAAAGAGGAGGATTTCAGCGAAGAAAGTAGACGTAACTTGAAACGTGAAGTTAAATCGCCATTTATTTCCGATTAGAAGTACTTTCTTCTTGATTTAAAGAGGTCGCGATTAATTGCTCTCTCGAGGGTTAACAGTTGCTCGCGATGTAAAGGGTATAAGTGAGCGACTCTTGTAATTGCACGACATTCTTGTAGGAAGCCTTCCTCGTGTACGCTTCGGGCTCAATAATGTATATAGCTTAATGAGAATTTCAAGCGAGAGCAACCCCGTTGAAGAAGTAATAATTAACGCGCGGTAGGTCTAATCTTCGTGTTCGAGATCCGTGGATCATTTCATATTGAAGGAGAATAGATTCCATCCGCTAAACCGTAGGATTTCAGTTTGTACAGGTTTCCGGGATTATGTAAGTTTAGTAAGTTAAATTGCTTTCTTCGTTGTTGTCTTTCCCGTAAATCGATTGCAGGGAAAATTTAATATACATGGAATATTATTTGATCATAAGATATTACTTTAAATTGTATAACTGCTCAGTAGGGAGCAGAGTATTGGCGAATTAAATTCGTTACAATTACGGTAATTGAATCCACTTATACCTCAACAGTTTTCACCTAGAAATTTACAAATCTTCATTGATAAAGAGCAACACTCATAGAATAAATCTAAAAAAAAAATAATTATCATTGCAAGTAATCTGTAATATTTTACAATCTATATTGTGAAAATTTCAACAATTCATCATTTTTCTTTTCGAGAAAAAAATTACAGCACGTCTACGAGCGAAAGAACATTCTTTTAGTAACACATATAAAACAACTAAATCAAAAGTGTAAAAAGCATACAACAATGACGAAGACAGAGGAGAAAAACCACCGAGTTTTAACAAAGACGAATCTGTGACAGGCTTTCTAGCTGGGCGATCTGACGGATGATGATTTCTACGTGATGCAACAGCACTCGCAAAATGGACACCTACATTATCAAATAAACACGCAGACATACGTGGAAAACACGGTCAGAGATTTCGAGTCGACGTCGATGGTTCTTGGATCGAAATGGTAAGTAGAAGAATTTTCCTCGCTGCACTTAGAAGAACAGAAAGTCGAGGGCATCGAGAATAAGAGCGGGAAAAAAGGTAGAGATGCTTTGAAAAGGTAAAATGAGCGCGATGGAGGAACCAAGAGAGGAAAGGAGCATATATCGTCGTTGTGGAAAGAAAGCATGAGTGGAAAAGAGAATACGCGTGGTGCTTTTAACTCTGACATTGATTCCCATCGATAAAAAAATATTTATCGACGTAGCTGAGTATCGAGCTCCACTCATCTCGAACCATCGTCGGTTAAGTGCAAAAAATAACAAGCGAAAATAACGGGAGCACTGAATACACTTGCCGAGGCTGATCGTTCTTCAACTTGTTACAAGTAACAAACGCTCCCTTCCCTCTGACCGCTTCATGCCCTCCCTCTCTTGCCAGTTCACTCTCTTGTTCCGTGCTCCTGCGAAGAACAAACTGTTACAAAACAAAAATATCGCCGGTTCATCTCTCATTGATAGTCTTTTTGAACTGTTGCGAATAACAGGTATAATTTGACAACTAAAAGATGGCTAGGCAAAGAAATACGGGTTTGATTCGTGCAAGGGATAATTATGTCGCATTTATTGAGTCAAACAAGTAAAAATACGGGGATGCTACGACTATGTAGAGTGTAGACTTTAGGAGGGTGGTTTTGGGGATTCCAAAAACGAATAAGGTGTTTGAAAACTAGGGGATTCGTCGCTCTCTAGACATTTTCCAGTTTTACACTATATATTGGACTATATGTTCGGATACATTTCCATTTAATTCCTTTCTCTCCTTAATCATCAATTTCGTCTTTCGCGGTCTTCATGTTGCTTTCATTTTCCTTAAATGTCCACTGATCAATTAACGACAAATGATGGCCCATTGGTGCAGCTTAATCACCTTTCAACTTAACACAGCAGACTGTTGTATAATTAGAGTATCTCCATACAATGCGACCGTGTAGCGTGACGGATAATAAAACATTGAAATTGCGAGATTTAAGAATAAACTCTGCTTTAAGTGAGCATCAGATTACTTCCTCATCATCCTAGCTTCTTGTGTTTCATCGTTGTTTTCTTACTTATAAAAATACATATCATTAATTTCGAAAATACTGCCCCATTTGATGAAACATAGAAAATCAATTTTAACCCTTAACCCTTTGCGGATGACGGGCGAATATATCCGCCCTGAGAAAAAAATTGGTTATAGTTTGTCGGTGCATATATAAACGGTTACAGTTGAAAAATTAAAATATAATCGTTGAAATATTATTTTACAAAGAGTAAATTTCAACTTGTATACATCAACAGACTGTCTTTCCGATAAAAAAGTGTTTTTTCGTCGCTAAATAATTGATTGTTTCTCGATATTCAAAAATGCCTCCGTCCGCAAAGGGTTAATTGTCATAAGTCACCTCTCACGTGACAACAATACTTTGGGGACAGCAGAATCTCATATTGGAGATTTAAAAAAATATATCATATATTAAAAACTTAAAAATAATTCCAAATTAATAATTTTTAATGCTCCTTGAAAAAGTAAATAATTTTCCAACCTAGTGGAGAATCATGTATAAAAGCCAACCTACAAGGGTTAACACAGCAATAACACAACGAAATACGTTACATTACATTATGCTCACTATACAGAGACAATACTATAAGCAAATCCATACAATACGATACACATTAGCTACATGATACCAAACTCTACCCTAAATCAAAGGTATCCACTCGTACCTTCGAATCTCCCCATTCCACCTCCTTCTTCCAAACCAAGACAAATCATAAACAAACGAAAATCACCCGAGGTTAATAGTCCTTCAAGGTTCTCCAAATAACAGAACTACCCTTCCACTATCTCTTTCTCTCTCTCACTTTGTCTCATCCTCCCACCCCATCTCTCCCTCTGGTCCCCACGAAGGAGAACAAATTGTTAACGCGACCGAGAGGCCACTGTACGTTGGTAGCGCGTAGAGTTCGCGCAGCATTTTTCGCAGTGACACGCCGAAGAAATTCAGGGGCGACGGGAGGTTCGCACGGGGGCTTTCGAGGCCGTGTAGGGAGCTTGCGCCTAGCCAGGCCGACTGGTTCGAGCTTGGGAGCTTTCAAGCAGCAGCCAGTCGCCGGCTGCCGGGCCACGACCTCGCATCCGACCCGGCTCGTTCCTCTCGACCTCGAGTTTCCACGACCACGCTTCCGCCGTTTCGTTCATCCTCATCCTCCACTTCCTCCTTATACACCCTCCCACGTGATTCCTTTCGGGTGAACCTCGTGATCCAGACTAAAAATCGAGTCTGTCGATTGTTTCGTGCGAAATATCCACTGTATTTGAGGAGAGACCACTGAGCTTTCGTAGCGAGGGAAAGGGTGATAAACGAAGGGAGAGAGAGGACAGGAGATAGAGAGTGTAGAGAGAATAAGCAGAGGATCCGGAAAGAGCAAAGACTCTTGTGTAGCGAGGATTGTGAGAGTGAAAAGGAAGCAGGAAGCGGATGTAAGAAATCACCCCCGGGGAGAATCTTTCTTTTCACAAAGATCAACGTCTCTTTGGTATGGCGAATGGGTGACAGATGCGAGTTTCGTGATACACCGCGGCTCGAAGGTGTTTTTCAGCAACGGGGGAACCATGTGAGGCTTCGACCATGAGGGTGAGTGTTGATGTTACGATTTATTTGAGAACTATGGTTCAATGATGAATGTCAGATTGTGTTAGGTAAGTGGGAGGGTATTTTAAAGAAGGGTATGGTAAATGTTGTTTTCGAATGGAATGTGATAATTGACTAGGAATGTAGGCTAATCTCGATGTAGGGTGGAAAGGGTTCGATGGAAGTTTCGTACGAACTTCTCCATTTTCGCTCCTGTTTAAAACGTCTCGTTGAGCGCACTGATTTATTGCGCGCAGAACGAGGCGCGCCGCTTTGAGGGATAATTATTTTCACGCGACTGCCGCTAGAATGGTTGTCAAAATCAAGTAGCCGTGAATGTACCACTGTATTTGAACGTTGCGCTTCTGTTTGCGCGCTCGTACGTGTCGGCTTTATTAACGCTGTTAGACGTTACGTTCTTTTTTTTTAGCCCGCGAGGCGATACCGGTGTTCTCGGATGTTTGATTATTCGCGAGTCGGCTAAAACGCGCGAGAAAGAAGCGCGGAAATAATTGGCGTGTTTGTTGGAGAATCTTGAGAGTGTGGGCCATGCCGTCGTAGTTTTTTTTGAAAATTAGTTGTTAGGTGTAGAGTATTTAATATGTTTGTTACGTACAACGAGGTAAATTGGAGAAATTATACTCATAAATTATATCTTGTCTTCTGATGGTTGAATTAGTAAGTTTTGTGTACGGTAATCTTGTAAGTAGTTGATATTAATATTCAATTAAACGTGGATTTTTTATGAATAATAATCCTCCTCTGAGATTCTGAATATTCAGGATTTTTTTTCGTAAATTCTGTCCTTTCTCGGCCACACGCTGATCAACCGAAACTAATTCTTATTATCGATTAACCCCAAGCTATTGGAAGCTGTTCCACTCGGAACACATCGCAATATCGGTCTCCATCGGTAACCTCTGCGTGGGCAGACCATAATTTCGTGCGTCTTTGTCAAACCAGAGAAATCTTGCTCTGTGTCAGCTTTAGCTAGACTAAGCGAACTTAATTTCTGTTTTCTTTATATATATTAATATATACTTGATCGATTTTGATGTCTTTGAACATTTCTACGAAGGCATCAGCAATATTAGACTTCTACCTGTTGCAATATCGTATTTAATAATCTAAGTATCATCCTCCTAAAACAGTTGACTTAACTCACTAAATGAAACCAAGATTCTGTGTAATTGTCCCTGTTAATTTTAAAGTTTGCAATGATTTATAAACTTTAACTTTCACTAATTTTCCGTCATATCACTCTTCATATATTAATGCAAAATTAGTGAAATATTGATAAATATCTAGTCTACTTTCATCTTCACTTCTCCTTCTACCCTGTAAAGTTTGCGATAATTTTTAAACGTTAATGTTAACCCTCTATGGACTTTGAGGTAACGGAAGACATGCTTAAGCTTCCAGTCTTCAAAGTCTAATTTTGTAACTTTACCAAATATTATAATTTAGCTCGTAACAACCATAAAATTCTTTACAATTCAATGTTCAAAATTTAGGTTTATTCTATTATCTAAAATTGTGTTTTTATCATTTTATAATTGTGCTATTGTAAAACTGACCTTCAGATACCACAAAAAATTCGGACTATAGAGGGTTAACGAATTCTCCATTATATCATTCTTCACATATTACTGCGTAATTAATCAAATATTGCTAAACATCTTCTCTACTTTCACCTTCAATCCTTCTACCCTGTAAAGTATGTGATAATTTTTAAACGTTAATCTTAACGAATTCTCCATTATATCATTCTTCACATATTACTGCAAAATTAATGAAATATTGCTAACTATCTAGTCTATTTTCACCTTCAATTCTCCTTATACCACATAAAAGAGTGATTTTAATAGAAAAACTTTAATTTCAATTAAAATCAAACATGCAAAGTACGGTCTACTGTCAACATGCTTAAAAAACAGTAAGTCTCCTCGATAATAACGTAATAATCTAATCGAGTAACAACGTATATGATAACAGAAAAGACATGAAGCTTAAAAGAGTCAAGGGATTTCGCCATTTGTACTGAGAGGAATTTAAAACAAAATTTCACTGACAATTACCCATGTCTGGCGAAGAGCGCGAGTAAACCGGCGCTAACCTTCCTTGAAACGGCCGAGAAATTCCACGATGACGGCTATGTTATTTCTCATGGCTGAAAAGGACTCGGGTACAGAAGCTCCCTTGCAAGTCATTTCGAACAATTTTCTTGCACGTCCGTAAACTCGGGCCGCCTGAAAGCAAACGTAAATATTACTCGAACATATATAACTCACTGGGAAATGTAATAAAATAAGGCTAGCAGTCGGGCAAACAATTCCCTGGATTCCTTTGATACATAGAATGGCGAAACCGAGCGAATATGTAAGTAGTCCGTTGCATTATTATGCGGCCAGACTATTTTCAACTAAAAGAGCATTCTTCTGGAGTTGATGAGTAGATTTTAGAGACGTTTAACACTAGAACTATCGGCCTCAGATCTATCATATTTTAATAAACGAAATAAGTACTTTGAAAAAGGAGGAATAAAGCGGCGGAAAATTTAATCGATTGGCTGATTTATGTTTATTGATATAGATGTAGAATATTTATTGTATTACTCTTATGTAAACTTGGAGAATTTTTTGAAAAAATTGTGTACCAGTCATTTTGACTGGTTTGGTAGTTCTAGTGTTAATTCAACACCTTGCAGCACAATAACGAGTGACACTCGTGATAATTTAAATAAGAAATTTTTAAGTTTTGTAACTAAGAAGACCAAATAATATACAAATTAAATTATCCCGTGAAATTCTTTACAATAAAATTATCTCTATGATATTAGTAGTACATTAAGTAATACCAAATACAAAGAATCACTCATCAGTTTTTATTTTACTGATGTAATTCTGGAATATTGCGATAGCAGTCACAAGAAAAGATCGTACGGCAGGGGGTTAATGACACTTTTTCTTCTTTCAATCTTTTTCTCTCTGTTCTTCAAAAGTCTAATTATCAATGAAAAGTACTTGGTTTAACTGACCACAGGAATTCTAGTAGCGAAAGTATTCTAGCCGATAGGACGGAAATTTTGTTTCATTACTTTATTATGCAATCAGACTGTTATCAATTGAAAGGGTATTTTTCAGGAGTTGAAGAGGAGAATTTAGAATATAATTTAAATAAGAAATGTTTAAGTTTTGGAAAACCATTAAAAATTACAATATCCGTGAAATGCAGCACAGTAAAATTATTTCTACAAAATTACTAGTATTTTTGTACCATATACAAATAATCACAGATCAGTTTTTATTTTACTAATGTAACTCTGAAATATTGCAATAGCAGTTACGAAAAATTTGTTCGGTATGGGATTAATGACGCTTTTCTTCTTTCACTCTTTTTCTCTCTGTTCTTCAAAAGTCTAATTATCAATGAAAGGTACTTGGTTTGACTGACCATAGAAATTCTAGTAGCGAAAGTATTCTACCCGATAGGACGAAAATTGTGTTCCGTTGCTCTTTGTATCGCTTTCCTTTGACGCTTGTGTCCTGCCGACCACACGGGCTGTTCCGACTTGAATAAAATTTCAAGTGAACGACACACTCACCCCGTCGCTTTGTGCAACCCCCTAAACCCTATACCGTTCACGATGTCACGAGGAAAGTAATGATTTCCCGACTCAAAGTAACAAACGGAAATCGAACATGGATGCAATAATTGTAGATCCGTTTATTAAATTCCATACCATGAAATTTATCCAAAACAACCATGCTATTTCTCGGTTGTAGCGTTTGTGAATATTCATTAATTGCTATAACCCGCTGAAATCAATTTCTAATTAAATCTTCGCTTCGTATTCCGTCCAGTGAAACAATGCTATCCTATCATGACACTCTTCTCTACGGAGGAATACTTTCGCGAGTATTCAAATGATGCTAATGAAAAATGAATTCGGTCATACGTTGTAATACATTTCCAAAGTCCTTTGTGCCCATGGAAAATTGAATTTCCTGCCCTTCTCTTGGCAAACGTAACGAAATATTCAACCGGAACAATAATCAATCGCACCGACAAATTAACGCGTCCCATTTCTAATTATCAATTCCCTCTTTGAACGGTACCTATATGTTTCGCATCGCGTCAACATTGTCAACGATTCGTCTATTCTATCGACCCAATAATGCACGATAATAGCGTTAAATATAATAAGGTCAACTTGCAACCCTGTCCAACAAAACGGAAAAATTTGTTAATCGATTGCACGCATGAATATCTCTATAAATAAACAATTAGGAATTTCATGCAGAACGTTAGTTACAATTGCGACAAAGTCAGATTTCCATACGTCTCTATTTTCGTTGCGCTAACAGAACGATGATCGATCAGTACGATAATTAATGATGCTCGTTTCTAATTATCCATGTCCCCGGTGATCGGTATCTGTGCTTTCCGTTCGATCGAGTAGTCGATTTCGACGTAACAGCTGGAGATATCTTGCGCAGAATGTCGGAACACCTTGAATCGCTCGTGTCCATAAATCCATGGGGAACAGAGACGATATCGTTAGCATATGTATCGGTCGTTCGATCGGGCGCAGTTTGGAAATCCGGGGCTTGTTTCACGTTGGGAGAAAAAAATCGCACATAAGTCGAGAGACGCGCGAGAAATATAGGATTTCAGAAACGTACAGAACAGAAAAGAACGATCGATTCGTATGGACGTGCTACTAAATATTCAGTGATATTTCGGAATAAATTTTCTTTTATTTCTAACTTACGTACATGGAGAATCGATGTGAAAGCTTTTAGAATGATCTTTACAAACGCACGGATCGTCGGAGAGGTTTAACGTTTTGTTGGAAATGTTGAGGTTCATAGACCTTCGTTCCTGAAAAATCGTAAATCGGTGATCTTTTTGATCTGCGTTTATTTGAACGTGTTAAAAAAAATATATCTAATTGATCGTCGTTTTCATCTCTTGATTTCTCTTTGTCCAAACTACTTGTTCTACTATATATTTCTTTATCTATATGTCTACTATATAGTAGATATAACGTCGATAGTTCTGCTGTTGACCACTTAATTAGTATATAACCGTAGATATTCGATATATGTAAATATAATCGATATAATGTCGATAGTTCTGCTGTTAACCACTTAACTGCGTTCGACGTACATACACGTCAAAAGAAACTTTATCGCGGTAACCTTGTTGACGATGAATTGTAAATTTTTTATAGAAGAAAAATATAATCGTTCCACATTCTGTTATTTTTTTTCTTAATATTTATAATACGAACATTTGTTCTACGTTCGACGTATATACCCGTCAGTGTTTTATCTTAATTCAGTATATTTTTAATGATTTTCACAACTAAATTCCACAGTTAACTAGTTAAATATCTCCTATCAATATACCTCTTCTATCCATACAATCTTTCCACAAAATTCTCATCCACAGACTCGTCAAAATCCAAGTAACTATCTTATTGTTAATATTTTCCAACATTCTCGCAAGAAATTTTCTTTACAATTTCATCTGCAAATAAGTGAATATCCTGAGTATCCTCATTTTCCACAAATAATATTTCTAGACGTAGATTTTCGTCCTCTCTCGACTTCGAACGAATATCTCTAAAATTCTCGTTTCTTTCCACGAGAAAAATGTATACTTGTAATGAACTGGCCGATGGAAGTAATAATCGCGTTTACGATTTGACACGTATACCAACATATCCGAATCCTTGCTGGCTGTTACGTCTCCGGGCAAAATAATGGTGGAAATTCACGCAACGGGTTTCCATAATCCTCTTATATTTTCGGTTAACTGGGTTGACGGAAATTATACGTTGTTGCATTCACGGCTGCCTATCTTCCTACGTAACGCAGAAGCTCGCTCGTACACCGAACAAATCGGAGGCAAAACGAATCTCGGTAAATCCCCGATCGTAAAATCCGACCTGGTAAATCTATCAAAATTCGACGGCTAGAAATTACAGAAATTTTCATCTACAGATTAAAGCACGAGCGTATCTTCAATTATCAATTTCAACCAAGATACAACGTTATCATTCATTCCATCGTGTATTTCGTCGTAAAAGAGAAATTTCTATCGTTTAAGTGCCCCATGAATTTACATGAAAATGAAAGATAAAGCCGACGGGAATAAAGGAGCTTTCTATGGTGACGAAAAACATCCAGGAAGCGTACTTTATCCATGTTCTGACGAGAACGAATAGAAGTTTTAATCACACGAGGCGATCTCGATGACCTGTCAATGCAAGTTGAACTTAATCCTGATAAAAGTAGTAGTAAAAAAATGTCCGCGGAACTCGAGAATGTCCGTTATTTTCATCGAGATGGAGACACAATTATCGAGAGAAAAGTTATCCCTCGTCCTGCGAACGCCTCGACGATCGGTACTCAAGATTTGCATATTTAATGTAATCATGCTAATCGATGAGAAAGTTTCGACGTCGAAAGAGCCAGGGTGAGTGGAGAAAACTAAGGGGGTAGGTAGAGAAAGAAAGATGGATTAATGGGTGGTAGAGGTACTTTAAAAGGTAGTAAGCATCCTATAACCACTCGGAACGTTTCAACTGCGACGTGCCTCTTGGAAACTTGGAATATTCACATTACGATGCCGTATGGACCGGAAAGAGTACCATTTAAATTCATGGCAATCAGATTCGATTGGAAAGTTCGTGGTGACCTCGCCATCGTGACAGTTACCCTCGTCGTTCGAACGTGAAGGAAATAATGAAGAAATGCGAGAAATATCGAGGAATAATCGACGATATCGGAAGCAAGTAAGCAAAAGATGATATTGGAACCCACGGTGAGTCATTTCTGCGTGTAAACGTTGCCTCAATGGAACGGATAATGCAGAATTTAAGCATGAAATTGCGACAAAAGGATCCGAATCTTTTGCAGGAGGTCTCCTTTTGAGAGAGCCATATCCGCCGGACGGAATTTATTATCGGTGGACTATCCGATGGAAGCTGGTCCTGGTAGAGGGGTAAAAATGAAGGGACAAAGTAATCCTATAAGGCAAATAGGAGAATTTACCGGTTAACTGTAGTACAGACGTAATGCATCCGCTTTTGGGATTAATGAGACCATTTTATAGCGGGGATGAAGTATAATATAATCTTCGACGGTGGTATGTTTCAAGTTGGAGTATAATTCTTTCTTTGTACTCGAATGAACGAGCGATTTTAATTGTACATGGATACAACGACGTTAATTCTTTTGCCGAAAAAAAGTAACAGAAGGAAATGAGGATACTAATAATATTGAATGAGATATCAAACTGTGGGATATAATTTCAGTGTGGAATATCCGCTTGGATTTTATGGGAATTAAAAGAAAAAGTATGGACTAAGTCCTGGTACTTGATTCGAGTGTGGTTTTGTTTGAGGAATAATGAAGAATAATGAGAAATAGGAGAGAAAAATGGGAACGTTGATTCGTGGATTTAAACTGAAAACATGATAATAAATGCACGGCGCGAGGCATACAATCGAGTGAATAATACTCGAATGAACAGAGTTTGAAGTGTATCGGTAAAAGCTATTACGAAGCGGAGAGGATTTATTAATGAAAACGAACGAAGGTGTTCTAATATTCCATCGTGAAATATTATGCGAAAAAAGGACGTTGTAACCGACAAATGTGTAATCTATTAATACGATAAAAATCCTGATACGAGGATGAAGAAGATTTGTTAATAAGCTTTCGTATTAAAATTACCGTGAATAGTACATCTCGTATCTTCAACGAAAACCTATAGAACGTAGAAGATGAGGTTTAATTTAAAAGAAAATTTAAATAAAAGTCACTGTAAATTGTCAATTTCTTCCATGGCGGAGGACTTGGTAGGGAGAATTTCCAGCGGAGCGGAAAAGCCAAAAATACGTGACGTTCCGCGAAAGGAAATCAGAAGCGGAGTATGCGGCAAAGGAAATGGCAGGGGGTAAGTGGTAGGATAAATAAAAGTTCTAAAAAATTCTAGCCGGATAGAATATAGTGTTTGCATAATATAGGAAAATTTTCGAAGACACCCTCTCAGAGAGTCGGAGGATCGAGTTGAAAGAGTGTCCGCCAAGGAGTGCAAGAGATGCAAGGAAGGACCAAGGTAGTTGCACTCTTGGTAAAAGGAGGTCGAAGAGTAAAAAAAAAAGTCAAAGTATCCGAAGAAGCTACGCGGCTATCTGGAATCACTGAATTTCTGAAATCCTTAGCTCAAGAGTGACTCAAAGTTGGCGTATCTTTCAGTCACTTCGCTTTCCACGTTGTTTCTTATGTATTCGTGAATATCACCCTCCGGCATCTGTGCTGGAAATTCAGCGAGAACGATTTGCGTTTCGTTAGTTACATCGACTTCGTTTCCAAGAAAGTTTGTGTCGTAAGTGCGCTAATAAGTTTCTCTAATTTTAAAGCGAGCAGTATAGAGAAGAGAGAGAGAGAGAGATATGTATACTCCGGATGACTTCTTGAAAATTTAATTTTCCTCTCAGTTTACTTCGAAAACTTGGCTCTTTCGGCTCCATCCTTAAAGTGGCAATTAAGTTTTCTAAAAATTGCATCCTCCCAGACTCGTTTAACTTCGCTGACCTTAAAAAAAAGAAAGAAAAAAAAAGAGAGAAAAGAAGAGATGGAAAAAAACCGCCCAATTACATTTCCCGCAATACCCCGTTATTACATCGGGCTTGAAATAAATTTCCCGCGACTTCTCGTCCTTCGGAATACCCAAGGAAGGTGCTCGATCTGCATTCGAAATCAAAACTATCGATCCCCACGTATTTTACAATCTCTCTCTCTCTCTCTCTCTTCTTCTCTTTTGCTCTCGACCTCTTTCTTTCCTCTTGCCCTCCTCGGAAGAAAGTCGAATCGAGGAAAAGGACGGCGCAAACTCGACGGGACCTAAGCCAGGAACTGGCAGGATTCGCGTCACGTCGAAGGGCTTAATTCGCGAAACGCTCGAAAAGGCGGTAAGCATGAATAATCGTTATGTCAGGGCCCTTCGCCTTCGTCGAACCGACTTTACGTTGGTCGAGCGAGCCAAACGGGGGGAAACCATCTATTACGGATCATTATCGAGTCTCGATTTATAATCCCCTCGAGCACCTAAGATCCGAGATCAGCTTCCGGTGCCTTATCGAACAACCTGTAAATCCTGCACCTTCGGCGCACCTACATTCCTTCGAATTTTGGCATTCTTCATTATTCTTCTGCGCCCTCTCCTCCGAGATAAAAGTAACGTTGGATATCTCCAAGGGAATTTCTCGTGACTTTTGAATTTCCCGCGGATATTTTTGCCGTTTGTGGCGGATCTTTTGGTGAATATTTATTTTATTGTGTCGTTAGATTAGTTATTTGTGTATGTGATGTAATATTATTTAAGGGAAAACAAAATGTGCAGGGTCGTGACATTTTAAGCGTTGACTTGGTCTCTGTTCTAATTAGGTACTTGTGAATTTAAGTGACGTTGTAGAATGGCTTGCTGTTTGTAATTTGTTTTAACACTTTGCACTACGATTTGTGTCGTGACTGCCTCTGCTGTAACTCGGAATTTAATTGCTAAAGTAAAAATTGATTAGTGATATTACCGCGCCTCGTCTCATTAATATTTCTGATTTAATAGATATTTGAAAACTTGAAAATTTCCTATCGCATTTACCTCATCACGAGTGTCTGTCACTTGCTGTAGGGCAAGCAGTTAAAAGCAGTTGTAATCTCTAGCATTTTATCAAAAAGATTATTTCGATTTGATGTAAATATTTTAAGATATTTCAAAAAATCAATTGTAACGAAGATATACCGACGATTAATCCAATGTATTGCAAAATGTTTAATAAACACTGCAGAAGAAAAGAAATTAAGGGGGCGAAGAATCTGATTGATTTTACTGCTTGCAGCATACATAGATGGATGAAATCGGAAAAGAAATAGCGTTGAAAATTTTAAGAGTATTTATAAAAAATTCAGAACAAGTCATTTTGACTATCTTGGTAGGTCTAGCGTTAAATCACCGAAAAGGGCAATTAATTTTGAAAGAGCGAGACAAAACTCAAGGTGACATTCTGAAATAGATTCGACTGGAAAGTTTCACCCATCTGGTTGTAGAATTGTTACGTATTTGGCATGGGTTTCTCAACTTTTGGGTCTGGGTCTCTTATTACTTACGACTAATTAATTACTCTTTGTAAGCGGAGCGTGCTGATGTCCAAGGTTCCAAAGTCGTTTGTCACTTCATCAATTAATCATTTTCTAAAATAGATTATCTCATGATGTTTGTAATGCTGTGAAACTATCTATAATAATTTATTACCAGCACGTGACACTAGAGACAATAATCGAACTTGTGTCTATCTTCAAGTTCTCTCATTAGAAACAATGACGAACTTCTCAATGAACTCCATAGAGTTTCACGCTATCTCCAAAAAAAAATGTCAACGTGTCCACTATGCAATTCGATATTTCCAATTAAACTACAATATTCCATCGTGCAAACAATCGAACGTGGTGGAATTACATTCGGAGAATTGGTAATAATTTCGAAAACAAAAGACAGAGAGAAATTTTAATGGGAAAAAATGGTACTACAATTTCAGGATTTAAAAAAAAAAGAGCAATGACGCTGATTGGAGGAGGAAAAACGATTTGGAGACGGACGTTACTCGTAAAGGACCGGCATTTCGTCAAATGTCCAATAACGCTCGAATTGTTCGATAAATCGACGCAATTTGATTCTCGCTCGGCGAAGAATCGAACGGACGAAAATATTTAAGTTGTAGACAAGCCTGTCAGCGTGGGAGCTTTAATAAATCTTAGGATCGTAAGAGAGGACGTCCTTTCCAGAGGGATTTCTTTCTCCTTATAAATTTCCAATACGTCCTACAGAATTCGTAGTTCCTCTGTATTATGAATACTTTGACGATTCTCTATCTAGAAGAACCCTTTGAATGTCAGATATCGAAGGACAAGGGAGATGATTTGCAAACACGATATTTATTGTAATCTCGATTCATTCTGAAAGATTCGAGCAATTTCTTTGCAAAAGATTTATGGGCAGTTCGCGAGAGCTTGAAAATATCGGGAATGCATTTGAGAAAGAGCTAGTGGATTTGTTTTTCGCAATTTCAAACATTAATGCAAAGAAAACACAGCATTCTTGGTTGTTTATGTTGAGACGGAATAAAAGATGGATCTAATCTACCACTTAATTAAGTCGGAGGACAGTACTTTGTTTTGCGATAAATAAGGACGTTTGTTTTTTATCAATAATAAGGTTTTACAATTACAATTAACCCCTTGCTGTACAATAGCGAGTGACACTCGTGACACGATAAATGAAATATTCAATTTTGAAGTGTCCCAAAAATTATTAAATCAATGGATCACGATGAAATAAAATTAATTCTATACTATTCAATATTGGATTAATGCGTACGCCATATCTGAAATTAAGGATTGATTGTTGTTTCAGCAATTAATTTAGAGTTATTACGTATCCAGTCATGAAAGGAATGGTACGGCGAGGATTTAATTTACCACAGATATGAAAATAGCATGACAGTATGAATTTCTTCAACTTCACACCTTTTAGGAAATTGTAGGCATTTTTAACCCTCCATGGGCCCCTGTGACATTTAGGTAGCGCAAGACACGTCTAAGTTTCTATTTTTCAAAGTTAAACTTTGAACTTTGCCAAATATTGTAATTTATCTCGTGAAAGTCATGAAATTCTTTACAATTCAATGTTTAAAAATCAAGCTCAATTTATTATTTAAAATCGTACTTTTATCATTTTTTAATTATGGTGTCGTGAAACTGACCATCGACGAAAAATTCGAACCATAGAGAGTTAAGATAAATTCACTTTTTTCCAGTCACTTTTCGCAAGAGATTCAAAGTTCTCACAGAACGTAATTATCAATTAACCCTTCCGCCAGGACAGACGACCATATTCGCTCCCCATAACATACCATTCAAACACGATGGCCGACTATAATCACTCTCTATCTTGCTAGCTCTGCATGTCTCTCTGCATTTGCAGTTTCACTGTTTTCTTGACTGTTACTTGTTTCTCCCAAACTAGATATCTAGCACAATATAACTCGTCCAACGGTAGTATCACGGTACACCATACACTCTCAGTGAAACCCGTTAAAACAATTCATATTTCTCGTCGATTGATTCTGTAATATCGAATTCCACATCCTTCAATCATCGAATAAAGGATAGCATAAAAACAATTTCATAATTTACATACATTGTAATACTACTCCGAAACTTCACAATAAAAACAGTGGTAAATTAAACCTATTGCCAAGCACTATGTAATATATTAGGTTGGTGCAAAAATAATTGCGGTTTCCATTATTAAAAGTTTGAAATATTGATTTGAAGTTAGCCTTCTTGTTACTAAATATCAACATATAGTACCTCTGCAATCTCTCGAGACGATTTGCATGGATCTTATTCGACAATGGCCTTTAATTCGACATTGTCGATTACAGAAGGACGTCCGCGGCCCTCTTCGCCTGCAAGCGTTTTGTCGCTTTTACGAAATTTGTGAAACCAATGTTGAGCTGTACACCCAGTCACAGTTCCCTGGCCAAATGCTTTATTAATAATACGAGCAGTTTCCGCAGCTTTAAGTCCCAAATTGTACTCGTACAATAATATCGCTCGAATTTGCTTCTTTTCCACCCTAATTTTTCTGATCTAATACAGCCACGTGTGAAGAATCAAAAATAAATGATAAACATATATCGAAAGAACCAACTTCACGCTTTCAAATGGCATACTATATATATATTTAGTTACAAGAAAAATAACTTCAAATCAATATTTAAAACTTTTAATAATGGAAACCGCAATTATTTTTGCACCAACCTAATAATATCTCAATGGGGAATTTTATCGCTGTTAAAATTGATATTTCCAAAACGCAATTCGTATCTGAATACGATTAGCCCACGGCGATTAGCAACAATTCCAGTTAGTCGAATTCTTCCCATGAATCGGAACTATTGCCGGTTCTCGGAGATCTTGAGGAAGCGCCCTGGGCGTTCCATTGTTCGTCTAAGTGTCCCAAACGTTTACAGAATGTCCACGAGATGCCCCATTGTCCGTCGAAATGTCCAGGATGTCTATATGATGTTCCTCAAACGGCATTATGCTAGTCGGAGCACTGTATTACGTCTGTTTATTACGTAACGTCGTGCCACTGAGCCTCATTTAAATATAAATGCATACACGCATCCGAAGAACACTCGCGATATTCATTTAAGCAGAGTTGCATAATAAACGCAGGTGTAATTTATCGGTTAACTAGCATAATACCGCTTCGAGGAAGCATTTGCAGGGACATTCTGAATATTCGTGTATTATATTGCATTATATGCACACAATTTCAGTAGTGTGCACATCGAACAGCATTAATAATTTATTACTGGACGAAGAGGAAGATGGACGTAATGTGGAGGACCAACGACGGATGTAATTTTGTAATTAATTTTGAACGTTAAGGAACGTTAAATTTACGATCTCGGCGGTACGAGAGAAGATTAAAATTGGCGGTCTTTGATCAAATGACTGAGGGTGTTAAACCTTGGGGTAATTGTGTGGGTGGTGATTGTCGTGTGTCGTTGTCACTTACAACGAGAACGAAAGGCCTTCGGGTCAGCGATTTTTTTGAAATTTTACATACTAATGGAACAAATCGTTCTGATTAAGAATATACCATGTTATAGGGGCAGACGGTCAAAAGTTTTTTAAGATATTTATAATTAAAGTTCTATTCCTTCTTATAAAAAGCTGTAGAATGTAATACCAAATATTAAACAGTTAACTTTTGGTTCAGAGTCCCATGTGAGCATACGAAAAACAAAAGTCTCAAATTCAATATTGTGAGGCACATGATTGAGATTTTTTGAAGATTTTTGACTTTTTGTAACCTGTTGTATTCGTTGCGAGAGTTCAATATGGTTACAGTTTGAGCTATCTATATTTCTCTCAGTGATGCTATCTGCGAAACTATAATGTAAGATATGAGCACTCTAAATCCATGTTATTGGAGTACATTAGCCATTGAATACTAGTTTATAGAGGTTGATTTTGCTATGGGTGTTGGTCGTAATCGCTGATTCAGAATCTGATTGCGATCTTATGACACTGTAGCCCACGACTATTTGCATTGTGCCCTAATCGGGGCGTTTAATGATGGCAGAATAATATAATAAGCAAAATAAATAGAGAAATACTTAATTTGCAAACATTTTATCGCGCATATTTCAAATTTCAAGAAAGCAGCTTTCGAATTGAAACTGAAAGTTGAAAGAAGGAGCTTGGCATTCAAATTCACCCGTTATAGAAATCGTTTTCCTCGATCGAATCGTACTGAAATATCTCAAAATAAGTTATGTCGATTGCGAAAAAGCTGGGACACCGTGAAATCTATTGTGGCCAAAGTGCAGTGGGAATTTTCATACCTGAAACGATAATGGACATATTTGACACGCATTTGCCAGGTCGTTTCGCGAAAACATGATAATGCGTTGTACAACGATGTAAGTGTAATGAAATTGGACGGCATTTAAATATTGTTAAACCCTCAATGATGCATGGCGTAAATTAATTTCATTGCTCGTTTGGTAGTGAAGCGAACCATCATAAACAGTTCGGAAGGTAGGCAAATAGCCATTAATGGGCGAACTTACATGATAAACGGACCGTAATTACTTACTATCGAAACCCAGGACTCGTTAATTTGACGAACAATAGAAAAGAGTTTTAAGTACGTCGATCAATCTTATTAATTAACGATAACAACAATTTCAATAAATTTTATCAACGTAATTCGATGAACGAACATAGAGCACCTGCGAATTTGTCGAAAAAATTTCTTTTCGCAATTTTGTAACAAACCATGAGCACGAAATTTATAAAATATTGCCGCTCTTCTCTGTAAACGATGTAACGTAGGAAACGAGAGCGAATATAATTTATTAATCCGTCGAATAAAACTTTCGAGTACGTTGAATCAATTAGTAATTTATACCAGCATTTAATTTTTTTTAACACAAAAATATTCGTGAAATATATTTCAAAAATATTCTGAATTTTGTAAATTCATTGCAGAGGGCTTTAAAAAATTTCTCGATTTGAATTGTAACTGTAAAAGATTATTAATAATGTTTCGCCACCCTTTGGACATCCGGTGTTTCATGAAACGTAGACAGAAGTTGGGAGATTAATTCAGCACAAATAATAAGAAAAAGTCAGAGGTATTTCACGTGACCTTATTTTCAAGTCAGAGCCGTTTCTGTATCGTGCTCGTTATTCATTCGGCCTAGTTGTTGGTCGATCGTTGACATATGTACTTCATCAGAGAGGATTGGAGGGCATTGCCAAAAAATCGGTATTACACCAGAAACTTCAGAAAAGATGAAAAGAGGACCGACAAAAAGCATCGAGATTCATTTTCAAGAACAAGGTGGTAATGAGCAACTTTAAAGGGTGACAAAAATAATAATTTTTTACAATTACAATCAACCCCTTGTTGTACAATAACGAGTGACACTCCTTACACGACAAATAAAACAGTCAATTTTGAAGTGTTCCAAAAATTATTAAATTAAAAATGAAATAAAATTAATTTTACATAATTCAATATTGCGTTAAGAAGTTTACCATATCCGAAATTAGGGATAGATTGTTGCATCAGCAATTAATCCAGAGTTATCGCGCTTTCAATTACGAAAGAAATTGAAGGACAAGGAGTTAATTTATGAGAGATATCAGGAAAATAGTATGACGTCGTGTTTCGCTGATTTCTTCAACTTCACACCTTTCAGAAAATTCTAAGTTTTTCAATTTCATTTTCACCTCCGCAAGTATCATTGTATTGTTGAATTATGGCCGTAAAGTTAAAATCGTAAGACTTCAAAAATCTTGTAATTCAAATTATTTTTTTTTTATCATTCACCTGAAAATTTCATAATATTTCATATTTTCGAAAGTACTAGATCAAATTTGCAGAAAGTTCCAAGAGGTGTCCTATTCTCGCAAATGTAAGGACATACATCGTCCACGTTATTTTCCCGTTCGCTTTTCCTCGCTCGTTCCAAAGTCCAGGAATGCCAGCTGGGAATCGGCGTGATTGTTCTTCGCTTTCGCATAGATTCTTCTTTGACACGGGTGCCAGCCGAGATTGCACCGGTGTCCCTTTTGTTCCGACGTCCCTGAAATTTCAGTGCAATTACGTGAAAATTGCAGTTACAAGATGCCAGGTATTTTTCACCGAAGCGCGAATTGTTACCTACCCTTTGCATATTAATATCTCTTCCTTTTCCTGTTCTCTTTTCCAAGGTCTCTCGAAACTTACGTTCTTTTTCTCAATTTCTATCCTCGTCGCTGAAACGTATTCTCAATTTTTCCATTTACTCGACCTGCGATTATTGTTTGTTGCATAAATTCAACACCGTGAACTATGCAACGAGTTTCTTTTATCACCGCGTCGCAGGAATTCGTTTAATTAAACGAAGAATGAGGGATGCGCGACGTTGAATATTTTCAGCTAGGATTTGAATTCATTTTCATATGCATAAGGATTCGTGGCTCTCTAAAAAAAATCATAAGAACTCGATGCACTATTGATTCAAACAGAGTTGAAAAAGTTCATTTGTCAGGCATTCGATAATGCAAACAAATAATGAAAATTTTCAGAAAATTTGCTGAAACTTGACAAAACTTAATTAAAGCTAATCTATGTACTCAAAATGACAAGTTCTCAATTTTTTCTAAAAATTCCCAAAATTAATAGGAGAGCCATAGAGAAAATATTCCACTTCTATTTTATAAAACCTAAATTATTTAATTCATCATCTTATTCACCTCTTGAGTTCTCATTTTACAAAATAGGAATTCAGTTAATTTAAATATAATAGAACGTCGGTAGTTGTAGTCTCAAGATTCCTATAAATCCAAGAACAATCAACTATTCTTCAATGCGACCTTCTCTTCGGCCCTTTAAATCGTTCAGTGCTTCGAAATTGAACTACGAATTCCTAAAAACATCAGATTAAATTTTCAAAACAATTTTGAAAATTTAAACACCAGAGGTTAAATAATTCATCCAAAGAAATAGCTTATACATTGCAAGTAAGTGTAAGAGGAAAATCGTGGAACGCAAGAAGATATCTTCCTTCGTGAAATCCCTTTGTTTTATCTCCGTTCACCTTCCAGACAAGTTTCGTTGAAATTCCCTGCAATTATTCTGGACATAACATAAAGAAACACCGGTATTTCATGCGCAATGGAGTTCTTCGTTAAACGGTGCAATGAAAGTGTAATTTAGTTCATTTCTGCAATTTTGGAAAAACCAACGTGGATCGTCGTCACACTGATTTCCATTATCGGTTATCGCTTTGAATCTCGAGCACCTTACTGATCGAATTCATATCGGGGAATTTCGTTTCAGCGTTAAAACGCTTTTCCCTGAGAACGTTTACACTCGGTGAATCGGAAAGATCGTAATTGCATTTCTTTGCGACTCCCCGGGAAATCTAGTGGACCCCCGATTGTGCGATAATTTTCCTTCCAGAAGGAACACGACATTTTTCGAGTCTCCGAGTATGCCATTCTTTGGAAAGTTCTGAAATTATTTTTCTCACTTTTACGCTGTGAAATGGCGAACACGGTTCTCCAAAAATTAATCGACGATTTTGACGAATCACGCGCGCAGATTGTATCTCTGATCGGACGAGATTAAAAACGCATTTTAATCTCTTTTTTTTTTTACCAGAAAAATTTGGTGATATAGAAAGGTTGTCATTTCTCTCATAAAACCGAAAAAGTGTCAGGAAATGTTTATTAATTTGGTGAATTGAAAATGTGTGGTTATTGCTTAAAATGTTTTTGAATATATTACAATGATTGGATAGAATTTATGATATCTTATTGACATTTTATTGTCGAAGTGCATCTAGTGTCAACGATTTAATGCAATATGGCTGATGTTTCATCGGTCGATTGGAAGTGCACTCTCTACCGAAACGTGCGGAATTAACGTTACGAGTACTTCACAAAAGCGTGAGAAATTAATGAAATACTCGAGTCACGTTCCCCATCAATCATCGGTAAGATAATTCAATAAAAGCATTGCGAGAGTTTTATGAAAATACACAAAAGCTTTGAACAATATATTGGCTAGGAACAAAGGAATAAAAAGAAACCTCATTATGTCTCAATACTTATTCCAGAATAAACATGATCTTCGAGTTTCGAGAATCCAATTTAACATCGTCTCTCAACATTTTTAAAGTCTGGCATGCGTGGAGCAAAAAACGAAATAAGAAATTTTGAAGTCTTTCAAAAACTATTAAATTAAAAATATTAGCCGTTCGTGAAACGGCCTCATTGTTTCTATACTATTAATATTACTTTCAGCTCTATGAAATATTAGAAATCAGGGAGAATTATTAAAATTAATTTTGAGTCATTGTACGGTCCGTCAGAAAAGAAATTATGGCCCAAAGGTTCAAATCAAACTATGAAAAATCTGCAAACTTTTTTTGCAACTTTTGAGCTACGATAATACCAAATTTCTTAGTACATATGATCTCAAATTAATTAATAATAAACTTAGTAAGAAATAGGTAAATTTATTGTACCTCGCCGTTTAACACTTTTATTTTACAACGATCTTATTTAATGGCAAAGTTTCGTCTCGATATAAACTTCAAACGAAACACTTGCGACGCTCAACTTGCCAATAAAAAACACTTCCTCGTAGCACCTTGCGATGAAACTTTCGTTGCAATTTTAATCACCGACTATTAGAAGGTAACACGAAGAAATACTTGGAAGAGATTTCCGCGAGTACCTGCAAGAGATTTGCCAAGGAAGACAAGAGAATCGTATTCTCGACGGTCGTTGATTTTTCCCCGGTGGTCCACCGCAATGGTGGACGATTTGAGCGCGAAGGAATGAAAATAAAGAAACCAACATTCGCCTCTGTGTTTCATTTCTGCTTGTAAATATTTCAGTGCATTTGCTTTCATCTCTTCCTGCTCGAATTGCGACTTTAACTAAACTACTAGACCTCTCTATTTCAATTTATTTTTAATACTAGAACTACCGGGGTTAAATCTATTATATTTCAACATATTAAATACGTATTTTGGAAGACGAGAATTCAAGGGCTGGAAAAGGTGATCGATTCAGTGATCTTTATTTTATAAGATCAATATAGAAATTCGGCTCTATGACTTTCCTATAAATTTTGAGATTTTTAGAAAAATTGAGAATGACTCATTTTTACTTGCTTGATAGTTCTAGTGTTAAACAATTCATTTTGACAAGATTTACAACAATTTCAAACGGTTCACCGAAAGTTACGTCCTTCTTGTGACCCAATATTTGAAAATATTCTATTTGAAAGTCGAAAAGATGGAAATATCTGTCGACACTTTATTGAGAGAATCATAAAATATAAGAAACAAGGTTTATTCAGAATATTTAAATGGTAAAATATTGTAAGAGGTGGATCATCGATTTTTCCACCATTTTGCAAGAGTCTTTGACCCAACACGAGACAAGAATAAAAAAAAAAACTCAACGAGCAATAAAATTCAACGCGACTTTTTGCCCTTTGGTCTTTCATTCCTCTGCAATTCCATATTTTCTTATTCAATGTCAAAGAAAGGCTCTTAAAGAAGACTCGATTAATTACGACTCTATTCGATTCTTCGTTTACTACATTGAAAATAATAGAGAAGAAAAGCTGGGATATTAAACAATAAAGAAGTAGTTCTCCAAATGAATTCTCCGTGCCCTGCAAGAAGTCCGATAAAAAAAAAAAACAAAGAGGTAGAAAGGATCTTTTGTGTGCTAACGTAATACAGTGAACGATATTAGGAACGTTTGCGTGCCGGTCCAGGTTTTATTCCGCTTTTTTTTAAACCCATTAAACGAGATTAATCGTTAACTTCGTACTTTTCCCTGTTTCCGCGCATTTGCTTAGCGTCCCTTGTTATTTCTTTCGTAACTTACTACAAGACAGAGTTGGGGCTACCGTGGGAGGAAATTTCTTTAACTAGCAACGAATGCGGACTGTAAAATTTACAGGCGCACGGCCAATCAGGAGGCGAGACGAACGAGGCACGTAAAAGCCAGGGAAAATTATCGCGAGGTAAGAAAACTGAGGGAAAGAGAGGAAGATAAAGAGAGAAAGAGAGGAGTGCTATTTCGTAGTTTGTGAATTTCAGCGGCACGAGAACTTGAAATTGAATTAATGAAATTGTTCGGCGAGGGAAACAGCCCAATGGCTGTTTCATCATCGCTGCTTTCTTTCCCTTTAGACGTTTGAGAATTTTCGTCCCTTCATTTGTTTAAATATGAAAGACTTCGAGATGGGACCGATTGATTTTTACGATTAAGGTGGAAGGAAGAATTTTAACTTTATCTGCAAACAACTTGAAGTAAAGATAAGAGACCGTCGTGAAAGCCAGTTTTCAAATGTAATTAAAAATTGGGATTTTAAGGTAGAAAAATTTGTCCCCCTTTTCTTTTGAAGGTCGTGAAAGGTATATTTAAATATATTAAATAATTACTTTGACGAAAGAGGTATCAAGAGGTTCAAAAGATAAACAGTTCAGTAATTTATGTTGTACAAGATAAATATAAAATATCCACTGTGCCGCTCTCCTATAGATTTACTTAGTTAATTTTTTGACACTAGAATTATCAGCATTGAATTCATTATATTTTAATATATTAAAATTAGTACTTTAGAAAATGAGGAATCAAGAAGTAAAAAAGACTATCGTACAAAGTTGGAGAATTTTTGGGAGAAATTCAGAACCAGCCATTTTGACTCGCTTGGTAGTTCTAGTGTTAAACAAATTTGAAACCAATCATTTTGAATCGAGTACTGGTGCTAGTGTACCCATCAAATATTAATATTCATCGAAAAATCCTCACAAGTAATTGATCAAAGATTCACGATAATTCAACCCGATTGCAATCACCCGAGGTCTCTTCAAAGCTCAGATAATTTCTCCGATTAAATTCCTCCAAAATCACGTTCCATCCTTTCAAAGCCATCGTTCCGAAACGTCGAAAGTGCTCCTCACACAAAGCTCCACGAAGAAGATTGAAAGATGAGCCAACAGAGAAGAAACGAACAGGATTATCGTCCTTACCGCGAAAGATTGCCCCTGAAAAAGATAGACCACACCATTCTATAGGATTTTTAATAATACCTTTAATGCTCATTGCAATAATATAAATTGCAGATAAAAATAAAAAAAAAAATATGTCACGTCTTATCTACACAGAATCTATTCATAGAGTGACTCGATAGTCTCACAAAAAACAAGAGGGGATCGGCACTCAATTAACACTAGAACTACCGGCGTAAAATCCAACATATTTTAATAAATTAAATAAGTAATTTGAAAAAGGGGGAATCAAGCGGCAAAAAATTTGATCGATTGGGTGATTTATGTTTGTTGATATAGACGCAGAATATTTATTCTATGACTCTTACATAAACTTGGAGAATTTTTTGAAAAAATTGTGTACCAGTCATTTCGACTGGTTTGGTAGTTCTAGTGTTAATACTACTCACATAAAATCTGTCTACAGACTCTCGCACCCCACAATTCTACAATAAAGAGTGAGATAAAGAGAGATTTTCTTCATGCATCCTAGTCGATTTTAATTGCGTCTTCTCGACGTAAGCCAACATCGTGGGAGTGTGCGAGAAACGATAACGGCGGTGGCACGTACAATAAATCAGGAATACGAGCAGAGCGAAAGGACGTCTCCAATTTAGAGACTAACTTGTACGTGTCGCGGAGTCAGTGGCGGGCATTATCCAGGCATTATTAGGGACGAGATAGTAATTACGGAGGCGCGTGATGCCGCCGCCACTGCGGTTGCTATACGACATAATTAAATTACCGATAAACCGATGGAGAAAGCATGTAGAGATGTTGCGACCTCTCGACCGACGACATCCTAGGAAATGTATGCGAATCCACGTTGAATCCATTAGTCAAAAGTTGGAGAGGAGAACGCGAGAATTTATAGTAAGGTGGGAATTTTCGAAATTCTACGTGTTAATGTTCACGGTTTTCCAGCTTTACTATGCATTTTGTGCGAGATGTAGGAGGAAAACTCAATTCGTGATTCGACGGTGGATGTCTTTCTGTTTTATGCACCATATTTTTATCGTGGCTTTTGTACGACTTTTTGAGAGTTTCTGGTTCAGGTTCGATAGGAATATAAGGATGGGTGGATAGAGAGATGCGAGGAGGAAAGGTTAATATATATTTTATGGGTAGTTAAATAAAAACGATGGAACAGTATAGGGGAAGAATTATGAAACGGAGAGCATATGGTTGCATACAAATA
This sequence comes from Cerceris rybyensis, assembly GCA_910591515.1. NCBI lineage: Eukaryota > Metazoa > Arthropoda > Insecta > Hymenoptera > Crabronidae > Cerceris > Cerceris rybyensis. The sequence continues at coordinate 10,990,327 of OU342790.1, forward strand.
TCCAATCGCGTGAGTTCAACAGAGGAATGGATGGTGGATGAAATACATGACTATTTTTCTTCGACTTTCGCCGTTCGATTTATGGTGGTTTGGATAGAGTGAATGTTGAGTTGCGAAATGTCGGAAATTTCGTATCGTACTTCTCCATTAACATGATTATTTCTATTATTTTGTTTCACCTATGGTGCAGGATGGAATAAGTTACATATCGGTTAAAACCCCATGCCTTTGCTGAGTCCCTGGCAGTGTTGAAATCTGATATTAACTGGAATAACTATGGAGGTTTCAGGTCATCTGCATATTCCGTGTTTTAATTTCGTATCGCATTATAAATATATTACGTCGTGTTGCAGTGATATTTATTAAAACATCGTATAAAATTCCTGGCACGGCTACGGTGGTTATGAAGTTAAAAGCTGGGATTTCCATCCAGTCGGGCGGAGATTAAATTTCCATCGTTTTTGAATGAATTTTCCTAAATTATCACTTAATATATCATGGCTCATTGTAATCTAATTAAATGCGCACTACGAAGAGACGACTTTTTCACATACTACGCACGAAAAATTGCAATTTTTGTCGATGAAATACTAATTTTGCTTTTATATTATACGATTAACAAAGTCGTATGACATTTCTACCATCGCTATCAAACGCGAGGCAAAAATCAGTGTAAATTATTCAGCACATCGTGCGAACAATTTAATTAGTAGAAACTATCGCGATAACGACGTCTGATACGCCAGTCGAATCTTAAAAAGCCCGAGCACTCGGCTCTCTATTGATTCTTATGGTTACGAACTTTCAAAATTTCATTATTGCCAGCGCCAAAGAAGAAAGCTAAAAGAAGAAAGTTCAATTATCACCAAGAACTTTCTTCAAGGTTATAATTAAAAATCAAATATTACAATTCCAGACGAAATTGCCTAAATATTGACTTTCCCCAAGTGTATCGTAATAAAGTGAAAATCCTAGTATTCCGTCGGTTCCTCGTCAACGTCCAAACTACTTCGATAACACTTTAGCCAAACTGCTCCGTATGTACTTAAAGTTTCAATAGAAATTAAGGCCAAGTCTCGCGGAAAATTTCTCCGTCGAGGTGACGAAACAAACCGGCAATGATCGCGTGAGAAAGTGTAAGAGGAAAAGGGAATAATAGAAATACCCCGTGGGTGAACAAAAAAATAAGAGAGACAGACCAAAGCAAAAGTCCGTTTCCAGCTTGAAATTTGAAGAAGGAACAAAACCAAGGTGAGGTTACAAACTCTCAGTGAGCCCGCGACAAAGGAAACTCCTTTATTGCGTTTCGCGAAACCGTGGAACTTTCCGAGTCTCCTCGCCATTCGACGGACAATACCGGGTGGGTAGTTTCCCGGAAAATTCCACGGTGAGCGTCAGTTACGACGAATAGACTCGAATATTCAAAACTCGGGCAAAGTTTTTCCGCGGAGATCATCCGGAATTCCACGGTGGCATACCGACCGTCTCTATGGGGAAGAGGAGGATGAAATGTGGAATGCGCGGCTACGTTGAATAAACAGCGGATCGATGTAACGCGCTTTCAACCCTTGGCACGCTCCTTTTTTTCGAAAAGCCGCAAACAAAGCGGATGTATATCGTCGACGATCAACGTTTTACACGAAATTCCGCTTTCGCGAAAGAGTACCTTCGAATATCAAATGGTCGAGTGGAAGGTACTCGAGGAATCCGAGCGTGCTCCCCGTGGAAAAAGTTTCCGTGTCGATGCTACCGGCTGCTTTAGGTACTTCACCCCTTTTTCCCAACGGCGACTTATCCTATAGGGGTTTCTACGTAGAAACTCTATGGGACGTTCTTTTCGCGATTAACGATTTAAAGTCGTATTGGGTACGTGCCTTTATGATCTTTGGGGATGAAATTTAACACGGTAAACGCCATTGACATTTCGCTAGTTTCATTATTTCTACTGAGCTGAAAGTTTTTCAATTAAATTGACATCTTCACAAAGCAGAAACATTAATACTAAACCTACCAAGCCAACCAAAATGACCGGCTTCTAATTTGGTCCAAATAGGGGCGTCATGAAGTAAATATTTCATTTCTATCTCATGACACCGTAACACTAGATTTACGGAGCCAATTTGGCTCACTCAAAATTTGATTACTATATGTATAATACATTGATTGTGTAATTTATTAATAATTAATCTTTCATTTAAATTGATTTGTTATTTTCTTTACAAAAGACTTCAATTTTCTTGTATGAGTCAAATTGGCTCACTTCAGAAAAATAGGTGTATCAACATCCGTAAATCTAGTGTTAATTAACCCCCTGGATACTGAATTATTTGAAGATTTTTATGCATATATAACGGATTTAATTTGTTGCTATATGGATTAACCTTATTTGCAACTGTAAGAAGTCATAAACAAACGTCAGGCAATTGGTTGCGATCAACACCTACACACGGGGGTACCGTAAAAATCAACTCCTGCTTCTTAAATTCAGATGACGAGTTTCAGACACGTCTGAAAAAAAAAACTCTGAGAATACAGATTGGTCCACCGTAACTTCGTCCAAGTAAACAGATGAAGAGTCTCACACGTCAAATGTACCCAAAAGGTTAATTAATTAATTGTCTTCTTTAGCTCTTGATTTATTTTTTTCCAAAGTACTTATTTAGTACATCTAAGTTTCAGTAGATATAACGTTGGTGGTTTTAATGTTAAAGATGCAGATAGATAGATATTCGACTGACCATTATCTTTTTAACGAATTATATTTATACGAATTAAATTAATTAACGAATTAAATTAAATATTTAAATATTCAGTATGTCCGAATATTGCAATTTAAAAGTTACATGAAATTTTATTGAATTCAATAGTGACGGTCAATGGTCACCACCATGGCAGTCAACGTGTCAAGGGTTATTTCGAATCGAATTGTATTTGAGATCCGATTGATCGAATTTGAAAAATAAAAGGAGATTTGACGATAGTTTCTGAGAGAGGTACACAGGGGTAATAAAAACGAAGGTGATTTGTGAGAGGACCGTTTTAGAAATGAATTATCGTACGGGAGAAAGGAAGCTGTAGGAAGGTTGGAGCGATCAACGCCATGAAATTAAGAAGCTCACGAAATTGATGACGGTCGGTACTAATCGTGGGCTTGGGTAGTAAAACAGTTGATTTATCAAAGGTTTATTTTAAGAGAGAATTATTTTTATTACGGTGAGTTATAAATATAAGCTTCTTGGAAGTAAACCTTATCTATAGTGAGTTTGTAAATTCTTCAGTTTTACTACCTAAAATTCCCCGTTCCTATGTCAAAGTGAAAGTACATTTTGAATAAACGATCCAAAACAAGGTTCTCTCGGATACTATCCAAAGAATTTAAATACTTTCATTATGTCACACGTTCTATGACGTATCTCGAACCAGAGAGTCTCGACTGATTCTCTCAATTTACAAACGATTAGTCGATCGACTTCGAATTAATGGCAGGTGAATCCAATTTAGCCACTTACTTCTCGTGGTAGGTGAATCTGCAAACTCTCCATTTTAAACGGCTTAGTAGCTGGTAGAGAATTCACCTAACATTCTATGTACACAGATATCCACTACGAGCTCAACATAATGCAGAGCCCGTACAATGAAAGTATAATTCTCGACTACGTGTTGCTCAACATCGATTTCATCGCGTGCACGATAGAAAAACAGTTCTACGATATATCAACCAAAAAAAAAACGAACTTGGACAAAGTCGCACCTGAATCGTTCGAAGTTTCTCCTGGCTTTCAATGAATCTCGTAAATATCGGTTTTCCCTCGTAGCCGAAATATTAGGTGTACAAATTAATTCTCGGCCTTTTTTGACTAACTTTGACATTTATTTATATGATGACGTTGATATAAATTCAATATTAAACATAATCTTCTTCATTTTCTATACGTTTTTGCCATCTCTCAGGTAATTGTCGGATTCCAGATCGGAAAAATGATAGTCGTTCACATCAGTGAAATCATTGAGGCATTTATAGACCTGTTCAACTTACTTGAATTGAGAATCAGTTAGGTTGTGTTGTAGGGAACGAAATAGGTGGTTATTCGAAGGGGCTAAGTCTGGAGAATATTCGAAACTATTGAAACCATTTTTTACAAGTGCTGCACGATATAGCGTTTCTTTTTTTTTAGTAGAAACGCGAAAAGAAGACAGTGCCTTAAATGTTGCTTATCGAACGACATCGCTTCTACACATGATTTTTCACGTTATGTCTGGAGTAGAGTCATGCGATATATCTTATTTTAAAGCTAACAAATGGCGCTTTAGAATGACTATTCGAATTTGGAAAAATTCTAATCTGAATAGGTTTTGTGATCGATGAAATCTGGGGGCCGAGAATTAATTTGTACACCTAATACATGGAGGAATAATGTATGTACGAATCAATGAACAGGGAAATATCAGGGAAATGTTGATGGAGCAACGTAATAATAAAATAACAGCATCACACGATATAATTATCACGCGTGACACTATTGCGTAGCCAACCGGTGAAAACATTTCACTCACAGGTTCGCTTAACCGTAAAATAATATTCCGACCGATAGACGTAACACGGTAAATATAAAACTACGTTGATTTCGAATTTCCACAGGAATCGTTTCCGAAAACTCGATCGCCGGTCTGCGTGTTGCATCTGCTTCGATGTGAAATTTGTTTTTGCAAAATGATATCCGACAAGTGTCGCCGAGTGAACGTTGCATCAGAGGGTAATTTACAACGGGCATCGATGATTTTTGGTGTGTGTGTTTCATCGCGAACTGCGCGCAATTGCAGCAGCAAGCTGCAACGATGCAATTCACGACTAGGACCGTGATGGTACGATGCAGGTGTGCAACGATGCAACCTGTGAGCCGCAACGTTGTCACGTCACAGACACTTTACACCTGGACAGGAAGGCAATCGTAAAAAATAATTGCAGAAATGGGATGTTTCCCGTTTGCGAAATTTTGATGGACGTTGAGAAATGGAAATTGTCCACGTCCGATGGAAAAATGACGGATGAAGTTTAGAAATTTGAAATAATTTTTGGAACAATAGCAAAAACGTAGTTTAAAGCTGTGCAACGTTCATTTAACACGTTGAATGCCAGCTGGATTTTTTTATTCTCATCATTTCTATCGAAGGGAATTTTTTTTAGTGAAATCACATCTTTACAGGGGAAAAACGTTAAAATAGGATTTTGTGGTGTAAAATATTTTATTTCTTTGATGTCAATAATTAAATGTTGAATATATTAAGGCAGTAGGGAGTATTGTCATTTTAAAGTTATTAGAAGTATCATTGCATTAAATAGTGCTGATTACCGCTGACCTCTGTGACATTTAACATGTTAACCATCTACAGTCCGGATTTTGTGTTGCATCCGAGGATCAGTTTCATAGTACAAACAGAAAATGATAAAAACACTATTTTAAATAATGAGTCAAACCTGAATTTTAAATATCGGATTCTAAAAAATTTCATAATTTTTTCGAGCTGAATTATAATATTTGGCAAAGTTAAAGCATTGACTTTGAAGAATAGAAGATTAGATGTTTCTTGCGTTGCTTCAAAGTGATAAAGGCCCATAGAGGTTTAACGATAGCGTATGTATAATTTTGTAATTCTCTTTGGAATTTAACAAAGGATGTCCATCAAACACAAAATAATTCAAAGTTACGACGGAATAAAATTTTCAATAAAGTCCATCGATTACTTGAACAAGAGCACCTAAGTAGCGTAATTTAACGTCAGACTGCACATGCTACAGGAGAATTAGAATATTTGAGAGAAACGAATGTAATCGAGCATGGATGCTGCTGCGTGCCGATTGTAGAATTAACGCGAATCGACGAGGAACATCGGCAGACGAATGTATTTTTTGAAATCGCCCGTAATTTCGCGACTACGATCAACGCGGACGAGTGTGGAGCATTCGCATCGATGAACACGCATCGATGTGTTATCGCATCAGTATTCGCGATGCATCTCCCTCCGAATGAAGCTAATCAAACAAAATAATAATCCGTTCTTCTGAAAAGCGTGCCAACTAATGGCGAATCAACAGGACCGAGCGACGATTATTACCTAGGCCATCTCGTTTACGATTCAACGGCTGCTATTCGACGTTTATCGCCTGCATACATTTGCATCGTATTTCTCCGTATTTTCTCCCATGTTCGATTGATCATTTGCGAAATAAATTTCAACACGCCACAAATAAATTTTGTTCACCAAATATAAGTGCACACTTACATTGATTTCATTTAAACCTCCTACTTATCATTTTCAGAGTACATTCAAGTAAAATGGTCTGTTAAAAATATTTTTATCAATCGCCTACAAGATCAAAATAAAATTTCTGTGATCCAAATAATTTTCAATTTTGTTCCTAATTAATGAACTTAATTCTGGTCGTATTATCTATCGTTAAATGTTCAATATCTTAGTAATTTTTTATCTAAGATTGTTAATTCTAGGCGAAATTATCATAGCAGCTAAAAGTGAAATAAAAATACAAAGAAAAAATGTATTTATTATTTGAAAATAGCAGAGAGTAGAGGAATTACGAAGCAGTGATAAGAAATGATTGTGAATTTCCAGAATCAAATTACTTTAACATGAAATTGTTTACGATATAAAATCATGATGATTGAAGCTTGAATTTCACATGATAGGTTCGTGAAGATTTTGCATAATATTATGAATTTATCGACGAGCACGTAATAGAAGGGAGAATGATAAAATTGCGAAAATGAACGTGTAACAATGAATTGGCAGAGGGTAGGAACGCGTGTATACGTTCGTGTATGCCGGGACTGCTGTAAATTCGATGGTCATTAATTTGTTCCGTAACCAGGTATCCGCGAAAACCTGCATCCGGAGTCCTGATGGATCGCGCAAATCCAATGGCGTGAATCTATCGGTTCAGTTGGCCGGGGTTATTTAGAAGCACTTTAATCAATGTTCATCGATAAAAATCGCTCGAGTGTAGGCGATTTTAATGAATCCGAATTGCCGAAACAATAACTCCGTTAAATGAGCGAACGTCCGTCGTATTTTGGAGTTTTCGGTCGAGACCTGTAGTCGTTTAAAATTGTTTATTACTTTTCAAATAATTAAATGTCGTTTCTTTCATTACGCTATAATGATTCGTTAAAAAATTCATATAGACAACATTGGCATACATGGCCAGTATTGTTTGTCTCATATGAAATAATCAAAGGTTAATTTTTCAATTAACATTTTGAACTACGATTTCTCTTCTGACTGGGAGTGCAATGATTCAAAATTAATTCTTCAAATCAAAAGTTTTCACTGATCTCTGATATTTCATATAACCGAAAATAATATTAATAGTATAGAAATAATGAGACCGTTTCGAGAACGACTGATATTTTCAATTTAATACTTTTGGAAGACTTCAAAATTTCTTATTTTCTACACACATTGTTACAGTTTAAGGGGTTGATAATTGTTCTTGGAATTCAAGTAGAAAAGTATAAATTTAATGAAATTTTGCAACTTCTGCCAAATTTCCGGGTTGAAATTTGTTCCGGTGGTAAAATCATTTGTTTGCGGGACTTCGCTGTTAAGTCTACGCCAGTGGAGTAAATATTATTGGTACTGTGGCTTGGATGGTAGCATAGGAAACCATAAACATGGCTCGGGCTTCCGTGGAGAATCCAGCGATTTTGTGACCGCACCACGATAATTCACAGGAAGCGGAGTGGATGAGGACGTATGATCGAATACATCCGAATTGAATACATCGTGTATGTTTCGACCGTAAAGTTTTTGAGAGGTCTCACGAACTAACTCGATGAACTTTCACCTCAATGAAAGGAACGCACGTACTCGTTCCGGTATTTTTTAAATGTAGACCTTCCAACTTTTAAGGTTTAGACTTGTCTGAAAGGAACGCACCGTTTTACTACTTTTGTTGGATTTAAATGCGAATTTTCTTATTTCTCAGATCTTGAGTTCCTTAATTGAATCGAATTTGCCTAATGGTGAGCGCAATCTTAAAATTTCAAGCTTCGCATATAAATGAACGAAAGTAGTATTCTGGAATAAAAGAAAAACAATGATGCAAAGGAATCCTTTTCTAGGACTTGAAAGTAAATGTTTATTCTTTAGACACCATGGAATTGTAGAAGAATATTGATATTTTATAAAATTTAAGATTTGGACAATATACTAAATAAAAAATTAAGAAAAGGACTAAAATCAATAAAATAATTAAGACATTAACACTTTAGCAACCATATTAATAGGTTTTTCGGGCCCAACGCTTTTTGACTTTTAATTTATTAATTGATTGCCACCGCAATTAATAAATTGTTATTTATCATTGAGGTTTATTCTATCAAGGACTCAGTGACGAGAATTTGCGATATTCGAAGAGATATCGGTATCAGGGAACTATTTGTGGCCAAGTGACCGGTCAGAAGTGGCTAGAATACTTTAAAAATACCGATCGGTAAAGTTTTAACCCCTTGACCTACGATTTGTTTTGTGACTGCCTTCGCTACAGTTCAAAATTTAATTACTAAAAAAAGAATTGATCAGTGGTTCTTGATATACCATATAATGTAACGTAATATTAATGTTAGAAAAATAATATAATCCCATCGCGTTTCATTAATATTTCCAATTTAATAGGTTATCGAAAATTTGCATTTGCCTCATGAAGACTATCACTCCTCATTATAGGACAAGGGGTTAACACGAGAAATCAGCCGAAAAGCTAATGACTCATTTTGCAAGTGACGAACACAAAAAAATATTCATTTCTTCAAATAAAGATCGCGTTGCAGTCGCAAATTGGTTGATTTTCTTTCGTGCAGATTACATTTGACTGTCCCGATCGTAAGTTAATTTAACAGGTTTCATAAAACAGGTCATCGAGGGTCGTTATGGGCAAGCACGGGAGGCCACGAAAGAAACTTCGGCAGAAAATTCACTTGAGATATCTACGGTCTCATGGTGCCATCAAACGAAAGTAAACGGCCCTTCCGAACGAGCAGCAAATCCTTGCTCCTGGCAAAAGTGTTCCTTAAGATGGAATCGCATCCGTTTTACGTTTACGATCCATTGTCGAGCTCGCCACGAGAGAGGAAATGCCGATCGGTACCGCGAATATCGCTGGTTACGTCGAGAATGAAACATTTTGAAGTTTCGCCGGGTAGAAACCGAAATTACCCTGAATTTAGCATCTCCGGAATATGCAAAATCCTTATATTAAAGTTGCAGCGTTTGTAAAATGTTGAAATTCAGAATCTAGATACTAAGAGTTTCTACAATTCACTTAATATTGTGAAAATTGCATAAAAAATTGTATTGCTCCCAATTTTTCAACTCAAAAATCAACTTTGTAATACTTTAAACGTTTTCAGGAGATAACTCAACTCTTTTAAATGCATCCTTATTTCTTTCCCAGGATAGCTTTTATGTTTGCCCCTCCTCCGCATCTTAACAACTCGTTTTAATATTAAACTATCAATTTTAATGTTTAAATACCACTGAAAATTTCTCATCCGCCGAGGAATTATCCATATTAGAGATGCTCACAAAATACACCCCCAACTTCAGACTTTAGCTTTAGTTAACATTCTCGCAAAAACTCAACCACGCCGAACGTTAAACCCAAATAATCCATTAAATTAAATACACAAAAATGGAATAATTTGCAAAAAACATTCATAGTAATTTCCTCCACTGCATTTTCCTTATATCGCATAAATTGAACAGAAAACATCGCCCCGAACCACCACGAGATTCGGAGTTTTCAATCTATTCCATTTATCAAGTACCCGAGACCTTTTTTCTCCTCGCCGGGCGCAAGAAACGCGAAACAACCAAAGAAACAAGACAAAACTACTCGTTCAGACGGGTCTGAGTTATAGTTTTCTGGTCGAGATAGGAGAGAATGGCTGGCGACCCTCGGGATTAGCCCGTGAAGGGGTTCTTTACGAACGTTACCGATAGGAGACAGGAGATGTAAGAACGCGGCAACTCCCATGCGTGATATTTCGTTGCGTTACAGGTGCACGTGTACGAGTATCATCCGATCCCCATGGAATATCCTTCCTAAAACATGACGTAACCCGTCGTGGCTAATTTTCCGATGATATCAAACGAGATTTCTTCTAATAACACATTGCGTACGGCACTCTGCTGCTTCAATGTGCCCGCAGATTTTTAAGCGCTCCAGAGATTTAGTATATTTTATATATCCGATTAATTTGTATTCTTTTGGAAATTCGATATACATTTATTTCGCGAAGTATTTGTCATAAGTAGACTGCGGATGTTTATGCAAATTTCGAGTTTCACAAATGCAGGTGAGACTGGAAAACCTATCTAGGGATTTATTGCACTCAATAAATATTACAACAAATACCATACTTTGGATATTTTAGATATATTTTTATATTATGTTCTTTTTGTATATTTTAACCGTATTTAATTTGTCATAAATGCATAAGAATCCGCAGTCTAGTCATAAGAATATTCAAAAATACGTTGTCCTTAGGAAAGTAACAAGAAGTCTCGAATAGTCGATTTGCCAAATGCGAGATATCTCGTTACCTCTATGTAATGTGTTAACTTGAAATCCAAGCTACTTTGAATCAACGTTTTTCAACGTATTTCTTGGAATATGTTGACTCGTTCTTTGTCCAAAGATTGTTCCTTTAACAATTAACACTTAACACTGTCATGGAGAAGACCGATGATCGGCGCCATTGAATTCAGTGATATTTTGTATAACTTTGCAATTATGAATTTTATAAAATATTAAGTAATTAAATATTGGCATTAAGAAGATGAAGATCTGCCGAATATTTATTTATCTGTATCTTTAAAGTTTCTGCTCTATAAAGATGAGAATTTGATAGAGATATTCACTTCAGTGGAAATTCACTTCAGATGAAACTAGCGAAATGCCGGTGGCGTTCAACGTGTTAACTAAGTTTCACTGTAACGAGGAACTTTATTTATTACCAAATTGGGAGATAACAAGGAAGTCATATTTTTTATTTTAATTTTTCTTTTGCAACACTCGTGAGACTCGCGTTAATAATGCGGTAGTATTATTTGCAATGGTAAATTTAATTTTGATTTATAATTATGTGGGATTTGTAGGAATAATTTCAAAACAGGATTGTAAATAATTTCATTTGGTTGGAACGTGGAAAATTTGGGGTACGACGTGGTAAAAAAATGAACGTAACGTTTCAAAGGATAATTCCGTCAGGTGGACGAAAGTGGGAATCAGATTAACGATATTCTTGTTACGGATTTTGTGGGGTATTAAGAAATAGTACTCGTTGGCGATATTTCACGGATTGTTGGAGCAAAATCGGCCTTGGAAGGAATAAGGAGAGTTATGCGATAGCCTTTAATATAAATGCGATAGAAGCTCTTTTATAGGAAATTCCATTTATCCGAGCTATCGATTGTGGAATTATGTGGAATGAAGACTCCGTGGGAACGAATGCCCTTTTCTCAGATAATACAGTTTCAGTTTCTTGTAACTTTTCTCAACGTTTATCTAGCAAAACCACGCCCAACCGTGGAAGAAGGATTTGCCGTGGGGAGTGGAAAAAATGTGATCGAACCCAATCTAACTTCTTTACTCGATTAAACAGATAAATCATCTTCCACCGGGAGGGGACGTCGAGTTTATCAGTTATCGCTGTGGTATTTGCATAGTTAGAAAACGAAAGAGAATCACAGAAAAAGAAAGAGAGGGAGAGAGAGAATTCTAACATTGCTATTTGGTTTGGCGGAAAAGCCGGTTATGTGGTTTACCGGAAGTAATAGAGCGGTTTTAAAGTTATTGCCACAGAGTTAACGTTAAATCGCAATATCTGACGTCGATCGAAATAATATTTCTTACGGTTTTGTGAAAATTATTTGTCCACGTTTGAAAGCACGTTTCAAAATTCTACCTGCGACTTGAAGTTCCGCAAGTACGTTAAAGGAGTAAGTTTAGGATTTATAAAGCAAGCCTGACTGTAACTGTCTTAAACCTTCATGGATTAAGTCGAAATTGGAGCAAAATTCAATTAAATTTCCAGGCTGATCGTAATTAGTAACTCGGAATAAAATAGAAGGCTGAGGAGTTTGTTGGACAGTTAACGTCACTCGTTGTCAAACTTATTTTCATTGATTTTACAATATAAAGCACCATCGTGATAATTTTGCCATGGAACGTTGTCAAAGTTATTTGCACAAATACCTCAAAATATAGATAATTACAGAGAGTATGAAGGCTTTCCAATAAATAATCTCGAGTTCAAATCCTCATCATCCCCCACAGATTTTTTCCAAAACATTTAATTCAACATAGCCCAAATACTTCAGTACCCTCGCAAAACTAAAAGTCCTAATCAAAATAACAATAATAATTATCCAAAAATACAAACATCCAAAAAATCCAAGCTCTAAAATCACCGATCAACAAATCAAAAAATACAATACCAAATCTCAAAGGAACCGGCATAAAAACAATTCCATCCCCCTCAAAACACCTCCCCAATTTACCTGCACGGTGACCCTCCCTAAAACCAAAACCTGCACCCCCAACAAATACGATCATTCCAGTAACATTCACAGTGGAAATTTCAATAAAAGGAAAGAAACGAGGGAGATATTGGTGAGGGTAGGATGGAAAAATTCCATAGCGACTCGCCATAAATCAAGAACTTCGATCTTGACCCGGAACGATTATTCCTCGCCGCATATTTTTTCATTTAGACTCACAGCCAGGATCCCTCCATCGAATATTCGATCCTGCGACATCTCACAAACTCAAACTCTCACGTGTGTACAAACACGAACGTATACTTTCATAAACGCGTCTCCAACGGTGCTTCTAGCAGGACGGATAAAATGTACGTCATACATATGTAATGCCACGATACGTGCTGAACATGCGAACAACCCTTGGTGTGTATGTACATTTCTGTACGGTTTTACCAGCAAGTTGGAAAATCGTCGAGTCCTTGGACGTCGTAGGTACGTAAAGTCCAGTTTTTCGAGGCTGGCGCCAAAAGGACTCCTCCTTGGCTGTGTACTCCTCGCAATCGATGAGAATGTACGCGGGAATAGTTTAAAACGCTGGATCGAACGTTCTGTATCCACGGTACCAAGGTATTCCGTGATTTTTGAGAAATTAGAACGACGGCGCCGGGAAGTCGGTGCCGTTGTCGTAATTTTTGAAGGGAATTCGGTGAGATGAAAGTGTGCCTGTGTACAAGACCATGGAGGGTTGTAGGTGTTCGATGTGGGATGGTTGTTGTAGGAGTTCGTTCCTTGCCAGATTCTTGCGCTCCAAATTTCACGATCTTCCAAAGGAAGCTTTCGCCAAATACGTCCTGGAGGGATGCGACCGGTCGGGCTTTCTTGAACCGGAGCGTTAATTGAGTTTCGAGACAATTGGTTTGGATTGATGAAGTGGCGGTAGATAGTTTTGTAGGTCTTGAACATTTTTTCCAACGTTCATGTTCTCTCGTGATACGGTGAAACTTCACGCGATTACTTTTGCAAATGTAGTAGGATTCGGTGAAATTACACTATGGAAGATTTTACTTGGCTAAGGTGTAGGGGTGGATAAAATATAAAATAAGAAGACACTAAATGTCAGGACTAAGGAATACCCAAAAACAGACACTAAGGATGTAATATAAATAAATAGGATATATATATTAAAAGTATGAAATATATAGGATACAAAACAATATACTAACTAACTAATAATCTAATGTATCTAAGGGTGTGTAAAACAAGTTGTGCGTCTCAGAGTTTCTCTATAACTCTACTTTGTCTATGCATCCTGAGATGTAACCTCTTAAGATGATCTCCCCCACTTCTCTCTAGGTCACGCATTTAAGGGGAGAAGTCACTCTAAGGGCATTGACATCTAATATTATGCCACACAAAGTATCTTCTAGGATAAATTTAACCCTGTGTGGGCCCGTGTGACTTTGAGGTAACGCAAGACACATCTAAACTTCTTTTTTTCAAAGTCAAATTTTTAACTTGACCAAATATTATAATTTAGCTCGTAGAAATCATGAAATTCTACACAATTCAATAATTAAAATTCGGATTTAATCCATTATCTAAAATAGTATATTTATCACTTTCTAATTGTGCTATCGTGAAACTGATACAACAAAAAATTAGGAATATAGAGGCTTAACGCCATAAATTACAACGTGTGACGCTCGTAGGACGGAAAAGGGAATAGAAAATTTTGAAGTTTTTCAGAAACTACTAAATTGAAAATATCAGTCGGTCTCATTATTTCTATACTATTAGTATTACATTCAGTTATACGAGATATCAATAAGCGAAAACTTTTGATTTCAGAAATTAATTTCGAGCCATTGTACGCCCTGTTAAAAAAGAAATCATGAATTAAGTGACTTTCCATTATCAAGTACCAAAAAGATTGTCACTCTTACGTTGCCAAGGAGTATATGAGTTTGAGATAGCAGTCAAACTCCAAAAGGGTTCGATCGAGGGAGGACGAAAGGAGAAGAAACTCGTCGAAAGTGTCCTTTGTTTTCTCCCGGAGAACCCTTAAGTACCCGTCGCAACGTTGTCGCACGTAAAGCTCAATACATTGATCGTTTATATACTCAGAGAGACGTCGACGCTGATCGGAAGCTCGGTGATACCTAAGGAAATAGCCTTTTGATCCTGTCGGAACCAGCGGCCTTTTCGAGCACCCGTTTTAAAACTTGACGTTGTGACAGCTTTCTAAATTGTTTCCGCCTTTGTAGACGAACCTCATCGTCCAAGAGAGACACGTCATTCTACGGTAACTTCATATGAATAAATAATGAAAATCCGCAACAATCAGCCACATCATCAAACCTTACAGTTTCCCCAGCAAAAATACATTTAAATGTTGAAATTGAATTTTATATAACTTAACCACATTACAACTGGTAAACGGAATAAATCGCGATACAATTACATCAATACACAGATTGCGCTTTCAACGAAATTTCTCGTGGCAAGATAAAAAGGATAATATCCACGTGGAATAATTAATTGCTTTTAATATATTCATGGAACCCAGTTGTATTTGGAATTAATTAAAAGTATCATTGCCACGAATTCATCGTTTTGTATTTGATCAAGGAATATTCGACATCGATTGAAATAGGATCATTTCAAGCATCATCGATGAGATACATTGTCTTTGTTTAAAATTTCTTCCCGTGGTATTCATCGTAGTATCTGGTATTGGTTGAACGGTAGTTAAACGATCCACGGATAAGGGAAACCGAAATAAGTTTAACTCTACAGTAGCTGCATCAATCTCCATTAACATCGAGCATGCTGTGCTTCGTCGATTTAATATTAATCGAAGGTATACATATATATGTATCTATTTACCGAGTTATTTCCAGAACATAACGGATGTCGGTTATTTGCTCTCTACAAACAAATTTGTAATGAAACGCGACATGGAACTGTAGAACTGCTTTGTTATCGTCGGAAAAAGGACTTGACGAAAGAAGTTGTAGAAAGATTTTATAATCGATTCTCGAAAGTTCATGGCAACTGGGATTCGTTAAAATTACAGATCTAGGGAGGGACATCCGTTGGTAAAAAATATTTCTTCAAAAGGAAAGAGATACAGCAGCTGCAGGGGGAAACAATTACGCGGTCCGAAGTGCTTTTGCATGAAGAATATCAAGTTTCTCTTTAAAAAAGAATTAATAGAACGTACCGCGAGAGCCGCATTGTGGAAGTAATTTAGGTGAACATTTATAAAAGTAAAGGTTGTCATGGGAATACCGCGAGTACGTGCAGTATCAGAAGAGAAGCTGCCCCGTGAAATTGCCGCATTAAAAACGCAACCTGTATGCCTGCTATTCCCATAGAGATCGTAATTATTATCCTGCCTCTGCTTATGCCACTTTGATGTCTCGTTCTGTATCACTGCTTGTAACGTTTCTTTCACGAATACAGTTACTTCTTATTATTCCATCTCCTATGCCCAATCGAAAAATAATTATTCGAGATCTTCCGTGGGGAGAATTTTTCAACGATTTGTGAGGTAAATGTTCGAAAGCTCCTGACTGTACAGTATTTTTTGTGAAGGGATCTACGAGAGGTCTTGTTACGGGGCATAACAATTAGGGGTGCGTTTTCAATGCAACGTAAAAATATGCTGTCGTAATAGAAAATTCTACGATTGTAGATTTTTCTCTAAGGTTACTTCCTTAAATATTTTACTGTGCTATTTACACTTATCTCGAGTTACATTTAGAAATTGAAAGAATCTGAAAAATATTTTTAAATTCAAACATAACATTTTTTAAAGCTGCGTAACTTAATTGAAAACTCAACTTTATTTTATTCCTATTAAATTTTCAATATTATATTACCACATACATGTAGAGATACTAGTTGTGGTGGTCTTGAATAGTCAGTTCACATAATACGTACTTGTGGAACTCAATATTTATTAAACTATAAAAACAGAAAAATTACAAGGAAAACGAAATCATTAGTAAAATAAGCCGCAGCAGGAATAGCGTGGTTTCTCGTTTTTTTCACGTCAAACTCTGTAAATTGGCCTATCATCTTTTATCTTTTCTCGCAAACCTCCGCATTCCCTACACCATCCTTACACATTCTCTCTGTTCCTCATTCACTAATTCATTCACTAATTCATTCACTCACTCACTCACTCACTCACACACTCACTCATTCACTCATTCACTCACTCACTCACTCACTCACCCACTAACTCACTCACTTATTCACTTACTCACTCATTTACTCACTCACTCACTCACTCATTCATTCACTCACTTACTTATTCACTTACTCACTCATATACTTACTCATTTATTTACTCACTCACTCACTCACCCGCTAACTCATTCACCCACTCACTCACTCATTTATTCACTCACTCACTTATTCACTTAATCACTCATTTACTTACTCATTTATTTACTCACTCACTCACTCACCGGCTAACTCGTTCACTCAATCACTCACTTATTCAGTTACTCACTCATATACTCTCTCATTTACTCACTCACTCACTCACTCATTCGCTCACTCACTTATTCACTGATTCATTTACTTACTTACTCACTCACTCACTCACTAACTCATTCAAAAATACTCATTCAAAAGCTCACTCCCTCATTTGATCTGCATCCCCACCTATATTACTAAAAAAATATATATATAATACTGTATACTAGTAAAAAAAAAGCATCGTTGATAAAACCTCTGAGAATCATCGTGCACGGACGCTTTCGATAAACAGTTCTAAAGTGCGAAACGGCGAAAGTAATGTTGTCAGTATCATTGGGTAGCAGAGCACCTGTAAAGCGCACCCACCAAATTCTCCTCGCGATAAGCATCGTCGCGTATACGGCTTACACGGTTGCTGAAATTGCAAAATGGATTCTCCAGCATATGAAGTTCCGATTAACCAACGTTCCGAGGATTCCAGTGTGGCCGGACTGTAAACTATCATCACGGCTCGCAGAAACTGCGAGAATTCGTAATATCCGACTGCGATGTTGGATATTTTTCCGCCCCCTCTCCCGGTTTTCGCATAGTTTTGCAACGGCCGCTTTAAAAGTTCCTCGACTGCTATGCCATACTACTCGCCATGAGACCACGGAAAAGCACCGACTGTTTGCTTCTGTAAATCCATTGGTACGTTTTAATATTTCAAACTCGTCGTTACGAGAAAATATTATTAATTCAAGAAGTTAGAGGACGAGGAAATCCAAAACCTTGCGCGCTAACACCGTGCAAATTTGTCTCGTGTGTGTGTAAACATTTGTGTGCCTGGTTAATCGAATAAATAAGACGAAATTGCAAACTCTACGAGATTTTCTTGCTTCGTTCGCCACGACGAGATAGCGCATCTTTCCTCCGAATTTACTTCGTTTTCATTCGCTTCGAGATTCAATTTCAGATTTGCATTTCAAAACGAGATACGTTTTACTTTCGTGTTTGTATTGTAACCGTTTCGGCCGAGTGTTTCCTTTCGAACGAATAAGGTTTATTGAGGAAATGAATTCCGGGGTGATGAGACTCTCTTGGATTCCAATTTACGCGGATGTCTTTGGTTTTGTAAATTCCTCCAAGCTTTAACGGATAGTCACTTCGAAAGATCGTCGATAATCCTATTCCGTGACAAAAAAGAAAGCTTTTCCTCATTATTAAAAAATTCTCCGTTTATTTCTACCCTGCAAATTATCAAATGTGAGAAAGCTTTTTAAAAAAACTGGAATGTGGATGCACGATGCGTAACAATTTGTACAGCTCAACATTAACATTAGATTTACAGCCGTTAAATCTGGCCAATTCAAATAAGTTAAATAAACATTTTGAAAATAGATGGATCAAGCGGCAAAAAATACGTTCAGTTAAGTGATTAGTGTATTAAAAGATACTTGTAGTAGATACTGTACTGCTTATCTACAAATTGAAGAAATATTTTTAAAAAAGTAGGAACCCAATGTTAAACATGAATGAACGAAAAATACGGTGAAATTAAACAACCAAGGAATTTAATCTCGCTCAACTTTAATCTCCTCGTGCTTTCTTCAAGTTCCGTTACAAAACAATATCTTTCTCGAAAGTTACCCAGACACTTTGCAAACAAAACATAAAGCTGTTGAAGCACAACGTTTGTTTTTAAACTTCCCTCTTAGACACCGAGTCGTTTAAGTGTTAAGAAAGCACAACAAACGTGCCACGGATTTCTAGATTAAAAAGTAACATCAAAGAAAAACATCTATGTTGCAGCAACGCAACGTATTCCATGGTGATCAACTTCGGCGTGAATTGATCGCCGTTGGCCACGATAGTCGATCACTCCTCGACACGCAGCAACGATTTATTGGTAGCGTTTTTCGCTTCAATCTGGAGTAGATGCATGCAGCACGAGTAATCCGACACGCCGAATGATCCTTCCACGTTCCGAACGGAACGCCATAATCCGGCTAACCAAACTTCCCGAATTCTAGACGGTATTCCTGCTGCACAACGATTAATCTGCTTCGACGAAATACCGATAATACCGACAATTGCGTGAGGAATACTGCAACCGGTGAGGGACATTGATTATTCGCGTTCATCGAAGGCTATCTGCGATTGAGCATCCTATTAATTACCATTAATTGGAACGTAAATTCGTAAGAACGGAAATGTGGATGATGATTCGCGTTAACATGCGAAACATCGATATAGACGGATGTTGCGAAACTTTGGCGAATAATTCGGCTATTATTGAGAAGTGGAGTGCTAAGGAATGAGAGAAATGATTTTGGAATTTTTCTCATTCTGACTCTAGTTGTGAAGAGGACATCTCTAACTTCTTTGATTATTAGCAAATGTTCTATTGGCGCTTCTAGGACAATATTTGTAAAAATAGAATGGTGGAAATGTGTTGAGTTGGCAAGAAAGTAAGTAAGAAAGACTTTTGACCATTTTATGATTCTTTTTCTTCTGACAATTGAAAATTGTGAGTTTTGGCTTGGCTTAGAAAAAATAGTGCTTTATTTTGTTTGTTCAAGGTGAATTTTCGACACATTTTACTTTTTTGTTTTTCGCAAAGTCAAAGCTTGATGTTCTCCATATAACCTTGACCTGGCACCATCAGATTACAATTCATTTTGAAGTTTGCCAAACTTTTTGAATAGTAAAACTTTCACTTGTGATAATAGCTTAAAACCGCACTTTGTTCAGTATTGTGCTGATAAGGCCATAATTTCTATAAAAGCATAATCATGAATTTGCAAAAAATGGCAAAAGGTCAGCAGAAAGAATTTTTTATTTAGAAAAATTGAATTCCATTTCACACTACAAAACCGGAATTTCCTTCTTGGCAACCCAATGCTTGTAATTCTCAAATGTCGCGATGAAATTTTTATCGCACTTTTGCGAATGCTGACTTTATAAAAGTGGAAAGATGTTTTACATATGGAGCATTAAATAATTATGGAGAATAGAGCTTCGTAGGATAAAGTTAATCCGCTATCTCAAACCGTGTACTGGTACAGATGCGTACCAATTACACCGAAAGGCTTAATAGACTATTATACCGTCTCAACCTAACAATTACTGAGCCATATGCTTGTATTAGTTTTCAATCAGAGTTAGACACTTACACAGAGATATTGCAACATAGTTGACACACTAATAAGGTGCTTCTCATCCAAAAGAAGGATTTTAACCCATTGACTGCCAGAAAAAGTAAGCAAATATTACCTTGCGTGTTAAAATTAGAAAAAATGGCAGAAATGCTTTGGAATATTAATTTAATGAATCAAAAATATGATATCGACATACATAAAGATACCAAGATCATTTTTATTCCAAAATTACTACACACGCTCGGCCTTTATTGCAAACTTATTAATTCCGACTTGTAGTGCAACCACGAGATATCTCGTTGTTGGCAGTGAATAGGTTAAACAAATTTGGAAAAATAAATAACACAGGGCCAAAGGCAATAAATTATTCTCCCCCACTGCACGTAACACAGATTGTACAAGAGGGTGTCAGTCTATTTCTACGACTGCAGTTTCACCACGGTGCGTCACCTGCATTATCGTAGAACGGCTCAAGATTTTACGTCGCTCCAAGGAGTTTCCGAAGGAAGATTGCCATAGTGATGATGAAGAAACCTTTAGATCGTAAATACGCAAGATATGCCGTAAAATTTAACGATTCAAGTTTCGAGCTGGGGCTGAGATAGGTTCGGCAGCCCTCGGACAGGAGAGAAAGAGGGTAGCAGGTGTCGAAAGTGTCGTAAACCTTTCGAGTTGGGTTTTCGCGATCGGCAGTGTCGCTCGATAACTTTTCCTTCTAACGTGACGCCATCATCTCACTTCTAATCGTCGTTTTTAGATCGCTAAATTTTGGAGCAGCATTATCCTCCATCCTGGAAAGTTCGCCAGAAATTGAACTTTATACTTTCAAAGTTTTTTTGAAAATTGGGATAAAAAGTACGTTTATCCTTTTTCTTATGGTCTGGTCCTTTAAGTTAAATTAACCTGCCGGACTATGATCTGTTGGAGGTTTTATTTTTAAAATCTTGGATTTTCTATAATTATAAAAATATAAAACATGGAGGAACCACGAGTTTCTTTTCTGAAGAGACTTCTTATTGTCAAACTCCGGTAAAACACGAATATTTCGCGTGTAATTTGAGAAACTCAATTTAATGGAACGTTTCTGTGAACTCTAATAAATCAGCGGAAAAAGCTACTAACTGAAGTCTCTTTGTGTCCCGATAAATCATAAATCTGAATATTTGAATAACCACCACTTCGACACTTCCCCGAGACCTCTAACCCTATCGAGAAACAGAGGATTTCCAACAGATCCCAGAAGAGGGTAAACTACCCCTTTATTCTCAACAACATTTTTCCAAGACGTCAGATAAATTCAGAATCATAAGATCAAATTCTCACGCAGATACAAATTAACACCATACCATACAATTTCTTTTATGACTGCCTTCGCAACAATTTAGAATTAAGTTGGAGAAATAAAAATGTAGTCAGCAATTCTTAATATTATAGAAATCATTTTATTATGTTCTGCGCCATTTATATTTTCAATTGGATAAGTTTTTCAAACCTGAAAATTTTCCATCCAATTTTACCGCATTACGAGATTCCCTCGTTATTGTACAGCAAGGGATTAAATTCATTCACTCAAGTTCTCTTACAACTCTTATTTTTATGTTTTTCCAACTTTCTTGCTTCTCACAACTGTTCAAATACATCAAATTACATTTTAATTTGCAGCCAATTTATCCAGCAATTTTCCTCATTTTTTTACACAGAAAAAAAACACATAACCATAGTCCTTTCAGCAGTATTTGAAAGCACTAACCCGCGCAACGTTCGAATGCACGAACGAAGGCACATGCCGACTGAAAGAGAGCGAAGAGAGCATACCGAATTGAGCGAAAGTGGGTTTAATACCACGAAATCGTTGGACGATAAAACACGAAGCGCGAGAATTTCATCCACTCTTCAATTGCAATAACGAAATGAATCAAAATTGAAGGCGAGCCCTTGAGAAAGTGGTGGAAATTAAAGCGCTGCAATCAAAGAGCCTTTAACCAAGGTAAACACGAGCCACGGCGTCGTTGATGGTTTGAAGAACTTTCGCGCCAACGTGAACACGCTGCTGAAAAATTATTCATAGCAGCCATACTTATCGAAATCGTTCGTCCATGGTGGAGAGTTTCGGCGAGCACCTCGTGAATTTCACTCTTCCAAATGATATCGAATATACAGAAACAAAAAGAGATCAAAACCAATGAATTCTCGTGGTGAAAAAATGGTAAGAAATCCCAAAAAAACGAAGGATAGATTATCGATGAGGAATCCAGTGAGTGGATGTTTTTGGAAAAGTTTGGAATGATGTAATATAAGTAGAAGTATAGGCATGTGGACGATGAAGCATCTAATACACCCAAAACCCCATGGTGCCATTCGCCTAAGATCAATAAAGCACCTTGCCTCGCGGGATCACGGGGTTCCAAGGACAAGACCAATAGTCCTTTCAGGCAAATGGCGCGATTCGCATTGTCCTCGACCCTCCTTCTCGCCCTACTTTCGCTAAATTGAAAAATATAACCGAGATAAGCGAAATTTACCGCGGCCGTATTTCGCAGGGATAAAAATTTTCCTGGAACAGGCAGGGGGCGGTTTGAATCATTGGAACGTGGGTTGTTCCTTTGACGTATATGGAATTCATGGACATGGCATCAGGTTGAGGGGAACGTTCACGTCGAAACAGTTTAATTTCACCATGTTACCGATTAATTTGATCGATAATGGCAGAAGCAACCGAACTAGTCGCACCTCGTTAACGGAGGACGACGTGTCTCTAGAGAACCATGAAATTTATTACCAAAATTGAAGCAGTACTTTGCAACTAAACTTCATCTTTTCCAACCAAGTCGACCCCAAAGTGTCAGAGTTTTTAACGTCGCATGTCTAGCCTATAAAACAAACTCGCTCGATTTAGGTTGAACTAATTAGCGAGAAACTGTCGTGTAACATCCACATCGAGGCGTCCGAGTGTCAGGAATATCCTTCCGGTATTCCCTTGGACGTTTTCCATGGAAAATCAATCATAATGAAAGAGGCTGTGTAGCCGTGCACTTAAAGTATCGTGAAATTTTCTCATCGAGTTAAATAAAGTAACACGAGCGCGACGAGGTATGAAAATTTCCACGATACATATTCACTCACCTGTTCTTAAAATATTCTCGATCATCCATTAAAGCGTGATCGATATTCAAGAATATTCCTTGGAACGTTTCAGTGACGCACGATTTTTCTCCGTGAACTTCCGTCGTCTGGCCTGTTAATTATAAAATTGTAGCGTAATAAAAAAAAAGCGGAGGCGTCGTACCGTTGGAAGAAGACCGTAAAAATATCCTACGGTTATTTTCAACGTTATAAAACCGTTATGTGCATATACGCCGGAAAAGATTGGTATTCACGAGGAAAATCAAACAATTCTGATTCGCCGTATTTGCCGAATAAACATTATTCAATAAACCAGTGATATGTGCGTGCACCAGTCGTTACGATCGATAGAGGGACATCCCCGTAGGATCGTCAAACGGTATGATGTGGAATCAGTTATTTTAATATACTTCGTCTCTCTGTAATTACAAATACAGTCGTACCTGTATCCATCGTTGTTTCCATTCAACCTAAATAATTGGACGCGTCAGCATTGGATTAACAATGCGATGTATATAAAACCCTCGATTTCACGGCGGCGGAAAAGTTTCGCACGTTTGAATAACCGAGTATATTCGGCCGACAAATCCGCGGCTTAGAGCAACATTATTTCAACAAATTCGTATACTGGCACGAAACAGAGAGTCTGCAGCGATCCGTGAATGGCGTTTGTTGTATTTCATAAAATTTATCCTCCCTTCATCCATCCTTTTCTAGGTGCATTCAGAAAAGCGACGACCTGTAACATTGTGATCACAAAATAGATTTATGGTAGAGGTATTACAAATGCACGTATACTATATATAGTTCTGTAAAAACGTACGTTTCGATGGGGGTGGGCATGGACGTAATTTAATATGCATTTTTTTTTTTTTGCAGTCCTTTTAGATCGAAGGGGAGGACGAAGTAAATCGTGGCATGTCAACGAGAATGGCAGACGTCACTTGTGGAAGTTTGCTATAAATTTCAGTACGATGTCGTATCGCGAAATATTTTATCAGCGTCGTCAAAATGCTCCTAGTGACAAATGCGATTATCGTTTATCTGGGCTTTGCGTCCGAGTCTCTGAAATACTGGTCTATCATCGATTTTTTTCCGTAAAAATGCATATTCGTGAATAATAATGTAGTAACCAAATTTTTTAGAAAATAGTTTATGATTAGTGTGTATGGATTTTGTATAAATGAGAGTGGATGTTTAGAATATGTGATTTGGAAGGCCACGAATGATACAGCTAACGTGAAGGTTTAGTTTGTGGATAAGGAGAAAATGAGTGCAATGCGTGCTGTGAGAAAGACGAAGAATGTATAATGTGAGAAAAGTATCGAGGGTGGATGCTTGAATTTTTGGGAAAGCAAATTGAGCAATGACAGAGTTGAGCCACAGACAAAGTTCTGCCACTGACAGAGATGAGCCGTAGACAGAGTGGAACTATAGGCAAGAGTTGAGCAACAGGCAGAGTTGAGCAACAAACAGAGTTGAGTCGCAGACAGTGTTGAGTCACAGACAGAGTTGAGCCACAGACAGAGTTAAGTCACAGGCAGAGTTGAGCCACAGACAGAGTTGAGCCGCAGACAGAGTTGAGCCACAGACAGAGTTGAGTCACAGACGGAGTTGAGCCACAGACAGAATTGAGCCATAAACATTACTCAGCCATAGACAGAGTTTAGCCACAGACAGAGTTTAGCCACAGACAGAGTTAAGTTGCAGATAGAGTTGAGTCATAGACAGAGTTTAGCCACAGACAGAGTTAAGTTGCAGATAGAGTTGAGTCATAGACAGAGTTGAGCTATAGACAGAGTTGAGACATAGACAGAGTTGAGTCATAGACTGAGTTGAGCCATTCACAGAGTTGAGACATAGACAGAGTTGAGTCATAGACAGTGTTGAGCCATTCACAGAGTTAAGCTATAGGCAGAGGTGAGTCATAGACAGAGTTGAGTCATAGATAGAGTTGAGTCACAGGCGGAGTTGAGCCATAAACATTGCTAAGCCATAGACAGAGTTGAGCCACAGACAGAGTTGAGCCATAAACATTGCTAAGCCATAGACACAGTTGAGCCACAGACAGAGTTGAGTCGCAGACAGAGTTGAATCACAGACAGAATTGAGTCGCAGACAGAGTTGAGTCACAGACAGAGTGAGCCACAGAGTTGAACTATAAACAGAGTAGAGTTGAGAACAGTGAATAGTACAATCTAGAGAGAACAGTTAGGGAATTGGCGAGAGATTTACGACTTAAAGTTTTTATTGATTAATGCGTTTCTTATTATTTCTGATAAAAATTGAAGCGAATGAAACAACGTATTGACTATGGAAATCGTGCGATTATAATAGAATATTTAGCAGATGTAATTCAAAATGAATTGAAACAGGGGAGCGGAAGTGGGATTTTTTCGTTGGAAACGAAACGGTAGGTTCTCGTAAACACAGAAACCACTTTCCGGTGTAAAATTATTGATGAACAATATCCAGCCTCTACTGCCATTGAATTATTTCAGTTGCAATAATAATGTCCACGCGAGAAATGAAACATACGCCCTTGTCGAAGTTCCGACCGGTAATCGCAGCGACAAAGAACACGATAACCAACCGCATTGGTTTTCGATCTTCCAAATGGAAACGCTTTCGATCTCATTTATCGTACGATGTAAGCTCTTCCATTGTGTCCTCTTCGACATCTTTTATTTATTTAACAATATATCCCTAGAATTTTGAAAAATCGCGATACACTTTATCCACGAGACACTTCAAATTCAAAGAGTTACTTCCTCTCATTCTATGAAAGCAGCTCGAGAATGCATTTGCGATTAATCGACCCTCCACGCGAGGGAAAGAATCGTGTACTTTGTAACTGTTCGAGAATGGAAGTTATTTCGAAGAATATGTAGGTCGTTCGGCGTATAGAAGGGGAAAAAAGTGAATATTAGAACGTGGTAGACGACCGCTCCAGTTTTCCGTATTCCCCCGGTTTGCCCGGGCAAAAAAGACTCCTCGGGGCACATTGCTACAACCCTTTCTTCGTGCACATAATTATGAGCCAAGCAAAAACATTGGCGCGGCAGCTCGACCAGGTATCTTCTAATTATCTTCCCCAGTTTCTAGTCGAATCTCAAGAGTTATGCCATTATTAGCACCGATACGAAGCTCGTTCTATTGTTTTACCAACCTTTTGACACTAACAATTGCATTTCGTGATACGCGAAGTAGGTGATCGGTAGTAAACAATTATATTCAAAATCTATCAATTATTTCGAATACTTTATTATTATAAGTCCGCAAATAACTTACATAAAATTTATCTAACGCAAATGACTACCAAAAGTGACAAAGGGTTCGCGGATGTGTCCTTATAAAGGGAAAAAGTGTAGGAAAATCAGCCCTTTGCATTCCAATATCCTATCTGAAGGGGCATCGTAAATCTATCATATCACTCGTTTGTCCCCTAGGAGACCTTCGAATTTATTACTGATTAAAGAACATGAACTGATTACACCACAACATTTTAACACGTTGAACGCCGCCGATATTTTGGTTGTTTCGTCATTTCTCTGAAGTGAAACTTTTTCTATTAAAATCACATATTTATGAAGAAGCAACTTTAAAGACAGTGAGAGATCGATATTCAGAATACTTTTATCTTCTTAACGCCAATATTTAAATATTCAATATGTTAGAAAATTCATAAATATTGCAATTTAAGCATAACATGAAATTTCATTCAGTTTAATAGCGCCGGTCACCGGTAACCCCCATGGCAGTTAACGTGTTAAGGAATGTATATTTACTTCAACTTTTCTATTCAAATGGCACAAGATAGGAAATCGAAAAGTGCCGCCAAATTATTAATAGACAACGTCAGAAGTAACTCCGCATGCAAAGGGTTAGAGTAGGAGAATAGTTCTTTTTGTGAAGGAGTCTGTAGAATTTTGGGAGGTTCCACCCCATAGGCTCTGATTTGCCGATTATCGACTTAGATTTAAGGAAAAACCTCCCAGTAGGGAAATCACGACTTTGTGGCAGTAGCACGAAAGTCCCCTCTGTCACTTGTTACTTATGCTATCTTATTGCGGTCCCAAAAGAGGCCCAGCGGGTCTCAAGACGGGGTAGGCGAAGGAAAAAAGGGTTGTAAAGGAATTTCCATTACACTATCGCCACACATTGTATTTACTTTATTTACAAGACCTTTCAACGTAGAAATATAAGGGAAACTACCAATTTCTCACGTAACACATTGTTGATTCCAATGGCCCATAGTTAATTACAATGACAGTATAAACGCCATGGAGAAGTGAGAATAAACGCGAAGCATCGTACAAATGCTTGAAATATCGCATCTCAAGAGAGCCGT
The DNA here is from genome assembly GCA_910591515.1 of Cerceris rybyensis. Classification (NCBI taxonomy): domain Eukaryota; kingdom Metazoa; phylum Arthropoda; class Insecta; order Hymenoptera; family Crabronidae; genus Cerceris; species Cerceris rybyensis. The sequence goes on from OU342790.1 coordinate 11,017,993, forward strand.
TGTTCCTTGGACGTCGTGATGCGGGTGGAAACAATTGCGGGCGGTAAGTTTCTCGCAATTGAAGAGTCGCGAGAACTTTCCTCATCTTTTATTCGACGTACCGTAGAGTTCTTTCAGTTCGTTATAACGGAATGATGCCGCTTTGAAGATTCTCTTCTACAATTTCAACGGTGTATACATAATCGCGTGAAAAGTGAGAGAAACAATGACGAATATTTGTAACGATGTAGACGTAACATTACAATTTGTAACGTTTTCAGTCACATCGTTAACACGGAATTCCGTGGATAAAAAGTTTGCAACTCTAATGACGCGATAGAAGCTTGCTTTTATTATATCATTACACCGGTGTAATATGATAATAACATAATTATCTTCCTCACGCTGTCGCAACATTTTCAAACAGTGGATATACGAAATGAAATTCTTCATAATTAACCCTTTGCGGACGGATATTTATATAAATATATTGGATTATTCAGAGATAATCATTTATTTAGCGATTCAAAATCGCCATTCAAGTAAAAAGTTCGAATATTAATGTATAGAAATTATAAATTACTATTTGTGTAATCATATTCCAACGGCTGTATTTCAATTTTTAACACTTTACCGACCGGTATTTTTTAACATCCTGCCCACTTCTTATCGGTCACTTGCACGCAAATATTTCCCTGATACTGAAATCTCTTCGAGAATTGCAAAGTTTCTTCACTGAGTCCTTGGCACAGTTAACCTCAACGAAAAATAGTAATTTATTAATTGCCATAGCAACCAATTAATAAGTTAAATTCCAAAAGTGTTGAGCCCGAAAAGCCGATTAATCGGCTACCGGTCGGTAAAGTCTTAAACGTCAATCGCGCATACATGCGACAATAGATTCTAATTAAATTATTTCTTCGGCTATATATGTATACGCGTCGCTAGTCCGCAAAGGGTTAACACGATGCTGTAATAATCCATTGCAACGTGCAATTAATTCAGTCTTGAACATACACGGCAATTTGAAATGAGCCGAAGGTAAGTTCACATTTGATCTTTCCTCATTATGGATTCTGTTTGTAGAAATACTCTGATATTTTGAGGTAGATGGGTGGATCTTTAGATGAAAGGAACTACAACGAAAAAAAAAATCAACAACGGAGACAAGGCCCCAAAAGGGACTACATAATGTTCCGCAATTTAGCCGAGAGTCCAGCTTTATGGGACGGACTTATGGCCGGCTTATGAACCTTCTTCTACGTGACATCGGCGTATGAAAATTTAACAGGGTCACGAAAGAATGGAATTAAATAGTTAGTGACCTTCTTTATGAGCCGTACAAAAGTAACGGCCGGACGGTTATTTACTTTTTATCCGGCACCACGGGCGGTACCGGTTTAGCGAGAAAAATATGCTTGGCTGGGTAATGAAAAATTCTTTACTCGAAGTAATCACGGTTTACGCTGCAGCGACTTGGAAGAGAGGACAGCGTTATCGTTGCTAGACGTTCGCGAATGAAAATGGGAATATCTTACGTAGAAATTGTTTCTCCTTAATTGTGAATACCGCGAGATATATTGTGCGGGAGTTGCATTGCATTGTGATTCGATTGTTTGTGATTTGAGGGAAGCCGGGTGGAAATTATGGAGTGAGGAAAAATTGTGAGGTTGAAAGTACATTGTACGACTAAAATTGTGGTTGAAAAATATCAAATTTATTTGCTCTTAACCCCTTGCCGTACAGTAACGTGTACTGTGTCACGTGTGATTCGTGATGCAGTGAATTGGATAGAAAATTTGTTAATATTGCAAAAGCTATGAAATTGAAAATATCAGTGGGTCACGACGTGATCAAATTATTTCTATTATATTAATATTATCTTGAACTAGACGATACAATACGAATCGCTGATAAATTTTCAATTTATCAAATTAATTTTGATTCATTGCAGAGGCCATCACAGAAGAAATTGTACGGTAAGGGGTTAATTTGTGATTAGAGTAAACCTTAGAGGGAGAATTGCAAGGGTGAATTTCAGATTAAGATTGCTAATATCTTTACAAATATTTTGTACATCGATATCATCCCAAGTCCAAAATCACAGTCACCATTCTTTACTGATTCCTGAATCACCGTTCCAAACCGAAAAAAAATACTTTGTCCTTTCAACTCCTCACACCATCATTCTACTCCCACTCCTTTTCCGAGTACCTTTAAAAAGCCTGAGCTCCTTTACACAAAGGCTTAGTTCATTCATTCACAAGTCAATGTTAATTCCAATTTATTACTAATTCCAAGTCATTGCTAATTCTGATTCAAACTCTTACAAGTTCAATACTCATATCAACGTCAAATTCTCATTATTCTCTTATTCTCCCGATCTTCATCAACGCACAAAAGCAAAAAATTGTCTTCTTCCAGTGGATCTAGAAGAGCGAATAGCTTCATTCGCCATTACGGATACATCAAAATTTAGTAAACCAAAATTTAGTAACTACATATTTCTAAATATTTACACCTCTAATATTCTAATTGCTACTAGATCAATAAAGTATAAATTGTAACAGACATATCGATAAAAAAAACGCCAAAAAACAAACCTCAGGATTTACAGATACATCAAAATCGAACAAATCCTACATATTTCTAAATATTTACACCTCTAATATTCTAATTGCTACTAGATCAATAAAGTATAAATTGTAACAGACATATCGATAAAAAAACGCCAACAAAACAAACCTCAGGATTTACAGATACATCAAAATTGATCAAATCCTACATATTTCTAAATATTTACACCTCTAATATTCTAATTGCTACAAGATCAATAAAGTATAAATTGTAACAGACATATCGATAAAAAAACGCCAAAAAAACAAACCTCAGGATTTACAGATACATCAAAATTGAACAAATCCTACATATTTCTAAATATTTACACCTCTAATATTCTAATTGCTACTAGATCAATAAATTATGAATTGTAACAAACATATCGATAAAAAAACGCCAACAAAACAAACCTCAGGATTTACAGATACATCAAAATTGATCAAATCCTACATATTTCTAAATATTTACACCTCTAATATTCTAATTGCTACTAGATCAATAAAGTATAAATTGTAACAGACATATCGATAAAAAGACGCCAACAAAACAAACCTCAGGATTTACAGATACATCAAAATTGATCAAATCCTACATATTTCTAAATATTTACACCTCTAATATTCTAATTGCTACTAGATCAATAAAGTATGAATTGTGACAAACATATCGATAAAAAAAAAGCATCAACAAAACAAACCTCGGGATTTAAAAGTCAGTCTGCAAGCTGAAAAAAGTGCGCCAATGAAACTCCGTATTCGATAGGGTCGCTAAATCAGATTAAATTCGACCAATGCCGTAAACAAATATAAAGCTTTCGCACCGACGATCTTTTTAACTAGCCAGTGAATTTACGTATTTACGTGACCATCCGCGATCGTACGAGCCATAGACAACCACGGTATTCGACACTGGCTGATCTGGAATGGTAGGTATGAGAGCATCGTTAGAACGTGGAAGCTTCGGGTGGTTCACGGTAATAGAAACGCGTTGCGAATTTCTGAAAGGTTCAGCTTGAATTACAAGCACGCCTATCTGTCTTGAAATGTCGATCTAACGATCAACCTGGAGTGTAATCGATTCGTCAGAGACCCGATAGATTTTTTATGACATCGATACGTGCAAGATGAAAAAGAAATTTTGGCCAAACTCAAAGGAACGTGCGACAGAAATAACATCTTTGATATACGCTTCAGATATTTCAAAGAGTAAGTACATTTATCGATGGAACGTAGGTGAATTTAAATTAGAAAAAAACATGGAATCTCAAATCGATTTGAAACGCAGGTGCTAATATCTTCGGCAAAGAAAACGATTCTTTTTTTTTAATCCAACATTTTTTTATAATCCATCGAAGGACCCTTTGATCATCGGCTCTTCGTCTTCCGGTCTAAATTTCATTCGACATCCTCCCCGAGCGTGGGCGGAAGATCGAAGGAAGAAAATGATCTTCCATGCCGTGGTCTGCTGTAATGGAAGTTACGGAATCCTTTGAAGAAAGACAGCCACAAAGGCTCCCTCGTGCTCATCGATAGCCCAATACCTTTTGCCAGGATTAATGACGTTTCCTGACGCGAATCAACCGTTGATGCCTGTGTCTCGAAAGGTAGACGATGCAGAAATTCATTCGGAAAATTCTTCCTCATGATCTGCCTGGATATTGCGGAGATATTTTTAGCGAGAAAGAGAAATATCGTGAAGCTACAGCAACCTATAAATTTCTTCTGTCTTTCGTATTTGTTTTGTTTCAACTGCTACAGTAATTTTGCCTAGCATCTACTGCTTTAGCACTTACAACGGATATTCAGTGAGTCGTACACTCTAATTTTTATGAAACTTTGCATAAATATTTATTACATATATCTATGGAGATAACTTGAATTTACAACTTTGAAAAGAGAGTGAGAGCTTTGGTGAGAGGAGATTTCAACCCTTTTGTCCGAACCGCCCTTTCTATATGAATTTAACACTAGAAGTATTAAGCAAATGAAAATGACCGATTCTCAATTTGTTTAATTTATTGGACAGTCACAGAACAAAAATTCCACATCCATCTTACATAATTACATTCATACTAATTAATTGACCGCTTGCGGACTAGCGACGCATATGTGCGGTTTGAGAAAAAATGTAATTATAGTTTATCACTGTATGTATACACAGTTAAAATTGGAATAAAATCGGTGAGATATGATTAAAAGTAAAATAATTTATAATTTATATACATTAACAGGCCATATTTCTGATAAAAAAGTTGTTTTGAACCATCAAATAAATGATTATTGGTCAATATGCTAAAATTTCTCCGTCCGCAAAAAGTTAAACATAATTACCCATTCGGTTATCTCTTCCACTTCCTAATTCTCCTAATTTCAAAGTACTTACTTATTGAATATATTTAAATGTAACAGATGTAACTCTGGTAGTTCTAGTGTTAAATCCACAGACCTAGTTTTTAAATTTTACCCACCATATCTCCCATAAATTCATACTTTCTTAAACAACATTATTTTCATTGTGACAATCAATAAAATCCTATTTAAAATTGTTTCGTACTGACAATGAGTCTCGAGGAAATAGCATTTGCTCGTTGGCACGACTGCGTAATCGCCGATTGGTATTTTGCATTCGAGGGTAGCGGCGAGACGAGAGTAATTTGTGACAAATTATGCAGTGGACGCTGCGGACCACCCTTGAAGCACCTAACCCTCGTAGAGCGCAAAGGGGTTGTCCGAGGGTGAGGTCCAGAATGATATCATGGTTGTTCTGCCCAACCTGCACACAGTATGTTTTGCGACTAGTAATTTCAAGGACTGTGGCTAAAACTCCGAAAACAATGACGTGAGATATTTCATCCAAGATAAACGAAGGGATGAAAAGTGGGTCTATAAGCCTACAGGAGTGGATTAAGAGATTTCTTCCAGTTGATTATTCTATCATGATCGAAAACGTAATAAATATCGTACATCTAAAAACACGTAAAACAACAATAAAACTCCACTAAACATGGTAAGAAAAGTATCACGAAAAATACCATAATAATTGCTCCAAATTTACGCTACTCGATCTTCGCTCTTCCACGACTCTCCCTCGACTCATTTCTCAATAACACCCTAAACATCCACCATTCATCCTCACCGCATTCATTCTCCTCTCTTCACTCATTCATTCTCTCTCCACGAGTGTCTCTCAGAACCCTATTTCTCTTTCTCTTCCCATTTGTCTCTCGTCAAACACAAATTGCAAATTTACCAACAACTACAACCTTCTTACTCTGAAATTAAAATCTAAAAATTTTCAAAGTATTAATTTAACACTCTCTTTGAAACAGACTTCAGAAGTACGATAAACCGAAGGTTTCACGATCGTGCGCGTTTTCGAAAGTGGTTTTAACCGATATCTATCCACAACTCGGCGCGTCTGCATTCTCGAGGGCCAAGGACGCATTTACACGGTCGGGCAGTACGGAGCAGTCGATATGTAGGACGTCAGTGGCCCACTTTCCGTTGGTTCGATATTAAATTACATGCCGGCTCGTATAGCCGCGAATACGTCGAGTGTATGTAACGATATTACATCGCAGCATTCGAGGCGGCCTATGTTAAATGCGATCCGTAAATACGAACGTCGAAGCGGAAAGCACGTAGAATTATCGCTAAAAGCGGCGGTGAACCGTACGGATTGTCAGAGCCATCGAATCTGGCCGATCGGTCGAATTTAACCGGGGAACCCGAGGGTAATCGTAAAAGTATAATTGCCTTTCGATAAAATCGTTCGCGGAAATTTCTCGCGACTTTGAAAAATATTCTCTCCATTGGCGCAAAAGAAATGAGCACTATCATGTATGTTTTTTTTTTCTTTTTCTAACGACTCTTCGAACGTGACCCACATATGGCTGTGCACGTATGATATTAATAATAATAATCCTTTATTGCGGAAGGAATATAGCTGACAGGTACAACAAATGATGACATGTTTTAACACTGGCTCTGCAAAGGAGGTCAAAGTTACTTGATTCTGTTTTTTTTTATAAATACTGTTGAAATTTTTAACATTGATTATTTTTTGTATTTTGTAAGCAATTATTAAAAATCGATCAATTTCTTCGCCTACTTCATTTCTTTTCTTCTGTCGTATTTATTTGACACTTTGGAGTATATTGGATTATTGGTCGGTAGATCTAATGTTAAACTCAATTGGTTTGTTTAATATTCTAAACATTTGTGAGTCCTTAATACTAGATCCAGCGATGATTAATTCAATATATTTTAAATTGTCAAATAAATGAAAGAGACAAAAAACTTGACTGATTAAATCATCTACAATTTTCAATATAGTCGTAGAAAATTAAAAAAGAAGCAGCGTATCAAAAAATTCAAGGCAAGTCGTTCACCTTTGAAGATCTAGTATTAATGGCGAGTAAATTAATTTAGGATTGCGATTAGAGGAAAAATTAGAAAATAAGAAACCTGGTACAATGTACGTATATATACGAAAATGCTTGACTCGAAGGTGGCTCGTTGAACAAATTGCATATTAAAGGCAATGCATAAACGTGAATATCGAGGCGAGTACGGAATTGCCATTAAAAATATCGTGGTAAAGGGGCCAGTGAAATCATCGGGAACGTTAATGCCGGCTGGTGTTTTTATGAATCGAATTAGTGCCTTACGAGCTAGTATAAAAATAACATTTCCATATTTTCATTCTCACCTACCGTGCAGGCTGAGTTTCTCGCGATTTTCGTGCGAATTGCATTAACTCCAAGCGCCTGGAGAAAAGGAGAAAAAGCGTAATGTAGTCAAAACGGTGATAAGTAGAAGAGTTAGAATTTGAGAGAAACTCGAATAATTTTCGAGCTCCGATCTTCGACGATTTTTGCAATTCTTCCATTACCGGTTGATGCACCAACTTTTCCTTTATTGTTCCTGAAGAACACCTGAACTTTCCAACATCATTCTATTAAGTATATGATAATTCAGTTAAATGAATTTCTATATGATATGATGATTATATGATAAAATTCTTAATCTCTTAACAAAATCGACTTAAAATTTCTTTCGTCTCTGACAAACAAAGTAAAACTTTAAATCCCAAAAAAAGTAACAATAGCAACACAAAGGAACTTTCCACATTGTATTAAATATATGATAAGTAAATGAAATGAATTTCTACATAATATAATAGTAACACAATAAAATTCTTAATCTTTCACCTAACAAGATCAACTTCAAATTCCTTTCACCTCTGACAAATAAAGTAAAACTTTAAATCCCAAAAAAGTAACAATAGCACCTCAAACCCACAAGTTTCCAATTTATTGTATTAAATATATGATAATTAAGTGAAATGGATTTCTAAACGATATGATGACTACATGATAAATTACCTAATTTTTCACCTAAGAAGATCAACTTCAAATTCCTTTCACCTCTGACAAACAAAGTAAAATTTAAAATCTCAAAAAGGTAACAATAGCAACTCAAACCCGGAATTCGAACAAACAAAAATCAGTTTCTATAGTCTAAGCCCTGTACAATTTACAAAAAATGCAATTTCTTCATTGCAACATGACTGTATCGTTGAAAACAACGTTAAAGGTTCAGGCACGATCACGATCGAAGGATCGTTCGGCGAATGCTCGCGTTGCACGGACACCGTATTAACTTACAATACCAAGGGTCGCATAGCCGAGCGCATGTCGACGACGTGTAACGATATTACATCCGAGTTATCCGAGCCTCCGGAGTGTATTTAATTACGATGCATAAATACGAATATCGGGCTATTTGAAAGCAAAATGAAATTATCCGCAAAAATGTAACTGTACGAGGCACATTATTGGGTGCACTTCGAACGAGGATATAAAACGCTCGATATTGCACGTTGCCGATGACAATATTACAAACGGTCCATTGACAATTTGACCACAGAATTAAGTGGAACGTGAACTGAGATCTGACGCGTTGGTTCTGTTAAAATTACAAATAATTAATGCCATTTGCAGACGCACGAGCAACCTCTGCTTTTTCATTGACATTAATGAAACATGGAAATGGCATGGGGAAAATCCGAAACAGAAACAATTTCCCGGAAGTAACTTACTTCGCGCGAAAGGAGCAACTGAAAGGTCAAGTAATTGCGGAACTTGGTACGACTTATTCTTATTGAAATGAACTCGCAGGAATACAAGAGTCCTTTTTCACAATCCACAGAGTGCGAAATTGTTCGGCATGAATCTCATTATGGTTTTACAGTTCATTAATATTGTAATAATAAAAGAACCAGAAAGGAGAGGAGAAGATATGAAAGAAAAAGTGAGAGAGAGAGAATGTCGAGGGTACAGAGGACGATGGGAGAAAGAGAAACTCTCGAGAGTCAAGTGCCACCGCGAAACATTCAAGTATTATCTCTGGTTTCAACATTGCAGGATCTATTTATCTTTCGTCAGAAGCATCCTCCATGATGCGCGGTTACAGTGTTACATCAATATTATTTCATAAAGTTCGCGAAATCCCGAGAACCGTCCTGGATTTGTTCCAGGCGAAGAAACCTGTCTCAGTCGGACCCATGTCCTTTGAGAACTAACGGATAACAAATTTGCGCTTATTCGACGATCTGGGATCAGATCCAACTTTTTTTTTAACGATACACTAGCTCACGTTAGTAATTTCATTCAGAAAGAAAAATACCCATTGTGTATTTCAAATTATCTCTCTTGCACTCGTATTTTCAGGGTGAATTCAATTTTCAGGGTCTACGTTAATCGAATCAGGATGTTAATAAGGTTTATTAATTATCTATTACTTGCACGAAACTCCTGTTGGTTAAAAAGTTTATTGTTTAGGGAGTTTGGAGTGTAAAGTTGTAGCAGAAACTCAGGGCGCTTTCAAAGCTGCGTTCTTCGCCTTCGAGATTCGAGACGTGGCAAAGTTATCTTCGTTTCGGGCATTATGTAGTATACGCGAAGTTTCACGGAAACCACGCATGTTTCTCGAATGCAGGTGCATAATAAGTTTGTATAGGAGTACCGCAAAATGGTTACGAGCATTTTTAGAGAGCCGTATCTCTTGCTGCTGCGGATAATCCTTCGGCTTGGTATTATGCCAGAAGTGATATGGCCTTTCTATCTAAATTTCATCGTGACTGGCGTTGCAATGAGCGTGAAATAAATAAAATATGGTAAAAGCAATTCGGGGATTAAATGAACGTACGTCCATGCTTTCTAAATACTGCTCTACCGCTCTTTAAATGCTTTAATCTGGAATTTTTTTTTGGCGATAAATTGGAAAAATAATGATAAATAAATATTTGCAAAAATTCTTTCGATTTTTAGTAAATAATTGTGGAGGAATATTATTTTGATTGTAAAAGTTATAGGTGAATATCGAAAGTGGTAGGAGAAGTGAGGTAGCGAAGATATATTAATTTACAAAGTAACTTAATTTTTATGACAAAATTAGCACAACACGCAGTACATTTTAAAGCTACGCATGCACTTGAAAGTTACGTGCAGAGGTGCATGTATATACAAGTTGTAATTATGATTCTGGAACAACGCGGTTGAATGTTTCAGTAGTAAAGCTCCCGGTATGATCAGACATCGCGAGCCGCCGTGGCGCGAAGAATTCGAAGAACTTTCTTCTGTGTGCGAGGGTTTCCGAAACTTTTCGTTATCTCCCTCTTTAACGTAAGAAAACAAATTCTTTTTATAGTCTTCTTTTGGTTGTAATCTTCTAGTATTCTCACAAAAGATAACATAAAGCAAGTCATAAAACTGTACAACACTGGAAGATAAAGTCCGGCAAATCTATCTAAAAGTCATCAGAGACAGGGAATTGATTTATATTAATAAACGTTGAATGCGACATGTTCGCTCCTTCCAATTATAATCTTTCGAACATTTTTCCTATTAGACGTGTGTCCTTTTTTCTATTTTTTCAGCTTCAACTGCTACAGACTTTTTACCTTGTACCTATTTAAGCTACTTAAAAGTTGGATATCTTAACGCTGAGGAAATGATGTTTTTAATAATAGCGTAAGAAAAATTTCCCAAAAGAAATACACTTCAACTCAAAGTTGAGTCTACTGATTGTTAGCCCGAGACTTTATTTTCTTATCCAACATACTCCTCTGCTATTAACAATATTCTCATAATTACATGATACATAGAGTCACATAGAATCTCACTAAGAATGCATAGACTCACAAGTTACAACAAAGTAACCACATCAACAAACACTGAAAATACTCAAAAAGAATCCGATTCTTCCCCTCACAATCTTCACATTTCTCAAATAAAAATATTCATCAACATCCGATTACAATTACGCTTCAACCAATCAAAGCAAAACCCCACAAAACAAGTATTAAAAACCTCACTGTTAGTTAACAATACAAACAACATCGATCCTTTTTGCTAACACGACATACGTCACTGATACATTCTGTTGGTAAAACCCAAAGAATAATTCCAGCACCTCGGAAACACCAACGAAACAGAAACTCCTGTCGCCCCAGGAATAAATGTCACAATTGTAAAATGTGGCAATCGAGAAGTATCCATTGATAATCCTCAAGTATTTTACCATTGTAAAATGTACAAAATTACCAGATAATGTGGAGGGCTTGCAGCAGATTCAACGATATCCGCATTATTTCCTGGTGATGTATAACGAAACTCGGTTGGCTCGAGACAGCTCACTGGCAGGATCCGATGCGAGAGCACCGTGCTGATGCTATTACGCCGACGTCGCTTATCTAACCACGCGCGAGAATGTACTTTTATCGTAATCTCCTTTTCGCCTGTCTTCTTTTTCGCACCTGTTCTCGAGAGAAAGAGACGTGGTAATTTGTTCCTGATGGGACTGCACATCAGAATTCGCTTTTAATAGCTCAACGATAGTTCGATAAATTGGACTCGTCTTTGAAAATCGTCGGTGAAAGGATACTCGATATTCGTCGGTCAAAAGATTAATTGCGAGTGTTTTAAAAGTAATTTGTTCTTGGTCTCTTAATGAACGCCGAGGTAAAATGTATGAAGAAATGAAATGAAGTAGAAATTATAGTATTTTATTACCGTTATGGAATGGTTTTGTTACAATGTCTTTAGTTTAATCCTTTGCTGTATTATAACGAGTGATACTTGTGATAAATTGGTAAAAGAAATTTTCCAGTTTGACAAAACCTATAAAATTGAAAATATGAGTGAGATGTGACACGATAAAATTATTTCTATAATATTAATATTACGTTAAATTATGCTATATGTCAAGAATCACTGATCAATGTTTATGTTACTAATTTAATTCTGAATTATTGTGGATGCAGTCACAAAGTAAATGGCACGGCAAAGGGTTAATGAAGGATTGATGAAGGATTTTATGGAGAATTGTGATAACTTATGAATTTATCGTTGAGATAATCTTTCCTTCTTATCACAATGCACGTCGAGGGTTTTTGTCGATCGATTGTGGTATATAGCACTGTGCGGAAAGCGAATTGACTAGAAACTAAATTGAACTTCGAAAGTCAGAGCGTTCAGGAGTGAAGAGAATATGAGGAAAGTTCTTGGTATGATTCAAAGTGGCAAATTATGCCATCCTATTTAGACAACGACAATCGCGCACCCCTTGTCATTATGTACTCACTCGCAAATGCGATGTAAAACTTGCATGAAAAAGATATATTAAACAAAATCGACAGCTTCTTTTAACACTAAACCTACCAAGCCGGTCAAAAGACGGGTCCTAAAGTTATTAAAAAATTATTTAAATCGATAAGGCCTAGCCGTGAAGTAAACATTCCACTCCTACCTTATATAACCTAAATTAGTTAATTAATTCCACCTCTTTGTTTCTCTTTTTCTACAGCAGTTAAGTATCTAAATTTTGGTAGATATAAAGCCGGTAGGTTTAGTGTTAACACGCGCAATATTTACCACCATAATCAATATAATCTCCCAGAAAATAAATAAATGAAAATAAACAAATTCAAAATATTTTTCCCTTATTCTGTATGGCATCTTCTTTCTCAAAAATCCAACTACCCCAAAACAAATCCACTGTCAAAAGATTTCTAAAACTGTCAAGTAAAAACATTTTCTCCAATTCAAACATTAATTTTTCCATCTCATACATCATTTCCTTTCCTGCAATTGAGGCACTAACAAAATTGCCTTAATTGCGAACTCGAATTTGAATTTTTTCACCCTCCTGATCCTCATCCGCGACGTGCCACGTCGCCGAAAAAAAATTCCGGCGAAATTCTGCCAAGATTACACGTACGAACACTTAGCGGGGCAAACGGTAGAATTAATTTTTGCGCCGGTCTCCGTGCCAAAAACTCGACGCGAGTGTCTAGACTTTATTGCACTGGCGTCGCTTATCCAAACATATGCGAGCGCTCCTTCGTTGTTTCCACCAACGCGATACGCCGGCGAGGAAAAGAAAGGAGAAAAAAAAACCGGCGGTCTCTCTTATTTCTTCTCGCAAAAGCCACACGCCGGTACTCCGTGATTTAAATATTCGATATCGACGTAAAATCCGCCAATCGATATATTCCACCCGCTTCGCGCGCAAGGGATTACACGAGGTGGAAATAAAATACTGGGAGTAATGGGGTAGGAGGAAAAAATCGTTTGAAAACTGGTCGAAGTTGGGGACCACCCTTGTATAGGAAAAGTCAGAAGTTTTAACGATATCCGTTACATTATTTTACCATGTAAACGAAAACTCGAAGGGCAACTATCGTCTTTCAACGTTAAGGTGGGGGATGTAACTTTTTCAAAATTATCGAAGAAAAATATCAATAAGATCTCTGTTGAATTTTAAATTTTCCTAGTTTCGCGCCAATGGGAGACTGTGAAATTCTTCACCCTTGTATTTTTCACGTTGTAGGATGTCGCGTAAAATCAACCGAATCGTCATCCGTGTATGTTAAACGTGAGGGAAAATATGTACGGGGTAACCTTCCCCTGATATTCTCAACTCTAATCTCCTGTTGCACGACGCAACCCCGAGGTCTTGCTCGGAGGGGTGTGAGGAACTTCCCTCCGGATTCCCCAAGGGTGTCGTTTCTGTTCGTTTGCCCCCCGTTAGTGTCTGTAATTCATTTCCTTGGCAGCGCTCATGATTTCTACCAGAGATCCCGGGGTGTCCTTTGCGAACGTGCTCGCCATTTTATCTCTATTTTATGCTTTGTTTCTTATCGCGCCGATGAAAAGTGCTTGAAAAATATCCCTATGTTATTCATTACCGGTGATTTTACTGTGACTGTTAAAGAAATTTTGAACTTGCAAAGTTGCATGAGGCTTGTGCCGTATTTAGGCAAATTTTTTAGCTTCATTTAAAAAATTATTCTTTGAACGTTAAAATGATACCTTTACTTTGGAAAACTTCAAACCATCAGTCACTGATGGAAGGTAAAAATAGAGAATCTCTCAATCACGTCGCTTTGAGTAAAAGATGCAACATAGTTCAAAAGGCAAATTATAAATTTTCAAGGTAAAAAGAGTTAATTTTTCACCTCTCACCTCTGCAAAATTTTCGTACCTTTAGTGACTCCCACCCTATCACTTTTTCCCCACCATGCATCTCCAGTATATTTTATTCCTCTTGGCAAACTTTAACCTCCTAAACTATAAAAATTCTTTAACACTACCGGCGTAAAATCCATCATATTTCTATATATTAAACAAATACTTCAGCTAACGAGAAATCGAAAGGTGCAAGAGATGATTAATTCAATAATCTATGTTTTATAAGATAGAAGTACAATATTTGTTCTACGTCTCTCCTATGAATTTAAAAAATTTCTAGGAAAAATGAGGAACTAATCACTATGACCACCTATATATTTCTAGTGTTAATTGAACAATATTTATTCAAAAATAGCAACAAACAAGTAGACTTATATACTCAAAGCACAAACGATCCACCAAATGAATGTAACACCAGGAAAGAGTTTAACATCCATCAATTTGTAATCATCTTTCCGCATCGTCGAAAGTAAAATATCTCTTGTCAGCGAATAAATAACTCCACCCCCGTAGCCGCGTTACGACGAGAGTAATCGTGGCAGGATGCCGAACAACATCGGACAATGACAAATTATTTTCACCAACGAAACAAGCGTACAAGCGCGCACATAGGTTGAGGGGGGTGGAGATTGTTACGGTAGTAGTGCGTAAAGGGTGTTTTCCATGGGCGAACGAAGAAGGGAAAGAATTGAGGGGACAATACCAGAGAGCCGACCGAAACACGAAGCATTGAAGCGTACGGGAGTTGGTAGTAAATGTGCAAAGGGGTCGTCTTGGTAGCCGAGGCTTCTGAAAAATTAACAAACACGAAAAAGGAGGGACGCTCGGAGCTTAATGGCCGCTGCAATATTCACTGGTCGAATGAAGCGGAGCCCTTTTCAGGGTCGACGCCAGACGGTCCTCGCGATCAGACATTGTCCCTTCTCGTCGCACTTTTCGTCGAATCCGAGTTCTCCAAAGTTAGGGAAAAATTCTTACGAAGACGTTGAAGAGTCTGGTCTTACCTCCCACTCTCCCCGGGGTGAGTCTCGTTTTTATTCCGTGGCTGCGCCGTTGGATATGCCTTCACCGTGGGGATGAAAGTAATATTTCATGGTCGACGACGTAAATAAGGAGAAAGACGCATTCTTCGTAAGATGCCGACGGAATTGAAGGTATGGCTTAATTCACGAGGACGTTTATTCTTTTATCGCTGGTAAACGACGATCTTTTGGAGAACGTGTTTAGATTGAAGATTTTCCTTCTTGAAAATTTAAGTGGTACTTGGTTCACCCGACGATGGTTGAATAATATTGCAAATTGTCCAATTTGTAGTCAGGAATACGACGTCGACGATATGCCAAGCAGAATTTAATGGAAGTAGAATATTCTAGGAGTTGGACACACCAGACTCAATTTTGAATATCGTAGTCGACGCTTCTGAGAAACTTTACTTGAGTGCTGTCAGAGTAGTAATTGTGGACCGACATAATATTATTTAATTATTGTAGACAATTTTTTCAATGTCTCACTATAAATCACACATTCGAATATATGTAGTTTAATTTCAATTTGCGACAAAGTAGCTAAAAATGTTCCAAGTTAAAAAACGTGGAAAGAATAGTCACCAACGTTTCATTCGATGATAGCAACACACGACAGACATAAATGCGAAGAATGAAATAAGAATCGACGGTGCACGAACTTCCGAACTATTTCATCGTAGAAAACATGCTGGAACGGATGAGATTGCGAAAAAGCGGCTCTCTCATTGTCGTACAAGCAAAATCGTAACAACACCGATAAAACGTGCTCGCACGCCCGTTTCACCCCGTTTCGCCTATGGTTCCTTTTTTCTTTATTATTGCGACAGCAGCGTATCTACGCGCGTTCACGGTGTATTTCTTCTTCGTCGATTATCGTTTATCGTATTTCTTGCGCTACGTCGTCGCCAGGACAATGTCCATGACCGTATAGGACACGAAACACCCGTGAAAAATATTATCATCCGCTCTTTCTCCATCGAGACTCGTAAAAGTTGCTGAAAAAGTATCGTCTATCTCGCGGCACGTCTTGCCAACAGGGAGAAAGAAAAAATCAGATGGAAAAGTAGAAACAGTCGCGATACGACTGAAACGGAGCAGATTGAAAATTCTTTTATTTACGACCCTTATCGGGCCCACGATTCTTCACTGGTCGCTCCTGATAAAGTATGAGGGAACTTTTTTAACATTCCAATATACATTTCGTCTTTTTGAGGACAGATTCTGTTACGGGCTCCTTCGAACTTTAAAGATCGCGTCCTAAAGAATTTTGCTCTGTGGTGCCACTATTAACTGTGCTCGAAGGACCACCCTATTTTGCTAGGGGAAAAAGGAGGAAAATGAATATTACTGAGCTTCTGCGTAGACTCGGAAAACTCTGTGTCTTGTACGAAGCCTGGAAGTGTTTTGACTATCTACAAATGGGAGTGTGATGTCGAAAGATGCGATGCACCCCTCTCTTACAGTCGTGTATGGAATTCCTGAAGTGCGATGGGGGTGGAGCCTTTGAAAAAAAGCAACTATTGGTCATTACACTAATTTTCTCCATCCCTCCGAGGATTTTAAAAGAAGGAAGGCGACGACATGCCCCCAGCACCTGATGGAGGATTCCAAAATTTTCAGTTACCTCCGAGTAAGCCCAAAGTTCTCAAAAAAATTTCTTACATTAATTATATACAAATAATACACAAATGTGTGCACTCTAACCAAGTTCCAATTGTATTATATCTTCGAGATTTATTGCCAAAGACAACTGCCGACAAGATATTTTATTCCAAACAATTCGAGTTCAACAGTCACCAAATTTTATGACTCGTTAACATGTTCCTCGATTGAACTTTCACATTCTCCAAAGACCTCGAAATATCCAAGGTCGATTTCCAATTAGAAAACGTTTTGATCTTTTCCTCTCCTTCTCCTTTGCGAAAGGTACACGTGGAAGATTAATTTCTAAGATGAGAGCAATCCAAAGGTTGGAGGATTCTTACGTTCAACTATGCGATCGATTCCACCCCCTATAAAACACGTAACGTCGGCACCCCGTTATAAAGCATATTTGGACGCGAAGCTCCCAGTGAACGTAAATCTGGCGACCGAGAAGGCATTTATTACGGACACTTGGCCTCATCGAGGGTTGATTCGTTCTTACCTTGCCATTAACATGGCTTTCTTGGCCGTCGAGGGAATATGAAAATCGATACGGCTCGCGGATTATAGGGTAGTACAGTGTGCACCCTGTAAGCTGCATCGAAAGAGTCGCTCGCTGGTATCACGTGCAAAACGACCTCCGCTATTGCAGATCCGAGGTGCACGACGGAGACTCGGAAGTAATGAGAAAAATGCACCAGCAGACGCACCCTTCTTTCCCCTCGTACCTTCCCTAACCCTTTGCCAGTGTTCGCACATTTCTGCGAACGGTTCCCTGACGAGATGGAAAGAAGAAGACAGAGAGAAAGGGACACAGTGAAAAGGGATGAAAAGAGACGTAAGCATTGTTCTTTTCTTTTGCTGCCGTCATCGAAATACCAGAGCGAATATACATACATCAGCGTTCACCTCTGTTATTTTGTACGACAATCCGAGCGAAAGAGAGTCGAAAGGTCAAACAAAGCCGAAGGGTTGAAAGAGACGAGATCCAACGGAGGGAATTGAGTTACGCTCGATTTCACGGTACGTGTTATTTTTAAAAACGATCTTGCACGACCTACGAAGAAATCTCATTTCTAGAACGAGTCTGGAATACGTGATATTTCACGGCTTTACGCCTATTCCACTCAAACTTTTCAACAATTCGTCCGAGATATTACCCACCCTTTTGTCCTTCCATCTTTTTTTCTTCTAATTCAACGTTCCAACGATCGTCCTCTCTATCTCTGTAAAAAGGCTTTAAAAAGATCCTACCACCTTTTACGAGGGTTTTAACGAAAAGAGACATCTTTCCAACCGAAGATCGCCTACACTTGCAGACCAACGGTCCACGATATCCTAGATGCAAGTAAATGCATTTCTCCACGTTAAACCACGTCGCGTAATCCTCCGTCGTTTCGCGTAACCATTGGTGCAAAGAGAAAGAGAAAAGTACGGTCGAAACGAGCTCAGAGGGACTAAAAAGGGCTAAAGATAGACAAAACTTGCAGCCGTTCATTTGCGCTCTCCGATCGTTACACTCCGATGTCTTGTTTCCTCTTAGATGCACCGTCAAAGGAAATTTCCTTATTCGTTTCGCTGCCTCTTATCGCGCATTCCGCTTCGGAATGTTCCGCGAGAGCGACGCTCGAGAATGTCAATTACGACGCTCGTCGGCCTGATAAGTTCGCAACGCGTGAAAAGTAATATCCAGGAAAATCTTGCCGTAGTCGTGAACATTACCGGCATCGTCGGCAAGCGTCACTATGCTTCTATCTTGCGTCAAAATGTCGAGAAAACCACATCCTTCTGTCTCTCGTCTTCTTCGCTGATAGTCGTTTCGAAGGAAACGATGAGGAAGAGTATTTAGTTCTGTTTGTTCCTTTCTTTTTTAGATGTTTACTGGCTAATGAAACGATTCGAGTAAAAAGAAATTTAAACTTTGTAATGCTCGGTAAATCGTACTTCGACGGGTTTCTTGGGAAGAGTTTGAGAAAAGTTGCTCCAGTTCTGGCTGCCGTGGTCTTTGTATTTAGAAAGGAAGAACGTCGTGGGTATAGCAAGGATACCGAGGAAGTTTGGAAGGACTCTTGTGAGGCTCTTGAGGTCCCACACGCGGAATAAGGGTAGCTTTCTTTTCAGAATTCTGTCCTTCGTGGATCCTTTGACTTCTTGTAGAAACAGCGTGTCTTTGAGTCGTCCTTCGGTCAAAAGTTTTGTTACAGATGCACGAATTATAAGTTACACCTGCTTGTAATTTTGTGACGGGACCTATGGAGTATATTAACCCTTAACGGACTGTATCCGCCGTATAAGCGGCATGGTATTTTTACTTACAGGGTTTTCGGACCGTTAAGGGTTAAAATAGCTTCACCCGATTTGAGCCACGTACAGAGGTCTTGTGTTCAAAGAATGTAAGAGAAGACTCAATTTGTCTTATCTTAAGTGATATATTTTACACTTTATACAATCCTTACGTTGAGAACGATTGCTGCTATTTGGTTCTAGATTTGTAGAAGACTGAAGATTAACTTCCCTCAGAGTTTGGCGGAGGCGGTCATTATTGCTAGAGGGAAAGAAGCTATTTGGGAGGATTTGTAATTCGGAAATATTAATATTTCTAATTTGTGGGCAAAGGAAATGACCCTTGCCCATAGGTCAAGAGCTTCCCTTGACGTTCTTAAGTGCCGTAAAACCCAACTCGCGTGGGAGAAGTCCCCGGTTAATACTACTTCGCGAACGAAACTTCTATCGAAGAAGTATTGACGACAATAGGCCTAAAAAGCGCATTGATCTTGGAATCATAAAATAAGTACTACCCGAGTCGAAAACTTCAGCCAAAAATCCTCCTAAATTACCAAATAACTTTGGATATTTAGGTTGAATATGGAAAAATATGTTACATATAAAAGAATGCAAATTTTAATTCCACAATCGGCCTAAACTTGTTCATTTTTGCTAGTTTTGCTTAGTTTAGGATCAATTTAGGCTTCATACAGCCCAAAATAATCTTCAGCATTCTTATTTAGAAAATTAATCTAAGGCCAATATTAAGGCATACATTCTTTAATGAGAAGTTTTAGAATTGGATTGGAATTGGAGTGGAATGATCTAGGTCCAAAAAATTCTCAATATCCTAAAAATTAATTTGATTTTAGGAGATTTAGAATTTACATGGAATAAAACGATAATTTAATTCCTACTTGCTCCTGAAAGCCCTATTTTTAGAATATGAGTCGACAGACTTGGAACTTCTGAAATATTTTTAGGGGATGTCAGATTAAATTGGAATAAAAATTTTACCTGATCAGTGCATATAACTCCTAAAAATCATATTTACAGGACTTTGAGGCGCGTAGACACACTAGTTGAGGATTTTGAGGTTCAAAATGGTATACATAATTAAGCGGCAAATGAGAAATCAAAAGAATCTAGGATTTCAAGTTTCTTTTTAGGCTGGACTTTTCGACTCGGGTACGCAACTGCTATTTAAACAAAAGAAACATCTGTACATCTTATAAATAATGTAAGACGAGTTTTAAGCTTCAAGGGTGTATTTCGCTCCGCAACGTGTACCCTCAAATCGCCTTAAATTTCCGCCAAATTTAATTACAACTCAGTTTGTCTTCTGAAAACTCACATATCTCTGTTTCATAGAAATATCATAATTTCTATTCTACTAAAATTATTGAAAATAGATAACAAATATGAAGTTTTACATTCTCTAAAAAATTCCTGGTATAAGCAAGAAAGCTTGGAACGCTTCTGTACAAACGCAACGACCTCTCCCTTGGGCATTGTTGTCAGAAGAAACATTCTTATCGACGAGCTTCGTCTTCGCATGTAAATTATTTGTTTACACTGAAGCTCAGCGAGGTGATATTAAACGCAAGAATATTCTCGGAGCTGCATCGTCGGCGAGGCGATGATAAACAGTGCAGAAATGTAAATACACACATGCGAGCATTGCACCTAAGGGAATATGTGCATTCGTCATTATTCTATTCAATGGCCTCGCGAATTTTGATGACACCAAACGGTTTTCCCCCTCCATGAATACGCGGAGGAATTGGAAGTGACTTTATCTAAAAACGAATCACCATGGATATAATCGAAAGCATTAAACGTTTCAGCGCTATGGGGGAAATTAACAGGGACGCGATCCATTTCCCTCGTCAGTCGCTCCATTTTCCGCGAAGATACGCCGAATAACTGGATTATTCGCTTGAATGTCAAAAATGTTTATGGACGGAACGGCAGGATGGAATTTCGAATGGCTCTCACGGAGTTTCAGATTCAGAGGGCGGGATTAAAATTTATGAGATTTCACGAACTATAATTGACCCTGGCGATCGAAAGAATCTTCAAGAGGATTTGTGAAAACTATTAAAAATAGTTTCTAGCTATTCGGAGACGTATGTGTATAAATATTGTGCGATTAAGAGATCGAAATGTCTTCACATCGAACCGTTTTCAGCAATCGAAAGACGAGTCGATAGTTTTTAAGACAAATATTTGAATTTTTAACACTAGAACTAGCAAGCAAGTCAAAATGACTCGTTCCCAATTTTTTCAAAAGTTCTCCAAGTTTATAGGACCCTCATAGAGCAGATACTCTACGTTGATCTTATAAAATACAGATTATAGAATCGATCATCTTTCTTCCTTTTTGATTCCCCTTTTTTCAAAGTGCGTATTCAATATATTGAAATATCAATATATCAAGTTTTGATAATTTAAAAAATATAATAGTTTAACGCCGGTAGTTCTAGTATTAAAATGAGCTTTTTTTAAAGACGAAATTATAGTTGAATGTATTTTAGTTTTCCCTATAATTTCACGTGTTACGTCGTGTGAAATATATAGTTTAACCCAATTGCACCCTATGACAAATTCAAAAATATATCTTTACTATCAAATTTCTTCATATTGAGTCTAAGTCTAACAGTATTCCAAAAAGTGACATTGCACTTTAATCGACGAATGTCGTACAAATAATTTAGACTGCTCATATGTGTCGCTCTTCACTCACAACGTGAATGCATAAATGCATTTGGTGATAGTGACCAGAAAAAGTGCTCTCACATATGCGCTTGTAATACAAATGGATTAACACTAAACCTACCACAGAGCAGTCAATTAACCTCTTTACAACGTAAATTTTCCTTTAAAAAAAACTGTCGATACGTTTAATATTAAATACAGCTTAAATTCAATCTTCTCACAACCTCCTCTATTCTTCCCTCCACTTCAAATTTCCCAAGAAAATCCTTACAGTAATAAATGATAATTTAGAAAATATAAAATCCAAACTTCCAACAACCAATTGCAAACATTTGAAGGAACTCTATGGGAAGTATAATCTTCAAACTTCGTCTCCAGGTGTAAGTTACAAATTACTACAGTAGTCGACGTCGAAGTTTCAACTCCGTCGAGTTAACGAGACGCCTTCAAGAAATCGATTGATGCCAATGTAAAACGAGCAAGTAATTATATAAATTACCATTAAAAGTGTTAGTAGAGTGGCAAGAAATCATCCTCCCTTCTATCCACCGTGATCTACTTTCTTCGAAGAACGTATTTCCGGTCGGAGTGGCGAGGCATGCCAGAGACAATCGAACGATTGCTATTAGGGTGAGATTCGCAATGCCAGCACCAACCGTCGGAGAGATGATAAATGCTCCGACGTATTTAGCCTCATTACTGGCAATTTGTTACCTAAGCGTATTGCTACTCGTATGCTGTTGAACTGGCATCATCGTTCGCCTTCTACATATGTCGGTTACGCTGACTTCGCATTATATCGTAACGTTTTTGTGGCCGTGCAAAAATCCATGGTGTGTACGTGTATCGGATTCCGTTGCACTTTGGTTCGCAAAAGATTCCATACGGTTGGTTACTGTCGGCTTTGTGGCGAACCTATCGTTAATTCTTAACAACGATGGGAAGGAAGGACGATGGATGCACTCTAACGTTTTGGAGACTGAAGGTGTCGACGAAGGGGGTGAAGCTTTTAATGGATTTTAAATTTTGTATGTAAAAGCTTTGGTTAGAGGAAAATTGTGCTTGGTCATTTAATTAAGGTACTTCGTTCACTTTTAATTTACTTTTTTTTGTATGGAAAATAAAATATTAGTGAGGTAAGAAAGGGAAGTGGTTACAGTAGATTGGCAGATTTCAATCCCAATTTATTTATTTGTTTTTATTGACTTGATTTTGTATACTTTATAATTTTAATATTGATGACAAACAACTGAGAAATATTATTTCAAATATTTTATTGTCAGGGGGAAATTTATGGGGCGTAATTTCACCTCGGGTTCTTTCTGTAACTTGTATCACGCATTGGGATTAAGAGGGGTAAATATGACTACAATGGCTATCGAGTTAGAGAAAATAATTAATACTAACGAGTTCAAATTTTCTTAACATCTACACCTTACGATTTTTCCAAAATGACACTATAGTGTATCCCATCCATAGCGATTTGGAATCCTTGAAACTTGTAATTCTAATATCCTAAAACACCCTACCCCTACTTCATAAATTAAAAAGTAACAATTACGACATTGCTAATAAGCTTGCATTGTAAGCTCCATAAATGATTAGCCAAGAAATCGCATCAAATAAATTACTAAAAAGTTCACTGCTACATCAACAATTTTCAGCTTCATCAAACAGAATGCAACAGAGGCTTATTTGCTTCGGCAAGTAGCAATCTGATTATCGTAGAGCGATCGTAACTCCGTGTTCAAAGGGCATATCGGTTGTAACTCTGATCTCATTCGGATGACATTTTCGCAGTAGATTCCCAGTCTGAATTCGAGCGGCAGGCCTTGGCTCGTGGCCGTTAGTTGCAGTTACGATCCGATAACCGACGAGCCACGAAGTCACCGCTGCTACACGTGCAATGCATTTGGTCTTGCCCGCTCGATCCGAGATTATGATGTACAGTCCACCCTGTAATACCGGATTAAAATGTAACACGTTACCGTGAAAGCATGTGCGACTGGGAAAACCTGTTCGGCCGTTATTAGTCGATTATTCGAGCAGCCCTTAAGCGGACGATTATCCTCGATCACTCAGTTTAGGAGTCGATAACTCGAAGCTGTCTTAGGTAGGAAAGAAATCGGTGATGCTAGATAAATCGTCACTGTAATTAACCCCTTTTCGTACCAGTTCTTTTATGCTTGAATAAGCAATACCTCTTAATTAATAGTTGAAATAACGATCCATTCCTAATTTCGGATACAGTACGTGACTTTACGCGATATTAAATAGCATAGAATAATTTTTATTTGATCGTTACCCACTGATATTTTTAATTTAATAATTCTTGGAGCAATTCAAAATGGACTATTTAATTTATTGCGTCACGAGTGCCATTCGTTAAAGTACGGCAAGGGGTTAACGCTAGAACTACCGGCGTTAAAACCACTATGTTTAAATATGTTAACAATAGAGCTACCAACGTAGCTAAAATTACTATTTTTTATATAAAATTTTCAAATTTATAGTGATAGCAGACAGTAGATATGATAATATTTTTCACCTATTGACTCCACCATTTCGAATGTACTTACTTGTTTAGCATATTTTAATATAATGTATATAACGCTAGCAGATTTAGTTTTAAACGAGAACTTTGAAGAAAGGGGAGTCAAGTGGCAGAAAGGATGATGAGGTAAATAGTTTAGGTTTTACAAGATAAACGTGGAATATTTGCTGGCATGGGAGTCCTGATGTTAAGAAGAACGTGGTCAGGTTTGCTTAGGGGTCGTTGAAGTTCACGTCAATTTAATTATTTGTCTCATAGTTGAGAAATTCGTAAACAATCTACAGATTGATCGTTGATTTTCAATTTTATGACAGTCAATTTTTTATTCTTACTAATTTTTTATTATTCAGTAAGTACTATTAGCTAATTTCTTATCAACTATTATAGTTCTTATTAACCCTTTGCGGTCCGAATTATTTCGTTTATTTTGATAGTGAGCTACACAAAATTAATTTAACATTGATTATTCAATTTTTTTAAATGATATCAATAACTATAGGTGTTGACGGACATTTAGGTAATGTTACAAAATCGTTGCGAAATTGGAAAGTCGATATTAAATTGTCAGAAACTAAAATCAAGTGAAAGTCTATGTCGAGTACTGTTCGTCATAGGACTGCAAAGGGTTAATATTCTATTTTCTATGATATATTATACCCCACAAAATCTCACGCTCTGACACTAACTC
This sequence comes from Cerceris rybyensis, assembly GCA_910591515.1. NCBI lineage: Eukaryota > Metazoa > Arthropoda > Insecta > Hymenoptera > Crabronidae > Cerceris > Cerceris rybyensis. The sequence continues at coordinate 11,043,021 of OU342790.1, forward strand.
TCAAACTCTCTCAAAGTAGCAGCAACAAAGAGACTCTTATTGGAACAACGAAAAAAAAGTACTTCTCCCTAAAATCCACGTTCGATGCAACCTACTCGCATCAATTTTTTCACTCCAAGCACCCCCTGAAGCTCCACCCTGCTATATCTATTGTCCTAAATTTTTCTACCGCATTGCCCTCGCGTACTCTCAAATTCTCTTTACACTTGAAATTCAACCGACACGCCGTTGACCCGGAAATATATTTGCCGATACCGCGTATCAAGTACCAAGCCGCGCAAGTACCTTCAGGTTCTCCAAACGTTCTCCAACGATCATCGATCGATCGATATATTCTTTTGGGTCTTTTCCATCAAGTTTCAACCGGTCAAAGTGATTAAGTGAGACGACACCGAAGGCGATTGTCGTAGGGGTGGTTCGAGCAGTGGTTGAAGTTTGCTTTCGTCGTTTCACGGTGAAATTGTGACGACGGTGAGGAAAACCATGAATATTTAACAGCCTACCAGGATTCTCCATGGTATTCTTGTCGGACCGAGGTGATTCTTGCACGGACGAATTTAGTATTGTGCAGTAATATCAACGGGACAGAAATAAGCATCGCGACGATGTAAGGATTAGACGTCGTTTGGAGAAACGAGGGGTGATAATCGTTTCACGGTGAATTAACTTACTTGAGACTTTGATCCACGAATTATCAGGAATGCCCTAACGGTATTTCCGCACGATGTAAGGATAAACGTAACTGTTACGTTTCGTGGACTTTGACGAGTTCGAGATCGATTGAAACTTTACACGAGTATGCTCAGTCACGTCGAATAACCTTCTGTTTGAGTTCGACGTTTGCGAGTCAACGTACTTAGGCGCACTTTGCAATTGCAACTTCGATGGTTGGATCGAGCGAGAGGAAATTCGGGGAGTTGAAACTTTCATAATTTAGTTTAGGGGATTAAGAGGAAAAGTATCCGATTCGCGGAAGAGTCTTGGAGTTCGATGAGTACTTGGAGTCGTCCACCGGAGAGGAAAGATTCTTGATTTGATTGTTGAGATTAGGAGCGATTCCTAGCGTGCCGATTACTTTCACATTTGCAGTAAAACGTAATGAGTAATTATTGAAAAATCACTTTCCACTGTGAAGATAACTCAATGGGATAAAATAATCATCAATTTTGACGATTACCTATCTTCAGTTAGTATTATTCTATAATAGCTATCATAAATGCATAGAAGACTCTGTAAATTGTGTAGAATGAAGTGTGCATGTCTTCCATCTTCGATTATTAATTCCCAAAGTACAGTAAACTCATATAAGTGATACTCAACCAACAAAAAGCCCCGTAAAACAAACATTCTGTTATGTCTCGCAATGCAGGCTTTCATTCGACACTCGAGAGCTTTCAGATATTTTCACATAGCTAGAACTCCGATCGAGAAACGAATACTTTCACTCCTTCCCTCTCACTCAATCTGATAGAAAACCCTCGATTCTAAAACCTCCTCGACGTTTTGTATTCTCAAAAAACAGTCCTCTTCTAATTTCTAAAAACTTGTCGAAGATTTTCAAATTAAATAGGAATTCCCTTAAAACTTGGTTGGAATTCTCTAGGCATGAAGTTCGTTCATACAAAACGTGTTATATTCATCCACAATTTCCTCCTACGAACTATGTCATCCCCTGGTTCCAAGTAGAAACAACCCTCCTCGTCCCTGTACTACGATGCATTCGTTAGAAGCACGTAAAATCGCCATGGAGCAGCGTCGTTATTAACTTTAATCGAGTTTCGAGTTATTTGCTGTTCGCCGTACGTGAATAATTCATACAACCCTGTGCAGGCCATTAATTATTACTTGATAACCGTATTTCAGTTCTTAAACCGACCGGATGGCCCTCGGGGCTTTTAAACGATTAATGGCAGCCTTTTAAAAAATTCACCGGTATAGCGGAATGCAATTTTCGCCTGGGTGAAAAATTGACACCAACGCGGAAAATGAACCTGCTCGACCATTTATTGTACGTTTGACGGAAAGAAAGAGAGAGGTCAGGTTGCACGGCCGCGAAAGTGGCCGGCGTTTAGCACCGATTTCATCGTTCTACGAAAGCTCCGCATTTATCCGTCCTCCTGGCTCGTGTGATCGATGCACCGCACACGCCTCATCCGAAGTGTGGAATTAGACGAGCGGGTTTATCATCGTCCCGACACTCGAGCCGTATTTAATCGCCTACCTTGATGGACCAACTCGGTTCGATGCATACGAAATTGGTTCGCAGAGGACTCGTGGGTTGGAAAAAGGCCCATAGAGGCGTTGAATCGACGGGGGAAATTGTTTGGTGCTTACGGATCGACTGCATGGTCGTTTATCGGTGATTGACGTGGAATATTGATGTTAAGTTTTGCTTTAACAGAGGTATTCTAGCAATTTGAAAGAATTTGAAGTGAATTTCAAACTACGATTGACAATTGGAAAAAGAATTATTATAAAATTCAAGTGTGCGAGTAATCTGAGAGGGTAGGATATTAACCCTAGATTTACGGCCGCTAAATCTGGCATATTTCTATATGCTAAATAAGTACTTTGGAAAAAGATGGATCAAACTGCAAAAAATATGGTCAGTTAAGTAACTTGTCTATTACAATATGCACGCGAAATATTTACTGTACTGTTTCTCTATCGATTTAAAAAAAATTGTAAAAAGTAGGAACCCGTCAATTTGACGGCTGCAGTAGATCTAGTGTTAATGATCGATGGACAATTGATAATGATTTAAATAAATTAAAACTCTGAATCAAGACTCATGGATTAAAAAAGACAGATAGAAGTGTTGGATGGAGGGGGGAAATTATTTGGTGCTTACGGATCGACTGTTGAGTTGTTTATCGATGATTGACATGGAATTAAGTTTTACTTTAGTAGAGATATTCTAGCGTTTTGAAGGAATTTGAGGTGAATTTAAAATTACGGTTGACACGACAATTAGAAATAGAATTATTATGAAATGAAAGCTTTACGAGTAAACTGAGAGGGTGGAATATCGATGTATTGGGAAATTGATATCGATTTGGATAAATTATAACTGCGATAGATACAAAGTTAGCACTGTATATGAGAATCATCGGAACAACAACCCTTAGGGTACCTGATTGTAAGGGAAACAATATTATCGCATAATAATAAAAGCAACACCTCGATATTCACTCGGATAAGTCAATTAACTCTCGGACATCGAAACCACAACCACCGAAATTTGTGGCTACCAATCGTAGCCAACTTCGCCATTGAGTTGGAAAAAACCGGAGTAAACGAGACTGTATTCCCTGGCATAGTAATACTACCCGGTATCGTTTTACGCTATTCCCATTTGTATCGTCCAAACGGCAAAATAACGTAGAATATTTCAAACTATAAAACGGAAAAAAAACACTGTCCTGTCGTGACGCTCGTCTGAAAATATCGTAGACTTTCGAAGATGATGCTCGAGGTGTACCTAAAATTCCTGTAAAATCTGAAAATGTGGGAATTAGAGCGTCGAACGGAGATATTCGCGAAAGAGGCTTCTGATTTTCAATCGAGAGGACGCAGCGATGTTTGAAAGACCTTTATACGAAGGCTCTTGCATCATCGATTCTATTACCTGCAGGGATAGCTTCTGATCTTCTCTCTACCATCGAGCCGAACTACAAGGACCTGGTATTATCGTAATGGAGGTTGTAGATAGCGAGGGAAACGGAGAAAAAAGGAGGCAACAGGACTTGGGTTAATGGACTTTCCACTTCACGAACCGCTCACTTGCAGCAGTTGCTGATTCAGCGCTAAAATTACGTCAGGCTCTATCGCTGCGAAAGACATTCGCAGGTGTCACAGGGCTTGCTCGTTTCTCTTCGTCATCTATTTTAGTCTGCATTATCTTCCGTATCATATTCTTCTTGGACCGTGGTCGATACGAGGAACTTAACGAGGTCTTCGCTTAAATTATGAAGTAGTGGCTAGAACTATTAATAATTTTCGACGCCGCTCTTTTACATGTTCACGACGGCATTGCAATTTGCGTTTTTCTCCTACTCGCGGCTATTTTAACCCTCTATGGGCCGAATTTTCTGTAATATCTGAAGATTAGTTGCACGATAGCACATTAGAAAATAATGAAAGGAGTATTATAAAATTTAAATCTTACTTGATTTTGAAACGTTGGATTGTGAAGAATTCAAAGTTACCAGGGGCCATAGAGGGTTAAGACCACCATCTGAAAGACACTGAAGCGCGAGCCACCGGTGGTACGTGTCGGTATGAATGTGTTAATTAATAATCTATTGGAGCCTACTTTAAACTTTTCTTACCATCTTGAAATAAGATTTACAATTTACATTGCAGAAGGGTGCGAGTCTCACTTTTTCTCTGTCCTTAACCCTTTGCGGTCGGTGTCACCAGAAGGGCTGCATTTCGAAATTGTATAACCGTTTGCGTACCACGAGCCACTTTCGCGCTCTTCAGTTTTTGTGTCGAAAAACCCCAGGACATTTTTTCAATGTTGACAATTGAAGAAAGACTTTATTAAGATATTTTGTTAAGAATGCGTCAGGTTTCTCTTTTATAATATAAAGTAATTCCAAATTAGGATACAAGCACGAGAAGATTGTTTCTGTTGTGCACTACATAAAATAAAACACCAACTTTAGCTTATTTTGAAATAAGATCTCAAGAGCGCAAAAGTGGCTTTTGGCTTGTTTCGAAGTAATTTTTTAAAACCCTCCCAGTATTCAAACGGTTAAGTCGACATCGACGGTATGATCTTACTCGTCATCGTGGAAAATTATAAAAGGTATAACTTGCTGATTTAATGTAATTAAACACTGTAAATCAGCTTCAACATATTCTATGTTTTGAAATTAATCCATATATCTGCCTTGAATCACTTAGGGAAAAATGACTCCAAAAAGCTAAATTTGCTCCGACTAGCTGATACTTTCGCTAGAAAAATCTGCCGACCCCAAAGGGTTAAAAGAAGTATATAATAATAGAATAGTCTTAAAGACGTCGATGAATAAGAAAGGGACGCTGCAGTTACGCTTAGGGCTGAATCCTCTGCGAGTTTAAATTTTCAGATAGTAATTTATTAACCCCTTGCCGTACAATAACGAGCGCTACTCGTGACGCGATAAATGGAATAGTCAATTTTGAAGTGCTCTAAATATTATTTGATTACAAATATCAGTGGGTCCTGATAAAATAAAATTAATTCTACGCTATTCAATATTACGTTAAGTTATTTACTATATCCGAAATTAGGGGTTAGATTGTCATTTTAGTAATTAAATCAGAGTCATTGCACATTCAATCACAAAATAAATGGTATGGCAAGGGGTTAATAGAACTATCTCGAAGATGAAAGATAGAATATAAAGAATTAACAGCGAACCAGATAAATGAGAAATTATTACTAATTGTAAGTATCACGGTACCATAAAATTACACTTCTTAATTCGTGAGCAGAATTGAAAATCTATAACGAACGAGAATATAATGATGTTCGATTGTAATCAAATATTGTAGCAAAAGAGTTAGTATTATCATTTATATTTTCCATCGCCCTTCTTGTCATACACATGCTGGAAAGAGTAATAAAAGATGCAAGAAAAACGATTGTTGGATAAAAAAAGAAGCGAACTTCCTAGCTCTCGTATGACAACGTTTATGATCAATGGCCAAGCCTGATTGACAAATGGTTTTTGTAAATCCCGAATCATCTTCGCATCGTTTTTTCCACTCTCATTTCGCACGGCTGTTTCTCCATTCATTTATCTGTCCGTTCGAATGGTCGTATCGATCGTAAGTACATTTTGCAATCCGTGCGAATTCTTTCGAGCGAAATATTCCACCGACAATGCTGCATGCTCCATTTTAATTTACGAGGTCGCATTAAAACACGTTTGAAAACTGAATTTGGAAGACCTGTTGAGCTCTCGGTCGCCACTGTGCCGATAGAAATTTTCGAAGGTATTTGGACGATTTAATGTTTCACGAATAAAGTAACAATTTGTGGTTTATTTTCGCGCCATATCTCTCTGAACCTGTGCCTCTATATTTCTTTCTCTTTTGTTATTTATCACTCTTTTCCTATCACTCGGTTTCTCTGTTTCACTGTCTTTGTGTGTTTCACCCTTCCACTAGTCCTCTCTTGCACTGCTTCTCTTTTTCTCTGTCACTGTTCCACTCTCTCATTCTTTTGCTCTTTCTCTCTGTCTCTCCCCAATTCTTTCGCTATTTCTCTCTCTGACATTCTTCCACTTTCGCGTTCTTTCGCCCTTTCCTTCGATTCCTCACCAAATCTTTCCCTATTTCTCTTTCTCTCTGTCACTCTCGCACTCTCGCATTCTTTCGCTCGTTCTCTTGATTTCTCTCTAAATCTTACTCTATTTCTCTCTCTCAATTCTTCATTGTTTCACTGTTTCTCACTTTAAAACTTAGCCTTACGCTCTCACTGATTCTCTCTCTCTATTTCTCTCCAACTCTTTCACTTTTTCTCTGCCACTCTTCCACTCTTTCTTTATTTTGCCCTTTCTCTCGATTTCTCTCTAAATCGTTCAATGCTTATCAATTTCTCTCTTTCAATTCTTCACTGTTTCACTCTTTTACTCTTTCAGTCCTTCATCCCTTCACCCTCTCACTATTTCTCTATTTCTCTCTTTCACCCTTACCTTTACTCTTCCACTGGATCTCTCACTCTATTTCTCTCTTTCACACTTTCTTTTACCCTGCCACTGTTTCTCTATTTCTCTCTTTCACTCATTGCCTGGCTTTCTTTTACTGTTTTGCTATTTCTTTTACTCATTTTCTCTTCGATCTACCTACCTCTCTCCCTCTGCGCTTGTTTGGCGTTATTTTCACTGACAACAAACGTGAGCTTTAGACGTCGAAGACGAATCCCCGCTCAACGAGGAAATAGGAAAGAAAAGAAGGTTAAAGAACGGGCAACTAAATCTCCCACGCAATAACACGATCGATCGATTGTACATCGATTTCTCCGTGCGAAATGTCTCTCTAGTTTCTAGCTATGATTGGTCCGACTCTCACGAAACACTGCAATAAGTCGAGCAAGAAAGAGCTCTTCCCGGGATTTAATTTCAGCCGGGAAATTGCGATTACTTAAACTTCGACATCTTCGTGGAGATTAAACGCGCAGAAGTTGCCGAAGTGAAAAATGGAAAGTAAAAAGCTCCGCGAACGAGAAGGGCACTCGATTTTCATGGATAACTTCAACAGTTTCGAATTTCAACGGCTGTCAAATATTAACTCTGCAAAGAGAAAGAAAATCACCGGGCATTTTCATTACTTTTGTTATATATTTTTTTTTAAATGGAACGACATGGTGAGCCGATAGAAATTGGGAATCTTCCTGGAAAATTTTGAGGAATAGTGATATAAAATGTGCAATTAAAAATTTTTGGCAAAATGTTCAAGTATAAATAGCAAATCTATTTAAAGTGGACAAAGAGGAAGGTTAATAACTTTATATCACTTATATTGAAATGTGCAAGTAAAAAAGAGTACAAAGAAAATGAAGTTTCGTTAGAAGACCATTCCAATTATCTCGAGTATGGAAATATGAAAAGATTTTATCCATTTCAATCGAGTTCCAATTATCTTACTGTTAGTCAAGTTATAAAGTCAATTAACAAGCTTAAATTGCACAGTGATACACACAAGACCGAAAATTTTGTTTATGGAAAACGTTCAATTGTGAAGCCTTCAGTGCTTAAAAGATTAACCGAATGGTTTCTAAAAAAAAGCAAATTCAAACACGGAAAATACGAGTACAGTTTCACAAAAAGCTTAAAAGCTGAACCGATTTTCGCATGCTTCGAAAAACACCTGGCGAACTTTTATATCCTATAACGGAAGGAAGCCTTCGCACACCTCGCAAAAAAATTATACATCGTTTTCTGCTTTGCGACATTCTCTTTCTGGAATGTTGTAAAGTTTATTACAAAATATCAGTTTTATAAAACAGATTTAATTGCAAGAGTTAGTCTTTAAAGCAGCATATTATAAATCACTTGGTTAAAACCTACTCCATAAGTCGATTTTCAAATAATTAATATACTTGCACATATATAATAAACATATCTAGCTGTAATATGGTAAATCTATAAAAAGCAATCAAAATTTCAAGTTTCAAAAAGTTGAAAATTATTAGCAAAGCTATCTCTTATTGTCTTCATCCAAGATTATCTAATAAATTTCTAATAATAATTTTCTGATTATCACCGAATAAAAAATCAACAACCGACGTAGAAAATTCTCTGCTTTAAACTAATGTTCCTATTTTATCTTCATTTTCCCAATCTAACTTCACTTTATTTCTGATAAAGTTTCAAAACTATTGTAATTCCAAGCTTGTAGTAGATAGTACGAGAAAAATGTCAATTTTCTTCTAGCAAATTCAGAGCACATCACATAAAGCTGACCAATTGTATGAAGAATTCTCTGTCAGTCGGTTTTCTCGGTGCAAAAGGTAACTTCGATTTTCTCCTGTAAGCGACGCAATCTCCGTCGAAGATTTCTCTCCCATGTATGCACATGAAATCGGGAACGTAGGCCGATTTTAGAAGTTCCTTTACTTCCGGGATTTGCTTGTCGATTTCCTCCATCACGTTCCCATAGAATTTCGCGTGTCCCTTTTCATGGGCTGGCCCAATATACTGCCATGGCAAACGGCGATGCAAAAATTCATTCGGACTACGAGAGAAACTTACGCGATCAGCGGCAAAAAGCTCTCTTCTCATTTCTATGCCCTTGTCACTTTCAAATTTGATTGTTCCTGCATGAATTAACAATATTTCATTAATTATGCGAGTCGAGAAATAATTTTGTATCGTTTACTTAATCAGTGCAGATTAATACTTTTATTTGTGAATTAATACTTTGACTTCCGTATGGGTCACCGGTGACCGGCGCTATTGAATGCAATGAAATTTCATGTCATTTTTAAATTGAGATATGAATGAATTTTCTAACAAACAGGATATTTAAACATTGATGTTAAAAAGATAAAGATCTGCCGAATGCCTATCTATCTGTACCTTTAACACTAAAAGTAGCTGCGTTATATCTATTAAAACTCAGATAAACTAAATAAGTACTTTGGCAAAAGAAAAATCAAAAGGGAAAGAAGACAATTAATTAATTAATTTGGGTTTCATAAGATAGAAGTGAAATATTTACTTCATGATTCCCACATCAATGTAGATAATTTATAGAACCAATTTTGGAGCCAGTCATTTTGACCGGCTTGGTGGGTTTAGTGTTAATGTTTATGATTTATAAAGATGTGATGTTAATTGCAAAAGTTTTACTTCAATGGAAATGATGAAACTATCAAAATACCGGTGGCGTTCAACGGGTTAATATGATTAATTGTAAGAGGTATTTGTGTCTCGAAATTGACATTTTACAATATTTTTACTGCACACTAGAGTTCAATGAGATAGGTACTTTTATAAATTTAATATGAGAAATGTTTGCAAAAATTGTATAGAAATTTTTCAATGTATGTACACATTATACGAATTTAATGTTTTTAAGAGAAACATTCTGATATTGCGAAAACTCTGCGGAGGAGCGGAGTATTATTAAAACTTTAATTATTATAGCAAGGTTTATTATTCTCGAAGTAGCAAGGTTAGCGTGGAAATATGTAAATTTTTAATGAGTGTCTTTAGTGTTACTATTTGTAGAACAAAACTCGAAGCTATAGTACTACGAATTTCAATTGTTATCATTGTCATATAACTATAAAATATAGACGAATAGAAGTCATACTTTCAAATTCAAGTAATCCCAGTGACTTAAACATTTTAAATTGTTTATCATTGAGTTGCACAAGATGGTAGAAATGCAAATCCAAAAGAGCCCAAGCCATGGCGATCTCCACGAAATTATGAATGTCAAGATCCACTAGAACGTCCATCGACATTAAAGCAATTTCCTCACAAATTGATCGAAGGACTACAAAGCTTATCAACGTGTTATCATCGGGAGTTTGTCCAAAAAATTCCTTCAACGATTGAGAAATACGGTCTTTCGACTCTCTCAGGAAATTTCTCTTTTTTCTTCTTTCCTGCCTCGTTGACCAGTCTTTGTAAGCAGCCTCCAAATCGAACTTGCCCGGCAAAATTCTCCTGTAATCCGCGAAAGGTACAGAGATAAAAGCATCGTCGAAGAGAAAACTTTGTCGTAGCATTTTTACGGTTGCACGATGAATTGTAATCCGTGAACTTATTTCAAGAACTCGCGCGACCGTTTTCCTCTTTCTTTCCCTTACGTTTTTATTTGCAAGCAAATAAAAGTAACGAGGGTGAAAAATCTTAACGCATTCAGTCGCTCGTTCCTCGAGGTTGGAAATAAATTTTCATGAATTTTAAGAGTGAAAATAAGTCCGGGAAAAATATCAGAATACGAAGGACGCGACGGTATGTTAATGTTGATTAATTATTTTTGAAATTCCGCCACTCGGTTTACAGGAGGTCGGAAAAAAGCAATCTTTTAAAGTGGAAAACTTAAACGCACAATTTTGAAGATCTTTTCCTCCAGATAAAACCTCTTTGAATTAAATTCTCATCAGGATGAATAAAAAATGAAGAAACCCCCATGATAAAACTCAAAACGAAACAGATCGTTCAAAAATGAAAATTATCAGTGGAAATAATTCTATAAGAAAAACGATCTCCTTTTCTTTAATTCAGAATAAAGAATCTTCATTTACTACGAATAAACAAATTAAATAAAACAATATAACAATTTTCAATAAAACTCTGAAAAATCGTGCCAAAGAAGTACCAAAAGATCAAGTCAATTTTTCCCTCCCCTCGATTATTCGGAAGACAAACATTTATTCTCCGCAAACCTTAGATTCTCAACGAGAAGAATACAAATGAAAAGAACATACCTTAAAGGACAAAACAGAGGGCAGAAATTTCGAAAACCGTTGTGAATCCTCGATTGCCATAGCCGAGGCAAACGGATATTTATTTTCACCGGGTGTACAGATATTTATTTTCACCGGGTGTACAGATATTTATTTTCACCGAGTCCAAGAGAAAAAGTACATACCTAATGGGCGATCTAGGTCTTCGGGATAAGGAAGCGGATTTATACTCCACGTTTTCGCCAGCGGCATCGAAAAATCTTGGCCTCGGCGTGTCCCTATACGGCAGATACCTGAGGAATTCGAACAAAGAGGGTTAGAAAGTCACCCTCTGCGAGGAAGCTTCATGTTTTCTGTATTCTGTACGTTTGTAAGAAACGAAAGCCTGTGAAGAAATAAAGAATTTCCGGTACTCCCTTTCACGCATCGAGTTCTACGGGCGAGACGACGGGCGAGGATAAAAATCGTGGAGATTGAAATCGTAAGGATTGAAATCCTATTACATTCGACGGAGTTACGAGGAATGATCCGTTGAGAATTTATTCGATCGAATTGCTCGTTCGATTATGCAGACATTACTTCGGGTAATAAAGTGGAAATTTTTTAAATTCTGCTACTGCGATTTGCAGCAGTAGATGTCATAGATTTACTCGAGGATCGGATATGAATTCTAAGTGGGGTCTTGTATTGGAGAAAAAAGGTTTTTTCTTTGAGGTACATTTATATGGTGGAGAATTTAAGTAGTAATTTAAGTTTATTAATTACGTGGGGCAAAATTGTAGAATTTCAATTGTAATTTCTTGCGAAATTTCTATCTTTGTGATTCTTTAACCATCTATAATATTTTTAAATGATACCACACGTGTACGTTTCGGTTATACGATATCAGCTTTTTAAAGATTTTCTCTGCAATAAAATATTTCTAAGAAATATTTATCGATCACCCCAAACTTAGCTATTAAGGGGATAAACAGAATAGTCAATTATTAGGTATTCCAAAAATTATTAAATTAATCATATCTGGGATTCACAATGAAATAAAATTAATTCTATGCTCTTCAATATTGCATTAAGGTACATACTATATTGGAAATGAACACTTTTCCGACCGGTATTTTTTTAACATTCTATCCACTTCTGACCGGTCACTTGGTTGCAAATACTTCCCTGATACTGATATTTCTCCGAATATTACAAATTCTCGTCAGAGTCCTCTGCAGAGTAGACCACAATGATTGATAACATTTTATTACTTGATAATTAATAATAATTAATAAATTAAAAGGTCTAAAGCGTTGAGTCCGCTAAGCCTACTTTAGTAGATTGTTGTTTCAACAATTAATTTAGAGTTATTGCGCATTCAGTTACGAAAGAAATGACATACCAAGGGGGTAATATTTCCGAAACTATTGTTAAGCAAGTAGTTTTCAAAAGCGACAAAGAATACAGATTACAGTAAATTGAACCAAGAAGGTTTGAACCCCTATAGAGGTTGATCGCGTGCACTCGTCCCATAAAAAAGGACAATCAAAGGAATCTACGAACGAAACAGATCTGCTTGGGAAGAATTTCCCTTGAAATCCAACATTGTTCATCTAACGAGCGCAACAGCAGTTATACCAGCTAAGTAAGAGTTATTCGAAAAAGTAATAGCCACGGGATCTTTTATTTACGCCGTCCAGCCATTCGAAAAGGTTATAGTTCCACCTTTCGCGGTTTGTTGGACTTTTTGGGTTGCCGAGGACCCAGCGGAAATTGCGGGAAATGTAACTGCAATGGCTTCGTTCAATTACGCTCGCTGACCGTTCAGAGGCACCATGAGTTTGCCATTTCTACAGTTTGCTGGCCTTTTCGGGAGGTGCTGATTAGACGGAAATTGCTGGAAAAGTAACTATCATGGCTTCGTGTCCCATCGTGATATCCGATATCGCCAAGGAATTCTAACTGCCTTATATCCTCGATAGCGTAAATAACACCATGGATTTCCGCGAGTCCACGATTCTATGTCGCGTGATTAAATGAAATATTAAATCAAACGTGGTCAGGGAGATTTTTCAAACGACGAGCAAACTGTCGGGCGATAAAGTAGCCAAAAATTATGGATTCATCAGAGACAGCCAAATAGATCGTATCGTCGAGTGATATTAAATATTCCACGTTGCGTTCGTAAAATATTAGAGTGGATATACGTAGCACGAGCGCGAATCTTGCAAACGTGCATAGAACAGTCGAGATAGAGCTGCAATAAACAGCAAGAACTGTAATAGACATATCTCAAAAGAACTTCTAAATCAAGCTAAAATCTCTATCTCGAAATAAACATCTTTCTAGTGGAATTGATAATATCGATAACATTAACAAACTGATCGCCTCTACTTAAGCGTTCACCGGTACCAAAATCGCAACCGAGTCGCTGACAGTAAAGGATCCCAATCATTTAGAAAACGTAATATCAATGATATTAACAAACTGATCGCCTTTACTTAAGCCTTCACCGGTACCAAAATCGCAACTGAGTCGCTAATAGTACAGGATTCCAATCATTTAGAAAACGTAATACCAACGATATTAATAAACTGATCGCCTCTACTTAAGCGTTCACCGGTGCCAAAATGGCAGCTGAGTCGTTGACAGTAAAGAATCCCAATTATTTAAAAAACGTAATATCAAAATTATTAACAAACCGATAGCCTCTACTTAAGCGTTCACCGGTACGAAAATAGCGGCTGACTCGCTGAAAGTAAAGGATTCCAATAATTTAGAAAACATAATATCAATGATATTAACAAACCGATGCCCTCTACTTAAGCGTTCACCGGTGCCAAAATGGCAGCTGAGTCGCTGACAGTAAAAGATCCCAATCATTTAAAAAACGTAATATCAAAATTATTAACAAACCGATAGCCTCTACTTAAGCATACACCGGTACCAAGATGGCAGCTGACTCCCTGACAGCATCCCAATCATTTAGATAGCATTAACCCCTTGCCATACAATAACAAGTGACGCCCATGATGCTGTAAATTGAATTAGAAATTTCCAAAATTTACAAAGCCACTAGAATACAAAATATCAGTAAGGCGCGCCACGATAAAATTATTTCTATAATGATAACATTACATTGAATTATACGATATACTAAGACCCTTCGTCTACTTTTGTTTCACCAATTTAATTCTGAACTACTGTGGAGTTAGTCCGAAAAGAACTTATACCGCAAGGGGTTAACAGACCTCGACAGATCGAAATACTTCTTTACTTACAATTCATGAGAGAGGTAAGGATCTGTAGTGTAACTCTCGTGACCTTCCGCCTCGCCAATATCGCTAATCGAGGAGACAGTCTCACAGCGATCCAGCAACCACGGAAACTGTTCCTTTTTCGCGCGCCACCGTGAACCAGTTTGCTCCCCTGTGAAGCCCACCTCGTCCACCCCATAATCCGAGTCGGTCTGCTCGGAACTACTGCCGTACGATTCACCCTCAACGATCTCCGCAAAGCTCTCTGAAAGCGGAAATGAAAGCCGTATGCATACACGCTGGGAACCGGAGAGATCGAACTGTGCACCGCGGTAACCCGTTTTCTCTTGTTCGTCCGCGAGGAAAAACAAGAGAGACACGATCAACGCGCTCGACGCTCTGCTCGCGCAATATAAACAATTCAAATCAAGCTCCATTGGGTCTCTACTCCGGTAAATCACCATAGTCAAAACGAAAGGTTGTGTTGTAAAAAAAAAAGTTGGAACAAACGATCGACGCTTTGAGACTGCTAGAAGTAAATGCCGTGGCGGTTTTTAACGTAACGAGTATCGATTGGGATTTGTGGGAATTTTTAAAGAACGTGATAGGTGGAGGTCTTGATGGATTCTTGTACGTTTCTACTTAACACTAAACGTACCAAGAGGGTCAAATCATCCCTTTCGAAAATTACTTTAAAATTGTATATTCATTATTATTTTTTTCGCTCATCAGACTTTTTATAAATTGTTATACTATCCGATTATTAAATTTCTGGCTTTACATTTTTCTCTTAGCTTGTTTTTGATCGAGAAAGATTCTTTGCATACCATACGTACCACGAGAGGTCATTTAACCTCTTATGGTTAAAATAGATATATGCAAAGTGCCGGTACGTTTAGTGTTAAACGTCAGGTGTGTATATGTGTGTTAGTATCGTTTTAAGGAATTTTATAATTTTATTGTCTTAATGTATTTTTGTATATTCGCGTTTAATTGGTAGGTGTGAATATGTGTTAGTATCATTTTAACACGTTGAGTTAGGCGTCAGTCCCAGGGGACTGACAGGGAATTTTTCGTTCGGTCGACATCGGTGCGTGAGACCGGCACTGTCAAGAGTTAAATTATTAATTACAATTAAAAATTTTATGTTAAAATTTAGAGAAGCTTGTTAAAATATTTGATGCAAAGATGTGATTGAAATTAGCACATATTACAGTAAGTAATAACTTGTTTTGTGAATTTTCTGGCGAACTTACGTCCGAATGTTTTTGTGTTTGTGCTATAACATTCAGCACAGTATTTCTAAACTTCATGCACCTTTTTTTCTTTCTTTTGAAATTTATGAATACCTTACGCGCTACCGCGTGAGTGGAAAATATAGCAAGATCGGCGCCGCACTCAACGCGGTAACTTATTTATTCGCAGCTTAACGTGTCGTTTTCAGAGAACGTATAACGCAAAAAACGTAATGTCCTACAATGTTTCTACTTAGAATTCATGTCTTAATTGCAGAAACTAACAATTATGCGTCTTAGTAACGCATAAAAAATCTCAGAGACGCTAAAACGCTATAATTAAGAGTCTGTTTCTTCCGAAAAAAGAGTTGAATGCGAGGTCTTAGTCCGTGAAAGAGAGCGAGTCGAGAAACTCTACGTTGCTCTTGAGAAAAGTGAATTCTATTGACTCTAGCAAGAATACCGGTTGCACAACAAATTTACATAAATGTACAAGTAATTTTATATTATTTGCAAAATTGAATATATCATTAACACTAGAACTACCAAACCAGTCAAAATGACTGGTACACAATTTTTTCCAAAAATTCTCAAAATTCATAGACGAGCAAGAGAACGAAACTTTTACGTCCATTGCAAACGACATAAATCACTGCATTGATCATCATTTCCGCCACTCGATTCGTCCTTTTTCAAAGAACTTATATAATATATTGAAATATGATATATTTAACGCCGGTAGTTCTAGTGTTAATATTGTTTCAATATATAGTACAATATGGTAGAACCACTTTGCAAAAATGATAAAAAGTTAGACCCTTTAACGACCTTCATGACAGTTCCATTCGATGCTCGTCTATCATAAAACTGCAATTATCTCGAAAGGAAAAATAAATGACTTAGATCACTGCCATAATCACCGGCACAAATGTAATATTGCAGTAGCAGCATAGATATAATTCAACGGCAGCAGATGCAATTTAATTTACCCTTGTCCAGCCTCCTCTCATCGATCCCGAAATAATGACGTGGCAGGTTGAAAATTGGAATTAACACATACCTACTGTACTTCTGATTGGATGAGAGAGAATCAACGAAATTAATGGCACAGTTCCTCGTGCAAAAATTGGTATTAATAAGACTCATTTGTTTCGCGGATTTTAATGATAAAAGCCACATGGAACCATGGCGAGATTAAAAAGCAACAAGAGCTTGGGTCGAACGGTTTCATTTCGCCAGAAATAGAATTGAAAAATAAACACAGTAAAATATAGTCGCAAGAATGACCGTGGTACGATATTATCGCGGATTGAGAGAACACAGAGTGCGAATACATTTAGCAGAGTATCTAAAGCTATTATTAGTTTGGTTTAATTAAAACACATAATTAAATTAAAAAGTGCATCGTTACTGTGACAAAAACGATGCAATTTGGAATTTGCAAGAGCAAAGAGTTTCAAGAAATAACGATTATAATAAACTAAAGGATATTTGGAATATCATTGTATTTTGGTGGGAAAAAAAAAGTTGAAAGGGTCAAACAGTTCGTATCGGGGAAAAATCCAAATGCCGGAGAAAACGACCGGTTTCCAATCGGCGATCAGAACGCTTTTTATGGATCGATAGGCGCATCATGCACATCGCTGCAACTACGTGTTCCAGGGAACGTTCGGACTACGGGCATCGAATTCCCCCAGGATTGCGTTCACTGCAGGCGCATTCGCTTTCGAAAAATCAAACGTGATCGATGCCACGTCAGCACACGATGATTAATGACGCAACGACAGTGCGAAATAAATATCGTAAAAATGTTTCCCCGAATCGACGGTGTACCTCGCAGGGATACCGTAAAATGTATCGCTACTCTCGCTCGGTCATTGTTGCGGCTTTATGCGTTTAATATTCTGCAATGTCGGTGCACCGATGTTTTCATTCTGGTTCGAAGTTTTTTGGATTATACTTTCCCTATCGCGATAATTAATAATTGATTATTTAATGAGAATAATTCTGGAATAGCTAAATAGAACTTTTTTTGCAAAATGCTTGCTTTGAAGGTCATCGGTTGCTGAAGGCAATCTGTTCTTAAAACAGGATTGTAAAATGTTGCATTTTTCCTGTCTTATTTGAAAATATCGTTTGTCTAAATTACTCGAAAATTTCTATAAATTATTGCAATACTTGGTACTTAGAAAGAAGTAAAGAAGTTGTGAATTTTTACTTGGCATTTGGAAGCTAATTATACTCGTGAGGAATTAATACAGGCGGCCCTCAACTTTCGCACATTCTACTTTAGCAAAAATAATTATTTCACGCGTTTGTAAAAATTGAATTTCTTAAAGATTTCTGTCGCTTTTTCAAAAATTGTTTGTTTCCGTGCACTCACTGCAACGGAGTGCTGTAGCTCGCACTCACTCACACATTATTTATAACTTTCTAACATTGTAATATCGTTTCTAGTATTACCTACTAAATGTTAGAGAATCTCTATATTCACAAAGAAAACACAACATACAATTTTTAATACTTTTCCTGTATCTCTCTACCTTCGAACATTCAACATCCACAGACATTTTCAGGAGCCAACTACATTCGAAAGTCGAGGGGTCAACTGTACGTGCGATAAGTAAAAATCTAATTCACTGAATAAAAGTGCAACACCCATATAACATAAAAAATTAAGAAGCTCTCCATAGAGACAAAAAAGGTTCTAATAATCATAAAAATATAATCATGTCCCCGTTCAAGGTCAAACCTAATTTAACATAACTTGAAGTTTGCTAAAATCAGAGCATAAAAACATCTGTAAAATCGTACCAAATGAATCCTCGCACTTCAGATCACTGCCTCGGCAAACGTCTTCGGACAAAACGCAAACCTTTCCCGCATCCTTGTCCTCCAGGTCAAAGGTTTCGTTGCAGAATACTACGTCCTCCGTTCCGCGTGCGTAAGTAAAGCATGCATTCTTATCTCTCGCCGGTATAATATTTGTTTTACTATGTAAACGTGTCTGTGAAATCGTATCGATATCGAAAAGTTCGTTCGATATTGCGGAAAATCTTTCTGGAAAATGTTTCTTGGATTTCGTTTGCATGAATGGCGGGAGAAGTGGTTTCAGTATCGCGGTATCTTCACCAGGGATTTTTCTCTGGCTCGTCTTTTTCCTTGGGGAGACGGTAATTTCCGGTTTCATGAACTCGGATAAGAAGCTAATCTTTTTACGTCCCTCGATGGACAGTTTAACTCGTGCTTTCGACATTTTGGATATTATTTTCACTCTGGCATAATTTTACGATGAAATTGACATTGAGAATATCATATTTCCAGTTAAGGAATTAACGACTGACGGGAAAACAAAAACGTGCTGGTAGATTTTGAATTTTTTTAATGGACATTTATTAACAAAATTGTCCGAGTTTCGTGTCCATTAACGACACGTCAGCATGGGGTGATGGATTTTTATCAATTGTCATTTGATCTTTTATTACATGTCATGAAATTTTTGCTATTGATCGATGTTCTTCTGGAAAATTCAAACAGTCGATATTTTAACCCTTAGGGTACTACAAGTGCCTGTAGGCGTTTAGAAATTTTGCGTTTGTGATATTGATTGTGAGAGCGCCAAAAAAAACTTGACGCAGCTCGTTTTTTTTTACACAGAGGGTACTTTCAAATTTGTAAAATTTATAGTAACTCTGTTTAGAGAAGAAATAGTATTGTTTTAATGGAGTGAAATTCAGTTTTTTGATTATTGAAATATGTTTTCACAAAAAAGGATACCTACTCAAAAATTGGCCACTCTGAGTAGTCAAGGGGTTAAACCTTTTGCGGTCCTATGTCGATCAGTACTCGACATAGTTCCTCACTTGATTTTATTTTCTAACAATTTAACATCGACTTTTCAATTTCCTAATAATTTTGTAATATCGCCTAAAAATCCATCAGTACCTATAGTTATTGATATTACTGAAAAAACAAAAACAACGAATGATAGAAACTGTTAAGAAATTAATTTTATTTAGTTCACTACAAAATCAACAAAATAATTCACAAAGGGTTAAAGACGTTCTTTTATATTTGCGATGATACATTGTATTATTTGTTATCGATAGGAATTTGTTAAATATCTACAAATTAGTGGAATAATTAAATCTTTTCAAGGAATATAAATCAAATGTGTCTGTATCTATTTTACGAGAATAACTTTCCAGAAAGTGCGCCGTCGTTGAAGGGTAATAGATTTGTATAATTGTTTTGTCTTCCAATTCAATCTTTTCTCGGTCTTTTCCTCGACCAGGCTTTTACCTTAATTGTTTCACAGGGTGTCGGACCGTCGACGGCTTTCGTACCTTAATAACGTCGAGGCAATAGGTCAAAGGAATGAAAAAAAGGTGAACGGAAGATGGCCGACAAGAAAAGCATCCATTAAAATATTTTAATCATACCGGGAAACTTAAAGCTCTGTTTCTTATTCGTTTTCAGCTCTCTGCGCGTGATAACTTCGAGTCAAATTGCAAGCTTTTGCATTATGAGATCTCTTTGTCCTTCTTTATGTTTTTTTTTCCTCGATCGATGTCGAAATTGAGAGCTCTACACTTCAAATAAATTTCAATTATTTTTCTATTATTTTTACATTCGTTCTTTGTGAAAAATTCGATGAAATTTAATGCGATTAAAATTATATTTCAATGATGAAAACGTAATTGAGGATTCGTTTGAATATCGTTGATCTCCATTGACAAATCGCGCAACCATTTAACATAACTGTGAATCTATTCGCATTTACAGAATCGGCGCGATAACTCATTAAAAAGTCAACCAGCCGTGATAACATTATTAATCGCAGAGAAGCAGCGCAAAATTTGAATATCGAGGGATCAGCATAGAATTAAATGACGCTAAATTCAATTCGATTATGGCACACAGATGTCGGGTGAAATAATAGGAAATTGAATGTAGCCAGTTTTATCGACTCACACGAATTTCGAAATTCCATCGTGACTAATTAATTGCACGGAACGTATGCAAAATCCTGTTTCAGTATATAATGTAAATGATTAGGTTCCCTTTGAACTGCGATAATAAATCTATCGTTTATTCTATGTAGAAATAGTTGAAATTGATAATGACGGCTTGAAATAAATAAATAGTAAAAAATGATATTCAATTTCCTTTCAAATGTGACATTGTTTAATAATATGGCTATTGAAATTTTTCAATAACCTACTATGGATCCCTCTAACTTTGAGGTAACGCAAAGAGTCTAAACTTCTATTCTTAAAATTTTTAACTTTGCAAAATCTTTTAACTTAGCTCGTAGAATTCTTAAAATTCTTTACAATTTAATATTCATAATTCAGGTTAATCCATTATTTAAAATAATATTCTAGTATTGTAGTGAAACTAATCTTCGGATACTACGAAAAATTCAGACTATAGAAATTTAAAATGCAAAGGTGCATTCGAAAGAAGCTCGTAAAAGAATCGACGACTTAATTGTTCAATAGCCGGCATTCATTGTTATTCATTTCCCGTCATCTCGGAAATTCTTAAAAGTTCTTCAATCTCGGAACTCCTTCATTTCTCCTGCACTTTCCACCGTTAAAAATCAGCACAATCGATACAGCTTTTATCGACAATTCCTCGATTGTACGCTTCGAAATTGCGACGGGCATGTTCCCACAGTGTCAACGAATCCAATCGCGTAAAATCGAGTCGATATCGTGGAGTTATTACCTATTAGAGCGAATAAATCGGTTATTTGTATTGAAATATAAATTAACACTATTCAGTTGGCTGCCTCTTGATCATTACGGCGAATTTTGGTAATTTGTAATAAATTCATGAACAATCATTATCCTAATCTTCCGATGGCATAATTAAACCTTTAAATTCAGAGTTAGTCGATTATGAAAAACCAATAATACAATAAAATTTTGTTTCTTTTCTTTAAATTTAAAAACTTTCTTGACTCCGTATTATTATTCACATAGGTGATTTTGGCTACATTTATGATATTCGGATGTTCTGTCGAAACTCAATTTAGTTCAGAATACGAGGACTACGGTGAATATGAAATTAAAGACTCGGACTCCCAATTAGTGTGGCCGAGTTCGAATCCTCGTCTCTGGCAGATTTTTCCCTAATTATTATTTTATATATAACTTCATGATTTTAACATCCACCTAAACCTGCAGATTCTGACTAAAATAATCACAGAAAGTCAACATAAAAAAGGACAACCTCAAAATACTTTCCAAGTACCAAGAATTAACACCAGATCTACCGAAGTGGTCAGAATGACTTGCCCTGAATTTTTTTGGAAGTGTTCCTGAAATTTTGAACGCAGGTTCTTTTTAAATTTTCTACGTTTATATCGAAGACTATGGACGATTCACTGATTTCTTTCCAACCGATTTATTTGACCTTCTAATTGTTAATAAATTTAATTAACTCTCAATAGTCCGAGTTTTTTGTGCTATTCGAAGGTCAGGTCCACGATAGCACAATTAGAAACTAATAAGAATACTCTTTTAAATAATGAATTAACCTGACTTATAAATATTAAATTGCAAAGAATTTCATGATTTTTACCAGCTAAGTTATAATATTCGATAAAATCAAAAATTTGACTGTCAAAAGTAAAGTTTAGATGTGTCTTGCATTACCTTAAAGTTACAGGGGCTCATAAATGGTTAACTCTTTGACCTACAATTCCTTTTGTGATTTCCTGCACGATAACTCAGAATTAATTCCTGAAATCAAAATTTCTCACTGATTTCTAATATTTCGCCTAACTGATCGCAGTATCAATAGTAGAGAAACAATTTTATCGTAACAAGACCAATTGATATTTTCAATTTAACAGTTTCTCAAAGACTTCAAATTTCCCTATGCCATTTATCGCGTTACAAATGTCACACGTTGTAGTCTAAGGGGTTAATCACCGATAAATCTATTATTAACACTCTTCAACCATATGACAATTTGCGTCAAAGCATCAAAGAAACATCCAATACAAACAGAAAATTAAATGAACAATCTACACCTACAATAGACTATCTAAAACAACAAGGTTATATAAATGCAACAGTGATATTTTACTCCTACATTTATTCGCTCCTTTCGACAATAATCCACAACGATCTCCCGAGATTTGGTGTCGTTAAACCGACAAATAACTGAGCATTATCCACTCGGCGTATCTTTGCCTGATCATTAGGTTCTTTGTCAATGGCAGCGCGCTCCTATTAACAGGACGTAAAGACCGTCAATTAACGTCGGTCCTATTACTGGGGCGCATTGCCTGTCGGGCGTAGACAATGCGCACGTTACTACCAGGTAATAACGTAAATCGTAATTAACCGTACTAATTAAGCGGGACGCCATGAAGTCGGGCTGGCCGCGCGTGTACCCGCATCCGTCTAAACTCGAAGCTTTCCCGGGACGAGCTAAAATATTCGTCACCACCTGCCGACGTTGCTTTGTGCCACGGCATTATTATTAATTATCTGACCATCCTGTGGCGTTGTTGTATTCGCACGAGCTAAATTAATTACACGACCCGAACTGTAACGACTGTTCGACATTCTTGCGGATATTCAAATACGCGGCCGGAACTGTCGTTCTTGTTTTCCTGTTGTAGGAAGTATACCATAGAGATTTTAAGTTGTTGAACAATCAAATTAACATGTTGAATATCATAGAGGTCACTCTGTGAACGACGATGTTGACTTCAATGAAAATGCTTAAGTTTTCCAAAAACTGTTAAGTTGAAAATATCAGTAGGTCAGGAGACGTTGAAATTAGTTCTATGCTATTATTATTGCCTTAACTTATACCGGTATATCGTAAATCAATGATAAATTATTATTTGAACAATTAACTTTGAATTCTTGCACGTTCAGTCACAAAAGAAATTTTTTAAATATTAATTTTATATCTCTCGAATATTTTCTCAACATTTTTTAAATACTTACTTTATATCTCCTGAATATTTTTTTAACATTTTTAAATATTTATTTTACATCTCCTGAATATTTACTTTGCATTTTTGAAATATCTAGTTTATATCTGAAACTTTAATTAGCTATTATATTTTTATACTAAAAATGAAACTTTAATTATACATATTGTAAAAACTATTGACCGTCTGCCCCTATAATAGGGTATATTCTTAATCAGAACGACTTACTCTACAAATATATAAAATTTCAATAAAATCGGTGACCCGAAGGCCTTGCATTCTCCTTGTAAGGTGATCGAAATAATCAGTTTCCAATTTTTACTAAAAATTCCCCTCATTGACAGCAAATATTTCATCCTCTTCTTCAGTTTATCTAATTACAATAGATATAAAGCCGGTTGTTAGAAGCATATCGCAAAAAAGGTTATTTAGGATCACACATTAATTTGAGAGAATTCGAGAGTTTTCTACACTCATCATAGCTCTTCAATTTGTCGAACTTCAGAAACTTATATTCTTTGCGCTGTATCTCGTTTCTATCAAAGGTGGTTGGATGTTTTCGAAAATGGTCCATGTCATTGCACGAAAAAGAGATGGAGGAAGTTCGCCGAGGGTTGAATTGTTTTCTTCTTTTTTTTTTAGGAATCCGTTGTGTTCTGCCAAGACTTTGGGGCGGTCGATGTTCGATAATGAAAATGCATCTGACTCGAAATGCATATCAGCTGTCAAGGGCTGACACGCTATCGGAGGAAAAAGTATAGACGTGTACGCGATGCAGTCGCAAGCTCCGATAGATATCTCTGCCTGAAATATTTGTTTCTATCCTTTTTGGCAAGGTTTTGTTCCCTCGTTTGTCTCGCATGCTTTAATGAAAATTAATGGATCTCCGGTCGGAGCAGATAAATTCGAATGGCATTGAAACACAGAATGAACAACGGTATAACCATTTTTTTCCAAACGTTGATTGTATTCTTATCCGTATTGGGAAAGATCAACGTATTCGTTTACTTTTTGCATAACACCGTTACCATTTTCTGCTCCACTTAAACTCATTTCAAGATTCCTTTCTGTTCGCTTCTGATGTATTATCTCCTTTCTGTCTTTGACGGTGAAAATTGCATTCTTTTACAGGCTTAAAAAAAATTAATCTACCTATATAATGTTTGAAAAAAGGTACAAGGAAAAAATAATCAAACAATCATTTTTATTGGCACGACGTCCACGTCAAAGGACCCTTCGTTAAAGGACGAGAACGAAGGGCGAGGAGGAATCGATAAAGGGTGGTTCGCGTATCGGTTTACCGAATCATAATCGTATTAACTCTGCTTTGGATGCCACGAAAATATTTACAAGAGGTGGCTATATCCCAATCACCCCTTTCTATCCCAGTTTTCATCCCTAACTGACATTTTTTATCACGGAATTGCGAGAGCCAATATAAAAATACGACGATGGTGATAATAGGTCGGAGGAGGCTATTAAAACCTCCGAGCGATTTTTAAATTGCAGATTTACGCGGATGATAGGACGGTAATTTATATCGAAGATTTTAATAGCTTTTCTTCGCCTCGCAGAAGCCCCATTTTTGCAACGTGTCAGTCGATCTTTGCAAAACAAATTGTGGTAACAAAATGGCTAGAATCCGCGTGAAAGTTTGGAGAACGTACATTTCATTGGGTTGCTCTAACGGAGTCATAAATTCGCCTCGTTTTCGTTGCTTTCCGGTCGAGAAACTTGTCAGCGAGAAGATCGCCGAGATGTGATGAGAAAGAAAAGGAGAAAAGAAGGAAGCGAAGAAGAATGAAAGTTTTTGGAAAAGCACGACGAAGATATAACGACGATGGCGAGAGAAATAAAAGCACACAATTCGGCGATGTAGACGCAAATTGTGAGCAGAGTTTCACCCAGGACACTGTTTTACGTTGAGAGCTTTTTAATTGAACGTACACAGGAAACGAAAGTGGGGTACATTTCAGTAATATTCGCGACTTCACGAGGAAGTTCGCGCGCTTTTTTCCTACCCCCTATACTCCGCGTTCTGCCAAGTCTTTGCGGTCGTTGGCCGATAATGAAAATGCACGCGTCTCGCTGACCGCTGTATTTTTGCGTGGATGGTCTACAAATTCTAATTTCAAATGTAATATATGATAAATATTCTTAATATGAATATTGACCTTTGTCAGTCAACGTATAAACCTTGTAACACTAAGTTTACGGGCGTGCAATCTGTTACACTGCAATATATTGAATAAGGACTTGAAAATGGAGGGATATAGCCCCAAAGATGATAATACGTTAAGTAATTTTTATATTATAAAGTACACTTAAAATATGGACTCCACTGCTTCTCTGTAAATGTTTATACAAAAGTAGGAACCCGTCAATTTGACTGCTTCCGTAAATCTAGTGTTAAAGGTGCAGAACCAAAAGCTAACTTTGGCTAAACTATTCTATAACACGGAAGAATTAATCTAATTTGTATTATTTGTGAGTTTCTTGTATCGCGGTTACCATATAACGTAGTACAAATTAATTTAATTAATATAAATGTTGAATTTCCTATGACATTAATCATGTCATAAGAGGGGTGACTGTATCGTTATTCCAAGCATCGATGCCTAATAGGACAAACTGTTTAATAATTTAGAAAAGATATCACCATTGTTTTTCAATATTAGTCGCAACTTAGAATGACATTGTTGACGTTACATTTGATCGAACTAAATATAATAATATTCTTATCTTTCGTACTGAGCCACCGAAAGAAAAATTAAGATACCTTTAAATTGATTGGACATTTATAATACCTTATAATTGAATTTGATTCCTCTGAAATAAATACCCGCGAATTTCCACATAATTCGCGCGACAGTTAGCGCGTTAACTATAATTACAAGAAGAAGAAAAACTAACATTTCGCAGATGCGATTGACGTAATTACACGCCCACGTTTCCCCGCATTTTGCAACGGATGGTAATAGCAAAAAGGAAGGAAGTACGAAGAGAAAACGAAACGCGAAACGGGCATCGTTTTTACGTAGAAAAATGCTGTAGTACTCGTAACAATTGGGAAACTAAAGGGGATGCAATTTAACGATGAGTAAAAGAACGCGAAAGGCTTTTGTGCGGGGCAACGTTGCACACGCAATTCCTTTAATTGCAGACTCGCAATGTTCGAATCGCGGGGGAGAACGATAATTGATAGGAAAAACTTGGAAGTTCATGAATCAGTATCCTAAATAACAAAGCGATACAACGGCGAGGAATATTTCTTCCGCTACTACCGGCGCGTTTATTCGATTCGTCGTTCAATTAACGAAATGGGAGGAAACTTTGTAATTTGAAAAATGGCTACAGCCTTGTCGAAACTGCAGGGAGAGAAGGAAACGAGAGAGAGGTTCCGAATGAGATTTAATCGCAATTTACTGCGATACGAACGCCTCGATTTTCTCTTGACATTTACATTTCAATTGCACGAAACGTAATAGGATATACAGTAGGACTTTGTATAATGCAGAGAGTACGCTCCATTTAGTGTTATTCGAGATTTAAGATGCAAACGCAAAGATTGAAGATACAATTTCTTAGAATATCATAAACAGTATATTGCAGTTTACTTTACATCGACATAATAAAAATGTAAATTACTTCTCATGATATACAGAATAATATATCGCACAGTGATAAGAAAAGTCAAATAACCTTCATAAACTTTCTTAAAATAACGTAAGATTAAAATTCATCTGCATTATTCGTTACTGATCCAGTTTATTCATCAAGTGAATATTCTTCCATTGCAAAATAGGTCTTACAATTTTTTTCAGAATTCTACCAATCTATTAACCCCTATAATAACGAGTGTCACTCGCTGATACGATAAATTGGATAAGAAATTTTCAAATTTTGCAAAGTCTATGAAATTGAAAATACCTGTGAGACGCGACACTATAAAATTATTTCTATAAGGTCATTATTATGTTAACACTATTTCTACCAAGAGGTGTCAAAAGACACCTTCCAAATTTCAACTTAAAATTAGTCTCTAAGTTGAATCATTTCTACGCAATTAATTTTTTGACTTTTCATACAACAGTTGTTAAATTAATTCAGCAATATTTTCCACCAGCACATCCGAAATCCAAAAATATGCATATGGTATACGTGTTTTCACCATGAGGTGTCTTTTGACACTTTAAGGATTTCATGACAGTGCTTAATTTGAAACCATTTTACATATTTATATTAACACCACTTTGCAGCACCATATCAATTAAGTATAATCAGATTAAATAATCCCTATTTCAGTTGTAACAGAAAATACAGGAGTTGCGGCATAACGTTGATATTCGCTTATTTCCCGCCATGTTACATTTTAGCGTACACCGCTGCTAGAATTTGCAAGCTGATTAAATGATTTCTAATAAATACACATCAATGTATCAATAAATATATTCCTCAAATTATCTACATTCAACTGATAATTTGAAATCTCAACAGTTTTGGCAATTATTTGCATTCAAATCGAAATAGGTATACAGAAAATCATGATAAAAATAGAGTTAAATGATTCCATTTATCTAGAATAACTGACTAATTTTTATTTGATCATTTCAATTCTGAATTATTCCGGAGTCAGTGGCAAAAGAAATCGTACGACAAGGAAAAGAGAACATAAAACTGCAAAAACCTTAAATTGCGATACAAAAAGTATCTTCTCACATAATATTCTTCTTCATATAGTCTATATATCTATAGTCTATATATAGTCATATTCTTCTTCATAAAGTCTTCTTCATATAATATTATAATTTAACACTAAAACTACCGACGCTATATCTATTAAAATTTAAATTTATTGAACAAGCACTTGGAAACAAGATAAATCGAGAAGTGAAAGGATTAGTTAATTAACTAATTTAGGCTTTATATGGTAGAAGTAGAATTTTTACTTCACGGTTCCCCTATCAATTTAGGTAGTTTTTTGAAAAAATTGCGAAGCAGTCATTATGACCGCATTGGTAGGCTTAGTGTTAAATTAGAAATCAATATCTACAGTAGTCTGGAAAGTTGATGAAACTACAATACCTCTAATATCGTAGGTCCAAATATCTCGTTCTAAGAAATTCTTCACCATCGTCCTCCCTTTTGTTGTTCATCGAGACAAGCATCAAACGCTATTCGAAGGATAATTACTTCCTAGCCTCTTTGCAATAGACGCAAGCAAAGCATCCATTCTGGCCTCCAAATACGAGCGACAATAAGTCGTCTATCTAAACGTGCAAACGTGGTGCACAAAGACACTTATACCAGTGAAATCAGAGGGCTTTGTTGAGGATGCGACTACTAGGGCGTTGCTGGCTGGCCCATCCAGGAGGGCAATTGAATCAAACACCTTTGTTATGGACGAAACGGAAGTGGGGGATTCCCAAGGGAGGTTTAAGTTAGCTGAGAAACAACCGAGACGTCGACTCGAGATAGAAGTGATCCATGAGATGGATAAGGAGTTAGTAAAACGATGGAAACCGTAGGGATAATTAGTAGCTCGCTAGATACGTGGAGACAATGGGAATTAGTCTAATGAAGTCTTTAAACGTTTTTCTAGCGACATTCCAAACAAGAAGTACTGATGGATGAGTTGAAGATTGAAATTCTTTTATTGACATTACGCTTCAAATTGATGGGCTCCTACTTTTTACGAGAAGCAGTATAGTAGATATTTCACGTGTATTTTATAATACAGAAATTATTTAACAAATTATCGTCTCAGTAGCTCGATCCTACTTTCTTCAAAGTCCTTATTCAACACGTTGACTTCTACGGGGTCACCGGTGACTGGAGCTATTGAATTCGATAAAATTTCATGTCACTTTTAAATTGCAATATTTATGAATTTTCAAATATATTGAATATTTCAATATTGGCGTTCAAAAGATAAAGATCTGGCGAATATCTATCTACTTGTATCTTTAAAGTTTCTGCCTTACAAAGATGTGAATTTAATAAACAAAGTTTCACGACAGTAGAAATAATGAAACTAGCGAAATAACGGTGGTGTTGAACGTGTTAATATAGTGTAACAGATTTCACAATCGCAAATATAGTGTTAAGATTAGAAATATTACGTCACGACGAAGGAAAAGAATTTACGTCGAATTAAAATTAAAATATTTGTCATCCAAAAGTCTTAGAAGCGGTTGAAAAGTCACTTTTGAAAAAGGTTGAAATATCTTTTGAAAAAATTACTATCGCAGCTTCTAATTTAATTTTATTTTAAAAATATCGAGATCAGTGATAAAATACAGATGCATATACGTCCAAAGCAACCCCCTAAATTCCACAACCCTGAAGAAATTCAAAGGCAATAATCGTAGAACCACCCCTCCCTCGGTTCTACGCATTACGGAACTTTTTCTTTCCCATAATACACAACAAAACCAGTATATGACATTAGTATAAACAGGAGTGCGCATAGAAGATGGCCATGGAGCGGAATGCAAGCCATTCCCTCCACCTGGCAGTCATCCTCGTATTCCAACGGTTTAATATCGCTCCAAACACATGGAATAAATTATTCGCAGAAAGAAGTAAGCATTCAAATGAATCCTGAACAATCAGTAACTTCTATGGATACTTTGAATTTTTATCTCTCCGAGGTCGAAACACCATTGAACACGGGGGAGTACATTTAGAGTCCAAACTCTTGAGCTCGCAAATCCGCTGAAAATTTCCTGGGCGCCGGTAGCACCGGGTAGTTTAATCGCTTCGTAAACACGCATAAAAATGCACGAGAATGGGGAGATCGTAGGGAAATTTGAAAGCTAGCCAGAACTCGAGGAGTGCGATAACTCCGGCAAGTTGGACCAGCCTGCCCGTAAACATTAGCAAGAACGAGGTAGATTTGCCACCCTCTCTCACTTATTTCCTCTCTCTCTCCTTCCCTCTACGTTAAGTATAGAAGAGAAGTACCATGAAGCCCACGGGATTGGCCTCTGAGTAGCCAGTTTAAATGACATTCCGAGCCGAAAGCAAACTAATCCAAGTTTTAGTCTGCAACACGTACAGGCAGGTTGGAAACTCGAGGGAGAAACGTTCGAGATGTAGGGTGAAAGCAGGGTGGAGAGGCTCGACCAACGAACAAAATTGCACCTGAGCAATTGACTAGGAGCACTTAAGGCTCCTTCGGATCCGCAAGGTGTGACGCGCTCGATTATCGAGTGCACCTGCTACTGCCAGGCTACAGCCTCCTTCTACGTACCCGGATCGATCTTTCGAGTGTCGACCCGCTCTAAATTTCCTTGGAAAATATTTATTAGATTCTACGTCGAAAGTCTCCGAGGGGATGCTACTGCTGCCGACGTAAGATCCGCCTGTCCCCGTAAAATTAATCAAAAAATGTCCCACCCAAGGTGCCGCTGCTTTCTATCCCTTTCTTTTTTATTTTCTTTCTCCCTCTTTTCTCTTTCATTGATCCTGCTTTCTCTCTACCTTTCGCGCTCTTCTCTTCTGCTTACTTTTTTCGTTTCTCTTTTACCTATCGGGGAGAGTTATCGTATTTTTCGTGAAATGAAATTTTTCCCCGGGTATTAATCGCTTTTGGATGACTAATGGGGAAGGATCGATGTTAATATTTTACGTAACGGTAGCCTATTAACATATTCGGGATTTCTGACTTGAATTCACGTCATTTTAAGTTCTATTCCTGATTATTACTGTCGTGAATTCACGTCCTGCAATTTCTATTTCTGAATTCGACAACATTAGACGCTTTCGATAACCGCTATCTCAAAGAATTACATTGATCGTCGTTACAGACTTTCAGGTGACATGACAACACATTATTTTGAAAAATTGGACAATCGACGAAATCAAAATATTCACACAAACGTTGTACAGTTCGCCAACTTGTGCAGAACTTGACGTGACGTTTCATATATTAGGGGTACCGAAAAGAAATCAAAATTGGAGAAGTGAAAACGTAATGGGAAACATTCTTCGACAAAACAATCTAAGGACTTTTTCAAAAAGGGAACCGAACAGCTACCTTTAAGCTGGCAAAAAGTGTTAGGAAATTATTTTGTTAATGAGTATTTAAGATTCCTTTATTAAATAAATGTTTTTCATCAAGAAGAAAAATTTTGATTACTTTTCGGTACCCCTGATATATACAAATTATGTAGAGTTTGTTTATGCAAAACTCATTGTCTTTTTATTCATCACACTAAACAGAAATATTAAATGTTGTCTTTACTGACTTTCCAAAATACATGTAATATAATGTTAAATAAAATAATAACAAGTGATCTATTGTCTACCTGTAAAGCAAGTATACAAATTATCAAAATCTTTTTATTTTAAACAACACGTGCTGGATCAAATTTTCTATGCTATTGTGTTTCAAACGTGTTTTTCGAATTTTCTCGTTATACGGGGATTCGAACGTGGATTGTAATGAAAGTTCGTGGCATCCTTCGTCCTCGATGTACTTTAGTTCTACCGCGGAATCGTTGATTCACGATTGTTTCGCGTATTCCGTGAAACTCCGCGGGCGTAGAAAGTTTTGAGTAATGTGCAACGCGCGAGGAAAAGGAAATTCGTTTGGGTAAAGCTCGAGAGAAATCGATTGGAAAACATTCGATGGTTTTTCGTATGATCTGAGCGAAAATCGCTTCGCCGTGTAGCATACTCGATGGGAGATCGTTTGAAACTTAAATCGATTCGACCAACTGAATTTTATGACATTTCGAAAGTTCCGAGCTGTTGCACGCTGGTTAAGAATGTTATATAGAATCGTACGATTAAAGGTACTTACCAAAATTGAATACTTTTTTGTCACCTTTTTTGAAAACTCTCCGTATACTTTCTTTTTCTCATATTTCTTTCCTGTTTCATTTCTGGAATTTGTCCCTTTTCATTCATGGAATAACAACGTAGGATAGAAATCGTTGGAATTTCTCACATTCTTTTTGAAAAGAGCTAGGAAATTGTAGCTTTTGTGGACTGTACAAAATCGTAATTCGTTTGAAGTAGCTTTTCAAAAATTTCGTTTCCAACCATTGCACTCACAATTCTGCAATACAATTTCCTTCCAAGAAGAATACTAAGATTGAATTTGGTAGACTCGGAAACATTTTCTTTCGCCCATTTTTGCGGCAAAGAATCCCAACCGATTTATTGGTACTTGAGTTTCACGACCAGTATGCCCCATAAACTGTTTTCTCTACTGTTATCTGGTACCAAAGATACGGTAGATGCGTTTTCATCTAAATTATTGAAATATCTCCAACGTCCACATCGCAATTTGAGGTCGTGCGTTATCACGATCTACGGTGGTCCTCTGATTCACCAAACAGAAACTTAAAGAAACAAAGCCAAAGTGGACTCCCCATAACCCTTTAATTGTGGAAGACGTACAGGGTGTTTCAAAAGAAGTTGTCATGGCTTTCAGGGGTTGTTCTATTCTTTGAAATTCGTGAAAGGGTAGTAAATTTTTTTTTAGAGGAAGCATGAATCAAAAAGAACCGTTCTCACGCTAATGAACTTTTAATTGAGTCTTCACGACTGAATTTTTTTTGTGAATGTAGTTTATTAATGTTTACTATATAATGTTAGATATAGAATTCCATAAACTAAAGAAATACAATATTTGTGAAGGAACTAAAAAGAATAATCATGACGGGGCATGTCTTATCTCGATTATAGACAGTAACTAACCCGCACTTAAACCTATCGAAGAACTATAACTTAACACTTTACCAACCGGAAGCCTATTAATAGGCTTTTCGGACCCAAGGTCTTTGAACTTTTAACTTATTAATTGGTTGGGACTCCAATTAACATTAGAACTACCAAACCAGTCAAAATGACTGGTACACAATTTTTCCCAAAAATTCTCCAAGTTCATAGAAGACCCATGGAACAAAAATTCTACGTCCATTACAAAAGACATAAGTCACTGAAATGATCATTCTTTCCGCCACTCGATTTCTCCTTTCTTAAAGTACTTATTTAATATATTGGAATATGATAGATTTACCGCCGGTAGTTCTAGTGTGAATAAATTATCATTTATCATTGCGGTTACCTGTGTTAAGGACTCAGTAACGAGAATTTGTAATTTTCGCATAGATATCTGTATCCAGGAAGTATTTGTGGCCAAGTGACCGGCCAGAAGGAGCAAGATGTTAAAAAAATACCGGTCGGTAAAGTGTGAAGGTGAGAATACATTGCATGTAAGCTATATAGGAATATAGTGATAAAAAGAAAATTATAGCAGATTAGTGCAGAACAACCCCTGGAAACCATGAAAACTACTTTTGCAACGCTCTATGCATATAAACGTTAGTCACATTTTCTTACCGTAACTATTTATTGTGTTACCAATTTTTTTTCGGAAAAGATATTGTGAGCAATGAGGTAAAAACTTAAGCTCGCAATAAATAGGCCTCAATTCAAATTCTCTCGCCTTCCCCATCGTCTATGGAAAATTTGCCATATGTACTATATATATATAATAGCCTCAATGTTACGAAACCCACAACAAATTCATCAGATCCCAGGCAAAGTGGCAGTAGCAGTTAAATCCAGAAAGTACAAAAGAAAATAAACAAAGTAAGCCAACCATAGTGACGAATCCCTGCAAAAATGCAGTGCAATCAAACTATCAAGCTCGAATCTAGGAAGTACTTCTTTCCCTCCATTCTTCTTCTTCGCTTGCACCCCACAATCGATACTACGTATTTACCCCATAAACCGAGCAGAAATATCACACCCTTCGAAGAAAGCCACTGCAAACATTTTCTCATCTCTTCGAGGAAGACGTCTAGA
Source organism: Cerceris rybyensis (assembly GCA_910591515.1). Classification (NCBI taxonomy): domain Eukaryota; kingdom Metazoa; phylum Arthropoda; class Insecta; order Hymenoptera; family Crabronidae; genus Cerceris; species Cerceris rybyensis. Next base: position 11,077,200 of record OU342790.1, read on the forward strand.
AAGCCGAAGTAACAGGAAAGCTCCATTAAGAAGTCTCCGATACACGATGTTAACATCAGAAACTTGAGAATTGCGTAGCGTGTACGCGACACCCTCCAGCAAAAGTCCCCGCCTATATAATTTCATTATACGCCGCTAAATTGCCACCTAACCAAATTACCGTTGCTCCCGACACCCCGTGAAGAAGCTATAATTACTTCGCGATAAGTATGTTTCGTTGAAATGTAATTGTAGTTTGAATAATTGCCGACTGTTTGTAAGGATTCCAAACGCAGAGTTTGGGGGCGCTTGGAATAATATTTCCAACGCAGCTGAAACGTAGAAAGGCTGGATAGAAGTAGACGAGTAAGCGGGAGTTTAATAACAAAAGTAAAGTTGACGGAAATGTTTGCACATAGTCGAGCGAATTAAAATTATTTTCAGTTGATATTTCAACAACAGTTAATGTATAAAGTTGTTCACGTTTGAATGCGAGGGAAAAAAGAATGAAAAAGGAGAATACATTACCGTTTAATATCTCAGAAGCTACTTCCGATTCTAACCACCGTCTTCCTTCCGACCCTCTAACTACTCTTACTCTCAACCCCTGAAATTCTTTTTTTTTTACATCCTCGCGCGTTATTCCATGTAATTTTTCCCCATTTCCCTCGCCATCTTTTCTTTTCCTACAATGTTACTCTTTATATCCGCGCTCTAACGCAGCCATTTTGAAATTCGCTCCTCTTTCACCGACTGTCTCTTCCATTTGTTCATCTTTTAACGTCCTGGATGTTTCAGTATCCTTTTTCATCTAGGATTTTCCTCTCTGTGCACGTATTCCATGGGTGCGACCACGTTCACGTTTGTTTGCGGTGTGCCGTGAAATTTTAGCAAAACCGAGACAGAGAAAGGACTCTGTGAATTCGTAACGTGGACGGTTTTTTGAAACGACTGAATAACGGCGATTTTTGATGGTGGAAGCCGTTAATTGCTGACGAAATTCCACGGTTACAGGGAAGATCGGTGAACAAACAAGCGTTCATGGGAATGACTGGGTAATCGAAGATAGCGAGGGCCGTAATCAAGCATGTAAATGACACGTTTGCTTTTCGGATCTGCATTAATTCCGCCACTCGTTTCGATTCCGACGGAAGTACCGTTGCCTTCTCGAATAATTAATCGAAGTTGGTAAAGTTCGTGGGATACGTTCGGATGATTCTCGGATATTTGACGTTTTTCATTTTTTTTTTTTTTTTTTTCTCTGGTATGGAGAGCGATGGAAGTTCCGGATTCCACGTGTTGCTTCGTGATTTTTTGAAAAATTAAAACGCTGGTTTCGGACATTCTCGATTTTACCACACACACAATTTTATTCTTCCTTTTTCTTTAATTAAGTTTCTTTAATTTCGTCGAATTTAGATTTTTATAGGAACGTTTCTTCTTCAAATTACAGAAAATAGCTTTAGATTAATTCTTTGTAAAATCTAATTAATAATTTATTTATTTTTAAATAAGAAAATTGTATATCTGTTAGTTAAAGTTGAACACTAAAAATATCAAAAAGTATGGACGAAAATTCAGAAATATCACATGACAATGCGAAGGGAAGTTTCGGACAAGTTTGCCACGTTATAAATCATACTCCTTATGCTATGCAAAACCATAAGTCAAACGAGACGATCTACCACGTCTCGAACAAGTTCGCAATCGTCGACCATGGCTAGACGTGGCTTGATTTCACCCCAGAGTTTACGTTTATACGCGCGAATTTACGTGGAAGTACGCGGGTGCTGTTTTCGTTCGATGAAAACCGAAACCATAGCCAGAAACGTTGCCGCGTACTTTGGAACGAGTTGTCCGAAGTTTCCGAACTCGAAATTGCATCGCTCGGTGGCAATACGGCGTATCAATTTAATTGAGACATACCATACGAAATATTGTTGTCATTATTCCAACTGATCTGTATAATAAACGCTGTGAAAATACCTCTTTCCAATTTCGCACATTTATGGAGGCGCATTGCTCATTTTTAATTGATAGAAAATTTCTTCAGGAATATTTTAGTATTTAGTGATTCACACACTATTAACCCTCTACTATATATATAAATGATTTATATAACTTAAACTAATTATACATGTGAATAAACGAACTACGCTTCTCGATTACTGTTGCAACACTGAGGCCTACCCCGTAGAACGCGTCCTTTATGCCCATTTCGCGCTCTATATTTTTTTCGTTCATTTTCCTGTAGGTCCCTTAAAATTCCATAGTGAATTCACGTTCAAAATGTACTCATTAATTCTCTAACATTAACACTTTAATGACGGCACACACAACATGTGTGTGATGCTACCGCCGAAAATTATTGGCTAGTATTACACTCTCTGTGTGATGAATTATGAATGTTAACAAGTGTGGATATTGTTATTGTTATTATTCTCTTACTTTTCTCTTAATTTTAATAAACTTTTTTTTAAATTAATTCTTCAAAAATATTGCCGGCCCCTGGCAACATTTGACTGCGTAGACGTGCGGCTATTAAAGTGTTAATGAACATCAGATTCGAGACGAGCAATTTCCAGTTTTCGCATTAACGGCGAATTTCTACCTTAATTGCAACATCGTGGGATCTTTAAAAAATTTTCGAATGTTTTTCGACGATTGATTAAAATTATACGAGTCGTAGATACGAAATCTGTTCGTAATTTAAAATTAAAAATCGCGGTGCATCATTGATTTGCGTAGAGATTGCACTTGGTGAAAAATTATAATTAGTACGGACTTTTTGTTAAATATAGTTATCTCGCTTACTGTTTCCGAATATTTGTCAGGTTTGAGTATTTATTTGCATTTTAAAATTGCATGCGACGTCAGATAGCTTGCATTTTAATGAAAAATGGGAGAAATTTAATTTGATTAAGTACACGGTACACGCATTGATGCTGACGTTATCGTCAATTCATATAGGTAGCTGGATTCGTCCTCGTAACACGCGACAAATTTATCAAATATGTTGTTACAAAAATATGCAATGCTATTTTATTGAAATTTAATAAAAATCAAAGCAGCTAAATCATAATGAGCTGGAAACGATGAAGAAAACAATATGATATCCAACTAAAGTAGATTTAATTCTTTAATTAGGTAATAACTATGTTTTTTTATCACCTGATAAGAGGATCTACTGTACAAATATTCTAAAGAACCCTTTCATCGAAACTCTCAAGCAATATCTACCCAAATCCGCTGAGATAATCAATTTTCCACAAGTTTCCTCATTTAACTCTTCGAGCCACAGGAATCCAGAAAATAACATAACCCATATTGCATAGACATATTATTATTTTTTTAAATTAATAAAGTTGGCTTCTATTTATTAACTAAGTTGCATAACAATATAAATCACCGAGGTGGGACAAGGAATGTCCCACCATGCATCTTCACACATCAAAGAGGAGGGACACTTTTAATCCCGTTGTGCCTCAAAGAGTTAAAGGAAATGCCACCATTACCATTTCAAAAAAACACTTAACACCATAACTATCCACCTTAAATCCATTATATTTAAATATACTAAATTAATACTTTAGAATAATAAGAATCAAAAAATAGAAAACACGATTAATTCAGTAAATAATCTTCAATAATTAATAAAGTATTTATTTTAATAATTTCTCTACAAAGTTGGTAAATTTTTAGAAAATATATGAATCCAATCAATTCAACCGCTTTAGTAGTTCTAGTAGGTAGTAAGAGAAACGTTGTACCCTGAAAGCGACGTTATTCCCGCAGTGGAGCCAGTCCTCGTAGGGACGGAGTAAACACGAGGAGATCGGTATTTCTATCCTGTTAAGACGATGATTCTTGGCACGGGATTCCGACAATTGGACGTTGCAACAGTACGTAGCCAACAGTGTTGCCGCAGGGTTTAGATCAGGGTATACCTGATTTTCGATTGCTCGATTCTAGACAGCGAGTATACACCAAGCGTGCATTCCATTATCGCGTAACAGTGGAGCAGTAACCCGTGCACTCGCGAGCTCCGAAACTGCAGTTCTGTTTGTATCTTTGTCTGTGTACGATCGTTCTGTGTCCATGTATTTCTCGTATCCTGCATATCCAACGGTGGAATGCAAACTACGGTATAAACCCGATTTCTCGATTGGTGAGCTTTGGTGTGCCGGACTTAAATTGAATTATCGCATCCTAAGATTCTGTCAAAGATATTCGAAAACCGCAAGTCAAAGAGGACCGACGGAAATTCGGAAAGGGAGGCATCAATAAGGACAGGAGAAAGATCAAAGGACGTTTCGAGAATAAATTGAATTTCGAATAATTTCGAGTCGAGTAATTCTAGGTCGATGGAAGGACAGAGGTTTGATGTGGAATTTCAACGTTTGAGGATGTATGATGATTAATGTGAAATATATATGTAATGGTAAATATGATTAATCCGGTGATTATGTATAATTACCGGTTATTAGATCTAATCATTGCTAAGTTCGGTAAACGTGACGAATTCTTAAGTATTTATTAAAATTAACTGGCGAGTTTATATAATTCTTAACTCCTGATGGCGAATGTGATAATAAAATATAATTCCAATGTTTAGTCGGTTCGCCTGACGGTGGCGATGTTTTAAAACTATGTCGAACCAAGACTAATTACTCTTTTCGTTACAAGCATCTAAATTAAAAGAAACTCTTCGGGTATTCGAGTACACTCTTAGTATCCGTGCCCTGTTGTACAGAAGAGTCTGGCTTAATACTAGATCTACCAGCGTAAAATCAAACATATTTTAATAAATGAAATAACTACTTTGAAGAAGGGGGAATCGAGCGGCGGAAAATTTGACCGATTGGGTGATTTATGTTTATTGATATAGACGTAGAATATTTATTCTATGACTCTTATATAAACTTGGAGAATTTTTTGAAAAAATTGTGTACCAGTCATTTTGACTGGTTTGGTAGTTCTAGTATTAAATGAGGAGCCTGTACCAAAAAATTTAGTATTGGGCATAGTTTTAAATAAATACCAACATTAAGTGGCCCAATTATATTTTTGTATCACATTTTCCACTGCTAGTTGGGAATTATTTAAACTATCCGGATAATTTAATAAATATTCTAGAATTTATAACATTTACCGAACTCAGTGGTGATTGTTAATGACATATACAGTTGGAAAATAGGGGAAGAGACTTAGTTACTGTTTTTCTTATTTTTCATTGAAAAATGTTTGCGAGTTATGTGATAGGCTGTTGACGATGTGCTCCATTTCAGAATTAAGTTTTAACAAGAACAAGATTTTCCCTTCTATTGTTCTAGAAGAAAAACGATGGAAAATTGTACGAGCAGAGGATAAAAAATGTACCGTAGAATTTTTCAATTACTAACTGAAGGAAAATGTTGAAAAGAGTTTATGTGAATTTAGACGTTGACAACATCGATTTCTCTGATCATTAGCCACAAATAGTGAAGCAAAGGAGAAAATTGCGAAGACACTACTTGGCACACTTTTTTACAGTTATTCTGATAATTTTCCTCGCTGCTGAGCTGTTAATTGACGTCCAACTGTGTAAGCAAAATAATCCGCGAAACTAGAAGAACAAGCAAAACTCGCTTGGCAATTGTTTATCTTTTCTTTTTGTAAAACGACTGCAACCAGACGAGGAATTTAAATCCCTATGCTCGATCGCGATGATTTATAACGGAAGTTATTAAAAGTAATAGCTCTATACGATGACCATAATTTCCAGGAGCGCATGGCTAAATGCAGATACCGATCGCAATATTTAATAAATTAGTCAAGAGTATCATGCCACGCGGATATTTAGGAATTTATACAAATCCGATAAAATACTAGATTCGTGAACTCCGGCACGTTGGATCGTGCGATGCTGCAAATATATTATGCATTATCTAGATACAAAACTGAGCTGTCGTATCGAACAAAATTTATCCGTCAGTTATAAATATACCGGAAAACCGTTCGATGTTTTATCGTTGCAAAAATATCAATTTGCCAACAAAGATACGTTATTCCAACATGGAAAAATGAAATTCGCATAAATTCCTATACAATTCACAGTTAATTCCTGCATTCTCACAAGATTCTTCACCAACTTGGCATCGTTTCCTTAAAAAAATTCCTAACATTTTATCATTGAAGCATCAAAAAATTCCTAAAGCGATTAAGAACAATTAAAAGTCTCCTAAATATGAATTTAGAATTTTTCCCTTTAAAATTAGTTACCACATCTTCGTTAATTTATTTACAAACAGAATTATTTAACAAGAGTTTGTAAAAACAATGGTTTTTCGATAGGTAATACGTCTCTCTGTAAGATCCTTCACAATAATGATATCACATCTTCAATAAAATTCATAATACTTCATTACTAGATTTAAAAAAAATTCCTAAAGCGATCCATTAAAATTGAGAAATAATTAAAAGTCTTCTAACTATGAATTTACATTTTTCCCCTTAAAATGAATTACCACATCTTCGTTAATTTATTTACAAACAGCAGAGATGAATTATTTAACAAGAGTTTGTAAAAACAATGGTTTTTCAATAAGTAATACGTCTCTTTGCAAGATCCTTCACCATAATGATATCACATCTTCAATAAAATTCATAATACTTCATTACTAGATTTTTAAAAAATTCCTAAAGCGACCCATTAAAATTGAGAAATAATTAAAAGTCTTCTAACTATGAATTTACATTTTTCCCCTTAAAATGAATTACCACATCTTCGTTAATTTATTTACAAACAGCAAAGATGTATTATTTAACGAAACTTTGTAAAAACAACAGTCTTTCGATAGATAATACGTCTTCTTGCAAGATCCTTCACCATAATGATATCCCATCTTCAATAAAATTCATAATACTTTATGATTAGATTAAAAAAAAAAATCCTAAAACGATCCACTAAAAATGAGAAATACTTATAATTCTCATACTTATACATTTACATTTTTCCCTTCAAAATTAGTTGTCACATCTTCTATTTAATTTATTTATAAATAGCAGAGATGTATTATTTAACGACAGTTTGTAAAAACAATAGTTTTTCAATAGGTAATACGTTCAACTATAATGCTGTCGCTCGGTGAGTGCCTCGCGCTCAATGTTTACATACGCGGCGGCAGCCACGGCCGCGAGGTCGACAATAATATTCGGTCGACCGAAAGGTGTAACCCGTCAGTCTTATCGAAGCAGCCGAAGGAGTAACATCGTAGATGGTCTTCCAACGGTCTCCACTTGATCTACGATAATTCTGTTCAGCTCTTCTTCCTCAACTAATAACTATAGCGTTATCCAATCGTTTCCTACGCCATCTTGCGCATCCATCAGATGGCCGATTAGTTAGAACACATTCTACGCTACTGATTTTACTTTTGTAAGTACTTGTCAAATTTATATTGGCATAAGGCATTGTCTAGTGGTATTTATTAGATCATTACTTGAGACAAAGATGCAAATTAAAATTTGTAAACGGAATTAATAATTGGGACGTTCGATTCGGGGGTGGTTTTAGACACCAGATGATGGGTGTTGCGATGTTTGATTAACTTTCTTGTCGTTTTTAACAACATATTAGCGAATTTAGCCATATGTTTAACACTGACATTTGGATTAAAATTTTTGACATTGTGATATTAGAAATACGTCCTTTCGCTTTTGAACATTTGGCATTTGAATTTTGACATTTGAAGCCTGTCGCGTTGTAATTATAGGAAAACCGAATATTTAACTATGTTGCAAATGCAAAGACGAGAAAAATGTGTGAATAGTTGATATACAAACTTCAAAACGTAAATTAGCAATTATGAATGGATTTAATAATTAACTTAGTTCGATAGTGTCCGCGATCAACAATACAGAAACTTCAAAGATTAAATTAAATGTAACAAACGGATTAAATAATTAATTTAACCGAGTTATATAAGCAATTAAAAATATAACAAACCACAAACGGTTAGATAAAAATAGTGAACAACTTTAGTAATTAACTCAATCCAATTGTGTCCATGATCAAAAATATAGAAACTCCATAGCGTAAATTAAATGTATCGAACGAATTCAATAATTGAATTTTACCCAGTTGTGCCAATATTCAATAATATAACAAACCACGAAGCATAAATCGAATATATTAAACGAATTTACTAATTAACTCAATCCAATAGTGTCCATGATCAAAAGCATAGAAATATCACATCGTAAATTAAATGTGGCGAATGGATTCAATAATAAAATCGGTCGAATAGTACACATAACGGAAACTATAGAAGTTTAACCCTTTTAGTGCCGGACGACGATATATCGTCGTTAGAAAAAATACTAACACTGAACATCGAAGGGTTAATATTCAGTTTCCAATACGATATCAGTAATTTTATGACATATAATTGTAAATACACAATTTATGCTCCATATTCCGTATTCTATATGACACTATTGCTAAATGAACATTCTTTTTATTCGCAACTACATTTGTAATTAATTCAATCAATTTTTTCGGTCGGCACTAAAAGGGTTAATATAAACTATAAAGTCCTTAAAACTTCTTCTACGCATCGCATTGATTTTGTGAAGAGCTAGGGATCACGATGGAGGTAGGAAAACCCGCATCGGTCGTTTCGGTCCTTTCTACCTCTGTTCGTGTATCCGAGTTTGAGAGCCACGAGAAAATCAACGTGGGAAAGATCAAAGAGCCGGAACCGGAACGAGTAACCAGAGCTACGGAAGAGGTGGACCGTGTTTGATCGGCAATTGAATTAAAGATGGCTGGCACTTCGCGTAGTTCGTTAAAGTACACGTTTGATGAAATCGCAGAATTTTTCGCCTTCTTCGAAGAACACTTTTGAATCGCTGTCACAGAGGATAATTTCGTCGATGTGGTAGTTCTTTTGAACGGAAAACTGCACTCAATTCTAAGAAATATACTACGAGAATTCCAAGGGTCGGGGTAAATGTCAAAATTTGGGTGAAACGTAGCACGTGACCTCTGTGACATTCAACGCGGTGACATTTTACGTGGACTGACGTCGAAAGCTGAGTCGAGTGTTAATACCTTTTGTTTAGCTAGGACGTAACACAAATCCAGCTCATTTGTTTATTTTGTAAATTCGTTAGAAATTCTGTAGGAAGTTCGCAATTGTTATTTTCAAGGTGATAAGTAATCTTAACTCTATCTTCAAGTTAAGTCAACACACGCGGTTTGCTGTTTTTAGAAAACAGGCAATAATTTCAAAATTAACCGTTTAGCCTACAATTTATATTCTAACTGGACGTGTAATAACTCAAAATTAGTTTCTAAACTCAAAAGTTCCCACTGATTTCTGATATTTCGTATAACTGAATGTAATATTAGCAGTATAGAAATAATGAGACAGTTTCTCCACTAGCTGATATTTGGAATTTGATAATTTTTGGAAGACTTCAAAATTTCCTAGTCCATTTTCCGCACCACGAGCATCACACGTTATTGTGAGTTAATAACTTCCATAAACTTTGGAAACGAAGTATGTCCTACAACTAAAAGATGGTTAAGAAGCGGCGTAGCCTCTCGTTTTCAATTGTATACTCCTACCACTTCGTTTTTGGAATTCCCAAATCCAGAGTCTCAAAGTAGACGATTATGTGGAGTGTTTATTTTAAATGACTAAGTTTGGGTATTACAAAAACCAGATGGCAGAAATAGGCGGTTAAACACGATAGGCTCAGCCGCTGCCTAGCCATCTTTCAGTTGTCGAACAGTACTTATTGTTAGTTCCCAAATTTTATGGTCCAGCTATTAGATTCGAAAGTGTTACCTTTTTTCTAAAAACGCCAAACTGTGCGTAAAGGTGACATAGCTTGCAGATAGCATTAAGATTACTTAACCGTTTGGAAATAATTCCAATTCAAGATGGCGATATGACATATTTAATTCGTTGACGAATTTTACTGTTACAAAATACTTTATTCGTTCGCCTTACACTCGGTATTTTTCTGATGTCCTTGAATTATTGAACTGAACACTTGATTTCATGTTTCTAAGTTCATTCTTGTTTCTTAATACAAAATTGTGACGTTGATTAGAAATTGAATCTGAGAAGTCGTTTGTTATCGCTACGAATCCATCGTTTGTCAGAGTTTATAGAGGCAATAGTTTTTCTTCATTTTTTGTAAACAACACGAAGAACGACACAATTGTGACAATATTTTTTCAATTGTCGTTGACAGTAGTCGTCCCTGCCAGTCGCAGAGTTGATGGAGAAGAGGATATTTAACATTTTCTTGATCTGCTCCGAAAATGTTTTCCCCCTTTTATCTCAACCCATTCAATTTCAAGCTTATCTTAAACGGCTTGCACAACGAACTGAAGCCGATATTCCATTGAAAACATACAGCGGTGTAATCTTCCAGAAATAAAGTGAATCCGGAAAGCCAGATCTGCGGAGAACACGATACTCGATTCGAAGTTCTTTCGAACCTCATTGTTAAGCAACTTTCTACAAACTTTTCCTAACACATTATAATTCGCTAATTAAATTTAGCAGAAATAATTAAATTCCATCACAAAACAGTCATAATATATAAAAGATAGAATAATGTTTTACATGTAGGTGTACAATCAAGGTAGAAACAATATAAGAAAATACAACATAGGTATAAGTTTCTATAAACAATCCTATGTTTATTGTCAATGTTTTTATTGTCTCTGTACTAATCTCAAAAGCAAAATCATCACATCTCGTGCACAGCATTCTTCGTAAAGACTCGTAGAATTTTTCATAACATCTGCATCCTTCATTCGTCCTTCATTCGTACATCTTTCCAAGGTTCTTCCGCTCCATCCATCTTTCATCCTCTTTGTTCTACCTCTTAGAGATAACTTAAATATCAAACGTATAGTCTAATCCTCTAGATTCTTCCTAATCCAAACAAATACAAAATGTTTTCCTCCAAAAAAAAGTATAATTGAGCCATTATATTTGAAAGTGGTATAAGTCTCTTTCTTCTTACATTAACATATTTACGTAATTCATAGTTCCTACAAAAGCTTGCATACAATAACACCTAACATTGAATTTCCTTCAACAAAATCATTAAAATAATTCAATTACTTTACTTAGCCATTTAAAATGTCAAAATAGGACACCTATAGTTAGCTAAAATTAATTGAAACCCACTCTTCTCAACAATGGACATCAATCACTTTCAAAAACAATAGCTTAATTAATGAGCACAACTCAGTTGTACTCATCAAGAAAGCTATCTTTAATATCTAAATGTAAAGAGACTACACGAAAAATCACGAAGGACGTTCTATAATATAGCATGGAGCGAGGATTCTTCGTCGACCCTAAGAGCGTAAAATTCTCATGAAAATATTCTCCGTCGCCTTTCCCCGACTTAACGTCAAAAAGTGGCATCCTCGTCCGTGTATTATTCACGAGGTTATTCGATCTTCTTTTAGCCTCGTGCCCGGCCCTCGGATGCAAACGCACTCACAGCCAGGCTCCATAGTGTATGTTAAGATTTATGAACGTAGGAGGTCCTTAAGAGAATTACCTTTGCAGGTGGCGTAGCCAGGAAGAGGGTAGTTTCTTTTAAAGGACCCCCGATACGACCCTGCCGGGAAGATTCCTTGACAAACGCGCTAAAAAGGATTACCTTCTCTCCTTTAAAAGACCGCTATAGAGAACTGTGCCGCTAAGCCACTCGAATCGACGTCTACTTGATAAATGATACTTCGTCTCGACTTGTATACTTGCGTTCGCGAACAACGACCAAATGCCAGAGTACTGGGGGAGGGAATTTTAACACTAACCCTACTTTAGGGGAGGGAAACGGGAACAAGGACTAACAATAACACGGATGATTTGAATAAATTAATAACGTGAACTGGCAAACAGAACACAAAAATAACACTAAATATATAAAAGCAACACAATTATTGTTATAGGTTCTTATATATTCTTATATAAATTATAAGTTTTATTTATATAAGAATTGCATTATTGATACAATAATATTACAATAAAATTATATATTTAACACAATAAAATATATAAATTATAAGTTCAAACGCATAAACTAAATACTCGTAATATCCATAAAAGACTGTCGTTATTATGTTAATAGTTAGATTACACTCTTACAGTATTGACACTTTACATGTTTTAGATTTGATTTGTTATAAAATAATAATAATATCTTTTTTAACACTAGAACTACCAAGGAAGTCAAAATGACTGGTTCCCAATTTTTCCAAAATTTCTCCAAGGTCATAGAAATAGTGCAGATATTCTATATTAAATATATAAAACATAGATTACCGAATCAGTCATCTTCTCCACCTTTTAAATTGTCTTTTTCCAAAGTACATATTTAATGTATTAAAATGTAACAGATTTATCGTTGGTAGTTCTAGTGCTAAAGATGTATAGGTGATTGTCAGTTTAATATTAGAAAAATTATAGAAGAAAGACTTTACTTAATAATGCGAAAAATTACAAATTTTCAACCCGTTGAACCTGCCAGTTAAAGGTGACTTTCGAAAGGTCATCCGAATGGGTTTCAAGATCTTAGGTATCGGTCAAAGTTTGCGCACATTCTTTAATCACGATCAAAACGCCACTTTAAGAAATAATAGATTTATTTCATAATGTATTCATCATCGATTTTCATGATACTTTTCCAACGTTCTCCAAGTTTTCCCTCGTAAAAGTAGTAATTTCTTTTTGGCACCTTGTCGTTTCATACTGGCACCAGTATCTACATAGCTTGACTACTAGCAAGAAAATATCTAAAAAAAGTCTCAATCTTAAACTACTCCCAGTTACAAAGAAATTTAAAAGAAAACCTTTAGTTAGAAACGTTGAAAGAAGGCAATACACAGAGGTGTCTCAAAGAAAATGTATACACACTCGACAACAATCCTAATGAATATTAAAATCCTTTTATGTCCTACTCCGATAAAATATCTCCCACCGGGATGTCAGTAAAATGAATAAATCACAGCGTACATTCCCATTCAGACGTAAGTTTGACACTCCATGTCCCTCTGACAATACAAATCTACATTCTTCCCATCCCATGAAAGATTAACCTCCCAGTAAAAGGAACCGTTTACGCCCAACAATCCCTGGCAATCCGACCTCCACTAAATTCAGTTGAATCAATAAAACACAATGTACACATGTGCTTCTCTCCAAGTAGAATTTACCTGATCTTCTACAATTCAAAACTCCACGTAATTTCATGTAAAATTGAGACACTCAAGGGAAGACAAACCAGTCCGTGAATTCACCAACCGAAATAACCACTAGGGCGATCATTAATTCGCAAAAATTCATTAAACGTCCTCCACGATTCAACATTGCCATTGTTCCGCACCGGAGAGCTATATCTCGTCGGTGGTTGGAGGTTGAACCCTCAGGAACTCCCGGAAGTCTTCGTAGACCGGAATACTCGAAAGTTCGGAGTCCGAAGTCTACGGTTGGGTTCTCTACTTCTGCCTTATTTATAAGAGACCACCCCAGACCCGTGTGCCTCTCGTTTCGAGGAGGTTCTCGTCGAGAGAGAAACGGTGGACAAATCCAGCTTGATTACGAATTGAAGATAGAGAGTCGATCGGAAGGATAGGTCTGTCCTTTGCTGTCCGTTTCCACTTCCTCTTTCGACGGACTCGGCCCTCGGGCGAATACAAAATACAAGCCGTTTTCGTTGGCTGACTGAATTGGCCACTGTAGGAATATCTCGGATAGACGGAGAACGAACGGGCATAGTTATCGTACTTGTCTTAGGTTGATTAACTCTGCACGAATCTGTCCGCAATGGAATCGCGGAAGGGTGCTTTTAATCGTTAATGGCCGACGAGAGAGAGGGAGGTAAGACTGAAAGTGGAGAATCGTATTGTGTGAGATTGATTTTACAAACTTCTTGGAACCCCGTAGGTGTGTTAACTCTTTTGAGGCTCAACGGGATTAAATTTGTGCCACTTATTTGATACACTTAGCCGACCGCACGCGCCACAGAGACCTGTACAGTTTCCATCGCGCTCGGAAAGCCAAACTGCGCTATCCACCGCGCATTTTTCTGCGTAGAGCCGTAATAATGGCCAATAAAAGACTTCAAAAATTGGTGCATTTTATTATATGTTGTACTCTATAGAAATAAGAAGCTCTATAGAGAAAGAAGCGTTCCTCAGGTCAAAAATAATACCCGATCGGTCGGTCATCGACTAGCTTGGAAATGGATAGATCTATCCGGTCGGTCGGCTAAGTGTTAGAGATGCATTGTGAGTAGACTGCGGATTTTTATGCATTTATGACAAATTAAATACGGCTAAAATATACAAAAAGAACATAATATAAAAATATATCTAAAATATCCAAAGTATGGTATTTGTTGTAATATTTATTAAGTGAAATAAATCCCTAGATAGGTTTTCCTGTCTCACCTGCATTTGTGAAACTCGAAATTTGCATAAACATCCGCAGTCTAATTGTGAGACATTTTCTGTCCCACCTTGAAAGTTTATATTTTCTGATAGCCTTGTTAATAAAAGTAAACCAATTTTGTTCAATTAAAAAAAAAAAGGAATGTCTGTGCAAGATGGGTCATTTTATTTTCTGAATTCTCGTGCCTCAAAGAGTAAAGTGAGAAGAAATTTTTAGAGAGCAATGTTTTCATATATAACGTAATAATATATTTGACTCCCTATGTTACAATGATGTTTGGCACACGTGACGCGGTAAATGGAACAGAAAATTTTTCAGATTTCCAAAAAGTGTTAAACTGAATATATCAGTAGAACAAGTGACGTTGAGATTGGTTCTAGCTACTAATGCATTAACTTATACCAATATATCGGAAATCAGTGATGCATTATTATTCCAACAATTAATTCTAAGTTTTGTAAGGAGTTAATCTATAATACTAAACCTACCAAGCCGGTCAAAACACCGGTACCAAAATGTTTCTAAAAATTAATTGAATTGATAGTGCAGCCGTGCAGTAAATATTCCACTTCTATCTTATAAAATCTAACTTAGTTAATGAATCACCTTCTTCCCCTCCTCGTTTCTATCTTTCTACAATAGTTATTAAATGACTCTAAATTTGAGTAAATACAACGTTAGTAGTTTTAGAAATAATAATAAGTGTTAATTTATATATCATGGTTAAGTTAACATTACTCTTTTTACCCGTAAAAAATCACAAAGGTTTAAATAATTATCTGCCAACCTATAATACGAACGACACAACAAAGTAAAGTAATTTTAACAAATCCACTCGGTAAATCGAGCTCCACGTAACCGAAGCACACAGGGGAGTATTTGAAATCCGAAGAACCACTTCATACGGTGAAATCAAAGATAAGGAAACGATCGATATCATCGGGTCACTCGATAGACCGACAAGGCAGAAAGGCAAAGGAAGAACGAAGTAATTACTCGGAAAGTCCCAAAGAGATGATCGAAGAAAAGAATAGACTCTTTTACTCTACACATGGTGGTCCTATTCCAGTTAAATATGTATGACCGGCCATGCTGGAACGAAGTGGAAGCGCAGAATTGTAAATCAGGAGCGGGACCAACTGGTCGCATCGTGGTATGCAACTTTAGGGGGAAAAGTAACTGCAAAACAAATAGAACTCGAAGAACGAGAACTACTTTCATCCATGTATGCGTCCTCTCTATACCTTTACCTTTCGTTTCAACGTATCGGTGAATTTTCTCCTACATTCGTAACGTCTTTACGTTTCTATGTGAATGTCTGTTTGCGGGCGTTTTCATGGAGAACATCGTCAGAGATGTCAGCCAACAACGTAACGCCAACTGCGACACTTTCGCGGAACTTTCTAACGAAGCGACCGAGAGCTTCTACCGCTATCGATGTAAATCAGGGACGATGTTATAATTTAATCCACCGGGACACGTCGACGGGTTCGTGTCTATCGGTATCGAGACACAAATTTCACGGTACGGTAAACCACTCGGCATTGCCCTCGCGATTTCTAACAGGGGAAGGTTTCTGGATAAGTATCTTACTGGTGGAGAGATTAAACGGGAAGCTTGGTGAGGTAATGGTCGATCTTTATGAGGATGGGAAAATTTTGAGGAGAAAGAGATAGAAATTGAGTATGGTGTAAGAGATATGTGCGCTAGGGACAAGTAAAAGTCGTGTGTATTTTTCGGTTTGAGATATTTAAAGTTAGAGGGGAATATATTGAAATTGAATGTGGCGAATTTAATGATATTTTGGTGGAAGGTGGTCCATAAATAAATATTTGACATGCATTTTTTTTATTAGCCGTGAGTGACAGGAAATTGTGAAAATATCTCTCAAAGGTGGGGGTGGAAAATGCAGTTTTGCAAATATCTCGGTAACTAGACTAGATTTTTCATAATAGACGTTCTTCCGGTATTAACCGTTTGCGTAACACGAGCCACTTTCACTTAACCCAGACTTTCGCGCTCTTCAATTTTTGTGTCGAAAAACTCCATTTATAATATAAAGTAATTCCAAATTAGGATACAAGCACGAGAAGATTGTTCTTGTTGTGCACTATATAAAATAAAACACCAACTTTAGCTTAGTTTGAAATAAAATCTCAAGAGTGCGAAAGTGGCTTTTGGCTTTTTTCGAAGTAATTTTTTAAAACCCTCCCGGTATACAAACGGTTAAGTGAATTTGGATAAGTAAACTGTCGTCCAAATTATTTACTTATTATTTAGTATTTAATTTCCTTTTGTCTGTTGCGATACTATTTGATCGAAATGATTAAAAAATAGTTAATTTCTAAAATTAAATACTTTGATACTTACAGATACATAAAGCACGCAATTTTTATTTAGTGCACGAAAGGAATCTTTAGTTAGGAGTCTACTTCTTTGATTTTATAGTAAACATTCAACAGTTAGAATCAAATAGTTTTACTATTATACTTCTTTCTCGCTCTAGAATAAAAGGATGTAATAAATAACACGAATAGCTAAAATTTCTCGCCCTTGGACACAAAAAACAAAAAATTGGTCGACTTTTATCTCCACTCTGCTGTTCCGTTTTGTACTCCCATAGGACAATAGCAATCCTACTTCCCATTGTTTGCTGCAAACCAGCTATGATGGGGACATATTCGACAACTATCGACCTGAAACTCGCTACTTTCCTCTAAAAAAATCCGACAGTGAATTTAATTAAATATTGTAAAACAAAAATGTTTCTTTCTGCACAGGTGCTAAAATTTTATTAGTACTACTAGACGGAAAATAATTTCTATTCCATCAAAAACGTAAAATTCACCTCAACCACTTAACTTCAACCTCTATTTTCAACCATTTTAAATAGAATTAGATGAAAAAGCACATAAGCAATGCATCTTACGTATTCGTACATACAAACAAACGTACAGACAGCACAGTCAATCTTACCTTTCACCCAGCAATTTGTCACAGAGTTTCTGTCCTCGATGCACCACTCGACGCCTTGCTTTTCCATCTTTTCGTCGAGCTGATAAATGAATGACTTTTAAAGTGATTGACCGCAAGTAGAATGAAGTAACAGGCAACCTCTCGAAAGATTAATACCCCGCGTTTCAACCCGTTTAAATTCTACTCTCGAAATGAAAATTAGAAGTTCGAATTCCACCTATGTCACTATCTATAATATCAACGATATATTTCATCCTGTTCCACGACGTTTTTCTCTCGCTGACCCATAGAATCTGAAATTTCAAACTTATCGCCACTATGAGCTCCACATACCGTGAGAGAAACGCGTTCAAATATTTGATGAAATAGTCCACGTTCTCCGACGAAAGAAAAAGGGAAGAAGGAAGAAGGTAAAGGAGGGCGAGAAAGAAAAACGACGTCGCGAAAGAAATATTCAAGAATCGATGTACCTCCACGTCGTGCACTAGCTACGTACCATGTTTCTCCTCCGATACCGTTGCAGGCGGAAAAGTTTTCTAACGAGCAAAGATACTCGATCTTACCGAGGTATCCTGAACTCCGTTAACCCTTCCTTATAACGAGGTCTATGGGGAAATTCATGGAGAGGTCGAGGATCGACGATTTCCAACGGCGCTCTCGCGAGGACGATTTTTTACGGCTCTTCGGCTCCCTCGATGGAGGTCATATATTATGTGCAGATGTATGCTACAGGTATAATAGCTCGTGTTCTCGGCACGAAAATGGAAAATTGCCTGATGAAAAATTTACAAGACGTCGATCGGGGAAATTTCAATCGTGCTGCGACAGGCGGACTGGGAATACCCTTTACTTTTGATGAAAAAATAAGTAATCGAAGATGAAAACGAAATAGGGGTTGAAAGTAGATTTTAGATTCCTTTTTTTAATACTTTTTAAAACTAGAATTACCAAGAAAGTCAAAATGACTCGTTCCGAATTTTTTCCAAAAATTCTCCATATTTGTAAATCAGTCATAGAGCAAATATTCTACATTGATTTTATAAAATACAAAATTAACAAATCGATCATCTTTTCCACTTCTTGATTTCTCTTTTTCCACATTTAACCCTTTTAGTGCCGGACAACGATATACTGTCGTCAGAAATGGTGCTAACACTGGATATCGAAGGGTTAATATTCAGTTTCCAATACGACATCAGTAATTTTATGATAAATAATTGTAAATACACAGTTTATGCTCTATATTGCGTATTCTATCTAAACTATCGCCAAACGACAGTTCTTTTTATTCGCCATTACATTTGTTATTAGTTCCATCAACTTTTTCACTCGGCACTAAAAGGGTTAATATTTAGAAATACAATAGATTTAACGCCGGTAGTTGTAATGTTAAATAAAGTTGCTTAGATAATAAGATAATACCAAAAGAATTGTAGGAAATTTTCGTTAGTAAATCTATCTTAAAGAGAGAAACTTATTGGAAAATACAAAATGGGAAATTCGTAGGGGGTTTGTTTGCAAAAGAGGAGTCGTAAAAGGCAGAGGATTGCAAGATATCGAGGGTGATCCTCTGTTGACTCGTTAAAAGAACAAAAACGGTATTACAGGGTATCTGAATCCCACGATGGTCATTCATGCGAAACAATGGAGGGACAGAGGACCGTTGTTTAAATATTGAAACATCCCGAAGGGTCGCGCGTTATTGAACTTCTTGCGGTTGTTTCTTCGCCGAGGAAGAGGAGAGGGAGGAAAAAAAGGAAGGAGTTTTTCTTACGACATCCTGAACAGGACGGCTTTCAAGAACGACTTTTCGAACGAGACCTCGTAACCCCCTTAAAACTTCTCAAGCTCGCGGATTTCTCCACCCCCGTTTGCGCTTCCCTTCGTTCTTTCACCCCTGTACATCCCCCACCAGGAATTTCTAACTTCGATAAAACGTTCCACCTTCTCATTCTACCTTGCCATATTTTTTTAATCGGCGTCTTTTGAGATATGTAATTACAATTGACTCGATTCTCTGCTGACAACCCTTTCGTTACGATAGGAGTGAGTCAAAAATCGCAATCATATGTGCTGATAATTTCGTAGTAACTTATTAATATACTGCGGATTTTTATGCATTTATGACAAATTAAATACGGCTAAAATATACAAAAAGAACATAATATAAAAATATATCTAAAATATCCAAAGTATGGTATTTGTTGTAATATTTATTGAGTGCAATAAATCCCTAGATAGGTTTTCCTGTCTCACCTGCATTTGTGAAGCTCGAAATTTGCATAAACATCCGCAGTCTACTTATTAATATTTCCTCTAATTTATTAATATTTCCCCTAATTTATTAATATTTCCTCTTTAACCTATTTATTTTCTACCTTAAAATACCAAGATCTTTTTCTGCAGGAATATGTTAACTTCTGTGTAATTAACACTTTACCGATCGGTATTTTTTTAACATCTTACCCCTTCTGACCAATCACTTGGCCACAAATACTTCCTTGATACAGATATCTATTCGAAAATAACAAATTCTCGTCACTGAGTCCTTAACACAGGTAATCATAATTATAAATGACAATTAATTAATTGGAGTAGCAAACCAATTAATAAGTTAAAAGTTCAAAGGCGTTGGGTCCGAAAAGCCTATTAATAGGCTTCCGGTCGGTAAAGTGTTAAGTAACTATTAACTCCATTGAATTGTTCAATTTTTAATCCTTTCAAAGTGGTTTTAGCATATTTTAACACTGCAATTAGTAAATATTGATACACCTAATATTCACATAATAAATTCATTTTTTGATTCAGATCACTTTCATAACCACCAGCACACACACACATACACACGTGGGTAATTAAATAATCGAAAACAATTTGTTGAAACCACAGTAAAATATCGAATGATCGACCAAATATTATATCCACACCTTTTGCGATAATCTAAACTGCTAAAATAAAAATATCAGTGGCCGTTACGTCTGCTACCTCATTCATCGCCGATCAAATGTTGTTATCCTTTACGTAGGTCATCTCAAATTCTTAGAACTCGTTCTGTATATAAAGTCGACCGACAAACCTCTGCTCAGTTGAGCTACGGACGGCTTCGCGATCGGACGGATTCGCGAACAAACAGTGTGGCTCTAGTCGTTATTAATCCTTTCATAAAATCCGTACGATCATAGCCTACAATCGAAACATCAAATGACGATATTAATCACCATATCAACACTTTATCTACCGCTTTACTCTTCGGCTATCTTAACTATTTGCAAAGATCTATAAATTTAGAATCGGGATGTACTTGTTACTTTAACTTTAACTGTTTTAACACTAGAAGGACCGACGGTTAATTTATTATATTTAAATATATTAAATAAGAACTTTGGAAGAAGAGGAATCAAGGGGTGGAAAATATGATCGGTTTGGTAATCTGTGTTTTATAAGATCAACTTAAAATTTCTAGTCTAGGACTCTCCTGTAAATTTAGGGAATATTTGGAAACAAATGAGAATACTTAAGTCATTTTGATTTGTTTGGTCGTTCTAGTGTTAAGATAGTGTAATTTAATTTTATCGACATTTGTAGTAGGCTATTAATAGTCTATTGATCGATGATCGCTGCTAAGTGAAAAAACCTGTTATACAATAGGTTTCTGGTAGATAAAGTGTTAAGATACGCCAATAGACACTGGAGCTAACGTACGATAATATCGCGTGTGTTGTTATTGTTTTCTACTTCTGCTGCAACTACTACGGTCATTCCACCGAGGACGTCTTATCACGCAGCATTTCAGCATCTCATCCAAAGGTAACATAGCTTTAATTGTAAATAGATAATCTTGATAAGTGACTATAGTTAGTCTTTATTGGAGGCGTACTTACCTGAAAGTAGTGCAAGTCTATTTATGTATGTTACGCTCCGATATTAACCACTTTATGGTAGAGCTTTTATGCAATAGCATTTAACATTAATGTTTTTTTTAACGAGGATATTCTTCCCTATTTACTTTGTTATTTTAAATAAAGAAAATGTCATCGATGTTTAGATGAAAGTAATTTTAAGAGAAACTCGTTCCATTCAAGCGTAGACTTATACTACTTAACACTTTACCGACCGGTAGCCGATTGGACTTTTAACTTATTAATTGGTCGCTACGACAATTAATAAATTGTTATTTTTCATTGCGGTTAACTGTGCCAAGGACTCAGTGAGGAAACTGTGCAATTTTCGAAGAGATATCAGTATCAGGGAAATATTTACGTGCAAGTGACCGATTAAAAGTGGGTAGGATGTTAAAAAATACCGGTCGGTAAAATGTTAAGAAATACTTGTATACGTTAGACACCATTGTACTTTGACCTTCACAAATTTTCGCAATATATGTAAAGAACATTATTTTGAATCTACAACGAAAATTTTTAAGGTGACACAATCAGGTAATACATGAGCCCGTTGTACGAAAAGTAGTATAAGTCACGCTATGAGTCGTCGAACTAAAAACTGGTAATTTTTCTTGACTATATTACATTATTTATACTGACAAAGATATAAGTATATAAGGTAACAACTCCAAGTAAATCTTCTCCTAAATTGACATCAATATTTTTAATTACGTTAAATTGCAAATTCTATATATCTCAATTTAAATAGAAACTGACTACTACCACTTTCATAATATACAAATCATAGATACATGAGGTTTTCGAAAGACGGAAAATAATCGAGTAGTTCGTAATGTAAATGAAAAAATTTAGAATAGTGTAAATATCAGGATAGGCCACTTCTGAATCGACTGACTTCCAACGCAACCGCTCCAGCGGTCACCGCTCGACCTCAGTTTTTGTTTACATATCCTGTTGTTTACAGTTCCTGAAAATTTTCAACCACTACGTACATAACGCTAAGAGGTAAAACGAAAAAAAAATATCGAAAAAGTTTCACGTGGCGTTCAAGGTGGGTTGAGATGTTTTCCTTTGTATTCTCACCATCGACGTGAAAATTAGCTCGAGATTTACACCGAGATGTTGCTTAATTGCACTCGAGCGTGCACTTAACGAAGGTTGAAAAATGTTGTGCGAACATTGATTGTTTGGACTTTATTTTTCAAGTTTCAAGGAGTCGGTGAAAATGCTCTCGCACTTGGTGAAAAAAACCAATCGACGTTTGAATAATACAAAAGCCATTTCGCGCTTTCGTATATCACGCTTGTGATTCATTTTACGTGGATTTTGAAAAATTACAAAAATAGGTATTTTTTTTATAGAAAGTTTCGTTTAAACAATGCATACACTGGAAAAGTATAGTTCGTGAACGAACCTCAAATTGATGCCATTTCGAGATATATCCTTCAACCAGGCTCGAAAAATATTGTCGAAAAAGCGAGGATTTTTAGGAAAATAAAATCTGTACATGTACTCGTGTAGGACTTCTTTTTTTGTTTTCTCGGTACTCTATGTTTAGCTTCTCCATTGTTGATACTCAAAGTGAGCATAGAATCGTGTTACGAGTGAAAGCACAGTTACTTCCTGCAAAGTAGAAAATTGAAAGTTTAAAGTAACTTCATTTCATACGGTACTTCGTTTTGGAGAATACAATTCCACAAATACTGAGAGCTACAAATTCACCGTGCACCTGACTATTAATTTCTTTCAGTTTACATTTCATGAATATCTATTTGGATATTCATCTTCTATTTAATTTATGTAAATATTATTACAATCATTATATGTTATCTATAAGTTTCATAACAGACATAATAATCATATTAAATAATTTTAGTTCTACACCTAATTTTAATTATTTTAGCTACAAAAATAATTTATTTTAAATACATTTTAAATTCACCTTCTTTTAATTTATGTAAATATTATAACAATCATTATATGTTATCTATAAGTTTCATAACAGACATAATAATCATATTAAATAATTTTAGTATTACACCTAATTTTAATTATTTTAGCTACAAAAATAATTTATTTTAAGTACATTTTAAATTCATTTTCTTTTAATTTATGTAAATATTCTAACAATCATTATATGTTACCTATAAGTTTCATAACAAAGAATAATCATATTAGATAGTCTTTTTGTTAGTTCTATAGCCGATTTTAATTATCTGAGCCATGAAAATAATTTATTTTTCTCCCAATTAAAATTTTATGTAACAAAAGAATTATTTTACAATATTAATTTCACCAATTGATCATGTAGTATGATAATATTTTGAAAGAGAAAAAATTTATAGAACCTTCGGAAACGTCCATCGAGTTTGCCATTACGTTCAAAGTTTTATGAGACATCGATGAAATTGACCTTTCCGTCAATTCGTTGAAACGTCCGTGGCATTTATCTTCCCAAAGAATACGACAATTAGGGAAGAACACTGAATCGCCCGGTGATAAATGCCTTCCACTTCTTTTTCTCCATGGGATTTCGGAACTCGTAAAGAGGACGTGGCCCTCATTATTAGAAAATCGTCCTCCATTAACATAGACACCCCGATCCGTGAAACCTGGCGCAGTGATGGTTAATCGACTCGCTTTTTGCAAATACGCCGATTTTCCTTCTTTCACCTCTACGAATCATGTTTCTCTTTTTTTTCCCCCTTTAACTTCTACCTCGGTTTTCACCGCCAGCTTCTTCTCTCTCTTCGACATTCCGCTATTCGTTTCAACCCTCTTTCGCGCCACTTGAACGTTCATCCCCTTTCTTCGAGTTCGCGTTTCTCGCTAGTATCTTCTCTTCGTTTGCGGCAATTGAATAATTAAGTCTTGCCACTTGCTACGAACGAGCGGAAGCGCGAATCCAGAAGATCGATCGCGGCAAGCTTTGGGATATTTTCGGGAGCAACTTGCAAGGATCATCGAGTAATCCGAAATGAGAAATACTCTGAGAGAAGCATAACGAGGGTGAAATGTCTTGGACAGGAAAAATTGTGTTAGTAGTTTGAAGAGTTTTTGTAATTGCAAGAAAATCGAGGTTTTATAGGAAACGAAAGTCGTCAATTGACGCGATAAATGTTTCTATTTAAATGGTTTAATCAGCGTGAAAGTGAGGATAAATGTGACGCTTTAGCAAAATTAAATCGATGATTGTAGGACATTTTAAGTATTCTCTATAAAACAACGCGAGAGGAAGAGGAAAGTTAAAGTATCAAATGTAGAAAATAGTAGTAGAAAAATTCTAGTAGATGTAAATGTATGAATTGGTGACAGGAAAAATCTTTGATGAAGGAAAGTACGTACTACAATTTTCATACAACTTAATTATTAATTGCAATACGTAGTTACTTCGATACAGTTTAGAAATAAAAAAATAGGGCTATATAAATGTTTAGGAAAATGATGAGAAACCCCAATGTTGTTTTTAAAGCCACAGAATAAGTTTGTGAACCGCAGTTTCTTCATCAAAGATACAGTCTCAATTAGAATGATAAACTCTATACAAGTTAAGTTACCTGTTTATATTCTAATTAAAATCTAAGTCTTTCTAATCACATTAAAAATAAGTTACATCCTAGACTCCAAACGAGTCGTTTATCGAGGAACTTTAATGAGAAAAATAATTTTGTCGCGCGACCTTTCGACATTAATATTCGAATCATTGACCCGCGGTGAAAAGCACACGAGAAGGCAGAAATGTCAAGGGGGCAGAGCGCTCTGGAATACGTGCAAGTATCAAGAGGGTAGAATAATCGCGATTGCGACGGGCGCAAATTAGAGAGTGGCAACTACCAACTCACGGCGGATTCATTCCGCTTGGTACAGCAACTGCATTTTAACCAGGCTAACGGGAATTACAAGTTCGTGCCATTAAAAATGGTTGTTGCCGTCGCCAAGTGCCACCCCCAGCACCCTCAATCCGACCTAATGCCACTCGATAGAACCGGAGAAGTAGACGACTGAGAGGCCGACATTTTCGTTGTACGACCCGACAGGTATTAGCGCTACTTCCTACCCCAAGTTTTACCAAATTGGAACGTTTTCTTGTCCAATGTGTCGCGAATAGCTCGTCATCCCCTAATATCAACTCCGATCGGCACCATAGATTAAACTCTTGTCGTACAATAACGTGTGCTACTCGTGACGCGATAAATGGAATAGTCAATTTTGAAGTGCTCAGAAATTATTTGATTACAAGTATCAGTGGGAAGTGAAAAAATAAAATTAATTCTACACTATTCAATATTACGTTAAGTCATTTACTATATCCGAAATTAGGGGTAAAATTGTTATTTTAGTAATTAATTCAGAGTCAGTGCACATTTAATCACAAAATAAATGGCACGGCAAGGGGTTAATGTTCCCACGCAGTGTACATCTTAACTTTCAACCATACAAAACACCCAAGTACAATTTCAAGGATATGAATTTTTCTCCTATCGTCAACTCCTATCGTCTACTACCCTAAGTTTTACCAAATTGGACCGTTTTCCTGTTCAATGTGTCGCGAATATCTCGTCATCCCCTAATATCAGATCCAATCGACACCATAGGTTAATGTCACCACACACTGAACATTTCAACTTTGAACCACACAAGACAACCAAAGTACAATTTCAACGATGTAACTTTTTCGATAGAAATATTTTCCACGAAATCCAACTTCCACCGTCCACTCCCTATCTAATATCGACAGTGTTTCATTATAAATTCGGCAACAATTTGACCAATCACCGTGAGCAACCACTGGAAAAAGCCACCTTCCACGGCATGACATTTAATTCGTGGACAACCCCGCGACGAGTTTCACGCGCAAACATTAATCACCCATTGTTTAATCACGGACGTATCGGCCAGCTCGAAACGTCAGCCCTCGACGGGTTTGTTAATCCTTTTGCCTAACAGGATGTGAAATTTAGTGGGAAGGAATACATTTGCATGAAGCCAGCGGGTGGTCGCGAAATCGCCGAAGCCAGGTATAGGTGTATGGCGTTCGTTTAACGCGGCATGGCTCGTGCGAGTTCGGACACGGGGATGAAAGGGGCTGGTTAGGCGCGCACACCCCTTCGAACGTGTGTAATGTTCGTGTAATACCTGGGAAAGCCTGTAACGGTAGGACGTAACCTCTTTCCACGTCGGATCTATCTCGCGTGACCGGAATTCGAAGACGCCCTTGCAGAACCTTCGAGGGTGCTATGACCGTACGATGTTATTCCTCTCTCTCTCTCTCTCTTATTCGACCTCGTGTCCTTTTCTCCATCTCTCTGTCTTTCGGTGTGTTCTCTTACCCTGATATCATTGGTCCAGAACGTGGAAGAGGCACGTAGGATTCTACTTGGAGAAATATTGCTGCGAAGGCGGAATACACAATGCTGTGGCATCCTGCACACCGCGCACGAATGTTTTTCTTTCCACCCCCACCTTAATACGATTCAGATTCCTCGATGCGGTAGCACGTTTCTTCTTATGACCGACCGATCGACTGGTGTCTTCCCTGACCTTTTTCTAAGGTTTTTACGACGATGCGCGGTCGGTGACGATCGTTTCGTTCCGGAAATCGTATTTGGATTCTTGAAATCAGTTATACAGCCATTGTATACTTGGGTTTGTCTTTTGTGGGTTGCTGGATTTTCAGTTTCGGCGAAGGGCAATCCCTTGTGGTATAATAACGAGGGGTTACTCGGCACGTGGCAAATGGGGTAGGAAATTTTGAAGTTTTATGGCGAGTATTAAATAGAATTTGTCAGTGAGATGATTGGATTGTTTCTGTGTTGTTGATGTTGCGTTAATTGTACGGCATTTTAGGAATCAGTGATACGTTTTTATTGAGTTAGGAGGAGGAGTTAAAGTTAGTTTTATTATGTTGATACGGTACGTGTCTCCATGGAAAGGACATCACTGTGATGGCTTTAAAGAAATTTGAATGTTACTAGTTAGAAGTGACAGTCCCTTTGGTCTCTCTGTCACTAAAGTCCTTGGTAGCTGCGATATACTTCATAAATATAGATGTATAGATTTTAAAAGAGAAATCAAAAATAGAAATGTGCAATGACTGTAATTTAGATAACTTTTGTTAATTTTAGGTAGTTTTATATAATTTTAAATAATTGTAAGTAGTGTCAGGTGATTTTCTGCCAACTTAATTTTTCACAATTCGACAATTATGTTGTGTATTCTCCTAAATCTCTCTCGCTGTCTGTAGTTCACTGTCAGAATGGTATTTTTCTCGTCGAATAATGCAGAATAATCAACGGCAGAAAAATCCATAAAATTAATTTCAGTCAGACGCCGAAAAATTTTAAAGTAACTCATAGTACAAGAAACTAAGATTGTTTCCTGGCGTAATCGAAAATTCGCGGATCGCTGAAATCTCAGACTGTGCCGGTTCAATTTCGATAACGCAAACAAATAGACTGGTGGAGGAATGATTCCTTGGACGGAATGGTTGGCTGATTCCACGTTGGCCGAAGTAATTGAACTCGAACGCGTACTTGCATAATTTATATTCAAAGCAAGTCGGCCACGATGCCGTAACGTTGCATTATTACGTTCGCTCGAAAACATTGGAAAGATATTCCCGCGAAACTCATTCTACAAGAAGTATCAAGAAAATGTGGAGAACAGCGCAACATTCCGCACCCTTAGTTCTCCAGGTAGTCCTTCGGTGCTGCCTCTGATATGTAAAAGGTATTCTTTTTTCCAGACTTCCACTATTTTTCATTTCTACGAGGAGCGAAATCGATTCCCAACGTTTTTAGATAATTTAAAAACAATACCGACGCACGAAGGAGGATGTTGACTTCTGATCGTAACCGTATGTTTACAATTCATAGAATTTTTAATATGCTTGTTAAGAGAAAAGAAAAATGAGCGTCCCTATCGATTCTCTAAAAATTAAAACTGGTATCAATGTCAATCAAGAACCACACACAAAAAGATAACTATCAAGGTCAATTAAATCTATCCATCTTCATACACTAGACATTCTCCCTCTGATTAAAAATTCCCCAAATCTTAAGAAATAAGAAAAATCAGATTGTTAAATGAATCTATAAAAGTTTTAAATAAAAACTATCATTTCGTATTATCATCCCCATCAAACCAGGACCCCCACAATTAATGAAATATCGAACTCAATTAAATCAAGGCATCAACAAACACCAAACTTAGCCCCTCTAATTCAGAATTCCCCAAACTTCAAAAAATAAAAAGAATAAACTTCCCAATCGGCTCACTAAAAATTTAAAAAAAAAAATGCCTCATGTTACCAGCCACATCAATCAAAGACTCCCACAATTAAACAAATATCAAATTCAATTAAATCCAGGAATCAACAAACACAAAACTTACCCTCTCTAATTCAGAATTCCCCAAACTTCAAAAAATAAAAAGAATAAACTTCCCAAACGGCTCACTAAAAATTTAAAAAAAATACTACCTCATGTTACCAGCCACGTCAATCAAGGACCCCCACAATTAAACAAATATCAAATTCAATTAAATCCAGGAATCAACAAACACAAAACTTACCCTCTCTAATTCAGAATTCCCCACACTTCAAAAAATAAAAAGAATAAACTTCCCAATCAGCTCACTAAAAATTTAAAAAAATACTACCTCATGTTGCCAGCCACGTCAATCAAGGACTCCCACAATTAAACAAATATCATAGTCAATTAAATCCAAGTATCAACAAACACCAAACTTACCCTCTCTAATTCAAAGTTCCCGAAATTTCATAAAATAAGAAAAATCAACTTTCCGATCGACTCGCTAAACTTAAAAAAAAATACTACCTTATGTTGAAAGCCACATCAATCGAGTACCCCCTTCGACAAAAGAAGTATCGAACACAATTAAATCCAGGCATCCCCGGATATCCGGATCAAGTCTGAGGCAGTTATGACGAATCCGTGGGATAGTTAAATTACTTCGCTTACCAGGGGAACACCCATCCCCTGACTTAGCCCCATTTCAAGCATTATTATCGTCTCGTCGACCAGGTTCTTACCTCCGCTCGACGGCGAAATTTCTCGTTAGCGGACACGGTAACGAGGTAGAAGGCTCGCCCTAAGGCAGCTTAGTGACGTATTCCGCGAATCTCGGTCGGCACTCTTCACTTGGACCGCTCGTCTGACTTTCGCATTAAGTGCTCGAGTGGCTCGGAGGAGCAACGAGGAAGATTCGGCACGAAAAGGCCTACTCTCCGACGGAGTGGCTTACCGTGTCACCGGTAACGCGATTCTTTCGCGAAGGAAATTAGCTTGGCTGACAACGTGAACCTGTCACAAAGAGAGAGAGAGAGCACGATCTCTGAAATAAGAGCAACGTTCTCCAATCTTCGCATTGTCGGGTCAATTTTGGCGTGAATTGCCACATTCGGGAGATAGACAACGTGCCCTCCTGACGTTTAACCCTTTGAGAGGGAATTGGTCTTTCGACTTTTTTTGTCTGCCGAATGAAATGAAGATTGAGATGTTCTATACGGTTGGGTAATTAATTTCGTTCCATGATAGAAATAATTCTGTAAGTGTTACTGGTTAGTGGATATTGCTGCAATGGTTATTATTAGTAATTAATAACGAGGGATGTTTGTGTGAAGATGTAAAACATTTGGGACATTCTTTTAACCTATTATTCTCTGGTGTTCCTTTTTTGGGACATTTTCAATTTTTTTGTTGTAGGTCGTTGTACTGTTACTTCAACATTTTTTTGCATTTTTGAATTGCGGCGGGTAATACGTTGACTGTCATAGGGGTCACCGGTGACCGGCGTTATTGAATTCAATGAAATTTTATGAAACTTTAAATTTGCAATATTTATGAATTTTCAGATATTCTAAATACTTAATAATAATAATAATAACCTTTATTTCAACGAAATACAGTTGACAGATACAAAGTATATCAATGTTTTAAACCAATAGGTTTGTCTAACATTCAAAAAATAACGGACTACTGAAGACTAATGATTAAGCTGGAAATAATTGTAGAGGACAAATTTTCATAAAAAAAAACCTCAGCTGAGGTTCTAAATACTTAATTAGTTGCGTTAAGAAGATAAAGATATGCCGAACATTTATCTATTAGTGTTTCTGAAGTTTCTGCTTTATAAAGATGTGATTTTAATTAAAAAAGGTTTCACGCCAGTAGAAATGATAAAACTAACGAACTACCGATGGCGTTCAACATGACAATGGATTAAATTTAAATTTAGGATACAAATAAGTAGTTTTAATAGAAAGCTGCTTTGACAGGTTGATGTGAAAATAGAAAATACGGAATTATCGAGATGGAGAATAGACTTTTATGTTCCTGAATGTAAGATAGATTTGTAAAAAATGTTGCATTTTTACGCCACCTCAGGTGTTATGTTATTCGAGCAAAATTCAAAGTTTATTTGGACCTATTTTTGTTCGTTTCATTTCCCGTGATCAAAGGTGAGTTCGAATGAGTTTATTTCCTGCAAATATTATTACCAACTATCCACAGAGACTGTTATTATATATATCTATAATAACATACCTTTCAACAATACACTAAAGTAACTATTATTACAATATCTCTCAAGTATTACACACCGAAATTCGTTACAACGTATTAGAAATTATTCAGGAAAAGCTATTTGACGCGGAAGTACATCAAATGCGCGGAAACCGGAGGACTTTTAATAAGAGCGTCGTGCCAGTGCAAAGAAACGCTTTGAAGAATCTCGTCTCTGAAAGTACGGCGAGGTAAAGAATTTCCATAAGCTTCGAAATATGTCATCCAGAAAACTTTTACAGCGTATTTGATCGAACAACGTAATCGGAACTTGAAGAAACAAGAGAAAAAAAAGTGTTGTTTCTTTGAAAGAAACGAAAGACCCAAAGCTGAATAATCCTAGCGTAGTCTTCGAAACGTTTATTTGCATTTAATTATTACTGTTTATTCGCAGTATAGAGGAGGGCAAATATAAAGTGCACACGTTTCGTCTGTATTTAAATATCGTCTTTCTCCGCACACACTTTTAGAATCCCGTAGAAAAGGTCTTTTCAGAGGAGAAGAGACTTTCCGCGAGCATGTACCGACGTTTCGTACTTCCTTTTTTTCCATGGTTCGCCAGCAAAGAACGAAACGAATGGGGCGTTTATTTATACTTCAATATCGACCAGCGGTGCTTCCGTTGAACAGGAGAAGTTCAAACATGTCGTTTCCGGGGGAAGTCAACGGAAAGCAAAAATTTCACGATCTTAATCGGACAACGGTCCAATAATTCGGTTATGGTACGTGAGGAGGTGAAGACTTAAATTTGCAATTAATAGGGCAGAGTTCAAATCCTCCTCCGTGACCACTGCCAATTTTTTCTAAACTAGTAATTAATATGTTATAGTCTGAGTGATTTGAAACACGCTTAAAACACTAGATCCTAAGTGAGAAGACTGATCTCGCTATTAGTGGGTCCAAGTTTCAATTCCCTATCACTTCGGAAACATTTTTCCTAAATTATTAGTTAATGTGTCGGCCTTGGTAGTTAGGAACTCGCCTAGAACAGTAGGTCCTAGGTGGGATGATCATGACAGTTAGTGGGCCATGGTGAATTAGG
This sequence comes from Cerceris rybyensis, assembly GCA_910591515.1. Lineage (NCBI taxonomy): Eukaryota > Metazoa > Arthropoda > Insecta > Hymenoptera > Crabronidae > Cerceris > Cerceris rybyensis. The sequence goes on from OU342790.1 coordinate 11,109,157, forward strand.
AGATAAAAACTGAGACTCGGAATTAGTAGGCTGGAGATTAAATTTTCTGCCACCTCTGGAGAATTTTTCCTAAATTGTTATTTAATGTGTCGACCTTGAGGATCAGGAACCCACCTAAATTAGTAAGTCCTACGTGGGGTGACCATCGCAATTGTGGGACCATGATAACTTAGGAGTTGAAGACTGCGACTCGGAATTAGTAAGCTCACAATCAAATCCTCTGCCATCTCTGGAGAATTTTTCCTAAATTGTTATTTAATGTGTCAGCCCTGGGGAATAGGAACCCACCCAAATCAGTAGATCCTAAGTGCAGTAGTCCCATCGCAGTTTGGGGGCCATGGTGAATTAGAAGATGAAGACTGGAAATCGCAATTGGTAGGCCCGAGTTCAAATTCTCTGCCACGTCTAGAAAATTTTTTCTAAATCGTTTTTAATGTGTCAGACTGATTGTGAGTCGTTAAGAGCCCATCTAAAACAGTAGATCCTAGATGGGATGACCATGGCAGTTAGGAGGCCATGGTGAGTTAGGAGACGAAAACGAGGTCTCCCAATTAATAGTCTCGAGTTCAAATCGTCCCCCATCACCACAGGGAAATTATTTCCTAAACTATTAATTAATATGTCATAGTCTCAATAATTGGGAACCCACTTAAAACAGTAGGTTCCAAACATAACGGTCATAGTAGTTCAAATCGAGAAGTATCAAACGAAACAACAATCTTAATTCATAGATAGATAGGATCGAAAGGGTACACGTCGCTGTCAGTGATTCCGTTCCGCAGGAGTTTCCGAACTCTTTGCAGAACTGAATTCCATTATCATTCTCAAGGAACGAGTATTCTACAACTTTCTCTCCCTCCCCTCTCTTTCTCCTTCGTAACTTTTGGTAATGGAATATGTTATGAAAACTACGCTATGCCCTCGCCTCCATTTATGGAATATTCTATTATCGTCTTTATTACCTGCTTCGTAAATAAAAGTTTTGTATGCAACCACACCCCGACACATTACTACGAGTCCCCATAGGAAGAAACTTTTCCATTACACTGGCTTGAATAAAATATTCGAGAGTACAGTAAATATTAATGGCACGCGAAGATAGATTCAGAAATACGTCAACGAGAAAAGAATGTTTCGAGAAGAATGACCGATCGACTGAATGGCAATTGTTTCTCCCCTTTCTACGATAACTGACAATGAACTATTATACAGTATGGGACACTAATTATATAGACCTTGACATTAGATTTACGGAAGCCGTCAAATTAACGAGCTCCTACTTTCTTAACACGTTGAACGCCACCGTTATTCTGCTAGTTTCATAATTTCTACTGAAGTGAAACTTTTTCTATTAGATTCACATCTTTACAAAACAGGAACTTTAAAGATAGAAGATAAATAATTATTCGATAGATCTTTATTTTTTTAACGTCGATATTTAAATATCCAGTATGTCCGAGAATTCATAAATATTACAATTTAAAACTTACACGAAATTTCACAGAACTCAAGAGGACCGGTCACCAATGACCTCATGTCAAAGTGTTACTAAGCATTGTTCAAATTTACAGAGAAGGAGTTCAATAGATATTTCATGTGTATTCTATAACACAATAATTACTTAAAGAATTATCATCTTTGTCGTTTGATCTTTCCTTTTGCAAAGTTCTTATTTATTATACTATAGAAATATCTAATAACTTTATTATATAAATATGTAATAATAATCATATAAATTAATAAATTTCATTTAATATTAGTATTGCAGTTTAACAGATTTCAAGTTCGTAAATCTAGTGTTAAATACTTTCGTAATGATAAATTATCCTATACAAACCCATCGTAAAATCCATACTGTAACCAAGGAAAAGAGAAAGAAGCTCCGAAAAAATGTAAAATTCGCAAAGTACACTTCGCGAAACTCTCTTCTCTCAACAATGCATCACGTAAGCGCCATATTGGGGGGTGCTTTTGACAAATCTGTAGTTCGAGGCGATAGACTTAGGGAATTCCATTGTATTCCGTTCTCCGTATTCACGTTCATTGGAAGGGCTTCTTAAAGTTTACATTAAATCGAATTCAACATCCACCGACACTGTGGGCTTTGACTGTAACGTGGGTGGTTTGTTATTCCAGCATGGAAGGGATTCCGAAGCTGTTCTCTGCCAACTTTGCACCCGGAGTTATGTCCTCGCGGGCAAATGCTTCGTGCATAACTTCGCAACGAGCACATGGACTTGCGCGTATTGCTACTAATCTTGCACAGGTGCTACGCCGTGATGATATTAAATCAATTAAATAATCCTACCGAATAGAATTTATATATTTTCAAACGTACCGTGAGATTTTTTTAACCCTCATACGCTCCTTGGGTGAAATTTCACCCCACTTCTGTTCACAGATACTGTATAATGTATCATTCCTTTTTAAATATATTGTAACTTGTTTTAATTGAAGTGAAATATGGTATAATAAATTAAAAATAATATTAATTAAAGTGAGAATGGAAAGTGAGTGAAATATGACCTGAGAAAGATTTATGTAACTATTTTTGAGAAGTGTGTTAGGGTTAAGGGGATGAATATAATGTATCAGGTAAATTTGTTAATTTAAGAATGTTTGTTGCGAGGAAAAATTCAAAGTGTTTCTTATAGTAGAAACAAAGCGGAAAGTATTTTGAGTATTTTATGCTGTAATGAAAATTTGTAACGTGATACACTTTGGAATTTTTTGGATAACTGCATATTTGTGAAAAAGGGTTTCTTCTTTGATTAATGATTTGAACTGATATTTTTATATTATTGCTATAAGGTTTAAATTTCACAGGGCTTCTTAAATAGCTGAATTTCTTTTGTTTCTGTACATAGACTTGGGTTTCAGTTCGATCTATTGTATTTAAGCTTACATTCAAAAATCTTTAGCTACCTTTAACAGTGAAAACTGCAAAGCCTTCATAGTTTAAAAACCATTTCGAAGCCGTCAAGATTAACAAAGCGCAAAGATTAAAGAACCAATGCAATTTAAGTAATTGTACTTCAAAAACTACTACAATCCCTTTGAAACAAAAGTTCCCAGAATATCCAATAAAGAAAAAACACCGGAAACATTCCTGAAAGAGAATACTTCTTCAACCCCAAAAGTTTCTCGACCGTGAGAAAGCATCGGTGAAGAAAAATCAAATATATCTTACCGGGTAAATTTAAATTTCCCACCAAACCAACTTTATCAAATTTACCCAACGTCGAAATCCAAGTAACCGAAAGAAACGACGAAATTGACGTATGAAAAATAATAAAGAAAAGATCGTCGAGAGACGAGTGAAGAACTTATCAGTTTTTCCAGCTTACTGGTTACCAAAATATCTCGACGGGCGCTCTGTACCGCAGAAATTTATCGGAAATCAAGTTCCTTTAGCCCGCGGGCACTCGCGCAACTTGAAATCGGCGAATACGTAGGAAGATGCGGTTTTCCAAGCGCGATTTCAAACTCGAGCAAGTTGAAACCGTAGCAGAGGAAGCGGCGAGCACAGTCGATTTGCCCTCAGAGGAGGATTTCGTCGTCTTTTAACCCAAAGACCACAAAGATCCGTTGATAACGCTTTAAAAGGGATTCTGTTGACCTATCTTGATAAATCTTTGTTAATTTAAATTTCGCGATAATTCAGGCTTTCACATTTAACCCTTTCAGTGCAGACAAAAAATTGCTTTAATAAATGACAAATGTAGTTGCGAATAAAAAGAATTATCAGTTGGCGATAAGTTCATATAGTATATGCAATATAGAGCATAAACTGTAGCACTAATTGCTATCCACGATATATCGTCGTCCGGCATTAAAAGGGTTAATCCAGATAACGTACTACTGATGTAATAATAGTGATAATGGTGATGGTAATTATAATAATGTGAGAATTTTACAAATATCGCGAGGATCTTGTTAAATGATTCTACAAAGATCCGGATTAATACAAACAACAAACCGGCGGACGTAGTAGCCACGAAGACGAGAAGAGTAGACGAGTAAACGCGCAAAGTAGAGACGAATGGACGAATAGACGCACAGAGTGGAGGCGAGTAGATAAGTAGACGAGTAGGTGCAGAAAGTATAGACGAATAGACGAGTAGGCGCTCCGAGTAGGGACGAATAGACGAGTAGGCGCACAGAGTAGGGAGAAATATGTAGACGAGTAGACGCACAGAGTGGAGGCGAATAGATAAATAGACGAGTAGGCGCACACAGTAGGGACGAATAGACAATTAGGCGCACAGAGTAGGGACGAATAGACGAGTAGGCGCACACAGTAGGGACGAATAGACAAGTAGGCGCACAGAGTAGGGACGAATAGACGAGTAGACGCACAAAGTATAGACGAATAGACGAGTAGGCGCACACAGTAGGGACGAATAGACGAGTAGACGCACAAAGTACAGACGAATAGAGGAATAGGCGTACAGAGACGGACATCAAACGGAACAAATAGAGACAAGAGCCAGAGTAGACAAATAGACATGACTGAACGTCGACAAAGATCCATTGATAAGACTTTTAAAGGAATTTTGTTGACCCACCCCGATAAATCATTGTTCATTTAAATTTCGCAATAGTATGTTTTCGCATTTATTTCAGAAAACGTATCACTGATGTAATAACAGTGATGGTATCACTTTAAATGATTTGATATCATGAAAAATGCTGAATGAAAAACAGGAATATCGATATTATGGACATATGTTTCGTGATATTATGATATTAAGTGTATTTTACCAGACAAAATTGTCCCGTTGTAACGTAGTATTTAAACATTGAAGAATTTTGATATAAAATCAAGAATATCATGTATTTCCATCGATTTCATTTCGTTTTAGCCCCTTCCTGTATCAATTCTTTTGTGACTAAATGTGTAGCAAGAAAAAATTGATTGCTTAAATAAGAATTTGTCCCTCATTTCTGATACAGTTCATAACGTAACACAATATTAATAATATAGTAATAACTTCATCCTATTGTGGGCCACTCATATTCTTTGCACTCCGAATAATTTTTACTTTGAGCTACCAGCTATCCAGGACTATTTACACCCTGTGAATATATTGTACTTCCGTGGAAAATTGAAAATCTTCCTTTGTCCTTTCAAAAGAAAAGTACATACTTTAAAATTATATTCTACAACATAAAGAGATGAAAAAATACGTCGGATTGACCGAAGAACGGAGTTATCCAACGGAGTGCAAAGAGTTAATAGTTTCCGAAAAATTTGAAAACTATCTGTTCAATTTATCGCATCACGAGCATCACTCTTTATTGTACAGTAAAGGGTTAATATTCAACAGTAATCATTTTCTCGTATCCTCCAACTCCCGATGGAACATCGACAGTAAATTCTTGTCGATAGATGGTATTATTATCTCACCATAAACCCCCATAGTTCGACCTCTGTTTGAAGATAACTGCAAATCATGAATTTCCGCATATTCGCAAATTTGTTCCAACGATCTATCAATTTCTCACTAACCGACAGGAAAGTTTTCTCGCATTCCAATTCCGCCGAACAGTTCTTCTCGTTCTCGTTATCGTAGGCGTGTTATCATCGCCATCAGCCCTTTCGTCGAAGCCATAAAACTCGGCCAAGATCGGTAGCCAAAGTTCGCACAAGGACTGAAGTATCTACATGCATACATACATATATTCAGCGAAAAAGTTTCGATCGTTTGATTTACGAGAATCGACGAGAGTCGAGCCGGCAAATGTGCGCAAAGACGATCCACTCTGACCGCCACGGCGGAAGAAGAGAAACAGCCGCGCGAAATATTTCCAATCTCAAACTTTCACACCGAAAGTTCTCTCGCATTGAGCCATCTTAACCCCCGTATCCTATGGCCCCCGTGAAACCATCCTCCTCTATCACCATCGCAAGGGATGGCCACCGAGTGTGCTCGGTACGTATGAATCTTCTCCTCTGCCAGGAAAATAACAAAGTTCTCCTGGGTTCCTCTACAAACTTCCTAGCAGTTTCTATCATTTTTTTTTTTCGTCCTTCATGAATCTTTCTCTGTCTTTCTTCGTTTCTCGCTGATTGCTGGTCTCTTTTTGACCATTCTCTTCTCTGTTCGTTCCACTTTCTATTCTGTGTTGTTACTCTCTTTCAAGTCACCCTTTACTTTTCTTTTCAACGTTCAGGTTTTCCTCTCGTTTAGCCGTTCCGGTGAAAAGAAATCGCGTGATTCAACAATGAGAAAAGAGCGCCGCGAAATTGTTTCACGACGGAAAAGCGGTCGGAAATAAAAGAGATCTCGGGACCATGAGCCAAGCAGAATCTCGCGGAAGGCACGAGGACGTTGCTGTACGGATGGCGTCTTTCTTCATTCTTCTTTTCTTCCTTTTTGTAATTGTATTTCTCACGCGAAGATACGCGTTTTCTACGTCAGAAGTGAAATGCGCGTGTTTTTGACTCCTTTTTTTTTCTCTCTCGTCGTTGCCACGTTCTCATTCGGTTGGCAGTACTCCCGGCGAGAAAACGGGTTATTGTCTACGAGCGAATCGATACTTTTACCCATTTTGAACGAGCTGCTACTTCTAGCAAGAACTTTTTACCGTTTCGTTTGATGCGCGATTTTAGGTAATGTTCTTTCGAAATCGTTTCGCACGGTTGTTTAGTTAACCGTGGAAAAAGTTGCGTGTTAACTTCGTTAAGGAATATTGTAGATTCCCATGTTATTATGATCTGCGACAGAAATTTGAGTGAAAGTAACTGTGAAGGTATGCAATTTCAAAGTGCAGCAGAAACACTGAAACTATGAAGAATATTTTGAAGACTTTTTCAAACAAATTGAAGTAATTGTGAACTCCAATTTCCGTAGATTTCCTCGGGTGTGCTACATCCAGTTTTCTCTACGAACTTCGTTCACTAGTTCTATAAATTGCCATTTTAATACTTAGTGACTCAAATATCCTCAAGTAAAATTGATTACACAGATAGAAATATCACAAAAAATCTAACATCATATATAAGTTACCCAATGACCATCAAAATTAAACCCTCAATTGTTCATTAACCTGTTAACTGTGATGACTTCTTTTGAGAGTGCCTACGTGAGTCACGAAAATCCAAAAAGGAGCATAAAATCTCAAATTAATTATACTTTTTCGTTATTCGTTTTATTTCGGAATGGCCTCAAAATGTTCCAAACATCTTGGAATTTACAAATATAATTAAGTTTTCGTCAAAATTATTAGGGAGACCGGAAAGTAACGTCATTTCTCCCGATATTTTGCTCAAAAATTAATTGCTTCTTATTGATTCAACATTAAAAATTTGCACACTAGATGGAAAAGGGTTGTTGATATTGAGGATGATTATATTATTCATCGAAAATAAAAACTTATTACAAATTTATCTGTTTGAATGTAATGTAAAAAAAAAAAACGACATTACTTTCCGGTCCCCCTAACACAATTCAAATAAACAATGCTCGCTAACTTTTACGCACGACGAGTATACTCGTCAATACACAAAATTCTGGAGTTTCTCCATGACGAGTATACTCGTCAATCACAGCCAACCGTTTACTCTCCAATTTCCTCATACTTGCTACTTCCTCCAAACTCTCCCTAATTTTTCCACCAACAAAACAAAAAACAAACCCTCCCCACTTTTCGAACCCCAATGAAAAAACCCACAGGATCGTCCATATAAAAAAAGAAAATGAAACACAAACTCTAACGAACAATTCTCAGGAGTACAGGGTCAGATCATCGTCGACGAAGATCAAAAAGCAGTGGTCGATTTTGCGTGCTCGAGGGAAATGAGTGGTGGCGGACAAGGGTGGAAAAAAGAGGCTACCCCAACGTCGACGATTTCTTCCGTTTTGCGGCCTCGTTTCTCCCGATGGTATCTCGTTTCACGCGAGCCACCGCAACCGATAGCATTTTTTTCAACTTGGATTTTGTCGATGCTTCGTTCGTTTGTCCTTGCTCGTTTTTCGCGCGGATCCCTCGACAGAAATAGCGCGAAAAATGAACATCGAAACGGTGCACCATCCTTTTTTTCGTGCCGTCTGGCAGGACAATCGGTGAAATAAAACGATCGTGAGTCCGTTTCGCGTTAACTCCGGTAGATCGGCAATCCGGAAACCATCCTGTTCGTCGTCGGAGCAGATTGGCGATAAGTTGAAACGCGAGGATAGGCACTGTTCGTTCGACGGGACAACTGTGAGCGGGATTTTTTTCGGGACAAATACAGTCACTGTGGAGATAGAAATGCATTTTATTGCGTGCATCGACTTTGACGAGAGGTTTCCATACTCTCCAAGGTGGAAAATATGTTTTCACCCTTTCGATATGGGGATCACAGCAATTATGGACTTAATTCTCATTAGAAATCGAACAGGTAACAAATCGAATTTAACACTTGATTTACGGATAATGATATACCTATTTTTCTGAAGTGAGTCAATTTAAATCATACAAGAAATTAAAATTTTTTGCAAAGAAATTAGTTCTAAATAAATTGAAATAAAAGATTTATTATTAATAAATTAACCAACCAATATATTATATATGTAGTAATCAAATTTTGAATGAGCAAAATTGGCTCTGTAAATCTAGTGTTAATTAGCAGTCGGTTCTACTTTTTATTGCATCTTTGAACAATTTGATTAATTTGTTTAAATCCTACTATTTAGGTGGAGTGCAAAACAGGTTGTTAATTAACATTAGAAGTACCAAGCAAGTCAAAATGACTCGTTCACAATTTTTTAGAAAAGTTCTCCAAGTTTAAAAAACAGTCATAGAGCAGATATTCTACGTTGGTGTTATAAAATATAGATTACCGAATTGAGTACATATTTAATGTCTTGAAATATAATCCTATTAAGGTAGTTCTAGTATTAATAAATGATAATTTAAAAAAACCTGCTAGAAATGTCAGAAATTTTAGCGTGAGAGCATCAATTGTAATTTCGAATCTTTTAATTCTATAGTCACTGCATACTAACTCCATGTGACTCCATAATTACCTCTGCATTTTGAATTTAACTGCATGAACATGAGTTTAAGGTAACCCCCAAAGTACGAAGACCACAGTGATTAAAGAATATTTAGAAAAAATCTTCAAGAGACAACATAGATGCAAAATCGAGCCAATTAATTCAAAATTAGCTCTCAAAAATTTAGCAATTACTTACAAAGTTGTAGAAAAGATTTGTTGTAACTTGAACAATGTCTGAGTATTTCTTAGAACCACCTAAAAGAACAAGTCTTTTCAGTAATAGCTCAAAGGCCATCGCCCATAGTCGTCTATGGCAAAAAATTCGAGGGATGGGGAAGCAACCGACAAAAACAGAAATGATCGAAATGTTTTCCGATCGTCGAGATACATTCGAACGATAAAAAGATCGGTTCGGGACATCCGATGACAATAAACGATACGTACGTACAACGACGTGATATAAAAAACTTTATACCGCGTAAAAACGAGGCCAAATATCGCGGAAATGGACGAAAATGACTGACGATGGAACAGCTAGGAAAAACCATGCTGCTGTAAGCGCCAAGTTTTTTTTCCTCTGTAGATTAAAATTTTCCAACGATACCTCAGTATTATTAGCCGTGACATTCAGCATAGATTTATTCGTGCAAACGACGTCCTCAAATATACTTATGTATGTCATTCAGGTATAAATTTACATCCGTCATTTGTTCGAACGTCTACCATGAGAAGTATTTTCCAACGATATTCGAACGCATTTTATTTTCTGTGGCACATCGCTATTTATTCGCTCGTGCCTTTAGTCTGTCATTTCGTTCGCATTCCGCGCGACATTACCTGCTTCCGGGTTTGATATCCTCCCCCTTGGGTTAGGTTTTAATCCTCATTTACCTTCGATGTCGCTTTGAAAATCCGCACAGTTTCCGTGCCATTTCTGAGCCGGTTTTGCCATTTCTTTCTCGCCGTGTGCTCATAAATACATAATATGTAAAAGGAGAGAGAAAATGAAAGAGAACAGGAGATTGTGAGAAAGAAAGAGAGGGATGGAGAGAGAACAGAAAGTGAGAAAGCTGTACGGCCCTTTTCAGTTCGAAGGTGTATTTCAAAACAGCGCGACGCTGCGTTGCATTAGTTCTTGTCAGGAAATATGAAGGTTTCGTGAAACCTGAAATGGAATCACAACCTGCGAGCCCACTGACAGTTTCCATTTGCTGTACTTCAACCTTCCAGAGATTAACGTTCGTGATCAAAGCTCGAAAATCACACGGACTATGCTCCATGGTCGACTGAAATATCTGCCCGTTTCGATAATCTCTGTGTTTCTTTTTCAGCTTTGTGCGATTTGGAAATAAATGGATAGACACTCGTTAAATCCCTTTGCCCTAACACGTGAAACCTAACTCACAGATCTAAGCCACCTTAATCCTATCTACTAGTATTTAAAATTCGCAAACGAAGGACGTCGACCTTTAAGGATTGTTTAAAAAATCGACTTCTCTGCACTGTCTTCAATTTCTTCCAATTTAATTCAGTTGAGGAACATAGAGAACACACTCTTTACTATGCCCAATGATACTAATCACTCCTACATTAACTAATTCTCTAAACTGTCATTTTGTTGTTACAAAAACTGATTTACAGTCGATAATGGATCTTAAAAGGCTTTAAAATTCGTGAACGAAGGACGTGGACATTTAAGGGTTGTTTAACCAGTTAAGCGTGTTTGACGGATATATCCGTCATGGAGACGTGGCAGAATTTTGTGTTATGACGGCTATATCCGTCATGCGTAAAATTTTGTTACAATTTGATATTTAAATTGTAATTTTGGCGAAAACTAAATTATATTCGTAAATTTTAATATATTTAAAATGTTTAGAGGTCAAGACAAATAAAAATTATAAATAATTTGAGTTGGATTCATAACTTCCTGAGAGCTAACTCGTAAACAGTGTAGTGACACTGGATCTTTAATTATCCCGATTTTCATCTTGATGTATCAAAACCAAACAAAAAGTATATTAGAGTCTCTATCTGCGGTGATTTCTGGAAAGAGCTCATGTGCGAGCTATCTCACTTCTTTTTTATTACTGGTCTTTCTTGCAAAGTGCCGCTATGCGTTGTTCCTTGTTTTCGTAAATATCACACGACAGCAAGAGTTTAAATTTTTAACTTCTATATATATTCGATTTTTTTTCTAAGTTTTCCGTTCATTATGTATAAATACATGTTCATATTAAGCGACTATGTAATTATTACTAATAAAATTGTTCATTTCTTAAAATAAAGTAGTTTTTTTAACCCAATATTTCAACAGCGCCACTTACTCTGTGTTTGACGACTATTCCCGTCATCGCTTGTTTATCGCGACACACACAGGTGCGCGCTTTGCCAAAAGGACGCCACGCTTAACTGGTTAAAGAATCTACTTCCATGGATTCCTTTCAACTCCTTGCAATTTAATGCAATTTAGGAACTTAAAAAACCTAAGCAGCAGAAGAAAATACAGATAATAATATGCCCAATGATACTAATTACTCCTACGTTAATTAATTCTCTAAACTGTTGTAGAATCTCCTCTGTCTCTATCTATATATATTTATTCTACATACTTTTCTCTAACAACTATATATACACCTTAAACTAACTAACAATATCATAGCCTATATAACAAAATAACAAAATAGAAACACTCAGCAAAATAAAATAACTCTAATTGCTAATACTCTCCACTAAACTATCTATATAACTCCACTGTATCTCTCCTCGCAACAAACTCTGTGTCTCAACGCTCTCAACTCTGTCAACTCTCTCAACCCTCTCAACCCTCTCAACTGACTCTCCCAAAAATTCACACTCGTATCTACCCTCGATGCTCTTTCTCGCAGCATGCATTCTTCGTCTTTCTCGCAGTTTGCATTCTCTATTGCACTCACTCATTTTCTCCTTATCCACAGACTAAACATTCACTCTAACCCTCGAGCACGCCGTCTTCCAAATCACGTATTCTAAACATTCACTCTCAAATACACAAAATCCATCCACACTCACTAACTCAAAGCTGTCTCTTATTTTTAAAAAATTACAATACTACACTGTTGTTGTTAAAAGAACTGATTTACAGTAGATAACGAACCTTAAGAGGTTTTAATTCCACCGATAAAACCTGGCAGGCGATACAAATCGCCACGATGTAAAGCATAAACTTTGAAAATGAATAAATAAATATTTAATGAGACAGAAAATTCCTAAAGTTTCCCAAATCGGAAATTTCACGCGCGTATTATTCGCGATGTTTGAAAGTTTTATTATGCAATACGCGTGTCGCAATTTCGTTGAGAATTCAGTTTCGCGGCCGGCCGATGGAAAATGGATTTTTTTACGAGGAAATTCGAACGCTTGGAAATTTGCAATTTTCAACCGTCGATATGCTTTTTGGATTTACGTCAACCGCCGCTAGACTGAAATGTATTTCGCATGCCACTACCGAAAATACTTCCATGTTACGTCAAAATTTATTTAACCAGCGCGAACTTTCGCTCCTCGCTCATATAATATATATTAATTTAGTTTTACAATAAACATGCGAATCGCAGCGAGTGCTGTTTGACGAGACACAGCTCGAACGATGGAAAAATTATTAACCGGCTCTACTTCCATCGTTCTGTTAAAATTTCCAACAGCTCGAATTGGATAATACAATTAACCTCTTGCCCTACGATTTCTACTTTGACTGCGCGCGAAATAATTCAGAATTAATTCCTGGGATCAAAACTTCTCTCTGATTTCCGATATTTCATATAAATCAACGCGATATCAATGTCATAAATATTTTCCATTTTATAGATTTTAAAGAGCTTACAATTTTCTCATTCTATTTACAGTTTTACGAGTGTCACACGTTATTGTGGATTAACAGTAGATCTTCTGATGATTAATTCAATGTGTTTAAAATTGTCAAATAAATCTGTTGCAATCAAATAAATAAAGAGAGCAAAAAACTTATTCGATTCGATCGCTTACAGTATTCTTCAGGAATATTGTCAAATAATTCGGAACAATTCATTTTGATTACATTGATAGATCAATTGTTAACCTTGTATGGAACCCTGTGACTTTCAGATAACGCAAGACACGTTCCAGCTTCTATTCTTTAAAGTTAAATTAGCAACTTTGCCAAATGTTGTAATTTATCACGTGAAAATTATGAAATTCTTTACTACTAATAATAATAATAACAATCTTTATTTCAGTCTCACAGCCAAGAAATTTAGACTTGGTTTACAATATCCTAATTATTCTATAATGCTATCTTATGACATTCATTATACTTATTCATTCCATTCATTTACACCTTCTAGCTACTACTTCATTACATTTTTTCTAAATGTATCTTTCTTTTCTTTTTTATACCTCCAGTCTCATGAAATTCTTTACTATTCAATGTTTAAAAATCAGGTTCAACCCTCTATAGGTTCCTGCGACTTTGAGGTAACACTACCGCACCTAAAGTTTCATTCTTCAAAGTGAATTTTCCAGGTTCTACCAAGTATTAACATTTTGTTCTGAAAAATGGTGAAATTTTTAAGACCTAAAAATTGTTAAAACTTTTGTTTTTACAGAATCAAGATAATCCATTATATGAAATTTGTATTTTTATTATTTTTTAAAATACTATCGTGCAATTGATCTTCAAATATCAGAAAAAATTCAGCCTATAGAGAGTTAAAATAGTATTTTTATCATTTTCTAATTCTTTTATCGTGAAAATGATCTTCGGATACCACGGAAAAAAAACGTATCTGTATAAAAAAAATCTATCTGTTAATTTTCATATTTACAGTCGAAAATCGACGTTACATGTCACAATTTATTCACAAACCATCGAACAATATACTTACATCGGTTGTAAATTTTTCCGCGCGAAATTCCCTGCGGTATATCCTCGCATCTCTTCTCAAAGTTGAACGTTTCCGCCGCAAGGGACAATTTTTCTTTTGCAGCGTATTTATTCCCATGGTTCGTGCACTTTGACAGAACTCGGATCATTGATATTGTCTCGGCATCGTTGAACTTTCGTAACGGTGAAAGAATTTCATAGGAAAGAGACAGATCGTCATGTTTCGGGAACCGTACGAATCATTGCTCTTTCCATTGTGGCCCATCTTCACCTCGACCCCATCATCCCCCGGAGAAATTTCCATGAAATACTGCAGCCAGTCACGTAACGTGAATTGCGAGCGGTGGAATTTCCAATTCACTTCCCTTATGCCCCTGCATTTACTCCTAGATTTCCACTTACTTGCATCCACTTTATCGAGGAAGTCACCGGCGGTACGTGATTCGATAATTTGAAAATATCTGGGCAGAGAGTTAAGCAACTGAACGAAGAGAGGGCGGACAGTGATTTTACGTTGGAATAATCGGAATTAATATTGGAATTTCAGAGATGGAAACGGAGATAAAATTTTTAACGTTTAGAATATCGTTGGTTCATTTATCTTATACAATTGTCTCGCCTTGAATTAGAATTTTTTTGTGTCACATCTTCCGAGATAGGCATAGAAAAAATATTGGATCTCTTAAAATTTTGGAAAGTAAAAAAATCGACGTTTGAACTGCTCTGAACCTTTGCCCTACGATTTGTTTTGTGGCTTAGTTGAAAATAACTCGGAATTAATTGCTAAAATGAAACTTTATCACTGATTTTTAACACTTTGCCATACAATAACACTCGTGATGCGGTAAATAGGATAGATAATTTTCAAGTTTTCGAAAATCTATGAAACTGCAAATATCAGTGCCGACCGTAAGCCAATTAATAGGCTTTTCGAGCACAACGCTTTCAATTTATTAATCACTTCCCACGTCAATTAGTAGATTGTTATTTATCATTGCGGTTTACAGTGCCAAGGACTCACAGACGAGAATTTGTAGTTTTCGAAGAGATATCGATGTTAGGCAAATATTTATTTATTTATTTTGTTTACAAACCGGTTGGAAAGTGGTAAAATTAATTACTAAGATATGTCAGTAATCACTGATCCATTTTTATTTTAGTAATTTAATTTAAGGTCTGAATTATTGCGAGGGCAGCAGCAAAAGAAATCGTGCGGCAAAGGGTTAATAAACCGTCTAAATTATTAGCATGGTAATAATTTGATCGTCTAGTGACTCACTGATATTTTCAGTATATAGTCCTAAGAGATAGATACAAATTTAAAAACGGTTTTTTGAATTTTTATGCAGAAAACCGCTCAAAGTTACATTCAACAGAGGCGACAGACCTTTCTGAAAGTCCAATTAGGCACGAAAAGATAAAAAGTGAAAGAGAACTCATATTGCAAATGGTGCGCGAACCGTGGTGCCGTCCACGAGGTTAAACAATAAATGCACTAAGAAGAATGGAAGCTCGCCACGGTTTACGTGCTTCCTCTACGTTTTACAATTTTTAAGCGCACCCGAATGCATTGTACTTTGCACTTTCAAATGCGATGCCTTACGAGCGGCCGGAGCCTCACGGTAATTTCTCTTTTACTTCTTAAGTTTTTCTCGCGAAACGGCAACGGAGAAAGCGGAAAGTCGCTTAAAAATAAGATTACTTTTTAGAATTTTTTTTTTTACACTCGCTGGAGGAACGTACTTCTGCCGTGCAATTTCGAATGTTACGACGTCGTTTGTGAGCGGAGAAGCATTTCAAGACGGTCTTTTTCTACTTACGGCCCTCCACGATGCTCCCTGAAAAATGTTCGCCGAAATAGCATTCGACTTTTGTCAATTTCCGTTGGAATGGAATCGATATTCACGGTTGGTCATCGATGTCCCTGATTATTCTATTTTATTTGCAGAAAAACTTTCAAATAGATATTTATGAAAAATTATTTGAACCGAGATGACCAGTTTGAATCTAAACATTCTCAAATAATTTTCTGGTTACAGAATGAATGTCAGTATTCAAAATTTCATCGTGCAAAATTTGAAATTGTGTCGAAATCATTTTCAAATTTCTACCTGTCAGGTCAAAAATCTTTACTCATATGTTTATGCGAATATATTTCATTTTTCAGCTGACTTTCTTTACTGTGATTTCCATATTACGTGAAAATTAATATAAGTAATTAATAGATTTCTCTGAAGATAAGATTTCTTCGAATTGCTAGCTAGTAAAATAATTTCATTAAAATACTAGTAGCATAAATTGAAACGATTTTTGTGAATAGAAAGTACGGAAATTACAGTGCCAATATTGATAGTACTTATCGATCATCCATTGAGAGAAAAATTCAAACACAGACATTATCGATACGAAGATAGTGTATCGAATCGATCTCGAATCAATTCGAGGGAACCTCGGCACGTCGAGTACGCTGAAAGATTCACCGACGGATTCTTGAATGTTCTCAAAACCTTCGGAAATTACATTTCGACGACATTTCCAATGCGATACGAGACTCGGCGAATTTCCTTTTTTTTTTCTTTCTTCCTCCTCTTCTCATCGACTCGCTTTTTTCTCCACGGTGAATATTTAAAGTATAGTTTTACGTGGATCGCAAAATTGACTCGTTAATTATGGAAGGAACAATATCGGCTGGCACGAACGAGATCGGAATATTCGATAGAGTTGATCGTCGAACTGAAATTTCTGAATTGCCGTAAGCACGTACGTTTAACTCGTACTTCTGTAATTCCGTGGCTCTACGGTTTATAACTTCGTGCATCTATCATTAATTTAAACGTAGTTACACGGAGTTAATTTTCCGCGATAATTCCGTGCCTCTTCTTGCGCTATTAAAACGCATTTGTCGAAAACGAGCATAGAAAGTGTAGAGTGGTTAACTCACATTTTACTCGAGTTTCTTCAAAAGTCCGGTACAAAATTATCGGTGAAATCACACGAAAACTGTTCCCACGGATTCGCGGATCCGTTAATGAGCGACACTTCGAGTTTGAGGACCTAATCGATATTTCGAGAGAGAAGGAACAAATAAATGTATCGGCACTTTTGCAAAAGTTTTCAAACATTTGCAGCGTATGGTACAGCGCAGCTGAAATTAATCCAACTTCTAATGAACATCATCGTCTGGCAATGACGAGGCAATCAGTGATCGCTTGACCGTAAAACAGATTTTTAACTTTTACTACAACTCATAACGAAGACATTCTTTTATTAAACCAACTTTTCGTAATTAGAGACAATTTTCTACAACAATAATCTGAACATTTAAGTGAAGCGTAAAGAAATATCTTTTTTTCATGAGCATAATAACTAGACTGCGGATTTTTATGCATTTATGACAAATATAATATGGCTAAAATATACAAAAAGAACATAATATAAAAATATATCTAAAATATCCAAAGTGTGGTATTTGTTGTAATATTTATTAAGTGCAATAAATCCCTAAATAGGTTTTCCTGTCTCACCTGCATTTGTGAAACTCGAAATTTCCATAAAGATCTGCAGTCTACTAATAACTTTTTCTCGGCAGAAAAATCGGGATGAAATGACGATCCACCGTCCTTTTCTTCATGACGGATATAGTTGTCACACAGATGACTGGTTGCATATGCGTCGGATCTTTCGAGCCCTTGCAATTAGATTTTCTTTTTAACTCCTTACCCTATGATAACGAGTGATACTCGTGATGCGATAATTGTGACAGGAAATTTTCAAATTTTCCAAAACTTATCGAATGGAAGACATTAATAAAACGCGACAACATGATATTATTATCAAACTTTTATTGTAGTAATTAAATTCTAAATTGTAGCGGAGTCACGGAACAAATCGTAGGGCAAAGGGTTAAAGAACTTTCTCCGCATTGTAGAAAAAGCTACATTTCTTTTTGAGAGAAATTACGATCCACCAGCCTTTGCTAGAGAGTAACTAAGTTTTGCGCATGACGGATATAGTCGTTACGACCCAAAATACTGTCTTTTCTCCATGACGGATATAGCCGTCAAATACTGACAGGTTTAATACGCATCGGATCTTCCAGATTCTTACAATTAGATTTTCTTTGTACAGAAATTTCTTCGCATTGTAGAAAAAGCGAGGTTTCTCTTTGAGAGAAATTACGATCCACCATCCTTTGCTAGAGAGTAACTAAATTTTGCGCATAACGGATATAGTCGTTACGACACAAAATACTATCATTTCTCCATGACGGATATAGCCGTCAAATACTGACAGGTTTAATACGCATCGAGTCTTCCAGGCTCTTACAATTAGACTTTCTTTGCAAAGAAATTTCTTCGCATTGTAGAAAAAGCGAGAATTCTTTTTAAGAGAAATTACGATCCACCATCCTTTTTCTAGAGAGTAACTAAATTTTGCGCATAACGGATATAGTCGTTACGACACAAAATACTGTCATTTCTCCATGACGGATATAGCCGTCAAATACTGACAGGTTTAATACGCATCGGATCTTCCAGACTCTTATCATTAGATTTTCTATGTACAGAAATTTCTTCGCGTTGTAGAAAAAATGATATTTCTTTCCGCTGTAACTAATAATAACTTTTTCTCGGCGATAGATAAATCTGAGAGAAATGACGAACCGTTCTCTTCTAGAGAGCCAAGCAAATTCGTCCGTCTCGATTTTCCACGGAGAAACACGAACGAGCGCAAAGTGCTAAAACAAAAAGCACCCGCCGAGACTGAAATATATCTGACCGTGGATTCCGGAGGTAGCTGTCCGTAGCAGGGGCGTGATAAATTCGAGGGCGCATTAAATTTCACCGTGTATTCGAAGTAACGATAAGTGGACCGAGGAGAAGTCGATCGGAATCCAACCCTCGGAGGGTCTTTAGTGACTTAGGCAGTTGTAACTGCCCCATTGTGATTTCGGCAGATTTCTCCACCCTTTTCAGCAATCGATCGCTTCCTTAATCGATAGTGATCGTACCTCCACTCTTCTGCTACCCTTGACTTTCTTCAAACACATTCTTTTAATACGACCTTTTATTAGCGGCGACATTTGGATGCTGGCCAGTTAGAGGCCGAACTTTCTTGCTTTCTCCCTCGTCCTTTTTCGCTTTTATTCTGTCCTTTGTTCTCGAAGATGTTAAGGATGAACCACAAAGCCAAATCGTCTTTACGATTGTTTAATCGACACCAGGAATCTTAGGGATGTAAATTAAAATTTAAAAGAGCTTGGAGTTGCTTGGCTTTGGTGAATGGAAATGGCTGGGGGTTGGTTGGTTGAGTTTGAGCAGTTTATTGGGAATTATTGGGACTTTTGGCAGGGTTTAGTGGTTTTTTGGCTTCGAAGTATTTCATCAGTTTGATCGTTTCTGCTGAAGTGAAACTTTTTTTATTAGAATCACATTTTTATAAAGCAAAAACTTTAAAGGCACTGATAGGTGTCGATAGTGATAGATTCGACAGAATCTTCTTTACGCCGATATTTAATTACATGTTAGAAAATTCATAAATATAATTCGACGTAGACTCTTTTCCTTCGTCGTGACGTAAAATTTCTAATCTTAACACTGTATTTACGGTCGTGAAATCTGTTACACTGCAATATATTAACACGTTGAACACCACCGTTATTTCGCTAGTTTCATTATTTCTACTGATGTTAAACTTTTTTTATTAAATTCGCATCTTTGTAAGGCAGAAACTTTAAAGATATAAGTAGATAGCTATTCGTCAGACCTTTATCTTTTTAACGCCAATATTGAAATATTTAATATATCTGTAAATTCATAAATATTGCAATTTAAAAGTTACATGAAATTTCATTGAAATCATTCATTCAATGGCAGTCATCATGTTAAATGTGTTTTTGTAAAATTTATATTTGAAGATTACGATTGACGATTAAAAGTAGAGAAATAATGCTCTATTAAATGTCTTGCTTGATATTGAAAACTGAGAAGTTTAAAGGATTCCTATGTAAAGCCTCAGGCATTTTCTTATTGCAGAATCATTGTGCAAGAATGGCTAAATTGAAATATTTTCCCCGTTTCAAGATAAAATAGCGAATATTATTTTACCATAATACGAATTATCCATCATGAAAAGAAATACCAACCCTTCGCCATAGAATTCTACGAATTCTATTCTGGAATTGCTTCTAAATCGTTCTAATAATTATAGAACAGTTAAACGCTGCTGGATTGCCACAAGATCGTCACGTCAAATTGATTCCGTGTAAGCTTTCAAACGTATCATCGATGCATCATTGAAAGCCGATGCTATCCGGTGATCGTTAAATTAAACGTTCGCGGTAACATCGACTTTTCGCGACGTTTCAACGATTCCCACGAAAGATTCGCTTTAAGCACCGTGCACGGAAAGCCGCTTACACGAGAAACGCAATTTCGCAAATGTATTTACGGTAACGTTAAAGATCTTTCTACGAAATTTCTTTACAAGATTTCATTTTATCTGACATCCGCTTCCATCCAACGAATTTTGCACCTTAATTGAATACACTTTGCACCCCAATATTCACCGGGCCTCTGGGATGGATTAATTAATCAAACAATTCTTAATTAATTGTACAGTATCCCCGCAAACGTCTCGCCCGTTCTCCCATCGGAATGCAATCGGTTTGCAATTAAAATTTGCTTTTCCTCGCGCCTTCCCTTTATCGGATCGAGCAGTTGACATATTTTCAATTAATACATCGAACCTTCTCGAATCTCGTCTCGTCTTCCGTCGAACTTTCGCTTTAATTGGAGCTTCCTGACGATTCTGTCCGATCGACTGGCGAACAAGTTTTTTAATTAAACGTTCCTGTTAAATCACAACAATTTTTTTACCCTCCAACGAATATCAGTGTTCTTTGTGCGGAAAAAAAACATGGTAGTGCTCTTCTATCGTTTAAAATCATGGAAGGTTTCTTCGTGAAAGTCGAAATAAAATTCCTATCTTACGGATATACCCAGAAGAAGCCCCGAGGAAACTGAAAGAACGGTGCTTTCAGGCTTCCGGCCGAAGCGAAGTAGAAAATCGTGTGTCTGGCCAGACGATACGAAGTTACCGCAGTACGCTGAACAACGAGTAGTGCAGGCCGCCGTTCGGTCAGACAGTGGATACGGTTAAACGACATTGTTCGGCACTCCGGTGATTTTCGTTCCTCTGCACGCGATTTCTCGCTAATCCTTACGTATAATTCTACTGTACGTCAATTGGAGTCTGTTATAGATATAGAGGAAGAAGAATGTTAATGGGAGATACGAATTAACGGGCATGCTTGGTTTCCTTTACTAAATACATTAAAGTGAAAGCTTTTCTTTTGGTTTTCTTTTCCGATTTTATCTTACACATTTAATTACTGGAGTCAATTCTCCTAGAATCTACTGTTTTAGGTAGATTCCAAATCATACAGACTATTAGATATTAACCGTTTGAATACCGGGAGGATTTTAAAAAATTACTTCGAAAAAAGCCACTTTCGCGCTCTTGAGATTTTATTTCAAAATAAGCTAAAGTTGGGATTTTATTTTATGTAGGACACAACAAGAACAATCTTCTCGTGCTTGTATCCTAATTTGGAATTACTTTATATTATAAAAGAGAAACCTGATGCATTGTTAACAAAATATCTTAACAAAGTCTTCCTTCAATTGATAACATTGAAAAAATGTCCTGGGGTTTTTCGACACAAAAACTGAAGAGCGCGAAAGTGGCTCGTGGTACGCAAACGGTTAATTAATGATTTAATTAATTGGTTACTAAAACTGTAGGTTTATTGGCAAAATAGACGTTGCAGTCGCAGAGATAAATGATTATTATATATCATATATCGTGCTTTCGATAGTTCGTAGGCGAAATAACGATAGCAATTAATTTGTAAGTAATATTCGAATATTTAACCCTTTGTCCTCGGATATTCCGTCTGACGGAAGTCTACCATGTCACTTGGTTTCTCCCTCTGAGGAAACTTTAGAGTTCATTAGTGATTACGAAGAATAAACTTATTGTATCGCTATATTTGAAGGAATGCATATTTTCCTAACAGTTTTCTATTGAAATAACGCAAGTTAGGAAATCGTAAAATGGCGCCGAGTTGCTGATAGATAACACCAGAGTTAAAAGTTTGAAAACATCTTGTTAAACTTAATAGTGCTGATTATCAGTAACATTCGTTTTGTATAAGGCAGTTTTTCTCGAATTTTCCTGTACTTAATATACTTCTAGAGACGAAAGCAAGAACAGAGGCAAATGAACGCAACACGAGATGTCTTTAAAGTCCCCTTCGTGCGAAGAATAGAAGGAAAGAGCACAAAGGAAACGATTGTATCAAGGAAAATTGTTGGAAGTTTCGTGAAAGAATCTTAATGGACGATTCACGTGTGAAAGGCCCCGTTATGGGGTTTCCTTCCTCGCCAACATTCGAGCCGCCATTTCTCTCGCGTCGATTCGATCTATCACATTTTTCCAACGGTTGCATTAGACGAGAAGTTTGTCTTCCTCGTTGGAGGAGTTTGACAGCTGATTTTCTTTTTTAATCAAGCCTCCCACCGATCAATCATCCGTCAGGAAAAAACGATCCGTCACTTTCCTGACAGATTGCCACCGACGACATAATCTCCTCGTTCGGCTTGCGTGTCGGTATACGTCTCTGTAGGATAAGAAGTCCAGGGGAAATTAAAACGATACCGGTAACATTTCCAGGATCATTTTCCAAAAGAATGATTATTTATACGACCAATTAACGTCTACGTTACAACATCGAGCTATGGCAAATATAAAGTTCCTCGTCGTAGATCATTTTCTGGCAAATTAATTTCAACTTAGGGATTTTTCTAAAGTTTTGCATATTTATTAAAAATATTTAACCCTTTGCACTACAAGCCACCTCTGAAATTATCTATTAGCAACTTTTCGGTACTTTACTATTTGCTATCTTGTCCCATTTCAATAGAACAGTTTGACATAAAGATATTTTTATTATTATATTATTGTGTAATCAGAGATTTTAATTTATTCGATCTAGTGATTTTAGATTGCTAATCACTGATAAATTTAAAGGTCTCCTTAACACTAAACCTACCAAGTCGGTCAAAATGACCGGTTTCCAATTTATTCTAAAAATTCTCTAAATTAATAGGAGAGTCATGATGCAAATATTCCACTTCTATCTTATAAAACATAAATTAGTTAATTGATCATCGTTTCACCTCTTGATTCCTCTTTTCCCAAAGTACTTATTCGGTGTTTTTAAATATGAGTAGATATAAAGCCGGTAGTTTTAGTGTTAAAGGGGGCAACCAAAAGATATAACAGACTTTAGATATCCCCTCAGTTGGGACATCGAAGTTCAAAGAGTTAATGATTGACTACTACCAATACCGACGAAAATTGGCGGAGAATAATATTGAAATAATTTTAATTTAATTAATAACATTTAACCCTTTGCGCTCCGAGTCATCTCTGAAATTATCTATTAGCAACTTGCCAGCACTTTACTATTTCCTATCTTGTGCCATTTCAATAGAATAGTTCAGGTAGACATATTTTTATTATTACACTATTAAGTTATTCTGTAATCATTAATAAATTCAAAGGTGCCCTTGGAGGGGGAAGCGAAATGATACGACATACTTAAGATATCCCCTCAGGTGGGACATCAAACTCCAACGCGTTAATAATTAATTACAACTAATATCATGAAAATTACCAGAGAATAATATTAAATTAATTTTAATCGTTTAATAGGGACTGTAAAATTAATTCCAACAATTAATTAAATGAATGTGATTTTTCCTCACAAAGCAGAGAAATAAGGAAGAAGATATAAAGTGATAGAAGAGTTTTTAGAATGATAATAAGTCAATTCCTGTTCACGAGAGCTTTCTAGCACACTTTGAGCAGGGAGTGCCTTCCGTGCATGACTCTTGCTAGAAAGGAATCCAACGTATTCCTTTGGCAGACTTCAAAAAGTACTCAGTTGATCGAGACTCCTGATGACAGTCCTGGCATCCCGGCTACATTTGCAACTCACAGGACGGAACAGTGAATTATTTCTTTACGAAGGCATCAAAGCTTTCGTCCTCCTCGGTTGCTCACTTCCTTTAGTCTTGCATTTTCTCTACTTCTCTTTCGTTCCATTCCTCTTGCACTCTCTCTGTCTAGTTTGCTTTTTCCCTGTTCCTCTTTCTTCTTAGCAAATATTTCTCTTTCTCCTACTATTTTTCTCTATTTCTCTATCACTCTATTTCCTGCTTCTGTTTCTCGCTCCATTTCTCCTTTCATCTCATTTTCTCTCTTTCACCGTCTGCCTTTCTCTCTCCTTCGTATATTTACACCAATGTGAGCATCCTACACGTCCAAAAATTAATCTTCTCCAGGACCGATCTCTCGTACGTACCGCAAAATTTTCCCTCTCTATGTATTACGGACAAATATCGGGCGAGGTTCGCTTCCCACCGTAAATTTCACCGTGAATCCACCGGAAAATGTCGATATTTGCGACGTCGTCCTAATCTCGAAGCTTCGTAGCCAGCTTTTATTATACGATTCTAAATCACTTTTACAACACTGCTCTCTCGGTGACTCAATCAGAGGCTGGTTTTACGTGAAACGCGCCAACAGTTTCACCGTGTTCAGGATTATCGGATGCCGAGTTAACTTTTAATGAAGTTTACGTACAATTAAAGTTGCAACCAAACGAAACAGTTTCCTTAATCCGTACTCCGTTTAACTTCGGATTTACTCGATACTGCTGTATCGGCAATATTTTTAACAACGTTCTATCGATTTTAGCACACGGCCAGCAACGTCAGGCGACAAGTAGTTGCCCGAGCTGTTATGGTGTTACATGCAAGGTACAACAATTAGTAGCAGGCGGTGCGAACACAGTGTCTTCCGCCGTTTGCTCGAGGTCAGAGAGAATTAGGTGATAGAAAATCTAGAGGTGTTAGTTATAATCCAAAAATAAGAATGTATTTTATTCCTATTATGAATAAAATTGTAAAATAATTGAGAAAAATTAGGAGTCGTGAGTGTTGTTTAAAAATGTTTAATTATACGGAAGTGAACGATTTAAATTAAGAGGCTGTGCAAGTTTCACGAAAGTTTACTCCTACTGCGGAACATAGAAGTTTGATATCTTAAGTATTCATAGGTTACATCGATCAGTTTTACTTTTAGAATTGTTAGAAATTGAAATGTTGATGGACTAAATTGAATTAATAACGATTGATGCCATTAAAGGACGAAATTTGTTTGGCCATGGAATAATGAATAATTTGTTTCAGAATTAAATCTGATTAACAGGAAATCTATTCCACCTTATTCATTTCATACTTTGTTAGATGAAACATACATACAATTATATAATCTGCAATATTTATTTGTATTTACGTTTTAAAAGGAATTTTAGAGAGAAGTTTATACTACTTCGTCATATTTTTCCACGTTATTTTTTATAGAGTTAATCAATTTTGCAAGTTAGTGGCTCACATACTTTTCCAAACAAAAATTAATTTTAAACTCCACATTAAACAACATATAGATATCTTCCAGAACAAAATTCTGAAAAACTGTAATAACTCCACAGCTCAAAATGTGAACCTACAATTAACCCCTTGCCCTATGACTCCTTTGCGGCAACCACTACAATGATTCAAAACAAAATCGTAAAAATAAAAATTGAGCAATAAATCTCGACATATCGTATCATTTAGCATAATATTAATATCATCGAAATAACTCTCTTGCATCAAGTCCCATTCATATTTTCAATTTCATACGTTTTACAAATTTTGCAAATACCCTATTCTATCTACCGCTCCACGAGTGCCACACGTTATTACACACTAATCAGTTTCAAAATCCAAATCCAACTCTCTATCACCCCTCACCCCTTTCACTCAATACATCACACCCTGATAAAGAACTCTAAAACCGCACGATCCATTGAAAATACCGAGACCAGTTGTTAAGGAGTCATAAACCTTAGGACATGGTGGAGCGGCAAACATTTTGTTGACAGCTGTCTTCGGCAATAAACCTATAGGTACGATTGGGGCCGGGTCAGGGTGCGCACATCTGTTTACCATTTGTAAATAATTAGTATAAGGAATTTTTGTGCGTACCCGCCGATGACCCTAACACTAGATTTACGGATATTGATTTACCAATTTTTCTGAAGCGAGCCAATTTGAATCATACAAGAAACTTGAAATTTTTTGCAAAGAAAATAGTTCCAAATCAATTGAAATGAAAGATTTATTATTAAAAAATTAACCAACCAACATATTACATACGTAGTAATCAAATTTTGAATGAGTCAAATTGACTCCGTAAATCTAGTGCTAACGGAACTTTGGACTTGCTCGGAGACGGCTGGTAGGTTCGAAATCCTCCATCAGGTGTTGAGAGCATGTCGTCGCCTTCCTTCTCTTGAAGTCCTCGAGGGGGTGGAGAAAATTATTCATCAACCAATAGTTACTTATTTTTCAAAGACTCCACCTCCATCGAAGTCAGAGATTTCATACACGACTTCGAGAGAGGGGCGCATCACAATTTACCACGGAGCACTTTTCAATTTGTACAAACAGAATTCATTCAGAGAGCATTGAGAAACCATTCAGAAATCATCGAGAAAAACATTCAATAGAGACAATCCACACACAGCAAGTCAGGAGTTCTTATTCATTTTTCCCCCATTTTTTATAATAAACGGGGTGATACTTTGAAAATTCTAGACAGGCACATACGACAAATTTTAAGAACTTAACCGAGCCCGTAACACCAGTTGAAACTTAAACGTCAAACTGACAAAAAGACAAGATTCTATATAAGCATCTCTCCCTAATTTCCCCAACGATCTCTAACCATCGACTAAATGTTTCAGTGTGGCGGTCAGAGCGGTGTCTGGATAGCAAGCGTGATCATACTGTCAATCGGTAGCTGGGTCGGGAAAGTTGGTCCCCGACCAGCGGATGGCGAAATTGCGCACCTGACGTCGCCGAGGGAGAGGCTGGAAACCGTACGACAGGTTCTTTCGGAGGTGCCACTGATAGACGGGCACAATGACCTGCCCTGGAACATTCGAAACTTCGTGCACAACCAACTGGCGGAGTTCGATTTCGACAAGGATCTGCGCCAAGTCGCACCCTGGAGTAAGAGCGCCTGGAGTCAGACAGATCTCGTGCGACTTCGTCAGGGCATGGTCGGTGGTCAGGTAATTATTTTAATATCTCTTGGTTACCTGATTACTAAGATTATTAAGACTTTGGAAAACTGAGTTAATTTTTGTCTATAAACGTGCAAAATGGTAGGGTGTACAAAATTAAACGAAATATGAGGGTAAAATGTAAAAGAATCTTGGGGCGAGGGAATTTCCTCTTTGAAGTATGGTAATATCGAGGGAAGATATTTTGAGGTTTTATTTGGAGAAGGAAGTTGATTTATTGCAGGAAGAAGTTAATTAAAAATGCGGAAAGGATGTGTAATGGATGTGCGATATGTGGTAATGAATAAATTGAGGAAAATTTATCTTTCGCGTATTTGAGAACTGGAGATGGAAAGGTTTTTACTTGCAGTGCAAGTAGTTATAGAGTACAGTGGAATATGTTCATTTTTAAAAGTAAATAGAGAAGTCTAAAAATTGGAGCAGGTAGATATCAAGAAATTTGTATGTTAATTAACTACTGGAAATAATTACGAAATTAATAGTAATCGGTGCAGACTTGTAACATAATCGTTTTACTTCTTTGACTGCTATCGATGCGGACTTGTGTATTTAAATTGTCAAATTCATATGTGTACTCGGCAAAAATGAGCAAAATTTCTAAAATTTTATCAACCGTCGTAAGCTTCAAGAGTTACGGAAATATCCAGGAGTAAAAAAAGTATACATTTTTATTTTCTCAAAAACATCTCAACCCTTTGCCTCCTCTCAGAAAATCTACATAAATTTCTCACTCCTTTCCGTCTCAAACGTCCCAGAGTGAAAAGTAAAATATGCTAAACCAATTGGCATTGTCACATGTGTCTTTCTGAGCAACGACAGCAAACTTCCACCACTTCTTTCTAATTTTCTAGTTCCAACTGATACAGTTATTTCTCCTAACACCTACAGGTGTAAGTGTTATTCAAAACCACCATGAAAAACAAATTTTCCTAATTGATTACAACTTTCCTGCACCCTGAGCATTTTTATTATTAAAACGATTCAATCATGTTCAGCAGTCAGAGAGTTAAAACGATGAAAACGATCGAAAAGTCGACGTTCGAACCTGAAAAGGAAAACCATAATAACCGAACGGAAAAGAACTTTATAACAACGCCATGGTACAGCACCGTGATAACATAATTTCTTACGAGTCATGAACACTGTCTTATATTTATCGAGGGTAGAATACGTGTAGGGGTTACTTCGGGTTACACGGCCCCGACTGGTTGAATGCATCGATTATCGTCAGAGACCCTTGGAAACTCGTCACCTCTGGACGGAGTACATACACTCTCATCTCATGGTGCTTTTACACCTACCTAAGCGACGGATTAAAGAAAATTAAAGGGGAAATACTTTCCTCGCACGTTTGCAAATATCTCTCGCGAAACTTGAGAAATTACCTCGAACATACCGAGAGATTATAGCAACGAACTTAGCGGATAAACTTGTGAAGAAATTTATTTACTTCTTTATTTATCTCGTTAGAAAACACTGTTAATTTGAGAGAAAATTGTATAGATGATATTTTACATGTTATTTACACTAAATTGACCGTTGCCAATATGTTCTTTCTCAAAATTTCTCCTCAATAGAGGAATAATGGATATCTCTTGCAAAACTTGAGAAATTTCCTCGAACATAAGGAGAGATTATAGCAACGAACTTAGCGGATAAACTTGTTAAGAAATTTATTTAGTTCTTTATTTATCTTGTTAGCAAATACCGTTAATTTGAGAGAAAACTATACAGATGACATTTCACATATCGCTTACACTAAAAATAACCGTTGCCAATTTGTTTTTTTTTTCAAAATTTCTCCTCAATAGAGGAATCATGGATATCTCTTGCAAAACTTGAGAAATTACCTGGAACATACCGAGAGATTATAACTACGAACTTAGCTCATGAACTTGTTGAGAAATGTATTTAGTTCTTTATTTATCTTGTTAGCTTGTTATCTTGTTAGAGAATACTTCACACGTTCTTAAAACTAAAGATAATCATTGCCAATTATTTTTTTCAAAATTCTTCCTTAATAGGGGAATTACGGACTAAATCTCCCATTTCTATCTTATAAAGTTTCAATTAGTTTATTGACCATTTTCTTCAACTCTTGATTCCACTTTTATTTAAATATTTTAAGTATTCAGTATATGTAAATGTGACTGACATAAAATCGGTGGTTCCAGTTAAGTTTGAACCTTCCTAGTTTCTACAAAATTCTTCAATCACCCTAAACATAGAGTTTATTTAAAGTCAACTATTATTAATTGCACAAGAAGGTAATTAACTTGAAAATCAAAGCCGTATCTCAAATACCAGGATTGTAGGACGAAATTACTTCGATCGACGTAATTCCACAATGTCCATTCGAATGATCTTATCAGTAGGTAGCAGAGGTCAAACACGAGCCCAGGTGACTGGATTTAATGCATCGATTATGATGGCAAAGCCTCAAAAGCACTCCCGCCTGACCGACGTATATATGCGTTTGCCTATCTCGGTCGGGTCTTGCAGTATGCTTGCTTAAGTGTATTCGAGCTTGCACTAAACGTGCGTACACGCATACGAGGCACTGCACTCAAGCAATGCAGCCTGTTAGGATGCAACCGCAAGCAGAAACCAAGGGAGGGTAGAAATGGCAAAACGAGCGTGCCAGATGCCAGCTGTGTACCATAATCTTCTTATGGGTTCTATTATTTTCGCTTCCCTTTAAATTTGTTAATTAATTTTCAGTCATTTTCGTGCTGCCTTTAATTTATTCCTCTTCCTTACGTGCTCTCTTAATTTTCAACGAACGCGCAGTATTAACCTTATTTCCTCCTTTTTTCACTTTTTATTTCTTCTTAGTTATTCGCTTGTATCTCATACTATCGTGCTAAGTTTCGACGTCCGCTAAATACCGCTTTGATAATGTTTTATGCAAATATGTGTAAATTTTGTTCATACATAACGCGAGCAGTAAGGATGGAAGACTTTTTGCGGAAGAAAATTGTAGAAGTTTGAAAGAAAATTCTTTCATCGTTTTACCTGTCATTTTTCGCGTTGGAAATACTCTCGGTGAATTTCTATTTTAATTTCTCCGAATTGGAAAATTGGCCGCAACAATCCGAATCGAACAACAATGATTAACGATTAAAGATATTTCACAGTTCACTGTAAACTATGTACTTAGCGTATTTTTAACATTCTATTTTTTGCCTTTTATCGTAAATTTGTGCGATTGAAAATAGAAAACTAAAGGAAATCACATTTTCCCAATCTTCGATCACAACTTCAACAAAGAAACGGTGAAAGTTCAGATCAGCACGGATCCACTTTCAGCAAGTAAAAGAAAAATCCAAAGATCAAATTCCATCCGGTACTTCCTTAAAACAGATAAGAAAATCAGCCAGTTTGGCAAACTTTTCCGAAAATCTCCTTTAAAAACGCCATTACATTCTTGCTATCTGATAAATCCAAAACTTCCCATTTCCACGGAAAAGCAACGGCCAAAACCTCGAGCTGGAAGAACAACGTGAATATTCTCCCCATGTAATAACGCTGAAACAACGTAGAAATCTTCTCTTCATGGGGGTAACTACGTAATAACGGCACGCGTTTGTAACGAAACACGCACCAACGTATCCAGGGTGCACCATAGAGAAGAAGCACAGGCTGGTCGAGGTCCGATATTACATTCCGCAAACACGAGCACGTTTGATGCTTCCTTGCTTTCGACCGCAGTCTCGTTACCGGTTCTCCAGGTTTTTTTTCTCCCTCACCTTTGCCCTCTTCCGCCACGTGCATCCTTTTTTTCATACTTCTTCCTTTTCCTCTTTGTCGTCGTCGTTTCGTTTCTTCTCGCGAGATATGCCATTATCGTGGAGCAAAGCTCTGTAGAAATCTTTTTCAAGGATAGAGAGATGTATCTGTACTGTCTGTCTGTACCTTGGAAGGATCGCAGGGTGGCGAGGAAGAAATGAAAGAGATGTCTTCGTCGGAAGTCTCGAGGTTGACCCTGCTTTCTGTCTCTGTTGTACAATAATTAGAGTCGTTTCAGGCTGCGAGGTTATTTTGAATGCTGTTTCAATGTTTTTTCTTTTACATTGTTTCTCCGGGATACATTATTTTAGCGGAGTGTGTTTTCTTCTTGTTGTAAGTTCAAGAAGAGGCTTGGTGAATGTTGAACTTTTAATTACTGTATTACTGTGTGATACAGTCCGACAACTGAAAGATGGCTAGTGAGGAGAATTTTGTTTTGAAACACCTACTTCTGTCATTTTGTTTTTGGAATTCTCAAACTTAGCCTTTTTAAGTTAGTTCTAGCTGGATTCAGAACTAAAAGTTTCTTTTTTCATTAGAAATGAAAAAAATTGCGTAAAAATTAATGCAGGGGCTAACTTCACAGAGGTCATTTCATTCACTTTTTAGATATTAAAAAACATCTTTCTCTGTAACTACTTATGATACATTATTTTAGCGGAGTGTGTTTTCTTCTTGTTGTAAGTTCAAGAAGAGGCTTGGTGAATGTTGAACTTTTAATTACTGTATTACTGTGTAATACAGTCCGACAACTGGAAGATGGCTAGTGAAGAGAATTTTGTTTTGAAACACCTACTTCTGTCATTTTGTTTTTGAAATTCTCAAACTTAGCCTCTTTAAGGTAGTTCTAGCTGGATTCAGAACTAAAAGTTTCTTTTTTCATTAGAAATGAAAAAAATTGCGTAAGAATTAATGCAGGGTCGAACTTCACAGAGGTCATTTCATTGACTTTTTAGACATTAAAAAACATCTTTCTCTATAACTATGAAGTAAAAAGTTATGAAAAAATTCAATAATATTCGAAAAGCATAAAATAATACATTGCTAATTTTTTATTAGAATCCATCGACTCGTTTTTCCATTAGAAAAATAAAAAAAGATTTTACGGACTCAGCAAAAATTTTTTTCCATAAGGTCCATGTTAAATATGTTATTTTTAAACACGATTTATTCATAAACCGTGTGGACGAACTCGTTGAGATTCCGGTTATAATTATAAAATATGAAGAATATATTTTCAAAATTTTAAGGAAATCTGTCGAAAAATGATAAGTGCCTAGAACTACCTTAAGTGAACGACTATCTGAACTGTTTACTTCAAGAAATTGACTTTGAAGATAGCAAAAACGAAATGGCGGAAATAGGTAGTTGAAATCGAAAGGATCCGCCGCTCATTAGCCATCTTTCAATTCTCAGACTGTAATTGTGATGACATTGTAGGAAATTATTAGACACGATTCGTTTTCCTATGAAAGGAGATAGTTGAAAGTAAAATTAGACTGTTCATGGACTGTGAAAAACTATTGCTATTTGTCAGTGCTCATCGTGTGTTAAGGAATCATTAAACTTAGGACCTGGCGGGGCTACAAACATCTTGTCGACAACTGTCTTCGGCAATAAACCCTGAAGATACAATCGAGACTCCGTCAAGTGCGCAAATTTGTGTATTATTTATATATAATTAATGTAAAGAATTTGTATGCCTACACACCGATGACTAACGAGGCTTTGGACTTACTCGGAGGTAGCTGGAAATTTTGAAATCCTCCACCAGACTTCTCTCTCTTGAAGTCTTCGAAAGAGTGGAAAAAATTAGTCTAATAATTAATAACTGCTTATTTTCAAAGGTTCCATCCCCATCGAACGTCAGATATTTCATACGCAACTCTAAGAGAGGAGTATCAGCTTTCAACATAACATTTCCATTTGTAAATAGTCAGAACACTTCCAAAAATTGTTGGAATAATCTTCCAAGTCGACACACAAGCTCAGTACTATTAATTTTTCTCCGTTTTTCCTAACAAGACAGGGTAGTTTTTCGAGCACATTTAATAGAAGCACCATAATGCAAAATTCTTCAGGATCTTTAAAGTTCGAACGAGCATAACATCGTATTCCTCTCCTATCTTTCATTCGATCATACTTTATCATCTCCCCACGGTAATTATATTTTTAAATTTCTTCCTAGCAAAGAGTATTCCCAACTCTTTTATCTTTTCCGCCACTTGGCCGCACGAGCCTTGTTACCATCAGAATAGAATATTTCTGTTTAAGAAGAGAGCTCGGTGTTTTAACGGTACGAGCACCCACAATGAAAGTTGTTCTTGAAGTGCAAGCTGAAAGAGCAAAACAAGAGAACCACAAGTAGAACGGCATCTGATTTACGCTTCACAAAAGAGAATCATCCTTCGCAGTTCATCCCTCTTGCGACCGCAAACTCTCTTCTCTTTCATTTTCTCTGGCAATATTACGATATATAGCACCGGCCCGTGCTTATTTCCAATTTTCCTTTTTTTTTGACCATGCAACATCTCTATTTCACGAAAAACACATTAAAATTCATGGAGATACGTCGACGGTGGAAAGCGGCTTACATTTCGTGGAAAAGGGAGAGGCGAAGAAATTCCCTTTTTTTTTCACCGTCACGCTAGCCGGCCGGAAATCGCACGGTTACGCCACTGACCGTAAGTTATAGCAAATTTTCCTGCCGACGATTATTTATAGGCGTTACGTGATATCATATTTGCGGTGTGGTAAATCATAAACGTAACCCGCGATCATAAAATTTGTCACGGCTACCCAGGATAAAATAAAGGGCTATAAATTCTACTGCAATAAAGGACGGCGATCTTATTAAAGCACCGTAATGAAGTAAAATTCAAGCATCCACTGACTTGGTGAATGAAAAATTGTGAAACTATTTTCCATACGGACGATTGTAGGACGATTTGTGATGAATCCAATCCCGCGCGATTTCCGACGATAAAAATGCACGTATTTTTTCCTTCACGTTTGAGAGAAATTAATGGTGATTTTAACGCACAAAATTCACGTAACGAGGAGAGAAAGCAATTGATTCGAACAGAATGGAATTTATTCCAATTTTTTTGGACTATTGATTATCTTCAATGACGGAAACGATTATAAATGTTTTAACGTGCGACCAATCCACAAAATACTTTGGTAAAATATGTCATAAATTCTCATTCAATGGAATGATACGAATTGAGGGAGAATTTGTACACATTGATGTCGGTATTTACCTTATATATTATTGTACCTAGCGCAGACTTTGATCAGCAAAGAATCAATTATGTTAAACTTAACATACACTTTCCAACAAAGAAGATAGTGCCGACAGCAACAAGATTTTAAATCTAAGTATTCTTAAGAGTGCAGTAGGATTCGGTTAAGAAGAAGGAGATAAATAAAATAATTATGTGTCGAATAGTCTAATGTGTTGGGTGTGGCTAAAGTTAAATGATTAATTAATTATTGTCAGAATAATGGTAGTAATAAAATGAAAATAACGCACACTAAGGCTATAATATAATAATAAATAGACTATTTATTAAATAATAATAAAAGAATACATTAAATGGCAGAATACGTTAAATATAATATAATTAAAATTAACAAAAATATCTAAGGACTTTAACCAGTCAGCTGTGTTTCATGACTATATTCGTCATGTAGAAAATTTAGTTAACAATTGCCATTTAACCAGTTCATCGTGATTGATGAGAATACTCGTCATAAAAAAAAAGTCTACGCATTAAATGTGTCTCTAAGGTCTCTCTAATAAATCTCTTAGAATAATGAGAATACGTCACGAGACGCAAAATCTGAAAATGACGATCTCCCCCATTGATTTCTACGTCACGCATTTCTATAGGGAGACGTGAATCTAAGAGTGTCTATGGGTATCATATCACAAAAGAAATCAAATTGTTGAACCAAATCCTACAAATTATTGTAAATACCGGCAATCCTTTAGTAACCTGACAACGATAAACGACTTATCTTGAAACGACTCGATAAACAAGAATGTCAATGAAAACAGTAAAGAAATTCTATAAGACAGAAAGAAAATCCAACAATGTCCATCAATACAGCCGTTAAAAACCCTTTAACGCGCTTTACAACCGACGTTTTCACGTACAATCAACACATCCCTGCCGAACAGAGCCGCTAATCTCCAAGAGCGCTGAAAATACAGTACCACTTCCGGCTCGGTGACCGGAAGTTAATAATCCAGCTCGTTCTGGAGTACTCGCGGGATTAAACAGCGTGACGCTTTGTCTTGCAGTTTTGGGCAGCTTACGTACCCTGCGAGTCGCAGCATCTCAACGCGGTCCAGCTGACTTTGGAGCAGGTGGACCTCATTAAGAGGCTCATAGAGAAGTACTCGCAACACATGCAGTTCGCCGGCTCCTCGAGGGGTGAGTATCCCTTGTGATTACGCGAAACGAGCGAAGCCGCAACACGGAAATGTTTTCCATGCTGGAAAAGCATGACCGAGATGCACGCATTAAACATGACTCGTAAATTGCACCAGAAACGCGGGAACGAGTTTACGTGGAACCACGAAATTTGCTTTCTCATCGAGCATTGTTCTGATTTGCTTCTCGAAAGATTTGCCAATTGGGAGAGATAGTATTTTATCTATAACAATAAAATTCTTGGATTAACGATAAAATGACAATTAACTCCTTGCTTTATGATTTCTTTTGTGACTGAACGCGCAATGACTCTGAATTTATTGTTGAATAAATTATCACTGACTTCCTATACACCGATTTCAATGTCTGATCTACTGATTTTTCAATTTAACAATTTTTGGAAAACTTAAAAATTTTCTATTCCATTTACTGCGTCACTTGTGAAGCCATTTTAAGGCAAGGGATTAATGTAGTATTTTTTAGAGATAACGAGGGAAAAATTATTAGGTGGTAGAATTGTTTTCGTTTACTTTAGGAATGTGGAAGGGTTGATGCGATAGAATTTTTAGAATTTTTCAGAGAATTTGATATTGAACAATGATAGAATTGGATTTTGACTGTCTGTGATCGTATTTCATTTGTATTTGGGTGCTTTGGTGGCTCAAAGCAGGCATATGACCCCTAAGGGTTAAATTTAGGTGGAGAACAATGCTTATTTTCATTGATTCTATGATTCTATTCAATTTTCTTTGACCTATTTTCATTTCACTGATAGCTACCCAGATTTGATTAAAGTTATTAACCCCTCGCCGTGCCATTTACTTTGTGACTGCCTCCAAAATAATTCAGAATTAAATTAGTAAAATAAACATTGATCAGTGATTCTTGACATATAGTATAATTTAACGTAATATTAATATTAAATAAATACCCTTATCGTGTAGCATCTCACTGATATTTTCAATTCAATAGGTTTTGTAAAATTTGAAAATTTCCTTTCCAATTTATCGCTTCACGAGTGTCACTCGTTATAGTACGGCAAAGGATTAATAGGAACTTGTTGCTATGATTATTTCGATTCGAGGCTACAATTTTAGATGAATTCGGTGCCACAAAACTATAACGACAGAGTTTTAAAATTAAGCCCACTAATTCGTAGTCCAATCCTCTAACTCTATAAAAAGAACCGTCGTTTTTCTTTGAAAGAAGTAAACAGTTAGCTACCCGCTAGATATTTGTATTTGAAAATAGAAAGTCTAAATAACACTCGAGACAACTCCGTACTGTGCCGTTAAAAGTGGAACGGTATATGTACATCGATAAACTTATTTGGTTTCCAGAGATTCTGGAAGCTCACGGAAGAGGCAGAATAGCCTCTCTCATCGGTGTCGAGGGTGGACATAGCCTAGGGAGTAGTTTAGCTGTTTTAAGGACGCTGTATCAGTTGGGTGTACGATATCTCACGCTCACCCATACTTGCAACACACCATGGGCTAAAAGTTCATCGGTCGAAGACGAGGACGAAGACGGTGAGTGCATTCGTACAAGAAGTTGCAGCACATTTTCGTCCAACGACGAGCAGCGCAATGCTGCAGACTTCTAATAAGTTATCATCCAAGTTTTGCATATTTCTCGGTGAAAATATTAAGATGCTAATCAAAGAGCATGTATAGAATTTTGAATTGGATAAAATTGCAATTTAAAACACAAATTACATTTACACTAGAACTACTGAGGGAATCAAAATGACTGGTTTATAATGTTTTAAAAAATTCCATTAATCTATAGGACAGCCGCACAGTGGATACTTTACATTTATCTTGTAAAATTTTAATTAATTCATTGATTATATTTTGTATCTCTGGATACTTTGCGAAAGTGTTTAGTTAATGTATTTAAATATGCAAATTTAACGCCAGTAGTTCTAGTGATAATCCTAACTCGTTGAAATTTAACAGTTTGTTATTAACAATTTAATCATTACTAGACCTCGGACGATCGATTCTTACTTGTCTCGGTATCAATAATTCTCCAATATTATTTCAATTAACTCCTTAGCCTACAATATGAGACTCTACTGACGCGGAACATGAAATAAAAAATTTTGAAGTTTTCAAAATACTGTTAAATTGAAAATATCAGCCGGTAGTGAAATTACCTCATTATGTCTACATTATTAACATTACGTTCAATTCACGAAATATGAAAAATCACTGAGAAAGTTTAATTAATTTTGAGTCATTGTCCGCTCAGTCAGAAAAGAAATCGTATGTCCAAGGGTTAATAATAATAATAAGGGTTAAAATAAAAGTATGAGACGTAGAACTCAAAGGAAGAAAAGAACAGAGTCACAAATGAGCCTTCTCGTGATAAAAGATCTTAATAATTGCTCTAACCATATCGATCGTCCGAGACACGGAAACCCTAAGCTAAGGAAACACCGAGGGAAATGTAAAGCGACGGTGATGCACCATGGATAAATATTCCTAGGAGAAATAGGGTGAGAGCAAACGAGTCTGCTTTGTTTAAGGCGGTGGCCTGACGGCGTTTGGCAAAGCAGTAGTGCAGGAAATGAATAGGCTCGGAATGCTGATAGACCTCAGTCACACAGCGAGAGCCACTATGAGGGATGCTCTGAGGACCAGCCGAGCACCCCTCATTTTTTCCCACTCCTCCGCCTTCACCATTTGCAATTCCTCGAGAAATGTGCCCGACGACATTCTTAAGCAGCTGGTAGGTAAATGAAACGTATAAAACTGCTAATAATAAATTCTCTCTCTTTTTTTTTTTACGATAAAATAAGAGATATTCAAATGCCCAGTTATCCTAAATATTTATACATTTTATTTTATGAATATATACATACTAGGGGGACCGGAAGGTAACGTCGTTTCTCCAGATATTTTGCTCAAAAACTAATTGACTTTTATCGATCCGGTACCGAAAATTTATACACCAGATGGAAAAGAGTTGTTGATCATTGATTACATCATTCATTGAAAATAAAAACTTGTTACAAATTTACTTGTTTGAACTTAATGTAAAAAAACGACGTTACTTTCCACTCTCTTTAATAGTTACAAGTTTGATACTTATAAATATTATATATTAAAAATACCATTTTATTTTATCATAAGTATTTATTGAATATTGTATTGAGGGGTAAATTAAGGTAAAAATGATTAATTGTGCAAATAGAAATGTTAGTGGGGAATACGTTTAACTGATAATACCTTCTGTCTGAGATGTTTTTTTCTATTCTTGTGTCATGTTTTAAAACACGATCTTCCTCTCTCACATAAATCACCGGGTTTTCTTTTCTATTTTTCTTCTTTCACACGTGCTCACACACACAGGTAGCATACTTTTTACACTTTACTCCAGAGTCTAGACCAATCCTAAACTACATGGTGGAAGGGTCCGACGCCTCAGGCCCGGAAACGACTGGCACCTAACACTTTCCCAGAAAATGTCGTCTCCCGGGTCACTGTACCCTTGGGCAATCTAGCCTTTCAATTACAAAACACTATGATCTACTACGTAAATTGTTTATTAAAATATATTGCCACAAGGTGTAGAATACTCCAAAATTATCTCTATTGATATATTAATTTCTTCTGCTGGAATAAAATTCGGTAATTGTTACAATAATTTCAAGTGTTTTTGATGTGCGCAGCGATTCTTCGGTTTTTTAGATGAACAAGTAGTCTAATTGGAAAACGAAAGGTTCTACCTTTGAAAAAAAGGATTATTTGTGAAATTTCATTATTTTTATAGAAGTTTACTGTGTGAGCTCTTTACAATTTTCATGGGTATTATTTGAATTAGTGGCACGTTTAGAATTCCTTCAGGCGATTTGTTTCATCGCTTGCCTTTGAATGGATTTTCATTAATTTCCAACGCAAGAGATTAATGTACCAAAATGGAATAGAGAAACAGCTATTAGAAATTCCATAGAAATTGTACACCCTTTAAATTCAACAGAGAAGGTATCAACTTATTCTACTGTGTCATTGAATAATTCAGATGGAAGTACTAGACAGAGCTCCATAGGTTTCTACAATTTTAAACTAATGAGGTTTTATGACTACACGGAATCACTTTCGGAATACTTATCCTTACACATCTGTCGCTAAAAAAAGCCATCGGTAGATTGAATGTAAAAGTAGTCTCCACTTTTTCTCAGACTCTCCCTTTCCCTCTACACCCTCGTTTCCTCTCCAAGTGATAATTAACACTAAATTTACAGAAACCGTCAAATTGACGAGCTTCTACTTTCTCAATAAGCATTTTTCAAATTTACAGAGAAGGAGTCCAGTAGATATTTCATATGTATTTTATGACACAAAAATGACTTAACGAATTATCATTTTTGCTGCTTCATCCCTTTTTTTCAAAGTTCTTATTTGCTGTATTTCAGTAAAACAGATTTCACGTCTGTAAATGTAGTGTTAAAATAAAATTGTACACCCCTAAAATTCAACAGAGAAAACATTGACTTGTTCTACTAGTTCTTTGAATATTTCAGATGGAGGTACGAGACAGATGTCTGTAGATTTCTACGACTTCAGTCTAATGAGGTTTTATCACCACAAGGAATCATTTTCGAAATACTTATCCTTGCACATCTCTACCCGAAAAAAAAACCATCGGTAGATTGAAAGTAAAAGTAGTCTCAATCTTTTCTCTGACTATCCCTTTTCCTCTGCTCCCTCTTACCCTCTCCAGAGGATAGATAATTATCCCAGCTCGGCAGCTGGGGTTCCAATGGCTCGAAACATTTACCACCGGCGATTCCTTTCTATTGTCGAGTTTTGTGCTCCATTAAGGCGACCTCTCGCAACCCCTCGTTAAGGAACAAATTAGCAGGGCACGAAATTAACAGGTCTATCTAACGAGAATGTGATACCGGGAGTGCTGTTTTACGGTAAACTCGTCGATTTCACTTCTTCCTAATTTTCCAAAAGCAATGAAAACAGGAGTCTCATGAAACGATAGGAAAATGGCTCGGTATTTCCTCTACCTGTGTATTTGAAATATTCATTTCATTCGAGCATTACTGAAATATGAAACTTGGGATTTCCGAAGGATATCTTTGTTTTTCGGAAAATTCGTGTAGAATATCAAAAGAAACATCGGACAATGGCTTTATCACGTTTTCGATGGGAGGAATGATTTGTTCCCTTTTCCGACGCTAAATTAATTCTTCCTCGACATCCTATACCCTTGAAACTTTACACGGTGAACATTTGTCGAAAGTGTTTCACAAACCGACGAGGATTTTCTGGGAAATGCTTAAAATTTAAATAGATATTAAATTATTCCTAAATTCGTAACGCTTCTCTGACGAATTTTCGTAATTTTAACGGAGTACGATTTCAAAGAATAATGAATTTTTTATCTCTTCCTTGGGAATGTTGGAAATTAAATTTTTCATAGAAACGGATATCGTTTGTATACCGATATTGTCGCTTATTCTTCCTTTATTCCGGTATTTTTCGATTTTATCTGCTACGGTGATAGCAGAATCAATAGTCAGTGAAACCATAGTTTCACGTGACTTTCGTACACCAAGGCTATAATCTATTGAACAATAATTCAAAAAATATCTCCCAAAAGAGGAGAAGTCAAGGAAATTTGCCGCCATAGCCCCCTTTTCAATCAACATCCAAGACAGTGAAGTGTCTTTAATATGTAAATTTTAACAATTATAAGCAGTCCACTTAGAACGTATAATTTTATATAAATTTTAACTCTCTCCAGCTACCCTGTATTAAGTATTAATTAACCAACAATCCTCCTCAAACATTGAGAATTCGTATTAAACTCTTGGATGTAACACTTACAAATCTAAGCTTAGTGTAACACTAAAAAGTAGTTAGATAAATTAATTAGACTTTAAAATCATATATCATTCGATAACATCCCTCGAAAAACGGGATGCAAGGAGTCGTTTCGGGGTGAAACGAGGTTACGCGAGAACATTGCAGTAGATTTCAGTCGAGGAACGTGCCGCAGTATCTGCGGTCAGGAACTGCGGCGAATAGGATAACGCGGTTAACGTCTGAGGTTTCGACGAAGATGAAAGCTAATTCGTCTTTCCATCAATAATCAAAATGATAGCGCCCATGGGAGGAAGTTATATTGACGGAGATGGCTTGAATTGCAGAATTGTTGTTTCGTGTTTCGGCTTTAACTGGTATGGTCATTTTGCTTATGACCTATGGTGTGAGGTGAATGTTGAATCACCGAGTCTGTGATATGTTAATTGTTAATTCAAAAAATATCTGTCAAAGGCGATGATAAACACCGAAACTATAATCTATTAATCAACAATTCAACAAATACCTATCATTGTCCGAGATGATGGCAATTTGAACTCAGGATTTACAGTTTTCAGTTAAGTGTAAAAACTCCAAAGCTAGGATATATTAATTAACAATTAGAAAAATATCTCTCAGAGGTGGTGGGAATCAAAACTCGGGATCTAAAATTTCTTGGTGGATTTCTAAACACCGAAACTATAATTTATTAATTAACAATTCAAAAAATGCCTATCATTGTCCGAGATTATGGCAATTTGAACTGAGATTTTACGGTTTTCAGATAAGTGTGAAAACACCGAGGCTATGACGTATTAATAAATAATTAGAAAAATATCTCTCAGAGATGATGGGAATCAAAACTCGGGATCTAAAATTTCTTGATGGACTTCTGAACACTAAAGCTA
The DNA here is from genome assembly GCA_910591515.1 of Cerceris rybyensis. Classification (NCBI taxonomy): domain Eukaryota; kingdom Metazoa; phylum Arthropoda; class Insecta; order Hymenoptera; family Crabronidae; genus Cerceris; species Cerceris rybyensis. The sequence goes on from OU342790.1 coordinate 11,151,268, forward strand.
GGATATATTAATTAATAATTAGAAAAATATCTCTCAGAGGCGGTGGGAATCAAATCTCGGGATCTAAAATTTCTTGGTGGATTTCTAAACACCGAAACTATAATTTATTAATTAACAATTCAAAAAATACCTATGATTGTCAGAGATGATGGTAATTTGAACTCAGGATTTACGGTTTTTAGATAAGTGTGAAAACAACGAGGCTATGACGTATTAATTAATAATTTTGGAGAATATCTCTCAGAGGTGATAGGAATTTGAATTAAAATCGACTGTTTGTAGAACAATTTCCATGACCTAGCCTTCGAAGATCCATTTTCATTTTCAGGCTGCTAACGGTGGATTGGTGATGGTGACGTTTTATAATTACTTCGTGAAGTGTGGTCCTCAGGCAACCGTTTCCGACGTCGCCGAGCACATTTACTACATTAGGGATTTAATTGGCGTGGACCACATCGGTGTCGGTGGAGATTTCGACGGTATCAACAAGTACGTGAGACCCTTGATAACTTTTTTCCTCTCACAATATCGATTTCATTCAGTTCATTATTGATTTGCGGTCATGAAATGTACCGGGCGCTTCAAAATTGTACGAAACAATTGGGGTAATGGGCATTACGAAATTCTTATCAACGAGAGAAGAAGTGCGGAACACGTTTAGAATCAAAGGGGTTGTAGATTTTAAAAGTGATTAAGGTGTCAGAAATATTGAAAATAATTTATATTATTTATAGTCTAACATTATCATTCCTATAAAAACTATCGAGCCGACCAAAATGGCCAGTTCTAAAAATTTTCGAAGTTCTCCAAATTAATAGACGGGCGGTGCAGGAAATATTCCATTCACATCTTCTGTTAATTATCCAAAGAATATCTTACAATTAGTCAATCAAGATAAAAAAATTATCTACATTCTCAGTCATTTACTATATTTTTTTCCTATTGCTACTGATGTCTCATTTTTAACTTCTTCATTAATTTTTCTTTCGATCGACTTACAAAAACCCTTTCACACAGTACAAACCGAATTCACCTACCAATCTGGACCTTGAAATTTTCGAAATTCATATTTAAAAGCTATAAGATCCATTTAGAAGAAGCATGTTACATCATTCTACCCCATTCAAACACTCAAGACAATTTTACATCGCCCGATGCAAGAAGTAACTCGCAATATAAATACATATGTACAGTCGATAGCTATTTTGAGAACAATTATTATAAAACTCGGTCAACAATGCACTTGACACGAGGGCATAATCGATTTTGTTGGCAGAACACCCCGAGGTCTCGAGGACGTCTCCAAGTATCCAGAGTTGTTCGCCGAACTCCTTCGAAGTGGGAAATGGAATGTACTTGACTTAAAGAAAGTCGCTGGTCTGAATTTGCTGAGGGTCCTCCGACAGGTTGAAGCTTATTAAAATCTAAACTAGTCCCGTGAACCATTGCATTGCGAATGCCGCAATTTCTCTGCGTAAAGAAGACAGAGACGTTTCTCTTGGAATGATTTTATGTTAATAACTACTCTGGTACACTTAAATTGCAGCAGTAATCAGAGAATTCTTTGAATATTAATTTAAGGCGGGAATTCGAATAAAAAGTTGATGATGTATTTCAAGAGAATCTACGGTTGCTCAGTTCGCAGTATTCCTTACACTTTAGAGTAATATTATAAAATAATAGACATATTAATAATGAAAAAAGAAGCATATAAATGAAGAAATTGATCGAGCAGTAATTAGAGAATTCTTTCAATAACTTTTACTTGATCAATTTTACCACCAGATCTTCACTTTCCTATTGTAAAAATTCCTAAAATTTACAATCTGCGATTTCGATTTACACGGTACTCTAAGTAACCGTTCTTCCATGTAAATATATCAGAGAATAATTGTAACAGTTAAAACAGCAAGTTCTAACTTCAAAAGATTTAATTTTGATTGATATCACCATTTAAAAATGAGAAAAAAATAAAACCCTGAATTTGGAAATGTCAAGAAATGTAGAATGATTTTCAGCAGATGATACAATTAAGTTTACCAATTTATTAGCACGTTGAACGCCACTATTTCGCTCGTTTTATAATTTCTACTGAAGTGATACTTGCCGCCTTAAAATCCCATCCTAATACAGCAGAATTTTTAAAGATACAAATAAATAAACGTTCGGTAGAACTTTATCTTTTAGACCCCAGTATTTAACACTAAACCTACCAATGCGGTCATAATGACCGCTTCGCAATTTTTTCAAAAAACTACCTAAATTGATAGGGGAACCGTGAAGTAAAAATTCTACTTCTACCATATAAAGCCTAAATTAGTTAATTAACTAATCCTTTCACTTCTTGATTTATCTTTTTTCGAAGTGCTTGTTCAATAAATTTTAATTTTAGTAGATATAACGTCGGTAGTTTTAGTGTTAAATACTCAATCTGTTAGAAAATTCATAAGTACATTTTATTATTCATATCATACAATGGGCAGAAATAAATATATAACCAGATCTTATCTTCTCAATGCCAACATTAAAATATTTAATGCGTAAGAAAATTTGGAAGTATTACAATTTTAAAGTCATATGAAATTTCATTGAATTCAATAGTCCCGATTACCAGTAACCCCCATGGCAATCAACGTATTAAATAATTAAAAAAAACTCAATTTTTCACAATACAAAAGTCGATTTTCAGTGAATGAAAGAGAAATTAATGTAGAAAAATGAAAGTAGAACATGATTTTGATTTCTAGACGGAAAAGGAAACGCAGAAACTTGTATTTCAGGTGGAACGTGTGAGAGACGACATGAGGACCGCGGGAATAACGCCATCCGAGGAATATCTTGAGGATTCCCCGGATACAACCGGCAGCTGTGCTCTCGATATCAATTCCGTGCAGAGAGTCATGGAAGTTTGATCGTTCTATCGATTGTCTTTGTTCCTCAATGACGTGTAAATTACCCCCTTCACGATCTCTCTGCCGTCCCATCCTTCGTAATCGACGAAATCGGATCAAAGTCAAGGGACTGAACGAGCGAAAAGAGAAGGAAAAAAAAAAGGATAGAAAGACTGCTCGTTTTGCTTGGCTCTCTCGGTTTGACAGCTTGCAAAATGTCCTATTCCCCTCCGGATGCTCAATCAGAATAATATTGAAGAAAATCTACCTCGAAGTTGAATCCATGGAACGAGCAATCGGCTCCGAGTCGCGGAACTTTCGGACAATCTAGTTTCTTACTGAAATTCGATGTAATTTTTGTATAATTTTTCGAAAAGATAAATTCCGATGAATTCACCAAGAAGAATTATATTGTAAATTATCATCGGAAATTGACTATTTGCTATTAATTACATGATAATTAATTAACAAGTGTAAGATAAAACAGAAACTGTATTCCGAGCCGTTGTTCGTTCTCGCAGTGTCGTCGAGAGATTCGAAAATCTCCGTTTCCTTTGGGTTTTTTTTTCCTCTGTATCTTTTTCTTTCAAGAAAGAATTGAGTGTTTATCGAAACCGTAGAATACTTACGAGAGTGCAATTTTCAGAAAACGTTTCTGTCGTGCTAGAAGTAACATGCTCTATAAAAATGTCGGAAAAAAAAAGATGACATCTGTATCGCTGTCGTTTCCGTAATCAGTTGATGTCTAACTTTACCTCCTCGAAGAAAAGAGAAGAATAAACGTCGGCCAGGTGAAACGATCGATTACACGGTAACTCGATAACCCGATGTGAACGGGATTTAAAGCCGCTCGTGACAATACAATGGTATCTTGGTTAACGACTCACTCGTATAACGTCGTATTGCTATAAAAAAAATATTCCAGTCATCGACTTGTAACCATTCAACCCTCTCTTCGATCTAAAAACCCGAAATTTTCTAATGGAGTACATGCGCTCGCTTTGGAGCAATCGCAATCTCATTAAGTCTCGGGCATGTTTGACCCATTATAGCAAACTGTTTAACTTTCATTTATTAATTATTTTATTACTATGTACTTATACTTATTTTCAAAATGTGTTGTTAAAAATGTGCGTTAAGGTTGTCAGTTTTGGAAAGAGGCAAACGCAAAGAACCTTAGACATGTTTTTTTAGGTCCGTTTGTCAGGAAACTAAGATGTGCATGGAATCGTCCTCCTGGTGAAGGGTGATAATTAAAAATTGTTTTCACGAACGATTTATTTTGATAAAGTTAATTTTTCTGTAACAAATACATGAAATACATAATTGTATTTGCTATGGTTGCGGAGAGGAGTCGGAAGTAGAATTGACTTTCAAAGAAATCTTATGGAGAATTGGTTAACACTAGAACTAACTTCGTTAAAGCTATTAAATTTCAATATATCAAACAAATACTTTGAAAAAATTCGATAAATTGTATTTTATAAGATCAATGGAGAACATCTGCTCTATGACTATCCTATATACTTGAAGAACTTTTGGACAGAATTGGGTACCAGTCATTTTGGTTTGCTTGGTAGTTCTAGTGTTAAGGACGATTCTGGATAACGAGAAAAATCCTCGAACGGATTAGCCAAGATACTATTGAACATTGAAGTCTCTTTTCTGAATCGTGGCACTTTCGTCTGTTTCACAAGAGAGAAACAAAACCGTAATATGTGTGTAAACCCGGCTGTGTATCTTTCATGTCTTCCCTCCGCCCCCATCCCCCTTTTCATTGCACCGAAGAAAACACGTGCACTTTAGAGTTATTAAAGTTTCGAAGTATCAAAGTGAGCACTCATATCTAAAAGGAAAGGAAAACATCGTTGTCCGAGAGAAAAGTGAGAGAGAAATGTACGGTACGGATTCCGCGCGAGAAATTGCAAAACGTAATTAAATTTATGTAAATTAACATATCCGACGTAACGGAGAACGCGTTTTGCCAAACGACGACGTCTGATTAGACCGATAGAAAGCGAAATGGACAAACAAGGAGGACGAAGAAAAAAGAAGCTTTGCGAAGTAGAGAATTCTAACAATGCGGAGAAAGAAATTTACTGAGAAAAAGAGATGAAGAATTAACACGTTGAACGCCAATGATTTTTGTTTATTGTATTAACCCCTTGCCCTAAAATGACGAGTGACACTCGTGATGGCGTAAATGGGATAGGAAATTTTCAAATATTGGAAAACCTATGAAATTGAAAATGTTAAAGAAACGCGACGCGATAATATTATTTCTATAATATTAATATTACGTTAAATTACACGGAATATCACGAATCATTGATCAATTTTTATTTTAGCAATTAAATTCTAAGCTATAGCGGAGTCAGTCACAAAAAAAACGTAGGGCAATGGGTTAAAATCTCCCTCTTTGTCAAGCATGAACTTCAAAGACATAAAAAGTTATATATTCAGCAGAATTTCATCTTTTGAATGCCAGTATTTAAATGCTGAATATGTTAAGGAATTCGTAAATATGACAATTAAAAGTATGAAGTTTTATTGAATTCAACAGCGTCGGTCACCAGTGACCTTCACGGCAGTCAACGTGTTAAGACGAAACAGTCAATTGCTCACGAAGAATCAGTGTCGCGATGCGAAGTAATCGAAATGCACGTGCGTGTTTCTCGAAACGTTACACCGGGTGTAATCTATCACTTATGTGCACCCAAACTTTCCTCAATCGAAGCATCATCTAATGTCTCCATCGGTATAACGGAAATCGCTGGAATTAAGTGATTCTGAGTCGTTTCTCTTAATCGATTCGTGCCCAAAGAGAATCATTTCCCTTGCGATTTTCGTGCATTACCGTTCACCTGTCTGTGTCTCGTGTGCACTTATTATGTAATCCGTGTAAGCTGAACCTTCGAGAATGAAATAGGGGATGCCAAAGTTGTAATGGTAAATTGATGAAGCGAAGTTAACCTGCACGGATTATACCTCTATCTCGTGTACCTTAGTTGTACAGGAGTATAGGGTGAGAAACTATGAAATATCAAAAATTCCGTTGACTCTCCACAACGGATTCTATGAATAAATGTTTCTATTCGTACACTTGTCATCATTCGCCTATTCGATTACCCTCGCCCTTTATTTTTGTAAGGTTCAATTCAACCATGATATTATAAACTTCAAACTTTTGAAGTACCAAGATAAAATTGTGGAAATTGGGAAACTTTTATCTTGTGTTAAAATTTTGATATTACCATTGGTCTTACAATTAAAAATTTTTATTGATTTCAGTACAAAGACAAATTGTCGAGCTTTGTTACAAACTGTTCTTCTATTTGGCGAAATTCATGAGCACATTGATTTCGTTCAATCTTTAAGTCGATCTCGTGATACAATAGAGATTCTAGACACAGCGTTGTTTTAAGTCTGCCATAAGCCTCAACTTTTGTGAAATAATCCTTTGCTTTTGAGAGTGCTTTTAATGCGTTTAAAATAACTTCTTTCCGTTCTTTGCTACACGTAGGAGCAGTTGCAACCAAACATTTTGCATACAAAACGAACGCTCTTCCTTGATCATAATATCCACCGTGTGCTAAAACTTGCGTGATAATTTCTTCCACCAACTTCATCGCCAAAGTTGGCATACCCATTGTAAGCTGAAAAATCGACAATTATTTTGTGAAAAACTCTTACTTGCACGATAATTTGAATCTGAAAGAAAAATTACTAATACTAATTTTACCTGGATATTTGCAAGATGCATTTTTATAAATGCCACATAATAAGATAAATGATTTTGCACAGCCAATTCTAAAGCTATATTAAGGAGAACGAGAGAATGAAAAACTTCTGTTTGATTATCTGGTAAAGCAGACGCGCACATTATCTGACTTGATAGAATCATAGCTCTTATTTTATTTTGCGCCGTTATCGTCTCATCTTTCTCAATACCGTCGATACATTCTAAACCTTTCGGATAATCACCCTTTCCGAGATAAACTTCTGCTAATCTTAAAAGAAATAAAGAAATTTATTGGTCAAAATTGTATCTGTATGATACATTTGATTTGCATAATAGAAGTTTCAGATACCTGAACTTGGATTCTATCGGATCCAGGCTAGAAATATTTCGTGCTATCGCTTCCGCTTCACTCCATTTTTCGTGTCTTATTAATTGAGTGAACATATAAAGCTGTTCGCTTAATAACCATATCTGTAATTGGTTATTAAAATTTACATTTATAAGAATTAAAAATTTCACGATAAAAACTGAACTATTGATAATACCTTATTGCAAGGTTCGTTAGGAAATCTTTCCTTGGCATGAGCAAGTACAACTTCGACCAAACTATATTCTCCAAATTCGACTAAAATATTCGCAATGTTCACGACTGCTTGACAAGTCGATGGCCCGTTGAACATGTGCTGTTTTTTGTCTCCTGCATTATGCAAAAGTAATAATTGTGCACAAACGGAAGACATTTCAGTTTTACCATAGTATGCCCACAATGCAGATTTTTCAGCGTATGTCATTGACATCAAATCAATCATAGAGTGTTGACAGTTTAAAACGTCGGATTTCATTAGAATCTGTAATTATATCGTAATATTACAACCGCATCAGAATTAATCACAAAAATATCGATAAATCTGTGCATACCTCGAATACTTGCGCTGGATTCTTAGCTTCTAAAGCAGAATTGTAAGCATATGCAATCAGTCCTAAGCCAGTTGTATGGGTTATTCCTAGCATACTAGCTTTGCCGATAGATCTTTCTATCAATGGACCTCTGCAGAAATCAAAATTTTATTAAATGGGAAATAACATAAATGTGTATAACTATATGTAGTCATTACAATGCGATTTTGAAGCTTACTTTTGTTCAGCCTTTAAATGATACATCCAAGCGTGAGCTAATTGCAAACATATGTTATCTCCTGCTTCCTGGGCCATCATAATAGCTTCTTTTAAAGCAGCTTGAGCAACTTCCCTTTCAAAGAAATCAAAGTTAGGCGAAATCGTTATTACTATTACATTTTAACATCAACGCGGTTTTAATATCGATGATGTACATACTTATGATTAAATTGAGCATGTAAAACTGCTAGGTTTAATGCTGCATATCTAAAAATACGAGATCTGTCCTCTGGTGCAGAGCGATTTTCCAGAGGTGCCAGTCTATCAAAGCAATGATACAAACTGTCTATGGCACCACAATATTCATTGACCCTCAAGCAATTCAAATAACTCAGGTAGTGCTGTAATAAATCGATAGGTAGAAAAAAATAATCAGTGTAAGAAATTATTCATTGAACCACAGAAAACTATTTCCCCCTTACCACATAGTACTCACAGCTTCGGCATAATAAGGGCTACAACTCAAAAGCTCTTTCACAAGAACTTGTAACTGTGCGGGTGACATTGCTTTGTGTTCGTCTGTCTGTAACGCATGTGCTTGTTGGGCAACAAGTAATTCAGCTTGTCTGCCTCCCCAAGTTGTTCTGCTTCTATGGATAACAATAAATTTTTTAACATAAGAAAAAAAGGAAAGGGCATTTTTTTTTTAATCACTATTAACTAAATATTTACTCAAGTGAATATGATTCCTCCTCTGCTTTTGAACTTGTAGATATATCAAGGTCGTCAGAATTCATGGCTTGTTTTTGAACATACTTTTTCAAATCTTCATAAAGCGATACAACTTGATCAAAAGGCAACTTTTCAAAGAAAATCATAATTCTTCGTACATATAATCCAAGCACAGAATTTTTGTTTAATGCAGGTAAAGAAAGAGAATGATCTGAAGCTGGTTTCATGAGACGACCAACACTATCGAACAAATCTAACAGTCCCTCTACTCCTTTCCCTCGTAACGCATTCAATTGTACTTCCAATTGATGTGCAAATCGGTGTAGAACATATTCCGAAGAATGTAGAATATTCAGTAGTGCATCAAGTTTCATATCTGGTGACTGATAAATAGAATTTTTAGTAACCAAACACAAAATAACATTACTTTCAAAATTATCATTTACCTTTACTTTAAGGGATAAGAATATCAATTAATAGATATAAATGTATTTAACCTATACATAATAACAACATTAACTCACTTGAATTAGCTTCAGTGTTACCAAGCAAAAATCACGCCTCTCAACAATTGCTGCAACAAAAAGTATTAATTATCTTACTTCAATCACTGCAATATTGCTTTCATATTCATTTTTAAATATCAATTGTATTCAGTTACGAAAATTGTTAATACTTCATAAAAACATTACCTTTCGTTGTTTCATTACAGTATTCCTTTATTAAAATAACAGTAGCTACTTTATATGATGTTAAAGTTTCTTTTTGTATTCTTTTTATATTTCCGTCGATGTTCATTAAATCCGTAGACATCGTGTATTTTTATTCGTGACAATAAAAGCGTCTAAAAAACTATCGTGCTTCTCATCCTTAATTGAAAAACGAAACTCTAAGGTTGAAAGAAGTGATCGATGTTGACAAAATAAACCGGTAACTCATTCAGCACTGTGGAGCACAACAACCTGATCAAGAATGATTTAGTATGCTTATTTGACCACAAGATAGCTCTCATCGCTCTCATTTGAGAAACACAAATATATAACCACAAGGGTTCAGAACAGTGATGCCAGGATGCAGGATTTTCTCCCACATGGGAGCCTTCGTGCGACGTATCTAGTAAAATGTCCTCTTCATGTAATTTCTACCGTATTTCAATTGACTGAGGGGTCTAACGATACCCCATATTTGAGTGAAGTATATACGTTACTGAGGATAGGTAGTGCGCATAGGTGGGAAATGGTGGGAAAAATCCCACGTCCTGGCATCACTGGCGTCTGCTGGCGTCACTGGTTCAGAACTCAGATGAAAACGTTTCTTTTTCAAACTGTAGTTTGTTCAGTTTGAGTAATCTGAGTTAAAGTCGAACAAATGGTTGAAGTTACTAAATTACCAATTTTTATGCACACATACGTGTATTGCATGTATTTTTATATTACGTACTATACTAAGGTATAGCACAATACACATATTTCAACGTACGTATGCCGAAAGACGTGGTCATGTTTTAGAGAAGATGAAACAGAATGATGAGGGATTTTCTGTTGAAATTGATAGTGTTCATTTTTAAAATACTTTATTTAATAATTTCAGATTGCGGTTAATCAGAACTACCTAAAACCGTTGCTGACATAACCGCAAATAACGCAGAACTATGGTGTTTAGAAAGAGATATAAATAACGAATTGTACACGTGAATTACAGAATATTCTGCATAGTAGCTGCACAAATTAATACTGAAATGTAAGAAACAAATTTTGTATGTTTTTTTTGATGGGTCATTTTTTAATTAAAGTCTTTAATACATAGAACAAAAAATATACACATACATATATTTTTCAATTAATCATAGTAAGTGTTATTAGAAGTATAAATTATATTAGTTCAGAGTAAATAATTTTATGATTTACAGTCTGGTATTGTTAAACTTGTTTTTAACCTAATGGAAGATATCTTTTTATACGTAATAGATTTCCAGATTAAAGACAATAAATAGTCACAGATAATGTGTTATTAGTCATAGTAGTAATGATTCATCTTGATAACTCTGGAGTGCAATCCATTCCAAGGTTGCAGAGCGTCATATATATTAGTTGCAGATTATTGATGGTTCAAAGTCATTTGAAATCCATCACTTGATGATACATAAGTCTTAATATACTATACTATCTTCATAGCTGTACAGGTGTGACATTCATTAGTTAATATATTGTTAGCTGTTTAATCAAAAGTTACTGTCATTTAATTGTTAAAGTGTGATAACTGAACTGTTACTCATTGTATTATAAATATTTTGGATTTGAAAAATGATTTTATCCAGTTACGTACATGATTAACATTTATTTTGTTTTAGGTTCTTACAGAATAATTTTGTAACATTACGAAAGATGATACAAACGTTTGTATTTCTCGATTTAGAGACAACTGGATTGATAAATCTTAGAGACATGCCTAAAATTACAGAAATGTCATTGATTGCATTGTCGAGAAGTGCTATTTCTGATGATGTACAGAAATTACCAAGGGTATTGCATAAACTAGTTTTAGGAATAAATCCAAATAGGTATATTCCAGAAAAAGTGCGGTCTATTACAAGTAAATTATATGAATTATTTATTCTTAGTAGGGAAATAAGGAAAATAATTGACTAGCATACTTACATGACTGTTCATTTCAAATTATAACACTTAGAAATATTTATACTCTTTTTAGAATTAACCAATGAGAATTTACAAGAAACGCAGCCATTTGATGTTGAGACGTACACTTTAATGAAAAGTTTTATGAATCGACTTACAAAACCAATCTGCTTTGTAGCTTATAATGGGAATGGCTTTGACTATCCAATATTACTTCATGAATTTGAAAGTATTAATAAGGTTAGTCTGACTTAATAGCATCAGAATTTTATTCTTCAAATTTTACATTTCAAGTCGCTCATAAAAGTGTTAACTAAATTACTCTATTGTGTAATTAATTTTATTAAAGGCCTTCGAAGAGGATATTCTAAGTATCGACATGTTACATCTGGTTAAAGATTTTTATAAAAAGGATCGAAATTCAATGCAACAAGGGAGCGTTACTCAAAGTACACCTTCGAATTCTGCCCAAGGAGAAAATTTTAGTAATTTGTTCAATGATGGCTGTGATGAAATACTATCTAGTGCATTAGATAGCATGGCGCAACGTGATATCAATATTTCATCCCCCAAAAAACTTAAAGCAGTTCCTGTTCAACAGTCAAATGTTGAATTTGCAAAACTGCAGTCCAACTTTTGTAGAAAGATGCAGGAAGCGAATGAAAAAACACCAGAAAGTCAAATAGTGAAATTACATGAAGCTAACATGAAATATCAGAACAAAAAGGAAAGTAATGCACGGCGAAAATTAGATTTTAATAATGAACCGCCAGAGAATTATAAATTATCAACGGTGTACGAACACATGTTTAATGTGCCACCTAGCGATGCACATAGTGCAGAGGGAGATTGTCTAACTATGTTACAATGTGCAAATAAATTAGCAACTTTTTTCGTCGATTGGGCTGATAGCAATGCAGTAGCATTGATTAGCAATAAAAAGACAGTTTAGCACAACACACTTAGACATTGAATTATTTACAAAGAGTTTTAATTGCTCGTATTTTTAATACTAACTTTACACATACCTTTTATAAACGTATATCTTAATTTAATCATATCCTTGTATGTGATACCAAACTATAATTCTAATTATTACCATTTTAACAGCATGATAAGTTCTGGGTAGTGACTGAACATTAATTATATTTCTTAACTGATGTAACTGCCGTATATATTTTTATTGAATGAATGCAATAATATGGTGCAATGAAACGTGTATCTAGCCTAATTTTAATATCTGTATCATTAAACAATTTGTTTACCAATAATATCCGTTTATTTTGTATTCTAGAAAAATATTCGCTTGAAAGGTACAAAAATGTAAAACAATTATACTTAAAAGTTAACAGTAAGAGTATATTTTTATACGTTAAAAATGATTACATCAAATATGTAAAAGTACAGCAAAATATAAAAACGACAAGGCTAATATATGATCTCATATAGTGTTATGTTTAATAAAGATTTAATGCATAATAATCAAGTTTTTAAAACTTCGTAAAACCAATCGTACACTTCGCAACGACTATTATAAGATTGGAGTTTGTAACCATTTTTTCACATGACTTAATTGTATCGATATCAGTTGCCCTTGATAATTTTATTATCATTTAGCACTTGACAATCCTTAACCCTTTCAGCGCTATGAAAGATTATGTGTATTGTCAGGCAAATATACACTCGGAAATGTGAATGCAAAAAAGAAATGGAGAAAAAAATATAATTTACTATTTCTAATATAAATTATGTTATCATTACTTCATGAATTAAATATTTCTGTTACGATTTTAACAGTTACTGCCCAAATTATTTTTTAACCCACAGCAGACACTTAACGTTGCATAAGTAAGCGCTGAAAGAGTTAAACCCCTTGCCGTATAATTTTTTTTGTCTCTGCATCTGCAATAATTAATTATCTTACAATTAGTAAGGTAACAATTAATTAGTGATTCTGCATATATCGTATAATTTAATAAAATATTAATATTGTAGAGATAATTTTATCGTTTCGCGTCTCACTGGTGTTTTCGATTTGATAAGTTTTGCAAAACAAAAATTTCGTTATTGCACGGCAAGGAGTTAAAGCACAATGCACCGCGATGGTTCTTCGTTGTTCGATGTTTGTTGTATATCCGGAAGTATCTCAAAGCTATTGTCTAACTGCAACATTTCCAATTCCTTCGGTGTTACTGTAAATTAAACAATTAGACATGAATTTCATTCAGAAAATATTAACTTATTGGTATATTGTGTTACTCCAAATGAAATCATTTGATGTATACTAACAAATGTATCTTGCTATTATCATCTTATCGGTTGCTATATTCTTCTCAATATTCATTATAATTCTTTGCAAACGTTGCGCTATATTGTTCATTTCATCCTTATTAATTTTATGCAACATATTGTTGCTCTTGTCCCAATAAAACTCCAAATAGTGAGACTTGCACACAATATGCAGTTTTTTAAGCATCTGCAATCACAGTATCGCATTGATAAGCCAAAATTCGAGCGAAAATTGTATTGCAAGAAATATCAGAAAAAAGAACACTGTACTTGATAGAAAAGTAAAGTGAATGGCACAGTATTCAATGAATTTTCCTTTAATTCATCCAAATTGTTTAGAAATAATATTTCTATGAAATAACTCGCGAAACATTTCCACTGTTGGAGGTCCCTCATTTTCTGCAAACAGTAATGCAGACAATCATGAAATGATTTATTGTACATGATCGTATATTAAGCGAACAAATTTATTTACAAAAAATAGTTAAATAATATTTATTCCTTCTAATTGCTCAAAATAAATCAGCAGTGTTAGGCTGACCAGGTTTTAGTAATTTATAATAAATCACGCTCGAAATAACCGACGAGAAACACAAAAAAATACAAAATACCATTTATTTTCGTTTTATCGAACATTTATATTTGTAACAAGGCGATATTTAAGTTTGTCTTAATTATTAATTATTATTATTAAATTTGTAATCAAATCTCTACCTTCATCTGTCGAATTACAGGCTTCATGCGCCCGTACTTTCGAAGTATATATTTTTCTTGATGATAGAATGAACATCTCCAATAAATATCTTTGTTGTGGAAGATCTCGACTGAAGGTTTCGGAATGGCAAACCACATATCATTCTGAAAAGGAAAACGAGAATATTCATATCAACCTATAAGATACTATTTCAATCATGTTACACAAATTTTGATCGTTTTAGTATACCTGGTTTTCCCGTGCAATATAAAATTTCTCTAATATCGGACACGTAAATCCCAAAGCTGGAACTAAATCAACTTCAATGATATCATAATCTGGTGTCCGCACAATAACAGTAAATGCAGGTCCACTCTTTCTGATGGATATCTGTAATGTAAATTAATTGTAAACGTAAAGACATTTAAAAATCCATTTTTCTCATTTATGCAACTAACACCATATGTTACTGTCGGCGAATATTTTAATGTGTACATTTTGTTGACAATCGGCAATCCTATCAGAGCTTTACTGATGATTCCTTCGATCCATCGACGAAAGTATTCTTGATTAACGAAACCGTTAGTAACGAGTAAACGGAATGCTCTAAGAGATAGAAATTTATTGTAATGGAATTACTTTAGGTAAATTATTTTAACGATATTTCCTTACTTTGTTTCCTTTCCATCGAGAAGTTGAACGTAAGGACAGGCACTTATGTCTATACTGACGTATCCCGGATAATCTAACGCAAACTGCAATTGAACAAACAATCGATATACTATTTATCTTTTTAATTTCTCATAGAACTTGATCACGTAATTAACTTACTTTTAATCGAAAGTAAAAAAGGATAATTTAAGACAAACGTTTTTATCTGTTCTCACCTTTATATGATTGTAATCGATAGGAAGTTTTATTATTACGTTCAAATCAAATTCGTTCGGTTTATCGATTTTTGTGCCTTTATAAAAACTACCGCAAAATTCGATTTTTTGGTATGTTTTTGCAAATAACGTGTCTATTGTTTTCATCCTCTCGATCAGAATTGGAATGACCTGTGTGATATTTAAAAATGATCATTTTAATACATATTTCTAATGGAATGGAAATAATTATTTTTCGCAATTTCAGAACAATCGAAAATTTGAGATTTCCATGTTCCTCTTTCGTGTACAATGTTGAAATTTCAACTCTATAGAATATTATTTACATGGATCGTAAGAGATAGTGTATAATAATAATTTTTACTAAAGTTTCAAAATATACCTGATATAAATGGGCATTATTTCTTCTTATATCTTCCTCTTTCAAAGATATGTACTTTACATTAATTTTATTGAAGATAGTGTCGTCAGAAAGACACTTTTTTAATTCGTTATTCATTATCTACGTAAACATAAAAAATTAATTAATTAACTGTCGTATTTTAAATGAACTACGCCATAAAAAGTGTATTTATAAAATATTGCAAATTTTTAATCTTCGAAATACAATCATTTATTGTACATATTGTACAAGTTAATAATGCTTTTCTTTTCTGAAGTAACAATTAGTTTACAATTCTTAAGAATGACATGTAAAGGATTATTCTCAGTTTAAAATAAATCTGCCGCGGAAACTATGGCCGCGAATATAAAAATATCTTATCTTCATCCCAGGCAGAAGGAAGAATTGCAAACAGAGAATATTTCGATACGATAAATAGTTTATCGTAAAGGATGTAGAGAAAATAATTATAATATGACAGTTACATTGATACAAAGTTATACAGACCGGAAATAGAAATAAATTCAAAAATCTAACGCCATTAGGCTACAATAGCTACAAAAATGTGATTATAAAAATAATAACTTCTTTAGCGATTTAACAATAGAGTCTAGACACTCTTTATTTTAATCGAGGAAACAACATTTCTATGATTCGCTACCGAAGTCGGTCTTTCTGCAAAGACAAAACTACAATAAATTAAGAAGATAGAAAACTCAGAAATACATGCAAAATAGGAGAGATTTAGAAATAAAAATAAGAACGTTGAAATTGGAAACTAAAGTAAATAAACTATTAACTTGTCAAGCGAGAATTGTTTTGTAGATTTTGCATTTTATTCTTATCATTTTCTTACCACTGACTGACGCAATCCGACGGAGATACTTATCGAAGAAACACGGTTAATCAATAATTGAAACTATTACTTCCCATTAAATATTTATAAAGAAATAACGTCAGTAAATTCTTTCTTTTATTTGCAATTTCATTTGCGTGTCATTAAGTGAAGTAGAAACGGTTTTTCACCGTCAAGTCCGATCGTTTATTTCCTTCTCCCGCTTTTAAATTTTGAGCACTACACGGACTTTGCCGGTGTGACGATAGAAGCAAAACTGAATGGCGATATGGCAGCTACACTGCAATGTTAGTCACGTGCACTTGTAGTCAGAGATTCTCAATCCATTTTTGATCTTCTGACAGTCAAACTATGATCGAGTAGCTGGAAAAATTTGCAAAATTATTAATTCTAATATTGCCATAAAAGAATCACAAATTTTAAATATATTCTTATGTTTGTTCTTCTGATTCACTTCAAACACTTTTCGAAATTGAAATTTTCGATTTTACTCT
Source organism: Cerceris rybyensis (assembly GCA_910591515.1). NCBI lineage: Eukaryota > Metazoa > Arthropoda > Insecta > Hymenoptera > Crabronidae > Cerceris > Cerceris rybyensis. The sequence goes on from OU342790.1 coordinate 11,167,987, forward strand.
CTTTACGCGTGGTTTTCAAGTAATTGTACTATTTTCTCTTACCTGGCGTTTTGTTAGAACAATTGAAATTCTAACGGCACAATTGGAAATTCTGATCTTTGCAATCGTGAGATTCTTCACCTTAAAATGATAGCTCATTTGAAAAACGCTCGAACTTGGAGTGGAATTCGTCTATGTACATGAAATTGTAATATTATTTTATCTCTTATAAGAATATAGAAGATTCATTCATCTCTTCTTATCTTTGATGAATATTGACACAGTGTGTCGATGTGTGCTCGAAAATTAATTTGATGTTAGAGGTCGATCTGGACAGTTATCCCTTTGTCAGATAATTCTGATAATGAGAAGTTCTATCTTTATCCTTACCGATTCGTTTTATTGGAATTAATACGTTAATGCGTTTATTTTTCGATTGATAAAGCAAGAAGAAGCTGTGTTGTTTAAAAATTGTCCTACTCTAACTGTTAAAGTAATTTCTCCTAATTTGTAAGATCTACTGTATCAGATGATTTTGCTTAGAAATGATCTTTCAATGAGGACCACTGAATAACAGTCCAAGTCTTTACTTTCTTATCCATTATTGTTCCAATCTGAGTCATTTGTTTTACATTTTTCGGTTTCAATTGATATAGTAATTCCACGTAGGACTCATTGTTTTACGTTGCTATCGAATTACCAAGGCTATGCTAATTGACACCTTGACTGCCACGTGGGTCACCGGTGACCGGCGCTATTAAATTCAATGAAATTTCCCAGGACATTTCAATTATAATATTTACGAATTTTCTAACACATTTAGTATTTAAATACTGATGTTCAAAATATAAAATCCTGTTGGATGTATATCTATTTGTGTCTTTAGAATATCTGCTTTACGAAGATAGGATTTTAATAGGAAAAGTATTAGTTCAGCAGAAGTGATAAAGCAAGCAAAATATCATTGGCGTGCAACGTGTTAAATAACAAGTAGTTAAAAAGGTATCAAAGATTACGGAAACTTTGAACTTGGGCCCACTAATAGAAGAGTCCCAGCCTTTGCCTCTTTTCCGCCATATTCTACTCATTGGTTTGGTCATTTCGCCTAGCACCTATTATTTTAGGTGACTGCCGAATTATGGGGTCTGATTTATTAAATAATAATTTAGAAAAAAATTACCAGAGTTAACGTAGGTTTTGACCTTGATCCACTTGATTGCGAGTAAATAAGAAATAGCTAAAAATGTCTCAAAGGTGATGGAGGATTTGAACTTTTGCCCACTGATAGAAAATCCGGGCCTTTGTTTCCTTTCCGTCATATTCTTCTCATTGATATGGTAATTTCGCCTAGAATCTACTGTTTTAGGTGACTGCCGAATTACGAGGGCTGATTTATTAACTAATAATTTAGAAAAAATTCCCACGGTTGACCTAGGACTTGAACTCGATCCAGTTAATTGCAATTCTGAATCTTATTTTCTCTTCTACTATATACATGATTTTCATTGTGTTGTATCTACAAGTGTTTAAACGAATGTTCCTACACTAACATCTGCAATAAGCGATAATCTAACTGACGTAACTGCACTAACACATTCTATGCTCACGTGTTGCGTGTCGCCTATACTGAGAATATCACTTTCACGATATTAGCGGGAAATAATTGCCCACGTATAAAAAGAGCTTTAAACAAGTTCCCAACAACTTTTTCTGATTAAACTAAGAATAATATTAGCAGCTGGTTTGATCGATGCAAAGATATAAAGAGTCCTACTGCTCGGTGTTATTAGGGCTTCTTAGAACTCCGATATGAAAAATTGGAAAATATTTTATTAAGGGTAAAATACAAAATTAATACAATGACAATTTATTAAAATATCTGTTACATTGGTAATAAAAAAATATAGTAATCGTACATGCACGCCTTTTACATACACAAAGGACACGAAATATTGTATATAAATCTTTCGTTTAATCAAGAAAATTTTTAAAAATTTCAAATTTCAGTATTCCTATTTCAACGGCACTAATCATTTGAGGATAAACGGTTCAATATCGCTTAAAAAGGGTGCAAAACATCATCTCATTAAACGGGGACTTGCATCACATAAGTATCTCTCATATTAATTATCCAAAAAGGAACATTCATTGATAATTCGAATTGTTACGATAGTGATTCGTGTTACAACACAGTATATATAGTAATTCAATACACCCCTGAGGGAACATTAGATCACGACAAGAACTCAGTAAGCTCCAAAACCTTTGTACAAGTCGCTCGTAATTTTCGCAGGACATGATCACCAGCGTTCCTCTTAACTTTAAGAATATTATGCAATTCTTCGCAGACTTTCTCAACTCGTTCCTCAAAATTCTTCGATTCCGAATCCGCAAAAAAATCTTCGTTCAATTTCTCGCTGTTCATTCTCGCCAATTTCTCGTTTCTCTCCGAGTCCTCGTAAAGAGGGCAAACATGTTCGACATCTTGGAAACATTCAGTCAAATTGCGGAGATAAGAACGAATATCCGAATAATCGCGAAGCTCGTAGTAAATCTCATTCGATAAATAGGAAGAAAGGAAATCTCTAATGGAGGCTTTTTTGGTGATAACACTAGCCATTTTTGCAATAAAGTCCTCACTAGGACAAACATGCGCGACGTGGTCGAAGGATTCGAGGGCCTCTTGGCGTACCCAGGGGTTTTCATCTTCTAACAATTGACAATTAAAATCTGCCAATCCGTTGGTAGATTTTGGTCCACAATTATCGTACGAACTTGTATTGTTTCGTAGATAATGCGCGGCGATTACTTTTAACGGGGGAGAGAAGCAGAGGGATGATTTCGTAGCGGCTTCGATTATCTGTAAATATTAAGTTGAATTTAACTGTTAATTAATTTTGGTTTACCTGATTAGGGAAAATTTTTCGGATAGTCGGTGATACTTCCATTAGTAGGAATTTCTATTAATACTAGATATACAGAGTCAATTTGGCTTGTTCAAAATGTGATTACTATATTTAAATAATATTTTTTTTGTTGGTTAGTTTATTTTTTAATAATAAATCCTTTATTTAAATTGATTTGGAACTGTTTTCTTTGCAAAAAACTTCAATTTTCTTGTATGAGTCAATTTGGCTCCCTTCAGAAAAATAGGTATATCAACATCCGTGAATCTAATGTTAAGTGAAGAAATTTGATTCTGTTGAAGACTGTTCTTAATCGCTAAAATATCGTAATAAGTTAAGGGATGAAGACTTCTCCGAATTTAATCATTCTTTAAACAGTGATTATCAAACTTTTCTAGAATCTTTTGCGTGACGGTGTCTTTATAATTTTTTAATATCTATCCTACCGTTGCAGTTCCCTAGAGCCAGTTTCTTTTTAATTTTTACTTGCTCTTCTCTTACATAAAAAGCACATCACACATTATTTAACCAGTTAACTGTGGCGAAAATTCTTTTGAATTTTGGATCACGAAAATCGAGAGACGAGCAGAAATCTATTTCAAATTATTTATACCATTTAGTTGTCCGTTTTATTTCAGCATGGCCTCAAAATATACCACACATCTTGAAATTTACGAATATATGTTAGTTTTCGTCAAAATTACAATATGAGTAACCAATGGTAGCTTTTATGCATGACGAGTATACTCGTCAAACACAGCTAACTGGTTAAAGTGCTAATTTTAATTTTTAACAAATTTAATTGAAAAGATCAAATTAATTATCTTCAATAAACTTTATTAAAATTTTTCTCGAGCCAATACTGGGTCGCAAACTACAGTTTGACAACTGCTGCTTCACATTTTTAAAAAACAAAAATTTTAAGTCTCAACGTAGACCGCATACGTACCATAAAAAATAAATCATCTGCAATATTATCCGGTCGAGTTGCGCTCAACAAAGTTGCAATAAAATCGAATAAAATGTTTAATAAACGACCTTCGCAATTTTCTATTGTACTTGCAATCGAATTCCACAGCTCAAACAAGGTGTCAACTGTTCCTTTATCACCCGAGTGTCCAAGTACTCCAACAATCGACAGCAAAGACATCTTTCAACAAAATAATACGTGTTGAAAACACTCGAATCAAAAATCAATATAACCGTTAAGAAAATCGACTTACAAGACGATTCCAATTTTGTACCGTAGGCTGCCGTTGTAAATCGGCAAAAGCATCGGGAATTTCTTTCAGAATGCGATTCGAACGTCCGCACAAAGAGGACATTGTCTTCGGTGGAAGAAATCGTGCTAAAAGTATCCACGAACGATCATCGGAATGATCGAGCTCCATTACGAGAGAATCTCTTGTTTCCTCGGAAAGCAATGCGTAAAGTCTTTGTATTAAACTTTCTAAAACGACAACTTCAAAATCCGTGCGCCGTTTTGCCAAGGTGGCATGAACCTTTAGCAAATATTTCACGTGGCTGGCGCAAAGTTCTGACGTGCCAAGACTGAAAGAATGACATTTGAATGGTAACACTTTCGAAGTATCTTAATCTTTTAATATAAATTCGATAAATTTAAGAATAAGTTATAGTCCGACAACTCTAACTTGGCTTGAGAGCGGTGGAGTTTCTTATTTTCATCTGCCTATACCTGCAATTTTCGTTTTTCAAATTCCCAAACCCAGTCTCTCAAAACAAACGACTCTGTGAAATGTTACCTTTAAAAGATATGAGTTTGGCGATACCAAAAACAAACGGCGGAAATAAGCACTTGAAAACAAGAAATTCCGCCACTCGTTAGCCATCTTTCAGTTGTTGGACTGTACAGGGTGTTTCAAAAATATTTATATAATTACAAGGCGACCCTCGACTTTAGCACATGATTTCTTCTTGATGTAGAAAGGAAGAGAGTAAGAAAGTAGAGGAACACAGAAAGAACAGTCAAAATTGTATTTCACCCTATTATTCATTAACCCTCTATAGTCTGAATTTTTTGTGAGGTCTGAGAATTAGAAAATCATAAAAGTACTATTTTAAATAATGGCTTCAACATGAATTTTAAATAGTGATTTGTAAAGAATCACATAATTTTCACGAGCTACATTATAATATTTGGCAAAGTTCAAAATTTGACATTAAAGAGTAGAAGCCTAGATGCGTCCTGCGTTACCTCAAAGTCACAGGGGCCCATAAAGAGTTAATGTAATGGAGAGTGTTTAATAGCTTTCATGCTGTTTCTTTGTAAACTTGAAATTGTCTAATCACTAGTAGGCAATACGACAATCTCAGAGAACTTCTAATAATCAATGTATATGTCAACGCAAGCTACAGCGTGGGGACAACTACATGAAAGCGAACAATTTTTCCAAAAATTCTTAAAACATCGATTTTTTAAAAATGTGTGAAGGGCCGCCTGTACTTTACGATTAAACAGTTTTCAATATAAGGGAAAACATCGTGATTACTATAATCATTACTTATTTTTAAACTCAATCGTAGAGTACATTGAAAAATCGTGTGACTATGCAGACTATCTCATTTTCACTAAGAAAAAATCACTGATTATGATAAGGAACATTAAATGATTCACCAACCGGCCGATGAAACACCATACGTCCATGCTCAACAGAGAACTCCAAAATTGCCTGCCGAGTAAATGCTTTAGGAGAAGTAATTCCACGAAGTAAAATCCATCTGGTGGAATTTGAGTAATTAAGCTACAAATTGACACTAAAGTAACCTCGTATAAAGTAGCATCTCGTGGCCTTTCTCCGATGTCACGTGCACCTGGCAAACGTATTTCTCCCAAGCAAATTTCTTTCTGCACTGTTCAAGCAAAGGATCAATTTGTTGCTACTATATTCACAATACAGTTCACAAATCATTTGAACGATTTAAAGCAGTAACTCACAATTATTAATATTCGTTAATGCAACATCCAGAATCGATTTATCACCCAAAGTCCAACTGCAATTTTGTTGAAACGGCATAGAGATCAGTTTCTTCATAATACTTAGAGTCAATAAATGATATCCTAGTTTGTCAATGTTCTCTTTGTCTCTGTACTCGAAAAAAGCCTAAAATAAAAATTATCCATCTGTTTCTTCCTCGAAAATTTGTTACACAAACGAACAAACCTGCTTGAAGTCGGAATTTTTGAAAATGGTGTTCAAAAACGGCTGGGTACCCAGAGAAATAAGAACATTTATGGAGTCTATTATTTTCTCGTTGATATTCAACACTTTGAGACACGATGGAGAACATCTAATGGGAAAGAAATAAGACCAATATTTATTTGGCAATTGTTGAATAATTTTGCACTTTGTGGTACCTGTGCATTTGTAGAAGTAGCTCGATCACCGAGAGCAAAGCGTCATTGCTTATGTTAAAACAATAGGCTACAAATAGTTTGTCCAAAATCTTTAACATATGGCCGATCAATTTGATCTTTTTCTCCTCGATTTTATTTTGCGAATCCTAAAAAATATTGCATCGACGATGAAGTCTCCGAATCATCATAAAGTAATGGTCAAGGTTAAAGTTTATTTGACGTTTCAATTTTATTTTACTGATGGACGTAGAAAATTCAGGAATATTTAAAGAAAAATTCTCAACAATCATTTTATTTCGACAACTTTGGTAGATCCAGTGTTAAATAATATTTCTTGCTCCTAGGAGCGAATGAAAGCTTTCATTTGTACCTTAATTGTCGAGATCATGGAAGAAACGTCTTTAGTTATGTGTCCAAGATGCAAAGTGATACATTTTGAATTGATTCTTTTAACATTATTCTGATGAATAACTGCAAGTTTGCCAAAAGTTTTGAATGCCTCTGCCAGAGTCCTGAGATCCAAGTCGCTAACGATGATGACAATGGATCCAATTGTATCGATAACTGTAGCCCAGAAATTAATTCCATTAATAATTTTTCCTAGTACTTTTTAAATATTAAAAATCTACATGTATTCTTTAACACCCCTATTTTATCTCCAATCATCAAACTCATTTATTTTAATCAATAAGTTCCACAAATAACGAACCTTTATCGTTCATACAATAGTTTTACGTTCATAGAATTGATTCAGTGTTATCAGAATTGCAGAAAAAAATGTCCAAAAAAATCTCAATGTTCCTGCGGATTAAATATTATCAGAATACCACGAAAAGTTTCGATTCTAAGAAGTGGATGTTTCCTGTGGCATTTATTATTTCGATGGTACTATAATTTTCAATAATTCTTGAAATGAGAGGGAATTAATGGAGCAACGATATCTTCTCTCGTATATCGAGCACGCACGGAAATGGTTCGGGTTAAAGAATCGTTAAAGTATAATGGGATCGCACACCTTTTACCAACAGCTCCGTTTCCGATTCCGTATCCGTGTCGAAGACGATTACGCCCTCCAAAGTGGCCAGGAATAGCTTCAAGATCGTTTTTGCTTTGCGAAAGAGATTCATTAGTTCCTCCGATAGACTCTCGAATAAACTTCCGTATAAATTCGAACTACGAAGGAAATTCTATATTTTATAAACGTTCCATCATTCTTCTCCATCCTTCATAAAGTTTCATAAATTCTTTTCGAGCTGAATAAATAATATCTATATTTCGTGAATTTGAGAAACCACCGTGATGATATTCATTTTTCATGGTTTTGTTTACGATTTACCCGTGAAAGAAGCTGAATTAACACTAACCATTACTAATCGCATTTTCTTTTATTGACCACTTAAATATTTTTCATAAAAATTCGTCAATTTTTGAATTTAGAAAACCAAAAACTAATTAACTTAATTTAGAATCTATTGACGTTATATCTACTCATATTTAGATATATCGAATAAGTATTTTTGGGAAGAGGAATCAAGAGGTGAAAGGGATGTTTAATTAGCTAATTTAAGTTTTATAAGTCAGAAGTGAAATGTTTGCTTTATGGCTCCCTTATTAATGTAGCGAATTTAGACAAAAATTGAGAAGCTTCCCTTGGTAGGGTAGTTTTAAATTATAAACATTTATTTACAGTTATCAGGCTCTGTGTTATTTTTATTTTAACGTGAATGAAAATGTACGCATACTTTACCTTGCTTTACAGTGTTCGAATATTAATTTTACCGTAAGAGGTAAATTCTCTGATATATATTTTACATTGGTCGCGGGTATGTTGCGAATCTTCGACACATGCTCGATACAATTTTCCCAGATTTCCAACAATTCATGACACGCGAGCAACTTTCGCCTGATGTCCTCCAAAGTATCATTTTCGACTTTCGTTTTTAACGTGTCATTGATATCTTTCACCGTCTTGGAGACAAAAGTGAAAAAAAGAAGTCACGTTAAAAATAAAGAGACATATTAACAGATAAATTATATTTTTAAGGAAAGTAATTGTTTGTCTATTTGAATCTGTAAATGGACGTGGATTTCTTTAAGAGATTTACCTCGGACAAGTGACGATGGGTGATTGGTAATATCACGCTGAAAATTGTTGCATCCAAAGAATTTGAGGAACAAGAACGCAGACAGTCCTGAAGAATTATCAAACATTCTGGCTCGAACCTCAAACTGAAAGTTTCTAAGGTATCGTAGAGATAATCACGTTAAGAAAACTATAATTAAATATTTCTGAAATAATGTTCATTAGAAAGAATATTAGAAAGGATATTTTTAATTTTGCAACTTGGCTATCGGTGTCATCGATGGCAAACGAGTCATCGAGCAGAGACGCGAATGAACTTTCGTCCGCCATTTCCTGTAAGTTCAAAAAACTACATTCTATAATTTCAATCAAAGAAAATAAGTAAATTTAAAATAATTGACATAAAAAATTCAACTTCATTGACAGTCAATGTACTTTTCACAAAAAAGGACAGCCATCACAAAAAATTAATTATAGAACACTAAGAACGGTGCCACATAAGGGTTAAGTCAGTTATCGATGCCATTAAATTAAATTTAATTAACGACGGTAACTCTTAACTGACACTGAGGTCAATACCATATTAATATTCGTATTATTAATTCATACTGCAAGCTGAATTTAAACTCAATTGTCGATGCAACTAAATTGAATTTAACTAAAGATATCAACCCTCAGCTAGCACAATGGGGGGGTTGATTCCACATCAATTGTCACGTGGTTAATACACACAGTACCAATTAACAATAAGAGTCGAACATAATTCAGCAGTGCAGCAATCAGTAACCCGATTGTGCCAGTTCCGCAGGCAAATCGACCGTCTATCAATCGCTCGTCCTCGCGAAAAAGGTGGCCCGTTCGTGGAATGGGGCTTCGAAAATTTCTTGGCAAGCCTCGAAGTCGAACTTTCCAGTCCCGATCGGGCACGATAGACAGCCGTTTCTCGAGAGAATACAGGGATGGCGAACTACCGCTGCAAAAATTTCGCGAATAGGACTCAACATGTTTTTTGAGAGAAATAAGTATTCATTAGGAACAATTAATTGGGGACAGTTACTAACACCTCGCAATTATTGTTTCAGGAACGAACGAAGACCGAAGAAAGGGACCCACAAAATGGAAGCACATATAAATTTTCATTTCGTCTATTTAAATTTCCATGCCATACAACGTCAAAGACAATCGCAGGGCGAGAGATAAATTGACTCTACCCCTTTGAGTATTTTTTTTAATGTTGAGAAACATTTTATTAAAAATTAGGGACAGTTACTAACACGTAATAAATATTGTTTCAGGAACGAACGAAGACCGAAGAATGGGACCCACAAAATGGAAGCACATATTAATTTTCATTTCGTCTATTTAAATTTCCATGCCATACAACGTCAAAGACAATCGCAGGGCAAGGGATAAATTGACTCTACCCCTTTGAGTATTTTTTTTTAATGTTGAGAAACATTTTATTAAAAATTAGGAACAGTTATTAACACGTAATAAATATTGTTTCAGGGAACGAACGAAGACCGAGGGAAGGAAGTGACAAATTCACGAATTCTTCGTCAGCTTGCCCATCCCTGAAGGAGAACGTGCAAACGTCGAAGGCACTGATAAGAGGGGCAATTAGGGCCGCGAGGGCTAATGGGCGGGTTCTCTTAATTTTCGCGAATTCGACTCGTGGCCGAGTTCCGGAGGGCAAAAGTTTCTCGAGCCTCGAAGCCATCGTCGAAGAGTAGACAAAATGACTTCCTCGCAGTGGCAGAAAATCGAAATTCTTTCTTTATCGATAGCTCCTTCGTCTATTCTGGAGAACATTTCTGAACATCGATATTTTCCAAAGTGAAAATATAAGTATATTAGTTTTATTATTTCTTTGGACATAATTCATTTTTATGAAGACTAAATAATCATTTTTGTGTAATTCCATGTAGTATCAATATTAATTTCAGTATTATGTTAAATGACAGAGGCTTGAAAAATTAATTATATTTCTGAGAGTATCTCGTGACGAGCAATTAACCGTATGATAGGATTGAGCTAGCGTAAACTCGCAGACGTCTGTCTTCTAGAATGCATCACGTACTTAATAACCTTACTCAAAATTCCTTAATTACATTACTCAAGATAAGAACTCAATATTATTCTGTCTAAATCTGTCGCAACGTATTTTTCTATTTCTTCGTTGTACCCTCCGACAAACTACTTAATTTATTGTACATTACCCTTCCCCACCATATTTTGTTCTTTTTGCTTTTAATCTTACAGTTTCAACTAAGTTGATTATTTTTCCTAGGATCTACAATTGTAGATGGATCCCGAAGACAACAAATTTTCCAAAGATAGAAGATTTGAGCTCAGGACGCTGATTTGCAATCCGAGCCTTCAACTTGTTATCTATCATAGTCTACCCTTACAATTTTCATCCCTCTTTTCCTCGAAGCAAATACAATTTACTTAAATTCCCAGACGTAAATATCGACATCATCTCATTTTCATTTCAACAGCAGTAATTAACCCCTTGACCTATAATGACGAGTGACACTCGTCATGAGGTAAATGAGACAGGAAATTTTCATGTTTTCGAAAACCTATTAAATTGGAAATATTAATAAAACGCGACGGGATTATAGTATCTTTCTAACATTAACCCTTTTGCACTCCGATGTTCCACCTGAGGGGACATTGTAAGTTTATCATATCACTCTGTTGCACCCTCTAAGGGGACCATGAATTTATTAGCAATTACAGAGGATGAACTTACTGCACCCCAAAATTTTAAGAAATATATGTTTACCTGAATTTTTCTATAGAAATTGCACAAAATAGAAAATAGTAAAGTGCCGACAAGTTACTAATAGATAACTTCAGAGGTGGCTCGGAGTGCAAAGGGTTAATATTACGTTAAATTATACGCTGTATCAAGAACCATTGATCAATTTTTTTTTAGTAATTAAATTCAAAACTATAGCGGAGGCAGTGACAAAACAAATCGTAGGCTAAGGGGTTAAGGAGATGCAGAAAACTATCGGCTGATAAAAGATATTTATTGTGTCGATGCAAGCGCCCGCTTTCAAAGCAAGTGTTCCGGCTGCGAAAGAAGAACAAGAGAAACAGAAAGTAACGTGAACAGCGAATTCGAATGATCGGCGATGCCATGGTAACTCCGGACAACAAGCTGTCAGATGATAGGCAAACTTTTGATCAATAATACTAGGTGACTGCCGACTGTTCGAGTTCGGTATATCGATGACAATGCTTACACGTTCGAACGAGTTCGAACTTATTGCATCGCGATCCTTCTCGTGCGCGTTCCTCCTCGTGAAACCGCTCGAAGAACGTTTTATATCGTTTGCACACAGATTTTCTTTGGATTTATTAAATTTCTGCGAGATAGATTAACAAGGCTTTTTAAAGAGAAAGGTACCTTTCTTTTTTACCCTTAACAGCTTCAATTTTTTGGGAGATTCGGAGTGTCTTTTGTAATTGATTTTGAATGAGTGCGATTTTAATGGTATTGTATAGAATTTCAGAATATATGTTTTTAATATTATTTTTGTGCAGCATTTGATACTTGGAAGATGGAATTTTTTATTACTGTAGATAACATAAAGCTACATTCTGTTTGTTGTCTCCCCACGTAGGATAATTGCATTCTGCATTGTGCAACAGAATGAGAATATACACTATAATATTTAAGTTTACTATTACTTATAAACATCCATAATTCCATAACAGGCAACAGTCTAAAAACATAAAGAGTCTCAATCGCTAAAATTAAAAGACGCCATATTGGAGAACACAGCCAACTATCAAAACTTCTACAGAAACCACTCTACCCTTCCACCCCTCTCATTCTATCAACCCATTAAGGCCCAAAGTTGCGTTAACGCAACATTTCACTTCGAATTTTTTTCGGGGAATCGGATTACCAAAGACTTAATTTATGCACTATAAGATACCACGTAAGCCCAAAGTTGCGTTAACGCAACATTATGTAGCCCAAAAACTAGTTATAAATTTCTTTCTTCATTTCAATGCTTGGTCCTTAACCATCCCCCTACCACATCCCAAACGTATATTCCCAAAGAAAATTTCTTGTCAAGCACCCCTTTCAACAACAAAAAAAACATCCAAAATGATTACTCCTTTAAAAACCCATTCAACTAACAACACCCTACACCAAAACCCAATCCACAAACAAAATTACACCCCATACCGTACAAATGACCAACGTTCAATCCCCGCAGACATCTTCGATCGTCCTTTGAAGTTTCCAAGTCAAACAGAACATGGAAAGCTATCGATAATCGAGATATAACCGAGTCGAAGGCAGAAAGAGGGATTCGACGAGTGTCAATCGTTCGTGTCCTAACTTCATGGGGTCTTCGGGGTTACACGCTACGCCACTGAGTCAGAGGGCAATGCATGTCGACTTGGTATTCGCGAGTTCGACCACCCCCGCGAAAGGCTGACAGTGCTGTGATCGAAATGACGTCTGAGTAGTGGTTGTTAGAAGGGTGGTAGTGGTATCAGCTACGTCGCTCGAATTAAGGGGGTGCAATATATCGTTCGTATTGCCCTCTCTTTCTTCGGAGGGCGAGGGTAAATCGGAGGATGGGTTTGTGTGTGTTCGACTCACTATGGACTGCTGAGGGATGGTAAATCGCTGTGAAATGGCAGTAGTGGTGAACGATCGTGGCAGAGGGCAATGGATGAAGTTAAGTCAGTCAGTCGGCGTTCCTTGCGCCGTTGCCACCGCGATGGGAGTTTCTACATCGTGCTTTCTTCTCGATGATCCTTTCTGGTGAGCGCTGAGACACCGAGTAAGTAAGAGGGTTTATATCTTTAGTCATTTTTCAAGTGTTTTCTTTTTTTCTTTCTTGTTTTTTTTTTTATAATTTTAGAGGAGTAGTGTACAATTTGGAATTTGTAATTTAGAATTGTAGCTGGGTTGAGAATTAATATCGTGCAGATTTATCAGATGATCTTGTAGCTGGAGCATTTGAACTTCTCACTGGCAATTGTTGCATGTGTTTATTTTTTTTAGATGCTACTATATTGGTTCTTGTAGTTTTAATTTGAATGTGAAGTACTTTGTAAGAGTGATTTGAACTTAACGATTATTAGGATTGATATTTGGGGTAAAATTAACCCCTTGCTCTACGATTTGTTTTGCGACTGCCTCTGCTACAATTCAGAATTGAATTGGGAAAATAAAAATTGATCAGTGATTCTTGATATATCGTATAATTTAACGTAATATTACTATTATGGAAACAATATTATCTCGTGTTTCATTCATATTTTCAATTTGATTTTGCAAAATTTGAAAATTTCTTATCCCATTTACCGCATCACGAGTATCAGTCATACAACAATAGACATTTAGCGGAAAATTAACCACCTGCCGTACAATTTGTTTTGCGACTGTCTCTGCTATAATTCAGAATTAAATTTGACAAATAAAAGTTGATCAGTGATTCTTGATACGTCGTATTATTTAACGTACTACATATTACTATTATGGAAACAATATTATCTCGTTACGTTTCGTTAATATTTTCAATTTGATAGGTTTTCCAAAATTTGAAAATTTCTTATCCCATTTACTACATCATGAATGTCAATCGTCATTGGAGGCAAGGGGTTAATCAGTAGAGTGGATAAATAACAAATCACCGCTGAGGATATCGTGCATGCACAAATTTTAGGAATTATCTTCCATCGCTTCAGAATGTAGTCTCAGCGATTCTTATCAGTGTCGGGATGTCGGGAAGCAGAAGATCGGCAGGTCCTGTAAGGCAGCTGTCTTTGCAACAACCTGCGACACGTCGACGACAAATTAGAAGACAAAGATCCGCCGAGGATGAGAAATCCTTGCAGATCTACGCGGACTCCATAGCACGTGGCAAGCTTGGAGCAAATACCAGAGCCGATTCAGAGAGGCCGAAGGTTCGTTTTTCTACTTTCAATATTTCTGTTGAAAAATTAACAAATTGAAGTAAAATTTAATTTAATTGAAGTAAAATCTTCCCTTAATAAATACTTTCACTTATAAATTGAATCTAACATAATAATATAACACTAGAACGACCAAGCAAGTCAAAACGACTAGATTCAAATGTTTTCGAATAATTTTCAAAATTTATAGGACAGTCGTAGAGCAGATATTCTATGTTGGTCATATATAACACAGACTACTGACTCGATCATTTTTTCAATCTCTTGATTTCTCTTTTTTCAAAGTATTTGTTCATAATATACATTGAAATATAATAAATTTAACGCCGGTAGTTCTAGTGTTAAGACAAAGTGGTATTTTATACATAAACATCTCACCTAAAGTGAGCAATTATCCACCAGACAAAAATTCGCGAATTTAAATCCTAATTAGTAAGCAACTTTCTGCTTGTCAATTATTTTTAAGGAAACGCAAAATTCTGAATTTATCTGAACCTTTTCCAAATTTTTTAAAAAATGCCATTAAATAATTCAATGCTCTTCAATTTTGTAATGCTCCTTTTTCAATAAATAGGTTCGCTTTGCATGGAGCGAAAATCGTCGAAAAAATGAGAAACCAGCCGATCGGGTGGAAGTCGTCGCACGACAGATTCCTGGACAGTCCAGACCGACGACAGGAAAGTCGCGAATATCAATCGCTGCCGAAAAAGCGTCGATTTTATATTCCAGACAAGAATTGGCGGAAAGATTGCGCCTTGCTTGGAAACACCGTGAAGAGAACAAAGCGAACATCGACATTTTTTTGGCACACACCGTCGAAGAGAGATGCGAGTCCGAATTATCAAATTACCCCTCTGTCACCAATCTTCCCACACCTCGATCAAAAGAAAATAATATCGATACAAAAAATGCCCTTGCAAGTGAACGGAAAATTGCAGAAAATTGCGAGAAACAGAAATCGATCAATTTGGATGGAACTTGTGGAAGAAGAGGGGGTGAAGATGCATTTGCTGAGAGGAGGGTGATTTTTATGAGGAATGAGAACTTGAGAAATAAACAGGAAGTGTCGAACACTGGATGTTCTGATGTTCAAGTGAAACGAATTGCAGAAACGGATGGTACCAGGGTTGGTGATGATTTTGAGAACAAGGAAGACGAAGGGGCTGAAGATGAGGAGAAGATGGACGGCGTAAGAATTCTAATTTTTTTTAGAAATATTATTTGAAGAATTTTAATAAATTAATCGTAGGTTTAAAGTTCGATATCCAAGTTTTTAATGACACAAAAATTATTTAGAGCAGTTAGTTTCTTACGACGATATAAAGCATACTGTATTTTAATAAACCCTTCATCATAGTTAAAATAAAATTATTATTTCTCAGACACTGGCCGACCACTGCAAACAATTTTCTCTCGACGTCGAAAAGAAGACTTCTGCTACCATGGATTGCCAAAATGTACAGGAACAGTCCACGGCATTGCCAATGATAAAATTAACAACAAATGCAATCAAATCCACGAAGGAAGATTTTTCATCGGCGAAGCAAAAACGTGCAAGTTTTCACAGCGGTACAAATAGAGCCTTTTTAGGTTCTATAAAGTCTTCTAAAGAATATAAATGCAATTCTACGCTGGATAAAACTGTACCGCAAAAAACCACGGACTTCAAATCGATCGAGAAAGCTACACCGACGAAAACAACCATAGAAAAAGATAATTCTACAAGTGATAAAATCGCATTTGTTAAAAACACATCAGAAATGAAATTTAATTCAGTCATTGAAAAAAGCTGCTTTCAAAAAACAGATAGCAAAAGTAATTTGACGTGTGAAAAAAATGCACGCGTTAAAGGAACTGTTGAGAACAAAGAATCCATGGGAGATGAAAAAATGGGAACAGCGAGGAACTTAATGGAAATAAGATGTAGTTTTGCGACAGATAAGATGCTTCAATCGTCTGAAACGAGATTGGATTCAGCGTTCGAGAAAAGTACTACAACAATTGGAGAACACAAAGATACTGTTGTCAATGAAAAAAATTCAGTTGCAAAAAATATTCTGGATTTTAAATGTAGCGAGAAGATTGGCAGTTTTAAGAAGAGCCCAGAAAGTATGAGAATCGATCAGAAATCGAGGAGAACGAATTCGGCACCGCCGCAGCGTCACTTGGCGAACGACACTTCCGGTAATCGTCTTCAAGTCAATATAGTAATCGATACACCGAATGCAGCGGGTTCTGCGGGGAAAATTAATTCGGAAAATTGTCAAGACAAATCAGATCGCAAGAATGAAACGTCGGAAAGAATGGATCAGACTTCGCTGAAGGTATAAAAATGTTTTTTCTTATAAAAAGGAAGATGATTATTGGACGTGATTGAAATTTATAAGGAATCTGTATCTGTTATGACTTGTATTTTCTCTCTTTTTTATTTGGTCCGAAGTAAAAGTTAGGTCAGATGTCTAAGGTAGAAAAAGTGGTGATAAATCGTATCGAATTTCCTCGAAGTTGACATATTTCTTGAAGTAGAATAATCTGAAGTAAATTCGACCTTCTTTTTTTCTCAACCCTAACGCAGACTTATCACGAAATGAGAGTGAAAGATTATAGAATTTTATCAAATAATTTTGCTAGTTTTTGCACTTGCATATTACTATTTCTTTTTATTACGAAACAGTTTTAGTGTCGATGGACAACATGTACATTTTTCTACACATATTACTCATATCTGTCGTTACAAATATTTTATATATACCGTTGCGTGACATAGAAAAATAACAGATAGAACGATGCGTTCACAGCGTCTGGCTTAGATTTTTATATATTTTTCCAAATGCACAATCGATTTGCTATCGATCGATATATTCGTGAGAATATTATTTACAATGGATAACAATATAGTCAGTGAATTAGAAACGTAAAGTTACTAAGCTTGAACAGTTGACGGTTAATCAGTGAGTCTATATTGCAGTAGTATTGTCCAAACTGTTTGCAGACAGTAGAAAAGGTCGACAAAGATAGTCCCTTCCTGTTTCTCTTAAGAACTGGTAATTCAATATTGTTAATTGTATACAATTTTTTACATATTCTTCTAAATGAACTATTTACCTTCCGTATCTTCTGACTTCGACCACTTTAATTTGCACGCAGTTGTTTATACAATTACGGACTTAGAATTTTTTCAAATTCAGAGTTAATAGTAACTTCGACTTCTGAAAATTATTTTAGCGCTCTATTATTTCATCTCTCACGTATCTTGCAGTCGTTCAACAATACATATTCTTTTTTTTTTTATTAAATCTACTCGTATTAGAATATAGTATTTATAATAATCAACGTATCACTAATTAACTGTTTAACAGACATCGTGCGGACGTTCGGTAAGATCGGCACCGTTAAAAAGACGTACGAAGACTAGCAAAAAACGATTCTGGAGCGCTGGGACCTGCAAAAATGACGAAGACGAAAAATCGCGAAACAAATCTGGCAGTCGTCGCAAGAGCTCCATTGATTCCAGGGCGATCGACGTTGTAACCATGGTGTCCCTTGTCAGTTCTGCCGACAGTGACAGCGACACCGAGAATTCGCCCGGTGATGACAAATTAATTAGTGAATTACGAAGCAAATTGCCCACGACACCGATCATTAAGACTTCTATCAATTCAGCGTTGAACATCGCCAGGAAACCAATTAAATCTGGTAATGTAACTTATGATTTAATTATTTATCAGTTAAGTTACATTCACAATTAACGGCACATTTGAATCAACGAAGCTCAGACTCGTGGTTACTGGATAAGAATGAATATACCCTTTCACCATTGGGAATTTTTATACGAATACAATAGCCATCTAAAACAATAGTTCCTAGACGAAAAAAATCATAGCAGTTACGAGGCTATGGTAAGTGAGAAAATTAACACTAAACCTACCAATGCGTCCAAAAGACCGATTCCAAAATATTTTCTAAAAATTATCTAAATTCATAGAGTAGCCATGAAGTAAATATTCCACTTCTATCTTACAAAAGTAAAATGAGTTAATTAATTATCTTCTTTATCTCGCCACTTCTCTTTGTGTAAGGTCGTTATGGAGTATATTTAGATTTCAGTAGATATAACGTCGGTAGGTTTAGTGTTAATAATTGAGAAATTAATAAATCAATCGTTCAAATCAATAATTCATTCAATTTCAAACATTTATTCGTCATCCCTGTGAAATATTTCATATATGATATAAATACCATAGCCTTGGTAATTCGAATCCCACTTAAAATAGAAGCTCCTCGGCGATATGACCGTCGCAATCAAATTAAATCACTTAAAACTTGAACAAAAACAATTTTTTAACCACCATACGCTTCACAAACATAATTACACAAAATACCCTCAGATAAAATTAACCCCCTCGGTGATATGACCGTGGCAATCAACTCAAATCACACAGAACTTGAACAAAAACAATTTTTAACCACCATACACTTCACAAAAAAAATTGCACAAAATGCCCTCAGATAACATTTCACCCACTGTCCCTTTCCGCTTTAATCAACATTATTTACAATCTATTACACTATGTTTCATTGAACCTAAACCAAGTTAGAACATATTTTAAAAAACATACAAATATTATAATGTACCTGGAAACAGAAATTGCATTAATTTTCACCCAAGGAGTGTATACGTCAATTTTTTTATAAAAGTATCACTGATATGTGCTATAAACCAGAATGAACTTATAGATCAATTCAGTCTTCAACAAGTACGCACGTTAAACCGGGTAATTAAATACGACAGACGCAAATGCATAATTACGCGAATCAGGCAACGCGAGAAACATCGTTTCTAACGCCTGCCGTGAATAGGAAGCTCGTGCAGGAATTTAATAACGCACACGCGTGCGGAAACATCCTTAGAATGATAATAATTGCACGTGCTAATCAGAAGTGACGCCAGGCACGCGAGCTGCGCATGCCGCGAATTATTTTGAGACGTTTCGCTTCGTCCTTACGTATCTTAAATACTCGACGGACAAGAAAAAGAGTGGGCACGGGTGTCGGTGTTATTTTAAATCCATTATCTGCACGAAATTTCACCGGTGGTTCTTACGAAACTCCTGGAAAGATGGTCGGAAATGAGCTCCGGGAGATAAGTGAAAAGAATTGGCGAGATTGATATCGTAGTTGTTTCAATTAACACTAGATTTACGGAGCCAATTTGGCTCATTCAAAATTTCATTACTACATGTATAATATATTGATTGGTTAATTTTGGAATAATAATACTTTTATTTCAATTGATTTGGAACTAATATCTAGGCAAAAAATTTCAATTTTTTTGTATGATTTAAATTGCCTCACTTCAGAAAAATAGATATATCAACATCCGTAAATCTAGTGTTAAAGGAAGATTCGTGAAGTAGCTGATTTTAGAATTTTTTATTTCTTTTGTGTATTTTATAATGAACTCCTTATCATATCAATTTCATTTGTTTAGTGGACAGAAAATCAGAATTAATTGGTGAAATAACAATCTGTCCCACATTTCTGTGTTCAGTCCCACATCTGTCCCAGGTTATGACCTAACACAATTTTAATAGCATAGTAATAATTTGATCATTTCGTAGGACATTGATACTTTTAATTTAATAGTTTTCGGGAAATTTGGAAATTTCCTACTCCATTGGATTAACTGGATTACGTGCTATAATTGCAACATGCAAATTTGTTAAAGTCTAACAATGTAAAAGAAATTTACAGTTTTTTTTTATATTTTTTTTATTTTTCTGTGTAATACCTTGCAACTGAAATACAGCATTTCCAGCTATTTTTCAGCATCATTGTAACATCTCGGTAATGATTGCTCTCGAAGTTTCTTAAATGTTGTAAAACTATGATTAAATTTCTGATCAAGGCTGAATACTTTTCAGACCGCCCTGTAATTCTTAACGATCGGTGTTATAATTGTTGATAATGTTAGCTGCTATTTGTAGAATTAAATGTAGAAACTTTAGCAAGTGACTAATATTCAATCGTATTCTGACGTATCAAGAAAAAATGCTTTTGTTTAATAGCGGAAGGAAAAGATAGCAGAAAGAACAAAAGGAACAAAGTAGATAGCGAGCTACAAGTCTTTACAATTTTCGAGTTTTTAATTATTCTACACAAAGCTTATTTATATCGCTCTTCTTATCAGTTTCCGCGTGTTTTATCATTAAAAACGTGATCCTTAGTAACTTACTCACCGTGTCTTGTTACGTTTCTTTTAATATTCTAACCATACAAATTCTACATTCCACCCCTACGTGTTTTTTGCAGAAATGCTTATCAGTTTCGTCGAACACCAACGGAGAGTACATCAAAACAAACGTATTAAATCGACCAAACATTTTTTATCACCATTGTTATGGTAGTGACTGTAAATCCAGGCACCGCATTGAAACCCTACACACCATAAACTTTAATAACTACTCCGAATGTAATATAACGTCTTCCATTCAACTCTTGACTGCCTTAACGATAGAATTTCACGGTATGAATAAAAAAAAAATATTTTTTTTTACTTTTTCTCACCCTTAATTTTTATGATCATTGTTCTTAGAATCCATTGTTTTAGATATATTTCAAATCTCCGATTCTACGAGATAATAATTGATAGTTAAGTAAAAATTCCTAGAGGCGACAGAAAAGATTTTGAACACTGGCCAATTAATTACGAGTCTAAACTTTGACCTCGCTACCCACAGCAACCCCCTAATTCCTATGGTGATTTCACCTCGAAGCTACTGTTTTAGATGTCTCTCGAATCAACAAACCATTCGTTGTATAAATTATTACATACTTAATCCTTATCGCAAGGCTCAATGAATCACCCCAAAATTTAAAAACCTCTATGCCACATAGTCTATGGTATATTTTGAAAACAAAAATGAAAGCTATGGTGGATATGGAACTAAAACTTCTACCTGTCAATTAAAAACCGTCCAGTCTATTCAATAACTAACGTTTAACTCTCTACTTGACTGCAATTATCTCGTTGCTATTGAGAAATCACTATAATATAAAAAGAGAACAATAATTCATCGACTCTCTGAAAGTCTGCATCAAAGGAAACCCCACTCTTACAATTAGTAGTCCTACAAAAAATATGAGTCTCTCCAGCGAGAAATTCTTTTTTATCCGATTCTCCTTCGTTTTGTTTCCTATAAGGAACAACGTCGATTTATTATGATTAATGTAATACAAATATTTGACAGTGAAATTAGATTATAATGTGAATGAATCGTTCGGAGGATAATATTAATGGGCTCGTTTAGTCTCGTAAAATGGAATCGATGATAGGCGATATCGTTTGGCCCAGTTTTCAGCAAATACCCGAGTGTTGTGATTGCCGAGCCATTAAATCAGGTTACTCGGTAAATACATGTATATCGTGACTAGGAAATTCAGAACCCAATGGTACCTTCGGTTCGACTTAATCAATCACGGTGCCATTGGTGTAGAAATTACAGGATCGAATGTTTGCAGGTCTTGGAAATGTCCTGAGATATTTTCTGTCCGCGAAACTTTGTCGCTTAGCGCGAATTCGTCATTAACGTCGACGATGGATGAGTGTCGGAAAATTGCCATAGTAATTGTAAACCACGAATATTGCGACATTAAGTGGGTTGAGAAATGATATTAGGTCGCCATAAGAATTCTATTTGATAAAAATTGATTTTTGTACGATTTATGATTGAAATAAGATGCTAGGTCACGAGCTATTTAAAGTTCTCTTTATTAAGTCCTATCCGTATCGTTTATTTGAAGCCAATAACTGCAATTTTATCTCAGATGAAATCCAACTTTTATAGATTCCTTTTTATTACTTGTATGCTGATTAGAAAGGCTTTACTATGATTCTCGTTACAATAAAAATCAAAATTATAAAGGAAAATAACATTTATATATTTAACCCATTAAGGACCAAGTATTGAAATAACAGAAATATTTTTAATGAGACTATTTATTTGTTATAAGATTATATAAAAGTAGATACAAATATGTCGGAATATATTCGAAATAAATATAATAGGAAAATCATTTATGGAGGTTTTATTATCATAATACATTTTTTCATGTAAGGAAATCTATAAGTATATAGATTTTTTTTGAGATCTTCCATAATGTTGCGTTAACGCAACTTTGGGCCTTAATGGGTTAAAATCACTTTGATTTATTTATTCTACGTAAAGAAAATAATTAATCCTCTATAGTCCAAATTTTTTGTGATATTCGAAGATCAGTTTCACCGTAGTATAATTAGAAAGTGATAAGTAATGGATGAAATCTGTAATTTAAATATTGAATTGCAAAGCATTTCATAATTCTTACGATCTGAATTATAATATTTGACAAAGTTGAAAATTTAACTTTGAAGAATGGAGCTTTAGATGTGTCTTGCTTTACCTCAAAGTTATAGGATTCTATAGAGGGTTAAGCGCAACATAAAGTAAATATAAAAAATGCCTGTTGCAGTTTCATTTCAGAAGGACTCTTTTGACGAGGATTCACCGAAGGACCAAGTGACACCGATAAAGGACGAAAAAACCGTACAACCTCGTTTCGCGATCGTTAATAACCGTGGAAACGGAGGTAACTTGCAGTCGAGCGAAGAAACAGTGTCTTGGAGAAACGATATACCCGGGCTTGCTTTACCTGTGCTTGCATTAATACACGATTCCGATGAGACATTGGAAGTTCCACTGACTGATCGTGAAAAAAGATGCCTTGCTGTGCCGATCGGTGATTTGCACGACAAGAAACGGAAACTGTTGAGAACACGTAACGCCCCATCACGAGTGTAAGTTTAATTGAACTTCATTCCGACGAATTTAATTGTTCCTTTCTGTCTCTCTTTCACTTGGCTCGTATTGCACTTAATGTGAGATAGTTGCTTTGAACTTTGCAGATGTGTGAATCATCTGGTTTTTACCACGTTACAAGTAATCTATGTACATATTTCCGATTCGTTCAATAGCATGCATGTCTAAATATAAAGTAGGACTCTTCACAATTGGAAATCCAATCTAAGTTCTTCCGATCACTTATTAACATGCATTGAAAAAACAATACATCATCCGTCAAATTGCATGCGAGCCCAGAAAAGTAATAGAACTCTCGATATTTCAAAGGTAGTCTGAATACATTTAATCGTAACTAACTTTGCATTGCAAGAACAGTGCCTTATCCATCAAATTGTATAACAAAATTTCACTATCTATATTCTAAAAACTAGGCTCAGTACTTTTAGTTATTATAAACTTTCATTGGAAGAACATAAAATTGTACAACAAAATAGAACTCCTCACGTTTTCAAAATTAGCCTGACCACTTTCAGTCATGATCAACTTGCATTGCACAAAACAATGAGTCAATCATAAAATTGCATGCGAACTCAAAAACTAAATGGAGTTATTGATATTTTAAAAACTAGTCTCCGTACTTAGAAATCGGTATTAACATTCATCGAAAAAGCACACAGCTTTACAAAAAAAATAGAACTCACGTTTTCAAAATTAGCCTGACCACTTTCAATCATGATCAACTTGCATTGCACAAAACAATGAGTCAATCATAAAATTGCATGCGAACTCAAAAACTAAATAGAGTTGTCGATATTTTAAAAACTAGTCTCAGTACTTCCAATCATTATTAATTTGCATCCAAAGAAAAGAAAATTCTAAACTAAATTGGAATTCCCCACGTTTTAAAAATTCACCTTGCCACCTCCAGTAATTATTAACTTGCATTGTACAAAAGAATGCGTCATTGATAAAATTGCATGCAAGTCTAGACGTAAAATAGAACACTCTACGTTTCGTTTCCGTGATGAGACCCGCGAAACACGATTGCGAAACGTTCATTTTCTCATACATTAATTACATCGTCCCCAGGCAGTTTGCCGTGCAACCGCAAAAAGTTACATCTCGCATCAGCGAGGCTCGTTATCTAACCGCGAAACTATCGATCCCTCGTAACCTTTTTTTTTTGCGTTCTTTTTTTATTGTATGCGCGTGACGAGAACCCTTTCTCCGGCGATGCAGCTCTACTTGGTTCCATTTTATCGCTCGGGCGGCAATTTATATTCTGCCGTTTCATGAAAACCACAGCATGACTTCGATTCTCGGCGAATTTATATGATATCGGCGGAGAGAGGAGAAAAAAGGAAGTGGAACGATAAGAGGCCCGCGATCGGAGAAACTGGAGGATGGTACGACCATGAACGAGTTGTGTTAACAGCCCTTGCTATGCCTTTCTCCCTTTTTTTTCTTCTTCTTCAAGGACCACCGGTGGCGCGTGCAATACAGCATTGTTGCCCTTGCGATTCTGAGTCCTTTGAAGGACGATTTTTTATTTTTATGATCGAAAGCCAACTGATGAGCTTTTTTTTCGGATGCTCTCAATGAATGATAGCCTACTATTAATAGTTATTGCAAATGATAATGAAATAAAGTTAATCCCTTGCCGTACAATTCTTTTTTTTTTGTAACTGCAGGTGCAGTAACTCAATTATATTGTTAACAAGACAGCTGATCAGTGGATACTAACGTCGCATACTTCAAAATAATGCTAATAGCATTGCAGTAATTTTATTGTGCCTTTATCCACTGATATTTTGAGTTTGATAGTTTTTAAAAATTTGGAAAAATTACTATGTCATTTTCCATTTCACCAGATTGCTTGAGATTGGAACGAATCAAGTACTTTTTCATATTTTCATTTTTATTTAATTAGTAATTTATTTAATATGGTAACCACTTTAGTTGCTTTTTAGAGATTTAGTTTACAATTTTTAATTTAGGTTTAGAACACCCTAACTACTGTGAGAACCACTTTCTCTTTAAGAAAAAATCAGAGCTGATAGAGGATTAAAATAATCGTAATTGATGTATACGTTTTAACGGAGATATTTACAGTTTTCTTCTTGATAATCAACAGGAAGCTGCAATGAGTCACTCATTATTTTTCTTTCGTACTTTGATAAATTAGACGTTCAAGATATCATTTACCTTGATACCAGCATTTAAACAATTCTCTCTACAATTATTTTAAACTTATTCGATAATGTAGTTTTATAACTTCATTTAAAGATATTAGGACGATTTAATGAATTCGTTTAGCGCTTGATTGAAAAGACGAGAAAGAATGAAAAGAGAAAACAAGTTTGCATGTTCATATTAATTATCTGGCCAAGTGTAGGAAAGAAAGCGATGCCAAAAAGTGGAGGAAAGATCGCTAACTTTTTTTTCAGAGTTATGGAAAAACAAACATCGTTGGATACTAAAGGACAAGAAGTGTCGGTTCTACATCCACGAACTGAAATTTCTGTACAAAATAAAGTTACCGTCGATAATATCCCCCCAAAAGTAAGACCACCATTAACAGAACATAGATTTACGATGAAATAATCAATGTAATTGATACAATTAATTATTCCATCGTAATAATTAATGCAATCTTTAGACGACAGCGACGCCATCGAAGGAAAACCAAGAAGTACGCTTAGCGCCATCGGAACCGCATTTTCAAACAAATAAAGAAAAAGAATGCTGGCATCTTTACAGGAAAATGTGCGACAAAGGAGTATGCGTCTCCTTCGACACGGTTTTAAGGTTTGCACGAAGAAAAATCAAATTTAAATGTTTCTGTCCCTACCTTTAAATTAAAAAATTACTTTCTCCATAATATATTTCAATGGCATGTAATCTTTCACTTAAGCTTTCTTTGAAACAAAAGAAGAATTTCTTATTAAAGAAATAAAATTTCCTGTGAATATTTTATTGCTTCTATCGAAGGATTTCTATATTTGATAATTTGTAATCATAGATACAAAAGTTTAGTGATAAATGTTTCTAATATTGTGTATTTTTTTAGGGGTATGCTTACGCCAACGGAATATCGTTTAAGGCAAAAAGAATTGATGCAAGACTTGTAAAGAGAATGGTAGCAGATCGAATTTATGCTTTCTTTTTCATTGCCAATTCCCAGAAAGATAACTTTCTTACAGGATACAACCGTCCGCTATTTTTACCGTTAAAAAATATCTCGGAAATCTGTAGAACGTACGAGCACGCATGCCAAGAAGAAATAAATATACAAAAAAAGCGTGAAGCGATACGAGAATCGCATAGTCACAGTAGAATATTCTGGAGAACGTGCGTAGATTTCCGGTAGGACTTAACGACAGACGAATTAACCAAATTAGTTTTTACCGAGTGTTAGACGTACATATCTACTGCCTATTTTTTTAGAATTATTTATCAACGTAAATAGAGATCGGTTAAATAAGATTCGGTGAATTTGAACATTGAATGATAATTAATTTTGAAATATTCGCAAAGAAAATAAATGTAAAGTGCACTGTAGAATAAGTGCAAGGAATAATAAGGTCTAGAGATCCGTTGAAAAAGAATTCGGTGAATCGAAACATTGAATAATTAATTTTTAAATGTTTATGAAGAAAACTGCAAATATAAAGTGTATTGTAGAATAAGTGCAAGAAATAAGATCTAGAAATCTGTTTAAAAGGATTCGGTGAATCGGAAGGGTGTGCGATGTTTAACTTCGAGATGTTGATAAAGAAAACAAATTAATATTCATCGTGAATATTTATATAGATCGCGATAGAAATATAATGATGCTTTAATCTGTTGATATCGATCAGATAATAATTGTTATTTATGGGCGTACTTTGTAATAGATAAAACCGGATCGGTCCTTCGAGTGCCTAAAAATCAAAATTGACTGCTACTTGCGTTCTTACGTGTTCGTTTGATATGACACTTATGACTTGTTCTTTTATATACTATTGTACAGGTCAATAAAACACTTAAGTTATTGTTACGACTAATTTTTATTTAGTGTCGTGATAATTTAAGTACAGTTTTTCAATTGTTTAAACCTCCTCCATACAAATAATTTACCCTAAAGTTCCATCAAATCATTTTCTTGTCTCTCGTAGCTATAATTTTACTTTGAATTTTAATAAGTTGAATTCAAATATTTTCCTAATCGTTATTCTTCGGCGGGAATAACTTCTAAAGAATTTCAAAACAGAATTAAGACCACCAGGTACCGAAATGCCGAGTTACGTTACTGTCATTTAACTTTTCTCAAACCGATTGTCAATTTGACAGATCTTGGATAACGTTTTATAAAGTATACGAAATCACGTGTCCGCAGTTTAAGATAAACCGATGGTAGAATGATCTACGGTTGTTATATTTCCTTATTGTCATGACAGATACGATTAATGATGTCCTTAACAAGAAAACATGGGGACAAGGTTAATGTCGATTACAAAGCACGACTCGAACACAAATTATACCTGGTATGTTTTTTAATGGATAGAGGTTAGTTAGCATTAAGCCTATTCAATATAATCATACAAGTAATAATCTTACTTCCATAAATTACATGTAATATTCCTTGCACATGAATTCATTGATTTACATTTGGTATATACTGATATCTAAAACAATTGCTTCGCTAATTTCTTCGTTAACCATAATTACCTTCAATTTATTCAATTTGGTATAATTAATCATATTCTCAATGCAGAGCTTCTAATTAAATTAAGTGATATACCTAAGGAACATATTGTATTTATGTTAGTGTAAAATAAGAATGTTCTACCCAAATAATAATATATTTATCCGACAGGCCAGGGAAAATCCAGAACCAGTGTTTGATGTCTCTGATTGTGCTTTGAAACATGTACCCTCTGGTATATATTCATTATGTAAGGTATTCAGGAAGAAAGCACTATGGATGTATAGTAATAAACTTACTTCACTTTCGGGTGGAGGTGCCTTAAGCGATTTGTCATTACTCACTGTGTTAGATATACATGAAAATGAATTATCTAGCTTACCCTCAGAAATAATGTGTCTTGTCTCACTTAAGGTACACATAATTATAATAGCTCTGTATGTTTGGTAGACAAGATATAGCTTTATTAGAATGAAAAGGATAATTATATTAATGTAATATGATATTTGATGTTACACTTTAGGAACTTTATCTACAAAACAACAATATAAGGAAACTGCCAAATGATATAGTACACTTAAATAAATTATCCATCTTAAATGTCTCGAGAAATAATTTAAAACAATTGCCGGAAGCAATGGGAAAATTACAGCAGCTGACTGTGCTAGATATCAGTTACAATAAATCTCTTCAGAAGCTTCCTAAGTCTCTGGGTTACGCACAACAATTAACACATCTAACGATTGATGAATTGAACCTCTCTTATCCACCTCGTGATATCTTAGATGGGGGCACGATAGTGATTGTAGCATTTTTAGCTAATGAAAGTGGTATAGAATATTCACCAGAAGACTCCGTTTCAGAGACAGATCTATCGAGGGACATAAGTTCGGAGGATATGCAAGCAGTATATCATAACAAAAATAATGATGTACAGGTATTATATGTTTAGAAAAGAAAACAGTTTTCTATGTTGCACTTTTACATTATGTCTTTAATATTTCGTTTCTGTTTTTAGGCAGCATTACAGAAGCTAGCAAAAATAAAGGCATGTGGATGCTTCTTTTATTTCAGTATGCTTTTCAATGTGTCTTGCTGCACATTTATTATTATTTCTTGTGAAAGTTAATGTAGAAAAAAAAACTAAGCATGATCAGTCATCCTAGGAAATCACAAGTATTACTATCATTCAATCCTCAAACCTTAATCCACCATAAATGAAACACTCCTTGTATCATTATCAATAACCAGATTTCTTCCACATTTTTTATTTGTATATAATTCATCCTTTTCACTTTGCTTCTTATTATAATTTGATTTGCAATTTAAAACAAATTTTCGTTTGAAAAGGAGCAACATCCATTATCACTACCCACTATCAATTTCCTCTTTCATTTTCGTTTCTTTTATATGTATTTTCGTATTTGTGATAATTGTAAACAGTAACTAATTTTATTTATATATCTATTTATTAAATATATGATAATCATATACTATATTAATAATCATTACCACATTTATACATAGCAATATAATATTGAGATTCATTTTTCAGGAACACCGTCAAAATGCATTATTGGAAGTAGAGAAAAATATTAAACAACAACAAGAATACGAAATTGAAATTCAATCAATACTAAAAGCCCACAAACGAAAGGTAGTGATAATGTAAATTATTGATTCTGAATTTTTTAATTTTATTTAGAGTTACTTTCGTAACCATTTTTTACATTTGCAATATTTTTATTTTTAGCTACTGGAGGATCTTGCTTTACAGCAGACGCAGTTGGAACATGAACTAGAGAAAGTACAGCAAGAAAGAGATTCGAACAGAGCGCGTCTACTTTCATATATTTACAATGGTATAAGTAAAAGCAAATAAATTCTTAATCATTAAAGAATGATTATAAAAACATTTAAATTCTGACTTTTAGCCGAGAAAGAAGCAGACAACGTTATAAAAGAATTTTTGCGAAATAGTGAAGAAGAACGACAGAGTCAAGCCGAATTACTGGAACGGGAAAAACAGGAAGAGATGCAGTTACTGTCCGCTTGTCACTCGGAGCAGTTTATGTTCCGCACAAAAGATACTCTTTGTAAGTGTGA
This sequence comes from Cerceris rybyensis, assembly GCA_910591515.1. NCBI lineage: Eukaryota > Metazoa > Arthropoda > Insecta > Hymenoptera > Crabronidae > Cerceris > Cerceris rybyensis. The sequence continues at coordinate 11,197,922 of OU342790.1, forward strand.
ATTATTGAAAAAATGATCTATCACTTGTTCACTTTAAAATAACACTTATACACATCTTCTTTTCGACAGTATCAATGGAAAAGTTATTGGAAGAAGAACTGCAAAGAACCAGAAAGTTGGAAGAACACACTAAATATAGAGATTATACAGCGCAATCTTTGCTCACATTGTTAGTAGAACATTGCTAATACAATTTCTGTTATTACAAAAAATTGGATTTTAATAGCGAATCTTAAATTTTGTCTATATTTCAGAGAAGTAAGAAACAATGATCATTTAGCGCAAGTGGTGCAAGATCAAGAAAGAAACAGACAAGATCTAATCGACAGACTACGTCAAGATGAAGTTCTACAAAAAGCTGCGGTCGCAGCTTTATTGGAACGCAGCGATGCACGCTCTTGGAGCATTGTACAGCAAGTTAATTTGGTACAATCACAATTGGCAGCGCTAACAAATATTGAACTAGAAAGACGGAAATTGGAAATTAATCAACAACTCGTAAGTCATACTGAAAGATCATTCGTGTACAAAATATTGTTTTTATATGATGACATTAAAAATTTTAGAACGAAATAGCTGACAAGAGAGTAGCATTAAGCGCTATTCTTGTAAGTTTATTGGATCAACAGAAAAACAGAAGAGATCAACTTTTGGAAACAATTAATAATATTGAACAACAACGATGTATCACGGTATGAGCATGACTTTTTACTACCTTTAAAAACGTGTCATTTGTAATAACGTGGATGTAATTTCTATTTAAGAATTCACGAAGAGGAAGTCAATTTTGGTTGATGCAGTATCAATCTTTGATGGAGGCTCGACCTCAGGGTTTATTAGAAATGTTAGAGCCCATGTTGGTGCGACATGTAGCAATAGCAGGAGCATTACATTGTCTACCTTTCCTAGCTTCTCTGCCATCGTTACTTCCAGACCTTAGCGATGAACAATTGCTATCAGTACGTAATACAACACTATATTTCAAATCCACACATTTTAATAATATCTGTTTGTCATGTTTTGTAATAAATTACGTATATTAAAAACCATAGATTGGAATACATTGCGAGAGCGATCGAGCTGCTATAAAACTTGCAGTGGAAAATTATTTAGCAGAAGTAAAGCTCAGTGAGACGAGAATAGATATGACTCCTTCGGCACCACCCGAAGAAGCATGCACAAGTTCAAATTATCAAGAATACAATACAATTCAAAATATCAATACTGCCGAATGCGTAATTTGCCTTGATTTACAAGTAAGAATACTTCTTTTTACTTAAGAAATATTTTATAACTATTACATTAATAAGTATTTCTTACAGTGTGAAGTGATTTTTCTACCATGTGGACATCTTTGCTGCTGCTCAGGTTGTGCAGATATGATTTCTTCAGGTTGCCCTATGTGCAGAAGTATCATAGAACGCAAAATTCGTGTAATACAGCCTTAATTTGCGGATAACACATTTTATAATGATTTTATGAAATGTTCCTGCAGAATATGTATATGTAAGTCCTTTTAACATATACGGATGCCATATACTAAAGAGATTAGATGTTTCCATTCAGATCGCTTATGTCTGATGTTTTATCGTTTTTGACAATAAGTATTGAAAATTTATCTTTCGTTAAGAAACTTATACGTTATACCGATAATATTATTATATTTGTGATCTAGAACTCTTCTATATATCATTAAAGATATTTATTTACAGCAGCTCTGGGCACAAAGAGGGTAGGAGGGAGAAATGCAAGCTCTATGATTACAATCTTTTTTTGCACACTTTTTCCATTTATCTGTCACACAGAAAAGCTGGTGTTTGTGTCTTACTATCACAATGATGTATAAATGTACAATTCGTAGGAGGTGCATTTCTCCCCCCCAAAAAAGACAGTAAAATAAAAAGAGAAACAGGTTATAAAAGACAGAAATATAATTATAATAGGAACACCTGTGACTTCAGTCCGATTTCAAGTGCTCAGTGTTGATGTGCGAAAACTACCATTCCATTAATTGTTTGGGGTTGGCACATTTAAATTGTACATTTCTATCAGTGTGACATACGTTTTTGTGTTACAATGCTGTTATAAACCATGACTTATATTGAATTAATCGTTGTATAAAAGAATATTATTATGAAAAAGATATAAATTAGGTATATTAAGTTACAAGTACTAGTCTATTATCTTTTAGTGCCATGATACCAGTTATGTAAACGAAAAAGTGTTTTGTAATCGTATTACAATTTTAAAATAACTTCCAATTATTTGCGTCTTTTTTAACTTAAAAAAAAATAACGACAAAAAAAGAAAAGAACATAAAATACTTGAAGATAAAAGAATTAAGCAGATTGCATTTATTAACGTTCAACTGCGATATCAATTTTAATACAAAGTGAATACTGACATATCTGTATACATTGTAGCCTTACAAAGCTGTGACAACTGAAACAGATTTTAATGTACTACAGCAGTTGAGAGTTAATAATGCAATATCAAAGTTACAAGCAAGCTTTTATAAATAATAGTTTATACAATAAAATTTTTTATAAACAGTTATTTCTTAAATGCAGTGTCTTTGAACTATTTGTTAATAAGATGTTAACACTTCTCATTTGTGTATAATATTCACACAAGAATTGTTAAATGGAGGTGTGGAAAGCATAATGTTTCAAAGCAAATACAAAATCATTTAAAATGATTCCCTTTTGTATATTAATAAATGAATATTAAGCATAATTTACCGATCCATCGCTTATCTGTTTAACAGAGAGAAAGGAAAGTATAAGAATTCATTTGGAAATATGTTTTACACGCTTTAATAATTTTTATATCAATATATTTCACTTTTCATTATTGACAATAAATAAGTGTGAAAATTTGTTTTTCCTTATTCGCTCGAAGTTAAGAAACAAATTCTCTACAATTACAAAGTTTGTAAAAAATAGATGCACTTCAATGTATTAACTTATACACAATTACTATCAATATGCATCAAAAAACCATAACTTCCTTTCCAGAGTCTTCTTCTTCTATTACATCATCTTCATCTTTCTTCTGTTGCTTTTTCTTAGACGTTGCATCTTTCTTTTCCTTTTGTGCCTTTCTGAAATTTTCCAACGAATCTTGCAATGGTTCGATGAACTGTTCAAATTCTATGTCTGTCATTGCATGGATAACGTCTTGACCGCTTATCGTTTTGCGATTTCCCTTCTTTGCAATAATATTTGCGGAGGATGTTAGGTAAAGTATAAAAATTGAAGCAGCTCTAGCAACTGCGGTTCTAGCATCTTTCCCTATAGTAACTCCTTCAGGCAATGCCTCTTTCACAATTCTTGTAACAACCGCATTAGGTAAATTTAGATCTTCGAGCCGTTCTGCCATCTGATTTTCGGATTTTCAATTTCTGTCTGAACATAACATCGATGATAATTGATCAAAAACATTTCCTTCCAACAATCATTCACTACATCATAATAACTTTCATGAATGCATCGTTGCCGATCATTACAAGGTTATGATTAAACATATACGTAAAATATATCAAAGTAAAAGTGATGAAAATTGTTTATCTACCTACTGTATTCAAGAAGCAACAGTTTCCTTAAACTGTCAATTAATTATATTCCTAAAAACAGTAATTACACGACGTGCTTAGTATAAACAGCTTCTTCTAGTTTCCCGCCAATGCATGCACTTCAACATACATTAAAAAACGAAGAAATAATTGTCACTTGTACTAGGATCTTAATGAGACAAAAAAAAAAGAAAGACTTATTTAATAAATCGCAATAGTCACTATGGTAGTTTTATTTAAGTTTTGATTATTAATATCAGTAATAGCGGTGTTCCTTTATGTAGTTGGTATCGTTGGTATCTGATACAGTGAAATTCAGTAACTAACACCATCTACTCAATGATTTCCAACTACAATATATAGATCGCATACAGGTAGAATTCGACATAAAAACATCTGGTCTGATACGAAGAACTTGTCGTCTGCATGGTGGTTTGGCAGGGATTCATTCGATTTTATACTGACAGCAGGATTGACACGGTTACGTAGTAAGAATTATTGTGCCGGGAGAAAATTAACCGTTGACACCATTCGGAGAAAAATGTCAAAAATCGAAGAAGGAAATGCTCACATACGACAAGCTGAAAAGAGGTAATGCTGACCGTGCGAATGACAGATGAAACGAAACTGTGTCAACAATTAATAATTTGATTTTCACTAATTTGTTGTATGAAAGAAATAATGGATAGCTTCGGATCGATTATTCGGTGAAATTTATCGAAGAATTTTATGTTACAGTTTGAAAACATCATTGTTAAAATGGAGACCTGATTTCGAAGTCGCGGCTGATGAATATACACACGCAGGTGAAATAATTGTTCATAAATATATATAATAACATAGCGAATTTCGTTGTAATGCTTATAATTTATTGTTTTAGCAACATGCTTCCGTATAGTGAAGTCTTATCAACAATGCAAGGATTGTTTAATGAAGGCTTCGGATTGTTATAAACAAAATAGATCGTATCCTTTTGTGTATTTTTAACATATTATCTCATTTTGAATGTATGACCTATCATTGTAGGAATGCACATTACAATTTCACTTAGTCATAAACCTGATGAGTGCTTTATTTAATCTAGTAGGATAAATTAGCTATCAAGATTGAAATGCTTTATTAACGTATTTAACTGTCAAATATATAAATGTGTTCTTTAACTTTAATTGTATAAAAGATGGTTTCACGCTGCAAAGTAAGTGTAGCATTAATCAAGTGATAGCCCTCACAGTGTCATAAAAGATATTATTATCATGTCTCATTTTAGGAGTATCGAACAAGCTTTATTAATTTGCAAAGAAATGGGTAATCTTTCTGAGGTACCAAAACTTGCACACAGCGCTTGTTCTCTGTATCAAATGCATGGGTCACCAGAGTCAGGTGCAACTGTATTGGATAAAGCAGGCAAGATGGTAGAGTCTGCTAATCCAGAAGAAGCTTTGGAATTATTTAAACGGGCAGCAAATATAGTTATGGTAAAATCTAATTGAGTAACTGTAATTTGAATCTGTCTACTAACAGTTGTATTACATATAATATATTTTTTTAAAGGGTGAAGATAGTCCTCGTCAAGCAGCTGAATACATGAGCAAAGTAGCAAGATTGTTGGTAAAGCTACAAATGTATGATCAAGCAGCAGATGCAATTCGTAGAGAAATTGGAATGCATCAGGCAATAGATCATGCACCTTCCGTAGGAAGATTAGTAGTGGCATTGGTTTTAGTGCAATTAGCTAGAGGAGATCAAGTGGCAGCTGAGAAAGCATTCAAGGAATGGGGGAATTACTGTGAAGCTCCTGAGGTGCAGTAAAATATAATTCTTTAAAATCGTACACATCTTCTGTGTGTTATGATTTATCAACAATTTTGTAGGTTCAAACATTGGAAATGTTATTACAAGCATATGACAATGAGGATGCAGATTCTGCTAGATCAGCCTTGAACAGTCCTTTTATTAAACATATGGATGTTGAGTATGCTAAACTCGCTCGAGGATTGCCTTTACCGCAACAAGAGTACGCAATTCCACCAGCAGGAGTAAGAGCCAATGCAGCAGAGTCATATGTATCACCCAATGCTGCTAAATTAACTAGTCAATCTACTGTTGACACAGAGACCAGTGAAGTATGTCCTTTTTTAATGCGTTAATCATTAAGTACGAACCGAATACAAAAATGATTCCCATCGTATTTATTAGGGAACAAGCGATGCCCCGGTAGCTGAAGATACATCGAAAAAAGACGTAGCTGAGGATATTACGAAAAAAGATGTAGCTGAAAGGGAAGAAGAGCAAGCATCAGCTCCACCAAATGTAGAAAATGAGGACGAGGACGATTACGAAGGCGGATTATGTTGATTGCTCTTACAGATTGAAATATCCATACTTTATGTCTTCAAACATATAAAATTTTTGTTTTGTTGAAGACACTATATCATATTAACCTAAAGATAATATTTGATGCCTAATAGAAATATACTTTCTAGGCATGCTTGTATACATAATTGTAATTTTCAGACACATTAGATAATTCATTCGGTGCACTCTAATCAGCTTGATAAAGAATTTCTAATTCCAATGGGAAAGCTATATATGTAATTTGTTACTCTTGGAAATGTTTTTAATGGATAATACTCGCAGAACTGTGAAGTCTTGTGTCGTATGAAAATTTAGTATCTGCAGGTAAATGTAAATTTATATGTTCCAACACGCAATTGAATATGATAAAGGTCACAGAAAGAAATATATCGTACAATACGATTTAAGGACAAGTACACGTGTAACATATGTGCATTTATGTTGAATAGATTGTCAAGGAGGACAGCATTTATTAGGGTTTATTGTAAACTTTTCGTGTCTCCGTACAAACTTCATTAATATGGTTTTTAGTACTTGTATAACAGTAACCTGTCCTGAGCCTACAATCGCAATATCTTTCACGTTAATAAAATGTACAGAATACGAATATTTTAATAACCCAATATCAACTACGGTTACGAAATATAAAATAGAATGTATATGAATGGTATCTAATAAACTGTTAATGCGAAGAACGGCTAAAGTCTATGTAAACATACGTATACATACAGTTTTGACAACAGAAAAAATGAGGTTATGAGTATTCGCAACATCAGTTTTGTTCACTCACCGACTGTAAGCATCAAATTTTCTATCCACTGCCTCGTTTCTTCGGTTTATTTCGTAAATACTTGTTAAAATACTTTATCACGAAATATTTCACATTCTACGTAGGATCAAACGTTTTTATTTTGCCGGCACTTTTCAAAAGATTACCGCGAAATTATGCTTCTTAGATCAATGAACGCAGTCGTACAAGTAGCACAAATAACTACACTTGCGACTGCTATAATTCATTAATTCATATTAAGAAACTTTTGAAATCTTTCTGCTGAAACAGACTTATACATTATATGCAATTGTAAAAACAACTTTCATTCGTATTATTTGCTACCACAAGTATCAAATTCGAAATATTACAGAAGTTAAATGTAAGTCAGGTACGTTAACTTCAAAATTTTACTATTAAAACACATCAAATATTCCATTAGCCGATTAATTACATCAATTAATAATTCCCCCGCGGTATATTCTGTACAAATTGTATTTATTCAATTTTTCAAAAAAGACCGCGCAAAGTTTATTCCGCTTGTGTACAAACTTTAACCACCGAGTCCAAATATCTACCATATCCAATACAACAAACTTGAAGACCAGAAGAATACATAATCTTCAATAATAATCAAGTAACAATGAATTAATTATCTAAATTATTTAATCATAAACAATATTTCCCCAAGCAGCATTTATATCTTTGCAGTGCTCGTAATACATGGAGTGTGAATTACCCTTTAACCGTTTCAACATGAAATCAATATTATAGTGGCTCCTAGAGAGGCGTGTTTGCGCACGAACGTCAAAATCGAATAAATAGTCGTCTGCAGAAAGAGTTGAAGCAGACGTCACAATACCACGACGTCGTGGTAGCGGAACGGTGGGGCGCGAGCAAGTGTCAATTTGATTATTGTCATCGTTTCTCAGGTATCGGTGCTCCTGTCAAGACCTTTAAGAATTCCCACCGATGATCGGCAAATCGCGCATACGTATTCCTGTGGGTGCCGTGAGGCGGCGAGAAAGGCCACCTCTTTAAATTAAAAGAAGGAATGACGCTGGAGAATCCGTTCTTTGTCGTCAAGGAGTAAGTTAAAGTTACAAATTAATTACTGACACACAAGTTTACAGAATGTTATCTATCCATACGGGAATTATTTGTAATTTATCATTAACCCTGTGACATCGGAATACATGAGATTCTCTTTGATCGAAGTGTTGTTGACTGTTGCAACGTTACTTTCTCTATGTCGTGCATGTGTGTACGGTAGCTTTACATAGTCACAATTAGAATTACCGAGAAATCTTACTGTCGGTATTTTCGAAATGCTGGCTTGCATCGTGAAAATTATCCGATGTAATTGACTGTCTTATCGTAACGAGAGTATAATCAGGATACGGGATTTTACATCTTTTATTTTTTTCGTCTTCTTTCGTGCTATCTCATCTTCTGTTCGATATACTTCATACTTGTGATCAATAAATTTTTAACGAAATGTACATCGATTCTGTTCTATAATTGGTAGAATTGTATTTATCTGGTATTTTACGTAGAGTTTGTTTTATGTGTGAAGAATTTTCAATGGGATACTGATATGTTTTTATTTTCTTCTTTATACCGGACAATCGAGAACGTTATATATTGCTATATTATTTTAACATTTTGATAAACATACAAGTTTTATAGAACGATTAATAAATATTTCTTATCGGAAACTGATAATACTTCAATCAATTTTTTCATACTTATTGTTTTCTTTTATTTCTTCGTATCTTTACACTCTTCTTTACTACGGGCAATGAATCTATTGCTGATTATTTTATACCTGATAAAAATACGTTCAATGCTCGTGCTGGAAAAAACAGTAGTTATCGTGTAGTTAAGAAAGTGCATTCTTTCCAATACGGTCAAAATATGAGATGCTTATATAATGCACATATTTCATATTCTAAATTCAATATCAATAATCGGAATATTACAAGTATTTACGGAAAAAAAATCCAAAAGAAAACCGCAATATTAATGAACTTTAGAGAATGTAAAAGAACAAACAGGAATTAAAATGTCTACATTATTAATTTCTTGTAAAACATTCAACGCAAAAGGTTTCATCTCCAGAGGCGGATTAAGGTCGGTTGAGGTCCGCGAAGAAAATATTGGCCCCTTAAAAAAAAAGAGGGAAACAGGCAAAATAAAGACACAAGTTAACCATATTTTTACCGTCGACTGTTAACTCGTGGTAATTAAAGTTGCAAATATGAAACCACACTTGTCATTCTAGAAAAAAAAATAAAATCAGATTGAAGTCGCGTAAATGCGCTCGCCGTTAAATCCGCCTCTGTTTGTCTCCTATACACTTCGAAAAATTCAGGATATAAGTTGTAAAAACATAGAAATTATCCTTTATCAGCGTCTACATGATTGCACCAATTGTCGTTCCACAGTAATCATTTTATATAATGGTTAATCTGTCGGACAATCCGTCATGTCGATGAATTGGCAATTTCTCATGCTTTACTTTGGCGTTTTAGCGAAGTTTGCAAGGCGCTAAACAAGAATCGCGGTTTATACGGACGCTGGACAGAATTACAGGATGTTGCCGCGACTCCTACTGTAAGCGGGGGTATCCCAATATCGCGCGATGAATTAGAGTGGACGACCACTGAATTGAGAAAAGCCCTACGTTCTATCGAATGGGATCTAGATGATCTGGAAGACACGATTCATATCCTTTGATATTGATACCCTGTTATCTCAGGAATTTTTAGTGATCCTTCACCATAAAATCGGTGTTTCTCAAACTATTTTCCTGTAGGGAATCGTGAAGAGGACACTGCGGTTAAGGGCACATTTTTTTTAGAAAAGGGTCAGAAAAAGGAGAGTAATTCTGAAGAACCAAGATAATTCATTAAATATTTTCATTTCTATGGAATATTTTGAGTATGCTGTTATTTTGATGCTTTCGCGACTAGAATGGGCAATGTTAGGATTGGTTTCCGGGTTGGAGCCGAGTTTACTTGGATATCAGAGTTTCCTCAAAGCCCTGATGAAGCTGGTTGCAAGTTTTGATAACAGCAACCTACACGTTAGTTGTAGTTAATTTGAAAAGGCCCGAGAGCAATTAGAGAAGTTATAAAGAGATGGTCACGCGAGAAGTCTGAAAAAAGTTTGAGAACCACTAGATCTACCGAGGTGGTCAAAATGACTTGATCTTAATTTTTCGTTTTGCCAATTTCTTGCCTCTATTTCCTTTCTTTTAACATATTCGCTTGAGTTAAAAATTTGTTTTATAGTTTTTAATATGTTTCTGTGTTGAAATTATTGTAATTTAATTGGTATTTGAACGTTTATGAGAAAATTTACATATTTTTGTTACATGTGCCATAATACAATTAAAATAAGATGTGAGAAATTTTTGAAGGTACTTTTGCTATTGATGGAATTTTTAATATTATTAAAGTTTGTATTTATATTCTATATTATCCTTAATACGAGATCTATACGTATCGTGGAGAAGAATTTGACAAAGTTTAAAATAGACAACAAAGAGCTGTCAATTCAACGGAGTTTTATTGAACAAACACGAGAAGAAGTTAAGGTAATTATGAGACAATTTTTAATTTAGTATCAATATACATATTATTCGGGTATTTTTCATTATTTTCGAATTTAATAGAATTTCGTTCTCGGATTTCGCTTCATTCGGTATTATCCGATATGTTTATTTTATCGTTCAGTTAACAGTAAATACGAGAACATCCGGGTACAACGAAATTTTCGAAAGATATTTATGATATTTCCGTTTATCAGATAATGTTAAAATGATGATTGATTTGTTTGTAGATCATGAAGGATAAGATGAATTTGAGCAGAGGCCGGGATCGTGATAATATAGCGAGACAGGTTCGTAACATTTGAAAAACAACTTTATAATTATAGAATGTATCCATGAATAGAACAGTATTTTCCTTCCTTCAACATTTGATTCTTTATTTTGAAATGAAAGTTAACTCATTAATATCATTTTGGTATCGTTAGACATAATTCTGTTGTAACCTAAGTTTTTTAGAAGTCGACTTCATTTATATTGCTTCTGTTACCATGTATTAAATTCTTTCCAATATAATAATCGTCTAGTAAAGAGGCTTAAGATGTATCATACATCTGCAATGTCGCTTACATATTTCTCATTCAAACATCGCTCGTAAAATAAAAGTGCGATCGTTGCGACATCTACAAGAGACCTGTCAATTTTTCCGATAATGCTAATCAGCTGTTAGCGTTAGTCATACATTGATTATGTTACGCTTTTCACGCGTTCAACTTCTCCAACGACTTGTAAACACAGAATTTCTTTAAATATGAAATAACACAAGTCAGAATTAAATACATTCCTTAAATACACGATAAAGCGAAGATGGTTTACACGGTAAAGTGACACTTTAATTTGACATTTTTTTATAATACCCTCTTAATTAGTAATGATACAACTATAATTTCTATTTTCAAATATTCGCATACTTAAAATCTGAAGCTTCTTGTATCAATCTTTTAGCCACTTTTGGATAACAGCCCAGCCCGTGTTCCTATGAATCATGGTACAGCTAAATACAGTAAATTGGAAAATGAAATGGACAGTCCCAACAGGCAATTCATCGGAGACACGTTACAGCAACAGAATAGTATGATGAGGCAGCAGGATGAACAGTTAGATATGATAGGTGAAAGTATCGGGACTCTTAAAACAGTATCTAGACAAATTAATACAGAATTAGACGAACAGGCAGTGTAAGTCTATTTTATTTCTCAAAGATGTAACATTGTTAAAGCAATTTTATATAAATAATATACATCGAAAGTAATACAGATATATCAGGATTAACTTCTGTGTTTTAGTATGCTGGATGAATTTGGCAATGAGCTGGAAGTGACGGACTCTAAATTGGACGCAACAATGAAGAAAATGGCCAAAGTCCTTCACATGAGTAATGGTAACTATAATAATTACATTCCTGCTCCTACTACTGCAACATCTAGTGTCTCTGATCTTGCCTCTAAACCTTCTTCTCTATCATCCTTGTCAAATGCCATAACTAATTGTTTTTTATGTTCTGGAGATTAAATACATAATGTTACGTTAGACCATAATTATTCAGTGAAACTTCTTAAAAGTGACATGGTTTCTGCTTAATTATATTTGCTTTACTGATGCTTGTGTAAACATCAATCCAGTCTCGTTAATTGCACCTGAATTTTATGTGGTATGGAGTTCTTAACGTTTTGCAACATCTACTGAAAAATTATGGATTTCTCTTTAGATTGATCTGCTATTGGTCATTCGTTTTGATCTTTTCAAATAATATTGCATATCACCAAACTATTGTCAAAAAACAATCATTCTATTCACACTCTTTTGGCTGACATACCATTATTTAGCACATTTGCACTTCAATTACCCAATTTTTTCTATATCAAACACCTGTAAGCTTATACTGATGCATAATGCTTATCTTCACTTGTTTAATGCTCGAAAATTAATTAGAAAATAAAAATCTCGCCTAACTTTAATTAATTACCTAACAATACATAATTGTATAAAAAAATATGTGTCAGTATATGTTTTACTAATAATTAATGAATTATCTCTCACATTCTGAAATGTTATGTCTGTAGTCGATGCTTCTTGTATAAGAAAAGGAGATTTAAATATTTTAATTTTATGAACATCCTTGAAGATTTTATTCTTGAAGATTCTTACGTCAAATTTTTTCCTTAGAGTTTTTCGATCCATAAAGTAACAATTTGTCTATGAAAACTTGATTTATTTAAGTATAGCAAAAGATGCTGTAGACGAAATAAACTTATCGGATATTTAACGTTACAAATACCAACACATATGAGTATACTAAACACTTTCTTCTAAAAGTTTTAAAAGAGAATTTTACAGTAGTCACTATTGGGAGGTATGTGAAATATAACACCAGTATTTCAGCTTTTTTTCTCTTGCTTGCTTTTCTGTATACTTCCTTCGAATACTGAGTGTATAATGACAATACTCCACGTTAATTCTATCTGCTTTAGTTTATAATACAGTAAGAGCAATAATTGGAAAATAATTTTTTCGTTTCATGAAAATGTCTCTATTTAATTTGGAAATGCTAAAAAAAAAAAGAAATGCTAATGTAACAAGCAAGATATGAATAAAGTCTTATTTAAAGTCAATAGAATCCAGAAGTAGAATCTCAGAATGGACCAGTCGTAATTAACAGAACATTGGTTAATATCGATTTATTATATCCACACAGCATTATTGAAATAATTATTGCATATACAGCGTGATAGATGCAAAGTGGTATAATGTATTGCAATTAATTATTAGTGTCAGCAGAAATACATTGTTGAAATATTGTATATCGAGTCTATATAGATAATCAAAGAAACATGTTTTAAGTACCTACTCGCGTGTGGATTTTAAAAGCGACTTACTATGCCAAAAACTGTAAAACAGGTGTCAAAGAAAGAGTAATTAGCACAAGAAACTTGTGCCTGACAAAGATAAAATGTACTAGATCTGTAGATATACATATACACATACATATATATATATATATATATATAAATACAAAAGTAGAGGAATCTTTTCAATACGTTTGGGAATCTCTGATCCTTCTACTTCCAATGTATACAATATGTGATATAGTCGTATTAATTGATGCGTAGATAAAAAGATGGTTTAGCAAATGACATTGAAAAGTATTTGGATGGTATTGCGTAAGTACTGATCAGTGTGTCATGGATGTAAATGAAATTATAAAATTTGAGGTAAAAAGTGTTAAAACAGAAAACGGAAAAATGTGAACAAAAAATTTGTACGTATGGTGACTGCCGATTGATTGTTTCTTGATGCGAATAAGATTGTTGATAAGTATTACGAGATTTAGCGATTGCAAGTAATTTCGAGCTCGACTTTAGGATGATTAGATATTATAAAGAGAATTTAAAGAAAAAAAAAAGAAAACTAGAAACTGAGATGTTTATTCCGCTGTTAGAAAAAGTGTTATTAACATAAAGTTGTGAATTCATACTAAAGCAGAAATTGTCTATTCTAGTGTATAACTAAAAAGAAGAAAGAGAAAAAGACGTACTTTATTATTTCTCATAAATGACCAATTGTGAAAAACAGATATTAATGAATAAAATTTAAGATCTTATTTATACTGTACATGTTGCTGTAAAGTACCATAAATATTCCCGACCCACTAAAAGTATTCATATAACGATTACAACAATAAATCTGCATCTAACAATTTGTTACATTAAATTCTTTAGTTGAGGGAACGTAAGTTATTTAAATAATATTCACAATTGAAAGTTACACATTTAATAACATTGTTTATAAAATAATTGTATTTCAAACTTTCTTCTTAAAGTCTCTCAACTATCGAATATAATCGATTCTTGCACTCAAAACATATTGCATTATATATTTATAATTTATAGATGTATTTTATTTTCCTAGGTTTTTGCTTATGTATGTTGTGTCAAAATGAATTTCTGTAAATGTCTATGTTATTTTGTGAAAATAATAGATAGGAGAATCCGTGTTTTAGAACTTCCGCAAATTAATTAATGTTTTAGTCTGTGACTATGGCTCGAATATTATTAAAAGAAGAATCATACGGTTTTCGTGAATTCTTTAAACCGTCGCTTTCGTTTAATGCATTGATCCTTTGCTCTTACTTTCATTATATGTCTGACTTGCAAGATACATGAAAAAAATATGTTTCTTGAATTTTGTAATTAACAATTGCAATTAAGAACTGACATAAATGAATAAAGTCAAAGATTTACTACGGTAAAGGATCGATCATCGTTAATACGTAAACATTGTTGTGAAATGCTTGTTGAATATAATATAAGAATATTTATTGTTTGAAGAAGGGCCAAATTATACAAGTACAGATTTATTTTAATTCGGATGCAATATATACTTTGCATATTCAGTTTTATCGCCGTTTCCTTGACGGGGATAAAATTATTTGATTCTAAGAACTTTCTTTATAAGTGACGCATGTGATGTTACTTTCCGTTTGTTTTAGATCGGAGGCAATGGGTAGCCATTGGAGTGTTGACCGCTATATTGGTGTTTCTAATCATTTTGTTAATAATTAAGTGACTTATTTAATTTCCTAGCTTCCCTATGAATCATTGGTTCTTCTTCATAGCATTCATATTATAGAATGTGTTAAGCCTGTTTCAACGAATACTTATCGATAGTGATATTTTATGATCCATTAAAATAAATACTTACGGTTATTATATTTTTGACAAGGTCTCAATGAATTTCCTCCCCTAAACTCAATAATGTCGAAATTAAAAATCATCTCATTAATGTAACATTGAAAATATCAATGTCCTATATGTATAAATCAGTAATAGATAAAATGTATATTTTTCAAAAACCATTTATTATCCTGATTCATATTGAACGCTTATTAAAATTTATAAAATGCTAAACTATTTCGCATATAAAAAAGAATTTATATAACGATATACATTGTAAGATATGGTTATACTTCTATTTCTCATCGTATTATTTACTTCGAATAATTTACTGGCTTTGACATTCGATTCATTTGTTTTTTAATGCGAAAAAGAACATTAATTTCCCTTTTCTTTAATAATGATAAGTAACGACACAGAACGGATGAACTTACGAAGTTCTCTTAAAATTCTAAAGAGGACCGCACAGTAATTACGATAAAAATAAATGTATATAGACACTATATACATATTTGTACATGCGTACGAAGAAGTTGTTAGAGCGATGTTTAAACTAATGAATTGAATAATATGAATGTCCTGGTCATGATAATAATTGAAAGGCATACCTACTATATAAAATATCTTTGGTATAATGTTTATTATTGCAATCGCTCGTTTATGTACGTGCGCGAAACTAGTATCAAAAAGAAAATAGTTGCAAGGCAGTTTTTTTTCAGAAGTTCGTTAAATAAAATAATCTAATCGTAAATGTACAAGTAAAATAATCATTCCTCTTACCTAACGGTTCATTAGTATGACACGATGAAACATTAACTCTAGAATAACTCGTGATTGTTATACTATTTCCTTATTAAATTTAAAGTGTAATAAGTTCATGTTCTTTGAAACTTGATGTATTGTTAGTACATACTAATTGTCATATTTCTAACGTGATACTTTTACTGTAAAAACAAGCCCGAGTGATTCTAGCATTAAAGGCTCCACTACAAGCGTGTCTGCGCTGTTGTTCCACAATTTTTTAACTCAAACTTGTTGTCTGACGTTGACATGTCTAAGGCACTTTTTGATAATAAAAAAAAATGGAACAATCTTACTTTAAGTATGATGTAGTTTGCATAATACGCTACGATTATGGTTCCAGACGTAGACGATTGTGACAGTCAGTAGGCAAAGCTTTTCTTATGTCATCAATATTTTCAACTTCGATTCTCAATCTGCTTACCTCTTCGTCATAATTCTTTACCCATTGTGTTTGCAAATTCTTCGCATCCGTCAAAGCTCTAATTCTTTGATCTAAGTTAGCCGCTTTAATCTCATTCTCTGCTGCTATTAAGCGCGCTTCCAGTCGATTTAAATCCGCATCATCTATATTTAAGAAATTACAATTAATTTAAACAAGTCGAAGACACAAAATTGTCTCAATAGAATTAAACCTACCTATTTCGGGAAGATTTTCAAGTTCTTTTATAATTTCAGCTACCTCGGACAAAGCTTTGTCTACCTGCTGCGCCGCTCCTGTTACATTGATTTTTGCTTGACCGACTTTGTGATTTGCCTAAAAGATATTAATTATTCAACGATTATTACTAAGTAATAATATTACTACAGTAATACATGATCGTTAACTCACTTCTGCCGTAACATTCGTGTCTCGCGCGATTTGAATCTCATATTGTCTCATTATAGAATCCGTGGAATCTACTCGAAGATGTAGCTTTTCAGCTTCATTTCCAACTCGGAGTGCTTCGATTTTAGTTTTATTTGCCTCTACTCTGATATTGTTTGCGTTAGCACTAGCTTCTTCTGCATATGCCTAAGTACGAAGGTTTGAATTTTCTTTTTACATAGTAAATAATATTTGAGCAATAAGTTGTTCTTATTATTTAACTAATAAATTGACTTTTTACCTGAGCATTTTGTGCTGTTTCACGAGCACTTTTAGCATTAGTTTCAGAACCACTTAATATAGCTTCTGCTTTCTGAGCTTGTATTGTTGCATTATTAATCTTCTCCTTGATGGCATTTATATCATTTAAGGCTTCTTGTGCTTTGATACGTTCTCTCCGAACTTCGGCATCGAACTCTAAAAGTAAGATATTTCATAATGATTATATAATTGTATGACTATAATTACATTGTTACGTGTCGCTTCGAGCAATAAATACCGCTTAATTTTTTTAATGTCTCTTGTGCTTCTTTCAACGTCTGATCACCACGTTTAACAGCATCATTAGCTTTTTCATTAGCACCATCCAATTCGGCTAGAAGTTCTGCCGTGGCTGCTTGTTGATCTTGTGCTCTTTCTAATAATTGTTCACCTTTTTTAACTTTCTCCTCCAATTGACTTAAGAAGTCTTCGTTCTTTTCGAGCAGAAGTTGAGCTTGCTCTTTTAATCGCAGTCCCTGGAACAATGTTTAATGATGGAAATTGTTGGTAGCGATTTATACCAAAATATCGTCCAGTAATTCATTTACAGTTTCGATCTACCTCATTGCTAATACTTTCGATTTGATTCCGCAATTGTTCAATGTTAACGGATGGAAGAGAAAAATCTAAAATCAACAGGTCCAGTGCTTCTTGCGAAACAGCAGACGATTTTGTGGTTGCAATGCTTGTAAGATTTGTCACTTCATTCATACGATGTTCTAACAACTCCAATTTATTTTCTAGTCCTCTAATTTCATCGCTGCAAATATAAGAAACTCCTTAAAGAAATTCTCCTACTTCGAGAGAGCTATGAAAATTGTAAAGAACCATTCTCAGCATTATGTATAAAAATGTACGTACGTCATATTAGAATATTTCGATATAGCCTTTTTCGCCAAATTATAAGCTTCAATTGTTGTATTTTTAGCTTGTTCCGCTAAAGTGTGGATCTTCTTTGCCTCATTAACGTTTCTGTGGATATAAACATATATTTAAACCATAAAATGCAAAGAATAGATTTGAAAAACAAACATATTACGTACAAATCTGCTGATACACGAGCTTCCTGTGCAATCTTCGTCATTTGTTGATTCTGCTGACCAACTTGATCCGCGCGTAGTTTCGCATCAGCTAATGCAGTTGCACCGTCCGTGGCTAAATAATCCTCGGCTTCCTAATAAGTTCAATCATACATTTATACCATAACTTCTTATGTCTTTGCCAGAAGTTTAATTGAAAGTATGCTTACCGATAACTGCCCATGTATTTTATCCAATACTTTTTCTGCCTCGTCAATGCTCATCAATCCAGCCATAGTAGTTTTACGCGAATCAGAGGCAGTGATATTTACAGTCTGTGAGATTTCACCTATTTCATTCAATTGGTCTCGTAAGTCATCAAGCTGCTCCACCAATGTTTTATTTTCATCTATAATAATATATTTCATTAATCATTTTCTAATGAGAGGCAGAGAAGCTAAGCAATTGAAATGTATTTACTGCCAGATCCTTGCTTCGCAATATTTAAAAGTTTCTTCACTCTGTTTTGCACGTTCTTCAATTCTTTCTCGAAATCGGAATCCTTTATGACAGTTGGGCTGCTATTAATCTTCCTTAACGTTCCTTCCAACTCGTTCAAACGATGTCGATGATTATCAACTGCGGCTTGAACAAGATTGTAACAATCGGGACAGTCTACACATCCATTTTGCCTATTATGCTTATTTTCCTTGCAACGATCGCAACGTCTTCCTTCCACATTCGTAAGACACTAAAGATAAATGGAAATATTTTCAAGTAGTGCATAGAATAGCGTGTATTTATATTCCAATGTGTTTTAATCTTACAGGGCATTGTCCATTAGCATCGCACTGTAAATCTTGAGATCCGATACTGTCGCAATCGCAAGCTTTACAACCTTCTCTGCTAAATCCGTATTGATAAGGCAAACATGCGTCACAATGTTGACCGGTAACACCGGGTCTGCACTCGCATTGGCCGGTAAGAGCGTTACAGGTGCGATTGTACGATCCCTCTGGATCACAATTACAAGGTGTACATCCCTGAAACGTGAATACTTCATTTAGTATGAATGTATAATTAATCTGATCGTTTCGAGGGATATTAAGTACCTCTCCACTTAGTATGTGATAGTATCCTTCTTCACATTTGTCACAATTACATCCAGTCACGTGAGGTTTACACGTACAGTGTCCCGTTAATTGTTCACAAGGAGCAACTCTACCGTCATCGAGCTCAACAGTACCTGGTGGATAACACTGACACAATTTACATCCGTCTTCTTTGCTATCGGATAATGCATCTCCGTAATATCCTGCAAGAAAGAAGTGTTATTTATTACTACATATAAAAATGGAGTAATGTTATAACTACTATAATTACTATGTACCTGACAGACACTCTTCGCAATGGAATCCAGCTGTATTGTTAACACACTTCAAACATTCTCCAGTTTCGTGATTGCAATTTCTAACAGCGTTCAAGTCAATATTGTTGTTACAATCGCAAGGTCTACATGCTATGCCCCTCTCCGGACTTCCGAAGTAACCATCGGAACAAGTTTCACAACGAGGTCCTAAAGAAAAGAGGAAGAAAATTATAATTCTTTATATCGCTGATCTTGTACAACTTTCAAAGAACGCCAGAACATTTCATATTTACCTGTTCTACCTAATGGACACTCGGAACAAATTGGATCTGGATTATTTCCAAGTAATATACAAGGACCATTGTCAGGGCAAGGGCACGGTTTACAATCATCAGGAGTGCCCTTCAATGGGTGACCATAGTATCCACGTTTACATAATTCGCAAGTACTACCAGCCGTATTGTGTTGACAAATACATTGACCTAAAATAAGTCAAAGAATGAAATTATAAAAATTTCTTTGAATCATATTCTTCGTGGATTCGTGTCAAACAATTTCAATAATCACCGGTTTCAGCCTCACAAATATCTGCGTGCCCGTTACAATTACAAGGGACACACAGAGCAAACGGGCCACCATTCGGTGGATCATGATGGAATCCAGGTGCACAGGATTCACAAAATTGACCCACATAACCAGAAGGACATTGACAATGTTCTACCCAGTCAGCAGGTTCACCCGCGGCTCCACGATGAGCCGTTTCCAACTTAACATCGTCCAAAAATCCCCTGCCTGAAAGATAACAATTTTTATGAAGAAATAAGGAACCAGGCATTTTTACCTTGGTAATTCTAATTCTAAAAAATACTGATTTATATACCTTGATGGGTGTAAGTTCCACGGATTTTAATAGCCGTTAAGTTTGACAAGATAGACATAAACGCTCGAGAAGAAAGCCGTGGCTCCCAACCGTACTCTGCATGTTCATGTAGCCTAAAGTGGTATTCTTGAGGCTGCAACATTTTTATTTAATTAAATACATGGATCAAGAAATTCTCTACTTCCCTGACACTTACCGCTACGGTAGGCATACGATTATTTTGTCCGAAAATCGGCTGAGTTATCTGTTCACCGTTTCCTCCTTCAAGAATGATATCACGAGCAGTAGGTGCTGGGCCAGTTTCGCCAATTCTCAGAGAGAATGATAGATCTTGATTGTAGGATGCTCGTTGATCGCCAAGAAATCTATCTGCATAAAGTAAACTCCTCGTAAAAATCTTTCTCACGGATTCATTTATTTATTAACCACGTTATACAAGAGTCTACTGTGACTGTTGCATAATCATATTTACCAGGTGCAATAAAGTAGACATTGTCTCGATCCAATGCTGTGGCTGATATTGTTTGAGTTAGAGCATCATAATGAAGAGGTATCGGATTACCGGCTACAGTTGCCGTCCATCGCTCTGCTCCTCTTACGAACATACTCTCAATAACGACTCTAGAATATCCCGTCGCTGGCTGACAAACCGATGAATGGCCGTAACAGAAACATGGTGTACAACCAAATTCATTATCAACGGCAAGATTGAAAAATCCTGGCCGGCATCTGTTTATCAATGAAGTTCATTATTAATGAGTACGACTATTTGATAGCGTTTTAAAAAAATTACTTAATTATACTTACTCTCGACAACGTTTTCCTTCCACATTTTCCTTACAGACACAAACACCAGTATCTGGATCACAGCTCGGTGTGTTCACCAGAGATCCAGCTAAGCTACATTCGCAAGAAACGCAACCGAATGATCCGAAATTGAAGAAATTAGCCGCACAACTATCACATTTGTGGCCCGTTACTCCTGGCTTACACTGACACTTTCCTTCGCTGTTACATTGTAAGCTTCTAGAACCTATAATTGTGAAATTCACTTAATTTGATACTCTTTTTAAATACCAGTACGTAAATTCAAAGTGTAATTTTGTATAGCTTTGCAAATGAATACACATGCCGCTGCACGATGTTAAAAAAATTCGGCGGGAGACAAAGTGCTAAGGCAGCTGCGTAAAGTGTTTAAAATCTTTAATCATATTTGCATCTATAGTCGATTAAAGAAAACTGATTAAAGCGCCATTAATTTACCAATTTCATTGCAGTTACAGGCCACACAATAATTGTCTTCGGGACGCTGGTAAAAGTTCTTCCGGCAGCGTTCGCAATTCGCGCCGTCGCGATTAGCTTGGCAATCCAAGCAATGACCACCGTGTCCAGTAGCCTTATATAGCTCCTTATCGAAGTAGCATCTCTCCGAATAGCCATTGCAATTGCAAGCTAAAAAGTCAGAGAAAATAATTCTATAAAAATTGTGCCGCAATCTTTCACATATAAAATTCCTATAAATAATTTTTAAAAAATACTTCATTTAATGTAATCGCGACAGAATGTTTAAACTCGCTTCTTTTGAAATTTGTATAGTATCCAAATTTTTAAAACTGTTTTTTTTCGAATTGGGCCTTTTGTAACTTGACTTTCAATTTTTTTAATGGCTCTGCCGTAGACTGCAAGAGAATGAATCGATCAATCTTTTGCACCCTTCGTTTCTTCTCTTCTAACGTGTTAATTCGATCTTTTTGAATACAATGAATTAATCGCCGGTAGATACTTCTTGAAAAATAATTTTTGATATCGATAAATAATTCTTTTTATATTTACTCGATCCTGAATACCAGGGAAGTATTCCATCCCATCGTGAAGACACGCATGTCCTTATACAATCCACGAGTATTAAGCACGTAATTAATATCACTTTCAATAAATACTTCATCTCAAATTATTCCTTAGGGTCAATGCATTTACATACATTAAAAATTGCAAACATCGACGATCGAAATTACAGTGGAATAGTAACTCAAATATGCAGAATCAATTGTTCCTCATTCTTCAGTCTCATTAAATATTTCAAGAATTTCCTCTTAAATCATAATTGCATAATCCATTATTACGATCGTATAAATAAAATAATATTTGAAAAAAAAAATTAATTTCTAAATTGCCAATATTTCTATGATTCACATTAGTCCTAGCGAGATTAAATCTTTTCTATAACACGATAAAATAGTCCGCAGACTAATGTTCCATTTCTACTGTAATGCAGCGATTATCTACTTCCGGAGAACGCTATGCTCAGCGTGGTACCACACAAAATTAAACAATCCTATTTTACACGGTCGAAATTAATTTCGCTCCTGGAATCCAAGGGTTCCATAAATCAAGCGGTTTCATTAATTCGATAAATAAATAGTCTCGCGTATCGCGGTATCTTGAACACTGAGCTCGCAGTCTACAGAAAAGCTGCATTGTGTGTCTGTGCACCGCCAACAATCCCCACTTCAGAACGAGCAATGAACGTAAAAGGTAAAGCTGGTTAGGTAATGCCAACGTGATCGTGAACGCAAACTCTCTTCGGCTCTTGTGCTCGGTAAGGTGATACCCCGTAACATTAAAAAGGTATTTTACTTTTACACAGCATATCTTTGTAATTGATAGAAAAAATTGCAAATAATTCATCACTGCGAACAATGGAATTTAGTCAAGGATTCTAGAATTGGAATTTCCTCAAGAATCCTTTTACGGGGTAATAGAACGAGGATATAGGTGATCTTCCAGTATGTGATTTACCGCCATCATTTTTACTGCTATCAGTGATCTGCTATTATTTTACGAATTGTCCAAGTTAATAAAATAGTTGGAAGAACTGTTAATTATTTAAGGAATGAGAGCATTTTAATCTAACGATTAGAAATTTGTACTTGTTCACTTCAAAGTTTTGTAATTGTATTTAATTAATATGAATTAATAGTAGATCTGTCGACTTTATATCGATTATATTTAAATGTACTAAACTAGGATTTTGAAACAAGTTTTCCGATATAGATGTGAGATATTCACCCCTATTAATTTTGGGACTTTTACGGTAAAATTGAACACCGGTCATTTTGACCTTTGGAGGTCTAATGATTTATGCAAATACTTATGGTGCTTAGGGTGCGGTAGGTCGCACATTGGTAGAGTATCAAGATTATCACTGCAGAAATTTTCAGCGATAAATAATCGATTTCGGAGGATGATAATTCCATTTAGTTGATCGTACATTTCGGACACCGGGTATAGATGGTGAAAAACGGGTGTTTGAAGAGCAGGTTTGCCAAGGCCCACCTACACACTGATCAAGATACCGGCCCTTCAAAGATATCCTCTTGCTGTTTTTATGCTTAGCAGCGTGTCTTTACAGTTCCCATTATCACATTTATGTATGATCATCCACATACGTAATTCATTATTAATTTTTATAAATATCACGTTATATCTTCATCGTGAATCCCCTTTAAACGGTACTTTGGAAAGTACTTATAAATTCTTAATGGAGTTGTCATTCACAAAAAGTACTTACTTTGTAGTAATTCATGTTATTAAAAGTTTAATTAAAAATTTATATTAATATAAATAATATAAAAAAATACACGGTTAAAGTTAGAGTTAGAGTTTATAATACTAGAAATAATGTGAGAAACTTACGTTTGCATTCATGCGCATCGGCCGTAGTGGCGCGACCCCAAGGTGCATCGTTATAAAACGGTAGACATTCGCTGCAATCTGGTCCGGCGGTATTGTGCTCGCACCTAAAAGCAATAAAATTTGTAAAGCACATAGTCTCGCTGGTTTTGAACCCATCTTAAAACAATAGATTCTAAAATATCAAAAAATACGACAGACACAAGAAAAAGAGGAAATATATGGGGCTTTAAGTAAGGTGGTCAAAGTCTCGGACTCGCTCTCTAGGTCCGAGTTCGAATACTCCGTCACCTCTGAGAAATTTTTCCTAAATTATTATTTAATATATGATATAATAAATATTTTTTAATAATGTAGCAGTAATGTATGAGATAATTTTATATAAACATTTACCGGCATACGCGGCGAGTTTTTCCATCCACACTTGTACTGTTTACGCATTCTCCAGCGTGGCCGTTGCAGGCGCAACGTGCACCAACTGCGACGTCAGCAATTGCATAGTAGTAGGATTTCAATACGTGATCATCTCCAAAGACTTCATCGCCGAATGTATTTAATCTGTATAGAGAGATCCTCAGGTCTGTCGCTTGTACCCATTCCTTGATAAAATGTTAATCTCTTTTTTAGGCTGTCTCTTTGGCTTAGATAGTTATACTGACAATAGTAACTATAAGAGTGGTTTGTTATGAGATAAAAATTTAAGTAATTCAATTTATAGCGTTTAGTTCTGATTCATATTCTATCGCGTTAATTGCAACGTTACAATATGCAAATGGCTATAATTTTTAACTACACATCTTCCAAAATCTAAAGTTACCGCCATCGTTTATTATCAGTGAATAGCGTAAGACGTATGATTTCACAAAACTAATTTTATACAGCTAATGGGCAACTAGAAAAGTAGCGCCGGTGGCAAAGGAATACAAAATTTAATTTTCATACTACTCATGTAATTAAAAAACACTATTTTTTTCCACATAATCGCAGAGAAAGGAATGCACAAGTCTCCAATATTTTTAACCCTCCAGCTATTAAGGACAGCTACAATTATATATTAATACGCGTCACTCCCGTAAACAGGATAACTGTAAAGAATAATTTTTATCTTAATTTACGAAGAAAATATAATATTTCACTCATTTACTTAATTTTCCAACATGTGGTTAGTTGTAATGGAACACCATAAAAGCGAGAGGGTTGATTTTTGGTATTCCCGTTTCAAATGATATACCTGCAGTGCTGGGTTTGTCTCGAAATAATAGGCCGAAGGTCGACCTTCCAAAGTGGAGAACGCAACGGTGCCCTTTGTCAAGGGCGATATGTCGGAATATTCCGAGGTACACAGTACCCTCGTATCGTCTCCCCTTACTGTTTCCTTCGAATCGGGCAAATCGTAAGTATCTCTGCAACTGGCAGAATAAAATTGATACGGTTCCCATGGTGACCTCTCATTTTTTCTTTTGTAGATACCCCAGCTCTCCGGTCGTGGCGATTCGAACAGCACTCGGACGTATGTTATATCGAAAGTTTTCCCTAAAATCATGTTATTCGCTCGAATAAAAGATTTCAGAAATGATCATAGAATTTCATCGGTATGTTTGAATTGGCAAAGCTACTTTGCAAGTTCTACGCCACTGAAATCCTCGGCTATAAAAGCAGTGAGGTGCAAGTGGTTGACTCTTTCTAAATGAACATGTGGTGCACAGACAGAGATTCAGTAATGTGTTCATTTTTGAGGTAACCGTGAGTCGAATGAATAAAAGGGTATTTTAAAATATTGTAATATTTAAATTTGACATTTACACATTTTCTACTTGTCTGTAAAAGTAATGTTATATTAATTTGAAGAAATATTTAACGTTGTACTTGAAGGATAAAATGCAGTAGGTAGTATGCAATATGCAAAAGAGGATTTGCAGTTCAGGAATAGTTGAGAACAAGACTGTCTTATAACGGAACTTGCCATTAGCGGATTTTGAAGAAGCTGTCTGCTGTTCCGGTAACAGAGATTAGGTTCGTTAGAGTAAAGTCTACATATTGAATTTCAACTATCTACGATTTTTGTTTTACAATTTAAAGTGACGATGAAAAATATTTACTCTTTGTAGAAAATCTTTAAAATATTTTCACCGCTATGGTGAGTAAGCAAGTAAGGGTTCAGACTTGCAATTAACGGGTCCAAGGTGAAATCCTCCCTCAACTATAGGAAATTTTAAAATCTTTCCATGTGAACTATGAATCGAAGAGCAACTAAAATAGTAGGCCCTCTCTTAAACAACAGTAAATGAAGCCCAAAAATAATAAAAACAAAATCTTAATTTCTCCGCCAGCTATTTAAAACTGTAATAGTATTAAAAAAAAAGAAAAAAGAAAATTAAAGCAGGAAACAAAGGTTTTAACTCTTCGCCACCTTTTGGAAATTTTTCCTAAATTATCGTCTAGTAGATGATAGTCTCGGTGGTTCGGAACCCACTTAAAGTAGCAGACACTCTCCGAAAAAATTGTAGTTGAAGTAAATTAATACAGAAAAAGCAAAGGTCTAAACTCGCAATAAGTATGCTCGGTTAAAATTCTTTGTCATCTCTTAAAAATTTGTCTTAAGTTATCGTCTAATATATGATATTCTCAGTAGTTCAGAACCCATCCGAAGCAGTAGGTCCTGATCGAAATGATCACAGAAATTGAAGCCAAAAAATATAAAAATAAGAGAAAAGATACGTAGCAACGTGATGTGAAACACGATCACTTTCTTCTCTAAAATGTTCGGGCTCGAAACAGCTCGCCTGCTTGATTTCTTCATCGTCCTCACTTTGAGAATTATCTCATCGCACACGCATCCTGATAGATAGGGAAGTGGAATAAGGGAAGAGAAAGAGAGAGAGAGAAACGGAGAAGAGACAAACATTGAGGACGTGTTAAAAGTTCATCGCAAATACCGATGAATGAACTCTCTTTCTGTGGTGTAACATTCTCTACGCTTATCTACGCTAATTCTTCGAAGTATAATCGCAATGGACGAGTGGGATAATTAAAGCATTATTCTTTGCATTCCATTACGAGTGCTCTAACATTATCTACGATTATACAAAATAAGAACACCTATCGATGACTCACCAAAGACAAATAAATATGCAATGTCGTTAACTTATTATATCAGTGATTATATTATACTTCGTTACGTAACACCAAATGTGGTAAATTACTAATTACTTGAACATTGATTTCAAATTTATCTCTACATTCTTTGAAAATCAAACGTTACAATTTAAACATCTAATTTTTAGTAAAATTTGAGTATAACTTTAGATTTTACTTTGAATTCTATATATAAATAGAATTATCAATTTGCCTTGCTATTATTTATTATTCTTTTTGATACTTAGAAAGTGTAAAGAATCAGTAAAGTAATTTGAAATTCTCAGTGGCAAGTAACAAGAGTTGAGTACCACTGGCGTTAGTCGAAGATAAGTCTACGATAACTTCGAATCACGAAAATTCCAACTTCCTACCTAAATGAAACGTTAAGTTGACTTGATTCGGATACTCGATGCCTTCGTACATCGTTTCCGATTGCCACCAAGTAGCGTTGTCATTGTTATCGTGATCGGTCAGAAAAGACGCCGGATGATCACCGTAGTGGCATATTTCGCAGGACTTCTTCTGCACACCAGTCTGTTTACAGAACTCCGTGGGACGATCCTGTCCGCACGTGTTCGTAGCTTCCATGAGAACATTGAAAGCTGCATTTTCGAACGGCGGTATGCACCTCTGCAACACGAGTATTTCGAAAATGGAAATTACCTGAGTGATAAACCCTCTTGCCTGGTTCATTTCACAGGTTTAACCGTTTTGCTTTTGAATTTGCCGCGCTTTGCGAACTTAAAAATCATTCAATTTTGAAACTTGAATATTTAATATTAATTGAAATACTTAATAACATTGTGAATGAAGATTTAAAGGTGCAAGGCGTACCAAGATGTATTTCTATTGTGTGAAATATGCATAAAAATTACAAATTTCTATTCAATTTTTAATGAAATATATTTAGTTAGAATTAAATGTTGCTTAGGAAGTTTGTGAAATATATTTTAGTATTTTTATAATTCACGACGAGAGTAGATGATACAAGTACCGTTAAACATAAGACACGATTGTATTATTTACAGTTAGCTCTTTTCTGAATGTATCTAATCATAATACGAATGGACTAGAACGTTTTAGAAGACATACGATTTTAAAGGATCATCCATAACGATTACGTCTCTTTGAACTTCCCGCAGGTAGTTTCGGTCCCGAAGGATTCTAAGAACAATTTTTACCCGGAAATCCTTCGGCGGCAAATGTCTGAAGGTCCTTGAGAAACTCGTCGAACAATGAGAACAAGGATATTCGGATCAAGTTACAAACATTTCGTATAGTACTATAAATTTAAAGAGATTTTCGAATAAACGTTATTTGCAATTGTTCGTGGAACATTTCCACTAAAAAATTAACACAAATTAATACAACTACATACGTAAAAACGATATGACTTAAAAGAGTAACAGAAAAGGAATTTTCATGAATGAACAAAAGTTGAACTTATTCTTCTGCCTTTAAAAGAAGGACCACTGTATGTGGAATAACGTCTATCGAATTTTATCTTTCTATAGCTATCACCGAAAGTTCATGTAACTTCGAACCTTACACCGATAACCCAGCATAGTAAAGTACTACCAAAAACCGAAACTCAGGCAGCTAAAAATAACCGTGCCCCGTTCTCCTTCGTATTTCTACGTCTAGGATAGTTCATACGATGTAAAGTTACTTTTACCGCCAAACGGAGAAATTTACTTAAAAATAGAGTATCATAATTCAAAAGATTCTTCGACTAGCCATTCACATCAGACTAACTCATTATTTAAAAATAGAATTAATAAAATGAACTCTAATCAAATTGAATAATATATATTTCACATCTTTTATCTCGCTATAGTGTACGTTAGATGAGTTTTTTTCTACTTCATGTTTAGATGCTCAGTATTTTCATTCAAGAAAAACTATTCCAAGGTTGAGAAACACTGTCGAAAGAAAACACAAACCAGCAGCCCCTTAGGTAAGCAGTCACTAATCCACGATTGATGGCTTTCTTTATCAATACGACATCGTGTAACACTTCGAAAAATCAGATAATGTGAAGAAAACACTGACCTGCGGTTTACCGGTGTCATCGTAACATTTATCTTCGTCACGATTTTTCGGAAATCCTCTGTACAGTTCCTCCGATGGTTCAGGCTCGGCAAGTACCACCACCAAGAAGAATGCGGCTAATAGCAACATTCTCTTCAGTCCTTTTCGTGTCATATTTGAAATTGAAGAGAGAAAACTCTTCTCGGATTCGAATAGGGTCCGCTTTCACGTGCGGAGTTACGCGGTGAGTTCTTTCGATAATAACTCTCACTTTTCCGGGGTTTCTTTGGAGGTTAGGGTGAGCACTGTTTCTTGATCGCGTCCATCGGGTAAGAGGGAAGGCCGCGATAGTAATTTCTAGTTTTTATTGCCGAGGCTGCATTCCGCAAACGGTTCTCGCCTTCTTATCTGCAGAGGTTCGTTAATCTCGGCGTTAGTCCTTTGATATTTTATTTGTTATGTCAGTATTATTAAATATACCGATTTTGGATCTGTTTAACAAGGACGATAAAAATGACGGAACAAAGTTTTACATACAGGTATACGTTACTTGGTATTCAATCGTTTTTTATTATTGTTTTTCATTTATCATATTATTGCAACTTGTAGCGTGATAGCACTTGCGTAT
The DNA here is from genome assembly GCA_910591515.1 of Cerceris rybyensis. NCBI lineage: Eukaryota > Metazoa > Arthropoda > Insecta > Hymenoptera > Crabronidae > Cerceris > Cerceris rybyensis. The sequence continues at coordinate 11,227,594 of OU342790.1, forward strand.
TTACGTTAAGTGTCCACGTTTTGATAGCTTCATTCGCAAAAAAGAAATCCAATGAAGAGGTCAGAAAACGATTAGTATCTGCTGGAATTCTAAAGTTTCGAAGAATTACATTTATAGTGTAAAAGTTAAATATTGAGAGAATGGAAATCAACGATATAATGTATGCATCCTAAATTAAATTTCATATCAATGAATCCGTGTATTACTTAAAACTTTTAGTACACCGTATAGAATATAAAATAGTGCGGCATGTTTCTGACAGATCTGTCAATGATTCCACAAATTCCTAATATTTCTGTAACAAGCTTTTGTTTCGGCATCGATCATTTGAATTAGTTTCAACAGTACTAATATACAGATATGTAAAACGGTTCACTTTCAATTATCGAACTTAAACATCACCAAACATTCTTCCTAAAGTATCAAACGTCCCGGTAGAAATTTTAATTCATAACTCAGTCACGATCGTTTCTACGTATATATTGGAAATCAATTTACTCGCACAATAAAAAACGTAATTATCACAAGCTCGAAAGAGTACTCTCTCATCTATTCCTAATGCTACGATGGGATTAAAACGAAAGATGTAAACTTCACGATTATCAAAGTATCGTTAACGTACATCGACCGTTTTATCGTTCACTGATTTACCTATAAACTAAGTTCACACGAATAGCGCGGTAACACCGAACAAAGTGATAGATCCTTTTGTTCTAACCTCTTCGATCGATCAAAAAACCGAGAAAGAGAGAGAAAGGTCTCCTTCCACACGACAGCTCACTGAGAAACTGAACGAGAGGAGTCGTAAGTGAGCCTGTGAGGGAAGTCGAGAGAGCTGATGTCAGACATCTGTGGTGGTAATGCGCCGCCACTCGTGGTAGAAAGTACAACCGAAGAACAAGCCGGAGAGAAATGTAGCGATGAAAACGTTAGGGTAAATATTCCGTTGGGGAAAAAGTTTCTACGTATTTTAATGTCAAAATTGAACAACTTTTTCGCCCAGAAGCCATGACAATTTGGCAATGGCGATTATGGTCTTACAAGAAAAATTAACGAAATGCGGTCAAAGCACATTTTGGTTGATTAAACTTGGCTTAAAAAATGAAAACTTGTTTGTTTTCTAGCTAAAATTCAATATATGTTGAAAGTTTATGGCAGTATAATTGTAAATGTGAAATAATTGTATTTTAACGTATCGCTATATCATAAATCGTACACTTGAGGATTCGGAATATTTATTAAACTTGTAGAAGCTATGTTTTTAATTTGCTGAAAGTAGGTTTGTTTAAGTATTTGATTGTACAAAGTTTTACTTATTTTATTCACATCTAGCAAGATATTTTGCTGCTACTTTTCGTTATGGTGGCATGGTATGGATCAAAAATTTCCTCCCGCCTTTAGGATATTGCTTTCATGCCTTATTTATTGGAGAAAAGTATGATAGATGTTTGTACTTTGATATAATCCAAATTGAGAATTGTGGATCACACTATGAGTGCACATAACGATTCGTATCTTCCGAGAGCGGAAGTAAAAAAGAGATTAGTCAGGAAACGATGACTTCTGTGTATCCTCTCTCGCTTTCGTTACTTTGAAATGAGTTTATGCACTTTACATTAACTATACCGACGCAACTAACACTAATCATGAATTACTACAAGATATTTTTCCACTTTATATTTAAAATTGAAGTATTAAGAATCCCGTAAAATTGTACGGAATGTCTTACTTTTCTATGATCGGTTGGGAGTCGCTGATGGAGCTATCTTTTTACCAGGAAACGTTGAACGATATCACCGAGACGTCCTACGCGTTTGTATTTCCTCAATCGGTCTATGAAAAGGACAGAATCCAATCGATGTTTCATTATCTTTGAGACACGAGAACTCAGAAAATATAATGACCCATGTTGCGCAGACATTTTTTTTCTCATTGAAAAAGATAGTTTATATTTCTTAACAAAGTAATATAATAATATAATTTTCCGAGGAGGGACAAAAAATATCCCACCACGTATCTTCACGTATCAAATAGGTGGAACACTTTTAATTCCTCCGTGCCTCGAGGAATTAAAAGAGACATGTAGAATGTCTAATTAGAGAATAAATAAATATCATCTAAAGTTTACAAAGATCACTAATATTTCATTTAAAATTAGTAGCAATTGAATGGTAATCGTGTTGGAAAAGGAAGAATAAAAAGTACACGTTTGTCTGCAGTATAAAAATATATATTTCCTTGTACAATATTAATAGTCTTATACAAGTATATGATAACTGTTTCACATAAAACATAGATGTTTAGTGATTTGTATTATTGAATCGAGTAACTTACAGTTGGTTTTACTGTATTTCGATGAAATAAACGTATATGGCACGAGATATCTCCGTAAGCTGCGTCATCAAAGGAGTCACTATGCTCTTGTCCGTTTATGTTGGACATACAGAATACGTATATACATGCTAAACTAATATATATACATACTAAGATAATCGTTAATCTACATATAAGCATTACAGTCTTCACGTTCCGTTATAATTTACGCATATCCTACTTTATTCGATTAACGATATCACAATTTCATGCTTAACAAATAACATGTAAATAATGCAGTAAACATTATAAGAATAGTGTTAATATTCCATACTAACGTCTACGTTACTCTTCAAATACAGTATTATTATTTCCCTGAATCTGTATCAACAAATTGTACTAATAAGCTTCAGCAAAACTTTAACAGTAAAACTACCAATTCAGTTGAGATGACTAGTGTTACAGTAAATAAAAAAATCATTTAACTTTACATCGAAAAAATTTCTTTAACTTCCTGCGTTTATCAATAAAAATAAAAATTATCGAATCGATCAAGTTCCCTCCACCTCTTATACCTTGTAGCTTAACATACTTATCTAACGTTTTTAAATTTATCAAATTAATCATTGGTAGTTAATTAGTATTATGATAAAAATTAGGACGACTTTATAAGGATATTTTATTCTTCTCGAGAATTACAGAGAAGTGTTCTTGTAATTCTTGAAGACTCCCTAATACATCTTCTTTCGAGACTCTCTTCTCTTCTTTACTATGATTGTCGCGTTTAATAAGAATAGCATTCCAATTTGCATTTTTCGCGCCAATATAATCATTATCAACCGAGTCGCCAATGTGTATTGCCTCCTGAGGTTCAACAACGATACCGTGTTGATTCTCGGTTAATTTTAATGCCTCGTCAAATATCAAGGTGTTCGGTTTCTCCATGCCGAAATAGTATGACGTTAAAATGAATGAGAAATAAGGACGTATCTTCAGATCGGCTAGTATCGATTCCAGTCGCTCGTCGAAATTTGATATGACACCTAAGATCAGGCCCTTTTTGCGAAGATACTCCAGTAATTCGATCGTGCCCGGATACTTGTGCCAACACATACTTGTGCTGTAGCACTTTATCAGGCTGCTCGCAACCTGAGGGTCACAATGATAAGAAGGGTCATCGATAATATGGAAATTCGGCCGAATGGTCTAATTCAGTGGTTTGTAAATGGTATTTGGTGGAATTTGTTACTTTATATGGTAAACATTTAAGATCGTTTGATTATATTTAATCGATATGAAATTAGATTTTTGTGAATTATAGTTGATGAGTGCATCTTTGTAATTAGAAATTTGTCACTGTATTAAAGTAGTTGAGAGCCACTGATGTGGCTATATGATACCTTTCTAGCTTTCTTACGAATATTTTTGTTGATTGTATTATATGCAGTTCTATTCGACAAATCTATGATTATTAATGCGATTAGGATCGCAAGGAATTGCACTATAGGGTAATATATTTTTAAATTTAGTTTGTTTTAGCATTTGAAATGAAATAAAAAGCTGTACGTCAATAAACGGTACAAAGCACATATTCTTACGAGAAATTTCTGTGGTAATAATACAAGAGTTCTTTTTGCATAATTGAAGGGTAGTATTAATTATTTAATTAGAAATGATATTATTATCGGAAAAATATTAATGAATATAGCTACGTAGTTTAAGTTTTTTAGGTTTATTTGCGAGAAGATGGAATAGAACAACAATTTTAACATGATATTAGGTGGAGCGAAAAAAATGTCTTTTTTTACAAAAAGAAGAAATTTATTTACATATAAATACATACTTGTTTCTTCGAATTATGGAGAGTTAGACGTCGGTTGTGCTAGATTGATCAGGGTTAATAATTTACAATGATTCATAAACGAAATATCTTAACACACACATGAAACAGAAACGACGTTTCTTTTCGCTTCACCTAATAATTTACTAAATTATACTTATTTTATGATTCGTATTAGAACTACTGAAATTATCTGTTATTTGAAATTCCGATAAATATAACATTTCTATAGTATCAAGTAAAATCTTTTTCTCAATTTTACAATCATTTGATCATTATAGTAGATTTAATGCACGATAGAAGTAGTAGTTCCATATTACATATAAGATCGACTGCAAATTTAAAATCCGCAATGGAACTTAAAGTTTGCCTTAAAAATATTCTATTCTTCTTACATAGGAAAAGGACAGAACTATGAAATTTGATTACTTAATAACATTCACGATTTTTATCTTTTTTATTATCACCTTATCTAACGTTGCATCGGATAAATGAGCATGTTGATCCTTGAAAACATTGTAAACTATTCTTCGCCACCAATTTTCCCATCCAAGGCCTGTATGTTTGCCATAAATAGGATGCTCCAAACTAAGTCTATGGAAATTATTTTTGAAACTTCGCGCCAATTTATGCGGATCGACTGTCAGGCCATGTTGCATCGCGACGTCAACGTAATGTTCCTCTAACTTTGTCATTAATAATGTACCGGTTACATCGAACGTCACTAACCGTGGTTTAATAAATTTATTCATTATCAAACTTGTATTTCGATAGGTAACACTTTAATTGCAAATATATCGTTCTCCGGCACAACGAACGCGAAGAAAAAACGCCCTTCTGCTGACACAATAACAGTACTGCCAATTGATTCCTAGTAGCAAACATTTAAAGTGCCGCGAGCGCCCCCAATATACGATATAACAATTCGAAGGAACGCAAAAATACAAGATAAAAATAAAATTTTCTTTATAACAGCTCATATCGAGCAAGCAATTGCTAACGTACAAAGTCACTCTGATTTTTCTAAATATACACAAACTCAAAACCTGTATTATCTATATATATAAAGTTCAAATACCACTGACTGACTCACTCACTCATCACGAAATCTCAAAAACCACAGAACGGATTTCAATGAAATTTGGAACATACCTTCCCCTTGGATCTTAGGTGCTCACTAAGAAAGAGTTTTGAAAAATTCGAAATTTTAGGGACGGTTTTGGGGGGTTAAAGTATGGGCCAAACTCATCAACTCAGAGCCGAAACTACTTGACCTAGAAACTTGAAATTTTGCATGAGCGTTCCTTTTAGGGTATAAGCACCCACTAAGAAAGTATTTTTCAAAATTCAAAATTTTAAGGTTTTTTTTTCAGTTTCGATTAAACCGTAGCGAAGCACGAGAACTTTCAGCTAGTATTCAATATTCGTTAGTGCATGTTTCTGTAAATGATACTTAGAATTTGTTTTAAAAAGCACTTGATTATTTAGAAAATCTTTTTCTCTAATTTAACGGTTACGTAAAAGTTTAACGGATACTTCATGGAACAAAATATTTATCGTTGTAACATATGTGACAAGAGTTGATTCAAGGAGATGCAATCATCTGATATCAGATAACAGTTTCTTATCAAGAATGTGAAATTAATTATATTAAAAAAAAGTAAAGTAAGCAACTGCAAAAGAATGCGCATGTCTTTCATGTATTCCCATAATATTCCCATGAAATTAAGTAGCCTATTATTCTCCCAATTTCTTTTTCACCTAAAGCAACGTATATACAAATTATACAATACTTTCAGCATAAATTCTGAATGATAATTCATTATATGTTTTATAACACAAATTTCTTTTACCTTTCGGTACTACTGGGCCATGTATGACTCAAAGAAAGTTTAATAGCTACTGCTTCATACAAATTTTTATATGAAATGTATTCGATAAAAAACAAACGGATAATATATAGACAAACACGATTTCAAACGGATTTAATAAAATTAAGAAAACATCGCGTAGCATTATCCTAACTGCGTGCGTATAAAAAAATTATTAATATCGATATCCTGAGAATAACGTAGAACTTATAGAAAGAAATATGAATCTTAAGAATCCGCAAGATTAAAAATGCACAAAGCAGAAAAATTGACTAAACAAATTTGTCAGGTATACCGCAATGTATCGCATGTAATACGAGAAATGTATGAATGAAATGTACAATAAATGTACAATACTTTAATCAATATTTAACAACTGGAATAAGTACATAATACTATCCACGGAGTATAATAACCGTGTAGTAAATAAAAAAAGTTCAAAGTATGCGATTTTATACAATCGTTATCATTAAAGATACGTGTAAATAAACGATATCGAATAGATATCAGGTCCTATTTTATATATCGTAACGTAAAAAAAAAAATGAAATTTGATTATTTATATACAATCGTGTTTATATACGTAAACGTATGTATATATATCTTTATATATATAGATATATCTATAGCTATATTGTGTAAGAATTCAAATTACAAAATCGTAAAATAAACATCACTGTCCTGAAATATTTCTACAGTAATAAAGAGTATCATAATGCTACTTATATTACGTACGTATGAAAAATTGTTGCATTTTCTGCACTTAATTGGTACTTGATTCATGGGATGGAGAGAAGGTTAATGAATGGTGAGAAATGGTTTGGCGATTTAACGATAATTACGTTCGATAATCCTAAAATTATTGCATTTCATTTCGTTTCGGCTGATTTTTCATCGCACTTGCCTGCTTTGATACTACGATAGATTTAATCCTTCGCAGTCATCATGCGAATAGCAATTACAGAGGCGTCCATTTTATATTGCTTTTTGGTTTGTGAACGATGCAAAAATTTGCAACTTAAAGAAAGATACCACGAGACATGATAATTCGGTAGAGCAGGGGTTCTCAAAAATCAATCGATCGCTTGACATTAATATTTATCGAGTATGTCATCGATCTTTGTAAGATTAGACGTTTGAAATTTGCTCTCCTTAAAAGTGTCTATTTTCAGTTCCGTTAGTTTTACTCGATTGATGTAAGAGAATCGGAATACAGTGGAAGTTCCATTAGCCTTTAATATGCGCTTACGTTTAATGTTAATAATAAGCATTTTGCACTCATTTACTCGAGACAACGAATAAATGATCAAGGAGATATAAATACAAAGAATTCGTGACAATAAATACGATATAAACTAAATTATATTTGTCACTTAAAAATATTGCATATATATTATTTAATTCTCTACACACACATAATTGTATCATCGACTTTTCCTTTTTTCTCTTCGTTTTCGAACGATTGAAGAAAGTAAAACGTTTCACAATGACCACCAATTAGCCGATATTGCATTTTGACAATTTTAATTTAACCGTAACAGTTTCCAGTCCCGCCATATTCAACTTTCGATTTAAATACTCCGATAATTTTCCTACTTAATCAACGTGAAACTGTTGCGACGGACAATAGTAAATAATAGATTATGAAAGTTCGTTAATTCATAATGTAAACTTTCTATGCAAAATGCTCCACTGGTGAACTCGATGTTTTATATCGTTTCTCCAAACGCGCGTCGGTAGAATTAATTATATCAGAGACTCTATAATCACTTGAGAATCCCCCGCGTTAGCGAATTCTCCCTTATATTTAATTACAATATTAATAAACTCGCTGAAGCTTTAAGACAGTAATCATCGTACTGACTAATCATCACAGCAGAGTAGCAAAGACGCATGTATATAAATTTCTTCTCGCAATCCTATATAAGCAAGAACTTTTAAAAAATTGAAAAAAAGGGACGAGCTTTAAAATATACCGCGCGTCCCCGTTTATATATCTATGTATACATATGATTTATGTTATTTATCTATCAAAATTTGGTATTTCACAGACTTTTCTATATGTGTACATATATATATATATATATATATATTTATATATAATCTATATATACGCGTGTGTGTATATACATATACACATACTCGTTTCATATAGTACAAATTTATCGATTCGAGATTGGCGTTGTTTTTTGTCGATCCCATTACCAAAAACAAAATGAAAAAAAAAAACGAAATATAGAAATGTACAAAGATCGATTAACTGTAACAAAATTATATCGCTGCGCAGAGTGTAACATAATTTGAACGATATTCAGCTGATATTAGTGGAAAAGAAAAATTGCTTCTGGCATGTAACTGTGTTACACATTTTCTTTTTTACTTTATCATGCGTGACTGATAGATTCTTATGTGTAAACTGTTTTATTACAAAGTTGTACATAGATAGGTGGTGTATTTGTTTAAATTATAGAACGATCGTCCCACCGGTTACAATAAAAACGATCCATTCGAACCAATGGGATTATCGATCAACGTAATACTTCCAAGACCATCGTACAATGATTGGAATCGGTGTTGTTACTTCTATAATAATTCTAATAATAATAATATTATTGGTTAGATATATATATATAAATATTTATACATATACACATATGTATATATACGTATATATATATACAAAATGTATATGTTTTATATATAGTAATCATTGCAATAACGAGATATATTTGTTGCGGCAGTCATTGTTTCTTACTGTTAGAATTTTCATTAATATATGCACGAATGATACAATATCCTCGCCTATCTCTAATAGTTGTATGTAAATAAAAGTTATTTGCTAAATACATCGATCAGTCTCACAATCGTTATTTAATATTGATGTAAAAGTGTTTCCTTTCATTTGTTTGCTGCAGTACAATGATGATATTAATTGTCATCATACAACTAGAAGTTCTTGCGAGATCGAGCCCCCGTCTTAAAATATATATTTACATTGCCTATTTCATTTATCGTCTTCTTCATTTTCTTGTTCTACATCATGCCCGGAAGATTATCATTTTTCTTTATTTCATCTTTCATTCTATCATTCTCTCATTCACTTTCTCTCCATCTCACAGTGCTTTACGAAGTAGAAAAATTCCCGTACCGTTTTACATCTCGTGAAACAAAAAGGAACAGAAAATATGTGGACCACGCGGGGAGTAGTTGGGTTAAACACCAGTGTATAAATCTAATGTCGTCATTAGCAACACATCGAATCATCGATTTCATATTCGCACCAGAATATATCGCATGCGTGTATTTAGATAAATGCAATTAAATAATCGTGCCACGGTTGATTGCTTAAAATTAAGAATGTAAAGGACAATAGCCGCGCGAAGAATGGTACCGTTTCATTTCCGGTATCACGTCGCCAATAGGGGCCGATGCGGCTCGCGGGAAATTCAAAAACCTCAAAACAGATAATACATTCTGCGTCGGAGGGAAAAAGAAGAAGCGCGGAAGTTACAATGGGTTACAAATTCTCTTGGGAAAGATCGCTCGTACGTTCTTCGTTAGAAAATATTTAATATCGGAATCTGCCAGGTCACCATAGTAAAATACTTGCACCTTTCTTTTTTTTCTCTTTTGTTTCTTTCTTTCTTTGTCAGTTAGTCACTTCATCAGCTCGAGGACGTTTCGATATATGACTTGTGAAAAAGGAGATATTGTTTTTCGACTTAATTAGGGACTCGCCAAAAGTCACGCAGGCTTCGCACGATCACATTTATCAATATCATAGACTATATCTCCGTTTTTATCACGTCATTAACTTACAAACGTTAACATCGGTTTCTTATCTTTTTTTTTCTTTTTTTTCGTGAGTTTCGGCGCAATGTGTACATCCAATAAAATGTATAAAAGTCCGTAGCTTATATCGATGTTTCATCTCTGCTTTTTTTCTTTCTCTCTTTTTTTGTTAATTTGATTTTCATACAAAATTTCTGAAGAACTTATACGTTGCAAGGTGACGTAAATTTTAAGAAAATTGTCTATCTGACTAAAGGCTGCAGAAGATAGTTGTAAAATTTACTATGCCGATACAAAAAAAGAAACATAAATAAAAATTATCAAGTAACAAAAATGTAATATCCACAGGTTTTTCACATACAGTAGTTTCTAAAAAGTATTATAAAAATTATAAATCTATTTTGTCAAATATAAATTAAAAGGAAAAGTTTGAACAACCGACAAATTCTGTAAAGTAACGTAATACATTGGTGTTTTCTCACGTAACATATTTTCTAAAAATTCACATTGATTTTCAACTTATAAGTTCTTCTCGAGTCGCAATATATCTCCGGTATAAAAAAATCGAATTCGATCCGAGTAACGTGACAACAGTTCACGAAAATCTCGATCATGTCTTATTTATTTAAACACTTTCATCTCCTTCCTCTCTTTTTTTTTTACGGACAACTAATGTATAGTGGAAATGACACATGCCTCCTATTTTTAATTTAACATGTAAGATAATTTGATGTATTTTCCTTTCACAGCTATCTTTGCGCGCAAGTATCGCTGCCTCGATAGCTGCACATAAGATATAATATATGAATATTCTTATATCCTTTTCGTCAATAAAGTTTTAATTTATCATCCTCTCTTTTTTCGTTTAAAAACACACAATTTGTATTTGATACATATCACGCAATCATGTTACTTTGAATGTGAGACTACTTGTATTCGTTACAAAATTCATTTTTATGCAACCTTACTCTTAATCTTTATAGTGCTTATCAATCTGTGGGCACCATTATATCTTTCTTAAAATGTAAATAACTCAATAATAGAATAATGTATAAGCTAATCGAAAATAAATAATTCATAGAATATTGCCAGCAGATTGACCTGGAATCAAACGTTACACTCTTCACGTTCCTCTTTCCCTGGCAGTGTTACAGAAAGTTCATTCCATAAAAAGCAAAGATTAATTTGTATAAAAATATATAAATTTATGTAGAAAAGGAATATTAGATATTGCAAGTAAATAAACTTACAAAATAAATAAGTTAAACAATTATTACTTATTCTTTCCTCTAGAGGAAGGATCATAGAGAGTGTTGTAAAGGTCACTTAAAAAATTATATTAGCTATGTGCTGCACGAACGTATAATAGAAAATCTTAATTGTAATTTGAGCTTTTTCCTTTCCTTTTTTCATGCTGTAAAATTTATTTCTGACTCTCCAAAATCATACTCTTATATGATAATGCTAGCATTTATATATGGCTTATTATTGAACTATGATCCAACCTTTATTCTTGGCATATATTAATTATCATAAATCATAACGTGTAAGTTACAACAAAAACATAGCTATTAATATTCACAGTAAAGAGATCATAAAGTCTCCTAGTCCAAAGAAATGTACAATTCTAAAATTTGTCAAAGGACAAGGCGATCTACATTGTCCTTAGACAAATTATATTTTCGATGTTTGATTCCATATGAAAAACTGTTATCGTTTCCTTGTTACATAACGATTGTCAGTGAGCTTAAGCCAGATGGGCAGCAAGCATGGCATTTTTTTTTCTAAACACTCAATAAGTGTCTATGTGAATGAATTTCATTAAAAAATTGCCAATGTCCCAGAAGTAGACTGTACACCTAAATTTGATTGCCTCTTTCTTTTAGATTTCTGTATAACGGAAATTTTCGCCTTTTCTTTGTTCAATTAGATTTAAAACCTGATAGGATATTCGATGTGAAATAGTTGAGATCGTATAGTTCGTATTGCACATTGATTGAATTTTTTTTTTCTTGCTTTGATCTCGCAGTCAAGTACAAAGTTTAAAAAACAATCCTTTTTTACACGACCGACCGAATAATTCTTTGTCTTAGATATAAAATAAATGCACATTTTTTTCAGCGTCAAGATCGTCCTATAGCAATTGTACACTTAGAATTATTATTGATGTTATTATTGAATGACACCGAGATATTATGTATTGCTTGAGATGAATCTTATAAAATATGGTATCAAAAAAGTTAGCTGTGATCACTCCTGGGCTCTTCCATATTAAGGTTTATCGTATCGAAATTTTGTTAATTTACCTTTGTGCGCGTGAATACTATGTATTGGAAAAAGATAAAAATGGATCATTCGATGATCACAGTAATCTGTTTCGAACAGGTACTTTTAGTGTGCTTTTTGTTCGGTCATGTGCCCATCTCTGAAAACTAGGAACTAACAGTTTTTACTTGTTTAGCAGTACACTTATTTCATATGTCAATCATCAGCTGTTAATCGTTTCATTTATATTAATGCTGCAATCACCCTGGAATATTCTAACAAAGTTTGCTGGTCCAGTTTGCCAATCTGATTGCCATATTCTCATTCAATTTCTCTCTCTAATAATACTGCCTAAATATATCATCATATTGATATGATGCTATTCAACAGACTTCATTTACTTCAGTATAAAGTTACTCTTTGTATTATTGCTATTAACGGGTCAGGATTTACTGTACCTGAACACATCATTTCTTACGTTGAATTACTTAATTTTAACGTCATGGACCTTTGCATGAATCATTTTCGAATGCATCTGGTACAATGTAGCCATCATGACCCTAAACTGATTTTCTTTCTTTTTTTTTTTAAATTTTTTGGACCCAAATGTTTGAAAAATGATTGGCATCTTGGAACTTCTATACAAATATTCACATATACGATTGCAATGATGGATGACCCAGAGAACGAAAGCTATGGATAAGAAAAAACTTTCATACCATACAGTAGTAGTTTTACTAATGCTTAGGGCGAAAATACTATAAACTGCCATTTGCCGAATAAAAATCTTATATCTCATGTTACTTTACATTGTCATCACAGTATTTTGATGTACGTAGCTAATTATTATACTTAGAAAATAATTGGAAACTTTCCACACATTAAAATACTTAGTGGAGAGTTAGCAATTATGAGTTCATGGCAGTTTATAGATATTCCATATATGCTACAAACGGTATTCAGTAGAAACATCGTGCTCTCTTTTTAAGCCGTTTCATTAAAAAATCATCTAACAGACGTGGCGCGAGTTCCAGGAACTCACAGCCACAAAGATACTATCGTATATAATTATATATATTTTCATCAACAACCAACGATCGAGGACATGAATCCTATACAATCCTTCATAAGAGCACTATCCATCTACTGTACATCATAACAGTCATTCTAACTACAAGATTCATCTTTCACCATTCGTAACATTATAAACTCTCTGCATTTGATATGATAAAACTTAAACACTCTCATCCAGAGCTTTTGTTATCTGGGCGGTAATGGTAGCGTACTTAACACACAAATTTGTATCATAGCATACATCTAACTATATAAGAAAAAAATAAATTAAAACTCTATGAGGGACTGACATTAATTAGAGACTGATTGCCTGGAGGAGGCTGCGTGCATGGCAAAATCGACAAGTGGATTACTTGGGACGGTAACGATGGAGTGTGAAGTACCACTGCTTAATGTAACATTGGCAGACGAAACTAAAGACAATGGCTTACAAGATAGCTGATCGATTTGTTTTATAGGTACCAATTTTATTGGCACATCTGCTTTTAACCTGACAGCTTCCGATACTGGTATAGCTTTTAATTGAACACTTTTCAATGGTTGTATTTTAACTGCTGGTTTTACAGTAACACTCGCGTTCTGAATGATTTTGGCAATCTTACTTTCACCAACTCCTTGGTTGGAAGACTCATCATAGCCAGAGTCTGATGATGAATCGCTGAATGTTTTGCTTGTCTGTTTAGAGACTGCAGTCTCTGTACCAGATTCTACGCTGTGAGCAGGACTAGCAGATGCAGAACTGTGTACAGGACTTGCAGATGCAGAACTATGCACAGGACTGCAACTTAATGTATTTGTTTGTTGTTGTCGTTGTTGTCTAGTTACACAACCGATACAAGGCTTTATTAATGAAGGATCCACTATCACTTCTCCGTATGGACCCTTGAATATTGTACCACAACAAATAATTTCCCTAGAAAAAAGAAAATACGATGCTTTAAACTTGCCATTAAATCGATATGGATATTGAAGCATTTTAAGTTGTATCGAATATTGTAGTTATTAACGACGTGATGCTCTACCTTTTAAAGTAGGACAAATCAATGAAGCCATTAACAGTCAAATCGTCCTTTGTTTCAGGATCTTCTTGAATATCTAACTGCTTTTCTGTAACTGGGATGTCGTCGCTACCTACAGGACTACCGGCCCGACTTGATCCTTTACTGCCAACTCCATTCAAATAATCTTCTACGAAGGTAAATTAATTAAAAATATAAATATTATACAAGAATAATAATTAAACTTTGAATTTGCAATGTATAATTTCAGATATTAACCTGTTAGATCATCACTCATTGCTGGACTCTGTTCACGATCCCTATCAGTTTTCAAGTAAATATGCTTCTTTTTCATGATCTTTTCAAACTTCTCTGGAATATCTTTTATCTTCTTCTTATTTTTTGATTTGAACTTTGTCAGCGATTTAATTCCAGGTCCTGCACGTGCATCGACAACCTATAAAAATAAAATTCACATAAAAATAGAATTCAATATAAATTACTGTCCATTAAATTGATCAACGAATAACAATAAAATTACTAACGTGTCTCCAGTTACGATTACTTCCAGCAGGTAATTTTTTCCATCTTTTCACTAGAAGTACACATGCATTACAAATTTCTCCCGTACGTCTCTCCTCGAGTTGAAAACATTCCATAAAGTCATCTTCATACTTCTTACTATCCGTAAATCTTGAGCTGCAATTAACAATAACAAAAAGAAATGAAATATTTCCTTTGTAAAATTATCTTCTTATTATATTTTCATTTATCAAAAACACAATTCTATTTACCTGCTTGACTTAGCCTTACAAATGCAGCACCCGGTACTAGAACGGTACACCTTTGGCTTATGAAAACTAAACATTTTGCAAGTTACTTTGATACTGCCTCTGCAAAAGAAATATCAAACGTTATATACTCAAATCTCAAATATTTTCATCATCATGTAATATTCACAGTACAATAACATATTTTAATTGAAAGACATGTTTATCGTTTATCAATTTCATTGAAATATCATATACACATGAGTAAGGGCGTCTAATTACCTACGAGAAAAAGTGTGCAAATACGTGAAAAAATAATCGTCAACCGTATGTTCAGTGCCGCTTGAAAACGATGCACCTTTACCGAAAATATCATGTTTCGATGATTGTAACAAGAATTCACTCGGTTCTATCCATATACTACATGCAGTGAGGTAGAAAGTCTTATTAGCGATAATATCTTGTAATGAAAGAACCCCAGATTGTCACCATCTTTACAATACTTGTTTACATCGATTCGTTGCCAGTTCGGTAACTAACACTGCGATTTCGGTTTGACAGTGTGTACGTGCAGACGCTACGCGCCGTGACGCACGCATGCTACTAGGGGGCGTCCATAATCTCACGAATCCCCACTATATTACACGATAAAACTGCAAAGGAAAACAACGTATCGAAAGGAATCAATCGAGTATTTACGAATATTTCTCTCCATTTAAAAACAATACAATACTTTACTTTCATCGTGAAATACTATTATTTGTTAGACGCTCTTCGAAAAGTTCCGAACACGACTTGCCGATGGATGACCATTTTTAGTGAAGACTTTCTTACAGTAGAAGTTTACATTAATTACCTTCTGTTACTGAAACTTTATTGTTTACCGTGACGGTATTAATACTCATGTTTTTGCATAAGTTAATACACATATGTGAGTCGTTTATTTTCAAAGTAGCGTAAGTCACTTTGCAGTAATGAAAAATTGTAATTTTTTAATGAATGTACGAAAGAAATTATATTCAGAAGAATATAAAAATCTAAGATAAAAAGGGCACATAAATCTTCTCGGAAATTGCCACCAATATTCATAACAATAAAACTACCAACTCAGTCAAATCACCGGTTTCCAGTTTTGTTTGAAAAAACTGAAATTGAGAGGAACTCCAAGAAGTCAATATACCATTTCTGTTTTATAAAACCTAAATTACTTAATTGATCATTTTCACCTCTCGATTTCTCTTTCAACAGTATTTATTCGATATATTTAACTACAATTTAAATGTGATAGGTACAAAGCCGGTAGTTCGAGTTTTAAACACATTAAAACGCGAACCTTAAATATCTCGATTTCAAAAGAAAGTGACTTATAACACTTTCAAAATAAACGACTCATGTGTATTATACTATACACTGTTTAACGTCGAAATACAATGGTAACTAACTAATCTTCATCATTATATTCATCATGAAGATACTTTGCAACTGAAAATTTAACTTATATTTTAATTATACACCAGTGCGGAACACTTTCATAAGAAAACGTATGGTCTCATTCAGAATTTCGTACGTTTCCCATTAAATAATTCCGGCACCTACATCTCAATCATTGAAATCGATAACATATACGATCAGATATACTTTTCACCCTGGAAAACCAACATTGATACTAATATAAAAAAAGGGGGATAGAAACCTGCGACGTGCCGACAAAACACATGTCTAAAAATAGGAAGCGAGAAACCACAACAGAGTGCAATGCGCGGATAATATGACGAAGCACGAAATGGACGGTAGCTCAAAATATAAACTTTTTCATTCGTCTCTTTCAAAAGAAACATTCTCAACATCGTATTCTCCGAGAACATGAAGTTTCTACGTATCATACCGTAAATGACATACAACCGAATCTTCACCGGCTCGGAATCGAAAGGACAATGATAAAAGAGAAGAACGACAGATCTGTATACGTTTTTTTTCATTCTCGTGTACTCATTTCGCTAAAGGATGCAATTGAACCGATATAAATTATGTTTCGAAGGTAATCGTCACGGTAATTTCGATCGAGGAACACTGATCGTAATAGCCTGTTCATTTTTCGGCTTTCCGTCTCACATTCGCCTTAGTGAAATTTGAAAAAAACAGGTCAGTGACGTAGCGTCTCGTATTCGTGTTTCGTCCAATGGAAATTCGTTATGTCGATGGGCGTGTTTTATTCTAACAATTTCGTTGGTTACTCGAAGGGAGTGTGCATGTGGGGCGGCGTTTATTCAAGAGATACACATCTCGGTGGGTGCAACGCGTGGAGGCAAACCAGTTTTCCTTCGATATGCCGAATCTGCTCTGTGTAGTACACATGTACTCGTCCGTCCTTGTCTTTCAGGAGTGTAACGACGTTTTCGTTGACCCGGGCACGACGCACTATTGTGCTCACATACGACATTATACCGTTTAATGTTTTAACAAAACCTGACGCGTCGGATACTCTTTGCATTAGATGGCCTAGACGACAGTAGATCATTTAACCCTGATGTTTCTCTCATTTGTACCTTGTATTAGTGTCCTTTAGGGTCATAGTGACCGGAAGGATGAAGGTTGACATTTCAAAAAGTGTGAAGTATACAAACAATAGACGTAAACTTTATGGAAATGGAGTCTAGAAAACGAATACCCTAAAATATAGCGTGGCTTGGAACGTAATGTTCGTAGGCTCGAAAACAGTAACTTTTGTTACAAGCAAGGTAATATTCTTGGAAATTAACTTTAATTAATTTTTTCTCTCATGCTATAACTTGTAATAGTTGAACCTTTCTGGACGAAACCATGAGGACATTTTATTCCATTCCCTTTGCTATTTGAAATGCGAAAAGACTATATTTAGCTAAGACTAAACACGCTTCTCTAAAAATGGGCTTATACCCTTTCAAAAAGGGCAGCTAACAATTTCAAAATGACCTGGTGCCCTTTGAGCAACCCTGAACATAATCATTCCCAACTTTGCATAAAATATGCACAGTATTATATGTATAATCGAGCGAAGCTTCAAAACCGTAATGAATAGATCGAAATTCCAATGATTATAATAAAATTTGATTAATACGATTAGGAGAAGTCAATTTAATTGCATCGGGCGCGGTCGAACCCCATGCGTCACATTATCTACAGCCCTGATACGAACGTATTTCTCGGGGACTCAACGCACCGCGTATTTTTTCACTCGTTCTGGGAGTGGCGCCATCGGTAGTAGGAGCCACAAAGCAAGAATGTTGCAACGCACTGCACGCAAAAAAATGTAAATGTGCTTTCGCCTGGTTGCAGTCAACTAACGTAGTGGGGGACGATGTAAGGGGACATCAGACTGCGAAGGGGAAAAAAAGGAGGAGAATATAGCGATGTTGCCACGTGGTTTGTTGATCGGTTGCCTCTTCATCCCGATACGACTCAGATCTGTGACCCCACTGCACGCATATTAAAGATTCGCGCATATACGCACACAAATTCGTTTAACTTCTGAGTTGGTTGATATGAAATGTAAAACCTGATATCAATGTGTATCGAAGCTTTGCCAGTTACAATTCTATCTCGTACTTTATTGCATAATAATCACAAAGTAAATAATGGTTTCAGAAGTTTTGATATCGTGATAATAAACCTTATTACATGAGTATACTTTCATTTCTTTTCTTCGAGGCAATTAATTCATTAATGTTATACAACGTGTACAATGAGAAGTTTTATATTAGCTAATGTATTATCATGAATTGTATGCATATACATGTTTTTATTAATCAGAAAGTAATTTGTTAAATATACTTTTTAGCTTTGCGAATCTCTATGTAATGAATCGATTGTTTACATAAATACGATATCGATGGAGACGATTATGATCTTTTTTTTTGGTAACAATTATGTTAATTGAACGGTGGAAAAACTGACGAAAATACGAAACAGCTATGTAACGTTCAAGCAACATGTCCCTGACACTATTACCCAGTAGTTTAACTTTCGTTCTCACTTTTACAGTTCCTCTACGGTTTTAAAAATAGAAAATGTTACGGACCCCGCATGTTGATATGTATTATGGAATTCTGTGCAACGCTGAAAATCTTTTGTTACTTAGAACATAGCGGTATCGGAAGGAATAATGATGTTGCTCTAATTTAAAAGAATTCGATTTCGTTGAGACGATGCTTAACGATGTCGCAAGTAACTGATCGAGATGACCTACATCATGATAAAACAGGTTCCGGTATTTTGGTCAGAACAAAAATATCAACCCATCTATCTCTACCTTCGCGATATATACGAGATGCAAATAAAATTTATCGAAATACTTCCCCACATTTTTTGCCACTACATTCCAGAAACTTAAAAGTTCATTTGGACACCTCTGATCTACATGTGTATATATATATATAAGTATATAAAATATATATATATATATATCTCACATTATTATTCCCACTGATATCAGGTCTGATTAAATATTCTTTCAATTGCAATCATGATTGGTCCAGAACGTGTCACGTGGTATTTGTAGCCCCCACCAATGGATGATAATATTTTCGAACGACTAATCAAATTTGCAATAATCTACATAAGTTCGTTATGAAGAACATTATCGCATACTAATGAACAAGATAATTTTCTTGTAGCAAATAAAATATGAAATAATTAACGATACATTTTATATCGTTGCACGTAATAATACAATTTACAAGCTTCTTTTTTTCTCAATGTTCTCACGTATCAAAACATTCGGTAAAAATAACTTTAAGAGAATATTGAAATTATCTCTATCTCAGCGTCTTAATAGCAGAGTTATCACTCGATATCGTCAAATTTCAATGTTTCAATTGAACCGTGTCACGAAAACCACGGAAAAAAAACTAACAATTAACATTCAAGATGTATTGACACGAATTTTCTAGCAACTTAAAAAGCTATTATACACGAAAATGAGTAACAGTGACACAAAATATGAGCAGTACTTCCCATAATAGATGATAGATATATACTAAACAGAACGTGCGTGCTTGCGTACATAGAGTGCGTTCGTAAGAGAAAAAAAATGCATAGGTTGAAAGCCGCTGTTTCTTCTAGAAGTATTTCTCTCTCTTTTTTTACACTACCTAACTTGAAAAAAAAAACCTATCCAATTTTCAAGGCATATGACATTGAACGCTGTCGAGGAACTCCCTTTTATAAGCATGTCGGGCCCCTACCGAAGATCACTCGCGACAGGTCGTGTGCCATTTTCACGAAGACAAAAAAAGAAATCTACAGAGACAAACGTGGTGCACCGAACGAAGGACGTGCACGATCAAGAGACCGACATGGCGCGTGGCACGACACGGTGGCCGCCATCGTCAATTCCTTCCCTTCCCACCGTCCTAACCAACCCCGTCCTGATGAACAACACAGTATACCTACATGATATATATAATAAATATAACATTTTCTTCGTCTAATTTCTCCGATATTATTCCGACAATTCTGGTCGAACAGCTCATGCGACACCACCGGTTGACACGAATCTTGAGAGGACAGTGACGAAAAAAGTCGTCGATGTAGTACCCGCCAGAAGCGGGCACGCCATGACAGATGATACGGCACGCACAAACAAACAAGTCCACTTGCCAAGTGGAGCAACTGCCGATGCTAAAACGCGGGAATAATATTTCCACCGAGATGGAAATAATGATGATGAACGTTAAGTATCGAAGACAAAACCATTGAAATCCATTCACGACGTTATTCACTGTCCTGTCAACACAACGACAAGTGCCGACAATGAAAAATCCGTGAACGTACGCGGCACCTCTGGTGAAAGTTTCTCGTCGCACTTGACATAAACCACCGTAATTTCAATGATTACAGTACCGCGTTAGGACGCACGATCACGTAAATGACGAATTACATCGGTGGAACGTGAAATAAATGTCAATTGTGTCGGCGATGATACAGCAGCCTGGCAGATTCTGACCCCGGAGCCGAAGACGCTGACGTCTCGGAACATATTTAACGAAAACACGTGGGTAATATCGCGTGACAATCTGCAGAGTTGCTGACAACGCCTTGTATTTTTAATACGTTATATTTCAGTGACACGTGCTTACGAAATTCACATGAAGATGTTGAGATTAATGACAGCAGAGTCGCTTACCTTTTCAATACAGGTGACGGCCAGATTTGAGAACTCCTTTGCGCAGGCTCACGGCGCTGGCTCTGTTGTACGCTCTAATCAAACGAACGTCCGTGAACATTAAACGGATACATTATGTTTTATGCGTTCCATTCGTCTTTATTGCATTTCTATGCAATGTATATTTGTTAAATATTATTATCGTGTTGTATCGATTTATTTCATCGATGAATAGCACTGATTTTAAGTATATAATTATAGTTATTTGTACGAATTTGACTTCCGGCGAAAGATTTGATTTTTGTCGGACATCAGTTCAGCAGAGTACCACCAGGGTTCCGAAGTAACAGAAATCGGCTTTTTACCATAGAAACTACGTTTTGTTTCCTATTTATCTTTGATTTTAATCTGTCATGATGTATCAGCGAAATATTTTCCAATATTTCGATGTATACCATCGTTTCTTCCTGTAATTAGGAAAAACGTGTAAAATCTTAGTGACAAAGAAAGTAACGCCATCTCCATGTATAATGGACATAATAAAAAAGAAATTGCGTATATTAGGTGTTGATTTAAAAAATTTAACGTGCATCCTATCAACTTCGATGACATGCAACGTATCAATTTTAACGTGATACGATGCAATTAATGTGTCACGATACGACGAGAAATACGTAGAATATTTTCATTAGAAAGAACTTTTACATGTAATTCTATAAAACTTTGTAAAGTTCGAAAATAGAACTCCAACGTTCGGCAAATATTCGAGACTTGCCATCTACCGGCGATATTCCTGAACCGACGATAGGTGTTTTTATTTCTTATTTGTTCGGCAGTCATTGAAATGGTACAGGTGAAAACAGCTGATTGTTTAATTTTGACGTTCATTCGGCAGAAACGAAAATACAAGTACGCATTGCCGCCCGTTCGTGACAGCACCGAATTGTTATGACCGACACTTGTTAACATATTTTGTAAGCTACACTATCAACGATTCTTCTACGTAATCGTAAACGTAATATCGTCTTCTAAGTATAGACATTAGTTACTTGCGAACTATGGCCAGTTCGGTTAGTAGCACTGGTAATGGTTATAATTTTAAAGTAGTTTTACTCGGCGAAGGATGTGTCGGGAAGACTTCAGTTGCATTGCGATACGTCGAAGATAAATTTAATGATAAACATATCAGTACGTTACAGGTGGGACATATCTTTTAATTAGCTCTCATTGATATTATCATGTATCATAATGTTTTTCTTGTATTTATAACGCAACACTCTTTTTACTATATCTATGCCTCTACATATTCATCTGACATCTTCAAAGGTTTTAATCTCAATGAGTGTATTAAGATTTATGTTCATCTTAGGCATCGTTTCTTAATAAAAAATTGAATTTAAACGGGAAAAGAGTTAACTTGGCGATATGGGATACGGCAGGACAAGAGAAGTTTCATGCTTTAGGACCAATTTACTATAGAATGTCCAATGGTGCCATTTTAGTTTATGACATTACGGATGAAGATACTTTTCAGAAGGTACAGATTTAAGTATCTAGTTTGCAGAAGGTATTTGTGATTATCTTTTACTTTGTAATTCATATTTTGCTTGTATTGCAGGTAAAAAACTGGGTGAAGGAGCTTAGAAAAATGTTAGGTAGCGAAATTTGCTTGGCAATAGCAGGGAACAAAGTTGATCTTGAGAAGGATAGGAATGTTGCTATAGAAGAAGCTGAAGAGTAAGTTTGTTATGCTAATATTCCTAACGTCATTTATATTATGATATTTTTTATCAGATATGCTAAACAAGTTGGAGCTATGCATTTCCACACATCTGCAAAGTTGAATCAAAATATTGAAGAAATGTTTTTGGACCTGACTCGACGTATGATGCAACATGCAGACGAGGTAGAACAAAAATCAACTTTAACAAGGACTAGTAGTACCCGTCGTAATGTCGTTGTGGTCGAAGATGAGGCTGAACAATCTGAACCAGTAAAGAGTTCCTGCTGTGGTGGTTCTTCGTAAATTTCTTAATTTGATATGTTTGCCTTGATACAAGTTCGAATTATAAACAGCCAATAAGTTATATATAACTGTATATATATACATATATAATATTTGCTATTTACATTCAGCTGTAATATTTACTTTGGGATTTATACTTTTTTTATATAGAAGTATAAACTATCTAATGATGTAACAACTGTGAAGTAACGTTCAGAGAATGCATTTGAATTCTCAATGGTATAATATAAAAGAACGTACTATGCTATAAGGGTACATGATTAAATCTATTGTCCATTTGGACTCTAGAGCAGAGGCAATGTAAATTGTTATTTTATAGTCGTATAATATTATACATTATAATCGTTTTCCTTTTATATATATTTTTTTCTGTTGATCATAGCTTTAAGAACGGAATTTTTGAGAATGTTGAGATGTATACATAATTTAGAGATCTTATAGAATTCGAAGAATGCTATAAGCAAAATTTATTGCAATTACAATGAATTAAAGAATTTTTATACGTGTAAAAGCAAAGATTTATTTTAAACGTCTGTGCTAGTGTATTTTAAATGATTCCAATTAATGTAATTTCATATAAATCAGTTATAATAGTGTACATATATTGTGATTGGTAATTTTATTGTACAAAGTCTCGTGGGAAGACAGTGACTGATAAACTAACACGTATTATGTAAACGTAAAGTCAAGCCTAAATAATTTTTTTGCAGCATAAAGAAGTACTGTTGATATTTTTGAACAACTTGATTTCGATATATTTTAATATTCAATTACATTTACAATCTGGGTTAAAGCATAAATCACCCAGATAATTTGTTATTCATGTTTATCATGTAACTGGAAGGTTGACTATAATCATTCATGTATGTATTTCTGTCATATAAATGTATGTATATTTAAATACTTTTGCGTTTTAATAAAAAGTTAATTAACATACATATACATAGATGTGTATCCGTGTGTATGTATATATATATATATATACGATATCATTTGGTGGGAATGTTTATTCTTTCGTGTTGTGTAATCCACAATTAGTTTTTAATTAGTTACAAATTAAACGGTTATTAGAAAATAGTCTACTTTAATGACATGCACAATGTTCATGAAACAGAAGTATAATGTGCTACTCTATCACAGGTACATATATGAATCATATAAATATCCATTCATTCTAGCAACACATTTCTCATTAATCTTTATCATACAGTATAAATTCATTGTTTATTGGACTATCGGGTCTTTTTTTGCGAGTAAGTTCATTAATGATAGAAAAAGTTGAGAATACTAGAAAGAATGGTTAGAAAATTAATAGTAACGTACATTTGTGACATGTATTAATCCTAATTGTTGTATAAATAATCATGCTTTCTTACATGAATTTCATTCTATCGACAATAACAAGGAATGTAAGTCGAATCGTATCAGTTCTATACAGGTATGAGTTAGTCTTTTTTCAGTAACAAAGATCATATTAGGCGATTAGCCTCTACACTTTATCCCAGTGACCCATAATGGCAGGACTATTTAAGAAAATATACAGAGGTACATAGATTACCCAGAAAAGATATCGAAGACTTTTAAATATAACAGATGTGATGCAGTAAAACGTTACATTATTAAATTACCGTTATAACAGATAACAATTTTTTTTTTCAACAACATTTAATACAATTTGGAGCTAAGCGAACTGGTCGAATTATGTCCTTTCCAAGTTTTCTCATTCAAAAAACTACAAGAAGACGAAAATTTACGATGGAAACATTGTATTATTATGTTAATCACTGACATCGCAATCAATCATCGTTAAGTGAAGTTGATTTGCATCATCAAGATTCTCGTTTAATTTAAAATCGGCTCTGTTTTATTACGAATATATATAATATAATATATATTCTATTTAAAGATTTCGTTAAGGTATTTGAAATTTACTTAAAACGATAATTCTATTTAATTAGACTAAAATTGTATACATTATTATCAGTTTTTCGTATGTACAGAATTTTAATATAGAGGATGCCATATGACATTATTAATTATTAATTCGTTACTATTTTTCGCTTTGGCTAGATTAATCAATTAAACTGCGATGAGATTAATCAAATTTTAATTAGTAATGACTATAAATCTTAACGCTTTTAAAATTAGAATAAAATTATGCAATCGAGGCATCCTAAATTTATTACTATATCTTGTTTCATACGAGTTATTCCTATGTTTCGTTAATTTATACTATTTCTATGTAATCCTACATTTTACATTAATCGCATGACATCTCCATACATCTTTGGTATAGTCATAAATTTTATATAAATATACACACCTTTTAAACTAGCATTTGTAATGCTCCATTATATCTTAATATTCAACATTTCCATTCAAAAACTCATTGTATCAATTTGCTAAAAAAATGTTGTGCAAGCTATATAAGTAGATATCATTTGTGACATTAGCAGGTATGCAAATACTTCTCTATCTGTATATCCGAATATAAAAATATTTTAATAAACAAAGTACGGATGTTATAATTAAATATAAGTATTATACATGACTTGTATTACGTTAGTTTCAGATGTTAACAAGTTTGATATGACTTCGAAGTTACGAAAACTAATGAATGAGATTTCTCTGCCCTTATACATTAAATCAGCGTTTCCCATCCTTTTCCCTCTTATGGATTCCTTGTGACAATGTCTTTAGCGATATTACTGGAGACTTATGGATACTGAGGTATCCATGTAAATAACAATATTTTTTCGTAATATAAGATTCAAGAATATTCGAAATTCTAGCTTACATTTGACGAAGAAGCTTTATGTGTTGTTTTTCTATTTCTTCCAAAACCCTTAACAATGTTTCACGGTATTCTGGCTGGGAAACGCTGCATTAAATTAAAAATCTCGAAGAGAAGATGCATAACGTTCTCAGATTAAAAACTTTCGAAACTTTTCCATCGAAGTTTCAACATGTTTAACTAATTATGCAGTATCAAAGTTGGCAGCCAAATCTATAGGATCTTTTTTTTCAACATATATAGAAATATTAATTTCGTTACCAGTTAGGCCTTCAACATTCATCTCTATGTATTCCTTTAAATTATAAATATTTTATCTTGATGTGTAAATAAAAAATCTATGAATTGATTAATAGGACCTATCGCGGAAAGAGACATTCCACGTGATGGTGGTGCTCTAACAAGATTTGGACCAAACACTACCGCGAGATTACTCGATGTCATTTTATTCAAATCACATCTATCCATTACCTGTAGAAATTAATACATTTTACTATAATTCATTATATATGTCAAGTAGTTAGGAAAAATATGATTAAAATAATATGGCTTACCCTCGATAAGAATTGTACGATATATTTTAACAGATGATAGTTATCTTCAGGAAGTTTTTCGAGGACTAATATTTTAACTCTTCTTGGACGTTCATCTTTTGATAATGCTGCAAGAATAGTTAAATTACTTAGATGTAGTAATCTGATAATCAGAGAATAAGTTAAATGAAGGATATTATGTACATTGAAACTGTGTTATTTCATCATATAACTCGTATGTCATAAGTGGTTCGTCTAATTCACGTAAAAAGGTTTTAAGAAGGACGGCTGCTATATGCGGATCTCCTTGGAAGTCAACTGATAATCCTTGATTACAACGATTCTGAAGTTCCTTAACTACTGCAACGTTTGCAGATCTTCTAAATATTCCTTCTGTTTCTAACGCTAAAATTATTTTTTCTCTATTAGTTTTACGTTGATTGTAATACAAACGATGTAAAAATGAACTTTACCGTCGGGTGTATCAAGAAATTTTACACATTCCCGCACTATTGGTGGTATAGGATCCCCATTGTTATTTTCCTTAATGAAGTGAAGACTTGCTCCAAATTGGGTAGTACCAATCGGTGTCGTCACTGCACTCTGAGGTGGACTTGATGGCAAATTCTTTTTATTTTTTAACATTAACTGTTCATTATGCCTAAAAGGTTTTTTTATCTGGTTAATAACTTTTGATATAATTATACACTTTTTTTAAAATTTCGAGTAACATGGAATACTTACTCAATAACTTGAAGAGGTATAATAAGTTGATCAAGATTAATATATTGTGCTAATTCTTCCAAATAATTGACATACATCATTTTACGACCGAATTTCGCGCTACAATAAAGTAATATATTAAATAATAAACTGAAATTACAAGACACATTTATTTATTAGTTAGAAGTAGAGAGAGAAAGTTACCTAATCGCTGGTTTAAATATTTGCCATACAATTCTAATGAAATTAGTTGGATGTACTAAATACAAAGCCTTTAAGTTCTTTTTATATTTTCTATCGAAAGCTTTGTATGCTTGCCATAACCATGACAATGGAGGTTTATTTTTCGATGTAAGACCATAATGGAAGTAAACCAAACTGTAATCTTGTTCTACAAAAGTATCTAAAGTATGTGTCAAATACCTGCGGAATAATAGTGTTGATTATTTACGTAATTTATAAGAGTAATGTTTCCTTATGAAATATTTCCCAATACAAAAGTATTCATGTAGACAAACCTAAGGAGTTTTGCATGGTTGAAAGTTTCTTTCCCAACGGGAGGTAATTTGCATGCAGATACGACTATTACTTTACGACCAGCACTGTCATCTCCGACAACTTCTACAATACCATGTCTTGATATATCAAGATAATCCTCTTCATCTGTAAGTTCACCTTCGAGTGCAGCAAGATCTTCTGCTGCTTAGCAGAGAAAATTATTTTCATAATATTTTAAAATTTATTCTTGTTTCCCTTCCCTTTACAAACTTCATGAATTGAGGACTCAAATGCAGTATTAATGAATTAAGTCACACAATATGTTAAACAAACAAAGTTATCCCTTGTTTCTGCCATTGTTATACCATGCAATAAAAAACTGTACAATGATCTACATAATTCACCTGCTATGCCCCAAATGCCATGACATTTAGTGGCTACTAACAGAAGATAAAAGGTCACACACCGGATTCAATAACTGGAGCATCTACCAAAGCTTCTTCAAAGTTCTCCTCAATAGTTCCATCGCTTACTGGACTCTCAAGATAATCAATCCCAGTAACGCCACCGCTGCTAACCAAATCCAACTTTTCTTCTAAAAGTTGTACAGCTAGAAAATGATTTCTTAAATTATTAAATTAATATTAACTGCCTAAAATACAAATAAGCTTTTCATATCTCTAAGTAATCCCCGATAACTGTACATTTATTACTTTACAGAGATATATTAATTCTATATTATATACAAATGTTTTTCAGATAGCATTTTATATAATTTCACATCCTACCATTGTTTGAAGTTGTCTGGAGTTCGGTATCATCAAATTCCAAGTTGGGTTCATAATCATGGTAATCGGACAAACTTGGGTACGGATCTTCACTGTCATTACCTATTGCTATTATACAAATAAACGTATGCGCATCATTATTACTGCCAAATAAGTTTCATGAATCACAGAACAACAAAGATGCAGATCTAATGTCTCTATTCAAATAACAAATCGCTCTTTAAGAATGATTAAAAATGCAAGGTAAAATCAAATATACTTTGTTCAGAAAGTATTACAATAAGTTGGTATCTTGTGTACATCTCGCAGTTTCTTATTACGTATCGCTTTTCCGATCATATTACACGGTATAAGATTTCTAATAAATATTTCATCGTTTTATTTTTTTTTAAACAACTGTTTACAACCCACATTACAGACATATAACTAAAAAAAAGGTACGCCGTCTATATATAGAATTTTGTCTTACAGATAGATAGTAAGCTGTTTAATCAAATCTTAAATTTCGTAAATGACTCCATAAACGAAAATTACTTATCGGTTTTTTATGTATGTTTCCACGCGCAAGTTTAAAATCCATCGTGTATTATTGTTCGTGTTAATGGATAAAAAACGCCGGTACTAAATAGAATACTCAGATAATAAGTTTCGGCAATATGTAGAGACGTGACGTTTGTTTGACACCTAAGGTAGCGTCAACAATCGCAACGGATCAACTCACCTGTCAAAGTTCGCGTTGGGCTTAGCGTCGGTTGATAGTCCGCTTCCATTTTCTGGCAAATGTGTGATCGAACAGTGCCACGACTGAATAATAAGAATTTTCTGTACCCTGCTTTAGAAACAGAGAACGTTTTTCTTCATGAGCAACATTATTTCGACGCGGTGTGGCAAGCCAACGCATTCACGTCACGCTTTCATCTGTTGTGTCGCCAATTGTAATTCGTAGTCGCTCGTCACTCCCTTTCCCCACTGTTCGATCAACGAATATTTTCGTACAGATGCACCATTGGTCAGTTTCATGTGTTAACGATAAAGCCGGATCGCGCGAAAATTATGAATACTCGAAGAAGAAGTTTCGAAGTAAATACGAATTGGGCCTTGGACATAGATGACAATTAAACTTGTATATTTTACTTCAGCGTGTGCGCTCGTGGAGAATCTAAAATTGTGTAGTAATACTCACCTGTTTTTATATACCTATTGTGTTATAAAGCTAGTAAATAATAATTTGAGAACTATTTATTTTAGAAATAAGTTATATATATGTAAGTTTATTAGCAACGCAGAGAGAATAAAATTGTGATATTTATTTTTTGCTAAAATAGATAGGAGAGAGTCGGGATAGATAGGAGACAATGAAGGACAGTGTAGGACAGTGCAACACAACCAGGATATCCAGTACAAGCATGGAACATTCAGGATATGCACAGGACAGACAGGACAGCATTTATTAAATAAATAATTTGTAGTCTTAGAAGCACACAGTTATATTTTATGAATACTATATTATACATGTTTCTATTGTGTGATACTATTCTTGTGTCTCTTCTGCCTGTTCTGCAGCTATACTGCACTGCTTGTCCTGCCATACACTACCTGACCTGTGGCTGTCCTGCGTCTGCATTGCCTTTTCCGTATTATTAGTTTACTCCACTTATAAGCTGGAGCTCATTTTTTAATAAATTTGAACAATTTTACAAGTGATACAAGTTAGTGATAAGTCAGACAGAGTGAAAAAATCTTAGTTTAGACAGGATAGGCAGGAGAGAGGCAGGACAGGCAGGAGAGAGGCAAGAGAGAGGGCAGGACTACTATATAAATATACAATTTCTTTCATTGTGAAAAACATATAATAATTCACGTAATTAATTCACAGTATATCGTAATATAATGGTGTAACAAAAGTATATGGAAATTATGTATGTTGTAATATGTTTCATAAATTATATCAGAATCGTTTATAAACTGCATTACCGTTTGCTCCTCTGAAAAAGACTAGTTTTGTTTATGATTTAATCCTACAGTTCAATAAAAATCGTCACTAAAAATCGCATGAAATATGGCTTGTCGTCGTGTGTTACATTATTAAGTATATTTTACAATTCCATGTCCTAGGCACACGTGATTGCTAAAATCGTGGTACAGAATTTGTTTCAAACGATCTTCTGACAGTATTGAACGGCATTATTAAACAATGGGTCAAGATAATTAATTATTTTAATTTGAAACTAATAGGCACAGCATAGGGTAGAATAATCTTTAGCTGCAAAAAGAAATACTGTCGTTTGTAATGAATGAACATTCACATATAAAATGAACTAGGAAAATACTTTTATAGCTTTACAATTGTTTAAAAAAATCAAAATGGGCTAGTCCAAACTAGTGTATAAAATATGAAAATTATTTTACGTATTAGCTCATTACGTAAAGCTTGAACAGCAGTGTCTTTATATTTAATATAGCTTCAGCATTTAATCAAAATATATCATTATTAATAAATTCATTTAATACGTGTTCGAGAATAAAATTGTCGTCCTACACTGTCGTACTATTCAATTTAATTCTAATCAATTTTTTTTTGTTTTATTTAAATATTATATAATCTACAGGCACTACCATCTATCTATGGCATATTTTCTTTACGCCCTGCAGTACATAAAAATATTTTTACGTTATAGGACTATCAATTTTCTGGTATACAATTAAAAAAATGTATCATTTAATATTCTTACTTTAAATGGCAATGGTGATTAGAATGATGCTTTACGGTTCTTCTTTATCTCCCTTTATATCAATACTTGTAGAGAATCTTTGCATGTTTCTAAGGCTGAAGGAATTGGCAGCACTTTTCGATGTATAATAACGACAAACAAAGAACATTCTAAAACAATTAGTGGCCGTGTCTCAGAGTTTCCATTATAACTGTAAATATAAATGCATTCTTTGACTGCAGTCAAATTTTATATAAAACTTTACATTACCGTGAGCCATTGTCACGTTATTTGCCGCATGTATTTCGTTACTTGAAATTATTTCATCCGCTTTGTTAAAAAATAAAAATAGATTTATATACGTCATTGAATGTACACACACTATATTATATCACAATGCATTTAAATTGCACTGCAAAATATTGTATCACCTCTCATTTTAGTTTGTTCTGATAAATTTGCAAAATATAATGTTTTATACTTTTTCCTTTTTAGCGTCCACCGAATTTCGTATATAATAGAGTTATACTTTGATTAATTCACGTGAAAAGGCAGAATAATATCTTTTGACTGAGTTACTTAAATTATTGAGGTACGTACGACCAATATCTTTTTTTTTCAGTGATAAAATATATAGGAGTTTCTACAATTTCCATCAAATCCTTCCTGTTAGACTGAGCATCTTTACAACCTGCACAAATATCCACAATGATTTTTACTTTCCGCGAGACAAATATCAATCACGTCGAAACTTCATCTAACATTCAAGCGAGTGTATGAATCGAAGTTTTACGTGCAATACAATTCCGCGTGGATTCCGATAAATTACGGATTAACAATGTATAATGTAAATGCAAACGTCTCAAACTTGAGCGCTGATTCCTGAAAAATTTACATGATACCGCAACAATTCGAAATAAATATTCACATTACAATAGCGTAGAAAGTCAAAGGATATAAAACAGAACGATTGGTCGATGTATGTAAAAAGTAATACGGTATACGTCTGTACATTATAAAAAATCTCTAACTGAAAATGCATTTCAGTACGCGCGCGCAAAAAAAAATTACATTTAGTTCTATACTTCGCTATCATAAGTTAGTGTCTTCTACTTATTTACAGTCTTATTAATTTCATTATTCGTTTAAAATTCTTCAATGAAAATATAGGTCAAAGTTTATATAATATATACACAAGTGGAAATTGTCATATTAAACCGAATATTTAGGACCACTTTTTTTTATTGGCGTTAATCTGAGGCCTTTAGCCAACATTTGAGCTTCAAGGTCGCGGTCTTCGTCCTGATACCTAAAAGAAAAGCATGGTTTCCATTAACTAGCAAATACAATGCACTGTTGTGCATAGAGTGCAACAATTGTCAGGTGATGCAAAGATAAGAAATAATATTTAAAGTGCTAAAAATGAAAATTACTTATATGACGGAAAGAAAATTTATGGCTACGTTAAATTAAAGAAGTACAAGTTTATTTATTGAATATGAGAAAAAAAAGTTATGTAACTTTTACTTTGCTTTTATTGAAGATAATATGTGTTTACGAAATAAACCATAAACACATAAAGTAACATATTTTATTACTTTTATAGTATCTGTAAATCGATACTATGTAATATAACAATAGTTACATTACTATTATGGCAACAATAATTCTGTGCTTTGTAAATCTATACAGGACTACAAATAATTTAAATTATAACTAACGTATTTCCATTCTTAAACTGAAACTATAATACAATAAAATTATATACAGCGAGACAATTCATTCCATTGTGATGCAAATCAAAATTCATCGAAGATAAAAAAATAATATATAAAACAACATGTGAGTTTAGAAATAGTGAAGTTTCAAAGAGCTAATTGTTGTACATCTATTGCATGCATTGCAAACACAAGAGTACGTATGAAATGGAAAAATGTCAATATCATTAACTATTTAGTTGGAAGACAATATCATATTATCTACAATACAAATAGTTCAGAAAAATTGTCAAAAATTATTGATATGATTCAAGACGTACATGGAGATTTTCTGTTAACTTAATATATCTCCAATTAAAGATACAAGTATTGCACTCGGTTTAAGTACCGTATTATCTCTAAAAGCAATCGAACGACATAAATATGTTTAGAAAGCTGATGGCGACACAAAGTATTATAAGCATGCTATTTCATGATGGCGTGCGGTATTAAAATAATTTAAGTATCACT
This sequence comes from Cerceris rybyensis, assembly GCA_910591515.1. Lineage (NCBI taxonomy): Eukaryota > Metazoa > Arthropoda > Insecta > Hymenoptera > Crabronidae > Cerceris > Cerceris rybyensis. The sequence goes on from OU342790.1 coordinate 11,260,960, forward strand.
TAAAAATTCCGGGAAAAAAATAAACAGAAAAGATACAAAAGGTATCAGAAATCGAAAAACATCAGGAACTCCTTATTAAAATTAACAAAAAGTTCTATTAAATTAGCTGTAAGTACATATGCAATTAAAATAATTAATAAAGTTAATATAGATGACACATCGTGTGCATCGTGTGAAAAAGAATTAGGTACGTGCGAGGAACAAGAAACTGTATGTGTAAAATTAGACAATGCTTGGCATGTAGATTTACACCACCTTTGTCGCTCTTCTTCTAACAGAGCAATTAGCGAATCTCGTTTCGCGACTATTTCCAACATTTCCGTTAAAATTTCTCCTTCCTTCTTCACATCAGCACTAGTTTTTTTGTTATCTGAAAAGATGAAAAGAAAATTGTATCTCAACTAGCAAATGTATTAAATCCATATATAAGTAATTATAATAATTATATTAACCATCGTCGGCTAATCGTTCACGCAATTCTTGTTCCAATCTATCGTGTCGATCCTCGAGTTGAACTTCTTGAGCTCGAACCAAAAGTTCTTTCTCGTATCGACGCAATTCCGTGCGATCTTTCATGAGATCAAACCATTCCCTGAGTAGATCTGCTTCCTCACGGTCGGAACATTCTGAGTGCATTTAATACAAATCAAATTATATTAATATCGTTCTAATGTTTCTATTATAGTGTTAATGGGGACATAATAATTCATACCTCCTTCACCGCGAAGAGCCTTTTCAACGCTGACACCTCTGCATTCTAATTCTCTTTGCTTCACCTCAGTTTCTTCTAACTTTCTCTGTATCTCTTGGGCCATACGTAGCCTTTGGAAGAAACACAAATTATTTATTACTTCTTACATTGTAATACAAAGCATTTGACTTTATACCTTTTCAATTGCGCCTGTCTTGCTATTCGTTTCGTTGTTTTCGATTTACGTGAAATACTATTGCATGATCCTTCAGCAGCAGTTGCTTTCTGCATACAGGACATTGAGACAGCAGTCATCTTTGTATCATCTTCCGATAGGCTGTCATCTGTGGAATGAAGATTAATTTTAAATCAGTTTGTAGTCAGTTTTATAAAATGTGTGCTATAATAATTAATATTGTACACACCAGATACTTGAACGGTAGAAATGGTATAATTAAGAGGTGGTGGTGGAATGGGCGGTGCATTTTCATTTAAGAAATTCCTTGTGAGCATACCCTCACAAACACTTTTTGGTCTTGCATTAGTTTTCGGGGAAACAATTTTATCAAGCTAAAAAAGAAGAAAAATTCTTTATTATATACAGACGTCTTTAAACCTCTGGCAAACATAAACATTGATTGTGTCAATATTAATATACATTATTGACACATCTAGAAAAATCAGCTTAAATGGAAAGTCATTTGAACACTAATTATTTGTATAGTAATATTAATACATTGTACAAGTAATGTAAATCATTTAACTGTATGTATATTGTACTAACTTAGAACGTCAACTAAAGTCTAGTCGGTTGTTAAAAGCAGATAAGGGCACAATCTGTCATTATATTACGACTGATGCAACTGCAAATAACAAAATTGCAACAACAGCTAATTAATTAGCAAATAAAGTATCTTGGTTGAGCTCAGTATCATAATTACACATGTTAAGCATACCATACAATAATTGTTAAATCAATTTCGTTAAACCAATGGGCCGAAGTTTGAAAAGATATCTGCAAAATTGTATTTATTCAAATACGAAATAAATATTACTCAATGAACTTTCTTTCTGCCCATTCGTTCTTTGCCAGGTAATGTCTATTTAGTGTTTACAACTGTACTTGCATTGAAGACAATTTACTTTACAAGGCACTCTTATAAATGGGTATACTAAAATGGTAATTGCAAAATGATAATATATTTACAGAATATCTTTAACATGCGTGTCTCTGAAGGATTAATGTACTATAAGGATCTAATAAGTGTACACTGCAAAAGACAAATTTAAAATGAATTTGTGCTTATCAATACGTTGGCCCTGTAAAGCAGAGCTGGTAATGCAGCAAACGAAAATAAAATCATAGTACCTGCATAATATACAATAGCGAATATAAATAATGGCACAAGAAAGCTAATACTCGAATAAATTAGTATCAATGACTTATGAGTTGCTTACATCTGACCCTTCCGAATATGATTTATATAACTGAAACATTTTAAAAACCAACCAGTTAGAAGGTAATTGAGAAATACCTAACTCTATCAGATAAGATATATGTATGTCTATATAAATACATGTAAATATATAAAAATCAAGAAGTATAGAGGACATCATACGTACTTTTCCTTTCGACTTTGATGTTAGACGGAACATGGATAACTTCTCTTTCTGGTTGGACGGTGAAGGAGAAGTTTCCTTTTTGAAAAAGAAGTCTGAAACTGCTTGAATGATGCTCTTCCTTCTTTCCGGGTCCTTCGCTTTCTTTTTCTCTCTTTTCACCACAGCAATCGAGGAATTTGATTTTGGAGAATCCGTCGCATGCAACAGCTCATCCATTGACTTAGCACTAACGGCAGACAAACCTCCAAAGTTCATTGGTTCTATTATACCTTTCACGTTGTCTGTACTTTTACTCGTCTGCAATTTCAACCCTGTTTTACTTGTAGGGGAAGTATAAAGCCTAACTCGAGCCTCAGGTACTGGCTCTTCGTCTTTTCTTCTTTCTTCCATCGAAAGTTGCCTGCGCGCAACTTTCATTCTTAATTCTTTAATCTTATCTTCAGGACTAAGACCCAAATCTTCGTCACTTTTTAATCGCGCTCTTTCTCTGGCATCTTGCCTCGCCTTTTCTGCCGTTCTCTTCGCCTCTTCGTGTTTCAGCCTTGGTGGAGCAATTGGTGTTTTGAAGTTCTCTTCAACCTCGCTATTTGTCTTAGCTGTAATCATGTTGCTAGCTTGTCTAACTTGGTTTGCATCTTTTTCATTGTTCGCAGTCTTTTCACTCTCCATTCTCCAAGAAAATTGTTGTGGCTTCTCAGATGATTCTGATTCCAGAGATTTTTTAGCCTCTGCAAAAGTAGTGTGAACAGGACTGTTAACAGGAGTCAGTATAGACGTTGGTATAAATTTGTTAACCGGTGAAACGTTGGGTGGAATTGGTTTGATTGGTGACAAAACAGGGGTAGAATTGAAAGAAGAAGTTCTAGCTGCTCTTCTTGCTTTCTTCTCCGCCGACTTCTGTTTATGAGCTTCCAACTTATCCATCAAAAGATCCTGGATCAGTGTCTTCTGTTTGGATCTTTCCCTCGTGAGTTCTTCCAGTTTCCTCGATGTAGCTGGAGAGTTAAAGCTATTGTTTATAGCAGATTCCTGACTTTTAATTTCCTCCGCTATCATTTCAGCTGTACGAGATTGCAATGAACTCTTAGAATTCTTCCTCTTGGATTTCCTAATGTCTATAGAGTCTTTGGCATTACTGAACTCTGCGATTCTGGACTGTAAACGCTTAACATATTCCAGATAATCCGGATTGCTGGAATCTGCCACAGTATTAGCTTCTTCCTCTCGACTTGGCTCCAATTGTACTGGCACTATCGAAACTTGTGGATTAACAGGACTAGCTAAAACAGTAATTACTTCACTGGTAGTAGTGTCTTCAGCAGGCTCGATAACTAGCAAACTATCCTCCTCCATAGATTGGAATAATTCCTTGTTTACAGCCTCCACAATAGGTTGATTCTGTTCAGCACGATTCAATCTTGCTTCTTCGTCGACGTTTGTTTGAATTTTTTCATTAGTCTTATTAACGGCGCCATTCAATTTATTCATAACATCGTCCATGGTAACAGGATTTATTTCTATCACATTTTTATCATTGAATACTTCGTCCTCCGAGCACGAATCATTCTCCAACTCTATCTTCGCTATGGGAGCGTCTGCGATTTGCTTATTACGTAGAATTGTTAATGGAGAAGTTGTTTTTATATTGACAAACTCAACGTACCCCCTGTTCTTCATCATTACCATGTTGGAAGCATCCTGCAGACTATCATCTAATATAGAATCATTATCTGTATCCATGAAATCTATATTCTCACCGTTTGCAAGAAGTTTTGAGGTGTTATTATTTGGAAAATCTAATCTTGTATCAAGCCGGAACGAATCTAATTCCATATCAGTCAGATCTTCTTCCTTTGCTATTTTGATCGGATAAGATCCCACCTTACTTGTGTTTGATAGTGCAGTGTTTCTTCTTGTCGTTATAAATTCTGGGTTAATGTTGAATTCAACGTCTCTCAAGTCATCGGAAACTAAAACTTCACCGTCGTGAGCCCATTCTGAAAATTCCGTTTCAGTTAAGGCTGCAGTTGTTACGTCGTTCTCTTCAGAATCATCTTGTTTATTGGATATCGCTGATGCTACCGATGTCGGACTACTACAGTTGCTAACGGTCTTTTTATTATCGTCCTGCAACTCTAATTGTTCTATCTCGTTTTTCACCATTTCTAACTCCAAGATGGATTTCTTATTGGCTAACAAATCTGAACGTTGATTCTCGACTTTGTTACTTACTATTTCATCTCGTAAGTACGAACATTCTATAGAATCTGGCTCGAAGGTTTGACCATCGTCGAATTCCTTGCACTTTCCGGCTTCTTCGTCCAACAAGAGATCCCCATCTGTGCTATGAATTTGTAATCTCGGAGGTGACAAATTTACCATCACTAATTGTTCATTTCGTGCCCTTTCATCTAATTCTATATCACTGGAAGACAAAGAATCGCTGTCTATTTCTGAGTCTCCTGTACTACCTGCTTCTTTAGCTTCTTCCTTGTTCTTACTCCAATCTACTTGTGGCACAATAATGGAAGTTTCATGTAGAGGACTTCGTGGACGAAAACCGTTGCTTTCATCAACGTTAACGGTGAAATTATTTTCTACGTTCTGCGTATTTCGTGCAGTTTCCAATGCTTCTGAATTTTTAAGTACCGTGTTAACCTGATTAGATATTGCCGGCTCATCTATCAATTCTCTCTCGTCGTCTTTCTTGGCCTCGCTGCAAACGATGTTAGGAGCTGTCTTGGACTTCAGTATACTCGTTTCTTTCACCAGATCTGGTAATTGTGTTTTCGAAATTTCCGGCAGAATGGTTGCTTTGTAAATTGGATTATCATTGTTCAATAAATTCTGCGAGGACCGATTAACATTGTACGGTCGTACAGGTGACGAAGAGAATATCGCTGTTGGTGAGATAGGAGAAAGTTGAGTATTACTTGATCGTAGTTTACTGGTACCTTGAAGAAATGCTTGCATCGTTGGACTTGGTTCTGGAGCTGGATTTAGAAGCTTCTGATGCTGAGAAATTGCATCTGTGAGATTACGCAATTTTGTGTCTACGTTTGACGTCGACCCCGACTTCATTACCGAACCACCGAAAGCCGTACCACCTAACAAATATTTCTTCTTAAGTTCCAAAGACAACTTTGAAGCGATTCCTTCCGTAGAGTGAGTACGATTTAACAGATAATCTCCTTTACGTGGATTTACCAATGGTGTTCGATTAGCATTAGTAAATCCTAATAAATTAGAATTGCCTTCCTTTCCAGCATTGGAAGGATCTACATTGTGATCTGATCTCATGAATTGTGCCTTCTTCGCGTTAGGATTCTCTAGTTCCTTAGATTGTTTTAGATTCCCATTCACTGACGATATTACTTTGCTCTTCACTTGAACTTTCTTCGGTTCTACATAGTTTCCTCTTCCTTTGCGAACGTAAGAGTCGTTGATCGTGATCTCTGGAATCTCGTGTTGAGTTGGGGTTGCACCATCATGCTCGAATTCGGAGTCCGTTGATATCTCTGTGGCAGAGTTCTGTTCGCTCTCTTCCGACGTAGCGTCGTCTGATGCAACCTGTCGTGGGATTTTATAATTAGTAAGTGATAATATTGCAAACGGAGCATGATGTGTTATTAAAAACGGAAAATCATTTTAGTGTATTAGTGAGACAATGTAAAAAAAAGCCAGATGACATAATGCATACAGTCAAGAGAGAACTCTATGTAGAATAATATTGATTATTATTAATCCCCTTTGAAAAACGATGAAATGTTTAGTTAAATGGTCACTTCAATGGATTCTTTTTGGATGAATTTCAGTTGGATTTTTTTAATTCACTGTGCGACTTACGATTGTACCTGAGAACATATGATTTTTTAGACAAATTGTAGCTTTACACTCTTCAATTGCCTCAAATAATGGAATACTCAACGAATACGTTCAAAATAAACATGCCTATTACGGAACTTATGAAGATGAAAAGTGATAATTTCATTTTAAATCCTGCCAAGTCAAACATGAAACAGTGAGATTTTTTAATAAAGTATTGGCTGGTGGTAATTTCGTAATTAATACGAGTTGGTGAGTAAACAATGCTATTCTTAGCATGAACATTAAGTCAAACCCAAACAATTAATCGATTTAAGTCACTGTTAATTTCAAATTAGTTCAATGAGTCACTCCAACCATATATGAAAATGTATTACCTTGTCTTCAACGGCCTTGGGTACGTTAAAAAGACAATACCACCATCAGCCAAACATAAGTAATATACCTTTTTCTACTTTATTAATGTATCTCACACAGTTTTCCTAAATGAAAAATCATAAAAGCTAAAAAATACAGGTCCGTACATGTAACAATCTCTTTTTTTTTCTTTTCATTGATTTCTCGTTAGGCGCAGTTCACTCAATTAAAAATTACCTTACATATCTTACGACACAACACATTTATCTTTCTTTGCCCGATCACTTTTAGAGGATAAAGATTTTGTCGATTTATGATGCTCCAATTTATTCGAAACAGGATGATTTTCAGAATGTGAATATTTCTGTTTGCTTGCTGTGTTTCCTAAAGAAGTTGAATCTTTTTCTATCTCTTGGCTAGCTGCACTTGTTGAAGAAATTTTCAAGTTATTCTGTTGATGCTTATCAACACCAGTTTCAGATACTGCCAATCTCACAGCAGGTGTAGATGTTTGCATTTGCGAAGATGATTCTTTTGAAGACGATGCACTCGTTGATTTCCTTTTTCCTGATCTTCTTCTAGCTGGGACTTCAGGTACTTGCTGTGCACCAAGAGAACTTTTTCTCGGAGAGGAACTTGAATCCTGATACCCATACTTTCTTTCGGGCCTTTTTGGAACTTCGTTTAATGCATTCAAAACCACATTGTTATTGTTAACGCTTACTTTATCGACTATCATTGGCTTTGCTAAAACTTGTTCAACAACCTTAACATTTTCAATGGGTACATTCTCTGTTGAGGGACTTGTTAGTTCAGAAGACGATTTGGAATTTTTACATAATACATTACTTTCGTTAGAAGATTTTTTTAATATATTTAAAGTGCTATCACTTGCATGTAAAGCATTACTTTTTTCTGCATTGGCTTTTTTAATTTCATTCAATCGTGATGGAATTACAGCTCGTTTCCCTTCAATTTTTTCTGTGTTTTCTGATAGTACAGCTGTTTTGTTTGTTTGGTCTACATGGACTTTACTTTTGGGGACATTATTTAATAAATTAGTTTCCTCTTCATTTACAAAAGACTTTGAAGGTAACGAAATATCACTGTTAGGCGTTTCAGGGCATTTGTGACGTTCTTCTATTGTTACAGTATTTTTCATCGTTTCTATTACATTCGTATTTTCTACGGGATTGTTTGCAGCCAAGGTATTTAAGTCTGACTTCAATTGGGTATCATCTTCGCCGGTTAAATCGACAAACTGATCTTGCACTTCAATTTGATCGAATTGCTGATTGATAATATCAATATCACTTTCATCAGTTCCACTTAATTCATCGATACTCGCATTCAAATCATTTATTTCCAGAGATTCTGTGCTACTGTTGTCAATTTTAACTTGATCCGTCGAAGTTTTTGCTTTATTAAAATACTTCATTATATCTTTTGTTTCAACCTTATTAGACAATTTTGGTTTAATGTCTAATTTAACAACTTTAACATCATCCACTTTTTCGACTTTGTCAGCAGTCACTGACCTTTGACTCTTCGTCTCCGATTTTTTATTACCCACAAAGTATTTACTGATTTTCATTTGAGCATTTTCCTTGGATAATGGTCGTAATTCACCTACTGAAAGTCTATTTTTTGCTTTCCGTTGTCTCAAGTCCCGTTTCAACTTATCAAACGAACTGTTTGGATCACATGGAATCGACTTGTTCACAATTTCTTTAGGAATCGTTAATTTAGCAATTTCGACAGATATTTCTTCCTGAGGTTTTTCAATCGTCGGAGATGGCGAAGTAACCGTAACTGTTGGAATTTCTGCCAATTTCTTTATAGCGATATTTAATTTATTCTGTTTCACATTCAAGGGGTCCTCATCGCTATAACGAAGACGTTCTAACTCCGGAACTCTTGTATCTTCCAATTCATCATTTATTATCGACGATTCGTTATATAATGATTCGGTCGACAAGTACATTTCAGGCAAGGAAGAAAACGAGGATTGTCTACTATGTTTAGGGGAAGCTATTAAATCCGGCAATTTCTCATCGCTGCTCATAATGCCTTTAGTGTGAGGCAACATACTATCGCAACTAGTTTCATTACATGGGATAGCATCTGGAAGTATGATTCCTACATTGTCTATCGAGGATTTGTTACTTAAATCATTTTCTGCTTCTGAAGTATCAACAATTAGAGAAGACATTACTTTATTACTTAATTCATTATTAATAATATCACTTGCATCGATGGATTTTAAAGTAGAATTATCAAGATTATCTTCGTTTCTTGATTCAACCGTGATATCATCTATACGATCTGAATCTGAAATAATAGTCTGTTCCACCAAACTTCCATACTTCGAATTACAATTTTCTTTGTTGATATTACTGTTTAAACAAACATTAATAAAGTTTTCAATAGAAAAATAGTCAGCGGGAACTAGAGCAGTATTTAAATTTGTAATATTGTTGCTGATACTGTGAGATATTAAATCAAATGTGGAATTAGACTTTGGAATTATACTTCCATATGCATTATCTTGAGATGCATCTTTTTCATCATCAGGGTTTACGTGATTTCCTACTTCTTCACCTACGTTTTCCACTAACACATCAGACCGTAAGCTCTTTGTTTCTAAAGAATTTGGGACATCTTTAACATCATTAATATTCTGATCAACGACGACATAATCACTGTCAACATTCGACACTGGGGACAGTGTTGGACTAGAATTTTGCGCAGAAGCAGATTCGGGAAGAACGACTGATTCTTCAGTTACATTATGTACAGAATCTTGTAAAATGTTCACCTCTGTATCCGAACCGGTATCCGTATCCGAATTGCGGGCAGCGTGTTTCACCCAAACTTCTTGTTTTCTGAGCTCTCGAGCGCGTATGTCTTCTTCATCTTCTGTGGCCGTTCCACTTTCATCGTCTGAATAGAAATGGACGAGATATCTTTAGTATAATAGAAAAAAATAAGTTTGCTCGAACGACCTTACCTTCGCTAGTGTATTCGTCGCTGGAATCTTCGTATTCGTTGCTACCCGTGTCGGATTGACCTGTTGCAGCGTGTGGATGAGAATAACGTAACGTCCAATTTTTAGCAAGTTCGAGGGTCCCTTCAGTTGTTAATGGCTGATCTATTGCTTCTTCGTACACTTCGTTGTCATCGTCCGAATCGCTGTGAAAACAATAAAATAAAAATGAACACTACAACTATCAGCGTTATATGTATTTGTATTTAGATGTACTGAAAGTAATTATCGTTAGTTTACTATCGGTGGTTTAACACTAAAGTTACCACAGAGAGGTCAATTGACCCCTTTTCAATGTAAATTTGCCTTTAAAAAAACTATTGGTACGTTTAGTGTTAAATGTCATCATTTTAATAATTTCTAAGACGACGAATAGTTTGTAATACCTCATATCTGAAATATCATCGCTGGAACCCATTTCTGCGGTGGACGCGCCGAAATTTCTATCTGTCCATTCATCCTCATCCATTTGACTCTGAGCTTCTTCAGCATCGGATATACCAGCTAAATTTTCGAATTCTATTCTTTCGGGTGTTTGACCCCGATCAAGCAGATCAAGCCCAACAAGTCCTTCCAAAGGTATCTTTTCATAGACGAAGAAATAATATCAGTAATCAGTTTTAAGGAGTCTACTTTTATAACGTAGAAATTTTATAATACCTTCTCTGGTGTTTTTATATTTACTGAAGCGTTTGGTATATTTTCTTTGTTCAGCGCTGTAATTCGTTTTTTTTCTGCTCGAGCTTTCATTGTTCCAGAAAATCCGAAATGTTGCGTGCAGTAAAATCGGCCTCCATTTTTCTCCCGATCGAATGTATGATTTCCTGTAATTAAGTTTAATAAACAATTGTTTCTATGTTGATAATTGTATATATATGTATGTATGTTAAATGGAACGAGATGAAACCTATTCTTAACGAGGTAGAACAGTATTCGCAACGGAAGCAACCGCGATGGAAGAATTTTCCTTCTGCGCTTAGCCTCTCCATTAAGTAAACCCTTTTATTACAAAAATGACACATCTCCGAACCTCCTTGAGCAGGTAACATTACAGCAGGCTTAGTATTCTGTAAACGGAATTGCATAAATTGAGGCAGCCGCTGCTTTCAGACTTTCAATACAAAAGGATTTTAGTCAGCAATTATTGTACATTATACATCTGGGACTATAAGATTATTTTCTAAATGTTGTTATGAGATTTAAACTGAAGGAATGTTACTGATTTATTGGGTAAATAACGTTAATATTTTAGTAACTGTCGTCTGGAAAATTCGTGTACGTAATAAATGTTGTGTAGTGTCATTCCATACACATACTTATACTAAACATCAGACATAAAAGAGTGTCTTCCATCCTATAAAAGTAACGAATAACATATACAAAGGAATTTATAGAGGACGAATCGAAAGTTCCTCAGACTAGCTAAGACGTATTACATTGAACATCACAAAGACTTTAAACATCCTGCTGACTATTTCCCCGAGTACTGAAATTTCTGTCTTGCGTATTTACCGATTTTTGCACCTTGGGTTCTGCATCCTGATTTTTATTTGAAAATTGCTCAGCCATGGCTGAGACTTTATTGTGACCGAGAACATTACCCTCTTTGATCTTCCTGTCTATATTCTTGAGGGTATTGTCAATATCAGCGTACTTACTATCTGACTCCTTCTGATCCCGTCCCTTCTTCTCCATCTTGATTTGTCGAGCTAAAAACTGAATGAAGCATATACACATCTGAAAAACAATGATTACCGAGTATTGTTGCACTCTTTTATGCCAACCTGTTCTCGACTCCACTTCGGTACACGTTCAACTTTATCGTGCCGAACCGAACGACCCATTTTATTTTCTTCGATTTTCTTTTCGATTTCCTTCACGTTCCAGTCGGTCTTTTCGATTTTACCTGTTTAATTCAATATACTCAATATAATGCAATTACATAATACTTTTACAGTTCGTTTTGAAAATTCATAAAACACGTATAAAAGCGAAGATGGAAGTAAATAAATACAAACCAATGGCACGTAAAAGATCCCTCGGTTTCTTTTCAGACGGTGTCGACCCTCGCAATTTATCTTCGATATATTTTATTCTTTCTGAAAATTCTTCGTCCACACTTCCTTTTCGATGGCCAGCGTGCATTTTTGGTTCTCTGTCCTAAGGAGCAGAAAGAGAGTGAAAATAAATTGTACAAACGCATTTAATGAATTGAAGACAATCACACATGATTGAAGTCAAACAAGGCAAAATGGCACACAAAGTGTAATGCTTTACGACACATGAAGTATGTTACCTCACTCTGCCTGTAATTTACGTATTAATCTGAACAATATGTTAGAAATGTTTGAGTGTATTTTTGTGGTATGAAGTGCATAAGTTAGTAGTGTAATTGGGAGGAATATTTTCGTTTAATAGCATTCAATTCTTCACGTACAAATACTTTGTTTTAGCATTCCCTTTATACAATTAATATATCACACATCATTTTAATTGTTATAAGAGGGAGACAAAAGTATAACGTTATTGCATATTGTAATGTAATAAATTTGGCAAATACATGTAAATTTGCACGAGAAATTTATTATATTACATCGTAAAGTACGTTGTTATTGTATTATTAATTGCCATATTATTATTTCAATCAAAAGATAGCAACAGTGTTGAAAAATCGGAGCGTATAAGTAAAACTGTTAACAATTCCAACAATTTGCTTGTTACACACTTCTATGTCATTCATCCAGCTTACTGGGTATAAGATTTTCTGTTCTAGATATTTCACTCTATCCTTGAAATCAGGCGCAGTTTGGCGATACAAAAATATCGAATAATCTTCGAACGGCTCCTCTTTTTCACGCTTCGCGTTTGCTTGCAGCATCTGCATACTTTTGTAGAATTGCTGTGTCGCCTTGTATCGCAAATATTGCCGTCTTCTCATTCTCTCAACACGATTCTTTTCTATTTCTGCGAGTCTCTGCTGTCTTTCCTCCTTCACATGCATCGTAAAATATATAGCGAATATTAATCTCCCCATCGCTATACCACCATCACACTGCTTTCCAATTTAATTCTCACTTTTCAATTATTTACAAATGATCACATGTTACGTTACAATGGTTTCTATCTATTCAATTTATCATAACAAGGATGAGACACTAACTATAGTGAATTCGTACAAAAAATCGAGGGTTCTCTAAACTCGAGTTTAAAACACGCTATCGGTTTTGTTCGTAGCGAATAACGTTGAAAGGCGTCTATTTAACTTTACCTTCATTTAAGACATTTTAACTTGAAGTTCGTTATAAAGGCTAATGAATGGAATACTAACATCTAATTCTCTTTAAACAATTTTAGTAAACGGGACAAATACAATAGCTGATGTAGCGAATATATATATTATGACATAAACAGAAATATATAGAAAAATTTGGCAACATAACCCGTAGTTCTTGCAACGTTCCCGTGATACTTTGGTAGATTATGTGAAGCAATCAGAATACAAGCAGTTCCTTCTGCACCGTGGCAATGGTAAGTCCGATTATTATGATTAAGAACAATATGATTATCCCATGATATATAAGTGCTGCTATCTTCTCCCATCGTGACTATAGGATACAAGCAGTGTAAGTGTAATAAATTAATCCTGTGCCTATATGAGTACTGTTAGTATTCAATTTTAATCCTCAAAAGAGAAGTTACACGAAAAGGAAGATGTAAGGGTAATTACTGTGGTTGTATATTCTTTGTATGACATATGATTTAAAAGAAAAATAAATATCCTCCTTCTGTTAAAATCTCTTTGAAGGATTGCAAAAATATATGTGTATGTATATATATATATTGCCGTTCAATCCTTCACACTCGAAATTTATTTCTTGCTACATTCAATGTAAAAGATCTGAATTTCGATATACAAGTGTAAAGAGTTGATTCTTGAATTGCACAAAAAAAAGATGTGACAAAATCACTCGTCAGCCAACTAAAAGATGAAAGAATCATGTAATTGAGTTCCCATATTGAAAATTCTCCGGTGATCTTCGATTATGAAATTTGTTAATATTTCATTTTATGTTGTTGTTGTTGTTTTTTTTATGGAAAACTTACCACTGTCGCACCCATCTTCTCTGTGCTTCGTCTCTTTCGAGAACGTCGGCTTATGGTGTCTCCCTTTTTGTCCAAAGGGTGAACATTTTCATTATGTCGTGATCGCGAATGTCTCGTTCTCGTAGCGCTATCTTGTCTAGCGATACGGTCAATTAAGTGAGCTTTTTGGTCAGGGGTCAGTTGACTTAATTGCTTATTGTGCGCAGGTCTCTCTTCATTTTCAGGTTCCTTCGAAAATAAGAGATCATTAACACGAATTAAAACGGTTGTCGTAACAAACAAGTGTGAAAGTTTGATGAAATGATTAATATGTCATTACAATGACGAAATGAAGGAAGAGATTGTTAGCTCATTAACTTTACTATCCTTCAGCCAGGAGATTTCATTATTCCTACAGAATTCCTTTCTTGGTTCTAACATTTTCCTCGCAAGTGACACAAATCTATTAAGTTTCAGCGTATTTTTAATCCAGCCTGCTTGATTATCCGCATTGCAGCTCTCGTTTAATGAAATTCTATTATTATTTTGATCCAATGATTTATCGATTTGGTGGGAAGACATTGACAAATCTTCGGGAGTGGATTGTGTAAATGATTTTGATTTTCGACGATGAACGGAAAGTGGATCATGATTTCTATGGGACGGAGGATCGGGCACTCTTGAATGAGGAACATACATCTCGTTATTTTCTACCTTCACTTTTGTAGATGATTTTGAATACTACAAAAATGATATAAGGATTAAATATAACTGGATTAATCTTACATTGTAAATAAATACTTACTAATTTCGGATGCCTGATGTGCGGGATCTCACCACGAAAGACTTCGTATATCTGAGTCAAATAAGAGAACATGGCAAGTTTGTCAGGAACATCGCATTGAGCCATTTCTTCTCCCGTCATGACCTAAGATATTATTATAAAAGTTGAATAAACCACTCTGACGTGTCATTCATTTAAAAATATTATCATAATTATAAAATTCCCCACCGGACTTATGCCCAACTCTTTTTCCAATATGTCGAAGGCCAGTTGATTGTTTTTTATTACATCGTCAGGTTGTAAGCTGTGAAAATCGATTAGATCTGGTCGATATCTGTGAATGATCGCACAAATAGCCAAACCATTTTTAAAGGAAGCCCCCATATCTTCTATCTGAACTGTATCGTAGAGAGCAACCTGTCTTTGTAGCCAACGAAGCAGAACATCAGGATGTACCTGAGCATCTCCACGAAGATCTATAATTACATACGATATATAATTCAGAAATAATTGCTTAGTAACAGTAATAGTTTTGACGTGAATAGTAACAACTCAATCAAATTATTTCCACTCACCACGACGGCGGCGTTTCTTAGGAATATCAATTTCTGATTGTATCGGAGGATGTTTGATGCTCTCTGGATCATCAGTATCAAGAAGACTTCGAACTTGTATTGCAGTTACAGAGGATACATTCAAATTTGGATATCTTAAACAGAATTAACTTATGTAGCTAACGGCAAAACGACCTCGTAGCTGAAAAACTGAACAATGAGGTGAAGTGAAAGATTACAATATGTATCAAGGACTAGGAATTTATCAATGGCACAGGACTACATTCTTAATATTGGGTGAGTCATAAATACTATTCTCATCCACACATTTGTACAAGAAATATAATAATCATTATGAATCCAATAAAAAGTATTATATTTACAGATAGACATACACATCACGCATATCGAGGCATCCTTTCAAAATATAATGGTAATATGATTCCTACAATAATGACTTATACCTGGTATGAGGATCCAAGGTATATGCAGCGTAATCTCTGTTCAAGTTTTCCGGCGTGGTCTGCCCGAGTAATCTATAAATCGATTCTCGTTCTGCAATTACTTCTAACGGCGACACAGAGGCGCCCCATCCTTTGATTGCCCAGCAGGCATCCAACGAGCTTAAAAATCCTCTGGCGCAACCAGATCCCGTTGGCCAGAATGGCTGAAATAATTGTCTCCTTTATATTCCAACGTATTTTCCACATTAATAACATCCTATACGTTTCACGTAACACTTTGGAAGATGGAATCGTATGGCAATGTACCTCAAGAAGGCTATCGCCGACCAGAATCATGAGGAGTCTGTGACCACGACGTTCCAAGACACGGCTAGCATTCTCCGCCGCGTACATAGATGTAAAATCGAACATAGCAACGTCTGGTTGACCGTAATGATTCACTGCGAATTCCATATCCATCATTTGGTATTCGGTGGAGAATTCGGCAGCTTCTCGAGCATAAAGCATCAGTGCCTCACGATCTACATTCTCTTTGGCGAGTAACTTGGCGGTGTCTGCATGATCCTAGGAATATAGGAGGAGAAAACGTTTCCGTCAATTGATCGTTACTTTATAAGTTATAGATTGAATTATTTCATTTATTAAATTGTAATAAACCTGTAAAATAACTCCTTTGTCAATGAGACTGTGCTTTTTGGCAGTCATTACGAAATAATGTGTATCATCCTTGTAATAAACTATGTTCTCCAAATCGATGCCTGTTTCTTGATACAATTCCTTAAAGAATTTCTGATTGAAGATGAAAGCAACACCACTGATCTCTTCGACTCGAGCTTCCGCTTCGGTACGTTTATTAATGAAATTCGCTGTTATCGCGATGGCAAGTTTCCCTCGAAATTCTTTTCGTTTGAAACCTTCCAAGGTATTTCTTTTACCGTCAGCACCGATTAAAACGTCGAATTCGTACTGAGAGACTGGATGATCAGCTGGCGTAGTTTTAGCTCTCCAACCGATTTCTGAAAAAGCCAGAAAAGTAAACTATTGAAACAAAACCACACAGTGGTTCTCTAAAAATTTAATCGAAATGATAAAGTTTCTGTTCGTACGTTAAACTTTTAATTATCAAGTAATTCAAGCGTATTCTCGAGCTCCGTATTTTCCACAAAGTTGTTGAGAAGCGTTCATTCGACATACTTCCGGTAATGAAGCTTTCGAGAAAGCGGTAGTTATACGACGTTAAAGCGTGCGAGAGAATCGGGAAAGAGAAGAAAAAACTTTCCAGGTCAAGAAACTTTTACGTGTCAAAGGGATGTGGGATTAAGCCGTGGAGAGGGTCGATTACTCACTGCCTTCTTCCTGGTTCTCCGGAGGTGGTATCAAAGAGTCGAAGCTTACGCTCTCGTGGAACTCAACACCGAGGATCAAAGCGACTTTGAGCAGAATACATTGAAGCTGCCGGATGCTGATGTGATCGATGGAACCTGCGCAGAATTTCCCGAAGAATTTCTTCGCGCCTAGGCCACGAAGATCTTGAATGACAAAGGGCCAGAGATGAAGGACGTTGTTTCTGGACATACGATCTCTCTTCTCGACAACCACCACTTTTGCTCCAAGCAATTGGGCTTCAATCGCCGAACGAAGACCGCAAGGACCGCCTCCGATTATTAATACCTGTATACAATTATTGATGAGTGTCCTCATAAATTATAAATTATGTTACATATAAATGTATTATGTTTCCGCATTGTTTAATCAGGTTTTATAGATTTGATTAACTATGTGTACGCAATAACTTAGAAATAAAACAGTCGAAATCCGAGTGAGCTTTTTAGTTTGAGCATCGACATTTGAGCTTGCAAGCTCACACCTGATGGCTCAAACTAAAAAGCTCAATAAAATTTTCCAAATTTCCTCCAAAAATATGAGCTTTTTAGTTTGAGCATCGACATCTGAGCTTGCAAGCTCACACCTGATGGCTCAAACTAAAAAGCTCAATAAAATTTTCCAAATTTCCTCCAAAAATGTGAGCTTTTTAGTTTGAGCATCAACATCTGAGCTTGCAAGCTCACACCTGGTGGCTCAAACTAAAAAGCTCAATAAAATTTTCCAAATTTCCCCCAAAAATGTGAGCTTTTTAGTTTGAGCATCGACATCTGAGCTTGCAAGCTCACACCTGATGGCTCAAACTAAAAAGCTCAATAAAATTTTCCAAATATCCCCCAAAAATGTGAGCTTTTTAGTTTGAGCATCGACATCTGAGCTTGCAAGCTCACACCTGATGGCTCAAACTAAAAAGCTCAATAAAATTTTCCAAATTTCCTCCAAAAATTTGAGCTTTTTAGTTTGAGCATCGACATCTGAGCTTGCAAGCTCACACCTGATGGCTCAAACTAAAAAGCTCAATAAAATTTTCCAAATTTCCGCCAAAAATGTGAGCTTTTTAGTTTGAGCATCGACATCTGAGCTTGCAAGCTCACACCTGATGGCTCAAACTAAAAAGCTCAATAAAATTTTCCAAATTTCCTCCAAAAATTTGAGCTTTTTAGTTTGAGCATCGACATCTGAGCTTGCAAGCTCACACCTGATGGCTCAAACTAAAAAGCTCAATAAAATTTTCCAAATTTCCGCCAAAAATTTGAGCTTTTTAGTTTGAGCATCGACATCTGAGCTTGCAAGCTCACACCTGATGGCTCAAACTAAAAAGCTCAATAAAATTTTCCAAATTTCCTCCAAAAATTTGAGCTTTTTAGTTTGAGCATCGACATCTGAGCTTGCAAGCTCACACCTGATGGCTCAAACTAAAAAGCTCAATATAATTTTCCAAATTTCCTCCAAAAATATGAGCTTTTTAGTTTGAGCATCGACATCTGAGCTTGCAAGCTCACACCTGATGGCTCAAACTAAAAAGCTCAATAAAATTTTCCAAATTTCCTCCAAAAATGTGAGCTTTTTAGTTTGAGCATCGACATCTGAGCTTGCAAGCTCACACCTGATGGCTCAAACTAAAAAGCTCAATAAAATTTTCCAAAATTCCTGGAAAAATATGAGCTTTTGAGCTATGTGCCAACAAAATTAGGAGACAGATTGGACAGGGGGGAGAGGCAGGGCTGGAAGGGGCAGTGAGATCCGTATTCGAGCTTTAGAAATTCTAGAAATATAAACATATAAAAATATAAAAGTAAAAAATATTGTACATCTTGTCGACCAAAGTGTCAAGACAAAGCTTTTCAGAAGAATTTACCTGCAAAGTTTCAGCTCGGTAGAAGTTATTAAACAAAGGAGATTGAAGGTATTAAACAATTACCCTGGTATTGGGGCAAGCTTTTCCGCGATTGTAACACTTATGGTTGGCCCTCTGATCGAATTTTTTCCATAATGCTTGCGCCTTCCAGGATCTCAGCTTCGCTTTTAGTTTTGGATAGAATTGCGTTATCGTGTTCGGCTTAATCTTTAGGACTTCACAAAGGTGCCTAAATTGTCCCAGGATCGACTTGAGTGTGGTGGCATTGCAGAATTGATCGAACACGTTATTCGCAATCGCGACTTCCGGGGAATTCGGCGTCTGCTTCCGGCTAGACTGCTGGTGATCCATCTTCGTGATCTTACAACTTTCAACGAACGATAATGCCGTCAGCCTGTCATTACCTGAAACAAGAATTTTAATTTGTTAAATCACTTGATTCTTTCTTCTTTGTTTCTCTTTGTACTTTTTTTGTTCAATTTCTTTGATCATTCCTCCTAAAACCAACAATTTTACTTTAATTTTGTATCTAGAACATAGAATGTATTTCGCAGAACGTTTATTTCACAAAAATAATTCACTAACTATTGACTTCTGCTTTCCATTTACAGATAACTATCTCTCGTTTCTATTTCAGCAATCAAATCGCAAAGAACTCACTAAAAGTGTAATTTTAAACGAAGTTGAGTAGAAAAATGTTCTTCTGCACGATAACATCAGTCATTGCAACAGTCTGAATAGTTCAACAAGAAATTCTTAAGCCGCTTGTGTTTATCCCATATTCATACATTTTTCCTAAAAATGACTTCATCCCTCTGTTCTCAAAATACTAATTTAACATATTTAAATACAATAGATCCAAAATCTTAATCCCTCTGGCTTCCTAATAAAAATTCAACTTTGAATTACCAAATAAACAATTATATTTCAATATCCAAAAGAATCTTCTCTTGCTAGGGGTTGATAGGATTCAAAAGATGAAGTGTTAACTCGTGACGAATCGGAATTAATTCCGCGACACATTTTGAACGACGTCCTCGCGACACCCTGCTTCCGCCTAGAGCGAAACTGCACAAGGGACTATTGATTTTTCATTATCAAAGATAGGGTAGCGAGCGAGTGCTTGGAAACGGACCCACAAATAACCATCCCCCTAATAACGAAGACGCGAATTCACAGGGAGGAGAATGGATCAACGGCATCGATGTTAAGGCAGAGCGGAGGTTTCCGTCCCGGGGCATCCTCGAGCCACTCGAAATGTCACGAGGTGCTGCCCGAGATGCCGTCTGCATGCCTTTCGCTTCTCGACGGGGCCATATAGATCATCGGTTACTCGTCTTCCGATAAGTGCAGGCTAAATGCAGAACCCAACGATTTCACGCTGCAGTCTGGTGCATAGGAGGTGGAAAGGTTCGATTGCGCTTGAAAGACCGAGAGGGGAAATGGAAACTTTAAGACTCGCTTGTACCTTTTATTTGAACGAGTTGATTGGAATTTCTTACTTTTTATATTTTTATGGTTGTAAATAATTACTTTGAAATACAGTTATTGCAATGTGTGATTGTACTTGGGGAATTTAGAGGGGATTCGATGACTTTGGGACAGGTCTTCAGTTTTTATTTGAACGAGTTGATTGGAATTATTTAGTTTCTACATTTTTAGGAATGGTAATAATTATTGTGAAATTCAGTTATTGTTAAGATTGCAAGGAAGTGCATAGGAGGTTCCAAGATCTGATTGTGCTTGGGGAATTTAGAGGGAATTCAGTGCCTTTGGGACACAGCTTTTATTTGAACGAGTTGAGTGGAATTTCTTAGCTTTGATATTTTTGGGACTGTAAATAATTATCGAATTACTGTGAAATATAATTATGCCAAAGTTTGCAACGAGGTGCATAGGAGGTAACAAGATTTGTATTCACTTGGGGAATTTACAGAGGAGATGTCTTTGAGACTTTTATTTAAAGGGGTTGATTGGGATTTGATAGCTTTGTAAAAATAAATATTGAAGAACCGTAATTGTATATTACAGAGTGCATGTTAATGAGATTGCAGATCCTCCGATCCAAGAACTCTTAATAATTCGTGGAGATACTTCAAAAGTGCAGCGTTTTAATCGCGTCGAGTCAAATTTGGTGACAGAACAATTTAAAATTGCTAGTTATTGCAACGGATAGACGTAAGCTGGAAACTTAGGCGTAAAGATCCGTAAGCATTGTTATAAACTATAATGAGACAATTACGAATCTCATTGAACGTCATTCCTACTTGTTATTTAACATATTCGATGAAAGCTTCAGCTTGTAATACCACTACTTCTGGCTTCCTCCTCGACGCAGCACGTTAATGACATTACAAACGTCCAGCTTAACGCGTTAAGTAACTAATATCGTAAAAGACAGTAATTCTATGAATTGCATTGTGAAATAAGACGATTCGTTCGCCAAAGCTCTTGTTAATCTGAGTTTAAATTAATATTCTTTCAATTAATTGTTCGCAAAGGATTTTAGCGCCTCCCTCTTCCCTTTTATAGCTAGAACTCCCATGGAAATTTTTTATCATCGTTACAAAATTTCGCAAAAATTCAAATTCCAATTGTTATCGAAGAATATTAACAAATTTCTCAATAAAACATATTATACAATATTCTCAATGTTTATATATAGTACTGTAAAGTACGTAGCTACAGAGGCAACGTTGCTAAAGTCTCAAACCTCCAACTAGCAAGTCCAAGTTCGAATCCCATCAGCTTCTGAATCTTTCCCTACGTGACACGTATACTTATTAGAGTTCATGGTGCTCATCCAAATCACAGAATCCTATCATAACATCAGTACACCTAAAGCATCCAAAATACACCATATAATCCGTTACTTCGGAAAGTAGTACAAGTTCACTTTTGCGAAAAGTATGTTTAACTTAGTTTTATCTAAACATACGTATCTTCTTCTCGCAGCTCAAATGCCAAGGTAAACAGAATAAAATGTCACGATTTCGTCGAAAAGTCTTCAACTGTTACATATTACATCAAGAAAGCTGATATCTTCAATTAACACGTTGAACGTCAACGGTATCTGGCTTGTTTCATCATTTTTATCGAAATCAAACTTATTTTGATTACATCTTTACAAAGCAGAAATCTTAAAGACAGAAGTACATATATCTAGTTAGCGAGTTTTTATCTCTTCGATGCCAATATTTAATTCGTAAGGAATTTTGTAAATATTAATAGATAAAACTTTTCATTTCAGTTAATGTTTCCCTTAGAGGACATTGAAGTGATAATTTTCTTCTTAAAATCCTATTAATTTTCTATTAAATTCTATTAAACTCCAGTATTACAAATTGAATGCGTTAGAAAATTCGTAAATATTACAATTAAAAAATTCATAAAATTTCATTAAATTCACCAAAGCCGGTCATCAGTGACCCCTATGGCATTCACACATCTTAATAAATAAGATACTTCTACCACTTTGAAATAAAACGGCTCCTATAATAAAGAATCTAAAGTACCACAATGTAATTACAATCATCTCCAACAATTCCTCCCTACAATAAAACTGTCTTCATAAACAATTCAAAACAAAATTAAAAAAAGCATTTCCACAAACGAATCAATTAACGTCCCTCCCCGTTATCCCATGTCGTCCAACAATTCTTCAACGTCCCCTCTCTGTAAAGTCAGCCGATAATCGGAACCCAATGCGATTATCACGTACGCACAATAATCGAGGCAAGAACAAATGCTAATTTCTCCTCCGTACCGTTCAATGACTCATTATGCAGAGACACGTCCCTACGGGCGGGCATGTAATATCGTGCGACGAACACGTCGACGTATCGTGCCGGCGATGCTCTCCTCTTCGACGGCCGCGGTTCTTTGAACTTACGGCCTGATAACTCCTCCTAACGCGTCTCTCCTGCGGGTGGCTTCGTTTTGCCACGGTGAACTCATCTCTCGCCCGTGCGACACGCGATGCACAGAGAGCCGGGAAAAACGGAAGCAAAACGACGAGAGCAGAGAGGGCGAACTTTCTCCGATAGAGGCATCCTTCGATGATCAAAAGCATCCGAGATGAGAGAGAGTACAACACTGAGAGTATTTTTATAGCTGCTTCTTTCCAACGATCGACAGTGATGAATCTACGGAGCTATTTGCTCGCACGATGGCACTTCCGGGGAGGGTATGACGGAAGTGGAGAAATTGCTTTATATGGAGTTTATGGGGTGGGAGGGAAAGAGTTGGAGATTGTGATTAGAATGTTTGAGTTTAAATTTTATGGTAGCTTTGGAATTTTTATTTGGCCTTGGGTGATTTGGGTAGTTCGAGTGGGATCTGCTACTTTGGGTGGCTTCTTAGTAAGTGGGGATGTGATGTATGTGGTAAGTGATTTAGGTGGAGTTGATTGAAAGGTGATGAGGAGGAATTTCGATTGGAGAGAATGGAGACGTTGATTTTTTGAATTTTTTCAGCTTTGAGGGGAATGACCATTTTTGTCTTGGATCTAGAATTTTCGAAGATGCTTGAATCACTGATGTTATGATGTATGTGGGAAGCGATTTAGTTGATTGGTAGGTGATGAGGAATTTCAATTGGAGAGAATGGAGGCGTTGCTTCTGTTTTTGAAGTTTTATCAGCTTTTACTGATATGAGCGTTTTGCTTAGGAGCTCGAGAATTTGGGTGAGGTTCGAATCACTGATGTTGTGATTTATGTAGAGTTGATTGGTAGATGATGAGGAGGAATTTCGGTCGGAGAGAATGGAGGCGTTGCTTCTTTTTTCGAAATTTTATCAGCTTTGTCTGATATGAGACAATTTTATCTAGGGCCTAGGGTTTTAGATGATATTCGAATCACCGAGATTATGATGTGGGTAGTAATTGATTTAGGTGGAGTTGATTGGTAGATGTTGACGAGGAATTTCTCAGAAATTAATCAGACATACGTCCACTCATTGCATTATCCTTGGGAATTTCAGTGGAGAGGAATTATAATTAAAATTACAATTACATGATCGAAGCATGAGATCGTGGGAGGCGCGATAGTATCATTCGAGCGCGATCGATTCGTGTAGACGGTGTTGTGGCATATTTTCGTTATTTCCTCTGGGAAATTTTTCCCACGTGCCCTGAATATCAGTCTCGATGTTTCCGAATATGTTTTAAAACTAGGTGTGGAATAAGTTCAGCTACAAGTTAGAGATATTGATCGAGCATGAATAAATACCAGAATGTTGTCTAAAATGAAAAAAAATAATCAGTCAAGAAACTAAAAAGTTGTTCTCCACATACACCTGTAAGGATAGGGCCCTGAGCCATGAGATGACGTCTCTGGTTTTGGACGAGGTGTATGGGTGGCGACACAAAAAGAAAAGACAAGCAAATGAGTAGAACAGTGTTTGGAATGGAATGAAAAAGTAAGCAGTGGTCGACGAAAGTGTTTAATAATATACCTATGTTTTTTTTGTTATCTAAGTGTCTATTAAATTATTTAATAAACCCCTCTTCCTCGGCAATCCTTACACACCTATCCTAGCTAAAATGTCTATTACAATCAAACTCGAAAAATATCAAAGAAAAAGAATTATCACAGTCATAGCAATTTGTGATAGAGCCAAGGTGTTATATAAGGACCAATGTGATCATTGATGGAGATTTAACGCAATGAAAGCGCATATAACGAGGCAATCTTAATCAATGGAATCCAAAGGCATCGTTCGAGTCAAGACACGTAGTTTCGCGTTCGCATCAGGGCAGAATCATTTCTCGTTGTGCACGTACGATCAGCTGTTCCGGCCATTATCACAAATTGTCCGAGCAAACGAGCGTCATCCGACGTCCACGTTATACCTACGCGTGTATTTTTCGTCTTCTGCATTTTCGTTCTAAGCTCGTGGGTTGCGTTGCCTCTTCCAGCCATCAGAACGCGCGTTACCTCGTTGTTTCTTCGATCGTTTAGGTATTCAAGGAATGATTCTACATATTCTACGACGTATGGCTGGTCGTTTGTGGGATTTACATAATGCGGATGAAAAGTGGCCGATGGAGTTTGTGCGGTTTGAAGGGGGACTTCCTTTTGATTGCTTGGAAGAGATGGTTGTAACCAATTTGGACTTGAGGTATGTTTATGGGAATTTTGTGGGAAATTCTTTTCATTTTTGTTTGAAAATTGGTCATAAATTGAAAGTAAAGAGTGGACTTTTGAGTGGTTTTGTTGTAGAAGTGTGGAAGAAAATGAGCAAAATTGAACAGCTGCATTTTCATTGATATTTCAGGTGCTATGGTTTAAGTAGATTGCGAATAAATAAATATGTTCGAATCAAATAAATGAAGTGGGCAAAAAACTTGATCAATTCAATCGCTGACAGTCTTCAAGATGTACAAAATTGAAACAAAAACAGCGGTAGATACTTCAGGAACTTTTTTAAAACGTCTGGGCAAGTCATTTCGATCAGCTTGGTAGGTCTAGTGTTAAATGATAAATTATCAAAAATATTCTAGGGCTGACTAGGATTTGTACTTGGGCCCATCAGCTGAGACTCAAAGTCTTCAACACTAACAATAAGACTACCGGTGTCTATTATATTTATACCCATTAAATAACTACTCTGAACAAGTAGGTACTTGCTACCCCACTTCCCTATAAAAAGAAATTATTCGAAAAAAATTTCTAACCGGTCATTTCAACCATTTCATATACCGTATTTTTTCACTGTCAAAAGAAAATTATCACTATAAATCTAACTCCCTCACGATATGAAAAAAAACGCCAAATCAACCTTACACAAAAAAATAGCCATCAAATTCAATTCCAAACCAAAAAAACACTATGAACCAGGAGTTCAAACATCAAACTATCACTTAGCCCAATTTCAAACATCCCTGCAATATCTTTCCCAAATTATCATAATATATCCTATCCTCCTTGATCCAAAATACTCCTACACCTGTAGATCCCAAACAAAACACTTACAACACTTATCCAAACAAATTAAATAAGAAAGGACAATACATTCCCTTAACGAACGCCAAAATAATTCCACCACAGACTCATCCCAGGTACCGTGGAGTGATCCGACTACAAAAGAGGTATTCTACCGAATAAAACTGACGTCGGCGCCAACAAGTATCGAGGTTTTATCGATGGGGGAGCTCAGAAATTTACCGTAAGGTTTGAGCCACCTGCGACGGTCGATCGGGCAAGTGACCCGAATGTTAAACGTTGGACGTGGTTAAGAACGAGTGCAAGCGGGGCAAACAGTTCACTGGGTTATCTATTAGAAGTCTCGAAAGACTGTTGAGCAACGCTACTCTACTGAGGTGTCGTGCTACGTTTTGGAACAACTTGGAACGCGGCCACTATCATCATCATCGCCGCCATCATCATCATCATAAGTGTGATTCTCATTTTCTCCAACGGCAAGTGAGAGATTGCCAGAGTGTCCGAAAGACATTCGCATTGGTGAATATGTACTTGAGGATGAGAGAAAAGAAATTCCTAATGTGAAACGGTGAATGTACAATTATTTTGAGTGATTATTTGTTTGGATTGGTGTCTTCTGTGTTCCTTTGTTGGGTGGTTGTAATGGAAGGTATGCAGGAGAGTGGAATGTTTGAAGATAGATTTGTTAGTGTTATTAACACATTGTGTACGGATGATGAGATATCTCATTTGTAATTTTTTTTCATATGAATGAAAGTATCGTCTACACAAAAAATTTAAAAAAAATTGATCTTGCTGCTTTGGCCAGTAGACTTGAATTTTTTCATGTCAAATAAATGTATATCGAATTTTCAAAAGAGTACAAAATTAATTGGATATATAAAATGTACCAAATCTCTAGAGCGCTTAATCCTTTGGCCTACTTCTTTTCCGACTGGCCGTGCAATGACTTAAAATTAAATCCTCAAATCAAAAGTTCTCACTGATTTCTGATATTTCGTTAAAGTTAATGGAATATTAACCACTTGCTGTATTGAGAAAAATTTTCCAGAGTCAATTGAAATTCGAATTCGTATCCACCGGTAAAGAATTCCAGCTTTGTTTCCGGTGGTAGCAGGACAGACATTTGAAGTTCGCAGCCTGCATACGAATAACCTCGGCAGTTTGAAGAGAAAATTCTAATCAAAATTCTGACAAACTTCAAGCCATGAAGTTTTACAACCTCTCAAAAGTCTTGAACATCATCTTGCCGTATAATCCATAGAAGAAAATTCACTCGATCTCGATCAAATTACTTCGAGGTTTAAACAAGTCGATAAATCGTCTCTCGTTCCGACGTTCTTGCTGTATTTCGAATTTTTGAATAATAAATCATGCATGTACTTTGTATCGAGCGCGTTTCCAATATCACGGATGAATAAATAATCTAACCGAGACAGCGGAGGCAAAGAAAGATGAAAGACCGAGCGTCTTTTTGTCGGGCCCCGTAATTACAGCTAAAGAAGCAATCGGAGCACATCCTTTTATTTCTTCTCGTCTCTCTTTCTTTTAATCTCATGCTCGTTTATCTTACAGCTTCTTCTTCAATGCCGAAATGAACGATATCATTGGCAGGATTACCTGTTTTACCCGTGTACAAAGTAACACCGGCCTTTATACATAAATGATCAGAAAAGCGAGGGCAGAAGTCTATAAATACACGATACCCTGAAAAAAAGAAGAAGTTTCGAGGGAAATGGGACGACGTACTTTTTTTTTTCTCCAAGAATTCCAACGTAACCTTCGTCGACGGACACTTGAAAATGGGACTTTTGAGCTTTTGAAATTCTTCGTGTCTCGACCCTTTCTTCTTCTTAGTGGACGAAAATAAACGGCGGAGGAACGTGTATGTTCGATCTTAATTTAAGTGATCGAAAGTACAAACAGTATGGACAGTGTCTGATAAGAGAACATGCGGTGAATTAGCATAAGCAAGATTAGACCGCGTTAGAATTTGATGTAATGCGATACGCAGACTTTGGAAGTTATTGTGGGATGAGAGATGATAATATTTGTTGAGAATATATTTTTGAAACCACTGGGAAAGAAGTATCGAATGAAATAATTCCAGTTTTTGTATGTACTTGATTTTTATAGAAAATTGCTGTAAAATAAAATCTGATGAAATTTTAATAAGTATCTAATAAAAGTGCTTAATTACAGAAATTTCGTATCGCTTAGAAATGTTTCTCCATTATGAAATAGAATCTGCAAGAAATTCTCGATTTCGTCTCAATAAAATTAAAGTTGAATAAATCATAGAAAAGGTATCAAATATCAACATTTTCCTATCGTTTGCAAAAATCTGCCTATTAAGAGATAAAATCTGTAAAAAATCCTTATCAACCATTAACACTAGAACAATCAAACCAGTTGATATGACTAGATCCAAATTTTGCCAAAAATTCTCCAAGTTTATAGAAAACATACACGGCAAATATTTCACGTCTATCTCGTAGAACACGATAATCTTTTCCGCCCCTTGCTTCCACTTTTTCCAAAGTACTTATTTAATATCTTCCAATACAATAAATTCAACGCCGATACTTTTAGAGTTAACGGGTTATCTTAGTTCATAGATTCCGCGAAGAAACTACAAATATTTCATCTTTTATGAAGCTAAAAGCGAAGAAATCTTCCCTCGCAGCGGCGTAATTTTCCTTTGACCCTATTTTACAATTTCCACCGAGCCAAAAGTATTTTAAGGCGTCGCACGTTTTATTAGGTTTATACGGCGAACAAGTCAATGGAGTCGAAAACGTCGATACAATGATTCGATGAGCCAACGATAGTTGGAAGAAAGCTATCGAGGTGTGTCTCTCAACGGGGAGTGTCGTCATCAATCGAGACGAAGCGGAGGCTTCAATGAAACCGCTGTAAAAGCCAACAGTGCGCAGCCGAGACGTCGGAAAAGCGTCGTCCAAGCGAAGCACCACTCGAGGAGTGCTTGGTACTACGTGTAAAAGTAAAAGTTTCCCTTAAAATCTACGTATCTCCGCAGACACCGTCTAAAAATCAATAAGCATTTTCACCCGGCGCTCTCGTCTCTTGCACTCTGGTTCCACGACCCAGAAAAGTTGGATCCGTTTCTTTCATTTCATGTTTAAATTCATTTGATCTTTTCAATGAATTATAAATCATCAGGTTGATCCATTATTTGAAAAAGGTTCACTATAGACAACACAGTAGAAGAATACTGATCCATTATTTAACCCTTTGACTGTGGCAGCCTCTTGGAGAAATCCATCAATATAGAAGGAGCGTTATTCACATGTCATTCGTTCTGACTGCTGGTCCACTGACTAGTGACAAAAAAATATCCAGAGATTTAATTCCATTTTTAGGGTGTAAAAAAGTAATTGCACACAACTTTAACACAAGATTTTACGGGCGTGAAATCTCTACACCGCTATATATTAAATAAGGAATTTGGAAATAGAGGTATCAGGCGACAAAAAAGATGATCAATTAAGTAATGTGTACATTACAAGATACATGCGAAATATCTACCGTACCACATCTCTACAAGTTTGGAAGGCGTTCCTAAAAAGTTAGGAATCCGTCAATTTGACGGCTTTCGAAAACCTAGTGGTAAAAACAATTACCGCTTCTTGGTTGCTACGTTACATAGAATGATGAATATCATGTTGAATCAATTGGCAAAATAGTGAAGAGTGTTACAGTAAAAAAAAGGAGAGCCTTTCGTATCTATTGATAGACCTGTGAAAGCAATATATACGTCTTTGGTAGTGGAAGGGTTAAAAATCTCTAGTCCTACCTGCATACAATTCTCCCTATTCTACGTTTTTCCGTAATTGTATAATTATTAGGTGTACAAATTAATTCTCGGCCTTTTTTGACTAACTTTGACATTTATTTATAACAATGTTGATATAAATTCAATATTAAACACAATCTTTTTCATTTTCTATACGTTTTTGCCATCTCTCAGGTAATTGTCGGATTCCAGATCGGAAAAATGATAGTGGTTCACATCAATTAAATCATTGAGGCATTTATAGACCTGTTCAACTTACTTGACTTGAGAATCAGTTAGGTGGTGTTTTAGGGATCGAAATAAGTGGTTATTTGAAAAAATCAAAATCAAAATCGAACAAATCATTTCTTTCGCCTCTGTAGCGTTTCTTTTTTTTAATTGAAACGCGAAAAGAAGACAGTGCCTAAAATGTTGCTTATCGAACGACATCGTTTCTACACATGATTTTTCACGTTATGTCTGGAGTAGAGTCATGCGATATATCTTATTTTAAAGCTAACAAATGGCGCTTTAGAATGACTATCCAAATTTGGAAAAATTCTAATCTGAATAGGTTTTGTAGTCGATGAAATCTGGGGGCCGAGAATTAATTTGTACACCTAATACATTTAAAATTTTCCACGGTGGTCGAATAAATTCTCCATCCCTCGAAATGTATGTACAAAATGAAATTTAACCCTTGAATTCCATCCTCGAGTAACCTTCAAGTCCAGTCGAGTCTCCTTGAACCGGTACCATGAACGGAGACCAATATCGAGGCAAAGTACCGAAGTATCGGTCTCTCCTCGGTTAAACTTGGGCTATCATTGCCAGTCTCTCGGCTCCTCCGTGGAAGGGAAATAACAAACAGCCCGCATCCAAAGTGACCACAAAAGAGAAGGTGAGTGTGCCTCTATAAATACGATGCTCGAGGTGGGCGATTGCGAGAGACGCAGTCCTGCGGAACTAGAGCGACCGAGCAGAGGACCAATTTTACAGACACCGTGGGCGTCGATGAAGAAGCTGCCGCTGACACTGCACCACGTATTCCTGGGGGTACACATGCGCGATCGTCGAACAGAAGAACACGATTGCTCGCCAAACGAATCGGGACGATTGGATTTTCCTTGGACACTCGACCCTTCTGCGACGATCGATTTTGCTTTAGGGATGAATCACTCTTTGATAGGATTTCGGATGAGTCGAGATGCATAGTTTGATATTATGCAGTTTGAGATTCTTTTGAACGATGCTTGTTCGCCAGAAACTATCATGAGCTGTCTTCGAGGAGCGGAAGTGGAGGATTGTATCGTTGGTTCTTTATATTTAGCTTGCAGATTATTAACACGCTGAATGTGTGGAAATTGTCAAATTGGCGGTTCAAGTTGAAGTGAAGTAGATTTTAACTTGTGCCTTACAATACAAAAATTACTTAGCTGATCACCTGCTTCGCCTTTTTTTAAATATATGTAATTATTACAGATTTAACTGTAATAATCTGTGATAATTAAATGTATTAAGTATTAATTTACAGATATCTTTATTGAAAATTGATGCACGAAGAAAACTGCAGTTTTCTAGACACTCTGAAGACTTCTTGAGACAAAGTAACGTCTTAACCCGTTCACTGCCAAATTTTTCTTGGCGTGATTGTTTCTGGAAGAAGTATTGTCACAGTTTAAAAGTAAAAATAATTCTCGAAAATTACTGCTTAAAAGTACAACTAAGACAGACTGTTTTAAACGCATTTCATCTCAGCACCACATCATATATCTAAATTGAATACTGAAAGATTTAGAAAATTAATAAATCTCCAAAAGGAGATCTTGAAACGTAATGGTTTCACCGTCTCTTCCAATGATCTTTTTCTCATCGCTGCTTATTATGCTTTCACTGCAATTTTTTTTAATTTTAACTACCCTATTTTACTTATCAAACTTCATCTGTGCTACTTTATCTATGCTTTAAACTATCTATTTGCTCTCTTTACATGAGTACAGAGTCTAATAATGATATTAGACTGCGGATTTTTATGCATTTATGACAAATTAAATACGACTAAAATATACAAAAAGAACATAATATAAAAATATATCTGAAATATCCAAAGTATGGTATTTGTTGTAATATTTATTAAGTGCAATAAAACCCTAGATAGGTTTTCCTGACACACCTGCATTTGTGAAACTCGAAATTTGCATAAACATCCGCAGTCTACTCATTATCTTACGCTTTGTTTTATTCTATATTATTTTATGTTTTGTCTATAAGAACTATTGTAATGGCTTTTTTTTCTTTGTGGCTTGTCCAACATTGTAACGGACAACAATAAATATCTATCCTATCTACACGCTACGTTAAAATTCTATCCTTCCATGCAAAGAATCTCCAAAAAATATCCTACAACGATTTCAACTCAAGCGAACTACTCAAGTGTCCCATTATCTCCTTCTACCTCCACTTTGGAATTCAATTAACGCAATCGAGTTAAGAGACAGAGAATTAACGTCACTTAGTAGCCACAAACGTTATTATCTCATCGCATTCATTCGCTCCTCCTGCGATCTCTTCATTTCGACTTTGATCCTCGCCGATGTGACAATACGAATTGATACGTTGCCTCTTTTTTTCCCTCGTCGCCAAGGGTCATAAATTCTCGGCAATTAACAGCATCAAACGTCGGTCAGACGGCTTGCAGACGAGTATAGCGCAGGTTGTGGACCTCGTCTCGTTACCAGACGTGCAACGACACTATCGTGCACACAGCATGTGCACAATAATATGCACTTGGTTGCAGAGCACGTGGGCGCCGTTCGATGAACGCCAGCATCCATTATTTTTGTCCCATCGATTTTATTGGATATGGACGGTGTGTTCGTAGAGGAGGTGACATTATCGTGGTCGTCTAATACTCGATTGTTGTAACGTGGCTTTTACAGCGACTGAATAATTGAAGGATGCGATTCTCGATTGCGGATGACGAAGAGGATAATTATTGGATGGATTTGTGATTTATTGAGGGTGTGACAATGGTTTGTATAATGTAATTTAAAATATAGATATAGGATTGGGAGGTGAAGGTTTGCATTTTCAATTAAAAGATCTCAATTGAACACTTTGGAGACTTTGATAGATTTTTTTAATTGCAATTTGCTATATTGCTTCAGTGCTTTTGTGGGAACCTAATTTTGTGAAGGTTAAATGATTGTTAGAGTCGAATATATCAATAGAAGATGGTTTTGGGATTTGGAGGTAAAGACTTGGACTTTTAGTTAGGAGACTGGAATGAAATGCTTTGGAAGGAGATTTTTCTTAACTATTGTTCTGTGCTGTGTAGCTTCAGTGTGATGGTGATCTGAGATTGTAAGATCTGAGTGAAGTAATTGTAGCCGAAAAATATCAGGAGGAGACAGTTATGGAGTAAAAGGTTCTCTTCTTGAATAGCATAGTTAGAATCAGAGTACTCGAGCATTCATTCAGAGTTTCTATAAAAGATTCCAGTTTCTGTGAAGTTTCTATTGTTTAGCATGAAGTAACAACTCTTCTACTTTTCTTCTTTCTTAAGTACTGTTTTGAAGCACTGCTTAAGAGACGCTGCTCAGTAGCTGGCCAATTTAATTAGAAATTTATAATAGCCAAATATTATTATATTACATATTAGATTCGACAACACCTTAATTCTCGTCACAATTATAAAGTATTATTTGATAATAAAGAATAAAAGTTTGACTACAAGATGTTATATTGAAAGTATTATAGAAAGCAGGTTTTAAAGAGCATCAAAAAGCCATGTATTATTTATGTGATATTAATTTGTAGCGGAAGGTGTTTCCAACCTTATTAAGTTTAACAATCAATTTGCAGAATCGCGCGGAGACGTAGAAAGTAAGTGCGAAAGACGCCGGAGGTGCTGCAATTAGCGAGGCTTTTTAAATTTTCGCGACAATTAGCGTGTTTCTCGACGTCGGCAGACCGACTCCAGACGTGGCAAACAGGGGAAATACTGTCGCCGGATTATTAACTTGTACCTCGATACTTGGCAGAGGTGTATAACCCCCATGGAAGCGTGTCCATGCAAAAAAAACTACATGGTGTCAGTAGTTCTCGCACTTTCCTCGGTAAATTAATCGTCGCCTCTGATCTTGAACAACTATATCTATCTACTATTCAAATCGTATTAATTATAGAAACAATAATCTGTTGTCAATAATTCCTATAAAAACTCATCGACTAATATTTTCTATTAATATCAAAATCTCCTTGCAAAAGATCGCAGTTCAATCTCACAGAAACGCAAAGTTACTGTTCTCAATTTTCTAAAATTCTTCATCAAAAGCAATTAACCAAACATAATAATGGTGTACCAAACATAAACAATTTCAAGATTTCAAAATTCGTTCTTCTTTCATGCGAGTTCCTAAAGAATCCTTGGAGAACAACAATCTCCGTGTCTCAAGTACCAAAAATCAGAATAGTTCCAAATACCATAAAAATATCAATAATAATAAAATAACTATAATCTAAGTAATAAAAAGTAAATTAAAATAGCCATAATCGATCAATAAATTTTATAATATCCAATCTCACATCAACGCAAAGCTACTGCTCTCAATTTTCTAAAATTCTTCATCAAAAGCAATTAACCAAACATAATAATGGTGTAACAAACATAAAAAATTTCAAGATTTCAAAATTCGTTCTTCTTTCGTGCGAGTTCCTGAAGAATCCTTGGAGAACAACAATCTCCGTGTCTCAAGTACCAAAAATCAAAAGAGTTCCAAATGCCATAAAAATATCAATAATAATAAAATAACTATAATCTAAGTAATAAAAAATACAATAAAATAGCCATAATCAATCAATAAATTTTATAATATCCAATCTCTCTAACGTCCTCTCACTGTAATTTCATCCTCAACCATTCACGCATCTATTGCGCTCTGCTAAAAAGAAGTCCCGTGGAAGAAGCTTCAAAGAAATGCAAGTCGATTGATCAGAGTGAAAGAAATACGATTCTTCTCCTTTGCATTTTCGCAAATAACTCTATTGCTATATATTACACAATTCTACCTGCTAAACCGTCACACAAACTGATTGAATCGCCTAACGATTGAAATCAAATCAAACATGTCGAGTTCCGCGCGACTTCTCTTCAGCACCGCACGATACCTGCATCTCTGGTCGCACATGCAACGTGTATATTTGCGGTCTCGTAATTTCGTAGCCAAGAGCCGACACAAAGAGGCACTCTATTTCCCGCCGTGGAATTCTCGCACGAAGTGTTGCACAACATGAAAAAAAATATAAAAAAAGGGTAGGTTTCGACGATTGAGATGCAACGTGTCGTACTGCACGCGTCTCTGACTGAGTGTTAAAAAAAGAAACGGATGAAACCTTTCGGACGAATCGAGAGGATAAAGTGGGCCAATGGTGCTACGGTGGGTGAAGAGGCAAAGGCTTGGACTCAAAATCAGTGGGATGAAGATTAAATACCCTTGCAATCTATGGGAAATTTAAAATTCACTTGGGATTTAAATCTTTACTCTTTGGGATTTTAATCTTCGTGGTGCTGAAGTCACCTAAATACAGTATGTCTAAGTCAAAACGATAGTATTAGGTGTAAGGGAAAGTTCTGTCGTTTTTAATTCGTGTGGCATCCAAACAGATATTTTGGACAGGAAGACAAGTCTTTTAATGTGATCCAAAGCAGTAGTCTGATTAATTCCAAACTTGAAGCCCATTTTTGTGGAAGTTAACGTGGGTTTTGTCCTGATCATACTGCGATGGCGTTCCTGATCTGGGTTCATTCTTCAAAGAAAAATCACCCGAACGAAATTTCGCAAACTATCTTTGTCATTTCGAACTGTTACTGCATCCTCGCCAAACACGTCACACAAATTTTTTTTGCCTCCATCGCGTTATTCCCTTCTTGCAACTCATACAACATGCAATGTCTTAAGTGCACTTTTTCTTCACTCTTGTTAAGAGTTTTACAAGTTTAAAAAACTGACTAAAATACAAAAAAATGTGTATAAATCATCAATCATATACTAATCTAAGTGTTTAAACTGGTTTTAGTCGGATTAAAATTCTTGCTAAGGATTGATAACGCATAGAAGTGCAAGTGTTCAAAAACGACAGAACTTTCCCTTATACCTAATAGTTGAAGTCGAAAGGAATATAAAGGCAGAAAAAGAAATCCTTGGGGTTGGAACTGTTTGGTCCGAGTTTAAATCCCCGATCAGCTTTGGAACATTGTTAATTTTGGTGGTGCTATATGCATATCATAGTCTGGCTCGAACGTCATCTAAAATAATTAGTCTTACAATTAGATATTAGGGGTACCAAAAAGTAATCAAAATTGGATAAGTGAAAACGTAATTGGAAGCGTTTTTCAACAAGAAATCGAAGGACTTTTTTTGAAAAGGGAATCGAATAACTACATACCTTTACGCTGGCAAAAATGTTAGAAAATTATGGAAATTATTTTGTTGATTAGTATGTAAGATTTCTTTAATAAATATATCTTTTTCACCAGCAAAAAAGATTTTGATTACTTTTCGGTGCCTCTAGTCAATGACCATAATAGTTGAAGCCTACAAGATGCAACCATGCGAAAATGAATTCGACTAAACTATACGTACAAATCCACTGCGTTTCACTTCGAAATATCACTTGGATAGGTGTCGACAAAACGCTGAAAGAAAGGTCTGAGCTCTTGGGAATACAGTAGAGAAGCGAGCTGGAATAAACAAGCTATAAATCAGGATCGCTGACGATGATGCCCCGAATAAGAGCGACTCGAGATACGTCTTATTCTGCGTCGGTGCCAAGAGAGAAGAGTATAGAGGGTAGTCAGCCTAATTTCGTTGCTGATATTAATTCTTTGACACGTTTTGGCGACTTTCTTCATCGGATGGGGATAACGAAGATTTATGCGGATGTTTGAGTCCATAATATATACTTACGTTGCAGAGGGCAGGTTAGAATGTTTAATGAAGAGTCGAAGGAAAACGGGGTAGAATTCCCTTCTTTCTCTTTTTCTCTGGTAGATTGACTGTTATATTTAATGATTAGACTACGGATGTTTATGCATTTATGACAAATTAAATACGACTAAAATATACAAAAAGAACATAATATAAAAATATATCTAAAATATCCAAAGTATGGTATTTGTTGTAATATTTATTAATTGCAATAAATCCCTAGATAGGTTTTCCTGTCTCACCTGCATTTGTGAAACTCGAAGTTTGCATAAACATCCGCAGTCTATTAATGATAATTTGGTGAAACATTTGGGAGTTAGAATATTTCTAATCTCCAAACACAAGTTCTTAAACATACACATCGCCGGTTTTCAAGAACAACGACACATTTGGTTTTGTGACGTTATCGAGTTAATTACACAGGAAGAATCTACGTAAGCTTTACTCCACTGTGAATAAAACTCATAATATGAGTATATAATACATAGTATAATACATATTTGATATGTTTATAGATATCAAAGGATGAACAAAATTAAAAAGGGTCTATTGCAAAACTGTCATTTTCGAAATGTGTCGTTATTCCAGAAAATCGGAGATATATAAAAGTTAATGGTTTAGTTGCTAAACCGTTTATCATGCTATCATTGTAACTATGGAAAAGTGAATGATAGGTTTACGGAACTTTCCCAGAGGCAGCGAAGGTCAGAACTTGCGCCTCTAATTGGGATTTCCAGCTATTAACCAGGTACCCATCGTAGTTTCCTGGGTTTGTTTGAACGGTATAACTGAAGGGGATAACGCAAAGGATCAGAGTGAAGAATAAATAAAGAAAATCTCAATGTTCCAAAGGAAATTAAATACTGCAAATATCAGAACCACTGAAGCGGTACCAAAATGGCGTCTCCATAGAGAGCCGTACTTTGAAACGTAACTCTCGGAAGTTACATAATGAATTTGCAATATTAAAGATCTTTGCACATTTAGAACTTCGAATATCGAGGTCGATCATACAAAAATTTGAGAAATTTCAAGAGTCGAAGTAGGACAATATTGAAACTTTCAACTTCTTTGTAAGATATGAACTACTGAATAGTTTATGTCATCAGACTCCCATTTTTCAGAGTTAACTTTATTCTGCAATTGAAACTTTTACGTTTTCTAAGATTGATTTTCAAGAGAAAAAAAATGGCAGGGAAGAAAATTTAGAACGTGTCAACGACTGAATTTAAAGCGCTCGATAAATTCTCATGACGTTTTTATATGAGAGAGTCACGTTCTAATAAACGTTCGATTCCAATGAAGAAAGGCGAGCGAAATGGCACGAGGGTTGAAAAGGTTGCTTTCCACGGGAGAATAATTTCCATCGGATAATATTAGAACACGCTCGCGGATGTTTCATACGTCCAAGTATGTAAATCACGTTTCAGCCGAGAAGTCGGTTTCGGTAAGAGCAAACGTCGTTTGCGATGATTTGTTGTAATACTGGAACACGTAAGTACCGTACGAGAATGATCGCATTTATCTTTACACGAATTTCCATCCCCCGTGGCATACTTTTGCAATAATATTAATAGCTCTTTTATAGGTATTATGCACCTCTGTTCTCTGCTCTCTTTGAAATACAAAACGTATGTACCTTATTAATTCAAGGAGCTTGAGTCAAGAACAATGCTGTTACATTCTGCAGAAAAAGGTTGATACTGTTGAATATCTGTATACAATATTTGTAATTTATACTAAGCCGAGAGTCCCTTTTCTTAATTAGTCCCGTAAGGTTCAAAATTCCTTAGCATTTGGAAGAATTTTGTAAAATATTAATTAACAGTGGCTAAAACGAAAGTCACTTACCCTTTACGGTCCGAATTACTTCGTTAATTTTGGTAATGAGCTAAAATAATTAATCTTGTAATTTTTTCCATCATTGGTTATTCATTTTTTAAAATAATATCAATAACTATGGGCATTGCGGGACATTTAGGTGATAATACAAAATCATTGTGTAACTAGAAAGTCGATAGTAAATTGTCAGAAAATAAAATTAAGTGAAAGTCTACGTCGAGCTCGACATAGGACCGCAAAGGGTTAATATCGACTTTTCAATTTAAAACGATTTTGTAATATGAACTAAGTATATGTCCCTTAACACCTACACTTATGGATATCATTTAAAAAAATGAATAACTAATGATAAAAAATATTGCAAAATTAATTTTACTTAGCTCACTACCAAAATTAGAGGAATAATTCGAACGGCAAAGGGCTAAAACTGTTCTAGAGGAAGCGATCATAGTTAAAGCCAAGAAATACAGAAAAACTTATCATCTAAACACGCATCACCTAAGTATAAGATTAATAAGTCCCCGAATTAATTCAACTTACTTCTCTATTCACACTAAACTAATTTCTCCATAGATTATCGTATTATACTCTGTCACTTCTAGGATCATATTAATTCTACTATTTACATTTGCAAATAATTCCACCAAAAATGTATTCCAGCATGTATACTCTACCACACACCACATGAAATAATCCTATCTTCATATTCCTCACAAAAAGAAGCATCTTCCGGTGAAATATCGAAAAGACCCAACCCCGGGATAAACACGAGCCATACATTCGTATTATCCGACACGTAAACCATCGAAAATTCCTGAAGGTATTACGCATGCAGAAAATTTAGACGTAAAATAGCCGACGGGTCAGTTAAAGAAGATATTACGGCTGATGCCAGCGTAAGCCCGGACGGTCGAAGGGCCAATTTAGAGTGGATCGATGAAGCGAGAAGATAATCGGATGGGCTTATCATGCAAACCTTACTTGTTTAGGCTAGCTCAACAAGCAGAACTTCCTGCGATACGAATTTGATGTCTGTCAACTCTTTCGAGCTGGAATTTTCCACTCGGTCTGCGAGAATATCGGATGATGATTAGAAAGGAGGGTGGAATTACGATCTTTGAAAATGGAAGAGACTATATTAACTTATTCAAGGCAAATTGCAGGTTTGTAATGTTGTGCAGTTCTGGAGAATCCAATCACAATTTTTTATTTTATTTTTTTAGCTTTAACTGCTGTGGTAATTTAGCACAGATAGAAATTTTGCCCCTGAAGACCGTATTTGAAACTGATAAATGATTATAGTCTTAATTAAGCAAGAAAAGAGTAATTTTCTATGTGTCAGCTAGGGCGGTACGTTTTAAAAGGCCCCGCGGTCTACGAAAACTCATCAGACATTTTATAGGACATCCTATATAGTAGAATGAACATTCGGCGTGTTTCAGGTGTCGAAATTAAATGTTGACATGAAATTATCAGATTTGAATATTTATTCTGACCCTACAAAATTGTTGAACTCAGCCTCGCAAATTGTCATTCAGGTTAAACATATTTTGATTTCAAGATCTTGAAATTTCGAACGTGATCAACGACACTCAACATGGAGCTTAAAAAATTCCTTGCAGAGTGATAGAGCGAAGAAAATATTTAATTTGAGATTAATATATTTAATAAATCTTGCTATGCGTAACTGCTTAATGATATAGTAGTAATATATTTTTATTATAACAAAATATTTAAAATATATAACTGGTGCAGCGATGTGATCTCCTTTACGATTAGTATCCGAAATTATAAAATTAACACTAGATTTACCAGCGTGAAGTCTATTATATTTAAATATGTTAAACATGTACCTTAAAACAAGGAAAATTACGACGTGGAAAAGATGATAAATTCGGTAATTTATTGTTTTATACGATGGACGAAGAATATTTATTCTAAGGCTCTCTCATAAAACCGTAGAATTTTTGTAAAAAATTGTGTACTAGTCATTTTGACTGGCTTGGTAAATCTAGTGTTAATTTACACGCGAGTGTATCCCACTTCTGAACTGTACTTACATATTTTAAATATTTCGTTATAACAAAAATACATTACTACGATATGATATAGAATATTCTTCTAGAACAACTTTTCTTATTTTAAACAGCAATTTGTTTCCCCGCAGTCCCCAAACGATAGCAACAAAAACCGAAACACACGATCCTCACGTAAGCCAACCCCGTAGGCATTCGTGTCCGATGAATCATGCTGAATTAACGATCTGTACAGTCAAAAAAAAGGAAAAAAAAATTGCCACACGTTAATATATCAAGCACGTTTTCCACTACAATGAGCACGAGCTTCGTTATCCTTGAAAACTGCCTCGTAACGCGCAAAGATCTCAGCTGGAGATCAGCGAGACGGAAAGTCGAAAAACTAGTTTGATAAGCGATAATCGTTGGTAACGACGCGATGCAACTGCCTCCGGATGCACTTGGCTACCTGCTCGAACCGAGGACGTTGCAGTTGTTAGAGAATTTCTGAATGCAGCTTGAAAAGACAAGAGAAGAAAATCGGAAGTTAGGATAAGTCTGTTGTTATCTCGCTAACCGAACCGCTACGAGGGCAATTCCGAATGTGATAAAAGAGGCACCGCGGAGAATGAATACGGCAGATAAACGGTAGACCACGATAAGCCTTATCACACGAGGCAACTCCGTGTCTTTTCTTCACTCCGCGGCAGGTTCATTGTGTGATACGTAAGCTCTAGAATGCACTGTAAGGCTCACTGTTGACGTTCTTGCAAGTTTGCTTTAAAGTTGAATCTTTTATCAAAGTACTTTAGGTTTGGTATCTCGCACTATGATAATGAGTGGTAATTGTGATGCAGAAGATAAAGCTAATAAATGGAGATTTTGTTAATTTCGTCATAGTGGAGGAAGCAGTGAGACTCGTTAACTTAAAATTATTTTTGTGAAATTAATTGTAAAATGTACGATGTGGGAAAGGTTCAGGTAGATTTTTGTTTTAGATAATTAAGGCTTAAGGTTTTGTTTATTAGAAGAGAATTTGTATGTATTCAATTTATTGCTTCTTCACGAAGTAAATTTATCCTTGACTAGAGCTTATTTGAACTTAAATTACATTAAGTCGCTTAATTAATAAAGAGTGCTACACCGAAAGGCGTATCGTAGATATATTGTTCAACGAGGACTTAAATAACACTCAATTAATCTCTGTTCCACGAAGTAAAGCGCCTCATCCACCAATGAAGACTTAAAACCATGACCAAGAGCCGTTTGGAATCCAAAACACTATTAAGTAACCTCCAGAAACTCTTTTCAACCATCGCCCAATAATTTCTTTCAAAAAATACTCACAAGAAAAGTCCGAGAATTGATGTATTCCAATTTTTATGGATTTTTTTATAAACACATAAGGATCTCCCTTAATTCTTTGAAGCACGGTGAAATTAAAGTGTCCCACCTTCTTGATACGTGAAGACGTATACTGGGACATTTTTTGTCCCCTCAAAAATTTCTATTATAATATAACTTTGTTAATCTATAAAAAAAAAATACTGTGCAACCTGGGTCTTTTAATTTCCTGAATTCCCGTGTCTCAAATAGTTAAAGTTGAAAACGGGTACGCACCAATTGCAGCAGTCTTCTCAGATAGGTCTAATAAATGTATAAGCAAAGTTTCATAAAACTCGTAGCGATCATCGTTTTATCCACGGTAAATAAAGTCCCTTTTCACACGGACGACATCTTGCAATTAACTTTTAATCTTAAACGCATTCCTCATTATCTCGCATCGTTACGATCATCGATATCTTACGATCGAACGATCATCCTCGTCGAGGAAGCAGCGTAGATGGTCTCACGCTAAACGTGCTTTTATATAAAAGCTACGGGTTAAGAATAGAGCAGGACGGTGCTAATATACGTGCTGGTAATTGCGCGTAATTGCAGACGTGAAAATTTCACGCGATTATCCAAAGGGAATAGACGTCCTCCGCGAAGGTCCAAATGATAGTATCGTAATTGGAACGGGTCGCGATAATGAAAGGCGTCCTATTAAATTATGGATGCGATCGCAAGGACGAGGGAAATCGCCGTGTTTAGCATACAATGATAAAAATTGCAGGTGAGCCTGATAATTAGATGAGAAGTCTCATTCTCTTTTTTTTCATCGAGGATCACGTCGTTCCGGAGTCACTTGCAATGGGGTT
The DNA here is from genome assembly GCA_910591515.1 of Cerceris rybyensis. NCBI lineage: Eukaryota > Metazoa > Arthropoda > Insecta > Hymenoptera > Crabronidae > Cerceris > Cerceris rybyensis. Next base: position 11,303,415 of record OU342790.1, read on the forward strand.
AACTTCAGGTTGTAGTCGATTGTTTATTGCAAAATTTCAGATTTTCAGGCTTTCATGGAGGTTTATTAGATTCGAAGTTTCTTTGGATAGGTCTGAATTAGATGGATAGAAATTTTGGAAATTGAAAGTACTCTACTTTGAGTAGACAGATAGATCGATAAATAGATAGATATTTATTTATTTTTGCTCAAGAGCAAAAAGTCAGTACAAATAGTTCTTACAGAGAAAACATAAAATAAAATAATAATTAACCTGACGTGTGTATACTGGGTCTTTTAAGGAACAGTCAAAATTTGTACCTCAAATTTCTCTCTAACATTTTTCAACATTCTGCATTTTTAAAAATAACAGTTTTAAATTCCTGACTTTAGCAACTACTGGGCCATATAGTAGACACTCCAATAAGTATCTCAGAATTTTTGCAGATTTTTCTGAAGTCGAGAAAACCTTGTGAACCCGACTGTTCCCTCAAAGGCACCGTGCTCTTAAAAATTGAGTATACACACGCCGGGTTAAATAATATACCACATTCGATAATGCGAAATGAAGCGGTCTGTGGGGGAGAGGAATCAACATTTACACACATTTCATTACGTGACTAAAAACCAACACATGTTTTTCAAAAATAATATTTAAGTTTGATACATAGTAATCAAATTTGGAATGAGTTAAATTAGCATTATCCCTAAAGGGTCTAGCCGAATAAGGGGGCCAAAAGTGCCCTTGAGCCGATTCTATTCGACGATGGGTCATTCGATAGGTGATGATGAAAAACCATTGCACACAAATTTTTAATCCGATACCTTCACCGGGAGGGTAGTTATGGGGTAAATTCAAAAAATCAGTTTTTTCCTCATTTTCCCTACTTAATGGAATACAAAAATTCCGAAAAAATTCTGACACATTCGCTATATGAATGCACACGCTAGGGAATTTTTTCAGATTTTTCCTTTGCAAATTCTACGCACAAAAAATGAAAAACCCAAAAAAAAATTTTTAAACATCGATTTCGTATCGAAACCTTCCGAGCACAACTTTTTCCTTTTTACAGTAGCTGCATAATGTTATCATTGTTATACCCTAATTTTTTCAGATTTTTTGAGTACGGTGCATCACGGTCGGAAAAATCAAAAACCGATTTCTGCGACCCATTTTGGGCTGTAACTCGTACAGTATTTATTATTTTTACATTATTTTGATACAGTATGTTCCTTTTGTGACTTTCAATGTTTCTACGTACAATTAAATACCAAGTGAATGCAAACGATCGAATTCATTCATCTAATTGTAAACTGCGAACTGCCTTATCTGCTGAAAATGTGAACATCTTTCCAACGGCGTCGGTGGTCCAGTGGCTAGCGTTCCTGCCTGCTAAACCTATCGAAACTTTTTGCGCCGGTTCGAATCCAGTTAGGTGCAGTTAGATTTTTTTTTTTTTTTTTTCTTCTTTTTATAATAATTAACTCTGCAACAACAAATAATAGTTATTTTTCAATGTTTCCCAAACATTCTTATAGATTTGCACCAATACTAAATAAACACATGCAAGTATAATTATAGTGCATATTGTTCATTCCTCTTAGCCACATAATTTTTTATTTATATACCTTAAATGAATATTAGTTTATTGTGGCTCGTAGAGATATGTATTCATAATTTAAATAATGTAATTAAATATCCTGATGAATTGTGAAAATGATGATATCTAACGGAAAGAAGGGATCCTTTCTTTTCAAACACAATTATTTTTGCAATTATCGCTTCCTCACTTATGCAGGGGTCATTCAACATAGAAAATGTGTTAAAAGAAGAAGGGTACATCAAGATTCCACCCGTTAAAATTCCTTTACTGCTCTATACAAATGTCTTTCCACAGCTGCAGGTTTTGCCTGCAATTACAATCGTATCGTTTTCAAACCAATTTAAGTAAATGAAAATATGTAATTTAGTTAAGCACGCTTTATTGTTTTATTGTACTCACTCCGATACTTTACAGCCCCTTCAGCTAACTAGTCCGTAATTACCTGTTGAGGGTGTACCTTTCGCGCTGGTACCAAACTAAACCTTTAGGACTGGAATGGGTATATCCTAATAAGACTTTTCTTTTATCATGTGCATAGTAGTCATAAATACTTAAATGAATATTGGTGTAATACGATAGATTACTATTTGACAATTGTGCCAAAATGTCGAGCTGCGGAATCTCTTGAAACTTTTTTCTTGCCAGTTCGCGTTCCATGAAATATAATTTGAAAACAAAATGGTTTAGTGTCTATTACACCACAATTATTAAAACGGAAATGAAAATTAGTATAATACGATAGATTACCATTTGATAATTAAAAGTTGAAGAATCTGACGTGTGGCTTAGTCCTCATCACTATCTTCGTTAATGATGGGTACCACTCCATTTTGCGTAAATATTTCTGACAATATTTCTGAAGGCCTAATTATGTTTGCTAAAAACCGTGCGTGCGACATGTAATATATTATTGCTGCGATGTGCGAACAGCAACCTATTGTACGGTTACCATTCGCACATTCACAGCAATAACGCTTGATGCCAGATATACCAATTGTGTTTGGAGTATAATCTATGAAACAACGGTAACTTCTCTGATTAACATGGCGTGATCGAACAAGGAACTTGAGAATGTTTTTTGTTTCTCTCGAACATTGAAGATTGATGTTGTTTTCCTCGTCCATCAACTCCGCTAAATAAGAAACTGCCTGAGTTAGTTGATATGTACCAGTGAAAAAAATTTTTAGATCGTTTTCTGTCATTTCCGGAAAGTCTAGAAGATCGGAAGCTGAACATTGCATAAACAGGGTTTTCCGTCTCTGCCAGTGTTTTCTTTCTACTTCTATCGCGAGCGAATTTTCGACGTTTTCCTGTGCTTTTATTCTATGTACTATTTCATTTGATAGTTCGACATCTGAATTAAGGCGTTTTCCGAATTTATTATTTAAAAAACAAGCTATTTTACAAAATAATCCAACTTCAGGGAGGAACTTGTTGTCTATTTGGTGATGAAGTAATTTATACTTCTGGCCTATAATACCATGAATTGCTTCGACCACCCAACGGACTTTAGTAACTCGCCGTGAAGCATTTGCTTCGGCTGTCGTTAATTGACTCCGTTTTCCTTTTAATGCTGGCATCATCACTTGAAAACCACATTGTTCCAAACATGATCGAGCATCACGAAATCCTCTATCAACAAAACAAATATCTCTACGCTGTATAAGTTTTTTTAAACCATTTGAGTCTTGTAAAATAATTTTTATAATTTCTGCATCGTTTTGGTTTGCGTAAAAGGGTCCAAGCACGTCAACTACGAATCCGTTTGTTGTGCAAATTGTGAAAGGTTTACATAAAGGAAGTTTCTTCTGTCCTGAATATGATTTACGTTGGTATTCGTTATTGGCACTTTTCTGATGCCGAATATACGTGCCATCGAAAATCAACGCCAATTTTTTATTCATGTTAAATAATTGTTTCGCAATATTGGAGGTTTCATTTTTTATAAGATGCTCACGAGTAAACGCGCCGATTCCAAAATGTAATGGCAAAATATCTTTTTGAAAAGATTTTAAAACTGATTTACAATAAGTAGATACTTGTTGTTCCTGCTCCAATCCAAGAATTGCTGCTACCATCTTGTTTGAGTTGCCAGTACGCAATTTAAATAGAAAAACAACAATTGCTTGTGTTACATCGCGCTTTTCCGAATTTCGCATTGATATCATCATATCCCGAAGACAAATAATATTTTCCCAGGTTAAGCCTGTGAGTACTTTGAGACGTTCCTCCGATAATGCGAAATCCCCTACTTTATCTTTTATGCTGCAATCACTGCTTATTGAAATTAACTCTAAATAACTCCGAAGTTCATGCGTATAAACGAGACTATGATTTGAATGCACTTCTAACTTTCTAATAATATTATGAAAGAAACGTTTTTTGACTAAATGTGTACTACAACAACGATTTCCCTTAGGCACATATAATCGGCGGATGATAAATACTTGTTTTCGCGCTGCGTATGGCACGTTAACAATGTTTCTTTTGGACCCACATACGAAACAATAACCATGCGTGGCTATTACTCTAGGAAATGGCATTTCAATGCAGTGTTCATTGAATTGTTCGGAAGAACTGAGATTAAAATTAACTGTTGGATCTATTGTTGATGATTCGGAGTAAGAAGACCTTTCACTCGAGAATGATGATTCTATTGCAAGTTGTTGGAAAAGTCGTAATGGAGTTGAAGATGATTCTCCCGATGTTCCGGGTAAAGATAATTGAGAAGATTCTATGTCTACTGAAGTTGTGGTTGTAGCTGTTGAGATATGGGAGACAGAAGAATCTGGTATTTCAAAACTGGATGTTGCCGAAGATGTTACTTGTGAGGATAGAGGGACAGATTCCAATGCGGTTTCTCTGTTTGACGATTCGACAGATTCTAAATTATCCATTGATTTTCTTTTATACATAGAAACGCGACACTTATTGCACACCATGTCACCAAGAGCTACCGTTTTCCCCAATATTCGCGAAAACTTGTGGACATCCCAGACCGAATTTACTTTTTTTCTATACCCGGATAACTTGCAAATGTACGCATTGCATCCAACACACTGAGCACGCACGGATTTTCTATCGACTTGAGAACTCGAGAACATTGTGAAATAACGATACTTGCACTAGTAGAGAACACTGCGAGCAACGATTGCTTTACTCGCATATTTCATTCGCTTATATACGTGAAAAAATATGTACAATGGAGGGGATGTGCTAGAAACATCAAAAATATAAGGAAGTACAGAATTTCTATTGGTTTAGGTTGGTAGGTACCAGCGCGAAAGGTACACCCTCAACAGGTAATTACGGACTAGTTAGCTGAAGGGGCTGTAAAGTATCGGAGTGAGTACAATAAAACAATAAAGCGTGCTTAACTAAATTACATATTTTCATTTACTTAAATTGGTTTGAAAACGATACGATTGTAATTGCAGGCAAAACCTGCAGCTGTGGAAAGACATTTGTATAGAGCAGTAAAGGAATTTTAACGGGTGGAATCTTGATGTACCCTTCTTCTTTTAACACATTTTCTATGTTGAATGACCCCTGCATAAGTGAGGAAGCGATAATTGCAAAAATAATTGTGTTTGAAAAGAAAGGATCCCTTCTTTCCGTTAGATATCATCATTTTCACAATTCATCAGGATATTTAATTACATTATTTAAATTATGAATACATATCTCTACGAGCCACAATAAACTAATATTCATTTAAGGTATATAAATAAAAAATTATGTGGCTAAGAGGAATGAACAATATGCACTATAATTATACTTGCATGTGTTTATTTAGTATTGGTGCAAATCTATAAGAATGTTTGGGAAACATTGAAAAATAACTATTATTTGTTGTTGCAGAGTTAATTATTATAAAAAGAAGAAAAAAAAAAAAAAAAAATCTAACTGCACCTAACTGGATTCGAACCGGCGCAAAAAGTTTCGATAGGTTTAGCAGGCAGGAACGCTAGCCACTGGACCACCGACGCCGTTGGAAAGATGTTCACATTTTCAGCAGATAAGGCAGTTCGCAGTTTACAATTAGATGAATGAATTCGATCGTTTGCATTCACTTGGTATTTAATTGTACGTAGAAACATTGAAAGTCACAAAAGGAACATACTGTATCAAAATAATGTAAAAATAATAAATACTGTACGAGTTACAGCCCAAAATGGGTCGCAGAAATCGGTTTTTGATTTTTCCGACCGTGATGCACCGTACTCAAAAAATCTGAAAAAATTAGGGTATAACAATGATAACATTATGCAGCTACTGTAAAAAGGAAAAAGTTGTGCTCGGAAGGTTTCGATACGAAATCGATGTTTAAAAATTTTTTTTTGGGTTTTTCATTTTTTGTGCGTAGAATTTGCAAAGGAAAAATCTGAAAAAATTCCCTAGCGTGTGCATTCATATAGCGAATGTGTCAGAATTTTTTCGGAATTTTTGTATTCCATTAAGTAGGGAAAATGAGGAAAAAACTGATTTTTTGAATTTACCCCATAACTACCCTCCCGGTGAAGGTATCGGATTAAAAATTTGTGTGCAATGGTTTTTCATCATCACCTATCGAATGACCCATCGTCGAATAGAATCGGCTCAAGGGCACTTTTGGCCCCCTTATTCGGCTAGACCCTTTAGATAATACGAGTATAGTAACCCCATAATTTCTGATGTTTAAGCAGTAATTGTAGCCAGTTTACATTAGTTATTCCAAGACGTTGAAATTTCCTTCAAACATGAAAGAAAACTGACTCCGCGCGTCATATTACAGCAAATGAAAACTTCACTCTAACGATATGTCCAATAAATCGATCAATCATCCATATAGAATTTCTGATTTTCCAAGTTCTCCGATATCTCTCAAACACCTTCGACCACATACCGATCATAGTTGCAACACTCTTTTTTAAACTACTCCGACAGAATAGCAAAGTACCCTATCAGGTTCCGATACAACTATCGCCATGTTTCAATCCTCTCGTTTCGCTCCAGTCGAACGGATAGGTTCGATGCACTCGCGTTAATTACATGCAAGCAACTTGAGGATACCGCACGATTTCCGTAATAACAGTCTTGGTTTATTGTTTATTCGGATACCGATTACACAGAATACTGAATCGGAGTACGACAGGCCTTAGATTTCGTCTCGATGAGTAATCCATTGTGCTTCGTGAATCTACATATACATATATACGCCTAACGAGTTCTGATACGGGCAACCATGAAACTCGATAGTCTACCTTTATCAGCTGAGCTTATCTGACGGAGGATTTGATTCAATTAAATTAGCGATATACTGGCACATATAATAGTTTTGATTGCACGTGTGAAATACGCTTATTATGTTAGAACTAGGCAGTTGAACGGATATCGGAAGGAATGATAACGCTTTGGACGATTTAGACACTTGTTATTCTATAATTAAATCTGAAAGGAGGAAGATTCAATGGATGGCTTTGCGTGATTGAAGTTCTGTTCGACCTGTTGTTGCTAGAATTATCAAGGAAGTCTAAGCAACTAGTTCCTAATTTTTAATGAACCCATTATCCGCCAATGTCCCTTTTTTGGAACATTTTCATTTTTTTGTTCTAGTTTTTCAAGACTATTTGTTTTTCTGACGAAAAGTTAATAAAATAATTTGGAGCGTGAGTGATTAATAATACAGATATAATTTTTTCGTCTCTTAATCCAGTATTATACAATTCAGTTTAATAGCTTCTAATTTAATAGTTTGTTAGTATGAATCTCATTATACAGTTATTTTAATTTTTTTTTGTATTTTTGAATTGCGGCGGGTAATGGGTTAAATAATTCTCATATCTACTTTCACGATTTCGATTCTTTTCTAACCTCAGTCAGTGAATTATTGAAAAATTAAACTCATCTACGAAAAGAAATGAAGAAGAAATGTAATAATGCTGCTGAAACTTTAACGTTTTCGGTGTCGTATCGAAAAATTGATTGAATTAATGACAAATATAATTACGAATAAAAAGATCCGTCATTTAGCCATAGTTTCATATAAAACAAGTAATATCAAATAACAATTGTGTATTTTCAATTATCTGTCATAAAGTTACTGATATTGAATCAGAAAGGGGGCGGTTTTCACCATCTTAATAAGGAAATACGTGTCAAATATTTTCACGAAATCTGTATCATACTAAAATTTCAAAACGTGACTCAAACTTCAGGATGTTTCCTTTTTTTAATCGTAGCGACAAAGGCTTATTCTCACATCAAGCGAATACCAGCAGCACCATAAATTAAGATAAACCCAACACACACCTAAGAACACCATCAACCACAGGAAGATATCAGAAGCGAGAGAAACAAAGTTCCCACAAATTAAATCGTCGTACCGTAAAACTACCTCCTGCAGTTAATTATTACTTCGAAGCCCTCAGCAAGCTTTAAAATTCCATAAATCTCTTAACCATCCACGACGCCTTGTCTTCGTTAATGTTCAGGTCGTAGGTAGATTGCTTCTTGCAGAACGCGACTCCCCTTTGTTCGTCACTGCGGGCCTACTCATACGCGTTTATATAGGGTGGTGATCTCTGCTGCTGACGTCACTCCTTTCCCAGGACAAAGCTCCTACCGTTGAGGGTGCGTTTATATATCCCAGAAGCGTAGACGGGGCCGTTCGACGGCGCCGGGCGTCGAGACGCTTCTCAAACTCCGGCAACAAAACGTTCGTCGGCCCCCATATACGCCCTATCGTTGCGTCGTCTCTCTTTCGTGTCCCTACGTCGGGTTTCTCCCTGTTTTCCTTCGAATCCATTGCCATTGCTTCGTCTGCTTCATTGTCTTTCTTTCTCTTTTGCCTGTTTTCCTCTCTCTTCTCCCATTTCTTCTCTCAACTCCTTTTTCTTTTCTCTCCCCTTTCCTCCCCCTTTCTTTTCTCTTCTCTCCTCTTTTCACTTCTGTTCATTTCTCTCATCTCTTCTCTTTTCTTCTCTCTTTGCTCCTTTGCTTTCACTGCGTCGCGCAGCTCGTATTTTCTTTGGTACCATTTGCCATGCCACCTTTTCTTGTTTCTTGCTTTCCTTCTTTTGGTCTTCTCTCCATTTCTGTATTTTCCTTTTCTTGCTTTCTTCTTTTCTTTAAATCATTTACCATTTCTTCCTTTTCCCTGCCTCGCTGCCTTTCCTCCTTTTAATCTTATCTCGGTTTCTGCCTCTTCGTGTCGTCTGGGTCCTTCCTGTTTTCTTTCAGATTCCTCGAAATTCATTTATCTTTCTTCCTTTCTTTCTTCATCCCTTCTTTGGCCTCTTCTTCCTTTTTTTGCGGGTTCACGTTGTCACGGTTTCTCCTATTTTTCTTGAAATCCCTCGAAATACGTTCCTCCTTGTTCTTTCCTTTCGTACACTTTTCGTATCTTTTTTTTTCTGCATGTTTCTTTCGCCACGAGTCACCCTATTTTTCTTCAAATCCCTCGGCATATTCTCTTTTCCTTTTTTTATTACTTGTCTCGTTCTCCATCTTTTCATTTCATGGTCCTCCCACGTCGTAGGGTCTTCTTATTTTCCCTTATCCTTTAAGGTTCTTTCTTCTTGTGCCGCTTTGTTTCGCGTCCTTTTGCAAGACTGTCACGCACGGGGCGTGCAGGAATTAGTAATTTCTGCTCGAACATATCGGAGGACAGGGTTTGACGTCTTTCAACGTCCATTCAGGTAGGAATACCACGACCACTATAAATGGAACTTATTACTCATCGTGAAAAGCAGAGAAGGGAATATGAGAATGATTTGCGAAAATGGCTTCAACGAAAATCATGGAGATGTTTATGGACACGCGTGAGGTACCTTTTTGCGAGGTAAAATCAGAATGGGGATGCTAAGTAGAGAAATCGGATGGTTCCACTTTGTTTGCGACGAAATAAGACGACGGGTGGAGAAAAGTTCTGCATGACTGTTTCGTTGATACTTGCAAAGCCTTTGATCAGTTTATAATTCAAAATGGCTCCAACGAAAATCATGGGGATGTTATGGACACGCGTGAGGTACCTTTTTGCGAGTTAACACTAGAACTACCGGCGTTAAATCTATCATATTTCAATATATTAAGTAAGTACTTTGCAAAAGGAGGAATCGAGTGGCGAAAAAGATGATCAATTCGGTGATTTATGTCTATTGCGATGGACGCAGAATTTTTATTCCATGGCTCTTCTATGAACTTTGAGAATTTTTGGAAAAAATTGTGTACCAGTCATTTTGACTGGTTTGGTAGTTCTAGTGTTAAAGTCAGAATGGGGATGCTAAGTAGAGAAATCGGATGGTTCCATTTTGTTTGAGACGTAATAAGACGACGGGTGGAGATAAGTTCGGCATGACTGTTTCGTTGATACTTGCAAGCCTTTGATCAGTTTATAATTCAAAATGGCTCCAACGAAAATCATGGGCATGTTTATGGACACGCGTGAGGTAACTTTTTGCGAGTTGAAGTCAGAATGGGGTTGCTAAGTAGAGAAATCGGATGCTTCCATTTTGTTTGAGACGCAATAAGACGACGGGTGGAGAAAATTTCTGCATGACTGTTTCGTTGATTCTTGCAAGCCTTTGATCAGTTTATAATTCAAAATGGAGGCCTGAGGTGCACCAGATGGAATGTCTCCTTCTTGAGAGCATAACTTGACGGCATTGCGTTTACGTTTTTCACTCTGAGCAGATTTTCTTTTCGTATTTTCACAATAAAGTAAAATATATGAAGTTGATTATATTTATTTTTGTGGATGTCACACCAGCGAGAGTGTAATATATTAATTAATAATTTGTGACAAATTTTCCGGAGTTGATAACTTTGTTTGCCACTGTGAAAATGTTTGCTGCAAATTGCAAGAAAATTAGAATTTCTTTGCACAAATATCGCCACAACAATAATTGTAGCAGTAGCGAATTATTTCCAGGTTTTTGAACTTTCAAAACAGACTTAACCCTTTGGAGAACAGTATGAAACTTTTTGGTATACCTAACGTCCGCAGTGGAACTTTTTTAAACGCATTTAGAACTTTAAAAATTATAATAAATTGCAGTAATACAAGGACCTACATTTTCTTGCATTGAAATAAACATAAATTCGTTTGGCCCCTTGCCTTACGATTTCTTTTGTCACCGAACACGTAATAGTTCAGAATTAATTGTTGGAATAATAATCCATCACTAATTTCAGATATACCGGTATAAGATAACGGAATATTAATAGCATAGAATTAATTTCAACGTCTCCTGAGCTACTGATACTTCCAATTGAACAGTATTTGGAAAACTTAAAAATTTTCTATTCCATTTACCGTGTCACGTATGTCACAAGTCATTGTAAGGCAAGGGGTTAATAAAGTTCCACTATAAAAAGAGCTTTCATACCGTTCTCCAAAGAGTTAACCAGTTTACAAGACAGTTTTTAAAGTGTATCTTAATGTATAACGTAAATGTGTAACTAGGGTTTATTTTTTCATTGAAACCTTCTGCTTCATAAACTTAAAGTATGCAAATTCACGATTGATCTAGTATGCTGTGTTTTTGTTATCTTTGCGTCACGTCTCCGACGAATACCGAGGAGAATTTTCCCTCGTACATCGTGGCGAGTGAAAAGAGGTCTCTTTCACGGTGAAATATCGAATCTGAAAATATTTGATTAGAAGCTTCAGCAGAAAGGGTGTGTTTTTATTCCAGAGCATGGAAGGGGCCAACCGACGACGTCGAGACGCTTTTCAGACTCGCGCAATAAAACGTCCGTCATCCCCTATAATGTAACCACCGTACTCCCTTTCGTCGTTTCACGTATTAAGCTACACTTCCACGAGAAAAGCATTTATCGCGTAAAGTATCAAACTCTGCCGACGAGAGATTATTGTCGCAAGAGCATATTTGCATCAGCTTCCCTTGGAATTTTCAAAGATAACTAATTAAAAATCGAACGCTGAACTCATTCTCGACGTGGCAATATGTGGGGATGGAATTGAAGGGTTGAACTTGTAATTGGTGGAGTTAAATCCAAATTTCGATAATCTTTGGGAGATTATGGTACTGGCGACCAGTGACGCATTAAAATCGAAAATGACGTCAGAGTGAGGGATGTTTTTATCCATCGGGCAAATGGGAGGAAAGTACTTGCCAATTTGGTCTTATTTTTATCAACTACTTGGTCTTATTTCTGTTGAGTGGTAAATGGTGACTCATATCAAACTGTAGATTTTAAGTAAAAGTACTGGTGCAGTTGCAGCCAAAATGTAGAACGAAACGAAGTAAACTGTTCGCAAGCTATATTATTTTCCAATTTTGCAGCAATTTAGGTGAAACTAATTTAGGGAAAGCTGACACTCGCATGGTGGAACTAAACTCTAAAAAATAGTAATTAAAACCTATCTAACTGTAAGTCACTATGAGAACTCAGACTTTGAGGTGTTCTTATTTCAATTTCCCGCAACTTAAAAGATTTCTGATTCAGTATCTTTATCCAGAGACGATTTTAATTAAATACGAAATATAAAATATCACAATACTGAAGAATACTTCAGAAAAAGTATTAAAAAGTTGCAAAGGAAATCGAATATCGTGTAAATGTAACAGCGGAACCAAAATGGCGTCTCCTCTCGGTACCACAGCTTCAAACTTAATCACCCGAGATTCTAATAATCCAAAAGTAATTAAATCCAACGACCACTATCATTGCAAAGAAGAAATGAATAACAGAAGATTAAGAATTGCAAATGTAATTTCTTCAAGACCCAGGGAACAACGAAACTCCTATAAATCAACAGTTTCATTATCCGCCAGGTAAATATGTAAATCTGCCAATAAAAATTCACCTCATTGTGCTGCGAAGGGTAGTCATCTTGCAATCGCATGAATAATCTCGCGGATGCTAACGTTTACAGGAATCTGGAGCGTCTAAATGACCGAGAAAAGAAGCGAGCGTTTTTTCTAAGAACGGAAAGCCTTCTTTTCCCGTGTCTTTCCGCCAGTTGACGTAGCTTTTCCTTATGTGACTTTCTCTCGCTGCTTCTTCGTGCCTCTTCTCTTTTCTCCGTCCTCGTTAAACGCACGGAGACGGCATAACAGAAGCAATGAACGCAGGGGAAAACCTCTCTCGAGTCCGTTGCTCCGACTTTTCAGGGTTTGTTGCACCGTTAATTAGATCGTCCGCAACGAGAACGTCGTGTAAGGGAGAACGCAGTCGGCTTTAACCGACGCTACAAATTAGTTCGGTAGAAATTCAAATACTCGCGGTGAATGAATCCGGAATTTTAAATTACGCATCGTTGGAGATGACGAATGTGCTGCGGGTATTTGACGACCGGGTACTTTGGAAGGATAATATTTATTTTATTATTGTAACATGGAGAAATTGTTGATGATGTTGTTGAGAGATGGTGTTGATATTTTTGTTTGTGGAAAAAGTTTTATTGTGCACTGATCAAGTTGATATCTTTGGAGGAAGATTAACGCTAAGATCATTGGCGGTAGAAATATCATATTTAAATATATTGATTGAGTACCTACTCTGAAATAGGAAAAGTTAAGAAGTGAAAGCATGGCTCGGACATCAATTTGGGGAATTTTTTCGAAAAAAATTTGTATTCTACTCCGATGGTGTTGATGGCTTTGAAGGAAGATTAACGCTGGAACTACCAACGTTGGAAATAGCATATTTAAATATATTGATTAAGTACTCTGGAATAGGAAAAGTTAAGAGGTGAAAAGCATGGCTCCGACATTAATTTGGAGACTTTTTTCGTAGAAATTTGTATTGCACACTGTTGGAGTTGATAACTTTGAAGGAAGATTAACGCTGGAACTACTAATTTAAATACTAATTTAATACTGGATTCCGGCGTACTTTCTATTGCACACATAATTTCCTTTATTTACAATTCCCTAGCAGAATGCAATGCATACCTATTGATACAATGTTTCTGCACAGACACGCTGAATAAATATTTCCCTACCTGTAACCATACACCCTGCGAATAAATCTAGTCTGATTATTTAGACAACTTCGCTGTTTACAGAATAAATTTGCAAAAGCGCTTGAACTCCAAAAATAATAAAACTCCCGATAATTAAAAATAAATATTTTCATGTACTACATCACACTTAACCACCAACATTGTATACATATTTATCCCAAATCTGCTGCAAATAAAAAACATCTGACAGTTGCCGCTAATCTAATTAAATATGGATCTAAATTGGGTAAGAACGTAGACTCACAATTAGTGAAATTTTTTCTAATTTATTCAGCAATTCAAAACCCACCTAAAACAATATCTTCCAGATAACAGTAATGAAAGCTAAAAAAAATACAAGAAAAGGAAAAAGGAATTTGCGAGCCTACGGTGGACAAGAAAGTAAGAATTTGAACTCTCCATCAGCAATTCCAAGTTCAAGTCCTCCCCCATCAATTATCATCTATTATTCCATAGCCACAGTGGTTCTACCTTCACCTAAAGCAGTGCCTTCTAAGCAAAATAACCATAGTCCTCAACGACATAAAAAAATGAAAATAAAAGAAAATAAAGACTCAAACCCTGCAAAGGATTAAATTCTCATTAAATTTTTCCAATCCATCGTACGTACTCCAACCGGATAAAACTAAAACGCCGTTTGAAACACGAGAGACCTTTCGAGTGATCAAAATAGAAACGTTCGCCACTTCTTTACGTCTTTTCCGGATTCTAATACTCGTCGTTCTCGGTGCGTGGAAGTTACGTCTAATCGTAGCCACGTTCTCGGCCTCTCCCGTGGCAATTAAATGCGGAACATGATTCACGGGACGATCTGCGAGAGATCGTGATGCAACGATCCTTTCTATATGAACCTGATTCGGTTTTCTTAGAGCCTTTGTAAGAAATAACGTACTAACTTTGCAACATCCATGTCAACTGTCGACGCACTCGCTGCAAAGGGGGGAACGTCGAAGGGATTATTTTTAACAACGATGAAAATTCCCACGTGCTGTGTTTACGAGAAAACGTTCAGACCGTCAAGGAAAATCACTAACGATGGAAATTGCACGGGAAGCTTGATTTCACGGTGGATTCTTTTCTTTTCGTTATGTAACTACTGTCGAAGTGTTCGTTTTTGCGGACTATGTATCGCGATGAATAATATTGTAATTATTGGAGTCGTAGGATTTATGTAACTTTTTTTTATTGTTGTTCGTGAAGTGTGGTATGTTGCAGCGGCTGTGTCGATTGTAACTAAATTGATTATTACAGTAAAAAGGATTTGTGTGAATTTTATTTCAGTGATGTTTATTATTAGTAATTTAAAAAAATTAATTGGGATAAGTGTATTTTAATTATTGGAGTTCTAAGATTTCTATAAATTCTATTTTATTGTTGTTCGTGATGTGTGGTATGTTGCAGAGCGCTGTGTCGATTGTAACTAAATTGATTATTATAGTAAAAAGGATTTGTGTGAATTTTATTTTAGTGATGTTTATTATTAGTAATTTAAAAAAATTAGTTGGGTTGAGTGTATTTTAATTATTGGAGTTCTAAGATTTCTATAAATTTTGTTTTATTGTATTTCATGAAGTATGGTATGTGTAGTGTGCCGTGTCGATTATAACGAAATTGGTTATTATAGTAAAAAGGATTTTTGTGAATTTTATTTTAGTGGTGTTAGTGAAATATAGCGAGTTTTATTGCGCTGTGTCTATTGTAAAAAAATTAATTGCGATGAGTGTTATTGTAATTCTTTGAGACGTAGAATTTATGTAAATTCTTTTTTATTGTTGCTCGTGAAGCATTGGTATGTTGTAGCGTGCTGTGTCGATTGTAACAAAATTGATTATTGTAGTAAAAAAGATTTGTGTGAACTTTATTTCAGTGGTGTTTGTGAAGTATGGCGTGTTGTACAGCGGAGTGTCTGTTGTAAAAAAATTAATTGCAATGATGAAAAAGTATGGCCACAGAAATGACGGTGTATTTTGATTAAGCATGGGTGTGCATATTTCAAGGAAAATTGATGATTATGTATTGCATAGAAATTTGTTTTTGCAGCAGAATGTTTCTTGTTGCAATAGTAATATAATAAACGAATTAAATTCAAATTATTCAAAGTATTTTGTACCTTTTTCTTCTTAATAGTCATAACTAGTATTTTCTTTGAACGCAAATAATTCTAGGAGGACAAAAGGCAAACAAAAAGTAAATATGTAAATAAGAATGTAAAAACGGAAAATACGTTTCGCTAAATTGAGATTTTCTCTAGTAATTTATTGCTAAAGAAAATAAATTTGTTAATGTAAAGGAAAATGATATATCGACGATACAACGACGTTGTCGAATAAATTTTGATCAAACGACAACAAATTGGCGGATTACCACGGCTCGATAAATCATAAAGTTCATTGCGTGTTACGTTACATTTTCAGCTATTGTTACATTTTCCGAAAGCACTGCAGTAATATAAACTGCAGTTCGTGTGATATATTTATTTCTACGTTCTTACAGAATCTTCAGAGGTTGCGAAATACCATTGCGAATTATTCCCAACATTTTTCTCATTTCCTCCAACACGGTGGAATGGCATAGATCCAGGAGAATCATTTCCCACGGATCTTTTTACCTTATATTTATCATTGAATTTACCTAAAACAGCAATATACGATTGTTATTACTAATTAGAATATTTTCAGACTAACGCATTTCAGGCCTTCTACTCTTTCTATTTACGTGCAGTGATTTTAAAATGACGTAATTAACATTAACTAAAGTAAATAATTGAGTCACCGTATCACTATAAAAGTTGAATATATTTTCTCAGTTTGTATATTTGGTATTCTAATTACAAAGTCCAATCAATTTCTACTAAATTAGGCAAACGAAACTACTCCAATTCCTCCAGTATCCTTAATTATTTAATTTGAAAAATAAGGTTTCCTAACGAAACAATTTTCGCCGATCTGCATCTAATAGATAGTCGATAGTGTCTTCGAGAACTCAGGTAGAAATCGAGACGAAAACAATTCCATGACTCAAGGCAAAGATAATGCGCCTACAGCTGGAAGTCATTAGTCATTATACGTTCAGTTGCACGCACGTCCAAGAAGTTTCTCGTAATTGCAATTACTCGTAGAGGAAAAATCCAGAATTCGTTGTACGAACCTTTTATGAAAGACTTAAAGCTAGCTTGAAGGATCAAAAAACCTGACTACCTTTTAATCAAATTCATTCCTCGATCTAATTAATTTAATGTCAACCATTAACACTGAAGTCAGAGCTAGTTTGAACATGGAGAATTAAGAAATAAAAAATTTACAATATTATAGAATGTGATTTTTTAAAAATACAGAATCATAATATCTAGATTGCCGTAAGAGGTTCAGGATTAATTAAATACTATTGTGTCCAACATATTTATCATGAAGCGCCCATCGTTATCTTTCCAATTATTCTTGGAGCGTTGTTAAACTTATCGATAGCCATAGAACTACATCTGTTGTGACAGAGGAATGATAAGATTGGCAAGTATAACGAAACCGATAGGAAACAGTGACAGGAAGACTCTTCAAGTTATTCTAGAAGTTTCAATTTTGAACGACCACGTGGGAGGTGCTTACCGAGAATAGAAACCAAACGATATTTCTGTACTTTTGGTGACAACGAGAGTCTAAGAATTTTCTCTATCTCCATTCACTTCCTACATTTTTCTATGTTTTTCCTGCTACGTAAGAACTCTAATAATAATTTTTCAAATATCAGTGTTAGACATTTCGATTGTCAGTTCAGGAATAGAATTTTTTAAAATAGAATTGTTATTTTTGCGCCCTCAAATATCAAATATTGCGCCTTATCACTGTAATCAGCAGATTTTGAACTTATTAAGTTGCAAATTGTGCAGCAAGACTGCGGATTTGTATGCATTTATGACAAAATTCAACACTCTGCACTACGATTTTTTTGATCACTGTCTCCGCTATAATGCAGAATTTAATTGATAAAATAAAAATTGAACAGTGATTCTGGATATGCCGTATAATTTAACGCTATATTAATTTTAGAGAAACAATATTATCGTGTCAAGTCTCATTGATATTTCCAAGTTAATAGGTTTTCGGAAACTTGAAAATTTCCTATCCCGTTTACTTGATCACGAGAGTCACTCGTTATTGTACGGCAAGGGGCCTAAAACATACAAGAAGCTAATGATATAAAAATATATCTAAAATATCCAGCATATGGTGTCTTTTGTAATATTTATCGAGTGCAATAAATCCCTAGATAGGCTCTCCTGTCTTATTGTTAGTTGCATTTGTAAACATTTCAATTCGCACAAACTTCCGCAGTCTACAAATTGCAATAGAACAAAGTTGCGCTAAGAAACGAAATTTCTAAAATAGCTAATACACCATTGAATTGCAATCCACAGAAATAGATACTGGCAAGATTCAATTTATATGCACAATGTTACAGCTACTGTGCAGTAGACCCAGAACTTTCAATCAATTTCAAACCCTGGAAGCAATGAACAGTGTCAGTTATATAAAAAAAGGGAATTCTCTAATCTGATTACAAATGATATGGTGCTGCAAAATGGTGTTAATATTTATATGTAAAATGGTTTAAAATTAAGCACTGTCATGGAATCCTTAAAGTGTCAAAAGACACCTCATGATAGAAATAAGTGTACCGTATGCATACTTTTTGATCTAGGATGTGCTGGTGGAAAATGATATTGCTGAATTAATTTCACAACTACTGTATGAAAAGTCAAAAAATTAATTGCGAAGAAATGATTCAACTTAGAGAATAATTTTAAGTTACAATTTGGAAGGTGTCTTTTGACAGGTCTTGGTAGAAATAGTGTTAAATTAAAAATTCCTATTCAATAGTTCCAGTTCAAGCACACTGACCAATATTTGAAAGTTCAAAGGTCGGTAACTCGGTCACTACCATAACTCTACCATCGCAATAAGTAAAATATTCTCTCCCAACTCCTTCGTGTACCTCATAGATCAAACATCTATCTCCATCGCCAACTGCACCACTTTAAAATATATTCTGAAGCATAAAAACACAAGGGCGCCTGGTATTTTCGAGAAAACAAGACCGAGCAAGTTTCTAATCCATTCCAATCTAAATCTAACTGGCATGCACGGAATTACTTCGTTATGTTCCGGCACGCAACAGTCTGTATCGCGATTGAACGCGATTCCTAGCAATCAGAAACGAAACTTCGTAGTCTCGTGGATCGAAATGTGTAGATGGAATATCGATTATCAAACGATCAGGTTCACCGGTCACGTTTCGAATGCCGGTATACAAAAATGGGACGATCGTTCAATAAGGAGGCTACGATTTTATCGTACTCCTCGCGAATCTATCTTTTGTTCTCTTTGAACGACGAGTGCACGTACGCGTCCCTTGCGTTCCTTGCAATTGTTCAGTATCGTCATTGTTATTAAATTCCGTCGAGTTGCATCGACAGCATGATTCCTTAAAGGTTTATATTTAACATTGAAATTACCAAGCTGATTAAAATGATCGGTTACCAATTTATTCTAAAATGTCCTCGTAGGTTAGCATTTTTTCGCAAAAAAAAAATATGAACTGATGCAAATCTTTTTGTAAATGTTACTAAAATTTCTGTAATTATGAATTATTCAATTTTCTACGGCTATCTTGTAGACATTTTTTCGATTGCGTTTTTGTGGCATTTTTAAACATACTGGGTTAATCGTAGATAAATCTAGTGTTAATGAAGTGAAAATTTTCTAGTTTTCATTAACACTAGAATTACCGGCGATAAAACTACTATGTTTCAATATATTAAATATGCACTTTGGAAAAAGAGAAATCAGGTAATCTGTATTTTATAAGATCAACGTAGAACGTCTGATCTAGGGCTATCCTATAAAGTTCGAGATCTTTTGGAAAATATTGAGGGCGTGTCATTCTGACTTGCTTGGTAATTCAAGTGCTAATTATTTTTAAATGGCTACGTTTTTCTTTACCAAAAACTTGGAAATTTAGAGAATGCAGAATTGGATGCATTTTGAAAAAATATGTTGACTGTTTTCTAGCTTAAATGGTCTTGTTAACGATTGTATTTTTGCAGGATTTGAATACGAATGAAAGGAAGACAATGTCGATTAATCCTTCTCGTGTCGAAAATTACCGGATAGCGCAATTATTCTACTGCAAGACACGGCTCTTCGAATAATTCTGAGATCTCGAACGGCCAAAGCGTTTCCTGTTTTTATGCAGCTTTGATCTACGAAGAATCGCTTCCGCGGCAAATACTAGGTCTGCGAGATCACTGAAATGTGTAAGATAGAAGTTGAATTCTTTCTGTCGTCATAAATTTTACGCAACGTCATTCACTCCGTCTATTTTTAAGGAGATAGAAGCCTTTGGAAAAGTGGACTAACAGATTCCATTCACGGGTTTCTATCCTCGATTCACAATGAGACTAGCGATTACGTTTTTCTTTGTAACAGTGAATATCAATTACATTTCAGTTAGAAATTCGTGAAGTATTCTAATATGATGAAAATACAGCCAAAAAGATGCCGCAACGTTTAACCCTTTGCGGGTGGAGACGTTTTTTAAAATTGTGGATGAATCATTTATTTTATTATGGAAAACCACTTTTTTATCAGTGTTAATACATAGAACTCCGAGAATACTATTTGTGCAATAATATTTCAACGGTTATATTTAAATTTAGCAACTTTAACCGTATATACATGCACCGACAAACTACAATCAGATTTTTTCTCAGACCGCATATATGCGTCCGTCGTTCTCAAAGGATTAATACGTGGGCTGCCATGGAGGTCACCGGTGACCGGCGCTATTAAAGTCAACGAAAGGGTCTAGCCGAATAAGGGGGCCAAAAGTGCCCTTGAGCCGATTCTATTCGACGATGGGTCATTCGATAGGTGATGATGAAAAACCATTGCACACAAATTTTTAATCCGATACCTTCACCGGGAGGGTAGTTATGGGGTAAATTCAAAAAATCAGTTTTTTCCTCATTTTCCCTACTTAATGGAATACAAAAATTCCGAAAAAATTCTGACACATTCGCTATATGAATGCACACGCTAGGGAATTTTTTCAGATTTTTCCTTTGCAAATTCTACGCACAAAAAATGAAAAACCCAAAAAAAAATTTTTAAACATCGATTTCGTATCGAAACCTTCCGAGCACAACTTTTTCCTTTTTACAGTAGCTGCATAATGTTATCATTGTTATACCCTAATTTTTTCAGATTTTTTGAGTACGGTGCATCACGGTCGGAAAAATCAAAAACCGATTTCTGCGACCCATTTTGGGCTGTAACTCGTACAGTATTTATTATTTTTACATTATTTTGATACAGTATGTTCCTTTTGTGACTTTCAATGTTTCTACGTACAATTAAATACCAAGTGAATGCAAACGATCGAATTCATTCATCTAATTGTAAACTGCGAACTGCCTTATCTGCTGAAAATGTGAACATCTTTCCAACGGCGTCGGTGGTCCAGTGGCTAGCGTTCCTGCCTGCTAAACCTATCGAAACTTTTTGCGCCGGTTCGAATCCAGTTAGGTGCAGTTAGATTTTTTTTTTTTTTTTTTCTTCTTTTTATAATAATTAACTCTGCAACAACAAATAATAGTTATTTTTCAATGTTTCCCAAACATTCTTATAGATTTGCACCAATACTAAATAAACACATGCAAGTATAATTATAGTGCATATTGTTCATTCCTCTTAGCCACATAATTTTTTATTTATATACCTTAAATGAATATTAGTTTATTGTGGCTCGTAGAGATATGTATTCATAATTTAAATAATGTAATTAAATATCCTGATGAATTGTGAAAATGATGATATCTAACGGAAAGAAGGGATCCTTTCTTTTCAAACACAATTATTTTTGCAATTATCGCTTCCTCACTTATGCAGGGGTCATTCAACATAGAAAATGTGTTAAAAGAAGAAGGGTACATCAAGATTCCACCCGTTAAAATTCCTTTACTGCTCTATACAAATGTCTTTCCACAGCTGCAGGTTTTGCCTGCAATTACAATCGTATCGTTTTCAAACCAATTTAAGTAAATGAAAATATGTAATTTAGTTAAGCACGCTTTATTGTTTTATTGTACTCACTCCGATACTTTACAGCCCCTTCAGCTAACTAGTCCGTAATTACCTGTTGAGGGTGTACCTTTCGCGCTGGTACCAAACTAAACCTTTAGGACTGGAATGGGTATATCCTAATAAGACTTTTCTTTTATCATGTGCATAGTAGTCATAAATACTTAAATGAATATTGGTGTAATACGATAGATTACTATTTGACAATTGTGCCAAAATGTCGAGCTGCGGAATCTCTTGAAACTTTTTTCTTGCCAGTTCGCGTTCCATGAAATATAATTTGAAAACAAAATGGTTTAGTGTCTATTACACCACAATTATTAAAACGGAAATGAAAATTAGTATAATACGATAGATTACCATTTGATAATTAAAAGTTGAAGAATCTGACGTGTGGCTTAGTCCTCATCACTATCTTCGTTAATGATGGGTACCACTCCATTTTGCGTAAATATTTCTGACAATATTTCTGAAGGCCTAATTATGTTTGCTAAAAACCGTGCGTGCGACATGTAATATATTATTGCTGCGATGTGCGAACAGCAACCTATTGTACGGTTACCATTCGCACATTCACAGCAATAACGCTTGATGCCAGATATACCAATTGTGTTTGGAGTATAATCTATGAAACAACGGTAACTTCTCTGATTAACATGGCGTGATCGAACAAGGAACTTGAGAATGTTTTTTGTTTCTCTCGAACATTGAAGATTGATGTTGTTTTCCTCGTCCATCAACTCCGCTAAATAAGAAACTGCCTGAGTTAGTTGATATGTACCAGTGAAAAAAATTTTTAGATCGTTTTCTGTCATTTCCGGAAAGTCTAGAAGATCGGAAGCTGAACATTGCATAAACAGGGTTTTCCGTCTCTGCCAGTGTTTTCTTTCTACTTCTATCGCGAGCGAATTTTCGACGTTTTCCTGTGCTTTTATTCTATGTACTATTTCATTTGATAGTTCGACATCTGAATTAAGGCGTTTTCCGAATTTATTATTTAAAAAACAAGCTATTTTACAAAATAATCCAACTTCAGGGAGGAACTTGTTGTCTATTTGGTGATGAAGTAATTTATACTTCTGGCCTATAATACCATGAATTGCTTCGACCACCCAACGGACTTTAGTAACTCGCCGTGAAGCATTTGCTTCGGCTGTCGTTAATTGACTCCGTTTTCCTTTTAATGCTGGCATCATCACTTGAAAACCACATTGTTCCAAACATGATCGAGCATCACGAAATCCTCTATCAACAAAACAAATATCTCTACGCTGTATAAGTTTTTTTAAACCATTTGAGTCTTGTAAAATAATTTTTATAATTTCTGCATCGTTTTGGTTTGCGTAAAAGGGTCCAAGCACGTCAACTACGAATCCGTT
The DNA here is from genome assembly GCA_910591515.1 of Cerceris rybyensis. Lineage (NCBI taxonomy): Eukaryota > Metazoa > Arthropoda > Insecta > Hymenoptera > Crabronidae > Cerceris > Cerceris rybyensis. Next base: position 11,326,485 of record OU342790.1, read on the forward strand.
TGTTGTGCAAATTGTGAAAGGTTTACATAAAGGAAGTTTCTTCTGTCCTGAATATGATTTACGTTGGTATTCGTTATTGGCACTTTTCTGATGCCGAATATACGTGCCATCGAAAATCAACGCCAATTTTTTATTCATGTTAAATAATTGTTTCGCAATATTGGAGGTTTCATTTTTTATAAGATGCTCACGAGTAAACGCGCCGATTCCAAAATGTAATGGCAAAATATCTTTTTGAAAAGATTTTAAAACTGATTTACAATAAGTAGATACTTGTTGTTCCTGCTCCAATCCAAGAATTGCTGCTACCATCTTGTTTGAGTTGCCAGTACGCAATTTAAATAGAAAAACAACAATTGCTTGTGTTACATCGCGCTTTTCCGAATTTCGCATTGATATCATCATATCCCGAAGACAAATAATATTTTCCCAGGTTAAGCCTGTGAGTACTTTGAGACGTTCCTCCGATAATGCGAAATCCCCTACTTTATCTTTTATGCTGCAATCACTGCTTATTGAAATTAACTCTAAATAACTCCGAAGTTCATGCGTATAAACGAGACTATGATTTGAATGCACTTCTAACTTTCTAATAATATTATGAAAGAAACGTTTTTTGACTAAATGTGTACTACAACAACGATTTCCCTTAGGCACATATAATCGGCGGATGATAAATACTTGTTTTCGCGCTGCGTATGGCACGTTAACAATGTTTCTTTTGGACCCACATACGAAACAATAACCATGCGTGGCTATTACTCTAGGAAATGGCATTTCAATGCAGTGTTCATTGAATTGTTCGGAAGAACTGAGATTAAAATTAACTGTTGGATCTATTGTTGATGATTCGGAGTAAGAAGACCTTTCACTCGAGAATGATGATTCTATTGCAAGTTGTTGGAAAAGTCGTAATGGAGTTGAAGATGATTCTCCCGATGTTCCGGGTAAAGATAATTGAGAAGATTCTATGTCTACTGAAGTTGTGGTTGTAGCTGTTGAGATATGGGAGACAGAAGAATCTGGTATTTCAAAACTGGATGTTGCCGAAGATGTTACTTGTGAGGATAGAGGGACAGATTCCAATGCGGTTTCTCTGTTTGACGATTCGACAGATTCTAAATTATCCATTGATTTTCTTTTATACATAGAAACGCGACACTTATTGCACACCATGTCACCAAGAGCTACCGTTTTCCCCAATATTCGCGAAAACTTGTGGACATCCCAGACCGAATTTACTTTTTTTCTATACCCGGATAACTTGCAAATGTACGCATTGCATCCAACACACTGAGCACGCACGGATTTTCTATCGACTTGAGAACTCGAGAACATTGTGAAATAACGATACTTGCACTAGTAGAGAACACTGCGAGCAACGATTGCTTTACTCGCATATTTCATTCGCTTATATACGTGAAAAAATATGTACAATGGAGGGGATGTGCTAGAAACATCAAAAATATAAGGAAGTACAGAATTTCTATTGGTTTAGGTTGGTAGGTACCAGCGCGAAAGGTACACCCTCAACAGGTAATTACGGACTAGTTAGCTGAAGGGGCTGTAAAGTATCGGAGTGAGTACAATAAAACAATAAAGCGTGCTTAACTAAATTACATATTTTCATTTACTTAAATTGGTTTGAAAACGATACGATTGTAATTGCAGGCAAAACCTGCAGCTGTGGAAAGACATTTGTATAGAGCAGTAAAGGAATTTTAACGGGTGGAATCTTGATGTACCCTTCTTCTTTTAACACATTTTCTATGTTGAATGACCCCTGCATAAGTGAGGAAGCGATAATTGCAAAAATAATTGTGTTTGAAAAGAAAGGATCCCTTCTTTCCGTTAGATATCATCATTTTCACAATTCATCAGGATATTTAATTACATTATTTAAATTATGAATACATATCTCTACGAGCCACAATAAACTAATATTCATTTAAGGTATATAAATAAAAAATTATGTGGCTAAGAGGAATGAACAATATGCACTATAATTATACTTGCATGTGTTTATTTAGTATTGGTGCAAATCTATAAGAATGTTTGGGAAACATTGAAAAATAACTATTATTTGTTGTTGCAGAGTTAATTATTATAAAAAGAAGAAAAAAAAAAAAAAAAAATCTAACTGCACCTAACTGGATTCGAACCGGCGCAAAAAGTTTCGATAGGTTTAGCAGGCAGGAACGCTAGCCACTGGACCACCGACGCCGTTGGAAAGATGTTCACATTTTCAGCAGATAAGGCAGTTCGCAGTTTACAATTAGATGAATGAATTCGATCGTTTGCATTCACTTGGTATTTAATTGTACGTAGAAACATTGAAAGTCACAAAAGGAACATACTGTATCAAAATAATGTAAAAATAATAAATACTGTACGAGTTACAGCCCAAAATGGGTCGCAGAAATCGGTTTTTGATTTTTCCGACCGTGATGCACCGTACTCAAAAAATCTGAAAAAATTAGGGTATAACAATGATAACATTATGCAGCTACTGTAAAAAGGAAAAAGTTGTGCTCGGAAGGTTTCGATACGAAATCGATGTTTAAAAATTTTTTTTTGGGTTTTTCATTTTTTGTGCGTAGAATTTGCAAAGGAAAAATCTGAAAAAATTCCCTAGCGTGTGCATTCATATAGCGAATGTGTCAGAATTTTTTCGGAATTTTTGTATTCCATTAAGTAGGGAAAATGAGGAAAAAACTGATTTTTTGAATTTACCCCATAACTACCCTCCCGGTGAAGGTATCGGATTAAAAATTTGTGTGCAATGGTTTTTCATCATCACCTATCGAATGACCCATCGTCGAATAGAATCGGCTCAAGGGCACTTTTGGCCCCCTTATTCGGCTAGACCCTTTCATGACTTTTGAATTGTAATGTTTAAGAATTTTCTAACACATTCAATATTTAAATTTTCACTCGAGCTAAAGTTCTTTATTTACAGGAACAGCCTCACGTTGCATCTACGATTCGACAGAAAATAAATGAAGTCTGATGAAAAACTTTCGTTGCTTTACCCTCAGAGCGCTGATCTACAGTCCGACAACTAAAAGACGTCTAGGGAACGGCGAAATCTACCGCTTTCAATCGTCCATTTTCATCATTTCGTTTTTGGCATCCTCAAACCCAGTGTGCTAAAGTAAACACTCTACATAGTCGTAGCATTCTCCCAATTCTACTTGTTTGGCTCAATAAATGCGACATGGCTGTCCCCTCCACGAATCAAACCCGCATTGCCTAGCCATCTTTAAGTTGTCGGACTATACCTCCTCCAGATTTTTACCTATTATCATCTCTATCAAATTACATAGCCAATAATAATTTTGAAAGTGATACCAAGGTCAGAACGGCAATTACTTAACTTTTTTTCAAGCACCACCCCCAATTTTGACAAAAACGGTATATGAAAGCTTACAAAACGCTAGTAAAGTGTCATAGAAATCAATAGTGACTGCAACCTAACAGAAAACTATTTTTTACAAAAATTCTCAGTGCTTGCCTCTTGACCTACGAATTTTCTCAAACTTTTTCCATTATACCTGCCACATCCACTGACCAATTACATCAAATAAACCCTCAAAGCAGACCTACCGAACTCCACCATAAAACCAGCCACAATATTTCCAATTTCTCGCGAAAACTGACCATCATTCCGCGTCATTAAACAGACCATTAACATTCATTCGATTGCGGAATATCCATGTTCCCCCAGATTATGCAGATTGCCTAATCAATACTGAGACATACTGCAAAGCCAGCATCGACTATAATGCCGCAACGAACACAAACGAAACCCCAACGAATACGCATAATTGATATCTATACCAGAATGTGACTCCTCGCGTGACATTCGATCGACTGATACGATTACTTGGCGTAATTCGTGGCGAAAGAAATCAACGAGGAACGGCATCGAACGTCAGGGACATCGAAGACGACACAATTGCAAAGAGTTGATCGTTATTGCGTCGGTTTTTCTCATTCGAGTAGGCGGAATGCGTCCGAACTATGCGAGAAACGCGTTCCTCGTCATCGTTACAATTATTATCGCGATCATCGCGAGAACACCATCGGCCTCGTAACGAGCAACGATACACAGAGAAACTGGCATTACAATGTGTACGATGCAACCAACGTGCACGGTGTACGTGCAACGCACTACATTAGGCTAAACTACAGGCGTGGAAAAAAATAATTAGGGTCATACCGCATAATTCCGCGGTACGCGAGCCTTTCCTGCAATTGGATCGAATTAATTTGTCTTGCCTGTTCCATGTCAACGAACGACGAGTTGGCAGTTTCGTGAGCTCGTCAAAAAATGATGGGGTTTGAAAGTCTAGCTGTTTTTTGGACAATGGAAGATTCTTGTTTTGGGGTTTCGATCGCTGGATGCATTGGGTATTGGGGGTTTTGATGAAGGTGGATAGTTGAGTTAGTAAAAATGGCCACTTTGTAATTTATTTAAAACATTCAACTAATTGAGAGAGGAAATTCTTCAGAGATCATTTTTCACTTGCAGAGACTAGTAGTACTTCCTGTATTATATTTTTATTCTGACTGTAGCTCATCATCTGACCGCCTATGAAGTAAAGATTACATTTTTCGAAAGCAAATGCAGGATATTATAAATTTAATGTAGGACGCAGAGTTTGCGAATGCTGGATGCATTGGGTATTGATGGTTTTGATGAGAGTGGATTTTTAAGCTGGGGAAAATGACCAGTTTCTAATTTATTTAAAACATTACCCTAATTGAGAGAGGAAATTCTTCAGAGATCATTTTTGCTTGCAGACAGTAGTAGTACTTCCTATATTATATTTCTATTCTGACTGTAGCTCATCATTTGGCCGGCTATGATATAAAGATTACATTTCTCTGAAAGAAATGTAGGATATTGTTAATTTAATATAGGACACAGAGTTTTCGAATGTTGGATGTATGGGGTATTGGGGTTTTTGATGATAGTGGATTTTTGAGGTGGTAAAAATGACCGGGTTCCAATTTGTTTTAAACACTCCCCTAATTGATAAGGGAAATTCTTCAGAGATCATTTTTCACTTGCAGAAAGTAGTAGCACTTCCTGTATTATATGTCTATTCTGACTGTAGCTCATCGTCTGACCGCCTATGAAGTAAAGATTACATTTTTCCAAAGCAAATGCAGGATATCGTAAATTTAATGTAGAGCACAGAATACAAAATGGCCTCTAATTAAAGATATAAAAAAATTGTATATTTTCATTTGATTGACCCGGTCATTCGAGCATGGATTGTACGGTTTGCGTTAATTGAGCTGACAGAACATCGTAATTCTCAAGGTATGATAGATTGTCGACGAAAAGACCACAGCTATCGATAAAAAAGAGTTACAAGAATAACAGGGATTAAGAAAATTATAGCCGCAAAAGCGTTATCGCGGGGAATCTCTGGAATTTCATTTCAAGCCGCTGAACGAGTACTTTCTAGATAATTGTCTTTATTCGGACTGGCGAATATCGAGCAATTCATCGAAGCAGTTCTTTCCAAGGTAGAAAGCGTAAAAAGCTCCAATGGAATTCGAACCGCGCACAGAAATGACGATGTCTATTGAAAAGAAAAAAACAAATTCAAGGCGAGAATTGGACCGCGGATTCGATTATTGTCGACGAAAGTTTGGAATTCTTGTGAAAATCACGAGGATCGATTTCTCGCAATCATCACCGCGATCTAAGAATTCTTATTTGAATTTTTTATCCACGGTATCTAACTTCTCGTGCGCGGTAATACTTGATACTTAAAGTATTATTTTCGCTAGAGGTGTCTGATGAAATTCAAAGAGTTATTCTGTTGAAGGAGAAATTGGAGAACCGAGATCTTCGATCTTTTCGCAAAAAATTCGCAGCGTGTACAAAAGAAATCGAATCTGAATTTTCAAATAAAAATATTCATTGAAAAATTCAGTCCTAATTTTGTCATTCGTGTAAATGTAAAAAAAAATACAATTGAAAGTAAGAGTTGTTTCTTCTTCTGTTGATGTTTTTCAACAGAACACATCCGCGACTCGTATTTTCCTGGAAAAGTTTAAAATAAAGAAGTCCAAAGATATTTCTCTTCTTATATCGTCAAGATCGAATTTCATTCTGCGAATGTAAACGATAAAATATCCAGCACTCTCCTCTTTTGCATGTATTATATTTAGGATATCTGCAGATACACTATAACTTTTCTTTCCTTCTTTCTTTTGGAAAATTTCAATTTCAGCTACTGCGGTTATTTCAACTAAGATCTATCTTCATAATTAACTTTAAACTTTAGGGAGGTGGATTTGAAGTCTTCCCACTAATTGGAAATCTGAGTCTTTAATTTCAGACATATCTTAATTACTTCAGAGCTAAATAATTGCCTTTTTTCCCTATTTCTTTCAGCGCCAATTTTTATATTAATTACGAACAAAACATGCTGTTTTAGGTGTTTTCTGAACCGGCGGCCATTAAGAAAAAACGTTAGAAGACCTGTGAATGTGACCTCTGTCTACTGCACTCTTCAACCCCATTAAATTCCCCTTATGGTACTTTCTCACATAAAAATACACTCCAGTAGTCATACTGGATAAATACCTAAGTAAACGAAAATTTAAAGAAACTCTGAGAAACTTTTCCTAACTCATCATTAGACTGCAGATGAGACAGGACAACCTATCTAGGGATCTATTGCACTTAATAAATATTACAACAAATACCATACTTTGGATATTTTAGATGTATTTTTATATTATGTTCTTTTTGTATATTTTAGCCGTATTAAATTTGTAATAAATGCATAAAAATCCGCAGTCTACTCATCACCTAATTGTATTCTCAGACCTTCAAAACTCACCTAAAACAGTAGTACCTAGCCAAAATGACCAAAGAAATTAAACGCAAAACAAGTAGAAGGCAAGAAATACCGTTCTGAAAAGAAGTGCGAACGAACCGTTCTGAAGAGAAGAGCAAAAGAAAAAGTGTTCTTTGAAGTAAAATGAAATTCATAGAGCAACAGAGCCGTGTCCATGATTCCTAAGGATCGATAAACTCATAAATTCCATGCTCGATGCACCAGCAGCAACGGCAGCTGCACCGATGCTGCACGTCGAAACGTTGTATTTCTTCGTCGGCTAAGAATAGGGAAATCCCCTTGCCCGTAGATTTTCAACGGGAATTTAAAGTGCCCCGGGGATCGATCTTAAAAAGACCAACAGAAGAAAAACCGGGGGTGACTCGGTTGCTTTTCTTTCACCGGTGCAATTTAAGGCTGTTGCCGGTCAATCAATTACTTCGATATCGTTATTCACGTGTGCGATAAGAATACTCGGAGGGAGCGTCGAGTGGGAACGTTATTATCGGATTTTCAACGTGAAATCAGCCTTGTCGAGACGAGGCTGATTGTTATAAAGGCACGGATGATTTGGTTGATATGCAGCGTACGTGCGGAGACGTTCATTGTCGTCTGAGGGTTAATTATGTGAATGTAAATTAAGTAGTGCAGCAGAATTGATGGAAGGTTGCACGCGAATTGTGATAGTTCTTTTTTCACATGTGCTTACTTTGACATCTTGGATGTAATAATATTTTGAGGGATTCCCAACAAATAAGGATAATAATTAATTATATTTTTTCACTACAGTGCATGACTGTCTCGCTGATAATCGAATTATTTCCTTTTGCATATATTTCTTGCAGACTATTTAGAAGACTGTAGATATGAACTATATTAACACTTTACCGACCGGTACTTTTTAACATCCTACCCACTTCTGATCGGTCACTTGCACGAAAATATTTCCCTGATACTGATATCTCTTTGAAAATTGAAAACTTTCTTCACTGAGTCCTTGGCACAGTTAACACTAGATTTACGGAGCCAATTTGGCTCATCCAAAATTTGATTACTACATATATAATATATTGGTTAGTTAATTTTTGCACAATAAATCTTTCATTTCAATTGATTTGGAACTATTTTCTTTGCAAAAAATTTCAATTTTCTTGTATGATTCAAATTGGCTCACTTCAGAAAAATAGCTACCTATATGAATTTCCGTAAATCTAGTATTAACCGCAATGAAAAATAACAATTTCTTAATTTCTGTAGCGACCAATTAATAAGATAACAGCCTAAAAGTGTTGGGCACGAAAAGTCGATTAATCGACTACCGGTCGGTAAAGTGTTAAGAATTAACTTTACGTAAAAACAGAAATTAGTTAATATACCTAGACAAAATAAAGAAAAGGCTGACACTATGTTATAAAGTAATTATGTGAGAGGGTAATGGTGATTAGAATGATAAGTGTGAAGATGGTGATTAAACAACTACAAATTAAACTTATTTTGCATTGTGGAAGAAATTAAATTAAATACTGTTTTTTAATAGAAAGCAGACTATGGGATAGAAAATATCTTAGAAATTAGTGTAGCTTTTTTTTTAAGGATAAATGTTAAGAGGCAGATTAATCCATATTTTTATAATTAATTAATACGGAACTAGTGCAATGTATTGTCCACAAGTTGCACGATTTATGAAAAGGAGAACGTGCAAAGAGACTTTGAATTTTATTATTAATGGCGGTAAATGAGTAACGCTCTAAATAAAGCGATAATAATAAACAGTTCGCGGAAACATTGTAATCTAACAATGATTTTATCGTCGTTACGGTAAATCATAATAGTTAATACACGATCGATCGACATGTTGGCGTTATCACGACTGTAATCTACCGGAAGAACGAATCTTATCGATCTCGTACTTTGAACACATATTCCAGTACCGCATATATTTCCTTTTTAAGTAAAATACTGAAAGAGTTAAATCGCAGATTAATTGGAAGCCTGAACGAATCGAGAAACTTCAGAGTACGTGTAATAATTTCAATAATTCAATATATTTTGCAAATATTAAACTTTAAAAATCCGATTTTAATTTTTCTCCACTTTAAAAGTTCTATTTTCATTTTTCTCGGTTTTGAAAGTCCGACAGTAGAAAAATATGATTTAGAAGAAAGAAACTGAGCACTTGAAGGAGCGCCAATGTGGTAAACATTCGAGATTTAAGACTCAGGTATAAAGATCGATTTTCAGCGGTTCGTGTTCTCCAGAACAGCAGGCATTGTTAATCCAAGAGTACTCTTTGAGTGGCACCGTTTCAATCGGATCGTACCGACGTTTTCTTTCGTTTGTTTCCCATTGGAGCACAAAAGTACCACAGCACAGCTGTTCGAACCGCGAAACCTTAGAATGGGACACCATACCATCGATCACGGTCGAAGGTGCACTTTATGTCAGCACAGAACCAATATTTTAGTATCAATTGCAATTGCATGTATAACAAAAATATACCTATTGCATAAACAACATATTATCATAACAGTAGTGAATCAATGTTAAAAATTGTAAAAAATCTTAAAATACAGGTTTTCCAAATAGTATCAATTGTAAAATAATTCTGGACACAAAGAGAAATAGGTCATTAAAATTTCTACATCTGAAAAAGAGAACTTGGAAAAATCCACTTTGTTCTGCTCTGATATCGACAAAGTACCAACACTTTTACAGTCAATGACGTAGAACCATGCCATTATCTCCCAGCTTTGGACATTAAAAAGTGCCCTTCTACGTCACTGCACGCGGAAGTAACAATATCCGACTGCATAGCAGTCGTGTGAACATTAAAACTAATGAATAAATATCATAAAAGCTATTTGACGTGTCGCTCTTCTACTATGAAATCTATTCTCTCTAAAATCGCATTATCCAAAAGAGAATCATTATACAAAAGAGATAAACGCGTTGCAATTACATGCCATTGCAGCAGCGCAACGTGGAGATCTGTTTTTTGCTAATGCTCGTGACAATGTCTCTGTGCCAGCTATTTAAAAACTGGTCTAGCTCGTGCCAATGAATCATCGATCGAAGGACAATTCGATATTCAAGTCGCGTCACGAATGAATATTAAAAGTTTCCTACGTATCGCTCGTAACAACGCGAATCTTTTCGACCGACCGAAGACGATAATTAACCCCTTACCCGCCAATTTCTTTCGACTATACGTGTAATAACTCAGAATTATATTGATGACGTAAAAATGTATCAATGACTATTGATAATTTAACACGTTAGACACAACGTCGGACCCTAGGAATCGGTACCACACTTTTCAACTTTGTGTGCATCTATTCTCACAAGATTCGGTCATTCGATTGGTTATAAAACACTGGTAATATTTTCTAAATGGATATACAGGAGATTGTCAATTTAAAGTTGTAAATATCACAAAAAAACCGCTTTTATTTGGTGATACAACCAGTTAACCGGTCATTCGATCGCGAATGATACGGTTAGGATCATTGTTCTGCACCGACGTGTTACAACCGTGACTTTTCTAAATATTGTTATTTTAAAATCTACACTCCTATTTGAAAATCTACGGATCGGATAAAATCTCTAAACGGGCCGCATCTGACCCGCGGTCTGCAGTTTGCCAATGACTGACCTACGCTATAGTACTCGAGGAGTTATTCTATACTTAAAAAATAGAACATATATTTAATACAGTTTCAAAATCCCTGTCGACTCTCGTCAGTAGCAAAAAAAGTCTAAAAAATAAAACCTACTCCTCGCAAATAAAGAGGAACTCATCACGCAGATCATTGATCCAGTCTTAAATAGTCCTTCAGTGTGTGCAATATTAATCGAAAACATCGAACCTACTTGAGGAGTTACTCTATCCTTAACAAATAGGACATACATTTAACACAGCTTGAAAAAGCACGTAGATTCACGTTAGTTTTGACAGAAGAAACCAGAGAATGAAACCTACTCGTCTCAAAGAAAAAAAGAGTACACTACGCAGGTCATTTCTCCAGTCTAAAATAGTTTCTTTATGTGTGCAATGTCAATCAAAAACATTGAGCGTACTCGAGGAGTTGCTCTATGCTTAACAAATATAAAATACATTTAACCAGTTAACTGCGTTCGACATGTATACACGTTAATCCAAAGTTTTATTGCGGTAGCCTTTTTAATAATGAATTGTCAACTTCTTATGGACTAAAATGTAATTTTTTCTCGTTTTGCTTTCCTCTTTTCGTAACATTTATAACACAAACATTTGCCCTGTGTGCGACAAATATACACGTCATTGCTCGATTTTAATTCCGTTATCCTGCGAGGGATTCTTAAAACTAAATTCCGCAGCTAACTGGTAAAAACAGCTTCAAAAACCGCGTAGATTCTCGTCAGTAGTAAAGAAAAAATCCAAAAAGTAAAACTTACTAGTCTCAAAGTAGGAAGAACACACCATACCGATTATTTCTCCAGTCTAAAATTGTTCCTTTATGTGTGCAATGTCAATCAAAAACATTGAGTGTACTCGAGGAGTTGCTCTATCCTTAACCCTTTTAGTGCCGGACGACGATATATCGTCGTTAGCAAAATTGCTAACACTGGACATCGAAGGGTTAATATTCAGTTTCCAATACGATATCAGTAATTTTATGACATATAATTGTAAATACACAATTTATGCTCCATATTGCGTATTCTATATGACACTATTGCCAAATGAACATTCTTTTTATTCGCAACTACATTTGTTATTAATTCAATCAATTTATTCGGTTGGCACTAAACGGGTTAAGAAATAGAAAATACTTTTCAAACAGCTTCAAAAACCCCGTAGATTCTCGTCAGTAAAGGAAAGAATGGTGGAATGAAACCTACTCGTCTCAAAGAAAGAAGAGCACGCTACGCAGGTCATTTCTCCAGTCTAAAATAGTTCCTTCGTGTGTGCAATGTCAATCGAAAAGATGGAGCGTATCCAAGGAGTGAGATGAATCGTAAAGCGATCCAAATTAATTAAACCCGCCATTCCTTCCGCCCACGTCGACGTACCGATACGCGAGCTAAGTTTCAAACGCAATTAGAAAATGAGCTCAACGAGATTCTAACGTCGTTGGCCGTAGGCTTCCGTGTCTCTATTCCCTAAATAGGAGTTCAGGCGTGGTTTTCGCGCGCGGAGGACGATGAGATTCGAAGCTTGAATTTTCGTCGACCAACGCAGAAAAGGACAAAGGCCGGGTCTTTCGATCTACCACGAAGGCAAAACGGTACGAACAAACGGCCCACACGAGGCAGCCGTTCTCGGGCTACCTACGTTCCGCGTCGGACAAACGAGAAGAATTGTTTTGCGAATTCCAGCTTTCAATTTTACACTAAACTAGAAAGAATACAATTTTTGCATCTCCATTCTAAGTGGTGTATTAATTTCGCTTGGAGTCTATTAGTTTAGGTGGCTGCCAAACCACTGAGAGTATTGTATGTCCAGTAATAATTTGAACTTGGACCTATTGGCTGCGAGTTCGATCCTTCAAATCCATAGTAAAATAAAAAAACAATTTTTGCATCTCCATTCCAAGTACTATAGTAATTCCATCTGGAATCTATTATTTTCGGTGGTTGTCACACCATTAAGGGTGTCATATGTCAAGTAACAATTTATTAGGTTGTTCGGAAAGTAATTTCGTTTTTTTCCAACGGAGAACATAATTATATTTTTTCACATCTAACTTCTCACTTAATTTGCATTGCTATTATATATTTTAACAGTTGATATAGCAACGCTTGTTTGTGAAAAAATTTGTTTGATTCTATACAATAGTTTTTGTTTGGTGTCCTATTAAAGATGGAAATTCAAAAGCAGCATTTTCGCCATATTTTACTGTTTTACTATCGAAAAGGTAAAAATGTTATTCAAGCGAGAAAAAAATTATTCGCTGTGCATGGAGAAGATGCATTAACAGAACGCCAGTGCTAAAACTGGTTTGCAAAATTTGTTGAACGGCAAAACCTTCACTTCGAATGAGGACGTCAAAAATGGCTTTGATTTTTTTGCCAGCAAAGCTCAAAACTTTTATGAGCATCGAATCGTACTACTGTCAGAAAGATGACAAAATGTATTACAACAAAATGGAGAATATATAATTCAATAACATATTTATGGACTATAAGAAAATCGTCTTTCATTCTCACCGAAAAAAACGAAATTACTTTCCAAACAACCCAATAGAATAAATTTCAAAGATTGACGGAAAATTTGAATATGGACCTATTGATCGCGAGTTTGAGCCTTTAAGTTCATGATAAAATAGAAAGAATACAAATTATGCATCTCCATTCCAAGTGCTATGTTGATTCCGTCTAAGACCTATTATTTTCTATGGCTGCCACACTATCAAGGGTATCATGCATTAAATAATAACTGAGGAAAAATTTTACAGAGGTGACGGAAAATTTAATCCTGGACCTATTGACTGCAAGTTCGAGACTTTAAGTCTAAACTGAAATAAAGAGAATATAATTCTCCTATTTCTACTTTAACTGCTGCAGTAATTTCATCTGGGTCCCACTATTTATGGAGGCTAAGATCTATTAAATAACCATGAAGAAATAATTTCTACTAAGTAGCGAAGGGGTATTTGAACTCGTTTGTACAATTGCTAGTCCAAGAATTATTCACCACGGCACTAAAAATTGCGTTTCTAAATCTCTGTCCCATAATTTTCGATCATGGCATATCGAAAGCAGGAAATGCATTTTACGAACAGATGTTACGAACGTAAATAGCAATTTTATGTGGAACGCAAAGTGCAGCATTGCACAACAGAACGGGAGGATAGAACCGGGCTTGTGTTAGTTGCTAAACAGAAGTTCTTTCACTCTCGCTTCTGTCCTTCGGAGACAGGCGATACAAAAAGATCGAGTAGCTCGATCTTTGTGCACGAGAGTCGCATAGAACTGCGGTTCAATAAAACTATTTCCTTTTTTTTAATTTAACACATTGTACGCCGGCTAAATATCTGCTATCAAATTTATTATATTTGATATTGTTACTATTTAAATCAATATAAATTTAAACACATTAAGTAATGCACAATTTAACACTAGATTTACGGAGTCAATTTGGCTCATTCAAAATTTGATTACTATATATATAATATATTGGGTGACTAATTTTTTTAATAATAAATCTTTCACTTAAATTGATTTGGAACTATTTTCTTTGCAAAATACTTCAATTTTCTTGTATGAGTCAAGTTGGCTCACTTCAGAAAAATAGGTATATCAACATCCGTAAATCTAGTGTTAAAGGGAATAATATCGCCTTCTTTGTCCACTTTAACGTTTTCCTCAAGATAAAATAATATTATAAAATATATTATAAAATAATATATTTGAAATCCCGCATTATCGCGGGACCGGCGTACAATGTGTTAATACATTTCTTTACAATTACTACAAACATTTCACCTAAAACCAACAATTTCAGATGGCTCTCGTTGAAGAAGAGAATTCGACAAAGTTAACGAGTTTGTTCAATGAATAATTTAGCTTGAAAAAATCTACCTGTTGTCAACGTAATTTGCAAGTGGTAACGCTAATAAGTTTATCATAATTTCTTTAACGACGTTTACCAGCACGAACAGACAATTAGAATAATGGATAATGAGCGTTCATTTTCGTAGAATCGTTTTTGCCGATGAGAACACATAAGCATTGAAATTTAGTTAGTTCAACTCGAATGTCTTGTCTGCCACGGAAGCCTTTTTTCAATGATGAAAAGAGAAGATTGTTATATAACATTGAATTGGATTTAGCGATTACTTTCTTGCTTTAATTTTAAGTTGAAGTCTAGAAATTATCTAACCTAAGAAAGCCACGCGTGACTTTATGGCTCGTAAATGTAAAATATTTCAAATATCTAAGACTTAATGATTCGTTAGTTCTCGTGAAAATCTTAAAAGGCTGCTCTCGAAGCAGCTTTACTGATTCGAAAAAAAATTTCTTTGAAAAAAGACAACTGTTCGTGAGAATGGTCAAAAAAAGATTTCCTAGTTTTAAAAAGATCGTCCAACCTTAACAATAGATCTACGATTAATTAAATAGATTAAAAATTGTCAAATAAATATGTCCGAATCAAATAAATGAAAGGTTCAAAAAAACTTATTATAGTTTTCAAGATAGATGTAGAAAATGGAAAAAAAATTGTGTTAGAAATATCAAAAACATTTTCTAAAAATTCGGAATAAGTCACTCTGACCACCTAGGTAGATCTAATGTTTACTTTCTCCGGATATTCATAAAGATACCAACAATTCAGAAATTATCACATAAGCTATATCAAACAAGCTAGATGTTGAAATATAATATTACACTATGGGGAAGAAAAGTCATTAAAGGTTAACTCTACTCACGAACCGATCGGCGAAACGCAATCCACCATCAGCGTCGTGCAACCCCAAACTGGTACCCCGAGTTTTGAGGAAAAACGCTCATAAAAAAACCGTAATACCACGGAATAAAAGATTTAAAAATCTGCTTAACAAACGTACACGGAAATGATAGCGCTTTGACGTGACATGGCCGACTTAGCGTCAGCTGACAGATAAGCGATTACGAGATTTTCGCGATATACCTCAACACCATTCAGCATCCTGAGCTACGGTGAAGTTAACACCAGTAATTTCAATCCGGCAATTATTTATCATCGTATCAACACAGTAAATCAACTTCTACGTTATAAACATCGTTCAATTATGTCACTGATAAAGCATCGTACAGTGTTCAACTGCGGCACCGTCAAAGTAAACAAAGAAATATGTTTTTGAATCAGCGAGTAGTCATACCCCGAAGTCATTGAGTTTCAAAAGTACAAAACACCGTCAAACGCTTCCCAAAGGAAGAGTTAAATTCTTAAAACATAATTCAACGACACGACACGATGACTGTTTCTCTCTTTGTCTGTCAATACTTAAAGAATACTATGAAATTGAATCGAAAGGGGAGACAAACGGAAACGATTTAATCGTATGTTCTAATACTTCTAAAACTACGAAGCTCACTGCAAAGTATCGAAGGGGGCGCGGTCGTAAATATGAGGAATAAAACGAGGGAAAAAAAGTGCGACTTTACGTGCAAGCTACTGCAGGAATGCAGGAGAAGGAACGTCAAGAAGAGAAAGAGAAACGTGGAAAAAGTGAGACAGTCATCGTGTGAGCCTTTTATATACATGAACATGAGGATGTATACGTACGTGTGTGTATTCGAAGGGTCGCTCTGCGTGTACCACCAATTAAACGTCGAGTCACTGCACTTTTACCTTCTTTCTTTTAATCACATTACACGCTTTTTTAATGATCTTAACTACTGGTCCGGTTAATGCACCACACTTTTACCGGTTTATTCCACTTTTCACATAATAGTTATTCACGAACGTCGCCGCGATTCACCGCCCATCCACCATTGGCATCTTGTGCTCGCTTCGACTGGCCTCGTTGGACTGCGCGTCAAACACCGAGTCGCGACCAGGGGGTCCAAGCCTCCGTGTTAATTTTTCGGACACGATTTAGTTGAGTGGAGTATTCTTGATGTCGCTACTTTCGCGCGATTGTAGCGCCTCTTTTGACGATGTTGTGAACAATGCATATACTAGGCGCGCGCGTGTTCACATGTACGCGACGCACACATGTATACTATGCTCGCACACAGTCAACTACCCACATGAATATGCCGGGACATTTCCTCCCTTACAATTAATACTTATTTTTATTTTTTTCCAAGGAAAAATAAGACAACAAATTTAAATTTATTAATTATAAATATTTATTTCGAAATTATATGTATTACCGTATAAAGGTTAAACAAATTAATATATATAACGCCTGCATAATGTACATGTATAATATTCATATCGTCTATTGTAAAGTTATGACAATATTAATTTTTATTCATATTACTGTATTAGATGGTGTAAGTTGCTACATCGTCTTCGATGAATTCTCTAACATGGTACATAACCTGTTATCTGAACACCTTGCAGCATCTAATATTCGGTTCTTATAAGTTAAGGTCCTTTTTTTTCAATCTTCTTACTTCTGATGTCATGGAGCAGGATACCACGCAGAAAGTTTCGAAGCACGTTATTATATAAAAGACACTTTAATAGAAAATGCTACAAAATAATATATAAAAGCGTAATGCAGTCCAGTTGCAAAGACGTATACGACATATAAAACAATATGGAAGCCCATCAGACACTCGGCATCTCAAACTCATTATAGATGGCACTGACGTTGCCGACACTACTGCCACCAAGAATACTCCACTCAACTATTTCTTCAAACATTGTGACCCCTACTCCCATATAAGCTTGGTCCCCCTGGTCGCGACCGAACCAAGCAAGTGCGGTCGAGTGAAATTTTCAACGACAGGAGGCACTGGAAGGTCCTTTCATTCGTAAATACTAGGTGATTCAATGACTCTGATGACAGAGGGCGACAGTTTATAAATGTATAGTGGCGTCACCTTGCGACTCAAGGATAAACGATACGTTTACGTATCGGCATAGTAGGATTCCTATATGTATCGCTCAAAAGTATCCTGCAACATATGCATTATTTAAAATTGATTTTTAATAGATTAAGCTTATTAAGCAATGAATTTTTTAATTAAGACACATATACGTGTTCAGCGAAAATGTCTCTTGGTAGAAAAATTCATGTAACTGACATTCATATCTGTTTTTGGCTAGGATTTTATTGAGAATTAAAAACACGATGTATCGACTCTAAGGTATTAGAAGGGTTAATATCTGAAATACCGACGGTTTAAATATTAGAATAAATTGTATGTGGCGTATTTTATAATGTCATGGAATTGGAATAAATAGAGTACTGTAAAATGAAATGGATGAATATTACTTGCAAATTAAAAATGAACCTATGATTTGTTAACTTAATGTTGTTTGATCTGTTTATGTCAATCTGTTCAATTTGGCAATAATATAATTAAAATTACTCTGTTTGTAATTAGTAATTAAACTTTAGAAAATCGGATGTTTGGTGTTGATTATTATGATGAATATTATTATTATTATTTTTATGAATCCCCATAGGTGAGGTTAAGGTTGTATATGGTACGACGAATCTGTCATCACAGTCTGAAATACAGTTTATAGTTTGAACTAAATTAAATAAAAAATGCCGAAAGTCGTATCCAGAAGTATAATATGCTCCGATACAAAGGATCAAGAAGAATACAGCGAAGAGAAGCCGTTGCATATTTATTACTGTTTATGTGGGCAAATGACTCTGATTTTAGGTTAGTATTCCTTTTATGTTATTTCATGTGTAAAGAAGTGCATACAGAGAAAAAAAACTTTGTTCGTATTTTAACAGATTGCGCAATAGAAAAGTTGCCTTTGCGGAAAAGGGATGGTGCCAGAGTCATAGATGGAAGTAAACATGCTCATAAAATGACCTGCGAGCAAGATGAGACTGTGTACCTAAAACGTTCGGAAGGCATAGAAAAACAGTACCGGCAGAAGTGTAAAAAGTACAAAACGCTTTTCATGCAATTGCTTTTTATTCGTAATCATTCTTATATCAGTTTCCTTCATAAATAAATATATGATAGTTGTTATAGAAATGCAACAGAAATCTTTGGTATTTGTATCTCAAAACATTCTTGCAAAGTGTATCAAAAAGAAAGAAATAATTTCATTTGTACGATCATTCTTACAGGTGTGGCCTTTTATTGTATTATAAACACGATCAAGGGACGAACATTGTATTTATTGTAAAAGGTGCAGTGATTAAGAGTTCTGGCGAAGGTCCTATGACAGACATATACAACCAGGTGGCTATAGAAAAGCCCAAGAAGATAATGGTTACGAAGCATACTAAAAACATGGGAAAATTCAGTTCTGTTACTGTATCTACGATAGATGAAGAAGAAGATGAGATTGAAGCTGTAAGTCAACTATTGGTTCTACAGTTTTATTTTATACTATATTATGTTTGCAAAAATTAAAATGAAAAACAAATGAATTTCAATCTGTGACACTAATCGCCTTCTAAAAATTGTATTAGTATATGAATAGAATAAGAAGCATTGGCATCAAAAGCAACAAAAGTATCAAAAGCTGTCTATATCAGCACCATTCTAAAAATTCAAATTACCAACAAATTTGTTCACAAAATTCCACGATATATAAACTCGCGATAATATAATACAGAATGAACTGTATATAATAACAATACTATGAAATTTAATTGCAATTTTGGCAAATCCACTGATACAACTATGCCCAACAACTCTATCCACTCAGTCCCATTATAATTGACATAATTTTTATCCAACACTATAAAGTCCCATGTATCCAAACGTGGAAGACATTACTTTCATTCATTGATTTCTCAGCATTCTGATTGTTTTCATCTCATGGAAGACACTCTTTGAAAGTATGCATTACTTTTTTCAGAGAGAGGTAGCTGATTCGTATGCTAATAATGCGCGAATAATAGAAAAACAATTGGAAAGGAAGGGAATGAACAAACGTAAAGCAATGCCTCCTCCGGAAGCGGATCCAAAGAGAACGAGACCTAGAGGAACTTTGCTAGATGTTTAATAATTAATATTATTTGTATCGCACATTTAAGGCTCTTATAATTGTATATATATATGTATAAAAAAAGAAACGAATGTATAATAAAGCAACGTCATTTTTTTTTCACACATTCGATTCAACATTTTTTTTTTCATCCCAGTATATGAAACTCCCTCGTTAGTCTTGATTTGAAAAGTCAAAGCTCAATGCTGAATTAACATTATATTGAATTATTTATTAACATTACATAAAAGTAAATATTTAAAATATATAAATGACTAGATACAAATATTGCATAAAATGTACATTGCAAAATATAGATATAAATTTAATAAATAAATACAATATCTACGTATAATCCATTAATAGAATCACTAGAGGAAAAAACGGAGATTCTACTTATATAATTAGTTCGTCAAATGGCAACGTTAAACGGTAAGTCAAGGAGTTATACTTTACATTACTGCATTTAATGCAACTAATAGACTCGTTAAACGGTTCTAATAAAACAATTTGGGTGATATGGCTCCTTAACGTGGAAGGAAGAAAGATCTAAATGTATCATATAACTGGCCATGTTACATCTACGATCTATGGATATGCGATGTGTAGTACTACGAGACATTGATGCGTACATATATTGAAAACTGTGTGGAACATACATTAAGCTTATGAGCTTGTGGCCAAAGGTATCTCTTCATCGATACCTTAATTGTGCAATATTATAATCGAGACGAATCATCCGATCCTAGACAACGTTTCAAAGTTCTACCTTCTTCTTCACAGATTAGATAAATAAAAAACGTTTGAATTGAAAAAACTGCGTACCACTAGTGCCATTTCAATTATAGTTAAGTTCAATATTATAACAAAATCATAGCACATTTTCTATATATCCTAATAAATGCATTTCATATATATATATTCCTTTTGACGATCGTATCAACTGCAACTTGCATTAAATTAAAGTTATACATATACATATAAAAACTCTGTTTTTATATATATATGTGCGCGTGTATAGTACGATTCCGCAATTGGAATTATCACGTTTATGGTAGACATTACTTCTGTATATATTTCGTATTAATAACTGTACGATGTATGTATAAAGACATACACGGCAGTCAGTCTAGAAATTTAAGTGTTAATCTGTGACGATTTAATGTCTGCCTTCTTAAGTATCGTAGGCTCATCTTTAAGAAAGGTACCCGACCTAGAGCCTACCGTGGGTTGCTTTGGAGCTTCCCCGTTATGGCACTTAGCTTTCCCTTTGTCATCGCTAGAAGTCTTACTAGGTATCCTTTTATTGGTAACAGCAGGTTTATTAGCTTTGTTAGTGCCAGACGATTTCGGGGAAGATCTCTTACTAGGGCTCTCGGAACCCTGTTGATTCGATACTCCCTCTTTCCTTTCTCTTTTTACGATAGGATGGCTCGTCACGGATTGTGCGATTGCCCGTGGATTTACCGGTTTACACGTCATGTTATTCAGTGACTTACTTGGAATGTCTGGGGTCTTCGCAGCATCTAGAAGGTTTCTTCGTAAGCTAGGTGAACCGTGATAAGCACTTATCGCAGCTGCTCTGCTTCTACTAGCCGCGGTTGAACTTTCCAGCGATCTAAGTGGTCTCCTTGTTATTGTCAGAGGACTTCTCTGTTGTAATGGTGGAGAATTCTTCTTTACTCTGTCATAAATTTGTGCTTTGTTCGTTGTTTTCCCTAAAGTCGGCGAGAGTTTGTTCGAGGTGTTAGATTTGGGCGTTGTCGTTATCTCAGTCATAAGACTATCCGTTGACATCGAGGTATCCATTTTGTTCGGCTTCTTTTTAACAATTACAGGTTTAACTTTCGGCTCTGCCAATGAATCTACAGACAAGCCTATTTCCGTGCTTTTCTGCTTAAAAGAAGGAGATTCTGGACGTGTAATACCGCAGCTTTTACTGATCAAGTCTTTCTTATTATTTATTCTGCTTACGTTAGGTTCCGTTAGACTGTCCGAGGAAAGAGCCTTCACATCTTTCTTTATGGGTAATTTCATTTTGGCTAGAGGCTTTTTTTCTGTAGCACGTTTCATCGCCGGGCTAGATGTCCGCGACGAGTCCGAAGATGATATCATTATTTTACGACGTTGTTGAACGATTAACTTATCCTGATGCAGAGGCGGTGCGGTTTCCTTTGGAACAGACTTATTCCGCGGTTCTAAGTACCTGGATTTTACCTGTAATTTTATATGTAACAAATTTCGGAAATATTTATCAAATTCAGCTGTATAGTCATTAGTAAGCACCTGCTATTAAAAAGGGAAGGTTCTTTTTAAAATATATCTTTGGATTTTAGTTATAATAAGGTGAAAATGTTACTTTCCTGGTCGAGAAGAAAATAAAACTAAAAATTACCTCTATTTTGTTCGGCCATGATTTGGGTCTGGCCGAATCGGTTGCTGGCTTATCGTCTTGCATCTTACGTTCTAATGGATCACTCTTGGGTTTATTTAAGACCTTCTTCGGTGGCTGTGTAGGTGCCATTTGTTTTAACGTTTTATTGTTATGCTGTGTGATCACCATTTTTACACGTTTCAGATCCAAACTGCGATTTGTAGTTGAACGGCTCGACGTTGGCCTCGGTTCCTAAAAAAGATTTGTGTTAGTGACAAAGAACTTTTGGAATGCTGTTGGAGTTCTATTGTAATATGTATTTCTTTGAAAATAGTCAACAATAGAATTTACTTTCATGAAATTAGAATGCCTTGACTGACGTTTTGTAGCCTCGTGTGGCAAAATTACGAGACAAGCTAATTCTTGGATTCTGCGGCGAAGTTCCAAGTCCATTTTCAACCACGTTGTTGTTCTCGCAGCACGTGCAGCATCTCGTACTAAACACTTTTCTACGCGGCTTTGAATTTTCTTTAAAAACTCAACAAACAAAGGCCCCCATTTAACTTTATCTTGAGCGTCTTCCGATTGTGTCGAAGTTAACATTTTATGCAACTTCGAGTAACTTTTACATGCTTGTTCGGGTGGCAAGCGTTCAGCTGCTGCTAAAAAGTTATCCTCCAATCGGCTAATATTCCATGTTAATTCCCGGCCGAGAGATTGGAAATTTTCATTTCCTAAAACGCCCGAGAAGTTGTCCGACAAAAATTTCACCGATGTTTCTAGCAAGTTTGAAGCCATTCTGAACACTGGTTCTGCCCAACGTACATTTGGTAAAGTTGCTAACAGTTTATCACAATCCATCATGGTTTGCAAAACGTTATCCGTGGACTGAAATTGAAATAATGAAGTGTAGTTTCGTTCGATTAAAAGATAAATATATGTATGCTTACGTACCATATGAACTATATGTTGATAATAACATTTCACCATAAGCTCTCTTGGAAGTGTCGCAAATGCTTTACATGGCCATATTCTAACAAAGTGCCTTGTCACCCATCTTAGGGATTTTCGATACACTTCATCTAAACCATAAGCTGCTGCTAGAGGCATACATTCGAGCACACCAACAACGCATATTTGACAAGGCTAAAAATATTAATAACAAAACAGATAAAAAATAAATAATAAAACTGTGAAAACATCAAAAGGAAATGATTAATGAGAAATCAAAAGTTGATGTACCTTATGAAACAAATGACAATATTTGACTTTAAGCGTGTAGCCAATAACTTCTTTAAGACCTTCCAAACATAACATATCAGCTAAAGTTGCTAGTTCAACGATACTTATAGAATCCGGTATGTTACTTTCTCCACTGTATATATGACATAATGCAAAGTGTACTGCATCATAAGAATACCTGAAATTTATTCGTTTAGAAAAACGTATAAATGTTTAACGAAATATCTCTAACAAATTTTTTAAAACTCTCGTCTATATACCCTTGCAAGGAGATAACATTTCCTGCACTTTCAATCCATCCACCACTGAGAATCGCTGCAAAGTATTGGCAGCGAGAACTTAAAATACATTTATGTGCTCTTATACGACGACCAGCTACATCTATTGTAACATCCGGATTGATTTCCTCTAAGAACATTCTTAACAAGTCTTCCCCTAATCTGTTATACGGCCTTCCTCCTGCTAAACTCGACGTTTCCGTTTCTTCTGTGCTCCCTTCTGCGGATTAACATAAAATCGTCACACAATGCTGATGTTACCCATAAACTCAGCTAAATAGGAAATCACATACCAGCTCCAGAACGACCCATGCTACTTTGCATACTGCTAAGATCAGACTCTGATATTATTCCTTCTCCATCGTACTCTCCTGTTAAATCTTCGAGCGGTGACTTTTGTTTAGATGGAAGAGAAGTGCTCATTATTGAAGAAAATTTTCGCGGTAGCGGTCTTACAGATCCATTGGTCCTAGACATTACCAGCTTACTTTCAATCCAAGAAGTTTCAGGAATACTATTGCACATACGATACATAGCTCTATCTTCCTTGACAGTTAATACATCTGCTACCTGACAAGCTACTGGTGTCTTATCTAAGTCTGATAACCGGACGAAATTTGAACATGTTGCCTTCGTTGAATCCAGATATAGTTCCTTCAAATTGTGACTTAATAGTTTCTCGTTTTTCTGCGACGTTGTAGCATGATTGTCATAAGTAGGTTCTGGTTTAACGTATTCCGGACTCTTCAGTTCACTTTCAATCTTCTTAATCGTTTCATTCAAGGACTTGTGTGTTTCAGATATCTTATTACCTACAGCAGGAACAACCTGAGTTCTGTCGATGGTTGGCACTTCTCCATTCAGTAACTCTGACAATTCGTAATCGTGATTATCACTATCAGGAGATGGACCACTGCCACTACTGATGTCAAAGGTTTCGCTTTTGCGAGTTTGACCCTCAGTGCTTTCTGTACATGTCTTCTCCCATGCTGATGGTTCAGAATACTCGTCCTCGTATATTTTAACGTCGTTTGTATCAATGTTTTCTGACCCGTGTTCGACTTTTAACTCTGTATACCCATGTTGTTTCACGCTAATGCGCAATTCTTCGTTGATAACTTCGACATGAGAATTAGGAGGTGTATCTCTTACGTCAAATTCAAACGCATCTTCTGAAGATGTATCCATATTGTTAACAGTGCTACTACCTTCTTGAAGAAACTTCGAACTTTTTTGAGCGGAAGTCTCAGGTTTCACTGCGTCACTTAACGAATGGCTGGATGAACTAGGCTTGGCCTGCAATTTCTTCAAATCACCACGATCTACGGATAAGCTATGAGCACGTTTGTGCTCCTTTCTAAACATTAATTCTTTAGCGACGTGCCCGTTACCGTTAATACTTTGTGTTTTATCAACATTCCAAGAATGACGCTTAAAAGCTGGCCGCGAAGTCGATAATGTTCTCCTTCTCACGACTGGAGAATCAGATTCTATGTACATAAAAACGCTTGGTTTAGTTTTTTCCCTGACGCATTTTTGATCACTTGAAGAATGATCTTCTCTCGTCGTCGTGCTGTTCTCACTGGAATTAGTGTCGTCCGATTTTGTTTCCATTCGTTTCTCGCAAAACGTGGAGAAGCTTCGTTTGTGCGAAGGACGACTATCTTTTTCTGTGATTGTATGCGGATCGCTCAAATCGATGAACATGGAGAAGATATTCTTCTTATCGGTCCCTTCGTTACATTTTTCAGACGAACTGCTAGCTTCTTCCGCTTCTGACATCTTACTTTTCGTTACATTATGTTTCTTTGACATATCAACGTAGAATTCAAAATATGATTTATTTCCTGAGTTTTGTTCTTTCTTTTCCGCTAAACTATTTTGTTGTTGAGAATTTGGCTTGCAATCCATATCTTTTAAATTCACGAAAAAGCCTAAACCGCTTTGCTTCTCCTGACCACTTAATTTCCTAGTGGGTTTTTTCACGCATTCTGACGACGAGAAACTTTGAGACATGCCTGCTTGAGAATTGCTTGATGATTTCGTGTCATTCTTGCTGCAGTCACTCATATCGACTACCCATGCGGTCATAGAAGAGGTCATTCTCATAGGTTTTACTTTAACATCAGGATCGTTCATGATAACTGATCCACCAGATACAATTGGCGTTGATTCTGTTTTTCTCCGTACGGTAGGGCTGTCCGTGGGTTTTGAATAATCCGAAGTACTAACTCCACCAGAAATAATAGGTGTGGTTTCATCGCATTTAATTCTCTTCATTGTGTCTGTTCTAATTTCCTTTTCCGTGATGCAACTTAATGTAACTGGCAAGCTATTGCTACAATTGTTGGATCCTTCATCCGAGTCTGCACAACAATCCATAAGTACTTTATCACTGGCACTTTTTGTTACTGGATAGATCATACCAAATTTATTGTTAGGTTGCAAAAGACTGCTACTTTCTGATTGTGCTCGATTAATCTCATACTTTCCATGGTCTAATGGCAAATACGGCATTGTATGATACTGTTTGGATTCTGTTGAGATCTGGACATCTGTTGCGAATTTATTTATCATTTCGTTCATGGAGGTTGTAGGTTCTTCTGGTGGAATAAAGGTATCACCGTCGACCCGATGACCGGAGTATTGCGGTATGGCATGCTGAAATACAAGATTACCTTGTCTCCTTTCATATTCTTGTCGCAAAACAGATAGTTTCTCGTCATTAGAATCAAGCTCGAAGGTGTTTCTTCTAATAAGAGAAGGTCGTCGAGTGTCTTCTAATGATGAACTTACATCTCTTTCCATAGTCGGCGTCTTTATTTCACTTTCATTATTTGTCACTTTGATCAAAGAATCATTGTCCTTTACTTTTTGTGATACAACATCCCGATCATGGCTTGAGCTGGTATTATTGTCGGGGCAAGGAGAAGGGTGTGCACTTTCTCCACTGTCTGCTTCTTTAATTTCTACAACTAAGGACTCTTTATTTGTTCCTATATGTACGTTTCTTGTGTCTTCTAATGTAGAATCACGTTTTACTTTTCGCGTTTCTGCAGCAGGCTCTAAATATTCTGTTAGTTTTAATTCTTTTTCAAATTCGGCTACTTTTTCGTGTCCTGTTTGCAAATTGGTTGTCTTTACAGACGTAAGCTTGTAGCATTGTTCATCGGCGAGGTTACTGGACTTATTTGTTAAATATTCAGAAGGGAAGGAAACGTAAAGCTGTGATCTTTCATCGATACACTGATTTCTGCATACCTTCGAGACTGGAACTTCTACTTCGTCATTAAGAGTGGATGCATCGATAAAATAATAATTGCTTGTACTGCAGGAACTTTCTTGTTTTGGCTCATTAGTATGAGATTTTTCGAGCCTTGGGTTTTCCGAATTTGTATTTTCGATTTGGGAATAACTGGAATCACGGACTTCCTCATTCTGTAGCTTTTCTACAGATTCGACCTTGGCAGGTTCTTTTTCTACATCGGTGCTAACGGAAGATCCGTTGCCAAGATCAATAAATTCAAAGAATTCATTTTCGTCACTACCGCAATCTGACTCGTAGAATGGATCGCTAAGAACCTGATTTTCGTACTGATAAATTTCGTCGGTATGTGATTTTAGTTTTTGAGCGTTTTCTGTAGATGAGCTAGAAGAATCAAGTTGTGGTTGTTCCGCATCGAAAGAAGAACATGTAGCACTGCCATCGTTGGAAGGGCATTTGCTTAATGTTGACTCCACCAAGTCTCTTATGCGGCATGCACCACCATAATTATTAGCTGGATCATAGTGTTCATTGTCTACCAAAGGCTTCTGATTTCTATTGTGTATTTTCTTCAGGCATATCTTATTTGTATCATTATTTGAAGTAACGTACTCTGCAACTTGTACTTCTTCGAAGTCAGTACTTGAAGTTTCAGATGTTGTATTTTCATGTGGACTTACAGATCCAGTTTCTAAACCAGAATCAGCCATATCGGATAAAGTGGGGCTTATATCCGCAGTGGGATATTCTCTCACATTTTTTATATTTTTGATATTTGTTGTTTGATTACAATCTGATGCCGGATATTTCACACATCTGTAGTAAAGTAAGATATAACGGTTTTTTAGTATCAACGAAATATTTTAATTTATGAACAAAGTACTAAAATATGTTATAAGATTATATAGAAACCTTTTCTCATTGGTTGGAGTATCAATGACATTGAAATGTGACTTGGTCACAAATTTTGGTATATAAGTGATATTCAAAATTTGTTCTACCAATATCTGCTCTTCTTGAGAGAAATCCAAATTGCTATATAATAGCCTGCAAATAAAATCGAGTATAAATGTACATAATGATAAAATAATTGGGACAAAATGCTTATAGTGAAAATATAAAAGGAAGATTAACACCTAACACTTTTTACAATATACGCATTCTCTTATAATTACCGATAAATAACTTGTTTAATAAAACTTTGTGCATAAATAAATTTAATGGAACATGCTTTATACAAAATTTATTACTCTTATTTGTCTTTACTGAAGTATACATAAAAAATTTTACACAGAAAATAATGAAAACTGGAAAAAATTGATAAGATTTTCTATTATTTCGTAAATTAACATAATGTTTGATACAATTTGCATTATTCTAGATACTATTTTAATTTTACAGGTATGCAAAGTTTAAAATTAAAAATAATTTTTCTAACAACTTTATGGCTTTCTAACTCTAATAATTTTTATAACAATATTTACTTATAAAATATTACTGAAAATATATCTATATACAATAATTAGTTATAAAGAAAATTCATGGTTTCATATAAATATATATGTGTGTGTGTGTGTGTGTGATGGAAATTCATACAGGAAACATGCAGGTGAAAATATAATTCCATTGGAAACTGAGATATGACAGTGTGAGCTTGCACTGACAATGAGAAGCACAAGTACTGTAGCATTAATTTATAAGTTGATTACAATATATATTTGGCATTGTAAATTTACTGGTATTAATATGTAAAGCATATAGATATCTTTTAACCGGTTGACACTACAGAACCTGTGCAGAAATATTTTCAGATGAAGAGAAATTCATGCAAAGGAAAGAAATATATAACAGGATTCATTGATACTGCTTCTAGGTAAATGATGAAGGATATAGCAGTACCTCACGAAGCTTTCAATTTGATGAAAAAGTCCCGGTTTATCGAGTATACAATCAATTACATTATTAGTGTATATAAAATAAGGCTCAAGAACCTTGAAAAAATGTGGTGATCTTGTTTTTATGATACACTGGTTCGTTCGTATTATATTACAACCGTGTATTATATTAAGATCACAATACAAGGAGTCCGTAAATATTCTACAATAAAACATTGCATAAAATGTTAATGATAAAAGTAAATATTAAAAATGGTGATGTAACAGATAGCAAATGAAGGGAAAAATTCAAAATACTATATAAAATTCTATTGTGCTTCATTTTGATATTCATACTGTATGGATTGATTGCATATATCAAATTGTTTACCTTTTTACTGGTAAAATCACTGATACATTATGCATCTCAGGAAAAAAGTTGATGAAATGTGTAGTATATTTTCATTGAAATACCATAGAATTAAGATTTTATATATTGCAACTATTAATAATCATTTTTATTTTTGATATATTATATAAATAATAATTTCAAATATCCTATAAGTGGGTCTTAACAATTCCCAAGAAATGTCAAATTATGTATATCAAATTGTACAATTTCATTTAGATTGATAATTTAACAGACATAAGTGCACCATGTATATTGAGTTAATTAATTCAATATTTACAATGAATTAAAGGGATATAAAAAGAAAAATAATTACCTTAAAATATTGTCTTGCAGATTATTAACACTTTTTGTAATGATACGATTCTTTTCTATGCGTTGATGCTTTTTAAACGCTTCACTTAAAGGAGGCTCAGACGTGACAGAAGCATAAAGTTGATGGCAATAAAGCCACTCTTGTGTTCTGTCTAAATTTCCACTTCGCTTGTTGTTGCTCTTGCCTCCAGCCATGAGGCATGTTTACTATTTCATACTTGTCCACCTTAGCATAATGAAATTTACATGCATAACAATGAGTCAAAAAATACAAGAAATTTTAATATTATTTTATAAAAAATCTATATTTATGCTTCATTCATTGTATGTACACAGAATAATCTTCTGTTCTATACATAAATGTTAGATTTAAATAATTACTTCTCATGTCTACTTTAGAATTTACTATTTAAACATTTTTTAATTGAATTAAATAGGCCTCCTTATATAATTTTTATATAATAATGAGAGTTTTGAAATTCTAATACAACATAATGAATAAACAGTAAAGCTATCAATGATTTTCTGTTCCTTAATTTGCACTGCTGACAAAGAACATAACAATTCCAAGGACAACATAGTAGATACCTCCTGCATAGTAATTAGCATCCCTTCCATAAAGCATCTTCAACATCTGAATATCAAAAACACTTTACCCTTTCTCTTAACTCATTGTAAAGCCTAAGAAATTGTATATTTCTTTCAAAAAAAGTTCTATTAATCACTATGTCAAGAATAATTTAAAAAATATGTTGCATCTTCAGCAAAAATGCGTAAATTAACATCTCGTTTAATTTAACATCAAGTCTAATATATACATGTAAAAACATTGCAGCTATGCGTATAGAAATGTGCCGATTAAAATACTGCAGACAGTACAATGAGATTTCTAGTGTATTTTAAAAAACCTACACCTGGAAAAAGATTCTACACATTTTTCACGCGGCATAAAATACGAATTAACGAACCGAACATAATAACAGTACAGGAATGTAAACGACACCGATTAATTGATCAGTCAACATAATTTCACGTACTGACAGATGTAATACGATATGACAGCCTGTACTGTCAGGAAGGACCTACTTTTTGACATTTAAATAGTATCAAATCGAACACACCTTGTTGACAGTCCTACCGATGCATCTCCCTAACTGAGATACGTTTCAATTGTATCCTAATATTATCGATAACATACGCGCTACACCATATTTCGCTATGCTACATTTATTTTCGGACAATTGTATAATGAAAAACGTATTCGTCTGTGACTCGTTAATGCGTTAAACCGTATTCTGCAATATATTTTTGATAGGACTTTCTCAATAATTTATTGATCGCAAGTCGTACATATGTACGTACCTCGCATTATTTCGGTTCACGAACACCGGGTCCGGGTATATCACGATTATATGATGTTACGAGCCATGATCCTCTTTTCTATTTCTCTCAACGTGTCTGCTGCAAAGTTTGATGGATATCGGTATCACGTTCGTATTAATTGTTAGCTTGTTTGTTGTTCAACGAACATAAATATGTGACGACTACTCTTGCTGTGAAAGCGTGAGGCTATTTGATACAGGTACCACCAGAGGACGTTCGCTGCTGTGATCAATTTTTATTTTGAGGTTAGGTCTAAGAATGTTCTGTCAAATTCTTTCGCGATTCATCGTAACGATCGTAAGTTTGCTTGTGATCGACGAGAATGAATACAAAGGAAAAGGAGAAATATATCGAAGAATTTGATTTTCCCCATTGCGATGAAGCCTCGAAATATGAGAAGGTTGCGAAAATCGGCCAGGGCACTTTCGGGTAAGGTTGACAAGGAATTTTCGATGGTTTTTTAGGTTACGTTTGTACAGTAAATTTTAACGTTTTCTAATTTTCTTTTTCGATTTTTCTGTAGGGAGGTGTTTAAGGCTAGAGATAAAAAGACTAATAAAAAATTTGTGGCTATGAAAAAAGTATTGATGGACAATGAAAAGGAAGGGGTACGTATATGGTTTGTACCTTCGATCGTTTAACGTGACTTTCCATTTCTTTGTCCGCTTCATCTCGCTGAGGATACGTAAATTGTTTTCCTGGAAATGATAATTTCTCGCGCCGTTGAATTTTTTTGGTAAAAAAACTATACATGTATTAGAATAACTATAACTCACTTTCTAATTGATGCCTTTGTAATGCAGATGTTTTCCTAGATTGGAAATTGTACATTGTTCTAATTGTTATATCTTTTTACAGTTTCCTATAACTGCATTAAGAGAAATAAGGATACTGCAATTACTGAAACACGAAAATGTAGTTAATCTAATTGAAATATGTAGGACTAAAGGTATAACTTTGTGCATACGTTTAAACAGCATAATTATTGCAGCTTAATCCTTGAAAAATGTTTTGTTAACGCTAGAACTACAGCTCTTAAAAGTGGAGAAGATGATTAATTCAGTAATTTATACTTTATAAGATAGTTGTGGTTTATCTGTTCTATGACTTTCCTGCAAATTTAAAGAATTTTTTTTTTAAATTGAGGGACCAGTTATTTTGACTTGCTTGATAGTTCTAGTGTTAAATCAATTGCAATGAAAAATTTATGACATGTTTTTATTATGAAAAATTTCTTCTCTTTTTTTCTAGCAAATCAATATAATCGGTACCGTTCAACGTTTTACCTTGTTTTTGACTTTTGTGAACACGACTTAGCTGGTCTACTCTCAAATGTAAATGTGAAATTTAGTTTAGGTGAAATTAAGAAAGTTATGCAACAATTGTTAAATGGTCTTTATTACATTCATAGCAATAAGGTAATGTATGGTCTAATTAATCAAAGTATAACATATAATTCATGGAAATTGTCATTTGTAAGTGTACTTTATAGATTCTACATAGAGATATGAAGGCTGCAAATGTTCTAATAACAAAAAATGGCATTTTAAAACTAGCTGACTTTGGGTTAGCACGTGCATTTAGCGCAAATAAAAATGGTCAACCAAATCGTTATACAAATAGGGTAGTTACGTTATGGTATAGACCACCAGAATTGTTACTTGGAGACAGAAATTATGGTCCTCCTGTGGATCTATGGGGAGCAGGATGTATAATGGCAGAAATGTGGACCAGGTGTATATAATTATTTTTACCAGTTTAAAAGAGTAGAATATAACAGTATTATCATATTCATCCATCCTTTTTATGTATCAGATCACCAATAATGCAAGGGAACACGGAGCAACAGCAGCTCATATTAATTTCACAATTATGTGGTTCTATAACGACTGAAGTATGGCCTGGTGTAGAAAATTTAGAATTATTTAACAAAATGGATTTACCTAGAGGCCAAAAAAGAAAGGTAAATACATAATAAAAAATATCGAATTATTATTCGATACGAATAAAGCTGAATATGACTCTATTTAAATAGGTGAAAGACCGATTGAAACCATATCTAAAAGATCCTTATGCCTGTGATTTATTGGACAAGCTTTTAATTCTTGATCCAACAAAGAGATACGATTCGGATTCCGCTTTGAATCATGACTTTTTCTGGACTGATCCAATGCCTTGTGATCTTAGCAAAATGTTTGCACAACACACTCAAAGTATGTTCGAGTATCTAGCGCCGCCCAGACGGCCTGGACACATGCGTCATCCGCATCATCAAGTACCTGGTGGACCAGCGAAGCCTAGTTCTAGTATGGCAGACAGTGGTTATCAAGATCGTGTATTTTAGCATATTGTGTTTCAACGGATGTAGAGTGTTCTGCATGACCATCCTGTTCATTGTTTAGAACTTTTATAAGGAAAATAATGTTTAACTTTAACTCCGCGTGTAACAGTAACAATCTAAGTTAAAGTTGAATGACTCTGGAAGTAAGATGTAAGATTTTCTTATACACATATACATATATATATACATATATATAAATTTTGTACAAACACGTTCGGTCTCCTGATTCAAGCTTCACATTCCCAAAAATATTTACTTCGTTGTTAATCGAGATTTCAGATTATTTTCACTCTTAATTCATAAGGGAAAAGGGGGGGGGGAAGCTTACACAAATAATAATTTTACTCTAATGTCCATATTCATTTCGTATGTATAATGTTTGATCGTAATTAAAATACAACGATTATTGTAAGTTCATCAAGTGTGCTTGACATTGTCAAAATGTAAGCAAATTTATTGACTACTCAAAATAAAAACATATTTCATAATCGTTTTTTCCCAAAAGCTAGCGTGATAAATTTGTCATAATGAAATACGATTTATTTTCATAAACAGCTATGAATTAAAAGCGTTTTGGAGAATCGATAGCAGTATATTGCGAATCGTTATAAAAAAACTGAAGAACCTTAAAACTGTACGAAAGTAGACTTAGATTTACAAATTTTGAGTATTTGTTCATGCAACAGTATTAACGATTAGCGAGTTCAATGGCGTTAGGAAAATATACATTTAATTTGTTTTTCATCTGCGTCATTTTAATCACGAGGAAGCAGCATCGTGCGTAGCACCTAAATATCAAAGATAATTATAAATATATACATGATCGTATGTCCGTAATACTTCGTCATTCTTATTCTTATATTGTATCGCTACTGTACTATAATATTACTACTCATTGAATTGTCGATCTGTGAGGTACGGATAAATATGATCTACGTCAGAGTAAATGGCATGACAGTGTTATTTATCACCGGATATAAAAATACAAATAAAATTCCTTCAACAGCAACTGTCCTTCTTTTAGTCTAATTGCCCATATGCGGTTTGCATGCTAAATGAGTGATCACTGCGGCGTTTCGATGAAATGACGAACACACATTAATATCACATTTTCTTTTAATCGTCGTCATTAAGAAACTGATCCAGTGGATTCGGACCCATTCTTTTCGGCTTATTCGTAGAGGACTTTTCTGGACTATCGGCTGAAAGAAATCAATAAATATGTAAGAAATAAATTAACAACTAACAAAATTCCTTAAAATAATGAATTAACATTTCACGAAAGCTCGATCAAGCCACATGTACGGAAATTAAAAAAAATATATATTACATGACGTGGGACGTTGAGCATTTAAACAACTGAGCCACTCTGTCATACTGATCCTCCTGTCGTTGTTGATATCACAGTATCTAGGCAATTTCTTACCGCATCGTCGAAGTTGCCTATTATTTGCTACCATCGTGCGGAAACTCTTCCATTCTTTTCTTTCCAACACCTGAGACAAAGAGCACACGTGTATTTACGTTTCTTCTATCCTACCATCTAATAGCAATTTTAAAAGTACAAACAGAGACACTGCAAAAACACTGCACATGCCTTGTTCTTGTTTTTATCAAGCATAACGAAGTGCCAGGTAGCTATTCGCTCTTCTTTGGAAGCCTGCCACTTAGCCGTCGTCTCATCGGAATCCGTGCTTGAAGACTTCATTTTTTTCTGCATCAGATCCATAAGATCTCGGAGAAACAATTGTTTCTTCAATTCAGGGCAGCCTATAATTACAATATTAACATGTATAATGCTATTGTGCACCTTTAAATCTTTCATGTCCTTAGTGTTTTATGTTTCAACTAGGTGACTTGCCTTTCATGGGTCTACTAGGAGTGGGTACCGGATTACAATTTGGTGTACGATCCTTAGAAGAGGTGCCTGGGATTGGTTTACCAGTATCTTGATAAACACACCAGCAATAACCGGAATAACACTGTACTCGGTGATACCTTCCATCGGCAGTGCATTGAGGAATATAGAATTTTTCTTGCGAATGTTGCCTTTGATCCTCTAACACGGACTGTCTGTCCGTTATGCAATCGTTGGCTGCAGACGTTTAGATAGGATTAGATAGGAGTCAATTAATTTTTATTGTCTTATTTGATTCACTCAATTTGATGTACGGAAGCCGTGAAATTAACGGGTTTCTACTTATTATAAACGTCTTCCAAAATTACAAAGATTTTATATCTTTCTTCACTGTACAATTTTGTCTATATAATCATATTTATGCAATTTTTTATTATGTCTATATTCAGATTTATGAAGAATTTATGAGAAAGTAGTGTAATATATTTCAGGTGTATCTTGTAGTACAAATTATTTAACTGATCCTTTTTTTTTGCCGTTCGATCCTCCCTTTTTCAATGTTTTTATTTAATATATTTAACCATAACAGTTTTAGCATTCGTAGATCCAGTGTTAAATAAATTCTCCGTTAAAATTATAGATTAAATTCACTAAATTCAAACTCACCATCGCTATCCTCTTTGGTGTCCGGTGGATCATCGTTAAACGTTGGTCTGGAGTGTACTGGAGCGGGATTTCCTTTTAAAACTGAGAAAGACGTTAAAACAGAAATTGTTATAGATTGGTCTTTTCCATCTTCTCAATTAAGGAGATAAAAATAAAAGATGGTACTTTCACCGAAGACAAACGATTAGATTAAATTTTAATAATTATATACAAAGAGAGGTATTGCGGGAATTTTGTGAAACGTTTGAATCTTTGCCAGATACACAGCGAGAATTGTTTTCCTTTCGTTTTCTGTACAGCCTGCGAATGTTTTAGGATAAGATCGTTAATGCAGCGGTTAATTTGGAAAGAGTGTCGTATTTATACGCATAGACGATCCAAGGACTCGTACACGTTTCCTTTTTTTTTTACATAATCCCGAAAAAACCGTCACCACCCGGCAACAAACAGAAATCGCTCACACACAGATGCACACGTTTTTGCATTTCTTTCTCTTTTTCTTTCTTTACAGCACATGCATAGTATTAGAATCAAGCGTTTAACGGATGATAAAGTATAATACAGTGTACGACATTCGCATCATCCTTTCTCGCAGTTTTGATTTTACACGAGTATAAGAAATAAATGGGTGGTGACGCATTGAAGTGAGGAGGAAAAAGTCGACGAGTAAAAACGCAGTACGCCTGCATTGTTCATTATATCAATGAAAGTCCATATAACTTGATTCTTCCTTACAGCACATGCTCATTAAAAAAAAAAAAAAGAAAGAAAGAAGAAGACGAAGCATTGCCACGTTAATATCACTTTTCAATATTTTTTCTAAAGAAAGATAGTTAATTCTATAAAATGTTAAATAAGGTCAAATAATTCTTATATTCTGTAACCTCTTGCCGTACTATAACGGATAACGCTCGTGGTGCAGTAAATTGACTAGAAAATTTTCAAGTTTAGTGAAACCCATCAAATCGAGAATATCGGTAAGATATAACACGGTAAACTTATTTATAAAATATTAATTACACGACATCACCCAAGAATTATTCTTTTACCAATTTAATTCTGAATTATTGCAGGTGGAGTTACAGAAGAAATCATACGGCAAGGGGTCAACTTTACACAGAAAGTAAAAATTTTGAAAACAGCATGTGCAGTTTCTTAGAACTTTCAGGTTTATAACTGAAAGGAGTTCTAAGTTCAAAACTAATAAATATTTCACAAGACTGTTCATTGCTGTGTAGTAATTAATTAAGAAATTCATTAATCACGCGAAAATGGAAAGATATAGAAGGTACAATGGCAGAATGACGAAACAACGTGGCGATGCTTCCGATGTGCAGAACTGGGACTCACCTTGGTCCGTGGCCCGGGTCCTCTGGGCCTCAGGGACCTCGGGACGCTCGTCTGCGGGGTTCAGCGACAAGAACAAACGTACTAAATGATAACAATGATGTCACTCAGCCGACCGGCCTTACCTATATGTACAATGTTTTTTTGTCATTCGCGCATCGCAGGTTTTCTAGCAGAGCAGCGAGCGGTGGCGAACATCGAATAAGACAATTTTTTAATTTTCTTTTTCCCAGGCAATATCGCGCAGTCTCTTTTACCCCGTATCATCGTCCATTAATGATGAATCACGTTCGTGCGCTTTTTTTCGAAAGCCGATAATTGTCGGAGTACACGCGTGCAATGACTGTACGCTCGAAGAAAAATTCAGGGAATATTATAGTCATTTTACATATTATGAAAATTATTTAACATTTCTGAATTTCGTGTATTAGTTTAACCAGTTAGCTGTGTTTGACAGGTATACTCGTCATGCGTAAAAGCTACCACTGGTTATTTAAATTGTAATTTTGACGAGAAGTAAAATATATTTGTAAATTTCAAGATGTTTGGAATATTTAAGGCAATGCTGAAATAAAACGAATAACTAAAAGGTATAAATAATTTGAAATAGATTGATCCTTATCTTTCGATTTTCGTGACCAAAATTCAAAGAATTTCAAGAAATTCAAAAGAATTTTCGCCACAGTTAACTGGTTAAAAAGAATTTTTTTAAGAAAGTATTTGAAACTGGAGCTTAGTTTAGAAGTCTGAGTATCTTTATCACCATGGTATTGGTAATTTAATTTAATTTTTAACCGATTGCAATAATAATTTCGAGCCAAATGTTATTAACAGTGTAATACTTTATAAGTTTTTCTTTTATGTCAATAAGATATGAAACTCAGGAAAGTTCACGACGAACGTCGGCTGCAACATTTTTGTTCCGGTTTTCGACCGATAAACAATAGGGTAAGGGGTTGAATAATTGTTAAACTATACTTCTTTTATGTTCGTTTGAGTTCGCATAATCGAACTGAGCTATTAAGATTCTACAATAAAAAGATGTGCTGTATTTTATCGTCGTCGACAAAGAAGCGCCACCGCGCCGTTTGGCACTTCATGACGAGATTCTACCACTGTGCGCTGGAACTCAAAGGTTTAAATCATTTTGTTCGAATTTTTACAGCTGCATTTATGTTATTAAAAGAGTATAATTTGGGAGATATTGAATTCCTTGACACGTAAAGCAAGTAATTTCTTTGCGTGACTGAGTTTTCTTCGAGTGTACATCTTAAAATTCCGACCTGTGCGCTTGAATCATGCATCGCGGCGCAGGATGCATTGCAAGGGAGGGAAACTCATGCCTACGGTATTTCGTGCACGGAGGGTTCGTTTCTTTCCTTTTCTTCGGATCGTTTAACGAAACTCGGAGAACTACAGCACATATCCATCGCGTGATAAACTACAATTTCAGTTTTCTCCTACAAACGTTACGTCTTATTGTCCAGAGCAGGGGTGGCCAACTTCTGTATATAGGAGATTAACGTTTTTTCTGAACAATGTGTTGCGATCTACCTATCAAAAACCTAATATTTAAGATATTCAATTTTTGTGTCTTGTGTATTAATAACTGTATTAATGGCAATGAAAATTATAAAATTTCTAAATTATTTTGCAATCGATCAGTCGGTCGATTGTTGGCCAGCCCTGGTCCAGGAAACGTAAATGAGAAATTTGAATTTATGGATTACAACGAAGTAAAGGGAAGCAATGAAAAAGAATAATTCCAAGTTCCATTAATTACCATGCAGTCGAAGGGAATTGTACAAACGCTAAGGAAATTATACAGTGTACGATATGTATCGTTCTAATTCTACTGCGAATTGCATCGATCAACGCATATGCACGTGAAAGCAGGTATATAAACTGCATTCACGGAAAACAGAGAAGCGTGCAATTCAAAAAGCATCCTACATACGCAAGGGTATCCCATAACGTTGCAACTCTTCTCATAAATGTGCTATTTTCTGTAGAAATGCTACTTTTTATCGATACTACTTTCTGAAAATATTCTACACTTAAAAAATGCTACGTTCAACAATGCTACTTCTTGCAAAAATGCTACTTTGAACTACTTTTAACGATGCTACTTTCGGAAAATATTCTAGTCATTAAAAATCCTACTTTTAACGATGCCGCTTTTTGGTATACTACATTACAGTTATGCTACTTTCTGAAAATATTCTACTTTTCAGAAATACCCTTCACTGCAATAAATTAGATCTGATTTACTCCTGATGAGTTTGAAGACATTAAAAATACAATTGAATCGCGAGGAACTGCTGCTGGACCGGAACTTTCTAGCAAAGTCATTTGCGATACTGAAAGACTGCAATTATGAACTAAACTATCCAAGAATCTCGGGAAACGAATATTTTTACAGGCCTCTACCCTTTCGCTACGACAGAATCGAACCGCAAAGCAATTACTGTACCCGTCATATAATTACACGTAATAAGATTCAGTGACCGTTGAAATTGCAGCATTACATCGTTGTTGTTCCATATTCTGATTTTATCTACTATGGTCATTCTCCCTACGAGTTAATTTAGGTGAATTTCGAACCACCGAGGCTATGACATACTTGATAATTCAGGACTTTCCTAGAGGTGACCGACAATTTGATCTCAACTCCGCTAATTGGAAGTCCGAGCCTCCTTATACTCACGATAGTCTTTGCAATGTAGCAGGACAATTTAAATATCTAACTGAAGTCTGCTGATAGCCTATTCCAAACCGAGAAAATATGAGTACCTAGCTATTTTGCACATCTTCTAAAACTGGCAAATAGCCACTGCACCTATCAAAGTCTAAAATAATAAATACCTAACCGAAATTTTAAAAGAAATTGTAAATATTTAACAAAAACTGATACGATTCTATTCCCAATCAAGGAAGTATCATTAGATGGCTAATTTATACAACTCCCCCTAAAAAAGGTAATCTCGAACCATTCTGGGAGGGTTGATCTCTAGATCGATAACCCAAGTCACCCCCTCCTATCGAAAAGGTTCCTTCACTCCATTATTCTACTTATCGCATTATAAAATTCTGCAAAACTTCTCGACATTTGAGAATTCGTTCGCCAAACTCGGACCTCTCGAAGTTCATACTTCTCGGTGTTGTTCTGAGACAACGGAAGATAGAAAATAGTCTTCATTGGGAGTCGCGTAGGCGCGGATTTACGAAGCGACCCGCCGCGAGGGCGGTCGTTCTCGAAGCACGGGGCATGTGCGCGAGGTCAATTACTTCAATTCCTCAGCAACCGGTTGCAGTGTGGGCAAACTTCCGGCAGGATTCACGAATGTTAAGTTGGTCCGTCTATAGAAACGGCCCTTGGCTCGCGCGACACATCCTGTGTCGAGGCACCACTTGTAATTTATGTGCCACCATTTAGACGCTGACTTCACGACGGCCACGACGACGGTCTTCCGGTATTACCCGATCTAGTTGCGCGTCAGAAGCGAAATTCTGACAGATTTTGAATTATTGTCAACGCTACATTTACCCCTGATTCATCCAATGTGTACAAAGTACTAAATAAATGCGATGGAAGACAAGAGAAGCGGGGGCAAAATGGCTGGTTCTTAACACTTTACCGACCGGTAGTCGATTAATCGGCTTTTTGGGCTCAACACTTTTGGACTTTTAACTTATTAATTGGTTGCTATGGCAATTAATAAATTATTATTTTTCATTGCGGCTAACTGTGCCAAGGACTCAGTGAAGAAAGTTTGCAATTTTCGAAGAGATATCAGTATCAGAGAAATATTTGCGTACAAGTGACCGATCAGAAGTGGGCAGGGTGTTAAAAAATACCGGTCGATAAAGTGTTAATTGTTTCTAAAAATTTTCCTAATCGATAGGAGAGTCATAGAGCAAATATTCTAGATCTGTCTTATAAAAGAAAAATTATTTAACAAGTTGACTGCCATGGGGGTCACCGGTGACTGGCGTTAAATTAAATTGAATTCAATGACATTTCATGTTACTTTTTAGTTGTAATATTTTCACATATTCTAAGACATTCAGTATTTAAACACTGCCATTCAAAAAATAAAATGTATCTATTTGTGTCTTTAAAGTTTCTATCTTAGAAAGATGAAATTTTAATAGACAAATTATCACTTGAATAGGAATGATGAAACGAGCGAAATACCAGTAGCGTTCGACGTCTTAATTGATCATTTTTTTCATCTCTTGAAATTCAAAGTGCTTATTCAACACTAGTAGATTCACGGATGTTGATATACCTATTTTTCTGAAGTGAGTCAATTTGAATCATACAAGAAAATTGAAATTTTTTGCCAAGAAAATAGTTCCAAATCAATTGAAACGAAAGATTTATTATTAAAAAATTAACCAACCAATATATTATATATGTAGTAATCAAATTTTGAATGAGCCAAATTGCCTCCGTAAATCTAGTGTTAATATATTTAAATACAATGGATTTAAAACCGGCACTTGTACCGTTGATTGCTCAGAATTTCCAAGATAGAAATTTCAGGAAGATTTACAAAAAAAATTGAAGCAAGTAACTTTGATCATCTTGGTAGAAGTAGTGTTAATAAACAACGACATCCGAGACTGATATTTCTTTTGTAAAAATAGGAGCTTAACGATTCCAACGTTC
This sequence comes from Cerceris rybyensis, assembly GCA_910591515.1. Lineage (NCBI taxonomy): Eukaryota > Metazoa > Arthropoda > Insecta > Hymenoptera > Crabronidae > Cerceris > Cerceris rybyensis. Next base: position 11,367,985 of record OU342790.1, read on the forward strand.
ACAGAAAAAAAAACACCTAAATTCCTAGACCCGGTATAACTCGTTTAAATGCGATGCTTTTTATTTCTTTTTATCACAAAGGAGGAAGGTTGGTGGAATTATGTAATTCCATGGAAGCGTACTTTTTTCACCGACTTCGAGATGAAGAATCCACAATTCTTCGTATCTCAGCTACAAATTATCATTGCATCGTGAAACGCATCGGGAAGTGCGGAGGAATGCAGAAAAGAAAATCAACGCGGTTCGAGTTCCTGCGGAAAGCAAAAAAAAGACCTTCCGTACGTTACACATGTGTAAATGTGTTTCCCCTCGGTGAAATAAACTACGCGATCGCCGCGGGGCATCTCTCGTTCGGCTTCGTTTTATTTTGGATTTTCAAGCGCGCCGTACAGCTCTCTCAAGATGCGAATAACGCGGGTTGGACGTTGAAGTTTCAACCTAACGTAAATTCCAACACGAAAGATCAAACGGATATATATAATTTCAATCAAAAATTACACGAACAACGATCGTTAAAAGGGCTACGACGTTATTCGATATTAATTGCCGATAACGTACTCCCTATCGTTTCATTTTAATCCACTGAATATTGTATAACATAATTGAGCAAACCTTGCACAAAAAAACCATCGTTCGATCATGAAAGATTATACAGCGTTACGGTGCACCAGCCATAATTATGTTTGCAACCCTTCATTACAACACGCTCTTACATGCTTGTAACTTCCCGAGTCGAAAATTTCAGCCCAAAGTCCTCCTAAAGTACCAAATAACTTAGGATATTTAGGCTGAATATGGAAAAATATGTTACATATAAAAGAATGCAAATTTTAATTCCACAATCGCCCTACACTTGTTACTTTTTGCCACTTTTACCTAGTTTAGGAGCAATTTAGGCTTCATACAGCCCAAAATAATCCTCAGCATTCTATAATGAGGAGCTTTAGAATTGGATTGGAATTGGAGTAGAATGATCGAGGTCCAAAAAAATTCTCGATATACTAAAAATTAATTTGGTTTAGGAGATTTAGAATTTATATGGAATAAAATGATAATTTAATTCCAACTTGCTCCTGAAAGCCCTATTTTTAGAATATGAGTCGACAAACTTGGAACTTCTGAAATATTTTTAGGGGATATCAGATTAAATTGAAATACAAATTTTACCCGATCAATCCATATAACTCTTAAAAATCATATTTACAGGACTTTGAGGCGCGTAGACACACTAGTTGAGGATTTTGAGGTTCAAAATGGTATACATAATTCAGCGGCAAATGAGAGATCAAAAGAATCTAGGATTTGAAGTTTCTTTTTAGGCTGGACTTTTCGACTCGGGTTAATCGTCCGTAATCAGAACCACGACAAACTCACGTGTCTTCGCTTACGTATTTTTCTAACCAGGATCTATCCCTTTCTCTATCTACTTATTTCTCTTTCTTTCTCCTTTTCCCATATCTTTCTCTCAACCATCTATGTTTCTTCAGCGCGCAAATAGATTGCGAGAGTTCGATTAATTATTCAAAAGGGAAACCGAAGTTTGCCATGGTTCTATCGCGGTACCATTCCCGCGGCAATTCTCAAGCAACCTTCACCCAGGAAAGAGAAAAGAAGAACAGTATGCACAGTAATTGCTCGTAGGCGATCGCAATGCCACGCATTTGTAGAGATTAGCACGTGTTAGGCGGCGTAAGTACGGCTGCTGTTAATCCCGATTTACGATCGTCATAAAACATAGTCGTACCTGAACATTTACGAGTGTCTTTTATACTTCTTTCGGCTCTAGTTTAAATCTACATAGTCTCGTTTAAGAGACCAAGCGATGAAATTCTTTTGACGTAGATAAAAGCATGGGTTCTCCATGTTCTCCGTTGGAAGATGGAGAACGAGAAAGACATCGTATATCGGGTTATAACGACTCTTGTACTCGCACGAGAGGGATCTTCGTTTTCTTCTGGCTAAGAGAAAGCTTCGTAAAGAGGTTTCGGCTTATCATGTGACGTTGTATTTGGAAGAAACGTTCTTCCGATTCGACGATGGTAAATGAGAGATAGTCTATTGGAATAATGTCGCGGAGAAGACAATCTTTTGTGGCGCAACAGCGTGGCGCCAGTTCGCAAATATCGCGTACAAAATTTGATTTATACACTTGGTAACCTTGCGTTACGATCTTCGATTCCCATGCACTGTCTCTCCTCGAGGAACGTGCTCTTTTAACGAATATCAAGAATATTGAAGATGGAAGTATATTTAACGCTAGGTTTACGGACGTGAGATCGGTTACACAGAAATATATTAAATAAAGTCTTTGGAAATTGAGGGATCGGGCGACAAAGAAGATGATCAATAAAGTAATTTGTATATTTTAAGATACATGAGAAAAAAGTAGAAATCTATCAATTTGACGATATCCGTAAATCTAGTGTTAATATTAACCCTTTACGAAGTTTAGAAATTTTTCAAAAACTATTGAATTAAATATATCAGTCGATCACGAGACGAGAAGATTATTTCTATAATATTAAGTTTGCTATCAATTATAGCGAATGTTAGAAATCAGAGAGAAATCTTGATTTCTGTAATTAATGTTACATTATTACACTGTTCAATTAGAAATCGTGAGGCAAGGTATTAACCCTTTACGAAGTGTAGAAATTTTTCAAAAACTATTGAATTAAATATATCAGTCGATCACGAGACGAGAAGATTATTTCTATAATATTAAGTTTGCAGTCAATTATAGCGAATGTTAGAAATCAGAGAGAAATCTTGATTTCTGTAATTAATGTTACATTATTACACTGTTCAAGTAGAAATCGTGAGGCAAGGTATTAACCCTTTGCGGTCCGAATTATTTTGGTAGCGAGCTATATAAAATTAATTTTGCAATATTGCCTATCGTTGGTTACTCATTTTTTAAAATGATATCGATAACTATAGGCATTGACGGAGATTTAGTTTATATCACAAAATCATTGTGAAATTGGAAAGTCGATATTAAATTGTCAGAAAATGAAATCAAGTGAAAATCTATGTCGAATACTACTACTCGAGTAGAGAGTTAAAGATATTTCATTTAAAAATTGTTCATATCATTGTTTCAAGTAGTTTTTGCAGGAGAATCGAAGAACGTCTATTGTATTTCCGTAGTGAATTAAAATCTCCAAAGGCACAAAGTTAAAAGGGGAATTTCAAGGTGAGAAAAGAAAATCGTCGGTCGTGCGAGTACAACACCGTGTTGGAGGTTGTTAGCGATAATTGCAGGATCATCCCTTATCGTGTGATAAAAGCAACGTGCACCAGGTATTAAACTTACGAGTGAAGTCGTTCGCGAGACAGGCACCCCATTCCTGCCTGGAGAGTTTCAAATCCCGATTTAGGTCGCACGTGCGGGCAAACGTGCGTGCACATTTCTTCGGCCTTACCGCCTTCTTCGCTACTCTTCTCAGCTCCTTGTATTCCGCTCTGTCCAGGTAACCATCACCGTTCTTGTCCAGCGTTACGAATTTCCAGGACAGTACCCTCTCCACGTTTTTGTCTCCTGTCGATCAATCGTGGATAACGGACATGAAACGGATACTTGGAGAACGTTAAGTGCTGTTTCAGAAGGCTAGAGGACTCGAGTAAAGTGAAAAGTTGAATTTACTGTAAATACTATGAGATTCATTAAGTTAGCAGCTACAAAAAATTCCATGAGAGTTAGACTTCTTTTGGTTTCAATTTACATGTTTTGGAGGGCTAGAGAATTCGGGAAAAGTGAAAAACCAAATTTGCTGCAAATATGAAAGCAAAAGTATTCCTTTGGAGTGCGATGGACGCGAAGAAGTTGATTCTTTTACTTTAAATTTACATGTTTCGGAGGGCTAGAGAATTTGAGAAAAGTGAAAAACCGAATCTGCTGCAAACATAATGAGATTCGTAAAGCTAGGAGGTAAAAGAATTCCTGTAGAGTGCGATTGACGCGAAAAAGTTTATTTTCTTAGCTGAAATTAACATTGTCCAAAATTATTTGAAAATAGGAACTGAAATCTTCAAGTGTTTCCTTATAATGCTAAATAGTTCATAGAATATACAACATTTCTATTTCTCAACTCCCTCATAGGCAAAACACCTAGAAAGTCTGAAGACAAAGATAAATTAAGCAAGTTTCTTATCAACTCCAAAAGACATCTCATATCATTTTTTAATTTCATCGCACACGAAAGTCTTCGTGACAGTTATTGACTAATGAGAGTTTCTTATTTTACACAAGGATCCAAACATTCGTGGTCTAAAGTCACAAGGACCTCTATGACTCCATTTCGTATAAAATCTCGTAAGGTTCTCACCATCGGCGGAAATATTCGTCCGCCTGTATTCGATCTTGAAGTTCTCGATGAGGTTCCCATTGAATTTCGACTTTTCAGCCCGGTCGCAGGTGTTTCTGTGCCTGTTGGTGTACTGCCTTCGCTGCTTCCAACTCGGTGAGCGCCTCCTCTGGCCGCTCCTGGTGGAAGCAGCAGATCTGGGACCGGGTCTCAAACATCTTGGTCTTTGGTGTCTTACCGAGGTGTCGGGCAGAGGTCTACCTTGCGGTGTCACGCACCAACAGTAGCCGGTTTCAGCGTGGCATTGCACCGGTGCATATGTGCCGTCGGGACGGCAGACAGGTCGTGCTCCAGGCCTGGCGGTTAATCTTGCGGAGAAACACGCCGGTGTCTCTGAACGGACAGATCGTGCAGGTTGCTGGTTATTAGGTGACGAGGTCGATTGTTGATATGATACTTTTGGAAGGGGAGAGGAATATTTTTTTATTCCTTCTCTGCCACTTAATTTTATATTATCTTTGACCTTTGTGCTCTTGCCATAAATTTGAGGGAGGATTAGGTAATTGTGGTGCTTCCGATCAAGCGGATTGTGTCAAGTTGTTGATTGTTAGGTGGTGAGGTCGGTTACTGACGTGAGTATTTTTGGAAGAGGAGAACATTTTAAAATTTTTTTTTGGTGGTATCTAATTTTGTATCACCTTTGACCTTTCTGATCTAGTAGGAAATTTGAGAAGGATGTTGCCAATTGTGGTGCCTCTGATTAATTGGATTGTGTCAGGTTGCTGATTATGAGGTGGTAAGGTCGATTGCTGAGATGGGTACTTTTGAAAGAGATGGAGAATATTTTTTAATTTTTCCGGTGGCACCTAATTTTGTATCACCTTTGACCTTTCTGATCTAGTCGGAAATTTGAGGAGGATTTGGTAATTGTGGTGCCCCTAATCTATTGGATTGTGTCACGTTGCTGATTATTAGGTGGTAAGGTCGATTGCTGAGGTAGGTACTTTTGAAAGAGAAGGAGAATATTTTTTAATTTTTCCGGTGGCATCTAATTTTGTATCACCTTTGACCTTTCTGTTCTAATAGGAAATTTGACGATTGTGGTACCTCAGATCAACCGGATTGCGTAGGTTGCTCGTTATTAAACAATAAGGTCGGTTGTTATAGTGAGTACTTTTGAAAGAGGAGAATATTTTTTAATTTTTTTGGTAGCACCTAATATTGTATCACCTTTGACCTTCCTGTTCTAATATGGAATTTAAGGAGGATTTGGCGATTATAGTGTTTCTTATAAACCGGATTGTATAGGTTGCTGCTGACGCGGTGATAGGGTCGGGTGCTGACGTTGGTACTTTTGTAAGGGAGAAGAATATTTTTTGTTTCTTTTATAGCATCTCATTTTGTATCATCTTTTCTGTTCTAATACCAAATTTGAGGAGGGTTTGACGATTGTGGTGCCTCTGAGAAGTGTGATTACGTCGTTTGCTTAGGTGATGGGGTCGTTTGTAGAATTAATCAGTATTTCTGCAGGTAGGCTGATATTACCGATGCAAAGTTGATCGTACCTGGACAAGGACCACTATGTTTGATGAGGATAGACACTCCTTGACACTGCTTCGAAATAACTTGACATTGACTCGAATACGTGACACCATCGCTGCCACATACAGGTGTACTTGCACCGCCGCTCATCGTGCACTCGGCTATCCTTTTCCTGCACTCCTCCTAGAAGCAAAAAGATCATTAATCAAATATTATTGAACTTATCAAAGTTCCTATCCTATAAATATAACTGCACAAAAACTATAGACACTTTAAGATACAACAGTTTCATTTTATATTTTTTTCACTTCAATCATTAAAATCATTTCGTCTAAGATTTTAACGATGGTTTAGAATTATCAATATATTAAATAATTATTTGGAATGAAATAATAAGTCATCTCTGAGTCATCCGTCTCAGAATCAAGGGAAGTTTAAATCTGGCAATTAAAATCCAAGATTAAAACACTTTCTTATCATTCTCAGTGCACAATGACTGCACAAACTCCACGTACGTTTAATTGCTCGTATCATCGCAAAATTCCATTTCCGCTTTGATCGAAATCCAGTAGCACGTCACAGTAAAGGAGCCGACAACAGTAAACAAAACATTTACCTCGGAATACAGTAGCTTTATTACTACAACTCTACACCAAAGACTTGTTTTCTTCCTGATGCAACGCAATCGTAAATACGACTCTCCATTAACTACTCACAGCAAACAATTATACCAGTCGTTGTATTACATTAAACAATTCATCGCGTACCCTGGAGATAAAGGTTCAGCTGAATTTAAGATCTACGTTCAAGCAAATGTTTGCATAATCACTTTTATCCCAGCGACAAGTGGATTTATTACGGCAGCCATTCGTGAGTCATTTTATTGGCGCACCGAGTGAGTTAATATATTGTTAACGACATTTTTTTTTACTCTTCTAAGGATATGACGGTTTCCCGCTTAGTGGTTTCGATAGGAGGAAGGTTTCAAATTAAAACCAAACTGACATTCCACCGGATGACTAATACCATGACGATTTCCCTTGAAACCATCGACATAGTCGGACATTCCAGGAAGATTGCCAGCACATTATGCTATCTTTCTTGACCTCTTACACGCGTCTGCGAATCGCATTTGTTCTCCATAAACGCCGACACCCATTTCAAATAATTTGTTTCAGTAATTAGTGGACTTTTTACTGAGATATTTCTCGCGTTCCATTTACTACTGTATGCTCTTCTGCTTCTATATTTTTCTCGCTGTACTTCGTTTATGGTTCTCCTGGGAGCCAAGTAATTGGGCAGGAGTATGGTGTAGGAAGAATTGTGGGTGAAAGAAATTCAAATTGAATTTTAACACTTGATTCATCCACTTTATCTACTTGCCGATCAATGTTACTTTGAAATTAAAATATAGTGTAATACTCTATGGAGTAATTACTGTCATTTGTAATAGATAATTGATAGAATGTCGGTCAATAAACTTCAGCTAATTAACTCCTTGCCGTACTGTAACGAGGTACACTCATGATGTAGTAAATTGGCTAGAAAATTTTGAAGTATTACAAAATCTATCAAATTAAAAATATCAGTAAGGTATAACACGATAAACTTATTTGCAAGATGTTAACGTTATGTCTAATTACACGATATATTAAGAATCACTGACGAATTTTTCTTTTACCAATTTCATTCTGAATTATTGCAGATATAGTCAGAAGAAATCGTACAGCAAGGGGTTAATTGGCTGCCATTAAATAAAGTGTTAATATCAGAAACTCTATCTCCACAGCCACCATGATTTCTGAATATTCTCGTCCTGTAACAGCTGCTTCTTAAAATTATTCGACTACTGATATACTTCGTTGTTTCTTATCACTAGAGCTACCAAGCAAGTCAAAACGACTGGTTCCCAATTTTTTCCAAAGATTCTTCAAGTTTATAGGACACTTATAGAGCAGTTATTCTACGTTGATCTTCTAAAATACATATTACCAAATCGATCATCTTTTCTACTTCTCGATTTCTCTTTCTCCAAAGAACTTATTTAACACGTTAAGCGCCACACCGGTCCCTAGGGACCGGGCGTTGACTTTTCGTTTTTGCTGACGCTGACCAATGAAAATGAACAATTAGTTTTTTACCTAAGTTACGTTGTCGCGCCTAACTGAGCCACAATTAGTGGAGTTAAGTATAAAATAGAACATTTCATCAAAAATGAATGTAGTATGTTAAAACAAATAGAAAGATATCTTTTCTAATAAAGGGTCTAAACGAAAAGTGTTTTAAGAACGAGCGTGGCGCTTAATGTGTTAATATATTAAAATATAATAGATTTAATGCCCGTAGTTCTAGTATCGATTGCAACAAATACAGAAAGAATAGAACATCAGCTACTAAGACTAAATAAAGTCGCCCGAAGAAAACAAAATGCCCTCCATCTAAAAAATTCAAACATGTCCCTAATAAGATCTCTCTTGCACTATTCCCACACTTGTAACAGCCTCCAAATACCTAACATCTACTTCAATAATTTTCCACATTCACATTCCATACCCTCATTCCGCCATCGACAGAAAAAATTCCCAACGCAGCTGCAATCGACCGAGAGAAAATAAAACATACAGAAAGTATTGCTCCTCTGAGTGGACATTAATTACCAAGGATGGACAGCTCGGCGGAAAGGCAGCGTGAAAATTTCTCAATCGAGAATCTCTCAAGTTTCGAAGCCATTAATTTGGAATAGTTTGAAACAGAGGCGCCTTTAACTCGACGAAGGAGGCGCCTCGTCCACCGGATAGAAGCGCCTCCGATCAGTCAGAAGAGGCGCCTGATCGTTGCGTCATGCATTTGCATCGCACGGTATGCGAAACTCGATTTATGATACTTGATGGCTCTAACTGTGTCAGGAATTCTTTCCGAATTTTTTTTTTTCAGCCTGATAGTTCATGGCGGATCAGTCGGTGCGTGGAATTTTTATTTCGGTGTTGCGAGTGGAAGGGAGACAGTTTTTTTTTTCTTCGGAAGTGGGATTTTAAGTTCTGATGGTTCAACATGTCGAACACTTTGGAGGGCATCGACGATCGATCCTAGTGGATTTAATATAATTTCTTATCATTTTGAAATCTTAAATTTTGAAATTTGTTAACGTATTTCGTATTTGCACATTGATATTAAAGAAGTAAGTAGATCCATTGTTAGAGATGGAGATGAGTGCTTGCAGGATATTGTGATGATGTACAATTGATGATGTTGGAATATTTATATTTTCAAAGCTTAGATTTATGTGGAAACAAGATTTTTTTAGCTGGACTGAGAAACTTTGTATTTTACGTTAATATTAGCAGCTCAGATGTGATACGATTTTTTGGGATGTTTTTTTAAATATCTGAGAAAAAGTGATATTGTAAATTGCCTATTTCCGTATTATTTTGAGGCCACCTTGATATTTTTTTTTCATTAGTTTATTATGACAAAGGAGCATATTGGTATCATTGATTGAATGCAATTTATTTTTAGAACGCACGTGGATCATCGACGTTGCGATCAACGTATTAAGGTTTTTCGGGTACAAAGAATTTTGTTTTTCCTGCTTGAAAACGTGACGATCGTCATTAGCGATAACGTTATCACAAAGTAGATGAGTCTAATCTTATACTTTTCAGTAAGCATAACACACAATGTTGGCCTGTACTTTAGCTTTTAACACCGAGATACTCTCCAGCCATTAAAATCAAGAATGTTACAGTAAGCATGTAACATTCAAATGCAACCTAAGAAATTTTAAAATAATTCTGTATGCAAATTGGAAGAGAAAAAAAAGTTGCATTTATAATTCCTTCCTTAAGAATGTCAATTTCTTGGAATAACCATAAGTGCATTGTACATTTGAATACAACTCTATATACCCGAGTCGAAAAGTCCAGCCTAAAAAGAAACTTCAAATCCTAGATTCTTTTGATTTCTTATTTGTCGCTTAAGTATACCATTTTGAACCTCAAAATCCTCAACTAGTGTGTCTACGCGCCTCAAAGTCCTGTAAATATGATTTTTAGGAGTTATATGGACTGATCAGGTAAAATTTTTATTCCAATTTAATCTGACATTCCCTAAAAATATTTCAGAAGTTTCAAGTCTGTCGACTCATATTCTAAAAATAGGGCTTTCAGGAGCAAGTAGGAATTAAATTATCGTTTTATTCCATATAAATTCTAATTCTCCTAAAATCACTCCAATTCCAATCCAATGCTAAAACTCCTCATTATAGAATGTACCACTTAATATTGGGCTTACAATTAGATCAATTTTCTAAATGAGAATTCTGAGGATTATTTTGGGCTGTATGAAGCCTAAATTGATCCTAAACTAGGCAAAACTGGCAAAAATGAACAAGTTTAGGGCAATTGTGGAATTCAAATTTGCATTCTTTTATATGTAACATATTTTTCCATATTCAACCTAAATATCCTAAGTTATTTGGTAATTTAGGAGAATTTTGAGCTGAAATTTCCGACTCGGGTAATATGGCCTAATAACCCTTCTTTTAAGTGCATTAACATAAACATTATTTCTCTTCAAAAATAATGCTTTAAAGGATAAATGGAGTTTAAAAAGGAAAGAAAAAAGATCTGTTCAAGAGAAATTTAAAAAAAAAGGACACTAAACTCTCAGAAAACGGCGCCCCATTGTTGCATTCGCTCTCTCGGGAATGCGTAACGCCGTGGCATTGATGCAACGCGATGCAACACGGTGTAACACGGTGCAGCGCGGTGTAATGCAGTGGGGTACATCTACGCGCTGAATGCTAACGATTGGTAATGTATGCTCGATGCAGTTTAGTTGGCGCCACTTCTAAGGCAATTAGAGAGAACGAGAGGGAAACTCGCCGATATCAAATGACGATGCGCTACTGCAATTGTCACGATTTTTATCTACACAATTATTCCATTCCTCTTTACCTTTTTTCCTTAACTACTACCTACTTACTTTTTTTCAATTTTTCATAACTCCATATCCTATGGCTTCTTTTGTAACTGCATACACAACAATTTGAGATTAATCTGAAGAAATAAAACCTTTTTTGAAAATTCGAAATTTGTTGACAGTACCAAAATTTCCTTACACCTTCCTCTTTTTTAAAAATTCAAAAACGGCATGTCACAGTTGGTAATAAACCAAATTAATCCTAAATCGACACAAATATCAAATCTGTCAAAGTGGCTGGTTCCTAATTTTTTATCAAAATTCCTCAATTTTATTTTCAGACCACACAGTAGATACTCTGCACCTATTTTAAATCTGCTATTTTAATCTACTGTATTTAAGTATAGTCAATTTAACGGTGGCAGTTCTAATATTAACACTAAACCTACCAAGGCGGTCAAAAGACCGATACCAAAATATTTTCTAAAAATGTTCTAAATTAATAGAGTAGCCATGAAGTAAATATTCCACTTCTATCTTACAAAAGCAAAATGAGTTAATTAATTATCTTCTTTATCTCTCCACTTCTCTTTGTGTAAGGTCGTTATTGAGTATATTTAGATTTTAGTAGATATAACGTCGGCAGGTTTAGTGTTAAACAATTAGAAACAACCCAAATTCTTCTCCCTCACCGTCGCAAAAATACCAAACACCCAAAAGTTCGTCTTCCTGTAAATCGTAAAAAAAGAATTCGGCGTATCGCGTAAAATGCAAGTCCGTTATTCCGATGAAATTCCACGTATCCTTGTTCGTTCAATTTCTTGATCATTAAAAAAAGACACGTTATCGTTAGCAATGGATTGAATTAAGCATTCTACGCACACCCGCACCTACGAGCGATCACGTACGCATATACTTCCGTCTCTCGCTTCTCACTCGCAGTGGCGCCTGCCGAAGCAAAGAGAGATCAATTTATGGGGGATACGCGCAATATAGTGGCCCCTTTGTGTCACTCCGTCTCTCGATGTTACGCATTACGAAAGTGCGTTCATTTAACGCACAGTGCACCGTGCGCGTGTGTATGCAGCTTGCACGCGCGACCGATGCACTCGATGCACTCGCGGGAACGAAGGGTGCTCTCGGTACTCGATGAGCAGAGGGTGTTCGTTGAGCCTCGGTAATTTTTTCTGATTTTAACCACTTTATTGGCCCTTGGGAATTTAAGGTAATGTAAGACATAGTTTTATTAATATTATTCTGATTTCAATTGTTTCGAGATAGTATAATTCTATTTTATTGACATTTTTAAATTGAACACTTTGAACGCCACTGATATTTTCTATGGCAGAGATTTTAAAGACATAAATAGATATGTTTTATCTCCTGGACGCCAGTATTCAAATATTGAATTTGTTCGGAAATTTGTAAATATTATAATTGAAAAGTGATATGAAATTTCATTGAATTGAAGAGCATCGGTTATCGGTGACCCCCATAGCAGTCAAAAAAGTGAACCCCTTGTTGTACGATTTCTTTTGTGACTGCATTTGTAATAATTCAGAATTAAGTTGGTGAAGGTAATATTGTTCAGTAATTTTTGATATATCCCATAATTTAACGCAATATTCACATTTTAGAAACAACTTTATCGTGTAATGTTTTACTGATATTTTCAATTAGATAGGCTTTGTAAGACTTGAAAATTTTCTATCCAATTTACTGCATTACGAGTGACATTTTACTTGTTTCAAAACAGTGTAATTTTATTTTATTGTCAGTTTCAAATTTAAGGTACCTAAAACATAGTTACGCTAACGTTATTCTAATTTAACTTGTTTCTAGGTAGTGTAATTTTATTTTACTATCATTTTTAACAGTCAATTAATAAACTATTGCTAGAAGGGCATCGTCAACGAAAATTCTAGTCTTTCAATAATAAAAGGATTAAAATTTATCAACGTGCTCCACGTAACGAACCCTCTCGATAAAAAATTCGCGCTTACATAATGTTTACTGAATGCAAAGCACGAGACCTCGAATAAACAAATCGTCTTCGCGCGCTTTTCTTCCGGGTTTCGAGTTAACGAATCGAAGAACTTTGAACGCAAGAGGGAACGATAATCAAAGCAGAGGAGAAGAGAGGGACATACACTATTTTATTAGCAGAGATTCCTGCGTTTCCTGACTCGAATAACCGATCGACTTTTCACAGACGCCATGTAGTCAAGGCACGATTATCGTTGCATACGGAGCATGCAGCGGGCGCACGTAGCAGTGATGACATAACATGATTAGTAATTACGGTGGTTAAGTGCCACCGCACTGATGCACCTGCTCGTGCCCCATTCTATGGCTGGAATCCTGCACGATCTTTCCTGATACGCCCTGCCGAGCTTGCAACATGAAAGAGCGACAAATAGGAACCGAAATTCGTATGATCACCTTTGCAACTGCAATTTCTTACAATGTATCTTGCAATTTTTATTGTCATTTGCAGCGATTTCGAGATTTATGAGGAAATTAAAAAATAACACCAGACTTTGAGGAACATTGATTTAGATAGTGGTTTATGGTTTTATGGGGGTTGTTAAGAGATATGACAAAAGGTTCGAAATGACGAGGATTTAATTTTAATTTAATATATTAATTATCTACTCTCCAATTATATTCTCTGGATTGGAACTCACTATTTTGTAATTGCTGTTTGTATAGTGACATTAGCTTCTATTTAATTTCATTTCGATGTTTAATTACTTACTTGGACTTAAAATTAGACTGTTACTACTTCGAGCTCGTAGATAGCAAGCTATTGTACCAGTATCTGAGTTATTTTATTTCCATGCTCTCGTTAAATCCTAAAGCTGTAAAGATCACTTAAGTAACACCTCTAGGGTCGTAAAAAAGCTACTTGTTTCATCAAACATTATCGCAATCACTAAGTAAATCATTAAATAAAACTAATAAGAACCTCCATATCTCCAAGATGAATTACCTTCGAAGGAAGAAGTTAATTAAATCAATAAAAGAATGAAATTTAACATCAATAAATGTTCATTCTACATCGTTAAAAATGGTTTATTACGGAGCTACTTCATCTCGACGCGTAAGCGAATCATTTCCTCGAGTAAATACGAAGAACTGTATGGAGCCCATTAATTACTAGGAATTATTCCATATAAATCCTCATGGAACAATTTGCAATCTTTAGTTTTCCTATTATAAAATATGTATTGAATAATGGCAGGGATAAAGACGCGTTACAAGCTTGTAGAGTTAATGACGGGTTCCCAGAAGGTGTCGTCCTTTCCTCTACATCTGACGACGCGAAGAACACAGTAATTTGTCAGTGTCTGAGATTATAAGGTCGCCGTCGGAGGCGCCTGGAAATGACGATTAACAACTATCCACTCGCGTTCGTCTCACTCTACCGTGTAATTAGTTACACAAACTACGTTTTGCATCTCGATCGAATTACAGAAGGAAATTTCAGGCTCGTGTAGATGATAAACAAGCACTCGAGACATTTTTCGTCCTCTGGTATTACGCTAAGAGTCGACGAAGTTTAAGTAGATTCTCCGACGCTGTAACCAGGAATTTATTAATGAAACTTTAAACTTGAAGGAATGAAAGTGAAAGTAACAATAAACTGTGAGAAGAATAGAATTTATGGAGGTTTTGATGGATAAGATGGTAAGTCGTAGGACTCGCAGGTAGTAGATTTGAGTTCAATGACGGATGGAGAAAATTTTCGCACGTGATACCTGTGTTAGAAATTTCGGGAACATTTTTTAAAAATTCAGAGCAAGTCATTTTGATCATTTTGGTAGATCTAGTGTTAAATGCTAAGTTATGAGATCTTGCAAATAAGGAATTCTAAACATGATTTCTAATTTTAGTATTTGCAAAAAGGTATATCATCCGAGCAATTAGAAATATCTTTCCCAAGTGTATTAATTCTAAATATATATTTTATATATTTTGCAGCCCAAAATCTACGCTCTTTATATCCAAAATATTATAAAGCATCGAACACCTTCAGCTTCAATTCTCCAGTAAAATCTACCGAGAGAATAATTTCACAAAAGACACTCTCTTCCAAGAATCCGATTCGCTAAGGTTTGAAAGGAAGAAAAGAAAATCCATAATTACTTTAATGTAATCCCCCGCGATGTAAGTACAAAAGTTTCCCATCCAATTCGTATGACAATGCGCAAAAAGGAGTATAGGGTATTTCCCTGCATCTCACGGCGTCAGATAATAGCGTTAATTGTAAATTTGCATTCAGGTTCCTGAATCTTGGTACACGCTCCTGACGTAACGCGTGTAAGCGTGTAGAGACAGTCCTCGTGGTTGTTTAAACATTCTAAGGCTATTAACGCTTCGAGTCGTCTTCGAACACCGGTGGAATATTAAAAGATCATTTACTCGTCGTAGACATCCTCCAGCGAAGATTTAAACGATTTGCAACGCCTTCCTCGTGGCCAGTGTCGTCCACTTAACACGTTGCCTTGTTCTACACTTCATTTTTTGTAGCTAGAACTTTGTATGTTCTCGTCTACGAGAAACTTGGAGTCTTTTTCTTCATAGAGATGCTTGCATCAATCTTGCTACTGTTGAAATCTTGTGGCTTATTTGTTCGTGTAATTGTCTAACGAGTTTATTTACTAATGTTAGACAAAGTTATTTCTTTGTTTAAGCAATGCAGATTGTGGAAGTTGATTAACATTCGTGACATTATTTAGATACAGTCAACCCTCTTATAACGCGGTTTACATAAAATTCGACACGAATTAATCTGGTTTGTGTTATAGTGAACTCTCCTATGACGCGGTATCGATATCATTTGGAACGAATTAATCCGGTTTGTGTTATAGGGAACTCTCCTATGACGCGGTATCGATACAATTTGGAACGAATTAATTTGGGTTGTGTTATAGTGAACTCTCCTATGACGCGGTATCGATATAATTTGGAACGAATTAATTTGGGTTGTGTTATAGTCAACCCTCCTATGACGCGGTATCGATATAATTTGGAATGAATTAATCTGGCTTGTGTTATAGTGAACTCTCCTATGACGCGGTATCGATATCATTTGGAACGAATTAATCCGGTTTGTGTTATAGTGAACTTCTCCTATGACGCGGTATCGATATAATTTGGAACGAATTAATTTGGGTTGTGTTATAGTGAACTCTCCTATGACGCGGTATCGATAAAATTTGGCACGAATGAATCTCACTTGTGTTACAGTTAAAACTCCTTCGACGTGGTATCCATAAAATTCGACACGAATTAGTCTGATTTGTGCTACAGTCAACCCCGCTATAACGCGATGTCTATAAAATTCAGCGCGATTCCGAACTATTAATAAAATTAATATACGAATTTGTCTAATTTCATAGTTAAAATAATTGTTTCGTTATGTAACGAGATTTTGTAATAATGGATTGACAATTAGTAAATACACGCGAGTCGATTCATAAACCCATCTCAACTTCTTGGAACGTAAATCTAAGCTCAAAAGAGTAAAAACTATTGCTAATAGCAGTGTTCTTTCCTTTACGTTATTATGTAATGAGTCTCTGTAATAGTGAATATGGAAATTGATAAATGTACACAAGTTGATTCACATACTCATCAGTTCTGAGGAGGGTGAATTCAACTTGGAATGAATGAAAAATATTACTAATGAATAACACGTTTCTTTCTCCGTGTAATTGTAGGTATGGGAATTGATAAATGTGTACGGGGTGATTCACGAGCTCATCAATTATGTGCTGGATGAATCCGCGCTCAAACGAGTGAAGAATATTGATAGCAAATAACACGTTCCTTTTAAGAATGTTCCTTAATTGTAATTCCCTTTGCACCGTGCACATCCAACCAACTAATCACGTGAATTATTAACATATTTAATAATATATAATAAATTTCAAATTATTCTGACTACATAATAGAATTTCAATATATCGATAATCGAATTTCGAGACATCGATAATCGAATTTCCATATATCGATAATCGAATTTTGATATATCGATAATTGTATTTCGATATATCGATTCTGGAATTTCGATATATCGGTAATCGAAGTTCAAGTTATCGATAATCTAATTTCGAAATATCGATTATCGAAATTAATTCGATAAGAATTTCTGCCGCGAGGCTCAATTAAGAAGAAAAAGGAAGAACGAGAACAGAGAAAAAAGCGTACCAAAAGAAAAAGAATTCAGATTCGCCGTTTATTTAATTCCTAACGAGCCGTACAATGATTTGTAGAGTCATTTACGTCCAATCAGTTTATCTACGATTTCGCGAGTTTCTCCGCGAGCACTGTGTCACATTAAACGTTAAACTTTCCATGCCTGATTTTATTAACGATTTGCCTGTAAATTAGGAATAAACTTAATTGTTGCCGGTAACTCGTTCCACCAGCTTTGTCGTATCGACTGTCTCGTTAACGTGCTCGTGTATCTTGTTTTTCTTCATGGAAAGAAAAAGGAGGGGGGCCAGAGGAGAAAAAAATGATAACACGATTTGGTCCGAGACAAAACGGGTTTTTCGGCGTGTAATCGTGTACAACATTTCTTCCTGGCAGTAAATAAATTTCAGGCACAGGCATTGCCGATTTGAATGCACCGTACTCCAGCATGGAACTTATAACGGGTGGTTCTTGAAGAAATTGTCTACTAAAAAACGTTACATAAATTCCATGATTCACAATTTCTGTAGTAAAAAATGCAATAATGTGAAAAATGCGAGGGAAATATATTCATACTAATAGAGGAATAATTTATTGAAGCACTCAAAATATACTGGAAAAAGTTATTAATGCTAGAACTACCAAGACAGTCAAAATGACAGGTCTATAATTTTTTCTAAAAATCTATGGAAGAGTCACAGTTCAAGTCTATTCTATCAAACCTACCTTATTTAAATAGTTATCTCTTTTACCTCGTAGTTCCACTTTTTCCAATATACTTTTTTAATATAATTAAATGCAATAGATATAATACTGGTAGTTCTAATGTTAACACTAGAATTACCGCCGTTAAATCTCTCATATTTCAATAAATTAACTAAGTACTTCGAAATAACGAGAATTCAGAAGTGGAAAAAACGATCGATTCCTATAATAATTAAATCCATGTTTTATAGGATGTACGTGAAATATCTATTCTATAACTGCCCAAAAAGCTTTTTGAAAAAAATTGAAAACAATCATCTTGACTTGCCTGGAAGTTCGTCTTGAAACTTCCAGTCTTGTGACATCTGATCCATCATTTATTAATTATTTATCCAATTAAAAATTTGTTTAAATCGAAAAGATTCTAATTATAAGAAAATACAGGGAGTAGTTTGAGGGAAATGCTGTGTTAATTTGAAGATATAATTTAATGCGTTACCATTCGTAGAAATGGAACACCGAGTATGTAGATCTCTCCAGGCGACACGCAAATGTAAATTTATACAAATAAATCTCGACCACCGTGATTGCTCGTTGCACCTGTCACCAATCACCTGTGTCTAAGTGCATTTACAGTTTCGTACAATTCGAGCTCAATAGGCTTGGCTTTGAGCAAAGACTTTTTCTGAAAATTAAACACGTCTCGTTTTACTCGGGCTTGTTCTCCACTTTGAAAATAAAATGATCAAATCACCGCTCATATTAGTTCCTGTTGCGAGCACGTTTCTAATGCGACAAGTATTAACTCGAAGCTTTTAAGATAATGCTAATTTCTTTTGCGAAATTCTATCTTATCTGTCTAGACAGCATTTAATAAACTCAATAAGCCTGTTACGCTTTATTCTACGATTAAAAATACAATAAATGTTTACCTAGTGGTTAATGATCCTGTGGTTGCTTTCGTGCAAGAATTCCACAAGAACTTAATTATTTGATGAAGGTTTTAATGCCATAAAAGTATTTTTTTTATATATTACTGCAAAATAGTTTAAGAGCTACTTTAAGAAGTAGAATTCGAACAAAAAACCACACAATTTTCTGTCTCCTGGCGTACAGTTTTAAAAATGTTTTCAATTAGCGAAGCTATGGTTATTAACTTCTTGCTTTAGAATAACGTGTGTAATACGTGACGAGGCAAATGGAACAGAAAATTTTTAAGCTTTCCAAAATGTGTTAAATCAAAAATATCAGCAGGTTAGGAGACCTTTGAAGGTTAAAATTAATTTCATGCGAATACCTCGGAAATCAGTGAGAGATTAATATTCCAATAATTAATCCTGATTTATTGCACATTCAGTCACAAAAGAAATCGTAATGCAAGGGGTTAAATAATTATTTAGAAAAAATCTGCCATAAGTGCACTCAATCTCCATTCCCATCATAATTGTGTAATAAGGTAATATCAGCCAAATTAATTAATTTGGATACTAACTCGGCCAAGTTAGTTCACAAAATTTCAAATAAAAAAATCTAGTGATAAAAGTTTATAAACCTATTTATAAAACCTTTCAATTGCGAGGTGAGTCTCGACCCACTAAAGCTACAACAAATTGAATAATAATTTGAGAAATACAATTTAAAATCTGACGGGTATATGAACTACGGTTCACTAATTGGAAGTCCAAGCCTCAATCTCCATACCCACCATAGCCTCCGTCAACAACTTCTAAAACCTTTCTCCAGAAACTCCATCGCCGGTGTAGTGCCTAAAGCTTAATTGTAGACTCGAACGAACGTCACGAATGATAATGACTCGTCAAGAATGAAGAAAAAAGTATATATAAAAAAAAATAATACCAAGAAAGGTTTCCTCGTCAGGTTGGCGCCATGCAGTAACGCGTGCCTGCTATAGTTGACACCGGAGAATTGATTACAGAGTAGAACGATCGATTTGAGCGGCGATAAAGCCCCATATTAGCCACCGTTCAATGCTCAAGGCTCTCGTTGTATGATGTATCGATTGGAAAAATTACGATAAATTTAATTGATCCTTGTGCATGTCTCGCTGTTTGTAATTATCATCCGTGTAGTCTAGATACGTGGGATTAAAATGCGATTGTATCCTTTCGCCAGGAACTTACAGTTTATGAGATTTCGCGGGCTTTTATCAAAGAAAAGAGTGGAACTTTGAGTGGGTAATTGCAAAAGTGAAACTTCTTTGAAATTCATAATAATTATCACTATCGTTTTTCATAGATTGAATTTATGGATTTATAGGTTTATTAACCCTTTGCGCTCAAGTTGGGTGTAAGTCGACATTAGTTAGTATTTGAGGAACTCCTTAGTCGAATCTAACTAAATTTGTTTAAAAATTTAAACCAGTAGATGTTAACGTGCGAAAGAAGATCAGGATTGCACCCTGGAAATACTTTCAAAAGAAATGATGCACTTGCAAATTGCAAGATACAATAATAGTGAAAATAAAGTAGATATTTAATTGAATTTCTTTCTTCCTTTATTTAATTTCCCTAGTTTTCAGTTCAATAAATTTCGGACAAAGCACTTAAAAGTGTTGGAAGTTGCTGGTAACAAAATTGAAATATAATTCGGAGTGCAAAGGATTAAAGAGCGGTTAAAGATGGAACAATTATTACGAATTAAAGGCGAAGTAATACGTTCGCCGACGTGAATGCAAAAGGAAAAGAGCTTCACATGCGAAAGAAGAATATCCGCTAACACCTGAGTATTCGGGAGAACCTCTGCGTGTCGCAATGCACGATACTCGGTGCAGGTGTGTTCCTCACGGGAGAAGAAAAAGAGAGAAAGAGAGAAAGGACAGGACCTCGTAAGATATTGGCTCTCCCCAAACAGGTTTCTTAGATACATTCTTTTCTGCGCTTGATGTTTGCCATTCGTACCACCAAAGTTTGAATTAATTATTTTCTTTTGTATATCAGAACTTCCTGTTGCTCGTGACCACAGTGATTTTAAGTTTATATAAAGATCGTTCTTTTATTTTGTTACTGATTAGATTGTAGTAGTTCTATCGATGACTATGCTGACGAAGGAGATGAAGACTTTGATTTTATTTTTGCATCTTTGAGGTTCGATTGCTATCGCAATTCCTACTAGGGTCTTCTGTTTTAATGCTGTTAAACAAATTTTTAATGTAGGACAAATTTTCTGAAGGTGACGGTGGATTTGAACTCCGGTCTACTGACTGAGAGTACAAGTTTCTAGCTCTTTGATCATTATAGCCTATATTTCTAATTTTTTTCGGCTTTGACTGTTAAACCTACTTTGTTAGATAGGTTCTAAACCACCGAAGCTATGATATATTAATTAGTAATTTAAAAAAAAATCCCTAGAGTCGTCAGGGTGTTTGGACTCTGGCCTACTGATTGAGAGTACAAGTTTCTACCTGCTTTCTCACCATAGCCTCTGTATCTAAATTTTTTCTGCTTTGACTGTTACACCTACTTTGTTAGATAGGTTCTGAGCCACTTAAGGCTTAGGCCGTAAGCTATGATATATTAATTAGTAATTTACTAATTATTTAACCACAGTTGGCGGGGTACTCTACAGATTGAGAGTACAAGTGTCTACCTACTTGTTCACCATAGCCTCTGTATCTAAATTTTTTCTTCTTTGACTGTTAAACCTACTTTGTTAGATAGGTTTTGAGCTTAGGCCCTAAGCTATGATATATTAATTAGTAATTTACTAATTATTTAACCACAGTTGACGGGGTATTTGGACTTTGGCTTGGACTCTACGGATTGAGAGTTCAAGTGTCTACCTCCTTGCTCACCACAGCCTCTGTATTTAAATTTGTTCTGCTTTGACAATAAACCACCTTTGCTAGATAAGTCTCCAAACACCGAGGTAGTAATATACTAATTAGTAATATAGGACAAATTTTCATGGTTGGCGGGGGATTTGAACTCGAATCTACTGATTCAGAGTACAAATTTCTACCTCCTCCATAGTCTCCATTTTTAAAAAATTTTTCCGCCTCAACTATCACATCTACCATGTTAACACTTTACCGACCAGAAGCCTATCAATAGGCTTTTCGGACCCAACGCATTTTAACTTTTAACTAATTAATCGGTTGCCACTCTAATTAATAAATTATCATTTATCATTGCAGTTACTTCTGTTAAGGACTCAGTGACGAGAATTTGTCATTTTCGATTAGATATCCGTATCAAGAAAGTATTTGTGACCAAGTGATCGGTCAAAAGGGGGTAGGATGTTAAAAAAAATACCGGTCGGTAAAGTGTTAAATATTTTCCGATCCAGTGGCAGTGATATACTAATCAACAAAAAATTTTCCCCAGGTGACAGAAGAATTTGAATTCAGTCCTACTTCATTCTAAGTCCGAATCCTTATCTCCTTGCTCACCACAACCCTTAATCCTTTTTCCATCACCAAACAAATCCCTAAACCGTGAAAACTATCTTCAAAATAACAATGCAAAGACACCATACAAATGAAGGATCATACAAGATACAATGTCTACCTTCTACCATTCAATTTCCCCAGCTCAAACACGCGTTAAATCAACATTACCCGAGAAGAGCACACAGCCGTGAATCGTCACGCGTTACGGCAATATGCAGCGCTTACTCGGAAGCATCCGCGTGTTTCTCTTCCAGGTAAGATCAGGTAGCTGTTAGCGATGCACGTGCACCTTCTTCGACACCTTTCTCGAGACACACCGGGTGCTCGGATCGGCTAGAGATCGTTTTATCTTCTCGCAGCGGCTGCGCGAGAAAGTCGAGATTACGCGGAAGTTGGACCCGCGTTACCTTGCTGGCGAAAAGAATTTGTCTCGCGATTTGCATACGTTCAATGTTAACGAACGAAATTCCTGACCGGTAACGAGAGAGGAGCGTGCATACGTTAAATGTGCCCGGAGGACGCTTATATAACGAGGTGAAAAATCGCTTGGTTGATCGGACCCGGTGGAAGTTCCGTGGTACAATTGTGAGAGGAATTTATGCGTATTTTTGTTGAGTTTAACCAGTTAACTGCTTTCGACGTGTATACGCGTCAATCCAAAGTTCTATTGCGGTAGCCTTCTTAACCCTTTTAATGCCGGACGACGATATATCGTTGTTAGCAATAGGGTTAACTATAAGGGTTAATATTCAGTTCCCAATAGGATATCAGTAATTTTATGACAAATAATTGTCAATAGATAGTTTATACTCTATATTACGTGTTCTATATGAAATATTGTCAAATGACAATTGTTTTTATTCGCAACTATATTTGTCATTAATTCAATTAGTTTTTTTCGGATATCAGTAATTTTATGACAAATAATTGTCAATAGATAGTTTATACTCTATATTACATGTTCTATATGAAATATTGTCAAATGACAATTGTTTTTATTCGCAACTATATTTGTCATTAATTCAATTAGTTTTTTTCGGATATCAGTAATTTTATGACAAATAATTGTCAATAGACAGTTTATACTCTATATTACGTGTTCTGTATGAAATATTGTCAAATGACAATTGTTTTTATTCGCAACTATATTTATCATTAATTCAATTAGTTTTTCTCGGTCGGCACTAAAAGGGTTGATATTGAATTGTCAATTTCTTATGGATTAAAAATGTTATTTTTCCACATCTTGCTTTCCTCTTTTCGTAAAATTTATAAGAGAAACAGTTGACCTGTGTTCGTCGAATATACACGTCATTGCTCGATTTTAATTCCGTGTCCTGCGAGGGATTCATAAAACTAAATTCCGCAGTTAACTGGTTGACAGTTATGATCGTTTTCTTTGGAACCTCCTGTTTCAGATTGATATGGAATCATCGAGGGGGGGATACATTAACCTTTAGCATTATTGAATTATTTTGTTAATTTTGCACTGAACTAACGGAAAGTAAAATTAATTTCGAAACATTTTCTATCACTGGTTACTTATTCTTTTTAATTATATCGATAACTATAAGTAATGACGGATATTTCGGTGATATTATAAAGTGATTGTGAATTTGAAAAGACGATATTAAATTGTCCAAAGTAAAATCAGGTAGAAACCTATAGTGGTGCTCGACATAAGATCGCAAAAGGTTAAATGATAATTTAGGTAAAATTTTCAAATGGTGGCGGAATAGAATTTGAATTCGAATCTACTGATTGAATATTCAGCACAGTTTTCTAACTGCTTTGGTCATTTCGCCTAGGACGTACTGTTTTAGATGAGTGTGGAATCACCAAGACTATGATATAGTTGATAATAATTTAGGAAAAATTTCCTATGTAAACTCAAATGCACTGATAACCAGGTCCAGTTTTTAGTTGAATATACACTACAGTTCCCTAATTGCTATGGTTATTTCGCACAGAATCTACTGTCTCATGTGCACGTGGAATCACCGGAGGCTACGATACATTAAATGATAATTTAAAGCAAATTTCCCAAGAGGAAAAGCAAATTTCCTCAAATCAGACCGTTCCAATTCTACCACAACTCTCCAGAATTCCCTCGATCCTACGCTTTCTTATTTATAAAACTCAGAAAATTCATGGCACCCTCGTGGTCCCTCCAGTGCAATTAAAGAGGAACGTTGTTCTCATTGTGACCGAAGACGCTCCGAGGACGCGTACGTCGCTGATTAACGATCCGTCGAATTTCGAAGGTCGATGGTTGGCAAAAAGAAGCGAGAAGCAAAAAGGAGATTATTTATCGGCATCGAGAAACCGCTCGAGCGCGTTAAAGTTGAAACGGAGAGGCAAAAGGGGGATAGAAAAAAAAGAATGGCGATTCGGACGGCGAGCGTGAGTGCCCACGTACGAATTCCTTTCGGTGGCGGACCTCTGCCTACGTAAGTGGTCTCGCCTGGAGAACGGGACGTGAAAAAAAGTTTGACACATTCCGCAGGTGTGCTTTCTTCGAGGGGAAGTCGCCGTCTCGAGTGGTCCATTTACGCGTTTTTCTTTCACGGATGGAGCGCAGAATTCAACGATCTCGAAGCACCGCTCAATTCTTCGTTACTATGATTTTATGTAATTGTCAACAAAATAGTACTAATACAGATTGCAATTGCGACAAAGAGGAGTAGAATTAGTTTCAATTGGAAAAAGTGGTTTCTTCGAGAGGAAGATACTCTTTTTAATTAGTCCATTTACGCGTTTTTCCTCGGCGAATGGAGCGCAGAATTCAACGATCTCGAAGTACCGCTCAATTCGTAGTTTTTAAGTTACTGTGATTTTATATAGCTTCGATTTTTGCAAAAGATAGTAATATTGAAGGCTGTAATTGTGATAAAGAGGTGTGGAATTGGTTTCAAATGAAAAAAGTGGTTTCTTCGAGAGGAAGCTGCTTTTTTCTATTAGTCCATTTACGTGTTTTCCTTGGCAGATGGAGTGAAAAAAATCAATGACCTCGTAGCGCGTGAGCGTTCAAATTTGTAATTTTTAAGTTACTATGAGTTTATAGAGCTTCAATTTTTGCAAAGATAGTAATGGTGACGGCTGTAATTGTGATAAAGAGAAGTGGAATTGGTTGCAATTGCAAAAAGTGTTTTTTTCGAGAGGAAGCTGCTCTCTTCGATTAGACCATTTACGCGTTTTTCCTCGGCGAATAGAGCGCAGAATTCAACGATCTCGAAAGTAGCGCTCAATTCGTAGTTTTTAAGTTACTATGATTTTATAGAGTTTCGATTTTTGCAAAGATAGTAATAGTGAAGGCTGTAATTGTGATAAAGAGAAGTGGAATTGGTTTCAATTGGAAAAAGTGGTTTCTTCGAGAGGGAGCTACTTTTTTAAATTAGTCCATTTACGCGTTTTCCTTGGCAGATGGAGTGGAAAAATTCAATGACCTCGTGGCGCGTGGGCGTTCAAATTTGTAGTTTTTAAGTTACTATAATTTTATATAGCTTCGATTTTTGCAAAAGATAGTAATGGTGAAGGCTATAATTGTGATAAAGACGAGTGGAATTGGTTGCAATTGGAAAAAGTGGTTTCTTCGAGAGAAAGTTGCTCTTTTCGAATGGGCCATTTACGTGCTCTTCCTTCGCGAAGGAATTCAACAATGCAGTGGATAAATTTTCATTTTTATCTATTCCAGACAGAAATTGATTTTCAATAAAGACGTAATAAAGACAATTTGGAATACTAGAAATAAAGTTTTGTACAGTTTAACCTTGTAGGATAAAGTTCGAAAAAATGGTTCCGCTATTAAACCTAAAATTGGTAATATCGTGTATATCGTATCAATTAAAATAATAGAAGAGCCTAGCTGCTTTACAATTGTTGGCAAAAATGGAACGACATGACCAGTGACTACATTAAATATGATCTTATTTATGTTTTCCAACATTTTGAAGAAACTTAGTGTCTAAGAAATAATGTAAAAAATGTTATAACATAACAATATGTTGAAATAATACGACAAAGAATAATAAAACAAAGAAGAAATCAATATCATTTAAACATTTTGCTGTTTGCAAAATATACAAATTAAACAACTGTAATTTTGAGACAGAAGTACTACCGCCATTATAAATTTTTCTTTCAAATAAACAATGTACTACGTTGCAATAAAAATGAAAAAAGTCTCAGCTACTGTGAACCTTCCATCAAGAAAAAACTCGAAGAATCTCAAATTAGAAAATTCGAATGTGTACAATTACAAAAGTAGCTCACACCAAATTAATCGTATTCCTCTACTCCAATAAAAATCCATAGTTACGATTAATTCAATAAAAGCACTTATCGTCCGCTCCTCCTGAAACTATGTATACAGATTTATCTCACCCTGGAAATTCTCCGTCAGTGAGAGAAGAATCCGCGATTTATAGCCACGAATTTAATGCAAATAGAAACATAGACTTTATCATCGTATAATAGAATATTCTCGACAGTAATATCGCACTTTTACAATACTCCAATACTTTTATGGGTCAGAAAGCACATATAAAACATTATTCTAGAACGCATTCTCGGAAACCAGCCTCCGAACAATCGCACTTTATCTCGCACACAAGAATCAATTTCTTGCGAGGATTTGCACGTGCACGGGATTGCAGAAAATAATTGCAAAACATTCTCCATGAGAGAAAACCAAGACTTTTTAATCAGCATCCCATGTAACTATACTAACAGCCAATTATTCTCGAGTCGTTAAAATTGAAAAATTCAATCGCGACAATAATTACCAACTGATTTTGTGGAAAAAGAAATAACGTTATCTCGACACGTTAAAATGGTGATTTTGTAATTACAGTCGAACGGTTTACAAACAATCGACACTACGAGAAGAAGGGGACACTCTTGCCGTGCACTATGCTGCCTTTTATCGTAATTAATTCGATAACGAGGAAACGAATGACCGCGATATAAATAAAAGCAATTTTCTCTTTAAACGGGGTGCAACGAGTATCGTGCGTGTTCGATTGCTATATCTCCACGGAAATTGATTGCGCTTCGTGATTTCTGACTCGCGCGAAAGCCACGGAGAGGATGTTTCACTTTGTACGTTATTCAATTAGGATAAATAAAGCTATGGTGTGCAACGGTGTGCAAAGAGTTTCAATGATGTCCGACTGGTTGATCGTTGAAGAACGTGGAAGTGAATAGAGTACTTGGAAAGTCGAGAGAAAAATAAGACGATTCTCTTTTTTATTAGGAGGAACATTTCAACTTAGTTTTTACTTTTGTTTTTTGTAATTATGTAATTGAAGATGCAGATTGATTTTATTACTTATGAAGATGGAGATCAACTTAGTATTTTCTATCCTTAATACGTTGAACGCCACCAGTTTTTCGCTATTTTTATCATTTCTATTGAAGTGAATTTTTTTCTATTAAATTCACATCATTATAAAGCAGAAACTTTCAAGATACAGATAGGTAGATGTTTGGTAGACCTTTATCTTTTTAACGTTAATATTTCAATATTAAGTATGTATGTCCGAAAATTCATGAATATTTCAATTTAAAAATTACATGAAATTTCATTGAATTTGATAGCGCCGGTCACCGGTGACCCCCGTGGCAGTCAACGTGTTAATGAAAGATGAATTGAATATTGGTCTTAAGAACTACAGGACCTTCCTTTGAGTGGACTAAAGAGATAGAATGATCAAAGTTTACACAAACTATTATGTTTGTCTACAAAAATGACAAAATTGTTATATATTAGCTGTAAGAAAAGTTGCAGAGATGTCAGTTATAGGTTTCAACTGAAATTGTAACATATATCACATACATTTTTAATTAACACTGTACCAACTGGCGTTGCATTTACTATGTTTGAATATATTGAATAAGTACTTTGGAAGTAAAGAAATCAGGATAAGGATGATCAATTAAGTAATTTAGGTTTGATAATATAGAGGAAGGAATATTAACTGCATTGGTCCCCTATAAGTTTGAAAAATGTTTAGAAAACATTGGGTACTCGTCATTTTGACCACCTTGGTAGCTCTAGTGTTAAAGTTTCACTTTTATTAACACTAGAACTGTATATCTGTCTACTAATACTTATTTTCCATCTTATAAAACCTGAATTACTTATTTTATCATCTTCTTCACCTCTCCATCTCTCTTTCCCCAAGCAACTTATTTATATATCTAAATAAATTTAAATATTAATATAACTTATTAGTATATTTAAATACAATAGGTGTAAAGTCGTCAGTTCTAATATTAAAGTTTCACTTTTACTAACACTGCAATTGCTATCTATCCATCTATCTACTAAAATTTGTCTTTCATCTTATTAATCCTAAATTGCTCAATTAATCATCGTTTCCACCTCCTGACTTCTCCTCTTCCAAGGTACTTGATCAATATATTTAAATATAATAGACATTAAAGCCAGTTCTAATGTGTAGAGGGAAGCATAGTAAAAATTCTTTCCAAAAAATCCAAATAATCTCCCATGACAGTAAAAGCGCGGGAGTTATCGTTGCTCCACATAATTAAGTTAGTAACCATCAGGGTGCAGTACAGTGGTGCCGCGCGATTAATCATCGGCTTGCGAGATATGGCGCATTTATAATTGCATTGAAGAAAGAAAAAAAACGAATGGAGAGAAAAAAAAAAGAGAAAAGTACTCTGGCACTATGTCGGACGTTTAATCGAGCGTCAGATATACCGCTATTTACCTTTCCTCTTTGCTGAATGCAAACAAAAGACTATTTGTATCGCGTGGCGGGATACTTGAAAGCCACGATGGGTTTGCACTCCGGGCAAGTAGACTGCAATAATAATTTTCGCCTCGAGTACCAGCCGTAAAGTGCTCCTTCTTGTTACACGGACGGTTTTTTCTTATTATTCTTATTCTTCTAAGCCTTATCGTGCCAGAGAGTTATGCTTAATTGATGCAGAAGTCAGTCTCAAAGTACGAACATCCGCGGTAATCGTCGATAATTCAAAGCGAAGACAGAAATATCCGAATGAATTATTTATAAACCGTGGATTCCATTAAAGTGTAGTTTAATTGCATAAATATATATATTAAATTGAATTATTATATGATAAGGCTTTATTTTTGGTATTTTATTTTTTCTGCTTCGACTGCTATGGAGATTTTGTATTAACCAGTTAACTGTGTTCGACGTGTATACACGTCAATGTAAAGTTCTATTGCGAAAGCCTTTTCAATACTAAATTTTCAATTTCTTATGGACTAAAAATCTAATTTTTCCACATTTTACTTTCCTCTTTTCGTGAAATTTGTAACAGAAACATTTGCCCTGTGTTCGGCGAATATATACGTCATTTTTCGATTTTAATTTAGTATCTCAATAGCGATTCATAAAACTAAATTCCGCAGTTAAGTGGTTAAGTCTACTGTTTTAGGTGGAGATAGAACCGACGATGGGGTTTTTTGAAAATTAAATTTTAAATGGTGTGTGAACAAGGTGAATGGTATGTTTCTTTTAGGAATTAAAGCTTGAAAAGTTACTGCACGTTTGTGGGATAATGTAATTTAGTATTTAGTCACTTGTAGACACTGTAATGATTAATGATGGGATTTAATTAGATGTAATTTACATCCTAAGTGATTAATCAACCGTGCTGTTCGAAATTCAACTGCAATGACTATTACAATCAATTGAGTTGTAACTATTAGTATTACTAATGCAATTAGTAATATTAGTAGTACATAGTATTCGTAATATAGTATTACTTATAACTAGACTGCGGATGTTTATGCAAATTTCGAGTTTCACAAATGCAGGTGAGATAGGAAAATCTATTTAGGGATTTATTGCACTTAATAAATATTACAAGAAATACCATACATTGGATATTTTAGATATATTTTTATATTATGTTCTTTTTGTATATTTTAGCCGTATTTAATTTGTCATAAATGCATAAAAATCCGCAGTCTACTTATAACTGAATTTGAAATAGTTTAACTAATTAATTATTGGAATATAAATAACATTTCTGCTAACTTCTTCCTGATATGATAAGGAATGGTAGGTTTACTTCATCAATTTGAGATGCAAAATACAAAATGAACTTTTTAAATGGAAATACAAATTACAGAGTTAACTATATCAGTGGATATAAAAAATACAAAATCTGCTGCATTAACCTGAAGTGAACAGAAGTTATTAACTGAAACTAACATTGTTTACATAGAAGTGAGTACTGTTAGCTAGAAAAAAGATAGTAAAACGCAAAAGATTGTTTTGACGTGGAGTCGAAGTGTGTACAAAAACTTGGCAACGTATCTTGAAGTAGTGTACGCAATTTCTTTGCCGTTTACGCAGAATTACTAACTGCCTTAATTAAGATGCCGTTAGAGTTTTCAAGAATTTTCTACGGCGAAGATCTCGTAAAAATTGTATCACAAAATATCATCACTTTGGATCATTTTAAGTCCGAGAATTAAAAAAAGTTAATATGAATATATAAATATTACCTTAATTAAGGTAATACCTTATTACATTACCTTATTATATAATATTTAAATTTATCGACCAGAAGTTCAATCTGCCCCATGACAATTAATTTTAATAATTGCAATATTCTGACTGCATTTTAAGTATAAAGAAAAATTCTATCATCCTCTATGATGCCTTAATTAACGACTTTAATTATTTAATATGTTAAGTGAAAAATATAACTTCCTCGCTCGACATATATTTTCATAAACTTAAATGTAACACATTTTATTGACAACAATACTTCCTATTAAATATCATAAATTAAAGCACCATGTTGCACGAAGATTGGGGGCAATAAGAAAGTATTTAAAATGTTAACTGGGTCAGACGAGTTAACTCGTCATGTAAAACCGCTTCCGCAGTAAGAAACACGAATTAACTTGTCACGTGAGCTTCACGTGTACTCTCCTTCAGAAAATATTCCATGATATATTCTTTAATTTGTTATATCCTCCTACAAAACAATTATTCAGATTACAAATATTAACAAAGTTGTAAAATAATTAAAATTTTCGAAGTGGGACTAAAAATGCCCCATCATCTTCACGCATCAAAGAGGTGGGACACTTTTAATCCGACCGTCCCTCAAAGAGTTAAAGGACGAACTGGATGGCTCGCCCGTAACCTCTTGGAGGTCAAATCATTCACTACATCATTGTAGTGCACATAATACTTTTCGTGCTGTATTTTATTACGTATAGGTTTGAACTTGATAAAATGAATTTTATTTTTTTATACAAATATTTCTCAGGATCTCCTTAATGTTACAAATTTGTGCGTAAGGACCATATGTCAATTGACACTAGATTTACGGACGTTAAATCTGTTATCTTAAATAAAAGCTCAAATATCACTGACTGACTCACTCACTCACCCATCATGAAATCTCAAAAACCACAGAACGGATTGCAATGAAATTTGGAACATACCTTCCCCTTGGGTTTTAGGTGCTCGGTAGGAAACGGTTTTGAAAAATTCGAAATTTTAGGGGGGGGGGGGGTTTAAAATATGGGCCAAACTCATCAACACAGAGCCGAAACTACTTGACCTAGAAACTTGAAATTTTGCATGAACGTTCCTTCTAGGGTATAAGCACCCACTAAGAAAGGATTTTTCAAAATTCGAAATTTTAAGGGTTTTGTTTAGTTTTGATTAAACCGTAGCGAAGCACGGGAACTTTCAGCTAGTACTTAAATATATTCAATGAGTACTTTGGAAAAAGAATGGTTAACCGACAAAGGAGATGATCACTCAAGTGATATGTACTTATATTATAAGGTACGCATGAAATATCTACTGTACCGCGTCTCTGTAAATTTAGAAACCGTTTTTAACCCTTAACGCTCCGTAGGCTCCGCTGCGGAGCCCTGCGAAGATAATTATTATCTTTTTCCATGATGCTAACCATAAAAAAGGTAAAATATGGTTTGATCGTAACACTACAGAGACTGAGCACGTTTTAATTACAGATAACAATTGCCAACACCGACGATTCCGCAACATTTTCATCGTGATTATGCTAAGGGTTAAAAAAAGTAGGAATTCATCAATTTGACGGCTTCGGTAAATCTAGTGTTAAAATGTACATTTACAAATTATAAATAAAAAGTTTTGTAAAAAGTATATTGTTGCTTTCATTTACATGAATTAAGTTCACTTTAGTATAAAAATAATTTTTTCTTAGACGGACAAAAATTCTGGTCTGAAGGGGTTAAAGTATAAAAGCCTCCTATGGTCAGTTTTCTTTCCGTTGCGTAGCATTTGTAAATACGACGTAAACAAGAAACTAGGAAATTTAGTCAAAATCTTGGGAAACAGATAAAATATGTACCTACTCCAAAATAATCTGAAAACTAAATATTTCCGTTTGCCCTAGGGCTACGGGAGAGATTAACCCCTTAACTTACGATTTCTTTTCCGATAAGGTGTGCAAAGACAAAGAATTAATTCCTGAAATCAAAAGGTTTCATTGATATCTGATACTTCGTATGACTGAACGTGATATTAATAGTACAGACATAATGAGACCGTTTCGTGATCGTCTAATATTATCAATTTAATAGTTTTTGGAAGATTTCAAAATTTCCTATTTCATTTTCCGCGCTACGAGTCTCACACGTAGTTGTAGGCTAAGGGGTTAAGCACATATGTAGGGGGTGCTGTCGATCGAGGAATAATCCACTTAACCCATTAAGGACCAAAGTTGCGTTAACGCAACATTTCACTTCTAATTTTTTTCAGGGAAACGGATTAATTTAATTTATATTTTAACCTATGTCATAGTAAAAGAACATACAAAAGGCTTAATTTATGCACTATAAGATACCACGTAAGCCCAAAGTTGCGTTAACGCAACTTTATGTAACCCAAAAACTAGTTATTTTCTTTCTTCATTTCAATGCTTGGTCCTTAACACTAGATTTACGGAGTCAATTTGGCTCACTCACAATTTGATTACTATATGTATAATACATTGATTGGTTAATTTTTTGATAATAAATCTTACATTTAAATTCATCTGGAACTATTTTCTTTACAAAAGACTTCAATGTTCTTGTGTGAGTCAAATTGTCTCACTTCAGAAAAATAGGTGTATCAACACCCGTAAATCTAGTGTTAATGGGTTAATCTCTGGCGTTCCAAATTATTTCCAAAACCTTGTCATTGCTACATGAATCACAATTTCCTGAAATTCTCTACGATCGAGTATTTCTGTACACTTTAAGACGCAATTTGGCAGAATACACGAGATTATTGTCAAACTTGATGCAAGCATTACTTCGATACAAATTGGGTTACAATAGGACATAAGATCGCAAGGAGGGTCCACTGACCATTACTAACCAAAGTGTACCTCTCAAGGCCATCAATATCTCCTCACTAGCTCAAAGTTTAAATAACACCTAACATACATCCCAAAAACTAATATCTTTTCAATCATCCACCAACTTCCACCTTACATCCCTATCCTAACACTTCACATACGTCCACACAACGCCAAGCGACTTCAAAGTCACAAGAATTAACCTTCATCCGTCCTTCCAATCTTCATTGACCAAAATCAGAATTGAATTCAAAGCAGAAACAAATTGTAAACACCGAATACACATCATCCTTACCAAACCTACTCCAAAAAGCTACAATACAAACTTTACTCCCCTTTCAAGGATCAGATGAAGCTTAATCCTTTTACTGCCAAGCGAAAAAATTGATGGAATTAATAACAAATGTAATTGCGAATAAAAAGAATTTTCATTTGGCAATAATTGAGATAGAACACGCAATATAGAGCATAAACTGTGTATTTACAATTATATATCCTAAAATTACTGATATCATATTGGAAAGTGAATGTTAGCCCTTCGATATCCAGTGTTAGCACTATTCCTAACGACGATATATCGTCGTCCGACACTAAAAGGGTCAATGAAATTTCATTTAAAAGTAATTACCATAAATTCACATACCTTAGCAGTAGTCATGGTATTCGCAGTAGCGTCTAGTTGAACGAAGACCGACAGGAAGACGGCAGCTCGTATCATCAGGATCGTCATCGTGTTCTCGGCTGGTGGTACGTCCTCGAGGGTCGAAGGACCGAAGCCGCTGGTTCGACACGCACCTTGCACGCACGCCACTCACACGCACTCACTGTTTCTGGCACATGGCATCCTCCTTTTCATGATTTTGTCCCTTGGTTGTCCTTCTGTTCTATCAATTCTTTCTTCTCGCCCTTTCTTTGTACTATTGTGTCACCGAGGAACACGAGTCTATGTCGACACCAAGGGGTTAGACGCGTGTAAAAGAAGGACCTCCTCGGAACGACCTGTACGTCCGTCCAGCCGTGGCAACTGCCGCCGAGCAACTGGCACTTGCTCGCCTGGAGCAGCGTGTCTCGGTATAACCTCCAACTCCCCTTTACACTGTTCTCTGCGTTTACGTTTCTCATCTCGTTTATCGAGAGCTTTGATGTTCAAAAATCAAAACAAAAGTCACTTTGGTCCGACACGGACGTTATCGTACGTTGTAACAGTGAAACGGAGGGTCCTTCTGTCTCTTTGTACGTTGAGTAGGATGTGTAAGATGGTTTTTGTCGATTGAATGCGAGTCATTGAAGATGGTGAGATTATAGTCGAAGGTATCGATCGAGATATCGTTTATCGCGATTAATTCGATTGTGGGTCTGTGACTTATCGAAATTTGAAGGCTGGAAGTGAAACGATTGTAAGTAGTGTCTGGTCATAACAACTCACGAATCTATTATTCGCATACCGTGAAAATGACTTATGCAACGTTTCACCTTTTATCTTGTTCTCTTATCGTGTCTTTCAATCTGTACACTTGCTTTTTCGTCCGTGTATCGTACACTTTTAGGTGAATAATCGAAGATAACAATTAAAGGTGAATATCTTTTTTGTCTTGAAAGTATCATTGCGCCAGGGATTACTAATTGTAATTCTAAGTCTAAGAATTCTTGAATCATAAAGACATTCTTGGAATAATAGAGATAATGAAAAGGGAAGTTATGATTCAATCGTTCTCTTATCAGTGAAATCACAGGCCTCTATGTCGTATTCGTGAAAATGTCGTGTAACTGGTTGAACGATGACTTATCATGTTGCAGAGGTGACTTTTAATAGCGCGAAATAGTCTAATCTATCTTAGTTCCGTTCGATGCAAATAAAGTAATTTCGAAGATCATTTCGCTTTCTTCACGGCACGATGCCGCTCTCCTATTTCCGAGCGATCGAAGATTCATGAGTCATCGGGAATTCGAAACCGATTCAGAACTGGTTGTTTGGTCGATGGAATGTAGCTTTTAACAGCAAGCAACCGAGCGAGCCCGTTTGTGGAAGGGGTGTGAGAGGGTGCAGTCGGGTTATGCGCGTTTAGGAGCGGACGCACACCTGTGGGCATCCACGTTCCTCATTAAATTTCAATCGGAGCACTGATTTATTCTTTCATGCTTGTACTTCGCGCTACAACATCGTCTTAACTGATTCTCTTCTTTGAATCTTACAAAACACCCTTACCAAGAAACATCTAACATATTGTGGTATCTTGAAAAATAGATGTTGGAATGGACAAGATCAGTACACTATATAAAATAATAATAATAATAATAATAGCCTTTATTGCAATGAAAAACAGTTGACAGATACAAGGTAGACCAAATGTTCTAAACCAATAGGTTTGTCTAACATTCAAACGTAACGGAGTACTTGACACTATGTAGAACTACCAAACCAGTCAAAATGACTGGTACACAATTTATTCAAAAAATTCTCCAAGTTTATATAAGAGTCATAGGATAAATATTCTACTTCTATATCAATAAATATAAATCACCCAATCAATAAAATTTTTCGCCGCTTGATTCCCCCTTTTTCAAAGTACTTATTTAATTTATTGAAATATATTAGATTTGACGCCGGAAGTTCTAGTGTTAAAGACTAATGACTAAGCTAGAAATCACTATAGAGAAAAAATTTCGTAAAAAAACTCAGCTGAATATATGAAATGTATTTAGTATAGAAAATAGCAAATTAAAAAAGAATGATTATGTGAAAAAAGACAGTCTCGAAGGTCGTACGCCAACTAATTTCTTTCGTTGCGTTTGCACTCTCATTCTTATTAACACTAGAACTACCGAGGCAGTCGAAATGACTGGTTCTACATTTTTTTTTTAAAGATTCTCTAAATTTGTAGAGGAGCTATAGAACAGAAATTCTATTTTCATTTTAAAAAACATAAATTACTGAATTAACCCTTGTCCTATAGTTATGTGTGACACTCGTGATGCGGTGAATGTAATAGAAAATTTTTTACTTTCCAAAAAATATTGAGTTCAAAATGTCAATGATTTCAGAGACGATGAAATTCTTTCTAGACTATTAACCCCTTGCCGTACGATTTGTTTCGTGACTTCCGCAATAGGTCAGAATCAAATTGGTAAAATAAAAATTGATTAATGATTCTACGGTACTATTAATGTTTGAAAAATAATTTTTACTTATGTTAGAACAATAAGTTTTGCAATACCTGAAAATTTCCTATTCAATTTACCGCATCACGAGTGCAAGTCATTATTGTACGGCGAGAAGTTAATATTCCGTTCAATTATATAGAACACCTGAAATCCGTAATAAAATTTTATTTCAGAAATTAGATCTGATTGATCACAGATTTACTGACAAGAAAAGTAAGGATTTAATCATCTTTTCCATCATTTAATTCGTCTTTCCTCTGTTAGTTCAACATCTTTAAATACAATCGATTTGATGTCGGTAGTTCTAGCATTAACACTAGATTTACCAGCGTGAAATCTATTATATTTAAATATGTTAAATATGTACCTTAAAGCAAGGAAAATTAAGTCGTGGAAAAGATGATAGATTCTGCAATTTATGTTTTGTATGATGGACGAAGAATATTTATTCTACGGCTCTCTCATAAACCCGTAGAATTTTTGGAAAAAATTGTGTACCAGTCATTTTGACTGGCTTGGTAAATCTAGTGTTAATTTCTTTGATTAGACGCTTGCAATTATTATTTATATTTGCAATGTCTTCGGACTCTTCATCCAAGCGAGTATAATGTATAGATCGGAGATCGAATTATAGAATTAAAGTGGGGAACTGAGATCGAGCGTACATTACTCCTTCCATTAATATTTCTTAACGTTGTCGCGTGGAGGCAATATCTGTCTTCGAGACACCTGTTTGAGACAAGCAAATACAATGGTGCTTAATCGGCCAGAACGATCGAACTCTTCGATTGAACTCGTTCCAGTGGTAGGCGTAGAGAGTACGATAACAACTTGCTATTGCTCGGCTACCTGCATACCCATGATTCTAATCCACTTGTAGGATTCACCATTAAATGTTCTCCGAAGTTCGTATTCTCACATGTTTTACATTAATTCGAATTATTCTGACGAATATCTAATTCATGAGATACAAACGTTATTGTACTAGAATTGTATTCCATTAAGTCAAAATTCGTGGACATTTTGGCCCATTTTACTTTCGAAATCGGATCGACGATGTGAAGATTGAAATGAAAAGAAATCTGTGTTAAGGATGTATATTGAAATCCGGTCGTAAATAGCTGTAAGCTCGCGGAACGTTTTCTTGAAATTGTCAAGTGCATCCGAAGTGGCCATTAGCACACGTACGTGCATACTCGGTCCAACGGAGAAAGTTTCACGTGAGCGAGGGCATTATTGGCCGATTTGATGCAATCTGAGATACAGCAGTACAATATTTTCCATTAATTAGCCCTTACTGCTCAAGGAATGCACATAAATCTGCAATTTTTTACTTGTCCTTTCAAAGAAACTGAATACTTAAAAACTCAGGAGGGCAGATCAATAATTACAAATACAAATAAATCCCCTCAATCCATACTCTCTCTTAGATCAAATCCTTGCCATTTGAGTGATACTCATACTATCAATTTTTTACTTCTCCTTCCAAAGAAACTAAATACTTAAAAAATCAGGAAGTCAGATCAATACAAATAATGATATTCCCTCAAGAAAAATAGAAACAACTAAGTGTAATCGATGCCAATCAACTCTCACAGTCTCGTGTAAATCTAGGAGCTACTCCAGTAATTAAAAATACAAATAAATCCCCCCAATCTACACTCTCACTTCGAACAAATCCTATCCATTTGAGTAATACTCATTGCGTTAATTTTTCTCTCATGCCTTAAATCTAGATTTAAGTTGAGGAGTTAAGAGCTGGTAGACTGGATGGTTTTGCAGTAGCTTCACTTTCTCAGATGGAATTGCAGAACAAAGCCAAAGGCAATTCTGAAATCCAGCAGTGATTGCGTCCCTGTTCCCGTGCACGAGGAGACTTAACAGGCTGCTCGTTGGCCGAGCCGCCGTCGGCTGGACAGCAGCTCACTTGCCGTCCACTCCGGCACACCTGTTCACTCAGGTATGCGGTGTTCTCTCCCTCTCTCTTTTTCTTTCTTACTATACCTCTCCCTTTCCTCCACCTTCACCTCTTCCTCCTTTTCATTCCCTCCTCTTCCACCTCATCCTATCTTTACCATTCCACGTTTCTTCCCCGTCGTTCTTTTGTCTCTGTCTTGCGCCTCATCAGAACTTACCAGCGGTGGTTTACCGTTGTTCCACTGAAGAAGTTCTGGACCCATGGTGCTGGGACCATTTGCGCCATGTACACTTTGCAGCTTAACCCTGCAATTTTCAATTCACTGTAATTATCATCGTAGCGATTTTACTCCGCTGATACGGATACACGTTTGGTTCGATTAATTATAAGGCAAAAGAAAATTAATTACTTGGCAACGTAGATTCCAGCGTTGAGTTTATTCTTGCGTATGGGCGCAGATACGAAAAACCTAATTATGGTGGATGTTTGTTGAAGTAATGATTTTTAGGTATCGGTTATCCATCTTATTCGAGAACTTTCGTTAGTTTCTTCTCCGTTGTCCTCGTTTTTCTTTTTCTAACGATGATTAGAAAGAAAACAGACGGTCACCGGCATCGTATGAGTTCCTCTTGACGGTCATTCGAGAAGCCGGCATAATTTACTTCTTTTTTTTTTTTCTTCTTCTTCTTTCTTGAAGACCACGGTACCCCTGACTTTCCATTTATTACCGCGAGAACTCGGCAAGGTTCCTGACAGTTTCAGATTGTTTCGGACCGATTGGAACAAGTGGTTGGTTCGGTCTATGGGGGGGCTCACCCTAAGAGTCGGCTTTCGACCTGGTCAAGCAGAAGAGCCAGACAATAGGACGCCAATGTCTGCGTTGCTATGCATCACTTTTTATTTTCCTCTTTCGCACGCTTTTTCGGTGTTCCTGTTTTTCTGGACTTTTATGTAACGCCGAAAACGGCCGTGTTTTGTAATTCTGATATTTTACCCGTGTTGTTAGATAAGAATTTTTTTCATATATTTATAGACAGTGTATTATCGAAGATACAATTATTAAATAGAAGGTGTCGCTATTCGAATTATCAAGGGGGCTGAAAAATAATGTTGTTTCTTATATTAGATTCGAACAAATAAATTGGTACCAAGTTTTTATTTTTAATAAATGTTGTAATTACCCTCGTTATTAACAACTAGTCTGTAAATCTATTTTTTTTTTCATCTAGTGTGTAAATTTTCATTGCCGGTTTGATAAAGATCAATTGGATTTTGATCAAAATGTCTGGAGGAACGACGTTACTTTTCGGTCCCCCTAATATTAAATGGTAGTCTTTTACTGTACATATTGTATTAATATTAATATTTATTTTAAAGTATTACAAATGTTTTTTATGCTTCGTTTTCAGTGCACTGGTATATTATTTGCTGCAAAACACGCGTTCCATCTTCGAGCTTGCGATATCTGTAAGATGGACAATCCTCCGTTGGCGCTTCATAAGAATGCTTTTTTAACAATATCATTTTACCATCTTCTTCCTCTGACACGTTCCAAATGTTGCGGAAATATATTTTAAATATATTCAAATTCATCAAAGAACTTGACCATGCGCATACACTTACCTGAATGAAGACAAAGAGGTTTCAGGATAACAGAATAATTAGTAATTTTTCATAGAACTAATTGTACCACGTAATCACCATTACAATTCGCACAGAATACCGTATATTTCGATAGATAACACGCACCTATTGTATTACGCGCACTTCTATCTTTTCGGCATTCTTATTTTTTCTTAGTTAAAATCCCACCATAGATTTATTATTGAATTTGACATCCTTCATGTCGCTTTCTAATGTATAACGCGCAGGTTATTATTTTATCAAATTTTAACTCATTTGTGTAGATTACGCGCGCGTTATCTACCGAAAAATACGGTATTTGAATTTTCACCACTTTTCACGACTTAGACATTACTAATATAAAAAAAATGGTTGACAAATGGGCTACTTTAAGGTAGTTCTAGCTGGATTCAGAACTAAACGTTTCTTTTTTCATTAGAAATGAAAAAAATTGCGTAAGAATTAATGCAGGGGCTAACTTCACAGAGGTCATTTCATTCACTTTTTAGACATTAAAAAACATCTTTCTCTATAACTATGAAGTAAAAAATTATGAAAAAATTCAATAATATTCCAAAAGCATAAAATAATACATTGCTAATTTTTTATTAGAATCCATCGACTCGTTTTTCCATTAGAAAAATAAAAAGAGATTTTACGGACTCAGCACAAATTTGTTTCCATACGACCCATGTTAAATATGTCATTTTTAAACACGATTTATTCATAAACCGTGTGGACGAACTCGTTGAGATTCCGGTTATAATTATAAAATATCATGAAGAATATATTTTCAAAATTTTAAGGAAATCTATCGAGAAATGATAAGTGCCTAGAACTACCTTAAGTTCCAACAAATTGAAAGAGTACGTGACATTCCTAAGGTCAACGATGAATTAATTGAAATGATATTTAACAAAGGAAGAAAAATTTTCGACGTATGCTATCCAAAGAAATTCTCTCATTGAAATTCTCATTTGGTACGTCTGCTTACATTCGTTTTTAATATACGCCCGCAAGAATTCATGGTATCGAGGATCACGGAGGACGTCTTGGCAATATGTACGTCTCGGGACACTTCCGTTTCTTTATAATCATTGATATATGCGTCGAAGTCATCAATCAGTAATACGGAAGGTAATGTTGCGAAAGTATGCAATTCAACGAGCCTTTCCACCAGTGCCTCGTAGTTCTCTAGATACCTAATTAAATGTTATCTATGTAATTAGATGTAGCACTGATTTTAGCTTTCACATTATTAAATATATACTTGTTAAACGTATTCTGCTTTAAGAATTCCGCTATGATTTGATTTAATTTTACTGCTACTACGACGGCAAGTTTCTTTGGGATCGATAATTTTTGTTATTGCTAAACTTGCTGATTGAAAGTTAAAATCTGTATCCCTATTCGTGCCTTAGTGTTTTTATAAAACGTGTTTAACAGTAGAACTATAGGTATTATATCTGTTATGTTCAAATATTTTAAATAAGAACTTTGGAAACAGAGAAAAGTGTGATGAATTAAATAATGTAGGCTTTATAAGATAGAAGTGGAATTTTTGCAATTTGGATTACCTATTAATTTGGGGAGTTTTTAAAAAGGAATTGGGAATCGATCGTTTTTACTGACTTGGTAGTTTTAGTGTTAACGATAGAAATACTGGCGTTAGACCTATTATGTTTAAATATATTGAGAAAGTAAAAGTGCAATTTTTACTGTTTGATTTACCTATTAGTTTAGGGAGTATTTTAAAGAAAATTGGAAACCAGTTATTTTGACCGCCTTGGTAGTTTTAGTGTTAGCGATAGAACAGTGTTAGATCTGTTATATTTAAATATATTAAATAAGTAGTTTAGAAACAGACAAAAATATGATGAATTAAACAATTTTAGATTTTCTAAAAGAAAAATGGAGTTTTTGCAATTTGGATTACCTATTAATTTGGGGAGTTTTTAAAAAGAAATTGCGCACTAGTCATTTTGACCGCCTCGGTAGTTAACAATAGAACTATCGACATTAAATCTATTATATTTAAATATATTGAATAGGTATTTTGTAAAAGAGAAACCGACAGTTGAAAAGGATGATCAATTAAGTATTTTATATATTATAAGATATAACTGAAGTATTTGTTGCTTTGAATGTTTTAGTGTTGAGAAAAGTGATTAGAATTTTTCAAATACCGTGCTTATTACAGTGGGAAAAAAATGATTAGCTGTGATAATCACGAAAATCAAGGCCTTTGGTGTAATTACATAGATCAAGTGCAACCTAGTTGCGTGTTCTCAATTGGTAAGGCAATTGGTACGGGGAATTTTCCTCGTGTTGTAAAATAAACTGAAGGAGGAAGGAGATCTGCAAGCTTCTTCCAACCATCGTTTATTTTACTTTATCTTCTGCGCGTTGTGATATATCGCGGATAAAAAAAATGCGAACTTCCATGTTTATCTGATTTGCAATTGAAAAAAATAAACTTCTCAGAACGGACTTATGAATTTATGAAATATAGGAAGATGTTGGAAAAAGAGGCTGATTTAAAGCCGAGGAAAAAATTGACACTTTTTTGCACAAATATTAATGTAATGCATAATTTTTTAAGTATTTTTTTTTTTGTGGGTTTAAAGAAATTTTATTGGCGATTCGATGTTTTTCTAAGTTTCACATTATGAGGTACTTTTAAATGCTACTTGTGGAGAACTTGATGTTCGCTCGTTGGAAAATATAATTGGTCGTAAATAACGCCTCTATTATATTTACAATTTATGACAAGTAACTAATATTCCTTGGTTGATCTCTTCCGGGATATTAAACAAAGTTCTTGAATTAAATCGGAGTACGTTATTTATAGAAACTCCATTTACGACGTGTCGTGTAATGAAACATTGAAAGTATCAGAGCATTTATTTGACTCGTTGCTAAAACTTTTAAATTGATATTTATAAAGGAGACCTACGTCTATTTCCACATAATGTTAACCGTTGAAAAATTTTCTTTAATTTTTTATTACTATTGCACATTGAAAATATGTTCTGCCATAAATTGTGCAAAAGTACCAATGCAAAAAAATCCAATGAAGCTGAAAACAAAGAAAAAACTCTTCGACTTTCAAAAAGGAAAATACGACGACTACCTTCTTCGTTGTAACAAAACAAAATACATTTTACCTTTGAAAATTCGCCGCTATTCCAAATTCAAATTAAAATAAAATTGACAAGCTCAAAAATGACTATTAACTACTATCAAAAGTATCAATGCATCAAAGAAGCTCTAAACAAAGAAAAATCGCTTCCACTATCAAAAATAAAAACACGAAGATCAGATTCTTCGTTGTAACAAAAAATAATATATATTTTATCAAAAATTTAGAAGTTCAACGCCGTTCGAAATTCAAATACAAATAAAATTGACAATTCCAAAAAATAACTATCAACTATTATCAAAGCACCAAAGAAGCTCTAAACAAACAAAAGTTGCTTCCACTTTCAAAAAAAGAAACCCGAAAATAAAATTCTTCATCATGATAAAAAAATCTACATTTTACCAAAACTTAAGAATTCAGCGCTGTTCGAAGTACAAATTTGAATGCGTCTGGCAATGTTAAAAATGAATATCGAGTATCGGGAAGTGAATGCAAAGTCGAAGCGCTTTTTAGGAAAGAATCTCGAAGGCCGATGCACGTGCAGCATCGCCGCAAGAAAACTGTTCCGCTTACATAAATCTCATCAACTTGAAAGCTGCGGGTGCTGGATTACTTCTGTCGTGACAGGCCGCCGGCAGGCTCTCCAACGGGGCTGGTGTAATGTAAACGACGCGGCGTCCTTCTTCAGCCCAGTAAATTGCCGCCTGTGAAGGAAAACCCGATTCCGGAAATGTCAGGACTATTTGCGACGAGACAAATCCGTAAGCGGCACTGCCGCGTTTGAAAAGAAAAGAAACGAATCCTCGAACTTAACGGAACTTACGATAGTTGTTGGGTTTGAACAAACGACGCGCGAATGTTACCACGTAATCTCTGAATGATACCGTAACAATTTTATGAGCTTGGTAATTCATTCGGTATACTTTCGAATTACCTTGTATTTGTTATATATTAATACGTGTAATTTACTTGAAATGTTTAAGAGAGTTCAGTTAGCATAGTTCAGCATTGAAAGTTTTATTATTAGAATTCTTTTTTTGTAGAAATAATAAGAAGTTTTGTCACTTAGAGTGGTATTATAATAAGTAAAAGTTCTATTATTTAAAGTAGCATTATACTATAAGTAATAGAACTGCTTCTGTTTCAAACTGAAACAGCTGATGAAAGGAAAACCTTGAATATTGAATTATGCTAAATTTATCATTTCAATTTTTTATTAATAAGTAGTAAGTAGAGTCAATTGTCATTTGTAACATTTTGTATCCGTGATTGTTAGTAAACGTTGTGATAAAAGCAAGAAAAATAGTTTCAGGATGATAG
Organism: Cerceris rybyensis; assembly: GCA_910591515.1. NCBI lineage: Eukaryota > Metazoa > Arthropoda > Insecta > Hymenoptera > Crabronidae > Cerceris > Cerceris rybyensis. The sequence continues at coordinate 11,412,597 of OU342790.1, forward strand.
ATACTTATGGAACTTATAATATTTCAAATGTTCTTACCTCGAACATGAAAGACTTGCTCAAACTTGCTGGGCCACAGAATAAAGTTGATCTCACATTTTGTTTTACCGAAAACATAACTAATGTTGATTTACCACACTATATTTAGGTTATAATGGGATTATTGTATTAAGTTAACGAATATTTGTATTACACTATACTAATATTTCTTTTATTATGAGCAAGAATTTGTAATGTAATAAAACTGTTTTAAGTCACAAGTTGTACCGGTATGTGTTTTACACTTTTCTTTTGTTTCTAATACCGCGAATTCTTGTGAAACTGTCACAGAACTATTTGAATGAAACCAATAAAACGGTCTCTGTAAGTTGACGTTAACGTCATCTTTCAGTTTTATGTCAATGCAATTCTTATCGCGGCGACATCTAACGCGATGCACTCGAACACAGCATTTCTGCTTGATGCAGGTATCATATACAGGTTATAGAAACGTAAGCATAAATTGTATGTTTGTCAACTTGCTTCACGATGTATCAAGTGTAAACTCTCCGGTCTTATAAACATGCGCGAAGTGAAAATAAAACTCATTTTCATATATTAGTGTATATATGAATCATTGTTTTAGTTTCAATAAAAGAAGAAATAATTCGTAAAAATGAGTAGCGAGACTCAAATTGCAACTATTGTCAATGATATATTGGTAAGTGCTTTATTTTAAAATTATTTCTTAACTTCCATTGTCCCCTACACATATAAATTCGATGTATCTGTAATAAAAATGTTAATTGAAATATATAAAAATATTGTAAGTAATTATTAATACATGCTGCTCTATTGTAATCTTAATATTATCTTCATGTATTGTTGCAATTTTCTCACATGAAATTAAGGCTACTTGTTTTTTTCATTAATTCTCTCAATAAAGTGTTAGTTTAAGATTTAATTAATGTAAAGCACGCAACGTGAGAATTCTATTGTTGCAGAAAGTAGAGGCTATAGAAGAAGCATTTAGTTGTGTTCTGGTGCATCATCCAAATAGTGAAAAGGAAAAGATATCAACATGGCAATCAGAATTAAGATCAGCTATGACCGGATTAACAAAAGAACAGCAAGAGACTGCTGTGCGACAATTTTTATCTATGGCTGCTGCTATGACAAACCACAGACGATTGAAGCTATTGCTATCCTTACTAGAATATTTAGTTACCTCTAATGTTTTGCCAGCAAGGTATAAATGTTTCAAAACTTATTGAGTCTATCAATATTGAATAATTTGTATAAATGATTATTAACGCTTAAATATATCTGATTTAGGCTAGTGTGTGAATGCATTTTAAGCTGTGATAAATTGCAATATCAACTAGAAGACTTTTGGGTAGAATGTTTCATGCTCATAAGGCATATTATTGGAGGTGTTGATTATAAAGGAGTAAGAGAAATAATGAAAGTAAGTATAAATGAAATAATTATCATAAACTTCATATAATAAATCATAACTTTTAATGTGTTAGGGATGTAAAGAAAAAGCACAGACTATTCCAGCAAGACTGAACATGTCTGTACAGCCACAATTAAAAGCTTTAGAGAATGTGATTGAATATATTTTCGATAGAAATGCTTGTCTACTACCAGGCTATTTTATTGTAAATGAAATTCAGAAAGCTTACCCTGATGGGAAAAACTGGCCTCATTGGGTATGTTAAAGTAGAAAGGAGAGGTTTTTAGTTGATATGAACATAACTAAAAATTACATATTTCTTTCAGAAATTGGCAAAGCTCCTTTCAGATTTTGTAGAAAGCTTTCGTAACACTGCTCAGATGGTGTCTATAATAGGACACTCAAAAATGTTACCAGTGGTTGAACATACTGGCTATGCAGACCATTTAGTGAATCCATGGTTATTGGATCCAACTACTTTAAAGTTTTCTTTAAAAGGGAATCTTCCGTATGATCAAGATTTATTGAAACCTCAAACAGAATTACTTAGGTACGTTTTAGAACAACCCTACAGCAGAGACATGGTATGTTCGATGCTCGGCTTACAAAAGCAGGTATGTATTAAAGAGTGATTATAAATCAGCAAAGCAAAATGTTAATTATTTATTTACCAATGGAATTTCGTCTATTTCAGCATAAACAACGATGTATAGTATTAGAAGAACAATTGGTAGAACTCGTTATCCTCGCCATGGAACGTTCCGAGAATGAGACTCTACCAGCAGAAGGGACAGATGGAACTGTCGCGAATCACTGGGTGTGGTTACACCTTTCGTCTCAACTGATATACTTTATCTTATTTCAATTTGCTTGCTTTCCAAGCATCGTAATGGCAATACACGACAAATTAGCAGGAAGAGATTTAAGAAAAGGAAGGGACCATTTAATGTGGTTCTTGTTACAATTCATTTCTGGAAGTATTCAAAGAAACTCATTGTCTAACTTTTTGCCAGTATTAAAATTATACGATCTCCTTTACCCGGAAAAAGAACCATTACCGGTTCCAGATTATACACAGGCCTTGTGTACTCATCAGATGGCTGTTACATGTATATGGATACATCTCCTGAGAAAAGCTCAATCTGAGCATTCAAATATTCACAGGCCCATTCCACATACTTTGAAGCTTCATCACGAATTTCTGCAACATTTAGTTATGCCTAACACGTCTCTTTGTATGGGATCTGACTATCGCATTGCATTGTTGTGCAATGCGTACTCTACCAACCAAGAATATTTTAGTCGACCTATGTCGGCCTTGGTAGACACTGTACTAGGTACACAGAAGGGTCAACAGCAGCAACCTCTTCAAACATTGCAAAATAACGCGGCGCTTGCAAGTGGACCAACAACTCCTTTATCTATGTCAATTCTGGATTCATTAACTGTTCACGCCAAAATGAGTCTGATTCACAGCATCGTTACCCACGTTATTAAATTAGCACAATCGAAAAGTAACATGGCACTGGCACCAGCTCTAGTCGAAACTTACAGCAGACTGCTGGTTTATACGGAGATTGAAAGTCTCGGTATAAAGGGCTTCATCAGTCAACTACTTCCAACAGTTTTCAAGTCCCATGCATGGGGAACGTTGTATACTCTTTTGGAAATGTTCAGCTACAGGATGCATCATATACAACCACATTATAGAGTTCAACTTTTGTCACACCTGCATAGCATTGCAGCTGTGCCACAGACGAATCAGACTCAGCTTCATCTTTGCGTTGAAAGTACCGCTCTTCGTTTAATAACTGGATTAGGTTCTGCAGAGGTACAACCTCAATTGTCAAGGTTTCTGTCAGAACCTAAGACACTTGTGTCTGCAGAATCAGAAGAATTGAACAGAGCTTTGGTTCTAACATTAGCACGATCCATGCATGTCACGGGAACAGGTGCGGACAGTCTTAGTGGCACATGGTGCAAAGAACTGCTTAATACGATTATGCAAAATACACCACATTCCTGGGCAAATCATACCCTGCAGTGTTTCCCACCGGTACTCAGTGAATTTTTCCAACAAAATAGTGTACCAAAGGAAAACAAGCAACAAATTAAAAAGGCAGTTGAGGAGGAATATCGAAATTGGGCCTCGATGAGCAACGAAAATGATATAATTGCTCATTTTTCTGTACCTGGAACACCGCCACTTTTCCTCTGCCTTTTGTGGAAGATGATTCTTGAGACAGATCGTATCAGTCCAATTGCATACAAAATTCTGGAGAGGATCGGTGCTCGAGCTTTATCGGCTCACCTTCGAAAGTTTTGTGACTATCTTGTATTTGAATTTGCTAACAGCGTAGGTGGACAACATGTGAATAAATGTGTAGATACAATTAACGATATGATATGGAAATATAATATCGTAACCATTGATCGATTGGTTCTGTGTCTGGCACTGAGAACCCAGGAAGGCAGCGAGGCTCAAGTATGCTTTTTCATCATTCAATTGTTGTTACTTAAAGCTGCCGAATTCAGAAACAGAGTTCAAGAATTCGTCAAGGAGAATTCTCCAGAGCATTGGAAGCAATCTAATTGGCACGAGAAACATCTTGCGTTTCATAGAAAATTTCCAGAAAAATTTGCTCCAGAAGGTATCATGGAACAAACCAGCGGCGGACCTAGCCAGTATCAAAGTTTACCTGTTTATTTTGGAAATGTGTGTCTACGATTTTTACCAGTTTTCGATATCGTAGTACATAGATACTTGGAGATACCACCGGTTATAAAAAGCTTAGAAATATTATTGGAACATCTGGGATGTTTATATAAATTTCACGGTTAGTACATGACCTATTGATAGTTCCAGTTACATTGTAATCGCACTTTGATAATTGTCTAATATAATTTGGATTGTTTAATTTTAGATCGCCCTGTAACATATCTTTACAATACTTTGCATTATTACGAGCGTAAATTAAGAGATAGACCGCCATTAAAACGACGCTTAGTGTCTGCTGTTTTGGGTTCATTGAGAGAAATCAGAGCACCAGGATGGGCGCTTTCAGAAGCTTACCAAATGTACATGGCCCGATCTGCTGATGATGCAGTTACATGGGTTCCTGAATTAGATTACTATATTCGTCTAGTACAGAGAATCGTAGAAAGTAAATAATTTTGTTCAATGGTTTAAAATGATCCATGAATTTTCGTTTGTATAATTATTAAAATTCTTATTGCAGCAATGTCAGGCACAGCTCATTTTCCAGCTACTGATTGGAGATTCAATGAATTTCCAAACCCAGCTGCTCATGCACTCTACGTTACGTGTGTAGAACTCATGGCTGTTCCTGTTGCTCCGAATTTAGTAGCTAATTCATTGTTGGATGTGGTTGCAAAAGGGTATGATATGAATTATTGTGTTCTTTGACAATGTAACTTCTGCTTTACCTAAATTTATTTGAAATAATTTAGGTATACTGTGGTACCATCAAATGAGATTCACTTGTGGATAAATTGCGTTGGTCTACTGTTAGCTGCTTTACCAGAATGCTACTGGTCGGCACTCCATGAGAGGCTGGTAGAGACTATCAGTAGTCCAGGATTAGCCAATTGGCAATATAGTAATTTAACGCCATTTCAAATATTCAATTTCAATGTCACTCACAACAGTTTACTCGAAAATAAGTATAGTTATATGCTGGCACTGGCTCATTCTGTATGGCATCACGCTGGTGTTGGACAGATAACGACCATGCCGCAGTAAGTGTACTTTCAAAATTAATTAAAAAAATGTTTTATTTATAAATCTAATCAATGAATATACCTTTTTCAGGTTTATTAAAGAAAAGCTTCAACCGGTTGTGAATAGCGAAGAACAATTAATATATGCTTGCCATTTGATCGGACCTACTTTGGCGAGATTTAATGCCGAAAGACCGCATTGTGTTGTTGAATTAGCAGTTTGCTTGTATGAAATGCTTGAACAGGTGGATCGTGCTCAGGCCCATTTAAAATACATGGATCCAGTTTGTGACTTATTGTATCCTTTTTATAGTAAATACAATCACTCACTTATATAATACTTTTTAGGCTTTCGCGGCCATAGTAGTTAATACTAGATTGGCTTCCGGGTTGGAGCCGCGTTCAAAAGACGAGAATATCCAACGTTTCTCCAGCATTGCATCAGGGAATCGAGGAAACTCTAATACTAAAGACAGTATCCGAGGGGCCGTAACTTATACCTATATTGTTTAGCTGCCCAATTAAAAATTGTTGGGTGATGCACCGATCCACAACGCTTGACACAGGTATAAGTTAGGGCTCCCTCTGATACTATCTTCAGTATCATAGTTTCCTCGATTCCCTGATGCAATACTGGTGAAACGAAGAATATTCTCGTCTTTTGAATGCGACTCCAACCCTGAAGCCAAATCTAATAACACTATGTATATAATATATTTAATATTTATCTTACATAATTGTAAGCAGAAGAAATATACAATTTTCTTTAACAGTTACAATAGGTATCACATAAAATACATGTTTGTTGGCGACATGATGAAGAACGAAGTTGAATGTATTATACGAAGATTAAGACCAGCTTTGCAGATGAGACTACGTTTTATTGTACATATAAACATAGAAGAAATTCATTCTTCCTGAGACACGCCGAGTACGAGTAACGCAGAAGTTACAAGTTAACGTTAGAGAGCTGTGCACAGATCGTATTTTCGACATTTCAAACTTTCCGATGTACAGATCATATGACACGAATATGCCGAAAATATTATCTGGACTTTTTAATTAGGAAAACGTAAAATAAAATAATTGACACGGTATATGATGATAAGCGTTCAATTAGCTAAACTAATGAGAGATTTATATTGATACTAAAATAAATACAGTAATAGGAAACAATGAATATCGAACTTTCAAGTAATTGCTACCATTGAAAAATGTATTTTAAGTACATTTTTATAACATTAATATGTATTATAAAGAATTGTTAGTTCTTTTTATAAGTACATAATGTATATTGTCATGAAAGAAGGCATAAAGTCACAAAGCTCGAAGTGGTATAGCTATTTATTAATTAGCCAATTCTACCTTAAGCGGAAGTTTTTCGATATGTATTCAAGTTAGTCATGGTAAACTTGAAAAGAAAGCAATTATTGTTATATTGCAAATTACTGCATATGTATAAGTACCATTCTGGAAATTCAAACTTAAAAGATTGTACACACCACACGTATACGTATACATATATATATATATATAAGTGTGAATGTAAATATTGGGGAGTTTTTAATATCACATATTATGGAAGATGTTTTGTATGTGCGCATAAAGAAAAATTCAAAGTTTATCGTAGTCAACTTTTCCTGCCCTTGTATCTTCAATGAGCTGGGCAAATTTCGCATATGAACCTGCATTTTCTTGTACAAACGGCTGGACTTTCATCGCTGAGATCCATTTCATCTGGAATAAATCGAAAATTTGTACTTTTATGTTGTATCTACTTTTTTCAACTTCAAATACTTACAATATGTGGGAAATTTTCTTTATTAAAATTTACTGGTTGCTTGCAAATTAATGGTAGAGACTTTCCCCTTTCTACCCAAGGCCACATTAATACATCCAACATACCAGGTTTATCACCTACGAAAAAAAAGTGTAATACGTTTTTACAATTTACAATTATATTTGTAAAATTATCTTTCGTAGTTATTACTCTAATATAATGTTCACAAATTTTCCCCAACAGACCTCCAAAGAAACTAGTGTTACGCTTCTTAAGTTCCTCTTCAAATTCCTTCAAGTGTTCCGATATTTCTGCAATTATTTCGTCTAGTGGTCTCTTATCTTTGTCATGTATACAATTTGAAAATATACTAGTAATCTGCAAATATATAATTACAAAACATAATAAATGTAAGTAGGAAGTATTCTTAACACATTGAGCACCAGCCCTATTGTGTTAGAAAAATATAAACATATCCTTTTTATGAATAATAACCTTGGAATAATGATCTAAAAGTTCTAAATCACGAGCCTTTGTTGACTCGTGATACAAAGGAGGTTCAGGGTATTTTTCATCCAAGTAATTCGCTATTACTGTTGAGTCAGTAACTACTTTTCCGTCTGCATCAACAAATGCTGGTACTTTACCTTCCTTATGAATCTGCAATTATAATAATTAGCAATTTACTATGTTCTAAATAATGCTAAATGGAATTGCTCAATAAGTAGTTACCTGGAAATACCATTCTGGCTTATTTAGTAAATTAATATTGACAATGTCATGTGGAATCTTTTTCAAGGATAGTACCAATCTGATTCGATGAGCAAACGGACAAAATTTCATGCTGTACAGGCGTGCCTGTCCCTTCATTTCTGCTGGCTTTTGAGAACCTAAAATTATTACAAATAAATGTTAGTATTATACTTGGCTTAGTTTGTATAAGTCTTATATTCCATATATATGAAAAACTGTAATTGGAGCAGAAATGCCAATATTTCTCTTCTTTTAAAAAACCATAGAACAACATATATTATCAAACTTCCTTGTACTTTTATTTTTGCAAAATTTTGAAAAATTTGAGCAGCTCTGTGAAAAAACTACATTTAAATGACAATTTCGAAGATTCAGAAATATCGTATAATACTCACCAGCTCCGAGATGTGGAGGGCTCATTATTCTCAATATCTGCTCGAATAGGGAAATAAGAGATTAATAAATATAAAAGTATTGTAATTCTTTCATGAAAATTGTAATTATAGTTTATCTAAACTGCATACAATAATTGATTTTAGGGAAGTGACATGTATCTATTTGTCATGTTCGCCTCCCTATTATGCGACTATTGAAATTGGATTTAATTAAAATACCTATGGGAATTAAAATAGTGTAGATGCAGATTGTTAATTCCCTTATTGTTACTAAATATTTAAGATTCAATGTACCATTACAAAGTCAATGCTAACTGTTCGAGGAAATATCGTACACTGGCAGTTAAACGGTCCCTGTTTTTTTGTTTTTGGCCACCTACCGTGCAAGATCGCGCTTGCACATACACAGATAATTTACTCTGCTCTATACCGATATATTTAAAATAACAATATCTTTTAAACTACTATAAAATATGTTATACAATATTTTGTGAGTGATAATTATATTTTTTATAGTGTAATTTAATTCTTTAAAAATTCATGCAAAAAGCCCAAATTTAACTTCTTGACGGAGATGGCGCGCAAGATCACCACCAGTGACTTATCATAGTAATTGCAGAATCATAATCACTGTGGCTATTTAATATTACTCACAACCGTTAGCGTGATTTATTATCTTGAGTGGTAGGTCTTGAGAGTAAAAAAGAATTTACTCAATATAATTTAGTAATAAATTGTATTACTAATTGTGATTTACAAAATTAGGCGAAAATGAAAGAAATTGTGGAAGAATCATTTATTATAATCAAACAGCAGAAATGTAATTATTCGGTATGTGATAATAGCGGAGATAATGATTTAAAAACCAGCCAAGATTATATTTTACAGTTGTTTGAATTTCCCGCCGCTGCAGTGCGCTGGTTTACGGCGCTCTGCAGAAATAGTGGCGCTACAGTCGTCTTCGAAAATTTCTTGCGAGCGGTTGCGAGACCGGGTCTTCCTGCTTTTAATTTGTTTTTTGTTAAGAAGTTCTCAAAACTTGTGCTCAAATTCCACTCATAGTGATTCATTAGTCTGTCGTGCGTTCAAATGTGATGCTGAGATGCCGATTTCTTCATTTTTTATGGCGACTGAAGTAATATTAATGGTCCAGCTCTTCTCTCTCGTCGACCGGGACGCTGCTACGATTTACAGCCCAATGTTGCGGAATATGTGAGTGGTATCTTCCTTTGACATAGCATGAGCAATTCTTAACATTGCGATTCGAACTATCATAGTATTGTCAGTCTAACAGTATACAAGTAGGTTTAACGTATAATTGAAAAATTACATTCTACGATGGTTCGGATCTGCTTTGCAATTTCATAGTTGCTATTTTCTCCACCGCCGCTATGGCGTCTGCGCTGAAGATGCGCGCGCATCCAACACGTAACCGCGAAAAGTTAAACCGACAAACATTCATTGCATGTAGCATAATGTAGTAGTAATCGAACCAAATTAAACTGATTAATAATTAAAAAATTACTTTTTATATCTATAAGGTACCGGTTGTATGACGTATACATAGAATAGATTTGCTTTCCGTCCAAAAATTACCGTGAAAACGAACGTGTTCTCGAATCAGTCGTGTTTCGCAAGTAGCATTCCGCGCCATCTATACTTCTTTCAAAATATCAGGCAAAGTATTATCTTTCATCTTATCGAAAATCGATTTATCGAATCGAATATTTGAATATAGATTTGGTTCGAATAATTCGCGAACTTAAAATCATTGAATTAAATTAGTATTTATTTCAGTTGCGACATTTATAAGATAGATATTTATTTTATTTATTTAGATTTTTAGATGCATAGATTTAATCAATTCCTAAGAAAGGTTGCTATAATGGAAAAAATATTTGAAGTAATTAGATACCAAATTTCACACGATAAATTGCATAAAATATTCAATTTAGGTGTTTATTCGCAAACATACAATATGTATATAAATAACCATGAAATTCACATGTAAATGATTCGTTTGATACGAAATGTTTATATTTCATACAATTGGAACATTCGATTGCGTGGAATGTTCAAATACAATTATTACACTCCGTGGAGTTCTAAGCTGCTTCGATGATATTTTTTATTTCGACCAATATACACGTATTAAGTATAGCGTAGTAGAAAATCCTGCAATTTGTATCGACGGCAAGCATAGGCACTGAATGGCATAGAAGACGATTTATATTCAATATAAAAATAAACAATTTTCGTAGAACATATACTTAATGTTATTAAGTAATTCAAAGGAATAAGTTAGTTGATCATGGATCCATGAGATTTACTGCGGAAGGTAGGAGGTTCAATTGGTACTCCCCGAAGATCATAGCTGCTAACCATTTGTATTGCTCGTCCTTCAACGTTCCTCCTAATATATTTCCGAAATATGGGCTTTCTTTACACCTAAAATATTACAATTTTCATATTTCACAAAGTTAATCAAGTCTAAGCAAATTAATCGAATTCAATTAACACGTTAAGCGCATCGTTAGTTCATAGGATTGAAAATTTTCTTTCTTTTACAACTGGGAATATAAACAAGGCATTTACCGTACCAGTATTTTAAAATCGCATTAATTAATAACATATTGAATAACATTATTTATACATATAAATACAAAATACTCGTTAATTTGACCAGAACGATCTTCATAACTGAACACCTTGCAAAGCGATAAAAGCAAAATAAAATAGTCTTCGTGCTTAGCGTGTTAAACAATTATTTCGGTTCGAATATCTCTATTACTTAATTTGATCATTACCTCGTGGGCTTCTTATTTTTTGCTATAAACGTGATAGACCATCTGCAAACAGACAATACATATATCAGATACTATTCGAATTTCAATTGAAGCTGTAGTTTAAAATAATTTATTTAAATAAATAAAATAACTTATGTACCCCATCTGCGGATTTCGTTTAGGTTCATGCCCCAAATACCAAACGATATCTTCTATTTTCCATTCGTACAATTTAATGGAGCATACTTTATCCTTATAACAGCATAGCTTCGCTTGACTAAATTCAAAGAGGTAGCTTTTGAAATTCTTCGATTTCGTATCCGCAAATTTCAGTTCACCGGATGTTGTCATAGGTGGCTTCACCTGGAAAAGAAAAGAAATCTAATACAATTTTTTCAAACATAACGGATACGTTTAATAAATGTGCGAGATGTTTGCTTTTTCTACGGACAAATACAATTTTCAGGCTGAGGAAATAAATTGGGGAGAAAGAGCACGATCAAGTCCAATTAAACCACATCCTGTTTTCGTAGCGAGTAAAATATACACACATATATTGTGCCCTTCTGACTCACACAGTCTGATTCGAGTTGAATGCGCCATCATGGGAAAGAACTTGTACGGCCCTGAACCCTCGCTATTTTAAATGTTAAATACGAATTTAAACCGTGCGACCTTTACAAAATTTCCTTTTACGTCATATAAAGTTGAATATTGAATAGTAAGCAAATTTACACTATCAGTTCCTAATAGGTTTATGTTTCACAAGATAAAATTGAAATATTCACTATACAGCATCTCTATCAGTTTGAAAGTCTTTTAAAAACAAATTGATTTGGTGAAAACAGTGAATGAAAACAAATTTCAATTACCATAGTAGTTTTAGTGTGAAATATCAAACATTTCCTTCCAGTAATTCTCTAACAATTACGTCATAGGATAGTTTTACTCGTTTAAATCTGCTAAAGATGTAGTTAATGTCTTGTTAATCTCTTAATGTGGTTTAAATAATATGATTTTACTCTTCACTTTCTGAATGTCTCCACTGAGCATACCAGAGGCGCGATATCCTTGTACAGTCGGTCTCTTTTAAGAACGAGGACATTGTCCTTCCTATCCTCGGGATCCCAGTATCCCCACCTTGCCACTGTCTCGAGGACACGCTCGCTGTGATGCAGCGGACGTTCCAATGCACCGGCCAACGTATATTCTTCTAAACACAATTCATGAGCTGGTAAATTCGCCTTCTCGGCGAGTTCTCGACAGACGTCGAACGCAGTCTTCTGTGGGCCGATCTGCCAGACAGGAGAAATATTTTTTCAATCATACTTTTCCCTTTGTATCAATTCAATTGCTTGCAGGGTGTACGATAGACTATGAAAATTGAAAAATAGAAGGTGGTAGAAATTTTGAGAATGTTAACATAGAATATAACATTACACGTACATTATACAGTTTTGTAGACATGGAAACTATCGAGGATGAATTTGGTATATTTAACCCCTTAGCTTACAATGACGTGCTACACACGTGGCGCGATAAATGGTATTCAAAATTTGCAAGATTTTCAATAACTTTTAAACTGAAAATATAAGTCGGTTACGAGGTGGCTAAATTATTTCTATAATATTAAAATTACCATTAATTGTACAAAATGTTAAAAATCAGAGAAAAACTTTTGGTTCCAGAATTAATGTTGAGTTATTGCGCACGCTGTCAAAATAGAAATCGTAAGGCAAGGGGCTAAAAATAGTAAATATGTTAGAAGAGAAGAAATGGAGGGGGCATGAAAGCTTGATTGGTTGAAAATTTGAGAATAATTCTGGCACATTAAGTATGTTATAAATAATGAGGAGACTGAATAATAAATTGTTTCACGTTTTGAAATAATATTATAAGATTTGGGGAAGCCTGTAAAAGTTATACAGGATATGGTGAACATGAAAGTTAATGTTCCCAGTTAGTGAATCCAGTTTTTAATTTCTATTACCTATAAAAGGTATTTCTTAAATTGTTATTGACTATATCACAGCTTAGGTGATTGGAAATTTACCATTGATGTCAATTTCAAGCTTGATAGGGAACTGTAGAAAAATATACTTTAAAGATATCTCTCAAGCTTTAATTAAATTCCAAAGTAAACTAATAGCCATTAATTTAAATGTCCTCCAATTAGTGGACTCCAAATTCCCATCACCTCCATCAAATTATTTTTAACTCATCGTTCAACATAATTAATCCTCGGTGGTTCAAAACCCAAAATAGTTAACTCTCACTCAAATGACCCCTAAGCTTACAATTAGTAATACTTAAAAGGAAGAATCTTTCGTAACACTTTAAAAAACACAAAGCTAGAAGCAAAAGAAACTTCTTATCAGTCTCTCTCTATAAGTAGATTAGATTCTTACTGTCACGTTCACGCATTCCCCCTTTCTAGATAAAATATATATCCAGATCTTGAGATCACCCGATGGTGCACTCCGTGGACTATTGTTAGAAACATGATGCCTCTCGAGAACTTCTAGAATTTTCGCCTCCTTCGCCAAATCAGCTGGTGATAATTGATAAAGCTTTGGATACAATTTTATTAGATCACCGATTACTCTCGTTTCCGCTCTGTTCCATTCATCCGCGCTATTTTCACCGGCGTGCATTAACGTGGGTCCCCATATCGCGGAGAGGTTCTCGACGGTCATCAGGTTTCGTGAACTCTGTTGACTCAGACAATGAAGGTGCGCGAGTATTCTTCTAAGTGTCGCCGACGGCACTGGGCTCAAGGTCGATAATAATTTTCTGTAGATCGTAACTCTTTCCTCCTCGTTGTTAGACTCTGAAAGAATAATCGAGATTTTATATTTTTTTGTAAGTTTTTTCAATCTCTCGAGATAATGGGGACTATAAATTTGGCAGTGTTTTGTTCAAGAGGATGTAGATTTAGTAATTTATTATATGTTGATTTATTCATTAATTTTATACATGAGTTTCTGATTGACGTGATGAGTAGAAGATTGACAGAAATAGAATAATCAAGGAAAGAAGTTTGAGAATATATTACATTAACCAACGAATTAATTTCTTTCTTTTGGAATCAAATAGAAAAGCAATTTTACGCGCGTTTAGATTTTTGGTTAATACTTTGCAGCTTGAAAAGAAAGTAGATATTACAGTATGTAAAAGATCATTTATACGTTCTATCTGAAATGAGTGTTTGCTCATTTTATCCTTAGCATTAGAAGTGCCAGTATTAAAACAATTATACTTAAATATACTAAGTAAGTACTTTCAAGAAAGAGGAATCACCCGGTGAACAAAATTTGCATCAGATAGGGTAATCCTTATCTACCAAAAAGTGGTATTAATAAAGAAAATCTCGGAGCTCCACTAATTAACCGTTTGAATACCGGGAGGGTTTTAAAAAATTACTTCGAAAAAAGCCAAAAGCCACTTTCGCGCTCTTGAGATTTTATTTGAAAATAAACTAAAGTTGGTGTTTTATTTTATGTAGTGCACAACAAGAACAATCTTCTCGTGCTTGTATCCTAATTTGGAATTACTTTATATTATAAAAGAGAAACCTGATGCATTCTTAACAAAGTCTTCCTTCAATTGTCAACATTGAAAAAATTTCCTGGGGTTTTTCGACACAAAAACTGAAGAGCGCGAAAGTGGCTCGTGGTGCGCAAACGGTTAATAATGAGATTGTCAAAGTGATAATACAAATTACTAATATTTATAAATAATTTACATAATTACGTGTCTTTAGTTTAATGCATTATCATAGGTAATTTCTCGATGAGTTTTCTAACGAAATGAGACAAGATGTGAGAAAGTATGCGTGGGTGCAAACACAGAGTCGCTCGGCATTCCTCTTATAATTACGTATGCAAATGATGGTCGGGGGCAAGGAGCGATTTATTTGCACGTACTTCTCTCTGAGATAAAGTCTTTGCTTCTTCGTTAAGAGCATGAGTCATTCCTGCTGCCTCTCGGACGAGTCAGTAAGTTTTTTATCGGAAAGAAACAATGTTACTCATGACTTATAAATCTAACTTCAACAATGTGGAAACACCTGTACCTACAATCGAAATCGATGATATCGACGTCAAGAGGGCACCGATAAAACTCTTCTTTTTCATTAAATCTACATAGAATTCTAAAATCTACAAAAAATTCGAAGTATAATCGGACAGATTAATTAAATCCTTGATGACGAGTTAAAATATAATTTAGCAATTCGAAACTTGGAAATTTCCCAAAAATTATTGAATTGAAAATATTCGTCGCCACGATTAGATTATTTCTATACTGTTAACACTAGAATTACTAAGAAAATGATTACATTATCACTAAATTCAATATTTATTATTACCTGAACTATTACTGATTCTACAACATAGAATATTTAAGCTACTGACTATTACAGTACTACTGACTTATTATAAATAGTCACTTATAGTGAAATAAGTAAATTGCCACAGGTTAATTAAAATGAAATAGTTAAACTATTACTAAGCCCAAAATTACATTTGCTTCTAATAATTCTGCTCCCCATAGATATGTTTTTATTAAAGAAAGTATGCCACCTCATGGAAACGATGACGCAGACGAAATATTGTAGGTATTCGGCATGATAAATAAGCCATAAAAGTAAAAAAAGATTTTCTTTGGTGCCACTTTTAACTTCAAGTTCCAACGTAACAGATTATTTTAGAATTTTAGTGTATGCAGTTATTTCTAGAGAGCCGTGCACAAGATTTAATCCAAGCACGACGAATCAAGGTCGGTGAGTGTTTCTTACCTGAGGTAAGACAAAGCCGATCGTGAATGTTACTGAGGAACAATGGATTCGGTAAATCACGGAGAAACCTTCTGAGAACCGTAGCGACGTCGTGCTCTGTATATGCACCACGTGTAATTTGCGTTGCCCAGGCGTCGCGACGGAAAGCTTCTAAAAGTCTAACGACAGCACTGCTGGAACCGCTTTGACGATAAATACCCTCTGACATAATTCCTGTAACAAATTTATAGTTTATTTTTATAAAAATTCATCTTGAATTTTCTAAAATAAGCGCGCGATTTTGTCATCGTATCGATATTTATTATTTATAATTGAAAAAAGTATGACTTATAAATGAGATAGAATCATAATTAGGAAATTCGATAAGATCATGTGGTTCAGAATTTAAATTTATAGAGCTGGTAGAATTTTATTTACAAAATTTTAGTCTTTGAAAAAGAGTAGGCCAACAGTTCTCCAGACGGTTCTCCAAGTGTGTCCCTCATCGTCTGGAGAACCCCAAAGATTACTCAATCTTCACAATTAATTTTCATTTAACACTTTCTTAATTTAATTAATTAAAAGAAATGAATTAATTCAAAGTAAATTTAATTAAGAAACACATTTCGCGCAATAGTCAATAGAATTTACGAAGGAAAACTTCCTTTCAATTAATTTTTAATTAATCAAAAGAAATCCATTTAAAATTAATTTTGAATCCGTCGAAAGAAATTAATTCAAAATTAATTTAATAGAAATTTTCCTTTGCAAATGCTACTGTCTAATGCCCAAAATGTTTTTGTTAGAACATAAGACACTTCGACAAAGTTTGAATTCAACAAGGATGGTGAGAATAATACGAGCACCATAAAAATATTTGGTGCATCCTATTAACCCTTATGGACGGAGCATTTTTGAATATTAACAAGTAATCATTTATTTGGCGATCCAAAACCAGCTTTTTATTCGAAATTCTGGCTTAATTATTCTATATAAATTACAAAATTAAGTACTCCTTTTTCGATTATACTTCACCGGTTGCATTTAAATTTTTCTATTTTAACCTTGTATACCGTGCATAAGTATTTAGAAACTTCTTCATTGTTAGAAATGCGTGAAATATTCTTTAAGTAAAACGCTCTAACATAGTTTTAGCTTCCGATCTTGTCTCAGAGAACAATATAGGGTTTAAAAATATCGATGAACTTAATATTTGACATCATTTATTATAAATGAAAAAACAACAACTGAAATCGATCATTTCAGTATTGAGTATCCAAATACTTATGCACGGTAGTGTATATGCGTCGCTAGTCCGCAAAGGGTTAACCAGTTAGCTATGTTTGACGAGTATACCCGTCATGCGTAAAAGCTACCACAGATTATTTAAATTGTAATTTTGATGAAAAATAAGATGTATTTGTAAATTTCAAGATGTTTGGAATATTTTTAGGCCATGCCGAAGTAAAACGAATAACAAAAGGTTACAAATAATTTGAAATAGATTTATGCTCATCTCTCGATTTTCGTGACACAAAATTCAAAAGAACTTTCGCCACAGTTAACCAGTTAGCTGTGTTTGACGAGTATACTCGTCATGCGTAAAAACTACCACTGGTTATTTAAATTGTAACTTTGACGACTACTAAAATATATTCGTAAATTTCAAGATGTTTGGAATATTTTGAGGCGATGCCGAAATAAAACAAAATAACTAAAGGGTATAAATAATTCGATATAGATTTATGCTCATCACTCGATTTTCGAGACACAAAATTCAAAAGAATTTTCGCCACAGTTAACTGGTTAACTGGTTAATCTACACCAAGCCACAAAGTAATGCTTACCATGAGCATAAATGAAATTGATGCATTTATCCAGGATAACGGGCACGTTATCCTGCGTGAGCTGTTGTTGCTCAAGGGCAGGACCGCAATTGGTAGCAGCTTGGTAGAGTGCATGTCTCCATGCAGATCCTTCGTATGTTCCTGGTGCAGCGATGTGCAGTGCACCGGTGCCACCAGCGTCCACGACGACCACCGGAACGAATCCATCTCCGGCGATCGGGCCTTCCTGTTCTCGTAATACTGTAAATGTAACATTGTGGATCTGCACGATTATTTACGAACTCCTTTATCTATCTTTCTTATTACCATATCATCGAATTATCATATAAAATTGTGCTAGTTATGAGAATTAGGAAATCAAGCTGTGAGATAGTCATTTTTGAAATTCTAATTGCTTGAAATTAATACGGCAATTGACCGTATAGAACAGCGTTTCTCAAACTCGAGAGAGCGATGGGATATTTGAAATTTAAACACGTTTATCGTTATTGATATTTCATTGTTTAATTGCTTCTACTGAAGTGATACTTTTCCTATTAAAATTCCATCTTTGTAAAACAGAAACTTTAAAGACACAAATGGATACATATTCAACAGGATTTTATCTTTTGAACGCCAGTATTGAAATACTGAAAGTATTAGGAAATTTGTAAATATTATAATTAAAAGTTATATTGAATTTTAATGAATTTAATAGCGCCGGTCACCGGGGACCCCCATGGCAGTTAACGTGTTAACTGATTCAGACAAAATCGTTCAATGCACACTTGAAGACTAATTGTAAGATTTTCCAGTTCCTGATTAACGAATTGTTTGTTAAAAAATGTTTTTAGAACAATAATCTATTAAAAATTGTAAAAAGACTCAAGAACTTTTGAGAACCACTGGCACAGAATTTACAATTTTGATTTTGTTTTGAGATACGAAGGCTATGACGTATATGGAGAAAATGGAAAAGTTTCCCATGGGTAATGTGGGGATTCGAACTCGAGGTTTCTGAAGGGGGAGACCTATATATCCGTAGCCATCGCAACTCCCTCGATTAAAGTTAATAGCAAGGGAATATTGCAGTAAACAACTTTGAATGATCAAAGAAAGAACAAAATACAGATACATATTTGATAATCTAATTATAAAAATAAATGCTTATGGCATCGGCGATATCATCTTTTATGCGAACA
Organism: Cerceris rybyensis; assembly: GCA_910591515.1. NCBI lineage: Eukaryota > Metazoa > Arthropoda > Insecta > Hymenoptera > Crabronidae > Cerceris > Cerceris rybyensis. The sequence continues at coordinate 11,431,293 of OU342790.1, forward strand.
GTAAATTTTTTATTGTTCTTTCTTTGAGGAAGTGAGTCGCGAAATACTCAGCTTCTGATGAGTGCTAATTGTCAGCGATGCATCGGTCGGATTGATTTATTTAAATTTAAAAGGAAAACCTACGCAGAAACTGACTCCCTAACATGTTTTCGTCGCTCGTTTAGCTTCCTATATGCGAACGTTGTTGATTGTTCCGTTTACCATGGTACTTTATTATAATACCCTGTCGTGTCAGTTACCGTAGGTCAAAATATTTTTTCGCCAATAAATCTTCATATAACCCATGAAGATTAATTAAAGTTGTCAATTTTGCACACATCTTACGCAGAAATTAACACTTTATCGACCGGTACTTTTTAACATCCTACCCACTTCTGATCGGTCACTTGCACGCAAATATTTCCCTGATACTGATATCTCTTCGAAAATTGCAAAGTTTCTTCACGCAGTCCTTGGCACAGTTAACCACAATGAAAAATAACAATTTATTAATTTCCGTAGCGACCAATTAATAAGATAAAAGCCCAAAAGTGTTGGGCCCGAAAAGTCGATTAATCGACTACCGGTCGGTAAAGTGTTAATAGCCAAATAATATCAAAATGATTAAAATTGAAATTCAAACTGTAATTAGTAGATAATTTGTTAAATTCCATATATTTTCAGTTAAATAACGTACCAATACATCGTGCCTTCCGTAGATCAAGTTCTCCAAACGTAACCGCCATAGAAGGATCCAAAGATTTCGTGTAAATCAGTGTCCTTTGATGCAGAAGCATCCAGGCTGAAAACCACGTGCCGGTTACACCTTCCTGTAACACGAATTGACCTCATATATACCAACTTTTACTAATTTCAAGTAATAATCACTACAGAATTAATACAAACACTATCAGGGTACACGCTAATTGCACAGTATAATCTAAAATTATATAAAATATAATATATTTAATAAAATTTATATAAAACATAATATATTTAATAAAATTTATATAAAACATAATATAAATAAATATAAAAAAATTATAATATAATCTAATGTCAGTAAAACTAAAAATAAAGAATAAAAATCTGTTTCTTGAAGGCAGATATTTTCTTAAAGACTCATAAGTTTATCGTGTTACATTTCGAGTCAACCGTAGACAATTAAATTCCATTAGTCAAGTACGTACCTCTAGTTAGTGTCTTAAGTAATTGCAAGCTTGGAAGTTTGAGAAAGCATCGTTTAGAGTTACATACAAGATAAATGGGATGGTTTGAAAATAAGCATATTTTGTAGCAGGTCATTTAATGTACCTTCAAGTAGGCCCATCCTGTTCTCGTCAATTCGGATGTATATTTCGTAGGAAAGGCTGATGTTATGGCTTCCAGTATTCTTTGGGCCCAGACCCTTCGCTCGGTGATGCCCTTCGTGTAGAAAACACGAACACTTGATCTTCCTTCGCCGCTAATTGCTATACAGTGTACCGTCTCTCCGTCGACTATTCTGAAAATTTAAGTTTCCTTTTTGTTATATCATCAGGGATACATCATTGCATATATATCAGAATATATGATAAATGCGGATGTTTATGCAAATTTCGAGTTTCACAAATGCAGGTAAGACAGGAAAACCTATCTAGGGATTTATTGCACTTAATAAATATTACAACAAATACCATACTTTGGATATTTTAGATATATTTTTATATTATGTTCTTTTTGTATATTTTAGCCGTATTTAATTTGCCATAAATGCATAAAAATCCGCAGTCTAATGATAACAGAATATATAGATACTTGAAGCTAATTTCGATGCAAATGTATACATTAAATGTTAGCAATCATCGTAACTTTACAAAGATTAATACAATTTATGATTTTATTTTGTTTTATTAACATGTAGGGAGGCTGAAAACTGATTAGGCCGTTTTAAAGTGTAATAACGTTTTTACCAATAATTTTTTCAAATTAAGAATAAAATAGTGTACATTTGATTAGCATAATCTACTAAAAGTTAATATTAAATAACTATTTTTGATAAAAAGATAAACGTGAATCTTCAATCGACTTTTAAACCACCCTGCACGTATTTCTTCTCAAGGCTTAATTTCTCAAGATCACAAATTTCTATTAATTACTACAACTTCATATTAATTCACGAGCTAATTGCAGAAACACTATACCAATTTTCCATTCATCCTCCAAGCAAGAAAACTTACTTTACATCCTGCAGCAGATGAATACTGTAAATCGCATCGAGATGAATAACTTCCTTCTGCGTGGACATGCTTTTATCGGTGTAAAACGCAATTTTCTGATCCCCCAAAACAGCAGCCCTTTGCACAAGGTCCTTCGCCCTTTCAATTCCCACCCCTGTCCTATAAACGATTCCTCTATGTGTCGCAGGATTTTGGGGTGTATTAACTTTTGGTCTCTCCAACTTCGTCGATCTCGAGCTTAATACATTTCCAGTCTGATCGCGATTTCTCGAGAGCAACTTACTGCCGCTCTTCACAAAGCTCATTACGTTCGGCTTAATTACATGCACCGTGGATTCCTGCCTGAGCTTCTTCAGCTTTTGTATTACACCCACGCGTCGCGTCTCGTCCGTTGCCTTTGAACTTAAAGGACTTCCGGAATTCTCTTCAGGACTAGTCGTAGCTGAATTTGTTGTTGCTGGAAATTATGGAATGCAGGAATTCTTGTGTTACTGCATTTTGGTGGGAATTTAACACTTTACCGACCGGAAGCCTATTAATAGACTTTTCGGACCCAACGCCTTTGAACTTTTAACTAATTAATTGATTGCCACTCCAATTAATAAATTATCATTTATCATTGCTGTTACCTCTGTTAAGGATTCAGTGACGAGAATTTGTAATTTTCGTATAGATATCTGTATCAAGGAAGCATTTATGACCAAGTGATCGGTCAAAACGGAATAGGATGTTAAAAAAAATACCGGTCGGTAAAGTGTTAAGAGGTCAAGTGCTCATTATCTTAACACTATGAGAAATGAGTGCTTTGCTCTGACTCGTCCAACGTGCAGACATTTTTCGTCCTCACACATTTTCGATTCCAATGTGTGACTGATCGAACAAGTAATTAACACATTCCATACGGCACTCTACTGTTTCAATGTGCCCGCAGATTTTTAAGCGTTCCAGAGATTTGGTATATTTTATATATCCGATTATTTTGTACTCTTTTGGAAATTCGATATACATCTATTTCGGGTTGCCAAATACGAAATACTTCGTTACTCGTACGCAATGTGTTAACGACGAAATAAGAGTTTAGTTTTTGGTTGTCACTTGTCGAGCTGAGGTTTCAAGGATTAATACGATGGGAATAAGACGGTGCCAGGACAGTCTATATAGTCTATATATTATAAAATTACTATTTCTTAATGATTCCTTCTTTTTTGCGCTTTCTCGATAGTAACTGCTATGGTCACTTTCCCTAGAAGCTACTATATTAGATGGATTTTGAACCACCAGGATTATGTTATAATGAATGAGGAAAAATTTGAAGAAAATGGAAAAAAGAGAAAATGAAAGGTTAGCGATCATGAAAGAAAGGCGATCCAAGGTTGGAGAACAACCCCTGAAAGCCATGACAAATATTTTTGAAACACCCTGTATTTTATTCTTCTGTGAAAAATACTTTCGTCTGTCACGTGGACTTTCCTCCTGCTAAACTATTTTGTCATTTTTGGCATACTAAGAGGGAAACAAGGGTGAGTATATTTTATTTCAAGAGATAAGTCAAGTTATTTCGAAGTATCGAGCTATTGAGCACAATTTAAGTGAAGTTTTATTCCTCTTTCAATACGCACTTGCTGTCGTCTCGACACGATACGTTCGAGGACGTCTCATCGTTGGTTGCACGACCCAATTCGATGCTATCCGAGTAGTATTGCAACGAATGGATAAGTGACTGTTCAACGAGACGATAGCAAATATAAATTTATAGGTGCCAAATCTTAACCCGCTATGGGCCGAATTTTCTGTGATATCTGAAGATTAGTTTCACGATAGCAGATTAGAAAATAATAAAAGTACTGTTATAAATAATAAATTTTACTTGATTTTTGAAGAGCTAACTTTAATATATGAGAAAGTTACAAATTCGATATTGGAATGTAAAAGCTTAGATTTTTTTGTGTTACGTCAAAGTTACAAGGGTTCATAGAGGGTTAAACAAGTAATTTTCGCTGGCGAAAGTACCTTCACTCTATATAATTAAAGCACTTGTAAGTATATTAAAAGTACTTTAGTATATTAAATGAACTTTAACCCTTTGCACTCCGAATTATATTTCAATTTTCTTACCAGTAGCTCCCAACGCTTTTAAGTTTTTTGTTTCGATTTTACTTAAACTGAAAAATAGGGCAATTTAAATAAATAAAGTATCTTGTAATTTAAAAGTGTATGATACCCCTTGAAAAAATTTCTAGGATGCAATCCCGATTTTCTTTCGTACGTTAACATCTTTTGGTTTGGACTTGAAAAAATGTCTAGTGAGACTCAACAAAGGAGTTCCTGAAATACAAACTAATGTCGAGTCAAACTCGACATAGGAGCGCAAAGGGTTAATATTTAATTTAAAAAATTACACACTGTAATTACTCTCTCAATAGTTTCAATTTCGTAAGCTGACATTATTTAAAATATACAGGGAATCTTTCAAATAATGTTTCCCCAGAGGACAGACCCTTCTGGGGGTGTTGCACTTGAGGTTTATCTAAAAAATAAATTTTGGAGCAACTGGTATACTATATTTACTAAATTTCTTTCTTTATAGATTTGTTATTGAGATAACTGTCTATAAGACTCATGAAGAATGTCAGTGACAGCAAACAAAGGAGAAATTTTCGTTTCTATAGCTTGTAATTTTTTAAGTTCTTCTCTAGAAGAACTGTAACAATTTACATTGCTGCAATGCAAAATAACCAAAACATTCAATTTTTCATAATCTCTCTCCCAATCAGCCGCACACATAAACATAATTAACCAGCAAAATTAAATACAGAATCAATTGTCCCCAACTACAAAGCCATCCTATCAAAACTGTCCATAAAGTAACCCCGGCCGCTATCAATCTCCTCTTCCTCATTCATTTATCAACAGATAAAGTCAAAAATAAACTTACCCTGCAAACTTCCATCGCTAGCAGTGCTCTTCGAAGCAACACTTGTACAATCGCTCGGTTTCGCCTTAATCGACGGTTTTCTAGGTGGAACAGCAGGTTGTTTTCTCGTAACAAGATGTGCCAATTTTGGCAAAAGTGCCGGATTTTTCCCTAAAGCATTTCTCTCACCATGAGACGTCGCACTTTCAACATCGTCGTATTCGTTCTTCGGCAAAGAATCGAACCTTTTCGGTGGTTCCGGCGGCACTGAACAGATTCGCGGATGTACTACATCGTCCTCCTCCATTTCCTCCTGATCTTCTTCATTATCGACGGCTTCCTGGAGATCGAGGATACTTCCAGCACTGCTGGGTGAATCGCTATTCGCTAAAAGTGCTTCCAACAGCATTAAATCATTGTTTTCAAAGTTACTATACACGTTTTCCTCGGAGGTTCTCGCGAAAGGATCAAATTCGAAGAGTAAAGATTTGCTGCTCTGTTGTCTAACTTCCGGTCCCGGTGTTGTTGTTCTCTTGTCTTCTTGCGGTTTTGGAGGTAGTAGATTTTCGTAGAGAGAGTTTTGTATGGAGGCTTGACTCTCGTTGGAAGCTGTTGATGTTCTGACGTTGGTGAAAATCTCTTTTTCCTTTTCCACTGATTCCTCCTCCGCGCTGGATATCCTGTCGAGCTCGTCGATCACTTCGGATCTGCCAGTTGGAGTGGTGTCGTAGAAGGTCCACGAATCTGACCTGGATAGTCTCTTCGAAGAATCGGTCTTATCGTGCGATAAGCCCACATTGATGTCGGACAAATTCAAGCTCCGGTCGGAGTCACTGCCCTGGTAGAAAACATTCCGCAATGTGCATATTACTTTCTCATCTTTGGACGATATTTCAATGCGAAAAATAAAGTCACTTATCGCACAATCACTAAATTATCCTAAACTCTCTCTAAACTTAAGCTTCATTTATATTTCATAGCGTCCTTAACTTATGAATTTTTCAAACAACAGAGTCATGTAACTTAGAGGACTTTTCGGCACAAAATACAACTCTTTGGTTTAAAGAATCTCGAAACTGAAAGCTAAAAATTTTTAAATTCTCTCAAATAATCTTGAAAAACGATCCCTCGATCTTTCTTCTGAATATCTTCAGCTAATTCGCGCAAAGGTAATAAGATTAAATAAAATTTAAAAGTACTCCAAAAACACAAATCTGAAAAACAATCCCTCAATCTTTCTTCTCAGTATCTCTACTTAATCTCGCATAAAATTAATAAGGTTGAACAAAATCTAAAAATCCTCCCAAACCACAAATCTCAAAAACAATCCCTTAATCTTCCCCCTCAATATTTTCACCAGATTCCGCGCAAAATTAATAAGATTAAATAAAATCTCAAAATCCTCCCAGCCACAAATCTCAAAAACGATCCCTTAATCTTCCCCCTCAATATTTTCCCCTCATTCCGTACAAAGCTAATGAAATTAAACAAAATCTCAAAATCCTCCCAGCCACAAATCTCAAAAACGATCTCTTAATCTTCCCCCTCAATATTTTCACCTCATTCCGCACAAAGCTAATAAGGTTAAACAAAATCTGAAAATCCTTCCAAACCACAAATCACAAAAACGATCATAAAAACGATAAATAAAATTTAAAAGTACTCCGAAAACACAAATCTGGGAAACAATCCCACAATCTTTCTTCTCAGTGTCTCTACTTAATTTCGCATAAAATTAATAAGGTTGAACAAAATCTGAAAATCCTCAAAAACAAATCTCAAAAACAATCCCTTAATCTTCCTCCTCAATATTTTCACCTCATTCTGTACAAAGCTAATAAGGTTAAACAAAATCTGAAAATCCTTCCAAACCACTAATCTCAAAACAAAATCCCTTAATCTTCCCCCTCAATATTTTCACCTCATTCCGCACAAAGCTACATAATAAGGTTAAACAAAATCTCAAAATCCTCCCAGCCACAAAACTCAAAAACGATGATAAAAACGATAAATAAAATTTAAAAGTACTCCGAAAACACAAATCTGAAAAACAATCCCTCAATCTCTCTTCTCAGTATCTCTACTTAATCCCGCGCAAAATTAATAAGATTGAACAGAATCTCCAAATCCTCCCAAACCACAAATCTCAAAAACAATCCCTCAATCTTCCCGCTCAATAAGTTTACCTGATTCTGTGCAAAACTGAGAAGATTGAACGACTCCGGAAAGTCCATGTCAACTTTGTCGGATACGGTGGAGCTAATCGTATCGTATCTACTGCTCCCCGAAGTGACAGACTGCAGTTCATCGTAGATAGACTCGTCAGGAAGCGGAGGTGGCGGATAAACCGGAGGCGGTGGACTGTGTCGACTTCCGGAAAGATCCTCTTCGTTTCTGACACTTCTGAGATTACTACTCAACGGGCTATAAAACGAGATACTACTGAAAATATCATTCGCCGGCATTGAGACGCATCTATCATCTTCCACAGTGTCATTGAATTTTTTCGTGTTCGCCGGATCTCTTAAAAGATCATCTTGATTCAACGAAGTCAATCTTCTCGTTAAAAGATTCTTCACCGACTTTTCCAACCTTATACTCGCGTTTCTTGTACTAGAGATAACAGCACGTCCCTTCATCGTCATTTTCTCCGAAATTCCGTCCTTCAATTGACGCGAACTTGTACTCAAATTACGAAAGAATTCGTTGTTGGAACGAGTTTCCGGTATGGACTTTGCATCGTCGCTTTTCTCCGATTGACTCGACTCGCTGTGACTACTGTGCCGCGCTGGCGGAAGTGGCGGAGGAATTCTTCTTGGAGCTGGTACCGGTCGATCGGTCATCACCGATCGAGGCTTTGGTATCGGCTTCACCTCCATCTCGAGCGAAGACCTCTCCGCCTCGGCGTCTTCTATCATCCTTTGGAACCACGAATGAAGGATTTCTGCCGCATATTTCCTCCTCCTTAAGCAGATTTTTTATCCGTGAGTATCGTCGTTTGTAAAGGAATTAATTTTAAATATGGGAATTCTATTTTTGAATTTGATTAGTGTGATCATTGAAGGATAAGGTTTTTGAAGATTAAAAGTCATTTTAAGTCAGTTTAGTATCTTTAGGAGAGTTGTAACTTTTTTAGAATTTTTTAAGATATTGAGAGAATATGAATTCGGATTGCTATTTGAGAATTTTTAATTTTTTTCTCTGATGATATGGTAGTTTTTAATAATTAATTGGGAGTATTGGATTGACAAATTGTCTTTCTACTTTCATATTTGTGAAAAAAAAGCGGTCGGTGTCGGATTTCTCTTGATATGTGGGTAAAAATTATTATGCTTGATATAAAAACATTGTTCATACATCCTAACGAAAGAAACGAACTGAATCGTGACGCTACTACAAAGCAGTGAAAGTGTGGTAAACCCCATTGTGCAATTAGAACTCTGGTATCTGTGACGCGTTACGCGCAGTAAGCTGGTCCGAGTAATTTTTACTTTTATTCAAATGTAAAGATAACGATCTAACTTATCCTCTTTCTACTACCATTTTTTGCAAACTGTAATATGTATATATTGTAATTCATATCTACGACAAAGTAACTCTGTATTTTAGGTATTAGAAAGTTTGTTTGAACAAACAGTTTAATTGCATGTATAATATAGACTACTCGGATATATGACTAAAATATTAAAAATATTTAAAACATCTAAAACAACTAATATATCTAAGATATTTGAAATGTCTGAATTTCTGAACTACCCGGAGTATCTAAAATACTTAAAATACCCAAGATATTTAAAATGTTCGAAATATCTGAAGTATTCAAAATACCTAAAATATCTGAATGTTTGGAATATTGAAAATATCTAAAATATCAGATATACGTGGAGTATTTAAAATACCTAAAATATCTCAAATATCAAAACACCCAAAAGATCTGAATCTTTGGTACACTTAAAACTTCTAAAATATCTGAAATATATAGAATATTTAAAATACCTAAAAAGATCAGAAGAATCTGTGATATCTAGAATACCTCGAATACTTAAAACATCAAACTTATCTAAACTACAACGTTACTTCATGTATAATTACTGCAATCTAACAGATAACTATTTCTCTAACAAGTTAAAATATATTTCTTTTAACATTATAAGAATAATTCTATATTAATCGTCCATACATTATAACGTTCACAGCCTCCTTTCCGATTCCTCTATCTTGGCAAATCGTCGAACGAATACTCGAAGAATTTATAACACTCCTCCCATGCATTATACTGACTGATAGTTACTTCGGTAATAACGACAGCTCAGCACGAGGCACTTCTGTTCGGTTGAATCACCGCTTCCGAGTCACGTGATTAGCAATGGAGCGCCAGAATAAATTGTGTTTTATTATTTCGATTTGCTTTCAATTCGTATTCGTGTAATTCAAGCACTACATTAAGTATTCTGATCTGATTATGGTGTGTACACTTAATAAGAAGCCCTCGTGTTGTTCCTCGAGTGTTCGTGCTCGAGACGAAGAATGTTCTCTCATTTCTACAAGAGAATAATAACAATACAAATTGTTAAAGATAAAGCGCCGAAGAGTCTTTAACGAGTTAGAATTATTTCACTTAATTATTGCTTTCTGAGCGGATACGTTGTTGTAGCTATAAGCAATTTTCTAGATTATGAATAACTGTTTTTTTTAAATATTATAATTATATGAATGGCTCAACGTTTATTAGTCTGTTAGAGATATGCGCTCCTTTAACCCCTTACAGCGTGGCGGAAAATATGTGACATGGGTAAAACTTTCTTTTACAAAATTTACGTAAATTAAACAACATGAATTTCTTGCTTGAATGATCATATCTGACGCTCATTCAAGTTGGTCGTTGGCACAGGATATGTAACGTTTTCCGATAGTAAAACATTCAGACTTGAAATGGTTCCCGATGACTGGGCTGATCGGGACATTGCTCTTTTCAGAAGTATTTTTCACTTGCAATTTGTACCATTTCTGCACATTAATAAATATATCATGTAAAAAGTATTTAGTACAGTGATGTAACAAAGTACTTTCTCAATTATTCTTTGCATTTAGCAAAAAATATATATGTGTCATGTGTGCGATATATCATAATTGTCAATTTTTTATCAGAAGGAAATTAGAAATTATATTTTTTGGCATTGTTCACGTTTCCTTTATTGCCCAGTTCATTCACTACCTTTTTTGCGACAAATAATCATGCAGTAAGGGGTTAAAGAAATTATAATATTGACTATGGTTCCGAGACCGCGACCACTTGAAAGATATATTTTATCAATTAATACGAGACCAGTCAAATGGTAATTAACCAGTTAACTGTAGAATTTAGTTTAAAAAATCCCTCGCAATGAAACGCAAGGTAAATGCGCTTATTATCAATTCTACGAAAAAAGAAAACCAAAACAGAGAAGGATTACATTTTCACTCAAGCAAAAATGTACAATTCAGTGTGAAAAATGTTGTCGCGATAAATCTTTAGATTGACGTATATACACGTCTAACGCAAAGCCCTTATTATCAATTCTACGAAAAAAGAAAACCAAAACAGAGAAGGATTACATTTTCACTCAAGCAAAAATGTACAATTCAGTGTGAAAAATGTTGTCGCGACGAAGCTGTAGATCGACGTGTATACACGTCCACCGCAGTTAACTAGTTAAGCTTGTAAAGCAACAACTATCGATACTTTCGTGCAAACAGATGCGTGTAAGGTCAAAAACGACGAACAATTCGTCACGCATTGCACGTTCCTCAAATTACGAGAGTTTCCTATCATCGGACAGTTCACCGCATTTGAATCACCGTTTCCGAGTCACGTGATCCATAACACGGAAAACGTGAAGAACAGCGAAAAACAGAATTGACGTGACAATGTTTTTGCAGCAGCCAACAAGTGACTCAGACTTTAGAAATCCGACACCGACACCTTTTGTGTTTCCGGTTTTCACCCTGACCGGCATCCACGTCACGTCGAAAATCCCATTCTCGCCCGATTTCCGAACCGGAGAAACTCTCGAACCTAGATTCCAGGATTCCGCATGGTCGGACAAAAGAAAAGACCCATTCCTCGTTTCCTCGCGTTTGTCCGGAATGGAACGTGAATCATTGTTAAAGTCGTCACAGCTGATCCATCGTAGTGTTTCTACAATTAACTGATCGTTCCGCTGCAAATGATAAGTATTCCTCGTTATCCTCTAAACGGGATTTCCTTCTGCCGTCTTGAAATTAATGATAACGCGTCTCGTATAGAGCGACAACTGAAAGATGTCTATAGCGGAACCACTCATTTTCAAACTCTTATTCCCGCCATTTCGTTTTTAAATTTTCCAAATCCAATCTCCTAAATTCAACACACCACGTGGTCATTTACTTTAACAGCTTGAGTTTCCAAAAACAAAATGATAAGAATAGACAATTAACACTAGAACGACCAAGCAAGTCAAAATGACTTATTCACAATTTTTTCCAATAACTCTCGAAGTTTATAGGAGAGTCCTAGACTAGAAGTTCTATGCTGATCTTATAAAACACAAATTTTCGAATCGATCATATTTTCCACCTCTTGATTCCCCTTTTTTCAAAGTACTTATTTAATATATTTAAATGTCATAGATTTAACGCCGGTCGTTCTAGTGTTAAACACGACAGCTTCTCCACTCCACAGCCATCTTTCGGTTCTTGGACTATACATTCGGTTAAATATAACGCTACAGCTGACGACTGTTTCTTTATCGCTGCCGTTAGTTACGTCTTTTTTTTTACGTTCGAACCGTTACGTTAACCGTAGATGATTAAATCTTTTACAAGTTCGATAAGCAATGGAAGGTTGAACGTCAGTCAATAATAAAAAGAAAATATTGGAAACAGCACGGTCGAACCACGTAAAAATTTATCGACGCTCAAAAAGAGAGCGGGTGGCGTCAGCACAAATAAATACAAACGCAAAACAATGCAAACGGTGTCACGCAATCGCAATATATCGCTCCATTTTTTTTATTAGTATGTAGTAACAGTGACTCATCGCAGCCCCGATAATTAAAGAAAGAGCAGAACCTTATTCAGCTCGAGTCAAAGAACAAGAAGAAATATAAGGCGAACCGTCAATAATAAAGTCGCTCCAATTGCTCCTATCAGATGGGACACATACTTGGCAGCTGCGCTCGACGAGCAAATATTTGCCGAAACGTCAATAGACTGCGTTTCGCGCATCTTCGTTGCTCACGCAACGCATCTGCTTATAGTTCGAGCAAAAAAGAACCCTTCTATTTATGTTCCAAGCTTCACTTCGTTCCTTCGGAGTAAGCGAAAAGATCTCTACTCGTATTGACGTTTCGCCGATTTCTCTTTCCCGTCGCTACGATGAATTCACGTGGCTATTGTTTATCCTTTCAATTTTTACACTCCAAGGTCATCTACTCATTCATAAACAATACACTTAAAGAATCAACGTACTCCATTCCATAGCATCTACCCGTGTTATTCATGCATCGATTATGCTAATGAGGAATACGTTCGAAACCACTTGTTGCGTTTTTGAATCCATTGAAAAATAAAGCCTCCTTTAAGCACATACCTCAAAGTTGATTCTTCGAATCGATGTAAATAGGAATAATTCACAGAACACTGTAGATCACGATATTCTATAACCTCGTATCTCTTTATTGTCGTGGAACAAGCAGAGGTCAGAGACCCACCTGGCCGATGGTCGTCACCGTTGCCATATCCCTCTCCTCTCTCTTTCCACCTTTAAAAGAGAAGCTCGTCGCTGTATCACCGACGTACACTGACGCGAAATAGTTTAGAGGGACGCACACTGATAAAACACTTGTATACAAATACCACACACACACGAGGAAATCACAGTTTACAGCCGAGTGTGTCCTTTCTCTGCCCTCTCTCGAACATCTCTGCTATGTCCTTCTTTCCACGAGAGAATGCTACTCCGATGCATCCAGAGTGGTCAACTTCGAGAGTACTGTTTGACGAAACGGTACTTTTCTTCTGACACTGACACACCGATGATAGAATAGACGAGATAAGATAAAGAACACCATAGGATGATCACCTTAGAGGAGTATACGCAATGCCTCCGCGTTATGCTCTCTGCGCCTACGCGAGAACGTACTGACTGCCACACGATATGGTACCGCGTCCGTTCTTCCCTCGTCTATCCCTACTCTTTGTACCTGCAGGCCCGTACTTTGATGTTCCGTTTCTCTGGCTCGGTGCAATTTCAGCTGATTTGGAGACTTCTAATTAGTACTTGGAAAAGTAATACAATTGGACTTCTGTGAAGTTCAGATAATGCTTGGGACGCTACGGTGAGAATGATGGTATTGTTTGAAAGTACGGAGTCTTTGTTCCTTATTTTGGGAAATTTAATTGGTTTCATTGTGTAGGTTTTGTTTATGCTTGTCGTGTGGAAATGTGGAGAATTTATTTTGAGAAATTATTGTTAGTGTTTTGTATATGTAGGTGTTGCTTTGGTAGAGTTTAATGTGGAGTAGTTGAGTAGAGGTTTGGATGGGTAGAGGTGGCTTTGGGTATGGAGTAGCTTAATTCTTGATATGCTAATCTTTGTGCAACATTATTCCATTGGATTATAGATGAAATAAAGATAGTATGAGAAAGTAAAATGTGTTTTTTTATTATACATTTTGATGTTGTTCAAAATTCTGGCTTGTTTTGGTTCAATAGTTATTAGAAAATGGTAAACAAATTAATCAGAGGGGTTTGTAAGATTCGCAACAATGTTGGGGATTTGTTGCAGAACGGAAATTGGGATATCCGGATTAGAGAATGTTGAGATTGGATAATGAGCAATACAAAATATAATATAAGTGAATTTTCGCACGGCTATCAGATAAACGTTTCAGACAAATCAACCGGCACAGGACAAACCGGCTACGTATGACTCACCCAATTGTTGACTTCACTGTCAGTCCGATAATAATCATCAACAGTAATGCAATCGAGCCCGATCGGGAGTGTTGCACATACGGGCGGCCTTTGTTTCGATTATGGTTTATTGGCTGCACATGTCGCCGTATTAATTGAGCCGATAGTTATGACAGTAGTTAAAGTCATTTTTTTCGGCTTCAACTGCTACGGTCATTGCACCTAGGGCCCACAGATTTATGTGGGTCCTATAAATCCTGTATATATTTAATAATAATTTGCGAAGAATTTCCTAAGGGTGGAGAAGGAGGATTTGAACTCTGAGCAACTCTTTGCGAGTTGGAGTCTTTCTCTCTTTATTCACAATAGCACTCCAATTGCTATGGTGAAAATTTCACCAACTTCTACGGTCATTGCACCTAGAGCCTACTTGTTTTATGTGGGTCCTAGATCACGGAGGCTCTGATAAATTTAATAATAATTAAGAAAAATTTGCTAAAGGTGCAGAACGAGGATTTAAACTCTGGCGTACTCCTTTGTGAGTTGGAGTTTTTTCTCTCTTTATTCACAGTAGCACTCCAATTGCTATGGTGAAAATTTCACCAACTGCTACGGTCATTGCACCTAGGGCCTACTGTTTTATATGGGTCTTAGATGATGGAGGTCGTAATATATTTAAATCCTCGTTCTGCACCTTTAGAAAATTTTTCGTAAATTAATATTAAACTCTGGAGTACTCCTTTGTGAGTTGGAGTTTTTTCTCTCTTTATCTACAATAGCAGGCTAATTGCTAAGGTCAAAATTTCACCTAACCAACTGTGTTAACTAATTTTCAAATGAAAGAGACTCTAATATATTAATTAAAAATTAAGAGAAAATTTTTCTGAAGGGATGGAGGATTTGAACTCAAGTCCGCTTTTGTGAGAGTTCGATCCCTTACCACCTTATCCACTATTGTCTCTAAGTCATTATTTTGAAAAATTCATTACTTTGAAAAATGTAAGGTTTTATTACGAGAAAGTCTTCAGTTTTCTGTAATGAGAAAACTATAAACTATGTTAAATAGCCCAATTTTTCAAAATTAACAATGAGAATATCTTTATAATCAGTTGCTCCAATTTATTGTATCAGTTGAGATGCAGTCAATGCTTATATCGGAGCTTATAATTAATATCTGCACATGGAATCAAAGACTTTTTCTGTCATTTCCTTAATCAATTGGATGAATGTCGGTCGTTTAGATTATCAGTAACATTCGAATATAGTTTTTATTCTTTTGCAGATAATATTAAATATTTTGATCAATGCATCGTTGGTAATAACTGCGATATTATTTCGTGCTTGCAATGTATCATCTTCACAATTAATCTTTAATGAAAGTTCAGAAAGATGATTGACGATGATACTCGATTCACAATCGATCCTTTAAGAAGCACCTATAGCCGACAGTTAAAATCTATTACCTCGTTAATTGACAACGCTCTTTTCACTGTAGCTCATAATGCCGATGCATTATCAGTTTAATTTACGACGTGATTGCAATTTCGTTATCACGACTGATAAGATACGCTTACATTCATAAAATGCATTCGATTATCTGCAAAAAAAGGTGCAGATTAAGCTTGTCTGACAGATGAATCCTGATCTATGCAGAATTTCTAACAATCAGTGAAAATGATTCGCTTCAAGTGTTCTCCAAAAATTTGCAAACTCTTAAAATTACTTCTACGTTTTCTTCTTTTCTTCCAATACTTTTGTTTCTTTCATTTTGGTGGATTCAATGGTATGTAGTTAAAATAAAGTTAACAAAATACACTTGTTAGTATCTTTATATAAAAAATACCTTCACCAACCTAACACCTTAATTAAGCACATATCTTATATAATTTACAGCGGTCCTTAACCCTTTAGCTTACAACTACGTGTGAGCCCCGTAGCGCGGAAAATAGAATGGGAAATTTTGAAATCTTCCAAAAACTATTAAATTGGCAATATCACCCGATCACGAAACGATCTCATTATTTCTGTATTATTAACACTAAAACTATCGACGTTATATCTACGAAAATTTAAACATACTTACTAGCTACTTTAGAAAAAGAGAAATGAAGAGATGCAAAAGATGATTAGTCAACTAATTTTGGTTTTATAAGATAGAAGTGGAGTATTTACTTCATGGCTACTCCATTAATTTAAATAATTTTTTTAAGAAATTTTGAAACCGGTCTTTTGACCGGCTTGGTAGGTTTAGTGTTAATATCACGTTCAGTTATACGAAGTATTAGAAATTAGTAAAACCTTTTGATTTCAGGAATTAATTTTGAATCTTTTCACGCCCCATCAGAATAGAAATCTTTCGTTAAGGTGTTAAAATTCGAAATACTAATATGAGTATCTACAAAAAAATTGCAACAACGTTCGACAAATCTCATATAAAAGAAATATCTTTATCTTAATTACCAAAAAGAAACAACGAAACCGAAGGAAAATACCGAAAAACCATGATGAATTATTTTAATGAAACCTTTATTAAGACTTTATCGCCAAAGTCAAATAGTAACTTCGGCTATACAAACAGGTAAACGTTGCCCCGATAGTCGCCGATGCAGATGCAAACACGACGAGCAATCGCCAAAAATCAATTCTGCATCAACAAAGACCACTCAACAAATTGCAAATCACTCCAACGAAACAAATACAACCCTTCATCAGAATCATTGACATTGAATTAGTAAGCGTGCACATATCGCGACCGATTGCACAACGATCGACCACAACAATCGGTCTTTCATTTATTTTCTTCTTTTTGTTTTTCTAAATCTTCAATTACAAAAGAAAAAACGATTAGCATCGTGCTCATCGATCGAATCTGTCATTCGGTCGACTGAAATCGGGCAAATTCTACTACCTTAAATCACAATGGCGACGACAAGTTTATTTAATTTTTTTTTTGTTCGTTAATAATTATTCCCTTAAAGAGACTGATCGTTACGTACATTTTTTAGAAGGCGAGCTCGCGAAACGCGCGTGCACGTGCTTCGTATTTTGGTGTATGGATCCGTATACGTTTACGTGCATCTCGAAATGAAATTCGCCGATGTTTTCCCAGCTGCATCGTCGAGCGACTTGCAGCGAGTGTTGCACTCGAAGATTCCTTTTTTTTTCTTTTATTAAACTAGTATAATAAGAGTAGGAGAACGGTCGACGATCTTTGGGACGGTCTTGAACGACGAGTGTCGTTACGATTCTTCGACGATTATTAGAAATTAAAAGGGAAATCATCGGCGAGATTTATTCATGTTGCACAAAAGAGCCAGTGTTCGGCGATGAGCGGGTCTCCGATTTATAATATCGCTTAGCATTGTAATTAGTCGATCCGCGGATGAATGGACGTGAGATACGTTTACATGTTCGACCTGCCGCGATGGATTCTACTTGTGGAGCTTTTGTTTCGAATTTAAAAGAGGGAGGAACAATGAGAAAATGCTGATGTCGGATGTCCTTGAATGGATATTCAAAAGAATATTCTTAAACTATCAAATGAATTATTCAAAAGAAACAGGAAATTACTTGGCAAGCAGTTTGCACCGATTCACCCGATGGATGGAAAAATCTTAATGTCATTTTCAACTTTGACACGTTGACTGTCCTGGGGGTCACCGGTGACTGGCACTTTTAAATTCAATGAAATTGTATGTTACGTTTAAATTGTAATACTTATGAATCTTCTAAGATGGTGGATATTTAAATATTGGTGTTAGCCCAAAGACAATTTTGTTCAATTGTTACCAATATGTAGTGAATTGCCTTAAGCTTAGAGCGTTTGTTTTGTGCCAATAATCAAGTTGTTAGGGACTTTAATGTACTGCTGCTATTGTGATTGCCCTCTTTTGCGATAATTGTATGTCTACTGTTGGTATTAGTAACGAAGGTGAATGTTACGAAAATGTTACGAGTGCAATGTCAACCTTGTCATAAATCATTATAGTTACAAGTACTAATATAGATAAAGCATTGTCACTTGACCGGATGGTCCATTGTAATAGGCGAGAGCCTCAACAAAATAATAAATAATAATAATAATAAATATTGGTGTTAGGAAGATAAAGATCTGCTGAATATCGATTTAACAGAGTCTTTAAAGTTTCTGCTTTATAAATATGTGATTTTAATAGAAAAAGTTTCACTTCAGTAGCGAAATATCGGTGGCGTTCGACGTGTTAATGCGTGACAAGCCTCACATTTACATTTTCATGAAAATGTCGAAAGAAAAGCTTTCTTTTCGATTGCCATTCGTCAATTTCAAATTTCCAGGAGCAATATCGTGAAAATAGGAACCAAGTAACTTCTTGTTTCTGCCAAATCAATTCTTCGTTTTAATTCATCGAAGGTTTGTGCTCCATGTTAGGAATTTTCCTAAATGTACCATCTACGAAAGATTGATCAATGAAAATTGAATTGTTTGGAAGCAAATTCGTAGTTTTGATAATACTTTGAAAGATTCTAAAGATAAAGTTCGAAAGTTTCTTTCGCCAAGTCGAACGTGTCAATGTTGAACTCGCGTCTTCCGTTGACTTCGTATGTTTAGGCCATAGAATCGTAAAAAAATATTCAAGCTTGCGCGTTTCTTTTTGTTGCGTTCGCGTGTTATACTCTCGTTAATTCTCCAATTTCACGTTAATCGTCGACCCCTCGTTTCCGAAGACAGCGAGAAAATTGGAAGAATGTGTCATCGTCGTTTGCTTTCGTATACTGACGTTCAGAGTGTTCGCTCATAGCCATTTCGTATCAGATGCAACGTGCACCCGCGTAATTCCATCGCGACTGCATCTATGAAGAGGAACGATCGATCGAATACATATTATAGGTACAATCGGAACACAGAGAGACAATTGTTAAACGATGCAATTAATTCGTAACTGACGAGCATCGCCACTATGTGTTCCAGTGTTTCGTTCGAGCGAAAGGATAATTGCACATTGAATTAATTAACTCGCATTTACAATATCTTACATTCCTGTAAACACGCAGCTGTAACCGAGAACACATGTGTTGCTTGTTGCTTGTCAATATGACGTTTCCTTGATACTTTCGCTGCAGTAATCAAAATGTATCATTCCAATATAAATCATCAAGACGGAATACTTGAGTTTCGATAAATTCTATCGTTTTAAATATATTTAAAAAGTATTTTGATATATTCGTTGTGCAAAGTTGCCAGTCAGAAAACCCTACTATTCTTCATTCGCGTGTATTGTTCCATGAATATAATATGCGCCTGTCCCTTTGTCCTAATTTATCATCTGTATTTCCTGTTGCATACGAACTGAATGTATGAGTGATGGAAAAGTAGATATGGCAACAATTCTATTTAAAATATAATAACAACTGTAATGTATTAACTATCGTGCAACGTTAGAGAGAAACATTTCGGTTACTTTCTTCTTAACGCGATCGGAGCAAGGTATTTGATCATTTTGCAACTGTTAGATCTGGATATTTACCTATCAGAATTCTTCTATTTTAATCAATCAGACTCGCGGGCATAAAGTAGCTAGACACAAAATAGTCACCACTATAGTGCGTCATATAGTAATTGCTGCCGGTTGAATTTTTGGCACACATCTTCCAAAGCTGCACTAATCAGATCAGTTGCATGATAGTACATTTGAAACTGATAAAAATTCTATTGTATAAAATCTAAATTTTAATGTGTGAGAAAGTTAAAAAAAGGACTTTGAGAAGAATGAAAACTTAGGTTCATCTTATGTTACTTCAAAGTTAGAAGGGCCCGTAGAGGGTTATGCTATATAACACCGACTGCACTGAACCAACTTTCAGTAGATTACCACACAGTTCGTTCATATGAAATTAAAGGAACAATTAAACGGTAAAAATTGAAAAATAGAATAACAGTACTCTGTAATCCGCCTTGATTTTATCACTGACGCGTACCGATACGTTGACCACGTGCCGCAGCAGAAAGTTCAAAGAAATTACCATTTGTTCCCTCGACATAGGAACATTTAAACGTGCAAATTGTATCGAACAAATGGTTCGACTAAAAGGTCTCGTCAGTTATGAATCAATGAGAGAAATTCCACTCTCTTCTCACTTCCATAAAAATTGCCTACAATCGGAACACGTGATAGAGAGCGGAGGGCGAGGAGACGGTAATATAGAGTTTAGGAAAGAGTTGGAAGAAAAAATCTTTAGGCACACTCACACACATACACGTACATTTATAGAATATTTTTTTATATATATATATATATTTATATATACACATATATATATACGTGATACGTATATGTATATATATAGAGCGCAAGAGTCTTTAAATTGTAATCCCGTCGAGAAGCAAATCGTTGAAATTTGCTACTTAGATTTCACCGTTTTGCGTATCATTCAAAGCGGATGGCAAGGCGAAACGCGCCACGTTCGAACGTAATTTTGAATAATTATTCTTTATGACACGCTCGAACAACCTTCCGTATTCACGAGGAGCGCATCCGTACGATTCTCATGATCGGACTTTTTTTTACGATAATAAAAAATAAATTATCAGAGTACTTTGTACTTGTCTGGCCGATCGTTCTCCTTGCAGAAAGCTCTTTCCACGGTCCCCGATTGGAGCAAAGGAAAAGTAATTCCGACGCGCTCGATCGCCTTGCTTGCGGTACCACTTTTACATTTTTTCCCACTTTTTTTTGTGTGTTTTTTTCTTTTCTTACTCACGAATAGACGGACCATTAAAATTGCTCGCCTGTCTGTCCATATACGATTCGCGCGTTATCAATAATAATATTAATGTAGTATTACATCGTAATTCAATAGCAAATATATTATCACATTTAGATTGTATTAATGTTTAAGACGATTGGGCGGACGTCCCTCGACAAATTCAAACGCCCGATTTCACTTTCGTTTCGTTGAGCTTCACTTAAGCTGTCCATTTCTCGTTACAATTCCCCTTCTACGTCTTTATACTTCACATTCAATACTATCATGTTTTGCAATGATCAACTTTTTAGGCACGACGCACCACTATAGTAGCTCTCGTGGACATTATCTTTCTGAAAGACGAGCCACTATAGTGGCTTTCGTGGATGTCACCTTTCTGAACGATGAGCCACCATATTAATTTTCGCGAATTCCTTCTTTCTGAACGACGCACCACTGTAGTGGTTTTCGTGGATGTCAATCTCTAAACGACGCGCCACTATAGTGGCTTTTGTGGTTGTCATCTTTCTGAATGAGGCATCACTATAGTGGCTTTTGTGAATGTCACAGTTCTAAACGACGAGCCACTATAGTGACTTTCGCGAAACCACTATAGTGGCTTTCGTGGATGTCAATCTCTGAACGTCGCGCCACTATAGTGGCCTTTGTGAATGTCACCGTTCTGAACGACGCACCACTATAGTGACTTTCGTGGATGTCATCTTTCTAAACGACTCGCTACTATAGTGGCTTTCGTGGATGTCACTTTTCTGAACGATGCACCATTATAGTGACTTTCGTGAATGTCACAGTTCTAAACGACGAGCCACTATAGTGACTTTCGCAAAACCACTATAGTGGCTTTCGTGGATGTCAATCTCTGAACGTCGCGCCACTATAGTGGCCTTTGTGAATGTCACCGTTCTGAACGACGCACCACTATAGTGACTTTCGTGGATGTCATCTTTCTAAACAACTCGCTACTATAGTGGCTTTTGTGAATGTCACCTTTCTGAACGACGCGTTACTATAGTAGCTTTCGTGAATTGCATCTTTCTGAACGACGCGCCACTATAGTGGCTTTCGTCAATGTGATCTTTCTGAAGGACTAACCACTATAGTGGTTTTCGCGGATGTCGTCAGACTCTGTCATATAGAGAAACAGTCCCGCGCAAAATCCGGTCGTGCCTAAGAGGTTAATGATTGAAATCTTTACGACTCCTCCCGTTTCTATGGTTCCCTTAATTCTCACTTTGGTCTGAGTTAGAAATGAATTTATACAACAGACATTGGAAATATTGGGCGTCAATTCGTCGAAGGTTTCCAGGATCGAACATCCCAGTGACCTCGCGAAGAAAATCGTCGTATTTGTCCTCCTATCAATTTACGATCATTAAAATAGAAAAGAAAGCTGATTTTTCGATTAATCCGAAAAGAAAATGATGAAATTTCTTTAGTTTCTAACCGATCAACAGAAAGCACAGATACTTATCCTTTTGTCCTTCAAATCGACATTTTCAACGAGAGTTCTCGGGCTGTTCGTTTTAAATGTAAATCTAAGAAACATTAATATAGAATATATTATTGTGTAGTTTATATAAGGTATACGTTAAGACACTTACATCTACTGCAAAAATTCAACAGTTAAAAGATTGTAACAACTAGTTCGTATTCGTACAAGACGAAAGTGCTCAACTAGTCTCATTACATCTCACTTTCGCGTTTCTTCTCGTTGATCGGCGATCACGTATTATCCTCGTCCGTTACACGAAAAACGACTACCAAAAGAGAAGAATGTCTAATTGAGCAATTCGACTCGTAGCAGCCTCTCTGCCTCTTCTTCTTTCATTTAAAACGTTAATTCTCACCCTCTCTGACACCCCATATTCTCATACCTTTGGCATCATCGTTCTCCCTGTTTCTTCTTTGGCACGCATTGTTTCCTTCCTTATTTTTATTCTCCTTCTTCTTCATCTACTTCAACCTCTTCATCTTCTTCTTCTTCTTCCTTCTTTCGTCTCATTAGTGGCACGACATTTACGAATAATGAGCTCGCTAGAATATAATTGCAATAAATCTCGGACGCACCTGAGATCGATCGTTTTTGGGCGATGCAACAATAAAACGATCATTAGTAATAATTCATTACTATAAGTACGTATGTTAACCGTATACTGATAGAAAATGCCAATAAATTATTACGTGGCTCGAGGAGGCTCTACGTCCGTTCGGAAAATGGCGATATATCTTAAAGCGACGAACTTTCTTCGGTTCCTTTTTATGTTTCCGGCTTTGATCGATGTGGTCTCATTAGGCCGAGGAGTCAAGATTTTGGGTAGTCTTTGAACCATCGAGGCTATGGTGTCGATATCGTATGGGGGTTGCTTTTCGACTTGGTATCATTGCTAGCGATTGTGATCTCTGTTTCCTATTTGATATTTCTAATTATAACTTTTTTACTTAGATTTAAAATTCCTATAAGTTGGATGTCTCTGACTTTTTTTCTTTTAGATAAGATAATCACTCTTTATGATCTGTAAATCTTGATCGAAATGAAGTCTACGGTGCCCTTGAATATGAGATACTTTTTAATACTAGATCTACCTAGATTTTGAAAAAAGAGGGATTGAGAGATGGAAAAGATGATTTATTCGGTAATTTAAGCTTTTTTGAGCTGGATATAGAATATCTATTCTACGATTTTGAGAATTTTTGCAAAAGTTGTGTATCAGTCAATCTGACTGGTTTGGTAGTGCTACTGTTAAAATTAATTCTTATCACTCCCTGCCATAATTAATTGCTATCAATAACAGTATGAAAGACAAAATTAATTCCATCTTCTAGCAAACTGAAAGTTTTGATAAAAAATTATGGAAGCTTATCAAACTTCATTCCAAGTGATTTGTAGCAAGTAGAGAAGCCAAGTTCAACAGCAATGAATAGAAGCCTACCACAGAATTTCCCATAATTATATCATCTCTATCGTCACCATAGTCCACCTTGGTAATTCTTTTCACACAGATTAAAAGAAGCTCGACGTCCAGGACGTATTTTGACCATTGAAAAATCATCACGCACGAGCTACCCAACGTCAATGAAAACGGAGAAACTTATCGGCATATAATTATACGCTTTAAGAACTCTTAAAAGCTATAAATTATCTAAATATAGCCGTACGTTAAATTTACTCTAAATTGAACCGTTTCACGAGCGGTTATCAAAAATAGAATATCGTTATAAATATAATACACAACGCATCAGTATACCATAACAATCAACAATCGTTGCATCTGCAATATCGTCTACGTTACCGCAGCACAGAGGATCGGTACCAAAAATATTATTTTACATAGGAGAGAGAAAGAGAGAGAGAGGGAGAGAGAGAGAGAGAGAGAGAAAGAGTGCGTTGCATCGAGTACGCGCGCAGACGAAGAATTATTTAAATGAAATTAAAAAAATAAAGAATAGACGACGATGATCCTCCTCAGCTCCACTTCCTCGATCCGCGAAAAGGGAGTACGCTACCACGCGTGTGTAAAAATCATGGGTATAAAAAGGCTCGCGACGATCTGCCACATGTGCCGTTGGAACGAACAGCCGTTAGAATATAAAATATGGCACGAATACGATATATACGAATATCAAAAGCAAGAACGAGAGCACTGATGCGTGGGACGTTCATTGGAAACAAACAAAATGTTTTAATCTTCAGACGCTCTTTAAAAATAATTATGCAATGCATCCTCGAGTGATAATTCACCCTGTTTCCATTTGCGATTTAATTAATGTTATTTGTAATCTATGGCACTATATTTTCATAATAAGGGTAAGTAAGTAAGAATAAATTAAAGATTGTGCAGTATTTAGAAGAGGAGATTGGATGAAATTTCTTCTGGAAGGATTAACACGTTCGCTACCAGTGCCGTATATATACGACATCCCTATTCTTGTATGTGAGCTCATAGCGAATGTTCTTTATCGGTTTATGATAATATATTGAAGCCAATTTGGAAATGAACAGTATTGTTGAGCTGGAAATAATAAAATTGATGTTGAATTCTCTTGGTGTGAAGATAATTGCATGTTTAGGTTGCGAAGAGACTAGAATAAAAAACACTCTGGGCTGTGGTGCAAGATGTTCTTCTTGGTACTTGGTGGCGAAAGTGTTACTTCATGTGACTTTAAAGTATTCGTTGATAATGAGTGCTCGAAAATGTAAATGAGTAGAGAAAATTATGTGGTCCTTAATTTGTTAAAAAGGAATTTTCTACTTGTGCTTTGCTCCTTTTACGTTTTGAAATTTGTAATTCTCTAAGTATAACTTTAAATTACGCAATGGAATTTTCATAGAGAATTCTTAATAGACTTTTGCCTCTTTGAAAGGGAGCTTTCTCCGATAACTTCAAAAAATTCCATAACATTAAGTAAAACGACCCACGCACGGCGTGCATTAAATCGCAACGATTTACGCAGAAAATTTGTCAAACTTCCAGCGATTGCGCGTTTCAGTTCGAAAAATCGTTCGAATTTCAAGAAACTTTAACTCAAACATCCGCAAGTTTATCTAATTAAAAGTCTATAGCAAAGAAATATATATTATTAATATATTATTGCCAATAATATTCACTGTAAGTTTCTTAAAATTGCGAGTAACAGCAATCGCTTGAAATTCATCATTTAGCCATTATAAATCCAGGCACTAAGAACAAGATAAAACCATAAGCGACGTAATCGCAGCCATAACGTCGTCCATGGAGGATCGATGATCCTCATCCCGTGCCAACTGACATTCTCTTAAAAATCGTTATCGACTAGAACGTAGTTATGATACATTAAAAATTGACACACATTTATGTTATATGTACTGGCTTCACTTTATCGCCTCCCCTTTTCTAGCAAGAGATCTATGCTGCGATCGTTGGGGACGGTCCTTGATTAGAAAGAGAAAAAACTTCCTACCGTAATTCTACAATCGAAAATCGAGATAAGAGGAGAAGTTCATAAACTTGCAAATTCCCTTTTGGCTGCTCCATTTGCTCTAGATCTCAGTAAACGAAGAAAAAGGAATTCTTGATAAGAATTCTGCTTCCAGGAGCTTCCAAATCATCGAAGATACATTAATTAACTCGTTGACCTCCACGTACGTTACCGGTGACCGGCGCTACTGAATTCAATGAAATTTTATGTTACTTTTTAATTTGCAAAATTGATGAATTTTCGAACATACTTTTATGTAAAGTATTAACATACTTTTAAATGTTGGCGTTACTGAATTCAATAAAATTTCATGTAATTTTTAAATTCCAATATCTATGAATTTTCGGACATGCTGAATATTTAAATTTTGGCGTTACTGAATTCAATAAAATTTCATGTCCCTTTTAAATTGCAATATTTATGAAATTTCAGACGTACTGAATATTTAAATTTTGGCGTTATTGAACTCAATAAAATTTTATGAAACTTTTAAATTGCAATATTTAAGAATTTTCGAACATACTGAATATTTAAATTTTCGAGTTACTGAATTCAATGAAATTTCATGTAACTTTTAAATTGCAATATTTAAGAATTTTCGGACATACTCAATATTTAAATGTTGACGTTACTGAATTCAATAAAATTTCATGCAACTTTTAAATTGCAACATTTATGAAATTTCGGACGTACAGAATATTTAAATTTTGGCGTTGAAAAGATAGATACCTATCTATTTATCTATCTGTATCTTTCAAGTATCTGCTCTTGAAAGATGTGAATTTAGTAGAAAAAGTTTCACTTCAATAGAAATGATGAAACTAGTGAAATACCAGTGGTGTTCAACGTGTTAATAATTTAGGAAAAATGTATCAAAGATAATAGAGGACTTGAAAATTCATATTCATTGATTGCTAGTCTGCAAGCCAAACCAGAGACCCTTTGACTCTGAACATTCCTCGCATAGTACTTTCTGCAATTAAAATTCTCAATGAGAAGCTCTAACTAATCCTTATCACTTGATAATCACTCACAGTTATTCTTTTATCAATCATTCAATATAAGAATTCGTTGAAAATGATTCGATACGGATTTAGAACACTATATCCATTCCTTTTAGCTTATAATTTCACTTCTGTCCTTCACGTAGCTTTTTGTGCTTTCCACTAGGCTTATCGCTATCTCTATGATGTCTGATAAGATTCACCGATCTGCTCTTACCTCGATTATCGATTACGTCGCATGCTATACCTGCTGCAATTCCGATAATACTTTGCCATAATGGTACCACATTGTCGTTTACATAGTAAATCGTAATAATAGTCATTGTAATAATAATAATACTAAATGATAATATACAATACTCCTGTAACAATAACTCATCGTTCACGTTAATAATGTTAACAATGATAATTGCAGTCTGACAGTAAATATAGTTGGAAGAACACGGCACTAAAGTAATCATCGCAAAATAGCACCTTTCCCATTTGACAGAGATCTCGTGGAATAAATTAGGATTCATCGAAAACAATTAATCCACCCGGAGGACGAGACAATTGTCTCTAGAATGAATATCAATGTCGTATCGCACGAAAAACTTCTGATCGGTATAAAAGTAGAGTCATCAATTACAAAGATAAATATCGTGCAACGATATTCTACTTTAACACTAGATCTATGGCAATCGTCAAATTTACGGGTTGCTAGTTTGTTAAACATATTTTCCAAAATAGAAAATCAATACAATAGATATTTTACGCGAATCTTGTAAATCACAAATTACTTAACTCATCGTATTTTTTGCAACTTGATCAATTTTGTTTTGAAGTACTTATTTAACACTTAGCCGACCAGAAAAAAAAAACAGACTGCACCTATACACCGCGCATATTTCAGCAATAAGGTAAATTCGTAAGGTAGCAATGGGAGATCTCCCCATTTAGTCGGCTAAGTGTTAATTTAGTTATTGTTTAATTAAGTTATTATTTAATTAAAGTTAACACTTTAACGACTGGTATTTTTAACATCCTACCCGGTCACTTGGCCGCAAATACATCCCTTATACCGATATCTCTTCAAAAGCTTCAAATTCCCGTCACTGATTGTGAGTCCTTAACACAGTAAACCACAATAATAAGTAACAATTTTTTAATTGCCGTGAAAGCCGATCACTAAGTTAAAAGTGCAAAAGCATTAGGCCTCAAAAGTTTCTCAACCCCTTGCCTTACGATTTCTTTTGTGACCGAACGCACAAGAACTCAGAATTAATTGGTTGAATAATAATCTATCACTGATTTCTAATATGCCGGTATAAATCAACACAATATTTATAATATATTACTAATTTCAACGTCTCCTGACCTTACTAATTTTTGCAATTTTATAGTTTTTGAAAAACTTATAAACTTTCTATCCCATCTACTGCGTCACGTGTGATACACGTCATCGTAAGGCAAGGGGTTAATAGACTACCGGTCGGTAAAGTGTTAATATATTCAAACATATCAGATTTAGAGGCCGTAAATCTAGTGTTAAAAGTACCAAGAATAAAAAGAATTGCACGTATCGAATTAAAGTCACACGAAATGAGTATTCACTCAGTGTATAATAATGGATCGAAACGATTCAATAAAATCGTCTTTTAAAGACTACAAAGAACTTGTACCTCCGTTTAAAGATTAAAAAATGTCAATGTCAACTTCGTGCTTCCACGATTTCGAACACGAGAATCTCTTGGTCGTTACTAAGGAGTAGCAGTCTTAATAATTTGCTGATTACGCTTCTTTTTTAGCTTAATCACGGCGATCGATGCGAGAGGGAAAAAAGGACGACGTCGCATCGTGAAGCATTCCTACTTTCAGTCTTCCTCTATTTATCCAGTCTACGATTCTAGCACCATTGCGCAGCTTCTTTCGTTCTTCTTCTTCTTTTTTTTTGGCTTTTTTTTATCGTTCATCGTCTACCGATCAACGAACGAACTTCGACAGTTAAAATCGAAGCTAATGTAAGATCACGTTAGAATTTGAAGATTAGATTAAATTATCGACGTTCGCATGCAATTCTCTATGTACTTTCTATCCACTAGAGGGGTGGGGGAAGTTTTATCGTTACTGGTCGGAAATTGCATCTCTCTTATCTCCTTCGTTGCTCGTTTACTTATTTTACCTCGTCGTTCATTTACGCAGACACGTCTCCGCTCGTTTTTTTCTTGCAAATTAAAGCGGAAGAGTTTCTCCGAGTACTGTTTCTCTTTACTGTGAATATTTTCAGAGTTCAGAGAGCTAGTTCGCCAAAAAACGGCTGCTCTTTCAAAGATCCACGAAGCTTGTCGTGGATCGTCGATGTTTTTGCTACCTTTCGACGCTGAGTATTCATATTTTATCTTTCTTGTACAATTCGAATTGATCATTCCTTCGAATGAATAATAAAATCTTGAATTCGAAGTTTCATGGTAATTGGTTCTCCATTTGGGCTGTTTAGTAGGCCTTAATTGAGACCTAAAGGAATCTCATCTCTACCTTCCCTCTTTCCTAATCAAAATTAAACACCAGCATATCAATATTTTCCAAATTACAATTATCCTCGCCATAAAAAAAAATCTAACATCACAAATACGAACAAATCAATTTCTCAAAACGATACAAAGCTCACAACAAACTAAATACTACCATATTAACCCCTTGTACTACGATTTCATTTGTAACTCTCTGCGCTATAATTTAGCAGCTAAAATAAAAATTGATCATTGATTCTTAATATGCCGTATAATTTAACGTAATATTAGTGTTACAGAAAGAATGCTATTAATATTACTTGCTGCTATTAATATTATAAACTTGAAAATTTCCTGTCCCATCTACCTAAACATGAGTGTCACTAGTTACTATAGGGCAAGGGGTTAAATGGACATGAAAGATTATAAAACTACAATCCTTTCAACTTCTGCATTTCCATTATCCATTTTCACAGTAACCCATATTACAGAATCTCTCAGACTTTCCCTCCAACTACTTCCTGATCGTTTCACAGCCATTCACTTTCAATTATTACCCAAACATCTACCAACACCGGTCACCAAAGGTAGCAATAAACATCGAACGAGTCAAATAATCCTCTCGTTTTCCATAAAACTTCCCCGAAAATTCTAATATATCTAGATCGCAGTATTGACAAAGTTAGGACGTGTAAAACGACGACGATCGCCCGATCATTCACGATTGACGGGATGGGTCATCCTCTTGGACATTTAATTGCTAATTCGCCGACTCCGAGTTGGAGGATGGCGATGGTTCCGGACTTTGAACAACGGGAGCATCCCTTCCGATGGTTGGTGTTATCAGCATACCTCGTGGACTGAATGTGTCGCAGTAGAGATTCTCTTTTTTATGCACTCGTCTCACGTGGCTTCGCAAATTGTCACGGCGTGCACTTCTGTAGGCGCAGTGTGGACAGAGATGAGGTTTCTCGCCGGTGTGCATCCGCCGGTGTTGAATCAGCTGGAGTAGAGAGAAACTCTTTCTTTCTTTGGCAATATGCTGATGATACGAGCTTGAATTTCATTGTCTTTGATCGTATTGCGAGAGAAGGAGGAGATGTCGAGGGTATTCGATTGAACGGTGCTATTCAATCTGTGAAATGTGATCCTCAACTTCTGGAATGTTGGTAGGGAAGGATATCGAGGAGGAAATGTGGAAAGGAATGGAATGCTTAGGAGAACTTGGAGGGACGAGAATGATTTGCATCTTTGTATTTTTAATTCTGGCAAGCTTTGCACGCTTCTTGTGTTGAAACTTGGTTTATTAAAAATTCACCATTTTTAGCGTTTTATCGCGAATTAATTGCGTGCAATGGTAACCTTTTAATGTTATTGCCTCGAAGTTTGAAACTGGATAGTATATCTGATAAGTAAGTTGGGAATTGGAGTTAAAGTTTAAGCGAAAGAGTTAGTATCTTGATCTCGAATGTTTGAGATTTCGGCAAATTACGTCGGTCGATCAGAGAGAACTGAGTTCTTTATTTTGAAAGTGGCATAAATTCCTTTTTAAATTGAGATATTCTGAATTTTAAATTGAGACCTATTTCCATTAAAACTATAACTACCGGCGTTAAATTTATTTGTTTCAATATATTAAATAAGTACTTTGGAAAAAGTGAAATCAATAAGTGAAAAAGATGGACAGTTTGTATTTTATAAGATCGACGTAGAATAATTGTTCTACGACGCTCCTATAATTTTGGAGAACTTTCAGAAAAATTGGGAACCAGTCACTTTGACTCGCTTGGTATCCCGAGTCGAAATATTGAACCTATTTTCATAGTATTTACACCTATGTGAACCTAATACCATACTTTTCAAAACTAAAACTCCTAATTTAAACCTGTAACTCCTTTTCAGTAAAATGTTACTCCTATTTAGCTATCACCAAAACCTTTAACCCCTGAGTTGGACCTGTTGGGTAGTAAAAGGTTCAAATGAGGTTCAATATTTCGACTCGGGACTGGATATGATGTAAATCCTCAACGGAGGTTGAAATTGACGTTCTATTTTGCGCCTTAAGATGTCAAAGGGAAATTTGTGCCACTTTTAGGCGCTAAATAGGATCTTCTCTTACATTGAATTTACACCTATTTTTGTACTTTTAATTCCTAAATGTTGGGTAGTTAAAGGTTCAATATTTCGACTCAGGATATCTAGTGATCTATGTGATTTATGCCACCTTCAAAATAAACAACTCGCATAAAAAACAACTGCTCCAAAAATGTCACGTTACCTTTTTCAATTGAACCGTGCGAAAGATGCAGATATCGCAGCAGAAATATCGATCATCGCGATGCCTTCTCATGTGTCTGCTAAGGTCGACCTCCGATGACCTGTCTGCACCACAAACGGCACAGCTCACCCTGGTCTCCGGTGCACTTCCTTTCGCGTGAGCTCTCAGGTGTCTTTGGAAAGCCTTCTCGATGGTGCAGGCGTAAGAACACAGCGAACAGCGATATTCTTCTCTCTCGTATCTGTGCACAACGATGTACAATAAGTCCGGATTACGATTGGTCCGTTAAACAATAAGAAACGTAGAGAAGATATTAGAAAATATGGTACCAAAATTTTAAGTACCTATACCTGACGCGTTGCAATGCCAGACTTCGTTTCTTCCCCGTTGGTGTCATTCCTTGTGCCACATGAGCCGCTACGTGAGTTTCCATCTCACACCTGCTGCTCGTTGTAAAATCGCAACCTGAGGAGGGACATCGTTTCGCTTCTCCCGTTTCCGTTCCGGAGATCGGTGGATGACAATCGACGATGTGCTTTCTCAGGGCTGGTCTCGTTGGAGCGACGACGTCGCAGGAGCCGCAGGAGTAACCGCGATGGACGCTGTTCACGTTGGGACTGCTTCCTCGTGATCTAAAATTTGTGATGTTGATACTCGATAATGAGCAGCTTGTAAATATTGTTTATCGATATTGATCTAACGGATGAGGTTCACAGTTTACGACTGCACTGGCGGAGGCTAGTTTAGATGTTAGGAAATGAACATTTTAGGGGGATACTAGTTTTGAGGCTTTCGTCAGAATGATTAGAAATAAAATTGGCTTCCGGGTAGGAGCCGCGTTCAAGATTTGAATTTCTGCGACGTTTCGCCAGCATTGCGGATAGGTTCATCAAGACTTCAAGGAAAACTTTGATAATGAAGAAAGTATAAGGTGATACCCTATGCCCAATCATGCGGATCGTTGCACCGTCCAATCGTTTTTAATTCTTCAGCTGAATAATTAAAAACGATTGGACGGTGCAACGATAATTTTAGGAGGAGTTACATTGAAGTCACAGTACAGAGTTAATTTATATTGCCATGGTTACTTTGTTTATGCCCAAGTGTCTTATAATTAGCTGGGTTACAAGTTAGCAGCGATATACTTGTTGTAATTAAAAAATTGTTCAATTTCCCAGAGGTAGCAAGATATTTGAACCCAGAACCATTGATTGAGAGTCTAAGCTTTTAAATCGTTATACATCATAGCCTTACATTTCATTATTTCAATCCTAGTTAGGAAGTCATGTGCCGATAAACTATTATATTGTTGATTCGTGTTTATTCATCTTCAACTGCCATGTTCACTTCGTCTAGATCCTATTGTTTTAGGTGAATTCCGAATCACTTTTGGTATAGATACCACGTAGGAAAAATGTTCTATTTCCCAGACATGACAGAGTATTTAAACCATTTAAATGTTTACCCACCATAGTCCCACATTTCGATATTCCAATTCTAGTCGGGTATAGATGTGCTGATAAACTATTATATTGTTTTAGGTAAATTCCAAATTACCTTTTCAGCATATATGTCACGCAGGAAAAATTATTAATTTAATTTCCCAGTAAGGGGAATTCCTCCTGCATTTCACAGGAAGAATTAAATATCTAATTTCCCAAAGGTGTCTGGACATTAGAATCAAAGCTCACTGATCGCGAGACCAAACTATAGCCCCCGATCGATTTGTATTTATCGATGTCGCGGAAAGTTAACTAAAAGCCTCGTATTTAAATACTCTCTCGACCCTCGGTGTAATTTCACGAGGTATCAGGGCGAT
This sequence comes from Cerceris rybyensis, assembly GCA_910591515.1. Lineage (NCBI taxonomy): Eukaryota > Metazoa > Arthropoda > Insecta > Hymenoptera > Crabronidae > Cerceris > Cerceris rybyensis. The sequence goes on from OU342790.1 coordinate 11,464,629, forward strand.
AAAAGCATTTCTGATCTCTTAACAACCGGCGGCTTATCTGCGAGGACAGGGAGGAATTTAAATGCCTGTTGTGGCGGTCAATGCGTTAAGCGGGTTCCGTTGTAAGCATCTTGGGATACTCGAAAGGGTTGATAATTCGTGAAACGAAAGTGTATGTGTATACTTCTCGGTGTAAGACGAATGTTCGCTCTCGGAATCGCTGTCCGAAGGAATGTTTGGGATTTCTGTCGCCTCCAGAGCCGCGGTTGCGGCCGAAAGTCTTCCTAGCATTGCAGTATAAGCGCCGAGGACCCATCCGTTTAGAATTGGAGTGACCGTTCCTTCCTGCATAAAGAAATAAAATTTGTTAGTTTATAGATTCAGTTAGATGTGTGATTTATTACATTTTTAGGAATCTTTTCGTCTTGGACGACGGTGCAAGGCATACGAAATTAGTTACTTGCTGTTAGGATAGAGGATAACGTCACTGCCTTTGAAATTTTTCTCTGATTTAGACTGTCAGAAATTCTCATCTAGTGCTTCAGTGACAGGAAGTAACCAAAGTTCAAATATTGACACTAAAACTACAAATATTTTCCAAACTTGTCACTCGTGATGGAATAAATGAAAAAGGACATGTAAAATTTGTCCAGAAACAGTTGAATGAAAAGTATCAGTTTATAGGATCATGAGATTTAGACTGTCAAAAATTCTCATCTGGTGCTTCAGTGACAGGAAGTAACCAGAGTTCAAATATTAACACTAAAACTACAAATATTTTCCAGACTTTTCACTCGTGATGGAATAAATGAAAAAGGACATTTAAAATTTTTCCAGAAACAGTTAAATGAAAAGTATCAGTTTATAGAATCATTAGACGATTCAACTATTACTCCGCTATTTTCACTCGTGATGGAATAAAGGAGATTTAGAAATTTTCAAGAAACAATTAAATGAAAAGTATCAGTTTGTAGGATCACTAGATGATGAAACTATTAGTCCGCTATTAACTCCTTGCCGTGTTATTTCTTTTGTGGCTGAATGTGCAATTACTCTGAATTAATTACTAAAATAATAATTTAGCCCTTAATTTCGGATGTAGCATATGTCTTAACGTAATATTGAATAGCATACAATTAATTTTATTTTATCAGGACTAACTGATATTATTAATTTTATAATGTTAGGAATACTTCAAAATTGACTATTTGAATACTTCATAATTGGCCATTTATCGCGTCACGAGTAGCATTCGTTATTGTACGACAAAGGGTTAATATCGTGTTGAGTTATACGCTGTATCAGAAATCAGTGATAAATTTTTGATTTGGCAATTAATTCTAACTTATTGTGCAATTAATCACAAAAGAAATCATGGAGCAACGCATTAACCCATTAAGGCCCAAAGTTGCGTTAACGCAAGATTTCACTTCTAATTTTTTTTTCCGGGGAATCGGATTGATTTAATTTATATTTTTACCTATGTCATAGTGAAAGAACATAACAAAGGCTTAATTTATGCACTTTTGTTCTCTAATTGTTCATCACCTTAAGTCCTACAATTTTTGAAACTTTGGAGAAAAAATTTAAAAAAAATGTATAATGTTTATATCTACTTTTATGTAATCTTATACCAAATAAATAGTCGCATTTAAAATATTTCTGTTATTTCAATGCTTGGTCCTTAATGGGTTAAGAGTCATGCAGCAGATATTCCGTTTAATCTCATAAAATCTGAATTACTTAATTGATCATCTTTTTCATCTCTTGATTTCTCTGCTTTCGAAGTATTTATTCCATGTATTGAAAAATATGAAATATCATGTCAATGGTTCTAGAATTAATTATTTCACTTTATATAGATTTCAAGTAAAAGAATAATTCCATTGGTGAATATTAATAGTTATTTATCCACTGATGCATTATCGCGAACGCGGTTTAAACGATATCTAGATACTTGTATCTTTTGTTGCAAACAATATGCTTGTTAATTGTACTGCGAATGCGCAAAACACTCGATACACTATCGATCTGTAGAGTTTTTGTTAACGTACCAGAGATGCGTTCAATTATACTCTTTTATTCTTCGAGCATCATATTACAAATTGTTTCAAATTTCGTGCAACGGATCGCACAATTTTCGATTACACTACAACCTGAAATCGATTTAGATTTTTCGTTAAAAAATAGAAATGTAATTTTACAAACCTTATCGAAAGTAAGACAAGACATTGGATCGGGTAGCTTCGTTGGGAAATTATTGTTGGCCGAACGATGAGAGCTGTTGGTACTTCCGGTGTCGCTGTCCTCCCCAGCGTCTTCGTTGTCGTTGTTTTCAGTTGATATAGAGATCTATGTTATTTAAAAAAATACAGAAATTCAACACAATACTCCTTTTTGGATTACAATTTGATCTGCAATTTTTCCCCCACAATTAAATCAGCTTTGCTCGTTCACCGTGCTACGATCATCGACCTTACGCGTTGGAATTTTGGTTGGATATTTGTAAAAGTAAAATTGACTAGTATTATGAAAATTTATATCAATGATCATCAAAGATGTTTGAAAAAGAATCAATTTTCTGTGATCAGAGAAAATTAAGGTTTTCAGAAAAAGGAGGAAGTAATGTAAAAACAATTGCATCTGTCCTCTTCATCAAATTGCAAATTATTCGTTCGCTTAGAACTTTTAAAATGTTAAAATCGAGATAAAAAAGCAAGCTAAACATTTAATTTTTACACTCAGCCATTTAATAAACTAAATTAAATTACTCTCAACAAACAAAATTGCCATCCACTTCCCAAAAAAACCTTCCAAAACTCTCCAACATCAACTCCTACAAAGTCAACCCCTCAAATCAAATTCAAAGTCCCTTCCCTCACTTTCCAACCCCTACAAAATCCCACTACGCCGAAAAAAAACTCTCATCTTTCAAAATCAAAAATAATCAAGCAACCAAAGAATAAAATCCTTGCCTGATTTTCATTTTCATCAGGTTTTTCGATGTTCCCTTCGTTGTCATCGCGTTGTCGTTCCTCTTCCTCATCGGCGTCATTCTTCTCCGTTTCCGGCTCGTTGGATGCCGCGGAGGGCTTCGTGACGAGTTCCATGGGGCCGTATGGTGGTTCGTTCGGTGTCATAGGTAACGACACCATATCCGGTCGGTGAAGGGCGTTCAGGGCGAAGGCAGCCCTAGGAAGTATCTGCGTCGCGCTGGGAGGGAAAATCGGGTGCCTTCGGGCGAGACGCGGGTCGCCCCAAAGTTCACCCGCGACGTGGAGACTCCAAATCCCATATTCCATCTGTAAAATTTCAATCTGGTGAACCATAACGATTTAAAGCTCAACGTTTTAAATTCAATCGAACGTCCAATGAACGTCGACGACGTCGAACGCGAAGAAGAGGAACTCTGACGAAGGTGATGAATCCGGTGGTAATGTCGTGTGAGAGGAATCGATGGGAATTAACGAGGGGGGACAGAAAAAAAAACGACGTTGAGAGGAGGATTGTCTGTTACGTTAGCAGACAGTCGAAGGTTTGATTGATAGAAGGTGTGCCTTGTTTGTTCAGGGAAAGGCAGATAGCTGCGATAAAGAATTAATTATATCGAGGACACTCGATTACGACGTACCTTAGACTCGTCGAACGATTAAATCTACTTGGTGTACGATAGAAATAAAATGAGTTTCACGAGCGAATCGAGTAGATAATAACTTTCTAACGGATCAATAATAACGAGAAGAATGTAGAGTAATGGTGGACGACAAGAATTCACGCATTGAACAATGTGACTTTTCGGTAGCTTAACTAGGCAAAGACTCTTTTCTCCTGGCTCGGGGGCTGCCTTTTTATAGCTCTTGCAATTCTCAAAAGGCTATTCAAGTTGCCCCCGCTTCTTTGGCGCTCGAAAGACACTTTGCTTGGGTTTATGCTACCTTTGGTCACCACGTGCTTACCAGCTACATCCTTACTTTCTAAGACCGTGTTCATCCTCTGAGGATCAGGTGTTTGCCATTAAGGACATATGGTTACGTGGAAATCTTACCAAAAATGTACAACTACCTGATACCAGGTAGTAGTACCTGATGGTCAAAAATAACCTAAACTGACGATAAAATGCCCTCGATGAAATGCAGATAAGGTTTTCATCGTGACAAAGGTAGATAAAAGACGGGAGGGTTTTTGACTCGTAGAATGAAAATGTGGAAAATGGGAATTGAATTTTCGAGAAACGTAATCGAAATTTTCTAACCGATGGTTATGGGCGCTTCAGGTTGATTATGGATACATTTTAATTGACGTAGTATCTGGTAGAGTAACCAACATGATGAAGATAATTTCCACACAATAGAAACAAGCTGTCTGACAGGAGTTCGTCATCAAGTAAATTACATTCGGTGGGCGGAGGATGAACGTAACTATAGTCACGTTTAACATCGAATATTGAAGAAAATTGTATTCAAAGATCGTCGTTTATCAATGTTGAGTAAACTAAGAATATCATTGATAAAAAAAGATAAAAATATCCACGTAAATGAAGACACACATAATAGTCTGTCAGACAGGATGAATTTTTAAGCTCAATTACCTCGTGAAAAGTCAAATTTATCGGACGTCTGCGATAATATATGGAATATTTCTATTTCTATTTACTTATATTTAATTCCATTTCTATTTATTTATATTTCCATGAAGATATTACTATTTTAATATCGTACAATCGAGTTTCGAAGTCTGACAGTCGTAATATTGTTCCGTGAGACATGGAAACCCAATGGCACCGGTTTTAACGAGTAACTTTGATTTAAAACTTCAAGAAACGTTAAAGGATTTCCGATTACAGAACCGTCCGATATGCATTCGGTTGAATTGATACAAAAATAACGCGCGAACGTCCGAGCTAATGAATCTATTGACCCAAAGTTTGCACGAGGCATGCAGTCTGAAAGGATAAAAGTTTCATGTGTCGAGATGGCCCGATATCGACGTGTCGATGGTACGACGGAAATAGCAGAAATCTCGTATAATAATGGTGGGACGTTCGTTTAATCGTTCTTGTCATTAAATCATTTCAAAAATTAACCCACCACGGCAGTTCCCTAGAAACGGAGACAAAATTTTCATAATAATTTAACAGAATTAATGGTGGAACCGGATGAAGAGAAAAAATAAATGAGAGATAAAACCGACGAGATGAAAGTTACATTTGGACGAATTTTATCGCCGTGAATTTTAAGATACGCGGATGATATAAATAATGCAAAATGTCGTGCATAAAATATACATCTTTGCTTTTTACTCGATCGACGTGCGAAAATTTTGTTGAACGTTTTACCAATTTCCTGGTATCAACCGGATGTGACGCTGTGAGGGATGAAACGTCGGAGTAAGATGAGGAAGTCTCATTGCTCGTTTCCATCAGCCCCCAGTGTTTCGAGTGGAGAACGATAAATCGGGGGATGAAATTGAAGGGAACGTGAAAGAAAGTGTTTTATTGAATTTAATTGCCATTTTCTCTTTGTTCGGAGATATTACTTTTTAATATTCCTATTATGTGTTGGAGATATTACATTTTTTTTTATTAACTAAAAAGATTCGATAGGATTGAATTTTAAATATTTTCAAGAATTTTTGAATACGTAGGAAAGTATGAGGGATTTTCAATGTTCATATATTCGTAGATATTTTCAACTACACTGTAATTCAATGTTTCAAACTCCCGAGTGAAGTTATATCGCAAATTTATGGCGTATCTAATTTAATATCAATCACATATCCCTTGGTGCGTCGATATGAAATTGCTGAAGCGAGAGAGGGCACAAAAGAGCCACAAATGAGTATTTGAGAAACTGGAAAAAATTATATTCATATTTCTTAACGGCTTATTGACATTAAGTATTGCTGGAGAATTATTATGGAAGAAAAGATTAAATGGAATTGCTTTAGAGAATTTGTAATGCTAATGAGGGTTGGGTTGATATAGTAATTAATTGAAATGATATAGGATACTTCGATTATTAGGTCATGAAGATCGCTATGTGCAAAGTAACTCCTTACAAGAGACTCGCAGTAAAAGTTCAGACAGTTTGGCCGGTTCGATTAACAAAGAAAATATCTCCACATCTCAATCACCAATTTTAATGAAACTCAAATATAATAGTTCTCGTAAAAATATTTGACACCTATTTTTTTTTATTTGGCAATCGGTCATGTCAAAGGGGTGAAAATCGGTCCCAAAGTTAAGGGTTGCGGTATTTCTAAATTATATTACAGTGAATATCTAAAAACATATAATAGATATATTTCTTGAGTCAATGTTAATAAATTTTCTTAAGTATTTGTTTATAAGAATCATATTTTCGTTACAAAATTATGGATAAATTAGAATTTTAATATTTTCACCACCGCGAAATAGAGTGCCTATACGGATTGTTGCTAGTTCGTAACTATTTACTTGGTAGCTTTAAAGAAAGCTAATTTTATTGCTAAATGCTCATTGATAACGAAAATGGCAGAATTTTCGGTATTTTAAAATGATACAATTCTCGGGTTCCTCGCGACCCGTGTTCTATTGTGGGAGATTGCCAGGTTTTCTCGATGCGGACAAATTCGACCTGCTTGCGGACTAACAATAAGAACTGTTAAAAGTGATAAAATGAATTTTTAAACATCCTTCAACTTATAATTGCCATCGAAGAACACTAATTAACCCTCAGTCAGTCTGCACAGGGCATTCGATGATGTAAATTGTGGGTCTCTACAAATACTAAAACCAAACAGATAATTTCCTTTTATGATGCTTAAAAATTGCACGACGAATCGATAATAGGCAGCAGATCAAGATTTTAGTGCAAAAGTGTTCATAGAAAATTTAGTGACCCATTACAAAGAGTTCAAAGTAGCCCAGGCGTCTGCCTGTCGCATTCTACGAATCTATATCCTCGACTTATTTGAAAATGTCAAAACTTATGACTCATGATAATAAATTGGTAATATGGGTCGCGATAATAACATGTTTTAATCTGATGAAAAATTCCAGGCACCTTTTTTTACAAAATATTTCGAAACTTTCAACTCCACGAGAAAAGCAGGGCGGCGTTTAGTACGCGCTATAGAGCTCGAATTTTTTAATTAGCAGATGTAAATGTAAAAATTCTGTAAAATAATTTATATTAATTGCGCCTTCATCATTTTTTTTTGAAGCAGCAGCAAAAATTCATCAATGAAGTCAAGTATTTCAAGAGCTACCAGGTAGTTATGAACGAGCAATCCTATTTCGCGCGTACGAGTTAATTTCAAGTGTAATACTTGTTTTGGGGATGAAAAAATAAAAATTGTAATATGTCCAGAATTTTATAGCAGAAATACAGTTTTTATAACCAGATGTTCAAGAAAATTTAGTGCCGTTATGTTAGAAAAACTATCCAAATTGTTATTTTTTAATGTATCATTTAAACAAATTGGAATTTTACCAAATAATTTTTACCGTCAAATTCTTCATAAAGAGGAACTAATTTTATAAAACTACACAATTACTCTATCCTCCATAGTTTCCGAGATATTCACCGAAATATTCTTTACACCCCTAACTTCGAGGTCGGTTTTCACCCCTTCGACAGGGGCGATTGCCGATATGAAAAAATAGATATCAAATATTTTTATAAAAACTATATTATAGTTCAATTTCATAAAAATCGGTAAATGTTACCTCAGGAGAGGTACTTATAAGTGGAAGAAGACCTTTATCGTCAGACAATTCCGATTTTCTCGTTTCTACGTTTCCAGGACAAAATCTGGAGATTCCTTCGCGAGCTAATATCAAGTTAAATGCGTTTTTCGAATCAACTTGAAACGCTAAATGAGCAACCTCTGCAACCATGATCCAATTGCGTCATATCCAACGCGAACAGACTTAATACACTTCGACAAGAAACCCTTTCTATCTGCTCTTTCCATTGATCATTTCCATCTACCATACAAAAAGATACTACTTCCCATAAAGTACTATATTACTTTCCAAACCAATCCTTCGTACAAGATATAAAGATGCAACGCGAAGTAAAACATGAACTGTACGTGCACCATCCAACTACGCTATACTAATCGCAGAAGCAAAAGCAGATCCGATCTTCCGTAGATCGTTCAAGAACAAATAAAACGGTAGCTTCCTAATTCGAAAAAAAAGATATGTATATATATATATGTATAAGAACAGACGAATTTTTGATCGTAAATTAACGAAAAAATCAAATAGAAAGTATAAGTACAATAAATGCCTCTTACGGATGCCCGTCCGGTGGCCTACCGCAATTCGGGCCGATCGTCATTACGGCGAATCATCCCCCGGTAAGGTTCTCTGTTATCAGTAAGAAAGAGACGATCTCCAGGATACCGGTCGCACCGGAAGTTACGCAGTTACCGCCGGTACGAGGTACATACGTTACACGCGGCCCGCGAGGCACGTAGAGAGAAATACGTCCGGATACGTGCTGCCGCAGAACGAACTCGCGAGATTCCTGACCATTGGACCGACCCTCGTGCATGCATACTTTAGCATAACGTTCTCTATACAATATCCAGAAAGAGGGACGAGGAGAATGTAGGAAAGAGAGAGGCGCGTACGAAGGGAGGGCCAGAGAAGGAGATGTATATGCCCCTCCCTCTCTTCTTGGTCGTCCTACCGCGCTGACCCCTTCCCATTGCCCTCGCGAATCGATTTGTTATTGTTTTTGTGTCTGCGGTCGTCGCGGCGAGCGGAGAGAGCGGGGTGTATATCGGTGGGTGGCTGCCAGCCCGGAGGCCGGGACCGGGACTGGGGATGAGGTTCGGAGGTTCGAGGTTCGAGGCTGGAGGGTGGAAGGAGGGGGTGGCTGCCAGTCGCGCACGAAGCTTCGAAGGCTCGGTTTTCGGGCCGGCAGAGAGGCGACCAGGAAGGGCGAACAGGGCTGCTACCAGCCACCCTCCTTTCTCCTCCTCTTTATCCACCTCTTCCTCCTCCATTTCATCCTTCTCCCCGCTACCGAGCAAAGGGGAAAGGGAGCGCGGTAAGAGAGCACCACCACCCTCTCCCTCTGGATGCTCGAAAGAGACGGACGAATTGATACACGCTCCTGGCCAGTGGTGTAGCCGGTACCGGGAACCCAAGATTTTTTTTTCTCCCATTTTCGAAATAAACACTTGGGATGATTGGAATTCGAGGAGTTATTTGTTTTTTCTTTTTTTTTTTTTTCTTCTTGAGAAGAAGAATTAGAGAGAGTGATAAGCGTTTGGGTAGATCGCTTACGTAGTCTGTTTACGATCATTGGTAGTGGATGACGTTCATCCCCCGACGAATGGAGTATCATTCTCGACAAAGGGAAATCCCGGCTACGCTACTGACTCCACTACTGAAAAGAGCGAGAGAAAATGGGTGGGTGAGGATGGAAGCTGGCACAGTGATGAGAGACCGGGGAGGAAAAGGGAGAGGACGAAAACGGGTGGACGGAAGAAGCGAGACGGGGAGAGGGAGGAACCGCGAGGGTTAAATGGAGAGGGGGTTAGTCGCTGGTCGCCGAAGAGAAGAGCAAGAGGGGAGAATAGATCGGATTGCGTGGTCGGCACGAGGCTGGTAGATATGAGTGCAAAGGGGGTAAAGGAGGAAGAGAGGAGCAGAGAAAAAGAGAGAGAAACAGGATGAGAGAAAGAGAGAAAAAGAGGGTTAGAGAGAGAGACATATCGAGAACGAGAAAGATACAAATCGAATAGAAGGAAAATGGTGCGGGGTCGAAAGACAGAGAGAACCCAAAAGACCGAGAGAGAGAGAGTGTGAGAGGGTGGGGGAGAGAATCGAGGTAAGGCGAGAAATACGTCGGTTTGACAAGTGACAACCGATCGCACCACTGACGTCACAGATCACTCGCTCGGCCGTCCCTCACAGCCACAAACGCGATTTGTTTCACATACACACACGCACAGGGGTAGGTCGCGCGCGTGCGACGTGTCGTGCATCATGCCGTCACTCGCGTTCCGTGCACGGTACGTTGTACGTAAGCTTTCCACGCCGCGAGAAAAAAAAAGGTATACCACGAGAGGGTGAGAAAGAGAAAGGGGGAGGACGCGGGGGGTGGAGGGGAGGAGAGGGTGAGAGAAAGAGAGAGAAGGAAAGACGGAGAATGTTTGAAAAAAAGGGAGACTGCGCGACTATAGACAGAGGGTGAGATAGAAAAAAAAAATGAGACGAAATTTTTCGGCTCAAGTAAGTGGTAAGTATTTACGATGCTAACCGGCCGATAGCCCCGCGCGACGCCTCTATCTGGTTACCATTACACTCGGATGTATGAAATGCGCCAGCAGCATACACCATCCCCCCACAATAGCCCTATTTATGATTGGGCAAAATTGCTTTCCATGCGCAGAATAAAATCGCGCGCGGGCCAGGAAAAATCCGCGGGGGTTGGATGCATGCGAGCGTCACGACCTGCGCCGGGGTGCTCCCGTTGCGTACGAATTCTATTACGATCTCGTGATTTCCTATACCATAGTCATGATCATCGAAATCGGGCATGAATTATGGAATGATCTTTCTTCTATGATTTTTGTCGCTGTACGGAGCTGTAAAATTTCCGTGAAATTAAATATGGCGAGGTCGCGATCATGCGTAGAAGGGACGCCACCCTTATCTCTCGACTCACCAATCAGCGGATGCGAGCTGATTTCAAAGCAGTACCGTCGGTAGCGCTACCCTCGTTAAAGGGTACGATGAGTTTCTTCGAATTTTCGTAGATAGGTATCTTTTGTGAGAATTTTAGGTCGGAGTGAATGGTTCTTTCTTTTTCTCTTAATTTTGAAACTGCTTTGTGACGGGATGATGAAAAGAACGAGATTTTGCGATGTTTCAACGCCGGATTGCGGTGAAGGGTAGTTTTTTTTTTTAATTCGATCCTAAAATATGGCGCCGCTAAGGTTGAAATTTTCATGATATTTACGAAATTCTTGGGGGAAGAGATAAGCTTGGAAAAATGCCGAAGAATCTTATAGACACGTTTATACATTGAAATTTTTAATTATTTATTATTTTAAACTTTTCAATATAAAACATAGTAATCACGTTTTTTTATAAGTTCATATCACTTGTGAATGGTTAAATCAGTTTCCTATTCATCCGAGCATTGCGATAAAGAAAGTGATGCAGTTTTTAATGCAAGAACCTGCAGAGCACAAAGTTCCTCCTCGAATCTGAAAGTAGAATCATATTACGTAGACCTAGCATTTTGACATAATTATAAAAATCAAGATTTATGAAGATATATACTCTTTTGCACAATCTTCTATATCTTTGAACTCCTCGAGAAAATCCTTGATTGCATCGCTAACATTTTGATAAACGGTACTATGCGGTTCAAACTTGGCTGCGATTGGCTTTAGAGTATTGGCACATTCCTTTAAAGTTTCTCGTATATCTTTACATTCTTCTGGTGTTTCCGGGAGTATTATATTTTTACACCGTAGTGCACAGAATGGTTGCAGTATAGAGTGTAAGTGAGAAAGGGTAGACTTTACGATACTTGCCTGCTCACTTTCTGAAAAAAAATATATCATTGTCATACTGTTCTCTAGAAACTAAAATTTTTTAAAGAAACCACTCACTGATGCCTTTATTAATTTCTGCTATCTGTCTGTCTACTTCGTTCTGTGCTAGTGCTAGAGCAGTTCTACCTCTTTCTCTTGACTTAAGCTTAAATAATTTTTCTTCGTCGTGATCCAATTCTATGGCTATTGTAGCCAGTTGAGCGGTACTTAGTTCTTTTATTTCTTTCGCTTTTTTTTCCATTATAAGCGAAGACAAAGTGTTTTGCGCATACTCATCATATAAAAGGCCAAGTTCAATGTCTTTAGAATCACTGTCTATAATTGTTAGCCTGTCCAGCAGTACCTGGGAAGGGATCATCGATGCTCGATCACTGGCAAGTCTTCTTCTCGACAAACCTAATTTAGTGAAGCATTAGCAATTTTATATTACATCTCATCCGTAAAAGTCTATAGGTAATACCTGATTTTGAGAGCAACATCACAGTATAGAAGTAAGCTTAGGATATACACAAAGGTAAAGTTTGTTACATTGTGACTGATTGAGATCAAATTTTTTGGAGAACGACCGATTGATATCTGACGGCATCATTGTTGTTCTTTGACGAGAACTTTGTGGACGAATGGATGTACTGTGGCCTGCTATATTCTTCTTTGCAAGACTTGGAGTTAGTGGACCACGTTTGCTAAAAACATAATGGAATTAGCATATATACAAAGAAATTATATGTAAAAAATTTCTACCTTTTAATTTGTTGCTGGTTTGGCTTTTCTGCCTGAGGTTTCTCCATCTTTTTGTTTGCAATTATTTTTATACTGTTATTACAAATTGATAAATGTAGCAAAGTGTATTTCGATACTGTCGTAAACTTAAATTGCTAAAACCAGTTATAACTATTAGGTCGAGTCATAAGTAACTTCCGTTTTTTTATGAGACATTTATTTTGCTCTCATTAAATAACAAAATTATATTAATTTATTATGTATTCTCCGTTATTAGGTATAACCTTCTCCCATCTTCCTGGTAGTTTATTAATCCGTTCCTTGTAAAATATGGTTGGTTCGGACTGGAAGAAGTTTTCGATGACCTGTATGTGGTCGCGCATTGTCGTGTTTTGCAAGTTTCTTTTAGTCCAAACCAACCACATTTTCCACGGAAGGGATTAATAAACTGCCAGGAAGATGGGAGACGGTTATACGTAATAACGGAGAATACATAATAGATTAATATAATTTTGTTATTTAATGAGAGCAAAATAAATGTCTCATAAAAAAGCGGAAGTTACTTACGACTCGACCTAACACAAAGCCCAACCAAATATCAGACTGACAGTTTGAAATTATTCGAAACATATTCGAATGTCAGTGTCGCCCTCTGAGCAGTGATGCCAGGACGTTCCCACGCATGCGCACTACCTAATCCTCAGTAACGTATATACTTCATTCAAATATGGGGTATCGTTAGACCCCTGTGACAATTGAAATGCGGTAGAAATTACAGGAAGAGGACATTTGACTACATACGTTCATGGAAACAACTGCCGTCGAGCTGTGACGTCACATGCACATGCGCACTAAGGCTCCCACGTGGGACAAAATCCCACGGCCTGGCATCACTGATATCAACTTTTTATAGGCACACCAATTATGCCGCCATAGACACGGTATAAAAGATGTGGGACACAAATAAAAAGATTCAATAAATCATGCAAAAATGCAATGGCTCATAATCTTTTCCTTCATAACTGTAGTAATACTTAGTATAGAAGGACATTCTATATCTCGTTCCTGATAATATGTTCCGTCAAGTATATATCTAAAAACAGGACGCAATTTATCTTCAGCTGCTATTTACCTGCAGTCGAACATTAACACATTGCAAGCCGATTAAATATCAGCCGCCAAATTTATTATGTTTAACAATATTGCACTTTTAACCATCAATTGTCTTTCTTGTCCACTTTGTTTTCCTCAAGAAAGAATAATATGGGTGATATTAATCGGTAAAGTCAGTAATTATATATTTGAAATTCCGCATTACCGCGGGATCAGCGTGCAATGTCTTAAACAACTGTACCGATAGCACGATTGCACGGTGAACAGTATACAAGGATTGTGCTTATTGTTAGAGGACTTATTTCGGAAGGCAATTAAAATATAAATCTTCCGTATTCTTAATTTATATGTATAGCACGTTAAGCATACATCATTGCATTTCCAATTGGATATTTCCAATACGCTGACAATGGGAACAAAGACGTTGTCATATTTCTTTCTCACTTATTTATTCCTCTTGTGTGTTTGATAACATTTACATAAATGAATGCATAAAATGTAATTAATGTTGTACGGATTTCACACGAAACATTTTAAAAAACTAAAGATATATAAGTACACACATTCTGTGATAGCATTGAATCCAGACAAGTGTTTGAAGTAATTTCAGTAAATTCGTTAAAGTGCAACCAGTCACAAGCTTTTCTTGGGACGAAAAATTAGCTTACTGTTTAAAAGAAAAAAAATTGTAATGTGTTTGCTGCGAGGAACTTACGAAATATCTAATAAAATAGCTATATATCACACCTGATTGTAATTTCACATATAATAAAATTGATTATTATTACTTAATTATAATTGTACAATAAAACAAAATTAAAGGTGATTCCATATAAAATTTCCTTATAACACGATTTTACCCTATACAACATCGTCGAGTTTGTAATCAGGATTTTAATTAAATTAATCCATTGTACAGTCTCAATATATATCTGAATATTTAATAAAACATAATGTAAAAATCATTCGAAATGTTAAAATATTACATTATAAAAAAAAGCATACCCTTCAGGTATTCAAACTAATAAACTGGTATGCAATAATATTCATATTGTTACGTACAAATATAAAAAAAGTTAGAATATTACAACAGAAATTCTGCAGTGTTGTCTCCTCACTGCTCTACATATAATACATTTGACTTGATTAACTTTAAAAAAAAATATATAACTGCCATGTATCATGATTTATGTGTGGTATTTTAAAATATATACATGTCCATTTTCCCTTAATACCATCGCATTAGCTCAATCCTTTCAATTACACAGTAATGAGCAAGTATTTTTTACAAATATTGTCAGTCACGGTTAACGCTGCCAGTAGTATTTCCGATTCAGACAGAATATCGTAAAATTCCGAAATTTTTATTTTTCGACTTATATTGCAATATGGTATTTAATTTAATACCATGGACGTTAATATTGATATTTCAATCGAATAATAATAGAATATGATTAAAATAATTGTTTTCTTTTTTTTTTCTTTTTTTGAAAAATAGGTTATATCGTGTTATGATATAGTTATCTCTTCGATGATATCATTTATCACGTCTGGATCCAATGCTTATTTAACATATTGCCAAATATAATGGACGGAGTGGAGGAATGCACGGGTAAAAGCAAAGGGATAATTATAGTATTCACAAACGATGTGATAAATGAGATCTTATACCGATGCTTGTGCAAGTGACCTACAATTGACAACAGAAACTTTTACACCACAAACTTCTTTGGACAAAATAAAATATTAAACAGAGTAATGTTGGATTACAAATTAAACAAAATTGATAAGATTCAATAATAAATATCGTCGTTAAAGAAAGTAAATGTGGATTTATGTCCTGTTTGTAGTTAAAGCAAGCAAATGGCTAAACAGTCAAGGTCGCAATACGTGTTATTTTGCAACACGTGACAAGATTTGTAAAATCAAAGCAATGTCCGTATCGTGTGCTATCGATGCACACCGATGCATTCAACCTTTGTACTCAACCTGGAATCTGATTAGCAATAGTGTTAGGACCAACAGAGACATTTGGAGAAGTTGTAGAGTCCTGCATTAATGTACGTGTTTCCTCTTCTTGATCGGAAAGTGGTACAGCTGGAGTATCGTGCGAACTGGTCTGTTTCAACTTCATTTGGCTCGGCAGCTCCGTGAGTACTGGCCCGTACTGCGAAGTGGAACCCACCAGCAAGTCAGTCGATGGATTCAAACCGCCCAACATCTTTCCTCATAGCAACGCGTACGTAAGATAAAGAAACAAATGCACCAACCAGAGAGCAGATGGCTTCCGGTTAAACAGAACCAAACTCAAAAAAAATTTCACTAAATTTTCTGCCTACCTGACCACTACTTCCAACCATTCCATTTCTGGGAGATTTACTGCGCCGGAAGAAACGAAGCCATGCCCAAATAAAGCCCAGTAACAATCCCACCAACATCATACCAGCACCTAATGCTATAGAACTTTTTGCAGCATCATCAACATGCTCTTCTATATTCGTGGCCAATGTTGTCGAACCCACTTTGATCTATAACCATTTTTTAATTTAGACTGCTTCCACGTATATCTTATATATTTATATATCTATTTTAATGCCAATAGAAGTCAAAAATCGATAATTGCCTAGAACTTTATGGGCACAAAATGTTGTTTTACATAAACATGAAAATATGAGGAGCACCGATTCCTTATCATTAAATTATATCAAAATATTTTATCTGGGACTTGAAAACAATATGCATAAATTACAAAAAAAAAAATAGATTCTACCCTCTGACTTATAATTTTTTAATATGTAACACAGCTATGAAATTTACCTGTAACCATTCACAAATTGTGGCAGGCATACATTTTCGGTATTATTAAAAAGAATCACAATAACATACTAGAAATAGTTATACTATCTATAAAATAAATACTTAATATCTGTTCATTATCTAAATAATTCTGATAATAAACTTATAATATAGTTATGAGTACTTCTTATCAAACTTATGATATCTTAAATTGATGTCAATATTTCATAACACAATACTATCTCAATACATGATGCATACAAGTGTCTTGAAAGTAATACTCAAAATAATCTACAGCTCTATTCAATTTGTAGCAGTAAAATACTAATCTCTACTTTATTAAACCCGTTACAGTTACAGTAATTTTGAAAAAAATGTTAATGATACAAAGAAAAGAAAATTTCTGGACCTTCAATTCCATATAGACTCCAAAACGTTTAATTATCCTATTAACATCTTTGAATACTAAACAAAGTTCACTTTAAAGTACATCTACCACCAACAAAATTTCAAAACCTCAAAGGACACATTTCCTTTTATCATTTCTCACAATTTACAGACAAACCCTTTGCATTTAAAGTTACAAGTACTATACCCACAAGTAAATCGAGATGAAATGAAAATAATAGACAATACATGACACTTTCGTGTGATAAAAAAGAAACATTGATTCAGAAAACGAAGGAAGAGCATTTTGAACGTTACCTCCGCCTCGTTCTCTTGCGGCGTATCTTCCGTTGATACCAGGCTCACCAGCATCGTCGTAAGGCCAGCAACGAAGAATGATAAAGCAACAGAGAACAATACCCATTCGAACCATTTTCTAGAGCTGATTTTATGTCTGGATATAATTCTCAAAAAGCCACTTCTCAATCCACCACCACCTCCGGCACCATCGCCTCCGCTGTCATACGTGTAACCCACTGTTGTGGGTTGATAAACAGCACCACTATCTGGCATATCTTCTCGTGAAATATACGCAATTTTCACGGCTTTCCTCGTCCTTTACAGGACACCTTTCCTCACTGCCAAACTTTAAGCTACGTGCAATCCAGAAGTGGATAACAACTAGTGTCGTTTAACGTAACGTAGAATGTACCAGCACTCTATCTCGATACGTCACTTCGATTAACGTCTTTTTTTTATCCTCTCGTGTCTACTTTTTTCTCTGTTGCACTTTAATCTCAATTTTACAATTCTGATACTGTACGTATGCAGTAATGCAGGTTTACCGTGTACACAGAAGACACAGCACACGGATCAGATGCGTCATATACTAAAAATTCGTATTACATATATCATTGATGCTGTATAAAGATACTGACGATACGAGAAATCTTGGAACTAATTTTTCTTCGAATTCGTCATAATAATCGTATGATGGCACCACAATCTGATTGTAGGGATTTCGATGGACTTAAAGACACTAGGAATTATAATTGTTTGAGTAAGGAAAATTAGATTGATATTGGTGCTGCAACTGCACGTTTTATGTATACTTTACGCACGTACAAGAATAAATTGTGGAGAGAGGATAATGTAATTGGTTCCTTCGTTTTTTATGTAAAAGTGAATGCCTTGGGACTTTTATTTTTCATCCTAGCAAAGTCTTGGCAACATGCGGACGTTCGGATCATTTCTAGATGGCGGAATGGTAGAGATTTTCTTCAGTTCTATGGTGCTACTTGCTGTTTCCCGAGTATGAGAGTTACTTTATCGACATTAATCGATTTTCTTGCAGTAGAATTGATAATATACCATCAGCAGGTAGTAGTGATTACAGTGACTGGTTTGAAAGAAATTCCGCTACATCCTGGACTTTGTATTGTTCATGTGAACTTCCCTATTTATTCCTACCCTTACTATTTAAATTTACAGTTTTGGATTTAAATGTATCATTTAATTACGCATTGCAATAGATTAATTTAAAATGATTAAGTTACTGCAACATCTCTTAGTTTACGATGGAAGAGCAAAAATGTCGATTTTTATTTGAGAAAATTGCAAGACAAGGGTTGAATGTAGTCTTGTCAGACTTCAATTCGTTCCAAACAAAATAAGTTTCTCACATAGATTGCCTTCAAATACTGAAGTCTGATTAACAATAAGCTTTTATTATCGTGTAACTTTTAACGCCACAGTTGATACATAAAAATTTCGACCCTCTTCGTCCATTATTAAAGCAATCTACAATTATGGAGGTTTCTTCGAATAAAGACAGCAATGTTACCATCAAATCAATTACGTTGCATTATTGCTCCCCAAAAAAGTAAACTGTGTACGTACGAAAACGTACGGCACAACCGAAGAATGTAAAGGGGTAAGGGACAGCGAGAGAAAGGGAGGAAGGAAGAGTGAGACAGAAATGTGGAAGCTAACGTGAATATTTTTACCCAAGCCTGTTAACTACACTCTGTTATTTTATCTCACGTACACGGCTTTCCCACTACTACCACGATGTTACGCAGGAATATAAGTTTTAAGGCGTGTTTTGATAGCGTCAGGGCGTGTCAGACGGGGCTTCCTACCTAATGGATCGCTTCTTCGTTCATTCGTTCATACTTTTTGAAGTGCATGACCCATGATACCACCAAAGTTCCCTCGATACAGACCCTCACGAATGTTCAATTATCGCGTAATTATTTGGCCCTGCTCCAAAAGAGTTTGCGCGTAATTTCGTAGAATACTCGAAGGGTACATTCGACGTTACGACCGCCCCTTGTGGCCTTTCTAATTATACCTGTGTCAAAATATCGAAGTCATGGGGATGTCAGGTGAAAAGAAAATTCTATGAAACAGCTACAATATTCAAATTGAGATCTGCCCTCTAAGGATCTAACTTTTGCTCGTTGCCAAATTTGATATAATTGTAAGAAATAGTCCCAAATTCAAGCTATGACCGATAATTTAAAGATTTCTCTATTGATTTTTGCTAACTTTGTCGCGATTCTCAGAAATAGGTTCAGAACTCAAACTATGATCGACTAACTAAGGATTTGTCTTTTGATTTCCGATAACTCTCTTGTAATCCTAAAAATAGCATTAAAGTTAAGGCTACAATCCTCTATTGAAGTATGTGACTTTTGATTATTAACAATTTTGCCGTAATTCTCAAAAATTGCCAAAAATTCAAACTGAGATCCGGAATTTTAAAGGTTTCACATTTTATTGACAACTTTATTGAAATTGATGAGGATTATTTTCGTCAGATATTACGAAATTGATATTACGTAGTCAACGAATGGATAAATGCTTTTGATTCTCTCGATCCAACGAGAAAAGAACATAACGTTGGATTTCGTCGCCGCAATTTCGCACGACGAAACGGTGACGATTGCAGCCTCGTCGGTTAAAAGGTGTGAAAAGGAGAGAATAAAAGAACTTAATAGCGGACGCGTATTTACGTGAAACAATATTTTTGTTGGCTTTTAAAAGCCGGCGACGCAACGTTCTCTCCCCTCTTTTTCTCTTCTCGCCGTTATGCCGCTGGCTGAAGTGCGCCACGGGGATACGTGAAGACGTCGTCAGTCGTCGACTTCGTCTTACGCATATTTTTGACGCCGGTATAAATCTCGAATTAGTATTAACCCCCCCTAACTCTATCCGTTAACATTTCCCTTAAAAAATACCCCTATTCCCTAGTCATGCAACTTCAACTAACAACTTCAGCGATGCGGCTGCAATTGATACCTTTGCACTTCCGAATAACTTCGAATCTTCATCATATCTAATTGAATTATTAACCCTTATCGTAAGTTAGCATTTTTCACACAACTTGCTGGTAATTTGAACTCTTTATTTAACACGTCACAAGTGTCACTCATCATTGCAAGATAAGGGGTTGAAGAGAATAGGAAAGAGCTTCCTCGAGTGAGCCATCAATGATTGCCCTGCCATTGAGATCCACGTCTTCAGGTCGCGGGCTCTGATCCATTCGAGATTTTCACCGGGTGCAAACAAACCGAATCGAACAATTTGTTTTTGTACGCCAACTAAGTAGTCAACTATCTGGCACGCGAGCCTCAGAGAGTAGGGCACATAGAAGCCGAAAGACAGAGAGAACATGAGAGAAAGAGACGATAGTGAGATCAAGAGAGGGAAAGAGAGGTATATCAGAGGGGCAAGCGAAGAGAGAGAGAGACAGATAGAGAGGAAGAGAAAGAGAGAGGAGAGAAGATCACATACCACGGTACGAAGACGAGGCGACAAAATCAATTATTTTGTTAAACAACAAGCCATGTTATGTTAGGTTTGCCAAAATAACCAAAACAACGCTACGGTTGGTAGCATCGCGTACACGCCGGTTCATTCAGTCCTTCGTCCGGACCGTTTCCATTCATCCTTTCGGTGGCACGGCCCGCGACCGTGACAAATCGTCGTCATAATCAGGAATTAGGATACGCATTCTGCGTTCAACATTTCGCAGACGCCAGTTTGAGGCTGGATTAGGGTGCTGTTAATTCTCCTTGTAATTTTGAACTAGACTTTTTTCGTGGAGAAGGAGAGGGTTTGAGACGAGATATTGACGAGCTACATTGGGCTATCAAGTTGATTAGTGATAACTAGACTGCGGATGTTTATGCAAATTTCGAGTTTCAGAAATGCAGGTGAGACAGGAAAACCTATCTAGGGATTTATTGCACTCAATAAATATTACAACAAATACCATACTTTGGATATTTTAGATACATTTTTATATTATGTCCTTTTTGTATATTTTAGCTGTATTTAATTTGTCATAAATGCATAAAAATCCGCAGTCTGGTGATAACCCTTTGTGGACGGAGATTTTTTTTAATATTGGGAAAGAATCGTTTATTTGCCGATGAGAAACCACTTTTTTATCGAAAAGTCAAACTGTTAATATATGGAAGTTGAAAATTAGTAGTTAGCTAACAATATATCTCGGTTATATTTCAATTTGTCAACTGTAATCGTGCTAACTAACTGTAATACATGCACCGACAAATTATAATCAAATTTTTTCTCAGGTCGCATATATGCGCCCGTCGTCCTCAAAGGGCTGAAGACAAAATACGACTTTCCTCTTTCTCACTATTCCTCCATTTTTTCTACTTCCCTTTCCCTTCTTTCTCGTTATTGTTCTCTCGTTCTTCCTATTTTTTCACACCTTTTCTCTCATCCCCCTATTACTTCGAGTCTTTCTCCCTCTTTTATCGTTCTCCAACTCTCTCCTTCTCTCGAAATCCATCCTGGCCTGTCCACGTACGAACGTACGTAGGGGGAGAGAGCGCAAGAACGAACGTTGTTATTACAGATGCCACTCGTTCAGGATCCCGGGGTGTATTTCAGGCACAAAGAAGCCTCCTTCCAATCCGGAAGAGTGACGCCTAATTTTCGTGATCGCGCTTCCACGGTTTTCTGGAAAGCCGCGGAGGACGAATGGGTCGCAAGCCTTTACTGATCTATGAGAATTCGCCGATCTCTTGTATGTTTCGTTTCGTTAACTTGCGGGGATTTTTTAGATGTTTGCTCGATTGGGGTCGTCCAATGAATTAGTCTAATTTTTGCACGTGGGTTCAGCAATTAACATTAACGCGAAACTTATAGTTCAAGTGATAATAAAAAGAATGCAACGACTACAATGAGTTTGGAATAATTACAATAAGAGTACAAGGTACAGGTATTAGAAATCTGAGAAAGAAATAGATCAAGAATCCCTGGAGATGAAACCGGTAGAAATGGAATTTCATAACTGAAAACCGTCATAGTTTCTTCCAATTTAATTACAGAAATATATTTCTGAGCGATAGGAAAACATAATGGCTGCAGAATATTCCTATTTACTCATCTGCCTCAAATGCAACCCTTAACCTAATTTCATAACTGAAAACCGTCATACTTTCTTCCAATTTAATTACAGAAATATATTTCTGAGCGATAGGAAAACATAATGGCTGCAGAACATTCCTATCTACTCATCTGCCTCAAATGCAACCCTTAACCCTTTGGACTAGCAATGCAAATATGTAGTCTGAGAAAAAATTGAAACAAAATCATTGCAATATGCTGACACTAATTTTTCAATTAAATTCAATGTATAAAAATGTCTCCGCCCGCAAAGGGTTAAAATCAGAGTTTCGGCTACCGTCGAGAACAGGATGACTCGAGTTTATACTTTCGCGTGCCAAAGGTGACATTCTGAATTTTCTCTCGCAGAACCCTCATCAAACTTCATCAAAAGATCCTCTCACCCTTCAAACTCTCGAAACGATCGGCGTCTCAGTGCCGGCAACGACAACGATAATAATTCACCCCATTCTCTCTGCTTTGGGTATGGAAAATCCGGGAAAGCAATAATTGCGATGAAAGGCGTGGGATGTTTTCTTTTGCGGTCAGCGAAATGGACGAATCCTCGAATATCTATATAGGAACAGAGACGAGAAGTCCACCAAAGGAAAAGACGCGAAAGAGAAAAAGAAAGAGCAACGATGAAAAAGACAATGATGGAAAAAGGAGAAAGACATAAGGAGGGGGTGGTAGCAAGAGAAAGAGACCCGGAGGAAAGGAGAAAACGAGAGAACAAGACGAAGAGGGAGAGAGGAAAGAGGGAATTCGTGTTGGAATAACATTGGGTGACTATGGTATTGTCAACCCCCGTACTCTCGCGGTTCTCCATTCCTCGTTTCGTTCTCTCCGTCTCTTCTCTCTCCAAATTGTCCCCTTCTTCCCCTATACCGACCTATCCTAGCTCTCTGGTTTGGTTTAGGCACTAGAATGTACGAGGAGCTCCCGGATAGAATAGAGACGGTGCCTGGCTGTCAGGAGGGATGAAACAACACCCCGTTCCCACCGTTTCTTCTCTCCCTCGCATTTCCTCTCCCTTGCTCTCTGTCTCTTCCCCTTTTCTCTCTTTCTATCTTTCTCTTTCTGTTCCTTGCCCTTTTCCATTACCTCTTTCTATCCTGTTCCACCATCCCTCTCCCAATTTTCCTCCCTTTTGCCTCGTTGTCTCCTATCCGTTCCCTAAATGTAGCCAATAAAAACAACGGTAGGTACCGCCACGAGGCAACCGGAGAAAGATCGAGGATAGGCGGTGAATTATAAAAATAACAGTGCGAAACGATCGACACAATTGGCCGATTCAGTCGTTGATGCGGCAGGCTCGCGAAAAATCCGCATTCATCGACGACGGTGTGCCAACTGTTCTTCCTTTTCTTCCATGCTGCTTTTTGTGCCTCGTGTTGGTACTTTTAATACGAAAACTATGGAGGGGGTGAGAATAAGGGGATTCCAATTTTTTTTGGGATAAATTCACTAAGTTGATTGAGGAGCTGTGCAGAAAATATTCTCCTTCTATGGTATAAAACTGTAATTATTATCGAGGCTGGGATAATAAGGTGGTTTTAATTTATTTGGATAATTCTCCAAGTTTTAAAACATAAATCTCTGATAAGCTATTAAGGAGTAGATAGACACCGGTGAAATTGAAGTAAACAGAGAATCAGAAGGTCTCTTCGTTAGAAAGGTTTCCATTGTGCCAAATAACGATCTTATCTACTAACAACGATCAGTGGATAAATTAAGCCATCGTATTAGCTTAACCCTTTGCACATCGAGAAATTTTTAATATGATCTTTCAGCAATTTCTTGCCATTTTCACTCTGAGCTACCATCTACTCCATCTTACTTACAGTAGAGAAAGTGCGCGGAAGATGGAAAATCTTGATTTGTTATTAAAAAACGGACATAAAAATAACAATTTATAAAAGTACACAGTTCTTTCTAAATTTCGCCGTAGCAGCAACAATAGTGGAAGCTCATATAACAATGTCACTGATACAGCAAGAAATGGAGTGCAAGGGGTTAAATAATCTCGTAGTTCCTGAAAAAAGGAGATCAAATACTGCAATACCAGATTGTCCGCCATTTTCATCCCTTTTCTATCTAATCTACCTGCGTTCTTCATCATTCCCGCAATCTTTCTCTTCTCTCTTCCTCCAGGTTTCTCTTTCTCGTCATCTCCTTCCATGCACTGCACACGAACGCCTGCTCGGCACGGCACGGCGAAGTCAAAGAGAGATAAAATCTATAAATATGTGGGAGGCGCACGCGACCCATTCCAGTGTTTGTTCAACCAGGAATAACCTCCGTTTCTTCATCGTACGCCGAACCCCGAGAAGAGGCTGGTTTTGTGGCTTGACGCAAGCCTAATCCAGGGTGATGCTTCGTTAACCACCTCCGGCAAACGACTACCGAAGGTCTTTATCTTATTTGAGCTGCCTCTCTCTCATTTTCTTTCTCTCTTCGCCTTTTTTCCCCTCTCTCATTCTCTCTCGTTCTGTTCCTTGGCATCCCTTTAGTTCGTTTGACTTCGTACGCTGTGATATTGTCTGTGCTAACCGACGAACACGTATTTTAGTCGCATGAAGTATCCTTCGAAGTTTGGAACACCGGAAAGGGTCCAACCGGATAAGGATGAAAAAAGTACCCGCAATGAAAATGAATCTTGAGACACACCATTCGATAAATCTCTTAAATAAAAGCCTTTCTGTGAAGTATGAATAAGCTATCCTTACCGTAAGGGTAGTTATAGGGTGCAACGTGTTTTGCGGTTTTTGCTCGATTTCTCTTGTTCGGTTTCACAGAAAATTTTTACAAAAATCACAAGTATTATACCAAATGGTATTAGTACTTTAATATTTTTGGTTGGCATATAAATTTTTAAGAAATTGATAAAGTTTAAGACCTTTCACTTTTAATTGAATAGATGAAGTAAGTTTTATATTTTTACAGTACTTGTATTGTACCGTAAATATTAATGTGTGATTTTTTCAGATTTTTCGGAGTGGTAGAACATAGTTAAGAAAAATAAAATCTGATGTTTCCTTACTTTTAGCTCCGCCTGACTTATCACAGATTTCTACTACTTGCTTGTAAAATTCTGTCGAAAAATTTCCAACCTCGCAAGGAGTACAAAACTAAATATTTCACTTTGAGCTCTGTCTGATTTTTCACCGACTCCTACTACTTGTTAAATTTTATCAAAAAACCTTCAATCCCGTAAGTAGTATATACCAAAATATCTCAGACGAATGTTAGATTGGTCTGACTTGCCGCAGATTTGCTTTACTTACCTGATTGTGCGACTCAAACTTGTGCAAACCAATTTTGTAATTTCCTTCGGTATAGGTACCAAAAGTATCGAGAAATTTTTATTTCTGAAATTCAAAGTCCACCACCTCCAACATTCGTTATCCAGGACGAATTACGTGGACGGTCGTGGAATTCGTACAATTTGTCGGCAGAACTTTGGGTTAGGTCGACGTCTCGTTGGGTAGGTTTGAGAGAGAGTTAGTTAGCCCGACGCGAAACGCCAGCAGAAAGGAATTAGTTAGCGGTAAACACACCTCATCAATCTTCCTCGAACGTCGTCGTTCGCCTCTTCATCGCGGCGCGATGTACCGACGATCTAAAATACTCCTCGACACGTGTATCCATTAAAGTGGTAGCTCCTCGTCGAAACTCGCCTCCGCTGCATCATTTTCTACTTCGAAATCACCCTATACCTGGAAGTCTGACAGACTTAGACACGCCTCGATGATAACTATCCGTGATTTGTGGTTATTTTTTCAATGTGCAGTTAGCCGAAGGAAATTATTGTATGATTCTTTATTAACGCTTCTCTAGATCGAGGTATTATAATAATTATGGGGGTTGAAGGAAGTTGTCATCAACTTGAAGCAATTATCGTTGAGTTTTAAAATTTAAAGTAAAAGGGGAATATTAGATAGAGTATGTTAAAACTCTATGATCAGGATTTCATGCTTCTTTTAAGTACTATAGTTTAAAAATTATGTGGAAGAATGCAGAAATAACATTAGCAAATGAGAGATCGGTATGACGACAGAATTGCAACAAGGCTTAGGAGGAAAAGTACAAGTGTAAGATTTTTAATCTGAATTCTAAATAAAAAAAAATCGCAATATTCTATTCTTTCAGCATACCACCTCCAACTCTTATTCGCTAATACCTCTTCGATCACGCTTATTTTCCCTTCCAGCTTGAAATTAAAGAAAATTCATTGCATGAATGAATTCACTTTATATTTCCATCTATTCAGAAGTAGCTCGACTTGAAAATCCTCACGAAATTCTCAAAACCCTATCGTACTCTATCAAAACCAATGTCCAATTTCTTTAATTACACTCATTGCATCGTAGAAGGTTAAAAGAAATACCGATCGATCGTTTGTAAAATCGGCAAACGTAACTCTTGCCCCTCCCACGTGACAATTAGCGTAGGATCTTTGCATGCAGCCGGCAAAGGAGGCCGAAGGACCGTTAAAAGCCCTCGGAGGGCCAACCAGAAGGGAGAAAGGTCCGCCATTCTCGACACCTGGCAACAGCCAATGGTAGGATAAAGCTGACAGGAGAGAGCTTTTGGTCCTCGAATGCCACACCCTTCATTGTGACCACATATCGACCGAGTCTGACGGCTCGGGCCTCGGAACTCGGAACTCGGAGCTCGGGGCTGGTGGTGAACCTTCCCTCTGCTAATTGCAACTACTTCTCGTACTTCTCTGCGCGCATGTGTCAATACGCTTTTACCTTTACACGGACACGACACTGAGAATTGAATTAAATACGATTAATTTTGAGGGCGATGAATTTTTTGTGGCACTGTACTTTAGGGAGAAATGGAATCTTGTTTTCTTGAGGTCGGAAATTCAATTAAATACGATTAATTTTGGGGTAATGAATTTCTTGTGGCACGGTAGTTTTGGGAGAAATGGAATTTTGCTATCTTGAGGTCGAAAATTGAATTAAATGCGATTAATTTTGGGGGTGAGAATTTTTTGTGGCATGGAAGTTGTGGGAGAAATGGAATTTTGCTGTCTTGAGGTCGAAAATTGAATTAAATGCGATTAATTTTGGGGATGAGAATTTTTTGCGGCATGGAAGTTTTGGGAGAAATTGAATTTTGCTGTCTTGAGGTCGGAAATTGAATTAAATGCGATTAATTTTGGGGATGAGAATTTTTTGTGGTATGGAAGTTTTGGGAGAAACTGAATTTTGTTTTCTTGAGGTCGGAAATGACCTTGTGGTTCATTTGGCGGATGTTGAATTCCTTGTGACACTGTAGGTTTGAAAGATGTAGAAGTTTGTTTTTTTGAGGTCGGTAATTGAATTGAATGTGATTAATTAGAGGGATATTAAATTTCTTGTGATACTGTACATTTGGGAGAAGTGGGATAAGTAAATGTATATTGTTGCAAAAAATAACAGCCCCCTGCCTCTATCATATTTATTAATTGCATCATTAAATTAGATTAATTTGAAATCCTCAAATGATCAAGCACCATTAAAAATCTGCAATGCGTCGAACGTCTCGAAGAAATAATTTCGCAATTTCACGAGTAAGAAACGACGAGGGATCGTCGGCCCGACGAAAGGATACGGGGAGTGTGAAAAATAATTTCCTGCCGCTGATATGTGGCGGATCAGATGAGGAGAGAAAACTCCTAGGCGGGGGATATGAAAATATTATTCGAGGGTTGCCTAGGGTTGCCCCCGCATTCTCGCGCCATATAGAAGCCATACTGAAACCGATGGTTAAAGTGGATGGTTATTGCCCTCGGCCTGTCCGCGAGAGCTGCTACATTTATGCCTTATGGCTCTGCGGGTATTTTATATTTACCATTGGTTAATCCAAGAAGTATGCTGCACCCTCGTACGCACGTAAGCGCACCGTGTGTGTTTAAATTGAAATCATTTTCTCGGCTGATATCGTTGAGTAAATGTTTTAATGGTAATAATGGAAGCCTGATTCATTGTAATACAGGTTGAGGCAGTTTCTATAATTATACAGGTGGTACGTTTACGACATTGCCTTCTTTTTGTACTGTTGTACAGTGTAAGGTATAGAAAGACTGATATTAAATTGGCGAGGCTTAAATTCTAAGCGTTTTGGTAAAGACGCAAGAAGGGGTAGAGTGAATTTTTGGGCGTAAATCTTTAATGTATGTTTTAGGAACGTCCTTTCCCCCATTTGGCGTGTTATAACATTTAGAGAGAGTTAGTTGAAGGACCTCTTATGTAAAAAGTAGTATTTATATGGATATTCCAAATTTACGATTGAAAATTCGACATTTTTCTTGCTTAACCAAAATTGCAGTTATTTTGAAGCACCTTTAGCGATATAAAATTATCTATCATTGGCTTGGAATCCATCTAAAACTGTAGGACTCAATTAAAAAAGATGGTAAGTTCAGATAGATGAGAAAGCAAATCTCAGAATTCCAGTCAATGGTATCGAGTTCAAATACCTCGTCAACTTTTGTAAATTAAAAATGTCTTTCACATAATATATGTGCCATATCCAAGTCTCCCAACCCAGACCAAGTCTCTCAAAACCGAAATACGAGACAACAACCAACAATCCTACCAAACGAACATACCCAAACCCTCCTCCAATGTGAGACTTCACCCCTTATGCAATAACAAGTGAAACTCATCACGCGACAAATGGAATATGAAATTATACATTTTTCCACAAACAATTAAATTAAAAACATGAATGGGTCACGATACGACCAAATTATTTCAATGCTATTAACACATTGCGTACGGGTAACGAGATATCTCGTATTTGGCAAACCGACTACTTGAGACTTCTTGCTACTTTACTAAGGCAACGTATCTTTCAATATTTTTGTGACAAAAACTTAATGAAATAACTGTTTCTTCAATTTCCATAAGAGTGCAAAATAAACGGATATATAAAATATATCAAATCTCTGCAGCACTTAAAAATCTGCGGGCACATTGAAACAGCAAAGCGGCGTACGCAATGTGTTAACATATCCTAAATGACAGATAGATTGTTATTTCACCAATTAACTCTGAGTTATTTCGTATTCAGTCACAAGAAACACTGTATGGCAAAGGGTTAAAGAAACCAATTCCCACCGCAAAGTGCTAATAGACCATTAATGGTCGGTGGAGGTTGTCCAGGCGAAAGTTAACCCCGGTAGCGGTCCACTCGTGTCGTAAGTGTAGATCTAGGCGCAGGTACCGATCCACGATGTGGAGAAACGTGTAGACACGGATAGATACGGGTGCAGTGGACCAGCCAGTCCGGCCTAAATGTTATTTCATGCGACAGAGATTGCTTCTTCAGGCAACACTCCCGCCGCGGAGCTAGACGTCCGACCTGCACACCGGAGGAGTTCGTCAAATATGTATGCGGATAAACACGGGGAAGGTTGACAGAAATAATATCCGCAGGTGAAGGCGCTTGCACCTGTCGGCCTGGATACCAAAGGAATTTTACGATGGCGAGGAAAAGGGGCCAATTTTGTTTATTCGAAGGCGAGAGTGAAGCTTTTAAGGAGTAAGTTGTAAGGTGGACATTTTGATTATGTGCTTTTTGGTAATTGTTCTTGCGTGAATGGAAAGATGCACTAAGAACTTGATGATAATTGCATTCATTGCAGTTTATTTTTAGAACGGGGTATTAGAAGATTGAGAGCTGAAGATTTAGCTGTTTGTTGTTTGAATTGTTTATTGAACTGTTTCCAATTATTTGTTAGTGGGGTGAAATTAAGTTGGAGAAATTTGTTAGTCTTGGTTACTAACTGATGCCGAATGATGATAACTAGACTGCGGATTTTTATGCATTTATGACAAATTTAATACGGCTAAAATATACAAAAAGGACATAATATAAAAATATATCTAAAATATCCAAAGTATGGTGTTTGTTGTAATATTTATTAAGTGCAATAAATCCCTAGATAGGTTTTCCTGTCTCACCTGCATTTGTGAAACTCGAAATTTGCATAAACATCCGCAGTCTAATGATAACTATAGCTTCTAAGGGTCGTTAAGATGAGAATATAGCTACTTGCAAATTCTAAAATTGCAATTAACACGTATAGTATTAATTACAACGGTAGCTATGTCGATTGCAACTCGGACTGCAGAAAGTCAATAATTTACTAAGAGAGGAGCACAGTTGCATCACTCTTTTTTCAATTTAATTCACCCATTAGTGAATGATGCCAAATCATCCCCCATTTCAAGCATCCCCCGAGAATTTCGATTTCCTTTCAATCTAAAAAATACTCCGAAGACAGCTTCGCACGCTTGGCTCCAATTCACAAAAGAATTCAATGTCCATCAGGTTGAATCTCGCATCGAGAAAATCCTCCGAAAGAATTTCAGCATGAAAGATCGAGGTTGCAAGTGCGAGATTAAATCGAATTTACGTGGCTGGCCAAAAGCTTCCTCCGTTCTTTCTCTTCACGGAAAACTCGCGTGGCACAGGTGCTCCATTGCGCGCGTGTGTTCATCGACCTCGAAGCGTCTCGAACGAAAAGAAAGAGACGCAATCCCCTGGCAGAACGACGTCAAAAGGACGGCAGAATGACCGAGAAATCGTCGACTGACGTTTCGTTGGGGATTCTTACGAAATTCGAATATAATGGCAGGAATAGAACGGGAGGATTTCGTCCCTTTCACGGAAACAAGATCGCGAAGATTTTAAACGGACCACCGGAATGTTGGACACACGAATCGAGGTTTCAAAGTATCCTCGTGTTTGGAGCATTGTCACGGTGGTAAAGGGATAGAGGGTACTTTGTTGGAGTTTCATCGAGGTGGTCTTTCACCTTTGACGAGTGTTTTGATGTGTAATAAGATGGAGACGTTGCAAGTAGACTTTCGTGAGTTTGAAATTTTTATACTGCTATTTGACACGTTCGGTGTGCTCTGTCTTTTAATTATTCATTTTAAAATTCTTCCAAGTTTAATAATTTATCGGCTTTACGTGGTATGATTATTTCATTTAGGACCTACTGTTTTGGGTGGTGCCGGAATCACTGAGGCTAAATTGCATTAATTAGTAATTTAGAAAAATGATTTCTCCCTAATTCTATCTTCTTATCCAACATAGATCTATATCCAAAAAATTGTTGACTTTAAGTGGTACAATCATTTCACCTACGACCTATTATTTTAGGTGGTATTGGAATCACTAAGTCTAAATTGTATTAAATAGTAATTTAGAAAAAAAATGTCAGAGAGAATGAGACATTTGAACTCAGACACACTGAATGAGACTCCCTCATTGTGTCTTCTTATCTATCATAGATACTATATTAACACTAGAACTACCGGCGTTAAATCTACTATATTTCAATATATTAAATATTTACTTTGGAAGAAGAAAAATCAAGAGGTAAAAGAGGTGATCAATTCGGTAATCTGTATTTTATACGTAGAATATCTGCTCTATGGTTATCCTATAAACATGGAGAACTTTTGGAAAAAATTGAAGACAAGTCATTTTGACTTGCTTGGTAGTTCTAGTGTTAAGAAAATTTTCGACTTTAAAAGTACGGGCTCCTTTTACCTAAGATCCACTATTTTAGGTGGTATCCGATCCATTAAGCTCAAAATATCCTAATTAATAATTTAGAAAAAATGTCCTTAGGCGAAAAAAGCGGATTTGAATTCATATTCATTGATTGCAAGTCTCAGCTACCTCTACAGCACTGAATATTGATCTATCCCATAGACTCCATCGACAATAAAGCAATTGCCCATACACTCGCAATCTTTCACAAATTGTACGTCGCGAATTAGCGAATAGCAAACGACGAGACAAGACTGATCCCTTAAACGACCGACGGAGATCCCTCGGCTGTAAAATATCTCGTCTATTGCGGCAAGATCGAGGGGCAAATCGGTCATATACATATCAAGCACGTCAGCCGAAACATACCGAAGCCGTAAAGTGTGCGGTGGGCGCGGATGGACGGAAAAGAATTCGGGCGCCTAATTCGAGATGTTTATCCAAGCGGTGCTTCGGTCCTCTTAATTCATACGCTGCTGTTGTTGCAGCTTAGCCGACGGCGAAATTTATTAAAATCGTTACGGCGCTTCTCTTCATACGGAGAAAACCGCGTTATTATTACGTCGGCGACGTTGCGGGACGCGAGTTTTAACGCTTTCACGTATTTACCTTTTGTTTTGTTCACCTTGTGTTTACTGCCTTTCACCGACGAATGTAAATTGCGCGGGAAATTTCACGTTCGAGATAATTGTGCGTTTTGACGACGGAAACGAGACGATGGTGATTATTTTGGAGCAAGATTGTACTGAAACTTGAACGATGGATAAATATTACGCTGAAAAGTAAAAGAATTCTGATTTATTTGGAGTGTTTTTTGTTGAAGTATACAATTTATCGATTAGTTGAATTGCATGGATTTTTTTTCAAAGAGAAAAAGTCCAACAATCTAGGAGAGATGTTGTCAATATCTCAGAGTAGGTCTCCAAAATAAAATTTACAAGGAAGTAAGTTTATCAACAAATTCATAGTCTATTTTCATTAAAATCTAAAACTTAAACAAATGACATTATTTCAACGTCCTAAGAAAACACGAAGTCACAATTACCACCGTGAAAATCAGCTTCAGAAAACAAGGTAAAACGTACGAGGGGGATGAAAAATGCTGGAACTAATAAAAATGCAAATTGCTTTAGAACGCTCAGCGGAATGAAAAATTCGAAATAACGATGTTTTTTAACAACGAAGAAGATATAATTGACACACGATAAAGACGATGAGAGAGTAATTTCAACAAAGAGGAGGAAAATGTCCAACGTGCACACGGTGGAAAAAGTAACACGTTCGAAACGTTACCGTGTTCGAATGTAAGACCCGTGCCAGGCTGAAGCCTCGAGGATGAACGAAGAAAACGATTTAATGGTCGGACGAGTCGTCTTCCGACGGTGACGTGACGTCCGAATGCAAGCTGCATCTCGTCAGTGCGAAAGGAAAGCTCCGGCAAGCACTCAAGGAGACGAGCGAATGAACTGCTCTTCTTCTTGCTGTCCACGATACATTACACACGCGCCCAACCTCGAGGTATTTCGGCATTCAGTCAATGAACTGTATCGAATTCCGCAAATCTGTTTCAATGTAATTTTAATTTCCTTTAATTGACACTAGAACTACCGGCGTTAAATCTGTCATATTTCAATATATTAAATAAGTACTTTGAAAAAGAACGAAATCGAGTGGCGGAAATTATGATCAATGCAGTGATTTATGTCTTTTGTAATGGACGTAAAATTTTCGTTCTCTTGCTCGTCTATGAACATGGAGAATTTTTGGAAAAAATTGTGTACCAGTCATTTTGACTGGTTTGGTAGTTCTAGTGTTAACTGACATTAAGTGTACTCCATGATTTTACATAATTACAATTTTGAAGCTTGAAGGGAGATCAATGTTTGTGAGTTTTCCTTTTTCGTATATTGTTGGAATGGTTTGTGGGAGGTTGAGAGTAAATTTTGGAAAAATTGTTAGATGATCTGTTGACATTAATTTAGATTATTAATTGATGCTGATATTGAAGATTTTTTGGAGGTAGTAAACAATACATAAAGTGTGAAAGAGAGAGTACAGATACAGTGTGTCTCTAACTTTGACATTGGAGAATTTGTTTAGTGAAATTGTACGATGTCATTAGTTTCTAGTCATTTCACTTAGAATATGCAGCATTTGGTGCGTTTTGGGCAACAGCAGCTATGGTACGATAAATATTGTGATAATTTAATAAACATTTTTCAGAGCTTGCGGAGATTTCAACTCCAGTAATTAAGAGTCCAAGCCTCCAACTCCAAACTGTCCATACTATCTCACTTACAGTAAATTAAACGTACTCAACGATGGATGATTTACAATCTTCCTTGAGTATAATGGCCTTTTGTAAAATATAGAATCTAATTCACCCTCGCAAACTGCCAATTAGAGTCACATTTAGACAATATCTCTCCTCCAGCATCTTTCACCCCATGCTCGAATCCACTGATGCAAATTGTTAACCCCTTATAGTCCGAATTTTGTGTGATATCCGAAGATCAGTTTTACGATACGATAATTAGAAAATGATAAAAATACAATTTTAAATAACAGATTAAACCTAATTTTTAACCATTGAATTGTAAAGAATTTCATAATTTTCACGAGCTAAATTATAACGTCTGACAAAGTTAAAAATTTAACTATGAAGCATAGAAGCTTAAACGTGTGTTGTGTTACTTCAAAGTCACAGAGGCCTATAGAGGATTGATTAAACTGAGCGATTCCAGCAGAAAAAAGGTATCGTGATCCATCTATAACTTTCATCTTCGATTCGCAACGTTCTCCGGAAGGCCATGATTCTTCAATGACTTCGCCAAAAGTAACAAACAAGCCGACGTAATATCTATGTTTACGGGAATGAGGAAAACAGGGAAACGAATGGGAGGAAAAGCAAGAGCACAAAATAGACCCCTGTGAAATTGTCCGCTGTTCGAGGAATCGAGAGAGTGCATCCGATGTGCAAATCGGTTTAACGAGAGGTCCCCCCTGTAACCCCCCTGACGAGCCACGGTGTTTCGCCGCGGCGCCCCCATAAAATAACAACAGGCATCGTTTCCACGCGTCGCATTTTCAGCTCGACGCCATTATCTCTGCCGGCTGTCACACCCGAGCGACTATTTCTACGGCTAAATTTCTAGCTGAACGATGATTATTTTACGCGTTTCCATTTTCGATAAAATCAACGGTATACAATTTCGTGAATAGAAATTGACAAAATTTGGGCGCCTCTGAAGGACATTGTTCAACGTGAGAATTTTCTGATGATCATTGATTTTGGGAAGATTGGTGAAAATGATTTTTAGAGGTTTATGCAAGATTTTTAATTAGTGCTAGAGACTTTAACGCACATAAAGGCATCTTAGACTAAGCATAGTTTTTATTCTTGGTTCGCAAGGTTCTCCAGAAGACCGTTGTTCTCCAAAGACGTCGCTGAAAGTAGCAAAAAGCTAGTTTATTCAGCAAAATGTTGCTTCGAATGTTGGACGGATGTAAAGATAAAATTGAATGACGTAGGTTAATTTGTTTAATCGAGTGTATGAATTTTTGCGAATTTTTTCAACCCCCAGAACGATAGAGTAGCTTGTATTTTCAATGCTGCCTCTTCCACGGCCATTTTTTAGCCCCTATAGCACGAATTTTTCGTTGAATTTGAAAATTACTGGAAGAAAAGCACATTGCGTAATATCGTTGTTATCGCTCGTAACAGATCAAATAAAAATATCCTATTCTGGACAAAAAAAGCTGGAAAAACTGAAAAGGAGAACCGTAACACGTATCTACATCAGCGTTGTCCCAAACTTTCATGTTCAGACTCAAAGAAAGCTACAAAACATTATATTAAACTACTTCCAGCGTTGGTACTTATTTTGTGCCACCATTTAATTAATTTATCAGTTCATATATTAATCCAATCTAATAATTATCGTTTCGATTACCTTCTGACTCCGATTATATTAAAGTATTTTCTACGTCAGCAAATACCAATTTTCCTTCACAATTTAATTAATTTACAGCTTCACAATTTAATATATTTGTAGTAATTTAACATCCGCAAAAACCAAATTAAACCCAGTCCAATTGCTACCATTTTGGAGCCGGTATTTTCCAATTTCAAATTCCTCGAATATGGATGATCCAATATTCGCTGAAAAAACAGATAGAGAAAAATCGCAGTAAATATAATAATCTAACGGATAAGTTAACACGAAGAATATAAGCCGGCGGCTGTTAAGAGAATTCTTATCAGAGCACGGCTCGCTGAGAGAACCCGAGGCATTTACGGGTGCTCGTACGGGAGCCAGGAAAAGCCGAAGGGAGGAACGTGCGCTTATGCCGGCGGTGTTTGTTCAGCCGCAACTTCTCTAAATCTTTTGTGCCGCACGGAGGGTTGCGGTTGTCTCTTGTACTCGCGGTTACATATGTGCTATAGTACCTATGTGCCTACTTAGCACTCAGGTACCTACGCGAATGAAAATCGAGAGACACGGGAAAGTCAGTGCCGTGCAGTTTCGCGAAACTGAATACGCGGCGAATACCCAGAGCCTTTTCACAGAAATATTCTGCCGCTCCACTGAAATGTTCAAGATGACTGATCATCATTTTGTAATATCTTGAAGCACAGTTGGTTTGACGAATGAGACAATTTCTCAGTTGAATTTAAAATTTAAGATTGGAGATTTCTGATAACGTCGCAAATTTTTATTGTTCTTCTCTTTTAAAGTAATAACGTGAAGATCAGGCATTACAGATTTGAAATGCTGGTTAATGTAGGGTGGACTGTTACGGTTATTCTAAACTTCGCCGAATGAGATCCTTTTTCTGTTCAAGTTGAAATTGGAGCTGTAGATTTTTGATAATGACGTAGGTTTTGATTGTGGTTCTATTTTAGTGACAGTGATAGCGGAAAATCACAGATCTGAGATGCTTAATGATGTAAGAATAGATTATTACTGCTATTTGCAACTACAGAATTTGGAGCTTCAGAACTATAACCGAAAGTGGTGAAGTTG
This sequence comes from Cerceris rybyensis, assembly GCA_910591515.1. NCBI lineage: Eukaryota > Metazoa > Arthropoda > Insecta > Hymenoptera > Crabronidae > Cerceris > Cerceris rybyensis. Next base: position 11,501,213 of record OU342790.1, read on the forward strand.
AATCTATTTTTAACTGAATATTCTACGTAACTAATATCGGTAACCATCTAAAACAACATGAAGCAGCACCTCCATTTTGCAGAAACATCAAACATCTTACTATCCGCCTAAATCGTATAACTCTTCCATCGACATCCTAAAACCGATAAAACTCTATCTTCCAATCACACTCTAAATAACCGAACATCAACTAAGATCAGACTATACTCTCGTAAATGATCTAGATATTTCATAAGTCTCACAGTCCAGCTAAGTTCAAAAGACATCCGACGGAAAGCAACATCACTTGGATCCGTGGAATTGGGCAAGTTAATCGGACGCGAGTCGGTGAAAAGTCGCCGGAACGTCCAACGACGAAGTCGTCGGCTCGTCACCTCGTCGGGAACGTTTAGCTTCCGTTTCGTTTGGTCGGAACACAGATCGGCTGTCTAAAAGACACGAAGCAACAGCCAAGACAAACCTTAAATGCTTGCTAACCAAACAGTCGGAATTAGCCGCGTTACCCGCCCACGAGGAAACTGGGGTGCTTTCGCCGTTTACTCCTCTCTATGGCTATTATCTTCTCCGTTTCTACGCAAGCTAGCTCGTTGTACGGGCCTGCCGGCCTCTACTTTTCGCCCGAGAGTCAGACACGAGAAGTAGCTTTCACGAATTTCCGTTTTCGAAACTCCTGTCGGGAGTTTCTCGACCTGCCGCGAAGTCTCAGAGTGTTCGACGCTCAAAAGGCGCGCTATGGGGATGAATCTTGACGTTACTCTGTATTTTAACTCTAAATATAGTCATTTCACGTGAGACTAACTGGTCCGACTTAGAATAGATTTGAATTTGGATAATAAATGAGAATTTTGGAGAATTTTGTAGAGATGACGTTGATTTGACCTTGGGTTAGCTTACTGGGATTGTGAATTTAAAAATTTGTAGTCACTGTAGGCTCTGTCTGTGATGATTCCTGTATTTTATCTTGAGCATTAGTCCCTATCTAAAGATAGATTAGTTTTTGCTATTATTTAGCAGTAATTTGATGAAGGTTTCTTCCATCGGAATGAGTAAGACACTTATTTTGACGTTACAAGGAGAAATCGAGGAGTTTTCTTCATTCTCTGATAGAACACAGTGTTTTTTAAGACATGTAAAATGGATATCTATCTTAAAATTAGATTTCTATGACGCAGGTGCGATGGATTTCAGATTTCTAGATTTTAGAATCGTGTCGTCATTTAGGATTTTGTGGCATTTAGCCTACGTTTACGAAATGTTCATCTTATCGTAAGTTTATGGAGGCAATAATAAATTCAGTTTGTTATGAAAATATTTTATACACGGTATGGAGCCTCATAGGGCCCAAAAGGGGAAGAAACGCGGCGAAGATGTCGCGACGAGACGAAGCAAAGACAGCAAACCTAAGGAAACGACCCTTAAACGGACCCCGACGGTGGATTTATTTCTTTAAGCCAGACAATGAGGAAGGAAATGCGGCTGATACGTTTTCAAGAAAAATAAACGGCTCGCGGTCGCGGAAGAGAGGGCATGGAAAGGGGACAAAGTTGGGTTTTGCACCGTTTGTTTTCACCGAAAACGAATCGGCCGCATTATAACGTTGCTAAGCTTCAATCAAAATATCCTAGTACCCGTCTCAATTGCTTCAAATGCTTCGATTATAGCCTAGATAGACGGAAGTGTACCTTATTATTATAATATATATTTAAAGAGAGATTTGATATTGAACGAAACACTGGCTTAAGTCTTTTAACACTTTACCCACCGGTAGTCGATTAATTGACTTTTCGGGCCCAACACTTTTGGGCTTTTAACTTATTAATTGGTCGCTACGGAAATTAATAAATTGTTATTTTTCAGTGCGGTTAACTGTGCCAAGGACTCAGTGAAGAAACTTTGCAATTTTCGAAGAGATATCAGTATCAGGGAAATATTTGCGTGCTAGTGACCGATCAGAAGTGGGTAGGATGTTAAAAAGTACCGATCGGTAAAGTGTTAAGATGTTCTTCTACTTTAGATACCATACGGTCTTGTTAAATTACTAGGAAGCGACAGGTTAATTGATAATTTGAAGGATCAACTGTTAACACCCTTCTTTACGATGAGCGACTATATTCGTCCTCCATAAAATACCATTCGCAAAGGACGAGCGACTATATTCGCTCTTCATAAAATACAATTCTTACGCGACGGACAGCTATGGTAGCTCTGCACAAAATACTATTTATGTAGAAGTGATGACTATATTTACCCTCCTTTTTCCACATGCTATATCTTTCTCTAGACTTACAATTTCAGGAGTTCCTTCTACTTTTACCAAACGAGACAGCTCAAGCTAGCTTGTTCACTGAATGATCGTAAGAAAAGGCTTAAATTCCGCACACTGAATACCTCACAAATTATCCTACTCGGCAGGTAGTACTTCTAATTACGTTACACTGCAACATAATGAAATAAAAATAAAATGAAACATAGATCTAAAGAAAATCGTTCAATTTCTTGCTTTCCCTGCTTACCTCCCACCACAGAACGCAGTAACCCCATAAAGACACAAATCTCCAAAATTGTTTGTTCTCAAATCCACCACCATCAGGTGCCACATACATCAAACATCAATTACAACATATCAATTATCACAAAATGACAGCCACCTGCAAATCCTCACCGATCCTTGCAACCACTTCGTTCAAACTCACCCCAACAATCCAAATCTCAATCTCCATCTCCCATCATAATTTCCCCGCAAACAAACAAGCTGGTATCGTTCGAAAGCCAACCGATTTCTCCTCGTCGCATCAACGAGAGAATGATGAACTCCGTTTCTTCAACCCCCTTTGCTACACCATAACGTGACACTGACTAAATCCTCATGCGAGTAGATCCTTGGCACGTATCTCCAGGATTCGCACGTCCCACAGAGACGAGTCGAAACCAACACACAGCCAGGAAGGACTATACGTGCAAGCAGTGAAAATGCGCAACCCTATCTGTCGGAGCCAACCGCAGAATATCACTGCACATCCAGATAATCCTGGCGGCCTATTGATATGCTGATGGTGAGACGTGTCGCGTGAAATTGCCACCCGGATACGCATTGTTCGGCTGAATTCTGCCGCGGCCCTTTTCAGCTTTCGCACCCTCGTACCGAGAGATATTCAATCCTATCGGCGCGGGGCAGGTTTCTCGTTTTACCGGCAAAACCGACGATTTTACGACCGACGTGAATTCGATCGTGGAAAATTCTCTGAGAGATAATTCAGGGAGAAATGATTTTATAAGAATTTTTACAGGAATTTGTAGGTGGATGATTATGTGGCATTTCTGGGGACTGGATGGGCGTTTTTTTTGGATTGGGGATGGAAAGTGGAAAGTATTTTGATGAGATTCGATTTATTTGTAGATCAATTCCCTGGGGGTGGGTAAAGGGCGTGGTTTGTACCTTGGTGGTATTTTCTAATTTGTCGAGGGTTGGTTTTGCGACTACTTGATTGTATCTTTCTAGTTCTGAGCTTACTTTGGCGGCTGAGATAACGGGGGTAGATTTTATCTAAGATTTAATTTTGTAATAGATAAAGTAACAGGAAGAATCGTTGTTTTTCATGTGTCTGGTGGAATACTTCGAATATGATTCGTAATGAAGTATTAAATATATTATAGTTATAAATAATATAGTCGTATTACAGTAATTCTGTCGCAGTTGAGATCTATTGTGTCTGATTAGAAGAAATTAATACTATGTCAGCATTTATTTTTGTAAATAAATATGTTCATCCTAAAATAGAATGTCATTTATTTTCCCCTTACCTAATAGTTACGTTATAGAGGGAAGTTTTCGAATTTGCTCTCATTTTAACTTACCCTTTGTGCAACTAATTTATTTTAATTTGAAACTTACTTTGATGCAACGAATAAAATCGCCTGGGAACAAACTCTGACACCGATATCTTCGTGCTTAGCCTAACGGGAGGGTAAGTTGTTAAAAAAAAAGTATCGAAGACTGGCGCGGGAAAGTGGTAATGTTAACCAGATTGTCTTTTTCTGTTAAAGGATTTGAGAAACAGCAGGCACGTTGCATCGGCGTGTTTGTTATCTTTATGCAGGATCGCATCGGCCCGTGCACGTCATATTCTTGCATGAAAACGCGTGGAAACGGTGCAGCGTAAACCAACGAATTATACGCTCGTGGGAGATACGATGCAGAATTAGAGGATGCAGCGTAGACAAACACGGAGAACCTGCAGAAATACCGAGTGCAGAAGCTAGAGCAGAAATGAATCGCCGACGGACTTTGGACGGATTGATTTCGGTTCCTTCGTTTCGTCCAAGTAGGCCGGAAGTTGAACTTTTTTCACAGAAATTGGATAGAAAAAGTTTAGAATTCCTTCGTTCCGTAATTCTTTGATTGTGTAATATTTTTTGTATTTTGAAATAGAAACTGATTATGTGTAATATTGGAACTTTCTATCTATTTCAAATCAGTGATAGAGTTGTACCTTTTTATACAAATTGGGTCGAAGGAGTTTAGAATTCCTTTGTTCTGTAATCTTTTAATTATAGGGAAATATCTTTTGTGTTTATAAATAGAAAATGGATTCATATAATATTGATACTGTCTATCTCTTCCAAATCAGTGATACAGTTGTACTTTTTTACACAAATTGGGTCGAAGGAGTTTAGAACTCCTTCGTTCCGTAATTTTTTAATTATAGCGAAATATATTTTGTGTTTAGAAATAGAAAATGGATTCATATAATATTGATACTTTCTATCTCTTTCAAATCAGTGATATAAGTATATCTAGGTATTTAGGAACGAAGGAGGTTGATATATTTATAATACAGGTGCGTATTATAGTGTGCATACTTTCTATGTTCAAATACCTCCATCACCACTGAGAAGTTTCTCCTAAATTATTAATTAATATATCACAGTCTCGGTGGTTTGTAGCCCATTAAAACAGTAGGTTCTAGGCGACGTAACTGTAACAATTAAAGCTACTACGGTGGATACCGAAGCGAATAAACTTTTGAACCTCCAATCAGCAGAATTTTTTATGAGTTCAGATGATCCATCACCTCTAGGAAATAAATATTAAATACTTAATTAATGTATCACATCCTTAGTGGCTCGGAGCCCACCCAAGACAGTTGTCCTAAGTCGAACAACCATAGCAATTAAAACCAAAAAAATACAGAATTAACGACTTAAACTTCGATCTGGGAAATACCACCGAAAAAACGTGTCTATCCGTCAATCGGTTAATTAATACCGAGTCTATCAGCCACGGTATCTCCGTCACTCAAACGTCGAGCGAATTGGACGCGGATCTCGACGATGTCTCCCTCCAAGAGGGACATCTCTTGGTGCGTAACAGTTTTCCATGGGTTTTTCTCCGTAGTTTTTGCTCTGATACCGTCCCGACCGAATCCGACTGCTCGGGATCCTCGTGGGTATTGGTTTACACGAGTTCCTGACTTCGAAAGTCTCGGGAATGAAATTTCAACGCTATGTAAACATCGACTCCAAGGCGGACGAGAAGCATACGGAATCGGAGGAGAGGAGAGACAGAGAGCATCACCGGGTTAATCCGATCGGTGATACGAATCTAGATCTGGAATCAGTTCTTCGAGTTTGTTGGACGATGCGAAAATATCGTGGATTGAATCGCGGCTGGTTCTTTTTTTGCCGGTTGATTGATTTACAAATTGAAGTTAAAGGTTAAACGTTGCGTCTCAAATGAGAGGGTATTGAAAGTTGTAGGATGAAAATGATGTTTATTTGTCCTTTGGAGAATGGAAATTGATGGTAACCATTGAAGGTTCTCATGGCAGTGATGATTATTCGTTGGAAGCCGTTCGGAAGAGAAGAGGGATGCAGTGCTTCACAAGAATTAATTATTTAGGGGTTGTTTGTAAATATTACACGAAGATCTATTTAACACTAAAACTACCAAGACAGTTAAAATGTCCGATTCTCAATATTTTCGAAAAATTATCTAAATTGATAGAGCATTAACACGTTCCATGTCAGATCATTTCTTAAGATTTTACGTTCAAGCCGTGTGAGGCATATACGACCCACACTTTTACGATTAAATAAATTTCTTTGCAGTATACATGATACTAAAATGCCTATATTTAACTTTACAATATATTTTTCACAATAAAATTCTTTGTTTTGCAATGAGAAATGCAAAAAACCTGAACGGAAAACTTAGTGGGGGTCGTATACGCTCCACGTGGCACGAAACGTGTTAAATATTCCAGTCCTACTTAACAAAACAAAAATTACTTAATTGACTTCCTTTTTCACCTCTCCAGTTCTACTTCTTCAATGTACTTATTCATATAAAAGGTACAACGCCGATTGTTCTAACGTTAAAGTGACTGCAAGTATGGATACAAATCTAATACTAAAAGAGCCAACAATAAGATTAACACGTAGATGTTAATCTTAGATATCACAACACTGCAAATCACCATAAAAGTCAAAATCCTCATCAACTCTGTTCTTTATTCGCACAAAAACTTCACCGTCGACTTTCGACTTGCCAACAAGCCTCCCCATAGAAGCCACCCCTTCCTCCTAACTCGTCAACGCGGCCCAGAAATCACGGAGAACGATTCCACGGCAGGCAGTTTCTTCGAAATGTCCGGTTTATTGTTTCTGTGCGAGAACGAGGGGGGAAAAAAAGTGTAAAAAAAGAGTAAAGAACGTTTGCACGTTGATATCCCCAGTATCCGATCGCACGATCGCATGGGATAGGTCAAGGCGGGGGCTGAGTTTATTTTGAAAGGCCTCGAAATTTCCTAAACGCCTCCGTCGGGCCACTCCGCAAACGTTCCTAGTGGACGGCAATGCAAAACAGAATGAAAATTATAACGTTTCTAACTACGTAACGGAAATTCTGCAACGTTCGCCAGCGCGAAGAATGAATTCGAAATTCGCCCCAGCGGTTACGGGAAAACAGGGATCTCGTTTTATTCTGTTTTCGTTCGGTTGCTTATTATTCGATACTCGTGGCCGACGTTTTATAGTTTCTTAAGACGAGTTTAATGCCTCTTGTTGTCGACTAGGTTGTACAAGATATGAGATGCGAAGTTATTGGCACTTTGCTGGGGATAAACTATTTTTTTCAACTGTTTTTACGGTGCGTTCGACACATCGTGGGAGTTACGATTGTTTAATATGCTATTATTGAGATGCAAATTTAGATTTTGTTGAAACTTGGTCATTTTGGGATATTTCTGATCAATTTCACTGTTAATATTTTTGCTGTTGGCAGAAGAACTAAGACATAAAGGCAGTCAAATTGCCTGACTCCTAATATTTTATTAGAATTGTGTATATTTATAGAAAAACCGTAAAGTAGATCTTCTACACTTAATTTATAGTTAATTACTAATAAATACAGAACTATTCACATAGAGAGTTACTGAATTACCAAATCCGTTTAAATTACTAAATTATCAAATCCGCCTAACGAAGTGATACATCTAAAATCATTTGAAAAGTAATATCATCCCTTAAGTATACTTCAGTGATAACCTCTTATATTTCATTGATAACACAATTCTCTAAAAACCACGGGCAATTTCGAGTTTACGAAGACAATAAAAGCGATGGGATACGTGGCCACGTAAAACACGAGTCTCTTTTTCCTTGGGATGAATTTACGCGCGAAGTTTACAGCATGTGGTAAACGTACAACGTGTAAACTGTAAACAGTAGACGTTTTTCTCGATTAGCAGCGTTGTAAACGTAAACGAATACGTTTCAAGCCATATAGGTGCATTTAAAAATTCTCCTTCATCAGATTTTTTGTCCTCGCAAACGTCCTGTCAGCAAGAAGTTTAAAACAACTGAGAAAAAAGTGCCAATTCTTCTCAAAATTGTAGGATATTTTCATAACATCCAAAAAAGTGCCGTGAATTAATTCCACTCGATTTACATTAAGAAGCAACACTCGCGAATGGCGTTCTTCGTCGACGTTGCCAAAAATATGCAAATCGTACGATGATCTCGAATCGATACTAATCTCGATTACACGGAAACTTTGTCTCACGTTGTGAACTTATTAAACCGATCATCAACCATGCAAATCCGGTTTTGTATAAACATCACGGAAGCGTCTGATTTCTCTGATTTTATCAAACAACAAATTACTGTCGAATCACTCCATAAACGCCCGTATTTCGTCTCCAAGGTCGACTCGTACTGCGAGCTAATTAAGCGAAACGAATGAGGAAAGAAAATGAAACACAGACGCGAAGAATAACATTGGCACATAATCTGACAATTTCGCGTGCAATCTTACGGATACTACAATTTATCTATAAGGATAAATAAAATTTAAATAATATTTCGCACAAAATCTACTATTTTAGATAATATTCGAAACACTAATCTATAATATACTAATTAATAACTTAGAACCAATTTCGCAGAGGTGATGAGGACTTATACTCGAATCCTCTCATTCTCAGTCCAACCATTTGCCATAATTCTAAATATTACGTGTTTACGACAAATTTCTGCAAACTGTAAAAGTTTAAATAACTCCAACACTACCGAAATATCAATTTGAACCTAAATCTTCAAAGATAACATTGACATCAATTTCTATTTTAACTTTCCATTTCAAAAAGTCGATTGTTCCAACTTTCGCGATGTTCCGGGAGAGAGATTCGAATTATTCTTCCTTCGAATGGCAAGAAGGACAAGTTAGGAAAACGAAGAGGACGCGGGGCCTTATCGGATGGATTATATGCGCCGCTCGAGAAAGCTTGGCTTCGCCGAGGAACGAGCGAATTTAGATAGAACGCAAGCAAAAGACAATTAAACTTTCGGCGAAAGTTCGAAAGCATTTTGCGGCAACGTAGCCCCGGGCGACGAAGGGGAGAAAGGGACCGAATCGAAACACCTACGGCATCGCCATTGTCGTTTCATTTAAATGAAAATTAGACGCCTCGTTCGTGACGCGCTTTTGGCAATTTTTCTCACCGGAATATCGAACGATTTTCCAATAGAGACAACGACGAATTTAACAATACCCTTTTTTCACCAATCATGGGGAGTTTTGTAAAAATTCTATCGATGATTTGTTCCGTGTTTGTTGATGTTGATTTCCGTGCGGACATTAAATTCTATCTGAACATTGGAATTATTTTTTTGAGAGGATTCTAAACGAGTTTTGGATATTTGTATGGAATTATCGTGTATCTGTGTTCAGAGGTTATATGTAGTTTAATATCGTAATATTTTAAACTTGTTTTTATGAACAGTAACTTAATACTAGAAGTTACGACGTTAAATCTATTATATTTCAATATATTAAATAAGTACTTTGGAAAAAGGGGAATGAAGAACTCAAAAAGATGATCGATTTGATGTTTTATAAGATCAATATTGAATGTCTACTTTATGAGTGTTCTATAAACTTGGAGAATTTTTGGAAAGTATTGAGAACCAATTATTTCGACTTGTCTGGCGGTTCTAGTATAAAATTTGTCATTTATCACTAGTTCTAGTATTATTTTTAATAGTAATATTTCCAAATCTTTTAATAGCACGGTTTGCAATTGGATTGGTTTATTAATTATTCGCAAATTCTGTTCTCTTTAAGCGCAATTTATATCTGCGTGGTTGAATGTCAATATCCAGAATTAATTATGACATTCACGAAGTCTAGGTAAACGCGAGTGTACCAGACGAGCCTTATCGCGAATCTGATAAATCATCGAAAGGTGAGACATCGCGTAAAGATAAAGAGTCTTCGTGTCTCGCCTTCTGCAATAAGCAAATTTATGTTCAAAATGTAATTCTACATTCTGAGACACGCTCGTGAATCTTCAACGAAGAATTTCCGATCGTCGCGTCAATGTTTACATACTTTTTACGGTAGGATACCTTCGTGTCATCGAATTTGTATAATCCCAACGGTGATACTGGTTGTTTAGAAATTATGAAAACATTATTTAGTAATTGCAGTTGACCTTCCTACAGCATAGTGCTCTCAATAATTTTGATTTCTTTTGTACAATATTTCGGCTTCAACTACTACAGCCATTTTGCTTAGGACTTATTGCTTCAGACAATATCCGAATTACTAAGGCTATAATATGTTAATTAATCATTTATGACAAATTTTCCATAGATTTTTATCATGGAGGATGCAACTTAAGCAACCTTACCAATCATAGCCCTATTTCTTTTGTATTGTTACACCTGGCGGAGGGTCTTCCGCGTTTGGGCATTTCTTTATTTTACAATTACAAATACAGTATGAAATAGAACGTCTGTTCTCTACGAAAGCTCGGTAGCGACTTCCTGTATAAACGTTTCCGGTCGTCAGGCAACGACCGGCCGATCGATCCATCGACTTCGATTCGATACTCGAATCCAGCGGGTTCGAGGGAACAGCTTCGTTCTATACGCCAATATGAAGTTGGCGTAACACTGCCCCCTCCTCTCGAAAAGCGGTCGTCTCGACCGCGGTGACTTCAAATTGGAGAGCCCAGTTTTCAGGTTATTTCTTGAATCCATAACCTTTGTAAAACTGCTTGGGAACCCGATGCCTTAGTTTGAAGAGGAAGTAGACAACTCCAAAGATAACTGGTCTACTGGTGTGGCTCCGATCAAACTAACGCCTCGACATTTGTCCTCCGACCCAAGGGAAAACCACCCAAAAACCTTGAGTGAGACGGTGGCATTTCATCGATTCGGTAATCAAGTTCTTTTCTTTCCAGAATCCTTTTCCGTTTCATTTTCTTGCGGAATCTTGTCCCATCTATACTTCAAATCCATCTTGCGTTCTTAATTCCTTCGAAGGTGTGCGGGTATCTTCGAAACGGGCAAGTCGATTCACGTGCACCACCTTCGGCTTCGCTTTTGGAGAACGAACAATCCTGTAGATTAGTTCGTTCAAACGTGCCTGTACTACGTATGGGCCTTCCCAATTGGCTTGTAATTTTGGGCATTTTCCCTTCGTGCGTTTTGGATAGTACAACCAAACTTGTTCTCCGGGCACGAAGGAAATTGGCTGGGAATGTGAATCGTACCAGGTCTTCATCTTCTCGCTGCAAAGACGCATCCGTTGGCGCACGTACTTATGAATTTCTTGAAGTCTTCTTTTTGTCTCCCCGACGAAGGTGTTATCTTCTATAGTCACGGGGGTTGGCCCTCTCAAAAGGTCAAGAGGAAGACGTAGATCGTGACCCATAAGTAACGTAGCCGGTGTGTATTGCGTCGTTTCGTGCCGAGAAGATCGGTATGCCAGGAGGAATAGCGGAATCCATTGGTCCCAGTCCTTTTGATTGTCTGCGATATAGAACGACAAATACTGCAGCAGAGTTCTATTCATCCTCTCTACGAGTCCGTCCGACTGAGGGTGGAGTGGCGTCGTCCTCGTCTTCTTGATTCCGAGCAACTGCATTAGTTTCTTGAAGACTGCCGACTCGAAACTTCGACCCTGATCAGAATGGAGCTCTAGAGGAACACCATGTCGACTCACCACCTCTCTCAGGAGAGCTTTAGCAATTGTCGCCGCGCGCTGATCTGGCAACGGAATCACCTCCGGCCACTTGGAAAAATAATCCACCACTACCAGCGCGTATTTATTACCGCTTGATGATTTCGGCAAGGGTCCAACAATGTCGAGCGCCACCCTCTCAAAAGGTGCCCCGACATTATAAATCCTGAGGGGTCCTCTACCCTTCTCCTTCGGACCCTTCCTCGCCGTGCAAGCGTGACAGCGGCGACACCACTCTTCGACATCCATTCGGTGTTCGGGCCAAAAGAACCTCTGTCGCACTTTCGCAAGAGTCTTGCGTACACCGAAATGTCCTCCTGCAGGAGCCTCGTGACATCCGCGGAGCACTTCTTCGATCTTGCTTTTTGGGACCAGTAGGAGGTGCGATACATCTTCTCCGCTCGCGGATTCCCATCTTCGGAAAAGTATTCCGTCCTTCACATCCAGCGAATCCCATACCTTCCACAAGTACTTTGTTACAGGTGGATACACGGAGATCTCTTCCCAAGTAGGCTTTATTCTTCCGATCTTTTTATGTAAGAGGAAGCCAATTTCTTCGTCCTCTTCCTGCGCTTTCTTCCAATCTGTTCTATCCGTTATTTCGCAGATAGTCCTAAGGATGTGATCCGAGACTTTTTTTCTTTCTCCGTTGTGCTGGAATTCTTCGCACGGGCGAATCTATCTGCATTCAAGAGATTCACCCGTGAGCCCGTGTCCAGGACTATCTGACACTCTTCTTCTTCCAGGCGTCCCACGACGGATGTAGTTTCCTTAGTGGAACACCTCCCAACTACGACGGGGATTGGAAGACTTCGAGTCGGTGGTCCCCGTTCTACGCTGGCTCTGTGTGGTTTCCCTCAGTCTTCTTCCGTTTCTTGGGACAATTCCGCTCTATATGTCCCTTCTTCCCGCAGGTCCAACATTCTATCGGCCGCTTCACGGAATTGTTGCTGGAAGCTCTTTCTTTGACGCACGATCCCGTCGTCGTTGTTTCCGTTGTCCTCGGAGGAAATCTATTAAAAGATGGAGAAGGCCGAGTCTGTGTCCTTTTTTGTATTGGAGCTACAGAAATAGACTCCACGGCTTCTATCTCAAGAGCCCTGACAATCGCGGCTCTCAGATTTGCGAAACCGCCAAGTCTCAATGTACGTTTCATCTCTTCGTTTTCCAGGGAAGAGATAAATTGAGAGGCTGCGAGTCTGTCCCGTGTTTCCGCAGGACAGTCGCCGAAAGCGGCATGAGCCAACCTCTCCACTTCCGTGGCCAACTCGGAGATTGACTGTCCTTTCCGCTGCCGACAGGATTGGAAGAGGAAATAATTTAAATTTGATAGATTTTTGGTTCCAAATCGTGCCTGAAGAGCCGAAACTAAGTCCTCATATAAAGGTTGTCCGGCAATAGAAAGGGAAACTAGAATACTACGAGCCGATCCCTCCAAGGACGCCACTAAGGCTAAAGCCTTCTTCGGTGCATCCCAATTATTCGCACAGGCCACTGCGTCAAATTGAATTTTATATTCTTCCCAAGAAGAAGTTCCATTAAACATAGGTGGTTTTAGTGTATACCCTAATTCCGTACGCGGGGGAATCGGCTGCGAAACAAGGGGAGCCGCGATCCGTGTATCCCCCGTAGGAATCGGATCACGACTCTCCACAGCAACAAGAGGAACAGAAACTTCGGCGTTCTGGCCGATCTGTATCGTGAGCGCTCGTAGCTGGGCTTCGAGCGCTCCAAACCTCCTATCGAGGGCTGCTCTCTCGGCCGCCCTTTCTTCCGCTTCTTTCTCTCGTTCTCGATTCCGTTGTGCCTCCGACAATTCTTGTTGTCTTCGCAACTGAGAACTCAGATTCTCCAGAAGTCTTTCCAGACGGTCCGGCTCCTCCGCAGGCGTAGTGGGTCGGGAATTTTCTTCCCCTCTATCCAGCATCCCACTTCCGGCACCAATGTTACACCTGGCGGAGGGTCTTCCGCGTTTGGGCATTTCTTTATTTTACAATTACAAATACAGTATGAAATAGAACGTCTGTTCTCTACGAAAGCTCGGTAGCGACTTCCTGTATAAACGTTTCCGGTCGTCAGGCAACGACCGGCCGATCGATCCATCGACTTCGATTCGATACTCGAATCCAGCGGGTTCGAGGGAACAGCTTCGTTCTATACGCCAATATGAAGTTGGCGTAACAGTATGTTTCAACTTTTATTTTCTCTGACAATTTCGATTAGGATCTACTGCTACAAATAGCGTCCGAATCAGTAAGGCTGCAATATGTTAATTAATTATTTACAGCAAATTTTCCATAGCTAACCAAGCAAAACCGACAATTTATAGACCTTATGCCACGGGGAATGCAATCTAAACAATCTTACCGTAACTGTATTAGATAAAAGGTGATTGCACAGATTGCACATATGAAACATTTCAGCATTGATTCAAAAATTCAAAATACTACACCGCTGAGTTTCCTGTTTACCTTCTACTCTCAATCGTATCATTAACGCTTTACAATACAATAACGACTGACACTCGTAATGAGGTGAGTTGGACAGGAAATTTTTAAGTTGTGCAAAACCTATCTCATTAGAAGTATCAATGAGACGAAACACGATAAAATAGTTGCAATAATATATATCAAGAATCATTGTTCGATTTTTATTTTACCAATTTAATTCTTAATCATTGCTGAGGGAGTCTCAGAAGGAATCGTACGGCAAGAGGTTAATGGAAACGGAGAACATCTAAACTACGAAGGGTTAAGTTCATCTCCAGTGGCAGGGCAAGTCGCGAAATTCAAGAGGAAAAAGTAGAACAACGCGCCGATCGAAGATATTTTGAGAACCTGGATGAGAGTTCGGTGGGACTCGCGAAGGAGCAGAAACTCGCCAAGATGGTGGCGAGGTGTCCTCTCGAGTGTTTTCGCAAGGCAGGAGTCGAACCCTTGGAAAAACAGACGCCAAATTGAATCCCTCGTCTATAGAACGCGACGTCTCTCTCTCCTCTCTCTCTCTTTTGCACATACTCTTTCCCTCTATCTTGCTCTCCTTCCACTCCACCTCTCGCTTTCTTATCGATATAACTCTACCACTTCAGCCAGCTCCCTCGAGCTCTCTCGAGTTCCCTTGCTCGCGGATTACACACCTATCCTGTATTTCTATTTCAAAAAATGTCACATTTCTACGGATCATTCCGAAAAAGTCCAGAAATAAAAGGTTCCAAAGGAAATCAGTCGACCGGATTGCCCCATCGTTTAATGGCATTTAAAATTCATGTCCTATCGCTATCGGGGTTGATCGTTTACTAAGAGGTAAAGAATGAATTTACCTTTTGCATGATACTACAGTGAATTTCTAACCCTTTGAAGAATGAAATCAAGCTTCCAGTTGTCCAGTTGAACTTGCTAGTAGGAGCGTGGATGTAACTTTAGTCGAAGAGAACGAGACAACTGCGGAGATCGCAGAGGACGATAAGCGGATGTAAACAGAGCGAGGAAACGAACTTCTAGTTGACTTTCCATGATACGAGGTTCGCTATGAACTAAAACGACGTAGCCTTGAAAGCACGACGTCTCGTTCTCAGATAGATGCCTTCTAAAATGCATACGCAAACAGTCGTCGACCGTTGCCACTGAGACGATCCTCTTCGAAGCTTCCAAGGAAGAAACAATCCGCACATGCGGATCGATAAATTCACACCGACCTTCGAAAACGACACTCGCGAATCGAGCGATCACCACGTGGGCCAAATGCGTCACTTATTTTCGACCTCTATCGAGAATACAACGATCCACCGTCGAAAACCGTACAGAACTCCGGGAGTCCAATCTTCCAATCTTCAACGATGATCATCCTCGGCCTTCCTCGATCGTCTCAAATAGCACGATTCGAGCGAGTCGAGAAAAGTATCCGACGGTCGCGTAAAAATTTCGCAACCTCTCCGTCTCTATCTGTTTCTCTCTCATTCTGTCTCTCATAGAGGCATCGTACGAGACGCACACGCACGTAGAATCTCTCTCTTTCTCTCTCGTCTCTCTTGCGCGGATTCACAACCCTGCGCGAACCTCCGAGGGCGTGACTAGCATCGTACTCGCGGAGACGATCGTTGCGAATGCGGTGGCCAAGGCGTCGCCGCTCGAGCCAACGGGCCCCGACTCGTGATTGGTCAGAAATCAATAGGAGGAGCCGAACTGTCACGAACGACCAATCTCCGGCTACCGTCGGCTGCCCCCGGGGGACCTCGGCGGAACTCGGCCCACTTCGGAGGTCCTCGGAATGAGAGGCGCCGCGTACCAGCAGCGCAGGCTTGCGCAGCCGTGCTCGTCAGCGCGGAACACTTGGCTCGCTCGCGAGGCCGAGGCCCCAGTGTGTTTTTACTCGGGCTTGAGTAAACGACGGCCTGTTGTGTATCATAATACGCGTGCACGCGGGTTTACGGGTTAGCCTGGCCTCGACCACTGGATGCACCCTCGTCTCGCGCCACGCCGCCTTCTCTGGGCTGCCTCGACTTCCGTTTACCCGGCTAACTAGCCGAGAGTAGATATTCCAAGCGTCAACAAAACACCGTTCAAATCGGGTCCGTCTCTGCGTCACCGAATTCGCGGATAATCCGACACCGTCGGATGGATACCATGCGGAAGGGAGATTGAGGAGGTTGTGCATATCGTGAGTGAACGTTTCTCGTTGCCTGAGTAGATAACAAATTTTTTACGATTCATTCGGTGAAGTTGAATCGGAAAACGGGAATGCGAATAGTGAGATCGAAGGTGTGGAATCAGTGAGTGAAAGTTTCGATTCCCCGGTGAAAATCAGGATTTACGCGAAAGCGAGAATGTCTCTGTCGTCGAAACGTCATTGAAGATTCCATTGACAGGACGATTAATTGGAATCTCTTAATTAAACTCGAGACTAACGCGACAAGATAGATTCACGGTTAGGACCGTTGAATCCACGACAATTTCCGGTGAAGTTGTTTCTTACGCAAAGTGCACCGTACATTCGCCAAAATGCATACACTTTTCGGGGAACAAAACGCTTATTATCGGCACGCGACGGCGGTTCCCGTTGGAATGGGAACTCCATCGTACCCCGGTGTAGGTGCTGCACCAGGATACTACGAACAGTATCGTTACGGCGGTTACGCGACGGCAGCCGGTTACCCAGTTTCCGGTATAACGCAGCAGCACATCCATCATCCAGGAAAGGACATGGTGAAACCACCCTACTCGTACATCGCTCTAATCGCAATGGCGATACAGAATGCTCCTGATAAAAAGATCACTCTAAATGGCATCTATCAATTCATCATGGAACGATTCCCCTATTACCGCGAAAACAAGCAAGGTTGGCAGAACTCTATCCGCCATAATCTCAGTCTAAACGAGTGCTTCGTGAAAGTGCCAAGAGACGACAAAAAACCCGGAAAAGGAAGTTACTGGTCCCTGGATCCAGACAGTTATAACATGTTCGACAATGGTTCTTACCTACGACGTCGTAGACGCTTCAAGAAGAAGGACGCCTTGAAGGAGAAGGAGGAAGCTCTAAAGAGACAAGGTCTCGTCCCAGAGAAACGTGGCCAGGAGGAACCAAAGTCAAACAGCATCGTTGTTCATCCGCCGTCGGATGTGTCGACCAAGAAGCTCGGCACGCTTGAAAATACTCTCTGCAAGCCAAAAAGAGAGCCTGTCAGCGACACCGGAAGTCACTGCATGGGAGCCGTGCAGACAAAGTATGGTCTCCACAGTCCCATTCAAGATGCTAAGAGTACCGCAACAACGACAACCGCGGCGGTTGCTGCGGTGGGACAAAGTGTCATTCAAACTGCCCTGGGTCATCAGGTTCACCAGAGTCATCAGGTGCATCAGGACACTATTCAGGATGTGTCCATGGGACTTGATCCTGCTAGTTTCAGCGTGGATGCTCTGATGACCACGCGGGAGAACAGTGCGGCTCTGATGACCAGAGATCCTCAACATCATGCTCATCATCCTCATGGAATTCAACATCCGCATCCTCACTCGCACTCGCATTCGATTATGACCAGCAGAGAATCGATGGGCACGGGTGTCGTGTCGAGGGACCATCTGCCATCCGTCTGCGCGACGACGACCACAACGACCGCCGCCGTCGCAGCGATGATGGCTACCACCGGATATGGACATGGTAGCACCGTCTCGAGGAGCAACGGTTCGCCACCGGGTACCATGTATGCGCCGTACTGTACGCCTACGGCAGGTTATATAATGGATCATGCAGAGTACAACTCGAGAAATCATAATAATACGACTGCTGGACACTCGCAGTGGTACCAGGAGGCGGCGAGCCCCGACGCAGCGGCTATCTATCAGGATACGCAGTCGCCGAGCTGTCAGCTTTATAGGTAAAGATTTTTTTGTAAGATGTGTTGATAGTTGGTAATGACGGAGGAGAGGATGAATTTTGGGTTTGGAAGGCTTTGAAAGGTTTGAGCGACGGTTAGGTAAAGATTGGGTAGTTTTGGTTCTGATGATGTTAAACAGTTTAGATTGGAAAAACGCGGGCTTGAGGATCATCCGACGGAGATCTGTTTATGTAGGATGAGGGAAATGTAATTTGTTGCATTTGGGATGTAGGGGTGGTAATTGTTGAACGCCGTCGCTCGAGTAATTTCAGAGAAGGGTGAATGTTTTGAGGGATATTTTTTAAGATGAGTTTCACGAGCAAAGGCTGGGTGATTGAGAGTTATGATGTTCGCTAACACCTTGCACTTGGGATGTTCGAAGATAAGGTCTTCGAACGAGAATCGTGACGCATCGAATCGACAGAGTATTCGCAGTGTCCTCGAACTGCGTCAAAACTTGGAATCGATAAGAATCATCCATAGAATTCGTAATCGAAGCGTCACGTTTTTCTGTGAAACTTGGCAGTTTCTTTAATAAAGCTTCTTACAAACAGTGACAAAAATCTTCACAAAAGTATCCATCTAACATATCCACTTGGGCCGTCTACGTTAAAAATGGCATTAAAGTCTCTGAACTAGCGGGCCCCACTTTAAATTCCTCTCACCTCAGTAAGAATCTCATAAATTATAATTAAATACGTGACAACCTCGTTGATTCAAAGCCCATATAAAATCGTATCTCTTATCCTAATCAACTCTATCATATGAAGTAAAAAAATACAAATAAAGAGCAACACCCTGCCTCGCAAAACCCAAGCATCATCGTCGCAAAAATATCCCTCAAATCATCGCAACGATCATAAGCAAGTTCTGGAATTTGCTCTAAAACTGCTCGAACAATTATCAATCAGCTTTCAATTGCAAAATCCACGAATTTTCAACAACAAAATCCATCGTCTCGTTTCAGATCCAGCCCACCTACTCCGCTCTCAACGGGAGCTGCACCCTCTCCGCCTCTCTATCACAGATACTACCAAGACTGCAACGCCGTCAATACCAGTGGTAATCTACCAATAACGCTGCACAAGTACTGAGAATACCGAAATTCAAGGCCTCATCATCGAGGCCTTGAAGATCATCACACGGCCGATCACTTCGACCAGGGTTTGGTCTACGTGAAACAAGAGTGGATTCCCACGACGGATGAGCTCGCCAAAGAGTGGAACTAGATAAGTCCCTAAACTCCCGATAAATTTCTAGCGAGCTTTTTGATCGACGATACAAAGATTTCCACTTGAAACGTGTAGAAAATAGAAAATATCGTTAGACGTTTAACCCTTGCGAGAGCTTAGGGGTTGAAGATTGCAAGATGTCCGTCAAATTTGCGGATATTCGCTCATTAAGAGATTTTAAACACCGAGTGTTGCATGGACGATGACTAATTATCGACCGGTTGTAGCAAGTGTTACGCGGACGTTTGTAGTCATCGTTGGAGAACATGGACGATGACTATGGTTATTGTTTCATTGGTGTAACGAGAATGACTGTAATTGTTCTTCAACGTGGACGATGACTAGATAGATCGTAGATCGTTCTTTGCGTGGATGTATAGACGGTTGTTGCACCGTAGTTGAAAGGGTTGAAGGTACACGCGCAAGGAGACAGAAATGTCTGAGAAAATTCTAGGCAAAACGGAGTGTATAGTATCGTGAAGAAGTCGAAGTCTTCATCGACAGATTTCCGACTTGAAACGAAATCATCGTAGACGAATTAAACGATTTTTACTTGCTGTAGTTCGGGTGAAGAATTCGAAACGTTAAATGAACTTTTTAGCGACAACAAAATCGACGAATCGCGAAAACGACGAAAGCGGCATTTCACGGGAATCGTGAGGGATGTTTGCGGTACTTGGAAGTCTGAAAGGACGTCAAAGAACACGCGTATCGTGCTTGAATGCTCAACAAAAACCAGGGCAAGTGTATTTACTCGCGATACGAGGAGCCACTATCGATAAATCACTCGAAACGGTCCTCGCCGGGTCGAAAAAACTTTCTTCGCTCCTGCTTTTTCTTTCGGTCGAAGAAATTACCGCGACTTGTCGGATCGAGGATAATGTCTTCACTGAAATCGTGATTTTTCGGGGAAGGAACTCTGTGTAGATTTATTATCTCAAATTACAGCATCGTTTTCTTAATATTCAATTGCAGCAACTGTGACTGCTATCAGTAACTGACGCTCTTACATTCATCAGTTTTTTTTATCCAATTATCGATAATTTATCGCACTGACCGTCTGTAGTCGTTCAAAAATTTGCACAATTGTCTCAAAATTTCTGTAATCCTGCAAGAAATATTGGGCCACCCTCTTGGCAGTCAAGGTGGCACACTTGCAACAAAATGGCACACTAAAATCGTGTTCCACTCGAAGCATCGTTGAAAAATCTGCGCGTTTCTCCTTTCTGAACACTTAGCCGACCGAATGGGGAAATCTCTCATTGCTACCTTACAAATTCACCTTATTTCTGAAATGTGCAAGGTATATAGCGTGCAGTTTGTTCTTTTCTACGTGGTCGGCTAAGTGTTAAGCAACTGAAAATGCAGAAACATCGCGAATCTCGCTTTCGATGCTCGAAATCATTAATCCGCGAGTTTCGTAGCCGCGGATCGACGTGCAATCGTTGTCTCTTATCTCGGTGGCTTCATTAATGAATGAGAAGCGTGAGTGGAGCGAAAGACGAGACGAGAAAACAGCGGTGAATATCAATGATCGTCGTCACCTGTGCAAACAAAGGCAGGTCTCTCCTTTTCTCTTTCCCGGTTTCTGCGTCTCCGTCTCACTGACCTACGGCAATTCCTCCGATCGGAAATTCCTTTTCTTCCGGCGGCTGTTTTCGCGGCTCAGACGCGTATGCAATTTCGCGGACGATGCAACTGTGCAAACTGCCGTGAAAAGCAGTCGAAAGAAAAAATATCGGCGCGTCTTTGTTTGCCGATTGTCTGCTTCCGACAGGTAGACGACGAGAGCGATCGTCAGGATCGACGAAACAGATTTCCCGATCGTGTCTGCTTAAAATTTGCTTCTTTCTTTCCTTTTTGTAAATACAACTTTAGCACTAAAACTATCAACGTTAGCATGGCTGGTTGCAAGCTTTTTCTAAAAATTCTCTAAGCTACTGGGAAGTTGTACAATGAATATTTCAAGTATATGCTGTAAAACAAAAATTACTTGGCTGATCGTTTTGATTTTGTTTTTTTTTCAAAGTACTTATTTATTTAAGTATAGTAAATGTAAAGCCTAGTTCTAGGTAGTTTTAGTGTTAAGGCTACTCTGAGCATTTGGAATAGAAGCATCTAAATCTCAAAGGGTTAAGAAAATTGCCATATAATAGCTACATGATGCTAAAGGCCTTTGCACGATATCGATAACTGCAAATCTGATGAACCAAGTAATTGCACATTCCTGCGAAATTTCGTTAATGCAAATATAATGCCACGAAATCACCGAAGGGAAAAGTCGATCATTGAGACGGCGATCAGAATGTTCCACGATCTTCATCATTCGTTTCGAGTGAACATGATGAACCTCGACTCACAACCCTGTTCTTAAACATCGCTAAATACCAGACTCAACGGCACAATTCTCGATGACGCATATATTCGTCCAAACGGAGCACAATGATATATGCACTGACGCAAATTTGTCGATCAACGATTCCAAATGGTAAAAACACGTCGAACCGAGAATTCGACACTCAAAAGCGAGCAATTGCAAAAAGCAATTGGCAAAAAACTCGCTTGCGGAATGGAAAATCGTCGTTAACCCCTTGCCCTACAATAACAAGTGATATTCATACAATAGAAACTGATAAATTGAACAAATCGGTGGAACATGAGACGATCAAATTGTTTCTAAATTAACACTAGAATTCCAGGCATAAAAGCTGTCATAGTTAAATATATTAAATAAGTACATTAGAAAAGGACGACACAAAGGTGCTACACACACTTTTATAAAAACTGTCCTGGCAGTTCTGGTCTTAACATTGCGGTAAATTATACAATATATAAATAATTATACACAAACTGTTACTTTCGAAAATTAACTCCAAGTTGTAACACACGCAGTCACAAAAGAAATCGTAGGTCAAGGGGTTGACACGTTGAATGTCACTGATTTTTCACCATTTTCATTATTTCTATCCCACTCAAACTATCTCTGTTAAAATCGAACCTTCATATACTAAAATCATTAACGACCTAAATGTCTCTACATTCAGCAACACTTTACTTTTTTAACAGCAGCATTTAAATACTGAATATATTCGCAAATCCGTGAATATTGTAATGGCGAAGTCATCGAAGTCACCAGCTCCGTTCACCGTTTCACCCCATGACATTCAACGTGTTAAATATCGTCGGAAGTTTCAGATAGAGAATATAGCGCGATCGAAAACGTGATAGAATTTCTATTGTAAAAAGTACTGCTATAAAGATATTCGGTGGGACGGCGATCGTCGTATTCGCGATATCGCAATCTCGTCCCTGTGCATTTATTTGGTAACGTCATTCCTTGCGCTCGGATTCGCTTTCCGAGCGCGCGAGATTGAACGTTCGACGAGAGCTGAGATAATATATATAAATATATATTTATTGATAACGAATGTGAATAATTAACGATTAGAAGCGACGTCGTATCGTAGGTAGATCTCTGCGTGTATATTATTATAAAGAGTATATATATATATAAATAAATAAATAAATAAATATAAATATAAATATAGATATAGATTGTATAGATGACATTCTATATATGTATAAATAGACAGATCTATGTGTATATATATACACATATATACATATATATGAATCGTTTATTTTGAAAATGGCATAAGTCGATGAGTTTTTAAATCAAAAAGTAAATGGGGTTTGCGTTACAACGTGTTTGAAAATATTGATAGAAATTTTCCAGAATGTTCAACTTGTTATCTTGGCTACTTATATTTGTGTCAATATAAATTCTTTCTTGTAACCATTGTATATTACGATTTTTTATTATGGTAAAGTGTCTTACGTCATTTTTTAAATAAACGACACATATATATATATACACGAGAACACGGACACGAGAAACGTATTATTATTGCGATTAACATTAATGATAATATTCTTAATATTATCATCGTTACTATTAACGTAGGCTGAATCGTGCGACTGCGAAATCTTACGAAATAAATATAATGAATTGATGCAAGGAAAAAAAAAGGAAAGATATACCTAATATCTTCTTGTGTTTTGTCTCCGTTGCCGATCGAATTACGAAAGTTACGATCGTGCGATCGGTTTGTCTCCCTGCACCTCTTGCGACGACAACGACAAGAACGGAACGATGTTTTCGTCCGTCGGCACTTGTAAAACTATTATCTGTGAAAGCGACGTGTGTTTGTTGCTTTTACGAAAGTGTGCTTGGAAAAAAAATATTTTGTTACAGTTTTTTTCCTGATCGGCGGGGAATCGCGTTTGCTATTTGCAAAAATATGCGCGCAGCCGGGGCGTAAGCAGCTGGGTAAACAAATTATCGACTCTTAATTATAAACGACTGAGGAGAAGATCGAATTGATTCCGTCCTCGGGTGTTTCCGTTGTCGGGGAAATCGGGGATTGTTGTGCTTCATGGTTGACTTTTGGGCTTTCTTGGATTTTTTGGAGGGTTGTTGATCATGGGAGTTGCTGAATGTTAGATTAGATCGTTGACGAAGAATTTGCTAATTGAGTTCGTACGGTTGTAAATTAATATGGTTAGAGAATCCTTGATTCCTTGAGTTGAGTGGTTTGCTAATATCTCAACTAATTTGGAGTGGAAGGGATAGCAGTCAATTTCTTTCAAAAGGTTTTTTAAATTGCAACCAATTTACTTCCAAAAGAAAAATTAGTGTCAATTCCTTAAATCGGATGACTTGCAAAATTGTCAATTGATTCAATCTTCGGAAAATCTCAGTCAATTCTTTTAAGTCAGAGGTTCAAGTAACTTATAATTTACTCTATTATGTACAAGTACTGATTAATTCCTCCCATTAAGAAATTTACTAAAATTGCAATCAACTTCCTGTCAAAGGAAATTCATTGTTAATTTCTTCAGTCGATTGACTTGCTAAATTTCCAATTGATTCCAACTTTCAAAAAATTTGAACCGATTTGTTTAATACATTGGTTTGATCAATTTATAATTAACTCTATAGTCGTGCAAATGTTCGCTAATTTTTTCCATCAACAAATTTATTAAAATTACAATCAAAAATTTGCTATCACTTTCTTCAGTCGGTTGACTTGGTAAATTTCCAATTGATTCTATCTTTCAAGAAATTTCAACCGATTTGTTTAATTCATTGGTTCAATCAATTTATAATTAACTGTACGGTTGCGCAAATGTTAGCTAATTTCATCCATTAAGAGGTTTGCCAAAATTGCAACCAATTTAGTCTCAAAACAAAAGTCACTGTCGCTTCCTAAATTTCTTAAGCCGGCTTGCTAAATTGCAAATTAATTTAGTCTTCTAGGAAATCGCGATTGATTCTCCATGTTCTCCAGATCGAACAACCCGACGGATATTGCAGCATGAACCGCAAAGATTTCCACGGAATTGCGAGGTTTTCTTCGCAGCAGGGTAGAAATTGTAGGAACCAGGTTGGATGAAATTTCGAAACGATTTCGCACAATAACTCGGCTACTTTATTCGTCTGAAATCACGGCCTGGCGTGCTATCCAAGCAAAATTCCGTTGCTTCACTTGCCACGGATCGATCGTGATTATTTCTAGTCGCAATCTGCGAAACGTTACTTCTTCGACGCCGGGGACGTGGGTGGCGGTGAAAAGGTAAGAACATTTCGCAACCGCGATTTCACGTTATTTGTCCAAGATACTTTGCAGTTCGCAGAGACACTCCATACGAGGCGTCGATGAGAATACAAACTCAACGAAATTTTAATTTAAGTCGATGGCTGTTGGAAAGTGTTCCCCCTTATCTTCTTCAAACTGACAAATTTGGAAAAACATTACTTCTATAATATTAATATTACGTTAAATTATGCGATATATCAAGAATCATTGATCAATTTTTATTTTGGCAATTCAATTCTAAACTATAGTGGAGGTAGTCACACGACAAATTGTGGAGTAAGTGATTAACCAGTTAACTGTGGCGAATTCTTTTGAGAGTGAGCATCTACGTGGGTCATTTACACTTTTTAGTTATTCGTTTTATTCCGGCATAAAAATTAACGACTATACTTTAGCTTTCGTCAAAATTACAATTTAAATAACCAGTAGTCGCTAACTTTTACGCATAACCAGCATACTCGTCAATACACAAAATTCTGCCGTTTCTCCACGACGAGTATACTCGTCAATCACAGCTAACTGGTTAAATCGTAAAGGGAAAAAGTGGTTAAACTCCAACTGAGGCTGTTTTTTGAAACTATGTCCGAAAAGAGTATAATAGCTAAAGGAACAGTCAAAATGCACAATTAAACATCAACAGAAACCAGCGAACCGTCCATCAACCCTCTTGTTGCAAGAAGATTAATTGGTCCCGCTAAAAACGCATTGATATATACTTGTTTAGCTTAATTCGCAATTTCGAAAGGGCACATGAAGAACTGCAAAGCATCAGGACGGTCAGGAAAGTCGAGTGTTCCTGGAGGATCGTCGGTGGTTTTCGCCCGAGGCGGGATTTAACCGCATCTGCCGAAACACGTGCTCCGGATAAAGCGGGCTTTGGAACATTCGACGCTGCCAATCCGTTAGTTCGTCGAAAGATAGAGTATACCTTTCGAGCAGTTAGCAGAATCCCTCTGAGCACGCGTCAGTCTGTCCCATTTCTCTCTTTCTCTCCTTTAGGCACGTCGGTTTGTGGAAAACCCGGGGGTCGAGAATCTTTGAAGGTGAACGCCTTCGTCGTCTTCGTTGATGTGCCCTGCTTCCGTTTCTTCTTCTTCAGCTTGACCGATGTAAATGACGGAGGTAAATAAACGATTACAGGTTAAAAAAGCGGGAGTATGAGACAACAGTAGTGGATCAGTTTTATTTTGAAAATTTTCCAGCTGGTTTGTTTTGGATTCACCGATTTGTTTATGATATGTTAAATGATAAGTTGGAAGAAAGATGGTAGAGCTGATGGAGATTCGTTGAACCTAACAAGTGAGAAGTTGGGCTTTGAATTCAAAAACGATTGTGGATCCACTTGCAGATGTTCACAATCAGGTGGAAAACTATAGCGTCCTACTTTTTTACCGAATGTCGTGGAAATTGAATGTTTTCATGCTGGGAATTGTTAAGTTTCATTTTGTGTAGTGATCGGAATCAATTATGAACGATTTTTTAAAGTGATAGCGACTTGCCGTTAGCTTGGATTCAATAACTGGGCACCTGAGTTTCGAGTTCTATAACTGCTGAAGACCCAATAGCAAATATTCGACGTAGAATACTCCAGTGTGCCCTTTTTTAGCGAATGTCGTAGATATTGAATTGCTGAGGAATCTTTAACTTCTATGTTAAGTATTGATTGGCATTAATTATGAACAATACTTTTTGTATTCTTTTCATACCTAAACCTTCATCAGCAGGTACTTAAAATTTCTAAAATATCTCAAAATTCTTGTAGTCCTGTTTACCTTCCATCAATAACCACACCTTGCACCCCAACTGTATTAAAGAAAGCAACAAATTGCATGTTTACATCCCCCAAAATGTAGTTTCCTACAGCCGAAGAGTAATCGCAAAAGTTTTAAATTGCTCAGGACCTCCTTTTGCGGATTGTATTAAATTAGCGATCGACAGAGAAGAGAGGACGTTGAGTGTTATTTGCAGGTAGGGTAAACTCTCGGTATTGGCTCTAAAACCGTGCAAATACGGTTGCACGTACTACCGGAGCGAAGAGGGGCCGATTTTGGTGGAAATTGAGGGTGCAAAAGTCAGGGGCTGCTGCTCGTTCCTCTATCTTCACGGCAAACACTCAAAATTATCTACCCCGAAGCGTACAAATACGACGGGGGGCGAGATATATGTACTTATGCATGTAGATCCTTATAGGAATTTAACCGAGGATCGTGCCTCGACTAACCGATCCTTCCGGATTTTCTGGAAAAACCCACGTTTCAAGTGAAACTCGATTCCACTAGGGAGAACAAGGTCGAAAAGTTCAGTATTGGCAGAGAAACTTACATTTTTCGATAGCTGGAAAAGAAGATAGAAGAAAATGGAAATATTTCTTACTTGGGAAGGCTGCTTCTCCTTATGAAACTTTTTTAGTAACTTTTCTATTTTTTCTGATGTTACTTACTGTTATGACTGAAACGTTTTGAATGTTCAGATCTGTAGATGATATTTATCTACTAAAAAAGTTCACTCGGTCCCACTGTACGATAAAGTTTCATCTTTGCAAAATAGTTAAAAATTTCCTACCATTGCAGTTACTAAATTGACAAAGGTGAGCAATTACATATGACAGACAATTATTCTAAAAACTTTCAAAGGCACATAAAAAATAGAAGACTCTCTTTGCATTTGTACGCCTACTGTAAATTGAGCGAGAAAAAAAGTTGCTTTTCCCAAATTACCACAGCTTCTGTAATACTATGTGGGTGGTCCAATAGCGTGTTACATCCACGAATCCAGTAAATCGTCAAAAAGTGCTTGTTCCATTCACGAATCGGAAGATTTTCATCATGAACTCTCATCAAGCTCTATCAAAAAGAAACGTCCCAGCTGTTGACGAGACGTGCTACTTTGTGAAGAGAGATAACAGCATCGTTGTAAAAACGGGTGAAACGTTGATGGAATCGGAGTCAGGTTCCCACGTGGGACGTAAACATTCGCCGAGGGAAAAACCGCGGCACCAGGACGATTATTTCGGCGTTGCGAGAGTAAGTTTAGGCTCCGTTCCATCGCCGAGCAAGTTCCATTCCTTCCTCCTATCTCGTGTCTTCCTCCGTTGTCTTCTGCATCTCTTTCGAAGCATTCTTTTTGCTTCTTCGCGCAGTTTGCCGTTGCGGCCGTATTAGCGGTTCGTGCAATCATCAATTTC
The DNA here is from genome assembly GCA_910591515.1 of Cerceris rybyensis. NCBI lineage: Eukaryota > Metazoa > Arthropoda > Insecta > Hymenoptera > Crabronidae > Cerceris > Cerceris rybyensis. The sequence goes on from OU342790.1 coordinate 11,529,186, forward strand.
AAACAAGAGAGCGAAAGAGTAGGAGAGGAGGGCGGGAGAAAAAAGCTTTGGGTGCCGACTTACTCAAACAAACATTTCGCTCTCTACGAAATGGACGAAGGGGGAGAATGTATGAGAGAGAGAAAGAAGAAGCAAAAAGGAAGAGAGAGGGTCGAGGAATGACAGGGTGGAAAAAAAGAAGGCAAGGAATGACGAGGAAGAATGGAGAACAGAGAAGAAAAGGGTGAGATAATGAACGAGTGATAACCAAAATCGAAACTGCTATTTCCCTGATTAAATGCACATAGCTAGTTTGATAATTTATATTAAGGTATAAGTTTAAACCCTTGTCGTATAATAACGAGTGACACTCGTGATGCGATAAATGGAATAGTTAATTTTGAAGTGTTCCAAAAATTATTAAATTAAAAATATCGATGGGTTACGATGATATAAAATTAATTCTATGCTATTCAATACTCCGTTAAGTCATATGCTATATCTGAAATTAGGAATAGATTATTGTCAACAATTAATTCAGAGTTATTGCGTATTCTGTCACGAAAGAAATGGCACGGCAAGGGACTAATGCGGAATCTCGAGGGAAAGAAAGAGAATCGAGAGTTGGGAAGGGTGGACTTTCGATGTTTGGCGGGGGAAGGTGAGCCAAGAGAGGAATGAGAGGGAGGAAAAAAAGAACGCAAGAGAATACGAGGAGGGATGGAGAACAGAGAAGAAAAGGGTGAGACAGTGAATGAGTGATAACCAAAATTGAAACTGCCACTTCCCTGATTGAATGCGAATAGCTAGTTTGATAATTTATATTAAGGTATAAGTTTAATGCGAAATCTCGAGGGAGAGAAAAAGAATCGAAAGAGAGTTCGGAAGGGTGAACTTTCGATGTTCGCTGGGGGAAGGTGAACCGAGAGGAGAATGAGAGAGGGATGAGAGGGAAAGGAGAGATAAAGGAAAGAGAAACGAGAGCGTACGCTGGACCGGAAGAGAGGGTGAGAGGGTAGAGAGGGTGAGAAACGGGCTTCCGCCCGTTCCGTCGTCTGCTCGTTCAGGGGAAAGACGACAGGTGCGCGTTTCCCAGAGACCCGCGGCGAAACGCGAAACTGGAATCGCTGCTGGAGAGCCCTGACCTAACCTCGATACACAGCCAGCTTCTATCCTCGCGGTTTTCCTATCTTTCCTATCCTTTTTCCTCCACGTTTCCATCCCTTTTCAGTACCCTTCTCTTTCTTCCTATCATTTTTAGTCACTGCTTTCTCTCTTCCTCTTTCTCTTTCGCTCTTGTTCGCTCTCTTCATCGGTTACTCTGTTCTTTTATAGTCGCCGCATTCAACCCCCTCTTCTATTATTTTTCCTCGTTCTTTGTGTCAGTCAACGTGTTCACAATTTCTTTGTCTTTCTCTCAGCCATCGTTGGTCCTCAGTTTTTTCCACTTAAAGTCCTTCCTTTGATTGTCCTTTCGTTTTTTAACACTTAGCCGAAAGTTGAGAAATAAACAAACTGCTATACACTGTGCACTTTTCAAGAGTAATGCGAATTTGCAAGGTAGCAAAGGAAGATCTGGCCGTTTGGTTGGCTAAGTGTTAAGTTTCTTTTCTTGCTTTCGTTACGATGCTTTCTTGCTGGACCACCTTTTCTTATTCTTTCATGGAAATCGACGAAGACAATCTTTGAGGGAGGGAAAGGGTGTAGGTTGAGGGAAAGAGAAATAACGTGGAACATGTATTACTCAACGGACAAATCCGCGCGGAAACTGCGACAGAGGGATGGTACGGAAGGGATGAAAAAATTCAGGAAGCTTTGGCAAAAGCTGAATTGAAAATGTAGAAGAAAATAGTCGAGGGACGATTGATAAAATGGTAAATCATGTGAAATATGAATCTATTTGGCAAAAAAATGTGAATTAATTGTCCTGATAAGATTATTGTTTGCCACTTCAGTGCAAAAGCAATGAAACTTTTAACCCCTTGTCGCACCATTTCGTATCAACTTTGAATTAATTGCTGAAGCAATAATCTATTCCTAATTTCGGATATAGTTCATAATTTAATGCAATATTTAATAGAATATAATTTATTTTATTTTATTGTGACCCACTGAGATTTTTAATTTAATAATTTTTAAAGCACTTGAAAATTGACTTTTATCGCGTCACGAGTTCCACTCGTTATTGTATACCAAGGGGTTAATTATGACTATAAATTCATTCTAATTTGCAAACAAGCTTTAAAAATTATCAAAACAGCAGAACAATTCATTAAAAACCTCATCCACCCATATTCCATCCCCGTAGAAAATTCTCAATTAGCAAAGTGCACAATCGACAAAAAATGACGACTTCAAAACGATCCCAAAAAACCAGCCGCTCGTGGAGTGCCGGAAAATATGAAAACCCGGAATGTCGATTCGCGAGAGCGCGAAAAAGCTCGGAGAGAAAAATTCGTAAGTACGATCGTGAACAAACAAAATGGAATTTGCATCGAGCGGAATCGCGTCCCTTCGAGTCGCTGAAGGTAGACATTTCGACGAAAGACCGGGAAAACAAAATACGGAAGAACGATAAACGAGCCTGCAGCCTGGGATCAATTAAAATTGACAATTACAACGAACTTGTCTCCCTTTCTCTTTCCTTCTCTCTTTCTCTCTCTCACATTCATCCGTTCTCCATCCATTCTTTTTATTTCCAACCATCCCCTCTCTTCGTTCGCTCGTATCTGCCGAACGGAAAAAAAGAGGAGGCAAGGAAAGAGGCCGAGAAGAAAAACTAAAAAGAGAAAAGGAAAATAGAAAGAGAAGCGAAACGTAGTCGAAACGGACCAATGGAAATTGGCCAGCCTCGGTGCTCGACGAAGCTCCGGCGTCCAATGGTGTCGCCAGGTGGTGATCGATAACCACCATGGATGTGGAGCATCGCCCTACTGCCGCCACCCTTGCGAAAAAATCGCTCGAAAGCCGTTTATCGCAGAGCATCGTGAACCCTCGTTATGCGTATCTCTGCGAGGAAAATATTTTTCGAGCTTCGAATGCGAGGACCGGAATATCCGGTTTTATTGCGAAACGAAAGGTTTTACGGCGACAACGATAATGGAGGCGCTGGAGTTTCCGGAATGGATTCAAATCTTGGCGGGTCGAATGGTAGGGATTGCTTGAAAAACATTTAGTGTTGAATTATTAACTTTGATCTATCGTTAATTAATGGAAATTCTCAAGTGAATATTTTTAATGTTAATTGGTAATATACATGAGAACAGATTTTCAAAGCTTGGAACCACTCAGTTTTTGACCGTCTTGTCAGTTTTAATGTTAAGTAATTTAGCTTTTATGAGATGGATTTGAAATATTTACTGATTGATCTCCTATCAATTTGAATAATTTGTTGAAATAATTTGGAACCCGCCATTTTGACTGTCTTGGAAGTTTTAGTATCTAAGCTAAAGTAAATTAGCACAGCTGAGAATCACGATTTGTAATCTATATCGACAAGTAGAAATATTGTAATATGTTTTAAAATATTTGCCCTTGAATATTTGAAAGTCAATGTCAAGTCCAACCAGGAAGACATTTCGATTTCAAAGCAAATTCATTATAAGACTATAAAAGGCTCGATAAAACGTCCCAGGATCATCGTGCAGATGAGGCAGCCCTTAATCCCGGTTTAATTCGAAATAAAGTAAACAACGGTGGCACAGTCGAAAATGCAAACGTCATTATGACGTTAAATGCTAAATCGGCAGACCACTCAAAACGACGGTCGTAGGCGCATTTGCACTTCGCCCAATTGCAACAATTTGCACGTTTTCTCGGTAATTTCGAATTTAATTGGCGCACACCTACTATCGCGCGTACACGTCGATATATGTACATCCCCGTTCTCCGTTTCATCCCCCATACCATGTACTCTATGGCGTTTCCTCCCTGTCTTTCCTTCGGCATCGAGAGTACGCTGTCGCTCGAGGCTGCTATGACGCGTGACACGTTATTACGCCATGGTAATTCGAATATAAAATAGGCAATTAATTAACCGACTGCCTGTCCCGATATCTCGCTGCGCGTGTTCGGCTTCATGGAATTTTCGCGAGCTCGTGAATACTTTATATTTGTTTTCCGTGTTCGTTTTATCCCGGTGATTAAAGCACCAAGGAATTTACACCGGGTTGTTATAGTATTGAACGATTGAAAAGAGGAATTTGAAAATTTTCGAATTTATCGTTTCAAGTTGGTGATATGAGACGAGCAAGCGTCCTTTTTAGGGAACAAGAAGATGTGATGATACTGATTCGTTGATACTTGTATTATTGTCTTAATTACTATCATGTATGGATAAATCTGAAACAATTTCCAATTTGTTCTGCAGATGAGAGAAGGTATATTGATTCTGAACAATTCGGAGCGTACCACCCCATGGAAAACTCTATGAGTCGTCCACAGGACAAATCGGTGAACTTGACCTCATGAATTTTTTCAAATTTAAATGTCAAAGTATATTTGACTGGATCCTAAGTTTTTTCTTTATAATGAATCTCCCTCACAATACTCATTAACATCGTTAAATTATGAAATTCGTTTGGCCGGTGAATAATAGATGACTTATTTGAGAAGTAAATCTGAATAGCAGCAAGACAGTTGCACCTTTTGTATTTTTATACATCGTTAGATGAAAGCTACGTGCAATTATACACTCTGGAATACTTATATGTATCTATATTTTGAAGGGAATTTTAATAAAGAGTTCACATTTCTCCAGTTTAAAATTTACCCTGTTCGTCGTTTTGACAAGTGGTTCATATCGTCAGCTTAACACCAGAACTACCAAAGTGGCCAAAATGACTTGTTCTCCATTTTTTCTAAAATCTCTTTAGGCTCATAGGAGAGCCATTGTACATTCATCTTACAAAATATGAATTACTGAATTAATAATCTTCTCCTTTCTTCGTTTTCTCGTTTTCTAAAGCATTTATTTAATATTGAAACATAATAGATTTAACGCCGGTAAATTAACGCCTCTGCCATTGCAACATCTTAGAAAAATGACTGCCTCCTTCCATCCACTTCAACTCATCCATTTCCACGTGTACACTTTGAGAATTTATCTTCGTGAAGAAAAAGAAATTTATAGCAAGAACAGTGAGGGGCCCACTTTCCACGCTGTCTGAAAATCCAAGCCGGAGAGAGGAAATAGTGGGCCGCTTCGTTGGGCCACCCGCAACGGCCGCTTCAACGGGGTCCTAGCTTGTCCTACCACGCGATGTGTTTACGAAATTACGGATGATAATGTAAGCATTTTTTCACGCTCTCCAAGCGTGTGGCTCGACGGTCGATGGTCGCGCTCGCGCATGTATTCGCGGCGTGTCCCGCTTCGGGGCTAATTTTAGGGTGTTCAACCCCCGTACGATGTGTTGCCCGACACGGCGCGTCTGTTTACACCGCGCCACAAAATTCTGACACCGAATGCCATTAAATCTCTGAATTGACTCTTCTTCTCGGAATTACGCTGCTATTAAATTTCCTCGGGCGGATATGCAGTCTTGACGCGCTACCATTCTGTCGTCGATTGAGCTATTTTGGATATCGAAGTCCGTTCTGATTGTTTATTACAAAGGAAATTACTTTACATATGAAAATGTGAAAGTGTCTAATGAATATGAAAGAATAAATTTAAGAATGATAAAGACCGCTCGGATGGCCGCCGACTAGATCATCCTCGCCGAGGTTTTAACAGGAAAAGGACCAAGCAGACCGTCAGATTTTATCGAATTTTAATTTTTTACACTTAGGTCTTCAACTGCAAAATCTGCAAGAAATCTCTAACATGTATTCTTGTATTTACAATGTATCGGAATCTGTTCGGAATTATTGTGCCGCAAGACACTAAGAAAATAGCTCAAAAATCAGTTGTTTCGATTTATCCCATAACTATTAGGGGGACTGGAAAACAATGTCGTTTTGTTTACATTAATTTAAATAAATAAGTTTGAAACAAATTTTTATTGTTACTGAATTATGTAATCAGCCTCGCCATCGACAGGTTTTTGCCGTCTAGTGTAAAACTGATCAAAGACGGGATAAAAATCAATTGATTTTTGAGAAAAATATCTGGAGAAACAACTTTATTTTCCGGTCCATCTAATATCTGTTTGGTCAAAAACATTTTACAAGTGTTGTCAATCAACACTGTTGAAATTTGTATTCGTTACAACGCCACTTTTGACCCCCTAATCCTTTTATACCCCTTAACCTTGAATCTCAAACGCAAAAGGAACTTTACAGGTTCCCTTTGCAAACCTCAACCGATCCAAAAGTATTAAGTGATAAATCCGTATCGCATATATTCTTAAAACTTCTATTAAATAGGTTGTTCGGAAAGTATTTTCGTTTTTTTTCCCAATGGAGGAAATAATTATATTTTTTCATAGCCAACTTAATTCGCATTGCCATATTTGGTATAGCAACGCTTGTTTCCAAAAAAATTTATTTGATTCTATACAATAGTTCTTGTTTGGTTCCCTATTAACCCTTTAACTGCTAAAGGCGTATATATACGCCTTCACAAGTCCATCAGTATATACGAAAGGCGTATATATACGCCCTCACAAATCCATCAATACCTATATACGAAAGGCGTAAATATACCCCCTCTGTATTTTTTTATTATAACACTTTTATTATTGTTTTACCGACTGATTCAACATGGAATTTATTGTCTTCTGTAACATAGCAACTAAATATCGGCAATTATTTCAATATCGTTCAGTCAATTGTCTTCATATTACATATACGCTCTCGAATAATCTTTTATAATCTCTTCGTATTGATTCCTGTAAACCTGTTTCTTTCCTGCACATGTAAGTATTTATTTACTTTATTTTGTGATTAGTTAACACATTGTATGCGGGTGTTTTGAAACGCTTCATTAAGACTCAAGCGGAAAACTTGTTGAAAAATTTGTACGAATTTGATTTTTACAAAAAATTAATATAAGCTGGAAACTGCTTTCCCTCTAAATTCGAAAATGTACTTAACTTTTCAAGTCTAAGTAATTACTGCCACGAATCGCCTTTTTCAAACTGTCTATGCACAGTCCAAAAAACGTATTTTTACGTGGCCCGCATAAAAATGTGTTAAGATAAATAAAATAATTAATATTTTTAATTTATTTGCCATTATTATATTTTAATCCTAAGAATGGTATCAATTTTCCGAGTACTTTTCTGGTCACTAGTCAGTGGACAATCAGTCGCAGCGACTGACATGCGAAAAATGCGCCGTCTATATCGATGGATTCCTCCGAGAGTGCGCCGCAGCCGAAGGGTTAAAAATGGAAAGTCGAAAACAGCATTTTCGGCATATTTTACTTGTTTACTATCGAAACGGTAAAAATGCTGTTCAAGTTTGGGTTTCTTCATCTTGCAGAATCTTCCTCCTCTTGTCCGATCTTAAACGTCCTGCCCAAGAGCATCCGATCCAAGTGCATCCGCCACGCGTGCATAATGGCGTGTGCAGGAGGATGCCGCGGGCTCCAAATAGCATTAAGTCATTGCCGGTGGTCAGTCGTGCGCGTGATATCCTCCTGTCGCCTACCGATCGCATTGTTGCGAACCGAGAAGGCCGTGAACGCATTGTACTCGCGTTACGTCCGGATGCACCTTCGGCAACGTTGGTGCAACAACCACCATAGCAAGGAGGAGGGATCCGACCGCTCGACGGACACCGGTACAATGAGAAACGGACAATGAGGCGATTGTTTCGGGATGGTAACCCCTCGTGAGAAGACGCCGCCCTTGCATCGTCGCTCGATCGAGCTTTGCCTTTCGCGTCGGATCGGATCAGCTTCTTGTTTTAGAGAATTGCATACGAGAACTCGCCATTTAGGTCTATTGGAAGGTGACTGATGTTGGGTGAGGGATGAGGGTGGAATTCTTGGTGGTTGAATAGGGGAATTCGTTGAGGTAATAATTTTGGAGAGGGAGATTGTAGAGTGGTTTGTAATTTAGCGTTAATGGAGCTGCTGAAGGGGTAGGTTTGGAAAGTCTTTTGGATAGATCGGTAATAGTGTAGCTTTGAAAAGAGTTTTGGATAGATTTCTAATGGTACAGATTTAGAAAGGTTGTTGGATAGATCTATAATAGCTTAGCTTTGGAGAGGTAGTGAATGGACTTCTAATACTTCAGTTTTGGAAAAATTTTGGACACGGTTCCAATAGTTTAGCTTTGGAATTCACTTATTTAAATTTAATATCAAAATTGAATATATTTAGGTGTACCAGATTTAACATTAGATCTACCAAGGTGGTGAAAATGACTTGTGCTGAATTTCTGATGATTACTCTTCAAATTTCCAACACTGTCCCTTTCCCAATTTTCTACTCCAATCCTGCACAAAGCGACTAAATCGACAAAGATTTTTGTCCTCTCCATTTCCTTTGTCCCAACATATTAATTTCTCATTATTAATTGTATTATATTAATTCCCACTAAATCTAGCGTTAACAACAGTTGATCTAACATTACCAAAGCCTCAATACTTCTACAAATACCACGAAACCCAAATTTAACTTCCAACCCTTGCAGTTCGTATCTTAACACTTACAATTAGCCGACCGCACGTGCCACGGAGACCTGTACTGTTTCCACCGCTCTCGCAAAGCCAATAAAAGACTTCAAAAATTGGTGCATTTTATTATATGTTGTACTCTATAGAAATAAGAAGCTCTATAGAGAAAGAAGCGTTCCTCGGGTCAAAAATAATACCCGATCGGTCGGCCACCGATTAGTTTGGAAATGGGTAGATCTACCCGATCGGTCGGCTAAGTGTTAACTCAAAGTTACACGTCCCATCCCATGAAAAATTCCAAAACAAAGTTCAATCCAAAATCCCAACTTTCTCTCCCCTCCCCAAGCAACCCCCGGCTCTCGATTACTCTACAATTCTACCGCAAACCGAAACCCCCAAAAAGATCATCGTCCATACAATAGAAGGAGGGTGCGCACAGTTGCATACACCGATTTCACGGTAAATCGAGCGTCCTTAACCAGGGTCTGGTTCTTCGGGGTCTTACGCAAGCTCATTGTAGCCAAACGCCTCCTGCGGTGTCACGGTAGAACGAGAATGTAATGCGCATCGGTCCACAGGTCGTTCTATCTTCGAAATGGAATTACCAGGCGAACCATAATGGCTCAATCGGTCCGTCGTTGATGCAGCTTAGAGAGATCGGAGGAGGAGAAGGCTCGGCGAGCAAAGAATTGAGAATAATGGGAGAGAATAAACTGGCAAACGCTCCTCTATCCATTAAGGCGATACGCGACAATGGAGATTACACCTACGTCCGACGAATGAAAGGAGATGCGAGGAGAAACGGCCAGGTAAGCGCAGGTTACCAATGGGGATTTGCTCTTTATTATTCCATGTTAAACGATTAATGAGAGCTCGGGAGCCGTGAAACGATTGATAGGTAACTTTGGGTGAATGATGTCTTTGTGTTCAATTAATCGGTTAGATCTGTGTTTGGATTGTTGCAAGATATTTTTGGATGATGTCAGTGGGGACGTTTAGTGTTTCTGATCCCTTGCTGAGTTAGATTTGATGTTGAATGAAGATGTAGTTAATGTTCTATTTATTAAAGGAAAGTGTTGAATGAAAATTCAACCCAAACGTAAAACCTTGCAGGAATTTTGGAGGTCACTGGACAAGCTGTGAGGGAAGGTTGTTAACCCTTTGGCTTACGATATATTTTCTGACGGGGCGTGTAATGATTCAAAATTTATTCCTGAAATCAAAAGTTCTCACTGAAAGTAATAATAATAGTATAGAAATAATGGGACTTTTCCGCAGCCGGCTGTTTTCAATTTAATATTATAGTTTTTGAAAGACTTCAGTACTTTCAGTTCAAGACTTTCAGTCACACGTAGTTGTAGGCTAAAGGGTTAAACTGTTTTACGAACTCTAATAAAGAAAGAATTCAAATTCTCTGTAATATTGCAACAATTTATTTAAAAAAATCAAATTACGTGCATTGAATCGCATAAAATTGGCAAAAACCTAAAAGAATCACATCAGTACGACTAAGAATTCCGGTATCCTAATTCGTTCCTAGGAAACAAACGAATCAAAAATAGTTCAATTTAATATTTCTATGGTTCTCGACAATAAAATCTCCAATTAGCAAAAAAAATGGGAGAGAAAACTTATTTGCACGTCTAATTTAAACGAGCAACCTGTAGCAAGGACTCGAATTTGCGAGCTACCGAGGAAAGTAACTGTAAGATTCTATTACCACTTTCGTAATAATCCACTTGTAAATTATTGTACGACGATGTTTGAAGTGAAAATAAGAGTAATCGGATGAATCGGGGATAGGACACAAATAAGATTCCTGACCCGGCTCAGTTTATTATCGGGAACGCAACACAGATAAGGGCTTTCGGTAGGGTGGGCGGTGTATGGGCGATGACGGTGATTTAATATTTTTCTTGTTATGAGTATAAGCTCGGTGGTTTATTCTGAAAACAGGACCGAGCGCCGGTGCGGATCTCGTGTCCTCGTGTAAAACCACCTGCGCGAACGAACAACCACCGTGGACATCGCGGTTGCATTCTCCGCCTTACTTATTTACTCACATATTTACTTGCTGACATCGCCCCGTTCTTGTTGTTTTCCTCCCACGTTTCACGACGCGATCGACACGGATTTCCCTCCGAAAGTTCACCGTCCCGAACTACCCTCGTTGACTTTCAAGCCACTGTGCGCGTGGAAACGTTTACGGAATAAATCCAGAGTATTGGGTTACTTTGAGAAATTTACACATTTTTGGTAAAATGAGATTAATTTGAAGTTAGATTACCAGTGTAGGGTGCTTTATTGGGACTGGAATCATTCTAAAGTTTTTCTTTTTTTTAATTTTGTTGGGAGGCTGATTATCGCGATCGATTTACCTAGGGGGCATAGGTTTTGATCGGCTTCAAAAAACAACGAAGACTGAGACACAATAAGTGTTGATTGGGAGAAAAAAGGTAGAGTTCCCTAAATATTCTAGTTTGTTTGGTATTTTTTTGTATTCGACTTCTGTGATTATGTGACTCAGAACCAGTTTTAAGTGGCTCACGGTGGCTATATTATGTTAATTAATAATTTCGGATAATTTTTCTGGAGGTGCTGAAGACTTCAAATTGCGCCCATTTGATGGCGAGTTCGAAAGTATGATATATTAAATAACAGTTACAGATTAAAAAAAAGTTCTCAGAGGTAACGGGGGTGTGAAATCAGTCCGACCAATGGAGTGTCTGTATTTCTACCTTCCAATCATAATCTCATATTACCACCATAATTCCAATATGCTTATTCTATCGTCCACGATTCTATCCCTAACACGGAGAACGCAAGGCCTTCGGGTCACCGATTTTATTGAAATTTTACATACTTGTAGAGTAAGTCGTTCTGATTAAGAATATACCCTATTATAGGGGCAGACGGTTAATAGTTTTTAAGATATTTGTAATTAAATTTTCATTGGCATTCTTATAAAGTCCTGTAAGACGCAACTTTATGAGCTGTTGTGGCACAGTGACAACGTGCAGGGTTTGCGCAGAAAAAACTGGGGTTCGTGTCCTTCCATGAAAAATGAAAAAATTTTTTAAATATCTATTTTACATCTCCTGAATATTTTCTTAACATTTTTTAAATATCTATTTTATATCTCCTGAATATTTTCTGAATATTTTTTAAGTATTTATTTTATATCGCCTGAATATTTTCTGAATATTTTTTAAATATCTATTTTATATCTCCTGAATATTTTTATACTTCAAATAATAATTAAAACAAAATTTCCCAAATCTACGTCGTGGTTTCAACCATCTGAAACTCCACGTTTTTACCTCTATACTAGCCACAGCTATTCAGCTCTTCGTTGTTCCACAAAATACAATGTCTCACATTAAACCCGACTTAATTCTAAGTCCATTAACACTTTGAACGCCACTGAAGTGGAACTTTTTCTATTAAATTCGTATTTTTGCAAAGCAGAAACTTTAAAGATACAGATAGATAGATATTCGGCAGACCTTTATCTTTTTAATGTCGATATTTAAATATTTAATATATCCAAGAATTCATAAATATTACAATTTCCAAGTTACAAGGAAATTTAATGAATTCAATAGCGCCGGTCACCGGTGACCTCCATGGCAGTCAAAGTGTTAACAACTCTCCACTTTTCCCAGCCATTCCTATCAACTTCGTCAGCCACAATTTCCTCAAGGACCACATTCTCAGAGCAGTTACCAGTGTCACGACAATGTCACGTCCTTCTATCGTCGCTCGCAATTACCTGAACTCTATTGTATTCGCGCAGAGCCACCATAATAATTAGAGATTCGCGAATTTCAACGAGAAGGAGGTCAAATCAGCGAAAGGAGACTCGGTCTTTCGCGATGTGTGACGAACCTATGCAAACTTGCTTGGTGAACGAGACTAAGGAGGAAGAATAAGAAAAAGCGCGTTCTATGCGTCTACGTGATTATTTCGAGAAGTCAAGGCGCCGAGACGCGTCCGCGTCTCTGACGGATGCCGCTAACGAGCGCTGCCGATGATTGACAAAATATTCTCAGTCCGTGACCGTACCTAAGTAATCTCTACCTCCTAACGTACTACGGGAAACTTGCAATTTTGAGATTGTTAGCTCGATGCATGCGGAAAAGTGTCGATATTTTTCCTGGGCTTCAATTCTTCATTGTTGAAGTAAATTTGTTTACCAAACGAATACTGGTTAACACTAGAACTACCGGCGTTAAATCTATCATATTTCAATATATTAACACTAGATTTACGGATATTGATATACCTATTTTTCTGAAGTGAGCCAATTTGAATCATACAAGAAAATTGAAAATTTTTGCAAAGAAAATAGTTCCAAATCAATTGAAATGAAAAATTTATTACTAAAAAATTAACCAACCAATATATTAGAAATGTAGTAATCAAATTTTGAATGAGTCAAATTGACTCCGTAAATCTAGTGTTAAATAATTACTTTGAAAAAGGAGAAATCGAGTGGCGGAAAGAATGATCAATTCAGTGATTTATGTCCTTCACGATGGATGTAGAATTTTTGTTCCATGGCTCTTCTATGAACTTGGAGAATTTTTGGAAAATACTATGTACCAGTCATTTTGACTGGTATGGTAGCTCTAGTGTTAATAGGGCGATTAGGACGGTGAATTATATCGAATGTTCTCGCCTTCCAGCGCGGACTAAACCGGAAGGTCATCTGATACCAGACTTTCCGTCAATCAATAAAACACCCCTTTTTAATGCTAGATCTATAAGTTCTGAGATCAATCTGTAAAATTTAAATATCTTAATCATCTGTTCTGGTATTGTTGGTACCAGACAGCAGTATTTCCTCTGAATATTATGGAAGAAGTGATCAAGTGGCAATGAAGATGATCAGTTAACCCTAGATCTACCAAGGTTGTCAAAATGACTGCCTCTGAATTTTTTGAAATTATTCCTGAAATTTCTAATGCTGTTTCTTATTCAAGTCCTACGTCTATCTGGAAGGTTATAAGTAGACTGCGGATGTTTATGCAAATTTCGAGTTTCACAAATGCAGGTGAGATAGGAAAACCTATCTAGGGATTTATTGCACTCAATAAATATTACAACAAATAGCATACTTTGGATATTTTAGATATATTTTTATATTATGACCTTTTTGTATATTTTAACCGTATTGAATTTGTCATAAATGCATAAAAATCCGCAGTCTGGTTATAAGCGATTGAATCGATTAAGTTTTTTATCCCCTTCATTTATTTGATTTGGAAAGATCTATTCGACATTTTAAATTAATCATCGATAGATCTAGCGTTAATTAATTAGTGTATTGTAAAAAGTACGCGAAATATTTACTGCTCTATCTCTATAAAAAAAACGTTTACAAAAAGAGTAGAATTTCGTTAATTGACGAAAATTCACTGTTCGAAAATCGTCCACGATGTTCTCCTATCTGAAAATAAAATATATTGCAATCTGAACACCGTTTTTCCGCAAAATATTCTTAAAATTCTCGTCTCTCGTGTGAACGTTAATTCCGTTCCTCGAGAATTTACACGTCAGGGTGAAAACATTTCGAGCATTCCGCGTGTCCCCTCGACGACGCGTATTTTAACATCGGCATCTGACTATGAAAAAGTGGACAATCGAAGGAGGTTGACTCCTCAACCTTCCTCGTCGGAGATCACGATGCAGGAGGTGTTGAAGTAGGTATGCCAAGTTAAATATACGCGTAGGACGCCCAGTCAGGACAAAAAGCACTTCCTCTTGTGCCGACGAGTACACTTTCAAGCTCGAACGTAGGACGCTACCAGGCGAACGTAAGAACCTTTGTTCTCCGTGTGAGGTGTAACACATATTTTCAATTTTCTAACTGTACAATCGTTAAATTCGAGAAATTTGAAAATGTTAACAAGTAAGAAAGTTGAGTAGATTTAAAATTGTCGAGCCCTGAAATATTGAAAACTGTGCCTTAAAACTTGAACGCATATGTTTTAACCCTTAGCGAACGGAGACATTTTGGAATATTGAAAGGTAATCATTTATTTGACGACCCAAAAAGACCTTTTTAACAGAAAATTAGATTAATGTATATAAATTGTAAATTACTATTTATTTAACATTAAAACGACCAAGCAAGTCAAAATAACTTATTCACAATTTTTTCCAATAATTTCCTAAGTTTATAGGAGAGTCCTAGACTAGAAATTCTAAGCTGATCTCATAAAACACAGATTTCCGAACCGATCATATTTTCCATCTTGATTTCCCTTTTTTCAAAGTACTTATTTAATATATTCAAATGTCATCGATTTAACGCCGATCGTTCCAGTGTTAATGATATCTCAAGGATTGTATTTAAATTTTGCAATTCTAGACGTGTAGGAATAAACTATAATTAAATTTTTTGTTAGAACAAATTTATGTATCGCTAGTTCTCAAAGGGTTAAGTCTCATTAGAGATTACTGCAGTATATAGAGGTGCTAAAAATATATCGTAACAGGAGAAGAATATATTAAAATATCCTGAGGAAAATTTGAAGTGGAAACCGATAAAATTGGATGACTGCCACGAGCTCGTTGACACGGTAATGGCAGAGTTCTAAAGCGATAGTTTATGGGAAAGATCGGCTGCACAATCCTATTCATCTTGGACGCATACCTCAACTGTAACTGCACCTTGTTGATGCTGGCAGTGAGTTATGTTGACTCAACACGACGTTTCGTGATCAATGTTGAATATTAAGAACATACGGGTTATGACAGATACGCTAGTTAGGATGCAACAAGAGTACATTGAATGTAATATCAGGATGTTTGAATAAATTACAACGGCGAGGAGAGCTTACGAAGAACGATGAAAATTGTTAACGACAACCTGAGTGTTGTTTGTTGAGCTTTTGACATATATTCTAAATTTAAGCTGCATAGTAACATTTTAAAATAGCAACAGCATTGTATACTAGATGAAAGGCATTCTCGTTAAATTGAAGGAAAAACAACATGTATTGCGTTAAAAATTAAACAGTAATTGTAGCATGTTCATAGTAGAAATAATTGTTAATTAGATATTGTGATATTAATACAAATACTATTTTGAAATTGTAATCTGTTAATGAACATTACACTACGATGTTCGATGAGAAATAATTATATCAAAATGAAGTAATTCTAAAGGGAAAATTTCACGGATTTTAAATTGAAGTAAAAGCTCTATTGAACTCAATAAAAATTAAACAGTAATCGTAGCATGTAGATAGCATAAATAATTGTTAATTAAAAATTCTGATGTTTAATACAAATACTATTTTGAAATTGTAATCTGTTAATGAACAATACACCACGACTTTCGATGAGAAATAATTATACCAAAATGAAATAATTCTGAAGGGAAAATTTCATGGATTTTAAATTGAAGTAAAAATCTCTATTGAACTCAATAAAAATTAAACAGTAATCGTAGCATGTAAATAGTGTAAATAATTGTTAATTGAAAATTCTGATGTTTAATACAAATACTATCTTGAAATTGTAATCTGTTAATGAAGAATACACCACGACTTTCGATGAGAAATAATTATACCAAAATGAAATAATTCTGAAGGGAAAATTTCATGGATTTTAAATTGAAGTAAAAATCTCTATTGCACTCAATAAAAATTAAACAGTAATCGTAGCATGTAAATAGTGTAAATAATTGTTAATTAAAAATTCTGATGTTTAATACAAATACTATTTTAAAATTGTAATCTGTTAATGAACAATACACTACGATGTTTGGTGAGAAATAATTATACCAAAATGAAATAATTCTGAAGGGAAAATTTCATGGATTTTAAATTGAAGTAAAAACATCTATTGCTCTCAATAAAAATTTAACAGTAATTGTAGCATGTAGCTACTAGAAATTGTGACATTTAATACCAATATTATTTTGAAATTGTAATCTGTTAATGAACAATACATCACGACTTTCGATGAGAAATAATTATACCAAAATGAAATAATTCTGAGGGGAAAATTTCATGGATTTAAATTGAAATGTAGTTATTTACTGCATTTTAATTCAATGCTGTATTACAATCCAATTAACAACGAGGATCGCCAGTAGATTAAGTCCGTTTGATCGACGGGATAATTTTATCTGCAATTACGTTTCACGCTGTGTTTGCTTAAATTCCGTCAATTTCAACGATCTCATATATTCACGGAAGCGAGGGAAATCACCGATAACCAGATCGATTTGAGACTCCTGTCCATCGAAATCGGAGTTCTATGGAAAAGTAGATGTGTCAATAAATAAGACGTCAATCATACTCGGTGCAAACGTCGCGTAAACCTTGGAAATCGTGATATTGCGCGAATAACTCGCGGACGGTTATAGGTATTAGTATATCCACGACGAGAAGTGCATTTCATTACGTAAAAGACGTTTTTGAAATGCAATTGTTGCTCTTACTGCGATTAAAATCGGTGCAATGTTGATGAAACATTTTTTTTTATTTGAGACACTGATTTTTTATAATAAATGAAGTCTAATAGAATGAGAAAAGAATGGAAGGAAAATTTAATTTCTCTTTGACAAATTGTAATATAATATATATTATATTATATATCCTATAATATTATATAATAATATTATAAGTCCTAAATGATAGAAAAGGAAAATATCCTTGGATTAATATTTTTGATTCTCCACAAGTCATTAACGAAACGAGAATTTTATTTTTTTTATATTGGAATTATTATTGTTAATAACAAGTTGACAGTAGAATTAACTGTGTCTCATTAAGTAAGACTCGTATTTTCGATAATAATAATAATACATGAATGTCACCTCTGTTATCTTTGATAAAGGAAGATTTTTCTTTTTTATCTGGGACTCTTACTTTACATAAAAAATATATTCTGATAAAATAATGTTTCAATGTATTCTTGATAAAACAGAGTACTTTGTTTCTGTAACTGGACTTTGTAGTTTTAATAACAGACAAATCTCGATCGAAAGAAAAGCAGTGCGAAAGAATTCTCCATTACAAGGTTTTCATATTTGTAATAATAACACGTGTGTCCTAATCGAAACAAAGGAATTGGTATATCTCTGACGAAACAAGGACTGTATTTATTGAACTATATTTTTTTTACTTGGGGGCTCGTATTTTTAATTACAACACATAAAATTTAAACGAAACAAGAATTCGCGCTCGATTCGAGATCGATGTTTTAATTGTAACGGATACATTCTGTTCGAAACAAAAGATTCGACATTTCGATAAATACGAGCGCAACGTTTTATAATATTATTCTTACCAACAGATTTCATTTCGATTCAATTGCTATTTTGTATTCAAGAATAATTGCCACTGACAATGAGGCGTTCTGAAATTTTTTTACTTAGATTTCTTCAAGAATGTTAACACGGTAACGTTTTCATTTATAACATTCCAATATCAATTGGCACATAATAAAATCTTGCCTGTGACGAAACTTTTTAATCGGTAACGCATAGAAATAACTTATTTCAAAAATATTTGTCTAATGACACAACAATTCGATTACTTTAACACTAGGACTACCAGCATTATGTCTATTATATTTAAATACCCTGGGCATATACTTCGGAACGTGAGAAGAAGTGAAAATGTAGACCTATTGAGTAATTTAATATGTCATTTAAATTTTGTAAGGCAAAAAAGGAATATTTATTGCATGGCTTCCCTATCAATTTGTGAAATTTTTAGTAAAACAATTGGAAGGTGGTCACTTTGACCGCTTTGGTTATTTTCAATGTTAATGTAATAAATTCTCTATTAAATATTTTTTTTACTCAAAGTTAACTGTGACTGATTCAAACATGAATATTGTAAGTTCTATTCCGCTTCTAATTCAGATCTTAGTTAGTCCTAATTCATACCTAATTCAAACATAACTTTTTTTTTATATTTAACAGTTTATTAGCAATCTGTTACAAAGTAACAATAAACTAATATGCTAGTTTAATGACTAATAACACCATGACGCTTGTAGGTAATTCGCCCGATGGCTTATACCTTTAGAATTATTATTGCATGAGGTTTTTGGTAGAAATATAATAGTATAAATATAACTAGTTACAACTATAATATAACTAGTTAAAATCTAGATTTACTGTCTAACGGTTTAAAACGTTTTAATCTACGCATATCTTCTTCTTCTTCAAGCAATTCATTTGCAAGTTTGTTGGGGTGGTTCCGAAGTTTCTCAGAATATTTTGAGATGAAGTTTTTAATTTCTTCTCTTACAGACGGTATGTTGACGTCTTTCTGTATGTTTTTGTTTGTGATGTACCACAGCGAGTTTGTAAGAATGCGGAGTGTTTTAGATTGGAACCTTTCGAGTATTTCTATGTTAATTCAAACATAATTGGAGCCAAATTGAAAATGAGGCAACTTCAAATATCTTACTCGTGTTTTCCGGTCGAGTAGTCAACAGTGCGACAGTAAGTGTCATTTCCAACGGGTGATTTCGCGTTTCCTTCTACGAGCGTTAAGCTCTGCAAAGACTGGGTGGTTCCGCTATCGAACGGTTCAACGCCTTCGAAGAAGAGTGTCTTCTCTCCCTTGACTTTTTTACCTCTCACCTTTGCCCTTTTCCTTCTCCTTCGCCCTCATTCACAGCTCTTTCTTCTTTTAGTCCCGGAGCTTTCAAGCCCCATTACCGTCTCTTTGAAACACACCACCGAGAGAGCCCAATGAACTTTTTTATTGCTCTATTATTGGCCACGGCTTCCCGAGTGCCTCGCAAAAGATTCTCGAGACATTTCGACAAAAACCTGTCTCGAATGGACGTTTCCTTTTTGACGTGTAATCGGATAATTTATGCCAAGTTTACTTACAATTTTTCATTTTTTGGTTGCTCTTAAACTTTTGATTGTGTATTGTCAAGCTACTATAAATTCCTATGATTGTCTAATGTATTTATTAATGTATTAATGTATTTACATCTTGTCACAGTTTGAACATTTTGTTATATTTTTTTACGTGGGTACTGTGATTTTTTTTGCTGGTACGAAATCGGCGAAAGAAATATAGGAAATTTGAGAGTTTCTAAAAATTTTCTAGTTGCAAATTTTAGCTACACGCAGTGCCATAAAATTACTGTTTCATTGTTCATTTTATTTTAAAGCCTTCAATATAGAACTTAGATATAAGGAGATTATTTATTTCTGCAAATATAGAATTAATTGTAAAAAAGAGATCGTAGGGCATCCGATGTACACTAATTGCACACAATGAAGCGTAAAGTTGTAATATTTCTTAACACTAAACCTACCGACGTTATATCTATTAAAATCTAAATATACTCAAACAAAAATATACTCATACAAAAATATACTCAACGACCTTACACAAAGAGAAATGGAGAGATAAAGAAGATAATTAATTAAATCATTTTGCTTTTGTAAGATTGAAGTGGAATATTTACTTTATGGCTACTCTATCAAATTAGATAATTTTTAGAAAATATTTTGGAATCGGTCTTTTGACCGCCTTGGTAGTTTTAGTGTTAACGAATACAAAATCCTTAGCAAAAATACTTTAATATCAAGTGGAATATATCGTTTCGATTTAAATTAGCGCATTCGATGTTAATTATTGGGTACTAATAATTCGTACCCAATAAACAAATCCCGAAATAAGAACAACATTTTACCAACATATCTTTCATCACATTCGCGACTTAAAACTTTTTCAAAAAAGTAAATCTCTCTCAAGGAACGTTCTTCCGTAAACAGTATTCTCAGTAAATAAAATAATATCGTATTATAATTCGTATAAACATCTCGATTATATTTGAGCAGCTGTGAAAAGAAAAATCCTGTCGTTTATGCACATGAGAAAAACCGAGGACAAAATTCGAGAGGAATTGTTCGATAAACTATCGCGACGTCGCGAGCAGGAGTCATCGTGTTTGTACAAATGCAGCTTGGTTTCTCGATCATTTACTTCCTGAAAGAGGGTGACGTACTCGTCGTCGGGTCTTCCTGTTCCAGTGAAATTGGTAGGCGGATCGGAGCCAAGAATCTCATCCGACAGTCGTTAACACCTAACAATTTTCGCCCCGGACGACCGTAGCAGATTAAGGAAGACGTTAATTCTGACGCGATCATAGCGTAAGCGAATGCACGATGACGCTCGTATATCACGATGCAACATCCGGAGAATGAGGGTAAAAAATTTGTTCGTATTTAATTTTTTATTGCAAGAGAATAGAGGGAAGCAATTTAGTAAATGGTTTCGATGAGACGAGTAAAATCTTTGTGGAAGATGGGCTCCTATTTCTGCGCCAATTTCTATGATAGAAAGAAGACTTTGAAAGTAATAATGTTATGAAGAAAGTAGGAAATTTCGATTATACATCTAAATATTGAATTTTAGGATGGATAGGGTAAAACGTTGTAATTTATATGTTCACTCTAGCCACATTATCTTCATTAACACTATTGGTGTTCATCTATCAAAATGGTCGAATTGACTCACCCTGAATTTTTTGAAACTGCTCCTGAAATTTCTAACGCAGTTTTTTTTTCGATTTTCTGCGTTTATTTGAAAGACTGTAACGATTTAATTGATCAAGTTTTCTGTCCCCTTTATTTACTTGATTTGGCCACATTTATTACATAATTTTAATTGATCGTCGGTAGATCTAGTGTTAATAAATTGACGTTTAACCATACTCCTTCAAGATTTCTAAATTAATGAACATTTCAATGCAAATGATCGGAACGTTTCATATTAGTTCTCTAATTTTACAATAGTACTGTGTATTTGTGTATAATACAATACAAAAATATATACAAAAAAGGCACTTATAGTTACCCGAGCCGAAATAGTGAACCTATTTTCATGTAACTCCTTCTCAGTAAAATGATACTCCCATTTAGCTATCACCAAAACCTTTATCCCCTGAGTTGGTGTTCAATATATATTTATTGGATCAGCAAGAAAGTAATTTCGGTTTTTGATGAGAGCCAGCATTAGGTTTGTTCTCAATGATTTCTGACAATGATATGGTTTTTTTCTTCTAACAATCGAAAGTTGTGAAACTTTTGACTTGGCTTAGAAAGAAATTGCGCTTTATTTTGTTTGTAATTGTTTGTTTAGGAGAATTTTAACATAGAGTGAAAAACGAACATTTCTGATATGTTTGACTTTTTTATTTTTTGCAAAATCTAAGCTTGGTTGGGAAGTGATGTCAGCCTTCGTGTAGCCCTGATCTGACACCATTAGATTACCATTTATTTTTCAGCTTGCAAAACTTTTTGAATGGTAAAACTTTCAATGGCGATGATAGCCTAAAATTGTATTGGGTTCAGTTTTTTGTTGATATGGGCTAGTATTTCTATAAAAACGGAATCACGAATTTGTCAAAACGATGGCAAAAGGTCATCGGGTAAAGGTCATCGAAAAAATTCTTTGTTAAAAAAAATTAAGTTCCGTTTCACACTACAAAACCGAAATTACTTTCTTGCCAACCCAATAATATCGCATAAAGAACTTTAATTTTTTAAAATAATTAATTAATAAGGAATTATAATTGCAAACGAGTAAAAATCCATTATTTTTTAGTGATTTTGATTAATTCATTTTTGAAAACTATGTGTGTATATATATAAATAAGAATAATAACATTAATAACTGGATAGGATGTAAATCCTCAACGGAGGTTGAAATTGACGTCCTATTTTGCACCTTAAGATGTCATAAAGGGAAATTTGTGTCACTTTTAGGCACTAAATAGGATCTTGTTTTACATTAAATTTAGACCTATTTTTGTACTTCTAATTCCTAAATGTTGGGTAGTAAAAGGTTCAATATTTCGACTCGGGTACTTACAGCAAATTAATGAAAATATGATAATAATTCTATGCAATTATAGAATACCATTTTAATATCGTAGAAATGATATGAAACATTTCATTTATTTATGTTGAAATACATTTGAAGGATGAATCCCGGCAAGGAAGATAATGACGACAGATTTTAGTCAACGCCTGAAGTTATAAACGGCAACTTCGTTTCACCCTTTGCGCGTATTTGCGTAAATACGCATCCTGTCGTCGAGGGACCCTACATAAGGCCCTCGGAGGGCGTCAGACCTGTCGACATTGGGTGGATACGTTGCCGAAGACGAACGGCTTTTTTACGTGACGCCAGACGTTTCTTGCGCCTCGTCAAGATGTCAACGACTTGACCGATGGATCGAGGAAGCATTTTTCGAAAGGCCGCATGGATCACGCTTTTCCTCGATGCTTTGTGATCGATCGAGAATCTTCGTGATCGAGACGACGGGAATTGAATATCGTCTACGTGCTTTGCCATTGACTTCAAGAAATTCCTAGTTTTGACAAGTTTTATGGTGGATTTGTCGACACTTTGGATGCAGCATTTTAGCTTGCACAGAGGAATTTACTTTTTGTAAATTAATTTTAGGATTAAAGAAGGAGAGAATTTTATGTTTCTTTTATAATTAACCGGGCGGATTGCATTGTAGACGATTTGATATCGGATCTTCAAAAGTGTTTCAAGACTGATATAATCAAATTGATTGAAATATTTTAGTTTTAGAATGACGCTATTTAATGACTTCTCCAGATTTTTAATACTGAAGTGTAGAAATAAGATAGGTCAGCTGTTTAATTACTGCTCTCTATTCACGAAATCAATATATCATTTAACACTACAACGACTCGCGTTAAATCTATTATATTTCATTATATTAAAAAAGTACTTTGGAAAGAAAGAAATCAACAGGTGAAAAAAATGATCGATTTGATAATCTGTAATGCATAAGATCAACATAGAGTGTCTGTTCTATGACTGTCATATAAACTTGAAGAACTTTTGGAAAAATTGGAAACCAGTCCTTTTGATTCGCTTGGTACTTCTACTGTTAAATCGACACCCAATCACACGCCTTAAACTGTCCACAACGAACTTCAATCCCTATCAATCAACAACCCCAAAAATCTATCCCAAAATCCAAGGTGTTAACTAAAACCACACACCCAACCATCTACCAGTGAAATCACTCCACACCCTGATACCAATGAGCATTCTCGAAATACCTGGTCCCCCAACGACAAAAGTCATCACGAGAAACCCCACAGAGATTCGAGGGACTCCGGTTCAAGGTACACCAATCATCGCCGTTAATCGAATCAGAAGACATTCTTCCCTCGTAAGATGGCATTGTTTACGGGACGTGGCCGTGTCACCTCGTCACAGAATGAGATCGCATAAATAGCCGTACGAGCCTCTTCCTCGATGCCAGTCATCCAAGACTCTCATTGTGTGCCACCGCATCGACTTCCTTTCTTTCTCCCCAGACTTGCCCAGGAATCCCGTAGGATGTGTCACTGTTCTGACGCAGCAACCTGGAGACGTTAGCAGAAGCAGAAGCATCGCCATAGCTATAACCATCGGCATCAGAAGCAGCAGCAGCAGCAGCAGCAGGCTACAACAGCAGCCTACAGCAGCATCTTCGAAGGTAGCAGCAAAAAGGGAGGAGACCGAGGCTGGCCAGGGCTTCATTGTGCGATCAAAAAATGACCACACGGATTTTTCTCTCGGTTCCATTGAGCCTGGAGTGGCTCGAGAGACTCGAGTCACTCTCTCTCTCCTCTCTACGCGCCATCCTCCCGCGGGTTCATTCATAATACCGTGTGCTTCGAGTGGAGAGACTCCAAGTGGACCGGATGGTATTTCGTTTTCTGACAGGCTGCGTTGATCCTCGCTCGAATCACGAGTGCCGGCGATGCTGTTGCGATCGAGTGCCCGGGAGCTGGCGTATTCTGCTTATAATATAAATAATCGATTCGATAGGTGGATCGTGAGTCGTCGAATCGAATGAGTTTCGGTAGCGGTAGATGGAGACCGAGAGTTTCCTTCCCTCCGTGAGTTCTCCATTGACGTTTTACTCGTAATTGGATCTCGTTTGATTCTCGAGTGGACGTAATTCATTTGGAAAGTGAACGTTGTTTTGATCATCGTCTACTTTCGACATTTCATTTAGGCTTGTTAAGAATTTGAAAGTTTTATATATGAAAGTTTTGATTTGCTTGATTGTATTTTTTCCTCGATTGACGCACCTGACTTTGCCGTTTTTCACGGAACGTTCAAAGGGACGAGTCGAGTTCCATCATCTTCGCTGGTGCCGTGCTGTCTGCCAGGATGTGGAATTACGATGGAATTCATCGTTCCTTCTCAAATATTTGCTTTCTCGTGCACCACTCGAGTAGCTTTGAGTCACTCGGTAGCGACTTGGGATTCGGACCGCCAAGAATATAACGATGGCACGTTGCTTCGTCGATGTTGACCGAGAAAACGATATATTTTACGGTTCTATTTTTCTACTAGACGTAATCCTTCGTAATTACCAGCACGATTAGTCGACAATCAATTGTACCATTTAAAATTCTGATTTTATTCATAATTTTCAAGACGACCCGAATCGAAAAGTCCAGCCTAAAAAGAAACTTCAAATCCTAGATTCTTTTGATCTCTCATTTGCCGCTTAATTATGTATACCATTTGAACCTCAAAATCCTCAACTAGTGTGTCTACGCGCCTCAAAGTCCTGTAAATATGATTTTTAGGAGTTATATGGACTGATCAGGTAAAATTTGTATTCCAATTTAATCTGACATCCCCTAAAAATATTTCAAAAGTTCCAAGTCTGTCGACTCATATTCTAAAAATAGGGCTTTCAGGAGCAAGTTGGAATTAAATTATCATTTTATTCCATATAAATTTTAAATCTCCTAAACCAAATTAATTTTTAGTATATCGAGAAATTTTTTGGACCTTGATCACTCCACTCCAATTCCAATCCAATTCTAAAGCTCCTCATTATAGAATGCTGAGGATTATTTTGGGCTGTATGAAGCCTAAATTGCTCCTAAACTAGGTAAAAGTGGCAAAAAGTACCAAGTGTAGGGCGATTGTGGAATTAAAATTTGCATTCTTTTATATGTAACATATTTTTCCATATTCAGCCTAAATATCCTAAGTTATTTGGTAATTTAGGAGGATTTTGGGCCGACATTTTCGACTCGGGGACCCAATTTCATAAGGTGGATACCGGAGGAAACAATTTTCATAGAGAAAAGAAAGCAAGAAACAAGTCAGGGAGATTTAACTGCCGCTCTAAAACAGTTTGACGAGCGATAACAGCCTCCATGGCAGTCGTCCGGGATTTTTATTTCGTTTCCACGGACAACTAGACGGCTTGGCACCTTGCACCGTGGCATCGTCGAGCCACCGTCGAGTATTATTCTTCCGGTCGATTCGTCGATCGACGCCGAGTCGTTTTATCGTTGATTTATCTCTTGTTTGCTTTCTCTGGTCGCACGGAAACACGGCGAACGACCGATTTACGAGGGACTCGATCGAGGACGATCGTACGGAGGGACGTCGATCCACGATTTGGTCCACCCCCGCGGTAATTTCTACACCTTGAAGAACGAGGACGTCGAGATCATCTTGCTTTGCGTCAGAAGCTGCGCCTACGATGTCGCTCTATTCTGGGAGAATTCTCGGCTTTGGTTTGTCGTTGCGCGATGACGTTTGCCCTTTCGATGGGGAAGGTCACGGGTTGAAAGCGGAGTTGGGGATGAAAAGTGAATAAGATTATTTTGTCACGATGGTTTTGAAATATTGTCGTTGTGAGGGTAATCAAGCAAGTAGCTTGGTTGAAATGAGGAAATGATAATTAAATAATAATTATTGACGATTGTACCGGTATTATGAAGCGTTGTGCTTATGTCAGACTTGATCCATTCGAGACGGCGATTTTTTTCGAACACGGTCCCCAGGAGCGAAACTTTTTTTTCTTTATGTTGTTCATTTTGGATAAACAAATTTGTTTAGTATGGAAATCACCCAAGTCGTCACTGAATTCGCATAAATAAGATCATTGCATACCAAAAAGAGTCTCACTTCGACGAGTACTTTACTCAGAATAACTGATAATTGCTCATTACTACTATTGCATATCTGGTATGCAACCGGTCTTATAGCTTCGGAAATCAATTGCATAGCAGGTATGCAATCGATCTCGAATGATCTATGTTCTACAATAACGAGGGACGGTCAAAAAAGAAATCGTTGGGCAAGGGGTTCAATATTTGGTCTCGTGATCAAATTTCCCTCACTTTTAGGAAATTTTATTCTATAACACTAAAGCTAGTGATAAAATTATTTTAAGTGTTAAATTTAGAAGATATGATGAAGAATTCAGTTATTTTGATCAAATTATTCTAATACAAAGACAGTCGAAATAACTGGTTTCTAATTTTTCGAAAGATTCCCAAATTAATAGAATACCCAGGAAGTGGGACCACCTGTGACCTACACAGGCTGTCTTCCAAAGCCTAAACTACTTAATTGCTTACCTTTTTCACCCCTCAATTTCCCTCTTTCCAAAGGACTTTTATACTAAACACAAGCGATATAATACCCTCGGTTCTACTGTCAACCCCTTAGCCTATAATGACGTGTGACACACATAATCCGATAAATGGAATAGGAAATTTGGAAGTTTACCAATAACTATTGAATTGAAAATATCAGTCGCTCACGAGACGATCCAATTATTTCTATAATATCAATATTACAATTAATTATACAAAATTTTAAACATTAGAGAGAAATTTATGGAATTAATTTTGCACAAGGGGTTAAAATATCAAAGACAACTCAACAGTGCAGGGATCACCAAAAATTGTAAAACAAGCTCGATTTAAACTCCCAGATTGCAATCAACCCCCAAAAACTAACGCAAGAACACACACCCCGGAAGAATATCCAGGAACACCAAAATCAGTGCAATCTCTACAATCTTTTTAAAGCGTATAAAGAACCGGTAACCTGGCGATCCAGAAATTCTTCCTATTCGTTTCTGGAAAGTAAGCCTCCACCAGGAAAACGCAGACAGAGAAAGAGAGGTGCACGATGGAGAAGAGACATGTCAGAAGAGGGAGGAAGAAGGAACGCGCACGTTCCATGTTGACTTTGGCCGGGAGCCTCGTTTAGGTGGCAGTACGGATGGAAATATCGGCCGCTAAAATAATTCGACGACAAAGGGAGGTGATCCAACGACAGGCCGGCAGTCGAGTACCTCCGATTGGCGGGCTTTTTAAACTGGCCCCGTAGCTCGAAAATAGTCCACAGAAATTGTTGGATCGCTGGGGTTGTTGTATACGATGAAAGGTTACCGTTTTATGAAGCCGCCGCTCGATCGAAACGCTCGTGTCCGAGCAAATGAGTAACAGAGTGTGCTACAAAATGAAAGTTTAACGGTGCCGGAGCTCTGACATATACGCCTTCGCTGCGATGCGATTTTTCTTTCGAGTCCCAACGAGCTGGCGAGTTTGCGGCTCGTTACGAAACCCTCGATGAAATTTGCAACGATGAATCGAGCCAAATAGAAGCCTCGAAGATCACCTTCGAATTTGTGAGTGGAATTGAAACAAATCGAGGAATGATGGGTATGATACATGCATGAGACTTTGGAGGAAGATGTGGTTGATGTCTGTAGGTATTAAAAAATTTGTAGATACTTGCAAAGTTTTAGGGTGTATTTATACAGGACAGGGACATTCTCCTCATTTATACCTTACATTCGTGTTCCTTTGGGTCACTGTGACCCGATAAACAAAGGATCATAGTTTAAGAAATGTTAAATACACAAACAAATGTAAATTTTAATCCTAGAATTACTAGCAATAATTTGTTAAATTTACATAGGGGAGCATTATCAGCAAAAAAATCGAAATAGCTAAGGTTACATGTTCAATACCTCCTGATATATGTAAAAGAACTATTGTGCTATTAAAAAAAGTAACAACAACCAATACGTTTAGATATTATCAGCTTTATTATAACAATTGTAAGACTAGGAAAAATCAGACTACAAAAAATTGGCCTCCAGTACCAGCCACTAAATATGTAACCATTTATACAATACAATAATCGCAAATGTAATGATCGGATATCTCCGATATGTTTGCACAAGCCTTATGGGCCCAAACCTTGCAGTTTCCACACTGTATCCAATCTTCTTCATGAGATTCAGCACACAAAGAGCAAACTGACTCTTCTTCACCGATAGAATTTTAATTACGCAGCGCACGTTCTTCGCGCACAACAGAAATCTTCGATTTGCCAGTAAACCGGTCACAATAGATCGACGCCGAGCGGGGCATATACTTGTATGAGTGTATCGCACTAATGGTGGTAAGAATCTAAACTTCATCTATTAAAGTATTATAGAATTTACAAGTGGCCGGTACTGGGTGCCGGCTGGTACTGGGGTACTCTCCCCTACATTAAATAAGCACTTCGAAAAAAATGCAATCAAGAGCTGAAAAAATTAAGTGATCTATGCTTCATAAATGAGACATGTAATATCAACCTTACACTTTCCCTATAAACATAGACAATGTTTCGGACAAATCAGAAGAAAACAGCAAGGTTAACCCTTTGCAATTCGTTTTCGCCACAGTGGCGACATTGTAATAAAAGCTGACAATTCCGTTATTAGATAAATCCGGTGTATTTTTATATTTTTTTATATTGTAAAACACAATTTTAAAATCTATACGCTTCTTTGTTAATATCGAAGAAGCAAGATTTTTTATTTTCCACTGATGTGCACTTATACCGGTTAAATAGTCTTGGACTAGACTGATAGCACCTAATAAAAAGTACTCGGAGTGCAAAGGGTTAAAATCAATCCAAAACTATACCACGTACCTGCAGAATCTATTCTCATCTAATAAATAACACCAGACCCAAATAGATCCTCCTCCAGCCCCATTAACAGGCACACACCTAATTCGTCAATTGTACCATCGATAACGCTATTCGATCTTTCAAGTATGGACATTCTAAACACCGTAATAACCCCATGAAGAAAGAAACGCATCGACCACCGAGGGAAGTGTCCGGCACAAAAGGCCTTCAAGGTTTGCGCAAAACTTGGAGGATCGACAGACGGGCGTGAAAAGCGGGAAGAAAAGAGGAGAGAAAGGACACGGATCGTAAGTAGGCTCGCAGGACGTGGGAAAGCTCGTGGATAAGGGACCACTGGGATGCCCGTGACCATTCACCTGTCAACTACCTTCTTCTTCTTCTTCTTCTTCTTTGGTTCTTCCTCGTCTTCTAGAAGCTCGTCTTCGCGGTGGCACGGCATCGGCATTGCCATCGACTGCTCACGTAGTCGCGCCTACCAAAACATCCTCGAAGATCCTCCATTTGACTCGCCATTCATCGCTGGTGAAACAGCTTAATATAATCCTATTTAAAGGAGGTGCTATTGTGGCCATGCCTGCTGCTGGTACGTGACCGAAATTATTTACTCGTTTATTAGAAATCGTCGGACGATCGGACACTGCCGACGGATTTCGCGCGGTTGCGGGGTGAAATTTTTCTGAGGTGTGGTATTCAACGTGTATTTTGTGGGTTACTTTAATTGTTATTTTAGGAGCGAGAGTATCTTGGTATTATATTGGTGGAAAGACTGCATTGATAGGACTTTATAGGGTTTCAAGATCCTTGGTGAGTGAAGGGTTGCTACGTACTTCTACTAATAAGAAGAAAGTCACTTGTTTCTTAGTTGAAATTTGAATTTTAGCAAAAGTTCTGAGTAGAGTGGTTGTGTTTTGGATCTATCGGTGATACTTTACGGAATTTTCAATTTCTTATGACTCGACTAATTTAAGATTTGACATTTAAATGCATAGATGGTTAATACTTTATGGATCGGTATTTTTTTTAACATTCTACCCACTTCTGACCGGTCACTTGGATGCAAATATTTCCCTGGTACCTATACCTTTTCGAAAATTACAAATTCTCGTCTCTGAATTCTTGGCACAGTAAACCGGAATAATAAATAACAATTTATTAATTACTTTGAGATCCAACTAATAAGTTAAAAGCTCAAAAACATTGGGCCCGAAAAGCCTATTAATTAATAGACTATTAATAGGCTACCAGTCGGCAAAGTATTCAGTAGATTCCAACAGTGTGAAAAAATAATAGAGATTGAAATAATTTTACGTTTTTCGATTGATTCTACTTCGAATCCACTCTGGTACCACCAGAAAATTGTCCTTTTTCCCTCAAAAACCATGAAACTACTCCTATATCCCTAATTCAACAGAGAATTCTCCAAGTGAATCAAGTTCTAATTTCTAAATTCACATCTAACGCAGAAGGTTCAAAGGGCATTCACATACAAAATTTCATAGAGTATTTTTTCATCCAGGCGTAGGACTAGAATGAGAAGGTGGTACGAGTTAGATAGCAAAAAATGTGATTTATGACGGTAAAGATTCTCCGCGAGTCATCCTCGGTAGATTAAGCAAGAATTAATTTCGTGTTTCAGCTAGCTCCCGGTATATTCCGTAGAAATTCTGAGAGCCGGTAGAAAATTTATACCAGATTCCACGAGTTTCAAACTCACGCTACGGTGAGCGGTATCCGCTCTGTCGATCCGGAAACCATGGGATCACGAATCTCGTGGAAATCGTGTTTTCTATGACGACGTCTCGCTTGTATTCTCGTTTAGATACGTGTACTTGAAAACAGGCGGGTGGTTTATCAGGTAAACCTGCTGCCCTTACCTCTTCGTTCAGCGTAAACAAGTTCACACGAAGTATGTAAATATTTCAGTGTATCATCATATAATTTCATGATAATTAAACGTCAGAAATGTTCTGCATAAAATTTCAACTGTAGAAAACAATTTTTTCTTTGATTTATAAAATTGCACTGTCGCGAATTGGAGAAACTTAAAGGGAAGGGTTACAATCTCTTTGATAACCGTGGTTGACTTATTCTTAACAATGAAATCTTGGCAGATTTTTGAAATTACACCGTTACAAAGAGAAATTGTAATTGAAGACATCAGTTGCTCATTCTATCTTGAAAAATCTAAGTAATTTTACCGCCTCAAATTTAAGAAATTTCAATACAAATTTAACACATTGCTTTATAATATCGACTGACACTCGTAAGTAACGCGATGAATCAAATAGCAAATTTCAAAATTTTCCAAAGACTATTAAAGTAAAAATATCAGTCGGTCACAAAACGGCTAAATTACTTCTACTGTTAATTCAAATTATATCTGGTATACACTATTTCAGAAATCACTGATAAATTTTCACTCAAGCAATTGATTCTAAAGTATATCACATCAAGCCACAAAATCTAGCGTAAAAAATAACAACAATTGTGAATGAATCAATTATAAATCCCTTATCACATACATTTAACAATTTCTACTCCCCAAACTTTCACGTCACGTAAGAAATCGCAGGGTAAGACATTAAGAATCAATAATTTTAACTGCATCATCGCACCTAACATTAACCAGTTAACTGCCTTTGACGAGTATACTCGTCATGCGTAAAAGCTACCACTGGTTATTTAAATTGTAATTTTGACAAAAACTAAAATATATTTGTAATTTAAAAGATGTTTGCAATACTTTGAGGCCATGCCGAAGTGAAACGAATAACTAAAGGGTATAAATAATTTGAAATAGATTTATGCTCATCTCTCGATATTCGTGACCCAAAAATCAAAAGAATTTTCGCCGCAGTTAACTGGTTAAAAAAGGACACTTAACACTAAACCTACCAACTTTATATCTACTAAAATCTAAATATACTCAATAACGACCTTACACAAAGAGAAGTGGCGAGATAAAGAAGATAATTAATTAACTCATTTTGCTTTTGTAAGATAGAAGTGGAATATTTACTTCATGGCTACTCTATGAATTTAGATAATTTTTAGAAAATATTTTGGAATCGGTCTGTTGACCGCCTTGGTAGGTTTAGTGTTAATAAACATTTAAAAAAAAATAATACAACAAATCCCTTATCAGTAGACTGCGGATTTTTATGCATTTATGACAAATTAAATACGGCTAAAATATACAAAAAGGACATAATATAAAAATATATCTAAAATATCTAAAGTATGGTATTTGTTGTAATATTTATTGAGTGCAATAAATCCCTAGATAGGTTTTCCTGTCTCACCTGCATTTGTGAAACTCGAAATTTGCATAAACATCCGCAGTCTACTTATCAGTTACATCCAACAAGTTCGTAATTCCGAAACATTCACGCCACGTAACTGCTACACGAAAAGAATAAAAGTTGAAGAATCAGAAGTAGAAGAATAGCATATTTGATCATGTTTGCACAACCTCGGCCACTAATCTGAGTTACCTAAATAGAGCGGTATCGCTTCCCATGAACGATTAGATGTAATGGAGCACGGGGATTCCAGAATCGGTCGGTCGGTCGAGTTTACACTTAAGTCTGGGCATAGCTTTGCTATGTTAGGTGGGCCAACATAAGCAAACCTCTCGAGACGAGGCACATGTGGCCAACAATGGGCCAAATAGCGCGGAAGGTTACATGTGTAACGTAAGATAAGGACCGGAACCGGATGCTGGGAATTAAAGACAAAGGTTCGACCGAAGAGATGCGAGTTGACCTTCGAAAGGGCCGAAAGGATCGATAGATCGTTCCTTCTTCCGTATTTTCCACGCAACTTCGACAAGTTTCTCTTTTTTGACGAGTTTACATTGAAAATTGCACCGATGGTTGGAAAATTACGAAGGGAATGAAGATTGAACACTTTTTTCTTGTAATTTGTGATTTTTCGTTGATATAGTCATTTTTTTGGGAAGTAATTACTGTTTTAGGTAGATTACGAATTGTGGAAGATATTTTAAGTAGGGAAAATTTTCCAAGAGTGGTGGGACTTGAACTTTGCATTGCTAATTGGGAATTGGAGCCTTGAAGTTCATTTGCAACATAGTCAACCCCTTTAACACTTTGATTGTCTTGTCTATTATTGTCTTTGATTGGAAAACTATCTGAATGGGAAAGTCTTAGCAGAAATTTGAAAAAGTGAAAGGGGATAATTGAAAATTGAATGTAGAAATTGTTGAAGTTATTATTTTCATTTTATACTCTGTATCTTGTTGTTTTGTTGTTTTAAATTGACTGCCAAGTTTCCGAAGAGGATCTCGGTCGGAAAGCGTGGAAGTTGGAACCATCAAAGTATTCTATTAATATTTATTATAAACGCACATCTTTCACGAAATGTTTCGAGGTAATTTCGAGAAAGTGCAGATAACTCTAATCTCGACAAATTTCAAAATTTGCATTCCAACTTAATTCAATGTTAAAGAAATGAAGAAATTGATAATATGATTTGTGGATTTATTTAAAGATTGAGAAGGATTGCGTTACGGTAGAAGGACGAAGAAGAAGATTCTTCGAGCAAAAAGTATTAATCCTCGAATCTTCGAGGTCCACGGCAAAGAACTCACTCGATACTTTTGACGTTTCGACGATTCTCAAGTCCGACAGTTGAATCTCTGTTCGAATATCGACTTTGACAGGGTCGCATCCTTTCGAGGCGTGCATATGGATAAATCTGG
The DNA here is from genome assembly GCA_910591515.1 of Cerceris rybyensis. Taxonomy (NCBI): domain Eukaryota; kingdom Metazoa; phylum Arthropoda; class Insecta; order Hymenoptera; family Crabronidae; genus Cerceris; species Cerceris rybyensis. The sequence goes on from OU342790.1 coordinate 11,563,245, forward strand.
TAACGGTATTCGTGTGGATCCTAACAACGGTCGTCATTGTATTCCCTCGTGGAGAACACTAAATACCTAAAAAATCCTGAAGCTATATTCTACCGCGTCGATGTAACGTTCAAAGCCAAGATGGCGTAGAAAGGCAAGAAATTCTTTTTCATTAATCTGCCAGTTGCGTACTTCTTTATATTGCTTGTAAAAAAACTTGTATGATCCATAATTTCAGGCGAATTTTCATATATCTAAAAGTCAAAATCATTAACATTACCACTAGAGCAAAATCTCTTGAGAGACTTCAACATCCCCTCGTCACCCTTACACTCCTAACTTCGATTAATCAATGCTTTTAAAAAAGAGACATTCGAAACTTAAAAAAAATGGCAAACAGTAAAATATTTCAACCTTCACGGACCTCTTTCTCCACGACATGCTATCAAATTGCTAAATTCCTCACTCTAGTAATCATCCACCCTCAAAATTTGGAAAAACCATTAATCAGAAGGGGCCCAAGCAGAGGTTCTCCAAAGTCAGACTAATGAAGAAGTTTCTTTTGCTTCTAAAACAGCAAAGCAAATTTTTTCAATCGTCAAACACTTTTCCTTCCATAATTTCCCATCAAACCACCAAATTCGCCGGTAAAGTAGTCATCCACCCTTAAATTCACGAAAACCTTGCGTCACAAGAGGACTAAGCAAAAATCCTCCGAAGTAGAATTAATTAAGAAAAATCTTTTGCCATCAAATCAACAAAGACTTAATTATTTCAACCTTCAAAGACTTTTCCTTCCATAATTTCCCATCAAACCATCAAATTCCCCGGTCAAGTAGTCATCCACCCTTAAATTCGCAAAAATCGTGCATCAGAAGAGACTAAGCAAAGATCCTCCGAAATGGAATTAATTAAGAAAAATTGTTTGCCATCAAAACAACAAAGACTTAATTATTTCAACCTTCAAAGACATTTCCTTCCACAATTTCCCATCAAACCATCAAATTCCCCGGTCAATTAGTCATCCACCCTTAAATTTGCAAAAATCGTGCATCAGAAGGACTAAGCAAAGATCCTCCGAAGTGGAATTAATTAAGAAAAATCTTTTGCTATCAAAACGACAAAGACTTAATTATTTCAACCTTCAAAGACATTTCCTTCCATAATTTCCCATCAAACCATCAAATTCCCCGGTCAAGTAGTCATCCACCCTTAAATTCACGAAAACCTTGCGTCAGAAGAGGACCAAGCAAAAATCCTCCGAAGTGGAATTAATTAAGAAAAATCTTTTGCCATCAAATCAACAAAGACTTAATTATTTCAACCTTTAAAGACATTTCCTTCCATAATTTCCCATCAAACCATCAAATTCCCCGGTCAAGTAGTCATCCACCCTTAAATTCGCGAAAATCGTGCATCAGAAGCGGACTAAAGCAGTGGTCCAAAGTCGGATTAACCGAAAGGCTTCTTTTGCCGCGAAAACGTCAGGAAGTGCTCGTGTGCCGGATTGGCCATCGGGATTATAAGGAAGAAGCAGGTCCTCCGAGGAAGGTGACTCGCGAAGACCACCCGTCGAGGCCGTTTAAAGGATTATCCTCGGAGGTGCCATCGTGTCAAAACACCGGCCCTCCGAGAATGGCTTGACTTCGACGCCCGCTGTCGCCTGCGATCCGTCCAAGAAGATACCACGAGGAAGGACCGACGGAAAATTGTCAATCGTTAGGATCGTCGCCAAAGGAAACCGCACAAAGGACATCTCTCCTAACTTGCTGACCCGAGTGAGGTCGTAAAGAGCGGTAAGCTCAAAGGAAACCGGTGGTTATTGGTTCTCGATAACGATAATGAGGTTGTTGAAATAAACAATGGACACGGGGCTGTATTGAAAGTCGATGGTTAATAATGACACTTTTAGGTATTCCTAATGATACTACTGAGGGAAATATAAAAATACTTCTACCCTCCAATTTATACGGAAGGCTGACTCCTCGGTATACCGTTTAAATGGAAATCGTGGACTGTAGAAATATGTTGGAGGCAGAAATCTGTATTTTTAACATTTACTTTTTAAATTCGTTAGTTTGAAAACTACGGAAATAAAGTACCGTGCAATTTGATGGATAGGTGTATAACTCTGAGGTTGAGCGGCAGATTATGCGCTACTGTTACCTTCTACTTTGATTTTAATTTCTATAGTTGCTTCATCTCTAATATATTACTGATAATTAGTTAGTAATTATATATAATTGGACATTTTCACAGTTGGAGTTTTAACTACCCCATCAACACAGTACTAGTCACAGCATCTACATTAACCCTTTGCAGACAGAGACTTTTCCAAAAATTGAGAGATAATCATTTACTTGGCGATCGAACGCGCCCTTCTTTTGTTGCAGTCATAGTGTTAATGTATAGAAGTATTAAATTACTAATAATTTATTGTCAATGTGTAATAATATTTTAATTGTTCTACTCTAATCATGCATACATGCGCTAATAGAATCTAGTCACATTTTTTCTCAGATCACATATATGCGTCCGTCGTCCTCGAAGGGTTAAATCATTAAAATTCTTACAAAAACCAATTCACCATCGCTCCACCCCTTCAAAATTTACAATAATCCCTTCAACCCACAAGTCTCAAACCCACCGACGCAAATACTTGAATTTCACAACCTCTCGACCGACACCCGTCCATCCACCATAACGTCAAACGGCATGACGCAACCCCAAGGGTTTAACCATCACCGTCTCGCCCTAACTCCGCCGATCGACGTGGTGGCAGAAATGCCAGGTACTCGATGGAATACACGTCGTGTTACGGTCGTTTCGTAGGACATTCTTCGTTTGTATGGTCGTATGTGTACGTTTCGTGCTAGTGTGCACGGACATGTCCTGTCAAATAGCGACAGCAGCATGGCTACCGAGCACACGTATTGTCCAGTCACACAAGTCGCGGTAGCGAGCGAGAGAAACTTCGCACTGACAGTCAGCTCCATTAAGGCCCATTATGGGCTTCCTGCGAAAGATACACAATATGTATTCGCATTGCACCTTCTCGTCGAGCCGAACTTTAACGTCGGTCGGCGTGGCTACTCGTTAATGCCGAAAGACAGACGAGTTCATGGAAGAATGACGAGGTCTGCTTTCGTGTGGAGGATCGATCCTTGGAGAATCGAACGTAGGCGAGGGATTGGTTAATTGATCGCGTAATTTGGCGAAGGCGAGGATAAAGTTGTTGAGGTATTTGTAAAGATTGGAATGGAAAGTTTGGAGGAAGGTTTGGAGGAAGACTTTTATTGTCTTTGGAAAACGGTTGAAAGGGTTGTTTTTGGGTAGCTTTAGGTTAGCATTAGGCTAACGATAGTCTTAGGTTTACAAATTAAAATGCCGTTTGATTTTTTAGTGTAAAAATGGCATAAAATGCTGTTTGAATCATGGCAGCCATGAAGAGTATGTATTTACATACATGAGTGTTTTTCGAACGGTGTAATGTCAAATAGAATCGTTATTTTTGCTTGCAAAAATTCCAGTAGACTACAAAAGTATCAATAAACGTGTGGTGAAAATTCTAAGGTTATAGATTTTAATGGTTTGTTAAAAAAAATTCCCAAAGGAAGCGAAAAGATGGCTGTCACTTGGGATGACCTCCTTAAGTATTTAATATTGAAACTACCAGTGTTATATCTATCACGGGTACTTAACACTAGAACGACTGGCGTTAAATCTATGACATTTAAATATGTTAAATAAGTACTTTAAAAAAAGGGCAATCAAGAGGTGGAAACTATGATCGGTTCGGATATCTGTGTTTTATAAGATCAGCTTAGAATTTCTAGTCTAGAACTCTCCTATAGACTTAGGGAATTATTGGAAAAAATTGTGAATAAGTCATTTTGACTTGCTTCGTCGTTCTAGTGTTAAATAATATTGAAATAAGTACTTTAAAAAGAGGGAAGTCAAGATATGAAAAACACGTTCCATTAAGTAATTTACGTTTCATAAGATAAAAGTGAAATATTTCCTGCATGGCTCTCCTTTGGGAAATTTTTTTGAAAAATTGGAAACCTCACATTTTGACGCCTAGTTTTAGCATTAAAAAAACTATTTGTAACTGTAGTTAACCGTTTGAATACCGGGAGGGTTTTAAAAAATTACTTCGAAAAAAGCCACTTTCGCGCTCTTGAGATTTTATTTCAAAATAAGCTAAAGTTGGTATTTTATTTGATGTAGTGCACAACAACAACAATCTTCTCGTGCTTGTATCCTAATTTGGCATTAGTTTATATTATAAAAGAGAAACCTGATGCATTCTTAACAAAGTCTTCCTTCAATTGTCAACATTGAAAAAATGTCCTGGGGTTTCTCGTCACAAAAACTGAAGAGCACGAAAGTGGCTCGTGGTACGTAAACGGTTAAAGACAGATGAATACCTAACTATAGAGAGCATTATCAAATTAGTTTTAATCAACTGACAACAAGCGCGGGTAAAAGTTTCGCTGACAAAAACCAACGGCTATTTGGGTTAATCCTCCAGCGTATTGGTTTTCCTCAACCATTGTTTGTTTGTACAATAGAGGCATTTTGTTGCGGTTTAGGTGAACTAGAAAATCGGTTAAAAATGTCGCGCGACAAAGGTCTCTTTCCGGGCATTTCCCACGTCCAGAGTGGACCCGGGGATGCCGAAGGATGACGAGGGCTGGAAGGAAGCGAGTATCGTGTTAATTGTCCCTGTCTTTCGTCAGGCCGTTAATTAGACGGTCCACCGCCCACCATAGATGTCGGCATGATTTTTCTGACCATTGGTGCCACGCTGTCTGGCACCAAACACTCCGGAAAGACGATCGTCTATTAGTTTCGAGTTCCGAGGGACCTAAAGTCCACTTCTGACGATACCGTTACCGATACGCGAGGAAAACTTTTTTTCCAGTTTCCCGACTTCTATGGTGCCTTTGTGAATGACGGTTTCACGTGTCGATTTATCAGTATGTTTTGTGGAGATAATCGAAGATATTTCGCTAAAGTTGTGCGATGTTCTTCTGATACATTGAAACTAGACACTCTAGCATGGTTTGTTGCAACGACTGTGTCAGTTTTAATTCTTATGGTCATATTTTTTTAGTACCAGCAGCCGTAAGTGGAAAGAATTTTTCGATGCCTCGATTTTTTATCATTTCTGTAAAATATTATAGTTCTACTAAATTTACGAAAGCCGGTAAATTGAGGGTTTTCTAAACATTTCTCAAATTTACAGAGAAGCTCTACAGTAGATATTTCATATGTGTATTTTATAATACAATCATTACTTAGCAAACTATTATCTTTGCCGCTTGATCCCAGTTTTTGCAAATTCCTTATTTTACGTATATTTTGGAGTGTAACAGATTTCACGCCCGTAAACTAGTAAGTGATAACTTCAATTGTGTAAATTTTTCGATTATTGTTGGACGTCTCTCATAATCATCGAACCAGAGTATCCAGTAATTTCGAGTTCATAGGATCATTCTGACTTCCACATTTGTTGCGCAGATCATACAATCATCCTAATATTCGTTTTATGTACTTTTTGATTTTTTAGGTTTCTAGAGCATGGACTGGAATTCTTTAGGACTGAAACACCAGCCACAAACCCATAAAGATCGGAAATCGGAAGACCCGAGTGGCCGTCGCGGGTGGAGAATGCCGTCCTGGGCAGACAGCGTGGCACCAAAGCAACGTTCTATCCTCTTTTCTTTTTTTTCTGTCCTCCCGGGCGTGGCAATAAGGAAGTGGGCCCGCTGCTTAAGAAAACAGAGAGCCGCCAATATCGGGTAGGCCCTGGCTCGACGAGTGCCTGAGAAAACAGTAAACCGTTTTCGGAATCCTGTCGAGGATACGAGACGATTTTGTCGATCGTGAACGGGGAACGTGAATCCTCGCGAACCATCCACGCGATGCTTGAAGAAACGTGTCTGCACCTTCGACAAGGGCGGAAACGTTCTGAGTTGATTTATGCCGGCAATTTTATGGCTGTGTATTAACACTGGCACCGCTCTTTTTCAGTTTCAACTCATTCAACTGCGCTTTTCAAGTTAGCGATGATTATTCAAGAATGTACAAAATTAAACTAGTATAATATCTCTCATTATCTACTTCCATAAGTCCCAATATCGTCTGAGAATTTTGAAATCCAAAGATCAACGATATTGCACACTTTAACTCTAATTAAACCATTTCTACAACTGAAAATCAACCCTAAATTTAAGCTAGTATATTATCTCCCCTAGTCCAGGTCCGTAAGTCCCAATATCGTTTGAGAATTTTCAAATCTAATACTCAACGATAATGCTCAAATGCACGGTTTGACTCTAATTAAAGTTAGAATTTCTACAATTGAAATTCAACCCGGAAATTACACTAGTGCATCACCTTCCCCCATTCGCCTCCATAAGTCCCAATATCGTCTGAGAACTTTGAAATCTAAAGATCAACGATATCGCATACTTTGAATCTAATTAAACCATTTATACAACTGAAAACCAACCCTAAATTTAAGCTAGTATGTTACCTCCCCTCGTCCAGCTCCGTAAGTCCCAATATCGTTTGAGAATTTTCAAATCTAATACTCAACGATAATGCTCAAACGCACAGTTTAAATCTAATTAAAGTTAGAATTTCCACAATTGAAATTCAACCCGGAAATTACGCTAGTGCACCATCTTCCCCCATTCGCCTCCATAAGTCCCAATATCGTCTGAGAATTTTTAAATCTAAAGCTCAATGATATCGCACACTTTGAATGTAATGAAACCGTTTCCACACTTGAAATTCAATCCGAAAATTAAGCAAGTGTGCCATCTTTCTTCATTGACCTTTATAAGTCCCAATATCGTAAGTATAATAATTTTGAAATCTAATTAATCAACGATATTGCACATTGTGACTCTCATTAAACCATTTTCACAGTTTAAAATCAACCCTAAAATAAACTACTATATCATCTCCCTTCATCCACCTCCATAAACCCCAAAATCACGTGCAAAGTTCTTTCACTCCAAAAATTTGATTCTCCTCGCACCATTTCCATAATTGAAAGCCCACCCTATCAATCGACGAACAGCCCAGTCGCAATATTCCATCGACAATCAGAAGTCCCGTTATCATCGTTCTGAACCTCGATCGAAGAAAGGCGTAGGTCGATAAGGAAAAGGGTGGCTCTTCGAGGGGGTGTGCGTTGCCGCCCTTCGTGAAAGGAGAACGCCGTCAGGAACGTGGAAATATCGACGAGAGGGGACGGGTTTTCTTTGTTTTGTGTGAAAACAGCCCGAAGGGTGACGGACTGTGGCATCAAACCAAACTGAATATTGCGTCCGCACTTACGTCGCTTCCGTGTCTTCCTGAATATATAGGAAGGATAGGTATATGGACGGAAAGAAAAACGGAACCGAGTCCTGACACAGATACCGGAACGATGGAAGGCGGAGGACGAGTATCGATTCGCAAAACCGAACCACCAGGATACGTTAACGGGTTGAGAGAGCAAATTTGGATTTAGGAACGAATTACTCCTACTGTTTGCCGTTAGGAGATGGAAATATGTTTTGCCTTGTTCTCTCGGGAACTTTCTATGGTAATAAGCAGAAACATCGGCAATTAACACTAGAACTACCGGCGTTAAATCTATCGTATTTCAATATATTAAATAAGTACTTTGAAAAAGTAGAAATCGAGTAGCAGAAATGATGATCAATTCAGTGATTTATGTCTTTTGTGATGGACGCAGAATTTTTGTTCTATGGCTCTTCTATGAACTTGGAAAATTTTTGGAAAAAATTGTGTACCAGTCATTTTGACTGGTGTGGTAGTTCTAGTGTTAATAAACAATTTCGCTACTGTGAACGCCTGTAGGTAGTTAGAAATTTTACGTTTGTGACTCTGAGAGCGCCTATAGGTGTTCGATGCAGACTGGCATTCTGACATTTAACTCTTTGCGGACGGACATATTTTCGAATATTGATGAGTAATCATTTATTTGCCGATTCAAAACCCCCCTTTTGTCAAAAAATTAGATTATTAATATATATAAATTATAAATTGCTGTTTCTGCAATCATATTCCATTGGTTGTAGTTCAATTTTTCAATTCTAGCCGTGTATACTTGCGACAATAAGATATAATTAAATTCTCTCAGGGTACATATATGCGTCGCTAGTCCTCAAAGGGTTAAGGCGCCTAAAGGTGCCCATTATAATTCGCCTTTCTGACACGAAGGGTACTTTGAAATTTGTAAATATTTTAGGCAGTGAACTTTAGTTTTTCGATTATTGAAATATGTTTTCACAAAAGAGGATACTCACCCTAAAGTGTTCCATTTTCGGCGTATGTTCATCGTAACCCAATTACTGTACGGCACGGCCATCGCTCTCAAAGTCTGCCATTGTCAAGGGGTTAAATCTGGAAAATTTATATTGAATTGTATAGGTGAAAATGATGCATGAAGAACTTGGTGTTGTATTTAGATTTGATAATTTATTTATTTATTTATTGTTGCATTGACGGGAAGAATCCCTTTACAAAGAGAAAGTGTACAACATAAATGATTATAAAGATATAAAAAAAAAATAATAAAAAAAATATATAAATGTCTAAAAACAAAATAACATAATAAATTTTACATAATTAATTTCAATTGACACTAGATTTACGGCAATCGTCAAATCGACGAGTTCCTACCTTTTTTTTTTTTTAATATTTCTTAGATGTGTAGAGAAACAGTACCTACAGTAGATATTTCACGCGTATTTTATTACTATGCACGAATTACTTAACTAATTGCATTTTTTGCCGCTTAATTCACCTTATTTTCAAAGTACTTATTGAATATACTTCAATATAGGAGATTTAATAGCCATAAATCTAGTGTTAAGAGAGAGATGAACAGCTCAATAACAAAAAGGGGTGGATGGTTCCTTGTGATCCACTTATTATAAGATTACCTACTTTAGACAATAAAGTTGAGATGTTTCTCAATATATTCGGTACTTTTTGACCTTATCGTCTATAATTTTGTAGCTCACAGACAAATAACTACCCGCGTTACCAAAAAAATCCCATAAATTCGTATGTCTTTTCCTGAAACTCAACGCCAGTATCCGCGGAAAGGAAGCTATCCTCGCTCCTCGTTGAAGGTGTCGGAATCGTCGAAGGAAGGGGAATCGCGTAGGACGAGAGTAAAAAATAGATGCCGCATGGAAGAGACGTATCGAGACGTAAATCAGGCGGCAATTAAAATTAGCGAGGGTAGTTCGCGCTAAACGGCCGGTTACATTTATCCATCCGCGGTTCTTTGATGAGTTTTCCCGAGAACGGCTCGGTTGCCACGAACCTCTGTCGGTTTTTCGGCATTCGCGGCTCGAGGTTTACGCATATCCGTTGTCGCTTCTCTTTGATGTGCTTCGCCACATCCCTCTTCCACCCGCTGCTTACTCTTTTCGAGTTTACTTCTTTCCCTCTCACTCACCGCAAAACCCTCTAAGAGTTCTTTCCTACTCGCTCCTTCCGTCTTCCTCTTGGATTTCTTCGAGTTTCTCGGATTTCCTCGACCGCCTCTACTTCCTCTTCCTCGAGAAATCGTTTGCTGGATTTCCTTAGTCACGCACAAAGTTTACGTGCTAATTTCTCGGATTTTTCAATCCCCATGACAACGATTTCAAGTGTACAAATAACAATGAAGAGGTGAATTTTGGAATATTTTGGGAGGTTTTAAAAATGTCGAAATTTTTCTATCTTAAGACTTTGATGATTTGGTGGGAAATAAGTCAAGTCAATGAAGGGATAAGAACAGCAGCCACGTACTTTGAAGCCAGATACCAGCGATTAGATCCTTCATAATCAATTTAACACTAAAACTACCAAGCAAGTCAATATGGTTTGTTTCCACTTTTCTTCCAAAAGTTCTCCAAGTTTATAGGACAATCGTAATGCAGATATTCTACGTTAATATTATAAAATACAGATCACCAAATCAATCATCTTTTCCACCTCTTAATTTCTCTTTTCTCAAAGTACTTAACACTAGAACTACCGGCGTCAAATTAACATATTTTCATAAATTAAATAAGTACTTTGAAAAAGGGGGAATCGAGCGGCGGAAAATTTGATCGATTGGGTGATTTACGTTTATTGATATAGACGTAGAATATTTATTCTATGACTCTTATATAAAGTTGGATAATTTTTTGAAAAAATTGTGTACCAGTCATTTTGACTGGTTTGGTAGTTCTAGTGTTAATTAATATATTAACACTTCACCGATCGGTAGCCGATTAATCCGTTTTTCGGGCTCAACACTTTTGGACTTTTATCTCTTTAATTGGTCGCTACGGCAATAAATAAATTATTATTTTTCATTTCGGTTAACTGTGTCAAGGACTCAGTAAAGAAACTTTGCAATTTTTGGAGAGATATCAGTATCAGGGAAATATTTGCGTGGAAGTGACCGATCAGAAGTGGATAGGATGTTAAAAAGTACCGGTCGGTAAAGTGTTAAAATATAATAAATTTAAATCCAATTGTTCTAGTGTTAACCCTTTGCACTCCGTTGGTAATAGAAGCTAGTAACTCTGTTGTTAGGTAAATCCGATATATTTTTTATACTGTAAAATATAATTATATACGCTTCTTTTTTAATGAAAAGAGAAGAATTTCAATTGTCCACGGATGTGCATTAATACTCTGTAAATAATTCTGGAGCTAGTAGCTCATAGTAAAAATTACTCAGAGTACAAAGGATTAACCCCTTAGCCTACAACTACGTGTGGGACTCGTAGCGCGGAAAATGGAATAGGAAATTTTGAAGTCTTCCAAAAACTATTAAATTAACAATATCAGCTGATCACGATACGGTTACTTTATCTCTGTACTATTAATATCACGTTCAGTTATACGAAATATCAGAAATCAGTGAAACATTTTGATTTCACGAATTAATTTTGTGTCTTTGCACGCCCCATCAGAAAAGAAATCATAGGTTAAGGGGTTAAATCCACTTGACACGGCATCTCGGCAAATCTGCTCCAATAAAATCCAAAAAACTAAAAAAAAGGCAATTTCACGTAACACCAATCCAAATACCAAAGTCCAAAATATCAAAACCACATTTACATTTCACCCAATATTCTCTACGCAAGAATCTCTCGATTCCGTTAATCGAAGGGAAACCCGTGAAAGTCAAAATTTGGATTTTCCAATTCGACTGCGGTATTCCCGCGGGGACGATTATCCGTCGGATCGACTGGTGGCGTTATTCGACTCTATCCGCATTATCCAAGGATTGATTTGGGTCCCGAAAGGCGACAACTTCCAAATCACCGTAAGAAAAGGTTCTTCTTCATTCGCGATGGGACGACTGGTGGCGTTGTTCCGAACGAAATCCATAATCCACAGGTTAATCTAGACCTATTTACGCTAATCTAACGACAGCTTGAATGAAACCATCGGGAAAGCTACCTTTGGTCACCCTTTCGAGATCCGTAGAGTCCTCTTTCTCGCACGTAAATCGAGAGGTAAGCGGAAGGGCCACGAGACGGAAAGGGCAACGATGGATCGCCACCGCGAAGGGTAAGTTTGTCCTTTTCTTTCTTCTTCTCGCTGTTTTAAGTCCTTCCAGATGGTTGAGGTTTCACCGAGGACGATTTTCTGCCTCTATCTCTTTCTCTCTTGACCTTTTACTTTTTCCTCTACTTGGCAACCACCTCTGTCAGGGTGGAGACCCCCTTCTAAGCCGAAACAAATGTTCCATGGGAGTTTCATGGTTCGTTTCGAGACCGCACTGCTAGAGGATGTTGAAATTGGACCATTGGAACAGAGGGAAAAGAATGGTGATAAGTGTGACGATTCAAGGTCACTGATAAGAAGACAGGTGCAAGGGTGAAGAAAAAAGGGAGGAGACTAATTATAAATGTGGTGTAAGAAGTTGGGATATATGTAGAGATTTTGTAGAAAGGCAAACTTCTTGGCAAAGAGTTGTTTGCTATTTTTCTTCCAGCTCTGGCGCAATGCCGGCTAAAAATGTACGTGGAGGAAAGAGATGCGATATGCAAACGCGATAGGTGGGATTTCTCTGTGCGAGGATGTGAGATGGATCCCTTGGTATCGTTTCGGTTTAACACTAGAAAGACCGGCGTTAAATCTGTGACATTCAAATATATTAACCCTTTGCGGACGGAGGGATTTTTGAATATCGAGAAACAATCAATTATTTAGCGATGAAAAAACACTTTTTCATCGGAAAGACAGTCTGTTAATGTATACAAGTTGAAATTGACTCTTTGTAAAATAATATTTCAACGATTATATTTTAATTTTTCTACTCTAACCGTTTATATATGCACAGACAAACTATAACCAATTTTTTTCTCAGGGCGCATATATGCGCCCGTCGTCCTCAAAGGGTTAAATAAGTGCTTTGAAAAAAGGGGAATCGAGGGGTGGAAAATATGATCGATTCGGAAATTTGTGTTTTATAAGATCAGCTTAGAATTTCTAGTCTAGGACTCTCCTATAAACTTCGAGAGTTATTGGAAAAAATTGTGAATAAGTCATTTTGACTTGCTTGGTCGTTCTAGTGTTAAGTTTCGGGGATAGTAAGATGATTCGTTAGGTGTACCTGTTATGGAGAGGGAAATTTGTAGAAAAATTTGTATATTGTCATTTTTAACTTTTGTCTTATTTTGAAACTTAGAAGAATTGGAGAAATTTAGAAAAAATTTCCCAAAGAAGACGGAGGACTTGAACACAAGTTTGTTAATTGGGAAAACCACCCTCTGATCCTAATGCACTACAGCCTTAACTCATTTGCATCACAAGGGCATATATGCGCGCACTTTTTCTGGTCGCTATCATCGAAACGCATTTATGCATTTACATTGTAGGTGAATAGCAATATATGTGACCAGTCTAAATTGTCTAAACAACATTCGTCGATTAAAGTACAATATCATTCTTTGAAATACTGTTAGACTTAGATTTAACATAAAGAAAGTTGATAGTAAAAATATATTCTTGAATTTGTCATATGATGCAAATTGATTAATGAACATTAATAATCACTAATCACCATTATTATTTATGCTCTTTAGCCACTTTCCTGGTAGCACATCAACTTACCAAGCATTAATGGAGGGAACGTAATAGATGAAAATCATATGGAGCTATATCCACCGAGTAAACTGTAAGGTGAAAAATTATTCGCCCTAATAAAAAGAATTAATAACATTCACCTAATATTTTACTCTTCCTAATATCTACACTTCCAGACAGCTAAAATAGTGTAAAATTCTTCTGCAGAAGATAATTGTACCAACTAAATAAAAATCCTCGAAAAGAATTTTTTATTACACCTAATAAGAGAATCGTCGTAAATTCTCCTCTTACAAAAATCGTCATATTACTTCTACGATTGTAATGTACTAAATGATACTATAAGATGTGACTTTTCAACAAGAAATGGCAGGTTTTAACATAGTACCACAAATTAGAACTTCACGCCTTTAATACCCTTGGAACCTCCTCTGTTTATAAACCCATCCTTTAATTCTAGCGTAAATCACGACACCATGAAACGATATCTTTAGAAATCGCAAGGACTACATCGAATTTCCATTCTTTTAAGTGCCCATCGCCTTTGCTCGAGTGCTCTCCCTCTCTTGGATCTCTCGTAAGAGTCAAAATCGCGTATTTCGTGTCCGTAGTGACGTTTTGTGTACCCGTACGTTTTCCATTTTATTGCCAGCTATTTTAATTGCGCCGAAGAGACGTCCAGATTATTTTTTCACACCAACCTTCTCGGCAACCTTTGAAGAAAGGACGAAGAAGACTCTTGAAAACGTTTCGGGAGCATTTTCCTTGACGCGACAAATCGGACCTCTTATCCACAACGAAGACTTCGAGATGTTCCATGATTTTACGACTTTCCATGAAAGTAAGTCAATGGTGGCGAAGAGTTCCGCGAATGAATGGGAAACGGAGAACGAGGTGTCGGTTGACGGATAATGGCACTGAATAGGAAACTGATAAAAGGAGATTTTTCGACGAGGCTTCTCTACTTCAAAAGTGAGGTGTTATTTATGGGAAGAGGGATTTTTCAATTGATTTAAAGGGTAGAATTTCGAAAACATTGTCCTTGAGGCGACAAGACAGAACGCTTATCCGCGACGAAGTCTATGAGGTGTTCCACTATTTTACGACTTTCTATAAGAGTAAGTCAATGGTGGCGAAGAGTTACGCGAATGAATCGGAAATGGGAAACGAGGTGACCCTTGAATGGTAATGGAACTGAATGGGGGAGTGATAACCGGAGATTTTTCAAGGAGATTTCTCTGCTTTGAAACTAAGGTGATATTTATGAGAAGAGGGATCTTTTAATTGATTTAAAGGGTAGGATTTCGAAAACATTGTCCTTGAGGCGACAAGACAGAACGCTTATCCGCGACGAAGTCTGCGAGGTGTTCCACTATTTTACGACTTTCCATAAGAGTAAGTCGATGGTGGTGAAGAGTTACGCGAATGAATAGGAAATGGAGAACGAGGTGACGCTTGACAGGTAATGGAACTGAATGGGGAACTGATAACCGGAGATTTTTCAAGGAGATTTCTCTGCTTTGAAACTAAGGTGATATTTATAAGAAGAAGGATTTTTTAATTGATTTAAAGGGTAGGATTAAGATTTTGGAAGCGATTGAGGCGACAAGCCAGCGCAAAGCTTTGCGAGATGCTCCATGACTTTACGACTTTCCATAAGGGTGAGTCAATGGTGACGAAGAGTTCCACGAATAAATGAGAAATTGGAGAACGCTTATTGGGGGATGATGTCGGATGGTCCGATAATTTTTAAACGAGGTTGCTTTGCTACATAGAGAACTTAAAAAAAAAAGAACTCAAGAAGCAAGAAAGATGATGGATTTTGTAATCTGTATTTTATAAGATCAACGTAGAATACCTGTTCTATGGTGTTCCTACAAACTTGGAGAACTTTAAAAAAAAATTAGGACCGAAACATTCCGACGTATTTGATAGTTCTAGTGTTAAAACAGAGAGGGGTAGATGAGAGTGTGTAAAGTTACAAATACCGACTTTTGATTACTGAATACGATTTTAAATTCTAAAAAGACCTCCCTTAGCTCAAACCTCCCCAAAATCACCCACCACCCTCTCGTATACCTCCAGTATAGCACCCTTATAAAAATCATCGAAAACTCGAAGATTCGTACTCGGGGTTATTTTAGCAGACGAGGTTGCGGGCGAAGCAACTGTGAAAATATTATCACCGGCTCGTTACGCGTTTCTATTGATATGCAAATTGCATCGGCAGGTTAGAGAGACCGTGTGGCATTATAACTGAGTCCATCGATCATTAAGAGGAAAGTTCTGACAGGCATAAATTCGATATCGGCGGGAAGAAACGACGACCTGTCTCTCGCATCGCGTAAAACTGCAAAGAAAAGAGGGACGGGGAATAAGAGGTTGCCATCGAGATGCGACTAACTAGCCTACCTGTTGTGCCAAGGTCACGCGGAAGATTCAATATTGATTCAGAAAATATACGAAATCTGTCGGCGAACAGGTTGGGACAGGGGGGCTCGAGCAATGTTTTTATTTAGTCTGGAATGAAAAGCATTTAAGGATTCGGGCATCGCGTGTTACGCGAAATAATTTCGTAATCTCTGTCTTCTTGAGAATCGAGGAAAAATAACGAGCGGAAATGATAGATTTCGAATGTAGCCCGGAGAAACGATGAAAATGAGTGGTATATTTAATTATTAGATCGGTGGGGTTTTCATGCTTTAAGTGAAGGAGCTAATTGTTGAAGTTGTTTTGTAAAATGTGTATTACAATTCTGTTGAGTAGATTTGAAGCTTTATATTTGAAATTTTTATTTAGAATTTTGAATATGTGTTAGAAGTGAGAAAAGAATCAGTCGGATATTCAAGTATCGGAGTGGTGAGATTTTAAAGGTTCAAATATTTGGAAGGATTATAGTGTTCAGTTTAAAATGTATGTTTGAAAGGATAATTTATTGGTTGCGTATTTTTGTTTGTCACTGTTTGTTCTTTGGAGAAAGGTGGCAATCAGGATTTTTAGGTTCATGTACAGAGTGACCTCTAGAGGATGACGCTGTATTTGAGGAGATTTTGGTTCGTCGATAAAAGAAGTCTCTGCAGAGAGACTTTTGATGGTTATACAGCGATTGATTGTACCACAATGGGCATCATCAATTTCATGGGATTTTCCTGCTTTATCGTTGATTAATTTATTGAAGAAACTGCAATATCAAGCATGGGCAAGATGGAGTACAAAGAGCGGCAAAATTTAAAAAATTAATTTCTGTTACTTTAAGTTATTTTGGAGAAACGAGATAGAAATGTCGTGAAATTTTGGTCACAGATTTGCTAATATAAAAAAATTTCGAAGAACTAACAGATGCGAAATTTGTAATAACATTAAAGTAAACGTTTTTAATTTAATATCATTATGTCTCCTGAATTTCTTCAAATTCAAAATTGATTGGAAAGATAAATCACACATATTTCTTAACACGTTGACTGCCATGGGGGTCATCGGTGACCGGCGATATTGAATTCAATGCAATTTCATGTAACGTTTGAATTGCAATATTTATGAATTTTCTAACATATTAATTATTTAAATATTGACCTTAGAATTATAAAGATCTGCTGAATATTTATCCATCAGTATCCTTAACGTTCCTGCTTTATAAAAATGTAATTTGAATAAAAAAAGTTTCAATTCAGTAGAAATGACGAAACTAGCGAAATATTAGTGACGTTCAACGTGTTAAACTTCAAAACTATTAATTTTTCTCTACTAATTCCAGTTCTGATGCCGAGCGCACTCTACATCTAAAGTGATATCAAATTTGTTATCACAGAGTGGCATGTCCAGTACATACCTGCACGCAACATTCAAAATTTCATTAAACTCAAAAAATGCAATCCCCTTTCAACTATTCCTCTCACCCCCCTACAATTATACCACTTCCCGCTTGCTCCAACAATTAGCAAACTAATTAAACAACCCATTTTTCAATCTCAATTTATCACACCTTCACATTTTACTGTTTCCAAAAAAACCAAAGTCAAGCATGTCTCTCAAAATGCAAATATAAACCATGAATTCCATAAAAAGTCAGCAAAACAATTCTTCAATTTTCTAAAACAAAATCTGCCGTTCATATGTAAACAAAATTAAAAATGAAAAGCACAAAAATCTAATTTCCAAAAAGACTGACGATTAGTGAAAAGGATGAGCCCGTGAAGAGAAAGAAAAGATACTTTTTTTGGTATCAGCTTCCCAGTGGACGGTCCAAACAGATGGTTCACGTCCGAAAACTCGTAACGATACTCCGTCTTGTAAACATCAGGGGTGGCGGCTAAAGTATTGTCGTTCATTGCACGACAGTGAGCCTCAGAATCGGGCGGGAAAACAGTCTTAAAGATTTGCATCGATGGAACGCTCGGGAGGTGGGAAAAAGAGTTAAGATTTATAACTTCCGGCTCCTCGGTGGAGATTCTTAGAACATGGTGTTCGCAACGAGGGACGATGATATCCCTCCCGATATTGATTCTTGATTAGTAATAGCCTCATTAATTACAAACTGGGAGAAAATATGACCGTGAAGTAAATACTGCCAATCACAGTGGACTCTGAGTGGCAATTTTCTTTTTCTTACAATTAGAAGAATGTAAAGGAAAATGAAACGACAATTATTTGAGATATTAACACTAGATTTACGGAACCAATTTGACTAATTCAAAATTTGATTACTACATATATAATATATTGGTTGGTTAATTTTTTAATAATAAATCTTTCATTTCAATTGATTTGAAACTGTTTTCTTTGCAAAAAGTTTCAATTTGCTAGTATGAGTCAAATTTGCTCACTTCAGAAAAATAGGCGCATTCTCATCCGTAAACCTACTGTTAATAGAACCACCATTTTATTCTAATTTACAAAAAATACAATTGATACCTCTTCTTCTCGAAAGAATTTAATCTTAAAGACTTAAAATCATCATATTATCTTCACAACCTCGGTGTATTATTTACCTTATTTACAAGAAAAAAACCCCACCCCCTAACTGCAAGCCACAACCTCCAACCCCCACTCATCACAGTCCCCTCTTCGTCTCTCTATTTCCACCTCTCCAAAAACAATGTCATCTCCGCCCAATCCTTGAAATCCTTAAAAAGAATATTATCACCATAACAGCTACCCTCAAACTCGCTCGCCCCAGAAGTTCAAAATCGAGAATCGAATAATCGTGAGCAGTTATTATCGACTCGCGACGCATGCCGCAGTATGTTCACGGTTCCTCGTTTCTATTCCGGTAGGCCGAGTCTTTTAACAAACGGTCGTTAATGTTTAACGACGCCGTTAAATCTCAGCCCAGCAAGATGGCTGCAGCTGTAACCCTCTTCGTTCCACCTCCGACGAATCGGAGGAGGGAACGTCGAGGGTCAATTTTCTAATTCACGACGGGAATTACGCGAGTTCTGCTTTTCACGTCGATGTTCCATCGGCCACAAAATTATGAGCGAAAATTATTGGTGATTCGCGACGCGGAGGAATGGAGATGCGGAGGTTTCGAGTCTGCGGCTGAATGAATAATAAATTGTTTAATCTTCCACGCTTAAATGGCCTGTTAACTGACCGTCTTTTATAATCGGATATCACTAGGATGATTTGTTTTTTTTCAAGTTCTTGGTTTGAGGATCGTTTTTTGGTGGACGGTATATCAAGTGAAATTGGTTAAAATATTTGAAACAAAGGATTAATATGGAAATTAACTGACCGTCCTTTATAATCGGATATCGCTGGGATGATTTGTTTTTTTTTCAGATTATTGGTTTGAGGATCGATTTTTGGTGGACGGTATATCAAGTGAAATTGGTTAAAATATTTAAAACAAAGGATTAATATGGAAATTAACTGACCGTCTTTTATAATCGGATATCACTAGGATGATTTGTTCTTTTTTCAGGTTTTTGGTTTGAGGATCGATTTTTGGTGGGCGGTATATCAAGTGAAATTGGTTAAAATATTTAAAACAAAGGATTAATATGGAAATTAAGTGACAGTTCTTTACAATCGGATATCACTGGGATGATTTGTTTTTTTTTCAGATTATTGGTTTGAGGATAGATTTTTGGTGGACGGTATATCAAGTGAAATAGGTTAAAATATTTAAAACAAAGGGGTAATATGGAAATTAACTAAATTCGTTATTATTGATGGTATCTCTAATTATTGTTTGGTACCTAATTGTATGAATGTGGCGTCAATGTGTGTTCTATATTATACAATGATAACGTCATTGTCAATTTGGATCTTTATTTCCAAAATATTAATAAACGACAACTTTGCATCGTAAACAATTCCATTACAATCCCTATTCTACTTAACACTGTATCTACCAAGGTGGTCAAAATATTCCGAAATCTCAAATTTTTTCGAAAAGTTCTAAAATTGATTGACAATTAATCCATCTACAAATATTCTCGCTCAACCCTATAAACCAAAAGCTACTTAACTGATTCCTACTTAATATATTTAAATATAATAGACATAAAGCTGATAGTCATATTGTTAATTCTACATTTGTTGAAAAAACCTCTGTCAGCTATTAATTATAGAAGTTTCTTTCAACTATTAAAAAAAAAAAAACACCGTCTTGCTTCCTAAATTATCGAATTACCAGCTCGAAGAGAATTAGTGAACAAGTGTACCAATTAGGGACCACTTTTATAATTACCCTCAACGCTAAAAGTCTAAAGGGCTGCTCGTGTCCAACAAACGGGCAACCATGAGTTTCACTTAACAGCGGGAGGAAAAAACTGGCGATAAATGAAGAGGGAAAATCCGAGATCGGAATCTCGGAGAGGTCGTGTCAGGACAACCCCCTACGGTAGCTGAGATCTAAACACTAAAACATCGGATTAAGTGGGGTACACACGTTGCGTAAACAACTCGTCTCGACGGGGGTGCGCCCCCGATAGTGAAAAATTTCAACGCAGCAGGAAAACATCCTTCCGTTTGCGAGCGATACCACATTTTCTCTCGTCGACTTTAATCGACCTACACCTAACGACATAACTCTTTAACAATTAATTTTATCCCTCTTACGAAATTTTTTCAACAGAAAAAAATCATTACTTTCACTTCACTTGAAAATATGAAGATAAATTAGTAAGGAATTTTTTAGCTTGTAATTAGTTATAGTTTCTTGTTCAAGGAGTATCGGAAAGTGGAGAAAAATGGGGGGAAAATGAAAGAAAGGATTAAGAATGGTGAAATTCGAGATTTCAGGGATAACCAGGGAGCTTTCGATAGAAACTTACGTGCAGGAGAGAAACTTGCGCGCTTTCGAAAATAGCAGCATGAGCGGATAAACATGTCTTATTTTGAGAGCCAGGTTTTCTCTCTCTTTCCCTTCCTCCTCTCTTCGTTTCACCAGCGAGCCTGATCTTACGCAAAAGAAACACTATCCAGATACTGTGCGCCAAGGATGGACTGCAGAAATCGTGGGAAATTACGGTGCTCGAGGAAAGCAGGACGAGCGAGTTCGAGGAAATTTATGAGCTTCTGGATAGATCGATCGGAGTTGATTTTTGCTCGAGAACCTCGCGACTTTGCGAGCTTTGTCTCTTTTTAGCGGTAACAATGGAGTATGAGATAATGACTTTGAAATGGTGAAGTTACTATAGATTGCAGCTTAACCCATTTGCATCACAAGCGCATATATGCGCGCACTTTTTCTGGTCACTGTCATCGAAACGCATTTATGCATTCACATTATGTGTGAATAGCAACACATACGACCAGTCTAAATTATTTATACAACATTCGTCGATTAAAGTACAATATCACTTTTTGAAATACTGTTAGACTTAGACTTAAGGTAGTTCGAGGCACTTATCATTTTTCGATAGATTTTCTTACAATTTTGAAAATATATTCTTCATGATATGTTATAATTATAACCGGAATCTCAACGAGTTCGTCCACACGGTTTATGAATAAATCGTATTTAAAAATAACATATTTAACATGGACTTTATGGAAAAAAATTTTTGCCGAGTCCGTAAAATCTCTTTTTATTTTTCTAATGGAAAGACGAGTCGATGGATTCTAATAAAAAATTAGCAATGTATTATTTTATGCTTTTGGAATATTATTGAATTTTTTCATAATTTTTTACTTCAAAATTATAGAGAGAGATGTTTTTTAATGTCTAAAAAGTGAATGAAATGACCTCTGTGAAGTTAGCCCTTGCATTAATTCTTACGCAATTTTTTTCATTTCTAAGGAAAAAAAAACTTTTAGTTCTGTATCCAGCTAGAACTACCTTAATATGAAGAAAGTTGATAGTAATGATATATTTTTGAATTTGTAATATGATGCAAATGGGTTAACGCTTGAACTACCAAAACAGTTAAATGGTTCTTCAGTTTTTCTATAATTTGTCCATATATTAATTTAATATATTTAAATATATTGGATTTAACTCCGGTAGTTCTAATATTGAGAAGGTAGAGCGATCGGGGATGATTTTTTTCGCGGGAGTTCTGTGACTGTCATTTTTTAAGGGTAACATTGGGTTCTGAGATGATGGTTTTCGAAATGATGGAGATTGTGGAGTAAATTGATATTAATATTAAAAACTATTAGGAAGTATTTCCTTTTTTTTTAAGATTATTTTTTGTCCGATTTTTAACTTTTTGAATTTTTAGGTGAAGTTATTTTATTGTTGAAACATTTTTTAATTAGATTTTTTGTTAGATGAGAGGAAGACTGGTAAAACTCAAGAAAGGAAGTAGATTTCAACAATCGAATTTACATGGCGCAAGATGTCCGGTATGGCCAGCACGTGCTGCTCCATTTTCGCCCTTTCGATCGTCACGTTCTCGCGTTAAATGAGGAAAAACAAAAGAACAAAGAGGAAAGAGATTGTTTGGCTTAAACACGGTTTAAGACCCAATCAAAACAAGGACCCATTACTAGTAAAAAGATATCGATTTTCTTAAAGAAAGCCGAACTGTTGCCGTTTCAAGTGCGCATGTTGAAGAAAATTTAACTCCAAGGACTATCTGTCTATTGAAAGCCTTGAAAGTCTGGTAAACGCATCATTTCACCATTCGTATTTTGCACTTTTGATTGCTAAAATTCTAAGATGCTATAAATAGAATTTTATACGAAGACTTTAATTTCATTTGGAGGTAATTAAAGGATCTTAATACCTAGCAGTAGTTCGATAAGTTCATTGACCCCTTACAAAAGCTATAAACGCGAACTACAACTAAACAGGAGTAGCCTGAATTTACTTATACAATTACTAATGCATAAAACCACCCTTTGTGAGCTCGGGAAGCAATCTTAAAACCGCCGATCACCCTGTATGCTAAAAACCACACTTAAACTCTAACACCCAAGCAAAATTACTATATCAACTAAAATAAAAAAAAATAAAATCACAGACATCCAACTACCAAGTCCAAACTCATTTCTTCTCACCTCTAGGACACTTCACCTAAATTATAATTGAATATACCATATCCTACATGATTCAAGTCCACCTAAAACATACCTCCCTCGCATAACTCCCGTATAAGTCAAAATCAAAATAAATAAAATCCCAAACTCCCAACTAACGGGTCAAAGTTAAATTCTTCTCACCTCTGGGACACTTCACCTAGATTATAATTAAATACATCATACCCTACATGGCAAAAATCAAAATAAATACAATTCCAAAGTTCCAACAGGTCAAAGTTCAATTCCCCTCACCTCTGGGACACTTCATCTAAATTATAATTAAATACATCATACCCTGCATGGCTAAAATCAAAACGAATAAAATCCCAAACTTTCAACAGGTCAAAGTTCAACTCTGCTCACATCTGGGACACTTCACCTAAATTATAATTAATTACATCATACCCTGCATGGCAAAAATCAAAATTAATACAATTCCAAACTTCCAACAGGTCAAAGTTCAACTCCCCTCATCTCTGGGACACTTCACCTAAATTATAATTAAATACATCATACCCTGCATGGCTAAAATCAAAACGAATAAAATCCCAAACTTCCAACAGGCCGAAGTTCAATTCCCCTCACTTCTAGGACACTTCACCTAAATCGTCATCGAATACATCATACACTTCTTGATTAAACATTCACCTAAACGTGCAAATCCTTGGAAAACAATAATTAAAGTCACTACTGACGCAAAATATAATACAAATGATGAAAAAATAAGAAATCAAAAGTCTCCCTATGTATTACAGGTACGCAGGAAAAGAAGATGCGCCTTGGTAGGGCGAGAGAAGAGGATGCGACAGAAACGTAGGGTTCGTAACGTGCAGCCACGATCAGCGGTATAAAATTACGGTATCGTGTAAACAGAGAATATCGTCGGCGCGTCTGATGGCCGCTTGGGTGGCCGTCAGGGCCTCACGTGTTCTCCACAAGCAGCGAGTCTTACAACCTCGCCCTCGAAAGTCTCCGAGATCGCGCCGGATATCGCGTAAATCGCAGAACAACGGATAACATAGAAATCGACAATTACAGGAAGAAACTACCCTCTAACCACACTTCGGGCAAACTATAACGTGAAAACTGGTAGAACGAAGGGTGTTTCCCAAGCAGAGGGTGAAAGAGCGCGATTTAGGTTGGATTTTTGAAAGGGTTGTGCAATATTGTGAAAAAAGTGGTGGAAATTAACATTACACTTAGTAGGGTGTTTAAAATAAGTGGTTTGCAATATTCTTAAATAATAAAAGTTTGAAATAATGAAGTTCTTTTGATGGAAGTGTTTTGAGATCATTTGCCACCGTGTTTTGTCACAGTTTGATGGCGAATAACAGTGAAGTGAAACTAAAGATAAGAAGAAGCTTCGCTCTTCGTGGTCCTTCGATCCAAAAGGGAATCGTTGGGAATGAAAATGGCCAGCCTGCCGGATGTAAACAGTGAGATAGTTGGTAACGCGCACGTGAGACATTCGGCCGCAATGTCTGGTTCCGGTCTGCGGTTTTCCTACGGGAACACGTGCGACCGAAACGGGTTTTCTTCGGGTGGTCTCCGCTCCTCTTGGCCGTGCATCGTGTCTTTATCTTAAAAAAACCATCAGCAACCCTCGCAATTCCAACGAGTCGACGGTATATCGAAAAACGAGCACGGGGATATGGGAAGGAAAAGTAAGCGGGAATAGACTTCAGCGTAACATTCCCTGTAGATCTTCGTATCAAAACAGTTGTTTCTACTAATATGATTGATAAATGTTAATATAATTAATATAATAAATGTTTGATGAAGCTAAGTTATGTAAAATTAACCGTTTGCGTACCACGAGCCACTTTCGCGCTCTTCAGTTTTTGTGTCGAAAAAACCCAGGATATTTTTTCAATGTTGACAATTGAAGGAAGACTTTCTTAAAAATGCATCAGGTTTCTCCTTCATAATATAAAGTAACTCCAAATTAGGATACAAGCACGAGAAGATTGTTCTTGTTGTGCACTACATAAAATAAAACACCAAGTTTAGCTTATTTTGAAATAAGTGAAAAGCGAAAGTGGCTTTTGGCTTTTTTCGAAGTAATTTTTTAAAACCTTCCCGGTATTCAAACGGTTAAGTAAAACTTTGTGTGTTTCTCTCTCGTTTCTCTTATAAATGGAAAATTATTTTGACTTTGGGGTTGCGTAACAAAAATATGCACTATTTGTGAGATATTTGAGATGCAAATTATTATATTAATTTATTGAATTAGTTTTATTTATATATTTAAATTATTTTTTAAAGTTTGAGTGCGACGTTATAGAAATATTATAATCACTAACTTGTTGAAGTCACACGCTCAGATTTACTGACACAAGTACGTCACACTGCTCCTTCTTTTAATGCAAATAATACATTTTACAATAGGTAGGATAATATTATAATAATGCAATAATACATTCCAAAATAAAACATTTTGTATTTCATTCTTATCTTCTCAATAATTTTTATCGAACAAAACTTGAAATATTTATAAACTCACATTATGTAGAACATAAAACAGAAGAAGTACTATCGCGAAGATTGGTAATTTTTCGACATAAAATAAAAAAAGCGCTATCACGCTGCTTGAGTGTTCTCGTACTCATTTAGAGAAAGCACGGTTGCGCTGTTTGGAATTCTTCGACAGAGTTTTTTCAATACCCCCTGGGACTCAAACGGTTAAAGAAACCCATTGCAATTAGAGTCATTCGACTTGTTACTTGTTAACACTAGAACTACCGAACCAGTCAAAATTACTGGTACACAATTTTTTCAAAAAATTCTCCAAGTTTATATAAGAGTCATAGAGTAAATATTCTATGTCTATATAATTAAATATAAATCACCCAATCGGTCAAGTTTCCTATCGCTTGATTCCCTCTTTTTCAAAGTACTTATTTAATGTATTGAAATATGATGGATTTAACGCCGGTAGTTCTAGTGTTAACGAAACTTAATTATTAGGCAACCCACTTCCTTACATATTTAACATTCCATCTGAAATTCTAACAATACCTGCCACATTGTTCTTCAGAAAGAAAAACCCTAAAAAACAGCAATATTTTAATGATAAAACAGCATTAAAACAAAACCACCCTAATTTGCTAATCCTGCAATTCACAAATTGATTAAAACTGATCGTTCAATCACCAAACGAGTTTTTTTGTCCTCGGATTCTCATCAGAGATAGTTTCTCCTACACTCTTCATGCATTTCTTCGTGTTCGTAGTAAAAAGCAATTACTTTTTCGTGAAGTGGCACTTGGAGCTGTCGCAGAAAACGTCGCGGAGAATCTTAAGGGTCAGGAAAACGGTAAACACTAGCAGCTCTGCTATCTCCTGAGGGTGGTCTCCTGGAGAAAGGGGGACCAAGAGACTTTCAACCCTTAAGCCACGAGGCTTACTACCAACTATCAAGAGCTGCTCCAAGAGCACTCGCAACCTTCGACGAGGACTCGACAATTTTTTAACGGAAGGATCTTCAACCAAGCTTGCAGATTTTTTTCAAAATATGGCGAAATTTTTAAAATCACTAATTAGATTTTTCTATCGGTTTTCATTAACATGATATCTAATTGTAATTGTAAATGGAATTTTCTTGTAATTTGATTCACGAGGGATTTAAAGGGGCTGTGAAAGATACACCATTCGATACTTCCGATTAGTGGAATTTGAGAGGATTTTCATTAATTATTATGGATCATTATATACTGGTTTTATAGTTTGTTAAAATTAGTTAAGAGCTGAAGGATAAAGGAAGTGTCTAATCTGGACTATTAAAATTTGAAACTTAATACGGATTTATGAAGATCTGATATCCGTAATAATTTGTTCTGTTGATGGTGTATTATACCAGGGGTACCGAAAAGTAATCAACAAATTTTTTTTTGCTAGCGAAAAAGATTTATTTATTAAAGAAATCTTAAATACTAATGAACAAATTAATATCCATAATTTTTTAACACTTTTTATCAGCGCAAAGGTAGTTGTTCGATTCCCTTTTCAAAAAAGTCCTTTGATTTTTTGTAGGAAAACATTTCTAATTACATTTTCACTTCTCCAATTTTGATTACTTTTCGGTACTCCTAATGTTATTTTGCATTTCTGCTCCATCATTTCGCCCAGCATCTACACTTGCAAATTGGAGCCTTGATTTATTAATAATTTTGAAAATTCTTCCCACAGCGGACGGGGAATTCAAATCTCTTCCACTAATTCGAAGTCCATCCCTTTAAACACCGCATCCCCCATAACTCCCACAATCCATTGTCTTCCATTCCTCATAACCACATTAATTGCAGAGTAAAATAACGTTTATAAATCCATAATTGTACTGACATTGAGCAACAAGGATAGCATATCTAACTTTCTTATATCTAACTTTCACCTAAACGTTAAAGCATCCGCCGAAATTCAATAAAATTTACTATCATTACTTAGAAAGCCACAATTTCTGCGACCAAGACGAAACTCCGGATCTTCTCGTTTACAACGAAAGTAAAAGGAAGAAGGCTCTTCAAGAGTCTTAATAAAATCTTACAAGCCGGGAACACGCGTAGGGACGAAAAGTTGGAGGAAAGACAAGATGGCCGGGACGCTTCTCTTTCGTCGCGTTGTTCACCCGTAAGGCAAACAAACTCCTTGAGAATTCAGGCTTCGGAGAGGGCAAGCCACTCTCTGATATCGTTGGAAAGAGTTCAGACGACATTAAGTAATTGCTCTCTTCTCGATACTACGTTCTCAACGTTCAGAGAATTTGTCGAACCTTTGACAAATAAACTGGAATTTAACCCATTCTTTGTCAAATTTTTTTAGTCTTTTTGATTCAGGGAAAAATAATGTTGTTCAGTAGAAATAAAAGTAATAGCTACATGAAAATTATTAATTAACAGAGTATAGTTGAAACTCACTTTCTGAAAGACTTTTAATCTCAAGATGGGTGAAATATCGAAATTGGATGCTATAGAAGCAAGGGAAATGAATAATTCCCTAAATTATAAGAAATTACAGAAGGAAATGGATTGATTTAGCTTAAGTCTGTACTCCAAAAAGTTTAAAAAGTCAGCTTGAACTTTTCAATTACATTGGTATCTAATTACATATCTGTAGGTTTGGTTGCTTTTTTAAATTAGAATTACTCCAAATGCAAAAAGAAATCAGCCCTACTTCTTTCTCTTATCAAAGCTTCATTTTCTGTCTGCAAAATGATTTTTTTTTATTTGTAAATTAAAGGATGAATTCTCTCTAACCAGAAGAATAAACACATATTGCAGTCAACCCTGAATCCTCAATTTAATATCCTAATTATCATCTCACTGTTAATTAAATTCAAATGCTTTTTATTCAATTACATAAATACTCCTAAGCTGTAATATTTTTTTCATTGAAAAGCAGTAGCTTCTTTTCTTCAAAGAATAGGATATTTCATTCATATGCCAAGTATGAACAAATTTTCCATAGATGCTAACGTGCACCACTTGAAAATCTGATCCTACATTTCCGTCGCCATCGTAATTAACTTTAAGAAATATTCGAGCCTCGTAGATCGAGACTTCAAGGATCGAAAGAAGGCGACGCACAAAGAGCGAAGGCGCTGATAAGCCGTCGTTTTGAATCCTTTGACCGTCGTCATTTGACACTCTGTCACGCGTTTCGATGTATAAACATTTTCCTTCGATCGAACTCGATCAACGAGTCGATTGACGAGAGAGAATCATTATAACCCAACACTGATTAGACTCCGTCGATGTGTAACGAAGGATAAACAACTTTAACGGAGTCTATGGATTTAAACGCACGATTTCCCAGTCAAGAAGTTCCAATTAGCATTAGTGGAAGATTTTTTCTAAATCAATGAGTAATATATTCTATCCTTCTAGGCTCTCCATTCTCTAAATTATTAAATATGAAAGTCAAAATATAGATGCAAGAAGCAGGCAGAGAATTTTAACTATTTATACTTTGAAATAATTCCTTGATTTTAAATTTAGAAATTAAATGATATTTAATATTAATTGTATTATATTAACCAAATTTGAGAACTCTTCGCAAGGTATGGTATTAAAGTGGAGCAATGACGTATATATACGTTATAGACTAAGCAAATGCTTGTATTATAAATTTCACGAAAAGAGAAAAGTGAAACGTGGAATTTTTACATAGGTATTTGGTCGATAAGGAATTGACAATTTAGTGTTAAAAGACTACCGCGATAGAACTTTGAATTGACGTGTATACACGTCGAACGTAGTTAACAAGTTAAAAATTAAATTATACCCTGGTTATTATTTCGTCTGCCCGCAACTTTAGTAGAAGCTACAAGTTAAACACTTGAAACTTGGTGACGCAAAATTGACAGGATGAATGAGTTGCGAAACACTGACATATCGTGCGAGAATTATTTCAAAGTTAAATAAAAAATCCTTGTTAACAATTAATTTTTTCCCAATTTTAATAGCAACTGTAAATTTTCTAATTTTAATAATAACTGCAAGTTTCCCAATTTTAATAGTAACTGCAAGTTTCCTAATGTTAACACTTTACCGACCGATAGTCGATCAATCGACTTTTCGGGCCCAACACTTTTGGGCTTTTAACTTATTAATTGGTCGCTACGGAAATTAATAAACTGTTATTTTTCATTGCGGTTAACTGTGCCAAGGACTCAGTGAAGAAACTTTGCAATTTTCGAAGAGATATCAATATCAGGGAAATATTTGCGTGCAAGTGACCGATCAGAAGTGGGTAGGATGTTAAAAAGTACCGGTCGGTAAAGTGTTAATAGTAATTGGAAGTTTCATTTGAGTCCTGTGATGAGAGATATCACTAATTGTAAATTTACGTCACGATAAACCTCTTAGAAGATGACGTTAACCCCTCGAATTTCCCTGGAGATGAGCTCATGGAGCAAATTTCCCACAAATTAATATCAATTCGAGGATGATCGATGACGAGGAGGATCGTAGAAAGCGGAAACTTCAGGGGGCGGTTCTATGAACGGGCGGAGCATGTTTCTAACATCCCGTTGGCCAACAGGTGGACCAATCGCTTCACAACGCTTTTTCTGAGCTTTTGGCGGCATTTGCCACCGATCAGAGTATCGATTGTGGTCTTCTTCGATAGTGGACAATTCTAAGAGCACCGATAAAATAATCTTTTCTATTACTTCAAAAATATTGATGTGATTTTGCACGTGAAGTACTGTAATGTTCCGAGTGCAAACAAAGTATACCCTAATTGTGCAATATTATTTATTTATTCTATTATTTGTTACTATATGATCTTTTTATTTAATTAATTAGAGATCATTTTACTTGTACGCAGACGTGTTCATTACAAGATATGAAGATCGTTCTTTACATTATTGATTTAATTGATAAATAAAAAATTCTTCCTCCACAACACCTTAATTTGAAAAGATTACAATTTTGGATTAATCTGCATATCTCCTTTTTTTGATGCCAGTTTTGCATAAATTTGTAAGAGCCCAATTGAGATTAGTGGTAAAGGGGTGAGTACACCGATTATAATTAGGATCAACGGCATCGTACTATTCATCGAATCAGTATCAGTTACTCTAAACAATGACGTCAATGATGAAGATAATTTCCTTATCGATCACATATTAATTGAATTTCATTTAGACACTCCAAAGTAATTCTGCACCCCCGGAATTACTTTCGATGAACATAAAACTATAATACATTACAAGACTTCAAAGAATTCTTTTCCACCCTCTAATCGTCCACATCAACCACCATATCGACAAATACAATCAACAATACTACATCGAGCTTCCAACAATGCCATATTTTCACCTCCACAATCTTTAATCCACCTCACAATCATTAATTCCACCCCAAAAAAACATCATCCCCCTCCAACATCAAAATGCCACCCCTCAAAACACCGACCAAGTCTTCCCAATTATCCCCACAATTAAAAAAAACAATTGCGTTCACCGAAGATTACGCAATTCCCTTCGTTCCAACCCCCCAGCATTCTCGTTGTCCTAAACTCGTAGGTTCGCGTGGAACTTCCACGATCATCGTCGTCAGGCGTAACGACGCGCGCCTCACAGGGATCGTCAGCTCCTGATTGGTCGTTCGATCGAGCTTTCATCCAGCGGTTCACGCACCAACCAATGAGAAGCCGTGAGTGGGTGCATGGTTTCGTCACGCCCATTGGCCGAAAGGGTCGAACAGCCCATGACGGTTGGGTCGCGGCGCGCCGCTCGCGTCATCGCGACGTCGAAGCTTCCGCCGGCTACGAAGCTCGCATCGAGGTCCAGTCATTCGAAAACACTTTGAGCGGCGCATCCGCGCTACGTTACCTAGTTCTTCCTCCCTCTCTTTTCATCTTTCGTTTTCATTCTCTCTCCCTCTTCCCATCTCTCGCGAGTCCAAATAATTTACCCCACCGTGCGGCTACGAGCAAACAATTTACATCGCGAGGAGTGTAAACAACGAGCCATCTCAACCTCCTTGACGCGGGTACACGCGCACGAGGGTAGCCTACCTGGTAAACGAGTGTCAATGATTTCGGGGGTGGAATTTCAAAGAATCTGAAATTGGTGAACGAACTGTGAGAACAGATGTGTTTGGACTCGATAGAATAGACTTGGAAAAGTTTTACACTACTTGTGATATCTTTTGATACGTGACGAGATAGATTCTAGTTAGTGTATTCGAAGCAACTGGTGTAATTTTAAAGAAAAAGTTACTAGAAGAGGGAACAGGAGTTTGAAGATCTCTGGGAGCTTAGAATGTCCTTGAGAGCGTGACGAAAGTCTCACAAGGGACTCGATGGATCAGACGGTGATCGTCCCGTCGTCGACGACTCGAACGACCGTGGACAGTGCAAGGATAACGATGAAGAACGAATCCGATGCGAGTCTACACCTTCAGGATCAATCTTCCGTCGGTCATTCCAACACTTCCGTCCTACCACGAACAACAATCTCCGCAATGGGAACAAACCTCAGTCAAGACCAGAGTATAGACCCTCTAATGTGTAATTCCTCCAACGCAGAGCTACCTCGTAAACCTGGTGCACGGCGTCAAGAAAAACCACCCTATTCCTACATAGCTCTGATAGTTATGGCCATACAATCGAGTCCAGGCAAAAGGTTGACCCTTTCAGAAATCTACTCCTTCCTTCAACAACGTTTCCCTTTTTTCCGAGGCACTTATCAAGGTTGGAAGAACTCCGTTCGTCACAATCTAAGTCTAAACGAATGTTTCATCAAGCTACCAAAAGGTCTTGGTAGACCTGGAAAAGGACACTATTGGACGATCGATCCCTCCACGGAGTATATGTTCGAAGAGGGTAGTTTTCGTCGACGACCTCGAGGCTTTCGTCGCAAATGTCAGGCTTTAAAACCTCAATATCCTCAATACTTCACCGGAAATGGTCCGGTGAGCGTTCAAGCTTCCGGTTACGAGAACCTCGCACCCGGCGGGATGGAGTATCCCAATGGATATCAAAATCAATATCAAAATTATCAAGAATACGCGATGTATGCACCCGGTGCACCGGTTTCAGCGGATTGGTCCTATCCGGAAACGAGTTACAAGACACCGGCGATCGCAGAGGTCACCTACAAGACGACGGAAGTGACGTACAAAACTGGAGAACCGTCGGTTTATCGAAACGGCGAGATTGTGGCTTTTAAAAGCGAACCTGGTTACTCAGCTAGGAGTCAAGATCAAGTGTCTTATAGACCATCGGAAGGGTTTCCTGTGAAGGATCATCAACAACATCATGGAGAGGCACCGGTGTACAAGGATAATGAGAATATGATGAGCTACAAATGTGCACCTAATTCTGTTCCTACCACTCAGGCACCGGGACAGGACTATTACGTTGGCTATGGTTTGGCTGGGGCTAACAATGTTGGGGCTAATGTCAACGTTACCATGCAGGCCATTCAGGAACAGGCTGGCAACAGTAGTCCTGTTGGAAATGTTGGGTCACCGCCGAGCGGATGCCAGACACCTGTCAACGACCATGGTAAGTGGGATTTTAACACTTTCAACCCTCGTCAGAGGCTTAGAAAAAATTGTGCTCGAGTTTCTGGAGTATTTTCTAATTCGTAGTCTGTTTTCTGGTTAAAATACAAGATTCTTATCTACTTGTTGTCCGTAGTAAATTGATGGAGAATAATATGTATTTGCTGTGTTTAACACGTTGAATGCCACCGATATTTTTCTTTTTTCATCAGTTTTAGTTAAGTGAAACTTTTCCTATTATAATTGCATTATTACGAAGCAGAAGGTGTAAAATTACAGGTGGATGGATGGTTAGCAGGATTTTTCTTTTTAATGTCAATTATTAAATATTGATTTTGTTAGGGAATTCGTAAATATTGTAATTTACAATCGTTTGAAATTTGATTGTATTCAATTGCACCGGTGTCCGATGACCTCCATGGTGTTAATTAGTCTCGATTTGGAGCAGATTTGATGACGTCGGTGAGAAAAAAACGCGGAGACGAAAAAATTACGGAAAAGTTTATGGGAATTTGAGGGTTTTAGGAATTTGAGGATTTTTGGAAGAAGAAAATTTAATCTAGTAGGAAGATTCGGAAATTTTAGGTAAAAGAATTCGAAAACTTCTGTCAGAAGATTGGAATTTTGTAAACTTTGGGAAAATTAAGTAGTATCAGGTGATTGGATGAGTCTGTGATCAATTGAACGTGAGGTATCGTGCTCTTAACTTGATTTGAGCACAAGAGAATTTTTCGAAATCTGTTCCGGCCTCTGTGGAATAATTTAAATGGCAAAAATTTTATTTCTGGGAAAGCTTTGGATAACTACCTTACGAATATTTTTAACACTAGATTTACGTAGCTAATTTGGCTCATTCAAAATTCGATTACTATATATATAATAGATCTTGGTTAATTTTGTTAACAATAAATCTTTCGTTTAAATTAATTTGGAACTAATTTTTATTGCAAAAAACTTCAATTTTCTTGTATGACTCAAATTGGCTCACTTCAGAAAAATAGGTATATCAACATTCGTAAATGTAGTGTTAAGAAAAACCTATCTCCCATAAGAAATGAAAAGAATTGCAGAGAAGAATATTGAATTTTATTTTTAATTCGAACACGGATTCAACAATGATCTAATATCAGATAGAATAGCTTGCAAATTCATCACCGTCATTTTCTCCTAAGGCTGACAAAAAATTGAAACTCGAATTATAATATTGATTTGCACATTTCATTTGGAACAATCCCAGAGAAAATCGAAGAAATGGTTCGAAGCATTCGATAAAGAAGTACAAAAATTGCATCAGGCGAAGATGCACAGTTCACGAGAGCCTTTCAGGCATCTCTAAGACTCCTTGGGGTCAACAATGACAATTCATGACGCGATGGGGGCCATGTGGAAAAACGGAGACATTTTACGAGCGCAGAGGCGCCGGGTCCCGTAAAACGAAACTAACTTGAAACTTCTTGAAAAAGTGTCGCGACGCATAGACGCAATTATATGCGACGTCGAGAGCCATCCTTTTACTTCGATCCAAGTTGTAATTTAGATTAACCTCTTGCTGATATCGGTATTCGTAAACGCAACGATAATAATACTTGGGATTATCGTTACAAGGGCATCTTACTAATAAAAAAGCGCAACGTTTTAACACTAGACTCATAGCTGTTGATTATCTACCTATTTTTCTCAACGAAGATTGAACTTCTGGCGAAGAAAACAATTGTTGGTGAGCAGCAAAAGAATTAATATTTTCAAATATTTTCTTATCTAATTAGAAAGTCACGTGTGTTTTTCAAAAATTGTATTTTAGTATTCTATGTAGATAGGTTTATAATCTTAAATGAGTCAGATTGGGGAGTTTACTAAATCTAGTAAAGTATCTTGTGTCAATGAAATTTAAAAAATTTTTGATACTTATTTACGGTCAACTTTATATAAAAAAAACATGTTTTAGTATTTTATGTATAGAGCAATAAAATCTCAAATGAGTCAAATTAGGGGGTTTCACTAAATCTAGTAAAGTATCTTACGTCAATCAATTTTAAAAAATTTGTGATACTTATTTACGGCCAAATTTATATAAAAAAAACATGTTTTAGTACTCTATATGTATAGCAATACAATCTTAAATGAGTCAGATTGGGGGGTTCACTAAATCTAGGAAAGTATCTTGCGTCAATGAATTTAAAAAAATTTGTGATACTTATTTAGGCGCGAATGTATACATAAAAAAATTATAATTTCACTGTTAACCGACACAGGAAATTTTTAATCGCCAGCTCTGTCAAAAAACTCTTATTTTTACGAAAACATTTTACATTGAATGATAAATGTCACCTTAAAGTATCCAAGGGAGTTAACTTGATTCGAAGGAAGTGATTTAAAGGCTGTTCCGACGGGTAACATTAACATGGAGACTGACGGGACCTATTAGTCCCGGTGACATTTCTGTCACGCTTCCGAATGCCGTGAAGTCGTAATTCGTAAGTCGTAACTTAACACGCGAAAGGAAGACACTTTTTTGTCGGGTTAATTTAGCGTGAAAAAGCTATAGGAGCAAAGAGACGATCATACGCTCGTCACAGACTTGTCGCTTTTCGTCATCGATGGAAAGCTCTATAAACCTACGCGTAACTTTCGTTTACAGAGTATCTCCGGTGTTATGGAACATGAGGGAACAGTAACAGGTTGAATCGCGGGTAAACAAATTTTTAAGAACACAAAATACCCACTTTTTTTGTATCCACTGGCAGTGGTCGCGTGCTAGCTAGAGACTTCTCGAATCGCTTATCGCGTAAACATTTACAAGTGGGGTAAACAAGATGTTCTTTAATCTAAGTACATCGACCGTAGCACCTCCGACATTGGTAGTTCGTTTATTAAACCACCCGGTGAAAGCAATTTCGATTTGTAAATTTTCACTTTAAAGAGGAATTTTATGAGAGTGCGGGTTAATTTAATGATTAACGCGTTGAATGCCGTACAAGTCGATGATAATAGGTACTATTAAGTTCATTGACATTCCTTGTGACTTTTTAATGATAATATTCACGTTTTGCTGATATATTCAACATTTAAATATTGATCGTCGATAAGTAAAGTACTTAAGAGCAGAAAACTGTTTTTCCTTAACGTTTTTATTCTACAAAATGTGATTTTAATCGAAAAAATTATCCTTCAGTGGAAATGATCAAATTAGAGAAATGGCGGCGGAGTTCAAAGTATTTATGTATTTTTTTAATTCTCCTACTACCAAATTAAATGCTAAATTAGAAATTTTTCCAGAGAACAGTAATAGAGAGCCCTACGTTCCTTGAATCAAAATAAATCCAAAATAGATTTTCAATTTTTCTCCTGATACTTCTTTTCCATTTCTTCGACTCTTCTTTCCTTTGATCCTCTTCATTTCGGTTCTCATTGCTCTCTTTACCTCTCTCTCTCCGTTCATCTTCCCAATTTGAAGTACAATCAATTCTTTCTTCATCTCGATACATCGTACATTTTCAATTTTTCTCCTGATACTTCTTTTTCATTTCTTCGACTCTTCTTTCCTTTGATCCTCTTCCTTTCGGTTCTCTGTAGTACAATCAATTCTTTCTTCATCTCGATACATCGTGAAATCGACAATGAGTAAACCGCAGTGCCACCCACGCTCCCTTCCACCACCCCTTTCCTTCCAGTTCGGTAAAGTGTAAACGAGATCAATCTGCAGATGCCTCGTTGTAGGCTCCAGTTTTCCTGTTTCTCTTTTTCTGCTCGGTTTCACGATGTATTTCTGGACCGATCTCCTCTAACTCGCCACTATGGCTCCTTGTGCACACCGCGAACATCACCGCGATATATTCCGTTGAAAATCGTTTCGTTGGTGTTCTTTGCATTCACCGTGGTTTTCAAATTTAAAGAGGAACACGCAACAGAAGGGCCGTGCGAAGGGGAAAAATATGATAGATTTGAAAGACAATGTAAGACAGAGGGAAGGGAAACAGAGTAAGGGATGAAAAGAGAATGAATGAGAGCATAAGGGAGGGTATGATTCAAAAGGAGAAGCCTAAGGCAGAGAGAGTGTAAATGAGAGAGCATTAGAGACAGTGAATGGTTATAGGAGAGAGAATGATTGAAAAGGAAAAAGTTAAGACAGAGAGAGTTTAAACGAGAGAGCTTGGGACAGAGAGGAAGTGATTAAGAGAGAGCATGGGAGAGAGAGAGAAAGTAATTATGAGAGAGCATTAGGAAGAGAGAATGAGAGACAGTGAATGATTATAGGAGAGAGAATGATTAAAAAGGAAAAAACTAAGACAGAGAGAGTTTAAACGAGAGAGCTTGGGACAGAGAGAAAGTGATTATGAGAGAGCACGGGAGAGAGAGAAAGTGATTAGGAGAAAACATTGGGAAGAGAATGTGATTACGAGAGAGCATGGGAGGCAGTGAATGATCATAGGAGAGAGAATGATTAAAAGGTAAAAAGCTAAGACAGAGAAAGTTTAAGCGACAGAGCTTGGGGCAGAGAGAAAGTGGTTAAGAGAGGGCATGGAAGAGAGAGAGAAAGTGATTATGAGAGAGCATTGGGAAGAGAGTGTGATTATAAGAGAGAATGAGAGACAGTGAATGATCATAGGAGAGAGAATGATTGGAAAGGAAAAAGCCAAGACAGAGAGAGTGCCAATGAGAGAGCGAGGGAGGGAGAGAGTGACCATGAAAGAGAGAAAATGTAAAAAATAGTGACAGAGAAAGAAGTAGTAAAAAAGTTCGAACGAAAGAGAGACAAGGAGCAAAAAAGAGATCACAAGAGCGAGAAGAGGAGAGGCTGTGAGACAGAACGAAGAGAAGACAGAGAAAAATAAAAAAAAGTAGAGAAAAATTCGCACGAGCACGTTGCTCAACGGGCACAGAAGACTTTGGATGATTCCTCGTCCTCGGCGGGAGGAGAGAGGCCAGGAAAGAAAGAGATTTTGACTGGCAGCACTGCCATCGAGACCACACACGATGCCGTTTTAAGACCCTCGTTACACTTGCTTCGATCCGGAATTAAGCTAGACACGAATTTCAATTTCTTTACGGCATCGTTCCGTGGCTTCCGCTGGTTTACTATTCTTGGGTGCCCTGCTTGCGAACCTGCTTATTCGCAATCTTCTGCAGTTTGTACGTTTTAACGAATGATTATTGTTAAAACTGCAAATATTCTTTATTTTTTATTAATAAACATACTCCTGATCGTAGATAATTACTTGCGGTCATTTTTATATCTCTAACAACTCTTAGAACACCTTGAGAGAATGTAAATGGCAAGGTAAATTATGACAATTACACGGATCAACAATTGTCCTTCTAATATCGAGTCACCCTAGCACAAATAAGAGTGCGACAAAATATAATATTGCAAAAACGGCTCGGTTGAAAAATTCAATATAATCCAGTATCAGCTGATGTATTTTTATTTTAACGATACTTAATCGCAGCAAAAATGGCGAGGTAAATAACATAATCCAAGATTTATTAAGTACAGCATAATTAGATCAAGATTCTCATTCAGGATTTTGTGCTCCAACGTAACAGCGCATTTATAAATCATCCAGACTTGACTTATCAGAACCTCATCTCAAAAATATTTGCTTCCGTGATTTTCTTCGTGAACTTTCAACCTAGACCTGAAATTTGGTATTCGAAATAATGGGACAAGATACTGAAAGAAAGTGAAATTCGAAAAAGAAGAAGACCAAGAGACAAGAGCTGAGTCGAGACACGAGTGAAGTGCGCACTCGACGAAGAAGTACTCGAGAACCACCGTACTTTCAGATTTATCGTACCCATACAAGGGCTGATTTCTATCATGAGATCTCTTTTACTCCTCTTATTTTTTTTTCTCTGCTTTCTTTCTTCGGTTGCATCGTGTGTGGTCTCTTTTAGTGAAATTGCCTCAAGTTCATTCTCCCGAGGATGCCCTAACTTCATCCGCACTTAGAAACTTACGCAACGTACACGATTGACGAAACTTAGGTGAATCCACTCGTTCAAACGGAGGCATAATGTTTTAATTCATAAGCTTTAGTTTGGATTACTTGGAACTCACGTAAATCTGTGGCTTTTAAATGAAATTACTGTAGAAGATAATTTCAAACTTAAAATTAAAAAATCGCAAATAAAGCAATTTTCCTTGAGAATGCCTAAATACATCAGTACTTTGAAACTTACGCATTACCTATATACGACTGCCAAAACTTCGGTGATTCCAGTCGCTCAAAGAGAGGCATAATGTTTTAATTCATAAGCTTTATTTTGAACTTATATGAATCTATTGCTTTTAGAAGAAATTACTATAGTAGATAATTTCAAACTCAAAATTAAAAAATCACAAATAAAGCAATTTTCCTCGAGAATGCCTAAATACATTTGTAGTTAGAAACTTACGCATTATATACAACTGTCGAAACTTCGGTGATTCTAGTCGCTCAAAGAGAGGCATAATGTTTTAACCCTTTCGCACCGGACGGGACATGTGCTGTCCCAGTCTGAAAAATTTTTGATATTACGGCTGGGACAACATATGTCCCAGTTACTGAAAAACATTTAGGGGAGAAAATAACGCCAAGTTGGGCCTCCATACTGATTCTCAATCGTTCTGAGTCCATAAATTTCTCATCTCGATCGTCCCCGATCTAATCAAACAAGCGACAACTGTTAAGGTTGCTCAGTTTTCGGCATAAAAATTATTTTATCTAATAATCGCTTGAAGGAGAAATAACTGATTCCGGTAATGAGGCGCACTCGGACTAGATTTTTCGCCGTATTGAAAGGGTTAATTCATAAGCTTTATTTTGAACTTATGAGAATCTATTGCTTTTAGATGAAATTACTATAGTAGATAATTTCGAACTCAAAATTTAAAAATCGCAAGTAAACCAATTTTCTCGAGAATGCCTAAATACATTTGTAGTTAGAAACTTACGCATTATATACGACTGTCGAAACTTGGGTGATTTCACTCGTTCGAAGGAAGGCATAATATTTTAAATCTTTGCACTCCGATGTCCCACCTGAGGGGACATCGCAAGTTTACCATAACACTCTGTTGCACCCTCTAAGAGGACCTTCGAATTTGTTAGTAATTACAGAGGATAAACTTACTGCACCGCAAGATTTTAAGAAACATATGTTTACTTGAATTTTTCTATTCCAATAGCACAAAATAGCAAATAGTAACGTGGCAAAATAGGCACTCGGAGGCATTACTGCCATTATCCATTAGCACCTTGGCGGCACTTGGCTACTTGCAATCCTATGCCATTTCAATAGAAAAATTGAGGTAATCTTACATTTCTTAAAATATTGCGGTGCAATAAATTCATCCTCTAATCATTAATTAATTCAAAGAATCACTTAGAGAGGGAAACCAAGTGATATGGTAGACTTACGACGTCGTCTCAAGTAGGACATCAGAGTGCAAAGGATTAATTCATAGGATTTATGTTTAATTACTTGGAACTTACTTAGATCTATAGGTTTTGAGTGAAATGACTATAGTAAATAATTCCAAATTGGAAATAAAAAAATGAAAAACTAAAACAATATCTCATTGTGTTCACAGGTATAAAAATGCAATGCTCAAACTCGAGCTCGAGCAGTTCCGGTGGTGGCCTCATCGACAGAAAGCCATCATACTTCGGACATCCTGCAGGATCGGTAACCTTGAGCTCCTTGGGTTCTCTAAGCTCGTTAAATTTGAGCAACATAGGTGGTTTGAGTATATCGAACATACCTGGGACAGTATCAGCAAATGGACTTCATCATACGGCGACGACGACGCCGGCGTCCACGACGATGTATTATGATCAGTTAAAGTACAACATGTGAAGAATTGAGTTTTGCAAGAAGAAGAAGAAAAGGGACGAACGTACTATTCGCAATTAAAGTTAGTGTCGATGAAATATATTCGAATGAAACTGGTTTTTAATTGTCGCGAGTGAATCTTCGTTGTTGATGAGAATCAATTTTCGTGTGAATAATGATGAACATTGAGGAAGAATGTTTTAGAGATGCATTTTTGTGGTGGAAGGTAAAGTTACATGGGGAATTGTTGGAATTATTGAATTATGAGGGGTTTACAAGATTTTTCGTGGTGTGATTGACTCGTTCACTGCGTTATGGGGTATTGGAATGGGACTTGTGAAAGTTGTCTAAGTTAGAAATTAGTATGATGGAATTACTTTGTAAAAATAATGAAAAATGGTTGTTTCATTGTACTGATCTCAATTAAGTGTAAATTACTTGGGTGACTACCACAATCACACTGACAATGGTAGAAATTGAATTTGAAGAATACTATTAACTTTGAATTTGCGATTTTTCTTTTTCAAAATCGTAATTTTTTTAAGTTCTCAGACTTGTAACATTTTTGTGATTAGTTCAAATTAAACCGCAGTCATGTAAGAATTTGATATCTTGAAGTTTAATTTCTCAAACACAAATTGAGTCTAAGATAAAATTGACAATACGAAAAAAAAGCTCTAATTAGTGAACGAGTTAAAACGGAGAAATCCTGAGCCACAATAATGTCCATCGAATTAATTTGTTTAAATGATGTCGCCTGCTCAAAGAACAATTAACGCGCCCGAAAAGAGACTCTGAATAATTAGTTAAATCGGTCGCTTCGATGACTGCGCGCCATCGAACTTTTTATTTATACTCCTAGTTATCGATAAGTGTTGTTAATTTACGTCAATCACGGATAAATGAAGTATGTAGTATTAAATATTCTTTGATAAAAAAAAACTGTTGCTATTGAATCTACCTCCATCTCCATTAAAGATTATTGAAACGAATTAAATCTACCTAGATTTCAAAAAATCTCGATTATCCAAAAACTTCTATTTAACACGTTAAGCGCCACGCTCGTTCTTAAAGACTGGTACTGCACTTTCCGTTTAGGTCCTTTATAAGAAAAGATATCTTTCTATTTGTTTTAACATACTACATTCATTTTTTATAAAATGTTCTATTTTATACTTAACTCCACTAATTGTGGCTCGGTTAGGCGCGACAACGTAGCTTAGGTAAAAAACTAATTGTTCATTTTCATTGATCAGCGTCAGCATAAACGCAAAGTCAACGCCCGGTCCCTAGGGACCGGTGTGGCGCTTAACGTGTTAAAATGTACACAATAACACTTTACACATTTTACGGCTAACTATTTCTCTAATAAAACCTATTAACATTGAACGCCAATCAAATTTCTATTAACACTAGAGCTACCGGCGTTAAATCTATTATTCTTATATTCTCGTATTTAGTCAACGTAGAAAATCTGCCCTATGACTTTTCTATAAACTTGGTGTATTTATTGAAAAAAATTGGGAACTACTAATTTTGACTAGTTTGGTAGTTCCAGTGTTAAAGATCAACTTGGCAGTTAAATTAATATTCTTATGAAATAGTCGCATTAAAAACAAAAACAGTCATTTAATTGCTAGCTGAATGATCATTTTAATCCCTTTGTCCAACAATAACCACCGAAACTCGTAGAAAATGGGATAGAAAATTATATTATTCATTCATAGTATTACTAATTTGAATTACTACTTTACAATGCAACCAGAAAGATCGAGTATTCTTCGCCAAAAAAAAAAACGAGCAAGAAGACAATCGTACCTCCAATTTCGATCGAAGCTGTACATTCATCTACAATGCTACATTGTACTGGAAAATGTGGATTCTCGAGAAACGAAAATAGAGACGACGAACGATCGCCGTGAATTTCTATAACAGTCGATGACGCGATCGAAAGAATTCAACGGCACGGAGTGACCGTAGCTTCGTGATATGGTTTTGCGGTGGCGATAAAGGACTCGTCGATGACAACAGTTACTTTTTAGTTCCTGTTTCTTATCCACGATCGAATTCCAAGAAAGATTTGTGCTCATCGAACAATTTGGAACTTGTCATCATCGTCCTTGATAAACTTTAAGTTCGCATTAATAATGAGTTAGTCCATTTGCATCACGATTGAAAATATATTACTTATCCGTCAGAAATGATTCGCGTGTCTCATTGTATCATTGAAAGAAATACCGTTATATGTAATTATCAAAGTCATTAATTAACACGTTTAACGCTAACGATATTTCTTTAGTTTCGTCATTTCTATTGAGGTGAAACTTTTTCTATTAATCAATTAGTTGTGTTTGACTTGTCGTGCGTAAAAGCTACCATTGGTTATTTAAATTGTAATTTTGACGAAAACTAAAATATTTTCGTAAATTTCAAGATATTTGGAATATTTTGAGGCCATGCCGAAGTAAAACGAATAACTAAAAGGTATAAATAATTTGTAATAGATTTATGCTCATCTCTCGATTTTCGTCTCTCGATTTTCCCAAAATTCAAAAGAATTTTCGCCACAGTTAACTGGTTAAAATCACATTTTCAAAAAGCAGAAAATTTAAAGATACCGATAGATAGATATTCAGCAAACCTTTATTTTTGTAAAGCCAATATTTAATTATTAAATATATTAGAAATTTCATAAATATTGCGATTTAAACGTTAGATGAAATTTCATTGAATTCAATAGCGCCGGGCACTGGTGAATCCCATGGCACTCAACGTGTTAATTCACTTGATTTGAATATTTGCAATTTTTATGTTCTTCGTGGAAAGAGAAACAATTAATAAGTTTTTTATTATTTTTGCC
The DNA here is from genome assembly GCA_910591515.1 of Cerceris rybyensis. Lineage (NCBI taxonomy): Eukaryota > Metazoa > Arthropoda > Insecta > Hymenoptera > Crabronidae > Cerceris > Cerceris rybyensis. Next base: position 11,606,501 of record OU342790.1, read on the forward strand.
CGGTACTTTGTTTTTCTGAATTTCACGCAAATAAATAGTTGCATTAACGATTATCCGGAAGAATCGAAGCAAAACACTGCGAGATCGAAAATAAAGAGGGAAAGAGAAATTAATTGAAATGTAATTTCGACACAGAAAGTTGCACAATCCAGTACCATACCTGTACCTAATTAAAGCTCTAAAATTAACACAATTATAGAAGTCATTAACACTAAACCTATCGACGTTATATCTACTAAAATCTAAATATATTCAATAACGACCTTACACAAAGAGAAGTGGCGAGATAAAGAAGATAATTAATTAACTCATTTTGCTTTTGTAAGATAGAAGTGGAATAGTTACTTCATGGCTACTCTATGAATTTAGATCATTTTTAGAAAATATTTTGAAATCGGTCTTTTGACCGCCTTGGTAGGTTTAGTGTTAAATATTCAATCCATCCAACGGTCCGATTCCTCATCTTTGCCCTAATTAGTATACGTTACATCGCTTCAAAGTACATCGACATCTTTAAACGAATTTCTCTCCTAAAAAAAAATATATGTAACATTAAATACATTTTACTAGTTTCCAGCAGATAATCCTCTTTTACGAGCTCTTGAAGCTTACTTGCATCTCAGGTCTGAGGGTGAAAAAAAAGGGCATACAAAAAAGCCGAAAATCCGAATACTACGGGAGCTAATTCTTAGAATCAGGAGCCACTGAGATCCTTTTTTAGGCGGATTCAGGGAAGATAATACACTCGTAAAGACCTCTGTAAATGTTGGAACATGTTGCAATGTGGGAAACTTTGATTTCATGATAATATTCGAATGATCCCAAACCATAAGACTATGATGCGTTAAATAATAATTAAAAAACGGAATAAGAAAGAAGTAGAAAATAAAAAAAAAATAATTTTGTAATACATTTAACCTGAAATTCTAACTCCACCGCAGTGATTCCAAATTCGAGCCTTATCTGTACTATCACCCCGAAAGACTGGGCGTCGTTGCATCCAGCGCAACATGTTTCAACGTATACAGTGTCCTGAAGAGGTAATAACTAAGCAGCAGTGTGCAACAGATTTCTATTAGAACAGCTTGTCGCTTTAGCCCTAGCCATAAAAACGTATGGATCTCAAAGGTCTTGGTTCGTTAAACCGGGAAATTCTTGTTTGAAGAACGCGGGAAAAGGTTTCTTCGGGCTTCTATCACGTGTTCAAATAGGGTTGCTTCTTTCGGGGCGCGTTTCTGTTAATCTTTTGCGGATGGGGACTTTGTTCTTCAATATTCAAAAAAGTTGAAGTATTGAAATCTAATCATTCGAATATGACACTCTTTTTGTTGGATTCTGAACTATCAAGACTATGATATATTAACACTAGAACTACCGGCCTCAAATCTATCACATTTTAATAAATTAAATAAGTACTTTGAAAAAGGGGGAATCAAGCGGCGGAAAATTTGATCGATTGAGTGATTTATATTTATTGATATAGACGTAGAATATTTATTCTATGATTCTTATATAAATTGGAGAATTTTTTAAAAAAATTGTATACCAGTCATTTTGACTGGTTTGGTAGTTCTAGTGTTAAAGTGAAAAAGTGAATCTAAGAAGAGAAAAATATAATCTATGGTTTTATCAGACAAAAGTGGAATATTATTTACTTCATGGCTTCTCCATCAATTTGGGAAATTGTAAAATCGGAGACCGGTCAATTTGTCCGTCTCGGTATTTTTAATGTGAAGTGATGAGTTAGAAAAAATTTTTAAGTGCTAACTACGGAGGGTTTGATCGCAAATACACTGATTAACCCCTTACCTTAGAATAACGTGTGGCACACGTGAAATGGTAAATGGAGTAGAAAATCTGTAAGTTTTCCAAAAACTGTTAAACTGGAAATATCAGTAGATCAGAAGACGTTGAAATTAGTACTGTGCTATTAATATTGCGTTAATTCATTCCGCCATATCGGAAATCAGTGATAGATTATCATTTCAACAATTAATTCTGAGTTATTGCACGCTTGGTCACAAAAGAAACCGTAATGCAAGGGGTTAACCCCTTGCTGTAGAATAACGAGTGTTGCTCGTGACGCGATAAATGGAATAGTCAATTTTGTAATGCTCCAAAAATTATTAAATTAAAAATATCAGTGGGTCCTGATAAAATAAAATTAATTCTATGCTATTCAATATTACATTAAGTCATATACTATATCCGAAATTAGGGGTTAGATTGTTATTTCGATAATTAATTCAAAGTCATTGCACATTCAGTCACAAAAGAAATGGCACGGGAAGGGGTTAAGAATGCGAGCCTTTACTGTCTTACTCGCTACAGTCCCCAAATCATATTGTTTCTCTGAGCGCGTATATATGTTCGTAGGATTCAAAGGGTTAAATCGACACTTTGGAAGATCCTTCTGAAGAAATGTTACTCGATAATCGATCTTGTCACGCATCGGAATAGTAGTGACATCATGAGCCAGATTTTATTATCGCGGTCGCAGCAGAGGAAACAACAGGCGCAATTGCAGCAGGGAAATTCGCGGAGGAATTGGATCGTGAAATTGCCATGCGTGCTTTTTGCATTTTACGTCATCTGTTAAAGACGGATTATTGTAGATTTGCCAAGGTTTTCCGCAACGTTTCTGTTCACGTAAGTCTGCTGTTGTGGTCGTAATTTGTATACAATCCTTCCAATTTATCTATTCTCATCTTCATGAAAGATTGTTAACCCATTTGCATTATATGACAAAATCAAAAATATATCTATACTATCAAATTTCTTAATATTAAGTCTAAGTCTAACAGTATTTCAAAAAGTGGTATTGTACTTTAATCGACAAATGTTGTATAAATTATTTGAACTGTTCATACCTACATATGTGTTACTATTCACTCACAATGTGAATGCATAAATGCGTTTTGATGATAGTGACCACAAAAAGTGGGTTAATAAGAGTGTCAAAAATTATTTCAAAGTGAAAATAACAATTTAATTCATTTCTTCAAATAATACTTCTAATTTTTACAAGAAAGGTATGTATAAACTTGCGGACCGCTGGAAAACTTTCAAAAAAGGTCAATAGTGACCACATCGTAAAATAAAATTAAATATTCCTTTAAAAAATGTTGGTTGATCCTGAAATTCAAATTATTCAATATTAGGTTCAATTCGTGCTGCAGATCAAACAATTTCTTATGATTAGTATCTGAGACTTTCAATCTTAGCCTAAGAATCCGCACCAACTTTTTCCAATTTAACGTAATATTAACCCTTTGAGGACGAGCGACGCATATATGTGGTCTGAGAAAAAATTTAATTATAGCTTATCTCCACATATCTACACGGTTAGAGTTAAAAAATTGAAATAGAACCGTTCAAATATGATTACAAAAATAGTAATTTATAATTTCTATACTTTAATAAGAAGATAAAAATGTGGTTTTAAATTATCAAATGAACAATTAATAATTCTCAAATATTGAAAAATGAATATGAAAACTGATATGATATTGAAAAATGTCGCCATCCGCAAAGGGTTAATATCTCCGGTCAACTCAACTCCGGTCGACAAATAGCCGTCCTTCATTACGAAGAGAAAAATACATAACTGGTCACAAAGGATTAATATTGTAGGAATAATATCATTTAGAAGATTGAAAATATGCTATACCACTAATCACATCATGAGTTATTGTAGGTCAAGGGGTTAAGCAAAAAAAATGTATCATCAAAGAAGTTGACCACCCCTGCATTAGAAGGCCTATCGGTGACTTCGTCGAATCGACTTAGGATACCGATGGGGCAAGATTGCTTATGCAATAAATTAGAGAACGATACGTGCGATGTCGGAGCGCATGTGGTGTCGGGTTACACGAGACAGATTCATAACCGACATTAATTTCGCATCGAGACTTTCCTCTCTCCTTCGAAAGAAGATCAGCCGCCCAGCGTACAAAGACGCGTCTGAGCCACGATGCAGTTGCAATGCATTTCAATTTTTATTCTGCGGATGGTAATTACAGACGACTTAGAAAATTACCTTTCATCTTTTTATAAATTCTAAGAGTGGGATGATTAATTTCTAAAAATATCTATGTAAATTTGATGAAGGATTCAATTGACTTCAAGGATTTTATTTACTTGAGTTTTCGTGTGTTTTAAAAAATTGTCATTCGCATGAGGTTTTTTTTTCTTGTAAGAATTATATTTTTATGTTTTACATTTTCTTCGTATTTTTACATTTAGTTTCTATGCTTTTTATTTCTCTTATATTTTTAATTTTTTACAGTCTGTAAACAATATTCTTCGGGTTTGAGATTTTTCTTTCTTGCAAGAATTACATTTTTATGTTTTACATTTTCTTCGTAATTTTTACATTTAGTTTCTATGCTTTTTATTTTCTTATATCTTTAAGTTTTTAAAGTCTGTAAACTATATTCTTCGGGTTTGAGATTTTTCTTTCTTGCAAGAATTACATTTTTATGTTTTACATTTTCTTCGTAATTTTTACATTTAGTTTCTATGCTTTTTATTTTCTTATATCTTTAAGTTTTTAAAGTCTGTAAACTATATTCTTCGGGTTTGAGATTTTTCTTTCTTGCAAGAATTACAATATTATGTTTTACATTTTCTTCGTAATTTTTACATTTAGTTTCTATGCTTTTTATTTTTTTATATCTTTAAGTTTTGTACAGTCTGTAAACTATATTCTTCGGATTTGAGGTTTCCTTAAAAGTTAGGAATTTTGGTTCTTCTTCGTGCAGAGAAATTATTTTAACTCCGTATCTTTTCTTCTATAATGTAAATATCAATAACTCCATGAACTATTATTACTTTATTCTTAAATTTCACAGATCTTGATTCCAATAAAATATTACATCACTCTTTTAAGAATTCAAAGTCAAGAATTAAATTACCAAGTGTCAACTTTTCGCTGCTACAAAATTTTCAAAATTCATCTTCCGCTTTTGAGAAATTTCGCGATTTAGCTTTCACTGAAAAAAGAGCTTGGTACGAAAGTAATTTTATTTTTTAGGATGCTACGATAGGGCTTTCCTGCACGTCGCTCGGAATGCACGTAAACCAGACGACGAATATGCACGAGGTGCAAAAGGAGTCACTCAACGACGTCGCTGAAAGCTATCACTCGCTGTCTTCTCTCGAGGCTTCTTCCAGCATCGTTTCTTCCATGCGGCTGGAAACAAAATTGGTCCTACGAATAGAAAAGTATATTCTGTACAACCTAACTTTTATTGATTCTTGCTCTATTGATATCCAATCTGGAAAGGAACGCTTGAATTTGAATTGGCCCAGTCTTGTTTTTCTATTATCTCAATGCAGAGAGGAATTATAACATTTTGATGTGAAATATTTTGTGGCGAGAGGATTTTGCATCTTCAAATTTCGACTGAAGGGAATTGTTGAGAGCTCCTCTATTTCTGCAAGTGTGGTTGTGGCTTAACGAGGAAATTATTCTTAATTTTTTACTGTTAAATTTTCTGTGATGAAAGTAGTTTGTATCTTCAAAGTTTGGTCCAAAGAATTTGTTTCGTGGTCTTGTAGTTTTTTGCAGATGCAATTATGGCTTCAATGTGGAGAGGAATTTTAATTTTTCAGTTTTTGACAAAGGTTTCTTGCGTCTTCGAATTTTTGCACAAACGTATTGTTGAATGGTCTTGTATTTTGTATAGCTGAAGTACCGGCCTTAACGTTCACATTTTAATTACAGCAAGTATTTCGATATTCCTGAATTTTTTATACAGTTGTAATTGAATATTTAATGTAAATTCCAATTATAATCTCCCCGACGAAAATATCTTTAAATCTTCAAATTTAATTTGTATCAAATTGTTCAAACGAGTCACATAGTATTCAACGTGTAATTTTAATTTAAATTATAACATTATAGACCAGTGGTTCCCAAACTGGGTTCCTTCAGCAGCCTACGGAGAGGTCAGTTATTATTAATTGATATTTCGATTCATTAAATGTACATTTGATGACTAAGATTTACCACTTTCTTGAATTATTAATAACTAGACTGCGGATGTTTATGCAAATTTCGAGTTTCACAAATGCAGGTGAGACAGGAAAACCTATCTAGGAATTTAATGCACACAATAAATATTACAACAAATACCATACTTTGGATATTTTAGATATATTTTATATTATGTCCTTTTTGTATATTTTAGCCGTATTTAATTTGTCATAAATGCATAAAAATCCGCAGTCTGTTAATAATTATTCGTCAAAAAATGTTCCGATAACAGTAACCTTCTACGCTAAATGTAATTAATTCTAAAGGATCCCCGAGCAATTTAAAAAATGGCAAAAACGTGGCACAAGAAATCCTAAAAAAAGTTGGAGAACCACTGTTAAAGACGCACATCAAAGTGAAGTTAGGAAGTGAAAATAAACAAATAAGAGAGGAAAGAATAAAGTCAAAATAAAATAAGAAAACTAGCGGGTGAATCGAGCGTGGCCGGAGAATCTAACCTAAGGAGGTGAATTTTTAAAATAGCGATCCGAAGAATTTGGAAGACTGCATTATCTCAACGCGTCTTCGTATCGAAACGTTCACAAAGAAGGAGAGGAAGTGGAAGAAGGAAGAGAGGAAGAGAAAGAGAGAGATTGGTAGGAAAGGGTTCGCTCTAAAATAATAAACTCCTCGACGATGCGAGACTAGACAAAGTCAGAGTGAACGATCTTCCTGACTTACATAGTACAGGCTCGAAGATAAAAAAAATCTCCCTCAAAATCGACGATAAGAATTTTACAATTGTTTATGACCAACGACAAGATGGTATGAGAATTGGCGTGCTACGATTGTTGTAGTCGTGATTCGATATAATATGATTCTAATTGCTTTAGTATCTTGTAATCGACACCGAAACAAATAAAAGTTCACCTCTCGTGTTACTATCGACGCAAAACTAACTACATACAACTTTTACAACGTAAGCCTGAGAACTAATGGCCCAAAATTTTCGAAATGCATTATATATCATTCGTTGTTACTTGTTCGCAAAACTTTCATTTATTTCAATAGTGCATAAATAATGAAAACAATATGTGTATGTTTGAAAGCTGTATCTATATGGCTATGAAGTATTATTTCCTGGTAACCAAATTATTATATGACAATCTTCGTACGCTTCTCAAGTATAGAAATAAAAAATAACTTCGATATTTCGCCCAGTTTTCCTGTACGCATTAATTAATGTTAATTGTAATCAATGACACTATATTTCATGGGCATTGAATCAAGTTATAATATATTTAAAAAGATATAAATTGTATAACATTTATAAACGGAGGTTAGGTGAAATTTCACCCGAGTGTATGAGGGTTAATCAGGTCACAGTTTTTAAACACCTAAAATGGATTTATCAATCTCATCGATGACTTCTAATCGATTTGCAAGTCTTTGATAATAAAGACTTAAAAAAATGTATAAAAACTTTATTGGAGTATCAAATTTTGATGTCATAACGTTATAATTTACATTGTTAGTAAACGATATTGTTGAATACTTACCGAAAGGTGCACCGGCGTCTTTCGCGTCAAGTTGAATTTAGCCTCAGGACCATTAATCTCTCGAAACTCTATTGAAACTTCCACAATTGACTTAAGAATTCACTAAGTACATTATTCTAACGTGTTAAACAATTCAGAAACATTAATTTATTCGAACATCAACAATTTAATGAAAGCCGTGACGTGAACACTCGCGATACAATTCGAAAACGACTGTTGACTTGAAGCAGATGTCGTTACTAACGATGCATCATAGAGGTTAGGCGGTTAATTTAAAATCTTTTTAAAACATAACCGTGCTTCTAATGCATAAAACAATTCGATGCAATATCATTTTTCTATAAATAAAACATTCGTATTTATCTGAGTATATCATATACGATGTACAACGACCGTCACTTATGCAGATAAGAAAAAGTACACTCCGTTTAAAAATACGGTCAAGTCAGATTTTGAAAATACATACTTTTGTAAAACAGAAAGTGTAATTCTTTTGCAAAGTATTTCATTCGTTATGAGAAATTTATGTTGTTCTATTTTCATGTTTTCAACTCGAATTAACTTTAAATTAGCCGGAGCAAAAGAAATAAAAATTGCTTTGAACACAGTGCAGCGCATGCGCTTGTAAAAACCATATGGACATCACCAACAGGTCAGAACACGAAGACAGATAGCTAGTTATTTTATTTGCAAGTGCTATTAAATAAATATATTTTACTATTTGTATAATATCAGATATGGAGGAAATATTACAGAAGTTACTCGTAGCTGATAACGATACTATACAGCAGGTGTGTTTGGAGAAATGAACTCTAATAATTGGAGTAAAATTAATATTATCCGGAACGTGTTCAGCTTAGAAAACAAAAATCTTTTTAAATGTAACTTCTTCGAGAAGTTTCCCAGCTTTGCTCTTTATTGTAACAATTACTGTATTACTCTGTGTGTTAATTGTATTTAATAAATGACGAAATTTTATTGTTCTTAACCTTTCCTTCCTGTTTTCACTGTCTGATAATTTAATATGCATGCCATGTGCCTCTGAAGATTTTGTATATATTAAAAACGAGAGCGTGTTTTATCTGGTGATAATGCATTTAAAGAACAATTCTGACAATTTCTTTTTTGAAATATATTTCATGGAAATATATAACCTTTTCATATTTATAAAATCTTTTTAATAGGGAACGGCTGAGCTCAGAAAAGCTTTTAAAAATCCAGAAAGTACCACAGCTTTGTGCCAACTTGTCGTCACTTCTGCGAATCCACAGGTTTATACATTTGATACGTCTTATGTTAAATATAAATTGCATATGTAAGATATTCTTCGCTTATAGATAAGACAATACTCATCTGTATTACTTAGAAATCGTTATGGAAAAGGAAACCGTTGGTTAAAGTTACCACAACAAATACGTACCGAATTTAAATCAATAATATTGCAGGTAAATAGTGTTACATTCTTTTAATGAATCCTAAGATTTCAGATTTTGTCACTTTGTGTTATATTTTAGGCATTTCTTAATGAACCTGAGAAACCTGTAAAAAATGCAATTGCACAGCTTATAGGTGTAATTGTAAAACATGAATTACCTAATAATGGATGGCCTGAAGTATTACAGTTTATTCAGCAGATGATCACGAGTGATAACTTGAATGACAAAGAGGTAAAGATCAACGATTAGTTGAATCACTATTCTCTCACTGATATGTATTAAAATCAAATTTGTTTCTAGTTGGGTACCTACATTTTATCAGTTATGTCAGAAATTACACCGGATGCGTATCGTGCACACGCTGGTCCACTTATAATTCTCCTTGCAGAAACATTATACGGCTTACAAGATTTAGGAAATAATGTAGCTTATAATATTTTGCAGATAATGCAAAACCTTGTTCCTTTAGTTAATAATAACAAAGAAGTAAGTATATTACATCTATGAGATATTGCTGTGTACATGTTTGTTGCAATATGTTTTTTATGAAAAAAGAATTACAATTTCAGATGGTGAACATGTATCGTAAAATGATGCCACAAGTAATGAACGTCATTCAGGCCCTTACTGCAACTTGTCAAGACAAGGCTCTTGAGTGTTTCGAATTATTAGATGAACTTTGTGAAAATGCAATTATTGTAATAACGCCACATGTTGTACCTCTTGTCAGTATGTGCCTGGTTATTGCTGGTAACAAATCACTAGACGATGCTCTAAGAGTTAAAGCTATTGGTTTCATTGGCTGTATAATCAGAACTAAGAGAAAAGCCATAATAAAGCACAAGCTTGTCGAGCCCATTATTGGTATGTCAATGTGATAATAAGTAATATAATCTATCTACTCCATTAATTTACTAATTAAAATTCACAGACACACTATTCAATCTCATGTCTACTCCACCTGACGATGATAACGAGGAGGTATATTTCAGTGGGGAGAACGAAGATAATACACCTATAACTTTTGCCACGCATACTTTAGACCAACTTGCATTACATCTACCACCAGAAAAATTAATACCTCAATTGGTAAGATTTAAATATCGATTAAATAATTTGATGCATAAAAGATTAAAATTATCTGCTTTTTCAATATTTTCACAGTTACAACATGTAGAGCCTGGTCTTCAAGGTAACGACATGTATAAAAAAAAGGCATCGTATCTAGCAATAGCAGTTTTAGCAGAAGGTTGTTCAGAATACATTCGTGTCAAATACTTAGAATCATTTTTACGTTGTATCTGCCAAGGAATTACTGATCCTGCGCCTGTGATACGCAACGCTGCTCTCTTTGCACTTGGACAATTTTCTGAACATTTACAACCAGAGATTTCGCAATATTCTTCTGAATTGTTACCAGTTTTATTCGAATATTTCAGTCAAATATGCTTTCGTATTAAACAAGATAAGAAAGAACCACTTTCTGTCGATCGAATGTTCTATGCTCTCGAAATGTTTTGTGAAAATCTAAACGAAAGTCTTCTACCTTATTTACCAACATTAATGGAAAGGCTATTTGAAATTTTAACTGCGGATACGTCGATTCATGTTCGAGAACTTGCTCTGAGTGCCATAGGTGCAGCTGCTTCAGCAAGCAAAGAAAATATGACACCATATTTCGAAAGAGTTATTTCCATTCTTGATAGATATCTCACGGAAACGCAAACTGAAGAAACTATGTGTCTTCAAATTCAAGCAATCGGTTAGTACTTGAAAAGAAACTTCTAGCGCATTTCAATACTATTTCAATGAATCTCTAACAATTTCAGAAACTCTTGGTATACTGGCAAGAACGATAGGCGAGCAAAACTTTGCACCTTTAGCTACTAGATCTCTTAATTTCGGAATGAAATTACTGAAGGAAGTAAATGACCCAGATTTAAAGAAATCAGTTTATAGATTATTTGCCTCTATTAGTACAGTAATGAAAAAGGAAATGGCATCCGCTTTACCAGAAATGGTCACGTACATGATAAATAGTATAAAGAGTTCAGAAGGAATAGTGGTATGTAAATTGTGAAGGAAATCCAAATTTTAAAGACTCTCTTAATAACAATACTATATTTTTGGTAGCCTCATTTTAAAGAAGACGAGGCTTCCGCCTTTCTAGTTTACGAGGATCTAAGCGAAGAGGACAACGACGGTGAAGAAGACATTGAGAATACAGACAATGAGGATGATTATGACGATGACGATGTAACAGGCTATAGCGTGGAAAATGCTTATGTCGAAGAAAAAGAAGAAGCAATCGTAGCTCTAAATGAAATTGCAGAATATACTAAGTAATATTTCTATTTTATACTAACTGTCAATATCATATAAAATTTTGTATTATTTTCTATGTAAACATTCTATTTTAGGGAAGCATTCCTGCCATATCTAACGAAGTGCTTTAAAGAAATTTTTAAGCTCATCAATTTCCCACAAGAGGACATTCGTAAAGCTGTTGTAGGTGCACTTACACAATTTTGTATTACTGTTTCGGAAACTGACGCGAGTGATAGCAAGGAGACTTTAGCAACAGCTCTATCATTATTTATCCCAAAACTGTCTGTGTTGATAAGATTGGACAGTGAACGAGCAGTAGTTATTAGTGGTTTAGATGCATACGCGGATCTTCTTAAAGAAATCAAATCAAATATGTTTGCTAATGAGGGATACAAAGAAGCCATAATAAATTGTGTGACAGATGTCCTGTCAGGTGAAGCATCATTGAAATTTCATGTGTTAGACAAAATCGAATAATTCGTTGACTCGAGGATTACATTTTGTTTGCAGGGAAAACAGAATGTCAAGATCAGGAAGAAGCGGATGACATTGAAACTGAAGCCGAACAAGATGAATTATTGATCGAATGTGCGGGTAATGTGTTATCTAACTTTGGAAACGTAATATCTCCGGAAGAATTTGCGTTTTATTTCCAAACCGTATTACCGATGCTTTTAGAAAGATTGGTATGATTTCAATCAACATTATGATATTTTATCCCGTTCACGTTTAACGATGGATTTGTCTTTGCAGAGAAAAAGTAAAACGGAAGCACAGAGATCATTTGCAGTCGGTACCCTTGCCGAATGTTTTATGGGACTAAAACATACGATAACTCCCTTCATACCGCAACTTCTACCAAAATTTTTGCAACTTGCAAATGACACTTATGCCGAAGTTCGTAATAATGCGATATTTGGAATTGGCGAGCTGGCATTACACGGCAGAGAAGCGGTCTATCCGTATCCTTTTAATTAAATTAATCAAAGAGCAATGACGAAATAATGAAATTTTATTCTTTCCTTAACAACAATTTCTCAGGCATTACCCTGAAATTCTAGTTACTTTGTCAAATTTGATTGCGAAAGAGACCAACGAAGGAGCACGTGATAATATAATCGGTGCAATTGCACGACTCATCATTACTAACTATGGAAATTTACCTTTGGATGCAGTATTTCCCGTATTCGTTAATCACCTTCCGTTAAAAAAGGATTTTGAAGAAAATAAGACTGTTTTTAAAAGTATCCTCACGTTATATCAGGCGGGACATTCCATTTTACAGCCACACATTTGTACGTTACTCAAAGTAGCTATCAGTGTGATACATGAAGGCAATGCGCCCGATGATGGTAAGTTATACAGCTATTTTCCCCATAAAATGAATACTATATCATAGATATCAATTTAATCACAATTGTACACATTTATACAGAGGCAAAAGGTCTTGTAATGGAATTTATCAAATCGGTCCAACGAGATTTCCCAAACGAATGGAACTCTGTATCTGCTGAACTCCCGGCGGAAATTGCTACAAATATTCAACGGATATTTTCATAGAATCTTCCGTCTGAATGCTGGACTGAGCACCATTTGATACATTATTCCAAACTGTGCAACATGTACGGAGTCACATTTGAAACTATGTTGTAAATGAAAATGATAGATAACATCCAAGATGTAATCCATCCTTTAAGTTATGTACTGATACCTCCAACTACGATTGTACTGTTTTACAATTTAATATTATATTTATATCTATTATTTGAAGTTTATTCTGGTTATACAAACAATTGTTTTCTTTATTTCGTCCTTCAGGTTATAAGAGAATAGCTGAGTTGAACGTGACAGGCATTGGGTCGTTTAAATAGCAAATGTTTCATAATCAAATATTTCCAAATTATGAAATGTACATATTTCATAATTTCACGATATATATCGTAACAAATTTTAGTTCAACGTATGAATGTTTTGTCCAGAAAACTATTTAAAACAAAGTTTCGTTTCATACTTTTTATCAGTGATTTATTCTTTTTGATATTAAATGCAACTGCATTAAATATAAACCGGTCAATTAAAAAATATCCATCGCAATTGAGTCAATCGTAAGGATTGATTGTAACGAGGCAATAAATATGCATCGATATTTCAGTTTAAATTTGGACGAAGACACATTCTATAGAGCGTAGGTGTTAAAATCATTGTTATCGAGAAGCAACCGTAAAACTCTCCTCATATTTGTTTGTAATCGAGAATAAACGGTGCCCCATAAATTATCGGCGTGCATACATTGAACAGATATGTACTATGCGGAGAATAAAAATCTTACTTGCTTCTTATACATAAATGAAAATCCTCTTTACGTGGGTCGAAGTGCCCGAATATATTCCACCGGAATGTTATTATCCTGAGTCATCAATACCGAGTTTACGATTTGTAACAAAGACTCTATTTATCCTGCTGCATTTAAATCTTCTTCGTTTGCTTGCAAACATTTCTGAATAACAGCGTCTACCGTGCAAGAATAAAACTGCACCGAATGAAAATCAAGATTCGATATTCCGAAACTCGGAATATTTTTGAGTTACACCACGGTCCTTCTCGTCATTAAAAATTCATTAGAAACATCAGGCAAAATTAAGTTGATAATGTATAAAAGTAACGATGGAATGCAGTTAATGATAGTGTTAAAAAAAATGAATTAACACTGGAACTGCCAACATTGTAACTTCTATATTTAGATATATTGAAGAACTACTTTGAAAAGAGAGAAATCAAGTGGCAAAAAAGTTGTTCAATTAAGTAATTTAGGAAGTAGTATCCTAGTATTAAGAAAATTTTATAAAAAATTGAAAACCGGTCGTTTTGACTGTCTAGATAGTTTTAGTAATATGTAATTTAGGTTTTATGATGCAGACTTGAAATATTTACTGTAGTACTCTTATTAATTTGGAAAATTTTTCGAAGAAACCGAAAATCGGTCGTTTTGACTGCCTAGATAGTTTTAGCAGTAAGTAATTTAGCTTTTATAGTGTAGACTTGAAATATTTGCTGTAGAACTCCTATTAATTTGGAAAATTTTTCGAAGGAACCGAAAATCGGTCGTTTTGACTGCCTAGATAGTTTTAGCATTAAGTAATTTAGGTTTTACAGTGTAGATTTGAAATATTTACTGTAGAACTCCTATTAAAGTGGGAAATTTTTCGAAGAAACTGGAAATCGGTCATTTCGACTGCCTAGATAATTTTAGTATTTAGTAATATTACTTATATAATGTAGACCTGAAATATTTACTGTAAAACTCTCCTATCAATTTGGAAATTTTTCGAAAGAATTCGAAACCGGCCATTTCGACTGGCTAGATAGTTTAAGTATCAAATAATTTAGGTTTTATAATACAGACCTGTTATATCTACTATACAATTCTACTATTAATATGAAAAAAATTGGAAACCAAACATTTTATCTGTGATTAAACAAAATGGTGTTCTTACCTACTGTAATAATATCCGGTGAAATTTTTGCGGTTTCCGCCAATACATCGAACGGCTTGTGAAATTTCCAATAAGATACCAGGATCTCCGTGGAAGTTAATTGATATCGAACGTTGCACGATGATATCAGTGCTTTATCAGAAAACACGAGATAATCTCTGCGAGCCAGTCGTGGTTTTAGGGAATCATCGAGCATTAGACTCCATGACCGTACGTATTCGATCGTGACATGTAATCTGCCAACAATACGGATTCGAATTTTACCTAATTTATTCGTGAAACTTCAAATTAACTGCTAGTGCATCTCGCGATAAGATTGTGAACTTAACGATACATTTGATACCGAACGAGAAGAAAGATGGAAACGTGTGTTGTTTGCAAAGTGATCGAAATAACGTGATAAACAATACTGTTGTTAGTGTTTGATTATGTTATGGATAATAGAACTTTACCTGTTTATTAAAAAACACCGAAGAAATGTGCTCGATGAAGATATCAGGAAATGTTGGGCATTCTTCGGAAATCAATCAATCATGCAAGACACACCGACGCCGTTATAGTTGCACTTGAACGTTTAAAATCGAAAGTTCGATATATCGATGATCCTTTCTACTACGCGAGTAAATGAATATTCCGTATACAAACTATGGCGCTCAGAAATATTTATCTAATTTACTCTTTTGACTCTAAATTAAAGGTTATTCTTTTAAACAACTCATTAGACAGAAATCTTGTAATAGTCGAATTCATGAAATGAATATCTCATTAAAACTAATGACGCGATATCGTATACAATCTCGAGCGTAACTTGACGAATGTAGTTGTTTCAATTCGGAGTATCGTTTCTCAGCTACAACGTCTAAGTGGTTTACTTGTACATTTTATTTTTATAATTGAAAATTCGGACTTAGCAAAGTGCAGAATCCAGTATTACCGACAACATTAATTCCCATCAGTGAATTCAATCGAAACGTCATCGAAGAACTACAAAGTGGTCCGTTTATATCCTCTGTACATCTGCTTGAAAATCAAATTACTCTATGACGTCAATTTGTTCTAGAAACAACGAGTGCAAAAGAACACGAGTATAAGACGTCTGGTGTTTCACTTTCAATGAGAGAGGATGTTACTATTAAATCGTTCCTCCCGTACAATTACCTGATAACATTTATTTTTACATGAAATTCCAACGATTCACGTAGCATGCCGTTCTTAGAATGAAAATCCATGAATACTCGTCGTAGCTCGTCATACGATTACACGCTAATCGTGCATGTAAAGTGCGTAGGATTACGAAATAAGTTGACGTACTTGAAGAAGGCAATAAGCTCTCGTCGTTATCGACCGTATCGGCTTTGAACGTCACGTGACCCAAACATCATAATCGAATTGGTCAAACTAGAGAATCATGCGAGCGCAAGCATTGAGATTCAAATCTGAAATGCATCCCATCGAAAGAATGCGACGAGCAAGGAAAAAGTATTCTATGTATGCGTATTGCCACAAAAAACTCTGCGAACAGAGAATATTTCGGTTCGACGAGTCGTATGAAAACAGCCTGCCGATCGACGACCTTCCGACGAGACAGCGGAAGTTGTAAAGCGTCGCCGAGGTTCTCCTTCGTGCCATTGAGCTGGGTGAGTTAGTCATCGCTGATCGAATGTTTGTATGCCCACTGAGATATACGCACCTATGTACAAGGTGTTTTAACTAATCCAATACGTTGAAATGCTATTCATGTTCCACTTTTTACGTGTTTGTAGCTTTCATTCTGAAATGTTCACTCATTATCTTCGAAACGGAAGAGCGGGAAAGCGTGCCAGATATCCAACAAAACATACGTCCTGTTTCTAATGGGTGTAGAATAGGGATGTCCAATTTTTAGCATCATTTGACCGTATAAAATACATTATTGAACATTCATGAACATTAATCACTTGCCGTGCCATTTCTTTTGTGATTAAATGTGCAATGACTCTGAATTACTTACTAAAATAACAATCTAGCCCCTAATTTCGGATATAGCAAATAAAAGATTTCTTTAAGCTTCAAAATTTACTAGTCCATTTATCACGTCACGAGTAGCAGTCGTTATTGTACGGCAAGGGGTTAAGAAATACTTTGTAGTATTGTTAAGAGTTTAGTTAGTTCCAATATCATTAAGTTTTGTACGTTTATGACTTTTTGTCTGAGCCGCATGGTGAACATGGTTGAACATGCGTGGCGGTTGAAATCTCAGGATTGAAATGTTAACTTTGTACAAAGTAAAAATATTGTAACGCAAATGTTGTTCATTATGAACAAATGCGAATTGTTTTTAGTAGAGAACAATAATTTGAATATTACTGAGAACACGATGTAGTATATATGTTACGGTTCAAATAATTGATCGGCATGTATTAATATTAATCATTATTAATACTTACAAAATATGAAGTAAGCTAGACACAATGTGTCTGATTAAATTCTAACTTTGATGATGAAGCTGCTTCAACCTTACAATTGTAAAACCAATTGTAATCGAAGTCGCTGCAAATGTAAAAAAGTCTAATCTCATTTGTAATTTCAAACATCATGAAAGGTCTTCCTGTGAAAATAAATACATAAATTCTAATCAGACAAAATGTCTAATTATTACAAACTATTATATTTGCCAAAATCCGCGATATCATTAATAACAGCTGTCTACTATTGCTAAAGGATTTATTATATTAACCGAAACATACATACTCCACACATATCAAATTAATTTTTAAACATAGTAGTTTTTAGTAACAAAAAAAAACATTAACACTCGATCTACCACCGTTAAGTACATTATATATCAATACATTAAATAGATACTTTAGAAAACGTGAAATCAAAAGATAGAGAAAATTATTAATTCAGTAATTTACATTATATAAGATCAACGTACAATATCTGCTCCATGACTGTCCCATAAAATTGAAAAGATTTTAGAAAAAATGAGAAACGAGTCATTTTGCCCACCTACTTTTTTAAGGTGAGACAATTTGACTCATACAAGAAAGTTGAAGTTTCTTCCAAAGAAAAATAGTTCCAAATCAATTTAAATGAAAGATTTATTATTAAAAGATTAACCAACCAATATATTATATAAATAGTTATCAAATTTTGAATGAGCCAAATTGGCTTCGTAAATCTAATGTTAATCACTTCACAAGTATCTTTAAACAATTCAATAAAAATTCATTTACCCCGATAAATTGCTAGATCAAAGAACTTCCTCCACCACCTATCAAACACTCAACAAATATCATTAAAATATTGAAAAAGAATTTATCATTTGTAAATTCCGTCAGACCAAAAACCATCGCCAAAGTATTTTCGGACACCTTGTACGTGTCTACATGTCTCGTGTCTGATGCTGGCGAGCGTCCTTGGGATCTCCACCATGACTCGAATCAAAAAGGAGCCGTAGGTGTACGACCCATGTCCGTGGCTTGCTACACCTGTCGGGCTTACCATGCTTCATGGAGATATCGGTAGTGGAAAGTTTCGTCAGACGAAAGTGGTTTATTGCGCGCGACGGATCGTCTCGTATGAATCAAAAGTAATCCATCGAATAATCCGCGGCGGCGCGTCTGCAAGAAGTAAAACCCATCGTGTTTTTATCGTGTTCAATGTACATCGATCCAATCACATTTCTTTCAAAACCCTGGATTACACGAGGGGATGATTTAAACATCCAGCGTGACCTTCTTTTCTTTTTCTAGGTGAGTCAACCTTCACTCTAACCTCCACTGCGCGCATTCATTTAATTCTCATTTAGACAAAATTCTATCCTTTAGAGGAACAAAGAAGGAGAGCAATTCGGAACGATGAATTTGAGGAAATTTAAGGACTGTTTTGTAAAGTGAAAAATTCTTTCGCTCTTAACGACCATTGAGAATTAATGACAAAGAAACTATCTATGGTTGACCCAGTGTCATAATGGCTTTCTGCTTATGAAATGTGAATGGAACATTTCTAGACATAACCAGTCGTAACTCCGACGCGTCCCGCGGTTCAGTCTCTCTTTCGATTGTTCCTTGTCGTATCCAGGAACGAATAACGAACGGTCATCGAAGAGTTACGTGAAGAGTGTGTTTATTCAAGAGGTTGTTAGTTATTTTGAATTTCTTTCCAATGCATTTCCGGTTTGATCGTTTCGTTGTGTGCGAAATAAATTTGAGACGTCGTGTAGTTACAATGATACAATAAAAACGTCCGGTTTTGGATGGAAAAAAGGGATCCGGAAGTACGCGTGTTACGAGTGTTTGCATCGTTCGACGCATACAAAGAGGAAAGACAGGATGCAATTAAGATATGACGATTTAAAGACGTCCGAGGAACCGCGAAACGATGGAAGACTGCCGCGATATTTTTAAATTGTTTTCACGCTCCGCCATTCTTTCGGCGTACGACTATAAATTGAAAATCGTTCTGTGTTGACTTTTATGCAGCTCGTTCGCACTTTGTGCTGCAATTATGTTAATTAATCGTGATGGAAGGAATTGTTATTTCGTTAGGGAGACACATATATCCGGAACGGAGAACCCTAACGTTTTGATCAGCTTACAATTAGTCTCAAATTAAAAAATGACTTCATCCTGCATATATCTATTTAATTGTTGATAGATCAAGTTTCTTCTGTTAGATATCTTCGATGGTATTTCGTGCTGAATTTATGTTAATTAATCGCGAAGGAAGTAATTCCAATTTCATGAGGGAGAAACTTATATTCGAAAAGGAGAACGCTAACGTTTTGACGAGTGTAGTCTCAAAATGGGAAGAATGATTTTATTCTGCATATATTTAACTAGCTGAAAGTTCCCGTGCTTCGCTACGGCTTAATCGAAACTAAAAAAAAAAACGCTTAAAATTTCGAATTTTGAAAAATCCTTTCTTTGTGGGTGCTTATACCCTAGAAGGAACGCTCATGCAAAATTTCAAGTTTCTAGGTCAAGTAGTTTCGGCTCTGCGTGGATGAGTTTGGCCCATACTTTAACCCCTCAAAACCCCCCCTAAAATTTCGAATTTTTCAAAACTCTTTCTTAGTGAGCACCTAAGACCCAAGAGGAAGGTATGTTCCAAATTTCGTTGCAATCCGTTCTGTGGTTTTTGAGATTTCGTGATGAGTGGATGAATGAGTCAGTCAGTCAGTGGTATTTGAGCTTTATATAATAGATTACTGGTGCATGAATTTTCTTCTGTTAAATATCTTCGATGGTATTTCGTCCTGATTTATATTAATTAATCGCGAAGGAAGCAATTGCAATTTCATGAGGGAGAAACTTATATTCGAAAAGGAGAACGCTAACGTTTTGACGAGTGTAGTCTGAAAATGGCAAGAATGATTTTATTCTGCATATATGTAATTGCTGGTGCATGAATTTTCTTCTGTTAGATATCTTCGATGGTATTTCGTCCTGAATTTATGTTAATTAATCGCGAAGGAAGCAATTGCAATTTCATGAGGGAGAAACTTATATTCGAAAAGGAGAACGCTAACGTTTTGGCGAGTGTAGTCTCAAAATGGGAAGAATGATTTTATTCTGCATATATTTAATTACTGGTGCATGAATTTTCTTCTGTTAGATATCTTCGATAGTGTCGATGTTACAGCAATATGTAATTTGCTAAAACGCGTTCAAATTTAATTATACCAGCGCACAGTTTTTCTTATTTGTGTGACTTTACACATTGTGTCATTAGCGACTGTAATTAACACGTTATACGATAAACTCTGCAGCTCTTGGGCAAACGGATGTAGCAGAAAGTCTTGTTAAAGCCATTTTAATTGCTTTTTTTCAACGATGCAGCACAGAACACTTTAGTATTGGCTCTATTGTTAGATATAATTCAATATCGAAGAACTGGTATAATTTCCAGTGACCTGTATTACAGTGCAACGTGCATCAGACTTCTACTTCAATCGTATTTCTTCTTTACAATCATTTCAAATACATTGATCCAATCGTTACGAAATTTTATCAACTACTTATCACATTCTTTTCACTACATTTCATATTTTCTAATACTACTGGAATGGAATTTTTACAATAACACACGAAAGAAATTATAATAATTTGATAAAAATAGAATATTCCCAAATGAGGACAACACTCATTGCGGTAACATAATTAATATAATATAAGCAATTCTTAATTCCTCACGATTCAGAGCACTAGCTATTTACAAATGAATTAAATGAATATAAAAAATTTCAAATTATTTCAAATTTTCGTAATTTTCAATTAATGTTTGGCGGTTATAGAGCTTCTTTTTCATTGCACCCACGCATGTCTCGGCAACGGCATAAAATTACCCTCTTGCCGTACAATAACGAGTGACACTCATAATGGGATAAATTAGAAGGAAAATTTTCAAATTCTGCAAAACCAAATTGAAAATATCAGTGAGACACGACAACACTATTTCTATAATACTAATATTACATGAAATAATGTGCTAATGAATAATCACTGATCAATTTTGATTTTACCTGTTAGCGTCAGCGTATTTTACGAGGGTCAGACACCCTGTAGAGCCTATCCCATAGGCCCTATGGGGTCGGTCCGCATTGGGACCGTCGCCGCAGCGTTTTCAATTTGTCTCGATTTTGAGTGGTGGTCTTGGAGGGCGACAGGTGTTTGGCAAATGTCTAAACACCCTGTCACATTCCAAGAAACAAGTTATTTAACCCTTTATAGGCCCCTGTGACCTTGAAATAGCACAATACAAGTTCAAGCTTCTATTCTTCAAAGTTAAATTTTTAACTTTGTCAGACATTATAATTTAGCTCGTGAAAACTATAAAATTCTTTACAATTCAATGTTTAAAAATTAGGTTTAATCTGTTATTTAAAATTATATTTTTATCATTTTCTAATTATCGTATCGTACAACTGATCTTCGGATACCACACAAAATTCGGACTATAGAGGGTTAAAGTATCGATGGGTCCCAGGCTGTAAATTAGACGCGTGACTAAGTTATAATAAAGTGGCCGATGACCTAACATCATGGTACTACATAAATTTTAAAAATAGACAAACGTATTCGGTTTTATTATTAATTAACGAAGATATTGCATCTCCTGGTAAGAGGACTATGAGGGACAGTACTTACCTCAGAACTTTGAAAGAATACGTATTACTTAACCCCTTGCCGTGCCATTTCTTTTGTGTCTGAATGGGGCAATAACTCTGAATTAATTACTAAAATAACAATCTAGCTCCTAATTTCGAATGTAGTATATGACTCAATGTAATATTGGATAGAACAGAATTTATTTTATTTTATCAGGACTCACTGATATTATTAATTTTATAATTGTAGGAATACTTCGAAATTGACTATTCCGTTCATCGCGTCACGAGTAGTACTCGTTATTGTAATGTAAGACGTTTAAGACATAGTTATAAAAATCTAACATACCAATTTAATTCTGAATTATTGCGATGGTAGTCAGAAAAGAAATCGTATGGCAAGGGTTTAAATAGAACGAGCAAGAAAAAGAAAAGTGCAATCGAAAGTAGATAAAGGACGTTCGTTCACCTCGTTGACAAGGATTTAATTCACGTGGTTGTGCAGATTATTCACACTGATGGGAAGTACTCGACCGTGAAACGGCAGACACGGTGTCCCATCTATTAACAGTGAATGTCATTTTCACCCTCGTTAAAGTGAATCGATGCGGAACCGAATCTTTTTCTTTTAAAATCCATCCGATTTTGTCTTTAACGGAGCTTTTAACACTCACGGAATACGATAAAGTGGAATTCTGCGAAGAAATTAAGTAAAAAAGATATTAACGGCGACGAACGCCGTGGGAATCACCGCGTTATCAGATCAAATAAATCTCCTTACGATTCTTAAACGACGATGTTTACAAACTTGTCGATATGTTTGATACGAAGTTGCAAGAGTAGGATGAAATATTCATTATGAGATGATAAAAATAACTTGGTATCAATAATTTACAATGCAGGACGAGTAGAATACGAATTCATATATAAGTACTTTTTTTTTTATAGTTTGTAATACATTGAGAATTATTTAGTTTTCCATTTTTAATCTTCAATTTTGATTAAATTTCAACGCTGTAGCAAGGTAAATATTGCACAAATATTTTCAATTCCCATGAAGGCTTCATTTATCAATTTATTTAATATTGAAATACCGAGGGTAAAGTGAAAAATGCATGAAAAATATGTGGTCTAATAAAACCGAGTTTCTGTTCGGAATACACGGTAAGATAAGCGGTCGAAAGTTGAATGCGTTAATATGAAGTTAATTATTTTTTATATCTAATCGGAGTAGTTTAATGAGATACAAATAATAATACTGATACGAATGCGTTCTCGATTGTGCGATGGGTGACATGCGCGCAATCGATGCGTCGTTTAAATAGTATAATATCGTAATAATATCTCGTTCGACGTGAGGAATGCGTGTTTTACGATTCATATCAGCCGCGTGCCTTTGTACAAAACTTGAGTCACGGCCGAGCGATCGAGATCTCAATGCCAAGAAATTAACGGGGGACGAATTGTGGATCAAGATTGACCGAGGATGAATCATGATTTTACGTGAAGATCCACAACTGGACGCGGGTCTATGTAGTTTAAAAACAACATTCCAGTCTGTGAAACCGGCAGAGAAAGTGCCGTTGGTCGTAACCATCTTTGTTACGTGGAAAATATATTCCTTTTTATACGTTTAGACTATAATATTCGTATTGTTTTCGTGATCTTTCACGTAAAGAATCATATTTTTAAAAAATATTTCCTTAAATATCACTATTATTGAATATTTAAGGTATATTCGAACGTTAACCAAAGATTTTATCAGTTTTAATAATTTCAAGATTTTTATTAATTGAATAATCCGTATAATATTGTTATTTTACGATTTATATATTTTGAAAAGATTTCTAGACGGTAGACTCTCTGATTTAAGAATTAAATCAACTTTTAGATTGTTTTCGTTACCGGCTTCTTGTTTCATCTCTGCTTCATTTTTATTCAATTTCAACAAAGTCAATGTTTTGTCACATACATCAAATATGATTCTTTAATCCACTTGGCATAAATGCCATTTATTTTTCTATAGCGTTTATCGATAACTATACGCGTATACCACGATTTTCTCTAATGTGAATTAATAAGCGCACTATACGAGAATACACCATAATTTTTTTCTCGCATTCAGCAACATACATAATAAAAATCTAGTTTTAATCATTATTTCATATTTTTCCCATAATATCATTAACCCCTTGACGTGCTATTTCTTTTCTGACTGCCTCCGCAGTAATTCAGAATAATTCTATAATATTAATACCACAGAAGTAGTTCTATCATGTCATCCGACTGATATTTTCAATTTAATAGATTCTGTAAAATTTGAAAATTTCTTTTCTAATAATCCGCACCACGATTGTCTCCTTCTTGCCCAGCAAAGCGTTAATTTTCCGCACAACTCCAAAAAGAGCCTACATTCTTCATTCAAACTCCGCATTAACCCCCGCGCTCTATCCACGATCTTCAGCGCAAGCGCACTCGTTCCTCCACAAGAAGCGCGTCTTTCAAACCTTCTATAATCCCTATCCTCAACATCATAATCGATCTCCCAATCCTTCATACCATTTCGTCAAACATCGCCGGAAATCCTTAGCTAATTAAACTCTTCCACTTTCAGTGCAGCGATCCTCGAACGTGCAGGCACGCGGACAATCACCATCGATTACTTTCCAAACACAGATTCCCGATTCATCGTCGTCAACAATCATCGCGTCATCATCGTTTCGCGGAAGAAGAAAAGCCATCGGGAATGACCTATCGCTAAAAATGTCCGCGCGAACGTGCTCGTAAAGACCGACAGGTGTATTTATCTTTAACTGTCGGCGCGCAAAAACGTTGCATCCTATCTTGGTGCAAGGACGAAGACGTAAGCTCGAAAAAGCTTTAGGCATCGTTGCATTTGCGTTTCGCTATAGTCGTGGGGAGCGAACGAGCGGAAAAAAAAAGAAGAAGAGGAGGCGGTAAATAGGAACGGTAGAGAGAAGGGAGCGTTTCAAGTGGCCCATTTCCCTTATCACGATAAAGTCGTGCTCTAACGGTAGTGCTTTCGAGACCCAGCACGACACCACGAAGCGCAACCAGTGCTCAAAGTCGCACCGGGGTGACTCATTTCCACGTACGATCAGTCTCGTCGCGGATCTTAGCCGCGATGGATCGAACTGACGTGAGGTCGTCATCGTCCTCGTCGTCGTCGTCGTGGTTTTCTTGGTTGCTTTGATCAAGAGGTAAGAAGAGGAAGAGCTACTGTGCGCGACGATCTAGGAAAGATGGACGTTGAGCTCGTGACTCGAGCGTCCTTGAGCTCCTTGCAGAAGGTGGACGATGGTAGGATCGTCTCGCCTAATAGTCTTGACGAGTGGACATGGTCTAGTTTGAGAGTGAGTGTTTTTTTTTTAATTTTTTTGGTTAAGTTACAATTTCTTTTTAATGTTTCAGGATGGAAAGCTTTTTTAACATGTTGAAAGCCACCGGTATTTTGCTATTTTTGTTATTTCAAATTGACGTGAAACCTTTTCTATTAGAATCACATTTTTATAAAGCAGAAACTTTAAGGAGACTGATAGACAGATATTTAAAATATTTTTATCTTTTCAACGCCAATTATTTAATTTTTTAAATATTTAGTATGTTTGACAATATATAAATATTGCAATTTAAAAGTTACATGAAATTTTATTGAATTCAATAGCGCTGGTTACCGGTGACCCCCATGGCGGTCAACATGTTAATAGGTTTTCAAGTCTTTCTTTTATTGTACCAAACGAAGAAATTTGATTTGTATGACAAAGTTACGGTAGGAATAGAATTTAAGACCGGTATCACTTATGAATCATCGGTATGTTTTAATTACTCCGAGACCCGACAATAACAAGGCGTGCTATCCTTTAAATTATTACCTAGCACACGTCTATAAACTGTATCGTACTATTCCAACCGCTTTCCTTAGTACAAAGTATCTCTTAACACCAGATTTACTGACGATGAATCTGTTATACTCAAATATATTAAGTAAGTACTTTGAAAAAAGAGGGATCAACCGACAAAGAAACTGATCAACTCAGTAATTTGTATATTAATAAGATATCCTTTCTAAAAATTTCAATAAATTTCAATTTCCTTTCTAAAAAAGGAACCTTTCACTTTCACGGTTTCCATAGATCTATTATTAATTCCCTCAATGACTATTAATACGACATTGACGATAATTTCTTTCCATTTTTCGTATCGAAAGATGAATGATATTTTGCACAATTCGTAGATGATTTTAACTACCAAGCAAGTCAAAATGACTTGTTCCTAATTTCTTTCAAAATTTCTTCAAGTTTATGGGACAGTCATAGAGGAGATATTCTACGTTGATCTATTAACACTAGAACTACCGGCGTTAAATCCATCATACTTTGATATATTAAATAACTACTTTGGAAAAGGAGGAATGGAGCGGCAGAAAAGATGATAAATTCGGTGACTTATGTCTTTTGTGATAGACATAGAATTTTTATTCTATGGCTCTTCTATAAACTTGGAGAATTTTTGGAAAAAATTGTGTACCAGTCAGAATGACTGGTATGGTAGTTCTAGTATTAAAATACAGATTGCCGAATCGATCATCGTTTCCATCTTTTATTTTCTCTTTTTCTAAACTACTTATTTAATGTAATGAAATATGATAGATTTAATGCCGGTTGTTCTAATGTTAAACGGATGATAATCATAGAATATTAACACTAGAACTACCAAACCAGTCAAAATGACTGGTACATAGTATTTTCCAAAAATTCTACGTCCATCGCGAAGGACATAAATCACTTCATTGATCATTCTTTCCGCCACTCGATTTCTCCTTTTTCAAAGTAATTATTTAATATATTGAAATATGATAGATTTAACGCCGGTAGTTCTAGTGTTAAGAACAACTGTGACGAAAAAACGATGCAAAGAAGTATGATGCAGGAAATTGCTATCGTAGCACACGTACTGTTAGGATTCCGTGAAATTGCAATTAATTATCGATATATTCGATCTATCTATCACGGTAGATCCCGTTGTCCTCGCATGTGTGTATTCCTACACGACAAATGCGAATGTAGCTGGAAACCGTATCGCTTTCTTTTCTTAAGAGCGATTACATGAAAAAATGTCGTTCCCGATCGTTGAGAATACCAGCAAACTATTTGTTATAACATCGAGCTTGTACCAACAAATGCTCGATAAATGTATTAGAAAAAAGTCATTCAATCTCGATCACGTCCTTCGGTATATAAGCCACCACAGAGAAATCGAACGTTATCGATTGGCAATCTTCGGTGGAAATCTTCAATGGAAATCTTTAATACGGCGCTAAACTAACGTCAATTGGAAAATCGTAAATAATCGAGGGAATCGAGACTTCTGGTGCTTGTATGATTTCTTTGTTTCGTTGGTATCGTTTCTTGTGATTGTTAATGATTGGAAGCCATTAACACTAGATTTACGAATAAATATTTCTCTTTACAGAGATGTACAGTAGATATCTCACGTATTTTATAATACAATAATTATTATTTAATTAATCAGTTCTCAATTAATACGTTGACCGTCATTGGGGTCACTAGTGACCGGTGGTATTGTATTTAATGAAATTTCGTACGACTTTAAAATTGCAATATTTACTAATTTTCTAATTTGTTCAATTTTTAAATACTGGCGTCTACAAGATCGAATTATGCTGCATATATTAGACGTACTAGAAAGTAATCAAAATTGGAGAAGTGAAAACGTAATTGGAAACGTTTTTCAACAGAAAATCGAAGAACTTTTTTAAAAAGGGAAACGAACAACAACTTTTACGCTGGCAAAAAGTGTTAGAAAATTATAGAAATTATTTTGTTGATTAGTATTTAACATTTCTTTAAAAAATAAATGTTTTTCGCTAGCAAAAAATTTTTGGTTACTTTTCGGTACCCCTAATATATCTATTTGTGACTTTTAAGTTTCTATTTTGCAAAGATGGGGTTTTAATAGGAAAATTGCCACTTTAGTAGAAATGGAAAAACGAGCAAAATAGCAGTGGTGCTCAATATGTTAATATATTGCAGTATAATAGATTCCATGTCCGTCAAATCTAGTGTTAATAATATTATAACATGAACAATTAACGTTCTAAGTTCAAAGCGATAAGTCAAAGTTCATCGACGTTGTTCCGCAAAAGTGTTTTTCATGGGCTGTTTGATTTTTAGTGTTTCCGGTTGAAAAATCGCAGCTTGTAGGAACAAGCAAACCACTCGTGATTGTTAATTAATTTCCAAAGACAGATAAAACGATCATTTTTCTAAACACTGTTATCTTTCGCAAGTTTCAAAACATTTTGCACTACGGTCTTATCGATGGTTCTCGTTATCGAAATTTTTAAGCTTACATCGAAGAAATGCTAAATATTTTCAGATATCGTCCCTTAAATTACGCAATAGTATCGATTCTATTAAAAGACATTCCCTGTATCTGATACGTCGAAAATACTTTTACCTGTTCTGTGAACTGTTTCAAAAGAGATTTGCACAGTCGATACTCCGTTCGCCAAAATGATTCTTCGATGAAAATTATTATCAACCTGTATGTGATATGAGGTTACAAACAATATACTATTACCATTCGTATTAGCAATTTTCTATTTGAATCAATTCCACTTCTCTTCGTATAGTCAAGAAATTCGAAGTCAACAACTATGTCTCTTAACACTAGAACTACCAAACCAGTCAAAATGACTGGTACATAGTATTTTCCAAAAATTCTCCAAGTTCATAGAAGAGCCATGGAACAAAAATTCTACGTCCATCGTGAAAGACATAAATCACTGAATTGATCATTCTTTCCGCCACTCGATTTCTCCTTTTTCAAAGTAATTATTTAATATATTTAAATATGATAGATTTAACGCCGGTAGTTCTAGTGTTAACCCGTTGACCGCTATGAAGGTCACCGGTGACCGACGCTACTGAATTCAATGCAAGTAACTTTTAAATTGCAACATTTCTGAATTTTCGATCATAATGAATATTCAAATCTTGGCGTTAAAAAGATCAAGGTCTGTCGAAAATCTCCCCAACTGCACCTCTAAAGTTTCTACTTTTTAAAGATACAAAAATAGAAAAAGTTTCATTTCAGTAGAAATGATCAAACTACCAAAATACCGGTGGCTTTCAACGTGTCAAACTCCAAATTCAAACATTCTGTCACTAAAAGCAGCAAAAGATCTCATTAATCAATTCCTAGTCCTCCTATCGCTATAATGTACTTACACA
This sequence comes from Cerceris rybyensis, assembly GCA_910591515.1. Classification (NCBI taxonomy): domain Eukaryota; kingdom Metazoa; phylum Arthropoda; class Insecta; order Hymenoptera; family Crabronidae; genus Cerceris; species Cerceris rybyensis. The sequence goes on from OU342790.1 coordinate 11,635,668, forward strand.
AATCCTCTCTTACCCCAAACAGACACTTTACTCCATTACTAATTATTCCACCCCGCTCGATACCTACAGAACAGTCACACAGATCTATTTTTACCAAACAGAATACTTCCCCAATTACTACATCCCTCGTTAAAAATACCAAACCTATTTTACCTCAAATCCTACAATCTCAAACAATAATTCCCCCTACAATACTTATCACTAGACTCCGGATGTTTATGCATTTATGACAAAATGAATACGGCTAAAATACACAAAACGAACATAATATAAAAATATGTCCGAAATATCCAAAGTATGGTATTCGTTGTAACATTTATCGAGTGCAACAAATCCCTAAATAGGTTCTCTTGTCTTAACTGCATTTGTTGAATTTGAAATTTGCATAAACATCCGGAGTCTACTTATCACCCTCTACCACATCCTCTAAAAAAAATCAAGCCCCATCATCCCTCTAAAACTTCTAAGCCTACGTCTCAACCTCATAGAACAATTTCCATTATTTCCAAGTATATAATTATCCCCATCATTGTTCCGCGAAAGTCAAAGAAGAGAATGAGAAAGAGACGCAGTGAGGTCAGAGCCATTCTCGAGATTGAAGATCAATATTCGCCGGACCGAAAGGCTCGGCTCTCGCGAGCTGCGGCAAAATGCACGAAAACGCACGCGCGAAACGCACGGGTGGATTGGAGTTCTATCGGAAGTTCGCACGGGTCGAGTGAACACGTCGGTTTCTCTGCGCCAGGAAAATCCGTCGGATCGACAAACGTAGACATTGGTGAACGCAAGACACGACGTGACGCGACGCGACACGGTGCGACACGGTACCGGGCGGAGGCGCGGCTGCGCCCCACGAAACTCCTCTGGATTTTTATCGTACTTTACGAGCCGCATAATTCACGTTACCCATCACGCACACGGAATTTGCAGGCAGACCGCCTTTGACTGCGGAAGATACTCTACGTTGGAAACGTGCACCTTCGGTTTTTCGCGTATCGAACATCCAAAAACGCACCTTTCTTGCTATTTTTGTATTTGCATTTTTTTCACTTTGTTTTCTTTTTTTTTTTCTTTTGATATTTCTTCGTGCGAGGTAAAATCGACATTTGCGGTTTGATCGGTCGACAACTGCGAGGAAAGAGAATTCTACCTGTGGTTTCACGGTACGCAGTGGATGAAAAGAAATACGAGTCTAAGGTGCGAGATGTGCGGCTGTGAGAAAATATTTTGTTGTTGAAACGTGAACGTATGGTTGCTTGTTTTTCGCGTAGTGAAAGAGTGGCGTTGTAATGTGATTTTTATGGTTTTTGTAGATTAATGGTGTTTTCTGTATTAGCGTTTATAGGAGGGAGTAGTTTTCTCGTGGAGAAGGAGACCGGGCTCGTTTATAGTCGAGGAAGTAACGAAGGACACGTCTTCCTGTTTTCTCGAGCGTTGGGCAATGTTGAGGATATATTGAGAGATTTGTAGTCACTTTGGCAATTGTGGTTTTAACAGGGTTATTACTTTTTTTTGAGTTTTAGAATGAAAATCATTTTGTGATCTTCGAGTATTCTGCGTCGTTGCGTTTTCACGAAAGACGCAGAAGGCTTGCGTATTTACGAGATTGAAATTCGGAGTATTGGGAGTAGAACTACCGACTTTGAGTCTATTGTTTTTAAATATTTTAGATAAGTAGTTTGGAACATGAGGAATCAAGAGAGGGAAAATATGATCAGTTAAGTAATTTTTATTTTGTAAGATACATCTCAAATATTTGCTGTCAGCCCTATCAATTTGGAGAATTTAAAAAAAAAACTTGGAACCGATTATTTCGATCTCCTAGGTAATTTTTTTTGTTAAGTGATTTAAGTTTTTTACGACAGCCATGAAATGTTTATTGTATCACTCCCCTATCAATTTGAGAAATTTTTAGAAACAAATGAGAACCGGTCATTTCGATCTCCTTGGTAGTTTTTTTTGTTAAATGATTTAGATTTTTTACGACAACCGTGTGATATTTATTGCATCACTCCCCTATCAATTTGAGAAACAAATGAGAGCCGGTCAGTTTGAACGCATTGATGGTTTTCCTGTCAAACGATTTACATTTTTACGACAGCCGTGTACTATTTAATGCATGCCACCCCTAGCAATTTGAGAAATTTTAGAAACAAATGAGAACCGGTCATTTCGATCTCCTTGGTAGTTTTTTTGTTAAATGATTTAGATTTTTTACGAGAACCGTGTAATATTTATTGCAACACTCCCCTATCAATTTGAGAAACTTTTAAAAACAAATGAGAACCGGCCATTTCGATCTCCTTGGTAAATAGTTTTCCTGTTAAATGACGTTTTTTTATATGACAGCCGTACAATGTTTATTGCAACACTCCCCTACGAATTCGAGAAATTTTTAAAAACAAATGAGAGCCGATCATTTTGAACGCATTGATAGTTTTTCTATCAAACGATTTAGATTTTTACGACAACCGTATACTATTTAATGCATGCCACCCCTATCAATTTGAGAAATTTTAGAAACAAATGAGAACCGGTCATTTCGATCTCCTTGGTAAATAGTTTTCCTCTTAAACGACGTTTTTTTTTATGACAGCCGTGCAATGTTTATTGCAACACTCCCCTATGAATTTGAGAAATTTTTAGAAACAAATGAGAACCAATCATTTTGATCGCTTTGGTAATTTTCCTGTTAAGTGATTTAGGTTTTTTACGACAGCCGTGCAATATTTATTGCATCACTCCTCTAGCAATATCAGAAATTTTTAGAAAGAAATGAAAATCGGTCATTTTGATCGCCTTAGTAGTTACAGTATCAACGAAACTGCTATCGCGCGAAACGACCATTCAAATATAACTACCCGTCATTATTATACTTTCCTTCGATCACTCGGCCATCGATCGATCGTATTTTCGTATGATTGACACTAATGGGACTGCTCGCATCTGCTCGAAAGCTTCGATTACCGATAGAATGTTATTTTTGCGAATATATCGTAAAGATTTCTCGTTACAGATTCCCCGATAATTTCGGTGAATTACGGCTTACCGGTGTTATTATTTTCCATCGTGCCAAACCAATTCGAAAGAAGCGCGAGCACCTGCTGCGTCGTGCGATAAATTTAGACGAGTCGACGCGGTGAAAGTTGAAGAACGCGAATTATGGAACGTTCGCGTTACATGAAGACACATTGCGCTTCTTGAAAGCACACCGATTTTTTTTTCCTCTTGTGACGTTCTTGTCTTCTTTTTTTATTATTATTTCATCGTCGCTGATCGTCGACGATAGTGCGGGTGATCGTCAAGCGGATCGAGAGTTTGGCTTCTTTATTTTTTATTTTTACATTCCCGATAACGCACGTTTCTCGCTGACGCGCCGAAAATTAATTGGCGTGTCGCGATATTGAAAATATTTTCTGTTTGATGGACTTTTAAATAATATTAAAGGAATGTTAGGTGTTGACGGCAATTGTGGGTTTGTTTTTGCAGAAACAATTTAAATACAAGAGCTTGGAGAAGCTCTACACCGTTTATCAGAGGAGGATACAGTATGGTTACCTTTCGCTCTTCGTTTTATTGCAACTGGTGCTCGGAAGCACGTATTGTCTGACTCTACTTACAATGGTAAGAATTTCCTTCTATCTATCTCTCTCTCTCTTTGATTCAAATTGTAAATAACAATTCAGTTTTATCGCAAAATTTATGAAATACACGAAGCTTACATTTTAAATGGTTTTTCAGTCGAAATCATTTGCATTTTCCGTGTAGTTTGTATTCAACAGGAAATATGGAGTTGTAAATGCGAGTTATGAAATCTTGTATTTTCATTGTTCCACTATTTTCTATCTTCTGTTTTAATTCCTTCGCGAGAAATACTGACTCGATGCTATAAGGATTCTTAAAACATCAGTCGAAGCTGCACATATCTTTTAATCATTCCCACAGAAAACTATCTACCACAGAACATCTATTACAGTAAATTACTCCTACTTTAACGATTTAGACTTTTCACGACAGCCGTGAAATTTATATTATATCACACCCCGATTAGTTTGACAAATTTTTAGAAAGAAATCAGAACCGGTTATTGGAATCGTCTTGGTTGTTTTAGTGTCAAACGATTTAGATTTTTACTACAGCTGTGAAATATTTAATACATGTCTCCTCTATCAATTTGAGAAATTTTTAGGAAAAAATCAGAACCGGTCATTGGAATCGTCTTGGTAGTTTTCCTGTCAAACGATTTAGAATTTTTACGACAGCCGTGAAATATTTAATACATGCCTCCCCTATCAATTTGAGAAATTTTTAGGAAGAAATCAGAACCGGTCATTGGGATTGCCTTGGTAGTTTTCCTATCAAACGATTTAGAATTTTTACGGCAGCCGTGAAATTTATATCATATCACTCCCCGATTAATTTGAGAAATTTTTAGAAAGAAATCAGAACCGGTTATTGTGATCGTCTTGGTTGTTTTCCTGTCAAACGAATTAGATTTTTACTACAGCTATAAAATATTTAATACATGCCTCCCCTTCAATTTGAGAAATTTTTAAAAAGAAATCAGAACCAGACATTGGGATTGCCTTGGTAGTTTTCCTGTCAAAGGATTTAGAATTTTTACAACAGCATAGAAATTTATACTTTATCACACCCCTATCAATTTGAGTATTTTTTAGAAAGAAATGAAAACCAGTTGTTTTGATCGCCTCAGTAGTTTTCCTTTTAAACGATTTATATTTTTTGCGCCACCCGTGAAAGATTTATTACATGGTCTCCCTCATCAGTTTGAGAAATTTTTAGAAACAAATGAGAATCAATCATTCTGATTGATTGCTCCATCAAAATAAATTCCCTCCAAATTACCACAACATTCCATCTTTCCTTCTTATCTCAACAAAAATACTTCATTACACTAAAGATATTTTAACTCGAGTCTTATCTCGATCTCGTACTCTTCACCAGTTCTATTTTTTGATCATCGTCTCTCCTCGAAATATTATCACAATCTTTTTTTCTCCTTTCAGGTGAACATCAAGGACTGTTTTCCGGACGTGATTGTTTACAGCGTCGTAGGTGCAATCATTTGTCCGTTAATAGCCCTTTCCTTCAGATCGAAAAACATCGCCAGAAACAATTACCTACCAGTCATGTTGTCCTGTGTTATCGTCGTACTCCTGGTGATCAGCGACCTGGCTATACCACTTTTCTACACCCTTGCTTACACCGAGGACATACCACCGATAAGGTACACGCCGATAAGACGCTTCAAAGAGGAAGTTCCTCGCTAATCGCTCAAGGTCAGGTTTAATTGTTACCGAAGACCTTCGAGGGTTCTACTATTTTAACCATAGCATCGGATGCTTCCTCTCCGTTGCGGTTACGTAGGATTTGCGAGACGACTAACGAGATATTAATCTTGCTAATTCTGCAAACGATTCTGCAGAGCATACACGCGATTGCCACGGGATCGTTGGCGAGAATTATTCGGGGGACCGGAAAGTAACGTTTTTCCTTCAGATATTTTAATAAAAAACTAATTAATTTGTATTGATCCATCTTTGATCATTTTTACACAAGACGTCAGAATGTTGTTGATATCGAGGGTGATTACATAATTCATTAACAATAAAAACTTGTTCCAAATTTATTTATTTGAATTTTGCTCAAAAACTAATTGACTTTTAACAATCCATCTTTGATCATTTTTACACAAGACGTCAGAAAGTTGTTGATTACGAAGGTGATTACATGATTCATTAATAATAAAAACTTGTTTCAAATTTATTTATTTGAATTTTGCTAAAAAAATAATTGATTTTTATTCATCCATCTTTGAACATTTTTACGCAAGACGTCAGAAAGCTGTTGATAACGAGAGTGACTACATGATTCATTAATAATAAAAACTTGTTTCAAATTTATTTATTTGAATTTTGCTCAAAAAGTAATTGATTTTTATTGATCCATCTTTGACCATTTTTACACGAGACGTCAGAAAGTTGTTGATAACAAAGGTGATTACATAATTCATTAATAATAAAAACTTGTTTCAAATTTATTTATTTGAATTTTGCTCAAAAACTAATTGATTTTTATTGATCCACCTTTGATCATTTTTACACGAGACGTCAGAAAGTTGTTGATAACGAGAGTGATTACATAATTCATTAACAATAAAAACTTGTTTCAAATTTATTTATTTGAATTAACGTAAAAAAAAACGATATTATTTTCCGGCCTCCCTGATATATTGGATAAAGGGAAAAGAACAGTTTTTTTTGTGTGTTTGATAGGATATTTTGATTGTGATTTATTTACATGTTGCATGCCACAGGTATTTTGCTAGTTTCGTTGTTTCAAGGGAAATGAAACTTTGTATTAACACTAGATCTACCAAGGTCAGATTAAAAGCTGAATTTTTTTTAAATGTTCCTGTTTCTAGCGCTGTTTCTTTTTCCAGTTTTTAACGTCTATGTTGAATACTGTGAACGATTGAATCGGTCAAGTGTCTTGATTCTTTCATTTATTCCATTTGGATAGATTTATTTAATGATTTTGAATAAATTTAATTAATTGTTGGTAATTATTGTGTTTCACTGGAAGCTTTGTGAAGCAGAAACTTGAAAGACATAGGTAGATATATATTCGGCACAATTTTATGATTTTAACGATAATATTGAATTATTGAAGGTTTTAGAAAATTTGTTAATATATTTTCGAACGTACTGAGTGTTTCAATATTGGAGGTACAAAGATAAGGGTCTGAGGAACATCTATGTGTCCGTATCTTTAAAGTTTTTGCTTTATGAAGATGTGAATTTAATAGGGAAAGTTTTACTTCAGTAGAAATTATAAAAATTGCAAAATATCGGTGGCAGCCAACGCGTCAATTAATAAAAACCTGATCTACGCTGCGAAATTAGGACTAAACATTATGTATTTCTTTCGTAACTAAGTTTGTTTCCATTTTCTTTTCGGTTTATCTCCGGCATTGAAAATTTGCTCACTAGATGACAAAAGGTTGTCGATAGTAAGAGTGATTACATCATTCATTAACACTAAATCTACCGACGATTAATTCAAGATATTTAAAATAATCAAATAAATACGTCCCAATGAAATAAATTAAAGGGACAAAAAACTTCATCGACTGAATCACCCAAACTTTAAGACAAACGTAGAAAATCCAAAAAGAATCACGTATTTCAGGGACATTTTCAAAAAATTCAAGCCAAGTCCAAACCTTGTTACAAATTTATTATCTTGGATTTACTATTAAAAAACGACATTACTTTCCAATCCCCCTAACAAAAAGGAAGAATAAATTATAAGAGAAAAAAAAAAACATCCACCCATTCATCCAAATTCCAACACAGATATCTTACATGGATCGCAATAGAATCGCGTTTAAAAGCGATCCAATTGCGAAGCAATTTTACCTTTTCCGCTAACAAACGTAACCCTGAACTTGTAACGCATAATTACGTATGTTCTTTTTAGACCAGCGTACTCGACACACGCACTTCTGGCTTGTTACGTATTTCTACCTCTGACGGAAAACCTCCACGCTTTCATGCTCGGGATCACAGCTACCATATGCTACCTGGCGACTCTCTCGTTAATCACTTATAGAAACACGTCCGATTATACTACTAAGGTAAACTATCCCGTGCATCCGGCAACCAATGATGTAATACCGACGAGAATTGACCGAATCAACATATCCGCGAACGATAATAATCTTGGATCTGTTTCGTAAATCGTTTTTGAATGTCCGTGTTCGCAGATCATCACAGACACGATATATTTCGTTTGCGTGAACGGCCTGGGATTATACTTTAGATTTATGAACGAAGTTGTTATAAGACGATCATTCCTCGATCGTCGTAAATGCGTGGAATCAACGTTGAGATTGAATTACGAGAAGGATCAGGAAGTATGATTTCTCTTTGTTCTAACATCAGATTGATAAATGTGCGTCAAGTGGATCATTAAATATACCATGGGAATTTTCAGGAACAATTAACAAGAAGTATATTGCCGCAACATATAGCGGCAAAGATAAAGAAAGATTTTCGTGATATATTCAAATTCATCGAGGAACACAAAAAGCCACCACCTAAAGGAAGACCGCACAAGTATGAAACTTTATAATGGTCGCTTACAAGGATTACAGTTGAGATTGTTGTTACAAGACATCGTTGATTTATTTTTAGCGATCTGTGCGTAGAAACTCACAACAACGTGAGCATTTTGTACGCGGATGTGGTGAACTTCTCTGGATTGACTGTAACTTTGCCGGTACGAAAACTGGTGGAAACTTTGAACGATTTGTTTGGTAGCTTCGACGAGGCATCCGAACGACACAACGTTTTGCGAATTAAATTCTTAGGGGATTGTTATTACTGCGTGAGCGGAGTGCCAACACCCAATTCTCAGCATGCGAAGAGCTGCGTGGATCTTGGTATGTTATTGTCTCTATGAATGGATCAAATTCATATTTTTTTTGTTTTCTTAATTGTTAGAGAATTCTCTCGATGACTCAAGAATTATAATGTTAATTGGTCGTTGTAGAGGAGAAATTTTAAGAATTATGTGTTACGTGAACCATTGACGTCTATGGTCATTGCTCGACCGCAATGATCGTTATGCGAACGATTACCATACTCGTCGTTTTACCATAACAAGCTCTGAATGGATGATAAGTGTAACGATCGTTCGCAACGAAAGAGTTAAATTACTATTGATAACGTATACTTTACGCATAACTAATTACATATATCGAAGTTTTCTTCTTCTGCAATTTTCGAGTTCGACTGCTACGATCACTTTGCCTAGAGCAGTGATAGCGAATCTTTCTTTGAAATTTTGTTCACTATTTTTTTTACTACTAGCTCGTGGGCCACTAAGTCAGTGGCGTCACTATATTTTTTTCGCTCTCAGACAGCTAACGTCCAGTTGGAAATATTTATTAATAATTCAACATTAGATATATACCTATAATTTATTCTTTTTAATATTTCTAATTAGCTGTTCTCTCTTTTATGATATATAATGCGTGAATCATTTAAAAAATCTGACTGTATTTGACCCGCGGGTTATAAGGTCTCCATCACTGGCCCAAAGTCTATTGTTTTAGGCGGCTTCTAGGCTACCAAATAGTAGATATATTAACTCCTTGCCCTATGACTTCTTTTTTGACTGCCTCTAAGTTAGAAATAAATTGGTAAAATAAAAATTGATGAGGCATTCTTAACACTAGATTTACGGACGTTGAATCTGTTACGCTGCAAAATATTACACGAGGACTTTGGAAAAAGAAGGATCAAGTGGCAAAGATGCCAATTCGTCGAGCGGTTTTTGTATTATAAAATACACATGAAATATCTACTATACTGCTTCCCTATAAATTCAAAAACGGTTTCTGAAAAACTTGGAAACCGTCAATTTGACGGCTTCCGTAAATCTAGTATTAATATTTAGTATAATTCAACGTAATATTAATATTATAATACTAGTGTTATCACATCACGTTTCGCAAACATTTTCAATTTGATAGATGTAGCAACATTTGAAAATTTCCTATCCAATTTATCTCATCACGAGTGTCGCTCGTCATTGTAGGGCAAGGGGTTAAATAACGATTCAAAAAGTCTTTCAGAGACAAGAGTTTAATCTCAATCTCATTGAACTCTCCTTCAAACGTTTCTCCGCAATGTCATTAACAGGTTGACTGCCTTGGTGGTCACCGGTGACCGGCGCTATTGAATTGAATGAAATTTTATGTTACGTTTAAATTGAAATATTTATGAATTTTCTAACATATTAAATATTTAAATTTTGGCGTTAAGAAGATAAAGATCTGCTAAACACCGATCAATCAGTGTCCTTAAAATTTCTGTTTTATGAATATGTGATTTTCATAAAAAATGTTTCACCTCGGTAGAAATGACGATATAAGGGAAATATCGGTGGCATTCAACCTATAAATTTACACTCTCCACGCAGGTTTGGACATGATAAAGATCATCAAAGAAGTCAGAGCCCGAGTACGTCGAGAAAGTGGCGTAGAAGTTAACATGAGGATAGGAGTTCATTCAGGAAACATAATATCCGGTATTCTCGGCGCTAATAAATGGCAATACGACGTTTGGTCTCGCGATGTCGTCATAGCCAACAAAATGGAGCAGACCGGAGAACCTGGCAAAGTTCACATTACTCAACAAACATTGGACCTCGTAGATGCCAGCGAATACGATTGCGTTCCTGTTGAATCTCTAAACGACGAGGTTCTAACAAAATATGGAATACGAAGTTACTTAATTACACCTCAACTTCCAGACACCCCATCGTCGCAGGTGGGTGTTTCCCAGTGGCGTAGGAAATCCGCGATAAAGGAAAAGCTAATATCAAAGTTCATGCGTTGAGAACTATCGAGCAATTCCTACGCCACTGATTTCCTTTGCCGTTGAAACTGAACTTCCGTTAAGTGTTTCGCATCGTTGACAGGCGAACCTTGTTGCAGAACAGCGAGAACACCTTGACAGTCATCACTCCGGACTCTCCTCCGGTGGCTAATAAACATTACGTTAGATTCTACAATGTTCGATCTACAAGCGTTAATTCAGGATCGAGGAATAGTAGACGACTTACTACCACTGTAAACAATCATGCCGACGTGTTTGCTGGTACATACAGACGTCGAACGCACTTCATGGACTCTTGTCTGCGGGATTATCATTTGATGTTGAAAGCTGCGGATGCGGAAATGGAGAACGCCATTCAACAGATGCCACTTACTAAGTGGGAGTAAGTACTTAGATCTTTCGGACAGCGTTGGTTTGGAAACTTTGTATTTAATGAGGAATATCCGGCGCTGGTACTGAAAGGATTAACCCATTTGCATCATATGACAAATTCAATAATATATCTTTACTATCAACTTTCTTTGTATTAAGTCTAAGTTTAACAGCATTTCAAAAAGTAATATTAGGGGAGGGTGGGGCAAAGTGGGCCCCTTAAAATTTTGGAACCCAAAAAAATAAAGATATGACTATTTTTTGCTGAAGGGGCCCACTTTGCCCCACCCTCCCCTATATTTTAATATACGAATGTTGTATAATTAATTTAGAGTGTTTATGTGTGTTGCTATTCACTCGCAATATGAATGCATAAATGCGTTTCGATGACAGTGATCAGAAAAAGTGCGCGCATATATGCGCTTGTGATGCAAATGGGTTAAGAATGCTGAAGACTTCCGGACGAAAGATTCGTGGGACGGTACGAAGTTGCGGTTGTAGAGGACGAAATATTTTTTTTAATTAGTATATTTATTTTAATGTGTTTGTCTCATTTGACTTCTCACTGCAGTCCGTATGAGATGGAAAGTAGAAAACCAATGTATGCGTTTATTTAAAGAGTTGATTATTAATAGAAGTGAATTATTTTAATCTGTTTGTAGACAATGGTGCAAGTGGGAACATATAAATCCACTTTTCCTGACGTTTCAACAATGGAGCTGGGAAATACCGTTTCTGAAGGAACCGGATCCACTTTTTAAGTTCTACATTGGATGTGCCGTTTTCGTTCTAATTTTCATGGGCCTCATTTACTTAGTGCCTACCCTTTCCCTTTCCGAGTACGTCAATGAATTCTTTGAAACATGTAATTAATGCGATTTATCTAATGTAGAGTCATTTTAAAATTAATTGATGAATTTTCAGATGGCATATAAGCACAACTATCAGTTTTTTGGTCGCAATGTTATTCCTAATTGCATTAATGCCAATAACATGGATGCATTTCGCGTGGAATCGTTACAAAGATCCTCACGATGAGCACGAAGGCCATGTTCCTCATCCCCGTAACAAGCTTTTATGTTTCTTGTATCAAACCAGTGTAAAGGTCAATAGTCTTGGAAAGTTTCTGTAATAGAACAATCGATATTCTTTCCATTTCGATATTATTTTTACATAATTTTACATGTCTCTCTGACCTTTAGGTTGTTTGGAGTGCACTGCTTAGAACGGTTCTGTATTTAGTGATAACGATAATGTTAGCAGCGTGTGCCATGTTTGATATGATTGTAAGTTAATTATGATATAATATTCTCTGGCAGAAGAACAATAAAAAATGGTATATCGATTTTATTCCATCTGCTTTTAGTTTGAATGCAAAAACGTGGATCAACTTGCGAGCAACAATATAACGTCAAGCATATCGGAAATCGGCGCCTCGAAACTCGAGTGCATAACTACACCCTGGGTAAGATAATTTAATTGATTCACGTAAATCGTAGATTTCTTTCTTAACACATTGCACCCCGGTCTCGAGATAATGCGAGATTTTAAATATATGATTGTAGATTTTACCGAACAATATCAATCATATATTCTGCCTTGAGGAAAACGACACAGCGGATAAAAAAGGCTGTAATATTGAATTGTGTAATTACATTGTGCACTGCTTAATAAAATTGATTAATATTAATTTAAATGGCAAGATTATAAAGTATAATAAATTTGGTGACTGACATATAGCTGTCGTGCAATGTGTTAAGTTGACTAGCATTAATCATAGAATATGATTTTCTTTTCTTCATCGTTTAATCGTTATTTCAGCAAATGACGCAAACTTGTTCATTGGCGATTCTAACAAGTTTTCTCTTTCTGAGAGTTCATTATGTTCTAAAACTCACGATAGGGATTATGGTAGTGGCCTTCTATTCGTGGAATGTCTGGATCCATCGTTCGAATATTTTTCAGGTATTTTTTTTTCCGCAAATGAAAAATTTTGTATGAATGTCGATGCAGTAATTACAATTTTAATTGTATTTATTTCTTTATTTATATATGTATGTATATGCTTTCACAGTCCGGCGACACGTGGAATCCGCATTTAGAGCCGAGAATGGCACACATTTTGAGCGTTGCTTTTCTCACATTTTCCTTACACCTCATTGATCGTCAGGTGAACATAATGAAATATCATCGATTTTTACTTAATCTCGTTTATTGCAATTAATATTCATAATTCCAGGCAGAGTATTTGAGCAGATTGGATTACCAATGGAAGCGTCAATTAACGAAGGAGCAGGATGAAGCTTTCCATACGAGGAATGCTAATAAACTTTTGCTACGCAATATCTTGCCGGAACACGTTGGTACGTTTTATTACAATAATATACAAGCTTTGCAATTAATAATGTAGAACTACTATAGCAAGTTAGATAATCACATGCCATATACTTTTTGTACAGCCGAATTCTATCTGAATATGAACAGAACCGAGGAAACTGAGCCCTATCACGAAGCTCACAATAACGTAGCCGTGATGTTCGCTTCTTTATCGGATTTATCAATCGACGAAAGCAATATTCTGATAGACCTGAATGAAATTATATGCGAGTTTGATAAATTATTGTTTGAACCGTACTTCGTCTGTCGAATCGAAAAAATTAAGATTGCTGGTAGGTAACTGTATTGCAGTGAATATTCAGGTCTTTGAATTAATTTTTAATTTTTTTCTTCTAGGAACCACATATATGGCAGCTTGTGGCTTAGAAGCCAGTCGACGTGATTCTATGCGCAGTACTGAAAGTGAGGACACTGTTGGGGACAATGTTGTTAAAGTTATGGCCCAATTTGCCACTGAGATGATGGCAGTTCTTGATAGATTGAATGCAAGATCTTTCTACACAACGAAACCCTATAAGTATGTGTTGACAGAATGTGTAGAATAATGTGATAAAATAAATATATTTTGTGAGATATATAAATGTACTGTACATGATATTTAGGCTGAGAATAGGAATATCCCATGGAGAGGTAACAGCAGGAGTTGTAGGTGCACAAAAGCCTTTGTACGATATTTGGGGGGATGCAGTGAACATGGCATCAAGAATGGATACAACAGGCCTTCCAGGAAAGATACAGGTCTGACATACATGGGATTTTCTACTTTCTATGGTTTCTTTTTGCTGATGTTTCTAACTTAAACTTTCTTTGAGTTACCTTTCTTTAGAAAAGTATTATTTGTACAGGTTACAGAAGAAACTGCAGCTGTCCTTGATCAACAAGGTGTTAAATGTCACCTTCGAGGAGCTACATATGTGAAACCAAAAGGGTATGTCACAACATATTTTATTGGCATCGACGAGAAACGACAGCTTCAGAGAACAGATTCTATTGAGGAAACTAGTCTGTGATTAAAATGATAAAACTGACTAAAAATTGAAATCTTTCGGTCTAAATATTTCATTCGACCAAAGGATTAAGTGAAAAATGAGATATTAGGTGTCTACGTGAACAGAGCAGGACAGAACCAAAGATAATTTGAAAGACCAAAGAACTGATGAGAAATGCAATTATCAATTGTAATTGCACATGGAATACCTCAAATTATTCAAGCTACAAACAAGTTTATAAACGCATATTTCTCTCTATGTTGCTCAGTTACCATTAGAGTAATATACCACCTTTACAAAGTATGACATACAATAAGACCATGCTTAAAGAAAAAGCTAAAAAATTATTTAATGTGACCAAACACGTATGTAAGTATGGATTTATAAATAATACTGTGCATTTGAAGGATACTCTAACTCAGCATTTTCCAATGTAAAGAAATTTGGTTTTTAAAGATATTTTTTTCCCGCAGAAAAAAATTCAAATTGGATTTAAATATACGAAACGCTGTAACATAAGTTTTCATCTATTTTTTTTTTAACTATTTTATCTGTTCGAAATTTGGAAAATTTGGAAAATGTTAATGTAAAAATAATGCACAATCCATTGAAAGTATGATATATAATGATGTAAATACAGTGCAATAAGAACACTCTTTGTTCTTGCTCTGTAAATGACAACTTAGTGATTTGAGAGATAATCAAAATAGGAAAAGAAATATTTATATTAATGTGTGTCAATAAGAATGACATTTTTCAATGTGTGTAAATGTATGTTGTACCATGTCTGATAGACAAGGCTATAGATAGTAAAAGATATTTATTGATGTAGGTTCCTTCAGGGTAATGACAGAAGGCAAATGTTTTAAAGATCTGTCAGTACCATAAATTTTCTAGTGCTCTTTTTAAACATAAAAAAAATCCTTTATCCATGAGAACAACATTACTCATCAATTTTGAAACTCGGTCATTAGAAATCTGGATGATTTGAAGTTTCCCTATATTCATAATTTTAAAATCAAAATTTCAGTTTGGACTAGTACATCTATGATACCATACTTTGTATTTTAATTATACATATATACATGTATATATATAACTTCTTCTCCATGGCATAGCATAGTTTCTATTGTATTCTTAGTACTTATATTTGAATTTGATAGAATGGGGCAGACTCTTCGAATCGAATGTAAATAATACTACTTTAAACTCAATTGCATATCAATAATTATTTGTTAAGTATGTTTAATAATTTAAAAGCAAATTGTGACAGTCAAATAAATGAGTTATGCAAAGCTGCCCGTAATATAGTGAATTTTGAAATAGATAGACAATTAATCAATGGAACGATTGTAATACTTGGTACACAATATCAATACACATAATAACACATATTTTGTGTCCATACCATTGTTAAAGTTTTGAGATCATTTTACAATAGAATAAGTATTGATCCATTTTAAACTGACTGACATAATGTATCAGTTTTCTGTTCTGTAACTTACAGATATCATACTTCGCAAACAAAGCCATACCCCGATTGTAATAAAATAACAAGCTTATTTTTGTACCGAGTGTGTTATTGATATGACAAGCGTTTACTTATTTCTTTGTAAATATCTTTGTATATATTTTTTAAATATTAGGAATAATGACCAATGTGATTATTCGACGACATGAATAAAGTATTTATTACTATGCACTGGATATGAATGTAATGTATAAATAAGTGACATACAGGAAAATTATTACGACACATCATTAAATAATATATCCTTGGGTCTAAAATTTAGTGTTACCTCAACCTCTTGCAATTTTCATCTTCATTAACCGTAACATTTTACGTAAATTAGTAAAAAATTGATTTTCAACAATTCTAGAAATCACAAGCTATCTAATTATTACATCGAGGCAACCATTATAAATTAACGTATTGTCATTCTACACAATTAATGACTAAAACAGCCAAAAAAAATCTTCGAACAATCAAAGATAAACATTTCGCGTAACGTTTTAGAGATAACCAAAAATACGTCGTCGCATCTTTGACATTAAAGGTAAGTTTATGAAGCAAAACCGGAAAAAGAAATATGAATAAAAAAAAAACCTCGCGTTGTTACGTGGCACTCAATAATACAGTACGTATATACGTGCACTTATTATTCTTCTCGCGTTTGTTCCTTAACTTCTCAGCAAATAGCAGTGAAGACGTTTCCCCATGCGTGGTGACCTCATTTTTCACTCAGAAACGGAATTTATTTATTTCCTAGTGACTACGCGTAGTAAACTACGTATACGTCGTTGTGACGAATGTTGAAGACTATATTCATTCAGAAGCTGCCTTTGGGTTTATCGATTTATGCGACGTTTTGGAGCTTCACACAGTGAACTTAAATTGCTCGAAGGAACGATATTGAAGATCGATGCGTATAGTTACTACTGGGAAATTACTATTGTTCGGCAGTAACTGTATGAGTCACCGTGCGAACAAATCGAACCGCTGGTTATTTTGTTGACAGGGGTGGGATAACAACAGATAACGATTCTTTGCCATCTTTGACACTTAAGCTGTCACTATATATTTATTTCTTTTGTAATTCTCTGTGAATCAATTCCATACGTAATATCACCTTACTCGTTTAACAATTGTAAAAAGATTTTAAAAAAGGCACCGAAATAAGTTTGAGATCGATTTAATTAAGAGTTGTATTATCACGAGGATTGACGTGTGGCAAATTCGGAAAATAAGAAAGTATTGTCAATTGTTTCTTCAATGTGTCAATTAGTGAATGAATAACCTAGATATTGATATACACGAAAAGGTTATAATACGTTTTGTACTGTGCAGAATATTTGTATACTTATAACGCAGGCGAAATTTAAATATAAGTCAACATGGATACTGGGTTCTCTTCGTACCATAACGGTGGACCTACTAGGGAACAAGACTTTGGCAGACTGTCTCAAACAATTGGCACATCGATCTTGAAGATAACTCAGAATGGTAGGTTCTTTGATTCTATTAGACGTAAAGGAATAAAATACTTATTATAATTCTGTTGAATAGTATCTTCCATGCAAAAAATGGTCAATCAGTTGGGCAGTTCTACGGACTCCCAAGAACTTCGAAATCAACTGTAAGTATCTACACTATCAAATTCATCAAGGAACATTAATTCTCTTGTCGCATCTTATTTATTTTAACATACAAACTATTTAATCATTCAGGCATCAGATACAGCATTATACGCACCAATTGTCAAAGGATACCAGTGTGCATTTGCGAGATTTAGCTATATTAGCCAATAATTCAGGTTCAACTAGCCCTGGAGAGCAAAGGCAGCGTAAAATGCAAAGAGAACGTCTTCAAGATGAAATTACCATTGCATTAAATTCTTTCCAAGTAAAAACAATATGCAGATTTTATTAATGTATATTATATATACTTATTTTAAATGAACATGTATATAAATATATTTTTAGGCTGTTCAAAGGCTTGCAGCTTCTAAAGAAAAAGAAATGGTCAGGAAAGCTAAAGCAAGCGCTGGTATTGCTCCATTTGGTGAGAAGAAGCAAGAAACATTAATTGAATTACAAGATAGTAGAACACAGAAACAGATTCAACAGCAACAATTAAAGGAAGAACAAAATCTGAGAATGTTGGAAGAGCAGGAAGCAAGTATAAGACAATTGGAGGTAATCATACGTATTACTTTAAAGTTACAAGCTATTTTTTATACGCATCCAAATATATATTTTTCGATATTTCTTTGTTTAGAGTAACATCAGCGACATTAATCAAATATTCAAAGATCTTGGAGCTTTGGTGTATGATCAGGGAGAAGTTATTGATTCTATCGAAGCTTCTGTAGAGAGAACAGAGGTATCTGTTAATGAAGCTACTTCTCATGTGAGGCAAGCAAGCATTTATCAGAATAAATTGCGGAAGAAAAAGTGCATACTTGTACTTATCGGTGCGATCACTTTATCAATATTAATCGGAATTATTGTTTGGCAAAGCTCTTAAACCTCTTTTTATGAAATGATGCCTTCTTGTAAGTAAGTAACATGGCATTATGCTCGTAGCTGCAACTTAATTGCCAGGTATCATTGTTGGTGTATTTTCGAAGATACTCTTGTTTATATTAAAACTGCTTCACGAGTATCTAAAGAATACGTACTATTATAAAGAACATAAAAGAGGAAAGTCGCGTTGTCCTGCATCTTATAAATAACACTCTTACTTCTAATTGTGATAATGATTGGTGCAAGATCTACTTTGCGATTGAGATCAGCGATGGCAAGTCTAAGACTGCCTAGTCCATTTGTACGTTTCACTACTCATTATGTAACATTAGTATATAAATATAAATACAATATACATAGATATATGAATGATACATATATATATATATATTCGTGATTAATATTCAACATGATTTTATGAGCTGTACTCGAAGAATGTCAAAATTCATTCTAGATAATGTCACGAACATTTCTATAATATGAAATCTGTGTGAATCGCGTGAATCTGCATGGAATGGTTGTTGTCCCAATCAAGTAATATATAAATCATGTAATAATGTCCTATGAAACAGTCTTATTAATGATTTCGAGATGAACAATTCATACGGAGAAAGAGCAGCAGTATAACAAACAACTCGGTTGGTCGGTGTAAGTTAATGTATTATATTATGTTTAAGGATGTTGATTTATTTTAATCAAAATGTAATAAATTATATGAAACAAATAATATTGTTTTCAATTTTAATCCACTGATGAATTCTACGTTAAATATCGAATTTTAAGTCGAATCCACGGAATTTCCTGATTTCGACAAACGTTATACTGTAAAATTTAAATTGTTGAAGTTAGAAATGGCGTGGAATATTACTTATGAATCACGAGTCATTTTCCACAATTATTTGTAATTTCTCGTGCTCGTTAATACGTATTAACAGTATTCAAAAAATTAAAAACTGGTAGAAGCAACAAAATATTCGTACTTCGAGAGATTTCAAAGTAACGCAAAATCCGAGCACGAGCGTACCCGAACCCTCGTGCCGCCATAGAATTATAGCTAATCAATCTTTTATAATCGCTTTTATTTTTGCCGATTCATAATTTCCACACTACTGTGAGCACCTATAGGCGATTAGAAAATGTTGCTTTTGTAAGATTACGAGCGCCTACAGATGCCAACGCAATTTGGCTTTCTAATGCGGAAGGCGTTTATCGTAGTTTTGCTTCCTGGCACGAACTATGTTTTTAAATTTGAAATTTTCGTAGCATCTCGGTTCAGAGAAATAAATAATATTCTTTTAATGAAATGAGATTCGGTTTTTTGATTATTGAAATATGTTTTTACAAAAATGCATCCGTACCCAAAAGTTCAGCGTTCTCGGCGTACATCGTAACGCAATTCCTGGCGTGTCGTATAGTGCGTGTCAGTGTGCCGTAGTCAAAGGATTAAAAGCACAAATAAAATATTACAATCACTGTAAACAAATTTCCGCGAGTTAAAAAATCACGGTCACAGTCGTAAATGAAATTAAATCACGATTGTCGATGTTACTCTGCCATCACTGTTAGTGGTTTCGCGCCGTCTCGAGATAATCGATTCGTAATCGAACTCTCGAAAGTAATCAAAGATCGAAGTTGACAGAGCGAGAGCCAGTGTTTAACAGAAGGAACAGAAGTCAACTTCATAACGTGGGATGCTGTGACAGTTCTACGAGTTTCTGTTTTGGGATATGAGCTTTTAAATTAATTATTTTTCTTCCATTTATTGTATCGTTACATTAAGTTCTGTGAAGTAATACAAAGAGAAACGTATATTGATGATACCTTTAACGATATAATGCTGAACCACATTTTTTTTATAACGACAATCATATTGATATGTTTGTCGCAGTCCGAGGTTAGAACATTTGTTCGAACATAATGTCAAATTTATATTTTTTTATACTGTTTAACGTATATAATTATTTTCAGGCGCAATATGATGATAAAAGATGTAAATGTATATGTCCTAGTTTATCTTCCGTCTTAAATACGACACAGTCGTCTTTAGAACGGCTAACTTATATTATAAACGTACCGCCTTCCCAATGGTAATTAGAGTATCGAACTTTTAATTAGACCTACCAGATGTCTCGAATAAATTTAATTTGAATGTCTAATTTTCTTTCTTCTTAATTCACAGCAATTGCGAAGGTGTTGTATTACCGAAACTCGGAGATTTAAAAGGCAAAGAAGAAGTTTTTTGTCCTAGGTGTGAATGCAAATATGAAAATAGAAATACCACTATTATTAAAGTAAGTTTAATTTTGTTTTTAATAAGGAACCAAAGGTCTGCTGTTAATACCTTATTTTTTCAGATTGTGGTGATAATTGTTATTTGGGTTATATCTCTTCTAGTGATCTATATGTTATTCCTGATATGTTTGGATCCATTATTGAATAAAAGAATTCATAAGGCATCTGCAAATATTGGTTACCATGAACACAACAATGAAGAGGTAAAGAAAAACTTATTTAACGTAGTTTGATCATCTGTAGACACTTATTGTTTGTTTTAATAGGACGATTCATCAATGGCACCTGGAACGTCTCATCCAATGGGTGAAAGAGGTAATGTTTTAAATCGTGTTGGTCACCAGCAAGATAAATGGAAACGTCAGGTTCGTGAACAGAGACGTAATATTTATGATCGGCATACTATGCTTAATTAAATTGTATAGTTCTGTTTTTAGTAATGGTTGAATACAATGATATAATAATATACAATCATGTCATAGCTGTGGTATTGATTTGCCGGCATCCACGTTTCTGTATATAGATATACTTTAAATATGTTTAACATAAATGTGGTACTTTAATTATATTATATGACAAATTAATAAGAATTGATTTAACACGTAATGCCGACAAGTAATGTCACAGCTGTATGTTAACAGTGTACCAAGTATACAACCAATAATTTTTCAATTTATTGCATTTAGTGTATGAAATAATAAAGTGTTAAAAAAACATTATTTTTGTGGCCAAGTATGCATATTCATTCTTGATAAAATATTTGTTTTAAAATATACTCTACTTTTATATTAAAATCTGTATAGAATTTAAGAATAATTTAATAGCGATTTAATCTCGTTTAAAAAGAACAGTCATTATTAATATGTTTATTAATATTAATAGATATTTTTTGAGCACCACAAGTAAAGTAAATTACATTATTATTTAGTAGGCTTGGGTGGTTCTTTCGGTATAATTGCTTCCTCAATCATTTCTTTGACGAAGTCATATAAAGTCAACACGAGAGCACCGCCAGTGCCTCGAAGAACATTCGAAAATGCTCCTTTGAAAAAAGCCCCGGGCCCTTCATTTTTTGCTACTTTTATCCAACAGTCCAATGTATTCTTGTACATTATATCATCTTTGCTACGTCCCGATTGCATCATCATACGCCTTCTGACGGTATCAAAAGGATATGAAATAATACCAGCTATTGCTGTTACTGTCTGAAAGCAGTATTATCTACAAGAATGATGTAATTATTTCCGGAATATTTCATCGACAAACAAATTACCTGAGCAATTAAGAAATTGATATATAACGGAGTATTTTTAGGGTCTGGAAGCATGCCTTTGGAAGTGTCAAAGAGACCAAAATATGCTGCTCTGTAAATAATAATCCCTTGAACGCTCACATTGAATCCACGGTATAAACCAATGAAGCCGTCTACCTTGAAAATTTTCATAATACAATCTCCCATGCCTTTAAATTCTCTTTTATCTCCTTTCCCAACGTCGGCTGCTAATCTACGATATAGAATCGTTTGCTACATTCTGCAGAATCAATCAAAAGCATTGCTTACCTTGTTCTAGCAAAATCTAATGGATACACAAATAATAATGATGTTGCTCCAGCAGCACCGCCAGATGCTAAATTACCAGCAAAGTGCCTCCAAAATGCATCTTTTGGTACACCCTCCAGAAATATTGTTTTAAACTTGTCTTTAAATGCAAAATTTAATGCTTGAGTTGGGAAATAGCGTACAACATTGGCAAGATTTCCCCTCCAGAAACTGATGAAACCTGTTTCTTTGGGTATACGTATGAAAGCATCCATCATACCTATTGCGATATAAAGTTTTTAACACCTCTGAAATACAGGAATTGCATAATATAAAAGATACCTTTGTATCGTTGTTCAGGACTTATCTGTTTCGAAGTATGCTGTACTTGAAGTAATAACTTTACTCTTTCTAAAGGTGCAACTGCAGTTTTTGAAACAGCTGCTGATATACCACCCGCTAAAAAATCTACTAAAAACGACTTATAAGCATCCATTTTAAAAATTTCTTAGGAACGTCTCTTCGAAAGCAGACTGTAGCACATTAAGACAAAATACGTTGTTAGAACTTTTCGTGTTTGAGAATTCAGAGTTAGAAACCATAATGGCAACACAATTTTTTCAAACAAAATGCCAGTACGATATACGTTAGAAATTGAAAATCTGTCAAAAAATATAAAAAGAAGGTAGTAGCTTCTGCCTGAAAAAAGTGTGCTATTCTGAATTCTATTGTTTTGAACTTTTGTTTTCCGATAGCAGGGAAGAATGAATTAAAAGAGATTCAATTTTAACGTTTTAATCGTTTTACATAAAATCGAATCATTATCGTCAATTTAAGGCTTTAAATTGGTCATACAAATTTTCCATTTTTTTTTCTTTGAAGCTCCCAAACGTTTCAAGAACCATGGTTATCTTTTTCCGTACAAAGAGTTAGATCACAGTAAATTCTAGCTAAAGTAGACGCAAAATATATTAGTGCATTTTAAATGCAGGAAATATAACTAAGCACTTGCGCAAAGATAAATTTTAATTTACTTCGGGGACTAGACAAAGTTTGTGTAACATCAAACCACATCGAACGACGATATCAGGCAATAGTACTTTCATTCCTAAACTCTTACCCGTTAATTATATCGATATACTTGAAAGGTACGTGTAGTATGTTTAAAGGAATGATTCGGCACATAGTGGCAACGTTATATATGTATGGAAAAAATAGACCATCGTTATTGGACGTGAAATTCTAGAAGATAAATACATATTTCTTGTTTTCCTCTTCCTTCTGAACATACATAATAAATTAATAAAAAATATAATTAAACATATCAATATGAAGACTTCATCGTCATATATATATATATATATAAAAAAAAAACAGAAATAATTAATATCAAATAAATGAGATACACGTTCACTGCCCTGGTAATTGATTTACGAGTAAATATAACATATTGGAATGGCAGAAATATGATAATCGATTGTGCGAGAATATATCCTTTATGAATGTAAATCTTTTTTTCCTTTTATAATTTATAGGAAGTCGTTATATACGAGCATTAATTTTAATTTGTCACTTAAGAAAATATCAACTTGCTATTTACTGACACTAATCAAAGATCTTCCTATCCCATTTTTAAAACACTGGCAGTGAAAGTGTTGAATTTTTCATCAACAAAATATCATTAAGTTAAAAAAACTTATATACTGGCCCTAGCGTATAACAGCATATTTCGAAGAAACACATATATCAGAGATGCATTAAATATCTCACAAAAGTACAGAAGTGGTCTGGAAGTTTTGGAAAGATCTTGTACTACGTGCTTATGCAGCGTGAACAGACTGTAAAGAAAAAAAACGACACATTGTAATTAAATACTTTCTTGATGGCAGATTTTTTTATATTAATAACAATGATTATACATACTTTTGCGATATCCACGCCCGTCAAATTCTTAACTAGATCTGGTACACGTGTTACAATGTTGAGTACTTCTTCGGTCAATTTCTCTGCTCCAATTGTTCCATTTCCGCTTGAAACCATGGTTATTTTCTTTGCTTGCGATAATGGTGCTGCTACCTCAGCTGCAACCTATGAAATAGAACAGCCGTACGGATATTAATAGAATGTATAGATTCAGCCTTGTGATATAACTGCGAAATAAACATTACCTTCGGAAGTGTATCAAGCATCATATCAATCATAGCAGCACTCTTATATTCGTTCCATGCTTCAGCTTTCTTTGCCATTTGTTCTGCTTCTGCTTTAGCCTTTGCCTCAATAGCATAAGCTTCGGCCTCGCCGCGAATTTTTATAGCTTCTGCTTCTGCTTCAGCTTCCATAACCAAACGCAGTTTATTAGCTTCAGCCATTTTTTCCAGCCTAAAAGTCATTTAAATCTCTATTAATAATATGTTCTTTCATATATTTCTGTACTATTTACCTATATTTCTCTGCATCAGCAGGACGTCGTACAGTCGCGTCCAATTCTCTCTCACGCCGTAACATTTCTTGTTCTTGAACCGCGATTTCTTGTCCACGTTCTACGACTTTTACTTGCATCTGCTCTTCCATAATTCTCTGTTTAGTTTTTGCAGCTTGCAATTCGAATGCCATTTCAGCTTCAGCTTTCTGCGAGTTGTATATTGAAGATGATTCGATTATTAATAATAATTAATCAATAATAATTATGCTTACTTTAGTCTGCACTTCTACGTCATAAGCGGCCTTCTTCAATTCAAAATCTCGTTGTGCCTTGGCAATTTCGGTATCATTAAGAAAGCGTGCAGCCATTCTTTGCTCTTCAGCGATCGCTTCACGGATTTGAGCATCCCTACGAGCTTCTGCCTCACCGATTCTGGCATCTCTCTTAACTTCAGCTGTTCGTGCCATTCCAAGTGCTTTTAAATATCCCTATAAATGATTCATTAATGCCTAATAAGTCTTTTTAAAGCGATCAACATTATTTTACCATAAAGAAGTTTGATTTCAGCGGCTGACTTTTGATAAGCCGAAATGACACACAGGCATTGTATATTAAGAGACTTTACATGTAATTAGAGAATAAAGTTTTTCTAATGTGTATAGAAAAATTGTGCCACCGTTAAAGCAAGCACTTTAAATGTAACAGAGAAACCCTGCGTTTTAGAATTTTCAATTGATTTCAATATTTGAACAAATAGCAGTGCACTGGCATTATACATAGTGATAAAACAAAATTTGAACGTACCTTTGCCCCCTGCAAGTAGCAAAACAAAAATGTATTCAATATTTACAATGTACAAGATTGGACTACATTAACTGATTAATAAAAATAATATACAAACATCATAAAACCAATTAAAGGGGGACTTTTGACAACATGTAAATCATTATGAATATATGAATATCTCCTCAATATTTCAAATCTCTATGTTTCTTATTATTACAGCAATAGTTTTTCTTGTATTGTGAAAATATGAAAAATTATTTCTGAATAAAACAGCAGTAAACTTACTTCCTCATCCCGAATATCTTTTAATGTGTATGACACAACAGTAATTCCCATATTAACAAGGTCACTGCTTGCTACTTCGAAAACCTCCTTGCTAAACTTTTTACGATCCTTGTAAATTTCCTATAACATAAGGGTCAAATGGATTAAATGAGATCAATGAATGTATTAACGTGATGCTACGATGAACATGGTATAGTATGTTGAATATGTATACCTCTACAGTCATGCTTCCCATTATAGCTCGTTGATGACCTTCTAATGTCACGAGTGCAATGTTATGTATCTCTTCTTCAGATTTTCCAAGAAATTGTTCACAAGCTGTAGAAAGCATCTCCTCATTTTGCCCTTGTATCTTTACCTTTGTATTTGTAAGAAATGTTTTTTTTGTTAATCATAACTTATTGAAATGTGTTTTCCATTCCTTTTTTATACTACTTATACATTTTTTTAAACATTTCAAATGTACCTGTGCAATCCCTGTAACAGATATTGGTACCCCTTGACATGTATATACTGTTGGGCTTTCGACTTGGAGAGTCATTGTATTTAAGGAAATCCTAGAAAAATGAGACACACATCAATGACATTAAGGTAATTAATTATGTAATACAAAGATCAATAGCTGTCCAACACAATTTTTTTTGTTAAAAAAAAGTTTTAAACGTTCGATTGAATGTACCTGCTTATTAAAAAAAAAAAGTTTTACAAAATATTGATCACTTCGCCTGCCTTTTAGTATCTCCATGATAACAGTAAAGGTGGAAATATTTTGCATAAATATGAAGTATATTTTAAATAATATTACAATCAACTTACTTCTGCACTTGTTGGACAATAGGCCAGACAAATACTCGGCCACCGGGTACCAAAAG
Source organism: Cerceris rybyensis (assembly GCA_910591515.1). Taxonomy (NCBI): domain Eukaryota; kingdom Metazoa; phylum Arthropoda; class Insecta; order Hymenoptera; family Crabronidae; genus Cerceris; species Cerceris rybyensis. The sequence goes on from OU342790.1 coordinate 11,662,079, forward strand.
AGGTTTGCTGTAGCAACATCCTTAAAAAAATGGGAAATCAGAAATAATACGCAATGGGCAACATCCCGGAAGAAGTAAAAATGCAGATGAAATCGAAGCATCTTTTTCATCGAAATACATATATATATATACATACGTTTGCCTCACAACAAAACACAATTTTAACGAAGGACTAAAAAATGCACCGTTATAATTCAACGACAATGCGAAATCTATCGAATGTAATTTAAGAAATAATATTTCATTGCTTCGTGGCATTCGTCCTACATTGAATTCTATGAATCAATTAATTGGCAAGCAGCTCCTCCCATTTTAGAATACTTTGACATACATAACGAACGTATCGAGTATAATAATATTTTCAGTCAATTTACCTGAAACAACGAGAGCTTCGTTCGGTCCGCAAGTGACGAATCCACAACTCATGATTGAGAGGTCTGAAGAAAAACAATCGGCACCGTAATCTTAGGACGATAGAATTTCACTCTGATCTTTCTATAGCCAATTGACGTCGCTACGATGTCGTCATACGTTTGACGATTGTATCAAAGCTTAGGTCCAGTTCATAGCATCCCGATATAAAGTTGCATCAGGATGAACTGCACTTTTGAGACATAATTGATCTTTATTTCTTAGTACATTGTGATAAAATTGAAGGTCTAATTATTTGTTAAAAGAAGAATTTCTTAACTGGAAATATTAGTAATGTTTCCACTTAAATTCGAAATCACTTTAGACTTATTGTTACTTGTACATTATTATCTTTATTTAGATCTTAAAACGACTGAATAAAATATAAAATATTTACAATATGTATTTTTTAAGACACATGAGAAATTTCAGTGATCTCGACAGTTTCAATGTCTCGTTGACCCTACTTAAATGTACATTTATTTAATTTCTGTTATCTCTGTATCAATAATATGTATTTATTACATAAACAATCTTAAAATCTTCTGAATTGTTTCTTAAATCGTTCGTAATGATAATCGTCAGTCGCCTTTTCTGCATTGTCTTTCCGTTTTCCTTTAAAATCGTCTTTAGGTACTGCTGCTTTCTTTTTGTCCTCTGCATCTTGTCTGGATTTTTGAAAATCACTGTCTTCTATATTAACTGAAAGAAATAATACAGAATAAGCATTGATAATTTTTTGGATTGATGGAACTTGTATTTATACAAAAATAAAGAAAAAATACATAGAGAAACATACATCTGTTATGTTGTACAAAATTCACAGCCATATTTGTTGGAACAAATTGCGAAGGGCCATCCTTTTTCCTGTGTCTATCCCAAAGCAATTTTAGTTTTGCCTCCTCTGTAGCTTCAATATTTCGTATTTTTGCCCTATAATATTCATTAATTTAGCCATTAATAGATATTAAATGTACTGTTAAATATATACACATTAAAACATACTCTATTCCAAGATCTACTTCTGGGATACCAGAAAGCATCTGATTTGAAAGCATCTCTTCGCTACGATGTGCTGAACTTTGTCTCAAGTGCTCAGGCACTGCTTGTAGAGCTGCTTCTTCCGGTGAGCAGTAGGATCCCTTTTCACCATTTGAACCAATTTCTGTTTTTTCGTCAGTTTTACTTTTCCTTTTAGACAACTGTTCTTCAATGTATTTTACCCTAAAAACATTCAGAGCAAAAAGTATTTTATATAACATATTTTAGTCCTTGCAATTAATATGACTAAAGAAGTGATTGCAAGTAATAAAACACATACATTTCTTCATCCTCATCACGCTTATTAGTTTCTGCATTGAATTGAGTACCAATTCCTGTTTCATATGCATCATTTTGTTTGAGTTTTGTATTTTTTAATGCTGCCATATTCACCATTCCTCCTGTTTTTACATTGAAGGGATCTGACTAAAAAGCCAAATGTATCTTTGCTGTATGGTTCCCATAATATTTAGTTTGCTAATTAGATTACAAAACTTACTGTCATTGCATCAGGCGTCACATTTTCTCCAAGTGCCAGGCCAACAATATTTACACCATTTGGACGTTCTCGAAGCTTTTGTATAATTTTCATTTCTTCAACTTTCTCCCTAAATAAACAAACAATATATTTTTATCAGTAAAGTCATAATATTAAATATTTTTAAGGAGATATGTATACTTTATGTTCACCTGACAGAAGTTTCTTCTTTTTCATTGTCATCTTCATCCAATGAAACTTGACGTTTCCTTAATGATTTTTTCGTTTTCTTCTTAAACTGTATTTTAGGTGATTCCTCTGCAATGCTAGTCATATTTCTGATAATATAAATTCTGTGTTTCTTGTAGGAGTAAAAAGTTATTTGTTAGTGGGTTGTGTGGCGGCATCTAAAAATGTATCTTGTTTCTGAAGAACTAAAACAGTTCCAAAAGTTTCCGTAAGAGTATGCTGCAAGCGAGGCTCCCTCGTGAAAACAGCACGTGTTATTGGGTTGATGTCAAGCCGCATTACCTTTATTAATGTTTTTAATTAATAATATATAAAATTAAGTTAGTCCAATGAGATTTTGCAATATATCCAATCAAGATGAAGAATAAACCGACTCGTCATAAAGAAACTAATACGTTTCAGGTATGAAACACACGTATACAGTAATAACCTAAGTTTGTAGTATAGTAAATATAAACAGCTTTTTCTTTGATAGTTCAAAACATTTTCGGAAAGAATAAATGAAATAGACGTTGATGTTTTTCATCGTGTGGCGCATCGAAACGAAGTGAACGATGATGAGGTCGAAACGTATTTTCACGAAACCCTCCATAAGTGGAACTTCCTTAATCTCACGGAAGATTATATTACTTTTAAAAACAAAGTTCGTAGTGTTGTTACGCTTCCACAATTACTTAATCAAAAGCAATTTGTAATTGACACATTGATAGAATATCTAGAGAAAAAGGATATTCTATTTTTACAGCCGATACTGGAGTAAGTAATTATCATAATTGAATATAGATGGTAAAATCTCATTTTTTAATTGAAATTATTTGTTTTAGGCTAGTAGTGGCTGTTGCAAAAGATCTACAGAAAGAATTCTATGAATATTTCCCAAGATTTTTGTCTGTTATAGTTGATTTACTACAGACAAAAGATGCAGAACAAATTGAGCATACATTTACATGTCTGGCTTATTTGTTTAAATTTTTATGGCGATATTTAGTGAAAAATGCTAAAACAGTATTTGACCTCCTATTGCCATTGCTGGTAGATACACAGCCAACTTATATAAATAATTTTGCAGCTGAAAGTTTTGCATTTGTTGTACGCAAAGTCAAAGACAAAGATTTGTTCCTTGAAACGGTATTAAATATATTAGAAAATAATCCTAGTGGAATACCAGGATGTGGTAAATTATTGTTTGAAGTAATATCTGGTACACCAGGGCAGTTTCATTCATGTGCAGAACAGTTGCTTTTATCATATTTGAAGTTGTTGCATAATCAATCTGTTAATCAAAATCTTTCTTATAAAGTATTAACAGAAATTTTTAATTGCATAGTACAAAATATACATCCTCAGAAATCTGGTGTATTTTGGTCCGTTCTTTTAACAGTTATAGACATATCTGCTGAAAAGGATAAACGTTTTCAGCCGATAGAAGGTAGAGACAAAAGTTTAGTTTTCATATTAAGACTGTTACATATTGTCCTTCATTATAGAAATGGAAGATTTCTCATAGACCCTATACTTTTCGTTAAAAAATTGATTCAAGTAATGGATCTCTTTAAAGATGATAGCAAAATATTGCAAGAGATCATCAAAGTAGCTGTTTCTATTCTACTAGCAGCCGATATTAAATTGACACAAGAAACGTCAAGTCATATATTACTGAAACTTATGGCATTGCAAAATATCAAATTATTATACAATGCTGTTGAAAGTTTGATACATCATTCCTTATTTGAAACGTTGATTTTGCCACAAATACTACGACACACTATTTCTCTTGGTTTTAATGATGATACATTACAGTTGTTCACCAAAATAATTAAAATAAAAGCTTCACCATGTCTCAATGGCATTTCTTTGGATAAGTGGAACAAATATATTTTAGATGTACGAGGTATCAAGACTGAAAGTATAAATTATTTTTCAAAAGAATTAGAAACTTTATCCAATGGTACAGTGTCCACGAATGCATTAAAGATGTTAATAATTTTGCCACATTTAAAACCGTTTCCCGAAGAGCTTAAAAATGTTTTAAAAGAAGGGCTGCTATCAACTTATAAACGTATAATCAGTAACACAAATATAGAGAATGAAGTCAATAAGGAATGTTTTACATTCTTATTAGCTTTACAATCAGCAATACATATTTTTGAACCAGAGAATCTTCATGATTTCATTATTACACATAACATTGATATATTACAGCTTATCAGTAAATATTCTGACAATAAAATAATATTGAATGCAATCGATTTGTATATCACATATTTCAGTACAACAGTATTTAGGGAAAACTATATAAACCAGACAGTTTTTGATATGTTATATGACAATATGATAAAAAAATTGGGATCATCTCACAATCAGGAGCGTCTTATTGTATCTCATATGTATTCTTTATTTGCTGATGTTAATGAAATTTCATCATGTGCCACAGACACTGGGAAAAATGTTATGCAAGTCATATACTTGGCAGAGAAAGAGCCAGTAACTCTGCAAAATTATCGAAAAAAGTTGCTGTATCTGCAAAGCTTAACATTTGAATGCAATACAATATCAAGCTTGGATCCAAAATATTATGAATTTCCATTGCAGTATTTGTTGGGAAATTTGTACATAAATTTTTCTCTTTTGTGGGAACCCGTGAGTAAAATTATAGCTAGTTATGCTAACAGTAAATGCAAACAATTTTGGTCAACTTTCTTATCTGAGTTGGAACGAAATCACGAAAAAAGTGCGGATTATGAATCACTATTCAAGTGTGAAATTCTGTCCGAACTGGAAGCTTCTATACTGAAAAGCAGCGATAAGCCAGACTTTGAGAATCATAAAATTCTCTTATGGAAATGTATGTCTCATTTTTCGCACTTTTGTGAAGCAAAGAATAGAGATATAACCACGTTATTTATTGATTATGTAACAAACAACTTTTTTAAAACGAATTCCGAGGATGCAAAATCCTGCAGTATTCTGAAAACGAAGGAATCATCAACTAATGATAATATGGAAGTGGATGTGCAAGATGCTAGCGATGATGAGAATGAGAAAGATGAAGAAAATGAGAAGAAGAATGAAGAAGATGGGGAGAAAGATAAAGAAAATGAGAAGGAAGATAAAGTCTCTCCTGCTACAGAATTGAAGCAAACATTTATTGCAAGTAGAAATTACAAAGTAAAGCTTTTAATTGCTCAGTTGGAGGTATTCGAAAAAATCGTAAATCCCAGAACATTATACAGAGAAGTAGAGATGCAGAAAATTTATTTAGATTTATTAAGTTCAAAAAGCTGTGACATACAAAAAGCTGCTCTGAATTGTCTCTTTACGTATAAATATAAATTTCTGTTACCATACAAGGAGACGTTGCATAATTTAGTAAGTGAGAAAAATCTTAAAAATGAACTAACGCGTTTTAAAGTCGACCATGAAAGTAACGTGATACTGACAGAGCATCGTAACGATTTTATACCTATTTTAATGAGGATAATTTATGCAAAAATGATATCAAAATCAAGAATGAGAATCGGTGGGAAAGGTGGAGGGCTGCTGAAACGAAAAATGATGTTACGTTTTTTGGCCGGCAGTCAAGAAAATGAAATGATTATATTTATAAAAATGGCATTTAAACCTTTCGAGAAATATATGTCACTCGAATCCAATGAAAACTTGAACTTAAATGAACTTGTTCGTAACATCATGAGTACTACGGACTTAAGCAATGTGATGCCACCAAAACGTTTGCAAAGTAGTGTAAATTTACTTGGCATTATAATAGAACAATTTGGTAGTAAGATGGCTAATAAGTTGTTGCCATATTTACTTGGCTTAGTGATATGTATCTTGGCAGAAATTACAGGAATTCTACAGAAATCAGATCAAGTTCTTGCAGGATATTTGTCGTCTATAAAAAATATAAGAACAAGCTGTATTTCTATACTAGCAAGATTCTTTGATCATTTTGAAAATTATGAATGGACTACACATGAAATGGATGCATTATTCAACGTAGCAGTATTTCCGCGGTTGGAAAAGTTGCCCATGGAGGGTATCCATAGTCCCACAGCTTTATTAAAATTATTTACAATTTGGGGCCAGAATTCTCGATATTATCCTTTACTTATAAAACATAGGGAAGATAATAAAAGTGTTAGTCCACTTCCATACATTATGCAACTTCTGTTGGGACCAAAGACTCATGGTTCTGTGGTTAATGCTATCTTTGATATGATTGAAAGAATGGTAACATTGCAAGACTATCGAAAAACTAATGAAACAGGAAATAATATGGAGATTGATTCACCTTTTGTTCCTTTAACACCCATACTTACAAATTTATTGGAAGTGAATCAAGAACTATTGTCTAATGGCGTTAATTACGGTTCTACTATACTTCTTCCATATGTCCCCATGATTTTACAGTTTATTAAGAAGAAGCTTGAGAGATCTAATAAAGGCGTTAATAAGACCATACTGATAATATTGTCACGTATTTCTGAATTTGTAACTGATGCAGATACATCTGATACACTTCTTACTCTTATCGTACCGATATTGGTTGCAAAGGCTGCAATTGGGCAAGGAGAAGAAGTGATCATTGAATTAATTACAACCGTTACGAATCTTATAAAGTGTGTTAAAAAACCGGAAATTCATCTACGTGCAATTACACCTTTATTGGGCACAGTATCAGCTGTTCCTGCTCGAAAACTTGTTATTCAGCTTTATAGCATTATTGCTGAAAGATCTGCCGAAGATTGTCGTCAAACACTGACACAAAATTGTCATTTGTTGACCAAGCTGAATTCTTGGGATCGTAGATGGATAGAACAACCAGACTTTCAGAAAAGATTGGATGCATTTACCGAGATCAATAAGATGGTAGAGGATAATGCTATTACACTGGAGTTTGGTGTAGCTATTATCTATAATTGTTATTACTTTTTAAAAAATGAAACAGATTTAGCCATGAAAGATTATTCTGGCCAATGTCTTAAATTCATTGCTCCAAAATTGGCAGAAGCATGCAAAAATAATACAGTAGATAAGCGTTATTTAATAGATGATACGATCTTAGCTCTTTTGAGAAGAGGCATTGTTAGTAAGAATGACTCTGTTAGACTTCAATCAATTGCATTTTTGGGACACATGGCAGCCGAGTGCCCAGAAATACATCCAGTTCTACGAGATTTATCATTACTTTGTAATAAAACGGATCCTGAAGTTGACTTCTTTGAAAATATGCAACATTTACAACTACATAGGAGAGCTCGTGCATTATTAAAATTTTGTAACGTAGCAAAGACATTAAGGAAACCATTAAATCCAAGAACTTTAACGCAATTTATTCTTCCATTTGCCTCAACGTATTTATGCAATGATAGTTTCATCCACAAGAATAGTCTTCTTGATGCTTCGATTGAAACAGTGGGTGTTGTATGCAGACTTCTGCCTTGGTATCAATATGAAGTTATTTTGAAACATTATCTTGATAGGTTGAAGTCTTCCGTTCAATTCCAAAAGCAACTTGTTAGAATAATTGTTGCGATCTTGGATTCTTTTCATTATGACTTGTCGAAGTATAAGACAGAAAAAGGACCTTTAGAAACAAATGACACTACTGAGGCTACTCAAAATAAAAATCCTTCTGCCGTAGCTGAAGAAAAAGATGAAAGTACAGCTCAACAGAAGAATGAAGAGGATGTAAATCAAGAAATGGATGAAATATTAAACGAAGCTTTGTGTTCTGAGAATATTGAAAATCCAGAGGAAGTTGTGGAAAAGATAACTGAACCAGAACAAGAGGATATACTTATCATAGAGAGACAAATATCACTTTCGAAGAATGGTGCAAGAAGAGTTGTGTTTAGCATATCAAAGCGTCTTTTACCACAGTTGCATCGTTCCATTATGGCAAGAACTCGTGGCGAAAATAGCCATAAACTTAATAAAAAACTGATAATGGCAGATAACGAGGAGGAAGAATTAATGAGAGTTCCTATTGCACTTGCTTTCGTTAAGTTGCTTCAAAAGTTGCCTGAATGTATTTTAGATTCAAACTTACCAGGGTAAGCTTCTTCTTACATGGAATGCCTTATGTATCCCTTACATTTTTGTTTATGAAATTGAATGATTGAACGTATCAATTTACATTGTTTAATTGTTACAGGATCTTTATGAAGTTATGCACATTTCTTAAGTCACGTTTGGAATCAGTGCGACGCGTAACACGTGAAACATTACAAAAAATTATGATAACACTTGGTCCAAAATATCTACACTATCTTTTAAGTGAAATGAACACCTTACTGATAAGGGGTTTTCAAGTTCACGTTCTTGCATTTACAGTGCAGTCGGTATTAGTTGCGTTAAAACCATATTTGCAAAAATTTGATATCAATGAGAATTTACAGAGCATTCTGTCAGTAAGTATTGCATAAAAGTAGTTCATTCAATAATTCTCTGCGTTACAAATTAATGACTGTATACTTTCATGTAACAGGTATGCAAAGTAGATCTATTTGGCTTAAGTGCAGAAGAGAAAGAAGTAATAGGGATTGTAAAAAATGTCTCAGAGGCAAAATCCACTAAGAGTTTCGATATCTTTCATATAATGGCGCAATATATCACGGAATCTTGTTTATTGGATTTAATTGTACCCTTAAAAGAAGTACTGGTAAAAACACACTCGCATAAAACCGTGCAGAAAGTAGCAGAATGTTTGAGAAACATAGTTTTAGGCTTAGCTGATAATACTTTCATATCATTGAATCAAATGTTAATATTCCTCTACGGTATTTCTTCTGAAAGTATTCCAGACCTTATGCCTGAAGAGCCAAGCAAAGCAATCACAGAAAGACAAGCCGAGGCAAAAGCCAGAGAAAAGTCAGATTGTTTTATCATAGTTCCTGAACCAAAAACCAGAATGGGTGTTAAAACTACTTCAAAAATGTCAAAGAACACTAATGCTCATATTATTACTGAATTTGGTTTAAAACTTCTCCACATTTTGTTGAAGAGAGACAAAATATCCAGCGCAGAATTTAAGCCTTTTATAGAACCATTTGTGCCGTTGCTAAGTAATTGTTTAAAATCTCAACATGTGAAGGTAAATTCTTTGCGTATAAAATGGAATAATCAATTTTTTACTTGGTTGAAGTATGACACCATAACATGTATTTTCAGTTGACCACTTTAGCATTGCAATGCCTGAACTGGGTACTCAAGATGGATCTGTCTGCCGTTCATGAGATGATCTCTGAAATTTGTACCTCTATATTCGCTTTATTGCACAAATATGCTGCAGCTGGATTAACTAAAGGCGATAATTTTGATCTTGTAATGGCTTCTTTTAAATGTATGTCTGTAATCGTTCGTGACGTAAAACATTTCACAATTAGTGCAGACCAATTGAAGATTTTGATTATGTATGCCGAGCAAGATCTGTACAATAGCGACAAACAAGCAACGGCTTTTGGTTTATTAAAAGCAATTATCTCACGAAAAATGGTTGTTTCGGAAGTGTATCCTGTTATGGAAAAAGTTGCCAGTTTGAGTATAACGTCTGAATTGGAGCACGTTAGATTGCAATCTCGTTCCGTTTTTTATTCTTACTTGATGGAATATCCACTTGGTAAACATTTGGATAAACATATAACATTTTATCTGACACAGCTGAGTTATGAAATGCAACCAGGTCGGCTGAGTGCGTTGGAGATGCTTCACAGTATTGTCACAGGATTCCCATTAGTAAGTATTTGTAATTTGTTAAGGAAGAGTATTCGAATTGAATTAAGTTGCTTTGTATAATTCTAGAAAACTCTGATACACAAATCGGGACTTATATTTCTTATGGCCAGCGTGAGATTGGTGAACGATGAAGATCCGGTGTGTCGCAAACTTTGTGCTAAATGTATGAAAGAAATGATTACAAGGATACCACATAATGCGAGGAATGACCTCTTTGACATTGTCGCACGATGGCTCAAAGATCCCAAGGTAATTATCGAAAAACGTTTATTAAAAATGTTTATCACATTCATAGGATATTTTTAATTATATTTTAGATAATGCATCGTACATTGGCTGCTCAATTATGCGGTATATTTGTAACTATAGAAAAAGACACCTTTGAGTCTCGTCTCAAAGAAATCTTGCCCTTATTATTGAAGCAATTTCACTCGAATTTCAATGATGACGATAAACCCGGTCGTTTTGTACTGTTGCGTACTGATCAAAAGACAAGGAAGGAAATGCCTTCGAATGTCAAAGATCCAGAAAGAATGAAGGACCATCATTTGTTCCAAGTTTTTCAGCTGTTATTGAAGATATCAGCAAATTGTAGCACATTTCTGAATAGCGCGAAATATAAGGAAGAAATTTCTTCGTTTGCCGGTAAGAATACAGGCTGTATAAGATTTTTATGTTACATTTTTAATAGTGATAAAACTTTATGTATTTTCCTTAGAATACAGCCAGTCCTTACTAGCATATCCGCATCTCTGGGTTCGACTGGCAGCAACACAAATGATCGGTTTCATTTTGGCGTCACTCGATTCAAACAAAATCATAGAACTTTTAAACAATCCAGAGAAACGAGATGGAGAAAGTGGTTACATGTATTCTGATCCAGTTGGTACCGTAAAAAGCTTAACACTGGACTTAATTGCACAATTACAGCCAGATATGACATTCGAAGAGCTGGCAGACCAGGCTGTTAAAAACTTAATTTTTATCGCGAGAATTTTGAAGTCCGTTAAAGCTCCTGATACAGTCATGGAAAAGAATAACGAATCGAACAATAAAGACGGAAATTCCTTGTCCCTTTCCTGGCTTGTTAGAAGATTAAGGAAATCTGCGAATGTGGAAATAACGCAAGCTCCTAAATCAATATCTGTGGTAAGACAGTTTATGATCAATAAATTTCCTATGTCCAATAACTTTTAGCTGTGGCAAAGAAGGCATGAAAAATAATTCTCTCGGTTTTTAGCGAACTGCTCTATTCAAATGGATCGCCGGGGCCGTAGCTACTATACCCATGGAATGTTTGAAAGTTGTACTTTTTAACATAATGTCGCCACTTGTAAGAGAAATGTCCACCGAAGAAGATAACAATACTTCCTTACGTCGGCTGGCAAAAGAGGCGGCTGGTATGATTAAAAAACGTTTAGGAAACGAAGAGTACACCCAAATATTATGCCAAGTACAGCAAAAAATAGACATTAAGAAAGCAGAAAGAAGAAAAATGCGCTCGCAGCAGGTTCGTTACATTATCTTCGCAAAATCAGCATATAATTGTTTCCGAATATCCACATGTACAATATTATCCGTCGATATTTTTTATTTCAGTTTGTGACTGATCCAGAATTGGCAGCCAAACGTAAAATTGCGAGGCAACAGAAGAAAAAGGAAGCAAAAAAGAGGAAATTAGATAATGTAAGAGGGAAGAAACCATCGAAACGTCGGAAAAGAGAAGTCGATCTAGATGTTGCGTGATATTCAAATATAAATTAAATTGCTTTGTATATATATAAAAAAAAAAAATGTAAAAACAAATTGTGAAATTCTTCTAGCATAATGTGACACCCATCTACACGACACTTCCGTTTGTATACATTTACATTTTTGTGAAGAATAGATATGCAGATATTACGTATCATGGTGGGAATCCTTAGGTTAAGCTGTTATAATGTACAGTTTAGCATACGTTTCAAAGGTAATAAAACACAATGTTTAAGATAAAACTGTCCAGTCGAAAAACTCTATTGTCACGTATCATTAACCGGTAATGTAATACTTCGTAGTGGATTTGATGTAAGAGGAGCGTCGTTATGTATAAGTATGATAATCTATATCCAACGTAACGCGCCATATATTGCTTTAGTCTGAGTATAACGAAGTGCACGCGCTCGGCAGGAAGTGTCGCCGGCACGAATCCTCTTTTCTATCTTTAGTACGGATGAACACCGTATAATAAACATATTTTTCGTCATATTAATCAAAATGGACTGTTTGCGATATATATAAACAACTTGGCGAACTGGCAAAAGGTTGTTAGTTAAAAAATTAATTCCACGAAGAAAACATCGTCTACGTCTTGTCGTTAGCTTTATTAAAGTTATCAAGAGACAAGTTACAAATATCGGGATAAAGTTTAAAATAAAATAAGTTTTTTGAGTAAATTAAATTAGTGGAAAATACATCAAGATGATTGTTACTGTGATATTAATAATCCTCGTTTTGATTTTGATACATGTGTACATGGACCCACGATGGACAATTAAAAATTATCCGCCAGGTAATTATTCAAAGTTTTACCTGTTTGTTTTTCTTTCTTTTAAATTTATTTATTTTTCAAAGTTCAAGAACTCCTCTTTCAAAGGCACGATTTAAAACGAATTAAATTCAAATAATGCCGGAAAGTCGTGAGACTACTTCTTTCTCGAACGAACAAACGCATTGATTAAAGAAGAGTTCTTCTTAAAGTAAAACTATGATACGATTTCACATAATTTATAATTCAGCAAATTACAATTGCTATTATTCAGTAAACACTGTCACTAACCGATCGAACTGATTCTATTCATTTCTATTCGTACTGTCATTGAAGTGTCATTGAAGCCACTGTACGCCGAATAAAACGAACTTTCCTGTTAATTACTTCATTCAATGAGTTACTCGTCCAATGACCCACTTACAATTGGTTCAGACGTTTAAATTCGCATTCGCCATTTAAGAAAATCAAGTTTCGAAATATCACATCAGACCATTCCAGGAATCCTATCTAAATCCATTCAATTCTAGACATCATCGCGACCTTTCCCTATGCCCTTCATTAAAGGTCACACATTTATCTATGAAAGAAAAAAGAACAAAAAAAAAATATCGTTGACCCTTGTGTCTTCCAAGTACCCACAACCCACAAAAAAGGTCGTTATCATCATACAATGGAACCTCCAGTATTGTGCAACTATTAACACAAAAAAAATTGTCTGCCGGTTCTCGTAATGCTATATTCAAAGCGTAACATTAGAGATATTTAAAACAGCAACTACTAAGCTTAAATAGCTAATATAACTTAAGTACATAATATTAAGATATTTGAGATTTCCTAGAAAAGTTTTCTTCGTTCTATTTACTTTGCAATTTAAAATACAGAAAGAAGACACATCCGTTCAGCTACATCAATAGCGAAAAATAACTTTAACATTCTTTTCACAAAAATAGGATTGTATTACTTCGTAAAGTAACGGTTCTTATGTCAATTAGAATTATGATGAGCGAGACCGGAAGTGGAGTAACCGTTTAGCAGAAGCCGTCGAGAGAAAGTGATCAATCTAAGCTCTGTAACTCGCGCACTCGAAGCTGAGGGTTCACTGTAATTGCTTACATCACATTCTTGCACGATAATCAGTCATGAGAGTGTGCTTAACACGTTAAATTCCATGGGGGTCACCGGTAACCGGTATTAATTGCAAGTTTGCTCGTAGTACCGCGGTTCCATTGGTGACCGGCTAAATCGAACTTAGCAGAAACGTAATTCGACTAAATTTGAGTGCTTTAAAATTTTGTATAATATTATTCTCATTACTGTAATGATGTGCATAAAATAATGCAATATAAAACGTATAAAAATTGCGTTATTATATATGTACATACACGAAATAGTTCATATTTTTTATATATGTACGTACATGTATGTTACTGTTCAAGTAATTCATCATTTTATATCATTAATAACACACTATTGTTAATATTAAGCAAATAAAAAGGAAAAATTGATTAATTTGTAAGAATTTATCACAAAAACGGTAATTATTAATAACTCAAATAATCAATCAGTGTGTTTAATAATCAGGGGCTACTGTTAGAACTAACTAAATAAAAAGGTAGTATTGATTAATTTGTAAGAATTCATCGCGTAAACCGGTAATTACTAATAACTCACGACTGTTTTCGATAAATGAAATATTCGCAAACATGAATGAAGTGGATAGAAATGTGAAACGTTTTTGGAACATGTAACAAGTTCCTTTAGGAAAGATACATATCTCTGCATTTTTGCCCGGTTGTTTTTTTACCTTGTAATAAGGTTTTCTCAGTAGTTATCAATAATGCACCGAGTAACAACGTAATAGATAATCTTATTTGATTATTCAGTGCAAGAAGTGAGGCAAATCGACGAGCAGCATAACATTAACGGGTTCAATGATAACAATCATCCATGACTCCGTTAGAAGTAAATGATTGACACGCGTAGAAATGTGTTAACAGTAAAACTGTCAAGTTCAAAGTGACCTGCGGTTAAATTTTTCTAAAAATTTTCCAAATAGATACGTGAATCACACAACGATTACTATTATCGCATCTGACAGCGGTAAAGTTATTTATGCTCGTTATTATCACATTTAGCAACGTTTAAATATCGGATTAACGTATGATAAAGTGCTGTGTTATCTAATTTTATGCAGCTCTTCGTTGTAATTTAAATGTATCGTTGCACCCGCTGCCATCTTTCTATAAAGTTGTATGATCTTTCAGGTCCTTATCCTTGGCCATTCTTTGGCAACAGCTACGTGCTGAAGCGTCTAATGCGTGAATACGGCACACAACATAGGGTATTTACAGAGATTTCTAAGCGATACAATAGCAGTGTCATTGCTATAAAAACTGGAAATAACAATGTCATCGTCGTTTCCGGTAGTAAAAGTCTGAGAACGGTTTTGACCAATGAAGATTTCGATGGACGTCCATGGAACGAGTTCATCAAAATACGAAATTTCGGGAAGAAACGCGGTAACTTATCTCTATAGAAAGAAAGCTGATTTTATACTCTTTAAAAGTTGCTATATTACTATTCATTATCGAAGTTGGTTTTAATTAACAATATGGAAGTTAAGTAATTGCAGTTGCAATCTGTTTAACACTAGAACGACCGACGTTAAATTTGATACATTTAAATATATTAAATAAGAACTTTGGAAGAAGCGAAATCAAGGGGTGGAAAATATGATTGATTTTGTAATTTGTGTTTTATAAGATCAACTTAAAATTTCTAGTCCAGGACTCTCCTGTAAACTTAGGGAATTTTTGGAAAAAAATGTGAGCAAGTCATTTTGACTTGCTTGGTCGTTCTAGTGTTAATGATCTGAAATGCTTAATATGAAAGTATCCTCCTAACAAGATTACAAATTTTGAAGAAATTCTATTTAGATGAAGTAACTTTGAAATAACGACATAGACATATTGTATAGAAATATAGTAATTAATGAACTTAGAGACGCCATCAGTATCGCGTTAAGATATCTACCTTGCAAGATCACAAGGTATCAAGTATCTTTGAGAAAAGTAGTAGCAATGTATTTCTTATATGATTTTTAATTCTGAGTATAGAAATCATCACTCTTGTCCTTAGAAAACTGTACAAACAATACTTTTTTATATGTTATAAAACCGATTGAATTTCTTGTCGTTCCAAACATCAGGTATCACAATGAACGATGGCCCTGATTGGAAAACATTACGGGGATGGTCTTTACGTAATTTGAAAACTGTTGGCTTTGGAAAACGTTTAATGTCGGATCTGATCGTTGACGAGCTCATAGATGTTTTGAATGAATTGAAAAGCGGTAAAGTGAAACAAATGAAGTCGGTGCTAGCTCCTGCTGTAATAAATGTTCTATGGACTTTAATTACGGGAAAGCGATTCCCCGATATGGAGAAGTATGTTGAATATATATCTTAAGAGATCACTTCGTTTTCAGAAATATCCTACAGATTATTTTCCCTTTAAATCATAATATCATAGAAAAGTGTGAATAATGAGGACAAATAATTAAGTAAGAGTAATTATAGCAATGAGTTTGAGTATAATTTATTTTAATGAGTACACTTAGCCAATTTTAAAATCATTATCAATCTCGACCAGTTCTTGATTTGAAAGGCAAATGGCGGATGATAGTTAAAGTGAAATTCTTCTTGAATTTCAGTTCAAATCGAAAAATTATTGCGTGACACGAAAAATAATGGTTATTCGTAAATAAAGCGTTACGAAACCGTTAAAGAAAAAACGTGCATTTAAAGATAGGATAATCAATGATGATAACTCATTATCCAATATTTTCCCATAGATTACTGCATTTCTCGAACTTATTAGAACGCCGTGCACAGGCCTTCGACATGCTCGGTGGTTTACTCACGGCTTTCCCATGGATTCGTTACATTGCACCAAACCTTTCAGGGTACAATCTTCTTCTGAATTTTAACAATGAGCTTAAGGACTTTTTAATGGTAAGTTTATGAGTAATTGTTCTGTTTATTTTGTCCAATAAGAACTTTTTTGCCAAACTATGACTACACTTTGGTATATTGTTATTTTCAGGAACAAATCATGGACCACAAAAAGAGATATGTACCGGGAACCGAGTCTGATTTGATAGACATGTTTCTTCGCGAAGCTGTTATGAATAGCGATAAGGATAGTGTTTTTACAGGTATGACTGAGTTTTAAGTTAAAGTGTTGGCGTTTTTAATTGATTTTAATCTCTCGATCTATTCACATAATTAAGAAAATATTATTTTGCTCGAAAAGCATGGATTTTATCTCGAATCGTCTTTTATAGAATTCTTTGATCCTTTTGCTCTTTAGAGAGTAAAGAGAAATAAGATAATGTTTGAATTGAAATTAATTCGAAGTAGAAATTGGGATTGGTGTAGAGGTAAAGATTGGAACGATCAATTAGTGAACCAGAGTTTAACTGCACGCAATATCAGAGATATTTTTCATACGCGATACTATAAATTCTATGATTAGGAATCCAATTAAAACTGCAGCTCATAGCTGAGTTACAGTATCTGAAGGGAAGCAATATAACGAAATAAATATTGGATCGAGGAAAAATTTCTTCGTATTCGAACGCAAAAGTAAAAACACGTTAAATATTTTGTACTTGAAATTAAGTTTATTACATCAAATAATGCCGATTTGTTCGATCTATTCAGTCGATTATTAACTATTTCTGAGGTAAAAACCATAATTTGGCCGTTGTCAAATGTACGATTTCTTGGCAAAAAATTTCTTCCACTTTTGCGCTAAAATGCGAATAATTCTTTTCTCGGTACCAATATAAAGAAACATAAGACAGAAAATTTCAAAAAAATATCACGACATACGATGACTACGACTGACGTTATTATATAGTGCCTCTGCCGATGAACTTTCAGTTTCTCTCTGACATTAGGAGAATTAATGTCTCCATCTATAAACAAGCATGCTAATAGAAGTATCCACACGAGAGAAAGCGTTTTCACTGTAAGCTCTCTCGTGCAACCCTTCTTCTAAATGCAACCTCTCTACGTGTCCCTATCCTATGTGATTTTCAGACGATCAATTAATGATGCTACTGGTTGATTTCTTCCTCGCTGGTTTCAATAACACCACAGCGACATTGGATTTCCTTTTCTTACACATGATCGTGTATCCGGAAGTTCAACGGAAGCTGCACGAAGAACTTGACTCGGTTATTCAGACCGATAGACTTCCTCAATTGTCGGATAGATCAGAGTAAGTTGAACTTCTACCATAATACTTAATTATCCATTAAAAATAATGTGTCATATCGACAACCAGAGAATTTTCGACTCTCATTTATCAATCGTTCATAACTTATCTTTGATTAGAAACTAAGTTTATGATGTGTTTAATTTAATTAGACTTCTAATTACGTTAATCAAAGTAATTACATTTCTTTTATTTTCCTTCGATAATACTTGCTCTCCGTTTTCGCGCAACGTGATGATAATCTTCCTGAAACTGTGGGAGAGTAAAAGCAGATTTTAAGAGGAGAAATTCGAGAGAATCTCTGAAACGAGAAAGTCAAAATGGTCTCATTGTTATAGACTCCATTACACGCAAGCTGTGATGGCCGAGGTTCACAGAATGTGGATAATATTTCCTATAATCGGACCACGGCGAACGGTTCGTGATACGAAATTGGACAATTGCACCATACCGAAGGATTCTTTCATCTTGATGAACACGTATTCCGTTCATCTTGATCCCACATTGTATCCTGATCCACATTTATTTAAGCCGGAGAGATTCCTGAAGAATGGAGTTTATCAGTCGGATGAAAATCTTGTGACTTTTGGACACGGTAGATTATTATTTAACAACGATTCTTGTATTTTTTACACGTGATACTTCTAACAGAATTTTACTAATAGAATTTTCAGTTGATTAAATCTATTGTTATATGATGTATCGGATCTATTGCTTTACTAATTTACTAGATCTAATATTATGCCATTTAAGATTAATATAATTAATAGATTAAATATAATATAACTAATAGATTAAATCTATTA
The DNA here is from genome assembly GCA_910591515.1 of Cerceris rybyensis. Lineage (NCBI taxonomy): Eukaryota > Metazoa > Arthropoda > Insecta > Hymenoptera > Crabronidae > Cerceris > Cerceris rybyensis. Next base: position 11,680,614 of record OU342790.1, read on the forward strand.
TTAATTTTTCGAGATTCCTAGGGCACCGAAAAATAAACGGGTGTTTCTTCTTAACTTTTCTTCAATTATTTTTCATTTACAGGAAGAAGAAAATGTCCTGGCGAGGTGTTGGCAAAATCTGCCCTCTTCTTGCTTTTCGTCGGTGTGATGAAAAAATATAAGTTGCAGCCAATTTCAGGAAAAGGGCCGTCTTCCATTGAAATCATTCCAGGCCTGTCATTGTCACCTAAACCTTATGAAGTCACGCTTATTCCACGATGATTTCTCCATTTAGTAATTTAATTATTGATAGCCAATTTTCAACGGTGGTTTGGCTAGCGGATACTCGACGAAGAAATATTTGCTACTGTAAAACAGTATTTTCTGTAATTATTACAAAATGGGAATAAACAGCAAATAGATTCGAATAATTACCATGTCTTTTATTGATATAACGAGTGCACGTAACTGAGCTAATTACGCAAATTATGTTTGCACACTTAAGATCAGTGTTAATTCTTGTCAATACATTGAATCACGACTATAACTCTGCATTCTAATTCTCCTTCCTAATTCCTAGAATCCAATTTATTAATCCTTTTTTGCTATCTTTTTTATATGTCAAGACTCCAACGAGATTCTACAATGTTAGCTTAAACGAATTAGTGAAAATGGGTAATAAAAATAAAACGTAGTTTGTCTTGTTTTGATATTTTATTTAATATTTATTAGAGCTTTAAATAAAAAGTAGTCTTTGTATTTATGGAACTTACTTTACTATAAGTCTTGAAAAAAAACCTGTAGTCTCCAGAAGAAGAAAGACAAACTGTGGTCCACTGATCTCATTTTTGGACTATGGGTTTTTATATTGAGGACTATTGTCTCATTTTATGACTATGGGTTCTTACATGTGGTGTGAGAAAAATCTGATTATATCTTATCGACGCATGGATAAACAATTATAGTTAAAAAATTATAACATAAACGTTATAATATGACTACACAAATAATAATTTAGAATTTGTACTCATTAACATTCTGACTTTCTTAAAAAAAGAAAGGTAGTTTTTGATAATCAAATATATACTTATTTTTTAATATACAAGAAACTCTTCGTCTGCAAAGTGATAAATTGTTTATACAACACTCTTCCACTGTAAAGAGCCTCGACTTGAAGACTAACGACAGGCACATTTGTTAAAACAAATTTTATTCTTATTTAGAATAATAATTTTTAAGATGTTGAAACATTTTCGCGCTTATGCCATATATTTGTCATTTTGTCGTTAATAAGACGAATAATTACTAATGTTTATTATTACTGAAAAATAACGTTCCTTCAAGTCGCCAAGTTCGATATAAAAATCTCCAATGATTTCGGGTCAAAGTATCTCAGCCTGTAAATAGACGGGAGTTTATTTGACTCTAACAAATTCTTCGTTCGGTTATCGTTTATTGTTTCTGCCTCGTGAAAGTCGCTTTACGCGTCGTTTTACGTGTTCGACGAAATCAGTCTGTTTCGCGGAAGTCCAAATGTACCTTTGGTCGCACATGCCGATCCTTGTACGAGTGGAAAAATACTAAAATCTGTCAGACTATTACAAGTTGAATTCTGCCACGATCTTTAATAACTTATTCGTATGATTTAATCGGGAGAAGTAAATGGATTCGATATGATCTGTATCTAATCTTGCAAGAATGTAATTACTCCTCTTATTAACGATCGATCTGCATGATATGTTGGAAATTCATTTTTAAGTAACAGTTTATTTACATTTGAGAGCTCCTTCTTAGTCTTGAGCACGAGGTAACAAAGTTTTTAATTTTACGGTAGATTTACTGGGTTGGAAAGAAAGTAATTTCGGTTTTGTATTGTGAAGTAACACTAGCACTCGGAGAAAACCGAAAACCCAATAATTGTTCTCATTTTACATTTCTTCAGCTTCAATTGTTGTGATGACCTTACCTGTTACGGTTACTGTTACGTCGGTATCTTATTATCATGACAATAATATGTTAAATAATAATACAAGAAAAACATCCTAGAGCTGAGAAAGTTCATTTAACACTAGGACTACCACACCAGTCAAAATGACTGGTAAACAATTTTTTCCAAAAATTTTCTGAGTTCATAGAAGAGCCATAGAACAAAACTTCTGCGTCCATCACAAAAGACATAAATCATTGCATTGATTATTCTTTCTGCTACTCGATGCCTTCTTTTTCAAAGTACCTATTTAATATATTGAAATATACTTACTTTTATAGCATTACAAATAGCATACTTTAACCCCTATATAGGCAATTTTTTTTAAGTTATCAATTAACGTATCATTATACTAGACCAAGTCAAAGGAGTTGGTCTAAAGTGAAATAACCATAGCACTTAATTAACCCGTTGTCGTGCTATTTCTTTTGTCATTGAATGTGCAATAACTCTAAATTAATTACTAAGATAACAAACTACTCCTTAACTCATTAAGGCGTAAAGTTGTGTTAACGCAACATTTCACTTCTAATTTTTTTCAGGGAATCGGATTAATTTAATTTATATTTTAACCTATGTCATAGTAAAAGAACATACCAAAAGCTTGATTTGTGCATTTTTGTTCTCTAATTGTTCATCACCTTAAGTCCTACTTTTATGTAATCTTATAACAAATATATAGTCGCATTTAAAATATTTCCGTTATTTCAATGCTCGGTCCTTAATGGGTTGATTTCGGATATAGTCTCAGTCAACGTAACATTGAATAGCATAGAATTAATTTTATTTTATCAGGACTCTCTGATATTTTGAATATAATAATTTTTGGAATATTTCAAAGTTGACTGTACCATTTATCGCGTCAAGGGTAGCACTAGTTATTGTACGGCCAAGGGTTTAAAGTCGAAAAGTACCAAAAGGGAAAAAAGAACTTGAAGATCGAAACGATGAATCCCACCGAGAAACAATAGGAAGAAGGAATACCGGTGAGTGTATCTAATCTTGCACAAATCCATTCGTCTTTTTTATTTTAGATAAATTGGAATGATACAGAAGGAATTGTATTTTCGTATGTACAAGTTCATCTAAATTTAGCTTTGGTTTAATTGACATTGGAGATCTTACTTCTTGCCTTAAGCTTGAGATAATATGGTTTCGGTGATACAGTAAAGCCATCGTAGCTCTTTGGATCTGGTTCTTTGTGATCAGGTGAAATTTCAAAATCGAAATGATGAATCACGTAGGCAAAGAACAGGAACAAAGAAGATCGTGCTAGTATTTCTCCAAGACAACGTCTTTTACCTGAGATATAAAATGACAATTAGTTATTAAATGTAATTTTGAATTTCCGGTGGAGAAGAAGAAATTAATGGCGTTGGAATATTAGAATTACTGGAACTTGTTCAAACTGAAACTTGCGGAATCATGAAAGCCGTCAACAAACTTTCTTTATACACGAGTGTCTTCCGAACGGTATATAGTTAATTCAATTAATTATTTCCATTTGAAAAAATTCTAAGAGATTGCAAAAATATCAATAATCTGTGGTAAAAATTCCAAGCTTATGTGTTTTAATAGTTCGCCAAAGGAAATTCTCAAAAAGAGTGAAAAAAAATAACTGGCACATGGATGACCCTTAAATCTAAGATCAGAAGGGGAAGAAATAAGAAGAAATGATATTCCACAATAACCATCTGAGAAGAAAGATTTAAAACTAGTCAGACAGAACATCAGACAAAATTAGTATCGAGGAAAAATAAATTCTTGATAACGAATGATTAAAGTTACCTAAACCAAAAGGTATGCTGGCGTTGTTCTGACAAAATCGGCCTTCTTCGTTCAAAAAACGCTGCGGTCGAAATTCTTCCGGATGATCCCAGTACGACTCGTCGTTATGCACGCTTTGAAAGTTGAGAATCACTGTCGTGTCCTATGAAACAATAATAGCGAGTATATGTATTAATCGTCTAGCAATCAAGGCTTATATATCTAATTTCTTCACCTTGGGAATCCGATATCCGTTGAATGTTACATCCTTCATGGCTTTATGCGGTACTCCCAACGGTGCCAAGATTAAATATCTTTGTACCTAATGAAAACTCATTTAAAGTAACATGTACAAAATTGACAATCAACTGGGAGTACATTTTTTTCTTCATTCAATTCCACAGAACAACGATGAAGTTTTGCAAACTTTAGTCTCATGTCTTTATTTCTCTATGCCAATTTGGAAGAAATAATAATTTACTAAATGATTCAATAACTTTCAAATTATCATTACTATATTCTTAAATAGTAATTATACTATTTGAGACTCATGAAATTGTTTTTATTTACTGATAAATTGACCCAGAGAATGCAGTCGCAGACTCTTCATCTCAAGAATGGTATTCAATTATTAAAAGCTATAACTCAAGACATTATTAAAAAATTTGGAAAATTCTAATTACCCTGTTTATATGAAAATTAGTATTTACAAATCTATATATATAAAGCTCAAATACCACTGACTGACTGACTCACTCACTCATCACGAAATCTCAAAAACCACAGAACGGATTGCAATGAAATTTGGAACATCCTTCCCCTTGGGTCTTAGATGCTCACTAAGAAAGGGTTTTGGAAAATTCGAAATTTTAGGGGAGGGTTTTGGGGGGTTAAAGTATGGGCCAAACTCATCAACGCAGAGCTGAAATACTTGAACTAGAAACATGAAATTTTGCATGAGCGTTCCTTCTAGGGTATCAACGTTAAACTTAACTTTTACTAATTTAAGTAGTCCTTAATCCTAATGATATTAAACCGTAGCGAAGGACGGGTACTTTCGTAAATAAAATTCTCCTACCTCCGCGAGAAAAGCCTCCGTCATCGGCAAGGAAGAATAGTCTTCCAAAGTAGGTGGCCGAGTTCTACCGACCACATTGTCCATTTCGTCCTGAAGAATTTTAATCCATTCAGGATGCAGTGACAGGAATAGAAAGGTAGATGCCAACGTGTCAGATGTCGTTTTTGATCCAGCCAAGAAGAGATCGAGACAGAGAACGAGAAGATTTTCTCCTGAGAAATAAATGCTCGTAGAAGAAACTTGAAGTTTACCTTCTCATTTTCTACTGATTTATTATATTACTTACGATCGAAGATCGTGTTGCTGGGATTACCATCATTGGAGGAAATTTCCATGAGAAAAGCATCGATTAAATCCTTCGGCTGATTTCCGCTCAGCTGTTTCTCATGAATAATAATCTCTTCGTTGAGAAAACTCCAAAACTTATCGAGAATTTTCATTAATTCGTTGTAACCCGAGAGTTCGGGGATTATAAACCGTAGAAATGGCATTTGTGAAATTACACCGCCCATAGTATCTACCAACCTGTGTGTATAAATGTTTCAAATATTTTTTGCTCATTGAATTAAATGTGTTGAGAATTATGACAATGTTCTCATTTATTCCTAGCCTCAATACCGATTAATTTCTAATTATTTCTACAAAATTAATCCACAATACTGAAATATAGAAAGCTCCAATTATTCCAAGTATTTACATAGATCAATTTCATCATTACTGTCTCGAATAATCCAATTATTTATTCAATATTTATGACAATGATCAAGATCTATTGGTATATTCAATGATTGATATATTCAAGATTTATGACCAGACTGCGGATTTTTATGTATTTATGACAAATTGAATATGGCTAAAATATACAAAAAGGACATAATATAAAAATATATCTAAAATATCCAAAGTATGGTATTTGTTGTAATATTTATTGAGTGCAATAAATCCCTAGATAGGTTTTCCTGTCTCACCTGCATTTGTGAAACTCGAAATTTGCATAAACATCCGCAGTCTATTTATGACAATGATCTCATTTATTCCTAGCCTCAAGCCTGATTAATTTCTAATTAAATCTATAAAATTAATCCACAATACTCGAATATAGAAAACTTCAATTATTCCAAGTATTTACACAGATCAATTTCATCATTACTGTCTCAAATAATCCAATTATTTATTCAATATTTTGTTATTCAGTAATTTTCAATTAGTGTCCTCTGACGTCTCAAAGTTTTTTCTTCTTCTTTTCTATTTTATTTTTATCCCCGACCCACCTGAAAGTATCGTGAACAACCTCAAGAATTTCCCTCAACTTTTTATCCTCATATTCGAATCTGTGCCCGGCGAACATAAACCAAAGGGAATTCAAAACGGCAACATCAAAAGCAGTGTTCATCGGTACTGCTCTTTTTTCACTCGTCCTTCGAAGATAATCGACGAGACACTCTGCTTCCGTCGTCAATTGGTCTATCATTGTTGATTGACCTAATCCAAATGTTCTCAAATGACGCATAGTAAATCTACGACATTGTGACCATATTGGACCATCAGTGAATAAGACACCTGCCGAATATATTTTCATGATAATCATTTCACTTCAATTATTCTTGCCTGCTTTTTAACGTTTTGTTTTCTACTTGTTCAACTTGAACTGCTCACTTGTTAGAACATAACGAGTGTAAAGTTCCAAACTCCTGAAACTATGACATGTTGAATAATAATTTAAGAAAAATTTCCCACCTTACAGATTTTAATTCAAAACATTTTAGAATTAATTGAGAATATATTTTTTTAACAATTGGGCAAGTACTGTCGACATTCTTTCGATCAGTTGTCGGCTAATTCAATCTTTACTTTTGTCTATGTTAATATCCATGGATATTATACAAGGCAAAGTGGTAGAAATTTTTTGAAAGTGGTTAACATCATCGCGGAAGTAGAAAGATAAGACAGATAAGCATTGCTGATGCGGTTACAAAGACATTCTACGACGTAAGCTTCAATTACACAGATACGTTCTTTTAGTTGACTCGGAAGTTAAATAACAAAGATTTATGGAACACCGGTGAAAGAATCTTCGTAGAGAAGAAAGTTTAAATTGCGAAGAATAGTAGGAAGACACGGAAGAAAGAGGCTCTTACCTTTCTTCTTCCCAAACGCTCGAACTCTGAAGAAGAAACCATCCGGTCGGCCGTTGAATTCTTCCTGAAGGAGAACCTTCTTCACCAGATCATGCGTTGAAATCATAACTAATTTCTGATTTCCCAGTTTCAGTCCCAAAATTGGACCATATTTTTGAGCTAATTCTTGGAATGCCAGGTGCGTGTAGCCGTGTTTCAACTTCAGTCGACGAAATAACGGGAAACATCCAATTATTGGTAGCCATTTTGGTCCTAATAGAACGTTTAAAGAAGAACATCGATGTCAGCGTGATATTCACTGTTTTATCACTAATTGTAAGTTCATAACACGAGAAAATCATATTCAGAATTCTCTAATTCTATCTGTAACTCTTCAAATTTGAAAAGCACAAAAAATTACCGCACTAATTTGCTTCTACAAACTGTAATATCCTTATACGACACTTTTATTACTACCTGACTGTATACTATAATAAAAAGTTATATAATTAATTATAAACTATAATAAGAATTAACAAACTACAATAAAATTCTTCGATGACCTCAGGTCAAAGTATCTCAGCCCTCAAATAGATGGGATCTTCAAAAGAACAAAAAGTGAAGACACCAAGCTACTTTTACAAACTGTAACTTCCTTAGTTTGATTAAATTTAAATTGAAATTCTATTATTGCATAACAATTAAAGATGAAGAAATGAAGGAAAATTTGCTAATTAAACGAACGCACCAGGTGGAAAACCGGGGGGCTTCAGACAATCATAGATACAAAAAACACAGAAAAGGACTGAGAGAAGGAAGATCGCCGCGTACAGCATCTTCGGATGCACTGATTCCTCTCTCGGCAAGTTGGAACGATGTAACTATACTACGCATATATACGGATATGGCAACAAAAACGATTGCGGTGCCAACCCCGTGATATTATCAGGGTGACACCCATGGCCTCTGACAAAAATATCTTTTGTGTCAGATATCCTCTTTTCATAGTGCACGCCACGCCTCGGATTTCCGTTATATAAGAGCCACTGGTTGTCCTCTCATCTTTTTCTTCGTTTCCTATTTTTTGTCGTCGCACCAACGCATTGGAAATAGAGAGATTAATTTTACATTTGCCGTTGTCCATTCAAGGCTATCTTCCTACAGCTGTTATCGTCGGAAGCTTTTGGAGTGGCTGACAAGTGTAATCGTACAATTATGATAAATTAGTATATTAATATCTACGTTGGTTTTAGTTGGTTTGCTATATATGTTGGTTTTAATGTACTACTTTAAGTATTGCGTCTTTTTTTTATTCTTTTGTTTGACACTTTGAATGGAAATTTAAATAATAATTTGAAGATTTATATTTATATCTATCAATTTATAACTTAGCATTATTGTATCTATTTTGAATTTAATATTATTATATCTATCAATTTATAATTTGAGGATTACAAGTTTCAGTCATGACCTTGAACTTGGTTGTACTGTTTGGCCGTAGGATGCGGAAGATTGATACGAAAGGAATTGACAATGTTGGAATGATATTGTAATTATTGCGAGTCTTGATTCTTTTGTATTTAGTTTGAAATTATATAGTTTCAAACTATTTGAGCAGTTGAGTTTGAGTTATGATTTCTAACAATGTCTTTTCTATTCCAGTATGGGAGCAGGTATGTTAATTATAACGCAGCACCTTGATTGTTATGACTGTTTTTGTTTCTTTCTTTCTAGGTTTTTGTTCAAGATATGAACAACAAGTTGAGAGGCAGAATGTCAGTTATGACTTCGATATTTTCTGGTCCACACAATGTTGACAGTGATAAATAAAACATTGATACGTGAGAAAGTACATTGACAGTATTAATGTTTAGCTATTACAATTTCATTTGTTTCTTTGACGTTATCGTCTAAGTTTGAAATAACAATTTGAAAGGTGACATTTCAATGATAATTTTGATATTACATCTGACAATTATGCAATATAGAAGATTGATATAAAAGTAGGAATAAATGTTTGCAATGAGTCTACCAACGTAATGGATTCACAAACGGAGTTACGTTTCGCGGAGAAAAATAAATCAGCATAGAAACTGAAAGCTTTTTAAAATTACACGTGCCAAACAGGAATGCGATGAACGTACAACCGAGCTTCGCCGAATTTTTATCCCGAGGCTCGGTTGAACGCGTTTCTTTTACGACAGGAGTAACACACTTTTTCGCTCGGAATACAGATCGTCGGAAATCAAGCGAGTTGCTAACACGGAGAAGTTCAAATAGAAAACCGATTTCTCCGAAAACTGTGGTTTCGGTTGACGGACTCACGTTAGTTCTGGTTTGGAGTACACAAAAAAGATTATCCTTCTTCTCGACAAACAGCGTTAGAAGAATTTCTACTTGTCAGGAAATTCCAAACACTCTATAATCAATTTTTATTATAATTCAAATTACTTCAGACTTTCAAAAGCCACTTTATCTCAATTGTGAAGAAAGTCTACCATTTGAGAAATCTGATTCTTCAGTTCTGAGAATCGAAATATTACAATGACATCTTTCAATTTAATTCTTTCAAAATCTTTCAATTTACTTATTGTAAGAATAAAAATATACAGGTAACCCTCCTATAACACGGTAGATACGTTCCTAAAAAATGCCGTGTTGTGTGAAACCGTGTTGTATGAGACCCAGAGCAAGTACAAAAAGAGGTGTTGCGTTCCGAAAACTTATTAAAAACAAATATTTTTTTTTAAATTCTACATAAACAACTTAATTTTTATTAAAAATATATAAATGTATGTACAACACAAAACAAAAAATATTATTTTAATTTGATGCAACTATAATTTAATAAATTTCTTCATCGTCACTGTTCAGTATAATCAATCGAGAACGTTTTTTTGGTGGAATGATATCGCCTTCAATTTCAGAACTTTTTTTTTCATTTAAAGTTTTTGTATTTTCTTTCCTCTTTAAAAAATCTGTAATTTTACTTTGCTTTCTGCTTCTTACCGGATCAATGTTAATTTTTCCTTAATATTTTAAAGACGAAAAAGTTGTTCTTTGACACACCGTGGCTCGACGCAGACTGTCGATCAGCAGCGTGAAATACTTTTGTTTTCAAGCCACGGAGATGAAATCAAAATAGTTTATGGCACACTGGATCTTTAAGACGGCAAGCCTCGTCGCGGTTATAGAAGTACAGTGTTGTATAAAGGTTTGTGCAATTTTCTTACCATGTTACAGCGAAACCGTTGTAGAAGGGTTTCCGCAATTCATAAATCGTATTATAGCGAAACCGTGTTGTAGGAGGGCTACCTGTATATGACTATATAACAGCAACAGTTGCTTCTTCTACTTCAGCTTCGCAACACGTTCCACAAACTCGTATTTCCATAAAAAAAAATATTGTACTTTCAGTCGTAAGAAGTAAAAGTAAAAGAAAGATACTTGAACGCAATAAAAATATTCTTTCTTCTTAAAAATATGTGCAAATTAACGTATCTACACTTCTCATCTCCTTTAAAAGAAAAATCTAAGAAATCCTATCATTACTCTTAAAGATTCATAATGCAAGGTATCATCCTCATAGATACCCACGAAGAACAAAACTTTCTACACCGTCCGTAAATTATTTCCTGGTCCGACTAGTTAATCCATACTGAAACCTTCCGTACTGTGTGTCTTCCTCGAGAGTTTAGAGGGGAAATCCGTCACGATCTTGCCGGTTCACGAGAGTGCTCGTTAATTACTGCATCCGGTATATCGTTGAATCTCTTCGGGTTATCCACGTTATAACTCGCTGACCTTCCGCAACGTCGCGGAACAACGGCGAGAAACTTTCGATGCGCCTACGACATTTCTTCCTCGCGGGATTGCTTTGCTCCGTTTTGGAAAGTCGATGGAAAGTTCTTGCCATGGGCGTTTGGTATGCGATTAACTGATTTATTGCGGGGTAAGTCAATCGGTACGTGTCAGATTGTAAAATGATTGCATCGAGAGGCTACGGTGGATAGAGCTAAAGGATGTGACTTGCAATCAGCAGGTGTTGGTTCAAATTTTCGTTACTCTTGAAAATTAAAAAAATTTCCTGTCTAATAGTTACATAATAGTCTTGACGAGTGTGTAGCTCACCTAAAACGATGGTTTTTAAGCGAAAGAGCAGTAGCATTAAAGGATCTATGGTGGATAGAGGTAAAGGCTGTGATTCGCAATCAACAGGTGCTGGTTCAAATTTACGTTTCCTTTGGAAATTTAAAAAGGTACCCGTGTAATATTTATATAATTGCCCCGGTAGTTTGCAGACCACCCAAAACAATGGGTCTTAAGCGAACGGGCAATAATAGCGGTGGGTCTATGACGGATGGAGAGGTAAAGGCTATGGTTCACAATCAGCAAGTATCGTTTCAAATTTTCTTCAGAAAATTTAAAAGGTCTTCCGTTTGATATTTATATAATAGTCTCGGTAATTTACAGACTAGCTAAAACAATAGCTTTTAAGCAAATGAACAGTAGCAGTAAGTACAAGGTGTACGGAGGTAGGGAGGTAAAGAATGGTACTCGCAATCAACAAGTAACGGATTAAATTTTCTGTGTGATATTTATATAATAGCTTCGGCAATTTACAGCCTAGCTAAAACAATAGGTCTTAATGAAATGAACAATAGCAGTGCAGGGTGTACGGTGCATAGGGAGGTAACGGATGGTACTCGCAATCAGCAGGTACTGGTTCAACTTCCCCATCACCTCTGAAAAATTTAAATTGTTTCCAGTGTAATATGTATGTCCTCTGTAGTTTGAAACCCGCTTAAAACAATGAGTGTTAAACCGATAAGCAAAGAGTCTATGATTCTAGAGTCTAGTTTTGAAGTAAAGGCTGGTATTCGCTATTAGCAGTTGCAAGTTCAAATTCCCCGTTGGCTTCACCTCTCAGAAATTGAAAATGTTTCCTATGTGATGGGTGTATCATAATCTTGGTAGTTCGGGAACCATATAAAACCGTAGATTGTAGACCAATTGAACGCTTTGCGCAATGAGTGCAAAAGCAATTGAGGGGCTATTGTATATAAGGAGGTAATTGTTCGATGTCGCAATCAGTGGGTCTCGAGTTCAAGTCCAACGTCACTTATAGACAATTGTATCTGAATTATTATCTAATGTATCATTGACGACGGTTCTGAATCCTACTAAAATAGTATGTCTCAGGCAAGCCATAGGAGTCAAAGTAAAAAATATATACGTACATACATTGAATATCAGTTGAGAGATAATAGAGGAGTTTGAGCTATTCCTATACGCGAGATTATGGCTGATAATATCCTTTTTTAGATGCTTACCTTTTCAATTCAGTATGTTAGCCTTTCCCTCTTTAACATTAATGTAATAGAAGCTGGAAGTTTTCTAACAAAAAAAAAATTGACAAAACATGAAATTTGCAAATGTTATAATTGGATCTAAAATTTTTAGTAACTTTCTAACTTCTTTCATTTCTAATTTGATATCGTCCTCTGAATATAAGAATTACAAATATTCCCAGTCTCAAATTTTATATCCAACTTTTTGAAATTCCATTTCCACCAACCACGTTTCAGAGTTTACAGACGAATGTGTTTCAAGAAGCACGCGAATTGTTTTCTGTTTGTAGACGTACACTTTACGAGTAATGTTTGCTGATACACAGAATCCCGGTAACCGCAAAGAGCAAGCGCCATCGCCAACGGCGTCTCTTGTGTAATTTCGTTCCATCAAGGAAACCTAGAATGTTTCTCAAGCAAACCTTCCTGAATTCCGTGCAATTTTAGCGTCAAACATATCAAAGTATCAACGTCCAGTTTCATGTTCTTCTCTTTCAGGTTTCTTTTTACGGTCAACTTCACGTCGCTCTCTTTCTTTGAAGGTTCTATTCGTTGCATAAACAATCCGTAGAAACTAACAACGAAATTAATTTTCATAAGCGACGATTTACAATCACTGTAGATCGTGGTGAGATAGTTCCGGTCATAATTCAAGGTGACAATTATTTCAAAATGACGTTAACCAGCCGTTTCTTTCTCGCGTGCAGAGTATATGCTTCTTCAACGAGACGAAACTCCCCATTAAAGCGTAAAACGATTGTTATCTGGATAATGGCCTGCTATTCACCGTTCGAAATTTCCATTTGAATACGCATCTGCGTAGAAGAACGCAGGAAAAGAATTTTCTACGTGATCTTGAACGCATGTAATTACATGCACAATTGTGCTACTAACAAGATACTTATCTTTCGAAAACGTACGTCTAACGATGTTAAATCTGAAGATACAAAGGAATAAAAATGATTTTAATGTCATTTTGGTAGTAAAAGATGAAGATCTTTTTTATGACTTTATACTTCTTTTGAATTGTCGGATTTATTAGCTTTGGTAATCTTGCAAGACATCTAGAGATTCAGATAGTATCTGAATAATTGAGGCTGTGAAATTTCAAGTGATAATTTAAGAAAAATCTAGAGGATATACGAATTTGAACTTATCTACACAAATTAGGAATTCGTGCTCATAACTTCAGTCCCTAGCTCTTTGATATACAACTGAGATTGTTAATTATTATTTAAGTTAATTTAGTTATTTAATTGCGATAGGGAACTTTTTAAGGACAGTAAAAAGAGACATATATTTTACTTCTACTCATTTTCTTCAATGTTTTAGTTTTATCTACTACGATCATTTCGCTTAGGACACACATTTTTGGTGGATTTCAATTACCAATTTATCAATGATGTTTTAAATAATAAATTAGAAAAAATCTTTAAGATGTCATCAGAGATTTTAACTCAAACTCAATAATTAGACGTACAATTCTTCAATTTCATATATGGAATTTATAAATGTCGTGTGCCCCTTTCATTGACTTTTTTCAAAATCTTGTAACCATGCTGACGCAAACTGTGGCGAAATCCGTTCGAAGAACTTTATGAAAAGTGAAAACACGATCCGGGTTCAAATCTACGACATTTCTCCCGTTCTTTTCCACTGGATATCAAACACAGTGAAAGAAATATCTCTCATAGCTGGAGATTAGATTGAAGGAAATTTCTCCACCATAAAGTCGATTTTGTACGTTGCAAGCGCGTTATATCGCGCGAATCGATGACACGATACGTACAGTAGCACGAATTAAATTTATGATACTAGCGGAATCCTTGTGTGGGTGCATGGTTACTTTCACCATGGTCGAGGTCTCCCATAAACAGCCCGACTTCCTTCCATAACAGATCCCACTTTCTCCGGTTTCGCAGAAGAAACGCGTGCACGAAGAGACGTTGCGTCATTTCAAGCGTGGGCTTCAGAATGACGAGACGAAAATTCTAATGACGAGTAGGTGTTAACGGAATGCTTAATATTTCGCGATGTTCTCTAAGAATGTCAACTTTGGCTGGAAGCGCTTCGGGATTTTTTGCGAATACAATTACAAATTGCGAAAGGATTCTTACGTTTGTTTCATTAAAAAAAAGATATTGGGTTGAAAGTATTTCTGGTAATTATTCCAGTATTTCTAGTATTTCATTGTTTCAGTATTTCTCCGTGAAAGTATTTCAGGGAGACTGAATATTATTCCGCTTCAGTATTCGTTTCGATGATAGAGTTTGAGGACAGAATGCGAAGAATTATAATCATTCCTTATTATACATTGTGTATATTACTTTGATGGGATTATCTCTCAAAAATGATAAAAGCCTCCGTTTAATCGAGGTGATCATTGACTCATTCTACAGAACTTAATCCACAACTTGAAACAACCTTCCAAGTACTAAAAAACGAAAAATAAATGACTTATACCCTAGTCATAATTAACAGTAGCTACATAAGACAGTGATTATGAGAGATTAAGTACAAAATGTGAAGAATTATAATCATTCCTTCGTCTACTTTGCACCGATGTACATTACTGTGATGGAATTATCTCTCAGAAATGATAAAATCCTCCATTTAATCGAGGTGATCATTGACTCAATCTACAGAACTTAATCCACAACTTGAAACAACCTTCCAAGTACTAAAAAGCGAAAAATAAATGACTTATACCCTAGTCTTAATTAACAGTACCTACACAAGAGAGAGGACGCTGAAAGAAGTGCTCAAAAATTAACAAAATATTAATCAACTTTATTCGTAACGGCAGTGGTTAACAAAAGGAAGGTAACAACAACATTTACGTAAAAAAGAAAGGAGAGGAGCGATACAACACGTTAGGATCATACGCAAGAACCCCTGAAAAGAAGAGAAGGTTCTGCGTCAGTCGGGTAATCCTTCAAGTGCTTAATTATCTACGACTTATCTTACACCTAAAATAATATATACAGCAGCTTATGTTACAGTACTCTCCGTAGGAGATTTTTGTACAAGCATTTTACGGGGGTGAGCGCCATACATTTCGCGCAATGCCAGTTTCACTTAGCGGCTAGGAAACGCGAAGTTGGTCTTTCCACCATTTTCATTCTTCTGCACGAGCGGTGGCGGTACCAGATCTTGATTGATCGATGGTAATTCGACCTTGGAAGATCGATCCCACCTGACCTTATTTTCATCTATCTGACGTTGCTGTTGTTGGCCACTTTGTCGTGAAATATTTTCAGGACTTTTTGCTACCGCTTGTGTACCCTGAGCCTGCGTGTCCTTGCGATCTTCCCATCCATGATGATGATGATGATGATCCTCCGCTGGGAACCATTCAGATATCCAAACAGGCTTCCAGATCTTTTTCCATGCTGGAACCCAGATTTCTTTCCACGCTGGTACCCAGATTTGTTTCCAGGCTTCCTTCCATGCTAACTTTTTGTCTGGAATCCATTCAAGTTTCTTGTCAGTCTTCCAAATCTGTTTCCAAGCTTCCTTCCATTCTAGTTTCTTGTCTGGAACCCAAATGAGCTTCTTAGCTGGTTTCCAGATTTGTTTCCAATCTTCCTTCCACACTAGTTTCTTATCGTCTACCCAGATCTGTTTCTTGGCTGGCTTCCAAATTTGTTTCCAGGCTTCCTTCCATTCTAGTTTCTTGTCAGGTATCCAGATTTGTTTCTTAGCTGGTTTCCAGTATTTCTTCCAAACTGGTTTCCAAATTAGTTTCTTCTTCCAGAGATCATGGCTGGTGTATTCCCAGCCATGATGATCAGTGCCGTGGTAATGTTCACCGGGTATACCAACTTTGACCCATTCTGGAACCCAAAGTTTCTTCCAAGCTGGTACTTGAATTTCTTTCCAAGCAGGTACTTGAATTTCTTTCCACACAGGCTTCCAAATTTTCTTCCATGCAGGTACTTGAATTTCTTTCCATGCTGGTACTTTAATAGGTTTCCAAATAGGTTTCCAGATTTTCTTCCAAGCTGGCACCTGGTATTCTTTCCACACTGGTACCTTTATTTCTTTCCATACCGGTTTCCAGATCTTCTTCCAAGCGGGTACCTGAATTTCCTTCCAAACGGCCTTCTTAGTTGCTTCCCACACGGGTTTCCAGATCTTCTTCCACGCAGGCTTCCAGATTTGTTTCTTTGCCGGCTTCCAGATTTTCTTCCAGCCAGGTTTCCAGATCAGTTTCTTCTTCCAGTAGCCATGATCGTGATGATCGTGGTGATGATCATCGACGGCTCCACCGACATCGCCACCACCTGAGTGACCGAATCCACCGCCACCCGATGGACCGATAGCTCCACCACCGGAATGGCCGAAACCGCCACCATAACCACCTATATCACCACCGTGACCACCTAAGTCACCACCATGGCCTCCCAAGTCGCCACCGTGTCCTCCCAAGTCGCCACCGTGTCCTCCCAAGTCGCCACCGTGTCCTCCTAAGTCGCCACCGTGTCCACCTAAGTCGCCACCGTGACCTCCAAAGTCGCCACCGTGACCTCCTAGGTCTCCACCGTGACCCCCTAGGTCTCCACCGTAACCACTCAAGCCACCACCATGACCTCCTAAATCACCACCGTAGCCTCCTAAGCCGCCACCATGGCCACCCCCGAAGTCATCGCCGTATCTCTTCTGTGCTGCTGTACCATACCTGGAAGAATTTCAATTTTTCCTTTCTCTTCTTTTTACAAATTGCGGTTTTAACTATTCATTGCTAAATATGTAGAAAAATCATGAAGTAAACATTCCATCAATATCTTACAAAAGCTAAATTAATCATATTTTTCACCCCTCGATTTCTCTTTTAACACTATATTTACGGATGTTGATTATAAACCTATTTTTCTGATGTGAGACATTTGACTCATACGAGAAATTGAAGTTTTTTTGGCAAAATAGTTCTAAATCAATTTAAATGAAAAATTTATTATTAAAAAATTAATCAACCAATATACTATATATAAAGTAAACAAATTTTGAATGAGCCAAATTAGCTCCGAGAAACTATTATTAAAGTATATAAGACTTTTCTCTGTTAAAGTATTTTTTAATTAACTTGTACTATTAAGCGGTTCGTTTTTCTTGCAAATCGAAATGAAAATAATAAATTGCACGTACGGAATTTGCTGCTGAGACTGCTGCTGCAGCTGTGTCTGATCCAATGCCTTGCTCGCCACAAGAGCGGCCTGCAGTAGCACCACTACTGCAGCCTGTAAAGAATACAATTACATTAAAAACTGTAGAATTTCTCTACGCAACAATCTCTAAATATAGCAATAAATAAAAATTAAAGTATCTCCGTCATTCAACGGGACAGGACGTCTACCGTTCCTCGAGTCGCCCACACTTATCTCACATTGTATTTTTTGAAACTCCATATAATTTAAATCGTAAACGTTGAAATGGGTCGGAGAAAGCTTTTTTTTTTTAATAGCAGCGTTCCAGAAGTGACTTTTAAGGACGGTCCATTTATGGAACGCCGCTTTCGAAACTCGCTGTTGATCGATAATCAAGTGGCGCCTTTGTCGATGGCCGCCTGTGACCGACAATGGTCCCCCTTGCAGTTCCGGTCCCGGTCAAAGACTCTGTCCTAACTTATTCTTTCTTTCAAAAGTCACAATTATCACGTATTTTTTATCGATTTACCATATCAAACTCTAACAATATAATATTTGATACAAAATATACGATGAATCCTATTATACAATCCAAATCCAATCATCGATCCACCACTACAATTTTTTTTCAACGTTAAATAACTAATTAATTAATTGCAAATATTAAATATAACTGATTTTACATCTTGTGTTAGTTTGTACGTTGAATTTGTTTCGATTCGGAGCCTGTGCGACGATACTCGGATTGCTCCGAACGAAGTGTTTACATTGTCGCTCGACCGTCCTCTATCCGTCTATAGAAATTCAGTCCGTAAGGAAGATTGGCACGGTACGGTTGTGCGCAAATTTCGGCGTGTGTAACAGCAAGGAATTTCTACTTTTCTACTTTTTCCGAATAAAGTGAAGTTTTCAGTGCAACGTGGAGGTCAATGCGGTCTCGCAGCACTGTCCACCAACGAAATACGGCGAGGCATCGTCTGCATTCCGACTACATCAGCCACCGGTAAGTTTCGCCTATTTGTATTAAAATATTTCCGTCACGGCTACCAATGAATACATGTATTTTACGAATGCGACGTGTGTATGTGTTGAAACATGTTAGGTGTTATACGATCAACGATATCAGGTTTCAAAACGGAATATCAATATCGTACAGAAACAGTGTTAACGCATTTGGAGCGACAGGATTTCTTTGATATCCGAATCACTGCCCTTTAAATACTTTTTGTTAAGTGATGTTAATAATTATGTTAATACTACCAAACGGAATATTAATATCGTATAGAAACAGTGGCAACGTGTTTGGAGCGACAGGATTCCCTTGATATCCGAATCACTGCCCTTTAATCAAGCCCTTTAAATGCTTCTAGTTAACTGATGTTAGTAAATATGTTAATACTATCGAACAGAATATTGATATCGTACAGAAACGGTGTTAACGTGTTTGGAGCGACAGGAGTCCCTTGATATCCGAATCACTTCTCTTTAATCAAGCCCTTTAATGCTTCTAGTTAACTGATGTTAGTAAATATATTAATACCCCCAAACGGAATATTCATTCCGTACATAAACAGTGTTAACGTGTTTGGAACGACCGGATTTCTTTGATATCCGAATCACTTCCCTTTAATCAAGCCCTTTAAATGCTTCCAGTTAACTGATGTTAGTAAATATGTTAATACCCCCAAACGGAATATTAATTTCGTACATAAACAGTGTTAACGTATTTGGAACAACAGGATTCCCTTGATATCCGAATCACTACCCTTTAAATGCTTCTAATTAAGTGACGTTAGTAATTATGTTAATACTACCACACCATGAGTCCACGATATTATTAAAAAATGTGCATATAGTACTGTACAACTGAAATTTATATAAAAACGTAAGCTCTGTATCTTTGTCAACAAATATGAATTGTTCACCCTGTACGCGGAAGAAGCAACGGTTCCGCACGAAATCAGCCCACCTTACAAATCAAAACAAACAAACCTCGGTCACCATCTATCGCGACACTCACTTTTTCCCGATAAATCATTCAATGTACTTCGACGTACAATGAATAAACGCAACGCACCCCATACGCGAAGCGACGTATCTCGTCGTAGAACAATGACGTTCGGCGTGGACGCGGATTAATTAATTGAAAATTAATAATTTCAACTGACCGCGCATCCCGGGCGAATCCTCATATTTCTCGCAGTGCCGCCCGTTGGGCTCGGGCCGCGTACTCTTGTTCCCTAGGTGCAGGAAAACGTAGGTTACTTCGTCCAATCAGCGGAACGCCGTAGTTATATAGGCGCGTATCCTCCCCCAGTGCTATCTTCGAAGGTGTCCTGTGGTGGTGCGTCCGGACAGGTGATGAAGGTGGTGGTAAGGTTGTTCCGCTGGTGGAGGAGCTGGCCCACCTAGTTGGAGGAAACCGAGTCGCGATGGTGGTGGGTTTCGTTGGACGTTCGGAAGCGTTACAGAAAGCTTGGGCCTCTTGAGTAGCGATGGGACCGATCTTTCAGCTACGGTTACTTTCCATTTGTCTGCTTGTTCGTTGGTTGATTTGATTGTTGAATCGAAGGATTTTTAAAGGATTCTTATTAATTATTGCTTATTTGTTGAATGCAATTTGCATTTTGCAACTTCAAAGATGGAATGTTTGGTGATAATTTATTTGTTTAACGTCGGTACTTCAGTAGGGAATACGTTAGGCCCTAATGATTAGGGAATTGGTGGATGTTATTATTTGAAGGTCAGGAGAAGTGTCATTGATTTTGTAGTACTGGTAAGTGGTGGCTATTGTAGCTTTGCACGTGCAAGGTAACGCGAATATTTAGAAATTAATGATTCAGATTGTTGGAATTATCGCAGCTCGACTGTTATTAATCTGCTTCATTAGTAAACAAAGCACATCTTACAATTAGACGTAATGTGTACTGATTATACTACAGAATGGAGTAGGTAATTAAAGTTCATTTCCGATTAGTGCCTGCCTACAGTGGACACCTGTTCATAACCGCTAGAGAATTAGTTTAACTGGCCCAAAATAGGGCCCTCCAACGTTTATCCACAAACAATATAATCTAAAAATCTCTTGAAACACTATGAATCGCAAATATCTGTTAGAGAACCTCCTAATTCTCCAGTGACCCTCGGTCATCCCTTCTGCAGCCGTTAGTTCGTCATTCGATGATTAGCTCAAACGACTCCAAATGGGGCCCTGCATCGTCAAATCGCAAGCAACATAGTCAAAAAATCTATTAAAATGTATGATCCACAAATATCTTTAACAGAAAAATGTAATTCTTCAGCATTTTCCAAACATTCCTTCTGTGACCTTTGAATTATGTGACAGTTAGTGTAACCGACTTCAAATAGGGCCCCACATCGTCAAACCGTAAACAGTAACTCTAAAAATCTATAAAAAGTTGTAATCTACAAACATCCGTACCAGAGAAACATAATTCTGCAGTATTCCTCAATCCTTTCTTCTGTGACCTTTAGATCACTTTATTGTAACCGACTCCAAATAAGGCCCTGCACCGTCAAACCGTAAACAATAACTCTAAAAATCTATAAAAAGTTGTAATCTACAAACATCCGTACCAGAGAAACTTAATTCTGCAGTATTCCTCAATCCTTCCTTTTGTGACCTTTAGATCACTTTATTTTAACCGACTCCAAATAAGGCCCTGCACCGTCAAACCGTAAACAGTAACTCTAAAAATCTATAAAAAGTTGTAATCTACAAACATCTGTACCAGAGAAACTTAATTCTGCAGTATTCCTCAATCCTTCCTTCTGTGACCTTTAGATCACTTTATTGTAACCGATTCCAAATAAGGCCCTGCATCATCAAACCGTTAACAGTACGCTCCAAAAATCTATTAAAAAGTGTAATCTACAAATATCAGTCACAAAGAAAATCGTAATTGTCTGTAATTCCACGATCAAGCCCTCTGCAACAGTTTGATCTTCGGAGCGGAAGTTCAAGAGAGAATCAACACCATCGCTACAACTGCCCCTCCTTTTCCTCTTTCTCCTCGTCAACCTCCTACAATTCCAACGATCTTTCTTTATTCCACTGCGGGCCATCGTTCCGGAGAAAGTGATCGAGAATACGATCCGGTCGAGCGGGCTAAGTGGTTTCGTTCTCTCGGCCATCGTCGTGCAACGTACCACGACGAAGGCGAAGTTCACGGAAAGGCAAGGTTATGCGGCAAGGTTATGCCTCCGTGCTCCAGATTACGCCGTAGGGAAAAGCGACGGAAAGAAATCGAGCGTGGTGTGGTTGAGATCGATTTTTTTTTCTCTTCTCGAACATTTAATCGGTTTAAGATCGGCCGACAGCTACTCCTCGCCGGTTTCTCTCCGGAAGGCCCCGGGGCCGGACCGTTGTCGCTTTTCTTTTCGCGTAGAGTCCCCGTCCGTGGTATTCCGGAACGTTTTTTGGAGTATTTCAGTTAATTGGGTCGATGGCGAGTCGACGACCGTTGATTTTTCCTTTGGATGGCATTCTTAATCGAGATTTGGCGGGGTAATTTTATGATTGCGTTGAAACTATTTAAATTTTCCACCACTAGCTGTTACTGTATTAATTGTGTTAATATTTGTATACTACTTGATTTAAACCGTGGCCTTAAGTTTTCACCCTTTCGGGAGGAAATTATTCTCTGCTCGATTTTTTTTTAATTATGAAGAGCGATGTTACTGTCATAGCTATAATATTACCATATATGACTGAATTAATGATTAGATATTCCCAGGAAGTTTCATCACGGGGCAGCAAGATAACTTATTTTTATTTATTTATTAAGAGTTTTAGTTACATGAATTTTAAATAAGTTAATATATTGTCAGCGATGCCAATGGAGCATTTAATCGGAGGAAGTTACTTCAGTCAAGTAGTATTAATGTTAAGTCACTTCTGATTAGACGACCAAGATAGAAACCTATCTTATTATTTTTTTAAAAATTGTTATTTATTGAGAGTTTTGGCTACATGAGCTTTAAAATAAGTTAATATATTGTCAGCAATGCCAATGGAACATTTCATCAAAGGAAGTTACTTCAGTCAAGTAGTATCAATGTTAAGTCACTTCTGATTAGACGACCAAGATAGAAACCTATCTTATTATTTTTTTAAAAATTGTTATTTATTAAGAGTTTTGGCTACATGAGCTTTAAAATAAGTTAATATATTGTTAGCAATGCCAATGGAGCATTTAATCGAAGGAAGTTACTTTAGTTAAGAAGTATTAACGTTAAGTCACTTTTAATCAGACGGCCACGACAAAAACTTATCTTATTTCTCTTTAAAAAATGTTTATTCACCAAGTTTGCTGGTTACACGACTTTGAAATAAGTTAATATATTATCAACAACGCCCACGGAGCGTATAATTGAAGGAAGTTGCTTTAGTTAAGTAGTACTAATGTTGTCACTTTTAATCAGACGGCCACTTTGTACCATCTTTCCTGAAATGCTTCTGTTGTACCGATAGTTATAATTCAATGATAAAATGAAGAGATACAACACACAGTTTTAATTAAGAATCTTAATTGACTTGAAGACACATATTAACGTGTATGTTTCTAATATATCAGATAATTAAATCAGAGCTCGTTAGTCCAAAATACTTTCAGATTTTTGTCGATCTCATTCGTTTCCTGGCACTTTAGAAATTAAAGCTGTGAAATCGTCAGAGCCGAAATCACGTCTTACCGTCTTAAAGATTCATGTGTATCCCATGGAAAATCGCGGAAGTAATTGCCACTCCAATGCACAGTCACTTCCTCGTCACGTATCGTAATCCCCACGTGGAATTCTGTCTCTATAATGTGACGAGGTAAGCAAGCTTCCTCGATTCGCTTGATTTCTAAAGTTCCTTCTTTAATTGATCTTCATCGACACGGACGGACTTTCTAAGTAAACCACTCGAACTCTTGCTTCTTTTTTGCATCATTTATTAAAACACAACTTTGCGATTTCATTCGCCGACTAAAGCGTTCGTTGATTTTGCACTATAAAGGAAATGAAATGAAACAAAACTTTAGAATTAATACAGCATTAATGTAGTCAACTTAATATAAATTAGAAACAACCGTTCTCCAGGAACTGCACAAGAAGAAATGAATGAAGAAACCGATCCAGTCTAATCTTCTATTTTACACTGTCTGAGGGCTATATTTACGAAATTTTATATTCAATATTTAATTAACTAACTATTTCTAGAGTAATTGTTAGTTACTCTCTTAGTATTACTATAAGTAACTGTTCAGACTAAAGTCTTCTGTGTTATATTACTTTATGACTACATTTATGTAGTTTAATATTCTTAATTCATCAACATTTAATTAATTACCTATCACTGGAGTTATTCTTATTGGTAGTTATACTTT
Source organism: Cerceris rybyensis (assembly GCA_910591515.1). Taxonomy (NCBI): domain Eukaryota; kingdom Metazoa; phylum Arthropoda; class Insecta; order Hymenoptera; family Crabronidae; genus Cerceris; species Cerceris rybyensis. The sequence goes on from OU342790.1 coordinate 11,704,432, forward strand.
TTTACAATTAGTATTATTAAATAGCTATTCTGCCTAAAGTCATCTATGTTGTATTGCTTGATGACTACATTTATGAAGTTTAATTCTTAATTTATCAACATTTACTTAATTATCTATCACTGGAGTCATTCTCAGTTATACTCTCTTAAAATTAGTATTATTAAATAGCTATTTCGGCCCAAAGTCCTCAATGTTATATTGCTTGATGGCTAGATTTATGGAGTTTACTATTCTCAATTTATCAACATTTAGTTAACTATCTATTACTGGAGAAATTCTTAGCTACCCTCTTAGTATAGTCAGGTAATAATTATGAAGTTCAATATCCTTCATTTATCATTTAGTTAACTATCTACTATTGGAGTAATTATTAGTTACTCTCTTAGTATTAAGTAGTTGTGTAATCCAAAGTCATCTATCTTAGTTATCTGTTACTCTGTCAACTGGCAATATTTATGAATTTTAATATACGTGATTTATTAAAATTTATGGCAGCACCATCACACAAGTCATCCTTCGGCCTCTGCCAAGGTAAAGGTCGATCGTCTTGCGCATAATATTTATATGAAGAAAGGCCAGCGACATTAAAGTATGAGATGATTTAATCGAGAGAACGTGCAGCTTCTGTGTTCACCGATTATTCGATGACGAGTGTTACGGGGCACGTTACAAGCGATTTCGAGACTTTCGCAAGACGTAATTGTTCGCGGTTAAACAGCAAGAAAGTTAGAGCCTCGTTCAGATTCTATTGGTAAAGTTCGTAACCGATGGAAGAAACTTTTATTGGTGAAAGTACAACTACTTGGGCGATCATTTATAAATGCGTAAGGTTTGAGAATGATAATTATACGTTACGAGGATTTTTTATCTGCACAGTGTAACGATAGGTCGACGTAGAATTGATCGTTCTATTCTAACTTTGCTTTTAAAACTTAACACTAGAACGACCAAGCAAGTCAAAATGATTTAATCAAAATTTTTTTTAATAATTCCCCAAGTTTATAGGAGAGTCCTGGACTAGAAATTCTAAGCTGATGTTATAAAACACAAATTTTCGAATCGATCACATTTTCCACCTCTTGATTCCCCTTTTTTCAAAGTAGTTATTTAATATATTTTAATGTCATAGATTTAACGCCGGTCGCTCTAGTGTTAAACTTAAAGCTTTTAACTTTGCAATTAAAACTTTGCTAAGTTTTCTGAGTCCGGCAAACCTTTAAGTATTATATCGTTGAGTTTTATGTTACTATTTACTGCTACGTATTTAATGACCTTCAAGATATTCTGCCCTGAAACTGTTGATAGTTTGTAAGTTGAAACCAACTTTTTTTCCGTACACGAGTACCATACTTTAATACTTATATCTCGATAAGTCATTTGAGATTAGAAAATAACAAATCTCCTCATTAATTAGATTTAAATATAGCAGCTAATAAAATATAATATTGTATCAAAGTGCCAGTGCTAGCAATCAAAATTCGACCTGTAGCGTTCACAGCGACCCTTAAGTAGTAACAGACTGTCTGACTATGCAGCTGCAGATATTCATTATACTGACGTTTCTTCTGAAATTCTCAAGGCGATCAAAATGACTGGATTCCAATATTTCCAAAGAAATCTCCCAATTTATGAAGAATCTCATCGAAAACTACTGACGATATATTAAAATTGAGACACACTTACTAACCACTGCAAAAAAAAAGAGAAATGAAGGGACGAAATAGGTAATTAACTAATTTAAGTTTTATAAGATAGAAGTGGAATATTATCTGCCGATTTAAATAATATTTAGACAAATTTGGAATCGGTTTTTCGACCAGCTTGGTAGGTTTAGTGTTAAACAACAATAAAATTTCCTAAGTTCCGTAGTTGAACCGTCCACGAAGAAAATCTCTGAAATAAAACTATTTTGACAAAAATACCGCAAATTGTGCAGCAAAATAATCTAAGTTCTACGCTTCCGTTAGTAGGATTAAAGGTGATAACACGTTAAATTAGTTTGACACATTCCACGCGGACGAAAGTGAATTCTTTGCTTTGTACCGTAGAACGTGGCGTCCCGAGTCCACGTGTACCGGTTCGTAAATCATTCGGGTGTACGGTTGCTCCAGATTTCCGAATTCAGAAGCGAAAACTATACGTTTCTCGGTCTCAGTTGTATCCGGGATATTAGTTACTACTTGCTAAAAACTTGAGGAAGTTGTTAGAACGTCGACAGTTTTTCTTACGTCCAACAAAGTTCCTGTTGTTGTAGGTAACTGTCGATGTATGCTTCCGGGAATTTTATTGCATTTTTCAGTAAATACTTGTGTTTTATAATGTTTTGTGTTTTGTACTTCTTCTGATTCGATTCCTGTCGTCATTTCACTCAGGACTTATTACCTCAAGTAGATTCTAAACCACTGAGGGTATGATATCTTATATAATAAATAAAAAAAGCAATTTTGAATTCATTTACACTTATTGCGAAATTTTAGCTTTTACATTTATACTTACCATGGACGTGTTAATTGTTATGGTCATTTTGCCTGGGACGTATTACTTTATGTGGATTGAAAACCATCGAAGCTATAGTCATCAACTAGACTTTCTTAACTGCCAACGATAAATCTTATATTGTGATTCATAATTACGCTTTAGAAAAATTATTGTAAGAGACAAATAGGGAATTTATTGGTTTTGAAATTTTAGTGTGTTATCAGGATACGATTAGTTTAATTATTAAAATAAATTTGTGTTAATTTCTACATAGCATTTATTGCAATTTAAATTAAATCAAAGCAGATAGATATGTATGTAACAGGCGGTTAAGTGGTAATATGGAAAAGACGTACTTTTACGTGTCCAGTCCAAAATGTATTAAGTAAAATTTAGCAAATATTTTCGAAAGGTGGCTGTATTTCCCACCATTGTTCTTATAGAATTTTCTACTAATTTCTTTTTGAGATTTCTATTATTTTCTGCCTTTGATGTAATCAGCAACCTAGACTTAATAGGGATACCTTAAGGCAGGGGTGGCCAACCCGCGGCCCGCAGGCCGCATGAGGCCCACCTTGAATATTTTTCCAGATTATCATCAGTACCATTATTATTACATTATCTATGTTTACATATAAGAATAATAGTAAACATAATAATAATAGCTCATTATATTTCAATTTGGCATTTTCAAAGTGGCCCGCAAGATCATTTGGGTTGGCCACCTCTACGTTAAGGGATTCTTAAGGGAAAAACTTGAATAATACAGTCAACCCTCGACTTTCGCACATATTTGGTTCCTGAAAATGTGTGCGAACGTTGAATGTTCGAAAGTAGAGGAAAAATATGAAAAATTGTACGTTAATGTGGTTTCTTTGTAAACTTAAGATTCTCTAGCATCTAGTTGCTAATATTAGAAACAATAGTACAATGTTAGAATACCTCTAATGGACAATTAGGGAACACGAGGTACAATACTCCTTGGCAGTGGCGAATGAAAGGAAAGATTTTTTGACATAGCGACAAAAATCTTTAAAAATGGAATTTTTAAAAACGTGCGAAATAGCGAATTGCGCGAAAATAGAATATATGTATACATAAACAAAAAATATATAAAATGTAATAGAAAATAGATTACCGAGGCATCTCAGTATATCCAAATATTAGCTCGATAATCTCAGAAACAAGTTCGAAAATCCGGTAGAAAGAATCGGTACACATATTACACAACCACGTGCCCTAACGACTTTTAAGAGACGTCATCGCTAAGAAAATATCGTCCGAACTTGGCTCGGAGAAAGTATTTTATTAGAATATTCTCCGTCAGACGAACTCAAACTGTGTGACTAAAGTATAAATATGAAACAAAGAAAACTTGACAAATGTTACATATCATCGACAAGTGCCGAATTTCGTTTGTTGAAGGTGGAACGTTTGAAATATTCCAAAGGTGCGACGTTAAACAAAGGATCGTGAAGCTGTCAAAGATTTGTATTTGCACTCGAGATATTCGTCTTATGGGGCCAGTACCTAGTTCACTTTCTAAATGTTTCGACCCTAGAGATAGCCGGTGGATTCCTCTCCTCGACGATATTTGGGTTACGTACACGAGAGAAGCCAGGCGAATCCGTTCACGGAAGAAAGAAAAACACGTAAGGTGGAAGGAACTTCTGGAAGCATCGTTTCATATTTGCTCAACGGGAAATAGAATCGATGATTGTATTATTCCACGAGAAATTTCGCATATCCTTCCTTAACTGTCTTCCTTTAGTTCCAGGTCACATTTTTGGTGCACGTCTTCCAGGGTCACACTGTCCGTGCTGCATTACTTAATCTACTTAAGTTCTTTGTTTCTAGTTGAGACAGTTTTTGTAGAACTCCTTTACAATTAGAGAAGTTAATACAGCTGAAGAGTGTGTAATACCTTCTTAAGGTGATAGAAAGTTACAGTTCTTTAACACTAGATTTACGGATGTTAATGTAGCTATTTTTCTGAAGTGAGCCAATTTGACTCATACAAGAAAAACGAAGTTTTTTGTAAAGAAAATAGTTTCAAATCAATTTAAACGAATGACTTATTATTAAAAAAAATTAACCAACCAATATATTATATATATATGTAGTAATCAAATTTTGAATGAGCCAAATTGGCTCCGTAAATCTAGTGTTAATTGATATATGACTAGTTTTGTAAGGATTATAGATCCTTAACCCTTTGCGGACGGAGATTTTTTTTGATATTTGATAAATAGTATCTTTGATAAATAATCATTTACTTGTGGATCAAAAACGACCTCTTTATCGAAAAGTCAGAGTGTTAATGTATAGAAATTATGAATTACTATTTGTAGAATCATACTTCAACAAATTTAATACTACAGCTACCGGCGTCAAATTGATTACATTTAAATTAATTAAGTATTCTGTTCTATTAGATAGATGTGAAATATTTACTCTTTCTTACTTTAAAAAATTAGGACCACCAGACTTTAGCCACGTTGACAGTTCTAATGTCAATGAAATAATTACTTTGTAAGAAAATAAAACTCTACAATTGACAGTTAGATGCTAAAGTTAGTATATTAATTACAATCTGAAACAGTGAAGAATAAGTTTTATGTTACTTTAACTTTGCAACGGGTCATTTAATTTTCTACCGTGATAATTAATTTGCAGACTCTCCAATTCTGCACAAAGATAAGGATACGTTTTCGTCGACAACGGGAAGAAGGAAGAGGTTATCGGAATGTTTTTGCATCGTGCAATTTCTTTTTTTTTTTAATGATTCATCGCCGATGAGTATCATCGAATGCAAACAGTTCATTAAAATCACAGTGTAAGTTTCTCCTCGATCATTTCGAGTTTCATCTTCGCGATTCGCCATCCTACGCCTCTATTTCGAATGTTCTCCGATTATAATCTATTCGAGAGACTGGACAGCGATTGTGTGGAAGGAAAGTTTTTATTACATACGATATACATTTCTCTCTCTGTCTTTTCCTTTTTGCCTCTATCCGCTTCTTTGTCTTATGATTTGGCGGAATAGTATTGTATCCCGGATCTTTGTCTTTCCTTTTTTTCTTCGTGTATTTGTCTTCGTCGTTCTTGTTGGAGAAATAGTATTGTACGTCAGATTCTTGTCTTTTCGTTCTTTTCCATAAACTGTGTCCTCTTTCGTCAATTTCTTCCGTTTGTCTTAATTTCATTTTTCGTTTCCGAATGTCTTTAAATTTTTTTTACATCGAACAAAGTAGTATTACTAGTACTAGGAGTATTAGACCTCTATGAATCCTCGTAACTTGGAGATAAAACAAGGCATGTTTAAGTTTCTATTCTTCAAAGTTAACTTTGCTAAATATTACAATTTCGTTTTTAATAACGATAAAAATCTTTAAAGTACAAGGTTGAAAAGTCAAGTTAAATCTATTATTAAAAATTGTGTTTTTATCATTTTTCAATGTGGTGTCGTCCAATGGATCGTTAAATGTTACGAAAAAGGGCTACAGAGAGTGAAGTAGTTTGGTATTTGAATTGAGTAGTGTTTGATTATCTCCCGTCGTATTTGTTTTGTCAGGCCCTATTTAATTATTTACTCTTGTCTCCATAATTTATCTCTCTTTTTACTGTTTTTGTATTTGTTAGCTTTTTGTTTTTTGTTCATCATTATTTCTCTGTTATATTATCTGTGTTTCTCGCGAGCTGTATCAATTTCCTCCTGTTCTACGGACGATTTCATGATCTTACTTTCTACTCATGAATGCTACAAACTCGTCATGAATTATAGTTGAAAAGTATGAGATTATTAAACAAATGACCGAAGTGCAGACGATAACATCAAGGAGAATCGTAACGCGATAGGCTGAACGCACTGTTCCAAATAGCAAAAGGAGTGCCTTCACAAAGCAACATTCGTTTTCTCGGGCATCGTGAATATTGAGTGCAGTAGTATGGGATATTTACGTGCCTTTCGCTCCGTATAGTTAACTAAATATTATGGTAGAAACTTTATGGACACCATGTGGCACTTGTCAATTATATTTCTCGAGTAATATTTTTGCGAAGCAACGATAAGGACAAACAAACGTATTAGCATTCGGTTCTCCATAGTGTTGAACGAAATGTATTTATTTATTTAATATCATATGGTCAGGCCCAAAGATAGTCGGCCCAAATTCAAATGTTTCTCCCTTTGAAAAAATGTCACCTACATCTTAGGATTATAATAGGTTTATAGGACTTACATGGCTCATAGAATATTTCAAATTTTTATGGGCCCAAAAACAAGACTCATGATCAAACTTCGGATCTAGAAAAAAATACTGATAAAAATAAGAAGCTTCATTTTAATTTTTACTAACAATAAGTCCATAAAAGAAATAAAATAAAACCCAGTAAAATGAAATTGTACCCAAATAGGTCCCAAAATGGATTCAAATCTCACAAAAACCCCGGTGATACTTTTCATGTATTCTATATCTACCATGTTACACTCTCTGCGTTAAAAATCATGTTCTTAACACCACATCTACCAAGGCAACTAAATTTTTATTTTTATTTCTTTGAAAAACCTCTCAATTTTCTAGCATTCGAATCTCCTTATTTCTCTCTGTTCATTTTGCTAAATATAAATAACTCTATTATTTTTCCTCCGTTATTCCTTTCCCTCCACAATTTTTATTAATTATCTCCAAATACACTGTGCCAATCGTCGAGAGTTTTAGTACCGTACAACATCCATATCACGAATAATCTGAGGAGAAATAATAAAATTCAATAAAAATTCATTTCATATATAGTCGTTTGGTCGTAATTTTCGACCGGAAACGCGAACAGGCCCACTTTCTGCACTCTGAATACATACGTGCTTGCAATCGCGTCGCCCAACTCTTTGAACATCCGCTCGTTTCGGCATAGAACTTCAGTGAAAGTAACGAGCATGTAAGTGGTCAATTGATGTAACAGCACCACTCTGGACTTCGGCCTATCTCGTCATTCTATTACGGATCGTAACGGCGGCATTTCAAATCGTGCCGGTTTCGATTAATAACTGGGTTTCGACAGTGAAAGGCGTATCTCTTAATACTTCACTCCAAAGAAGCTTGTTATTTGCTGGATTTCAGTTACTACACTCATGTACATTGAAATTTTGCAAATCTCATAATATTTTAGTAATTAAAATTTTTCTATCAAATTAATATTTTACTGAACAGTACCTTTTAACATCCTATCCACTTCTGATCGGCCACTTCCACGCAAATATTTCCCTGATACTGATATCTCTCCAAAACTTGCAAAGTTTCTTCACTGAGTCCTTGATACAGTTAACCACAATGAAAAATAATAATTTATTAATTGCCGTAGCGACCAATTAATGAGTTAAAAGTCCAAAAGTGTTGAGCCCGAAAAGCCGATTAATCGGCGAACGGTCGATAAAGTGTTAAGATTAGGATTACAGGTGACCCTTGACTTTCGCACATAATTGGTTCCTGAAAATGTGTGCGAATGTTGAATGTTCGAAAGTAGAGGGATATACGAAAAATATTCAAATTTGCATATTAATATGGTCTCTTTGTAATTTTGAGATTTTTCAACATCTAGGAGATAATATTAGAGACAATATTACAATAGTAGAGAACCTCAGGGTCCTCTAATATTGTATTTGGGGACTTCACTTCGAGGGACTGACTGCATAGAAGCAATTTTTGAAGTAGCGACAAAAATCTCTAAAAAATTGAATTTTTAAAAATGTGCGAAAGTAGAGTGTGCGAAAGTCGAGGGTCGTCTATATTCGATTTATTACTGTTAAAATGATTTAACCGATCTTTTACAATTTGATGGAATCAATTCTATACAAAGGTGAGGATAGTTGAAATTTTGGTCTCATATTTTGGAATTATTGAATACCAGAATTTCGAGATTCTGAAGAACCAGTTATTCGGTATCCTCGTGGGCTTCCATCCGATTTTGCGATAACTTCATTCACGAGCAGCGCACGTAGAAACCGGATGCTCCACTCTCTACAGAAACAATGCCGGTTTAGGAAATAAAATGGCAATCTTGCGCAAACGGGAATTCTCTCGAAGAGATTGTCAGTAACGTCGAGGCAAAAACAACATCGGGATCAAAACAACGTAATTGTTGAACACTCCATAACAAATCAAATAATCCTCGATGTTACAATAAAAGTTAAGAGTTTCTTCAGTAAGGTTTTATTCAAATTTTCCAAATTGCTTGACTCACTGAGAGTCTTTAAAATTTTCATTTCAAATTCCCTGTAGCAGTAGATATATTTGCAATTTTAGAATTTACAATTGAATTTTCTGTTGAGGCTTAACACTATTTCTACCAAGAGGTGTCAAATGTCACCTCCCAAATTTTAACTTAAAATTATTCAAGGTTTTATTCAAATTTTCCAAATTGCTTGACTCACTGAGAGTCTTTAAAATTTTCATTTCAAATTCCCTGTAGCAGTAGATATATTTGCAATTTTAGAATTTGCAATTGAATTTTCTGTTGAAGCTTAACACTATTTCTACCAAGAGGTGACAAATGACACCTTCCAAACTTTTAACTTAAAATTATTCTCTAAGTTTAATCATTTCTCTACAATTAATTTTGTGACTTTTCATACAATAGTTGTTAAATTAATTCAGCAGTATCATTTTCCACCAGCACATCCTAGATCTAAAAATGTGCATATGGTATACTTATTTCTACCATGAGGTGACTTTTGATACTTTAAGGATTTCAGGAAAGTGCCCAATTTTTAACAATTTTACATATAAATCAACACCAATTTGCAGCACCATATCAATTATAATCAGATTAGAGAAACCCGATTTCAGTTGTAACAGAAAATACAGTAGTTGCGCCATAACTTTGATATTCGCTTATTTCCCGCCATGTTACAATTTTAGCGTACATTGCAGCAGTGACTTTACAACTAGCTACAAACCGCTGCTAGAATTTCCAAGCTGATTAAATCATTTCTAATAAATACACATCAATGTATCAATAAATATATTCCTCAAATTACCTACATTTAACTGATAATTTGAAATCTCAACAGTTTTGGCAATTATTTGCATTCAAACGAAAAGATGTCAGAAAACACCTTTCGGTCGAAATAGGTATACAGAAAATCATGGTAGAAATAGTGTTGAAGCAAGTATGTTCTATGGTGGCACCACCAAAAGTCAGTTCGATGCCCACTGAGATTGAGAACAGTGGGAGAAGACAAGCGAGCAGAGAGAATAAATTTTCTGACTCCACAGCCGTTTTCTACGTCGACCTCTGACATTTGATGCATCATTGGCCAAGTGGAATGAGAAAATGATAACCATAGGTGCAGACTCCTCTGAAACTCGTGGAATGCTTTCTTCGTTATGCTTCGTTAATATCGTAAAATATGTTCTCCTTCCTAATGACATTAAATTTGACACGTACCTTTCGTTTGAAGTTAATTAATATCGGAACTGGAATTGAGAAATCAGGGGGAAAAGCATGCCTGTTTAGATAACTCATTCAGATAACTGAGAAAAGCGTCTAAAGTAGAAACAGTATTCGGGCTTGGTCTTCTGGAACGCTTGCAAACGTTTATATTGAAAATTTTTTATTTTTTATATCAATGATGAATATTTCTACTTCAACTTTGATGGATTTAAATTGACATCTGTTGGTCCAGAACAAAATTTGAAAGTTTAATCACCTTTTATTCTGTTCGGCGAATTAATAAAAGCATTTATTTAATTCTACTAACAAATTGCAGAAAATTACAAATTTCATTGGAGCTAAAGATAGAATTTGAATAATTCCTCATCATTTTTCCAAATTATAACAATTCGAGCATATGACAGTGTACAAAAGTAGCATCTTCCATTTTTCAAACATCCAATTAATTGGATTAGTCATAATTACCGGTAAATAAATTACAATTTTGCTTCTTCCAAATAAGTAAAAAACCCATATTAACACTAGAACTACCGGCCACAAATCTAACATATTTTAATAAATTAAATAAGTACTTTGAAAAAGGGGGAATCACGTGGCAGAAAATTTGATCGATTAGGTGATTTATGTTTATTGATATAGACGTAGAATATTTATCCTATGACTCTTATGTAAACTTGGAGAATTTTTTGAAAAATTTCTGTACCAGTCATTTTGACTGGTTTGGTACTTCTAGTGTTAATAATGACTACCTAATCAAAGTCCATCGTATTACTAAAATATCAATTTCTACAATTGCTACATGTTTTCATGCTCGTCGCCAATGTCAGGAAGGATCGTTGAATCGAAAGAAAACGTTGCATGCGCATCTTGAGGTCATGGGGTTGATGCGCATATCGCGCGATTCGCGTTTTCCCATGTCGGTGAATCTACTCGTCTCCATCCTCTTCCCTCCACTTTCCTGAATCTTCAGCTTGTACTCCGTGTGACAGACGACTTCCACGATGGGAAAGTCACGGTCGTGAAACTTGTATCGTGTTAAGGTCGTTTCACATTAAACGAAACGAATGACACGCCTTCGACGAAATTGCCTCGTGTTAAACCAGAATTAGTGTTATCTCGCGATACGAGCTATCAGCTCGAGAGAAATTGCTATGCAAATAGTATGGAATAGTAAGTAAAGTAAAAAATGAATATTTATCACTTCGATGTTTCTGTGCGAAATGCAAATTAGTGTAATACAAGTTAATTTTCGTTTCTATCACTTTACCCCTAGAATATTCATAACTATTATCACTAGTAAGGAAATATTTTATAAAGGATTATTTCATATCTCTACTTTTTTTCCTGTTTCTTTTTTTTTTTAAGTTGAACAAATTTATTTAAAATTATGTTACGAAAATGGTAAAATACCCTTGGAGTGATAAGAGTTAAAAGGAGATTTGCACGAATGGACTGTGATTGAATGAATTATCTGCTGTTTGACTATTTTCTTGACAACTTTGACTTTGTGTTATGGAATTTGAATTATTTGAAGGTATATGGAAAAAATTTCGAAAAAGAAGCTGAGAGTTTGATCGCTATAGCTACTAGTTTCTGTTCAAAATTGCATTAGCTGGAGTAAAAGTTTACAACAGTACTAACACTGTGCAAGTAATTCAGTTATTTGCTTAATTAACTTTTAATTGATGGCAATAAACTATCAAATTGCCCGTTCGATGAAAGTTAGTGGTTTGAAGCGAAATTATTATTAATTAAAGACGTAAAATGTAGAGATTATTTTATTTTGTGCAATATGAACAAACCCTTAGCTTCTTTACGACGGAAATACGCCGACGAGGAGACGAATGCGATGCACAAGTTTTGCGACCGGTAAACGAGCTGTACACCTTGCTCCTTTAAGGAAGAAGTAGAGAGCCGCGGATGCATCGGTGCAGTCGATTTCTGCGGGCCGGAGTGAAATTTTCGCGAGAGGATGGCATCATTATGGAAATTACTGTCCACTGAGAGTAAAACTGCCTCGTATCTCACAATAAATATGAAGATTTAAATATTGAAGAACTTATCGATCAATAAAACGGAAATATATGAGAAGTGGCAACCGTAACGTCAGAATTTTTATTTTTAAAATACGTAACTTTTTTCTCTCCTCTTTTGTGGATAACAAGACGAAATTATAATAATAATAACATGAAATCTATCGTTTTGTCGATTCGTAGACCACTTGACGTGCTTTGAGGTTTATTCAATCAATTTTTACTGCATTAACATTTAAGTTTAGATAATCCTTTATAGTCCTGGTTTTTTGTGCTGTTTGAGGATCAATTTCATAACAATGCAATTAGAAAATGATAAAAATACTATTATTGTGTGGATTGTAAAGAATTTCATGATTTTCACGAGCTAAATTATAATCTGGCTAATTACATTTGGCGAAGTTACAAATTTGACTTTGAAGAATAGAAGCTAGACGTGTCTTGCGTTACCTCAAAGTCACAGGGGTCCATAGGGAGTTAAAGTATCTTTCAGAAGTACTTATTAGTCTACATAATGATAGTACAAACTCAGTAATATTTCAATTTCTTATTTCATTAACACTAAACCATGGAGGTCAAAATAACCAGCTCACAATTTTTTCTAAAAATTACCTTCATTGATAGGCAGTCATGAAGTACATATTCAACTTCCATCTTATAAAACCTCAATTAATTAATCGTCTTTTTTACCTCTTGATTTCGCTCTATCCAAAGTCTTTATTTAGCATATCTGACAATGAGTTTTAATAGATATAATGCCAGTAATTTCAGTGTCAAGTGTTCTAGTAATTTCTGCAGTCTCATCTCAATTGAAAATAGTACAACATTACAGCTCATTTCTACTCAAAGTCCCTCGTATTTTATTTCTCTCTAACAAAACCACCCATCAATTCGCATTGAAAGAGGCACGAACTTTTACCCAGAACCGTATGACGTTTATTACGCTTCGTATTTGCATAATGGCGCATAATTTTCTGGTAAATCCCATCCGGAATTCTACCGGAGTTCCGTGAGCTCTTTCGTGCTGCTTTCGTATTATTCCAAGTCGTGACAATTTTCGACACGTAAATAGAAAACATACTTCCGCTATTCATACACGTGCATGCAAAAAGGCTGAATAGAGAGGGACGAGTGCATCGGTTGCAGTCTCGTTGCACTCGAGACGATCCCGGCACGAAAGTGAAACTCCTTTGGCTCTGTAATCATCGATGCTCCCTAAGTCCAAGTGAAATCTCGATGCATACTTAATCGATTGTTCGATCAAATGTCACGAAACCGGTCCTATCTTTCGCGATAATAATGGATCTCATCTTCAGATTACATACATGTCTCCTTTAATTGTGATCTCACGTTACTTCATGTATGCGAACAATTGTGGCCATTGTAAGGATTAATTAGCATGTGAGAATAATTCAAAGCACACGAATTACCAACTTTCTACTTTGCGACGGAAAAGTATATTAAACAACGAACACATACAATTTGTATTTAAGACGTTGAATGCCGTGGAGGCACCAGGAACCGACACTTTTAAATAATACAGTTTGTTAACACTAACCGTACCCAGACTTTCCGTATACTTGTTCTTCCCGTAGCTTGTTATTTGACTGACTATGAAATAACAATATTTTTCTGACAAAAATGTAGCGAATTGTCAATTTTAATTAGAAATCAACGTAGAAAACAATCTTTAGTTAATAATATGTACAATAAATTACATATTTTTTCATTCATGTGAGCCGCTCATTTGACCTTGCTCGGTATGGTTAGTGTTAAAGTGTTCAGTATCTCAACGTTAATGTTAAAAAACTGATGTACTACAGAAATTTAACTATATTTCCCTTCAATGTTTTTTTTTCTCTAGAAAAATGTGATTCTAATAGAAGAAGTATTCAACTTGTTAACACTATTTCTACCACAATTTTCTGTATACCTATTTCGACCGAAAGGTGTCTTCCGACACCTTTTCGTTTGAATGCAAATAATTGCCAAAACTGTTGAGATTTCAAATTATCAGTTAAATGTAGATAATTTGAGGAATATATTTATTGATGCATTATTGATGATAATCAGCTTGGAAATTCTAGCAGCGGTGTGCAGCTAGTTGTAAAGTCACTGCAGCGGTGTACGCTAAAATTGTAACATGGCGGGAAATAAACAAATATCAATGTTATGGCGCAACTACTGTATTTTCTGTTACAACTGAAATCGGGTTTCTCTAATCTGATTATAATTGATATGGTGCTGCAAAATGATGTTGATTTATATGTAAAATTGTTTAAAATTGGGCACTTTCATGAAATCCTTAAAGTGTCAAAAGACACCTCATGGTAGAAATAAGTATACCATATGCACATTTTTAGATCTACTATACTGCTATATCGTTTTATGGTACTTTTAATGAATTCATAATTTAATTTAATGATTCCATATACTCTGTTAAAGGGACACCCCCTTCGGTGTACATTATTTAAGACTATACCTAGCTTTGAAGTTATAAACTAAAAAAATGAACTTTTGCTCAAATCTCGTCAAAACTGAAAAAATTTAAGCAACAAATAAGATCACAATAGGATTTCATTTTTACTAGATTTTCAAATTGTACTTTTAACTCCTTTTTTAGCACCCTTCTCTACCTCCTCGATCAGAATCAGTATAACCCCTTTGAAAGAGATTATTGAGGTCAACTATATAATTTCTCAATAATAGACTAGAAATAATTATAAAATGAAAATGTTTCTTTGATAGTTACTTTGATACTTTGCAATCCATTTAAAATTGTAAGTTGTAAGCAAAAAATTTAAACAACAAATAAGATCGTAATAGGATTTCATTTTTACTAGATTTTCAAATTGTACTTTTAACTCCTTTTTTAGCGCCCTTCTCTACCTCCTCGATCAGAATCAGTATAACCCCCCCTTTGAAAGAGATTATTGAAGTCAACTATATAATTTCTCAATAATAGACTAGAAATAATTATATAATTAAAATGTTTCTTTGATAGTTCGCAATCCATTTAAAATTGTAAGTTGTAAGCAAAATGACCACAGTGTCTAAAACCGAAATGCAAAAACAGCGGTAACAATGAATTGCCGTAAAATAACATACACTTTCGCCGTCACGTTACTGATTTATTATCGCTGGGAAATTAGAGATTTTCCAGCAATTCTACCGTCGTAATCGTTACCTCTTAATTAGTGTTGCCACGCTCGTTCCATGTTAATGGGAGAGGACGCGATGGAACGTGGAACTCGTCGGTGCAACAGAAGCGAGAATAAGAGGATGTATGGGATCTCGATACGAAAGTGAAATTTATTTCGATCCGTGCTCAACGAAGCGCGTTATCTAGGTGAAATTACGTTTCTAATAGGCCCTGTTATGAACTATCATTATCCCATACGTTGACCTGCATCTTTCATTCGCGTCGCCGATGATTCTAGGTCTGCCAGTAACGGTAAAGGTACACGCGTAATTATTGGGTTTGTAAGTCGCGTAATTCATGATGCTTCTGCTTGTGTTTAGTTTTACCAACGTATTATTACCTGAAGAATTATCGCATAATGGTTTTTCTTATTTTTATGATTAATTGTTCCAAGTAGATCTTTGAAAAGATAAGTCTCAGTAAAACGGTTTAGAACATTTAAGACACTTTGTAATAATATAATGGATTGTTACTAGTTAAATAATGATGAAGTTCACATTTTTTTGGATCAGAATTTGCAGTCTTGTTCTTACTTTTTATTGAACTTTTTAGTGCTAAAAGGAATTTTCAGTTTTGAAGGAACAACAATTAGTGAGATTTTATCAAGTGAAAGAGAAACTTATGGAGATCGAAAGACTTTCTTCAGTTTTGTTTGGATAAGTGCTTAATTTGAATTAAAATTATGTAAAAGATTTTTCGAAAGATGTTTATTTTCATTATGCTTTGCATCGAAAGTGGACTCTGTATCCACCAGATTTGAAAATGGAAGGTAAATAGGTTTAAATCCTTTTAAGAAATAATTTTCTCTGTGATTTTGATTACATATAGCAAAGAAAAGAAAAATACACAAGAATCATCATAAATTAAAGGTAGAAACGTGACCACATGCTCGTCGTCTTCGAAGTTATGTGAAAGTGGCCTTGTCACGATCGAGGATCACAATTTCTTCGACTCCTTTGTAATTCATGTCTTACCAATGACAAAAAGAAGTAGTAATACCCTAATGAACTTTAAAGATAAGTTGCAAATTGGCCTCATTCAAATCCTTGCCACATTTGGCAAAACTTTTCCAAGGAATAATTTAACACATCCACCTAAAACATCTATCGGTCCTAAATAAATTAAAAATAGTAGTTGCAATTGAAATTTCAAAATAAAAAATGCAAACATTTTGCAGTGCAAACTATTTTGCCAATCTTGCATCAACGAAGTAAAATTAATTTTCTGCGTCAATTACAATCGTAATAGAATCTCAATTAATAAACATACAATTCTAGAAATCTCTATAACTTTCCAAAAATTCTTCTCGTCATTGAGAATAATTAAAAAAAGAAAAAAAGAAAAACAAGTTTCTAAGAAATGTCCACACTTTAATCATTTAAAAATTCGCTCAGGAAAATCGTTATCAATAATTCCCACTTCGTTACCTAACACTAAATCCAAGGTAATTATGTTGTTAATTAGAAAGTTCTCAGCGATTAGAGTCACGTCCTTGGAAGAAGCACCGTCGCGTTTAAAATATAAAGACGTATCTCGACGTATTATAATAAACTTCCGAGAAGACTTTCAACGTAATAAGTTCCGACGATGTCAATAGAAGGACGAAGAGGAATGGAGGAAAGTTGCAGAAATCTGGCTCCACGAACGAGTAATGCCATTTCGTTGTGTTTCAGGAGAAAACAGAAGCCGCGAAGGTAAACTCGATTAAATCCCATGGAACGGTATGTTTATCGAACTCGCACGAAACTGCTAACTCAATGTGTTTGAGTCGGGTTCATAAAATCGACAGTAAATCCGTCGATTGTTTACGGCAATACCAAACACGTAGATCGCACAAATAAAATGGGTGATTCGAGAATTCACGACGAGTTAAGGTAGTTCTAGCTGGATTCAGAACTAAAAGTTTCTTTTTTCATTAGAAATGAAAAAAATTGCGTAGGTATTAATGCAGGGGCTAACTTCACAGAGGTCATTTCATTCACTTTTTAGACATTAAAAAACATCTTTCTCTATAACTATGAAGTAAAAAATTATGAAAAAATTCAATAATATTCCAAAAGCATAAAATAATACATTGCTAATTTTTTATTAGCATCCATTGACTTGTTTTTCCATTAGAAAAATAAAAAAAGATTTTATGGGCTCAGCAAAAATTTTTTTCCATAAGACCCATGTTAAATATGTTATTTTTAAACACGATTTATTCATAAACCGTGTGGACGACCTCGTTGAGATTCCGGTTATAATTATAAAATATCACGAAGAATATATTTTCAAAATTTTAAGGAAATCTATCGAAAAATGATGAGTGCCTAGAACTACCTTAAACGAACCAGCTTTCCACTGTTTTATAGCACGAATTTTCATTGATTTCACAGGTAGCAATTATTTATGTTTTTAGAGAAAGATCTGTCTTAATAATTAATCCTTGGACGATAAATCTATCGATGGATTAATCCATAATAATTAAAAATATTAAATAAACACATTAGGAAGAAAGGACTTGATCAATTACCACTAGAACTACCGGCGTTAAATCTATCATATTTCAATATATTAAATAAGTAGGTACTTTTAAAAAGAAGAAATCGAGTAACAGAAAGGATGATCAATTCAGTGATTTGTCTTTTGTGATGAACGCAGAATTTTCGTTCTATGACTCTTCTATGAACTTGGAAAATTTTTGGAAAAAATTATGTACCAGTCATTTTGACTGGTTTGGTAGTTCTAGTGTTAAACTACAATACTTCATGTCTATAAAATAAATGTAAAAAATTAAAAATGAATCCGTGCTTAAAATATTCAATAACAATTCAAAATAAGTCCTTTTAAGCGTAGTAGGCCTAGTGTTAATATTGGAAATTTATTTCTTTTTTTACACACTTATTTGTATTAATTTCATGATAATTTTAATTTGGTTAATTTCATCCATAAAAATCATGTTTCTCAGTGAGAAAATTACAAATATTCGCAGAGCAACAGCGTTTTCTAAAAAGTTAACTGGTACTTAATTTCGCAATAAGTCGAAGCCTTATTATTTCTCAAGATGTTCGTGAATTGCGAGACAATATAAATCGAGCATACGATGGACTCACTTTCTATTGAGTAACACGGAGGATCGTATATGTCCTCATGGGCCATGGTACGCCATACATAAAGCATGAACGACTTTCGATGTTTCGCTACAAATAGACCGAAGATGCAAGGACGCCTAGGAATTATTTTAAACGACATTCACCGGTACATATCTACAGAATTTTTATATATGTCGTCCTCAAGCGTTTTCACTGGCAGACAATTTTTGATAGAACATTTTTTGTCGTTATGGAGTAAATTATGTCGTTAAAGGAGTAAGAAATTTTCAAATTTTTCAAAAAACAGGGGCCAATGATAGGATGAAATTATTATGCTATTAATATTTTGCTTATTAGATATATGGGACACATTGTTATTTTTATCAATTAATTCTGATTCTCTGGGCATTCAGTCACAAAAGAAATATTGTAGTTTAGCAGGGGGTTAAGCAAATTTGAATATTTAGGAAAGCGATTAGGTAAATATAGCTTACTTATTTTACTAAGTTGTTGTAACAAACGTTTTATATTATGCCTATTTTTATTTTAACTATCCGCATTCTCATTTTGTAGTTTCAAACTTCCTACAAATACATTAAAGTTTACTGAGCAGTTGCAACGAGCTGTACTTGACAGAAGAATGAAAAAAGGATAATTTATTCTCTCAAATAACGGAACGGGTTTCAATGAAAGGAAAAAATGAGAAAAACTTGTTACTTTATTCGAGAAAAAAGAAGGTAAATCGTCTCGACCTATCGTCAATGTTCTCCAATGTTTTCAATGGGTTTTACGTGTTTATGGTGCACGCGTAGAAAGTCAAGTGGAAGGAAAAAGTCGTTTCGTGGCGGGCACCAACAATTCTGCTGGCGATGTCGCTATAAAACGGTGGGGTGAAATTCTTTTAAAGTCGCAGGGAATCCTAGAAAAGCGTCACTTTTCCGCAAGACTTGTCAAGGTACCCTGTTCTAAAGTCTTCACTATTTATCGGAGAGATAACTTTGAAACAAATATTTGTTCCATTGGCATTTAACTGTGCATTTATAATTTTCGTTAACTCCAAGATCATTAAATCTACATTTCAAATTGTTTTACGCGTTGCCGCAAATGGCGGCTATAGCCGTCCTGCACATTTTTGTACTAATGTATTTATTTGTTAATTACTCAGTAATACACCGAAAAAAAGATGTAACATTCCAGATAACATATCAATTGTTCTTTTTGTGCGATTTTTCATGCCTTAAAAGTTCGAAATATTTTCGTGTGTGTTTCTGAGCACTTTCGTCAAATTAAAAGTGTGCGGCAACGGGTTAACTAAAAATTATTGAAAGTTGGTTAGTTTTTGCTTAATCGATTTTTTGCAACATTTTATCCGATTTTTTCTTTCTTTCATGGAGCACTGAATGTATTGTTGATATTTTTATGGATGATTAAAATTTTAATTTAGAGAGTATTATTATAATATTTTGACTTTGACTATTATTATATATTTTGAATGTTATTAATCCTTTTAATGTGATCAATAGAAAATGTAGGAGACCTAGGTTTAATTAATTTCAATTCATTTTTGTTAATCTTAAAGTCTTTTTTATTTAACGATTCAACAGTAGAGGAAATGTCTCTCGTAGAGATAACATGGAATATATTGGAACTTAAATTTGTGTTTCAAACTCATTTGAAAGAATACTGATAAATAAAATAGTGCGTGTTTTCAAACAACATATCTTAATTTCACGTTAATTTTATGGACGGCTAATCGCAAATCTGTCAACCTGACGCATAAATAAATTTAACGCCAAATCGTGATCGTCTAGACGCTCGTAATTTACGACCGGTTCGTTCAGCGAATTTTTTACCATTTTATGAGAACGTTATTACACCGGTTTCTTGATCGAATCTGTAACTGTTACGTTTCTGCGTTCATTGTCCTTCGATATTTAAATAATCGACGCTTAGATAACAGGAATATCAATGCAAATAATTAAACTTTATGTTTTATATTATAATTACAAAAATTCCATTTATTTCTCGTAACTTTGGTAGACTGTAATCAAAATCATCATAATTAATGCACTTAATTAATGTCTTTACTGTCTGATGCTATCACAAATGACGAAAGACCTTGAGACTAAATTAATGTCATCTCCAAATATTTATCCTACATCCTGATTACAAACCAGCATAATATTGTTTATTCCAGTAAAAACCACTGGAGTTAAGACAAAACAAAAGCCACAAAGAAGAGAAAATTTTAACACTAGAACTACCGGCCCATATTTATTATATTTCAATAAGTTAAATAGGTACTTTGGAAAAAGAGGAATCAAGAGGTGGAAAGGGTAATCGATTCAATAATTTGTGTTTTATAACTTCAACATAAAATATCTGATTTATGACTCTTGTATAAGCTTGACAAATTTTTGTAAATAATTAGAACCTCGCTTGGTAGTACAGTATTCCCTGGTTATATGCACAAGGAGGGGCCCTCGATAACTGCATCGCGACCATCCCCACCACATAGGGGGATCCCCCTCGGCGAGCCGCCACATTCAGCGACGGGGAAGTGTAACATGATACTTTCGGATCGTGTCCATGAGCCAATACTAATCGAAGGACTGAACTTTTCCGTTTTTGATTATTTTTCGTTAAAAACTTCGCTATCGTGTTTGTGACAATTTTGTGATTAAAATGATACCAAACACGACATAATTTGAGCAACATTTACTTAATATTTAAATCGCTTATTTGCTATATAGATAATTCAAACATGTCGTGTTTGGTATCATTTTAATCAGAAAATTGTCACAAATACGTTAACGAAGTTTCCAAAACGAAAAAATTGAAAATGGAAAAGTTCAATCCTCCAATTAGTATTGACACAGCGATATGTTCGGGCCGGTCCCCCTGTACGTTGGGCCTCTCTGTCTCTTCTACTATCTGTCTTTTTCTAAGCTCGGCACTCGGCTCGAGCCGTGAGATAAACACAGTGTTGACATTCAGCTACGACCAGTGCATATAAGTTTTGCACAGGGACTCTATAGCAGTGCATATATAGAGTTTGGTAACTATTCAATGTTTACGAATTTAGAAAGGGGTAAGCAATGGGACAACGTCCTCCCCCCCTCCAGAAGATGAAGGGGTTGATGGAACCGAGACTCGCCTTCGATGCACACGCGATTGACGGCGATGAGTCCGTTTCTACGAACGTTTTAAGGAGCATTCTTTGCTCCATGCACGAGCTGATGAAACAAATTTTTACGATGCCTAAAGTTTGAAATGCCGAACTTAGAAAAGACAGTAAGTATAATTCAAAGCATATGGTATTGGGTATCATCTTAATCAGAAAAATTTCACAAATACGTTATCGAAATTTGCGAAAAAATGGAATATCAAAAATGGAAAAGTTTTATCCTCCGGTTTGTGAAATTTTTCTGATTAAGATGATACCCAACACGATATGGTTTGAATTATACTTACTGTCTTTTCTAAGTTCGGCGCTCAATTGGAGCAGCGACGTAAACACAGCACAGTGCATTTAAACATTGCACACCTGTCGACACTGCTGTGCTTCTATTGACGTGAATAACAATTCGGTATTTTCATACAGCTCAAGTTGACCGCGAATTTAAAAAGCGGAAAGAGTGAAAAACCACCCCGTCGAAGATGCAAAGGATAAAGGATAAAAACTGTGACAGCGATGACTCTGTTCGTATGTATGTACAAACGTTTTGAGGAACGTGTCTCTCCATAGCACAGGCATTTAACAAACTTTAGGCATCGTAAAAATTTGTTTCATCAGCTCGTGCATGGAGCAAAGAATGCTCCTTAAAACGTTCGTAGAAACGGACTCATCGCCGTCAATCGCGTGTGCATCGAAGGCGAGTCTCGGTTCCATCAACCCCTTCATCTTCTGGAGGGGGGGAGGACGTTGTCCCATTGCTTACCCCTTTCTAAATTCGTAAACATTGAATAGTTACCAAACTCTATATATGCACTGCTATGGAGTCCCTGTGCAAAACTTATATGCACTGGTCGTAGCTGAATGTCAACACTGTGTTTATCTCACGACTCGAGCCGAGTGCCGAGCTTAGAAAAAGACAGATAGTAGAAGAGACAGAGAGGCCCAACGTACAGGGGGACCGGCCCGAACATATCGCTGTGTCAATACTAATTGGAGGATTGAACTTTTCCATTTTCAATTTTTTCGTTTTGGAAACTTCGTTAACGTATTTGTGACAATTTTCTGATTAAAATGATACCAAACACGACATGTTTGAATTATCTATATAGCAAATAAGCGATTTAAATATTAAGTAAATGTTGCTCAAATTATGTCGTGTTTGGTATCATTTTAATCACAAAATTGTCACAAACACGATAGCGAAGTTTTTAACGAAAAATAATTAAAAACGGAAAAGTTCAGTCCTTCGATTAGTATTGGCTCATGGACACGATCGGGCCGGTCCCCCTATAGCTTAGATCTCTCTGTCTCTTCTACTGTCTGTTCTTTTCTAAGTTCACGCTCGGCTGGAGCCAGAACGTAAACACAAAATAGAAACCACCACTTCGTAACTCCACAGTTTCGGTCCCGAATTCTGTGCATATATCCAGGGTTTACTGTACTAGTATTAATAAACAATTACAATAGCCCCAACGCAAGATGATTAACCTCCATCTTTAAAATAATCTCACCTTAACACTAGACTTACCAGCCTGAAATCTATTATATTTAAATGTGTTAAATATCTACCTTAAAGCAAGGAAAATAAAGACGTGGAAAATATGATAGATTCGATAATTTATGTTTTATACAATGAACGAAGAATATTTATTCTACGGCTCTCTCATAAACCCGTAGAATTTCTGGAAAAAATTGTGTACCAGTCATTTTGACTGGCTTGGTAATTCTAGTGTTAAAAAACATATAATACAACCCAACTGAAAAAAAAACTGTCAAAAGAATACACCTCAGGGCAAATAACAATAATACTAAAACTACCGGCGTTAAATTAACATATTTTAATAAATTAAATAAGTATTTTGAAACAGGGGGAATCAAGCGGCGGAAAATTTGATTGATTGGGTGATTTACGTTTATTGATATAGACGTAGAATATTTATTCTATGACTCTTATA
This sequence comes from Cerceris rybyensis, assembly GCA_910591515.1. NCBI lineage: Eukaryota > Metazoa > Arthropoda > Insecta > Hymenoptera > Crabronidae > Cerceris > Cerceris rybyensis. The sequence continues at coordinate 11,727,804 of OU342790.1, forward strand.
TAAACTTGGAGAATTTTTTGAAAAAATTGTGTACCAGTCATTTTGACTGGTTTGGTAGTTCTAGTGTTAAATGCAAGTAATATGAAATAAAACCAAAAGCAAATCAGACTTCCTGTCTTCGACAAGCATTCTCCATCTTTCTCACTGGCGACACGTAAGATCGTGCCGGGTACTCGTGAAAACTTTCACTCTCTGGAGAAGTTCTTCGGAGACATTAACCGGAGCTTTTCCCTCTTGTATCTTTCCGCGTTGTATATGTTAATAACATTCGCTTCCAGGCGATCAGCTCCAGGCGCTACCTGCACCTGCAGCTGAACGTTCGAAAGCGAGTCTTTTTATCTTGTCAACGAATATCCGAGATTAAATTTTACTGCGTGAGATTCTGACGAAGAGAACAGAGGGGGGATACTCGCTATTAAGGTCACCGTAATGAGGAGGCGAAAAGAATGCAATCCTCTTCGTGACCGATTTACATTCAAGCGCGTTCTTGGTACCGGTTTCTAAAGTCACGATTCATCCTCAAGTTCTTGATCACGATTGCTCTTAGGGCAATTAGAGGCAATTTTATTGCGTAATGAACTGGGAAGAGTGTGGGGAAAAATTTGATCTTTATTTCATTCAATATTTTTGCTGGAAAGTTTGGAAAAAGGAGTAACACCGAATCGAAGGATCTTCCGTAGTCCTTGATTGACCTTCTATGTTGTTTGGTAGCATTGGTTAACCCTTTCAGGACGGTATTCAAAAAATTGTTTAAAAAAAACAGTTTGTATAATAATTTTAATGCGTGGTATATGTTAAGATAAAAATCATAAATAAAATAATTTTAAAAAATAGGGGGACAGCTGGGGAGACTGGTAAACCATTGTACCATCCGTACTTTTTGTTGGTACATATTTGTACCAACAGTCCTATAAAACCATACAATTCAGCAAATTATGAATTTGTTTTATTGTACACTTCAAAAGATACATACAATTTATGATACAGTATGATAAAGCCTAAAACAATTTTTGCATAAAGGTATATCGCATTGCTTTTATACATAAAGATAACTGTTCAGATATTTTTAAACTTATGTGGTACCTATGTGTACCTACCGTACCGAAAAGGTTAACACTAGATTTACGGAGCCTATTTGGCTCATTCAAAATTTGATTACGATGTATAGAATAAATTGGTTGGGTAATTTTTTAATACTGAATCTTTTATTTAAATTGATTTGGAACTATTTTCTTTGCAAAAAACTTCAATTTTCTTGTATGAGTCGAATTGAATCGCTTCAGAAAAATAGGTATATCTAGTGTTAACTTATCTATAAATTTTGTAATCGTTTTGAAGATTGTTGAAGCTGATTATAATTTTGGTTCGAAATTTTCGATGGGTTATCAGAAACTGCTAGACACTTGCTTGGGAGTAATTTGCAACGTGGTTCTCAGGTACCTAGGAGGAAATTTGAATATTACTTAATGATTTTTGTAAAAATAGAGTAGAATACTGGAGTCTTACCTGAGAAATTTCAATATTTCATGTTAGAAAAGTTCAGAATTTAATTCACAAATCCAGAGACGACATTCCTGCTTCCATCGTCACTTCATCAGCCGAGTAAGGAAATCCAATTCGATGTCAACCCTATAATCAAAATCAACTTAAAAACATTCCCAAAACCGTGCATAATACCATAAATAATTATCTTAATCCCTCAATAAACCATGCACAAATCCAATTTCTGTTTCTTCTCCGTGAAATCTTCTTATTTTCTTATGAACTCCACCTGGAGCATTTCTCTCATCAACGATTTCCGCTCCGTTGGTGTCACATTGTACGATTGGTCTTCAGATGTGTCGATTCGCGAAAAAAAGCTCTCATCGTCGAAAGTGTATCCAATCAAGATAATCCATACGATTTTCCCCAATGAAAGTGCAACTTCTTCGTCGCATTTGGCTAGTCGCGCCATCTCAGAGTGTCGCGGAGGACGAACGAACCGGTCGTGCTACTTCCGGTACCTCCCTCCTTCCTTTCTTCGAGTCTTTCACGCTTCCTTTTACCTTCTTTCTCGACGTCCTACACTTGGCCGTGCTCGGAAACGGAGAAAGTAAAGGTCGTCGGTGTGAATCGCGACCCTGAAGACCCTGAGAGACTTACTTGGTCCTTTGAATTGCTTCTTATCCTCGGTAAGCATCTGCCGGCTTTTTTTTCCCGTGTACGTGCAACTCTTGCAGTTAGAAATCGCACTTTCGTTTGATGGAAATTAATATCCGACTATGGGTGATGTCTTTTGTTCTTGGTGAACTGTGCACGTAGGTGGTAATTCGAATGAATGAGCTTTCCTTTATTACTGTTCAGTGGGTGTCCTTGATCTTTATTTCCTGCTTTGATTAAGATTATATCTACCAACGTGGTCCACATTACTTGCCTTGAATTTTTTGAAAATGGTCCTGTTTCTAACACTGTTTCTTTTTCAATTTTTTAGATTTATTTTGAAGATTGTTAGCGATTGAATCGAAAAAGGTTTTGAGCTCCTTCATTGATTTCATTCGTGTTTATTTGGCAATTTTAAATATATTGAATTAATTAGCTAGATCTAGAGTTAATATATTTTTGTACACTTTTTTTTTATCTATATTTGCTTGAGGAATATATTCTTTTAAACTTGAAGTTGTACATTTTGTATTTGTTTCGAATTGTGATTAGGACAGTTTCTTTGCTTTTACCATTTTGTGGTAAGTGAAATGTGTACTTTAAGTTTTACTAATATTTTTGTAACACTTTATTCGCAAGATGTGAGAGGGATTTGGAAAAATTAACCGTTTGCACTCCAATGTCCCAACTGATGGGGACATCGTAAGTTTACCATATCACTCGGTTGCCCCCTCTAAGAGGACCTTCAAATTTATTAATGATTACAGAGGATGAACTTACTACACTGCAACATTTTAAGAAGTATATGTTTACCTGATCTTTTTTATTGGAATGGCACAAGATAGTAAATAGTAAAGTGCTGCCAAGTTGCTAATAGATAACGTCAGAGGCGGCTCCGAGAGCAAACGGTTAAAAATTGCACCTGCTACTGCAAAGCATAAAATTCTACCATGCTAAGTCACTCTTATTGTTAGTTTAATTTAATTTTTAGCTCGTTTCGAATTCCAGCCCGAAATTCTTAAAGCATTAAACTAATTCTTGTAATAATTGTTAGTTAAAAAAAGTAACGATGAAACTTACTTCAATCTTACATTTCACCTCATAATGACCGCCACTCATTGCGGTCAACCTGCAGCAAAAACTGCAGCGTATGGTCATTTAAGAATTTCATTTCACCATCTTATTTCCATCATTTCATATTAATCACACAGCTGTAGCTTTTTCACCGAAGAAAATTCATTTTGATGTATAGAATTTTCAATCTGCCAGATCTCGTGTTATTCTGCAAACTCTTTCGAAAAGATTCTTTAATCGATCATTGACCTGCATTTATCGATAAACATCTCGAATATATTATCAGTAAAAAAACTTCCTCCTATTTGTCTCTTATGAAATGAATTTAAAATGATCCTACGGTATTATCTTCTAAAGGATGTATATAAATAAATGCTAAATTGTCATCGGCCATGAATTCATTTCGAACGAAAAGGCATTGAACCGAGCCGAAGAAGTGATAAAAAAATGTCATTTATTATCGTAAAGTAAACGTACATGGTACAAAAATCATGATATTCGTATAACTTAACGAAATATCGTTATTTACAATCGGACAACTAATTGTGCGTGACATACAATAAAAGGACTGTCCATAGCGTGAAGAAACGACACACTTTCGTTGTTATTTACATCGACAGATAACTTAATGCAGAAGCACAACATTATCACGTTTATCGAACATTTCAGTATTCGTGTGGAAGAGCAATTACAGTTAATACACCTCGGTACTGTTTTCTTATTGTTACGACGAAACATTTAATCTTTGTGCAATTAGAAAAAAAAAACATTCCCTCTGCACACCATTTAACTGCTCGTCTATTTGGAATACTTAATTTTTAACCCTCTACAGATCAATTTTTTAAATAGATTAATTAAGTAGAATAATTACACAATAACATCGAATTTTATTTATGAGCATTTAATTGTTTGTGACTTTGAATAGCTATATATTAATTTATAACGTTTAAAGAATGATATGCAAAAATTACAAAAAGAAATACTGCAATTTTGTACAATTCAATGTCGAAAGGTCTCATAGAGGGTTAATGAGTTGATGAGTATCTACGAATTTGAAGAAAAACTATCGTTTTTCCATCGTAGACAATTATTCATATGAATTGCAAAAGTCCAATCGTATTCTCTTCCCTTTCTTCATCGACGACGATACGACGTATCAAATGCACGCTTTCCTGCATTGCTTCGCGAAGGTACGATGCTTTCTCGCAATTAGCGATAAACTTTTACCTCAACCAGGAGCGGAATACAGACGTGCGAGCATCGTGACGTTTTTTGACATCCTTTCTCACGGACTCGAGAAATTCGGATTCCGTAACTGTAATCGCGACGAGAGAGAAAGAGAGAGAGAGAAAGAGAGACCTCCTCCTTCCAGTCCCCGTTCACGGCGACCCGAAAACGGGCTGCGAATTCAAAGTCAACTTTCGACTCGGACCTTTGATCCCTGAACGCTAGCGGAAACTTAAATAACAATGACGTCGATCGTCAAAAAAACGTGGAGGAAGATCGAAGACGATCTTACGAGGTGAATTTACTTGTATCCATGATGTTCATCGTGGTGGGATTGGGCTGGTACCCAAACTTTCTCCCAGACGGGCTTCCAGACCTTCTTCCAGGCAGGTACTTGCACGTCCTTCCAAACTGGTACCCATTTGCTCTTCCATTCGTCCTTCCACACCTGTTTCTTCTCGGTGACCCAAACTTGTTTCTTCTGTGGTACCCAGACTTGAACAGATTCTTCCTTCCAGACTAATTTCTTATCTGGTACCCAAGCTTGTTTCTTCTCCGTCTTCCAGATTTGTTTCCATTCGGCTTTCCATTCAAGTTTCTTGTCGTTCACCCAAACTTGCTTCTTTTCTGTTTTCCAGACCTTCTTCCACACTGGTTTCCAGATTAGTTTCTTCTTCCAGAGGTCATGGCTGGTATATTGCCATCCGTGTTGGTCCTTACCTACGTATTGTTCTCCAGGAATACCTACTTTGACCCATTCTGGTACCCAGATTTTTTTCCAGTCTGGTACTTGAACCTCTTTCCATATTGGTACCTGGACTTCTTTCCAAACTGGCTTCCAAACTTTCTTCCAGGCTGGTACTTGAACTTCTTTCCACACGGGTACCTGAATTTCTTTCCAGACTGGCTTTTGTACCTTCTTCCAGACTGGAACTTTAGTCTCTTTCCAAATTGGAACCTGGACTTCCTTCCAGACTGGTACTTGGACCTTTTTCCATTCTTGTTTCCAGGTTAATTTGGATTCGGTCTTCCAAACTTGCTTCCACTCTGCCTTCCAAGTTAGCTTCTTTTCCCACTTGCCCCTTGGTTCAGGGTTCGCCGGTGGGCCGTAAGATTGTGATGGTGGACCGTAGGATTGGGACGGTGGACCGTACGATTGGGAGGGTGGACCATAAACTGGTCCAAGTCCTGTGCCGCCACCACCGTGACCTCCTCCGAAGGAACCGCCATGATCTCCACCGAACGATCCTCCGTGTCCACCGCCACCGGAACCACCGTGGTCTCCTCCATAGGAACCACCGTGATCGCCTCCGAATGAACCACCATGGTCTCCACCGAATGAACCACCATGGTCTCCACCGAATGAACCACCATGGTCTCCACCGAACGAACCACCATGGTCTCCGCCGAAGGATCCTCCATGTCCACTACCACCGGAACCACCGTGGTCTCCTCCGTAGGAACCACCATTATCTCCTCCGAATGATCCACCGTGACCACCTCCGAACGAACCACCATGGTCTCCTCCAAAGGATCCACCGTGACCACCTCCGAAGGAACCACCCTGGTCTCCTCCAAAGGAACCACCGTGACCTCCACCGTACGAACCTCCACTATCGCCACCATAAGATCCTCCGCCTATCGAACCATGATCTCCTCCTTGTGATCCACCTCCATAACCTCCATCGCCACCGAACGATCCATGGTCACCTCCGAAGGATCCTTGACCGGATGGGGCGCCGTAACTTGAAGATGGTGCCCCATATGACGACGATGGAATGGCTGGTGCACCGTAAGAGGACGAGGGAGGTGAAGGTGCACCGTAAGACGATGTTGGAGCACCGTAAGAGGAAGATGGTGCAGATGGTACACCGTAAGAGGTTGATGGTGGTTGTGGCGGTGGAGCACCGTAAGAATCGGACGGTGGACCGTAAGAGGACGATGGGGGACCATACTGACTCGAAGGTGGAGTTAACGGTGCTCTGAAAGAACCGTGTTGTTTGCATGGAATAACATTGATTCTTCTGTTTGAGAGAACTTTGATTATTTAGAAGATTGTTTCGACTTACTCTTTCTTCGTTCTTATGGGATCTCCTAAGGTGGAGACGAGAAAGAAGCAACCCAACAGCAGCTGAAAAAAATAGAGAGAGTTATTTATTTTGGCGAATGGACATCAAATAGGTAGGTGACATTTAATGAATTTGTATGGTGATGGACAATGGAGAATATCGGTGGCCGTGGATAGGAGAAAACTGATGAATTGTTTTTATTACAACTCCTCGGAAGAAAGTATGCTAATCATTCAATCAGAAACTTCAATGAGGTAACCACGACGCGTTAGTCACCCAGCCGAGTGTTGCCACTGCAATTACCTGATAAGTCAGTGGCACTCACTAGAAACCAAGTATGGGAAAGTACAAATTGAATGGTTTAACCGTGAAAACTATGGTATAAATAATACCTATGCCATTAGAAATATAACTGTGCTCAATTTAAAATGCTAAAAGGTTCTACAAGTAGGTATCTTAATTTTTCTGTGTATAAATATTCTCTTCCTTTTATCCATCGTTCAAACATCCTCGTCATCTCCTTTTTGCCAAATAAGTCGCAAAAGTAAAGAAGAAATCGATATAATATTAAATAATCAATTGTCAAACGATAGAAAATATTATATTATTATATAAGATATTCAAATCGCACGTAATATAATTAATTTTATATTTCACATTTCACAAAATAATGTTACTTTCAAAAATTTGATTTCGAAAATAAAATTTCTTTTTTCGCATTTCGGTGTCAACGATGACACCCGATGGAAAGACACGACGATTTTCGGTGAAAATAAAAAACGAACAGTGAGCATCGCTGTCCATAAGAGGCCCGTAACTTTTCTCATCGGGCCGTTTAAAGCGGTCCCCTTATCCCGCGGGTTTCCACGCGTTTACGATGCTGTCTTTCAAAAATGAAAGTGTCCGCGTGCGAACAAACGATGGACACAAGCATCTTGGTAAATTGGGTCGAGGGAGACCCCTCCTTTCTTTTACCGAAGAGGCCCCCGGGTGATCGTGAAACTCCGGACGGTCATTAACGCTGGACCCACGCGAAAGTGGGCCTCTCAATTTCGTCCCCCCTTCTCTCTCATTTTTTTTCATTCTTTTTTTCACTCTTTCTCTCTTCTTTACTCTCTTTCCCTCTTCTTCTTTCTCTATCTCTCTCGAGCTCTTTCACTCTCTTTTACTTTCTTGTCCTCTTTCTCTCTCAATTTATTTTGACATCATTTATTTTTTCTCTTTCGATCTTTTCCTTAACTTTAACCCTTAGCTCTTCCATTTCGAGTGTGACTCGAAATTACATCTCTTAATGTTTCTAAAATAGTAGTAATAATGATAAAATAATAATTGAAAATTCTGTTGTAATACAATGTATAACATATATATATATAGTATATAGATTAAATACAACTTTTTACTGTGGCCACCTTTTTTGATATATTTTTCAAAATGGCCACAGTAAAAAGTATATGCTATATATGTGTATACTATATACATACTATACTATATATCATATATATGTATTTAATTAGCTTAATATATATTACATGTTGTATTGCAACAGAAATTTCTATCATTATCATTTTAACTCTCTGCGCTCCTTAATTTTTTGTCAACAACCAACAACCCTTTCATTTATTTGAGAAATACATAAAAAAGATGAATGGAGGAGTTGTTGGTTGGTGGAAAAAAATAAAGGAGTTTTCATTTTCCACTCCTTCCATTATTTACTTTAGTTTCTCTTTTTCCTCTCTTCTTTTCTTTCTTTCTCTTGCAGCCGTTGCTTGTCTAGCTTCTCGGTTCCCTCGATCTTATCCTTGAACGACATAGTCGCGGCTATGAACTTCCTCCTTTTACTCTTTCCAGTTTCTCCTTTATGAGGATTACGAGACAACGACTGTGTCAAGATCAAGGACCAAATTCCAGCAGGTATGATAATGTGCCGTATTATCCTTTCGCGTCGTTCGCGCTTTGTCGAAGGATACTAATTCGACTTTCACGATGAAAACGTGTAGCCTGGGTCGTTTAAGCGGATGACGATACGGATTTTCGAAGGTGTGAAAGATCAATCGATAGAAAGCGATCGATTTTACGGAGATAGCGAGGTTTCGGGCGTAGAATAATAGAGATAATGATGTTAGAGCGATAGAAAGTTTGTTCGTTAGAGAATACTTTAGCGTTGACCTGATTCGACTTAGAATATTTAATATTTCTTAATATACTGGAAATTGTATACTTTTATTTTTTAATATAGTGAATTTCTGAGTGAATTTTCGACTAATAAGTATCAATATTATACTGATTTTTTTTATAACGATTTTATTCAATTTATAGAATTTAATATCGTGACGTGTATCCTTTGTATTACTTTTGCAAAGATAATTATTGAAAATTTAAGATCCTCAATGATAACAAAATGAAGTGATAAAATATAGAGTAGTAAAATTAACTTAGACGATTAAACATTATATATTTTTACGGAAAAAGTATTTCCTGTTTTAGGTGAGGATTATTGAAATGTTAAAATATGTAAAGATATCATTTTAGAAAATAGTACATAAAAATAGAATAGGTTTTTTCGATAATGAGAAAATTCCTATGGTGGTCATGTAACGGGAAATTTACGACGCTTTTCGGTTCAGTTTCACGAGAGATGTGCGTACGATGCACGTCTGCTCGACTTTCCATTTTGCACGGCGAGAAGCGACAAGAATACCTATTTACAACAATAGCCGGCAGTAAACATGCACGATGCAATGGCTGCTTTAACAATCGGTTTACTATGCAGCCTGAAAGTCAATCTCCTCGTATGGGATTTCCTTCTAAACTTAAGTAGTTCCTGCACGGGAAAATAATTCATATTCTCAAGAAAATTTGCCACTTTACATCCTACATTCAACATTTAGAGAAAAGAAAATCTTCTACGACCACCATTCCATTTCAATGAGATCTCTTCAACTACAAATCATCTCGCAGCAAGCACCTCGATCTAAACTCACGCAGAACATCGCCAGAAAACTGAAGCCCGGTGAATCTATATAATATTAAAATTACAAATTCTCTCCAAATTATCACTATCACTCAAAACAACTCCCACAACTCCCTAATACTACCATAACCACCTAAAATCATACTGAACAAATCCAAACAATTTCCTATCTCTTCCCAAAGCAAAAACCAATTTTTCTGTCAAAAACATGACCGAAAAATTGCTCAACAACCCACAGAAAATTACAATAAAACATCCTACAACCCCGTATTTACGTATAACCAGAAGAAATCCCTCAACATCCACGTCCCTCAACATCAACAACCAGCGTCACCGGGCTTCCGTTCTCCAAACGTAAATTCTCGCCGCACTGGTTCACCTCTCGGGTGAACACGAAAAACGATCAGCACAATTCACAAGCGCACTTCTCGAACATCACCGATAATAAAACAATAGAATTAATGTTCCACCACTGACCAGGATAGACCGCATCTTCGATTAGATAGGGGGTGTCTTGCACCGCGGTGAACGGCAAAAAAACGGCTTCTACCGCCGCCTTTTTTTACGGTTCGTCAAACTTCTGACGAATTCTCCATGACACCGAGGCCTTTTATAGCGAATGCTCCTCCATCTAAGCGGCTAGATACCCTAAGCATAGAGACATTTCGAGGAGGGGCACCGAGAGCGTGCCCCGTCGACGATGCTATATGGGGGTCCCGGCTCTTCGGATACATCCTCGATCTTCCTTTGGTGGGGATTACCTCGATGTTCCTCGCAACGAAAGAAGGTAAAAGGGGCGTTTAGAAGCTACCGTCGAACGAGTCACGAAAGGCGAATTTGTTTCATTGTTATGTAACTGAAGAGTCTAAAGCATTCCCCCATGTGCTCGGCCATGGGGGAAGGCACTTTCGAGGCTTAAGGTCGCGCTCGAATCTTCTTCGAAAGTTAAAACCTTTTTTGTGACTGGTGAATTGTAGTGACGATGATTCTTACATTCACGAAGTTCGAATTAAATTATTGTTTTAATTAGGAGGAGGAAATTGTGTTTTTTTTCGTGCTGATTGTTAGTTCTTCTTGGGATGGTTGCAAGAGGAAGTATTTTTATGGGTTGTATTAGATATTGGGGGGATTTATGTGGTTGATTGTTGATTGGGTAGATATGATAGTTAGAAATTGGTGTGGTTCGAGGGTGTTGAAAGTTTGAAATTTCAATTAGGAGCCACTCGTTGAGAATCCATGAACCTTGAGTGTCCTGGTTATCATCGTAGGTTTCTTACAATTAGTAGACGCAATGCTGCGTGAATTCTTTAAGTTTTAATTAAATTGCTACTCACTAATCAGAAAAAATTCATTTCATGTGCCATTGTATGTTTGTAAATTATTCAATTTTTTCACTCTAGCATCAACAGAGCTATTCATCTATTATTTTATAATCTTACTTAAATATTGATAATTCAATCAGCTTACATGTTATATAACAATGCGAATTTTAGAATAAAATATTGTTTCTAAGCTTGCTCATAGCTATTTAGTTGGGTCAAATTGAATAGTATTTTTCGAACGCCTCCCGAGTCGAAATATTGAACCTATTTTCATGGTATTTACACCTATTTGAACCTAATATGATACTTTTCAATACTAAAACTCTTAATTTAAACCTGTAACTCACCCAAGTCCAAATACTGAACCTATTTTCATTGTATGTACTCCTATTTGAACCTAATATGATACTTTTCAATACTAAAACTCCTAATTTAAACCTGTACTCCCCCAAGTCGAAATATTGAACCTATGTTCATTGTATTTACTCCTATTTGAACCTAATATGATACTTTTCAATACTAAAACTCCTAATTTAAACTTATAACTCCTTCTCAGTAAAATGGTACTTCTATTTAGCTGTCACCAAAACCTTTATCCCCTGAATTGGACCTGTTGGGTACTAAAAGGTTCAAATGAGGTTCAATATTTCCACTCGGGACTATATCGGATGTAAATCCTCAACAGAGGTTGAAATTGGCGTCCTATTTTGCGCCTTAAGTTGGCATAAAGGGAAATTTGTGCCACTTTTAGGCGCTAAATAGGATCTTATTTTACATTGAATTTAGACCTTTTTTTTGTACTTTTAATTACTACATTTTGGGTAGTAAAAGGTTCAATATTTCGACTCGGGCTCAAATTCCATTTTACTTATATGTCAAAGGGTTAATGGTGCAAATTCTTCACACTTGAAATTCAATGTCTAATTCTCCAATAGCTACCAAATCATGCCTCTATGCATAATCACGAAAATAATCATCCAACGTAAAACGTCAAGTGTCGAGTGAAAGTACTCGAGTACTCGTCGCGATTCCCGACTCATCGTCGCAATTAAGAGTTCTACTTTCAGTATGTTCAGTTTCGTCCTCTCCTCTCCCAACGTTTCTAATTAATTCCCCTTTGAATTCCGTGTCACCATTTGCTCGGGTTTCTATCGGCACGTGTGCCACCGCAGTGATCGACTAATCCGCGTTTCCGTATCGGAGAATGTCGTTCGAGTTTGAATAAAGGGAGGAGCAAATGTCAAGTTAGAGAACACGAGAGATTCGTGATCAGTTGTCATACTCTCTATTTATCTCTTTGCTTGAGAGAGGAGCGAGAGGTTTAGCCGGATCAAAAAAGAGGCCCTAGCCCAAATTCGATGAGGAGTTCGTTGACTTTCAACAAGAAGACAGTCTTTGCCAATTTTTTTTTTGTGCTAGCTGTTGCGGCAATTTTATCTGTACGTGGATGAAGAAAAAGTAGAAAATAGTTTGCTTGACGATGTTCAAAAGGAACAAATATTTGAGACCACGTAAATATAGGGATAGAGTTTCGGAATCTCATTAAGCAAGCCCCTGGAATCTCCTCGCTGTCGCTTCATGAAAATATTTCCTACGTGACAAGCATCGCGATAGAATCCTCATTATTATCTTGAAATTGTAGATTCTTCATGATACTAATTAAAAATAAAAACTACCCTTTAGCCCAACTATTTTGACGGGTCTTCATCTCACTGGTAACGAGGCTAACTGCGCGTCTCGATGTAATTTGCGTTCAGAATTTTATATCATCGCTCTCGTCGAGCGAAAAATTACAAAAAAATTCCTCAGCATCGTAGTCATCGTGGACCAGGTTAGGAATTTTTTTCATATTTTTCAGCAAGGTTACTCAATCACGGCAGCGCCCAAAGCGTCGTTGCGCAACCGCCGCGCGGAGATTAGATGCAATGTGAGAGTTACCACGAACGAGAACGAAATTATAACGGCCAGAGACCGTATAAAATATTAATGACCCTCAGCATTGCCTCGGGAAGTTCGTTTACATGCGATTGGAAACGCGAGGACTCGTCTCGCGTTGAAACTATCAATTCGCGTGATCCGCCGTTCCGTTCTCCACTAGGAAGAGTAAAGCATTTTTTTCCGTTTCGATCGAAGAAAACTTCTACCTTGTGTGCAAACATACGGCACACGTTGGCAGTTTAATTTGCAGGAAAACAAAAGCAAATGGCAATTACATATAGACTACCATTTTGCAATTTTACGTTACAAGCTCCGATTGTTCGAAGAGACAAATATTTCTGTATTCCTCATTTATAACTTCAAATTCTCCACTGTAATCTTGACAATTTATTCATCGTATTCTATCGTATTTCGCACGATTCCGCTTAATTCCATATTCCCGCAAGAGATCAAACGTTTTTGATTTAAAAGCGAACGACGTTGTCCAATATATCACTTCACGTGAAATTTCACAGAGAAACGATATATCCTCGATCTTCTCACTCGCCATTAGTACATTTCGCAATCTCTTCCACGTAATTTGAAAAACTCTTCATCCAGCCAAAAAATAAAACATTTACCATGTAATTTATCCTCATCGTCCTATAATTACAGTGAAATTCAAAACTCTCCTAAAATTCAACAATTAACTGTTTTTATTTTCAAGCCATTTAAAAGTTAAATAAAAACTATAGTTTCTTTTTGTGTTACAATCCATCAAGAAATCACGGAATCGACACAAGTGTTTCCACTAAATGCAAGAAAAATGAAAACCACGACAGGAAACACGATAGAAGTGGATTTAGCACTTCAAACAGCGAAGAAAAGTCTGTTAGACGAAGTACGATGCATCGAAGCGGAGAAACGCATCATAATGCACGTGAGAAATCCTCGCACACAATTCTGTGCTCTCCTTATCGTCTCTGCGGGTACTCGTATACGCGATTTACTCTACCTGCGGAGTCACTTTGACTTTCTTCCGTTTCGGAGGTCGTACCTTCCATCACCGGCGGGGGCAATATCGATTCTGTACCTTTCACCGTTTCCTCTTCAGCCATCCTGAGCATTTCTTGTCGGACAAACGTGGAAAATGGAGAAGAGTTCGGTATCATTGACCTTCTCCGATCGAGTGCACCTTGGCGGCTTGACTGAGAAGAGGAACGCGGTATAATTTAGCTCCACTTGCTTTCGAGAGACGAGCACGAGTTGACCTAGAGATCGTCTTCGAGGAGAATCTCACGGGAAGCAGAAGTTTTCAAGTGAAAGCGCAGACGTCTAGGAGGAATTGATGAAAATTCTCAGGCACTGATGCGGCATTGAGAAATTTAAGGGGGGGAGGGAATTGAGAGAGGTTTGTATGATTTTATTGCTATTATTTTCTCTTGTAGATGAATATTTATAGTGTGGAATAATGGTTTAGATTTTTTTGAATAGTTTTTTGTTTATTTTGTGCCATTTTATAGCGAATGATTGAGCTGAAGGAGATAGAACCTCGCTGACTTTAAAGTGAGAACCGTTTTATTCTGAAATCTATTCTCATTTTCAATGATATGATTTCAGAATAAAACTTATGATGAGTAGATCTTCTGCTAAGTGTTGAATTCACCTAATGTAAAAGAGTTATGTCGGATGAAGGTCTGAGACTGGTGGAACCTCGCTAATTTCAAAGTGAGGACGTTTCATTCAGGAGTCTATCCTCATTATGAAATAATATGATTTCAAGATGAAACCTACGATCAGTAGGCGTTCTTCTAATTGTTGAATTTACCTAAAATAAAATGATTATGGCAGATTAACCGTTTGAATACCGGAAGGGTTTCAGAAAACTACTTCGAAAAAAGCCAAAAGCCACTTTCGCGCTCTTAAGATTTTATTTCAAAATAAGCTAAAGTTGGTTTTTTTATTTTACGTAGTGCACAACAAGAACAATCTTCTCGTGCTTTTATCCTAATTTGGAATTACTTTATATTATAAAGAAGAAACCTGATGAATTCTTAACAAAATATCTTAACAAAGTCTTCCTTCAATTGTCAACATTGAAAAAATGTCCTGGCGTTTTTCGACACAAAAACTGAAGTGCGCGGAAGTGGCTCGTGGTACGCAAACGGTAAGAGCTAAAATAGTTAGAACCTCGCTACCTTAAAGACAGAACGTTTCATTCTAAAATCTGTCCTCACTTTCAATAATATAATGCCAGAATAAAACATTCGATAAGCAGGCGTTCTTCTAACAATAAATGTTGAATTTACCTAAATCAAAGGAATTATGAATTATTATTATTATCTGAATAGCTCCTCGCTAACTTTAAATTGAAAAAGTTTCATTTTGAAATCTATCCTCACTTTTAATGATATCATTTCAGAATGAAACGTTCCAACTTCAAAGTTAGCAAGATTCTATATATTTCAGCTCTTCATCTGACATATTTTTATTTTCATTAAATTCAAGTCTTAGAAGAAAGGCCATTGATAAAAGTTAAAGTTATCATCTACAATTTTTATGATTTTCTATCTCAATTCCATAAGAGAATGTCTATCTCAATCCATCCCCCGTACTGCCTCAACTTTCTCACCCCTTCTTCCAACCTCATAATTCAATGTTAATAACCTTTGTGAACAAAGATAATAATTTTCCCAGTCATTTGTTAGATGTACCGCCTAAATACATCTATTTCCACCGACATCACATCAAGTACCACAGAAAGCCTCTGTTACGAATCCTTAACTGCAACTTCTCTACCGTTTCCTTCCATCTTCTTCAAAATATAATATCCTCCACTTTCACTTACGCCTCGAGCATGTACGATTATTGACACCGGTGCTCGTACGATCACGCCGAAACATCAGGACCATCTGTTGCTTCGTCAACATGACGCTTTGATTTCTTTTGATCAAAAAGAGAAAAAAGAAAAAACATGGATACTCTCGCACCACTTTCTGACACTGCTTCAGCATCATTGCGAAATGATCATCTCGACTTCTTCATCTTCTTTCTATAACACTGTACCGTGGCATTATTAGTAAGTTTTTTCTTTTTTCTGATTACCAGCTTGATCGAAATTAATGATCCCAATTGCAAAACTTTCGGACGTCCATCCACTTCCGTGTCCAATGATTTCACCATGGCTCCTTCCGAATCTTAGGGTCAAGATGTTGCTTACAGTGAGAACCAGTCTCACGTTGGACCATGGTGAAGGAAAATTGGATAAGTAAAAGGAATGCCGATGGATTTCACTTTTTTATCGTCGACTTTCGGCGATTCGAGCAACTTTCGTTCCGTGGAATCCCTTTATGGGGTTGCTCGTCACGGTGAGTTCTCAGGATTCATGAATCCTCTGTGTTCCCATGAACGGTGAAATTTGATGGTTTCTTGGCGTTTGTTTTATCACTTGATTTTTCCCTTGGAATTTTAACGATATGGTGAATGTCAGGGGAAAAATGGATGTGTCATTTGTGCAAATGTGACAGGAGAGAAATTGCAAATGAGATGTGAAATATCGATGGTCGTTGACATTTTGGGATTTGATATTAAAGAATGATGGTAAGATTGTATTATGGTTCGTGTAAAAATAGTTATCTTGTGGATGATTTGTTTAGAGTTTTGAAATTCGAAGCTACTTTTAACAGATGTTACGAAGGTCGACACGTTCTTCTGTGTTTCTCGCTGATGGTTGCTCTTTTCTTGATCGATGATTGACTTCACTTTCAAGTTTAACCGTGAAAATTCAATGGTGAAAGTGTTGGAGCGGGGAATAATGCATTTCGTTGTAGTATAATATGTGAACTTGGTATTTTTCTGGATGGTAGAAATGGTAGATCAATTAAAGAGTGTCATTTCATTTGACACTTCATTAGGTTCTTCGTTAGTAAATTATTACTCTAATTATTACTTCTTTTTTACTTTGAAAAACACTGGAAGTCGCTTAAAGTAATAGAAATTTAATATCCAATTGAATTAATATTATTTTCACATATCTAACTACCAAATCTTGCAATAAAAATAAAATTAATATTCTAAATTAGCAATTAACGTTACGTTTTATCGTGTTAAAAATAAGAAGATAATCAATTAAAGAGATTCATTTCGTCACAGAAAATTACATGTGCAATTATTGTTTGCTCGACGAATCTTTATTACCTCATAAACGTATTTCATTCTTTCATTAAAAAAGACAGCTCTAACTAATAGAAATTTAATATCTAATTGAATTAATATTATTTTCTCAAATCTAACTATCATATGTTGCAATAAAAATAAAATTAATATTCTAAATTAGTAATTAATGTTACGTTTCATCGTGTTAAACTTAATAAGAAGATAATCAATTAAAGAGATTCATTTCGTCACAGAAAATTACATGTGCAATTATTGTTTGCTCGACGAATCTTTATTACCTCATAAACGTATTTCATTCTTTCATTAAAAAAGACAGCTCGTTAAAAAATAAACTACTTAAAGTGTTACCTCGTTTAAACTTTCGTGACAGCCTCTCTTCAAGAGGAAAGAGAACGTCAGATTTGTGTTCTATTCAAAGATGATTCACTATTATGCAATACAAGTATGATCAACAAGAGACATTTAATCGCTATCGAATACCCACAGAAGCAACTTGACGGAGAAAGTGAGTTTTTAATCAATATCGTTTTTTTATTGGCAACGTAACATCGTTGGTAAAAAGAAAAAATAAGACACCGAGTCTTTGCCAGAGAGTCTTTTCCCACCTATGAGGATAACACCTTCCATAAAACTAGCTGTTAGATCGCTCAGAAAAGAAATTTGTACTTTCTCTGCCTTGCTCTCGACGTAAACGAGTGTTTCTCACAGGAAACGTGTTATACGAGCAATTTTTATCTTAATATTCAGTGGAATTATGCGGGGCTAGCTTTTGTATCAGCTTTTACATAAAACTATTAAGGAAAAGCTGCCATGGTATTGCTGTGTCTGAGATTCTTTTGTTATAACACCTTGCCCTACAATTTAATTTGTGACTGCGAGCGCAATAACTCGAAATTAATTTCTGAAATCAAATTTTTTCACTGATTTCCGATATTTCGTCTAACTGAAGGAGCATTAATAATATAGCAACAATTTGACCATTACGTGATCTATTGATGTTTTCAATTTAATAGTTTTTGGAAGAATAGAAAATTTTCTGTGCCATTTGCCGCGTCACGAGTGTCACACAGTGTATTTCTCACAGCGCATTTGTGAAAAATATTCGTGCAATTATCAAGTAATTTTTGA
This sequence comes from Cerceris rybyensis, assembly GCA_910591515.1. Classification (NCBI taxonomy): domain Eukaryota; kingdom Metazoa; phylum Arthropoda; class Insecta; order Hymenoptera; family Crabronidae; genus Cerceris; species Cerceris rybyensis. Next base: position 11,745,827 of record OU342790.1, read on the forward strand.
ATCGAAAACATTTTCTATGTCTAAACAATTTTCGTCTGTGCTCTATAATTTCTATATTTAATTTTTTTATTTTCTAAATACCCTATGATCTCTGTACAATTTTTTTATCTGCTTTCAAGAAATTTCGTCATCAAACAAATACATCATTTTTATCGAGATATTCGTACAATTATCAAGTAATTTTTTAATCGAAAACATTTTCTATGTCTAAACAATTTTTATCTGTGCTCTATAATTTCTATACTTAATTTTTTTATTTTCTGAATACCCTATGATCTTTGTACAATTTATTTATCTGCTTTCAAGAAATTTCGTCATCAAACAAATATATCATTTTTATCGAGATATTCGTGCAATTATCAAGTAATTTTTTAATCGAAAGCATTTTCTATGTCTAAACAATTTTCGTCTGTGCTCTATAATTTCTATATTTAATTTTTTTATTTTCTGAATACCCTATGATCTTTGTACAATTTATTTATCTGCTTTCAAAAAATTTCGTCATCAAACAAATACATAATTTTTATCGGGATATTCGTGCAATTATCAAGTAATTTTTTAATCGAAAACAATTTCCATGTCTAAACAATTTTTGTCTGTGTTCTATAATTTCTATATTCAATTTTTTTATTTTCTGAATACCCTATGATCTTTGTACAATTTATTTATCTGCTTTCAAGAAATTTCGTCATCAAACAAATACATCATTTTTATCGAGATATTCGTGAGAATTATTCGTGTGTTTAAAATAAATATTTTGATCTTATCGAGCATCCTTTTGCGATGACACATATCCTGCAAGTTGGATTTGAATCGCGGCGAAGGTGAAGACGTAACAATGAAGGAAGTTCAGTGAAAGAATAACGAAATTCCTACGTACTTACAGGTGCTTGGAAGTATTTATCTCGTGTACGAATTTTTGCAAGAGTCTCGACGATGGACGCGTGTATTTAATGTCGCATATTCAAAGAAGGAAGGCCTCCGGAACCATCGTTACTGGAGAACGTTCACTTTCCTTCCGCGTTCATGTTGTTATCATCACGTCGAGTAATTTTCACAGCGAGCGAAATAAAGTTTTAATGTAACAGCCACCTAGTTTTAACACATTAAACCGCAGATTCCTACAATTTATTTAGAAATATATTGTATAATCGAAACGACTAAATTGCTCATTTTCTGCTTCGCCGTAGAAATTGCCTCTAAACTTATTTTCTTGGGATTAATCAGAAAAGATGGAATACATCTACTAATCTTATATTTCTTAAATTTTCGTAGATCGATCGATAATATAAAATATCTGTAATGGAAATATTAACATGAAAATTTCCGAAAAATTGGGTATAAGAATTAAAGGTAGAATTTTCCAAATTGTAAAGATGAAAATTAAGGAGATCTTCAGAAATTTTCAGTTAATTTCTCCTCAATTTCGCACACTTCTACTCTTCACACAATTTTAAATTCACTTAAAAATTTCGAAATTATCAATAGCTTCTAATTAATTTCGACTCCAACTATCAACAAATTACTATTACTTCCAGCTATTCCAATAAATACAATTTTAATAATTCCCACTTTAAATATTTAACATCAAATGCTTCGAAATACTTCTCGATTAGAATGAAATCTGTGGCTTTGAAACAGCAGAAAAATATTGAAACCTCTTCACCTCTGCGAAATCCTCCAACGTCGTAGGTACGTGACGCAGAAACCCACGCCAAATCGTAAATCGTCTGCGTAACTGCTACAAGTATTGAAAATAAAAAATCCCACAATCGTAAGAATAAATATTCAACCGTCAACGTCCATCCCGTCTACAAACACGTTAAGTAACCAGTGATTCCAGTAAATGTAATCTACAGTGTGAATAAGTCACGAATAACGATGCCATTTAGAAGATTTCGAATATAAAGCATGTAAAGTCCCATTAAATGAATAACTAAGAACCGAAAGAAATGTCGAAGCAAATGAGAAAATCTGTGATCTAACCAGGAAACATGAAATTATTTTTGTTACATTAACAATATTCTGCGGGCTATTCTGCTGGCATGTTATATAATCGGTCGACTTACCCGTTGCTTACGATTCACTTGTAAAATCGAAACGATTTGTGACATCGTCGACAGCGACGAGTTCTACGGGAATTATTGCTCTTACGTGAATAAACCGGCCTCCTTTCTGTCTTTGATCCTTTTTTTTCAAATATAGGAGAACAGATTTTCAAACATCATTCGGTGATCTTTTAGGAACAATTGTTTTCACTGATTTATTAAAATTGAGCATTTTTTAGTTTGATTGAATTGGATAGTATAGTTTGAAGTTAATAATGTAACTTTTCATATCTGTTACATTCTAAATGGTTTTGTTCATCTTCTTATTTGTATTTTTAATGTTGCTGATTCCTTGACCTTTATCAGAGAAGATTAGCACTAATTACGCCGAGATGGTCAAAATAACTGGTTCTAAATTTGTATGCAAAATTTCTGAGGCTTTTAAAGTTGCTGTCCCTTCGTGTTTCTATTTCTACTTTGTCGAACGCAAACAATTCTACAACACAGTTTTTCCCCCTTTTTCCTATGGTTTTAACGAATTTATTAATTATTTCTAAATATACTACTAATTTAGTACCTTGGGTACCAGTTTAATACTTTGAACGCCATCGGTATTTCGTTAGATTCATCATTTTTACTGAAGTGGAACTTTTTCTATTAAATTCGTATTTTTGCAAAGCAGAACCTTTAAATATACAGATAGATAGATAATCGGCAGACCTTTATCTTTTTAATGTCGATATTTAAATATTTAATATATCCGAGAATTGATAAATACTACAATTTCAAAGTTACACGGAAATTTAATGAATTCAATAGCGCCGGTCACCGGTGACCTCCATGGCAGTCAAAGTGTTAAGATTAACCCTTTTAGTGCCGATCGAAAAAATAGATTTAATTAATGACAAAGATAGATGCGAATAAAAAGAATTGTCATTTGGTGAAAATTTCATATAGAACATGCAATGTAAAGCATAAACTGTATATTTACAATTATCTGCCCTAAAATTACTGATATCTTATTACAGACAGAATATTAACCCTTCGATGCCCAGGGGTAGCATTATTGCTAACGACGATATATCGTCGCCCGGCACTAAAAGGGTTAAAGTTAAAAGGAAAATTAACAGATATCAACATGTATTATATTTCCCACCCACTATTTTTAATATCTCTATTGTTCTATCCACATTTTGTACTAGTCTAATTAGACACAGGTATAAATATTAACTAAAGATAATTACTTACTGGAGGAAAAAAAGAGGGGAAGGTGACTTTAAAGGAGAGGAATGCATCCTCGAAATCGGCAGGACGATAAAATAAGGGCTGTATGTTGTAATATGTAATAAGTTGTTATTGTTATATTTTATTTGTTTTGTTTGTCTGTTTTGTGTTATTTATTGTAACTTGGATAAGGGCTGAAAAGCCAACACAAGTAAAATAAAGATATATAAATATTAACTAATTAAAATATTGTAGATATCTAAAAGCAGCTTCCAAGTTTTCTTCTCACTGCAACGAAAAGCAGTAGCCACCTCGTTTTTTAATGTCACTATACATTATTCCTGTTTTGGCAAGAAAAAAAGAGGAAGGAATTTGTGAAGAGAGAATTCTGCGGCAATTTATTTCGTCTTAATCTTCGCAACATCCGACAAATGACGCACCGAAGCGAGAGACGCCAGGAGCATACCTACGTGTTCCTTAATGAGACACGTTTACGTGTGAGTCTAATTGTCTTCCGGCATGATGCGAGCATCATTCCGAGCTTTGTTTCGCGATTTCTGCCACCGATAAGTCGAGCCTTGATGCTCGAGTCTATAATTTCAGGTAGATTTTTAAACGCGAATCGACATGCTGGAAGAAGGTGAGTGTTATTCACGCCTAGTCTACTTCCGCCTCGATGATACCAATATGGCGGACAATGGGTGGCGGAAGAAGACCTTCGTGTTACATTAATTAATATCGTTGCTACTTTATACCACGAGGGAAGCATATCTAAATGCTCAGAAGATGAAACATCTTATTTTTTCATTAGTGTCTTACGCAAAGTATTATTAAAGAAAATTGATTAGCTGTGCAGATAACTGAACTGAGAAAGAGGGAAATTTGCGTTAAAATTAGAATTAGAGGAAGGGAGGAATTAAAAGTAGAATTAGAAGAATAGAAAAATTAAAAGTAGAGTTAGAAGAAGGGGGAAATTAACACTTTACTGACTGGTATTTTTTAACATCCTACCCACTTCTGTTCCGTCACTTGCACGGAAATATTTCCCTGATATTGATATCTCTTCGAAAATTGCAAAGTTTCTTCACTGAGTCCTTGGGACAGTTAACCACAATGAAAAATAATAATTTATTAATTGCCATAGCAATCAATTAATAAGTTAAAAGTCCAAAAGTGTTGAGCCTGAAAAGCCGATTAATTGGCTACCGGTCGGTAAAGTGTTAAAAGTAGAATTAGAAGAAGAAGAGAAATTAAAATTACAATTAGAAGAAGAGGAAAATTAGAAGAAGGGGAAAGTAAAAGTACAATAGTAATATTAGCCTTTGAGAGTGTATCAATAGACTGTGATATTACGATCAGATAAAAATTCAAATTCGAAAATTTCAAAGAGCATCATTCTATAGTATGAATATCTACGACTTTCAACATGTTCCAATTCGAATCTACTAATTGCAACTGAATCATTTAACTCCAAACCCATTAAAAAACCTGTTAAAACATTCCTACTCGCCCGGACACACAAACAAGTCACGTTTCTCTAAAAGATATCGAATTCTATCGCTTCAAAGTATCGTAACTCAAGGACTTACTCACGAACCATCGATTTTGTAACGTGAATAAGAATATTTGCATCTATCCGAGTGTTATATAATTATTGCAACCTTTTAGAAACTGCGACGTCCGGTGACTATGTATTAGAAACTTTCGGTGCTGTTTTACAAGCAACGACGACCGTGTCTCGTGCAGAGCGCACCTTGATTTTAGATTTGTTCCAACAACACAAGACCGAATACGTGAGCTGTAAAGCAATTACTAACGTTGTAACATTTTCACCCTTTCTTTCCCATCAAACACCGCCTCGGTGTGCAGACTTTCTGTCGGGGCTCGAAACGACTATGAACTGGAACAAACGACTGATAAATTTGTATCTGTCGCGTATTTTCCGCTCGATAAATTTCGCTTAACGATGTGCTTTGAAGTATCTTTATTTATATTCTAATATCTGCACCATCTGCTTATGATACGCAAACGTAGATCGATATGTTGGAAATATTCCAAGAAAATTGGCTTCTTATAGTGATGGTGAAGAATGTGAAAAATTACCATAAAACTATAAAGTAGTATTTTGTTATAGTGTAAATGATAATAGAGGAGGAAATCGGTAGAGTGAAAATATTATGACAAAGTAATTAGACGTAATGGCGGTATTGCAATGAGAGGATTTTACTGTGATAAATTGATCTGGAAAAAGAGAAGAAAAGCCGAGAAAGTAATTAATTATCATGAAAATATTACGAGAACTATAGTACGTCACGATGAAAATTCACTCCGAAGGAGTGCATAGTTTCTCACAGTGGTAAAATGAAAAGAAACGTAATACCACGGTGACTTCCGGTTTGGAGAACCGGAATCGGACGTCAGAACGTCGAGCAATGTCCGGAATTACAAGAACTCGTTAAAAATTCGTTACTTTGCATACGAAAGAACCGGTATATCGTTACCATTTAAATCGAGGGCTATTAACGAAGAAAAAGTGAGAGAAACGGTGCCGCTAGCGACCGTATTGCCGCTAGAGGAAATATATGAACGATTCCGTCAAAGGTGTTGCGCTAAAGACGCAAGTTGAATATTTTTTTTTTGAAAGTAAGAAATGCAACATCCACGTGCGACTCGAGTTTCGAAAGCGGGTGGAAGATTCTCTTGTTCCGGGAGAGGAAAGTTCAAGTGTGACAGGTTCGTTGAACGAAACAGGTGCACCATTTCAGAGTCTGTCTTTCTTTTATTTAATCACGACCTTCAGCTTCGATTTAACGTTTGAGCGCACATTTTTTTTTTACTTGGACGAATCCTTTTATCTCGCTCCTTAAAAGATTAAAAAAATTTCGAAAAGCAGCAGAATAGCTTAGATCAGGAGCACACAGTCAGTTTCAATCATCCTTCAACCACAGTGTCACCTACTACAATGAAATTCCAGTAATCATTAAATTAATCTAGAAGTTACCAACGAATCTAATTAGAAACTCATTTTCCCTTACTTAGCGAATTCTACCAAATGCCATAAATAACCAAATAGTTAAATACTATGGAATATATAGTTAAATACTATAATGTTAATTTGAATATTACAGTAAAATTATTTAACACTAGATTTACCAAACCAGTCAAAATGACTGGTGCACAATTTTTTCGAAAAATTCTACGGGGGTATGCGAGAGCCGTAGAATAAATATTCTTCGTCAATCGTATAAATTGAGGTACATATTTAACATATTTAAATATAGTAGATTTCACGGTGGTAAATCTAATGTTAAGGCAACACTTAATTATCGTATAACAGTTAGAGCAACCCGTTAAATTAATCAATCTGCACGAAGTCTCCGCACAGATACAAAGGACCAATTAACTTTATAACAATCAACAAACACATTAACATGAACAATAAATATAACATCAACCAACTTTAAGCTTCATAATTTATCAAAAATCAAAAAATTTTAATCTTTCAAGAAGGACATCTTCTCTTCGTCCCTCTATAGTTGCAAATCGGTACAAACATCACAAACAGAGGAAGAAAAATTTGGCTCAACAAACAGAGCAAAATCCTACCCCCCAACTTTCTACTATTCCTTCCGTACAATCATAATTGATTCCTCTAATTGTAAGATATCCATACAATGTCGTCCGTACTCTCTCACCCTTAATTCGATTCTGAAAGAATCAACATTGCAGAAACACCACGAAAGCATTAACGTCGACGTGGAATTCCTCTTTAGCTAGTACCGATCACCTCTTCTTCCTCATTATCGGGCAACCTCGATCGTTGCATCCTGCCAGCCATTATCTCCATTATCCTTATTAGTTGTATTCGCCCGGACGTAACGTCCAGGCTTTGATCGATCTGCCTAATTGCGTACCACTGTCGATGTCTAATTGGTTTCGCTCATTATTCCGCATTATCGTGCTACCTGTACTCTAGGACTCGTCGGCGATTCGACGCGGCGAGTTTAACTTAATGCGAGTTGAACAGTGGATCTGCTTAGGAGGATTAAGCGAGGATGAACGCGCGAAAAACACGGGTCAGTGAACGGAGATGTACGTGTTTTCCGTGAAAGTTCTCCATAAAATGCAATGTTATCGATGAGAGGACCAGGTTGAATGATGGTTTGTGTTTTGTAAAGTTGATGTTGATGTTAGTGCTTTTAGAAGCTGCTGATCAGACTGCCCGAGTCGAAAAGTCCAGCCTAAAAAGAAACTTCAAATCCTAGATTCTTTTGATCTCATATTTGCCTGCTTAATTATGTAATACAATTTTGAACCTCAAAATCCTCAACTAGTGTGTCTACGCGCCTCAAAGTCCCGTAAATATGATTTTTAGGAGTTATATGGACTGATCAGGTAAAATTTGTATTCCAATTTAATCTGACATCCTTTAAAAATATTTCAGAAGTTCCAAGTCTGTCGACTCATATTCTAAAAATAGGGCTTTCTGGAGCAAGTAGGAATTAAATTATCATTTTATTCCATATAAATTCTAAATCTCCTAAACCAAATTAATTTTTAGTATATCGAGAATTTTTTTGGAACTCGATCATTCCACTCCAATTCCAATCCAATTCTAAAGCTCCTCATTATAGAATGCTGAGGATTATTTTGGGCTGTATGAAGCCTAAATTGCTCCTAAACTAGGTAAAACTGGCAAAAATGAACAAGTTTAGGGCGATTGTGGAATTAAAATTTGCATTCTTTTATATGTAACATATTTTCCCATATTCAGCCTAAATATCCTAAGTTATTTGGTAATTTAGGAGGATTTTGGGCTGAAATTTTCGACTCGGGTGCGTATGCAAATTTTCTGGTTGAGTAGGGATACGGTGAAGTTTCACTATTAACATTAGATCTACCAAGGTGGTTGGAATGACTTGCTATGAATTTTTTGAAAATGTTCCTGAAACTTCTAACGCAATTTCTTTTTCAATTTTCTACGACTCTCTTGGAGACTGTGGGTGACTGAGTTGATCAAGTCTTCTGTCTTTTTTATTTATTTGATTCGGATAGATTTATGTGTCAATTTGAAATGTATCAAATGAATTGTCAGAAGATTTAAACGAGCTTTAAACCTTGTTGATAATAATCTGGTGAGCGCTCGTTTCAGTTATTTGGCAGTGTTTGCGGTATTAGTACTGTGAGTTCAGTGGTACTGGGAGTGCAGTCATTGAAGTCACCTGAGATGTTGAGCAGTGGCATAGTGAACTTAACACCTAAATTTTCTCGATAATACATATAATTATATACATATCACTTATACAGATTACTTGATTTTCATATTCAACTGTATTTCAAACATGTATACGATAAAGTTGATAACGTCGAGGCGCGTGGCATCCTTAAGTAGTCTATTTCCTTTACAAATTATTCTGCTTATCATATCATACATTTATTGCATACAATTTGCTTTGATTTGGCTCAAATTAAATCTAGATTTGGTCACGAAAGAACCGAAGGACAAATTGACCTGAAGCAGCTGCATAGAGGGGGAGACCAAAAACGTGGGCGATTTTAAAGCAAATAAGAGTTAAACCTATTTAACAATTTATCTCTCGAAAAATCAGTATTTTTCCTAACGTCATATTTCTTAGAAATTCAAAGGCACCTTATCAATACATTATCAAACGCACTGATCTTATAACTCCATTATTGTAAGGAACACAACAATCTCCCTCCTAAAAATTTCCAAATCTCCAAATTTCTTCCAAACTGCTGCTAATCCACCTTACATAACGAACTATAAAGAAGTAGAAAAGAGAGGTCTTGGTAGCAAGTAGAACATCACGTAACAGCGTTCCATGCGTCAAATAAATTGGTACCACGACGTTGCTCGATTCCGGAGCTTTATCCCGAGCATTAAATCTGCGAGAAGCCTGCGGCGAATGCGATACGAAGCGACAAGTGTTTACGATAGACGTTGCATGAATGCCAATTACCGTGGCGATGTAATATGCAATCACAATGGCGTGAAAGAACGCGCCGATCGGTCGACCGATATCGTCTTGGAAAATGCAACAAGCGAAGAAACTCGTCATTTAGAAATATGAAGTTTTCAATGGAACTATCATTGAAACCATCTTCCACCACCATTTTCTGGAAATATATTTCCATCTGTCTCATTTATCGGTTAACACTTTGACTGTCATGGGGGTCATCGGTGACCGGAGCTATTCATTTCAGTGGAGAAAAAATGGCAAATACTGTGCAACTTTCAGCCCAAAATGTGTCCCAGAAATCGTTTTTTGATTTTTCCGACCGTGATGCACCGCACTCAAAAATCTGAAAAAATTAGGATATAACAATGATAACATTAGACAACTACTGTAAAAAGGAAAAAGTTGTGCTCGGAAGATTTCAATACCAAATCGATGTTTGAAAAATTTTTTTTTGGTTTTTCATTTTTCGTGAGTGGAACTTGCAAGGGAAAAATCTGAAAAAATCCCCAACGTGTGCATTCATGTTTAGAATGTGTCAGAATTTGTTTGGAATTTTTGCACCCCATTAATTGAGAAAAATGAGGCAAAAACTGATTTTTCGATTTTACCCTATAACTACCCTCCCGGTGAAGGTATCGGATTAAAAATTTGTGTACAATGGTTTTTCATGATCACCTATCGAATGACCCATCGTCGAATAAAATCGGCTCAAGAGCACTTTTGACCCCCTTATCCTGCTAGACCCTTTCGTGTAACATTTAAATTATGATATTTATGAATTCTCAAACATATTGAATATTTAAATACCAACGTTAAAAATATAAAGGTCTGCCAAATATCTATCTATCTGTACATTTAATACTTTGGCTTTGTAAAGATTTGAATTTAATAGAAACAGTTTCACAATAAAACTAGCAAAATACCGGTGGCGTTCAAAGTGTTAATTATACTTGACAATAAGTGTGAAGGAATTGTCTTCATAAGGAGATTCACAATTGAATAATCAAAAGGATGACACTGACACTTTCTCCTTCGTTTCTTGAATCTTGCGATTAAACTCTCACTGTGATTGAAGTGTGCAGACGTAGATTTGTTGAGATTTGAATTACACGTGAGTTTCATGGATTGTTAAGAGAAATCGGTTCTACGGTAATTCGATACTACGGTTCATTTTCGCATTAAGGTATCGGACACTGTGGAGGTCGTCTAACTGACGGTGCAATTAATGAAGATCCTGATATGTTGGGAAGATTTAATGACAAAATCTCTGTGGCGAAAGTAAACGAGAACTGGGGTTATATAGTTTCTACAAACGTTGAGATAATGATTGATGTTTCTATATTTTACAGTCGAGATATATCTAACTTTACTTAAGTAATTTCAACGTTGGAGAATAACAATTATCCTGTTTATATAACCAGAGTATTCTTTAACCTTTTGGCCTAAGATTTCTTTTCTGACTGAGCGTGCAATGATTCAAAATTAATTCACGAAATCAAAAGTTCTCACTGATTTCTGATATTTCGTACAATTGAAAGTAATATTAATAGTATAGAAATAATAAGATTTTTTAACGACCGGCTGATACTTTCAATTTAATAGTTTTTGAAAGACTTCAAAATTCTTATCAGATTCTTATAAGCTAAGGGGTTAATACACCCATCCCTCGATTTACACGGTAATTTTTTTCGCACGATTTCACTTTCATACGATTTTGAAAATAAGGGATCTAAAAGAAATTACTTTTATTTTAGTTTGAAATGAAAACTGAATTATTCACATCGCATGTTGCTTTCGATTACATGATTTTCTAGAATATTTATCATCCGTTCAAATCGAAGGATACGAGTGTCTTTATTTATTCTAATCTTTAAACAAGACAAATAGATTCTAACGAAAGAATATTACCAAAGTAATTGCAATTGATTGACGCAACGAAGTAGAAAAATGATTTAAAGTGCAAAGGACTAAAATTAAGGTAGTTCTAGGCACTTATCATTTTTCGATAGATTTCCTTAAAATTTTGAAAATATATTCTTCATGATATTTTATAATTATAACCGGAATCTCAACGAGTTCGTCCACACGGTTTTATGAATAAATCGTGTTTAAAAATAACATATTTAACATGGGCCTTATGGAAAAAAAATGTTTGCTGAGTCCGTAAAATCTTTTTTTATTTTTCTAATGGAAAAACGAGTCGATGGATTCTAATAAAAAATTAGCAATGTATTATTTTATGCTTTTCGAATATTATTGAATTTTTGCATAATTTTTTACTTCATAGTTATAGAGAAAGATGTTTTTTAATGTCTAAAAAGTGAATCAAATGACCTCTGTGAAGTTAGCCCCTGCATTAATTCTTACGCAATTTTTTTCATTTCTAATGAAAAAAGAAACTTTTAGTTCTGAATCCAGCTAGAACTACCTTAAATTAGTGTAGGATGAAGGAATGCCGAAAAATCTGAAAGTCAAAGTAGAAATGTTTATTGTATGAATGATTTATTGATTCCCCTTGGGATTATAAGAACTTCCCGCTTCTCATATACTCTTTACATAGAAATGTTTATTGATGAAGAGGATTCGAAAAGATTAATATCAATAGAATTATGCGAGTCTTGGCGTAGATTTCCGGAAGAAAGCAATGCTTTCCAGCAGTGCCAAATTACAACACACAAAAGGAAGAGTAAAATTGCAATTGGAGGCTATGCAACGGGGTTCGTGACCAGGATCCTCGTTTCCCGATAATGCCGTGCCTCATTTTTCTTTGTCTACGTAATAAACAGTTACATAATTCCATTGCGTACGTCTCTTGTATCGGAAAAATGTCGTTTTAACGCTCCCATCATATATAGTTTCACATTTCTCTGTCGAGAATTCTGCAATGGACACTCAAATAGCGAAAATCTTAATTTCAATCGTTAAGAAAATATCAATACCGAATGTTTACTGTATGTGCAATTAAGATTTCTCTCATTTGCAACGTCAAGGATTACGAACTGTCGACTTTATATGGAAATCTTTAGTGTTATCGCTATTAATTGGATAGTCCCACTGTTGCAGCGAAAAAAGTAAATTGCATTACAAAAACTGTATTAACACTAGATTTGCCAGCGTGAAATCTATTATATTTAAATATTCTAAATATCTACTTTAAAGCAAGGAAAATTAAGACGAGGAAAAGTTGATAGATTCGGTAATTTATGTTTTATACGATGGACGAAGAATATTTATTCTACGACTCTCTCATAAACCCGTAGAATTTTTGGAAAAAATTGTGTACCAGTCATTTTGACTAGCTTGGTAAATCTAGTGTTAATAACTACAAGAAAATAATACATAACTTGTTGGTTGCAATAAACAATACTTTCTGTCTATCATATCTGACAAAAGCATGTTAAAGAAATGAATTAAACAAAATTAGGAAGTTCTAGGTATTTCGTACTATTGTAAACCTTTCTTAAAACTATCATAAATGAATCTTTAAATCTCTGATCTATTAATTATACAAAATATATTTAAACACTTTTCAAATAATAATTAAATCAGTATCTTAATATAAAAAAATCTAATTCTATAAACTTAATGTTTAATATTCAAATACTGACTTTATTTTAACATTTATAATATAAGTACTGCATTAATTTAGTAATAAGCAATTTTCTAAAGTACATTCTAACTAGCTAGAAATAAATATAAAGATATCGGATGTAAAAGCCTTTGTTTAAGTATTTCTCAACATCGTAATTACTGTGTCGATCGTCAATGATTGATGTGGCAATCAACGTGTTAAATTCAGATGCTGAACATCATTATCAGTTAAGTGTACTTAAGTGCTCAAGATAAGTAGCATATAGATTTCCAAGATTACTGTATTCAATCGAACAACGAACGTTCACTTTATCGTCATCGATCTACCTGAAACAGAAGCCATTATCCTCTACTGTCATTATTTATGATGATTCCCATAAAGTCGTAGAGATAAATAGCAATCCGTGTCGAAGCCAATAAACTTGATTGACTAGGAATATTTGAATATGAAACGAGTCACTGAATCACCGATTATGTTAAATCGACATTCCTCGTGGATGCTGCTAACGTAATTCTCGTTTGTGTACAAGTTTTATATGAAATTCTCGAATCCTCTTCGCATTTTTGCTTCGAAGATTTCGGGGTCGAGCTATTGCGTCAATGAAATCGAATTACTATTTTTAACTGGAGAAAATATTGATGATAAAATGAAATTGATGACAATATTAAGTCACATTGATTATTAGAAATATTAATATCATTATTAATCACATAGAATTGAGTTAAAAAAATTTCCTAAAGATTTAATGTTAATTTCACTCTGAATTAGAAAAAAATTTAATAAGAAGGGGTTCCTAAAGATTGAAAATTATGGTCTGACGAATTCAAATTTATTATGTATTTTTTTCCCTCGATCTAATTTCTTTAAGTAGGTATATTAATAATTAAAACAATGAAATTTCGTACGTTTCTTTGCAAATACGAAAATCCTTGCTGGACTCAGCTTACTTTGTCGACTAGAAACTATAAAAATTCCTTAGATTTGGCAATTTTATGATCGTCACTGACTCTCTGCCTATCTCATTATTTTCTGTTATTAGTTACACAACGGCTAATGTAACTTATTAATTATCGTCGACCAACGAAGAAAAAACCGGTTGCGTCGAAACGAAAGAATCGTAAATCTCCACGTTTCGTCCAAAAAATTCATTAAGATAATTATGCCGCAGCGGAACATTCGTCAAAGGACTTTCGCGATAACAAGTATTTCGCGACTTTTATTTATTAAGATTAATTATATCATAACAAATCGCTAATCAAACTGTTCTACTGACTACACAAATTTCGTGATTTTTATTCCTGAAGAAAATCGTTTCACAATTCTCTGGAAGGTTCCATGATGTTTTTACTTTCGTAACTCCATAAAATTTTGTAGGAATGAAAATTAACGTTGCACACAGCCAATAAGCGGCTGTGTAGGCTGCAATTATTAAGTTATTTCATTCAATCGTACGAAGTAATGAGAAGCTGCACGAAACGCGTACGACTGATCACAAGGACTGATGGCAATGAATCACAATGTTCTTCTACAATTTAGAAATCTTGATTAACCCTTTCCTTACGGCAGTCCGCTCCGCTGGAGTAACGCCACTGAACGGGCCACCGCGCCGCGAAGTGTGCACTTTGTTCGTCAGTAGTCTTCGATATTTGGACTAACGTTTTTCAACGCCACTTTGTGATTGTGTTGTATGTACACTTGTTTAAGAGCTACATAACAACTGTTTCATCGTATTATAGGAAAAACATGAAAATGAGTATATTGTATGAATATTCAGTTATTTACATATTTGCAAATTTTGCTATTATATTATTATAAGTAAAAATGCAATTTGGGGTACTTAGACATTAAATTATTATATTAGATTATAAATTATAAATTATATCTATTATATATAAATTACGTCGATTATAGTCAACAGCCGTACACACAGGTCGTCGCGCGGCCGCCGCCTATAGGCGGCACCCGTAATGAAAGGGTTAAAGCTCCCCAATCGTTCGATATCTGACGATATCGAATCGATATCTTTTGCGAATACTTGATAAGACCTTAGTGAGAAAACGATAACGATCTGAACGATTAGTTCTGAAACGGCAGCCATCCGGAGAACGACAATGACCTCGATAAGTTTCCTCTTCTTCGCCCTTTGCTTAACTTCCGGCGTTTTCGGTGAGAATTTACTATTTTTATACATTAAAACTGACTTTCTCTCGAAGATTTCACTACCAGCTTGTGAAAACTTGACATATTTTGAATTTTTATTTACAAAAGTGTTTGAGAAGTTTCAGTGAAATTTAATACTCTACAGTAATTGAGGTGTTTCTTACTCAAATTTAGATTTAATTTGTCCCAAATCGAAAAAAATTGTAAACAATAAATATATAGCACTCTCGATGAAATATATATAAAGAAAAAGTGAAGAAAAATTTCTATTTCTCAATACAAAAAAAAGACTACTGATCAAAAGGAAATTTAGGATCTTTAGGGTAATTTGATATAAAGATCGCATGAAATTTGGCAGGATTGTTATAAATGTCTGTGATGTTCTGTCCATCGAATAATATTTAAAATAAATTGATAGCTATCTAAGTTATTATTTATATAAATAATTTTATATACACCTGCACATACGTCCCAGATAGGTCACTTCGAATTTAGCAGGTTTACTGTAAATTCCTACAACGTTTCTTTATCGAATGTCATTACAAATAAGCTGACAACTTTCTAAGCTATTATTTTTTAAAAATTGCTATACCTACTTAAAAGATTCGTTAGCAGGTTTCACTGGATTGAGAAAACATAGAAAGGAAGGCTAATGAGAAACTCATGAGAATTTTAAATAATTAATGATGATATGTTATAATTCATACAAATGAAAGGTTTCAATGCAAAAATCATCAATCCGAGTACACTATCGTTTCACCTTGAGCTATAAAAACTAATCGTGCCTCCGTTATTGACACAAATGTTGAAAGATGAATATCTCGAGAAATAACCGAACACATGTCGATATCACGTTCCTCACTGTTTGCTTTCTTTTTCTCCTTTATATAATAATGTGTATATAAGGAACAGTAAATATTACAATAACGATTGGTATATTTTCTTTCAAGTACATTCCCTCCGAATGACGTATATAAGCGTAACTAACACGTATTATATGCCTGTTGTAAATAAAAGTATACAAAACTTAAATGATTCCATTTAGCTGGAAAAAAAACTGCCTAATAGGTGTCCTACAAATTTTAACAATCAACTAATTATTCCGAAGAAACAATTAAATAATATTTAATCCTAGCGTAATTTCAAATTTTCCCATATTAAATCATAATCTTTAAGAGCACTATAAATAAATGTATAGTTCATGTCAAATGTTTTTCATTTTAAAATAAAAAAAGAAGGTAAGGACCTGTGGCAACCGAATGTCCAAATGTTCAAAACGTGGCACAAAAAAATGAGTTGTAAATAATTTCACGGGTCACCGGGAATATTGTCGAACACATACCCCGAGGAATATTCCTGCAAAAATTAATGTTCAAAATCGATTTAATGTAAATCTTCATTAAATATAATAGTTCGAAACCTTTTTTGCGGATTCTATTCGTCCTGAATTTTCTTTGTATCACTGTAAAGAACTTAAAGGGCGAGCTTTACAAGGAAATTTATGTACTACACGTGGAAATGCCAATTGTACTATCCTGCCAAAGAAACGGGGGGATTCGTAAATGCGCGTTTGCTTTGTCAATTTCCGTTAAAGCTTGGCAAATATACCGAAGCCTCAAAGGCAAACACCGGTCGATTATGCTACTTGTCTTCGTATCGCTGACTTTCGAATCTACGTTGAGCAGAATGCTATCGTACGAATCTCATGTAATACTTTTCAAGAATTCTACAAAATTTCAGTGCCAAAATCGTATTTATACATAAATAAATATATCGAAGTAAACGGACTGACAGTAGAAAAAAATTGGCCCTTCTATTTTACACATTTTCCGAAATAAACTAAATATGGGATAAAAATTAAGAAGCATAGTTACTGGCCAGGAAAGATTTTGGTCCCAATGAACAAGACTGCAAACAATGTAATAAGAAACACGAATTTAGGTCAAAAAAAGCCATCGATTAAGCAATTTTCTTAAATTCCCACAACAGCCAGAAAAGATTTTAGTCCCGGTGAATAAAACTGCAATCAATGGAAGAGAAAACACGAATTTAGTTTAAAAAAGCCATCGATTAAGCAATTTTCTTAAATTACCACGACAGCCAGGAAAGATTTTGGTTCCGGTGAACAAGACTGCAAACAATGAAATAGAAAACACGAATTTAGCTCAAAAAAACCATCAATTAAGCAATTTTCTTAAATTCCTACAATAGCCAGGAAAGGTTTTGGTCCCTTTGAACAAGACTACAAACAATGAAATAGAAAACACAAATTTAACTAAAAAAAGCCATCGATTAAGCAATTTTCTTAAATTCCCACAACAGCCAGAAAAGATTTTGGTCCCAGTGAACAAAACTGCAATCAATGGAATAGAGAACACGAATTTAGTTTAAAAAAGCCATCGATTAAGTAATTTTCTCAAATTCCCACAACAGCCAGAAAAGATTTTGGTCCCAGTGAACAAGATGCAAACAATGAAATAGAAAACACAAATTTAACTAAAAAAAGCCATCGATTAAACAATTTTCTTAAATTCCCACAACAGCCAGAAAAGGCTTTGGTTCCGGTAAACAATACTGCAATCAATGAAATAGAAAACACAAATTTAACTCAAAAACGCCATCGATTAAGCAATTTTCTTAAATTCCTACAACAGCCAGGAAAGGTTTTGGTCCCGGTGAACAAGAATGGGGCTACGTGAAAGTACGTCCGAATGCGAACACGTTCTGGTGGCTTTACTACACCACCGCAAATGTGCCTTCTTACTATGACAAGCCCTTGATGATCTGGCTCCAAGGTGGTCCCGGTGGATCATCCACAAGTTATGGAAACTTCGAGGAATTGGGACCCCTTGATGTCAATCTTGTACCAAGAAATTACACCTGGGTAAGTGAAATTGATATAGAAACGGATAAGTCGAGTGAACTTTTAAGCTTATCAATTCAGTTATTTAAGTATTCCTTTTTCTATGATTATATAAAACCACTATCGCTATTTTTCTTCTCAAACCATTTTTTTTTGTAATCATCATACGTATATTAATTTTACATGGACATATTTCACAGGTTAAAGACTACAATGTCCTTTTCATTGACAACCCAGTGGGAACAGGTTTCAGTTATGTAACATCTCCATCAGGATACGCAACAACGAATGCCCAAATCGCTCGTGATCTTGTGGAATGTATGAAATCGTTTATGAAAAAATTACCAGGATTTTCTAAGGTTCCTACCTACATCATGACTGAATCTTATGGAGGAAAAATGGGTGCTGAATTTGCCCTTCTTTGGCACAAGGTAAACTCTCATTAAACCCAGAAATTAAAGAAACTCTCATTAACCCGAGAAGCAACCCCTCGACGTTATATCTATCGTAATTAAATACTCTGAATAAGTACTTTGATAAAAAGACAAAAAACCATGATATTCCCCTCAATAAAGGCACTTAAGATAAGTAACTTTATTTTTAAAAAAATAGTTAAGCCTAATTAAATTTTTCATCTTCTCCCTTCACCTGGAAAAATCCTAAACCATAGACATATATCCATGGAAATCAACTTTTATCCAGAGTAAAAAACATCTTGTAATATTGCTAAATTATTCTTAACGTTAATTTCAGGAAGAAAAAATGGGTCTCATCAACAGCAACTTAAGAGGAGTCGCCCTAGGTGATGCTTGGATCTCTCCCATCGATTCCGTGATGACTTGGGCAGACTTTTTGCTCGCCACGGTATGGTCCCCCGTAATTTAATATCGTTGACAATTCCGAGTGTAATTTCAATGAAAACATTTGCATTGTAAATAAAATATCTGTTTAAAGGGCATGGTTGACACAGATGGCTTCAGAAAGATCGACGAAGCGGCACGATTAACGAAGAATGCCGTTGAAAGAGCTGACTGGGAAAAGTCAACGGCTCTATGGGGTTACACGGAGGGTGTAATCATGAAAGTTAGCAACAATGTAGACTTTTACAATATTCTGAAGAAGATAAAGCACAGCGGAAGTTAGTAATTTCTTCGTTATCCATAAAGTAAAACTCGCTTTTAAGGAAAAGTGATTAACTTTTACTGTTTAATTTAGCCATTTTGATTAACTTCAACCTAAACAGTATGACTAACTACAATACTAGAATTTTAATTTATTATATCAATTTGAATAGAATTTAACAGTAATTTTAAGAATTTCTAAGCTATATTACTTTTGATAGATTTATATGATAATAGTAGATAGGATTTTTGATAGTTATTTTTAAAATTTTAATTAGTATGATTTAGATAGATGAATTTTATGATAATTTAATATTCTCTTTGAAGGAACTGCGGTCGCAGAATATGCTTCGGAACACAAATATACATTGAATAGTTTAATGAACGGACCTGTGAAGAAAGCCTTAGGACTTAACGTCACTCATGGTGCACAATCCGGCACTGTGTTCGATAAATTACGAGGGGACTTTATGAAGCCTGTTGTAGACATAGGTACTTTCTATAAATTCGTTAATTAATTGCACACAATCAATAATTAATTCGTATGATTGGATGGCCAGTACTATCGAATTTAATCCATTCACTGTCAGAAAAATTAAGCAAGAACTTCAATCTTCTTTAGTAAGCGCAGTAAGTTGAACAAAAAATAGATACCGGAAATATAACATTTGTAGGGAAAGGATTGAAACTTTCGATTTTTCGATAAAATTGCAATATTTAAAGGTGCAAAAAATGGCAGGAAAATAGTAACATAATCTACACTTTGAGTGTCAGTCATTCAAAATGACGAAGTTAAGTTCTTATCATAGATAAAAGCTTAATTACGATTCTCGATGCTATCGGAAGAGACATCCTTTGTATCTTTCAAATCCAACGATAGATGTAATCGATTAAATTCGTAGTATAATACAATGACTCTCGATGCTATCGAAAATCAGATTATAATGTGTCTTTCGAATCGATTGATAATTCCACTGATTAAGCTTTTAGCACAGCGATGATTTTTGATGGTATCGAAAGTCAAACCTATGACAAACGTAAATATCGCAATTCATCTAATATTCCAAACTGGTTTAAAATAGTAAATACACAATTATTCTCATGCTCAAAAATGTTGACCTCCATACTAAAGATTGTTCTTCAGTAAACAATGTAATTTCATTTCCAAACAGAAATTAATCATTTATATAAAATACAAGTAAATTAAATCAAAGCACTTTCTTCCAGTGGAAACTTTGCTAAACCAAACTAATCTCAAGGTCGCAGTGATTAGTGGACATCTTGACCTCATCGTCGATACCCCAGGTACATTTTCCACAAACTCGATTATTTAATAGTTTCCACTCGTTCTTGAAAATATCGTTCTCTCTTCTTAATAATTGTTTATCCTCTATCGTTGTAAAAACAGGTACTTTAATCTGGGTTGAAAATATGAAATGGCGAAACTCTGCCAGTTGGCATAAATCCCAGAGACGTCCTCTTGTCGGTGTCAACAACATCATTGAGGGTTATCAAAAGGTTTTCGGTAATTTCGCCATGTATTGGGTCAACAGAGCTGGACACATGGTAAGAAAAATCCGCTTTCTCGTTTCGTGGTAAAAACGAATCTGATTGCTCGGATGTTCCTTAACACTAGATTTACGGAGTCAATTTGACTCATTAAAAATTTGATTACTACATTTATAATATATTGGTTGGTTAATTTTTTAGTAATAAAACTTTCATTTCAATTGATTTGGAACTATTTTCTTTGCAAAAAATTTCAATTTTCTTGTATGATTCAAATTGGCTCACTGCAGAAAAATAGGTATATCAATATCCGTAAATCTAGTGTTAAGGTAGTTCTAGCTGGATTCAGAACTAAAAGTTTTTTTTTTCATTAGAAATGAAAAAAATTGCGTAAGAATTAAAGCAGGGGCTAAATTCACAGAGGTCATTTCATTCACTTTTTAGACATTAAAAAACATCTTTCTCTATAACTATGAAGTAAAAAATTATGGAAAAAATTCAATAATATTCCAAAAGCATAAAATAATACATTGCTAATTTTTTATTCGAATCCATCGACTCGTTTTTCCATTAGAAAAATAAAAACAGATTTTACGGACTCAGCAAAAATTTGTTTCCATAAGGCCCGTGTTAAATATGTTATTTTTAAACACGATTTATTCATAAACCGGGTGGACGAACTCGTTGAAATTCCGGTTATAATTATAAAATATCGTGAAGAATATATTTTTATATAATGCGTGTGAAAATTATGAATCAGCATAGTTGCACTTTCCTCTGTTATCTTACTTGATTAGTTGTTTCTTTATGCAGTTTTCACTGGATTTTATTTATTATATCGTTCATACAAAACTCCTTATTTATCATACTTCTTTAACATTAGATCTACGACCGCTAAATCTGGTATATTTAAATATATTAAATAATTACTTTGCAAATGATGGATCGAGCCGCAAAAAATATGAGGTGTTAAGTAATTTGTATGTTATAAAATAAACGTGAAATATTTACTGTATTGTTTCTCCATTTTGAAAAGATTTAAAAAAAAAATAGGAATCTGTCAATTTGATGGTTGTCGTAGATCTAGTGTTAATAGAAAAGAAACAGATGGATATAAAATACTTGTAGGCTAATTAGAATAGTTAAATGTTTGTAAAGGAAAACAATTTCTTGTGTGTGAGTATTTAAAATTGTTGAGTAGCAATGATTAAGATAGTATTACAGCAATGGAAAAAAATGTTATTTTGCAGGTACCTTCGGACAATCCTATGGCAATGGCAGAAATACTGAAGGCCATATCCAAGTAACAACAGCTGATAATTAACAAGCTGGAAAAACATTTCCCCCAGCACTTGAACATTTTTTAGTTAATCTTTAGAAAATGTTTAAATTATTCTTTAAACGTTAGCAAACATCGAAAGTAAATCCTTCAAAAATCAAGTGCTCGACTCAAGGTGGGAATTGTTTGCATTACCAACAATTATATAATTTCCTAAAAAAGAATTTCCTTTTGTATAAAAGTTTCTATAAATTTTTCTCGACTTACTATCCCAAATTTATTTTCCCATGTGTCATTTTCTTACGATGAGCCGTTCTTTAAATTAATCATTCTTCGTTCATTCTTCATTCATTCGTTCATTTATTATCTCCAAGAAAAATCACAATTTTACGAGTCAGCCCGGTTTATTTTTTGCGACACAGTCGCGCCAAGAAACTCAAAGCAAATGGACGAGTTTGTTCGAAATGCTGATCTACGGGGGTCTGCATGCACTGCAAATTTTCCCACACTCGTAAACGTCGCAGAAGCAACAATCCATGGTCGGACCCGCAGACGCCTACCGATTTTGTCAATAAGGAAAGATTGTTTAGATTCGGGCGGATACGAGGTAGTAAAACGAAACGTTCCGCAAACAAGACCGCCTGCACTCGCAAGACATTTCGCCAACGAAGAGGAACGGCTTCTGCGGTTACAGAAGTTGCAAAAAAATACGTATAAAAAGGAGACTTCCTTTCGGTACAAGATTAAAAAAGATTTGCAAGTTTATTAAGGGTGTTTTTAACATACTATAACGAATGTAGTATTAAAGGAGTGCATTTGCAATTAATGGAACTGATATGAAATCTATATTTTCTCTGACTGAGAAATTTTTCCAAATATTTTTTTCTTTCTGTTTCCTTCCTGCTTTAATTTTTATTGTCGTTTTGCCTAGAATTTTCTGTTTTAGACGTCTCTCGAATCATCGAGGGCATGATATAGTAACACGCTGAATGTCATGGGGGTCACCGATGACCGGACATATTGAATTCAATAAAAGTTCATTTGACATTTAAATTGTAATATTTGCGAATTTTTTAGTACATTCAATACTTAAATATTACCATTAAAAAGATAAAATTCTGCTGATCATACATCTATTTGTGTCTTTGGGTTTTCTGTTTGTAATGATGTGATTTTAATAGAAAAAGTTTCACTTTAGCAGAAATAATGGAACCAACAAAATTCCGTGTTAACAATGATCAAGAAGAAATTTTTCAAAGGTGACGGGACTCCTTATTCACCATAGCCCCCTTTATTAGTTAATTTATTATATCCTCGACTATTCGCAACTACACCTAACATTCTAGGTCCTAGATGAAAAGATCAAAGATGAATCGCATTGTTCATTGTTTCTAATAATCTTAACATCCATTCATATCATGTAACCACCAATTGTACGAAATCGAATAGAAGTAACACGATCTGTCATTAACAGAAAAAAAGTTGTTAGACAAATACCCAGTACGCGCGGAAAAGGATGTAGCTTTTTTAAAGAGAAATTATTTTTATCCTCTTCTCTGACTTCTTTAAATGTTTTTCTTGGTAATACACTCAGGATGATTTAGGGGGACGGAAAACAAGGGCACGAAGTTAAAACGTTGAGGAATATTCGAGCTGTTTTCGAAGAAGATTCCAAGGATGTTTCAGCGCGACCCAAAGTACCGTAGTCTAAATACGTAGATTACACTAATCCCTCGGTTCCTTCCGTGGCGTAATCCGTATTGATTTGTTTCTTAATATTTCAGGTTGAAACTGAACCGCTGAAGAACGCCACCAGAAACGGCGAATAAACAAATAAGAACGTCCCTTTTCCTCGCGTCCTCTTCGTCCCATCGCTGAATGTTCATGCATCTTAAGATTTCTTCGTTCAGAAACTCCAGCTGGGTCGACTGAAATGAAAAATTTGGTCGTTCTTGCCCAAATCTGGGATACATGGGAATTTCCACGATAAACCCATTCATAAACACATTGACTGCCATGGGGGTCACCGGTTACTGGCGCTATTGAATTCAATGTAATTTCATGTAACTTTTAATTTGTAATATTTATGAATTTTCGGACATACTGAATATTCAAATCTATCAATTCAGTCTATCTTTCAAATTTCTGCTTTATAAAGATGTGAATTCAGTACAAAAAGTTTCAGTTTAGCAGAGATAATAAAACTAGCGAAATATTAGTGACGTTCAACGTGTTAACGCTAGAACTACCGGTGTTGAAAGTGTTATATTTAAATATGTTAACACTAGAACTACCAGGTCGAAATGACTGATTTCTTATTTTTCAATAAAAATTCTCCGAGTTTATAGGGGAGCCATATAGTAGAAATGCAACCTTAATCTAATAAAACATACATTACTGAATTTTCCCTTTTACCAATCGATTCCTCTTTTTCTAAAGTGTTTATTTAATATATTGACATACAGATTTAACTCCGGTTGTTCAAATGTTAAATAAGTACTTTGAAAGAGAGGTGTCAAACGACCGTGAAGATCATCGGTTAAGTAATCTATGTCTTACCTATAAAATAAACGTAGAATATCTACTGTATGGCTGCCCTGCCAATTTGGGAAATATTTTGGAAAAATTAGGAATCATTTTTACTACCTTGGCAGTTTTAGAGTTTAATCGCAGTCAGGAAAATTTCGTTACGATATTGCAAATGTAGACTATAGAAATTCACTCGGAGAAACGAGGTACATTTTTTTAAGGGTAAACAAACGTTCTCCAGAATACCTATATTATTGTTCCGTTTGAGCGCAGACTTTTTCTACACAATAGTTCAAGTTCGAAGATGCAGCTTTTTGTATAATAAAAACAACTTTCTACGATTATATCACAGCTATTATTCCAACTTCGTTGTTAGAAGCAGTCATACCTAGGACATAGGAGGTACTAAAATGGAAACAGCCCTCAAAATATATAGATTCTTCCTTATTAGCTACATCTACCAAATTTTAAATATACATAAACATCCACAGTTTAATTTTCGAAAACATTCACAGTTTATAAGGGTTCGAAACCCATATGAAACGGTAGATCCCAAAAAGTAGAAAAGTAGCAATTACTACTAGATCTGCCAAACAATACTAAACAGATTCTCCTAACCATCACCCAAAATCAAAAAATTATAAACCAAAGACAAAAAAAACAATTACAACACCCTCCTCCCGTCCATCAGACAATGCATAGCCAGATCATTTTCCTCGACCCTTCAAAATGGAGTAACACCTTATTATCCTCCATCGTCTAACCGTTTCAAATATTTGTATTACAAGAGATAGACAGTTTTTTTCAGCGCAAAGGTGCTCGCTCTTCTTTTTTCCCCCTTGAAATCAAAGCCAGCGGCTTTCCTCGCGCCGCAGGGCGAAGAGGAAGACAAGAGCGGTTCCGAGAAGCCGTACGGTTTCGGTATAATTACCGCAACACTGTTTACGTATCGGCTCGTTTACTGCCGGCGTGGGTGTTGGGACAGCATATGTGTAAACAGCAATAAAATACCGCACCGTGGTCCCGGATAGGTAACCTCCTCCCTCGTGTGGAAACGCGCAAACGAGAGTTCTCTGGAAGTCTGCCATGGGCGGAGCTGGGCCAACCTCTAGTTCTCCGTGTCAAATTAAACACCCTTCGTTAGAGAATTGGTCCAAGCGGCTGCAAATCGCACGCAGTCCTCGATGTAGAACAGTCCGAGTTAGTTCGAGATAGTTTCATCCCGTACGAAGAAGTACCAGGAGGTTCCTTAACTTGCCGGTTGTCAAAAACCGATCGAAAGTGTTTTAATGAAGTTTCGGGTGTAGGGTACGGTGTATACAAGAAATAGATTTTAGTAGATTAATCGAGAAATTAGATTCCTTAAGACGAGGAATTAATTAAACTTATGAATAGTTTGTATTGAGATTCTGACGGATTGGTAAAAGACCTTGGTAGGTTGCGAAGGTGAGGAGAAGCTGAGGGAGTAGTCTTCACTGGAAGTTAAGAACTTGTAGAGACTTTTAGAAGCTTTTGTAATGTAAACAGAGAACTGTTGCTTAGATTTGAATGAAAGTCGGTTATAAAGACACGGAGAACTATCGTTAATTGTGCAAAGAGAGAGGGAGAGACATTAGTACATCGTACAGTTATGGAAAGTTGGAGAATTTTCAAGTAACATTCTTTAATCGACGCAAGGACCAACAGAAAAAATAATACAAGGACGCTAACGTACAAAAAAAAAACGTAAATAAACCGAATGATTTCCAATGGAACCGATCAACAATTATTACGATCGTCCCTGCGACATATCGAAGGACTGTAATCAACAAAGAGGTTGTGACTTGTGGAATCCGGAAGAGATGCTTCCAACGATGTGTCCTCTGCCGAGTTACTACAACCTGGTACCGGATATGCTAACCGCCAGAAGTATACAACTTTCCTGGGGACTTCCGTTGATAAGATACAAACCTCAGCCTCGTTACGAGAAACCACCATATTCCTACATCGCTCTAATTGCAATGGCAATTAATTCCTCGCCAAAGCAAAGGCTCACGTTATCAGGAATTTATAGATTTATAATGGACAGATTCCCATATTACAGGGAAAATCGTCAGGGATGGCAAAATAGCATAAGACATAATCTTAGTCTAAATGATTGTTTCGTTAAGATACCACGAGACAAGATAGTTTCCGGAGACAATGAAGAAGATCAAGCTGCTGGAAAAGGAAGTTACTGGACCCTCGATCCTTCCGCCAGCGAAATGTTTGAACATGGAAATTACAGGCGCAGGAGAATGAGGAGGCAAAGGGGTTTTACACAGGAGAAAGAGAAGCTTGAACGTACAGTTTTGTCAGTGAGTGAAATATGTAAGATGTTCAAATTAGATCGTATGAAATGAATTGGTGCTAGTAATGATTTAAAAATAATAAAGATTAATCGATTTCTACTTAGCTACTTAGCTTTTCGGACGGGGGAATGCGAAGAAACTTAATATTATTGCTGCAAATATCATTGCTCTCGTTTGGAATTATTCTATTTTTAATTGGAAAAAACTACAACGTTTTTGTGTATTTTTGCGAAAATTTTAGTATCAGGAAGCATAAAATTTAATGGGAAAAATGCAATTCTCACTTGACGAAATTTGGTTGATAAGTGGCTTCGATAGATTATTATAAATAAAATTATTGATTTGAATGATGATAGTATATTCAGTGATGAATTCTTTTAATTATAAAACCTAAAAGTATTGGTGGAATTGTATTATATTTCCTCGTTTTTTAAAATAGCTCTTGATGTGTTAGAATTGATTTGAAACCCTTTGGAAGTTATTGTATTTCGATTTATGAAATCATACGCTGTTGATGCTAAATTCCTGATAAATATATAAATTAAATTTTTCACTGAAAAAAACAAATATATTTTTAGGTTTCTCCTGAGTTTATATCCAACATCGCCAAAGACGAAGGGAAAAACAAAGTGCGGCATAATATGGTAGAGGAAGATACCGGAAAGGAAGCTCGAAACAGGGAAACGAAGTACATCGAAACTTCCGGGAATTGTTTAAAGTCAATGATGTTTACGATCGACAATATTTTAGGAAAGTCTACCAAAGAATCTACTTAGTCTTTTATAATCAGTGTATTATAATAGTGTATAAAAAAAAGTATACTGTGCATCATCATTCAAAAAATTCATTTCTAGGTTTCCCTTTTACTTATGTCGCTGCAAAATATTTATCACTATATTTAATACACAGATCTCTAGAAAGCAGGATGTACAAAATTCCTTTCTATTTCAATAATTTTCGATATGTTTAATGATCGTAAAATAACTAAGAGGCAAAATTGTTAGGAAACAAAAACTCAATGAAGAAGTTATAGAGAAAATATTGCAATTAAAGATTTCAATGTTTCTTTATGAAATAAGATACATTTTTTAATCGTTTACTGCACAATTATCCCTTAAACAGTGATGTAACATTTTGCAAACTTTGCTAAATCAAAATTGATTAACATTAAAAATATTTAGCATCATACATCAGTATAATACAATCTAAATTGTGCAGAAAAGTGCCAAAGATATAAAATGATTCCTTTGAAGTTTTCTTCATTTATTATAAAAACGTTTTGATATTCGCTTACACATCGAACAGTATGTACGTACGTATAAACAATAAAGTATTACGTAATAACTACAATACAATATAATACAGTATATACAAAATTTTTCGCTAAATAGTGATCGTGAGGAAGACACTTCATAATGATAAATAATTCCAATAACTTTCAATATTTGTAAATAATTTGTCAAAATTTAAAATGCGGGTATTTCACAAAACTCAATGTTCAGGGAGACGATCGTGTACTAATTAAAACCCATGTATTAACACCTTTACGAATGAACACGTTTTAATAGTTTTTTCCCTGAAACTGTCAGCGACATTAATATTCATACTAAAATTTAATTTTAAAACTATTTATGATATTAATACTCATATAAGAAATACATATAAAGCGCAATCCGTACATTTCAAGTGTACAAACGTATTTTTAATGGTGCTTTTTTTTGTTATATTTAAAGTATCCCTTATCAGATACCATTTTAACACTATCGATTCCTTTAGCCCATAACAAGGTATGTTATTTGAATTTACACATTGAGCGCCGGCCCCACGACAATGTAACATGTTTTGTTTCTTGTACAGATATTCCTACACCTCGCAAACCAAAATTTGATGTACCCCAGAGACTTTCGAGTGATATGAAGAACCATAAAGTTGCTAAAATTAGTGAGTCAAGGAAAAAATAATTTTTCGAAAATGTAGAAGGTTGTACATATTTTCTTTAGCTACTCATTGTTCAGAAAGAAGCAAATGAGACCGCCGTTTAGGATTTAAGTAGCTGATACGTAGCCGGCGCGCAATATGTTGAGAATACATAACTACAAAATTAAAATTGATATCATTTGTTATGCGAGAAGTATATAATTAATTAAATATTTATTATCTCATAGAGATAAACGAATGTGTTCTCAAAAATGCATCAGATTTCATTTACATTAGGAATTATTTTAAGCACCCGGATTCTTCCTCATTAGTTCTAAATCAGAATCCATCATGTCCTTCACAAGTTCCTGAAACAATATATTACTTGTAATTAAAGTGAAATATCATTGTTATAGATATACTATTAACTGATAAACACCTCAAATTTAACCGTAGGTTTCCAACCGATTTTTTCTTTTGCTTTAGAAGCATCGCCAAGAAGGACATCCTAAAGACCAACAGATCAGACAACTTAGATCATAATTTCGAATGTTATACATATCAAATAGTATTATTATAAGAATGATTCTTACCACCTCCGTTGGACGGAAATATTTAGGATTCACTTTTACCAATAGTTGTCCGGTTTGTGCATCCTGTCCTGTTTCATTAACACCTTCCCCTTCCCATTTAATTGTACGACCTACATATCGAAAAGCTACCTCCACGAATTCTCTAACACTGTGCGTTTCTCCAGTTGCTATAACATAATCGTCCGGATTTGGCTGTTGAAGCATTAGCCACATTGCCTGTATTTCGAAAAACATGAAATTTGAAATATATTCGATCACGAATTTCAAAATATTAAGTAGCTGACAACATATTAAACGTTTTTTACCTCAACATAATCCTTCGCGTGTCCCCAGTCTCGTTTTGCATCTAAGTTTCCCAATTCAAGAACATCTTGTAAGCCCAACTGTATCTTTGCTATTGATCTAGTCACTTTTCTCGTAACAAAATTTTCTCCTCTACGAGGACTTTCGTGATTGAACAATATACCATTACAGGCAAACATATTATATGCCTCTCTATAATTCACGACGATCCAAAAGCTATACAATTTTGCACAAGCTGAAAATTCGGCACATCTTAATAATAGCTATTTTCAAACACTTACAGACATTCTTTAGAGTATGCTTAAGCAATTACCATAAGGAGATCGTGGATAAAATGGAGTTTTTTCATTCTGAGGTACTTCTAAAACTCTTCCATAAAGTTCAGATGTCGATGCATGATAAAATTTTACAGACTTTTCTAGTCCACAGGTACGTATCGCGTCTAATAGTCTTACTGTTCCCACTGCATCTACTTCTGCAGTATATTCACTTACTTCGAAACTTACCTGCAACATGATAAAGAGTAAAATGAAAGTACAAATATTCAATTAACATTAATAGGCATATTCTAATGAGAATTATAATTTCAAAATGTACAAACCATGACATGACTTTGTGCAGCTAAATTATAAATTTCTGTAGGTTGAACAGTACTAATCACTTTGACTAAACTGCTAGAATCGGTCATATCACCGTAATGCAGTTTCATTTTACCCTGACGATGACATTTTGGATCTGCGTAAAGATGTTCAATACGAGCAGTATTGAAAGAGCTGGCACGCCTAATGATACCATGTACATCGTATCCTTTTTCTAATAAGAATTCTGCTAAATAGGAACCATCCTAGAATAAAATATTATTAGCATTTTACAAAGCTACAGTAAGTTAGAAGAAGTAAACAATTATAAATAGTCAAAATGTTTTCATAACATAATATTCATTTATGCATAATAATTGTGCTAATTGTCAACCTTACTTGTCCAGTAATACCAGTAATAAGAGCAATTCGTCTATCATCAACGGTTGCCATTTCGAAAGATTATTAAAAAATTCCTGTTCGAAAGTTTTCGAATACTGCCAACTCGTCAAAGTGTTATCAAAAGGCGATAACGTGCCACAATCACTTGAAACTTGTTCGTTTTCCACGCATTCGGCTGCTACCTCGATTCGACGCGTTCATTTCTTAAATTAAGTCTAATAACCAATAGAAAAGTCATGTTTCCTTCTACAAAGATTATATATCAAAATTATTACACATACTATCGCTTGTAGTAAATTTTATTTTAAGAAAATAATTTTTGCTTGTCCCTTCCGAAGTCCAAACGATTGCCAGTCAAACTGTCAAATGTGTTTGGGAAATATCCGAATATATTTTCTTGCTTTTTATAATAAAGTATTATATTATTTATGAAATTTAGAAGTGAAGAAACTTGTTCCTCAAATTTTTATCAATATCTGTGAAGCAATAAACGATACATGACTTAAACATTCGCGAAATTCAATTCTGAATTGAAGTCAAACTTTCAATCCAGACGTACAATTTGTGATTAGATTTTGCATTATTCTTTAATCTATATGTACTAATAAAAATTAATTATTATTTACCAATTATTTTACGTGCTTATAGACTCAAAATTCTTTTTCCCATTGACAAAAGTCTATTGTACCTATTGTACCTAAGATGCTCAATGGCAGAGGCATATTAAATAACTAATGAAATATCCTTGGTGCAAATTATTTTTAGTAAAATATATAAGAAAATTCAAATACCAAAGAGATCAAAATTCAATTATCGGACACAGAGAGTAATAGCTTTATTAATCTTTGTGTTAGAAATTAATGGAATTTAACATTTTGAAAGTCTTGGGTCTTGGATTAAATCTAAATTAGGTCTGGGCTAAGTCTGGGAGTTTCTACTTCATCGATGTAATTGCCATATTCAAAAAAATATTTTAAATGTTCATAACTATAAAATTGTTAGATGTAAGTTCCTGAAATGTTGCGGCATATTAACAGTGGACATACAAATTTGTTTTCACCTGGCTACACCACTCTCGTAAGTCATAAACTATTCAAACACCATAAGAGTAGAAACTCGCTATTTTCAAGGGGTTCTGCAAGCGCCGATGCCAACTCCATCTAACATTTTACAATTTTCTGTATTCTCTTGTGGCGGGAAATAACGCCCATTGAAAGATAAATATTTAAATGTCCATATCTCGTTTATTTCTTCACCGATTTAGATGCGGTTTGTTTCAGCATCTTATTCTGACTCTAAACTATCGACCCACCAAAGGAGAATATTGAAATTCTACTGGTTTGTTCGTTACATTAAAGTAAATGTTTCTGAAAAATGACATCTTCCTTTAAGAGGATTGGAATCTTGTGTTATACGTCGTTTAAAAGGGGGTGGAAAACTGCGTTAAATAAAACAAAGATCATCTCTTTAGCACCCGTAGAAACCAAGATAAATGAAAATAAAATATTCCAAGTTCTGAAGAATGCAATCCGATAGATGGTACTACCATCGCGGCTTCCAGAACCCCTTGAAAGTAAAAAGTTTCCACTCTTTCAGCACTTGTATATTTTATGGCTTAAATTTAAAATACATTGAATATAATCTCATTTTATGGGGCTTCTACAGGTGCTAGAGAGATGATCTTGTTTTCATTTAACTCAGCTTTTCGTGCATTTTCAGATGGTATATGATACGAACTTCTAACAGTCTTAAAAACAATAGTTATATTGCGTTACATTTACTTACTTGTAGCATACAAACGAATGGAGTTTAAATATTTTTCATCAATGGAACAATAGTTTAGACTCTAAGTAAGATGTTGAATCAAACCGCAACTGAATCAGTCAAGAATTAAGCAAGTTATTAATGATTCAATATTTGTGTTACAATAAACGTTATTTCCCGCCACAAAAAATGCAGAAAATTATAAAATGTTAGATGGCGTTGGCATCGGTGCTGTCAGAACCCTTTAAAAATAGCGGGTTTCCAATCTTTTAGTATTCGCATAGTTTATGGCTTAAGACGATCGTATTGCCGGGAGAAAATGAAATTTCTATGCCCTATGTCAATTATCTGCCACTTTTCAGAACCTTATAACTTATTAACATGTTTTAAATTATGAATACCCATAATTACGATTGTCTCTTTAAAAATTCGTAGGTAATACAGAATTTTGTGAATGAAAAACACTAAATTCGATGAAGCTACCGCCTCCTACAGCCATTAACGCTAAACATTTCTTAAAACTTAAGTAAAGATTCTCCCATTTAAGTTTGGATCTCCGCGAAATATAATCATTGGTTAAAAGCAGGGCTGTGAAACTCTTATGGGACAACTTGGTCGTCGATTCGCAGCGCCATCTGTTATCCGGGGATAAGAACTAACCCTGTATCTTCGATCATATTCTATGGCCAACATGGCAACGATGATGGCGCAAATTACGAAATATAATAAATTATAAAGAACATTAAAAAAATAAAGGTTTTGTGTAATCCCTTCTGTTCCTAGTTCCCATCTAAACGTAGTTTAGCGTAAAAGATGCAGGGAAACGCGTGAAATTTACTCTTCCTCTACTTTTACTCTATCATTACTCTTACTCTTACTCATGTTTTACTCTCGCCTCACTGTGGCCTATTCTAGCTATTAGTTTGCTTAATTTTACTCGATTCTACTTGACCTGACCCTTATTGCATTATTACACCACATATTGGCTTCATTTTTCGTTATATTCTTACTTTACTCCGGCATTACTCTTGCCTTACTCCCGACTTACTCCCGCTCGATTCAGCCCTATTCTAACAGTTATTTGACTTGTTTTCAATTGATTTTAGTCCACTTTACCATTATTTCGTCGTTATGTTTCATATTAACTGTGTTTTTAGTGTATTTCACTTTTACTCCCGCCTTACTCTTGCCTTACTCTCGATTTACTCCCGACTTACTCCCGCTCGATTCAGCCCTATTCTAACAGTTATTTGACTTGTTTTCAATTGATTTTAGTCCACTTTACCATTATTTCGTCGTTATGTTTCATATTAACTGTGTTTTTAGTGTATTTCACTTTTACTCCCGCCTTACTCTTGCCTTACTCTCGATTTACTCTCGACTTACTCCCGCTCGATTCAGCCCTATTCTAACAGTTATTTTACTTGTTTTCAATTGATTTTAGTCTACTTTACCATTATTCCGTCGTTATGTTTCATATTAACTGTGTTTTTAGTGTATTTCACTTTTACTCCCGCTTTACTCTCAATTTACTCCCGACTTACTCCCGCTCTTTTCAACACTATTTTAACTGTTATTTTACTTGTTTTCGATTAATTTTAGTCCGCCTTACTATTATTTCGTCGTTATATTTCATATTAACTGTGTTTTTAGTGTATTTCACTTTTACTCCCGCTTTACTCTCGATTTACTCCCGACTTACTCCCGCTCTTTTCAGCACTATTTTAACTGTTATTTTACTTGTTTTCGATTAATTTTAGTCCGCCTTACTATTATTTCGTCGTTATATTTCATATTAACTGTGTTTTTAGTGTATTTCACTTTTACTCCCGCTTTACTCTCGATTTACTCCCGACTTACTCCCGCTCTTTTCAGCCCTGTTCTAACTGTTATTTTACTTGTTTTCGATTAATTTTAGTCCGCCTTACTATTATTTCGTCGTTATATTTCATATTAACTGTGTTTTTAGTGTATTTCACTTTTACTCCCGCTTTACTCTCGATTTACTCCCGACTTACTCCCGCTCTTTTCAGCACTATTTTAACTGTTATTTTACTTGTTTTCGATTAATTTTAGTCCGCCTTACTATTATTTCGTCGTTATATTTCATATTAACTGTGTTTTTAGTGTATTTCACTTTTACTCCCGCTTTACTCTCGATTTACTCCCGACTTACTCCCGCTCTTTTCAGCCCTGTTCTAACTGTTATTTTACTTGTTTTCGATTAATTTTAGTCCGCCTTACTATTATTTCGTCGTTATATTTCATATTAACTGTGTTTTTAGTGTATTTCACTTTTACTCCCGCTTTACTCTCGATTTACTCCCGACTTACTCCCGCTCTTTTCAGCCCTGTTCTAACTGTTATTTTACTTGTTTTCGATTAATTTTAGTCCGCCTTACTATTATTTCGTCGTTATATTTCATATTAACTGTGTTTTTAGTGTATTTCACTTTTACTCCCGCTTTACTCCCGCTTTACTCCCGATTTACTCCCGCTCTATTATTATATTCGGTGCACTGCGCTCTGGCGTGCCTATTGTGTCTCTTACTGAATTCCATTATCACTATACTTTTGCTTTACCCTTGTGTTACTGTGACTTTATTGCTTTATTAAGCCCGCACCCGTACACCGACCGCACTCATGGTCTATTCTTCCTTTACCGTCCTTGCACCGTTACCTGCGTTTTATGTCGACCTGCCGTTAGTATTGGATTACCTAAAACAACTATTACCATTTTTTTGCACAAAACTGAGCATAGTGTTACCGTTACTCTACTACTTTACTGTTCCCACATTGTTGCACATAATTTAATCATCATTTACTGTTGCGCGTCTTACTCTTGCCGTATTCTGGCTATAATTTTATTTTTTATTTATGGTAAGGGCAGTACCGCTTGCTAGGATTTCACTTTGTACATTGCAACTCGCGAGTCCCTGTTCATTTGAGGTAATTTTTTGTACTGTAACCATTTACATGATCTCTTTTTAATTTCCTTTTGAACATCGAATTCCTTAGTAACAACTGTTCCATCTCCGAATTTCCCTTTGTTTAATAAAAATTTCGGTCGAAGGAGAAAGATGAAACATTGTAAGGAACAAATATTTCCCTCATACCTGCAACTAGCCAGATTTTCATTAGAGTCGTCAAAGATCATTCGGTTTATGACGGTAAGCGGTCGAGGTAGCCGCGGCTATCTATAGTTGCGTCGAAACAATAGGCCACCAGCTTGTTTAAACTCATTCCGATTTTTAACCCCATGAAATAGACATATTATTTCGTTAATTTCCAGGTTGACCTTAGAGAAGGATTAGCAGTATTCATTAGGTAAAGCACGATAGCCCGGCTCTATGTCATAAATGCACTTCCCCGAGCATGGCGCGTGCAACAAACAAATAAGTATATCGCGTACAATTGCAATCGCGTATTGCCATTCATGTTTCCGATCCGTATTCCTTTGCCCCCATCCTGTGCCTCCCGAGGGAAGAACCCGTTGCGAATGTGCCCAGATGAAACCATCAGTTGTACATAGTTTCTTCCATTTAGGCGGCATTGTATATAATAATTTAAAAATCTGGGCACACTCGAAAAAACTTACGGAGAGACTTCTTGAAGCTTGCACCCCACATATGCCGCTTGTGGGGTGCAGGCTTCATTCCGCAGTAGCAAGTAAGATTTTAAAGTACAAATTTTGTAAATGTATCATTGCGCATTTTATACAAATGTGCAATGTATATATCAAAAAACATTGAGCCGTTCATTTTAAAAGTCGATAGTTCATTTTTTTCATTCATCTTAATTCACTTTCATGTTTATAGTTACTTTGCTTTATTTTCATTTCTCTTCATTTACTTTCGGCGATTTTTAAAATGAATAGCTCAATTTTAAATTTTTTCGTACTATTGTATACATTTTAGTTATTATATTTATGTATTATGCATTGTACTAGGCGTAGCGAAAAGTTCTGTCCATTTAGCGTATGTTAATGTACAATTTATCATTTTTAAAAATAATTTTCTATTATGGTGGAAGCGGACAGAACTCCTCGGCACACCTAAATGTTTCTATTACTTTTTGTTTGTATTTGTTTATTGTAAATTATTGAAATTTTTTTATAATATATGTACGCATTCTTCCCATATGTCTGTTTATTCATTTATCATCGTTTTACCTAACGCCTTTCCAATTTTTTTTTATTTTTTATTCGGCCAAAGCTACTCATTCCTAGTAGAGTAGGCTCCACTCCGCATAAGTTATACAAAAAGGCGATTCTAAAACTACTCATGACTATTGTTACACTTTCTGTTTGCAACTTTTGATACTTATCTTTCGTATCTTACCGATAAAATGAATGTTTAATTTAGGTTCATTGTCTCTTTAAAACTTTCGTCTCGAAGCTACTTCTGCTTTATAACACAGTGGTAGGATTACGTATCTACGCAGTCTACGCAGGCGCAATCAACTGCAGTAGGTCGATGGGGCTGGATGGGACACATAACCTCACATAACCTGAACAGAAGATACTCGAATAATTAGGTATGTTTTCTGCCTACTCAGCTTTCCGTAGAGTATCAGTACGAATTTGTTCTTAAGACGTTCTTAAGATATTGACGAAATTAATCATCTAACGCGTATTGTTACAGATCCCACATGTGGCATCCATACAGATTGGTAATGTGCTTCCGAGGATGCGGATCATCAACAAAAAAGGTAATATAAATCCAAATCATTCATACTGTTCTTTATACCAATACTTTTTTTACTGTGTTCTAATTTGTTTACTGTCTTTTGTTTCAGATAGCAATATGGATCAAGAAGAAGTGTTATAAACAGTTCAGTGCAGTGTAAAAGTTACAACAATCGTAAATAAGTGTTAGTAGATGTATTTGTAAGTGTATATGCAAATCTAACGAAAATAAATCAATGTACATATATATTTTGCGTATTTTTGTTTAACACCTAAATAAGAAAAAAATAACTGTACGTTTAGAGGAACCGCCTATATTTGAAAGCCGCCCCCCTTGCCCCGTTCTCCTATTTAGTTCTATGATCGTGCTGCAGGTGCCGCTAATTGCGCTGTAGTTCTTATCCCAGGATAACAGGCGGCGCTGCGGCAACGGCGACCAAAAGTTTTACATTGAGTTGCACAGCCCTGGTTAAAAGTGTATTGTCATTCGTCATAGCGGATAGTTTGGTTAACATTTCTCATTTTTCAAAGTAACTTTGATTAGAATGGCTCTCATGGGTGAAAATCCATCGCGTTCATTGCCGGATTACGAAACGCAAGCAGCAAAAACAAGGAGTTTCAGCCCTTATGCCGATAATGGAGGGTAAATTTCAATTTGCACTGTCATGAAAACATTGTAACCCGGCGTGAAATTCTGTTCTATTAATTCATTTTCCAATAATATTGTATTTTCTTATCCTCCCTTTAAAATTTCTGCTCCCTTAACTATAAACTTATTATTAATTAAAGAGTAATTTTTTTCGATGTCATAGGAGCGTTATAGCACTTGCAGGGGATGATTTTTGCGTAATAGCAGCAGACACCCGTTTAAGTACTGGATTTTCCATTTACACTCGTGATCAGCAAAAGCTGTTTACTTTGGCACCTAGAACTATTTTGGGTTGTTCAGGTTGTTGGTGTGATACTCTTACACTAACCAGACTTCTTGCTGCTCGAATGCAGGTAAAAGAATTTATTGCTTTAATGATTACTTGAAATTGAAATTACATGATCTTAGGAATTAAACTTATTGTAATTTGTAATGGAAACTATGCTATAATTCTTTATTTCCTTTATATCATGATAGATGTATAGGCATGAGCA
The DNA here is from genome assembly GCA_910591515.1 of Cerceris rybyensis. Taxonomy (NCBI): domain Eukaryota; kingdom Metazoa; phylum Arthropoda; class Insecta; order Hymenoptera; family Crabronidae; genus Cerceris; species Cerceris rybyensis. Next base: position 11,783,850 of record OU342790.1, read on the forward strand.
TCAGAAAGAAATGACTACTCCAGCTGTAGCACAAATGCTGTCGACTATGTTATATTATAAGCGTTTCTTTCCATACTATGTTAGTAACATACTTGCTGGGCTAGATGAAAATGGTCATGGATGTGTATACAGCTATGATCCACTTGGGCATTGTGAGGCATCTAAGTATAGAGCAGGTGGCTCAGCAGGTGCACTTTTACAACCCCTTCTTGACAATCAGGTACTATATAGTTGATAAATTTTTACTTGGCACTTTTACAAAGTTGTTTGAAAAAAGCAACCATAAAAACTGTTAATACTTCATAATATAAAACACATACTTTCAGATTGGATATAAAAATCAAGAAGGTGCAGAGCCTGAACCCTTGACCCAAGAAAAAGCCATTTCACTTATAAAAGATGTTTTTATTTCTGCTGCAGAAAGAGACATTTATACAGGTGATGGAATAAGTATTAAAATTATAACAAAGGATGGTGTAACAGATGCCAGTTTTGCATTGAGGAAAGATTAGAGACACTTGAGTAAAAGCTGTATACTACTGAATTTCTTTATTAATAAAATAAATTACTTACTGGTATACGTAATACTTTTCTAATAATTATGATTTAAAATTTTGATACAATATGAGCCGATAACATTCGTATTTTACACTCCCGATTTTTCATCATAAAGTAATGCAACCACGTAGACTTCGTTTTATTAAACTGCATTACATATAATAAATAAACTCTAAAAAATTGTAATAAACAAATAACTTTATTTCACCACTCACTTTTATGCTTTTTAATGTATAATGATGTCAGTGAGTCACATTTAAAGTTTATAAAATGACGTATAATGACAACATAATAATGTTTCATACGCAGGGACAAGTTACAGTAACCTATTTTATAATACATGGTAGTATATTATTAATAAAATATTCTCAACTATATAATAATGTACTGAAAGAAAAGAAAGTAGGTGCTTGCAGTTACTGTTGTTTTTCTATCATCGGTCTTGCAGTTTTTCAAAGGGAACATTATATAAAGGTAGAAAGTAAATATTCATTCCCCCGAGATTCACTTCTTCGTCCCGGGGGTTGTTAAAGGTTTGCCACGATCTTTTCCGCGTAATTTTACTCCTAATACTCGTTCAATTTTGCCAATGACCATTTGATTTGGAATTCCGCGACCTGCTTCGTAATCATTTATGACCTGTGCCTTTTCATTGACTTTCTGTAAAATAGGTTTACAAACTGTGAAACACTTAAAAAGGAGCAGGATAATATCGTAATTATTTTTTATGATTACCCCATGTCTTGCAGTGAATGCCTGCTTCGTATAAATTGTACATACCGTTGCAAGATCTTTTTGAGACATTCCTTTATTCTGCCGTTCTTGCTGAATTAATTTGCCCAGATCAAGTGGAATTTTGTCATGTTTCAATTCTTCAGTTTCACGATCCAACTTGGCAGTGTTTTTGGTATTTACATGCTGTTTGTTTGCTCCTCCACCCCCTAAAGAATAAGACCAATAAAAAAACTATTTCGTATGAATTATAACTCCTAATATAGAGAAATCTTATACTCATTAACATGTTCACTGCCAAATACAAGATAATTTATAAGATTATTTTTTAAAACACCTCATTCTCTGTTTTTAGATAATTACTATGTACTAAAATTAGTGTTTTTTTTTTTTTTAATAATATAATATAATTAAATTAATTTTGTTTCGTAGACCAGAATCCTGAAAATTACCATGGCAATCAATATGTTAAATGTAGCATATTAATGTACTGCCTGTATATACAAAACAAATTTATACATAATACAATTTAGAACACATGTGTTCGATAACTCAAAATAATTAATTTCGAGGTAAAAAGATATTCAAAACAGTAAAAAATGAGGCCAAGTTTACCATCAGATATTACGTACATTTTGCTTGTGTTTCAACGGCAACACCTTGTCGACGTGCAGCATTGACCGCCTGTAAATAAACACAATTATACAATCATTTCATATATGATGGTCACCCTTGACTGTATATGGTAAATCATGCTGCAATGGTATTACCTGTTCGGATTTAAGTATAGACGACTTCGGTGCACGTTTCCGCAAAGTAATTTGTGCCGTATCCCAGTCAGACATACTGTAAAAAAATTATATATATTCGTAACTATTGAAAAATGTATTATCAATGTCGTACGCAATTTGTGGTATGGTGGTAACTATCGTGTAGCTCCTTCGTATCTTCCAGTAACTTCGTCTTACGTTCCAAAAACCACGATTTTAATGCACAACTTCTGTATCACATTCCACAGAAATTGTCCAATTTCGTAGAAATTTCATCAAATATATCCTTCGTGTACAACGTGCTATCTCATTTCGATACCGAATGATTACTTACATTTTACCAAGGGCTACTAACAGCGATCCTCCACGTTTATCGTGAAACTATACTTCAATCGATTTTCTATGTTTTATAAAGTATATCCGAATTGAATAGCCGCGAAATTTAAATCTCCAGCGTATTAATTGAAATTACCAATTAATTTAACGTTGTGATTAAACAGGTTCATTCCTCGATTTTTCTAAATCCAACTTACATCGATGCATATACCAATAACACAATGTGAAAGTAAATTCGTATTGCGGCATGTGATAAATTTCAATGTAAACAATTAAATATTCATAACGATTGCAAAAAGGATTTTTGTCTACAAAAAAAAGTAAAAAACATGAAGAGCATCAAGGGTAATCAATACATATTCATAAATAAAGATTATTACCCTTTATGCTGTCTAAATTCGTAACGTATGATAACGCATATATGCACATATATTTTCATGCATAGTAGTAGAGTAATGCATGCCCATTAATTTAAAAATATGATTAACTAACATTCTCTAATCTAGATTACACGTTTAGCAATTTATCATGATTAAGCAATAGTCTCTTACAGGAATTGCAACACTATGAGACCAAAAAGATAAGTATATTTCAATGTAACGTTTCATTCCATTCATCGAACTCATCACAAATTCGTCTAATATTTCGAAACCTATAACTCTATGTTTTACATTGAAGAAACTAAATGACACGCAGTTTCGTTGTATAATATTAGACGATATTAAATTCTACCATGGAGGCATCAATCACAAATTGTGATTTGTACTCCCTCTTATCCCAAAGCTTCACGCGTACCCTAGACCTTTTGCAACTTTTTGCAGCCTACTGACGGTTGGTTCAATCACACTTAGAATTTTTATAAAGATGTATCTCCTCTCTCTTTATATCATTTAATGCAATAATTATATCATTACATGAAATCATATCAAATAGTGTGTCTCAAGGATAGTCTGAAAAGAAAATGTTAGGTTTCTCATCGATTCTACAATCGTACGTGTGTTAGTTTATGATAAGCGATATACGTGGCGCCGTCTAGAATGGAAGCCATGAATGAGAATCAAAGCGGGTCTACGATTCTCTATAAGAGTTGACCTCTCCTGACTCTGCGTAATTTTGCGTGATTCTGCGTTAGGTGGCTGAACGACAGAGTCATTCGAAAATATTATACCCAAATGCGAAATGTCTTTGATTCGAACCCTTTGGAAATGTACATTTAGCCCTCGGCTTTTTAAAGTTTACGAAGTAACATCGGTTGGACGTTTAGTAGGTGTATGTATAAATATTGCATAGAACTCGTAAAAACTGTATGCATCTCAGGTTATCTTGATTTTAATCCATTTCAGAAATCCTACGAGCCTAGCAGTTTAGAACGATGGGGTGATCAAGTAGTAATTTCTGTAAGTGTCTTAAGGGAAAGAAAATGAAAATTTTTGAAATTTTGTAATTCTATCTGTTATATATTAATGATTGAAATTTTATTATTAACATTTTATATTGTTATTACTGTTATTTTGTTGATGAATATGAAACAGTACAGTATGAAATAAACAATAGTATAAGCTAATTAATTTCTCTATAAAATTCTACAGATCTGACATGTTTGTATTGTTATAGTTTGCAGCGATATGGTCAATAAGTTTATACGCTATACCATTGGTTGTTACTTTTTTGTATCAACGCAACAATTCTTTAGCAGACAATGTCTATAGTCTGAGCAAAGTAGTGATCGGTGCAAGCATGATTTTAATAGCATCTTTAGCCATACGAAGTTGTTCCAGAGCTAATAATCCAACGTATTTAAAATTCTTGGAAACATTAAGTCAAGTAAATGCCCATTTCAATGCTGAGACAAAACAAGAACTTCAAAAGTATGATTTTGAATTTTGGGCATGGCCCATAGATTTTAAGGCCACTGATGTAAGCAGGTAAGATTTCTTTAATTGATAAATATTAAATGATATATTTTTTTAAAACCTATTTAATCTAATTTTTGTACTTACATATTTTTTTTTTTTTAGGAACGAGACACAAGAGAAATTAACATTAGAAAAGATTACAAGTTCCAGCAGCCGAGGAAGACGACAATGTAGCAAAGAATTTATATTAACATTGCCGTGCAAAATGCTCTCTTATGTAATAGCACATACCTTTGCCATTAAAATGATGTACCCTGGAAGTATATCTTTCATTAATTGGGCTCTACGTAAGTTAAAAAACCAAGTATTGCAAGTCTTATTATTTCAAGTACTTAACACTAATATATTTTGTTAATTTTACAGATTCCACACTCTTGAAGGGAAGGATAGATTTGATAAAACAGGGTGCCGAGAGATTCAAATTACTGACAGAGGACAATAACGAAATCGATACTATATTTATTGATCAACGCAACAAGTAATGTAAAAAGATACTACTTAAAAATATATCTCTCAACCAATTATATAAATATACATCCAACCATTTAAGTATATTTTTTGTAGGACCACAAACGGTAATGTACTTGTTATCGCATGCGAAGGGAATTGTGGTTTCTATGAAACTGGCATTATATCGACGCCACTGAGTAAAGGATATTCAGTATTAGGATGGAATCATCCAGGGTTTGGTGGCAGTACTGTAAGTATTATCGTCGCATAGACAATTTTTATAATACTTTTAGGATATCATTTTATAGAAGAATACTGCTATTACTCTTTCGAACTTGTTGCTGCAAAAACTGAATTTTGATAATATTGCAATTAACAATTACATATGTATATTATGTGTAGACAGAGTAATGGCAAGATTCTTCCTTCAGTCAGACCATGCTTATGCAACAATTACAATAAAATATGAATATTATCACAAAGGGTGCTCCATATCCTGCCCAAGAAGAAAATGCTATTGATTGCATTATGCGTTTTGCGATTGATCGCTTAAGATTTCCCGAAAAGCAAATCATTCTTTATGGTTGGAGTATCGGAGGATATTCTGCTACATGGGCTGCTATGAATTATCCTTCTATTCAAAGTTTGGTAAGATTTTATACAGGAGATGAGTAATTTGTAGTTTGCTGAAGTTATATTACATTATATATATTTTTTCACAGGTATTAGATGCTACGTTCGACGATGTACTTCCATTAGCAATAATGACAATGTCTTCGTCATTGGAAGGTCTAGTTCGAAATATTATCAGAGAGTACCTCAATTTGAATATAGCAGAACAATTAAATAGGTATATCATATGCAATAATTTCTGGGTATATATATCTTTAAATATATTGGATTCAGAAAAATTGACTCTTATTTATCTTTTTTAAAGATACGACGGACCTGTGTTACTTATAAGAAGAACAGAGGACGAAGTAGTGTGTGTACCTAGCAACAATTTGTCAGGAAATCGCGGAAATACGTTGCTTACCAAACTGTTGTTAAGACGTTATCCGCATCTCTTCTTAGACTGTTCAGAGTGCGGTGCATTTTTAACAAGATTCCTTTCTACCAGCATCTCTATGAGACGTAAGTAAAAAACCATTATAAAATGATTTTTTAATAACATTAAATAGTAACAAAGAATCTAAATTATACATTTTACAATACGTTTAATCCTTTGCGGTCGGTGTCCCCGTAGCGGTGACATTCGAGGTCGCCGTGCAAGTTAACTTACTGATTTGCTTGCTAATTAACTGCTAAAACTAAAGCTCCGTTTAACTAGTACAGTAATGCCAAATTAATTTTTACGTCTTAATTCCTGATTTCTACGTATTATGAGTATTATTAAACGAAAAGTAATTGCGAAATGCTAAATATGTTCCGACCTGCTGATACTCTCAAGGGCGAAATTTGCCGATCGCAAAGGGTTAAAATTTCTCAAAATGCCTGACACAAATTTTTTTCCGTAGAGTCAGCAACATATGCATTAAGAATCGATGAAAAGCAATGCTTACAATTGATAGCAAAAGATAAAGATAAAAACGACGGTATTATAAGTTATCCTTCTACCCTTGGGCAAGACTGTGATTCCACAACAAAAAAACAGCTCGTGTTGTTCCTTGTACGTATAATTTTGCTTTAAGTTTGAAAATAATATCTGATTTTTATTTCTTCCATTATCATTTTAGGCAACAATGTACATGCAGGATCAACCATCGTCACATTGTACCCCTTTGTCACGTGATTTGTTTCACCCTGGGTGGGATCCAGCATCCGCAACGCCGTAAAGTAATAATATGAAATGATTCGTGATACTATGATTGACAAGTCATTATAGGCTTTCTTCAAAGTTCTTGTTCTTATAGCAATTAAGAGCTCTTGAAAGTCTTATAGTTTCCAACGCATTTGTTATTAAGTTCGATAAATAAGCATTATTTATTCTACGTGGATTTCGGGTATTTTTCATATGAAAGACCAATAAAAATTCTAAGTTTAGGTATGTTTTTTTTTTAAGTATTCGGTAGCAAAAATCTAGTCCAGTCTGGTATTATTACATTCGTTCTAAAAATTTTGAAGATTCGTGTTACCAGAAACGAGACAAAATTTGTGTTATATTTATAATTGCATTGCGTTTGTATTAACAAACTTTACAAAATTGAGTATCCAAGAAAAGTCGCACTTACTAAAATACAGATAAAATACATTATTTTTCAAAACAGTGTAATTGATATAAATCTATCAATTTAGGGAGATTTTATGAAAAGTTTTAATAAAAAGTACAAAGTACACGACGTTTTTTTTAAACAAATAGATACAATGCCATAGTGATATTTTTTAAATTAAACAGGCTATGTTTTTTCAAGACACATTACGTATTTTGAGCCCGGTCTAAAACAGCTCGGAGGGAATCCTTCGAATGTTGAAGCGGATCCATAACTTTCGATTTACTAATTTTCATAGGTTTTTCTAAAAAGCATTTTAACGTGTTTCGCGTCTGTTCTGGGAAATAATCCCTCTGAGTGATCTTTTCTAATGCTTTAAAACAGCCTTCTAAATTCCAATTAATGGTTTTACAATTTTTATCTTCACTCTGAAACGCAACATAAAATTTTGTTTTTAATAAAAAAATTTTGGTATCCACAATCACTACGAACGTATACTTACTTTTATCAAGCCCAAATTAACGAGTAAGGCATTATTCCAATTAGAAATTTGGTTGTTTTCAATGGCAAAATTACATAATTCTGAATAGAGTGCGTCGGTAAGAACTTCAGCTTTTAATCTTACGGTGATGTAACCACTTTCACAGAATGTAGAGACTTTCATAATTATACGTGTCATTTCCTCAATGAATTTCGATTCTTGAGATATATCGGTGTTCTTTGAGATATTCTAAAATAATTAACACATATGGACGCATATCGATATTTTAAGAGTTATAATAAGTATGTAACAACCTTATATAATTGTATATTAGACACTTGATGTTATTTACAAACCTTTGCATATTCTATAAAGGCTTTTACGGCGTCATTTTGTAAAAGCAATAATTTTTCTCCAGTTGGTGATTTTAGAAAGTCTGCAACGGATACTTTTGTTTGGGTTTTTAAGTCTTGTTTGTTATTATCATTTTCAACAATGGTTTCATTCTCAGTTCCATTTCCTCCACTTCTATCTTCTTCCTCTTCTTCGTCTTCTACCTCTTCATCCTCGTCTTCCTCTTCATCTTCAGAGTTAGATTCATCATCACTTAACGTACTTAATGATGCAATTCTTTGACAGTTCTTCAGGGAATCGCGCAGAATTGCACGACCTTTCGTGCCAAAATAATTCCCATTTAATTGCAATGTAACCAAAGATTCCTTATCGGCCATAGCATGAGCTAGAGGAATTGCTGCTTTGTCCGTAATTTCATTACTGCTCAAATTTACTTCGATGAGCGACGGATGATTACCTACAACCCCTAATGCTTCTGCTAAAACTGAACAACCTTTGGTTTTTATCAAACAATCTCCAAGATTAAGTAGCTCGAGATTTCGAAAATTGGGTAGCGCTTTGGCGATAGCTTCAGCCCCTTTAAGACGAACAGTATTATCATTAAGATTTAAAATTCTTAAATTGGTATTCGTTGATAATCCATTAGCAAGTGCCGTTATTCCTTGGTGGTATATACCATTTTGTGGCATAACAACTTCTTCTAAACTAGTCAATTTACGAAATACAGATGCCAATGCTTCTGCACCTTCATTCTCAAGTCTGTTCCTTCCAGCAATAAATACTTTCAGAGCTAATGGAGACTTTCCTAAAAGGGACCACTTTATATTAAGTTATATATGTACTTTCAAACAAAATCAGGTTTGTTTAAATGTCTTACCTGCTTGTATGCTATTATTGTAACAATCTAGTAATGCTTTTGCCAGCATCTTTCCACCTGATATTCCAAGACCGTTGTTATTTAATCTTAATTCCGAAAGGGTGTAACAGGAACTGGAGCTTAGAAATGTTCCCAATACTTCAACACCAATTGGTCCAAATGCATTATCACTTAGATCCAATTCAACGAGTTGAGTCCCAGCCCCATATAATGCATTACCAAGATAATCGAGTGCTTTTGGTATTTCTGTTTTTAATCGACCGGTAAACATATCTTTCCATAAAGCACGTTTTAAAGTAGAACCATTTATTCTCAATGCTTCGGCAATGGCCTTTGCAGCAAGCGGTCCTAACGTATTTCCCTCTAGATCCAAGAATTCCAAATTCGGACATGCTTTTATCGCTTTAATGATCTCCAATGCTAAACAAAAAATTCTTAGCATTAAAAAAAGTAAAATTCAATAATTACATATTAATTGCATTCCTCACAGTAGCATGTACACTCTAACCTTATACAGTCTTCTAATTCCGCATCATTCAAACAAATTACACTGTCTGATTATTATTTATAATAAAAATGATTTACCATCTTCCTCAGAGTCGAGCTTGAGTGATTTCTTCGCGAAAGAAACTCCAATGCCGGTATCATCCTTAGTAAGACTGGTTAATTGCTTCTCAATATCATTTAAATTAAACGTCATAATTCCATGCAGTTCTTTCGAAATTATAATTTCTCAAATATTTTTTCTTCAATAGTTCTTCGTTATTTCTTCAATTCCACGCGGATACTACCATAAAATACAATAAAATTTCAATGAGATGGTTAAGCGTTATTGGCACACGTTCATAATGCTGACTATACTAAACAACGTTGAAGGCGTACGTTTCATGCGCGGTAAAAATACGTTACGCGCGAAAATGCTACCAACTGGTCAAACAAATGCTAACTGACGTTAATGTTATATAATCTAGATACTTCAAACTTTACTTAAGGAGACCACAAATTATTAATTCTAGTTTCACAGATTCATAGATTTTGATGTAATTAATCCAAGTATACAAGTTCTAACTTTTCGAACTCAGTGATTCAAAACTAATATTTCATATGTTTCTTCGTCAACATGTTGGCATCCAACCGTTCTTTATCCAATGGGTGGATTCGCCGGGTAGAAAATGGAGGAGGAAACCGCCTACATGTGTTTTCACAATTTGCACCAAAAGCTCCAAGCCTTAATGTTAATTGGGTTTACATAGTTTTAGTTCTGTTCGTAATCCTAGTGGGCTCTGTTGCTTGCACGATTATAGTGCCTCTATCGGTTTAATCGCTAAATACAGTATATACATACCATACTATATTTACATACGCATAGATAAACGTTTCCTTATCCTTTATCTCCTATATTCAGAAAAAGTACAGTCGCACATGCTTATATTATCGTAACAGAATAAAAGGACAAATAATCGTATTACATTTCTCCATAAAATTGATGTTTTACAAGCTCTCAATCCATAAAGCACTCTTCTTCAATCATTTCCTTACCCACATACAGTAATCTGCTAATGAACTGCAAAATAGATTCAATAATTTCCATTTTTTTGCAATTCAATGTTATTAAATTCATACAAATACAAATAATATTATTTCCTATACGATTAATGTACACACTATTATGTATACGTACGATATGCACCGCATGCAGTCGACATTAAATGACTTTCGCGCCAAATGCACTATAAATGCATCTGTATAACATGCAATCATAGGTATACGCCCGCCGCTGCAGTCACTGCTGCACGGTCCGCACCCGTACTACATACGTTCGTGTAATGCGTTTCAGGAAACTGTCTTTATCGAAACACCGACACACGCATACATTCGTATGCGAAATCGAATTTCAAAAGCTTGGTAAAAACCATCGGCGGTGGACGGTGTTTTATTAATGATAAACTGTGTCGGTGGTCGTATTAATGTTACCACGTAGGAACTCAGTGGATTTTGTCGATCAAAGAGAAGCTGGTGGTTGTTTTGAGCATTGGAGTGTTACCTGATTAGAATGGTTGCAAGTGTCGCGCGCATCGCTGGCAACCCGTAGTGTTGTGCCAAAATAAATCGGCGTTAGCAGTTACTCGGGTGCACTGCCAGTGGATGAATGCACTTCGTCGTTCGTATACGTTTCAAAACGGCGGGGAGAGCTATGTGGAATTTCATTTACCCGCTCTTTTGTCTCGAGAACTCTGGGTGTCATGCCTCGTTGATGTGCATTACGATATTTTAAAAGCGATCGGCTTCGCCGAGCGGAAGTGTTTTTGCTTGGCTTTCATCGCACTTACCCCCTGGGATCTGGATCTCCACCCGTCTGCATAACACCTGAAACTTGGCCGCGGTACGCGATTTTCATCGGTATATTCAGGAATCTTATCCACCCTGACGTGATTCGCCCGGTTCGCCCGCCACAGGACGGGTTATGTTTCCCACTTTCATCGGGATCCTAGGTAAGCTTTCGTTTCATTCGGCCAGTGAAGAATTACGTAGAAACATAGTGAGCCTTTTCTCTGATTAGTACGTTTTTTTCCCCTACCCCTCCTCTTTTTTTTATTATTGCTTTGACTCTTCCAAGGAAGAATAGTATTTGGTGTTCTTATGACTAATTTTCTTGCTATTGACAGAATCATTTACGTCGTATTTCATCGTGTTTTCTTTACTATACATTAGTTGACCGGTGCATACATGTATTTTAGTCGTATTTGTGATTAATGTTCAACCTGGGGATGTTAGCTTCTTCATTTGGAAAGCTTCGGTATCTGACCTCCCTCGAATCGTATCCTTGTTACATTTTGTTCTTGAGTATATCTGGCATGATTCATTTGGAATGAGAACCTTCTCTTAATTTGTAAAGAATTGTTTTAAATGATATCATTATATAATAAAACTTATAAGAATTTCTTAAATGTTGTTGTATGTTACGTATATATATGTGTTGTTGTATGTTACGTATATGTACGTGTTGTTGTTTGAATACAGTTATCATAAGAAGAGAAGAACGAACAAATCAAATATTTCCATGTTTTCTTTCTTTTTCCATGGAACACTATGAAGTTCAATTTATAGTTTAAGGTTAATTATTTTGCAGCACTTGTAATTAATTATGCATAAGTTGTTCATATTATTGATTCTTATTTTTTTTTTTAACTTTTGATATATGTTATATTAAGGCAAATGAAATTAAACATATCTTAATTAAATTTTATTATGTTCTAAAGTAATTCACAGTCTTTATTATTTATGTTAATTAGGATATATTGTAATTCATTGTAATAACAATAATGTATGTGTATAAAATAACATCAGTAATTTCAAAAATGAAAACCAATGTTTGATGATAGACAATTTAATATGTTTTATATAAATTGACCAAAATATATTCTCAATCTATTTTTGTTTTTAGTACTGCATTTATGTTTTATATTAAAATATTAACATTTCTTCCAAGAAAATCTAAATTCCAAAGAATATTTTTTGATGTATTATCGAAAGTATTCTCTCATCATCTTATGATCAATAATTTAATTCTGTACATGCTATCTTGATTACTTAAATTGTATTTTGAAATAATATCTCTCTATTTTATCTTTTTTACATTAGAACATGCATATGATTTCATGCTTGACCATTGTTTGAATTTATTTCCACTTTAATCTTATGAGATTATATTACATTGAATGTATGATAACAAAGAGAAAATAGTATTACATTCATTTTCCAGAATAGAAAATACTGTGTGAGGTAAATATTCTGCATTATGTTATGTTTTCATGTAACATTGAAATCATTGATAAGGTATAATTGCTTACACAAAGAATTACTTACATGTATACATATACATATAATCTTATATGTAGTATTGCTGATAGTTACTGAATCACTAGTCAGTTCTAAATCATTAGAATTGCATTCGTGAAGAGACATTTGCAGAGGTCAAAAGAACATAGGATCAAGGAACCCTTAATTGTTCCTTTATTTTTTTAGACATTCAATCGTGGTGGGAGGTGCCAAGTATAGCACACTTCTGCTCATTATTTAGGGCTGCCTTCAATCTTCTGGACTTTGATATTGAGGTACCTACCTAAATGCTAACTCATATGAGTAGGCATTGTATATAACACTTGTTAGTACTACTTCAGCTTTCAAGAAGCTGAATAGACCACGCTTCAGCTTTACTACATGATTTACTGGCTTGTGCATTATTTCCTCACTGTCATGCTTCTGATTCTGTAAATTATCGTGTGTATGTACTAATCATATAATATTGTAGGATTTAGAAGAAGCTTTATTAACGGACGGTGGAAGTGAAGGACGATTAGTGCAGGAATTGATAGTGAGATTACTCGAAGGGTGTTTACCTAATGACACTCGCAATGATATCTCCACCTTCAACTATCAAATGTTTCTTCGTAGACTTTTCCGTAAGAAGTGTCAGGTAATTGTAATCAATATCTTTGTTACATGTATTTCTATGAATCGAGGTATTAATACATGATTATTCTATTTACAGGAATATAAATGTCAGAATCCTTTTAATACAGATGTAGATTTTGAATTACTACCCCTTCGCCAAAAAGTAGAAATACTACGTGCTCTCTGTGACTTCAGGCTCGACGCTGAAGACGTGGTATGTTGTAATCACGTCGAGGTATTCTATATAAGAGGGATATTTAAATTTTTTACTCCTTTTTATAGGAGCAGTCGCTAAGTAATTTAGACTCGGATAGTCTGCGAGTCGAACCTTTGGGACATGATCGTAAGAATTCTGCCTACTGGTACTTTTACGGCACTCGATTGTATAGGGAGGATTATATTGATATTGTTAATAGTGTCTCACACAAAAGTAAACCTAGGGATAAAAAACGTAAAAGACGACGAAACAGAGTGGCGAAGGAGGAAGAGGAAGAGGAGGAGAAGGAGGAAGACAACTTAATACACGGAGAAGACAAAGAAAAAGAAAGCGTCTGGCAAGTTGTGTGCTTTACGCAACAGGACTGGAGTCGTTTAGTTGAAAAATTTCGTGATTCGGTAATTGTCGTTTTAAACGAGTTAAGTAGCATATCATTAATATTTCTCTATAATAATGATGTTATGACACTTAGGAGTACGATACCGAACGCAAACTCTACCGTACTCTGTCCGAGGATTTCATGCCTGAAATACCGAAACTCTTTGACTTAAAAGAAAAGCAACAGAGACGTAAATTGTTGCAACGCAATAGTTCGCGAGTTCTTCGAAGTCACGAACCCGCAACACAGATGGAAACAGTCATGGTTAGATCTAAGATCAAAACTAAAACTAATAAAGGAAGTAAGAAGGGGACTCAAAGTTCAAAAAATGTTTACGTTAAAGAAGAGACTCCACCATTACTATCGACACCACCGGTTCAAAAGAAAGGGCGACAGACTAATAATTCTTTAGCCTCGGCTGTTGGTCAAATTGTTATTCATACGAGAGATGAAGTGGAGAATTTAGACAAGAAAAAAAGTATTGGTAGTAATAGTGACGGAAATTATGTTCCGTCTAATTATGGATATAAGTTTGGATACTCATTTGGCATCGAAGAAGAAGAACGTCGTGTTGGAATGCATAAGGTTCTTGAAAGTCTCAAAGATCACGTTGACGCTTGGCCATTTATTGATCCCGTTGATGAAGAATATGCGCCGAGGTATATAAATATTTGTTATGTTTATCTTACACTTGAAATATGTATATGTTGATTTTTATATCGTTTATTATAGATATTACAGTGTTGTACGTAAACCTATGGATCTTAGCACAATGGAAGAGAAGCTTGAAGGAGGTTCATACAAAAATATAAGTCAATTTAAACGTGATTTTCGTCTTATTGTAGATAATTGTAGGCAGTACAATGGTTCTGATAATGGTTTGTACCGTTGAATTGAAATAATACATTATTTATAAACGTCAGTTATCTTTACTTATGGCTACTTTCTTTCTATAATAGAATACACAGAAATGGCATTTAATCTTAAAGACGCGTTCGACAAAGCTGTGAATCGTTATTTGGAATCCGAAACATCTAGCGACGAGGATCTTTCATCACCGAAATCAGTTCCAAATCCTCCTACGTCACCATCGTGTCTTACCCATGTTACATCTCCGCAACAAAATACTCGGAAACGTTCGAAAAAGTCGACTAAGAAATCTAAGTCATTTAAGTCTGAAAGTAAAGGGAAATCTAGGACCAGTGATAAAATTGAGGAAGAAGAGAAACGTGGGAAAAATTATAAGCTTGCTAAAAAGAAGAGGGGTAAGAAAAAGAATAAGAAAGTAAAAGACGAAGAATCCGCGAATGAAGAGGAGGAGGAAGAGCAGGAAAGTGAAGATGCCATGTCCGAAACGAATATCGTGATATCAAAAAGAAGAAAAAACTCTGAGGTTAACAATTTAGTTTTAAAAACCAAAAAGCTGTCGTCCAAAGAATCGGAAGAATTGAAAAAGATTAATAAAAAGGTTACTAAAGATCGGCATCAACAGAAGAAAGATACGGAAAGTCTACGGCCCATCAAAGAATCAAAAGAGAATAAAACACGGAAAGAAGATTTCGAAGAAGATTATGAGCCTCTAGTCATCGCGAAAAGTAAAAGTCGAAAAATTGAAAAGAAGGAGCTCGAAGAGACAGAAGTCTTCACAGAGAATGTAAAGAAAAATAAAGTGAAGAAAGTCGAATCTCAGGAGGACGAAGAGGTACCGGAAAAGGAAGATAAATCTCAACATGTCAAAGTTAAGAAGAATCGTAAGAAAGAAAAGGCAGGATTAAAGGCTCTGAAATCTAACGAGAAATCCGACAAAAGCCGTCTGAAAGATAAGGAGAAGAAATCAAAACCGAAAAATGTTGAGTTAAAAAATGGTGATTTATCGAGTGAAATGGATCCCAAAGAAGTAGATGTAGAATGTGAATTAGACTCAAAGCAAACTCCCACTTCGAAGAAAATTGCTGCATTTTTAGGTAATAAAGACATGGAATCATTAGACAGTTTAAAGGACAAAATAAGCGAAAGACGACGCGAGGAGAAACTGAAGAACGATAAAGAAAAACAAAAGAAAATTGTGAAAAGTGAACTTCACAACGTGTATTCAAAAAAAGTGCCTTCAAATGGTAGTACCTTTCAGGACAGCGATAAAGTCAGTGCAAAGCGACCAAAGTTGAAGAAAGGAACAAAAGAAGAGAAACTCCCTGTAACAGAAGAAACAAAAAAGGATCAAGATCAAGAAGGGAGTGAAAGCAAAAAAATTAAAATTGCTCCAACTAAGCATACCAAAGGATTTGGAAAAGAAGAAAGCTCAGCGATACAGGCATTAAATCAAGCGACGGAGCAGACACTCCATGTAAGGATACTTTATATATAAACGTATATAATGTATACAGTATCGATGAAATAATTTGCATATATTCATTTTATATATTACTTTTTTTCTATGTAACAGGACATCAACAAGTGGTTAGATGATGCACCAAGGCTCTCTGAGTTTTCTTCCGGTAGCGACTCACCGGTATTTCATTCTTCCGCTGAATCTGGTCGACCAGGTCCAAAGGTCGAAGCACCAAGGAAACGACCAAGTTCGATAAAAATCTTTGGGCCTCATGGACCTAGTAGACCAAAAAAAATCCAGCGCACGATAGATCGTTTACAACCTGGTAAAAGTAAGGGAAACTTACTACTGAAAAAACCAATTAACTTGCTTAGTGCTAATTGTAACGAAGCGACGGTTAATCAGTTAACTAGTGATAATGAACCAGCAAGTAAAGATCTTGATGAGGAACCAAAACTTAGTTTAGGGACTGTCTTGAAGAATGTAGATTCAATTCAGTTAATTTGTAAAAGCTTAGTATCATCACCTAATCCTAACTTGTCGAATGACGACGAGGAGGAAGATCATACGGCACCTTCTATGATTCCAACACCTTGCTTGAAAGAAGAGAGATTATCATCGGCAAAGACAACAGACCAATCGCCAACAACAGTAGAAGAATCTAAAGATAATCGGTCTACTGCAGAGGAATCACAAAAACCTAAGACTGCAACACCGAACCTAAGTGCATGGTTTAAAGCATTCGGAGCACCAAAATCAAAAAAGAAAGACGAAGAAACGGAAGAAAGTGCAACAAAGAAAGAAGGAGAATTGCAAGAAGTGTTCTGTGGTAGACAGAGAAGAATGAGTACTGGTGGTAGTAGTGTAAGTGAATCGGTTTCGAGTTTTTGCCAAGAATCTCCACCTGGACGTTCAGGTAGATCGCCACAGGGTCAGCCCATAATAGCTTCGGTCGAACCGCAAATAAGAGGAGCTGGTTTTTATCAGGATGCCTTGTCTACAGGAAGTAGTCCTTACAATAGTCCTTATTATGCTACACCTCCGAGATACAGCGCCCAATTATCACCCACACCATCGCCACAAAATCATCCACTGTCACCAGCTTATCCGTCGTCGGCGTCCTACGAGCAGACGCCTCTTTATTCACAAATACCACCACCCCAATCGACTCATCAGACTTTCCAAAAATCATCTCAAGAAAACACCGGTGAAGTATATCATCAATTATCTCCAACGTTTCCACAACGTTCCCCGCAGAATAACTTTCCACAGAGCTCGACACAGAGCGAGCCATTTACTCAGCAATTGCCAGCTAATCAAAACCAATCACCGGTTTATCCTCAACATTCTCCACAACCTATACAACCGGTGTATCCTCAACCATCTCCTCAGCCACCGCCATCGAATTATTCTCAGCCATCGCCACAGCAGCCACCGACTCCAAAATACTCGCAACTTTCACCACAACAAAATACAGTTGCCAATTATTCTCAACCTTCGCCACAAGCACCATCCAATTACTCGCAAGCTTCGCCTCAACAGCCACGTTCTCCATATTCTCAGCCATCTCCGCAAGCTCCACCGCCAAATTATTCGCAACCTTCTCCACAACAGCATTCTCCTTATGCTCAATCACCGCAACAATCATCCGTATATTCTCAACTTTCACCCCAGCCGCCATCTAATTATTCTCAACCATCGCCACAAGCATTACCGCCAGTTTATCCTCAACAATCTCCTCAACCCACCAATTTTCCTCCATCTTCTCCGCAAACTCATTCTGCCAGTTATTCTCAACCTTCGCCTCAACCTTTAACAGCTTACTCGCAACCATCCCCCCAGCCAAGAAATTATTCTCAGCCATCTCCTCAACAAATTCAAACTTTCCCTCAACATTCCCCGCAACCGCAGCCCGCATATTCTCAACCTTCACCTCAAAGTAATTCATATTCTCAGCCTTCGCCGCAACAGCCTCCTGCAAATTATTCACAACCTTCTCCACAACAACCTACGAATTATTCCCATCCGATGCATTCACCGCAAACACCTTCAAATTATTCGCAGTTGTCGCCTCAGCAAGCACCAGCAACCAATTACACTCAGCCGTCCCCGTCGCCTCAGCAGACTCGTAATTACTCTCAACCATCGCCTCAGCAATCACGAAATTATTCTCAACCATCTCCACAGCAATCACGAAATTATTCTCAGCCATCGCCACAGCAGAAAACTTGCACGACTTCGCAATCATCGCAACAGGCATCCAATTATTCTCAGCCCTCTCCGCAACAAAGTACAAATTATACCCAGCCTCAGCCGTCTAAGAGCGCAGAAGAGTATCCGCAGAGTGCAACGACACCATCAAACTACTCGCAAGGATTTAAGCAAAATCATTCTTACATTCAACCTCCAGCAGTACCGCCTCCACCAATAAACGAAACGGAGCATCGACACGAATACCTGAAGTCTAGCAGTAGCGAAAAATCTACGAGTGCTGAACAGCAAAGAAACTTTACAGTTCCGGCCGAGACGTCGTTGGCTTTGAACGCAAATCATCAAATTTATCAAACAACGAGTCAATATCCACCTACATTTGGCAACGCATACCCTAACATCGATCTACAGAGGTCTGTTTCAAGACACAGCAATCAAGAGCAACAGCAACAACAGCAACCGTCTCAAGAGCGGCCGAGTTTCACCGATCTCAGCGAATCACTGAACGCTCAAAAATACGTTCAGCAACGTTCTTTCCTCGGTAAAACGTCGGCGAGTAGTGAACAACTTCCAACGCAAGACCAATCGCAGATTTTAGCATTCCAACAAAATCTAACGGCACACGAGTCACTTTATCAAAGTGGTTTCCAACCATCCGGTTATCCGATGCCGAATTCTAGGCCTGTGTATTCCAGTCCACATTATTTCGATGCTAGTTCAAAGACTGCCAGTAGCGGAGCTTCGAATAGCTCGACCAGCAATCTGCCTCCTGTAAAGAAGCGTATATATAATGAGTCACCTTCCGATGCGTCTCGTAGTTTAACCCAGGAAGCTGCTACGAGAACAGCACAGGAACAATTCAGTTTCGATCCCATAATGGCATTACCGCAGCCGGATGCAGTCTCAGCTACTCAATTTGATCCGACATTCGTTGGCAATTTGGCTGATTCTGTAGCAACGAATCCTGCGTATGCTCGTTTAGGTCTAGGTTTGGTAGGCCGTGCAAGCAAAGAGCAACAACAGTTATTGACAATTCCTCGACCACCTCCTACAAAACCGGAACATCTGGCTTACGCTCGTGGTTCAACATCAGGTGCATCAGAACTTGATCTTAATCTTCTTCAAAGCTTACAGACAGCAGCTGCAAAGAATAGCCAAGGTATACTGTCCATGTCGCGCAGAGGTGGAGAAACGTCTGCGGGTTCTACCTCTACACCAACAAAAACGAAAAAGAGCAGGAAGAGTAAGCAGCAGCAACAACAACAGGAACAGCAAAATGTAACGACAGCTTCATCAGTGAGTAGCACGGAACAGCAAACGAGTACTGGCATACCTGGTTTTCCACAGTATACGGGAACTTCAGCGGATTCGATTGGTCTGAAGAATACTGCCGTAGTACCGCCTACTGGGAGTGCCTTCAATTTTGCTGCATCCACCAGCACTACGACGAGTTCACCTTTCTACGATAAAGATGCGACAGCTGCCGCGGCAGCGTTTGCATTTTTGGATGAATTTCGAAATCCTAATAGTTATTATAGTATGGCCCTCAGGCAACAGCAACAGCAACAACAACAAGTAACACCGGTTACTGATGCAACACAGCCATCGTGCAATAAGCTTAGCAATCAACCGCCAAGAAATTATCCACCACATCCTTTTCTTCATTCCGCTCAGAGATCTGCAGCTTATGGGCCCCCAGTATCGGCTTATGTAACACCACATGGCCCTAATTTAACGGTGGATCCGGCTGCGTATCAACAGTATATTCATTCCCTCTATGCTCTTCAACCGCCGCCTCATCATCATCGACCGTCCTGGCTTTAGCCGTTAAAATCATTGTAGAATCATCATCATGACTTCATAGGATACTTCGGTGGATATGCTGGTCTCCGTAGAACTGGATAAAACAACACTAGAAAGGTAATTGTCTTCATTAATCAAGAGGTAAAGGACAGTACAGAATCAATATACTATCGATAGGAATAGTATATAAATGTCATAAACGAGAGTTCTAATCCATTAGCGAAGATTGTTACTCTTAATTTATACAAGTGTTATTTTATCCAGTTTTCAGATCATAATCAGAGTCTTCTTTTCATGGTGAACAAAGTAACGATAGCTTGAACCAACAATTGATTCGCTGGATATTTTATCAGAAATGAAAACCCACTTTTATTTATGTTTGCCGTTTTTTTTTTGGCGAAGATTGATTAAGTTGTCGGAAACTCTTGTTTTATTGACTTATTGATCGGTATAATTGATATGAATATTGTCATTTTATTTTCATTAACGATTTTGTTTTGTCATTTTTTCGAGAAAAAATTCTATACTTTAAACGTGCCAGGAAGAAGCTCTGGTGATGTGATATTCCTTGAGAAAGTAGAAAGAAGCCCTGTAAGCTCGTGGATGTTAAATAGTAAGTTACCCTTAAAAGAAATTTAAAAGAAATAGACTTCTAATACTTTTTGTTCTGATTTTTACGACATCCTTTTTTTTACTGATTGACCAGCGAATAATGAACTTTTAAAGCTCTTTCTAGATATGGGCACCGGTCTTTCCACCGGATTGTCTCTTCCCTCTTTCGCATTTCTTTCCATTTTTACAGAAACGATAAGGATCTTTGGCATTTTTACACAATTTTGTCGGGAAAACGGAAGGACGTTTAGCTTTTTATTCGGTAATCTACTATGTAGTCATATGTACATAAGGATAAAACCTACTTTGTGTGTAGGAATTTTTGATAGTTTTCTAATGACTAGTCGACACCTTAGACGTAAGTTGAAGTCGCTAGTGCCGGAAGTAATCTTCTATCAAAAGTTCCTTCGTCTAATAAGCTCTTATCGTGTCACTCCCTCCCCCATATTCCCTTCCCTTTCCCTCTTAATAGGTGTTTTGGGATGTAAATCTTGCAATATTTGACTTTTAGCAAAGAAGAGGCAATTTATGGTCTTCAATCAGATACATAATTATATATATATATATATTTCTTTTTCGTTTCAGTTGTTTTCTCTTTTTTTATCTTTGAAAAAAATGACTAGGATTGCGTATTGTGTACGTGATTTCTAATTTCGAAGAATTTCTGTATGATATCGAGCGCAACGTTGCTGATGTATGTTATGTAGAGTATATAGATAACTGTAGTACATAAGTTAGGTTCGTTTCTTTGTATATAAAATACATATCCTCCATAGACAATGTGCTCGATGTAAAGAGAGAAAGAGAGAGTGAGAGATCTGCAAAGTCAAAGACATTGTAGTTTATACGCGGTAGTATATAAAATGGGAAGCAACAAAGGAATAAGACGTATGAAAAAGATGCATATGTGGTGTGAGCATGTGTATTGTATGTTTCTTTGCGCGTATGTATGCAATGATTGTTCAGCTCGAAGGAGAGTATATAAAGTGTACTGTAATACGCCGCAATCATACATTAACCCACCTTATTGCTAAAAGAAATGGTGTTTGACAGGAAGCGGTATATTAAAAATTATAAATATATACATATATATTGTAAATGTATATTGTAAATGTATCGATGACAGATTAAAGCACAGTTTGTTACAAAATCCTCTGGGTTTAGAGGTTTTAGTGATAATTCTCTTTCGTCGTTTTGTTCATTCTCTAAACTTGTAATTAATTGTGATACTTCTTAATAATAATTTAAAAGAGTGGGCTTGATATAGCTTTTTATAGCACTTAACGTTTCATCTATTAATTACCGATTTTTTGAAATCTGCAATAATTTCTCATCTTAACATGAATATTCTACGGTATCTACAACGGTTCCTAGTATTAAATAAAAATGTATAAACAATGATAAATGATTTCCGTACATTAAAAACCGGTAAAAATTAACGTAAATTACAGTTTTACCTATGAAAGGTAAATCTTGCACACTTGGTATACCGATAATAGCTTGATCGTTATAGTAGATCGTGATATTAAAATGATAAGGCTCGAACTTCTGGTATCTGGTCGAAGAGGTATTGTTCATGGAGCCTCTATAAAAAATATCAAATTATTTTGCATACATATCTCGCATCTTCGTATCTCTTTGTTTTTTGTTAATATGTTGATACATAATTAACGATTTACATTGGTAGATTCATCGTGCATATTTTTCAAGCCGACATAATTTTTAACATCATATCACCGTAAAATACAAATTTCACAATCATATCGGGATAATAAGTTGTATGTATGTATATGATTTTAATATTTTGCAAATATTATACAATACTTTTGTATGCTATGTGACAAGAAATTTTAATATCACTTTTATAAATCAATAGGAACTTGTAAATAGAAGATAAAATGAGAAAATGCGAATAAAATGTACAAAATTACACGTCTGATAGATGAGGCGGAAAACAGTTAGAGTTATATTTCTCTCCTATCTAAGTTCGTGATACAATTGATAAATCTCGCAGATTGGATAGCTGAGGTATATGATACTCTAACGATTGTAAATGTGGTTGAATGGTGCTAGGTTCTTCGCGTAAGTATAACATCAAAAAGTACGGAAGACTCACGAAGTATGTTTAAAAATTCTTTTGTCCTGAACGTATTGCGTAAATATTCAATATTATAAAGATTCGTAGGCATATAAGATTGTTGTAGAAATGATTTTTATCTCTTTTTTTCAAAGTTTCCGATCTGTTTTATTGCAACGAAGTAGAGGGATTCTGGAGACTCGTAAATAATAACTTTGTTGTACGATACGATTTTAATAAACATAACAAATAGAAATAAATAATTTGTTTGCAGATAATATTATTTGTATTTCACTGAATGCAGAGATTTTTCAAAATGTTGGAAAACATAAATAAGGAATTGTTGCCGATAAAAGCACATTACTTCCTATTTAATGCAGGTAAATGAAATACATTTAATTTTTTGATTATATAAAATTACAATTGTGTTTTACGTTTCTGAAATGTAAATTTGTATTCACTTTTCAGCCACAGGTCCTATAGTGCCATTTTTGCCGACTATTGCAAAGCAGCTAGGCTTCTCTGGAATTTTAGTCGGCACAATATACACAATATTACCAATTTTAGGTTTAATAGCGAAACCATTGTTTGGAACTTTAGCCGATAAGTTTAAGCTGCACAAAACTCTATTTCTAATATTTCAAATTATCGTTGCCACATCGCTATTCACGATAAACTTTATTCCTGAAATAGATAAGAGTGCAAATGTCAATTTAACTTGCCATTATACTGCATTTTTAGAGGTGTGCTCAGAAAGAGGTTTTTCTGATAAAGTTTTGCACAATGTCATATCTCAAAGTACGCATCTTAACTCATCTTGTGAGGTATTATACTCTTCTTTCTTTTTTTATTTTCTTCATATAGCATAGTATATAATAATATTTATATTTTTAGGTGACCTGCAATGGCACAACAGAATTTTACAACGAACTCTGTTCCAATTGGAACATATCTAAGTATTGTAATATAATGCATGAAAATGTTAATGCAGATACTGATCAATTTAGTTTCAATTTAGGATTCAACATGTACAAAGATTTACCTGTGAGATACTTTTTGATCACATCTTGTTAATTCATAAAATAATATGTTATAAAAGAGAATAATACAATATTTGATGTACTTTGCAGGTAAAAAACTGCATCAATATCCATGCTCGTTACGCTACATTCTCAGATGGTGTAGTGCATACACCATATTGTAGTAAATATTTAAGTACAACATGTAGAGCTGTGTGTCATAATACAGCTTTTAATCAGATGTTGGAAGAAGCCGAACAATCTAATAAAGCTGTCTCAGAAAATTCAACTTACCAATTTCAGTCATTTTTATCGGCAACTATAATAGGTTGGGTTGGAATGGCAGTTGTAGTAAGCATAGCAGATGCAATATGTTTCAATCTCCTTGGTTGGTATTGTTTTATTGAATTGTACCACGGTAAAATTAATTTTTTATATTTTCTTTACATTTTACAGGAAGCGACAGGAGAAAAGAATATGGAAAGCAGAAAATGTGGGGTAGTATAGGATTTGGTATTTTTGGAATAAGTGCAGGATACTTAGTAGATGTTTTTAGTAGAGGACAATATCAGAAGGATTATACTTGCATATTTTATATTATGCTCGTTTCTATGATTTTTGATATCATAGTATCAGCAACCATAAGAAAGGTATATAAATCTAAATATAATGTACATAATTTTACGATTCATGGATGAGTGTCATAATATAGAAATTCGTTGGGTTTCTTATCAAAAGAGTAAAAAGTTGGCAGGTAATGGGAGAACACAGTATCATTACAGAAAAATCCAGAAGACTCTGAGAATGAACCATCGATATTGTGGGAATTATTTACTGTCTGTAAAGAGGGTAATGTGTTGGCATTTGGATGGTGGTGCATAGGTGCTGGAATGTGTACCGGAGTGGTATGGAATTTTCTATTTTGGTATACCGAAGACCTAGCATCTGTTTCTCAATTTGTGTGGCTCAAAACTCTACAAGGCCTACTGACTGGAGTGCAATGCTTTTTAGGGGAATTACCCTTTAACTTCATCTCTGGAAATGTATTAAGAAAGCTAGGCCACGTAAATGTTATGAGCTTAGTATTACTTATCTATGCTATTAGGCAAGAAAGTTTTATAAAATTTCTGCTATTATTTTTCTTTCTAGCAATATTTGGTTAATAACAAGATTCATTTCTGTAGGTTTATGGCGTATAGTGTAGTCTCCAACCCGTGGTGGTTTTTAATTATTGAAGTACTTCATGGGCCATCATTAGGCCTTTGTTGGCCTACAATGGTATCCTACGGTGACAAAATAACACCACCTGGAACCAAAGCTACCATGCAGGGTTTTATTGGTGCTATTTTTGAAGGAATCGGTTAGGCATAATATAATACTTGAAACGAAGTCACAAAAATTGCTTTTCTACATTATGACTGCAGTACAATTGATTGTAGGAGTATCAAGTGGAAGCTTCATATGTGGATGGTTATTGGACACATATGGAGGAGTTACAATGTTAAGAGTCTTTTCCGTAGGTGCACTGTTGTGGCTGACTTTCTTTTGGTTGATGCAGCTATTACTCCGAAAGATGAAAACTTATCCAGTACGACAAGGACATAATCGTGAGTAGCGATTATGGGGATATGTAAATATTTTCAGCAAATATAGTTTAGGTATACCAACGTAAACTTTTGGGAAAAATTAAAGTTGCTTGAAAGACATTTCGCGTATTATAAATTCGAATATTTGCAGTCATTTTTCTCTTGCAAATCGTATCTTCGTGTATAACGTTTTTTCTATATTAACTTTTTTTTCAGATCTGGCAAATTATGCTAATCCTGACGATGCAATTCTAATGACCATGAGCCGTGAACTGCAAACTTACTAAAGGAAAGGAACCTTCTCCTTTAGTTTCATGAATTTTCTACCTTTTATACTTTTCATTACGTGTGATTTCAGCTAGGACAGAATTCAAATTTTTCACGATTATTGGGGGTTTAATTTGTGATATGCAAACCGTTCCTAACGCAAGAGAAGTACTTTTATGTTATAGTAGATCGTAAACTACTAAAATATAAAATTCTTGAGTCGATGTTTCTCGCGCCAACGCGTAAATCGGACTGTTCGGCCGGCACATCGGCCGTTGCCATGCAGTCACATCGCGGTAAAACAAAAGAGCATCAAATATCGAGAAGAATCTCGATGCCGTTAATACAGAAAATTTCTCGATCTACTACAATGTATATTACAAGATGTTATTTTACTTAAATCGTGTTACAATGAACAATACTTATATAAAATTCTGATTGTTCAGTATTATGTAGTTTTAAATCTTCTACACGTATTATTGTATGCAGTAATATATTCATTTTTTTTTACAACACATTGAATATTTCCCTTCATTCAACTAAACAGCGAAATTGTATTTACAGAAACATGATAAAAAGGTGCCAAAGGAAAGTATTGTAAGGATAATACACACAGTTGAGACTTATAAAATTGCTCACAAAATATCTCAACCATTTATTCATTGTGAATTCATTTCTTAAGAGTGAAACTATACGTGTGTTTTCACTTTATCGAAATCGCGCGATATTCTTAAGAATTTTAAATATATCGATAAAAAGCTACAAATAACTTTCTTCTGACTTATACCACGACACCGGTTAACAGTTGCACGCGCGAAAACCAAAACGGCTGAATATGAAATAATTGCAATCATATTTTGCGTGGTGTTAATCCTGTTTTGGATTTCGTCGTTGTTGACTCAAGCGAGATGGTGAAGCTGTCTGACTCGGTACAGGTTCGACAATGGCTTGAAGGTTTGGAATTTCACCCGCGGCATCACAGCAGTCATTCATTATAATTCCAGTGCCTGAATGTATAAAAGCAAGACTTCCCTCGCTGGAAGAGGCTAAACTGGCAGATAACGGAGGCGATCTTTCTTTAGGCGATGCCGAAGAAGCTAAGTTGTTTATATTGCTGGTATTACAAGTCGCTGTTTCTAAAGTGCCATAAAGTTCAAGTATACGATTTTCAAGTAGAAGGTTGATCTCGACCTGAGCTTTATATTTCGACTCGACAGCTTCCAATTCAGATTCATGTTGATCTTTTGTCTCTTGTAAGAGACGTTGAAATTCTATGAGTTGTACTTCCTTTCGCGTATCTTTATTTTCTAGTTCGCTTAAACGGACCCGTAAAGCTTCGACGAGAGATGTTCGAGATTCTAATTGCCGTCGTAAATCTGAGAACATCACATGTGCAATTTAATTTATATTTCATATAAAGCTTCATTTTTTAAAAATGTACTTTCGTTACACTTACTAGTTAACTCTTCCGAATACGATCTCTGTATCTGTGCCGATTCTTGTTTGGTCATAGGTGAAAGTCCGCCCGTACTTTCTTGTAGTTTTGATTGTGCCTATATGAAAAAAAAAGAATATAGAATATATATCATACAGCCGAAAGGTAACAATATATAATAGGTTTTTAACAGTACCTCCCCAAGTAAAAGAAATTTCTTTTGTATCGTATCAAGAGCACGTTCTAATTCTTCGCCGCGTTTAGCTGCCTTTGATGCCACTTTTAGTCGATGTACTGCATCGAACAGAGAAGCATCTGTCGAGCGAATTTGTTGCTCATGTTCCGTTGTTTTCTTTTGCTCATTCTTCAATTCCAATTCTACAGATTCCAAACGATCCTTCAATGTTTGATTCTGTCGTTGTTCTTCAACGCACTGCATAAAAATATTGACTTTATTACGTGGATTTCGATCAAAGAAACATTCCTCGTGTTTAATACTTTATTTAACATACCCTATTTTGCCAGTGATGCAATGCCTCTTTATGTTGTTCTTCAGCTTGCCGTGCTTCCCTTTTATTCCGTTCTAATTCAACCTTTAATCCCTCTACCTCTTTTTCCACCATTTTCAGTCGATCAGTCTGTGCGATGAGAATTTCTTTACTTGGCATAATTCGATTTAAAAAATATCGATGTATGTTATTTTGAACAACTAAAGATAACTGACCAAAGCATAATTATGTTCTTCTAACGCACGCGAATCCCTTAGTTTACCGAGAAGCCTTCGATTACGTTCAGCATGAACTTCTCTGCGCTGTCGTTCAAACTGTAATTGCATTTGCATAAGCTGCAATAACTGATTTGCACACTCAGCATCCAAATTGTCCTCGTCTCCTGTTTCTTCCTCCCCATCGTCTTCTATGCCTTTCTTCTTTTGTTTCTGTTTAGAGATGTTCATGCCTTTAAAAAAATCATTTAGTAACACATTTTATGAAAGAAAATGAAAGCTATTTACATATTGATTAGCATACTAACGTATTTTGTCTGCAGAAAAATTAGTTGCACGTGTACATGCTTCAATGTAACGATCAAGCATCGTAGTGGGTGACAATCTTGAATCAGTGTTTTGCTGAATAGGCTTCTGACCGTTCATTCGAATCTTTTGATCCAAAATGCCCAATAATAAGTAATCGTAGGGAAACACGTCAAGCGTTTGAGTACCAGCTTCGAGTGTTGCTGCTTCTGTTATTTTTCTACTATCTGTCAGCTCACTACTAATTTGCTTTTGAATATCCATATCTGGACAAGATTTACTTCTATGCATCTGCAGATAGGTGTAGATTCATTGGAAATCATTTAATTGAATATATCTTGTTAATAGGAAATTGTAATTGTCAAAAGAGTCTTACCTGATACGCCGAACTCCAATTCGAATGTGAAGTTGGAATCTTGCAGTGAGAATAAAAGCGCAGTTTATAAACTCTTTGGGATAAATCTGTTAAAGCATCTTGAAATTTCTCGTTACTTCGTAATTCCGGCTGCTGAATGTATTTTGGTGCTTCAAGCTTTGCACTGTTCTGAGAACTTACGATCTCTAAAACCTATAGGAGATATTACTTTATAGACATTTGTATTATATTTTACGCAGATATAAAATATTTTTTTTTTTTTTTTCAAATAAGTTCAAGATAAAACCTCTTGATCTTCTTGCCAAGAATCATTCTTTCCATTTTGATTTAAATCTGTCTCTGAGAATCTTCCATCGTCTTGAATATAAATCGATGATTTCTGCTGATTAACACTTTGCCTGTCTGCAATAATTTTGCTTAGCTTGTGTGACATAAATCCATGTGCATTGGTTGCAACATCACCGCCCCCAGAACCAGATATTACGGATAACGTAGGATTTAATGGTGTTGGTGTTGATGGTCGAGAAGTTGATCCTACAGTACCATTGCCCAATCCTGTGAGAGCACGAACAGCAGCAGAACCCACGGGTGGTTGCCTCGATGTTAATTTCCGTAAGTCCTAAATCAAATTAGATGCAAACCTCTGATTTGTGAGTTATACTACATTAATATACCTTAACTGGAGTCGTTTCAGGGGTGGCTTCCACTGCAGCTTCTGGTGGAGATGTTCCACTTCTATTGTTGTTAGGCGTTGAAGGGGCTGAGCGTTGTTCATGAGATACAGTTGAAAATGGTGGACTGTGTGGTGACACTATCATGCTCGGTGACCAAAAGGTATCATCCTCTCCATTGCTAATTTCCGTGGTTGTTATTCCGCCACTGATGTTTATTGGTGTACAGGTGGAAGAATGATCTGAAGAATATTTTAGTTTGAAATAATTACAACCATGATTGTGTCCGTTACATGTAAAACATGCGAACCTAATGGAGGTGTAGAGCGTGAATTAAGAGTACTGAATACTTCTTCTCGGCACCTGTCTAACGTAAAACGGCCACACTCTGCCATAACATCATGATGTTCCATTTTTTTCCATCTACAACACAAGACATTTATTTTATCCGAATGATTTACCAGTGCAGTTAACACATTCAGCGCCGGCCCTGCGAATGACGCGAGTAACTATGAAGTAGTTAGAAAAATGTATAAAGTTTGAAATATTTTCTTTAGTTACTCATTATTCAAGTAAATGACAGCATTTAAGCTTTAAATAGTTGATATGTGGCTGGCACAATGTGTCAATATTTATTATTAATGCATCGCATACCTAGCTGCAGAAATCTCGGCATCTTTGGATGCAGTAACGAGCAGTGGGTGCATACGCACTGAATCCAGCATTGGCCTAATTGTATGACTAAACGTAACCAATTGATCTCCTTGAATATACTGTTGTTTCAAATATGAAATAAAATTGCAAGGATACATGGCATACAATCTGTGGAATAAGCTATAAAGTCCCACCTGTAATA
Source organism: Cerceris rybyensis (assembly GCA_910591515.1). Taxonomy (NCBI): domain Eukaryota; kingdom Metazoa; phylum Arthropoda; class Insecta; order Hymenoptera; family Crabronidae; genus Cerceris; species Cerceris rybyensis. Next base: position 11,813,857 of record OU342790.1, read on the forward strand.
TGTTTAACAATGAATTAAGTAGCTTATTATTTTAATACAATTAAATATTGATACTTACTTGCAGATGTAACAAGTATAAATGATCTTTATTGACAGAGCCTGTTACTGTCGTAGAAGTAAAAAGAGTAGATGAAGAAATTAAACATGATTGGTGATGATAATAAGAGGCTAATCGGCCGAATACCTCAAAGATTTCAGAGAGATATGGCCCTAAAGCAGCTGGTAACATTGGTAGCAACATTACCAACAACAGAAGAGCACTCATAAGGGATAAAGTATCTGCTTCCATCTAAAAAAAAAAAAAAAACAGGTCATTTCTACAATTGTATCTCTTCTGTATTGAGTTACATAGAGCTTATTGAAATTTGTTTGTACCTTAAGTAATTTAAGTAAATCTCTAAACAAAGCATGATTAGCAAGCTTGTACAACCATGTAGGCTGACGACGAGCAATATGACCTAACAGAGTAAGAGCTTGAATTCGCTGACCACTACTTCCAGGTTTTGAAAGAGCTTCGGATAATCGATCAAGTAAGTGCTTGTCATGTGGATCACGTACACCGGCCAATACTTCCACAGCCCGCAAGGAGTTTGTGGAAAGATAATAATCAAAGAGACCATTCACCAACCAATTATCTTTCGCTATATAACATAAAAAATGTCAGTTAAAACTGTTTTAAGATGCTTGAAAAGTGATTATTTTACTTACTACATAAGAAGTTATCGTGGAATATTTTCTTTATCTCTTCTACCTCCCCAAGTTTATTAGATTCTAGCAAATTAAAGAGATCGGCGATACTTATTGTATTAATATTCATCTTGAGGATAGGTGGTATTCCAACTGACGAACGGTACTTATCCCGATCATCCAATCATACGGTAGAAGTGGAAGTGAATTTAGTATTCTTAACTTTAGCCATCTGTCATCTGTCATGCGAGACAGGCTTCATCGGAAGCGACAGACATTTGAAGATACCTATAGAAGTAACAAAAAAAATCAATTCATTTGAGAGAATTATCTAATTTGTTCTTAACGAAATTATCTTTTTTTTTTATTTCACCAGTAGCGAATTGTCAATTCTTTATATAAGAATACAAATATTACAATTACTATTCCCCGCAAAAGTAATTGAAATACAATATTCGAATTATCGTTTAAAGTCTATTTTTAAATAGAACTCTGAACAGAACATTCCATGATTGTCAGCACGTACTTTCTTCTGAATATGTAAAAAAATTGTCGGTTTCGCCCTGCGATGTATTCATAAAAAGGTCATTCCGAACGATGTTTATAAAAGACTTACGATAATTACAGTTATGCTTTTTAATTAGAACGTTCAATGTCATGTTCAATTTTGACTAAATTTATAGAAATTAACGGGGAAACTTACCCGAAGTTCATCGAGTATTTCGGGCAATTTTTGTGAGTTCTATGGCGACTAGTATACCAGGTATACCATCGCAGATATACCATAGACTGCTACGCGTTGATATTGGTTGATATCACCGTAATGAGAGTAGCGCCACGGTCGGCCAACGACTCGATTTACGTTCCGAAAGCAACCGAGAACAATACCGGCATTTGTGCATTTAGCCACTTTATCAAAGACAATCGTGCCAACCGAACGGTATTTTAAAATTCATAAATGTTTTTCTACTGTTATCAAGTGGGTAATCATTAAGGGTGTGCAAATACCCGGCTCGTCGGGCTCGGGTCGGGCCGAAGAAAGTCGGTCAGGCTCGGGCGGGTACCCGACTGGTCTCGGGTCGCCCGACTAGTCTCGGGCCGCCCGACTGATCTCGGGTATTTCGTCTGCTTCGGGCCAACATGGCAGACTAGAGGCTGTTCGGTGTAACTCTCACGCTCCATGATACCGGCGATTCAGTGCGAGACACGCTCATGGAGCGTAAGAGTTACACCGAACAGCCTCTAGTCCGCCATGTTAGCCCGAAGCAGACGAAATACCCGAGACCAGTCGGGCCGCCAGAAATCAGTCGGGTTCCCCTAGGCCCGAGTGTGTCGGGTACCCGCCCGAGCCCGACCGACTTTCTTCGGCCCGACCCGAGGCGTCGGGTACCCGGCACATGGCACAGCCTGCACACCCTTAGTGATCAGACTTCCTGTGGCGTGATGTCGATTTTGCCGCCTTTAGTTACACACGTCTTGCATTTACAATGTCGATAGCCTAGGTTCCTACCTTAACCGTACAATACTTCTTACCGAATTTCCACACGCGAATAACCATCGTAACCGCGTTCGCATGAATCTATAGATGTGAATTGGTGTGGCATACCATAGTATCATGGAAAATAATGCAATATACGGTAATTATGATAATACAGGTACATTAAAGAAAAAAGAAATGGGAAAACAAGATAAAAAGCAATTGTCAAAGATACTATAGACAATGCATCTACAATTTTCAACTATTGTTACTATATGGCAGCACTAGGCTTGCGTAGACTGTACTTTAGCTGTACCGTGTAGAAAATATGGCGTAATGTGAACGTCGCACATGTGTCAGTGATTTTGGTAAGAAGTTCAACTCTAAAACTGAATTCCTTTACATCGGCATGGATAAAGTTGTGTACATTCAATTTTACGGGACGAAGATACAGAGAGTGTATAATGAATTCTAAGGGATACCATTCGATTATAAATCGTGCGAGACGCGAGTCCCGATCTACCTGCGCAGTATTCTGCCAGCCATTTCATGAGATCTTCGATACGTTTAATTCACATTATCGTCGTTTTAAAAAAGTGGTGCGATAACAATATAACGTTTCCATTTTCATAAAGATTCTATTAACATCGTGAAGCTGTAAGTTTTTCCAAATAATCATTAGATTAGGATCGTCGTGAAACAAAAAGCATCGTCCCAAACTCGCTTCTTCTGGCACAAGAGCGCATTCCGATCCTCTGAGTATTATACGCTTAACTTTCGTTTGTCCTGGTCTATTACTTTCTCACCACATGAACAATTTCAGGAGCAAACCACAGCTTATTTTACAACGGTTCTTTGAAGCTAATCGTTGTCGCATGATCGTAAAAAAATACAGTACACTTTACCGAACTTTCGTCGTTTCCTTGTTTGTTTATAGTACATGTTATCGCGATTGGTATTTTGTAAATGAATTGATTGCGTCGAATTTTGACAGATTTAAGTTAACACGTCGCTGTCGATACTGAAAGTCGTGTTTTTTTGCGATCATTCGGCTGTATTAACACTTTGACATCTGTATTTGCCGCGGAATCGCTCATATTGTGATTAAAACTTGTAACAGTGAAACATAAACATCGTAATAATTCTTTATGGATTAGTTGAAATTCTTAGGATATAGTTAAATTAATCTAAAGTAACAAGGCAATCGAAGAAAAAGTATATCATATAATGGAGCTTTATAGTATTTATATATCAAATCTGTAGTTTTTTTTAAAAACCTAATCTCATAGGATAGCAAAGTGTTAAGAACAAGGTATAATGGTGGTACATTAATTAAAAAACTTTGAATGCTTCATGGTTTAAGGTGTTCTCGGATCATTGTTTATTGTAAACATAATGAATTTTGTGTTGCTATATGGGACAATTGTGCTGTTTTTGAAATTAGAGAAAGAAAGAATTTAAATTACCGATTTTGTGCACGCGTGTTTGGTCTGATGTAACTTTATGATTTTTCATTAGATATTAATTCTTTATATTGATCTTTTATAACAATAATTATTATATTGCTATCTTATATTGTTCTAAATGTTATTTTAGATTGAAGTGTTCATTAGGAGTACGTAGTGTGTTTCTGCAGTGCGTACCAAGAAAAAATACGTGATCTGTATATTAGGTAAGTTTTGAAGAGATTTAATGTAACTTTATTAGACCTATAAATATAATGAGCTTGTGTTACAAAATATATTCTGATATCTTTTATACTTGATTTGTAGATTTTATTTGATGTAGTTTTCAGAGAGTTATATTTTTCCATGAGAAGTGTAATAAACTTGATAAACATCCAAGTGTAGGACTAATATGATAAATTGTTATAACATAGTTTCTAATCTTAATATTGTTTTCAATGAAATTTGCTTCATATCACCAAATTTTAATAATAAAATACCTAAATTATCAGTATTCCAATAATAAATATTTATTTATGAAACTTAATACATTTAACATATTATACCAGAGAAAAGTATTCTTTATTTCATAGTAGGACCCTGTCATCAGTAACTGATATAATCCACTTTCTCTATTATTAGAACCCTAACTTTCTATTATTATTCACTAAAAGTGAAATTATATATGTTGCTAAAATTAGTACAGCATAGTTTTTCTCATACTTTAATTTACTTAGTAAGAGTGGAAAAAATGTGTATTAGTAAAACTGAAACACAGTGAGAGAAAGAAAGGGGGTAAGAGGGGAGATTCAGATCTCAGAGAGAAGAGAGCCATTTTCCAAGTCTTCGTTTAGACATTCTAAATATAGCTGGAGGCTCTATAGGCTTTCCTTACTGTGTCATGCTATGCAGAGCAGCATTTTGCTGTGTTGCGTAGATCTCGCTCATTTTCTACTTTCAGTATGGCATGATGCCAATTTTATTTGTCTGAAAATTAGAGATTATTTTTTAATATCTGCTTCTATATATTACCTATGTTAGTAAAAGACGGTGAACCATTTACTTGCAGTGTTAATTACAAGTGTAGTGATTTTCTTCATAGTATTATGAATAATAATATTAAATATCTAATTGATAGAAATTGTCTTATGAAATATAGATAATTCACACTTCACTAACTTCTATTTTTGTTTATAATAATTCTAACAAAACTTTAAAAATTTTAATATTTATGGAAACATTTTGTTGTTTTACATTTATATTTGAAACTAATTTGTTTTTTCATTGGTATATATAAATAAAGATATAATCATATACTTCCGTATGTAGAAAATGATGAAAAAAGTTTTTTAAGTTTCAGAAAATTACATAGAATTTGTGAAAAATTGTACATTTATATAGTTAATAGTAATTAGTAGCTTAAAGCAATAACGGTTTTCAAAAACTGTTATTTGAGTTGATCAACTATTTGTTTTTAATTCTATTGCAGATCATGGCTTGTAAAGCTGGCAAAACTTGTTTGATTCAATTTAATTTGTTTCATGGAGCTAAGAAAAGGACTTCCACTGTCGATCACTTTGCGTTATGTGAGTCCACCAGTGGTAATGAACTTTATGAGTTCATCGAGAAACAATACAACATAACACAGGAAAACTTTAAATTGTATTATCTGTCAGCAGGAAAATTGGTTTGTACTCAGATTTTTAACACATTCATACTATATACTAATAAAATAAAGTATATAAATTAATATGATTTTATTATCAATTAGATTGATTTATCCGAAATGAAGGATAAAACTATGATAGAATTTGGTGTGGATTTTTCTTACGATGGAGATCCAAATGATTTAAATCAAGTGAAGGACTCGCTTTTCGTTGCTGATCCAACAGAAGTTTTAGCACAAAGACAACTAGATTCTGACCTGCCTATGTACAACACAGTATCAGCTCCAAATGTCAAGTGTTTTTTAATTAAATCAGCCATAACTACTACAAGTGCAACGAATACAACAGATACAGCAACAGCAACAGATGCAGAAAACGCAACAGATGCGACAGATGCATCAAACGCAACAGATATTTCAAATGGAACAAATGCAACAGATACAACAAATGCAGCAGATGCAAGAGATGCAACAAATACAACAAATTCAAGAGATGTAACAAATACAACAAATTCAAGAGATGCAAAAAATACAACAAATACAACAAATTCAAGAGATGCAAAAAATACAACAAATGCAACAAATACAGCAGATACAGCAAATGGAATGGATACTTCAAGTGGAACAAATGCAGCAGATACAATGAATGGAACAAGTACACCAGATACAGCAAATGGTGCAGATGTAACAGTAAATGGAGTAGATGCAACGGCTAATAGAGCAGATGCAAAAACAAATGGATCAGATGCAACAACAAATGGATCAGATGCAACAACAAATGGAGTAGATGCAATATTTCCAATAGATGAAACAACTACAACAGATGGAACAAATACAACAAACTCAAATGCAGTGAGTGTAACAAGTGCAACAAACGCAACAAATGCAACAGATGCAACGGATACAGCAAATGGAACAGATACAGCAGATGCAATATTTGCAATAGATGTAACAACTCCGGCAGATGGAGTATTTGCCATAAATGAAACAGCTACACCGGAGATAACAAATACAACAAATTCGACAAGTACAGCGAGTGTAACAAGTGCATCAGTTGCAACTAATGCAGCACCTGCAACAAGTAATTAAAAAATATAGATAGATACAGTGAATTCTTTTAAAATAGAATTATATTCATTATATCTTAAATAGTAATTTTAATTTAAGCACTTCTTTTTTATTGTATTATTAATTTTCCTTTTAAGATTACGTCGGTTTAGTAAATCAAGCGATGACGTGCTACCTAAACAGCTTACTTCAAGCATTATACATGACTCCGGAATTCCGAAATGCATTATACAATTGGGAGTATGTAGAAGGTTCAGAGAAATACGAAGCCAACAGCATTCCATATCAATTGCAAAAATTGTTTTTGAATTTGCAGGTTGTGTCACTCTTTCTAAATATTTACAATGTTTATTAAATATAAGAAACAATTGAATTTCACTTTTCATAGACGTCAACAAAATCTGCAGTGGAAACCACGTCATTGACGAAAAGTTTTGGATGGGATTCCACGCAGGCTTGGCAGCAACACGACATTCAAGAGCTTTGCAGAGTAATGTTTGATGCTCTGGAATTAAAATTTAAAAATACTGAACAGGCTGATCTTATTAACAGACTTTATGAAGGTATCGATCTTTACTGGCTACGTATATTTAGAAACGACTGTACAATCGATTTTCTTTGAATTATTAGGAAAGATGATGGATTATGTAAAATGTCTTGAATGTGGTACGGAGAAATCAAGAGAGGATACTTTCCTTGACATACCGTTGCCAGTGAGGTCATTTGGCAGTAATGTAGCATATAATAGCGTGGTAAGTAGATCAATTGTTTAAAAAATAAAGTATGTGTAAACTGAATAAAAATGAATAAAAATGTTATTTTAAATAGGAAGAAGCGATTGCGGCATTTGTTCAGTATGAAACTTTGGAAGGGAATAATCAGTATCATTGTGAAAAGTGTAATAAAAAATGTGATGCTCATAAAGGACTGAAATTCACAAAGTTTCCATACCTTTTGACACTTCATCTTAAACGATTTGATTTCGACTTTAAAACTTGTCACAGAATTAAACTAAATGACAAGTATGTCAATATGAACTAACATCTGTATTTCTCATGTTTTTTTATTGAAATTATGTGTTTAGACTAAAACTATAATTCCAGGGTTACATTTCCGGATACGTTAAATTTGAATTCGTTCATATCAACCATGGGAAATCCAGAATCTCCAAGTAGCGAGGAGGGCATTGTGTCAGATATAAAATGTGATGATCGCTCGACAACGGATAGCGGTACATTAGATGATAACTGTTCTCCTTGTGAAAATAATCTTTCTAACAGTAATCATACAACAAATCACGATCAAGATGACGACGAAGGTCATGATAAATTTGATACCAATGTTTATACAATCGTGTGAAATTACATTCATTGGTAATATTTAATTTTTTCCACTTTAGGCGTAGATATAAACAATGGACCATCGACTTCAAACTGTATCACGCATAATCACGAAAATGAAAAGAATCACAGTAATTCATCCGCCAAAGGACCGTATCAATATGAATTGTTTTCAATCATGATACACAGCGGCAGTGCCAGCGGCGGCCATTATTATGCTTATATAAAAGACTTCAAAACACAACAATGGTTTTGCTTTAATGATCAAAGTGTAACACAGGTCAGTAAAGGCTTTGCATAGTAGTCTCTTGTACAATGCGATTTTCTACAGCATTACATACATTAACTATACTATACGAGTGTACTGCAGAGGTCCGTAAAATGTGCATGCCAGAGCCATTTTTCAAAAAGTGCCGCCTGCTTTATCCAACCGCATATATGAAATGTCACTGATTCACAAATAATCTCCTCCTGTTTGGCGCGAATCTGTCGGCACAAGAAAAATCTCTGCGACAGCAGAAATACTTGCGCGAAAGAATACATTGTTACGAGAAGTAGACGATGCTTCTCTTAAAACGGTTTTGGCGTGCACATTTCGTTCACCCCCGGTGTACTGTATTTGAAATATTTCGAAAAATTGATAAATATGAGTAAAGTTCTACAATGAAAAATATGGAATATTCAAATTTCGTATCATTATCATTTTAGATAACATATGATGACATTCAGAAGACATACGGTGGTGGCCCGATTAGAGCATACTTCAGCGGTGCATACAGTAGTAGCACTAATGCATATATGCTCATGTACAGGCAAATTGATCCTGTTCGTAATGCATTACCTATGCAAGTACAAGACTTCCCAAAGCACATACAGGTAACGAATGAAATCTTTCTTGAGAGAAAAAAAAGAAGTCTGGTGTTAGGGAGTTTCTTCAACATGTAATTCATTGTATTCCAGGAACTATTGAAAAAGATGAAGGAGAACGAAAATGTTTATAAAAAATATTGCGACAAATATATCACTTTAACTAAACTGAAAGTGTATTGCCACCATCCTTTAATAGAACAAGTGATGATGGTAAAGTTATCTCTAATTTCGGATATAACTTTAAAGGAAGCAACAGAGAGAGTTTATAAGAGATTGGAATTGGAAAAAGTAGTGAGTCTGGATCAATGCCGTTTAGTCAATTATGATCCAAGCAATGATTTAATTATAGGCAGCCACGACGGGAGAGAGAATGAAACAATTTCAAGTATCTGGAATAGTCAGATATGCTTTGATATGTTGCTGGAAATTCGTCGTAAAGATCAGAAGTTTGAATCTTATCAGCTAGGCGGTATGTAATTACAGCACTTACATATTTCTTCAGTTTTGCAATACATTAGTTTTGCAAATGTTATTAGAATATTACTTGATAATAGGTATCGCAACAAAGGTATACGTTATTGATGCGCGCGAAGAGGAAGTGGTACTTGGGCCAATAACTGTACGAGGTTCACTTACACAAACTGTAAAAGAGTATAAACAAATGTTAGGAAAAATAATTAACATGGATCCTAAGCAAATAAAACTTATTATAAGAAAATCCTTGAGGGAAACGAAGATGATCGATAACGACGATAATGAACTTCAGAATGAAGGATTTGGCAGCACGACACAAGTATATATACCAATTTCATCTGATACTGATAATAAGCCTTTTCATGAAGCAGCGATATATGCATTCATAGAAGTTCTGAAAGATGTAATTTCGTTGCAAATACAGTTACCTGATATCAGTAAAGGTAAGATTCACAATGTATCATAATTATTGATAAAGTAAGGTATATACGAATATAATAATTGATAAACTAATCTAACAACTCGGGAATTCATTACTTTTCAGAAATTTTAGAGGATTTGAATATTCCATCCGTGAATAATGATAGCAATGAAAAGGAGATATCTGTTGCTAACAGTCCATTAAAAATAAGTGTTAACGAAATCCAGCCAGAAGTTAATTCAAAGTGTAATGATGTTCCAAAAAATGGTGCCGATGATGCGTCCGCAAAGGGGCCATTTCCATTGTTTTCGACAGAGTACGATGATTGGGTTCCTGAGCAAAGTAAAAGCGAAGACAGTAGTCTAAGTGACAGTGATAAAACGTTAGTCGGTGACGCCCCGGAAGACGAAGATTTTCAATTACCGTTGTTCCACTTTAAGGAACCCAAACCATTCTGTGGCGAATATACAAGACGTCAAGTGCTAATTGAAAATTGTAATGTTTTTCCCAATTCAAAGTATTATTTCAGAGCAATACGTTGCAATAAAAATTGTAAGTATCAGTATAATTGTTTATTTTATGTTTGTAATAATTGTATAGCACTTGCGATAAATCGTAATCATTCTTTTTATCGTAGTATTGAAAGTACTGGTAGAGAAGAACGTGATAATGAGCACCTTGAAAAAAAATTTAGAGCAATACGTTGGCGTCCCTGCAGATTGCTTCAACATTTATCGTCATTCTAGCGATCCTGGAGAATCACAACGCAACTGCTTCATTGAGCAGTACCTTGGCTACGTCGATGGCGAAAGACTTATCGTAAAACTTGAACGATCTGTATCAAGTGACAAACTTAAACTCATTGTAGATCAGTTCTCTCTTGAATCCAGAGAGGTGTGAAGAATTATTGATCAATCATTACTGTTTATCATAATTGCTAACGAATTTATATTCTTTCAGACAAACTTCTTATTCGAATGGTTCATTTCGAGAGATATGCTCGTTGGACAAGCGAAGAAGGAAATTCTGGCTGAATTAAAAAGAAAACACAACATTGATATACCATATGATAGGTGTCGATTTAGGCAAAAAGAATTTGGTATACCCCATAAAGTGTTGCGAAATGATGACACCTTTGAGGCATTTAAAACTCAAGACCTCTATGATGTAATACTACAACAGTTACCTGATAAGGAACCGGTTACACATAGTAGTCAAGTTCTAATATTTGTTAATAAATGGTCATCATCGAAAATGACAGCTGAACCATGTCAGGAAATAGTAATGGATGGAAAATCTAGGGAAGAAATGTTGAAAAAAGTGAGTACCTGGTATTAATTTCTGTTGCATTTTTTTTTAAGTAACTGACACTTTATATAAAATATAAAAATCATTTGTTTAGATATCTGCAATATCGAATATTCCGGAGAAGTATATAGAAATAGCGGCATCGAGTTCTCTATGGGCTTGTCATTCTACTGTGTCGCAAATTCCAGATCTTTCTTGGAACGAATATACCGGCGATGTACTTCGTATCGGGGATGGCTCGTTTTTCTTCTACAGGTTTGTATACGATATTTCATCACGGAGCATTCTCTGCTGTTATTAATTTAATAACTTTACTTCAATTTCACATTAACAGAGACAGCAGGGAAAAGACAAAAGATTTACCTTCTCAAGACTTAAAGGAATTCTCTGCAAAAGAGACGTTATTAGTACCGGACACATTCATTACGCTCAAAAACAGACCGCGCAGAGAGAGGTCACTTAGAATAAATATGGATGCCAAATGATTATCCATTGATTGTACATCTTCCGAAAAAGAAATATTAAATAGGCATGTGCGGGAACATGAAACATTTGCGTGCAAAATGAGAACATCGTGTCGAGTATATGCGAAGTTGAGTTTTCAACAATCGTCAAATGTTTTGTGCTTCAGTAAGTCTTCAGCATTTGAAAGCTTCCGTGTACCTAAAGTCTTCTGGCTTTTCGAACCTATTGAATTTCGAAAATTCATTGGGTTCATCAAACATCACGCTCTATCAAGAGACTTAAGGTCTCGTGTGTCACGCTTTATCTTAAAGCTCTTAGAAATGATAAAGGTCGTAAATTTCCTAATGACTTACGGACTACTGAGTTACTTTTCCATCTATAGCATCCCATTGCAAAGCACAAATATCGATAATGATAATCAAGGTGTCAAGTGTCAGTAAAAAAGAAAGAAAGAAAGAAAAAGAAAGTCAAAGAAAAATGACGGAAAAGATATGAAACTTAATCGCTTGGCGAAAAATCCGAATTTAAATTACGGACTTCTCACGGTATATATAACTGATACATTTGGAGTTCCTGCAATTATATTATTTTTACTAATATCTAATACATTTCTTAACCCGAAGAATTTAGATACATCCACACACCTATTAAAGTGTTGGATTATGAACTTGTTTGGAAAATTAGGTAACTTTTGTGTCAGAATGCAGCTCGTTGTAATGCTATATGATGAAGGGCACTGATCTGACACAACCATCAGTTAACCCTTTTAATGCCAGTATAATTACAGTTAAACTAATTCTTGCGACTCGATGAAGTCGTAAGTTTTGAGTTTAGCCATTTTAATCCAGCAGTGATGATGCACAATTTGATATAGTGATGAAACTAAAGCCATACTGATTTTCAAAGATTTTTAATAACGTTTATCCTGTACTAATAATTGTCCTGCATCTTTATAGTTTGAAATAGATTATATGGGATTATGTATCGCGTTTTGTTGTGTTTTTTTTGTTAATTAATATCTGCATTAATCATTAAATTCAACTCAATTCAGCATCACCACTGTCGGATTAAATAAACAACTCTTCCACATGAGTATTAGATCTATTCTGGCCAGGCATGTATTGAACAGTTTGTTTTAATTTATTTAGTTGTTTATTGTTCATTGTTTACCATCGGTATAAAGAAATTTGTAATGATCATAAAGATTGAAAACAGAACTGAAAAAGATATGCACTTTCGGCCGTGGCAGTGCTCTATTACTTTCCTGATAAATCAAGTTTTTGATACAATAACGAAATTGTCGAGAAAAAAAAGGAAGTCCATTAACTTAACATTCTGTATGACAGACCAATTGCTTGTAAATAATAAAACTTGTGAATGGAATTTAATATCTTTCTTGGTATATCAATGTCACCGTACATCGTGAAATATAATGAACAACTATGTTTTGTATTTTACATTGTATAATAATGATGCATCGCATGCATGTAGAGAGCATTATCCTTTTTGCATTTATCAGCAGTTTAGCTTGACATTTTGCTATTTCCACTATTAGTAATTTGGTGCTGAAAGGGTTAAATACAAAGTTATATGTTGATTAAAATTTTTCGATACAATATAATTCTAAGTGTCTCTCTCTATCTCTCCCTCTATCTCTTTCTCTCTGTGTGTATATATATATATATATATACATACATACATATATTTCTAGAGTTATTAATTTAATAACTTTTTTCAATTTTACGTTAACAGAGATAGCAGGGAAACGACAAAAGATTTACCATCTGAAGACTTAAAAGAACTCTCTACAAAAAAGACGTCGTTTCTATTGGAACTTTATAGTACGGTCAAACAAGGAGCGCGTATAGAGAGAGCACTTAGAATAAATCTGGATGCCAAATGATTGTCCATTGATTGTACATCTGAAAAAGAAATATTAAATAGGCATGCGTGGGAACATGAAAAATTTGCGTACAAAATGATAACATCGTGTCAAGTATATGCGAAGTCGAGAATCGTCAAATGTTTTGCGCTAAAGTCTTCAAACTTTTTGAACTCATTGAATTTATAAAATTCTTTGGATTCAACAAGAGACTTAAGATTTCGTGTCACGCTTTTTCATGAAGCTCGCTCTCTCTCTCTCTCTCTCTCTCTCTCGATTGTTTCGTTATATGAAGCAAACACAATGTATAACGATTAATAATGGATAGTGATTATTGAAAATTTCTTATACAAGGAACGGATTTACGATTTTTGCATTATTTTTTAAAAGTAATATCGGTTGTTGTATGGCGAATAATGATGCCCACACACATGTTTAATGTAGTGAATAGGTTATATTTATTGTATATTTGTTACGAAAGCCTAGTTCGGATTATTTAACAATTTTTGGACGTCTTGTTAAAGTAACGTGACAATCTAAGTATTTTTAAGAATGAAAGTAGAGGTAAAGATTTATAAGATAAAGAGAAAATTCGAAATTGCGAAAAGATTTTTATTGAATCTACAATAACGAGGTGGATAAAAAAAGAAAAGTTTAATTTCTATTCCCATACATTGTCGAGCTTAATAAACTACTTGAAATTGATTTATCCTAATTCGACACTATATACATGACTTCTATATACTAACAATAGCATTTACAGGTCAATGAATGTTTAAAATTATACTGCATGTATTCCAATTTATTGCCTTAATAATTAGACTGAACTTCGTCAGACGTAATTTAATATTTCTCTTTGGGATTTGAAATATCCAAGAAATTTTATACTTAACTAAAAGCGTTATTAACCCTCTTGCTTTCTAATATTCGATCATATCAACGATACAAATTACATCACAAAACACGGAAAGAAACGTTTACAGTATAGTGTTATAGTTCAAACCGTCCAATTGTGACGAAAATAATGTCACGTTCGCGAGGTAGAAAGAAGAATTAATTGGCAAATGTTTTTTTTGCTCCGTCACGCAATTGACTCATATTCATGGTTTACAAACAATTAGTAAATGATCGTAAAGCAAGAAGTTAAAAAGCATGTTTTAGTTGTGCCCATGGAAGAATGTAGTTTTGGCCGGAGATTTGCTTTCAATTGCCGCTTTTTAACAACATAAGTAGCACCTGGTATCATAGCATTTACTAATAAAGTGCATGTATGGTCGATAAATTCGTGCCAATGATTTGCTCATTTATATACCTTGCTTTCTTTTCTATGGTTTTTCTTACGTTATACGTTTTGGAACCCGATGATCGTCATTTTTGTAATTCTTCGAGCTAGGCTTTAACATATTGTTCAATAATAGTTTTTACAATTGCCAAATAGCGCTATTATTGGAATTGCCCTCCTTTTTTTAGCGAAATAAAAGCGTGAACGTATATCAACTTGAGTTAACTTAAAGAGACGACAAATAATTTATGAATTGGATGGAATATTTGAAAATCGACAAATTCTGTAAAATTTCGTGACACAATGTGATACATCGGTTAGAAAAGTTTCGGGTAAAAAGTTCTCATTCAATATTAAGTCACGAATCTGTATAAAAATTACTGATTAGTTTTATCATTTGAAATTTATTTTATTCCATCCAAATACTCGAAATATAGATTCTTAAGTGTCGTCAGGATGTTTATTAAATGCCTTATTATGTTTTACTTCTTTTAAATGTTTTATAATCGTCAGCAATGATTTGTAAAATCAAACCATAATTAGCCGGACGGTACGACTATGGTTTTAAAGTTGGGAAGGTTTTTTAACGATATTATCGTGCTGTATCTGAGATTTTCAAATATTTGAATTAATAACTAAAATACTCGTTGTTGAATATACACATATATATGATATTAAATAATGAGAAATTTCACGTGTCCTGTAAGATAGGTAGCGGCGAACGAAGGGAAATCTCATGTCGTTTTTAATTCTCTCTACGAATAAGTTAACTCTACGACTGTAAAACGAAATCTCGCTTGACACAATTTGCAAACTATATCCGAATTTTCTTGACCATCGACGATCAAACATTATTCTTTGTATCATACACTATAGTTATGAAACAGATTATATTTATAATTATTAACAATAGAATATTGAAGTGACTGAATTCATTGTTTAGATCTATTACAGTGTTCCCCAGTGAACTTCCTTCGACCCTTTTATTGTTTGATGCTTGTGTTTCATTCGCACAGAATCTACGATTCTTCATTTTTTGTAATATTAGTGCGACTATTTATTTCATCGAATTTCTATCTGATATTTCGTATGATCAATAAACAAAAAAATAACAAAAAAAAGAAAGAACGACTCCCATCGGAAGAAACATTCTTTACGAGCCGATTGTTTTTTTATTACACCCAGTTTCTTTTCCCCTCTATTTTGCATATCATTGCTTACCACGCTTTCAATGAATATATTTTTTATTTACAAGCTTCAATTTTGTTTCATTTATAGCACGAAAAAATGTACTCAGACATACCAGCACTCTTAAAATAACTTTATTAAAAAAAATGTATAAAAACGTACTATTTTAAGTTCAAAGAATTACAGTATTCTTCCTGCCGCTTTTTTATCTCACGTATCCTGATCAATTTAATAAATCAAATAATTAAAGTAATAATAATGACAATGAAAGACATTATTTTATTGATAAGGAACGGTGGATGATTACTGTGATATTTTAACATTGTTTTCTATTCATATTTCTATTGTCTGCCAACGTTATTGTTGAAAAGTTCCAAGTGATGTTTAAAGTTTAAATGTAATTTAAGCCCGCCAAATCAAAGTTTTAACCCAATACGTACTGTAAATATCGATTTCGCATATTTTGTTGAAGGCTTGTGCGTACAAATCGGAAAAAGAGATTTGCATTTTGGTATATTACATGCAAAATATGGTGTACTTACACTTCCCATCAAACCTGACGGAGGAAGAATTAATGTTGCAAGCAAAATACAATAAACTAAAGAGAAAGGTATACAACAGGTTATATTTATATTATTAATTCTATCAGAATTTCACTTGTACATTGTAACACAGCTTTTATTGGCAATTGTAGTTATGCATAATGCATGGTAATTTTGAAGAGATCAAGTAAATAATTATTCAGGTATATGCAAATGGAAAAAGTGTTTTCCATAGAATTCTACGAATAGGTTATGTTTTTATTATCATTTTCAATTTCCTTAAGGTTACGTTATCTTGGAAGATTAACTGATTCCTTGATGATTTTTAAGAAAAAGGCCCTACAAGATTTGAAAGCGCCAAAACAAGAAGCTGAACGTGTACCACAAGCACCGAAACGTCCAACAGAGGCAAGGGACGCTAGGGAAGTTGCTAAAAAATTAATAAAGTCTGGCGTAATTACGGCCCCTAAAACCCCAAAAAGACCAGAACAATCTTTTAAGAGACCACGTGGATTGGAAAGGAAATTAAACAGTACAGAGAAGACTATAAGTTCTTATCAACCTTTCTCAGCAACGCAGTTAGAAGAAGAGGAAACTGAGACTGTACGACCAAGGGTGAAAGACTTGTACGATAGTTTTGTAAGTGCTCAGGATACGGAAGATAAGACTACAGGTGATGCACAGTCGCCATTGAAACAAGAAACAAAGCCACGAGCTGGCAATACAATATTTGTATGTGGTTACAAAATATCGGAAGAGTTCCTCAAAAAACATTTTCAAACCTTTGGAAATATTATTAACATTTCTATGGAGGCAGAGAAAAAGTAAATACAAGTCTTCTTTCATTATCTCCGTTGCATGGTTTTATAATTAGTATAGAAATCATAATATTCTCACTCAATGGCAAAGTGTTATGATATATTATTGAATTAAATTCATTTTCAGCCGAGGATTCGTAACTTTTGATAAGTCTGATGCGGCAGAAAGAGCGATAAGTGAAATGGATGGTAGTATGGTTTCGTCGATTCAGTTAAAAGTATCGATGGCGCGAAGGCAGCCTATAATTGAACCTATGACCGACGTCACATCGAGTTCTATGTGGTCGCCGATCGCCGCGAATTACTCTCAAAAGAGTGCCCATAAAGATAGGAGAGATCTGAAAGTTTACGAGGAAGATCTTTTTATGTGATTATACAGTATTTTTAATGTTTACAATTCCTCTTATTGTTATGAATTTACAATATTTAAAATAGTATTTTAAAATAAAATTCTATATATATCCTTTAATATTTAAACAATATTTGAAAATATTCTTCTGTCTGATGTTTATTTTCTTCAATTTTTCCGATTGAAAATTGATATTGTAAAGGGTCTAGTCAATAAGGATGGATAAATTTTTATTGAGAATACGAAATGACTGCTTTAATATTTTCACAGTATTTACATCGTACCGTAAATTTGAATTCGTAATATTTCAGATTTTTAGGGGTGGTGGAACACAGTTAAAAAATAAATAAAATATGATGTTTCCTCACTTTTTTGAGGAATATGTCCCCATTTGTGATGGAGATACTTTTTCCATCCTTATCCGGCTAGAATATTACGCGTCTTCTTGGTTCATCAAAGTTATGGACGATTAAATGATGATACGTTCGATTATTTTCATTGACGTAATGAATACGAATTGTCAAAAAAAGTTTGCTGATAACAGAGACTTAAATTCACCGTCATTCAATTTATTACTCTTCTTCGGACATAACATGTTCTGTAATTATTGACATACAAAGGACAAAATGTTCGTTTGTGCTGTTCAATTAAAAAAGGAAATGGATTCAATCGTCGATCGATTAACGATATCCCTCTCTATTCATCTACATTTACAGATGTATTCTTTCCATAACAGTCGCATGTTTATGCTTCCTTCAACGGACAATTATTCATTCGCATTATATAAAATCAATCTGTCAGAATAATGAATTCAAACAAATACAAACCAGCGAATCATTCGTTAATCTCTTACAGCGAATATTATTGCGGTGGATTAAAGTAATCCCAATGATGATGATGTGTTACCGTTCGTGTACTACTGAAGAAAAATATCAACAAGCCTGCAATCAGAAGTAAAAGGGCACATATCGTTAATTCCACTTCTCTAATCTTCTCTCTCGATTCTTCTCCATTCACCATGGAAGACAAGTATCCTATGAAGTATCTCATAGCTTGTAAACCAGCTACACGTAATGCTCGAAGTAACTGCTTCGTCGTCTCAGCAATACTTGGATCCGATTCGACCTGCCTGTTCGTTTGATCGGTCAAAGAGAAGAATTGAGCCGGAACTTGAGAAGCTGGAAACGCTATGAAATGGGCTCCACCCAGAGGAAAGGAAGGTACCGGTGATTGTGACGATTCCCTCTGACTCTCTCCATCTGATCGTTCCGTACATGAGGAATACGATATAACAGCACGTTGAGGTTGTATCTCATTCGTGATACCTTGAACCGTTGGAACGTCAGGAGAGTCCGGAGTGACAGAAATAGCCGGTGGTAATGATCGTACAGGAGATGCAGTTTGTCGTACTGGAGAAATACCGCGGATAGGCGAGGGTGACCTTGATCTTGATTTTCGTGTCTTTCTTTCCGTACTATCGGATGAACCCTCCCTGTCGGCACGTTCACACGTGGACATCGTAGAGAATTCCGGGGGTGGTATCGAATCCTGGGTTTCGGTTTGTTTGCTGGTAGGTTCTGATGTACGTTCCGGCGACAACCTCGACTCGGTGGTCTCCGACGCGGTCTTTACGGATGGGGGGAGAAACTCGCGAGATTCTTCCAGTTTGGGCTCCTTAGTGGTACCCGAGCTCAAAGAAAGGGGGGATTCTGTATCTAAAATTTGTAAGGACTTATCTTCAATATCCTGAACGATCGTGGGTGTATGTGTTATAGGGATTTCATTGTCCTTGTGTGCTACATGAGATACTGATAGTGTGTGTGTTCTAGGTATTTCACTGTCCTTGATCTCTACTTGTGCAACTGAGAGTGTATGTGTTGTAGGGATCAATCGATCCCTAATTTCTGTTACTTCACTTTTAACAACCTTTTGGTCCTCTTTCGATTTTGATTTCTCTTCTTCCGCAGAGTCCTGGAGATAGGACAGCTCTTCCTCATCCTTCGGCTTCTCTTCGATCCTCCGTGTCTCCGTAACGGGAATGTCTGACTTCTTTTCAGCTTCTATCATTCTAGATCGCTCCAATCGGCTCTGTTCCTGTGCCCTTGAAGCAGCCACTGCCTCCAGGTGACTTCTAATAGCAATAAGTTCGTTGATGATCGACGGTGAGAGGCTCTCTTCCAAAGAACTTCCTATATTCTTTAACTCGGATGCCGTGATAAGTAAAGCATCTACTTCCGACGCGACGATTTTATCCGCCTCTATTTGCGAGACGCTCAAACGATCTACCCTCAAGTCTCCAACTTCGAGATTACCGATTCGAACTGTCTCATCAGACAGCAGAGCAGATCGAATAGATCGGACATGTTGCGTCTCATCAACATTATGTGGTTCCTCTAAATGCGGCGCGGATAAATGTCGATCCTCCATAGTTTCATCGCGAACCGGCGACGGAGACTTTAAAGAAACCGTGTCGTACGCAACTTCAGCTTGTTCCTCTCGATGTAAGCGTTGAGAAATCGGTAAAGGAGGAACAGTCGGCATGGGCATGCTCAATGGACTCGGTATTCTTTCCATGGAGACCATAATTTGTGAGCCAGATCTCGAAGGTGCAACAACGAGCTTAGCCTGAGTGACTTCCTCCTCGATGATCATGTCATCAGGAAGTGGATCGGTTTGCGTCGCTGTCGTCGTTTCCGTCGCGAATTCTTCGATCGAATGATCTGCACGATCCAGCGATCTTTCCTTTCTCGCCCTCGGTGGTCTCGGCGGTGCCGGAAGTGGACGTCGTTGCATTTTACTAAGAACTTCACCACTACGTAGATCTTTATGCTCTCCCTCGTCGGAGTCGATTTCAACGTACGGAACGATCTCAGGTTCGAAGGTCGTGGTGATTGTCTCCGAGAGGATACTCGTTTCTCTCGATTTCCCTGGGCCCAAAGTACTATAAGCTCGTTGTGGACGTTTAGGAGCTACCGGTCTCGGAGTTGTGGCGAATTTCTCCTTTCTTCTTCGTGGAGGTGGCGGTCTAGGTGGTTTTTCACGTTTATCGATAATCGCATAGCCCGAGAGATCACGTCCGAAGTCTATATCATCCGGAGGGATTTCATCCTCGACATAGCCAGCCTCCGGAAGTGACTCTGCACCGTGAGACGTTCTATCCTCGTCTTGAGCGATGGACGTTCCTCTCGATCGTGATCGTCGTTTAGGTGGAATCGGTACAGGTTCTACATAATCCTCGTCTCGAAGACGAGTGGCTAACTTTCGAACGTTCTCTTCGTTACTGGCTGTCAGCTCTTCCGCTGTTAATGCTTGACGATAATTTGGCAACTCCTCCGACATCGTGGGAGGCAATGGAAGAGGTTTTTCAGGTGCTGATTCAACTCCAAGATCAGCCCACTCGGTATGACCATTGCAGATTGGTCCAACGTCGCCGTTTTTTCGTTCCATTGCTGCAATTCTGTGCAATCTCTTTCGTCTGGTTGGCACTACGGGAGGAGGAGCTGGTACCGATGGAGGAAGATCAACATCCATCGGTACCTGAGACTGACTACGTTGAGATGATCTCGATTTTCTACGAATCGGCTTAACAACGACGATGTCGTCTAAAGGCTCGGCAGGTGTCAGTTCTCGTGGACTTCCTTCCGCCTGATAGACCACCCTATGCCTGGAATCACTTCTGGTGCGTTCACGAAAATCGTCAGCCGATTCGCTGCGTCGAGCTCTCGTTTGGTCCCTCTTGGGTCTAGCTGGTGGCACGATATCGTAAGAATCTACCGATCCCTCTTTACGTTTTCTCAATGATCTCGTTCGCATTGGACGTTGTGGCGGAATTATGTCGTCTGCCAACGCGTTGACAATATCCTCTCTCAGAGCATCTCTGATCTCATTCGTTAGATACTTTCCTAATCGCATGTCGTCCTGACTGAGACCACCTTCGCGCAAGAAAAACTCATCTGAATCAATCTCCTCGATTACTCCTCTACGTCTGCGATCGCAGGAGCTACCACTCGATTGTTGCTGCTCTCTGTCGGATTGAGCCGATGAAGGTTCCTGTTCTTCCTCTTCCTCATCCTCGATGTCTTCCTCGTATTCTTCCTCCTCGGAGGGTAATTTGGCTGGTCCATAGTGTCTTCTTGGATCAACTGCCGCGAATGTACCCTCAAATCTCTCCTCTTCTTGTGTCTGTAGACCTTCGTCTCCCAAAGAGCGTGACCTTGCCATCGATCTGAATTCATTCTGGGCCATTATTATTTCTTCTTCTGTTTGCCAAGTCTCCTGCGCTCGTCTGTCCTCTGGATGATCCTTTGAGACTTTTGGATACCCACGTGTTAATGCTTGATCACCGTAAAGTCTAGGATCAATGTCCATTCGTTCTCTATCGTAAGACTCGTCCTCGGTTCTGGACGCGTCGACGGATCTTGGATGTGGTTGACGATCGGATACTTCCGGGGATTCTTGATCATAGTCCATGAATTGTAGCTCCTCCTCTTGATCGTATCGTCGTTTCTCTTCCCAGGGTATTGTGACCACATCCTCACCTGCCATTCCGATAGATAATCTAGGTTCCTCCGTCGAAGGATGATGCCAAGGTCGTGACCTCTCCACGGTGGTTGCTGCATCCGGACGATCCTCGTCGATGTAAGCAGTGTCATCGAAACGTTGTGCCCACTTTTCGCTCAATCCTTTCCGTGTTCTAGGGATGGTAGCACTTTCGGCTGACTGTGCCCTCGAGTCTTTGGGAGTCGATGTCGCATACTCGCCACGTTTCTTTGATTTTTTATCGAACATACGAGGATACGTGGAGAAATCGAATATGTTTCTACGTGAACCGACAGTTGAGTTGGTTGAACGTTCGACTTGTTCCTGGTCGGAGGGTGGTTTCTTCGTGCGCGTTAGAGCATCTGGTAGACGTATATTTGGTTTTTTGATATTGAATTTTGGTCTCTCTGGCAAATGGAACTTTGCTCTCTCTGGTAGATTGAATTTCGGTCTCTCAGGTAGATGGAACTTGGAACGATCGGGTAAATTGAACTTTGGACGATTAGGGAGACTGAATCGTGGCCTTTCGGAGAAGGAGGATCTTATCCTGTCCATTCGACTGGGCCTCTTTTCGGATTTGGATCTGTCCGATCTGCCGCTGCTCGTTGATTTGCTTTTTTCCGGCTTCTGTCGCTCGGGAAAGGAAAAAGTTGGACGTTGGATATTTCGCAGACGGGAGCGTAATTTGCCAGCTTGGGTTTTCAGTCGTTGGGGAAAGCCACGAGCACCACGACGAAGTGGTAGCTCTTCCAGTGCCAACGAGTCTACCTGCAGACAAGAATATGTCGTTTTTACAGATAGCAAAGAATTGATCATAAAATTGATAAATTACTTATGTATTAATATAACACGTTGAATGCCATAATTATTGCTGGTGATCAGCAGTATTGAATTTAATGAAGTTTCTTATGACATTGAAATAACAAGATTCGTGAATTTGCTAATATATTTAACATATAAATATGGGCGTTAATAAAGTAAAGTACTGTGATAAACTATGCAATTTATATGGGGAAAATAACTTAAATTGTGTTAGAGAGAAATTTTGGTAGTTAATGGTATAACAAGTAGGTTTATTTTGAAAGTGGCACATGTCACTTTACCGTAATCAAAAGTTGTGATTTTGCAACGGTTATATAAAATCATTTATAGTAAGACAAATATAAGTTATTCGCGAATTTTGCGGCGTTTTTTTTTACAAATTTCTGCTGCTCCAAGGGTGTATCCCTGAGAGCCATGACAACTACTTTTGAAACACCCTGTACAAGCGAATCTTCGCGAAAATTGGCACCAATATTTTTAAACACGCAGAGACTCAAACCTTTAAATATCTCGATGTAAAAAGAAAGTGACTTATGCCCGTTCCAAAATAAACGACATATATTCATATATTAGGTAAAGGAAAAAGAAATGCTTTCCAATGCGAACAAATTTATGTTAAAAAATAAATGCATAATAATTATTTCTTCCAATTGCACAAAGTAAACCTCAGTTGTGTCTTATTGATCATGTTTTAATAACTCATAATATTCCACTAGACACATTCAAAGCAAACATTTCACTTCCCTTTACCTATTATTACAACAGACACTCTAAATCAGATATTTTCATTTACCATAAAATTTTATATCTTCAATTTCCCATAAATACTAAAAAACCTGCAATTAAAGCCTGATCGTCGTGTCAAACAAGAAACAGAACTCTCAAAGATTTCGCAAAGGCAAAACTCACTTCGATGTTATATTTACGTTTACAATTCGTCCTCGAAGGATATTATGGTGAAGGAGATAAATTGCATTTACGACGTTTGTATTTATAGAATTATTTTTTTGCGATTTCAACGGAACAATGAAGCGGACTTCTCTCTACCATTGTATCTTACGTAACAGACACTTTGCGCGTTAAACGAGACCCGTCGATGATAAATTTATCACCGAATGATCAATTGTTGCTTAGACATCAATTAGGTATTTTCGGTTGAATTGTGCAATCGATAGGAAAACTACGAAGTTTCTGGAACGTCGTAATGCGATTGCACAATTCCTCGGACAGTGACACGTTAGCACCGAATGCTTTTTATACGCGTCTTTCGCTAAATATAGGGACCGTGAGTAACAAACGAAAAAGGCTCACGAGAATTCTTCGAGCCTTTCGATGTTTGCTTTGCAACGTCGGCGCTCGGAACTCGCGGAATTATTTCCTTAAAAAAAAAAGAGAAAAAGAAGGGATCCAACGTTTCGTAGCTAAATCTATCGTCAGTGTCGTCTGTCCAGGCATTGAACTCGATTATCTTTCTTTTCTTTTCACGTCTATTGTAAAAGTTCCGTTCGTTTTGATGCTTCGATTGAAGTTATTCGAAATTTATGTACAATAGGAATTGGAGAAATGAACTTCAAGATGAATTTCACTGTTGTGAGATGTGGTTCAAGATTTTACAAAGTTGCGCTTTTAATAGCGGTGATAGAGTCTCTGAGTTTGAGTGGCAGTTGCGCGAATGTTTAGAAACGAATTTGAATTTCGTACTGTGTGCCAATTTTCATGAATTCTGGTAGCGAGAATAATTCCATGCTTCCATAAATCTTTGAAGATTGTACATAGAGAATTAACAAGAGATAGTATGATAGTTTGTGAACGTTTATAAACAAAGTCACTGGTGATAGATGTCATTAAATGAATTCAAATTTTGTTAAAATTTCAAACAATACAATAAGCCAATTTTTCAATATATTTCAAAAGAAACCACAACTGCCAGATACTGAGCGAATGCAGATGAATTTTCCTAATCACAATGTTACAAAAAGGAAAAATTATCCCAGAGTTGACAGGGTATTTCATTTCCGGACCACTAGTGGAAAAAGTTTCGATTCACAGTAAATGACGGGACAAGCGAAAAACACTTGTGCCATTTAACGTTTCAAATTATTTATGGAGGCTGTAATGAGTATAAAATCGAAGGAGTTCCCATCATTGGGCCTAAGTTTAAATCTCCCATCACCTCTGACAGATTCTTCCTAAACTATCATTTAATATATCATAGCTTCAGCGACTTAAAATCATAGTATTTAAATTAAAAAAATAGGTTACCTTTCATTCAAAATGTCATACTTCTATATATCAAATAAGTAGTTCAAAGAAGAAGAATCAACCGCCAAAGAAGATGATCAGTCGAGAAATTTCTATATTACAAGATACATATAGAATATGTACTGTATCTCTCTTCTACAAACTTAAGAAATATGTGAAAAACAGGAGGTACCCGTCAACTTAACTGTATCCTTAGATCTAGTGGTAAACAAATTTAAAAAAAAAACTACAATAACTATCACACCTTACAATCGTCATAGCCCACGAAAAAAGCATGCACCAATCATCAACAAATTCTATGAAACATAAATAAATCCTCACTTGACTAGTGTTCACCTCGCCGTCCGTTCTTGATTCCGCACCAGGAGTCGCAGCGCTGAGGAACCGTTCCTCGAGTCGCTCCTGCAATTGTTGCGGCGTTTCCTGTTCCTCGGACGTGTCCCCGGTTTCGACGAACTCGCGTCCCTCCATCGCGGTGTCCTCGATCTTCCCGTCCAGCGGAAGGACGACATCGCCATCCCGAGTCAGTTCCGGTGGTAGCCGTCCCCGGTCATCGATGCTATCGTCGCTATCGGCGACGGGCACGACGTCCGTGTCGGTGATTCGCACGACCGGCGCCGTCGGTGGCTTTGGCGACGGCGACGGTGCTGCGATCGGTTCGTACTCGTGCTCGCTGGACCAAAAGGTTACTCTTTTTCTCCTTTTTCTTACTGGCATTTTTCTATCGGTTCTTTCCTCTCCGATTAATCAGCAAGGACGATCGATTGTTAATGATTATAGGGTGTGATTTAGCGACGATGCATCGGCTTTGGCGAAGGAGGTAGTCGTAGGGTTGTCAGCGGCGTTGAATATTTCTTTTAGAGATTTCAAGTGATTGTTGTGGTGTTTCCTTGGCTTTTAATGTTCATTAGGTTTGCCAAGGAAGTTCAAGGTTTGTTGTGTGGCTTTTATGAGTTTAACACTGTTGTTAGTTTCAGATTATGAGGGGTGATTGAGCGACTATGGATTGGTCGTGGCAAAGAAGGTAGTTATAGGGTTGTCAGCGTCGAAGATTTTTTCTGGAGGTTTGAAGTGATTTCTGTGGCGTTTCCTTGGTTTTTAATGTTCATTAAGTTTGCGAAGGAAGTGTGAGGTCTGTTGTGTCGTTTTTATGGGTTTAAAATTGTCGTGGTTTTGATATTATAGGGTGTGATTGAGCGACGATGACGAAAAAGGTAGCAGCGTGGTTGTCAGCGTTGTTGAAGATTTCTTTTAGAGATTTGGGGCGATCGCTGTGCTGCTTCCGTGGCTTTGACTATTCACTAGGTTTGTGAAGGTAGTCTGTTATAAGTTAACGTGTGTTATGTAGACTTCATTGTTTTCAAATTGCCATGAGTTAGTAAAGGGTTCATTCTGGTCGGACGGTTCTTCTTTCCCAGGTACCTTACTTGCAGTTAGTCTTGTGGACGTTGAAAGAGAATAATTACAGGTTGAATATGTTAAAGGTAATTTGTTGGAATTTCAATTATTTCCGATATCGCATGATTGTACAGTTAATTCTTCGTTTGAGTCTGTTTCGTGCTCCTTTGGTGCAAGGAAGTGGAGACATTATTCCAGGTTGAAGCAGCAGGTTGCCAAGCAGGTGAGACTTCTTTTAATTTTCACTCGGAATTATGAAAGATCAGTCAGTTATATCAGCTCGATGATATTAGTCTTTTTAGCATGGATTTTGCAAAATTAGTTGCAGGAAACGAAGATCGCTCGAGCTGGTCTGCAGAGCATAGCGATGCAACGGACGTTCCAGTAGAAACAGGAGTTTTTGATCAGACACAGGCCTTAGCGTCAAGGAGCAGTCACGAATTGCATTGTTTTACTGCAATTCTTACATCTAATTACAAAGACACGTAGTGCAGGTATTGTTCGAACCATTATTTAAGGAAGACACATGTTTATCTTGCTCTTTTTTTTTACTGCTCCACGTTCCAATTCATATCTGTGCTTGCCTATTCTTATTCACTTTTGTCTCTCTTGGGGTCGTTAGGGAGAACTGTTAAAATAAAGATCGATTAGTACGTCATGCAGTTAAGTACATACAATCTTTCAGCGAGGATTGCGGTAAACCAAGAATTTCAAACAAACGTGCCCAGTTGAAGCATATAATAAATTTCATACAAAACCGACATATTTTTCTCAAGTGCAAGATATTTAACTCTTTCGCAGCCGAGAATCATTATACTTCCCCTAATTCTCATATTTATATCATTAAATCATGAATATCACCTAAAAAATATTTCATCCCAACTACACACACCAACGTCAACATTCAATTTGCACAAACATCAAAGATATCCTTTTCTCCCAGCGAAAGAGTTAAGTAATCCAAACAATTCACATCAAACATCTTCCAGCTATCACCATCAATCTTTAATTCTCACCCCCATCTCTCTTATCTCTTCTCATCCTCCATAGAATCCCCATTAAACCATAATCGCATATTTCCACGGACCATCCTCAACCGCGTGGGTGTTGCCATTATCGCGATACAATAACCTGATATCCAGTTAATCATCATATCCATTCCCCTTCTACATCAAAGTGCAAGAAAGCAAGACCAGCAGAGAGGGTGAAGACAGAGAGAAAGAGAGAGACCACGATAGAGAAGAGGTAGGGGTAGGAAAAGGATAGGTAGGAGGTACAAAGCGCCACAGTCAGGTTGTCTCTTTCCACTCAAAGTCCCACGAGAGGTGCACGCATTCGTGTAACAAATACACGACGTGGTCTCTTTGGTAGAAGAGACCGGGCACTGGACGCGGAACCGCGAGCTGATCGAGCTTTCTATCTATAGCCACCCGGGCGAACCTTAAATAGCCGCGGTAGTTCGCGAACGTTGTCGAAAACCGTAACATATACCAATCCACGTAGACGTCAGACAATCCGTGCAAAAGCGCGCGTAAAACGACAAAAAGGGGATGAAAGAGGGATAAAGATAGGAAGAAAGTAATCGATGGTGTTAAACGTATGATCACTTGATTTGGAATAGTTATTAAAAAAAACTTGAAGATTCGATGAAAGTCAAGGTTAAAGGACACTATACCACGTCTACGGAGCGACGAACGACCCGGTGGTCGTTTAGGTTGTACGCTACTGACCTGCAGCGGACCGCAGGTGGCTGCTGCATCGTCCTGGATGGCGGTCTACCGAGGAGAGCACGTCGTTCCGGTAGAAGCGAGTCGCTCTGGTAGTACTGACAGCCGCAACGGACCTCGCGACCGAGGCTCGACGTCGACGACGCTCGTGAAGCGCGTCCTCGTTGCTCCGGTTCCATCCCCACCCCCCCTAGATTCCACTTGTCCACCTCCAGTCTCCTCTTCCTCTGCCTACCTGAGAGACGAGACTACCACGACGATGGTTGACGCAGACGACGAGGATGTTTTATCTATTCACAATCGTACCTTTACCTCCGACGGTTCTTCTTCTTCGTGTCCTCCACTTTGAGCTCGTTGACTTCTACGTCGAGGTCGACGAGTTGGAATAGAAGTGGGAGATGGAGATAGAGAGAAAAGGGGAAAGAAAGAGAATGAAAAGAGAGAGATATAGGGGTGAGATAGAGAGAGAGAAAGAGAAGAGAAAGAGAGAGTGCAGTGCCTAGAGCAGCCCGCTGCAGCGGCTCCTAGGCGACTCTGTACCCTCTGGCCGTCCACGCGAGTAGACCGGACATCGTATTATTTATAGAAACTTTCCGCGTCGTTCACGTATTAAGATCAGGCCGGTTAGAATTCCGGCTCACCTGTATGACTTGAAATGACTTCGATTCTATCACCTGGTGGAACGTTAGAACGTTTTTTATTTAGGTATGTACTGCGATCAGTATTGACGTGAGGATGGAAGGATTGAGATTTTATATTTCGATCGTAATTTGGATATTATGACTGGAGGCTGAGGGATTTCGATGATTATTGAAAATTTGTAAATGTATTCTTGCTCTTAGAAAACAATAAATGACGTATGCGTGCGATGGTACAGGTATATGTCGTTTATGGTGGTCTGCTTGGCGGGATCTTCGTTCGCTCCGTTGTACGGGATCGGACGTATGTATATGCTTGTATGGATGTGATGTTAAACGGCAGCGGTTTTGTACTGAAAATATAAATGTCAATGAGTAAATGACAATTGAGATCGACTGATAACACGTCATATCGTGAGATTTCATTGAAAAGAATTTTGTTGTTTTTTTTTCACAAGCTTGGAAGTGATCGTCTTTCGTTGCTTCCTCATTTCATTCTTAAAGTTCCATGTGAATTAACGTCGGATAAAATTGACATTACAGAGAAATAATAAAGTGAAAGCAGAGAGAAGAAATTTTGTACGGTGTCATTTTTTTTTTTCTCTTTTTCTTTGTTTCGTCGAACGATAGTCTCTATAAAAGGACGTAATCGGTTATAGTAAATTAGTTACATAAAGTCGACGACTGTCACACGATACGGTGATCACGATAAAGCGAGATAAACAATATTCACCGGTGTACTGACAGATTCGTCGATTATGTCACATCTTGGCACTCGAATTTGTAACGAGCACTATGCACGCCACATTGGCGGATACAGGAATTCACGAGGCGAGATCTCAATAGTTCTGCGTCTCCGTTAAATGCAAAAATAATTCATAGAAAATAAAGATCATGTGTATTACGCGCACGATCGTATGTGCTTGGCTAATCTCTAATAAAACACGGTACATGTCGATACTTATTCTTTTTTTTTTTTCGAATTGGGTGAGCTTTTATGAACAGTTCAATATAGAATTCTTTATGTCGCATCTGTTTCATTTGTTTTGTCTCTTTTTTTTTTCATCTTCTTTCTCATCCTTTTCTTTTCTTTCCGTTAGGACGCACAGCGTATTATACGGGCGCATTATAGATGTAATTTATAAAACATAGAGAATGTACAGAGTTTATAATACACTGTGCCGCGCGCTGTGATCTCTTAATAACAATGCTTGGATGAGCTTCGAATATTCGCTATTACTCTGCTCTCGAATCTTTTATAAAGACTAAAGTTACATATTGTATATACACACGAACACAGTTTTTTTAAATTCATTTCTGGTTTGTTTCTTTGTTATTAATCTTTTTTTTTAGCTTATTTTCTTTTTCTTATCATCCCTTTTAATCGTTCTCTGACTCGTTGTGCTTCAGAGTAACTCGTTCATTTCGGCGAATCGTCATCCGTAATCTCGAAGTCAATGAGATGGACTTACGAGCGCTCTACTTTTTGTTTATAAATAAACGAGCCTCGGTAGGTCTCTCTGACGTTGGCAGATCGCTAAGAGTTGGAAAGAGAAGAGACAGAAGACAGAGAAAGATAGAGAGAAATAGAGAGAAATAGAGAGAGAAGTGAGTAGAGAGAAATATAGAAAGATAGAGAGAAAGAAGAAAAGAGAGAGATAGAGAGAGAGACAGGAGATATCGCGTGCGTGGGTGACGCTTGGCCGATTACAAGCGAGAACGACCAGAGAGCAAAGGAGCCGGAAAATATGCGTTTGCTCGTGCGGACCAACGAAAATAGAATCGTAAATTCTACGCTTACAATCAAAGTACAATCGAACTGAACCGTCCGCATCGAGCATGCACACATTCGTTCCATTGTTTATACTAAATGCTAAAACGAACGCACAAAAATTAATATCTCGCGGTTTCAGAACGAAAAAAAAGAAAGAAACCTTGGGGAAATGTACAGGTAACGTAAAAGTACTCGGAGCTAAGCTCAATCCACGAAGCACCAAATATGCGTTAAAACACACACTCCTTTCTTCACAATAGAGAAATCTCTCGCATCTTTGCTATCTCTCATACGGCGCATTAATCATCGACGCAGTGACAGAACGTATTTATCATATATATATATATATATATTCTTTTTTTTTTAATCTCTTTTTCTTCTACTAATCCGTAGCAAAACTGGCAGCGGTGTGTCGCGTAATCTTAATACTAAGACTCCCGTGTTCACGTGATCGCGTTGATTACGCGTTAAAAACGTTTACAACCCCCGTGCTTTCACCATGAGCTCGAGGTACCCTGAGACGGCGTCGACGTTCCAACGTGCAATTAAATAAGAGTTCCTGTCCGCGCGACGTTAAATCGAACAGCAGCAGCGTGTACGCGATTACTGCGAAGACGCGGTTTAATGAGGTCTCAGTGTAACGATTTTATTGTTGCAATTGTAATTACAGTAATCGTAATCGTAATCGTGGTTGTAAGGTGGTAACAGAGACGTCGTGTCGGAGGCCGGACAGGGAAGATGCCTGGGTCAGGCGAGCTCGTTGCTGTCAGGAAAATGGTCGCTGGCGTCGAGACAAGCGGCCAGGTCGAGCACGAGGTGATGAAGATTAGGATGCTCCAGAACTTCTGCGTCCGGTAATGGCGGATGGCAGCGGGGCCTCTGCTGCCGACCTCTGAACGACCGATGGAGATTTAGCACCACGTCGCAGAACACGTAGCGCACCAGGAGCAATCGTAGAAAATCGTCACCGAAGAATTGTAGCACGCTGGTTTCTGACAAGCGGGAGAAACACGTTAGTTTGAGGTTTGAGAAGATTTGAACAAATTTAGGGTAGATTTGATAATGCGTAATTTGATAGTTTAATTGTAGATATTAAGAATTTTTAATTGTATAATTGGTTAATTGTAATTGTAGTATGTTGAAGGTGTGATCTTTGGGGATCGGTGGGTGGTGGCTGTTGTTTTAATGGTGACCGTACTATGCGTGCTAAAACGACCGACTCTATTGAATGGAAATGTGTAATTTTTTATGTTTTTGAGAAAAGGTGATAGTGTTCTGTGTTCCTTTCAGAAAGGTATTATTGTTATTTTATAAGTGGTCAAAAGATCTGCTTTGGTGAGACTAAATTTTCAGATGGTGTCGGTACGGTTAGGATTGAAGACCGGAGTCTTAACGTTGGAATTACTGGCGTTAAATCTATTACATTTGAATATATGTATTAGGTAAGCACTTTGAAAGAAATGACATGAAGAGGTAATCGGTTCGGTTATTGATGCAAGATAGACATGAACTGTCTGCTATATTGTTCTGTTTTAATTATAGAAAATTTTTCGAAACTATTAGGAACCAGTCAATTTCACTGCCTTAGTAGTTCTAACGTTGATCACAGATATTTGAACATTCAGTTATATTGTTCTATGGAAAGTTGATTTAAAAACTACAGTCCGACAGTTGAAAGATGGCTAGGAAGCGACGGAATCTCTCGTTTTCAAAGGAGAGCCTATTCCTGTCTTTTCATTTTTGGAATCGTCAAACCTAGCATCTTAATTAAACATCACCTATAGCGGTGCCATTATCGTATGTACTTGTTAGATTCAATAAGTGCGACATGGCTATTCTCTCCACGAATCAGACGTACATTTTTTTGCTCAGCCATCTTTAAACTGACGGGCTATACTTTGTGAACGTTCAAACCCACAAATTTTTCTCTCAACCCTTTGCGGACGAAGACATTTTTGAATATTGGAAGATAATCATTTATTTGGCAATCTAAAACAACGTTTTTTCAGAAAGTTCGACTATTAATCTGTATAAATTATAAATTACTATTTGTCTAATCGTATTTCAATTTTTCAACTCTAACGGTTTACAAATTTGGCAATAAACTATAATTAAATGTTTTTCTCAGGTCACATATACGCGTTGCAAGTCCTCAAAGGGTTAAAGCTAAAGTCAACCGCCTACCCCCATGGATCGTAGTGCAAGCGAAAAGTCTAGCGACAGTCTCAAGGGATCAGCCTGGGACTTAACGTGTCACAGACTATTGTATAAAGACTGCAAAGAGACATTACTATTTGCATAGAAATTAGTGAAAGTTCTCGAAATGAAAGCTCTTTCAAAGTGCAACATGGTTTTGTTATTTCAGTAGTTCGACACGGAGAAAGTTTTCGTCGCGGCATCGCCGGACGGCCAGTACTTGTATCGGTTCGGTGAAACTTTCCCGAACTGAATTAGGTGTATCACAAAGCGTTAGTTACGATGTGGCTCGCGGTATCAGCCACTTTACAAAGGATGGTACTTGTACGCTCAAAACTCGTACGACGTATCGCTGTCGCGTGAGAAACAATGGGAGGCCCTTTGCGGTCGAAGCTAGATCGCGCACATCTACAAGCACAAATTGCCGGTTCAGCGATAAACGGCTGGATCTAGGCCAGCTCTGTTTATCGTGGCGACGCAATCGTAAATCGCTTTCCGATGATGCAACTTGCTGTTGTTTCAAGGTGCATCTCTTTCGGAGATTTCACCCTGCGCATAACCCCTCGTGACTTCTAGGTGACAAGTATTTTCTACGTCAAATTTAGAACTCTAAATGCTACTGCGACCTGAATCTTCAAAATTATAACTTCCCTTTACGACATACAGTTGGATCAGATTGTTTTTCAATCCTATCCAAAGCTACATCTGTAGAAAAAGTACCTCGTAGGTGCCAAGATTCAAAATCAACCACGTTGCTGCATAAATCTCAATCTCTCGACACATCTACCCTCTTCCACCCCATCTTCAATGTAGTACTCCAAAAATGCTTGCCAAGTTACAAAGAGAAAATCCTCAAATTCTAATCGTACAATTAACACCATTTTCTCTTTTCTCCCCTTCATCTTAGCAATCTTAGTGATTCAAACTCAACCTCGTTACTGTAAACATTTCAATCTGTTAACAAATTTACCCTCTTCCACCCTATCCTCTACGTGCAACTCCACAGATTCTTAGCAAATTACAATGAGACAGATCCTCAAATCCTAATCGTATAATTAATATAATTTTCTACCCTTTTCCGCGTTATTTTAGCAGTCTGAGTCATTCTAAGTCAACCCCGGTAATATATATATTTCAATCTTTCAACAAACTTACCCTCTTCCACCCTGTCTTCTACGTGCAACACCACAGATTCTTAGCAAATTACAATGAGATAGATCCTCAAATCCTAATCGTATAATTAATATCATTTTCTACCCTTTTCCTCGTTATTTTAGCAGTCTGAGTCATTCAAAGTCAACCCCGTTACTGTATACATTTCAATCTTTCAACAAATCTACCCTCTTCCACCCTATCCTCTACGTACAATTCCAAAAATCCTTGCCAAATTACAATGAGACAGATTCTCAAATCCTAATCCTATAATTAACACAATTTTTTCCTCCCCCCGCTATCTCAGCAATCTCAGCCATACAAACTTAACCCCGTAATCGCGTACATTTCAATCTCCCAACGAATCTACCCTCTTTCACCCTATCGTGAACGTGCAACTCCAAAAATTCTTGCCAAATTACAACGAGACCAAACCCTCAAATTCTAATCGTATAATTAACACTATTTTTCCTCCCTTTCCACGTTATCTCAACAATCTCAGTCATCTCCGTTTGGAACGACCGTACGCGTCCTTTGCCAAAGAGCCCATTTGGAAAGTTTTCACCGGTCGATCCGTTTTCGCCGTAGCATCGGTGTCGTTCTAAAATTGCGAAACTGGAAAGTGGTATCCAGAATCCTTACCGCATCTGGAGCGCGTGACGAGCTGACTGGCCTCATTGAGGAATCGCTCGATGTAACGCTGGCAGCGCTCCCAATGGTGCATGGTGAGACTCCCGACGTTGCATATAAGGCAAAAGGCGGCAAGAGGGGCGTGAAGAAAGAGGGTAAACAGGCTACCCCCGTGTCGGAGGTCACGGAGGGTCGCCGGCGTGTCTTGGGGTGACATGAGGACCATTAAAGGCTGGCCGAAGTAACGTGGTATCTGCTGGAACACGAAACTGTTGTCCGAGTCGACGACGACGAATAACGGTTTCCTGGTGAACGGGTAGAGATCACCGGGATATACGCAGTGCGGTTCCCTGCCACCTGTCGGCCTCTTTCCGTGCTCCGGGTCCCGCTTGCTGCACGTCGACACGCCGCCCAGGTCGTACCCCACTGTAAGAGCGCAAATTTTATCAACATCGTGCAATTCCGGTTTCGCCGATCTCTCAAATGTTAGGCAACTTTCGATTTTAGACCCTTGGCTTTCCCGTTTTTCTTTTTACTTTATTTTATGGCGGTGTTGGACATTTGGGAATTAGAGAATTTGTTTTTTTCTTTTAACGGTGTACGGGATCATTATGTATAGTTCAGCAACTGAAAGATGGCTAGGGACCGGTGGAGCCTGTCGTTTTTAGTCGCGTATTTCCGCTATTTCGTTTTTGAAATCCTTAAACCCAGTCTTCTAAATTAAACCCTCCACATTGTCGTTTAGTATAGGATTCTGAGTTTGGAGATTCCAAAAACGAAATGGCGGGAATAGGAGACTGAAAACGAAAGACTCCAACGCTCCCTAGCCATCTTTCAGTTGTCGGACTATATTTGTGGGACAAAGTGACTGTTGATTGTTGATGTTATGGAATATATAGAAAGTTAATCTGTTGAGTTTCTCGGTTTTTGGTGTTAGTGTTGCGTGTGATTCTTACGTGTTTGAGATGAGAAAGTGATTTTTGTGTGAGTGAGTTTTTATAACAATGTTTTTACTTGTTGGGGTAATTGTTAATGTGATTCGTGGAGGAAATTGAAAACGATGGAGTTGTATCCGGTAGGAGGAATAATTTTGATCTCTTTTACGTTTGTTTTTTTGAGAATACGAATGGGTTATTTGAATTTATGTAGTGATAGTATCAGTCGTTGGCTACATTTACATCGAGTTGCTCGACAATCCGCAGAGCACCATTTCGGAATAATACAAAAAGATTGTTCCAATTCTTTGATTCTACGAGACATTGCTTTGAAAATTTTGGAGCGGTACCAAAAATTATTTGTATCCCCACTAGATTTAGTCGAGCATGAAACAAATCGCTCATGATATCGTCATTTCCATTGCGTGGATGAAAATCGTAGCAATTTCAACTCGTGAAAGCAAGTACCTCGAGTAATCGAGTATAAACCGCGTCTGACCAACGTCGTCCTTTTCCACTGCGCCGCTTGAGCCACTCGTGGCGGGAATATAATCTCAATCTCGCGAGAATTAGTTTATCATAAACCTTCCTTTCTCTTTTCTTATTCTTTAACTTTTAATTGTTACATTTATTTCATTCAGGATTTACAATTTTTTGCAGATCGAATAAGACTCGAATAATCAACGTGAACACCAAAGTTACGATATATTAACACTAGATTTACGGGCATTGATACACCAATTTTTCTGACGTGAGCCAATTTGACTCACAGAAGAAAATTGAAGTCTTTTGGAAAGAAAATAGTTTCAAATCAATTTCAATGTAAGATTTATTATTAAAAAATTAACCAATCAATATATTATATATATAGTAATCAAATTTTGAGTGAGCCAAATTGACTCCGTAAATGATAATTCAGGAAAGATCCACGAAAACACAGGCAGAGAATTTTAATTTCGAGTCTTTAACTCAAATAAAAAATATTAATTATTCTTATCTGATACAAAACTAAGAAACAATTCCATTTCCAACGTATCAATCTTTTCTATTCCCTGTTCTTCTAAATTTCACTCTCAACTTCTATTATTACAATAATCCAATTAGCAATAATTCTCATTCAAAATTGTTAAAAAAAATTTAGAAAGAAATCTTCCACACGATATGAATTTAAACTCAATTTAAATATCTGCACCTTCGAGCCATTAGTTCCATTCCCACCGTAGTATCTTGCAGCAAAGTATCATTACATTGGTTTAAAGTATTTTGCAAAAAGGATAAATATTTATTTAAAAAAAAAGAAAGTTCTCAAATATTAGTATTCTTTTGGCAAGATTGCTCGCGGCGAGGAATTATTGACGTTGAGACTAATATTTCGATATTGATTGCGAACTTAAAATCGAGCAGCAGGTCGCCAGGAATCTCTATTGCGAAATGACCTTGACACCGATGCGCTACTCTACTTTCGTTGAAAGACTTTTCGCCTCTGCGTCCGAGGCTCTAAACATAACAGTCGCTTTCTGAATAGCCAGCCGCCTATCTTTGGCGGTCAGTTGGATGCAGCCGCTTAATGTTTAATGCCTGCCTTTTAATCTTAACGAATATTCCTCACTGACAATGGACGACGTGCACCAATGCAACACGTTGAGTTACATGCGGTGAAAACGTAACGTGAACGAGGACGTAAAAGGATAAAACTTTGCGAATGGAACCTTTCATTCCTTCGTTTTGAGGTTCGATTGGAAGACTGCGAGTTGTGACGATAAAAGGAAGAATAGTTATTGTGACAGTGATCCGAGCCAGTTGTTCTTTGTTTCCAGATATTTAGAATTTTATTTTTGTACCAGTCTTCTAAAGTCTGTGGATTCAGATAATTATGATCTTTGTTGAGCGGTGCAATTTTTTTGCAAGTTTTGCAAAGTAGTTTTACCGTATTTTAAATGTGAATGAAAACATGTAATTAAAAGTTGAATTCTAAATTTTTTCATATTTCCCAAATTTTTAATTTTCAATATTGGTATATTGATGTTTAATTAATTCTTAAAGTGGAGTTAGTCTATTATTCTTCTCAGAAGATATTGAAACACTTATATCTGGCTAAGGGTTGAATTTTGTGTGATAATATAATTAGCAGCTTTCTTAAATGAATAAATATCTGACCATTTTTAAAGATGATTCCAAATTATTTTACAATGCCTCTGTTATTGTATAGTGCAACATAAGGTAATAGATAATGACACATTTTAATACAGACCACTTTTATAATGACTGTCATAATTAAAATAAAGGGTGAGGTAGGATAATGTTATTGTCATAACTCAAGGAGAAAAGGCGAGGAACTTCTTAAGTCACGATCGACAATTCCAACGAACGATTGTGGAAATGCAGTTTGAAAGTAATTATTACAAGGTCTCGTGCCGAAGCACGTGGAATATTAGGAAACCATCTAAACGACCTGGATTTTCTATGTAGTTAATTCAGAGAACGGTACGGCAAGAGGTCATGGCCACACGTGCATGCATCTTTCGAGGTAACACTCGAGATGTCTTCTTTCGATCTGCATGAAACTTTCATGAGAATAGGCCACTAATTAAAGATGAAAAATCCTATGCTCCTTGTTTCGTTTCATAACGTACCTACATACTGGGCTCCAGTCTCTTTTGTTGATCTAATTGAAGAGCAAACATGGAAATAGTCATCCCACTTATTAAGAATGACAATGCGCCACCGAATTCTCCCCACTGAGTGCACACTTTCATTGTGTTGCAAAATTTTAACGATACAAATATATATAAACCCTTTGAACATGGATACGTCTCAAAGAACCAACAACTAGAGAAGTTATCCTTCATGAAAAGCAAAATTCTTTGCACTTGAAAGATGAAGAATAGTAAGACAAACCCTACACTACTATTTTTCTCATAGTCTTACAATTAGTTGTAGTCGTAATATTAAAGTTTCATTAAAACAGCAACAATTGTCTCGAAATATTGAACAATACGACCTACTGTATTAATTAAAAAAGGACCCTGTCACAGAAAATTCTACCCTAAAATACAATCTATATTATGAGACCTTAAAAATATCTCTTCAACACGTCTGATAGTTTCAGTTACATTTAAAACATTAGAATCTTAATAAAAAAACTCAACTTGTCTCAAAACATTGAACAATACGACTTACTGTATTAATTAAAAAAGGAACCTGTCACAGAAAATCCTACCCTCAAACACAATCTATATTATGAGACTTTACAAATATCTCTTCAACACGTCTGATAGTTTCAGTTACATTTAAAATATTAAAATCTTAATAAAAAAACTCAGGTTGTCTCAAAACATTGAACGATACGACCTAGTGTATTAATTAAAAAAGGAACCTGTCATAGAAAATCCTACCCTCAAACACAATCTATATTATGAGACCTTATAAATATCTCTTCAACACGTCTGATAGTTTCAGTTACATTTAAAATATTAGAATCTTAATAAAAAAACTCAAGTTGTCTCAAAATATTGAACAATATGTCTGACTTTGTTAATTAAAAAAAGAACCTGTCACAGAAAATCCAATCCTCACATTCAATCTATATTTCGAGACCTTACAAAAATCTCTTCAACACCACCCTCCAAAACTTCATCATCAAGATCCTCACCGAGTTTCAACAAAAACTATTTGACATATCATGCTAAAACAGTTAATTCTCGGGTCTTCCATGAAATTTACGTAATCACGTATCTGTACGATTGATCGACGTGTGTGTCTGATCACAAGTCTCCATTTTCTACTTTCCCCAATGATATAAACCCCGTACGTTTGCGGTTTGGTCGAGAAGCCCTCGGTTAATCGGAGAGAATGGCGATAGCTCGGTTCTTTCATCCAATTATCGCACGATTCTCATCGATACTTGTATACACGAGGACAGTAAGTTTCGCGCGCGCGCTTCCATCGACACGTGTTGAGGATACGTAGAGTACACGCAAGTGCGTTACACGATGAATGGATTATTCTATCGCGTGTATAACGAACACGAGGGCACGAAAAACCCCTTCCTCGATTGCCGGCCAAAGTATCGGATTACGGTCCGAGGAAACTGACCGAAAAGACCGACACGCGTTTGTCTTCGGCTTCGTCGAGCGGGTGATTCGCTTTAACCCTGCATCGATGCACGATCGGACGAGCGACGATAAGTAAATTTTGGCCGGGGTTGGTTTGCACTTGGTGAGAAAGTAGATTTTTTTTTAAACCACTATAAAAAGCGATATTTTTAACCGATAGATAAATCAGGGTGTTCTCTATGAAATATTCATGATAAAGAATCAAGACGAGTATCGGTAACGTAACAATGATACATTTAGATTAATATTCCTAGCTTTTAAGCTCGTAATCTCTAAAGAAGCATTAACTCCTACTCTCATTCTAAGCGACAGGAGCGAAAGGAGAGAGACAGCTCTAAAAGCATCGTATCCGTGTAGACATCCTAAGCTTTCTCCGATAGTACATATCCTAGCAGATGTAAACATCGACACACAATAAGCCCAAGGAGCGCAAAGAAGAAAGAGACAGATATCCAGCGATCAACGATGCTAAACGGTTCAGCCAAGGCTCTCTAAATATATTCGATTATTATCGGGCATGACACTTACTTTCTTCCGGATGCTTAACGGTGGAGAAACATCCGTCCGCCGAGAGGTAGAGCAACAGCGCCCCATTAGCGGGGAGCTCCTTAAATCCACTGGCGAGGAACACCTGTATCTGGCTGTACGTCGGCTTGTACAGAAG
The DNA here is from genome assembly GCA_910591515.1 of Cerceris rybyensis. Classification (NCBI taxonomy): domain Eukaryota; kingdom Metazoa; phylum Arthropoda; class Insecta; order Hymenoptera; family Crabronidae; genus Cerceris; species Cerceris rybyensis. Next base: position 11,853,991 of record OU342790.1, read on the forward strand.
GTACTTATGTGGATTGTCGCGTCTAGGTGCCCCATTCTCGGCACCAGGATAAGGTCCAGGCCTAAAGGGCATCCTGCCAGCCGGTGAGGCATCGTGCAGGTGGTTTGGATCGTCTCTGGGCTCCCTTTCAAGGGTCTGCAGCATCCTGAACATGTCCATCGACAATTCACTGAACTTTACCTGATCGGCGCAATTGCCAACGATCAGGATCTCCTGCAGGGATAGGCACATGGGTGGCGTACGTTCGACGGGTGGCGAGGTTTGTGGACCCAGCCTGTGCGTCAGTATCACGGGATTCGAGTCCGAATGTACGACTCCGACGGCGGTCTCAGCTTTCACGAAGGCCTTTATCTCGTCGAGGACTAAATTCCATTCTAGTTGATCATCTGGCTCGTAGGTGCTAGTATAATCGGCTATTTGGGCATCGAGTTCTTGAACGAGCTCGCGCACCAGCTTCATACGATTCAGGAGAAGGCAAACGACGATGAAGCGAGCGTAGTACCTGAGCTTTTTCACCATAAGATCGCTTCTGTCCTCCTTAGCGGCACGGCTGTAATATGCACGGCCACGTATCGCCGCGTAGAACGAGTAGGCCTCGTGTAGATAGCTTGTCTCGCTGGTACGTAGGTAATAGTGATAGTAGAGTTGACCGATCTTGCTGGCTATCTCGCCGATCTGCCACCTCTTGAGGCCGTACTTCGTGTCCAGTATCGTCCTGGAGAGAGAACAGAAAAGAGGCCGAACGCGTATACGTACTGGCACGTGTTCAGCCACGCACACTTGTGGACCGATCGAAATGGATAATGAAATAAATATATATATATATGTGGATATGTATACACATGTGTATATCTATCTCGATCGGAGAGAGGGAGATGGGTGTCGCCTGTATGGCCGTGTGAATAGCTGGATAGACAATTGACTCTCTTTGTTGAGTTACATCGACGGGCCCGATGACACTTTACGATCAAAGGGACAAAGAGGGTTGAAGATTAACGGGCAACGTTGGATGGAGGAAAACGTAAGGAGTAAATAGAGGATACGTTGGGAATGGAAGAGTAATCCGAGGTTACGATGGAAAGGACGAAGGATGAGAGAATTTTTTGGACGGTCGTGAGGGGTTGGATGAAAGGCGCGAAGAGGGTGAAGAGGAACGTAGGTGAGGAATGTTGAAAATCTTGCGTGGCGTCGATACTGCTAATGAAAGAACTAGTAGATCGAGCCAATAGCCGCAGTAGAGATACACGAGGACTTGGTCACGTGGTTGCGCCATACAAGAACTACCCCGTGCAAGAACAATCGACCAGACGCGTTTCGACGTCCTGCACGAGACCAGCCTTACGAAAGTACAATTGTCGCGTGAAATTCCGTTCACCATGAACACGTCAATCGATCCTTCCCCGAACGTGCAAAGTTTCGCGCAACTTTCCCGGAAACAAGCGGAAACGTCGATCCTCTATTTATATCCTCGCGACAACGTCTCGTCTCGGACGATGGCCGGAAGCATCGACGTCGCGTATCCGGATTACTGGCGCGGAATAAATTCCGATCATATGGTATCTTCATCGTTGAACGGACATTGTCCTTTCGTAGACACGTTTCTCTTTTGTCGTCCTACCACGTTTTCACCGGACGTACCCTCCGCATCCCTTCCACCCCGTTCGAGGATGGATCGCTCTCTGGCGGAGTATTCTCGAGGAGAGAGAGAACCTCCAAAATATTCTCGAAATAGGACGGCTCAGGAGAGACCTCGTGGGATACGAATCGATTTCAGGATTGGACTTTAGAAGTATGGAAATGTCGAGTGACTCACCTGTGTTGCTGTTGGAACTTCCAGAGCTTCGTGTAGATGTCAAAGGTACGCCCGAAGTATCCCTGCCACTGCTTGTGCCCGTACTGTGGCAGATCGCGTAGCCCGTTGAATAGCTGCTTGCTCTTTTCAAGCAGGTGGCAAAACTCGAGGACGACTTTGCGCTCGTGGTCGTCCATGCCAGCCATCATGACCATCTTTTCGGTGAATCAAGATCTTGGCCACTGGCTGGACGGCCCTTCAGACGACGGTCGCGGTGGCCCCGCGTGATGGCGCCTGCCGATTCCGCCACCCTCTTGCACTCTGACTACGGCCGCGACAGACGCGCCGACCAATCAATACTTTCCCACCCTGCATCAGGGGGCGCACCGTGCGTGCCACCACCGACGCCACCACGGCAGCCACCACGACGACCTCGCGACGCGCCGCAACGTCGCCTCCGGACATCTGTGCGCTCTGCCGATAGACACTCCTACAACTTGGCTCGCGATCGATGAATTTTTATCCTTTGGTAAGAGACGTGGTAACGTTTCGGTTCATGAGGATGATTTCTCGACGCTCGATAGGTGATGGTGTTTTTTGGGGAGGATGGTAAATTGGGGGATGACCGGGTTATGCGTTTGGGACGATCGATGAAGTTTTACCATCGGGTTCATGTAAGGTGGACTCGAGCAATTTTAGTAACAGCTACACGTTTGTGTTTTTGATGGTGGTTTCTCGACACTGGATAGGGGTAGTTTTTTAGGGAGAGGTAGTTGATGAACTTTTACCATCGGGTTCATTTAAGGTGTACTGGAACAATTTTGATAGAGATTACTCCTTTCTATTTATGGTAGTGGTTTTTCGACACTGGATAGGGGTAGTTTTTTCAGGGAGGATGGTCCGTTTGAGGTAGTAGATCAACTTTTACCATCGGGTTCATGTAAGGTGTACTGGAGAAATTTTGATAGAGATTACGCCTTTCTATTTATGGTAGTGGTTTCTCGACACTGGATAGGGGTAGTTTTTTCAGGGAGGATGGTACGTTTGGGAAGATCGATGAACTTTTATCATCGGGTTCATGTAAGGTCTACTGGAGCGATTTTGATAGAGACTACGCGTTTCTATTTATGGTGGTGTTTTCTCAACAATGGATAAGGGTATTTTTGGGGAGGATGCTGAGTTTGATGATCGATAAAATTTTACCATCGATTTTATGCATAATGTGTTGGAGCAATTTTGGTTGACTCGATGCGTTTCCGTTCCTAGTGGCGGTTTCGCACCACGGGTGATCTTTTTGGGGTTGATGGTAAATACAGGGATACTCCGAACGAGCGTTTGGAGCGATCGATGAACTTTTACCATCGGGCAAATGTACGGTGCACTGGAGTGATCTCTGTATGGACGAGTCACGGTTTGTTAGGGGGTGTATGGTAAATCGGGGTGTTCCTTTCGCGGGAGTTCCTTTCATGATGTCGCCACCGTTGACTCTATTCGAGCGTCTGAGAGAGCGAAAGCTGGGGGTGCAAATATTAGAATCCTAACTCTTCTTTCGAGAAGATTTGTTTCGTGAGAGACAAATCTTTTTTACAATTATTCGCAAGCAGAAGATGTTCCATTAGTCAAGACTATTGATCTTTTTCGAATATACTGTACCTTTATAGAATGACTACAAATAAATTTTGACAGCAGGGGTAAACTGATGCTAAAAACTTTTTACACCACCAGCAGACGACAAATCCACCAGGGACGGTTGAAATTGAAGAAAACTTTTAGCTAGTTTTCACAAGATTATCCTCGATCCTATCTCTCCTCCCTAAAACATCCCTACCACCCCATCGATTACTTTCCAATCGACTCGATCTATCCGCGATAACATCCCATTCAATTTTCAAATATTCCACCTAACCCCGTTTCCTCCACTTTTCAATCTAAGCCCTCGAAACGAGCCGCAGCTGCCTCTACATAATTAAAATTTCCCAGCTAAAAAGGGAGAGCCTCTCGTAAAAGAGAGACAGCAAGAAAGAGAAAGAGAGGCAACAGAGGGAATCTGGGCTGAGAGAAGGGGAGGTGCTCGACACTTTCGTTGTCGCGGCTCGTTACGGCTGCAGAAATGGTGGGAGTTTTCCCGCCCTGTTAGTCGGTTGCCGCCGTCGGCGGAGATTAATTAACTAGATAACGGTAGCCAGCTACCATAGACAGAGAAAGAGAGCATAAAAGCCATAGAAGAACAGAGAAGAAAAAGAGAATGAATAAAGCAGAAAGGAGAAAGCGAGAAATAAAGACAAAGAGAAACAACCAGCGTGGGAATGAGAGAAGGGATTCATAGGGGTGGAACGAGGCTTAGGTAGAACGAGTACAGTACTCGGCGCGGGCCAAACCATGGAGCCGGCGTGCCGAACCCCCATGACGGACCACGGGGGGTTTCAGAGCCGGACGCTAGAGTCCGGCGTATATCGACTGTGTCGCCTCATCTACAAGTCAATCAGGCTCGCGTGCCAGCGGCTCGTGAAGGCGGCCCGGTACACGTAAGTAAGTAGCCAGCTTGCTGGCCAGCCACCTCCGTCCTCTATATGCACCTGTGTCGGTGCTTGTACCTAATACGACCGCCGACACGGCCACCTTTATGTCGGGTATGCAAGTATAATGCGCCGGTGCATATATGAATGCTTATGGTAATCCGCAAGCGGCAGCCTCGTTTCGAGGCTGGTCCGGATGCCTGCTAGATACAACTCGGCCCCTACCGTCTATTGTTATCGGTACCTAAGCCGCCGGCGCTTTTCCTATCGGCGACCGTGTTTCCGAGAAGCTTTTCGCGAAGGATCTACGACTTTTCTGCGACTGTTTTAAGAGATTTGAACGTGGAATGGGTGAGATGTTTCTTTACTTTTTCTTCGTGGATCTTGATTTTGTTTGGAGGTATGAAAGAAAGGATGGATTGGATTGATGATAGATGTTTATGAATCTTAGGTGTTTGTGTTGTAATGGTATATTTTGTGAAGTAGCTTAGGCGATTAGAGGAGGATGACATTCGATGTAACACTTGGCGAAGAAACTGATGTGCGGACGCTTTGGTGGATCAACGTACCGTGGAGGATTCTATTCTGGATGTAGAACAGCGTCGGTGCTGTGATCAGCATATTCTACTTGCACCTGTGCCACTTATTTTCTATGGTCACGGGGATTTTCTGTCTCGTTGCTACATTTAGATACAAGAAAGAAGAAGTCGTAGCTGTAGATATGTAGAGAATGATACCAATCGCTTCTTCTAGTTTAGAAGTGCAACATTTTAACACCATATCTAACCTTGTTAGTCTGCAAAGGAGTTAAAGACATGAAGTACAAAGAGTACCAAACGACCAGCTTGCTTCGGCGAGTCAGATCGAAGTTGATCGATGGTGTTGAAGCGTGGTCGAATTCATGGGTCGAAACTTTGCTTAACTAATATTAAGAAGCATTAATTAATACTAAACTTACCAAGCCGGTCAAAATGACCGGTTCCCTATATTTTCCAAAAATTCCCTAAATTGATAGGGAAGTGACGAAATAAATGTTCCACTTCTATGCTACAAATGTTAATTAGTTTATTAAACATCTTGATGTTTCTTTTCCCAAAGCACTTATTCAGTATATTTAAATATGAGTAGATCGATAGTTTTAGTGGTAATATTAACAACCCTTACTCCGAAGTATAGAAATCAGCACGTTCTACTTGCACCTGCGCTATTTCTTTTCTAGGATTTCGATAATTTGCCACCCCCTCGCTACACTTATTGTTAGATACAAGAAAGAATAATTCTGTAAATCTAGCTGTAGATATACAGACAACGTTACCAATCAGTGCAACATTCCTCTCAACTTCCTTCCAAGCTAAACCTTTCAGTCAACCCTTCAACATCACACCCACCCTAACCAACCTACGAAGGAATTAACACTAGAACGACCGGCGTTAAATCTATAACATTTAGATATATTAAATAACTACTTTGAAAAAAGGGAAATCAAGAGGTGGAAGATATGATCGGTTCGAAAATCTGTGTTTTATAAGATCAGCTTAGAATTTCTAGTCTAGGACTCTCCTATAAACTTAGGGAATTATTGGAAAAAATTGTGAATAAGTCATTTTGACTTGCTTGGTCGTTCTAGTGTTAAAGAGACAAAGTCCAAAGAAATCTACCAAGAACAAAGTCAAAGGGTACCAAACTACCAACTCGCTCCGGTGAGTCAGCTCAATGGTTGCACCTGCGCTATTTTTTTCTATGATCTCGATAATTTACCACCCCCTCGCTACACTTATTGTTAGATACAAGAAAGAAGAATTCTTTAAATCTAGTTGTAGATATACAGACACTTCCTTCCAGCCTAAACCTTTCAGTCAACCCTCCAACATCACACCCACCCTAGCCCACCTACGAAGGAATTAAAGACTCGAAATGCAAAGAAATGTACCAAGAACAAAATCAAAGGGTACCAAACTTCCAGCTCGCTCCGGTGAGTCAGCTCGAAGTCGTGGATCGATGGGTGAATCGTAGTCAAATCCACAAGTCGAAACCTTGCTTAACACGTTAAGCGCCACGCTCGTTCTTAAAGACTAGTACTGCACTTTCCGTTTAGGCCCTTTATTAGAAAATATATCTATCCATTTGTTTTAACATACTACATTCATTTTTGATAAAATGTTCTATTTTATACTTAACTCCACTAATTGTGTACGCGACAACGTAGCTTATTGTTAGGTAAAAAACTAATTGTTCATTTTCATTGATCAGCGTCGGCATAAACGAAAAGTCAACGCCCGGTCCCTAGGGACCGGTGTGGCGCTTAACGTGTTAACTAATATTAACAAGTATCAATTAATAACATCAGCCCTTACTCCAAAGTATAGAAATCAGCACGTTCTACTTGCACCTGCGCTATTTTTTTTCTATGATCTCGATAATTTACCACCCCCTCGCTACACTTATTGTCAGATACAAGAAAGAATAATTCTGTAAATCTAGCTGTAGATATACAGACAATGCTACCAATCAGTTCAACATTCCCCTCAACTTTCATTTAGCCTTTCTAGTTGGAGTTTTTCCAACCCTTTAACTCCGCACTCACCCTTGTCCACCTACGAAGAAATTAACGGTATGAAATCCAAAGAAATCTACCAAGAACAAAGTCAAAAAGCACCAAACTACCAGCTCGCTCCGGTGAGTCAGCTCGAAGTCGTGGATCGATGGTGGTGAATCGTGGTCGAATTCACGGGTCGAAACCTTGCTTAACGTTCAGGACACGGTGGTAGAAGCCGGCCGTGTGCGGCCTGTCTGTGAGTATAGACGAGCGATCATATCGGGTCGTTAACTGATATTAATAGCAGGGCGCGGTGAACGTTCTTACTCACTCTCGCTCTTTATCCCTACCCTTTTCTCTTTCGAGGTTCACTTTGCCTGTCTCTTTCTCTGTTCTCGCTTTCTCACTCCCGCTTGAACGATCGGACCTAAGGGGCCCTTGCCCTAATTGTAACAAATTAAATCACGCGATATCGACGATTCCCTCGGGTGAAATCTACGCACGGCAGAAGCGTGCCGCGATTGTGCACGCCTTTTCAACGCTTTAATCCACCTCGATCAGCCATTGTTTCCAATTAAGGGATCGACGGGTTACGCGGGATATTTCGAGGCGATGGGAATCGTCTGAATGAATGGAGAAATCGATGGAGTGTATTTTAATGGTAAAAGAGCACTTTGTGTTTTGATAATAAAGTATGAGTGATTTTAGTCTGGATGATTTGCAACTTTGTTTAACTGTTTTTTAAGTTGTTGCAGTGGTCTATGGGCTTTGAGAGATCAGATTATACTTTAGTAGTTAATTTTCGTATTAACAGTGAGTGTTTCAATGGGGACAAGTGTCCGTTTTACAATTTTTTCGAAAAATGCTGCAAATTGGGGAGCCATACGGTATATATTCCACGTCTATCTTGTACCTCTCCCTTCCTCTTTATCTAAAACACTTATCTATTACATTTAAATCTAATAGGTACTGTTAGGGAAATAGACTCAATTTGAGATAATAGCTTAAGCTAATTAATTAGTATACGGTAATTTATCGGAATTTGCATAACATTGAATTTTCCCATTCTGAATATTCATTCGGTTATTACAGCGCTTCAAAGTTCCAAATAGAAAGTGCATATTTTACTAATCCATTTTATTATTGATAGACAAATATATAGAAAATAGCGTAAAATATTTAAATAATAAATTTATAATTTGTATCAATTTTTGCTCAAAGTTAAACCCAACACGAACTCCAGGTATCTTCTTAGGTATGTTTAATAAATATTTACGAAAAGGTTCATTAAAATCGGATAGTATCGATTCCCTTGTTAGTGCAACGCGAGTTTTCTGGTTTGTACCAAGAAAATTTTCAAATAATCGACGAATCCTGGTTGTAGAGAGTTTAAAGAAATTTTTCGGGAAGATGCCAGGGAGATTTATAAGTATGCGAATGAGCTCTTTTTAATATGCAGCTCTAACCTGTTGAATGCATTGTGTTCGTGACAAGTAGTGATTACATTTGTTCTCTGGAGTTGGATACATTTTTTATCATTTCAACGATCCAATTACTAATCATAAGCCGCGTTAACGTTTGAACGCCTTACGACGCTACGTGTTTCCTTAATCTTGTAAACACGCTTGTTACATACTTTCCCGTTATCCGATAAATATTAATTGGATTAATGAAAGAACCAACCCCTTTCTAAAGTGTATTTCATGTCGGCGACATTAAAGCAGAAAAAACGTTACGTCCGAGTCATTCCCATTTGAATATTCGTGTCATTTAAAAGTCTACAATTTAGCAACGACAAACTTTGATATTTTCTTCAGAAATAATTCAAATAACATCAATAATTATTAATTAACGTCATAGTTTCTTTACAAGAATCCATCTACTGTATAAAAAGAAAATAAAGTTGCTACCACTAAATTATAATTCCATAATTATAAGAACAAACTACCCCAAATAAACCCCTCAAACTCACCACTCTTCCTCAAAACTCCCATCAAAATTTCATAAAAAATAAAAAGAAATATTAAGAACCCCTTCAAACACCTTTCCACCCCTCGTTCTCAAACTTCCACTCAACATTAAAATTACCCTCTAAAACATCCACATAAATGCACAATTTTCAAAAGTTCTTCCAAACAAACCCCCCCAAAAACAACCCCTATACAAAGCCACAGAGGTGTGGAAGAATCGAAGTAAAAAAAGATGGCCGAGGTCTTAAAAAGGTACGGTCGCACGGAGACGACTTTTGATATTTCCTGGGCTTACCATTAGCCAGGCACGGGAGTTTAGCTGTGCGAGGGTGGTTCGGTGGATGCGAGGAAAGCCTCAGGAAGCTCTAACTCACAGGCAAAGGGGCAAACCACCCCGTTCAACCGAGCCAGCCCCTGCCATTAACATTAACCGAGCACATACAGGGTGTTTGCAATGGCACTATCGATCGGCCTAGTGAAAAAAGACCAGCGAATCGAGCACTTTGTACGATACGTGCAGGAAACGCCTAGTTTACATTCACGAAACCCGGCTAAATGCCGATAGACTCGTTTTCGGATTACATCTACAACGGACAGCAGCCCTTCGTGATAACTGGCAACAATGCCGAGGACCTCGATCCGCTCGGAATATTCTTTGACTTCGTGATTACCGGAAGTACCAAGTAAGACTTCATATCGTGACGTAGCGCCGTGTAGATGGCAGTTTCTTTATTATTGTTACAATATTCTTTGCTCTTCAGTACCGCAATATATTCTGCATGAATTATTATTTCTAAAGTATCACAAAATTATGAGACGTTTCAGACATTTTCAGACTACTTTCTTTTTGTGTGTTTTTTTTGTGTGGTGTTGAACATAGTTTGGAAAACATTTTGTGGATTTAGGGGACAGAGAATCAATGGAGGGAATTGGAGTCGATGGTGTGTTCAATGTGATAAAATTAGTTTTTTAAAAGGAGTGCATTTAATCTACCAAGATAGTTGCAATGATTTTAATTATTATTGTAAATGAGTAAGGGGATCAGACCTTTTCTTTATTCATTTAACTCTAGATTTACCAAGGGGGTCAAAATTACTTGTATTGAATTTTTTAAAAATGTTACTGAAATTTTTAGGACTGTAATTAATTTTCTATGTCTGTCTTGTAAAACGTGAGAGATTAAATCAATCTAGTTTCTTGTACATTTCATTCTCTTTCTTCCGAAATATTTATCAAGTATCTTTAACCCCTTGCCTTACGATTTCTTTTGTGTACAAACTTGCAGTAACTCAGAATTAATTGCAGGAATCATAATCTGTTTCTGATTTCCGATATACCGGTTAACGCAATATTAATAGCATAGAACTAATTTTAACTGTTGCTGTTATTTTAAATTTAAAAGATTTTGAAAAACTTAAAAGTTTTATATCCCTTTTACAGCGACACGTGTGCCCCACGTCATTGTAAGCTAAGGGGTTAACACTAGAATTACCGGCGTTAAATCTGTTATATTTCAATATGTTAAATAAGTACTTTGAAGATAGAGAAATCAAAAGATACAGAAGTTGATCATTTCAGTAATATCTGCTTTATAACTTCAACGAAGAATATCTGCACTATGACTGTCCCATAAACTTGGAGAACTTTTGGAAAAAATTGGGAACTAGTCATTTTGACTTGCTTGGTAGTTCTAGTGTTAAATATACTAACTTAATAGTCAGTAGTTCCAGTGTTAACTTACATGCGAATTGTTTAAGTAAGTGGTATAAACGCAACAATTAACGAGCCACGGTAGCTATGGAGTTAAGGTCACCGACCAAATTAGTGGGTCAGAGTTCAACATTTCGTCACCTCTACCACATTTTTCCCATGTCATACATATCACTCGGTTCAGAAACTACCTAAAGCTATAGGTCTTAAGTAAAAAATAAAATGCGGTGAAAAAACATAATATCCGCAGAAAATCGAAGGTCACCGTCCTCTAATAGTTAACCAAGCTCGCAACAATGTACCAGCCTCCCCTCAAATAAATCACCTTCCGCATTGACAACGGGTTGATGCAATCAGAATTAAGATGACCGTGAATCGTTTTCGTGTTCCGAGTAGGGTTCCCCCTGTGTGCTTCGCTTCCGGTGGAAATCATGAGCCATGTCTACCCGTAGCTCTTCGTTCATGCGTGAAGCTTCCGATCGGCGAGGAAAGAGCGGTGTCAATCGTGCGAGAAACATCAAACCTTTTGTACGATTCATCGTGATTTCTCTGCTGAGTGCAATCTCGTGTAGCAGTTCGATAGATTAGCCGGTCTTACGGAGCAACTTTGAATCTCCACGTAAATTCAAAACGTTTTCCACGATCTTCCCTGAATTCAGATTGGAACTTGTAAAGCGTCTGTATCGATAATTAACGAACTTGCAGAGAGTGAAAACTTGGCGTGAGAATTGACATTTCAATTTTACGAAAATTTCCTGTACAGTGATTCGAATTAGTAGCTTTAATTTCATAGTTTAAATTGAGATTTCATAGTATTAGGACTGTTGGGGAGTAATTGAACTGGATCTTTGTTCATGTTGGTATAAAATTTTGGCTGTTGAGGATTTTCTAATTTAATGCTATGGATTATGTTAGTAGAGTTTGATTTTATATCAGTCTACTATCATCAGATAGAGAATTATAATTTTATTTATTGTCTCTACAGTTGGTAGAAAACTTCTGTATTATAAAACTTTGAACTAATTTTGTATAATTATATACAGCAATAAAAATAGTTCAAATTATATATATATAATATATAATTTGAACTATTCTGTACAATAACACTAAAAGTTCTGTATAATATTGAATAAGTTGTAAAAATTAATTGTACAATTAATACTAAATTGAATATTAATTTGAATTAGAATTAAGTAAATTGAATAACAATTAAAACTAAATTGTATAAATTAAATGTACACCAATGCCTTACAATTTTTGTTATTATTGTCAGAACATAAATTCACTGTGTGAATTAATGTCACCGCCACTGTTTTCCTTCGTAAGAACATAATTACTAAAAACTCTTTTATCACCATTGGTATTAGATTGCTGGGGTGAGTTAATTTGACTCATTTATGATTCTATTGCTATATATATATATATATACATATATATAGAAAAACTAAAGTAACTTTTTTTAAAACAAGTGTTAGTTTTAATAGAATAATGAAAGGTATAGAAATATTAATTCTGTATGTAATAATAAATGAAATGAGTAAAATATTAATGCTACATCTACTTTGACGGATGTAAACCCGGCAATCGGGTGTCAACAGTCAGCTAGTCATCTAAAGCAACAAACTTCAACCCCTCGCATTGAGTTTTCTCCAACAAGAAGAAAACCTCCCCATTCACCAAAACGGTCTACATGCTCTCAAAATCTCATTGAACTCCGAATCTTCAAATTGTCAGTCATACTAAGCTCCTCCTCCTGAACGTCCAAATAATTGAAACGTGAAACCAGAATCTATTAAATCTCGTAACCCGTATGACACAGAAATCGCTTTCTCCGTGGTATCAACGAATTCACGTCGATCAGGGCCCGTTAACGAATACGACGATAACGATATATTGTTATCACGATAGCTACGAATATATACCGCCCTATGGTCGGTACCCTTTCAAAATCCCACCCCGGCCACGTGTCCAAAGTGTCGCGCCCCCGTTGTTACTGCACTGCGTGTAGATCTGATAATTTTCGTACAAGCAGATACGACGATGTACGTGTGAATACACATGCACTATGACCTTGCATAAAGATCTTGAGATATCATTGATATATTAATCGAATGATATATCCTGGGAATGGGATTAATTAAAAGGGAAATGTATATAGTGAGAAGTTGGTGCAATGGTGGAGAATATGATGTAAATTACTTAGGTTTGTAGTGTCTCTGATGACGGAGTTGTATAAAGTAGAGAAATATAATTAACACTAGAACTACCAATGACTGGCGTCTAATTTTTTCCAAAAATTCTCCAAGTTTATAGGAGAGCCATGTAGTAGATGTTCTACGATTTTGCAAAACACAGATTACTGAATTGATCAATTTTTGCACCTTCGTATTCCTCTCCTTCCAAACTTCCTACTTTTTAACATACTAAAATGCAATAAATTTAAGGTCGATAGTTCTAAATATAACAAATTTAATGCCAGTATTTCCAGTATGAATGAAGAACCCAAGTATACTAATTAGTAACCCTAATCTTTATCTCTGTACTCGTCACAGCGCCATAGTTCCAGTAGTCCAATTTGACATTACGTTTAAGTAAAAATCACCATCCCATTCATATTTTCCAATAATCCATAGACAGTAAAAGTAACTGTTTTAATATCCTCAACAATGAGACAAAAATAAAATCAAGAGCTTCGAAAAATATTCTCATTACTGTACAAAAATTCACGTTGAATTTCCCTCTCGCCAGGTAAAATCAGAACGACCAAAGTTCACCCTCACCCAGCCACCAATTCATCCGTTAAACAGTCCCGTCGAGTGCACCGGCAGATTCCCTCGGTGAAGACTACACTCGTAATTTCTATATTCCCGTCATCAATAATACCAAAAACGCAACGGAACATCGTGTGACGTTCTAACGGAAAGCTTTCTGCCGGTTCCCACCTACGCCACGGTTAGACGTCGAGTAGCAACGAGGGGGTTGCAACGGCAAGAATGAAAAGGACATAGAACAACGATAAAAGGAGACCATAGAAGGAGAAAGACCTACCACAGAGGTTGGTAAGAGTACAACTATCAAAACGACCAAAAGAGACAGATACTAAACAAAGAACGCGAGAAAGAACAGAAAAATACCCGTACCCATACAGAAACGAGAAGGAAAATAGAAAAAAAAGAACAGCGAATCGTAAAGTAGAGAAAGACACGCAAGACAGAGCAAGGATCGAAGAAAGACATCCACACGAGACAGAGAATAAAAGAAAAAGGAATACCAAAGTAGAAACGAGACAGAATGAGAGACACTTAGAAAGAGAAACATAGTAGTAATAGAGAGAAAGAGAGAAAGCAAGAGAGAGGGTAAGATCCACCCTGGTGGATGATCCCGCCTCTAAGGAGCCGCTTCATACCGAACCCCCGTACGGGGGTGAGCAACCATCCCTCCCACCTCCTCCTCCGCCATCTCCACCCTCTCCTCACCATCTCTCTTTCTCTCCTCTCCTTTTCTCCTTCTCTCCTCCTATCCTCCCCCGCGGAGAACGTCCCGGCGCAGGCTCCGATACAGCCAATCGTCGGACCGCGACTGATAACGACGCTGCCAAATGTGCGTCCGTCGCACCGCGACCGACTTCACCACGGTGGTCCACGCGCCGACAGACTCGCAATATCCCCGCTATAATCCCGCAGATAACCGACGTACCCTCGAAACGTCCCTCGGCGCAGTTTCTCCATGTTGCGCGCCGATCTCGACCTTCCTGACGATCGTTCGGATGTAAGGCACGTTTTAACGAATCTGTGACAAGTGAAGGGTATAAGGATTTTTTTTTACGAGGGTTGATAGGAACTTTCGGTGTATTACTTTTGGGTGAGATTGTGAAGAAGGGGGTGATAGTTAAGAGAGGAGATTCTTGGCGAAGGTATATCTGAAGGTGATCGACGAACTGGATCTGACAGTGCTGGATAAGATAACAAGCACGCCCCCGCATTGACGGTGAGTTTGTTTGGATTTTTGCCTATGGTTTAGTTGGCTTGAGTTGATTTTTTTTGTGTATTTTTTATGAGTTTTGTTTGGTATTTTGTTGATTGTGTGGGGAGAATTGTGAAGGGGTGATTTGAGGAGAGGTTTGATGGGATTTATTGAGTTCATTTTGGAGGTTTGGAGGAGGAAGTCTGGGGATGAGGAGGTGGAGGATGTTTGTTGAAGGGAATTTTGGAAAAATTGGGAAATTTTATTTGGGGTGATTGAAATTGATAGGTATTTTGTAGGAGGAGTAGGTAAAATTGTAGGAGTGTTTGAGATTGAGGGGGTTTAGAAAATTTGATGGTTTTTATTTGAGTATTTTAAGGGTTTTTCTTGGTTAGAAATTTCGCAGTAATTCGTTTCGAGTTCCCTCACCTGTCTCCACGCATGTTTCGCGAATTAACCGCGGGAGCAGGTATCTTCAACGCTAAATTACCGCCGCATTCACGATTTTTCCTGCCATCTCTTTTATTGCCCGGCGTTGTGCGTTGTCATCATTCATTTTTTTAATGCCTCGTAAATTTTATACTCTCTCGTCCGTCGCACACGACGATTCTACGTTCTCCGCTTCGTAATTAAACAGTTTCTCTTTTTCGCAGCAAAACCGCCAAGGGAGAGAGTCTCAAGGAATTATTTCAAATATTTATAACAACTGACACTTCATAGTGTGTTAAACTTGGAAAACTATAATATTATCCCTATTATACTTTGACACTAGTCTTTCCACGATTTCTAAGTCTTCATACGTTCAAATTCGCGAGTGGTTAGAAAATAAATTATCCTGAACAAATAAAATCTTATTTCTTAATTCAAACTTAGTAAAATCACCAATGATATCAGATTCCAAAGAATCATCTCGCAATTATTCAATACAATACATATAAGAGACCAATGGTGTCCCAAAATCCACCTAAACCTCTCTACAACCTCAGCTTCATCCGCAAAACTACATTTTCATTCTCCCCACAAATTTTCCATCCCCCACAAAAAGAATTTACTATCCCCCAGTGTGCAAAGCATCCAAACAAAATTCATCACCCCGCAAATTACCCTCTTCACCTTCCACCCTTAAATCCGCAGCAAAAACCTCCTACAAACACCAAATCTTTCCTCCTCAAAAACCCATCCACCTAATCCACCCTCCAATTTCACTCACAACTCATCCAAAAAAAAAAAACACCAACAATTTCTCTCATCGGCACCAAATTTCATGAATTGCCCATTCAGTGCATTTGTTCAACGTTCATACATAGATACCCGTTCGTCTCGTGTTTTCTCCCTCTTTCGGCCGGGATTGCGCGTCTATATCGTCGTCGACGGTGCATTTAAATGGTGTGTGCGTGTAGGTACATACGCGAGAGTTTAGACGAGGTAGGCAGAGGGGTTTCCGGCGAGCGTTAACAGAGTAACAGAGTGATGTAATGAGGCCCGGAAGCAGGCAATTTGCTGGCCGCGGCGGCCGCAGTTGCGCGAGACAACCTGCCCGGAGTACCTTCTTCTTGATATCTCGGGTCCAGCCGTTTTCTCCATCGAACCTCTGCATATCACCGGCTCTCCTCTCCCTTCGTTGAAGAATATGCGCCCCTTCGAGGATTCAATCGTAAAGACACCATCATAGACGATCACTTGGAACGTTTCTCTATCGTTGTAGCACACAGTTCATCCTTGGATCTGACGATTCGCGTGCGAATGAACGCGTGGGTAACCGATTGAAATATCGTGTTGGCATCGAGAGTCTATCGACTGACAATGGAAAGGTTTATGAGGCTGTAAAAAAAAGAATGCGTTTCTTATCTGACCATTTATGGATCCGGTGTCCGATGATCTTGGATTTATATTCGAGTTAATGGCATAGTGTGAAATATCGAATAGGTTGTAATTACGTGACTGAAGATAGTACTTGAGGAACGAGAGATTAAGGTGAATCTATTTGCTGCTGTAAGTGTACGTCGATGCGATTATTATCAGAGATTGTTGTTGAACCGGTTACACGATTGGAGGACAATTGGCATCGCGAGGAAACGAGTTCAATGTCACCGGTCGTTAATATTGGAATGGTGTATGATTTATTTTGTGTGGATGCTGATGGAAAAGAATCTTGGAGAATACGGATTCTGAGGTTACGATCGTTAGGATTTGATTGATGAAGGTGTATTTTGAGTATAGTTGAGATAATTGGTTGATCAAGGAATCGTGAAAGAAATGCGTGCTCGTAGATCGTCGAAGGAACATTGCGATTATGTGGCAGTTTTGTGAACCTGATTAAATTGACCTCAATATACTGTGGACATCCGCGGGTAACTGCGAGTGCGTTATCCTTAAACTTCTGCTTGTTTCGGATGCGTGTAATGTAATTGTTTTATTGTTTTGAGAAAAAGGTAAAGTGGATTTTGAGACTTGAAGAATTTCTGTTATGTTTGATAATAATTACGAGGTGAAGAGTCATTGGAATCTGTTCTCTCTGGAGTAGGAGGGAATCTAAGAACGTGTGCTGCGGTTTGTCTGGTAGAACTTTTCGCAGGAATTGCAGGTAAATTTCGGGTGCGTTCGTTGTTTGAGATATTATTATAGGTGTATTCATGCGTATGTTGATCATTTGAAAAATAATTTATGCATTGTGGTCGTGGAGGAAGCGAGAGATTGTGCAAAGCTACCGGAAGTGGTGTCGCGAGGAACTGTGAGCTCAGTCAAAGTAGATTGAGTTCGAAGGTTTTTTTTAAGGGAAATGTATTGGCAGAAAAAGAAGCGTAATAGAGAAATTGGGGAAACAAGGAACTAAAAAAAATAGAAAATAAAGAAATGTAGAGAAAGGGAAATAGAAAAATAGAGGAGTAGAAGGGGAAAAGAGAAAGCAGAGAAATAGAGAAAACCGGAATTTTTGAAATTAAGAAACGGATAGAAATAGAAAGAGAGAGAAATAGAGACATAGAGAAAAGGAAAGAAATAGAAAAATAAATGAGTGGAAAGAAAAAAGGGTAGGTAGAGCAATAGAGGAATTGGAAATGCGGGAAATTAAGAAACGGATAGAAATAGAGAGACAGAGAAATAGAGACATAGAGAAGAGGAAAGAAATAGAAAAATAAAGGAGTGGACAGAAAAAAGGGTAGGTAGAGCAATAGAGGAATTGGAAACGCGGGAAATTAACATACGGATAGAAAAAGAGAGACAGAGAATTAGAGAAGAGGAAAGAAATAGAAAAATAAAGGAGTGGAAAAAAAAGGGTAGGTAAAGCAATACAGGAATTGGAAATGCGGGAAATTAAGAAACGGATAGAAATAGAAAGACAGAGAAATAGAAGAGGAAAGAAATAGAAAAATAGAGGAATAAGGAATCACAAGAACAGACGAATAGAGAAATGTAGGAATTGATAGAGAGGTAAATAGAAAAGTAAAGTCAAAAAGAGAGAATGAGGGAGAATGGGTAAGGCAAATAGAGGGGAAGAGGGCGAAGACACGTTTATAGGTATCCAAAAGATGTTATCTACGTGTTTCATGTAAATTTCATTGGAGGATCGCTATCACTTTCGGAATTATGATGAATGCGATAAGTTGGAGGCCGCGTCGATAAAATGTAGATCAGTTCGCAGATGCACGGTGCCTCCTAAATTACGATAGATCGATTACAACTTCCCGCTCGTTACGTGCACGTAATCTGCTTCGAGTTAGTCGTTCATTCTCAACGATAACTCTCAAACTTCGCGGATCTTCGAACTATAATTTCTAGTACGAAAGAACAAACACACACTATGAAGAATTCTTCCTTTTTCTTTTGGATGTAGAAAAAACAAAATCCTCAAATATCACTGTAAACTATTGGCAAGTTACAAAATCGATACACTTCAATTATGATAATTCACTTCAAGTAGGTTTTAAAATAACGTCAATCTTAAAGTCGATACATACTTCTGCCATTATTATTTCTATTTTAAAACTGTACAATTTGAAACACTGACAATATTAATGCAAACTCAAACGTCGCGGATCTTACAACTGTAATTTCTAGTACGAACGAATAGATACACACTATGAAGAATATTTCATTTTTCTTTTGGACGCAGAAATTACAAAATCCTTAAATATCACTGTAAACTATTGGTAAGTTAAAAAATCAGTACACTTACTTCAATTATGATAATTCACTTCAAGTAACTTTTAAAATAACGTCAATCTTAAAGTCGTTACATACTTCTGCCATTATTATTTCTATTTTAAAACTGTACAATTTGAAACACTGACAATAGTAATGCAAATTCAATGGATAATTGCAAAACAGTTTTGAATGTTTGTGCTGATTATAATGAGTAGCAAAGAGCCAGAAAGTTTACACAATTTCAATCGTTGATTTTGCACGCGAGGATCGATTCAATTGCGATGCATGTATCGTTGCATTCATAAGCAAGAAAGTTTCTTGCACACATGCTCGAACGATTTAATTCATTCGTGCCTTTACCGGATGCTTCAAGGGTCCTTTAATGTTTCTTAATGGCACTAGATGCTGCACGAGTAAGTGCTGTTAACTTAAAGTAACGCACACTTACTTTATTTCGCCTGTATTGCGTTTTAACGCCGTGCATTGTTCGTGGATTACTGTTTCGTGCAGTTTAATTTAGTAAACAGAGATTATTGATCCCGAGCACGGTACTTTATCCAAGTTCAAATACGGAGCAATGACAACAGCTTATTCTCTGGAATGACGAAAATTTTCAATCACAAAGTTACTAATAAAGCCATCAAAAAATCCAAAATTCGAATTGCAATTCAACATCTTTCCTCTCTCTCCTTTCCTGATGACTATTCCAATTTGTGATTAAGTTCTGTTGATCAAAATTGAAATGTTAATCACTAGGC
Organism: Cerceris rybyensis; assembly: GCA_910591515.1. Lineage (NCBI taxonomy): Eukaryota > Metazoa > Arthropoda > Insecta > Hymenoptera > Crabronidae > Cerceris > Cerceris rybyensis. The sequence continues at coordinate 11,873,379 of OU342790.1, forward strand.
GTTGGAAGGGGGATTGGAATAATGAACAACTTTGGCTATTCCAACACAGAATAATCATTGTACTTATTTCGCTAGAATTCCTAACATTACAAGTAATATAACTGAAACAAACTTAATTTTCAATTTGATATTATTTTTCCGCTTTCGCTTTACCAACGTTGCCACTTCACTCTGCAAAAATCTAGTAGAGAAATAGAATAAGAACCCCATTCAATAGCACGTAGGGTTAGTAAGTCATTTGAAATAGTAGATGTTAGACGAAACAGTTATAGCAGTTAGGAGACTATGATAGTTTTGAAGGTAAAGACTCAGAATCCCAATTAAACAGTCAGACTTCAAATATTCCTTAGCTACCTATGTAACAAGTTCCCTAAATTCTTGTTTAATAAATCATAGTCTCAGTGATCCACAGCCCATCAAAAGCAGGAGGTCCTACGTGGAATAGCCATAACAGTTAGTAGTCTCTAGTGAATTTTAATGTAAAGGCTCAGAATCGCAATTAATTAGTCCCACTTCTAATACTCCCTAGCCATAAGTGTAATAATTTTCCTAAATTCTTGTTTAATACATCTCAAGTCGTCTCAATGATCCACAGTCCATCTAAAGCAGGAGGTCCTACGTGGAATAGCCATAACAGTTAGTAGTCTCTAGTGAATTTGAAGGTAAAGGCTCAGAATCGCAATTAATTAGTCCGATTTTTAATACTCTTTAGCTATAAGTGTAATCATTTCCCTAAATTTCTGTTTAATACATCTCAAGTCCTCTCAATGATCCATAGTCCATCTAAAGCAGTAGGTGCTACGTGGAGTAGCCACAGCAGTTAGTAAACTCTTAAGGATTAAGAACGTAAAGGTTCAGAATCGCAATTAGGTAGTCCGACGTCTAATACTTCTTAGCCATAAGTGTAATAATTTTCCTAAATTCCTATTTAATACATCGCAATCTCAGTGATTCAGAACCCATCTACAGTAGTGGGCCCTTTGTGGGATAACCATAGCAATTAATAGACAATAGTAGATTTGAAGCTAAAATCAAGGCCTCCCCATCAGTCACATCGAGTTCACATCTCTACCCACCACCAGAAAATTTCTCTAAATTATTATTTAACGCGTCATAGCCACGGTAATTCAAAAAACACCTAAAGAAATGATAGATTGTAAGTTGTACTTGAATAACCGTGGCAATTAAAGGCAAAACATATAAAGAACGAAAGGAAGAGTAAAAATCGGAAGTGAAAGCATAAATAATACAAATTTTCAGGGGCTCTTTGGTGATGTACGACAGCGCTAGCTGTTCGTACGCAGGTGCGCTCGAATTAAAGGGAGCCTCCGGAACCGGAGCCGGAGCGGCGGCCACGGCCGCAGGTGTAACCGCGGCCAGCGTAAAGCAAGAGAATTGGTCCTACCGTGGCCTTACCTGCGGTAGCACCTTCCAGAGGCTCAAAGAAAGCGTTGACAAAGCCAAACAGGCTCTCGCTGATAGAGGTGGATATTTGGCTGGTGCTTTTTCCCCACCGCCACGTGCCAATTCATCCGCCATTTCGCCGACTGCCTCCATCACCGGTGAGTCCTTTTCTGATTATTAAACATTTCAGTACGATCAGTACTAGCTATAATTTAATACTAGAACTACCGGCGTTAAATATATTTTATTTTTGTATATTAAATAAGTACTAAACTGTACTTTTGTATGTTATACTATTTCAATTTAGTACTTTTGTATGTTGAATAATATTTGTGAATTTTCGTATATTAAATAAGTACTTTGGACGAAGAGTCGAGGGATGAAAAAGATGATTAATTTGATAACTTGTGTTTTATGAGATAAATGTGTTGACGTTCTACAAAATTAAAGAATTTTTGGAATAAATTGGAATATATTGGAAATCAGTCATTTTGAGTGGCTTGGTAGTTCTTGTGTTAAATTAACATTCCGCCTAGCATTTGTATAAAATTCATATCGGCGAAACCACGATAATTGTCAATCCTGCATTTGTAAAGTGGCAAGTAAATTGTAATACTGTTCTGTAGATTTTTATACATTTATGGGAATTTTATAAATGTAAAATTGTATGGAATGGGCGCGATAAATGATTTTACTATTTCTGTAAAGTGATATGATGATTTTTTCAATTTTTCTTTCAATGGCTTCAGAATCTCCGACGCTTATAAAGTATCAAAAAGTAAAGGTAGTGTTTGTTCAGATTCTTAAGTCTTTTTAATTGTGTGTCAGCACGTTTTAACAAATTATACGTTAGTTAGATTATACGTTAACTTTGGTGATTCGAATACCCCGTGGCCTTGAGAAACTAAAAAATCGAAACCGCCTTATCAATTTCGAATCTTCCAACGTTGCATCGAACCTACTAATTGCAATTTCCGCTCGAAAAGCACTCATCGAAGAATCTCGCAAGAAGGTAGAAGAATATTTTGTATAATTTCAGACACTATACGTGCAACAAAGTGTACGGTCCCTCTAATGCATAGTTATAAGCGTCCCTCGTTAGCATATCGCTGAAATTACAGCGCGCAAAAGGTGCCTGAAATAATAATTCGCAAATCGTTCACCAACACGCGATTCTACTTCTTTTCCTTCGGTGGTCCAACGTTTTGGAAGTAGTTTAAGCAACATCTACGGGGATTAGAAATCTTCGTTGACCCTCAGGTGAGCTTTCTAAATATAGCTACCATTCTCCTGATCCATCTTAAACACTGGTAGCATCCAATTTTTCATGTATTTCTGTTCAAATGCTAGATAAGCCGACAAGACATCTCATTTTTATTTTACAACGCGAAGAAATTTACTTAAAAAAGAAGATATACAATATTTGTTCTTTGTAACAGTGCAGAGTACATCTCGAGCGAAATTTTAATAATACTTAATGAATCACAGTCAAAATATTCTAACAAATACATAAAAAACCACATTTCTTTACACTTTACCTAATAATTCTCACTAACTAAAGAAAAATTAAAATTTAGGGACTATATTTTTCTAATTTGTAGACCATAAAGACACACATTTCAGAATAGTACAAATACATTTGAAAGCAGAGTTTTATCACCTAAAGTTAACATTTTAACCCTTTGCACTCTGAGCCATCTCTGGCGTTATTTGTTAGCAATTTATCGGCACTTTATTATTTGCTATTTTTTGCTATTTTAATAGAAAAATTCAGGTAAATATATATTTCTTAAAACCTTGCGGTGCAATAAGTTCATCCTCTGCAATTACTAACAAATTCGAAGGTCCTCTTAGAGGGTGCAACAGAGTGATATGCTAAATTTGCGATGTCCCCTCAGGTGAGACATCGGAGTGCAAAGGGTTAAAGTCATTGACAGGAGATTTCTCGTGAAAGAAAACTTTAAAGCAAGTTGTATGAGAAGAAACGACTATCCTTTCATTTTTCTCTGCATTTTTGTGTACTTTTGTTTATTGTCGTCGCATCTCTTGCTACATTGCGATGTATTAAATGATGTGGTGTGTTATTTTAAACACAACAGTTAGAGCAAAGTAATATAAATGAAAAACAACAAATGCCCTCCGATATTGACATATAATCTCTATAGAAAGCGCAATAAATAAGTTTTAACGATGTTTCAACCTAATCGGCCACAGATCCGTCATAGAGGAAAGTGTTCCTTTTCAACAAGGTCGCGGATATGAATCGAACACGGAGAAACTACTCTCTCGGTGCAAAATAATCTCTCTAATGTTAAACGCGGGTCACGCACGTACGCGTGGAAAAGGCACGCAACTCGTTTACGTGTAAGCTCGTGCCAGAGCTAGTCGTGACGAGATAGCATCGATATTGCACCGAGATTTTAACGTCAGTGGCGAAAGCAATTACACTGAGTCACTCCTTTTCTCACCGTGTTAACGAATTCAGACCTTTAATCGAACCTTTCGATCTTGACGCATTTTGTGCCGGCGATGAGAAACGTGGTATTACAGGCTACCGTGAATTTTCTCACGGTGTTTCAGTTTTTTTTTCTTGATAATTAACACTCTATAGCGTGCTCGAGGCGATTTACAGGTCAGAAAACATGGGAATTGTGTCAGAATTGTAAATCTACTTTTGGAAAGAACATTTTTATCATTTCACGAGTATATAGAATAGTAGATCTTGATTTTGGAAAAATATCTGAAGATTAGTTTCGGAAGAAGTGGTATTACTTCGTGGAAAACATCGTAAAATTAGAACGTAGGGAGAAAATACGACGCAAGTCTTTCGAGAATCTTAAAAACTAGGGGAAGAAAATTCTTGTGGGACAAACATCCCGATTTTCTGCCAAAAAGAGTGGCAATTTTGGGATTTAATAATTTTGCAAACCATATCTCACAACTCCACTTAAATCGCAGTAATCCAATTCCTCAAATAAATAAGTAAGTAAAGACTAAAACAGTTTCATCCCCATTCTAAAACCAAGAATCTGAAACAGCACACGGTACCGATCTCATAAGTACAAAAAAAAATCATAAAGAGAAGGATAATGATGATTTTGGATGCAATAATTTTGCAAACCTCACAATTCCACTCCAATCGCAGTAATCCAATACCTTAAACAAATTTAAAAAAGACTAAAGTGTCATCCTCATTCTAATACCAAGAATCTAGAACAGCACATGGTACCGATCTCATAAGTACAAAAAAAATCATAAAGAGAAAGATAATAATCTCAGATGCAATAATTTTGCAAACCAAATCTCACAATTCCACTTCAATCGCAGTAATCCAATTTCTTAAATAAATAAATAAAGAAGACTAAAACTGTTTCATCCCCATATTAATACCAAGAACCTGAAACAGCTCACGGTACCGATATCACAAGTACAAAAAAAAATTATAAAGAGAAGGATAATGGCAATGATGGATGTAATAATTGTGCAAACCAAATCTCACAATTCCACTTCAATCGCAGTAATACTTAAATTCCTTAAATAAATAAGTAAGGAAAACTAAAATAGTTTCATCCCCATTTTAATATCAAGAATCTGTAGCAGCACACGGTACCGATTTCACAGGTACAAAAAAAATCATATGTGTAGAGAAGGATATTGACGATCTTGGATACAATAATTTTGCAAACCATTCCTCACAATTCCACTCCAATCGCAGTAATCCAATTCCTTAAATAAGCGACAGAAAGCAGAACAATCTCATTCCCATTGTGATACCGAGAAGCAGAAAAGATGCATGTCATCGACCTCGCGTGGCAGAAAGAAAAAACAGTAAGGGGGAAGAGGGTGGTGATCTCGGGTGCAATAATTTGTCAAGCCGTGCCGCCGCGATACCGGCGGCCTGACTGTTGCTCTTCGTTGTCGCCGATTTCCGATTGTTTTTTTAAAGCGCCGGTCGCCGAGGACATTAATTACCCGGGCAGTGTAAATCACGTTATCTACCGCCTACGCCCCCGTCGAGCAAACGGAGGGAGGAAGAGGAGAGGTCGAACCTCGGTGCACCGACGGGGGTGTTGCACGGGGGTTGCAACGCTGCCAACCGAGCAAAACGCGATGCTCGACTGTGCTCTCCACAGCCGCACCAATATCCTGCGAACTCTTCGTTGAATTTATCGCCGATACGAAAGTTTGCGCGTTACTTCGAATCGCCACCCCTTTCCTTTTTTTCCTTCTTATTTTTCTTCAGGGTGCTTGAGCGACTTTCGCGTTTTGGACGATGAGTTCAAGGAGTTTATTTCATTCTATGATATCCGACGATCGCGCGTGACTAATTTTTATCGCTTTTTCTTTAAAACGGCGTGAAATTGGGATGGCTTGATGGACGTAGCTTTTGAGGCTTTAAATTGAGATGGGTGATTGGTTTAATGGACGATGTAACTCGATATAGTTCTACGATTTGTGTTGTAGTTTATGGTAGCAAAGACTTGAAAGATGCAATGAGCTTTCAGATTTCAATTTTGAAAGAGTGAATATATTTCTTTCCTTTCTATAATCTTAACCCTTTGCGCTCCGAATTATTTTATTAACTTTTTGTCAGATAGGCAAATATAATCTCGGAAAATTGTCTACTGTTGATTATTCGTTTTTATTTAATACTAGGAACAATTGTAGATACTGCGGTGTATTCCTGTTAAAATGCAAAATTATTCTTGATTTCGAAAAGTCGATAATTAGTATATGAAACATTAAGTGTCACAAAAAGCTGTGTCGAGTGTAGCTCCACATAGGAGTGCAAAGGGTTAATGAAGCAGAGATACTCACATAGTGTGATACAAAGTCTAAAATCATCATAGACAACCATTTTCAAACCTTAGGTGAACCACTGATTACTGAGATGACGAACTCAAGTTTCTCAGTGTGTTAAACAATGACCATCTCTCACACTACCCTGATAATCTGTCCCCGTTGCAAAACACCCTCCACCACCAGTCTCTCCCGCCCATTCTTAACATTTCCACAAATACCAAGCCTCTGAAAATGCGAACCAAACAAAAGAAAGCTATCAATCCTTCAAACAATCCCTATCCACCACGTTCACCAAGCTCTATCATCCAAATATCATCCTCCTCAATCAACAACACCCTCAATGAAAGACAAAAAACAATCAAAATTATTCGATCAGCGCAAAATCATCTATCCAACAGTACGAGCTAAAAATGAAAATACATATCTCAATTTCCCAATCTTCCCAGAGCATCCACCAGCACCTCAAAATTTCGGCGAGAGCCGTGTCTCTCGTTGCAAGATGGTGGGTCGATGATGGCGGCGTAGTTGCGAAAATGTGGATGACAAGGGAGGAGGAGCGGTTAGGGGTTAGCCGGGAACGTATCCATGACGACCGACCGCCCCACGAATCGCCACCCTCGGAGATCCCGGATGCACCCCTCGGCATCCCAGCATCCCAGAATCCCTCTCTGCCTACGTCTCCGTTCTCTCAGGCTTCGGTCTCCCTCCACGAAGGGGATGATGCTGGGCTACTTAGATTTTAAGTCGGGCCATTTCGTGCGGGGGATCTCTACCTTTACGTATACATATATACATGTATACCTATATGTATGTATATATACCTATATATTATATGTATATGTGTAAGTACCTGGTCATAATTCTCTCGCGAATTTCAGTGCCTTGACAAAGGGGAAATTCTCGGCGAAATTGTAGTGCTGCTTTGCGTTATCTTCTTTGTTGAAATTTAACGTGGTTTGTGGATGATGGGACTGAGAGAGGGATGGAAGATGGAGTTTTGAGGGTTTTGTTGGTTGACTTTTCTTTTTGGAGATGTTAGTGAGATGGGAGATAGTTTATTTTGTGGGGAAGCTTTTGGAGGGGGAGATTGTGTTTAGTTTGGTGAGAGTGAGGGGAGCAGTTTTAGGTTGGTGGATGATTTAATAATCTGAAGTGGTTTTGGTGATAACCAGACTGCGGATTTTTATGCATTTATGACAAATTAAATACAGCTAGAATATACAAAAAGAACATAATATAAAAATATATCTAAAATATCCAAAGTATGGTATTTGTTGTAATATTTATTCAGTGCAATAAATCCCTAGATAGGTTTTCCTGTCTCACCTGCATTTGTGAAACTCGAAATTTGCATAAATATCCGCAGTCTAGTGATAACAAACGTGAAACAAGAAGCTAGAGCGTGGCTGTACCACAACTTACCTTTCTAATTTTAGCAATTCTTCAATTTTGCATGATTTCGCTTGTGCACAATTTTCAAATTAATGGATTTAAAAAAAAGAATGTTAAAAATAGTAATATTTTAGAGTATTCTGAGAAATCAGTGATCTACAAATATCATCACAACGATGTACGTTCGATTATATCTTTCTCAACACAAATCTCAATTTTCAATAGTCTTAAACCAACTTTCAAATTGTCTTCAACTGAATAAAATAGCAAGGTTTAAAGTGACAATTGAAACTATCGGAAATAGAAGTCCAAAGCTTTAAAGGCTAGCCGTAAAAAGGCGATCCAGTAGTGCGAGGGTACTAGAACTATCGGATATTGTGTCAGCGTGTCTCAGGGCGGTGCATGTATTTAATGTTTGCCGCTCGAGCACCATATCCCGTCTTGTTTGCCCTGGTAATTGATGTTTGACAAAATGAGGTGACGCGCATGCCGACAACGTGTTTGTCCGCGCACACGGGTTAGCCCTTTTAAGGTTCAGAGACTTACACGACGTTCGATCGACTGCACGCTCGACTGAGAGTCGAGACGAAGGGCCATTTATAAGGTCCTAGAAGTTCTTCGAGGAAAAGAAAACGAAGTAAGGATAAAGAGCAAAACTTCTTTTCCTTAGGTTCCTTCGAACGTGATTGAATAGTAAGGTTCTTTGGGTTTTGGGAGGAATATTCTATTTTGAGGTAAATAGAGTTTAATTTTGGAGCTATGGGGATGAAGGAGTTATGTGTCAGTATGGTTTGAGGTAAATTGGAATTATTGAAAACCTTAGGAAAAATTTAGAATCATCGTGGTAATATGAAAGTTTAGTAAGATTACTTGGAATGGTTGTAGTAATTAATTTTGATAGTATAAAAATAAATTATATTTGCGGAGACAGTATTCATATTTTTGTTAGTGTTGAAATATCATGGATCGTTAATTTTAAGGGAGGGACGATGGGAGAAGGGTTAAATTTATGATAGGATGATATCCGGAATAAGAGTTACGTACACTTGGAAACTATAGGATCACTTTTACCAGCTTGACTTTTAGGAGGGTTGTTTGAGACCCTCGAACTTCGATTTTATTTGGTTTGAAAAAGCTACACCGACAGTGCAAAATACTAAAGAGCAGGAAAAGTATTATCAATGAAACAATACTCATAGAATTCTTGCCAGATTATATTATGTGTATGATATTAACACTAGAACTACCAAGCAAGTCAAAATGACTAGTGCTCAATTTTTTCCAAATATTCTCAAAGTTTATAGGAGAGTCATAGAGCAGAGATTCTATGTTGATTTTACAAAACACAGATTACCAAATCGATCGCTTTTTCCAATTTTTGCTTCCCCATTTTCCAAAGCACTAATTTAATAGATTGAGATATAACCGATTTAAGGTCGGTAATTCTGGTGTTAAATCTCCAAACATCTAATTAGTGCTTCCAAGTTCAAATTTCTATTGTCTTTCCAAGATTTTTCTATCATTTACTTAATGCATCATAATCTCAGCAGTTTTGAACTCATTTAAAATGATCAAAAAATACAGGGAAGGAAAAAAGAGACTCGTTAACTTTGATAACTTAAGTTTATTTAAAAAAGTACATAAAAATGTATACAATCGGCTCGAAGTACAGATTTCACCCCTAGGCTTAAAGACAGATGGAGATAATTGCATGGACAATCTCGAACCGGCATACTCGATGACACCATGAGATATTTCACGCTTGACACGGAATTCGAGATACGTTTCCCGGTGGTAAAAAGGAGCAATTAAAGCTTAGAAAAGTATCGCCTCCGACACTTTGGTAGCCCCCGCCGGAAGACTCCTGAACGCCTACGTTTTATATGGCCGGGGGTAATGTCACCTCTCATCTGTCTAATTGCACGGAATGGGGCACCTCCCGAGACAAACGGCGCGACATAAAAGAACCTTCCTCGCACCCTTCCCACCGATTTTTCATATACAAAGGGACTTCCAGAACTGCCGTATCATTCGCTCTTTTCATAATTGCAAATAGAAATTTTCTCAAATATCAACAGCTTGTATCGAATCTCTGATGTAGGAAGATTTAAAGCAAAAATCCATTTCTATACTGTTGCAATATGTTGGTATAAAAACTCCTTGCCATTTGGATTATTGTGGCAGTGCAGAAGTAGCGGTATTAAATTTCTATATCAATTAATTGCTCATTGCAGCTGTTGTTTAATTGTTATCTGTACATAGCAGATGTAGAAATTAAACAATTTAAGTACTCACCTTTCCCGCAAATTTCTGTCAAAAAAATTGCGCCAATTTTGGCCACATACTCGGTGTCATTATAATTGTTTATTACATTTCTATCAATTAATTAATCAAGTCTTCTGATATTTGTAATGCAGAAGCAGCATCAATTAATAATACGTCATTTATGGAGACCCATCCCGTATAAGCGGGTCTTCGAGAAGGGAGGATCACGGTGACCAAGACGCGTTGATAATTGCCGGTATCGGTTAACCCAGGGGGTGGTTATGGGGTCTCGAACACCCTTCGGCATCCTCGGGCCGAGGCTAACCCCCGTCGGTGTGATCCCTTTTGCCCTTCATCCGGGAACCTTTGCGCGCCCCTTCGCTTCCGTCAGCCACCGCCACCGGCAACTACGGCTGGTTCACCCTCTTTCTCAGATAATTCCATGGGGTGACCAAGGTTCACAGGATCGTAACTGTCTTCTCGCTAAAAAATGGAAAGAATACATTAAAGAAATTCGGGAAGACATCCAGATGACCCCGGATATCCGACTGAGATCCTTGAAAAAGAGAAGGCAGAACCTTAAGGGTAGGAGATTTGTCGAATATTTCATATATATTGATCACAGAATAAATATCCAATTTAATTTAACGAATCCTTTAACGAGTCATACTTTCCCAGAACTTACAATTATTAAGATCTATCCTACTTCTCCCTAAATTATCCCAATTACACAAAAAAACTACCTGATCAAACGCAACCCTTAAAAAAGTAAAACAACCAATCTCCACTAACTCCATCATTTCCAAAATCTTCCATCCATCAACCTACATCCAACAACATTCAAAAACCCAATTAAACTACCAAAGAACACAAATTCCATCCACAATCTCCTCCCTTCCCAAAACCACCCCCAAAAATCCTCTAAAACGAGAAATTTTCTATGTAAGGTCACACTGAATCTCAATCCATGCAACACCAACTAAAAATGGCAATGATCGATTGCATTTCTCCGTGCACGGCGTTTAGGTCGATCGCGCTCGAGCGAATTCTGGGTACCACCAGGGGTTATGTCTTTCTGTTCTCCTACGGCTCGTTGCAGGCCCCGTGACTAATCATGATAGTTCCGCCCGGGAACGGCGGGGACACACGACTCTCAGTTCCGGTTCCGGCGCGTGCTGCCTCTCCCTCTCACCGCCGCCAACCCACCCCATCCACCCGAAACCCCCTAAACCACCCCTTGAACCCCCGTGGCTCGAGCCACCCTCTCGCGCAATTATTGCGCTTTGCAACAAAGACCGTGGCGCAGGATCGCAGGGGTACGTCGGTGGTGCTGTTACTCCCTTATCTTCCTGCTACATCTCCTCCTCCCTCTGACGCTCTTCTTCCGATCCTTCTGCCTTCTCCTTTTCCTCCGTTTTTTCCTCCTGTCACCGAGCACTGTAGAATACTACCGCCATTACCGCTATCTTCCTCCGCGTTTCCTTCTTCCGCTTTGGCTTTTTCTATCTTCGTAGTTTTATCGTTATTTCTATCGTGAAACCTTGTTTCTCTCTGGTTCTTCTGTTCTATCGTTTTTTTTAGGTGCTCCTTGTGCCAGATGTCGCGAGATTGTTTCTGGGTTGTTGTTTTTCAGATTGGGTGAGAGTGTCTTGAGGATTTGGTAAGTGGGATGGATGAAGAGCTTAAGGAGGGTTGGAGAATATGGGGGAGCTTTTTTATGATGTTTTTTTTTGTAGATATAAGTAGTATTGGATTGTTTAAGGTGTGAATTAGTTTTGGAGATTAAATAAGGAATTGTTGATGGTGGAAAATGGGTTTAAGTATAATAAACAGAGCTTTCTGCTTTCACTTTGAACGTTAGTAACAATTAGTCGAAGAGTTTCTGTTCTCTAGAAAGGTCATATAATTCTTCAATAAAACTAGTCTCTCTTTCACTATCGTTACCTATCTATACAACACCAGTGAATCCCAAAATGCAAAAATAGAATTTTCTTTTCTTTCGAATACTCTAAATTACCCCATAAAACCAGCCCCTCTTCCTTCTTCTCCACCTACTTCACACCATCCATAACTGAATAAAAAAAATATCTACCCCAGCTCTTTCCAAAATCCTTAAGTTACACCATACTAGTGTCAGTTAGGTAATATTTTCAAGAAATCTATTCTCATTCTGAATAATAAGTGAATTCTAAAACTCAAAAAGGAGTTCTGTTTGCAACTAGATATTTTAAATTATCCTGAACAACTAGTTCCCTTCCTACCGTCCCTAGAATCCCACTTTACCACGTGTCCACATATCTCTCTGGCTTATGCAACCGGCATACGTAGCCGCTGACACGGCGATCGTGCAGTCAGGTTGCCTGCCAGCCCTTACAATCATTATTCATCCTCGCGCGACCTATGGCCCACCCACCCGACGTCGTGAAATAACCTCGTTAAGCTACTAACTGCCACGCCGGTGCAGAAGGTCGTGAACGTTCGTGGAGAATGAAAAGAAAATGAACGAAAGAGAACCGAGGGGGAGAGACACTCACCGTTCCACGTGACTCGACGGAAATTCGACCGAAAAGGCTTTCGCGCGGGGATGAAACTTTGCTGGATATTTTATACTAGGGGCGGATTTTAAGTCCATGCTTTTTTATTGATATTATCCTAGGGCGAAGAAAAATGGAGATTTAGATGTAATTTGTAATTTTGGTTATGAATGTGAAAGTTTTGAGATGGAATTAGAAATGTAGGATGTTTTAAGGGTAGTTTTAATAGTATAACTAGTGGAGTTAAATGTAATATATTTAAGGAGATCCAGTAAGCAGTTTGGGAAACGAGGAATTAGAAAAGGAGAAAGATGATGGATTAATTTATGTTCTCCTTATAAATTTAGATTTTCTTATTCTCTATTTTCATAAAAATCGGAGTATATAAGTTCCCGAACTTTTCTTCTTAGTCTCAAATACGGATAAACCTCTTAATGCTCCTTCTAGCCCTGCCCGTCCCTTTCAGTCGTGACTGTCCCTTCCAGTCCTACCTGCCCTTTCCAGTCCTGCCTGTCCCGTATGTCCTGTTTGTCTCCTAATATTTTTGGCTCATAGTTCAAAAGCTCGTATTTTTAGAGGAAATTTGGCAATTTTGGTTGAGCTTTTTAGTTTGAGCCACCAGAACTGAGCTTGCAAGCTCAGATGTCGATGCTCAAACTAAAAAGCTCACATTTTTGGAGGAAATTTGGAAAATTTTATTGAGCTTTTTAGTTTGAGCCATCAGTACTGAGCTTGCAAGCTCAGATGTCGATGCTCAAACTAAAAAGCTCACATTTTTGGACGAAATTTGGAAATTTTTACTGAGCTTTTTAGTTTGAGCCATCAGGAATGACCTTGCAAGCTCAGATGTCGTTGCTCAAACTAAAAAGCTCACATTTTTGGGGGAAATTTGGAAAATTTTATTGAGCTTTTTAGTTTGAGCCATCAAGTGCGAGCTTGCAAGCTCAGATGTCGATGCTCAAACTAAAAAGCTCACATTTTTGGAGGAAATTTGGAAAATTTTATTGAGCTTTTTAGTTTGAGCCATCAAGTGTGTGCTTGCAAGCTCAGATGTCGCTGCTCAAACTAAAAAGCTCACATTTTGGGAGGAATTTTGGAAATTTTTATTGAGCTTTTTAGTTTGAGCCATCAAGTGCGAGCTTGCAAGCTCAGATGTCGGTGCTCAAACTAAAAAGCTCACATTTTGGAAGGAAATTTGGAAATTTGTATTGAGCTTTTCAGTTTGAGCCATCAAGTGTGAGCTTGCAAGCTCAGATGTCACTGCTCAAACTAAAAAGCTCACATTTTGGGAGGAATTTTGGAAATTTATATTGAGCTTTTTAGTTTGAGCCATCAGAACTGAGCTTGCAAGCACAGATGTCGCTGCTCAAATTAAAAAGCTCACATTTTGTGAGGAATTTTGGAAATTTTTATTGAGCTTTTTAGTTTGAGCCATCAGAACTGAGCTTGCAAGCTCAGATGTCGATGCTCAAACTAAAAAGCTCACATTTTGGGAGGAATTTTGGAAATTTATATTTAGCTTTTTAGTTTGAGCCATCAGAACTGAGCTTGCAAGCTCAGATGTCGATGCTCAAACTAAAAAGCTCACATTTTGGGAGGAATTTTGGAAATTTTTATTGAGCTTTTTAGTTTGAGCCATCAGAACTGAGCTTGCAAGCTCAGATGTCGATGCTCAAACTAAAAAGCTCACATTTTTGGAGGAAATTTGGAAAATTTTATTGAGCTTTTTAGTTTGAGCCATCAAGTGTGTGCTTGCAAGCTCAGATGTCGCTGCTCAAACTAAAAAGCTCACATTTTGGGAGGAATTTTGGAAATTTTTATTGAGCTTTTTAGTTTGAGCCATCAAGTGCGAGCTTGCAAGCTCAGATATCGTTGCTCAAACTAAAATGCTCACTCGGATTTTAAAGAACAGATCATTTTTTGAGAAAACGAAGAGTAAGTCATCTTAACAGCCTTCGTAGTTCTAGTATTAAGGAAGATTGTAGATTCTGTGTCTGGAAATTGTAAATATGTAGTGTTCTTACGTTAAACTGGAGATAATTAATGATGTTAAGGGTCTAAGGTTCCAATCCAATGTTAATTATGTTGAAAAGTAATTTTTATTATTGATCGACGATAGTGTAAAACGTTATTTTTATTAAATTCTATCTTTTTATCGGAGCAGAGTAAGTAAAAAACAGTTAACATTAATCGGTTAAGAAGTTCACCGTGAAACAACCCCTGGTACAATCTTCAACGGCGTTGTATTTTCGTCCAAGTAGTTTGGATCAATACTAAAACCGATGGTTAGGTTCCAGCAAACCACCCTTAACTTTGGAGAATCTTCGGCTAGATGGCACTGTCTTGCGACACCATCCCTTATTTTAGTCGCCTCAAAGTGCGTCAGATGTCGTCCAACTCGGTACTCACCCTTATTTGGTGTCTCCTAGAATTCTCCTACATCGTTTTGTCTCGACGAAGCTACGATCATTAAGCATGGTCACTAATTATTCGTAAATTAAAGTACCAACCCCTTCGAGAAGTATTGAGAATAATAATTGCTAAACCTTACATCAAGTCTCCACTTGAACTTGGACTCCAATAATTAGAAAATTTTTATTTTGAGATCAGATTTAAATTGTTGATTTTGATATGTAGTTTCATTTTGTTTAGAAGGAAGCATTTAGGGATAATGGCTGCAGTTTATTTCGAACAATTGATGCTGCAATCAATGTGTAATTTATGTGGAATGATTAGAATTTTTAAGGAATATACGTAGGACCAATGATTTTTGGGATGACATTTCTCTATGAGGGTCATGGGGGAAGTAAGATTACTCTTCGTAAGATTCGTGTAAAGGATGAGGAAACAGTGGACTTTCGTCAATACGGTTGTGTAGAGGACATCAAATAAGAATTTTAAACGCAGAGACAAGCCAATAATTACGAAAAATTATAACAATTGCTAAACAGCACAAAGGAAAATGTGGTTGATGCAAGTACCGCACATATGATTAATAAATCCAAAAAAACATAACGAAAATACTCGATGACTTTGAATTCTCAGGAAGTCTGACTAGTGACTCTACATAAACTACTTAAAAATCGTATAAGAACCAACCATAAATTCCCACAACTATTTCACCATCTTGAACTTGCCATTATTATCACCCTATAACTCAATCCAATTAAAAGTCTCAAAAATCATTTAACCATCTCAACTCCCTACTACCTAAACAGAAAGAAATATCGAAAAACCTCACAATTAGCAATACCTTGCAAACTTAACACTAGAACTACCACCATTACATCCATCATATCCATACATCCTAAACAAACTCATTGAAAAAACACAAATCAAGAAATAAAAAACTTTAGCAGTTAAATAATTAAAATTTGATAAAACAGTAGTCAAATATTTTCTACACCCTTCTCCCATTTACTTTAGAAATTTTTCAGACAAACTTACAAACCACTTATCTTCACCTTCTCCGTACATTTACAATTAAAACTCCGATTTCTCCAACGACCAAAAACATCCCCTGAAAAACTACAAATTCTCACGCATCTCTTCCAAAGATTCCCGCAGCCCATTCCAACTATTTGTCACCGACAAATCATTCGACCGATTAACGACGAAAAACGTCCGTCACTTATCGAGAATATGTCGGCCGAGCGAAGGGGCGGTCTCACCCCGTGCGATGATGGTGCAAAAGTCGTCGATGCTTCCCGCTGCGATGCCCATGTCAATGGTAGAGCAAGAGAGAGAAAGTCATTAGCCAGTTAATCATGCGTTATCGTGTGTGCTTAATGTTCCGTCAATGAAGGAGTGACTGGGGAGTGAGCAACGGAAGAGGGAGCCGTCGGGTAGCCCCTTTTTTTCGGCCTTTTCTTGGCTCCCAGTCAATATTGTCGGCGTGCAACGCAGCGTGAGCAACAGATCACGCTCAAAGCCGACCTCAACCCTCACCTTTTGTCGTGGCGTCCCTCTCCTCTTCTTCGGCTAATGGAAGCCGACGAGTTACTTCGGTTAAGTCGACCTGTCACAGAGAAACTCCTCGGCCTCTTTCAGAAGGCTGCGATTTCGTTTTGACATCATGGACTTCAACCCCTTTGGTCTGCGAATGCAACTTGGGTTTTGGCGTTTAAGAAGAGGGGTTTTAAGGCTGCGTTCTTCGATGCTGTTTCGGTGGAGGGCAATGGTAGCAGAATCTAAGGGTAGTGAACTCATACGTTTGGTTCAATGTATGTTACATTTACCAAAGTAGTAAGAATAAGTAGATTTTTAAGGTTTTTGAGAATTTTAGAAATTTAGAAGGGTAGAGTTTTTTTCATTTTAAGTGGTAGGGAAATTGAGGGGGTGAATTTTACTTTACTGGCGGCAAAGTAGAAATGAGAGCTATGACGTGTAGAGAGATAAAGTTTTTGACTCCTGATCAGTAGACTGCGGATTTTTATGCATTTAGGACAAATTAAATACGGCTAAAATATACAAAAAGAACATAATATAAAAATATATCTAAAATATCCAATGTATGGTATTTGTTGTAATATTTATTAAGTGCAATAAATCCCTAGATAGGTTTTCCTGTCTCACCTGCATTTTTGAAACTCGAAATTTGCATAAACATCCGCAGTCTACTGATCAGTAAGTGCGGGTTCGAATTCTAGGAAATTCTTCTTTTAACCCTTTGCGGACGTAGACATTTTTGAATATTGACTGATAATCATTTATTCGGCGTTCCAAAAATATCATTTTATCAGAATTTGGGCGAATTATAAATTGCTCCACTTTTAATCATATCTCACCGGTTTTATTTCAATTTTTCAATTTGAATCGTGTAAACATACCCACTCGCATACTCCAGACAAAGAAACCAAAGCACTAAAAGTTGAAAAACTATAAAGAAAAATTTGAGAAGTGATACCAAGTACAAAGCTTTAACGCCACTTATCACCCTCTGTTTTTCTTCACCGATGAATTGTAATTTTACGATGTACATAAATTCGCAAATATCCAAAAGTTTAAAGTAACCTTGTGAGATTTTTGAGAAAACAAAGCAAGCTTAGGCCATGAAAAAGGTAAAACTGAAATCGATAAAATGATATTTCCGTCCTCCCTTTGTCAGTAGCTCGGTTGATGGGATACGTAGCTGAGCACGTAAATACCCTGAAGTAGCCATTCGGTAGTTAGACGGGATCTTGCATTCTAAGTATCTCTGTCACGAACGGAAGTGAGCGTTCTTCCGCGCCAAATGATAACGTGGAACAACGTCGAGCTCAATCGCGCCACTTCAGGCCCCGACGGTATTTGCACTCGTACCGTTCAAAGATCCATGTTTCAAGACGTTCCGTTGTTTAGAAAAAATTTAAGAACCGAGGAGAAGAAACGTGAATAGAGATAAGACGCCTGAGAATATTATCCAAGTGGCGGCACATTAATGTACATTTTCAAACGTTTCGCTGCTTCGAAGCGAACTGACGCCGAAAGTAGACCGGAAGTAACGTGTAACGAGCAATGAAACACCCTATTCGGAGTGCGCTAAGAACGGTTACGCGAAGTCACCACACGGTGGGTGATTAATTTCTGTCGAGGGTGCAACTAATTATCATACGACGTACCACCCTTAGTAAATAAGTAACGCTGATTAACTTGCGAATGCTTTGGATACGTGACCATTGATTTGTTTGATCGTTTACAGAAGATGATTGGTATATGCATTAGTAATGATTTCAGGTGTTGGCAAGGGGGTGAGTTTTCCAGATTTAATTGGACCCAATATCTGGATCTAAGACTCTGACCCAATATTGTAGATTTTATTTTTTGACACGAGAAGACTTTTTCGCGGCTCTTTAATATGTCTTTGACAATATTAATACTTTACACTTGCACGCAAATATTTCCCTGATACTGATATCTCTTCGAAAATTGCAAAGTTTCTACACTGAGTTCTTGGCACAGTTAACCGCAATGAAAAATAACAATTTATGAATTTCCGTAGCGACCAATTATTAAGTTAAAAGCCCAAAAGTGTTGGGCCCGAAAAGTCGATTAATCGACTACCGGTCGGTAAAGTATTAATAATTTTAGAAAAAAACTCTCAACAATCACCACGACTGCGATACATACTTTTCGCAGAAGAGACAACGAGACGAGTTCGGAAACAGATCCTACAGATTCAAATTCGAGTCCGCCATTTAAGAATCCCACTGCATTCTCATCGCAACCAGAGTTCCACCCCCACATCCCTAAACCTCTTCCCAAAAAAGGTCCCAATTTCCAAACCATCTATCAATCGGTAACTCGAAAAAATCAAAATCTTTTCGAAATCAACAACCTTCCTTCCATAAAAATCGATGTTAACACGGCAATGTAAACCCATAGAATAACTCGTAGACAGCAAACGGGTATTTCCTTCCCGGTGCAGAATGACGACGTACCCTATCTCTCGATAGGTCGTACGACGTTACACATTGCATCATTGAAAAGGCGCAGATGCGTCGGGAGGATCGTACGAGAGGAAGAGAAAAGCAGAAGGTACAACCAGAGCTATAACTATGGCCACGAGAAGGACGACAACGACGACGACGACGACCGGTGTTTGTGGCGTCCGCCTCCGCCCCGGCTGCCGACAAAAAGGCGAGAGAATTTCCTGAAATCCTTTCTGAGGGTCTGATTGCCATCATTATCGTGGAGTGGGTAGGAGTAGCACGGCACCGTAGAGGATAGGGTGCCACGGGGTGGGTTTCGGGTGGAGTGGAGCGGAGGATGAGGGTGGTTAGGAGTGGAGAGCCGAGGTTCGGGCTTTCCAAAGGGAGCAACGTAGACAGGCTATAAACGAATGAGAGAGAAAGGACGAAAGGGCGATAGAAGGAGAGAAAGAGAGAGAGAGAAAGAGAACGAGAGAGAGAGAGAACGGAGGACAATCAGTGGTATTCAGCCCAAGCTTAGAACTGGAAGACCAGGGAACGCGGGTTGGGATGACGACGACGGTGGCTACGACGACGGCTACCACCGACGACTGCTTCTCGTGCCTCGAGGATCGATCGACCACCGACAGCCGCTTCGACGTAACACCCGTTTCAACTGTCCACCGGAAGATACCGAACTGTGGCAGTCGGACCTGGTCCACCGGTCTTTGAGAGAGTTCGATTGAGACCTGTCTTGATATCTCCTTTTTGATCAACCACCCTCCTATCTTTGCCAAAAGATTCTATACTATGATACAATTTGAAAGATCCTGTTCAAAGTTCTCATTGATAGAAAGATTTTCAAACATGTAATTCATTTAGGCGGGAAATCACTTGAAGAGATTTATGTAAATGTAATTAAACAATTACTCTTCCCAATTGGTTCCTAACATAATCAATGGTACAACCACCTAGGATTCTTTGGTATAGCCGTTCGACCGTTCGCGAATGGGATTCCATGTTTCTCGAGCGAAAAGCGAGGAAGTAATCGCGGCGGCTGTTACCGGTGACACGCTGTAGTGTCGCGAGGAAATGAACGTTCGCCGAGCACGCAGTCCTCATTCAGGAGGTCTCTGAAAGAAAACCCTGACCTCGGCCAGCCAGCGATTTCTTCGAGCTTTCTATTTCTCCTCCACCCTTCGGCTTTTGAGGATCTCGGTATAGATTACAGGGTAGACTTTCTACTTTTACGAATTAAGGTAGTCTCGCATGGAGAACAGAATGCGAGACGTTGGCGCGGGATTGTCTGTGGCTCTCTTTTTTTGTGGTCTCTTTCTCTCTAGGGTAGAAGAGGGTGGAGAGATCGGCAGAGGTAGAAGTAGAATCTCTCTAAGAGAGATACTGAAGGAGAGGAAGAAAACGATGGAAAGATAGGAACAAAGAGGGAGAGAGAAAGAATAGTGGTAGATCTATAGAGATTTTGCCTCGATCTCTCGTATTCTCTCCCTGTCCTCTTTCTCACCACTGCATCACTATCCCTTTTTTCTCTATCTCCATTTCTCTCCTCCTGTTTCTCTTCTCTCTCTCTCTCTCCCTCTGTCTCTATTTCTCTCATGTTGTGTCGGTGAATGCACGCGTGTATCCAGCAATGTGGCGATGTGGCGAAGCAGTGTGTGATGTGGCCTCGGCTCGACTCGATTCGCGTGGCGGTGGCTGATCGATGCGTCGCCATGACGACGCTTCCGCCGCCAGTCATCCAGCTACCTCCACCCCCAACCCCTACCTCTGCCCCACTCATCGTCGTTTGTTACCATCACCACCCCTAGTCACCTACGCTTCTCCGTCGGCAAGAACCGCGAGATCGCTGACGACACATCCGTAACCATCGTCCTGAACCATCTACCTTATCCAACAGTCAAGGCCAACTCTCGGGGGACCGAGTCTTTGGCCCCGGAAGGATTAAGGATTTCAGATTCGACTGTAGGATTGGTATCTTTGTAATGAGACTTTTAAGAGGACCGACATTTCTTTGGGGAATAATAGAATATTTGTTGATATTGTTGGTTTAAGGGTTGAATGTTATTGGTTGGATACCTGGAAAGGAAATTAGCAGGAGAGTGTATGAAGGGGGTTGTCGATAAGGGTGACGACTTGTTTTGTTATACAGAAGTTATTTATGGTTGGATGTTTGGTACTTGGATTATTTGTATGTGAGGTATTCTTTTTTTAGTTTTTGTTAACACGTTGACTGCCATCGTGGTCACCGATGGCCGGCGACATTGAATTTAATGGAATTTGATATGAGTTTGAGATTGTAACGTTTATGAATTGTCTAACGCGTTCAAATTTTAAATATTGGCGTTTAGAAGATAGAATTCCGATGATATATTTCTATTTGTGTCTTTAGAAAAATTATTAATTTGGTAGATGTGATATAACGAACGAAATGTCAATGGCATTATTAGTGTTAAATGTGATGTTTGTTGATTTTTTTATATTGGGTTTCACTTGTAGTTCTTCCTTTTTTAGTGGGGTGAGAAGAATTATTCAGAGTGTATTATAGTAATGTGTATATAGAGGAGAAGTTTAATAGTAAAAAATAAAAATGAAACGTAAAAATGTATGATAGGACTTACACGGCTTAAAAAATACTTTGCATGTTCGATCGATGCATACCCCGTCAAGTTCGACCCGATGCTCGTTTTACGGG
The DNA here is from genome assembly GCA_910591515.1 of Cerceris rybyensis. NCBI lineage: Eukaryota > Metazoa > Arthropoda > Insecta > Hymenoptera > Crabronidae > Cerceris > Cerceris rybyensis. The sequence continues at coordinate 11,894,876 of OU342790.1, forward strand.
TCACAGATAACGAGTATTCGCGCGGCATGAGTTACCTCTAAATGGAGATTGAATGTAAAATCTGCGAATATGTCATTTAGATTATGAAGCTGATATGCGGCATGGGGGCTGATCGGCATATGCACAAATGCAGGTTGGGATCGATAGTAAATTTCGGCGCAGTTACACGTACATACGTGTCCCTGTTAAAGGATTCGCCTATGTATTTTACCCCTTTCATACATGCAAATTAACGAAACTAATATTTGCGATAATAAATTATTCCCCGTCTAGACTTTCACCCTTTCTACACTATCATAAAGAGCAAAAGAGTACTTGGAAGACTATAAATCTGAATTTAATAGCACCAAGGCTACAGTCAATTCGTAACACTTTTTGCCATGAAAGTTTGACATTCCTCTATGTGTGAAAGGTAGCTCAAATTCAACCACCATAAAATTGAGCCAACAATAAAATACTGTAATTCATATACACGTAGGATCAACCAAATAGGATTACAGACCATCTAAAAATAGGATTTGTTGATTAATTCCACGTTGTCAAGTTTTCTTGACACACGATGGTAACCACACCATACTCAATGTCGGCTACGATTAAAGATCTCTCGTGAACATTATTATATAAATAAATTTTAGCTCTTCAATTTACCCCTAACCAGAGGTCCAAAAATCCTACACACAAATCAGAAATTTTTTAACAACCAATGTAACCAATTCTAACTAACATGAGGTACTAGTAATCACGAGAAAAAAATGGCTATATACAATATTTATCAGAAGCAAAAAGAGTTCCATAGGAGATAAACAAATTTTACCCCTCTAATTTACGCCTAACCAGAGATCCAAAAATCCTACACATAAATCACAAATTTTTTAACGACCATTGCAACCAATTCTAACAAACACGAAGTAACAGCAATCGGGAGGAAAAAAAAGCCAGCCACCACAGATACTTAGCTTAACCGAACAACAGTGGCTATGTATTTATCAGAAGCAGCAGGAGTCCCGCTATCAGCAATACATTCGTTATTCCACGCTAACAAAATATGCTCGGTGAATGCGTGCCTCGGCCGGCCGGCTGCGGGCACACGATGTAAATAATCGTTTATTGATTAACTGTTTGACTGCGCAAGTCGAGTTAACTATGGCTAATCTCTGATTTGTAACGCCTCCCGCCAGTAACCCCGCTTTTCCACGCGGGGGTTGCACCGGAATCGTCAGGATAGATGGGGGTGAAGGGGGGAGGGGGGGGGGTGGTTGCGCGGAGGTTGGAGGGGTACGAGAGGAACGGCGATGAGAGACGTAGAGGGGGTGAGAGAGAGAGAGTCTGAGGGAGCTGGAGGAGGATGAGAGATGCTGGAGGGCTGGCCACCCCCTCGGCACGTAGTTTTCGCCCCTGCAACCCTCCTAGCGCTAACACGGAATTAATATCTCGCGAGTTAGCGCCCCCTTTTCATCCCCCTCGACGGCCCCAAAACGGAAATGAGCGCGCGGATGCCTCTGCTCTCTCGGTTCTCCGCTCTTCTATCGTCTTTTCACTTCCACCCCCGTTTTCACCCTTCTCTCTCATTCTCCATGCTTTCTACCAGTCTTTCTACCTCTGTCTCTGAATTTCCACTATCCTTCGTCCGCTTTGGGGTCCTCCGGTTTGCTGTCCCTCGGTCTTCTTCTTCTTCGTCTCTCGACTGTTTCTAGCTTCGCTAATGTGACACCGTCGGTGCACGAAAGCCCGAGGATGGTAGTTCCTCCGCGTAGCCGTGCTCGTTGTTTCGAGTTCTTGACACGCGCACATCGTCCCGATGATAATTATTTTTTCAGCAGAATAAACGACGAGGATCGCGACACGTTTTAATAAATTGCACCTACGATTCTTTAATTACGGGAGATGCGGAATATTGGAAGAGATCAGTCCAGACTGGAAGGGTAGATAGAGGATAGTTCGTGATAGAGGGTAGTTCTTGTTATTTTTTTGTAAAATATGTCTGTATAAGTTGAAGTTGAGCTTGAACTAACTTGGAATAAATGAAGATATGATATAAGAGTTTTATTTTGATATTTGTTTATTTAAAATTGAAACTGGTATCGGCAAGAGGAGATTAACTTTGAATCAACACAAATTTACTAAAGTTACCATGTACTCCTGGACTTTGGTACTTTAGCTTTATCTCCTACGATTAGTTATCTGTTTCAAGTAGATTAGATGTCTTCTACATAGATGTTTATACTCGTATGTACAACTTTGACTATCAAGGTCACCTCCCCAAAGACTCACCACATTAAATAAATCCTCGACCACCTAATCTACACCATACGCGTCTCATGGGACAAACTCCCCAGAGACGACAAGAAGAGGGTTCCATTTCAAGTCCACCATTTACAATTCCAAAAATTCCACCACTTAATCTCACCCCCTAATGATAACCCCAAAAAATTCAGTTTCATTTTCCTTCTAAAACTACCAATCTGAATAAATTTTAACTTGAAATTTTTACTCAGAACATTAAAGAAGGGAGGTGGAATTTTCGGGTGTCAGTTCCAAAGCCTGTTAACGAGGCGAATAGAAGCGGATATCTCGGTTGGCAGGAACAAAAGAGCGAAGTTCCTCGGTCCGGTGCGACTGGAGATATGCAAATATCACCATAGACATAATTAGGCTGGATATATGAAGCGTGCATGAACGACGCATTCGCATTGGTAACTTTGGGGGATGTACGAGCTCCTTTGTTTGAACCAACGTCTGCGTTCTTCCGTGACGTAATTAATGGCCTTTGGTACTACAACTGCACCCCAGCTCTTACGGAGGCTACTCCGTGCTCATCCTCGAGTGATCTACTCCGTTCGGGCTTCGAATACCGAAGATCCGGGGAGAAGAGATTTTATCGAGTACTAATTCGAGAACGATGCCTTTTTCGAGTGGTCCTAAAGGTAGAAAACAGATTATTCTTGCGCAAAGTGCAATTTTTCGTTAGCATGATGTATAAAAACAAATTGTATTTATGTATATCACTTTACATCCCTTGATTAGAAAATTGAGTCATTTGAACATTATTTCAAAGTTTTTTGTTTGGAGATCTGTTTGTCTTTATTATCTGTTTTGCGTTAGTGAAATAACAACATATTAACACTATCCGTACCGACACTGTGGATATTTATTCTTCCCATAACAGATCTTGCGATCGGTTATGAAGTAGTAATATATTTCTGAAATTAAAATAGGAAACAAGGTACGAAACAGTCTTTACTTAACACTAGATTTCCGGAGCCAATTTGGCTCATTCAAAATTTGATTACCACATGTATAATATGTTGGTTGGTTAATATTTTAATAATAAATCGTTCATTTCAATTGATTTGGAACTATTTTCTTTGCAAAAAATTTCAATTTTCTTGTATGATTCAAATTGGCTCACTTCAGAAAAATAGATATATCAATATCCCTAAATATAGTGTTAATAGTACAAAAAATTCGAGCACTTATGGTATGGTTAATGTTAAAAAATTGTAATAATAATATGGTAATTAAAGAAAAATTTGTAAGAGGTGACGAGAATTTGGCCAACCTCCAATAACTAGACGTCTGAGTCTTTGACCGGTACCTACCGCGGCCCGTATGAATTTCTCGTTGCAATATAAACAATTATTTGTCTGCAAATTTAAAATTTTCATTGTGAAGTAAAATAATTACACACTCCTTAGTTACTTCAAAAATCTGCCACCTAAAACGTAGAAATTTTTGATATATTCTTCAATTCTTTTTTTACAAATGAAGATACGACGTGGAAGTTGTAATTAACTGTTCAGTATAAGGATGGAAAATAATTACCGTTTTTATCCTTTGAGAGTAGCACGGAAATCAATCGAAATCTGGGGTTGGTGTAAAGCAAACGTTCGGCTTTGTGGCAGTGCCGGGTGCAGATCTGCAAACATGCCATACGAACATGCTTACAGATGCGCCGGACTTTAAAACGCTATGCAAAGATTCACCATAAGAGGTTTCCATATTTTAAACTCATGCTCGGCCACACTGTACCAAGATCATCGTCAGTTAAAACGACTGGTTCCTAATTTTTTAGAAACACACCCCATCATAGGTGACCCATGATGTAGATATGTACCTACCCTTTAAAACATAACTTACTGAGTAATTATATCATAAACCCTTTCACAGTTTGGTAAAATTACGAATTCTGACCCAAAAAATGCCTAATTCTTTTAATGTTCGAAATCACTTCGGCATGCAAACTAAACCACGTCACCTTCTTCATTTGGAATAACCTTAGAAAACAGAGGAAGCAAAGAATCTAGTCATAAACTTAGATATCTTTCATAGACTAAACTGGATAAACCGTTCCATATTTGACGCTCCGCCCGTGACTGTCACGGGATAAACTGTCAATGGGTTAATTTAAGTAGTTCCAGTATCAATTATGACCCAAAATCTCATTATTCCACGCGTTGCAACTTAATCTTCACATTCAATACCAGCTCAAAACTAACCCACCCCTAACCAACATATTTTCTAAACTCAAACATCTTCGCCTCATCACAAACACTTTCAAATTCCCATCTCGTCAAAAACACGAAAGAACGTCCACAAACCTGGCCTGATTTCCGCAAGTCTTATCTCGGTATTACGAAGGCGATCCGATTTCAAGATCACCAGCGCACCGTGTCAGGGCGTGCGCCTCTATCTAACCATTGGATTGAGCATATTGTACAAATTGAATGCGAAGAATTATCTGGTACAGGGTCGAAGATATCTATCATCGCGCACTTAAGCGGTCCCCCCCTGAAACGTAACAAAGTGACACGCTTCTTATCGTGTTACGAACCCGCGGAAGGGCAGAAGACTGGCGCAAAGGGTGGCATGGATGGAGAGGTAGAAGAAGAGAAAGAGAAAGAGAAAAACATATATGAAAGAGAAAGAGAGAGTTCGAAATAGAGGTACATCGACGAATGAAATAGCAGGGAGGTATAACTGGCTCCCTTGTCGTTCTGGTCCCTGCCTCGTAGCTATGCGTCTCGCGTACAATAGCCGGCCCTGTCATGTTTCATGGAACACAATGATACTCCTCGCCCTAGCGCCTCGCCGATACCGAACTCCAGAGTCCAAGTACCACGGTAATGCTGCCTCGATATCTCAAGATAATGCGCCCGGGGAATCATTGCATCGTGCTGAGTAGTCCTGATACTCTGTCCCTTCTTCTCTTTACTTTCGGTCCGTTCATCCTCATCTCTGCGAGGGACTTCCCAAAGTGACCCTTGCGAGAGGGTACCGAGGACTGGGACGATGAAGGTACTTGTACAGGATGTTTCAAAATTATTTGTCACGGTTTGCTCTACACTTTCGGATCAATGGAGATTTGTGAAACAAAAGTCGCAAAATTTGCAGAAGGGTGGCAAATTTTTTTTATTGGCTCAGCGCATTAATTTTGTGACGTACGTAAAATGTTTGAGAGAAACCATGGGTCGGGAACGATAAATTAACTTTTAATTGGGCTACTTGAAAATTGTGCTACAAGAAATTAGAGAGGACTTGGTGGTATAATTAGTAAGGAAGGTGGGAGTGTTTTTGTTCTTCTTCTCAGGAGGGTTCTTGATCGAATCTGACACTGAACATAGATCATTGATATTTTCGTAGCCTCGGAAAAATTGCATAGACAGATTTCGTTATACGTGTCACGTTAATACTGGAAGAGACCGACAAAAAAATACGTGTTAACACTAGATTTACGGGTGTTGATACACCCACTTTTCTGAAGTGTGCCAATTTGACTCATACAAGAAAATTGAAGTCTTCTGTAAAGAAAGTAGTTCCAAATCAATTTAAATGTAAGATTTATTATTAAAAAATTAACCAATCAATGTATTATACATATAGTAATCAAATTTTGAGTGAGTCAACTTGACTCCGTAAATCTAGTGTTAAATATTCTTTCGAGACCAATTTCTCAGGTAAGGTCGAAGGTGATACCTAGGAAGAACGAGTTATATAAATAAATAATATTGGTTTAATATTAAATTCCAGTTTTAAAATGAATTCTACGAGCAACGCGAGCAATTATTTCCACTTCACTGGCCAAAACGTACGGTGACCGCCGTGTGTTGCCAAACATACTCGACGGAACTTAGTGACCGTAACCTACAGGTGTCCGTCTCGCGGGCCCACTGACAATAAGTCATTTAGATATTCGTTTCTCTATCAGTTCCCCGCGACTGTCGATGAGAAGTCAATGCTCCGTGATCGTTTTCACTTATTTTTATCTATTAGTACGTGTAAAATACCTTTCTTTTTACGAGCTACTTGGTAATTCATCCTCACAGTGGTATCAACCCTTAGTTGGCGGCCGTACAGTTGCTCTTAGCCACCATAGCACTTTCACCGTTGCCATTGTGCGTCTACTCTCAGCCATCCAAGCCAAGAATTAACACGTTTCTGAGGTGTATATATTTTTATTAAGATTTTAGTACTTTTGTTTTAGGCGCAATTACACATTTTACTCTTAATGAAAGATGATGTGAATTTTCGTGAGTTTTGCAGTGAGTTTCTCTTTTACAAATTTCTATCTGTGTGGAACAAACTCTGAAAACCATGAAAAATAATTTTGAAACATCCTGTACGAACTGTAGGATCTTTCTAGTGTCCCGATTGAGGTAATTGCTTCGCCGAGTGAAAATGAAAGGGATCGAGGAATGACAGCCTATTACGGCTTTCTCGGAGTTCTCTTCAGATCTCTTGAGCTTTGAGCTGACGATCGTTTAAGGCGTTTAGAATGATGCGGCTAGTGTTGGCTATTGGAAATAATGCTGTAGAAAGTGATATGTTAGCTGAGAAATCTACTGGGTTATAAGAGTTGTTCTTGAACACTAGAACTACCGGCCTCAACTCTAACATATTGTAATAAATTAAATAAGTATTTTGAAAAAGGGGGAATCAAGCGGCGGAAAATTTGATCGATTGGGTGATTTATGTTTATTGATATAGACGTAGAATATTTATTCTATGACTCTTATATAAATTAGGAGAATTTTTTGCAAAAATTGTATACCAGTCATTTTGACTGGTTTGGTAGTTCTAGTGTTAACTAGGCAAATGGTACATTTTCTGCACCCTGGAGCTTCCGTTAAGACATTACGTGTTCCATACTTCTTTAAATTTAATGGAAGGTGTACATCAAACTATAATTAGTAAGCTCTGTTACTTGAAACAGAGCTTGAAATAATAGAAGGATCAATTTAAAATTTGAAAGTAGCAAGTTTTACCCACTGCGTTATAACCTGTATACACGCCTTGACCCTTTGCAGTACTATAGCGTGTGATACTCGTGATGCTATAAATTGGAAAGGAAATTTTCAAGTTTTACAAAATGTATTAAATTGAAAATATCAGTGAGATAGGACATGATAAAATTATTTCTATAATATTAATATTACGTTAAATTATACTATATGTCAAGAAACACTGATCAATGTTTATTTTACTAATTTTATTTTGAATTATTGTGGAGACAGTCACAAAGTAAATGAGACGGCAAGGGACTGGCTAAAGTAGTGTAAGTCTATCTTCAAGTACAATGAGTCTGTTACTTTCAGTTAAACCAGGGTTTCCTATATTCTTCCGCGGTCCAGTATTTTCGCACAATTTTTCCACAGCCCTCTTTCATACAAGAAACATATACCATATTAATTAAACTACTAACTATAATTTTGCATATATTTTAAATAAATGATTTAACACGTTGAGCGCCGGTCTCGCGTTAATGCGGTATTTTTTGTTTTTTTTAAAAGACTATCACCATCAGAATCATTAGAGTGATACGAAGTACCATAAAGATGCTAGAATCATTCAGTCAGGGAAAAAAAATTTTGCGAAAATGTATAAAGTATTAAATATTTTCTTCAGCTACTTATTATTCAGAGATGACCAAATGTATCCGGCGCTTAATGTGTTAATAAAAAAGTGTATTATTTACTTTGAATACGGTTTAATAACATTTTTTCTATAGACCGATACTAAGCTGCAAATCTCAGTCTCAGAAACGCTGATAACTTTTTACTTAACTTAAATTTAATATACATAAAGCCACTCTGATTGAGATCAAACTACCTCCCACTAATTTATACAATCATTATGATAGAATTACAAGAGAAGACCATCCAATCTCCCACGACTACTCTGTCCTAACACGAGATCCGTTCACATCCCATGGCTTGTATCAGCGATATCCGGATTCGTTCCGTCGCATCCGCCGCGACGTTGAGCAGCGTGAACCGCGGTGAAGGTACGCGACGTGTGCGTGAAAGCAGAATCATTCGAGGGTAGTCGGGCCACAGCAGGCAAGGGTGGCTGTCGTAGAAAAGCACCAACGTCCCGCTACCCCTCTTCGAGCTTATAGGTGCACTTTAACCCCCTTGGCCGATCGTACACGCGGACACTCGAGAGCGATCGCGCGTTAAATGCGCCGCCGGGCGTACGTGGTCGCGTGTCGTGCGCGTGCCGCTCTATCAGGGGTCTCTATTGGAAAGAATGCCCGTGGTACCGCCAAAATGTTAGCAGGAAGGTACAGTTAAGAGCATAGAACATGGTGCGGCAAGTTTTGGCAGGTAAGGAGAAAAGGTTTCTTTTCTCTCTGCTAAAATGCAACGATGTAATTCAGTGACTACATATGGGAGAGATATTGGTGGTTACAAGATTCATTTATGGGAGAGCAGAGTTGCTCCTGTAGATCTCTGTCTTTTAGATCAAGTGTGTCTTTTAGATAAGTCACAGAACAGATCATAAATTCAATTATTTTATACTCTCTGAGAGTGTAAAAGTATTCTGAAACAAATATGAAATCTTAGAAGAAAATTTCATCAAATTTAACACTAGATTTACGGATGTTGATTATATATCTATTTTTCTGAAGTGAACCAATTTGATTCATACAAGGAATTGAAGTTTTTTGCAAAGAAAATAGTGTCAAATCAATTTAAATGAACGATTTGTTATTAAAAAATTAACCGACCAATATATTATATATGTAGTAATCAAATTTTGAATGAGTCAAATTGGCCCCGTAAATCTAGTGTTATAATTTTTCCCTTTTACATAACATGATTGTATCAGTTAATACTAAACGTACTGACACTTTTTCTTAAAGTCAAATTTGAGTTGAAAACCGTCAATTTCCTCCTACGTGGTAGCTTTAACGTTAAATATAGGAGTACAAAATAAGTGAAATATAACAATATATCAGTTAAGTATAGCTTTAAAATCCCTCTGATTAGAAAATTTCTCAAATTCATTCTAATCTAACGTAAGATACCATTCACATTTCTTCCTTCGTGTCGTCTCTACACCTACTGTCGACATTTCCCATAAAACCTACAATTTTCTATAAACTTTAAACCACTTAGGCAATAATATATACGTCAGCTACAAAAGATCTCCCAAACTTAGAGAATATTTGAATTCACGTATCTTCAACACCGTACTGGTCACAGTCCTCGACATTTCCCTGCATAGTCTAAAGTCCACGTTCCACGTGACTCAACCACGTGACTGTAACCCCTTCCCAGTGTCCTACGCTGCCATCCACAAATTCCCTGACTATACATATCGGCGGGAAACCAAACTAAGGGCCAAACCGGGGTCGTAGGATGTAAGCGTGCTAACATTGTGTTGTAACAGAGCCGATAGTCTTACCTATCATGCATCCGGGGTGTCTCGGTAGCGTGAATCACGAGCATAAACGGTTAATAGAAGCTATTGGTGTGGGTTCGCTGGCCACTTCTCAGCCATCGACGTTCGTCGATACGAGGTCGTTGAAACGGCCTGCTTTCTCGGGCTCGATCCGACGGGGACGGTAAATGCTTGATGTGCCGCTTCTACGAACAGCACTTTATTTCAAGTTTATTACGGTACTTGGTGATCCTCGGTACGATTGAAAATGATTGTTGGATTACGAATTGAGTTTTTGAAGTTTCAGTTACGTTCAGAATATTGCGCATGGGATGGAGTCTGTTAATGGGATCCATTAAAGTTGGAGATGATTGTGTTATATAGTTTAATGAAAGATTGATTCTTTTTAAGTATGATACGACGTCGAAAACTGGTATTACAAACAGGGTGTTAAGTTTCTCAATCCCTTTTCTAATGTACTACTTTAAAAGTGTGCCAATTAAACCCTCTGCACTCCGAGCCATCTCTGACTTTGTCTATCAGTAACTTGGAGGCACTTTACTATTTTCTATCTTGTACTATTTCAATAGAAAAGTTCAGGCAAACATACATTTCTCAAATTTATTATTAATCATTAAAAAATTCCAAGGTTTCCTTAAAGGGAGCAGCTGAGTGGTATGATAGACTTACGATGTCCTCTCAGGTTGGACATCGAAGGAACATCAGAGTGCAAAGGGTTAAAAACTTGAACCTAAGAGGCCCAACGTTTTATCTTTCCATTTCTCAAGAAACACAATACATTTCTCCAAGAAACTTTGAAAGTGCATCGTTTGTTACACGATGAATCTTTATCCACGATACTCCACTGGATATTTCCTTGTAATTGGAATCGGGGATGTCAACAGATAATGGGACTCATTGACGCGGATATAACAGCCAATTTCACCAAATAATTGTCCCCATTGTGTCCTTACAATCTGCATAAACCTACATTTCAAAGTTGCAATTCACCGAACAAAAATCCATAGATCCATCGAACATTAATTCATCAAAGTTCACTCGAATCACCTCTTTCTTCTGAATTGTTCGTAAAAATAGACAACCGAGGTAACGTCGAAACGAGGATAACGTTGTGCAAGAATACCAACGAATCTAGCAAAGTTCGATTGACGTAACAAGTACAGGTCACGACTGGTATTCTTACCCAGTACAGCTTGTACGGGAAATCCTGGTGGCGTGAATCACGGACATAAACGAGAACTATCGATGTTGCACACGCACGGTGGCCACTTTCAACGTTTATCGTTTTATGTCCTTTATCGCGCTTAAGAATACCCAACGAGCCGTACGTCAATGTATCTGTACCCTGTCGTGATAAGAGTTCAACCGGAATGAGATAAGATTTTGTGACGTTTTGACGTTTTATTTGAAGCGCGAATTCTGAAGACACTGGAAAGTTATTTTGGACTGAGAGTCTTGGTTGATATCAGAATAGTTGATAGTTCATTTACGTTCTTTATTTGTGAAGATATTAGAATTTCGGGAATTTTTCGTTGATAATCGGCCATTTTCTTATTGTTAGTGGGTGTAGCGTTAATATGTTTTAAGTTCTTGTTAGTATAAGGTTACACGTTGACTGTCATGGGGATTACCTTTAAATTACATTTAAACAGCAATATTTATGAATTTTGTAACATATTTAACACTTTACCGACCGGTACTTTTTAATTAAATATTTAAATATTTCCCTGATACTGATAAAATTGCAAACTTCGAAAATTGCAAAGTTTCTTCACTGAGTCCTTGGCACAGTTAACCGCAATGAAATATAATAATTTATTAATTTCCGTAGCGACCAATTAATAAGTTAAAAGTCCAAAAGTGTTGGGCCCGAAAAGTCGATTAATCGACTACCGGTCGGTAAAGTGTTAATCTTTAAATATTGGCCTAGAAATATAAAGGACCACCGAATATCTGTTTATTAGTATCTTTAGAGTTTCTGCTTTATAAAAATGTGATTTTAATAGAAAAAATTTCTCTTCGGGAAAAATGACGAATGTAGCGAAATACCGGTGCAGTTCAATGTGTTAAGAAAAGGGTTTTAGAATGCTAAATTAATGTTCTTTAACACATGGAACTTTTCTAAATATAATACTCGTCTGTGAAGATATTCACAGGGCAAATAACAGAAACAATATGTATAAAATAGTGCAGCCAAAAACTTATTTTATTATCTTATAGTTTTCATAATTGAATATGAGTGAATTCAAATTATTAATCGTCGCTTACTAATCGTTTTGCAACATTTTTCACAGAAATATTTGCCAGGAAAGACGAACTGGTAAATTTGCAAATCGCTATTTTCTAGATAAATTTAAAATATCTTTAGTTCTCTTTGCGAAGAATCAATACGAAATATATAAATACTGGTGCTTTTAATTAAATGTAATTAAAAATGTAAAAATATTCGAATCGTTAATGCACGCTTGTAAATGACGATAAGTAAAGAATTCTGATTTATTATTAGAAAATTGTTTTACAGCTAGCAGCTTGATACACAAAGCGTTAATTTGCGAAATGAAACACCGAGAATAATATAATTAACGAAAAGACCGTCGCGTTTTCTTCGCCGGCGTTATAACTGCGATATTATAATCAATTAATTAAGACAACCTCATGTTTTCGCGGGATAAAGCAGATTTTATGGAAATACCGGTGAACATTATATCCCAGAGACAAGAGGTAATTGCAACGAAATGCAAATCGCGTTAATAACGGGGTCATCGCGTAATTCTCGAAAACGCGACGCAGTCGTTGCATCGCGCGTATAATTATTATAATTTGCCAGTGAAAATACTGTGCTATTAAATGATATTCATTGACAAGGAAAATCTGGTGTCATTGATCGGCGATCATTGAGGCGAATTAAAATATAATTCCACAACGAATATAATATAGAATTTGACAAAATAACGCCGAAACCAAAACACACTCCTCAAATTAATTTTAACCATCTAAACATACATATAATCCACAATTCCTCCCATCACAAACATCAAGTTTTCATTAACTCCTATTAATTAAATTTAAACTCACCCTTCGCTAAATTTAAATCCACAAAAAATAATTTTTCATCCCCCAGTTATTTCAAGCATCACAACGCTACCAACGTTCTCCAATCTTATTTAACAAAATTCCACCGCTTCTAATGAAACCATCAAAATACATACATCACATACCATATAAATTCCTCGACCCAACGATTCAACATCCTCCAAATTCCATCAACAACTCCAATCCCACCACCGCAAACTTCTTAACCCCAACCCACCCCTTCTCATCGATCCTCCCGTGAAAACCGTTCTTCGATCCTGTCCTGAAAAATTCTGAAAATCCCTTTAGGCCATTATTGCCGAAATTCGCTGTCCGTCGTTCCCTAAACGGGTACCATTACCACAAAGGGTTTGTTCCGGAAGGGAACCGGTGGCACGTCGTTACCGGGGCAAACTACGTCGTCGACAACGTCGGTCGGTAAGTGCAGGAGGTCCGGTACGTTCCTAACCAGCCACCTAGCAACCTGGTGCCGGTGCACTCTCTCCGTCAGGAAAGAGGGTTGCAGCCCTCGTTCAGCTTTTCCAAGTTTCGCAATCGAGCCGAACCTTTGCCAACGGACAGCGCATGCGTTCGGCCGCCCCTACGTACGGGGGTGTAATAGGAACGTGAAAACTCCGCCCCTCGTGCGGTGTGGTCGAAACAACCCCCCAATGAGAACGTCCAACGAGCTCGTATCCCTTTTGGATGTCGCGTATGAAGGCGGAGACGAAGGGTTTACGGTCTCGGTTTCGGCCCCGGACACCATCTCCGACGTGTAGGAGCCAGTGTCACTCAGAGCGGGTCGCCAAGATGATCGGCGGCCTTATCGCGCACTCGACGTATCGTAGATTCGAGCGCATTCCCGCGATCCACCGTGTCCGAGTAATCCGCGTGCCGTTTATAATCCGCCTCGCGCGCGGCTAAGCAGGCTGATATGACCACGTTTCCCACGTTGACGCGTCTCGCCCAGATCCGGACGTTGATATCAGTGCCGTGATAACTCCGATATAAAGGGAAAGGGAAAGGGAAAGACCTCTCCCGTGTTTCACTGCCGTATCGCGGCTCCTCGCGCACGGTGTACCGCGCGATGCTGGACCTCAAGAGCAGCGGGACCACCGCCGCGGAATTACCACGTACGACGGCATTCACCAATCTCTCGATGCTGTTCGCCGGTACGTTTAACAATGGTGGTTTGTCCGAGTTTCAGATGATTAGGTGTAGATTTGGGGATGACAGTTCATGGACCACGTGACAGTTGAGAGGCATGGATGTTGAGAGTTGTGGATGATTTGGAGTTTGGGATGGTTGAGGTTTATTTTGGGTGGAGGGTGAGAGATGACTTGTAGGGTGGATGGATCTTATTTTGGATTGAGAGTGAGAGGTGGGGTGTAGGTTGGGGTGTTGAAGGTGGGGTGGTTTTTTTGTTGAGGATCGTTGAAGGGGTTGTGATGGTGGAATGGATTTAAAATGAGGATTATTGAGATTTTTTTGAATGGAGATGTATGGTTGTTGGGTGAGGAGTTAAGGCTTGGATTGGATGTTGGAGATTTTGAGCGATTTTTAAAATTTTGGAAGGCTTAGAGTGTACGAAAAAATAGGTGTCGTAGTTTTACGTTTCTAATGTTTAACTTAAATTTCAAAATTAATTTATACGTCTCTAACTCGGCGCAATTTATAGTAGAAAATAAAGTAGGGATATTTAAAAAACTGCTGAAAGTTCTGCCGTCAACATAATTCTCCAAGATGACAGCATAAAATAGTGTCAACGATTAAGATTTAAATAATCTTAACCCCTTGCCCTGCAACGAGCGTCATCGTGCTGCAGACAATGCCATAAAAATACTGCAAATTTTCTAGAAAATGCCAAATTAAAAATATCAATACGAAACGTCACTAGAAAGTCATTTCTATTTTAAAGAACATGATACCACATGAAAAAATGATATTTCAACAAATTAACTCTTAAATATATGCAGTTAGAAAAAAGATTGCAGGGCAAGGGTGTAGCCGTCATCTTATCTGCTAAAACTGGCATATCCAAGAAAGTTCTTATCACGAAAGGAGACATTGGTAGTTTGAGACCCTCCTAGGTTTCAGAAACGTGAAATTCGAGGCTCTATTAATGGACTGTAGGCTCTAGATCAAACGAAGGGGGCAGGAAAGACGAAAGGTCGGATAGTTCTGTACACCTAAGTCGTTGTTTGCCCAGAAAGACGAAGTTTCTGCTGCAGCATGACGTACTACTGTACGTATGTACACACGAGGGTCACCCTCGTGCCAATAACTGCCAAATGAAAATATATCTGTCTGCAAACACACCGCTGGCGATGGAAACAGCGCCAGGAATCGAGAGAGCTTCCTTCGCGACAAAGGCGCTGCGCGAATAAGCGATTAAAAGTCTTGTACTCCACTTAAAATTTCTAATTAATTTTACTTGTAAAAAATTAAAAAGATAGGTGCGACAAATAGTGTAGTCGAGATTGTATAAGAATCGTCAGGTTGTCTCGATTTTCTGATGATTAAATTCTCTCTAAGAACATGTTTATGGGCCTATATTTACTACGAAGTTGAGGGTTGTAATCTTACTTACAATCAGTGGGACAAAATTAATTTTGCATAATTTTTCAAAGAGTTTTCCAAAATTATCACTTAAGACATCAACAATGGAGTTTCTAGGCCGACCTAAAATTGTAGCATTTAGAACAAATAAGCGTTTTAAGTTGAAGTTAAAATGTATCACAAAGTAAGCTTGTTTAATTAAGATTCAATTAAAATAAGGAAATATTCTGAGAGGACTAAAGAGTTTGGAAATAATTTATGAAACGCTGCACAGAGTACCGTGCGGCTCCACGGCCGTGTCACCTGGGCGGCGGAGCTTCTCGTTTTCAACCGCCTATTCGTACCATTTTGTTTCTTGGAGTCCACTCGCTCAGCCTCTTAAAGGAAGCACCCGACAAAGTCGTAGCATTCAAATATTCTTATTAGTTTGTCTGGAGGAGCGAGACATTGTATTACATTGTTGTCTCGTCGCGCGCTTCGTTTCATCAAGGCGAATCTCCCCATGTGGTGGGGGTTATTCTGCCGGAGTTTATTCTGTTTTCACTATAGAGATGTTAGAAATCTGGTGGCTACGCCGATGTCCTCACTGTCGCTACCCAAATCGCGTTATCTCCCTTGCTCCGATCTGCAGCGTTCTCTCTCTTTGTCTTTCAGTTCGATTTGTATGTGTAGCTCTTTTAACGAATCGCGAGGTAGAACGTCAAGTGCCTTCGCGTACGTGTGACAAGAGGCATGACGCTTGATGCCTGGCGAATCAGGCTCTGCCAAAACAGGCTTACCTCCTAGGTGACACGGCCGTGGAGCCGCACGGTATGTACACAACAGTGTCGGACGGTAAATCCAAAAATAACGGTATATCGGATAATTTGGACTTTTATATCGCAAATGAAGCGGGCAGGAGTGTTTGTAAAGGAGCTGTATACTAAATTATCAACATGCAGGGACAAAGAGTCGTTAAAGCGTCGTAAAGATTTAGCGGAGCAGAAGAATCGCTTTTTCATGAGAATCGTACGGTAGCTCGGAATACTTCGGTCGGCGATCAGATATGTTTTATAGTTCCTCGCGATTCCCAGAACAGATTAACCTGCAATTGCAGACGTTATACGTCTTCTAATAACGTGACCTGAAAAAGTATAATCTTAACTACGTACGAATCACGAAGTACCTATAACACGTGCCACCCTAACTTTGTTCGATCGATGCTCGATTTCTTAGCGTCTTAACCCTAAAAAGATTTTTTCCCCTATAAAGCTGTAGCAGGTCAAAATTTCCAGAAAATTCATCGACATTGACTTTGTCCGTTACTGTGGTCATCAATCAAAGAATTTTATTTATGTGGATATATTAAACAATTGAACGTTACAAAATAGTGTTTGGAGTTTTTGTAATGTGATGTTCTTTCTTTCAGATGCCAGCAGCTCGTATAAGGGAGGCTGGAGCCACGCCACGTCGCCGGCTCCCGGTCAGGGTGAGTTTCTGTTTTTAATATTTTACTTTAATATTGGATCAAGTATTTGTGCTCTATTATAATTTGTAGCAATTCTTTTGCGGTCTTAATATACGCAACGATTGAAATTACTAGTTGTACAATTTAAAATTGAACCCAAAATTCGTATTCAATTGGTACCACAAAGACAACACCCTTTCAAGCTAACGAAACACAACCTAATTGACTGCCTAAATAGTAATCTTCGTAATTATTCTCATCCGACGAATTAAAAATCAGTAGCAACCTTTTTTTGAGAACCTTTATTATATCCAATAGGCACGTGTACAGAGTAGAGCTATAAGGCAAAGCGATTGCAATTGGTCGCTCCGGTTTGGCCGAATACTTGGCAACTCAGCGGAACAAACTAACAGTGTAGACGAAGAACGCGCCAGATTTGAATCGTCAAAAGACACATATTAAGATAGAATGCCTCAGAAAAATAAGAATGGAGCGGAAGTAAAAAAAAGGCTTCGCT
Organism: Cerceris rybyensis; assembly: GCA_910591515.1. NCBI lineage: Eukaryota > Metazoa > Arthropoda > Insecta > Hymenoptera > Crabronidae > Cerceris > Cerceris rybyensis. The sequence continues at coordinate 11,912,155 of OU342790.1, forward strand.
TACTCCAAAAAGGGTGAAAGGGAGGAATCAGTGGTGAGATCAATAGCAACCTCTTCTTCCAGGAATTGCGTCTTACAACTAACCTTAATTAGTCTGCCAAACGAACACACTCTCAAATCAACTAAACGAACCACGTTCAATAGAATTCTCTACCAAACATCTTAAAACTACCCGTTCCAATTATACATAACACTTCGAGAAATAATCTCAGCAAGTCTGCCAACAAAGGCACACCCTCTCAAATAAACCACCTACCCAAACACCAGCACCAATCTTCAACCTTACCCAAAACCAAAAATATTTACAATAACTACTTCTATCTCCTCCAAAGACCAATCTCCAAAGGTAAGCAACCGAACAATTTCCAAAGACCAATCTCAATGAACACTTCAGACAAATCATCCCCTCAAATCAGACCCCTCGTCAACAATCTCCACCCGCATTCTCCAAAAGAATACTCAAGAAAATCCCAAACACCAAATATCCTAAAAATTACCTTCTTCAACCCTCCACCCTCGTTCCACCTAGAATCGATTCCGTTGGCCTCTCTTATCGGGCACGGTGCTAGAACTCAAGCGTCTCTTCCTCACGGTTCGCTGCTACATTTTCTTTCTCCTCGTTCTCGATTCGCTACATATACCCTCGGCTAAAGGGTGGTCCGAGGCGCCGTTGGGTGCAAGTTCACGCGTCGCGACTCCCGGGTTGTTCGAAGCCGGTTCTTTGTGTAGGTGTACGAGCGCAGAGAGGAAACGGGTGGGGAGGAGAATGCGTATCTTCGTGTGTACGTGTATATGCACGTATACGTGTGTGTATACGGTGGGTGTAGGTGGGCGTCCCGACGCTTTGTGGCGCGTTGAACCGCGGCCCCTTTGTCGTCGAGAGAGCAAGCCCCCGGGGCTGTGTAGAGACGCTTGCCCGCACGGCAACACCGAAGAGCCAGGCCCCACCCTGTGCATGCCGACCGGCGCTGGCACAATCATCTCGCAGAGATCAGAGAGCTCTGCCCGCGGGCAGCTTGTTATAAACGGCTTCTGGCCTCGATGCCTTGCTAGGCTACAACCACCTCGCCACGGTTCAACTAACAAACCCGGAATTAACGCTTTGCCTGGACGTTTCGTGGTCACTTTTTGGTTCATGTTTGGAGATGGTGATAGATAGGTTGCGGTTTGGGTGATGAGAGGCGATGGTGGAGGGTGAGATGGAGAGTTGAAGGTAGAAATTGGGGTGGAAAGCTTCTGGACTGGATACTTTGCTAGGTAACAACTATTGCGTCGTGGTTTGACTAATATACATGGAATTAACGCTTTGTTTGGACGTTTGGTAGTCACTTTTTGGATGATGTTTGGAGGTGGTGGAGGGTGAGAGGGAGAACTGATGGTAGGACTTGTGAAAAGCTACTGGTTTAGATACTTTGCTAGGTAACAACTATTGCGTCGTGGTTTGATTAATAAATATGGAATTGTCGCTTTGTTTGGACGTTTGGTAGTACCTTTTTGGATAATGTTTGGAGGTGGTGGAGGGTGAGAGGGAGAACTGATGGTAGAACTTGTGAAAAGCTTCTGGACTAGATACTTTGCTAGGTAACAACTATTGCGTCGTGATTTGATTAATAAACATGGAATTGTCGCTTTGTTTGGACGTTTGGTGGTCACTTTTTGGATGATGTATGGAGGTGATGAAGAATGAGAAGGAGAATTGGAGGTAGAGCTTGTGGAGAAAAGCTTTTGGCTTCGATACTTTACTAGGTAACAACTATTGCGTCGTGGTTTGATTAATAAACATGGAATTAACGCTTTGTTTGGACGTTTGGTAGTCACTTTTTGGATGATGTTTGGAGGTGGTGGAGGGTGAGAGGGAGAACTGATGGTAGAACTTGTGAAAAGCTTCTGGTCTAGATACTTTGCTAGGTAACTATTGCGTCGTGGTTTGATTAATAAACATGGACTTGACGCTTTGTTTGGACGTTTGATGATCACTTTTTGGATAATGTTTGGAGGTGGTGGAGGATGAGAAGCAGAATTGGAGGTAGAGCTTGTGAAAATCTTGTAGCCTAGATACTTTGGTATATAACAACTATTTAACCACGCTTCAACTAACAAATCCGGAATTAATCCTTTGTTGGGATGTTTGGTAGTAACTTTTTGGATGATGTTTGGAGGTGGTGGAGGATGAGAAGGAGAATTGATGGTAGAGCTTGTGAAAAGCTTGTAGTGTAGATACTTTGCTAGGTAACAACTATTGCGTCGTGGTTTGATTAATAAACATAGACTTGCCACTTTTCCTGGACGTTTGATGGTAATTTTTTGATTGATGTTTGAAAGTGATAGAAATAGATTTTGGTTTAAGAGATACGAGAAGGTGAGGAGAAGAAGTTTGAAATGGAGGTTATTGGCATGAGCTGAAATTACTTGGATTTTTGGTAGGATTTAATGATGTTAGGATGCTTTTTGTGCGGCAGAATTAACACCGTGGCTCGGCTTGACGAGGTTGATGCACAGTAATCACTTTTTGGTGGATAATTAGAGGCGATAGAGATAAGTTGAGATTTGGAAGTTTAGCGAGGTGTTGAGATGAGTTGCAGATGTAAGTCGAAGTCACCGATTTGCCCTACTACAATTGTCTTTGCTACTAACAAATTGTTGAAACTTGTCAACAAACTTAACATGTTCTAAAGCATCTATCTCTTGAAGTGCTCCAACATATGGATGGAATAAAGAGACTGGTGCAATTCTATAATCATGTTTTTCTTCAATACAATAACCACCCGCGGAAAACCATGGTGCTGGACCAAAATTAGGGTTCATTTTAGGAATAGTAATTCATGCTGACGTGATCATCTACCGGAGATCGGAGAGCTTTGCCCGCAGGCAAGCTCTCGTGTAAACGGCTTGCGGTCTCGATGCCTCGTTAGATTGCGATCACCACGGATCAGCTATCAAAGAGGGAATTAATGGTTTGATTCACACACGCCAAATGTACGTGTCGAATCGGCATTTCAATTACAGTCTGGCGACAGGAAGAACAACGTTTCCATAGCAGGATTAAATCCACTATTCGATATTCTTGGTCTTCCAGAAACAACTCTTCGCTTAGTCAACTCAATTTTCGAATAGCATTTTGCATAATAATCAGAATAAACGAGTTAGCTAAAATAAATCTAATATTTCGTATAATTTAAAAATAATTCTTCATTCCGTAAATTAAGAAAATTTGCAATCAGACACACTTTTTCATCTTTATACTTCATATTATATTACTTACAATAAAAAATCCTCAATTACAAATTTTTCCAATATCTGTAACTTCACTGAATAATAATACTTAATATTAATTAAATATAATCAAATTATCTTCAATAATTGAAACGCTAGATGTTTTAACATCTTGCAATAATCTGCACCTATCCTGTTTTTTAAACAAACAGTTTATGCATTCCACCGAACATTTAACAACTCAGAAATGTGTATATATTATAAAGTAAATTCTACTCTCTACAACACTAAAAATCCTTCCAATACTTTTATAAAACGGAAGCTCGAGGTCTTTAATATCTCGCATCAAGAGGTGGACTTACACAGGACTCAAAATAAAGGGCTCTCACGTTCCTATGATCTCGACAGACACACCCGCCGGCCTCGACTCGGTTTACACTTTGTGGCATAACAGAAAAGGGAACGGTGGTAGAGCCAAGTTCACGAAATTACTTTGCGACGCGTGTTGACCCGGAGGACTTTGTGGCTCTCTTGCTCCGTGAAATTGAAATTACAAGCTCCTTCCACCACGACGAGTCAGCCTCTTTGCCAAAGGCGCGAAATTAATTCTCACCCACCTGAGACCATTATACCTACGTCGACCCTTGGCTCTCGGATAAACGTGATTTTCCTTTCTCGAGTGAGAGATCAAATTTTCGGATTTATGCCGGCGATGGTATCAACGATATTTCAACGACGTTGTCGTATGAAAGCAGTGATAAAGGGACGTTCGGTCGACTATGAATTAACACGTTCGAGATATATCAGCGATGCGGTAATTCGAGCATGGCCATTAATGTTGCTCGCGTGCTCAGTGGGCCAAACTTGTTCCACGGTCAAAAGGAGGTCAGGTTTTCAATGTGTTATATCCCTTCGATACTAACTTCACTGACTGATTTTTCTCCCTTGTACGAAATATGGTTCAAATTGAGGATTTCTGGCAAAACTTTTCATATAGTTGGAAAATATCTGGCGTTGATTCAGGCAACAATCTAAAAGTTGAACTATCATATTTCATAATGATTAGTAAGAATTTTAGACGCATGTTATTGCTATTGGTTGTAGAATTCAATTACATCTGATTTATAAGTGTGAGATGTAACTTTCAAATAACGTATTTTGCACAGTACAATTTCTAATCTGCTACTTTGTCATATTTGTCTAAGAAAATTATATACAGGGCCCGCAATCAGTTGGTCCAAGTTCAAATCAATGTTAACCCTTGCGGCTTTGCTCATTTATAATGTCACATTCTTGTTCCTTCCAGTCATAGTGACCGGGTGAATAAAGGTTCACATTTGAAGAAACATCAAACAAGTAGACGTAAATGTTAAATACATTGAATATCAAAAACTGATAGTTAGAAACATACTACTTGTTAAAATATAATCTCCATTTCCGGTCATATAGATCCGAGCAGAACAGCAGGGTTAAACAGATATGATATTAATACATTCGGAGGACCCCCTATATTACGGGGTTTTATATAACAAAACACTACACTCCAAGTGCAATAACCATTCCAATTAACGTCAAAAACATACCAAAAAAGAATTCTCAACGGAATGAAATTTAAAAAGCTCCACACAAAAATAATAAAATCTAAGAAAAGGATGTTCCACCGAGAGCTCCCAGCCGTCCAGGCAGGATATCGACCTCCGCTTTGAGCGGGTGTGCCCAGTGGCCAGGAAAAGCGACTCTAAGACAACTCGTAGAACAATAAAAGTGCTCCTCCTCCACCTTCCCCTCCTCTTTCTCTTTCTTCCATAGGTTTGTCCGAGCTGTACCTCTGCGAGTGTGCCTCGCGTGACTTCCTGACCCGAGCCAGTCGACCCTCGACCCCCTGTCTTCGTACACATGTGTGTGTACATGTATGTATGGGAGTTTGAAGAGTGTGTGCTCGTCCGAGGGCAACCCTAACTTCCCTATGATAATTACGTACTCCGGCACGGCGCGTGCCTTGGCAGTTGGCTCACGCGCCTGATCACGTATGCCGTGACTATCATATACCTCGACACCCATAGGTAACGATCGCACCACCCTTCGTTTTCTTACCTGCGAGAGGATTTCCAGGGTAATGGGTGGTTGAAAAATATAATCGGAATATTATCGTTACTCATAGGAATTGAAATTAGAGGAGTTTCAGAGAGGATTTAGAAGGGTTGGGAGATATTGTGTGAGACACAACGATTTCTTACTTTATATATATATAACATAATGCGAGCGTTTATAAATATGTATGCCGAGAAATACAATGTACAATAAAGTTGTTTCGCGGCAATAATACAAATATTAACAATGCTTGTTCGCGACGTCACTCTTGTAAGAATGTTCCCTCGATAACGACTGTATGTTCACTCTGTGTCGACTCTGTGTCGATTCTTTAACGACTGACTTTCGCCTCCCTTGCTATTTCTCTTCCGCTAATGCTGGGTCCTTGACGGACCTCCTTTCCTCGAAAAGGCCCTATAGGGGTAAGGGTCGTCTTCCTCCTCCGCTGGAGGAATTGTCTCCTTGGCGAAAGCCAGGCGTGGGAACGCCTAGCTCGGTGCCTTACAATTGGAAATGGGTATTAAAATAAATCCGTGTACTTTTGAATTAAATATTACTTTATTGGAAGGCAAGATAAAATGTGTCTTTATACGTTTCGGATTTAGAACCGACTAACTGGGCACGATTAAAAAGTAGAGCTCGAGCCCAGTTAATAACATAAACTGTTTAGGTGACTCTCCGCTGCCCTGCAGAGAGTCTTCTGTTTAGTCTATAAATTTCTAGAACGGAGAGTCGTTTTTGTAGTTATTAAATATATTTGTAGGATCGTGAAAAAAAAGAGCCGCACGGAAACCCATCCAAGGCAGCAACTGGGCCTGAGTAGCTTAACGTCGATGATCGTGTGGGTCGGCGCGGAACCACTGCGCCAGTGACCTTTCCCTTCTGACTCTTTCTCTTCACGTCCTTTTCTCCTAATTTCTTTATAGGAGGGCTTCCCCGACTCGATCTCAAAATTTCTTGGATGATTGTTGAAGTATGGTGTTGATGAAAGTGGATAGACGTCAATGAATGGTAATGGTCGGGTGGGGAGTAGGATTAATTTGTTTTGAAATCACTTGTTTCATAATGTAGATGGAAGTGAGATTGGTTTGGAGTTGATGGGAGATTTGGGGATGACTTGGTGGTTGAATATTTTTGGGTGTTAGCTGAGTTATGGTGTAGAAAAGGTATGCAGTTTTTAAGAGTTAAGTGAGTAGTGCTTCTAAGTTGTTTTAGGAGTAGTTACGTGTTTCACACAGTAGACGTACGAAATATTGGTTTGAATTGGTTTAAAGTTCTTGAGCATTGGTCGAAATATGATGTAGATGAAGCGATATAGGTGACAATGTTTGTTTGATTGGCACAGGAAAAAATGTTACTTTAAATTTCATTCTTGATAGTTCACTGAGGGGGTCAATTAAATCCGACAATGACTTCAGCTCTTAACACTAGATTTACCAAGCCAGTCAAAATGACTAATACACAATGTTTTCCAAAAATTCTACGGGTTTATGAGAGAGCCGTAGAATAAATATTCTTCGTCAATCTATAAAATATAAATTACCGATTCTATCTCCTTTCCACCTCTTAAATTTCCTTGCTTTAAGGTACATATTTAAATATAATAGATTTCACGCCGGTAAATCTAGTGTTAAACAAGGGTTATGAAAGAAGACTTGGTACCAGTTGGAATACCTTACATATTTACAAAAATAGAGACGATGACGCAATTATATAGATAATAATTACATTTGCAGAAATTGTCTAAAAACTGGTTTTAGATTTTAGTTGGTTCTGGCTTAAGTAAAATTTCATTGTGAGATGCAAGCAATATTTCACCCTCTATGGACCGAATTTTCTGTGATATCAGAAGATTAGTTGCACAATAGCACATTAAAAAATAATAAAAGTTCTATTGGAAATAATAAATTTTACTTGAATCCGAAACGTTGTAAAGAATTCCATGGTTTTGAAGAGCTAACTTGTAATATTTGGGAAAGTTAAAAAATCGATTTTCATAAATGAAAGCTTAGATTTGTTTCGTGTTACCTCAAAGTTACAATGACCCATATAGAGGGTTAAATTGAAATAAAACAATGCTATTAATATTTCTATCGTCGTTTTAATGGTATACATTTTTACGGCGCGTAATTTCAAAGAGCGCTAAATAATTTCTTACGTACATCGCACGCTGCGTGCTTAAAGCGGTATGTTTTTGTTCATCAGATAGAGCCGACTGTGGCAAATCCTGTTTGTAACGGTACGCTGTGTTACGCGGAGGAAAATTAATCGTTTCCTAATTATCGCATAGCGTGAATAAGCCGCCCTCGGGAAAAAAGATTCTTGTCTACGGCAATCTTTGGACGCGGAAGATTTCTTATTGCACGGAATCGTAACTCTGATGCAAATATCCTCCTTATAGAACAAAGCTCATTTCACCTTGGATTGAATGTGAAAATTTCTACTCTACTATCAAGATTGAAAAATTCATTAATCTACTCTTGAATTAAAAATTAATCATAATTTCTACGTCTGGCATACTTTCAGACGTATTATCTGTGAAGGTAAATAGACAAAATAATAATTACCTTTTTGATCGCGATTTGGAGAACTCTCAGGGCCTCTTATCATTTAAGAATCATAGGCAATGATTAACGTTATGCTTTCCATCATATTTTTTCTTCTGATATTTTCTAGATTCTGGGTCTTCAAGATATCAATCTATGACTTAGAAAAATCTCAAGAAAGTAACTTTAACACCATTTTGTAGAACTACCCCCCCACTTTCTTACAAATCTCACTTTTTTACAAATCACATTCTCCTCCAAAATATTATTTCCCACCATTTCTAATTCGATTCCACACTAGAACTTTACTTCTCACAACAAAATTATAATTCTTCTACAGCAAAAAATATATTTCCACTTAATTTTTCCCCACTCTTATTACTCCGTAGAGATTTCCAACTTCGCGTAGTTCGTAATACCTTCATTTCCTCCATATTATGAATTTCCTTCATACAACAATAAAGATCCAATGACAGTGATGGACGTAATGTTTAACAAGTTTCCAAAACGTTAATCGGAACATCGAGATTAAGTAGCATGCAGTCCGTGTAGTCGCTGATAGACGTCCAACGACGCACGGTTAAAGTGGAAACGCAATCCCTGCACACCCCAACAAGGAATCAGAGATGAATACGAGCCGATATGAGGGAGAGTGGAAATGCAGCCAGCCATGCGTGAACGTGTCACGCATAGCCACGTGCCCGTGTATGTACTACCGAAAGACATAATACGAACTGCGACAGCGACTTCGACGTCTCCTGCAACCCCTCCAATATGCTACCGACGTTTCTTTCGTCGTCCCATTCTACTCGACGTTGTATCACTGCTAAGAATAATATTGTGGCTACGAAACGACAGTAGTTCTGCTTATAGTGAATTCTTCTCTTGTATTAGCTGATCGTGAGAGATATTTTTTTCGCCATTTGCTTTTCATTTTCTTTTTTGACTTTTCGACAGTGTTATGGTTATTAGGAGAGGACATACTGCTTTAGGTGGGCTCTGAATTATCAATCTATCTGTGATACATTAAATAATAATTTGGGAAAAATCTCCTCTAGAAGTATAGTGGACTTAATATTGAGGCCGATTGCTTGCGAGTGATAGTTTTTAACTATATACCCAACATAGCCCTCAAATTGCTATGATTATTTCGTCTAGAGCCAACTACTGTTTTAGGTGGGCTCTGAATTATCAATCTATCTATGATATACTAAATAATAATTTGGGAAAAATCTCCTCTAGGAGTATAATGGACTTAATATTGAAGCCGATTGATTGCGAGTAAACGTCTTTGCCTATGTACCCAACATAGCTCTTAAATTGCTATGGTAATTTGGTCTATGGCCTTCCACTGTTTTAGGCGGGCTCTAATTCATCAATCTGTCTGTGACACATTAAATAAGAATGTGAAAAAAATTTACTCTTGGAGTAAGGTGGTTTTGATATTAAGGCCGGCTGATTACGGGTGATAGTCTTTACCTATGTACTCAACATAGCTCTTAAATTGCTATGGTTATTTCAGCTAGGGCCAATTACTGTTTTAGGTAGGCTCTAATTCATCAATCTATCTGTGACACATTAAATAATAATATAGGAAAAATCTCCTTTTGGAGTAAGGTGGATGTGATATTAAGGCCAACTGATTGCGAATATTACCCTTTATACCCAACATACACCCTAATACGATTATTTGGTCTATACAAATACAAAAAGGAATATTTTAGATCCAACGGTAATGACATTTGTGGTCCGATGGAATTGTTTATGTTATTTTAATACAATTATTGCAATGGCTGTCTTTTTGGGCTTTAAAATCAGCACGGTTTGAACAGTAACTTTTAGTGGACGTCCGATAAGAATTTTTAGGGGTGCAATATTCGCAGGGTAGTTTAAGATCGACTGTCAGGGGATAATATTCTTTTGAACGATCGGATTTGTACAATAGGGGTGCGAAAGTGCTCGAGACCCCCGTGGAGAGGAGTTGCTCTGTTGTTCTGCATTTATTAGCTACTATTTCCTGCCGTTCTACAATTTAATAAGTGAAACCATTATAGACCATTAATATAATAAATAAAAAAAAGAACTGCAAAGAAAAAAAATAAACCTTGGTTTATCATATGTACACAGATAAAGATAGCAAACAATCAATTATTCTTTCGTGACCGTCGGAATATTTTTCCTAATCAATTAACATATCATAATCTCAGTGATTCTACACTCATCTAAAACTATAACTAAAACTAAAACTTAAAAACCAAACGTACAAAGGAAAAATAACGAGAGGAACGAGATCATCTACAAACAAGACTACAAAAAAAAATTCTAATTGCCAATTGAAATAATTCTTTGTTAAACACCAGCAATAAAAAAATTAGAGTAACATCTCTTTAAATGAGACCAATCTCCAAGTATCTTTAAACGCTACGGAAAGAAAAATTGTCCTATTCGTCCATTAAAATTCGTGAGCCACTGTGACCGTACCGACACCCTTGTTTACCCCCGAAAGAAGAACTGTCCGTTCTATGCATCCCCATTTTTATTGTCGTAAATCTGGCAGCATGAATGCGGTGGTCACGCGCCGTTTGCCAGTGACTTGTTGCCCACGATCCATGTCCCCCGAGGTTTCGAGGCCGTCGGGCACGACCCTGCGAACGAAATCCGTGCCAGAACCCTGGGAGATCCGGTCGGTTCTCGCTACTTCCTGCCCGCTCTTCTGACTTCTCTCGCCACGAGCCAAAAAGCTCCTGATTCCATGCTGTCATGCTGGTGACACTGCCGTGTCCAATATCGTGTTGTTGATTGTATCAGAAACATCAAATTGAATCCTGGTATTATTGTCTCACTGGGACTTTTGTATCCTCCGGCGCTTTGGTCGTTGGCAATTGAGAGTTTGATGGAAGATTGCGGGCTGTGGTGAGTTTTCAATTTTTGTAAATAAAAGTTTTTGAATTTGTTGACGAGTTGCGGTTTTTTGAGTTTTGTAGAGTGAGAATGAATAGTGGAATTTGAAGGCTATTGAAGATCTTCATTTTGGGTGGAGGGTACCGGTGAAGGGAACAGAGTAATGTTAGAGACTTTGGGGGTACAGAAGTTTGGTATTATTGAGTTTTTATTTTTCTATTACTTCATTTGTTTATGTTTTCACTTACTTTCTGAATAATACTTTCTATATTTTGAAATCTACTAAAAAATTTGCCAATTCGCCTATTTGGGATAGTAGCCGCAAGATTTTAATATTCAATGATTAGACCGCATCACTCAATAATGCGGTAGCCTAACTCCTCAGAAATATCTAAACCTCCCTATCTTTTCGTCCTAGACATTCAGTAAAAACAAATATCAGTCTTCTAAAACTTCTATACATCCTCTCCAATCTAATCTTCGCGAACCAGAATGACAATCTACAAAAACCTGCCTCGCTAGAACATCTAACAATAAGATTCTCCTCGCCAGAACTCATCAACACTTATCCAAAACTATGTATCCCATCGCTACGTAGCCTCAAATATTAGTAAACCGTCTATAATAAGTAAGGAAATGAAACCACAAAATTTAAATCACCATCACCTACAGCTAATTTTTCCTAAATTATTCCTTAACCAGTTAGCTGTGTTTAACAACTATACTCGCCATGCGTAAAAGCTACTGGTTATTTAAATTGTAATTTTGACGAAAATTAAAATATATTTGTAAATTTCAAGATGTTTGGAATATTTTGAGGCAATTCCAAAATAAAACGAATAACTAAAGGGTTATAAATAATTTGAAATAGATTTATGCTCATCTCTCGATTTTCGTGGCCTAAAATTCAAAAGAATTTTCGCCACAGTTAACTGGTTAATATGTTTTAGCCTTTACGACTCAAGTTCCATCTAAACCAGTAGGTCCCAGATAAAATAGCCATACCAATTAAAAAAGAAAGAAACACTGTGGGGTTTACTGTGGTAAAAATAATATATTTAGAATTTTAAAAAAATACAAAAGAAAAAAAAACAATTCAATATGTTAAAATACAATGGGGTTACAATCAATACAATTTGACTCTGGCAGCTCCTTACTAAAGGAAAGCTGCAATACGACTGTGTCTCGCTACGACGTCGTTCTTAAGAGGCCCACCCTGCGTTATTTACGTTGAAATGACGCAGCACTTAACGACACTAAACAAAGTAAAAAGAAAGTCTTGTATTCGCAATCGCCAGTTCCAAGATCACACTCTCTTCTGCTACTTGTAGCAAGTATCTTCTAAATTATCATCCAATACATCATACCCTCGGTGTTTTTAAAAGCACCCTAAATCCAATAGACGTGCCAGTTGAAGACGAAAAAATACAAAACAACCCAAATAAACCCTACTAAAAAGTCCAGACATCAGCAAAATTAGGTAGGCACCCGTAGCACGGCAATCCATCGTACCTTTGCCGGTCGCTCGTTTCGCCAACTACGCTTAAAGGGTCGCGTGCTACGCTCGCTTGGTTCATTATTACGCACCGCACGCCGTCGAGGCGTACTGGTACACACGCTACCAGTGATTTATGCCCGAAATAGGTCCGCCTGTGGAGACCGGTGTCCGTGTATGAGTCAGTGATACCACTTACGGCCGAATCGGCGAGCGACGAATTGACTTATTGTGCCGGGAGTAAATAAGACCCGGCGGGTGCCGGTGTTTTAACTTCGCTAAGAGGTCGTTCATGCGATCGTTTGAGCCCGTGTTCATTGTAAATTAAATTATCTCATTTTTAGCCTACTAACTGGGCTGTGGTTAGGTTGAAGTGATAACGAGTAGACTTTTCTATTTAAAATTACTTCTAAGGATTTTGGATGTAGTATTTTGGAAGCTGAAGAATTCTTGGACTTTGAATTCTTTGCTGTATATTGTAAAATATTAGGGTGCAGAGGGGATAATTAACTGTGATAAATATAAGGTTGATGAACTAGTTAACAGTGCTGATGTAAATATTAAATTTTAAAATATCTTTTTCCTAAAATTATAGAAATTATCGCATATCCTTCTGACAGTTTACTTCGAAAAATTATCTTTGACAAAAGTAACTTCTCGAGCATCCAAACTTTTATCGTTCCAAGGAAACTCTCCCCTAAACATTAACCCCTTAGTCTACAACTACATGTGAGACTGGTATCGCGGAAAATGGAATGGGAAATTTTGAAGTCTTCCAGAAACTATTAACTTGACAATATCAGCCGATCACGTTCAGTTATACAAAATATTAGAAATATCAGAAATCAGTGAAACCTTTCGATTTCAGGAATTAATTTTGAGTCTTTGCACGCACCATAAGGAAATAAATCGTAGATTAAGGGGTTAGACTTTCTGCCTCACGTTCCAACGGAAAGCTCTAAATAACGTCTTAACGATTACTATCTGAAACTAATCAACTTCACCATACCCTTAAACAATACCGTAATGATAATTGCAACGAAACCGATTACGAGTATCGAAGACGTAAGACCGAAGGAAAACGCGAAGACGTAAACGCATTAGGTATGCATTTGGAAGTCTGCCCGAAGTCGAGGCAAGTCGAGAAACGTGGAAGCTAAGCATCCCTTCTTCCTTCCTCCCTCTTCGGCTTCACTGAGTACCATTGTGCGCCTTCGAAACAGCCAAAGAGTGCACCAGCTCGGAATAGCGGATCCTTTGATCCTCCCTCGAGGAAGCTGCACACCGCCTAACGGGATTACCCCGCCCCCGGGTAATTGCTCGTGAATGCGCAGATATACGCGTGACAATGGGAACATGTCGATTCGATGTGATTCTGTTTCTGATGCGCTAGGTATACCATGGATTCGAGTGTTTCTGACCTTAGAACTTTGTCGTTTGAAAGAGGCAAAAAAAATGGGGGTTGTGTTTTTTTAAGGGGGTGTGCTACTTTCAATTTTACTTGTTTCTTTGTGCTGACAATGTTTTGCAGCTTGTTCAACGCGGTTCTGAAGAACTTCGAGAAATTTTAAATTTTAAGGTATGATTGTTTATGGCACAAAAATCGAGAGAAGAAGGTGCAGGAAATTATACTCTGATTTATGCTAAATTTTAAAAATCTACTTGATTATTTTGCGAGGGAAGTAGACAATTGAATATACTCTTATGACGATAATTCATTTTAAAATAATAAATTTTGAAATTATAATTTATTCTTTTGTGAGCTTATTGTTAGATCAGAAAATTCTGAATCTTAGCTCAAACAAAATTTGCAAAGTAACATGGAAGTCAATACACTAAAGATTTTGAATTACTTTTTCCCTGCATAATATGCGATTTTTTCAACAAAAACCATGCCCATTTTGAAAATGTTGCCGTGTCTGAATCTTTACTCCACAAACTATCGTCGGAATGTCGTCTGCGCAAAGATCAGAAGGGGCAGATGCTACCTTTAAGTAGCAGTTGGTGTCCGCTGTGTAAAACAATTTGATTTCGTTCCTGATTGGGACGCGGGACAGCCTTGGACGAGGGACCATGGGGTCCGGGTCGCCATAGGGTCCGCCGCAATCAGCGTAGCCGCGGGGCTCCGACCCAGTAATCTTTGTTCGCGTTAGAGAACGCAAACTTTGATAAAGATCGAGCTTGACACCCTTCGAGATCGACTCTTTAAACTATAACACGGTATATTTTTTAATTTCGCTGTGTCTAAGTAAATCCTGGATTGAGTTTGACTATTGAATTACATGGAAAACGATTTTTGAAATTGACGAATAATTTTTTTTCAATCTTCACTCTGACAGACTGTCTAAGAAGGCAGTTAATTCGTTCTCCGTGATCTCAGAGATCGATTCTCTAAGTATAATACTTCTTTTCAAAATTTTCCTGCGTCCAAGTGAATCCTGGATTGCGCCTAATTATTAAATTACTAGGAAAACTTTTTTTTGCATCTTCACACTGGCAGACTGTCTAATAAGGCAATTAATTCGTTCTGCGTGATCTCAGAGATCGATTCTGTAAGTATAATACTTCTTTTCAAAATTTTCCTGCGTCCAAGTGAATCCTGGATTGCGCCTAACAATAAGTATTAAATTACTAGGAAAACTTTTCTTTGCATCTTCACACTGACAAACTGTCTAATAAGGCAGTTAATTCACTTTTCGTGATCTTATTGATCGATTCCTTAAGTATATCGCTTTATTTTTCAAAATTTTCCTACATCTAAGTAAATCTTGGGTCAAGTATGACTATTGACTTACTAGGAATCAGTTCCCTCAGCTCTTCACACAGCTAGACTACATGTGAAACATTAAATTCGTTCTGTGTATCATCGAAATCATGTTAACTGAAATTTAGAAGAAAAAAGATTATATTATATGAAATTCGTCTAACAATAAGTTCTTCTTCCACATTTCAATTTTAATTGCCACAATACTTTTACCTGAGACCTACAATCTTCAAGACTTCTCTGCGAGACACTTAGATGTACCAAGACTATATTACCTCAAATGAAAATGCAAAAATTCTCCCGCTAATTGATAAACCATTATCTTAATTTGCCGAAACTAAATCAACGCTGTCATTCTACAGTCTTCTAAAACGTTTAACTCTATTCCCACCATCTATCAAGTACAACACAGACATCTTTTCACAATTAATCCAAGGAACTGATACATCTCTGCACTTCTCTCGCATTTAATCCGAATCCTGATTTGATTCTCGAAACTAGACTAATTTCGGAGCGAATTGCAATTTCACCGGTTTCGTCTAACGAGGATCAAACGTTCGGATCGAGCGATACCACAGGGTGTAGCGGGGGTTTCGACGAAATTTCTCACAACTAGAGGGATAGAGAGAGAGAAAGAGGATATAACGAGCGAAATTAAGGGGCATTGTGCCTTAAACAGATTGCACACTCGTGCGAACGTGACCGTTGGGCATGTTTCCGCGTGGTAGCGCACACACGAACGCGCGAAAGAGGAGTCAAGCTGATAAGGCGGAGGAAAAAGCAACGAAATGGTAGGATGGAACGAAAGCCAGGGAGAAACGTATACGGAGCACTCAGCCCCGTGTTTGCCTACACGGAAATCCTCTCTAACGGATTCTAACGCTCGATCGAGTTTGTACTTTTTCATCTTCGATGGACTGGCGATTTCCCTTCTGTCTCTTTCTCTCTCTGTTTCTTCTAGGCGCTCGTATTCACGTTGTTGTCGTTTTCCTGATTTCACGTAAAAAACAATTGCGATGTTCTTTGAACTATTTTGATGGTCGGAGATGAATTGACGATGATATTCAAATATTTGTGAATAGTAATTAATTTACGGATATTTATTGATAGCTACTTTTCAAGGTGACGATTGGGAGTTGTGTGATTTTGTAATTGTTTGGAATTTGCACTTTGTGGGATTGAATTTTCTTGTTGTATTTCAGGGTGTTATGTTTGACTGCATAGTACTTCGTTTGGGGTTGCAGTTATAGCGGATAGAATGAGTACTATTATGTCTGCATTTTATTAATTGAAATATCATACAGATTTAAGGTAATTCAGAAATTTTGCTATGTCAGGAGTTGGGAAAAATGATGGCATTTACCAAAATTAAAAGTAGCAATTCAAAGTAGCTTAGCATAAAAGAACTTGCTGAAAGAATACTTATTTTACAGGCTGAACATTCCGCACAAGTATTTATTCATTATAGGGGTGGGTGGGGCAAAGTGGGCCCCTGGGGGCAAAGTGGGCTCCTTAAAATTTTGGAGCCCAAAAAAATTTGGGGGCAAAGTGGGCCCCTTAAAATTTTGGAGCCCAAAAAAATAAAGATATGACTATTTTTTGCTGAAGGGGCCCACTTTGCCCCACTCACCCCTAAAGGTTTAAATTTTATAAAGTTATCCCATTTGCACCAGGATATAATATACCGTGCAAAAATATCTCCTTTGTGTCGCTAAATCAGACTAATCTGCGTGAAATTGAAATATTACTACTGAGAATTTTACACTTGTTTAATTTGCTTAAATAATATCTTGAAATTTATATAAATTATATATTCATTAACAATAATCCATCGTTATTCGACACAGTTAATTAATTATAGTACTAACATAGAATAGTAAAATGCAGAGAAAATTGCACGATAAAACATGGCGCAGAATAAACAGTGCAGTGGTAAATACAATTTTTAAAAGGATGCAACGCGGTAGTATCACTTGCAGGAGAAATACGGAGCATAAATTTGTAACATTTCTTTTTCAGGATACGGAAGCAGCTTATCCAAGTCAGCACTGGACACGCACACCCACCTCAGGCAGCCTGGTATGTAGTAGGTAGATATTTTTGAGAAGTTAAAGCACTACTCCTTTTTAATCCTATCAGGAGCAGGACTTTGCACGAAATTTTAACATAAATATTTTGGCGACAACATATTTCAATGTAGTTTGAATATATGACTTAAAAATGTATTCGAGTTATTCTGATTCTGGTAGCTTCGGCTACCACTCACCTGGGTCATCATTAACGCCCCCTGATAGTAGAATTTACCATGTATTTGCGTCCAAATCATTTCCAGTAAATGAAAAAATAAAAATTTTGAATTCCTTTGAAAAAGAAATTTTGTCACTTAAAGGGTTAAGCACGTTGAACATCACGGAATCACTGGTGATCAGCATTGTTGAGTCCTAGCTATTGTTTAAAACTATAATAATCACCGTTGAATCAATTATAATACAATATATGAAATAAGTACTTTAGAAAAAAAGGGAATCAATAGGTGGAAGTGATGATTCATTCAGTAATTTACATTTTATGAGATAGACCTAGAATATTTACTCTATGGCTCTCCTATAAACTAGGAGAATTTTTATAAAGAATGAGGAAATAGTAATTTCGACTGCCTAGATAGTTATAGTGTTGAAATAACACTGCATACTTCTCTAAAGTATTCACAGAAGTTAAAATAGAATACATGGAATTAACAGATTGAAAATAAGAAGAGGAGATATAATTATAATTTATAATGTCAGAATACTTGGCAAATTATCCTAAAGAAAATTCAAGGGGAAAGCTTTCGTTGCCGGTGGTCTTTTAAAAGCGCGCGTTGAAGCGAGATCTAATCAACGATGACTTTACCAAAAGCAATTGTACGGAATGACCTTGGAGATTATTATTATGCTCGTCACTAATCATGCAACCCTCCTCCGTCCTGCCCTGACTTTCTCGTGCCACGCCCGAAAATTACACCTTTCAAGTGAGCATTAGCTTTAAATAAATCCATGGAGAATATGCTTTGTGTGATTGCTGTTATCAATGGAAGCAGAAACTTAAAGGTGCTAGGAATTGCAATCAATAATATTTAAAAGAAAAATACTCCTTGTTAAGAGTTTCTTAAAATTTGAAATCATAGTGGGTGCTACAAGTTTGAGACCAATATTGTGTTACATGGTTAATTTTAATTTGATTGCTTATTGCTAACCGTCAAAATCTGAGTGAGCTTTTTAGTTTGAGCAATGACATTTGAGCTCGCAAGCTTACACCTAATGGCTGAAACTAAAAAGCTCAATAAAAATTTCCAAATTTCCTCCCAAAATGTGAGCTTTTTAGTTTGAGCAGCGACATCTGAGCTTGCAAGCTCACTTCTGATGGCTCAAACTAAAAAGCTCAATAAAAATTTCCAAATTTCCTCCCGAAATGTGAGCTTTTTAGTTTGAGCATCGACATTTGAGCTTGCAAGCTCGCTCCTAATGGCTCAAACTAAAAAGCTCAATAAAAATTTCCAAATTTCCTCCCGAAATGTGAGCTTTTTAGTTTGAGCAGCGACACCTGAGCTTGCAAGCTAACACTTGATGGCTCAAACTAAAAAGCTCGATAAAATTTTCCAAATTTCCTCCAAAAATGTGAGCTTTTTAGTTTGAGCAGCGACATCTGAGCTTGCAAGCTCACTCCTGATGGCTCAAACTAAAAAGCTCAATAAAAATTTCCAAATTTCCTCCCGAAATGTGAGCTTTTTAGTTTGAGCATCGACATCTGAGCTTGCAAGCTCACTCCTGATGGCTCAAACTAAAAAGCTCAATAAAAATTTCCAAATTTCCTCCCAAAATGTGAGCTTTTTAGTTTGAGCGGCGACATCTGAGCTTGCAAGCTCACTCCTGATGGCTCAAACTTAAAAGCTCAATAAAAATTTCCAAATTTCCACCCAAAATGTGAGCTTTTTAGTTTGAGCATCGACATCTGAGCTTGCAGGCTCATTCCTGATGGCTCAAACTAAAAAGCTCAATAAAAATTTCCAAATTTCCTCCCAAAATATGAGCTTTTTAGTTTGAGCAGCGACATCTGAGCTTGCAAGCTCACTCCTGATGGCTCAAACTTAAAAGCTCAATAAAAATTTCCAAATTTCCTCCCAAAATGTGAGCTTTTTAGTTTGAGCATCGACATCTGAGCTTGCAAGCTCACTCCTGATGGCTCAAACTAAAAAGCTCAATAAAAATTTCCAAATTTCCTCCCAAAATGTGAGCTTTTTAGTTTGAGCAGCGACATCTGAGCTTGCAAGCTCACTCCTGATGGCTCAAACTAAAAAGCTCAATAAAAATTTCCAAATTTCCTCCCAAAATGTGAGCTTTTTAGTTTGAGCGGCGACATCTGAGCTTGCAAGCTCACTCCTGATGGCTCAAACTAAAAAGCTCAATAAAAATTTCCAAATTTCCTCCTATAGTATGAGCTTTTGAGCTATGTGCCAGAAAATTAGGAAACAGGCAGGACAGACAGGATTGGAAGGGTCAGGCAGAGTTAGAGGGACGGGCTGGAAGGGCTGGATGGGACGAGAAGGACTGGAAGGGACGAGAAGGACTGGAAGGGACGGGCAGAGCTTAAGGGATGGACAGAGCTGGAAGGGCTAGGAAGGTATGGGACGGGCTGGATTTAAGGAACCAGCAGGGCTGGAAGGGACAAGCATGGCTGGAAGCGACGGGCAGGGTTGGAATCGATGGACAGGGCTGGAAGAGCTAAGAAATACTGTATGGGACGGACAGGTTTTAAGGGACATGTAGGACTGGAAGGGACTGGCAGGTTTAACAGAGATGGGCAGGGTTTAAGAGGCTTAAGGACTTAATAAATAAAATTTGTTCTAGACGACCTGACTATGCAAATATTTATACATGCTTTTTATCCGCTGCACAATAACTTAGAAACCTTAAAAATATGACATCAAAGCATAAAACCTAACAACAAATTAATACCACTTCAAACTCCACAAAAAACCTCAGCCCGAAATTCCCCTTAGAATTCCAATCACCAAAAACTATTCTCTCAACACCGAAAATAAAAACTCACCGTATAATTAATATTCTCTCCTTAAAAATTCAATAATCCACCCCACTGGAACTTTCAATCGTCTATTGAATTTCTCCGAGCAAAAAAATAAAGGGAACGAAATCTTTCAATCAAATTTTAATTCTCGCTCGAAATCAAATTCTCTGCTCAATAAAAATCATACAATTATCGCAGAAAGGAACGATTTCTTTAAGACAAAGACAAAAGAAAAACGAAACAAACTTAGAACAAAGTCAACGATAATTATGAGATTCCGAAGTCCGTTAGTTTTCACCGGAAGGGAATAGAATCCGAAGAAACAGCTAGCGTCGGAGCATTTCTGTCGGCGATTCCGGTTCCCCCGTTCGACAGATAAATGGGTGTACCCCGCGCCCCTTCCCATTATTAACTTGTAAGTGAATTACCGTTCGATCGAAAGGCGATCACTCCGCCACGCATTTCAGGGGATTCATCGGGCGAAACGACCTTTGAGGTCCGGCAATTCGGCATCTATCCCCCATCGAGAGAACTCCAAGTCCCCCTCTCATAATCGTCGAAATGTAGTTTTATGGGAAACGGCTTGAATCTGTCGAGGATGACATTTTTCTTGTCCTTTTTATCGTCGTTCATCATTGTTTCTTGTACGAAAGATTCAGCAATTTAAAAATTTAGGATTATAAAGAAGGCTATGGAGGAAATTAGAGACACTTAAGACGAAGGACAATGATCATTTGTCAGTCAAGTTTAATATTAGCAATTTAAGTATCAGATAAATATCTTTTTTAAAGATTTTGGTGGAGTGAATGTTTGTAGGATTTGTGCAAAAGATTTTGAAGGTCATAAAATTGGAAGAGTTATGTAAAATAAAATTAGAGCATGTAGGGTGTCCAGCAGGTTAGGTGTTCTAAAGCCTTAATAATTAATGTTTTAACACTTGATCTGCTTTAATATATTTAAAATGAGGATTATGCAACAAACGAGATGATTAGTTAAGTAATTTCAGTATTAGAAGATACATGTTAAGTTTCTGCTGCACTGCGTTTTTATAATGCCCCGAAATATTTATAAAATGTTGAAATTCGTTAATTTGACGGCTTCCTTAAATCGAATATTAAAAAATGTACTTTGAGTTTGTTTCATATGGGTAAAAAAATCTTCTAAACAAAATGGTCACTTATACTATTTTAATGATTTCTATTTCAACTGAACTACTTGAAAGGCTAAACCTTCAACTCCATATCCAACGTAGACTTTGTCAGAAAAATAATCGACTTCTCGTTATATCCTAAATCAAAATAGCTACGAGGAAAAGGATATTTAAAACCTCTCGATGAAAGATCGTATTTTCTCTATCATCTAATTCACGCTCGACTAAAGCACGATGCTCAGTTTTGCAGCGTGCTCTTTCTCTCGGAAGACATTCGTATACCGCCCTTTGAGGCACTCCATCGGTCGTTCCTTCAATTGAAATTATTATGATCCAAACGAACTCTATTCTATTGTAGGGTTGCGATTATATCCTTTTGTACGGTTGTAGGGCACTCCAGGTCTGAGCAGTAGCGAACGACGATGATGACGCATTGTAAAGCTTTTAAAGGGCGATACAGGGAGCACTGGGAAACAACCGTGTAATGGATAGGTATAAGTTCGAGGGAAAGGAAAAAAAAATTACATCCGACTTGCCTCGAGAAGAGAAATAAAATTTTACGCCGCACTGCGTTATTTCTTTCTCATTTTCTCTCCTCCTTTCTATTACAATTCACTCTTTTCCCCTTTCTCTAAGTTAGTCGCTTTCGGAACGACGAAACGATAGGGTTTTGCGAACCTTTCTCCTTTACCTAAACGTTGCACGCGAGAATAGTGCACTAATTCAAGAAAGCACCCATCGTTGAAATTACGGGGGCGTTAAAACCCTCAAAGGAATTTTCGTTCTGTCTGGCTTGTCACTGACTCCTATCACTTGTCGAATTGCCAAATTTTGTTGAAGTGATTTTCAACTCAAAAGCGAAGTGAACCAATAATATCTCAGTTCAGAATTTTCGATCTTTCTAACTTGTCACTGATTCGTAGCACTTAGCAAGTGAAGATCAAATTAAATACGAGGCATCTATTTAATATATTGTTAGTTACGCTCCAAAATTATTGGAAGATAAAATTACAGGGAATTCACTATAGAAAACCTTAACAGGTGAAATAATATACAATTACATAGACTTATAATTAAAACTAGAACTACCAAGGCAATCAAAATGACCAGTTCCTAAATCAGTGTCCTTTCTTTATAAAAATTTTCTAAATTTTTAAAAAAGCCATACAGTAGTATCTTACAAAATATAAATTACCATATAGATAGCCTTTTTCACCTCCTAAATTCACTGTTTCGAATTTTAAATATTTACTATATTTAAAAATAATATATTTATCACCGGTAGTGCTAGTGTTAGGCGTCTGTACCTTTTTGGAACTTAACAGAACCTGGGCGATTCAGAGTACACCCCATGAACAGTAGGCTCTAGGCGAAATGGCCATATCTATAGAAGTCGAAAAAAGACAAAAAAAGAAAGAAAAGAAGAACGTAAGTTTTCGTATATTTCATCAGCACTTATTAACAATTTGCAGATCCTTATCAAATGTTCGGAGCGACGAGCAGTCGTCTCGCGAGCTCGGGTTCCGGTCAGATCCAACTCTGGCAGTTTCTACTTGAGCTACTCTCAGACTCGAGCAACGCCGCGTGCATTACGTGGGAAGGAACCAATGGCGAATTTAAGTTGACTGACCCCGACGAGGTGGCCAGACGTTGGGGCGAAAGGAAGTCCAAGCCCAACATGAATTATGACAAATTGTCGAGAGCTTTGAGGTAAGTACTATGTTCAAATTACTTATCCATAGAAAATAACCCCTTTTTCTTAATATAAATTAATACCATGCATAAATCAGATGTTTTCCTGTTGTTTGATATATGTTCAAGTAAAATTGTGCTTCAAGGTCGTCATAGAATAGAAATGTTGACGATGAAGTTGTTAATAACATTTTGCAATGGTATATGAACACATATTGGGTTGATGATTTGAAGCTAATGCCTTTAGCTGAATGCTACAGTCTTTTGCTGTTGAAATAGCCATTGTTCTAACTGGCTGAGCTGAACAAGCAGAGTCGTTTGAGCCGTGCGTCGTGACACTTCAATAGAAAGTTTAGAATATATTCGATCACTTTTGTATTTTCACATTACAAATAAAATTTGGTGAACCACATAAGATGGTATTACTATATCCAGAAACGCCCAAACCAGTGATTATACAGAAGCGTTTCCTCGCGAACAGATTTAAATTCGTGACCACTGAGCAATTTTAATTTATTGTATCATATTTTTGTAATAACTGAAATAACGTAAAGTCATATCAGACATAAATAGAAGCAGAATATAATATTATGTGGAATACTTACTGTAAAATATGATATTAACCCTTTGCCCTACAATAACAAGTGGCACTCGTGATCAGATAAATGGAATAGGAAATTTTCAAGTTTTCGAAAACCTATTAAATTGGAAATATTAATAAGATGCGACGCGATAATATTATTTCTTTAATATTAATATTACGTTTAATTAAACAGCGTAACAAGAATCTCTAATAAATTTTTATTTTATCAATTAGACTCTGAATTATAGTAGAGGCAATAACAAAACAAATCGTAATGCAAAGGGTTAAAATAACCAAAATGATGATATCGATAGTTGAAATTTTTACAAATTGTTGACCAAAAACTGTCGATTTTTTTCAAATGATTTTTCAACAAGGGTGTTTTGATCTCGTCGAACAAGTATCAAATGAAAGCAGTAGACGAGCAGTCGCACATATCGACGAGAATTCAGAGAGAAAGTAAATTCGTTTGTCGATCGAGTCGGATGGAATATACGCGCAGTCGTCAGTCTGGTTGCAGGGAGAGGGAGAAATTTCAATCACCGACAGTCAGACCGACGGCAGACGCGGCTATTATTTTTCGATCGGATCGACTGATTATATTAGGCGACTGCTCACTCTCTCTTCCTCTTTCGACTTCCCTCTCTCGCGACAACTTTCGACTTACGCGTTCTCCGCTCTTCGCGGGGGTGGGCGAAAACCTCGCGTTTCCGTCGTCGCGGAAGCACCGTCGTTATCGGTCCTGGCAAATAGAATTTATTAAATAAGAACTCCGGCAAACTCCGGCGTATTTTTACGGCCCCGCCATTTCGCGCGAGCATGCCGCACGGCTTCGTAAATCGCAACTTTATGGCAGAGCGCGTCCGCGGTTTCGCCCGATCGTATCTCACCGTGCAAAAAAGGAGAATGGTAGAGCTTACATCGTCCAGTTTGCTCGGATGAAGGCAGATCTCTATCTTCGATCGTCCGAGGAGAAGTAATAAAGAGAAACGGTAACGGAAGCTGTAATTGCTACCGAATATGCTTTAACTCTTTTTTCATCAAGATTTCCATCCAAGATCGTAAAACGTGGTACGGAAGACTCTTATTTGAACTTCGTATACGTAAAAGTAAGAGGGTGTGTTTCGATTATTCAGGGATTTTATCTATCCTTGTGTTTTGGCTTTTTCGCTCACAAGAGTGTAGAATTTGAAAAGAATGAAAGAGAAAATTTTTAATTGAAAACAATACAGTAAAACGGTGTAAAGTAATTGAGCAACTTAGATCTCAAAAGCATAACTAAAGCTGAACGTTAAAAAATTTCACAATCCACGATTTTAGGGTGTGTAACTTTTACATCGACTCACAAACTAATTGCACTTTTCACATCAGCTGATTTTGGTGATCACAACCCAACATATTCATATGGAAAATGTTTAATATCTCACGAGAGTAAATGGGGACACTGGATGCTAACCTTTGCAACGAATCATTAAATATTTCCAATCTATCTACAGTCCTATAACTGAAAGATGGCTTGGGAGCGACGGAACCTCTCGTATTCAAACGCCTATTCCGGCCATTTCGTTTTCGAAATTCTCAAACTCAGTCTCTTAAAGTAAACACTCCGTATAGTCGTTTACTTCAAGAAGTTGAGTTTTGGAATGCCAAAAACGAAATGGCAGGAATCCGCCGCTCCCTAGCCATCTTTCACTTGTCTTACAGTATGTACCGACGTATTTATATTGTTACTTTAACACCGCTGTTTACGAGATCGTTCGCCATGAACGTTAAAATCATTAACAACTATCAAATAATTCAAAATAACTAGCTCCCAATGTTTTGCAAAAATTCTCCAAGTTTATAGAACACCCATTGAGCAGATATTCAACGTTGATCTTATAAAACACAGATTACCAAATCGGTTTCCACATTTCAATTTCTCTTTTCCGAAAGTAGTTACTCAATATGTTAAAATATAATATATTAAGCTCTAATAATTCTAGTCTTAACGCATTACATAAATTACATCACCGTTCTCCAATACATCATCCCCTCCATTCTCCACTCATCAACTAAAAAAATACACCTCCACCCATGAACTCCCTATTTTGTACCTTTCTTCCTTAACTTCTCTTCACACCTACCTTCCCCGAGCTTCCAGCAAACACCAGATAACATATTTTCAACCCTCAACACGTACGACTACCCTCAACAGTAAAAGAGTCGACTAACTCGACACAAAAAAAATACTCACCCTCAAACACTGTATGAGTCTGAAGTCATCAAAACTGTCGCTTCGTAACCTCCGTAGTCTTTCTCTACTTCCAGGTACTACTATGACAAGAACATCATGACGAAGGTCCACGGGAAGAGGTACGCGTACAAGTTCGACTTCCAGGGCCTAGCCGCGGCGACACAGCCGGCGGCAGCCGATCCTGCGGCTTACAAGTATCAAAGCGAGCTCTTTATGTCCGGCTACGGACACGCCAAGTTGAACCTCATGCCACCACCGGCGGCATCGGTCTCGGTCTCCGTTCCAGGTGGTCTCTTTCAATCGGCCTCCAGCTATTGGTCCACGAGTCCGGGTGCTAACCTCTACGCGGGCCACCACACAGCTTCCGGTCACGTGCCGCCTCATCTGGGCACCTATCCGCACTACGCATGACCCACCGCCGAGCATTGGGGCGCATTGGGTACGCCACGTTAAAAAGAAAAAGGTTTCTACGAGGAAAAAATTAAGTGACCGTCACTGGCATGGTCAACGTGTACCGTCGGCGAATTTCAGTTACGAAATGCGCGCACTTTTCTAACCACTCTCACGTCCATCTTGATTTACGTGTCGATAATCTGTCCGCTGGCGTGTTGCTTAGCACAACCCTCTGGATATTTGGTTTGACCTTGTTAAATGTTAACGCGTTCGTTGCTGATAGTAATGTGACTTGTTAGTTCTATCGAATCGGATTATATTTATAGAGGATTGTAAAATATAGGCAGCGATGTGTCCTGAGTGGTTAAGTGGATTCGGAAGAACACGAATCACGATTTGGCAGGACAACGTAGCGAATGTTCTTGGTGTAGTCAGTTATGTTGTGGTGCTGAAAAAAAAATTGCTTAGATGTCGACCAGAATTGCTAGTCCTCTCATTTCTCGAAAGTAACGTGAAAGACTGAAATGTTTTAAATACGAAATTACAAACACTAGCAGAAAATAGTAGTAGGATGCTATGTCCGAAACAAATCCACCTATTCCAGTTACAAATTTAGAGTACTAATTGAAATAACGTCACCAATTGAAAACACTCAGCTTTCCTCCAGTATTACATCTAACTTGGATATATTTATTTGCGCGTTACGTGATACGAGTGACATACTATGCGGCGCTGAAAAGACGTCTCACGAAAAGAATTCAAAAGGAGGGCAGCTCTGATTGGTCACAGTGGAAGTCGCATGTCTTTTCTCACATGTATTTTCGAATAAAATACTCATTTTCTGTGGAAAATCATCTAAATTTACTATTTGGCACTTTAACTGACTTGAACTTTAAGTGACAGCACTTGAACTTAGCAATGACAGTAAACTAATCGGTTGGGTAGCACCGATCCTAAAAAATTTTCTTTCTGCTACATTTTGGAACCTAAACATCGATGACAGCAATATATTTAAACAATTGAAAACAAAATAACTTTACTGCCAAATTTATTGTGTTTCTCAATGAGCTACTATACAAATTTATGTGGAATCGGTGTGGTATCATTCTATAAAGAGCTTAGGAGAAGAAGATATGAAAACAAATATCACCAGGGAGAGATTCCTTGCGCAGCGGTTCCGCATCCACGATATCTAAACGTTAAGCTACTCACGCCAAGTATGCTGCTTCGATTGGTCACCGCGCACCTCTTTTTCTTCTTCAAGATCCTACATTCCTTCGAACAAATAGATATCTACAACCAAACACCTCACGAAGTGACAAAATTGCGTAGATCCTATGCAAGTGACAATAATTAAATTCAAAATATCAAAATAATAACAAAACACTCCTGCTCTTATGATCTTACGCGAGACATCTTTCCACCGCGGCATAATCCTTAACGTAATATTACGTCGTATTCATAACAGAATCATGTTACTAATATATGGAAAGTCGCGTGTAAAAACTGCACTTCTTTAAATACGCACTTGGATTCGCATAATGAGAATGCATACAACTTACGTTCTTCTTTTGGAACGTTTTAAATCACACATGGAAATGAAACCGACTTATTTCTATTATTGCGATCATTTTTATGAATGAATATCTAAAGTTTTTAACAAAAGGTCGTGGAAAATGTGCTTTAGAAGACGCTAGCGGACAGATTAAACGACTAATTCGGTGCTGTTACTCCGACTGTGTCAGATATCGTCACTAGTCTTTGGTGCAATATCCGAAAGAAACAATTCGTTAGGCGACGATCACACGTAACGAAATCTGAACTCTTGTTCGCAAACGACGGTGCGCACGAATTATTGTAAGAACGTTGTAAATACAATATAATGCATTACGTGAGTACAGGGTACGTTCGCATGACGATTCTTGCCTGGCGTTTTATCATTGAAATTTTAACAAATCCTTTTCTAAAATAAATATGTTCCTTTACAAATTTTTATACCGAACTTTCTCTTTAGAGATTTCAGCTACGCGTAATTGATCTTTGAATAATAGAAAGATTTTTTTCTTTTTTAAATCAGAGACTTACTTCGTGAGAATAATATTATGTGATTTGAATTTTTTAATTGTTTTTTTTTTTATATATAGAGATAAAACGTACGTCGAGAATTATCCTGTCCAACAGGACGTTGCCTTGTACAGGAATAAAAAACCGGCGTACTTTCGAAGAGAGAAGTGTCGGTATTTCCGGCTTCATTGAATCGAACATGCATTCATTATTATATAAGAATTATCATCGTTAAAATTAGTATGATTTTAATCTTAATATTAACGAGATACGAGAACTCAGTCTTATCTTTTTTACCGAATTTCCAGCATCGGATGGAAATGCCGATCGTCGATCAGAAAAAAAAACATGCACAAAGATAAAAAGATAATTAAATGAATTATAAATTATAAGGGTATTTTAACGTTGCAAGGTTACAAAATATTTGTCGCTAACGATAAATACGCAAGATGCATTCATGTTCGATTCGAGCCAAAAATAATGCGTGTATTATAAACTCTTTTAACTTATTTGTTACATAAAAAAGCGCAGATAGAGATACCGCGTGTCACCGATCATAAAAAATTACCGTACTTTTCGATGCTAACGCATGCATTATTTATTATCAAACGGAATATTATTATCTCGCAGATACGGCAAATTTTCCATTTTACCGATGATATCGCGAATCATTATCGAAAAGATTCCAAGTAACTTTCAAAGGTTAAAGCTATCAAAGCAGCCAAGGCTGACTGACTCCTAATTACAAAAATTACTTATTATTACCAGCAGATATATCATAGTCTCCGCGATCAAGAAAAAAACGTCTAATTGAGCCGTTTACAAACTAAATCGACTGACTCCACCCTTAAAATTTTTTTAAATTAAAGAGTCAAAGCACTCAATTGAATCCTAACTTTCCACTCAAATGACAATATTTATTTAACTATCGAATAATACATTATTTATTTCAAAAAGTAAATCTAATTAATTCCAAGTATTATCTACCTTGCCCATTTTACATTTCTTCAACTGAAAGCTACATGCAATTATACATTCTGCAATATTTATTTATATTTTTGAATTTTGAAGAGAATTAAAAAAAAAAATGTATAATATATGACACTTCTCCAAAAAAGAACTCAAAAATTTGTCCACTTTAAGTTTCATGGAGTTAATTGATTTGGCAAGTAACTCGGCCAATTCAGAGGCAAAATTCTCATCCCCTTTCCATGTACCCCTAGAATCATGAGAAATTCCAAAGTACAACTTTGCGCCATATCAATTCGATACAATATTCACCCTAACTTCGCGATCGTTTTCAACGAAAATCTACTCGGTAACGCGCGATCGCTCTATCTATGTACAAACAGAATGAGAGAATGAGGGTAGGTCCCTGAAACGGCAAACAAAACGTCGTAAACGGTACGTCTGAAGTAATCTTACCGTAATCCGTGACCTACCCTAGATACTGTACCTCTGTCGAAAAAGAAATGCGTAACTCCTTAAGGCCGTATACTGTATCATACCATTCGTAAGACCTAAGCATTCCTAGAATTATTCTAACGATTAGCGTAAACACCCTCGAACGCTCCGTGGATTGAAATTTGACGATTGAACCCAGCAAGAGGCAGCGGAAACCGACCAATCGTCGTCTCAAGACGCAGAATCATTTTCCAAGGAACGTCGAAGGGCTCTCGTGTAGATAGGGTGTTTTCATGTGTAGCGTAGGCGTGTAGAGAACTTAGTTTTAGCGCGTGGGGGGTGCGTGAATACGAGTATGAATATTGGTGAACGCGTGGGAGGAATAAATGTGAGAAGAAGAGAGAAAAAGAGAACGGATGAAAGAGTACGAATGAAAGTGAAAAAAGCGAGAGAGAGAGAAAGTAAAAAATGAAAAAGCAAGCACAGAAACAAAAACGATCAACGTGCAAAAGGGGTGTGAGAGTAGAAAGGATTGTGGGCGTGATTTTCAAACTGAAAGAGGATAATAATAATAACGATGACGACGATGACGATGGATGACAATGATGGATGAGAGGGTGGACGAGGGGTGTGTGGCACTAGCATAGACCGCGTTAGGTTAGGTAGATAAGCGGCCCCTTCGAGTTTGCGAGAAAAGGCGAGTATTAAAGGTCAGAAAACGTCGCCGGCTTCGGCAGCATGCTAGATAAGAGTAACGGGGGTGAGATCGAAGAAGGAAGAACGAAGCGTAGAGAGAGGGTGGGTATCGAGGGAAGGGGCGCTGTTGTTGTTCTTGTTGTCGTGCGCTTGTATTAAAGTCGCCATGTTCTAATTAAACGTGCCGACGGGGTTGTATCAGTCGTCGGCAAAATCAATGTGGCTCTCTCGTAACTCCGTTACTATACTATGGGTAACGTACGTAGGTAGCTTACACCCTTACTAGCACCATCGACCTCTTCTCCTTATTTTCCTATGGCCTCCGCCCCGAGTCGAGTCAACGGGAAGGAGGAAGAAGTTTTTGGTAACGCGTGCGTCTACTTGCTCTCTCGGGCTTTCGTGGAGAGTGTAAACGAAACCGAGGAAAAAGGAAGGAGATGAAAGAAAAAGGAGCGGGTGGAAAGAGCGGCGAGAAAGGGAGACGAGCGAGAAAGTGGGGGATGGTAGATGGAAGTAAAAAGGGAAAAAGAAAGGAAAATAAGCCGAGTAACGCACGGTAGGTCAGCCTCGGTTGCCGACGGTTGGCGAATTGGTCGGGTTGCCATGGAGAACACCGGGGTATTCCCTGGGTTCGGGCCCGCCCCAACGGGAAACCCCCATTCGGGAAATTCGTGGCGTCGGCGAACCCTTCCGCGATACCGGAGGTTTAGCTCGGCTCGGCTAATCGATTCTGCTACCAATCAGCGCCCGCGCTGTTCCTCCTCGCACTCGCTACCACCACCTACGCTTCGACTCCTATACTCTCCCTGCCATCACCTACGAGCCTCCTTCGACTTCTGCTACCACCACTGACGTAACGTCTACTATCGTATACCACCACCTTCTGTCACCTACCACTACCTGCTACCATCTACCACTACCAACTACCACCTATGCTACCACTGTTTCCAGTTACACGCGGCTGTCTCTCACCCTTGCAACGCTGTTCCCATGTTTCCACCCGACCGTCGAATCTTTCCTGTATAGTTATTGCAAGTGGAAGAAGTACGAATCCTGATAGAAGAAGAGTCGAATGACTACTTGTTTGGAGGCTTCGTCTTTTTTGAGATGTTTTTTTGGTTTAATGCGAAATCAGATTGAGTACTAGTATTTATTACAATCTAATGTTATCTACTACTACCTACTATCACCTAGTACCACCTGCGGTACCGCTGTTTCCAGTTACATGCTATCAAATCTTTCCTGTATAGTTATTGCAAGTGGAAGAAGTGCGAATCCTGATAGAAGTGTCGAATGACTACTCGTTTGGAGGCTTCGTCCTTTTTGAGATCTTTTTTTGGTTTAATGCGAAATCAGATTGAGTACTACTATTTATTACAACCTAATGTTATCTACTACTACCACCTGCGATACCGCTGTTTCCAGTTACATGCTATCAAATCTTTCCTGTATAGTTATTGCAAGTGGAAGAAGTGCGAATCCTGATAGAAGAAGAGTCGAATGACTACTCGTTTGGAGGCTTCGTCCTTTTTGAGATCTTTTTTTGGTTTAATGCGAAATCAGATTGAGTACTACTATTTATTACAATCTAATGTCATCCACTACTACCTACTAACACCTACTACCACCTGCGCTACCGCTGTTTCCAGTTACACGCTATCAAATCTTTCCTGTATAGTTAATGATAAACCGAATAACTGCTCGTTTGATGGCGTCCTCTTTTTCGAGATATTTTTGTAATTTAATTATTAAAACATTGCTGTGTCGATGTAAAGCTGCATTTCGAGTATTGAATCGAGTTTCAGTAGAGGGTGAGATTAGTACACAGTATATTTGTTTTTTGCAATTTTTAATGTAATGCAGGTGCTATTTTACGACAGTGCAACTGATTTGTGGGAAAAGTTTCAGAAATAATGTAAATGTAGATGAAGACAGATCTTTTTCGAAACGAATAGAGACTGTTGAGGGGAAATATCGCGTTTAGTGTGGATCTTGTTTTACTTAATATTAAGAGCTTTTTATTATATTATCTTATATCTTTATTAGCAGAAAAGGAAGATTTAATTAACCTATGCTAATTAGGTATTTCGTCGATTTGTTATCATTCTTTCTTGCAAATATTTGAAAGTAGCTTGTCATAAGCATTTGGAGAACACTGACTAAACTTCGATGGTGATGAACTACCCACACCGTGACGAAACATTAATGCAATTTAATTCTTACAACAATATGCAATTTTGGTCTTAGAACAAAGACGTAAATTAACAATTTAAAATAACTGAATGACAATAGAACGGTAAGATAATTGAATAGATCGAAGAACCACATTCAATTTCGTACGGGCTACAAAATGGTACACATCAATTCAAATTTTCAATGATGCAATACCTCGAATTATGCCCGCAATTATCATTGATATACTATACTACAACTTACATTATACATCGTAGCAACATAAGCATTGTAAAATAATTATAATACATTTTAAATAAAGCAGAAATGGTACTTGCATTACGCTTTTCCAAATTCATAAATGAAATGGCGCTGCTGTACAGTAGCAATTTTCAGCTACCACTTTTATAATTCAAAAAAGTACTAAATTCAAAACAATCTAGGACTTTTTTCAGAAAAAAAAACCCTACAGCTTCTGTGGCCAAAGGTTGTCAGCCATGGTTGAAATGAGATTTTAAATTTCTCTTAGCAAATATTTTTCCTTGACTGAAAAAACTTGAGAATGCGTAATTACGCACGTAAGACTAATTTAGATATTGAAATGACTTTGAGGACGCATCAACACTATAGAAATTTATACGTCCATCGAGTTCAAGTGTTGATAGAAAGTTCGTTTTTGGTGGAGCTGTCTCCAGGGTGAAATAACCTGCGACTAGAAAACCTTGAACTATCACCGATATTTCTTATTTAGGACGAAGGAGAAAACACACGGATTGTTGTGGATCTACTGAAAAGTTTCATATTAGTAGAACAATCAAAATGAATACGAAACATTTATCTACCGGTAAGAGCAATGTATTTGTTATCAATGGAATTATTAATAGAATTGTAAAGCGTATTTTTAATATTTCGATTCTTCAGGATCTGTTGCCCCGCCCATTGTACATGGAAAAATACGATTATACAGTATGCGATTTTGTCCTTATGCTCAAAGAGCTCTGTTAGTCCTTGATGCGAAACAAATTCCGTGAGTATGCCGATTTTTTTCACTTACAATTTAATTACTTTAGTAAATCTTATTCTTTGACAATTATTTTATATTTTATACGAATTACAGCATTAGGTATTCCTAAATTAATTTGCAATTTCAGATACGACGTTGTCAACATAAATTTGACCCATAAACCGGAATGGTTTTTGGAAAAGAATCCTTTAGGCAAAGTTCCATGCATAGAATTAGAAAATGGTGAAATACTATACGAAAGTCTTATTGTCGCTGATTACTTAGACGATGCATATCCACAAAATAAACTTTATCCAAGCAATCCTCTGGATAAAGCGAAAGACAAGTTATTGATTGATAGATTTAATACAGTTATAAGTGCTATTTACAAGGTACACTTTACCCTAATTTCCTTCAACAAAGCAAATTTCCAATTTTTCGTAATCAAACTATTCTTGCATACTGTAGGTACACATTAGCTCTTCCTCAGGCCGTGAAGCATTTGACGAAGCTCTATCTGCTCTAGAAGTATATGAAAGAGAACTTGTAAAACGAGGAACGCCTTTCTTTAATGGCACATCACCGGGAATGTTGGATTTGATGATATGGCCATGGTGTGAAAGGGCAGATGTAATTCGCGTTTTGCGGGGAGATCAATTTATTCTTCCACGCGATCGTTTCAAGAGACTGGTAAGTCATGAAAATATTTAGTACAAAAATTATAATTTATTGTATACAAATTAATTAATGCAACATTTACAATAATAGTTGGAATGGAGGTCTGCCATGAAGGAAAATTCTGTGGTTCGAGGCAGCTATTTAGAACCTGAAGTACATACAAAGTATATTCGCAGCCGACTTGCTGGAGTTCCACAATACGATTTTTTGTCTGCTAGCACACTTTAAAGTGCTTAAAAACCAGTACTTATTATAATTATTATTAGTGTACAACTTGTCAGTGGTCCAATGTAACATGAAATGTTTTCTGGATACACAAGAATGATCGCAGTGAAACTAACACAAATAACGCTTTACGTTTTTGCTATTATTTACTATTTTTGAAAGCTTTACTTTGTGTATTGGGAATGCATTTATAGGGTATATCAAAGAAATGAATTTACGATGATAATCTTTTCTGTAAAATATTTTATACAATTGTGTTTGTGTTAATCATGAATAAATATAAATCGTCTTTTCTGACAACTAGTAGTCAGTTCATTTATATTTTTTGGTATTATTAGAGCAATTTAACACATTAAGTGCCAGTCTCTAAATTAAGCGATTTCTAAGTTTATGAAAAGGAAATTTTACGAAAATGTAGAAGGCTTCAAATATTTTCTACTCACTGTTTAGAAACAAGTAAATGAGGCTGACACTTAAGTGGCCGATATGTAGTTGGTGTGCAATGTGTTATATGTTAGCTCCAAAACAAGTTACCAATATCTATTGATCGTCATTTCTAATTATCATACAAAAAGTTGTATTGTAAAATAATAATTACATACTGATTAATTGTAAACAAATGTTCGTAACACTATTTGGTCAGAGACATATAAATATATTATGTACAATATTTGTAAAAAAATTTTGCTTCGTTTCTATACATATTTCCTTTAAAAAACCTATTTCTCATCATGGCAATCAAAGAGTATGATCACATGAAATATTATTAATTATTTGACACTCATTGTCAATATTGCAATCCTTAGAACTTAATAATTAAAACACTTAATTATATCTGTCCATAGAGTAATAAATACAATCCATAAAAAAGGAAACATGCAAACACCATGCTTGCTGCTACCATGAAAGATTTTGTATTTTCTTTCCTCAGGCTTAGAAGTTTCTTCTCATTTCTCCTAACTACATCCTTGACTTCCTCCAATTCTGTTTCCAACCTCTCACGATTCTCCGTGGTAAGTAATTTTCTTTTGAGTTTTGCTTCAAGTACATCAACTCTGTGCAAGCAATCTTTCAATGCTTCCTCCGCTTTTTGCATCTGTCATGTTCGTATTATCAAAAGTTTGAAGAGACATGATAATCACAGGTTAAGATAAGACAACTTATAAGGCTAAAGTAGATAAAAATTGTTGCTATAATTGCGTATACCTTCGTCATAACTGTATCGTTATGCGTCATTTATTTCGTATTTATATCCACCTTTCAGTTATAATAAATGACAAATTTTAATCACATCTCAAGGTTTACAAACGTTCCTCTTGTCTGTTGCATGCGTATTTTAAAAGCTTCGTACAACTTTGCCACGCCAGGCACAAAATGGCGTTGCAAACCGTACACAGTCGAAAACATAAAGTTCCTAGTACCTCGTCATTCTATAGCCAGTTTCAAGTTTCATTTTACGTAGAAATCCATTTCCTCATGATGTATTAACTTTATTATAATCTTACAAAATTATATTTATCATAAAATTATAACATTTTCAATGCTCAATTTGCGAGCATAACATAAAAATAAAACGTCTCACAGTTTTTACATTTTATGGGGTAAAGTTGAATGGGAGTATATATTCAATGTTTTATATACGATTATGGTTTGATTCGATTGCACTGAGATATATGAATTAATGATAGAAATTCTACATCTTAAGACTAATCGTCCGGCATGACTACTGCTATCCTTGAAAATGAAATAAAGAACTATCATAAATACAAGGATTAAAAGTGCTAATGAATTATGTAAGTACTACTTAAAAAATGATTTAATTTGTAGTGCACGACATATTATACATAGAACAGAAGTCTTGCAGTTTCACTCGTCATCTCATACATACATGCATTTATAATAATTTTTTGTTAACTTAAATAAAATTGACCCATTTTCTCATTTACTTTTCCTTTCACATATAGATAAAATTAAATCTGAAACACGAGAGCAAATAGTTCGATTTAAGTTCGATTTCAATATTATAGATCAATAAATTATAATAATTATAAAATAGTATAAAAATTACCTGCAAAGGGACTGTGGCAACGAGGAAATAATAGGTCCATATCCTTGGGAATTATCATACAATTCGAATAATGGTGCCGCGACTAATTTATAATTCTTCGGTACTGCAAATAGTGCTATAAATGGGAAATTTTGTTAGTCACTGAATTCGCTGAATAATTAAAAGTTAATCAATTTTCGTAAGTTTCATTATATAAACAATATTAGTTACCTTTTTCTTGTAACTGAACAAGAAACAACCTTTTGTGTTCTTTTGGCTTGGTAATGTGTGGTGGTACATATGGATACTGGGGTGGTTCGAAATTTGGTCTCCACCAATTTCCTATTGTATCTTCTATCACCCATTCCTGCTTGACTCCGTCCTGACGTCCAAATGTCTAAAAGTTATTTTAGGCACTGTACAATCTTCGATTATCATTCTGCTATTGGTCATATAGAATAGAAATAATATACAATCTTCTTCATTCAGTCCACTAAGAACATGGTTACAAAATATTTATACATATTTAAAACGGCTGTGTGATCCTAATAGTTCTGATGGTATTAAAATTTATCAAGAATTTCCTAATATGTTCCTATAAACTTTTTATCGTGTAAGACTGATATATGCCAGAAGTATTTATTTTCCAAAATACTTTTAGCTCCTCTGACTTATGAATACCTAATTAAATGAAACAGCTGTTGTACAAACATTCATCATTTTAATTCGAATAAATTGACAAAATTCATGGAAATTGCCTCTGAAAATGACCTATCAACCTTATGCAAGAAAGCATAGTCCTGCATAGTATAATGAACTATGTTCTTCTGAAACTACTTTCAACTATGTAACTTAATATAATTGTCCCTTTCACTTTTCCTCTCATAGATAGTAACAAAATATAAACAATGTTATGTACATACAATCTTCTTGTCATAATTTTATACAATCTTCGTGTCTTGCTTCTTCCATTTCCAAGCTAATATATACAATAAGCGAAATAAGAACAATGTTCTTAGCTAACCACAGTAGTAACAAGTTACAGTTTTACTACTACGAACATCGAAGTGTCCGGGCATGCAGCACACTAAAAGTGTAAGAGTCTTAATGTAATAAATTAGAAAATCCCTATTTTGAGCTACAGGCCCGGTTACATAAGTTCTACAAACATCTGTAGGATTGGTACAATAGGTTCATAGACAGTGTTACAATCTAACATATCAAAGTGCCACTCCTAGCCACCTCATAAGGTAGCATAAGGCGTCGTGCTAACTGTTACCTCTGTAAGGAGCCGTTTTAGGCCCTCTACCTCGTCTTCTCCTGCATTAAGTTCTCCTCCAGGCCTATGGCAGAAAATAAAAAGAAATGTTTCTATGTACTGTAATGACTATTATTTTTGATATTTTAAAAATAAAACGGATATTTACAGTTTAAAGAATGTAGTTCCAAGTTGCAGAAGGAGGACATGTGGTAATCCATGTTCATGTACCAATAGAACTCCTTCTACACTGCGTCGCATTCCAATTTTGTCAAATTCATCTCTCATGCGCTGAAACCTTGCAGGTACTGATGGATCTTTCTCGAAGAGTGGCTCTTTTGTTCCAAATGTATAGTTTGTCAAAGGATATCTAAGATAAATGAGTTGTATTTTTCTGTTAGGCTCTTATATGTTTAACAAAATCCTTCAGTAACTAAATCCAGTCTCTTCAACACTATGTCCACAAACGATATTACAATACTTAGCGATAAAGGTTATACAGGTACTCACGATACAGTAAAGTTTCATTGTATCATGTTATTCCCCAGAAACCCGGCATTGAACTTTCATATTTGATATAAACAAAAAAAAATGTCTTTTTCATGCAAGCAGGAAGAATAACACATATATACTTATAATATAAATGTAATTGTTCCATACCAAATAATCTCCTTTGAAATATATACATTGACATAAACTAAATAAGTATATGTAATGGAATAAAATATATGAATATTATAAAATTTATGTCTATATAACTTCGATATAAATACAATGTTTCCAAGAATTAAAATTCAATACTTCAAATAATATTTTCCCAGTATACTTGAAATTATATTTCAGAAGGAACCACATATGTTGTGGTCACTTAAATATAGTATAAGTGTAAACTTAAAACAGGTATCAAGTGTACAATGTATTACATACATCACGCTTTCTATTAGATGTCCGATATGATTCATCTGTTTATCAGTCTTTATCAATTGTATTTTAACTCAATTTCTTACAAATACATACAGCACATTATCTATGTCAGCATTATTCTGTTATTATTCTATAATTTTTTATTACCACATAGAGTGATACAATGATAGAACAATAATAGAATACACAGAGTTATTGTATATAAATGTAAATACATTCAGAAGAATATATATTACTATAATAAATTAGCCATAATCTCTCTTCAATACAAAATATCATTTTTTGTTAAGCAATCATAAATATTTGTGTATTTAAAGTGTGAATGATTCATTGAAATACTTATATCTATGTGATTTGTTACAATTTATAATTCAGGCATTCTTAAACAATAATAACGGTAGTGTCAATAATTTCTGCAAAAATTAAATTTTGCAAGATACATTTCATAAATAAGAAGCGTTGTTCACATTTAATTATTGACTGATACTGTGTAACATATCCGTAATTGTGTTATATATTCGTTACATTCACCAACATTTTGTTGTACATCAAGAATGTTACAAGCATAGTATCGATAGAAAAATATAAATTCAAAACTGTAAGATCTGACATCATAATATACATGGTTCTGTATACATTTATTTTAAAAAGATTAACTCATTGGTTTACAACAGGCTAATGAGAACATTCACAACATTTGTGCACATTATATGAATTCTTAGATTAGAACTAGATATAATTATATACTACCCGATAAGATAATTATATTTATGTATATATAAATATACATATGTAGATATATATATATTTATATACACACATATATGTATAATAATGTAAATACTGCAAGTTTTATTTTACACAAGACATAAAAAGCCAATTAATGAATAAAAAAATACAAATATTTTCAGTATAGAGAGTTACAGGTTTTACTCATTTCGTACAGTTTTCATTGCCTTGCGATCATTATCTTTACAAATTGAAGTGGTTAAACGTTAAAAGAGGGATCGGTAATTATAAAACCACTGTCATATATACGCATTACAAATTGATATGGTCGCGTAGTGACTGTAAAATTAACAAAAAATATTCTCTACGCAAATGTACATGTTATTATAAAATAAGCCAGAGTACACTTTGTACAATAGCTGGAGCTTTTATAAATTGATAAAATGTAAGTCTTTTTTATAATGTCACAAAGAGAATAAATTTTTTTCCTTGAATTTTTAATAGTCAAAAAATCACGTCTGAAGAGTACACTCTGTGCATAAATGAAGCACAAAAGTTATAACATTAATCTAACTTGGGAAATTTTAAGCAAATGAGCTCGACTTTAATCATCGTATAATATGATCAACGCTAAAAGTCACGTTCTCCAGCACATTGGATATTATTCTTAATAATCGATAAAATGGTTTTATATAAATTTTCAAGAAACAACGAGGTGGAAATTACGAAATTTTCATCGTCACGGAACGAGGTAGGAATTGCTTAAAATTTCCGCAAATACTTAACGAAAAGTTGAACAGCCGTCTCATGGTTGTACCATGTAAGGTGCAATGAAAGGCATTAGGAACATAATTTTAATTGCTAGCGTCTCTTAACCGGCCATAGTTGTTCTACAGGAGAGGCAGTCAAAACATTAAGTCTAAAAAATAATGTGTTTATGTCACATATTTGTTATCACTTACAAATTCACAGTCCTGTTGATAGTTACAGACTGGTTCTGTACCACTTTCCCCTCAAACGAACTGTTACTTGCTCTTCTCGGCCATCCACTTCCCTTGACTTGAGTTGTTGCCATCGCCATTTTTACTCGAATTGCGCTTCGCAAACCGAACCAACTACCATCCAGACCGCGCGACGAATGCTGTTCTCGTTCCCGGACTGTTTCGCGGGCATATCAGTGTTACCACTAAACATTTTCAACACTACAACGCCCTCTAATAATATTTAAACAGTATTTCTCAACCTGGAATTCGCGAACCTCCAGGGGACTAATAACGCAGCCTGAGATAGTCCTAGGGAACTGCGAAGAACAATGCAAAGAACATTCACTCATCCCATTAAACTCTCATTTAACCATTTCTTTCCATTTTCCGAATAAACAATTCTTCGATAAAAACGTTTTGATAACAGTAGCCTATGTGTCAATTGTAATTCATTTTAAAGGATCTACGAGTAGGCTAAAAAACATTTACGGGATCGTCACGTAAGGACTCCCAGAAAAGCTTGGGAATCACTGATATATGATTTTAAACAGGAAATTACTCAAATTACATATCCATTTGGAAAATATTTATGTAAAATAAATGCAGATATATATTTTTCCCACATAGAATAAATATTCTTCAACGGTCTGCACTAATTGAGAGATTTATGTAATTTTTATTGTCGAACGCAGGATAATTTTGTAAGTTGGAAGAGCTAGATAGACATCTTGAAAATATCAATATATTAATAGGGTATATATCATAAACTACGGTATATATATTATTATATTAAATTATTGTTATTTAATTATCATTTATGTATAAACGAAATATTATAAGACGTACGAAATGCTTGAATTATTCTTGTATTCCTTTTTGGGATGTTGGTCACAATGAGTGTAATACGTCCTCGGGGTTTTCATAGCTGAGTGCACGGAAAACGACAGCCATTCCGGGATACGGTAACGAAAGAAACCGTTTTGGCGTTCATTGGAGAAGGAAATTTACTTTGTTGTCGCGTTATAATTTGTTTACGAAGTCTGTATTCAACATTTTCCTTATGAGACCTGAGTTTGTCGCGTAGTAAGTTCGGTGAGTCAAATATTCTGGTGTGCTTTCACAAATATTTCGTCCAGCATTCTAAAAGTTTCGAAAATGGCGTAATTGGGTAACACAACGTAAGACTTCCTCTTGTGGAAGTAATTCGTGTATTTAGATTATATATCGTTATTTTTTTAAGCTTTGCACGATATCACATAAGTTTTACGTAACATCATTGATAATTCTACGTTGCCGTTATTCTCCTCTTCGTTCGTACAGAGCACTTTCTGTGAATCTCAAAATGAAGTCGGAAATAACTGTAATGGATTTACATAATTGATAAACTCATAAATGCGTATACAAAATTATCATAAATTTTCATGTAAAATACTGCCGATAACGTTAGAAGCTTAGTTAGAATACGATCTACATAAATTCTCTGTGAAATCTATACTTCTCGTTGAATGTTTAACGAGATCTTGCGCGTATTGATTGAGTAGACCTTGCACACGAGGAAGGTTTTCACACCTGTTCATAAAATGATTTCATACATACAAGGCCACATTTACCTTCGACTTGATAACATCTTCTGCTCCATAATTTTTTTCTCATTTAATGTCAGTTCTATGTACTATGAAAGTCAATTTTTGAAACAAAGAAAAGTTACATCTGTTTTGTAATTAAAATCATCTCTGACTAATAAAGTATTACTCCGATAGTTAAAGTCTCCTTATCTGTCATTATAGGTTGTAGGTACAGTATGGAAAAAATGGTGTGTGTTGCAGGATTAGGCAGCTCAGTGAGTGTTAGGTGTCAAGAGCAGGTATCAGCGTCGTCAGTGGACTTTTATACAATGATACGGTGCAGTTAAAACTCTCCTTTTCTGCTTCTCCATTTCATTGTCCTTCGCTGATGGGCCATTCGCTGCTTGATCGTCTTTGTTTTCATCGACTTCTTAACTTTCATCGTACGTTTTATCTACGAGTGAAGAACGAAGAATTTTCTCAAGTATCTAAATATTGAAGGTAATGCTTCCTAAGTAACGTAATAAAAGTTAGCTCATAATTCCAAAGGGAATTATTCTGATTTTACTACAGGCTCATTTAGTTCTTCGTTGTCTTGGGTTGTACCAAGATCGCCTTTGCGATTTGAGCACCATTCTAATTTCATATTTCATGCAAAATATTTTTGTTTTCATTATATGTTCAGACTGTCTATAGAGGAATGGTAAGTAGTTCATAGAGCTGCAATGACAAAAACAATAAAGAAATCTAAAGTGGCATAAAACCTATAAATGGAGAGCATTATTCGTATTTGCATGATTATCATATATGTTCTTCATTTAAAAATGATTGAAATAAAGCTGGAAAGCTAAAAAGAATAGTAGGTTAAAACCGATAATAAATTTAAAATTTCCATTAAACTGAAAATTTCTGTTTGAAACTATAATTCTTAACATTGCCTCTTTAATATTCACAGTTTCATTCGGAAATTTAAACTCAATGTATAACATATCACGATCATAATTTCTTTTTTTAACTATGATTGCATAAAATTAAGATTTAAAAAAATACACTCTACCGCTTAAATTGTAATCATATATTTCGCTAAACCTCTATTTTCGTAACACGTTCCATTTCATTCCATGGAAAGTTTATTTTGATATATTTTCAACAAACTTCCCTTAAATTAATTTGACATCCCTTACATCTTATAAAAGAAAAAGAAAGAAAAATAGGGAGATTATTATGTTTACAGTATGTTTTATTTATTATGCATGAAGAAGGTAAGTTTATTTCGTGAAAGTAGTTTTGCATAAATAAAGTTGCAAGTAGAATTCGTATCGTTTCTTACAGTACTCGAAAGAAAGAGTAATTTTCTTCGTCAAGAATTCCAATTCCATAGTCAATCTTAGATTGCATAAAATACAAATATCAATGTGGCTCGAATAACTCTTAATTTTAAATAGTACCGCGAAAACTATGCATAATCGATTAAATCTATTGCAATGCCTATAACGTCTCATCCCGAAAAAAAGAACATCAGATATCATCGTGCTCGAAGTATTCGTTCGGTAAAAATGAAATGCGTAAATGGAAGAAAGCAGAAAAGGTCGCTTAGGCATTTTAATACGACTCGAAGCTGGTATTTATCGTGCGAAAGACAACAGAAAACGAAAAAAGCTGAAGTGGGATATCTGCCGCATCTCGATCATACGACTCTTCTTTGCTGGGAAGTGCATTTTTCTTGCGAAGTCCTCGAGAGCTGGGAGTCATCGCCTTCTCGTTCAAGTGCACTTCTGTTGCACTTTCTACATGGACCGGTTGTCACGGTGATCGTCGAGTTATTCTACGAAATTTTCGTTAAAAACTCTCCAACTGTTACGCATAATGCACCGAAGTGCAACGTCTTTTCTTACGTGGAACATGAGGGTGCAATTTATATATACGTTAAAAGTAACACAACTCGTTCGACGTCATGTGAATTATAAAATTTCACAATTAACAACTTAAACCATGCAAACAGTGTAAACTTTAAGCTGCAACTCCATATTACAACGAATGCGTGGAAAAATTTAAAACATCGAATACAACCAGAAAAATCGATCTCTCCCGCCAACCATTTAAAAGAACGATACCTCGGTGAAAGCGCGACATACGCCGCTTAAAAGCAGCTCTCCAGTAGACTTAAAGACATTTTTATAAACCTTCCCCTTCAATGTAGTCATTCTGCATTGATAAAAAAAATCGCTACATTATTTAATCATCAAGAATTTTGAGTGTTTTTCGCTAAGAGATTAATATACATACGCAAGTGCATCCTAAATCACATCTAGTTCTTAGTTCTGGTTCTGGAGCTGCGCGACGAGGATACAAACAGATGGATGAAAGACATCGGACGGCGGCAAATCTATAAATTACTTTCTATCTACATTAATATCATTCTAGTATATGCTTCTATCATCGCACATGCCTGTATGTGGCCTGCAATGACGCATTTCAGGTGGATCGTGCGCTCACGATGCAGAGGCAATACGATCATTGCCGTTCCTTCTACGAGAACACGACTCATCGTTTCTCAGCGTTCTCGGCTGCTAAAATAATTATTTCTAATGACTTTCAATGTTCCTTCAACCCCTTGCGTTAGAATCACGTGTCACGGAGATTGTCGTTTTTCTCACGGGTACAAATACGCTTCTTTTAAGCTTGAATTATTTGCTGGAATTAGGCTAATCGATGCACGGGTATTACGAGGATCGTCGGAGTACAGTAAGTTTTGTAATTCTTCTATCGGTAGAACTAGAAACGAAGAGTATTTTTTTCCTTT
Source organism: Cerceris rybyensis (assembly GCA_910591515.1). Classification (NCBI taxonomy): domain Eukaryota; kingdom Metazoa; phylum Arthropoda; class Insecta; order Hymenoptera; family Crabronidae; genus Cerceris; species Cerceris rybyensis. The sequence continues at coordinate 11,956,833 of OU342790.1, forward strand.
TTTTATTGATTTTGTAACTTTATGACGAACGCCTCTGGAGAGAATTTGAAAGGTATGATAGGTGTTTCGTGCTGTAACATGATGACGCAAGGGGTTAAGACGTTCCCGTTAGGAAAATTATAACGCTGAATTGAAATCTTGAAATGATATCTTCGAAGTAGTGAGGGATTGTAGTCTTACGCAAATAGAAATATTTTCATGTTGCGGAAAGAGAAAGGAGTCTACACACACTATACACGATGACTCGTAAGAACTAATTGTGTGGTTTTAGTATTTACACAATTAGTACTTTATTCAAGAAGTTATTAGATATCTGTTAGAATTATGAAGGCAAATATTTTTATATGTTTGCTTAGTCCTTTCGATATTAAGTGTGACTATAGTTTCACGTTGTACGAGGAGGAACTATAATCACCCATTGACATTTTACGACCTTGGTTTTAACGATTAAGTTAATCCCCGACGTGAGGTTTCGCAGCAATAGCTTATGGCTACTTTAGAGGATTTCTATAACTCATATCTTTTTTTCAACATTTCATCCATATTTGCAAAGAAACAATCGAACGAAAATTATCCGGTGAAGCGACGAATTTTCAACTCCTGGTAAAAGAAGTTTAAATGAGAGTTATATAAGCAATGACTGCATTGTTTGCTCGGTTGCAGTGGTATACGAACGATGAACACAGTCATCGTCCGTAACAAAAGGATTTCCATGAAGCATTAGCCCTTTCGTTACGGTGGATTTGCTACCGTACGTGATAGTTGCAATTCTACAAACGCCGAGAACGTTATAACACTGATTTTTCATTTGATTCACTTAATTATTTATGTTAAGGCACTTAAACTGTTTCAACTGGATATATTCAACTGCAACTATATTTTTACAGTGACTATAGTCCGAAAACTATAGATTATAGCAGGGGTGGCGGATGTCTTTATATATGTGTAATCATTTTTTTTAGAGATGCTTCGCTATTTGTCTACTATAATACTGACATTTAAATCATTCAAACTTGTGTCTTTCAAACTAATAAATGCCAATGGGAGAGGAGTTTTGAAATCGTGTTGAAATCGTTTCCTATCTGTTGTGATTGACCAAAAATCATTTAGTGATCGACTTGTTGACCACCCCTGGAGTACAGTATCGATTATTTTCTATAACATTTACTATATTACTGACTATTTGGTGTACTATATACTATAGTATCGACTACAGTCACCGTTTAGAATATAAGATTCCCTCAACAGTGAATAGTTATTCACCCTCGGTGCACAGTGACGCGCGTTGATCTGCTATAGTCACCTCTAATAGCCAAAGGATCAGAATCATCTTTAAACGATATTCATATAAAGAATCGGATCAATACACGATGACCGCTTTTATGGACCACCTAATGGCGCCGATACCAGTCGAAAGAGACCCATAAATCACATTTTCCTCGCACGTCTACGATCGTACAGGGTGGCGCATTTCATTCGGACGCAGAACCTAGCAAAAGGGCTCAAAGTCAATCATCAGAAAAAGACGAGTTTACGATGTCTTTGGTCGCCGTGAATGATTGTAAGTTGACGCAGCTACAGGTTCAGATTGCCCGCATAAAAGCCTGGTAACTGAAACAACCCCCCCAGCCTCTCTCGCTGTTGTTTTCACGTTTTGGACGACGACAACGATGGTGGCGACGATGATCATGGTGTTTTGGCGGTGTTTTGCGTTGTTCTCGTCTCACGCTCCAACTTATCTTTTGTGCTCGAGCTGAACGTGCAGCCAGTTTCGAATTACGGCGATTTCGGACCGGCACATCGATCTCCCAATTCCCTTCTCCCGACCTTCTTAATTAGCGCTGCGAAAAGAAACCCAAGAACTTGGAAACACGATTGTAATTTAATCTGGAAACGATCTGTCAACCATTCTGAAAATATTTCCTACCTGAGACAAATAGATTCTGATAGTAGCACAATTTGTGGAGGAACGAACACTCGCTTAAATGCGGACTGTTTGCCATCGATTTTTTTTTGGTACTTTTTCGACCTTAATTATGGTTGTTTCACCAAAGACCCACTATTTTAGGCGATTTTTAAATCAATGAAGTTATAATATATGTATTACATGGAAAAAGTTTCTCAGAGGTGAACGGAGGAGGATTTGAACTTGGACCTACTAACTGAGAGTCCGCGCCTTTATCTCCTTACCCATCATAGACCCACAGGTTTTTTTAACGTTGCAATGAAACGCATAAAATGTGAAAGAAGTTTCACACATCTGCCGTGATGAATCAGGAAAACATTTCTTAACCGAGAAAGTTAGAACAGATTTTTTGAGAACTGGGCCAGTTTCTCGAAGAAACATTGTAACAGGATTCGTAAAGGAACAGACGTCTTTTAGGTGTGTCGAGTTATGCATAGCTTTTTGTGTATGGAAAGAGGAAACGAAGATTGATATCATGATGAACGTGGGTCTCGTTGAATTGTCGTTTCGTAGCCACAAAATTACTGCGGTATTTCAACGACGGCTTTAAAGGTCTTCCAGTTTTTTTTTAAGGATAAAGAACTCCCCGAAGACACGGAGAAAAGAAACTGTGTTAGCTGTCCGTATAAAATTGTGTCGTCTTGTTTTGTGCTTTCAAGTCGTTTGTTTAAAGATATTTCAAACTGATATTGCAGTGATAAAATACATGAACGGAGAAAGAAACGAAGTTTAGGACGTTGAGCAAATTTAAAAAAAAAAACACTACCGGATTAAGTTTTATCAGATTCAAGATTATCGTAGACTTAGCTACGTAACTTTCTCTATGATGCGAATTCTATGTTTCGACGAACGTTATGCTACTTCACGGGTCTTTTAGGTATTAGGTAAGAAATTACTCCTCTCCTAATGATTTCAAATCATCGATTAAACGCAGAGCAGTTAATCGCTGATCGTGAGGGAATTATTAATCTTTAAGCGAATCGAATTAGTTACGGAACGTCATAATTTGAATAATTTACGTAATCACCGTTTTTTGAATTTTAAAACGAAATAATAAGATACCAGCAACGTCATGTTCCTTGGGAAGACAATTCGGAACTCGCGAGAGCTTAATGTCTATTCTTTCAAAGAACACTAGGAGTGAAGACGTTATTTTTATCTTTTCTTCTTTTTTTCTTTTTACTTGCCTCTGGATCCGAGCATCGTCCATGCGGTAAAATACTTTTACGTTGCCCTTTGTTCTTAAAAGTGTGTCTCAAAATCTTAACAATTATTTATCATTTAATTTTATTTAAAGTGTCGTTTTTTAAACCTACATCTTTTACGTTTATATTTTCACTTTTACTTCTTTATTGAATTATTATTATTGTAGAATTTCAACTGTTAACACATTAACCCTTTGCAGACGAAGACATTTTTGAATACTGACAGATAATCGTTTATTTGACAGTAAACAAACACTTTTGTTATCAAAAATTTTGATAGTTAATGTATATGAATTATAAATTACTCCACTTTGATTCCTATTTCACCGATTGTATTTCAATTTTTCAATTTTAACCGTATATACATATGGCGATAAACTATAATTACATTTTTTCTCCGGTCGCATATATGCGTCGCTAGTCCTCAAAGGGTTAAGGATCGCTCACGAGTTTTCTCGTGTTGCGCGTCCCGTCTGTTACGGATGGATCACGAAATAACCCGTTTTCTACACGCTGTCTTTAGATGTCATCTACTTTGACACATTGTATCTACTTTGAGTATTTAAGTATTTACATCAATAGTCAATGTATTAAACTTGATGGTTAAATCCTTGGTTTGCCAAGAATCTAAGGAGAACCACCGATGAATCGCCTTCGTCTTAAAAAAGTTATTATAAATATTAAAAGACATTCTTTTTTCAGTAATACCTAAAATGCATCCTAGTATACAATTTCTGAAAGTTTCACAAACATTGCTTCATAAATAACAAAGTTATGATAATTTTAGAACGTATAAGTTTGCTCAAAAACGTGCGGTCCCAGCCGTATGTCTTACAGATTTCTTTGCGGTCCTTAATGTGTTAAGATTACATTATACGAAAGAAATCTCGTGGAACAATGAAAGCATTCGAACTTGGGATTTATCTTTTGATAATCCGAGGATCTACCCTGTCCACCTTCATTTTTTATACTAAAATACGTCGTAGCGATTATACTAGATTTTTTTTAACACTAGAACTACCGGCCTCAAATCTATCATATTTTATTAAATTACATAAGTACTTTGAAAAAGGGGGAATCAAGCGGCGGAAAATTCGATCGATTGGGTGATATATGTTTATTGATATAGACGTAGAATATTTATTCTATGACTCTTATGTAAACTTGGAGAATTTTTTGAAAAAATCGTGTACCAGTCATTTTGACTGGTTTGGTAGTTCTAGTGTTAATACACTGAAATATATAATTGACAATTAAGTTTAATTGTAATACAATTTTAAAATCCTTCGCCAAGCAGTCCGAGTTCAAACTTTTCAGTTACATCCTAAGACCTTATCTCAATTACATATTGAGCAAAATTACACGAAAGAAGATTTATTAAAAGTAGGGATACTTTGTTCGCTTTGAGCTTCTCTTGGTGTTCGAATTCCAAAACCGTGGATAGACAGCGGTCTCTGGACGATGGAATCGGAAAAATGAAATTTATTCGTTCTGCCGATAACTCCTTCGTCGTTGTAATTCGTTTCATTAATGGTCTTCGAACAGCTGCCGTGTCAACGATGATTTCTCTCCGGATCTGATTAATTGCTCACTAATTGCGAGTCTGCACCTTACCCGCCATAGCTCACTACCTGCTATGGCCATTTTGCCCAAAATCAATTCTTTAGGTGGGTGCTGAACTATCAAAGCTACGATATATTAATTAATAATTTAGGAAAAATATCCCACTGTTTGCTGAAGAATATTTAACACTGTGAACGCCACCGGTATTTCGTTAGATTCATCATTTTTACTGTAGCTGAACTTTTTCTATTAAATTCGTATTTTTGCAAAGCAGAAACTTTAAAGATACAGATAGATAGATAATCGGCAGACCTTTATCTTTTTAATGCCGATATTTAAATATTTAATATATCCGAAAATTCATAAATATTACAATTTCAAAGTTACACGGAAATTTAATGAATTCAATAGCGCTGGTCACCGGTGACCTTCATGGCAGTCAAAGTGTTAAACTTTGGTCCACTAATTGCGCGTCTGAACCTTACTCGCGATAGCTCAATTCTTATTGTGATCATTTCGCCCAGAATCGATTTTTTAGGTGCGTCTTGAACTATAAAAGCTACGGTATATTAACACATTGTATGCGGGCGTTTTTTAAAGTCTCATTAAAACTCAAGAGGGAAACTTGGTGAAAAATTTACACGAATTTCATTTTTACAAAAAATTAGTATAAATTGAAATCTGTGTACTCTGAATTCGAAAATATACTTAACACATTGCGTACGGGTAACGAGATATCTTGTATTTGGCAAACCGACTACTCGAGACTTCTTGCTACTTTACTGAGGCAACGTAGCTTTGAATATTCATATGACAAATATTTAGCGAAACAAATGTATATTGAATTTCAAAAAGAATACAAAATACGCGTGTGTATAAAACTAGCTGAAAGTTCCCGTGCTTCGCTACGGTTTAATCGAAACTAAAAAAAAACCTTAAAATTTTGAATTTTGAAAAATCCTTTCTTAGTGGGTGCTTATACCCTAGAAGGAAGCTCATGCAAAATTTCAAGTTTCAAGGTCAAGTAGTTTCGGCTCTGCATTGATAAGTTTGGCCCATACTTTAACCCCCCAAAACCCCCGAAAAATTTGGAATTTTTCAAAACCCTTTCTTAGTGAGCACCTAAGACCCAAGGGGAAGGTATGTTCTAAATTTCATTGCAATCCGTTCTGTGGTTTTTGAGATTTCGTGATGAGTGAGTGAGTCAATCAGTCAGTGGTATTTGAGCTTTATATACATAGATATATCAAATCTTTGGAGCGCTTAAAAATTTGAGGGCACATTGAAACAGCAGACTGCCGTACGCAATGTGTAAACTTTTCAAAAACTAAGTGATAAATGTCACGAATCGCCTTTTTTAAACGATCTATAAACAATTTTCTAAAAACTTGCTTTTTCGTCGCCCGCATACAATGTGTTAATTAATGATTTAGGAAAAATATCCCACTGATAGCTGAAAAGTATATAAACTCTGGTCTACTAATTGCGAGTCTGAACCTTACTCGTTGTAGATCACTAACTACTATGATCATTTCGCTCGAAATCGACTTGTTAATTGGATCTTGAACAGTGAAAGTTATGATATATTAATTAATAATTTAGGAAAAATATTTCGCTGGCAGCTGAAGAGTATTTGAACTCTGGCCCACTAATTAAGAGTCTATTTTCATTCTATCCTGCCATAGTCTCCTACAAACTCTCTTTTGAATCTGACGTGTCTGTGCGTTAACGACCGTCTCTACTTGTTCCATTGAAGTATGCTTTATGGAACTGTTAGTGCAGCAAATTAAACTGCGAGGTTTACATAATGCAACTCAGCAATCAGTGCATTATTTTCGTATTGTTTTTAAGGGCTACTTTTATCGTGGAGGATGTTTGATGACTGTGATTTATCAGTAATTGTCACGTCGTGGGAGAAAGAATAATTGACGACTGGGTGTGCAGCGATAGAGAGTAAGAAATTGGTACTCTTATCCCTTGAAAATTGCTGGTTCCAATAGCACTCTGATTACAGTTATCCGAATCTGACGACTTCTGGGTAATAAATAACGCGTATGATCGGTGAAACGTGAAATTATTCCTTCGGCGGAAGTATATCGTTTTGATATTCCTAGAATTCTCTACAAATTAGCATCCTTTTAAATGTAAATTTATTACACTAATTTATCAGTTAAATTCCATGCTTAGAAATTAATATTCCATAAATTTATTGCATCAATTTACGTGAGTTATAATGACGGATAATAATCATCAGAGTTTATTGAACATTAGGTGTTAACTCGTGTTATTACTAATTAGTAATTTCATTGGACTTCAAAACAATTTCTGCAAATTAAATAATCAATCCTTTTCTCTAAATCATCCACCATATCTCTGGTTTTGCTTAATGCAACTTTCTCTTCAAAATTACATTAATTATTTCCGGATTGATGTATTATCCTTTCCAAAAATATTTTTAATAATCTACAAAGACAATTTTAGACATTTCAATTCAGATTAATCCTTTCAATTTGGCTGATTTAACTCTCTTTTTATATTTAGTATAGTAATAATTGTCTCTGATAAGTTCAGAACAAATATTCAAACGTTACTTGTCGGTTGGATTTGCAGTTCCTGTTTATCGTAAGAGTAACATTAGCAACCATCCATTATTTCGCACAAAATCTCGATTCTAATTTGGTTAACGCGTGTTATCAAGTGGTAGTTAAACATGTTCTTAGTTTTGGTAACGTTGCTAAAAGTTCAGGCGAAGAGGAATTTACTAAAATAATAAATCTCCTCGAAACACGTGCCGCGAACAAGATATCCGATATGCGGGTTCATAGACATTGGGAATTCCACGCAGGAAGAAATCCGTATGGCAGGAGATACACGTTGTTTCAAACAGAACAAACAATCATTTGCAATGTTTAGCTTATGGAATCGTTTACAAAGATTTATGTCTCTTCTTTGCGCGCATGAAATGAATTTTGCAATTTTTAAAGATATTTCTTAGATGAAATTAGCGAGAAATGATTCGTACAATAATAAATATTCAACTTATGAATATTTAGTTGATTTTCTATGCAAATATCAAGCTCAAATTATATGATGATTTTTTTTTAAATATAATTCATTCGATATCGGGAATAGGTAATACTTTCATATTTTTCATTTATTTAGTATGTTTGTTAAAAACATATATTATGCTGTTTTAAAAATTTTTTGTAATTAATATTGATCTCTACTTACACGATACGACTTTAACGCTTTATTGTACCATTTCTCTTGTAACTGAATGCGCTATAATTCTGAATTAATTGCAAAAATAACAATTAGCGTATAGCATGTGACTTAATGCAATATTAACACTAAATTTACGGATATTGATATACCTATTTTTCTGAAGTGAGCCAATCTGACTCATACAAGAAAATTGAAGATTTTTCCAAAGAAAAGAGTTCCAAATCAATTTGAATGAAAGATTCATTATTAAGAATATTAACCAACCAATATATTATACATATAGTGATCAAATTTTGAATGAGCCAAATTGGCTCCGTAAATCTAGTGTTAAATAGCATTTTATCCTGATCGACTGATATTTTAAGTTTTATAATATTTGACAAAGGGTTAATTTAATATATCAGGTAATCCTAAAAGGTTTTACCCTTTTTTAATCAACCGTCTAGCAACAATCGGCAACAATTGAAGCGAAGTATGCCTCCTATAACAATTTGTGGAACTTTTCGGAAAAAAATTGAGAACCGCTCATTTTTATCGTGTTCGTAGTTTTAATGTTAAATCAAATGATATAAAAGGAATTGAGACTAAACGTTTCGACAAACTTCCGTTCACCATAACCGATCAGGCAATCTCCTTTCGTAAGAACGAGCAAAACGAAGCCGACCAAAGAATAATTTATTCAGAAAACGAGGATGATGCGTTCTGACTACTTAGGCGAGATCCCTCGTCGTTTGTCTACCTTGTCCATACAATTATTCACGCTTTGATCAATCCGAGGAGAAAGCAACCATCCAAAGCAACTCCATTATCTTGCGAAATTCACCATGGACATGTCGTGACGTCGAAATGAAGAAGGAAAGATTGACTTTTATAATCGAGGTCACGATTAACTGCAGCTTTATGGCGTCGAATACCGACCGTATTTGACTTTACATTAAGATAAAACATTTTATCTTATTAAAATCATATCAGGATACAATTATTTGTCTGTTGTCTTGACAAATTTTTCGCACTTTTTAAATCAACCGCCTAACATTTGTCTGCAAGAACTTTTCTGGATATTTGATATTATTCCATGATATATTAACACTTTGAACGCCAACGATATTTTGCTTGTTTCGTCATTTCTACGGAAGTGAAACTTTTTCTATAAAAATCACATATTTAGGAAGAAGAAACTTTCAAGACACTGGTAGATCAATATTTAGCAGATCTTGATCTTCTTAACGCTAATATTTAAATATTGAATATCTTAGAAAATTTATAAATATTGCAATTTAAACATAACAGGAAATTTCATTGAATTTAATAGCGCCGGTCACCGGTGACCCCCATGGCAGTCAACGTGTTAAGGTGCTTCTTTAGTAACGCATATATTAGACAATTTGTAAAAATTATCGTTCAAAACTGACAGCGTACTTTATTAAATTTAGCAGTATTACGTCTGGAAAAAAAATGTTTTTTTTTTCATTTATCATTTTATCTATAAATATTTTTTGTTCGAGCGAGAGAGATTTAAATTTTTATGGAACTTATAAGATACTGGACACCCAAAATCTTCTATGAGGTTGTAGAACAAGAAAAGTAACATAAATTCCTGCATCAAGCATTTTTTTCCAATATTGCGTTACGATTACGAAGAATACCATCAATACGAAAAAACCAGATTCTCCAAAGGAGGAACAAGCGTTCCTTTGGAGTGTGCGATAAAGAAATAAGCCATGGATTCAGCTATTTACACCGTGGATTCTAAATATTTCTGCATGCCAAGAACCATTCGCTTCCGCATTCAAATCGCCAGTTCTCCGAAACATGAATCTTTCCCATCAATCTCTCTCCTAATAAACTTTCATAAAATGATGCAAAAACTGTCTCTTAAACAAAAAATACATGAATTAACAATAGATACCAATAACACCGTACATAAATGTACTATAAATCTATTAATTCATATTGTTAAGTCATCACTTATCATAGATTCCTTTGTAAAATTAAAAAAAAAAAATAAACAAAATAAATAAAATTCATTAAGAAAAACTGCTACTGTAATTTTATTTCCTCCCTTCGCTATATTTGACACGATTAAAGATGCAATACTTCCATGCTACCGAATCATTCTGCAGTGTTTGTGCGCCAATGAGTCGCTCATTGTCTCCAGAAATGTTCTCCATCATCGTGTTAATTGGATATCCTTCGGCTCGGTTGCAGATACGTCGAATAAGAATCAAAAATGAGCGTGATAATCAGACTGCAAAACTTGGCATGGTCCGCCAATGCTCTGGACATTCGCCAATTTTTCAGAGGCTTGAGTATACCGGAAGGAGGAGTTCATATCGTTGGCGGTGAGCTGGGAGATGCTTTCATAGCTTTCAGGTAATAAAACGTATCTACTAATAGAGAAAATGAGAGGTGTTCTGGTCTACTATCATCGACGTTCGCTGTATCTGCCTGGTTTCTTGTTTCACTTGAAGATTAAATAAAAAAAAATAAAATAAAAGAAAAATCCTTTGATGATTAAATGCACCGTTGCGTTTGAGTATTCTCTAATTGATTGCTCCGTTCACTCTTGCACTCAACAAGTGGTTGGTTCGATATTTACGGTGCGTTCAGAGCATTTATAATTATTAATTGCAATAATCACCGTCGTGTTTAAATCCTCGCTGTACTATAACGAGTAAATTAGAAAGGAAATTTTCAAGTTTTGCAAAAACTATTAACCCTCCATCGGCCCCATGTGACTTTGAAGTAACGCAAGACACGTCGAAGGTTTTATGTTTCAAAGTTATATTTTTAACTTTATCGAACATTATAATTTAGGTTGTTAAAATTATGAAATTTTTTACATATCAATGATTAAAAATCAGAGTAACTTATTACTTAAAATTGTATTTTTATCATTTTCTAATTATCGTATCGTAAAACTGAACTTCGGACACCACAAAAAATTCGGACCATAGGGGGTTAAATTGCAAATATCAGTGGGAGACGGCACGATAAAAGTATAATAATAATATTACGTTAAATTATACGATATGACAAGAATTACCGATCAATGTTTATTTTACTAATTCAATTTCAAATTATTCTGTAGCCGGTCACAAAATAAATGGTACGGCAAGGGGTTAAATAACTCGTAGATTCACCCGGAAGATCAGCCTAGAAATCGTAACCCCTGCTGATACATTATAATCTAAACGTAATATCGTGCTTAGTGTTACTTCAAAATTGTATACCCACGGACATAGTAAATTACACGGAGTAAAATTTCATTATCTACCCTTGCACGAGAAGATCGTAATAAAATGAACGATTTCCGATACCCCGATACTATTAACTTCCTAATTGGTTTCCCATACATAAACGGAAATGCACGTTGCAGTACCGACGAGGATGCCCGCCAAGCGATGATGCACGATGGCGGCAAGATTAAAGAGATGAAAATCAAGCTGCTGCTGAGTTCACGGACAGAAATGCAGAAGGTTATAGAGGCAGCCAGACAGCAGAGCCTCAGCCTACAATCTTTCATGCAAACTGCACCCGTGGCGGTTCCAGCGGTAGTATCCAAGCCAGGTTCACCAAGTGACAGAAGGGAGAATAAGGACAATGACAGCGAATCTAGTAAAGATCGAAAGGACAGACGTGACAGATCACGATCAAGGGATAGATCACGGTCACGTGATCGCGACAGGGACAGGGACAGACGTGACAGAGACAGAGGACGAGATCGTAGACGACAGAGAGACAGGAGCAGGTCACGTGACAGAGAACGTGATAGAAGAGACAGACGTCGTCGTCGTGATCGTTCCAGGTCTCGTGATCGTACGCGATCAAGAGACAGAGATACTAAACGAAATTCTACTGGAGAACGACGAAAAGATTCCAACGATGACGATAACAATGATGTCGTCTGTGTTGGACAATTTCATAAGGACAAACCTTCGACTACTGGGAAGAAATCCTTGGAAAATGGGATTTGGGAAGTCCCTCCACAGACGCAGATGCAAGCAGCGCTGTTAGCTCCTGGAATCTTAGGTGCTGGAGTGGCAGCTTTATCTCAAGACACCGAACAAAGATCTATGACCTTTGGGACGCCGGTGATCGGTCAGCAATCGATGCTGCAGTCGGGTCAATTCTCTTTAAACGGAATTAATGGGGTAGGTGGGTTAATGCAGCCACATGTACAAACCCTAGGTCATACCGTGGGCATGACTCCACTTCCTCAGAGTTTGGCCACTTCGAGTTTGCCTAGTCTAACGACAGCAGTGGGTAACTTGAATCGGTCGAAAGAATCTTGGAATCAGAATGATCCTAGTAGGATAGATCAGATCAGATTTCCTGGTAGAGGTGGTCAGTTTGGTACTCCAGATACTGTATATGGTGGGAATAATGGATCTGTGAATTACAGACCTGGTATTAGACCGAACAATCCTTTTTTAAGCAAGGTGCAGGAATTGGAAGGTCGTCGTAATCCTCACGCTTTCCAGGCAGGCGGTTCACAATTCAATAATTTCGACAACGATAGACAAACGTCTGGACGTAATTCTGGTAGCAATTCCTCCAGATTCTCGGGCGACAGTAAAAGTACAGGCGGAGGTGGACACTGCGTGGAAGTTCGTAATATGCCGTTAAGCGCGACATACAATGATGTTCGTCACGCTTTTCAGGGCATTTACATAAGAAAAGACGGCCTCAAGTTGATCAACGACAATCATGGAAACCGCGTTGGTATCGCCTACGTTAAGTTCAGCAAAGCGGAAGGCAAGGAAGTCGCCCTCAGTATTCCAAGATACGTTCGTGGATCGGAGGTAGAGGTGCTTCATCTCGATGAAAGTATCTTTGACAAAGCAGTGGATTCTTATTCACCCGAGAAAGAAAGAGACCGTGCGGAAGACGGCATAGAAGATATGAGAAATTCTACGTGCATTCTTCTAACTGATCTACCATCGTTCACCAAAGAAATGGACATTGCGAAGCTCTTCCACGATTGGAAGATCAACGATCTCTTTATCACGAATGCCAAGGAATCTGGCAGCATTCAGTACATGGCGTACGTTCAGTTCGCCAGACTAGAAGACGCTAAATCTTCTCTAACCGCGTCCCTGAAAATCGGCAGCAAACAGGTCACCGCAACGGGGATCACGGAAGAGAAATTCGCTCAAGCGAAACGCATTCACGAGCAGAACAGTTTAAGTCAAACTGCCACATCCGATTGTATCATCATGCGTAGCCTTCCCTTCCAGACGATTGACCGTGACATTCTAGATTTCTTTTCGGACATCGCGATCGTCCCTCATCGAATACACATGTTATTGAATCAAAACGGTAAGCCAGCTGGAGAGTGTTTCTGCGAATTCGACACAACGGACGAAGCTCTCAGAGCAACCGCGAAGAATGGTTTACCATTTGGTAAAAATGTACCAACCATTGAATTGGTACCACGAGCGAAGATGTTGGAGACCCTCGGTATGGCCGATCCACAGATAATGGAGACTCAGCAGCAACACTTTCCACCTTTACAGGAACAGCGACCAAGATTTTCAGGTCCTATGAATCATCTACCTCGATTTGGTAACACAGGATTTGGTCCTAGATGTCCTCCAGGTATGTTAGGTATACCTAGACACTTGCTAGGACGACATCCCGGCTCCATGGACTACGTCGAGGGTTTTGGTAAGCCTGGCTGTGTTCTGTCTCTAGAAAATGTCCCGTTTAAGGCTGACATTAACGAGATCATCGAGTTTTTCGGTGACTTCGACGTAAAACGGGAAAACGTGATACGACGTTACAACGAAAGAGGTATGCCAACGGGCGATGCAAGAGTTGCATTCGCATCACCGAGCGAAGCACAGAGAGCCTTGAGAGAGCTCAAGCACTGTAAGATGAGAGATCGTACTATATACATGAAATTAGCATGAACAGACACAAACGTCTCGGACGAAGGTATTCAATGTGCGATTTCTTGAGGAGGATCGTAATGACCTTGCTCTTGAACCGCTCGCTATGTGGCCGTAGAAAGTAACGGTCTGTTGGAACGAAGCTAGTAAAAGAAAACTTATAAGGGACTCTGTTATGAGTACCAATGAATTCTTTAAAAGGGAACAATCGTATCGACGCGTGTAATCGTTCAAGTTGGATATAGATGAAGAGAGAGAAAGTTTTTCATTGCTTCGATAACTGTAATTGTACTATAGTAAGCCGGAGAGTTGAGTTTTTAATTGATGATGAAACGAAACGTTCTAGGATAAAGGTTCTTTTTATAAAGCGCCGAAAATATCGCGAACCATCGGTAGACACCCGAATTAAGGTTATGGGTTTAGAAATGTTTGTCAGAGGTGACTAATTCCAGAGTTCTACGGTTTCACAAGCAGACTCTCGAGCTCCCTTTAGTACGAATACGAATTCTAGTTGTTAAACCTGTATTATATATATACGTCTAACGACGTGTTCGTCATTCACTTACGAACCACACTTTTGTAAATAAGATTCGCAATTTTGTAACAAGTGATCTTACATTACGATTACTTGCATCGTTTAGTTGCTTTTTTTTTACGTTAGTCATATATTGTATGATGTATATTCTTTGTCAGATAATATCATCTGGAGGAAAATTATTTTGGTGAATGTACTAATTTGATCGATTGTCATTATTCGGAGGAAAATCGGTCGTCTTCGATAAAAATTTTACGAAATTCAATGCAATAACTTTAGAATAAGTTGATCATTTTGCGTTTAAATAAATTCAGCAATAGACGACGACGATCTTACTTCTACTTTGAAATTTCATTCGATAGCATGATTAAAAAACCGTAAATTTTTGTTATTTTTCTTATTTATTCGTACAGCACGGACTGTTGAATTTTATTCTTATATAAAACCATGAGGATAACGTATATATTCCATGGTAAAGGACATTACGTCGAAATATTCCAATATTCATTAAATTCGTTAAACTCTAAGCTCTGTAAATAACATAAACCACCTTATTCTCGTAACGGTATCACTTCGATCTCTGTACAATTATCTCCGCACCGTTGTGAAAAAAAGCAATGTTTCGCGAAAATCTTTCCCCGACATTTGACATTTTATGATGTAAGCGTTAACAGAATAACGATTTTTTCAAAGAAATTCATGTTATTAGAAAAGACAATAGGAAAGCTGCGAGAGAATAGATTTTATTTTGTTTATTCGACCGTGTTCAAGTAGACGAATCGCAATAAATATGATAAATCATTGGTGTGTACGATAAATGATGGTGTACTACGTCATTTGGAGAACGTAGCCAGGAAATTCAAAAGAGACTAAAAGTTTGAGCACGTGTAATACTTCCGTAAGTACCATGACAACTGATGTTCGTCGAAGACAATGTTTCAACGTGCAAACTCGTTCACGTCGATATTACGACATTACTTTTTTTAAATTGCGAAAACGTAATTATCGACGGAGTATGCGTATACATAGTACAAAATGAGAAACATTAAATAACATTAAATCGGTTCTTCGACTCTATTTACAATAGTGTTAGAGCGGCATTAAATGAGGAAGTGGAAATTGATCAAGAACGACGAATGAGAGAACAGTTCACCCTGCCGTATTTTTTACAAGCAAATATGTATATTACATAAGCTGCATTATATCAGTTTGTATATAAAAATTATATATATACATATATATATAGGTCAGTATGTCCTGATTAGACATAAGATAGTATTTATACGACAAGTATATCGACGATCTTAGATGTACTTAACCGTTAATTTCGCCATGAAATTATATTCGCTATGAACTTAAAGACTTCAATAAATTTATATTTACATCGATTTTATCGTTGTTTTATTTTTCCTTGCGTTTTCATCAACGCGGTAAAACATTGTAATCAGATAGAGAGAAAAAAAATAATAGTCTGACGATAAAGATTTCTGTATTCGTGAAAGTATAGAGTTAAAGAAAGTTCCCTCTTTGACATGTATATTTATGTATCATCGTAATTAATGACGGTTATCAAATGGAGTCAAAATTATGCAAATGTGCCACGATCTTTCTTGATTAACTTATTAAAGTCACGCAACCTGACCGGTGATTTCCATGTCAGACTGATCGATCGTACTCATATTACTTCTCCTTATTTACATACAATAAATCATCCTACGAGTTTAATCAAAGTTTATACAAGACGTAACGTTGATGGAAATCACTTTGATCAATAACAATTTCGGTAATAATCGCGTTTTAGTTATTCTTCACTCTTAAGTATAGTCTTTCTAATCCATTAAGTCCTGTGTCTGACATTCAATCACATATAGACATATAATTGTATAATTCATCAACGTTTGAAGTCACATCGCTCGAGATATGAAAACTAAACACTTACTTCATCGTTAAGACCGTTTTCCAGCTAGTCACGCATTAGAATCGAAAATACGCGAGGAAAAGGGATGTTTCTATCTATTAGGCAAATCAGAGCAAATCACTTATCAAGTGACTTCATTTGGTAGGCCAATAGTACATTGACATATAGTCATGTATAGTCATAAAAGTATCATAGAGATACTTAAACCCGATTGGTAGAATCATTCTGGCAATTGGCCCAATAGGATGCCAGTAGACATCAAAGATCGAGCATCTTCCAAGGCAGATAGATCTATATCCGTAAAATTAGCTCATCGATTAGTCGATCTTTGTGCCGTAATTTTTCCAGAAACAGATCGATCTCCTATATCTGCGATTCGCAACAAGGAAGTCCGTATGAAATGCAAATCAACGTCGTATAAACGAAGGCTTCATAGGAATGAGCGCAGATTTGAAAATATATTATCTATCGCTCGATCGGTCATTTATCACGACCGGTATCATCCCACGAGGCAATTCGTGTTGAACGTACTGTAGAAAATCGGTGCTGCCTAAATATTGAGTCACGGGCTATTTCTGTAGGCAGTGTCGCGCCTAAGCATGTAACGCACGGGGTATGAAGTTACTCGCTCACGTTCAGCACGAGAGATTTCGCATGCAAGTACTCCTGCGCAATCGCTCGAGCGTGCAAGCGCCGATTTGACTTCTACGATCAGGCTTCGAAGAAGCGGCTCAAATTACTTCGAGCAACTCGGACGATTCGACACGTCTCTACAATACAATTCATAAGAATAGTTCCTTTTTGCAGTTTTTCTTCGGATGCAATTATAGTTGTTTCGCTTAGGACTTACAATTACATGTAGATTAATGCCAAAGTACCAGGTAAGAATGGCGCACCTTAACAATTAGTAGCGTATGCTTTGTTACTTTCCAGTTAATTGTAGGAGTTGTTACGTGTGGTCATTATTTTAGTCGTTATATTTGAAAGTGATAGGACTCCCTTTCTTCTTATGTTGAGGTATTTGAGAGCTACACGTGTTGATGCTATAGTATGTAAAATATGAACCTTTTTGGACGAAGTTATGAGGGTATTTCGTTCTACTTATTTTGTCATTTGAAATGCGAATATGCTGCTCGCAAAAATGGACTTATACCACTTTCAAAAGTAACGGTTCATTTATCAGGAGTTCATGGTAATGAGTAGACTTCGGATTTTTATGCATTTATGACAAAATGAATAGAGCTAAAATATACAAAAGGAACATAATATAAAAATATATGGAAAATATCCAAAGTATGGTATTTGTTGTGATATTTATCGAGGGTAACAAAACTCTAAATAGGATCTCCTGTCTTAGCTGCATTTGTTAAACTTGAAATTTGCATAAATATCCGGAATCTGGTAATGAGGATGAGAGCAACGTTTTATCAAAATACTGGGGAGAGTTCGAATACTCCTACCCTTTGAAAAATGAAGAATTATAGAGTAACAAGAAATATGAGACTAACCCTGCTGTTCTGCTCATTTATGTCTCACATTTGTATTCCTTCCAGTCATAGTGACCTTGCGAACAAAGGTTCACATTGTAAGAAATATCAAATATATAAACAGGTAGACGTAAATGATAAGTACAATAAATGTCAAACACTAATACTTAGAAACATAGTATCTGTTAAAATATAAACTCCATTTCGTGTTATATAGACCCGAGCAGAACAGCAGAGTTAAAGGAGTCTACGCTGGGCTCGAAGTTGAAGGTTCAAGCTCTCAATTAGCCCAGATTCAAATCCTCTTCCTATCAGAATTGTACTATAAATTATAATTTAACCCATTCGAGACCAATTGCACACCGTGTGTGCAATGCATTTCCGAGCCAAAAAGACCGGCTGCACACCGTGTGTGCAATGATCTTGAATTGCAATTATCAGTCATTATAGAAAAAACAGCTCTCGAAATAAGACTAGCTTAAAATAAAAGGTATCTTACAAATGTGTAAACATTACAATTGGTATTGGTTCAATTTCGACCCTAAAGTAGGTGACCCAAAGCCACAATCATTAGAAATACAAGAAGTGGTAAATATAAAGCGAATAAAGCGAAAAGAATGGGTTAACGTATCTTAATTTCGATAATACAAAGTCCACATCAAATTGTACGTCCTAGGTGAAATTACTCCAACTAAATTGAACATTCCAATAGTGTGGAACCTAACTAAAACTGTAGGACGTAGACGAAAAGATCGTAGCACTTACAACCGCGCAATGCTAAAAGATTGAAGAGAAATTGTAAATTCTCTTAGCTTGTTTCTTTATTTCTGACCGTTTCTGTTTATATCGATGATCAGTATTGTTTAATTCGTCGGCGCATCTACGTTGCGAAACGTTCATCTCCTATGTCAATCACGATTCTATGGTGCACCGTTCGTGAATAGTATTGTAACTCGTTCTGCTCGCATCACCCGGAAAAGTAGCTTGAACTGCGCACGCCGTGAGCTATAAAGAAACATAATGCCTTCGCGCACGAAGTCGTCGGGGTTTACGAGTTTATGCAAGTCGGAATGCAGTAGACTCTAGCACAACTTCTTTGTTATTTATCACTGTATTTAGTGAACTGTTAATAACGATTTACGGGTTGCACTTCTTAGTAAAGGTGAAACTTGCGTTCCATAGGTTCTAGTTCGCCTCAATTTATGCTTCCTAGTTAGTTATAATATGTGGTTTCACCATATTTTGGCGAAAGCTAATTTTGGAAAGTATTTTTGCAATAAATTCTATGCTCAACGAGTTGCACCATACTTCGTGCAATATATTATCAACAAATTATTGTAATTTGTTGAAAAAAAGGAGATATATGGTACTCTTATCGATAATGATTTGTAATTATTACTGCACACACTTGACCTTTTGCACTCCGAGTAATTTCTACTGAGCTACAAGCTACTCCAAGGCTATTTACAACGGGCAAATGCAGATTGAAAATCTTTCTTTTCCATTTAGAAAGAAACGTACACGTATTAAAAATTCTATTTTACGATATAAAAAAAGACATAAAAATATACCGGATTTACCTGATAACGGGATCTCCAACTTCTAGCACAATGTCACAGCTTCGGCGACAAGGGAGTGCAAAGGGTTAAAAGTTACAATGAAGTAACCTTTGCAGTTGTCAACGTTTCTTTCCAAACTATGTATGAAACTGATGACGTTGGGAACACTTGTTATTTTCTTCTCTTGGATGTTTTATATTATAAAGTTATATTATAAATTAAATTATATTATATATTATAAAATTTATAAGATGAACCAGTGGTTCTTGACTGGTACTCTATGAACTTGCAATTAGAGAAGGTGTGCGCCATTTCATTTATTGATTATGTGCCATTGATGGATATGCAAACTTTTATATGTGTGTAATATTAAAATGATATGTATTGTGTTATTTTATGACCGTGTTGCGTAAATATTTTGTTAAATTGTAAGTGATTCATGATTTCGAAAATTTTATGGACCACTGCGTTAACACTAAACCTACCAAGGCGGTCATAATGACCGGTTCTCAATTTTTTCAAAAAACTACCTCAATTGATAGGAGTGCCGAGAAGTAAAAATTCTACTTCTACCATATAAAGCCTAAATTAGTTAATTAACTAATCCTTTCGCTTCTTGATTTATCTTTTTCCAAAGTACTTGTTCAATAAATCTAAATTTTAGTAGATATAACGTCGGTAGTTTTAGTGTTAAACCTAATGTAATGAGTACCTTCGTATGTGAACACGCGTCTATAGGGTCCAACCTTTAGCACGAATTAATATTAGAATCCAAGAAGTCCTTGGCCCAATGGGAGAGTTTAGACGTTTGGCTTGAAGAAAAAGCCGTGCCGAATGGTACAACTCTTTCATCTCCACGTAAGACAAAGATTCAACATTTTTTGTTTGCAAAATGAATCGAACGGAGTTTAGTATTACCATGAAACTGCGTCAGATGTAGGCCATTCTATTTGCTTTTCTGCGATTTCCATCATAATTACGTGATTGATACAGGAAGCCGGCTATTAACCTTGTTCGATTTGCCCTCGAAGCAGGAAATCTAAATTTAGTATTTCCGAGACACATTTGTTGAACGAAAACGTGTTATTTAGGGCAATTTCGATCGTGAATTAGAGCATTTTATTGCTATTGTTGCTAATTAATCCAGGAATTAGAGTGTTGCGCATGAAGGGCGTATCTCAATATTCCCAAAGTACCAGCAAATAATATTTTTACCTCAAACAGATATTTTAATGTGAACATTTAACCAGACTAATGCTAAATCTTTTTTTTTTTAATTTAACGCCAAATCTTTCGTAAAAATTCCCTTATTTGATAGAGAAGTCACGCAGTAAAAATTATTGTGACTCCGTAGATTTAACTAAACGAATTTCGCATGGCACTACGTTTATGTAAGTGAAAGGTTTTCATCGGCGGGAAATTAGAATAGAAGTGTCAGAGATTTTTGGAAAAACGGTGGAGATGGACGGAAAATAAGTCGGAGAGTGGGGAGTACGCGGTGAAAGGTAAGTGAGGATTTTAAGAAAAGTAGAAAGAACGGAAAATGACAGAAGTTCGATAATTTATGATGATAATGCGGTAGGGCCCAAATACGGATCTCTGATTTTCCTCTGACCCGAATTCAACATTCTTAGGGAGAAAGTGGGAGTCATTTTTCGCTAGGACCCCATGCATTAATAGAACGGCGAAGATAGAGAGGTATCCAGCAATATTCCATTTTTATCTCTTAAAATTTAAATTACTTTAATTATTTATCTTTTCCACCTTTTGATTTCTCTTTTTTCAAAGTATTTAGTTTGTGTATTTAAATATAATAGATATAACGTCAGCAGTTTGGGTGCTAAAGATTCATATCGATTATTTTTCACCTTCGCGCTTCTAACAATTACTGTTTCCATTTATATTTAATTAATCTTAACCCGTTCGTATGAAATCAATGAAACACCATCTGCACGCCGCTGCAATCTTGTTGAGATCTTCCTTTGTGGCGCCGGGTGCGCAAGGACGAGCTGAAATAGAGACAAGAAACAAAGAGCGGAAGTCTTGCAGCCATGACAAACGAATTCGTTCCGTTAGCTTGAAAGCGAACACTAAATTTAAGGTGCTTTTCAACATCGCGTGAATTAATTACCACATGGGTCCAAGAAAAACGTTAATTCTTTTTTCATCGTCTCATTGTCAACATCTGTACACGGAAAGAAGATTAATTCGTTCATCGTCTCTATTCATTTTGTGTTTTTTTTCCTGATCTCTCTCTTTTTTTTCTCAAGGCTGTATTGAAATTACGTTTCACAAGTTCTCTTCACTTATGTCACGCGATGTAACAATTCTCGAAATATGTTCGCACAACAATCAAATTAGCAATCGTGGATGGAAAAAATGAGGATTTAACTCTGCTCTTGGATACTAATTATAATACGAAACATTTAATATGTTCAAATCCGTAAGTCGATTTCAACATACTTTATTTTATTAATTAACTGTCTCATTTTATTAACAGCTCGAGTTCTAATTAGTCCTTTTAATCTTCACCCGATCCTTTAAAAAAATCACGCTAATTTCTTAAGACTTTTCTAACTCGTGGCCTATTTTCTATTTAAAATTAGTTGACTTTTTCTTTGTAATAACTTTATTGACTGTAATATGTATTCACTGGACACCATTTGTCTTTTCTGAGTCAAATTAAATTAAATTTCGTTAAATATAATCCCCGAGGATTAATGAAGTTTAAAACTACAAACTACCAAGCAAGTCAAAATGACTGGTTCCCAATTTTTTCCAAAAATTCTTTATTATTATAGAAGATCCATCGAGCAGACATTCTACGTTGATCGTTCAAATCACAGATTTGAAAATCTCATCTGTTCCACCTCTTGATTTCCCTTTTTCTAAACTATTTCTAGTGTTAAGGACTAAAAAAAGTACAGTAGGAGATTTCAATATCTCTGAACCTCCTGACGAAGATTCCAAAGGGCAATTCAAAGGTACTACGACATAATACGAGTATCACGTTATACTGAATTAACAGCTAGTAATAATAGGATTAACATCAACTATTTAACTACTCGGTAGTACGATTGTTAAAGATCAACCTGATCCATTGAATTCTGATTGCTATTTACGACCAGAACATTGTTGAGCCTTGCGCAAGTGCACGTTTGCACCAGATAAATGAGAAATCGATTTCGATTTTACCTTTCACGGCGTTCTAAGGCGTTCCTTCTTCGTCGGTGACAAGACACCAGGGGAATTTCATCTGTTTCGTTATTCCACTATGTTCGCCCACACGAATCTTGAGATTACGCGTACGTGCCTCTTTCGGTAATGGCAGTGACATCCTCGCAAGTAATTATTTTCGTCGTTTCCAAAGTTCACACCAGAAAAAGTTACGACCGAGAACGTCCAAGGTTAAGGCTGAAATGTCTTCGCACATGGGCGTGTTAAAATCTGCAGATGGTAATGAGAATTGCAGAAACTATTTTAACTCGTGAATATATCTTTTCTCAATTTTTTGGCAGATTTCATCAGGTTGTATATAACTTAATTTTTAACGTTGTATTGACACTAGAATCCCGAAGTTTATATTTGTTACATTTAAATATACTAACTAGATATACTAAAAATGCATCTTCAACGATTTTATTGACACGTTGATAACTTAATTAATAAAAGTTGAGGTGCTAAAAATTCCTGGGTTCAAAATTAAATCAGTACTATCGGCGTTACATCTACTCTGATTAGATATACTTAAAAATGTAGACTAGAAAAAAAAATCACACGGTGGAAAAGATGATTAATTAAATAATTTAAGTTTTATATAATAGAATTGGAATATTTATTGCATCACACCTTTATTAATTTGGGTAATTTTTGTAAAAAGTCAGGAACCGGTTATTTCGATTGTCTTGGCAGTTTTATTCTTAAATGGATGCCGGATAATATTTGCACTCTCGTGCTTCATATATCAATAACTATTATGGTTATATGGCGTGCCAATTTACACTAATTTATGTGAATTTTATTGGATGGTGTCGTTTTTAAGTTCAGATCGTCACCATGTGTACCCCCTATGGCGTCATGGTTAATATAAAAGAAGATTCAAAATATAGAATGAAGGACGGCGCATCGTCTGGGTATGAAAAAAAAATATTACATCCGTTGCAGAAGATAAGAAAATAGTAGAAGGTAACTGAACTTCCAGGAAATAAATTACAATTTGTATTCAATTAATGTCAAATAGTATCACGAGCATCATTTAACCCTTCATGATTCTATATTGAACTGAACTCGACGTTATGTAGTATAGAAAGTATAGAAATCTATACAAAATTTTCTGTTGGTTTACTATAATTAAAATCGAATAAACTCAGTCCTTTTTGCCAACTAAGATCAATAAATATTTCAGTGATAAATCCGAGTAAGTACGATTTGCCGATCACGATTAATCCTGGAATCGAAGCTATTAATAGCACCAAATGATCCACACAGTGTGAGCATAAAGTCTCTCCCTAATTCTCACAGAATCTCTCAAAAACAGCTTGTTTTATTAACGTAACAATAAAACTACTTACAAATAATCTACTAAATTTGAGAATGACCGATGAACATGTCAAACCAAATAGAATCGCAGATGCAAGAAAATCGATGGTCTATATTCTGAAAATGAAATACAAAAACCGAAAGAAAAAAAAATGAATCAATGTAACTTTAGAAATTCTTCTACCAATTATTACAATTAATTTAGTAATTCTACCATTAATGAGAATCATATGCAGAAGTCTTTATACTATAATAAAAAAGAACATTTCATCATATTTTCATATGTCTTCGATAGTACCGTTATGTTTCCCGATTATGATAAAAAAAACTCTCCCTGTTGCTCGCATACTTAATTTAATCAATTTATTCCAAGCCGAATATTCCATCGTGAAAGCAAAGTCGAGACCAGAGTCTCTGCACAAAGATTCTTGGAAATAAATGAACTCCCCGGAACGTCGTCGTTGGCCGTGGCTTTTGAAACGATCGGCAGAACGGGCCACGGTCATCCTCGTCACCAGTTCCCAAAGCGAACAAAAAATTGGAGACTCGAATCGCCGATCGCGATATCGCCTGGGTCAAACATCGGTCAACGTTGCATCGTTAACTCTCAAGTTAAACACGAGAAGGAATTCGTGATGGATGCGCATGGATCGCGGAAACAGCCTCGAAGACGAAGTTAGAATGTTCAATTTGAACGCTCAGACAGCGCTAGACAAAGAAACGGGGGGAGGAGGGGGGGAAAAGGTAAATCATGAAAAAAGAAAGGTTCGGTTTGTTGAAGAATGAAGAAAGAAAGGTTCGGTTTGCGAAGAATAAAGGAAGAAAGCTTTGGTTTGTGAAGAATAAAGGAAGAAAGGTTTGATTTGCAAAGAATGAAGAAAAAAATTTGATTTGTGATGAATAAAGAAAGAAAGCTTTGGTTTGTAAACAATGAAGAAAAAAATTTTGATTTGTGAAAAATGAAGAAAGGTTTGGTTTGTGAAGAATGAAGAAAAATATTTTGATTTGTGAAAAATGAAGAAAGAAAGGTTTGGTTTGTGAAGAATGAAGAAAAGGCTTTGGTTTGTGAAGAATAAAGGAAGAAACATTTGATTTGCAAAGAATGAAGAAAAAAATTTTGATTTGTGAAGAATGAAGAAAGAAAGGTTTGATTTCCAAAGAATAAAGAAAAAAATTTTGATTTGTGAAGAATGAAGAAAGAAAGCTTTGGTTTGTAAAGAATGAAGAAAAAAAATTTGATTTGTGAAGAATGAAGAAAGAAACCTTTGGTTTGTGAAGAATGAAGAAAAAGCTTTGGTTTGTGAAGAATAAAGGAAGAAAGGTTTGATTTGCAAAGAATGAAGAAAAGAAATTTGATTTGTGAAGAATGAAGAAAGAAAGGTTTGGTTTGAGCAGAATGAAGGTAGAAAGGTTCAGTTTATGGAGAATGATGATAGGAAAGCTTGGTTTTAAGCTCGTTATGTGTACTGATGAATAAAGGAACAAAAAGTGGGATGGAATGGTTGATTGTGCAGCAATGTAAATGCTGCTGTTCTTTGCGCAGTGGTAGACGAAACAGAGGTTAATTTACGGACACTATGTATACCAGCATCTGTCCCTTGCATCGACTAACAGTATAATCGGATCTCTGTCAAAAATGTCAACGAAGATGGAATTAATGATGTTACGTTTTTGGTGACTGTCAGAAAGATGTAATTCGAAGATTGATATTAATATGACGATAATATGATATCTCGTGAGAAGATATTATCCGGGTCCTAAGATGGCGTCCTGTTAGAAGTATCCGCTTTTTTCTTCTTTTTCAGTCTTCTCCCTTTAACTGATGCGGTCAATTTACTTAGGTCCCACAGTTTTAGAGAGAGTTAAATGATGATTTAGGAAACGTTTCACTTAGTCAACGGAGAATTCGAAGTTGGGACAAATTGTTAGTCAGCTTTAAGTTCTTATATACCAGCTCTCCAAAATGTGTCTCTCAACAATATTAATTGATCGCAGTGTCGCAATATGAGTACCAACAATTAACTTTGAGCTTGCAAACGAAAAAAGATTTTACTATAGTTCCTACGTAAATAGCTTCACCGTTTTATTCTTAAAAGATTCCATTAACTCTTTGAGGCACGAGAATTCAAAAAATAAAATGACCAATATTGCACAGACATTTTTTAAACATTTTAATTGAATAAAGCTGGTTTATATTTATTCACAAAGTTATATAATTATATGAATTTTCGAGGTGGGACAACAAATGTCCCACCGTGCATCTTCACGTATCAAAGAGGTGGGAGACTTTTCACACCACCGTGCTTCAAAGAGTTAAAACTGGATCTTTGTCAAAAGATTACCGAGAAAGGAATCATCGGGGTTCCAACAAAAAGCAAGATCCATTGGAAGAATAATTGTTAATCCAATGAACGATCGGTGCCGCGTTCTTTTTGACGTGTGGCAAACGGTGTTAAACACTATCAATTGCCGGAACCTTTGATTCTGCCTACACGGCTCACAAGTAGTCACCATTCCAGTAATAAGGTCAATGAATTTTCCTCCTCTCCTTTGGATGCGAGAAGTCTGCCGCATAAACTCTAATCTGAAACGTGTATCTCATCGTTAAAGCGTACATTTAGATCGTGCGAGACTTTTATAGAATCTAACATCCGACAAGAATCTCGTTCACCTTCTTGGCCTCCTTAATTTCGACGTTTTATCGTCGGCTGATGTTTTTTTTTACGATTCAATCTCACAATTAAATTTCACGATTGACGTAACAACGAATATAGATAATTATCAGTAACTTTTAATCGTTTACGGACGCAGAGATTTTTGACATTTTTTTTTAAATCTCCTTTCCATCAGACAGTTAAACCGTTAACACCTTAGTCTACAGCAACATTCGTGGGGCGGAAAATGGAATAGGAAATTTTTAAGTCTTTCAAAAATTACTAAATTGAAAATATCAGCAAGTTGTGAAATAGTCTCATTATTTCTATTCTATTAATATTACCTTTATGTTAAATTATATGATATGTATGAAATATAAGAAATCAGTGGGAGTTCTTAATTTCACAAATTAATTTTGTATAATTACACACCCAGTCAGAAAAGAAATCGTAGGCGAAAGGGTTAATGTGTACACATTATAAATTACTATTTGTTTAAACATATTCCAACGCTTGTACTTCAAATTTTTAACTCTGACCGTGTATACACGGAGTAATAAAATATAATTAAATCTTTTCTCAGATCACACATATGCGTCCATTGTTCTCAAAGGGTTAATTTTCACAATACTTCATGTTCTCACCGAACGTTAACTTATTCATATTTTTAGCTTTTTGCTAAGGTCTTCCTGATTAAACAGTTACACAATTAACTGTGCCATCGATGAAAAGCTTGTCAGCGACTCTCTTTCTTGCGTTATCTTCCTACGATTAGCATGGTAACATACTTTGCGGATATCTTTGCGTTCTTCTTTTTACCGTTAGAAGCGAGACTTATTTTATTATTTTTTTCTCATCCCGCAACTTTGTCACGTAGCGGTCAAGTTTATCTCCACCCTCATTAATATTCTTACGTACAAATTCGTGTTTCAATTTCGATAAGATAATCGGCGTAACGGTGCGGCTGTTTTTTTCATCTTTCTTTTGTGTCGTTTTCTCGTGTTCACATCAACGCACATCGTAGCAATAGGATAATGATGTTCCATCATCGATTTCTTAATAAAAATTTAGTTTCTTCGTTGATAATGAAATGGAAAGGTAATTGCAAGCATCTACGTACCAATAGTGGGTACGACTAACAACTAATGACCTAGAATGTCAATACTTTCTCTTTCGTTTAATATTCTTTTGTTCCTTTCGTCCATGCACCTGCATTGTTCTCAGAGGACACAGCTGTACCGTGACAATACGGTAACGGGTCAGAGAGATAAAAGATCGGATTTTTTTTTCTTCATCGTGTCTTCTTGAGGTTCACCGAATGAATGGAGCCAGGTATCTATGTGATATTTTAATGACACGTTCCAATAGAACCTTCCACCGTGGAGAACATTCTTCGGCCGAATATAACACGCTTACTGGGCAACCGTTGAAATGCCAAGGAATACAGATCATAACTCGAAAGGATCTACTTTTTCAGAGTAAAGAAAATAATTCACTAATTATTCGTTAGCATTGATAATGTAAAATTCGGTTTCTTTCGAGAATATAGACGGAGATAATAGGAAATAATAATCTATTATAAATCAATTATAGTTTTCATGTAGCACTATATTATCACGTATTGATTATAGTTTTATAATTCCCTTTTTCTACTTTCTAGTATTATTATCAGATAATGATTATAGATTTATAATTCCCTTTTTGTATTTTCTGATAGTATTACCAGATATTGATTATAGTTTTATAATTCCCTTTTTCTATTTTCTAGTATTATTACCAGATATTGATTATAGTTTTATAATTCCCTTTTTCTATTTTCTAGTGTCATTATCAGGTATTGATTATAGTTTTATAGTTCCCTTTTTCTATTTTCTGGTATCATCATCAGATATTGATTATAGTTTTATAATTCTTTTTTTTTGAGAATCAATTTACTAATGACTACACAGAGCTTCACGATTTAGTGGGAAGTGGAGACTAATTAAGGTTTGCATCATCGAATCATTCGATAGGCTGCAATTCGCACAACCCTCTGCTGAAGGTACTCATTAAGTACTGTTACCTAACCCAGACCAAACCCAGAACTTTTTTTGGTCTCGCCTTTATCCATCTTCCTTTTGCTTGCAAGCATCACAGCCTTCTTCATTATTTCCATAAGAAGGCCAGTGCACTCTCATCTATTTCAACGACATTCCCCTACGTCTCTCGTTTCCTCGTTGAATTAGAGGATTGTTCGTTGTTCGCATTTCTATTCTCATCTGTTCCTTCAATCTCGGCTATTCTTTCTCTTGTATTATTCACTGTTGACCTAAGCCAGACTTGCACTTACTTACGCTACTGTTGGCGCCAGTATCGACTATCCGTTGGCGCTCATTGAACTTGCACTCACGTGTATGCACGTTCTGCATTTGCAGATACAAGCGTTCATCTAGATACTGCACATGCAAACATGCTCGTAAACGAAGCGTGCTAATACTCGTCTGTCTGCAAATTTAATACGAAATATTAATCAGAACTGCATGTGAGTATTCTAGACAGAATTAAAGTGATGAAGTTACAGACGTGCTTCGAGATAGAGGAATGTAAGATTTGCAGTGAGCTTGTTGTTTAGATGAATTAAATGATTAAAATTACTAAAATTATTTAATCGGGAAATTTTTCTCAAAGCTGACAAAGAAATATTTAAAGTCGGTTCCGCTAACTGAAAATGAGAGTTTTTGCCTACTTATCCGCCATAGGTTCCCAATTCCTAAGGGCGTTTCACTTCGAAATCAATCGTTTAGGTGATTTCCGAGCCAGGTTGTGACATATCATGAATTAGTTATTTAAAAAAAATGTTCGATAGCTGACAAAAAAGTATTCCTAGTTAGGCTCTTAATCTTTTTTGGCACTACAGCTCCCTAATTTTATTTGTTTCGCCAAGGGCAAACTGTTTTAGATGGGGTCCAAACTACCGAAGCAATGATACAGTCTTAAATAATAATTTCGAAAAGTTTTCCAGAGGACGGGGATTTAAACTAGGAACCCACGGGCTGCAAGTTCGAGCCTTAACTTTTTACTTAACCCAGACCCCTAACTGCTACCACCATTTTGCTAAGAGCATACTT
Source organism: Cerceris rybyensis (assembly GCA_910591515.1). Taxonomy (NCBI): domain Eukaryota; kingdom Metazoa; phylum Arthropoda; class Insecta; order Hymenoptera; family Crabronidae; genus Cerceris; species Cerceris rybyensis. Next base: position 11,986,485 of record OU342790.1, read on the forward strand.
TTTGATCTAACAAGGGAGGTTTCCCAAGTGTTAATATCCGATTATAATGAAATTTACAGGATATGTACAATTCGATGAAATATTTGACATGTATTTTTTTTATCTGCCATCGTTCATATCTACAGGGTGAAAACAGCCCCCAAAGTTGGGGATCGAAAAGCTAATTTTTTAAATATTTCGGACCCCCTTGGACCCGCTTGGACCCGCTCGGACCGGGTTGGAGCGGGTTGGAGCGGGTCCAAAGGGGTCCGAGCGGGTCCAAGGGGGTCCGAGCGGGTCCAAGGTGGTCTGAGCGGGTCCAAGGGGGTTCGAGCGGGTCAAAGCGGGTCCGGGTGGGTTGGAGCGGGTCCGAGATATTTAAAGAAATAGCTTTTTGATCCCCAACTTTGGGGGCTGTTTTCACCCCTATATTACAATCGGAAATTAACGCTTGGAAAACCTCCCTTGTATGTCTAAATCACTGAAGGCAGATTCTACTATTTTAAATAGGTGATTCCCCAACCTCCTCACCTACAGAATAACAAATAACAATCTAAAAAAATTCCAATTCTAACTAAAAGTATTTAAACTCAGTGCCCCTAATTGCAAGTCCTTTATCTCCTTACTCACAATATCCCCTAGAACTTAAATTGTCCAGATACAAAGCACTCGATTATACTCCCACGGTTTACTTAGAACCGACATAAAAAAAAAAGATTCTCGTACTCGAAAGCCTTGCGAAAGCACCGAAAGTACGGTGGCACGAAGCAGAGACACAAAAAGCACGTACATACATACAATCTGCACGCAAAGAACGAACGCAAAGAAGATGAGAGTACAGTCGTACTCTGGTGTTCTCTGTTGAGCTCAGAATTACCAGAGTCGAGGGACCAGGGCGGAGGAAGAAAGTGGGGGAGGCAACTCGCGAGAGAAACCTTTCGTACTCCCGGACGATGTGCGTACGTTCGTTCGGTCTCCGGGGTCCTCGACGAGCGGAGCGACGCGGAGGAGCTACAGTAGTAGCTCAGCCGCCGCGACGAAACGAGAAGGCAGCGGCGGCGTCCCTCTGCTCTTCCTTCTGTCGCCGCCGTTGCTTCTGCATCCCGCAGTTACAAACTCGCGGGCAAAATTCCTTTCGATACTTCGGCGATAGAACCTTTCATTAGGAAACCTTGAAAAGCTACTTTTCATAACGTTAACTTCGTTTCGAAGTGTGTGCAAATTCTTCGACCTTATAAAAATCCGAGAAAACGTCCATACTTGAGGAATAATTAAAAAGAAAATAAAGAATCTAAAGGGTTGGAATTTGTTGTTAGAGAAATATCAAACGGAAGATACAAACATCAAGATATATTCCAGCTCTAAGACACTTGCAAAACTCACTGATACGGTATTACAATACTCGTGACTTATTCCTAGCTTTTCCATAACCCAGAGAAGTGAAAGTATCCAAAGGCTGGATGGAAGAAGCGTTTATCTCGATGACCAACACGTGGTACTGAACAAACTTGAACACTGATGTGAAAATATTCGTATTTCGTTGGAAAAGAAAACATGAAGCTGTTACTCGGTTTAGTTTGTTGGATCGTCCTGATCCTATGCGTATCCTCGACGGATCAGTGGCAGAACGGGAGACCGGAATGCCCCCATAAGTGCATGTGCTTCGTGAACAACGTGCGGTGCATGTTTCAGAAGCTCACACGGGTACCACGGTTACCGGCCAACACGACGGTCCTGTAAGTGGCCACTTCTGGTTCTAGTCTTATTTTATTTGGTCCTTGATCCTTCCATCGTTCGTTTGGTCCTCGAACCCTATCGGATCGTTGAATATTCCAAACTAACCGTTGAAACTTTACCTCGTCCTCCCGGCAGATTATGTATTCATCGAGAAAATGAGATGGGAGACGACTGGAATTCACGGTTAGATTGAAATAATTGTATGAATATTTCCAGCTGGAGAAGATCCCTGTGAGAGAATTTTAATGAGGAATTATGTAAATATGGAAAGAAATTTTTCAGTACAAGTTAATTTGTATTTGTTAATGTAAGTAATAAGTGGGAATAGTTTTAATTTGAGAGTGTGCATGTTAAAGGATTCTATCGGCAAATTACGTCAGTCTGTGAATATAGAAAGGCGATGTTCCTTTTTGTGGTATTAGTTGATTCGTATTTTGTAATGTGTAAGTGTAGACAATCTCGCTTGAAACTGATATCTTCTTTAGATGGTATGAGGATACGATTAAGTTACTGCAGAATAAATACTTTCTTTCAGACTATGTGAAGTTTTAAGTTTGAAGGTCAAAGAATAGATTCTTTCGAATCAATTACATCGTATTCTATCTTTTAATCAAGATTTAACGGTTTTACGTGGTAGATGATTCTACGACGAATGGCAATTTAACTGAGTTAAATTAGACAAACATGAGAGGCGCGTTAAAAGTTCTTAGCCAATTTGTTTCAATTTTTACATCGTTGAGATACATTGCGAGGCCGTCCATTTTGCCGATGGAAAAAAGTCCTTCAGCGTAGTAAGGAAGAATAATTGCAATTTATAGAATGATATTAAGCATGGTTAATTTTACATTATACGCGATGTTTTTTACTACTTATGGGAATATATATTTGAACGTTGTTAAAATAAGACTGACGACGAGCGAACTATATATAAAGACATGATGCACTCGCTGCAAATGGATCGCCGAAGAAAAGAAGAAAAGAAATCGTGTGAACTCGATACCGGATCGGAAATCACGTGGATCTTTTCCCGCTTCTTACTCTCGTGCACTTGCTTCGGTCAAAAAAATTAAAAAACAGAGTATAATCGAATTGACGGTCAACGAGAACTTAAAACTCAACGCTTCACATTAGATTTTTCACTTATACCGATAACATTTTTTAATTAATACCAAAATCCGCTTTTGAAATCGTCATTGCGAAAGTTCGACAGAATAATTCGTTCTTTAAGTCGCCGCAACGTATTCCATGAAAAGAGTGACCGCAATTTTTATTTTCATTTTCGAAATATGTACTTCGCAATGAGAGTATTATCAGTCTTATCGTTATTTCTTGTTGCATCATTTACATAATCAAAGTTTTTTTCTTCAATCTATCTATGTGTTTTTGCACGATTTAATATTTGTATTCGTGCGACAGGATATAAAGTGAATTTTGAATTCAAGTTCCCGCCAAACTTTCCAAACGATGATCCAGTATCCTCGTTTTGCGGGTGAAAAAACGATAAGACGATATCTACAGATATACAGTCCGCGACACTTGATTAAACGCAACACATTTTTTGTTATATTAATCGTGATTCATTTTCGAATTAAGAAAATCTATTTTTTTAAGTTCATGTATCCGATTTAATGAAAATTTAGGTACTTATTTTGAGCGACTACGTGTTTAATTAAAAGTATTCATGGTTTCTGGAAAAGGGAGTGATTACTCTTGCGTCACATGATTAAACGCATCTAAAATAAAACATTAAAAACAATATTTTTACAACAGAAATACTTTATTAATACTTCGTATATCCACCGTTTTTATTTATAACTTGAAAAATTCGGGTTGCCAAAGATTTATACAGTGTGTGTATATAAGAATTTGGTATCGCTTTCCATTCGGTCTCAATAGCAATTATAAGATCGTTCTGACATAAGTACTGACGATTGTTTGCGTAAACTCGTCGTGATAAGTATCCCCATACATTTTCAATGATATTCAAATCCGGTTATATTGCTGGCCAATCTACACACCTTATTTCTTGCTCCTTATGCCAGTCCTTAATTAATTTAGCTGTATGTATAGCCGCGTTATCATGCTGAAATATCCATTGATTATTTCGCATTGTATTAAAAATCTTAGTCTTAGCTGACTTCAATATCTCAAGATTTTTTTTTGCATCCTGCCGTCCTCTCATAATTTGGAGATCGACAACGCCTTTGAAGCTTATAGCGCCCCAAATCATTACTGATCCTCCACCATGTTGTCTACATGACAAAATCTTTTCTTCCTTTCTTAAATCGTGATAATAAATTGAATACCCATCAGGGCCATCTAAATTAAATTTCTTTTCATCGGTAAAGACTACTCTTTCCCACTGGGTTGTCCAATTTATACGATTTCTCGCAAATTCAAGCCTATTTTTTTTATTCCGGTCTTTCAGACACGTTTTTTTTTTTAATGATTTTCGTTGAATTGTTTGTGTCTTTAGTAAAAACCGCTGTACAGTTCGCACAGAAGCCGAAACATTAGCTTGTTCTTTAATTTGTTTTGCACTACAGCTGGAATTCGAAGCTATACGAAGGATTTTTCTCTTATCTCTGGGCGATAGAGCCGTTTTACTTCTTCCTTTATATAATTTTCCATAATTTTCCGGATTTTTTAAGTATGAACGAATGACAAACTCGCTTCTGCTGATTCTCCTTGCTATTTCCCTGTTGGAATAACCCTCTTCTTTTAATATTTGAATTTTTCCCATTTCTTCAGAGTTTAATTGCACGGATCGACCCATTTGCCTTCTTGAACACAATACTTCCACGCAAATGTAATGAAAACGTCTCTATGTTATGTTTGTTACTGAGCAACGGATTAACAAAAGAAAAACGTTGATAATCAGAAACAAACAGTGAGGAAACCAGATGCGATTATTCAAGTGACGCATGAGTCTTCGCGCATTTTTCCATAAAATACGAATATTTCAAAATAAACTAAAAGATTGCCCCAAACAAATTTCTATACATTCATTAAATAGAACATGCTATGTTATAAAAATGCAATTCACTAATTTCGGATTGAGTCGAAGGAAATATGGGAAAAATATTATTGCGTTTAATCAAGTGTCGCGGACTGTATTTACACGTCGAAGTATTTTATCGCTTCTGTCACCCCTCAATCGGGTTAAGGACTTCGTTTCAATATTTATCTTTCATCGTTTGCCGCGCCGTTCTTACGTGCATGCTTTTTCACCTATGCAAACGTGTTTTAACGGTCACCTGAATTCTTACGTTTCGAAACAAACCGAAAGGTTAATGAGTTATCTGAAAAATTAACGAGCTGGCTTACTCGTTCGCTGCTGATTATTTAGGAAACGGAACAATTTGATGGAAAACACTGTTTTTAACAGATTTTAAAGCAACGGTAATTAACAGAATTTATTAATTCCTTTCTCTACAAGAAACGACAGACATGGTACAGAAAATTGATTAAAATAATATTTAAGAGTTTTCGAAAATTCTGAAATTGAAAAAATGAGTAAGGCAATGCGATACTATTACTCTTACACCATTAAATTTCAAAGTATATAATATGGAAACCACTAATATTTTAACAGTTTCATGCATAATTAGGTCATACTCAATTAGAAGAGAAATCTTGTAATTAATGCATGGAATTAACTTTAATATTGAAACTACTAAGGCGGTGAAAATGACCGGTTTCCAATTTTTTCGAAAAATTCTCCAAATTGATAGGGGAGCCAGTAAATATTCCAATTCTATGAAACCTTAATTGATTTTTTTCACCCCTTGATTTCTCACTTTTCCAAATTGCCTATTCAGTATATCAAAATATGATTGTTGAAACTTCTGAATTAGAAATTGTTCATTGTTAAATTATTTTGATGTCTGTAATTTTGGTATCAAATACTTTTATTAACTTAATCATGAGTCCGTTAAAAGGAATAAGAGAAAACATTGAACATGAACGCACTGCGTTTCGCACAGTAATTTAATGATGAGTAATCGAAGTTTCCGCGTTGGAATCTAGAAATGAATACTTTGATGAGTCGTACGGTCTTAGGTTAAGCGAATGTATGCGAAAAAAAATTGTGCTCTCTTAATCAGCGTATAGTCATTGTTAATTGCGACATTATTAGTTATTCAATGACAATTAAATCTTGTTTAGAGAAAGAGCGATAAACTCTGTATATTAAGGGATGACTCACCGACGCGAATTCATACTCACGGTTTTCGTTTCTTACACTTTTATCAGAGTGCAATTAAAAAGAAGTTAACTGCGGATCCCTGGAAGTTGTTAATTACAGTTGTTACTTGAACCTTTCTTCCAATTTAATTTTTCCGTGGAATCACTTTAAAATGAAATCTCAAAGAAATTTTCATTTTTAAAATTGTGAACATTATAAAGTGCCTCTAAGTTGTTTTTTTTTAATCCGGAGATTTAAAGAAGTTGTTCCAGTTTTAATTACTGAAATTATACTGGAAAATATAATTTTATATTAATTAATCTGATCTAATCAATTTGGAATTACAGAATGATAGATAAAGTCTTGCTGGTGCAGTCATCATCTATTTTACGCGAAACACGATGACTTTCGAACTCGTTGATGACTCTTTGAAGTTCGAAGGATCATTATAGCGAAAAAATTGACACTTGCGTTTGCCGACAACGCATTCTGTTCTTCGGTGCGTTCTTTTCAGCGACAAACGGCGTAGAAACTGGAACGTGAGACGATAATGTTAGACCTTTTATCATTTGAAGTCTTAGAACACCTTTTCTTCAAAGAATGTAACAGGCTAAAATCTCTCAACTACTATTTTTTGTATCGCAATTTTGTTTTACATTTTGCACAAATCTAAATTAATATTAACTGCAATATATGCTAATTCCGTTTCTCAATTCATATACATTACTTTTCTCTTCATATTTGCAGTGAAATTATTTTGCAAGACAATTTTTGTAAATAAAAAGGACACGTTTGTTTTAGGAATTTAAATCGATTGAAAATATTTAGTCGAACTAGTTGATAAGTTTCAGTGTTAATTAAATACGGAAATAGAACGTATGAACGAATTATTTTAAGGAATGAGTTAAGAATGGTAGCAGCTGCTACTTTACAGCTTTTTCACTTCGGTTTCGCACATGCTCACGGTTTATAGTTTTAACGAGTTGCTATTTATGCGAATACTTTCCAATCGTTCTATTTTATTCCTGCGATATTGTTGAACCAGTACGACCTTTGTTTATTCCGAACAAAAGGTGCCTTGAAGCTTCCAGAGATCGAAGTCTAAGAATAATATTAATTCTCGTTCCTCCAAGAGTTTGTGCCAAACATTCTTGGTTGTATTTCGATGGAAAAACTGTGCGAGAGGAAATTACCTCATTGTCATTGTTTATTAATTTTTTGTTTTATACCATTTTGCTTTAACTATTATGGTCAGTCAACGTAGGATCAATTGTTTGATATTCACTCTGAACACTTGACAGTATGATATATTAAGGGGGAACCTCATGTAAACGGCCTGTTTTTCAAGAATTTTTTTTTTTTGAAGAATGTAACGTATAGATATAGATATTTTAGGCATTACTTTTTGAAATTATAACATTTATAAAATACAATTGTTAGTAATAATGATGCATTAGCGCCTCAAAGATGATTTAGGAAAGTTTTCAGATGTGATGGGGGAAAATATGACCTGGGCCCCACTAATTAACACTTTACCGACCGGTAGCCGATTAATCGACTTTTCGGGCCCAACACTTTTGGATTTTTAACTCATTAATTAGTCGTTACAGCAATTAATAAATTATTATTTTTCATTGCGGTTAACTGTGCCAAGGACTCAGTGAAAAAACTTTGCAATTTTCGAAGAGATATCAGTATCAGGGAAATATTTGCGTGCAAGTAATCGATCAGAAGTGGGTAGGATGTTAAAAAATACCGGTCGGTAAAGTGTTAAGAGTCTCAACTTGTGTCTCTTTAATCACCATAAGGATGTAATCACCATACTGAATCCAAACGATCCAAACAATTAATTATCTTTCTCGTTTCGTTCCTTGCATTTCAATAGATGCAATTATTAAAAATCATAGACAGTTATAGAGAAGTTTTATAAAACTAGAAATAGAATAGTTTTTTGAAAACTATTTTGTCTTGAAATTTTTGGGGCGCTACAAGATAATTTTTGTAATTTCAAACCAGAGATTCCTCGCAGCATCGAGGCAATCTTAGGGGGCCCCTCAAAGTATACCTATTATGGGTATTGACCTGAATATGGAGTGTCTTTAAGCGTCTGTCTTGAGATCATTGATTAAATATACCTTCGGCAGGCTACTGATATATTACAAGATAATTTCTTTTAATACGTGTAACTTTTTCAAGCATCAAATATAGAGGGTTATATTCAAATAGAATACTACATAGCACAAATAAAATCCAGGATAACAAGAGTAAGATCTCAATTCAATAGTATCGTCAGCAACAAAACCTTAAGAAATATTTTAAAATAACTATTCAACCTAGCAATATCTATTCACAAATAATTCCTTACATTTCCAAAATTAATTTTTCAACAATACTATCAGCAATAAAGAGACTACCCTTTCCTTGATCAATTCAATTAATTCTTATACAGCTTCACCCCGAACCAAATCGATTTCACCCTCTCGCTCTCTCCCAATAGGCAAAAAACTTTAAAGGAAAAAAGAAAATACCAGGAAAAACCGTGAAACAATTCAATACCACACGATGAACAAACTACCGGCCGTTTCCTATCAAATTACGTCATCTGTATGACTTTAGATAGTTCTGCGAGAGGAAAGTCGTCTAATTAATTTCAAATATCGCCAAGATTCCTCCGCGCCCCTTAAAAGTAGACTTCCAAGACTTCCGGGAAATTATTTCAATCGTTCGTTATTCCTTTGACTGTTGTAAATTTTACTAATTCCTCCGATCAACGGTTATTAATTAACGGCTACTTTCAATCGTGCCGCTCGCATCGCCGGCGTGTCGCGTGAATCGTTGTGAAGGCAACGATAATAACTTGCACTGACATGAATAATGCATTACCATTAATATCCGTATCGATACTTGTACCGTACGCGAAAGTGAATCTTTTTTCTAGGCGTGTAATCGTTAGAATTTAATTTCGATCATTTTCTTATCTTTGATTATATAACCACTATCTTCTTGTTGTTCTGGATTTCGAGTTTAAACTGTAAGGGTCATATTTTTTAGGATCTATATTTTTAACGTTTATCAAGATGAACAAAAACTACAAATGATGATTAATATTCCTGAAATTTCAAACGCATAATTATTCAATTTTCTACGCCCATTTTGTGGACTGAAAGCGATTAAATCGACCAAGTATTTTGCCATCACTGTTTCTTTTGTTTCAACATGGTCGTTCGTCATTTTTTAATATATTTGATTAATCTTAGGTAGATCTAGTGTTAAATGGATTTCGTAAAACTGAAAATGTTCTCAAATTAGACAGGAGGATGACCTTAGGGCCCTCTAATTGAGAGTCATGACCTTGAACACCATATCCCCCTGCTATTTTCTTTAAACCACAGATTCTCAATGTGGGGTCCGTGAAGGGGCCTCCAAGAGGTCGCGAAGGGGTCACCTACAAGGGAAGGACCTTAACTGTCTGAATTCGATTATAATGAGCCTTTTCAAGATGAAAGCATGCAGGTTCTTCACAATATATGTCAAATATTTGCTGTAGTTATGCAGTAATCTTAAAGATATGCGCAATTAAAATTTCCGGTTTGCGGGCCTTATGGCAGAGTTACTTAATTACCATAGCTGCTCCAATCAAATTTGTAGTACGTCAATAGGCATAGATTTTAATTTTTTATATCTTTAAAATTACTACGTTACCGTAGCTAGTATTTTGCATATATCTCGAGGAACCTGAATACTAGCAGCTTGCAAAACCTCGCAGCTTGCAAAAGTCGAACAGTTGGGGTTCCTCCCTTGTCAGTTAAAATTCTAGGCCGGTTGAGACAAAGCAGATGCACTCATTACACTCAATGTATATTTGATGACTAACATTTGCATTCTACGAATAAATAACTATTTGCCCAACAATATTCTGCTAACAGTAGCCTATATATGAACTGTAATTAATTGTAAAGGATTTGCGAGTAATTGAGAATGCATTAAATGTAAGAGATCGTAAAAGAAACTTGAGAACCACATATTCAAACTGTTAAAAGTAGCACGAAAATTATGGAGATTGCGATACATATACATTTTCTATTTTTCGCTGTGTATTTTAAGCTTGCTTTCTCGAACACCGAGTTCGAAGTTCCGTCACGATTGCAATTCTTTCCGATACACCCGGTGCAACCATTGTACGAACTCCTCATCTAGCTCAAGTAAATGGAAGAAGGATTTTAAAGAGAATTTGAGCGTAAAACCCGTACTTTTATAGGAACCCCTTTTCCATTTGTATTTTCTACTCTACGATGAGCGTAGCACTGGAAGATCTACTGAAACGATAAAGAAGTTAAAATACCGGCGCGTCGAACCGAGAACTCACCCAGCAATTTAGAAAGGAAATAATGTGCAACGAGTCGAGTAAAATCGTTAATTAAGAGCTTTGCGCTTTATAACTCCAGAGATCTTTCTAGCAGTGAAGCATGTAATGACCTCGAATGCCCCAACTGTCATTGTTTCTTAACAGGAGCGTGCTTTTGAAATGTATTTCTTACCGTGACTAACAGAAGCGTTGACGTCGCTATCGACGTATAACAATTTTCATCGAAGAGATTATGATTCCTTTTTTTTAAATCTTCTCTTTAAATTCCATGCTAAATGAATGTTTATGCAGCGTAAACCGTTACTCTGTGTAATCGATATACTGTCTGCAGTTCTTGCTCAATTGACAGTTAGACACGTTGAGAAATAGAAAACCCAACCCACGGTAATCTTTGTGCATAATCGCTAGACCTAAAAATCCTGATGACTTGATATATGAGTCGTCACATTCCCAGGATGAATTTTAATCTTGACTCATACTAACAGTTTTTCGTTCCCATCCTAACTAATATTATTTCCTATTAAAATATACTTTAACCCTTCCGCTATGAAATCACTTTCCGTGAGTATGCTAACGTGATAATCAGCAATTCTGGCGCGAACGAATACTGAAGTTATACCAAATTACTAAATTTGTAATGCATATAAACCATGAGAAATAGAAACTTGTGGTATCTAAAAAATATCCAATTACAAAATATGAAGTTTAATTAATTCTTCGAGTGAAATTCTCATGAGTGAACATAGTCACCCCTATTACCCAGCCAATGTCAGACGGTGGAAGAGTATATTCACCTGTAGTGTCGAAAGGGTTAAAAATACTAGTATCTACGCGCAAACAAAAAAGTACGCGTTTATACACCGTCAAAACAGTGAAATCACTTGGCTTGTGGTACAGAACAAAAGGAAACTCTCTTCGCACCGCCTATTCCTACATATCCGCCCTTAAAACCTAAGCTCTGCGAATGACAACCGAAAACTAAACACTTAGTTCGTCGTTAAATGCTTTTTCGGTCAGTCACTCGTAAAATTCGAAAATACAACAGAACGAGTGACGTCTCTATTTGTCGTGCGAATCTGAGCTGACTATTTATCAACTGACTTCTTTCTCCAGGCCAATGATACCAAATACCCAACAAACCACAGTACCACCACGAACCCCTACTTCGAAAGGCTCAATATAATCAGAAATCTTTTCTCACTTTTCAGCGATCTAAGATTCAACAACATCGTGGAAATTCGTCCAGGCACTTTCCACGGAATGACCGATTTGCACACCCTTCTTCTGAACGACAATCGCATCAAGCATCTCCACTCAAAGACGTTTGAAGGTGCTCCCAATTTACGTATCCTATACTTGTACAAGAATCACATCGAGCACATTTCCCCGGGCGCTTTCGCCGGTCTGCCAAAACTGGAACAGCTCTACCTTCATTACAATCATCTGAAGGAGATAAAAAAAGGGACGTTCAATGATTTGCCCTCGTTGGAGAGACTGTTTCTCTATAGCAACATGCTGCACCGGCTACCCGCGGACGCATTTCACAACGTTGGTCCGATGACGAGGCTTCGTCTGGACAGCAATGCCCTCGTCTGCGACTGCAATCTTGTCTGGTTGGTAGAACGACTACGGAAGAAGCCCTCGGAGATGGCAGCGGTCTGCCAGTCGCCCAGTGAAATGAAGGGACGCTCCTTGACGGCTATGTCGCCGGAGGACTTCCATTGCAGTTGAGTAATACGAGTTTCCTCGTTGAGAACGATCGCTACGAATGATAACGCCGTTGCTGACCGGAATTCTCTAGATTAACTCATGTACCGTGGCATAGATGTGGGTAAAATATGAGCATGAAGGATTTCTGTTCTTTGTGATAACATTGTTGTTAGTTAGTAATGTTGCAAACCGTATGGTGATTTGCAACACTTTAGTTAGGGAGACTTATTGCATTCGAAGTTTTAACAAACTTAAGGTTTACGTCGTCGCGAGGTACAGACTTTCAGCAATTCTGTACAATTCTCTGATTTAATTTGTCTGATTTTGGTAACGAGGCTGGCGTAAGTAAGGTTCCAAAAGGGCGATCGCTTTTCCTTAGTCTTCGAGACATATTTTGAGGGAAAAGATTTGGCTATTATATCGCAAAGAATGAGGTCGGTATCGAACAGTAATTATAAGGAGTAAGTCTAGTCATTGGACTGTCTCCATTTTGCTTATATCCGGACCAGTACCCGAGTTTCGAAATTATGTCGTGGATATCTCGGGTACATGAACCGATAAGAACATCAAATGTCACCCCTTTCTCTCAACTGCTTGCATTTATCTCAGGATGTCTATTTGCAAAGACGTATAGGAGAAATCAAAGTCAATAATTGATCGTGAATTGATAAACTCCTCTTGAACAAAGTGAAAAATATAATTGAATCTTCTCATGCTTGATAAATGTATTTCTTCATAGTCATTTGAAATTTTCATCTTGAACTGTTTTTCCAGCCAAACCACAGATAATGTCAGGCCCCGTGGACATCGAAGTCCGACTAGGTGGTACGATGACGTTCACCTGCGAGGTAACCGGAGATCCTACACCAGAAATCATGTGGATGAGAGATTCAAACGAAGTATCACCGGATGGAGAACACTACGTGGTTCGTGATGACGGAACGTTAGTGATATCCGACGTAACTGAACAAGACACTGGCGATTACGAGTGCGTGGCAAGCAGCGATATGGGTTCGACGAAGTCACGAAAAGCCCGTGCAGTGATCACGGTGTCTCCATCCTTAAGATTCACTCAATTGCCAGAGTCTCAAACCGTTCAGGCCGGTACCGATGTTACTTTCACTTGCAAAGTGGATGGTCGTCCTGCTCCAAAAATTCAATGGTGGAGAAATAGCCAGCTCATCAACGAAGGCAATCGCATTGTAATTCAAGAGGATGGAAGCATCTTGCGCATCCTAGCAGCCAAGGAATCAGATGCAGCAAGATACGTTTGCCGAGCAAGGAACTCAAATGGATACGCGGAGACCAGCGCTGATTTGAAGGTGACCGATCAATCCGCCAGACCACCTACGTTGACCTATGAACCACATGATATGGAAGTAGAACCTGGAGTTGCCGTGGAAGTACCTTGCAGAGCGGCAGGTTCACCAAAACCGGTGATACAGTGGAAGAAAGATGGATCTGCCGTTGAAGGAGACAGATTTCGAGTGTCTCGTGGTGGAAGTCTTTATCTTTATAATGTAACTTCCGCGGATACTGGCAGGTGATGATGATGGATGCTTAGATATTTGAAATTATTATAATGTAGTTCTTTGTTAATCCACATGTATTTTGTACAGATATGAATGCTCAGCCGTAAACGAGCATGGGCGTGCAACAGCTCAAGCTTTGGTGAACGTACGTCAACCTGGTGCAACGGATGCATTGGTAATAAGAGCATTCAAGAATGCCACGGAAGAGATCGATAGGGCGATTAATAAAACATTGTCGAGCCTTTTCGGCGGTAATGGATCGGGCCAACGAGTAGATCCATTTCGACTTGGACGTTTTCCAGACGCGATTGGACGTGCTGCGGCTAGACCGGCGGAGGTCTTTGAAAGAACGCTCGTTAATATAAGACGTCTGGTGAACGCTGGTATAGCTGCGAATGTGTCCAAAGAATTCCGATACGAAGAGATCTTAACACCTGAACAGGTACGTTATATGGATCGTCAAGTAATCTTTCTTATTTTGCTGGTTTTTCGTTATGAGAATTCAATAATTTTTTAAAATGAATCCACGATGGACGTTTCAGGTAAGAGAGATCGAGAGACTCTCCGGATGTACTGGTCACAGACGCCGTCAAAACTGCACGAATATGTGCTTCCACAACAAGTATCGTAGCATAGATGGAAGATGTAACAATTTACGTCATCCTACATGGGGCTCCTCGTACACCGGATTTCGGCGGATCTTGCAACCCATTTACGAGAATGGTTTCTCCACACCCGTTGGATGGGACAAGGGACGTCGTTATTTCGGTTATCCAAAACCAGCAGCACGTCTCATATCGACGACGTTGATATCCACGCAGAAGGTCACGTCGGACAACACAATCACACACATGGTAATGCAGTGGGGTCAATTCTTAGATCATGATTTAGATCACGCTCTACCAGCGGTCTCCAGTGAATCCTGGGATGGCATAGACTGTAAGAAGTCCTGTGACAATGCAGCACCTTGTTTCCCAATGGAAGTTCCACCCGGTGATCCACGAGTTACCAATAGAAGGTGCATTGACTTCATCAGGACCAGCGCAGTTTGCGGTTCCGGTGCTACAAGCATACTATGGGGTAGTTTTACACCCCGTGAACAATTAAATCAGCTCACGAGTTACTTGGATGCCTCGCAGGTATACGGATATGATAATGAGTTAGCTCGAGATTTGCGTGACTTATCCACCGATCACGGTTTAATGCGAGTGGGTCCTACGATACCTGGTCACAAGCCTCTGCTACCATATGCTTCCGGTCAGTTTGTTGACTGTCGAAGGAATCCTTTGGAGAGTTCGATCAATTGTTTCGTGGCTGGTGACATCCGAGCTAACGAGCAGGTTGGTTTATTAGCTATGCACACGATCTGGTTGCGTGAACACAATCGCATAGCTCGTGAACTGCGAGAGATGAATCCTCATTGGAACGGAGAGAAGTTGTATCAGGAGGCAAGGAAAATTGTTGGTGCAGAGATGCAGCATATTACTTATAATGACTGGCTCCCCCGGGTATTCGACGGGAATGTGGATGAACTTATCGGACGTTATCGCGGCTACGATCCAAATTTGGATGCTAGTATATCAAACGTTTTTGCAACAGCTGCTCTACGGTTTGGTCATTCTCTTATCCAGCCACGTCTCGAACGTCTCAACGAATCCTTCCAATCCATACCGCAAGGTCCTCTTTCTTTGCGCGATGCTTTCTTCTCACCTTGGAGACTCGTGGAAGAAGGTGGAGTAGATCCTCTTATACGTGGTATGTACGCGACAGCAGCGAAATTGAAGTTACCAGAGGAAAACTTGAATTCTGAATTGACAGAGCAGTTGTTCCGCACTGCTCATGCCGTTGCTTTGGACTTGGCTGCTATGAATATTCAGCGTGGCAGGGATCATGCGATTCCTGGTTACTTGGAATGGAGACGATTTTGTAATCTTTCGACTGTAGAAACTTTTGATGATTTGGCTGGTGATATAAGCAACGCCAGAGTCAGGCAAAAGATGCGAGAATTGTACGGGCATCCTGGCAATATTGATGTTTGGCTTGGTGGAATTTTAGAGGATCAGTTACCGAATTCCAAAGTGGGGCCTTTATTCAAATGTCTCTTGTTGGAACAATTCAAGCGCACTAGAGATGGAGATAGATTTTGGTATGAGAATCCTACGGTTTTCCGTCCGGAACAACTTGCACAGATAAAGCAGACTAGTTTGGCTCGGATTCTGTGCGACAACGGGGATAAAATTAATCAGATACAGCCGAATGTATTTCTATTACCAGAAGGCAATAATAGATTTGTTAGTTGCGAGGACATACCATACGTTGATCTACGTATTTGGTCCGATTGTTGTGACAATTGCGAAGATCACAGTAATACGATTTCTCGCTTTCGACGTAGCGCAGAAAAATATTTAGCACCGAGAGAGAACTTCGCCGTGAAAGAAGAATTGCCACAGGGACGTGATCAGAAAATTGAATATTTGCAGAGGGTGTTTGAGGAAACCAAGGAAGAGTCTAGAAAGCTTGGAGAACTAGCGGATTCCTTTGCTCGTAGAATAGACGAGTTAAAATCGATGTTGGAAGACGTCAAGAATTTGCGTTAGAGAACTAGATATTTGTGCCATTTTTATAAATATGTCTCGGTCTTCCAATATTTCTGTTTTCTTCTGCTTGCTTCCTTTTTATTGTAATGCGTATCAATTTCACGCATTTTGTATATATTCCGTGGCACATAGAATATGATGCAGTTACTTACAAATCACAATTCTTCGCGTTTGCTTATCGAATCGTGTCGAGTGTTCAAATTTACAAGTTCTAGTCTTCCAATGGAACAGCTTTTATAGTACTTTAAAGACGTTAGAAAAATAGTTCGAAAAGTTAAATGAATTCATATCATTTCACCAGCATTCTTTCTTTTTTATTCGATAGATCTGTTTTAAATATTGCAACAAATATTTCTGATTGCAAAAAATTAATGCTTTTGTAGTATAGTGATGATGTATTCAGACAAAAACTAGATCTAAAGGATTTATATCTTGGTAGTTGTTATAACACAATCTTCCAAAATGTCAAATAGGAATGTAAAAGTATCCACAGGTACTATGCTTTATTTTAGAAATTGTATATGTATAGGAAAACAATGTAAGGTATTCAAAAATTTTATTCCCGCACTGATCTACACATGTTCTCATAATTTTCCTATATGCACATTCTCTGTACACAACTATTAAAAATTTAATATGTTCTAACTACTTCATAAATTTTGTGTGTCGTCCATGAGCTATATGATTCTTTCCATCATTTGTAGTAAGGTCCACTGCAAGGAACGCCATTGTTTTACCTGCTTTAATGGTTTTGGCGTCGATTATCAACGTTTCACCCGGATATGCAGCTTTCATAAATCTGTGCCATTAATTATTGTAATATGTATTATAAGCATTTATATATGTATATATTTTCATTTTAATAATAATAAATGAATACTTAGATTATATTGAATTTTTACATTAAATTAAAAACAACTATTCAGCTAGCTGAAAAGAAGATATACGAATGAAGGAAAATACTCATACGAGACATGTAAGTCTACTGAAACCCCTGGCGAACCTGGATCACCATTCTTATGAGTCACTAGGGCATAAGATGATACACAATCAATTAGGGTGCTTGTAAAACCACCGTGCAATGTGCCTGAAATGTTCAAGTGCTCGTTTGAGAGTAAAAGTTTTGCTTTGCAATTTCCTTCTCCTGCTGAGACTATTTCAAGCTGTTTGACAAAAAGAAGAAAAGAAATAGAATGAAACAGTTCAGAATTAAAAACCATCAGTACAGATATCTCATAATAATTTCTGAAATTCATTGCCATTTATATCTTATATAGTATTATTTTGTCAAATTATATCTTGCATTAATCTATGAATCTAGAGACTAGAAAATTGAATTGTAATATTTTCTGAAAAATGGTATAAAAAATTACATTTTTCAAACACTGTCCGAAATTAGTCGTTTTGATAATACTTGCTAGAATAGTTCTGACAGCTTCAGTGCTACGTGACATAGTGGAAATATTATATGACAAATGATATACACACTTGATTATATATATCACACGCGAAGTTATAGAACTATACTGCTGTAATTCGTATTGTTCCACGGGTAACACTCGGTAATTCTGTAACTTTTATCTATCCTGAGGCTAACGTCAGCATGTCTCGGATATCGTAATCGCACTTATTTTGAATGTTACGAATAACATAAAACAGAATAATCTAGAAAAACTAAAAATAACAAATCCAAGGGCGTCTTCGTAAATTGGCTGACAGTACTGACAGTACTGGATTTCCGTTCATAAATGCTTTTCAGCACTGCTGACGAGACTGTAACGTACTACCATTTTGTCAGGCATTGGTCCTAGGGAATTGCTTACTTCCGGCTGTCGAGACTGTCAGCAGATAGGTAGTGCAAAGTCAGTAGTAGTATTGCATGTGGCGGCGCGCAGTGGTTCGTTTGAATTTTGGTGGCATACATTGCCTGTATCCCGTAAGTATGATTAATCTGTCTGAAAATAATTGGTCAATTTAATAAAAGCTCAAAAATGATTTTTTATTTTGCGATATGTTTTTTTGTTGCAGAATCAAAACGAAGACACCAAAGTACTCTAATAGAAAACAAATTGGATGAGTTGCTCGAAGAAAGGAAGAGACGGCGAGAAGAGAGTGCTAAACAGCACGCAGAAAAAATGGAGCGGCTTGATAAATTATTAGACATTCTAGAACAGAGACAAGATTAAAAAAGTCAGAACATTACAGTTTTTATTACATTTAATCGTATATTATTCTTTCTATGTGCACAGTGTTCCGTCGTACGGAAAGAAAAGCGCATTCGAGACGGCGAGAAAGTTTGCCGTTCTTTGAGTCCCCGATCTGGCCGCCAGATTTTTCATTACTTACCAACATTTGGCGACCATCACGCGCCAAAGCGGCCAAAACTCCTGTTAGGCACCTGTTGTGCTCTCTCAGCGGGTGGTAAACAGGGACTGTTTAAAACCAAGAATGTTCGCTGATTCACAATTCACAATTTTTTAAATTTACATTAATTAATTTTTTTCGTTCATATGCATCGATGACATGATTACTACATAAAAACAAGAGCGATGAGAAATTATGGCAAATTGTCTTTTATTATATTACGCTTGATTGTTCCTTCATTGCGCAAAGTTACATTTATTCCTATATTTTCATTGATATTTTCAGTTTCATTCCGTACAGTGCTGGGAGTACTGCAAAACGCGTTCATTTTTAGCAGATTCGTCAGCACCAGTCAGCACTGTCAGTAAAAATGAACGCCCATTTTCCAGTAAAATCAGCGTCACTGACTGACTGTGACTGACAGTACTGTCAGCCAATTTATGAAGACGCCCCAAATGTAACGCAACAATGCGGCCAAAAATTTACTAGAAGAAAATAGGGACATTCAAAGTAATCTTACAGACCTTACAGACCCAGAAAATAATTTCGGTTCGTTCGGCTTGGACCCCCTGGTTCGTTCCTTGTATAGCGAAATGACGTAGAATTTGAAATAATAGATTAATAATTTAACATCGTATCGCGATACAATATCTAATATGCTATACAAAAATCAAATATAATGTTTGAATAACGATAATATAAAATCCTTTATTTCCCAGTGTCATAATGGCGAAAAAGAACGGCAACAATTATAAATAAATTTCAATTAACATTTCGATAGATTTAAGAAATGTTTTTAGGCCGTCCTTGGTTATTTAGAAGATGATCGTTCGGATCTTCCAAATATTTCGGTCCACTACCAACTTTGGTGTAAATAATATATTTAAACTGACCCGGCGTTTGTCTCTTTACGTTCATTTTACTTAATAAACTCTGAAAATGAAATTATAAGAATGAAGAATTTTTAAAAAATGTCGCAAAAATTACGAATTCGTAGAATATTGAAAATCGTACTTCCGATGGTTTTATAGGTTCAACTTGCAATCCTTTTCTATATTCCACCACTACATCATTTAATGGAGGAAAGAAATGATCTAAAACACCTAAAATACGCGGTACTTCCTCCTCTAGAAGATATAAAGTCGTATTTGGACCTGCATCGTAGGTGTACGCGACCTAAATTAATTCATAAAATAAATGTAATTTTAAAATATCGATATGTATTTAAATGTTGCCTTGCGTAATTGATAACGATACCTTAACATTGCTAATGGCAGCATTGTATGAATGTATAAGATCGACCACTGCATGAGAAATATCGTTCATGTACGTGCAAGGAGGATACGTGTCTAAACATATTGCATGCATTTGATTGGAATCCTTCATAGTGATTTCTGCAAATGTTTTAAAGTCTTTTTTAATAATTGCTTGTTGCATTTTATCTGCCATTTCGGGAACCAGTTTTACTCGATGTTTTAATAGTTCCGAAGTTTCTATGCTTCTTCGCATTCCAATTGCGCTTGAAACTTTTTTTCTTGCATCATTTACCTATTGACATATCTCTGAATTAACTGATTGTATTTTTCATCAGTTTCTTGGAAACAGATTAGATAACACTTACGACCAATATTAAAATTCTCATTTCTGGCCAATGCGTTGCAGGTACAATCTGTTTTGCAATGCTATCAGTTCCATTCTCTTCTGTACCCATGTGCCATCTAACAAAACCTCCATAAATGCTACGACAAGCTGATCCTGATCCAACACGGGCAATTGCAGTTACATCACACTGAGTGAAAAAAAGACAATTTAATAAAATTACACCTTTAAAACAAGCGCGCAAATTTTATTACATATTAGTAAATAACTACTTCCACTTTGTAGAGCTTTGCAAGAGCAGCTACAAGACAAGCGTAACCTGCTGCACTGGAAGCTAATCCAGCCGCAGTGGGAAAGTTATTTTCAGAACAAATATGAACTTTCGACTGATTCCTGTTGTTGCTATCTTTTGCATATCTCCTTACTGAAACAACAATATAGAGTATTAGATAATTCTCATACATTAGCATACTTATAGTATACGTACTTTGTGCCAGGCAATTTTGCAATCTTGGATTTTTAATATCTTCCTCTCTAAAGAAAATACGTAGAATTAAAATTTAAATCACAGATATGTAATGTACATTGCATATAGAAACATACTTTCCATTTAACCATATACGATCCTCCTTGAAACTTGGGTCAATCATAACAGTAGTTTTTGCACATAGCTGAAAAATGAAAATGATGAAGCTTGTTATTAATATAATAATATATAATGTAGTAATAATTAAAAATAATAAATTAATATAGTACAATTAGAAGCACTTACTTGATCCGTATCCAAGGTTGCACTGATAGAATCATTAATTGGTAAAATTAAAGTCTCATTTCTCTTGCCCCCTTAAAGAATATATTAATAAACTATATTAATACAATACAAAAGTAAATAAGATTCAATATCATCAAGAAATTCGAGTAATATAATAATAATTCTTAGAGGTGAAAGGTCAAAGTAAAAAGCTGCATAATAATTTCAAATGACCTATTTGAAATGTAAAGGAGTTTATTTATATAATACTGTATGAAGAAATGATGGAATATGACAATAATATTAAAACATTATCGTAATGAAAACCTGTGGAACTTTAATATAAATTTCAATTTTTAATGTTCCTTATAATTTTTAAATTACAAAAATAATCATTGTTACCGTATTTAATTGAATCTCTCATTAATGACAAATTTGATGACTGTAATATAATGAAATATTACAAAATATACGTACAATATTTTATAACTGCAATATTTACAGGTGCGACGCAAGTAACGGCTTTCATTTTCGAAATTTACGTTCCGTGACTTTCTCCGAGAAACGCGCGACGTTGAATGTTCTGCTTTTACATTCATCTGACTTGCGCGCTGCAACGTTATATATGGAAAAGAAACGTGAAATATGTTTTAGCTAGATTAGAAGTCTCAAGGATAATTGCGACGCCTCTTTATTTCAAATTGTCATATTGTACAACGTTCCATCTGCACTTCTTATCTACGTATTACGAGATTAAATCTTCATTGCAAAAAGGTTTGCGTTATGATTAAACTGAAGATTAAAAAGAACTTCCAACTTTGTAATGTTTATTTCTCAAAATAAATTTACCGTTTGCCTCATTACTGTACATAGTTTTGATCCAATTAATTAAAATATAAGTTAGATCGTTAGAATTACATTATTTCATTGTTAAATCAACCAAAGGAACTAGTGGCCACACACGAGATATCCTGTACTTCAGTGGTACTCAAATTCACGTTAGGATTTCTTGCTTGACGTCTACAATTTATTTAATTACTTGGATACCCTTTAAAATCAACAATAATTAACAAATATTCGGAAATAATCGTTGAAATTAAATCAATAGGTTTGTCTAAACCATCTAAACTGGCCTAAAATTTCAACCCAGCGACCCTTTCGCGGTCCCCTAGAGCAGAGGTCATCAACTAGAGCAGAGGTCCCCAACTTCTAAGTACAAGTAATCAGTTTTAATAATCTATCGCGATGTGCTGATCAGAATCCTACCATTTAATATATCTAATCTTCTGTCATGTGTACTAACAAGTCACAATGAAGAAAGGCGTTTAAAATCTGCTGTAGTGCACCAAGAGTCTCTTCGCTACTCATTGACCACCCCTGTCACGGAAGACCGCATTCTCCACTTTGAGAATCGCTGCTATATCTAGTCTATACTATCTACAGCTCGACGAAACGCTTATTCCTCATCCTGATAGATGTCTCTCCGCGAGAATGCAAACCACTTCCCGCTTCCAGGCACGAAAGAATATTCTTTACCAGCCGGTTTTCAGTGCGATGCCGGTTCCGCGGACGGTGGGGATGATTTGTACCGTCCCCAAAGGGCCGTACGTACATATCACGATCGTGCACCGTGTGCACGGTGCTCTCTTGAAGAGCGCGCGCTCTTTTACAATTGTCGGAAGAAAGTTTCGGGAAAAGAAGGATATATCGTTCCGTTCAAACGTGAAATTCCAAAGACAAAGTAATCATACAGTTACATCTGTAAAAATGAACAAATAAAAAGGTTGTGTGAATAGTTTGCGAAACGTTTCATAAAAAAAAAAATCCTAATACACGTTAAAACACGAGGGGGTAGGAGAGTGTTGAACGATTTTGAATTTCAGTGGCGCATCCCTTCCTCGTTGATTCGCGCGTGCTTACTCGTACAGAGGTATACGTCGCTCCCTTTCTCTCTTCCCTGAATCGGTGTGCGAATACGCGGGTGCCTCGTCCCGTCTCGACGAAGGCCTGCCGAGTTCGCGCGTTCCTCGTGAAAAGAACGGACGCTGTGGAGATTGCATCGAGCACGTGAAAGAATCAGGAAAGCTAAGCTACGTGTGTATATGTGCCGGCGTTTGTACGTATGTCAGGTACGATCGTGTGGTTGCATCGCGTCGTTCGGAGCATCACGACGTAAAGGTGCTCCCGTGGGACGTCTGGTGGGTTACGGTGACCGAGTCACTCTGTCATCTGTTTCCAAGAAGAGAGAGGTAGCCGGTTTGTGTTAGTGCGTACGCGCGATGGGGCGTCGGTGTTGGTTCTTCACGAACGGCAGAACCTGAATGTGTGCACATTTCTCCTGCCTGACTGGCCTGCTGCGTTCCACCGTTAAGCTGCATTCACAAAGGAAGCTGATTTTCGGGCAAGGACCGTGTCTCGGTCGATCTTGCCAGAAAAAAGAATCGAGCCGGTTAATGAGGACCGTCCGGCAACGATCGCCCAATCGGCTGGCAGGTGAGGATCGCGTTGCTACTGCCATCGATGGATTATTTTCTTATTAATGTTAAATAGGTCGTTGTACTTGAACGATTACTTTCAACGATATAAAACATATATGTGTATTTATTTCTTGATTGATTTCTTGATAAATCGAAATTGTATTCATGTATCTACTTTCGTATCTGGTAACTTGTTTACTTTTTGGCGTGGTTTGAATTATTTTTTTTTTTGGAAACGAACGAGATGTTTCTTTTATCCTGTATAACGGATTAACGATTCTGGAACGATTGGGTGCCTTTTTTTCTTTCAGTAATTCGATGAAACTGTTGAAAGATATGTGGCTGAAATGCAACTTTCTGATTAGAGCTATGTAGCGCGGGCTATTATATTTAAATTCAACCACCCGTTTATTTCACCTTTGCGTATCTGATCGACGCGTTTTCTTATTCTTGACTTTGTTCTTGGTACACGGTTCTTTGGATTCTTGGAAGAAGGTGCATTGACACTTTAGAAAAACGTAAAAAGAGTATTATAATGCAAGAAATAATCAATTTCATAACGAAATTAACGATTCGTGCAAAAGTAGCGGGATACACGCTCACCAGCCCACAGTGGAACGAATCGACCATCTAGGTGGAAAAAAATAATAACTCGAGAACCGTTCATTTTAGAGAAAAATGTTTTATACAAAAGTTTCATAATATCGTGGAAAGAATATCGGTGTAACATTAATTTTTTATTTATTATATTTTTTAAATGTTATTTAAAGGTCAACTCCATTTTTTATGCGAAAACCTATAACTTTCTTTGCGGATTTTCATTCTACGGAAAAAATATAGAAACTTTTGCATAAGTCATTTTTTTGTTGGACTTTATGTTAAAAAGATAATTAATGAAAAATATCCTACTAAAGTCTTTCTTTTGCTACTGCATAGGAAGGGAAGTCAAATGATACTGTTTAAGTTGCTCTATTATTTATTCAATATCAAGATAACTTTGCGAGACTTTTTTTTTTTTTTTTTTTTTTTTTATAGAGGGGAAATGTTTAAGTGGATCGCGCGCCACGGTGAAATTCAACAGCCGAACCGTATCCCTCAATTTCGACAGGTATAACATAAAAGGGCGCAGATGTTCGCATGAAATTTTTGCGTTAATTACTTCTACATAGTCTAAGGAATATATATGTAAAGTTTCAGCCCGGTTCCTTTCGGTACTTTTTAGTTATTCATTGTTTAAGTGGATCGCGCGCCACGGTGAAATTCAACAGCCGAACCGTATCCCTCAATTTCGACAGGTATAACATAAAAGGGCGCAGATGTTCGCAAGAAATTTTTGCGTTAATTACTTCTACATAGTCTAAGGAATATATATGTAAAGTTTCAGCCCGGTTCCTTTCGGTACTTTTTAGTTATTCATTGTTTAAGTGGATCGCGCGCCACGGTGAAATTCAACAGCCGAACCGTATCCCTCAATTTCGACAGGTATAACATAAAAGGGCGCAGATGTTCGCAAGAAATTTTTGCGTTAATTACTTCTACATAGTCTAAGGAATATATATGTAAAGTTTCAGCCCGGTTCCTTTCGGTACTTTTTAGTTATTCATTGTTTAAGTGGATCGCGCGCCACGGTGAAATTCAACAGCCGAACCGTATCCCTCAATTTCGACAGGTATAACATAAAAGGGCGCAGATGTTCGCATGAAATTTTTGCGTTAATTACTTCTACATAGTCTAAGGAATATATATGTAAAGTTTCAGCCCGGTTCCTTTCGGTACTTTTTAGTTATTCATTGTTTAAGTGGATCGCGCGCCACGGTGAAATTCAACAGCCGAACCGTATCCCTCAATTTCGACAGGTATAACATAAAAGGGCGCAGATGTTCGCAAGAAATTTTTGCGTTAATTACTTCTACATAGTCTAAGGAATATATATGTAAAGTTTCAGCCCGGTTCCTTTCGGTACTTTTTAGTTATTCATTGTTTAAGTGGATCGCGCGCCACGGTGAAATTCAACAGCCGAACCGTATCCCTCAATTTCGACAGGTATAACATAAAAGGGCGCAGATGTTCGCAAGAAATTTTTGCGTTAATTACTTCTACATAGTCTAAGGAATATATATGTAAAGTTTCAGCCCGGTTCCTTTCGGTACTTTTTAGTTATTCATTGTTTAAGTGGATCGCGCGCCACGGTGAAATTCAACAGCCGAACCGTATCCCTCAATTTCGACAGGTATAACATAAAAGGGCGCAGATGTTCGCATGAAATTTTTGCGTTAATTACTTCTACATAGTCTAAGGAATATATATGTAAAGTTTCAGCCCGGTTCCTTTCGGTACGTTTTAGTTATTCATTGTTTAAGTGATCCGTGTACCGTAATTTTCACCCTAACTACCTAGCTTGTTAGTCTCTAATGGCAAACTAACAATAAGAGCAATTAAGCAATAAAAGTGATATTTCAGAAGTCTCCATTCTTAATGTTGCCAATAAGATGTTATAATTGCTGAACGATATTTACGTCGACGACATCTGGGCATTTTGTGACCGCGCGCTCCACGGGAAGTCGCCAGCCGTGCTGTGTCACATAAACTTTAGAAAGTTATAACAACAAAAGGCGCAGGTAGGCGCAGCCGAATTTTGCAGAAGCTGTTACTACAAGGTTCAAACTATTAAACCCTCAAAATTTCAAGGTGGCACTAGGAAGAACAATATAAGTTTTTCTCTGCTAAAGTTTACAAATTCCTCCGTAAAACATGTGTCTAAAAAAACTTACATAACTTCTTTAAAAAATAATTTTTCGAAAAATCGTTTTGGGTACTTCAAGATTAACCAATGATGATAAACTGTGCAAAAAATAAAAAGTCTCGCATAATTATTAATGCCTCTAACAGTATCTTAATTTCAGAGAAGTATTTGTACGTTCTCGCGCTGTTGAAATTTGTTGTTTTTAAGCGCTGATTTTTGCATTTAGTTAATTGCAAAATCGATTATTATTGCTATCACTGGTCTCAGCAAACATTCTAGATTAAGATAAGATTATTAAAATTCAAATCCCAGACTTCATTTTTTTCCACCTAGATTACCCATTTCGTTCCACTGTGCAGCCGTAAAACACACGCCGAATAGCACGTGGTGAGCTAAACGAGGTCCTTCACTTTGGCTCTGTTTCCGACTCTGTCTTCCACGATTTATCGTGTTAAGAAATATTTTATAATCCATAAATATATTACGCATGTCTTAAATAACCCAAGAATTTTTTTAAACCTCCTGGTATGCACAGAAATATCTGAAAATCCATAAATACTCTTCACCAAAAGAAGGTAATATTTTGTATGAATGTTTACGTTTCTTAACATTAGAACTAATAAGCAAATCAAAATGACTCCTTCCCAATTATTTTTTAAAGTCCTGCAAATTTATAGGACAGTGCAGATATTTTTCATTGATTTTATAAAATACAGCATTAGAATAAAGTTAGTACAATTAGAATAGAAAATAGAGACGAATTAGAACACGAATTAGGTACAGAATTAGTGTAAGATACAGAATTACCGAATCAAAATACGGATTTAATATATTGAAATATAATAGATTTAACGCCGGTACTTCTAGTGTTAATCTCAATGCTTTACTGATTATTTTAAGTCTCAACAGTTTTGGCAATTACTTGCATTCAAACGAAAAGGTGTTAAAAGACACCTTTCGGTCGAAATATGTGTACAGAAAAACGTGG
The DNA here is from genome assembly GCA_910591515.1 of Cerceris rybyensis. Lineage (NCBI taxonomy): Eukaryota > Metazoa > Arthropoda > Insecta > Hymenoptera > Crabronidae > Cerceris > Cerceris rybyensis. The sequence continues at coordinate 12,013,514 of OU342790.1, forward strand.
TAGAAATAGTGTTAAGCTTTGCGCCCACGTGCTATCGAACTTTTAAAAGTAACCAAATCAAGAAGCAATAAAATTCCAATTTAATTTTCCAAGGAACGAAAATTATATGAATTGAGTAACAAGTATATTTAAAATTCTCGTTATTGCAATGAAAAGTATTATAAAAGGAGGAAGATCGTATTTAAATACATCGCCACCTTGGTATCTAGCCGTCGATAGGTGCCGCATTACAAACGGATCAGACGCTCTTAATAATAAGTATGCAACTCACGTTTACCGTTGCATACTTATTACCATCGTAGACTTCAGTCGCAGCTACGAGAACCCCTTTCTTTGTTCAGAGTCATGGATCTCGTGTGAACGCGACTTAATTCAGGTGTGCTCGCACAAAGGTACATCCTTCGATGATACTTGAATTCTGAATCTCAACGTCGCCGTTTCTACACCTATTTGAAATCATTTGGTAAAATCTTTTATTCTTTTATACTTTCAAATCGATATACACTTGGTCCTCGTCTTTCGCACGTAATTTGTTTCCAAAATATTAAAAATTCTATGTTAATGCGGTTTCTTTTGTAAACTTGAGATTCTCTGACATCTAGCAGGTACTATAGAACCAATATAATGTTAGAAAACCACTAATAGGCAATGTGTGAGCTCGAGGTACAGTACTTTTTGGCATGCACGAAAGCAAACATTTTTTGAGATTGAAGAAAAAATTTCCTAATTGATGAAAAATTAAAAATTGAATTTTTTCAAAAGTACAGGATATCTTGTAAGACATTTAGATGTTTCTAGCAATGAAAAACATAACGTATCACGTGGGAAAAATTTCTTAGCAATGGGATTCGAAGTCGTACTATTTCAGAATCCGAGGTGTCTATTTCTGTCGTCGCCAAAACCTCAATAATTTACACGGCTATTGTCATTGCTCCTAATGATTTATTAGGTTTATTTGTTTTTACATTCCAGAGTTTAGTTACTAAGGTCGTATATGCTTTGGGTGGGTTTTTAATAATCGATGATTTATATTTCCCATGTAGAAGTTCAGGGCAGCGTTAGGATTCGAACTCGCGCCATTTCGGAATACGAGGCTCTATTTCTGTCGTCACCATAATCTCTATAATTGATACGGCTATTGGCAGTGGCTGGACTATTCCGTTTATTTGTTTTCATATTTTCAGCTTTGACTGCTATGGTCTTATATCACTGAGAGTTTTCGAATATCAAGGGGACGTGAACTCTCAGATGCATTATTTTGGAATTCGTGCTTCTATTTTCGTGGACATCGTTAGTCCAGATGCGCCGGTGAATAAGAGCATTGATTTGAGAGAAAAAACTTGAAAAAATTGAAATGATTACTATGGATCAAAAGTCTTTGCATTATTTGAAAATACAATAGATTTTGTAATATTAATTTTTTCACATTAACACTAAACCTACTGACGTTATATCTACTAAAATCTAAATATACCCAATAACGACCTTACACAAAGAGAAGTGGCGAGATAAAGAAGATAATTAATTAACTCATTTTGCTTTTGTAAGATAGAAGTGGAATATTTACTTCATGGCTACTCTATGAATTTAGATAATTTTTAGAAAATATTTTGGAATCGGTCTTTTGACCGCCTTGGTAGGTTTAGTGTTAAGAAACAAATGGTTTCCATTTGAAGAGGATAATTTACGGAATTAATTAAAAATAATTTCTGGAGATGTATATTTGTGATGTCTATAAAAGAATAAATGGGAATTTTTAATAGATAAAAGAGTTGTACTATTTTGAAATAGTATAGTGAGTTTTGAGACACTCGGTGTGTTGCGACATCTTGGAACTTATTGTAGTATCTCATATTTTCGGCTTTAGGAGTGATATTCATTTTAACCGGAACAAACAATCGACGAACGAATCTCTTTTAGCTCCGCTGGTTGACGCCAACTTGATGGAACTTCATTTGCGAAACGGTTCAATACATATTTCTCACGAAATAACTCTCTATTCATAGAAACTATTGCAAACGCTTTTCTCGGTATTCGCGCAACATCCATGGAAATGTAAAAACTGTAAAAACGGATGTAATAAAACTCTTTCTCATTCCGGCGATGTAATCTTTATGAATACTTGTTATAAACAAAATATATCTTTTTTTTCTGAGAAAGTTCTGATTTTCCCTAAAAAGAATAGAACTTCCGTTAGTTCGGCTGCATTGTTCCAACCACCAATGAAATTCTAATCTGTGAAATGCGCAACAATAGCCTCTGGATGTGAAAATAATTGTGAGTGAAAGATAAATCTTCTATTTAACTCTATACAAACGAATTACAAAGTTGCCGCCAAGAGGAAATTTGAAGCAGGAGAGTAATCGAAGGATTATCGTGGGCAAGGAATTAAAATCTCGGGCTCCTAATCAGTCTGGCTAATTTGAAACCTCCCTCTAAGAAATTTTTTCTAAATTGTTATTGAATATATCATAGTCTTGGTGCTTTGGAGCCACCGAATACAGTGGGTTCTAGGCAAAATTGCCACCATAGCAATTAGAGGACTGTGGTGAGTACTGATCTAAAACATGGCACTCGCAATCAGTGGTATCAAGTTTAAATCCACTGTCAACTTGAAAAACTTTGTCCTAATTTATTAATTAATATATCATAGCCTTGCTGTTTTGGAGCCACCTAAAACAATGAGATCTAGGCAAAATGGCGCCCATAGCAGTTACGGAACTACGGTGGCTGCTAATCAAAAAGCTAGAACTCGCAATGCGTGGGACCAAGTTTAAATTCACTGACACATTTGAGAAATTTACTCAATTTATTATTTAATGTATCATAGTCTCAGTGTTTTGGAGCCCACCAGAATTAGTAGATTCAAGCCAAAATGGCCCCCATAGTAGTTAGGGGACTAAGGTGGATGCTAATCTAAAAGCTAGGACTCGCAATGCGTGGGACCAAGTTTAAATTCACTGCCACATTTGAGAAATTTACTCAATTTATTATTTAATGTATCATAGTCTCAGTATTTTGGAGCCCACCGGAATTAGTAGATTCAAGGCAAAATGGCCCCCATAGCAGTTAGGGGACTAAGGTGGATGCTAATCTAAAAGCTAGGACTCGCAATGCGTGGGACCAAGTTTAAATTCACTGCCACATTTGAGAAATTTACTCAATTTATTATTTAATGTATCATAGTCTCAGTATTTTGGAGCCCACCGGAATTAGTAGATTCAAGGCAAAATGGCCCCCATAGCAGTTAGGGGACTACGGTGGATGCTAATCTAAAAGCTAGAACTCGCAATGCGTGGGACCAAGTTTAAATTCACTGCCACATTTGAGAAATTTACTCAATTTATTATTTAATGTATCATAGTCTCAATATTTTGGAGCCCACCAGAATTAGTGGATTCAAGCCAAAATGGCCCCCATAGCAGTTAGGGGACTACGGTGGATGCTAAACTAAAAGTTAGAACTCGCAATGCGTGGGACCAAGTTTAAATTCACTGCCAAATTTGAGAAATTTACCTCATTTATCATTCAATATATCATAGCTTCAGTATTTTGGAGTCCATCAAAATCAGTAGGTTCTAGGCAAAATGGCCCCCATAGTAGTTACGGGACTACGGTGGATATTAATGTAAATTCTCTGTCCACCAATCATTGGGACCAAGTTTAAATTCACCTTCATCTTTAAAAACTTCGCCCTAATGAATTACTTAATATATCATAGTCACGGTGATTCGGAATATGTACATCAAAAACTGTAGATCAAAACAAGTAGAAGCACCACTCATCCTCCACTCTTAACACTAGAACTACCAAACCAGTCAAAATGACTGGTACACAATTTTTTCAAAAAATTCTCCAAGTTTACATCAGAGTCATAGAATAAATATTCTACGTCTATATCAATAAACATGAATCATCCAATGGATCAAAGTTTCCGCCGCTTGATTCCCCATTTTCAAAGTACTTATTTAATTTATTAAAATATCATAGATTTGAGGCCGGTAGTTCTAGTGTTAAATATCCCTTTAAAAATATTAATTTCGATACCATTAACCGAGTTTTTTACGAGCGAAGAGTCAGCATGAAAACGAACGTGAATCTTAATCGCGTTTTGCACCGATCGACTGATATATCAAGATAAAGTTGCAGCTGCGGTCCAACGAAATCGTCGGATGGCCTTATATACGTGGCCCGTGAATCCGTTTACAAACGGAGCCAGTGAACCATGAAACGTGCATTCCGGCTGGTGGAAGAATAAATCTGAGAGTGTAGACCATTCGACTGGTATGGGGCTTGCCGCTTTCTTCTTCATTTCTTTTTTATCTTCCTTCTTTCATTTTCGTCCACCTCAGCCATTGTACGAACATCGCATGGTTCCCTGGACTTTGTATACTGGGTGGTGTTATTAAAAAGTTATCGGATTTTGATTTTCTGCTCAGCACACTTTGTTAATGCTACTGTATAATTGAATTTACAATTTATGGGTATTCTAAGCCATGTTATGGTGATTCTGGGTGAAAAGTAATCGCTAGTGTTCAGAATATGAGAATTTCAACGCTGGATTAGGATTTATGATGGACGTGAAGTTAAAAAATTGAACTTCTAATTAATCACTTGAATTACAGTAATGTGAGGCACTCGTGACGGTGTTAATTAAATAGGAAATTTTGGCATGCTCCAAAAGATATTAAATTGAAAGTATGAATTAGTCAAGAGACGGTCAGATTGTTTCTAGAATATTAACCCTTTGCGGTTCGAATTATTTCGTTAATTTTGATAGTGAACTAAATAAAATTAATTCTGCAATATTTCCTATCATTAGTTATTCATTTTTTTAAAATGATATCAATAACTATAGATATTGACGGACATTTAGGTCATATTACGAAATCATTGTGAAATTGGAAAGTCGATGTTAAATTGTCAGAAAATAAAATTAAGAGAAAATCTATGTCGAGTACTGGTCGACATAGGACCGCAAAGGGTTAAGACTAGATTTACGGACGTGAAATATTTTACAACGCAATATATTAAGTAAAGACTTTGGAAATAGAGGAATCAAGCGAAAAAGGGGATAATGAGTTAAGTAATTTGTATATTATAATATACTTGTGAAATATCTACTTTACTACGCCTGTATAAGTTTCTAAAGAGGTAGTGTAAACCTAGTGTTAATATTGCTTTTAATTGTAAGAAATATGAGAAGTCAGAAAGAAACTTTGAGTTCAGGATTTAACTTTGAGTTATTGCCAGTCAAAGTAGAAATTGTAAGGTAAGCAGCTAATGGATCGGAGCATAAATTCTCATTACATCTAAGATTTCTTTTTTCTGAATTATCATTAATTTAATATATTAAAGCTTTAGTGGTTCGAGACTCATCTAAAGCTGCAGGTTCCAACTGAAATGATCATAGCAGTTGATGCCGAAATACAAAACAACAACTTGAGTTCACTTTAAGAGTTCCAAGGCTTTGCTTCTTGTACCAGCTCCCACTAATGATCTTCTTTGAAGAGTGTGCGACTGCTGTGACTTATTCCTTTCGTTCTCCCTTTTCTTCAGCTTTTCGTTCACAGTTTTTACTCTCCGATTCTGCTCTTTTGTGTCCAGAGATTTTTCAAACTCGAATACCACCAAGTTCTTTAATTCATTGTTTTGCAATGATAAAAAAAGAAGTTGATACAATCGAAAGTATAACATCTGGGATTTTTCCAAATAAAAGACAGACAAATTCTTGTGAGCATATAAGAAAGAAATATTCAAGAAGAAACCAGCAATTAGAGACAGATGGTATTTCAACGAATAAAGATGTTACACTCACGCCACCCAGTATTTTCATTCGAGGGGAAGAACCTTACGATTCGAGGTAGGGCTGCTGCCGTTGTACAAGTAAATCTGACAAAAGAAGATTACCAGAGTCTTCTTTCTTCAATCGGAAGAGCCCTTCTTTTTCATCGTTACATGAAAGAAGAGGAGATTCTATCTTCTAGATCCTCATGAACTTTAATAGAATGTTAAAAGGACGTCTTATCGTTGGAAGAATATGTAGTACAGGAACATCTTTTGAAGCTTATCGGTGCTTGAATACAGAAATACTTATATCCTACATTTGGAAATAGAGGTCTCATGCTGTAACCTCGTTTTTACATTTAACACTAGAACTACCGGTGTTAAATCTACTATATTTCAGTATATTAAAACTAGATTTACCGGCGTGAAATCTAATAGATTTAAATATGTTAAGTATGTACGTTAAAGCAAGGAAAATTAAGACGTGGAAAACACTATAAACTCTTTCATAAACCCGTAGAATTTTTGGAAAAAATGTAATGTCCCTACCCTCCGATCAGTTAGTTCATAAGATAACTCTAAGGAATATTATGTAAAAACAAATAGTTTGTATGCTGCTCACTCATCACCAGACTGCGGATTTGTATGCAATTATGACAAATTAAATACGGCTAAAATATACAAAAAGAACATAATATACAAATATATCTAAAATATCCAAAGTATGGTATTTGTTGTAATATTTATTGAGTGCAATAAATCACTAGATAGGTTTTCCTGTCTCACCTGCATTTGTGAAATTCGAAATTTGCATAAACATCCGCAGTCTACTCATCACTATCATTAGTCATACTAGAATCACCACCTCAAGTCCAAAATCCTATTCCTTGTTTTGATCCTTACTCATCCACGAGTCATCGTCCACATCCAAAGTTCAACTTCCTATTCCTACCCCTAGACTCCTAAATACCGTCATTCTCCCCCCTCTCCTCTTCTAAAACTTTTAAAAACTCTAAGCTCAATTCTCAATGGGCTAGTTCAAAGACATAGTTATGATCATCAAGTTCATTTCCAAGTTCATCATTATTCTATATCAACTAATTGTGAGAGTCATCTTCCAAGTCCTAACTGTAACTCAAGACTTTCACAAGTTCCCATCGAATCGTTCAACACATTGAATCACTCTTGCAACGAATCGAGTTAACACTAGAACTACCAAACCAGTCAAAGTGACTGGTACACAATTTTTTCAAAAAGTTCTCCAAGTTTACATAAGAGTCACAGAATCAATATTTTACGTCTATATCAATAAACATAAATCACTCAATCGATCAAATTTTCCGTCGCTTGATTCCCCCTTTTTCAAAGTACTTATTTAATTTATTAAAATATGATAGATTTGAGGCCGGTAGTTCTAGTGTTAATATATAAAAGTCCTAAAAGTTTAAGTTCTCTTTATTTGGCGGATCCTGATCGCGAATCACACTATTCGCCATTACAAAAATTGTGTACTAGTCATTTTGACTGGCTTGGAAAATCTAGTGTTAAATATGCACTTTGGAAAAATAGAAACAAAGAGGTAAAAAAGATGATCGACAAGGTGCAATGATTACAAATTAATTCTTGCCATCAAAAGTTCTCATTGATTTCTGATATTAACTTAATGAGATATTAATGTAAAGAAATAACAAGATCGTTTTGCGACTGGCTGATATTTTTAATTCAACAGATTTTGAAAGACTTCAAAATTTCCTATTCCACTTTCCACCCCACGAGTGTTACACGTTATAGGCTAAAGGGTTAAGGAATTTTGCCAACCTGGCGCATATTCTATACAGTCACATAAGTCCTGAGCAAAACGTTAGTAACCAGAGAAGTTCAAAAATAAAATAGTACCGCGTTCATACCAACATTTTCTGCCTTGTTTTACTGAAAAATATCTATCATGGCCTACAAACTGTTTCGTTTTTTACAATGGACAGAAACCTTACTACGTACAGCATGCTGTAGCTGCTGGAACTCCTTAAATTTCGTGCTACTTTGACAAACTTTCCAGCCTACTTCAAAAGGTTTCCAGGAGCAAAGGTTCTCACGAGCGAAAGACTTTCGATCGTAAGATTATGTACAACCGGTAGACAGGAAATCGGTACTTATTCTTGGCCTCGATGCTTCTACCCTCGGCCCTCCTGTCTTTTTGTTCGGCTGCGTGCACCTTTCGAGTGGCTCAAAAGCATCGGATGTGCGTCAGCTATGGCCGTATAGGCCATTCGTGACCTTGAGCCACGGAACACCACTCGAAGCACGTGCTCAGTAGAGTTAATCTCTGTTGAATTCTCTCGCTCGTCCTTAAATAGCGATCGTACTATTTTCAAAGACACGACAGTGCGAGGGAACTAAGATGGATAGGGTGGTAAAAACGCAGGTTCTCTAAAAGTTTTTTGATTTTGGCTGTTATGGTCATTTCTCCTAGAATCCACTGTTTCAGGTGGATCTGGACCATCGATGCTTTGGTGTAGTAAATAATAAATTGAGAAAAATTTCTGACTGCTGGTTGGAGGACTGAGATTTTACTTATTTAATTCTTTGAGGTTCGGCGCTATAAAATGTGTTCCGCCCATTTGATACTTAACCCGTTGCCGCACACTTTTAACCCTTTACACTCCGATGTCCCACCTGAGGGGACATCGTAAGTTTACCATATCACTCTGTTGCACCCTCTAAAGGGACCTTCGAATTTATTAGTAATTACAGAGGATGAACTTATTGCGCCGCAAGGTTTTAAGAAATATATGTTTACCTGCATTTTTCTATTGAAATAGTACAAAATAGCAAATAGTAAAGTGCCGACAAGTTGCTAATAAATAACGTCAGAGATGGCTCGGAGTGCAAAGGGTTAATTTGACGAAAGTGCTCAGAAACACACACGAAAATATTTCGAACTTTTAAAGAATGAAAAATCGCACAAAAAGAACAATTGATATGTTATCTGGAATGTTACATATTATTTTTTGGCGTATTACTGAGTAATTAACAAATAAATACATTAGCACAAAAATGTGCAGAACGGCTATAGCCGTCATTTACGGTAATGTGTTAAAGATGCATTGTGGGACATTTCCTGTCCCACTTTGAAAGTTTATATTATTTGATAGCCTTGTTGATAAAAGTGAACCAGCTTTGTTCAATTAAAAAAAAAATAAATGTCTGTGCAGGATGGATTATTTTATTTTCTGAATTCGCGTGCCTCAAAGAGTTAAATCGCTGTTGACCCCTTACACTTATGATCAATTTGTCTGGGATCTAATGGTTTAAGTGGATTCCAAATCATTGAGGCTATGCTATCGAATTATTAAATTGTGAAAAATTTCTGATAGCTGATGAGAGGATTTTAACTGGGGACCAGTGATTGCAGTACCGAGCGTTTATCTTTTTAAGTCGCTACTGGTCACTAATTGCTATGATTATTTTCTCTAGGGCCTATTACTTTAATTGGCCCACGAATCATTGAAGCTATGATAATAAATATTAAATTAGAAGAGATTTCTCAGAGCTGACGAGAGGATTTGAACTTGGTACCAATGATTGCGTGACCCACCTTTTATCTCTTTAAGTCGCTGTTGACCCTTACCTGCCACTTATCATTTTTTCTACAACCTACTGTTTTAGATGGTTTCCAAAACTCTGATGCTACGCTACACTAAATAATAAATTAAATAAATTTTCTTGATGTGACAAGGAGACTTAAACCGAGTCCCATTGATTGCAACTCCAAACTTTTACTTCCTCACTCGCCATAGCCCCCTATCTGCTATACTCATTTCGCCTAGAATTTATTCGTTTAGGTAGATTTCAAATCATTGAAGCTATGATATTAAATATTAAATTTAAAAAAAAATCTCACCTGACAGGGTATTTAACACTAGAACGACCGGCGTTAAATCTATTATATTTTATTATATAAAATAAGTAATTTCAAAAAAGAGGTGGAAAATATGATCGGTTCGATAAACCGTGTTTTATAAGATCAGCTTAGAATTTCTAGTCTAGGACTCTCCTATAAACTTAGGAAATTATTGAAAAAAATTGTGAATAAATCATTTTGATTTGCTTGGTCGTTCTAGTGTTAAATTCGGGCCCACTAATTGCGAGTTTGCGTCATTACCTCTAACATAGCTCCTACATAGCTTCAAAGAGTTTTGAAAGCGAACTGAAGCTATAAGTCCTAAGCGAAATGAGTGTACATCAGTTGAAACGAATAAATGCAAAATAATAATAAGAATTAGTACGATAAACGCACAGATGCGATATCGTGCATCTCTTGGATCTCGACTGGCGATACACTAAGGCGGATTTAGAGCCAGGTCGCAATCGATGCGGATGGTTCGCCTTAAAATAGGTTCGAATGTATTTATAGGGAAGTGGCTATCGATAAGTCGAGAGATGAGTTACGACGGCTGACTCGGTAGAGTGGAGAAAATGAATGTTGGGAATGAACTGGAGGCATCTGACGTAATCGCATCTCAATCAGTTCCAACGGAGGTTCGTTAATTTGAGAAACGACAGGAGAATAACAGTGTAATAATAGATGGAATAACAGACACTGAATTGCAAAAGATTCAATGGAAAGATTTTAGAAATAATATCTTGACCCGGTATAACTTTCCAATATTCCATTAATACTCAATCATTCAATAAATATTAACCTTCTATGAGCACTTGCAACTTTGAAGTATCACAAGACAAATCTACCCTTTCATTTTTCAAAGTCCATATTTTAACTTTCTTAAATATTACAATTTAACTCTTAACAGTAGAACTACCAAGCAAGTCAAAATGAGTGGAGTTTTCCGAAAAGTTCTCCAACTTTATAGAATAGCCATAGAGCAGATATTCTACGTTGATCCAGATCAACGAATCGATCATCTTTTTTACTTCTCTATTTCTCTTTTTCCAAAGTACATATTTAATATATTGAAATACAGTAGATTTATCGCCGGTACTTCTAGTGTTAAAAATCATGAAATTCCTTACAATCTAATGTTTTAAAACAAGGGTGGCCAATCCAAATGATATTGCGGGCCACTTTGAAAATGCATCATAACTCCGCGGGCCCCATATAAAATTCTATATCCCCATATTAAATTTAGACCCACTATAGGCATTTTTTCGTAGTGAAAAATTGAAATATAATGATTTATAATTATTATGTATTATTCTTATATGTAAACATAGATAATGTAATAATAACGACACTGATAATCTCGCGGTACGGAAAAATATTCAAGTTAGGCCGCGGCTTAGCCACCCCTGTTTTAAAATCAAATTAAATCTATTATTTAAAATAGTATTTTTATCATCTCCTAACATGCTATCGTGCACGTGATCTTCAGATGCCACAAAAAATTCAGACTACAGAGAATAGAAACTTGTTAAATCAACAGTACTATCTCCACGGATATCCTAAATGCAACACATCCGAATCACGGAAACAACAGAACACCTCAAAGATCAAAGTTTCATGTTGAATTTAATTTTAGCCGTTAGTCGACACCGAAGCGAAAAGAAAGGTTTACCAAGCCTGCTGTTTTTTTATAGTAGGAGAACGTTTGTTTTCACCGAAGCGTTTTACGAACAGAGAAAACGATAATACCGAGATCTAATATCCCTTTTTCCCCTTGGTTTGATGTTACAGCGAGACTGGACGAGCATAATCGGATGAAGCTGGTCCAAGCATGCCCTCCAAGAAGCAGTACAATCTCGTGCACAATGACGAGTACGACACGAGGATACCGCTGCACAGCGAGGAGGCGTTCCATCGTGGAATTGTCTTCCACGCCAAGGTAATCTACCGAATGCTGATCTCTCCTCGCCATAAACCTTCTTCGACTTCTACGAATCGAGCTGTAATCCTTACGGACTGCACGGACTATCCTCGTCGAGTCGTGCAATTTCTGTGGACCGTTAGCTCTTTTGGGATCTCGTGATTACCTAATCAATCCTTTGAAACTTTTTACGGATTACCTGGATATCCTCTTAAATTCTGAGAACGGTTGGATCCTTATTCTATGAAGCGAAAGGATGAGTTTCGAGTTATATAACTGTAATGTACCGACCCTCTGACCAGTTAGTATATAAGATCTCTCTAAGGAATATTGTGTAAACACAAATATTTTGTACGCGGCTCATTCATCAACCATCATTAGTCATTCTAGAATCACCACCTCAAGTCCAAAATCCTATTCCTTGTTTTAATCCTTCCTCATCCACGAGTCATCATCCATATCCAAGGTCCAACTTCCTATTCCTACTCCTAGATTCCCAAATACCGCCATCCTACCCCCTCTCCTCTTCTAAAACCTTTAAAAACCCTACATCCTCAATTTGCTACAAATCAGTGTTCAATTCAAAGTCACCAGTTTCTCTTACTCTTACGCTAACTCAAGTTCATAACTACTAAGTCCAACGAATTGTAAGAGTCATCTTCTAATTCTAACTCCAAATCCTAAATCTAATACAAAACTCTCACAAGTCCTCATCTAATCATTCGACACACTGAATCTCTCTTGGAACGAATCAAATCGAGTATTTTAATATATATAAGTCCAAAAGTATAAGTTCTCTTTCGTTTCGTGGATCCTGATCGCGAATCACACAATTCGCCATTACATAAATTCAGGTTAATGTGTTAAATTTGTAATTGTTTCGATGTATGATTTCAAAGTAGGGGGCTGATGAATATAGTGGAAATGATTTTTGCAAGATCTTTTTGAATTTTTGTATTAACCCTTTGAGGAGTAGGAACGCATATATGTGGTCTGAAAAGGGAACATCCCGAGGTGTAAATCACCGACTTTTATGAAATTTTAGTATGATATAGTCCTCGCGAAAATATTTGACCCGTATTTTTTTTTATCGGCAACCGTCCAAGTTAAAAGGGTGAGAACCACCCTCAAAGTTGAAAAAAAGTATTTTTTTGTCATATTGTTTAAACAAATAGATTTTTTTTAAAATGTTTATACCATTGGATTCGTGGTCGAAATACGTTAATTTTCAGTCCTTAAGAAATTTTCTTATCTCTTATAATTTCGGAGATATTCGATAAAGAAGTTTTAGGACCCCAACTTTGAGGGTGGTTTTCACCCCTTTAACGTGGACGGTTGCCGATACACAAAAATACGGGTCAAATATTTTCGAGAGGACTATATTATATTAAAATTTCATAAAAATCGGTGATTTACACCTCGGGATGTTCCCTTGTGAGAAAAAATAGAATTATAGTATATCGCCCCATGTATGGACGGTTAGGGTTGAAAAATTGAAATAAAATCGTTAAAATATAGTTATATAAATAGTAATTTATAACTTCTTCTAATTCTAATTTGGAAGTTTATAACTTCTAATTCTAAATAGTAATTTTTATCTGGCTTTTTTGTGAAAAGCAGGTTTTGTATCATCAAAGTAATGACGATCTTTAAATATTCGAAACTGTGTCCGTCCGCAAAGGGTTAACATATTGGGTGTCAGGCGATAATGCGGGTTTCTCTGTCTATGGTTTGAGCACTAACACCATGATAGTGTGGGATTTTTTATACCGCAGATAAAAAAAATAGTCACCCTCAGAGACTTTTAAGTGATATGAAGAACTACGAACGTGCTAGAATTATTGGGTCAGAGGAAAAAATTTTGCGATAGTGTAAAAGGTATTAAATATTTTCTTTAGCTACTTATTGCTCAGAGACGGACAAATGGAATCGGTGTTTAGGTTTTAACACTAAAACTACCGGCGTTAGATCTGTTATATTTCAATTTATTAAATATATACTGTGGAAAAAGAGAAATAAATAAGTAGACGAAGATCGATTTAGTAACCTGTATTTTATAAGATCAACGTAGAGTATTTGATCTATGATTGTTCTGTAAACTTGGAGAACTTTTGGAAAAATTTGGGAACGGGTCATTTTGGCATGCTTGGTAGTTCTAGTGTTAAATGACTGTAATGTAGCCAACACTCAATGTGTTAATAATTAGGGTTGTTGGTAATCCTTTGGAAGTTCGTGCAATATTTTACGAAAATAGATAGGAAGATGATATTTAACACTTTGAACGCCACCGGTATTTCGTTACATTCATCATTTTTACTGAACTGGAACTTTTTCTATTAAATTCATATTTTTGCAAAGCAGAAACTTTAAAGATACAGACAGATAGATAATCGGCAGACCTTTATCTTTTTAATGTCAATATTTAAATATTTAATATATCCGAGAAAGCATAAATACTACAATTTCTAAGTTACACGGAAATTTAACGAATTCGATAGCGCCGGTCACCGGTGACCTCCATGGCAGTCAAAGTGTTAATTGAAATAAATGATCGGCAGATGTCAATGGTTTGTGAGAAATTTAATTTTCTGCGGAGTAAAATTCTTATTTTGAGTTTACTCCGGTTTCTACCGCTCGTACATTTCTCATTCAATGGTCCGTCATTTCATCTGCCTGAAACGTGGCCGAGTGGCAACTTTGTACCAGCGATTCAGGTGAAATCCCATAATTTCTGCCATTTGTTCCACTTGATTGCATGGTACCAGATACAATAAAATACTGATCTCCACCGTTATTCACAGTACTCCGTTCATCTTCATTATTTAAATTCCTGACTGAACGATTGTCGCACGGTACACGATGTATTCCATAATTCAATGGATATCGTTGCTTCCATCGAATTTCGAGTCGTGTAATTTGAGACAAGTGCAACGAGTAGTTCCACGAACGACCAAAGAAACAAAGAATAGATCAGTCACGCGCGAAAGATCCTTCCTCCTCGAATCACTTCGCGGAAAGCACATTCTGCCAGCAGAAACGAGGTGGCTGTTGGAACAAAGCAATCTCTCGAATGAGCTTCACCGAAGTACCGGATATTTAATAGGGTTACCATCATAAAAACCATTGCAACAGCGAAACGGTTAGGTTTGGGAATGGTTTGCACTTGCGAGTTTAAACTATGATTGACATGGTAACGTAGAAGACTACGGTGCATATGGAGTTGCTGTCCCAATTAGGGGGCTGGGGTACAAGTTGCCATCTGGTGCACATTTGTTAGAATCAGCAATTAATTTGTGACAGCTATCGAAGTAATGTGATGAGGTAGTTAAGAGTAGAACTTTTGAGAATTGTAACATAAGGAGTTTGCGTGGGCAAGGTTTTATGAGCTAGAACTTCCAATTATTGGAACCGAGTTTTATATCTCCGCCACCCCTAGATGATATTTCATATAATTAGCATTTAATATATCATGGTCACATAAACAATATTATGATCCATTTAACAATAGAACTTTTAGTAATTACAACAATGTATGTAAGCAAGGTTTATGAGGTTTAGCTAGGAATTTGAATTATTGGAACCGTTCAAATCACCGTCACCTCTAGCTGATATTTTTTATAATTAGCATTTAATATATCATGGTCACATAAACAATATTATGATCCATTTAACAATAGAACTTTTAGTAATTACAACAATGTATATAAGGATTTCTTGTAAGCAAGGTTTATGAGGTTTAGCTAGGAATTTGAATTATTGGAACCGTTCAAATCACCGTCACCTCTAGCTGATATTTTTTATAATTAGCATTTAATATATCATGGTCACATAAACAATATTATGATCTACTTAACAATAGAACTTTTGGTAATTACAAAAATGTATATAAGGATTTGTTGTAAGCAAGGTTTATGAGGTTTAGCTACGAATTTGAATTATTGGAACCGTTCAAATCACCGTCACCTCTAGCTGATATTTTTTATAATTAGCATTTAATATATCATGATCAGATAATATTATAATCTATTTAATAGTAGAAATATTGAGAATTACATTAGAGTATTTAAAGTGTACAAAGTATTAGACTCGGAACTTCAGTTAATGCAAGTGATGGTAAATTTCACAATCTCATCTCTTTTAAGAGATGTTTTTTAATTATTGTTTAAAATATTATAGCTTCGGTAGTTCTAAAGTCATTAAAAGTAATTATAGATCCTAAGTAAAATAGCTATTGTAGTTCTTAAAGTCAAAGAGCAAAATAACAACGAGAACATAGGGTAAGAGGGTTATACGATAATACCATTGTACAGTGGATATCTGGCATATGTTCAAATCACCATTATCATCATCATCATCGTTGTCGTACACGATGCACGGTAATTTTATCTTTAAACTTTCGGTCGTTCACCGGAGGGATCTCTAACCTTCAACCGCAGATTGCTGTGCCACCAAGGACGACTGCATTAATTATTCCGATCGTTTTCACTGATATACGGCTATATTGTTTGCGAGACGAGGAACAAATACATTCGGCACGAATGGAACTGTTTGCCGATAGAAGCTATTCTTTATTTCAGATTCTATATAAAAAAATACGTTAATTGTTACTTCAACTTCAATCTTTTGCATTGATCTCCTAAATGAGCCTTGAGTTCGTATTTCACCGTTGCTTTCTCCGAGAAATGTTTCCCATGTATCCGATTCATATTCTAGCCTCGACTAGCGATAATAACAGTGGTCGAAAATATAAAAATAGAGAAAACAATGGCAACCATGAGAACCTGTTGAAAGATCAAGGAAGAAGCTACAGTGCATACCAAGTTAAAGTCTGGGAATAAGAGTCATAATTCTTGGTTATCTCTGGGAAATTTTTCTCAATAGATTGGACCCCTAAAACGGTGGGTCCTAGACGAAGTGGCCACAACAATTAGGGGCCTATGGTAAATAAATAGTTAAAGGCTTGATTTGCAATAAGTGGATTCTTCATTTAAATCCTCTCTTAGCTCTGGGAAATTTTTCTCAATAGATGGACCCCTAAAACGGTGGGCCCTAGACGAATTAGCCACAACAATTAGGGGCCTATGGCAAATAAATAGTTAAAGGCTTCAGTTGCAATAAGTGGATTCTTCATTTAAATCCTCTCTTAGCTCTGGAAAATTTTTCTCAATAGATGGACCCCTAAAACGGTGGGTCCTAGACAAAGTGGGCGCAATAGTTAGGGGCCTATGGCAAATAAATAGTTAAAGGCTTGATTTGCAATAAGTGGATTCTTCATTTAAATCCTCTCTTAGCTCCGGAAAATTTTTCTGAATTCTTATTTAATATATTGTAGTCTTGATGTTTTGGAGCTCACTTGAAATAGTGGGTCCTATGTAAAATGGCCACCATAGCAATTAAAGGGCTTTAAGGCGTATGGATGTAAAGACTGGGACTCACAATTAGAGGTACCAAGTTTCTACCCACTGTCAACTTAAAGAAATTTACCCTAATTTGTTATTTAATGGGTCACCAGTCTGAATAGTTTGAGCTCCACCTAACATAGTGGGTCCTAGGCAAAATGAGCACAGCAATTAGGACCCTATGTCAAGTAAAGAGTTCAATGCTCGATTATCGATCAGTGCTTTCCTAATTTAAATTCTACGTTACCTCTGGGAAATTTTTTGAATTATTAATTAATATACCATAGCCTCGGTGTTTTGGAGCCCTCCTAAAGCAGTGGGTCTTAGGCAAAATGAGCACAGCAGTTAGGAATCTATGCCAGTTAGCGAGTTAAAGGCCCAATTTGCGATCAGTGGTCTCCTAGTTCAAATCCTACGTTACCTCTGGGAAATTTTTTCGAATTATTATTTAATATACGGAGCCGTGGAGGGTACATATATGATGGCTGAGATTAGCACTCACTTAGCCTAACTTCAAATCTTCCTTCTCTTTCTCAAAATTTAATATATCCTAACCCGAGCAGTTCAGCCACCACCTAAGACAGTAGGTCTTTGTCAAAATAACCACAACAATTGAAACCAAAAATGAAAAAGAAAACGACACCGAATGCTATCACCCTAATGTATCTATATTGTAATAAATAAAGCCACTTGTGCCTGAAGTTTCGCACGATCAAAGCACACATGGTCAAAGCAAAAAGGGTGAAAGTAAGATTATGATCGATGAGTACATCGAAGCGGTGCAACAATCGCGACAACCACGCATAGGTGGTATATTTTTGGCTGCGTATATATCAGCGTGAAAAAGAGAAAGAGAACCGTGACGTCACTGAGAGCACGCGTTTATTTCAGTGGCACTCGTTTCTGAGAAAGGTTAAAGCTTTTGTGCCGCCTCAACACGTCTAAGCTCATAAAACGTTCATAAAGCGGTTACTTTGCGAGAAAACGGCGTGCTCCTATTTGCGATTGATGTGTACGTTTCTCCCTCTGACGTTCGAATTCGCACAACTCTCTTTTTCGTTCGTGCTTGCAACAGATTTCGTTGCTGTCGTTGGCAAAACGTTTTGTTTTTTTTCCCTCATTTTTTATCCTTTTTTTACCTGGCATCCAAATGATTTCGGTGTTACTCGCAAGTATCGAGTAACGTTTAAAAGAATTAAAAAGAAAGAAGAAGTTAATTGAGGCGGATTGATTCTTTCCACCGTATTCGACGAACCGAAGAGAATGCAATTTAGTGACTGTTGGATTTTAAGGTAGTTCTAGCTGGATTCAGAACTAAAAGTTTCTTTTTTCATTAGAAATGAAAAAAATTGCGTAAGAATTAATGCAGGGGCTAACTTCACAGAGGTCATTTCATTCACTTTTTAGACATTAAAAAATATCTTTCTCTATAACTATGAAGTAAAAAATTATGCAAAAATTCAATAATATTCCAAAAGCATAAAATAATACATTGCTAATTTTTTATTAGAATCCATTGACTCGTTTTTCCATTAGAAAAATAAAAAAAGATTTTACGGACTCAGCAAAAATTTTTTTCCATAAGGCCCATGTTAAATATGTTATTATTAAACACGATTTATTCATAAACCGTGTGGACGAACTCGTTGAGATTCCAGTTATAATTATAAAATATCACGAAGAATATATTTTCGAAATTTTAAGGAAATCTATCGAAAAATGATAAGTGCCTAGAACTACCTCAAGGAGATGCAAAACTAACACTGACATCGTTACAACGATCTTGCTCATTATCAGATTTATTTCTCCGTGAAATTAATTTCATCGTGAATTATACCCTCGGTTTAGAAGGAAGTCATTGATTTAGTGCACTAATGAAATATAGCTTCAACGGATCAGTGCTCCGGGATGCACTGTAAATGCATAAATTGTTGCAAATATTCAAGTAGGATAATTGTATCAACATTTTGAAATAGATATGAATTATTCAAGTAGAATGCTATTGTAAGTCGAATATATTTGATAAATTGTAAATTCGACAGTTTCAAGATGAAATGACAAGGATAGAGAATATGTCTCCAGTTTTATGCAAAATTTCAGGCTAAGGATCGACCTAGTTTTTATCAGATTTATGAGGACAACGTGACTCTTCCGAGTCGAGAATCGAAATTGTATTTTCTGGTCCAGCGACCGTCCCACTTTTTCGAAGAAATTTTTCGCCCTAGTACAGTCACAATAATTTTAGATGCCGAGGATATCCTCTTGGCAGAGGCAACGTTGACGTTGCTTTTCTTTCGTGAGGTTCAAACGACCGGGAACGTCGTCACGCTCCGATGATGCTCTGTTTCTGCACTCGTAGTTCCATACTTTGGACTCGAATCATCGCAATTAACTTTATTAATTGCCTAATTAATGTATCACCAATATATCAGTAACTTTTTCCATTTATACAGCGCTGCTCTACTGGAAATTCATAATGACGGCTTATACACGAGATTTATTACACGTTTATTTTCGAATATTACCTATACGTATTCCTAACTTTAATACTTGGAATTTCAGGCTATTTTGAGCAGAAATAACCGTGTTAAAAATCGCATAGGTTATAAGACTAATGTTTCTTATCGATCCACCGTACGCACAGCGTTTTTAACCTACTCTAATACCAGAGAGGCACAAGTCCTGTACATCGTATTAAAGTGAAACATTTTCTTAATCAACTGCCAGTTTGAAATTGGTGGACTTGAATTCAAATCACTTCTACTTTTTATTTTTGCAATATTTCGAATTTAACTACTACCGCCACTTTTATTACCGCCTAGAATTTACTACTTTAGGTGGATTCCGAACCATTGAGCAGAGCTGGGCATTATTTCAGATACAATATTTTAAAACTTATTTGCAATATTACTTGAAATAAAAAGTTATTTCACAAAAATATTTCACTATTTGAAATAAATTATGTTATATTTCGTCCAACAAAATAATTTAATGAAATGATTATCTATTCTTTTATTGCGTGAAATACATCAGTTCAAATGATAAAATAACGAGTTATTTTCTTATTTGAGATAAGTATTTCAAATGTCAAATAACATGTTTGATGCCCTAAGAATGAAATCTCTTTGCGATGAACTGTTCGAAAAAAGGGTTTTATTGAAAGCAAATGGTGTAAAATAAATCTTTATTGCTACCCATCAATATGTAACTTATTTTCCGAACTAAACATTAATAAGGCGAAGTTTCAACTTACAATTAGTATCATACATTTATCTTAATTATTTCAAATATGTTTATTTCAAATGACTACGCCGAAATAAGTTATAATAAAGTTATTATTTGAAATAAATTCCTCTCAAATAGTTATTTCATAGAGATTATTTGAGATAATGTTATTTTCAATAATTAACTTATTGTCTTTATTTGAAATAAAATTTGCCCAGCTCTGTGCCATTGAGGCTATGATCTATTAAATGATAAATTAAGAAAAATTTCTAGTTGATAACGGACAATTTGATCCTGGCACCATTCATAGCCAGTCTTAGCCTTTATCTCTGTACCCACCACTGCACCCTAACTGCTATGGCGGTAATTCTACTTGAACAAGTCACTGTTCAAGTGAGCTCACATTTAAACTCGATGCCACTGATTGCAAGTTCCAACCTTTACCTCCATAATTGCCACATCCCTAGTTGGAATCTACCTACCCCTAGAAAATTTTTATAAATTATTACTTAAAACCGCCCAAAGTTGTGAGTCGTAGATAAAAATGACTACAGTATTGAACACTAAAACTACCGTCGTAAAATTATTATACTTAAATGTACCAAATAAGTACCTTGATAAAGCAAGAAATCAAGAGGAAAGAAAGATAATCAATTAACCCCTTGTCGTACAATAACGAGTACTATTCATGACGTGATAAATAGGATAGACAATTTTGAAGTGCTCCAAAAATTATTGAATCTAAAATATCAGTGGGTTATCATAAAATAAAATAAATTCGATGCTATTCAATATTGCGTTAAGTTATGTGTTATATTAAAAATTAGGGATAGATTGTAATTCCAGCAATTAATTCAGTTACTGCACATTCAATCCCAAAAGAAATGATATGAGAGGGGGTTAAAACAGCTGCCATGGGGGTCTGCGGTGACAGACGGTATTGAATTTAATGACATTTTGTATTACTTTCCAACTGTAATATTTACGAATTTTCTAATGCAATTAACATATCTATATATCTATATATATCTATTTGTGTCATTCAAGTTTCTACTTTGCAAAGATGGGAATTTAACAAGAAACTGTCACTTCAGTAGAAATGATTAAAACTAGAAAAGGAAAGAAATAATGAGGGCAAGAAACTTGGTCAATTTAATATCCTTCATTTTACAAAATACATATAGACAATTGACCAAGATATAGTCTTACAAAAATGTCAGTAATATTTTTAAAAAATTCAGTACAAGTCATTTTTACTACTTTAGTATATCTAGTGTTGAAGAAGCGACATGTCAGTGGCGATCAATGTGTTAAGTAACTTATATTTTATGAGGCAGAAGTGAAATATTCCTTGCATTGCATTCCTATCAACTTGGAGAACTTTTAGAAAAAATTTACTACCGGTCATTTTGACCACAATGGTAGCTTTTGTCTTAAAAGTGAAATAAAAAACAAAAAAAAAACAGAAAATAGTAAATATAATTCTTCCAACGTCACTCTCAAAGTCCACGTTTCGCCCTGCCCCATGAACTCTGAAAACAACAATGTAATTAAGAATACAAAGTCAGTCATTCCCATGTAAACTCCAGCACATGTTTCTTTCCTTTAAATTGCAGGTATCCCTTGCATGAACTTTCCACGTGCATTATCGTCGCGTCGGTTTCGCCGGCGTCGTTCAAGTTATATTTTAATGCGAGCTACCACGCCACGGAAACTCTCCCCTTCCATTCCTCGCATTCTGCATAAGAGTAGTTTGTCGATATCGATCGCAAATTACCGAAGAAATTCTACCGTTGCAAAGACCTCTATCATGGCTAGTACATCCTCCTCGATGATATGGGAGTATTTGTGCGTATGGGAGACCACCACGTGCTACGTTGAAACGGTCGAACACGTGGCCAAGCCATCGTTTCAATGGGGAAATTCTAAATACGGAACACGTAGCGGTGCTCAATATTATATCCTTTCTTTTTCCCTTGAAATTTCCTTGGCTCAAAGCTTCCGTCAGGATTACTATATCGTATCTACGTTTTTCTTTCACGTGAATTCTGAATTATTCAAACCGTGACACACGGATGAATAACTTTCAGCCGATGAGATTGGAACCTGGACCTATCCTCGTAAAAAGATCGAAACTCTATCGTGTTTGGGTAACCGTGGTGTTCTGTTTTGACAAAAGGTGACGTAAAAGAACGTTTTTATAGATGGGGATGAATTTATGGTTGTTTTGTATTTTGGTTTCAAGCGATACGTTCTTTTTCTGTCTGACAGTTACAGGGGAGGTTCGAGCTATCGAGACAATAATAAATTTAAGACTTACTTGGTATTGTGTGGGCAAACTGTATAAATATTAATATGGTATTGATCCCATAGTTCTAGCTAAAAGGTAAAGATACTTTAAAAAAAAATCTTCCTTAGGTAATAACAAGTTGACCCTCGGGGGTTGTCAATTGGGAGTTTGAGTGTTTAACATTATGGCTGTGGTAGCTCTTTTAAAATTTAACACTAAACCTACCAAGCCGGTCAAAATGACCGATAAACTATTTTTTCTAAAAATTCTCTAAACTGATAGGGAAGTCATGAAGGAAATATTCCATTTCTATCTTATAAAACAAAAATTACTTAATTGCTCACTTCTTTCACCTCTTAATTTCTCTTCTTTTACACTATTTAATAAATTTATCTAAATTTTAGTAGATATAACGTCGGTAGTTTTAGTGTTAAGAAAACTTTGCAATATACTCTCTTTGGGTGGAGTATGGACTTCCAAATATAATTTTCCGATATTATTTTAGAGGTAAAGGGTATAGCAGGATAAGGTGGTCAAAAGTGCCCTTCAACCGATTTCAATGGGGGTGGTCTCATTCTGGTAATTAAAAATGCTTTTAAATGTTTGAAAAGAGCAATTAATTATTGTTAAGTAATTGACAATTTTTAAAAATGTCAAAAAGAATATCAAGGACCTCATGGGGATTCGAAGCTGCGACAAAAAAGTGTTCATCGGTTCCGCAGACAGACACCGTACCAACCGCGCTAAATCGCACAATTGAAAAAGCTTTAAAAATTCTTGCAAATGAGGAACCATCAAAGTTCACAATTGATTTAATTAATTCGATTCTCTATAGTAACATGTAATTGCTTCGTGGCAGAAACACTGAAAGTCACATAATTAACATACTGTAATCGAAGAATGAGGAAATAATAACTGGATCATGGCGTTTCACGTCGAAATGCGTCGCGCTAATCGGTTTTCGATTTTTTTCACAATGACGCAGGTGGTTTAAAAATCTGAAAAAATTGGAGATAACAATCATGAGTGTTGGATTGTTACTGTAATTTGCAAAAGTTATCACTCGAAGATCTCGATACGAAATTTGCTTTTTTCCGTTTTTTTTTTGCGTTTGCTCATTTGTTACACTTAGGTTCTTCAATGGAAAAATCTGAAAAAAATCTCAAACATGTATGGTACCGTGTAGAGTATGTCAGAATTTTTTCGAATTTTTTCACCTCAATAAATAGGCAAAATGGGGCAAAAACCCGTTTTTTTAATTTTCCCCATAACTGCCCTTCCGATCAAGATACAGGGTTAAAAATTTGTACACAATGGTCGCCCAGCATTATCTATCAAATGAGACCACCCCCATTGAAATCGGTTGAAGGGCACTTTTTACCACCTTATCCTGCTATACCCTTTATATTAGATTTTATGTAGCAGACCATAGCCACTGGAATTGGTGTATATACTTTATTATTTGTAAAATACTTTCTTATATTCATCTGATACACGGTGAATTAAATATTCTTGTAAACTATATCACTATCGTTCCAGAACAGCTTAGAAAATAGACTGGAACACTTACGTTTTATTAGACTTTCAAAATGGACTTACATGTCCGAACAGAAGTGAATATATCATGTGAGATTTCTGATGCTTTTGAAACTTACAATTAGACTTGCAACTTAGACCTACATACGCATGAATTTCAGTAAAAATGAAAAGAATTAGTTACAGAATTTATTTCACGCTTGAAAAAAGAGTTTGAAATATTTCAAAACGAAGAATGAAGGACGTGAACTAATCTAGAAATTATCAGTACGTATAATTGAAAAAATTTCATTGTTTCTTAAAAAAAGAAGATTGTTATTCATGCGTGACTGATATTATGTACGATACGACTGTATACTTTGGTAGCGGCACTGCAAAACCTCTGATAAAATGAAGAATGTCGGTGCATTAACAGACTTATTTCCGGCTATCTGTTTCTGATCTTTCACGGCTGCTAACCTCCGACTGGAAAGTCAAACTGTTATGGTATATTAAACAGTGGGAATCGTGCGGTAGCTGATTCTCCAACCGATGGTACAATTTGTTTTACAAATGGGAACGTGTTTCTACCGCTGTTTTCAGCGAGTCGAAAACAGTACGCACCTGGGAATTTGGGACGCACGTAAATCCATTTTGCGAATTGATATCGAGGTCTCCGTCAACGTTTGAGGATTCTAGATTTCTAAGATTTTCAATTTTTCAATTTATCGCTCGTTTGCCCTTGCATACTATTCATTTTTGAATATTTATCAAGGAAGAGTTTGTAATATTTCAACCGCAGACCTACTTGTTTTATAGGGTATTCATCCCAGATTTCGAATTTTGAATTTACTCCCCATGTGGACCGTTTACCCTTGCATATTATTCATTTTTCAATATTTATTAATGAAGAGTTTGTAATATTTTTAACGTAGAACTACTTGATTGACAGAGTACTCATCTTAGATTAGGAATTTTGAATTTATCCCCCATGTAGTTCGTTTGCGCTTGCAGATTTTTCATTTTCAATATTTATCAATGAACAGTTTATAATATTTTGAACGTAGAACTGTTTGTTTGATAGTGTATTCATCTCAGATTCCTAATTTTGAATTTACCATCCATGTAGATCGTTTACCCTTGCACATTTTTCATCTTTCAATATTTATCAATGAGCAGTTTATAATATTCTTAACGTAGAACTACTTGCCTTGCAAAATTCTCATCTTCGATTACTTTTTCGAATCATTACAAATCGAAAGTTTGTAGGACATTCAATTTCTTTTACGTTCCATATTTTCAAATGAAAATTTTTCTGCATACCGGTATCCTAACGCAAAAACAAACAGTCTCAATATTTTTAATCATGAAACGAATAATATTAAACGATTAAGCGATCCACATCCACTGTTATACAGACATTCTAATTCTCTTTCTTTTGCCAACGGGAAACAGCAAAAACCAACTTCCATAAATTCTCAGACGAATCGAGATCCATCGATTTAATCCATGGTTATTCCCTTCCATAATTAAATGGTTATTACCGTACTTCTTGTACCTACAGTCGACATGACGTAAAAGAAGGCAATTATGAAAATTCCTTGGGATACAGAACGACTCGTTTCGTGCTCTTTCCTTTCTAGTGTGCATAAAACAACAAGAAAAACCTTTTTTTTGCAGTTCATCGGTTCCATGGAGGTTCCTCGACCGACCAGCCGAGTGGAAATCGTGACGGCGATGCGAAGAATCCGCGTGAGTTCGCATAATCTCTCATTAACGACCGAGACACCCGTATCTTCGACGTCTCGTGGTATCTTCTATTAAGTTCGGATTTGTTTCTCCATGTTTTTCTTGCCTGCCTTTTTTCCAGTACGAGTTTAAGGCCAAAGGGATCAAAAAGAAGAAAGTAACGCTGGAGGTATCCGTGGATGGCTTGAAAGTCACCCTTAGAAAGAAGAAGGTATTGCTCTTATTCCTACATTATTGCTAGGGATGAATTTGATCCTCTTTTCGTTTAACACAAGAACTGTCTAATTCGACATCTAAGTCAAATCTATTATCGTATTTTTCTGTCGATAACGCGTGCGTTATCTGCACAAAGAAAGTAAAAATTTGACAAAATAAGAACTTGCGCGTTATACATTAGAAAGCGACATGAAGGATGTCAAATTCCATAATAAAACTATGGTGGGATTTTAACTGAGAAAAAAGAGAATGTCGAAACGATAGAAATGCGCGTAATACAATAAGTGCGCGTTATCTATCGAAAAATACGTACATTTAAATTGATTAGATAAGTACTTTGAAAAAAGAAGAATCAAGGGGTGGAAAACTCTATTTTAAAACTATGTTTTATAACATAGACGTAGAATATTCACTCTACGATTCTCCTAGGAAGCTGGAGAATTGTTATAAAAAATAAGGAACCATTTTGACGACTGTTAAAGTCATTAATTTTTTGTAGAAATTCACCTTTACAGGAGATATGATAAGAGACAATACTCCAGGGCTACCTCATGAAATACAAATTTTTTAATTGATCGTGTTTTTCCAACACTCTGTTCTTCTTTTTCCAAAGTATTTATCCAACCTTCGAAAAGCATTCTGAAGCCGGAATGTTTGCGTTTTCAAACAAATTGACGCCATAAGTACATTGAAAAAGGAAAAGTGAAGGGGTGGAAAACATGATTAACTCAGTAACTTATGATTTATAAGGTGGATGTACAATATCCACTCTTCGGTTCCTCTACAAAGTTAGAGAACTTTTATAAAAAAATAAGAGGCCAGTAAGAGTTCGTCATTTTTTGTTCCAAGAAATTCAACTCTACAGGAGATATAATAAAAAATGATATTCCAGGGCTATCAAAATAAAAATTATCTCATTGAACATGTTTCTTTAACACTCTTTTCTTCTTTTTCCAAAGTATTTACCCTACCTTGAAACAACATTCTATAGAGAAACCTTGTTCGTTGTAAATAGCTGAATCCGCAATGTTTGCGTTTTCAACGAAATTAACGCCACGGTCGGTGCGATCGAAAATAAGACACATTTGCTGTCTCGCGGAAAAATCAATGACTCCGCGATGCTTGTTTCGCAAGCACGGTAAATTTATATGCGTGAAATGATTTTGGATAAGCGCCACGTCCGTATTCATGCCGATATACAAAGAAAGAGTGCAATGCCGATGTTGCATACGTTTCGTACCGTTGCACCAGTAAAACTTGTATATCATGAGATAATGACTCGTTATTTGTCCGGTGTTGTTTTCGCAGAAGAAGCAGCAACAGTGGATGGACGAGAATAAGATATACCTGATGCACCACCCTATATACAGGTAAGATCGAATGTGCGTGTAAATACTACCAGCAGGGGTGTACCTATCGCCTTTTACAATTGGTATCATCACGTTTACAAAACCGTGGATTGTAATTACTGATAGCAAGAGTGAATTTATACTACCCTTTATAATTGGGATTATAATTTTTTCGAAACGGTATACTTGACTCGTGGAAATAGTAGGGAATTTTTTATATTTCCAGGGGCAAGTTAAAAATCCTCCATTGTTCAGATTTTTTGTGATATTAAAAGATCATTTTTAGAACAGCAAAATTAGAGAATGATAAAAATACAATTTTAAATGATGGATTAAACCCGATTTTTAAACATTGAATTGTAAAGAATTTCATGATTTCCAAGAGCTAAATTATAATATTTGGTAAAGTTAAAAATTTGACTTTGAAGAATAGAAGCTTAGATGTGTCTTGTGTTATCTCAAAGTCATAGGGGCCCATAGAGGGTTAATATAAACTTTATTTACTTTTTTTTATTTCATTATTAACTTAATAGCGTTAATTTATATTTAACCCCTTGCCGTACCATTTCTTCTGTGGCTGAATGTGCAACAAATGAATATTAAAATAATCTGTTCCATATTTCTGATATAGCTCATGCTATATATTATATATTAATTTCATCTTATTGTAGGTTACTGATTTTTTTTAATTTAATAGTTTTTGGAAGATTCGGAAAGTCCCTACAGTATTTATCACGTCACGAGTGTCACTTGTTATTGTACGCCAAGGGGTTAAACACAAAGAGCTATTATTTGAGATGTCCGCCATTTTGGAGAACCACTTTTAACAAAGTGTGTTATTAGAATTTCATTTGAGAAATGCAATTTTCCCGATTAATTGAATTTCTTTGACCTCGTTGAACGTGAGTGAGTCCACAAAGGAAATAGTTATTTTACGCGAATGCGAGATGCAAAATCTTTGGGGAACGATGTGCACGTGTGCGAGATTGTAAATCGTTGACGTCGAGACAGAGAAAACTGGCGCGACAGATTATTACGTTCCGTATGATTATGACAAATGCGTGGAACTATTGGTTGAGGCCAAGAATAATGATATTAAGCTCGAACGACAGCCTCAATACTTTTCCTACTTGTGACCGTAACGACAGACTTTTGAAATAGAATCGATCCTCGGTTACCGCTTAAGAATTTTTAGTCGCAAATACCGTGTAAGAGAACTTTTAAAAAAACTGACCATATAGTCGTTCATAATTCCATACCAGGTAACCCTAAGAGATCAATAAACTCTGGGTTAGGTTTGAGTTAGGAACAATATAAAATGTTACAGCGATTCAAGGAACTTTGTTTTCTTTCCTTTTAGGATATTTTACGTCTCCCACGACAGCCACGACCTGAAAATTTTCAGCTACATCGCTCGCGATGGGAGCAGCAACACCTTCAAGTGTAACGTCTTCAAGTCTAGCAAAAAGGTAAGTAAAAATGTTCTCACTAAAATGTCCTTTTTAGAAAATCATCGAGTTTCGAGTAGCAATATTTAACTGCGTCAAATCTAATAGTTTTAAGAAAATAATAAATCTATGCATTCTAAAAAACAATTCCATATGGAATATTCTAAACGAAGAGTGCAAAGGCATAAAAATTGGCAGGTTCGAAGGAACAATGGTACTTGACAATTGAATTTTGAGGTGTAACAGGAAACCGTATTACAAGTTGCGATTACACGCTCCTTTTTCTTTTTATCTCTGCGCCAGAATTTCCATGCCGTGTCCATCGGAACGTAATATTACGTCGTGCACGTGCGTATACCCGCAATAATTCACGTAGGCGCGTCTGTCGCTTGGCGTTTTATCAACTTACGTTATTGTAACCCTATAAATAACATCTCCCTGTTACCCCTATCCCCTCTGCTCCTCTTCTTCTTCTTCTTCATTCCTTCTTCCACATATGCTCTTCGTCTCGGTCTTTCAAGCATGGTTTCCCTTTCCCTTCCTACTCCTTGCTATTTGTTTCTGTCTCTTCAGTTAATACCGATTTTCTGTACCCCTTCATGATGTCTGTCTTGAAATATTTTACTACATATTTTGACACTTTCCTTATATTCTGTATAATCTTTGTCTACTGCATCTTCAATTATTCCGACCCTTTTTCTTTATTTGCCTTCCCGATCTACTTCTTTCACCTTATTTGCTTATTTTTTCATATTTCTTCAATTATTTTATCCCTTTGTTTCGTCAGTTCTGGAGTCGTTTAGTCCTGTAGTTCTTCAGTTCTTCAGATCTCCAGTTCTTCGACTCTTCAGTTCTTCAATTCTTCAATGCTTCAGTTCTAGAGCTCTTCAGTTCTACAGTTCTGGAATTCTTCATCTCTTCAGTTCTTCATTTCGTCAGTTCTGCAATTCTTCGATTCTCAAATTTGGAATTCTTCAGTTGTGGAGTTCTTCTGTTCTGGAGTTATTCTGTTTTGGAGTTCTTCACTTCTGGAGTTCTTCTGTTCTGAAGTTCTTCAGTTTTGGAGTACCACAGTCCTGGAGTTCTTCAGTTCTGTAGTTCTTCAGTTCTGGAGTTCTGGAGTTCTACAGTTCTGGAATTCTTCATCTCTTCAGTTCTTCATTTCGTCAGTACTGCAATTCTTCGATTCTCAAATTTGAAGTTCTTCAGTTCTGGAGTTCTTCAGTTTTGGAGTTCTTCAGTTCTGGAATTCTTCAGTTTTGGAGTTATTCTGTTCTGGAGTACCACAGTCCTGGAGTTCTTCAGTCCTGGAGTTCTTCAATTCTGTAGTTCTTCAGTTTTGGAGTTCTGTAGTTCTGGAGTTCTGGAGTTCTTCAGTTCTGGAATTCTTCATCTCCTCAGTTCTTCATTTCGTCAGTACTGCAATTCTTCGATTCTCAAATTTGAAGTTCTTCAGTTCTGGAGTTCTTCAGTTTTGGAGTTCTTCAGTTCTGGAATTCTTCAGTTTTGGAGTTATTCTGTTCTGGAGTACCACAGTCCTGGAGTTCTTCAGTCCTGGAGTTCTTCAGTTCTGTAGTTCTTCAGTTCTGGAGTTCTTCTGTTTTGGAGTTCTACGGTTCTGGAATTCTTCAGTTCTGGAGCTCTGCATTTGTTTGGTTCTTCAATTCTTCGGTTCTTCACTTGTTCGATATCTCAGCCCTTCAACTATTCAATTCTTCACTTCTTCAGTTGCTCAGTTATACTGGCTTCTCCCCATCAACTAAACGTCGCTGCAAAGTAGCCCCAAGGGAATTGAAAAGGAATCCAATTCTCATTACTCAAAGTCAAAAGGACACGACTTTTCTCATATGCCCTTTTGAATACAAACTCCAATTAACTAAACGTCCACATATACTCCTCAGATCGCATAACGAATGAACTAAATGAAATATGTCGAGTACCATGAAACTTTCTTTGAGTATCGTGTTATACCTACTCTTCCAACCCTATCTCCTCACCTCCTTCTAGTTCTCCAATTATTCTACCTCTTCCTCTCTGTCATTTGCGATCTCCCTATCGTTCTTTTCCTCTTCATCCTGTATTCTCTCACTTCTACCCCCTTCTCTCTTCTCCCCATCATCTACTACACCTCTTTCCATCGATTCTTCCTCCTCTCTTCCTCTACCTCCTCCCTCTCTTTTCCTCTTCCTTTCTCCCCATGAGCCAAAGCCTTTCTCCGTTCCTCACGCAACCATGGACTGAAACAGAATTACCTAAGCCTGTTCTCTCCTCCCGTGAAAGAGTGACCGAGGGGTGCGGAGGGGACGTTGCATCCCTGCCAAAGACGAAAGTGCACCTTCCACTTCTCTCAGCTGCGATCATGGGCGCCAGGGTTTTGCGGGACTTCGATACGACGATAAGATTACCCGAGGGTAATCCCCTTATTGTCCTTGATCGCTGATCGCGCTTGTAATAGCAATAATTAAAGCACCGTAGTAAATCATGCTTCGACGAATCTTTGTAATTTCACTTTGACTTGAGTGTAACGATATTATACGGTGCACATTATTCAGAGCTTCGACGACGAGTTATTATTTTATCGTTCGGACGATCTCCTTGGTATCTGTCTGCCTGAAGGGTTAATTAAATATTCGAGAAAGATTGTGCATTTTTTAAGTGAATCTACCATAATGAAAAACTTGGGGATGTGGTAGTAGAAGCGAATTTAAAACTAGATTTGCGGACGTGAAATCTGTTACACCGCAATATATTAACACTAGAATTACCAAACCAGTCAAAATGACTGGTACACAATTTTTTCAACAAATTCTCTAAGATTATATAAGAGTTATAGAATAAACATTCTACGTCTATATCAATAGACATAAATCACTCTATCGATCAAATCTTCCGCCGCTTGATCCCCCCTTTTTCAAAGTACTTATTTAATTTATTAAAATATGTTGGATTTGAGGACGATAGTTCTAGATTTATATAAAGACTTTGGAAATGGATAGCAAAGAAGATAATCAGTTAAGTAATTTATATATTATAAGATACATGTGAAATATCTACTGTACTATGTCTGTATAAGTTTAGAAAGGGTTTCTAAAAAGGTAGGAATCCGTCAAATTGAAGGTTTCCATAAATCTATTGTTAAATGGAGACCACTGAGTTAGAAGACTCTCAGCCTGAAGTTCAAATTTTCATCAACTTTAGATTTTTCTAAATTCTAATTGCATTATCGCCAATAATTTGGAATCTACCCATGTGTAGAACTTTGGCAAAGTGTTAATCACAGGATTTGAAGTTGAAATGCAGAACAATAATGAGAATTCAAACGGCGCCCATGGCGCAGAATCGTGGGTGGAGAAAATCCTCCTGACAGGGTGAGATGCAAGGGGCAGAGGAGGCGTTATCGTTTTGTCGTGTATTTGCAGTGGTGGCCGTGCCGCACGACCGGCAGGAGGTTATTAAAATAGCCTCTATAGTCCCGGCGCCTTCGGCCAGTCTCGCCACACTGTCCGCAGTCGAGAAAAAACTCGATCTTCTGCGTCGACGCTGACACCGGCGGAACCTTTGCGCGAAACCAGCGCGTTTCGCTTTAACCAGAGTCCCCCTGTTTTTCTATTTTTTCGGTTTCAACTGCTACAGTTGTGTAATGTACCGACCCTCCCATCTATCATTAGTAAGATAACATTAACGAATATTTTGTAAGGACAAATATTACGTGCTGCAGCGGCTCCATCACTCGCCACCATCTTTAGTCATACTTGCATCATCGTTCAAATACAAAATTCACCCTCTGTTTGACCCTCAACTACGTAACATAGTTATTATTTCTTACTCATCTCCGAGTCATCGTCCAAGTCCATGGTCCAATTTCCTTTTCCTACCCCTAGACCAGGGGTGGCCAACCCAAATGATCTTGCGGGCCACTTTGGAAATGCATGATAACTCCGCGGGCCGCACATAAAATTATATATCACTATATATTAGATTCAGACTCACTATAGGCAGTTTTTCAGAGTGACAGATTGAAATATAATGAGTTATTATTATTGTGTATACTATTATTCTTACATGTAAACATAAATACTATAATAATAATGATACCGATGATAATTTCGCGGTACGGAAAAATGTTCAAGGCGGGCCGCGGGTTGGCCACCCCTGCCCTAAACCCTGATCACTGAGATCAACATTCGCACTTCTTTTCCAAAAACCCTTAAGAACCATAAGTCTCTTTCCATTCTCTCATAATGTCACAAATTCACCCTCAGCTTGATTTATAACAAGTTCAGTGTTCTTACAAGCTTACTTACTCATACTGTATCTCTACACTACGTCTCTGTATTGTTCCACGTTGTAATAAAAAAAATTTAGTCTTGAGTTTGGTGCTTCTGAAAACCGTGAATCTTCGTTTTCGCAGACATGTGATCCACCTATTGCGAGTCTGATAGTGAGTCTTTACGAATCTACTTTCTCAGTCTCCTTAGCTCTCTAACTGTTGTGATTAGATCGGTTAAGACCTACCATTTTATGTGGCTTCCGAATCACCGAAGTTGTGATATATTAAAATATAATTTAGGTAAAAGTTTTCAGAGTTCACGGAACATATCATCCACTTATTCCGAGTCTGATCGTGAGTCTTTACGAGCCTACTTCCTCAGTTTCCCTAACTCCCTAACTGTTGTGATTAGATCGGTTAAGACCTACCATTTTATGTGGCTTCTCAATCACCTAAGTTGTGATACATTAACTACCAATTTAATAAAATTTTCCAGAGGAGAGAGAGAATTTGCATAAGAGTCCATTGCTTGCACATCCCTACCTCTTTACTCGCCATTAACCCTACAGCCCTTTTTCAGATTTACCAAATAACAAACAGCCGAATTTTGGCTGCGTTTTCCCGAAAATCATCCCCATTTCACGAAAATCACTTTCTTCGCTCAATTTCGAAAAGAGCTCACCTTTATGATGCTCGTCGATCACGCACTTTATCTTGGCATTAAACGTCCACCGGCTCAGAATTGCTTGAAAAAGTTATTGTTCTCATAGTCTTCTTCGTATCCTCGGCCTCTCGATACTTCACGCTCGAATGCTAATGCAAACACGTCGGTTCTCGTGCAACGGCTGTCCGTGAAGTTTCTTCCTTTATCTCGATGAGCTCAAAAATCCTGCGCCAAGTCGGCGAAGGATTTCTAGAGCCTGAAGAAGGATTTTTCCGATTTCTTACCGTCGAGTTAATAATGATCGACTGCGATCGGCCGTCCTATCGGATATTTCCTCCGTTGGTGACTTCTTGTTGCACCGTGCGTAACCGGATCGTACTGTTTCTCCTTGACCGTTACAGGGCAGGACGAAGCGTGGATAGAACCCCGTAGAATCACTTCTTCCAAGGTTTTTCAAAGATAGATTTTATCTTTGAAAAGTTTCTATGTCCTACGGTAGCTATAACGTTAATTGATTGGACTTTCAACTAGGAGACTCAAGTACAAATCGCTGGTTTTAACCCATTCACTGCTAGAGAAACTAAGCAAATATTAGCTTACGTGATAAAATTTGAGAAGATGACAGTAAGTTTTTAAAACAGTAATTTAATTATACAAAAATATAATCTCAACACTTGTAGTGATACTAAGAAAACTTTTGTTCCAAAAATGCTATACACGTTCGGCTGTTATTGCCAACTTATTAATTTCAACTTATAGTGCAAACACGAGATATCTCGTAGTTGGCAGTGAATGGGTTAACCCTTAACAATAAACCTACCGACGTTATATCTACTAAAATCTAAATATACTCAATAACGACCTTACACAAAGAGAAGTGGCGAGATAAAGAAGATAATTAATTAACTCATTTTGCTTTTGTAAGATAGAAGTGGAAAATTTACTTCATGGCTACTCTATGAATTTAGATAATTTTTAGAAAATATTTTGGAATCGGTCTATTGACCGCCTTGGTAGGTTTAGTGTTAAATGCGTGAATTTTTATTTTTATTTTTAAAGACAAAAATACATTAGTATTGATATCAAATAAAATATGAAAAATACTAAAGAAAATCTAAACTAAGTTTTTATTCCAATTTTTTAAAAAATATTATTTTTTTCCAAATGGCTAGATTATGCAATTTAAACGAAAAGTACAAATTGTGAAAATTTTTAATACAGTTATTGTCTTTGTTTAGAAATAGTTCAATACCACATTTATCGCATTTTGTTCGGGTAGAAAACTCTTTACGGTTGGGGTATGTGCATCTCATTTTTGATTCTAGATGAACAGGCCAGTGGCCAGCTTGGTCTGTACGCACTTATTTTGGAGAAAAATGTTTGGTTGGCCCTTTCGTTCAAAACTATATACGTAAACAGTATGTATTCAATTGGTTACATTATGTAGTAAGCTAAAATTTGCGTTTTGATTTGATTTACATGACTAAATATGAGTATGTTGCCAAATGGCAACTACGTGGATTTAAGGGTTAAGACTTTGTTTAAGAAAATGGGGGAAAATGATTTCAGAGTAGGAAAATGATCGACTCTTGCAAATTTGTTGGAAGTAGATGATGGAGCTTTGAAGAAAATTAAAGTAAAATTAGCACATTGCCTACTGATGACGAGATATCTCGTTTATCATTTTTTCATATGTACGTAGGTATCGACCGCACAAAAAATTAAATAAAAATTGATGTTGAATATTCTTATGACATATACTTAGCGAAATAAGTGTATATGGAATTTCTAAAAGAGTACAATGTAATTGGATATATAAAGTGGACCTAATCTCTGGAGCGCTTAAAAATCTACCTGCAAGCGTATTGAAACAGCATAATGTCGTACGCAAGGTGTTACAATTTTAAATAATGAGTATGAAATTAAAAGCTCGAACGTCCAAGTAGGAAATTCGAGTTCGAATTCGTGTGACCTCTTACTCTAATGTTAGGAACAACACTGTTACATATATTTGACAATATCTTAGCTAAATCAATTAAGGAAGAAGACTCACGACGAACATTTTAATTAGGTTACTCGGCCACTAGTTAATTTACGACCCTCACCTCGTGCTGTATTTAACCCTACAACTCTCAAAGTCAAAACGTTGTACATTGTTATCCTCCAATACTAAAAAAAAAGCAAACTACATCAAAGAGACAGCAAAACGCCGCATAAATTGCGATATTTCTATAAATACAAACTATAATATTTTCTAAATATAGCAGTAGATCCTTCACACTGAAAGCGTTATACTACACGTTACTTTGTCTTCACAACTCATTAACTTTTCCATTATCATTTTTTCCTCAAGGTCAGATTCAAGATCAAACTGATCGCTTCGAGCCTTCCATCTTTTCTGATCTCAGCGTTGATCGTTTTCCCCCTTTTGTTATCTTTTTACGGTGATTGATGCTCCGAGCAATTTAAGAAAACGCTTTAACCGTCGATGATGAACTACTGCGATAACTAGATGAATGCTTTGTTGCAAATTTATGATTTTAAGAGAGGCGATCATCTTTGTCATTTTCGAACAGATGTTCTTGGAAAGATTGGCCGTCGCACGCGAGGAATGCGAAGAGGAATCTTATCGTAAGCCGATAGAAGACCCCTCTTTTTTTCTTCTTCTTTGCACGTGTCAGCCGGCTGCATATTTAAAAATGTTTAGTCGATCTTACGTCGTGTCAGCAGCTTCTTTTTTCTCCTGCCTTTGTCCGCGATAATGCAGCTGGACTTGTGTTATTTTTAACAAATTTTTTTCATATTTCTTCAACCCTTAAATGGGGTGCTTTGATGTATTTTCAGGAATTAATTTATATCCTCGGTTTTTATATGCACAATTTAGAGGGCATTTTAATAAGTTGTATGCTTGTTTGAGATTTGTTTAGAATAGAATTTGCAGATTTGTATTTTATAGAGATGGATAATTTTAATTTTTTAGGATGGAGCTTTTAAATCATAATTTTTAAGGATTTTAGTAGAAGTCTTATTTTCTTGGCGTAGAATTTGCAGATATGAATTTTGTAGTGATGGATAATCTTAATTTTTTAGGATGGAACTTGTAAACCTTAACTTTTAAGGATAGTAACAGAAAGTCTCGTTTCTTGACATAGAATTTGCAGATTTAAATTTTGTAGAGATGGATAATCTTAATTTTTTAGGATGGAACTTGTAAACCTTAATTCTTAAGGATAGTAGCAGAAAGTCTCGTTTCTTGGCATAGAATTTGCAGATTTAAATTTTGTAGAGATGGATAATCTTAATTTTTTAGAATAGAGCTTGTGAACCTTAATTTTTAAAGACAATAGTAAAAAGTCTTGTTTCTTAGCATAGAATTTGTAAGTGTTAAACATTTGTTGTATATTAATTTCTTGATAACTGGTATCTCGTTTTGTTTTCTAATTAAAAGGAATATTTATGTTATATATTATATATTTATTAAGAACAGTAGAAAATTTGCTAAATAGAGAAATACATTGTTTGATGAGACTATGTGCTTGCTCATTGAACATATAATTATTCTCGCCAATTAGTACGAACTACAATAATAATTTAACATATTCCATAATTTTAAGAGTCACAGTATCAATTAGAAAGTCTCACACCGAGGCCCGTTTGAAATGAAGTCATTGTGAAATTAACAAAAAGACAAGTTTTCTGAAAGTTTCTACAATTATTCAACAAAACTGAACTTTCTGATGTAAGTTTAATGCCGATTACCAAGGATTTTTATTCGGCACAGCGAGCAGAGGTCAAAACTTCGTTTCCCTTTGGATATCTCATAAGTTTCAGAAATGGTGGCTCTAGAAATAGACCCTGTCCGTAGAACTGTACACTTAGGATCCTACAGAAATATCTGTGTACCGTGAGCTAATGTTTAAAGTCTCGCTATTGAAACTCACGAGAAGCTTTTTCTCGTTTCCCGAGATCGTCGGTAATTTTTGAAGCTCTTCGTACAAGTTAGAACTTTCCAGGCGACACGCTTCACGAATTTCCATCCTTCTTTCTACTTCCACCTTTTTAAAACTTTCAATGTTTGGATTAACTTTCCTTTAAAGCCTTTTTACGAGGTTTGCCTGTTTTATTTGCAAACTTCTAGTTTCTTTAAAATTCGAAGACGCCGTGGAGTTTTATCGAACCTTACTTATCATCTGCGAGAAGACTACACAAGAGTCTTTCAAGTCTGATTTTGAAATTCGAATACAGTCAATTACTAAATGACCGATTTAAATAAGAAACCTTTCAAACAAATTCTAATTTATCGCTGTTTTTTCCCCTAATTAGGAAATAATAGCAAATATTCGGAGTCTCAATCAATGTGGCTGAATTCGAATCCTCCTTCGTCACTTTTGGAAAATTTTTCCTAGATAATTAATTAACATGTTACATTCTCAGTGATTTAGTGATTTCTTAGTGATTTCTCGTGACTCGTGATAAATGGAATTTCATTTTTTAATTCAATTTTCAAGTTTTCCGAAAATTATGAAATAAAAAATGTCACTGGGTCACGATATAATCAAAATATTTCTATGATTTCTTACATTTACTTAAGTTACACACTGCATTAGAAGTCAGGAGTAGATTATTATTTGAGCAATTAATTCTGCGTTATTGCACATTTAATCACAAAAATAAAGGGTACAGCAAGCTGTTAACACTAGAACTACCAAGCAAGTCAAAATGACTTGTACCCAATTTCTTCCAAAGGTTCTTCAAGTTTATAGGACAATCATAGAGCAGATACTCTATGTTGATCTTATAAAATACAGATTATTAAATCAATCATCATTTCCACCCCTTGATCTCTCTTTTTCCAAAGTATCTATTTAATATATTGAAATATAATAGATTTAATGCCGGTAGTTGTAGTGTTAAACAATACGTTCTAGCAGAGATGATCACAGAGTTAACCATCGGTGGACAGGAACTATTTTCATGATTGAAAAATAATCATTTATGTAACGATCCAGGACCGTCATTACATTAGAAAGTCAGAAGATTAATGTGTGAAGACTGTAAGTTACTTGTTACTTTTTTTCTTATATTTTTTCGGCTTCAATTGCTAGGTCTCTGTCTGGGGCCTACTGCTTTGGGTCAGTTCCAACCCGCATAGTGTGAAATCCATATCACGTAGGAAAATGTCCCAGACGTGATGGAGGATACAATCTGGTCCTACCGATTGCAAATAGGGCCTTTATCTCCCGTCCCATCAAGTACTCCATTAAAAATATTTTTTTTACAATAATATTTCAACATTTCAGACTTCCATCGCAACGATTTAGAATTGAATTATTAAAATAACAATTACTATTTAATGAATTACTAAAATATTAATAATTTTTATACGTTTTGCGAGACTTGAAAATGGCCTACCCCAAAACCGATTATTTTACAATAGAAACACAAAACTGTTTGTAGGCAAGAGAATTACAAAGTATAGGATGAATGCATCCTGTCAGACTTACAGGCATAGAAAAGCAATGCTGACATTCGTCCTCTCCACTCAAAGAATTAACGAAAAACTATTTTCTACTTCATTTCCTACATTGAATCGACAATTTCCTGCACTTCCTTCGAAAAGATACAACTGTTATTTCATAATCGATCAAACGATGGACCATGTAAAAATAGGTATTCATAAAGTGCCGGTACTGTTAACAATTGTCCACCATCGAGCATCAAACCGAACGAGTCTGAAGACCCAGCGAAAATACACACAATACCCCGGCTGGTCGTCCAAGAATACCCTGCCACTGAATTACATCTCTCTCGTTCAAGCGAGCTAAGGATCCTCGAAACGAGAACAGCGAAAGGCAGAGGGAAGCGAGGAATTCCTAGCGAATTTCGAGCATAGCTTTCCGCGTTCTAAAAGCCTCAGTTGTGCCAGGTACTTTAGTCTCTCTACTTCTCCGTTTCCGACTCGAGGCGAGACGAGAAGGAAGTAACCGTATCTCGTTAGAACGAAATGCATCTGCGAAAGAAGAAACGAATTTATATCGCTAATGTTACAACGAGAGAAGAAAAAAGGATCATGGATCGTACTTAGGCTATGGCTGAAAATAAGAGAACATTGATCAATTGATGAGACCAAGGAGAAACGTTTGGAAAGAGATTGATAAGGGAAACTTTTCATTGTTAGAAATTACAAAGACGACTTGGTACCGAGATAACTCTAAGAGATGATTTGTGAGATGTCGTTTAGCAATTTTTGAAGACTTCAAAAATCAGAGGAAACTACTTTGGCAGCGAAGAAACTAAAGTGAAGATCGATGTGACGAGATATACGAGCAAGACGTCATACGGATATACAGAACTTGAAGATTCTGAAGAGAGATCGAAGTCGAGAGAAGTCAATTGACGTCTCGGTGGGCCATAAAACTAAGATAAAATTAGCCACGATAAAATTGAAATTTAATTATCCTACAAATCTAAAACACTTATTCAACATTTTTCTAAACCCACGCAAAGAAAAATGATATTCACGTGTCTCTGTGAAACCGAAGATAAACTAAGATAAAGACAGGTTCAAAAGAGTTCGAAGAAGACTCTTCAAGAAGAGTCACTCAAGATGAACCGAAGGAAACCGAACGTTAGGATGTAACGGCATTAAAAGAGGAAAGAAAAGTTCCAAGAAAGCACGTCAACTCGGAAGAGCAAAAGTTTGAAGAGAAACGAGGATCGATCCAACCTCCGTTTCAAGATCCGCCACGGAAATGCCATTGAGCCGACCGAAAGCGAGAATATTAATGCGCTTATAAATAAACCGGAGGAAAAATCCAGCAGAGCACGAGCGTCGACGGTGGCCGTGCCGTTTCTGCATCTGCTTCGAGTCCTACCTCCTCCACCTTTTCTCTCTCGAGTCTATCGCTTCAAGAGCATCCACTAGGAAGCACCGTTGGCCACGTTGCCCGCGTTTATCCACCTTATACACTGACTTCTCTCTTGCGGATCTACTTCTTCCCTCCACCTGCTCACAGATACGCGTTTTCGAGTATTTTCAGAGTCCACTGAGAGAATCCTCCTACCTCAGAAAGAGAAGTTGCTTTCATGGGATTCGACGTGCTTCTGGAGGAGTTACATATCCCACTTCAATGTTTTCTGTTTGACGTGCAATGTTGTTACTTTCTGTGATGTTGAATCGTGTTGGATAAAAGGAAGAAGAAAATAAAAGAAGAAAGGAAGAAAAAGTCTGAGGAAGAATATAGGGAGGAAGAGGAAAGAGAAAAGGTGGTGGAAGAAATGTGATTGGGGGGTGGTGACTGTGGGATGTTTAGTGTTTAGTTTATTGGAATTTTTTAGGGGTTGCAGGTAGAAGTGATGGTGGTTTGAGATTTGTGGATTTTGAGAAGATTAGTTTTTGGCAGATTTTTGCAGGTGTAAGTGAAAAGATAGGAGGGTGAGGAAGAATATAGGGAGGAAGAGGAAAGAGAAAAGATGAAGAAAGAAGTGGAGAGTTTTGGAGGGTGGTGATAGTGGGATGTTTAGTGTTTAGTTTATTGGAATTTTTGAGGGGTTGGAGGTAGAAGTGGTGGTGGTTTGAGATTTGTGGATTTTGAGAAGATTGGTTTTTGGCAGATTTTTTGCAGGTGTAAGTGGAAAGACAGAAGGGTGAGGAAGAGGAAAGAGAAAAGATGAAGGAAAAAGTGGGGAGTTTTGGAGGGTGGTGATAATGGGATCTTTAGTGTTTAGTTTATTGGAATTTTTTAGAGGTTGTAGAGATAGAAGTGATGGTGGCTTGAGATTGGTGAATTGTTGGGGTGAAATTGAGAAAGTTGGTTTTTGGCAGATTTTTGCAGGTGTAAGTGAGAAGACAGAAGTGTGAGGAAGAATAAAGGGAGGAAGAGGAAAAAGAAAAGGTGAAGAACGAAATGTGATTGGAGGGTGGTGACTGTGGGACGTTTAGTGTTTAGTTTATTGGAATTTTTGAGAGGTTGGAGGTAGAAGTGATGATGGTTTGAGATTGGTGAATTGTCGGGGTGAAATTGAGGAGATTGGTTTTGGAAAATTTTTGCAGGTGTAAGTGTTTTCTTTAGTGTTTGATATGTTGAGTGATAGATGTTGAAAGGTTGAAGGGAATTTAGGTGAATGAATTAGTTTCTTCTTTAAGTTGATGAAAGTCTGATTGGAGTTGGAATTAGGGGGAGATAATTGGCAATGTAAATCGATTCGGATTTTTCTAACGTGGTTGAAGTATGTAATTATCGATATTGGGTATTTTAGTCAAATGAGTTGCTTCTCTGAAGTTAACTAAAGATTGCAGTTAGAATGAAAAGAGCAGAATTGCTACTATAAACATTTTCGAAGGGAAAATGATGCGTTCGATGATGAGTTTAGTAGATCCAGCTTAACATCCACGACCGTACACTTTGGCGTTCAAAAACGTCTGGTCCCTGATTAAATATAGATTCCGCGGGTCAATCAGCGTGCTTTTATCGATTAATCACACAAATTACCTTCGAGTTATCCAATCGACTGTAACAACTCCATGACCTACATTTTAATTACGGTATCTCGTCCTCCCAAATACAAATGCAATGCTTTTTACATCCAATAAGAACTGACCTCTGCGACGCAACATCCCTCTACAGCAGCATCTTCCACACAAAATGCTCTTACCAATTAAAATCAACAATAACAAAGCAAAATCATCTAGAAAAAGCTCTCCGAATAAATAATTTCCCCCCAAAAAATCACAAATTTTCAAACACTCAATTTCTACAAAATCATTGCAACTATACGCTTCATTCTAATTGCTTTGCGTATTCGAGATAAATCATAGAGGTTAATAATTATTAAAGAAGTGCTCTCGATAGAATTACGAAATTATCTGACTCAAGAGGTGCTCTTGATTCTTAAAAATACAATGGATGAAAAAAATGACGTCTAACGTCCGCGTGAAAAGAACCCCCATGGACTGTGGTGTAAATCGCGTGCACTCGAGCGAACCAACGCATTATATCTCGACAGTACTTAACCGCGAAGCGTGTTTACTCGTGTTACACACGCTTGTCTAATCAAAGCGACGTACTACTACGTTGTTATCACTAATGACCGTCGACGTCGGTCAAGTTCGAGATTTATGAATGACGATCCGGGAGAACGTGGAATCCCTTGACGCAGGTGGATAAGATAACATTTTTAAAGCACGCGGGGAATACGATTTGTTTTTCATAATTAATTGAAGTTTCTGATAATGGAGCTTTGAATCGTAATTAATTAATGATGAGCTTCTAGTATTGAATTTCTCTCGTTTCTTTTTTCATTATTTATTACTTTGGAATTTAAGTGTCTTTTTGTGGGGAAAAATTTATTTTCGCTTTTGGTTAGATTTTAAATTAGGGGCGATGAGACACAATAAAAGTGATGAAAGCATGTTGAATTTACTGTAATATTGAAATGGTATTGATAGCAGATATTAACCCTCTATGGTCTCCTATGACTTTCAAGTAAAGTCACATCTAAGCTTCTATTCTTCAAAGTCAAATTTTAAACTTTGCCAAATATAATTTAGCTCTTGAAAATCATGAAATTCTTTACAATTCAATGTTTAAAAATCAGGTTTAATCCATCATTTAAAATTGTATTTCTATCATTCTCTAATTTTGCTGTTCTAAAACTGATCTTTTAATACCACAAAAAATCCGGTCTATAGAGGGTTAGTTAATGTTTTAAAATTTTTTCCACGCTTCGCTTATTATTCTTAATTCTTCGAATTTATGATTCCAATTCAGCGAAAGCTTTATTTCAGTTTTTCGCACTGTCAATCAGCGGTTCTTAAATTAAACGCAATAATTCGAGTCGAAGTTTCAATCGAAGACAATTTCTTCGCTAGAAGAATCGTTACCTATCGGTTCAATTAACCCACCGTGAAATAAATTTTCCAGAATTCTTTGCCACTCCAAATTTTTTCTTTATCTACAATCACCGATTCAAAAATAAGAACTCACCATCAAATTTCAATACCTTAAGGTATTCATAATAATGCTCAGGGTTGTATAAGTAATTTACTTTTCTTATTTTCATTTCTATCAACTCAAAATCACGGTCATTCGATAGAAAGGAATGACCAGATACCAAAAATTTAACGGTATGTTTAAATAATTTTTAAAAATTCTTGACTTAGAACACTTTCATAATTAACACTAAATGAATTCCATATAATGTTAAAACTACAACCACTATCTAATGGTTTATTTTTGCCAACATCATAAAAATTACATTGAATTAATTTAGTTTATAATAATGTGGTGTGAAATAACTGATAAACTCATTTTTTTTTAAATTTTGACTTAGACTAGTTTCATAATTATGGGCACAATCATGAAGCGATCTAATTGTAAGAACCAACTTCGCATCGCGGTTCACCGTGAAATCTGTTCACGATCGTGCTTCGAAGGATGGAAAACAAAAGAGATACTTGGCACGTAAGAACTTATTGGATCGTAACAATCTATCCGCCGGATAAATAAACACCAGGGCGTTTAGTCTGATTGGCCGTCAACAAATTATTTTTGTACCGTGAGTGCCGGGTGAACCGGCAATTCCGAGTT
Organism: Cerceris rybyensis; assembly: GCA_910591515.1. Taxonomy (NCBI): domain Eukaryota; kingdom Metazoa; phylum Arthropoda; class Insecta; order Hymenoptera; family Crabronidae; genus Cerceris; species Cerceris rybyensis. The sequence continues at coordinate 12,057,837 of OU342790.1, forward strand.
CTTTTTCGCGGGAATTTCGTCTTCCCGCTCTTTTTGTTTCATGTTAAAATATACACGAAACGAGCGTGAACGCGTTTACAAGATATTTACGACGTTAGGTCAGTGATGCGACTTTGCGACTCTTGATTTATCGCTTAAATGCGAAAAGAGTGAGTGAACGAAAGAGGGTGGCTTTATTAAAATCCATCTCGTAAGTTTTACATTTTTACAGTCGCGTAAAAAAGCATTTAGGTGCTCAAGGGTTCGTTAAAATTCCGCTTTATAAGCTAATATTTATTGGCGATGTCTTCAAACACTTTGTTGCGAAATGACGAGTATTGCTGCGTCAACGGTATTATTGTTGCAATTTGCGCGACGTGTTCTTCTAAGGATATATGACATTTCTAATTTATTTTCGAAGAGAATGCAGAGATTTTTAAACTTCGATGCGCTACAGTCTCGCGCGAATTTTAGGAGGGTTCCAGTTATTTCTACTTTTTGAATTTTCAATATTCCTTAAGAGCGGAAAGTTATTACTTTTTGCTGTGGATGGTAGTTTCGTTTTGTACGATTTTTACAGAAATTTAGAAAGTTCTCAGTCTCAAATTTGCTTTTAAATTCGTATCACAAATTCCAAAGATACTTTTTCGCTCCGATAGTTGAAATTTCTGAGAAAGTTTCGCCTTAAAGCTAAACCTAATTTCTTACTGGTAATTAACTTCATATATTAAAATTTAAATAGCCATAATAACTCCAACAAAAATGACACCAAAACAATTAAAATCTATCAGAACATTAACTCTTTGCGCTCCTATAGCAGTTCTCGACATAGATTTTTACTTGATTTTATTTTCTGACAATTTAACATCGACTTTATATTTTCACAATGATTTTGTAATATCACCTAAATGTCCGTCAATACCTATAATTGTTGATATCATTTAAAAAATGTGTAACCAATGATAGAAAATATTCCAAAATTAATTTTATTTAATTCACTAACGAAATTAACGAAATAATTCGGATTGCAAAGGGTTAAATTTCAAACCGCACAGTAGTTCAACTGTTGCCATTTTAACACTTTACCGACCGGAAGGCTATTAACACTAGAACTACCAAACCAGTCAAAATGACTGGTAGAGAATTTTTCCCAAAAATTCTCCAAGTTCATAGAAGACCCATGGAACAAAAATTCTACGTCCTTCCGTCACTCGATTCCTCCTTTTTTAAAGTACTTATTTAATATATTGAAATATGATAGATTTAACGCCGGTAGTTCGAGTGTTAATAGACTTATCGGACCCAGTGCCTTTGAACTTTTATCTTATTAATTGGTTGCCACTCCAATTAATAAATTATCATTTATCATTGCGGTTACCTGTGTTAAGGACTCAGTGACGAGAACTTGTAATTTTTTCATAGATATCTGTATCAAGGAAGTATTTGTGGCCAAGTGATCAGTCAGAAAGGGTAGGGTGTTAAAAAAATACCGGTCGGTAAAGTGTTAACTTTTAATCACTTTCAATATCGCTTCAATTTGTAAAAAGTGAAGAAGAAGGGGACAAAGGAACGCAAATCCTCGAGGCACTTAGACGTTTCAAATGAAAGCTCAAAATCATCCTCGAATCCGCAGAGAAACGCAGAAGAGCCAACCACTGCAATTCCCGCGAAACAAATAAACCAGTTCGTACGCGTTGCAACGGCGCGAACGTTAACGGCGCGAATCAATAATAGTATCCAAACTACGCAAGATTTATCGGGTAGTTTGCCAGTGGTCCCACTGCCGACTGTTTATAATTGGAATCGACCGAAGAGACTACACACGTAAATATCGATTCTTCGAAACCGCTCCATGCGCCAATTGCATCGTGCATTCGAAATAAATTCCCTGCACTTCAACGATTTTATCTTTTATGCAAAAATTATAACACGAAAGACATTCATTGCTATTGTATTTCGTGGCAGGATTCATTGCAAAAGGAATATGGAAGAAGAAAGGTACCTGTGATCGATAGTTAACACTAATCGTACCCTACACGATCAAACGTCCGGTTCAATGGAATGAAAAGATGTAAATGTTTGTTAAAGGTTGAATTTTGCTTTGTTTCCTACATTAAATTTAAAAAATTTATTTAAAAAAAAAAATATAGCATTACTTTTAAAAAATATAGTCATTTTAAGAAAATTATACGGAGCGAATAGGATTACGTGAAGTGCTGGCAGGGTTTGTGTGAAAACTAGAGCTATTGGCGTTAAATCTGTTATATTCAAAGAGATTAAATAATTGCCATGGAAAAAGAGAAATGAAGAGGCGAAGAGGCGGAAAAAAGATCGATTCAGCTATTAATGTTTTGCGAGACAGATGTAAAATATCTGGTCTATGAACTTGGTGAGATTTGAGGAAAATTTGGGAACCAGTCATTTTGACTGATTTGGTAGATGTAGCGTTTAAGAATAATTATTAAATATATTAAAATTACAGAGCTATGTTAATCTATTAACACTTTGAACGCCATCGGTATATCGTCAATTTTACATTTCTATTGACGTGAAATCTTTTCTATTAAAATCACATCTTTATAAATTAGTAACTTAAAAAACGCTGATAGATAGATATTCGACAGACCTTTATCTTTTTATCGCCCATATTTAAGTACTCAATATGTTTGAAAATTCATAAATATTGCAATTTAAAAGTTAAATAAAATTCTCGGCCCCCATGGCAGTCAACGTATTAATTCGTCCTTTCAAAATGCTATGATCAGCATTAAAGAGATAGTTCGGACACCAAATTTATATAGTTCAAATGCTTATCTATCACTTCCGGAAAAATTTTTCCTAAATTATTATTTAATATAACATAATTTCGGTAGTTTAAAACACACCTGGAGCAGTACGGTTTAGGCAGAAAAACCATAGAAGCTTAGGTCGAAAAAATAAGACAAAAGAAATACGAAAGTGTAAAAAGAAAAATCTAGCCTTCAGGTCGAACTGGAAACGTCGAACGAATCGGCTGCACGAGAAGTTTAGGTGTCGTTGATGGAAATACGACCTCTCCTTACAGTGACTTCGCGAACGTGGTGTTTCCTCTTAAGTGTACATTGCATTCGACACGTGTTCGACGTTATGTTGTGTTACTCTGCCGAGAAACGTTGAGGTGGTTTAGAATTCCGTGCAAGACGGTTTTCGAAACAGTCCCTGAGGTATACTTAACGGGTTTTAATAGCTAGGGGAATATAGCGGCAGGATGGGGGGATGGTTATTCTATAAAGCGTGTGAATTGAGTTTCTATCGGACACTGTAGAGGAGAAAAATTGTGCAGACCGTTTAATAGATTTTAAACAGATGAATAAATAAAATTTGTAAGATTTTAGAAACAATTTTTGAGACATACTTGAGTATTTTAGCAAGCTAGGGGGCACAGTTTTCGAAAGGACGTTGGGGTAGCAAAAAAGCTATGAGTTTTAGTTTCTACCACTATTTTCTAGAGAAGAAACGTTTAAAAAGTCGTTTGATAGATTTTGCACAGACAGATAAATAAAATTTCTAAAATTTTAGAAACAGTCCTTGAGGTATACTTAACCCCTTGGGTGCGGATTTATTTGAGAAAATATTTGCATGTAGAACGGATTTAATTTTTGGTTGTTTGTTGTTCACCGAAATACTGTAATTGCCTATTCTATTATGACTGATACAAGTTACGATGAAATGAACAGAATTGTTCATGTTAAATATTGTAAACTCAAATGACGTCTTAGACACATCATCCGCCCCTGGGGCAAACATGTGCATGACGTGTCTAAGACGTCAAGTGTACCCAAGGGGTTAATTATTTTGGTAAGTCAAGGTGCATAGTTTTTCGTAAGATGTTGGAATTGTAGCAAGGGGATGAATTTCAATTTCTTTGGTCCATCCAAATGGACAAACTTCATTTGCTATATTTTACAGAGGTAGACATAAATTGATCAGTTTTATAAAACTTTAGGATTACACGAAATAATCAGGTTTACGTACACTTTGCACAACCCTAACTCAAACAATTACTTTCCCTCCGATATCTCCACTTACCTATTTCCTTGAAACTCGTGACTCACCACTTTGCAGAGACCTAACACCGACCTATCCACTATTACCAGTTCCCATAATTCACAAAGAATTCCTCCATCTCCAATACAGCACCCACAAAAAAATGCTCTTTCCCACATTCCCTATCAAGCTCGCAAAAATTACAACTCCATCTTGAGAAAAAAGCCTCAAAGTCTTAAAATCATTTCAAGATCCTCCACAGAATGGACCATTCGATAAAACCAGAACAGAAGCACAAAGCCATATCGTCCAGTGTTGAAAAGTTTACGGACTCTGTTAATCGTATCACGATGCCATCGAATTAATAGATTTTTCTCAGTGAAAGAGAATATTTCCATAATGTTGAAAAATTCAACGAAACAAACCAATGACTTTCCCACTTCTGGGAGTCCCGGACTTACAAACTCGCCCGGTGTCGAGACGACGCCGAAGCCTCGGAAGAAGCTGTCCTTCAAAGAGCCAGAGATCCTGAGTTACTTGAAACTACGAAAGCCCTTCGCCAAGCCGAAGCCACCGCCGTTGCAGTTGATACGCTCGACGCCGAGCGTCGATTTCAGCTTCGATGAGAACCCCTTCGAGGAAGAGAACGATGACCTCGAGGAACTCGAGGTAAAACCGTGTGTGCCGTCCCGTGCCGCGCCGTGTCAAGAGTAAGACCCTTTATGGGGTTAGGTGACTCGTGCGAGGTTTGACGAGTTGCGAGAAAACGACTTTTACAGTCGATGAAATGCGAATGTTGGATGAAATGGCAATTGTTGATACATTAATTAGTTGAGCTCTCTGAGTCAACTGTAACTGCTATGTTATAGGTGTGGAGTTACCGGTTTCTAGTTACCTTTGAAGCTTATTTAGAGATATTGAGAATGCGCTCGAAACTCGATGATTCATGAAAGTTTCTTGGTTGTTTTATTGTTTTAGATCTAGTAAGCAGTAGTTTTATTAATTTAGTTTCAAGTGTATTGATCCTTGGAATGTTGATGCTAGAACTACTGGTGGGAAGTTTGTTATATTTTAAATTAGTAGATGAATAGTTTGAAAGAAAAGGATTTGTGGGAGGAATAGAAAAATTGGTTAACTCGATTAGTTCCTTTTTGTACGATAAATGTGGAAAATCTGAGGTATTTCGTTGGAATAAATTTGAAAATTGTTTCTAAAAAATAAAAATCAGTTATTTTGACTTACAATTAGTGAATTTAGTAGTTCTATCCTTAATATTTGATACACAAGTCTCCAAATTGTTACAATCCTTAATCCAAAATGATAATTTTGTAATTCTCCTGCCCTCCTCTAATTCCATATTTAAAATTCCACAATTTTGAACTCCTTAATATATTGAATTCAATGACGTCCATCAGAGATCTGCGCTTAACTTCAATATAAAATTTCCTATGACTCTAAAATCGTAACTTTTACGAATTCTCCAATAGATTCAACATTTAAATGTTGATATTAAAATGGCAAAGTCCTTTTGACTCTATACCTATTTGTATCGTTAAGCTAGCTTCGTAATTTCTACTATAGTGACCCTTTTCTAAAGCAGATCAATTTTTCTAAAGCAGAAACTATAAAGAGATAGATTTTCTAAAGCAGAAACCTTAAACAGATAGATTTTCTAATGCAGAAACCCTAAACAAATAGATTTTCTAATGCAGAAACCCTAAACAAATAGATTTTCTAATGCAGAAACCCTAAACAGATAAATTTTCTACCGCAGAAACTCTAAACTCTAAATAGATAGATATTCAGCAGACCTTCTTCATTTTAACGCCAATATTTAAATATTAAATATCTTAGAAAATTCATAATTATTGCAATTTAAACGTTACATGAAATTTCATTGAATTCAATAGCACCGGTCATCCCCCATGACCATGACCCCCTGCCATGACCCCCATGGCAGTCAACAAGTTAACAGAAAATATTTCACTCCAGTAAAAATAATAAAATTATCAAACTATCATTGTCGTTTAACATGCTAATTACATTTCCCCCCAAAGCAGGCTTTCCTCCTAAAAGTAACCACCACAAATACAATCCAACCTCCCATAGACCATCCATCCGTCCAATATCAAGTTTCATTTACACGTCACCCCTTAAATAATGCACTCATCGGTACGTTTAATTAAAAAGTCTGATTTCGTTAGAGTCAAGCAATGAGGGTGGTCAGAACGGTGGGCCAAGCTTTCGAGGTGTGCCATAAATTAAGCTTAAACAACGCTACGGAGGATCGTGACCGAGGGGAGAAAGATCGAGAAAGGGACCACGGTGAGAATCACCGTGACGTTTACGAGGACCAAGACGAAATACCGAACGAACCGTCTCAGCCTTCGCCTTCCTCCGTGCACAAAGGTCAGTATAAGTCGGTTTCTATTTCTCCACGATGGAATTTCCTTTTTGAATTCCATTGAAAGCCACGTTGTGATTCATCGGTACGCGTTCCATGATTACCGTTTATGTGGCTTGTCATTGAACCGAATCGGAATCTCTGTTCTTGGAATGTTATGTGTAACGATATCTTTTGTTGTAAGATGCACGTGGTTATACTGGTTTTGGAATAATAGCGGCGATTGTTAGTTGGAATACTATGTACATGATTTTTATTTTGATTATTTTTATTTTGACTGGGAAAATTGACTGTGAATTTTTTTATTTTTATTTGAGTAGTTTTCACTGCGTGTGCTATTGTTTATGAAAATGAGGGAGAAATTGTAGAGGGGTCTCGAAATTAATTTCTTATGGCTTAGATGATAGGTAAAGAAGGGTAGTAGGGGTTCTAAGGGGCCAAGAGTTAGAATTCTTAAGGATTGGTCTTTGAAATTTTGTGGTTTGTGTTACTTTTTTGTTATTTTGTATGGGTCAATTGAAATTGATTTATTTAAAGAGTTATTTGACGATGATTTCTGTTCTTTTTAATAATTTATTTACTGAAGTGGCGGTCCACTTGAGAGTCGATGTATTAATTATTGTGTCCAGAATGTAAGAATGATTCAAATGTCTTTTTTAGATATATCTCTGCTAGGAGATACGGAGGATTCAGTTCCAGAACAAACGTCCGTCCCTTGTCTTCTGAGGTCGCACGATATTCCGGCAACAACAGCTTCTACCTCGCCGATTAGGCAGTCGCCATCGGTAAGTTCTCCCCAAAACGAAAGCAAAATGGAACACCGATTATCCCCTAAGTATGGTTCCTTCTCAAATTCCTTCAAATCATTACTTTCTCTCAGAACGAAGCTATGATTTCTACAAAATAAAGGTTCGAACTTCAAATCGAAGAGTCAAACTTCAAATTCTCCTCTCTCACCTCCAAGAAACTTTTCCTAATTTCTACACCTGCTTAAAACCTAAATCACCAGACCCTAAATAAAGTGGCCGCATAATTTAACCCTTTGAGGACGATGGGCCCATATTTGTGCCTTGAGAAAAAATCAGATTAAAGTTAATCGATGCACGCATACACGATTAAAATAAAAAAATTAAAATATAACGATTTTTCAATAAACAGGTGGTTTTCGATCGCTAAATAAATAGTTATCTTTCATTATTTAAAGAAGTCTCCGTTAACCGCTTGCCGTACAATAACGAGTTCCACTCGTGACGTGATAAATAGAATAGTCAATTTTGAAGTGGTCCAAATATAATTGAATCAAAAGTATCAGTTGGTTATGACAAAATAAAATTAATTCTATGTTATTCAATATTGCGTTAAGTGCTTTGAGGACGACGGGCGCATGTATGCGGTCCGAAAAAAAATTTGATCATAGTTTGTCGGTGCATATATACACGATCACAGTTGACAAATTCAAGTATAACCGTTGAAACATTATTATACAAATAGTAAATTTCAACTGCTATACATTAACAGTCTGACTTTCAGATAAAAACGTGTTTTTTCATCTCCAAATAAATGATTCTTCCTCAATATTCAGAAAGTCTTCGTCCGCAAAGGGTTAAAAATTCAAGATAGATTGTAATTCCAGCAATCAATTCAGAGTTATTGCACATTCAATCACAAAAGAAATGGTACATCAAGGGGTTAAAGTCAAAAAGACACCAAAGAAAAAAAAAACAAACTTGTTCTCCATTCATCGAGACAAAGTCTCTTCCACCTGTCCCAATAATCGGAGTTCCACCGGAAGGTCGATGCAGGAATTCGTGAAAGCTAACAAATTGTTCGTTCAGGGCACGGTGACCTCCGAATGCGGAGGTTTACTGGTAGGAGGTGAATTAACTGCCCTCAAGCATGAGATTCAGCTGTTGCGAGAACGATTGGAGCAACAGAGTCAACAAACCAGAGCCGCCGTTGCCCATGCGCGATTGCTGCAAGATCAGCTTGCAGCTGAAACGGCAGCTCGCGTCGAAGCTCAAGTAAGTGGCAATTTCTATCAATTTCTATTTACAGGTTACCACAATACCTAGAAATATTTCACAGAAAATATTCTATTCGATCGATCCTTTCGTGGAGATGCAACCAACTATGGTAAGCCTGCAGTAATAGATTTCTTTGCTCAACTGCACATACGAGGAAGCAAGTTGTTATATGGTGCAAAGTCATCTCCAGTTACCGTAATAAGGGAGTGTAAGATATTGGATATATTCTTCTACTTCAAAACACCGTTATACAGAAGGTGTTTGGCATAGAGTACACTTAAATCGCCGGTTCAGGTTCTGATCTCTCGTGCTGTGTATTATTATCGGCCTCGGGCTTTGTGGTGCTCCTCTCTTCGATTGCATCACAGCTGAAGGGTTAAAAGGAGGTTTGACAACTGATAAATGCGTCGATGGTATTCTTAGATGGCGTCGCATCAATGCATTCTTCAAGTAGACAGTAAATGTCTTGGGTTCTCTTCAATCATTAAAACTGGTTGGACAGAGGAAAGTTACGAACGCGATATAGCTCGTGAAATCAGTTCGATTTTCAAGCACACGGTTTTTAGTTACTGTAATATTAGACATGCTTCTTTACCTAATTACTTTTGAGAGATTTTTCCTAAATGATTGCTTCATATACAGCCTCGGTGGATTGGAACTTTGGGGCGATATTGTATCCATTGTTACGTGCAAAGATTCGTAATTCACGGTCAATTCTAATAGTAGTTTTAACCTTTTGCACTCGGAGCCATTTCTGATTTTATATAGTAGTAACTTGGGGGCACTTTACTATTTTCTGTCTTGTGCCATTTCAATAGAAAAGATCAGGTAAACATACATTCCTTAACACTAGATTTGCGGGCGAGTAGTCCGCTACACCACAATATATTAGGGGAGGGTGGGGCAAAGTGGGCCCCTTAAAATTTTGGAGCCCAAAAGAATAAAGATATGACTATTTTTTGCTGAAGGGGCCCACTTTGCCCCACCCTCCCCTATATAAGAACTTTGGGAATAGAGGAATCAAAAGATGATTAGTTCAGTAATTTGTATATTATAACATACATGAGAAATATCTACTGTATCACGTATCTATAACTTTGGAAGGTGTTTCTAAAAAGGTAGGAATCCGTCAATTTGACGGCTTCCGTAAACCTAGTGTTAAAATGTTGCAGTGCAATAAAGTCATCCTCTGTAATTATTAATAAATTTGAAGGTTCCCTCAGAGGGAGCAATTAAATGGTACCTGATGATATGGTCGACTTAGAGTCTCCTCTCAGGTGGGACATCAAAGTTCAAAGGGTTAAGAGTATCAAAATAAAAAGAATTCACGGAACCCAAAGAAGATTTAACACTTTATCGACCGGTAGCCGATTAATCGGCTTTTCGGGCCCAACACTTTCGGACTTTTAACTTATTAATTGGTTGCTACGGCAATTATAATTATACGGCAAAAATAAAAAGCAATTTGTTTCTAAGCTAAGTCAAAAGTTTCACAACTTTCGATTGTTAGAAGAAAAAAATCATAACATTGTCAGAAATCATTGAGAACAAACGTAACGCTGGCTCTCATCAAAAACCGAAATTACTTTCTTGCTGACTCAATAGTAGGTAATACTAGAGACAATATTACAACAGCAGAGAACCTCAGGGTCCCCTAATATTGTATTTGGGGGCCTCACCCCTAGGGATTGACTGCATAGAAGCAATTTTTGAAACACCGATAAAAATCTTGAAAAAATTGAATTTTTAAAACTGTCCGAAATAGCAAATTGTATGAAAATAGAGTGTGCAAAAGTCGAGGGTCGCCTGTATTGACATGAAAAAGATAAAATCCTCTAACAATATAGCTAGCTGCATCTGTAAAATTTCTGATTTTGTAAGGACGCAATTTTAAGAAAAAAAAGTTTCATTTCATGAATATGATAAAATTAGTAAAATAACAGTGGCCTTCAACGTGTTAAAGTCACACAAAATTTCATTGAATTAAACAGCACCGGTCACTATTGACCCCCCATGACCTTCAACGTATTAATGAGACAATCAAACCAATGTTAACGTCTACAATTTTCTTATTTCCAATTAGGCACGGACCCATCAGCTACTGGTGCAAAACAAAGAGCTGCTGGAGCATATAGGCGCCTTGGTGGGTCATCTTCGAGAGCAAGAACGCATCTCGAGCGGCCATGTGACATCTCAATCGCAGATGCCGGCCTCTGCGACGATGCAGCAAACCACCACAGTTCCGGACTTGTCGAATCTCGGCCAGGTAACGCTCTACCGAATACCATGACACGAGTGCTCAAGAGTCCAACGAGTCGACTGCCTGACGACGTTGCATTTCAATTAACGTTTAACACTGTATTTTGTATCCCCTCCCTTTTTTTTATACAGTAAAGCCTTTTGTACCGTTTTTTTTTAAACTTCTTTAATAAACCAATTTACATGCAATTTTATGTTTTGCACCTTGACGAACAAATAAGAATTTGTTTTCCGCATTGAATTTTATTCAATAAATAATTTGTACTTGACTATGGCTGTTCAACTTTGGGACAGTGTTTTTTAACCCTTTTGCATATAACAATGTGTAACACTTGTGGCGCGGGAAATAAAATAGGAAATGTGCTAGTTTTTTAAAAATTATCAAATTGAAAATATTAGCTGGTCAGGAAGTAGTTTGATTGTTTTATTAATATTACTTTCAGTTATAAGAAATATGAGAAATCAGTGAGAACTTTTGATTTAAGGAAGTAATTTTTAATCATTACTTGTTACCAATTACAAAAGAAATAGGCCAAAGGGTTAATTTCACTGTTAGAACGAATTTACAGAAGAAATAGAATTGTTTTCCTATTTTGTATTAGTCTAGTTTGTTAGTTTTGTAAAAATTAAAGGTTGAGTCGCAATTGAGATATTAAAGCGAGAAGAAGAGGTAGATTAAAGTTGAACAACCCTGGTCTGATTTTTTTTAACTGCGTTGCTTTGATTTATGTTGTGTTATATTTGTATTTACTGATCGTTGATAATATCTGGTTTGCACGTTGTATTTGAAAAATGTGACTTTTATGGAAATGAATTTTCTGGAAAAGATCGAATCGCCTTTGAAGCTGAAGCGCGCGAAAATTCTGTTGCACGCGAGTGACAAGTTTCGCACTCGGTCAGCCGACAGGAAGATATCAATTTAATGCTGACATTAAAGCTAAATCGCTAATCCAATAATTGTGCTAAGCGCCAGTGTTGCGATGTTATGTAACAGGTCTTCGCACGGGACTTTGGACTTTGTACTACCAACAAGTGCTAGGTAATGTTACCAGTTACGTTAGTTCAATAGAATGTGGCATGTTATTGACAAATTCGATTTTAAACGAAATTAGGATTATCTGTAAAAAATTCAACGATCGCCAATTTCTTACAGATAAGACTTAATTTTCCGTCAAATTGGATTTTAAACAGAAATTAGGATTATCTGTAAAAAATTCAACGATCGCCAATTTCTTACAGATAAGACTTACTTTTTCCTTGAAATTGGACTTTGCATATACACCTGAGACTTGAGCTTTTAAATACTGAAATAAAATCAGCAAATATTCACTAATTATACGATGCAAATATAAGAGCATTGAAGAGATAAGAATTGTAAATTTTTCTACTTATTGAAAATAAAGTATTTACTGTAAAGTCTCAGATATTCAAATTGATTCCTGTATATTTGTGATTTGATATTGGAAATATGAAAGATATGTTAGAAATCTATTTTAATGTCATCATCTCGCGCATAGTGTCAACGACCAGGAGGTCAAAGTTCGCCATGGGAATTGGATCCACCTTCTCCATATTGCCCTTATCCACCAGAATCTTTGTACGCTGGTAGTCTTAACACGATTGGAATTCATGGAAATAGCAGTTCGGCCGACCAACTGCAATTCCAAACGCAACTATTGGAGAGGCTGCACAATATAAGTCCCTATCAATCTCAGAGATCGCCTTTCACCACACCATCTCCGTATACGATGGGTCCCAGTCTTCTTCTACCACCGACCACTAGACCTTCCGTAAGTAATTTCAAGATATTGCAATTAGATTTTTATTAGATTCAAACAATTAAATTTCTACCAAGCTTTTATTTTTAATGAAATACATAATCACTTACGTTATTAACACTTTATCGACCGGTATTTTTTTTTACATCCTACTCACTTGACCGCAAATACTTTCCTGATACCGATATCTCTTCGAAAATTATAAATTCTCGTCACAGAATCCTTGGCACAGTTAACCGCAATGATAAACAATAATTTATTAATCGCTATGGTAACTGATTAATTAGTTAAAACTCCAAAAGCGTTGGGCCTGAAAAGCTTATTAACACTTTGAACGCCACCGGTATTTCGCTAGATTCATCATTTCTACTGAAGTGGAACTTTTTCTATTAAATTCGTATTTTTGCAAAGTAGAAACTTTAAAGATACAGATAGATAAATATTCGGCAGACCTTTATCTTTTTAATGTCGCTATTGAAATATTTAATATATCCGAGAATTCATAAATATTACAATTTCCAAGTTACACGGAAATTTAATGAATTCAATAGCGCCGGTCACAGGTGACCTCCATGGCAGTCAAAGTGTTAATAGGCTACCGGTCAATAAAGTGTTAACAATCATTTCTCATCTAGTGTTCAAACTTTCAATGCCGGTTCGATAAAAATCAATTGGTCCTTGAGGAAAATATCTTGAAGAACAACATTACTTTCCAGTCCTCCTAATACTCTACCACATCAAAGATTTTTACCACATCTACAACGTATCTCTACAATAAACAATTTCAACATTCCAGAATTCGGCCCAGCTATCACCAAACTCCATGTCCCTGAGGGTTTCTCAACCGAATAGCTTCTCCTCGTCGCCCATAATGAGCCACAAGCTAGAGAACTACGGAAGTAACCTGGATACCTCGGATTTGCATTTGACGTTTATAAAACCCTTGCCTTGCACCAGCGAAAGGAACACCGTTCACTCGGCAACAGAAACAAAGGGTAAACAGGATCGAATGAATCTACATGACGAAATACCACCGATCGTGTTGGATCCCCCGCCTCAAGGCAAACGTTCAGAAAGTACGGCTAAACAGGTGCCAGATAAGCAAAACTCGATCGTCCAAGGAACGAATAATAGGAGTAAACAAAATCAGAAGAATCTAGCGACCATTTTGAGGACACCGGGACCGCCACCGTCACGAACGACCAGCGCAAGATTACCATCGAGAAGCGACTTGATGTCTGAAGTTCAAAGGACAACGTGGGCGCGACATACGACCAAATGAAAAAAAAGGAAGAAGAGTTTCTTCGGACCTGACACGAAGAAGAAGAAAATTCGACATATCATAGATTGAGTAGGACGGGAATCTTTCTACCTAGAAATTCATTTTGTATTGTAGATTTTCGGTGTTGCTTGCGTCGTGATTTGAGGGTATTCCTTGCCACGTTCGTTTTATCGATGAATTTTTATACCATATCAATTTAATCTAGGTCTCTGCTACATTTTAATACAAACGATTGAAGTATTGGTATCATTGTTTCAATATGTTTTAATATCGTGTCATTCTTTATGAGAATTGGGACAGGGAATGTAACGAGGTGCTAAATATTGTCTTTTTATTAATGCGAGACGCTGAATCGCCAGAAAAATGGATTCTACCGAGCCATATCTTTTTAAGACACCGTGATTCTTGTATTCATATTTGTTGTTAATTGTTCAAATGTAGAATCACTCGAGTATTATGATGCGTTTGAAATTATCGTTGATCAATCGGTGAACAGGAATATCAAGAATGATTTAATATTTGTATTAAAGTTCTAGCTGAAATATCGTAGAAATTGAATTGCAACGCGAGACCAATGAGAGAGAATGATCTTTAGACGTACATTTATTTCATCTTGTCATATGTAACTGGAGTGGAGTGCTTGTAGAAATTGGAATGATTAGCTTTCGGCATAGAAAATTACAAGATTGTAGTTACGGTTCATCGTTTACTATTTTCCCCTTTGTACGAATTACAGATTTTAGCGTCATTGTATTACCTTCATTGTCCCTATTGTTATTATGCAAGGATAAAAGGTAGAATGGAAGAAAGGTCTTTCTTTTATTGAAGTTCATTAATTGAAAATATTGAATTTTCAATGATTTTAGAACGATAGAAATTACCAGGAAGTGGCGAACACAAAGAGTATGTTCATTATGTATCCCGGTTTAGAAAGTTGTAATGCGAAGCTGATAAGTAGACTGGCAAATCCGTGCCAAAAGTAGCAACCTCGAGAGAGAGAGTTTATTTTCAATATATTTTTAAGTGAATGTAAATAAAGACACTTAACATCAGCGTGTACATAAGATTACTATCCGTGTACATATTATTTACTTCAGAGTGAGGCATTAATGAGGCGTAGATAATTATATTAGGGGTAACGAAAAGTAATAAAAAATTTTTGTTTGCTGGCAAAACACATTTACTTATTAAAGAAATCTTAAATACTAATCAACAAAATAGTTTCCATAATTTTCTAACACTTTTTGCCAGCGTAAAGGTAGATGTTCGATTCTCTTTTTAAAAAAGTCCTCCGATTTTTTGTTGAAAAACGTTTTCACTTTTCCAATTTTGATTACTTTTCGGTACTCCCAATATATCAATTATAATTGGTGCTACGTTTTTGCGAATGACCAAGATCAGAATTCACGCGTATTTAGAAAGTTAGCTTATTTTATTGTCCACGCTCTTTATACCAAATAATGATGAATTTGTCTAAAACAAAATGTTTTTTCTTTAAATTTACTAGCTTCCGTTAGAATTTTATTTTTTCTGCATTACAATAGAAACTCGTGAGACAAATTGCGTGGATGAAACTTCTATCGTTTAATTGCCTGTTCATAGAATTAAATAAAAAGTTGCATGGACTGTACGATTCTGTAATAATATCAACAAATTGAGACTTATAAAAATTGTATAATTTTTACATATCACAAATAGATCTCTTAACCCTCTATAACCGATTTTCTCTTCGTTGGCAAATATATAATTCGATAATTGATAAACATGAGAAATTGTAAGGTAATTAAAAAAGAAACATATTTAGTTAATTAATTGTACAACCCTTTGTTATCATTGTAGTACTTAAAGTCATAAATTACTTTGTAGTTCTTTAAACATATAAATTAAGTGACAAATTAAGAGAATTATAGGGGGTTAATGAAACTATAAAGTTTTAATAAAGGAATAATGATATATCATAAAAACTTTTGTCTTTTATTGAAGTGAAAAGAAAGGATTCATTCTTTACGTTCTCTAAATCGTGAAATACGGAATGTTCATGTATACATGAGCTTTAATGGCGTGCAACTGAATGCGTGCTGCTACGTTTCATCACCCATAAATTAATAACACTACGAGTTTCATTATTCCAAATGTACTCGTACTTTTCTACCCTCCTGGCAAACAGTACACCGTTAGACAGCGAAAAGACCGGAACCGTTTTTCGCTTCTCAATGAACCGCGTTAAACAAATTCTCTCACAAATATGTGAAATAATTAACAATTTTAATACGAAATAAAATATATACTGTACGAGAGATAATCGTCTACTTTTCGTGATTGTAAATTTAAAATAAAAAAGTTCATTTCAATTCTGTTGTGATTATGTTTTAATCAATGAATTTTAGATTTGTATCTTTGCCATTAAATGAGTGTAGAATATTGAATAGTGAGATTCTGCGATAAAAAAGTTACGCGAAAGAAGTGGAAAAATTGCAATCCAAGAGACATGATTTTCTCGTAATTTCCGTGAAACGTCCGCTCAATTTCCGTCGCGAAGAAAAGTGGGAGAGAAATTTTTCATTCATATCCGATGCAATTCGTTCGTAATTAAAGAAGAAAAAAAAACGAGATAACATGATGGCAGAACAAAAGGATATTTCAAAGGAAGATTTAGAGAACGGGCAGGAAATTAAGGCGGAAGAAAAGTCTTCTGGAATTTTGCGATCGAACAGCGCGTCTCGAACTCGATCCAGAATTTCATCACCGTTATTTCCCATGGAACAGGTAATTTTCTATCGCTCTAATTATTTTTATATAAAGATAGAAATTTTTGTAAATTCCTAATAAAAATGATTCGACAAAACATGGGTTTAAATTGTTCGAAATAATTGCACAAGATGTTTCAAAAGTATTAAAATAATAAAATATGAAAAAGTAAAATACTTTTCTATTCGTACATAAAAAATATTCTTTGCACAGAAGCTTATAGTTCTCAACACTAGATCTACCGACGATTAAAATTAATTAAAAACAAAAATTAAATAAGTATCTTAGAAGAAAATAAGTAATATCTGAAGCTACAAAAAAATTCAGAACAAAACTCAATTAATCTGAAACATCAAAATCAATTTTAACCTTGGTAGATCTAGCGTTAAGACTAATTCGCAAGCATGAGCGACATCTTCGAAAATAAATTGTGTACAGGAATGTACACACGAATCCGGTAATTATTAGAATTGAGTGACGAACACGTTACTGCAATTAAATGAAATTCATTTCCTAGCAGTAGGTGTTTCGTAGAATGTCATTTCATGCCGATTGATAAAAAATGTTGACACCCTTTCATCTCACTGGTATCTATTTAATCAGCAAATGTACGAGAAACGAAAAGGCTGAATCGCGTGTGAAGCGAGCACCGTTGTTTTCGATACATCCACAGATAATATATTAATGACTTTTAGATGTACACCAACCTAATATTAATTTCCAGATAACGATCCTGAGAGACATTGTCCTCGGAGGAGTGTTAATTACCACTGATTACTGTCACAATCGCGTGCACTCGCGTTTAATTCCAATTAATTGTTGCGGAGAGAGAAATTGATGCTCGCGGCCTACGAATTTCAGAAGAGACTACGCTAATCAAGTGTCGTGACGTAGTTGTCGCATGTAGTAGGTCAAATTGATTACTGTAAATGTTAGAAGAAAGAATAATATTTACCAAAATGTTCTACTGTCGATTAATTAATGATTATCGGTAATTAACAATTTTAGACAACGTTGTATAATAATTTTAGTGCTAGAAACATCAAACTTGTTATATTTGAATTCGGCGGAAGTGGACATGTTACTGAGTGGCAAATTTAAATTCAAGTTTCTGTAATAATGTAGCTATCCAAATTAAATGAAAAGTAACTTGAAAACGTAAATGTATGTTAAATAAAAAACGATTATTCAGTTATGCAACAGCTTAATGAAAAACTTTAATGTTGTTCTTTAAAAATATCGCGACTCTGTGCTGTGTTCAATTTAATTACTAAGAATGCAGATGGAAAAGGCGTATCAATTTATCGCATAAAAATGTTCTTTGCGAAACTTAAACTGTTTATATGTCAACTTTTTTAAGAGCACCACTAATATGAATTCGCTACTAACACTACAAGGAAGCTCACTTAAAAATTTGCAAACTAAAATCACCCCTTGTCTTCTGTTCCATTAAAACTACTCCACAATGCCATGCAACTATCTCATAAAAGTGGAAAAAGCAAAATAACATATTCTAAAACAGAAGTTTAAGCAACTCAAAGCAAATATAACATAAAAACCTAAGAACTATACATCAAAAGAAACAACTCCCTAAAATCTCAGTCTTTCCATGCAAAAAAACGTGTTCGTTAAGATCCATTATGCAGATAAACGAACCCAGTAATCTTTATCTTCCGTGACCACAAACGAATCATCCCCCAAGCACCCTAAAGGAGGCCGTGCTTAGCCGCTAAAACGAAAAAGAACGTCGGTGCTAGGGGATGATTTTCGTGAGTATCCAGAACTCGCGTGCAACACGTTCGCGAGAGTCTGAGGGAGGAAGAACTGATTATGTAGCATAAGGGTTGGGTCACATGAAGAATGCTAGGTGTACGTAGGTTGGATGGTTTGGTCGAACGTGCTACGGTATTCTTTCAGGGCGCGGCACGTCGCATGTGACCTCGTACTTCTAGACCATGTCGGCCCGTGCCGAGGGTTCGAACTCTCCCATGCAACACTGGTTCCCTTTCTACACGCCATTCTTATTCCAATTTCTTGTTGACGAAAATAGTTAAAGCGACACACTGCCTTTTACATATGTACATTTTCTTCTGATGATTGTTCAGGTCCTTTGTAGTCCTCTACACCGTGGAATTAGAAATGTTCAGAAGTCTTCTATGAACTTCTAAGCTGCTCAAGTTCATTGCTCTTAAATAGGATTATTGTCATCGTTTGTCTGTTTTCCAGAGGTACATGCAACTTGTCTTCAACAATATTTCAGTGACAATAAAACTTCAGAAGTGGTGCAAAGGTAGAAGGAGGGAAACTGATTGATTCTTTTTGTAATGAGGGTTGTTACACAAGCTATTGTTATTCCTATTTCTTGTTGACCAAAGTAGTTATGATGACACAGTGTCTTTTACATATGTACCTACATTTTCTTCTGATGATTGTTCAGGTCCTTTGTAGTCCTCTACACCGTGGAATTAGAAATGTTCAGAAGTCTTCTATGAACTTCTAAGCTGCTCAAGTCCATTGCTCTTAAATAGGATTACTGTCATCGTTTGTCTGTTTTCTAGAGATACATGCAACTTATTTTTAACAAAATTTCAGTGACAATAAACCTTCAGAAGTGGTGCACAAGTAGCAGGAGGAAAATTGATTGATTCTTTTTGTAATGGGGGTTGTTACACAAGCTATTGTTATTCCTATTTCTTGTTGACCAAAGTAGTTATGATGACACAGTGTCTTTTACATATGTACATTTTCTTCTGATGATTGATCAGGTCTTTTGTAGTCCTCTACATGTCGTGGGATTGGAAATGTTCAGAAGTCTTTTATGAACTTCTGAGCTGCTCAAGTCCATTGATGATAAATAAGATTATTGCCGTTGGTTGTCTGTCTTCCAGAGGTATATCTAACTTACAATAGCGTCAATCAAATTTCAAAAGTGATGCAGAGGTGGCAGGAGGAAAATTGATTGATTTTTTTCCTAATGAGGGTTATTCCACCAGCTATTCTTATTCCTATTTCTTGTTGACTAAGAGTTGTCTGTTGAATAACAGTTATCATAGGAGCACACATTCTTTTTTATATGTACAGTTTCTTGCGATCTTCTTTTGCAGTTCTGCTACGTGAGATTAGGGATGTTCAGAAGTGTTCTACGGTTTCTGAGCTGTTCAAGTCCATTGATCTTACATAGCATTATTGTCACCGTTTGTTTGTTTTCCAGAGATATAACTAAATTACTGTCAATCAAATTTTAGTGACAATAAAATTGCAGAAGCGATGTAGATGTAGCAAGACTTTAATTAATTGAGTTTGTAAAATAAAACTCCCGATATTTGCTAAGCATGGCGAAAAGATATTACTTATATATCTTGTCATTGTTAAATTAAAAATTCTATGAAACGCGACATAAAAACGATGAAGAACTTCTAAGTCCCTTACAAGGCCAAATCAGGGTCAGAAGAAACGGGTCATAAAAATCACGGCACAATCGTACGGGGGAAGAAGATGATAAAAATCGTGATGTCCCCCATTTATCCGCGCTATACAACCCTTCGTGTTTTTTGAAGATTTGTGGCGGCGACGGAAGTGAAGAGCCTTCGACATTAAAGTGGAGTAGCCTCGATATTAAAGCTAAATTATAGGCACCGATACAGGCGCGGTTGTAGCAGGGGATTGCCCGTGGCACGTTGTTCGTTATCGGCACGATGGCAGTTCTCTTCAATCCATCGAACCTGATTCAAGTCTCATCCACCCCGGTTAACGTAAACAGTCGGTGTCCTCGAGTTATCCATAGAAAAAAGTAACTTCATGGACAGTGTGTTTTATCCTATTTTTTCCAAGAGTTAAGAATGTGCTTGAAACATCTTCAATAATTCATGACAGTCACGTGTTTATTTTTTTTCTATGTAATTTGCAGAATATTCTTTTATCAGCTACTTTTATTATGGTGATAATGTGATATTAAGTGCATCGTCTCAAGTGTTTTATTTGACGTATTTAAAATTTGATTCGAAGAATATTCCGTGTCTTGTAAAACAGTAGAATTGAGACGGTTTAGAGTAAGTCAGTGATCAGAGTCAGTGGTCAGTGAATTAGAGTAAGTCAGTTAGTGATTTAATGAATTAAAAAAATCACGAGTGAATGCGGTGTTTTAATTCACCGGTCAATCAGAACTTGTACTGCGATGCTAGCGTGAGAGAGGATGATGTACGAGCAAAATACATGCGAATAATTGGTGGGTTTTGCCTTCCTCGTGCAGGTCGAACCTTCTTCTCCACAACCGTCGGTCGACCGATTTTCAGTTACGTTTGCCATTGCTGAAAACGACGATTTACAAAAGGCTAATTCCTCCGCGGAAATTGTGCAGACGAACGGCAATATTGATAACGGGAGAACCATCATAGATATGCAGAGAATATCAATGACTGGTTTGTATTATAAGAAATCTTATCGATGAGAAATCTCATCATTTGGAATTCCTTAACACTAGAACTATCGATGTTAAATCCATTATATTTCAGTGTATTAAATAAGTACTTTGAGAAAAGAATAGTCAATAGATGGAAAAGATTATCGAATCGTTAATCTATGTTTCATAAGATCAACATAGAATTTCTACTGTATGACTCTCCTATAAACTTTGAGAATTTTTTGAAAAAATTGTGAACCAGTCATTTCGACTGGCTTGGTAGCTCTAGTGTTAAACTTTTGTCAACTTCTGAACAAATTAACATACTTTTGAAATATATTTAGAGCAACTGAATTCTTTTAATAATTCTATATTAATATCAGTTATGAATAATTAAGTATTAAAGTAGTGGAATAAAATGAAGAAATTTCATACCTAATAAATAATTACTTTCATTTAAAAAAAAAAGGAAATGAGAATGTAAAATTAAACGCGGGAAATAAAAGCTTTGGTAGCTGTTTTCTGCAGTTAATTTTTGTCGCTAATTTCTATGGTTGTTAGCATTATGAAAATATGGAAAATAATTATTTGATAGTTTTCAAGTATTAGTAATTGGGAAGAATGAAAGAACAATACTTTCCAGAGGATGAAGAGGGCGATGAAGAAGATTATTCCGCCTCGGCATGTGCAATTATGCAGCGGCGAAGTTCAACGCGACGGCAAAGTAAACGCAAACGACGCCCTTCCTCCCCTTTTTCCGCCGAAGCGGAATCAACTCTGCGACGTCGATCTTCCGTTTATACTATCAGCTCTGGAGAGTTAGTACAATAAATTAATTAACGCGCGCGTTATCTACAGAAAAAAATAAAAATTTGATAAAATAAGAACCTGCGCGTTATACATTGGAAAGCGGCATGAAGGATGTCAAATTAAATAATAAAACTATGGTGGGATTTTAACTAAGAAAAAAAAGAATGCCGAAAAGATAAAAATACGCGTAATACAATAGGTGCGCGTTATCTATCGAAAAATATGGTAAATCGAATATCGTATTTGCAAGTTTTGCAAATTTTTTTGATATAAAATTTCAAGAACATGACAATTTTTAAAGTAAACGATCATGGATACGGTGCTAAAGTTTTGGAGTTCCAATTATTGAATTTTCCTAAAAAGATTTGGGGTAAATTATTATTTAATTAACTCGAATCCCACCTGGAATTGTATGTCTTCAAATTTCTATCGCGTGGTCTTCGAAATTTAAAAATTTTATCCCTTGCTGGTGTAGAATCACACTGGTCGACTTAGACTTCCAACTACTGAATTTTTCATAAAAAAATGATTCTGAAGTATTATGACAATACAAAACAACAATTTAAATTTTCAAAATTTTAAACAAGTGTCATTAAGTAGTTCTACACTCCTATTTTAATAATTTGCATTTCAAAAATATACTAGGGGTACCGAAAAGTAATAAAAATTATTTTTTTCTAGCGAAAAACATTTATCTATTTCAAAAAATCTTAAATACTAATTAACAAAATAATTTCCATAATTTTCTAACACTTTTTGTCAGCGTAAAGGTAGTTGTTCGGTTCCCTTTGTGAAACAGTCCTTCGATTTTTGGTTGAAAAACGTTTTCACTTTTCCAATTTTGATTACTTTTCGGTACCCCTAATATTTACCTTGTTATTTAACCATACCTTCGTCTATATTCTCTGTGAAATCCGTGCAGAACAGCGATCTCAATGGAAGAGGGTGGAAATCAGGAGCAAATATTCGAGAAGTTGAAATTGCACAAAGAAGTTTTGAGCGGAGTGAAGCAACAACCTTGGCCACTTCGTCGGAAGATCAAACTCGTTCGACAGGCAAAGTCTTACGTCAGAAGACACGAAGGGGTTCTTCAAGAAAGACTTGCTCAAACTCGCAGTACAAAAGATGCAATTGCACGACTTTCTCTTTTCACCACGAAGGTACAACGAGCTACAACATATCTTCAAATGAAGAAACTTAACACTTTACCGACCGGTAGCCGACTAATCGGCTTTTCGGGACCAACACTTTTGGATTTTTAACTCATTAATTGGTCGCTACGGCAATTCATAAATTATTATTTTTCATTACGATTAACTGTGCCAAGGACTCAGTGAAGGAACTTTGCAATTTTCGAAGAGACATCGATATCAGGGAAATATTTGCGTGCAAGTGACCGAAAAGAAGTGGGTAGAATGTTAAAAAATACCGGCCAGTAAAGTGTTAAAATCGATGTGTTTTATAATCAAACAAACGTAAATACATTTATTTATTATTAAATCATAGAAATGGCAGTATTGTCGAAGAGAACTAGTAAATCTCCAAACCTGGCTGATACCTTGGGAACTTCGAATCAAAGAAATAGAATCTCACTTCGGCTCCGCGGTCGCTTCTTACTTCACATTCTTAAGATGGCTCTTTTGGATTAATCTCGTCATGTCTGCGACTCTCACTGCCTTCGTGGCGATTCCAGAAGTACGAAATTCCATCGACGACCTAGAAAATATATTCTAATAAGTGCAAATACATTTATAATCCCTTAACCAGTTAACTGTGGCGATTTCTTTTGAAAGTGTGTACCTACAATTCGACTACTGAAAGATGGCTAGAGAGCGGCGGAATCTCTCGTTTTCAAATTCCTATTACTGCTATTCTATTTTTGGAGTTTCGAAAGCTAGTCTCCTAAAGTAAAAGTCTAAAAATCAAATAGCGGGAATAGACGGTTGAATACGAGAGTTTCCACCGTTCCCTAGCCATCTTTCAGTTGTTGGACTATACGTGAATCACAAAAATCTTTTTAGTTATTCGGTTTATTTCGGCATGGCCTCAAAATATTCCAAAAATCTTGAAATTTACGAATATATTTTAGTTTTCATCAAAATTACAATTTAAGTAACGATTGGTCGCTAACTTTTACGTACGACGGGAATACTCGTCAATACACAAAACCTGGCCGTTTCTCCATGACGAGTATACTCGTCAATTATAGCTAATTGGTTAAGATAAGTTGAATAAATTAGTATTAATATTTAATCTTGAATTTCGTCGTTAGGTACTCACAGCTGATCCAGCTCTTGCTGGAGAACGAAAAATTATGCTGAAAGAAGAAAGTATTAAATCAAAGCATCTCCTGACTCTATGGGAATTCGAAGGGGTTTTGAAGTTTTCACCATTCTTTTATGGATGGTATACTAACCAGGATTCTGGAAATGGTTACAGACTACCTTTGGCATACTTTGTGACGAATCTCGTTGTCTATACTTACAGTTTCTTTGCTATATTACGCAAGTAAATAACGTGGAATGATGTGAATTGAAATTTTTGTTAATTGTGTTCTAACAATAAGTTTGGTTTTCTTTAGAATGGCAAAGAACTCGAGGATGAGTAAACTCACGGAGAAGGAAGATGAATGTGTCTTTTCTTGGAAATTGTTCACCGGCTGGGATTTTATGATTGGGAATCCTGAAACAGCACACAATAGAGTGGCTAGTCTTGTTCTTGGATTTAAGGAAGCCTTGTTAGAAGAGGCTGAGAAGGAGAAGGATAAAAGAAAGTAAGTATTAGGGATACCGAAAAGTAATCAAATTTTTTTTGCTGGCAAAAGACATTTATTTATTAAAGATATGTCAAATACTGATGAACAAAATAATTTCCATTATTTTCTAACACTTTTTGCCAGCGTAAAGGTAGTTATTCGATTCCCTTTTTAAAAAAGTACTTCGATTTTTTGTTGAAAAACGTTTCCAATTACGTTTTAACTTCTTCAATTTTGATTACTTTTCGGTACTCCTAATATATCAATTATAATTGATGCTACGTTTTTGCGAATGACCAAGATCAGAGTTCACGCGTATTTAGAAAGTTAGCTTATTTTATTGTCAACGCTCTTTATACCAAATAATGACGATTTTTTTCAGCTTATGCTTACACTTTTTGCTAGCGTAAAGATTCCCTTTTTGAAAAAGTCCTTCGATTTTTTGTTGAGAAACGTTTCCAATTACGTTTTCACTTCTACAATTTTGATTACTTTTCGGTACCCCTAATATTTTAACACGAAACTTCCTCAGAGCGAATATCGGTGGCGTTGAACAAATTAATTAATTATTATCTACCAGATACTCTTACTGATCTAAAATCTATTTAAAGTTTTAATTTGTTTAAATAAAAATGGCATGATAAAATTTCTTTTTTGGTTGAATTTCCATCGTATGAATTGAGCAAAGAGTTCTCAGTGAAAAATTAGAATAATTATGTAAATAAATCTGAACTAAAAATGAAACTATCAATTTTCTTCGCTTTCCAGCTGGAAAATCATTACAATGAGGATCTTCGTGAACATCTCCGTGATGTTGTTGCTAGCTCTCTCAGCTTTTGCAGTTGTCAAAGTCGTCGATCGAAGTGCGGAAGAGCTGGAACAAAATAATTGGTGGCGGCAGAATGAAATTACTATTGTCATGTCTCTAATTACTTATTTATTTCCAATATTCTTTGAAATTCTTGGCTTACTGGAAAGTTATCATCCTAGGAAACAACTTCGTATGCAGCTTGCAAGGTGAATTAACAAAAACTATTGTAATTATTTACACCAAATAATTGTAATTAATAATCAACGTATTTACACTTCATTTTGACAGAATTATGGTCCTGAATTTATTGAATCTTTATTCCCTCATATTTGCACTATTCGGCAAGATAAATTCAATGGTACGTGGAAGAAATTAGAAAGAAGAATAATTTTAATTATTCGAAAAATGGATGTTTTTTTTATCGAATTTTATTCTGCACTTTAGAAACAGGATTTGAGCGATCTTAAACCAACAATTAAAACTTGTACGTACAAACCTATCAAGTGTAACAGCGATGTAACCAAGTCGAAACATTTTGCTACTCTTGCATCTATGAGTTTGATTCTAATGAGTAATATCACAAATAATCAAACGAGGGACGAACTTCCTAAAACAAGTAAGCTATAGTTCAGTCAAATGATCCTTCTTGTAATTAGATTTATAAAAAAGAAAAAAAAAATATGTGAAATTGTTCACGCAGCTCTACAATCGTTTACGATACCCGAGGACTTCTATTTAAATCCAATAATTGATAATAAAACATTGGAAGAAATATACAATACCGGAGATTATCCTCCGTTGGATTACACATACGATGGCGACTACGAGGGAAATGATTTAGGAAACAATGGATTTCAAACTGTGCTTATTAACAGGAAAAATAACGCAAGCACCTTGGAAAACTATACTTTAAGATCAACTGAAGAAACTGAAGTTTCTGATGGAACTTCTTATACTTCCACTGAAAGTTACAGTGATACTTCTTTATTCGATTTCACGGACGATACGAGCTCTTCTTCTTCACTTTCTTCTACTTCTTTGACTTCTTCTTCGCCCACGGAGACAATTTCTGATGGAATTCCTGAAACAACGAGTGAAATTGTTAGTAGAGATTTAAGCACAGTAAGCGAAGACTCAACCACGGCTTTTGATGTTACAAATATGATAGATCAAAATTCAATTATCACTACTTTGAGCTCAGATACTGAATCTTCAGTTATTACGAACACGGAAAGCGTAGAATCGAGTACGTTAAACACAGAAGAAACGACTACGCCGAATAATTTCATGACAGAAAGCAACGGTCATGTAATTCCACTTGTAGAAAATAATTACATTGTGAAGTGTTTCGAACAAGTCTGTAATACTACGACACAAGATACAGGTATAAAGATATGTAATGATAAATTGATTTTGGATCTTTTTCAATGAAATCTATAGTATTCATTTATGAGTTAATGATCCGTGTTTATTTAGCTACCTCGATGAATCGATTGGACTTAAAAACACGGAAGAAACTTCGTAGATTGTGCTGGGAAACGATGTTTGGACAGGAACTTGCAAAACTCACCGTTATGGACTTGGTAAATTGTTAAAATAAAATTTAATGCGTATTCCTTAATTTATATATTGCGAATTAATAATAGCAGAATGTATTTGCTGTTTTCGCAAATAATGTAGTTATACTTGCTAAAGAATACTAGTATCGCAGTATTAACTCCTTGCCGTACTATAACGAGTGATAGTCGTGATGCGATAAATTGTAAAGGAAATTTTCAAGTCTTACAAAACCTATTAAATTTAAAACATGAGTGAGATGCGACACGATAAAATGATTTCTATAATATTAATATTATGTTAAATTATATGATATGTCAAGAATCACCGATCAATGTTTATTTTACTAATCTAATTCTGAATTATTGTGGAGGCAGTCACAAAGAAAATGGCACGGCAAGGGGTTAAGTCCTTGATGAAGAAATGCTAAAAAATTAGGGTGTTGAAAGTGTAATCTATTTCGAAATAGCCAAATAGTATTCATAAATAATTAGACCTGCAGGGGAAAACGATAGCTATCTTTCAAAACCGGAAGTTCATCATAATGCTCTAAAATTACGTGATTAAATGCAATTTATATGTTATCAATGCCCGGGTACACCTATTTCAGGTACTAACTATAGTGTCAACGCTCAGCATAGACTTCTTTCGTGCACTTTTCGTTCGCTTCATGAATAGTTGTTGGTGCTGGGACCTGGAGAAACAATTTCCTCAGTACGGCGATTTCAAAATTGCGGAGAATATACTTCATTTGGTGAACAATCAAGGGATGGTCTGGATGGGAATGTTCTTCAGTCCTGGATTGACAACTCTGAATCTTTTGAAACTTGGGATACTTATGTATCTAAGATCCTGGGCGGTTCTCACTTGCAATGTCCCTCATGAAATCATTTTTCGAGCCTCCAGGTAAGCATTATTTTCAATTTCGTAAAAAAGACTTCAATTGACTTTATAATTCAAAATTTTAGATACTCCTTCTAATTGGAAGATATCAGTAATGTACTTTTTGCAAAATTAGTACAAATTTATGTATATACAAACTTATTCTATAATATAATACAAATATAAGTTAATTATATAGATATTTTAATATTATTTTTAAATGTTTGCAAACAGGTCAAACAACTTCTACTTTGCTTTATTGTTAACAATGTTGTTCCTATGTGTACTACCAGTCGGTTATGCTATTGTTTGGGTTGAACCATCGTGGCACTGTGGTCCATTTTCTGGTTACCAAAGAATTTACCATTTGGCGACAAAGAGACTTACTGATTCCCTTCCACAGCCGATTCAAAGGTGATTTTTCACTCACCAGTAATTTATAACATATATTCTGATGTAAAAGTACAATTAATATTAAATTTAACATTTTTTAAATTATTGTAGGTGCATTGATTACATTGCATCGCCAGGCATAGTGATACCATTGATCGTTTTAATGACTCTGATTATTTATTATATGGCATCGCTCACTGGGTCTTTAAGAGAAGCTAACAATGATTTAAAGGTAATGATTTTACCGTGGAAATAACTAATCTAATATAATGAACTTAATTGTCTGAATTGTAATAGTATCTTCGCGCAAAAACTTGATGTGAATTCATAATTTCAATCATCGAATATAATATTTTACGATATATTAATAACCGTTTTGTTAAAACAAATATACAATTATTATTTGGCCTTTAGATACAACTACGTCACGAGCGGACAGAAGAAAGACGGAAATTATTTAAAATCGTTGAGAAAAGACAGGAAATGGTCGACAGTTCATTCACCAAATGGAAGAAAATTCTTCCTGTTCTGTCCAGGAAGCCGAGCAGATCGAAGAATAAAACTGCAAAAGGTATAACATCGTAATAGTATATTTCTAGTGGTTTCTTTGTATTTAATTAAAAATTTTAGGAGATTCTGACATTGAAATCGCAATGGAAAATCCTATGGAAATGGAGGCTGATAGAAAGAAACGTTCGACGTCCATCGACGCTGTTGAATTAACGGATGTGGAGCAAGATTCGCTGCCAAATGATGCAGCAGTTTCGCAATATGTTCCTGAAAATCATTATAAAAACAGAAGAGGCATCGGCGGAATGTCAAATACCAGGTAAGTTGTTATTAGCTCACTGTAATTACGAAATGAGGGGACTTTGTTTCTTCTGCAAATTATTAATCCTGGAAGATTGAATCTATTATAATTAGTATATTTAACCCCTTTGTACTATGGTTTCTTTTGAAACTTCATTTCTAAGAATTCGGAATTCATTGCTGAAGTAAATCAATATCATTGACTTCTTAAATACCTCCTAACGTAACGCAATATTAATTAGGGAGAAACAATACGATCGTCTCGAGATTTACTGATATTTTCAATTTAATCGTTTTCGGAAAATCCCAAAATTTCCTATCACATTTATTCGTCATTGTGGGGCAAGGAGTTAATTATACTAAATAAATATCTGATCTTATAATATACAGACTACTGAATCGATCATCTTCTCCACCTGTTGATTTCTCTTTTTCCAAAGTATTTAACAAGTTGCCGCAAATTACGTCTATAGTTGTCAGATTTTTGGCGATATTTAGACAAATGACGGCTATAGCCGTCCTGCACATTTTATTTAATAAAAAAAGGAATATCATTAGTACGAAGGGTACTAATGCATTTCTTTGTTAATTATTCAATGATACAATTGTTGTTTTGTACGATTTTTAACGCTTTAACCCTTTTAGTGCCGAGCGAAAAAATTGATGGAATTAATAACAAATGTAATTGTGAATAAAATGAATTTTCGTTTGGCGATAGTTGAGATAGAACACGCAATATAGAGCATAAACTGTGTGTTTACAATTATCTATCATATAATTACTAATATTGTATTGGAAAGTGAATATTAACCCTTCGATATCCAGTGTTAACACTATTGCTAACGACGATATATCGTCGTCCGGCACTAAAAGGGTTAATATTATCGTGTGTGTTTCTGAGCACAATCGTGAAATTAAAAGTGTGCGGCAACGTGTTAGTT
Organism: Cerceris rybyensis; assembly: GCA_910591515.1. Lineage (NCBI taxonomy): Eukaryota > Metazoa > Arthropoda > Insecta > Hymenoptera > Crabronidae > Cerceris > Cerceris rybyensis. The sequence continues at coordinate 12,087,695 of OU342790.1, forward strand.
CTAGTATTAAATTGCAGAAAATTGTATAAAAAAAGAAACGCACTGTAAAGAGCATCCCCTCATGTTTAAACTAGAAAAGATGATATGATATACACCTTACTAATAATATCAGTCGATTATTTTGCAACATGCAGTGTATAATTCGTTGTAAAATAATTGTATATTTTGTTAAATATGTATACTTATATAATAACGTAGCTTATATATTATTTACTTGGTATTGTAAAAACAGGGTGACAAATATTCTCGGCGATTCATGGGAGTCACAGTCGAGCGAATGCGCCGTTATACCAGAAATTCGCATCAACGAGGCGGAGAGGAAATTAACGAATCATTCTCGAACGAATTCCACAGAAAATTCTGTCACTTCGAACAATGAAGTAGATCAAACGAAATAAAATTACATACGAACAAACCACGACAATTTCTTATTTTCCTTCATGTCGTACGTTTTAATACTGACGTAAATTGTCCTCTTTCCCTCGTTAATTCCCGACAATACGATCCACCCTCTCTCATATATCTACAATAATATAATTTATCAATTCGATAAACTTAGATCTAAGCTTTCACGAGATATTTGCTGAGGTATACAAACGAAGACATTTCTTGTCGAATGTGCAATTAAAATAAGGAGAGCTTTCTTACATTGCCACGAATTCTTGTTACATACGTCGACACATACACATTATCCACACTCACATGACACACCGATATATTTATTATATCTACAGAAAATACTGACGATCCACGGGGAAATTTATCACACGTGGAATAACCCGTTATCCGATCGTAATGTAACATTAATGATATTAATTTAAAGAATGCAAAGGAGGAACCAAAGATATTTTAACGTGGCATTTACTATTGCTTCTGTATTCTATGAATTATATTTCAATTAAATTGTAGTAATTAAAATGCAATCACGTTACAAAATGTTGCTTCCTCCTTTTTAAATATGAATGAACGATATGTACCCAAAGGTGTAAACCTCTTTCTTCGATTACGTGGACAAAAGTGTGACTTGACCCACGATAGTCTGATAAAATATTCATTAATGAATAAATTGTCGCGTAATGTACATTACGAATACTTAAGTTTTAATCCCTTGCCGTACAATAAGAAGTGACACTAGTAACGCGATAAATGGAATAGGAAATTTTGAGGTTTTCCAAAAACTATTAAATTAAAAAAAGTCAGTGGCTCAAGGTATGACAAAATAATTTCTATGCTATTAATACTGTATTAAATTAGAAGCTATATCAGAAATCAGGAATAGATTATTATTGTAGTAATTAATTCTAATTTTGTGCATTCAGTCACAAAGAAAATCGTACGGCAAGGGGTTAACATTAAACTCGCATCATGTAGCATGTCTCCAAATGCCTTTCGATCGACTAACGAAAAAAATTCGTTTTCTAACTACTGATACGCTATTAAGTGTCTCTCATCAATGAGAAACCATTGAGAACACATTATCAATAACTGTAAACTTCGCATAAAATCCATTTGTCTGTAAATATTCGTAAAATTACATTTCATTGATTCAATGTTTCACAATGTATCTTCTTACCAAGTATTGTTTTTTCTATCATAAAAGAAGAATTATTCTTTTTTTCATTTTCGCTCAGCTGATAATATTGATCCAAAAGTCGGAACACCATGCTGTTACAAAGGCTTCTAACTTGCAAGTTTCCTTTAAAATTATGAATTCTATTATGCAAGATCGAATAAACATATTATCAGTCCGTTTCAGTCGATTTGTTGATTTGTCACAGGAAAAATTAATCTTCATATCCTACGGTGAAAAATATTGTCACTTGAACAATCGTCACACAATGGTAACAAAGACACGAGGTCCCATTAAGAACTGTTCGCCTGGAAGCTCGTCACGTGAAAAACACCCTCGTCTATTGTCAACGAGGAATAACGAAGATACGAAGTATCCTTAGTATCATCGATAAACTGTCATCGTTCGTTTTGATTTGGATTGTAAATTGGCCTATTGCTCAAAAATTGATTTCCAGTACTTGTACTGGTTCTCACTTGCATGTATTTAGGTCTTTTGTTTCTAGTACTCCAATGGAGATACGTGTACCATCCTGCAACTATGGTCCCAAGTGCGTTGCAGGTGGATGAAAAAATCAGAAGAATCGTGAGAATACTTTCAACTTCGGGACAATTTAAGTCCATGTATCTGACCGCTGTCTCTGTGGAATTCGATGCATCCTCGCGGGGCCTGCAGACGCAGGTAGCGTTCAGCACGCGTGCAGGGGTGCATTCCAGGCCCATTAAACGCGCCAGGTGTATCGCTGAAAATACGCAGGCCATGGCGCAGGTTACTGTTGCTAAGACTGCTAGGAAGACGCTGATTACCTGCACAAATGAAAGAAAAGGAATCGGGTTATTTGTGAATTATTTGGGCGGGAATTTTAAAGGGAGCTGCGAGAATGTGGCAATGGAGATTGTCGAAGGGTGACAAGAAATTTGTTGATACTAATCATTTGTATTAATGGAAGAAGATGAAACGAGTTATTTGGGAATTTGGGTGAAGATTGTGGAGGGAGATGGTGAAAATGTGGTAATGGAGATTGTGGAAGGGTGAAAAGAAATTTGTTGATACTAATTATTTGTAGCAATGGAAGAAGATTAATTTAACTGTTTTGTAATTATGTAGAAAAAAAGGGAGAAAAATGTTATTGCGGAGTTGAGAATTGAGTGAGGGGAAATTGTTGATATTATTGATAGTAATTGTTTGTATTAACGAAAGTAGATACGTTGTGTTAATTTGCAATTATCAAGGAGGAAATTATGAAGAATGTAATTATGGAGTTGAGCATTGAGTGACGAGAATTATCGATATTATTGGTGTTACTAATTTGTGTTGATGAAAGTAGATAAATTGAGCTGTTTTGTAATTATTTAAAAAGAAAATGTGAAGAATGTTATTGCGGAGTTAAGCATTGAGTGACGAGAATTATTGATATTATTGGTGTTACTAATTTGTGTTGATGAAAGTAGATAAATTGAGCTGTTTTGTAATTATTTAAAAAGAAAATGTGAAGAATGTTATTGCGGAGTTGAGAATTGAGTGAGAGGAAATTGTTGATATTATTGGTAGTAATTGTTTGTATTAATGGAAGTAGATACGTTGTGTTAATTTGCAATTATCAAAGAGGAAATTATGAAGAATGTAATTTTTGAGTTGAGCATTGAGTGACGAGGATTGTTGATATTACTGGTGTTAATAATTTTTGTTGATGAAAGTAGATAAATTGAGCTGTTTTGTGATTATTTAAAAAGAAAATGTGAAGAATGTTATTGCGGAGTTGAGAATTGAGTGAGGGGAAATTGTTGATATTATTGATAGTAATTGTTTGTATTAATAGAAGAAGATACATTGTGTTAATTTGCAATTATCAAGGAGGGAAATGTGAAGAATGCCATTGTGGATTTGAGAGTGGGGAGGCAGGAGAAATTGTTGGTGTTACTGCTGTTAATTGTGTGAATAAAAGAAAGTAATTTCTGTCATTTTATTATTATCTGAGATTAATATGCGAAGAATGCAATGGTGAAGTTGGAAAGGGAGGATGAGAAAGTATTATTGGTACTAATCACTTATACTAATCGAAGAAAGTAACATATGCCATTTTATAATTATCTAAAACGAAAATTTAAATAATCTCGCAGAATTGATCGTCAAATCCTGAGAATGAATTACTATCAACCACGATAATATTTTTCACCCACTAAATTATTTTTAATACAGACTACATTAAATATTCAATATAATAAAATCTTCCAGCCAAAAAAGAAATGTAGAACTCTCCAAGAGTATAAGACTATTGGGAATTAAAAAGTACATAATTAATCACGGCATCAAACTGATTAAATTTCGAGTGAAATTCTATTACAGAAATTTTGTTTTCCCAGCGGGTTTAGAACACTTCATCCCCTCCGGGAATTTTCTCCAACCAGAAAAATATATCTTCTATGCAATTCTTGTAAAACCCATCTACAACTTTTTGATAAAAAAAAGTAACTTATAAATATAAAAAGTAATCATATTTTCTTCACCTTCGTCGACGAAAGGCAGAATCCAGGACTCATCCCCGGATATTCTTTTTTGAAGCAGCAGAGCAGACAAATTCCAAAACTACCTGAAAGTAACAGCTGAAAGCGGGTAGTAAGTTTAATAACCGAGTTGTTTATCGATTCCATTTCGTCGGGAGATTACCTCAGGGGATACTTACAGGCATACCACTCCAGTATGGATTATCCGCCACCGGCAAATGAGGTGCCCAGAGCAATAACCATAATGATAGCGAAGTCACCGCGACACCGAGGATTGTTTGAAGTGCCGCTAAGCATCTTCCTAATCGCCAGTGATAAACTAACGGCGGCAAGAATTTTTGTGGTCCTGCAACAATCACACGATTGGATCTCCGTTATTTACCTCACCCCTTGATTACAATTGATAGCAACGCGATGGGTGAATAAAGTTGTCTCAAAGTTGCAATTGTTCTCCACTAATTCTTATATTTACAGTAGAATCCCTCTAATGTTGAAAACTCGGGCCAGGATCATTCGCTAATGTTGAAACTCCCTTCTATCCCCACTTTTTATGACTTATTTTCCCCTATGCGCATAAGCATGCACAGAATTGAAATTTGAGCGAAGGATTCATGTAAACATCCAAACCAACATAACGCGCCACGAAACTAAAATTCTATTGGGCAATAATAAGTCCAAGTGGGGGAAAATACAAGTAACAGTAACGGGAGTATTCTATCAACATTAGCCAGAGAGCAACGTTAGAGGGAGCAACATTAGAGGGATTCTACTGTATTCTACTTATAATAGTAGAGGAAATAAAAAAAAATTGTATATGACACCGATAAGATTTCAGATAGTCTTGACTTTACAATGAGATGAATTATAGAATTTCAATTTTCGAAATGGGGAGCTGTATCTTTCAAACAAGTACATTTAGAACTTCTATTCCGCTTTATTACTGAAAGTCCTCGACAATGCGTTTCATCAACAGTCCTCATCTCTGCCACTATTATGTCAGACCACCTACACTATCAGACTAATCTCTAATCAAATCTATAATGTACATATATCCAAGAAGAAATAGCCTAGACTCAGTACTCAGAAATCCACGGGTCCTACTAGTGAAAAATAGAGTCTTACATCCTTCAAATATCTACGTCTTTCTATCACGATTTATTGCTGAAAGTCCTAAATAACATATTTCATCAGAATTCCCCGTATCTGCCACTGCAACCTCAGAAGACCTACACCATTGCACCGATCTCTAATAAAGTCAGTAATACAGCAAACATCATTATTGGAACTGCTTACAGTACATTTCATCAGCAATAGAAGCTTTCTAAATAGCAATCTAATATCTTATTCCACAACATTCACATCTGTCGCAACCGATTAATCTTGCAGTTTCCAACATTCGTTCATCTTCGTGCTCTCATCTCTTCCACCTTTGCGTCGCTCATTGCAACACGGATTTTCCCATAGAGAAGCAACACTGAACGGTCAGCAGAACCGTGGCTTCTCAGAAACGTATGTAGGGCCGAAAGGAAGGAGAATTTCCAAACGAAACGGCCTCGCTGTCCCTCCTTACAAGGTATCTTAACCGGACGATCGAACGTACCGTCCTTGCCATATCGAACTGTCAGGAAACTCGCCCACCAGGATCGTTTGCACAAGATTTGCCGCGGCTGTTCCTTCGGATGCAGAAAAAAAAAAAGAAATCTGTAACGTCAATGATCGCCCACAACGCAAGCCGAGCTTACTGACGGAGAACGATAAAGATCGATAAAGATATTGACGATCTTGCGAAAGTAAGAAAGTGAGAGGAATAAACGAACGGTTCCGTAAAAAACAATAATTATTATTAATTATTGTGGTATTCGGTTAGTGCAGTGGTCGGCAAACTTATTAGCCAAAGAGCCAGATATGAACATTACAACAATTTAAAAAAAAATTGGGAGCCAAATCTGCATGTTTAGCAAACATTTATTACACTAACAACTTACCCCAAGTCGGGGTAAGTTGTTACTTTCCGACTTTAGGCATTAAAAAATTAATAATAAAAGAATCTCTCAAAAGTGACCCAAATAACTGTCTTAATATCAAAGTTACATATGTAAGTTGATTTTGATCGCATCGTATGAATACTAAAAGCAATTATATTAACAAATTTTGAAGTTAACTAAAAATCGGAACTTTTAGCCCCGATCTCCCCTACGTCGAAAACATACGAACAATTTCAGCCGGTAGCTTGTACATGTACATTTTAACTTGAACAAAAAATTATACATGTTCTCGATTTATAGAAGAATTTTAATTTATCAAAATAAGATGTAATTATTTTCTGACCAAGTTTTTTTTTAAATGAAAATATGATTGCGCCTTCCGTGGATATTTGTGCCAGAGCCGCACTTTGCCGACCACTGGGTTAGTGCAACATTGCTCTAGATGTTATAGGTGTCGAGATTGATATATTCTGAATTGTTTTGATGTATGGTTTACGAGGATTGGGGGCGTTGAAAGAATTATGCTTGAAACGGTATGATGGTGGTAGAATTATTGTGGGTTTTTGAATTAGATTTGATTCTTTAATTACTATTTAATAGATCGTAGCTTCAACGGGCTTGGAATGTTCTTAAAACTGTACCTCTTTGCTCAGATCACCATAGCTAAAAAATACAAAAAGAAATGTTTTTTCCATTTGAAGTTAAGTGATTTGAATCGATAGAAATTTGAAAATTTATTCGCTTCTAAGGCTAAATATATTTGATATTTCCTTTATTGTTAGAAATTGAATGCAGAAGATAGCATACGTTATTACAAGTATTGTATTAAAATTTATTTCTTTTGTTCCATTGTCTTCCGCAAACGCTGGAAGCGTAAAGCTAATGAAGCTTCAGAAATTCAAGAAGAAGAACCAAATTGAAATAAACATCTCTGAAAAATATTACCTAACACCTATCTCCCAGCCTTTGTGGTGCAAAACCTTAAGTTCAGTTAGCAAAAATTAAATTTCTAAAACAAAATCATTGAAATTTATAATAACTGAATATTCTCGAAGAATATTCGTAAAAACTATGTACAAATACAAGAAAGAACGATCGTTTAAATAGAATTAATTAACCGAAAAAGTGGTAAATAAAAGAGAAGTTCATCCCCCCTCTTTCCGCGTTAACGCATTCAATGCTCGTATCGTAGGAAACGAATTCTTGGAAGGATTCTGAAAAGGGAAAATAATCCTGAAGTATAATCCCTCTCTTGACTCGATGCCGCCGAGGAAATCAGTGGAGAGGTACGCCACGAAAATGATGATGATAATGATGATCTTCACTTGGGGGATGGCAAGCCACCGTAAATCCTCGTTTACCGGTTTCTGGGTAATGATAAAGAGGAAAGGAAAGAACTCAAGGCGGTAGGGCTTTCATGAGATCTTCCAGTTTTGATGAAATTCTTGGTGCTTTGTGCAACAGAGGAATCTTTGAGAAGAAGGGCGTACTTTTCTTGGTACATACTTTGATGTGCAATAGTATGATGCAACGGTGTTCTAGCCAAGTGTTGGATTAATTGAGCAGCGAAAATTTATTTTTAATGATACGAGATACTGTTTTTTTTAAATTTTAATATTACATGATAGAATATTATTATATAGTAATAGAATACTAACTAAACAATTATAAGATGTATTTCGATCAGTAGACTATTGGCAAAAAATGTATATTTCAACCCTTTGTACTACGATTTTTTTCGTGACTGCCTCCGTTATTAGAATTTAATTTCTAAAATAAACATTGATTAGTGATTCATGATATGCCGTATAATTTAATGTAATATTTATGTTATAGAAATAATATTATCGCGTCAGATCTCATTACTATTTTTAATTTAATAGATTTTGGAAAAGTTGACTTATTCCATTTACTTAATCATGAGTGTCACTCGTTATTGTAGAGCAAAGGGTTAATGAAGTAGTCTAACAATTTCTGATACGTTTAGACATAAAACAGTAGAATATTGTCATATTGTAAAATAGTACCAATTGAATGACAATAAAATATATTTCAAACGTTGAACGACTACTGTCCAATAAACTTAGACACATGTCACAGATCTAAGCAGCCAGTGTTCTAAATTTAGATACAACAGACGAGAGTATTGTCATAACATAACCCAACAGCAACTGAACAATAATAAAATAAATTTCAATATAATGAACATCCAGCGTCAAATAAATCCTAAAGAAACTGCATTCTCTTCCACATTTCTTTCGTCCTACCCAGAGAAGGTTATTGTTCTCGACGAAACTGTTAATTGAGAACAGTAAATAATACAGTACCTAGGCTCTAACGAGTGCGAAATGTTTGGTCTGCACTTTATCACGCACAATGTCTCTCTGATTTCTATTCTGTCATATCTAACAGTAACAGAAAATTCTCTTACTTTCACAGGATATTACTCAACGCGTACGGAATATTAAACAACCCAAGATCGTCGACCTAACGTCTGCAATAAAGGAGAGACGCAAGTATACACCTATACCAAGTAAAAACGATGCAGCAATCCCCATGCATACCGTGACAATCAATACGAGTTTCTCTCTCGAGCGGGAATTATATCCAAAGAGTGGAGATAAAGCCAAGGAATAATGAGAAAGATGAGAATTCAATCTTCTGCTACTTGCAATTGGGGTGCGCGGAACTTCTCCTTGGGTTTGTGGATGGAAATCTATAGGAATCGAGTTGAACAGGGAATTACAAATATATAAATAAATTCCTTCAAATTAGAATTCATTTTGAGCCTACGTGTACGATAATTAAAAATTATATTGTCACAACTAAAATTTTAAATATTGAGAAAAATGTTTATGGTCAGAGGATGGAAATATTTCTGACTAATTAGATTCGTTGTGATGTTATTACAAATATGTAGAAATTAAAGTACTCTAAAATAAATAATTTAATTCTTTATACTTATTATTATTGTGCGTGGAAGTTTCTTTTGATACTGTGAATAGAAATCTATAGGAATCAAAGGAATGTAATAGAAGTATATAAATTAACCCTTTGCAGTTAGGATTAATTTTAAGTCTACTCGTGCCGAAATAGATATATTGCAAAATTATCACCAATATATATAGAAATTAAAGTACTGTAAATATTATACGTTTTTGCTAATTCACTATGGTCGCCCTCCAACTTCAATTTTTAATAATATTTGAGAATTGCGATAGGAAGAAGAATTGCTACCCCTAAATTAACACTAGAACTACCAGCGCCAAATCTATTACATTTAAATAAACTAAATACGTATTTTGAAAAAAATGGAAACTAAGAGGTGGAGAAGATGATCGATTTGCTAACTTATGTTTTATATGGTGGCCGTAGAATATTTACTCTATGACTCTCCTGCAAACTTGGAAAATTTTTTGGAAAAAATTGTGTACCACTCATTTTGAGTGGTTTGGTAGTTCTAATGTTAATCAATTCGCCACATTTTTGACCTTACGACCTCTCTTTTTCCACAGTAAGTACTTACTCAATGTATTTAAATATGAAAGGTACAACGACATTAATTCTAGCAGAAAATATACTAGATTTTATAAAAAATATAGAAAATGATTATTTAGTATATCACAGCATCAATGATATTCGCAACCCACTTAAAGTAGTAAATTCTAAGCGAAATGACCGTAACAGTTTGAGCCGAAATAAATGTAAAAAAGGTACGACCAATGGTACACCATAAATAATTTTCCCTTCTCAAAATGCACCGGATGCAACCGAACGATCGCTTCTCATTCGGAGAACGATTCGCGCGATGTAAGAATGCGGGACGTGAATGCGTGTCGTTCCCATTGTATGCCTACCACATGTGTGCTCATTCCAAAAGAGAAAGAAAGAGAGAAAAGAGAATGCCGTAACAGGCAGCAGAGGTCAGGTAAAAATCGCAAACACGCCTTAATACAATGACACTATTTCATCGATCCTAAAACAATTACTAATTGTGAGACTATTAGGATTCATAGGATAAGAATCAAACGAAACAATTTTCTGACACAACCCCATGGAATTTCAATTTCTAACAGGTAATTAGAATTCTCTCCATACTTAAAGAATATATAAAGAAATACAAAGTTAGTCTAATTTGATTCATACTTTCGTACCTTACGAATCTTTGCGAATACTTTACGAATTCATCTACTGCCATTAAATATATTAACCCATGTGCAATAGAAGCGTATATATGCGCGTACTTTTTCTGGTCACTATCATCGAAACGCATTTATTCATTCACATTGTGAGTGATAAGCAGCACATATGAACAGTTGAAATTATTTATACAACATTTGTCGATTAAAGTACAATATTATTTTTTGAAATACTGTTAGACTTAGACTTAATATTAAGATATGATAGTATAGATATATTTTTGAATTTGTCATATGATGCAAATGGGTTAAATAAGTACCTTGCAGAAAAATGGATCAAGCGGTAAAAAATATGATCAGTCAAGCAAATTGTGCATAATAAGATAGACGTGAAATATTTGCTGTACTACTTTTCTATCACTTCGAAAAGAATTTTTGAAAAAGGTAGGAATCTGTCAATTTGACGGCTGACGTAGATCTAGTGTTCAAAAGAACTCATCTGTTTAATTATAATCCCATAAAGCCCTTTCCATAAACCCTTAATCCTCTATGGGCCGAATTTTCTGTGATATCTGAAGATTAGTTGCACGATAGCAAATTAGAAAATAATAAAAGTACTATTATAAATAATAAATTTTACTTGATTTTAAAACGTTGGATTGTAAAGAATTCCATGATTTTGAAGAGCTAACTTGTAATATTTGAGAAAGTTAAAAAGTCGTTTTTGAAAAATAAAAGCTCAGATTTGTTTTGTATTACTTCAAAGTTACAAGGGTCCACAGACGGTTGAACATTTTCAAATTCAAATAAAAATTATATTCAAATAAATTCAAATAAAGATTATATTCAAATAAATTCAAATGAAAAGCATCATATGATGTCAAAGTGGAAACGTTCAGTCTCTTTTCCAGTAGATAAATTCCTCTAGAAATAAATAATTGAAGAATGTTCAACCTAGCCGATAAAACGAAACGATGGAGTATTCTTACTTTTAAATATTCCACGACCATTATCGCTTCCACCGCCTGCAGCGTAATTTACGATAAGACTTGCGACTATCGACGAATTTTGTCGCACCGTTGGAAACATACACGACGGTACATTTTCATTATTCCACGACCCGGTTACATGGTTAACGACGAAGGTTTACGTAATAAATTGTTGCACCGTTGTTGTGCAACGACGTTAAGAGTTTACCGTCGCCCACTGTGCTCCTCGGTCTCTGAATCCTTTCAGATTAGATGTTACATTCTTTCATGTGCTTTTCTGCTTTGTACTTTCAACAATTTTCTCTTCATATCTTTACCTTAACCCTTTGAGAACTAGCGATGCATATATGTGGACTGAGAAAAAAATTGAATTATATCTTATTGTCGCAAGTATACACGGCTAGAATTGAAAAATTCAACTACAATGAAATATGATTGCAGAAACATCAATTTATGATTTATATATATTAATAATCTAATTTCCTGACAGAAGGGAGATTTTGAATCGGCAAATAAATGATTACGCGTCAGTATTCAAAAATATGTCCGTTCGCAAAGGGTTAATATATAAACTAAAATCAAAGAGTTCAGTTAAACGTGTTTCTATTTTTATCTACTTTGACATTTCGCCTTTCTTCATTTTACTTATTTATGTAGAAAATGTTTCTGAATTTTGCCACATAAACCCTTCGCACTCGGAGCCATCTCTGACATTATTTATTAGCAACTTACCGGCAATTTACTATTTTCTATCTTGTGCCATTTCAATAGAAAAGTTCATGTAAACATACATTTATTAAAATGTTGCGGTTCAATAAGTTCATCCTTTGTAATTTCTAATAAATTCAAAGGTCCCATTAGAGGGCACAATCGAGGGATATGATAGTTTTATGATGTTCCATCAGGTGGTACATCGGAGTGCAAAGGGTTAAAAAACTTTCTTAACCCTTTGCCTCACGATTTCTCTTGTGACCGATCGCGCAACAACTTAGAATTAATTGTTGGAACAATAGTCTATCACTGATTTTCGATATACCGATATAAGTCAACGCAATATTAAAAATATAAAACTAATTTCAACGTCTCCCAATCTACAGAAATTTTTATTTTAACAATTTTTAGAAACTTCAAAAATTATCTATTCCATTCACCGCGTCACATGGCTCACAGGTCATTGTAAGGTAAAGGATTAACTTCCTGACTGCGTTTACAATGTTTACAGTATTTTAAAAATCTAGCAGAATTCACTTCCATGTGAATTGCTAGAAATTCAGACATTTATCTTCGCAGCCACCATAGCCCCTATTCCACATTAAATTCCGTGCAATCTTTACAAATGTCTGCACTGACTCATCATGGTATACCGGCTATGGCTATAGTTTAATATAAATCAACGTCGTTAGAATGCGTGTCACACAATAACGAGGTAATTGATCCGCCCCGATGTTTCAGCTTCGTGCGACCGCAAAGTCATTTAGCTACTTAAGTCCTTTGATCCTCGACCTCTTTATTATACGAGGGTTAACACCCTATTATAGTGCACAGGGTGACCAATTAAGTGTCAGTTTTGTTTTCTTTTTCTACCATCGCGATGCATCGGCTTGGACTGATACAATCTTACTTTCGGCTGCCTAGATTTCCATGATTTTATGGTCACTGAAGGGAAGGGATTCTGGGGATTCGTAAATCCTTACGAGATTGCTGAATCCCATGGGCACCGATTTAATTCGGAAAATATTTCCATGTTAATGTAATTACATTCTTTGTAATTGCGCTAATATGTAGATATCCAATATGTTCATTGTTTCAAAAAGATTTATCTTTGAGAAAATTCGAAAGGGTGTTTAACACTAGATTTATGGAGTCAATTTGGCACACTCAAAATTTGATTACTATATGTACATTGATTGGTTAATTTTTTAATAATAAAGCTTACATTTAAATTGATTTGAAATTATTTTCTTTAGAAAAGACTTCAATTTTTTTGTGTGAGTCAAATTGGCTCACTTCAGAAAAATATGTGTATCAATGCCCGTAAATCTGGTGTTAAGCTCTAGGGGTTGAGCTCCTTTTGGCTCAAGGGCTGACTCAAACCATATCCTGGTAGCCAGTTAAAATTATTATCTTTTGTGATGAGTTGATAACAAAAAAAATCGAAAACTCTTTACAAATTATATGAGAATTTGTAGCTTGCGTAATGAAATTGTTTAGTGTCATATTTCTTATCATTATTATTCTTATTTTTATGATTCTAGATTACTGAAAAGCAAAGTATAATACAAATTTTTTGATACAGTACTAAAAGTTACTTATCGACGTCACGAGACATATTAATAATCCTAATCCAAAAAGTATTTAGAAATTGAATAAAAAAAGAACATGTTCAGAGAATGAAATATTACTTGAAAATCTCATTCCTTCGACAAAAGGAGAACAAGAAACGAGGAAAAAGGAAGGAAGAAAACAAAACAGCTGGAAGACACAGGAAAAGCAGGCTTTCTGACACAGAATCTGGCCTTTCTCGTTTATCTTTCGCACCCAAGATCCATCTGTCGATTTCTCGTCCTGAAATAGAGTCAGGGATGAACGAAATCCGTCTCTTAAATTCACCGGATGGAAATAAGACTTAATTCTCTCGTTCGTTTCGAGCTTATCGAGGCTCATGTGTTATTCGTTTCTCGCTTGAAAAGAGGAAAGGTGAAATTGCTCGCGAAACCCTTCTTACACTATCGATAACGAGGACAATTAGTCGTATGACGTCGTAAGCGATAGTTCAACTTTAATAGCCAGTAATCATCGGAGCTGTAATTTCAAAGTCGTCGAAATGTCGTTCGAAATGACAATCAAATTCTCTAAAATTATTCGAACTTTCGATGATTTGAAATTAATTATGAGCAAATCATTAAAAAGAAGGGAGTAAATTAAGAAGAAGGAGATAGTTCAATTCTAAGCTACTGCGGAAGTCTTTGTATATCACCATTTTGTGAATGTAGTGGGTGACTGGAATTTCAGTAAAAGTTGTGTCGCGCGACGAATGAATTCCAAAAAGATCACACGATATATTTCCGGCTTGGTACTTCCGCTATTCAGGGAGAACCATGTGCATCCACTTTAAAGCGAGCACGATGGTCAACGAGCCAAGTAGAGTTTTAAACTTCGGGGGACCTTGCTACTGTTATTTTCAAATAAAGACTTTTCATATTTAAAACAACTTTCGTAACAGAAATTCACTTTCGCGATGACAATGTAAATCTTCGGATTTTCCAGCAGCGAAATTCTTTTACAAAAATTGCAATCGACGTATGGACAGTCATTTAATGAAAATATCAGTAGAATAGATCTAAACACCTGGCTCTGAGATTTTCTCAGTTTTCGTAATATTTATCAATATCTCTACATTTTTTATGTTTTCGGTTTTAACTACTAAGGTCATTTTTCATGGGATCTAACGTTCTACATTGATGTGAAACTTTAACAACAATGGTGTATTCAACGATAAACCTATCAAGATCAAAATGACCAGTGTGCAATATTTCGTATGTCCATTTATAATAAGTTAAATATTTATTTTTCCCAATTTTCGAAAAATTAGGAAAAATAATCCGAAGATCATGCGAACATTGAAGTCAGGTCTAATAATTTCAAGTTGGACCTTCGACTTTCTCATTCACCATAGCAACCCCCGCTACCGTGGTCTATTCACCTGGAATTTCAAACCGTACAAACCACGATATATTAAATAAGAAGTTAACAAGCATTTCCTAACCGTCACGCGTAATTTGCACTCGAGATCAAAAATTGCAAGTTGAAGCCTCTACTTTCTCACTCACCATAGCAACCCCCACTATCGTGGTCTATTCACCTGGAATTTCCTATTCCACATAAATTTCAAACCATACAAACCATGATATATTAAATAAGAAGTTAACAAGCATTTCCTAAACGTCACGGGCAATTTACACTCGAGATCAAAAATTGCAAGTTCTACTCTATACCCACCATAATCTCTCCTTACAACTGAACTAACATTCTTAACACTTTACCGACCGGTACTTTTTAACATCCTACCCACTTCTGATCGGTCACTTGCATGCAAATAATTCTCTGATACTGATCAGAGAAAATTGCAAAATTTCTTCACTGAGTTGTTGGCACAGTTAATCGCAATGAAAAATAATAATTTATTTAGACCAATTAATAAGTTAAAAGTCCAAAAGTATTGGACCCGAAAAGTCGATTAATCGACTACCGGTCGGTAAAGTGTTAATAATGACTCCACTTAATTATGATTCTAATCTCACACTTATAAAAATTCTCCATCTCTCCTACACACCAGACCCTCCTCCCTTTAACAATAAAAACAAAACAACAAGCTACCTTGCACAAAATCAAGGAACACCTCAATGACCAATAAAATCCCATTGAAAGTAGTGCACGCGTTATCTCTTTAAATCGCATCGAGCATGCAGTTAAAGAGCCATTAATTCTCAGGCACTTATCGTTCTAAATTACATTTCGTTTCGTAATGAACCGCCTTGAGACAGCGAAGATAATGAAACGTTCATCGAGGACGCGAACGAAACTCGATTGATCGGTTCTCCTGGTGTCCTCGATAAAGAAATCGCCGCAAAAAGTTGCACAAATTGCGTGACGCATTTCGTGCAGCCTAATTGCATCACAGGGAAGAAAGAGAGAGAGAGAGAATTGAACGAAAGGATGAAAGAAGAGGAAGAAAGAAAAAAAAATAAAAGGTAGGTCGGAGGCGCGCTTTCTCGTATCCAGGATGAGGTTCGATTATAATCTTCCTGTCTGCCTTGGCAGCAACCTCAATCCCATTTTCCTACCGTGACGCACTAAGCTCGTCGCTCGCTACTCGTTAGCGCGAGTGCACCGCGAAATTGTGCGAGCGCATCGCATTGCATCGCATTGCATCGCGGCAAGGTAATGGCGCGGCTATCATCGAGAAAGAAGCGAGAAAAATCGAGCGGTTCTGGGCCGGCGGCATTCCGGGGAACTCCAATTACTACGTCCAGACGCTCTTGCCCCACCTTCGGAGAAGAGTACGAGTCGTTTCTGCGATCTGTCCTTCGAAGAGAAATTAATTATTTTCCTGATTCGTCATAATCGATGGGAATTATTATTATTCATTGATTGATGCCGATGATTCTGGAATTCCGGATGTTTTCTTCGCGTCAGGATCTTCGGATCGTTTGAGATTGAAGAGAGACGACTGAGAGGAATGTGTTGAAGAGTATTTCTGTATTGGTTGAGAATTTTGGACATTCGATATTGGTACTTTAACACTAGAACTATTGGCGTTAAATTTATTATATTTCAATATATTAAATACTTTAGAATTTACTTAAGTACTTTGGAAAGAGATGGAAAAGATGGTCGATTCAGTAATCTGTATTTTATAAGAGCAACATAGAATATCTGCCCTATGGCTGTCCTATGAACTTTGAAAACGTTTGGAAAAAATTGGAAACTAGTCATTTTTACTTGCTTGGTAGTTCTAGTGTCAATTGAGTGTATGGACTGTGAAGAATTTATTGAAGTTTTGGATTTTTTTGGAGTTTCAACGTATAATGGAGTGGTGCGTGGGTTTTTGAAGATAGTAGGCCGAGGAGAAAATAGTGGAGGACATTTTTCAATTATTTAATAATGTTTTAACTCAAACTAGTACTGTGTTAAATAATAACACACCGGGAAACGTCTAAAAAGTGACTACAAGGAAATAATACGTTTATGTGTTTTAAAATAACACACTTGGATTTGCAGTGTTAAGACTTTGAGGCATGGCGGGAATAATAGTGTCCTTTCTCTTTCATGCGTGAAGATGCATGGTGGGAATTTTTGTCTTACCTTAACAATTTTTATTGTTACATAACATTGTCAATAAATATAAACCAATTTTAATCAATTAAAAAAAAATTTGCAACATGGGTCTTTTAATATCCTGATTTCCCGTGCCTCAAAGAGTTAATATAAAGTTGACAGGAATATAAGTATACCAAGTCTCCCAATTTTTGTAATTTGGAGCCAAAGGTAACTCATGGAATATCATGAACAGAATTGAAAATTGAAGAAAGTCTGCCTACAACCGAAAAGAATCTATCTTAGGACAAAACAAATAGAGACATTTCCAAGCTGTTTGACAATCTCGCAGTTTGGATAATTAATTAGGGAGGTAGCATGAACATTTAACAAGGTTTTACGTGTTCTTTTAATTTACACGGAAGATCTTGGGGATGCTCACGTATGTCAGAAAGGGAAGTGAGACCTAAAGAGAATCATCGGAGAGGAAAATGTGAGGATGCAAGTAATAGTTGGTTCTGTGAACATGGCCTCTTTGATAATTAGTTGCAGGAATACCGTAAATATGTCTCTTTTCTTTCAGCTTGAAAGTAACATTTTCGAGCCGTCCCTAAAGACCGAGAAGCGAGCTGAAAAACTACAAAATTTGACTAAGAAAGAAATATGTTCATGCAAGAAAACATATATCTATGATTAGTCATTTCCCCACGATTCCTTTAACTAACAGTTTCATAACTAAACATTCAATTTTTGTAATATGAGGACGCAAATAATACATTTGAAAAGCTTCAAATTTTCGAAAACTTTAGTTCCCTTTAGAAGTTTGATTTCAGCGATTAAATAGTTTATTAGAAATTTGAGCTGCGATTTGTGATCTACTCGGAGACAAATACAATGTTACTATTATCGTTCGCATTTTGAACATTTTTGTGAAAACTTCCCTTTCGTATTTCAAATTTCCGCGCTACGAGAATACATTCGTTATTGAAATGCCAAAAATTCGAATAATTTATGACACAATCGTGGTACGAGTCGCTAAATTGTTCAAACAGGAATGATACATAGGAAAGGTAAGTTGTCAAGCGACTATCGTACCTACTTCCAAGATTTCAGGAATGTTCATTATACCACGAAAGGTCGGTGAGTGATATTCCATCTTCCATGACGCAGTCGTTCCACCTGATTTCATTGATCAACAACGCGTTACGCTTATGTCAGACGACGTCAAAGAAGAAAAAAACAGATGGACAGTTTCCTTTTCACATGACGTACAGAATGATATTCAACTGCGCTTTCTTAATACCACTGCTGCATCTTAGAACGTGAGGAAACGATAAATAATCGACATGTGGAATTTAATTAAAACGTCTGCTAGAATTCTAATTATAAAGAGTCACTTTGTAACGGAGAGAATACAAAAAGTGTGCGCAAAGAATGGTGTATTGAATATGCAATTATTTCAATTGGCAGAGCGAGCCTTTGAATGGAGGAACAAAAGGTGCTAGGTATATATAACGCATTTTTTTAAATCGTTAATGGTCATGTAAGTATTGAGTTCTAGGAACGTCTATGAGAAGGAATCTCTGTGGGTTAAGAGTTGAAACTATTAGGTACCACAAGATGCATCTGTGTTTCTATACGTCGAACTCATTTTTATAACTTTGCAAACTAAGCTACTAGATATTTGGGGTGCATTTTTTAAATCCTCTATGGCTGAAGTAAGCGTTGACTTCTAGAAACGTCTATGGGGAGGAATCTCTATGGGTTAAGAGTTGAAACTATTAGGTACCACAAGATGCATCTGTGTTTCTATACGTCAAACTCATTTTTTCAACTTTGCACACTAATTTTATTTAACCTTTGAGAGTCAATATTTTTCTGTGAAATTATCTGATTAGGATCGAGTTAAATAGATGTCCTAAAAAAAGAAATTCGTTTATCATACATCCGAGTTAATTACTTTTTATTACCTACGATCAATGGACCGATTACAGTCCACGAATTAGCATGGAAAGTAAAATAATTTTTCTGATTTATAATTATGGAATGATAAAATTCAGTTTCTGATTTCCTCTGATATGCTAAAAGTGCAATTATGTTCCACTTAATGTAATGAAGCGATTTCCTCCTGATTAAAGGAGCTGGCGTTCAATTTATCAAAGTGATTAATATTCTGACATTAATTGCAAAACCGGCACAAAAAGAACAGCAAGAATATTGTATATAATATAATATAAATAACGTGGCATATTTTACATTCTGATCTCGCAATCTCAACGGGAAATCAAGTTACTTTTTCAAAATATATTAATAAGACATTCATTAAAATGACAGTAATCGTTATAATAATTGCATCTCGCTTTTTTTCTCTGCTCTTTTCCACTTTGCTATTTCGAGCTTTCGAGTTATTAATGAAACTGATTGCGTAACGCGATCAAAAATAATCGATCGGCTGGTAAATCCAACGAGACAGCTGAAATCAATCATGTCAGAGAGAAGAATGTAGTTGACTTTTTACGAGACTTAAAGGAAATACTATTTCAGTTTCTATCTAAAAGACTCAATTTCCAGTTGCAAATATCATAACTCTTTCCTCTTAAAAGTATGATTACAACTTTGTAAATTCCAGGTAGCGTTCAATATTGTTAAATGAGAAAATAATATTAATTTAACACTAGATTTACGGATGTTGATTATACCTATTTTTGTAAAATGAGCCAATTTGACTCATACAAGGAAATTGAAGTATTTTGCAAAGAAACTAATTCCAAAACAAATTTAAATGAACGATTTATTATTAAAAAATTAACCAACCAATATACTATATTATATATATATATAGCAATCAAATTTTGAATGAGCCAAATTGGCTCCGTAAATCTTGTGCAAACAATCAGTGGCAACTTCAAAATTTTTATGATATATATCTATTAACCCTTCAGCTGCTACAGCTAAAGAGGATGAAACCCGTAGGTGTGGTGCTATAAGCTAACAATGAGACATCATCCAAATCATCAGGATTTGCATTGATGGCGTCGATGGTCCCAGCAAAACCTCGTCCACTGGATACAGTATTAAGATCCAAGATACCTACATCCTATTATACTATGCATATTGCCTATTACTTGAACAAAATAACCGTTTTGTATCGATAAACTCTTTGCAAACGGTGACATTTTTCAATATCAGAAAGATAATCATTTATTTAGTATCTCAAAACCATCCTGTTATTGAAAAATTAGACTCTTACTGTATACAAATTATAAATTACTATTTTTATAATTATATTTCAACGATTCTGTTTCAATTTTTCAGCTCTAACCGCGTAGACATGCGGAGATAAACTACAATTAAATTTTTTCTCAGACGACATATGTATATGCGTCGCTCACTCTCAAAGGGTTAAACTCATATATACATATTTCCTGTATTATTAATTATAATCAATACTTCGAATTAACTATTTATATAATACCATGTATATTGTCTATTACTTTAACGAAATAAACGTATTATATCAATTAAATCCATATATACGTATTTCCCATGTTATTAATTACAGGCGGCCCTCGACTTTCGCACATAATTGGTTCCTGAAAATGTCTACAAATGTTGAATGTTCGAAAATGGAGAGATATAGAAAAAATATTAAAAATTCTATATTAATGAAGTTTCTTAATGAGCTTGAGATTCCCTAACATCTAATAATCAATACTAAAAAAGATACTACAATGTTACAAAACTTCTAACAGGCGATGTGTGGGTGGGCGCGATCTACAGCATTCCTTGACAGGAAGCAAACACTGTTTGGTATAGGGACGAAAATCTTTAAATAATTGAATTTTTAAAACGTACGAAATGGCGAATTGTGCGAAAGTAGAATGTGCGAAGGTCTCTTACGGTAGTTCCAGCTGGATTTAGAACTAAAAGTTTCTTTTTTCATCAGAAATGAAAAAAACTGCGTAAGAATTAATGCAGGGGCTAACTTCACAGAGATCATTTCATTCACTTTTTAGACATTAAAAAACATCTTTCTCTATAACTATGAAGTAAAAAATTATGAATAAATTCAATAATATTCCAAAAGCATAAAATAATACATTGCTAATTTTTTATTATAATCCATCGACTCGTTTTTCCATTAGAAAAATAAAAAAAGGTTTTACGGACTCAGCAAAAATTTTTTTCCATAAGGCCAATGTTAAATATGTTATTTTTAAACACGATTTATTCATTAACCGTGTGGACGAACTCGATGAGATTCCGGTTATAATTATAAAATATCATGAAGAATATATTTTCAAAATTTTAAGGAAATCTATCGAAAAATGATAAGTGCCTAGAACTACCTTAAATGAGATATTTAGTTTTGTAATACCTAAAAAAAACTTGCATAGGAGCGTCTCAAACGTGTATTCGTTTGCACTCGTGAACTCATTTACGAGATTGGAAAGAGGTAACGAAAGAGGGTTGAAAATGTAGGTAAGAAAGGGTAAAGTAACGACTTACGGTGGCCGCTTCGATGCAGTACAATCATTCTGCTGTGCCTGAGGGAATTTCTTGTGGGTGTGTGTCGCCCAGCTATTTGAGAAGCTGCCAGATTAACGGGAACCGTGGTCGACAGACAGTTGGCCATGGACGGTGCACGGCCCAATTCTTTTTCTTTCTCTGATCGACATATCCTTCCAATGTTTCCCGTTGAAACTGCACCTGAAGTTGATGGAAATAAGAAGAATGAGATTTTGATGGATTCGATGAACATTAGGATTGGATTTCTAATTGAAGTATCGGCTTTTTGTTTATTTTAACTATAAACATAGACTTTGTACATATTCAATATTTTTTTCGCTATTATTATTTAAAGAAAGCTATTTTATCATAAGCTATTTTAGTGACAGAAATGAAACTGTGGAATAATAAAAAAACGTATGGGACAGAGTTTATTGTTAAAACTAGAACTATCAGGAAAGTCAAAGTGGTTGGTTCCTACAATTTTCGATTCCAAATTATTTTCGGTTATTTATGATTTTTAAGATGGAGGTAGAATATTTATTCGATGACATCTCTATGAAGTTGGAGAATTTTTGGAAAAAATTTTGTATCAGTCAGTTTGACTGATTTGGTAGTTTTAGTGTTAAAATATAATAGATTCACCGGCAGTAGTGTTCAAATTAAAGCTCTTTCTATGTTTTTACAATAAATATATATTCTTTATATTTTCGTGTATTCCGTGCTATTGGAAGTAAAAGTTAGTTCTTATTCTATTAAGGAAAATTAATTACTGCAATAATAGACAAAGAATAGGATATTTCTGGTTATGATGTATACTGTTTGAATTTGCAATTATGACAAAAAAGTGACGAAAGAAAGTAGAGCTTGAAGCAGAGCAGATTCTTTGTTGCGAATCAGGTGAACAGAAACATAAAGAGAAAGTGGTACAGGGAACTTTGAAAAGAAAGTTGCAAAGATTCAACGGATTCGAAGTTCGCAGTTTTGTCCTATAGATCTAGTGTTCGGGTAAACATAACGGAATGTGGCGACTAGTTCAAATTCCATCGTCATCGTCGGAATTTCCCTATATGACCTTTTGCGTTACACATCTATTAGACAGGTTTTCACCCTTTCACACTTCGTGGAATAATTTTTCTCCAATTTAAATACACCTATGTTGACTTAAACTTTGGAAATTGCAATTTTTCTTGCTATAAAGAGTCCATATTAGATTTATAAGTACTGTAGATGAAATTCAATGGCAATAATTGATAATTGAATTAACCCTTTGAGGACGGCGGACGGATATATGCGGTCGGAGAAAAAATCTGGTTGTAGTTTGTCAATGCATGTATGTTTATACGGTTATAGTTGAAAAGTTTAAATATAGCCGTTGAAGAATTATTACAAAAATAGTAACCTTTAACTTCTATATATTAACAATTTGACTTTCTGATGAAAAAGTGATTTTCCATCACAAAATAGATGATTCTGCCTTAATATTCAAAAAAGTCTCAAAGGGTTAATGACTTATTTTGTTAAGTAATGAGGTGATTGTGAAATTGCAATAAGTTTGAAACTAGCCGCATGATTTAATAGTTCACTTGTAAATTTGATGGTACAGTAATGTCGTTTTTTTTCTGAAGAGGTAATAATAGAAAATGGAAGGAATTATATCTTTGTGGTTTTATTTTTCCACGATGCTGCTCACCGTCAATCAGCGAATGCACGAACAAAATGAAATTCGAGAAAGTCTACTCGAATGCCGGTGTTACTAAACTGACGACCGAATTTCACTCGCGACCGTTCTATTTTCGGCCGAATAACTTTCCTAGGATAGTGCAGTCGCACGTACAATTTTATCCGATGCCAAAAACAATTGTGCTTGATGTTTCGAATGAAGGTATTACAAGCAAAATGATATGTGATGATGAAACTGTCGTCAAATATTTGTTTAGAAATTTTACGTTAGCCAGTTAAACATTCTTGCAACTATGAATGTAAGTATAATTTTCGTTACTGGTGACAATAATATTACATTTTTCATAGATCTATATAAAGTAGAATTTTTTTAAATAAAAAGTTCAAAATTTGTCGGTCTAATTGAGGAAAATTTTGCAAAGGTGACTAAGGGGTGTTGATCTCAGGTCTATTGACTGTAAGTCCAATGTTTTCAATCTTCACGATAGCCCTTTAACTGATATGGTGAATTTGTCAAAGATCTATTATTTTCGATGGATTTCGAACTATCAAGGCTATAATAAATAATTGACAATGCAGGAAAAATTTGTCAAAGGTGGTGGAGGATATAAACTGGGGTCCACTGATAATACTTAGGTTTTACAATGAGTAGGGAGACAAATATTCAAACTTTCAGTCAGTAGGCTGCATTACAAATCCCTAGTCATCTCTGGGAAATTGTTCCTAAATTATTAATTAATCTATCATACCCTCAGTAATTTGGACCTCATGGAGAATAATAGGCGTCAAGCAAAATCACCATAGCACTTGCAGCAAAAAAAGTACCAAAAATTCAGTAAGTTTACAAATATATTATCAGAAAATTAAAATGTTTATTGCAGTATCTATAATCAAATCTATATTCTGACATCAAATAATATTAAAGTAGGGACTCCAATATTTTATGCCATATAATTCCAAAATTATCTAGATATTACTATTTCTGCATAATTGCAACAATTATCAACCGAAAAAATATTGAATAAACATTGTATACGCCATAGAAAGAATAGTGCAAATTTTGCTCGAAGTTCTTCAATTTGCTCCAAAACTGACCTAATCCCATTCAGAGAAAGTATCGATGTATTATAAGTTCACTCAACTCACCCGTGACCTTGACGCTATGTATCTTCGAGACGTTACCAGCGCTTACCGCGCTGCTCACCCTGTTGTTGTTGTTGTTATTGATGTTGGTCCCAGCGATCGTCGAGGTGGCATTACCGTCACGGACCTGATTAAGGTTGTCGACGCTCATTGCGGAAGTCACGCAAGGCGTCATAGACACGTCCTGAAGAAGCAAGAGTAGAGATACGGTCATTTAAAGGGAAACACTTGGCTTCCAAATGTGAAGTTGTCTTTAAATTGCGAATTTGAAAAGTTTAGGATTTGCAAAGTGGAATTTGAAATCTTTGGAGAATGTTTTGTATTCGATATTGTTGGATGAGAGACAGTTTTTTGCATAGGGTGATGAGGAATTCAAAATATAGGGTTGTACTGTGAAATAAGGATGGAAAGCTTGCTGATTTTCTTTGTCTTCTGGTATTGAGACCATTGTTGAGTATTAATATATAATTTGTAACTTTTAGTTATACATTTAAATATACTGAATGTGTACTTCACATGAGGAGAGGTCAGGAGGTAAAAAGTCAATCAATTAAATAATTTAGGTTTTATAAGATAGGGATGGAATCTTTACTCCATGACTCTGCTATCATTTTGGAATAATTTGAGTAAAAACTGAGAAGCTGTCATTTCGACCGTTTTGATAGATTTAATATTAAAGTAATAAATTGTTAAGTGTTATTACTACTCTCAATAATTAGTGTTAAGCTAACAAACAAATATTTTTGAAGCCGTTAGCACTGTACAATCGCAGTTCGCTATTTCTTGTAATTTGTATCTAATATTAGATTTATTACAACTTCATAATAGAAATAATAGTTTAAACAATTTATTTCTTCTAAAAACCTCACCAACTTAATTTTAAATGTCGATATAGGAGTGCTCTTTCTCTTTAAATAAATTCCCGAACCATCCTTAATTAAAGAACCACTCAAATAAAGAAGAACTCCGCTCCAAATAAGTGGCAGACTCTTAAACTCTAATTGCTCCGAAAACGAGTAATCCTGAATCATTGATGAGATTAAGCTTTCCACTGCAGGTAACAAAATTACTGAACTTAATTCGCGAGAAAAATTCTGATTTATTTCAATCAGATAACTCAATGCCAAGTTTCCCTTTCTCCACTGTGCGTCTTTCATTTCCAAACAGAACGTACTACTGGAGTCGCAAGATAATTCATCTACACTTTACGTTTGTATACAAACAGTACGAACGACGACGTATTGAATATCGCTAATGTATCTTTCTTGGTTTTCTCTTCACGCTAGTACTACATCGACCGACGATTAACCCCTTGTCGTACAATAACGAGTGCTACTCGAGACGCGATAAATGGAATAGTCAATTTTGAACTGCTCCAAAAATGATTTGATTACAAATATCAGTGGGTCCTGATAAAATAATATTCATTCTACGCTATCAAGTCATTTGCTATATCCGAAATTAGGGGTTAGATTGTTATTTTAGTAATTAATTTAGAGTCCTTGCATATTTAATCACAAAGAAATGGCATGGCAAGGGGTCAATCCAGTGATGGAACAAATTATCTACTTATACTTTTGTTGGAGTACAATAAAAATTCCATAACTAATAGGAAACGAACAGCAAAAGAAACCAGTTAAAAATTCTTACTTGTAAAAAGACTAAAATTTCGATTCAAATGAGTAAATCAAATAAGAAGAATAGCATCCTAACAAATACAAATTCTTTCACATCAACCCCTTGCCGTGCCGTTTATTTTGTGATTTCTTTTATTGCCTTCGCAATAATTCAGAATTAAATTAGTAAAGTAAAAATTGATCAGTGACTCTTGACATATTGCATAATTTAACATAGTGTTCATATTATTGAAATAATTTTATCGTACCACATCTCACTGATACTCTCTAGGGATTTTCCAAAACTTGAAAATTTCCTATCTAATTTACCGCATCTCAAGTTTCACTTGTTACAGTACGGCAAGGGTTTAATCAAAGATCCATGGTGTTAACTACCTTTGTATGTCGAATGCTAACTAACTAGAATATTTAAAATTACGTTGGAATTTTCACAACTATTTAGAACACGACGTTTAGTCACCTTGGTAGATGTAGCGTTTAGTTTGCGGTCAAACGACCGATAACACAGTTGCCAAGACGAGTTCGTTGCGGTGAATAAATTCATTTAATACTGTAAGGAACTTATAAGACGACAAAGTGTAGTATTATTAATAGCGAGAAATATTAAGGTTATCAATGACATTGTGGAAACGTTACTAATTGCCTGTTGCGTCAAAGCGAAGAAGGAAATTAGCAGATAATGAATCTACTATTAGTACTTCTTACGGTTAATTCTGAAGGTCAAAGACAGCGTACTTGAAACTTAAATGTCCGTAGTTACAGTGACTTTCCGAGTGTATATACCGTTTTCAGTAAAATGTGAATAACAAGGAATTCAATTATTATTACTGGAACGTTAAACGTTATTTCTCAGGGGTGTCATCAATACGAATAATCATATGTTATAAATACATGCATGTATTACTATCTGATGCAACTCAATCTGCACAAAGTGGCTACAATATATCGTTTATAATTAAAATAAATTATTAAACTATTTTCAGACATCCCCTAGTAAGAAAGTCTAACGTCAAAAATGAATTGTGACACCTTTAAAATCACTACAACGCATTCCAGTCACATTTCAATTAGACACAGAACCTTGTCCTTATTTTCTTTTCGTTCACTGCACGAATTCGATAACAGGAAACATAATATCAATTTAGAGCTCATAAGAGCGAATATAAAAATTCCACTAACACATTACCTTCCTATATTAAGTTATTACAACACATTATTAACACCAATACGAAATATCATCGTCACTAATACAACAAATAAACAAATTTAAAAAAAAAAGACTATACCCAATACTACCTAATACTTCAAACTCAAACAATTTGAAATATAAAGTAATGCAGAAACTAGAAAATAAAAAATTCACATAAACAACAAACATCACAATTACTACGTATATTAAATTATAAAATACCTTTGATCTTACTGCAAAAATTCCTTCCAGTCGACTTGGCAGCACGACGTTACGTTATTTAACACGAACATATATATATATCACACGATATTACAAAACGGTACATAGAGGCACAGAGAACAGCATTCGATTTAAAGATTATACGAACAGCTGTTGGTAACCAGATACAGACGTAAACAATGACACGCGTAAGGACGCTCACCTTAAAGTTGTCGTAATAGCTGACAGGACGACTCCTTGGCGCGTACTGAATCTCTTCGTCCGGTGGCATCGCGCTACCACCGTACGCCGGGCCTAAGGGATGCGCGCGCACCTCGCCAGGCATCCTGTACTCCTTCCTTTTTCTATTTCCGGTAGCACTACGAGAAGTTGCGGTAGATCGTTGAAAAGGAAATACTCCGTGCAATTATACCGATGTGAGATTACTTATTTTAATATTGCCATCTTTTTGCATATCATCCTCGCTGTCTGACCGTGATTCTTAGAGTTCCACAGAGGAATTTTAGATTGGGAATATGTTTCGGTAGAAGTTGGAATATTTTAACACTTTGAACGCCACCGGTATTTCGTTGGATTCATCATTTTTACTGAAGTAGAACTTTTTCTATTAAATTCGTATTTTTGCAAAGTAGAAACTTTAAAGATACAGATAGATAGATAATCGGCAGACCTTTATCTTTTTAATATTGATATTTAAATATTTAATATATACGAAAATTCATAAATATGACATTTTCAAAGTTACACGGAAATTTAATGAATTCAATAGCGCCGGTCACCGGTGACCTCCATGGCAGTCAAAGTGTTATCGATAGATCAGATATGGTTGATTTTGTAATAGGAGTAAAACTATGTGGTTAAAGTTATGAAAGTTGAGCGCGTTTAGGTAGATTTCTTGGTGGTAATTGTGACAGTGGGGGGAGGTGCTCATTTTTTCTTTGTACTTTTTTATTTGAGCCTTTGAAGATGGATTTTGATCAGAAAGTCAGAGTGTAATGCGTAGAACTTTTAAATTATAAATTTTCAACTCTAACTGTGTATATGTGTGCTGATAAATTATAATCAGATTGTTTCTTAGACCAGATATATACGTAAATAGTCCTCAAAGGGTTAACAGCTATGGACGTACGTCTAGACTTCCTATTTTAGGTGGTTTCTTAACCACTGAGACTATGACGTGTTGAATAATAGCTTATAAAGTCTTTAAAAAATAACGAGAATTTAAATCTAATGATTACTAGCCTGAGCCTTTATTTATTCCTTCGTTGGAAATATTTAGACAATAACTAAAACCAACACAACCTAATGCCTACTTTTTAACAGGAGTTGAACTTATTATATCGATTGCGGTTCCTGAAACAGCTACAATAACCGAAAAAATGTTACAACTGTTACAAACATATCAATTTTATTATAAACATACATAGAACCCAACTACATCAGACACAAAACCAAAAAATATCATTTGCAGCATAGTAGAACCGATATAGGACTAATATACTGTGGGTTTTGAATTGTGGAGAACCCAAACTGAAATCCTTACAAAAACTGAAAGATCGGTCCTACAGAAGCGAAACAAAAATCGAAACCAATATATCTACAATCAATGTAACAATTACAAGTATGACATTTTTTCAATTCTAGTAACTGTTTCAGTCAAAGCAGACACGTAACTATTTCAACCACTTATTTTCGAAATCCTCTCAATCCCTACTTTTCAAACACCACACCTGAAGCATCTCCACTAATTACTCTCACGAGGAAAATTAATTCTACAAGCTCATCGTATCAATTCCAGCAAAGACATCACATACTCAAACTCTTATGTCATTTCTCATCAAGATTTTACCTGAGATGTTAAAATTCGTAGCTCTGGTCTTTCCCGCAAATCCTCGACTTCCCGGAAGCGCACCTGCGCCTCGAGAAGATCCACTCTGTATGACTCACAGAGGACGATTCGCAGGCAATTTCGGAGGGAAATGTCTCTTAATCTCCTTCGACGTGTCGTAAGTCACGCGCCACGAATTTACCACGTCCGAGGGCTCGTCTAACGCGAATAGGAAGAGACGGAAACTAGAGAAATGGTTGGTTCGACTCGTCCCGTCGATTTCTCTGATGTCTCGGCCACGTGCTCGGTCACGTGCACCTCCTATCCGTCACTCCGTAGAGAGATCTGAAAAATGCAACGGAACGGTCAATCTGGGAATATTTGCTGGCCTCTGAATGGAAAACGATTTGTACCAATTACTTGATACAAATGTACTCTTGAATCTATTGCTAATATATCTTTTTTTGAGTGACAGTACTATGGGGTGTGTATTTTATAAGATAAACCGCCTACGGATTTGCGGCTACGAGAGACCTGTTTAAAAGGGAAGGTGGTTTGCGTGGGATGCACTATGCGGAGATGAGAGGATGCTTAGTGTACCCTATCGCTCATAAGTGCTTAGGCACTCCTCTTTTCATGTTTTATTTATTACTAAAATTTGAATTAACAATAGATTTACGGAGACAATTTGAATCAGTCAAAATTTTATTACTATATATAATATATTAGTTAATTATTTTTTTAGTAATAAATCCTTCATTTAAATTGATTTGAAACTATTGGGTTGGCAAGAAAGTAATTTCGGTTTTGTAGTGTGAATTGAAGTTCAATTTTTCTTAACAAAGAATTTTTTTCGATGACCTTTTTCCATCTTTTTGACAAATTCACGATTCCGTTTTTATTGAAATTCTGATCCACATCAGTAGAAAAACTGGACGAAGTGCAGTTTTAGGCTATCATCATTAGTGAAAGTTTTACCAATCAAAAAGTTTTATAAACTTCAAAATAAATGGTAATCTAATGGTGTGAGATTAGGACTATGTAGTGGCTGTAATATCACTCCCCAATCAAGCTTTGTCTTTGCGAAAAATAAAAAAATAAAAGATGTCACTCCGTGTTAAAATCCACCCTAAACAAACAATTACAAACAGAATAAAGTACAATTTTTTTCTAAGCTATGTGAAAAGTGCCAACTTTTGATTGTCAGAAGAAAAAAATTACAACATTGTCAGAAGTCGTTGAGAACAAACGTAACGTTAGCACTTAGCAAAAACCGAAATTACTTTCTTCCCAACCCAATATTTACTCTGAAAATAACTTCAATTTTCTTGTATGAGTCAAATTGACTTACTTCAGAAAAACAGGTATATAAACATACATAAATCTAGTGTTAAGCATTTTAAATTTCTCATTTAGTTAGTACAATTCTATAAATCTTTGTGTGGATGTATATAATAAATATTTTTACATTTCTGCTGAGTTTTTATATGATTTATGCTGTTATTGGGAGTGTCTGAAGATTTATGAGCGATAATGTAAATAGAGGAGAGAGAGATTTGCCTGTTTGGACCTTCTTGATCTACTTGAGGCAGAAATTTGAATTTGAAAATTACTTTTCTTGGACTTATTCTGATGTCTGCTATGTGTGCAGAGTATGAAGGTCTGTGGCGACTGGCCCATAATGCACAATTTCAGTCTTAAATGGTACTACTAATTTACTATTTCTTTTTTACATATTTTTACCATTTGGTACTTGTACTAATTCAATAACTATAAATGTATATATTACTTAAGGTAGCCAAGGAGTTTTTATCTACTTTGAAGCTATAACCATTATTATTATTATATTTTCTTAATTCAGATAGCTTCATTAAAATTATGTTCCTTCGAGGATACAACAATTCTTACAGTGTCCTTGATCGCATAGTACATGTTTTATTAACGTTACACAGAAATTTATTAAAATAGAAAATAGGTATCATCAATGGATATCAAAGGGACGTAGTTTTAATCAACTTATCTAAATTGACACAATGCCATAATTTTTATCAAATAAGTCCTTGGACAAGATAACAAACGATGTCTAAGATGAAAAGCAGAAAGCAAACGTACGAAATATTTGATCGATCTAGTATAAACATAATAAACTTTCGATAGCGCTGTTCTATTATTCTTTCTGCTCAAAGGGTTGATATCGTTATCTAAAATCATCGAAGCAAGCAAGCAGTGAAATCGTGAGTCATTTTAAATTACAATGCAACCAGTCGTCACAGTTCGTGGCGCAAGGAACATCGCCTTCCGAGGGGCCTGATATTATCTTTCTTGCCTCAAGTCTAGAAACTTCCCATGGGAACACAAGTTACTCCTTACCAATTACATTCGGTGATTTGATTGCTTCGACCTTGCGATGATTAAATGTAGATACGATTTTTCTAAATCATCGTTCTAGATACGCTGACATTTTAAATCGCGTTACGGAATATTACGCAAGTTTGCTCAAGGCGAAGAATTTCCACTTATTTATCCATTAATGTTGCACGTACTTTTAACAATTCTTTTACAACGAAACCTATGTTTTACATAAGATATTTATTCTTTTTTGTCGAGTCGCTGAGGTAGAAAAAAATACATGGTTGTGAAACAGAATTGCAGATAGGAGAGACGGAAATTTTCTCCAGAGAATGCTAATTTATCCGGTAATGGGGGCATTTTATATCAGCTAACAGCCTTGATAAGGAGGCGGTTCGTTGCGTTATTTTAAAAGAAAAGTTGTGTTTTATTCAGCAATAGACTTTGAAAAAAAAACTATGTTATTGTAGAACAGCAATGCAGAAATATTTTTTTGAAAATCAAAACTGAGTATTTTATATCAGCTAACAGCCTTGATAAGGAGGCGTTTCGTTGCGTTATGTTAAAAGAAAAGTTGTGTTTTATTCAGCAATAGACTTTGAAAAAAAAACTATGTTATTGTAGAACAGCAATGCAGAAATATTTGTTTAAAAATCGAAACTGAGTATTTTATAACAGCTAACAGCCTTGATAAGGAGGCGTTTCGTTGCGTTATGTTAAAAGAAAAGTTGTGTTTTATTCAGCAATAGACGTTGAAGAAAAAGATAAGTAATTATAGAACAGCAGTGCAAAAGTATTTTTAAGATTTGATTTGTTTAATATTAAAGCTTGGAATCAAAATCTATTTGAGATGGTACAAGTTTGCAAGGTTACAAATAGAAGGAAGAAATACAAAAGTAAATAAAATTTCAGGAACCACAGTTGCAAAAGGGGACCTTGGACTTGGATACTGAAATGGTAGAACCAAAGTTTAATTTACGTTGCCGTCACTCGAAGAATTTTTTACATGACAACCGGATATCGTAGCCTCGATGATACTGAAGCCGTCAAAAAATTTTAAGTCCTACACGATATTTACCATACAAAATCCGAACTCATTGAACACTACTGCTATTTCAAAGCAGAAATCTCAAAGACACAAATAGATATACCGTCAGCAGAACTATGCCTTTATAATGCCAATATTTAGATATTGAATATAGTAGAAAATTCGTAAATATTACGATTTGAATGTCATATTAACACCAGAACTATCAATATAGCCAAAATTAATGATACCTACATTTTTGTAACAAATCCTCCTTCATCCACCTGATGTCACCCTTTTCTCAAAAGTAATTACTTAATATATATATATAAATATAACGGATTCCACCCTTTGCGGTCTGAACGATTTTGTTAATTTTGTAGCGATCTAAATAACATTAATTTCACAACAATTTCTATACAATATACCAATACATTGATATATATACTAGCTGAAAGTTCCCGTGCTTCGCTATGGTTTAAAAAAGTTAAGTTTAACGCTGACAATTACTTAAATAAACCTAAAGAATTCCATTCTTAGAATAATTTCAATAAGTAAATTGGACTATTTTCAAAAGTTAAATTAAATTTAAAAGCTAGAGTTTTTAGGGGAAAAGAAGGAAAATACTTTATATTAGCCGGAAGGCACCACGCCTTTAAAAGACATAAACGATGTCACAAAATTTAAAAAACCCTTAAAATTTCGAATTTTGGAAAATCCTTTCTTAGTGGGTGCTTATATCCCAGAAGGAAGGATCAAGCAAAATTTCAAATTTCTAGGTTGAGCAGTTTCGGCTCTGCGTTGATGAGTTCGGCCCATACTAAAATTACGAATTTTTCAAAACCCTTTCTTAGTGAGCACCTAAGACCCAAGGGGAAGGTATGTTCCAAATTTCATTGCAATCCGTTCTGTGGTTTTTGAGATTTCGTGATGAGTGAGTGAGTCAGTCAGTCAATGGTATTTGAGCTTTATATATATAGATATAGTAGTCAGTTGTTAATTTCTATCTAATATATTCTATCCAACAAATCCTCTCTTCAAATATGAGCGATGCTTTACTTTCACGATACAGAGATCGGATGTTAACACTGGACGACGTTGCGTAACGCAGCACGCAACGCAATGAAACACCATGGCGCGTTAGGGCAGTGCACAATGATGAGGTGACCTACCTATGGCCAAGCCGGTGTTCGGGTTACGGCTGGAAATAAGTCATTTCTCCATTAAGCCCTTTTATGCGGCGCTCACAGCCACGTCACCGTGACCAGGGGTATGGCGAAGTTTAGAACAATTGTGAATTATGTGAAAGTTTCATCCTGCTCCTTTTCAGCTTACTTTGCTCTCTTGCGTTATCAACACGCAGCAGAAGATAAATTTGTCGACTTTCATTCCAATTGATATGGAAATTTAAAGAGAAACAATATGAAGTGAGGAAAATGAAAGAAAGGATAGTTCGTCTGTCAAGCGATGAGTCTGAATTTGGATTTTAGGTATAGTCTGATAACTGAAAAGTGGCTAACTGAAAAGAGAACTGCCCATTTTCAAAATCAGTGAAAAATGACTAGAGACCGAGGGAAGTTCTCACTTTCAAACCCCTATTTCCGCCATTTCAGTTTCTGATTTTGAGAATTTTAAGAACGAAATGGCGGAAATAGGATTGAATTAATTAAAAACTGCAAAGTTTAACAAATTAGATTGAATTAGAAACTGCACATAGTCGATTACTTCAGGAGGCTAGGTTTGGGAATTTCAGAAACGAAATGGCGGCAAAAGACGGTAAAAACGAGAGGTTTCGACGCTTAGCCATTTTTCAGTTGTAGAGCAAAAAAAGGAAAGCGGAATAAAATGGCAACTTTGTAAATTATCCGACAGGCATTGGCAAGTTGGAACTATGTAAATGATTTCCAACTATTAAAGTAAAGAAAAAAGGTCAAGAACACCTTTGCTTTTTTCGCAATTATGTCGTGAAGAAAACGAAGGTCGTAAAAAAAGACTTCTTTAAGAGAAGCTTGCGTCAGGATAATGTCGAAGTAGAAGAGAATTCGTAATGATCAGTGACAAAACCTCGACGGGGATTTTTCTCAGTTGACGTCAGGATGTGACTCCAATTTTATCTATTTAACACTAGAACTACCATACCAGTCAAAATGACTGGTACACAATTTTTTCAAAAAATTCTCCAAGTTTATATAAGAGTCATAGAATAAATATTCTACGTCCATATCAATAAACGTAAATCACCCAATCGATCAAATTTTCCGCCGCTTGAGTCCCCCTTTTTCAAAGTACTTATTTAATTTATTAAAATATGTTAATTTGACGTCGGTAGTTCTAATATTAAATATATCTTATCTTCTTTTAACAATTTAATTAATCTATACCTATATATATTTAAATTAATCTATAAAACCGCAATTTTCATTAATCCATTTTTAATATTGTATTCAGCAATATGCAGATTGTTTCCGGTTTCAAACTAACTCAAGGAACTTAAGAGAAAAACTTTGCAGACTATTTTTACCAGATATAGCTGTAAGCATAAGAAACGTAATATATAAAAAAATGACGTGAACAAACAAGTAGATAAACAGATTGATATTATTTCTCTAACTTGCCCTACAATAATAAACAAGTGCACTCGTGACGTTGAAGTTTCTATGAAAATAATAATTTCCAGTAGCTTGCAATATCAATCAGTAACTATTCACCTCTGACGTAATGAAATTAATCGCCAACAAATAATTATCATCACTATCATTGCTACTATCAGTATCAACATCTCAGGATCATCGACGTGATGCGGTAAATTGGATGAGAAATTTTCAAGTTTTACTATATCAATCAAATTCCAAGTACATATCACTGAGACAGAGCACGATAAAATTATTTCTGTAACATTAATATTACGTTAAATTGTACAATATATCAAGAATCACTGTACAATTTTTATTTTATCAATTCAATTCTGAATTATTGCGGAGGCAATCACAAAAGAAATTGCACGACAAGGGATTTGTCAAATGGTTACAAGAGTTAAGTAGAACTTACTTTAATAAAATACAATTTGTTCTAACGAATCATATGCTACCATTTTAAAAGGTATACTACGTACAAGTAGCTCTCTATACTTTCGAACATTCAACATTCGCACAATTCGCTATATCGCACGCTTTTAAAAATTAAATTTTTTAAAGAGCTGTGACATTATTTTAAAAAATCTTTGCTTCCATGCAGTCACTGCCAATGAGCGCTGTAATTCCCGCTCACTCATTGCCTATTAGAAGTTTTCTAACATTATAATATTGTTCCTAATATTACCTACTAGATGTCAGAGAATTTCAAGTTTAGAAAGAAACTACATTAACATACTATTTTTCATATTTTTCCTATATCCCTCTACTTTCGAATATTCTACTTTCGCATAAATTTTCAGGAACCAATTATGTTCGAAAGTCTAGGACCGACTGTACATACTATACAGTATACAGTGCACGTCGATCCTTTCGTTCTAACAGTCTTCGACCACCATGAACATAATTATAGAAGACACGTTCTATTTATGCATTACGCGGTACCACAAATCCGTCTGCCAAACCGAGTCTTGCCAAGTGGGAAGACTGCAGGAAATCTGTGAAATTACGCAAAGCAGGTCAATGAAAACTGACTCAGTTCTCTGTCCTCTCATTGCGCTGCTCTGTCATATGAAGAAGGATCCGCAACATCGCGTTCCGACTTGCAGTGATAAACATGTTTTTCCGCTCCAATACGCGGTAGGATAATCAATTCGGGAAACGATAATTGGGAAGTGTTTGAATCGTAATACCGTACGTAACGTTACATTGAGCAACTGGAGCAAACGTTGGTCTTTGTGATGTAATTGTATTACCATAAATAGTGGGTAGATTACTTTGAAGAGATTCAAATAGCTATTCTATTCCTAGTGTATTTGATGGCGTTGAACTGATGCGGTAATTTTGCCTAAGAGGTCTGTTAGCTATGATATAATAAATGATAATTTGAGAAAATCGACTTGAATAAAAGAAAGGAAAATTAAGACGTGGAAAAGATGATAGATTCGGTAATTTATGTTTTATACGATGGATGAAGAATATTTATGCTACGGCTCTCTCATAAACCCGTAGAATTTTTGGAAAAAATTGTGTACCAGTCATTTTGACTGGCTTGGTAGATCTAGTGTTAATTTCATATCCATTGAAGCTCTCTGAGACTATTAACACTGGAACTACCAAGTCAGTCAAAATGACTGGTACACAATTTTTTCTAGAAATTCTCTAAGTTTATAGGAGCCTAAGTTTATATCCCTTAACCTACGATTTCTTTTCTGATGGGGCGTGCAAAGACTCAAAATTAATTCCTGAAATCAAAAGGTTTCACTGATTTCTAATATTTTGCACTGAACGTGATATTAATAGTATAGAAACAATGAGACCGTTTCGTGATCGGCTGATATTGTCAATTTAATAGTTTTTGAAGGACTTCAAAATTTCGTGTTGCATTTTCCGCGCTATGCGTCTTGCACGTAGTTCTAGGCTAAAGGGTTAATCATGTTTTCTTCTCTAATATGAAAGATTTGACGCCGGCAGTACCAGTGTTAAAGTTTACAGATTAATTTGAAAAGGTTGGATAAACTATTTCATCGCTGCTATATAAGTATCTCGTAGCGTTGAATTGATATAGTAACTTTGCTTAACAGATTGTATGTGGGTGTTTTGTAACGACGCATTAAGACTCAAGAGGGAAACTTGTTAAAAAACTTGCACAAATTTTATTCTTACAAAAAATTGGTATAAATTGGAAACTGCTAACTTTCTCAGTTCAAAAATATTCTCAACTTTTCAAATCTAATTTGAATTTTTTCGTGATTGACGCCACGAATCTTCTTTTTTAAGCAATCTCTGTACAATTTTCGAAAAACGTATTTTTACGTGACCCGTATACAATGTGTTAAAACAAGATTTTTAGGGAATTTTGATTACTGAGGCTATGATAAATTAAATGATGAAATTTCCTCGACTAATTAGGAATCTAGGCTTTTAATTTCATGTTAGCACATCAATAGAATATTTGTCGATATTTATGAAAAAAACGAAAGGAACACATCACTTTTCTAATACATTTAATGAATGTGAATAAAGAATTTCCTGAACGAATATCAAGCAGGTTGATATTCTGAAAGTCTGTCGCAAAAATTTATAAAAGGCTATTCAATGTCGATTCTCCGAAAAACCATTGAAGATGTCGATAATGAGGTCTCGGTGAAAGGAAATTACTTTAAATGAAAGTTTCGATAAAAATTTATCACTGATGAGGTAAAGGATAAAAAGAAATGTTGAATTATATTTTATTTGAATTCCCAGTATTTCTAAAAAGTAGGAAAACTTCGCGCGGTTGTTAAACGAAAGAATGAAGCATTCGGAGAATAATTAAAAAGGAGAATAACGAAGAATCATTCTCAACGGATATTCTATCGAGTTACTATGCGAAGTATATAATTCAGGAATGGTACTCGTTAAAATTCATCTGCCTGCATGTATAATTGCTACACCTACGTAGTCTCTCACGATTAAAATACCGAATTGCGATGAGCGAGACGGAAAACAAAGAAATTCACGCTTTTGGCATAACAATTAACACTAGAACTACCAAACCAGTCAAAATGACTGGTATACAATTTTTTCAAAAAATTCTCCAAGTTTATATAATAGACATGGAATAAATATTCTATGTCTATATCAATAAACATAAATCACCCAGTCGATCAAATTTTCTGCCGCTTGATACCCCCTTTTTCAAAGTACTTATTTAATTTATTAAAATATGTTAGATTTGGCGCCGGTAGTTCTAGTGTTAAAAATTACTCATCAATTTCAAACCATATAAAATAAATAATCCACTTTAAATAACACTAACATTCAGAATTTCTACGTTAAATTATTACAATTTGTCGATTTCATTATAACACAAATTCCAGAACATTAAACAAATGTTCCTACAATTGATTCGAAGCAACATTTGTAAAAAAAAATATTTCAAAGGTAGATGAAATTCTCTCAGTGACAGCAATTTCTGTCATTCCCGCGAGAAACGTTTCGCACGTGCGAGCTACAGTTGTTCTAATTAAATTCTCCAATTACAAAACGTTCCCAGGGTTCGCGGACCCGGTCTATCTTATTGTGAGAGCGAAAGATGCGAGCACTTGTTGTACGATTCGCCAAATTCATTGACGTCTTTCATTCAAAATGACCTTCAAAAGAAACGATCTTGCCGATCGCCTTTGCCCATTGAAGTATGTATGACGATACATATTGGAATTAAAAGAATGTCTCGTTAAGTAATTGACCTTATAAGTCTATCTATCAGAATTAGATAAAGATCAGAGGAAACTTAACCCTTTCAGTGCCGATCGAAAAAATTGATTTAACACGTTGACTGTCATGGGGGTCACCGGCGCTATTTAATTTCATGGAATTTCGTGTAACTTTTAAATTGAAATATTTATGAATTTTCAGACATATTAAATATTTAAATATTGACGTTAGAAAGATAAAAGTCTGTCGAATATCTATCTCCCAGTATCTTTAAAGTTTTTGCTTTGTAAAGATGTGATTTTAATAGAAGCAGTTTTGCTTCGGTAGAAATGACGAAACGAGCAAATTACCGGTGGCGTTCAAAGTGTTAATTAACCCCTTGCCGTGCCATTTACTTTGTGACTACCTCTACAATAATTCAGAATGAAATTAGTAAAGAAAACATTGATCAGTGTTTCTTGACATATAGTCTAATTTAAGGTAATATTAATATTATAGAAATAATTTTATCGTGTCGCATCTCACTGATATTTTCAATTTATCCCTGTATGGGCCTCTGTGACTTTGAGGTAACACAAGTCAAATCTAAGCTTCTATTCTTCAAAGTCAAATTTTGAACTTTACCAAATATTATAATTTAGTTGGTGAAAATCATGAAATTCTTTACAATTCAATATTTAAAATAGTATTTTTATCATTTCATAACTGTGCTATTGTACAACTGATCTGCGAAGACCACAACAAATTCGAACTATAGAGGGTTAATAGGTTTTTGTAAAACTTGAAAATTTCCTTTTCAATTTATAGCATCACGAGTATCACTCGTTATAGTACGGCAAGGGGTTAATGACAAATGTAGTTGCGAATAAAAAGAATTGTCATTTGGTGATACATAGTTTCATATAGAACACTGTGTATTAACAATTATCTGTCCTAAAATTACTGATATCGTATTACAAACTGAATATTAGCCCCTCGATGCCCAGTGTTAGCATTATTGTTAACGACGATTGTCGCCCGGCACTAAAAGGCATAAGACAGGAAAAGAAACAATATTATTTATCCTTTCAAATCGTAAATATATACGTTTTTACAGTTTTGAAAATATTAATAAACATATTTAAGTACAGAGAAATATTTATGTCATATATGTTTATTGGGCGTATATTTTAGACTTTAGAATATTTATTATCCTATATTTCTGTCATTTCTATTAGTTTTCTGCTTCGGTAACTTCGAACGTTACAATGACAATGAGAACCTGCAATGGCTTCAGAATCAGCTAGGATATGATATGTATTCAGCAATAACAAAAAGTTCGCAAGAGTTGATGGCGATTCGAATTCAGGTCCACTATTCAGAATATTAAAGTCTCGATCCCCTTGTAAATTTGCATTTTGCTGAACTGGTATATAATCGTGCAAACTGTTACATAATGCATTACCATATCTAATCCCATTAATATTTTACTCACTGGAAACTACCAGACACGATCTGATCGTTGGTAGTATGTGCTATTGTCAGAATGTGGTAGAGAACTCATCGATTTTGGCTGTCGATTGAAGCAAACGAATTTAACACTAGATTTACGGATATTGATATACCTATTTTTCTGAAGTGATCCAATTTGAATCATACAAGAAAATTGAAGTCTTTTGCATAGAAAATAATTCCAAATCATTTGAAATGAAAGATTTATTATTCAAAAATTAACCAACCAATATATTATATATGTAGTAATCAAATTTTGAATGAGCCAAATTGGCTCCGTAAATCTAGTGTTAAAA
Source organism: Cerceris rybyensis (assembly GCA_910591515.1). Taxonomy (NCBI): domain Eukaryota; kingdom Metazoa; phylum Arthropoda; class Insecta; order Hymenoptera; family Crabronidae; genus Cerceris; species Cerceris rybyensis. The sequence continues at coordinate 12,128,402 of OU342790.1, forward strand.
GGAAATGATCATGCCTTAATTACATACCATTATAAAATTTGCAAATGTTAGAGATATAATTAAAACCAGAGCTGCAAAGATGATCGAAATTAGTGGGGTCAGAATTTTTGTTGCAATAAATTACTTACATTTTTATTATAAGTAAAATTTTACTTTATTTGAATTTTTTTTATTTTCTGCGCGTATTTTTCAAAATAAACGGTCGAATTGATTAAGTATCTACAGTCACTTATTCCTTTTGTTTTAATATAATTATTTAACATTTTTTAATTTAACTAATCAATTGTTAGTAAGTAGTTCTAGTACAATGCTTGGAGGAAATGAGTTTGAGAAAGTATTTAATTGAAAAATTCAGGAAGATTCAACTGTACATTCTAATGAATATTTTTGTTAAATGTGTATAATTAATTCTTTGCATTTTAAATTAATCTTCCAATTTCCTTTGGCTAAGGGAAGTGAATTTTGTAAAATGACCTATTGTTCATTATCAATACGTACTTAATGATAATAACAATCATATTCAGTGAGGTACATTACGATAACGGTATGAAATCAATCTTCAATTTCGGAATCGAAATTAAATATGCTTCTATGTCTCGTCAAAAGAGAGCAAAAGGTCAAGGACTCTTTCGATGGAAGACAAATATGAATTTAATGAACATCTGGGAAACAATGGAAACAATGAAAATACAGCTTATTGTTAGATTTGCGAACAATGATAGAATCAAATTTAACTTTAAATATTCCCACATCCCTATTTGCAGCAATTATCCTCATCCTACGTATATCCCGACTTCCACTAAAAAGTATTAATAAAAAAAAAAGATCAAAAAACAGTACACGAAGCGAATATTCGTGTCACAAATTTCAAACAACTCCGAGAAGAAATCGCATTATTATACTTCACAAAGGAACATTAAATTCGCAGTTATTGTGCCGCGTTATCGCCTAAACCAAATATTTTTTTAACGACACCGAACAGCTGTAGTTTCGATTTATACGAGCAAATGATAGCGTCATTTTACCATGATAAATTCATATCTCAATGTACAACTGTATCGAAAGTCTTACAACTTAATTTGCCTCAGCCATAATCGACTCTCATCTTAAAAAACTACTTCAAACATAAATACCTGGTATTATCTCCAAGCTTCCGTGTAATTACAACAAACAATAATCCTCTATCGACAAGATATTCTATTGATAACCGTTCAGCTTCATTGTTCAAAACTCGCGCACATCTGCCGATGAACCGAATATACAATTTTCTACGGAACACTTTAAAATCTCTCCAAATCTCTCTTTAACTTCTACACATTTCAACTGTACACATGAAAAAAAAACTCCATTCAAATATTAAATCTCATTAATAACAAAAGAGATACACAAAATTGAAAATTACATTCGAACTACGTGCCGTGACGATTTATAAAATGAATAATTCAATCACGAGTATAAAACATTCACAAACATTCCATTTTTGAATGCATCGAAGAGTAGAAGACTTTTAAAAAATACATGAGACAATATGGTCGTATGCAACAGGTCCCGAAAAGGCGATCAAATAATGTGTTACCATTTGGGAGAAGCGTTCTCCAATGGGACCAATATCGGGGGGGACCAAAACGACGCTCCGATGGAAACGGATAAGAGAACGTCCTCCGACGGTGTCGCGGTGACAACTGAAGCCTCTCGTTCGCGTGTTCGGACGAGGCTCAACAGGCCCCACCAAAGTCTTCGCCGAACCAGGTGTCGAAGGGGGCCTCATGCCCAGGGGAATCCTGACGCAGGTGCAATCGCGAATGATGTTTACGCGTAGAAACGACTTTTAACCCATTCGAGACCAATTGCACACCGTGTGTACAATGCATTTCCGAGCCAAAAAGACCGACTGCACACCGTGTGTGCAATGATCTTGAATTGCAATTATCAGTCATTATAGAAAAAACAGCCCTCGAAGTAAGACTTGCTTAAAATAAAAGGTATCTTACAAATGTGTAAACATTACATTTGGTATTTGGTTCAATTTCGACCCTAAAGTAGGTGACCCAAAGCCACGATCATTAGAAATACAAGAAGTGGTACATATAAAGCCAAAAGTTATCGGTCTTTCTGGATAGTTTCCAAAAAAATGCACGGTCTCGAATGGGTTAAGTACAATTGATATTCTCTTATAGACGCATCGTAATTTATTAATATTTTTTTATCAACAAAGTGATTGAATATACTTGAAAATGTTGAATAAATACATGGGAAGAAAAGATTTGAGTGAGGCAAAAACTTGATTGATTTAACCGATTTCTGGTTGGAAGACAGATGTGGAAAATTGAAAAAGGATAAGTGTTAGGAATATTTGTAAACAAATTTTGGATGAGACAGGTTTTTTGGATATAACTAGACTCCGGATGTTTATGCAAATTTCAAATTCAACAAATGCAGTTAAGACAAGAGAACCTATTTAGGGATTTGTTGCACTCGATAAATGTTACAACGAATACCATACTTTGGATATTTCGGATATATTTTTATATTATGTTCGTTTTGTGTATTTTAGCCGTATTCATTTTGTCATAAATGCATAAACATCCGGAGTCTAGTTATAACACAGAAATTTTCCTGTTGTATAACAAATGTTTTGCTCCAATATCCTCTACTCAGTACTCTGTATACTCAAAGACTGGTGATGAAAGTGTATCTTGGAACTCAGTTGTTGTACCATAATGTAAAAAGAAATTTTGTAAATTATTGTACATTGTTAATATAAAAAAAATATATGGACGAATGATTTTGGACACTTTGGGAGATGTAGTGTTAATGCATCATAGTCTCAGGGATATTTGCAGTATACCTAAAACAATAGGTCCTTGGCAAAGTGACCATTGCAGTTAAAGTTACAAAACGTACAGAAGAATACATTAACAATAATATAACATGAATAATTAGAACCAATATTTTAGGTGGGTGCTGAACCACCAAGACTATGATACATTAACACTAGATCTACCGATGAATCATTCCATCTATATAAAATTGTCCATTGCTGCTTCATGAAATTGATTCAATCGCTTACAATCTCCAAAAAACACGTAGAAAATTGAAAAAGAAACAGCGTTAAAAGTTTCAGAAACATTTTCCAAAAATTCATAGCGTCATTTTAACCATCTTGATAGATCTACCGCTAAATAATAATCTAGAAAGAAGTTTCTAATTCTGCAAACTTTTTTTAAAGAATTTCCATTTTAAAGAATAAAGAAAACAATATCAGAACAATAGTATTCCTAGAAACTTGATGAATTAAAATAAAAAATTAGAAGTCAGTCCTTTCGGCTGTCTGGCTATTACTAGTGTGAAAAGGTGATTATTTAGCAATTGTATTTCTAATTATTGGAAATCACAATAAACAATGGGTCATGGAAACATGATAAATGATAGAAATATCTTTCTTTTTCAAAACTGAGCACCACTGCACGTTCACTTTCATGCCATCCGGCGTCCCAGAAGGAGACTCGATGAAGGAAGTTGTCATAGTAGGGAAAAGGGTGGAAGAAGGGGAATCGGTTATGCTTGCTGGTTGGCGTTTACCTTGAACTGCTTTACATTACTTTTTCTCGAGTCCTTCTTCCTGTCGAGTGATATTCTCGATATCCCTTCAGTCTGAAATACCAAGTCTTTAATCAACGTACCGGTACGTTACGAGATCAAACGAGTCTCAAAGAAGAGCAGCAACTTTTTAACGCATTACGCACACCGATCAATTTGTTCCCAATATCTGCACGGTTCTTGGCGTCCTCGGATTTCATTTCTGCGATAAATTTCCTATCCGACGTATATAAATTTATCCTGCGATATGTTTGCTGCAGGTTTTGATTTCCTTGTAGACACAACAAAGGAGATTACTTTTAATTTATGGAGTAACCGATAAGGAATTTTTGGAAAGTTTAAAAATATACTATTTCATCGTTTCTGTTAAATTTTTCAGTCTTACTGTTAGTGTGGTGTCCAGAAATTATGATATTTCGATGGATTCTGAAGGTTAAATCTGTATCTCGTAGGAAAATATTTCCAAGGATGACGGAGGATTACGAACTGAAACTCAATATTTTGAAATTGTAAGCGACCTACTAGAAGCTCTTAAAACGTATTACTTGCTTAGACATTCGTGTACTTTGTATTTATATTTTCGTAGATATTCTTTTCATTATTTCCTAAACCGTTTTGTTTTCTTATTCTCCCATTCTACGGTTATATCGTTAATCCTTTGCACTCCTATGTCGAGCTACACTCGACACAGCTTTCTGTGGCACTTAACGTATCATCTATTAATTATCGACTTGTCGAAATCAACAATAATTCTTCCTAACATTAAGTAAAAATGAATAATCAACAGCAGAAAATTTTTCGAGACTATATTTCTTTATCTGACGAAAAATTAGCAAAATAATTCATCTGAAAGGGTTAAGAATCTATATTTCTCTTATATACAATAAAAATAATCCTCAAAGACATCATTCATCAGAAATACCAAAAATTCACATTCATCAAAAATACTAAAAACTTCCAAACGTATCTCTTACTATCAGAACTTAACATTTTAACCACATAATGACATAGTTACTATTATCACCACCATCGTTAACTGCTTGCCATACAGTTTATTTTATGACTACCTTTGCAATACTTCAGAATTAAAGTTCAGAATTAAATTAGTCAAATAGAAATTGATCAATGCCTCTTGACATATCTCATAGTTTAACGTAAGTAATATTCATATTACAGAAACAACTTTATCGTGTCGCGTCTTACTGATACTTTCAATCTCCTAGTTTTTGCTAAACTTTAGAATTAAATTAGTAAAATAAAAATTGATCAGCGATTCTTGACATATCTCATAATTTACCGTATTATTAATATTACAGAAACAACTTTATCGTATCGCGTCTTAGTGATATTTTCAATTTCCCAGCTTTTGTAAAACTGCAGAATTAAATTATTAAAATAGAAATTAATCAATGTTTCTTAACATATTGTATAATTCAACGTAATATTAATATTACAGAAACAACTTTATCGTATCGCGTCTTGCTGATACTTTCAATTTCCTATGTTTTGCAAAACTTTAAATTCACGCTCGTTATAGTACAGTAGGGAGTTAAACCGACAATCAACGAGGCAACAAATATTCGCATTCTCTATAAAAGTATCGAGAAATCCGATAAAAGTATTGAGCCGTTTCACCGACGTCCCTTAATCTTCATCTTCTCCGCTAATCTCAGCCACCCACACGGCATCATTTGTTCATTCACCATCATTTCCTTCGACTTAATGAGATGCATCTCTTACCAACCCGGTTCAATGTGCATTACGCTTCTTTCATTAAGCTGCAATGCGTTCGTTCGCGTTTCCTTCTCGCTTCCTTGGGCTATTCTGAAGCTGTTGGTCGTTAGTGCTTATCCGAGGGAGCAAAAATGCCGTCAGGTTCGCAAATACCTGCGGATAAAACCGGTCTCTCGAAATCATCTAAGCCGAGAATACAAAAGGACCGCTATGCGTCGATGGCTCCAAGTAAAATTCCATTTTGAAGGAGGACACGAGCTCACGAATTCTTATAAACTTATTGTTAAATTGAAAAATTTATATCTACTTTCTTTTTCTTTTTTTCTTCTTGTAATCACAATGCGGTATTTTATTATCGGCTATTTGTAGAATTTTTCTGAATCTCATGAATTAGTGAATCGTTGGTGAATATTTCAACTGTTGTTGTGTCTACAGAAGTGTACAATCATTATCGACAGAGACAAATGATAATTGTCGCGGGTTATTAATAACGTTTCTGTCAAAATGTCAAATATATTGATACCTGGTATGGAAAAATAAAATGCATTTTGTACGGTATTGCAGTGTTTGTTTTTCGAAGAGTTTGAGTCAGCTGTATGATGTGTTTTTTAGTATAATTTTATGTGGGTAATTTAGAGATTGTAAATAAGGAAATGTTGTTGATGAAATTTAATCTAACATCGTGAGAGTACTGACACTTTACCAAACTGTAATAGACTTTTCGGTGCCAACGATTGAAACTTTTAATTTATTAGTTGATTGTCACGGCAATTAACACTAGATTTACCAACGCGAAATCTATTATATTGAAATATGTTCCTTAAAGCAAGGAAAATTAAGACGTAGAAAAGATGATAGATTCGGTAATTTATGTTTTATACGATGGATGAAGAATATTTACGCTACGGCTCTCTCATAAACCCGTAAAATTTGTGAATAAAATTGTGTCCCAGTCATTTTCACTTGCTTGGTAAATCTAGTGTTAACGAATTGTTATTTATCATTGCGATTTACTGTACTAAGAAATCAGTGTTGAGAATTTGTAATTTTCGAGAAGATGTCGATATCACGGAAATATTTGTAGTCAAGTGACCAGTCAGAAGGGGGTAGGATGTTAAAAAAATGTCAGTCAGAAAAGTGTTAAGCCTAGAACTGCTAAGCGAGTCAAAATGACCCGTCCTGAATGTTTGCCGAAAGTTCTCAAAGTTTATAGGATAGCCATAGAGCAAATATTTTCACCTCTTGACTTTGACCTCTAAATGGATATTCATATTGAATATATTAAAATATAGTATACTTAACACGTTAAGCGCCACGCCCGTTCTTAAAGATTGGTACTGCCCTTTCCGATCAGAACCTTTATTAGAAAAGATATCTTTCTATTTTTTTTAATACACTACATTAATTTCTAATAAAATGTTCTATTTTATACTTAACGCCACTAATTATGGCTCGGTTAGGCGCGACAACGTAGTTTAGGTAAAAAACTGATTGCTCATTTTCATTGATCAGCGTCAACATAAACGAAAAGTCAACGTCCGGTCCCTACGGACCGATGTGGCACTTAACGTGTTAACGCCGGTAGTTCTAGTGCAAAAAGTATCCTTACTCAGTGGTTAAATTAAAAGAAGCTTACGACAAAATTACATAGAATTGAAATTCCATTTCGATCGATGATACGACTTACTCAGTGCATACGTTGCTGTTGACGAAGACGATCTAAAAAAGGAAAAGACGCATCCGCGTCATAGACTTCTGAAGGTTTACGGTTTATAACTAGAAGACGTCGAATTTTTTTATTCGATTGTGCGTCGTCACGACGACGTGCAACTTTAATATACACATGGTTTATTCACAGACACTACTTGTACTTTCAATCTGAAGAAATGAAATTGCGTTTTCTTCATCAAAGACTTCTAAGATATCGGAGAACATCAAACTTAATTCCAGATCTAATTCAAGTACTAAGAATCTACGGTAATTATACGATTGAATGGTCAAACTCCTAATTAATGGCTTCGAATTCTGAACCAGTTAACTGTGGCGAGAATTCTTTTGAATTCAGGGTCACGAAAATCGAGAGATGGGCATAAATCTATTTCAAATTATTTATACCCTTTAGTTATTCGTTTTACTTCGGCATAGCCTCAAAATATTGCAAACATCTTGAAATTTACGAATATATTTTACTTCTCGTCAAAATTACAATTTAAATAATCAGTAGTAGCTTTTATGCATGACGAGCATACTCGTCAAACACAGTTAACTGGTTAAAACACCTGAGAGATTTTTCCCAAATTTGTATCTACCATATCAGAAATATCTTAATAACAATTTATGTGAACTATCGACGATTACACTGAAATGTTCTATAGTGGCTACGATGTAAAAAATTATGGACTCCCAAATAATGGTTACGAGTTGAAATCCCCATCGCTTCTGGAAAATTTCTTTTAAATTATCATTTAACCCTCTATGAGAGCCTGTAACTCTGAAGTAACACAACACAAATGTGAGCTTCCATTCTTCAAAGTCAATATTTAACTTTGCGAAACATTATTCTGACCTTCAATCAGAGAGAAAATTCATATTATAGAAGGTTAAATTATCATATTCAACTTTAACACTAAACCAATTGCCAATGAATTTAATATATTTAACCCTTTTAGTACCGGATAACAATATATCGTCATTAACCCGGCGTGTGTATACTCAATTTTTAAGGGCACGGTGTGTACACTGGGCCTTTGAGGGAACAGTCGGGTTTACAAGGTTTTCTCGACTTCAGAAAAATCTGCAAAAAGTCTGAGATACTTATTGGAGTGTCTACTATGTGGCCCAGTAGTTGCTAAAGTCAGGAATTTAAAACTGTTATTTTTAAAAATGCAGAATGTTGAAAAATGTTAGAGAGAAATTTGAAGTACAAATTTTGACTGCTCCTTAAAAGACCCAGTATACACACGCCGGGTTAATAATAGCGCTAACGCTTGGCATCGTAGGGTTATTATTCAGTTTCTAATAAAATATCAGTAATTTGAAGACAGATAGTTGTAAATACACAACTCATGCTCCATATTGCGTGTACTATATAAAACTATGACCAAATAACTATTATTTTTATTCCCAACTACATTTATCATTAATTCAATCAATTTTTTCGGTCGGCACTAAAAGGGTCAAAATTGTAAAATAAATCTGTCCGATTCAAATAAATGAAGGGGGCAGACAACTGGATCGATTCAATCGCTCACAGTTTTCCAGATAGACGTCGAAAATTAAAAAAGAAGCAGTGTTAAAAAATTCCGGAACCATTTTAAAAAATTCGTTGCGATTCACCTTGATGAATCTAGTGTTAAAAACCTAAAACTTCTGACCAAAGTGACCATAGTACAATGGATAAAGCCTAGGAATGCAAGACATGAAGGAGAATCGCCTTCATGTTTATATTTACAGTCCTTCAATACCTCCAACCGTCATCTGAACGATCAGCATGATCAATGCAAGGTATAAAATATTATGAATCCAAATTTGCAGTATTTAACAAACGTCTCGTATGTAAATTTCTGATTCATGCGAATCAATGCGCGGACATGTTCACTCCCAGTGACATCAACATTACAATGAAACCCGATGAGTCGACGTTCAGGAATTCAGAAGCGATAAAACAGGACTCAACGATGTCCGTGTCGAGGGACGGTGTCACCCTCGAGCCCTTCGTGCTTTATCTGTCACTCGACGCTCCAAACTTGCGACTAATGTCGACCAAATCGAAAAAACGAAAATGGCTAATGAGAAATATTGCAACATGTAAATTTAATGGCTCGTCGTTTGTTAAATTTAAACGATGCTCCAAACTCCGTACGAAAATAACGATCGATAATTTTCTGGAGAAGTAACGCAAAAACTGGGTGCAAAGTATCAACACTTGTTTCTGAGATACACTGCACAGTGCGAAACCAGTAACAAAAATTTTAAAACTCGAAAGACTATGTTGTTGAGTCGTGAATATAAATTGTACAAATTGTATATTATTATTAAAGTGTTTGTGGTTTTTTGCAGTGTATATATGCAGAGTGGTTCAAACGAAAAGGGGCGATAAGCAAGGTCATTTCCTACTAAAATCCTTCTAGATATGAGCCGTTTATTTTGAAAGTCGCAGAAGTTACTTTGCCGCAATGAAAAACGGTGATTCTTAATGATTATACGAAATAATTTAAACTGAGAAAAATTAAAGTGTCTCATACAAGTACAAGTAAATATTCTCGAAAATTGGCATCAATATTTTGAATCGCGATAACGCAACATCATCTCAGTTTAAATGGAAAACTACTTATGCTACTTTCAAAATAAACAACTCATATATGTTTACATTGTCACTACTGCATTTTGTTTAAGTACATGTGTATTCTTTAGTACTATAGAGGTCACGGTATATTTAAGATTGCTATTGCCACCTTCATAGATTATTTACCTACAAATTAAGTTCTTAGAAAGACGGGTAAATCCACCTGATATAAAGCAAGAGCTTGTAATAACATTGTTTTGAAGGAGGTCCTTGATCCTTTAGAATGTAGCTACACTTAAGAAATAATTCCGAAAGATAAGCTTAAGCTCTTAGGTAGCGGACGAGACCCAACGATAAGACGCCATGTAATCCACTGAAATATAAATATCCAACGATCCAATGCTTTTGAAAAGAATTGAAGAGCCATGAGATAAACGAACAAAGTACCTACTAGAATGCTTACTCTAGCTTCCAAATCAACTACCACAGAATAATAACAATACACAGTTAACAGTAAAACTACCAAGGCGGTCAAAATGACTGGTACCCACTTCTTTTTTTAGAAAAATTACGCAAATTGATTGACGAGCCACGCAGTAAATATTCTACTTCTATTTTACATCTTGTAAAACCTAAATTACTTAATTAATCATCCTTTTCATTTCTTGATTTCTCTTGTTTCAAAGTGCTTATGTAATGTATCTAAATATAACAGTTATTAACACTATATTTGCCAGCGTGAAATCTATTATATTTAAATATCTTAAATAAGTACCTTAAAGCAAGGAAAATTAAGACGTGGAAAAGATGATAGATTCGGTAATTTATGTTTTATACGATGGACGAAGAATATTTATTCTACGGTTCTCTCATAAACCCGTAGAATTTTTGGAAAAAGTAGTGTACCAGTCATTTTGACTGGCTTGGTAAATCTAGTGTAAATCTAGTTAACACTAGAACTACCAAACCAGTCAAAATGACTGGTACACAATTTTTTCAAAAAATTCTCCAAGTTTACATAAGAGTAATAGAATAAATATTCTACGTCTATATCAATAAACATAAATCAGCCAATCGATCAAATTTTCCGCCGCTTTATTCCCCCTTTTTCAAAGTACTTATTTCATTTATTAAAATATGATAGATTTGAGGCCGGTAGTTCTAGTGTTAAGTATAATGATAGCTCTAAAATTCAAATTGCAGGAACCAAAACACTACGTCTCTCAATAACAAAACTGGCCGATCTAAACCCTATACTTTATTTCCTATGAATAGATCAAATTTACAAGAAAAATTCTGACTTGATACTATCAACTGTCAGATTTCTTTTGTGAAAGGCAGTTAGTTAGCGAAAGGATTAAGAAAGAGGATAAAATAAAAATTTCGCAAAGCGTCGTCGCGGTTCCAGAGGCAGACGAGTCAAACTAGAACCGGGACTGGAACAATGGACATGCGCGTGGGAGAAGGGGACGCATTCCTTCTATACGCGCACAGACGCATCACGTATGCACCGTCGAATGCACTTCGGTTCGCTCCACCTATGGGATATCTGCTCTGGAACGCTCGTTGAACCGCAGACACTAATTTACTACGCTAATGAGCTCTGCGAGGAAGGCTCTCGTTCGCCTCTTTTCGATCTCTCCTGACGAAACCTTTGCTCGCTCGTATTGCGAACACTTTGAGAAAAATCGAAGGTTCCCTTTCGAACGATTCTCGTTAGCAGTAATTTCGAAAAATTAGGTCGAAAGGAAAATACGTATTTGTGATTTACGTTGGAAATTTTTCTTGTGTTATTAATCATATTTTGATATAATCTTAATTTTGATGAAAAGACACAATTACGAAGAAGAATTATGGAATGAGGATTCGATATAGTGGGGGAAGTTTTGTATGAGATTATTCATTTATAATTCTAATTGATAACGGTTGCTTTGTGTACGTATAAATTATAGTTAATTAACAAGCGAATTGAAATAAATCTTATAACTTGCGAAGGTATGAAGGATCAATGTAATTTAATAGATGGAACTGTTATTGATTCGATTTAATTAACACCAGGGGAAGGAAGGCAGTCAAAATAGTAGAATTTCTAAAAAAAATTGTTATATTGATATCGGATAATTTTCTGCCTCAGTTCCAAAGTGTAGACGATCGAATCTAACAAGTTTCTTTCCACCTCTTAGTTATATTGTTTCAAGATATTTAATGTACTACATCAAACGTCGGTAGTTAATAGCATAATAGAACTAAGAGATGTCAGAATCTTTGCTTTTATATATTATTTATTGCAATTCTGTCAAACGTAGATTCGACAAGGAAAGCGAGAAGGATAAATTATACGAAAAACTGCGCCTGAATTATATCTTCCGTTGTAGGATGATAAAGAAACATGCAACATAGTCGACGATATATTTCAAACACGTATCATTACATGTATCAGGAAAATAATTGACTTACCATAAATAAAGCTGACGTTCATGTGATGAATAAAGCGCAGCATTTGTGTCTTCCGGCAGATGATGTAACCGCGTGATAGATTCTTGAACACGTATTTAACAGTAGTAATGATCACATGTGTCACAAAATTTAAAAGAAGTTGTCCGTTTCATATATGATAGAACCGATAGAACTAATATTACGTAGTAGATAAACGAGATCACTATTTTTTAGCGACCGGTAAACGAGAAAATCGAAAACACGGCACTCACAACGGATACGTGTTGACCGCACCGAACGAAGAGACAGAATGAGGCACGCGCTCCCTCTGGTCGGAGTGGGGAGGCGCTCGCGGCTGCTCGGCTGCCGCGGTTGGTGGAACGGCGGACCAATCGGAACGCGGCTACGGGTCACACGCTACACTACCTACGAGAGACGGCGTTTGACATTTACATTTTCAAACAACGTAAATAATTTAATGGAATACATATGCTACATGTTCTATCTGTATATTATTTTAAATAATAAACTGCAATAATACATTAACTTTGGCCGTCTTCAAATCAATTCCTTCCCATACGAATATCGAATTCTTTCACTGCATGATTGTAGCAAATCGTTCTCTTATAATTTCTTCTATTTTCTACTGATTTTTAAAAATGCAACTAGCAAAATAATCCAGCCTTAAATCATATTGAGTATATATCTTTTTAAGTATCGAAAGTTATAAATTATTTATATATTATTATAGAAAAATATTTACACAAAAGGAATCACGATCACGGTCATGTACGAAACCAAATGACGACTGATCCTGCGAACACTGATAAATCACTGTTAGTAAAAATGCCTGAGATCTAAAGGGCAAGCGATGTCATATAACATACAATATTTCATAATTCTTTATTGAATACAATACAAATATTTCTTTCTTACCATTTCTCGTCAAAGTACATCGCGATACTTCCGCCAAATCGATTTATCACAGTGGCGCGAGAAGAATGTGCGGTCGTAGTGCTTGGTAAATCAAAATCATTTATTTATTTATCTTTAATAATCACATCGTGTCACATCGAATAAATAAGTAAGAAACATTATGAATGAGACACTGATTATTTTACAGTACTTTAAATCCCGACACTTTGTGCCGTGCCTGCGAATACAAAGATTCTCATGGCAAACGACGCACAACGTCATGGACAAAAAGCGAATTGGAATACGTCCCTTCATGTAATATTGGCCCAAGAGATGTTTTACCATGTCTCGTTGCTGGTTCGCATTTTGGGGATGAAAATGAACGAGTTCTTTGCGCAATGATGTGGGGAATCATTCCACCTTGGCACGAGGTCAGTGTAAACATTCGAAGCAGGTTAACTCGAATGCCATCTTAAAGTGTGGAAACGCGAGAGGGGCAGAGCCCACGTGTTCTCAATGGAATTGTCAATAAAATGTACCCGACGCAAACATACATCCGTTGGGTATAAACATTCTGAAGTCTTATCTGACGTTTATTTCGAGATAATGACGTACTGTGTAACTTTCAACTTTCTCTTGTTATTGTCAAAACGTAGCCAATGTTATTGTCGCTAAATCCACGGGTTCTATAAAAACAATGCGAACGTAATTTTCATTTAATGAATAATTATTGCGGAATATCAAATCACTGATGTTTGACTATGTATTTTAACAAAGAAATTTCTGTATTTGTGAATTCGATATTGGTCTTACGATTCAAAATGTAAATTGACGTATTATGAAGGGTGGAAAAAATATAGATGCATGTATTAGGGAGATTACAGGAAGCATACAATGACAACGCACAATGGACGTATGGAGAATCTAGAAAGTTCTAAGTTGTATGCTCCGTCACTTCGCAAAGGACAGAGATGCATTGTTGTTTGCGAAGGATATTATGAATGGAAGGCTGGGAAGACCAAGAAAGATAAAAAACAACCTTATTATATATATGCCAGTCAAGATAAAGGTGTAAGAAGTGACGATCCAACAACATGGAAAGATGAGTGGTCTGAAGAAGCTGGTTGGAAAGGACTGAAGGTTTTAAAAATGGCAGGAATATTCAGTAGCTTTAAAACTGGAGAAGTAGGTCAAATACATCTATACATGTATATGACTATTTGACTTTATTTAGGAATGAAAAATTAAATTATATTTTTAGGGAAAAATTATCCACAGCTGCACGATTATTACGAGGGATTCTAATAATGTTATTTCTTGGCTACATCATCGTGTACCTGTATTTTTAAACACAGAAGAAGATTCGCAAGTATGCCATAATGAAATATATCTATAAAACTGTTGGGTTAAAAGGGAATAAATTAAATATATGGTTATAATATGCATTATTAGGCGTGGCTAAGTGAAGAACTCTCAGTAACTGAAGCCATTGGAAGATTAAATAAATATAAGTTATCAGAAGGCATCTTAAGTTGGCACACAGTCTCCACTCTTGTAAATAACGTAAAACATAAGAATGAAGATTGCAGAAAAGAGACAAAGCCTATGTATGTATATAGAAATAGAATCGTGCAATTAATATTTCACGGCAAAATGTCTGATCTTTTAATCTTATGAAGTAGTATGTCGGACTATTGATTTGCTAATTCTATTATACGCAGGGAAGAGAAAAAGAGTGGCCCTACCGGTTTTATGGCTTCTTGGCTGAAAAAGGGGTCTACGGAGACAGCCAAGAGGAAAAGCACAAGTACCGATGAAAATACCTCAACAACCAAAGAAGAGGATGAAAAGTCCTCAAAAATTGCAAAATATGACTAATATTTCTATAAACCGAATGAAATAAGTTCCTACAAATAACAGTATTTTCGTCATAACTTCCGATTTGAGAGAGTAACACTTAATAAAATATATTGGTTTTGTATATTTATAAGATAATTCGTAAAAACAATCGTTTAAAACATGCCATTATTGTCATACATCGATTTGTCAATGTTACTTAAGATATTGTAAACCTCAGTATTATAAATTATTGATATTTTTAATAATAAGGAAATTATTGATATTCCATTCTCTTCATTTGTATACATTTAATCAATTACCTTTCTTACTTTAAGATACATCAGCTGAAATGTCAACTGTGATGTTACAATATTAGAATAGATGGAAACAATGGCCGATTGTGAAAATATGTTGCATCGCAATTCCTTGAGATTCGATACCAGGAAACATACGATCAATTCGAGTTACGCAATTTCCACAAAACGTAGTCACGACGGAGAATATCACGAAACAATTACGTACATACTTCACCGAACGAAATTCCATTTCGTGGTTAGCCCTGCGCACGCGCGAATATTCCGACTGTTAAACATTATGTCGTTGATTTTCGCTCCAATTTTACTGCAAGACAGTAAAGCAAAGGCAAACTCGTTTCTTTAATGCGAAACACGTCGCGTTCGTTTACGAGAACCTTGGCGATGAACTGGCTTAACGTCACTGTTCTCACCCAAGTTTGTTTGAATGCCATTTGATCACAATACTACTTGTCTATTGCATTCAAATTCTTCATCTCATTATTTTATTTAATATATCTATTCCATTTAACTTTATATCTAGTGCACTTATACCTCTTAGGAATGTAGTTCATCAGCTACACGTATGTAGCTGCAGAACAGTGCAAACACAAGTCTACTACATCTACAGTCATCATATCGCAATTTACAAAAAAACATCAAAAATCTTTGGCAATTGTATACATTATTTCCAAATTGTCAAAAATTACTTATCGATTCACAGATTCAATACAATTCTAACGTATTTTAGTAAACTCGCGTGTAATTATTTCATTTCAAAGAGAACAGATTTATGCTATTAACAAAAACCACATGCTTTCCCAGGTGTTCGATTATTTTCCTTTAACACTTATTGTTTCCTCATACTCGTACATGAATAGCGCAACTGCATTACTGATTTTCAATAAGACAAAAAATAGGGACTACATCGAAAGAATTTGAAGTGCGTAACAATAAGATTTAAGTTGTCAGACCAGTGACGTCATAGCTGTTCTAGTACAAACGATACAGACCTGAAAAAGATTCAAATGAGTAAACCCTTTCGTCTCTGTTTTACTGTTCGCGGTAAAGGAACAAGAGTGAAAGAGAATGGAAGGGGTGGGGATAAAAAAAATGTTAGTTTCTCGAAGATGTCAGCACCTTAGTTCGATTTCGCGCTGGTAGTAGCAGCGGTAACGGGCGATAGCGATCGGCGGTGGTTCAGCCGGTGAGTGGTGCAGTGTGGGCAGTGTGTACGATAGAGAGAAGAGGTGTGCATACGTCTCGGAAGAGCTGTGGTTGCGCGTTTTCGTCTCCCGTGCGGCGGGGGCTGCCCTTCGCGAGAATCCGCGTCACGCATGGCACCGCTTCGTGCTTGAGACGCCTTTTTCCCGGAGACAGAGAGAGAGAGATCGTGCGCGGCCGGGGCCCAGCCTCTTCGCGTGCCTCGTCTCGTTTTGCCGTTTTCGAGCGCCGGAGAGTCCGAGTCGCGAACGAGCCGACAGAATGACCAGCCAGGAGACGCGCGAGCAAGCGATCAGCAACGTAGAGACCGAGTATCTTGAGATTAATTCCAAGAGAGCTTGGGATACCCTCTATCAGGTAAAAAGATCGTCCCTTCCTTTCTTTTCCTTTCCCTTTCTCGTCTTCCGTCTTTTCACAGCCTTTCCTTCCGGTTTTTGCAAAGAGGGAACCATTCTTGTTGGGAATATGTCAGACCGTTTTCACAGGCAAGACTACATTGAATTGTTGTACACTGACATTGTGCTAGTAGTAGATGACACGATGATGAAATTCCGCTCCTTCTCTTCTCGACCTCTGTCGCGATAGAATTCGTAACGTGGCTGTGAGCACGTTATCGTTATTTTTCCTTTTTTTTTCTCGTTTCTTCTTTCTTCATTTTTTTTCTCGCGAGATGTAGCATTGTTTTCTATGAATTCATGAGATTAGGTAAATAAGGAAATCGTGAGGATCGTAAACGTTCCGGTATTGTTATCATGATTTGTCTGATTTATCCGTGGAATCGCTCCGTCTCGTTCGATTCCGTCGTTCGTGTTCTTGCAAGGTAACACGCTCGATTAATTTATGATCTGTAAATAGATTTTGATTTACTAGACATCATTTCAACATGATACGACGGTAGCTGGAATTTAATTGTATTCTCGTATCTCGTTTATGCTCGTCTTCCGGTTATTTACAATGCCTGAATTGTTTTGAATCTCCATCGGCGCTTTCTTTTCTTAGAAAGCACTTTTCGCAGGAAAACGTTGAATACAATATAGAATGCGCATTGTCGGTCTTTTGCCAAGGTTAAATTTCTGAATTCAAAATATATACACATATATTTAATATAAGAAATTCATTCAAATTGAAATGTAAATGTGAAAGATTTTGAATAATACAATGTGTATGTATTGCACTTCTATAAATAAAGACATTCACCTTCACACTATTTTGTATATTTTATTCCAAGGCTTATACTTTTATTACAACTTAAGAGGTACACTTCCAAATACTAAATTAGTAATTTTTCACGGTCATGACATGGTAACAAATTGTTCTGTACGTTTAAATTTTTAATGTGTAGTTTTAGTCAACGACGTAAGATAATCAGATGGGAAAGACATGTTTGATTTTTTGTAGCATATACGTTATGAGTGCAGCAATTTTATGTACACATGTAATGAGTCAAGAAAACCACAAAATAAGAATTTGAATCGCTATAGAGATGTTGCACCTTACGACCACAGTAGGATCGTTCTCAAGAGAGGTCCATGTGATTACATCAATGCCAATCTTATAAGGGTAAATATTATAGCAAAGTATTATATTAAGATAAAGAATAATCTGATAATATATAAATTTGTACCGTAGGTAGATCGTGCTCATAGACAATACATCCTTACACAAGGACCACTGCCAAATACTGCTGGCCACTTTTGGCTGATGGTATGGGAGCAAAATTCTAAAGCTGTGTTAATGTTAAATAAGCTAATTGAAAAGAATCAAATTAAATGTTATCACTATTGGCCTCTCGATGAAGTGGCTGGTGATAGTATAACATTTGCCGATGTTGGCATTGTAGTTGATTATGTCAGTAAAACAGAGTCATCGGATTATACAACTAGAGTATTAAGGTATGAGCATTTATGCTATTTGATATTATTACATTTGGACAAAATATATATGTTTTAATTGAAACTGTATAACTATGGGGATTTATTTGTTGTACAGATTAACTGATTTGGAAACAAAAGAAAGTAGAGAAATCTTACATTTTCATTATACCACTTGGCCAGATTTTGGAGTGCCACAAAGTCCTACGTCATTTTTAAACTTCTTAACTGACATTAGGCAATCAGGTGTATTGGACCAAAATGTCGGGCCTCCTGTTGTACATTGTTCTGCAGGCATTGGAAGATCGGGAACATTTTGTTTAGTCGATACTTGTCTCGTTTTGGTAAGTGAAATGAGAAATAGTCGGCAAAGCTCACAGAAAGGAAACTGTTATTATATATCTTTTTCGGATGTTCAGATCGAAGAAAATGGATTAAATTCGGTGAATGTAAGGGATATATTGGTGGAAATGAGACGGTCTCGAATGGGCTTAATACAAACTCCAGAGCAATTGCGGTTTTCATATGCTGCTATCATTGAAGGAGCGAAACAATTGCCATCCAATAACGTGGTAAATAATACCAATTCACAGTAGTACAGTGCTGTTAGTTACTTCACATGTTTCAGTAAAATAACTTGATAACCAAATAACAATGCATAATATTGTTACTTGTTTTTATTTATTCATTCATAATAAATGTTCTCTAATAGCATTGAACTACTGTGGTAAAATCTAATTCTATAAACCGTTTATTAACTACCAATTTATTTACAGAATGTCGACAATAACGAGGTAGTAACGAATCATTACGACGTGGTAAATAACATTAGTAATTCTTCGATAGAAGAAGATGAACCGCCTCCTTTACCACCTCCAAGAGGTGAATCTTTGACACGCAGTATGATGGCAGATATAACTTCAAATCCAACTGAGGAGAATGGTAAAGATGTTTATCTAATTGTTTAAAAAAATGATCCTACTTGTAGAAATGAATAATTCCTTTATTCGCGATGTCAGATGAACTAGGAGGACCACCAGATAAACCATTACCCAGGGAACCACCATCTTACACGGAACCATCTACCAGTCCACCTCCTTCGAATGTTACATACATTTCGAACAATTTACACGATAAAAGTTCCGATAGTGTTGCAGTGCCTAGTGAAACCACCAGCGACGGTGAAAATTCGTTACAAAAAAATAGTCCTTCGTCCAGTCCAGATGCGTAAGTTCAATTTATACGTACAACAAATTGAATTCCGTTTATATTCGTAATATTATTTATTATTAATTGTTATTCGTTTTAATAGGAAAAATGAAGTACGTCGGCGTAATGTGGACAAACGTGAACGCTTGGCAGCATATGTGCGCGAAATGAAGCGTCGGCAAAAGGAGACGGAAGAATGGCAAAAGCTCAAGAGGTCATTATTTAAGCCCCTTACAATAGGCATAGGTGCCGCGATTGTTGGTGGGGGTATTATAGCAATCTGTGGCTATTTGTACATGCGTGGTTAAGACTACAGAATTATTTCTGTGTCACATGTGTATGTGGACTTTCAAGTTGTCAGTGATACTAGGTGATTTGCACATTCGGAAATAGTTACTTTCGCTATAAGATTTTTAACAGCTCAGTCATACGCAACATTGATCACTATTCCTAAAAGAGTAATTAATCAGGGGGAAGCATTTCGTGTTATATAGTTCGAAGTAAAACGAAGTCGCCGTGAAATGTATATCAAGCAGACAATTATTTATAACTGACATAACAGAGAAGAATGGCCCGCTGTTGGAAAAGAAAGCATTAAAAAAGAGACGTAACTTATTCTAAGAAAGTGCATTCTTAAAGGACATCTTCGAATGACTGAAGAATTAGAAAGAGGAGTTTAAAAAAAAACAAAGAGATCGAAAAATCGACAAAGGAACACGAAAAGGAAAATGGGGAGATTTTCGATTTGTATTTTTATATTGTGATTTACTCAATGAGTATGTAGAATACTAGGAAGGATATGTTCTTTTGAAGATTCACTTATTAGGTTCCCTTGCACGTAAACGACACTTTTAGAAGTGAATAGATTATTTCGTATTTGCAATCATCGTTAGATTGTGGAATAAGAAGTGCAGAGAGCGTAAGACTTTTACATCGTGACTTTTTTTTTTTAATCGATTGACAAATCATCAAAACACATTCACTGTTTGTCCGAGATAGTAAACACAATTGTAGCAGATAAACTTATTCAAATGAGAAGTAAAAAAAGCACGGGTAAAAGTCTAAAAGAAGTAGTGAGCTAACGTCTTCTTATTCACGCATTGTAACGCAACTGTAGGCTCTCATATGAAACACAACAATACACAATATGAGTGCACGACGTTTCAGCAAGTAAACTCGATTGTTCTAACACTTTCTGATACAAAGACGAAAGAAAGTATTAATTCGTGTTTTTTATATAATATATATATTATAGATAAATATATATATATTATATATATTTCGCGAATACATGAAATAGAGTTAATTATTATTTAAATAATCTTTTGCATTGATATTTAAATTTTAATCATTGGTTTAACAAACGAGCGAGATGAAACATAAATCTCTTGAATTTTAACGGATAATTTTTTAAATAAATTAGATTTACTAGTAGTAATTAACCAGGGTACCAAAATCACTAACTTAGAGTTTATAAGCATCCAATACACCTTGGTAGCGTCTAATGACTATATACGTGATAGGCATATAGGAGTTGTTAACGATCTTAGTCTAATGCATATATGAATGTTTTTAAATACTTGCCCATTGAAGTAGAATGTCTACTCTACTAGAAAATATTAAGATGAAATCACACTCGTAGAGTTAGCGTATAAGTCATGTCTGTGACATAACATATCCCATTATATTATATGGGATACCGTTGATTTAGAATAATGATTTTTCTCAAATCTTTTTTTTTTCGGGGCTATGTTTGACGAATTTTTAACTTTCTCTCTTCCTTGAAAGGAGCTCCTCATCGTGAAATATTCCGTCAAATGGCATCTTGTGCCTTCGATATTGTGCACTTGATAATTTCATACAATCTTATTCATTACAGTTTTCATACGAATCCATTCTAATGAGTAGGCCTGAAAGAATCTTTTTTACACGAAAAACATTCCTGGTATACGGAAGTATAGTATTGAATTTCGCGTGGTATTTAAATAATACCGAACATGAAACTGAACAGAAGAAAAGATTCCGATAGTGGATCTATAGAATGCTCTTAATGTTGGTATCTTCGCACCGTTTTTTCATGTTTCTTTTATGACATAACAGTCAAGCAACTAGGTGCCAAACAATGAGAAGTCAATATAATTATTTTCTTCATTAGTCACGCCGATTCTCATACTCTCTATGAAAGCTGCAAACCATGCAATCTCATAGCTATTAATTCACAGTCGCAATTAGTAGCTTAGCGTTTCATAATTCTACACTACTTTTAACCCCTATGCAAATTAAGTTTCCCTATATCAATAGACAAGTCATGTAAGAACTGATTTTCTTTTTCGGTGAGTATCGGTATGATACATGAAAGCTCAAGAAACATTATACTCGCGTTAGAATTAGAAAAGACGAGTAAAAAGAAACGGGGGTTAAAAGGGCAAACTTAGAGAGAGAGAAAAGAAGGAAAACACAAATTCCAGCCGATCGCTCGATAGTACACATTAGAAAAAGAAATTAAAATAAAGTTACATTAAGGGTTGCAGAAAGACTGAATACGTCTAATTGCCTCTAGGAAAGACGATGTTAACGAACGAAGGAAGGAAAAAAAAAAGTACATAACGTATTAAGTCTGTATTCTTAAGCTGAGCTTTTATGTAAGTCACGATGTAATTTGAGATAAAGACTTTGTCAGATCGTATTCCAAACTCGACACATGTCTGGTTAAGTGGACGAAAGCTTCGTGTAACAATTTTCTTGGATAAAATGTACCCCGTGAAATTGTATTTTGTACTTTTGTACATTTCATAGCGTTTGGAATACGATCTTCGTGTGAGATTTCGGGTACGTTGCATTCATGCGTTCGCGTGTTCTTCTGTTATTTGCATCGAATAGGCGTTTCATAGAATTATTTAGCGATGTCGTGTTTCACCCGATATATCGTCTAATCTTCGTGGTTGATACGTATTCTAATGTCGGCACGTATTGATCGTATGCACCGCTATGTTCTCGTTATCTGATTTCCGTTAGGAAATAATGATGCTTATGATGGTACGAGGTGCAAGTTAAAAAAAAATATTCTCGCTCTTGAAACATTATATACATGAAGAAAGAACACGCGTATGAACCTTCATTTACAATTGAAACAAAGAAGCATGCAAGAGTTTTAGTAAAATCTTTTGAATTCTTTGATTGTAAGGTGGAACTTAAAAAATTAGTGCTTACTGTGGTAATGCAAGAAAAGAGTAAGTTTTACATTGTAAATTGTAATTGAAAGAAATGTATATCATAAACGAATCTGGTATAGGTAATGGAAATGTCAGTTTAGTGTAAAGAATTCTTTTAGCAAAAATCATGAAGACATTGATCATAATGAAGGTACTATACGCATTCAAACGACCCGTAAATTCTCGATTTTTTTTTCACGGCTGTTTGTACGTTTGAAAGTGAAAGAAACAAAAATAGATGTTCCACAGTCGTCCATCCAGTTTTGCAGTCTCCCCTATTGTCAATCACGAGAAGTTTCTGAGAAAAAAACAAAGAGAACGAGCGAAATAAGAAAAAAAACGATGTAAACTTAAAAGCTAGAATTCACGAAGACACGGTGCTAATTAAAAGTTCCAAAACGGATATGCGCTACGACGTGAGGATGCGTGTGCACGTACGTGGGAAAGAAAGCGTGCGAATGAAACAGTATGAAAGTCAAGAGTGAACGCTAACCGAATGTATGTGCGTCAAAGTGAGACAGAAAAGTGAAAATATCGCTCGTGAAAATTTTCGTGGAAATTTCTTCTTTTTATCTAAAACAAGACAGAGAAAAATCCATGAATTTTAAAGCATTTGAAGAAACATTAACACGTTGAATGCAACCCCCATTTCGCTAGCTTCCTCATTTGCACCAAATTCAAGTTTTTCCTATTAAAATCCTATCTTCAGAGCATAGAAGCGTTAAAGGTAAAAATGTTTTTGTACTCACTGCTACTTTATCTAACAACAACACTGAAATATGAAATATACTAGCAAAGCATTAATATTTCAATTCAAAAGTCACGAGAGATTTCAACGGCGTCAGCAGCGCCGGTCACCAATGACCCCTATGACATTTAACGTGTTAATGTCACTCGTTTCCGTGTTAAATCTATATTTAATACGTTCTCCCCTAAGTGTACCACTGACGGTACGTGCATGATTGATTTACGGGGCGGCGTGAACCATCGGTGGTACATTTTTTCAAAATCGCTCCAAGCTGCGCCGCCCAATGAATCAAATCGTGAATAATAGCCTTGTTAAAAGGAACGTAATTTGAATAATACAATCGAACGAGTTTTACATAACTGAAGAAAATTTCACGGGAAATTGTACGATCGATGATGAAACACAAAGAGGGGAGGTTTATCGATGCAGTTCTTTTCATCGTGTACAATAGACATTAACGTTATACGAAGAAACGCAGAAACATAGCTAAGTGCCTACTTTTTACAGAACAAAAGGAAGGGAAAAAGGAAACACAGTTAAATTTTTACCGATAATAGCATTAGTGACACGGTACGCAACACCTTTCGCCTTTTTGGAAGAGCATAGTCATCGAGGAAGCGAATAATTCTTACTATCCGACAATATATAAAATAGTTAATCGCAATACATTTATTATCACCGGATTGCCGAGCGATCGTAATTCTAGAACGACGATGAGAAACAAGATAAATATGATCGTCTATGCAAAAAGGATTATCACGCAATTTTTATATAACACGGAAGCTTTCCTCGTACCGAACGATACGAGATAATTACATTTTCATACAAAAAAAAAACGTGAAAAAAATCTCGAGGCAAATAGCTTTGTAGATTACAGAGTGATAATTTCAACTCTGATAACTATTTCACCGTGATATTCGAACGATACGCTTGGCAGCCGGATTTTTAAACGTAAGGATCTCGTGTAATACGCGATGTAAGAGAGAAGAGAGAAAGCATGGGAGGAAATAGGGAGAGAACGAGAGAATGCGAGAACGGAGATTAGGGATATCTAAGCAAAGTTATCTTTGAAACTCATGAAACTGGGCAATGGTACGAAGTTACTTCTCCCTAAGCCTAATTGCATCCTGCGACTCGACTTACAGTTAACTATATTTACCATGTATCGTTGTAGAACTATATGAAATGGTATTTTAATGTAAAATCCAACTTTGAAAGAATTGGAAATTGCGATAAAGTAGAAGTTATATAGAGACGGAGCGAAAGAAGTGAATCGAGAACGGAGAAAGCATAAGAGAAATAAATAATTGACGAAGAACAATGTTCCGTTGAATACTTAACGAGAAACAATGAAAAAGTTCGAATGATCGATTCGTACCGAATCTAATGAACATTTCCGATCGTCACTTCGCTTCTTCGCTCGCATTTAAATAATAGAGAATGATAGAAGGCAAAACCGAGTATTGGAATAGCAGCGGAAAGCTTGCATGCAATAAAATGTTATTTACACGATATCAAGGAAAAAGTAACAAAAAAAAAACAAAACCGGTACGAGCGGCAAGATCGATGTTTTTCACGACGTATATACTTTTTCTTTTTTTAATTCCTATGTAGAAAAATTCGTAGACGAAGTTCCCCACGTTAGATTGATTTCAATACAGGAAAGGATTTTTTCGTACTTTCCGACCTTTTTTTATTCCACTACCCCCCTTTACCGTGTGTGGAAAGGCTGAACGAAAAGTGTTTTTCAGATGGAAATTTTCATTTTGTACAATGCTTACGGGAGAACAAAAAGAATCGACATTTCGATGAGATCGAAACCTGAAAACTTTTCGATTAACCTTTATGTTTTTTTAATTAATAAGTTGCGAATGGAGAAGGGAGAGCGACAAAAATGTACAGAATTCGATTGTAATTGCGTTGCATTTGTAACAACGGCGGTGTCTGATTCACAATAATGAAGTAAGGCGAGAAGAAGCTTTATTTGAAATTTACTAGTCTCTAATTTTGCACATCTACCTATTGCAAAATTGTACCGCAATTATAACCGGATAATGTACAACTCCCTCATGAGTCCCTCAAACTAATTTCTCTTCTAACGTTGCCATGCGAACAGGATTTTCACGTTTAACACCTTTTGTTAATTTGTGCTTTTAACTTTCGCACTAATTTGCCCTTGAAAGCCTGAGAGATCTTCATTTGGTGATTTCTTTCAGATCTAAAACTACCGAAAGCAGCGAAACGGTGCACGAGGAGGCCGAGTCGGCGAACTAAAATCAAAACCGCGACGAGTTCGCGTTAAACTGCCCCCCAAAATACCTTACCCCTCGAAAGAGTCCTTCGAGTTTTCTGATCGTTTGCACACGTTTTATAGAAGCGGAGAGATATTTATTCGATCAAATTGAATGCTTTTGACAGAGGAAAAATAAATCAGTTTGTTTGATACAGAATTTAAACGATTAATTCGAAGTCTTCATTCCCGTTTTAAACGTGGAGGATGAAAATTACGTTTCTCCTTTCCCAGTCTACGTGCGTTCCCTTTCTTTCACGTGTAATAAGTCTCACGGAAATTCAAAATCAAACCAAATCTTTTCATCGACAATATTATATACTATATTTTTGTATTGAAATTAAATGAAAATTCTATTCGAATATTCTAATTTCATTTCGATAATAATAATAAATACTTACGGTGTTGAAATTTCATATGTACGAGGGATTTTTGCAAATCTACTTGAAATCGTGAGATTTTGCAACAAGGACGACACGTGACTCTATTTAAAGGAAGTACGATATCCCTCGTTCGTAGTTGCTACTGTGTTAACTGGATAAATAAGCAAACAGATGCACTTCAGGGCGAATATCGGTCAAGTACATATTTTGTAGCGTACACGTAGCTCTAAACAGTTTTACAGGCTAGATGATATAATTCTTTCGACGGAGATTCTATTTTATTGTCTGATCTCACATTTTTGTTGTCCGAATGAGTAATATCGTGCGATTCCAAATATCCGGTGATCCTATGACTGAAAAATAACTGGAGAAATTAGCAAAGATTACGTAGATGTTCTTTTTTTCTTCTTTACTTTTGATGAAGTAACAGCTGGTTATTTGGAGTGTGAATAGCCATGTATTTAACTGACCCATAAATTTGTAAATTGGCTATAATCTATGTACCCTGTTTGAACATCTTTGAGACTCTAATTTTTTCTCTACTAAATGTGTTACTTTTATACCACTTTATCCTTTTGATAGTTCATTTTATTATAATCCATTGTTCACTATATCGTACCTTATTGTGCACGCATTAAGTAGATTAATATGCTTATTTTTATTCTCTATTCATTCCAGTGTATTTTAATTCCCATATGCTATCTATCTCCAACCTTAATTTATTTTCTTCAATTCTTCTTTCCTTCAAAGTCCTACCTTTTCCTAGTTACATACAAAAATCATTGGTTATATGATTCTCCTCCATTGAAAACACATTTCTAAGCTATTCTGCAATGACTTTTCAATTATTAATCGAAAATAAGATACCACACAACAATTAGATTTAAGTAGAATAAATCCAGAATCACAGGAAACATTCAAGTCTTCGATGTGGTAAACAGGTTTCAATGAAGAAACAGAAGCAACAGCTTAAAATCCAAGCTCAGGATTTCTTCACTTATTTTTCCCGCTGAAAATCTTGAAGAAAACAAAGTTGTTTCTATATTTGACGCAACATTCGAACGATATATACGATCATCCGGTATGATCAATCTTTCTAGTTTACCAGGTCAGTTATCACTTTGCGTAAAACGTCATCGTACGATTAGCGTGCTCCCGTTTGACGTCACGGATTCATATAAATGCTGGAAGGACGCTTTCGTGGACCATAAACTCCTTACAGAGCCAACAAGTCGGATCTGTTACTGTTCGTTAAAGTATTACGAATATTTTTTGTGACTTTTCTTATCTCTTCTTTCGTTTCATCCCTCCGAGAGAGCCTTGATTTTTGTACTTTTGCGACGTTGGTGATCAATATTCGTTTCTTCCCACGTTCTCAGTGTTCTCAATTTTTGAACTGAACTCAAGATGGTAAGATCTCATCAAAGTCTATGGTTCTTCGTAAAACGTTCGCTGCCGAGGGTGAATTTTGTTTTGAAGAAGTTCTTCATTTAGTTAAATCATTGCTTGACATTTCTAGTTGATAGCCATAGGTTTGAAGTAAACGAGGATACCGTTATAATCATATTTCTACTTATAATTACTAGACTGCGGATGTTTATGCAAATTTCGAGTTTCACAAATGCAGGTGAGATAGGAAAACCTATCTAGGGATTTATTGCACTCAATAAATATTACAACAAATACCATACTTTGGATATTTTAGATATATTTTTATATTATGTCCTTGCTGTATATTTTAGCCGTATTGAATTTGTCATAAATGCATAAAAATCCGCAGTCTGAATTAATTACTGTTTCAAAGTTATTCAATTTTATTCTAACTTAAATTCTCAAATTTCTCATCGTCGATCAGTTATATTGCACATTGAAACAAATAGTTGTCGATGCAAGAACTTCTTCACTCAAAAAATAACTTTTAACAAAACCTTTATGTTAAATCTTCAATTTCATTCGACTTTAACACGTTGACTGTCGTGGGGGTCACCGGTGACCGGCGCTATTGAATTCAATGAAATTTTATGTCACTTTGAAATTGCAATATTTATGAATTTTCAGACATACTATATATTTAAATATTGGTGTTTAAAAGATAAAGGTCTGCCGAATACCTACGTATCTGTATCTTTAAAGTTTTTGTTTTATAAAGACGTGAATTTAATAGAAAAAATTTCGCTTCAGTAAAAACAGTGAAACTAGCGAAATACGGTTGGCGTTCAACGTGTTAAAACCACCCTACTAGCAAGATATACATATCTTCCTTCCTTCACACTCACAGTCCCCATGAAAATCACTAATTCCCACAACCAATCTACCCTTCTATCTCCCAACAATACTAGAATATAAAATAAATATCAACTTGAATCTAACGTTAAAAGTTTAAACAACAAACCCGGCAGAGAATGTCTAATGAGCGCAAAAACTATAACAAACAACTACAAAACAGCACTCCACTCCTTTCTCTAGGCTTTTAGCAAGATCGTTTACTTGCTCATCATCGGTTACTCGATCGCTGCTCCGTTAAAGCCAGATAGCACTTCCGGTCTGATATTCGGACTCCCCGTTTCCGTCGAGGACTCATCCGATCTCCAAAATGAACTCAAGGATCAATTTTCACCGATACTATTCTTCTACCTGCCAAATGGAGGCAACCTTGAAGACACGCTTTCAGAAGATTCTTTGAAAGTGGAAAAACGCAGCGTCGAAGGATCTGAAACGGATGACCTTGAAACTGCAGCAGGTACAAACGCTCTTCGACCGTTGTTCGTCTATCGGCAACAAGTTGCATATCGGCAACGCGTCAGGGATGCTATCCGCCGTAGAAATCGCTTCTGAGTCATCATTCGATCTTATCATCGCTGAGAATCTCATGCAATAAGAAGAGGAACATCGATGAAACTCACGGACCAAAGAAACGCACGAAGGCGACAGCTCAAAGGACGATTTTGTGTTTCTTTCTTTTCTTTCTGGCATGCTCATCAGCGGAGGGTGCACAATTCTACGACGTGTTTTTCGATAAGCTTATCGACGAGATGTTTCCACTTGAGCAGCTCCAGTATTCCTTTTTTTAACACTTTCGACTTTGACTCGTAGACGGCTGCCTTTTTTTCTATTGTTGATGAGAGTATTTTGAAGAAGAAGATCTACGTGGAGGAAGAATTGAGTCTGATGAAGATGGAGAGTGTATTTTCTATTTTAAACTCGATTCGAGTACTTTTGAGGGACTGACTTTTAAAGTAGCGGAAGAGCAGGTGGTCATTTGGGCAGCTGAAATTTGTCGGACGATTTGCTGGAGTTGATTACTCCAGGAGATTTGCAGAATTTGAGATATCCAAAAGAGGTGTGATATAAAAAATGCAGGAGGTTCGTAGAAGAGAAAATTCCTTCAAAATATCAGAAGGATAATCTGAAACCTCCATCAGGAGTTCAAAGGAAAAACGAGAACTCATCGAAGAAGTCAAAATGTCTCAGAAATCAGGAAGACATTGTCCATTCCTGAAGACATTCATAGGAAGATCTAAGTCTTCCATGGAAACGATGTTTCTTCTATCACTGAAGAAACTCAATTGACGAGTTTCTTTCGATTTCTCTTTCTTCAGCTGCACTGGTTGCAGCAAATGAAAGACGAAGTCGACGTTATGTTATTTTTTTTACATCGACGTTTAACCGAACCCTCGACTGCTGTTCGTCGACATTTTTCGAAAGCAGAATCGATGCGTTCCAAGATACGACAATGGTCTTTGACTGGATCACAGAGTTACCATAAATTATACTTGCTGACGGGAAGGAAATAAAAAAAGAACAATTATAGACGGAAGCAGAAGGATGTTTGGGAAGGCTTGCCACTTAGTCAGCTCGTTAGTGACGTATAAATAGTAAACTTGTTAATTTGACAAACAAACGGCAACCACGTTGACGTGACGAGCAGGAACGACGGTTTTCTGCAATTTCAGTAATAACAAGAACGAAACGAATCGTGAAAAAACGATTTTAACTGTTGTTGAACTTTAACGCGTCTTAGGCAAACGTTGTAAAAAGAATTATTTGACCGCTGTTTTGTATCGATTGTGAAGTAAATTTTGTACAATTTTGATACGAATATCGTTTGCTATTTTATATTATTTATTCCGTATTATTGGTCTAAGTTATTATTAAGTCATATTAATAGAATTACTGTAAATAATTATAGATGTTAAATAGTCTTTATAACGCTAAGGATTAAGAGCTACCCACCAAAGTTAACTGTGAAAATTGATGTACTTACCGTGTAACAGTACACGAATATAGAACGTAACGTTGAGACATACAAATATAGACTTATAGTACGCAGACTTTTTAGCAAACATAGACTTGTTAGCATTAAATACGACATTTCGTATCTCCTAAGTTAATGTAAAGTTGGATAAATGTCTTTTTAATATATTTATTTCAAATAAAGACAATTATTGTTGATACATTTACTGTGAACTTGTTTCTCTTCCTTTTCTTTCTTATTTACTTTTTTCCATGAAACATGGGATATCTCCAATAATCGTAACCAGGATACCAGGGTCTTCTGGAGTACCATGGCAAGTATCTGGGACCAAAAAATGGCCGAGGATACCAGTAAGGAAATCCTATGCCATATCGGAATTCTGCACCTTCCAAAGCCTCTCCAGAAGCTTTCGCACTTCTTTTTGATCGAAAGTAATTACCAAAATTGATTTCAGTTGGATCAGGTTCATCTGTGGTTTCCTCGCTGGACTCTGAGTTAGATGAGTCGTCAGTTTCTTCGTTATCATCGCTTTGAGGCAATGAATTTGGTGGAATTATTTCTTCTTGATCGGATGATTCTAATGCGTCTTTCGAAAATTCTTCTGCACTTGGTATTACCTGTTCTTCGGCTTCAACTTGACGTTTAATTCGTTTTGTATTTAGTTGAGATTCAGATTCAACGTTGGAATGTAATAACTTCTCTGGAGGAAGTGTTGATTTGACATTTTCTTCAGTTGTATGAGTTTCTTCAGTTTCAGAAGACTCTGTATTTTGGATTGAAGTCTTCTCAATAGGGTCTGAAGTGGAGAACAGGGTTTTAGAATCTTTTGTACTTCTCAGATCGTTTTTTTCATTTTCTTCAACTGGTCCCAATGGTGGTACGATCAGAGGAATTATAGAACTTGATTTTAAGTTTGTCTCTACATTTTCTGAGTCGTTGAAAATCCTTGTCGAGTATACTTCCAAATCGTCTGAATTAGTGGTGTTTAAGTCGGTATCAGTGAGATTTGAAGTAATCGTTGTTGAATTAAAAGAATCTGATTCAGAAGCTGTAGTCAACGCTTTCAAGTAGCTGCTATTTTGCAGTAGCAAAACGAAGCTAAGAAGAAAATTGAAATGTCCCATTTTAAATATAATAAGTATACTTCACGGTACTGAATACTTGTAATTTCGTTTTTTTTTGAGAGTGCTACGATATGTTCGACTGTTATTCGACGACTAAAGCAGGGAGAAGTCTGGTTCATCCTTTTATAGCTAACAATATAGTACCACTCGCTAAATCGATCGCTAAACACGACAATATTGTTAACGATGCTCTAAGTATACCATTAGTTGAGGAAAAAATTTCAATGATCCACGACAATTCCGCGCATTTAGAGTTTCGTTGCGTGAGCTCAGGGAAACATCAAGACGACGTACTTTCTGAACATTCTTCTTTGTTTCTTAAACGTTTGTTTACATATTTCAGATTTTGACAATATTCTTTGAAGTTTTGATCTTTTATTTATGCATCAAAATCAAACTTGGAGTTTATCATTTTTTTAGGCAGCCATGGAAGGAAGAAAGTCGTGTTCCGTGTTTGAGTTGAGTCTGGTTTCATCATAAGCATTCATCACTTTTAGATACAAACGAAAATTAATTAATTCCATGGTGAGAAATTATTTATATAACACGAAGAAATTTTTTTCAGTTAAAATGATGTCTTCTACCCTAACTCTGTGATGACAATCGACATAATTATAGGAAAAGTCTTGTAGACTTCATTCTTCTGCTCTTTCCCCCTAGATAATCGCAATGAATATAAGGATCAAAGGTCAAAACTCCCCTAGCAAATTATTCTCTCCTTATTTTTATTCCATACTATTACCATCAATTTTTATTATGTTCCGAGATTCCCACAAACCTTCATTAAATTTACAATTTCCTAACAACTTTCCTCAATTTTACTGAAAGTCAGAGTTTTCTATAAACTTACATCAATTTGAATAAACTTGCAAGTATTTTTTACCAATATCTGAAATATGCAAAAGTTCCGTTGCTACTCTCGCAACCCTAAAAACCTGCAAAGGGTTAAATGCATTTTGTAAGTTCTGCTGTAGCTCAAGTTTCATTAAGCACACCTGATAAACATATACCGCAAGGTTGATACTCACGTCTGTTAGCGAGACAACGATAATTCTTTCGGTACCTGGTATAAAACCCGTCTGGACCGTTATTGCTCTTCAGACTCAAAAATCCTTCGGCGAGGTAGCCGTTGAAGCTGCAAACGAAAATCCAGAAGTCTCACAATTATTGCAAGTATATCGGAACATCATAGAACACCATAGAAAACAACTATCAAAATTACCGCTATGAAGTACAAATTGAAAAGCCTAAGCGTGCGTGTCCTTGATATCAATCGGTCTGGTTGCGTGATAAGTTAACATGTTCGCTACGATGGTGCACATTTAAAAAATTATCTTCCAATATTATTGGTAACTGAAATCTTAAATCTTTAAATATTAAAATATACTAATTCCGAGGCTATTGCAATTTCTTTCAAATTTTCGAAACTTGTTTGAGAGGGGAATTCAGGGATTATTGTAAACAGTTTATAAAGTTTGTCATTAAAGCTGCATCTTTGGTTTTCTTTCGGTGCTTGAATTACAACAGCATTTTGTTATTTCTTTAAAAAAAATCAAGTTGGTATAATTATTTGTATTAAATTGTTTTCATAGACTGTTCAATACTTGCCCAAATACTATATTAATTTGATTATAGATCAAATTAAATTCAGTTCATAGATCATATCACTACAATTTTGTAGAAGAACTCTAAAAAACGAAACTCACGAGGTTGCATTTCTGTTCTACCGAGATTAATCAACTGCACAAATACAAAATTGATCATAATTTGAAGACAAGGTCAAATAGAGCACACGTTTCTCAAGCTTTTTTACTATTTCCTATATACAACTCGGAAATTGCTAACTCTTCCTATAAACAACCCCGTAAAATGAAGAATTATTTTAAATCTTATATGTTTTCCTACCCAGATCACAAATTATCCACGATAAAAAAAATCTGAGACGTCGGAAATGTGCGATATCGATAACGAACGTGTTAAATCACAGCTTATTTTGTTCACCGTAAATCATATCTCGTTAACATTACTTTACGCTCCTTATAGATCGACATGTACATCGTCGTTGTCTGTTTGATTTTAATGATTTGCCCGGAAAACTCGCAAGGAATACCAGTGGATTACAATGACCTGGACAATTTGCTGCCAAAAATACCACGGGATAAAAACGAAACCATGGAAGACGTCGTTCAAGATCCGGTTATAAAGGATGCAGTTCAAATGGCAGCTGCTAATGGATCATTGAATGGATTAGTCGTCAGAAGAAAAGTTTTCATTATGCCGGCTACTGATCCAACTAAGGTATTTAAAGGATTAAACGATTAATGTGTTTGTTTTATTTGCTAATTGCATTACTATGCATCTAATTAAACACAAATAGTAATAACTTGAATGAGTTTTATGAGCTACTTTTATGTTAGTATGCGTAGGAAAAGTGACTATATAAATTCTTCAAATATTTTTTAATTGTTTCCATGTTGTCGAATTAGAGGGATTGGCTTTTATGGTTGTTAGTTTTTGAACACTTCTATAGATAATTACGATTAATGAGAAAGAAATGAAAAAGAAGAAACGTCAGTGAAGCAACGAAGAAATGATGGAGAATGGAAGATTGATTTTTGTTTTTTATCAAACAGTGAATTTTCATTGTAGGAAAAGTGATGAAAAAATGGAGTAACAGATAATAGAAGCTCTATAATTTTTTTTCAATTTTGTTAATTCTCTTTGTACTTCCTGCGAAATTTCCCACTGTGACTCTACATGCAACTATCATTAATTTGCACCGGACCGGTTAAATTAACTCCTCGTTAGCATAGATATAAGAATGAAACTTTAATTTCGAAAAATCTGTTCTATGATTCTTTTCTATTTTTATTCCTGGGCTGATTCAGAGACATGATTAATCATACTGTGAATCTAGGAATTGATGTTACTACATTTTTGAAGAGATGCAACGGGAAGAGTGTAAGAACTTTTTTGCTCGTGCTATGAGATGGCGACAGGGCAGGTGCTAATGGAAAATGCGGACACTAAAAATTATTTTATTTGCTTTAAGGTAATCTCGGAACGCGAACAGCTTTTGGTCGTTCCTCCAGAACACTTGGAAGATGTGAGAAGAAATATCACGGAGTCCAAGGAAGCTGAAAGCGACGACTACGTGTTGCTAGAAAATCAAACGTTGCTCGAAGAAAATGTAGACGAATACACCACTGAGGTAGATAAATAAATTTATTAAACTAAATCTATTTTATTTCTATTTAGCAGGCTGAATGCTAGCTACGTTTTGCTAATTATTTTGAAGCGAAATATTTTCATTAAAATCACATTTGCTAGAGTAAAAACATTAAAGGTAAAAGAAGTTATATATTCAGGAACATTTTGCTTACTTTATACCAGTATTTATTATCGAATATATCAACAAGCTTATGAACATTGTCGTTAAAAATCACCGAAAATATCACTGGATTTTGTTCACCGCTAAATCCCATGTCATAGAAAAAGTTAATTAACTTTGAACATTTTGACTCAAAGCTTCATCGGCTATTGATAATAATTTCAGTAACAGCGCTTATTAAATTGTGTAAATCCCTACAACGTAGGACCTACGTAGTTGATTCCAAGACCATTATAACACTCACTATAACTACTAATCAAATATTAAGCTATCTTCTATTATATATATAAAGCTCAAATACCACTGACTGACTGACACACTCACTCATCACGAAATCTCAAAGACCACAGAACGGATTGCAATGAAATTTGGAACATACCTTCCCCTTGGGTCTTAGATGCTCACTAAGAAAGTGTTTTGAAAAATTCGAAATTTTAGGGGGGGTTTTGGGGGGGGTTAAAGTATGGGCCAAACTCATCAACGCAGAGCCGAAACTACTTGACCTAGAAACTTGAAATTTTGCATGAGCGTTCCTTCTAGGATATCAACGTTAAACTTAACTTTTACTAATTTAAGTAGTCCTTAATCCTAATGATATGAAACCGTAGCGAAGCACGGGAACTTTCAGCTAGTCTTCGATATAAACAAAACTACTTATAAATGATTTCATTTTCTTCGTCTCCATCGTTTATCTTTTTAAATTTCTTAAGCTGCCAACTACTAATTTACTAAACTGGAAGCTAGAGACAGATTTCTCAGCGAAGAAAAAGAAAGAGCTGGATATCTAATCGACGAAAGAGAAAGAGGTAGAATTACTAAGCGAAGAAACTTTTAAACCGTTGCCTCATTCAATTTCCAGGACTGTGAAAATAGTTCGAATTGCAAATCAAGCGAAGTAGGACAAATCTTCGAAAACGAGTCGAACAACGTGGCATCGAAAAACGATGATCTCAGGACCGAAGAGGAATTCCTGAAAAGTACGGTTACTCAGGAGATCGAATCGCCGCAGGGCGAATCGAAGAAAGTATCCATACCGATTTTCGCGGTCGTTGATCCTGCGAGTTTTGACGATGACAAAGCGGAGAGCTCGCTGATAGCCGTCTTACCGAATCACTTGGAGGATGATATCTCAGAGTCTCAGGGAAATTACCTGAAGGAACACCGTCGACAGATTCAGAAGAAAGCACAGGAGTACATCGACCATACGTCCTTGACTGTCGATCCTGAAAGTTTGAGGACCCTGGCTTCTTCGAAGGTAAAAAAAGAAAAAGACAATGTTGATTTTAATGAACAAAGTACAACTGAAACCTTTTGCTGACTTTTGCTTGACTTATCGAGTATTGGCAAATATCCATTTATTTTACAATCGAAAGTTACCTTTACAATGGAATATTAGAAGGATAAAATTTTAAAAATATAAATTATTATTCACACGATTATTTCTCTGCGATTATATTTCAATATTTCTATTCAATATCTCTAATTGCATACGCACGCACTGATAACGCGACTCTAGAAAAAAATTTTCGTTCTTTGTCCTAAAGTTTATTTGATGATTTTTCGGTTAATTATGTACAAAAACGAAAAGAAAAGACCTTTTTTGGATATAAAGTTTGCTTCTGTGATTGTGATAGTAATAACACTCATTTTCGAATTTTTTTATAAATTTTAATTAATTCTAACACATTCAAAAATACCGCGAGATCAGAGTGGGGGTTTACGTCCACGCATGCTCATTTAGATAAATTTAAAAACAACATGGGAGCGTATTCAGAAGAGCAAGGAGAACGATTTCATCAGGACATTATGAACTTCGAACAACGTTATCAAAACCAAGACAATAAAAATATGATAGGAGACTATATTTGGGGTTTATTAAGCGAAAGTACTTATGAACATAAAAGAAAAAGTAAAAGCGTGCACTTTTAAATTATTTTACACTTTTTTGTAAGCTATTTTGATAGTAAAACTTAAAAAAAATGATAAACATATTTATTTGTATGGTTTCATCTTCAATTAAAAATTAAAACCACATATTTTGAAAAATATCGTTCAAACGATCTTCTAGATACAAAAGCAAACTTTTTCATGCCATATATTTTTTTTCGTCTAATTACGACTTAAGCTATCGAAATTTTATACTTTAAAGTCAAAGTCAAATTTTGTGTTGACTATGATGTGTAATCTATGATGAGATTGTTTCTCGGAGCGCATGATAGATAGTAATGACACTTACTAAATAAATGACCCCAATTTATTCAAAACAGCTGTAACATTCTTATTTGGACAAACTTTTATAAATTAAAATTGCAGATTCCATCGTCAAATGAAGCTTCACTAGCTAAATCTTCTCTTCAGAGTCGAGACCCATCAAATATCGTTACTGAAGAAATGATTATTACACCTGTCGTCGTGCCACGGTTTGAAATCGTTGCACCAGTTTTGCAGGCAAACGATGCCGAATATTCGAAGGAAACTGACGACATGGACGTTGCGGAAGATATAATTTTCCGACCACTCTTCCGGTACAGACAGGAAGCCCAGCAGCGATCAAAATATCGTGCTGAAGAGAGCAATCGTAGAGGATACAATTATAGAAGATATAATCCTTACAGAACTTACGATTCATATCCGAGACGCAATTACGGGTATAAGTCTCGATACGACGATTATTATTGAAGAGAGAAAAGAGAAGTTGGAAGAACAAGTCAGAGAAGAAATATTGAAGATACTTAATTTATCAAAACACTGAATGCAGCTGAAATCTGACGTTCCATGCCTGAAACACGTCATGCACTTTTGTGAAAGAATTCTGTTTTTAATTTAATAACTATTGTGTAAATTATTCAATAAATAATACAGAAATTTCATAATAAGTATTGTGGCAATTTTCTATTACTGTTCTGTCCTTTCTTCCTTTTGTACCTTTCAGTTTGAACTGTCTTCGTCGTTTCTCCTAGAATTAACCCCTTTCCGTACATTAGCGAGTGACACTCGTGAAGCGATAAATGGAAAGGGAAATTTTCAAATTTTCCAAAACCTATTAAATTAAAAGTATCAGTGGCCTACGATAGAATCAAATTCTTACTATGCTGTTATTATTGTGTTAAGTCACAAGTTGTATCAGAAATACAGGACAGATTATTATTTCAGCAATTAATTCTGATTTGTTGCGCATTCAGTGCAAAAGAAATTGGTACGACAAGTGGTTAAAAGTTTTTGGAATATTTCAAACCACTGAGGCTACGATATATTAAATGATAATTTATGGAAAATGTATTAAAGGTGGTGGAATTTGAACTTGGCTCCATTAATTACGATTAGTGTTCCCATTACTGTCCGAAACTTTAACTCTATAATTACTCAAATCAGTTCTAATTCCTCATATAATATTATTCTCCTATCCATTGTATCTGAATGAAATCATCCTCCTCTTAATTTACACAATTTGTTTCATCATATTTCCTCGTAATCTTTTCAAGTTTCATTAGAGTAAACGTCCAAATTGATTACCGAATGTTTCACAGCAGATTTCCATTCATCATTCTACTATATTACTAATTAATAGTAATATCCAGAATAATTTGACCCATTGAACAAACCAGTCGAATTATTCATTCATCAGGTAACTCCTTTAATACATCGATTTGCATTCGACGAATATTTAACGATGTTTACATTCATTAAAATCCTTTCGATGAACGATATAAAGCGATTTTACTAGGAACTTAGTTAATAGCTTTCACAGACACTGTAGTTACCGTGTCATCGTCAATGCCTTCGGGCGAAATCATTAGTCATTCACTTTTCCATCTATTCATTAAGCCACTGATATTGGCAAACTTTAAATGCCGAGCATATGTGCATCGTATGCACTCGACACGCGAGTGTTTAACGAAAAGTGAATGGACGTTTAGCACTTGCAATGCATCGTTATTGTCTCGAAGGAAAACAATGACAGCCTCTTTCCTTTCGTGATTCCTCCGTGGGGAGAATCATGAAGCTTTTAATGTGCAAACGTGAAGAAGAGATAATCAATGTCAGTATTTAGCACACAACAAGGTAATGAGATTTGTGATGTCATTATAAATACCACAAGTACATTGTATCATGAAGGATAGTTTTGATTCTTATTAGATAAAGGTTGATTGATGAAATATCTGTGTAATATCTTTATTTTCTCATTTTCTTATCTAGGATATCTTATTGCAGATATTTTGTCCAGGATTATTATTATTCTTTGAGTTTTGAGTGTTTCTTTGCTATCGTTCTTCAGTGTCATCTTCTCAAGGATAACTTGAAGAAAAGTAGAAAATCAATGATAAACACAGGTTTTGTGAATATAACACAGAATTATACAATTCAACAAAGAGAAGAAGCTGTTTTAAGCTTCCGGAAGAACCTATTTCAAAGAAGAAAACTAATACTACTTTTTCTCTTCTTCTTGAATGTAACCAATAGTACTGAATATATCCATAGTATCTCCAATAGCGCAAATATCCGTTAGAAAATTAATAAAAGTCACTCAGAAACTAAGGTTTAATTCATTGCAAAATGTGTAGCAGCCAAATGGTTCTTACTAATTTTCTAAAGGACATCCACCCTCTTGAATGCATTGCAAATATCTTCAGTTCTGTTAATTATCTTTGAGAAGAAAAGAAAAGGTGGTATTCGTGTTCTTCTATGCTCTATCTGTACTTTTGAAAAAATTATTGATACCGTTAGTAACATTGGTTATCTTCAAGAAGAGTAGAAAACGGTAGTGTTACTTTTTTTCCTAGTAATAGAAGTAAAAGTTTTCAATCATGTTTTAGGAGTGAATCAGTAAATATAAAATTCCAGTCCCAGAATACAAAACGAACACAGGTGACGCATAAATCAGGACCGAAGATATTGGAATGAGCTTTCGTGAGAGCCCGTTCGAAAGAAGAAAAGAAGCAACAACACGGCCCTCCTTCCTTTCCTCTTCTTAAAGATGACTCATGATACTGGAAGTTTCGCAGTCGGGATTCTTACGGAGAACAGGACTATTCCCTCTCTACAAGGAATCTGCATAACGGCTCGTGTGTAAGAGTAGCTTAATTGCGTTCTTTGAGATCATAAACGCGCTAGGTATATAACCGATGCTCGGTTAATTCTTCCACTCAAACGTTGTCTAAGTCTCACGGCGAACGGAAATCCCGGTGGTTGTCGAATTCAACGGTGGCTGAAGGAAGAAAACGCTTGGCGATATGTTCTCCACCCTCTTGGTGAGAAGAAATGATATTATTATAAATAATAAGCACAGAATTGGACCTTTTATAGCCTGTCTTTGAAAAATTAATCTTAACTGGGGAAATTGTTATGAAATAAAAAAGAAAATGTGATGTTCAATGTTATGTTTATCAAAATGATTTAGTTAAATTGTAACTGACTGGGAAGGTAATTTAGAAAACTTCAAATTAGTATGATAAATTGATCTTTCATGATTGATCAGTAATATGAATGCTGTTAATTATTATTAATTGAAGAGTGATTGTAAAAATAATTTCAGTTGTAAATTATGCGATGATGGCACTGTTAGTGATTAAGTGGTGCTAGTAGTGGAAGACTTAGGGTGTTTTTGCTTTTGTTAAATAATGATATAACATATTTTATTATCGAGGTGTTAGATCTTGTATTCATTTTTTTGCAAAACCAAGTCATCTGCAAACAATTAACATTTTTTTCCACTGTTCCGAAATTGAAAATGCCCATAAAACGATTTCTACATTTTTAAAACATCTTCAAAATGGAATATTCTTCAAAAATTTAATGCATTAATTCGATCAAAATTACAAAAAATAAAAGCAAATTCCACGATCACATTTTACATTACAAAACCATCTATCTAATCGACGCAATAAATACAATTTGCTGAAGACCAGTAAATATAATTTCAATAAATAAGGAAAAAAAAAAGAAAACATTTTACATAAAAAACTTCCAATCCATCGAATAAAAAATGTCACTGTCCTCATATTCAAAAGCATCGAAGGAAGTCGATCTTCCGTGTCGTTGATAACGATTACGACTATCAGTAGACCACAAAAGATTGCGTCTTCCTCTCTTCTAAGTAAACACTTTTCCATCCTTCAAAACTTCTATCTACATTGCACGAAATCATTGTAAGAACAGGCAATAAAATCCTATCAATGTTGAATTACAGCTCATTTTCTTAATCTCAACGTTTGATCTCGGAGCTGCGAGGAATTCGCATCGAAGGGAATCCATTGAATATTCGGATTCCAATGAATCAGGTCTAGAAAACGTGGAGGACTTCGAGGCACCGGTTAGACTTCCAAGAAGATTTGCCAACGGTCAGACTCGTATCAGACGATTGCACATAGAAAATCAAACTGGATTTGACGGGAAAGTGAAAAGAATCCATGTCGATTCTAATGAGAATAGGCCTGGAATTCGAGCTTACGGATTGCCAAAGAAAAATTTACAGCATAATGGAGATATTGAAAGGATATCCATGAAGGACGCTAAAGAGGAGGATTTGAGAAGCGGTCGTCTGGTAAGCTTAACACTAGAACGACCGACGTTAAATTTATTACATTTAAATATATTAAATAAGTACTTTGGAAGAAGAGGAATCAAGGGGTGGAAAATATGATCGGTTTGGTAATCTGTGTCGTATAAGATCAATTTAGAATTTCTAATCTAGGACTCTCCTGTAAACTTAGGGAATTTTTGGAAAAAAATGTGAACAAGTTATTTTGACTTGCTGGGTCGTTCTAGTGTTAATGATAACACTTCTTCCCATTACGATTTGCAAATATTAGTAAACTTTTGTTCTTATTGTTTTTTATTCTGCATCTCGGTTTTTATGACTCTAAGTGTACAGAACTTTCAACATAGCTATTTTAGTTTGATGTACATCCCTCGAATTTTTAGTTTCCATTCGTTTCTTCAAATATTTATCCAGTAGCTTCCAAATGGTGAAGAACTACTGCTTGAAATTCATTGCATACTTTTATCAATGTAGTTTATTTTACAATATTTTCTGCAGATCGAAGCGTACGGAATGCCGAAAGAACGTCTGGAAAATAACGGGCAGATAATTAGATTAACACCATCGATGCTGATGAAGAAAAAGGCCGGAGAAAACACGAATTCCAGAATAATTAGGTCCATTGTGTCCGCACCGACAAACAGTGTGGAAGAAAAGTACAAAACGGAGGCGGAAGACCTCGAGGCTCAGGATGCAAAAGTTTTTCGACCTTTATTTGTTTATAGACAACAAGTAGCAAGAAGACAGGGTCGAACTCATGGCAAATATCAATTTTACGGTCGTCATCCAGGAAATTACAAGACCTGGAATGATCAACGGGCAGTACATTAAAGTCTTCTTTATATTTAATTAGTACAATCTACTTTGATCGTACGAAACGTGACGGAAATTTTATACTTTCTATTATTTATGGTTGATTGGAATAATCAGAGAGAATTGATTCAATTAAGATGTAATTTCAAGTAATTTAGTCTTGATATCGATTGATTTTGAAATTGATGTTTGTAATTAGTTGCACAATTATGATATTGAGACGGCGATTACTTCATTGTGCCATAAAGGAAAAGTGTATGTTGTATGTTTATGTAGAGAAGTTTTTTCGACGTTTAGAAATACGATTATCGATAATTCAACCGGTGAAATAGGAAACATTATTCGCGTGTGTGCAAACGGTGCCAAAAAGTATTATAAGGAAATTGTGTCGTGTTTAGATTTACGTGAAGAATTCAATGGTACAAATAAAAAATTGTAGACTTTAACGCTTTTACTAATAAGGAAGTCGAAATGACTGGTTTTTAATTTTGTAGAAGAATAATAATTTCTTTGAACGTAAAAGATGTGTTATTTTTTCCTTTCACTAATATTGCTTTTCTTCCATTAATCCCAATATTAACTATAACACATTATAATTAATAAATAAAATTTTTTTTTAAATGCACTTGTTTTGTGAATATTTCAAATGATACATTAGATGAAAAAAGACAAGCGCGTGTAAACAGTTGATAAACGATTGATAATTTCCGCGTCTTTCTGCCCTTCTTGTTTGCATGAAATGGTAAAATCTAACATTAAACAAATTTATAATGACAGGTAGACACCCAAATTCAATATCTGGCTTTTCTTCTTATCGCGAAATCATTCCACGGGAGAAATTCGTTTCTTCCAAACAATGAGCATTCCAAAATGTGCGATATGCAGAAAATGGTTACTTTTGAATGCACAGAAATTCGTGAAAAAGAGAATGACAATGAAGACGAATTAGATACTATAAAATTGCAAAACAGGTAAAGTTAATACCTTCTAACATATTTAATATAATTAAACAACATTTTTTTTCAAGTTTAGACAGATTTTAAACGAATTAAGTTGCAAATAAATTTTCGAAAGTTATTACAGCCTTTACCAAAATTTTAATAATGTTCTTAAGTCTCCACATATTATCATATCGCTAGTCTTCGCAGCATTCCTAAAGTTGAAGATGAAGAAATAAGAAATATTAATATTCTCTGACGTTAAATAACACTGTACAACAATTCAGTCGCTTTCAAAATGCTTCTAGAAGATTTTAATTAATTAATTAAAAAAGAAGAATAGCAATAGGGCCCACATTATCATGGTAGATTCATAAAAAAGATATTAAATTTTAATTTCTTGTTTCAATCCAAGGTTAAAAGGGAGATCGAGATTCTCAATCTTCATTCGATTTATCATCATACACATCCTTGATGACTTACTTCTGATTACTCTTCTACCATTTATGTTATGGCAATCTGTCTCTTCCAATGAACATTTGATGATCATCATGAAAGCTGTCATAGAAGTGAAGTATTTTTTCTTTAATTACAACGTCGTTATTTTAACATCAATAAATGACATTGTTA
Source organism: Cerceris rybyensis (assembly GCA_910591515.1). Taxonomy (NCBI): domain Eukaryota; kingdom Metazoa; phylum Arthropoda; class Insecta; order Hymenoptera; family Crabronidae; genus Cerceris; species Cerceris rybyensis. Next base: position 12,172,130 of record OU342790.1, read on the forward strand.
TTTTACTTCTATTCATTTAATAAAAGAAGAATATAAACTTTATAAATTAATTAGTAATCATTGTAATTTAAACAGGTAACGTTGGAATTAATCCTGTGGATTATCTTCGCCGGTGTGTCTCTACTTCTTACCGCCACTTTTATTTTGGAAGATATTTACTTCAGGAAGACCGATTCCAACAAAGTCCGACAATTACTAAAATCTCATAATGAATCTCCTTTGAAGACATATGATCATGTTGCTGATGCGAAACGTCAAAATTCTATCAAACAGAAAGAAAATCTTGAAATTACAGGAAGTTTGGAACCACCTCTTCCATAGTTGTATTCATTATTTCTTCATTTTAATGTACTTATAAGATGCCATTGACTTTGTACATGAGCAGCTCATTAGAAATATACACGTCTACGTTCAGAAGACATTAAATTAATTTAATAAATTTATACACATTATACTTTAATTTCAATTAATTAATATATATGAAATAATAGCGAAAAGTTTGGGGAGGAAAAGTGATAGAGGAGAAAGTTTCCCGAAGAATTTCAGTGTGCACGAAACGAATGTAATGCCTCGGGGATAGAAAATCTGAGAAAGTTTGACCGTTATCAAAAACATTTAAGATGTATATATAAGGGAGCATTCATTTCCAGCTATCATTCGGAATTTCAAGTTTGCAAGTTAAAGAAGGATACGTTTCCAGCATGCGACTATTGACGTTTCTTCTCGTAAGTATCATTAAAACATTTTTCTCAGATAAGGTTTTCCCCAAGAATGGTTAATCGGTTTGATTAATACGATTGTGATAAAGATATTGATGTAAGTCTAATTTGATAAATTGAAATTTGTATTCCTCTTGTTTTGCACCAATGTAAATGGTTGGAAAGGGAACAAACAACTACAGATAACTTATAAGACTAACGTTGTACAGTAATCCCCCCTATAACAAGGTACTCTTATAACGCGATTTCATGTCCCTCGTATAACACGTGTTTTCCCCCATATAACGCGGTGATTTCCCCGTTATATTTCTGTACTGTGAAATTTATAATGAATTTGTACATAATCAATTTAAATGCAGATTATTGACGAGGTAGATGAAAATTTATGTATAGAAAACCTGAATAAAATAGTAAAACTGGGAAAACAATTGGAAATACTTGTTACGAATTGTAATTCTTCGGCGGAACGATCTAGTGAATTTAAAATAAATCTTCAATACTGTCTTGCACCATATGTAAAAATTCAGAAAAAAACATAAAATAGAAAACGAAGAATCATTAGATAGTGAATTTTCAATTAATATAGACGAACAAGAAGATATGCTCTTAAGTAAAGAAAATAACAAAGATTCATATTGCGAAATCTTTGAACATTTTATTTAAAAAAAGATGTCGGTGGAACGTTATTTTAGATAGCTCCGAAAGCGAATAAACATGTAACATAACTATTTTTGGAATTATGTAATTTTTTTTAAATGAACTGTTTTTTAGTTACATATGTACTTATAAGTTTTTTATTTAAAATGTTCTTAGTTTGATTTTAATAAAATGCACATATTTCGCACATATTTAGTTTTTCCTTAATATTCGATTTACTTGAATCATTTATACATAACGCGTTGTACGGGGTCATAGAGCGCGTTATACGATAATACTCCTACAACGCGGAACGAATCTACCGTGTTATAGAGGGGATTACTGTATTTATAATTCTGCAATAAAAAGCCAACACAGTGGCCAGTCAGAAATATACAAGTAACGTTTGCTTATCATTTCAAACAACATTAATAAAATTGTCGTGAGACACAAAGACAAAGTAATAAACAATAACCATTGCATCGTAAAAGAAGTGGAAACTTTGTCTACGATTAAACGTACTTTTATTAGAAAATGTACTTGTACAACGTATGCAGTCTTAGTTACAGACTTTTTAATATAAGAACTATACTAATAAAAGAACTAATAAATCAAGATAAGTAAGATAATATAGAGAAAGAAGGAGGTCGATTAAAACAATGGTTTTTCGTCAGGTGATCTTCACGTTGACGATGTCCAATGATTTCTTCATCGAAGCCACCCACAGACATTCTTCTACGGGGATTGGATTCATTAAGGACATGAGAATGGTCTTCGATGACTTGAAAGGTTCCACTTTGTTCAAGAAAAAAGCCATGATCGATGCGATAACCGCTGTTAGCAAAGCTAAACTTGGTATCCTCGATAACATAAAAGAAGCGAATACTCACATTTTAAAGTCCATTGACAATGCGAAGTTAGCAAAGATGGAAGCTGTGAAAGCTGGGAAAATTGCTTTCCTACAAACCTTAGGATCTAGAATAATATTTCCAAGTGAGCCCATGATAAATGACGACGATTTCTCCGATCATATCGACAGAGTGTTTCAAAACGCTGATATGTCTCGTAACTACGAGAAGATGATGCGGAATCCAAAGTTATCGGAACATATCGAGAAAATGATGGAAAACGCCGAGATGTCTCGAGAAATGGATAAAATGATGGAGAAAGCGAAATTTTCAGAGAATCTACAAAAACTTATGGAAAATGCCGACATGTCCCGGCATGTTGATAAGATGATGGAGAACTCAAGATTATCAGAGAACTTTGAGAAATTCATGCAAAATGCTGACGTATCCCGACATGTTGATAAGATGATGGGAAGCTCAAGATTGTCGGAGAATCTTGAGAAACTGATGCAAAACGCGGATGTTTCTCGCCACGTCGATAAATTCATGCAAAAATCTAAATCTTCGATCGAAAAGATGATGCAGCAGCCGAAATTATCGGAGCACATTGAAAAAATGATGGAGGATCCGAAGTTGTCCGAGAGCATCGAGAAGATCATGCAGGATCCAAAGTTGTCGGAACACATCGACAAAATGATGGAGAATCCTGAAGTGTCTCGTTACGTCGATAAAATAATGCAGAGCCCGGAAATGTCAGAGGATATTGGTAAAATGATGAAGAATCCAGAAATGATTGATCTCGTTGAGAAAATGATGAAGAACAGTGAATCATTTGACGAAGAAGAGAAGAAATATTCGAGCCTTAGGAAGAAAGGAATGTCGAGTGGTCAGAGAAATGATCCTTTGATGGGCATGCTTACAGGAACGCTAATGAAGTTACCTGAAATGAAGAAAGAAGAAAAGGAGAATGAGATGGAAACTGAGGAAGAAGAGAATACCATGAATTCTATGTCCGGTGAAGAAATGTCGATGGACGAAGATGGAGAAATGTATATGCCGATGTTTTCTAAACGTTCGTCATCTGTTTATCATCCAGAACAAATACATTTTGATATCTGATCACTTGAGATTATGTACTTTAAAATTATTTAATAAATTATTCATTATTTTTTACTCAATGTAAGATTCTTTCCCTTGAATTGCATTTGGTTTACTTTAAGTAATAAGTAACGTGTTGAACGAGAAGAATAAAAATTCTTACAACAAAATATTTGTAACTTCCGCGTATTACTTCGACGAAAGATTTGTTTTTAGTGGTTTTCTTTTGTTATGCATATCAAGTGTACTTTTACCGAAGAAATTTTATGAAACGTATCGACAGTCGAAGTTTATGAGCTTCTATCATAAATAATGATTGCGTTGTAACTCGACATGAAAACGTGCTTTAAAAGTTATATCTACGTTTATATAGTATTTTACTACTGGAAGCAAATTTTGTTGGAAAAAATGCAGCTTACTTAATATTACTGTTCGCGTAAAGAATTTGAATATTTTATTGGATGAAAAAAAGTTGCAATATTTTGTATTTTTGAAATTTGAAGTTTAAAAGGAGAAGACAATAATTTTCGAACAAAGACTGCATAAATAATTCGATTATGTAAAAGAAATGATTAATTTCTTCCCTGTCAATAGATTTCTTCGTACGTTTCTTAATAAATGCCAATAATGCAATATCTCGAATTTACATAATTGACATTGGAGTCATGAATAAATTGAATTCAAAAGGTTTCTTCTGTTTTGACTGTTATTAAACATGCTACTACCTGTGACTCATAACGTTCTAATATTGTACATCGTATATTTTATAAAATTGCATTTGCCATTTTAAGTAAAATAATTTGTGAAAAATTCAAGAAACAGTCTCCATTTTTAGAAATTTGAATTAATTCGAGTTGACTTATAGCCGCCAACTCTCACTAATTTATGGGACCATGAATGAATCATTCACGAACAAAAAGAATTTCTGACTCTCTTCGATTCAATAATGTCAGATTATTCGGCTCATTATCACGGTCATCGATAATTACCGTAATATTAAGAGGTAAACATAAACCGGTATATGGACAGCAAAAACGTAGTTCTCAAAAATCATTGAAAGTATCGTTTCAAGTTTAAGGTCATTCAGTAAAACAAAAAGAGTTCAGAATGTCAAGATAGAATTTATCAAAGAAACTTGATATGAATCAGTTTTTCCTAAATCAAACAAATAAATCAACACGTCGAACCAGTTTCGTGAAGCTCAAAAGGAAAAGACAATCGAGAAGTTTAGTGACCCCATCGTGACCTTTCCTTTTTCACCGTATCAATTAGAATTAATAACTATGAAATGCAAATTCGACTATATGTACAACATTATAGGCGTTATTTTCTTCATTTCTTCGCTAAAATCGTCATTACCAAATCATCTTCGGTTTCACACTCCATGAATTATTAGAATTAAAAGTCTACGAGATGTAAATTCGGATACATGAAGATTGCAATCGTCATTCTTTTTTTTATTTCTTCGCCGAAATGTTTTCTATTATTCTCTTCAGTGGCCTCAAAATAAAAATTGACGACGTACACAATTCCATTCTGCCGTGTGCAAAAAAGAAGCTACAACAATTTCTAAAAAAAAAACATACCTACGTAAAATCACATCCCTCAAGTTCAAGAAGAAAAAATCTAGAAGTTTAACGACCCATCGTGACCTTCTGTTTTGCACTGAATAAATCAATCAGACAGAAAATCCGAATACAAGAAAATTACAATACTCATTTCCTTTTTTATTTTCTCACCGAAAATATTTTCTGCATTCTTCGTGAAACCGTCATTAACGAATCTTCTTGAGTCACTTTAAAATGAAACTGTGGAAGTACGTAATTCTGTCATGTAGTACACAAAAAAGCTATAACAATGTTCGAACACTAATAACAATGACGTATAAAAAACTTCGTTCATGGTTTATCAATAATATTCGTTAACCGGTATTATTTTAGAGACACGTCAAAGTGTGGTCGTGCATAAGCCATATAAGGAGAATCAACGTTTTGCAAAGAATCAGTCGTTTCGTTTCAGAGCAACCAGAAGGAGCGGTAAATTCTCAAAGCGCGTGTCTCGTCTTCGCTTTTACGTCCGTAAGTGATGCACATCATTTTCCTTGATTTCTCTGTATGTACTGACCATGCAGTTTCCTATGGCAAACAATGAATTTATATTCGTATACATCTCTCAAGAAAAAAATTGCACAATTTTTATGTAGGCGATGGACAGTGTTTTATTATAGCATGGCATATGTTGCTATGTATGCAATGGTAATTAAGACTAGATCTACTAACGATTAGTCCAATATACTTAAAAATAAGAATTAAATGCGTTAGATAAGAACGAAATGAAGAAGGTGAAAAACTTAATCGCTATGATCACTTACAGTCTACGAGTGAGGCATTGAAAATAACAAGGAATAATGTTAAAAATTGTAAGAATATCTCCAAAATAGTCAGAACGGCTCATGTTGACCAGCTTAGTAGATCTTTAAAGGGAAATTAAAAAGGAATTACGAATGTTTTTACTCTTTCATTTTTACAAAGACAGAATGATGAATCACGTGTTAACGTGGACCCCTGCGTGATTCAGAATTTAACAAAGGCTTTCTTCTTCGCGAAATTTTCCCGGTTGCTCTTGAAGTACTACAACTGAAGGTGACGTAATATCAGATTCTTTTACTCCTTGGAATTGCAAACTGAAAGGAGGAAGAAAGATTGGGAAACGTTTACAGCACACTGTACTATGATGAATCAGTAATTTTTATAAGTGTTAATCACTTTGTCTTTTTCTGTTCATTAAATGAAACAATTTAATATGCAATATTCTTGAATTGAAGTAATTTAATAAATTTAATCTCAACGATTTTTAATAAAACGTGTCCCGTACTTTTACTAGAAAATGAAGATACTCCTCGCAACGTCTTCACTTCTGATGATAGCTGGAGTTTTCTGTGATGTTGACGAAACCACAGCGCCGAATGAGCCCCCCGTCTATGTTACACCAAGAATGGATTTCATCTATATTAGGAAACATTTTTATCCCCAACAAGAACATGATCGCCCTACGCCAGAAACGACGAAACATCCGAACCGCACGCCCTTTACACCAAGATTGGGAATGGGTATGGGTATAGGTTTTATTAACAAGAGCAAACTACATAAAAAACGTCACAATTTTCACAATCATGATTACTCATTAGAAGTGAGTTACGATTCGGCCGAGTGGGTATGCAACAATCAAAGGACAGGAGACATGGTACGTTTTTGAAATCGGCACCACATAGCTTGATAACATTATTCTTTGTTCTATAAAATTTACTTTAAATTCAAATAAAATAGAACTTCTCTGTTAAACTTTTGTAGATGATTATTGCCGAAGACAACGACATATATTACCCAGATGATAAGAAACACTTTACACATCCGCATCACCGTACGTTTTACCCAGATTCCGAGAACACCGAGAAGCCCGGACCAAATGGTGAAGATGCATCAACTGAAAAATTTGTTTTTCCTGATAATGACAATGATCCTACAGAATCGAACAATGGAGAAGGTCTAATTGATATTCGATCAGCACCTAGCGACGAATAGAAACGGAATGAAATTTATAATAACGTCGCAATACGCTGGAAGAATGTAACTGTTATTTGAAACTTCCTTTGCATTTATTACAGCAATAAAAAAGAATCATGGTTTACTATCACAAATATATTTAGAAGTATCAATACATTTCATAACAATGTGTTAAACTATGAAAGAAAATTATTAATTATTTAAATCGCATAAAACACTTATAACAATGACCACCATCAATGAAACTACACGAATAATTATTGGTAATTATAAAATTAGCAAGGTTTCCTTACTGTTCGTTATAGCAATATATATTAGAAGGGAAATGACGATACTTATTACACGTAGATCTTCATGTCTCCTTACTGTACAAGCTCTTATTTCGTTTCCCTCAAAGTAACAGAGTTATTACATATATCTTTAACAAAGTATATTATGTCGTAAAATCCTCATCTTCAAATTTCGTTAATGCACTTGCTCGTTCCTAGAGAAATTAATAAAAATACGCTATACATGTCAAATCATTCATACGTACCTTCGTTTAATTTATTTCAAATCACACATCGATAAACATACCGGTATGACAGTAGAGTTTACTACATGTCCACCTACATATCCTACGTTACGTCTTGTCTCTGGGATAAGACCTGCTACATTTACTTCAACATTAGGATCTTTCTCTTTTATATGTTTCAACGTTTGTTCAGCAACAGTCCGTACAGTTTCGGCGTTTATAAAATTATTGTCACTCCATAATGGACAGCTGAAGCATAATTTCAAACTAATGAACTTTATTGCAAAGGATTAAGATATCTCTAAAAAAATGACTCCAAATGATTAAGTAAAGTCTTATCACGAACATCAACTAAAGCATAATGGGTAGGCATTTTAACAACACGCGTTAAAAAAATTTGTAATAACGCAGTAATGTGTATGTACACAAAACTTACCGTCCTCTTGTCAGGTGCGACCCGTTATCAAAATGATCATATCCGACAATTTGCTTGTCACAAATATAACACATTAAGGTGCCGCATGTACAAGTAATTTTGTTACATCCATCTTCCTTAAAGTATGGTCGATCGCATTTGAAACACTTACGCACGAGAGCTTTTGTCATTTTTTCTTCCAAATATAAACGTGCCTTGTCGGATCTACCTTCGTAACATCTGGATGGTAAGTGGTTGGGCTCTTTGCAGTTTCTGTTTTAAAATACCAATGATAATCAATGAGAGTTTACATCGTTAGAAGAATAAAAGCTGAATGGAAATCAATTCACTTTACTATTAGTGTATGAAATAACATATCATATTGTTTATTCATGTTGTTGAACTTACCGACACGTTTCTTTCATACATTCAGGATTAAGGCATTTAAAGATCTTATCATTCGGTGGAGGTATAGAAGCAAAATGACAAAACGGGCATGATACGAGGCCTTCTACTCCAGCTGCCAATACCTCTGCTTCTTGTCTCTTATGAAGAAGGATACTAAACTGCGTTGGTGATAGTATACGCTGAAGTGCCGAAAGCCTGAACTCGCTATCGCAGTTTACAAAACAAGAAACACGAGTTTTCCCTTCTGACAAGCTTATTTCTGTACCTTTTATGACACATGCATTACAAAATACATGGCCATCGTCGCAAGTTGAACATTGCGATGGCATACATTCATTATCGAAGCAGCACTGGCATACCCATAACTCATTTCTTCTCTATAAAATGTATTAATGTATTATTATTACCGATTTTATTTCATTCTTATAATTGTAATATACCCTAAGTCTGTCGAATTCTTCGATTTCTCTTCTCTCCTTTGCAATTACGTAATTCCTGATTTCACCTCTGTGCGTCAGGAAAGCAAATTCTTGGAGAAGAGGAATGTCTCCCGTTGAAAATGTATGTGCAACGTTTTGCCGTTTAACATCAGGATGCAGTTTTTCTATAGCTTTCACTGTCAAAGTTAAATGATGATTGTTCTTTGTGTATTCGGACATCAAAGTATTTGCCTGCAAAATAGAAATTTAATGTTGCTTAATGTTCTTTCATTGTATATCAGGTAGCATACCTGAAATCCATCGAAATATAATTTGAGAAATTCATATGCATCTGTATTAAATTTACATTGTCTATCTGGATTTTCAAAATGCGCAAATGGATCTGGAAATATTTCCAAGAATTGTAATATATTAAATTTTGTTGTGTATTGCTTTTGCTGCTCTGCAATCTTTATTTTTTCTATCATTTGAGCTTTCGTTGGATACTGAGGCTTTTCCAATTGTGTTTGCACAAATTCCATCATTGCATCGGCATCATTGTAAAACTGTTTTGTAATATCTTTTAAATAAAAGGGATCAGCATCTGGAAAAAGTCCTGACAAGTAAGCATATTGTTTCTTTATTTCTTGATTTTCTTTTTCTTTGATCTGTTCCGTGGTCACACCCGTTGAATCTAAATCTCCATTCTGAAGCAAATATTCAGTCAACTTTTCCAATAGTTGAGTATGATCGACATATCCTTTTTGGAAGTAATGTAAGCATTTTTTCTTTATATAATTATGATCAACTTTTGGGAACATTAACATCAATTCATTACAGGTTTTCAAAACTTCAGGAGGTAATACTTCTTTCTTCTTAATAGTTCCATTCATCTCTTTGGATTTAGCTTCAGTATTAGGTGCACCAGAAGTTGAAGGCTTGTTATAAATTACTTCTGCCGCAATATCAATGTCAGGTTGAATTAACGATACTTCAGAATTTTTTGGTGCTACATTAGCCAATTCAGTTTTAGGTCTTAATACATTTGAAGCTTTTTTTTCTGCAACAAGCAGTTCATTTTTATGCGTTTTTTTTGCTGCATTCAAGTCATTTAAACGACACTGCAATGCAGCTGCATTATTTGATGGGACTCCAGACAATAAACCATCTGTCCTTATTTCCAATAAGGGTGGAATCGTCCTTACACCTTCACGAATTGAGTTACTTGATTCAGGAATATCTTTCTTACCGTTCAATGGGGAATATGACTTTCTATTCTGATTAAATGTATTTTTACCTTTAGGTGGAAAATTATTTGGATTAAAATTCTTATGTGGTTGACCAGATAGGTTCCGAAACCTATTTTGAATTCTAAAATGATTATGTCCATCAATTCCACCCACTGCACGTTCTTTAGTGTTGACCATACGAGATAAATGTTGCATAAAATGATCTATTGTTTGTGTTTGAGGAGTATAATTTCCATAATTTCCATTGAACGAAATATTCATTGCATTTGGTGTTGATGCATTGTTGCAGTTATTTCTATTATTAGTAAATGCTGATTTGTTTTTATTTTTCCTAGTATTTACCGATGTTTTAATAGCTTCTTCAGACATTTGTTCCAATGCATCAAAACATGTTAATTTTGGTGGTGCTAATATGGAAGGATGAGAAGAAGCTGCATGATTTACAGGAAGTGCCTCGGTATTTCCAATTGACAACTTTGCTGGATGTATAAGTCCGTTCTCTAATTTGTTAGTACTGAATGTGTTTGATCTCTTCTTATTTGAATTCCACTTTGACTTCCTTGTAGTTTTAATTTTGTCCTGCTGTTCTGTTTCAGATTGCACATCTAGGATCTCTTTGTTATCAACAATGACATTATCTGTAAGCTTTCGTTTAAAAGGAAATTTTATCACAGGTGGTCTTTTCTGTGGCAAAAGATCCCACAAACTAAGTTCAACACGGTTTTCTGCATAACGATTTCTACAAAGAGCTTTATAAACCTTTACATGTTCAAATCTTGGTAAAAGATTACATATTTGGTCAGCTTCTTTATGTATTTTTCCATCCAAATCTGAATTAGAATCTGCACTGATACTTTGTTTCACATTATTCGAAGTGTTTGTAGATCTCTTATTGTTTATTCGTTGGGATAAATCAATAACGCTTCTTGGTTCTTCTATAGGCATTTGTGTAGCATCAAAATACTCATCATAGTCATTATATTCTATAAATTCTACATCAACTGTAGTATCTGACATATTGTCATTATAACCAAATGCAGAAGTATCTGCATCTATTTCTGTGGTATCGGAAAGCGTTATACAATTAAGAAAAGAATGATTACTGTCTGTGTCAGAAACATATATATCTTCTGAATTAAAATCGTCCATCTTTCCTTTTACAGATTCAATTTGCTCCTATTTTTTCATTAAACCAGCTGCACTAGAGAGAGTCCATTTAATCTGCAGTTATTCTGAAACATAAAATTATGTATAATATAATATTATATTATGTTGTAATGATATGGACACTTGAGATTTCAATATGTCTCTCCGATGATGACTCTATCTCCTTATCCCACATATTTAATTAAACTGTAACATAAACATGAAAATTATATTATCCATCTATCTTACCAAAAAACATATTTCCAAGGTACAGAATCTTTCCTTAAGTGGAATAAATAAACGTTTTGCTACTTTTATATTGCAATTTTTTATAAATTACACAATTAAAATGACGAAATCACACGTGACAAAATCGGAAGCAAACTAAATCTTTTTTTACGTTGAAGAACGTTTAATACTGAACATAACTATCCTGATAAGATTGTAGATATGTAGTACCGGTATTCCCATCGAAAGTTAACCAAAAATCACTGTGGGTAATATCCCATGAGATGATGCTGGATGATACGAAGGCTACGAAACATCCATATATAGATCGCATGTTGTTTTTCCTGCGTAGTAAAAAGTGACTATCGCAGCAAACAAAAGACGTCGTTCTTCATAAATCAACGATAACAATTGTATCATATTACTGCATGTTACATTTTTGAAACAGAGGGGAAGTACCTTCTCAATAATGTACGAAAAAACACTATATTCAGAGTGTGCAAAATTCAGCATCACTGTAATTTGAATCGAGTAATACAGTAAATATAATGCGTGACAACGGTAACAACTTATTTCAATAATTTTTTTAACATGAAAAAAGAATTTTGATGAATCAGTTTTCATCTTCTTCAAATAGTGCCTTCATCCTGTTAATGCATATAGGGACTTCTCTCAGGTGTCCAAACAAAAAAAATCGAGCTGGAAAACGTTTCTACAACTTTCTCGAGAGCAAATATTGTAGATTCTTTTCTTTTGTTTGAGGAGTAATTATGAGTGTCTATAATTTAAAAATATTAGTAAGATATGAGTTTCTGAAAAGTGGCAAAATATTAACAATAGGAATAGAGATTTCGTATTCTTCTGGCCATGCAGCGAGCCCCGCGTTAAACCAAAAATTGCCATAAACTATGTGAATGCCGAAAAAGTGGAAACTTGCTATTGTCAAAGCTAAATTTATATCTGGGCAAGCTGGGCAACAGTTAGACCAGATTGGATACGTACTTGACGCATACTTCAAAGCATACATTCTGTAGTAGAGGACGCCACGATGAAAAGTTAGAAGCATATTTTACAATGACATTCCTCTCTAAAATGACATAACCTCGAAAAGTGCCTCGATAAACCGCTATCAGCGAATGAACTGTCAATTCCGGTGCATTTAGAAGGAAAGGGCGTGTATCGTGCCCATCATTAAAAACTCAGGAAATTCGTGTTGACTGACCAGAGTCCACGAATTTCCGTAAATATCTTCGGAAAACGCCTTTTCTAACGTTTAAAATTACAAAATCACTGGGATATTCGACCGCACCCGTCGAAATTTTATCCGAACGGTGAATCATAAAATCTTGACTTTTAAGATACTTCGTTTATTCTTACAGTATCGTACGTTAAATAATTTAAGTCTTCGTAAGAATTAATTGCAAAATGACGGAGGTACATAACTTAGGGGTTGACATTATTAGCTGTCACGCTTGGAATAAAGACAAAAGAGGTACGATATTAATTCAGTTAGTTTTTCTTTTTTATCGGTTAGCTTTATAAACAATTGTAATATATCTTTTACAGAGGTAGCCGTTTGTCCAAACAACAATGAGATTCAAGTTTTCAAACGCAGTCCAAACGGATGGAAATTATTGCAAAATCTGCAAGAACATGACATGCATGTCATGGGCATCGATTGGGCACCTAATACTAATCTTATTGTAACATGCTCAGCAGATAAGAATGCATACGTATGGACTCAAGGAGAAGATGGAAAGTGGAATCCTGCATGGGTTGTTTTAAGGATAAATCGAGCTGCAACTTGCGTCAAGTGGTCTCCTTTAGGTATAGCATTTAATGTAAAAGTATTATACTATGTTATATTTTTCAATAATCTTACATATTCTTACAGAAAATAAGTTTGCCGTTGGTTCAGGAGGTAGAGTTATAGCTGTTTGCTACTTTGTATCTGAAAATAACTGGTGGCAATGTAAGCACATAAAGCGTCCATTAAGGTCCACAGTAACTACGGTCGACTGGCATCCAGACAACAAAGTGTTAGTTGCTGGTTCGACCGACTATAAGGTTCGTGTCTTTAGCGCTTTTATCAGCGACATGGAAGATGCCCCTGGGACTGGACCTTGGGGTCAGAGCAATACCTTAGGAACATTACTTGCTGAATTCCAAAATACACCAAATGGAGGTATTAAATATTCTATACCTATTCAATTTCTTAATAAACTATTAAGGCTTTTGCAGCCATCATTAATCGAACAATTATTTGAAATTTCTAGGTTTAAGCCGCATTGAAAGTTCCAAAATTACCGACGATCCGTCAACATTGAAGCTAGCTCCATCAGGGTGAACTGATATTATCAGTTTTGCAATTCTCAATGCAGCTTAAACATGGAACTTTTAAGCCATTGTTCAATTTGTTATTATTTTATAATATTCTCTATCATTTACATACATATAGGTGGTTGGATACATTCAGTTGCATTTAGTCCCTGTGGTAATAAAATCTGCTGGGTGGCGCACAATTCCTCTATATGTATCGCTGACGCTACCAAGGGAAATGCAGTAACAAGACTGTACACAGAGCATTTACCATTTCTAAGTTGCACTTGGATGGGATCTAATTCTATCGTGGCAGCGGTATACATTTCATTTCATTGAGTACACTTTATATATTTTAATTTATACGAAAAATAAACTTTTTTATTCTTTAGGGTCATAGTTGCATGCCCATGCTATATTCTATTGATGACAATGGACAAATTTACTTTGTATCAAAGTTAGATAATACGCAGAAAAAGGAAGCTGCCAGATTATCCGCGATGCGTAAGTTTCAGTCATTAGATCGTCAAGCGAGAACCGATACAAATGATAATGCCTTGGACAGTATACATCAAAATACGATAACCTGCGTGAGAAAAGTATCCGACAACGAATTCAGTACGAGCGGTTTAGACGGCCAACTTGTCGTTTGGGACTTGAAAGTAATTAACATTCTTATACAAAATATTTCATACGGAAATTAAGACTTTCCATACTAATTCAATATTTCCTTTCAATCAAGCTCCTGGAGAATTCCATTGCTGGTCTCAAGATAACATAAACAACAAAGTTCTTTTTATATCAGAAAGATGGAAAACATTATATCAAATACAAGGATGTATAAATGTTGAAAAATACACAGTTTCTTATTAACATTCGTATAATACATGAAACCTTCAATCCAACAAACAAAACTTCCAAGAAGATTCCCTAAACAAGTCAAACGACCATCTCTCAATACCCTTTTTAAATTCAAACTACACAAACTTCGAATTTACGCAGTAACTCAATATTATATTTACAATTTTCAAGTAATAAACCCAATAAATTCAAAGAATATATATTTCCTCCCCATCTATAAAACAGTTTCTTTCCATTTCATCGGAGAAACCTGAAACATCTTGTTACATGTTTGAAATCTCATCAACCCTCCAACATGTTTGCGAAATCCCGCGCCTACCGACACAACAGGGGTTGCAACGAGTGCGGCGCCTTTCAGTTAAAAGGGTTGCATACCGTCAGGCGTCGCAGCGTGTTCAACGGTTCACCGATCGACAGGCGTAACGAGCTGAAGCTCACTCGCGCCTGGAAACCACACATTCGCGTAGTCCAAGTGGGGGGTAGCCGGACAAGTTCAGTGCGAATATCGATTCAGTCTCGCGCAAACCACCCCCATGTGCCGTGCCCGTTGCAGTAGCTCCACCTTTTAGCTTTGTTTTCCGTTCGATGTCATGACTGACACATAAACAGAACCACGGCGGAGGAAACTCGGTACCCGCGGTTCATGAAAAAAGACCGTCTCGTGTTTCGAAGCGCACAATTAATAAGAGAAAAAGTCACTTAACGATCGTTATCGATAGAATTACTTTTGCCGATGACGGTTATCGATTTTCAAGTTATTTCACGAAAACACTGTTCATGTTCTTCGTACGTTCCTTAGTGGGGTGATCGGTATATTTTACGTAAATCGAAGTCGAAGTTTGTGCTCTCGATGCAAAGGTGTTACGTCAATTAAGAAAGACTTATTTTATTTCACGTTTCATTTCTTCAAGTAACGATTACAATTATTACAGATATTTTCTCGAAAGTGTTGTTCTCGTGTTTGATGGTGCAATATGTAAATTCTTCGCTGTTATTACTTTTCCCACTGATCCGTTGAAACGATGAAAAGTAATAACGAAAAATCGTTTGACACTGTCGATTAAAATAGACTCTTTCGGGTGTAATATTCAGTTATCGATTTGCTTCGTAAGGTATTTTCTAAGAGCTGTTCCATTATTGCGTACACTGTTCCAGTGGTACGCGAAACGTCCTATCGTACGTTCGGCTTTAGAACGTTGTGAACATGATCAAGCAAATATCGTCGATTTAACAAGCCATCCTTTTTTTTTCTCCAATTTAATACGTAACCCGTTCGCACGATTGTACGTACGGGGATAGTCTTTGTGACTTTGTGTATAGAAGTGTACCGATGTCGTAAGTAACACTTTTAAAAGAGGGGGAGGGTAATCGGGGTAACGAAAAACATATTTAAAAAAAACAAACAAAACAATTAGATTCGTATGATTCGTATATCTGGCGTGTTTCGTTCGAACATGAAGCGCATCAATCACGGACACACGGATTCGTGGTATAACTCCTCTTGACTACGAAACGTGGAAGAAGAACGGAAGTCCATCTCCAGTACCTAAGAAATGTCTTCAATATCAGCGCAAGGTGTCGTCGAGAGAGCCAGCGCCGAATTGACGAAAAGAATCAACGGTCTGGGGTTAAGAGCGTCGAAGCATCATGGTCGGTGAATTAATCTGATCTATCTTCGTATATATCATTTCACGTACGAATTGACCGATCGCTTTAATGACGCATATTTCGTCCTTTTATAAATATCGCTTCACGATAACCCATCCTACCGTATTCGATCTCCGATATATCTACTTCTATTTTTATAGACTTTCTACTTTTCACGGAACGCATACGTTTCTCGTCGCGTGCAATAAAAAAAGCTCGATGGAGAGAGAAAAAGCCACAACAAGTAACCCTTGTATTTTTCTCGTCATGCTTTACATTTTCAATGTTCATAACAGATACGTATCTTTAGCCGTATTGGATTTCCTCGAATCGGGAATAACAAAGTGTGCGCACCGCGTAGCGTTACGTAATCGTAATAAAGAATTGATTCTTTCCTTAACCGGGACTCCGGGTTGTCGTTTCCTATGTTTGCTTCACATTGTCTTTAGATCTGACCGAGATCGCGAACGGGAAACAGTTTGAAACCATTTGGACTTTTCGGTTATCATTGTATGACTTATATAGGAATACCTTTGATGTTTGTACTTAGAATTCTTCCTTTTTTTTTATTTTTCTTGCTATATCCCAATAATGTATTATGCGGCCACTAGGTGCCTTTAGTCGCAATCTTAACTGCAATGAAATCGATAGCATTCGTCCTCGTGCACGTGCAAACAAAGAAACATTCGATACAAATCGAGAGAGAGATGCCGTGGAACGACTTGCTTTGTTTTTCTTTTACCTCGCTTTCGATTTCATTCTGTCGGCTAAGGGTAAGAAGTCCATTCTTCCACAGCTGGCTCGCACGATCCTGGAACAGTGCTTTTGTTTTCTTTCGAACGGCAATTGCTTTTTATTGTCAAGCTTAATAAATGTTTTGCCGTCGAATATCGTTAGATTGACTTATTTGTACTCATTGCTGTATCTTCGGTCACGGAATTGCAACGATTCGGGTTCCTCGGGGGTTTTAAACACGATTGAGACTTGATATTGATTGTATTTATCATGTTTCTTGTCAGGATGGATTTATAGAGACAATAGTTTAGTATTTTTGACAATTGGTTTCGTGTACTTTGAATTTTTTGTTTATGTTGAATAAAGCGACTTGTGTTGTGCTTTATTCTTGTTTTCACATGGAAAATGTATTACATACTTGTATGTTTATTTATTTTTATGTTTTTTCAAGAAATTTTGCTTTTATTTTGTGTTGAAGTATATGATTGAATTATGCAAATTTGTTTTCAATTCACGCGCTTCTCTGGAGAACCAATCTTTATGGTAAATCGGGGGATTGTTGTACCAAAATCAATCATCGACAGTAATAACAGTACACGAATCAATTCATAGTATTAATAACAACATCAGATACAATTAATATTAGTACAAGAGATAACAATATAATTATAACTATACGTAATATGGAAAATTGTCTCCTGTTTTCAATTTAAAACTCAATCTTTTTCGGAATCAAATATTTTTTCTCCTAAAGCTTGAAACTCTGAGAGTCATTTAGAATTCCATTATTTCCGAGTGCAATTCTAATGATCGACTATTAATTAGTTTTCGTCGATATATTGTCCTCAATAACGGATGACAATAGTTACCATTAACCCCTTCCCTTATGGTCTCTCTCGGCTTGGAAATTCTTTACAGATTTAACCATTAAACTGATGAAATCAGAATTTGGCAATCAGTTTCAGCTATGAATTTTAAATTTTATTAGAAACCAAAACTGTCCACTGCATTTTCTACGACGCGAATGTGTTTCGTTGTTACAAAACAATGGGTTAATATCAAGAGGGTTAATTTCAACGCCACAAAGATGAAGCAAGAATTCCAAGAATATTTTGTACATATGAAACGTTGATAGCAAAAGTATCAATATGTTCGAATTAGGTGCTTTTAAAACACAATGAAGAAATTAATTGTCATTATTAAACTTACAAATTATATAATTAATTTTGCAGCGCACTTTGTGTGAGAGCGGGAGATTCAATTTTAACACTAGAACTACCGGCGCCAAATCCAACATATTTTAATAAATTAAATAAGTACTTTGAAAAAGGGGGAATCAAGCGACGGAAAATTTGATCAATTGAGTGATTTATGTTTATTGATACAGACGTAGAAAATTTATTCTATGACTCTTATGTAAGCTTGGGGAATTTTTTGAAAAAATTGTGTACCAGTCATTTGGCTAGTTTTTTAGTTCTAGTGTTAAAAAGGCTGAATCAAAGTCAAACACGAAATTTTGAGACAATTTATCACTCTCTTCGTATCTTTCTACCAGTAATCGGTAATATCATTCAAATTAGCTTAATTTTCTTTTAATGCAAATAGCAGAAATTATTGTACACTATAAGAAGCATCAAAATGTAATTAACATTTGAAATTATACATTCATGGAAAATACATTGGCGCGCTAAAAATTATTTCGGGTCGATTGATAAGAAAAATAATTGTAATATTAATAGAAATAAGGATGGATTAGCGATGTTGAGGTTCACAGGATTTTTGCTTCGTCTAAGTGCAATGCGATTAGCAGAAAAATTTCTCAACGCGATAATACGATAGAGAGAATATAGAGACGCACTCCGAGCCAAATAGGACGTACAGTGCGAAAATAAAACGAAAATAACTGCTGCATCTTTGCCGAGTTGATCTTTGCAGGAAGGCTTTCAAAATTTTACTTGCTGATGTAATATGCACGTTCGTACATATGTATACGTGGATTTCTAAAATTCTGACTCATAATTTCACTCTTGATGCTCAAATATTATTCTGCATTCGTGGACTACATTATTTTCCACGATAAAACGAACGCAGATGCGCAAATGAGGAATGCAAGCTGTCAATTAATTATTTTGTTGGGATGAAACTCGAATTACTGTTTTTTATTTTAAATGAAAATATCTGATTCTTAATGGGTTTGAATAAGTTGACTAATGGCTTAAATAATTATGGATTATACAGGATGAAATTTGTATCGTTGTTAAATACATTTTAATTATTCATTTTGAATCTGAGTGGATTCGAATTACGTAAATATCTTTATATAAAACTTTTAGTTACTTTTGAAAATTAATTACATTCTGGTACATTGATTTATCTTAAAACCAGAATTTCTGATATTGAATTTAATTTGATTTGAGAACTTGTAATTGCACAAATTTTTAGCTTCTAAAACTTCTATTATAATGCCCAAAGTTAAAGAATGAATTTACAGAATGAAAATATGAATCTTACTATTACTTTTCGATAAAGCTAGCTGAAAAAGGGCAGAGCCATCTTGTTTTAATTGTACAATACTAATTAATATATTGGAAATATATCTCGTTCAAATATTATGCAAAATTTTAAGAGGAATAAATTTTCCAGATAATATTTTATTTTTAATTTCATCCAATGGCCGACATCTGAGTGAAAAACAATCGCTAATTATCATTAACGCAAGACAAATAATTAAGTTTCAATCATAGTGTTAATGACACAAAGCCAATTCCATGCTAATGTTCCTTCACATTATAAGATGAATACCATAACATCTGTAAACTATGAATCAGAGTAATAACCATTTACTGCAAACCATGGAAAAGACGTGCAGATCAACTTACTAGCATTACTCCACGAATACATTAAACATTTTATGTTGAATCATTCAATTTTAACACTTTATCCACCGCTCGATCTTTTGGGTATGGCTCAAGAGTATACCTATTTGTAAAGGTCCGTAATCTTGAAATCGAAACGTGAAGAAATTTCCACTGTATTGTTCTGATATCAATAGCTCCGAGACAGCTTTCCTTATTTCATTGTCATTTGTAATAGCCAATTAATAAGCTATCGGTCGATAAGCGTTGCTAAAATGAAAAGTCTATTAATAGAGACTTCCGGTAGATAAAGTGTTAAGGTAGATAATGAATAGAAAACGAGTCGAAAATAGTACTAAATATTTAATATAATAATATTAAATTGAAATTAATTATTACAATATTCATAGGAAATGAAACGTTACAACATTCAACAAAATGTCAATGTTTCATAGAAATTTAATATTACTATATTCAGAGGAAATTAAATATTACGACTTTGGGCGGAAATTAAATATTAACCTTTTATTAGAAATGAGGCATCATGACATTTAATGGAAATTCAGTATTACGATATTTAGCAGAAATAAGATATTACGATGTTTAACACTAGATTTACGGCAGCCGTCAAATTGATGGGCTATTACTTGTTTAAAAATATTTCTCAAATTTATAGAGAAGCAGAACCGTAGATACTTCGTTTGTGTTTTATAATTAAAAAATGATTTACTTCATAGTATTGTTTGCCACTTGAACCATCGTTCTTCAAAGTACTAATTAAACATATTTAAATACACTACACTTAGTAGCCGTAAATCTAATATCAACCCTTTGCGGACGGAGGGATTTTTGAATATCGAGAAACTATCAATTAAAAAAACACTTTTTCATCGGAAAGACAGTCTGTTAATGTATACAAGTTGAAATTTACTCTTTGTAAAATAATATTTCAACGATTATATTTTAATTTTTCAACTCTAACCGTTTATATATGCACCGACAAACTATAACCAATTTTTTTCTCAGGGCGGATATATTCGCCCGTCGTCCGCAAAGGGTTAACACATTAACAGAGCCAATTTTGCTCATTCAAAATTTGATTACTACATATATAATATATTGGTTGGTTAATTTCTTAATAATAATAATTGATTCGGAATTAATTTCTTTGCAAAAAATTTCAATTTTCTTGTATGATTCAAATTGGCTCACTTCAGAAAAATAGGTATATCAACATCCGTAAATCTAGTGTTAAGAGAAATGAATTATTGCAATATTTAGTAGAAATTAAACATAATAACTAGACTCCGGATTTTTATGCATTTATGACAAAATGGATACGGCTAAAATATACAAAAAGAACATAATATAAAAACATATCTAAAATATCCAAAGTATGGTATTCGCTGTAATATTTAACGAGTGCAACAAATCCCTAAATAGGTTTTCCTAACTTAGGTGCATTTGTTAAAATTGAAATTTGCATAAACATCCGGAGTCTAATAATAACAATTATACTGTATTTCTACTAAACATCGTAATATTTATAATGTATTAAATGGAATATTCCGATAATTAGAAGTAATTAAAAGGCAATATCATCTTCTTCAGGTGGAGGAAAAACCAGCGTTATAGAACGGGTCTCGAACGTGTTCTGCGGAGGCAGCGGAGTCGCGTATACGAATTTACAGAGCGCGAACAATGCGAACACAACCCCGGAAAAGCCAAGTAGGAGCGTACCGACGTCGGTGAACAACATGCCAACGGCCAATAATAAAGCTCTCAACAATGGTACCCCTAGCAAACCAAAGATACCAAGGAACCGCTCGAAAAACGTACCCCTAGCTAGCGGTGGTACAGGTGGATATGTAACACCTACCACGTGGGAACAGCTCATGCAGGATGATCATTTCCTTGGAAAGTTCTTTCTCTACTTCAATGCCATCGAAAGGAGAAACCTGGCTCAGGTGCCAAATTTGGAATATTAATATCTATAAGATTTACAGAACTGTTGATACTCTTAGGCATTGGCTATTCTTGGCACTAATTTCCTTTAATTAAATCAAGTATAAGGTGGATGAGTTTAATCTGAGAATTTCGTAGTTCTGATTTGCGCAATCGTGTTACCTTGGTATGGGAGGAACAACGTGATTGGACTAACTGAGAGATGAGAATCGAATTTAGAAATAGAATGGAAAACTTTGGGTTTTTTTTCTTCCTCTTTTTTTATATTTTTTGGGGGTTTATGGCTGCGGTTTAGCTTGGTTTGGGATTTATGAGAATTTGAGAAAAATGTTACACTGGGGAGGGAAAGGGTTGAAATTGGGATCACTAATTGGAAATTGGAATCTTTGACTATACCATGATTTTATTTTTGTCGATGAAAAGTTGTGATGATAAATTTCGAAAATTGAGAAATTTTTAAGACAGTGATTCTTTATCGTTGCAATTAGTAGGTCTGAAGTTAATAAAAATAAATGGGACTGTGGTAGATAAGGAGATAAAAACCGGAACTCGAAATGAGTCGATCTGAGTTTCAGTTTTGCATCAACCTGGGAAATTTGTCTGAAATTATTATTTAACCAGTTAACTGTGGCGACTTCTCTTGAAAATGCGCATTTACCTATTTATTATACGTGAGCTAGGAACATTAAGCCATGGCGAGTATACACGTCAATCACAGCTAACTGGTTACATGGCAAATGGTAACTAAATTTCCCACATAACGGATATACTCGTCATGACACGAAATATATATCACTTATATTATTATATTATATCATTATATTATTATTCTCCATGACGGATATAGTCGTCAAATACACTTATGAAACTGGTTAATTTAACGTAGCCCCAGTGATTTGAAAGCTGCATAAAAGATAGATTCCGGGAAAAATTACCGCAACAGTTGCAATCGACAAAAGTAAAAAACAAGCAAAAAGAAATATTCAACTCATTGAATTTCTATTAACTATAATTATACCTTATCGCATGCCAAGTTATTACCAAGTATTATCACTACACAACAGATATTTATGAAATTTTCAAGTTCGATAAACAGCTAATGAAGAAGAATCAAAGTAGAGCATTGTTTCACGAAATGTTGCAACGAATCCCGTATGTCGAACAATTCAAATATTTGCTTTACATTACATCCTTTGTGTGTATTTTAACAGTATCAAATTTCTCATCGATTCATAAAATTCTGTAGTCTAGTTGTCATTTTTAAAACTGAATATTTCTGACTCACAGGTGTGCACGAGATGGAGGGACATCCTTTACTCCAGGCCCCGACTTTGGGCCGGTTTGGTCCCCGTAGTGAGATGCCGTGAAGCACGTGCGATGTCATCCAGTTCACGTACTCGCCTCTACGCTTCTTTAGTTAGAAGAGGCTTTCACTCGCTGGTCCTTTTAGGCGCCGCGGATGAAGACATCATCGAATTAACGCAATGCTTCCCTTTGGCACAGCGATACATTCACTCTTTGTCGTTACGATGTTGCGCAGTCACCGATATGGGCCTCGAAGCACTCTTAGATCATCTGCAGGTACGTTTGACCTCTTCGTCCTTGATAAAACCCCCTACAACATTAACGAGAGATTCACTTTAAATTTATAAGGGTGTCGTCAACAGTTTTTCAATTACCTATGTACATTTATAACGTATTACTACTTTTAATACAATACATTCTGATTTGGTTATTATTATTATTTAAATTGAATATATAAATTTTAACCCTTTGCACTCGAGAAGTGCCCTGGCGTTTCTCAAGTTCTCGAGCTCTTTATGTTTGTTTTCGATACGATAAGATATTAGTATTTAAATTTTTTTCGTGGACCCAACTCGGTCTGTCTTGTTAGCATAGAATCTTTTGAAACTACCTGGAAAACATTTCCCTAATTTGGCTGAAATCGTCTCGAGTTCTAAGTTCACCCAAGCAAAAAGTTCTCAAGTGCTAAGGGTTAATAATTGATCACTTACCAAATCTTAAAAAAACATTTTGATCAAGGAGAACTTTTAGAAAAAAATGTTGTATGAGTCATTTTCACTGGTTTGTTAATTCTAGTGTTAAAAGTATTGTACAACTTCGGCCAATATTCGTGAGAAATCATGAGAAATCTGAATATTATCGTCCTGTAAAAATGAAAGTCTAGGCTCCTTGCTTTGTGAGTGTAAATTAAGTCGTTTTACGATGCGTCTTATTTTCAGGCTTTGTTCGAGCTTGAATTAGCCGGTTGCAACGAAATAACAGAAGGTGGCCTGTGGACTTGCTTGACACCTAGAATAGTATCGCTCTCTCTGTCGGATTGCATTAACGTAGCCGACGATGCCGTTGGAGCTGTTGCTCAATTATTACCGAGCCTCTACGAATTCTCGTTACAGGCTTATCATGTGACTGATGCCGCCCTCGGTTACTTTAATACTAAACAAAGCAAAGCCCTTAGTATCCTGAGGCTCCAATCATGCTGGGAGCTCACTAATCATGGAGTACTGAATATCGGTAAAGATCAAAATTCTCTAATTTCAAAATCAACTAATCGTTATTAACCAGTTAACTGTGGCGAAAATTCTTTTGAACTTTGTGTCACGAAAATCGAATGATGAGCATAAATCTATTTCAAATTATTTATACCCTTTAGTTATTCGTGTTATTTCATCATGGCCTCAATATATTCCAAACATCTTGAAATTTACAAATATATTTTACTTTTCGTCAAAATTACAATTTAAATAACTAGTGGTAGCTTTTACGCATGACGAGTATACTCGTCAACCACAGCTAACTGGTTAACATCTTATCTATCGCTTATCTATTTATATATATTTATAAAGCTTTGTGATTGTAAATGCGGAGCAACACTCATTTTATCTTTCTAATCTCCAGTGTTTCAAGTTGTGTTTTATTTTACTTATTGTCATTTGCAATAGTCAATTAACCCCTTGACCTACGATTTCTTTTTTGTCAGCTCGTGCAAAGGCTTTTAGGCTAAGGGGTTAATATACCATCTGTAAGTGTAGACAAACAATAAATCTACCAATAGGCTTTCAGTTGATAAAGTTGTAACACTTTGCGAACGTAGACATTTTTGAATATTGAGAGATGATTACTTATTTCACGATTCAAAACCAATTTTTTATCAGAAAGTCAGAGTGTTAATGTATAGAAATTATAAATTACTATTTGTATAATTATATTTCCACGATTACATTTTCAATTTTGCAATTCTAACTAGCTCTAAAAAATCTTTGTCTGTTAATTGAATGACTGTTTAATTTTATATTTCTTTTTCTACAGTGCATTCTTTGCCGAATTTGACTGTCCTATCGCTTTCCGGGTGCAGCAAAGTAACCGACGATGGTGTCGAATTAATAGCGGAAAATTTGCGAAGACTTCGTTCCTTAGATCTGAGTTGGTGCTCAAGGATTACTGATGCAGCCTTAGAATATATTGCCTGTGATTCGAATCACTTAGAAGAGCTTACATTAGACAGGTAAGCGAAGATTTAAAATAATAAAATAATGTATTCTAAAATGGAACGTAAACACGGAATCCGTATAATTTTTCTAATCTACTTATATGTTCTCAATGTCAAAGCCGTTAATAAGCAGTTTATTTGAGAATACTTATTACACAATATGTGAATCACCTGACATGAAAATGTTACGGCATTAACTCGGATAAAATTATTTAAGAGAACCGAATGCTTGCTGCTCCGGTATACAAATAAACTAATTTCAACACTCGAAATATTCGTCATAACTACAATTATTCATAACTACAATTTTGAAACTGTTATTTTCCGTCGACTTAGAATCGACGGTTTCTCGGGTACGAGAAACAAAAATAGCGAATTGTATTAAAATTAAATAATTTATATAATTTTTCAATTGCCCATTTCTTCCAAATGAAATTATTTAATACTAATATAGTTCAGTCACTAGGTAATATGAAAATAATTGTTGGAAAGTGGTATAAATCCATTTTTACGATAAGTGTGCTCAACGTTCTTATTACATTAAATAAATAATGTAGAATTAAAGGAATCGAAAGGTAGAAAATATGATTATTTCATCAATTTATATTTTATAAGATCGCTGCTAGAATATTTACTGGCTCCTGTGCAAATTTGAAGAATTTTTATACAAAATTACAAGTTCCCTATTTTTCACACAAATTCTTCAAGCTTACAGAAATAAGTTACTGTATTATTCATATTTTCCACCTTTTATTTCCTCTTCTTCGAAAGTCCTTATTTAATATAATTAAATATAACAGATTCAACGTCGTTAGTTCCACCGTTAAATTAATTTTAGCTAAACATAGTAGTCTTCCTTTTGCATTTTACATGGCGAAGTAAATAGAATAAAGTATTCTCATGATTTCGTCCAAAATGGTTCAATCGTTACGTTTCATAGCACAAAAGCTTTTGTACGAAGCTCTCAAATATCTCAACATAAGAAGAAAGGGACTTGTACCGCTTTGAAGTATAACGACACATATGTATGCTAGACTTGAAATATATCGTTGGATGCATAATTGTACACGTTTCTTCTCACACAGGTGTGTACACATCACCGATATTGGTGTGGGATATATTTCCACAATGGGATCATTGAGTGCATTGTTCTTAAGATGGTGTTCACAAGTGAGAGACTTTGGACTTCAGCACTTGTGCGGCATGAAATCCTTACAAGTACTCTCTGTGGCAGGTAAGTTCGTCTAGACCTTACCCTATATAATCCTCTATAGATCGAAGTTTAAAAATAAAGCTTTTATCAGCTTTCTCTTTCGAAAAAAAAAAAAGAATTGAAGTACGCGCGAAAAAAGAAGTTCGTAATAAAAGAAGGATTATAATAAATTCGTACGAACGATTCTTTACTAAATTGAATCGTTACGTTGTACCGAAAATTATTAAAATATATTAAACGTTATGTATAGAAATTTTTACGAACAATATTTACATTAACTTTTGAGTGCATTTCTTGACTTTTAAATTTGAGCGTTAGAACTCTTTGCGAAAACCTGTCCGGAAAATGCCAAGCAGCGAAATCGCGCTTTTTTTGTTTGAAAATAAAGATTGAATGCGACAAAGTAATATTTCAATGTTTTTCTAATTGTAAGTAGTAAATATTGTTGTTTTGTTTGTCAGTTAAGGATATTATCTGCATTATAACTGTACTGTCTTGATCACTTTTCAGTGATAATTAGAAGAGGCGCGATTGCGCTGCTTGGCACTGAAACGATTAACTATTGATTATCTACAATGAAAATATTCTTCTTTTTATAAAATACATGTATTTATACAGGCTGCCCATTGCTCACGAGTAGCGGATTATCTAGCTTAATACAGCTTCGACACTTACACGAACTGGAATTAACTAATTGCCCTGGAACGTCACGAGAACTCTTTGATTATTTGCGTGAACATCTGCCGCGTTGCCTGATTATCGAGTAAAACGATGATCCGCAACAAAGGGGAAACAGTTACGGAAGGGTTTCGTTACTTTTCAACAATGTACGTGCCAGCCATTAAGCTACGAAAAAAATTTGTATTACCAAGGAAACGAAGGGAAAGAAAGGAATGTTTCATGTAAAGCAATACTCTTATTGTTAGAACGATAACGGAACGACTGAGAGAAACGCCTCATACAAATAGGAAGCAATTGACGTCCAGATTCAAAGTACTATGTTTTTTCCTTGTAATGGTCTAAAGAAAACAAAAAAAAAAGAATACTAGCCCCTGAACGTGCAATGTAAACACAATATTAAATAGCGCATAGGCATTTTTAATACACCAGAGCTCCCGTAAAAATTGCACTCTTTGAATCACGCTAGATTTTTAAATTAGGACTGGTCATGCTGTAAGAATGGAAAGTTTCGATCGTGTACCTTTTTCCTTTTGTTTTATTTTCTCTCTATCTTTCCTTTCGAATGACCGAAGACGCAGAAGAGTATGCGCCTCTTTGTAATCATCTTGTACAGAATTTGAAGCATCGCTTGGCGATAGGAAAGCTGATATTTAATGAAAGCGAAGAGACAATTAACTCGTAGGTCTTCGTTAAAGAATGTAGAAGAATAAAATCACAGAAACACGCGTACAGGATTCAAACAGTTAGAACTGTGATACAATTTTTTATTATATATTAATCTACTTCGTTGGAATGTGTTTAGATCGTTGTTCATCCTGCTTTCCTACTTAAAATTGCGATTACGGCCCGTTAGACGTGTCGCTTTAAAAGCTATTTAGTAAATGATGGAAAAAAAAAGTGGATAACATTCCGGATGCATCGTTATCGGATATTTTTATTTGTAAACATACGATACAGTGTAATTTGTCTGATGATACATGTCTCTGAATGAAAGCAAAACGTCATTGGATATATATGTATATTGTCTAGCAAAGTTTTTATCTATATTTTATCACTGTATCCTCATTGTCATGTAATTAGTATTTCCTAAAATATAAGGCTTACACCTAGCTACGTTTCCGAATATTTTTCATTGAGCATAATGACGTAATGTAATATAGACAATGTGTTTTACATGTTTAAAAATGTTGATGATTTTAATATTCATTAAAAACCCGATGTGTCACTCTACATTCTGTCAACACGTAAGATACTCTATAATTCTGTACTATCCAAGGACATTGCTATAAATAGACGAATACAAACTTTTTTATGTTAAAACGAATATTATGAAATAAGTTATATGTAATGTCAAGCATAATTCTGGTTTTTAAGGACTAAAAGTTATTTTTTGCATGTTATCACGTGTTTAATACATAACATCTTTGTATATATTGTACAAATGATTAATAATTCTGTTATCAATCAAAATTAAACATAAATATATCCGCACAGACAAAACTGTATTTAAATTCCGGTTACACTGTGATGAAAATCACAAATGTAATATTTAATGATGATATATGATAATTTCGATGGAATGTGCTGTGAAATAAAAATTTATTGATCAAGATTTGACTTTGTACTTTTATGCATTTTCCCACCAAGTAAGCAATCCAAGACCTGGCTCATCGATAGCACCCTGCAGTGGAAAATTAGAATGATGATACAATTAATCTATGGCTTTAAAAGTATTCATCATGCTGACAAAACATATTATACATACTCCTAATGTATAAGGGGAAGTAGTTTTGGCTTCAGATTTCTCAACAGTTTCTCCACTTACGTTTGGTCCTGAAGGTAAAACTTCCGTAAAAGTTTCACTTACTACCCTGAATCGTATAATTTCTCCTAAAGTTTTTGCCCCTTTTATTACTTAATCCTTTTTAAAATAAGCATTTATTTAAAGCAATGTATACTTTAATATACCTGCATCCATGAAAAGATCATGTTTTTCTCCATCCTCTGTATCATATTCCCAAACCCATGCTTGCTCCATTTGATCAAACCGTGAAGGATGTTGGAGTTTATGAGGTGGAATTACAATATCCTCAAAAAATCCTAAAGTTACTGCAGAAAACGATTTAGTTGCAATATATTGCAATGTGAAGAAGATGATAACACCGTACATAAATATTACCATGAACACCATCAACACTACAACTACGTATTCTTCCTATTAGAATTTCTTCCATGAATGGACGAAATACGATAAATCGAAATATTACTTTCGTATGAGATGCCCCATCTCCAGGAAAAATATACGATTCTTCTATTTTTGTAATGTCATGAAGAGCAATGCAAAGACCCACATTTAAATAAACCTTAAACGACAAAAGTAATCGCAATTTTAAAAATTTATTGAATTAAAATTAATAATTCTAGTTTCAATATCTCACTTTGTTAGCTAATTTCCTATTAAGTTCGTCGGTGATAGCATCATTTAATTTCCTTTTGAATTCCCACGGAGGAATTCTAACAGTGTCTTTTAATTCTGCGAGAACAAACATTGTCGTCTCGTAACCTTAAACTACAACATCGGATTCCAATTTCATTCGACAACTCAGCATCGAAATCTCACCGACAATACTTTTTCGACAATACTTCACGAGACAACATCTATTTTTCTTCTCTTATGAAGATGCGAAATATGAAATACAATCTTAATACTTTCGTATTAACCAGAACATGTTATCATGTTCGTATCACGTTACCCCAAACTATCAACATAACCAAGAAACACGTGTCTCCAAAAAACATGTGTTACTTATAAGACAGAGATCGAAAATCCTTTAATTGATTATTACTATTATCCATATGTTAAACTTAAGATACAGTGAACATTAGAAAAGATAATAACTTCATACCATGATTAAAGAAAAATATTATTGTATAAAGTATCCATGTTATTTCAATAAAGCCGGTTTTATACTTCAGTAAAACGATACGCACCCCTAACAGCGCTCGTTTCGCTAAAGTCTGAATGGGCACGTAAGGTTATATAGAAATAATCTTTTTAAAGTGTAAATCAGATATAAACGCGAATTAAACAGCATGGATATTGTAAAGTCAATTTTAGAAAATACGACAGGAGAAATAGATTCACGTAAATCGACCGTCGTTCATAAAGATGTAGAACTTGATATTGATGTAGGTACTCTTTTAGCATCTGATTACAATACAGTGGACATTAAGGCTTTAAGGTAACCTAAGAAATCAAACTGCGTAAAAATTTCACCTATAATTCTAGTTTAATTTAATACTTCTTTATTTTAATCCACTTCTATCTTTCTTTCCATAGGTCTGAACCAGAGAAGTATGTAAAAGGTTTAACCAGAGATAATGTGCAATTATTAATAAACAAAGTTTGGACACTTCCAACTGAACGTATCGAAGAGGCAATAGTAGCTAAATTACCAAAGCCTACGTTTATATTACCAAGATCACGAGCTATTCCTAAACCAAAAGCTTTAACAAAGTGGCAACAATTTGCTAAAGAGAAGGGAATCAGATCTATAAAGAAGGGCAGATCGAAGCTCAAATGGGATGATGAATTACAGGTATATGATCCTTTTTTATCTTTCATAAATGGGTATCTTAATTCTATTATTCTTGCAGAAATGGTTACCAAGATATGGTTACAAACGAAGCAAAGCACAAGAACAAAAGGAATGGCTGGTAGAAGTTAATGACGATGGCAAAGCAGTTGAAGATCCATTTAAAGCAGCAAAGGTAGCAAAACAGGAGAGGCAGGCTAAGAATGAATTGCAGAGATTACGCAATCTTGCCAAATCAAAGAATATTAAAATTCCAAGAGTGGGTCTGCCAAGTACGGAACATTTTCCTAACTCACAGCAGATATCTCAAGCTATAACTATTGCACGTACATCAACAGCATCTGTTGGCAAGCATCAAAACAGGTGAGTGTCTATCTTTCCTACGTTATCCATATTGAATATTAAAATTTTTATCTCTGCATTCTCACTTTATTACAATCTACAATTCTTCTAGATTGACGAAAGAAAAAGATGCTAAAGGTATTGCTAAAGAGGTGCCAGGCATTAAGAGAAAGGCTGAGAGTGTTCCAAGAAATATACACGACGAAAAGAAACGAAACACAGGCCTAGTAGATACTATTCTTAAGGGTAATACAAAAATATTCAATGAAGATTTCTCCGTGCCAACAGCAAGGTATATATTGATTAAACGAGAAAACTATTTAGTTTCGACAATCGTATTTCATAATCTCTATTTTGTAGGGTAAAAAGAACAAAGGCAACGTCGAAGGGTAAAAAAGGCAAGAAAAGTGTAAAACATACAGGTTCAAAGAAACCTAAAGCCGGAAAGGGTGGTCGAGATATGCGTCTGAAAGTTGGCGGCCGGAAACGAAGATAATATGAAACTTTCGAAATTTAAACTTTCTTAAATCGTATTAATTATGAAAATTTTAAAGAATAAAATGTTTGACTATTATCTGTGCATATAACAATTCTACCCTCTCCTTCCTCACGCTCTTTAGAAATATTTAGAAATTATTTTACAAACTTTTGCATCGTTATATGCAAACCTGTTAATTACTAAATCCGAAAAGAAGCTCCATACCATCGCCGTAAAACAAAAACCCACGCTGACCTTTTTACAAACTGAGCGCGCTTGCGTCCGAATATAAATGTTACGACGTAAACAGGGATGGGCAAAGTCAGATAAGAAATCCGCGCAAACGTCATAAAAGTATTACAAGTCAAGAAAAACATTCATATTTTTAATATAAATTTTCATTTCGGGGATATAACATCCCACAAAATTTATGTACAATAACGAAATAATTCAAGTTTACGGAAAATCCGCACATCAAAGCCGAAAATTTTTCAGGTTCAGATATAAACCATGAATTTACCCACCCCTAAATTAGGTGGAGTAGAAGCTACATTTAATAAGGCTAGGCAAAGTATATAAATATATTGCAGGGGTGGGTTTTGTGAGTCGATAAGGCAGGTGTTCCCTTAGCTGCAAAATCAGGGTAACGCGAAAAAGGTGAAAGGTCAAAAGCAGCACGGGATATCGACTCGAAGAGGTCGAGAGGGTGAGGTAACCTGGCCACGGGTGAGGGGATGGATAAGTGCGAAAGCGGGTCGCCCTAGAATCCGCAGGGGGTTCCACCCCGCGTGCGATTTTGCACACATCATGTACGTGTACACGTTCAATGCCATCTGAGCAGGATACAAACGTATCTCGGCACCTTGCACATGTGCAAATACCAATATACATACGTGCAAACGTAAAATCGGATGTCAAGGGTTAATGTAAAACCTTGATCCTCGAGTCTTATATATGTCACGATTTGAATTATTGAGCCTATGACATTTCACGTTATCTTCCAAAGTTCAGGATTTAACAGTGAATAATTTCAATATTCTTAAGAGCATCGTACGCTATAGCACTCGTGTATGAAAATGACAGAAGATAGGCAACGTATAATATTCTACTTTACAATGAAATAATAGTTTCTTACCTAATTAATTGTATTTCACCGTAGAACTTCTCATTTCTTATATATTTCCTATCGTACTGCAAATCTTCATACTTAACTGAGCACTAGTTCAAACCACGAACACCGTTAACTGAACCTGATTCGATCCTTCGGACGATCGAGAATCGATACGACTCTCGAAACATATCGGCCGCCATGATTTTAAATTACAATCAATTCAAATTCTCCAAATCTTTTTCAAGCGTCCACTTCAAATATACGTGTCAATAAATGATAAAATAAAAAAATAAATGAAATTCCACCTAAACATTATATCCTCCTAACTACCCAAGATAGATAAGAACTAATAAAAATAGCCTCGCAACGATCTATCACTTTGACAACATTAATTCAAATTTTTCCCTCTAAAATCAATAACACCTTGAAAGCTATCCAATCACAGCAGAATCTCGTACCTACCTGATACATCATACTCCCCACAAAAGTATTCCAGCAGTAAGTGTAATCCAAATGTTCGTAAAGGCGATTGAACGAAAGTATATAATTGTGCGCACAGCGCGCGTGCGAAGTTCGGGTGGGGAAGGGGGTTGCCGAGCAGAAGGGTAGAGGTGGATAGAGGTATCCGTGCGGTCGGTCGCAGCGATCAGTCGGTGGTTGTTCGAGGGAAACGGGTGCGTCCACGGAGTGCGGGGTAGCGATGGAGGCTGCGTTAATCGCGACGATCAAGTGAGACACGCGCCGTATGCACACGGAATCGTGTCCATGGATTTTTCGTCCTCAACGTGTTCCCTTGAGAGACACGCCACCGTTACAGTTGTGCCCGTGTCTCCCTGTCGGTGCGTGCGTGTCGCCTGTCTGTGAAGACTGCTGTATAGGTCACTCGGGAAAGAAAAACAGTGTGACAGGACAAAGAAAGGCGTAACGAGCGAGAAAATGTCGTCCACGTAGTCGAGTCGAGAGGATCGGAGAGGGGCAGGTCGAACACGGTGCGGTGGTTATCCCGAGTCGTTGGTACGCGCAGCCTTTTGGTGTTGCTGGCTGACTTGATGCCTGCTTTGCTATTGCTGTTGCTGCCGCCGCCGTCGAACCGCCGCCGACGTTGCTGCAGCAGTCGCTAGCGAGAAACGGAAAGAGATGTGTTATTGAGAATGTGTGAGATAGGGTGAGAGATAGAGAGAGAGAGAATGAGGGTGAGAATGGAAGAAAGAAAGAATAAGAGAGAGAAAGAGAGAGAGAGAGAAAGAAACAATTGTAGCCTTCATTGTTTCTGTCGTCGTCGTCGTTTTCGTCGTTTGTCGTGGTGTTGTACAGACTAATCCTACTAATACGCGTTTTCCCTGTTTGTAAGAGACGAAAAAGTAAAAGAGAGAAAAAGATAAATATTACGTGCCCATCGGCCACCAGCCAGCCCCTTATTTTTTTTACGCGTTTCACCTACTTCTTTATTCTTAAGAGATACTCAGTAGGACGATCTCTGTTTGAATCATTGCGATACCTTTTAATTATTGTTTTAGCTTACTTTCTGAGAACTTCACGTTACCTCGCTTTTCGATACCTTTGACCATGCTTCGTACACGCACGTATCATTGCATGCACATCTATACCTGCTTGTTATTCTGACAAATGAACGTAAAAAGTAACTACCGTTCGTACGTATGCTTGTCTCCATGAATTTATTATTTTACTTGACTGCTGACGTTCTAACGTTGTCTCAGGAACAGAAACTTTTTTTCCACTTCGACCTTACAAATGTATATAATTTGAAACTGTTAATTTTTACTGCAATTTGCAATCTTTTCCTTTTCTCTGTCAATGGAAACTTTCAAAGTAATGTATTTTCGTTACAATTAATGTCGTATCTGAGTATCTCGTAATGAATTCTTTAGCATTAAAATACCTGTATATATGTATATAACATTGTTGTTTACATTCATTTTTATATCTTTTGAATACGTAATGATCTTTATTGACAATAGAAAATGATAGTTAAGGGTTAGCAAGGAGATAGTACAGAATAGAATGATAGAAAGATACGTGCTGCCTTGACGAAGAGACAAAGATAGATAGCGGAAGGCGAACGGAAACGAACGTGATAAAGTAAAAAGGGGAAGGAGTTTAGGAAAGGAATGAAACAAGAGATAACGTAGAAAGGGATGGATAAAATGTGTTGCAGTAAAAAAAGAATGGATGGGAAGAAGAGGGTTTTCCGATTTGTTACATTTGTGTCGGTACCACTTGACCCATTGGCGAATCGAGTAGCAAAATGGAAAGATGTCGGTTCAGAGACTCCTTCATAATGTATTCGGTTAATTTAAAAATTATTTAGTTCGAAGAAAATTAGCGATCGGAAAGAATTCATAAAAAATGCTCAAATTAAAAGAGATTAAATATATTGAGTATTATTTTCGCGTTACCGTCTTCTTAGAATGCATATACACGCGTTTAGAATAAATTCGTTAATTCGTTCGCGGGTAGAAATTCAATATACAAATTTTGTGATAAATAATTTCTTTGCTTATATTTAATTTGAGTTGAAAATTTGGTACATTTTTGTAACAATTGAATATGACAGTCGTATCTTAAATGTAGGATAAATGTAAAATACTTTTCTAATTCCTTCCTCCGTTAAAAGTTCTATCAGCGCAAAATTCTTTTCTCCTTCTGCTAGTAAATACAAATAACAGGGCGTATTGCAATCGTATTTACGTTTAAAGAAGAATATTTGCAAAATTAGACACGTGTCAAGGAAATAGCAATAGTTCTTTTGTTGTACCCTAAAGTTTGACTTTATTAAAGCATCCACGTTGAAGTAATTTTTTTATGAAATTGTACCTTTTGACATGTATTTAAATAATTGCGTTTACTGCATTCTATTTGCGTGCATACGACGCGTAATACCGTGCTTTTTACATGCTTGCTCTTAGTAATTAATGATAGCTATAATGGATGCTACTGTAGGCAGAACTTTAACACGTTCTTTGCCATTTCCTCAAATTTTTCTTGGAAGCAAAGTAAAGAACACACATAACACGTTATCACTAATGTGTCTGACTATGTAATCTTCATTATTTTAAATCGTAAAAATCAATATAGCGAAGGAAAAGAGCCATAAAAGCATGAAACTTCGAAGTTCAACGTATGCAAAAAATATGATGAGATCAATGAAAACTCTATTAAGATTATCGGATCAAGTGTTTACAACACTTTATGGATTGCTTCTGCCTGCTTTCAGCGTGCATACGTGTAAATATTACTGTATATAGGATGCTTTGTACGTGCTTTTCGCTAGGATAATTAGTCCGTAGAAGAGAGTGGACGGCCGCCGAT
This sequence comes from Cerceris rybyensis, assembly GCA_910591515.1. Taxonomy (NCBI): domain Eukaryota; kingdom Metazoa; phylum Arthropoda; class Insecta; order Hymenoptera; family Crabronidae; genus Cerceris; species Cerceris rybyensis. The sequence goes on from OU342790.1 coordinate 12,208,018, forward strand.
GGCAGGCGGAGTTCCGTCACGTTTCTTGCCTTTACAGAGGAATAAAAGTGACAGAGAGAAAGAGAGAGAGAGAAAGAAAGAGAGAAAGAAAGAAGCAGGAAGACGATGCGAAAGGACCTAAACTCGTAACGGAAAAAACGCCTGGCCCCAAGGCGTTAAACCGGGAAGAGTATTAATCGGGGTGCGGAGCGATGTACGCAGCTGCGGGTGGCGCCAGTATAGCGAACAGGAGGAAGCAAAAACGGCTGCAGCTTAATAAGCGCGTCGCCGAGGGTACGATTCCGTCGAGGCTGAAGACGGTTCCAGCTTCTCAGCACCAACACCACCACCCCCACCACCACCACCATCCGAGCAAATTTTCTCGTCCGCACGTTGTTCCACCATCTTCCGCACCACAGCCACAACCACCGTCATCATCTGCATTCCATCCGAGCATCGATCGACGGCGTCATGCCGAGAAGCACCAGCAAGTTGCACCTGTCTCTCCCATTCAATTTCCGATATCACCTCCACCCTTGTCCCTCGAATCACCTAGTTCGGTTACTTGCGCCACTAAGTCCAACAATTTCCCATTTCCTCCACCCTCGATCCTTGATCTCCGAGTTTCGCCATCTACTTCGGAGTTACAGGTGGGTACACATTGTCGAGCACTATCCTAAACGGTTATAGAGCCGTTTCACTACCTTCACATTAGCTCTCTTTCTCTTCTTTCTCTATCTATATTTATCTTATTAGCTGCTCTCGCTAGGTTACCCTATCATATATTTACATATATATATATATTTATATATAAATATATATATGCCCTTATTTAACTCTTTGATAATCCTCGTTGCACTCCGCACCTTCTCTCGCCAGCACACTTTTACTTACGTTAGGAACACACCATCGATTGGCTGTCTGGTGGCGTATGTAAACCCGCGGTAATGCAATCCTCGAGTGGTCCCAGGTTCGTCAGGTGGTTACCCATATATTGTAATTTTTAGTTCTTAATATGTCTCTACTGGTTCCTACCAGCGGATACGAGTGTCAACTAACACCGAAGGCAGAGAGTGCAATGTTAGGAGTAAGTTGTAGTGCTTGGTACCGATCAGGGTCGAAAGATCATTGAGGAGAAACTTGTGTGCTTTTTGATTTTCCACTGAGGCAAAGGGAAACAAGGGAAAAGAGAAAGAGCTCAAGTTGTACAGTGTATAAAGAAAGTGGGGAGAAAGGAGGAGGTGAAGGAGGACGGTCAAGATCTTAACGATCGATAAAACAGGCAAATGAATGAGCGGAATGCAGGCTGCTTTATTAATTAGAAGGGAGAAGCAACGGTTACGGGGGGGTAAGGTGGTGAACTTTAGAGAATTACCCTCGAACTTGGCTACCAGACTTATTCCGCCGCTTCCACGATATCCCCCACGATCTTACGTTTACGGGGTAAGTATTAAGGCATTCCAACATCCTGTATCGTCGAAGATATACTATCGGCATCAATGGGTAAATGTTAACTTTCCTTAGCTGATCACTGTTGCATTCTATGTGATGAAAACTTTTTGGAAGAAAAATAACTCGTTATAGTGTGGTTTTCATGTTAAGCTTTTTTTTCTTTTTATTTTATCGTGTAATATGCCAGTATGCTCCAAATCATAATTTACATTGAATTGTTGCAATTCATTCAAGATTTGCTAAGTACAATTTAAGTATACTTATTAAATGCATTGAGATTAACTGGCATATATAACACAGGTTTATCTTTTATTACATATAAGCTGCTTCAGATTTCATGGTACCACTATACCGATGGACCTAATGAAGGATTACTGAACTCTTATGACATTGATGCATTGTACTTTTAGTCGCAATAAATAATATATAATTACGTGGTAAGAATAGAATTAAATGTAGCTTCATTAATGGATGCTACTTCTAGTCAAACACATTTTTGTTAAACAAAAATAATCTTTCATTTTTGCAATCCGACTTGAAATACAAACGAGCGTTTTTTGTCAAATGGATGGCACAGTAGATGAAAAATTTAGGGACTTCAAAACAGTATCATAATGGATAAAAACAAAATTTGATACATTTGTTACATCATTGATGTAATGAATCGTGACTCTTACAACATGTAGTACTTTATATTTCACATCAAACGGGTAACTGACTTAATTACACTTAATCAACACACCATTGCCAAACAAAGTGCGATGATTTTGCTGTACTTGTGTAGACAAGTTCTACGATACATGTACGTATAAACGTTTATATACGTTTTAATTGGTTACATGTATAAAAATTTTTCTATGTTTTACTTAGAACGTGCATGTGTGTTTTTTATATTATCATCTGTGTGTTGAGTAACGAGGAGGAAAAAGACCACCTAAAATTAAAGAATATATTACAAAATGAAAATTTTTTTGAACACAGGAGAAACAATTGATAGAGAAAGATGTAAAATACATTGTTTATAATACATTTCGTATATATTTTTTGTATATCTTAAAATCAAATTTATATCATGCTACAACGAAGATGATTAAGAATTTTAAATGTATTTAGAGTTTTAAGAAATGAAAATCAGCAATTTTAAAACATTAAAAAATTAATTTAAAACGAGGAGTAACCATAAGTATAGGGTAAGATGCTTAATTTCATGATAACGAAAGTTTTTCTTATTATTAAATCATTAAATAAAATACTATTTTTTCACTATTCATATGCACAAATTATTCTATTACTCCATTAAAAAAAATGTGCCATGAGAAAAAACACATATTAAAGTGATATCCATATTTTTTTCATCCGTCCAAAGTAAGAAAAATATTTTAAATTTCAGAGTTAAGCATCTTATCCTGTAAATTCGTGCTCTGAGGACAGTAATACTTGAATAAAGAATAATTTTAGTGTGGTGGTCAAGGACCTGGAAAAGCAGCATGGCAAGGATGCAACAGACCTTCGCCCCTTCCTTTGTCTCCTATGTCACCCCACGGATGCCGTGGGGATGGTTACAAGACAAAACAATGCGAGGCTCATCGACGATGGATGAAGAGAAACAGGGTAAAGAAACTTTGCGTCACAGTACAAATTAAAATAAAGTTGCGATATAAACATTATCGATGACTCTACACGAAAGTACACTTGTACACACCCAAGACACTTGAACATCAAATAATTTGTTTTATAACGTAAAATATATTAACCCTTTACGATCGGCAGAGTTCATTGTGGAAGTCCTATGACCTTTCTACGACCCTTGCGAATGTCACCACTGTAGTAGCGGCATCGACCGCAAAGGGTTTAAGAATACAAAGTGTACTTTCTCCTATGTAAATACAAAACTGTAGATACAGAGGTGCTACTAATTTTAGATAAGAGACGCAAGTTATTGTTATGGAAGCAGTGGAGAAGATGATGAAGAAGATGGAAGCAGTAGTATAAATCGTCGGAGAGGAGAAGTTAGCGCGGCAGTGAATACCGTACTTTATGCAGGATTGGGGACCACAGCGCTCGGATTGGTCATCTCGTTTGTCGGCACTGGAGAGAAAGGATTCCTCAGTCCGGAATTAAGGCTGGTGGGTCCTTCGCTACTGTGCGCCGGTTTACTGTGTTGCCTATTTCGGGTGCTGCTCTGTCTCTGTTTATGTCGTTGTGGTCAATGCCGCTGGCGGTTTTGCCATGTTCCTTCTGATAAGAAGGAAAAAGTGAGGAAGACAGATGCACGTCCAGCTGGAACATTACCTACCGCCTCACTTTTGCCACCAATGCAACAACAATCGCAACAGCCACAACTACAACAACAACAATCGGCCATGCCATCGAGTGATCCTGCATCATCGTCGATAAAAGGACACGAGCTCTTGCTCTCTCCTGCCCAGTTACCAGAGTGAAAACATCACTTCGAACGTTTTCTACGAAATTCTACACGCCGATTTACTGCCGGTTCTTGTCCAAAGTAGAACATCTTGTCTCCATTCAGCCTAAACCGTTCTTGCAAAATCATCACAGCCTAACATCTAGTTTATTGAGAATTTTAGCGCTTAAAAAATAATAGGAAAATAAACAGTCGGCTACATTTTTCTATCCCTATCGTGTTTGAAGAAGTAAATAGCAATTGTCAATGAGCCTTTAACCGCCTCCTCGTTTATTTCCTTCCACGCTTAAATTTTCTTTACAAAGTGATTATTTAAACTTCCTTTCTGCAATCGTACAGAACGTTCATATGTTATCCTTGGGACACAAGATCGATTTACCATTCAAAGTGGTTTTATAGTCTTTTACAAAACGCAACCTTCAGTGAAATACGCCAAGATCAATATGTTTCGTCGCGTTTTAAGTCGAATTAAACTATATTAACGTCATCACTTCAATCCGCAGTGATCAGGAAAGTTGAAATTGCATTTGATCAGCCGACGTGTAACTATATATAACAGGTGTGTCGGAGGTAGTGGCACTGGATGCAGTTGCGGCAATTGCAAACAGCTGATCTTCGTATATGGTACCCTGTGGTTCTGCTTTTCCATTGCCTGTTGTTGTACCAGTACCTGGAGGATTGTCTCCTTTCGTCGCTTCACGATATTTTTGTAGATATACTTTCAGTGGTTCTACATAATTATCAAAACCCAGAGTTGTCATAGCAAAAAGAATGTCCTCTCCGTTAATCGTTTTACGTTTTTCCATATGACAACGATCGCTCGCTTCCGACGTTATGAATGAAATAAATTCTGACACACACTCTTGAACACATTCACGCGCATCCTTTGCTATTTTACCAGCTTCTGGAATTGCTCTTTTCATGATTTTTGCGACGTTTGCTATTGGAAGAAATCTATCCTGTTCACGAAGGGGACCACTACTGCTACCACCTCCACTGCCTTGCAATGGGTCGCTTGCTCCATGATTTGAATCATCCGTATTTTCAGGATCGTCTAAAGCAAAATGTTCATTTCATTTTCTCGCAACCATTGTCATCAATTTATACAAGAATATTGTAAGAGCAACATTCGAATTTGTATAATTTTTTTCAATGGAAGTTATCATATTTTTGGAGTTTTCCTAATTATTTATATATCATAGATAGTGAACCAATTTTTGACTGTTAGGTATCGTTAAATATTTAAATTTTACTGTAAATAAAACATTTGATTGGGCAAGAAACAGTATAATTAGTGTAATTATATTAAATTATAATATAGTTAAGGTATCATTTTCATTATTTCTAAATGATTCTAAGTTTAAACAAAAAGATTTCATTTAAACTTTTATATCGATACATTACAACTATCTGTTACTTTGAGAAATTAATATTGATAACGAAAATTTGGTCACAAAGTAAAATAATTCTTACTATTCGTTGATCGCTGTAATACTAACGGTGACTTCGAACTTTTATATAATTTAAGAACAAAATGATAGAGCTTCAGAGTTTATTTGGTAAAAATAATATTTCAAAACAACATTAACCTACCTTCCAAATCGTCGGACTGAACACCAATGTAAGATGCAGATACACCACCACCCCCAAGGAATGCAGTTGGACCCAAAGGCCCACCATCGTCACCGCTTTCGCCACTATTTTCCATTTCCAGTTTGATCTACGTTTAATATAAATCAGGTACGTTAAAGTTTTCTTAACCTGTTAGCTTTGTTTTCACAATACTGTATTATCTCCTCGGCATAAACAAATCCGAAGTTAGAGTTATCGTTATGCTTCTAACTGGAATATCCCTAAAACAGGTAGTGCCCTCATAAAACATCCAGTATAAAAGTTATAAACTATGGAAACTATAGATCAGAGTTCGCCGCTAAAATAAAAAAAAAGTGAGTATAATTATTTTATTTCATATTTCTTTTCATCATCAAATCAGAAATTTGTCCTTTGAATTCAATCGTCGAAACATTTTTCGCGGTACTTTTTCCTTCTACGAATGATAAATATATGTTGAGTTTTATAGTACGCTTCATCTTATATTAACTAATTAAAACGAACATTAGAATCATTAGTTTCATATTATGACATTTATAAAATAAGATATGCGACGAAACGTAACGTAATTAAATTTCATTAAAAAAAAAAAGTTCTTACTTTTACGGTTTTTCTACTGTAATATAAATTTCTTCCAAGTTACGTACAATTAACATTCTATTATATTTCAAAGTGTTTTTTTTTTGTATTGTTGCTTAATCATGCCGACAATTGTATTACTGTATTATTAATACAAAACCGCAAATAACCGGAGAATTAAAGGACAATCTATAACGTGTGTGTACAGAAGATATCTGTAAAGTAGAATAACAAGCGCATACATTGTGCATACACATAAATGCACGACAAGTAGTGTATTTAAAATTATTGACATGGCTATGTTTGGCATTTCGTTAATGCGAAGAGGTTTTTTGGTGAGCGGTAAGCGAAATTCATTCATTGATAATTCGTATTAATCTTGATTCATACGTATATTGTTTTCTTATTCGGCAATTAAAATTTCGCAAGCAAACGATTAAATATGCGATAAAACTTTGCAAATTATACAATAAGTATTGCGATTGCACATTATTGTGCAGATTGTATTCATATATTTCTACTGCAAGCAAGCAGAAGCATATATAGTTTTGTTGGTCGTTCGTGCTGTCCCAAGGATCAAAGATGATTTCCTGTGTATTTGTTGCTTGTTTAACCTAAGTCTATTTACTTTATGCTTTATTATACAATGTGATGATTCATATTGTAGAATTAATACAAATATTATAAAGCTAAAAGTGGAAATAGTAATTGACCTTGTGACAATGATGACATTGCGTGTATCGTAGAAAGAGGTTATGTTAGTGTTTATCATTTGGGTATTATAAACGAAAATATTCATGAGGAATTGTTATAAATTATTCGCTAAAAAAAGGAAACAATGTCGAAACAAGAAGAGGAGAATTTATCAACAAGTTTTATAAACAAGCTAAAAAATTTCTTGGAAGAAAACAGATTCAAAGATGCTGTGGATCTTGTTCAGGATAGCAATTATGAAAATATTATTATGAAAGATTCGTGGGATATTGTACCAATGGTAGTTTCTTATCTGACTGCTGAAAACAAGCAGGACAATGAAAATGTGATGGAATGCTGCCAAACCATATTAAATACCATTGCAGAAAAATGTAATCCTTCTGAGGTGGTATTAGAGTTGTTGGAGCAAGTGGAATCTTCAGAGACTGATGTGAAAATATTCTGCGTGATACTTAGAGCCCTTAGTATATGTACTCAAAAAATGTCTGATAAAACCAAAGCAATAGAGTGGTGTGTTAGTACAATAAAATCTTATGTTGATGGATTACCTGAAATTGAGAAAGAAAGATCACAGATAATAGATAACAATTGTATGACTGATAGCATTATAGATATTAATAGAATTAAAACTGCTTATACTGAGATTATGCTGTTTCTGGAGCCATTGGTGGAAGAAGCAGCATTACAAAATGAAAATTCTGAGAAATATGTTATATTGAGAGATTACCTTTTAAGTGTTCTTATGTTTTTATTAGGAAAACCATTGTGCTGTTTGCAGGAAGAATTAAAGTCAGATTTGGAAGAAAATTTCACAGAAAAGTTTATAATACTTATGACACGTATTAGTGGAGATTTATTGTGGTTCCTGTACATTGTAAATAAACGAATAATGAAAAGTATTTTGCAAAAACCAAGAAATACTTGTGAGAAAAATTACAGTGTTAAAATGACACTTTTTGAAGGAGAGGAAAACATGCCTGATCTGGCATATGCTAATTTGTATTTTAATGTTTTAACAAGTAACCCTTTATGGGTGAAGATGCCACAGATATACCTACCTGGATATATTTTTCAAGCAGGTGTATATCTTGTTTGTAGTATGCTTCAGGAACAAGACAATATTATTATTTTTAAAGGTTTAAGTTTCATGGAAGAACTTTTAAAAAGACTGGAAAAATCTTCACTAGCTTCAGAATTGTTGGAATTCAATATTTATATCGATTTATTTGAGAAAATTACGAAAATAATGATCTACTGTAATAGCAATAATGAACGTAAAAAGGCTTTGAAAATCTTCCAAGATTATATCGAAGCATTCACTATGGAAGCCAAGTATTTAATTATTTTACGCTTATATCAAATTAGTAAACATTCAGGTTTGATAAGTTTCATTACTGGAATACTGAAGAAATCCGTTATCGAATGCCTTGAAACATCACCTCCTACTAGATATTTTCTTGGTAAAAACTTGGAGTCTTTGTTAAAGCAAGTTTGTACATTACCACATGGAAGTGCATCAGATCTGGTAGAAATATCTGATGAAGTAATAAGCAGCTTGAATCTTTTAAGATTCTTATTTATCAGAGATAAACACAATGAAACTGGTATTTGGAATATAGCAGATAAACTTAAAAATGACTACTTGAATCCACTGAGGGAAGGAGTAAATTTGTGCAAAGGACACTGGAAAATTAAGATAAAAGATCTGGAAAAGCAGAAGAAAATGAACACTAAAGGCTCTAATAATCTGGAATTGGAAGAAAATGATACTGAAATAACATTAATTGTCGGTGAAGAAAAATTGCCCCCAATGCCAGTGCCAGAAAAAATTGCATTTTGTTATCAAGCAGTTAATGGTCTTGATGTGATGGAAAGCATTGTAATTAGAGTTAATGAATGTATTAATGATAATCCATTTAAGAAACAAAGTGATATTGTAAATGAAAAATCAGGATTACATTTGTAAAATATGAATGACTCAATAAAGCTTATTATTTTTCGTATTTCATTTGTTTTTATCACTGAGGATTCACTACTATGAACAGTCAGCATAATAGGCTGATGAGTCTATGAACGATTAATGTAAAGATAAATTTCAAACAAAGTTTTCACTTTATTAGGTTTTAGAAGTTTATGGACTTCTAGGGTACACCGCACAGATCAGCCAGGAAACGTTATTCCCATAGAAGATAATCAAGAACATAACAATAGAGAAAGTGATGAGGAATATGAGCAAAATATTAAGGCAAAGATTCTTACAGAATCTCTCAAGTTTGTTAACGAATGGGGATGGAGTCAACAAGCCATCAGTGCTGGTAACTTTTAATATTTTCTCTTCTAAATAAATTATATAGTTTACTTTTTGGATGATTAGTAAAATACAACTTATGTATGTAATACAGATAATGTGTACTTTTTTCTTGCAATTGTTAAAATTTTATTTTAGTAGAGTACTTTAAAAAATAAATAGATAAATCGAAAGTTGTATATCAAAGGTGCAGAATCCATTGGATATCCTGGTGTAATTCATGGACTGTTTCCACACCATGGGGCAGATTTAGTTCAACATTTTTATGTTATGTGTAACAATGAATTAAAAGAAATTTTGGAAAAACAAGCTTTCTCTACTGAGAAAAGTTCTACCAAAGAAAAGATAACATTAGAAAATCATGTCCGAAATGCCGTTGAAATAAGGCTTAGAATGATAACACCATATAAAAAAACGTGGCCACAAGCTTTGGCGATAATGACACTTCCAACTAATGTGCCTATGTCATTAGCTAATTTACTTACTTTAATAGATGATATTTGTTATTACAGTGGAGATAGATCGGTTGATGTAAGTTTTACAAACAAATTATATCTTTGTATCTCTGTATTTAGCTACATTTGAAGATATTTCATTCTTAATTCTCGTCAAATAGATCAATTGGTACACTAGAAGAGTAGTATTAACAGGTATATACAAAGTCACCGAGTTGTATATGTTACAAGATAACAGTGAGGATCATACACAGACGTGGCAGTTCTTGAAAAGACGAATAAACGACGCAGCCCAAATTCACACAGTTCTTACAACAACAGTGAATTTAACAGCGTCTGATCAAACGCGCGTTATTGAACTAGCTAGAGCAACTTTTAGCACGGTAAAATTCTTAATACGTTCTGCATGGAACAATTTCGATCATATCCAATTTAAAGTTATTCATTTACATTAGATAGTATGTAATGATATGGTGATTTGATATCATAATTCAAATTTACAACATCCCAAACATGTACAAGGCGTTTCAGAAAATGAGATTGTCTCTGCCTTCGAGATGTAATCAAATCTTTGGAATGATTGAAATTTGACGGACAATAACTCGTTATTTTCTGAAAGTAAATAAATAGATATCGAAAAAAGTAAAAAAGAAGATACAATCTCATCTTTAAGTAGAGTTCAGCATATAATGAAACATCTTGTAATTTAGTTTGATCATAAATATTGGGTAATATTTCTTATTTTATCCGTTTGTTTCTTTTTAAATTAGGCACGTAATATACTTGGGTTGAATTGGAATAGGTAGATGACAGCTAGAATAACGTGAAAGAAGAAATCAGACGGATTACAGGAGAGAAAGCAATGGATCATTGCTTTGAAAATCAGTATATACCAGTGGTGCAACATTGATGAACACTTTGTTTCTCATGCACCATGTTAACTCTTAAAAATAACTTAGTAAATGTATAGCAGATATAGCTAATTTATTTTATGTTGTGTCATTATACTTTAACAAACTTTGTACATTGCCACAAAGTTGAATAAATTTGAACTATTCTCATGCAAAATATAAAGATATAAATCGTTAATAATATAAATGTAACAGTAATTAACAACTACCCTGCAATATTGTCACAATTAAGTAAAAGGATATAGTTTTCTCTTTATACAATATTACTCTATTCTTCGCATTACACAATGGAAGATCAATTTCCACTTTGAATATTCATTTGAGCATGGATGTTATATCAAAATTTAAAAAAAAAGATACATTTACACAGCCACAAATGCTTTGCTACAAGAAAGATTATGTTACATTCAAGAACAACATAATTAGCGAAAATCGTACGTTTAATCGGATTATCTCCAATTCTCAGAGTCGATACTGATATAAACGATATCATTATCTAATCACACGATATTTTAAAGATATATAAAATGCATCTGTGATAGAAAGTTTTATCAAACGTTTTAAATGCACATACAAACAGCTATTTAAAATGTTAACTGAATTTCAAATACTTTGTAACTTATTTCTGTTACATAAATCTTTTAATGTTTTAAACTATGTACAGTGTATGTATTTTGAAATAGCTGATTTCTTAATAACATTTTAAGATCTGTTTAATTAATAGTGTGCTTCTTCTATGTAGCCTTTAATTGTTTTTGGTAAAGGCAATTTGTGAATATTATCCAATCTAGTGTTCTGACGGATAACAAAACGGCAGAGATATTGCAAACTTCGAACTTGCGTGAATCTGCTTACTGGTTTTGTTAATCTCACTGCAAATGATGGATAACCGGGATACTTCGGTCGTGAGTAACAAAATACTGCAGACTGACTACAATTCATTGAATCATTAATTAAATCTGCTACTGAAGTGAATCCTTCAGTTTCACTTTGATTGCACAATGAGAACAAGCCACCAGTGTGTTCCATACGAGCATGAAGCAATTTTCCAGACGATTTGAAGCTGAGTGTCAGGACATACCTATACAAACATAAAAAATTTAGATTTATTCAAATAAAAATTTCTGTTTGATGTATTATAAAGGTATATGTCATATTACTAAAACAAACCTATCATCCGAAGAATCTCGAACTAAGAAGGCTCCGTCAGGTTCTGATATAAGTTTAGCATCAGCCTCATTACCTGATATTGGTCCCCAATACCATCCATATTTACTTAATTTAAGCAATTCCTCTGCAAGACTTGCCTTTACTTTATTGTCACTAAGCGTATCCTCAGAAATATCACATTGTGCTTCTTTACATTCTTCTACCTTATCCGAGCTTTGCTCAGCTTCTATAGTTTTTGTCGATGTACTTTGCACTACTTCTTGTCTTTCATTAGTTGAACATGATTGACATCCTGGTTCGACCGTTTTGTCATTATAATCTACATTAGTCTTTTCATTAGATTGTTCTTTCAATAATTCTTCATTTTCCTTGTTAGAAAGGTTCTGTAACATGTTATCTGACGATTTTGAAGAATCTTTACTTTCTGTCAATGGTTTTGTGGAACCTTCATTGTTATATGATACATTTGAACATGTAGGAATATCGTTGTCACTTAATCCAGATACATTGTTTTCTTGAGTAACAACAGTAGTGTTGTCACTCTGACATGTTGACAATACTTGGTTCGTAACACTCATGGCAGCAGATGCTTCGATTTCTTTTGCCTGAAAGAATTTCGATTAGATACATAAAACAATTGCTAATTTTATAAAAATTAAACTCACTTTCTGCTTTGATTTATATATTGAGAGGCTTTTAAATTGCATGTGTTTCTTGATATTTTTAAAAATGTCAAAGGACATTTTAGTTGTAGGAGCATTTTTCAATTTACACTCGACAATTTTGACTTCAACCAAGTCTTCTCTTTTTCCTTGATTTTCTTCTTTTTTGATTGCATTTTCACGACGTGAGTCACGTTTTCGAAAGAAATCGAACGTTTTCCCGCTCAATTTTCGTGACTTTAACCCTTGTTTTGTTTCGTTTTCTGCATTAAGCGATGCAGTTGAAATCGTATCGTCTGAGGTTTGGTTTATCATATTCAAATGTTACTCAAACTTTCGAAGGGGTTCGAAATTTGCCAAAAGATTCACTTTCGATATCTTATCTAAACTTATTGCACACGCCATCTATTCTTTAATTTTTTCAGCTTTTAGAAAAATGATCTATTCGAGTCTGAAAAATAGAATCACAATTTACAATGAAACAAGTCCGTCCATCTGTGTTTTAATTGAATGCAGCGAATACAGTAAATATTGCGCTTCCATAAATCAGCACGCATTTCGTTCCTGTTCTGAAACTCTTCGAAAATTTTATCAGTGTTTACAAAAACTTGAAACCGAAAAGTTTCTAGTCTACATTTGCCACGATTGGCTATTAAACCTTAAGTCGGTTTCATATTAATGCGTACTCTTAAACAGGTTAACCAAGCCTCTGAGTTAATACAATTTACAGAGTTTAGTTCTGTTCATTTTTCTAGAGGGCTCCATTTCCCGTGCAGTTGTAGCGAGCGCATCTATCGGTTTCTTTCCTAATTGATGCCTACACCTAGCGTTATAATTCAAATTATTTCTGTTGTACATACAATTCTGTTTTGAGCTATTTTTACTTAATATAACAAAGTACAGGGGATCTAATTCAACAATTCATTTCAATTCATTTATATTTATGTTGTATGTTGGTAGTGATTGATACTTTTCGGTAGACAGCAAGTTCGAACTCTTGGTACGCTTAATTCTCGAAATGATGACAAAATTTGTTATAGAATTGTATCAGGGAACAAGACTTTATTGAACAGGTATTACCCAATTTGACATTAAACACGTAGAATTAAAATATAACTGGTATAGGAGATTTTGCGATCGTTTGAATTTTCCGCCACTACAGCGCGCCGGTTCGTGGCGCTGTGCCGAAGTGTTGACGTCACAGTCGTCGCCGGTAGCTTCCCTTGCTTGCATGCAAGAACGTGAGATCCTACTTTCGATTCGTTTTTTGGTGAAAGATATTCAAAAGTGTGCTAGAATTCTGTGCTCAGTTAGTCATTGGTGTTCGTTCGATTAAATATAATATTAAGTGGTTGATTTCTTCCTTCTTTTGTGATAATAGGAGGAAAAATGTTGATCGAGACCGTCTCCTCTCACAGCCCGGGAAGCTGGCGCTATTCACATTCAAATACTACGGAATACGTGAGTTCTATTTCTTTCAATATGAGAATTCTTAACATTACAATTCGAACTGCCCAGTTCTTTTATTGAGTCTAACGATATGCAAGCAAAATCAATGTATATTTGGAAAATTGTAATTCACGTTGGCGCGAATATGCCTTGGTTTCTTGTTACTTCCTATTTTATCCGTTGTCGTCATGGCGTCTGCGCAGAAGTTTCCTGCGCATGCACTGCACAGACGCAAAGCCAGAGCGTCCGACATCTTGGAAAGTTTCACTCGTTCGGTTGTGACAACTTGTGCTCCTGCATTTCATTTACTTTTCAGTGAAAAATTTTCAATAATTGTGCTTGAATTCCGCTCTCAATTAGTCATTGGTGCCTGGGTGACCAAGTGCAATAATAATTTAGTGGTTTCCTCGTTGTTTATTAGAGAAGGAGGAAAATTGTCAGACCAGCTATTCCTTTCTCGTCTACCGGCACCCTGCTTCAACTGATTTTCCACTTTCCAGAGTATTTCCACAGCATACGAAGAATATTTCTTCAATTTTGATGTAATTCGGCTAAACTGGTGACAGGTCAGGTAAGAATTTGCACTTTTTTACGAAAAAATACGGTTTTTCGTCTAATCGGTCGACACGCTCTCAAGTAATATGTGCGACTACGGTCAGGTGTCGGTGCGTATGCACTCGTGACCATACTGCGTCGTACTTTGAAATCTCTCGAAGAACGAATTCAAGAACTGCATGGATCGATCCAACTGTATAACTAACCAATTGATATGTTTCGACGAATTCCAAAAATGTAAAAGTTTATAAATATCTTTCGATCAGTCTTGATTTTTAAGATTACATTACAATGTTTCAAAGTGAAGAATGAAGAATTTTTATTACCAACTTCATTCATTGTCGTCTTACATTCGTTTTCATAACTGTCATCTGTCAGAACGAAGATCAGTTGGTGACCGTATTCAGCGTTACCTTGAAATCTCTCGAAGTACAAATAATATTTTGATCATACTTTTTGTTTTTAATTTTTTTTTAAATAATTTGGTGGAATCGCGGTTGGGGTATAACATCCATAACTTGTATTAACCGATTTGAGATCGATTGCATATCTGGTATGCAATTGATTTCCGAGGCTACAAGACCGGTTTAGTAATGAGCAATTATCAGTTATTCTGAGTAAAGTAGTCGTCGAAGTGAGACTTTTTTTGGGATGCAATGATTTTAAGAATGCGAATTCACTTACGAATTGGGTGATTTCCATAGTAAACAAGTTTGTTTATTCAAAATGAACAATATCAAGAAGAAAAAAAAGTTTCGCTCCTGGGGACCGTGTTCGAAAAGAATCACCGTCTCGAATGTGTTAGTTTTTATGGAAGGCACTAAAGTCAGTGACATTATAATCGTTTATTAGTATAAAAATGAAACATTTCTCGAGCTTTTATTTATGCTACTCTTATTTATGGTTCATTTCAATTAAGGTTGGTCTGATTTAAGATATATATGCCCCTGGTATAATCTATTATTTCTAACTCTAGTTAAAATTGTGATTTCTCCTCTCGAATCATGTATACGTAGTATATGTATATATTTATTTATTACAAATGCAGAACAAAAAAATACATATTTGAAAAACGCTTACATATCACACTCGACTTAATTACATATTAGCGAAATATCACAATTTTTTTTAAAACATATGTACATATCCGAAAGTACTCATATTCATTTTTTACAAAGATGGTACCGAATTTTACATGTATACAACAATCACATTACGTCAAATTCAAATATCTACACACTGCAAGACAGCAAATATCCCGAAAGTGATAGAAATTATTGTGAACGTTATCGTCTATTAACAAAACGAGTTAGAAATCTGTAAAATTTTTTCGCAAACAGCAAAATTATTTACAAACTTCCTTTTCAACATGAAGAGAATGTTATGAACGTTTGAAAATGTAACAGTTTAATTAGAAGCATGTAGCAAAAAGATATAAGTGGAATAATTAATAGTGCGCATTCTTAAACATGTCAACGAGCAAAAATAGCGAATTTTTATTAATGTAAAATGAATAAATAATATTTTAGCGAGGCACGCAAGTTCCCTTACGTCGCGAAAGCATACATTTGAACATAGTAATGCGACATTAGCGTAATCGAAACTTTCGTTAAATGAATATTACAAATATAATGAAGCTTGCATAACAAAAATGTTTGGTTATTTAAAAGTAAAAACTCTTATCGTCGTGAAATTAAATAATCGTATCAGATGACATTAATCGAATGATAATATACTTATATGATAAATCATTTTACACGAACAATGAAATAAATAAAATATGAACGAAAATAATGATACGTAACTGATGTTCATGGTCGGCGATTGTCGGTGCATAAAACTAAAATTAATTATAACTGCATAACATATACATATATATACAATTACTTTCAACTCGCCGAAATATTTTTCTCGAGTATTCTTATTGAATTTATCTTGCTTAATTATTTCGCTAACGAGGACACAAAATATAGTTGCCGACCAATCGTCATTTTATCTAAAGTATTATGTACGATCCTTTTGGTTCGTTTGTTATGGTGCTTTATGAAGTTATTGCAATTACCTTATATAAATTTCTTCCTAGGATAATGATCTTCTAAATAAAAGAGTTATTAACACAAGTAGCCCCATTAATTCTCCTAAAGCTTCAACTATAATTTTCAAAAAATCTAATCTGCATTCTTAATGGAATTCAGAGGATGTAATTTCGTGCCATTAAAGTATGTCCTCGAAAATGAAAGACATAGGTATCCAAGATCACACCATTCCAACAAATTATCAAATTCCTTCCTAAAGTCCCTTCAGCAACATTTCTCACATACTCATTTTCCTTATCAAACAGCAAATATCAATCTGCCATATATCCCAACAAATTACATCTATCTTCTCAATAATAACATATCCTACATTATTATCTTAACATGCCATGAACGACTCCATTCATACATTTAAATCTCCAACTTCCATTTACGAATATGCTTCCAACAGATAAGTACAAGGTGTTCCACATTCGTCCACATTAGTCTCAACACGAAGAACTATCTCAAAATCTATGTTCCATCAATTATTCCATAAATATGAAACATGTTTTCCTCTTTCCTTTTCTCAATAATAGCGTGTTCTACGCTTTGCTGCAATCTCTTGAAATAACCTTGTCTCAAAAGGTGGGTGATCAACTCGATGACGAGTTGCAGCATCTCCGTGTACTTTATGTCTGTAATCCTTGACATTGGGAAAAGATGTATTCTCCTTCGTTTGTTTATCGTAGAAAGAACTGCCATTCGCTTCTATTTCCTCGACCGAGGGTAAACGAGAGTATCTGAGTTCCTCGACGTCCTCGTCGCGCGGCAAAGGTCGTGTTGAGTCCTCGGGAACCGGTCGACCATCAGGATAGACACGAATTACCATTGGTCCGACCAGATAAGGACCTGTATGTTCAACGGATGGACGAACATAGTCGTTTGCCTGTGCGGTTTCTTCACCCAAGCCGTTTGTCTCACTGCCACTTGTAGCTGCAACATAAAGACATACTTGATTGAAAGCTACTCAAGATTTTCTTAACACTCTGCTGATAACAATTTCAGTAATTTTTATAAAAAGATCCAGGCGATTTTTAACAATTTCTAGCATGATGTATAAAAATTTAATAGAGGGTTGTTTAATTGAAAAATATAAGAATTGAATTAACAGTAGAACTACCGGCCTCAAATCTATCATATTTTAATAAATTAAATTCAAGCGGATCAAGCGGCGGAAAATTTGATCGATTGGGCGATTTATGGTTATTGATATAGACGTAGTATGTATATTTATTCTATTACTCTTATGTAAACTTGGAGAATTTTTTTAAAAAATTGTGTACCAGTCATTTTGACTGGTTTGGTAGTTCTAGTGTTAAATAGCGGAGTTTGGATTTATTTAATTATTAACGTCAAAATTACCAGGGTGATTAAACTGAAAGGTTTTGATTTTTTTCTGAAATTTGCTAAAAATTTATAGGGGAACCAAGCGGTAAATATTCCACTTTTATCTTGCAAAACGTAAACTACTTAATTTGTAATATTTATTACTTCGTAATTTCCCTTTTTCCAAAATTCTTATTCGGTGTATTTATATTTAATAAATATAGCAGCTGTAGTTTGAGCGTTAAGAATTAAATTAAATTTGGGAGGACAAGGGATCTTTTAAGAGTTTAGTTTCCAGTGACAATAGAAGTACTATTAGTTGATGATGTATTCTTAACACGACACTTTTCAAACAAGCATTTACATGCCTCTTGAAAGTCATTCTCATGCGGACACGATACGCGCATTATGATAATTCGTGCCAATATTTTCCAACAAATCGCGTTCTTCCTTCTTCCGGCAAGTTACATCAAATATAGCTGTTTAGAGTTTACAAGGTCCTTTCGTAGGGACGTACGGGAATGTAATTTAAACGAGGATTCATACGTGGCCAATGTAGTCATTCTTAATCACGCCACACTGTTTTTTTCCTGTGTTACCTATATGTAACTCTAA
Organism: Cerceris rybyensis; assembly: GCA_910591515.1. Classification (NCBI taxonomy): domain Eukaryota; kingdom Metazoa; phylum Arthropoda; class Insecta; order Hymenoptera; family Crabronidae; genus Cerceris; species Cerceris rybyensis. The sequence continues at coordinate 12,226,307 of OU342790.1, forward strand.
ACTTTCTTCTGTTTATTCTACATTTCCTTGATTTCGTATGTGAGACTGTGATTATACAATTCACAGGATCACCGATAGAATAGAAATTGTATTGCTTATCAAAGGTTTCTTTTCCTGGTAACAATACATCATTAGTATTATCGGACGGTTCTCTGTTTTGATTAAGAATCTCTGACGACTGAAGAATATTTAGGAAGTCTTATTTTTATCGTGCGCGTGAAAAAATTCTATTCTCACTCTGAATATTTTACTCGTGTGTTAGTGCCTTTATCTAATACTCTATTAACTCTTTGATTGCTAGGGGGGTCACTGGTGACCGGTGCTATTTAATTCCATGAAATTTCCTATAATTTCCAAATTGCAATATTCATGAATTTTCTAACAGAGTGAATATTTAAATATTGGCGTTAAAAAGACACAAAAGTCTGTTGAATATCTAGTTGCCAGTGTTTTTCAAGTTTTTCTATCTTATAAAGATGTGATTTCAATAGAAAAATTTTCACTTCGGTACAAATGATGGAAGAAGTGAAATATCGATGGTGTTCAACGTGTTAACTCCTTTAATCCTATTAACCGAAGTTGGATAGGAAATTTTCAAGTTTTGCAAAAGCTTTGAAATTGAAGATATCAGTGAGACGAGACGCGATTAAATTATTTCTATAATATTAATATTGTATTAACACTAGATTTACGGATGTAGATATACCTATTTTTCTGAAGTGAGCCAATTTGACTCATACAAGAGAATTCAAGTTTTTTGCAAAGAAAATAGTTCCAAATCAATTTAAGTGAAAGATTTATTATTGAAAAAATTAGCCAACCAATATATTAATAACATACTAATCAAATTTTGAATGAGCCAAATTGGCTCCGTAAATCTAGTGTTAAATTGCATGATATATTAAGAATCACTGGTCAATTTTTATATTACCAATTTAATTCTGAGCAATGATGCCAATTTTCGAGAATATTTACTTGTACGTCTTATCTTGAATATTTATATTTATGTCACAAAAACTAATTTCAAAGAGTCATTGAAAAATTTCCACTTCAATAAAGTAATTTATACTTTCAATATATCAAATTCCATAAGAAATCGTATCGTTAAGGCTGGTCAGTGTTCGTTTGAAGATGACTTAAACCATGAATGTTACTTGTCATCGTGTAATGATTCATCAACATAATTCTTAGAGAAAATGTGAAAGCCACAGGCTCTTCTAGAAGTTCGTTGCTGAGCATCGAGAAAAGTGACCTCCTTTCGACTTCTCAGACATTCATAGTCGAATGCCAAAGAAAAGCGATACAGGCTCGATCTTGAGAAATAATATCGTTTCTTCTTTTGCAAAAAGGAGAAAGTACAGGGCAGAAGAGCAATTGAATTGGAAACAAGCGTTTCGCTGTCAAGTTTGATCTCGTTAAAGAATAAAAAAAGAAGACTTTCTAGTAGAACGCACGTGATCGAAACGGTGCTGCTGAAACTTTCTCGACTGTTATCGTTTGTTTCGGGTCAAAGATTCGTGAAAAGAATCATATTGATCCTCGAAGAAAATGAGGATGAAAAAAAAACAACAATAACATACTGAATAAAAATATAGAATTGTTTAGTTTACATCTAGCGGTCTAATGGAATCAAGCGCATATCAGTGCCGGAAAATATTTTCTCACATAATTACAGTTGTTAATTACAAATTGTAGTGTTGTGAATTATTGATATTTAAAAAAATATGTACCTAGTGAATCTGCTCCAGTTGTGAAGTAGGCATCGTCTGCGTCGTGTCCGATTCGAGAAGAAAATCCGTTTGTTTCTACCATAGCACGCCAAACTGTAATCAACAGACAATTCGCATGAGAATGATGTTAGTGCAGAATTAAAAATTAATTTCTGCTATTTTAAATTTTAGATTAGTCAGGCGTAATTGTTTTAGACGGAGCGAAATTGTTTCTCGTAATTTGGTATCTATTCTAACTGTCATATTTTAGTTGAAGAATATTTGACTTTAATATTTGGTAACTTTGAAACTAAAGCTTGAAGTTGTGGTTACAAAATAATGATTGCATAAACAAAATTGCGCTTACTCATTTCTTTAGCACCGCGTTGATAGGGATCCAATTTGTCCAGAAGGTTGTCATCCATGTTGGCCAGGTTTCGAATACCAGATACTAATAAATTTTTATTACAATCTGGCCTGGAGGAATCCACGCAAAATCTTGCTACTTGTTGCCTGAACATCCTGAACAGATGGCTCATCTGAAACATAATCGAACTCCGTCATTAAAACTGTTTACTTTTTGCACTATTTCGTTTGCGACACATAAGACATGTTTAACAACAGATATTTATTATCTTCCAGGTATACCTGGATATATCTATATAATCTATATAAAAAATAGTCAGCATTAATTCGTGCAAAATCTTTCCAACTAAAATACCAATTAATCGAAAGTCTAGACAAGTTAATCGAATTGAGAAAGTTTGAAACCAGGAATTATGGTGAGAGGGGATGCAGAGACTAATTGTAAGAGCCGTAATTAGTAAGCTCAAATTGAAATCGTCGTTTGCCAATTCTGACAAATTTTTACTAAAATTGTTATTTAACATATCATAATTTCAATGGCTCCTCAACCCGCCTAAAATAGTTGGTCTCATGTGAAATGTCCATACCAATTAAAGAGACTATGGCTGGGTAAAAATATAAAAGTTCGAACTCGTAATTAGATCAAATCCTCATCTGCCACCTTTTAGAAATTGTTCTTAATTCATTAAATAAAATATTATAGATTCAATGGCTTCTGAACCCATCTAAAATAGTTTGTCTCATGTGAAGTGACTATGACAATTAAAGAGACTATGGCTGGGTAAAAATATAAAAGTTCGAACTCGTAATTAGATCAAATCCTCATCTGCCACCTTTTAGAAATTGTTCTTAATTCATTAAATAAAATATTATAGATTCAATGGCTTCTGAACCCGTCTAAAACAGTTTGTCTCATGCGAAATGTATTTGGTGTACAAATTAATTCTCGGCTCCCAGATTTCATCGACCACAAAACCTATTCAGATTAGAATTTTTCCAAATTTGAATAGTCATTCTAAAGCGCCATTTGTTAGCTTTAAAATAAGATATGTCGCATGACTCTACTCCAGACATAACGTGAAAAATCATGTGTAGAAGCGATGTCGTTCGATAAGCAACATTTAAGGCACTGTCTTCATTTCGCGTTTCAACTAAAAAAAAAAGAAACGCTATATCGTGCAGCACTTGTAAAAAATGGTTTCAACAGTTTCGAATATTCTCCAGACTTAGCCCCTTCAAATAACCACCTATTTCAATCCCTACAACACCACCTAACTGATTCTCAATTCAAGTAAGTTGAACAGGTCTATAAATGCCTCAATAATTTCATTGATGTGAACCACTATCATTTTTCCGATCTGGAATCCGACAATTACCTGAGAGATGGCAAAAACGTATAGAAAATGAAGAAGATTATGTTCAATATTGAATTTATATCAACATTGTTATAAATAAATGTCAAAGTTAGTCAAAAAAGGCCGAGAATTAATTTGTACACCTAATACATACCAATTAAAGAGACTATGGCTGGGTAAAAATATAAAAGTCCAAACTCGTAATTAGATCAAATCCTCCTCTGCCACATATTAGAAATTTTTCTCAATTTATTAAATACAATATCATATTTTCGATGACTTCTGAACCCAGCTAAAATACTTGGTCCCACGCAAAATGACTGTAGCAGTTAAACGAACGAAAAATGAAAAATAGAAGAAAGTAAGATCGAAATCATTTGAAGTGAATTTTGAAATTGTTTTCGACAAAAGCATTCCAATAACGCGAAAGCGGTTTTCCCTTTGGCATCCCCGAATGCATTCTACTCGCGTCCGGTGAAACTCGGCAATGTGTAACAACACGACATCGGACAGTAGCAGTAACAGTTATAAAAACAAATATATATGCGTGTCGTAGCTCGTCGTACATCACGTATCGGGCAGGTTGCGATACACCATTTTTTTTTTCTTTTCGTCACGATAAATTCTATCCGGCGTATACGAAACGTGCCCCCGTTTGTGCTTCTGCGTTAGGCGCAACAGCGCACACGCGCGATGCGACCGATGACCACACAGTTTGCCTCCTTCTTTAGAGTCACGATGACGCGAATATTCGACCTTAGAATTTCTAATGACATTTCTGTAACAGTTCACAAATCCCTTGCAAGAAGGTCAACACGTGCAATCCTAAATTCTCCCGATTTTACAACTTTTTGCAAATTTTTTCATTTTACCAAGAACTTTGATTTGGTAGAAATGTATATTTCGTTTGATAATTTTTATTTGTCAAAACAGATTTTCTGGCTTTCTGTAAATTTTAACAAACACTGAATTTTATGAAGAATTTTTGATTTGTAGAATTATGTATCGTTTGATAATTTTCATTCGTCAAATCTACAGATTTTCTGACTTTCTGTATATTTAGATAAATACTGCATTTTATGACGAATTTTTAATTACTAGAATTATGTATTATTTGATAATTTTCGTTCGTCAAATCTACAGATTTTCTGGCTTTCTGTAAATTTTAACAAACACTGGATTTTATGAAGAATTTTTGATTTCTATAATTATGTATAATTTGATAATTTTCATTCGTCAAATCTACAGATTCTCTGGCTTTCAGTAAATTTGAACAAGCACTGGATTTTATGAGGAATTTTTAATTTCTAGAATTATGTATAATTTGATCATTTTCATTCGTCAAATCTACAGATTTTCTGACTTTCTGTAAATTTGAACAAGCACTGAATTTTATGAAGAATTTTCGATTTGTAGAATTATGTATAATTTGATAATTTTCATTCGTCAAATCTACAGATTTCCTAACTTTCAGTAAATTTAGATAAACACTGGATTTTATGAAGAATTTTTAATTACTAGAATTATGTATCGTTTGATAATTTTCATTCGTCAAATCTACAGATTTTCTAACTTTCTGTAAATTTAGATAAACACTGGATTTTATGAAGCATTTTTAATTACTAGAATTATGTATCATTTGATAATTTTCATTCGTCAAATCTACAGATTTTCTGACTTTCTGTAAATTTGAACAAGCACTTGATTTTACGAAGAATTTTTATTTTGTAGAATGTATATGTCACTTGATAATTTTCATCCATCATGTCTAAATTATTTTATTATCTTGTATCAATGGTATTTTAATTGATTTAAAGGAAATTATGTCTTGTATTTTAATACTACATTTTTAAAAAAAGTTAATTGGTCAAGACAAGCTATATGGGAGTGTACATCTGTTATCAGATTATTTACGTCTTTATCGTTCTATAACACGCACCTCCTTCGACATCTCGAATCTCATTGCTAATAGGAATACTTTGATTAATGAAATTATCTGTCTTTATTTAAATATATCGCGCGACGAGCCGGCACGACGTATGTATATACATATCTGACATTTTGAGGTTTGATCATTTCGCAAGTAAAGGTTCCTTCATTTTAATAAATCTCTTTAAACCAGTCCTAGAGCTTATCACGTGGAGCTCAAATAATTACAAATAAAAATGATCGTATAATCAATCAAGACTCGCCATACGGTATTCCGATATTATTTTTTTATGCAAATCCCTCCCATAACGATACACGCAGCATTTTTGCTTAACTTATTCCTGCATTTCGACTGCTAATTGGTATTAAAAAATGCGTCACTGCATAGCATAAAGCTCACGATTCTCTAGAGCAGTGGTGAGCAAACTACAATCCACCACTGACTTCAAAATTGAACTTTGTCGACCGACTTAAATTTATTAACACAATAGTGTACAAATTATGAACTTCAAGTCTTCGAAAAAAGAAAAATTCTCCATAGAAATTAAGATATTTAATGAATCATATTGATCAAGTAAAATTTAATCTTTTTTTCTGGCTCTCTCCTATAAATGTGCCCAACACAGCCAGAATCACAAAGGCGTCTCTATGATTGTCGCAAACGACGTCTCTAAATCGTGAAACGAATGTTCGATTGATAGTTATTTTAGTGTCTCCTAAATGTTCTCCGAATTGAAAGTCTAAATGCGTGCGGAATATCAACTGGACAGAGCATAATTAGTACGGAAAGACAATGAGTGTATACACGTGATGCGATTTCACCCTTCTTCTCTTACTTGTTGACAGAAGAATCGCATAGATTTGAAAAAATTGATCTCCTTGAAAATTGTTTGGAAATTCGAAGATTTTACCAATAATTTAGATTATTTTTAAGTAGCTCCTTTGACGATTAATATTCCGTGAGAGAAAAGGGTGGACATGTACAGAAGTCGAGAAACTCGATTGGGTAATGCGCAATGTCACAGAGTTCTTATACAGTCGCGAAATAAAGAGAGCGTTCTTGAACTTCAGCTCGAGGTTTACATACGATCGCTTTTACCAGGATGAGCGTTACGTGTTATATTTATGCCGCATACAAACCAATCCAATTGAATTTCACGGTTTTTTTTTCCTTTCACGGGCAATTTTGTAAAGTTCTTGCGCTTAGGATTTCAAACAAATACACCATTAACCATAGATCACTAACCTTATTTTTCGACGCTTAAACACTAACCTTCGTTTCTTCGTCTACGGTGTTTACAAAAGGGGTTAAAGGGTATTATTTAAATAAAATTTAAACATGTTTTTTTCTATTATTACAGATAGGTATTTATTTATTACGATAATGTTAACTAATATGGCATAGTTATTAAATCCGCGTCGTCGAATCGACGAAGACTAGTGATCTAGGGTTAACACTAGATTTACCAAGCCAGTCAAAATGACTGGTACACGATCTTTTTCGAAAATTCTACGGATTTATGAGAGAGCCGTAGAATAAATATTCTTCGTCCGTCGTATAAAACATAAATTACCGAATCTATCACCTTTTCCACGTCTTAATTTTCCTTGTTTCAAGGTAATTATTTAACACATTTAAATATAATAGATTTCACGCTGGTAAATCTAGTGTTAAATACTGAAATCTCGAATATATCTTTCAAGGTCTTCCATCAAATTTTTGGCGCGTAAAAAAGAGCTGAGAAATCACCTTGTGCTACTTTCTATCGTACTTTAACTATTTTAACAATTTTTACTTGCACTTTCATTTTTTATCGTATTAATGTTGAAATGCAAGTAAGTTTCGAAAACGCGGTGAAATTTAGCTGTATTAATTGTAATGTAAAATAGCACAGATTTGAATCTGAATTATATAACGAACCTATCTCCATTATGCAATGTCCGATTGTAATATTCGTTTTTATCGATAATATGTACTCCCGCCTTTGTTACCTTGGGAAAATCTGTAATCACCGTGCCGTGATGTTAATTGGGATGCTCGTAATTATCGCCAGCAACCAATGATAATTACAATCTTGATTGAACTTCTTTCATGGAAATATTCAAACTGCAATCTTAGCAAACAAATGTACATTCAATGCGGTGCATTTGATTTTCTTGAATTAGCATAAGACTTCAACAAAGTGACCCATTTAGAATCCATAAGAATCCGCGAATTTCAGTTTGAGAAATGCTGCTTTAAAGTGTTAATTTAGCACTAAATTTACGTAGTCAATTTGGCTCATTCAAAATTTGATTGCTATATGTATAATATATTGGATGGTTAATTTTTTAATAATAAACCGTTCATTTAAATTCGTTTTGAAAATATTTTTTTTGCAAACAACTTCAATTTTCTTGTACGAGTCAAATTGGCTTACTTTAGAAAAATAGATATAATCAACATCCGTAAATCTAGTGTTAATAATTACTATACTGCGGATTTATATGCATTTATGACAAATTAACACTAGATTTACGGAGTCAATTTGGCTCATTCAAAATTTGATTACTACATGTAAAATATATTGGTTGGTTAATTTTTTAAAAATAAATCTTTTATTTCAATTAATTTGAAACTATTTTTTTTTGCAAAAAAATTTCTATTTTCTTGTATCATTCAAATTGGCTCACTTCAGAAAAATAGATATATCAATATCCGTAAATCTAGTGTTAAATACGGCTAAAATATACAAAAAGAACATAATATAAAAATATATCTAAAATATCCAAAGTATGGTATTTGTTGTAATATTTATTGATTGCAATAAATTCCTAGATAGGTTTTCCTATCTCACCTGCATTTGCGAAGCTCGAAATTTGCATAAACATCCGCAGTCTAATAATTACAAATATATTGAATTACCATCGATTAATATTGGATCAATCATCGTCACAGGTTTACTTTTAACGGGAAAGTATTTTGCAAGAATTCCTAATTGAGATAGAATAAATTTCAAATAAATCTTACATCAGAAGCTCTATAAAATGTACGTCAACTGCATACACGTAACGAAGGCATCGATCACGAACGATTGCGTTCGAAGCGTCACCGTTTCGATGGAAAGAAACGAAAGAAATACGAGGCGAAGAAGAAAGGTACAATGTCACGAGAAAAGTCAACGGCCTACGGTTATTCTCGCAATTGCACCCAGCTTGACTGCACAAGTGCAGAGGGAGAGCATTCCTCCTCGAATGCGCTCGATTGTGTTCGGTGAAAGTTCGGCTTTTTGACGATACCGCTTGAAGATTCTTACGATAAGGATCCTTTCGACATTATCCCGCTAGCTTTCTTATCCTTTCCAGTATTTCAATACAGAGTAACGAGACTAATTTGCGAATATTATTCTTTTATATTAACACATTATATGCGGGTGTTTTGTAACGCTTCATTAAGACTCAAGAGGAAAACTTGTTGAAAAATTTGTACGGATTTGATTTTTACAAAAAATTAATATAAGCTGGAAACTGCTTTCTCTCTAAATTCGAAAATGTACTTAACTTTTCAAGTCTAAGTAATTACTGCCACGGATCGCCTTTTTTAAACTGTCTATGCACAGTCCAAAAAACGTATTTTTACGTGGCCCGCATAAAATGTGTTAATAAACTACATTGAGTGACAATAATATTGTCACTGATTAGAACTGATTTATTAGGAGTCACAAGATCTGCTTATTTTGTAATTGGCATAAGTCACTTTTTTCAAATTTGGAGCTTCCAGTTTAATGTATTTTAACACTAGAACTATCGAATCAATCAAAATGACTGATACACAGTTTTTTCCAATAATTTTTCAAGTCTACAGGAGAGTTGTGGAATAAATACTCTACGTCAATCTAGAAAAACATTTTCTTTTCGGTCTCTTGATTCCTCTGTTTTCAAAGTACTTATTTGATATATTGAAATTTAATAGATTTAACGGCGGTAGTTCTAGTGTTAAAATCGTTGAAAACGGAATCGACTTTGCTCCGTTTTTCGTTCAGGTGGCGAAGAGCGTTGATCACTTTGCGAAATGTTTAATCATAAAGATCTTTCTGACCAAGTGAGTGTACATAAAAGAGTAAATGGTACGGAGAATTATTTTGCTTTCAAATTTTTTTTAACTGCTGCTGTTATAAATGCTTCGATTAAGAGCAAGAAAAAGTTCTGGAGCCGACGTTCCCCAAAGAAAAAGTTTATATTAATCTTTACATACGGATGTCGCCATTAATGTGTGAAAAATGTTAATGCCGATTTACTTATACTTAATACCATGTTTCTCATAATTAATAATTTCATATTAGTCATTAAAGGTCATCACTTTTCATTACGATAAAGTGAGTTTCAAAATAAACGGTTTATATTTATCGTACAATTTTAATTATGACAACGTTTGCAATAGCAACTTTGAGAAGATTTGTTTAAGTAAATATTTACGAACAAGCAGATTAAAGCGCACGTTACGAAGTATTGATAAGTATATCACAAGTCTAAGGCCACTACAATGGGGGTATGTGTAACTCAACAGATTCGAAAAATTGGAAATAACAAACGCGTGATAAATTTATATATTTATAATTCACGGTATTAAATACGCACATTTAATATTCACGGTAGATGTTACAATTAATTATGGTATACATTCTTCTTTCAAATCATAATTTCTACGCATAGTCGATACAATTGATTATCAAATTGTTAACAGAGAGAAAATAAGCTTTAAAATTGTAAAATTCCTTATGGAAGATTACACGCTCTGACGCAGATTACAGTAGAAAAAAAATGTACGATGGAATACTAAAGTAGTACTTACTTTCTCATCTCTCGAGAGAAATTCCCACATAGGTATCGCCGAGCCAGTAACACGATGAGTAAAACAGCTTAGCATCGCGATACCAGCGAAGATCACAAAAGTCCTCAAGTTAGTCATTTTGAGCACTTACTTTACAAATATCTTACGAGTATCACTCGTTACACGTCCCGTTAATCTACAGCGTCTTGCAGTGTTCGAAAGCGCACAGTAGATTATATAGAATTACAACTGTAAGATCTCGATGAGGAAAAACTTCAATTAAACAGAATGAAAGAATTAATCACAGTAGAGAAATTGCAAATGATAGCAATGTGCCACACGATTCACGTGGATTTTGAGCGAAATTGCAAAATCGATTCACCACGCTTCGAGTGTCCAATGTGAACTGGCTTAATATCCCGTAGGCGCTTCGTTATATGTTCGTATGGAAGTGACGAGACGCAGTCGAACACTCCCCACCATCATATTCAAGACCAGAGTCCATGGGTTCCTCGAATAAGTATTTACGTCTCTCCAACCCATTACCAATCTGATAGAAACTTTCGTCTGGCAAAAAATGCTTTTGACTTGGCCGACCTCATTGTCGAGTTGCAATGGAATCTGGATTTCGCGTTGTAATCGATACTATTTTCAATTTACAATTAATCTCGATAAATTTCGAAATTTTGTAACCTTGGAAGGAGTTTTATTAAATTTCTCTCTGGGTAGAATATTCTGGATTTTGTTAGTCTGATATTTAATGGGTTTTGACTTGGCTGACCTCACTGTTAGGTTGCAATGAAATTGGATTTCGCATTGTAATCGATACTTGTTTCTATTTACATTGATCTCGATAAATTTCGAAATTTTGTAACCTTGAAAGGAGTTTTATTATATTTCTCTCTGGTTAGAATATTCTGGACTTTGTTAGTCTGATATTTAATGGGTTTTGACTTGATTGACCTCATTGTCGGGTTGCAATGAAATTGGATTTCGCATTGTAATCGATACTATTTTCAATTTAAAATTGATCTCGATGAATTTCGAAATTTTGTAACCTTGGAAAGAGTTTTATTGAATTTCTCTCTGGGTAGGATATTTTAAATTTTATTATTCCCGATATTTAATTGGTTTTGACTTGGTCGACTTGACTGTCAAGTTGAAATGAAGTTGGATTACACGTTGTAATCGATACTACTTTCAATTCAAAATTGATCTCGGTAAATTTTGAGCAATCGTAACCTTGGAAGACATTTTGTTCAGTTTCTCTGTGGGTAGAATATTCTGGATTTTGTTAGTCTGATACTTAATGGGTTTTGACTTGGCCGACCTCATTGTCAAGTTGAAATAAAGTTGGATTTCGCATTGTAATCGATACTATTTTCAATTTAAAATTGATCTCGATAAATGAAATATCGTAACCTTGGAAATTTACGAATACGAATATTTTAAATTTTATTATTCCTGATATTTAATGGATTTTGCTACTTGGATTTGAGGAAGACATGAAATAGTAGAGACTGTAACTATTGTAATCGGAAAATTGAATGATTATTGATAAAGAGGATGTTTGTAGTTAATTATGGGAAAAAAAGTCTGAAGATTGAGATCTTTTTTATTAGGATAATGCTCCGCGAAAGGGCTCGACCTTGATTATCCGGTTCTTGCAGATGAATCTTACATTATACGAGGCTCAATGTCCTTTTAAACATTTACTCAAGAAGGTAACTTGAGTCGCACGGACTTAATAGCTTCTCAAGAACCATACAAAGAATAATTTTTATAACATGGAAAAATGAACTGTTTATCAAACAAATTTACATCATCTTGCATAAAATAAAACGCCGTAATTTTATAAAAATACATATACAATCCCATAGACTACGCATCGGCATCTTCATATCGAAAGAACTGAGGTTTTGTAAATCCTTCGTAAAATTCAATTTCACTTTCACGTCAAAATTACATCGAGAAACCTCGTAATTCATATTGCATCTTATCCTTCATTTCAAAAGTTCTCAAACTTCATTACAAACTCTTATAGAATTTACAATTATACTTGATAATTTCACGAATCAAATTCACGAAACGTATCGCGCGCAATTTCGTGTAACCTCGACATTTCTGACAGGATACAATCCGACAGGATAATTCAAAGAAGATTATCGACAACCACAAAGAAACACGTAATTACATGTTGCTCGTTAAATACCGGCGACAATATTTTTCTGTGACAATGACCAACGTGAGAACGAAACGCGAACACCGCAAAAGCTCGGTTTCGCGCGTGATTTTATGTCGGTGCAGGTGCACACTATGCGCAGGATAAGGAATCTTGCATTATACGTGTAGTTAAGCACCGACAATGCGAATGCACATCTGTTACCGCAACGAGTGTCGTTCCAAGTAATCTCGGACGACTATCAGGTACTAAACTCGCTGCACATTCAACAGTGAGTAGTATGCAGTCATCCGACTATTATGTCATTCGGATCTCACAAGAATAGATCTATGGTTTAGTCCAACGATGGGCAAACATTTTAACACTTTACCAACCGGTCTTTGTTTAACACTATTTCTACCACAATTTTCTGTATACCTATTTCGACCAAAAGGTGTCTTTTGACACCTTCTTGTTTGAATGCAAATAATTACCAAAACTTTTGAGATTTTAAAGTATCAGTTAAATCTATAATAGATCATTTGAGGAATATATTTATTGATACATTGATGTGTATTTATTAGAAATTATTTAATCAGCTTGCAAATTCTTGCAGCAGTGTACGTTAAAATGTAACATGGCGGGAAATAAGCGAATATCAAAGTTATTCCGCAACTTCTGTATTTTCTTTTACAACTGAAATAGGAATTCTCTAATCTGATTATAAGTGATATGGTGCTGCAAAGTGGTGTTAATATTTATATGTAAAATGGTTTCAAATTAAGCACCGTTATGAAATCTCGGACGACTATCAGGTACTAAACTCGCTGCACATTCAACAGTGAGTAGTATGCAGTCATCCGACTATTATGTCATTCGGATCTCACAAGAATAGATCTATGGTTTAGTCCAACGATGGGCAAACATTTTAACACTTTACCAACCGGTCTTTTTTTAACACTATTTCTACCACAATTTTCTGTATACCTATTTCGACCAAAAGGTGTCTTTTGACACCTTGTTTGAATGCAAATAATTACCAAAACTGTTGAGATTTTAAATTATCAGTTAAATCTATAATAGATAATTTGAGGAATATATTTATTGATACATTTGTAATGTACCGACCCTCTGCTTAGTTAGTATATAAGATAATTATAAGAATATTTTATAAGCGCAAATATTTTATGCGCAGCTAAACTAACTTCCGTCATCACCTCTGACTCACTACTCCAAATCCAAACCTCCTAGTTTTCCATCCCGACCTTTCAACTTCCTAGTATCGTCACCGCTCCTTACTCATCTCCGAAATGACCGTTCTAAGTCCGAAATCCTACTTCTTATTTTGACCTTCGCCTTGCATCCATCATTATCACTACTCCCACTCCTTCTACATTTCTACATTATTAAACCCTTCACGTATAGTAACGAGTGATACTCGTGATGGGATAAAGTAGATAGGAAATTTTAAAGTTTTGCAAAATTTATGAAATTGTAAGACACGATCAAATTATTTCTATAATTTTACCAATTTAATTCTGTGTAAGAATGAAAGAAATCGTACGGCAAGGGATTAATATTGTGTTTAATTATATGAAATATGAGAAATTGTATAGAAATGCTAATTTCAGGAATTATTGAATTCTCAGTTATTGCGCACGTAGTGAAAACAGCAATTATAATTCAAGGGGTTAACAGATATTGTGTTTCTAAGTATTAATTTTTGATATTCAATGTATCTAACATTTACGCTTATCTGTTTGTGTATTTTACGTTTCTCAAAATGTGAACCTCTGTTCGCCAGGTCACTATGATTGGAAGGAATACGAATGTGAGAAATAAATGAACAAACCAACAGGATCAATCCCTTTAGTTTTTCAAATATGTATATAAAAAACTTTGACATAGACTGGCGATTAAACTTTTATTTTTAGCTACGATTGGATGAATTTATCAGAAGTGTATGCACGTCAGTCGATGATCTTTGCATCAATAAAGCTACTCCATAATTCCGCGTGCGTTAGTTCCGCATACTTCGAACGTTATTACTGTCTCACGATAAGAGAAAGGATCCTCCACTGTTAAATATTAATAACTCAATTATGACATCAATGAAGAGATTCCAGAAATCGTTATGTAAAACTGGTTCACACGAGAATTTTCCCTTTAAATCTCAATCCCTCTTTACGTAACTAACAAACACAATGTTTCATTGAATCTTCGCCAACCTTTTAAATCGACAAGCAATTCGATTCAATATAACCTTGAACAGTCACATGACGATGATACATCGCAAAATACATTGCAAAATGGAACATTAACCATTGACCTAATGATACAAATTTAATAAGCATTTCTCTCATAGAAATGCAATCGTACGAACGGAACAGGGTGGACTGGAATGCAGAACAATCGTGAACCGGAAAGGGGCACTGCAGTGCACCAAAAAAGGCAATGGAAATCGCTTCCTCTTTTCGCAGTAACGTTTCGACGGTCATCCGAGATCGAGAGGTGTGGAATTTGTTCCGGTTGACGTAATCCTTGCCGGATGCTTAGTGCTTCCCTGACGAAAGAGTTGCGAGTCTATTGGCAATGCCGATTTTACACACGGATGTTTCTTTTTCATTAGGCCAACGTGACGACTCTTTAACACTAGATTTACGGAGTCAATTTGACTCATTCGAAATTTGATTACTACATATGTAATATATTGGTTGGTTAATTTTTTAATAATAAATCTTTCATTTCAATTGATTTGGAACTACAAAATCAATCAAACTATAAATCAATATCCGTAAATCTAGTGTTAAAGCGTCACGTTGTCGTTTCTTTTTTCACGATTGAAATTATTCTTACGACCCGGGCGAAAATAAAATACTGAGAACAGATGGAAA
Source organism: Cerceris rybyensis (assembly GCA_910591515.1). Classification (NCBI taxonomy): domain Eukaryota; kingdom Metazoa; phylum Arthropoda; class Insecta; order Hymenoptera; family Crabronidae; genus Cerceris; species Cerceris rybyensis. The sequence goes on from OU342790.1 coordinate 12,241,531, forward strand.
ATTCGAGTAATTTTTCTATATTAATATACAGACGGAAATTTAACTTAAGGTAGTTCTAGCACTTGACCAAAGTCTGCAAATAAATTTAATGTTAAAATATGATGTTCTTGAGATTGCCACGAACAAGTTACAAGCAAAAAAAAGCTCAGTTATCGGGCGTTTCGATGAAAAAATCGAATTTGAAAATACACTTTCATACATTGACGTAAATGAGAGTGAGAGAGAGAGAGAGAGAGAGAAGTAGTACTTCCGACTTTATCGTTCAATTTTCCAATTTTCCATAATGCAAATACTTACGAAAAACGAGATCATTAATTCGGGAACGTTTTCGAATAGATGTTTCACAAAAAAAATTGCAGCTGTCGAATATTTAATAAAGAAATTATTAATTGAAAACTATAAAATCATGCATTTCACGTTTACAATATAACAGTTACCTTTAAAATTAATTATCAAATTTATAGTATTAATTAACAAAAAATTTTGTAATTTATCCAGTAATTACTTTAATCAATACTTCGATTATCATTCTTTTTATAGAAATTCACTGGGGCCCATTCATAGTACCCATAAAATCCGCTCCTATGTGAAAGAACTATCTCAAAGAAAACTGAGGTGGTGAATAAAAGTCGGAAAAACGTAAGCGAAAAAAAACTGAAAACGATCTGCAAAATATCCAGAAACTAAACTATATATGAGTGTGTACTATAACTGATATATGAGTCTTAAATCAGGCTGCTTTCCGATCGAGCTGAATCAATGGCTTCAACTGAAAAATTCTTCCGTCTTGTTTCAGTCTCAATTCCGTTTGAACTTTCTCAATAGCATATGTCTTCAGTACATTTTCAGATAATTTTCAGTGGCAACTTATTTGTTTCGTCTTATTTCCATTCGAAATTCGTCTAAAACCCTGTTTTCAGTCTTATTTCAATTTTTTTCCCCTCTTTTATTTTTACTCGGTGACGTTTAGTATTTATCTTCGCGTGTGTTTACTGTTTGATCAGAAAAATTCGATCGCAAGGTAACCCTTCTATAACGGTAGATAAATTCATAGAAAATGCTGTGTTATGTGAAACTCAGAGCCAGAATAAAAAGGAGAGTTACGTTTTGAAAATTTAATAACAGCAAACATTTCTTTTCATATCTCATATGAAGCAGAAAGTCTCGCTGCGGACAGCGCGTAAATTGCATGACGCTTTTAGCTATAACATGAAAATACTATTACAATTGAATAAATTATAATTTATTTATATATTTTCATTGAAAGACGATGAAGTTCATTATACCTTCCTGTCATTATTTTAAAGTTATTTAGCTTTTAAATCTCTTAAACAAAAACCATCTTATCCAGTGATATGGAAGTATGGTGTTGTACAAAGATTCTCACAATTTTCTTACCTCAGAGTGAATTTTTCTTATGTTAGAGCAAAATAGTGTTATAAGATTCAGTGTTGTAGGAAGATTGCCGTAATTTATGAATCATGTTATAGCGAAACCGTGTTATACGGTCCCGTGTTGAAAGAGGAGTACCTGTATTCATCATAGAAAGATAATTTTCCAACGTTCCCACGGAGGAAAAAGAACGTGGGTGGATTTCCAGTAGTTTAACTTCTTCCAATGCATACATTTCAGGATATAACATTCAAAGAGGCTTGATTTACTTTCTGATATTATCATTTCTCAATAGAGAACCTATTTCTATCATAGTGCACAGATATATTTAATCGCTGATATAAAACGTGATAATCTTTACATAAAAATCTTAGAAAAAAATATTAATCTACCTCGTGGCTTACAATTATATATATATCTTTATTTTACTTGTATTGGCCTTTCGGCCCTTATCCAAGTTACAATAGATAACGAAATATAACAACACAACATATAATATAATATAAATAGAGCTTTCTCTATACCTATTTTACATATTTTACAACTCTTATTGTCTCATCCTTCATTTATACCTCTCACTTATTACATACTAGCTGAAAGTTCCCATTCTTCGCTACGGTTTAATCGAAACTAAAAAAAAAAACCTTAAAATTTCGAATTTTAAAAAAAATCCTTTCTTAGTGGGTGCTTATACCCTAGAAGGAACGTTCATGCAACATTTCAAGTTTCTAGGTCAAGTAGTTTCGGCTCTGCGTTGATGAGTGTGGCCCATACTTTAACCCCCCAAACCCCCCCTAAAATTTCGAATTTTTCAAAACCCTTTCTTAATGAGTACCTAAGACCCAAGGGGAAGATATGTTCCAAATTTCATTGCAATCCGTTCTGTGGTTTTTGAGATTTCGTGATGAGTGGATGAATGAGTCAGTCAGTCAGTCAGTGGTATTTGAGCTTTATATAATAGACTAGCTGAAAGTTCCCGTGCTTCGCTACGGTTTAATCGAAACTAAAAAGAAACCCTTAAAATTTCGAATTTTGAAAAATCCTTTCTTAGTGGATGCTTATACCCTAGAAGGAACGCTCATGTAAAATTTCAAGTTTCTAGGTCAAGTAGTTTCGGCTCTGCGTTGATGAGTGTGGCCCATACTTTAACCCCCCAAACCCCCCCTAAAATTTCGAAATTTTTAAAACCCTTTCTTAGTGAGCACCTAAGACCCAAGGGGAAGGTATGTTCCAAATTTCATTGCAATCCGTTCTGTGGTTTTTGAGATTTCGTGATGAGTGAGTGAGTCAGTCAATCAGTGGTATTTGAGCTTTATATATATTACATATTTCTAGTCATTCCGATGATACAGCCCTTATTTTCACCGTAGCTTAGAATTAATAATCTTTATTTTTATAGTCCTTGGTACAGGATCACAGTCGAGTTATTTTTTCTGCTCGTCGATCGTATATAAAATGGTTGTTATAACAGGTAATTTTTTAACCGTCTGCTATTGTCATTCCTCGCACACTTATCAGATTCTTGATAAATTCAATAATTCCGTCCTCTGTTCGTTCTGCATATTCTCGTCTCACCAACGATGAGTAAAAACAAGGCGAAAAATGTCAAGTCACGTGCAACGAATCAAATGAATTATTACGAGCGGCGAGGGAGGGAAGAATTCGTTCTTAGTAACGGTGCCAGAGGATACGATAATTATGCGTACGGTGTTTTTAATACTATTAAGTAATGCCTGGTGACTTTTTGTGGGCGTCACAGCAAGAATGCACGAACTATCCTCATAGTCGAAACGGAACAATGTTATGGCTGATTAATGAGTGCCAAAGTGTCGCTGGAAATTCCAGGGGATCGGCACATCGGATCGGAATGATAATTTATTGAAAGATGAGCTGAATTTATCAAGTAAGAATCCGAGCTCACGTATGCCGTCGGAGTATAATTATTTTTTTGCAAAAATTCCTTGTTCGGCCTCTGAAGGTCGTTCCTGGCCATTGTCAGATAAATCATTGTTGAATAAATTTGCTCCAGGTGCCGATATTGATGAGGTTTACGAGTACGAACGAACAATTTATTATTAACCATCGTAAAAATATCGTTTTCCTTTTACATGGAGAAACGGTTGTCCTAATTGTTGTATAGAAAAATGTTCTTTTCTAGAACGCAGGAAACGGGGTCGGTTTTACGTAGTAGAGTGTACTGTCACGCAGCACAGGATTCAATATTGTTGCATAATTAACCAGTTGTAGGAGAATAAAAAGTGATTTGTTAACAAGTGAAAATAAAATTTGGAAAGTTAACCCCTTAGCTTACAACAATGTGTGAGACTCATGGTGCGGAAAATGGCATAGGAAATTTTAAAGTCTTTTTACACTAGATTTACGGATGTTGATATACCTATTTTTCTGAAGTGAGCTCATTTCACTCATACAAGAAAATTGAAGTTTTTTGCAAAGGAAATAGTTCCAAATCAATTTAAAGGAAAGATTTATTATTAAAATACTAACCAACCAGTATGTTATACATATATATATATATATTGAAATCAAATTTTGATTGAGCCAAATTGGCTCCGTAAATTTAGTATTAACACTAGAACTACCGGCCTCAAATCTATTATATTTAAATAAATTAAATCACTACTTTGAAAAAGGGGGAATCAAGCGGCTGAAAATTTGATCGATTGGGTGATTTATGTTTATTGATACAGACGTAGGATATTCATTCTATAATTCTTGTGTAAACTTGGAGAATTTTTTGAAAAAATTGTGTACCAGTCATTTTGACTGGTTCGGTAGTTCTAGTGTTAAGTACTGTTGAATTGAAAATATCAGCCAGTTGCAAAACAGTATCATTATTTCTATACTATTAACCCCTTAGCCTACAATGATGTGTGACACACGTAACGTGGTAAATAGAATAACAAATTTTGAAATTTTCCAATAATTATTAAATTGAAAATATCAGTCGGAGGCAACACGGTGAAATTAGTTTTATAATATTAATATTCCAGTGAAATATATCAAATGTTACAAGTCCGAGAGAAATTTGTATTTCTGGAATTAACCCATTTGCATCATACGACAAAATGAAGAATATATTTTTACCATAAAATTTTCTTTTTCTTAAGTCTAAGTGATAACAGAATTTCAAAACGTGATATTGCACTTTAATGGACGAATGTTGTACAAATAATTTAGACTGTTCGTATATACCGCTATTAACTCACAGTGAGAATGGCTAAATGCGTTTTGATGATAGTCATCCGAAAAAGTACGCGCATATATGCAAATAGGTCAATTTTGCGTTATTGCGAATAGTGTTAACATAGAAATCGTAAGGCAAAGGGTTAACATTACGCTCAGTTATACGAAATATTAGAAATTAGCGAAAACTTTTGATTTCAGGAATTTATTTTTTTGTAGTCATGTTTTCGTTAATTGTTTGAGTCTTTGCACGCCCCGTCAGAAAAGAAATCGTAGACCAAGGAGTTCAGTTTAATTCAATTTTAGCTCGGGGTTCCAGAAATCTTAATTCAGCCCTGTAGGTAAATAACCTTTTCACATATATGGGGAATCCTTTTCTTGGAATGATCCCCATCAAAAACCGATTGAGATAGTAAGTTTACATACACGTAAAGATCTATATCGACTTTAACCAGATTCTCTTTGATATTATAATTAAAATGATAGAAACTCTTGAAAGCGTAACCGTTAATCGTCACAGATTAATTGCATTTGGTATAATGAGGCTTCAGGTTGCAGCGAAATTCTTTCGAATTGAATAGTTATTTCAACTGTGAGATTTAATTCACGATCTCTCACGTTTGAACTTACATACGCATCCTTCGTGGAAGAAAAATAAAAGTCGAGGTTTCGCCGTTGTCGAACGGTTTTGCATGTGAGTGCAATAAATTTTATGATAAATTTCGGAATACGAAAGCGTGTAACAGTACGTCCGCTAACGTCACGTATATACGAGCCTACGCAAATCTTATCGATGGCGCCATTTCGAATTCAGGAAATCCCATATCTCGTTTTACCACGAGATTCTGCCGACTACGCTCAGACGGAATGATAATGAGAGACGCGTATTAAATTAGTCTGGTGTCGAATGCCTGATTACAGAATTCGTTTTCTCTGTAAAAAGTCAACGGGATAAAAAGAGAAAAAGAACCTCTAACAAGAAAGTACCTATTTAAGAAGGAAAAGTAACAAAAAGAAAGTCGATTATACGAAACTTGATCAAGGAAAATACTATTTTAAAATTACCCAGAACTGAAGGTATTTTCGGGACATTCCAGTTGTTTCGATCGATCAACAAATTACAAGCAATAAATCCTGTAGTCTTGTTAGATAAAAAAACGTCACGTCCTACATTCACCTAGCCTGATTTCCATCGTCAAATATAATTAACAACTGTAGACTCATACACCCGTTCAATTCCATGTACAACGAAAAATATATTATTATAAAACATTCATATATAAATATTTGAATATGACGTTACTTTTAACAAAACGTTAAAGGAAAGCTGCACTTCACGCAGGAACAAGTAACAAAAACAAAGTCGAGCATACGAAACCTCATCAAGGAAAAAATTTTCAATTTACCAATTTGTCTAATTCCCCAGAGTTAAAAGCATTTTCACAAAATTCCAGTTGATTCGATCAATTAGCAAATTACATGCTATAAATTTTCTAGCTTTGTTAGATAGAAAAAAAGTCTCGTCCTAAATTCATCTAGACTGATTCCTATCGTAAAATATAATTAAAAACTGTAGATTTATACGTCGATTCCTCCAAAAAGGTATTATCATATAAAATTCATACATGAATATTTCACTATGACGTTACATTTCGTAAAGTACCTTTTAACAAAATGTTAAAGGAAAGCTGCACTTCACTCAGAAACAAGTAACCAAACCAAAGTCGAGCATACGAAACTTCATCAAGGAAAATATTTCAATTTACCAATTTGTCTAATTCCCCAGAGCTAAAAGCATTTGCAAAAAATTCTAGTTGATTCGATCAATTAGCAAATCACATGCTATAAATTTTCTAGCTTTTTTAGATAAAAAAAAAGTCTCGTCCTAAATTCATTTAAACTGATTCCTTGTACTGTAACTGTAGATTTATATGTCAATTCCTCCGAAAATGTATTATCATATAAAATTCATACATGAATATTTCACTATGACGTTACATTTCGTAAAGTACCTTTTAACAAAATGTTAAAGGAAAGCTGCATTTCACGCAGAAATGAGCGAGATAAGCATGACAAATTTACGACCAATGTAAATTTGTTTTATCACGCTTTCCTCTCCTAAGCACTCTCATGGGTACAGACCTGTAAATAATTGCGAGTGGTGATTCATTTCGATGAGAGAGGAAAGGAGAGAGAGAGAGAGAGAGAAACCTAAAATGTATACATGTGCAGTTACTTCTGATCTTACTGTCTTGAGAGACGGCTGACACCATTAACGTAACCTTATTAATCCTGACCGTATACGTATGCACGCGTTTCTTGCACAGCAAGGCCGTACGCAAGGACGATGTATAATGCCACTGCGTTAACACGTGTATATATGTTAATACTTCACGAAATTAAAAAATGCTTGCCAGCATTCATCCTACAGGATGATTTTCTTTACATTATTGTAACAGTCCGGAAGTAATACGAGTTCTTAGTAAGCCTTTCAAGCTGTTGGAGAATGTTTCGAATACTTTGATTGAGTAAGGTTCTACGAGGATTTAATTCTGCGTTCTTAATCACTTTGACCTTCGTGTGATTGATATTTTTTATTTAACGCTAGAAGTACCAAGCAAGTCAAAATGACTGGTTCCTAATTTTTCCAAAAATCCTCCAAGTTTACAGAAGACTCCTAGAACAGATATTCTACGTTGCTCTTATAAAACCAGGTTGATATTTTTTTATTTAACACTAGAAGTACCAAACAAGTAAAAATGACTGATTTCCAATCTTTTCCAAAAATCTTCCAAGTTTACAGGAGACTTTTAGAGCAGATATTCTACGTTACACTTATAAAACGAAGATGATATTTTTTTATTTAACTCTAGAAGCACCAAACAAGTCAATATGACTGATTTCTAATCTTTTCCGAAAATCTTTAATGTTTAAAGGAGACTCCTAGAGCAGATACCATACGTTGCTCTTAGAAAACCAGTTTGATATTTTTTTATTTAACACTAGAAGTACCAAACAAGTCAAAATGACTGATTTCCAATCTTTTCCGAAAGTCTTTAACGTTTAAAGGAGACTCCTAGAGCAGATATTCTACGTTGCTCTTATAAAACCGAGGTTACCGAATCGATCATGTTCTCTGTCTCTTGATATGTCTTTTTTCAAAATACTTATTTAACACTAGATTTACCAAGCCAGTCAAAATGACTGGTACACAATTTTTTCCAAAAATTCTACGGATTTTTGAAAGAGCCGTAGAATAAATATTCTTTGTCTATCGTATAAAACATAAATTACGAAATCTATCATCTTTTCCTCGTTTTAATTTTCCTTGCTTTAAGGTACATATTTAACATATTTAAACATAATAGATTTCACGCTGGTAAATCTAGTGTTAATATATTGAAATATAGTAGATTTAATGTTAGTAGTACTAGTGCTAAATAATAATACAATTAATAATGTGAGCAGGTGATGTTCTAAGTTTGTGGAAAAATTTTAGTAGGTTTTTTTTTGATACTATTTTTTTTCTGAAAATTGTAAGAGAATATGGGATACGTTAATTATGAGCCGAAAGTGAATGTTCTGTTGCACAATTTCTTTAAGACGAGCGAAGAAGAAGTTCCTGGGTGTAAGTATGTTACGAATGATTGATTCTTAGCTGCTTACTTTTTTTTTTAACCGGAATCAATTGACGTAAACGGTGAAAAATTTACATTTCGGAAATAATTTAAATCTAATTTAAAACTAGTTTAATGGAGACCCGGACAGTAAACATGTGTCTTAATTTTTGAGGTATTTATCTGTTGACGTCAATGTGTAGGATCCCGGACAGCCGTAAAATGTTAAGGCGGCGCCATTTAGTCGAGCAACGTATCGATTTTATGGAGATACGATTAGGAATTCAAATATCTGTTTTCGAAAGCGTGCGAAAAAAAAGTTCTCCGCTTCTTCACCCCTTCTTCGAGAATAATTTTAGTACAAAAGTAAGGGGTGACACGGAGAATAGAGTCGGAATATTTTCAGTTTCATTAAAATATTGTTTACTTCTCGTGTTATTTTTGTTTTTTGCGAATTATACATCATTTTTTACTTACTTGTTAGCACCGAATTTTCTTTTTTAACGACACCTATAAAGTATAATTTTTTTTTTAACATCACGGAGAATTCCTTCGAATTCCTCGGGTATAAGAAACTGATCGTAAACGATATTTAATACGTTTGTTTGTATTAAAATGTTTAATTCCCTCGGAGTACCAAAGCATCGAATGCTATGCCTGGGAGTTTTTGACCCGGTATCGATACTATATGCAAATTTACGGTTGCTACGAGGTACCTATCGCACCAACACTTTGTTCATTGTGCATGACCTTAACACTAAAACTACTGGAATTAAATCCATTATAATCCAATAAAATAAATGAGTACTTTAAAAGAATAGGAATTACTAGGTGGAAAAAATGATGGATTCGGTAATATGTATTCTATAAAATCAACGTAGAATATCTACTCTATGACTATCTTATAAACTTAGAGAATTTTTGAAAAAGTGTGAACCAGTCATTTTGACTTGCTGGGTAGTTCTAATGTTAAGACCCGCATCGAAAAATATAGATAGACTACAATTAATGGCCAATGATTCGATTTTATTCGCATTTTTTTCCACCAAAATAGTGTTCTGGTTTCTACACCATCTACTTATTCTTCCTCGACTTCTGAGTTTTGAATTCCTAGCTCTACATTGCATCTGTGATGCACCCTTATCATCTGACAATGATCTCTGGTATAGCATACGAGGTTTTTAAAAACTCTGATGTTATAAAGTAAATTACGGTATGGTTGGTTCGTATTTCTTTCTAAATCATTATTCCATCTATCAAAGTAGCGCCTCGATTTGTCACTTGATGAATTCTTTAAACGAGACGAATAAATCGTAGGCGATGTAAGCGATAGGCGTCTGGCGCCAGACGTCTATGTGTGTCGTTCATGTAAAGGAATTTATTATAGACCATAACCTAAAATTGCATTAAAATTCCGGACATTCCAGCAAGACTGTCGGATGGTGCTAACGATTGAGTGAAATCGGTAAAAAGTTTGTACAAAATTGTAACCTATTTAGACAGAATGACATTTGTAATATCAGTACATTCTTTTAAGTGTAACATGAACGCCCTGGTGGAAATATATCTACAACTTTTTACGCGACTCTACAACAAATTACAATTTTCTACAACATTTTGCGTGGTTGTAGAAAATTGTAGAAAATTGTAGCTCGTAACTACAATATTCTACGTCATTCAACGTCTCACTACAACTTACTCGATTCTCTTACGTAATAAATTGTAGTAAGTTGTAGAGCACTACAAATTTTTACAACAAATTACAACTTGCTACTCTAAGACAAATGGAACTTGAAAGAATGATCTCTATTAAAACACGGCTTGCGTAGTTTGTGTAGTATTTTATACAATACTACAAAATTCTACAACTTTTAATGTCCTATCTAAAAATTTAGAAAATAGCCTTCAAAAGTCTAGCGCGTAGTTTGTTGTAGTATCTTATAGAATACTACAAAATTCTACAACTTTCTACAACTATTCACGAAATTCTACAATACTGTCCCAATCCGCGTACTTTGTTGTAGAAATTTGTAGAAATTAAACACAGTGAAGATAGGGTCAAGTTGTAGAAAATTGTTCAATGTTGTAGCCAGTTGTAGCAATATGTTGTAGAGAATTGTAGTTAGTTGTAGATATATTTCCACCAGGGCGGTGTAAGTAAAAAGTGATAGGTTATCCAATTTTACAATAACTTTTTATATACTTTCTATTATAAATATAACTATAAAGAAGGCAGTAGGTGCGAGTAATGAATAAATGTATTAAAGGACAAGAATTGGAAATATAAAAATATATTTTGATTAGAAATCAGTATAACATTAACATTCTTTTATGGTAGGTCATTTTTTATATTAAGGTAACATTAATAGACAAGTTATCTCTTCGAATTGAATATTTTAACAAACTGGTTGCATTTGAAATGTATAAATTTTTCAAGGTTTCTCCAAGCAACCATTATACTTAGTTAATTTCATCCCTTTCATTTTTGATCAAACTTTTAGTGTATCAGTTAGTAACAGAGTACTCCATTAGTAAATTTTTAACGTCTACCATATGCATGATGTGACTGATGAGCTGAAAAAATATGAACATTAATATATTTTACCGCTTTTGTTAATTCTAACTATGCAAAATAACAGTAAGAAACTTACGCTTATAAAACTCTCCTGTAAAAACCACATTAGGCAAAAGTGTATGAACTTTTTGCAAAACAGTTGCCTTTGAGGCTAGAGTAGCATTCATGTTCCAAATCTACAAATTATATAATTTCTTTGTAGTTGTACACAAATTAGCTATTCTGCTATACTTTATTTCCAAATTAAAAAGTACTTAAAAGAATATCCAGCATACATACTTGAACAAGATCTTCCTTGTCTCTGATGGATACAGTAATTCCACAAACTTCATCATCTTCTGCCACACATTCTGTAAATTGCTCTCCAATAGCTGCGAGCACCACCTCTTTCCAAACATTCCCCTGGAGAACCCAACAATATTATTGAAATGAAAATGAAGAAACTTCTTAAAAGATTCAAATACTTACTGTATCATGTTTATGGCACTTCAATCTCCAAGTTCCACCATTCTGATTGATAGGTTCTTCCCATAAAGGATATCTATTGTCTCTCATGAGATGATAGCTATATCTAACCTGTAAGTAAATGAATTAAATTCGTTACAATTCATTTTCAAAAGTTTAACAAATCTTTGCAAATAAACTGTGCAGTGCAACAGAATGTAACAGCTGACAAATGAAGCATATTAAAAATCATTTACATTACCTTCATATCGCCAGCATTAGGTATATTATTGAAGACTGCCCAAAAACTTTGTACAGTATTCACAGTATAAATCTTCGTTAAGTTGTCTTTATATTCTTCAACAGTCGTACCAGAAATGGCTCTGCCAATTTTACCAATTTTTTTTTTACATTTCTAGACACATTTCACTTACAATTCTCATACTTTTTTACTTCAATGATTTAATGAAAGAAAACTAATGAATTGAAACCTAATTACAAGAGTAACAAATATGACAATCACAATTATTTACATACTCTCTACTGAGGTATAAAAAAATGTAAGCCATCTTCCTTCAGCAAGACAGAAATATAAATTTAAACCCTGAAACCCTTATATATGCAACATCATAATGTTGTATATGCATTTTCTGCACAAAGTACCTTCTAGAATCAATGGATAACATGTATGAATTTTTTAAGACTGCATTAGCGATTGCAGTCTCGTGAGCAAAGAGCGATTTTTTTTTCTCATCGTGCTATCGCATAAGTCGGCAAAACATCTCAATTATTTGTTTTGTTCCGATAAAGTCATTCTAATGATATTTTTAAATCCAATTCGATTTCTGTACGATATTTTCGAGAATCGATATCAAGATAAGCCATTCACAAGTTTCAATGACGTCAGAGGAGAAGAATTTCTCAAATGTATTTCGGTGAGGTTTTAAAAAAAGAAAAAAAAACAGACAGATAAAAGAGACCTGATATGCAATATTCAATGCATCGTACATTTAGCTGGGATTATTACAGACCGAAAAATAAACGGGCCCTCTTACTTGTCCAGCCAAAAGGTCCATGGGGTTTGTAAGGGTATTCCTGAAGAATCATGTTCCTCGATCGTTTCTGCAGTCGCATCGGAAATCACCGGTGTTTTCGATGAGTCTGCCGAGTTGACGTCTTTCGAATCGCACTCTACCGCGGCCATATTCGAATTAACGTTATATGTATATTGCACGACGTCAAAATCATGTGATACACAGGAAGTAATAATAGAATAACTAATGTATGTTTAATCTTATAATACCTGGAAGAAAATACGATTAATTATCATCCAAAATGAAAAAAAAACATAACATACGATTACATTATGTAGAAATTTTCAAATAAGTGTATTACACTTCGTTATCGACGATTTAGATGGTTCTGCATTTCGATTTTAGCTGTTGAGGTCATCTCGTTGAATACTTCTTACAATTGAATTTCGAAATTTGTTTTATAGGCGGGTAAAATCAAATAATCTTTGTCACTCTTTGCAAGCATAGCGTAAGAAATTCTGAGCAAAAACTTAAAAAGGTAATTTCACGTATACATAGGTTTTCGAAAATTTAGTAAACGCAATTGGCCTAACGTTTGGAAGATAGCTTCATTTTGTATAAAAACGATATTTAAGTAAGAAATTTTGGCGATTTGTAGGTTGTAATTTAAAATTTGGGATAATATGCGCTCTTGTGTCCCTACTAAGTATCAATCTCTGTTTTGCCGGTGCAGTGTAGGAATTACAGAGAGTGACATTGAAATAGTACAAAGTTTTGTACTCTTCATTTCAACTAATTATACGACAGTACATATTGAATATTAAATATAGATATTTAATTAAGGGCCAGAAAGAACCTTTTTAAAGACCCCTAATTTAAAAAATATATACTATATAGCACATCTGAGGTGGGGACTTAAAAAATCCAAGGCTGCTCCCTCTTACTGTGTTGGGAGTAAATGATAGTTGCTTGTTCGTTGTAGAATCATGTCATTTCTTACGATTTTAACAATTTTCTAGAATATATAAAACATTTTATTAAGAAAACTTTCTCCGAACATTCCATAGTTTATTTCATGTTTTGGAGCTCTGTGATATTCATTGCATAAAATGTAAATTACTAAAAATTAACGTAACTAGTATAACTTGGTATAACCTAGACAAGCTTTTTGTGATTAATACAGATATCATTGGATTTCGTATTATCTATCTTGTATAGAAATAAATATGACATCTGTTATGTAGTATTATCTATTAACGTACGAAGAGATTACGTTTAAAGAGGAGGTAATATTGTGTGGTTAGTTCTCATCCTTCTGTTTGCTACTTGACAGTAGTATGTTATCTATTATACAAATTTTATTAAAATCGTTAAGTATACGAAGTAAAGCTTTACTTGGTAATACGATACTCATACGAAGATATTGATTACAAAATGACTCATTTTGTTTAGTACATCTTGTAGTGTAGTGTTTTATTTATTAAAACTACTAGTCTACAGTGGTGAAAAATTATTTTTTGATAAATATTTATAATTCAAATATTTGAAATTCATGGAAATATATTTTATAGGTGTACTGAGAAGATTTGAGTAAAAAACAGATTAAAATGCCAAGTTCACATTTGTATGCTATAAACAATGAAGGGCGTGTATTTGGGTTGTCCACATCTGGAAATATGTGGCGTGAATTCATGTATTTGGGCCTTGAGTTCAAACAATTATCAGCAGTCCCACATTTTATGTGGGCCATTGGAGGAGACCGTCAAGTTTATGTACATGTTCATGGTTTAGATGTACCAATAAGAATTAAAGAAGAAACATATGAAAATGAAGTAAGAAAATGGATATGAGTGAACTTTAATGGAACTAATTAATAATTAATTTCTTTCTTTATGCTTAATAAAAAATTTATAATTCAATTCGCATTATCTATAATATATGTATGTATATATATTAATGTTTTGCAGCGATGGCTTCCCTTAGAAGGTTTTAGTGGAAGATTACTGCCTACAGATAGATATAATTTTTCTAATCAAGATGGTACAATAGATCGTAGTCGAGATAAAGTAAAATTGCCATCAATGGCTTGGCAGTGGGAAGGTGATTGGCAGATTGAAACTACATTAGATGGTCAACCGCTAGACCATGATGTAAATATATCTAGCTCATTCTCCATCTAACATGATTACAAATATAATTTTAATATAGTTTCTTGTTTTACTTTTACATTTTGGTTACACTTTCTCTGATATTTTAAATATTTGTACATTTACAGTTCTTGCAGTAATTATTATGTTTATTTGGAATATACATATTGGAAAATTAAAAATAAGATAATAATTGCTAACAGAGTGATACATAAAGAAAATTTTAGTAACTATATCCAAATTTTTAACATAATTTAACACTAATTTAACTGAAGTATTTATACCATACTCAAATTTCTGTAGTAAGCTGTTTGCTTTTCTTAATTGTCTTATTTTTTATGATTTTCTGTTTATATGTAGATTTATTATCAGTTATGACCAACAGAACAGGGTATTATGATCAAAGAAAAACTGGTATTTTGGTAGGGATGGATGTATGCAGTTGATTTTCCAGCTACATATACCACAAAGAAACTGTGGAAGTCCTGTGTTAGAAGACGAAAGTGGGTTCGTTATCGCAGATATAGCGCTATGAATTCATGGTGTGCCATTGCACCGCTTCATAAAGATCCAACCAAGGTAACGACATAGAATATTCTCGACAGGATTTTAAAATTGGCGTAAAAAATTAATTTATTCTCGCCTATTCGTAGGAACCATTTATTGACATATCTGTGGGTGGAAGCCAAATACCTGGAGGTAATCCTGGAAGCCTAGTAGTCTGGGCAGTAACCGCCCATGGGAGGGTATAACTTTTAAAAAACTTCTTCTGAAATATGTTAAAATAGCAAGAAGTCTTATATATCGGCATAATTTATAGAACCATACTTCTGGTTATTGCAAAGCTTATAATTTCATGAATATATCAGGTTTTTAGTCTGCAATCTTTTAATTTCACGATACCTCGAATTTTCGTAAATCATTCAATAACGAGTTTAAATACAATTATTCTTTAATCTTATTTAGGTAATGTTTCGGGTTGGAACTAGTACAACATGTCCTGAAGGTCAGAGATGGAGTTCTATAAAACTAGCAACTGGTGATGAGGTTTCTCAGATTAGTGTTGGTGTAACTGGCCTTGTATGGGCTGTACTTATGATAGGCAAAGCAATAGTACGAACTGGAGTTACTAGAGAAAACCCCATGGGTATGTGTATATCTTCGTGAAATATTTCGATGACTTGTGCACGATTGTTGCTAATTATTCATATATCTCAAAGGGGAGGATTGGTCCAAAATAGAGCCACCTCAAAAAGATTTAAAGCTAGTACAAGTTAGCGTAGGCACAGATGCTGTATGGGCAATAACTCAGGATGGTGGTGTTTGGTTCAGAAAAGGCATTAAAGGTGAAATGAGTGGCATTTGCGAACAACTAGCTACTGGTACTGGATGGGTAGAAATGCTAAGTAAAATGTCCTTAGTGTCTGTTGCACCAAATGATCAGGTATATAGAATAACCATAGAAATAATGTTATCGATCTTTATAAGAACATGAAATAAACGTTTCATTTGTTATTTTAAATAGGTATGGGCAATTGGCCATGAAGATAGATCCTTATATTATCGCACTGGTATTACACGATCAGAATTAACGGGTAAAAAATGGAGATTGATCAATGCACCGCTTCAACTAAGTAGAGCAAGTAGCAGTGCCAGTTTATCAAGTAATCGGCACAGTACATGCGGTACACCACAGCAACAGAGACATCAAAGTTGGGGATCATTGGTACATGTATTCTCCATTTAAATTCGTCTATTACATAAATAATATAAGATTAATCAACATTTATTTACTGTTACATCCGTACCGTGTTTTTTTATACAAATGAAACATATTTAGAATCGACCACACAGTACCAGCGAAGGTACAACATTAATTCGTGAATGGGAGGAGCAATCTCGTTCCGCACCAACGCCAACATCTCTAAAATTATGGCAACGTTCGAGCGATGGCACACCTGGAAAAAATTCTCAACAAACCTCTTTCCAAGACATATACGTAAATGAAGAGAAAAAAAGGTGGAAATACAAGTTCTCCCTGAAATTTCCAATTACTTAATAACGAAGGATACGGTCAACGTTAACAATATTGCTTTAATTTTATCATTTTAGAAACGCTAATTCGTTAGACATGGGTGATCTTACGGAAGCTAATGTCGCTAACATAACTATCTCAAATGAATCCCTGACCAAAACTGGAGAATCTATCGTCGTCTCTGGTAAAGGAATGGGAAGCACGGTCAAGGTTACTATAAATTCAATATCTCACCTAATTAATTCTCTTCACGAAATACAATATTTATTGTAACTACAATTAAAACGGTAGATTAATCCGGCTGCATGGAGTCCCGTTCATTCGGTTGGTTCTATGGTCGGTGTTGAAGCTCATCCAGAAACTGATGGGAGTATTTTCGATCCCGATTTTACGGGTGATTCCGGTGTTTATGGAGAAGATGATAGTGCGGCTATTATGTATTGGGCGGAATGTGACGCTTTATGGTACAAAGTAGAAGCCGGTGCGTGTTTTGTCGATCCATCAAACCTGCCTAAATGGTAATACCAAACATTAGTATAAATCTGTATTTACTATGTAGTATTACACTGAAGCGTGTAAATGTTATTTTCTATTAAATTTGAAGGATTGCCGATTCGAATGGGGCGGCACACGGAGATACAGCGCAACCGTGGAGGATATATATCTTAGAAGAATTGAAAAATAGACTACAGAAAGTAGAATATGATTCTTCGATATACGAAAAAGTTGTCGAAAAGTAAGAAATCTGAAAGTGTTTTAAATCTATTTAAAATCCTGGTATTTTCTGAGTTATTTCTCAAATTGATTTATTTCATATAGATCATCGTGGGTAAAAAATGGTGATGCAAAGTATAAATTGAAAGGCAATACATCGTACGATGATTGTATCATTGAACTGGAATGGATAAGTAGCGACGGTGGTTCTTTAGACTCTGGAACAATAACAATTTTAAATTCGGATGGAGCAACCACGATTGTAAGTCGTAAATTCCGGAAATTAGGTTTAACAATTAAAAACTTTTATTTATTCGTTCATAAATGTGCAATAAATACTTCTTCAGATGCAATTTCCTGTGTCGGAGGTAATGTGTGTTGCATGCTGCAGCGAACCGGGTAATCCACGTATTGCAATTCATACTCCGCGGTTACCGCGTTCAAAAGTACTCAGATTACAGTTTTCTAGTGATACTGATATGGAAGACTGGTTGTCGCATTTAACTACAGGTATAATATTATTTCTAAGTAAATAGATTTGCTTAGAATTTCGGTGAAACTTAAAATCTACCTGTTTTTCACTCAGTTTCTTGCCAAATAAACAATGTTTATGGAAAGCCAGGTCCTAATTCAATTTGGACTACCACTGCACTAGGAGATGTATACGTCTACGATCCCGCTATTGCAGAGGTGACTAAAAAATCGTAAAGACTTTATTCGTTTATAAGAACATTAATAAACAGAATTTTTATTTATTAATAATAGGAAAATCAGCTTTTCAATAATGTCTATGTACAAGAATTACATGTTGCCGGAAAAGACTTGCCTTTCGAATGTATTTTACAAAATGGTTTTGGATCGGGTAGTTCATTAAAGATGACAATATATATTCATGATGACGCTGACAGGTATGAAGGCATAATATATAAATGATTTTATATTTTTATATTTGAATGTTATTTATTCGACGCATCCATTGTTGTATATGTTTAGGTTGTCTTTCAATCTTGTGTGTTATACGACCACATCCTTGAAACAGAAATCCGTAATGGATAGCCATGACGTAGCGCTCCATTTGAATCCAAGACTCAAAGAAAATGTAATCGTCAGAAATACATATCAGAATGGACAATGGGGCGATGAAGAAAGAAACGGGGACAGTCCGTTAAAGGCTGGCTCTGATCTAACGTTAGAGATTATTTGCGAAACGAGGGGATATAGAATACTCATCAATAATGCTGAATATACATTCTTCAGCCACAGAATATTGCCAGAAAGTATTACTCACTTACGGATTAAAGGACTCATGACATTGTGCAGCGTGCTTTACAAATCTCCAACTGTATGTATCATTTTTCATTCGTTTAGTAGGGGATCAATAATGAATTTCCAAGGTCGATGCGATTTCAACATTATTTGATTCAGGTAATTATCGATCCTGCAACAATGTTTTGGCGACAAATGGGTGGACACTTAAAGAAAGTCGAAACTTGTTCCGTGGGAGTAACATGGGGCATAGGATATGACAGTACAGCATGGGTTTATACCGGTGGCTGGGGTGGTGCATTTTTAAAAGGCAATTACAAATTATTTAATTTTTACAAATGGAAATTAAATTAAAACATATCAAACAAACTGTCAGTATTGCTGATACGGATTATTGATACTTGTAGGATTAGATGGCAATACAGGAATAAATCCTATGGTGGATACACATAACTATTACGTTTATGAAAATCAACGTTGGAATCCGGTAACTGGGTATACCTCCCATGGTCTTCCAACCGATCGCTATATGTGGAGTGATGCCACAGGACGCCATAAGCGTACTCGAGAGCTTACGAAGTTACTATCGATGCACTGGCATTGGGTGAGGTCACGAACGACAATTGTACTTTTGTCTCTCGTTAACAAATGTAATACAATGTTCCTTTGTAGGTTTCCGACTGGATAGTAGATTTTCATACATCCGGAGGTGTCGATAGAGATGGTTGGCAGTATGCCACAGACTTTCCTTCTCAATATCACGGTAAAAAACACTTTACCGATTATGTTAGAAGAAGGAGGTGGTTCAGAAAGTGCCAATTAACAACTAGTGGGCCATGGCAAGAATTGGGAAACACGAAATTAGTCGATGTCTCTTTATATGTATGAAATATGCGATAATATTGTTTTTAATATCGTTTTGTGGATTATTAAATTCACGTTTCTGCTTCCATTAGGCAACTGGAAAGCCCGGCACGGATTCTCCCGTACATATATGGGCAGTAGCTACTAATGGCGAAGCTTTATTTAGAAGAGGTGTCTCGGAATCGTGTCCTGTGGTATATATACACACAATAATTGAAATATGCTTCCATTTAATCTTTTCGTTACGAAATTGTTGTAATTCATATTTATTTAGTTAGTAGTAATTATAATATCAGTTGATATCATAATGTTCTTGCAACCGTAGCACGAAAGGGTAAAGGAATTACTCAAATTTCTATACTATTGCGTTTAAATATCTTACCGAATATAAATGTATTTACAGGGAGTATCATGGGAGCATATACCGAGTGATCAGGCTTTAGTAGGCATTTCATGTGGTCCTGGTGGTCAGGTTTGGGCCGTTGGAAAAAATGGTTCCTCTTATTGGAGATTGGGTATTACTCCTGCAAAGCCTGCAGGTAAAAACGATATAACAATATTGGATATTACATTATAACCTAGCCTTTAATTTATTGTTACATTGGTTACTTAGGAATTCAATGGCAAAACGTTGAACCACCGGCTAATGCTCACTTGAAACAGATTTCTGTGGGAAAAGACGTGATATGGGCATTAGATACAACGGGCAGACTATCTGTTCGACGTGACGTGCAGATGAATGTTTTTCCGGAAGGAACGCACTGGCAAACTTTACCGGCAATGCCAAACGATCCCATTCATATAGGTAAAATACTGAATTTATATCATTATGAAAAAGTTCAGTGTTTCCCAATGTTCTAAAGGTTTGAACATCACGTAATCGTTGTTTGAAAAACGTAATGAGTTGTTTAACTAATTCGCCAATTCCGTAGGACAGATTTAATCTTTTTCGTATCTAGTAATTATTAATTTTCCATATGTGGTTATAATAATAAACCTTTCAAATTTTCCTACATGTAGAAGTGTAGTAGTTCAGATTCTGTAGAAGTTATAATACTTTCTTCACAAAAATTTCAGAAAAATATGAAAGGAAATCTAAAAGACCTACGTTTTTCGGAAATCTCCGTGGATATGCTTTGAAAGTAGGATCTACATTGGGAAATGCTAATGTAGAAAGCACACTTCGTAATTTACATGTTCATTCTGATTCCATTGATATAGGTATAACTTGGAATTAACGCTTGAAATTTAGATAGTGTCGATTTTCTTCACACTTTTCAGCTTTGCCTTAGTATAGTTAATTTTTCTCTAATTAAAGCTATTATACATGTAATTATTAACTTGTTTGAGACTTTTGAAAAATTTTGATTGCATGTGTTGTTACATATGTCTACTCGTTATCTTTTCTTATTAACGTAATGAAACATTTTATACTTTACAATAGATATGTCAGTCATTAATGCGAAACAAGGCTTTCGACATGTCGCTGTAGCTAGGGAACGAGGACAAGTATGGGCAATTTCAGGAGCAGGCATTCTTTGCAAAAGAATTGGCATAACCGATGAAAATCCAGCAGGAACGGGTTGGGCGACCGGTATAGGGGTGAGTTATTTTTCACAATATGAATACATAACATTTATATTCGTAATTGAAATTTTAAATGATTTTAATAGGCAAACTGGCAGTATATAAGTGTTGGAGGAATTGTAAATAAATCGGAATGAGTAATCGGTTGTGACACCTATTAAGTCTCATACAAGCAAAATATTACCATAATATTTCACAGTGTCATAATACTATGGCTTTTGGTTCTATCTTACAGAACTTTCCAAGAACATAGAGAAGTATAAGTATATGTGTATAAGACACGAAAGTTTTACATAATGTAAATGTTTTAGCTTATTTATTTAGCTTGAATTTCAATGTGATAAAAGGAAGAAAAAGACCAAAATAACAAAGACATTTTGTGTAAAAAAAAAGGAAGAATATAATCGAAGTGTGCTGATTGCGCTTATCGCTAAAATGTATGGCACACGTTCATATAACGTGACCTATTATTTATTCGTATTAACAAAAACACGTAAGAATAGATACTACGTGTGATTTAATTAAATTACATTCCCAAAGAAATCAGTTGAAATACTAACATGAACGAGAGCTTTTAATTTTTATTAAGTTGATGTATTTCAAGTTTATTAAATTTTTTAAGTTTCATTGAACTTGAAGTTACGTCGAATAATATTTTGTATATAAAACAGCATTTAATTTAATTTTTAAATGTAAGATTGTAGAATGATTTAAAGGAAAATGATACAATAGGGTGGTGTTACCTGAAACAGCAAATATATTAATAATATTGACGCAGATTTAATTGCATGAGATGCCTTGTCGAAATTCTGTAAAGTAATTTCTTAAAATGATAGAATAACGAAGGGAGACAAAGGACATAAGGTTTCAAAATATCACAATGCATTAGGGCAAATGAATTTCTATGATAAAAGAAGAAGAGACTGTTAGTGCAAATATTGGAAGAAATACCAAAACTTACAGTACTGAACAGATTGTTATTTTAATACCGTTTTCTCTTTTATTGCAAATATATTACTAGCGTCAGAAGTCGAATTAGTGATGTTTTGGAAAATGATGGAAAACAAAGAATCAGATACATTAAGAAATGTGCGAGAATGAATCATTGTTTGCGTGTTTCAAGAAACTAGTGATATCCTCATCAATGTAACTTTCGTTTAGTGAAAGAGAAATGCGACTCTTATAGAAGTATGCATTCCTATAGTAATTTTGTACTATTTTTACTATGTTTACTTTACGTTCACATTCATCAAACTTTTGTTTTTATTGTGAAATAAACATTTTAAATCGTCTTACTAAACGATCAACATTCAACGATAAAATTTTTATTTTACAGTAGCAAAAGCTTACCCCTTTCTAGACAATATCAAGTGATTCACAAAGGCAAATATTATTTCCTGAAAAGTATCTTAAACAAAAAATAACATCTATTGTTTCAGTTACAAAATATATTTTTATTGGGAAATATGCTCCATTGGTCTTTTAATGATCAAGATTTTGCTGCTGTCGAGTGATATGTTCTATGCAATTTTAATAGTCAATAAAATGTGTGCTACTAAAAAAATCATGTATTAATATAACGTGGCTGTCTAAACTAATGTATTATTGACGACAATTATGTATTATATTGTGACTTTCGATATTCCACTGGATTATACACAAAAATATAATTAATTTGTTGAAAAAGACAATCTGTTATGATTAATTTATCATGTACACGGTAACAGCTAATTATTGAAATTTATTGCTTCGGATGGCATGTAAATGAGCATGTATACTTTTAACGATTTTTTTTAAACGTATGTATATTACAACAAGGCGTATAAATATAAAAAGGAACAGATTGATCATCTTAAATACTATACAGAAGGTGAACGTTTTTTTTATACAATGTCATCGTAGATGCATAATACCTGATATATAAAAGTTTGTCATGCGATAATATTTAGGTTTCATATTGCATTAGCGTTCGACGCACTTGATATTCTTTCGTATTTAAAATTGGTATGACAAAATTATTGCGTTCTTGCAATAATACTACAAATCGTTGTAATTGCTCTAGCGATATAATTTACATTTGATAAAAGTTTATCGAAGATTCAATGTCTCACCACTGTTCGAGCTTTAAAATCACAACATTAATCACATCATTATGTTTTAATACCTGGTATTATCTCTGAGAATGTCTTTGTACGCTACTTTAAAATTAATCACAAACTTTCAAAAGTTAGAATCGTGTCACTATTCTAACTTGATCAGCGTATTTCCGTTTCATCATCTCTGCCTCGATTTTATCCCTTTTTCCTTGTTCGCTGTGAGATAATCCGTACAATAAATAGATGCAAAAACCTAGGGTAAAATAAAAAAAATTTTAAATCATCGACCTATGTGAACATCTCCTTTACGTTTATAAAGTAGCTTTCTTTTTACATTTGGAATACTTACCAACAAACATCCAGACCAGAAATCTGATCCACGTAAACATGTCTAATTGTAACATTAGGTATAAATTTATAAAAATACTGCAACATGGTACAAGTGGCACTAGCGGTACCTGAATTTTACAGAAAATAAAACGATGGAATATTAGGTTTATTACAAATTGTTCGAGATAAAATACAAGTCGGTAGTTGTAAAGAAACGTGTATACCTTAAATGCTAGTTCTACTTGCTGAACTGGTTGGGTTGCGATAGCTGCTAAATTTAATAGCAATATCATCACAAGTATAACTAGTATCACAGATTCTATTATGTTCCCACCAAACGCGCCTGCACCCACGCTATTAATGAAAATGGCGATGATAAGTGTAACAACACCTGGAACAGCAAAGTATATACAGGTAGCACGAAAAGGATATCAAAAGGTATTAAAAATATATTTTTTTAAAATATATTCTTGAATTTACATAATAGTGCAATGCCATATTTTGCAATCTTGCTGGACATTTCGGTCGCCTCTTTCTGATTGTTTAAATTAAAAATTTGCTTCAATATATTAACGGGTGTTACTTCGAAATTGTTCATTATGGTCATAGAGCGTGCAGTGGAATCAAATTCTTCCTTTTGGTACCTACAACATTAAAATTAATGATTAACATATACGTAGTAATTGAAAAACTGTTAAAACTTGTAAAGGTATAACAAAGTTTTAATTACCTCAATATTAAAACTGATATCGCTACTATCGTATATGCAAGAAGAGTTCCAATAGACATCATATCTATCAGCTGTTGAAGATTAAAAATAAGCGTCATAAGACCTAAAAAAAGAATGTCAATGTTAAAGAATTCCATTTTTTCGTTAAACCTACAACTACATATTTTTCGTTCGGTTACGTTTCATCTTACAGTACATGAAAATTGTTCAATTTTTAGAATACGTTACCAACATTCTCGTAACTTTTGTGTTTAAAACTTTGAGAAAATGAAATTTTCCTTATTTTAAGTTACATAAAACTGACCAGTAAGCAAGCCTGAGATCACTGTGCCCAAAACAGGCGTCATAGTTTTAGGATGAACTATTGAGAGCCACTTAAAAATAATCCCATCACTGCCCATAGCGTAAAGGATTCGTGGCAACGGAAACATAGCTCCAAATAGGCTTGTGCATAATGCAAAAATTGCTCCTATATTGACGATCCACTTTATGATAGGCCATCCAATTTGATCGAACACATATGGAAATGGTGCGTCGGCATTCTAAATTTAAAAGATCTTTATTTTAAGTCATAGTGCAAACACAATGAATAGATTGATTCAGATAAATTTGAAGACCCGAAGATGAAAATGATTTTTATGATAGAATCGTACCTGATCGTAATACGGCCACATCATAGTCAATACCGTAGAAATGCTGAAATATGCTGACAAAATGATAATCAGCGATACAACGATAGCTATAGGTATATTGCGCTGAGGATTTTTCGCTTCTTCGCCGGTCGTTGCAACCGCATCGAAACCTACGAAACCGTAAAAACATTTTGCCGCACCGACCATCACTCCGCTTATTCCAAAGGGCATGAAACCTCCGTTTCCTGCGTGAGTTACAGTAGGTGGTATGTCGCTTTTCGGTATCGACCAATTGTCTGGATTCGCTGAAAATTTATCGAACTTATTTACATGCGTTACTATTTAGTAATATTATTTAACATTAATTCCTACGTTACATTTCGCGAGAATCACCCATGTGATCTAAAGTCAATGAGACTTTTTGCAAACTCAGAATAGCAACATTCAGAAGTTTTCTGCAATATTTAATATTGAAGTACCAATTTTATCTTAATAGAGAAAGAAAGAGAAACTTTCATTTAGATACACATAAGGTCAGTGAGATGCACCTGGCATTCATCGTTTTAACGCTTCATTTGCCACTCACTTGTTTGAATATCGCACAAGAGTGTACTAATAAAGATCTGTAACTTTAAAATTAAAATGCAAAGGAATATCCATTTCGTTTTCATTTGATTTGTCTCAAAGTAGTGAAATTTAATTTTATTCTTATTTGTGACAGCCTATTAATAGGGTACCAGCCGATAAGCAATGACGACATGATAGCCTTTTAATAGGCGCCTAGTAAATGAAGCGTTAAATTCCTGATTTCCCGTGTCTTAGAGAATCGTTCACGGCATTATCCTCTTACCCTTAATGGATCCTGCCACTATGACGATTATAATTGTCGCTATATTTATGACGGTGAATATATTGTTCAAAATCGATGATTCCTTCACTCCAACGCACAGCAGTAGGACGAGCAGCATTACCATACAGAATGCAAAGAAGTCAGGATAATCG
This sequence comes from Cerceris rybyensis, assembly GCA_910591515.1. NCBI lineage: Eukaryota > Metazoa > Arthropoda > Insecta > Hymenoptera > Crabronidae > Cerceris > Cerceris rybyensis. The sequence continues at coordinate 12,267,200 of OU342790.1, forward strand.
GACAAGAAAGAAACGTTAATAGGCATAACGGAATAAAGCGTTTTTCCTATTACGTTTCCTACTAACGCGTCTATGTAATTACTGAGACCTCGTGCAACACTCGCTGTACCTAATGAAAGATTATATGGAAATTATTAATGATATTGCAACTAGTTTTAATGCATATATAAAAATAGAATATTGTAAGGGAATTGAGATACTTTTTGCGCGTACCTATTACATATTCTAAAATAAGATTCCATCCTATGACAAAAGCGATGAATTCTCCCACCGTTACGTAGCTGTAGACGTAAGCGGAGCCAGCTTTGGGGACTCTGGATGCAAATTCGGCGTAGCACATTCCTAGAAATAAGATATAACGTGAAAAACCAGGGAAATTATATAAAAAAATATAGCGGCAAAACTCTAGTAGGGCCACCAATTTTGAAATACAGTCGAACCCCGTCTAACACAGGAGACACATTCTGCATTGTTTCATTTTATTTTTCAAATTCTAAATTCTAAAAATTTTCTCAATTCTAAAATAGAGTTGTGAACGATTTTGGAATTTTCTTTCTTTGGATTTTGTTATACGGGGATGTAGCACGAATTTTATGAAACGGTACAAAATTGCCGCGTTATGCAGGACCCGACTAATAAGTCCAATTTCGAACTCTTTCGTTTCTTCACAAAAATTTTCCCTCTCGAAATCATATATGTATCAATCTTCCTTAAAATCCATAAAATTGCACGATTCCCTTATCAAAAGATCATCTCTGTTAGATTAAAAAATACTGCAACAATAAATACAAAACTCCAACGCAAGCAAGAAAACTTGAAAAAACTACATCCAGATAGGAAAAGCGTCAAAATGAAAATTCATTCGTTTGTATTGTTCTCATAAAATTTCTACCGATAGAAACAAACTGTTAATTTCCGGAGGAATTAATGGGGAAGCATAATTTACCAGCAAATGCGGAAGCGAAAGCTGCGATGAGGAAGGAGATGCAAACAGCCGGGCCGGCCGTCTCTTTGGCGATGCTTCCGGCGAGGACGTAGACGCCAAGACCGAGGGTCGAACCCACGCCAAGTGCCGTGAGATCGAATAAGTTCAGGACCCGCGCCAATTCGCCCTTGCCATCCTGGTTATCGTCGACACGTCTTCGGGACAGCACCCGCCAGATCCGGCTCGCCATGCCGGACCTCGTCTTCTTCCTTCGGAAAGAAGTCCTCCGTCTCTGACTCTTCCCTTTCTGAAAGAAAATTTATTCTTCATTCCCTTTCTCTCCCATTTTTTGACTTCGAACTGCCTCATTTCGTACTCATTTCGCATAGAATCCACTGTTTTAGGTAGCTTTCGAACAGACAAGGCTACGATATGTTAAATAGTAATTTCGAAAGCATTTCCTAGAGAAGGAGGATTTGCAGTTGGACCTACTAGCTATAATTTAGATTCGCAAGTAACGAAATCTCTTCAATTGCTGTGATAGTTTCACCTAGGATCTATTGTTTTAATTAGGTTCTAAAACTCCGAGGCTAGGATATATTAAACTAGTATTTTTGAAAACATTTTCTAGAGGTGACGGAGGAGGATTTGCACTGGGGCCCACGATGAGCCTGGGAATTTAGTTCCGCAACTATCGAAGCCCCTTTAAGTGCTGTGATAGTTTCACCTAGGATTTATTATTTTAAGTAGGTTTTAAAACTCTGAGGCTAGGATATATTAAACTAGTATTTTTGAAAACTTTTTCTAGAGGTGACAGAGGAGAATCTATACTCAGCCCTACTAACTTAAAGTGTGAGCATTTAACTTTGCAACCATCGAAACCCTTTTAATTACTGTGGCTATTTCACCTAAGGTCTACTATTTTAGGTGGTTTTCGAACCAACAAATAATAATTTTGAAAAAATTTCCCGAAGGTGAGGAGGGGATTCGAATTCGGACTCTGTGAATCCTTAATGAATGAAGACTGATTGTGAATCCTTACTCCCCCAAATTCGATTAAGATCGTTAAAAACGTAGGAATTTTCGCGAGTGCTATGGAACTACGGTTAAGCGAATATCATAGACAGATGTAATGTAAAATGTGTTAATGATTTCTTCATTTTTTCACGGATGAAAATCAATCATGCTCGCATGAATCATTGTCAGTTTACCGTACAACAACATCGCTTGTTTGACTTCCGTATCTGCCAATTAAGCAATCATTTGTTTTGGTGAATACAACGGTTCACTCGATAACATTATCAGTTTTCAATAATAACAGTAATAATACTTCACGCGAGTAGTAAATTATAGCAGTTGGAATGCTGAATTTCATGTAGACTGATAAAAACAGACACTGATAAAAACGTTTGTTGTCGTTAAGAAACATTAAAACCGAGTCACGTGGTCGATGAAGAAGAAAAAACTGTCGGAATTCTTTTATACGTTTTTCGTATCTCCGAATCGACTGTAAAACAATAGCAAAAACTTTCGGTACACAACATTATTTCTATCTAAAAGAACGGTAAAACGTTCAACTTGATGTGGATCATCGGTGGCTCATAAACTATGGTTTTATTTGACGGCGTGAGCAGTGATCTATTCTTCATTTTCATATCAGGTCTAATGCCGCAATTCTTGCCTGCAATTTGTTTATTTGGACAAATTTATTCAACCAAATCGCAACTTATGTGGAACTTTCGATGCTTAGTATGTAGGTAACAAATCCTTTCACTTGTCAGTAAACAATAATTGTGTAGAATAGCAACAGGAATTATAATAACGATGGTAATAATAATTCAAGAATAATTATTACTTCCTTTGACTACGCCGAACTCAAACTCGAAACCATCAGAAAAATACGACGCGATACTTTGCATGCCGATCTTTAGCACTGAAACTACAAAGACAGTAAAAATGTTCAAACAAAATTTGTTTCTAAATATTTTTCAAATTGATAGGGGAGTCTTACTGTAAATATTCCACGTCTGTCTTATAGAATAATTATTTTACTTAAATCGTTAATAATTTAAATATTTAATCGAACGTTAATCATTTAACTGATTACCTTTTTCTCCTTTTAATTCTTCCAATTATAAAGTACTTATTTATTATATTTATATAATAAATATAAAGTCGGTAGTATTAGTGTAAAAACTGAATGTCATGCGAATATTAACAAAATTACGACTGAAGCACATTGCTAACAATATTCTACAAGATCTGTAGAATACCTTTCGTAAATGCTGATAAGCCTGTGAAAACGTATATATAAACATTTCGTAATCAAAGGATTGATGTATCCGATGTATGCAAGTTAATCAAACTTATTTGAAAATCTCGGGCGACAAATTTATTGGAAAAATCTCTTTATATATCAATTTACAATATACCACTAAATAAGAAAATGTTACAGACTCCTTGCGTAAGATGTAACTGACAAAGCTTTTTATCCGAATGGCCTTCTGACATAATCACTCTCGCAGACGTTTTAAAAAGTGCCGAAGAAGTCACGTGAATGTAGATACAACGAGACGTGATTGTGTCTCACATTTCTGGAGAGGTCACGAGACGTATATCATTGAGTTACGGGAAACTCGAAAGAAAAAATTAATCAACAATGCTTCCGGCAATTCAATTTTAGTGTCTGTCGAAACTTTCGCATATTTTAAATCCAAGGCGAGGACTTCTGCAAGGTCATGCTAATCGTTTAAAGTTAAAGGATTAATTGAGTACCAGTAGGAAGTTAATCGATAATTAAGAATGTTAATTATTTCCGGACGTGAATTCTAAGTCTGATACATGTATTTATATTTTTTTTACTTCCTGATTTCGACTTGTTCGATTAACGGTATCGATCAAACTTGACAGAACGACGAGTAGCTCGTGAATTTGGCAATAACGTGACGAAATTGAAGAAAGACATTTCATCGAATCAGATAGAGCAAACGTTAAGACATGAAATAAAATAAATTGTAAAGAAATTATTAACCCTTTGAACTCCAAGTCATTTTTATTATCAGCTACTAAGCTACTCCAAGACTTATTTACACGGTACATTTTAAAATTATGTTTTACAATATAATAAAATATGAAAATACTCCGGATTTATCTGACAACGGAATTATCCGCTTTTATTAAAATCTCGCCGCTGCGACGACAACGGAGTGCAAAGGGTTAATTTCAAATGTCTAGTACCTTTCCGATTAAAAAAAAAATGATGAATATTTTGATACTATAGAATGACACGAGATACAAAGAAATTGAACGTGCACATCATGTATATATATTTCATTCGACGTATTTGAGCGAACATTTCCAAGGATTTCCCGACAATTACTTGCGTCGTCAATAAATTGCCTTGGTCTGTTTAAACATACTGCGATTGTGATCGGCAATTTAACGAAGAAATGAATGTTCAGCGTATTACATACACAAAAGTGTCAGTGGAATGTACCGTGGTAGAAAAAGTTTATTATTATTATCAGAATGTTGTTAAAATGCCACAATAATTGCCTACTTGCTACTTGTAACACTTATATCCTACGTTTTTTTTATAATACATAGGAACGTAATTACTAGCAAGTAGATTATTCCTTTCCCGTCGACGATTTCTCCGTAACGCTATGTAATAATTGAATTCCTTTTTCCTATTGGCACGTGGTACAAGTAACAGTTTATTGAATCGTGACATTTGTTATTACGTGTAGATTGTTTTGTAAGGTTTTCAAGTTATTGATTCGACACGTGCTTTCTTATTTCTGTGAGAATAGTACACAACACTAAAACTACCGGCCGAAATAACTGATTTCCAATTTTTTCGAAAACTTTCCCAATTCGATAAGAAAACGATGTAGCAAATATTCAACTTCCATCGTATAAAATCGAAATTATTTAAATGATAATCTTTTGCACCTTTTGATCTCTCTTCGTCCAAAATACTTATTCAGTATATTTAACACTAAACCTACCGACGTTATATCTACTAAAATCTAAATATACTCAATAACGACCTTACATAAAGAGAAGTGGCGAGAGAAAGAAGATAATTAATTAACTCATTTTGCTTTTGTAAGATAGAAGTGGAATATTTACTTCATGGCTACTCTATGAATTTAGATAATTTTTAGAAAATATTTTGGAATCGGTCTTTTGACTGCCTTGCTAGGTTTAGTGTTAAGTAGAATAGATATAACGTCAGCGATTCTAGCGTTAAGCAGCGTAGCTGAAATTGAAATCAACAATGAATCTGTAATTAACTATCAACTTCCATAGCACTTGAATCTCATTTTGAAGAATATGTAAAAATAGTGCTTTATTTAAGATACCAAATATTTTAACTCCCACATTTTATGGGAGAAAAATGTATTGATGTGATTCTTATACATAGAAGTTAATTCTGAACGCACAATGACACAAGAACGAAATGAAACAGAATTGTTCTTGCCATCCATTTTTTAAATATGTTTACTAGTTTACGAGATAAGTGCTATTACATATTCAACAAGTGAAATAGCAGCGCACTTGGTCTAACGAGTTCATGAGTCCTCTATCTTGCGCGGTGGACTTTACTCGATAATTTTCATTAAATTATTGCACCTATCTCTCCATAGACCAGTGAACGTTTCACGGAAAAAAGTAATAATTAATGAAGTTTCTATCGTTTCTATTTTATGTCTATTCGAATGTTTCACTCGTAGCACGAGTTACGAAGTTCTTCAGCTTCTCGCACACTTTCCTCCACCCTATAACTTCGAGTGTCTTTTTCATACTTGCCTATTCTTCAAATAAAACTAACTAATACCAGTACCGGTTACTTAACGTGGTATCTATCATTTCTGCTTAAAATTGGGACTAATTCTTTGCTAATAGCACGAACTTCCAAGTTTTTCAGTTATTCATACACTTTCCTCCAACCCCATGACTTCGAGGAACTTTTTCATACTTGCCTCTGTTTCAAATAAAACTAGTTAATACCAATACCGATTAATTAACGTTGCCTTTATTACATCTGCTTAAAATTTGAACCAATTCTTCACTCGTACCACAAGTTTCTCAGTTTCTCACACTTTCCTCCAACCCCATAACTTTGACGAACTTTTTCATACTTGCCTCTGTTTCAAATAAAAATAACTAATACCAATACCGATTAATTAACGTTGCCTTTATTACATCTGCTTAAAATTTGAACCAATTCTTCGCTCGTACCACGAGTTTCTCAGTTTCTCACACTTTTCTCCAACCCCATAACTTCGACGAACTATTTCATACTTGCCTCTGGTTCAAATAAAAATAACTAATACCAATACCGATTAATTAACGTTGCATTTATCATTCCTGCTTAAAATTTGAACCAATTCTTTGCTCGTACCACAAGTTTTTCAATTTCTCACACTTTCCTCCCATAACTTCAAGCGTCTTTCTCCTACTTGTTTCTTCTCCACATAAAACTAACTAATACCAATACCGATGGTAAAACAAACTTACATAACTAACATCAAACGATAAGACGTAAAATGTAAACTTCAACACGACAGAATACAGTTTCTACCAGCACACCACACTTGTACACCTAACGTTTAAGGAACAACGACGTCCATCGCTGTAGTTACCTTCTCGCAGATCGCCTTCCTGTCGTTCTACCCCCGTTTTCCCACGGAACCTTGTCACACGGCCGTTCCTACCAATTGGCACACGAACTTTCGAACTTCGCGACGCAAGGACCTTCGAAAATTTCCGAGTGAATCTCGAATGACATTGCCGCAAAGGGGACTCAAACAAAATGTGTATCGCCACCGCTGGTCAACGTGACAAGGTTACAAGCCAATTAAGGCGAGGCACCGTGTTGCCGTGTCCCCATTGCATGACTCCCCTCAAATCATTACCGGCGTAATACTTTTATTTACAATTCGCACCCGTCTCAATTATCGGAATTATTGAAAACATCATTGGAAACACAGCTGTGCTTCCTGCTAAATATTACAGCCATTTTGGGTCCTCTGTCTGTTAATGAGGAAATATTTATTATTCTGGTTGATGCCATGGGTGGAAGCTCTTTACTTTCTCGTGTTGGGTGGACTATTTTAAGAGAGATTTAAGTGATTTTAGTGGTAGTATATTTTGTTTATGATATCCTGCGTTGTTGCACTTTGAAATGTACTATAGCTCGTATGGCTACCATAATGGTATTGAACCAAATGATTCATCTAGTGAACTAGGTCCATGGCTGTCAGTCTCTTGGCTGATCTATCGTTTCCGTGAAAATCTTTTTAACGTTAGAAGAACTGACGATTGATTTAATAAATTTGAAGATGTAGATAATTATGTTTTAATGAAGGGAATTTTTAACGCTAGAAGTGCTGACGATTGATTAGGTAAATTTCAAGATGTAGATAATTATGTTGAAATGCAAGGAATAATTGGTGAAGGTAAATTGATCGATTAGATTCGTTCTATATTGAAATTTATGTTATCTTTCTTTTTTAGAAATTTAGGGATCAGTAATTTTTAGTTTCTTGGTAGTGTTACTGTTAAATTGTTTTTGGTGTTTGTCCCGGAAATAAATGAAATTGATTTAACCCTTTACAGTCCTATGTCGAGCTACACTCGACGTAGATTTTCACTTCATTTTATTTTCCAACGATTTAATATCGACTATCAAATTTAATAATGATTTTGTAACATACATAAATATCCGTCCGAATCTATATATATTGCTATTATTAAAAAAAATTAATTACTGGCGATAGAAAATAGTAGGAATTAATTTCATTTAGCTCATTACAAAATTGACAGAATAACTCGGATCGCAAAGGGTTAAAATATAAGACTGTAGTGTATGTGGAAATTGTGCGATGGTATTGTAATTAAGAAGGTAATGGGAATTTTCTTGTGCCGTGTTCTTGATGAAATTTTGTTAGCGGGAATGTTAATTATCTGAAAAGGTGGGTATACGGTAGATGATGAAATCATATCAGTTTGAAGCTAGGAATGTAAAAATACCGTAATGCAGGAGACATAACGGGGTCGAGCATAGAAATTGAAGTTTCCAAATAGGGGACCAGGTATTCAAAATTCATTTAAGATTATAGGACACTGACGCTGTGAATTTAAATGCAGAGGTTTAGCTATGTTAACACTAAAACTACCAAGGCAATCAAAATGATCGATTCAGAAATTATTCGAAATATTCTTGTAATTGGTAGAGGAACCATATAGTAAATCTTCTACTTCTATGTTATAGAAAAAGAATACTGGACTGATCATCTGTTTCACTCTTAATTATCCTCTTTCCAAAGTACTTACTCAGTATATTTAAATCCAATAGACATGAAGCCGATAGTTCTAGTGTCAAAGCAACTTAACACTTTACCGACCGGTACTTTTTAACATCCTACCCACTTCTGATCGGTCACTTGCACGCAAATATTTCCCTGATACTGATATCTCTTCGAAAATTGCAAAGTTTCTTCACTGAGTCCTTGGCACAGTTAACCGCAATGAAAAATAACAATTTATTAATTTCCGTAGCGACCAATTAATAAGTTAAAAGCCCAAAAGTGTTGGGCCCGAAAAGTCGATTAATCGACTACCGTTCGGTAAAGTGTTAACATTTGTAATTCTATGTTAACATGATTCTGTGTTAAATTTCCTAAAATTTTTAGAGTAAAGGCATCTAAATCTGCAACTGAAAAGAACCCTTCCAGATTGCTATTTTTTAGTGATGCGCAACTAACAATAATATTCCCTCCCCAATATAAACGGGAATTCAAACAAAGCAAACCCGACACTCAAAGCGTTAAGTATCGTTAATTTCTCGAAGAAACTGGAACTTATGTTATTACTCTCATTAAACATTAAGAAACGATTTCTATTTTACAGAGCACTGAAAAATATCACTTTCACCCGTTATACCTCCGAGAATTAATATGCACGTTAATGGATAGATTATTCCGTTTATTTGAATTTATGTTCATGAGAAAGAAAAACCGACCGATTAAATCGGAAGAGAACCAGGAAGAAATGAATTGGTTGGATCGAAAAATTGCGTACTATTGGCAAACAAATATTCTGAAAATGTTGCACACCGTTTTGAATAGCTGTTAAACGTCACTGTGTATCAGAGAATAAATATTTGCACGGTGCTTAACGTCTAGCTCGTAATTACGCTATTAATAATTGTATACGATGGACATAATCTATGCAAATTGTGAAAATAATAAATATTTAATCTCATTGCTGTTTTTAGTCACATTATATCTATAAACACTAGTTATTACTATATATTAATTATAGAATACTACATTAGTAATTAGTAATTACGCTGTTAATAATTATATACGTTGGACATAATCTACGCAAATTGTGAAAGTAATGAATATTTAATCTCATTGCTGTTTTTAGTCACATTATATCTATATACACTAGTTATTACTATATATTAATTATAGAATACTACATCAGTAATTATTTTCGTTACATATTACAACAATTTTTCAAACTCTCCGCAATTGACGAAATAAAATACGTTACATCCCAGACAGAATGGAATATTGCAGCAATATTGCAGCAATATTGCCGTGCAACATTAAACGTTGCAGGGAATATTGCCGCAACATTGCCGCAACATTGCTGCAATATTCCTATGTCCGCCTCTTTGTAGCTTGCAGGAATATTGCAGCAATATTGCCGGGAATATTGCAGCAACATTGCAGCAAGATTGCCAATGTTGCAGCAATATTGCAGCAATATTGCGAACATTGCAGCAATATTGCAGCAATATTGCGAACGTTGCAGGAATATTGCGAACGTTGCGGGAATATTGCAGGAATATTGCGAACGTTGCAGGAATATTGCAGGAATATTGCGAACGTTGCAGGAATATTGCGAACGTTGCGGGAATATTGCAGGAATATTGCGAACATTGCAGGAATATTGCGAACGTTGCGGGAATATTGCGAACGTTGTAGCAATATTGCTGGAATATTGGTTGGATGAACAAACATTTATTTGTGATAATTGCATTTATTCAATAGAAAAAAAAAACATTTTGAATTTAAAAAAAAACGAAGTAATATTGATTTGTTACTGGAGTTTACGCTTGATGTTAATAATTATATTATCTTGTTTATTTGTTCCGAATTGCCATCGGTGTCATCGGATAACTGGACGTTCTTGAATTCTCGAACGATTTATTCTAAAGTTTTGGACTGGGAAAGCCAACTTTGCAATGGGATTTTTTTTTCTTACCTTACTCCTACTTTTTTACCCACGATGGGATTCGAACCCTAGTCTTTTCCGTGCGAACCCAGAACGTTGCCGCTACGCTACGGCAGCTCTTGATGTTACGTTCTACAGTTCCACTTAAATATGGCAATGAAACTTTAATTGCAAATATCTTAAAAACCATTGAGTGTTTGCCCCTATAATGGGGTATATTCATCAATGTTGAGCATACATTTCAATGTTGCCATTGCAATGTTCCCGCGGCAATATTGCCACTGCAATGTTGCAGCAATATTGCGGCAATGTTGCGGCAATATTGCGGCAATGTTGCAGCAATGTTGCGGCAATATTGCGGCAATGTTGCGGCAATGTTGCGGCAATATTGCAGCAATGTTGCGGCAATGTTGCGCTGCAATATTGCCACTGCAATGTTGCAGCAATGTTGCGGCAATGTTCCGCTGCAATATTGCCACTGCAATGTTGCAGCAACATTGCTGCAATGTTGCCAATATTGTGCAAGATTCGCAATATTGCTGCAATATTGCTGCAATATTCCAGTCTGTCTGGGATAGAACCGTAAACTTTTGGAATTCGTTGAAATAAGGTTTGCATAATCCGAGGCTCCGTTCTGAGAAAACTTTTTCAACGATTGGCATGGAGATAACACATTCGCGTGAAATAATAAGTAAGAAGGTATTGCAATCTGTGACAAAATCAAATTGTTACGCAATGGCGCAAGCATCGAGGAACCCCGGAAATATTAAGTGTTTCTAGAAATAGCACTTTTACTTCTTTGACCGATGAAATTGTGGTATGTTGCTTTGTATTTCTTATTTTAAAATACTACGGTCGTTTTACATAGAATTAACAATTTTAGGTGGATTGTGTATTTCCATAAACATGGTTTATTAAATGATAATTTGGAAGAAATCTTCTAGGGCCGATAAGGGTTTGAATTTGGTCCAAGACTTTTATTCCACATCCACCATGGTTTTGTAAATATACTGATATAATTATTAATAATTGTACTTTTAAGTAGATCGCCATATTACTTTTGCAAATATAATACATCATATAATAATTTAGAAAAGATTTTTCATATATCACAAGGATTTAAGCTTGGTTCCACTAATTGAGAGTTCAAGACTTTTACACCATGGCCTCCAAAGAACAATTATGGTAACTCTAATATAGCTTTGGACTTTTAATAATAGAACTGAAAAATGATAAATCAAATAATCAATATATATCGATGTTTTCGCAGTTCAGTATCCACTCAAGATCGTTGACTGTAAAATTAAATATTGACGAGTAACCCTCGAGATATGTTCTATAAATGCGTATGTACTATTTGATGGAAACATCTCGGCGATAAAAGATTGCATCAATGAAAAACCATGATGATAAGTTCATCAATAATCCACATGCCGATCTCTCGATAACAAGAAAGGCTTAGCTAACCCTCGGATTATCGTAAAGTACCAAATATACGTCGTTGAACGAAGGAACATGACAGGTAATTTTAAGAACCGTATAATCATTAGGAATTATCTTTTAAGACACTTCTGAATACTTTTCTCAGGGAAAAACCGTTACGCGTTAAGATGGAACGAGGTAGATCCCCGATATGGTTGCAACGATCTTACACAGTGTCGCAAGAGCATCTAATTCTGCGATTTTCCTCTTAAATTATTGATCTTCTCCTTTTAATTCCACATCTGCCGTCGAACTACGACGTAGGTATGGATTTACAGAATTTTCCTTCCAATTAATTGTATTCCAATTCCCATCACTTCTGACAAATCGTTCCTAAATTATCATATCACATCTAATTTCACAGTTCAGTTCGAAAGCCAATTAAAATCATAGATCATAGATAGAATCACTGTAAACACTTCGGCCAAAATAGAAAACAATAAAGTAGGTAATTTGTATCTACAGAACTCAATCAGCATTGGAAGGGAAAGGTAGTTATCGAAACTTGGCAATGGATATGAAGTTCTGGTCCCCTTTTTTTTATTAATTATCATATATTATGTCATAGTTTCGGTGATTCGAAGAGCAACTAAAATCTTACACTCCGGATATAATTACTCTAGATTTTTGGGCTAAAATACAACAAAAACAGAATACAATCAGTATTTGAAAAGTGTAACTTCCTAATAGGGTACTATAGGGGGGTAGGGAGAGGTTGTTTAAGTTAAAGGCTGTAACTTTCAACTGATCGAACTAAGTTCATATACAAAACAATCTCTTCAGTCGGCTGTACGTCAACAGTTTCAAATTACTTTGATCGACATAGATCTTTCGACATAGACTACAGTCGTCGATTAGCACTTTAGTTTCTCTAAGCTGTCGAGATTTTCTTTATTTCTACCGTAACGAATGCATCGTTAGAAAAAAACGGTCTATTTCAGATCCTGGGATAATTAGTACCCCATTTAGTTCAATACCTTCGTAACCGAAATGGTTTGGTGTAATTTATCCTTGTCTTACCATGACTGTAACCAAATGTTGCGCACGTAACCAGTTTATTGCTACGCGGACTGAAAGCGATAATGAAAGAGAAAGGAATTCCGTTGCTCGATCCGTGTTGTACAAGTCTAATGAAAAAGCAAATGCACACGTGGTTGTTGCTGTAAATGCAACTTATAATTTTCAACGAGCTACACTTTAAAAGAAAAAATTTACATCCACAATTCATCTTTGTATTGCGAAAAATCAAAGAATATTGGTCAAAAATTGAGAACTTTAATCAACGCAACTATACAATTATCATGCAATATTTAATTGATTAAATAATAACACACACTGTGCGTCATGAATTATTAGTCCTATTGTATCTGCATCACGTAATGAGTAGCAAAACAAAGATTGCTCCAGAGTAAAGTAACGTTTCTATTTCTGTTGTAAGAACATATAATTTTATACTCAGTGTAATCTATCTTTGTAATGTTTCCTTAAAAGGAATGATTATGGTCTTTTATCAGTTCATTGCCGATGAGCTGACTTCGTGCGACTTTTATGAATATTGCATGAAAGATTTCTCGAGGAACGCAAATACCGTTTGCATTGCCGATTCAAACAAATTGCCACGATAATACGTGTTAATTCTCGAGCATGTAATTAACGAATTAAGTAACGATTTTCCTCTAATTTTGTATGCACAAATTTAACAACGAATAATGTCCGAATACCGGTTGTATTTGATGAGAAGCGATATGAGTGTGCGTCAGTAACAGAGGCGCTCGAGATCTCCGACATGCTAATTAAAACCGAGGCAATCTGTTTCACTATAAACGATCAGTCCGGTTAAATGAAAGTCGGTTTCGATGATCTTAAAGACGATAAGAGATTCCGTTAGTGCGGAACACATGTCAGTGTGTTCTACTTATATATATATATCCAGCAAGATTCTTGTTAGGCTGAAACAATTGCGTCGTTTAGCTCTATCAATAATCGATCACTTGTTACTATTAACGCTATAACAACCAAGAAAGTCAACATAACTAACTCCTCATTTTTTTTTAAATTTCTGCAAGCTTATAGAGAGACCATAGAGTAGATATTCTACGTTCATGTTATAAAACATTAATTATTTTGATTCTACTTTTTCGAGAGTACTCATTTAATGCGTTAAAATATAATAGATTTAACTTAATAGTTCTAGTGCTACCGTTTGGAATAAGTTAAGAAAAAGTCTACGAAAAATATTGATCGTTCGATCGATGAACTTTCAATGTTGCGATATTTTTATTGTATCGTCATTCTAAAGTTTGGTGGGAAGGAAATATAAATTGTGATAGTTTTGAAAAAAATGATATAATTGACACCGCATTGCACGAATGTTTGATCGATATTTTCTTATATTCCATTTTTGCGAATTTAACTAAATAATCCATTTGTATGGTAACGTTGACAGGAATGTTGCTTAATGGCTTATTTGTTGAATTTATAGTTGAATTTCCACTACAGTTAAGTTTAACGACGCGGACGTTTCTTCTCGGCAATAATATTTCAGGATTTCGAAAATTGTTATCTCGTAAGTCAATCGAGTCTGACGAAACGGCGAACAGTTAATGACAGATAGATATAAACATTCGAAATTACGAAACAGACGATTTCACACGGGAACGGTAAACCGAAATGCATTTGCACGTGTAACAACATCGAGACAATGTTTTGAATTCATAAATCATTCTCGTCACGACAATATTCAATACTTGGAGAACAATTAATTTAACGTTATATTTGTAACTTACGAGCAAATCTACCTGTTTTCATTTAACGCGAAAGTAATCAATCGACTCTTCAAGACATTTACATTTCTTTCTTGTAATATTCCAACTTTAATTGAATCGCGATAACATTAACTCTGTCAATTTACCGTTGCTTTCTCTTCTATATAATTGTATAACAAATCTGTAGACAACGTAACATTCAAAAAAGAGGCGAGGAAAGTTCATTTCACTTTTCCCTCGAAAATTCCATTATTTACGTTTCCTCGTAGAAGTTTCATTGACCTTGGGGTATACCGGAATATTTGAAACTTATTGAATACTTAAAACTCATTCCTGTACCATAACTTGTCGCGAGACTCGAGCCGAACATTGCAAAAGCTTGTAACAACCTTCTGTCTACCTTCACTATCAGCCTTCTACTTTTGCCTTCGTTACAGATACATGAGTATATATTCTCAACACGTGCATACACGCATCATTAAAACCAGCGATCATAAGTAAGAGTTAGTATTAACTGGAGTACTCTTAGATTCTTAAGAATACTGGAAAGATAATACAGTATAAATAATTTCACGACTCAATATGCGTTACACTCCGCACATAATATGAATAAATCTAAGAATGAAAAATTTCTCATGAAAAGCCTTAATAAAATAGTAGCAATTATACATAATCAACCATTTACAGTACATATTCAGTTATTAATTACTAAACACATAGTTTATTTTAAAAAAGTAGAATTAATTGCACATTAAAATCAGAACTTAATACGAAAATGAGGATTATATTTCACAGTATTGTATTTGAAATGAAGAGTCAAATTTTACATTCACCTTAGACAACATCTCGAGAAAACACTTTCGAAGGATAAGTCGAACGTCGTCCGATTAGTTATGCAATTTTTGCAGTTAGAATTCCAACGAGAAACCGAATCGCTCGTAAGGAGGTTCTTGTTGCTCAATCATTGCAACGACATGTAAGACATACGAATTGTACTTACCTGATTTCTGTACGGTACGTTTGACGTAGAGACAGATGAGCTGAGGATATGTCACATATGAAGAAACTTCCTGGGCATAGGATTGACATACGTAAACGAATCAAGAGTAGGTCGATGACAGTCGAACCGGTCGCACCGGAGGACGATCTCAAACTAATAACATGCTCTAATAACACACGATGGTCGCTTCCACCTGTCCGCTAGCTAATAAACTTCAATCTCCTCCCACCATGTTTTTAAAGCGGCCGCGTTAACGCTTGAAAAACTTGGAGTTCTTTGCCTGGGGGAAGAAGTCTGTATATCGTTGAAATGCACACAAACATAAATATGACTTGGTAAATGAAATCTAAAACTACCTTCTCGTGTCTCCTGTCCGGTGAAAGAGAAGTGGTGAAGATCTCGTGGATGAGCAATCACTTGGAGGATATATACAATAATTTCCATAAGTGTATTTAATTGCATAATGAGAAATAGAATTCATCTTTATTCGAGCTACGGTAAACCGTACTTTCGTTGTCACTTTACTTGGCTGTGTTTTATAAAGTACAAAGAGATTTATTGTACAATTTTTTACTGTGGTTATATTGGCTTGTTATTGTTTTATTATAGTGAAGTTTATATATATTTCATGTGAACTGAAAAGTATCTTTGTGAATAAGTATCGCGTTTGTAGTTGTTAATTTAAACTACCTTTTACGAATTTTCGAAGATCGTTGTGTAAGAAACGTTTTAACTTAAGTAGTACACGTAAAAAGAGATAGATTGACAATTATTATTATTATTATCGCCGTTTAATTCTTTGATTCTTTGAGGAAAGTTTATTTATAGACGGCCATTTCCATGAATTATAAACTCTGCACGTAAATCTGGCCCCAATTTTGCACTAACGTGGAATATGTCGTAAAAAACAGTGAAATCTGTTACTAACTTTAAATCTACATACACTGCGTTAACTAAGATCTATCCGTAGATCTTTGATATGTATCTGGATTTGTTGCACAGCCAGGACACGTATGTAAAGATTCATGAATGAATATTTCACAATCTAGGCAGAATGTTTCTTTACATTTTCCGCAAATGTATACCTGAAAATATATTTTCATATAATTCACTATACACGATTAAGCGATCCATGTGTTAATATGTTCCGTGCCGGATCATTTTTTTAAGACTTTCTGTTCAGGCCGCGTGGGGCGTATACGATCCACACTTTGACAATTAAATAAATTTGTTTGTAACGTATGTACTTACAATTTTTATACATGATATTAAGATGCCTATATTTAAATACAATATATTTTTCACAATAAAATTCTTCGTTTTGCAATGAGAAATACAAGCGGCCTGAACGAAAAGTTCAGTGGGGATCATATACGCCCCACGCGCCACGGAACGTGTTAAATAATTTTGAATAACATATTCTTTATTAAACCTTACCTTCTTCTCTTTTTGAGTGAATGTCTTCTGACAACCGTAACAAGTCGAAGGGCTACCATTATACGATATTTCTTCAAAAGGCTCAACAGGGAATAAATAGTGATAAGATCGCGCTAAATGGGGCGCGGATACTAAAGTCAATCCGCACGCTCTACATTCTACAGGAAGTTCGCAATGTTTACTGAGACACTGAGGGCAAAGATACCCTGTACTCATCAACTTTACAGATTCGTCAGAATTTTCTGCATGACTAGAAAAAAAAACGATGTTACACTGACAAATTAAAATGTCTAATGAATATTATTGATTAATCTTAATTTTCACTTTGCCTACCACATGCACACTGTCATAGATGTATCAGCAGCAGTCGAATGCAAGGCATGATGAGGGAAACCCATTTTTACAAGCGCAGCATCCAGTCTGGTTGCAGCAGGTGGTGGATCTATATGCATGTTTAATTGTTCTTTATAGTGTTTATCGTCCAATACGACTCCATGCTCTCCACCAGTGGCTGTGGCCATTCTTTTGCAAATAAATAACTCTGCAGCTAGTCCTATTACACTACATCTAACACCATCTGTTTTCATATTCTAAAAAAAGTTATTTTATTAATATGTTGTATCAATATAATTAGAGTGTGAATAAGAACACATACTTGTATGGTTTCATTGATATCTCCTGGATCACAGGTAGTAAGAGCACCTATTATTATGAGTATCTCTTTGCTAGCATGGGATGGTAGTAGGCGTAAAGATTTTAATGCTAATTCCAAAGAATTCTGCAAGGAGGGTTCACCGGCTGGTGTAGTTTGTTGCATACCTTGTACTTCCTGCAAAGATGTGTAAAAAAAGTATTTAAAGATGTATATGATTCATCTACAAAAGTAGAGAATGTCTTGCAATTTACTTTAGTGTGCTTCTTTGTATTTCCAGATAGTTCACTTATTTTCTCAGCTCTTTTATTTCTTGTAATAATTACTCCCAATTGGCTTATTGGATTTTGGTAAAAGAATTCTTCGATAAAGTCCTCTAAAAGCTTGAAATTAAATTTGACTAATTAGAACCTTGTGTACCTTTAAATGGTAACAATGAGAACAATGACATAGTAATATATGTACGTATGTACCTTTAAAGAACATAAAAATCGAGTTGGTTTCAAATCTTGATTAGACATTGACTCTGATGCATCTAAAATGACATAGAGATGCCTCATCATTCCTAGTCTGGCACCAGCCTTTCTTTCCAATTGACGCTTCCTTTTAGCATTGTGAATAATATCCGCAATGGATGCTTCCAACATTCCATGATCATCTTCCTTAATTGCTTCCCTACATTAATTACTTCTATTACTTAAAGAATCAGTGATATAATACTACATTAAATAGTTGTAGCAAAATTATAAAAAATGATACAGTAGCTTTTTGCAGTATTAATAACAATACAAGTAATTTTATCCTTACTATAGAATGTTACTAAAATATTTATCAAGGCTATCTTATTTCGTATGAAAAATATTAATTTATATTTGCATGATCGTAAATTATTATTCATTAGACAATAAAAATATATACCATGTCTTTTCATAACCAGTCTCCCACCGATATTCTTTCTCTTCCTCTTCATCGGCCATTCTTTATGGAAAGACAGTAAGAAAAAAGAATAAAGCTTTATTTATTTTTGCAATTTATATAATTACACATTTTTTTCATACATTCATTTAAAAGGTATTCTTACTTTATTAGACGCTGGAGGGCTACCTAAAGTTCCGTACGAATTAGGTTAAAGTTGTTTATATTGTGGTAAAAATCGGCAAAGTTCTGTCAATAGAGTAATATCATAATTATACTAAATTCTATTTGTAATATTGTCTATTATCGGACGAGAATTGCTCTTGAGGAAGAAGCTTAGTGAATTTTATTAAATTGTCACGCAAAAATATTCATGATATAGGAGTTTTACACGTGTGCCTATATAAAATTGCTTTTTCAATTACGCATTTCTCTTCTTTGAGTCAGTGAAGATCCAAATCGAAAACAAGAAATAGCAGTAGTCGCATGAAACAAAAAGTAAAAATTAATGAAAGTGCAGTTTAATCATACACAATTCATAAATCTGCGCGCAATAACCAATGAATATTTACGAAATCGTCTTGACATTAATTAACATAAACTTGCCTTTTCTACACAAGAAACAATGCCGGAACACCGTTGAATCCGGTGGAGACAGGCGGCAGATTTGAAATCGATAACGAAACATTCGCAAATAACGTGGCTACATTATATAATTTTGTGTCTGATTAGTGTTAATACATAATAAACGTGAAGCGTACCATATAAGGATAAATTTGTATAAAAACGCACAAAAGATAAGATTGAGCAACGAATGAAATACATTAACTCAATAAGGAATATCTTCCCGCCAAAAGGTAAACTGTTGCCGTGGCGGGCAGGCGCCATGGCGCCACTATCGTCAGACGCGATCACTGTTTTCATCCCGTCTCGTGCGGCGACGACAATTTTCCAGATCAAGGAAATTTGATTTTTCCACGGTTTATCGGGCGTAAGTTAATATCATTGGTTTGAGAAGCGATCGTATTGAAATCGGTAACGGACAAGTGTGTTCGGAAAGTATTCACGGTGAGACAGGAAGTGAATAGTCGAGGAGTTTTCGTGACGAGAGCCATCTTGACGAGCATCGGCTTGCTCGTGATAGACAGAGGACGAGTCTGTGGCGGCGGCGGCAGCGGCGGCAATGGCATCATTCCCAAATGCTTTCGTAAATTCTATACGCCCGCGTTATCCGCAGTTAGAATAGTCGCGTTTATCAGTAACGTGCTTTCACGGTGAGCCGGCTACTAATTCAAGATCGAATTATCTGTGAGTTTTATTCGTTGGTAACTTACGCCACTGGCCGCGTTTACAATGACTCCATGCTGTGCTTCACGACGTCTTATCATTTATGCGGGAATTCGTTTAGTTTAAATAAAACATATCGCGTGATATAGTTTACATTAGTCCGTAATATCGTAGACGGTTTACGAAATTAACGACGGTCACGGTGTGTGTACAGTGAATGCCAGAATTATCGTAGTAACGGCAGTGGTATCTTATTAAAAAATGTTCGTAGTTCGATTTCCACCGGCATGTTGCGTGAAAATTTTTCTGAGGCCCGCGAAACTTCGAACTCCGAATGTTTCGTTCTTTTTTTTTCTTCCTCGTTTTTTTTTAATCGTGATATAGCGTAAAAATAATTCGATGATCTTTGTTTATTACGTATTAAGAGTTATTATATTTCCCGATCTGTTTTATGCGCAATTATACATACACGAATATGAACTATATGAAAATAAGTATTTTCTTGTACAAATGATTTGAAATAATTGTTAGGAAAATTCATTGTATACTGATGATAATATGTTGTATTTTCGCAAATTGTGTTACTTTTGTAAACAATCGGCATGCTCTCTGATTGTTATCCGATAATGTATTTGTAATGTGCTCCATTTGTATGATATATTTTAAGAGCACAATTTGCATCGTTTTACTCAATGCCTATTCACTTTTTGTTAATGTTTGACGTATACATAGTATTATAGCGCAATTTATTATTCCGATACTTCTGTAATTATAGTATAAGCTTTCACGTACAATTACATAATCTAACAATGATTGCTTTAGTATAGAAAGTAAATGGTAATTGTGGGTTTTAGAGAGAAAAGTCACATTCAGAGATACGAAAGCTTTGTCAAACAAGATGGAGGGAAGTGATGGCCCTTCGGCCATCAGTAGCAATCCTACTGCTATTAAAGGTAATGCTTACAGTGCATTATTTGTCGATTTTCAAACAGACATTGATAAAATCTTAACATTAAAAGATGAAGCAACCATTACAGTAAATAATGGAAATTTTGGAGCCAAGGATTAATACTTGTAATTTATGTTGATACGAATAATATTACAATAAAATTCTTTGTGAAATATGGATTAATATATAATAAAATATATACAACCCAAAAAATGTAAAAATTCTTAAGACTTTTTGTTGTTCAGGCTTGATATTTGTATGTATATACTTTTAATGTTTTTTTGTTTTGTTTTTTTTTTTGGAGTAATACCATGCCAATGCTAAGAAGTCGGTAGTCTATTGGTATATCACACTATAGGAACCTAATACTCCGACTTATATTTATATTATTCCAATTACATTGACAATCTCTTAATTCCTTTGTAATATACCTTCTTCACATTGTGTTATTAGCTGCACAAGAAGAGATGGGAAGGTTAGATGTCCTTGTATGTGGGCAGTGTCACTCAGTTTTTCACTTCATTGAGGAATTTCAAGAGCATCGTACAAAGGAAGGCGCATGCACTCAAGTCTCACATTTTCGTGATAATAGTAATGTTAGTAATTTCTGAATTATTAGAGCAGATAAAGCCAACAATGAAAATGATAATTCAGCCTATTTGGACTGTGATGTATAATCTTTATGAATTCCTATTTTTGTAGAATGAACAAAAAGCACAAGTATGGGCTTTCCTTTTATGGAAAGATTCACAGATTCAACAAGAGGGGTCGGATAGAGATTCCACAAACTCTTGGAAACTTTATCAGAAGTGGTGCAAAATGGATACGCACATAAGAGATTCTTGGATTGCAGCTGGAAAAACCATTCAAACATTTACAAAAATAAGCAATGCAAAGATGCAAGATGTGCCAAGGCAAAATCAAGCAAATACAAATGCAGAGGGTAATTCTCATGTTAAAAGAAACTGTTTGTATATCTTTAGTTACACAGATGTTTCAGTGGAATATCTTTTTACTTGTTCTGTACAGGAAAACCGGTCGTAGTTCGTAAAGTAATAAGAAATGGACAGCCAGAAGATGCAGGTGAAAAGAAAGATAAAACTTCGGAAAGTAAAAATCAAAAAAGTAACGAATCCTTTGAGACTGAAGTAGAAAAGAAAGAGAAACCAAAGTTAAAGCCGTCTATAAGACCTAAAGTCAGTTTCAATTTAAATATATTAAATAGATTAACCCCTTGTATATAAAAATTAATTTATCGTTTTTTTTAGGGTAAATCTAGTAAAGCCGGCAATGAAGATACGAGCGACGAAGAATGTACCGTAGAAAAAATTTTAGCAAAACGTTTTAATCCAAAAAAGAGGTGTTCAGAATACTTATTGAAATGGGAAGGTTATGGACAGTAAGTTTCTTATATTGTTTTTCCATGTATGGACGAACGGTTAGAGGGATTTCGTTCTAAAACTATAAAACCTCTATCACTGAAATAGTTACTATTAAAAATTGACAATATTTTTATTTTTAGCGAACACAATACATGGGAACCTGCTGAGAATGTTGCTACCTGTAAACGTTTACTGGAAGAATTTGAGAGGAATCTCGCCAAACAAAAAGAATTAAAAGCGGCGCAACAACAGGCTAATGTTAAAGCAGCCGGACGTGGTGCTCACGCTGCACAAAAAACTGTTATAAAAGCAGAAGCAAGCAAACCTGGACCAAGTACGGCAGTTCATGCAGGGTAAGAGACTTCAACTTCTCACAAATGTTATTAAATGTGTTTCTTTCTGGTATAAATGATATTTCGAGTTATAAAACGTCTATTACAGGCGGCCAATGCGATCAAGTAAATCAAAAGCGATGGACCAAGTGAAACAGTGGTGCGGTTCGATGAAAGACGAGGACAATGATTGTACGTTTATTATATATACAAACACACATTACACTTTTCCCTTTCTCAATTTCAAAAAGATAAGTCTATAAATGATCTTTCAGTATTAGGTAAAAGAAGAATGGACTATTCGGAAAGCGATTCCGAGGACGGAGGAAGCAGCGCTGCAAAACGAGTTAAAGGTGACACAGGCAGTGACGAAGATTGGACTGGAGAATCCGAGGAGGAAAGATTACTGGGTCGCAGTGACGTGATTCAACGTGCATTTAATCGTGCTAATGCGCAATCAAACGGGTCTAATCGTGCCAGTTCATCGACCGATCTTGCGACCTCCTTAGGACTTCAATCACCAGAAGGATCAAAGTCTAACCAACCTCCAGTTTTAGTAGCAAACGCTAAGGGAGTTGTTAAAGTCGATCCAAAACAAATGCCAAACTTAACATCCGGCGTATACGTGATGTCCCGGAAAGACGGCATCATTAAATTGGATTCATCTCCTAGCGGGAAGCTAGCTGTAAAAGGTTCGCCAACAACGCAAGGTGTTTTGATGGTTCAAAATCGGGATAACTCTAACGTAGTGAGGAAACAAGTAATATCCGCATCACAGTCCAATTCTATCACGCCGGTGAAGGTGGTTTCTAAAATGGATGGAAGTCAAGTTGTCACGCAGATGAAAGTAGTTTCTAAGCCGATTACGAGTAAAGCAGGAGGTACACAGAAAACAGAGCCTATAAAGATTCAGCCAAAACCAGATCCTACGCAATTACCACAGATACATGTCGTGGCCGCGGTACCGACTCCTATCACTTTGCAGCCAAGAATAAGTACAGGTATACGTCCTGGACCTGTTACAGGCCAACGCAGTGCGGATGGTCGTCCATTGTTACCAAGACCTCCACTGCGTGCAACGACACCGACTAGTGTGCTCGGAATCGGATCCACGATTCGTACGCCGGTAAGGGCACCAGCCCCGAGACAAGTTCATTCGCAGCAAACGCGTCAGGTGTTACAAAAACGTACAACGGCCGTAACTACACAAAACAATTCGGTGAGTCCTGGAAATGTTACTCAGATCAGACCGAAGTTCACGGTTCTTAGTTCGCAGCCAAAGCAAATTGTAAAGTCTGGAGCCAGTCCAGTCCAACAGGCTAAGCAATCACCGAAAACACCAGTCGGTAAGCCACAGTCATTGTTATCTCCGCAGCAAAAGTTATTAATGGCAAAAAGAAAAGCTCAAGAAGCAGCAGGTATCATTAAACCAGGCGGTCGTGGCCTCCTGGCAGGTGCTCGAGCTACCGCCGGACGAGGTAGAGGAAAAATGACCGATGCCCAGATAGCGGTCACTCCGGGAGGCAAACCGAAAGAAAGTAAATTGGCAGAAGGTGATGGACTTCATATGGAATTCCATGAGGTAGGCTCGGAAGAAAGTAGCAGCGAAGGTGAACCCGAACTTCCACCTCCCGAGGCTGATGCGATTGCAACTACGGAGCCGGACAGTCCACCGCGACCTTTCACGTTGTGTCCTCTTACTGGACGCATTATTGGCCCGGATGGAGAACCCGTCGAACAACCCACGGAACCAGAACCCGAACCGCAGCCAACGACACCTCTAACTACTGTCAAAACGACCGCAGTTACGTCCGAGAGTATAGACGTCACAGCAACGACCACCACCGCCGAATTGGTTCTACCATCTCTCGATTCTTTGACAGATGGAGGTGGTATAATGAGAGTCGAGATGAGTCCTGGCGGCACGACAGGGACGATCGTTCAAACCACAGAACCGACACAGATCAATCTATCAAATGTTAACGTCACTGCTCCGGATCTTCCTTGTCTGGACGATACGACTCCTACCGTTGCAGCACCAGTTACAACCGCGACGACAGCTTTGGCAGAAACGACATCCGCTGTGGAATCCTCCATTGCTCCTGGATTGTCTACGGCTACGGTAACTTCTACGACGACAATGTCTGTTGGTTCCACGGAAGTTAACAAGACCGAAGAAAAATTACCAGAAGAGAGGAAAGTACCGGAAGATGCATCGAATTTGGTAACAATTACGGGAGAGGATGGTGTCGTTTATCAAGTAACAGGACAGGCGGAAGATGGTCAAACACTATTGGTAACGCGAGGTGCAGATGGTGAACAACAATGCGTTTACGTTACCACGGAACAACAAGGAGATGAAGGATCTGTATTAACTCTGGACCATGCTGTTGCCGAAGCCGTTGCACAATTGATACCCGATCAAGTAAACTTGACTCCGCAATTCTACGTGAAAGAGGGTGGAACAGAACCGACTGAAAATCCAATGGTTATGTCTATAATGGATAATACCACCACTACGGACGTAACTGGAGGACAGGAGGACACTGATGGACAAGCACAAGTTGTAGCTCAAGTGGTACAAGCGGAGGAGCCCACTCCAGGTAATGTAGCTACGAACTACCTTCTAAGTTATTATTATATTAGATATCTTACATTCCTTCTAGTACAATTGAATCGTTATTTGTGGAAGTCATTTTTGAGAAAAATTCATTTAAGTTATATCTCAGTCAAATATAAGTGTTTTTTTCAAGTACTGCTAAATGTTGCGGAAGAATTGAAGGTCTAGTTGGCGCATATTTTGTAAAGCAATGGCGGTAACTACGTTTCTTTTATTAATATCATCAGGTGGCACCAGAAGAGTCGTTTTACTCTTACCAGACGGAAATTTGATGATGACCGAAGTGGACGAAGAGCAGTATGCAGCTCTCGAACTCGACAAGTGAAGACATTGTTAATGTCGATGAACGCGAACAGAGTAAACGATCATGCATCGAACTATACAATTTATATGGAAATTGTACGCTTAAGGGTGACCGTGGGTTGTATATATGTAAGAACGTTCACTTCGTACAATTGGAATCGGATAGGACGTCGACATTTTCCAGCTAAGACATGCACAATGTGGTAAAAATAGCTGGCGCAATGTAAAAAAAAGCAAAAAAAAAAATAAACTAAGAATACAGAAATACACAGACACGCAATCAGACATAAACACGGTGAAATCTAGGCGTTAGATTAAACGAACCATGTTTTAGAATTTCATGTCTCAGTGTAAAAGGAAAGTCCGCTGGAATTTTAATTTTTATGTTTAATTTATGATATGAGAAATACAGATGCATAGTTAACGGAACAAAAAAAAAAGATATCACACCTTCAATATCACCATTATACGACGTCTGAAGTAAGCATTATATTTGTAGGATAGCGAAGTATAATCTGGGGTTTTATATTTTCCAAACAATAATAGGCTTTAACGAGGAACCCTCTTTATTCCCCTTGCATACAAAGTCCAAAGCTTATTCGCGCCCAATATCGAGAATTTGTCTGCATATTGGTATCATGAAACACTATCGAAGCCGACGATGAGTATCGTTTTCCCAAAATGTGTAAATACAAACGTAAAAATGATTACTTTTATTGGGAATGACAAAGAGATTTTTTTTTACACAGAGCTTGAACCTAGTTTGACTATCCATTGAATTCTTTTTTCTTTATCGTACAATAAGCAGAGAATGCAAACGAAATTCCCTTTGGTCCGAATAGTCGGAAGTTTAGATCGATAGACCACCGTTGTTTCTGTGTATGAATTTCATAAATTCGTACTGTAAATTTCTTATACGACCGTGAAACACATTTGCGTTCTACGGACTGTGTATGCTTATCTATAGAATAAATAAGTGCACTCCTATGAAAAGAACTCATAATTTCTGAAGTATAAGGCTTTCAAAAAACAAAAAAAAAGTGGAAAAAAATATAATGTTGTTTAATGGAACATAACGCGCGTCTCAGTTATTAGAAGCCCATTCCTTTTCAGGGGAAAGAGAAACTGCTCGATGTTACATTTAAGTGTTTAATCTTTAATGAAGTTTCACGGTACTCGTCTCGTAAAATATTGTTCCTCGTTGGAATCACGACGAAAAGCAACTGTATTTTTTCTTTTTCTTCTCGTACAATTCCACACACTTCATTGTAATAATTGAAGTAACTTCGTTATGCGTTCGTATCGAAAAAAAAGATAAAGAGATAAAATAACGAAATTTCACAAACCGATCAATTGTGTTTTATCGTTCGTTCTTGCCTATTTGTATTGTTAGATTGTACATACAAAGGTAATTATGTAAAGTGGTGTCGTATACATAAAGTATATACGTATAGTTGTCTAAGCATGTCGATATATCAATTCGAAGAGCGTAATTCTTTGAGAATAAGTGTACCTTACGCAGTGACAACGTAACACCAAAAGAAATACGGGTTTCAAAGGTGTTATGGGAGTTAAACTAGATTCAAGCATAAAAACTTAAGGAGACGATGTGAGATTCTCGTTGAACGGAGGATAATGGAGAACGAAATTAAACGGATGATATTGCACGAAATAAAATCATTATGCATCTTCTCCGTGTGAAGAGTGAAACTATTTTACACGATGTACGGCCAGGAATATAAAATCCTAGTATTTTACTAACGTAACCCTTTTGTACATAAAATTTCAATCTCTAAGCCTTTATATAAAAATTGTTTCCAAATAAATCGTACTCTTAAAATTAATCCCTTAGGACTGTTAGAACTCTGCGTTGCCTATTTCCGTTTCCCTCTTCTATATTTATGTATTAATTCATCCCCTTCGATTTCGGTTATCAATTACCTGTATTATTCCATGTAGATCATTTTCAGTGTATAATTGTTCCGTAACTAATTCAAAATAATACAATCTATACGATCTTGATCGTCAATCGCACGAGACGAATCGAGCGTTTGTCAAAGTTCAATGGCGTACATTTAATTAACGAATTGTCAAGCGAGCATATTTGTTAGATATACTTTTCTGAGATGGATTATACTCAAGTAGTTTCTTATACTAACACCGAAGATAAACGGGATGACAAGCAGTTTAATTGGCAATTATCCTATTTCTCTAAATCTTATCGCGATGACATAATCCTTCAACCTATATCGTGCTCCTTGCATGTAAGTAATAAATAAATTGAACCTTCTGCCTCACCACAAGAAGTATTAGTGGTAATTTTCATTTACTTAAAAAAATAACCAGAATTGCCAATTTTTCACAAATTCGTGCAATAATTAATTAGAGTTGCAGAGGTCCATTTGGTATCGTATGTCCTTTGGACTTAAAGACGTTAGAATTTCAAACGCGAAGTTTACATAAAGAACAATGTTTAGAACCTGTGTCAGAGGATACAGAAATCGAGGAAGCTCGACCGGAAAGTTATGATTCAGAATCTGGTAAAAATTTGAGGAAATATGTTAGTTTTTCGATTTAACACGAAACAACGGTTGTAGTAATTTATTTTAAGATCCTCATCGAAGTCGTTCGGCAATAAATTCGAAAAGAAGAACGTGGGATGAATACAAAAGGCTGGCAAAGCTCGCAGAATCGATGCCAAAACCAGATTTGCATTTAAAGCCCGTATTAACGCATGTAACGTCTCTGCGAAAGATTTGCATCAGCAGGTCATTTCTCTTTGGTTTCATTAATTATTTCAGATTCTATAAATATACAGTATGACTCCGTATAACGCGGAAGATTCTGTTTTATGTTTCGCTTTCATAATTCTTTTCCTTAATTCTAAGGTGCAGAAAAGAACAATTTTGCAGTTTGATTTTTTTCAATCGCTTTATAAGAGGTCCTACTGTCTTGGAAGAAAATATTGCTTAATTCATCGCAATTATGAAAGTAATGCGTTGAAATTGTCTTTAATAGCATTTTACACAAAAGACATCGTAACAAGGAATATTTATATTCTTTACTATTAAAAAAAAACTATTTCTCGAATTTCTACACTTATAGCTTAAACAAAATGTATGGTTTGAAGTAATCCACTTCTCTTATCTTAAAATCAAATTATTAAGCTTACACAAGTCATTAATGATTGATCATACTGTGAGGTCATTTTAAGGTCATATCGTCTAACGACTAGTATATCAGTGACCTTCAAGTAACCCTGAAAAAACTATAGATTATATAAATTTTAAGAATTTTTTCTATATGTAAGATTACAGCAAAAGATTCTACAGAATGTTATGTTACTTATTGATAACTTTAGCAATTGTATATTTAATACATATTTTTATTATCGTCAGAAGAGAGAAGGAAAAGGAACCATTACAATTAAGCACGCAAGCGAAAAGAAGTATAGTAAAGACTGCTATTCAGAAAACAATCCTGATCGCGAATTCCACATACGTGAAATTTCATAATTTTAAGCTGAAGAAATTGTACAAGGTATGCCCATAATTTTCGTTTGCATTCGTAATATTATCTTGCGATTTTATCTCTCGCAGAAAGTAATCTCGTTGAAGAATATCGATAATTCCCCGGCAAGATTTCAATTCGATTCTAGGCCAAGTCAGTCAAAGTTTCTTGTGGTAATGAAAACTATGAAGGGAAACCGGAAGATCATTCCTCCGGGTATAAAATTGCGATTGATCATTTACTTCCGTTGCGACGAGCTTACGGAACCGGAAGAAATGCTTAAAATCAATGTGCAAAATGGCAAGCCAGTTTTAATTAAATTGCACGGTTACAGAGATATACCGGTTTTAAAAGGTAGAGTCTTACTAAATGTAACGTTATGTTATTATAATAATTATATATACAATGATAAAAACGTCCTAAGAAAGCTTTAAGCATAGGATAGATGTCAATAGAAGATAACTTCTTCATTTAATAGTAGAATATATCAAGGCAGTCCGACCGAAGTTCCTCTTTTTCCAATGTACCTATTTAATATAGTCTAATACATGCAATATTTAATTATTTAACTCTTTGAAGCACGAGAATGCAGAAAATAAAATGACCCATCTTGCACAGACATTTCTTTTTTTTTAATTGAACAAAGTTGGTTTACTTTTCTTAACAAGGCTATCAAATAATATAAATTTTCAAGGTGGGACAGAAAATGTCCCACAATGCATCTTTAAGTATCAAATAGGTGGGTCACATTTAACCAGTTAGCTGTGTTTGACGAGCATACTCGTCACGCGTAAAAGTTAAATACTAGTGGTTATTTAAATTGTAATTTTGACGAAAACTAAAATATATTCGTAAATTTCAAGATGTTTGCAATATTTTGAGTCCATGCCGAAGTAAAACGAATAACTAAAGGGTATAAATAATTTGAAATAGAATTATGCTCATCTCTCAATTTTCGTGACCCAAAATTCCAAAGAATTTTCGCCACAGTTAACTGGTTAATCTCGCCAAACCTCAAAGAGTTAAAGTTTAACTTAACTGTTAAACAGTTACTGTGGAATAGTGAAAATGAATTTCTAATTTAAGTGAAATTGAGAAGTATAGTAACAGAATACTGTTCCAGGGCGTGTCTTGTCGATTAGAAAATTAGTGAATCATTAATTTATTAATTTATCAAAATAGGAATTCGCATGATGTGCGAGGAATTCTGTAATCCTTGGGGTGAAAATGTACCTTCGTCAATTAATAGTTGGCATCAGGAAATAAACTTTGACGGAAGTGTCGAGGTAGTTCAATTTTCTATAAAATAAATTTATTAATAAAATGTCACATTTATTTTGAACTGATAAAGAAAAATTGTGAAAATACAATGTTACAGTCGATGATAGAAAGCTATTCTGAGAGCAGTTTCGAAAGCGCGACAAACAGTAAATTAAACGGGTTGATTTTCGATTGCAAACGAGGCTTTGTGGGTGAACGAATTCACGTAACAATAAGATTTAAGAATATTGGAGGAACCGGAAGATTCTTCGTGATGAGCGAAATTGATTGGTGTTCGATGCACATCGAAGTATTTTAATCACCTTAATCCGAAAATATTAAGATTGTTATTGCATTCTTTTCAAAATCATCAAGTGTTCGTGATATACACTACCGTTTATAAGTGTTCAGGCTCTCCCGTTTCCAATTGCCAAAATTTAAATTAAGTATTTCAATTTTCGCATTATATGATTTATACAATTATTGAGAGTGCCTAAAGACTCATGAGTTGTAGTGTACATCAATTTATAATTATTTTCGTTTTAATATATATAATTATCAAGAGATAGGTATTACTTAATAATGTAGGTTTTAGTAAATTAGAATTTCTATATGAATTATTTCCCATCAGGACGTTACAAGGAAGAATGCACTTATTATGTTCCCATTTGTCCTGCAACCTGTCTACTTTGCTCTCAAATCCCAAGAAGAAATATCTCTTCATACGTACTTCTTTCCAGACTCGTATGGCACTCACGTAAACGAAGGCTAATTTGCATAATCACGTTACGACATAACGTGACTTATAAGCTAACGAAATTCCATTCTTATCAGGTGGACAAACTGTATATACTTTGCGACAATTGTTCTATGGTAGCAACAGAAATAATCGGAGATGGTGTCATGTATGAGCAATGTTTCATTCGGATTAGCAAAGTGAATATGTTAATCTATTGAATTTTATTGTGATACAATTATAAAAAAATATAAAAAAATAAAGCTCGTTAGACTTATAATAGTCAACTATTTTTTAAATATGTTTTGGAACAAAATTCTTTATGATAAAATCAATATATGTAAATAAAAGTCTTCGGAATTTTTTGAAAAGAGCAAACAATGTTCTAGGAAATGGAGAAACACTGGCCATCCATGAATTTCGATAAAAGTGCACGTTACTATATTAATTTAGGTGTGAATATCTCGAGTAACATTTTACGAGGAGTAATATCCGTAACAAATACCAGGTAAACGTTACTTCGGCAACTATGATTTCAAAAGAAAATGATAGTCAACGATTTCAGCAGTTTTATACGAAATCAAATGGTTTATACTGTAATGTACATAATACATAAGAGATTAAAAAGATTTAAAATTATTTGCATTCAGCGAAATAGACATGCACTTCCGGTGGACCAAGCGGAACGGATTGGTCGATGAAAATAAATTTAACGAGATTGATAATTTCCCATTAGAATGCCTTGATATCCATCCGAATCATGGAATCCTCTCTTCTTCTTCCACACATCACTTCACAGTAACCGCCGACCTGAACAATTTACATCCATACCGTTATTTTACAGTTTTACAGTAAGTGCACCTGAATTTATATATCGAGAGGCTTTAACGGAACTCCTATGGCATTGAAATGACCTTAAGTACTACTGTCCTGCATTGTACTTGAATAAATCTAGCTATGATAGGTTCTCAGTCCACCTAAAAGTATCAGTCGCAGAAGTAATTAACACTTTATCGACCGGAAGCCTACTAATAGGCTTTTCGGGTCCAACGCCTTTGAACTTTTAACTTATTAATCGGTTGTCACTACAATTAATAAATTGTCATTTATCATTGCGGTTACCTGTGTCAAGGATTCAGTGACGAGAATTTATTATTTTCGAATAGATATCTTTTGTGGCCAAGTGATCGTTCAGAAGAGGGTAGGATGTTAAAAAAATACCGGTCGATAAAGTGTTAAAACGAAAATACAGGACATCACTTTAAAACATCAAAATCCTACAATATTATTGATCCCATGATAATAAAATGAATATAATTGTTATTGAGTTGTAACGAGTCTTTTAAGGACATATACTGACCAGTATTGTGTTTTCAGGTTGTACGTGGAGGACATACCTACTACATCTATCTCGAAAATAATGGAACTGCATACCAAACTGTCTAGAAATAGAAGACGGATTTGCTTAAGCGTAAGTTTTCAGTCTACGATTTACAAATGCAAATTAGTGAATTCATATCCTTTTTAGTCCGTGGATATTTGGATTGCTGATGTGGAAGTTTGGATACAATGCGTGTCTCCTGGCGATGAATACATAGAGGGTAAAATTTGTTTGATTACTCATGATAAATATAAATTTGTTTTGACAATAAGTACGATGATTTTTTAGGTGAATTTGAAAGTATTGCCGAAGCTCATTCTGGGATTCATTGCTGGTTGAATGAACACCCTGAGGAAACGGATCTGGTTGACGAGGAGGAAAGCGTCGATGAATTTAAGTCTACATCGGAATTGGTGAGCATGGACTTTAAAACTGTTCTGTATCTATTCATTTTAACTATTTTTAAAATATGTCTTAAATTGTCTGAAGTTCCAAGCAGAACGTATTACTTAATTTCCGTCTAGTTATCGTTTTCCCTAAATAGTTTAGATGTAATAAGGGATGTTGTATGCAAAACGCCCGCCATTTGAAGTCTTACAATGGTCAGAGTTGTTCAAATTCCCCACGATATTATTTTTAAATCCTTGAAAGAACGGATTAAGGCTCGAGTTAATACAGTTTAGCAATTTTTTACAAAGTCATTCTACTAGATTACATTCCTTATTTTTTATATCAGGAAGTCTGAAATCTGTTTCCTTTTTAAAAGAGTTGTTGGAATCTTATTGCACGATACAACAAAACGATTGAAGTTAATATTAACAAATAAAATAATATGATTTTTAACAGTGAAGAATGCATATTTTATAGATGACGGAAGAGTTATTTTCTCATCACGATCTCGTAAATTTGCAACAAGTTCTGCCGCTTTTATTGCAACGAGTTACATGTATCGGTACAATACGACTTACCAGGTTTGTGTGAAAGAATTTTTTTCTACCCCACTACTGTAATCATTACCAAGAGTTAATTGGTGCGCGTACGATTTTAACAAAATAATAATTTATTACGAATACGCGTTCGTTAAAGAGTCTTGTACGTCGGAATGGAAGAATCGTACACCTTTGTAGTGAAAAATCGCATCCATCGATCTTTGACCTATACTTGGGGCGAATCCGAGGGCACAGATGAGTCCAAGGTGAAACTCTGTATTCACCCAAGAAACGGCGATATCCTTGCTGGAAGCGAAGAGGAAATCCGGATAACTTTCTTGCCACTTAAAGAAGTTAACAAATTTGCAATATTCCTACAATCGAAGATAAATAATTTCCTTCTTTTTTTTCCATTTCTTCGACTTTAACAACTATAGTGCTTTCACGTAAAGCCTACAGTTTTAGGTGGAGTTACCTAGGAAACTGATGGGTAGATTTTTTTAATAACAGACAAAAAAAACTTGCGCTCCAATATAATTTATTGTAAAATTTAATACGGTGTCAAAAAAAGTATTAATTCCAAAATATTTTATTACTAATACTAATTGTAAGAATGATTCGAAATTTCTGAAAGTCCTTTATAAACCGATCCTCTTAAAATCTACACCGCGTTAGATAGAACTTCTAAGCCAGTCGCATTTTTTACTAATTATATCTAATTTACAGGGCATCGTACGATCTCTAAATATTCCCTGCTACATTGGCGATTATCAAAGAATCGTATCGTTAGGAGTCGAATGTACCATCGAGCCTTTACACGTATCGTTTTATTTTCCTTCGGAAGGCAACGAAGCGCTCAAGTTTAATACTTTCAACCGTATCCAATGGCGGGCTGATAGTTTACAAACTGCTTTCGACCTAGCAGGGAAACTCGGTGGAAATGTAGTAAATATTCTTAAGCTTTTGCAATTTGTTATTTATGGGTGTTATGTAAGGTTTCGCGAAGAGGATCGTTGAAGTAGAACTCGGTAATCTTCTCAGAAGGTACTCGATAAGTATAGACACGAAGAGGAACGGGAACTAATGAATATGGATTTAGATCAAGGAGATGCTCTCAGAGATACTTCCGTGGGGTCTTCAACATTCGAATCGAACGGGGAGAAACATGAGAAAGAATATTCTTCGAGTGCCGGTTCCTCGGATGTCATTCAGGTCACTTTTTTTACGTTTGATGATGTTTTTTATAACTTTAACCTTCATCCGTCCTTGGAGCCTTTTTTACCCAAATTGAGACTTAATCCTTTGCACTCGAGAACCCTGGGGTTTCTAGAATTCTATATATTTACTAGCTGAAAGTTCCCGTACTTCGCTACGGTTTAATCGAAACTAAAAAAAAACCTTCAAATTTCGAATTTTGAAAAATCCTTTCTTAGTGGGTGCTTATACCCCAGAAGGAACGCTCATGCAAAATTATAAGTTTCTAGGTCAAGTAGTTTCGGCTCTGCGTTGATGAGTTTGGTCCATACTTTAACTCCCCAAAACCCCCCCTAAAATTTCGAATTTTTCAAAACCTTTTCTTAGTGGCACCTAAGACCCAAGGAGAAGGTATGTTCCAAATTTCATTGCAATCCGTTCTGTGGTTTTTGAGATTTCGTGATGAGTGAGTCAGTCAGTGGTATTTGAGCTTTATATATAAGATTTCCGATATGATAAAATATTTATATATCAAATTTTTCCTTTGGACCCGTGAAGTTGTTATTTTGTCCTTTCTAGGTGTTTATGTGTGTAGAAGGGGAAGTGGCATTGATTGAAATTTGTACTTTCTTTTACTACAGACGAATGATACAATGAAAAACGAGGTCGTACCTTTCTACAAGGCAATTTTGCCAACGGCAACGCAACCTGTTGTACTGGAATTTTTAAATTTATCGTTAAGAACAGGTACATATAAATAATCTATGTTAAGAAAAATGTACATTTTTAGCTTCATAGTACAGCTAAAGAATTCACGGAAAAACGCGTTGAACTTTAAATTTCTTGGTTTTTGCCGTGGTCTGGTGAACTAATACAAGGGTGAATAAATCGAGAAAACAGATGAAATTAAAATTGTCTTAATATAGAACAATGTCTTATGGAATAATATTCCTCCCACGTGGAAATAACTTTCAGTAAAACGGCAGACTTTCTTCATAAAAAATGAAACGGCGATTCCATCCAGTTTCTGGCTCGGTGTAAAGAACTTCTATCCCGTTGATTGTTCTTGTCAAAGAAAATTAAACGAAAAGAGCATTAAGTTGATCTATAGAAAAGTCTTTGGCCGAGACAAACACTTAGCAGGTACAGGTCTTCAATAATACAGTTAAAGTTTTGAAATTGCAATTAATATCATTCTTGGTCAATACTTGCGTAATGAAAATATTCATGATTAAATATCGCACCATAATTAAATCGTTTTGTGTATTTTTTTATATTAATAGAAGAAACATTGTCGCGGACAAAACAATCCGGTTCCGGTGTTGTAATTTACGTTCATCCATTGAGATCAAGTATTGGTCCGTTTGAGGATATACCAATCGACGTTTACGTGTTTGCCGATACATGGGGAATCTATATCGATGAATTAGAGATAAACATAGTCGGTTTACCGGTGTATACTTTGGGAATTTGTATCCAAGTCATCGGCTCGCCCATATCGTTACCGATTCAGAAAGGTTCTCCATCGAACATACCAGTTATCAGGTACGAAAATACTGTATAAAGCAAAAAGAAACTTTTTACAATGCGCAAAAATTAATTTACTAATAAATTGCATCAGTTACATTTGTTCTAATTGCACGCAATAAATCTTGGTCATAAATTCACCAAATTGAAATAATTCATAATGAATCACACCCCCAATATCCTACCATACATACATAAAAAAACACCTCTTTTCTCTTCATCTAAGATTAAAAATTTACGAACAATTTGCTTATAGATACGGAGTGAAAAGTCTTGGTACACGACTCCAAAGTAGAAAAATTTACATGAGAAACACAAGTGTGATACCTGTAGCCGTTACTTGGCACACGTTTTTAATTGAGCCAACGATGAATATAAAAACAATGCCATTTAATGTCGTGTTTGATATAGTCGCGACGTTTACCGATGAATTAGCC
This sequence comes from Cerceris rybyensis, assembly GCA_910591515.1. Lineage (NCBI taxonomy): Eukaryota > Metazoa > Arthropoda > Insecta > Hymenoptera > Crabronidae > Cerceris > Cerceris rybyensis. The sequence goes on from OU342790.1 coordinate 12,303,481, forward strand.
TCGAAGTTGAGAAATATAACGGAAACGAATGAAACTGAAAAATTATTGAAAGGGAAAATGAAGAGATACAAACCCAGAAGGGGTGCGGAAACCTTTGACAAATTTGATCCTATCAGTATTAGTGATGGTAGTGATGGATTCAGCGATCAAATTCCCACTGATTCGTAATTGTTATTATACATGTCTTTATAACTATTTTAATTAATGATAACTGAGTTATATGCTGGATTCGTTTAGATCGTACTGGTCCTGTTATACATTTGAGACATGGAGTAATGACGAATCCTCGAGTAACTTTAGAAAGAGGAGTTCTATAGATCGTGATAAATTAAAGCAGGATAAGTGTAAAAAAATGAGGGATACGGAATTTAATATTTCAATAATTCCTTATTACGGCGAGGCAGACACGCAAGCTTGTACTGTGAGCAGAAAATTCATTCTGTTAACAATCTATGATATATTTTTATATATTGTGGATAATATTACATGTTATATTTCATATTTTATATATTATGTTTTATTACGGATATCAAGACTATCCTCATTTTTACAACGCGGCTCCAACTCTGAATCCAATCTTAACATTAGTATACTAAAAGTAGTATACTCTTAAATATATTAAAATAATATAGAAATATATCTCCTAGATTTCTCCGAGAGAAGTTTTTATCCCGTCAAAGGGTAACGCACAAGTGACGCTTTTCATTCATCCTAGGAAATGTAATAATATCGAAACTGAAGTTGATTTTCGTTGCAAAGCCCTAGGCTTTCTGCGAGTAGCTCCAACGGATAAGTTTGTACTCTTTCTATTTTTTTACTTTTTGTAACACAGATATGTAATGCTCTATAAATTTCAGATATCGAGATAATTGCTACGCCAGAGAAGACGGTTATTTCTTTCCACCGATAGAAATTGATATCGAAGCAAGCATTGTAAAACCACGATTAGCTTTCGATATTTCTGAATTTGAAAGAACGTTCAAAGTTTGCGTCAATGATGTCATGCAAAGTCCAAAAAAAGAATTTCGGTATTCCTTAAATTCAACTCTTGAAACTTAGGAGTACTTTTTGATTCGATCTAATTCACGCTGATTTCAGAACGAAGAAAACTTTCTTCTTTTACAATACCGAGAGCGATGGGATGTTCGTGCATTTCGAAACGCACGAACCTTTTGCCGTCGAATGCGTTTCGATTTATGCCGAAACAAAACCCAGCGAATCTCCGGGAAACGTTTCTATAAATGGACACGGATGTGCCGAAGTAATTTTGCTAAATTATAAGTGTCTCTTTGAGTTTTAGCGTTTTTGTCGTATGCAATTAAACAAACAAAGCTGTTTGAATAATAGATGTTATATATTTTCAGGTGGAAGTATCTTGTACTGTAGACAATGAGTTAATAGAAACTATTTTGCATGCTAACAAATGTCAGGATTTCCACAAATCGCATGTTACGCTCAAGGAACGATTGCTTATTACACATACCGACAAAAGCACTCAGGTTTTAATTTTTCTTTTGTTACTTCCTCAAAAACAGAATTCCTTTGTCAAATAATTTTGCAAAAATTGTGGCTTATCAAAACATATTGAATTTTAGGAACTGCAATTAATTTTAAAGATTCAACTGCCTTTATTAAGTTTGTCATCTTATACATTAAATTTCGGATTGGTTTATGTCGGTGATACGAAAAAATTAATATTAATTGTTAAAAATTTATCAGGTATATATACACCTAATATTTTTCTAATAACGTAAATAAATAAATCATTAATACGTTATTTTTATCTATCTGATATAGTATGTGAACAAAATTTTATCATAAAAAAGAAATTAAACGACACTGACTTCAGTGTCGGCGAAACGAAAGGAAGATTATTATCTCGTAATATTGCTGGAAGTTCTCATGTTGTCACAATCTCTTTTACACCAAAGTAAATAGAAACAGCAACTTTCCGTTATTAATATTAAACGATCTTTAGTTAAATAGCATTTTCAATTCATTCACAGAGTCCCTAAACAGTCCATTGAAACATTAGAAATAATGACCAATGCACCAAACAGCACAGAGGAATGTGTTCTTTATGGGGAAGGAACATTGGATGAGATATATCATATTTCAGGATTTTGAGTGTATAAAGGATTAAAGGCCATGTAACTTTTCCAATTTCTGGTATATTAATCTCTAAAGTGTATGTAATAAACAATACTTATCATAAACCATCAGTAGTAAAAAATTGGTTCGTATATTTATAAAAATACATATATTATAAATAAATTATTTATATAAAGTATGTTATAAACGTATAAAATCGTGATTTATGTCGTCCAAATCTGATGACTTAAAAAAACATGCTATAAAAAATCCTATTGTGTCACTTTCAGGTCCAAACCTAAGTACAGCATTGGACTGTTCTTGTGTTAGTCCAGGTATGTTATACCCTATGGTACCATAATCATTTACTGCAAACTGCTCCTTCACAGACTTTAATTTCAAACATGAGAAAGTTTTTAATGCCCAAGCAACTATGCCCTCATTTTCTGCCACAGTGATACTGCAAGTACTATATACTAAAATACCACCAGGCTTTAAGAGATCAACAGCCTACATGAAAAAAATTTATAAATAATATAAAGTTCAAAATAAGTGGGGAATTGGTATTAAATTGTATTAAGAAACCTACTGCAGTAAATAGTTTTCGTTGCAATGGTATATAAGAATGAAGCTGTGTTTTGGTAACACGATTAAGAAGTTGAGGTCTTTGACCTAATGCACTGCAAGGACTGTCAAGCAGTATACGATCAAAAGATTCTTTTTCAAATGGAGGACCATTGATCACAGAATGCTTATGTTCATTGCTAACAGCTTTTGTAGAATCATAACAAAATACTTTGACATTATTTGCAGCAAAATCTTGACAATTTTTATGTATCTGTTCTATTTTAGATTTATTTTTTTCCAAAGCTATAATTAGGCCCTAAAAATCATTGGAAGAGTAAGACTTCAATGTCATGGTGAAAAGTGATTATACAAAGAGATATAGTCCTTATCACCTACCTCTCCTTTCATAAGATATGATATGTGTGTAGTTTTATTTCCTGGTGCTGCACATATATCAAGAACTGTTTCCCCAGGCTGAGGATTTAAAATACGAGTGCAAATTATGGAGGGTAAATTTTGGAGCAACACATTGCCCTTAAGACATGTATTATCACTTATCTGTGGAATTCTTGATACTACATCTGTCATACGAATTGCAATCCCACTACAACATCATTTTTTGCTGTATCTTTTATATAATATTATTAAAGTTATAACAATATGTTAATAGAGACAGCGATATATGTATCACAGAGTAGAATTTAAATTACTCTCTCCTTGTTTCTATATACCTTACAACTTTTACATTGCTAGCAAACAGATGCTCTCTAGTTTGTTCGACTGTGCCATTTCCCAAGAATACTTTATTGCTATCATTGTATGCTTTGATCCAACCTTTTTTACATTGCCCAGCAATATCAGCAAATACACTCACTCTATCACCAATAACCAATCCTATATTAAAACATTATCTAAAATATAATATTGGAATTTTTCCATTCTTATAACTACTTAAATAAAGTTACCATGTGGAATTCCTAAAACACCTGGAGCAAAAACATGAGCCCCTCTTAACACAGCTGAACCACAAGCAGCATCAACAATTACTTCTTTCGAATATTTTTCTAAGTCCAAATTTACCAGTTGATCCCAACAATGAATGATTATTAATTCTGGTATACTTGACTTTAGCGTTAAAGTAGGAAATGGCTTTGTATTCTACATTATTATTTTTTTCTGTTATTATTATGCACGAATTGCTTGTTCTCAATTAAATAATAAATGCTACATAAGCGTAGTGTCATGCTACCTGGCTGGTTAAATTTCGAATAAGTAGACAGGCAGCTTCAGTCGTGATGTTTGATGCATTAATTCTAAAAGTAGTAATTTTCGGTGTGGAACAGAGCCATGTATACAAGGTGTTTAATTTTTTCTGCAAGAATTGCTCCATGTTAACTCGTGACTCATTATGCATGAATCAGTACGACGTGTTGTAGCTTGTTACGAAATTTTCATCATCTTCATCGAACACAGCAGTAGATGAACATACCTCAATATCGCATTCCTGCATCGGAATATCGTTTATTCGAACATTTTGTAAGTCTGCTTTTAATTCATTGTGTACTTCCAGTTTATATTTAAACGGTGTGTTTAAAGGAACCGGCGGCATCGGGGCCATGTTAATTAACACTAGATTTCAATAACTCGTCACACGCCGAGTGCAATGCTTAATTTAGAACAGTAAAGCCCAAAGTGACAAGTAAACCCAAACTCTCTGCACCAACATATCCGGTAAGCTCTCGATAAACAACAAAGTTTCACGGAAAGTTTGGTATTATAATTAGAATGGATAGGACGTGTAAGAAAAACACAAAGGAAAAAAAGGAAAGGTAAATTTTCGTTTTCATGCGTGCAAGCCTTTCTTTGACCACAAAGTCGCATGCATGCTCCAACACATCATTCGGAATTTTTGATGAGTTACCGAGTTCCGTCGGCATCGCCACCTACAGATGAAAATACGAATCGTTGAAGATTTTCAGTGTCACGTGACCAACCTAACCAATGGGAGAATTTTGTGGGCCCTATACGTGGCATAAGGCATGAATCCTTTCCACATCCGCCATTTTGACATACGGTACTTTTCGAGAGTGTTGGTTTTATGTTTTATCGTTTCTCGTGAAAATAATCTTTTTTACTGAAACGTAAGTAACGCAAGTGGCTTATACGTGCAACGTGGCATTACGAGAGAGTCTCAATAATCAGACGACGTGCATAAATAATGGAAGTTTGAGCGGGGAACCTTTGACGATTTGCTGGGGAGTAGGTCGAAGGTGACAGACAACCGGGTGTACGCAGTGGCTTCGCAAACCGCACAATATCCTCCGCCTTGCTCGCAATACCTCGGTATTGGCGTTTTAGGTAGCCGATCACGTTTTAAAAGTGCATAGAACACCAGCAAAGCACTCTAGAGTGATCCCTGACGGTATGCTAGTCCGATAATCATAGAGATGTATTAAAATGAGAATCAATAGCGGGCAGCGTGAGCATCTCGTGCGTGCCTACATATTTTTTTTCGTTAGTTCGTTAAACCGAAACGTATGATTTACATTGCCCCCGTTGTTCTTTTTTATTGCATACGCCTATCGAATGTGCAGGTTAGATTCATGAAACTTATGACAGCGTATCGATGTTTCTACGCGTGCTTCCACACGTCGGTCTTGTCTGCGTAATATCAATTTTTTGTGTCTCCACCGAAACGTGTCTTTTGTTCCCTCGGATCCACACGACTCGAAATGTCCTATTAGTTTGCACGCTTTGCTCGTTTCTTTACACTTTATTTCACGGATATCACTATTTTTGGTTCCTTCGTTATTTCGTACTTGGTAATTTATCGTATTACGATTGCACCATAAATTGTTAATTTTTGCATATGTGTGCACAGAGATCTGCACTATTGCTACATTTAAGTGTTAATTATAATGTGTATACTCACAGTACGTTTGTACGTATGTGAAATTAGTGTTTTTATTTTACATATGGTATAGAAACATTAACTGTCGTAGAATAAATGAAGTACATTTCTTCTAATGTTTTTATATTTATGAGATTTTTCATTAACTTACAACATATTTGAATGTGTGTATATTAATTATGTTATTGTATTGTCATGTGAATAAAGAAATAAAGCACCGAATTGCAAAATATTGTTTAGTCATATAAGATATGAAGATTTGAATTGCATATTTACATATTTAATGAAACAAAAGGAAATATATTTTGATCAAATATTTGTGTACTTGTATTACAATTCTTTTTTACTGTCATTTCACAGTATCATTTTGTGTTTCAGGTATTTACATAACCAACACTAGCCATGGGGAATATATTTGCAACGTTATTCAAAGGCCTTTTCGGCAAAAGAGAAATGAGGATTTTGATGGTGGGTCTCGATGCAGCTGGTAAAACCACAATTCTGTACAAATTAAAATTAGGGGAAATTGTTACTACGATTCCCACTATAGGCAAGTGTTAAATTATATTACAATGATATTATTTGCACACAATGTTTTGGTACACAGATATATGTTTTTGCTCTGTGTAATATCTCTGAACGTATCTTAATTTAAGATAAGCATAAATATATGTATAATGGAATTTTAAATGTAATAATTCTTGGTACAAAATCTTTTATCATTGTAGATATGAAGTACATTCTGTGAATGTATTATTGATTGTATGATTAATGATACGGTATCATTATGTGATACTACAAAGCAGATGTAATTCATGATAGAACCTTTATTGATTGTATTAATTTATATTTTAGGCTTCAATGTAGAAACAGTTGAGTATAAAAATATAAGTTTTACTGTATGGGACGTGGGTGGCCAAGACAAAATCAGACCTCTGTGGCGGCATTACTTTCAGAATACACAAGTATGCAAACTACTAATATTATTATGATATATATTTTATATAACTTTGAAAAGTGATTTATTTGTTTAAGAATTTATCTAGTTTTCTATTAAGTCTAAAATAGCCTATGCTACTTTAACTAAAAAATTTTCATTTTTATACTTTCAGGGACTGATATTTGTTGTTGACAGTAATGATAGGGAACGTATTGGTGAGGCACGCGAAGAATTAATGAGAATGTTAGCAGAAGATGAACTCAGAGATGCGGTACTTCTTATATTTGCTAACAAACAAGTGAGTATATAAGGTCTAATATATTGTTATACCCAGAATAGTATATGTTTTAGCACAATATTAATACAGAAACTATTCTTAAAATCCAAAATCTGTAATACCTGTTACATAACTACAGTACTGTATAATCTTATCTAAATGTGACACTATATACTAATCTTGCATAACAGCCTAGTGCTAAAGGAATGTGTTAATAGCTAAATGAAATATAATATCGATTATATTTGCAATGTTATTAAGTAAGCAATATTTCAGGATCTCCCAAATGCAATGAATGCAGCAGAGATAACAGACAAGTTAGGCCTGCATTCTTTGCGTAATCGTAATTGGTACATTCAAGCAACGTGTGCCACAAGTGGAGATGGACTTTACGAGGGCCTCGATTGGCTCTCCAATCAGCTCAAAAATGCCAATCGCTAATTGGAACGTTATTCTGTCAACATTCAGTTGCTATATTAACATCATAAAAATCAGCTGCACACCTGTCCCCCCCGCGAATGAGTAATAGTATAAAAAGAGGTAACACTAAGTGCAAACTGCAAGGTCTTTCTGATCTTGAGTGGAGGGTGAAAAGATTATAGAAAGTTGTCATTGTGCCAGGAAGTTTTTGGGGGGAGGGGAGTGGGGAAGCGGCCGGAAGCACACATTCGAACGGCCACACAGGACTATTGCCTTGTGCAACTTATTATTATAATTATTATTATATTAGCATTATAGTTACACTTTTTACACAGAGATACCACGAGAAAAGTGGAAAACTTGGAAGTAATTGTATTAAAGTACCTAACTCTGAAACATACAATACACATTGATTAATTAATAATTTGAATATCTTTGAAAAAAAAGTTTTAAGAACAAAAAAGTGAAGTACCCACGGTGTTGTCAGTTTGAATGCGTTGGACATACTGATTATCATAATGTAGCTGCATATTGTACATTACATTATATAAATACGATGATAAAATGTGATCAATAGATGAGAGAATGTTGCTCTGTCCACTACATTACAAATGTCGCATCGGCCCATCAGTTGACATAAAAATGCAGTGAATGGTAACTGACGGTGCAATGACTTACTGTTTCTAGTTACAAAAGTTTATTTCTATTTTTTTAAGTTTTCAGTGGTATACGTCGAAAAAAAAGTAAAAAAAAAACAAACTATACAAATGGTTGTCTTGCTGCTTACTAATGGCAGGTGCAGTTATTACCACCCTCCTTCACCTGCCTGCGATAACATTAACAGTCAGCCAACCATGTATATCTCAGTGTAAAAGAGAGATCATTTATTTATTGCACCTTGATAAGGTAAATTAGAATATCGTCGACATTCCGAAATTATGCATCGATCGTGGCGGGAAATGCAGATGAATCATTTAAGACAAAAAAAAGTAAATAAAACGTGAAGTAAGAAAACTAGGAAGAATCTCTCGCAACAATGAGAGATAAGCCTCGCAATTTTTAAGCCAGCACTTCGAACTGGCATGGCACTCCGCCAGATAATTCTGAAGCCATTTCGCAAGCCCTTCAATATCCCAATGTTTTCCTGTCCCTAAATATATTGTTTTTACGAAGTAATCTTTCCCCTAATTGATCAAATCGCCTTTCCGTCATATGCGAAGATTCGTATAATTATATATGAATGTTTAAACAATTTGTGAAATATACTGTAATTGTGCTTTATGTAGTCTATGTGTTATTTGCCGTTAAATAGTTTGTTTCTGTTCTGACTGATTACATGTGACAGATGATATATATATATATATGCGTCTTCCCGGGGATGCATACATCTTGTGCAGGAAATTTCTACGATAAAAAGATATTTCGACTCTTAGGACAAAATTTTTTTATTTAAAAACGAGGAGAGGAAAGAAAAGTATCCATTCCTGTTCTCGTGTCTTCATGCTCAATTTGCATGCATCTCTTGTTTAGGCAAAGATACTTCAGTTTACAAGCACGATTACTTTTTTCACCATTAAAGACTGCACACCGCCCATGTAGCATGTTTCATTTAGCAATTTAAGTTTCTTTTTTATCGACTAATTATAGATTAGCTACGACGAATTGGAAAATTACAGTTTTTTATCTCCCTGTAAATTGGTGTACAATTTTAGTAGTAGATATGTGTGTGACGGACTTTTCAATTCCTATTAACGTGTGTATGTTTAACGCTTAGTAATAATGTGGATTTCAAAAGTCGATATTATTTCTCCAGCTCTGTCGAAAAATAAAGGTCGTAATATTTAAAACGTACGATATAATTTCTCTCGGTGTTAAACGAGATATACTTGTAGATTATATTAATTTATATACAACCGTTCCAAATGTTGAACCGAACATAGTCCGATAACGATATCAACTTCCGTTTTAAATGATCGATCGAATGATTATGAACATTTTTATCTATTTTTCATCATTGCACTAAATGTTACGCACAAAATGTTAGTTCACCGATGCAAATTTCTCATACACCGTAATATACACTGCCATGCAGCAAGTAGACCCCATGTTTTTACTTAAGAATCAATGGAATAATAAAAATCTCGACTTTGATTCATTTGTAACTTCCTAGTTTTGCTATTATCGAATTTAATGTTATTTCTACTCCGACGAAGGGCTTATCAATTAAAGTCGAATTATAAATCAATATCTTAATTTGCATTTAATGCATAATTGAATTATCTCTTTGTAACAACGATAAATAGGTCAAATATTTTCATATTGCATTCATGACTTCGTTCGTGTATGCATGACCTCAGTGTCGTGACATTTTCTCGCGTTTAACCTTCGGTATGCAACTTATTTACATGAATAGTTACATAGTACGGAATATTGGCATCTGATTTCAAGTGTAATTTATAGAGACAAGTAAATCCGGTTTCGTAAATTCAACCGATAATCTCCAATTTTTACGACTATTGTAACAATTGACAAAGCATTTTTGCTCTATACATAAGTAAGGAGCTGAAATGATTTAATGTAATTAAATTAATAATTCAATATAAGCTGGGACATTAACTATTAACAAAATATACGAAGTCATTTTGACATTGAAAATTTCAAAGATCACAAGGATCAGTGAAACAAAGTTTATTTTTTATTGTTCATTAGAGTACAAGAATATTTATTGCTAAGTGGTATTAAAAATTAGGTATCACGGAGAAAATTTACAAGTTAATGTTTTTTTTCCAAGTTAAAAGTACGATGTAATGGATATGATCATCAGGCATGAATTTGCTTTGCAGGAAGTGAACGACATCTGTCGGACAAATAATTATGTTTGCATGGAGCTAGAAAGCGTCAATAGGGGGTGAATTGTAGGCGCCAAACGCAAGATTGAAATTTTGTCGACGTTATGAGTGATTCAAAGTGATTCCTTTTGTAAAGAAGTATACGTTGCAGCTGTCACCGTGAATTCGTCAAGCATGACAAAAATATAAAGAGTATTTATCATAATTCCTCTTTACATCTAGACGATTTAAAGTAACCGTTTTCGAAAATGGAACATTGAGTTAACCTACAAACGGAGCTAAAATTAACATTTTTATTCTAATTTCCATCGAAAAGTTTCGACTGTATAACCTTTAGCAAAAAATTTATTGGAATCAATGATGTATTTATCATGACAATATGAATGTAATTAGTAAAACTGATTCGGTAAAAGAATGAATAAAAATGTCACACTAACAATTAGTAATGTCGAAAATGCATAGATGGCAATCAGTTGAGAATCAAATTTAATTCCAATCTCGTAAGATAGATGTGACAAAGGTATTTGGCGACAGTCGGTAAGAATTTTTTTATTCGAAAAACGGAAGTAACGTAGTTGAGCAGTAACGAACATGTCGGTGATAGCGAAGAAGTCACGGTGACGAGCTGAAAGCTATTAAATTCGAAGTGAAAAGTGTTGAGGCCCATTGTGAAAAGATACGATGAACTATAGTGGACATTAGCTTGCTCGATTTGTTAAATGGATAATGAAGATGTAAGGAAAGTCACAAAACATTATAACTCGGTATTCTTCGTGAGGCACACAGTTCGCGTAGTCATTTTAAATAGTTATAACTGTAACCTTCCAAAACCGTTTATGCAACAATTAGTTCTCCTCCATGTTAGAAATAGTTGTTAATCAGTAATTCTCTTTTATCAACTTATCCCCCGTTTTTTCTTAAAACTACAGAAAGAAAATAGGAAAAAGTCTTTTCGGCTATTTCGAGATCTAATGTTAACACTTTGAATGCCATGAGAATCATATGTGACTTTTAAATTTCGATAATTACAGATATGCTGTTACATTTGCTACTTAAATATTGCTGTCCAAAAACTAAAGTATCACTCAGTATAAAACTAATTTTAACGTCTCTATTCCACAAAGATACGATTGTAATAGAGAAACTTTCAATTCATTATAAACGATGAAATTATCGAAATACGCATGGCATTCAACGTTTTAAATAATTGCGAAATAAAAGAGATTAATATAAAAAGTAATTTCTTCTGAATTGAACGTATCATTAAATAACTCGCAATTCTAATGGCGAACGTGTTCGTCTGCAAACGTAAATTATGGATTCTCGATTTTTCATTTCTCCGTGAATAGTAATTGCGAAAAAGATGGCGTTACCAGTCAGAAAGGGGTCAGCTGACATCCGCATTTATCCCGCGTCATTTCTATCCGTCAACTCTGTGAGTCTTGCGTATATAGAGTCTAAATCTGTGTGAGTGCGTGTATCGATACCGTGTAGCCGTGTAGCTTGTGAAACGCGTTGGTACCCCTCGTATTTTTAGAATTATTAACAACCTGCGGAGTAACGATCACGTATTGAATGTCAGACGAAGCTGTTTGTGATAGATATGCCTTGCAGACGGCGCCAGCGTTCTTCTCGACGGCAATAACGAACCGTTTGCTACTCCTCATCGTGGCTTTTGAGATTGCGCGCCCTTTCACAACGCCGATGTAAGCTGTTGATGGCCGAATAACATCGTAACCTGGGTTTGACAGTCGAGATGAGATTATCGAGGTAAGTCAAAGTTTGTAAAGCTATAATGACTGAGGTCGAGGGAGAGATTGAAAGTTTTCTCTCGTTGGACACTTAACGAAGTACAAATTGGAGGTTATCGAAGTATTTCGATTTTTGCTATTCCTTGTAATTAAATCTTTAGTTTCGCTTACGCCCAATGTTTGTATGACCATTAATATTGGATCGATCAACTATTGCAACATTGGAGATACTATCGAAATGCTTTGCTTATGATGTATGCTTGATTTTATTACTTGTTAAATTCATTCTGAATTAGTATTTAAAACCGTGGAACGTAGACGAGTTAATAAGTCTGTTGGTTCAAGTAAATAACGTTGTTGTTGCGTTCAAGCTGGGTTTTATAATGGCATATAAGTGTTTTGCAGCGAGTTTAATTATTTTGGAGAGACAACAGTCGTTTGTTTTTTAATGTTGTGTGTTAACAAATAACCTACAGGTTATTTGTATAATATACAATTGAATTGAATTCAGCGCCACCCCGTGGAAAAAAATACAAATAGTAGAGCCGCTCGACATACGAATGGAGGGACATACGAATTGTGTACTTATCGTGAACGCCTAATTCTTTTTATGAAGGATACAATTGAAATATATATTCGATACATAAAATTGATTATTTTCGCTAAAAATGCTCCGATCGTGCAAAACACTAAATTCGATATTTACTTGGGCGTATTCTAAAGGCTGAAATTTTTTAAACAAATATGTTCGTTTCAAAAACTCTGCCCTATAGTCCTTCTAGAATTTCAGCATCGTAGCTAACGTTTCTAACTAAAATTCTTTATCGAAACAAATGCGAACGAAATATAGAATTTTATAGCTTGCACCACGTACCATGTATTGTCTACCACGTCTTCGAACGTAATCACCGAACACAAAAGTCCCTCGACGCGTACGATCGTTATTTATCGGTGAGATCTTATATTTAGACCGCGTTAAAATCTTCGTGGCCTTCGCCTGAAGAGTTTAACGAGCGTAATGCATCAAAGGAATAATAATGCCATAATTTTTTCGTCGCTTGACACTTATATCGGCGATAGCATTTCGTATTACGAGAGGGCGTTGCCAAAAGTGTACCCAGGAAACATTCTCGATCAGCACCGGCTTTATGTACGTTGTACGATAAACTATTTCAGTTTACACGACTGCGTCTGTGTTTTCCCTTCGACGTGGCGTGGCGTTATCAATTTTCCTCGGACATTGGAAAAATATTATTCCAAGTCGAGGCGGGATTGTTGTTGCGCGATCGAGTGAAATTCCAAAGGGTGTGATCTCTGACGAAATCGAAGATCGTCATTAACGTCGGTTAGACAGGAATTCTATAGAAAGGTTTAGTTGAGTTAATTACTGACAATCCTAAATGGTCATTGAAGTGCTAGCTTGTCTCTTTTAGGATATCTTTCTTTTAAAAGGTGACTAAGATTCTCCCGAAAATATGTGGAATGTTTGAGACAATGGAGCAACTGCATTTTATTACCAGTTGGATTAGTTTATCATGGAATTCGGTTTTCGGCTGAATTCTCGTACAGATAATACTTCTTTTTGCGATTAAGATCGGTTATATAGGAATTCTATAAATAGGTTAAGTTGAGTAAATTACTGACGGCCCTAGACACTCGTTTGAGGGTTGGGTTTGCTACTTTAAGGCCTTTCTTTCAAAAGGTGACTAAGTTTCTTCCCGCAAAGATGTGGAATTCTTGAGACAATAAACCAACTGCATTTTATTACCAGCTGGATTAGTTTATTATGGAATTCGGTTTTCTCTTCGAATTCTCGTGAAAATAGTACTTCTTATTGTGACAAGAGGCAGTTTAGAATCATTAAAATTTGAAATCAAAGCTCATGGAACAGCGAGGTTATTTAGTTCACAAAAATAATAAAATAAGTCTGAAATACTGTGATACGTAAAATAACAATACTCAATTTCAATTCCTCTTCTTACATTGTGAAAGTAAAGCCACTATTCTGTCTACTTTCTCTGAGAATTCCTTTCAACAACAACAAATAAATAAAATGCTTAGAGAAACCGCATATAGTGTAATGTTTTCCGCGAGGTACAATCTTGGACACGTACTTGCAGAGGGAAATCCTTCATATCGATTCGACGTCTAGTAATTCTACTCTCTAGTAATTTTACTTGTTCACAAATTTTTCCATAGAAAATTTAATTTGAAATTAGTCTCGATGTAATATATTCCTATGCTAATGAGAGTTTCTTTGACCTTTGCAATATTAGAACAAAAAATTCAATGGAAAGAAATGAGAAAAATCGTTACAATTCACTATTAATTTCCAATTCGATAGAAAATTCTTCGTGCGTGTTAATGTACCTGGGTGTATATATGTTCGTTGCAATATGTAATCATTGGGTGTGGTATCATAAGTTAACAATAAGACGCATCGTTCGATTCTTGTATGTACTGGTAGTTTTGGCGTTCCACGAAGAACGCCTTCGACAGGATAACATATAATGGATCACATGCTACTCCAAGATTTCCAATTGCAAGTCACATTTAGATTTTCGATTGAACCAACGTCTCTCCAACGAGCACTGAAATATCGCAGCTCTGTCAGGATAAGAATAGTAACCGATCTCAAGTGACTATACGCTCCAGAATTTCTCCAATCGCATACCAATTGAATTAAAAATTTACATCCGTCGCGCCAGATGAAATTCAGTCAGAGCTTACACTCCACTCGTCGTTCAAAGGATCAATCCCAATGTTACCGTACGTCGTATCGAACTGTCTCACTTCCCCTTCGATAGCGCGAACTATAAAAGCGTTTGAACGGTACGAGTACCTGTCCGCGACTGTACACTGACAGCGGCTCGGTATGCGAGATTTCGATCTTGAAAATCAGTTACAGTATAATACACGGCGCGACTGACACCGTGTTTGACTTCTGGCATCGTAAAGTCCCGAGATCGAGATCATATCACGGCGTGCAGTCGTGAAATTGCGAACGAGATTTTACTTGCTACATCATTGTCGGGAGTCGTGGCATGCATAGAGCCGATGCGCGCTCATGTATGTGCGCCGGTAGGTACGCGCATGCGTACGCATAATACCACTCGGACGGCGCCAACATTCCCATCGGTCGACGTGTATGCGCCATAAAATGCTGGAACCACGACGTACGCGCGCGCCTTAATGAATCGCGCATGCGCGTAGGTGGCATAAGGAACATCAGCTTGAATCGGAGCTTACGTCTCTTAATGCGATTCGAGGATCGTTCGCTCTTCGTCGTTTTCTATGTGGGATGAAATCCGATCGTGGAATGCGTACAGAACGCATTTGCAACATAGTGGAATGTAGAATATAATTAGCTACTAATTGACGCTCGATCGATTACTTCGTTTCACGTAAATCTTCTATGCAAGGAGCGTATTCATTTTCTCCGTGAGGAGTTCAGGTTTTGAGATTCGAACTGGTGCTTTAACTGGTTCTCCGGCCAAGGGGATTTTAATGAATTTTCACCATCGTGAAAGTTTAACACTAGAACTACCGGCCTCAAATCTATCATATTTTAATAAATTAAATAAGTACTTTGAAAAAGGGGGAATCAAGCGGCGAAAAATTTGATCGATTGGGTGATTTATGTTTATTGATATATACGTAGAATATTTATTCTATGACTCTTATGTAAACTTGGAGAATTTTTTAAAAAAATTGTGTACCAGTCATTTTGACTGGTTTGGTAGTTTTAGTGTTAACGTAACGTTGCTTAATGTGAATGACAGGGATAATAATTCAACGAGGAATTTGTTTTTTGGTTGAATGAAACTGAGTATTGAACATTTGTGTGAAACGTGGGTGTACTGTTTATGGCTTCTTAATTTAGATAGACTATTGTGGACGATTTTAAGCTCTGTTTGGAGATATTTTGAAAGTTATACTTCTTAGGACGCCTCATTTACATTGAAATAGAATGTTACATTTTAGATTCCATGGTAGTAGAATAATTTTTGTCACCAGCACGAAGAGAAGTGTTATTATGAAAGTAATGAGAGGAATAGGGATTATTGATAACGTTTAAAGTTATCTCTACACCTCGCTTCGTCGAAATATTTGTAGATGCAAAAAGAGGAAGTGGGTTTATAGGTGTGATATAATTTTTGCGGTCGCTGCACCTCAGACTGAACCCTTGATTTATCAGTTACACCGTAGTATAATGTACACTTAATTTATTTTACGATCGTATAATTCACGTCGTTCCTGCTAGTTTAGTTATACCAGTTTCCTGGGTTTTCATTTCATTCCGACGATTCGACTTCAAATACGCGTGCATGCCTTTCTATGACGAAATATCACCGATTTCAAATAACATACTTGCCGTTACAAATTTTTCATGTTTTCACGAGCAATTTCTTGATCCATAAAGATAATTATAGAGCGAGACGTCGTTCGCAAGTATTTTTTATTTGTTGTATGGAACTTTTTCAATGTTATTAAATTTATATAATTCGTTGCATTTCATTTAAATATTCGCAGATAAACACATTAGCGAAACTATATTCATGATGCAAATTACACAGTTATTTGAAGTTTTGTAATAAGATAATTAAAGTGTTTCAAGTTATAAATTCCTGCTACCACGTTAAACGAGGAAAAATTCAATACGAAAAAGATACGATCGAGACATATGTAAAATTAATTTTATTAGCCAGAACTCTGATCTATTCAGAAACATTGGATGTTTGGCCGAGTAAATGCAGCGAAGCGCAGGATGTAATTTGTCTACATCCTTACGATCAAAGGTACACGCTCGTAGCATATAACTTCCTGTACATTAAATGTAGAGACGCAAAAAATACTTCTCCTCCGAGCTAATTTCGTAACATCAAATAACCCCAACATTAACATTATCAAACTACCATATTTTCCTTGTTTTTGGACGAGAATTTTCTCGACAACTCTGGCATTTATCCAACATTCCTCTTCGCCAATGGATAACATGTGAAGAGTGTTTTTCTCAAATAGATTAAAAACTTTTGGAGTTTATAGTGTTTGATTAAGTTATTAAATATAGAAATAAACGATGCGTAGGCTTATGGTGAGGCTTTTAAAAAGGTTCTTGCTGGTTTATTTGGGAATTGAAAAAATATTGAACAACACGGGCGTCAAGTCTTTAAGTAGAGCTGTGTGTATAGTGGAGGAAATTGAACGCGATCGCTTAAGTTTTAAAACTAGAAAGGCTACCCTGTTATGATTGATGCTGCGCAGTAGATCGGCGCAAACGCCAACTGCAAAGTTGCACGAGCCATTTTCTCAGGCGCTAAAGGCTATGGTGGGTAATTAACTAAAGGATCGCACTGCTGTGGTTCGACAACTGAACGATGACTAACAATAAGGAGCGGCGGAGCTCCTCTTTTTCAACTGCTTATTTCCGCCATTTTATTCTTAAAATCTCCAAAACCAGGCTTCTAAAGTGAACGACTATGCGGAGTGTTTATTTCAGGAGTTTTTGAGATTTCGAAAACGAAATGGCGAAAATAGGCGTTGGAAAACGGCTCTGGTATCCTCCTAGCCATCGTCGAGTTGTCGAACTGTAATCAGGAGGTCGAAGTTCAACTCTTACGGCACCTTTAGAAAATTTTCTTCGCTTCTCATACACATCTATATACTGGCGAAGTCCTTAATGTTTGCAATGTAAATAACCTTTCGATGTGCACTTAGATTATATTCGCGTATAAGTCACTTGGTACATACATACGGAATTTTGAATAAATGCTCGCGTACGAGTTTGAACGTACTCTGCATAAACCGAGAAGGGTCGTCAGAGCACAATAGTGTCTGAACATGTGGGACGAATAATACCGTCGTCCGTACAGTGAACAGCAATAACAACGTTTTTGGATGCTGTGTCACCGATGTACCGTTGATCTTTGGTTATATATTAAGAATCAGAATTTTCTTATTTGCTGTTATTTATTGGAGATAGTTTTGTTTAGTTTTCTATACAGTTTTAATTACAAAATCATTAATCACACCTAGGTATTTTTAAGGTACTATAAAGTCGATGTTATGTGTGCTATTCTCTCCGTATGAGTTCAGAATTTTCGTCCTCGGCTGGAAATTTTTTCTAAATTACTAATTAATATATCACAGCCTCGGTTATTCGGTACTGATCTAAAACGTTACGTCCTAGGCAAAATGATAATAGCAAGAAAGAAGCCATGATCATGAAAGTAGTAAAGGCTCGCGCTCTCAATCAGTATATCAGAGTTTTCAATCCGTCCATCGCCCTTAGGATGGTTTTTCTAAATTATTAATTAATACATCACAGTCTCAGTGATTCGAAACCCCATAGAACAGTATCTCTCATGCAAAATGAACATATAATGCAATACAAATCCTCTACCAGCGCCTAATCCGTCATATTCAATTTCCCTGGCTGTACCCCCATTCTACACCTTGGCCGAAACTTAAAATTTCTATTACCATACAAAGCGGTGTTTTTAAATTTACTATTACTCGCACAAGTAGAAGCATCATATGAAATAATTTGAACGATAGAAACACAAAAGGTTCCATTGAAAAGTAGAAAATGGTCCAAGAGCGATATTATCGTCTGCTACTGTACGCGCAGAATAATCTCACCTAAGGCGCATACGTGAGTCCCATGAATGCTTACATGGGACTAATAGAACCGTGCAAACGCATTCTTATCCGTCGACGAAGAAGGCCGAATATTTTTCTTCCGAACACGTAGGCCATTCTGTGTATTACTGTATGTACAGGGTGTGTTCTTAAAACGATTATACGTATGTGCATAAATTAAGGACTCCTCGTTCATGTGCACTCTCTATCGGTACTTGATATTCGTACGTCGTAGAGCAAACAAAATAACATTGAAAGTAAATTGACATCGGTGAGATACGATCTCAAAATTAAGATATACATGACTTCGTTATGGGGGTCTTGAACCCCGATATTTCTAACATGATACGTATTTATGAACTTTACGATTTATTATCTTCTGTTGACATATCCTTTTAAACGATGACTTTCCTATTTTCTCAGAGTAGAATTCTCCAAATTCAATTTAAAAGAAAAATTGAACTTATACTCATAAAGTGTATTTACTCCTTGCCGTACCATTTCTTTTGTGACTTAATGCGCAAGTATTTTGAATTAACCCCTTGTCCTACAATAGCGAGTGACACTCGTGATGAAGTAAATGACACAGGAAATTTTCAAGTTTTTCAAAATCTATTAAATTGAAAATATTAATAAGACACGTTGCGATAATATTATCACGAATCGTTGATTGATTTTTATTTTAACGATTAAATTCTGAATTATAGCGGAGGTGGTTACGAAACAAATCGTAGTGCAAAGGATTAACTCCTGAAACAACGAACCATCCCTAATTTCTAATGTAGTATATGACTCAACGCAATATTGAATAGCATAGAATTAATTTCATTTTATCAACCCCCACTGATATTTTTGATTTAATAATTTTTCAAGTACTTAAAAATTGACTATTCCATTTATCGCGTCACAAGTGTTACTCGTTATTGTAAGGCAAGGGGTTAAAATGCCAGATAAAATTAACATCCACCGTTATACCATCACATAACTAATTTTCAACCACGAAGAAATTCCGGTTACAAAGAGTTAATATTAAACTTCACAGTGTCGCTATTATTCCTGTAAAAATATCCTTTTGTCCTAAATCTCGTATTCATTCTCCCGCCAGTACTGATTATTACATTCAGCGCAACAATAATCGTCTGCAATTTTCCGTGCGAGCAACAATCGAAACGATATTTCATTTGGCGCCGCTTGAAATCCATTCTCGGCGTAGGGTCTTGCCTCACCGGTGTAAACGGCAAGAAACTAACAATGTAAACGGTGCCACGTAAAGTTGGAAGTTTATTGCCAATTACGCGTCTCCGAGAGCGTTTCAAGCGCTTGCACGTCCAACTACAAAAGTATGATTAATTAGTTGCTCGGGTGGAACGCCGGTGAAAGACTGATCATAACTAGTTGACATTTATGAGAGACTTTGACGGATCCGCTTTTTTTTCCATCTCTTCTATAATGAATTAGAATGCTTAGTTTGCATTCGAGCTCCACGATCGTTTGCTTTGTAGCATGGAGTCGTGAGACTTGTCCTCGATACGATTGTTAAGCTGCGTTGTAAATATAAAAATATTGTGATTATGGGAAACCAGTGTCTTTGTTAGGATTTCAAATTGTAGGAGGTATTTTTTAAGCTTTCTTTTTATTGCTGTTTTGTTGGTAGTGATGAAGAATTGCAAGAAGGTGGGAGTAATGAGTGATAGGAGTATGGTGTCGATTGTAGTGGAGATATGTGGTTATAAATAGTACGTTTGAGTTCACATGGATGTAGTTTGATCACTGAGGGTCTCTTCTCGTGATATGTACAGCCTGGGAAATTGTTTATGACGCTGTAAGCGATAAGGGATTATGAGGGGACTCTTTGAGATTGTTGTGAATTGAGTAAATATTGCAAAGAAAAAATAGATGTAGTGCATAATTGAGGAAAGTTGGGGTAGCTTTCTCTTAACACTTTACCGACCGGTACTTTTTAACATCCTACCCACTTCTGATCGGTCACTTGCACGCAAATATTTCCCTGATACTGATATCTCTTTGAAAATTGCAAAATTTGTTCACTGAGTCCTTGACTCACTTAATCGCAATGAAAAATAATAATTTATTTAGACCAATTAATGAGTTAAAAGTCCAAAAGTGTTGGGCCCGAAAAGTCGATTAATCGACTACCGGTCGGTAAAGTGTTAATTTTCTAACTTCTGGGCTCCGAAAAGAAAGAAAGAGTAGCTTAATGACAGAAATATGATTGAACGAGCTTATATATCTTTAACATTAGAACAATTAAAACGAAAAATCGAGCGGTGGAAAGGATGATTAACACTAGATTTACGGAGCCAATTTGACTCATTCAAAATTTGATTACTATATATATATATATAATATATTGGTTGGTTAATATTTTAATAATAAATCTTTCATTTAAATTGATTTGGAACTATTTTCTTTGCAAAAAGCTTCAGTTTTCTTGTATAAGTCAAATTGGCACACTTTCGAAAAATAGGTGTATCAGCATCCATAAATCTAGTGTTAATTTAGTAATTTATATTTTATAAGATAGATGACTACTACCTACTCTGTGGATGTACTATAAATTTAAAAAGTTTTCGAAAAAAATGAGGAACAAGTCATTTTGATCACCTTGGTAGTTGTAGTATATTGAATGTTAGTAAATGAAGAATCGAAGTGCAGAAAATTGATTCAGTAATTTATGTTTTGTAACATATGGATAGAATATCCACTCTATGTCTCCCCCATAAGGTTGGAGAACCCTATTAATTTTTTTATAAAAAATTGAGTAAACATGCGTCCCAACTTCTTTGTAGTTCTAGTGTTAATAATTACCGAAATCATTACAGAATTACTATTTATATTGACTATCGTACTCCAAATTGAAAGGGGTTGAGAAACACTGAGTCAGAGTGTCACATTCAATTTCCTCGACTGTACACTCCATAACGATATTTCAGGCGCCACCATGAATTCTTCGCGCGCAAAGCAAAACTTCTAATCTCACCAGATTGTCTACTCGACTGATTAGAAATTTGTGAATCACTGATCACCACGCCAAAGAAAGAAATGCGACATTGCGCAATCGTCGACGATTTAATTTTCACATTCGTTAAGACGGCCCTCGCGACGTTCTTATGATTTATCGAAATGATAAAATGACTCTGTTATCGAAGACAAGTTGCGTGTGCGAGCTCGAGCGCCTGCACGCCCAGCTTTATTGCTAATTCCGTGCAACCTGTACTGCCCGTACCAGCAGTTAAACTTGATTCTGGCGCCATTCTTGCTAAAGACTTTTATGGCGTATAGCCGGTGGTCGGCAGCGTTTTGTTCTTAAAGGGATTTTATATGCAACTTTACAGACCCGCAACCGTCGCTGCTGTAAATTTCCAATGAATCTCGCACTTTTTTAATGTACATTCATCGCGAGTGGTTTCCACAAACAGCGGTACACCTACCACCATGATGTTTTATGGTTCTCATTTTTTTGGTCGCTCCCTTTTACCCTGACTAATTAATATGTATCAAGGTACAAGTTGTACCGTGCATTTCATATTATAATTGCCAAATATAAAAATACATTTAAAATTGCCAAATAAAAATTTCCGAAATAAATCAACGAAGGAATAAAAAACTTGATCGATTCAATTGCTCCCAGTCTTCAAGATAGACGTAGAGAATTAAAACGATCAGAGCGTTAGAAATTTCAGGAACATTTTCAAAAATTGTAAGGCAAATCATTTTGACCACCTTGGTAGGTCTAGTGTTAACTTGATATATCATTGCTGTTCAAATGGCGCTACACACTTTTCCGTTGCAAAGTTTTATTCGTTTAGATAGTTTTGATAAGTACGACAGATTGACACGTGGGTTTAAGGAACGGAAAATTGTTAGGCGGCATTAAACAAGGAGTGGTGAACGATAAAGAATGATCAACAGTGAATATAGAAACGTGTTGTAGATGGTTGCAATAGTAATTGTGGCCTCTGGCGAATTATATGATACTTGATTCCAAGACATTGAAGTTTAAGTCACGTTTCGATATTCCTATTGACATAGAATCGCCAAGAAACATGATAAAAAAGGAAAAACCAATGTTACGTGCCTCGCAAGAGTCTATTCGTTCATTTAACGCGACTAGAATTTTATTTTCTCCCCTTTCGATGATTTACGCGCAACGTACGAGACGTTTCTGTTACCCCTTTTTGCTCTTTCTCGTGAGCGTGAAAGAAAAGAGAAGAATTCTCATAAATATCGTGCCACGGCTTTCTAAACCCGTCGCGGTCTTCTATTAAAACCAGCCTCACCGGTGAAGCTCTAAATATCGAAGTAGCCAGACACTGACAAGTGGACTGCGCAAGCAACACTGTATGAACCGATGCGCGAGTAGCGCGACGCACGCGGCCATTCAGAATCCGAGAAATTAAGATCGATTTCGCTTCTAACGAGCGTCGCCCTTGCCTCGCCCGCGCGAGACAAATAACGAAGGCCGGTGGAGACGGAAAGATGAGATCGAACCGGTTGGTCGTTCAACCGAGCGAGTTACAACGGACGGCGCCCGTGATCCGGTCAGTTTAGTGAGGAACGTGAGAGAGTAAGTCGCCGGGAGCGACAGACGTTCGACTCGAGGGACGAGAGATGAGGATGCAGATGTTGATGGAGAAGGGGAGACGGTTGAATGTTGTTGATGCTGGAGAAACGGAGATCGGTAACGGCAATCGATGAGGGAGGTAGAGAGCGTAGAAAACACGAACGAAGAAGTAAGAAAGAGTAGAAATGAAGATAGAGAATGAAACTCGAGAGAGAGAAATTGAAAAAAAAGTGCGATTGTTGGTGCAACGGAGAAGTAACGTTGCACGAGATGAAGATGAAATGCGCCGGCGCGAGGAAGGCTTGGAGTGAAAGGGCGGGAAATGAAAAACGCAAAGGGAAAAGGACGAAAGACGAAGTCAGGATGCGTTAGACGCTTAATGGAGAGAGGAGAAACGAAAGAGAGTATCGATGCACGAGAGGGAGAGAGATAGTAGAGTTGAGAGAGAATGAGCACGCTGAGGAAAGGGAAGGTGAGAAAGAACGATTGAAAAGAGATGCACGGCAAAAAGAGAGGAGGAATACGTTGAATACGTGGGACGGATAATACTTCCTCGGCGCGTGTAATGTACCCGCCTGGCGGCGCCGGCGCCTGCATACGTTTACGCTCTCGCCGCGGCGTATTTATAGTATTATTATTATAGTGTGTTTACGCGACATGACACAGATTCTTCACCGACGCCGCCTACTAAACCTATATGGTCATGTCTGGTGTGCGCCAAAATTTCATGCGTGCCTAGGACGACGTTATGGTTGCGGACGTTCGACTGTCGGATCGTCCTTGGTTATTCTCGTCGAGAGCGCCAGGGAGACGTTATTTTTTCCTGCGGATCGTTTTCTCCGAAATATGGCCCGCTTTCTTGTAATTCGACTGTGCATGTGCGCGCGCACCCTCCTGTTCTCCATTGATACCAAATGCTGGCGCGCCAAATGCGAGGGCAAATGCGAAACGCATTTCCTTCGACTTTTCTGTGGTGCGAAAGAAACTTTTAAACTTTTCAGACAAATTGTTGATGTATGGAAACAACAGATAGAAAACTGTTCATATATTCGGTGGTTTGTTAATTATTTTACTCGGCAAACGAAATATAATTTAACCCCTTAGCCTACAACTACGCGTGAGATTCGTAGCGCAGAAAATGGAATAGGAAATTTTGAAGTATTTCAAAAACGATTAAATTGCAAACATCAGCCGATCACGGAACGGTCTTATTATTTCTATACTATTAATATCACGTTCAGTTATCCGAAATATCAGAAATTAGTGAATGCGTTTGATTTTAGAAATTCATTTTGGGTCTTTGCACGCCCCATCAGAAAAGAAATCGTAGGTTAAGGGGTTAAGACTGTGAAATTTAATAGTTTGATTATAATTTGCTACAATTAATGTAGTTGATGGATTACGCGATTACGAGCGAATCTAATCACACTTTGGTCCATTGCTTTTTTTGGGACCTCTGTCGCGACGATGGGAAACATGCCCCGGATGCGGAAAGGCGCCATCCAAAAAACTTGCGGTGTCTGCGTCGATGCGTGACAAAATTTGGTCAGTCGAAGAGAGACGGCCCTGTCGCAGGAAATTCGAGTTGCGCCCAGTTTCGCGCGGTTATTTTCGTCGTTTTAATTCAATGTAATATGCTGACGACAGAAAGCGACGTTTAACGCGGGAAAGAAGGAGGGAAGGGAAAAAAAATCAACACCGGCGACAGGTCTGCGCGTCCATTTGCGAGTTTTTCCTCTTTGGCGCCATAATTAATTGACCCTCTTGCCAGGAGGAGTTCGTCGACTATTTTTGTTCAGTTGCTTATCATAATGAATTTGTCCGACTCTGTAAATAAAACAGCGTTATCATCCATGAACTCTTCTGTGGCCCAATATCAATATTCGTCGATTATTCCCATCGTATTGTTTGTAATTTTAAAAAAAGGAAAAGAAACAAATCATGTTCAGATATCTCGCGATTTTCTGGAGCAAAAGTCATATCAGAGGAAATGGTGAAAGTGGAGCTAAAAGTTCCAACTTTCAATCAGTGAAGTGTCGTTTAAATTCTCATCACATCTTGTAGGATATCTTCTGCGGCTCTACGCCCACAGAAAACTGAACCTCTGAGACTCTTGACAATAGCGATAGAATCGAAAAAATACGAAGAGAAGAAAAGAACTTCCAGCTCTTTCAGAGGAAGAAACTTTTGTTAAACAGTGAAAGTTTGAAGTATTTCTCGACGAGAATCGTGCGCGAAGTACGTTATGGAACGTCGACAATTTTGTTGGCGAAACCACCGAGCGCGTTCAACGGCGCCGCCCCCGATCCGGTTTAATTAGCCGCTCGTTTAAGGCCACGGCAGTGGATCGATGACGAGTAAATAATAATAATCGTTATCTCCTGCTCTGAGACCAGCTCGATCGGGCCGCGTTGGTGGCCTCTCCGACGTGGACGTAATACGGTCGATGAAATGGAAACTGGTGTCCTGGCGATGATTTTTTTAAGAGGTTATTGCTGAACTTGCTTTTCTCCTTGTGGATAATACTACGAGTAGCTAAGTAATTATACTGTTGCTGATGTAACTGTAGATTGCAATTCCTACTGTGACTATTACAATTCCTGCGTTACTGTTGCAATTCCTGCTGTTACTATTGCAATTCTTGCTGGATTCTGCAGCTTTTACAAAATAGTACTTTTGCACTAACTGCAGTGATATCTAGCTTTTTTCATTATTTTAATTTCTAGTGTCGATATTATTACTGTTACTATTACTAGCACCACTATCATTGCCACTGTTTCTAGTCTTTTTACGATTCCACCTATTGCTTCTACCTATAGTATGAGTCCTAATACTAATCTTTTCCCCCCAGGGGCCTGTCCGTGTTGAACGGACAGGTACGGGTTTGACGCACCCGGGGACCCGAGTCTACGTGTCGACGAAAGTATATTGGTAGCATTTAGCATTGAATTAACCAAGCGCTCCCACCAAGGACAAAATTGGTATCACGGCTAAGTTTCAGGGCAATTCTTTGCCGTAACCCGGTCATCAGGGTTGAACTCGTGAAGCCTGAATCTCTAGGCGAGAAGTGACTATTTCGGCGGGTGAAGCTGCGCTTAATTTAACTCGGGGACTGACCCTGCACAGTCAGTAGAGGTTTTGTAGGGCCCCCTCTCACTAATGGGTCAGTTGATGGGCTCTCTTGTATATATATTTGCGCTGACTAAGTGAGTTTCAAACTCTCGACTAAATGGAGACTGTGAGGTGAAACATCACGTTAAGTAATTTAAAACAGGTCTGTTAATCTTATCACTGCGTCATTTCTGGGACTTCTATTAACATCAGAACTACTGCTGTCCTGTCAGTACGATTGCTACGACTAAATACTATCGTTGGCACTGCTACTCTTCTCTTTTACGTCTTTCAACTTGATGTTTATTGTTCTGTCGTCACATTGATAAGATTCGTGACAGCGCGTAAAATGAGATCGGTCGGGTTAATGGTCGAGCGGCGTTGAGCGAGATACACGTTTTTAATCGGATTCGACCATTCCTTTGATTACAGTGCCGAAAAAAAGAGAATTTTTGTTTGTAGCTTGATTATTCCTCTTTGATTTCAAGTATTTTGGTGTCCTAGTCGTTGAAATCTTCATTTCGAATGCCTCTGCAAAAAATACAGTTTTGGTAAATCCTTTCAACCACAAAGATATTTCTCTTCAAAGACTTGCCACTGTAACTGAGTAGTATCTGCAAAAATCCCATTTTCAAAACTTCAGTTCCTCCAAACTTTTAATTTCTCGAAACTTCAGTTTCTCTAAACTTCAATTTCTGCAAACATCAATTTCTCCAACCTTCAATTTCTCTAAACTTTAATTTTTCCAACCTTCAACATCTCTAAACTTTAATTTCTCTAAACTTCAATTCCTCCAACTTTCAATTTCTCCACTCTTCAATTTCCCCAACCTTCAATATCTCCAAACTTTAATTTCCTCAACCTTCAATTTCTCCAACCTTCAATTTCCCCAAACTTCAATTTCTCCAAACTTCAGTTTCCTTAATCTTCAATTTCTCTAAACATTAATTTCTCTAAACTTCAATTTCTCTAAACTTCAATTTCTCTAACCTTCAATTCCTCTAAACTTCAATTTTTCTAACCTTCAATTCCTCTAAACTTCAATATCTCCAACCTTCAATTTCTCTAAAGTTTAATTTCTCTAAACTTCAATTTCTCCACTCTTCATTTCCCTAACCTTCAATTTCCCCAAACTTCAATTTCTCCAAACTTCAGTTTCCTTAATCTTCAATTTCTCTAAATTTTAGTTTCTCTAAACTTCAATTTCTCCAAACATCAATTTCTCCAACCCTCAATTTCTCCAAACTTCCTAGCTACTATAAATCCACCCCCACAAAAAACAAGCTTCCTCAAAATCCATCACTCCCAGCACACTCACTTCACAAGACGTGCTATCGTAAAGACGACGTCTTCCTTCCAACCGTCTCCGCAAGAAGCCTTCAATTTTTGCGAATCTATCAAACCGTTAAAGTCCCACTTAACGAATACAAATGACGACGTTCGTCCCACTCGAGAGTAACCGAGCGACGTTTAATAATCACCCAGCGACGTCTCTCTTGAACTCCCTCTTCAACTCCCTCTCTTTCGTGCCCCATACGCAAACCATCATCGTCGTGTCGTACATCATACTATCTCTCCCATCGTTCTGTACAATGTTGCCATGAGTCTGTCATTTCCAAATTGCATCTCGTCCGTGCGGCAAACAATCGGGGCCGGCCGGTGTTTCCTGTTTGCTTAATGTCGGACGTAAAAGCCCTTTTCTCCCCGGTGGCTTCGCTTTCAGGATTCTCCGTAACTGGCGTCTGTCCAAGCAGCCAGATAGAGAACTTATTGCGGAGAAACGGACACAGCCGCTGTTGCGGACATCTGAACGGAAATAATGGCGGATTCACTGTACGCCGATTGTTTGATCGTTCTCTACTCTCTTGAGATTTGTATACATTAATGTATCATTGTTGGAATTTGCTGCAATTGTGGGGAAGGCAAATCATTTGCTCTTTGCGATCTTATGTCGACCTTCAACTACCAATAGTTCTGATTGAATAATTATACAAAATCAAGATGAGGTTGAAGTATATTTAACCCCTTGCCGTACTAATTTCTTTTGGTTTTGATCTAGCTTATGACTTAACACTATACCTACCGGTATTATATGTACTCATATTTCGATATATCGAATAAGTGGTTTCAGAAAAGAGGAATCAAGAGGTGAAAATGATGATTCATTAACTAATTTACGTTTCATAAGATAAAAGTAGAATATTTACTTCATGACTCCTCTATCAGTTTCGGGAATTTAAAAAACAAATTGGGTGCCGATCACCCGATTCGAAATATTAGATACAATTTTAGATGACCATACTGTATTTGTACTGCGTTTGCATCGAAACTTTGTACTACTTCTGCACTATATTTGCAACGTGAACAAATACATTTGCAGCACATTAGAAAAAGGCCAGCAGTACAACCGCATAAGATGTAAAAATCATCCGTATAGTTCTGTTGCGCGTTTGTACTGGATCTGCAGCGTGTCTGCATGCATCCATAGCACGTTTGCACTTGATTTGCAGCATGTCTGCAAATGTTAATATTCCGTTACAACTTCCGCTACAGATACAGTGCAAACGAACGTAAACATTATAGTTCTGGTGCAAGCGTATGTTAAGCCCTAAAAAATGTAATTATTGAGTGCATATCTAGTACAGAAGTAGTACAAAGAATAATTGTGTCTACAGACCCCTGCAAATCTACTGCAGATCTGAAAATTTCGACTCGGGCATTTTGTCCGACTTGATAGGTTTAGTGTTAACACATTCTTAATAAGATAATTTGATTCTTTCGTGGACCACTCACATTTTTATTTTAATAGTTTCTGGAAAATTTGAAAGTTTCTTACCGTATTTTTCGCGTCACGAGTTTCACGCGTTATTTTACGGCAAGGAGTTATTGCTTGTCTACACGGTTCAGAAGATTGACGAGTGTAAGGATCAAGCTTGATATAAAATGCTTCTAATGCTTAATAAAAATTGATTATGATTAGTAATGCACTTGGGTATGATTAACACTGGATTTACTGAAGTGAAATCTATTACACATCAATATATTGACTAAGAACTTTGGAAATAGAGGGATCAGATACCAAAGGAGATTGTCAGATAAGTAATTTGTATGATTCAAAATACATGCGAAATATTTACTGTACCACGTCTCCTTAATTGTGGAAGGCGTTCCCAAAAAGGTACGAATTCGTCAATTTGACTGTCTCTGTGAACCTAGTGTTAAAGTATCATTCCAAAGGGTTAAGTCTGTAGGAATGTGTTGAAAATTATTAAAGTGCTGTATGTGGAGTGTTGGAATTTGCACCGATCGAGATACCTGTCGCACGAGGCAAGCATCTCGATTGTATATTGGTAAACATAGGTTTCACCTTTCTGTTTACCTTTCTCCGGTCTCACTCTTTCATGGGACGTCGTACAGTGAACATCGCAGATCACAGACGTAATGTCCCCTGCAGTAAATTCCAACATGAAGAATCGAAAGATTAAAGGGACATGTGTTGAGATAAGAGTCAAAGGATGGAAGTAACAGCTACGATGACTTAAAATTCGCTATCTCCGAGAGAATTTTCTCAAATTACCAATTACTATATCGCCGGATTTCTAGAATAACGACACATTTCGAAAATGACAATTTTCCCGTAGGCCCTTTTTAGTTTTTTATTTTTCTCATTCTGTCATATCTACAAACATATAAAATATGTATTATACTATGTATTATATACTCATACTATGAGTTTTATTCACAGTGGAATAAATCTTACGTAGATTCTTCCCGTGTAATTAACCCGATAACGACACAAAACCAAATGTGTCGTTGTTCTTGAAAATCGGCGATATGATACTCTTGGCTGCTTGAAATCAACATAAAATCCTAGTTTCTAAACAAAGTTAAACAAATGGTAACCATTTCCTACCATCTGCTTCACAGACATAATAAAAAAAAATGTAACATCGTGAATAATCGTCACATTCTAAAACACTTGCCACGCAGTCCAAGTGAAACGTTTAAACATTTCAAACCGAAGAATAAATGACCGAAACGACTCTTTCAATTACCATCATCATCACAAATAGCTGAAGTGTCGCGACCGACGCCAGACCGATACTTCGCCTCGTCCCTCCTCCGTAGAGTCTCTTTTTTTCTAATGTCAATTGTAAAAAGAGCACCCACAAGACACAGACTATTTACATATCGCAAGCGCAAAAAATCCTACTCGTGTGAGCGTCGACAGACGTGTAACTTATCGCGTACAGCCGTTCGATCGAAATAGAAAGACTCCGCTATGTAAAGCGACCGTCTCTTGAGGAGATTATTCTCGAGAAGCGTATCGATCAAGTTTGAAAACTCAGAGGGAAACCTACGCAGGAACATAAAGTTTACCATTGACGACATCGGCTATCGAGATCGTCGATCGATTCGTTGTTTATCGCGCGAATTAAATCGGACCCTTAGAACGTAGAACGATGGAAGCAAGATGACGATAAACACAGAATCTGTGCACTTCGGCAAGACAATAAAGCGAGCTGGAAGGAAATCGAGACTGGCATCCAGGTTCACCGACGTGGCAGGGTTTACCTGAATGAACGGCCGTGCTAAACGGCGGCATTTTCAAGTCTCGCCAAAGGAGGTAGAAAGGAGGTAGAAAGAAGATAGGAAGGAGACAGAAAAAAGATAGAATCGAATGAGAAAGGAGAGAAGAAACGAAGAGGGACGAGGAGAGGGCAGGTGGTTCAGGAAAGGCGCCGAAAGATCGTAAACCGATTCGACCCACGAGCATTTCCCTCCCAACTGTATATCCCGCAGGCACCATTTGTGTAGCTCTC
Organism: Cerceris rybyensis; assembly: GCA_910591515.1. NCBI lineage: Eukaryota > Metazoa > Arthropoda > Insecta > Hymenoptera > Crabronidae > Cerceris > Cerceris rybyensis. The sequence goes on from OU342790.1 coordinate 12,334,448, forward strand.
GTGGCGCACCTTAAAATCGCTTGCATCCTCGTGTAAAAAGTCCTCCAGAGTCCTAAATGTATCCGAGGCTGATTTAAATTAGCCGCCAAATTATCCATGGATATTTGCATCGGCCGAAGAAACCGGAAGACAGTCTCCGTAAAGTGTACAGTCAGAGAAATTGATAGGGATCGTAAACAATCAAGAAACATTTTGAATGAAAATTAACGAACTTTGCAAAACCTAAATTCTACTAAAACTCTTCCAAAGTTTCATTTGCAAATTGAGCCTTTTCGCTGATGAACGCATCAAAGCAAGTCTCATTCTTTTTTCCTAGAAACCATCCCTCATTCAGGGTCCAATTCTTCACGCGTAACCGAGCTTACTGGCACAAATTCGTCTTTCTTTCTTGTTACACCGTAGTTACACTGTCGCATTCAAATTCCGTCTCTGTGCACGGAACCAAACGAAGGAAACCCTTTCATCTTCTAGCAGTTACCTAAATCGTCGCATTCAAGTTCCATTTCTGTAGAAGGTCTCGCGATAAAACGTGCTTCCGCACTCTCAGAGAGGATTATCCAAGAGTTAGGCCATCCTAGTGGCCAGGTGAAGCACCGTAGTAACTTTATTCGTCGGTTGTGCTCGCCTCGACTCAGTTTTTCGTAGAAGCGTCCATTGTCTTGGAGATTAATGGTGCCGCGGAAACCGTTCATCCTCACGGGAGGGCCGAGAGATTTCGCTTCTTTGTGCAACAACGGTGCACCCTCTTCCTCGTCGGATTCGACGGTGCAAGGAAGAAAGAGGAGAAGGCGGGAACGGGCTCGTTTAGAGCTATTGAAAGCAGTTTCCACACGAAATTAAGTTTCGAGGGTGAATTCTATTTTATTATCTCCCTTTCACTTCGACCAAGGCTTTCTTCGTCGAGCATGCAAAGACGCCACGCGTGTAGGGGCTGGTGGTCCGAAAGATTTCTCAAGTGTCAGAGAATATTAATTAACTCTACTGTTAGCGACTGTAGAAGTGTTTGTTGAACTTTAGAAGATCATGGACTTTTAACTCCTTAACCTACGATTTCTTTTTTGATGGAGCGTGCAAAGACTCAAAACTAATTCCTGAAATAAAAATCACTGATTTCTGATATTTGGTATAACTGAACGTGATATTAACCCTTTGCACTTGAGGCCTTTTTCGCGCGGACGGTTCTACAACGCCAGACGCTTCGTAGCATCTTTGGGGAATTTCTTACCTCTAACTTAAAATGGATACACTTACAAATTAACGTATAAAACTTATATATTTTAATGTTTTGTGCATCTTTACACCTTTATGAAGATATTTTCTTACATATTAATGTTTGTAATTTTGTTTTTTTATGATATTTTTCGTAACAACTACTTAGATGCATGCCCGGTTTGTCGGGACAAGTATTAAAACAATATGTTGTTTGATGTATTTCTTTCAGAGCAGACTTTACAATCCTTCCTAGTACCTATGGCAATAGTATGGAGCTTTCCATTTAGACGGATTTCTTCAAAATCGAAGGTCGGAGTTGAGGCTCGGTCACGTCGTTATGATGGGCCCCTCCCTTGAAGCCGTGTATGAAATTTCTGAGGTTCTATGGGGTGGAGTCTTTTAAAATAAACAATTATTGGTTAAGAGACTAATTTTCTCCACCCCCTCGAGGACTTCAAGAGAGGGAACGCATCGATATGCCCTCAACACCTTATGGAGGATTCCAAATTTTCTAGCTTCCTCCCAGCAAGACCAAAGTCCCGTTAGAATCATCGGTGGGTACGCACAAACATTCTTTACATTAATTATATATAAATAATGCACAAATGTGAGCACCCTGAGCAAGCTCTAATCGTACCTTTGGGTTTTACTTCCGAAGAGAGCGGTCGAGAAGATGTTGGCTGCTCCACCAGCTACTAAGTTTTAGGACTCCTTAACAGTAATAGTCCTTTTTCGAGGTATAAATAACGCCCAAAAGACTTAGAAAATCACGTCAAGGAGGGAATCACGTGAGCGAGGGTCACCATCGAGTGCAAAGGGTTAATAATACAGAAATAATGAGATCGATTCGTGGTCGGCTGGTATTGTCAATTTAGTTGTTTTTGGAAGACTTCGAAATTTCCGATTCCATTTTCCGTGCTACGAGTTTCACACGTAGTTGTAGGCTAAGGGCTTAATCTTTCTATATCGAATTTACTACATTTACTAAATTTATTAGCATTAGTGAGGACACTCACATACACTGGGAATTTAGGATGAAGTCACTTCTCTTTATGCGCGGTCTGTATATACACTGGGAATCTAGGAAGAAGTCACTTCTCTCTATGTAAGGTCCGTATATGCACTGGGAATCTAGGAAGAAGTCACTTCTCTCTATGCAAGGTCCGTATACACACTGGGAATCTAGGAAAAAGTCACTTCTCTCTACGCGCGGTCTGTATCTAACTGGGAAGAAGTTACTTGATAAGTGGCTTGCTCTGATTTGCCCGACGAGTAAGAGACGCCCCTCGCCCTCATTCTCTTGCGATTCTAATGTGTGATTGGTCCAAAAAGCAATTAACAATGAAATAAAAGTTTACTTCTCGGTTGTCATTCTCCGAACTCATGTTTCAAGGGGCAAATCCGTATCTCATACCGAGTGACTTCTTTGTGCAATCTGTCTATAAGAATGAAGTATTTACGAGGTACGAAGTACTTGAAAAATTTATAAGTTTAATTCGGACGCGACAGCGTGTTTTTTGAATCTTTAAAACGAAGCTTGAGCGATTTCAAGAAGACTTAAACTATCAAATATCCTCGATTCAAGTTAACCACTTGCCTTAAGATTTCTATTTTAACTGCGAGTACAGCACCATAAAGTGGATTCCTACAATCGAAATTTCTTTCTGATTTCCGGTATTGAACGCAATACTAATATGTTAAAAACAGTTCGATCGCTTCGTGACCGATTGATATTATCAATATGACGATATTAAGAAACCTTCAAAATTTCCTATTTCACTTACACCGCTACGAGCGTCATACGTTACTGTAAGGCAAAAAATTAACTCCCCCAAATAACAATCTATCACTGACTTCCGATATACCGTTATAAGTTAACACTTTCCCGACCGGTATTTTTCATTTCTAATCGATCACTTGCACGCAAATATTTCCCTGATATTGATATCTCTTCGAAAATTGCAAAGTTTCTTCACTGAATCCTTGGCACTGTTAACCACAATGACAAATAATAATTTATTATTTGCCGTAGCAACCAATTAATAAGTTAAAAGTCCAAAAGTGTTGAGCCCGAAAAGCCGATTAATCGGCTACCGGTCGATAAAGTGTTAACCCATTCGAGACCGTGCATTTTTTTGGAGACCATCCAGAAATACTGACAACTTTTCGCTTTATGATTACCACTTCTTGTATTTTTAATGATTGTGGCTTTGGGTCACCTACTTTAGGGTCGAAATTTAACCAAATACCAAATGTAACGTTTACACATTCGTAAGATACCTTTTATTTTAAGCTACTCTTATTTCGAGGGCTGTTTTTTCTATAATGACTGATAATTGCAATTCAAGATCATTGCACAGACGGTGTGCAGTCGATCTTTTTGGCTCGGAAATACATTGCACACACGGTGTGCAATTGGTCTCGAATGGGTTAACAAAATATCAATACCATAGAACTAATTTCAACATCTCTTCACCTACTAATATTTTCAATTTAACAGTTATTGCAAAACATACCAATTTTCTATTCTACTTATCGCGACACGTGTGTCAAACGTCACTGTAAAGCAAAGGGTTAATTCATCGCAAAGGTCCCTACGAGTCCCTAACATCGATCTCGAGAAGTAGTCAGTGTTCAGTTTTCATAAAGTCCGATCACCGTGCGCTCTTTAAGCCATTGACTGCCAGAAAAGTAAGCAAATATTACCTTGCGCGTTAAAAATAGAGAACATGACAGAACTGCTTTGGAACATTAATTTAATGAATCAAAAATATAATATCGACATTCATAACGGTACGAAGAGCATTTTTGTTCTAAAATTACTATACACGCTCAGCCATTATTGCTAACTTCTTAATTCCAACTTATAGCGCAACCACGAGATATCTCGTAGTTGGCAGTGAATGGGTTAAACCGATCATTCCACGGTGTCTCTCCGTAAACTCCTCGTCCTCCTTACAATTGCTCCACATGACACGCAAGAGCAAAGTACTCGTATTAACCAGGGTGGACGGGGAAAGGCATCGACGCGTTATGAATTGCGATAAAAGTGAAAGTCCCCTAACTCCTCGAGGTCCCTTCTTTTGTGCGTGCAGTTGTCGCGTTGCATGCGTCCACGTCGCGTTGCTTTACCATCGTCGAGCTATTGTTCGTGTTTGGTGAGATTGATGCCGCAATGATTTCGTCTCGTGCGAACGATCGGCAGCAAAGATAACGCGATCGTCTGTCGCGCGAGCAAGAGTATAGCCGGACGGTTTTGAATAAGAGCATCGCCGCGGGACTGGACGCGGTGGATCGTCGCGTTAAATTAAACCTAAGGTCATCCCGACCTCCGACAGCGACATATCGATCCTATTCTGTGCATCATTAGAGTTGCTATCCAACGACCGGGATTAACCAGGCCCGACTATCAAGATTTCCGCGTCGTTGGATCAGTTGGAGATCTAGTCGCATCGTGTGAGACACGTTCATTCGTGTTGCGATGAGTAACGTCGATGATTTCGAACTTCGAGGTGGTTGATTTGATAGAATTGCTGTCATGATTTGCGGTTTTAGGTGGTAGAAATTGATGGGGTAGAATTTCTGGAGGTGTAAGATAATTATGATAAGTTACAAGTGTTTTTGTATATTAGAGAAGATTAGTTTGCTACATGAGCAACAGATGATGTTGCTTCCTCCGTTTAACTTGGCTACATCGTACACGCGTCATTACATTGTGCATGTGTCATTTAACAGGAAGACTTCTTAATTCCTTAAGGCTGATGGTCAATTTTCCTTCTTGTAGGCTAATCGTAAAAATATTAATATGAGAAATTGTTAGACAAACCGGTAAATGAAAATGATATAATTGTGAGGTAAAAATTTTCTGGCTGAATTTATAAAAAAAATTTGGCTGCTTCACAAGGGACATTACCATTAATCTCAAAATAAATCTGAAAATGTAATCTTTGAAGTGAATTTCAGAAATCGTGTCAGATTCAAGTAATTCTTTTTTTATCTAAAAATATGTTATACAGTAACTCACGGAGCGATGTTAACAATACAGTTTTAAATATTTAGCTTATTATAATAAAAAATTCTAGTGATTTTCAATAATTTAATTGTACTACTTTATTTAAAAAAAGGAATATTCTAGTAGGATTCTAAATATGTTAGCTCAAGGCCGCGATTCTCCATAGACTCTATGGCATAGAGACATAGCTCGTTGAACGCCATCGACAAAGCTTTTTTTATTCAAACCACATATTTATGAAACAAAAATCAATACACTAATAGATATAAAGTGAACAGGATTTTACCTTTTCAATGTCAATATCTAAATTTTAAACTGTCTAGAAAATTCATACATATCGCAATTTCAACGTCAAATAAAATTTCATTGAAGTCCGCATATCCGATCACTACTTACCCCTATGGCGTTCAACGCCTTAGCACTAGATTTACGAATTGAGTCAATTTGACTCATTAAAAATATAATTGCTATATACATAAAAAAGTTAAATATTATTTTCGAAAAACATATGTTGGTTTTTAGTCACATAATGAAATATATCTAAATGTTGATTCCTCTACCCCGCAGACCTCTGCATTTCGAATTATCGAATGTGGTATACCTATTTTTACGGTTGTGAGCCAATTTAGCTCATAAAATGATTTAACGGTTAATCGCATAACACATGCAATTTGCAACTTCCATCAAGCCGCACATGATTGGTTTCTCTTCTAATTTTTCTCTCCTTGCATACACTGTTTATTTGTGTGAGAGCCATCCTCATATCTCTAGCAATCAAATTCTTAATGATTCAAATTGGCTTAGTTCGTAAATTTAGTGTTAAAATTCGATAAAAATTTCAGACTCCTAAGACACAAGAAAATTAATAAAACTAAAAAACTACATTATTACACAGAACAAATAGTATGTATCCTTAAAAGCATACTCAAAGACTATCCTAACTCCGCGCCATCGGCTTGAAACGTCGCGACGTTTCGCCTCGAAGTTCACCTACGTTCTTGAGAGGTCAATACGAGGCGCCGCGAAGAATTTCTAGAAAAGATCGTGACACGAAAGTGGAAGAATCCGTCGGTGAATTAACATTGCTAAATCGACCGTTTATTATAGTCCATGTGGCAACTGTACGATCAATCTACCATATCTCGGTCGTCGGATCTACGTGATATTCGCGACAGCGTTGCAGAAGCGTGCTGTTGTTGGCCCAGATTCAGATTTACGTTTATAGCTGCCGGTACGGTTTTATTGCATGTCTTCTTTTTCACGTGGAAGTACATCACTCCGGAAGTTCTCGAACGTCCACGACTAAAAGCGTTGCGTCTCGTGATTCCTTAATATCTGAAGGTATTAATATACCTGATCCATCAGGTATTTTTAGAATTTAGTCGAATACAGAAATTACTTGTGTGACAAAATTCCCAGAAACGATTTATAAAATGCATTAACTTGAAATATTCGATTGTAGCAACGAGACTGTTTGCTCTGTGGTCTAACTACTCTATTTGTTCAGTAGTACAACTGTATCGTTGGTCTGACCCCGTCTTGTTCCACTTGGTGTGCCCTTGTGACTTTATATATTTACAGTTACTCGAATCCACTGTATCTTTCAATGAACCTCTCCACTTTTAAACCAATTATACATATTTACAATTACAGTTAACCATAAAAAATATTAAACACAGCAAATTATGATATATATAAATGCACAGACTCCGCCTCTGACCAGTAAGTCTAAAATTTTCCTACTTTTAGAAAACTTAATTCAAGTAACAAATGCCTCCCTAATAGTTAGCAATTCTTTATAAACAAATTTTAAACGTCTCATCCTCACGATACAAAAAAGAAGCACATCGCAACTATGACACTACAGTACTTTAATTAACACTACATTTACGGACGTTGATTATACCTATTTTTCTAAACTGAGCCAATTTGACTCATACAAGAAAATTGAAGTTTTTTGCAAAGAAACTAATTCCAAAACAAATTTAACCCTTTTAGTGCCAAGCGTTTTATGGAGTACATGCGAGAAATGCCACGGGCCGATTTGATATGCGCGCTCATATAAATAGCTTTATAAGGAGCAAATTTCCAATTTCCTGGAGGAAAATTGTAGTATTTATTCTTCTGAAACTTAAAGGATATGAAATATACTGTCGATGATACATTGTCGTTGTCAAAATGTTATGGCACCAAGCTTTCTTCATCAAGCCTGCCGGCCGGTGCGCCACATCGGCCCGTGGCACTCTTCGCATAAGGACCGTGAGCCGATAGATCGGCCCACTGGCACTAAAAGGGTTAAATGAACGATTTATTATTAAAAAATTAACCAACCAGTATACTATATATGTAGCAATAAAATTTTGAATGAGCCAAATTGGCTCCGTAAATCTACTGTTAAAAAAAATTCTTTAATCTCTCCCAAATTTAAATTCACCCAAATGCAACCCAACAAGTATCCATTTCCACATCACTATAATCTTCCCACATCCTCACCCTAATTTCCATGGTATTCTCTTATTAAAAGAAGCAATCCATCGTGCAAATCGACGCAATGGACATACCCCGCCCCTAAGAACTTCCAACGATGAATTAACGTACGTTCGTACATAAATATTTCGCGACGTCTCTATGCAAGTCTAATCTCCATTTCGAGCCTGGTAATATCCTCCGTGGACGTGTCCGTTGCAAGAAGGCAAAGGGAGTATACGTTGGTCGTGCGCCGACAATACTAAACTCCCCGCATTCCTTCGCTACTACAATGAGCATTGTGCGAGAGCGTCTCTGTTATAGGTGACCAACGGCGAGCTTGACTTTATTTCTTGGTCCTCTTTGCCGCGGCGAGGTGGGATATCATTGTTAAATACGGGCAAAAGGGACAGGTAGGTTTCTACGATGCGCTATATCCGCTCCCTCGGACGTTGAATAGAAATACTCCCTCTCCTTACGAATGCCATTTTTTGTAGCCCCCTTATGGGCGCCTTAAGTCGCCAAGAATCTATTAGATTTGTCATACCTCGACTATGAATAGTCCTCGCTCAGACACGATCCTTTCAGACTCCTTTCCGACCTCTTTCCTTCTCTTCGCGTCACACTTTTCTTTTTATTTCTCTCCCTTCGTCTCTCTCTCTCTCTTTCTCTCTATGAGTCGTACCTGCGGAAACGTAAGATGCAGCGTCAGAATTCGATCGTAAAAGTGTACAAAAGGGACCCGATGATTCTTCGAAATAATTGAGATTCTTCTTGTTTTATTGCGCGGGTGGTCTCACGAGGGGGTTAGGATGGGGTGAGAAGTTTCGGTTAGGTGGTATTGCTTCGTTATTTTTGGATTTTGGACAGTTGATTCTGTTTTTAAGAAGGATAAGCGATTTTAGTGCTTTTTTTAACAGGTTGAATGCCACCGATGTTTCCCTTATTTCGTCATTTCTACTGAAGTGAAACTTTTTTTTATGAAAATCACATATTCATAAAACAGAAATTTTAAGGACACTGATTGATCGGTGTTTAGCAGATCTTCATCTTCTTAACGCCAAAATTTAAATATTCAATATGTTAGAAAACTCATAAATATTGCAATTTAAACGTAACATAAAATTTCATGCAATTAAATAATGTCGGTTACCGGTGACCACCATGGCACTCAACCTGTTAATGTTGATACTTTTTTTAATATTGCCTTTTCTATGGTTTCTGATGCGATTTTATGTTATAGTATCGCTGCATGGCTGGTAGCGAGGTAAAATTGAGGGGGTTTGATAATATTCTTTTTTAGTTGAGTTTTTAGAGAACAGGTTGCCGCTTAGAAAATCACAATTTTTTCGAAAGTTAACTGTCTCTTAACACTATACCGACCGGTATTTTTTAACATCCTGGCCACTTCTGATCGGTCACTTGCAAGCAAATATTTCCCTGATACCGATATCTCTTCAAAAATTGCAAAGTTTCTTCACTGAGTCCTTGACACAGTTAACCGCAATGAAAAATAATAATTTATTAATTGTCGCAGCGACCAATTAATGAGTTAAAAGTTCAAAAGTGTTGGGCCCGAAAAGCCGATTAATCGGCTACCGGTCGGTAAAGTGTTAAGATTTTGCTTTCTATGATTTCTGATGGGGATTTCCTGTAGTAATACCACCACATGGATGGTACAAAGGCACAATTGAGGGGTTTAATAATTATTTGTGAATTGAATGGTTACAAGATGAAGTTCATATGAGTGCGAGATCTATTTATTTCCAAAAAATGTTAGTCGCATGAACGTCTTGAAGAATATTTACCTTTAGAAGTAACAAGTTGGAGCCGAAATGTTACAAACACACGTTATTTCCATCGTTCATCCAAAGGCATTGTATTGCAGTGGTAAATGCTTAGGTGTCTGCTCCGAAGTGAAAAAATACAAGAAGAATGTTGCTCGGAACCGCACCATCGAAGACTATTAACCTTTTGGGCACGGCCGTGGACTGTGGTCGTCGAGCTGACGCCATTTTGAACGCCTGTAATCAACGATACATTCGCAGCCAAGAAAATATGGTAATTCTGTCTTTCATGGCAAAATGTAACAAAGAAATTTTTGAATAATTGTACATACAAATCGAAATCGAACTATTGTAGAATATTTCTCACAATGGATTTTTATGACACGAGTTTCCGAGAGATTTTTCAAAGGGGAAGATCGTTTAAAATTCGACGCCATAGAGATGGCTTTAAGACTTCTTTTTAAGTTAATGATTAAATTCTCAGTCAACTCGTGCCTCGTCGCGTTTTCACTTTTGCTCAATCTTCCTATCGTGAGAGAATGCGCTAATCAAAGCGAATTGGCAAACAATCGTTGAGGACTTCAACTTTCAATGGTTTTCGGGTATGCAAAGAATAGTAAAGTCACAGTAGTAGATTCTAAACAGTTTTTTATTTACCAACTTTCAAAATACATCGATCACAGTCTACTATCAGAAACCATTATCACAGTTTATCGCTGAGAATATATAGGGCCCAATATTTAACATCCTTTGACTCCACACCACACATTCATCATAATTCTCATATAACTGACTTCCGTTACTTTCAATCAGGGCTATTCTTAGCAAAATCCTCTCAAAGGTGTTTATTTTTTTAAAGATCCACAATCCTAAACCGAACTCCACGGTGTTATATCACCGCAGAGCTTCATGTGGGCACGAACCATCCACTCCACAATACATCAATCACGCAAGAAAAATTCCCACCGCAGCTAACCCCTATATTTACCATTGTCAACCTAACCGTAATACCACCATAGCCTCCCATTACGTCCAAACCATAATCCACGCCAAGAGTGTTGCCTTGTTATTGTCAAGCAACGGCTTAAATCCAAGCGTGTAACTCCGAGAGGACGCAAAATCCACGAGAAGAATCGTACGTGTCCTCGTAGAATTAGAAGTTTTATTGCCAACGGTTTTTCGATGCCTGCGAAATAAGAGGACCGTCGTTCTTTCCCTGTCGGCGTCGAGACGTCGTTCCGTGCTGGGTCCGCGGGCAAAATTTGCCGTAAAATTCATTTCGAGGCGGAAGATATTTTTCTTGGAAATGAATTCAGCGAGCGTCGTCCACGACGAATGTGCATCCGGCTTAATGCCCGGTGCAGAACGAAGAATGCCGCAGGTATCTCACGTGGAATCTGCGAAAGCGTCGTTCCCTCTCGCCTTCGAGCGCGGACGACGCAGCCTCGGCCTCTCTTCGCCATTTTTCTTTTCTCACCTTAAGGCCTCACACGCACACCCTTCTCGTCTCTTTCTTTCTTTCTTTCTCTCTTTCACTTTTTCGTCCTCTCTCTCTCTCTCTCTCTCTCTCTCTCTCTCTCCATCTTTCTCTATCTCTCTTTCTATCTGGCACCCTGGCTCTTTTCTCTTCAGCCTTCTTCTTTCCGCTCGTTCTTTTCTAGTCGAGGCTGCACAAGCAAAAAGTGTAGCGGCGCGACGATGAGATGGGTGCACCACGATGTCGACAGACTGTCCTGCGAATTTTTACAAGCCGCTTAGCAATTAGTCACCCGCCTTAGGAGGTGATTTCGTAACGAGTTTGTCGTTGATAGCCCCGCCACGGGAAGAACACGAGTGAGAAATACGCCGGATTCTTTTTCACCGACTTCGTCCTCCTCCTCCTTCGTATTTCCTTTGAAACTTGAGGGATGGTGAGGGCTGATGGGACAGAGACTTGATGAGTTTCTTTTTCATTACTGTAAGTAGAGGTGCGGTGTGTTGTAACGATAGAAGTTACGCCAATTCCAAATTGTGGGTATTTTAAAAATTGAAAGGGTTGGGAGAATTTTGTTGAGTATTTAACCCATTTGACGGTAAACTTTGAGATGCACCGATCGTGCCATACACCAAGAATTGAATTATGATGTGAATAATGAAATTTTTTTTGGAATGCTTGGATGGAGGGGCACTTTTGGGTAAGATGCTTTTTTGTGAAAATATATTTCAATAATGAAAACACTGAATTCTACTATATTAAAGGATTATTATTCTTGCTCTGAATAGAGTTACTATAATTATTACAAATTTAAAAGTACTTTTCGTGTAAGAAATTCAAATTACAACGAGCACCTTTAGTCGTCTTCAGAGACGGCAAACCAACCTGCATCAAGCGCCTATAGGCGCTCACAATGGCGAAAGGGTAAAATGCATATATTTAACATATCTCAGCTCTGGTGATTAGTATCCCACGCTAAAATTTTACCTCCTACAAGGTGTAACTTATAACAACAATAGCAGCAAAGCAAATCGGTTCCAAGTTTCATACCATCCTTCATACAGTCCGACAAGTGAAAGATGTCTAGGGAGCGATGGAGTCTCTCGTTTCCAAACGCCTATTCCCGCCATTTTCTTTTTGGAATCCCCAAGTCTAGCCTTCCAAAGTAAACACTCCCCATAGTCGTACCATTCTCGCATTTTTACTTGTTTTGCCGGACAAATGCCCCCTATGTATCCCTTCCACCAATCAGACCCACTTTTTTTGCCTAGCCATCTCTGAGTTGTCGCACTGTACATTAATTCCTCAACTGCGCATTTTTGCGCGTAATCGCTCGCTAAATGCGATAAACGCCAATTAAACCACAACGCGTATTTAAGAATTACTCGAAGCCCCGAGAAACCACGGAGGATACGAAGCACCGTAGGAAAAAAAACGTGTTCTCCAGCGCGTTCTCCAAGTTCTCCAAGCGGAATCGTGCGAAGCACTTCGCGAAAGGAGCTATCGTTCCGACGAATCGTATGCAGTCGGCTCGTGTCTATCCGAAGATACAGATTATGTGTGTAACTACGAGCAGTTTTACGTATGCGACGGGCATACCGTACATTTGCATCGTACGCGCGTCGAACGCATTTAACGTCTACGTCATTTCGACGCGCGGTGAATCAACGAACGTAATGGAAACCACCACGATCGTACCTCCATTCACGGTATCAGTTGGCTCATTGATATATTCCCATGGATACTTATCTCCGTGTATATAGGTACGTATCCGGGAATTCCTCGTTGGCTCGTTGACGAGTTAGCGCGATCCTCTACGCTCGTTTTCAACGCCCTCGAGGAAGATAGGGAGAAGAGAAAAAAGGACACTTCCACTTACGTGGAATTCCATCGAGAGTATCGGCAGTTCTTCTAAGGCCGTCGAATGGACGAGGAGAGATTTAGATGATAAAACTCCCGCGCAGTATCTGTGCATGGTTTCGGCGTTTGATAATACAAGAAGGATATTCCTTGGAGTTTATGGGAATCATTTGATCGTAGAATATGTATGATGCAAAGTACCTTTCAATTTGTATTTTTGCTACTCGCTTAGTGATTTAAGAACAGTTTGTCGGTGGGTATATATGTTTGGTCATAAAGATGGGGGAGAGTTATAGATAAAAACACTCCGCAGATGGAGTTCATGCGTCTCCGTGCATTCAAACAACGAGCCACCTAACTTGGTATTCAATTCAAATGAAATGTCTCAGAATACTAGACTCGATTTACAAACCTTTCTCGCAGGATTATCTTTCCTCAAAATAATCTTCAACAATATAACAACCAAAATTACAAACTACCCAAACTCCAAGCAAGATACAAACCCGTGTCTTCCGGACGAGATGCCTTCGTGTTCGCGGTACTCGGTGTCTCGTAAATCCCGTCAGGACATCGCGAATACGACGCAAGCACGTGTATTCGCATTCTGAGTCGGTGGCGCGCGCGTGCGTCTCCGAGCGCCACCTCTCACGCTGCTTTTTACCGATCTCTAAGCACACGAACGGTGTCCGGCTACATTTCTCCCGCAGGATTCTTTTCTTCGCACAGTGGCAGGGTGGAGTTTGGGGTTGGGCGGGGGCGGCGTTGTCGTGCGCGCGCGCGCAACCGCGCATGCGTCAAGCTCTCATAGTAGGTGGAGATACTTGTAGGTGTGAGAACGGCATAGAGAAAGAGAGAACAGAAAGGGCAGAAGAGAGAGGAGAGAGACGAGAGAAAGATCTCTCTCTCTCTCTCTCATTCTCTCAAGTAAGCGAGAAAGGAGAGACGTGTGGGTGAAACGGCAAGGAACCATGGAGAAGAAGTTGCGTTCCATGCCCACCGCTCTCCAACACCGGTGTATTCGACGCTCGGTGGTGCAGGACAGTGGTAGCAATGTAGTGGTGTCGAGAAGAGATTGTGGTGGTGCCACAACAGTTGATGTGGTGGTGGTAATCGCGACAGTGGTCGCAATGGTGGTGGTGTCGGTGACGAGCAGTGGTGGGGAGCACCCACACGCGTGGCGCGCTCTCGCACACCTCTCGGACGGCACAGTCATGCGCGACACCCACCGCGATCGCTGGGTATCGCACACCGGACGACACGAGTTCTCTCGGTTAACCCCTGCTCTCTTGACTTCTTTCGCGCGCACGTTTCAAGTCCCATACGCCGACGCCGCCGCCTAGAGAATCCGGCCGAAGAGAGAGAAGCCGGTCGCTCTTCTATTCGGAGGACGTGTACGTAGGCAACCTACACGCGTGCACGTGAACACGCGTGCGCGCGCGAACGTGCGAGCGAGTGAGCGAGCACTTGCACGATAACGCGGTACATCGGGCACGTAGAGGCGCGTACGCACACACGTATGGTACGAGCACAGGTCCCGCCGTGGCAGCGTGGTCGGCTATCCCCATAAAAGCGACGGACTCGACCGGCTTGCGGACAGTTGTCATCGTTGGCTAAAGCCGGAGCGACGCGACTTCTCGTGCTTGGCGCATCTCAAGAAGGAGGGGACTAAATTGTAACCTCCGTTTCAAGGGTCGTTTTACGTTTTTTTTTGTTTTCACCCTTGATCTTGCACGATCGCGTTCGTATGCGAAGTATGGAAAGACGCGAGATTTGGCGCGATCGACGCCGATCAATCGGCGAAACGGGGTATCGAGGGATCGTCGGTGTATGAGCATGGTGCAAAAATTTCTCGAGAAGGTCCCATTGAGAATCGTGCGCACTCGTAATCGAACGATTTCGACGAACAGAGAGAAAAGTTGCGACGATAAGATCGATGATCAGCTTGCTATCCTCGACGATAGATAACGCGAAGATTATCTCGAACGATCGGTCACGAAATCGACTCGATAGTCGCGCGGGAGTTTGAAACTTTTGCGCGGCAAGTTTGCACGAATTTAAATAGAAAACAGGGAAGAGAGAAAGAGGAGAAAGAATTTGGACGATCGCGAAACTTTCTTCTTCTCCATCGATCGAGTGTCTTCCGGTGTACGGTTGTTCCGGTGTCGGTGGAGTCGGTTAAAAACGCGTGGGTAAAAACTATTATAAGAGAAGTGGAGGCGAGCCGGTAATACCGAGTGTGAGCGCCAGACAGAGCGACGCTTCCGCGGGCAAAGGCGCGTCCTGTCTCGTCTCCTCTCGCGCGTCTACTTACACGAGACCCGTGCAAAGGTATAAGCGCGCGGGTGAACCGTGAGGCGCGTATACGTACGAAACTGAAAAAGCGATTCGTCGTGGCGCAAGCGCTAAGCAAAAGCTTTTTCGAGCGAGCCAGCCTGCCAGCCAGTCAGCCAGCCAGCCGAAGAGGACGGTGCCGATGGTCAGATACATCGGATTCAGTGGCGGCACGAGCGTAGAGAGCAAGCCGAGTAACAGCCTCCCACCAGTCAGTCAGTCACTCACGATCGGCTAGTCAGTCACGGCAGTCACGCGCCGACCGTGTCAGACGCACACCGGTCCGTTGGTTCGCGTGGAAAGAGGCCGCCGGCGAACAGCGAAGCGAACGTAAACGGGTGAGAAAGGAGATTAAGTGCCAACGACGCTAATTGTAAAACACGACTGAACCGAGCGGACATATACGTACGCATAGCGCGGAAGATCGCCACGCAGGCGCGATGTATGCGAATCCAACGAACGTCGGGATTCGGTGTCGATGATCATTCGATACGAGGAGCCGACAGGAACGCGCGAACCGAGAGAGCTTACCGGGTCAGTCGGCTCGCGAGTCGGTCGGTCGGTCGGTCCCGTCGGTTGGTTCGATCGATCGGTCGATCGGTCGGTCGATTGGTCGGTTGGTCGGTTGGTTGGTCGTTCTCGATTTATCCACTCGGCCGTTCGTTTACTCCGTACTCGGATAGAGTCGCGGTAGTCACGCGTCGGCCGTGTCAGATGCACACCGGCGGTAACGTTGCATCGCAAGGAACGGAGACGCGTGTACGTGAGAGCTCGTAGGTAAAGAGAGCGAGGTGTTCATCGAAGAGAGAGAGAGAGAGAGAGCTGGGTTAAAGAGAAGACAGAGAGGAGAGCAAAAGAGAGAGAGAGAGATAAGTACCAACAGCCACCGCTCGTTCGCTTGCTCTTTCGAGTCTCTCGTTTCTCTCGTCTCTCGAAGGCTCGTCGCTCGTTGCGTACCGCCTTATAAAACGCGCGCGCAGTAACACGGAAGGCGCGACGCGAGAACGGGAAAGAAGAGCGAGGGAGAAGCAGTTGTACCGACTGTGCGGACGCTAAAACAGACGGACACTGAGATAGAGAAAGAGAGAAAGAGTGAGGGAGGAAGAACGAAAAGAGTGAAATAGAGAGACCAGAGAGTGGTCGAGAAGAAGAGAAACAGAGGGAGAAACGGAGAGCGTTAAACAAATAGATCGAGAGAAGCGGAAAGAGAACGAGAAAGAATAAGAAACGAGTACTTGCTGCGCGTACGCGCGTTAGCCTATTAAGCCGTCGGATGCGCTCGTTCAACGTGTCTCGGACGGTGCACGATACCTCGCGTTATCTGCAGTAAATATTGCGGCTAGCACGGGCTCTCCCGGGCCGCTGATTGTTTCTAATCATTATCGTACACGTTCGCGGCCTGCGTACGTATCATCGTGCTCGTCGTCGTCATCATCGTCATCGTTGTCGTCTTTTGGTGCAGTTTCCATCTTCGCGATCGTTGCTGTTACGGTTGTCGTCGTCGACGTCGTCGTCGTTCGAACGATCCTCTCTCGGTGGTGTGTCGCGCGATCAGAAGAGTAGAATAAGGTGGTGTGAGGCAGTGCCGTAGAGTGCAGAAAGTTTTGTGCAGTGAACGGTCGTTAATAGACCAGTGCCGCGGCTCTCGTCGTCGAAACGAGAGAAAGAGGGAGATAGGTAGTGAGAAAATAAGGAGAGGAGGCGCGGACAGATAGACAGAGAAGCATTGGTGAAACCAAGGGTAGAAGAGAGACAGAGGGAAGCGCTATATACGTGAGAAGCACCGCTCGCGAGTGCCAGGGACGAGAGAGAAAAGGAGAGACAAGGAGAAGGAAAAAGAGAGAAGGAGATCAACCGAATAGAATACAAGCAGGTACGCGAGGAGAGAAAGAGAGAGAGATCGAGAGATAGAAGAAGAAGAAGAGAAACCGCGAGAAACTGAAAGCCATCGAGATGCGTTCCTACGTCGGACTCCTGCTGTCGATCTTACTTATCCTCGTTTCTTGTCCTCTGACCCTGCGCGCGCGTAGGGTCGCGCCCTTGATGGAAGACGACTGGGCCAGGAGACCGCATCGTGCTGCCGGTAAGTCTTACCATCTCTATCTTCCACACTTTTTCTCAATTCTTCGTCTTCGTCTTCACGTTCGTTCGAAACGAGTGAGACCAGTGGATGACCGGCGCTAGAAGCGCCTGTTTCTTGGTCTCTCGCTTTTAACGTACAGGCCGCAACGGTTTCGTCAGAATGCGAGCAGTTTCGTTTCCTTTAAAGGTTAGAGAACGCTCGAAAATACCGGGCATCGCGGCGAGGCGGTTTTACGTAACGAGAGTCATGCGAAAAAGGCGGGAATCGAACCCCGCGATTATCCACCTTAAAACGGTGTCTCGTGACGTGGACAAAATGTCTATGTTCTATTCATTCGTATCGAATCTCATTGCCCGCGCTATCCATCCGCGGTCTTTATCGTTATCTTTTCACAGTACTTCGTTTCAAATTATTACTATATATTTGAATATTCAATTCAAGGAGGGAAACTTTAGTTTTACTTTCCTCCTCCGTTTCTTCTTGTGTTCACGTGACATTGCAGTTATACAATATATGGTGTATCGTCCAAAGGTAGGGTTTGACAAACGAACCGAAAGCAGACTAGTCACGGATGTCGCGACGAGGCAGGAAGTAACGTACCGGTTCTTAAACACCTCGAACTGACCCAGATGTTAGAACGAGTTAATAAGTCTTGTATTGTAGTTGCGTTTCTCCGTGAAAACGCGAACCTCGCGGATCTAAGCTTTTACAAGATCACCTTCTAGTATTTCTTTCTTATCGATCACTTTCGAATTTCATACTTTTCCCGCCATTTGAGCGCGTCACTGTATCTTTACCGATCTCCTAGAAATTTATTCTTTACAAGTTACTTCTCTACATTCTTATGGTCTTATCGATCATCTTGAAATGTATTCTTTTCAAGTTACTTCTCCGTATGGTTACGATCTTTATCGGCCATCTTTGAATTTATCCTCTACACGAAGATATTTCTCTTCTCTGTGATTTTATTTATTCATTTACGGCCGGTGACCTTTCATTTGCAAATATAAATCGTCGGACGTTGTAAAAGAAAGTCGGTTGAAATAGGAATTGAAAATTCAAGATAAATTCGATAAGAAGATTCGAGAAGATGTACAATCAATTTAACCAGTCATCCTTTCAATCTTTCAAAGATTTCATTTTATCCAACGTTTTATCATTTTTATCATTATATTACATTCATTGGCAATATTTAGTCAAATTCAACTAGAATCTCGGACTCGTAAAATTGTTGTTTCAACACTTTGACTACCATGGGGTCACCGGTGACCGGCGCTACTGAATTCTGTGAAATTCCGTGTAACTTTTAACCCTTTGAGGACGACAGACGCATACATGTGGTCTGAAAAAAAATTTGGTTACAGTTTATGATCGCATGTATACACAGTTAAAATTGAAAAATTCAAATATAACCATTGAAGTATGATTCTACAAATAGGAATTTACAATTCTTATACATTAACATTCTGAAATTCCGATAAAAAAAGAGGTTTTTGATCGCCACGTAAATGATTATTTCCCAATATTAAAAAAAGTGTCCGTCCGCAAAGGGTTAAATTGTAATATTTATAAATTCTCGGACACACTGAATATTTTAACATCAACGTTGCAAAGATACAAGCTGCCGAATGTCTATATATTTGTACCTTCAAAGTTCCTACTTTGTAAAGATCTCAGTTTAATAGAAAAACTTTTACTTCAGTAGAAATGATGAAACTAGCGAAATACTGGTGGCGTTTAACGTGTTAATATAAAAAAAAAATCTCCACGTTTCACCACCTCGACTTTCCAAAGTATCTATAACGTCGATCGCGCGACATGAAATAATTTGAGGAAAAATCTTTCGAGAGGAAATGTGGTCTGACTCGGGAATTAATTACAGTCGCTTCTAGATTACGTAGCGTAATACTTACCTTTAATAATGATCATGTTACCGGGCGAATCAGGCATCGAATGCAGTGTCTAGTAATCCATTTAGTCGAGGATATCATAAAAAAAGAACTCGTGAAACGTTCTATATTAACCGTCTAATTAAATAGTTAATTAAATTTACGTAGACCCTAGAACTGGTTCTGAGTGGAGAAAACCGTGGGTAAAATTTCTGAAAAAATAATATAACATCATGGAATGTTTGCAAATCGTTTGGAATCTTGTATAGGAGTTGGTACGTACGATTCTAACGAATCGAAATCTATTTCTCGCTTCGGGTACCATAGTATATGATTTGCCACGCTTTGCGTCCTCTTCGTCGTGCACATGACTCTAGCATCAATCACATAATTAACGGGACGTAAATCTACTGGAAGGAACGTCTTTCGTTGCACCTGACGATAGAGAGTAATTTATAAATCTCAGACAACGTACGTTGAAATCGTTTTTACTAGTTTTCTCTTGAAATTTTCTCTGAGAAGTATCTTCCTATATTAATCCTCCATAGTTGTTTTTATACTTGAAAAGTCTGCAAATCAATCCTGATCTTTTTTTTCATATTCAATGGAAATGAAAACATTTTTATGAGGACTTATTACAATTTAACTTGCATACAATAATAAAATGTAGGATGGCGACTATATGGCGACAAACGAGGGGAACGGTAACACGTATACTGTCTCTGTAGAGACTTTTTGGAATTTTTAAGTTGAACTACTGTGGTGAAATTATGGAGCTAGAATGGTTACTGAAGTTAAAGGGACACTGTTGCAACTAGTAGAAGCGAATTCTTCTAATTATCTTCTAAACATTCGTCGGTAGTTATTATTTGATGTCTAATTCTTATTTAAAAGTCACGTAAATTGAAGGGTTCAAGGCAAAGTAGGAATTGAAGTTAGGGACTATGTTGGGTATGGAGTTAACCCTTTGAGGACGATGGATGCACATATGTGGTGTGAGAAAAAATCTGATTACAGTTCATTGGTGCCTATACTTACAGTTGAAGTTGAAAAATTGAAATTTATAATTTGTATACATTAATACTTTGACTTTCCGATAAAAAGGTGGTTTTTGAGCGCCAAGTAAATGATTATTCTCCAGTACTAAAAAATGTTTCCGTCCGCAAAGGGTTAAAGGGACATATTCGTAACCAGTGGAAGAGAATTCAAATTCTCGTTGTCCTTCAAAAATTTGCCTATAATTATTATTTAATGTGTAACTCTTATTTAAAAGCTACCTAAATCGAAAAGTTGTAGGCAAATTGTCCATTGCAGTTAGGGGGAAATGGTGGATATGAAGTTAAAGGCTTCTTTCAATTTAATTCTATTGTACTTTGAAAATATAGGTTGCTCCCAAAATGTCGATATTCTTGAAGCATAAAAATTAGGAGGAACGAGAATAACGGTACAATAATTTATTTTAAGACGAAGAATAATTTCTATTCTTCGTTATTTCTCATGTAGATTAAAATCGGCAAATGGAACGTTGTATATCAACTAGCGAAATATTTGTTGCAAATTTTTGCGCGCTACTGTACAGGAGACACCGGTAACGTTGCAACATTCTCGTCGAGCAACAACGGTATGACGATGCGTATCTCAACAGGCTAC
The DNA here is from genome assembly GCA_910591515.1 of Cerceris rybyensis. Classification (NCBI taxonomy): domain Eukaryota; kingdom Metazoa; phylum Arthropoda; class Insecta; order Hymenoptera; family Crabronidae; genus Cerceris; species Cerceris rybyensis. Next base: position 12,355,212 of record OU342790.1, read on the forward strand.
TTAAACCTATTTAAACATCCAAATCTCTTTCTCGATTTAAGATCTCCTCAAAGAGATTATATCGATAACCATATACATAATTTATTAAAAAAAAAAAATCCCTACTCTACACTAATCAACCTGTAACTCTGCAATTTCGATACTTTCTCACTCAAATAAAAATCACCGCAAAGTGCCCGCAAAAAAAAAGGTTAAAAAAATTGTCTCCTAAATTTTAGCCCCCTATTCTACGCGATTCAACTTGTAACCTCATTACCATCTAAAATATTGTATTTTTCCGCATCTAATTAAAAATTACCGCAAAGTACATAGTACAAAAAATCATCAAAAAACTTCTATCCTACTGCATACGAGAGATCAATAACATTGCAATATTCCACGGACGGGATTCGTCCGAAAGTCGCTCTCTAAGTAGCTTACCTCTCATCGCTTAACTCGAAATCCCGGCAAGAAACTCTCAAACATCGTCCGTCAATTTACAACGCGATCCTTATACGCAGTGTACATAACCCGAACGCTATATTCTCCTAGTTTTTGCGCGACACTGTACACGCCGGTAGTATTGCAATTTTCTCACGGAGCAACAGGTACGACTGATACGCTTGTATTTGTCCGTCCGATAACCCATTTAAATGAACTTACAATTCAAATAAGTCGATTGCGTTCACCGACGAACGTATAATACCTTTCGCAAAAAAAGAAAAGAAAGAAGTCAAAGGGAAACTTTGAAACGTCGTGGTACCAAATGAAGTACCAAAAGACAATTTACAGAAACGAAATAAGCCGGTATTCGAAGTCGAGTTGAGAATCGTCGGAAAGAGAGATCTAAAGTGGCTCGTTCCTCTTCTTTATATGGATCTAGCAGCGTCCAGTATCGTCTCTCCTACCCTTCCTTCTTCTGCCCTCTTTCTCCTTTCTGCCGATTCTTCGTTCTTTCTTACTCACCTTTCTATACCTGTTCGCGTTGACTTTTCCCTTATCTAGCGCTACCGCTCGATCCATTTTGCCGATAGAATCTAAACCGCTCCGTGTAGGCCCCCTGAGACCACCTTCTTCGACGGTGCTAAATATAAAGGCAAGCGCGAAATCGGCTGCGATTATTTTACCTCTTTCTCTCTTTCTCTCCCTTCTTGTTTGTCTGTCTCTCTGTCTCTTGGAGCGGTAAACGAAAAGAACCGTGAGCAAGTATATGTTAGATACCGCTTTATCGCCGGTGGCATCGCGTTGCAGCGGTATTTAGTTATCGTGTAGCAATAAAAACGGGAGCAACGATATGGCCGTTGTCGAAGCATATTAACCGATTGTTACCAGTAATATCTGGGACCTCGGAAGGTCGAGAGTTTCATTATTGTCTCGCCTGGTGTTGATCGAGACACGTTTCGTATAAACGGAGAAATTGAAAGGCGATCGTGCGTGAAATCTTGAACTATTAATGGATGATTTGAATTATTCCTTTTTTTAATACATTTTTGGAGTGATAATGCGGTGGAAAGATGAGATTCGAGGTACGATTGAATGTTATTGTGAGGAGCTGCTGCGTTTGGATTTACGGTGCATGGACTTGGGCGTAAATTGCGGTTATCTACAATCCTCGATATTGCATCGCAAGACTCCGGGGAATCGTAATAGATAAATGCATTACAGAAACATATCTTTTATCGTGTGTTTTATAAATTATGCTATTACAAAGACTCACCCACAAAATATCTAAAAGATATATTTCAAGACACCAACCACAATTAGAAATGCCACCAGACTATTTATTCTTCTCAAGTATAGAAGTCCTAAAAAAAACCCTTTACACTCTTTCAAAACAGCAATAATCCAAGCGCACACTTAAAGCCCAACATAAATAAATATACCAAGCCTTACCCACTTACACCAAAACCCTAAACGTTCAAGTACGAAGAACCTACCAAACGAGACCACCTCCCTTTTCGTTTCCAAAAACGGGATAATCTTCTGTCAACGAATATTAACCACTTAACGGCAATGCAAATAAAACCGTACACCATTGTCTGTCTCGAAGAGACAACGTGAAACCTTCGGTCCCAGGGCCCGTTTCGTGCACGACACCTGAACGTACCTGCCTGACCTACCTTGATTGATTTCTGGTGGCCGTGAGGTTAAGTACACGACTACCTGTCGACCCTGATAATTTCCGTATAGGTTACCAGCCACTTTTCGATCCCAGACACGCGCGCACCTGGTCTTTTAAGGGGTCGCGAGACATAATGGCCTTGTATATTTATTCTTGGATTCGATACAAATTGTCGTTCGTTCGATGGGATTATCGTCACAGGTAGAAAGCGAGAGGATAAATGGATACATGCGTTGGAGACGTTGTTATGGGGATTAATGGTAAGAGGGGATATGGAGGTACTTTGGATAAATAGGGTGATTGGGATTATCGTAGTTTTTTTTCAATTCTTTTTGTTAGATGTTAGCTACTGTGTTTGTCTTGCGTAGAATTTACTGTTTTAGATGGATTGTGAACCACCGAGGGTATGATGTATTTGGGGCGGTATATTAGGAAAATTTCTCAATTATTGTGAGGGTTGTCTAAGGTTTTATCTCTCCTATATACTCTAGTTTGCTAATTGTTATCGTAATTAAACTTGGGTGCTATTTTAGTTATGGCATATCGAAGAGTGGATATGGTAGGAAAAGTTTAGTAAGGGGACTAGAATTTGGATCCATCGATTGAAAGTCCGAACCTTTTCTCTCTTATCCACCATAGACCCGTTTATCGCTTTGGGATCAAAACCAGTCTTGTGAACCTTCCCGTGTTCAATTTAACTCTTTTCCATTTTTTGAAACCTCTCCAAATAATATTACTATCAAGATTATTCTAAGTACTTTAAATTTAAACGGCCATACTGAAAAAATTGGAAATTTTAATTCCAATTTATAATAATTTTCTAAAAAGTGACAAAAATTTTACCCTATTTTTGAAGAGCATTTATTATATTATTATAAGATTACATCAAAAATTGTAATATTTAGGAAGAGTATCTTCGGTGGTGCAAATTCTTTAGACTTCCTTGTATTCGATGCAAGGAAGGTGCCAGGGACTAGGAAGTTGTAGAACAACCTTCCCGTGTTCAATTTAACTCTTTTCCATTTTTTGAAACCTCTCCAAATAATATTACTATCAAGATTATTCTAACTACTTTAAATTTAAACGGCCATACTGAAAAAATTGGAAATTTTAATTCCAATTTATAATAATCTTTTAAAAAGGGACAAAAATATTACCCTATTTTTGAAGAGCATTTATTATATTATTGTAAGATTACATTAAAAATTGTAATATTTAGGAAGAGTATCTTCGGTGGTGCGAATTCTTTAGACTTCCTTGTATTCGATGCAAGGAAGCTGCCAGGGACTAGGAAGTTGTAGAACAACCAACGATCCTTTCCAGGTGATCGAATCGCCTCGAACGATCGCAGTTAATTTGTCGACTCATCAAACAGGCTGTATGGCATACGCGTAAAGCGTCCCCGAAACATTGTAGAACGTCGGCGAGCATCGGGCGAACATATCCATTTGAGACGGAACGTACCGACCGAACCATGCATTTGCATGCATTAAGTCGTTACTGCAAACCTTACTCTTCGTGCTTGCTCGACGGTGCAACAGAGCAACGGCACCTCCCTATCGAAACTCCGGGCGCGTCCTCTTCGTGTCCTCTTGTTCTCTTGTCCTCTTCGTCTTTCGTTTCTTGGTACTTGCTCCATCCTTTCTTTTTTCGATTTTCCTTCTTCTATGTACTTTCAGTTCTATGCAGCAGCGTACTTTGTCATTTATCTTTGACTCCGTTTTGTTCATCTTTTTTCGGAGTCTTTTTTTCAACAAGACGTATTCTAATTTGTGTTTAATAGGCTTGGTTCCTTTTTTGATTTTAATTCCTGTTTGTTTGACTCTGGTCCTTTTGGTTTTTATCCCTCCCTTTTTTCAACGTTGTTAGTACTACTGGTCCTCAAAATCTGTCTCTTTTTTGCTCCGTTCTGCTCTCTTTCTCTCTCTCCTACTAAGTTTGCTACGTCTTTTTCGTTTATCATGCTTTTTCTTCATTTCTCAGCTCTTTTTCTCTTCCTAATTTTCTTCCCTCCCACTCCAATTTTACTCTCTTACCCTTCCCTTCTCCTCTTTCAACAAATTGCACTCTATCGTGTTTCAAATTCTTTTTCACCTCATCCTCTCTCTTTTTTTTCTTTCTCAAACGTCTCTCTCCTGCTAATTGTAAGTATACAAATACTTTTTCGTTTATCACCCTTCATCTTCATTTCTCACTTCTTTTCCTCTTCCTAATTTTCTTCCTTCTCACTCTCATTTTACTCTCTACCTCTCCCTTTCTCCTCTTTCATCAAATTACCCTCAATCGCGATTCAAATTCTTTTTCACCTCATCCTCTCTCTTTTTTTTCTTTCTCAAACGTCTCTCTCCTGCTAATTGTAAGTATACAAATACTTTTTCGTTTATCACCCTTCATCTTCATTTCTCACTTCTTTTCCTCTTTCTAATTTTCTTCCTTCTCACTCCAATTTTACTCTCTTACCCTTCTCTTCTCCTCTTTCAACAAATTACACTCTATCGTGTTCCAAATTCTTTTTCTCCTCATCTTCTCTCTTTTTTTTTTCTTTCTCAAACGTCTCTCTCCTGCTAATTGTAAGTATACAAATAGTTTTTCGTTTATCTCCCTTCACCTTCATTTCTCACTTCTTTTCCTCTTCCTAATTTTCTTCCTTCTCACTCTCATTTTACTCTCTACCTCTCCCTTTCTCCTCTTTCATCAAATTACCCTCAATCGCGATTCAAATTCTTTTTCACCTCATCCTCTCTCTTTTTTCTCTTTCTCAAACGTCTCTCTCCTGCTAAATATACAAATACTTTTTCGTTTATCTCCCTTCATCTTCATTTCTCACTTCTTTTCCTCTTCCTAATTTCCTTCCTTCTCACTCTCATTTCACTCTCTACCTCTCCCTTTCTCCTCTTTCATCAAATTACGTTCAATCGCGATTCAAATTTTCTTTCACCCCATCCTCCCTTTCTTCCTCTTTTTCAAACGTCTCTCTCTTTCAAGCTAAAAACTCCCAATCCAATGTCCTGCCACTCCAACCACCGTTTGAACTCTATTCTTGCATCCCTCATCGTTTACCCCGAGGATCTTCTTACCGCATCGTAGCCGGCGCTAATCTCAATTAGTCTTTATTGCCGGGTTGGCGACACAGGACGACGAAGACGATCAGGAGGAGTTTCATGCGCGCCTCGAGTTAATGTCCCTGTTGCGACCTCACACGAGCATCATCCCGGATACGCGAGAAACGAAGGAGAAAGAGAACGAGCTGGTGGTGCTCCAGGCACACCGAGACAACACACCATACCATGCACACCATAGTATCCAAGTAACCGAGCACCGCCCGAAGCGAGTCTCCTCTCGATGGTCCCCGATCAAGGTTTTATCGGGGATAAATAAACTCGCGAAATGGATTATTAAGGAGGAATAAACGAGCACGATCTTGAAGAAAAATCCAACGTCGTTTATGTCTGCTTGTCTTTAGCGATCGATGTTCGCTGGTTGTCCACGATCGCTTTTTTCATCCATCGTGCAACTTTGGGTTGAAGAAAAGATTTTCTTCGAGAATGAAACTTGATCCTCTTAACTCCTTCACGTGCAATCACGAGTAACGTTAGTGACACGATTAACCCCTTGCCCTACAGTGACGAGTGACACTCGTCACGAATTAAATAAGATAGTAAATTTTTAAATTTTCGAAAACCTATTAAATTGGAAATATGAATGAAACGCGACGGGATAATATTATTTTCCTAACATTGATATTACGTTAAATTATACGGTATATCAAAAGTCACTGATCAATCTTGTTGTTAATAATGAAATTCTCAACTATAGCGGATGCAGTGACAAAACAAATCGTAGGGCAAGGGGTTAATGGAGTAGGCAATTTTGAAGTATTTTAAAAATTATTGAGTTAAAAATATCAATGGGCTACGATGCGATGAAATTATTTCTACGCTATTTAACCCCTTGGTCTACGTGTGAGACTGGTAAAGCGGAAAATGGAATAGGAAATTTGGAAGTCTTCCAAAAACTAGTAAATTGACAATATCAGCCGATCACGAAACGGTTTCAGTATTTCTGTAGTATTAATATCACGTTCGGTTATACGAAATATCAGAAATCAGTAAAACCATTTGATTGCAGGAATTAATTTTGAGTCTATGTACGCCCCATAAGAAAAGAAATCGTAGGTTAAGGGGTTAATATTGGGTTAAGTTTTACATTATCATTTCAGTAATTAGCTCAGAGTTATTGTACATTCAATTACAAAAATAAATAATACAAGGGGTTAAGAAGGTTTTTCCTTTAACTTTGAGGATTTTAGAATAAATACCACAGGGTGTTTGGAGCGCTTCAAGGATGGGTTAGCTTGGGTCAACTAAAACAATAGTGATTATGGAATCAAAGTTAGTAATATTTTAATAATGGACAATTGTCTTTTTACTGAACAAGCAAAGATTCTAGAAATTGATAATTCCACGATAACATAGAAGCGCAAGGAAAGCTTGGTAGCACATACGAGGAACGGTGCAGATGGAGCATCTCGCAAATAGCGATCTAACAGATTTCCTTCGAATTTCTCCTCGATTTTCGCCTGCTCAAGCGTCCCTTAGGGTTCCATACCTAAATGGGTCTTATTCACGTCCATACCGATCTCTTCCTCCTCATCTTTCTACCTTCTTCGTACTTTATACTCTTTTCTTCTCTCTCCCTCTGCGCTACATTTTTTCCCCATCTCTCAATCGCTCTCTTCTTCTCCCTCCTTTAAACTCTACTCATTTTGTCATTCTCTCTTCCCTATCTTCAACTCTTCCTCTCTTTCTCGTTCTCTTTCTAACTTCAAGCTTTCCACACTTCCCAACCTTCCCTATTTCATCCTCTCCCCTCCATCGTCATCCGGGCCCCGTTCTTTCCGCTCACCGCGATTCCCGCGAGATGATTCGCGGCTAATTGGCCGCAGCCACGAGGACAACGGTGCCGTTGTGCTTTAAAGAAGTTCAGTAAGCCAATGCGCTTCTTAAGTAGGTAAACGATGGCGTTTCCGACGCAAAACGGTAAGAAACACCATGAGAGGGTCCCGGGGACGAAAACCCGTGGATGTTCGCACCTCGTAATCCTCGCAGCGGCGCGCGTTTAACTTCGGGACGGGTCTCGCTATTTCCCGACCCACGACAACATCCAAGGCCTACCGCCTTCGTAAAACGAGTAGTTTGCCCTTGTACGGGGAAAAGATTACAAGCGCGGCTCAGCTCGTAGGAAATTGTAACGATACGTCGTTTGTCTTATAACGACTTCTCTCCGCGTGGGATCTGAAGTTTCCAGGTGGTCTCTGCTTTACGTAAGTCGCGGAGATTTCATTTGAGAAATGCTGCATTTTTCGTTGAGGTTCTTTTGCGGTAGGTGTTTTTTTCTGTTTTGGTATCCCGAGTCGAAAATTTTAAGCCCAAAATCCTCCTAAATTACCAAATAACTTAGGATATTTAGGCTGAATATGGAAAAATATTGTTACGCGACCTGAAGTGATACCGGTCGAAGTTGCCCCTTGAACCCGTCAAAGGATCGAATCAGAAGATCGATTCTGTCGTCGTCTTAGAGACCGGATGTAACGAAGCAGTCGTCGTTACCGGATCTCCGTAGCGAGTGGATCTCGATCATTATATAATTCAAAATAGTGCCATTGTAAATAAAGATAATGCCGCGTAGAACTGCGAATCGTGTCGCCTCCGGCAGCCGTAACAATATGTTACATATAAAAGAATGCAAATTTTAATTCCACAATCGCCCTAAACTTGTTAATTGTTGCCAGTTTGCCTAGTTTAGGATCAATTTAGGCTTCATACAGCCCAAAATAATCCTCAGCATTCTATAATGAGGAGTTTTAGAATTGGATTGGAATTGGAGTGGAATGATCTAGGTCCAAAACAATTCTCAATATATTAAAAATTAATTTGATTTTAGGAGATTTAGAATTTATATGGAATAAAATGATAACTTAATTCCTACTTGCTCCTGAAAGCCCTATTTTTAGAATATGAGTCGACAGACTTGGAACTTCTGAAATGTTTTTAGGGGATGTCAGATTAAATTGGAATACAAATTTTACCTGATCAGTCCATATAAATCCTAAAAATCATATTTACAGGACTTTGAGGCGTGTAGACACACTAGTTGAGGATTTTGAGGTTCAAAATGGTATACATAATTAAGCGACAAATGAGAAATCAAAAGAATCTAGGATTTGAAGTTTTTTTTTAGGCTGGACTTTTCGACTCGGGATCTGAGAGGATCTAGATTGCGATGGATTTGATCGATTTTAACCCCTTGCCCTGCAGTGACCTTTGACACTTGTGATGGGGTGGACGGAATGCGAAAATTTGAAGATTTGCTAAAACTATTGATATTGGTAATATTAGTCGATTACGAGGTGATCGAATTATTTTCATGCTAGAGGTATTGTATTATGTTGCATGTTATGTTAGATGTCAGTGATCATTTTTTATTTGAGTAATTAATTTTGCGTTAGCGCGCATTCAGACAGAAAAGAAATTGTAAGGCAAGGGGTTAATGGACATAGATTTTGAGAATGGGTATTTTTACAAGTAATTAAAATTAGTGATTAAATTTTTGCGCTTTTCTTTGTGGGAGTTTTATTGAAGGAAGTAGAATGTCGGTGAAATTTAAATCTACTTGGTAGATTGACTTATACATAGAAAGGGGTTAGTTTTTTTGTCATGGAAAATGTAAAATATGTAGTATTTTGTATAATTCAAATTGTTTAGCTTCACAATAAACAGTTTATGATACATTTGATAGGATTTTAAGGAGGATTTGTGAGTCGTAGGAGAGGCAGCATGAAGATCGAGCGATTAGAATTGAAAGTAGGCCGCTGCGCGCTTAAGTAATTGCACAAATTCGTTAAATGTTCCGCTAATTAAGAGAAGCCGTCGTTACAATTGTAGAAAATTGCACAGGTGATCTTCACGTAACAGAGATCGAAAGCAAAAAAGTACACGTCCTACGTAAGGTTAAATGTAAGTCGTATAGAAAGAAATCTTTCGCGTGTTATTCGTCGGAGTTATTTGTTGACCCGCGACGCGAGCAAGGCCTGCTGTTCGCGTAAACAAACAGTATTCAATTACACGATCTTTCACTAAAAAAAATAGCTCACGCTGACACCGTAAGTTCAACTATTTATCTGCGTCATTGATTACGCAGTTTTTCTGTTCTCGCTTACGCTACCGCTACCAAGTATATTTATCAATCTTTGACATTAAGTTTACAATCTTCCGTAGTTTATAATTCTGCCATAGATGAATCGCTGGTTACTTTCGTTTATTGATTCTTCGTTCGATGACGCAAAATAGTTTTTCAAAAAAGTTCCACCAGATCTACCGAATTTCAATTGGAAAAGTACCGGAACGTGGTTGACGCTTCGTTCTCCAAAATGGCGCGCCTTGGTTCTTCCGTCTGGAGAACAGACTCCCAAATCGTTTCTGGTTAAAAATTTCTTTCATCAAGTATAAAGCAGAAAGAAATTTTCTTTTTCGCAAATCCATATTTCCTGACTAACAATAATTTTAATATGAAATCAAATTATATTAGCTTTCATCTTAAGATGGTTTCTACAGTGAAAAATTTGGTGTAATAAATACAGCAACTAAAAAACGCAAATTACGACGAAGGAAGACGACAGAAATTACTTGTCGTGGTTCTGCACGATATAAATTCGATTAGGTTGCTTTCGATCCCATTGTGTCGACTTTAAATCCAATAATAGCGCGGACGAATAAACAGGGCACGCCTTGTCCTTGATATATCGACCTCCTTACGAAAGCCCGAACGTATTTTTAATTCACGAAATCACTTGACCGGAAAGCGACACTTTTCCCGAGTCACATCGACCATCGATCTTGCGGTTAAAATAAACAATAACGCGAACGTCAACGATGCTTCGAAACCTCTTTCTTTACTTTCGCGAGCACTCCTCGTGTTCTCCATACAAAAATCTGCGCTGCAATAATATTTATTCTTCTCCGGTGTGCTCGATTAACTTGCACAAATTTCAATGACCTCGTCCGAGTGTTCCATATAGTTTGCAATTTTTATTTTAACGATAAAAGTTATAGTCTGTTCTTGAAGCAGCTTGTAGACTTTTACGAGTTTCTGTTCGCAATTTTGAGACAGATTTATGTTATATCAGATACTCACTTGAGTGGATTAGTAGTAAATATTTTACTTAAACTTCAAATCTTCGTTAGCTGTGGAAGAGTTTTTCTAAATTAATATTTAACTTGGCTTCAGGAATTGAACGGAGATATCCAAGGTAGATTAAAAGAAGCATGTAGTTTTGAAATATGTTAGTATTTATTTGTATATTCTAGTAAGTTACAGTTGAAATATTTAACACTAGATTTACGGATTTTGATATACCTATTTTTCTGAAGTGAGCCAATTTGAATCATACAAGAAAATTGAAATTTTTTGCAAAGAAAATAGTTCCAAATCAATTGAAATGAAAGATTTATTATTAAAAAATTAACCAACACATATATTATATATGTAGTAATCAAATTTTGTTTGTAAATCTAGTGTTAAAGATAAAAATCAAAATGTTCACTTCAGCAATACTCACAATCAGTCGTAAGAGTTCTATCTGTATCCTCGCGCATGCCGATTGTTAGTCATTGGATATCACGTGAATATAAAGATACTCCTAATTTTGTATTCAACGCTTCAAGTGATTTTATTTTCGTTTTCTATTTACAAACAGTTTATTTTAAAGAAATTTATTTTCGCATACAACCCAAGATAAGGCGATTTTATAGCAGATCAATACCTCTTTTAATTCTCTCAGAAATACCAATTTGCCAATCGAACATATCACCTTTGACACTTAATGCAATTCTGTTATTTTAAACGTCCATTCCTTTCCACGTATCGAGCGTCGAGTCAGGTGGTTAATGATGCTAGCACGCTATCTAATTGGTAGCGAATTCGCTGCCAATTCACCTCATTCAGCTTATTCGTCAAATAAAACTTAAAAATTCAGATATTCTCAAATCTTAAATAGTGAAAAAATATTGGATGCTAGGCTCCCTAGAACCAAGAGTGAAAATTCTGGAAAACGCTGCTCCAGAGGATTATGGACTCCAGTTTGAGAATCAATGTGCTAAATAAAGCTTCAACCCTCTACAACCCCTTGCGACTTTGAAACAACACAATCTCCATCTAATTTTCTATTCGTCAAAGTTACATTTCTAACTCTGTCAAACATTGCAATTTAATTCTTCAAAATTCAATATTTAAAAATCCAGGCAAATTTATTATTTAACACTTTAGCGGCCGGTAGCCTATTAACACTATATTTATGGATGTTGATACATCTGTTTTTCTAAAGTGTGCTAATTTTACTTATACAAGAAAACTGAAGTTCTTTGCAAAGAAAATAGTTCCAAATCAATTTAAATAAATGTTTATTATTAGAAAATTAACCAACCAATATATTATATATATAGTAATAAAATTCTGAATGAGCCAAATTGACTCCGTAAATCTAGTGTTAATAGGCTTTTCGGGCCCAACGCTTTTGGACTTTTAACATATTAATCGGCAATTAATAAATTGTTATTTATCATTGCGGTTTACTATACCGAGGACTCAGTGACGAGAATTTATAATTTTCATAGAGATATCGATATCACTGAAGTATTTGCGACTAAGTGACTGGTTAGAAGTGGGTAGGATGTTAAAAAGTACCGGTCGGTAAAGTGTTAAAATTATATTAGGGCTACCGAAAAGTAATCAAAATTGGAGTAGCAAAAACGTAACTGTAAACGTTTTCCAACCAAAAATCGTAAGACTTTTTTAACACTAAACCTACCAAGGCGGTCATAATGACCGTTTCTCAATTTTTTCCAAAAACTACCTAAATTGATAGGAGTGCCGTGAAGTAAAAATTCTACTTCTACTATATAAAGCCTAAATTAGTTAATTAACTAATCCTTTCGCTTCTTGATTTATCTTTTTCCAAAGTACCTGTTCAATAAATCTAAATTTTAGTAGATATAACGTCGGTAGTTTTAGTGTTAAAAAGGGAATCGAACAAGTACCTTTACGCTGACAAAAAGTATTAGAAAATTATGGAAATTATTTTGTTGATTAACCCTTTGCGGACGATGGGCGAATATATCCGCCCTGAGAAAAAAATTGGTTATAGTTTGCCGGTGCATATATAAACGGTTAGAGTTGTAAAATTAAAATATAATCGTGGAAATATTATTTTACAAAGAGTAAATTTCAACTTGTATACATTAACACTGTCTTTCCGATGAAAAAGTGTTTTTTCACCGCTAAATAATTGATTGTTTCTCGATATTCAAAAATGCGTCCGTCCGCAAAGGGTTAATATTCAAGATTTCTTTAACAAATAAATGCTTTCCACCAGCAACAAAAAAATTTGGATTACTTTTCGGTCTCTCCTAATACTTTTCTTCTTTTCTAATGAGGTATCGTGAAGCTGACCTTCAAATACCATCAAAAATTCGATCTATAGAGGGTTAAAATCCCGATGATCTGCGTCGCCTGGTGTTGATTTCATCGTATGACAAATACACGAGCATCTATACCCGCTTGGCTCGAGTCGAAGAATTCGTATAGCAAGGAATGCGCAACACGGCGCGTCTCAAAGGATCATACGTCGAGTCACGTGTGCCGTTTCGTCGGGACGTGCCTCTCTCGATTTATGAATAGGTCTCTTTACTTTCGGCAACGGCACGCGCTCCTACTACTACGGGGAGACAAATCGCAAGAATAAAAAGACCGGCTCGTGATCCGTCGCGTAAAAACAACGCGCCGGAGACGAAGCCGTAAACCACGCGTCGACGCTGCACCGGCAACGAGCTGTGGAAGCTTGCACTTTTATAGTTGGAACGAAATCGTTTGAAGATTTGCTTCGTTTAATTTTTCCTTACGTGTGTTGCAGTTGGTCTGTGGAAAAACCTTGTAAGGTTATAGGTGAAAGTGGAGAACATTGGGGTGGGTGCGTTAAGGTTTTTTCTCTTCTTTTTTCCTCAAATCGATATTCTATTACTAATACTGTAACTCTTAAGCGCACTTTAACCTTTTGCGGACGGAGACATTTTTGAGTATTGAGAGATAATCATTTATTTGACGATTCAAAAACGCTGTTCAAGTAGAAAGTTTGAATAATAATATGTAGAAGTTATAAATTACTATTTGTGAAATCATATTCCAACGGCTGAATATCAATTTTTAAACTTCAATCGCGCATACACGCGACAATAGATTCTATTTGAATTTTTTCTCAGGCCGCATATATGCGTCGCTAGTCCGCAAAGGGTTAATATTTTCTTACCATGTTACATAAACTGTTCGTTTGAAAACGTGTAAATAACTTAGTATAAGCTTGACCTACTGTTTTTTTTCAATAAAGTTATTATTATTATTATTATTATTATTGGGGTGGGTTCTCCAGGCAGACATTTTGGAGAAACTTTATTGCAATGATATTATTAATATTGTAGACTGAAATTTAAAGGGGAGTGTGGATGAGGAAGAAACTTTAATTTTTATTTTACCCTTTTTTTCTAGTATTTTTTCAAATTCATTTAACCAATTAACTGCGGAATTTAGTTTTATGAATCCCTTGCAGGGTATGGAATTAAAATCGAGCAATGACGTGATATTCGTCAAACACGGAGAAAATGTTTCTATTTTAAATTTTGCAAAAGGAGGAAAGCAACATGTGGAAAAATTATATTTTTAGTACATGAGAAATTTACAATTCAGTATTAACCCTTTGCGCTCCGAATTATTTTATTAACTTTTTGTCAGATAGGCAAATGTAATCTTGGAAAATTGTGTACTGTTGATTATTCGTTTTTATTTAATATTAGGAACAATTGTAGATACTGCGGTGTATTTCTGGTAAAATGCAAAATTATTGTTGATTTCGATAAGTCGATAATTAGTATATGAAACATTAAGTGTCACAGAAAACTGTGTCGAGTGTAGCTCGACATAGGATTGCAAAGGGTTAAAAAGGCTATTACAATAGAATTTTCAATTGACGTGTATACACGTCGAACGCAGTTAACTGGTTAAAATTGGTTCCGTTGAGTTTAAAGCACTTTTGCACTTTCAAATAATCACTTGGATATCTAACACACATATCATAGCTTCCATTTGAATTTTCTCACGAAATGCACACCAGACTCTAAGAAATTTTTAAGATTAATTTCTGACAAATTTAAATAGATAATCACAATTATCCAAAACAGAATACGATTTGCGAGTATTGCTCCAACGACACGTACAAAATTCACGTAAAATTTCGCAAACACAGCATGAATTGTACCTCAACTGGACAAAACCAGAGTTAAAAATCATTCCTCGTTAAATTGCTCACCGAATCGAGCGATCCGAGGAACCATTCACGCTCGATTGAATTTCGTACTACTCGCATCGAAGGCGAAGTTATTTTCAAGAATACCATTACGATAAAAAGATATGTCGCATGATGTTTTGACTTCCAGCGAATACTTCGGAAACACGATATCGCGCTTGTTTATTTTAAGAAAATCGCGTTCCCTGCGAATATGCATGCACGCCTCCTAACAGTGGCGTGCGATTGCAATTCAATGCCGTTTTGTAATTCTCCGTGAAATTTCCCTATCCCAAAATCATCGTGGAAATTCTTCACATTCACCATGATTTTCGTCCATTCTCTATCTCTCTCCTGCTCTCTTTCTCTGAGTTTCTGCAACGCCTTCTACAATGTGGATGTAAGCAGGGAGATTTCTCTAAAGCGAAGAGAGCAGTTTGCTCTTCTTCCTCTCCTTCTGCCTCGCGAGAAGCTGCATTGCCGAGGAGAGGACCGCGTATATTTAGACGGACTGCAGACACAAAACGACTTACCACCACCTCCGCGACGCTTTCGTTCTTCCTCCGTTTTCTTCTCTCCTTTATGCACGCTCGATCCTTCTGCGGACCTCTATAGCCTCTCGATTCGCGCGTCCGGCGACACCAGTTTCGCTTATGGTGTTTGCGTTGACGCGAACATAGGGTGAAGACGGTCTACGGTGTGAAAATAGGGTCTTCTGAAGAAAATGTTTGTATTATATTTATGGTAATTCTGAGGAGAAAGATTAATGTTTATGTTGGTACATTAACCCCTTACCGTACAATAACGAGTGCTACTCGTGACGCGATAAATGGAATAGTCAATTTTGAAGTGTTCTAAAAATCATTTGGTTGCAAATATCAGTGGGTCCTGATAAAATAAAATTAATTCTACGCTATTTAATATTACGTTAAGTCATTTACTATATCCAAAATTATGGGTTGGATTGTTATTTTAGTAATTAATTCAGAGTCATTGCACATGGCAAAAGAAATGGCACGGCAAGGGGTTAACACTAGAACTACCAAACCAGTCAAAATGACTGGTACACAATTATTTCTAAAAATTCTCCAAGTTTACATAAGAGTAATAGAATAAATATTCTACGTCTATATCAATAAACATAAATCAGATAATCGATCAAATTTTCCGTCGCTTTATTCCTCCTTTTTCAAAGTACTTATTTCATTTATTAAAATATGATAGATTTGAGGCCGGTAGTTCTAGTGTTAAGAATAATGGATTCGACGATGAGATAGTTAGAGTGGTGGAAACTTATTGTTAGATTGAGTTTCAAGCTTTTGGCTAGTTTTGGAGTCTTATGTATTAGGTAATCGGGAGAATTTTGGCCTTAAAGTTATGCCTGCATGATAGTATTTATTGTCGATGATTGATCATTAGGGCTAATCGGTTCTAATAGTTTTTTGCCTCAGGAATGCTTTGCAAACTTATTTGACTCAGCGCTCACTTTGCAGCCAACAGATTACTGGCCGCCTACTATATTTTCTACGGCTGGATGTTTATTTAGGTTAATTATATGTAGCAGTCACTTTCAATTTGTGTAAATATGACACTCCTATTTTTATAATTCCGCTGATCGCCTCGAGTTGTCCAAGTACCACCCCATAGAGCGGTTTCGATCACTTGGAGAACCGTTGTTACAGAGTTTCTTACTTGACTGAAGTAAAATCAAATTTCTCTGTAACACACCATGAAACTTCTCACTTTCCACGTTCAAAACTACAAACCTACTCTCACAATTTCA
Organism: Cerceris rybyensis; assembly: GCA_910591515.1. Taxonomy (NCBI): domain Eukaryota; kingdom Metazoa; phylum Arthropoda; class Insecta; order Hymenoptera; family Crabronidae; genus Cerceris; species Cerceris rybyensis. Next base: position 12,371,484 of record OU342790.1, read on the forward strand.
AAATTTTAAAAATACTCGTCTTACAATTTCAACAATTTCCACGAGAACCAGAAAATGCAAAACTTCTTCCAAACACCTAAAATATAAAAAATTTGCAATCTTAACAGGTTGAGTGCCATGGCGGTCACTGGTGACCGGCGCTATTGGATTTAATGAAATTTTATGTTACGTTTGAATTGAAGTATTTATGAATTTTATAACATATTGAATATTTAAATTTGATCTGCTAAACACCGATCAATCAGTGTCCTTAAAATTGCTGTTTTATGAATATGTGATTTTCATAAAAAAAGTTTCACTTCAGTAGAAATAACGAAATAAGGGAAACATCGGTGGAATTCAACCTGTTAACGAACACGAGGCACAGGAGAAATATATTAAATATCTTTCGACCTTACTTTCAATACAATTTTTATTTTTTCGGACAATTTTCCAAGTACTTTCGTCTTTTCCTGGCATCGCGCTGACTGTACAGTTACACATCCTTGATATCGACGAAGTCGAACAGTTCCGATATTTGTAAATGTTCATTAAAGCACGGATATAACGTTATCTGGTTAATGATTGAATCGTATCGACCGGACGGGGCACGGCAGGATACACAAAATAGCTTCTCCGTTGGCATTACTTCCCGAGCAGTTAGGCGCGGTTTGCGTTTCGTGCATTCCACGATGAAGAGCGATTTTCCCGCTGACACCTTTATTAGTAACCATAGACTAGCGCCTGTAAACTGTCCCGGAACTAACGTCGTCGATCAATTATATCAGTTGCAATTAACGGTAAGCGCGAGCGTAAAACGAGTTTCGATGTTCGTCGACGTTGAGCCGAAAGCGCTACTTTGTGCTAATGTTACTTAACCAACGATAAATTTAGATTTTTGGAACGACCCATCTATCGATATTAATATAAAGTTCACTTTTGGACAATTGTAACTCGATATTTGGAAGAGGGAAATATGGGAATTTTACTTGGGCGATGGTTTAGGTAAAATGTCCATTTCTCTTTGGGATCTACTGATTGATGATGAATTTAACTTTGAGTATTCAATAGACTTGGAGGGATAGATATTGTTGGAATTTTAATATGTTGACATAGAAGCAGTATAGCTTAATAATTTCTTCTCTGCTTAAATAACTCTTGTAGTGACTCAGACTTAATTTATCGCACCTAAAGTAGAATTTACAAATTAGTTTATCTCTATTTCCATTAATTCATATTCAAGTTCCATCCATTTAACACTAGATTTACGGAGCCAATTTGGCTCGTTCAAAGTTTCATTACTATATATATATAATATATTGGTTGGTTAAATTTTTAATAATAAACCTTTCATTTAAATCGATTTGGAACTGTTTTCATTTAAAAAAAACTTCAATTTTCTTGTACGTGTCAAATTAGCTCACTTTAGAAAAATAGGTATATCAACATCCGTAAATCTAGTGTTAACTCATCTTTTCCTCTGTTGACCCAAACGCAACTTTAAACCAGTCGATCAATCAGAATTCTCCGCCAGTCTTTTATTTCTGTTTCCATTTATATAAGCACAGAAAGTGTCATAAAGACCCAATGAAAAGCGATCTAGCAATCAAGTACCACCATGCAACTACAAGCCCCCAGCTTCCGTTTTAATTCACCCCCTTCCTTCCGGTCTATGCATGCGGCCACAAAGTCGTTAAAGCGCGCACAATTTGAAAGCACACTCAGCTTTAAAAGTCTGAATCTCCTGGGTGCTTTTTTTGCACGCCGACCTCGTCGGTGCGCAAAGGAGCGTGCCTTCGCGAAGGAGAACGGACCAGGGAGAAATAAAGAGAACCGAGAGACAACTCGCTTGGACTTCATGAATCTAAAATTACGAAGGCGTTTATTTGTCGGTTTTGCTCTTTTACGGCGCATGCTTCCAAGGTCACCAGACGCAACGAAACGAGATTCCTCGTTACGTATGTGCGGCATGCATCGCGCGCACCTATGAATGCCCGTTAACGCTTCTCAGATCTTTGTGCATCGACGTTGCACCAGAGTCTGTCTGGCCCTGTACATATTCTTGCGGACATCGATTCCTATCTCTTTCAATTGAAACTTTTACTAATTTAGCAACATATCATCCTGTACTCTGTAAAATGCGCACAGATTTCAAAAGAACTTTTGTAGCTTTTGAAGATTTTTGAAACGTCCATGGACAGTAAACATTTTCAGTGGGTTGCAAAAGTAGACAATTAAGTGATGCACTTTTAACTCCACGGAGCAACACTTCTAACTACGTAGAGATAAAATAAAATAATATGAAAATACTCAATGATTCAATTGGCCATTACTTTAAAATGCATAATAATTATAAAAGCTTATGAAATGAATGTTATAACATCCATATCCATGAACGTGTTAAAACTTGGAGAAGTTCTGATCGATGATTCTTGGTGGAAGTCGATCTATTTTTTTGGTAACTTTGTGTGTTGTTTCTAAGGATAATTGGAAGCTTGTTGTGTTTTATGGATAATTGAAATACATATTATTTCTATTTGCAGTTGTAATAATAGGGAGTTTTAACGACCATGTCAGCTTTTATATAGTAATGCCCAGGTTCGAATCTTGTTACAAATTCAAACAAGTTTCTCTCAGTTGTTCCGTAAGTGCCGGAGAACGCGCATGACTGTAGGCTCGCGTCAGTTTCCGCGCATGTACCTTTGCGCCGAGGCGGTTGTCGGTGATTTTTCCGTCTGCCGTCTCGCCCCTTTCTCTTGTGTTTCGTTATCTCGGCATCGGATATGTGAAATTTCTCCGACACTATCATTCGCATACTATTGGCGCCATGGATGAATGAATTCGCTGGCGACAAGGATACCGGACGTTGACTGGAAGACGCCTTGAGAAAGAGGTCATGCATTTTAGGAGATTTCGTAGAAATAGTACTTAAAATTTTATCCCTTCTTTTAGGATGAGTTTTGCTGTTACGGGTCGCTGAGATTATTTACCATAGTTTCACAGGATCTACTATTTTAGATGGGTTCCATAGCATCAGCACTTTGATATATTAAATAATAATTTAGAAAAAAATTACCAGATGTGGTGGAGGACGGTTTGATTTCAGAACCGATTGCGAGTCTGACCTTTAACCTCCTTATCCTCTATAGCACACTAGGACCTACTATTTTAGGTAGGTTCGGTACCTCCAGCAGTACGAAATATTATATAATTTAGAAAAAAGTTTCCATATGATGGAGGACAATTTTATTTCAGGACTATCGATTGCGACTTTGACCTTTTACCTCCTTATCCACTATAGCCTACTAGGACCTACTATTTTAGATAGGTTTGGTACCACCAGCAGTACGAAATATTATATAATTTAGAAAAAAGTTTCCATATGATGGAGGACGATTTGATTTCGGGACCAACAATTGTGAGTCTGACCTTTAACCTCCTTATCCACTATAGCACACTAGGACTCAATGTTTTAGGTGGGTTGCAAACCGTCGAGACTATGAAATATTAAATAATATTGTAATTGCACACCACAGCGCCTTGAGACTTTTTTCGGTCTCACTCGTTTTTCATTTACGTAAATACAGCTTAATCGACAGGCACTAATGGAACTTTTTGAGAATGTGTACATAGAGATATAAATATGTTTTTCTTTCTTATTGTCTTCATCGGACAGGCAGAGAATCTAGTTGGCGACCGGATTGCAGACTTTCCAGTCTCTATGACGCGAGGACTTTTCTCCGAGTGAAATCAGATATCTAGTTAATAGAAAATAAAGAAGATAGAAGGAGACTCGAACTATCGACCGATTTTTACTCGTTAACGAATATAATTCTTATTAATCTAACAAAAACTTTTCATATAAATCCTTTTACAAAACGAGAATTCTCATTTACCAATGCAATTACCGTGTTAATTAAACGTACCTACCACATTAATTAATTAAACGTCCTCTAAGCGAACATTGACGAACATTCTTAACACATTGCATGCGGGCCACGTAAAAATACGTTTTTCAAAAATTGTGCATAGGTCGTTTAAAAAAGGCGATTTGTGCCATTAATCACTTAGATTTGAAAAGTTAAGTATATTTTCGAACTTAGAAAGTTAGCAGTTTCCAATTTATATCAATTTTTTGTAAGATTAAAATTCGTGCAAGTTTTTTAACAAGTTTCCCTCTTCAGCTTAATGAGGCGTTACAAAACATTCGCATACAATGTAAGTTAACTTACATATTCACTCTCCTATTATCTATAAATTTTCAACTACATTTACGTAGTCATATATAATATATGTATATATTCAACGGCAATCATTTCAAAGACTACTTATCTAGAAGGTTCATACTATTGAAAACCGTTCTCCATTTTCAACAATCACTTTACGAGATGAAAATTAGGACCGTTAATTCGAACACACCTCGTGTAACTGCTCGAGGGACGATACGTGAGGCCGTTAAACATTGTATGCAAATATGTGAAAGACCCTCGCGTAATTGACCCCGAAGGAATGTGTTTTAATTTCACTCAATTGCCGAGAGAAATTCTCTCTTTATGCAACCAATAATGAATTTGCCATTACCAACAAAAAGCCATTACAACGAACGGTAATCAATATATATTATAAAGCAAAGTGTACGTTATGTGCGTGCTGCTAAAACTCAGAAATGAGTCCCGGTTCGATCAAGGGAGTTATATGGTGTGGTAGCCCTCTTTCTACTGTCCATGAAGAAGGTTCCCGTTTTTACCTTAACCCTTTCAATACGGCGAAAAATCCATTCCGAGTACGCCCCATTACCGGGATCAGTTATTTCTCCTCTAAGCGATTATTAGATAAAATAATTGTTATGCCGAAAACTGAGCAACCTTAACAGTTGTCGTTTGTTTGATTAGATCGGGGACGATCCAGATGAGAAATTTATGGACTCAGAACGATTGAGAATCAGTTCGGAGGCCCAACTTGGCGTTATTTTCTGCCCTAGATGTTTTTCAGTAACTGGGACATATGTTGTCCCAGCCGTAATTTAAAAAATTTTTCAACCTGGGACAGCACATGTCCCGTCCGGTGCGAAAGGGTTAAGGACTTGATTTTAAAGATATAAGGGCTGGAATTGTCGCCCCCAAGAAATTTCTAGAACTGTCCGAAACATTCGAGAGTATTTGAGAACATTCCACAACATTACAGAATATTAAATTATATTCCACTTAATCAATCAATTTATATTATAAAGCAAAGTGTACGTTATGTGCGTGCCGCTAAAACTCAAAAATGAGTCCCGGTACGATCAAGGGAGTTATATGGTGTGGTAGCCCTCTATCTACTGTTTATGAAGAAGGTTCCAGTTTTTACCTTAAGGGTTTGATTTTAAAGATATAAGGGCTGGAATTTTCACCCTCTAGAAATGTCTAGAACTGTCCGAAACATTCGAGAGTATTTGAGAGCATTCCACAACATTATAGAATATTGTTGAATATTGTGGAATGTTCGGGAACATCCCAGATCATTGTGGAACATTATATTATATTCCACTTAATATTATATAAATATACCTCTTATATTTTAAAGTTTATCCTTTTATCCCAACAACCACACAATCTCATATCCACTCCCTGAGCGAAGCCTGGTACCTCAGCTAGTTTACAATAAAATCCCTTTAGATGGAAGTTACACGATCGGAGAGAGATATATCCGTAGGTGTCTCCGGAATAATCATGAACGAGTAACCGTGGCTGAATTTGGTGAAGAATTGAGCCTCGAATCCACATTGCGTAGTAGTTATCAACGAGTCAAGGTTTCACTTTCTTCGACACGATGTTCCTTCGCGGCTGAATTTGGTGAATGAACGAGAGAACCGCTCGTGCGCGTGATTCAACGCTCTGCCGGCAGACGGACCTGAAAAATGGGCCTTTTCGATCGTCCAAGAGGCCCGACCGAGGTTGCTGCTGGGTCCTTCTTCATGAGATCACGCTCTTTCGACAGAGTTAATAAAAAACTTCTTAACGTTTGCATTTTTTAAATTTTTGTCGAGGAAGATTATGGTTATCGGGGAGGTTTGAAATGAAATTGATTTGGATAGAACTTAGGATATTTTTTTATAGTAATTTAGGAATAGAATAGGAATTTTTCGAATGGTTGTAATATTTGTGAGATACGATATAGGATGCATTATTAACCACTTGCTGTGCCATTTACTTTGTGACTGCCTCCACAATAATTCAGAATTAAATTAGTAAAATAAACATTGATCAGTGATTCTTGACATTTAGTATAATTTAACGTAATATCAATATTATAGAAATAATTTTATCGTATTGCGTCTCACTGATATTTTCAATTCAATAGGTTTTGTGAAACTTGAAAATTTCCTTTACAATTTATAGCGTCACGAGTATCACTCGTTATAGTACGGCAAGGGGTTAAGATGTTTGAAATTTTTCCTAATTTTGTAAATTAGTTTTGAACTATTGGCATTAATATAAATTGCTGATGAGCATGCAATTCAGTGGAACTGACCAGAATTTTAATGCAGCAGGATCGAATGTGTTTTGTAGGAACTGCACTTTCTATCGTTTTAGGCAGGTCGTTGACCTTTCGGTATGTCAACATTGAGAAATTACAACATGTTAACATTAATCTACTAACATCTACTCATAGTTCAAACAACTTAGAATTCAAATATCCCTATATGGATGGTGTTCCGGATCAGCTATTACTTTCTATCATTTGAAACAGGTCATTGACCTCTCAGTATTCCAACTTTGAAAAATTGCAACCCACCGACGATTCATTAATCATCCAACCAAAGATTTACACTGCAAATAGGTTCCTTAGAAAACCGTGAAAACTAAAAACAAACTAAAACTTATACAATCCAGTTCTTTATATCAACATATAAAGAAACTAAAACAGCTCGAAAAGTATACCATTCGATTCAGAAAAGAATAATTATATAAAGGTTTAAATAAATAATTCATTTTACACATAGAAGCAAGCAATATATGATCCTTGAAAAATAGAAATTTAATTTCAAAAACCGTGTAACATTGAAATCGTTCAAATCAAGGAGAAATTCTTACCGTGTAAATCGAAGAATGACTGTATATCAGCCATTTCAAATAAAAATACACAAAGATCCAAGGTATTTGGTATCAATAACTACACAATACATTACGCTACGTGCGCATCATTCTATTATGCAAGTATCCAATGCAAAGTATATATACATGCATCAAATATCTTCGCACTACGACTACAAGATCGAAGGTGTTCCTGAGCTGCTATACTTTCCAACGTTTCGAGTAGACGGAAAAAAGAAGGGCGTATCGATAGAAACGAGTACCAGGACGGAGAGACCGAGCCGAGAGACGAGTCTGATCGGCAGGAGTGCATACGCCGTGAAATATGACACTCGGGTACCGCGGGTTCGAGACTCTCGATCTCGTAACGTTGTAATCCGGTTTAATGCACCATCGTTTCGCTTTATTACGCGCACGGCGTATGTTCGACGTGACAGCCAAAACATTGTTGGCACAACCGAACATGACTAGCGATAAATCACGCTTCGTGCCTTACGGCCCGGCGATTGAATTTCACTCCCTTTTCAAACAACGACGACCGGCAAACTCCAACTTCAACTTCGACCGCGCCAAATTGTATTCCTACTTGTTTTTCTTTTTTTCTTCAAACTTATACTCATTTCCGGCTAGGATTTGTATTTTTTCGATGAGTCTTCAGGTTTCAGAGATTCTGTCATACATTAAATAATAATTTAGGAAAAATTTCAAAGAGGTAAGATGGAAATTTCGAATTTGGTCTCACTGTTTGGGAATTCGAGTTTTTTCCTTCTTGTAAACCATAGCCCACGTTTAGTATTTTGCAAGCGCAATTTGCGGGTATTTTGATTTTAAAACCTTGAGTTTAAAACCTCTTTGTAAAATATTACTGTTAATATTATGCTGAGTGCTCTATTTTAGGAATCTATTGTTCAGGTGGATATAGAGATATATTAACCCTTTGACCTATGATTTCTTTTCCAACTGAGCGTGCAATTATTCAAAATGAATTCCTGAAAACAAAAGTTCTCACTGATTTTTGATATTTCGTATAACTGGAAGTAATGTTAATAGTATAGGAATAACGAGATGGTCTCGTGACCAGCTGATATTTTCAATTTTATAGTTTTTGAAAGACCTCAAAATTTCCTATTCCATTCCTCTCGCCACGAGTGTCACACGTAGGCTAAGGCGTTAATTAAAAATTTAGAATATTTTTCTGGAGCATGAATTTGTCTCTTCAGTTTAATAATCCACAAGTGCACCGGTACATTTTGGAGGCTATTGTGGTTGTGGGGCTGAAAGGTCGAACCTTTAATTATTAGGTCTTGCTTTGAATACTCGTCAGCTTTAGAAAAGAATAAATGTAGCTTGAAAAGAAGGGGATTATTCCGAGATCGGTCTGGAGACACGAGGAAAAGGCTGGACCGAAAGAAAGACGAGAAGTCTAGATGCGGTTGGATCGTGTGAACCGATCGATCGATCGCGATTTTCTTTCTATTCCCCTCTCTTTCTCTCTGACTTCTCTTTACTTTTTGTTTCTTTCTTTCTTCTCTTCCTTTCTTCTCGCTTTGTCTTTGTCTATCCATACCACCGTCCGTATCTTTTTCACGCCTTTTTGTGCCTTTTCGCACCTTTCATCCGTTGAATGCATTACGATGCTGGATGCACGTTCTGTCGCTCACCTTGCATCCTAACACATTAATGTCACCGATATTTTGCTAGCATTATCATTTTTACCGAAGAGAAACTGTTTCTATTAAAGTTACACTTCTATCGAATAGAAATCTGAAAGGTTTAAAGTAAATAAATTGTTGGCAGGACTTTACTTTTTTAATTCCGACATTTAAAAACTGATTGTAATAGAAAATTCATAGATATTAGAGTTCAAAAGTGATATGGAATTTCATTGAATTTAATAGTGCCTTTTTTTACTGAAACTATAAAAATCTAATTAACATTATAGAATATGTAGATAACATATATTACTATAGCATGTCCTCAATATTTGAAAACCTATCAAAGCTATAAATCCCAGTCAATACAATCTCATCAATCAAAGTCAAAAACATCGAACCATCATCAACTATTATCCTCAATTTCCTCGTACGTCCATCGACGCCAACGTCGAGACTTTTTCTCGTTTATCCTTGACGCGAGGAATCGTCGGTTTTTCTCGCTCTTCGTCGAATCCAGCAAAAAAAACAGTCTAACGTTCGAGTATAATACATCGGAGTAGGACAATGATGAGTACATAGGTAAAGCTCCGGACTCTCAATTAGTAGATCCAAGTTCAAGTGTATCAATCCGACAAATTTTTTCTAAATTATTATTTCGTGTGATAGCCTCCATGATTTGAAAGCCACCTAAAGCAACTTATCCTAAACGACGTCACCATATCAGTTGAAACCGGAAAAGGGCAAATCCAACATAAGAGATGGTCACGGCTTAGGAGATACAGAATCGGACTCTTAATCAGTAGGTCCAAGTTCAAGTGTATTAGCCCGAGACATTTTTTTCTAAATTATTATTTAATATGATAGCCTGCGTGGTTTGAAATCCACTTGAAACAATTTATTCTGGACAACGTTACCGTAGCAGTTGAAACCAGAAAAAGACAAATCTAAAATAACAGGTGGTCAGGGTTTAGGAGATACAGAATGGGACTCTTAATCAGTAGGTCCAAGTTCAAGTGTATTAGCCCGAGACATTTTTTTCTAAATTATTATTTAATATGATAGCCTGCGTGGCTTGAAATCCACTTGAAACAATTATTCTGGACACCGTTACCGTAGCAGTTGAAACCAGAAAAAGACAAATCTAAAATAACAGATGGTCAGGGTTTAGGAGGTATAAAATCGGACTCTTAATCAGTAGGTCTAAGTTCAAGTATATTAGCCCGAGACATTTTTTTCTAAATTATTATTTAATATGATAGCCTCCATGGTTTGAAACCCACTTGAAACAATTTATCCTGGACACCGTCACCATATCATTTGAAACCGGAAAAAGACAAATCCAAAATAAGACTCGGATTCTCAGTCAGTAGGTCGAAGTTCAAGTGTATTAGCTCGACAAACGTTCTCTAAATTTTTTTTTAATACGATAGCCTCAGTGTTTCGAAAGCCACTTAACACATTATATGCCGGTGTTTTGAAACGCTTCATTAAGACTCAAGCGGAAAACTTGTTGAAAAATTTGTACGAATTTGATTTTTACAAAAAATTAATATAAGCTGGAAACTGCTTTCTCTCTAAATTCGAAAATGTACTTAACTTTTCAAGTCTAAGTAATTACTGCCACGTATCGCCTTTTTTAAACTGTCTATGCACAGTCCAAAAAACGTATTTTTACGTGGCCCGCATAAAATGTGTTAATAAGATAGGTCATAGGCAAAGTAATCATTGTAGTTAAACTCAAAAAAAATAGGAGGACAATAGAAAAATAATATCTCAGAGTGTCAGAAAAGTGTGGAGAACAACTCCACGGAGCAGACACGACCGGTGTCTTTTTTTCTCCACGAAAAGAAACTGCGAAATCGAACTGGGCACAGGATCCCGGAGGTTTAAGCGGGTTTACCGCGTGTGCCGAATACGAGCGTCAAGGATGATTTACGGAGACGAATCCCGTTCGATGATTCGCTCGAAGACACCGGAGAACGACTTACATCGAGTCTCGGTGGCGCCTGCCGACTCACAATCGCTCGACGGTCTTCCTAGTTCCCACGTGCTCTTTTAACTCCGATTCTCACGGATCCTGAAACATCGCGAATACTTGTCACTTGCGATTCGACGATTTGACTTTAGACTTTGAAACAGCTGACTTCCGATTGTTGAGAAACTTGGGTTTTTTTTGTGATTTAACACTAGAACTACCAAACCAGTCAAAGTGACTGGTACACAATTTTTTCAAAAAATTCTCCAAGTTTATGTAAGAGTCATAGAATAAATATTCTGCGTCTACATCAATAAACGTAAGTCACCCAATCGATCAAATTTTCCGCCGCTTGATTCCCTCTTTTTCAAAGTACTTACTTCATTTATTAAAATATGTTAGATTTGACGTCGGTAGTTCTAGTGTTAAATTACATTAAGAAATTCCATGATTCCAATAATGATGATTCCAATAATGATCTCATTAACCCATTCGAGACCGTGCATTTTTTCGGAGACCATCCAGAAAGACCGATAACTTTTGGCTTTATATGTACCACTTCTTGTATTTCTAATGATAGTAGCATTGGGTCACCTACTTTAGGGTCGAAATTGAACCAAATACCAAATGTAATGTTTACACATTTGTAAGATACCTTTTATTTTAAGCTAGTCTTATTTCGAGGGCTGTTTTTTCTATAATGATTGATAATTGCAATTCAAGATCATTGCACACACGGTGTGCAGTTGGTCTTTTTGACTCGGAAATGCATTGCACATACGGTGTGCAATTGGTCTCGAATGGGTTAAACAGCATTAAATAGACTCTAGGAAAATTGGATCATCAAAAAATCCAAATTTTTAAACAGCTCTGAATCAGCAGCTCTAATCTGAGGGGAAAAAAGTTGCGGGTTTAAAGACACGTTGATGGAAATGTCTGAGAAAAATTATAATATTCTGTGAAGTGTAATTTGTCTTGTCACGCAATCTGTAACTCCAATTAAGCTTCGCCGAGTCTTACAGAAAATCTAGACTATCGACTTCATTAATACTCTTATTTTCCTCTTAATCGCTCTTTAAAGAGAAAATGACGCGCTCATAAATCACGATCGAGATCGCGAAACTTCTCAGTAGTTTCAATTCATAATTAACGATCGCGTCATTGGAACCCCCGAACTAATCACGCTCTTCAGCGGAATATCACCTGTCCTCTATCATAAACTTTGTTTTCAACAACTCCTACAAAAAATCAAGAAACACAGATAGTCAATAGATGGAGGTTATAAATTCCCTATCACTTCTGTAAAAGTCATAAACAGACTGCGGATTTTTATGCATTTATGACAAATTAAATACGACTAAAATATACAAAAAGGACATAATATAAAAATATATCTAAAATATCCAAAGTATGGTATTTGTTGTAATATTTATTGAGTGCAATAAATCCCTAGATAGATTTTCCTGTCTCACCCGCATTTGTGAAACTCGAAATTTGCATAAACATCCGCAGTCTAGTCATAAATTATTATTTAACACGTCATATTTTCAGTGTTGTAAAACCCACCCAAAACAGTAAGTTCCAGGCAAAACAATTGTAACAATTAAAGCCTAAAATAGGAAAAACAAACAGGCCTGAACTCTTCGCTAATCTGATTCCCATCTTTAACATTCTGTAAAGAGGAAATGACACAGTCTTAAGTCACGTTCAAAATCACGAAACTTCTCAGTAATTGTTAACGATCAAAGCAGCGTCATTGGAACCTCCCGAATGTTCCTCGAACGAGTCTCGTACTCCGATTGGACGCCGTTTATCTATAATCTTCAGCAAGATTGCCAGAACCATGCGTAAACAGGCTTCCTTAGAACCTTGAGCCCGCAGCGATGCGCTTTCCCGAGGAATTCTGCGTAACTTGGTTAATCCATGGCCGAGAACCGTTCACGGATCGTCTGGAATTCGTTCCGTGACGTTTCCAGCGCAAAAACATGAGAAAGCATCGTCGCGGCGAGTCCGATTCGCGATTGTCGTTCCTCGCAACTCGCGCTTGGACTTTTAACGCTTACTGGTACCGTGCATTTCGAAGATCCTCTGCCAAGTCACGTTTCACTTGTCTTCGATTGCGATGCGTGTCTTTTAATTATTTAAATCTGCTTCCTGCTTTGCAAACCGACCAATTGCGGTCAGTAAGGCTGCAGAAAGTCTTTTTGACAAGGGGAGTCGAGGTACTGTTACGAGCCGCCATTTTGGTACCCCGAAAATTATTCCGGAAGTTCTGACATTTGTCAAAATATTCCTTTTATGATGATTTTGTCACCATTGCACACTTATAATTTATGAAGATTAACCCTTTGTTAACTGTTTCTTTTGCGACCACCTTCGCGATAGATCAGAATTAATTGGTAAAACAAGTATTGATCAGTGGTTCTTGACATGTCATGTAATTTACATAATATTAACACTAGACCTACAGACGTCAGATCTAACATATTTCAATAAATTAAATAAGTACTTTAAAAAAGGGGAAATCAAGCGCCGACAAATTTGATCGATTGGGTGATTTATGTTTATTGATATAGACGTAGAATATTTATTCTATGGCTCTTATATAAACTTGGAGAATTTTTTGAAAAAATTGTGTGCCAGTCATTTTGACTAGTTTGGTAGTTCTAGTGTTAATTTTATAAATATAATTTTATCGTGTCACTGATATTTTTAATTTCATAGGTTTTGCAAAATTTGAAAATTTTCTATCCAATTTACCGCATTACACGTATCACTCGTTATTTTGTACGGGAAGGGGTTAATATAACACCACATTGGATGAATTTTCTGAATACGACAGAGCTTGATATTGCTTTCTATATGAAGGGCAACATTTTGCACCCCTTTCGTCATCGTAGGTCTTTAAAAACGTATTAAGGAAAATGCTACTACAGTAAAATATACTGTTGTAAATTCTTCTAAAATCTTTATCCTTATTCCTCTAAAATCGTTACACTTTCTGATCAGCTTGTATTTAGTAGATTTGTCTCGGTGAATGTTACAGTTTTGTAAATATAGTAACATTCACCGAGAGAAATCTACTAAATACAAGCTAACTAGAAAGTGTAAAGATAGAAAGACTCGTAACGTCAACATCCACGCAAGAATTCAGCATCTTCAACGTCCCCCGCATCATTATACCCGATCTATCGCATTTCGCTCATCCACCAATCTTCTGGTCACTTAGAAGCATGCGAGTTAACGTCACATCTCACAGATTTATCGATCAAACGAATATAATACACACAGTTGATAAATATACGGGTAGCCGTGATTCAGCCGAAAACGAATGACACAAAGTCAAACGATCCAAGCACATAGCCAAGAATGCCCCAAGACAATTGGCACACGAAACTTCATTCGTTAAAAGTCACCGAGAACATCGAAGAAGTTGTTCATTGTTGAGGATAGTTCTACATTTTGCTCAACAAGTAAAGAATAAATGATACAGCGAGAGAGAAGGAGAAGAAAAAAAATGGCGGTTAGTTGAACGATCTGGATTCCGTTGTATCCTTGACTGGAATTTTTCCCGGCTTTTTCCTTATTCCCGGTACCGATCGATCGTCGTTCCAATTTAATCGGACGTTCTTCAAGCCCCGGCGAGATGTATTATTCATTCGTTCGCGTTTCCACGGCGTGTTCATCTTCGCGCCTCGCTAGAGAGGAAAACTACGAGTCGGCTGATCGATGGTTTCTTGTTATTTCGCGGGTGTCACGATTCGCGCTGGTGGGAGATGTGAATTGATATTTTTATGCAGCATTAATGCGATTGGTATCAATGTGTCGTTTATTATTTCAACGAGCCGAGGATTAACCCATTCACTGCCAACTACGAGTTATCTCGTGCTTGCGCTATAAGTTGGAATTAATAAGTTAGCAATAATCACCGAGTGTGTATAGTAATTTTGGAAAAAAAATGCTCTTCGTATCTTTATAAATGTCGATATCATATTTTTGATTCATTATATTAATATTTCACAGCCTTTCTGCCGTTTTCTCAAATTTTAACACGCAAAGTAATATTTGCTTAGTTTTTCCGGCAGTGAATGGGTTAAACTTGATGCACCTTGGTTGATGAGATCGGTGAATTTATAGAAAATGATACAGCTATTAACACTAGTTCTATCGACGAGTAATTTAATACATTTAAAATTTGTCAAATAAAGTCTAAGCCAAAGAGATTAATCCTTTGACATACAAATGAAATGGAATTTGACGCTTCCGAAAAGTACCATTTAATTTGACTTAACCCATTCGAGACCAATTGCATACCGTGTGTGCAATGCATTTCCGAGCCAAAAAGACCGACTGCACACCGTGTGTGCAATGATCTTGAATTGCAATTATCAGTCATTATAGAAAAACCAGCCCTCGAAATAAGACTAGCTTAAAATAAAAGGTATCTTACAAATGTGTAAACATTACATTTGGTATTTGGTTCAATTTCGATCCTAAAGTAGGTGACCCAAAGCCACGATCATTAGAAATACAAGAAGTGGTACATATAAAGCCAAAAGTTATCGGTCTTTCTGGATAGTCTCCAAAAAAATGCACGGTCTCGAATGGGTTAACTGAACACTTATGTACGAGCTTAGAAACAATACTTTCTTCTGGACTTTGCACTGCTATATAACATAATTGAATAGTCAATAGTTAAGTAACATTATAACATAATAAATTTATAGGTCTGTTGATGCACGAGTGAAGAAAATGAATAAATTAAAAATATACTGTAGAACAGTTCTTAACGTCTCGGAGACGTCAAAGTCTACAATGGCACATGAAATGAATGACGTTTCCCAGACGTCATTGTATGTTAAGGGGTTAAAGGTTAAGAAACTTGATCAATTCAATCGCTTACTGTTTTCAAGACAAACGTAGAAAATTGAAAAAGAAACAGCGTTAGAAATTTCAGGAACTTTTTCGAATAATTCAAGACAAGTCATTTTGACCACCTTGGTAAATCTAGTGTTAAGTGAGGAGAATAAAAGAGGGACTAAATTATTCAATAATTCTATCTTCTCATTTACAAATTCTTCTCCGCGGGGACCTCCGCTACCGGAAGTAGCCACGGTACCACTCCAGTCTATTCTTCCTCGGATCTCACATCACTCGTGAACAGATCATTCTAACTCTTCAGTGTTCTCTCAAAAAAATATTAATCTTCCATCCAACAATCGTTTCTCTTCCACATAATAGACGGCAGATCGTCAATTTTCACGGTCGTACGTCGTCGTGGTTGAATTTCATAAATTTCCATCTCCTCCTCGTCTATTTCGAGCGTTTCCTTGCGCGTATCACCGGCTCGATATATCCACATACATTCGACTGTAAAAGCAACGAATGGATCGGCGCAACCGAGTCGATCACTCAGCTTTCTTGGCTCAGGAATTGACACGTGCCAGGGAGAAGTTGACAGTAGTACGAATGAGCCACTCGCCGACAGCGGATCACACATTGGACAGTTTTGATTTAAGCCAGGCTTAACATCTGGCGTAATTCCAATACGCTTAACTCAATACGATGATTGTCGGCAACGATGGTTTCGTTTTACACGGTGGGAATGATCGCGAGGGAAAAGTCTGATCGATAGAAAGCGATCTCCTAGTCGATCTTACGGTTGGTACTGTGGAGAACAGGGTCGTTGATGTCAGTGATCGTTGAGAAAATGGTTGAAGTTTTTCAGATAAATGTAGGTGGAAAATTGTATTTGTAACTTGGTAGATTTATATTTTCTTTTATTGTTTGAGAATTGAATGCGTATTTTATTTATTATTTAGAGATTTACATTCTACGTAGAGGTCGTTGTAAATCGAAATGAAGTTTTTATCAGGTAAAACGATCATTGCAGTCAAAGCCAAAGATAGAAGAACCGGAAATAGCTTCAATTTAATCGACCAATTGTTAACCACTGCTCTGACACTGGACATTAACAACCGTGTCATTATCTGCAGTTCTATTAAACCATCAGTGATGACTCGCACATTTATTGTAATTCCAGTATGTCTAAGAAAAAACCTCGTCACTTATGCCGTCAGAACCATTTTTAAAGGAGGCACGATTAGATCTATAATTCTAAACAATTACCATGTAATTCCTTACAGTTCTTTTATTAGGCATGACTTTTATACCTACAATCTTTTTCTTCTACGAGTCGTACGATTCCACGGTAACAGGTCAATGGTATTCTCAATATTTTTATCTTTTAATTCTTCCGCAAATAATAGAAATTCACCCTCAATTAGATTATTAAAATACCACGGCAACAGGTCAGTGCTGTCTTTAATATTTTCATCTTCCAATTCTTCCGTAAATAATAGAAATCTACCTTCAATTAGATTGTTGCAATACCATGGTAACAGGTCAGTATTACTCTCAATATTTTTCCTTTCAATTCTTCCGTAAATAATAGAAATTCACCCTCAATTAAATTGTTAAAATACCATGACAACAGGCCAGTATTACCTTCGATATTTTTATCTTTCAATTCTTCCGTAAATAATAGAAATCTACCTTCAATTAGATTGTTGCAATACCATGGTAACAGGTCAGTATTACTCTCAATACTTTTCCTTTCAATTCTTCCGTAAATAATAGAAATTCACCCTCAATTAAATTGTTAAAATACCATGGCAACAGGTCAACGGTACCTTCAATATTGTTGTCTTCCAATTTTTCCATAAATAATGGAAATCTATCCCCAACAAGATTGTTGAACTACAACGGCAACAAGTCAGTGATACCCTCAATATTTTTAACATTCAATTCTTTGATAAATAATAAATAAATTTACCCCCAATTAGATTGTTGAAATACCGCGGCAAGAGGTCAATGGTACCCTCAATATTTTTTCTTTCAATTCTTCCGTAAATAATACAAATTCACCCCCAATTAGATTGTTGAAATACCACGGCAACAGGTCAGTGCTACCCTCAATATTTTTATCTTTCAATTCTTCCGTAAATAATAGAAATTCACCGACAATTACATTGTTAAAATATCATGGCAACAGGTCAGTGGTACCCTCAATATTTTTATCTTTCAATTCTTCCGGAAATAATAGAAATTCACCTTCAATTAGATCCTTAAAATGCCATGACAACAGGTCAGTGGTCCTCTTAATATTTTCCTCCGTCAATGCTTCCATAAACAATAGAAATTTACCCTCACTAAGATCGTTGAAATACGTTCAACCTAACTGCACAATGGTCTTTCACTACAACGACTGCATGTGCAACACCTTGCAACAAGGTTCCATCAGGCGCCAGAAAGAAGAGTCCGATCGACCTACTCCGTTATCCGCGATACTCTGCAGCCTGCCGACGCGAAAGACGACCGTTAATCGGCTTTTTGCCACCTCTCGGAATTTCAGTCGCCTTTGCGAAACTCTCACCCGTCGTTAAAACGTGAGCCGTTGCCATTTTTCCCTTCGATATCGACATTTCGGTTTCAGAATTATCATAGTACCTTAAACGTCGACAAAAATCATGGTGGACCAAGAGATCCACGAATTTCTGCCTTTGTTTCGCTAATTTCCGAGACCGGCAGAGATCCGGGGAATGGAACAAAGTGTATACCGATCGCCCTTTTTTTCGGGTGTTAAAGTCGAACCGAAGAAGACGATCGTTCCTAGCCACAACGTTGAGAGACCTTGAGGCGTTTCTATCAGCGCCGGTGGAGCACAACGAATCACCACTCTGTAACGTGACTCGTCTCGATCGCCTTCGACTCTGCTAGCTTGCCTTTGTGCACTGAATTTTTTTCACCAATTCCTTCTTCCTCCTCTTTCCATTTGCCCTTTTGTCTTCATGTTCTTCTCGTTGTTTCTCTCGGTGCCTATGTGCCGTTCGACAAAACATTACGCCACGTTCGCGTGAAGATCGCGAAGTAGCAAAGGTTGATAGGTTTGAGGTCTGGGTTAGGAAGAATTTTTCATTTTGACACGTATTATTAACGATCAAGTGATCGATTCGTCGGAATGAAAGTTTGGTATTTTTTGTATTATTAACCCGGCGTGTGTATATTGGGTCTTTTAAGGAACAGTCAAAATTTGTACTTCAAATTTCTCTCTAACATTTTTTAACATTCTGCATTTTTATAAATAACAGTTTTAAATTCCTGACTTTAGCAACTACTGGGCCACATAGTAGACACTCCAATAAGTATCTCAGAATTTTTGCAGATTTTTCTGAAGTCGAGAAAACCTTGTAAACCCGACTGTTCCCTCAAAGGCCCGGTGTACACACCGTGCCCTTAAAAATTGAGTATACACACGCCGGGTTAAGTAAAGGCAATTTTTTGCAATATTTTCAATGTTAGAATGATAAGTTAGTGAATGTTTTGAGTGGAAATATTATTGGTATTTTATAACCAGTCGAAGATCATGCCTGGCGAACGTAGATGCATGTAAATTGCTTGTGCGTTTAGTGTTAATCGAAGGATCCTGGAGAGGGTTAATTTATGGAAGGTTTATTGTGAATTGAAGGAGGTTATCATCTCTGGAATCATGGAATGACTTGTATGTAGAAAGTTCTTGAGTATTACCAGTTTAGTCACTTCTCTCACAATTTCTTTTAATAGTTCACCGCTTCTACAACTTCAGTCATACCCTTCATGTCATCCAACTTCAATTCCACATTATACTCCATAAAATACCCATATTGAACAAAATTTAGGAGCGAGGTAAGAAAAAGACAAAACTTTTACGAACAAATATAATTTATTATGAAATTCAGTAAAGACTCAAAAAAAAAAACATTATTTTTCTAACCACCAGAATTACAAATTTCTATCCTATTATTTTCAAATCTGCTGTGGGTCGGATAGCACCTCTAAGAAGGTCGTCCTTCGTCCATCAGTGATTTTTTCGTTGAAAAAAATTTGTAATAGTCCCTTCTTGCCTATTGAAGAAGAAATCTTCACCCGACTTTTCTAACCAAAAAACATGGATGACGCTAGTATTAAATTTCTCCAGACCAAAAATCCTCACGGTGACCTTTGCAAAGGTCGGGCGACTTCTGGAATTTTTTCAAACATTTGGGGAGTCTCTCCGTGGCTGCCTTAACACTAGAACTACCAAACCAGTCAAAATGACTGGTACACAATTTTTTCCAAAAATTTTCCAAGTTCATAGAAGAGCCATGAAACGAAAATTCTGCGTCCATCACAAAAGACATAAATCACTGAATTGATCATCCTTTCTGTTACTTGATTTCTTCTTTTTAAAAGTACTTATTTAATATATTGAAATATGATAGATTTACCGCCGGTAGTTCTAGTGTTAACGGCTCTTCCTCAGGCCCAGGGCCTCATCAATGGAGGATTATACCCCTTACTGCCTCCTGCTCATCATTGACCTAATCTATCCACGTCCCCATCAGAGCGCCTGACACTACCATGAACGCGAGATAACGTAGAACGTGGCACAACGTGAAGTCCTTTGTAAATGCGCATTTTCGAGTCTTGCAAATGGGTACTTTGAATTTGAAACGAGCAGGTCGGCTCGTTACTTTGTATATGAATGGGGCCCTGCGTCGGTCGGGCCTCATTTGCCGGCGTTTCGTCGCCTCGTAACGAGAAGGCGCGGTAATGGTTTTTGCCAGGAAGAGCCATCGCACGCTTTGTACCGTGGAAATGTAAATACGCAGTTATTCTTCGGGTTATCGAGGATGGAAAAAAGTTGGTGCGCGTTAAAGTCAGTTTGTAAAGGGGAAGCGTGGTTGCGAAGACGAGGTTTTTGCTGGCTCGTTACCTGCAGAAGTCTTTAACGTCACTGTTGAAGCTTTTTTTCAGTGGTAACATATACTTTATCCTTCATTTGTATATTTTACCTGTTGTATAAATAATTCGGTGGTTTAGGCAATAATTAGATTTCGAATTACATGGTATCGAGTTATTTCCTAATTTGGGTCAAAGGATGTTCCATCTTAAAGAATCTAATTTTACAAATAAGTAGAAAGTGTGACCTTCAGGTTAACTAAATTTCTAATTCAATTTTAATTATCTAACATAATTTTAAGATCCATTAAAGAACACTCATATTCCGGAGATCTTTCGCAAACAGAAATTAACCCCTTGCCCTAGATATCTTTTCTGACTGAACACGCACTAACTCAGAATTAATTGTTGATATTAAAAATTATCACTTATTTCCAAATACCTAAATTGTGTCCTGATACACTGATATTTTCGATTCAAAAGGTTTCGAATAACTTCAAAATTTCCTATTCCGTTCACCGCCCCACAAGTGTCTAACGTTGCTGTAGGGCAAAGTAATAAGTCCATCACCAACATCATCGACAGTCCCAAATAAATTACTCGAAATCATCACCGACATGTCCTACGCTCACTTCTATCCTCAAAATCAAATTGCACATTACCAAAACGGTTAATTCTCCCTGATGAGCGCACCGTCACTTTCTCGTTCCCTTCAATGAACTCTATCATCCCGCGAAGCTTGTACCCATAATTTATATCAACCCAGTACATAAGTCTCGACGTATGTACATCTATATATACATACATGGTATACGTATAACACGATATATTCCATCGCGCACACCTACGTGATGTCATGCGCGCGTCAGAAATGCCGACCTTGCGGCTGCGGCTTAAGTCAGTGCACGCGTAATGCGATGCATTTATATTGGCCAAGCCTTTCGGCCGATCCCAGCGTCGGTTCGTGCTGATAAGCATACCTACGCCAACCGTGCAACCTATATATGGACGGTATGTAGGTATATATGCGAGACGATTGACCGTAGAACGAGCACCGTTTTACAGGACGAATTCGGCTGCCCGTGTGAACCGGAAACCGCGTTCTCCACGCGCGCATTTATCAGTCACGTGGTTGCCGCCATTAGAATTGGGCGAAATGAATTGTATTATTGACGGAGAAGAAAATGTAGTTGAGATATTTGAGAGAACTATTAATAATGTCTAATTAATTATTAAGAAATACATGAGTTTATTGTGATATAGGGGAGAGCGGGGGTAAAAGTTCCGATTTTTAGTTAACTTCAAAATTTGTTAAAATACTTGCTTTTAATATTCATATGATGCGATCAAGATCAACTTACATATGTAACTTTGATATTAAGACAGTTATTTGGGTCATTTTTTGAGAGATTCTTTTATTATTAATTTTTTAATGCCTAAAGTCGGAAAGTAACAACTTACCCCGACTTGGGGCAAGTTGTTAACAAGCCGGGATAAGTTGTTACCATATCTGTTAAAGCTATTATTTGTGAAATAAAAAACAATAAATGATTAAACCAAGTCTGTTTATTTAAGTACTACTAAACAATATCGTACGAATCATTCGTGAGATAGAGAACAAATACTAAATGCGAAAATATTTTCTTTCGTGGACCAGCGAGGCACGTGCTGTCGTTCCGTTGTTCCGGGTCCCACTCGTTTGTTTAAAATGGCTATTGTCGGTGCAATTTGGCGTTCCATTTCATTACGAATTTACACAATATTCTTATCTCTTCTCCTCGCGGAATTATTTCAATCAGAACAACTTACCTCGGTAACTTTTAGCCCCGCTCTCCCCTACTAAATGAATGTGTTGGAAGGAAGGTAAAGGAACGTTGATTGATTTAATTGATTAGAATTAAGGAGGTAGACAATTCCGTAGACTTTAACAGATGTATATGGAAAATATGCAAAGAATTATATACCTATTATCAATGTGTCCAGGCTGAAGCAACTGAGAGTATAACTACTCAAATTTCGCAGAAGGTGAACTCAAGTTTCCGAAATATAAAGATCTCATGCTTGCTCAGTTGATACAGTACTCAAAGTAACACCGGAGAGGAAGCGAGACCATAGAATTTTCTACATATTCAAAAAATTAATCTCTGCGTATCAAGGAAATATAAATAATTCTTTTGACTCTATGTAGATACGTATCTCTTCACCTATATACATGGTTCTTATTAATGTGCTCTTGAGACCACGTTCATGGTCCTCGTATCCACTCGCGGGCGCAGTTACATCGCAGCAATGTGCATCTTTGGGGAGTACATTTATCGGGAACGCGGCGTGTGTGCAGTTAATAAAGAGTACCAAGGAGTTTACGTACTGCCACGTTATTTGTCGTGAATGTCATTCGGCGCTGCGGGCACGCTCTTCTGTCTCTATCCGCGAAGGGACTCTCGCCCGTTTGCTCGTTAGTCTGCGAAAGGTATGTTTCTCGCGTGCTGTTTTATTGTGAAAACAAAGAGGAAGAGAGGAGAAAATCCATCTACCAACTGGAATAAGTCCCAGCTTTCAGACGCGTCTACGAATTGTTTCTCGAAGAATACCGTTATCCGTAGAAAATGTGTTGCGCCGATGATCGAAGGTGCGTCTGCTTTTTTAAATTCTTGGAGAGAGAAGATTGAGAAAAGCTGTAACTTTTATTAAATGTTAAAAATGGGTGCGATCATTGGAAACCTGGAGACTGTAAAGGATCGAACCAGAAACCAAGTATTTTATTCGATTTCAAAAGAAAAGAAATCTCAAGCATCCAGCCAGCAATGTCGTCGGAATTTTAATATCCTATCAGCAAAGAGAGCTTCGCCTCGATTTAAGGGTCGGCACAATTAGTCCCCCGCTAATTGCCCGCGTCCTAAAATACTATGCTAAAATTGTACCAGAGAGGATCGTTGATTTAACGAGCGATAATTATCGCAACGGTGGAATCAGCCGGCTGCAGCATTGCGCGCTCTACACGTGCCCAAAAATTGCGGCGTAGATAACGTCAGAAATAATCTGACGGTCTTTGTAACCCCGCGATCATTTGTTTTCATCAATTTCGCGGGGGTCATCGTTGCAACGGCGGGTTCACGTGGCAGTTATTCCTGAGTCACTCAATAAACCTGGCTGGTATTTTTACTGACCGACCTCACACACGACAATTCATCGCCGCCGCCGCCGCTGGCTTATGCCGCTGCCGCAATCTGCGACGATACGCGACCAGACAGACGAGGACGAAGAAGGGACGAGGGTGGATAAACAAGGATGAAACGAGAAGAAGGGAGTAACAGCAACACGATTCGTGCTCTTCTTTCCGTGCACTTTTTGCGCCCATGCATTCTGCTCTTGCACTCGAGCCTTCAACCACTCAAGCACTCTGGCGCGCATGCATGTACGCACGCGCGGGCGCATGCACGCACGCACGCGCACACGGCTCACTTGCGCACTCACTCAAACGTGTATCCGCGCACCGATTCGCGCATGCGAGTACCAACGCATGCGCACATCAATGCACGGACGCAAGACCACGCATTCAGGAGCCCCGCTATAAAGAGAGGAACGCATGACGGCTAAATCCTTGGCGATCATTCGAGTTATTTAACTCTCGGCCACTCTCGGCAGATGCGACCGAGGAAAGAGAGCAGCGAGCATTAATAGTGGCTTTAAAGTGCGATGACTGACGAGCCGGTTCGTGTCCCAACGGGGAAGAAATTATGAGGAATTCCGAGTCGGCGCCCTGCTTTACGCATCCGGGAGACACCAAGGCCTTCGACTTCTCTGATCCACCCTTCTTCCTTACCCTCGGATTTGTCTGTTCGAGAGTCTTCTCGTGTTAGTCCGACAAGAATCGGGGGATCTTCGGAGATCGCAAGAGGTGGATAGTTTACCATGGGGTTGAGAGACTTATAACGGACACCGGGATTCCTCGTGGCTGTCTGCGCTTTACATATTACGTGGTTTAAGTTACTTCAAATAAACCCAATAAGAGGACACTTAATTTGTGCCGAGAATATTGTGGATCACGGAATACTTTGAGAGAGTTACGCTTGTTTGGGTTTCGGTCTGTAGCTATTACGATAATGGTGAAATGGATTATCAGGATTATTTGTTGCTTCCGGGTGTTGGAAACAGTGGAAAACCGCAGGCAATTTGATCCAACAGTTAGGATGGAGGTTGATACTGTCATCTTTGATTTTAACTGAATATAAATCTGTGTTTAGAGTTTAAATCGTCCAGGTTTTGATCGGCATTGCTTCCTGTTTCGGTACAAGATGTAACCCTGAATCCAGTAATACGCGTATCATAATTTCTTAAGCTTCTAAATTCATATCATTTCGTCCCATTCACCGTTCTCGTTTCATCTTCGTTCACACGATTCGATCTCGTGTGTTCTCTTGCCTTTCGTCCTTTCTTTCCGGCTCTTTCCCAGTCAGCTTCCCCACGGATTATCTCGCCCACCACTGGCGCATTAATTAAATCGCTCAATTTCAACGGCAGTTAGAGCGAATTGCGTTTTCACGACGGCAACGCCGGCACTTTAGACTGCCGTTCCTGGAGCTTCCTTCATTATCTACTTTGTAACTCGCGCACGGAGAAGGATGGAGTAATGGAGAAACAGAGATACGTAGATTGTGTTTTATCTGCGCTTTGCATTAATTAAACCGTTTAATTTTAACTGCGAGCTGCCTCTCGGCAACCGCGGCTTCTTATGCGCGGACGTAAATAGCTAAATATGCATTAGAACGTTCGTTCGGTTTTATTTTCTGCGATCCTCCCGAGATATCGACGTAAATTTATATCGCACGGAACGCATATACAACGTTCCACGCGACTTCAGACTTCTGTCTGCCGATCCTCGTGTTTTTCTCTTTCTTATTTTTGCAACGTCATCTGGAATAGATTTTACATATGCCTTTTTTTCTTTAATTCTCCGTCGTACTTTACGCCAGACGATTTTACTATGTTTGCGTTAACGTTTGGGAAGATAGAGAATTTGGAAACCTGGACTTGAGGTGTCCAGCAACTTTAGAATTTCAGAGAAATTAGTCACAAGATATACTGAATATCATCCATTGGCAATTCGATGTTTATTAACTAGATCTAGGGCTGCTAAATCTGGTATATTTAAATATATTAAATAAGTACTTTGAAAAAAAGATGTTTCAATCGACAAAAGAAACCATCAGTTAAGTAAATTGTATATTATAAGTAGACTGCGGATGTTTATGCAAATTTCGAGTTTCACAAAGGCAGGTGAGACAGGGAAACCTATCTAGGGATTTATTGCACACAATAAATATTACAACAAATACCATACTTTGGATATTTTAGATATATTTTTATATTATGTCCTTTTTGTATATTTTAGCCGTATTTAATTTGTCATAAATGCATAAAAATCCGCAGTCTGATTATAAGATACACGTGAAATATTTACTGTATTGATTCTCTGTCGATTTGAGAAAATATTTTTAAGAATTAGGAACCCGTCAATTTAACACTAGATTTCCGGAGCCAATTTGGCTCATTAAAAATTTGATTACTACATATATAATATATTGGTTGGCTAATTTTTTAATAATGAATCTTTCATTTCAATTGATTTGGAACTATTTTCTATGCAAAAAAACTTCAATTTTCTTGTATGATTCAAATTGGCTTACTTCAGAAAAATAGGTATGTCAATATCCGTAAATCTAGTGTGAAAGGTTGCCGCAAATCAAGTGCTAAAACCCGATAGTGTATTAAATTCCTTTTTTGTATTTTCTTTTAGAACACAGTTTTAGAGAAACGGCAAACGTTCTTCTTCCAGGTTTATGGCGAACATGGATGTAAACTCTTGAACTCGCGATTACAGGACGTTTCTAAATTATCATTTAACGCATCATACTCTCATCGGTATGGAACAACACTATACTGTAATTCCAACAGGAAACGATTACAGTAATCGAAGTTAGAAATATAAAACGACAAAGTTCTCTTTACTCTTTCTCCTTTCTTTCGGTTCAAGCACCGTCCGCGAATTCCACGGGATACGTTAGTTGCTCTCGAGTATTCCAGAACAGTTGTCGGCGCCTAGAACTCGCAGTATTTATCCATCGGTCCCACAAAACATGTCTCTGGGTGCATTATATGAAAGGTACGATATACATAGCACACACGACAAGTAGTAGGGGTAGTGCAGTGGCCCGTGCCGCCTGAAATACACGGACAACCGACTCTCTGGCACTCGAGTCCATTCCGAGTGCGCCGGAACACCGAGAAGAACTTCTCTTCTCGCCTCTCTTCTTCTTCATCGTCATTCTCCTCCTACTCTTCTTCTTCTTCTCCACCTTCTACATCTTTTTCTTCTCTTTCTTCTTCTTCATCATCGTCATCTTCTTCTGACACTGCTGCTTGTGCTTCAACTTGTCCACCTCCTCCTACCTTTTGGCTGTTTGCTTTTCAAAGGTGTCTTCGTTGCAAGATCCTTCTTTTTCCTGAAGGTGTCCCTGGTCTTTTCTCATCCAACTCGATGCACGCAATGAGTTTCCTAGTGGAAGAACTTCGAAGTGGTGTCGGAGATGGATGAAGCTTCGTTGGATCTTCTAGGTGTCTTAGATGAAATTGTCCATTATGTGTATAAATTGAAAATATTTTTCCTATTCTGAGATTTGCGAAGAATACTGAGAGATACTTAACCCTCTAGCTCCTGGGACTGTCTAAAGGCGGACAATTTAACTGTAGATCTACTCAGGTGGTCAAAATGATTTGATTTGAATTTTTTGAAAATTTTCTTGGAATTCCTAACGCTGTTTCTTTTTCAAGTTTCTACGTTTGTCTTAAAGATTGTAGATGATTTAATCGATTAAGGTTTTTAGCTCCTTCGTTTCTTCCATTTGGACATTTTTATTTGTGAGTTTTTAACACTAAACCTACCAAGACGGTCATATGACCGTTTCGCAATTTTTTTAAAAAACTACCTAAATTGATAGGGGAACCGTGAAGTAAAAATTCTACTTCTACCATATAAAGCCTAAATGAGTTAATTAACTAATCCTTTCACTTCTTGATTTATCTTTTTTCGAAGTGCTTGTTCAATAAATTTAAATTTTAGTAGATATAACGTCGGTAGTTTTAGTGTTAAATACATTGATTTAACCATCGGTAGATCTAGTGTTAAAGGTATTGGTAAAAGTTACATATCTCTATCAGGTAAATGCACCCGACTGCAGACGACTATGTGCAAAATAAATTGTCGAAGGAAGAGGATAAAAAATACACGTTTTGTCGTAAAAATTCAGAAAAATATACGTGTAGAACAGTGTTGGCCATTTGTTGGGGATGATACAAAATTTGTGTAACGGAGAGTCAAATATCGGCGCAAAGTCATAGTAGATCTCCAAAGTTGAATTCACTCGATGAAAAAAGAGTGATGTAAAGTCACGTAAATGTAAATGGTTAATTAACCAACCCCCCCCCCCCCCCTCAGATTAAGTGGTCTTCGTTTAACAAAGGGAAAAGCATCTCGGAAGGTCCACGGTCCGTAAAAATATCGCTTAATCCTTTTCGCACGCTCGCCGAGGGTGCGGCTCGGCAGAGTTTTTTTTAAAAAGAACCGGCGCTGCTCTCCATTATTAATAATCCAATGTTTTCGCACCTTGGTACCAATAAAGTTGCCTACCCGTGACTTTATAACGTCTGCCTCTGGCAGCGCCAGTGACGTATACCGGACTCCCCGTCGAGCCTCTCTTCTTCTCTCGTACCTTTTCTACCTTTTTCCCTCCCTCTCCCCCATTCCCCCTCGCCCTCTCACCATCCCTCGTCGTTCCCTCTACGTCCCTCACGGTTTCTCTCTTTTGAATTCCAGTTTCGCACGTCTACGCGAAAAGAAACAAGTAATTTTGCGGTGAAAATCTGTCCGCTCGGACGCCACGACGGCGAAACAAAATAGAACGACGCGTGCTACTTTTCTATGGCTTCTTTCCCATCAGTTTTTCCTGTTTATTAGCAAATTGTCTGATTCGGAGGAACTTTCTTTCTACTTCTTTTGTATTTTTTTTTTACCTGATTGCCTTGATTATTTCGCGTAGGGTTCAATTTTTTAGATTGGTCTCCTACCATTGAGCCAGTGGTGTTTTAATACAGTAGAGTTCCGCTAAGAGCGCCTTCTCTTCAATATGTGCGAAAAGTGTGCCCCACTCTCAACCATTTAAAAATACAAACCTTATGTGCTCTTAAGAGCGCCGCGACTAAATTCAATTAAAATCGATTAATTTTAATAAAATGATTTAAATAAATATAATCGCATAAAAAAAACATATTTCAATTTCTGATAAATTTGTTTATTAATTTATTAATCATAACCATTATAATTAAATAATAATGTATTTATTCATATAAAATATTAAAACTTTCACTTAAGAATGCTAAATCATGGGTTTGATTATTGTCATCTGGTACTTCTTTGCCATAAACAGCTATTTACTCAATAATATTTACCATGCAACAGGCATACGAAAATTTATTATGTAAAAATAAGTTCTACTAGTTAATTATGATAATATTATCTATACAATTATAAATATACTTATATTAGTCTACTTAGATAGTCTAACGGATCTCTGCCCGGCACTCTTAACTCTTTGCGGACGACGGGCGAATATATCCGCCTGAGAAAAAATTGGTTATAGTTTGTCGGTGCATATATAAACGGTTAGAGTTGAAAAATTAAAATATAATCGTTGAAATATTATTTTACAAAGAGTAAATTTCAACTTGTATACATTAACAGACTGTCTTTCCGATGAAAAAGTGTTTTTTCATCGCTAAAGAATTGATTGTTTCTCGATATTCAAAAATGCCTCCGTCCGCAAAGGGTTAAGTGACACTCGGGTAACAATTCGAGCTAGTGCAGTAGTGGGGATAGAGATTTTTCGGAATTATTTCCCCTACAGCCCCTACGCGGCGTTCTCAACGAAACTCTACTGTATCATACTACCAAATCGGTCGAAATGACCGGTTTTCAATTATTTCAAAAAATTCTGCAATTTTATAGGAGAGCTGTGGGGTGTACTTACTATGTTAGATGAAAATCCAGACAGGCTCGTTCTTCGAATGTAGAAACAGCGGCGTTGATGTACACCACGAGTACCGGATATCGTACGTCCCGCGTGTGTGTACCCATGGAAATATACAGAATCGACTCGATTCACGTCGGAGTAAGTGCGTGGGAGTTGGTACATCGGATTACTTCCACTCTCTGGAGCGGATAGGGAACGTTCGGTAAAATCCTCTGGGAGATCTTTTTGCAATTATTTAATGCATTAAGTATAGCCCCCATGTTTCAGAATTTAGATAAAACTGTAAGTCTTTACATGCAAATCTTGAAGTTTCCACAACGGACCATTTGGAGCAGAGATTATTCGAAAAAGATTGTTCTTAGAAAGTCCGATGGTACGAGAATGTACAGTGGTTAGGTCTGGATGTTGAATTAATCCATTAACGATCAAATTGTATATTTTGAAAAATTAAGAAAGGCAACGAAATTTCCAAGTTACGTTGGCGAATGATCGATTATGCATTTGAGTAGTGATCTATAAATAGATCGGTGAGCGCTAATGGTTTAAGAAGTAAGAATTTTAATTAGGTGCGACTAGTAGACTTGCAATTCTAAATTTATACGTAGCTCTGCCATATGATTCTCAAAAAACAATGAACCTCTGTAACCTAACAGTAAGTCAACGATAAAATATTCCCATCAAAGTAATCTGACAAATTTCAATTACATCTTCCCATCTCCGAACGATATCACATCGAAGAGTTTTTCCTCACCGGTAAGACACTCGACGAGATTGAGTTATCCGTGCGCATGGAATCTTGAACGCAAGGAGAATCACCTGAGGAAGGTGCATTAGTTGCATCGGTTGCACCGGTGGCAGTGGCCGGCGTGGGCTGGTACTCTCTCTCTCTCCTTGCGTTTCTCTGTTCGTTGGATTTCTTGCGTTCGCCGCGACAAGCGGGTGGTCGTGGCGATTCATACGCGCCGACTGACCGGCCAACCACCACGACCCACGTGACTTCGCGTCCGACAATCCTTAATTTCGCGGTTCGTTAGGTAAACCATCGTTGAAATCCGACGTGGCTCCGTCCCTTCGTGCACGCGACTGCTGTGGGGCTCATGGAACGAGAGACCCGGTCGGACCACATGCGATGTACTCCGCTGAGAACGGGAACGCGCCTTCCTAATCGAGCTCCGACTAAGATTCCTGGCTGACGGCGCGATAGGGAACTTGTCAAAGAGTGAGAGAATAGACCAGGGAAATGGCAACGGGGAAACCTGCGATGAAGAAGAAGCAGAGAAGATGGATTTAGTAACAGAGTCGGCGAAAGAATTCGCAAAGTGGGTGAGAGGGTGAAAAAAGGAAGTGATAGGCACATGGTGAAAAGAAGGAAACGCTTAGGTCTGAATTAGATTTATATTAGGTGTAGATTAGATTTGAATTAGATCTGGATAAAGTGTAGGTAGAAGGAGACTGAGAAGAGGAAGAAGAAAAGCGCGGTGAGAAGGGAAAATCTGATGGCGAGATAGGAAATTCTTATCAAAGAGTGAGAGAGTAGACTAGGAGAATGGCAATAGGCAAACCTGCGATGAAGATAAGCGAATAAGGTGGATGTGGAAAGAGTGTCGGCAAAAGTATTTCCGAAGAGGGTGAGAGGGTGAAAAAAGGAAGTGATAGGCACATGGTGAAAAGAAGAAAACGCTTAGGTTTTAATTAGATTTGAAGTAAGTCTGGATTAGATTTATATTAGGTGTAGATTAGATTTGAATTAGATCTGGATAAAGTGTAGGTAGAAGTAGAGTGTGAAGAGGAAGAAGAAAAGCGCGGTGAGGAGGGGAAATATGATGGCGCGATAGCAAACTCTTATCAAGGTGTGAGAGAATAGACTAGGACAGTGGTGGCGAATCTATGACCCGCGGGTCAAATCTATACATCGAATCTATAATATCTATAATGTCGAATTTATAAAACAATATTTCCCAGTAGACACTGGCTAACTGACAAGCAAAAAAGTGACCCACCATATTGGTATAAAAAAATATTGAGCAAAATTTGACCCACTTCTCAAAAAGGGTCGCCATCACAGGACTAGGAGAATGACAATAGGCAAACCTGCGATGAAGAAGAAGCGCAGAAGGTGAATGTGGAAAGAGTGTCGGCGAAAGGATTTGCGAAGAGGATGAGAGAAAGGAAGCGATAGGCACAGGGTGAAAAGAAGAAAACGCTTATTGATAAATCTGAATTAGGTTTGGATTAGATTTGAATTATGTCTGCATAAGGCATATGTAAAAAGAGAATGAGGGAAGAGGAAGGAAAGAAAACGGTAAGAAGTGAAAATCTAACGACGCGATAAGGAATTCTTGTGAAAGAGTGAGAGAATGGACAAGAAAAATGAGAACAGAAATCGAGAGGGTGGAGAGTGGAAAAGAGGCAGACACGGTAGAAGAAAAGTTATCGAAGGCGGAGATAGAGCAGGGAAAAAGGGAGGAGACCGCTGGAAAAGCCTAGAGGGGAGAAAGGAAAACTGTAGGAGGGAAACTGAGTCGCAACGGTCGCCAATGGCTAGCGGTGATCTGGTCCGGCGACAAATACGGTCATAATTACGCTTGTAAGGAAATGTAACAGCCTGCCTCTTTTCTCTCGTCGAGGTGAAGCCATTTTCGATCGGCACGTTGGAGGACCCGAGGGACCTTTCTTGTTCACCATCGTTTTGTTTCTCTGCCATTGCGAATTCTATTCGCAGATTCTCGAGGTCGTTTAACAGTCATATGACGAACGATAATGCAAA
This sequence comes from Cerceris rybyensis, assembly GCA_910591515.1. Classification (NCBI taxonomy): domain Eukaryota; kingdom Metazoa; phylum Arthropoda; class Insecta; order Hymenoptera; family Crabronidae; genus Cerceris; species Cerceris rybyensis. The sequence goes on from OU342790.1 coordinate 12,403,781, forward strand.
TTCTCTCTAGTAACCCTTATCTAGCAATAAGTTGCTAGGCAAAGAGCTTTGCGGGTTGCTACCCTGATTTGGAGAACTTTCAAACCCTCATGAAGTATTATATAAATTGTTCAAAATTGGCGTTAATTCGAGGTTGATATTATCGAAACTCCACGTCTTCTGTACGTGTTGATTCCTAGGAAAAATTGCTCGCAATAAATACTAATTTACGTACCTTCTGTAAATAATAAACACTGACAATTATCTTTCCCAAGTAATTAAGCTGTACCGATGGATGCAGTCTATTGCTCGGAATATTGAGAATCTCACGGCAGAAGATTTTCCGCTAATTCCCCCAGTTGTTAAAAAAGAATGAAAGAAACTATCGAAGATCACGAGGAATCGCGCTTCCCGGAACTCCCATGTTTTTATCACTGTGATCTGTATCGTTCGAATATCGCGCGATAAAGTTCCAACAGTTACTCGTAGATCATTGATAACGAGAAAATCATTTCCGTTGACGGTAAGTGGTTGCGGCCGACGGCTTCTGATTAATTCTTCGACGATCGACTTTGCATACGGCGATAAGATCGTGCAAATATTGCTACCATACTTATCGAATCTGAATCGACACTGTGAAAATAATTTCTATGGGTTAATCGAGGAAGTCTGAGAGCTACAACTTCCGACAGCTTACGACACGATACTTGGTAGCTTTCGGCTGACTTCTTTCATCCTCGGTTTATTCAATTCCTTATTGAATTATTTTAACGCTAAACGTACCAAGCGCGGTCAAATGACCCCTTTTAAACTTTACTTTAAAATCATACTTTCATTGTTATTTCTTTCGTTCATCTGACCTTTTGTAAAGTCTTATACCATCTGATTATTCAATTTCTCGCTTTCCGTTTTTCTCGTAGCTTATTTTTTACCGACAAAAATTTTCTTCCTACCATACGTACCACGAAGGGTCATTTGACCCCATACGAAGTTTACGTATTTTTCGGCATTTTTCTTCAACTAGAATCTTAGTTCCAAACTCAGATACCCTTCTCAAGTGAAGGTTTCATTTATTTGAACCTGATATGTGTGTTTGTTTTCGGCGTGAATACTTGGACGACCCGATCGAATCCATACAACGCGTTATTCAAGTCTCAACTTTGAGATTACATATCTCTGAGATGTTGTTCAATAAAAATTGTTATTAATGGACAAGGATGCTCTGATGTGTTGTAAATCAAATACAATTGCTAGATTTGGAAGACCGCGAAAAAATGTTTGGGGTTTTGGCCAGGATTTCAGCGAAATCGTCCACTGTGCGAAGTAACGCATAAACAGAAAAGACTGTTTTCGGAGATGCACAAGAAACACTCCCTTGACTTAGTTCTCTATAGCTAAACGAAATAGAAATGCAGTTTTATATTGAGAGTCAGAGAGTAAAGATCAGAGCCTACAAGAAATCAAGTTCGACAAGGAGTGATAATAGATGACAATTTCCGTTACATTCAATTGGCCTTGTGTAATTAATTGATTATTTTGTTTATCCCTTTCAATACGGCGAAAAATACAGTCCGAGTGCTCCCCATTACGGAGATCAGTTATTTCTCCTCCAAGTGATTATTAGATAAAACAATTTTTCTGCCGCAAACTGAGCAACTTTAACAGTTGTCGCTTGTTTGATTAGATCGGGGACGATCGAGATGAGAAATTTATGGACTCAGAAAGATTGAGAATCAATTTGGAGGCCCATCTTGGCGTTATTTTCTGCTCTAGATGTTTTTCAGTAACTGGAACATATGTTGTCCCAGCCGTAATCCCAAAAATTTTTCAGATTGGGACAGCACATGTCCCGTCCGGTACGAAAGGGTTATAGAAATAAAAATTTGAGTTTGATTATTTTATTAGAAATGAGAAATTATGTTGCAAATTATTTCCTTTAATGAACTGGGTATTTCTTTCTAAAAATCATCATTTATTTGATAAGGGGTCAAATGACCCCTCGTGGTAAGATTAGGTAGGTGCAAAATGCCGGTACGTTTAGTGTTAAATCATCCTGGAGAGTACGCTATTCTGAATGTAAAAAAATTTTTGAATGTACAATTTTTATATCGTAGTCATCTTTTTATATTCCTTTATACATCCACAGGGATCTTTTCGCCCTATTCGACCACCTTCGAGTGCCTTATTCGATTTGATTCTAAACGCTTCATTCTCATTGATCTTTTTTCCCTCGATCCTCTCGAGCCGCACCTTCTCTTTCTTCGGAGCCGATTCGCATCGGCAACGAGAGAGGCTTTCACCAGCAGAAAAAGGCTCCACTGCCATTCTCGCGTAGTCTTATTTCACTGGCTGGCTTGAAGTACGAAACTGTTAGAGAAATAGGGTGAGGAAGAATCTCGGGCTCGTAATCGGCAGACCTTAAATCCTGCATCACATTTGGAATATTTTTCCTGATTTATTATTTAATATATCATAATCTAGTTAAAGTAATATGCTGATTGAGTTGCACCTTTCTCATTTAAAACAATAAGTCGTCGGAGTCGTCTCACGAATCAGATTACGATTAAAAAGGACCGGACTTCTAGCTGGCGCCTCAAAATTCTCAATGATCGATCACGATACCCTCGTTTATTGCTTCTTTTCTGCGAAGGTAAATATCATTTAGACGAGCTATCGTCGTGGGTTTGAAAAATCCAAAAGACCGGGGAGAATCGAAAACTTGAGATAACGCGGGAAGTTTGTTTCTATCTGTCTGAGCTGCGTGTTTGGTCGATTTAATATTACGTAAAAATTCTGACGCAAAAATAAACCCTGCCCCCGGACGCTCGCAACATCTTGCTCCAGAATCGTTTTTAGATCAAAGTCTCGCGTTATATTTATAAATCAAAAAAAAAAGGAAAAAGAGACAAAGGAGAACCAGAAGATGAAGAAAAAGAAGCTCCAATGATCAAATCGATCGCATCTTCTGGGGTGAAATCTTATCCATCGATCTAAAATAAATCTTAAAAGACAAATCGCGACTATGAGCTGAAGTTCAATTCATCCTGGATCTCTAAGAAGTTTTTCCTAAATTGTTGCTTCCTTCGTTTCAAATTAGTCGTCACAATTATAATTGTTCAATAGTATACAACTATGACAGCCGATTTGGAATGGAGTAATTGACAGATTATAACCGTGGTGGACAGAACTGACATCAAGCAATGGATCTTATGTGAAATGAAAACAGCAGAGAAAGCCTAAAGATACGGAAAAAAAAGAAAGAAACATCTAAGTCTCTATGTTTCCTCTTCTTCTGCTTTTTCAATCTGTTTTCGCGCCATAGAACTTCGTGTCCCGACACTCGAAGCGCATGTCTCTAGCCGCAAGAGCAGTTTCTTCGTCGTCTACTCGGTCCGGTTGTTGGCGCGAGCAAAGCCACTCTTGTAAAATCCGTGCCATTTGTCATAACTCTCTTGATGCGGCATTAACCGTGGCCGTTCTTATGGGAGGTGGTTTCTGGCGCATAGAAAGGGAGACCGAGAGCGATCGGACGGCGAATATTCCTTTTCTTTCCCATCCAGTTCTTGTCCGCTGCTGATTAAGGGTGTATCAAGGACTTGGTGACCTCCTTGTAAGACGGTTGCACCCAGTGGTTCTGACTTCTTGTAACGTTCTTCCTTTTCTTCCTCTCATTCGGCCCTCCTCTGCTCCTTCTGGAGATCTCCTCCTTTTCCTCTTCCTTTTACCTTCTCCCGTCGTCTTCAACCATCTTCTCTTACATCCTTTACATTGTTTTCTCATTTGTGTACTTCTTTCCTCCTGTTTTTCTTTTATTTCGTATTCGTACCTTCTGCTTCTTTCTTACTATAGAAACTTCATCTAGAATCCACTATTTTAGGAAGATTTTTGACTATCGACCTCCTCGTTTCCCCCACTTTCACTTCTTTTAATTTATGATTTCTTCAACCTTCTCTTGCATCCTTTACATTGTTTTCTCATTTGTGTGCTTCTTTTCCACCTTCTAGTACCCACTGCTTCTTTCTTGCTATGGTCACTTCACCTAGGTCCTACTACTTTAGGAAGACCTCGAACCATCGACCTCCACGCTTCCCCTTTTTCTTCTTTTACTTTATGACTCTTCAACCTTCTTTTCTCTTGCATCCTTTACATTGTTTTCTCATCTGTGTGCTTCTTTTCCACCTTCTAGTACCTTCTGCTTCTTTCTTGCTATGGTCACTTCACCTAGGACCTACTATTTTAGGAAGACCTCGAACCATTGACCTCCACGCTTCCCCTTTTTCTTCTTTTACTTCATGACTCTTCAACCTTCTCTTCTCTTGTATCCTTTATAATGTTTTCTCATCTGTGTGCTTCTTTTCCACCTTCTAGTACCTTCTGCTTCTTCCTTGCTGTGGACACTTCAACTAGGATCTACTATTTTAGGAAGATTTCGGACCACTGACCTCCTCGCTTGCCCCCCTTTCACTTCTTTTACTTTATGCCATTTTCTACTTATTCTTCACCTCCTTCACTACCCTTCTTCCCCTTCTTCGTTCACCTTCTTCTCTTCCACCCTGTCATCCTTCCCCTCTTCTTAAAAGAGAAGAAGAATACGTGGGGTATTTTCGGGTCGTCCGAGGGACGAAAACTCGAGGTCAGTGGCTCCTGGGAACTCTTGACCTTCCACGCTTTGCTTCTCGGAGCGCGTTTCCCCTCTCGCGCACCGAAAGAGATTAATTGTACTTGCAAAGCCGGCGCCAGATAGGATCACCTACGGCTTTGATCAGGCGCCCTTGGTTCTCTATATTTATAGAATACATACGGAGAGACCGGTGTACGCGTGTGGGTGGAGGTGTGCGCGTGGGTTTTTTAAATTTTCAACGATGGCGGCCACGACGACGACGGCGGCGGCGGTTCGAAAGGAAAGGGAGCCTCTTGTTATTTTGAGTGTCGTATTGTAAATGTCTGTGAAACAAATATGGTATGGCAATTTCCGACGGTTTCTCCGATGCGGGAATCTTCGACGTTGTACTTTTATTAGTTTTGGATTCATTTCTGCCTTGTCTCGTTGCCTCAAACAAGTCTTCTTCTTCGGAGAGAAATATTTTTGAATTATACCAAAGAAAATTGATATAAACACCGTCTTCATCAAAGGAAAATTCATTCAATAACATTCTTCCCCCTTTTTTTTATTAAACTGAAATTGCCACGGTGTATTTTCAAAGTAAACCATATATTTTTCTAAGTTCCTCTTTCGTTATGTGCACTAAACTCAAAATTTCTCAAATGTGTGCATTAACTTTATTCGAGAAACGCTTTAGAAAGCGACAGTGATACCGCCGAGCCGTTTACTCGTATCTCGCGACAGATAAATTTATTTCGAGTCGGTAGGAAACACCGGCTCTAAATCGGCCCTGTCGCGCCACGAACAAAGCGGCATTGTTTTGCCGGTATGGCAATAAAACATCGCGCGTCTGTCAAGCCGCGTTACCTTTGTCGTTCGGACGCGTTTCAAGGGATGCAATGGCCATTTCCATGGCATGGGATTCTACTTTGACACGATTCGCAAGATAACTGACGCGTTACGAGAGAAGCGTCAGGTAGGAGAGACATCGATATTTTCTATCGAACTGCTCATCGTCAGAAAACTTCGTAATTATTGAGATTTTTAAGAATCCAACCCCATGGATTGACCTGAACATATTTATCAAGGCATTGGCTTTAAACGATTTCGTAACTTGCAACGTTTCTTCCTGAAAATAGATTCTCCTTGTGCGGTTGATTTAGAAAGCGATCACGACTTTTTTATCATCCACTTCCATTTTCAAGCCCATTTGCCACAAAAGGGAACAACTGGTCAATTCGTCTCCAGATTTAGTCTCATTTACAGTTCTTCGAAACTTAAAAGTACCTCAAAATTCCAAAAGATCACTGCGCACCCCTTCGTGCATAGCACACTACCCAGTAGAAATTGTAATTTCCTATTAATTTTGGAGTTTTTCAAAAAAATTGTAAATCAGTCATCTTGACCACCTTCGTAATTTCAGTGTTGACTTACTAGCCTAAAAGAACTTCTATTTGCTCAAAAAAATTAGTAAAAACGCCCACGAACCCTGTAAAAGAACGATCCTCCGATTCGAATACACCCTGTATATGCATTAATGTCGATCTAAGTCGAAGGGAGTACTTATGCGGTCCTGTACGTAGGTGTACACCTACGTAAAACCTGTAGCGAGGAGAGAGCAGGTAGGATCTCTCCGCGGCTTCGTTTTATAGATAGCCGAGACGACGAGGAAGGCGAATGAGACGACGAAGACGACGAGGTGGAGGACGTGGATGTCGAAGAAGTCGCAGGGAGCGTCGCCTACGTGTCTACCCACTTGGAGAACGAGACGATGCTCGAGAGAAGTCCGCGTATGAGAAAGCAGACCGGAAGATGAAGATAGCGGCCTCGTCTTCGCCGTGACGGCGCCTCCCGGCAGACCGAAAGGATTGCGTAAGGACAACGTCGTCAACGTCGGCCCCCGTAAATGCACCTGGTCTCCAAACATTTTGTCGTCTCGCCACTTCTTTTCGTCTCGCTTCTCGTCTCTCATCTCCGCCTCGTTGTGTGTTTTCGCGCTCTGATTTTTTGCTTCTTCGTCGGCGGCGTCTTTTTATAAAGTACGCTTCCTCGGTTTTTGGTTGGGGTCGTCGCGAGGACGAGGACGTCCGAGACGTCGCGGCGCTCGTCGCGCGTTTTATTTTCGTACGAGACCCGCGACTTGTCGCCCACGATGAAACGGAAAGAGAGAGAGAGAGAGAGAGAGGTTGAAGCTGTTCTGCTCTTCTTCCGATCGAGCGATGAAAGCTGCGGTTGCCTTCCATCGGAGGGTGGTGTTCGTCGATCTTTTTGGATTCTTTGAGTTTGGTCTATGTTCCAAGCCAGGAGCAACTAGACTGTAACACCATAGCACCACAATAAGACACGACACTGCTAATTCAAGCTGCTGATGCAAAACCACGTTCCAGGGGATAAGATATTGGGGGAATTAGAGATGGCTAAGCGCCATAGCAATTTGTCGGAATGCATAACAGTTTAGTAAAGAATTAAATGCGTCGCATCGAATGAAACTTGCTTGTTACGTACATACGTGCAGCTTTTATACGTGTGAAGAGATATGCATTCTTTTTTCACAGCTAAGATAACAACGTTACGACAAACAGTGTGAACTGATTTTTCAATTGTATGAACTTTTTTATGATATTTAAAATCAGAGAAACATGTTCCAAAAGCAAGTCGACCTTTTAGATCTTCGTGTGGCAACATTCGCCTTGTGAAAAAGGGAGAAAAAAAAATCGGCCCAACTATCTTTAGCTGCATCCCAGATTTTACACTGCGCACGGTCAGTGGGGCAGTGCCTTATTTATATTTCCGAAATTTGTATCGGCCTCAGGATTCGCGACGTAAAAAGAACTCGAGTACGAGGATTATGTTGATTCTTGTAAGATTCGATGGAGGACATCAAAGAATGGATCTTCAAACTTGAAATTTACGAAGATAGATATTACGGACAATGTTATTTTCTATCTCGACGGTGACTGCTGTGGTCAGTTCATCTAGGAGTTTTTCACGTGTATTTTTAATAAGAAAAAGTCTCCTGTGGCACGAAGATTCAAATTCAACCGAATTAATTGGCCTTCCAAATTTCCAACTTCACTGCAGTTTTTTAAATATTCCTGCACATGAATTCTTCTCCTATCTATTTACTACGATCTTCTATCTGTTTAACACTTTAGCGACCAATATTTTTTTAATATCCTAGCCACTTCAGACCAATTACTTTACCGCAAATCCTTCCACAATACCGACATTTCTTTGAAAATTGCAAATTCTCGTCTCTGAGTCCTTGGCACAGTAAACCGCAATGATAACAGTTTATTAATTTTCGCATCAACTGATTAATAAGTTAAAAGCTAGGAAGCGTGTCTGAAAAGCCTATTAATAGGCTACTGGTTGGTAAAGTGTTAATAGAACGTAACAACTCTTCTGCACCTACAATGTATATGATAATTTTGTAATGGCGAATGATGCGATTCACGATCAGGATCCGCCAAATAAAGAGAACTTAAACTTTTAGGACTTTTATATATTAAAATACTCGATTCGTTCCAAAAGAGATTCAGTGTGTCGAATGATTTGATGAGGACTTGTGAGAGTCTTGTATTAGATTTAGGATTTGGAATTAGAATTAGAAGATGACTCTCACAATTCGTTGGACTTAGTAATTATAAACTTGAACTAGCGTAAGAGTAAGAGAAACTGGTGACTTTGAATTGAGTACTAGTCACTTTGAATTGAGTGGTTGAACTGAGAACGTAGAGTTTTTAAAGGTTTAGAAGAGGAGAGGGAGTAGGATGATGATATTTGGGAATCAGGAGTAGAAATAGGAAGTTGGACCTTGGATATGGATGATAACTCGTGGATGAGTAAGGATCAAAACAAGGAGTAGGATTTTGGACTTGAGGTGGTGATTCTAGTATGTCTAATGATGGTGATGAATGAGCCGCGTACAAAATATTTGTGTTTACACAATATTTCTAAGAGTTATCTTATGAACTAACTGATCGGAGGGTAGGTACATTACAATTTTAAAAATATCTCACAAAAGTGACCGAAACTTGAACTTGGATCCACTGACTATGAATTTAAGACTTTAATCCCACATGAACCCCCGTCACCCACTACAAGTAACACTTTCTTCTTCAACTCAGAGTCATGGTTGTTCGCTGTTTCAAAACTTTGCCAGTACACGATTTACGATTTAAAAACGAACATATTTCTCGACTATCATAGTTTCGTTAACCTTTAACGATCAGAGCACACGAAATCAATGTTAAACATAGATACTTAACGGCGTAAAATGGTCTCAAGATAAAATATCCGCTCTGGAAACTCCGTGCGCAGCAATGTCACGTGACGTGGGAGTGCGGGTATACGATGCTAAAGGTGATGTGAAACTCGAGATGGAGAGGAGTAAAAGCGTGTGGCAAGGGAGAAACGAAGAAGATGCACGGCTCAGAAGGTAGAGAAAGAGAAAGAGAAGGAATAGGAAGGAACTTAACACGTGAGATTCATGGAAAAGAAATGTGTATAAGTAACGAAAAGAGAGCAAGAGTGAAGAGAGAGAGAGAGAGAGAGAAATGTAGAAAATGGAAAAAAAAGAAAGTGGCATATGTTTGTCGTTCACTCACCCGGCTATCTTGCTATTTCTTTTCCGCTGGTTCCTTTTTCCTTGTCGAGAGGGGCGTTATTTATTTTAGCGAGCGAGGACATACTCATGGCGGTGGTGCAAAAGCGCGGGAGCGCGAAAGAAAGAAACGGCCCGGAGTCGAGCGAAGGAGCGCGCGCTATCTCTTTCGATCGGCTCGTAAAAACGATGGTTTAAGCGCAACCGCGATTTAAATATCCCGCCGCATTCGAATGCCGCGACTGACGCACCAATTCGACCGCGAGAGACGGGGCCGTTTTTTTGGAACGGGTTACCGGACCCGTGCTAACATCGCGCGAGAACCCCGATGGATTTATGTAACGTTGCAACGCGTTGAATTCACTAAGAAATTTTACTTGGCGGTACGAGGATTCAGTGATGGCACTCGAGACTTTTTTGGCGCGAATTGTCGTGCTGCGGATGGCAGAGGGTGAGTTTCAAGGAGGATGATACCTCTTCGATATATTCTACGTGTTGGCTTCAACATCGATTGTCATTTTGCTAATCCTTTGCGGACGGAGACATTTTTGAGTATTGAGAGATAATCATTTATTTGGCGATTCAAAGTCGCTGTTCAAGTAAAAAGTTAGAATATTAACACATTTTATGCAGGCCACGTAAAAATACGTTTTTTGGACTGTGCATAGACAGTTTAAAAAAGGCGATCCGTGGCAGTAATTAGGTACTTAGACTTGAAAAGTTAAGTACATTTTCGAATTTACAGAGAAAGCAGTTTCCAGCTTATATTAATTTTTTGTAAAAATCAAATTCGTACAAATTTTTCAATAAGTTTTCCTCTTGAGTCTTAATGAAGCGTTACAAAACACCCGCATATAATGTGTTAATGCGCAGAAAATATTAATTACTATTTCTGTAACCATATTCCAGCGGCTATATTTCAATTTTTAGACTTCACTCGCGCATACATGCGAGAATAGATTCTAATTGAATTTTTTCTCTGGCCACGTATCGTCGGTTTTCTAAAACAACGACACACTTCGGAATTGACAGTCTTACAGTAGGCCCCTTTTTAGGTTTTTATTTTTTTCATCCTTTGATGTCTATAAACACATAAAATATGTATTATATACTCCTATTATGAGTTTCATTCACAATGGAACAAAGCTTACGTAGATTCTTCCCGCGTAATTAACTCGACAATGACACAAAACCAAATGTGTCGTTCTTGAAAACCGGCGATATATGCGTCGCTAGTCCGCAAAGGGTTAAAAAATCACAGTTCTTGGTGGACTGCAAGTGTTTTTTAAATTATCACTTAGAACTAGTCATGGTATTTTAAATAACAATTTACAACATATTTCCCTCAGAGGCTGCGGGATTTAGAATTCGAACAAATTGTTTTGGACATTTAAGTCCAAAGTCACTGTACTTCTTGAGGACTTTTGTCACGATTCGGATGTTAGTCATTGGTAAATTGATATCAACTGTATCGATTGTTTACATAGGAGTAATTGAATGTAGACACAGTCGGTATTCAAATTTGCATAAATTGTGCGTTTTAGAGGTTGGAAAGCAGGAGGGGAAAGGGGTAAGGTGCAGAGCAACGAGCAGCGGGTCCGATTCTCCATCGGACACGCGCGAGTCAACGGACGACGGCTCGCTTGGATATTTTAGGATTAACAGTGGTCTATCCTGTTGTATTTTTCCTAAACAGACTGAGTGCGGTTTAATCGCGGTTCATCGAACTCCCGCCTCTCGGAAAAGCGCGCATCTAATGTTTTCCCAGAAATTAAATTCATGAATCATCGAACTATCGGTCTACATCGCTTTTGTTTTAGAGAATTGTTCGAATTTAGATCCATCGGTCTGCTAATCTCGATTATCGATACGTCGATCTATTGAATTCATCTAAATAGTACACTACAAATTTCTTCGTCCACTCATCTCGATAATATTGACGAACACGAGTTCCTAGAATACTCAGGGAAAATTCGAAGAAAAACAGAGCAGTGGCGATACTTCTCGTGAATTCTGAAAGTCCGTGTTTTCGAGACGTCGAAGAGAAGCGTCGCAGTTGCAAATTCCTCGTCGCAAAACTCGCGATTCCCGAAAAATATGATACTCTGGTAGCAGACGAGTTAAAAGCGCCTTCCCTCGATCATCGTTTCTGCTTTTTACTGCCCTGGAAATGCGGTCGCGACGTTTAGGTCGAGATAAGATCAGACTTTTATCGAGAAACGAGTACAATTGCTCGGCATACTGCTTCTATATTTATCCAAAGGGTTTATATCGCTGAAGATACTGTAAAATTAACGTCGAAGGGAGCATCGTCTATATTCTAGCTCATGTGTTGGAAAACTATCCCACTATCGACGGAAAGGAACAACAAATTACAAAATTGCTCTTAACATTTTATTACACCATCAATTCTTTCACAATCTGCAAAGAAACAAACTAAGAAGACATGGAAACGAACGCAAGTTTTGTTTCGAATTCTTAAAATCAATTTTTTATTGAATTCAGTCCATAAGACGAAAAAGAAATTAACAAAAAAAGTTAAAAAGGGAAGATTTCGCGCGGTTAGCTAAACGGCGAAATATTAGCAACGGTTGAAATCATATCCGTGGCTTTTAACTATTTTAACATTTGAAGCCCAACATTCGTGCAATAAAACGGCAGAACATTTACGTAATAAAACGATAGGCCGCCTGCGAGTTCGCACGAGATATACGAGCGTGGATCAAACGCGGCATAACTGGCGTCGCGTCGCCATTAAAATCGTAATACACGCGTCGCCTTGCATCGTCTACTGTTTTTGCACCCCTCGAAACCAACGAGGACGTCCTCTCGAGTGTCACGTTGAGGCGTCTGCTTGATCTGCTTTCCTTTGGGTTGTCCATTTCCAATGTCCAGTTGCCCATTGTTGTGATCCTCTTCTTCGCGATGCTGGTCTTCATCTTCTTCATCTTTCTTTCCTTCCCTTTCTCCTCAATGGAAACATTGTCGAAGAAAATCTAAAACTTTCTTCTCCTATGCATAATTCTATGCGTAAATAAATTTGTTTTCTTTTATATTTGAATTTCTTTACAATTGATAAATTCTACGTTCGTTTAACCCTTTGCGAACGGTGATGTTTTTCAATATTAGAGCGATAATCATTTATTTGGTATTTAAAACTACCCCTTATTCAGAAAGTTAGACTGTTAATGTAAACAAATTATAAATTGCTATTTTTGTAACCATATTTCCACTTGATCATAGCGTTGAGAACAAAGTGTTCTTCGTTTTCTCTTGAGAGAAAGATACAATTACTCTAAATTTTATATTAAACAGATGCAAAACGCTCTTAAAGAGAGGAGGAACACGGAAGATAACATAAAATGCTTGCTATGAGGCCTGTCTACGTTTATGCGAAACGCGCGCATACATTTCCGATGCTTCTCTATTGTACTTAATTTATGCTAATCCACTTAAGCAGATACGAGGTAATTTGCTCGGTTAAACTCTCAGCCGTCTTCTGTCGCGGATAATTTCATTACCTCGCATATTTTGCATTATCGCGTCAAGCAAGATACAACTTCGTACGGATCCAAAAGAAAAAAGGAAGTTTTTTAAAAATTCATACACAATTATAATGTACAGTAGAATCCCTCTAATCTTGACACTCCCTTCTATCCCCACTTTTCATGACTTATTTTCCCCTATGCGCATAAGCATGCGCAGAATTGAAACTTGAGCGAAGGATCATGTAAACATCCATAACCTACATGACGCGCCTCGAAACTAAAATTCTATTGGGCAATAAGAAGTCCAAGTGGGGGAAAATACAAGTAACAGTAACGGGAGTATCCTGTCAACATTAGCGAGAGAGCATCCTTAGAGGGAGCAACATTAGAGGGATTCTACTATATTCCCGAGTCGAAAATTTCAGTCCAAAATCCTCCTAAATTACCAAATAACTTAGGATATTTAGGTTGAATATGGAAAAATATGTTACATATAAAAGAATGCAAATTTTAATTCCACAATCGCCCTACACTTGTTACTTTTTGCCACTTTTACCTAGTTTAGGAGCAATTTAGGCTTCATACAGCCCAAAATAATCCTCAGCATTCTATAATGAGGAGCTTTAGAATTGGATTGGAATTGGAGTGGAATGATCGAGGTCCAAAAAAATTCTCGATATACTAAAAATTAATTTGGTTTAGGAGATTTAGAATTTATTTGGAATAAAATGATAATTTAATTCCAACTTGCTCCTGAAAGCCCTAATTTTAGAATATGAGTCGACAGACTTAGAAGTTCTGAAATATTTTTAGGGGATGTCAGATTAAATTGGAATAAAAATTTTACCTGATCAGTCCATATAACTCCTAAAAATCATATTTACAGGACTTTGAGGCGCGTAGACACACTAGTTGAGGATTTTGAGGTTCAAAATGGTATACATAATTAAGCGGCAAATGAGAGATCAAAAGAATCTAGGATTTGAAGTTTCTTTTTAGGCTGGACTTTTCGACTCGGGTTTCTATAATATTTTGATTTCTCTTAATTTTATAATTTTAGTATCAACAGTTATATTCATATCGCATAGAATTCACCGGCTGCGCGTGGCTTTCCAAACACCGAGACCATAGTGTTGATGCATGGAAATCCTGTCTCACTATTTCGAACTCCCGGAGTTCCTTTTCTCTACGACTTAGCAATGAATCAGCAGCAATACCGTAGAAACTGTACGAAACATCCCCCTTTTCCTCCTCCCAAACACGCGATTCGTGGTACCGAGTCGACGATCTATGGAATCGTTGGTATATGGGCCAAATTAGCACCAGGCCGTTACTGTACCCCGCGGCGAGTCGACTACAGTGGTGTCCTATTCTCATCCTTCCAATAATAGATTAAACGTTTCGGCCGATTCGACTCTCGTGTTATTAGAGTCGCATACCGTTCACCGTCCTCTCCTTCATTCCGAATCGCAAAATGCTTCGACCCTTCATTATTGACTTCACGGCGTGCCTCTACTCGTGAGGGAAAGTTCGGTCGTTCCTAGCTTCGTCCAAATCAATTTGTCTTTTGCACGCAAACCAACGAATCTCGTTGGAACGCTTCGAACGTACGTAGTCAAGAATGCGGCAGTATTTTATTGGGACAACAGAGAACGGGATCATGATGAAGAACCTAAAGCTTCATCGGATAAAATATTTTCTTCTGGTTCGTTAAACCGAACACGGTCTATTTGACAATGTAAATGCCACTCGACTGAATTGTGTGAATACAGAAAAAAAAAATAAACAATAGCAATAACTTACAATTAGACGAGGAAAAATATTATGAGACATAGAGCGTACAGTTAGGCGGTACATGTTTCTAAGCTTTTCTCCGATTTCAATTCGCGGTTGAAATTAATTCGTTCGCGACGACTTTCTCTTCGATATTGGTAGCAACTTATCGACCAAGCACGACCAATATATGGTATTAGAGGGTAAAAAGAGGAGAAAGGCGAAGGATCTTGACGAGAGACACTCGGTTCTAACGAGCTTCTTAACCGCTTGCATATCCGTCCTCGTCGCGGTCGTGGTCGCCGAACGGGAATGTCGAAAAGCAGGAAAAAAGCAAGACCTAGAGAGTCATTTTCGCAGAGGGAGAAAGGGTAACCTTCTCGATGCGATAATTTCGAGGTGAAAGAGACAACAGGAAAGAGAATGAGAAGAGGAAAGAGAGGGATGGAGAGAGTGAGAAAGAGGAGAGAGGGAAGCGACACAACGTAGTGCACAACTCAACTCGCATATTTGCAATGCGGTGGCGTGTCGAGGCCTCTCCTCTCTGCCTCCTAGTTGCTTAGGACCGACTCTGCGCTTAGAACGACTTAGCACGCGCGGTGCAACGACCTCGTGCAACGAGCCTCCCCCCTTTCTCTTCCTCTCTCTCTCTCTCTCTCTCTCTCTCTCTCTCTCTCTCTCTCTCTCTCTCCCTTTCTCTCTCTCATGTTCTCTCAACAGCCATAGAGACAGAGGCGTAAGAGACGTACCAGAGGTGCGGATGTACGAACTCGTAGACCGGGAAGAACGCGCGCTCCGATTGTTCCGAGCGTCGCAACGCTCTCGACGCCAACGTCGTTTGCGCGCAAGAGCGATTTTCGTTGAAGCTGACCAGCTTTTTAACCGAATAAACCAACCAGAAATACTATTGGACTTGCTCGATGTCGATCGGGTGGTTCTGGTGTTTACGCGATGTCCCGTTCATCTTTTTTGCAGGCGTCCCGACGATCCAAACGATCGTGATGGTTTTTGCTCCGGATATCTGGCGTCCACTGTGTCGCGACGATAACAGCGCGTGGTGAATTAAAAAAAGTGTATCCTTAATTGCATAACGGGCGATTGTCTCAGGGTTTACTGAGAAATCTGCATGCAAATTGCTACTTTGAGAATGGTCGCTGTAGAGCGCTTGCTCTTCTACTAATTCTTCCGGAATTGACTTTCATTCGATTCTTTATGAGTTGTACGTTGATAGCGCAATACATAATCGTATAGATTCGGATCATCAATTGGAGAGACAAAAAAAGATGAAACGGAGCATACAGAGTTCTATAGTCCGATGCGATAGACTATTCTAGTTTAGTGTCTTTAATCTATACTAAAATTGATATATCCAAAGATACTGACAAAAATTGCAAGCAAGAAATTCATTTTCATCGCTTCTAAGACTCCGACGCACAAATATATCTCCCGCCATAGCAAAACCCGGAAGTAATCGTATATCACTCGTCAAAACGAATCGTGCGCGACGCGCGCGCGGGAAATTTGAACGATGCGCGCAAAGAGGTAGACGAACGTTAGTTCAGAATGACGCAAATTGATCGTTCTCGTGCAATAGCCTCGAATTGTAATGAGATTCCTCCAGCATAGTTATTTTCACGCGACAAAGTGAGACGATTCACTGAATATTCCCGGCTCGGGTACAAAGTAGTATATCGCTTTGTAAATCAGCCAGCCTTGTCTGCGATATGCATTCCCCTCGATCCCGTGAAATTTCTTGGCTTCGAATCGAAGTAACACGTAAATTTCTCGATGTTTTACCAACACTAATACTTGCTATTGCAAAGCAGACGATCGAAGGAAGAGAAGAGCGAGAGGATTCATGGAACTAAAGATAAAGTACAAGGTATATAATACGTCGAAAAGAGTCTCTGGGCCGTTATTTTTGGAGACGCGGCTCGGTCGCGTATTTATTTTTACGCGGAAAAGGAAAGGACGTCGTAACACGGAGGAGTCATACTCGAGGAGGCTGCGTCCGTTTTCTTTTTTTAGCGGAAGAAGGTGTGAGACGGCGTCACTTTTAAACGAGGCAACGGCCTTGCGAGAATCGTTCGCGCTCTTTTTTCCTTCCATCAACGCACCGCGGATTTGTCTTTCTCCCATCTGCGGCTTGACTTTCTTCCTTCTTCTTTCTCCTCCTCGTCCTCATCGTCTTCTTCTTTTGCCCCGTTCTCCTGACTCCGCTGTACCTTCTTATTTTTCCTCTTCCGTGCCGTCTCAGCCGAGTCTCGACGATTTTAAGCAGCAACGAGAGATCACTCGTCCAATTTCTTTGACGGCTCGGAACTCGACGATTAACGCTCGACTTACGTAGGAGATCTCTTTTACTTCACCCGTTCTTTTTTTTCTTCTTTTCTCTGAAACGAGGGAAAAATTCTCGCGCTTTCAACGTACTTACAGAGACGATGTCTTTGAAGAAGATGTCTCTGTTTGCGCAGAATGACTCGAAGATTCTTCGACCTTTCATATTTTTCTTTCTATTATCAAATATCTAAGAATTTCCATCTACTAGTCGTACTTTGATAAACAAAATGTCTTCGCAGTTTTTCATGATTAATACATTAAGCGCCACGCTCGTTCTTAACACTAGAACTACCAAAACCAGTCAAAATGACTGGTACACAATTTTTTCAAAAAATTCTCCAAGTTTACATAAGAGTCACAGGATAAATATTCTACGTCTATATCAATAAACATAAATCACCCAATCGATCAAATTTTCCGCTGCTTGATTCCCCCTTTTTCAAAGTACTTATTTAATTTATTAAAATATGTTAGATTTGTGGCCGGTAGTTCTAGTGTTAAATACTAATACTGCACTTTCCGTTTAGGCCCTTTATTAGAAAAGATATCTTTCTATTTGTTTTAACATACTACATTCATTTTTGATAAAATATTCTATTTTATACTTAACTCCACTAATTGTGGCTCGGTTAGGCGCGACAACGTAGCTTAGGTAAAAAACTAATTGTTCATTTTCATTGATCAACGTCACCATAAACGAAAAGTCAACGTCCGGTCCCTAGGGACCGGTGTGGCGCTTAACGTGTTAGTTATCATAGTGCAGAATTTCTGTAAAACAACGTATCTATAGTATTTCTAGTTTTAGGAAGATTTTAATTATTTTTATGAGCGAAACAACAGAAAATACGAAGGACTCGTGCAACGGCCTATTGAGTGGCGACAGAATGTATAGTAGTAGCGTGAAGGCGGGAGGAAAAAGCCAGAATGTGGCTGCTAGAAAGAGTTCTAGGTGAAAGTGAATTCAGACAAAATATTCAGACGTCACTTTTGCGAGGGGTTTTGCGAAACGGCGAGAAGTAGTGCTTCGTTCTCTATTCGGCGATCGTCTGCGGTTTCAGCGGACGCGTTGTGCATATTGCCGGTCGATGAATATGCGCGCGTATGCTCGAGGTACATGCCGACCCGATTACGTTGTCCTCTTTACTTAAAACTGCGTCTCATTTGTCGAGAAAACGAAAACAAGAGGCGCAACGTGCGAAAAGTGCAAATCGTCGAAACGATGTCGAGGAATCGGTGCGCTGTTTCCGTTATCATCCTCACTGTGAAAATTAAAAATTACAATCCTCCTTTTCTTTGGGAGAAGTCAATACTATGCTGCATCAAAATTCAATACATTAACCCTTTGCGCTCCGAATTATTTTATTAACTTTTTGTCAGATAAGCAAATATAATCTCGGCAAATTGTCTACTGTTGATTATTCGTTTTTATTTAATACTAGGAACAATTGTAGATACTGCGGTATATTCCTGTTAAAATGCAAAATTATTGTTGATTTCGAAAAGTCGATAATTAGTATATGAAACATTAAGTGTCACGGAAAGCTTTGTCGAGTGTAGCTCGATATAGGAGCGCAAAGGGTTAAATAGATACTTTAGAAAAGTGGGAATTAGGAGGCGGAAAAGATAATCGATACGATGATTTATGTCTTTTTCGATGGACACAGAATATATGTTCTACGATTCTTTTATAAATTTTGAAAATTTAGGAATAATATATTAAATTTCTCTGTGTCCATAGTTCCATTCGCAAGCAGAAGCAACCATCATCCCCACGAATCAACCCCTTGCCCTAAACTAACGTGTGACACTCATGATGCGTAAATGGAGTAGGAAATTCTCAAGGTCCCCAAAACTATTAAATTAAAAATCTCAGAGACAATCAAATTTTTTCTACACCATTAATATTCCGTTCAGTTATACAGAATAACAGAAACGCTTAGCAAATAATTATGTCAGCAGTTTCATCTACTATACATTCAGTCACAAAAGAAATCGTCGAGCAAGGAATTAGCTTCCCAATGCTATAAAAACTCTATCTCTAACCAATTCCAAATGAAATCAAGCAAATTAAAATTCAGTATAAAGTCAGAAACGAACAAAATCCAAGTCAGTATCAAAACAGAAACAGCATCAAGAGGAAGAAGAAACCGAGTTCAGAATCCGATTAATTCAGTCGTCCATTGTTTCAGAATGCACGTTCGGCAAGCAGATACGAGAATTGGGCTCCACCTGGTTCGCGGATTTGGGCCCGCCCTTCGGAGTCATGTACTGCATCAAATGCGAATGCATTCCGGTACGTATTAAAGTGGGTGTGCCCTCACGCATTCGCGCGTGTCCGTGTGCGGAGTGTGGAGAGTGCAGCATAAGTGTAGAGCCGTGCAGCGTGCATGCATCGCGTCGGCAGGGTCCTGTATAATACTTACTCGGCTGTGTCCGACCTATGACCCCCTCGTGGCTGGAGACTCGGTCTGCAGCCAAGCCATGGCGTACAACATTACGTATCTATGTAGCTGGCCGACCTGACGCGCGACTTTTATGGAATTCACGCCACTATTCGTGTATACACGTAAGCGCCGGAACACCCTCCGCGCTACTGGTCGATTCAAAGTTTACGTCGCGGAGAAAATTGAAAGGGCGTTGAAAATTAATTATTAGGTTGTCAAATTATGAAATGGAGCAAAAAATGCACATGATTGAATTCGAAGTTTGCTCTATTTCATTCTTGACAACCTAATAATTGTTTATGTGGGTTTGGGAGTAGTATCGTAGAAATGTGAATTATGGGAAAGATAGTAGGAGATATTTGGCTTGAGGTATCTGGCGTGGTTAGAATTTGGGGATGGGGGTTGAATTTCGATTGGTAATTTCTGTTGGTAGGTTCAAAGTTTACGTCATGGATGACAATTGGAAGTAAACTGAATATTGATGTGAGGGTTTTAGGGTAATTGGGATGTTGAGGTGTGACGTTACGTTTTGGAGTATAGATTATGAAAGATTTCAGGTCAGATTTCTTAACGTGACAGAAGGTTAACGAATAATTTCTGAAGAGAGGAAACTTGGATCGAAAGTGCAATTTTTATTATTGAATATTTAAATTCGCATAATTCTAAACTAAGACGTTCTGGTCTCTTTTTTATTTAAAAAAATCAAATGAAAGAAAGGAACAAGATTATTTTGAAAATTAATCGACGGAATTGGAGCGTATTGGCTTATTCAACGATATAGCATATATTCACCACGCACTGCTGAATTTAGACGGATGAAAATGAATCGAGCATCATTTTCCTACGATCCATTGAACGAAAATCTTTAGCTGGCACACCGATCCATTCGAGTTTACTGACCCAGCAGATTGCTAAACTGGGAATTCTTTATTATCTAAAATAAAGACAAAGAATACTTGGAGGCCCGTATAAACGCTCCACGATCCACAATAATTACAGCAATAAAACATTCTTACAATACATTTATACTTTTAATTGCGGTATTCGAGTCTCGTTACACGAAGTCTGTAATCGGTATCTGGCTACACCGGATTCCGGGGTATCTGCGTATAAAAGTAACGCACAAATAGTGTCGAAATCCCCTCGGAAATTGGCGCAGTTTCACCGTGAATTTAAATATCGCCCGTTCGCT
This sequence comes from Cerceris rybyensis, assembly GCA_910591515.1. Lineage (NCBI taxonomy): Eukaryota > Metazoa > Arthropoda > Insecta > Hymenoptera > Crabronidae > Cerceris > Cerceris rybyensis. The sequence goes on from OU342790.1 coordinate 12,424,206, forward strand.
GGTACAACGTATGCAAAATATTCGGAATTCTTTCCGAGAATTGCGTATCGACAATTCCATCGAGTCCATAGACGCTTGGATCAATTCCCTTTTGTACCAGTGACCGTTGTGAGTAGAATTCTTTCTGTTCAATTTTTTTTTTCAAGAATTTTTACAAAGGATTTGCATAAAATAACCGAACTATCCGAGGTTAACAATGAAATAAATCAACAAAAACCTCAACGAAATCTTCAGGCAATTACGAAATTTCTTATCAATGATATTCAAACATTTTGATGACGAGCAATGAATATAAAAATATCTCTAATTTAATTTGACAATTAAACCATAAAGAAAGCAAGTAAATTGAAAAAGAAATTTTCATGTTTTGTAAAACATATGAAATTGAAATATCAGTGAGACGCAGCAAGATAAAACTGTTTCTACGATTTTCATATTACATTAAATTATATAATATGTTAAGAATCACTGATCAATTTGTATTTTATTAACCTAGAAGCAGTGAGATAATAAATCTTAAGCCAAATGATTAAACCACCATGTTTCCTAGTTTAAAATGATAAAAATTCTCAACGCTGAAAAATTCAATTATTACAATTCTCTACCCTCTCATTTCACGTAATAAAGTTCATTCAAATGATCTACTGTTCCCTACTATTTTCTAAAAGAACTCGAAAAGAAAGTATTCAAACGTGCCGCGATAGCAAATGCGCGAAGTACTTAAGTGGAATTGTAAGGGAATAGAATAATTGTTGTAGAAGGTCGTCGCGTCGGACGTGCGTGGCATTGCCCTTTGGAGAGGGCTGTAGATGGACGGTAATACGCGAAGCACGACTAAATCTCGATCTGGGTGACGTGACCCACGGAGACTCGACGTGCTTTCTAATCCCATTTCTGGTCGGAGACAGACTGGCGTCCGCTCGCGAGCTTGTCTCCGTTCTACAAGCTCTTTCAGAAATGGAGAGACCCTCTATGTATATATTTCTATATATTGGGTTGGCAAGAAAGTAATTTCGGTTTTGTAGTGTGAAATGGAAGTCAGTTTTTCTTAACAATAAATTTTTTCAATGACCTTTGTTCCATGACCTTTTGTCATCTTTTTGACAAATTCATGATTCCGTTTTTATAGAACTTCTGGCTCTTATTAGCAAAAATCTGAACCAAATGCGATTTTAGACTATCATCGCTAGTAAAAGTTTCATCATTGAAAATGTGTTACAGGGATCAAAATAAATGGTAATCTTATGGTGTCAGATGAAGGTTATATGGGGGCCATGACATCACTTCCAATCTAACCTTTGCCTTTACGAAAAATAAAAAAGTAAAGTAAGGAAATTTTCGTTTTTACACTCCATGTTAAAATTCACCCTAAGCAAACAATTACAAACAAAATAAAGCACAATTGTTTTTCTAAGCCAAGCCAAAGCGACAATTTTCAGTTGTCAAAAGAAAAACATTATAACATTGTCAGAAGTCATTCAGAACAAACGTAATTCTAGCTCTCAGTGAAAACTAAAATTACTTTCTTTCCAACCCAATATATTAGGTCGAGTCATAAGTAACTTCCGTTTTTTTTGTTATGAGACATTTATTTTGCTGGCATTAAATAACAAAATTATACTAATTTATTATGTATTCTCCGTTATTACGTAGAAACTTCTTCCATCTTTCTGGCAGTTTATTAAACCCTTCCTTGTAAAATGTGGTTGGTTTGGATTGGAAGAAGTTTTCGACGGCATATTTGACTTATCCTTCGGAATTGAATGTTTTTCCATTCGAAAAGTTTTGTCACGAACAGAAAATTTTAAGGTGTTAGAATCATGGTATGATGTATAAGGTATCATATATTTTTTTCAGCTACTTATTGTTCAGAGACAAGTATATGAAGCCGATGCTCAATGTGTTAAGATTGATACAATGTTGTTGAAAATTATTCAGAGGAGTAGGTCAATAATTTCTGACAAGTTTTTATTGCTATTGAACTTTTTTAGTGTTCATAGAAAGGAAATGGTTAGGAGGAGAATTCGTCTTTGCTTAGAGTTGAGAAAATCGAAAACTGACTGTTTAGAAGTTTGGAGATAAAAATTTTGAAGTCCCTATTTGAAGTGTCAGATTAGATATTGGATGTTGGGAAATTCTAAACATGATCCTGCTAATTTAGGAATCTGAAGGTATAGGGCAGTATTTTTAGACATAGAAGAGAAGATTGAATTTTAGAAATTTCTTGTTGGTTGAGTTTTTAGTCGATGAGTTTTAATCGGATTTGAATTCTGCTATGACGGTACTAATGTAATTGCATACACTGGAGGCTTATCCTTATTTGCAAAGAATGAGAAAAATCGGAGAAAGGAACGTCCGATCCTCTCTTTGCGAAGCCGACATTCTTAGCAAACTGTCCCCTTTTTTACCTCCACGAAGAATAGCATACTTACTTCCAAGTTTCATAACTTATTGAGAATTGCAGCTGCGAAAATACTTTTATACATCAATATGATCCAATCAATTGCGAAAAGATCGCACAAAACGGCTAACCTATCTAATAATTGCAAAAGTAAAATTAAGCTTGCAAAAATTACTAACCCAAATCGATGAGTGCAATTGTCGATGCTTCATTGTCATCCTTGCAGTAGTATGTCCGCAACGAATTCACCATCTCGTATTTCCAATGTAAAAGAGACATTTTACGGCCGCACCTACGTTCGGTTATACGTTTATCGTGTACGAGACCTCCATTCTTAACGAAGCCGCAAAGTACGCGAAATTAAATCAACGCGGGACACCTGACTCAAAAACAAATTCATTGGACACCGATGCTCGTGACAATTGCAAATTTGGCACACTTTTCACGCGCAGCCATTGTTTTTTATCCTTGACGTGACTTTGACTCTGCCCTTGTTCAAATCTTCTCTGGAATTTACATACCTGGCAAATTTGTCCCCAATCATTATATAAAATATGATAGTTTCACTGATTGTGAACTCATCTAAAACAATAGGTCCTAGAAAAGGTAACCATAACACTCAAAATTTAAAAAATACAAAAACCCAGTTTCCCAAGAAAGGTGTACGCGTTCAATTGTCCCTGTATCACTGGATTATTTGTCCTCAATTATTATTTAGTGTATCGTAGTTTGCTAGTTCAGAACCTTAAAATACTAACAAGTATTCAACTTGTAAGTTTTAGGTGGCCTCAGTGAATAAGGAGATAAATGATCAGACTCGCATATAGTGCTCAAATGATCCTCCGTCACCTTTGGGAATTTTTTTCTAAATTACTATTTGGTGTATTATAGCTTCACTGAGTCGGAACCCATCTAAAATACTAACAAGTATTGCACTTGTAACTTCTAGGCGACTTCAGTGAATAAGGAGATAAATGATCAGACTCGCATATAGCGTTCAAATCGTCCTTCGTCACCTCTGGGAATTTTTTCTTCATTATTATTCAGTGTATTACATTTTCACTGGTTCAGAGCCTACTTAAAATACTAACAAGTATTGAATTTGCAAGTTTTAGGCAGCTTCAGTGAATAAGGAGATAAATGATCAGACTCGCATATAATTTTCTGCATTATTATTCAGTGTATTACAGTTTCACTGGTTCAGGGCCTACTTAAAATACTAACAAGTATTGAATTTGTAAGTTTTAGGCAGTTTCAGTGAATAAGGAGATAAATGATCAGACTCGCATATAGTTTTCTGCATTATTATTCAGTGTATTACAGTTTCACTGGTTCAGGGCCTCCTTAAAATACTATCAAGTATTGAATTTGTAAGTTTTAGGCAGCTTCAGTGAATAAGGAGATAAATGATTAGTCCTGCATATAGCGATCTCGCATTCAAATAGTCCTTTATCATCTCTGGGAATTTTTTCTAAATTATTACTTAATATATTGCAGTATTAATGGTATAGAACCCATCTAAAATAGTAGACACTAATTCCAGATGAGATGACCATTGCAAATGAAGCCGAATAAGTTCAAAGTAAAACGCATACTATTTTAATTGCGACATAAATTATTCACTGACTCACTGAGTTCTGTCTATTGTGTAAATTATATTCCGGAAGATAGAAGACGCTTACAAATGGTAACGTATCAGTCGCAGTTGGCCCCGGTGTCCTTAGAGTCCGGAATCGCTCGAATTCCTGCCCGATCGCGCAACAATTGTCATTTGCATTCCGCGCATACACGATACTGGGACACTCCGCTTTGTTTTGCGTCCCATATGTGAACGAAAGCTAACGTCATCGTGCACGGAAATGTCCCTTGTTTATGCGTCATCGATATTCTTGCCCTTTTACGCCACAGAACAGTGTTTCCGACTTCGTGAGATTCAGGCGTATTAATAGAATTGATCTCGCATTGTGACTAGATTTATCTGACTGTGACAAACCCTTTGTGTATGATTCTTTTGTTGACGAAGATAGAGATGTAATTGTAAGACAAAAGTGCGATGAAATAATATCGTTTTGTTTATAAAGATAAATAAAAGAGAAAACACTAAGAATCACTCTCTTCATTGCAGAAAGCTATTTTACTGTTCTTTCCATTCACAAATTTTACAGTACATTAAACAATAAAAACTACCACCGTCTCAAACTACCAAGATGATTGCTCATTCCGTTTAACGTTCTAACTTTAATCACTTCTGACATTAACTTCCAGCGGCACGACTTCACCGCAAGCCTCTAAATCAAGCCCGTATTAACCTCTTCTCCAGCAATCTCGCCTCAAAGCATCCAATCTACTTCGTCCACCACAAATAATAATTAAAACCGCCCATACAAACTCATAGCTAGCTCCAATCGTGCGTATCCAAAGGGCGACAAAATACCAGCAAATGAATCACAACTTTGATTAAACCATTAAAGCTTCTCCTCGTTAAATCGTAATCCAATCGATGGTACATAACGTGGCCACGAAGATCACGCAAAATTGCATGATAGCACGTACATCTGAAAACGATCAGACAGATGTAAACCTTGATCCAATTGACCGTACCTAACGTGTAACAAATATCCTACGAAACGAACCGTAGACCAAGTCTTCGTGCATTACCGTGCATTCTCGTTAGACCTTGCGCATCGTGGAATTAATTAATGCACTCAAATGGCAATAAAGCGCGCGATAAATAACCGATAAATGCCAATGAAATGGTACGTGATGAGCCTGCCGCGAGGCGAAAACTAATTGTACATGCGGATGCAAGAAGGAACGCACGGCTCGGTACGGGCGTCATTAAAAGAGGCTGTATATCGTTGGTAGATCGTTACGATCGAACGAGCCGACCGTTCGATCCGTGAACGACGCCCGGCTTGCGAAACTCGACGTTTTTCTTTCAGCCTTTTCTTGCGACCTCGTAATAATAGGCTGGGTACTAATGAACAAGATTTTCAGCCGATACAATTGCAACTATTGCTTTAGACTTCTTTTCTTTTTTTGGAGTTGAGCGTCGATCGTTGCAGCTTGGAGGTCGAAGAAGATTCGGTAGTTCTTTTGGTAATTTCTAGTACAAATGTTGGATAATATTGTATTCCGATTGAAGGTTCATGAATTATAATCTATTCCATTAAAGAATTTAGGAATTCTAGGTCGATCTTATGTTTGCAAAGTATCAAAAACTAAGTAGGATGATGCACTAGAGAGTAATACGAATAACTATTGTTACATCACAGAACTACCACGAAAGTGACTTTACTAATTCATCTCGTTCCATTCAGCAGAAACAAGAACTCACTTGATTCGGTTACGGGGTAAGGGGAGAGTGTCACCCCTTACTCTGTGTGGCTATCTACACGATATCACTCTTGGAAACCTGAAATCGATCAATGGCAATCGACAAAAGAAACATCTTTTTCGTTGGTCCCAGGAAAATGTAACGAGCATGAGGCTTTAGTGGGCCGTCACGCAAGAAAATCGTAAATTACGTCAGAACGAGGAATGTCTCTATCCATCGGGGGAATCGGAGCAAACTATCTGCAAAGTGACTTTTATGTTCCGTTGAATAATAGAAACTTCTCCCTGCACAAAGATTCCATATCTGTGGAAGATTTTTGGTATAATGCGACAACCTCAAGAAGTCTCCTCGGAGGTAGGCCTGTTTCGGCAGGATCTGATTCGCCAGGCGTCAAGATATTTTAATAAAGATATTTCAAAGTTACGACTTTGTCAAGTGCCTCCTTCAGGAGACTGAGCAGGGTGGATTAAATTAAAAAAACGGTGCGAATAGGCGGTCTTTAGCGAGGAGCTCCGCCGCTCAGGAGACTTCTTGAGGTTGTCGAAGAATAACTTATCAATTAACAAATCCCAGTCTACCTGTTTAGTAACCCACCTTCAATTGTACACACACCTAAATCCATTACAATAATCTCTAATCAAACCCCCAGTCCAAAAATCTCCCGCAACCCCTTTTCCCTATCCTAGATTTGTGTACCCAGTACAAGGATCCTTCGAGCCCAGCCATAGCAAAAGGGTCAAGTTACCTAAAAGTCCGGGTGTTCGTAGAAACGGGAAAGATTTACATTAATCGATCTTCCGAGTATTTCAATTATTTCGTGCCGCGTCTGGTCCTGGCGTCGCGGTGCAAGAGAAGCAAAGGAGAGGAGATCGTTATCGGCGCCTTAGGTATTTTCCTTTTGCGGCTGACAAAAAAGGGATAAGCGCGTTTAAACGGAGTTCACGCTCGGATTTAATTCACGCCCACCGGTTCTCGAAGGGAGATACGAGTGGAGAGAAAAGGAGACACCGATGCAACGTAGATAGGAGAGAAGTTGCGGTTGATACCCACGACTTGTCGACCGCCTTGTAGCCGTCCGGACTATTAAAGATACTCATCTCATTATACAAGCCCCACCAACACCTCCCACGGAACAACCTCTGCGTCGCGTCGGCTCGTCCTTTTTCACGCCATTCACCTCTTCCCCAGCTTCTTTTCTTCTTCGACTTCTTTTTCTTTTTTCTTCCTCCTTCCTCTTTCATCTTTCGTCTTTCTTCGTCTGTCGGTGGGGCGCGCGTAAAATCGGCATCGACGAAAGGGCATCCTCGAAATTGCTATTATACTCTCGCTCCTTTCGATAGGGTTGAAGGATGTGTCTTGATTCGCGCTGCTTTTTGTGAGAGTGACTCGTTACGTGGAACTTTTGACAAAGGATTTGAAGAATCGTCGGAGGGTTTTTGACGTTTCGATTTTATTTCAAATTTGTGAATATAGTCATCAATGAGAGAGGTGTGCCTTTAACATTAGATTTACGAATGCCGTCACATTGATGAGATCCTACTTGATTTATAAATGTTTTTCAACTTTACTGAGAAGCTGTTCAGTAAATATTTTGCTTGCATTTTATGACAGAATAATTACGTAACGAATTATCATCTTTGCCGCTTGATCCTTCTTTTTTCGAAGTCTTTATTTTAATTTTTTAACTTAATTTTACTTTATTAACGAGACAGGCCCTTTAGCATTTCATTAAGACACATTGTACATAGAGTGGTGCAGAGTGAATATAAGAGTACATATAAAAATATAAAAACATATTAGACATGAAAATTACAGGGGCATCATTGAAGTGCACGAACTAAAGTCTTTTTAAAGTCGAGTATAGAGTTATTAAAGATGTCCACCTCATCTTTTAACATGTTAAAATTAATAGTCATCCGATTTATACAGTTAAACATCCCATAGATCGTGGAGTGCTTTTCTTGGTATAATAAGGCAGCGTGACGACGAGCTGATTTTTGAGGTACATTAATTTTTATAAGCATTAAGGTATCCGGACGATATTACGTAGGACCTTATAAACAAATAGCACATCTCACATTATGCGCCTTTTATTTAATATATTATAGTCTAACAGTTAAATAAATCCCAATTTGCAATTACAATCCACGATTGATAAAATTAATACTTACGCAAAAGTTGTGTGCGACGAGGGAGTAAATATTTCTCAAATAGTGTAGTAAACACGACAAATATATTTCAATATGGATACTAATATGGATGCTAAAACAAATCCATGGATATTTTAATGGAAAGAAAACTGAGCTACAAAATGACGTATTATTTGACAAATAGGATTTCCTGTTAGCGAAGGCAGAGTTTGCATCTTCCAAACACACGACGTTTGATTTCGCATGATCCAAATAGACATCGGCTTGCGAATACATGCTAATTGACTCCTTGCCAGTTAATAAAGTTATCTATCTGGAAATGCGTACGCACATAATTAGTCGATAGCCGATTCTGAGGCGCCTAGTTGAATAATCTTACTGTTCGATATCTTAATTGCTCTTACCGACCTCGATAAACAAGAAGGAACTATAAAATACGCAATATAATTTCCTTGATAAACGAGTATATACGGACTCTGGCTGCGTTTACTGATTTTTTCATCACGTTATCATTATGGAGGAAGAAAGGCGTCGTTGGTGGGTTTATTTTTGACGTTTTCGTCCCTATCGGTATCTCTCTCAACTTATACCAGCTTCATAAATGGATTTTTTAGTTATCTAGAAATTCAACGGTGATAAGATGTATCCGGTTTTTGAAGTTGAATCGGTTCGAAATTTGTAATTCGTCTTAGTTCTTCCTTCTGTTTCTTTTGTATTTTTTTTCGGCTGCAACTTCTGTGGTTACATCGCTTAGGACCTACTCTACTTTAGATGGGTTTTGAGCTGGTGCTACATGTTAATTATTCTATCTGTCCGAAATTAACAAATCGTATGCGCGCGACGAAAAAGTACGTTTTTCGAAAACTGTACATAGATCGTTTAAAAAAGGCGATTCGTGGCATTAATAACTTAGTTTTGAAAAGTTAAGTATATTTTCGAATTCATAGAGTATGCAGTTCTCAATTTATACTAATTTTTTGTAAAAATAAAATTTGTCAACATTTTTCAACAAGTATCTCTTTTGAGTCTTAATGAGGCGATAAAAAACACCCGCATACAATGTGTTAATTGTCATATTTATATGTCGTTTTGCGATTAGAAAAAAGTTCATTCGTCTAGCCACTTTTCTGTTTACTTTTATCCTACAGTTCTTAATATTAGACGGTATTACCTGTCGACCAATCGCGAGACATAACTTTTTTTGACACGCAAATGAGTCATCTCTTATTTGAGACCGAATTTTACAATAGAATGATAATTAAATTAGCATCTCTATGAACGGTACGTTTTGTCAGCACGAAATCATCGAGAAAATATCTCGGCGGACATTAATAACTAGACTGCGGATGTTTATGCAAATTTCGAGTTTCACAAATGCAGGTGAGACAGGAAAACCTATCTAGGGATTTATTGCACTCAATAAATATTACAACAAATACCATACTTTGGATATTTTAGATATATTTTTATATTATGTCCTTTTTGTATATTTTAGCCGTATTCAATTTGTCATAAATGCATAAAAATCCGCAGTCTGTTAATAACAATAACTTACCTTACGTTAGTTACATCTCAGTGAAACAAGGTAAATGCGTTCACGTGTGCCAATATACCAAATTAATAAAAGTCTCATTCAACTACTACAATCATTAGTTCAACGTCAAAACTGTATACGGTTTTAGGTAAATAAAATAAAATAAAGAAATTAATGTTAACCACAAGGTCGCCGATCGAGGCATCAACCCCGTTGTCTACTACAACAAAACTACTATACGTATTCATGAAATGAAGTTCCTCCGACTTCAAAAGTAATAACAGAACTTCAGCCTCCGCAACAGAACGTAATAAATCGTCAGAGTATTTTGCAATTCAACAGCATGTTCTGCGAAAAAAAGTCTAGTGCTAATGGCACTCGTCAAACACCTTTGCCATACGTTTTCCGTTTTTCGACGTAAGGTGCAAGAGTGTCTTATTGGCAAAGCAGCAAACCGTTTGGACGTTTATGGCTGACGTTTGTAAATATTTTCTATCTGTAATGCATTCAGTCGTGCGTGCATCCATCGTGCAAGCACAAAACGATTCATAGTCACAATTATCCTAATGGAGTTTAATTTAGCCAATCCTCGTGCCGTCTGTCCTTGACTAGCTACCGCTCTTACGTGTCTCACCGTAATCGTTGCGATAGTCGAGGCTTTTTACCGTATTTCCCATTTTTTCCCTCTTCCCTTTTTACTCAAATCCTTTACAGTTAATTATCAAGTCACCTTGATACGTCGAAGTCATGACAACCAATCGATATTGTTCGTACACGTAATAAACGTCGATATTTCGTATTCCACATCCATTAGTTGTTCAACTATGACGTACAAATTATACTTCTGTCGAATAACTGTCGTGCCCCCTCCTCATTAAGTGGTAACATTCGAAAAATCTAATCCTACCGTGAAGTGTAAGCAAGGATATCAATTTTCTCACGAATTCCTACGGTCGAAAATGCAAATGGGGAAAAAAGGCCCATTGAAAAAGAATTGCGAAAAAGGTTTTTACAGTTAGCGCGACAGTTAGCCTCGTACTCGTTATCGACATCGCGCCACTCGATCGAGATAATGTCATGCGAGTGAAAGAGACCGAATGAACGAGTAAGTAAGAGGTAGAAAGAATGAAAAAGACAGACTGTTAAGACGTCAAGAAAGGAAGAAGGATAAACGACATTGAGACGAGAAGAAAGGATGAGACGGAACGATAGAACCGAGGGGAAGAAGAAAAGTTAGAGTGAGAAACTCTGTTATACCGGGGTGCTCGAACGAGCATCTTATGGACGGACGCGCGAACTCTATTTTTAGTCTTCGGAGGAATGACAGTCCCTCTTCAGCGTATATGAGGAGCTATTGATAGGTCGCGGGCTTCGTTGCGAAGGAGGAGGCAGACTCGTCGCGTGAATCACGCGCCGTTCGAGCAGAGACGAGAGAGAGTCCTCGAGAGAGACAAAGAACTTGGAGAGAATGAGAAAGAAGGACAGGCTACGTTTCTTTACCTATACCTATAGTCGTACAGAGGTAATGTCTACCGTTATGCGCTTTGCCTTCGTACAGTTAAACCGTGCACGACAACGTGATTCCGTTTCTGAGATTTATATGGAAGAAGAAATGAAAATATGTACACTCGCGTGGACGTTGATTCGCGTTAATTAAGAGCAACGTCGGATGCAACCAGCAGTCTGTTAGTTGACCTACTCGTTTTTCTACTTTAGGACACATCATGCGACAGATGGGGACGTTTCGTTGGTCGTTTTAAAGTTAGGCGGTGGTGCGATGTAATTGGTTATGACTTAACGCGATTACGATATGCAGCTCTTACGGAGATTTCGAGTCGTACCATTCGTTGCATTCGTGCTTTATTCGTTGCGACTTTGATCATTACGATGTAGTCGTGTGTGAGAAATTAGTCTGTTTCTATTTCCCGCGCTGGAAACACGAATGATACGGTTGCGCCAGAGGCGGACGTTGAAACGTATTAATGTCTCTTTGAGGAAATATTAGATATTTGAAACTTCGTTTTTTATTGATCAATTGATACATTGTGGCGGAAACATCAAACGGTACAGTGTCTCGTTTGATTCTTTTATTGTAGAAATTATTTGGCAAAATTCTTGAAACATTTGCAGATTTGAGGAGTTATTGAATCAAAAATAAAAGTCTTCTCGTGTGCCAATTTTTCTTGTACAGCGGCACTGATCAAAAGCATCTTTCTTTCGTTTTTTTTTTATCCCTTGAAAGACTGCCCACACCAACGACCCCACGCACGAATCATCGACATTGACTTCCGGTCCGATCGAGAGAACGTTATATTCCCTTCTATCATTATTTCTACAATAGTGTCAAAATAATGAATGGCTACTCGGGGCAGAAAATCGTGGGTGGATGAATCACGGCTCGCGTACGGTTCGTGAATAGCGGGACGCTTTTTAATCGAGCCGATCGTCCGGCTCGATCTTAGCCTCGCAAAACGTTCCCACGGCAGACAGAGCAGATACGCATACATGCATGAGAACATATACGACCAGTTTCGTTTCGGTATTAACGCGGTTCTGCGATATTTTCGGATACAACGTCACAGAACCATATTCATACGACGTCGAGCATCAAACAGCGAAGAATATTTGAAGTTTTTGCAAAGGAATGAGAGAAAAGAGATATATAAAATTTCTCTTTCGCTGGACGTTTATATTTGATATTGAGGATTTAGAAAGAAGTCACTCGGTGTGAGGTACGGGCTAAGGAGAGTCTGTCCTTGCACCCACTTCGGCCCTTAAAAAGTTGAGCTCTGCGAATGATAACCGAAAACTAAACTCTTATTTCGTCCTTAACCCTTTCGCTAGGAAGTGTTTTTCGGCGAGTGTACTAACATGATAGGAAACAATCTTGATGCGGTCCAATATCCTTCAATGACCAGGGACGTAATATAAATAATTAATTCTTTACTAAAGTTGCAATGCATATAAAAGGTATATGAAAAATAAAAGCTTGTGGTATTCAAAAGATATTTGATTTTAAAATAGGATCTATTGATTAATTCTTCGGGTGAAATTCTAACGGGGGACTATAGTCACCGGTAGTATCGAAAAGATTAACACTAGATTTACGGATGTTGATTGTATAGTTCGACAACTGAAAGATGGCCAGTGAGCAGCGGCTCCTCTCGTTTTCATTCGCCTATTCCTGCAATTTCATTTTTAGAATTCCGAAACTCAACTTTCTAAAACAAACAACTATGCAGAGGATACACTTTAGACAACTGAGTTTGAAAATTCCAAAAAGGAAAAATATCTGCAAAGGAGAAAAATTGGATCTATTTGCTGTCCAGCCGTGGATAACTGTCCGGAGCACTCGGAACGCCTTGAAATTCGAAATTTACTCCCGGCGCCCCGATTCTCATGTAATTCGACATTTAACGTCTGCGGGCGGCCGCTAATCTTGCTCGTTTTTTTCCCCCTCGAATCAACATCGAACGTATCGTTTCGCGCTTCAGGAATGCCGTGCAGCTCTATAAAACCCCGAACTTAATTTCCGCTCTTCGGTCTGTAACTGGAACCCCGATCCACGTCGCTGCCTCCGCGATTTCTTATCCTCTTCCTCCTCCTTCCACCGCCTCCGTCTTTCTTTGGTGACCGTCGAAAAAGAATCTCTGGAGATCAGCTTTTCACACCCAGAGATAGCTAGGCGCCGCAAATCTGCTCTAAAGTTGGTTATTTATCGACCGGTCAACGCATGTCCGTCGGCCATGGGAAAATGAGCGTCTCTTTTTCAGCACGGACGTTCCATGTTTTTTTAGTGGCTCTCACGAGACCACGGCGTCGACGGGCATTTCATTTATCTCGTTACTCTAGAGCGTGCTTTTATCGAGTTATGAAACAGCTTTATTAATTGAATACAGTTACGTCAGAAAAAAACACTGGAGAACTGCTGCGAACGTTAGCTTTTATCGAGTGAATGTAACTCATAAGGGTTGCTATTAACCCTCTTTCTGAACCTTCTTGAAATTCGTGAAGGTGAAGAGTCTTTTTGGCGGTAAAATATTTGAGTTGTAATAAGTAAGAGGGTGGACTATGATGGATAAGGAAGGAAAAGCTCAGACTTGCGATATGTGATGAGTTCAAATCCACTCCCGTAGCTTCTGAGAAATTTTTTTTTACATTTAAGTATATCATTTTCTTAGATTAGCATATAGGTACAGTGATTCTCCTAAATACTCGAACACAGTATCGACTTCCCCTATGTGGACGGAGTTTAAAATTCCTCTACTCACGCAGTTTTCTCTTCTCCTATCTGCGCGACGTGCGCGAAAAAACAAAGATAGAAATAATGAAATCGTAACCTCACATTATGTATGTAGTTTGGCGCGCTTCTACATCCCCCACTTTGTAGTTATGACAAACAAGAGAGTATCTACTCTCTCTGTTTATGTAGTAATGGAGGGGGGAACTTTTAGTCTCGAATTCTAGGAATTCCTGTCCCCGAAGGCTCGAGTATTTAGGAGTATCACTGTAATACATCATAGTTTCGATGGTTTGATGAAACCTACTTAAACAGTAGCTCCTAAGCAATATGATGATATTAGATAAAGTGAGTAAGTAGGTAAGGAGTTTAAGGGTCAGACTCGCAGTTAGTATGTCCGATTTGAAATTGTTCCCTCGTAACTCGTGGGAAATCTTTCCTGATTTATTATTTACAATATCATAGCCTCCATGGTTCTACACCCATCTAAAAACCTAAGACAGAAAGTCCTAAACGAAATGCCCACATCAATACAAGCCAAAAACTACAAAGTTAGAAGTCTCCAAGAACATCCGGTGACCTAAATCCCCATCCTATAGTTCCATTAATAATTCTATCCACAGTTATAAGTCAGAAGTATTTTTATATGTCAGTACTTTCCTCGTACAGTCCGCAAATTAGCTACCATTGATAGAGACGTCCTCACTCTTCTGGAAACGACAGGCGCAGTTGCACACCATCGACGTGGACAAGGCAGATCTTTGATAGACAGTTCATCACAAATATAAAATATTAATTTATAACTTTCAAGGGCTGTCATGAAATCGCACAGATACCCCAAGTGCCGTTGTTGACCGTGATTGGAATGTCGTGTTTAGGGGCAGTAGGTCAAGCATTGAGTTTTACGCGGGAAACGCAGCATAGAAAGCAGCATGGAGCGAAAGAGACGGGTGATAATGATAATAACTTAACATTATGAAAAGTATCGCGAGCCCTGTCGTGCATAATGGCACCATTGACCGTGATAAACGAGCCTTTTGTGATCAATAACACCTACCAATTACTTGCCGATAGATTTATGCACGCCATATATGTAAACGTTACAACTATCGTCAGCGATGCGTAAAGGAGTAATAAACATGTGAGCACATTTACAGACACGAAAACACGGCAATCGCACTTTCAAACGTCACTGCCGAGTATCTGTCCAGCAGAAACTCGCAGATAATGGAACAGATGGAATTCCCTGTCTTCCAATGAAAAATAACGTATCGATGGATAATGTCCGAACGACACTTTATCGACGTGTCTGAAGGAACGATCGATGGACGAATATTTGTCGATTTTATCTTGGTCGTAGTAGGAAACAATTGTTACGAATTGTTTCACGGCAGGGACAATTAATTTCTGTGTAGAAAGGTGGAATTTATCGGAGGAAAGCTTTTAGACCGTTCGCTACTTGCTGAGAGTGAATTCAATTGCAGGATGGCGTGTAGAAACTAACTGCATTGAGATTAGCTAGAGTGACTCGTTGTAATTTCTTCTCTCGGCGAAAGTGACACTATCTTTTGTAGAAAATAATGATTATTTTGTATTTGATTGTTTAAGGGAAAAAAGGAAGTTACATGCTACTTGTTATTATCGTTCTTTGTGTCGGATATCTTTCTATTTTTTGCTATGTCGTTAATGCACAGGGTCGCAAGGAAACAGGGCTTCTATTTTCTCTTGAAGACTGTCGAACTTGGGTCAGAGTAAAACTAGAGATCCGCACTTGGTCCCTACCAAATTACCACCATAAGTTATAGAACTTCTCTGTCTTTTTTCCTTCTTTCCACCTTTCTTAAAACCTTTACTTACCTTCCACCGTGCACTCCTCATTCTCGGACTGATTTTTTCATTCTTAACGCTCTTCCAAAAATCAACGTCACTTCTATTCTAACTTCGAACCGGTAACACCTTCTTCCACTTAAATAAACGCAATACAAAAGAAAATTCATGTAGTTAATGCTACGGTGTCGCAACATTCGGTACCACTTTTTTATAAAGTAGAGAAGAAAATCCGATTTGGCAAATTACGTTGTTTTAATGTAAAACAGTACAATTATTCATATCACTAAGGAAGATCTTTTTTATTTATTTCGCAGGTACAAAAGAAACGAAGAATCGTTGCAAGGGTCCACTGTCGCAACATCAAAAACGAGTGTCCCAAGCTCACCTGCGAAGAGCCCGTTCTTCTTCCTGGCCGATGCTGCAAATCTTGTCCCGGTGATTTCAGTAAGTTGAAAACTCAACCAGAAATTCTATCGATTATACCTCAAACCAGGATCCTCGCAAGAGCACAATCATCGAATTATTCCAATAAAATATATACAAGAAAAATCAACAACCCACCAATATTCATTTCATCCCTCCACCATAAGCAAACAAACTACACCGAGAAAGTTGGACTTAAAATTCTGTCCTCCTAAATACAATCTGAATCGACAGCATCAATTGACGGGCGAACATTTGTAGAAACATAGAATTGCATGCACTTGGAAAAGAAGGTAAGATAGATGGAAACGTCGAATTACCGGCATTAAGACTCAAAACGGTTGGGCGAATGTCTGACGGCTCATAAACATCACGAAAGGATATAGACACAATATGTGCCGAGACACGCGGCATTAATGAGAGTCAAGTGGCTTGCATAAATCATTTATCAACGATCACCGCCTCATTGTCCGTATCTTTCTCTTTATCGGCATCGAACGACGCCTTCTCGCTCTTTCGTCCTTTTACTTTGAGCTACTCCGACTATTTCTTCTCTCTCGTGATTTCTATCTGTTTGTCCAGCTTTCTCTCTTTCTCTCTGTTCCAGCTTCTATCCATCGATCGAAACGATAATCTTATTTACAATACCGCGTAATCGTATGGTTCGATCACGCGATATCGTCAGCACTATTTTATTTTTATCATCGATGCTCGAGTACTCTCATTAACGGATTAACGGATTAGTTGAAACTCTTTTCTCTCTTGCCCCCTTTCTAGTTTCTCTACTTAGGTACAATCTCTACCCTTCGCAGTATGTGTACCATATTCTTCAAATAGGAGATTATTGTCTTCGTTTCCTACTAACGATGTTGAAAGATATCATTTTCATGGAAATAATAATAATAATCTTTATTGTAAAGTATAGAAATAATAGATGCAGAAGAGAAAACATGTTTTTACTCATTGACAGTTTATCCTGTGATAGTCACGGACGGAGAGTTAAGTACCTTTGCTTCCTCTGTTTTTTAAGATTATTCTAACTGAAGGAGAAGACGTGGTTTAATTTGCATGCCGAAGTGTTTCCGAACATATATAGGTGGATATTTCTTGAGCCAGAGTTCGTAATTTTACGTCACTGTGAAAGGGTTACAACTCTTTGAGGCACGATGGGATGAAAAGTTGCCCACCTCTTTGATCCTCGAAGATGCATGGTGGGATATTTTTTGTCCCATCTCGATAATTTATATTATTAAGTACATGACTTTGTTGATAAATATAAACCAACTACATTCATTTAAAAGAAAAAAAATGCTTGTGCGACATTGGTCATTTTACTTTTTGAATTCCCGTGCATCAAAGAGTTGAACGGATAGATTTATCTAACATACGGAGCATACATAGAAACACATGAGGCACTAAAGACTTAACTATTAATAAGTGCAGAGGTAAAATTACATTAAAACAAAACTCAAGTGTACTTTTGTGCGAAGACTATTTTCATTTATAAAGATCTTTTAGAGTATCTCGGCACAGATGACATGTGAGATTGTAAACACAAGGGTTAAAGGATGTGTTGTCTTTCCCGTATTCCATTCGCATTCGTTCATGGACGAATTCACGATGCACATTAAATTCCAATTTGATCGTGGAAACTGCATGCAAATTGGCATCGATTTACCGATTATAGCGAAACGTTTGAATATCCCATTGTGCGTATTCGTACGCTTGGTGTATTTGTAAGTAAAATGTAGGATTCCTGACGCCTGTCGCGCATTCGTTAGATAAGATTTGCAGCGCGATTTATTTCCATGTCGAACCAGTGTTTCCGGGTTATCAGGTTCGACTTAATTATACCGCCGTTTCTTTTCACACGCAGTCGATATCGCCGGTTACTCCCACGCGTAATTAACATAATTGACACGATAGTTTTATTGCTCCACGGTAATATGATATAATGTTGCAAGAAGTTACGTTTGGAAATGCTGTCTAAGAAAAAGTACTCGAAAGACGAGTTGTACGAGTTGAAAGGATGAATGTTAATCCTTTAAAACTCCTTAAAAAGATTCAAGTTGTTTTGAAACGGGAGGATATTTTTCTAGAATTTATATTAACCTGGATATTTAAATCTGGAATGTTTATCCTTTGAGGAAGTCTGAATAACTCGTTCTTTGACGTGGAAAATAATTTAAATTTCAATTTGTAGGAAAATGTATTCCAGTTTCGGCGAAGGTTCTACTTAAACTTTTAAGAAGGCTTTCAACACTAGTTAACTCAGCGCACGTGTCAGATACCTTGAAACCTACTAAATAATGTTCCATTGCAAATGAAATGACCTCTTATCGGCATCGTTAATCCTTTCTGAGCAATCATTATCGGATGCAAATGAATTCGCACGTTCGAAAAATGAAAAATATCTCCCAAGAGTCATGCCACTCGAGCGAGAATGTTACTCGCAACTTAGATTTTCGTATCGATACACAGTCGGCTTATTCGTTCCCGTTAATTGATCCGTAAATCATAAAACGCTGGTATTCGGTCCGTTTATTACGTGAAACGAGCGACGCTCGAAAGAACGAAATTCCATTCTCGTTAGAAATCACGCGACCAATTATTCTGTCCCGTGTGACGTATTCGAGAAAACGTTTATCACTTTGGTGTCCACTTCTGATTCTTTTTAACGCCTTTGCTTCGAACAGCTGCGTTTGTCTAGGCTTACCGAGACACTCAACTCCAGAGACTTCGAGTAGATCGTACAAAACAGCCATGACAACTAGAATCGAAGAAATACGAAAGAAAAGAATTTAAAAATTAAGACTTCAACTTTAGAATAAGTCATAAAGAGTGCAGAATAGCAGATAACCATAGTCCCTCGTGGAGACTATGGGGTACACAGAAGTAAAAGCTTCAAATCTCAATCACTGTGCTGGAATTCAACTTCTCGTCTGGCATCTCAAACAGATTTTTTTTCTATGAGACATACACCATGACCACAGTCATTTGGAACCCATTTAAAATCATAGATAGCTCTTAAAACTCAGGAAATCCAAAGAGAAAAGAAAGAAATGACTAAGTTGTCCATCACGAAAGCGTTAATCAAGTCACCGAACGCATCATTGAACGTGCAGAATTCGGTAGATGGTTGAACTTCATTCCTCAGCTCCCTCAACGCCATCGTCGATTCGTATTTAGTATTTCCACTTTGAGCCGAGAAGGAATGGGCGCAACTATTCTGACCGTTTGGTTTCTTCCATCCGCATTCTGTGACGATTAACGGCGGTATAGATATCGACCGAGAAGGATGGGAATAAATAAGTGGATGGATGGATGAATGGATTGGCGGGTGAAGAAAAGAGGAAATGCAAAGTGGGGGTGATCGGTGGAGGGCGGAAGAATAAAGGCGGGAGAGAGATTTATGGATGGATCGATAGGTAGATAAATCGGTAGATGAATGGATTAAGAGATGGAGAGATAGGTAGATGGATGCAGAGATAGGTAAATAGGTGGGCAGATATCGATAGATAGATTGATAGATAGACAGGACGATGGAAAGGTGGGTAGATAGATGGAGAGATAGCTCGTGAGAAAAATAGGTGGATAGGTAAATACATGGACAATTAAGTAAATAGATTAACTAGAGAAAGACGGAGAGAGGACTAGAGAAAGGAACATGGATAGCAGCGAGGTAAAGATGGAGAACAGATACTTTAGACAAAGATAGAATCGAAGACAAGTGGAAAAAGAAAAATCTTATAAAAGAAAAAGTCTGAGAGTACTCTCGTGAAAGTTGCGTATCTACAACGATAAGCTCACTCCGGAGCAAGCAGATAAGGAAGGTAAAACGATTAATTCTGGTCGAAAGGAACTTCGGTAGAAAATTCCTGAAAAACTTCAAATCGTTCTGTACCGGAGTACTAGGAAGAAATAGGAGCGTAATAGATCAAAAGTGTTTCATGCGTTTGAAAATTAAAAATGCACTGTTTATTACCTCGTTAAACGAATACCGCATCCGATAGATGAAGAAAAATGGCGAATCGAATCAACGTAGGGAAAGGTACAGCGAATTCCGCGATCGTAAGTTTACCGTTAAGCTTGTACTTTTGCAATGTAGACAGTAGGGATTTATTGGTTACTTAGAATCAATTAGCGTAGCGTATTTTATTGCTTCTACCCCGGACAAGTACATGGCGATATTGTCTGTGAGCATTCTACACTTTCATTCGGCGGGAGAGTGAGATTTCTTTATCACCGTCTCGAAGATTGCACGTGAACGAAAGTGCTCGACGATGTATTTGGTATTTTCTCCATAACCAAATCGAGAAACTTTAATGTGAGACGAAGTGCATACCACTATTTTCACATTCACCTCTCGTTTTCTTCGTTTTAGACTTTTGTGTTTCAACTTCTATGATCATTTAGCTTAGGACTTAAGACTAAGCTGACTTAAAATCGTCGAGACTCCGACACATTCAAGAATAATTTAGAAAAAGTTTGTTTGAGGTGACCTGGAAGGGTTTGAACTCGGGCAGTCTGATTGCTAATCTGAGCTTTTATTTCTCTACCCCCTACAACCTTCTAACAGCTATAGTTATTTGGTCTAAGACCTATTGTTTAACTCATTCGAGACCAATTGCACACCGTGTGTGCAATGCATTTCCGAGCCAAAAAGACCGACTGCACACCGTGTGTGCAATGATCTTGAATTGCAATTATCAGTTATTAGTGAAAAAACAGCCCTCGAAATAAGACTAGCTTAAAATAAAAGGTATCTTACAAATGTATAAACATTACATTTGGTATTTGGTTCAATTTCGACCCTAAAGTAGGTGACCCAAAGCCACAATCATTAGAAATACAAGAAGTGTTAAATATAAAGCGAAAAGTTGTCGGTATTTCTGGATAGTCTCCAAAAAAATGCACGGTCTCGAATGGGTTAAGCAAGTTCCAAACTATTGAAATTGAGATATAGAAGATAATAATTTAGAAAAAATTACATCGAGATGACCTGGAAGAATTCGAATTTGGGCAGGTTGATAGCAAATCTTACCTTTTACTTTTTTACGCTTCCATAGTTTGCTATGGTCATTTAGCCTATTGTTTCAGTAAGTTAAAAACAAAAGCTTTAACATATTAACTAATAATTTTAAAAAATATTACCAACGATGCTGAGGATAGATTTGATCACGAATCCCCTAATTGCAAATCTGATCCTTTACCGCCTTACTCACCATAGCCCTCAGACTACTCTTTTGATTGCAATCGTTCCATCTTCGTAAAAGGTACTCGTAGAAAGTACAAAGCAAATCAAGTATCGTGTTTCAAACATCTCTGAAACGTAGATAACGTTCTTTCTTTTTTCCCGCTCGTCTTGGTACAATGGGGAACAAATATTTTCTTAGTTTTATGGATGTACGATGTTACTTAAGACCTGTGATGCAGCCGTCTCGTTTACCGTACAAAGTTTACTCTTTCCTTCCTGTAACTTTCAACTTTAACATCCATAAGATTTCGGACGGTCCCCAGTTCCATATGCTTGATCAGCTTCAGAAAGTTATTTTTAATCGAAAAATTTGAAACGATGGAAGACAAAAAGAGAGAGAAACTATAGGCCACCCCCAAACGTGCCTAGGATAAGACTGGAACAGATAACCACCTTTACTCTTCCTTTTCTGTAGCTTTCAACTTTAACGTCCACAAGAATTTCGACGGTCCCCAGTTCCATATTCTTCATCAGTTTCAGAAAGTTCTTTTTAATCGACAAATTTGTAACAATAGAAGACAAAAAGAGAAAAAAAAACTATAAGCCACCCCCAAACGTGCCTAGGATAAAAGTGGAACAGATAACCACCTTTACTCTTCCTTTTCTGTAACTTTCAACTTTAACATCCACAAGAATTTCAACGATCCCCAGTTTCATGTCACTCGGTCAGTTTTAGGCAGTTCTTTTTGAAACGACAGAAAGAGAAAGAAACTGTAGATTACCCTTGACTATTCTTGGGATAAGAGTGAAACAGATAAGCATTGAAGTAATGACTGTGAGAGACCGAATTAGCGGATGAGCAAAAAATGCGGAAAAAAGGCCAATGATAAAGCGACCGTAGAGATGAAACACAGAGAAGGAGCAAGGAAAGAAGAGGAATGGAAGGTTGATGTTCGAAGGAGAGACAGAACGAAAAAGAGAGAGAGAGAGGTCGGGCGCCACGGTATAGCGCCATGGCGCCGGCTATATTACCGCATGGCGTCACTTCGATTAAGTCGTGCAATCTAAATGTAAATATTAGCATACGTAATGATCGAGCATAACGCGCGCGGGAATGAGAATAGACGAGGAACTCGCACTTGGAGGGAGGGTGGAAGGTCGTAGGGGAATCGCGTAGGAGGGAGATCGTAGTCAGAGGCATTCCTCTTCCATTAAGTCCATCGTTTCTGTCTTTGCGTTCTCCTACAGTCTTTTGCCATTGTGTCGTAAGTCTGATCTCACGAGTCCTGTCCTGATCTCTTTGCTATCCTAACCTTTCTTGATCTCTGTCTGCTCGTTCAATCGTACGATATCATTATTTTTTCACTTCTCTATACACTTTATAGATGGTGGACTTCAAGTACTTTGCATTGCCATAGTATCAGTCGTTATCCGGTGCTCATGGACCGTCGTGTGATCCTTTCTACGGTTAGATTCGACGGTTCGTTTTGTGCTCTTGTCACTTGAAATTTCTCACGACAGTTTACATTACTTCCCGACGATCTACTTGCACCAGGTCTAGACGAAGTTTATTTCCATCTCGTTTTCACGGTGAAAACGGTATCGGGACGGTGAGAAATCTTGCCATTCGTTTGATATTAAAAGCAATACGATTGGAATACTCGTAAGCCGACTTCTATGAGGCAGGGAGAAAAAAGAAATAGATGGAATGAGCATATTTCATATTTAATACATGTATTCAAGAGTATCAGTGGAAACGGCTAATGATATTTACATATGCCCGTTACTCATTTATTGGAAAAACCAATCCAGCCTTCGACCAACAACTTTCCCATCACGTTAAGTACTGCGCAGTACGGGGCACGGCCAAGATTTATTTTCTATTAAACGGGTATTATCCGCAAATCCCGTGTAACGGCATTTTCACGAGATTTTTTTTTCTTTCTGTACACCCGCATATAATTATCGTGCAACGAAATTCATAGATGGAATTACAATGATACTATGTTTGGATCATCAGAGTGTGCCCAGTGTCTCGTTGATCTTGTTGTACTCGTTCTTTTATACTTCGACTTCGATAGCTATTGTCATTTCACCTAGAATCTAAAGTTTAAATGTGCTGGACAAAAAGAGAAGTAAACTGGTGTCGTTCTAGAATTTATTAATAATTGATACACGCCACAAGAAAAAAATCCACAGCGAGAATTCTCTCCTGCTGTCTTTTTTACGGAGTGACATAAATTAGTTTTGCAAATCGTATCTTCTATTTATCGTATCTAACGATCGAATCGCACATTGCGATACAGCCTTCTCGATATTGTACACATTCCGTGTACTGTTCTCGATCGTACGGCATTGCATTTTCCATGTACGAGTTTCTTATCTGCCCATTTGCCGTTTTCGTCGTAGGACTGTCCTGACACCCCGAGAAACCAGATCCGAAAAGGTCATTC
The DNA here is from genome assembly GCA_910591515.1 of Cerceris rybyensis. Classification (NCBI taxonomy): domain Eukaryota; kingdom Metazoa; phylum Arthropoda; class Insecta; order Hymenoptera; family Crabronidae; genus Cerceris; species Cerceris rybyensis. The sequence continues at coordinate 12,447,771 of OU342790.1, forward strand.
CGGTATTCCAGTTGACATCCTAGCTAAAGTTCCGATAAGCCGAGAGATATAGACGTCAAGAGCGTTAAATGTCTATAAGAATTTCAGAAATACCATGCATTGATACGACATCGAAGTAAAAGTATACCAATGGACGATACAATTCTCATAAACATATTGCATTCAATTTTTATCGAATCCAAAGAAACGGATGAGTGTTCATTTTATTCGCCATAAAACGGTATCAATTCTCTCGATAACGTTTTATAGCCGCGTCTGAAAGTAAGGACGGGAAATCTTCGGTCGTTTGGATAAACTTCACGTCTCGACCAATTGTATAATAAAAAATCATTGGCTTTTTTTGGGTCACGTTTCACTGCAACGACCGAGTTCACGCCCTGTCTGGTGTACCACACTTAAAACATATCTTCCGCGTTGGACGAAAGTGTAATATCTTCTTGTACAAAAGACATTTTACTCTTCGTATAAATTACTCATCGTTCGTCTCAGTATAGTCGTAACAATTTTACCAACGACGATACAGTTTCTTTTGCGTAAACATTCTGCTGTATCCTCCTACTCGTTATCATCGTCATCGTCAACGTCGTCATCATCGTCGTCGCCGTCGTCTGGCAGGCTCGTTGCCCCCTGCTGATGGAAGGTGAAGCCTCTTACGATTATCAATGCGCGCTTCCCTTTTACGTCCCGCGAAAAGAAATTGCGACCTGTGAGCCCGTCGATTGGACTGTCACATCGATTCTCATCGACTTCGACGACGAAAGACGACATCTTTGGTGTCGTAGGGTAAAATATGCGAGAGGAAAGAGAGAAAGAGAAAAGCAGTCGGGGAGTAATGAACAAAACTCGTTTGAATCTCCCGCTTCTTCGGCACATCGGCGGAAGGGCACGGAAGGTCGGCAAATGAAAGCCTGGTCCTGATGCTAAGTCGTAACCGCTTGTATTAATAATACGCAAACATGTTGCTGGTGGAATTGTGGCTTGCATGATCGTTTTAAAAAGCTTTGCCGACGTCGAGTTGATTGCGATCATTCATGATCGTTCTCCTCGCGTCAGCGGTTCGAGATGTCCTTTGAATTGCCACTAATTTCGCATTCTGTGGGAAAATCGCGACGGAATTGTGATTTGTATCTTACAATAAGGACAGGCACGCGATGCGATGTTGCGTGTATCAATGTTGCGGTAGTTTTGCGAAGGGTATAAGTATTAGGGGTACCGGAAAGTAACGTCGTTTCTCTAGATATTTTGCACAAAAACCAATTGGTTTATATCATTCCGGAAGTGCAAAATTGGCACACTAGATGGAAAAAGGTTGTTGTAGATAAGGTCGATTATGTTATTCAGAAAAATTAAAACTTGGAGCAAATATATTTGTTTAAATTTAATATAAAGAGACGACATTACTTTTCGGCCCCTCTAATATAATATCATAAAATCATGACATTAATAAATTTTCTGTTTTTTTTTGCTGACACTTTTTGGTTTTAACTTCTGTGTTTATTTTCCCTAGGATTTGTTAGTTTAGGAGAGTTTCGAAGAATGATTGGTTTAAGAGGCTGTGATGTGTCAGTACCCTATGTTCGAAATTAATTGTCATATTAGTAGATTGTTATGTGATTATAAATGTGAGAATTGATTTGAGACAAAGGGTATAATAATTTGGCAACAATTTTTTATGCGAGGAGAACTGAATCTTTACCTGAGTGCCCACTATAGGCTCCTGTTAAACATTCGTTTAATTAACGTATAAAACTATGAAGTCGTTAAAAGAACGACTGGTTGTTTGCATTCGCTTTGAAACAGACGAGACGCCGCTTATAATAGTCCCTCTAAAATTCGCATACACGAAACGTAGTGGATTATTTACGAAATTTGGGAAGCGGATGAAATTCAAGAAAGAATGTTTCTTTGGTTATTTGAGAAAGAAAAATATGCAAAGAGCGCCGTTCGGCAGGATTGCAGATTTCTGTGGGGTTTTCTTGAACGTGCCTAATCCTGAATAACGACCGTCCGTTCGCCGGATGTATCGCTTCTTGTCGATTCTTTCGTTACTGTGGACACCATTAAACGGCTAAGCCTTCGTGTTCGTTCTAGTCAGCTTTCAAGCTGTCCATCGTAAAATCGTGACTATATCCTCTCTGTTTTGAAAGAAAAAAAATCTAAACAATAAAGATTTGCATTAATTGTTCTTGGAAATCCTAAAAGGAAATAAAACGAGGAACATAGTATCAGGACTACTGTTGACATTTTCAAATACGGGAGGCCCTCGACTTTCGCACATAATTGGTTCCTGAAAATGTGCGTGAATATTGAATGTTCGAAAGTAGAAGAATACACGAAAAATATTAAAAATTGCATGTTAATGTGGTTTCTTTGTAATCTTGAGATTCTCCAACCTCTAGTAGGTAATACTAGAGATAATATTCCAATATTAGAGAACCTCAAATAGACAATGTTTGAGAGAGAGTGAGCGACAGCGCTCTGAAAGAGTGACTGCATAGAAGCAAACAATTTTTGAAATAGTGACAAAAATTTTAAAAGATTGAATTTTTAAAAATGTGCGAAATAACGAATTGTGCGAAAATAGAGTATGCGAAAGTCGAGCGCCGCCTGTATAATATTCCACGTTTCTGTTAATTAAAATTATCCTCCTTAACACTTCAATGATATTTGTAAGCGCCCTTCTGTGATAAAATCACCTTATACAGAAAGAATAATTCGATTTCAGCATCGATGCAACAATTATCCTTCGTCCACCCTGACGTACTAATAAAATGGAAACTACGGTTTTGCAGTAGACACAATTTTTTTGTCTTAAAATTGCAAAAGAATACTATTTCGAGGGGCCGTAGGAAGTCAAATCCAATTCCATCGCCTCCGAAAAATTTGTTTCAAAATATTATTTGTTATACCAGCGTATCCGTGGTTCAGAACTACAATGGTAGGTCCCAGGCAAAATAACCATAGTATTTTTCATTTTCACCTCAGTCTTTTCATCCATATTACAGCTTTCACACGTTTCAAACACCACGCTATGGTTTATTGTCCGTCTCAAAATCGAATTTCGACAGTTCAGCAATAATCGATTGGTCGTCGCGATTTCGTGCTCAGTTGTTCGAGAAATCTTTTTTATTCTCGGCACAGGAAGCGCTGTAGATTAAAGAAATTTACGACGCCATTTACTACGGGCCGTTTCTCGCGTGATCTCGCTCAATGATATCACGAACACCGATGCCTACGTCCTGGGGTATCGAGGCTGACGTAATTCATCGAAAAGTGCAGCTTTTTCGGCAGCTCGTTCTCGGTCCCGGGCTCACAGGAGATAAAGAAAAGAGGCGCCACGAGCCACATGGCCTTCGGCCTCGTCGTACAGTGTGCGAAATCGACATCGTATTTTCTACAATTTGCCTGATCATCACTCCCAAAACAATTCACAATTACATGATCCTTCAACTTACATTCCATTTCAATTCTACAATTTTAATCATACTTTCTTACATTTCTTTGATCTAACCCTTTGCACTCAAGGACTCTTTTGCTCTAAAAAACAAGTAACTCGAGACGATTTTGACTATATACCTTGCCGTACCATTTCTTTGGTGGCAGAGTGCACAATAACTCCGAATTAATTTTTGTTTTATATTTGTTTTTATATTTGTTTAATTGCTGAAACAACAGTCTATCCCTAATTTCGGATATAGCAGATGACTTAACGCGATATTGAACAATACCAAATTAATCTTATTGCACTGCGACCCATTAATATTTTTAATTTAATAATTTTTAGAACACTTCAAAATTGACTATTCCATTTATCGCGTCACGAGTGACACTCATTATTGTACGGCAAGGAGTTAACCAATTGTTTTGCAGATACTTTAAAATGATTTTATGCTAAGAACGCAGACCAAATCCTGTCCACGTACAAATATAGAAAAAGAATATCGTACGGCAACGGAAACGAACATATAGAGTTAGTCAGTTTCAGGGTGCTATAGCGGCGTGTTTCGAGTGCAAAGGGTTAAATAATAACAAAATCTTGATGCAACTCTATGTATCTCAATGAATTTTATCATCAGCATTGTACAATGTAATTCCGCTATGGAAAAAGGATCAACGCAAATCAAGATCTTGTAAAAAGAAACTATTGAGAAGCAAGGATCATGCAGGCGCTAAACGGTGGTTGGTATCTGTCACTCGCCGGTACTGTACGTATACCAATTAACGTGTTCGTGCCGCTGGACCGGCGCGGCATGCGCCATAAAAGCAACATTCAAAGTAGCGGCGGTTGGCGCCAGCCGACTCTTTTTCTACCACACGGGCATTCTTTATGCTCCCCCGTATACCCATCGTGGCTGAATGGGGGATCCGCCGAGATTGTTTCTCCTTTCTCTCACTCTCTCGCTTTTTCTCTCTTTCTCTCTGTCTCAGAATCCTCTCTTTCCATCAACGGGTTATTTTTGTTTTACGTTTGACTCTGAGCACCCGGTGCCGCCTTATAATCGATACGCCACTACGTTGGATCCTCCTTGGTTCTGCTCACAATCAAACCCGCTTGGTCTACCTCGAGGAACACATAAGCGGTTGGATATGCATCCATTATCTGCGTCATACACATTGCAACCCTCGTACCCATCTCTATGGTTGCATTTAATCGCTTGCGAGGGTTCGATATAACACGAGAAAGCCACGTATTATAAAACTTTCGGCATACGTCGTTGGCATTTATAAAGGATAAAATTAACGAGAGATTTCTCGCCAGTGGTAACCAATGGTCCCACATTGGATGAGTGTTTGGGGATAATTTATGATCTATAAACAGCAGATTCATCGGAGGATTTTCTTTGCCGTCACTTTAACGGAGAATGTTTTCGAGGTTCTTCAAAACATTGGAGACTACTCGTCGCCGTTTTCAAGCTGATTTAACTCATTCTGGCATGTTTCTCTTGAGATGGAAATTCCATTAGAGCCTGACGGGATATGTGTTGATGAGAAATCTTTTAAGAAAGAATAATATTTCTGTTGAGACGATGGTGATCGAAAGGATGGAGGATTGGTCAGCTAAATAGTGAATTTCTGTTTCAATCGGCACTGTCTTTTTTTTTTAGTTGTATATATACGTTTAGAAATGGGTATCCTTGGGGAATATTGTAACAAGGATGAGATACTTTCTTTTTTTGGCTTTATACTTTTCTACTTTAACTGCAATGGTATTTAGGTGGGTTTTGGGTCACCGAGGATATCATATATTAACACTAGATTTACGGATGTTGATATACCTATTTTTTTGAAGTGAGCCAATTTGAATCATACAAGAAATTGAAATTTTTTGCAAAGAAAATAGTTTCAAATCAATTTAAATGAAAGATTTATTATTAAAAAATTAACCAACCAATGTATTATACATATAGTAATCAAATTTTGAATGAGCCAAATTGGCTCCGTAAATCTAGTGTTAAGTAATTTAGAAAAAATTAACCGGTAACGACGAGGTAGGATTTGAACTCGAATCTACTGATCGAGCCTCCTGGATGATTAAATATTTCAGTAAAAATTAAAAATGGTACGCTATAAGTTTGTTACAACGGATTACGAATGAAATTCATTGAGTGAAATTCTACGAACTTTGCAAGAAATTTGAAAAGATTCTCGAGAACTAGTCGCATCGACGGCCGCATTCATCTATGATCGTTAAACCAACATATTTCTTGCTAGCAGCGTTCACCTAAATCGCAATGCTCAAAAATAGCACCAGTTTACGTAACCGGACTGAACAGTCAATCCGTTAATAACGAGTCAACGAACGCATTAAAACGATATTCGTTGTGTTTCAGGTACAGACATAGTACAAGACTTGCCGGCCCAGTTGACCTCCGAGGAAGAGGAACGAAGCTTGAAACGTAATTATCTTCGATGAGTACTTCCTTCGTGCAATCATTCCTTCCCTCTCTACCTAAACGAGTCTTACTTAGCTCCTCTTTAAGATGACTTTCAGATTTCCTGCTCCCTATGTTTTTTCATCTCATTCAATGCAGTACCACACGTAAAATTCTATGGACCACCAAAGGTCTGTGATACTTTGAACATTTTTACACAATTTTGCATCTTTTGCCCAAGATCCTCACTTCAAAGATTATAATATATAACACTTTCTCACTTTGTCACTCAGAGTTACGTAAAATACGACAAACTTAAAAAAATCCTATCTCCAACGCGCAAGAACTGCCCTAAGCGGCAAAGGAAATGCACATAACGCTCTAATAGTTCAATCTTTCGTATTCCACCAGATTTTGGAACGCTCCTAACAGCCCGAACGTCTCAAGCTCTTCGTCGAGACGAACCAACCCCAACATCGACCTACAACAGTGCCTACAATTATTTAGCAACCGGACGTTTCACTTTCCACCGGAAGAATCTTTACTACTCCTTCTATCTATCAACCGCAACCCCTCGACCTCGCAGCATCCAATTTCTCGATGGTTCCGGTAGCATTCTCGAGGAGCAAACCATCGATCCTATCGGCGGAGTTTATCAAAATGCAACAGGAAAATTATGCGGAGTCTGGAGAAGAGTTCCACGAGACTACCGGAAGCTCCTTCGCGAGGAGCGTCTTCACGTCTCGTTTATTTGGGAGCCATCAGCCACCCTGACCGGCCAATTGTCTCGTTATCGTGCCCTATCAACGGAACAGTTCTCCTCGTTGCTGGAACCAACAATGGGAGTCGATCGATCGCTGATGTCCGGTGCAGGAGCAACCGCCATTGTCTCTGCGTCCTCCGCATCGGCTCCTTCCATCCACGTTTCCTTGGTCTTCAACGGTGTATTCTTTCCAAACGACGTGTCCGAGGTGCCATTGATCGTTCAGCTGGAGCACATGGAAAAGGACTACGTGGTTCTACGGGAGGAGATAATAATTAGAAAGCCATCCAACGAACTGAACTTTGGAGAAGTTCGTAGTGCTCTGTCGGGGGCGGATCTTCGGCTATTGACGCGAGGAAAGTTATCCATCAGTATTATGTCCAGGAAAGATCCTCAGGCTTTGAGATTAGCTGGAGTGGTTGGTCCACGAGCAACCTGTGACATATATCAAACTTTGCTCCTCTCGGAGACACCCTCCGCAGCTTCAGGGTTGGCTTGGGCCTTCTTAGACCGCGCTGGATCATTGCGATACGGTGTTCAGCTGATAGGTCTGGAGGAAGAGAGTCCTCTTGTTACTCTCGTAGACGAGGGTGGCAAACGAAGAACCGAATTGGAAGATCTGACTCCCTCGTTGGTCGGTGGTCTCGCTAATGGCTCTCTAGATCGGCCAGGTCCACGACTTTTGGAACCTCTCTTCAACGGAGAACTTTCAGTCGTCGCAGCGTCACACGTTGGTTCGATGTTGCGAGGAAGATTACTTCAGAGACCCGTCGCTGATGCTAGGGACACAACAGCACCTGTTTTGTTGCGAAGATTGTCGCAGGAGCCGGTTCATCCTGGGCCAGTTGGTTTAATTTGGACCGCGGTAGATTTGGATTGTTCCCTTCACTACGAGTTGGAAATAGCTGGCTTCCCGCAGCAGACAACTACGACAGGGAATCATGAGCCTCGTACTTTCCGTCTGTACTTGGAAACGATGCCGTTGTTGGCTCAGGGTGCACCTGTTGCTAGAAGACTTCTCGAGGAGTTCACCGGGTACGTTTTGGAGGGCTCGGTCACAGGACTCTCGCCAGTGGAACTCTATAGGATTGAATCGGGCATAGGATTTCTAGAGGTGACGGATAAACAAGCTGGTAGAATTTTAAAGGCACCGTTCAAAGCAAGGGCACCTTTGAGCTGTTTGCCGCATTATGCTGACAATGATGTCGCATCGGTGGTTGCTTATAACCTCCATCCACCACGGTCAGAGATCGAGACAGGTGCTTGCTTCCATGAGACGAGGTTCTACGAGGAAGGCACGCAATGGACCTCCGGATCAGATCCGTGCTCCATGTGTCACTGTTATCGAGGATTGGCGCAGTGCGATCCGGTACCGTGTCCGGCACTTGCCTGCGTTCAGGGAAAACAACTGAAACCCGCTCCTGGCCACTGCTGTCCAATTTGCTCAGGTATATTGTCAATTTTTGGAGATTCTTTGCAATTTTTTCACGATTTTTTTTTCAAGTTGATACAAATTTTTTATTTATTTGAAATGATGAATTGAATCATGGTAAGAAAGGGTAGTGGGGTGTATGAGAAGTATGTGACTAGAGGCGAAACTATAAAGGAAGCTTTAACACTAGATTTATGGCCGCTCAATCTGGTATATTTAAATATATTAAAGAAGTTTGATAAAATATGAATCAAGCGGAAAAATATACGATCAGTTAATACTTTGCAAGCCGATCCCGCGATAATGCGAGATTTCAAATACATGATTTTAGATTTTACCTCTCAATATCAGTCATATCTATATCTATATATATAAAGCTCAAATACCACTGACTGACTGACTGACTCACTCACTCACTCACTCACTCACTCACTCACTCACTCACTCACTCACTCACTCACTCACTCACTCACTCACTCACTCACTCACTCACTCACTCACTCACTCACTCACTCACTCACTCACTCACTCACTCACTCACTCACTCACTCATTCACTCACCCATCACGAAATCTGAAAAACCACAGAACGGATTGCAATGAAATTTGGAACATACCTTCCCCTTGGGTTTTAGGTGCTCACTAAGAAAGGGTTTTGAAAAATTCGAAATTTTAGGGGGGGTTTTGAGGGGTTCAAGTATGGGCCAAACTCATCAACGCAGAGCCGAAACTACTTGACCTACAAACTTGAAATTTTGCATGAACGTTCCTTCTAGGGTATCAACGTTAAACTTAACTTTTACTAATTTAAGTAGTCCTTAATCCTAATGATATTAAACCGTAGCGAAACACGGGAACTTTCAGCTAGTTATTTTATATTGGAAAAAACGGTAAGGTGGACAAAGAAGGCAATATTATTCCCTTTAAATTGTACGTTACTTAATTTATTTAAATTTGATATTGACTTAAATAGCAATGTTATCAAATATAATAAATTTGATAGCAGATATTTAGCCGGACGTACAATGTGTTAAGTAATTCTGATATTGTAAGATTCACGTGAAATATCTCCTGTATTGCTTCTCTATAAATAAGAAATATTAGGGGTACTGTAAAGTTATCAAAAATTTTTTTTTTGGTGGCGAAAAACATTTATTTATTATAGAAATGTTAAATACTAATCAACAAAATAATTTCCATAATTTTCTAGCACTTTTTGCCAGCGTAAAGGTAGTTGTTCGATTTCTTTTTTAAAAAAGTCCTTCGATTTTTTGTTGAAAAACGTTTCCAATTACGTTTTCACTTCTCCAATTTTTATTACTTTTCGGTACCCTAATATATTTCGAAAAAAGTGAGAACTCGTCAATTTGACGGCTGCCGTTGATTTAGTGTTAATATCGCAGGTAGGAAGTCAAATTTAGAATTACTTATATCTTGAATGTAAATCCAGAGCTACATAATATAAAAATTTCAATGGCCGCTAATGTAATGTTCAAAGTGGAGAATTAAACGGGAAAAATATTCGATAAAAGAAACAATCTCTGAAATTGTTCACAGAAAATGAATAATGACCGCAAAACAGTTCAGTCGAAATCAACTCGCCCACAAAACACAGCGATTATTCGATAACATTTACGAAGTAACATTCTCCATCGATATTTACCATTCTCCGGAACTTGTACCACCAAATCAATACCGTTTTCATCTAAACTTCAGCATCGAGGCGTAACAAGTAAACGTGATCAAATTTCTCTCCAACTTGGAATTACGTAGGCCGTATCCAATCGCGATTAGGTAACGTGAAATCCCGTTGTTTATGGGCATACGTTCATTAAGCAAAGTACCCGATGTTTGTTGATGTCGCGGTAAATTACAGGAATCTATGTTATTCCGGATAACGAGTGGTAAGTGCCGGATTAATTATCTTTCCCCCGTCGACGACATAGTAATAAACCTATGGCGGCGAATTAAGGCAACGGCCGCTGGCTACCCCGTCTCTGGTTGATATTAGATCCGATTATGCGCGACATGCTTCATGAAAGTAATCGCGTAGAATTAGTTACGCCTATCTACGGCCGCGTTTAAATTATCCCCGACTATTTATCAGCAACGAAATGAGAGCTATTTTACAATGTATCCGGCTTTACTTGGTCTCGGAGAAAGAAAATAGTATTCGATGCTTGAACTTCTGTGTAGAAATCGATTCTACTTTCCGTTTTATTCGGTTCTTCTCGCTTGGTGGTCCTTTTTCTTAATATCCCTTCGTTGATAGGATTAAAGTTAGAATACGAGGTTGAATCGTTTTGGAAACTCTGAAAATTTATATTTATGGGGGAAAAAAACGATAATACATTGAACGCTGAGGATTGCCATGACTAGTGGTAGTGGATTTGTTGTAAGTTTAAGAGATAATGTTTACCGGTTTGTCGATATATTAATACAGTGTTTTGGAATAAATCAAATATCTCTGGCAGTAAAATTAGATAGGACACGAAATCGGCACTATTTTACAATTTAATTTATTTTACACTTTGATTTAATGTCTTCGAGAGATGAAACATCCCTTGGACAAGCATTGAAAGCCATAGAATTGTTGTATTCCCCTTTTCCTCTCCCCGCCGATTGTTAACGATCATAAAAATCAAAGAGCAAGAAATAGAAGATTTTAATTTCCTTGTTGCAGTCACCCTACATCCATCAATCCCCTCCACTTTAACGACTTAATTAAAACAAAGTATTATTTCTCACCTCACGTAAGTCCCGGATATATTTATATTAGCATTAACGGCAGATGAAAATAAGTTTATCCTTCGGCAGCATGTCCACAGAGAGAAATGAGAACGGCTTTAAAATCCCGTTCGATTTTCAATTTGAATTTTTCCCTTAGGCAGACTCGGAACACGCTAATACTCGGAGTGAATCTGATACGGCACCGTTCTGACGGCAAATCGTAAATCGGTCATTCCGGATGCTCCTTTTGCGGGGCTTTCGCCTCGCGTAATTAATCGGTCAGACGAATCTAAAGCCTGTTCGGTTGGTTGACATGTTAAATGATGGAGACATATTATCCGGTTTCGCGCTCCCCATTCATACCGGAAAAACCTTCCAGACGGAATTAGATTGAGCTTCTACCAACCCCGATTCGTCATTTTCTCAGATAACGGCTATCGATAGGCGGGCGACGTTTAACTTATCTAATTAAATTATCTACTCTGCTCGCGCGCACTTGGACGCCACCGATTTATTTCTCCTTTTTTTTTTCTTATCTTTTCTTTTCCACGTTGTACATGGAGTTCCTTGGCGTTCTCCAGCGTTCACCAAGTTTGCCTATTTATTTCCATTTTCCACGAAGGCCTCACCGGGAACTCGTACTCACCATGGAACGAATAATAATGCCTATTAATTATTATACATTAGCGGCACGAGTTAACGATTCCTGGTTCGTTATTAATTCACGACATGATCGCAAGTAGTGTATTCTATTTGTCAGACGACGTCGCCAAACATTTTTGTACGGTTTATGCATTAACGGAGACCGGAAATTGGTTGGGTCGGGTATGTCCCGAGGGAGTGATGTAGTGGGTGCATTTACCGGGTGATATCCTGTAATTCTTTAAACATACATGTAAAACGGATACGGCGAAGTTTCTTGACTATCTTGTGAGAACATTGATAGTCGTTGTCTGTCAATTAATTCTAATCGCGTTATAAAATTAGAAATGAGAAAAGGAGAACTAAAACGGTACCAATTAATACCGTAATAGTATAGAAATTATGTTTGTAACTAAGCTAGTACCGAAGATTCTTTAATGAGTTTATGGTGAAAACTCTTCATTGTGATTCTTCACAAATTTTTGGCTCACTCTAAAAACTGTACATTTGTAAATTAAAGCAGGAGAATAAAATAAACTAACATAGTCGGATAGTGATGAAAATTTGTATTTTCGTTTTTCTGTTCAGCACCAGCGATCAATTTGAATGCAACGGGAAAGAACGTTAGCACGATAACCAGGGGCTGCACATTGGCTGGACAATTCCACTTGGCAGGAGCCTCCTGGCATCCTTACTTGCCACCAGTGGGATTCGATACCTGTGCAGTGTGTACTTGCGACGTAAGTTATAATTTATTTTTCATTCCGTTTCGACGTAGATTTCAATTATTATTTAAATACGTGCATTCGTATTTACACTAGATTTCTCAAGTTTATTTCAAATAATTGGCGCAACATCGACACAGAACATCTAAAGAACAAGTATATTTCAATTAATGAAATCCATGCTTTGTTTTAATGAGCTCGGTACAACGAATGACTAATATCTAGAAATAATCATATTACTGCGCAAGTAGGTTGCTTTTCATCTCGCATCTGTAAAAAGCAAGACATTATAATAATTTCTCGTAAAGAACAAAGCCTTGATCTAACTATTCATACACCTTACATTAAAACCAGCCCTCGTGTCAGGATTTTAGATCAAAGAAATTAATTACCCCGGTGAAACTAGTTGAAGTCATATATCTCGGTAAGTAATTGAATAAAAAGAAGTCGTAGATTAAAAACCTCGTTTCTACTTAAACTTTCAACTGATTATCAGCAAAACTACAATCACTCTTAACGCAAAACTCGGCGTATCGATAGCCGTTGCAAGTCTGATATCTCATTTGCTCGATTATCGCTGAATATGCAACGTATAATTAAACGTATAATTAAACGACGTTGTAATTATGCGACGCGAATGGACATGCAATTGTTTCGCGATTCCTCCGGTTTTATCTCGTCGGTTTTACGTTCACCCGCGAAAGAGTTTCGTAACGTCGACGTCGACGACCACACGATTCCTATGACGTACATTACAAAATGCTTCTGCGTTATGAGACCCCGATTAAAAATCCAACTAGACACTGCACGTTCGTTGCACCAGAAGAATGCGGTTGCACTCTGCCGAGTCACGAAGGAGCTCAGTTCAATGATCAGTAATCAGTGACAGGCCTTTCTAAATGGACATTAGCGAATTGTCTTGGACCATGCTTGAATCTCGTTAAACGAAATCTCGTTACGTGACGCAAACAACCGTGTCATCCGCGAAAACAAGATTCGAGTAAAGGGAGAAAACGTGTACATCGCGTACTCTATTCTTTTTACGGTTCTTTTCAGTGATTTTTTCATCGAGCATCGATTGCGTCAGAGGATGGTCAAAATTAACGATGAAAATGAATAATGTATTGAGTAATTAACCCATTAAGGACCAAGCATTGAAATAACAGAAATATTTAAAATACGACTATTTATTTGTTATAAGATTACATAAAAGTAGGACTTAAGATGATGAACAATTAAAGAAAATTATAATAAATTAAGCCTTTGGAATGTTCTTTTACTATGACATAGGTTAAAATATAAATTAAATTAATCCGATTCCCCGAAAAAAAATTAGACGTGAAATGTTGCGTTACCGCAACTTTGGGCCTTAATGGGTTAAATGTTGTAACAGAGAGAGAGCTGTCGTGCTTTTTCGATAAGAAGTTAAAAATTTCGAAGTTTTTTTAGAAATAATTTAGCTCATAAATATTTGGTTTTATTAATTTGAAATTTATATTGAATTTCTATCGATGATACAATCCTTCTAGATTAATTTCTGTGAAAGTGACCTCTTGGGATCGTTGAAGTACTTGGAACTTCTGATTTGATTAAATTCGAGTTATATAATCTATTTAGCATCTGGATCGAAGCAGGTATTTTTTCTGTTAATAACATAAGTAGATGCATAAAGCGAAGACGGTCTTAAACTTATTAAATGCAAAGCGACGCCAATTAAGAACAATAACTGCAATTGATCGAAACGTAGTCGGCACAACGCACGTACAACTACGCAGTAAAAGTAATCAACTGCTTTAACTAATGCTTTAGAAAGATTAATTTTCCGTGAGCCATCTTAAAGGCAATGGATTTAATTTAACCCCTTGCACTATTTCCACGAGTCTGACTCGTGATGAAGATTTTAGGCCTAACTTGAATATCACGAGTCTGACTCGTGGTATTAATCTCGGGCAAAGTATTAATATCTCGAATAAAATCGTATGTCCCTGTGCAGGATTATTAAATTTAGACTTTGATTCAAATCCATTTGAGTTTCACAGAAGTTCCATAGCGTGAAGTAAATACTAGCACGGTAATCTTTGTCAGTCGTGAGATATCGTATATCGGGCGTTCGGTTTAGGCATGGATTTTTGCGAGTTTACCGATAGTGCAAGGGGTTAATCTCCTGTTAAAGTCGTAGTAAAGTAACTTCTAAGCGATCCAAAAGAAGGCAAATTCACTTGGAATACTAGAAGTCGTTTTACAATCAGATTTCCTTAATCCTCTTTAAGGAAAAGAGCATAGGGCTTTTCCCGCCCTGTACCTCTGCATGTACAGTACGCGAAATTGAATGTGGTAATGTAGTCGTAACGAATAATTGGATGGATTACCCCGCCATCTGAATGATTTAAATAAAACTTCTTCCTATTCCCTAAACCCTACAGTTTCACTTGCTGTCTCATCATTAGACTCCGGATGTTTATGCAAATTTCAAATTCAACAAATGCAGTTAAGACAAGAGAACCTATTTAGGGACTTGTTGCACTCGATAAATGTTACAACGAATACCATACTTTGGATATTTCGGATATATTTTTATATTATGTTCGTTTTGTGAATTTTAGCCGTATTCATTTTGTCATAAATGCATAAACATCCGGAGTCTACTCATCATAACCAGCACAGATGATAATGCTAGGAAAATTTTACTTATAAAATCACACTTTTAATACTAGAACTACCGAGCAAGTCAAAATGACTGGTTCCCAATTTCTTCCAAAAGTTCATCAAAACAGGAGACTCTTATAACAAATATTCTACGTTGCTCTTATAAAACCCAGATTACCAAATCGATAATATTTTCCACCTCATGATGTCACTTTTTCCAAAATACTTGTTTAACATATTAAAACATAATAGATTTAACGTCGGTAGTTCTAGTGTTAAGAGAGTACAGTTGCAATCACGATATAGCGAGGTTACTAACTAAACTTTCAAGAATTAACCCCAATTCATAACTTATGAAGGTCTCATAAAAAACCAGGAACTGTCATATTCACCATAACCGAACGAATCATCCTCCTCTCGCTACACTGTCAAAAAATACCAAATTCCTTCACCCTAATCACCCTTCAAAACCCCCAAAAAGGTGATAACTCTACCAACTCCTTTATCACGCCAACTAAAACACCTTCCACGAGGCAATTTCAGATCCTCACCACATCGTGTCAAAAACCCACCCTCCATCTTCAAACCCCTTCAAAATCCTACTCGATATTCCTTAACACGTTGACTGCCATGGGGGTCACCGGTGACCGGCGCTATCAAATTCAATGAAATTTGATGTCACTTTGAAATTGCAATATTTATAAATTTTCAGACATACTGTATATTTAAATTTTGGTGTTTAAAAGATAGAGGTCTGCCGAATACCTCTCTATCTGTATCTTTAAAGTTTCTGTTTCACAAAGATGTGAATTTAATAGAAAAATTTCGCTTCAGTATAGAAACAGTGAAACTAGCGAAATACGGTTGGCGTTCAACGTGTTAAGAAATGAAAATAACCCCGATATTCAATCCCACTACCAAAAGTCGCTCTACCCAACAATTTTTCCATCGCCCTCGCGTTATTAAAAAGAAACAAAAAAAAAACGAAGAAGAGAAAGAATCCCCTCGCAGCCTTAGTTCCACGCGAAGGTAGTCCAGCGAGCATACGAGCAACCAGGTCTACAGATCGAGTGAGAGAATCCCATTTATCTTGCAGCCCGTCACGCTGGAGGTGAAGTGTCCGCGAGTGCAGTGCCCGCCATTGGAGTGCGACGAGAAGATCGCCTTCAGACCGGACAAGAAGGCCTGCTGCAGACAGTGCCCGGCGACGACGCCCAGTAGCGCCGCGAGCCCCGGTCTCGTCGTAGGCGACGCGATGCGTCTTCCCCGCGACCAGGCTGCACCCTCGACAAGACGCACCGCCGAGGAGATACTCGCCTCCGGCGGATGCAAGTATCCCCTCGGTGGACCCTATGAGAACGGCATGGAGTGGCATCCGCGTATTCATTCGCACGGGGAGATGAAGTGCGTCAAGTGCCGATGCAAGGTGAGAATCACTGTTTAGTGGAATAAATGGAGAACAATAAGAAAAGAGGGTTTCTGATGAGAAGAATTGATAGGGGGTGTGGAGGGAGATCGAATCTAGTTGGGTCTAAAAGAATGTTAAGTTTTTTGCGATAACGGTAAAAAGGATAGAGTGGAGTAGAGTGTTTGCATGAATTTGGGAGATATGGTACATGTTCTCTGGGGTTTTGCTGTTTTTGTGTGGCATAAGTTAATGGGGTGATGAGATTTTGGCCGAGTGTTGGAGAGTGACGATTCTCTGATCTAAGATTGTAATTAGTTGCAGTTCGAAAGTGTATTTGGAGTTTCAGGAGTGAAATAGGATAAACAGTATTTTAATGTTAACGCTAGAAGTGTTAAGCATGTCAAAATGACTCGTTTCCAATTTTTTCCATTTATCCAAGATTATAGGACACTCATAGAGCAGATATGGTACGTTGATGTTAGAAAATACAGATTACCGAATCGATCATCTCTTCCACCCCTTGAATTCTCTTCGTATAAAGGACGAATTTAATATTCTGAAACTACTAGTGCAACCACTGGTATTTCTAGTGTTAAATATTATCCAATTAATGATTAAAACGTATCCACACGGTACAGGGTTTAACCACTTGTCATACAATGACGTCTGGGAAACGTTATTCGTTTCGTGTGCCATGGTAGACTTTGACGTCTCCGAGACGTCAGGAACTGTCTCCGGTGGACGACGTACAGTATATTATTATATTATTTAATTGTTTCACTTGTACATCAACAGAAATATTAATTTATTATTTTATAATCTTTCTTAATTATCGTCCATTCAACCTGATTACATGTTACATAGCAATGCAAATTGCAAAGTGAAATATTCTGTTTTTAAGTTAGCACAGAACTGTTCAGTTGTGCAAAATTAAATAGTATTGTTCGGACGTGTCGAATTCCGCTTTATTTGTTTGTCAAGGAGTTAAACGGTGAAGATATTTAAATGATCCGCATGAATATAGAGTAAACGGTCAGACATTTGAGAAAGGATCATCAGTAGAAGTTTCTTGAGACGTATTTATAAAGCAGAATCTCAAACGTGCCAAACTTCATAATCAATTGTCAATCATTATTCTACTATCATTTAATTCATTCCAATAAGCAACACCTAAGATCAAGCCGAGAAGCAGCAATGCGTCCTATAACAGCTACATGATATATAGTATATTCGAGGATCGAAGTTTTCATAGAATCGAAGGTATTGAAAAGAAGATAGGTAATAATGGATTTCTTGCAGCGTTCCACGTGTACATACGTGTATATATAGCGACTTTTATTGCGCGCATACCGTTGAAAGCTAGTAGTACAAGATCGTCACGGTACTTTACCCGGCGAGTGCGACAATTTCCGGTTTACACGATCGTTCTTAACCCCTCATCAGCCGCATTCCATTCGTGCTTGAAGTTACTGCCCGCCACGATACAGAAGGCACGTATTTACTATCCTTCCGAGATATCATTTACGAGAGAACGTACATTAAGCAATCATTATCCCTTCGTTACGTTATTTTTCCAATTCTCGGCTAAATACGTTTTCAAAGTGGTTCAACACTTTTAACTCGAAATGGCGGGTTACTCAATCGAAGACTCCTTTTGTGAGTTTTCTTGTACAATCTATGAGAAAGGGTTTTAACGGGGGAACTAATAAAATGAAACTGAAAAAAGGTTTTGACGATAAAAATATAGACGTTCACGGGACCTCGGTTAAAGTCTACTTATTGTCTGTACTTAAATGATGAGCTGAGAAAAATTCTAAGTCGTTCGCTCTAAAGTCGCACTAGACCTACAATCGCTGAATCTGATATATTTAAATTGAGTAAATTGGTATTGGCAGAAAAAATGGATCAGCGGAAAAAAATACTGTCAGTCAAGTGATTTGTGTGTTATAAAATACACGTGAAATATCTTCCACACTGCGCCTCTATTAATTTGAGAAAATTGTTTAGCACTAAAACTACCGGCGGCATATGTTCTCATATTTAGATATATCGAATAAGTAGTTTGTGGAAAGAGGAATCAAGAAGTTAAAGCGATGATCGATTAACTAATTTTTGTTTTACACGGTACAAATGGAATCTTTGTTTCATAGCTACCTTATCAATTTAGAGAATTTTTAGATAAAATTGCGAGCCAGTCATTTCAACCGGCTTAATAGGTTTAATGTTAAAAAATTAGGAACCCGTCATTTCGGCGGTGGCCACAGAAGGGTAAAAGTAGCAAATAAATCAAATATCGTTCAAAATAATCATTCTTTATTACAATGACACATTATACATAAAGCACAAGAAAAACTCTTAACTTCTATCTACACGTTAAACCCAACAAAATAATCTTCAAATTCCTCTCATCAACAGCTTCACCAACATCCTCCAATTGAAGCGCGTCAACACCAGATTTTCCAAGCCAGTCAAAATGACTGGTACACAATTTTTTCCAAAAATTCATCAGGCTTGTGAGAGAGCCGTAGAATAAATATTCTTCGTCCATCGTATAAAACATAAATTACCGAATTTATTATCTTTTCCACGTCTTAATTTTCCTTGCTTTGAGATACATATTTAACATAATTAAATATAATAGATTTCACGCCGGTAAATCTAATGTTAAGAACAAACCCACCTACCACTCCATTCGTACTTAGCAATTCAAACTGCATCGTACACCAGGGCGTTTCTCCTCCCGCTGCGACAAGAGCAGAGGTCTCCTCGAAAAAGAGAGTCGTCGTTTTTTCTCCGTTCCTTCTGCATTACTTTTGCCGTCGCACTCGTTAGACGCACAGTGCAGTCAGCCTCGTTGCAATATCCAGACACGGGCACGACGAGAGACCTTTAAGGAGAAAACCTTTAACCGGACTCGGCTCGCCCGGACGGACCATTAAAAGGGTCCATCCATTACGATGAAAATGGAACGCGGCCACGGATCGCGCGCGAGCATACCGATATTACCGTCCACACAAGAAAAAGTGTATCGCATGGCGATCCCCAGGATCGCGATTACGCCAAAGATATTCCCGCCGTTCTGTTAAATTCTATTGTACCAATCCCGATACTATATACGGATCCACCGAGTAAACGACTTGCTTTCCATTTCCTTCTTCGTCGCCGGCTTTACCTCGTTCTTGTACCGTTTGCGCGATAGCGTATTAGACTTTTAAACCGACACCGGTAACATGTTGCGTGTACATCGATGAAACAAGAGCGCCGAGTGTTATTTATTGGGCGTCGAAGAAGCAACGAGTCTTCGTTGAAATTGCTGAAGATAGACGGTGAGGTGTACTGCGAGATTGGAATTGTACGGTGGAGATCATAATGGAGGTTTTCTTGTCTTAGGACGAGTTTCTGGTAGGTCCTTTGAAGAGGAGGTCTTTGCGAGTTTAACACTTTACCGAGCGGTAACCTATTTACTGTTCGGGCCCAACGCTTTTGAATTTTTAAGTTATTAACACTAGAACTACCAAACCAGTCAAAATGACTGGTATACAATTTTTTCAAAAAATTCTCCAAGTTTATATAAGAGTCATAGAGTAAATATTCTACGTCTATGTCAATAAATACAAATCACCCAATCCGTCAAGTTACCTGCCGCTTGATTCCCTCTTTTTGAAAGTACTTATTTAATATATTGCAATGTGGTCGATTTAAAGCCGGTAGTTCTAGTGTTAATCGTATAAATCGTAATATATATATATATATATTAATCGTAATAATTAACTTTTAAAAATAAATAAATTGTTATTTATCATTACGGTTTACTGTGCCAAGGACTCAATGTCATTGAGATTGTCATTTTGTTTTTAATTTTTTGTTTTCAATTTGTCATTTTCGGCGAGATGTTGGTATTAGGGAAGTATATGCGACCAAGTGATCGGTCAGAAGTGGGTAGGATGTTAAAAAATTACCGGTCGTTGAAGTATGAAACGTTGGATGGAGATTGTACTTGTTGCTATTGTTGCAATGGTGAAAATTGTGTCTGATTGGTTGGAGTGGTCAGTTGAAGGTACTTTTAATATTGGAAGACTCAAAGAACTTTGGAGACTTTGTAGCTTTTCTATTAGATCGTTTTGAAAGTAAGTTCGGAGCTTTGAATCAAGTCGGTCATGTCATTGATCAAGCCAATGGCGTTTTGGTATAATGCGACAACCTCAAGAAGTCTCCTCGGAGGTTTCGGCAAGATCTGATTCGCCAGGCGTCAAGATATTTTAATAAAGATATTTCAATGTTACGACTTTGTCAAGTGCCTCCTTCAGGCGGCTGAACAGGGTGAATTAAATAAAAAAAACTGTGCGAATAGGCGGTCTTTAGCGAGAAACTCCGCCGCTCAGGAGACTTCTTGAGGTTGCCGAAGAATACCAGTTAAAAATCACCGTTATCTGCAACATTTGCAATTCATTAAAACTGCAATTGATAGTAATCCTCCAGAAAATACTACCCTCACAATTCACAGTATCCACATCAAACAAACCTATCCCAAGTTTCCACCCCAAAGAAAACTCCAAATTACCTTATAACTACAAAAGATCAATATTAAGTCTCTTTCATCACAAAAAATCCACGATATCGAAGAAAATATGTACTGCGCAGTAAAAACAATCGCTAAACATGAAAGACGATATCGCTATCCAGGGTAATAGTCTGGGATCTAATGCAAGGTTTGCCATTTGTATTTTTCAGAATGGCGAGGTCAGATGTGACAGGAAACGTTGTCCGCGATCGCTCTGCAACTCGATCGCGCATCAAATGAAACGCGGGGAGTACGTTGCCGATGCGGACGATTGTTGTACGGTGCAATGCCGTCGAGCGAGGCGTCATCATCGTAACCATCATCATCCAGGACGGCATTCCGTGACGCCACGTGAGCTCAGCTGAGTCCTACCGACTGGAAACAAGTCACTTCCGTGCGGAAAGAACTTTCCGGCTAGCGGGAAGATTCCTGAACGTCTTCTATGATAGTAGTCGTCGTCGGACTCGCCGTTAATCATGCTTGTTTCGTGGTCGTATAGTTATCGTTGTCCCGATTCCATCGTCTCCAAAGCGAACAGGTCGAGCGACGTGGAGAGTAAGTTCTACGGGAGATAATTGAAGATTCGAAAAGTAAAGACTTAACCGGTAATCAGGGGGTGAACGATCTGGAAGATGAATTTAATGTTGCTCCGGGAATGATTCCTTTATGATCGAAAATCAATTTAACAATGGAAGGGGTGGTATTGTTGAAGTCGATGGTGTTGATGAAATGTTGAGAAAAATATGTATCATTGTTGAATGGACAGATATCGTTGATAATGATATAGTTTTGACACTAGATCTCCCAAGGTGGTTGAAGTGACTTGCGCTGAATTTTTAAAAACAATTCCTGAATTTTCTAGCGCAGTTTCTTTTCCAATTTTCTACGTCTGTCTTGAAGTCTGTAAACGACTAAATCAATGATTTTCATCCCCTTTGTGTACTTTATTTGGATACATTTATTTGATCATTTTAAATATATGGAATTAGACGGAGGCAGATCTAGTGTTAAGTTTGAAACGTTTTATTATCGACGACGCAACTTCACCTTCTAGACTAACAGTTGGTCTCCTACCTACCGGTGTACGACAAATGCAGAAGAGTCTGAAACAATAGCGTAAATTTGCCACTGAAAATGCAATTGATACTGCATTTCCATCGTTAAGTTGATAAATTACGCCATAGTGATACGACATCGTACCAAATTAACGTCGATATCAATGTACTCCGGCTCTTCCTTCGAAGGAACATTCGCAGTTGTTATCGTTTAAACTCAATACCATCCGAGTTTATCGGCGGAAGATGGTAATCAAAAGAAACGGAAAGATTCGTTCTAGACGATCTGTGCATGCCAGGAAGTCGTAATAATAATAGAGGCATAGTAATAAAAGGAAGAACGTGGATCGTTCGTCGGATGCTATTCTTATTCTCGTTGCTTGTGTGCGTTCGGTCGTTCGCTCTGGAGTCCATAGCACCCACAACCCGCAGCCAGACGTTTATTAATCAATTGGCTCTCATCAACGAATAAAAACGAAACGGAAGCCGGCCGTTCTTTCTCTCTCTCTCTAAATCATCGAGTGACCTCGGCCGGTGTGCCGGTTATTCGAAAGAGGAAAGAAAAATGATTTATACGGAGAGATGTAAACGGGGGAAAAAGATATTACTCGTAACGGTAATTACAGAGCTCTACCGTACCCACCAATCCTCATCAAGTTACCCAGCAACCAAAGAAGACTGAAGAACCTCCGATGGTGGCATCAGTTATCATTGCGCGAATGCTAACGTTTACTAATAACTCCAAATTATTACTACTATTACTAATTCTCATAATATTACTACCGCTGTTGCTACTGCTATGCTACTTCTACTACTATCACTATTACTGTCACTATTACAACTACTAGTACTAACTACTATTACTACTCCTACTATCACCACCACTACTACTACAACACTATTACTACTACTATTACTACTGTTACTATTATTACTAGAACTATTATTAATATTAATATTATTGTCATCATAATCATTCATCATTATCGCCATCATTTTCACTTTCGTTGTCGTTATTAATTATTCATTATTCATTATCGTTGCCATTAATATTCGTTATCGTTAAGTGTCATTGCCATTATCATCGTCATTATTATTATTACAGTTATTATTGCTATTACTGTCACCACTACTACTACTACTACTATTACTACTACTACTACCACCATTTTAAGTACTATTACTATTTCTGTTGCTGCTGTTACTGTTTCTACTACCACCAATACTACCGACACTACGATTATTATTATTAATCTTACTATGACCGAATTGCGATGCCCTAAACGATAAATGGCATCGCTGAATCTTAATGTCTTCGATAGCTTTGCATCTAAGTTTTTATTTCCTTTCAGTATAGCAATAACTCCATTGTCTCGTTGCAATTGGCTCGCGAAGAAAGCAAATTTCTTTTTTTCTAAGTTTAAAGTATATTTATTGTTAGGAATGTTACTCATGTTCTTCGATAGCGACCTCTTCGAATCTGAATTATTAATCGAGGTCTTGCGTAGAAATTATTGGTCCCTTAGTTGACTCAAGCGTGTTCCTATTAACGTTAAATTTTAATCGAAATTCAAAGTGATGCATCGTGAATAATCAAGAAACGAGAAAAAGTTAACTATAAGAAAAAAAAGAGGTATAAATTGCTGTGTATTAAATCGTGAAACTTTTGCCCTTTGAGTCGCTATCGTGCGTTCATGCGCGAAAAGGAATTTGAATGGATGTATGAAGAAAACTCATCAACTTTTTTTTTAAGCGTATGTAAATTGTTATTTCTTAACGAAAGAACCATGCACTTTCGATCAATCGAAAGAGCACATCATTAGTGTGTGTTTGTGAGTGGAAAAGAGAGAAAGAAAGATTTATATGAAAATTCCAAAACCATTCTACGGAACATTGTCGCAATATCGACCGGTTTACCAGGCTTGACGGCTGTTATCAATCTTTCTTTCGTTTCACGTATTTCCTTAAAGCTCCATCGTCAAGTTAGATAATTAAATAAAACTAACAACGATCGTCGGAATAACAAGTGTCAAATGAAAGAAAGATTATCGTTCGGTGTAATCGAAATGTATAATTAAACAAATTGCGTTGTTAGAGTAACGTATATTATCGGTTTCAGTCAACTTTCGAAGATTCTCTTTTGCAACTTTCTCCACTTTAGATGCTAGAAGAAAAGATAAAGATTATATTGTAATACGTTCCAACAATGAATAATCTTCGAAAGTTCCAACATAATTCGATCAACATTCGATGAGACTTTTGAGGTATTCTGTTTACATAATAAGTAAATAGAATTAGCGATCATCCAAGTCGCGTGTACAACACACAGTATAATTATACTGATATTGTTATATCGCTATCTTCACCATGTACCGCGATGAATGGTCTTTTTTTTACTTCGTTATCTCTCCCAGTGCATTTCTCATAATCTAGTCTAAGGTTCTGAAGCGTCCTTCCGTGTAAGCATAGGTTGGAAACGGGCAGTGATATCGGATCGGTGATGAAAGACGAGACGAAGACGAGGATAACGATTAATATACGTTGTCGTGGCAGCTGGCAGGCCTGGTTGCTTTAAAAGTCGAACGTTTATTCGCAAAGTTTATGTGCGTAAGAGGTTATTGTTCTCTCGCACCGAAGAAATCCCACGAATCAGTAATTGACACGATGCTCGTACGATCTCAATGATTAGTTGCTACCGTTGGATAATTTTCGATAATAATGATAAAACAAGGGAGAATAAGTATTCTTATTTATTTACATGAAACAAGAGATGGAAAACATAATTGCAGCTAATAGTTGAGATCCGCTTTGCCATATCTGATGCCACAGTTCGTAAAATGGCGCCGTCTATCGTCAAAAGTACGGTGGTTTGATTTTGATCGTAGGATTAATTAAAATCGAGAAAGATAAAACGATCATACATCGTAACTATGTAAGATTTCATGCGTCTCTTTTTACGGAAAGCGTTAATTTGCTTTTTATATCTCGTACGTTAATAATCGTACGTTTTAGTCAATACTATTGACATCACTCGTCCCGTGTAAAGATCGTATGATAATCCGCCAATCTGTCAACCTTTTGTACATAAAAGCTTATAATACGTAACGAGAATCACGACTAATCTCGGATTATCGATATTTCGGTTATTATTATTACTATTTATGTGCTACGATAGTTCGTAATGCCTCGTCGAGTCCGCGTAGGACGTCGATGACGCATGTTATTAATATTAATATTATATATATATATATATTTTATTATTATTATTGTCATTATAAATATTAATATTATTTTCACGATTATTTAAAGTCATCCCCATAGTGCATGTTATCGTTATTGATGAAAATGCGTTAACATTATCGTATGACGTAGGGTTTTTACCCAGCGGATTACATTGCGCTCTCGTATTCTTCTTACCTCTTTCACCGACTTAACCATCGTTGCTGAAATAACGTTCGTCATAATGATCCGTTGAAGGATTTTAAGTACGCGAGATAAATGATGTAGAAATTGGGAGAAAGAACAGACGTAACGATTCGTCGAATAGTATCGGCAAACTAGAACATTTCCGTATTAATTACGACACGTTTAGTCGGTACTATTCGTCGATGGACGAACGGATGAGGATACACGAAAATACATATCAAAGCGACAAGTATCGAAATGTGCCTTATGACTGTCAATTTGCACTTCTTAAAAGTCAATTATATCGTGCAGAATTGTTCACAATAACTTATTGCGTGATGTCTCTTTCCTTTCTACGTTTAATCGACGTATCTCTTGTTATTTGTGAAACTTCATCGCTGTTAGGAAGTTTCGTTAAGCTGGATATACATTTTTCTTGACTAAATGTTCTCCCTGTAGACGAAGCATTTCTTTCTGGATGTTTTGTCGTGAGAAATGTACATCCAGCTTAAGAATTAATGAGGAGGAGATATAATTGATAAGCGACAATAGAGCTGTCGATGGGAAGAAGGAAAATCGACGATAAAGAATTTTCTCGTGTCCTCGGTACGATGGACTTTAAATGGACGGTATTTAATGTTACGTAATCTCGCGAAGTTGATGAAAAGAAAAAGTTTACTTAAAGGTAGAAACGCAGGAGTTGAACGCAGATTAGCGATGACACAAGGCGAGCAGCAACCAAAATTCTATCCGTTTCTTTTTATACGACACGCGATAAATTGTAAGTAAGTTGTTTTTTGTATCTTTGCGACAATTTAGCCCGTTAAGAGCCACATGGTTAAGTACACGCGTACGCGCATACATAAATACACACTCGTATACATGTCAAACACGTACACTTGAAACGTTTCATGTAGAAATGGAAATCGATGCTATTCTGTACTGTGCCAAAACGATTTTGCGAATTAAACGACAATTAATCGTCGATCATTTTGCTAACGTCGTTGTTACTTCGACTTAGTTCGTCGTTACTTGCATTACACATATCTACGTGTGTCGATATGTATAATTATTATTATTATTATTAATATTATTATATCGAGAGAAAAAAAAAAGAGAGAGAGAAATCAATAATTATTGTTGATATTTCTATTTAATGTAATAAATCGTATAATTGAACGTAAGCGGATAATTATATTAGAGAAGTAAATGTATGCCGATTTCAGTATTTCCATTAATAAACGAATACACTCGATTGAGTCTCTTTTGTATGACCGAACGCGATATTCGAGTACGATATATCGAGAGATCGTATGATGATCGTGCGTATCGATTCTGGAATACTGGCATTGGTAGACGCCTAATGTTCCGCAACCCTCGAAACCCCGGTGACGATCGAAAATACGATCCATGTATTTCGCTTCAATACGAAACAATGTAACTTTTTTTTTTACTGTTAATTAATAATACTCCGAAATCGTTTTTAAACACTTTCTTAATAACAAATATAACAAAAACATAACTGTTTACTGTATACAATTATTTAGGAAGCCAAATATTCTGTAGATTACATTATCCGAGATAATTGAATATATTTCGACATGGAATATATGAATAACGGTGTGTCGTTATATTTTTGATCGTAGATTAGATTTAAGTCCTTCGTCGAGAGCACGAAGAACAAGATCAACATGATGAGACGTTGCGTTGATACCAAGAATACCAATTCGCAAGATTTTCCCCACTGTAGGTCCTAAACCTCCGCTTATCTCGAGTTTGTATCTAAAAAAAAAGGATTTGTTACATCAGATCAATAGGTCACACCTCGCGCTTTTCATGTAATTACGATTACGTTTGACGTCAATCTTTAAGAATAATATTACTCCATATTTTTCATCTTTAGATATGAATAAACATAGCGGATTAAATATTAAGAAACAATTCAAGCCGTTCGCGATATTATGCTGGGATTAAATGCTGTGCAGATTCAGCGGTAAGATCAATCGCTAAGATGGTACGGTGGTAAGTGCTTATGGTGAGACTTACTTTTCCATGGCTCTCTGCGTGATGATTTTACCATCGACGCCAGGTGCCAGTTCGACAGAGATAACCGTGGACAGTTGATACTGCGGAATTTTCACATAAGAACGAAGGCCACGTAATTCAAGACCCTTTCTCAATCTGCCAGCGGCAGCTGCGTGTCTGGCCCAACATACTGGGAGAGTCTCTTTTGCAAGTTGTGAGAGAGCTTCTCGCAATCCGTAAATCAGAGTGGCACTGATTGTATGATGGTAAATTCTCTCTTTTTCGAAACACTTCCAGTAAGTCCCGACGAGAGTTAAGTCCCAATAGAATACGGGTACTTTGGTCTTCCTTTGGAATAATTTTCTCCTAATACAAATAGAATATCAAGATTCAAGACTAGTGTTATGAAATGAATATTAGAGAGAAGATATTTTGGAAAAATATACCCTTGAAAATGAATTCAACCGCAAGAGATTAAGATCAAAGTCATTTTCAAGATACCCCATATTGCTGAATAGTAAATCTGTATCTATTGATACTTGAAACTTTCTCAACATAATTCTCATTTTAATGAAAAAGTAATTTTCTCTCGCGATAAGAATAAAATCGCAGCTCATGAATAGATCTCCACCCAATTGGAAAGTTTATCGAGTGTCATCCAATAAAAATTCATTGACCATCCGCTTTATGATTCACGAAAGAATGAATGCAGCTCGAGTCACCGGTATGACCTCACGAATGTGATTGATATTCTGAGTGCTCGTCCTAGAGGCCCGATTCCCAGAACGTTTTCCCCTAAGGCTGAATTACGAGTCAACGACTAAAGAAAACCGCGAACCACAATTTACGTACTCTGCTCGAGGACTGAAGGAAAGTGGCGCGAGTCCTGGAGGGGCACCTAGAACCTTTTGACTGCCCGTGTAAGCCGCGTCGACGCCCCAGGAGTCCATGAAGAATGGCTCACCACCTAGTGATGCAACAGCGTCGACGATCAGGAGAGCACCATACCTGAAAGACGTTTTTTTTTTCTCGATTGATAGTCCTTTGTTGCGTTATACTCGATGTAGATTTTCGTTGTATATATCTTTTTGTCGGCTTGACTACTTGCTGTACGAATTCTTTTTCAGCTTTTTGAAACGAAATTAATTTCTTTTGTTCTTAGGCAACGAAAAGTTAAGGCAACAAATGGATCTTACTAAAGAAATCGTCTGACGTCGCGCTTACAAGGTAAGTTTGAGAAGTTATACACTTCGACTTTTATGAAACTTTGAGTGAATATTTATTATACAGAGTTAAGAAGATAGCTGTAATTCGTTCATGTTGGTTTTCAACTTTGATGAATTTATCAAGGTAGGTAGATTTCTATTTAAGAGAGGTCCTGTCTATCTCCTACCTGTCTTGCCGTTTTCCTGACCATTCTGCACGTCACCTGACTGTCCTGTCTGTCTCCTGTCTTCCCTGTCTTCCCTGTCTTCCCTGCCTGCCCTATCTGTCTCCCGTCTGTCTCCTGCCCCTCTCCTATCAGTCCTGTCTGTCTGATCTGTTTTCTGTCTTTCCTATCTGTCTCTTACCTATCCCGGCGCTCTCCTACCCGACTTCCCAATAAATGGCTTTTTCAAAAATAATTTCCGCGAAAATTAAAGTCGAAAAAAACTCTGGGGAATTTCGAAGGTCATTTGAAGGTCAAATTTGAGCTTGCAAGCTCAGATACAGATGCTCAAACTAAAAAGCTTACTTAGGTTTGTCGAAATTTTATGAAAAATTCGGAAAAATTGCTCAAAAGCTCTATACCTACGTGCTCATAGCTCAAAAGCTCATATTTTTGGAGGAAATTTGAAAATTCTGGTTGAGCTTTTTAGTTTGAGCCATCAGGTGAGAGCTTGCAAGCTCAGATGTAGACGCTCAAACTAAAAAGCTCACTCGGATTTGTCGAAATTTTATGAAAAATTCGGAAAAATTGCTCAAAAGCTCTATACCTACGTGCTCATAGCTCAAAAGCTCATATTTTTGGAGGAAATTTGGAAATTCTGGTTGAGCTTTTTAGTTTGAGCCATCAGGTACGAGCTTGCAAGCTCAGATGTAGACGCTCAAACTAAAAAGCTCACTCGGATTTGTCGGAATTTTGTGAAAAATTCGGAAAAATTGTTCAAAAGCTCTATACCTACGTGCTCATAGCTCAAAAGCTCATATTTTTGGGCAAAATTTGTAATTTTTCGAAATTTGGATTGAGCTTTTTAGTTTGAGCCATAACTACTGAGCTTGCAAGCTCAAATTTAACCTTGAAAGCTCGGGAGTTATTGCTAAAACTAAAATCTCACTCGCATTTTAACGAAATTTTACAGAAAACTCGGAAAAATGCTCTTTTTGCACACGATGACACTGGAAGGACAGGCAGGACACTGGAAGGACAAACAGGACACTGGCAAGACAGGCAGGACGCTGGCAAGACAGGCAGGACACTGGCAGGACAAGCAGGGCACTGGCAGGACAGGCAGGACACTAGCAGGACAAGCTGGGTACTGGCAGGACAGGCAGAGCACTGGCCGGACAAGCAGGGCGCTGGAAGGACAGACAGGACACTGGCAGGACAATCAGGGTACTGGTAGGACAGGAAGGTCACTGGCAGGGCAGGCAGAACACTGGCAGGGCAGGTAGTAGGTAAACAGGCCTGAAAGGAACAGGCTGGAAATAGGCAGGACATACAAGAGACGTACAGGACATACAGCAAAGACACAGGACAAGCAACGCTCTTGTAGGACAGGTAAGACACTAACAGCACAGGTAAGAGGCACACAAGACTCCCCTTAAAGAAGGACCTCCCTTACTATCTCCCTTAGAGCTGAATCAGACATGAACCAATTACAGCGTTCTTCTGAGGTAGCTCCAATAAATATTTACGCAAAGTATCATCAAAATAGGAACGTATCAGATTCTGAACTTCCTTTGTTAGAACTTATTTTTAGACAAAATTCATAATCTTTTTTGTCTTATTGCTCATTGCCTGCTCAAACTTTACAAGAACGATAAGATATCGAAGGTGGAAAAAGAACATACGATGACGTCAGACGAGAAAAGGGAAATACTGTCGTGTAGATGGCTCATATTTATGGGTCTGATAAGTTGTAAACAAACGCATGAGAAATAGTCGAGTGACGAACGTACATATACAGACGATTGACCGAGTAATGCGTAACTCTATAAATACCTTGGGTCATTCTCAAAAGATTGACGACTTTTTATAGACACCGTAATTATTTAAAAATCAACAAGATACATTTTTTACAATTTTAATAATTATCTACAATAGATATATTGTAAACTAATTGTATATTATCCACCATATATGTCTCTTCACCTAGAACTTACTACGGTGAGTTTCGAATTACCAAAACAGTGACATACAAATCACAAAGAAAAAACTTTTCCAAAGATCACGAAAAATTCGATCTGATACTCATTCATTTATAACTCCTCTTAATTCCATATCCGTCATAATTTTAGATAAACTTACTCGTGAACAAGATCTCCGACTCCTTCAAGGGGTTGTTTCACACCCGTAGAAGATTCCCCATGAACCACAAATACCGCCACCGGTCTGTGAACCTCCAGGGCAGATTTTAATTCCTCCAAAGTGAATCCACGATCCTGTCTCGTTTCTAACGTCACCACCTGCATTTTACGCATCAAGTTGCCACAAAATATAGATCGCATCGGCAACCGATCATTTTAGAGATGAGAATTACGTACACGTGCACCAATTCGTGTTGCCATGTCGGTAGCACGTTCGCCCCAGATACCACATTTAGTGATAATTACAGTTTCACCGGGTTCAAGCAAATTTCCTAAGCAAGCTTCCATTCCACCATGGCCTGAGGTGCTGAGAGCGAGTGTAAGCCTGTTCCTCGTTTGGAACGCGTATCGGAGGCCCGCCTTAATTTCGTCCATTAGCTAGAAATTGCTTGTTATTACAAGATCGTCCTTGCGGACGCTAATTTCGTTTCATTGCTGCAGGTATACAAATTAATCTAAGTTGATAGCAGTTCGTGTAATATTGATATTGATTTTGATTTATGGGAGGTGGAATGAGAATATTTTGTTCTTTTTGTAATATCAGAGTCGATTTGTATTTTGATTTTAATGGCTGCAATCAGTTTACTTGGGAGCTACTGTTTTAGATGCATGAGAGATCACCGAGGCTATATATTAGTTAAAAATTAAGGAAAAATCTCTCAGATGTGGTCCACTAATTCGAAATTGGAGAACTTAATTTTATATGCACAATAGCTACATCTCCGTAATTTTATATATAACACAATTGACAACACAAATAGTAACTTTTTTTTTATAAAACATAATTTGAGAAATGTGTACTAATTCTTTGCAAAAAATCATTTGGGTTATAAAAGTTAGATTAACATTAAAACTACCGACTTTATATCTACTCATATTTAGCAACACCGAATAAGTACTTTGGGAAAAGAGGAATCAAGAGGTGAAGCGATGATTAATTAACTAATTTACGTTTTATAAGATAGAAGTGGAATTTTTGCTTCATGACTCTCCTATTAATTTAGAGAATTTTTAGAATAAATTGGAAACCAACTTGATAGATTTAGTGTTAAGAGGGGTTGAGCTAACGTCTGTTAGAAGAAAATTCTAAACGTGGAGAGTACTCTGTTCTACAATTAATTATTTAATTATTTTCATTATTGAAAATAATTACTTGGTTATCGTGTACCTTGCATTATAATCCTTGACGCTGAGTCTATATATATATTTTGTGGAGATAATAATACCTGACACATCTCAGGGTGAAGATGACCAATGACTTGATGCCCAAGAGCATGAAGTACCCGTTTCGAATAGTTGCTGGGACCAGGTCCCATCATTATTTTCTCTGGTACCTGAAGGCTTGTCAAAAGTTCTGCAGGTGGTTCCGAAGGAACGGCATGCTTCTTCCAATCTTGATACATCGTTCCCCCGATGCTTCCTGTCATTCCAAATTTTTTTATTTACAATGCATTTCGGCTGTAAAACTACGTAGCACTTCACACTTCAATCTACAATAATTTCTATAACTATAATCTTCAGCTATTTGTGTCTTCAGTGTTTCAATAATTTTTTTCAAATTGCTTCAACATTTACATCAAAAATTTTACATTTTTGAATTGGTAAATAGTAGTTGATATACTACGTACGTTTAAGGACGATAAAATAATGAAATGAAATTAAATAACGTTGCAAGAAAATGTCTTGAACGAAAGGAAGATTGAATTAGTTTCTCTCAAAACGTTCCCGTCAAACTTTAAGTAATTGGCACACGCTTTGAACCGTGAAATAATACTGCTACTGACGATAGTTGAGGACACATTAAAGTGATACCCACGCATTTCAGTGTCTTGTATTCTCTGAGATTAGTAAAAGCTTGTAATTGTCAGTGCTGGAATATTTGGGTATCAATAGTTATCGTGACTCGCCTATTTCACTTATTTCAATAAATTCTATTTCACCTACATTGCTCGCTAAATAAAATGTGATTATCGATTATAATGAAATATATGAACAATTGTAGCCGTAGTTATTAAGAAATACGAAATTTTTATCTTATATATCTACTTTACTATTGCTTTATCAAAGGTTCTACACTAATGAGAGAAATGTATAAAGCTTATCGATAGAAATTAATAAGAGACCGAGAGAAGTCATAAAGAATACGTTGTAATTTTATCTCTCAATAGGGGAAAATGTACAGCACAATGAAATCTTTTTACCCGACGACGAAAATAACTCGATACGCTACTGCGCACTGATAACCTCGCTGCATCTTAACGTAGAACACGTAAATAACGTGTGTTGGTTACGGCATCACGTTATCAGTTACGTCTCGCTTCTAAATGGACGATCTCTTCTTTCTAGGAAAATGAGATTTTAAACGACAAGGTTAACGATAACTTCCAATTTATCTACGTGCATTTGCTACGATAGAATAAATAAAATTTAACACTGAAACTACCGGCGTTAAATATCCTACATTTAAATATATTAAATAAGTGTACTGGAGAAGGGGAATCGAGAGCTGAAAAAAAATTATGATTATAGTAATTTTTATTTTGTGAGATAGTCGTGGAATATTCACTGTATGGTTTTTTTAATGTATACAAAATCAGGAGCCAGCCATTTAGCCGTGAACACCTCTACTGATAAGTATCGTGTATTTATATTACTTCCAAATTTTTCAATTATTACACAAAGTCAATAGAAGAATTTGAAATTTCTGATAAATACTTACAATTAAAATCTGAATTATTTTAAAGAATCATTAATTTCTAACACCTTACTATCATAAATCAAATGGACTTTTGTGTGAAGAAACTTTTATTGTTGCTAAAATTCAAAAAGTAGCCCCTAAATACTTCCATATACTGGCGTATAGTCAAAGCGAAAGATTGGGGCATGCTTTTCGCGCAGCTTTTTGAATCTTAAAAGAGGGAATGCGCACGCAGGTAGTCGAAATATTATATTATAGTATTATATGAATTATAATGGAGTATTGTACGAATTATAATGTAGGTACATAGAAGTTAAAAGTATCGTTATAGCAAATATGTTATTTATTTCCTGCAACGATTATCGGTTACAGAAATGTTGCACTAATCCATCCGTAGGAAAGTGTAAAGTCTCAATAATAAAACACAATTTTTCTAATTTTTCAATTTATGTCTGATTTGTTTACGACTGTAGTTTAGATGACAAATACGTCGTAAAATGATTGCGCGATCGAAGTTCTGCAAGCTGTGCAATGACGCGCAAATATTACAATGTGGTTTATAGTTTAAGAAGCGGGGGAGCAAATTCCTTAACGCGTATTCAGTGCACCTAGTAGCTCATAACGGAGCATTCTCACGGCATTCCTTTCTCTCGATACAAAGAAAATACGTGGATGGACATTACTATTAACCTCGAGGTCGGAATCTTAAATGCCCTTTTCACTTGGTGCGCTGTTCCTGGATTGATCATACATAAAACATCCAAAGAGTATCATTTGACTTTTTATAAAGCCCGATTACATTTATACAGCGATAGTCAAGCTAACGATAGTCCCTCATTATTCGAAAGGATGAAATAATATTTGCAACTTTTAATATTACAAAATTCCGGTCGAAATTTCCAGACGTCTTCTTCAGTCTCGAATATTTTGCATGGTACGCTGAAAAATACAGCAAACGTCGACAACGTCTAAAAGCAATAAAAGTAGAATAAAATCTCAGCTTCAGAATTATTCAGTGCATGCACATTCCTTTCGTCTACCCAGTCAGAATTTCCGCGAGCGATAAAAAGGACCGAAGATTTTCAGCCGACTAAGCGCACCGACGAAAATGCAGATCTGCCGAGGGTCAAGTTCGGTTGCTCGACATCGTCTTTCCCCCTCTCTCGTTTCTCCACCTAGCTTCCAACTCTTTCTCCTTACTCCCACCAATTCCAGCTCATTCACCCTCTCACTCTCTCCCCCTTTCTCTCTCTTTCTCCATCGTCTCTCGAAACGACACCGACCCCTCTCTCTTTTCTCCACCTTACCGTTCTTTCTCTCTCCTCTGCTTCCACCTTCGAAGCATTTCAAGGGTCAGTAGCGTTAAAACTGTTAATAGTAAACACCAACCCAACGATGCGAAATTGTTCAAAATGACTTGAAGGTCAGGACGTCCAGCATAGAAAAAGGTGGTAAAGAGGAGTACCCAATAAATTTTCACCATGCACTTCGAACATCATGCTTTTCCATCGGTGTAACACCGACATAAGTACAGTGCGCGCGCATCTATGTGTAAGTAAGTCCGGAGTGTGTGTCGGCGATGGGTTCGGGTCCGGTGGTAACCGGACTACGACATTCATACACGAACGAGAGATCGTGCGTGACTGGTCGGTTTGTAGCGGAGAGAGCGTACCATTCTTTCTTCGTGTGCGTGCGCGTGTATACACGAGGCTTAACCTGCTCGTACGTATCGTAAAGTTTCGAATGTGTAGGTCGGTCGTGCACGTGCGCCACGGTAATTGTGTTTGTGCGCGCCACGCTCCCGAGTAGGAGACAACGAAACAATGGAACGTCGTCTGGTCTTCGCGTAGAAGCGAGATAGACGAACGGACGATCCGTACTTTCTTGCTGGCCGTTCGACTCTTTTGGCCTCTCCTTGTCCGTACACACGAAACTGGCCTCACGACCAAGAGGGCTAGGGATTTCTGAAGACGGTTTTCAGGCTCCCGGCATCGAGAGAACGAGCTTGCTCGTGTCTGCCCCCTGGCGTACTCATTCTCAGTAGAGGCCGGGCCGCGTCGAGGAACGCTTTGTGTGTCGAACCGGAAAAAAAAGATTCGTAAAGGACCAGAAAGTGTGTGCGCTACTACTATCCGTCATTTCTCCAAGTGTTTGTGTGTTGTGTACATGCCTGTGCTTTTTATCAAGGAATATATTACTAGGTCGGAGAATTCGTTGAGTTTAAATCTTCATAAAACGTGTCAACGCTGTGAGATTGTGTAAATCGTGCGTGAGAATCTTCGATCGATATTGGATCATAGGACTCTAAGGAATGTGTACGAATTCGGGCCGGCGAACGTACACGAGTTTACTCGAAGTGTTTACCGACCGAGGCATTGATTTTCGTGCGAAATCGGTGTTACTCGTCTATCTTCGTCTCGCCGTAGGAGAATCGTAGACGCGCCGCATGGGCAGGCCGTTAATCGACGTCCGGCTCTTGTCATCGTTTGTTGTCTTCCGCGCGTCTTCTCCCGTATCTGTTATTCGTGTGTTTATCTCTATACGGAAATAAACAGAAGTGAACGTATTCCACGGCTAACGAATCTCCGTAAGATCGTGGTGCTTCTCACAGTGCCGTGTCGCCGCCTCGTTCTCTCGCTTCTCTTTCATCTTACGTTCCCTCGGCTCGTCCTGTCCCTTTTCCCCTTCTCCTGATCCCTCCACTGCTCTTTCTCTCTTTCTTTCTCTCCTTTCTCCGCTCCATTCCTCGGCCGACCGGTCTCAAGGGGGCGTGCTTGCCCACATTCAACAATGAGCGAACGCAAAACTATCTAAGCACGAGGCGCGAACGAATGGTTCCTGTGTTCTCTGACTGTGTGTGGCCTCGATCTCTGTCCCGCGAGCGTTTACGGCATAAACGATTATCTGTGCTTTTCTGGATTTCGAATGGATTCGCAACGGCTGGCCGGCTAACGAGAAGATCACCTTCAACAGCTCTACCATGAGGTATGTGCATCGATATTTTCACGTTGAGTTTATTCGCACGGTCTTAACCCTTCGCGATCCTGTATCGAGGATAACGCGGCTTATAGCTGTAGGAAAATAATTGCGTTGAAGAATTTAAGATGATTTAAGCTTGTAGCGAGGTAGACTTTAGAATTTCAACGTTATAAGTGTTAAAGTGGTATTTTAGTATTTGTAATTAATGTTAATGTCAAGTGAATAGAAATATATGTCAGTAATGATCTTACGACCTGTTGAATAATTCGAGTTAGAGAGGTTAAACGAGTAAAATATCTGTATCTGTCCATCCTTTGTCGATTTACTGAGCATAACAAAAATTTAAGACGTATAACCAAGTAACGTATCAACTTGACAACAAGGATTCTCTCCTAGTTTCAGACAGTTTCGTAGTTCCGGGAAAACCGAGGTAACTGAAAACATGGTTACACCTTGGTTCTAAGAATTTTTCATATTATTGTGCGTAGATCAACTGCGTTGACATTGATTCATAGTTGTCGGGTCAGCAGCTATAGCATTCTGATTTCGAAATGCCATTGCCTCGCGAGACAGATCGTGGGAAAAGTAGCGTGGAAAGATAACGCGTTTGTCCTAACGAAAGAAATCGATCGAACAATTCCAAATAGAGAGCGATTAACGGCAATTGGTACTCTCTTATCTCGTGAGGTAATCCACCGCGAAATAAGATCACCCAAATAGAGGGGAAATAATTGACTACCGACACGTGTTTGAAAATGTCAGTTCCTCCCCTTTTCAATTGGATGCTCCACAATACAAGGGACTCCCCTTTTGTACGTAATAGGGGGTTAAACAGAAATACTCAACGACCTCTCCTCAAAGTCACTTCTCAGCACGGCCTTTGACTTTGGAGGTTAAAGGTGTGTTTTTGTGTACCGCGTGGAAATATAATGCGTTTAGTCTAAGAAAAGAAATCGAACGAACAATTCCAAATAGACAGTGATTAACTGCATTTGATATTCTCTTATCTCTGGAGATAATCCGGTAGGAAAAATATCACCAAAATAAAGGATAAATAATTTACAACCGACACGTGTTTAAAATTGTCAGTTCCTCCCCTTTTGAATTGGATGCTCTGCAATACGAGGAGCTTCCCTCTTATACCTCTTCGTAAAGTGACTTTGACTTCGAATTAGAGGTTAGAGGGGTTTAACCTAACCAAAGAAGTCGATTGATTAATTTCTAATAGACAGCGATTAACTAAATTTGATAGTGTCTTATCTCGTGAGGTAATCTATCGCGAAAAAGGATCTCCAAAATAGAAAAGAAATCATTAACACTAGAACTACCGGCGTCAAATCTAACATATTTTAATAAATGAAGTAAGTACTTGAAAAAAGAGGGAATCAAGCGGCGGAAAATTTGATCGATTGGGTGATTTACGTTTATTAATATAGACGCAAAATATTTATTCTATGAATCTTACATAAACTTGGAGAATTTTTTGAAAAAATTGTGTACCAGTCATTTTGACTGGTTTGGTAGTTCTAGTGTTAACTACCGACATATGTATAAAATTGTCAGTTCCTCGCGTTTTAAATTAGATGCTCTTCAATACGAGAGGCTCTCATTTTGTGCGCAATTTGAGGTTAAATAGAAATATTCCACGACCTCTCCGTAAAGTGATTTTGACTTCTGATTGGTGGTTAGATATGTGTTTTTGTGTAGCTCGTTGAAAAATAATGTGTTTAGTCTAACAAAAGAAGTCGGTCGAACAACTCCAAATAGACAGCGATTAACTAAATTTGATGTTATCTTATCTTGTGAGGTAATCCAGTGCGAAAAACGATCACCAAAATAAAGGTAAAATAATTAACTACCGACACGTGTCTCATATTGTCAGTTTTTCCTCTTTGAATTGGATACTCTTCAATACGAGGGTCTCCCCTTTTGTACGTAATACGAGGTTAAACAGAAATACTCGACGACCT
Source organism: Cerceris rybyensis (assembly GCA_910591515.1). Classification (NCBI taxonomy): domain Eukaryota; kingdom Metazoa; phylum Arthropoda; class Insecta; order Hymenoptera; family Crabronidae; genus Cerceris; species Cerceris rybyensis. The sequence continues at coordinate 12,486,252 of OU342790.1, forward strand.
CTCTTCAAAGTCACTTTGCGGCACGGTCTTTGACTTCGGGGTTAGAGGTGTGTTTTTGTGTACCTCGTGGAAATCGTTACGTCGTTACGAAGTATTTTCGGGAAGGTTTGGAGGGATTCGACATCATCGGCCCTTCGTTCGGTAGTTCTTGGATCGTTGCCAAAAATACCGAGCAGTAGCCGGGAATATACACGATAGGTATATCTCTAGCCGTGGCAGGACATACCGGAAATAATATTTCAATTTGAAGAGGCTCGTGCTCTTGATTAGGATTGATATATCACTCTGTAAGTAATAATAATATTGATACTGCAGCATCCTCGTAAATTAATTGGGAATAAGTGTGATACTGAAATAGCGTTTGTTTATAAAGTAATTATATATTTGTAATTAATCAGGTTTGCCTTTACTGAGCTTCGTCAAAATATTGGATATTGTTTTAACACCTGATTTATCAAGATGGATAGAAAGACTTGGCCTGAATTTTTCGGAACTGTTCTATAGGGTCTGCAAGAAAGTAATTTTCGGTTTTTGATGAGAGCCAGTGTTACGTTTGTTCTCAATGATTTCTGGCAATGTTATGATTTTTTTCTTCTAACAATCGAAAGTTGTCACTTTTGACTTGGCTTAGAAACAAATTGCGCTTTATTTTGTTTGTAATTGTTTGTTTAGGGGAATGTTAACATAGAGTGAAAAACGAACATTTCTGATATGATTTACTTTTTTATTTTTTGCAAAATCTAAGCTTGGTTGGGAAGTGATGTCACAGCCTCCATGTAGCCCTGATCTTTCATATTACAGCTTCTAAAATATTGCAGGTTTCAAATGATTGAATATATATTTTCAAATATGGATTATCGACGTTAAACTTAATTTTTACTAATTTAAGTAGTCCTTCATCCTAATGATATTAACCCATTCGAGACCAATTGCACACCGTGTGTGCAATGACCTTGAATTGCAATTATCAGTCATTATAGAAAAAAACAGCCCTCGAAATAAGACTAGCCTAAAATAAAAGGTATCTTACAAATGTGTAAACATTACATTTGGTATTTGGTTCAATTTCGACCCTAAAGTAGGTGACCCAGAGCCACGATCATTAGAAATACAAGAAGTGCTACATATAAAGCCAAAAGTTATCGGTCTTTCTGGATAGTCTCCAAAAAAATGCACGGTCTCGAATGGGTTAAACCGTAGCGAAGCACGGGAACTTTCAGCTAGTGGATTAATAAAAAGCAAGAAGTCTCGAGTAGTCGGTTTGCCAAATACGAAACATCTCGTTACCCGTATGCAATGTGTTAATTATTCTGCGTTAGATAAGAAATTGTGTTGCTAATTATATTTCATCAAAGAAATTGATAACAATGATATAACACAATGTGGAATATTTGTATTCAGTGTGAGTTACAAAATATCTCATTCTCTTTTACACCTCTCTCTTCCTCTCTCTCATGTGCGTGCCTCTACGTAATCCCCGCACATATTTACAAGTATTATCATCGAAAGATATAGTCGGCTTATGGGGCTCTCGCCTTCCTCTTATTTCGTCCATGGCAATGCTCTCCGAGACCGGTAGTCATTTTGGGCATCCGATCGGCGAGATGACGGGGGCACCGACTGCGTAATTAAGGCAAATGGTTCATTAAGTTAGGTAACGTAAGACGAAGTTAGTTCGTACGCGGTGAAATACCTTCATTCAAGGCAGACCCGTTTTTCCAATTAAGTCATATAAAAATGTGAATCGCAACGAAAGCATCCAAGTGAATTACAGAATTATGCAGCCTCGTAATTCTCGCGTACGTGAGAAATTCACCCGAAACGCGTCAATTTGTGTACATTTTGTACTTTATGCCCTCACGCGAAGAAACTCGACAGTAATCAATGGTTTTTACTTGAAAGATATAAATGCAGAAACCGGTTTCACTTTTTCATATTTTTCCATCGTTGTAGGTTTTAATCGAACATGATTCGTACCCGTTTCACGAATGTAAAAATGATGTATAATAAACCGTCAAATATTTCTTTTTGTATGGCGTAATATTATTGCATCGGTAAAATTTCATGCGAGAAACTTTTAAAGCTTGCATGAGTCTTGTATGAAATATGTATATTTCTTGCTTTATTATCGATAGCGGAATTCCTTGCAACAGTGTTTCTAGAAAATTTTAAACATTGCAAAATTGTCTACATCGACTTAGAAAAAGAATGCAGCTGTACTTCAACGCTATAATTGTTAGAGTTAAATCCATTATATTTAACCGTTTGCGTACCACGAGCCACTTTCGCGCTCTTCAGTTTTTGTGTCGAAAAACCCCAAGACATTTTTTCAATGTTGACAATTGAAGGAAGACTTTGTTAACTTTGTTTTGCATCAGGTTTCTCTTTTATAATATAAAGTAATTCCAAATTAGGATACAAGCACGAGAAGATTGTTCTTGTTGTTGCACCACATAAAATAAAACACCAACTTTAGCTTATTTTGAAATAAAATCTCAAGTGCGCGAAAGTGGCTTTTGGCTTTTTTCGAAGTAATTTTTTAAAACCCTCCCGGTATTCAAACGGTTAAATATATTAAATGAGTACTTTGAAGAAAAAGAAATGGAAAGGTGGGACTCATAATTAATTCACTATATTTTAATATTTTTATAATACTTTATAAAATTTATATTTTATAAGGTGAACGTAGAATATCTACTCCGTGGCCTCCATATACAATTGGAGAATTTTTATAATAACAATGAGAAACCTGTCTTTTTGACTGCCTCAACCCATTCCCTTCCAAATTTTTCTTAGTTTGATTATTTCTGGAAGAAGTATTGTCTCAGAAATTAAATATCTAAATTTAATATTAAAAGACTTATAAAACGAATAACTTCCCAAATAGGGATTGTGGAACATATTGGAATAAATTAGTGTTTTCACTGATTTAACCTTATGAACTTGATATTTAATTACGAAATGGTATAGAATTAATAATTCAACAAATTCGAGAATCTCTCGTAACTAAATGCGTGTAAAGTCATTGTCTTTCCGTCTCATTCTAGAAGTAAGGAATTACATTCTTCCAGACTCTCTACCCCTCCAACATTTAACCTAATTTCGACACTCTTAACTCGTACAATGTCTCACTCCGCCACGCAAAATATTTCTCAAATAAATTACCCAAGAGGAATTAAATTCTCCTAAATATAGCAACAGCTCGTCGTTGTATTACATAACGCTGAAAATTTTCTAAATTCCCGTTCCTATATAAAGGACGCACGAAGATCGCACAAAAGTGCCATGGATAAAAGTCGTTGCGAAATCTGCTCGAGGCTTTGCCCGCTCGAAATCGCGTTTCCTTATTCCGTGCGCGCGTAATCGCCACTCACTCCGGGTAATTTCGATCCTCGATGCTCGATCGAAAAAGAATTATGACTCTGCCCGAATCACTTTAGCGGGTAATTGACTGCATTAACGTTACGTGGGCAGGTGAAGATAGACACCGGTCGTTTATCATGCGAGCCTGTATGCCGCATCCCCTCGCCACGGTGTCTGCATTCTCTTAGAAGCCTCCTACACAGGCAGAATTTCAAGTTCATTTTCATGGACGCTTCGTTGTTACCGCTTCGTCGTCTCTTTGATTCGTTTCTCTTTTTTTATTCGCCTCTGAAACGACACTAGTACTGCGATGCAGTTGGAAGTTCTTCTTCGGCGAGTGGGACAAATCTTTTTCGATCTTTTTCAACGGTCTGGCATCGATCACGTTTTTACGGCTTGGAGAATTGAGAAAGAGTTATTGGGTTATTGTTGCCGTTGCGAAAGCGAACAATCGATGTTATATGGGATTCGTGCGAGGGTATTTGAACTTGTTACTGGGTTAATTCTATATGGTTAGATTTTGTTGGTTGCGATGATTAGTTGGAGGATGGAATATTGGGAAGTGATGTGAATAGGATTTTAACCCTTAACACGTTCGTCGCCCAGCGCTATTTGGTTGAGTTTCTCGTGGGGCCCAAATCCGACTATCGCACAGTTGAAAAAAATAGTAACTCTAGAACCATTGATTTTAGAGAAAAATTTTATATACGAAAGTTTCATAGTATCGTGGAAAGAATATCGGAGCAATATTAATTTTTTATTTTTTATATTTCTTCAATGTCAACTTCATTTTTTTATAGGATAATTTATATCTTTCTTTGCAGATTTTCATTCTATAAAAGAAATAAAGAAACTTTTGTATAAGTCATTTTCTTGTTGGACGTTATGTTAAAAAGATATTTAATGGAAAAGAGCCTACTGAAGCTTTTTTCGATAGGCGGAATGTGTCCCGTCAACAATAAGAATAATTTAGTAATAAAAGTGATTTTTAATTTTTTTATGTTCTAGATCCTATATTTATATTTCAATGTTGATTCTATTAAATTCCTTTTAAAAATTCAACTGAAAATCCTATTTAACTTGAACAAGAAAAGCGTCACCCGTATTTGGGTGACGGGGCCTCCGCGGCAGTATACCCGTCACCCAGATATGGGTGACGCGGTGACGAACGTGTTAAATGCGCGATTTTGTTTTTTTAATCAGAAAAAATGTTTTTAATATCCGTATATAGTTTAGATTATAGGAAAAATATTTAAAAAATTCTTTTGAAAGAATTCAGCTTCTAAATTACCTGAAAATCCTTTGTCACAATTATGCAACACTGCGCGTTCCTAGGTAAGCAGATGTATGGGGAATTATTGACTCATGTAAATAGCATAAAAAACTATTTTAGTACTTAATTATAGTTCTATTTATTATGAGAGTTATAAAAACAGTTATTTTCTCTATTATAACAAAGACCGAGGAAAGTTATTCCAATATCACTTTTTTCCGCGCCGATGAAAACCCGCTAAAACTGACAAATAATTAAAACATTTGAAAGTTGGTGCCACTGCACCTGTCAAAAATTTACAAAGTACACTATAGTCTATGACAAAGTTTGTTCAGAAACCGTAATCCGTTCAGATTTTTTTTTTATTCTCATAGAATTAGTATGTTGCAGAAATGCAACTCCGCGAATTTAAGGGTTAAAGCTTTGAGGGTTAGCATAGATGTCTGAGAAAGAAATGAATTGTTTGTGTATATATGGTTGAAGTTCAAAAATTGGAATATAACTTTTGAAATATTATTGTAGAAATAGTAATTTACATTTGTGTGTATTGATAGTTTAGTTCTCTGATTTAGAAGGTGGTTTTGGATGGCCTAATAAATAATTATGTTTTATTATTTAAAAATATTTGTGCAAAGGATTGAATAACAGATTCGACTTGATTTTGAAGTATTTAATTGGAAAACGATTGTCACTTTTAAATATTAAATTAAGATATTTTCCAAACACATTTTCTAGTACAGGTGTATCTTATGTTACTTTAATATATTAAGTGTAACGCTGGTTTTTAGCGACCGCCATTATATTTTCCAGTTAGGCCCTTTATTAGTAAAGTTATCGACTTTTAATATAATCTTAGATCTCCTTCTTATAAACCACTAATTACGGCTCGGTCAAATTGCGACAACGTAGCTCGGGAAAAAAACTTACCGTCGGTTTTCATTGACCAGCGTCAACATGAATGAAAAATAAACGCCAAAGAGCTTCCGGAGGCTCATTGCTTTCAGATGCAGTTCTATACCTTTGAATTGATGGAATTATTCATCCGTTCATTTCAAATATTGTATCTGCCAGCGTTACAAATAAATTATTCTTTCAAAGTTATCCTACATTAACAGTAACCGTACCATATGTCGTCAAATAATCGCTTTATTTAAATGGTAATATACAATTGTGATTTATATAATTTTAATTTTAATTAATGGCTATATTGTGTTTCCTATATTAAGTTAGCAATCTCTTGTATTTATGTAAGTAAGATGCTACTGTTATTTCATAACTGCAAGTTTTACTATGGTAAAAATAAATATCAACAAAATATCGGTACAGTTACGGTCAACATGGCATACAGCACATTAATTTATTTATTGCCGGTGTCACAACACGAAGGAATTTCGTACTTACAAGGATCACAAATAACACCGCGTTTATCTTGTTAGATACATCTCAAAGTCGGCGGGGATTATTGCACGTCATTGAATGAATGTGGCATTAGCAGATTATACGCTACGTTTTGAATCTCAATCGCTTCGTTCGCGGCGCACAATGCACGCGTCCCACACCTGCATCCTTTTTCTACAAGATACCGAGTCCGAGCTTATCTTGCGTTTATGTAGGTTCAGCTTCCCTTCCTCATTTTTTCCTCTCTCCTTCTCTCTCTCTCTCTCGCTCCTCTCTCCTCTCTCTATTTCTCTCACGTGCGGGCAAACACACACGCACACACGGTCACTCATTTCTCTCTCTCCTCTCTCTATTTCTCTCACGTGCTCGCAACACACACACACACGTTCACTCATTTCTCTCTCTTTCTCTCTCCTCTCCTCTCTCTATTTGCCTCACGTGCGGGCAAACACACACTCACACGTTCACTCATTTCTCTCTCTCCTCTCTCTATTTCTCTCACGTGCTCGCAACACACACACACACACACACTTCTTCACACGTTCACTCATATCTCTCTCTCTCTCCCTCTCTCTCTCCTCTCTCTTTATTTCTCTCACGTGCTCGCAAACACACACGTTCACTCATATTTCTCTCTCTCTCTCTCTTTCTCTCTCTATTTCTCTCACGTGCGCGCAAACACACACACACCTACACGTTCACTCAATTTTCTCTCTCTCTCTCTCACACACACTGACTGTCACTGTCACTCTTCTCTTTTTCTCTCTCCACGCGCGATAGAGGCAGCAAACTTCCGCCCTTGTAGGCTAAAGTTCCTAATGAATCTTTTGTTGAGTTTCCCTGTTTGTGTTATCATTTGAAAAGCGTGACAATCGGCACTTTCTTCTCTGTAACGGTCATTTTGTAGTAGAAAAAGAAATGAACGCGAAGAACTGAAAGAATGTTCCATTTACAGCGTGTAATCTGTTATTCTTGTTTTTGTACACGGGCTTCGAACGTAATTAATTTACGGTAAGAGGGCACTCGTTGTAAATCTTTTTTTGTAGAGACTCATCGTTTAGGTGCAAATGCTTAACGATGGCTTTCCTGTGCAAAATCGTGTACGTGTAGATCGTTTGACAAGATTAAGGTACGACACACCCGGTTACACGCATCGGTGAATTTCTTCGAAAGAATTGGTCGCGATGGATACCTTGTTGAAATTCTTACTCGAGCAATTATCCACCGTAACGAATAGCATGAGATACTTTTTTTTTGCTTTAGACAATGTAACGTTAAAAGTACGTTGAAAAATGTGTAGCAGAAAATATCTTCAGGCTTGAAACCATGACTTTTTAGATTGTAGTTCTTTAGGAATTGTGATAGTTTAAATTTGAATCATTCTTTTTACAAACGCTAATAAGATATTTTGTCAAACTAGTGTAAAATAATGAAGAAAAATGATAAATTTTCAATTGCTTAGTTACGAAATGATTATTGAGAGGAAAGAATCAGTGAAGCAATGTGATTGTTGATTCACCGACGCAATGGAGTAATTGACGTTGATGTTTAGAAAACCTCATTAACACTGGATCTATCGGCGATTAATTCAATATATTTAAAATTGTCAAGTAAATCTATCTGAATTAAATAAATGAAGAGGACAGAAAGCTTGATCAATTCACAGCAAATTTTCCAAAAATTCAGGGCAAATCATTTTGACCACCTTGACAGATCTAGTGTTAAATATGAACTTTTATTCACCTCCTCACTGTCATCCAAAGAAACACGAATGTGAAAAGGGTTAAACTATCTATTCAATCACTTAAAATCTTCAAGATAGGCGTAGAAATTTGAAAAAGGCCCGGCGTTAGAAGTAAAAATGTACATCAATCAATCATTTCGTCCACCTCTTGGCAACCGTCGATATAAAAGAGTGTTTAACCCGTTGCCGCACACTTTTAATTTGACGAAAGTGCTCAGAAACACACACGAAAATATTTCGAACCTTTAAAGCATGAAAAATCGCACAAAAAGAACAATTGATATGTTATCTGGAATGTTACATCTTTTTTTCGGTGTATCACTGAGTAATTAACAAATAAATACATTAGTACAAAAATGTGAAGGACTGCTATAGCCGTCATTTGCGGCAACGTGTTAACGATGGTCACACAAGACACGGTTCTTTTTTTTACAGAAAATTGGAGGAGCAATGAGAAAGAGGCGCATCAATTAGGCAAAGTGGCGTGAACAATGCGTCATGGCTTCCTCTCTAGGGGGAGCAGGAATGCCGTCGGGTATTCCGACTCCACGAAGAGTAAACCTAGAGTTTCCACCGCCTCCGCCATATCCACCCCCTCATAGTCAGGTATGATGCCTTTGCAAGGTATAATTTTGAATTGAACCTATGCATAATTTCCGTCACTCTTTAAACATTTACTTCGCCATCTCTCTCGAAGCTTATAATCAATTCTGACGCATGGTTTTCGTTTAATCTGAACCGTTGTACGTTCCGTAACTAACTTTATAATTCTGCGATGCATATGTAATAATCTCACTGTACATTTCTACGTAACGATGTATTTCCTCGTCAGTTTTCGTTAACTTTCTAATTTTAAGTAGAACAACCTGGAACAGAAAGAAGAAATAAGAATTTTGACAAACTTCAGAACCTATTTTATTTCCATTTTCGAATACATAGCTTTACGTGGATTATGCGTTAATTTTATTCAAATTCAAATTAATCAGCTTTCTTATCAAGACGTCAATCAACTACTTGGCGCATTCTGCACAAGGAACTTTAGTTGATTATTCGCTCAGGTGGAAACCTCTATTAGTATAAGCCTTTACTATAATCAGTTTAAGTAGACTAGATCATAATCATTTAAAAAGTAGACTAGTATAAGTTTAATAGATCTGTTTATTTTTAACCCATTCACTGCCAACTACGAGATATCTCGTCTTTGCACTATAAGTTGGAATTAATAAGTTGGCAATAACAGCCGAACGTGTGTAGCATTTTTGGAACAAAAATTTTCTTAGTATCACTACAAGTGTTGAGATTATATTTTTGAATAATTAAGTAAATTACTGTTTTAAAAACTTACTGTCATCTTCTCAAATTTTATCACGTAAGCTAATATTTGCTTAGTTTCTCTGGCAGTGTCTAGGTTAATCATTTGAGTGTCTAACAGCGTAGTCCTTTATCTTCTGTTTAGTCCTTAACGCTAGAACGACCAAGCAAGTCAAAATGACTTGTTCACATCTTTTTCCAAAAATTCCCTAAGTTTAATCGAAAGTCCTACACTAGAAATTCTAAGTTGATCTTATAAAACACACATTCATATTTCCCACCCCTTGATTTCTCTTCTTCCAAAATTCTCATTTAATATATTTTAATGTAATAAATTTAACGTCGGTCGTTCTAGTGTTAAAAGTACCAATCTAATCGATCTATAAAATCGATGACACTTTTAATAATATCTAAATTTTACAAAACTATTATTTTTCCCTAGAATAATTTACCTTAAATTAGAAAACTATTTAATTCCCTACTCCATTTATCGCGCCACGAGTGTCGCACAAACTTGTAACCGAAAGAATTAAGAACTCTATATTTCTGAAAATGTGCGCACTCTTCTGCAGATATATCCACCGTTAACACTTTGAACGCCACCAGTACTTCGTTAGATTCATCATTTTTACTGAAGTGGAACTTTTTCTATTAAATTCGTATTTTTGCAAAGCAGAACCTTTAAAGATACAGATAGATAAATAATCGGCAGACCTTTATCTGTTTAATGTCGATATTTAAATATTTAATATATCCGAGAATTCATAAATACTACAATTTTAAAGGGTATAGCAGGATAAGGTGGCCAAAAGTGCCCTTGAACCGATTTCAATGGGGGTAGTCTCATTCGATAGATAATGCTCGGCGATCATTGTGTACCAAATTTTAACCCTTTATCTTGATCGGAAGGGTAGTTATGGGGAAAATTTAAAAAACAGGTTTTTGGCCCTTTTCCCCCATTTATTGAGGTGTAAAAAATCCGAAAAAATTCTGGCATATTCTACACGGTACCGGACATGTTGGAGAATTTTTTCAGATTTTTCCGTCGAAGTACCTAAGCGTGAAAAATGGGCAAAGTCAAAAAAAACGGAAAAAAGAAGATTTCGTATCGAAATCTTCGAGGTACAACTTTTTGTTTTATATAGTAACAATCTAACACCTACGATTGTTATCCCCAATTTTTTTCAGATTTTTAAACCACCTGCGTCATTATGAAAAAAATCGAAAACCGATTTTCGGGACGTATTTTGATCTAAAACGCAAGAAGTAATTGTTATTTTTCCATTATTTTCATAGAGTATGTTCATTTTGTGGTTTTTAATGTTTTACCATTACAGATAATTTCATAACAATAAAAGGAATTGAGATAACTCACTTATCTGTAAACTATGTGTTACATTATGTACCATAATTTTGAACGTTCTTTCAACAGCAGCAGTGGCCACGCGTCTAGAGTGTCTGCTCTGGAACCGCTATGAACTTTTTGTCGCGGGTTCGCGTCCCGGAAGGTATATTTTTTTTTTCTTTTTTTTTTAATCTGTAAATGCATAAAAATAATCAATAATCATTTTTAACAGCTATTGCGATAATCCTAAATGCATAAAAAATGTATATCGTATAGAAAATAGTTTTAGAGCATATCTGTTGCTTTGCCGGCTCTCTCTAGCAATATGTTATCCCATGGTTACGGATATTTTTAAACTTTTAAATTACGGAAATGTTAACTTATTATGGTATATAAAAATGTATATACGGCACCAAAGATCACAACACTTGCACTAACAGAGTATATGCACGTAATGATTACTTTACTTGCATGTTTCTTTCCCTTATATTCAAAGAAGAATCGTTGACATGGAGGGGATATGCTCGAAACTTGGAAAATATTAATTTCTATTGGTTTGTATTATATTGCCATTTTTAATTTGTTAATTCTGAAATGAGCGTAGGGAAGACAGTTTATGGTTGGGTCTCCGCTATTGTCTCGAATGTGTCAAACCGATTTAATGCTGGGTATGTTACCATTTATGAATATTTGTACTTTTTTAAGTATGTACAGTTCCATGTGACTAGGTAGAGACAGAAACCATTTAACAGTGAATTGACCAATATAACATAAATACCTATAGGGGATTAGCTTAGTATCTGCGCCAAACCTTCAATGCCAGCAGGCCATTGGTGAAGGCTTACGGACAGGAAGGGTTCGTGTGATGTTGGAGCAGGCGCAATAAAATAATAAAATCCTGCAAACTAAATTATATGCCTCTATTTCTTAAAGGTATTTTGACAGCGATACAAATGCTCATCAGTAAGATATCTAAAAGCTTAAGAAGTAAATTCGTATATAACAATAAAGCAATTTTAACGATTGTATCTATTGTACAGTTATGGCCCTCAAACGTATTATTTATTCTATATGATTTCGGAACAAATAACAAACTAGTACTTATGGCGAAAAATAATAATCTACCAAAAGAAAGGAACTTTTGTTTTCATTCAACATGATTTCGGCAGGAATTTGTCAAGGTATAAACTCCGTTCCTTTAGTGCCGAATATACATTTTTATATACCATAATAAGTTAACATTTCCGTAATTTAAATGTTTAAAAATATCCGTAACCATGGGATAACATATTGCTAGAGAGAGCCGGCAAAACAACAGATATGCTGTAAAACTATTTTCTATACGATATACATTTTTTATGCATTTAGGATTATCGCAATAGCTGTTAAAAATGATTATTGATTATTTTTATGCATTTACAGATTAAAAAAAAAAAGAAAAAAAAATATACCTTCCGGGACGCGAACCCGCGACAAAAAGTTCATAGCGGTTCCAGAGCAGACACTCTAGACGCGTGGCCACTGCTGCTGTTGAAAGAAAGTTCAAAATTATGGTACATAATGTAACACATAGTTTACAGATAAGTGAGTTATCTCAATTCCTTTTATTGTTATGAAATTATCTGTAATGGTAAAACATTAAAAACCACAAAATGAACATACTCTATGAAAATAATGGAAAAATAACAATTACTTCTTGCGTTTTAGATCAAAATACGTCCCGAAAATCGGTTTTCGATTTTTTTCATAATGACGCAGGTGGTTTAAAAATCTGAAAAAAATTGGGGATAACAATCGTAGGTGTTAGATTGTTACTATATAAAACAAAAAGTTGTACCTCGAAGATTTCGATACGAAATCTTCTTTTTTCCGTTTTTTTTGACTTTGCCCATTTTTCACGCTTAGGTACTTCGACGGAAAAATCTGAAAAAATTCTCCAACATGTCCGGTACCGTGTAGAATATGCCAGAATTTTTTCGGATTTTTTACACCTCAATAAATGGGGGAAAAGGGCCAAAAACCTGTTTTTTTAATTTTCCCCATAACTACCCTTCCGATCAAGATAAAGGGTTAAAATTTGGTACACAATGATCGCCGAGCATTATCTATCGAATGAGACTACCCCCATTGAAATCGGTTCAAGGGCACTTTTGAGCACCTTATCCTGCTATACCCTTTACACGGAAATTTAATGAATTCAACAGTGCCGGTCACCGGTGACCTCCATGGCAGTCAAAGTGTTAAATAAAGATGAAAACGCTTTTGGCAGTTAGAATTATCCCGTTTTGCGCTTAAGACTTAATGCATAATTAGCACTTCCGTCTCAGATGGCATGCACAGGTTTAGTGGACCCGGCATCGGCATCGTCGCCAATGACGAGTTCTTCCCATCAGCATCCCCTTCAGGATTATTCGTACGCGTACTACGAACCTGGCCCTAGTCGTTTGCACGGTGCATATCCGCCGGAAATGCCTCTGAATCGCGTCCAACAGCAGCAACAGCAACAACTCCGTGTCGAGCCGTTTAAAAGACACACTTACATGACTCGTTACGGCACGGAGGAGAACATTTACGAGGAAATATCGGAAATTAGGTAACAATGTAGATATTTACTTAATTATATAAGAATTACATCGAAATTGAATATAACTCATTACTTTTATTTTTATACAATGCTTTTTACTTTTCAACGATTGAAAAGAGAAGAACCGTTTAGAGAACTTATGTAGTTTTATTTAAATTTATAAAATTTCTTTTTAAAATTATGTTAGGAAGGTGAACAATTAATAAGTTTATGTGGCGTCTGAGATACAATTGAATGTTGCTCGAAGGAGCTATGTTTGGTATAATGTTAAGTTTCTGGATTAACACTTTACTGACCGGTATTTTTTAACATCCTGCCCACTTATGATCGGTCATTTGCATGCAAATATTTCCCCGATACTGATATCTCTTCGAAAATTGCAAAGTTTCTTCACTGAGTCCTTGGCACAGTTAACCGCAATGAACAATAATAATTTATTAATTGCCGTAGCAATCAATTGATAAGTTAAAAATTCAAAAGTGGTGGGTCCGAAAAGCCGATTAATCGGCTACTGGTCGGTAAAGTGTTAATAAAATTAGCGGGCCCATTTGTGGACCCATAGTCACCAACACTATGGGGTTACTATCTAAGAGATTTTTTTCTCAACACTATATCTATTAAGCAAGTCAAAACGATTGTTTCCCAATTTAAAAAAATAGTTCTCAAAATTTCTACGACAGTCTTGTCTTGATTCCCCTGTTTTCAAAGCACCTACTTAACACTAGGTCTACGGCATCCGTAAAATTGACGGATGCCTCCTTTTTTTTAAATATTTCTCAAATTTCAAGAGAAGCGGAGCAGTAGATATTTCACGTTTAATCAATCATATTTTTTGCCGCTTGATCCTACTTTTTCCAAAGTACTTAATTAATATATTTGCATGTACCAGATTTAGCGGCCATAATCTAGTGTTAATACGTTGAAAACAGATTCAACGACGGTACTTCTAGTGTTAAATAATTACGTAAAATAGTCCCTGCGGTTAAGAAACCCCAAACAATTTTATAATACAGAATCCCCGAATGTGACCTCGGTTGTTCCAACCCTCAGGATAAAGGAACACCCTGAGGAAGAGGGTGTTCATTTTCAAGACACTGTTTGGCTTCTTACGGTCGATATGAGCGGCGAAGATAACCCACAGAATTACGTTTCATTCAGTCTAAGTAGTTGATGAATACGCACGTTCATTCGTCCGACGCGAAGTGAACTTCACTAACGCAAGTGAATGCGGTTTAAGTGGACAACAAGCTTCCAGCCACTTGCCCCGATTCGACGTATCCCGCACCGGATGCCACGAGAAGACGGCGATTAAGTTACGAGAACAATAAGAAAACAAGTCGGTAGATTGTTCGTCCAGCGTGGCGTCCTCGGCCGGGATGCATAAGTCATGTATCGGGACAAGATAAATACCCATTGAAATCGAATCCGAGTTCTCAAGTAAATTACTACGTTATTCGAGGCGTTTTACCATTGACACTGCAATTCCTGCTCCTCTTTTCGTATGTTCATCCTGAATGGGATATGTTACCAATCGTGGAGATATTCAATAGGTATTTAATTTCATTGAAAGATCCAATGTAAAGCGAAAAAATACCATTTTGTTGGAATTCTTTTCAATATTGTCTAACTTTCCAATAAGTCTTCTTGTATAAGGCGAACCTTTTGACCTCTAACACTTACTGATTGAAGTTAAGTAATAATTCAAGATGACGCGCAAGTAAAGATTCATAATTCTCTGATATTAACACTACGACTACCAAGCAAGTCAAAATAATTCGTTCTCAATTTTTTTCAAAAGTTCTCCATGTATAGAGGTCATCTATAGATCAGATATTCTACTTTCATCTTATAAAATACAGATTATCGAGTCGATCATCTTTCCCACCTCTTGATTTCTCTTTTTCCATAGTATATATTTAATATATTGAAATATAATATATTTGTCGGTGGTAGTTCTAGTTTTAACACTAGATCTACCGAGGAGGTCAAAATGACTTGCTGAATTGTATCTATATCTATTTTGTAAAATGTGAGAGTTTAACACTAGATTTACGGAGCCAATTTGACTCATTCTAAATTTGATTACTGTATATAAAACTTTCATTTAAATTGATTTGGAACTATTTGCTTTGCAAAAAACTTCAATTTTCTTGTATGAGTCAAATTGGCTCATTTTCGAAAAATAGGTATATCAACATTCGTAAATCTAGTGTTAAATCAATTTAGTTTGTTGCACATTTCATTCTGTTTCTTCTGACGAATTTACATAGTATCTTGAAACACACTGAATTAGTCGATAGTTCTAGTGTTAAGTATCCTTCTCTCGTTTTTGTGTTTACTTTGCGGATCTAATTATGATGGTCCTTTCGCTTAGCACTTACAATTCTAAATGAATTTAAGATGATACTGAGATACATTAAATTCTAACAAGAAAAAGATCTCCATCAGGAAAGAAGAATTTGACACTAAACCTATCAAGCCGATCGAAATGACCGGTTTCCAATTTTCACTAAAAATTCGCTAAGTTTATAAACAAGCCATGAAGCAAATATTCCATTTATGTTTTATAAAACTTAAATTAGTTAATAGAACATCATCATTCCTCCTTCCAAAAGTACTTATTCATTATATTTAAATATAAGTAGATATAAGTCTTAGTGTTAAAAAAGTGCCCTCTAATTTGAAGTCCTAGACTTGACTTTATAACCGTCATAGCTCGCTACCGTTAAGTATAGGTAACACGTCGATTATCGAATTCATCGTGATAATTGGCGATCTTTGACTAATTAGCAGGCAATGTCACCGGGCGTTGCACGGTTCAAGGAGATCTTTAGTGGCGGAGGAGGTTCGACGAGTACAGTCACGGCATCGCCGTGTGCTCGGAGAATTGAACTTAAGCGTGGAGGCGATGTTAATGCCTACCGTGGTCGACAACAACGACGAGGATGAGTCGCAGGATCAACATGGAGCATCCACAGAGGAACTATTATCCTCGGTCAGTCCGACCGATGATCTTCTTTCGCCCGTTGGATGTGACATGGACAGCGGATTCAGTGGAAGTTCTAGTGCCAGTTATAGGTTGGCGAAAATTTATTTTATAGATTTTTTGCATTCGTTATTGTTAAGAATTAAACACTAAATCTACCAATCTAGTGAAAAAATCGGTTCAAAATTTTTTCTAAAAACTATTTACCTTGTGAAACATAAATTAGTTAATTCATCGTTTTTTTTCTCTGATCATTTCTACTTTTCTACTTATTAAGTATAGCTAAATTTTAGTAGATATAACATTGGTAGTTTTACTGTTAATAAACTATATTCCGTAATTTGGTTTTTACCTAACCCTTTCAGTGCCGGATGACGTGATATCATTATTAACAAAAGTGCTAACAGTTGGCATCGAAGCGTTCATACTCAGTTTTCAATACAATATCAGTAATTTTATGACAGACAACTGTAAATACACAGTTTATGCTCTATATTCCGCGTTCTATACGAAATTATCGCCAAATGACAATTCTTTTTATTTCCAATAACATTTTTCATTAAATCAATCAATTTTTTTCGCTGGGCACTAAAAGGGTTAAAAGATGGCTAGGGAGTGGAGACATCTCACGTTTTCAAACATCTATTCCCGCCATTTCCTTTTTGAAATTCCCAAATCCAGTCTCCTAAAGTAAACAAATCGCATAGTCCTTTACTTTAGTAAACTGAATTTGGAGATTCCAAAATATGTAAAGCTTCAATAACAGCGGCGACCCGATGGTCTTGCGTGCTCCTTGTGAATTAGACTCACCATGAATCATAAATTGAACAATAATTTTGGAATAACTCTTCAATTTTTCTCTCACGTGGATAGACTTTAATACATAAATATATTTTATAGTAATACTCCAGCATAGATAGAAAAAATTCGAGTAGAATTAAGTAGAAAGTTTCTGGAAATGAAATTCAAACCTAAGGTGTTAAAAGTAACAATGTTTTACATATTATAAAGAATACTTCGTGTACACATTATTCTTCTCGTGTTACCAATTATTTGTAACAGGGAACTCTGCACATTCTTCAATTGCAAAGAAATTCTATCTTTCCGAGGAACTAACTTTTTAACTCTTTCTTTATTTGAAAGGAAGGAAAATAAAAAAATTATTGATTTCGTTCGCGTAGGTCGGGACTGGGATCTTTAAGGAGGGGAATGGGGAAAACCAGCACTCCAGAGGTACCTGGCAGCCAACGTAAAACAAAGGCTGCTATGATCTGGAAAAAAGGCTGGAAGGGTTGGAAGAAGTTGCACTCTTTTGGAAGTAACAACAATAACAACAAAATCGGTGAGTCATCAAAAATTAGAAATGTTTACGTCATTCTTAAAAGTTAAAATTTCGTCTTCTAGAATTTCTCATTGAATCGTAGTTAGTCTTAACACATTGTATGCGGGTGTTTTTTAACGTCTCATTAACACGTTGACTACCATGGGGGTCACCGGTGACCGGCGTTATTGAATTCAATAAAATTCCATATTACCTTTCAATTGCAATTTTTATGAATTCTCTAACATATTGAATATTTAAATATTGGCATTAAGAAAATAAAGGTCTACCAAATATTTATGAATCTGTATCTTTAAAGTTTCCGCTTTATAAAGATGTGAATTTGATAGAAATAGTTTCACTCTATTAGAAATTATGAAATTACAAAATACCTTTGGCGTTCAACGTGTTAAGGCTCAAGAGGGAAACTTGTTGGCAAATTTTAAATGAATAAATTATATTTTTACAAAATATTAGTATGAATTGAAAACTGCGTACTTTCCGAATTCGAAAATATAAGTACTTAACTTTTCAAAACTAAGTGATTAATGCCACAAATCGCATTTTTTAAACGTTCTATGCATAGTTTTCGAAAAACGTACTTTTACATCGCCCGCATACAATGTGATTCGTTTCTTTCCTTACTGACTTTGATAAGTGAAAGAAATGCGGTGATTAGTAATCGTTAATAGACCAAACAATAATCGCCAGTGGTCAGCAATATTTCCATTTTCAACGAATTAAGATAAAGAAATTCCATAGCATTGCAGCAAGTGCTACAGTCGAAGCTGGTTAAGCTTCGGTCACGAACCACTCATGGCCACGAATTAATTGTACTCCCAACGACTGTAGGGGCATCGTTAAAAATTCTCGTTGCGCGATTCATGAATCGCGTGCCGTGAATACAGGACCGTATTTTCCTCGAAACGACTTCTTGCTTGAATAATAGGACCTCCAAGTTTCATTTCTTTCCTGCGGAATTCCCTAAATTACGAGCAACCGTCAATGCGAGAAAATATCTTGGTCTTTTCTTTCCCTTCGTATAATCTTTTTCCCACTTTTTCAGCATATTTCTTGAACTTATAGAGCAGCAGAATAGTAGATATTTTATGCGTATTTTATAATACAGAAGTTACTTTACTAATGGTATTTTTTACAGCTTGATGCGCCCTTTTCCTTAGTATTGGGTTGACAAGAAAGTAATTTCGGTTTTGTAGCATGAAATGGAACTCAGTTTTTCTTAACAATAAATTTTTTCAATGACCTTTGTTCCATGACCTTTTGTCATCTTTTTGACAAATTCATGATTCCGTTTTTATAGAACTTCTGGCTCTTATCAGCAAAAAACTGAACCGAATGCGATTTTAGGCTATCATCGCTAGTAAAAGTTTCACCATTCAAAAAGTTTTACAGGGATCAAAATAAATGGTAATCTTATGATGTCAGATGAAGATTATATGGGGGCCATGACATCACTTCCAAACTAACCATTGCCTTTACGAAAAATAAAAAAGTAAAATAAGTCGGAAATTTTCGTTTTTACACTCCATGTTAAAATTCACCCTAAGCAAACAATTACAAACAAAATAAAGCACAATTGTTTTTCTAAGCCAAGCCAAAGTGATAATTTTCAATTGTCAGAAGAAAAACATCATAACATTGTCAGAAGTCATTCAGAACAAACGTAATTCTAGCTCTCAGCGAAAACCGAAATTACTTTCTTTCCAATCCAATAGTTATTTCGTATATTTAATGTACTAGATTTCGTGGCTGTAACGTAACGTAAAAGTAAGGAATGACATTCGTTATGCAGTACATTGAATAGGAAATAATTTACAATTGCAAAATATACGAAGTTTAAAGTGTCAGTGGGATGGAACACGATAAAATTATTTTTATAACATTAATTTTACGTTAAATTATAGCGTATATCAAGAAACAGTGATCAATTTTTATTTTACTAATGTAATTTTGAATTATTGCTGCGGTAGTTATGAAAAAACTCGTACGACAAGGGGTTAATTAGAATCCTGAGTTTCTTGGATCAGAATTATCATCGATAGTATCTACATATGTTCTTTTTTCTCATCTTTCCCTCCGGATGAGCCGCTAGACCACATTTCAATACATTACGAACTTTGCAATTAAATTTTTCAAATTGAGCAAAAAATGGTGACTCTTTAAAGGCATTTGAAAGTCATAGTCTACAAAACGCACACGAGCATCATGAAGAAGGTGTATTTATCTCTTATAAAAGTACAACTGCAAATATGCAATGGATATTGAACCCTGCTGTTCTCACAGATTTGTACTCCCCAAAATAATGACCATATTTTATCAAATACTCTTTTTTGTGCATTTCTCTTATTATTATTAAACATTTTTTAACCCTTTGAGGACGACGGGCGCATATATTCGCCCTGAGAAAGAAATTGGTTATAGTTTGTCGGTGCATATATAAACGGTTAGAGTTGAAAAATTGAAATATTATTTTACAAAGAGTAAATTTCAACTTGTATACATTAACAGACTGTCTTTCCGGTGAAAAAGTGTTTTTTCATCGCTAAATAATTGATTGTTTCTCGATATTCAAAAATGCCTCCGTCCGCAAAGGGTTAAACTTTCTGCCCATTTGTTCCTATATTACATATTGGGTTGTTCGGAAAGTAATTTCGTTTTTTTCGGTGAGAATGAAAGACGATTTTCTTGTAGTCCATAAATATGTCACTGAATTATATATTCTCCATTTTGTTCTAATACCTTTTGTCATCTTTCTGGCAGTGGTATGATTCGACGTTCATAAAAGTTTTGATCTTTGCTGGCAAAAAAATCAAAGCCTTTTTTGACGTCCTCATTCGAAGTAAAGGTTTTGCCGTTCAAAAAATTTTGCAATCCAGTTTTGCCACTGGCGTTATGTTAATGCGTCTTCTCCATAAAAATCGAATAATTTTTTTCTTGCTTGAACAGCATTTTTACCGTTTCGATAGTAAAAAAGTTAAATATGGCGAAAATGCTGCTTTCGACTTTCCATCTTTAATAGAGCACCAAAGAAAAACTATTGTTTAGAATCAACATCAAATCAAACAAATTTTTTCACAAACAAGCGTTGCTATATCAACTGTCAAAATATATAATAGCAATGCGAATTAAGTGTGAAGTTAATTGTGAAAAAATATAATTATGTCCTCCGTCAGGAAAAAACGAAATTACTTTCCGAACAATCTAATATTTTGTAAAATATGAACCTTTTGTCCATTGAGTCACTATGACTCGAAGGAAAACGAACGTGAGATATAAATAAGAACAACAAGGTTGATAGATGACTTTTACACCACCCTGTACTTTTATTTTATCGATTACATGCCAAAAAATTCGTATCAGCGATCGATCTTCAGACGCGACAGACGCATCGAGCACGACGATTGGCGAATACCTTTTGTGTGTCTATTTCACGTCTGTCGCGCATAACTGCACAAGTATGTACAGTCCTTTCTTTCATGGGAACACTGGTCGAAGTATGACGCAAGCCTTTGCCTGGCCCCGTGTGCGCTCGTGTGTATTTGGCGCACGAACGGAGTTAATTATTGGTACTTGGAAGGGGTCAGTCGCGGGGTCACTCGGTGGAGAAGCAGATGCGAGACCACGTGCACGCCCTTCTCCTACTATCACCCTCTCTCTTTCTTGTTAATATTCTTTTTCTTTCACACTTGTGCCCTTTCTCCTTCTAACTCCTCTCCTTCTTCCTACCACCTTGTCTTTTATCTTGCTCTCACTGGTTTATATATCCTCGTTCTCTTTTTCTCCAGTGTTTATACTCCCCTCTTGTCTTTCATCTTGCTCTCACTGCTTTATATACTCTCGTTCTCTTTTCCTCTAGTGTTTATTGCCCCCTCTCTTGTTCTCTCTCTCGCACTCTCTTCTTTTCCCTCTGCATGCTTTCAGCGAGCGTATAATAGCTCTTCGTTTCGCGATTGCGTCCGTTTCTGAATATTTCTTGCTCCCCATTTTCCTTGTCTACTTAAACTACTTAAATATTGATCTTTGTTGGTAGAGATTATATACTGATATTTTACTTTCGAGAAAGAAACATTGTTGTGACTAATTATTGGACGTTTTTGTCGATTCTGATGTAAATGAGAGTCTCTGGCGTGAAGTATTTAAAGGCGTTAGACACAGTTTGTGACGATGAAAAAGTTTCGAAGCAGATGTCCAGAGAAGATAGGTTTCTTGGTGAACCATGGAAGCATATGGTTTCCGGAATTCCTACTGGTATAGTCGAACGTCTTGAGCCTACCCTAATCTTGAGATTTCACCATTAGGACACTCGTAACTTCAAACAATGCCGGCTTTGTGCCGTTGACCGGATGTTACGAGTTTTCTCGGAATTTCAAGGTTACGTCGACGAACTCTAATAGTCACAGCTAAGAATTACTGCGCACTGAGGCACGATCGATACGATATCGATAAATACGTGTCGCGAACAATGCTCGTTTTACGCGTAACTTACATGGGGGAAACTGCACTCCCTTTTTTGCATTTTTTGCAGCTCTTTTTAACACGTTTAACGCTATGGGGGTCACTGGTGACTGACGCTGCTGAGTTCAATGAAATTTTGTTTGATTTTTAAATTACAATATTTACGAATTTTCTAGTGCAATGAATATTTAAGTATTGACATTAAATAGGTGAAGTTATATTGGCTATATATTTATTTGTCTTTAACACCACGCGTACTTTGCCCGTTTCATTGTTTCTTGTGGAGCAAGACTTTTCCTGTTAAAATCGTATCCTTAGGGAACGAAAACGTTGGAGGTCAAAATAGTTATGTATTAAGCTTTCCTAAATTTTGTAATAGCGAGATTTAAATATTGAATGTAGTAACGAATTTGTAAATATTGTGATTTGAAAGTCGTAAGAAATTTCATTGCACAGCGCCGGTCACCGGTGCCCCCCATGGCATTCAACGTGCTAAGTTTCTACTTTGTGAAGATACAATTTGAATGGAACAGTTCCGCTTCTCTAAAAATGATAGAACCAGCGAAATAACAATGACGTTGAACATATTAATGATTACCTTGTGTAGAACTTGCTGTTTTAGATTTTGGATCACCAATACTGCTTACCAAAAAACGGTACTTTTCATTAATTCCTGTGTCTTATCAAATTATAACAAATATTTTTAATTTCCATTTCAAAAAAAGATATTAATGTCTAAAAAAAAATTGAGTAGAAAAGTGCGAATCACTGTTGGCAACAACGGTATGCAAAAAGCCGCGAAGAGAAGGCAAGACGCGTTTAAACTCGCGAGAGAAAGGCCATGAACGAGACTCGCTGTTATTATAGCCATACTTTACTGCTATTCGTTTCGACAGCGTGTAATATTCGTATCGTAATCGATCCGTTTGGTATCCTGCCGTAACTTCATTGAACTTTAGCATACCCTGTGATCAATTGGTGTTTCGATCGTTCTTCCGATCGAATTTGCCGATTCTTTTTTCGGATTCAACGTTCTCAAGAGTTGCTTCACGAAAACAAAACCCACATTGCCAACGATTCGAACTCGGAAACTTTGAATTAATACTAGAAAATAAACGCTTAATTTTCAAGTCACATATCTATTAACACTAGAACTACCAGCCTCAAATCTATCATATTTTAATAAATTAAATAAGTATTTTGAAAAAAGGGGAATCAAGCGGCGGAAAATTGGATCGATTGGGTGATTTATGTTTATTGATATAAACGTAGAATATTTATTCTATGACTGTATGTAAACTTAGAGAATTTTTGAAAAAATTGTGTACCAGTCATTTTGACTGGTTCGGTAGTTCTAGTGTTAATAAATACCTACGCTTCTCTACGATAAAAGAAAACAGTGGTTGATAAAGAGTGAAGTCTCATCAAGGGTAAACTTTCAAATTATTCACTTTATTAAATCGCAAAAAGACGAGGAAGAATTACAATTCCATTAATCCCTTGCCGTACAGTAACGAGTGACACTCGTGACGCGACGAATAGAATAGTAAACTTTAAAGTGTTCCGAAGAATATTAAATTGAAAATATCAATGGGTTACGATAAAATAAAATAAATTCTATGATATTCAATATTGTATTAACACATTGATTGCCATGATGCTCACCGGTGACTATTGAATTCAATGGAATTTTATGTACCTTTAAATTACAATATTTATGAATTTTCGGACATAAAAATAATCGAAAAGATAATGTCTACCAAATACCCATTTATCTATTTCGTTGAAATGTTTGCTTCATAAACACGTGAATTGAATAGAAAAGATTTCACGTCAGAAGAAATGATGAAACTAGCGAAATACCGATGATGTTCAGTGTGTTAAATCATATAATGTATCCAAAATTACGGATAGATTGTTGTTTCACCAATTATTACACATTCAATCGCAAAAGAAATGGTACGACATGGTGTTCAAACAATACAAAACCATCAACCTGTGATTTAACAAACTGTTGTAATAACTCTGACAAAAATCACTGTCCCGATTCATCTAACAATAAATCCGAGGTCTTCTCTAAGAAGGTCATGCGCTTCTAGCACAAACGGTTCGTTGAACCCGGAGTGTTTCGCTTTCGACGATGTCACAGCTTGTTGGCGATCGTTTCCACGGCGTGCATTATTCGCGCCATCATACATCTATTCTCCTCGTCACGGCGTTTGGTGTACTCGAAGATCTCCTCGATACGACGATCGATTCGTGACTCGTGATCCTCGTGACACGGGACTCGAGATCTTCTCAGCTTTCTTGGCCTTTCCTCGTCCACGTTACGCGCCGTAGCCGGTTGCCCTTTCTTCCTGGTGGAACCGACGACCACGAGGACGTTGTTTCTTGCCGATTCTTTGGGTAAATCCCTCGAGCAGTCCGCTTCCGATGTCACTTTCTCGATCGAAAGTTCAGTGGCACGTGGAAGACGCGATATCAGGCTGCTCGTTGCATCGCGTTTTCTTCGCTGAGCTTTGATCGGTTGTCTGAAAATTAGGTTGAGGGAAGATGTTTAGTATTCTTTATTTGAATACATGTATCTAACTGGTGATGATTAATTTGGTGGTGATTTAATGTAGTGGACAGAGTGACATTTTGAATTGGTTAGACACTTTTTTTTATCATTTTTGGAAATCTGAGGTGACATAAGTAGTTTCTAGACGATATTTAAGATGTGAACTTTATAAATGGTGGTATAATTGGATGCGTCAATTTAAGTGTAGCTTACAATTAGAAAGTCGAAAAATTAGTTCGAGGGGAGATGTTTAGGATTTTTTTTTTATTTTTCATTTGAATATATGCAACTGGTGGTTGCATAGTGGACAGAGTGACATTTTGAATTGGTTAGACCCTGTTTTTATAATTTTTGGAAATTTGAGATGACATAGTTTCTAGACGATATTTAACAATAAGATGTGAACGTTATAAATGGTGGTACGATTGGATGCTGCAATTCAAGTGTAGCTTACAATTAGAAACTCGAAAAATTAGTTTGAGAGAAGATGTTTAGGATTTTTTTTATTTTTCATTTGAATATATGTATACAACTGGTGATAATTAATTTAGTGGTGATTTAATGTAGTGGACAGAGTGACATTTTGAATTGGTTAGACACTTTTTTTATAATTTTTGGAAATTTGAGGTGATATAGTTTCTAGACGATATTTAAGATGTGAACGTTATAAATGGTGGTATAATTGGATGCTGCAATTCAAGTGTAGCTTACAATTAGAAACTCGAAAAATTAGTTTGAGAGAAGATGTTTAGGATTTTTTTATTTTTTATTTGAATATATGTATGCAACTGGTGATAATTAATTTAGTGGTGATTTAATGTAGTGGACAGAGTGACATTTTGAATTGGTTAGACACTTTTTTTATAATTTTTGGAAATGTGAGGTGACGTAGTTTCTAGACGATATTTAAGATATATCAGTTAAAAATAGTGGTAAAATTGAATATAAGTGAAAATAAGTTGAATATAAGAAGTATAGCTTAGAAAGTACTTTAGATTTCGTAGTGATTTAGATTCGTAAAAAGTGCAAATGATAATCTCTATTTCGAGATATTACTTTGGGGAATAAGAAATTCAACAAGGAGGATAACAGTAGCGGCAAGGATAGAGAAAACAACAGGTGAGACTTGCATCTTCTTGTTCTCATCTCGAGGGAAATTTCCTGATATGACATCATACCTGTGATGGTTCTCATCTGAACGACTCTTTCATAGTACTCTTTCACAAATGTAGTTACATGTAAGGCATACAGTGAAACACCCTGACGATACGAATGAATGACAAATCTTCTAACATTTAATCAGTTTTTAATTAGATCCCGCAATTTACACAAACTTTAAGGAATTTTTCCTCAATCATCTCCAAAAAAATTTAGTTCCCAGTTCAAATAATCATATCAATGAACCCCCAAAAACTTGAAATAAAAAATAAAACGACTTGGTCGTACTTAATCAATTGTCGATTGGGAACCTCCTCTATCTGAATCAAACCCAGGTCGTCGTCGAAGGGCCGCAACCTCTGATCAGAAAGCAAAGCCGTTCTCCTCTCGATTTCCGGGTTCGATTCCGCAGGAAGCGCGTCAACCGAAGAGGTAGGCTCTTCCGGCGTCACAGAGACGCAGAGGAATTCGTGGGGATCGATGTACTCCTCGTTGTTCGGAGTTCCTCCAGCGTGTCCGAGGACCTCGTCGATGGCGCTGTAAAATGGCCAGGAGACGTCGTCCGCCTTGTTTCTGTCTCCGTGTACCGGATTCTTCAGTTCCTTCAACAGATCGCTGTAGCAGATGCATAGTAACAGGATGGGCTAAGCGAGTCATGCTCGATCGTGTGTGTCACGTGTACGTGTATATACGTCGCGTTTGTGGCCATTCGCCGGCGCGTCTCTTGCATGCTTTGCGTTTATCATTTTTATTCCGACTTGGAATTTACGCGAAGATATGGGAGATACATTTGTTAACTTTTGTCCTTTGACGCTTCTTCCGTAACTCTGGAAAGTTACATGGCGGATTTTGGAAGCTGTGGAATTTTGGAGAGAGAGTTTCAAACTTTTGGGGAGCTTGAATGAAATGAGATGTGGAATTTACTTGAAGGTATGGGAGATACATTTGTTAACTTTTGTTCTTTGACACTTCTTTCGTGATTCTGAGAAGTAACTTAGGGGATTTTGGAAAGTGTGGAATTCTGGAGAGAGTTTCAAACTTTTGGGGAGCTTGAATGAAATGAGACGTGGAATTTACTTGAAAATATTGGAGATACGTTTGTTAACTTTTGCTTATTTATTATTCTTCCAAGACTCTGGAAAGCAACTTGACGGATTTTGGACGCTGTGAAATTTGAAAGAAAGAGACAGTTTCAAATTTTTTGAGAACTTTGAATAAAACAAGATATGGAATTTACTTGAATTTATGGGAGTTTAAGTTTATTAACTTTTGTCTCCTTATGATTCTTCCGTTACCCTCGAAAGAAATTGTTGACGGATTTTGGCAGACTCCAAATCTTTGATGGATTTTGGATGAAGCAAGATGTAAAGTGGCATTTGGAATTACAGTTTCTGGAATTTTTCTGTTATAATTTCGTCGACTGTACATCTCCTAAACTTTGCCTTACAATAGCCAGCGCCACTCGTTACGCGATAAATGGAATAGTCAATTTATATCTTTTCCAAAAATGAAATAAAGTTAAAAATATCACAAATTTCTGAATTATAATAGGTGTCTTTCAAAATTTCCGAGCAGTCGAAAGTTTCTCCCCGTTTGACTTTACGAGCCACGGTTGTTTCTCCTTAATATCTCTCTCGCTACTTATCTGCTCAAAGCGAGATATGTTGATTATCGTTCATGTTTCAAAGAACACAAACGAAAGCGAGCGAGCAAACTAACAAACAGGCACAGATAGATAAACGAATAATCGTGCTTAACCGCAGGGTAATAAAAGGCATCTGCGTCGCGTCTCACTTTGTACTGTTGCAGTAGATTCGACCACTTCTTCTTCAGCACCCTGTAGTGCACGTTGGCCATAATTGTTGGAAATTCTTTTCGCATTTGTTGAAGAATGCACCTGAAAAATCAATCTATCTTCAGACATCCCTACTGCTTCAATATATTCCATACTAATTCGTGTTCTAAACACCTCTTTTTTCATAGATTTAACATCGATCAAAATTAACAATAGGGTATCGACAAATACAATTGCATATATGCATACATGTAATGTATGTGTCGCTGTATAAAAACGCGGGAATATCTCACGCTGAGATAAAATGAATTATTTCAAATAATTTCACTAAAACATTTATCTGTTAACCCATTAAGGACCAAGCATTGAATAACAGAAATATTTTAAATGCGACGATTGATTTATAAATTTTTTTTTTTAAGTTTTTCTCCAAAGTTTCAGAAATTGTAGGACTTACGGTGATGAACAATTAGAGAACAAGAGTGCATAAATTAAGCCTTTGGTATGTTCTTTTATTATAACATAGGTTAAAATATAAATTAAATAAATCCGATTCCCCGAAAAAAAAATTAAAAGTGAAATGTTGCGATAACGCAACTTTGGGCCTTAATGTGTTAACGCTTCTCATGGCCCACACAGTACTTACCGTTCATGCCATACGGAATTTTCACTGTCCGCCGAAATATAAATAGTTTTTAAAAGTTTGACGTCAAATATCGATATCTAAATATCATGTTTACAGCGTTTATTGTATCATGGAGCATGCACTCTTTTTTGATACTGATCGTATATATTCTATTTTAAAAATAGTAAGGAATACGTCAGAAGCGAATCGGTAATACATGAGACATTTGACCGTTTCCAATTAAACGTAATGTACAGGTGTTCTACACCTTCAATTGGTAGCAAATTTTTTTTATTGACTCATCGTATTCTGTTACGTAGGCAAAATGTCTGAGAAAAACCATGGGTCAGAAACGAACCGTTCTCTCGCAAATTAACTTTTAATTCGGCCTCCCCGATTAAAATTGTACTTTGTAGTGTAGATTTCGTAAACGACTCATTATTCCAAGTAGATACTTATAGTAACTGTAAACATCTAAAGTAACTATAGATATAGTAACTGTAGTAAGATATAGTAACTGAAAATATTTTGGTTACTATAAGATATAGCGTTATAGAAAATTAGTAGTATAGTAAATTGATATAGCCTCTTCCCGAAAAAAGATTTAGTAGGATATTATTATAGTTGCTGTTGATATCATTATCATTCAATAGATCGGACCTAATGTTCCAATATATAATCGCCGAGATCGACAATTTCTACGGTGGATCATCAGGATACACGAAACGCGCTAACATCGTTGAGATTTAATATCTCTTCCTCTCATTTCTTAGCCCCTTTTCAATATCGCATGTTCGAGGATTCCAAGAATCGAACAACAGAGCGGCTACTATTCGCAAGATCCGTATAAAGCCGAACTATTGTGTTAGTCTTATCTCTTACCGCGTACGTAAGTACGTATCGTTTGATAAAGAATCTTTTTTAAGCTCAAAGTCACAGTTGATTGATGAGCAATAGATATATGTACGTGTATTCTTTCTCGCGTGAGAGCAGTATGTTACTGGTGAACACTTCCGTTTCCGTCCTTGTAATTTATTATCCACCTAGCGAAACCATTGTTATCTCACGAACCTGCGTTTCCATTAGGAACGTGGACAGCTCTTTTTATGATGTATGACAAAAACGTGACAGCTTTGTGGTGTTATTTTTTTTTACTTCGTGTATTTGAAATTTAAAATTTTCCAGACGTGGTCTTTTTATGATGATATAGTTTCTTTGAAATACATATGTGAAAAACACCTTCCTCTTTTTACGTAGGCGTGAATATTTATTTTGTAAATTTGAGAACCATTCATATTTTAAGAAGTTAGAATTACTTTTTGTTAATTTTAGAATTAAATTTTTCTGAATCTGCTGTTGCTGATACGTTGAACGCCACCGATACTTTGCTTAGGTCATTATTTTTGGTGCAGTAAAAGTTTTTCTATTAAAATCACATCTTTACGCTGCAGATACCTTAACCCTTTGAGGACTAGCGACGCATATATGTATGTGGTCTGAGAAAAAAGTATAGTTTATTGCCTCATGTATACGCGGTTAGAATTAAAAAATTGACACATAACTGTTGATATATGGTTACACAAATAGTAATTTATAATTCATATATATTAACAGTCTAACTTTCTATTAAAAAGGTCATTTTGGATTGGCAAATAAATATTTATCTCTCTCAATAATCAAAAATATCTCCGCAAAGGGTTAAAGACAGAAATGGTTCTATATATAGTCAATGGAGTTTTACCTTTTCAGTTCCAGTATTTAAATACTTAATGCGAAAGAAAATTTGTAAATATTACAATTTTAAAGTTATATAAAAATTCATTGAATTCAACAGCGCCGGTCATCGGTGACCACCATGGCATTCAACGTGTTAAATGATTTTAAAATTTACGCGCGCGTTACCTACACAAAAAAGTTAAAATTTGATAAAGTAAGAACCTGCGCGTTCTACATAAGAAAGAGACATGAAGGATGTCAAATTCAATAATAAAACTATGGAAGGATTTTAACTAACAATAAGAAAAAAAAGAATGCCGAAAAGATGGAAGTGCGCGTAATAAAATAGGTGAGCGTTATCTATCGAAAAATACGGTAAACTGTTCTACTAAATATTAAATTCGTTCACATCAAGTCCATATTAGTTCTATTAAACAGTTACAACATCGTTTAAAACAATAAAATTCTTACTCAACCATACTAATTATCCCTAATTCTTATTTCTTTTATCTAAATAAGTCCCTCTAGACGAGCCCCACTTAAAACCTACCCTAAACAACGTCAATTTAATGTAACTCCCTCGGCTCTGATAATACGATGATAAGAATATCCCTAGTAATCCAATAATGGCCGTCCCCGTTGAAAACGTTCGAGTCACGCTAACGATCGTGGCAATAATCGAGGGTGCAACGATTAAATCATTGACGCACAGACCACACGCGTCATTTTTCACCCGATCTCTGTCACGATCGTTAATAATAGCAGTAGTAATAATAGTGGAGCTGAATCGTCCAATATTTTGTTTTTACGCTTTATTTACATTCGTGAAAATCCTTCGGTAGACCGCAGTTTCTCTTTGACCTTCTGCGTCGATGCATGGAAGCAAAGGCGAAGGAATATTTGCGTCGTTTATTTCGTAAGTGGCTCAAGCCACTTTACTGTCATTCAATTCAATTCATTTTTCAATGGCTATATAAAATTATTTGTAGTGAGTAATATATCAAATTAGATAATAAAAATGGCGCGGATATTTTTAAATTCTGGAAGTACTGGCTTTGTATTTGTTGTATTTAACACTGGAACTACCAAACCAGTCAAAATGACTGGTACATAATTTTTTCAAAAAATTCTCCAAGTTTACATAAGAGTCATAGAATAAATATTCTACGTCTATATCAATAAACATAAATCAACCAATCGATCAAATTTCCCGCCGCTTGATTCCCCCTTTTTCAAAGTACTTATTTAATTTATTAAAATATGATAGATTTGAGGCCGCTAGTTCTAGTGTTAAATATATCTAGTATGCATTATATTAGGGGGACCGAAAAGTTGCGTCGTTTCTCCAGATATTTTGTTAAAAAACCAATTAATTTTTTTGGATTCGGCATTCAAAATTTACACACTAAATGAAAAGATATTATTGATAACAACGGTGACTACATCGTTCATCATCAAAAGTAAATACTTGTTACAAATTAATTAGCTTGGATATAATGTAGAAAAAAAAAAATTACGTTCTGGTCCCCCTAATATTTTGGAGAAAGGAAACTGAAGAGGTGGGAAAGATGATTAATTAAGTAATTTAGATTTAGTAGATGGAAATAGAGCATTTTCTTTGTGACTGTGGTACCAATTGGAGAATTTTTTGTAAAAATCAGATAGTGGTGATTTTGTGCGACTTGGTAGTTTCAGTGTTAAGCACGTTAAACCATAAACTCTAAATATCTTGGTTTAAAAAGTAAGAGACGTATACCACTTTCAAAGTAAACAGCTCATTGTGTCGATAACTACAGTGAAGATAACAATTCTCCGTTTTGAGATATTTCGATCTCCACTGGGACTTATATTTTTACAGAGTGTTTTCACCATATACCATTAAGTTGAATTTTGTAAATTTTTTATTTAAATCAAAGGGATTAATTCTATGGATAAAAATCAGCTAGAAAACTACCGTTAGAAACATAATTTCCGAATTTTTTATTCGTACAGATATTTCATTTTTACACCGCTTTAACTCCTTTTCTTTTAATTAACGAAAAGTACCAGAATAATTAAATTAAAGACTTGAGAGAATTCATTGAAAGGTTGATGAGACGTGTAAAAAAATTTACATATAAAATGCCAGAGTTAAAATTTGCATACTTGCAAGGCAGTTGAATTTTTTATCAAAAAAATTCGCGTACGAAGCAGTTTGCATTTTAAAATTCGTCCAATACTTACTCCCAACCCTCCTGAGCGGAATACTTCTGTCCAGTGAAGAGCTTTCCATTTTCTTTTCTCAGCTGAATGAACCGGCAGGTGAGATTCTCAGTCCCTGTGGGCACATCCGTAAAAGGGGGAACCCCATGACTACACGCGTGACTCGCGATTATTATCCTCCGCTTGTCCTAATGATTCTTATTAGACGTTTATTATACCACAGGGAGTTTACTGATTTCTTGCTCTTCGAACCTTTTTCCGATGAAGGTAAATGATTGCAGAACTCGAACGGAGTACGTAAAAAGACTATCAGAATTAGCTTAGCATATTCAACAGGTGGTACATTCAATTCCATTTCTTATGGGTTCTCAAACAACCCATGGTAGCTTTAAATAAGTTTAAAAATTATTTGGACTCGGTGATTCTTGAATGAGAAGTTTAAAGGACCATAGCAGCAGAGCTGGGCAAATTTTATTTCAAATAAAGATAATAAGTTAATTATTGAAAATAACATTATCTCAAATAATCTCTATGAAATAACTACTTGAGAGGAATTTATTTGAGTACATTTATTTCAAATAATAACTTTATTATAATTTATTTCGGCGTAGTCATTTGAAATAAACATATTTGAAATAATTAAGAGAAATGTATGATACTAATTGTAAGTTGAAATTTCGCCTTATTTATGTTTCGTTCGGAAAATAAGTTATTGATCGGTAGCAATAAAGATTTATTTTACACCTTTTGCTTTCAAGAAAACCCTTTTTTCGAACAGTTCATCGCAAAGAGATTTCATTGTTAGGGCATCAAGCATGTTATTTGACATTTAAAATACTTATCTCAATTAAGAAAATAACTTGTTATTTTATTATTTGAACTGATATATTTCACGAAATAAAAGAATAGATAATCATTTCATAAAATTATTTTGTTGGACGAAATATAACATAATTTATTTCAAATAGTGAAATATTTTTGTGAAATAACTTTTTATTTCAAGTATTATTTCAAATAAGTTTTGAAATATAGTATCTGAAATAATGCCCAGCTCTGCATAGCAGTTGGGAGGAAACTTGGGAGGTATATTTTTGATTGATACTACAAATTGTGTGTTATAAATTGCTTCATATATCAAGAATTTCTCGTTTTGAATGATATTGAAATTATTTGAAGGCTATCATTAGTCTATAACCAATTATAGTTATTTCTGAGGAAAAAACGACACTGAAATCGTTAATTGTACATATTTTTTATTTATTTCGATACTGTAATATTGAGCAAGTGAAATAGTTTACTTTCAACATCTAATAATCTGGTGCAAATGATCGTGTCGCATAAGAAATATTCAATATAATTTGTTATGAGTTCTTAACCAGTTAGCTGTGTTTTACGAGTATACTTGTCATGTATAAAAGCTACCATTGGTTACTCATATTGTAATTTTGACGAAAACTAACATATATTCGTAAATTTCAAGATGTGTGGTATATTTTGAGGCCATGCTGAAATAAAACGGACAACTAAATGGTATAAATAATTTGAAATAGATTTCTGCTCATCTCTCGATTTTCGCGATCCAAAATTCAAAAGAATTTTCGCCATAGTTAACTGATTAAATAACCGATCTGGTAGGTTGGAAACGAATTCGAAAATATTTGGACTAGGAGATTCTTAAAGAGAAATTTAAAGTAGTTGATGATGGAAAGGAAACTTGGAAGTTAGATATTTGATTAGTAATAGAATTTATGTGGTATACATTGCTTTATATTTCAAGAATTCCTCATTTCCAATGAAATTTAAATTGTTTGGAAGCTATCATTAGTCCATAACTGATTACAGTAATTTCTGAGGAAAAAATGACACGAAAAATGTTAATGATACGTATTTTTATTTATTTCGATGCTGTATTATTGAGCAAGTATAATAGTGTACTTTTAACATCTAACAATCTACTGCAAATGATCGTATCGCACGAGAAATATAATCCATCAATCTGTCGGTCGAACGAATGGAAACACAAAAGAAAAGAAAAAATTGACAAGTTAAATGTCACTGCAAATGGGCATACCAAAGTTCTATATATAATTTACTAAATTACTCGAGAACCATTGAGATCGTGAAATCGCCTACCACAATTCACGTACACAGATAATTATGACGGTCCGTATAACGCCGGCACGGTTATTAAATTGATTATTTAAAGTGAAAAACAAAGTTGAATAAAAGTGGACATGAAACAAGATTAAAGTTTCCACTCGCAATAGGAGGACTGCGATTGCGCAGATCGCAACAATTACGATAATCTACCAATTACGATGTTATCCTCATTGTAACAGTTAGGCCGCAGTAAAATGAAATTGAACCGAATTATCGATAAACAATAAAGAAATACAATCAACGACAACTACGACGTTACCGTGGTTCAAAAAAGTCAAAGTTGATCTTCATCGAACGAGGAAAGATTAGTTTCGAAATAACCGGTACGAGGATAAGGATTACTGTGCCGATGACGCAAGAGAACCCAACTGCACTCGCACAATCGCAATATATGACGACGGAATCTACGTAGTAAACAGTTTACGATGGCTGACGCGCTGTACACGCGGGACGATCAAAACTTGTGCAAAAAAACAATATTCCAAACATAAAATTATCGATTATATTATCCGAAAAAAAAGAATCAAATTGAACGCTGTCTATAAATCTTTCGTTAACTGGTATCTCTGTTAGTACAACGAGAACTCACATCGAAATTTCGTCTGACGCGGTGCCTGTGACATGGTAATCGTTGGAGACGTGGTTTAGGAAAACGTACACGATCACACGTATGAAAACTTATCATCGTCGGGACTCTGATGCGTACTAAAATCTAGGCCTGGTCTCAGTCCTTTATTCTTGCGATCAGAGGGGGATCCGTAAGAGCGGTGTAGACTACCACCGCCGTGGTGGAAGCTGCAAACATAGATTTTTTGGTGGGGATACGTACTTGGATGGTATATACTCGAGTATATCTGCGGATAGTGCGTATAACCGGCTGTACTTTGGTAGGATGCCAGGCCAGAAAGGAAAACAAACCGCGTCGCCATCTCCCATTAAAGCGCCACAACTGCTCTTTTTCCTCTTGCTCGGGAGTATTACAGTGCTTTGCTTTTTTTCACGTGCACTGCGTTATCGACTATGGCTTTTTAATGGAAAATTATCGATTTCTCGATGGGATATTCAATGAAATTATACGGTGTAGATTGCACCTAACGGGAGACTTGTTACGATGGAACTTCGATCTTGGAAATAATTGTAGTTTAAAAGTATCGGTTTACAATGAAATTTTACGGAGATTGCTTGCTTTACGCGGTTATGGAAGTAATTTGACGGCAGTGTATAGTCGAATTAGGCGAGGTCTGCCAGTTTTTAGTATTTAACAAGATTTCCATAAATATAATTAAACTGTCATCTTGGCTGTCTGCCTCTTTGGCAAGTTTATTGGAAAGATGTACGTCGATGTTGGCGAATACTTTTATTCCTGGTTGCTTGGCTGGCGCTAGAGTTGTTTCGTAATAATATATGAATGACTGTTTAAAAAACAGTTGCAACTCACAAGTAATCAGGAAATGATCCGTTGAAGTAAGGACTTTAAAGTAAAAGTTGTTACGTCGATAGGATATTTGTTTTAATGATATCTTTAGAACGGTCGAATACTTTCGTATTCTTTTATTTCTCGTTTTAACAACGCTGTGACTATCTTTTGTGCAAACTTCGAATACGCAGCAAACACGCGTACTTCCGAAACGCATCGTATTTCGCGGTATAAGCAGTCCTCGTGTGTCGCCATATTGCTTACATTGGCTTTCTTTGTAGTACAAGATACACGCATTTATTCCTTTACTTAAAGTAACAAGAAGTGTGTCAGGTAGAGTGGAGGAAAAAAATGTACTCAATTTTTACCAAGAAAATCAATTTATTTAATTTCATACAAAATTAATGTCTCTCTTAATGCTAAATTTCAAACTATCTTCAGGTACACGTGACAAGGAATGGGAAAAATAGATTTACAGGTATTCTGCAAGTGGCAGCTGTTATTCACCCAGGAAACCTTCTCAGAATTTTCCTCGTCACTTCCTACAGAATGCAAAAAGCATAGCATCAACTCCTACAAGGGTCCTCAAACTACAGCTGCCACATGCTTGTATTTAACAATGACCCAGGTCAGAGGATCGAGCTTTGCAGGAGCCCTCGGAAGCATAGATCCGCAAAGTATTCGAGGTGGCTCCGCCTAGTGGTCGCTTCGACAAAGCACAGTAAAACTCCGAGGCGATCTCTGTTTCCCTTTCTCTATGTTCAGTAATCATTCCATCTCTCTCGTGCTTCCTCCATTTTAATACGCAGTAAAGTCGTTGCCTCTCTTCTCTTCGTTTCTCCATCTTCCTCTCTCCATTTCTGTTTTTCCGTGAATACATCTCGTTCTCTCTCTTTCCCATATCCTTTCCCACCCACCGAGCCATGTGCTCTTTCACTCTCCCTCTCTTTTTCTCTGCATCAACTTTCTCTCTCGTTCGCAGCTTGCAGCACCCTCTGTTCCATTCTCCCCTCTATGTCCCTTTCTACCTTGGTATCGCAGTCTCTCTCTTTCTCTCTCTCTCACCGATATCTTCTCTCCTCTGTGCCCTTCGTTTCCATGCAACCTCCCTCAGTGCGTGACGGCTCCGCGGGCCACGGAGAGTCAGAGAGGCGCGCGCGCGGCCATGTTTACTCGGCTTCGGTGGCGTTTCTTTGTCGAACACGACGCATTCTTATCGGTGCACGCCGCGATATTAATTATGTTCGCGGCCGGCCTCGTGAGCACGTGCGCGTCGTGATTCCTTCGATTTATCCTGACTCTTCTGTTGTTTTTGTAAAACGTCTCTGGGAAAGTGGAGTCCTTTTATCGCGCGCGTATACCGCTTCCCAGCGTGTCCGCGGGAAGCACGTTGCTAGACGATTAGAGAGAGAGAGAGAAAGACGCGAACGGTGCTCCATATAAAGGAAAAAGTGGCATAATCTGGAGAACGAAACGTAGCGGAACGCTCGCCTCCGCGAGATGGAGGAACTGCACAACGGTGTCATCCTGATCAAATGTAAGTTTCGTTTCGTGAAACAATGTTTCCTTACAGCTAATAGGTAATAGCGTTGTGACGATTCTGTGGAGGTTATAAACTCGTGATTGCGTTTAATTAGAAGAGTGGAATGTTTATTAACTTGGTAGCAGGAGAATGTTAAGATTTCTGATCTGTCGAGGATAGGGAAGAATGACAGTATCCTTAGGATATCGAGTATATGCGGGTTTGAAGAAATCATGGCGACAAATATCGATGAGGTGTATCGTAGGATTTGTTACATTCTATCGGCCTACCATGGCGATTTAGTTGCGACACGGTTAATCATTGTTTCGGTAATTACTATCGTTGCGGTTGCGTGGAAACGCGACGAACGCCCGTATCGTGCAGCGTCAGCTTCAGGACAGTGGCCGTTCCGCGTTCCTGGTGCATCGTCCATATGTCTCTTTTTTACCTAGCAATAGATTTCTCTTTCTTCGCCGGTAATTTTACTACTTGCTTTCGTCGCACGAACTTTCATTGAGAACCTCGATAAAAAGTACGCCGAAGTTCCTTAACCTCTTCGTGACGTAGTCCTTTCGGCGAAACATACCGGAGATATTGATTGTACGTCGTTTCTTACAATGAATTCAATTGATCGTTTGTAATTAACAAATTATAGTTGGATAAGTTTGATTCTAAAGAATGCAATAGATTCTTATGACATGGTAGCAAGATTACTGTAGGTTTCGACATTCTCGTATCTTTTTTCTTTTCTTTTTTTCTTCAGAGACAGTAGTCACAATTTCAGCAATTATAAATCGTTTCGAAATTGTGTTGTTAAACAGTAATCTTGGTATTAGCCCACATAGAATTCCTATGTGGATTATTAACCCCATGCTCTTCTAATAACCTGTGACATTCGTGAAGCGGTGAACGGAATAGGAAATTTTCAAATTTTCAAAATGATATTAAATTGAAAATATTAGCCGATCATGAGACGATTAAATTATTTCTATACTAGTAGTATTAGAGATAATGGTATAAAGATATTTTTGAATATTGAGAGATGATCACTTCTTTGGCGATCTAAATACACCTTTTTGACAAACAGTTAGACTGTTAGTGTGTATAAATTATAAATTACTGTTTCTTTAATCATATTTCGATGATTGTACTTCAATTTTTCCTGCCCCATATACACACGGCAATAAACTATAATTACAATTTTTCTCAGACCGCATATATAGGTACGTGGTTAGCCCTCAAAGGGTTAATTGTTGAAACAACAATCTATCCCTACTTTTGAATATAGTCTTAACGCAATATTGAATAGCATACAATTAATTTGATTTCCTCGTAATCCACTGATATTTTTAATTTAATAATTCTTGGAACGCTTAAAAATTGACTATTCCATTTATCGCGTCATGTGTGTCGTTATTGAACAACAAAGGGTTAAATTATATCAAAACTCAGCGCTAATCTTCTACGTCAGCAATAAATTTTAACTCATTGCACGTTCAATTAGAAAAAAATTCGTAAAACAAGGAATTAACATACCCATGAATTTTCAATTCACAATTTTTCCATATCACTGCCCATAATTATCACAAATTGATTAGCCTCGTCCAATAGTCAATGAACGTAACAAT
Source organism: Cerceris rybyensis (assembly GCA_910591515.1). Classification (NCBI taxonomy): domain Eukaryota; kingdom Metazoa; phylum Arthropoda; class Insecta; order Hymenoptera; family Crabronidae; genus Cerceris; species Cerceris rybyensis. The sequence goes on from OU342790.1 coordinate 12,524,836, forward strand.
CGCCATTTCCACTATATGACGAATCAAGTTAACAATCGACCGTGGTTAATCATCGATAGCGTTCTATCGCAGTCCAATAGTAAGCAGTTAATTTAACCGATTCCTTTTTCGGCCACCTTTTCAATGTAGTTAATATTATAATTTATGCCGAACGATGAATGTGTCCCTGTAAAACCACCGACAGTGTCGAGTATCTACTAGATCATGGGACCTGTTATTCACGCGTGGGCGTGCTTTCTCTCTTGTAAAACTGCAGATCGAAATGTCATACCGCCTTCGGTATTTCGATCGTTTATTAAAACCATACCGTTGTTCCTAAGTCCCTCCAATGTACAGAGAAATAAATCAATCGAGATAGCGAAAGGATCTAGGGGATAAAGTATTAATTTAAAACTATCCAAAGTAACGCCTATAGTCACGGATGAAAACTATGTTCCGATTGGTATCTCAATCTGACCAATCAGAAGGTCTCGTTTTTCACGCTCGATATATCCATTCGCTACTTGAAGAAGTCGATCTTGTACATTCACACGTGTTTCTCCTTATGCGCGTTATCCGCTTGTTATTCGAATTAACCCTCCACTGCATTGCGCGTTGCCTTGAAACGAGAAATTAGATACGATAAATCGCCCATTGGAGATGGAACAATTTTAGACGTTCTATTAACGATATTGGGATATCTTAGCGATGACATTAGACTGAATATTTTTGGCAACTTTCCAGAGTCAAATAGAGAGGGAAGAAGAAGGCGTAGGATGTCTAGATACGGTGTTAACATTTTACCGACCGTTGTTTTTTTTAACATCCTACCCACTTCTGATCGGTCACTTGGCTGTAAATAGTTCGCTGATACTGATATCTCTTTGGAAATTACAAATTCTTGTCAGTGAGACCTTGGCATAGTAAATCGCAGTGAGATTAATGAATTAACACTTAGCCGACCACCGAGGAAAAAACAAAGTGTACGCTATACACTGCGCACGTTTCAGTAGTAAGACGAATTTGTAAGGTAGCTATGGAAGTTATCAATTGTCTCTCTTTAACCCTTTCGCTAGTCCGGGTATGTATATGTATCACGTACTATTTCTATAGCACTACTCACAAGTTTTATCATTCGAATTGGTTTTATCGTGTAGCAGCTAGTATTGAGAGGGTGTTTAGATACTAGAACTGGTAGTTAGTACTAGATGGTGGGGCAAGAGATGTTCCGAAAATAAAACACAAATTGGGACCTCAACATTGTGTCAGGAATGCAAAATTTCACTATGTAAAAAATGTTTTGATTTATATCATACTTAGATAATATGAACCGTTTATTTTGAAAGTGGTGTACGTCCATTTGCAGCCTGTAAATATAAATAATTTTAGTTAAATTCGCCTAAAAGAAATTTGTATAATTAAATTAGATATTGATAAATTGATAGAAACATTGTCAGATCCGTCATAATTAACCAATATTTTTAAATTGACATATATGCTAACCTTTAAATATCTCGAAACAAGAGAAAATGGACTTACACCACTTTCAAAATAAACTGTCTATATGTACTTTGTATAACCACAGCGTAGGAATACTTTTTTTTCAGCACTACTGATACATATTTATACCATTCCCTCTCTTATCAAATTTAGATCTTTTTTTGAAAAATTTTAAACGAACCTTCTTTACCAAATCAATTAGGTCAAAACATTGAAAACCGTAGGGAAAGGGTTAAATGGGGAGATCTGCTTATTCGGTCGGCAAAATGTTAAAATTCCAAAAACGTTGGGTCTGTAAAATTTATTAATAGGTTACTGGTCGGTAAAGAGTTAAGCTGTAGAGGTACTTACGTGTAAATCTTGCTGTTCCGTTGCTAATCTAATGATACATTTTAAATAGTTGAATTCTGCGTCATGGAGATTTTTATAGAATTATAAAATTTGAATGTTGATAATGATGTTGTGTGTTAGATTGTATCACCGTTGTGGAAGCTGATGGTAGTAAATTCAGAGCGACTACTGAAAGCTATTTAATTTCTGTTGGAAAAAAAAAGGAAAAATCTTGCGATAAATGATTAACGTGGGCTTACAGTGTCTGAAGCGAGATTTATTGTGTAAACTTAGCAATACCTCTTTCACACGAGAGCGGATAATGGTGTGTATCTGGTTTGCTTGTTTTTCGTCATACCTTTCAGCGTTCTAGGTGCTCAGAAATACAGTCCACCGAAATTTGCGTCATTCTGCACATAATTTGTGATAACATACTTACGATATATCGATATTGACCTCGTCTACGGTTAAGGCGAAAAAAGAAAATCCAATCACCTTGCTCAGAAATGCTGGCAATTTCACTTTACAAATTTAAAATCATCCGTTCCTATGTAATTTCATAGAATTATAAGATTTCTTGCACCATCATTCTGAAAAAGTTGTAAATTATTCATAAGCATGAAATTAACATAAATTCAAATATTTTAAATATAATTGAACTATAACAAAACAGCTCAGTGGATAAAATTGCCTACTCGTAATCCGAAGGATTTTGATTCGAATTCACCCTTTAGGGGTAGAAGAGGGGAGAACTATTCTGAATAATATTTTTAATTGATACTCAGCGTCAAATCATAGTTTTAAAATAAAAATTAAAGTATTGTAGGAAGTACCAATAAGAAAAAAGAAAAGGTATCGGATTTTCCTAGGTATTAATGGAAATGCGAGGGTGCAGATGTACACCAGTCGAAGTCAAAGGGTTGAGCAAGGAAAAATAGGACAGTGACCATGACGAGGCATCGCGTGTTTGTAACCGCAAAAAGCACTTCGGAGCAATAATTTGCACGGTCGATATGCGCGTACGCGTAATTCGATACAACCTGTATCATTCTACAGGATGCAAGCGCACGTTCGTTTTTCTTGCAAACCTGTTTCACCATTTACTTTTCCCCTTTCCCACAGATATGCCATTAACAAAGTTCAATGCCTCCGAATAATAGATTTATTTTGAAAATTTGCACCTCCATCTTTACCCCATTTTTTCTCTAGTATAATTGGTGGAGAATTTAGGGAGTGGAGTTTTAAATGAATGAACGCTGGGAAGAGAATTTTAATTATACATACTTTCGAACGATGTTGACGGAGAAAGTTGAAGTATGAATTTTAATAAATTCCTGTTTATGGAGTTCGGGGTGATCAGTGGATTACGTAATTCGGTCAGCCGATATAATGTATTCCCACCTGTAATACTATTTGGTAATATCAAAACAAGGTCAAACCTTCTGGAAAACAGAGTTCTATTAAATAATAACTCTAAAACAAGTCAATAATTTAGTTACAGTACTTCATTCTCAGTTACTATTAATACTTCCTCAAAACACGCTTCCATCTCTGAATTTAACACTAAACCTACCACCTAATTAAAAGATCGATTCCAAATGTTTCCTAAAAATGATTTCAATTCTCAGAGTAGCAGTGAAGTAAATATCCCATTATAAAACCTAAACAAGTCAATTAATCAACTTGTCACCTCTTCATTTCTCTTTTTCCACATTACTTACTAACTATTACTAAATTTAAGTAGACATAACGTCGGTAGCTCTCCGTTTAAACTTCGCCAGTAAATTTTCAAAAAAAGCCACAACGAACTTCCATATCTTCTCGAAACCACCCACTCAAAATGAACAGAAACAGCTCAGACCTTCACGTATAAAATAATTACCCAAATCTTTTACAACGTTCATGTTACGATTCCATCCTTTTTAAAATTCTCGCGCGAGAATTTCTCCCCACCACCGTATGCGCAGTACACGATGCGCATATACGTGCATTCAAATAGTTGCCGGTAATCTCATTGTCAGTTATGCGTGTTTAAAAACGAACGAGTAAGGGGCCAGGGATAACCGGGTGCTCGTAGTCGCAGTAAATTCGGCTCCCTGCCGGCGAAAAAGGAAGTATTCCCGTGCCGATGACTCCTCGAATCGTGGACTCTGTCGTCAGAAATAAAGTTAGTGGGGAGCACGTGTGTCACTGTAAAAAGCTGGCCTCTCGGCTCGCACGACTCACACGACTCGCACGGCTCGCGGTGCCCGCGCACAATGAGCTCTCAAGTGGCGCGCTGTTGCCAGACTTTAAACTCCCTTGCTCTCTATTACTTGCTTTTAACTAATTGACGCGCCCACAAATTTATGCTCGCTTTACCGTACCAACGTTCAATTACGTCCTGTGCCTACTTTTCGCGTGCAAATTGGCACTGTCATTAGTTTTTTTTTGTCTCTAGCTTATTAAATTGTATACAATGGAGTGTAGAGATTAAGAGGACTGGAAAAGTAGTTGTTCCGTGGGATCTTGGAGAGTTTAGGTTGGTAAGGATAATTCATTGGCAAACGAAAGGTTCTGGGTTCGAGAGCAGGAGAGTGATATCTCGTGACCTGTTTATTTCTATGGGTCTCCACAGCGGGAAGATATTTGTATGGGTTTTGTTGTATACTTATTTTTGGTCATTAACCTCTTAGATACGAATGCTGAGTATGCGAGGCGTGGAAAAGTAACTACTTGGTTCGAACGGTGTATGTATAGGGTGTTCTCTAATGCTTCATGGGGATTATGGGTCCATTCAACGGTAGCTTCCCAATCGGAGCAGGAGTAGTTAAAGAATTAAATTTTTTTTTACTTTGTGACAGAAGGTTTAACACTAGATCTACCGACGATTAATTCAACATATTAGGGGGACCAGAAAGTAATGTCTTTTTTTTACATTAAATCCAAGCTAATATATTTGGAACAAGTTTTTATCTCTAACGAACAGTGTAGTCAGTTATTAACAACCTTTTGTCAGTTAGTTTGCAAATTTTCAATGCCGAATCCATAAAAATCAATTGATTTTTGAGCGGCATTACTTTTGGGCCCCCCTAATATTTTAATCAAGTAAATGAAGGGTGTCAAAATTTTAATCGAGTCAATCGCTTGCAGTTTTCAGAATAGACGCAGAAAATAGATAAAGAAGCAGCGTCAGAAATTTCAGAAAAAATTAAAAAACATTCAGAATAAGTCATTCTGGACCATCTTGTTACATCTAGTGTTAAATTTCTACCAACAAATTGCACCGATCTATTTGGAGGATAATAATTAACTCTTTTTTTTTATTATTATAAGTGTTGTCTTATACTCGACGATCATCGTTGATTAGAAATAGACGCGGTTTGTTAAGGTGAGATCGAACGATTGAACGGAATGCTGGGTTACGAATTCAGATGCAAATGAAACGCATTGTCGTTGCAGCTAATTGACTACGGACATATAATGGTATTTAACAGATGCGCATACCTGCGAGCAGCAATACATTTTACGAGACACTTCCGGAATAAGAGGACGGTATTGTGTGTCTCCCGGTTAATTGAATCGTCCTCGTAATTAATTATGATTCCCGCGCTTTTAACCAATAACATTCGGTAACAAGAGCCGCGTCGATGTTTCGTCAATTGTAGAAACTAATTAATCTTGTCTTTTAATACGTCAAAACCCGCTTACAACGCGGTGTTAAAAATTGTAACTTTCATTTACTGAAACCGAGCTTAAATGCTCACTATTTCTGAAAAATTTCTTTCCAATATCCCATAGATAGGTTGGTGGTCCAGAAACTTCTTAAACCTACAGCACCTACGCGAAATCACCATAGTAATTAAAACCAAACTCATAAAAAAGAACAAGGACATTTTTGTATACTGAGAGATAATAATTTATAATAAATAGAATCAACTTCTTATCAAACAGTTCGACCGTTCATGTGTATACGTTATCAATTACTATTTGTTTAATCATATTTCCATGATTGTACTTCGATTTTTTAACTCCAGCCGTCTATGCAAGCAGCAATAAACTATAATTAAATTTTTCCTCAACCCACATAAATGTGTCGGTAGTTCTCAAAGGGTGAAATATCAGTAAACTTAATGAACCTAACAAAAAAACAGGAATCAATGAAATATTACTTTGTAAAATTTACTTTTTAAAATTTCATTATGCAAAGTAAAATAAATAATGAGATTAAATATAAAATTTTATCTTAAAAATTATAAATGACCTTTGCACTTTTGGATAAAATATATCCAAGAGTACCGTTTGAGACACTCAAACAGTTACTGAAACCTTAAAAACAGTTCTAAACGGACACTGTAAATGGACATTCCAACGAATATCGTTTCTCGAGGCTAACGGAGACTCTCGAGAGGTAATACGCGTGCATGCAAAACGAGAAAGTTCATTGCGGCGTGTGGGATGCATCTCTTTTGGACGTAACTAATAACAAGCAAGATAGAAGCGCATGTAGCTACCATGGTGGTATGCGCGCGTGAGAACGCTCCTGCAAGTACAGTCACGGTCAGGTATCCGTAGCGTTTCGGAGCCATTATCCTCTGTGATCTTCGAGAGAAACAGTATTCTAGTTGGTTTCCCTACTTACTAACATCAAAGACTATTCTTTACATTGTTCATTAAAAAAAAAATAGACTAGTTCGTTTGGTATTGAACTCATTAAATATTATCCAATTAGCACATTGAATGCCACCGGTGTGTCGCTAGTTTCATCATTTCTAATGATGTGACACTTTTTCTATTAATTTACATCTTTATAAAGCAGAAATATTAAAGATACAGATAGAGAGATTTTCAGACTGACATTTATCTTTTTAGTGTTGATATTTAAATATTGAGTATGTCGGAAAATTTAGAAATATTGCTATTTAACACGTTAAGCGCCACGCCCGTTCTTAACACTAGAACTACCAAACCGGTCAAAATGATTGGTACACAATTTTTTCAAAAAATTCTCCAGGTTTACATAAGAGTCATAGAATAAATATTCTACGTCTATATCAATAAACATAAATCACTCAATTGGTCAAATTTTCCGTCGCTTGATTCCCCCTTTTTCAAACTACTTATTTAATTTATTAAAATATGTTGGATTTGACGCCGGTAGTTCTAGTGTTAAAGACTGGTACTGCACTTTCCATTTAGGCTCTTTATTAGAAAAGATATCTTTCTATTTGTTATCATATACTACATTAATTTTTGATAAAATGTCCTATTTCATACTAAACACCACTAATTAGGGCTCGGTTAGGCGCGACAGCGTAGCTTAGGTGAAAAACTAATTGTTCATTTTCATTGATCAGTGTCAGTATAAACGAAAAGTCAACGCCCGGTCCCTAGGGACTGGTGTGGCGCTTAACGTGTTAAAAGTTATATGAAATATCTCTGAATTTGATGGCACCGGTTACCGGTGAGCCCCATGACAGTCAATGTCTTGAGAATCGTTGAAACTTTAGATATAACTTGGCTTCAGATCCGGTTGAAAACACTTGATCAAATGTTTTGCCTCGTACTTACGCGTATCTGCGTAACGTCTAGTTATGGGTTATTAACCCTTTGACTGTTATAGGTGTCTAGATGCTTCCCACAGTAAAGTTAATTCAACGTGACATGTTTACATTTTAAGCGAATTGATGTACAATCGGACAGTTCTACGCTGTGTATTTATCTTCAATCTACTCGATGTTCTATTGAAAAGTACATCGATCTAAACCATCGCGTACGTTCTTGGTTTTGACGTCTAGTGTCATCGTCGGCTTGTCATCGCACCAGGCAAAAGTTTCTCAATTAACACTAGATTTACGGCCGTTAAATCTAACATATTTAAATATACTAAATAAGTACTTTGAAAAAAGATGGATCAAACTGTAAAAAATACGGTTAGTTAAGTAAATTGTATATGATAAGATACACGTGAAATATTTACTGTAGTGCTTCTGTGTCGATTTAAAAGAAATTTGAAAAAAGTAGGGATTCGTCAATTTCACGGCTGCCGTAGATCTGGTGTTAAATACGCGCAATTGCTATTAAGTAGAAAAGTATTAAATATCGTGTATTTTCTTAGTATCCTGAAGTTTTATGAGGCAACTCGTATAAACTTAAACTGTCGTTAATAATTGTCACTGTTGACTTCTGTCAATGTGTTTAATATTAGCTACTGAACTTAACCCCTTAGCCTACAACTACGTGTGAGACTCATAGCGCGGAAATTTTGAAATCTTCCAAAAACTATTAAATTGACAATATCAGCCGATCACGAAACGGTCTCATTATCTCTGTACTATTAATATCACGTTCAGTTATACGAAATATCAGAAACCAGTGAAACATTTTGATTTCAGGAAATAATTTTAAGTCTTTGTACGCCCCATTAGAAAAGAAATCGTAGGTTAAGTGGGCCACATAGGACTGAAGAGGGTAGTTGATGAAAATTAGCTATTACACGTCTTTCTAATATCCTACTTCCTGAAAAGTAGATCTCGTATCTCTTTCGCAAGTTAAATCTCTACCATGAACCTAAATTGCTAACGTTCCGCTGTCAATCTATAGTATGTGGTATCCTATAATGTACCTTGGTGTTAGAACCCTCGTTGGGAGCGTGCCCTAAAGGACCAAGTGACACAGAATTACAGCACCAGATCAACACGAGGGATTCTCCCCTTCTGACTCTACAGATCTGTTCTCTACTTTTGCGCTTTAACTTCTACAGTTATTTTGTTTGGGACCTGTCCTTTTAAAACTTTTCAGGGATGGTACAAAGGGATTTGAATTGACCTCCTTACCTGCCGTAACCCTCATGGTTTCTCAGTTTGACGATTACAAATGTTAGGGGTCAAATGTTAGGAAACGTGGCATAACCAAAGTTACCTGTAGCAAATACTTTTTAAATTATTAATTGGCATATCACGACCTTAGTAGTTTGAAGTTGACCTAAAGCGGTGGGCCCTATGTCAAATTGCATAGCAGTTGGAGCCAAAAAGTGCAAAAACAAAGCGAAGATTTGGTCAAAAAGAAGACTCTAGGATCAATCTAGGTCAAATCCTTCTTCATCACGATCAGGAATTATTCTCTAAATTATTTATTAATATTTTGCAACTTCAGTACTTCGGAAAGCAATAGGTCTAGGCCTATAAAACAGTAGGTCTTAGATTAAATGGCCATTACAGTTAAAACCAAAGATTACAAGAACAAAGAAAATACTCTCCGACTCCCAATCAATGGTACCAAGGTTAAATCTTCCTTTTTCACCTTCAGAAAATATTTCCTAAATTACTAATTAATATTCTAGATCTTCGGTGCATTCGAATACAGCCAAATCAATAGATTCTGGGTTAAATGACCGCTAAAGTTGAGGCCAAAAACTTGAAAAACAACCTCTCCGACTCCCAATCAATGGTACCAAGGTCAAATCTTCCTTTTTCACCTTCAGAAAATATTCTCTAAATTATTAATTAATATCCTGGATCTTTGGTTCTTCTGAATACAGCCAAATCATTAGATTCTAGGTTAAATGACCGCTAAAGTTGACTCCAAAAACTCGAAAAACAACCTCTCCGACTCCCAATCAATGGTACCAAGGTAAAATCTTCCTTTTTCACCTTCAGAAAATATTTCCTAAATTACTAATTAATATCCTGAATCTTCGGTTCTTCTGAATACAGCCAAATCAATAGATTCTAAGTTAAATGACCGCTAAAGTCGACTCCAAAAACTCGAAAAACAACCTCTAGGGCTCCCAATCATGGTACTAAGGTCAAATCTTCCTTTTTCACCTTCAGAAAATATTTCCTAAATTACTAATTAATATTCTAGATCTTCGGTGCATTCGAATACAGCCAAATCATTAGGTTCTAGGTTAAATGACCGCTAAAGTTGACGCCAAAAACTCGAAAAACAACCTCTCCGTACAATTGTCTATGACTGTACCTGTACCCCGGTGCATTGTCGCGGTGCACCTGCATATAACGCTAGGCGTGTGGAGTATGCTTCATCCGTTCGACGTGTCCGTTCCCTATTTACACGTACGGACAATGCGACACGCGGAGATGCGTCGTTGGTTCTATTTTGAAAGAAAGGAAACAACAATATGCGCCCCGTGGGCGAGAAGTGCATTTGCGTGGGAGACCGGTGCAAGAGGCAGGCGAGCTTAACTGGTTCGACTGGCTCGAATTGTCTTGCAGGTCTTGCCAGGCATGCCGATGGGAGCCGGTGTTTGCGACATATTCCAGCCATTTGTTCGATACATCAAACACGCACGATTACCTGCACGCGAGTTTAGGGTTTTTTCTACGCTGCGTGATATAAATATTTGATATGTTGTTTAACATTTTACAAATTGATTTTATCTATTCAACTGTGATCTGTTGCGTCGTTTTTTTTCCAGGACTACATTGTTTCTAGTTTTTAGACTTTTCATGTACTTTGTTGATTTGTCTTTAAACCGTCACACTATGATTTCTTTTTAGACTGCGTCTGCAGTAACTTAGAATTAATTGTTGAAATAAAAAATTATCAGTGATTTCTGGTACTACGGATAGCTTAACCCTTTGCGGTCCTATGTCGAGCAGTACTCGACATAGATTTTAACTTCATTTGATTTTCTGACAATCTAATGTCGGCTTTCTAATTACACAATGATTTTGTAATATCACCTAAATGTCCGTCAATACCTATAGTTATTGATATCATTTTAAAAAATGGATAACTAACGATAGAAAATATTACAAAATTAATTTTATTTAGCTCACTACTGAAATTAACGAAATTATTCGGACCGCAAAGGGTTAACGCAATACTGCTAGAATAGAAATAGCTTTATCGCCTCGTGGTGAAGTAGCATTTTGAATTTAATAGTTTTTGGAAAATTTAAAGGTTTCATATTCCGTTCATCGCGTCTCTACTGCCGCACGTAATTGTAGGGCGCGGCTTTAAAACGGATTTTAGGGTGTGAAATAAATTGAGAAAGCTAGAAAAATAGTTAATAGAAGTTTTCGAGTTCCATAGAGATTATCCATGAGATAAAAATAATTCGAAAATCAGAGTCGCACATTGGTTTTATTCTGGTTAATTCCAATTAAGATTTCTCAACTCCAAAAGATTGCATCAACAGTTTGCAATTAACTGCCATTCCTGTGGATTAATTTTGACAAAATTCACCGCTTGCGAAATAGAAATTAGTAAGTAGAAATGTTCGACTCCGATTGAGATCCATGTTATTCGTGAAAAATAAATAATTCGAAAATCAGAGCCGCACACTGGCTTCATTGAGCAAGTTTAATCACAATCTGGATCTTTTAACGATAAAAGATTGTGCCAATAGACGATTGCAGTGAGCTGGCACTCTTTTGTACTAATTTTACCAAATTCACTACTTGCAAAATAGAAATTAGTAAGTAGAAATGTTCGACTTCGATTGAGATCCATGTTATTCGTGAAAAAAAAAAATTCGAAAATCAGAGCTGCACAGTGGCTTCATTGAGCAAGTTTAATCACAAACTGGATCTCTTAACGATAAAAGATTGTGCCAACAGACGATTGCAGTGAACTGGCGCTCTTGTGCATCGTGTTCACAATCTCTGTTAGATCGATATTCCGCGGTGCAGCATATGTTAAGCCGAGAGTTATCGTTGCACCTGCAGGCTCCGCTTCCCGTTCGCTCGAAGACTTTGTTTGTGCAGGACTAAATAAATTGCGAAATAACAGAGACCCGTTGCACCTCTAGTTACTCGTGCAATCTTAAGTGGATGAAACGGGGAAGAGTAAAATTGCTTCACTCCAGAAAAGACTTTTAAACTCATCCAAGTTTGTGGTGAAAAAAATCTACAGATTTTTATCAACTTTCATATACAAACGGCAGCACGAAAACAAGTATTTCTCATATTTAAGACTTACAGTAAGAGAAGAAATTACCAGTCGTGTAACGAATTACCTTGTTTCAAACAACTTTAGCGGATTAAGTAAGTTTCTAACATCTTGAAAAGTTAAATTAGGGCTAGTAGTGGGTACGGAGTTACAGACTTGGACTCTTAATTAGCTTGAGTTTAAATCTTACTAGTTACTTTTGGAGGAATTTTTACATAAATAGTACTATAAAGATCTATTTCACATTGGAACTATTGAAATTAAATATCCTGATTTCTATTTACTGCTCCGAAGTAGTGTATTGCTCGACATAGGACCGCAAAGGGTTAATAGTAACTTTTAATTTTAAGTTTTAGTTATGTATTAACTACTCTTTGAAATAGTTTATTATTATTCAATATCAATCCAAGATTCTAATCAAAATCCACATACAATAATTAGTTCCATACAAAATACCCATCGCAGACAAAACCCCAAAGTAAGATATACGTCTCATACAAGAATTTCATTCACACCAGTATATTTCCGTAGCATCAAATTTTTCCCGCACCAGGATCAATAAGAACTTGTCTGCTGGCATCATCTTTTGAATCACGACTTACTTATATCTCTCCAATTCGATATTACAACGCAGAGTTAACACGTTCCGTGCCGGATCATTTTTTAAGATTTTCTGTTCGAGTCACGTGAGGCGTGTACGACCTACACTTTTACAATTAAATAAATTTGCTATATACCTGATATTAACCCCTTGCTGTGCTATTTCTTTTGTGTTTAAATGTGCAATGATTCTGACTTATTATAATTACTAGTATGTAGTAAATTTATTTATCTATATATATATATAAAGCTCAAATACCACTGACTGACTCACTCACTCACTCACTCACTCATTACGAAATCTCAAAAACCACAAAACGGATTGCAATGAAATTTGGAACATACCTTCCCCTTGGGTCTTAGGCGCTCACTAAGAAAGGGGTTTGAAAAATTCAAAATTTTAGGGGGGGGTTAAAGTATGGGCCAAACTCATCAACGCAGAGCCGAAACTACTTGACCTAGAAACTTGAAATTTTGCATGAGCGTTCCTTCTAGGGTATCAACGTTAAACTTAACTTTTACTAATTTAAGTAGTCCTTAATCCTAATGATATTAAACCGTAGTGAAGCAGGGGAACTTTGAGCTAGTAGTAAATATAGTAAATTACTTAACGTAATATTAAATAGCGTAGAATTAATATTATTTTATCAGGACCCATTGATATGTGTAATCGAATAATTTTTGGAGCACTTTAAAATTGACTATTCCATTTATCTCGTCACTAGCAACACTCGTTATTATACGGCAAGGGGTTAAGATGCCTATATTTAACGTTACAATATATTTTTCACAATAAAATTCTTTGATTTGAAATGAGAAACGCAAGCAACCTGAACGAAAAGTTTAGTGGGGGTCGTATACGCCCCACGCGTTAAAGTGTTAACTACCCCCGGTACATCTGGTTTTAATGTAAAATTAGAGAACACCCTGTATAATGTCGATGCGTAGGATTAACAAATAGGCTGGGAGCGCAAGTGATAAAACGCTGCCGGGACCATATTGCTCTCGGTGTACCATTAACAAGGGACTCGCGTAAATTACACACACGCGTGCGAGCGAACGGAACTGATACCAATCTTCGCGTATGTCCTGGACATACGCAAAGATAAACGGCAGGCAGACCATATATCGATAGATCGCTTCAACTTCGTGCCTGTGAAGTTTAAAAGTCACTTTACTCCGTGAAATAAATATGCCGGATGACAATGACGATGGTTTAAGTTGAAAATTGGAAAAGTTGTAGTTAATTTAATTACTGTATGCTGCATTAATTCATATTGTGATATGGTGAAATTATTTGGGAGATATTAGAGAACATTGTTCCGTTTAATGGTGCTAATAGTTACGTCGTTACAGAGAACTTAATGCGCAGTCCGAAAGAAACGTCAAAGTATCTGGAAATGAGGAGTAAATGAGTTAGACCACTGTCACAATTACCAGTTCCAACCAGTAACACCAGTTTCAATGGGATCATAGTTGTTGAGTTGAGAAGTACTATTCTTTTAAATACTATAATGTACTAAATATCAAAAGGATTTTTTACCCTCTTAATTATTTTCTATTTTAGAGAGTGTTCATTAATTTTTCTTTTAAATTTTATAAAAATTAATCATCTGTTTTAAATAGTTTAGGAAAGATTGAATAGAATTTGCAATTTTGTGCAACTTTCTGCATACTTGATACGAATTATAAATTAGCGTATTTCGTTAGTTCCTACTTTCGGTCGTGCGATAATTGAGTCATAAACGAAAACTGCATGTTCGCGTTTCTTATCGTAAACACCCTAACCTTCCCTTATCTCACGATCTCAACGTTTATTGCATTAAAACGCGTTTCACTGTAATTCTCCCTTTTATTGCTCCTGCGAGCCGGAGAGGAATTGTTAAAGATTCATTTCCACCCCGTTTGTCAGAGCCATCAAAAATACGCATAACGCGCTCACGCGCACTCGTAATCGTCGAGAGAGAGACCTACTCGCTTAAGCCTCGTTCATAAGGAAATACCATATTACACCACATAATACAAGAATACAATAAAAGATCACCTCCAAAATTCGAGTGAGAAACGCCACAATACTTGAATAAAATTCTTAGGATCCTTAATACAAGTTTCAAGGGTTACAATTGCAATCAAATGGATTGTGGCAAATGAAATTGTGGTATGAGAGCAAAATCTTATTTTTAGTTTCGACTGCTATGGTCGTTTCTCTTAGGACTTACCAGTTTTCATGGCTTTCGTTAAATATTCGACATATTTAAATAATAAAGTAACCCATTTGCACTACAAGCGCATATATGCGCGCACTTCTGGTCACTATCATCAAAACGCATTGTGAGTAAATTGCAAACAGCTTAAAATATTTATACAATATTCATCCATTAAAGTGCAATATCACTTTTTGAAATGCTTTCATATTAAGTTGGAAACTATAAAACGGGCTTTTTTGTTTAGTCAGTGTTCAGCAGCGACTAAGAGAGATTCATTGTAACGTACGCTAAACAAAATAAAATAATTTTTGTTCAACGCCCGTTTCATAGTTTCAACCCAATACTTAGACTCAATACAAAGAAATTCCATAGTAAAGAAATATTTCTGATTTCGCCATATGATGCAAATGAGTTAACAATTCCTTAAAGAATAGTGAACCCTCCAACTATAATCTCAACCATCGTACCTTCTCTACCATGAAAAAAAGCTGTCAGAAATCTGAATTTGCAAGCAGTCCCTATGAATCAGAATATTCTCCAACGAAAAATTCGCGTAAAAGACATTCACAACTGGTAAGTACTTTTATCTCAAGGAAAATCCTTCGCTATGAACATCCATCTCTTTTCTGTTCTTCGCTCTCCGCTTTATTGCCTACTACATTATGTATGCAGCGTAACCATCCTTTTTTTCCCTATATTTTTTGTTCTCTAGTTCACTACATATGCAGTTTGACTCACGCTGTTCCTTTACTCTTTGCTCTTTGCTCGCTACTCCTCTATGTACGCTGCTTTACACTCCGAATGAGCCGCGTCTTTGCTGCACGTACGCATGCGCCCGTACTATCGTGTGTGCATCGCTAGAGACAAACGGAGGCTCCTTCTCTCTCTCTCTCTCTCTCTCTCTCTCTCTCTCTCTCTCTCTCTCTCTCTCTCTCTCTCTCTCTCTCTCTTGCTAGTTATCTTTCTCCTTCTCTAGTTCTCGTCTCTTCGTCTCTCTTCCTCGAAAGAGAGCGCGCGTGGGTCGCTCGACTTGGTACAGAGAAAGAGTGACGCAGCTGGCGAAGGAATAGTAGTGTCGCTTGTGTGCTCTGCCTCGGCGGTCGCGCTTCTTCTCTCTCCACGAGACGTATTTGCTCCGTTTAATAGCTTTTAACGCTCCAACACCAATTCGAAGAGAAAATGAGAGAGTGTGACACCTTAGTTCGAAATATTGAAGAATTGTTTCTGACTTTTGTGAATTTTTAAAACGTCAAGATCACGGGGAAAGATTGACAGTGTGTAAAGTGTCACGATGGTATCACGTTGGAAATTGGCAAGAATGTAATCTCTGCGCGTTGTGCTGACACTGTGAATACAGAAAGAAGGACAGTTAATTTCCTGTAGGAAAGTGCCTCAATACTTTTTCCTCGTTTCACTGGGAATTTATGATTTCTATATTCAAAGTGTCGAACAATCTTTGAAGCTCTTGCGGGCGTCTGGATTCCTGAACTTCTGTTTAGGTTTGTAGAAACGGAAATCAAGAACTTTATGACTACAAAGTTTATAGTTATACGACGTGTAAAGTTTCATAGTTTGTTGTATTGGCTTTGGAGCATAGGATACGTATGATTTGCCTATCTGTTTCATACGCTTCGTATAACATATTCTACATATTCTATTTTGAAACTTTACCGAACTTTGAGAGACTTCTGATATCAAGTAAGACAATTGTACGGAGTTTCGAGAGTTTCATTTTATATGCAGATATAAGGAAGAGTCTTAGAGAATATAAATTAGCAGCAAGTTAATTCACACTAGAACTACCAAACCAGTTAAAATGACTGGTACACAATTTTTTCAGAAAACTCTCTATGTTTACATAAGAGTCATAGAATAAATATTCTACGTCTATATCAATAAACATAAATCACCCAATCGATCAAACTTTCCGCCGCTTTATTCCCCCTTTTTCAAAGTACTTATTTCATTTATTAAAATATGATAGATTTGAGGCCGGTAGTTCTAGTGTTAATGTCGATGTAGGACAGTTTTGTGGAAACGAGTCGATGAGTTCTGATTGGACGAAGAGGTATCGGTTTAGGCCAATAGGGGTTGAAAAAAAAAAATATGAAAAAAGATGCGGTGTATGGTGTATCTTGATGGCCGTGTTGCTTGGATTGCTCGTGTTTTATAAAGTTTGCGCTCCAACGACGTGGAATTGCAGACACAATTGAGTATTCGTTTTTTTCCCTCTGTTTCTCCCGTTCGCTCTGTATTTGCTTTTCCGAAGGGAACCAATATAATGTGAAGTTCGATGGGTGAAAACAGAGAAATAGCACATTTTTCATGTGCTAGTAAACCCGATGATTTATTGTACAATCTCCGGCTGCCAGAACTTATTCGTAGGTTTCTCGTATGTTCTGTATTAACAGCGGCAGTTTGTTGCAAAATGAAGTAAATTTTATTAACTCCATGCCGTGTTATTTCATTTGTGACTGAAGTCGAATTAATTGCTGAAATAACAATCTGTCATTTTTTATTTAGCTGATGACTTAGCACAATATTAAAAGGATAGTAATTATTTGATCCTATTTTGGGTCATTGATATTTTAATTTAATAGTTTTCGGAAGAACTTATTCGTAGGTTTCTCGTATTTTCTGTATTAACAGCGGCAGTTTGTCGTAAAATGAAGTAAATTTTATTAACTCCATGCCGTGTTATTTCGTTTGTGACTGAATTCGAATTAATTGCTGAAATAACAATCTGTCATTTTTTATTTAGCTGATGACTTAGCACAATATTAAAAGGATAGTAATTATTTGATCCTATTTTGGGTCATTGATGTTTTAATTTAATAGTTTTCGGAAGAACTTATTCGTAGGGTTCTCGTATTTTCTGTATTAACAGCGGCAGTTTGTCGTAAAATGAAGTAAATTTTATTAACTCCATGCCGTGTTATTTCGTTTGTGACTGAATTCGAATTAATTGCTGAAATAACAATCTGTCATTTTTTATTTAGCTGATGACTTAGCACAATATTAAAAGGATAGTAATTATTTGATCCTATTTTGGGTCATTGATATTTTAATTTAATAGTTTTTTAAAAAATTTGAAAGTTTCGTACTCCATTTACCGCTTCACGAGTGTCACTCGTAAGGCAAGGAGTTAATAAGGGTAGTTATTGTATGATTTTAGATTTTCTCGCATTATAGTTCATTCATTGCAGATAATTTATAAACGCAACATTAATTTACACTTGAAGTTTTCCCGGGTTTTGATTGACATAAATCTATGCGAATTACAAAGGTGCTGAAAACAAGCTTCGCGCTAAATGCCCATAAATTTATTGTGTACACAGTTTACCACGTGAAATTACATTTTCCAGAGAATTTCCATGATATTAATAGTTTCAATGAGTTAACTCGTTACGTTTCAAAGTTTTTGCGCTATATTTCCTGCAGTAGAACGTCGGCTTTTGGCACTGTGGTGAATATGAAGTTAAAGCTTCGAGAACTCTCATTTAATAGGATTAACTTAAATATTTTTCGCCGCTACCACATTTTCTCTATTTACTATTTAATAGTTGAATTAGCAATGTTACATGTTTGTATTTCAATATGCTAAATATGTACCTTGGAAATGGGAGATATCAAGACATGAAAAAATGATCAATTAAGCAATTTTCATTTCATAAAATAGAAAGTGGAATATTTACTACACGAATTCCCTATTAACCCCTTGTCGTACAATTAACACTTTACCGACCGGTAGCCGACTAATCGGCTTTTCGGGCCCAACACCTTTGGACTTTTAACTCATTAATTGGTCGCTACGGCAATTAATAAATTATTATTTTTCATTGCGGTTAACTGTGCCAAGGACTCGGTGACGAAACTTTGCGATTTTCGAAGAGATATCAGTATCAGGGAAATATTTGCGTGCAAGTGACCGATCAGAAGTGGCCAGGATGTTAAAAAATATCGGTCGGTAAAGTGTTAAGAGTCACGCTCATGATGCGGTAAATTGAATAGGAAATTTCAAATAGAAAAAATCCTGTAAAATTAAATGAAATAGTTGAAATATTTAACACTAGATTTACGGATCCAATTGGGCTCATACAAAATTCGATTACTATACAATATAATATATTGGGTGATTAAGTTTTTAATAATAAATCTTTCATTTAAATTGATTTGGAACTATTCTCTTTGCAAAAAACTTGAATTTTCTTGTATGAGTTAAATTGGCTTACTTCAACAAAATATTTATATCAACATCCGTAAATCTAGTGTTAACTCGTTGACTGCCATGGGGGTCGCCGGTGACCGGCGCTATTGAATTCAATGAAATTTAATATTACGTTTAAATTGCAATATTTATGAATTTTCTAACTTATTGAATATTTAAATATTGTCGTTAAGAAGATAGAGGTCTGCTTAATATCTGTCTGTCAGTGTCTTTAAAGTTTCTGCTTTATAAAGATGTGATTTTAAAAGAAAAAGTTTCACTTTAGTAGAAATGACGAAACTAACGAATTATCGGTGGTGTTTAACGTGTTAAAACTCTCAAATAAATATGTTCGAATGAAAAAGACATGGAGAGGCTGAAAAACTTGATCGATTCAGTCGCCTACAGTCTTTAAAAAATTCAGAACAAGGCACTTTAACCACCTCGGGAGATCTAGTGTTAATATTACGTTAAATTATACGATAAATGCAGAATCATTAAATAATATTTATTTAATCAATTTAATTCTGAATTACTGAGGAGGTAGTTACAAAATAAAATGTATGTCAAGGGGTTAATTTGACTAATTTTCCAAAAATTGAAAATCGGTTATTTCGATCTTACTTAGTAGCATTAACACGTTGAACGCCACCGGTATTTCGCTAGTTTCATCATTTTTACTGAAGCGAAACCTTTTCTATTTAATTCGAATCTCTAGAAAGCAGAAAGATAAATATTCGGTAGATCTTGATCTTTTCCACGTCGATATTTAAATATTCAGTATGTCCAAGAATTCATAAAAATTGCAATTTAAAAGGTACACGAAATTTCACTCAATCCAAAAGTCACCATTGACCCCCATTGCAGTCAAAGTGTTAATATCGACAAATTATATCCTCGGTGATTGCAAATTCAATCAAAAGTTGAAAATCTTAGTAAAAATGAATAAAACAGACGAGGCAGAAAAATGTCGAAAGAAAGAATCGTCGGCTGTTAATGCATCGAGTGCACTTTTCTTCTCGACCCATAAAGTGGAGAGTAAATGAACGCTCGACTCAACTCGAACATCGTTAGTTACAGAACGTAGTGGAATCAGTATTCATGAAAAAGGAAACGGTCAAATATTATTCTTCGTGAAAGACCACGTGTATTCTCTTCTGCGCGTATTCCGCTACTCGATACGTTTGTACTCCGTCGAACCGGTGCGTTCGTCGCAACGTGGGCGTCAAGACGACGATACGTTTCCAAATATTTTCTTTCGTGAAAGTACGTACGTTGCGACACAGCACAGAAAAAAAAAAGAATAATTTCAATCCTCGAACGAGTCGAGCTATCCTTTCGGTTTCGTCATTTACGAGAAAGAATCTCGATGGTGGAATTTCATTTTAAGTACGTCCATGGAAATATTCCTCGAGGAAAGTAATTTTAAATGTGTATGAAGCAGCGCAAAAAAAATGATTTTAATTTAAATTGAACGAAGTATGAGTTACGCGATTACTATGGCTAATTACTTTGTGCCAAAGTCATTAATGTAGCGAAATTAATTCGTTTTTATTGACACTAGAACTAGCGGCGTTAAATCTCTGTTATATTTCAAAACATTGAGGACGGCTGACGAGATATCTCGCTTCGTTGTTTTTTCGACTCAATCGATGACTTGGGAGTTAAAAATAGATATTCTTGTTACCTTACCAGATGATAATAAATTATAAATAATAATAATAATAGGCGAAAGTAGAAAGAAATCCAGTCTGTTTGACCAATGGAAAAAGGAACGGAAGCAGATATAGTTGCAAATAGTGTTGAATACCATTGAAGAAACAGTTGTTTTCTTCACGTTTTGTATTTGTTGATCTTGCTACTTCAGGTATCCCTGCTTTTTGTAGTTTTGACTTCGACTGCGGTTTTGACGAGGACTTACAGGTCGAGTGAGTTCGAAACCAAGGCTATTGTGTGCGACATGTCACGTAGGAAAAATTCCCTACTGTTTGGTAGAAGATACGAACTCAACCTCTGACAAACATTATTCTACTATTTTTTTTACATATATATTAACAAATCTACTGTTGTGTCAATCACCCATGACCCATCTGATGTCCTTTCTTTGCATTCGGCTTCAATATAGACCTTTTGTAATCTAAAGTTTTCAATAGGTTCATATTATACGTAGAAAATGTGCTAGTTTAGCAGGAGAAATTTATTACCAAACATATTAAGCCATTTCCTGCGAAATTTTTGCGGTTGAACACTAGAACTACCAGACCAGTCAAAATGACTGGTACACAATTTTTTCAAAAAATTCTCCAAGTTTATATAAGAGTCATTGAATAAATATTTTACGTCTATATCAATAAACATAAATCATCCAATCGATCAAATTTTCCGCCGCTTGATTCCCCCTTTTTTGAAGTACTTATTTAATTTATTAAAATATGTTGGATTTGACGCCGATAGTTCTAGTGTTAATTGTTCCTAGAAAAAGTATTGTCGCAGTGCAGAAATAAAAATAATTTACGAAGATTGCTGCATAATGTACAACTAAAACATAAAGTTTTAACACTAGAACTACCAAAACCGGTCAAAATGACCGGTACACAATTTTTTCAAAAAATTCTCCAAGTTTACATAAGAGTCGTAGAATAAATATTCTACGTCTATATTAATAAACATAAATCACTCAATCGATCAAATTTTCTGCCGCTTGATTCCCCCTTTTTCGAAGTACTTATTTAATTTATTAAAATATGATAGATTTGAGGCCGGTAGTTTTAGTGTTAAGCATGTTTAACACTAGAACTACCGGCATTAAATCGATTATATTTCAATACATTAATTAAATACTTTGAAAAAAGAGGAATGAAGCGGTGAAAGAGATATTTGCTTCGGCAATTTGCGTATTATAAAATCAACGTTCAACACCTGCTCTATGACTCTCCTCTAAACTTGAAGCAATTTTTGAAAAAATTGGCAACAAATCATATTGACTTGCTTGGTAGTTCTAGTGTTAATCTCAGAAGCTCCTCTAATATCTAAATAAATGCTACAAGCCTTAGAAAACGAATAGATTTCCAAATAGAGCTCATGGAAAGTAACAGGTTAACCGTTTGAATACCGGGAGGGTTTTAAAAACTTACTTCGAAAAAAGCCAAAAGCCACTTTCGCCCTCTTGACATTTTATTTCAAAATAAGCTAAAGTTGGTGTTTTATTTTATGTAGTGCACAACAAGAACAATCTTCTAGTGCTTGTATCCTAATTTGGAATTACTTAATATTATAAAAAGAGAAACCTGATGCATTCTTAACAAAATATCTTAACAATGTCTTCCTTCAATTGTCAACATTGCAAAAATATCCTGGTTTTTTTCGACACAAAAACTGAAAAGCGCGAAAGTGGCTCGTGGTACGCAAACGATTAATAATCTTAGAAGGTGAATAATACTTTTAACAAAAAGAAATATAGATCGTTTCTAATCGTGAACTTCTTAGTGTACCCAGAAATTTCGAACCTTTTACCATGATTCAAGAGTGACTCGTTAGGTACAAATAGTCACGACTCGAGTACCTCATTTATACAGCAAATGAGTCAGAGTTGCACAAACTCGTACTTTCTCGAGCGTGGGATACACCGAACGACATTTATAAACATAATATTGCAAACGCTTAATTGCGTGGAAGTGCGGTCACTTAAAGAGAAGAGGAAAAAAAATAAATAAAAGAAATTAAATACTCCTTAATAGAAGCACAGACGTTCTTGTTCTTCGCATTATTGAACATGATTTTCTTGATCAGTGCACACGTTACGCGGTGCTGCGATAATGGACTTCCTGCGCACAAGTAAACCTATGGAAGCAAGAGGGGGATGCGTCTCGAACGGTCATGTTTATCTTCGGAAGACTGCAATGACCGACTCTGCCGATGCTAGAGAGTAGACCGATGATTTATCCTTCGAAGCTCCGGATCTGCGAACTGGCGAATCGTCGTTTTTCATTCCTCGAAGACCCCGTTCAAAGAGCATCACGTTGCATTGTTTCACTGTGCTGCGGCCAGGGGTTGATAAATGTTACAGAAAACTGCAACGTGATAAAGCGAGAGGATTTTAGACTGTCAATGATGTTATCGTTGCTGCCCTACGGTTCTTAACGTTAAAACTACTGACGTTGTTTTTACTGAAATTTAGATATGTTAAATAAGTACTTTGGAAATAGAGGAGTTAAGAGGTAAAAAGATAAGTAATTAACACGGTGAATGACGTGGGGGTCACCGGTGACCGCCGCTACAAGTCAATGAAATTTCAATTGTAATTTGACTTTATCGTTAGAATATGACTTTTATGTTGTTATATTTATGAATTTTCTAACACGTTCAGTATTTGAATACTGGCGTCCAAAACGTAAAATCCTACTGAATATATATCTATTTGTGTCTTTAAAGTTTGTGCTTTACAGAGATGAGGTTTTACTAAATAAAGTATCACTTTAATGGCAATAATAAAGGGAGCGAAATATCAGTGGCGTTCAACGTGTTAATTTAGGTTTTGTAAGATAGGAGAGGAATATTTACCTCATGACTTTCGTATCAATGTAGGTAATTTTTAGAAAAAAATTGGGAACCAGTCAGGTGGACCGGTTTGATAGATTTGATGCTAAAATTGAAACAATTCTTTGTTTGTATTAGTTCGATCCATACAATGACTTTGAGAGAATGTTGAATGAGAGAAGTTTTGGATGAATTTTGAGCTGTTTGACTTGGAAGTTGGAAACTTGGCGATTCGATTTCTTCAGAGCTTTAGAGAAATATATTTTCTTTTGCATTTTGTTGGGGTTTAAATTTGAAGAGTATTTTGCCTAAGCCATTATTGAGTAGGTGTCGAATTAGGGCTGTACCATAGCATAAAAAATGAAGGGGCTTTTGAATGAGAGTACGAGACTTTATCGTAATTTAATAATTTTGGCTCTCTACTAGGTATTTTGGCAGGAGTTTACACTTTTAGGTGATTTCTGATTCATCGAGGCTATTTCAATATCAGTTTAAGGAAAATCAGTTACAAATAACGATGATTCAAAACACTTTATTGGAAGTATTACCACTTTATTGGAAGTTCAAGCTTTTATCTCCATATCCGTCATACCGTTCGAAATGAATTTTTATTATTTAGTATTTAACGTGTAACTTTGTGCATATTTATATAACAGACAGTTATAGATCATACGGTGGAAGTTGCACGATAAGCGGTGTTTTTCTCTCTCGTGATAAAACGGATGGAGCGTAAATCAAATTTGTTTTATTGCATACGGCTGGGTATGTTAAATAAGAAAAAAATTCCGCAGAGATGAGCAAAGCAGGAGCTTAAATTTAATCATAGTGTTTGGTAAACTACTCCACCTTTAACTCTATTATCGTCATTTCCGTTCACTGGGAATATAATAATCGATGAAACTCCTTAACACTAGGTTTACCGATATTTTTTATACACCTATCTACACTAACTCGGGTCAATAAGGATACCACGCAGAGAATTTCAAGAGAATTTCGTTAGAAGGCTGAAGAAAATGAATTTCGATACAATACCGGTCTTACTGAATGAACGAAAGTCAGTACAGGCGACAGAAAAAAATGTAAACAGTTTCTGTCATTTCTCTCACGAAGTCGAGTCATATTGGTTCGGTAATCCGAGTTGAAAATTTCAGCCCAAAATCCTCCTAAATTACCAAGTAACTTAGGATATTTAGGCTAAATATGGAAAAATGTGTTACATATAAAAGAATGCAAATTTTAATTCCACAATTGCCCTAAACTTGTTCATTTTTGCCAGTTTTGCCTAGTTTAGGATCAATTTAGGCTTCATACAACCCAAAATAATTCTCAGTATTCTTAATTAGAAAATTAATCTAAGCCCAATGTTAAGCCATACATTCTGTAATGAGGAGTTTTAGAATTGTATTGGAATTGGAGTGATTTTAGGAGATTTAGAATTTATATGGAATAAAATGATAATTTAATTCCTACTTGCTCCTGAAAGCCCTATTTTTAGAATATGAGTCGACAGACTTGGAACTTCTGAAATATTTTTAGGGGATGTCAGATTAAATTGGAATACAAATTTTACCTGTTCAGTCCATATAACTCCTAAAAATCATATTTACAGGACTTTGAGGCGCGTAGACACACTAGTTGAGGATTTTGAGGTTCAAAATGGTATACATAATTAAGCGGCAAATGAGAAATCGAAAGAATCTAGGATTTGAAGTTTCTTTTTAGGCTGGACTTTTCGACTCGGTAAGCCCAGCGTTAACAACGACATCAGAAAAGACGTACTCTAATCATATTACAAGGTGCAATTTCCAACTTAATATTTCGTGAATTTACGCAAGTAAAATCTCATATTATATTAAATTTTAGTACCAAATTATCAACTACCAGCCAGCGATAATTCTTCTCCGATAAACAAAACATTTCGCTGGGAGCAGCTTCCTTTCACAACAGTTTCGTCTCATTTAAAATGCAAAAGAGGTTAAAAGTACTGAAACAGCGAAACATAATATTTAATAGCATGTTTTCGTGTACAGAAACTCAACCGTGTCTGTTTACCTCGACTTTTATTTCGAACTTGTAAAAGATACTTGAGCTCCAAAGGCGAAAACGTATAAGTCCTCCTCGAGGCCGAAATGACGTGTCGAGCAAGCATTCTGAATGCGTTATGCGTTGTACGCGCCCGTTTCCGGTTAGCAAAAAGAAAGGATCCGAGGGAAGGATCGCGTTCTTTTGTCTATGATACTTTCATCCTTGAAACGTTTAACCTTCCTTCCGTGTAGATGCCATATCTGAGCGACGGTGATCCTCTTTTCGCATCGTTCGCACAGCCTCCAAAATTAAAATACGTTTGTTGTCCGAACTGTTGGCACGAGACAAGATAATCATTTTTTAACACTAAACCTACCAAGGCGGTCATAATGACCGGTTGTCAATTTTTTCAAAAAACTACCTAAATTGATAGGAGTGCCGTGAAGTAAAAATTCTACTTTTACCATATAAAGCCTAAATTAGTTAATTAACTAATCCTTTCGCTTCTTGATTTGTCTTTTTCCAAGGTACTTGTTCAATAAATTTAAATTTTAGTAGATGTAACTTCGGTAGTTTTAGTGTTAAAGACATCCGTCGCACTTTTCTTATCGACGAATTAATCTTTTGCGGTCGATAGATTTTTCTGATAGGAGTACAAACTATGAACATTTAGGTTTTCGAAGTCATTTTTTCTTTTCCCTTTTTTCATTTTTTCTTAAGCGATTTAAGGCAGATATAGGAATATTTAAATCACAGATTATATTGAGCCACCGATGGTACACTCCGCCAAATAAGACACACAAGCCATGGACCACCGGTGGTACCCAACGGCGTTGAATGTTTTGAAGAAAGTGTAATATGAAATTTCACTTGGTCGAAATGCTTTGAGAAATTTCATAGAACGAAATGAAGAATTACTTATTGCAAATAAAAATTATTACTTGATTAACACGTTAATTGCTATGGGGTTCACTGGTGACCGGCGCTGTTGAATTCAATGAAATTTCATGTAACTTTTAAATTACAACATTTATGAATTTTCTATCTATTTATTTGTATGTTTAAAGTTTCTGCTTCATAAAGATGTGGATTTAATAGAAAAAGTTTCACTTTAATGGAAATGATGAAACTAGAAAAATACCGTTGACGTTCAACGTGTTAATCGTAAGTTATAGTAGCCTTCAAATCTGTGATGATTTGTTTGTGTTTGTTTAATAATTAAATGAATTTAGTTAATGTACATATTTGGTTAAACTGGACAGTGATGTCACAGTGCATGAAGTATGTTGATTTGTTTTACTTGCTGTTTAATATGACGTGGTTTGCCGATATGAATTATTAACGATACCGTGACACGATACAACTGTAAACGATCTTTGTTGTGTTTGGCTATTTTTATTTATGCTGTCGAGAAGAACAATATTCCCCACTTCAGTGTCGATTATAGCGTCATATAGGAACCTTAATGCATATTTATAATGAGTGTTATCTACGCAAAGGACAAAGTCAAAAGTTTCCTCTCTAATTAATCCATGATAACCTCCTAATTTTGTATATTGATCTATTTTATGGTCTAGTCGTCAACTGGTATATTTTTAGACACCGAACTGGATATCGGGGATCTTTTAATTTGTAATTATAGATAATGCAGTTATTGATACTTTACCATATTACTAGGCTATTAGACTAGATATACTTGAAAATCGAAGATAACTCAGAATATTTCTTCCCAATGGCAAAGCGACCCAAGTGTCGAGTGAAGTTAGACGTCATAATACGTGCCATGTGTTTTAATATAATTCGTCTGAGAGATTTTAATAATTAATTCACTTCTGTCCATTAAAAATTAACTCGATCATTTGCTGTCCATTAAACATTAACTCAACCACGCGGTACATATGTACTGAATATGTATTGAATGAAATTCGTGTTACAGGCGGCCCTAGACTTTCCCACATTCTACTTTCGCACAATTCGCTATTTCGTAGATTTTTAAAAATTCAATTTTTTAAAGATTTTCGTCCCTATATCAAAGAATTTTTGCTTTCTGTAAATGAATATTGTAGATCACGTTCACGCACACATTGTCTATTAGAAGTTTTCTAACATTGTAATACCGTTTCTAGTATTGACTATTTGATGTTAAAGAATCTCAAGTTCATAAAGAAATCACATTAACATAGAATTTTTAATATTTTTTCTGTATCCCTCGAATCCAAATGTACAAATTCGTATGAATCTCGAGCTTCGAGTTGCACGGTTTTGAATAGCACGAAACATTATTTTCAAAATTTTATAAGTCATTAGAATCGAAACCAATTAACCATATTATTCAAGGGATGCTAGTACATTTATTATTGACTAATATAATCAGCGGACCTCGGTACACGTCCTCTATAATTTTTGGAAAACTTGTAGTAAATTACCATTTAACAAGTAACCTCAGTGGTTCCAAATTAAAGTAGATATTAAAATAATTAAATAGTAATTACCTAATTAAAATAGTAGGTCCTAGGTAAAATGACTAGTAGTTAAGACTAGAACGACCAAGCAAGTCAGAATGACTTGTTCACATTTTTTTTCCAAAAATTCCCTGAGTTTACAGGAGAGTCCTAGACTAGAAATTCTAAGTTGATTTTAGAAAACACAGATTACCAAACCGATCATATTTTTTTCCACCCCTTGATTACTCTTCTTCCAAAATTCATATTTAATATATTGAAATGTAACAAATTTAACGTCGGTCGTTCTAGTGTTAACAATGGTATAATTGCACAGAACTCAACATATGCGTCAAAATAAGAGTTCAAATATTTCTAAATAAATGATTTGTACCTAAATTATATCTCCATAGGAATTAAAAAAAAGTGCTGGCGAAAGAATCTTAACGAAAGTTCATGTATCTTAACACTAATTACATAAATGCTATTCATTTTGCACAAATCGAGATTCCATCGGTCACAATCGATTCTGTGTTTGAGGGAGACAAGAAAAAACGATTTTCCTCTTAATTCATCGTTACATATCAGTATTACGTAACAACATTACGTGACTATCAATCACATTTTTAAGAATACTTTCCTAATAGAATTATCGATGATACCGATTGCATTTTTTCCTTTTAGATTTCTAGCGTTTTATTAGTTTCTCCGAAGACCAGTTTCTTACTCGTTTCTAAGAACTTGGAAAAATAAGTCTGCGGTGGAGCTATGTGGACTGAAGTTTCGATAAATCAATGTTTGCCTCTTCTAGGGTCAATCTATGTTTACTCCGTCATGATAAAACTTTGTTATTAAATTTTCTTCTAGCTACGTCCTACGGATGTACATTCTACGACGCGTAACAGACGAAAATTTCAGGCAGAAGTTTCGCAACAACAAATCTATCGTAGGAGCACAATCTTTTATATCTGTATTCCTTGATCTCCTTCTGTAGAAAAGTGACGCAACTATGGAAATACTTAACGATTGTACTTTGATTTATTCGGACCGCATCGCACAATTTGCACGTTAAGACAATAATAATGAATCACAGATCTGTGTTCTTTTCGATGAGAAAATATTTTCACTCCTTAACACTAAAACTACCGATGTTATATCTACTAAAATTTAAATTTATTCAACAAGTACTATGGAAAAAGATAAATCAAGAAGTGAAAGGATTAGTTAATTAACTAATTTAGGCTTTATATGGTAGAAATAGAATTTTTACTTTAAGGCTCCGCTATCAATATAGGTAGTTTTTGGAAAAAATTGCGAACCGGTCATTATGACCGCATTGGTAGGTTTAGTGTTAAACACGAGCTAGAGATAAAGGCTCAAACTTGTAGTTAGTGAGTTCCTTTGTCACCTGACAAATTTTACCCAAATTGTTATTTGACATATTATAGCTTCGGTGATTTGAAATCCACTTAATATTGTAGATTTTAATGAGCTATGGTTGATGAGGAGAAAAATACTCAGACTTACAATTGGTCGGGCCGAATGCAAATTCCTCAGTGGCTCTGAAAAAATTTTCTAAAATTTATTACTTAACATATTATAGCTTTGGTGATTTGTGATTCACTTAAATTTAGTATGTCTTAACCCCTTGTCGTGTCATTTGTTTCGTGATTAAATGTGCCAATGGTTCTCAATTAATTACTAAAATAACAATCTAACCCCTTATTTCGGATATAGTAAATTACTTAACGTAATATTGAATAGCGTAGAATTTATTTTATTTTATCAGGACCCACTGATATTTATAATCAAATAATTTTTAGAGCACTTAAAAATTTGCTATTCCATTAATCGCGTCACGAGTAGCACTCGTTATTGTACGGCAAGGGGTTAATGAGCTATTGTTGTTGAGAAAACAAATACTCAGTTTTGCAATTAGTTGGTTCTAGGTCAAATCCCCCATCAGCCCTGAGAAATATTTGAAACATTATTACTTAACATTTTATAGCTTTGGTAACTTGAGATCCACTTAAATTACTAGGTCTTAATGGGCTATGGTGGCTAAGGTGAAAAATCCTCAGACCTTTAATTGGTTGGCCCAAGTTCAAATCTCCCGCCAGCTCTGAGAAATTTTTCCAAAATTATCATTTAATATACCACATATTAAATTGACAATTTTCTACATTTCTGTAGGAAAAACGTTCTAATTATTTTATAACCGGTCAATTGACCGGCTTTGATATAAATAGATCTGGTGTACCGGTACAGTTAGTCTTAACACCTAAGTAATCTTCAAGTTCCACCGTCTGCGAAAACCGTTTAATCAGCTCGTATCATGGCGAACGAGTTTTATTCAAACAGATTATACGTACACTTAATGCGTCTTATTATTACCATAAGGAGATTAGTCGAAGCACGTTTTTATCCTACGAATAACAAATTCATTGGCTTCGACTCGCACGGTGCTACACTTTTCCCGCGTAAAATGCAAAGAACGTTACAAAACGTTGAGAAATCAAGCCTCAACGTTAAAGTTACCTTGAACGTGACACTGCGCATTCCCTTTTCTTCCTTGAATTCTCGCGATCAAGTAAAGAGCAGTTTGTCGTTAGTAAATCAGGTTTGATCTCTTGCTGCAGTATTCATGCTAGACTGATTGTAAGTTTTTTCTAAACCCGTGTCTCCGTTGCGTGGCAGAGTCAGCTCGCAGTGTCGTTAGGAAGCACAGGTCACATAATGTTTCTACTATTGGTTCCTTCATTTTCTAATTTTTCGACTTTTTTTTTGAACGCAGTGGTACTCCGCTAATTTGATCAGTTTCATTGAAATGAAGCTTCTTCTATGGAAGTTACATTATTAGAAAGCAGAAACCATCAAATCACAAATTAGTAGATAGATATTGTACCTTTTCAATGGCAGTATTTAAATACTTGTTGTAATAGGGAATTTGTAAATATTACAATTTAAAAGTCATATGAAATTTCATTTAATTTTATAGGGCCGGTCGCTGGTGACTCTCATGGCGTTTAACTTACTATTTTAGGTGGGTTGCACCAAGCACCCGAGACTAATATATTAAATAACAAAAGAACAAAAATTGTTCACGGGTGATGGCAAATTTGAAGTTGGGCCCACTTGTTGCGATTCCCAATCTTTGCTTTTCAATTTCGTATTTTTTTTACTTCAATTTCTATGATCATTTCATAGACCTAATGTTTTAGATGGATTTCAACAACCAACCAAAGCTTATATTTCAAGTAATAATCAAGAAAAGATTCTCAAAGATGGCGAGAGACATAAAGCTGGGCCCACTTATTCGAGTCCCAATTATTGCGAGTTCCAACCTTTGCTTTGTTTCACTTTCGTATTTTTGCGATTTCAATTCCTATGATGTTTTCATACAGAACCTTACCTTTTAGGTGGATTTTGAGCAAATAGCCAAAAATTACAAAGTTGAGACACTTGAAGTTAAACCTTCTGATATTAGCCCAAGTCTTTCCTCCGTTTTCATATATTTTCGACTTCAATTTCTGTGATTATATCATGCAGAATGCAGTGTTTTAGTTGGATTTCGAATCACCCATTCTATGACACATTGAAGAACAATTTAGTAGAAATTTCTCAGAACGAGGGAGAATTTGAACTCTGACCCACTAATTGCAAGTGCGAGCCTTTACTTCAAAACCTAAATTTAAGAAGTATTATGTCAACTTTCTCATTATATTACATGAATAAATAATCCAGTCTTAGCATAAGCGTATGAAATATCACAGAGATCTATCCAACAACAATGTGTCTTTTGCAAAAGCTAGCTAAAATTGAAATTGCGCAATTGCTCGTACATTTACATTTATTTCGTCGGAGCGTTTCGCGGGACCTTGGATCAACATCTTTAATGGAATTAACCACCGGACAGTTGGTTACGTTGCGCTAGCTGGGTGCGTTACATAATGCCGAACACATAATCTGTCTAAGCGCGTGCTCTGCTTCGTCAAACGCTTAAGCCTTCTCTTTACTATACGTCAATCGGTTAAATAATCCTACTCTGCGAAAACTAGACGGCTTCATTTGAGTTACTAGAATCTCACAATCTTGGCGAACGTTTAACGACGTTTTACAAAAGTGAATAAACTTCGATGACCTGACTTTATGTGATTTGACTTTTCAGAACCTAAGTTTAAATATTCATTGTCTCTAGAAATTTTGTCTTCGATTATTATTTAATATATCATAGCTTTAACGCCTTAACAATAGGTCTACGGCCGCTAAATCTGCTACATTTAAGTATATCAAATAAGTACTTTAAAAAAAGGTAGATCAAGCGGTAAAATATATGACCAATTAATTATCTTGCATATTCTAAGATATACGTAAAATTTTCACTGTACTCTTCTCTATCTATTAGGGGTGCCGAAAAGTAATCAAAATCGGAGAAGTGAAAACGTAATTGGAAACGTTTTTCAACAAAAAATCGAAGGACTTTTTTAAAAAGGGAATCCAACAACTACCTTTACGCTTGCAAAAAGTGTTAGAAAATTATGGAAATTATTTTGTTGATTATTATTTAAGATTTCTTTAATGAAGAAATGTTTTTCGCCAGCAAAAAAAATTTTTGATTACTTTTCGATACCCCTAATACTTGGGAAATTTTTTTTAAAAAAGTAGGAGCCCGTTGATTTGACGGTTGTCATGACCTAATGTTAAAACCTACGTGAAATACTAGATTCTAGGCGAATCAATCGTAACAGTTAGAAGCGAAAATATGAAAAAAAAGAAAAGAATTTTTTCTACCTCTCAGAATTAACTCAGTCGAACTAATTGACGAATGTGTGCCTCGTCGAAGCAGCTTCGTTTGACGAAGTTATTATATCTATGCACTGCTACATCAGTGGACAATTATCACTAGCGTAGTTGCTAATGTGTATTTACTTTACGGAGACGTTCCTATTGCGATTGAACGTTGACTTCGTAGTTTAAAGTCGTTTTAATGGATAATACGTTTAAGTGAATATCGACGTTCACAGTTGTGCCCTCGTACACTGTTCTTAGCAGGGCGATAAATGACCGCTGCATACAGATATAATGCACTCGCAATCAGTAACAGAAAGTCAGTCGGCGATGCAAGTAATAGTTTCACGATATTCATTCAACCTTTTGTTCGTTCATTACTCCGCAAATATAGAATTGAAGATATAATGATTTCATTGTTACACTGTTGCTACCCTCGTTATAATCTTTTCTGTGTATATATATTCTTGTTTTTTCGATAATAGCTACATCTTGGATAAATGCGATTCATATTCGTATCTTATATGAAATAACATTTAATACAATATATATTAGCATATTATGAAAAATAAATTTGAACAAATCTTAAATAGTGAGAATTGTATCATGCAATGTTTCTTATAGTATGAACAAGTTCCAATGATACTACAGAGACGTTTTAAAATGGAAGTTTTTCGAGGACCACCCTGGAGTTGAGTAACTCCGAAAGAAACGTGAAATCGAGATGCACTTTTGCATCCGTGAAAATGCGATTGGTAGCAGACATCATCGATTCGACGAATGTAACGAAGCGTTTGAAGAATGCGAATTACACAGGCTGGCTCGAAATTTTTAGGGGTACCGAAAAGTAATCAAAATTTTGTTTCGCTGGCGAAAAACATTTGTTTGTTAACCTTTTGCGGACGGAGAAATTTTTGCCTAGACTAGAAATTCTAAATTGATCTTATAAAACACAGATTACCAAACGGATCATATTTTCCACCCCTTGATTACTCTTCTTCCAAAATTCATATTTGATATATTGAAATGTAATGAATTTAACGTCGGTCGTTCTAGTGTGAAAGAAGCTATGATTGATAAAAAGGTAAATTCTCAGTTTTACAATCACTGCACCTGAGCTTAAATGGCATCAACTCTGAGAAATTTTACGTAAGATATTTTTTTATGGGTGTTTCAAAACCCATTTAAAACTGTAAGTGAAACGGCCAGGACAATTAAAAATATAATCGAAATGTAAGGTTGTAAAGTAGTTGCGCATTTCGTTCAAGTACTCCATGTCTGGCTTTCTTTGCTCGTGCGTTGGCGGACTATATAAAAGTCGACGAATACCATTCGAAATTGAAATATATATCACTGTCACAGGTAATGATGTAAGAAAGTTCGACAGTCTTACATCGCGCATTATATAATACAGAGCGTTTGACGTTTGGCCATTTGTATCGCAAATAATGTGGTATTCTTAGCGGTTAAATTATTCTAAATATAACGGTGCTCGTAAAATTACTCATTTATAAGTAATTGGTTAATCAAAAGTTGGTTCACTGCACCATTTGAAAATATAATAACTTCTTTTCTATATTCATTTCTTCGAATTGAAAACAAAATGGTAATCATACGAAGGACATAATCTACAAAACTAATCCCAAATAATTTACAAGTAGAATTATTGCTTGAAAGAATAAATGTAAATTGTTAATAGATTAATGGGAAAGTTTTTAACCACCTTGTAATATCATACATTACATTAACGGTTTTCCTAATGCTGGATATCGTCAAAGAACAGATAATAATGTCATTGTACATTCGAGAATTCGAGAAATGTTTCGTCCATAAAAGATTTAAAAAATAACCGATCATAAATCTTTATATTGCGAATGAAAATTAACAAACACACACGAGAGGCGTGCCTTGCATCACACGTTGTATTACATAACGTAAGGTGAATGTGTTGAGTTATTTATACAGTAAGTAGGCTTGCACAGTCCGTACTTGTACTTTTATTTCATACAGAAAACTGAACGCAATTGAATTAGAAACAATTGATAAAAAACGATAATAGAAATTCTATAAAAATATGTACCGAATTTTCGTTGAACAGTGAAATTACGTTTCACAGTAAAAAAATAAGTTTAGTAACATAATATTTACTGACGATTCCGTTAAGCAGTTTAGTTAATGTTATTGCACTTCAGTTTCAATTTAGCAGTTTATCTCCCCTGTTGAGTCACTTGGCGTAACTTTTTTTATCGCGTCGTACAAACCCGTTACTCAAGTAACCTTGAGACTATGGTGACAAGGACAAAACCTCGGACTTCCAACTAGTGAATCTTAGCGCGAATCTCTCTGGCGCCTATGAGCTATTCTTTTTTTTCAATCATTCGCCACTGACCCTAATAATATGCATATTTTGCAAGATACGATCAAAAAAGCGAAAGTAAAGAGCAAGAGGAGAATACAAACATGGGGATCTGGTGAACATTATTATTAGGCACAAATTCAAATTTCCGTCTTCAGTGGCACATTTCTCAAATATTTCAAATTAGACTTATGATTAATGCAATATATTTACAAATCCCTAATAGATACGACAGCAGAAAAGAAACGAAGGAAGCAAAAATACTTCAGCGACATAACTGCCTAAAGAGTGAGATAATAGTAACTATAAACAGCGTTAGAAAT
Source organism: Cerceris rybyensis (assembly GCA_910591515.1). Taxonomy (NCBI): domain Eukaryota; kingdom Metazoa; phylum Arthropoda; class Insecta; order Hymenoptera; family Crabronidae; genus Cerceris; species Cerceris rybyensis. The sequence goes on from OU342790.1 coordinate 12,560,022, forward strand.
TTATCAAATATTTAACATTAGGTCTACGATTATTGCAATATATCTAAAAATGTCTAATAAATACGGCAGCAGAAAAGAAACTAAGGAAGCAAAAATACTTCAGCGACTTAACTGCTTGAGGTGTATGAAATAGACGTAGGTAATTAAAATTTTTGACAGCGTTAGAAATTTATTAAATATTCAAATTGAGATCTACGATTAATGCAGTATGTTTAAAAATCCCTAATAAATAGGACAGAAAAGAAACGAAGGAAGCAAAAAGGAACTTCAACGACTTAACTGCTTGAGGTGTATAAGATAGACGTAGATAATTGAAATTATAATTAGCGTTAGAAATTTATCAAATATTTAAATTTAGATTTACAATTAATGCAGTATACTTAAAAACCCCTAATAAATACAGCAGAAAAGAAACGAAGGAAGCAAAAAAACTTGAAGGACTTAATAGCTTATGGTGTATAAGATATACATAGAATATTGAAACTAGAAACAGCGACAGACATTTATGAAATATTTACAAAAAAGAATTCAGTACGACTTATTGTTAGTTTTACCACCTCGGCAGGACCAATATTAATATATCATACTCTAGGTAGTTGAGAATCGACCTAAACCCGGTACCTGCCAGGCTAAATTGCCCGGCAATTTAAGTCCAAAAGGTACAATAGGAAGGAAAGGAAAACTTACAAAGGGCATGCAAATACAAGCTTCGAACATCTTGCAGTAATGGTATAATCTTGAAAAGCAGGGCAAAACTGAATGGTATCTACCGTGCTATCTTCGTAGAAGTGCAACAAGCCTCACGATAATTTACGATAGGGCGTGGAACCCTCGGTTCGAACAACCTCAACAGCCCCTTTTACATTTTTCACTCTAAAATCCTATATCTTCTATTTCGCACAAAAGAAAGTCCCTTTCCGCTTTTCGACGGTGAAATTTTCCGCTTATAGAAGTAGTGCAGGTTCTGCGTCTTCACCACTAGAAAATTTGTGTTCAATATATTATTTAATATATCATAATCTTGGTGATTCTGAATCCACTCAAATCTAAAGGTCATTGGTGAAATAATTATCGCAGTTACAGTGGAAATACAATATTTATTTTTTTCTATATACTTATAATTTCTATAACATATAGTTAAAAGTTCGTACAATTAGCCTGAGCACCAATCCACCCCCTTCACCTCTGGGAAATATTTTAAATACTATTAGGGGTACCGCAAAGTAATCCAAATTTTTTCTACCGACGAAAGACATTTATTTTTGAAAGAAATCTTAAATACTAATCACTAAAATAATTTTCATAATTTTCTAACACTTTTTGCCAGCGTAAAGGTAGTTGTTCGGAATCTCTTTTTAAAAAAGTCCTTCTATTTTTTGTTAAAAAATGTTTACAATTACGTTTTCACTTTTCCAGCTTTGATTACTTTTCGGTAGTCCTAATATTTAATATTATTAAATACACTGTTGCCATGGTGGTTCTAAGTCCATCTAACACTGGAGGTCATAGGTGAAATAACTATAGTTGGAACGGAAAGGTAGAAAAAAAAAGTGGACATCGCCTGAACTTGAACTTACAATTAGGCTTTCTTTCGCAATGAACGTTCGTCGTGGTCGTCGACGGACCCTCGCGCGGAAGTGGTGAGTTCCATGCGTTGTCAGTTTTATTGGATCTTCCGGTGTGCGTGCCGCGCTCAAGTTACTTGGGTGTTAACACCGGGGTGACTATCTGGTTAAACTCGACTCGTTTTGCATTTTATGCCCTCTCTTTCCCACATTTATAAGTGGCGCTTTTAATGTCCCCGTACACGACACATTTTGAATATTTTCTCTTTTCGTTCTTTTCGCCTTGGATTTATTCAAATATCTGTTCTCTCTGCAAACACTCTGTAGTTTTAAATGGTGTACAGGAAAATAGAAATTTTTATTTACTTACAAAAACGATAAGTAGAACAGTAAAAGGGTGATAAAATTAGACAGGAATTTCTATAATAGTAGAAATTCTTAGGCAATACTTACGTATAGAATAATAGTTTTCCCAACTCGTAATTTCGATTCTAGGCCATAAAATGCTCAACAAATTGTTCGAAAAATTAAAAATAGATTAAACATTAATTGTCATAATATTCAAATTACATTTAAATAAATATTTAAAATAGCTCCTTTATTTAACCCTTTGCGGACGGAGACATTTTTGAATATTGCCAGATAATCATTTATTTGGCGGTCCAAAACCACCTTTTTATCAGAAATTTGGGCTGTTAATGTATATAAACTATAAATTACTCCACTTTTAATGATATCTCATCGATTGTATTTCAATTTTTCAATTTTAACCGTGTATACATACAGCAATAAACTATAATTACATTTTTTCTCAGACCGCATATATGCGTCGCTAGTTCGCAAAGGGTTAATTATTCAACGTTTCTAGTGACTAAAAATATTCGCGGAAGTTACGATTTCTTAGCGAGAAGTGAGATATAAAAATGCGCTGTGAGATTTCTTCACCGTTGCATCAGAGGCAGAAAAGCGTAAAGACGAACGAATTGCAGTCTGCGTCTCGTCCGAAATTTCATTGAGCACGCGAGAACTGTAGACGCCCATTCATTCCGAGTATTGTTTACAAGCAGTGCGTAGTCTGCTGAGGAGACTACCGTGTGTCCGTTCATTCGTGCCTCAACAATCGTTCCAGTTAAACACTTCATTCGTTCCCACGTTTCCGAGACAGCGCATATAATGAATGGTATTTATCTACTCTCTCAAACGTTTTCCCCTGTTCTCGTGATTAGTATAATACTCACGAATTCTGTATCCAGATGCAACCAGGATGCATATGTAGAATACTTTTTGTCAATCACTTTCGATCTTTAACACCTTGCCCTACAATATGAGATGAAGTAAATAAGAAATTTTCAAGTTTCGCAAAACCTATGAAATTGTAAATACCAGTGTGACGCGACACTGTAAAATTATTTCTATGATATTAACCCTAGATCACTAACCTTATTTTTCGACGCTTAACATTAACCTTCGTCTCTTCGATTACAGTGTTTACAAAAGGGGTTAAAGGGTATTATTTAAATAAAATTTAAACATGTTTTTTTCTATTATTAAAGATAGATATTTATTTATTACGATAACGTTAACTAATATGGCATACTTATTAAATACGTGTCGTCGAAACGACGAAGGTTAGTGATCTGGGGTTAATATTACGTTAAGTTATACGATGTGTCAAGAGTCACTTATCAATTTTTATTTTACCAATTTTATTCTGAACTATCATGGAGGCAATCAGAAAAGAAATCGTACGGCAAGGGATTATTAAGTCTGTTCTTAATTATTTAGAAATATTTTTGAAATCCAAATTTGATTCCTCTTTTAATAATTTCGTTTAAGTTCTATTGTTTTAAGTTACTTTCCCACCATCGAACTTACAATAAATTAAATAACGAATTAAGTAAAATTTTCACAGAGGGGAAGTTGAACTCGAGCCCACTACAGATTGAGAGTCCGAGCTTTTACCTCCTGACCCCCATAACCCTCAACGGCTATTAACCCTTTGCACTCCGAACCATCCCTGACTTTATCTATTAGCAACTTGGCGGCACTTTGCTAATTGTTATCTTGTACCATTTCAATAGAACAGTTCAAGTAAACGTACATTCTTTAAAATATTGCGGTGCAATAAGTTTATCTTCTGTAATTGCTAATAAATTCGATGGTCACCTTGGAAGGGGGAAGCAAGTGATACGGTAGAAATTAAAATGTCCCCTCAGGTGGACATCGGAGTGCAAAGGGTTAATATAACCATTACATTACTCGACATCAATAAATACTCTAAACCTAATGAGATTTATCACAAGAGTGGAAATTACCCACTCTAACTCCGTGAAAAAATTCCGCTTAACATTTTGCACGCAGGTCTTCTACAACCATTGAGAAATTATTGATTGTACTTGAAACTATTAGACGTGAAAAAGAATTCCAAGTAATTAGTTTTTAATAGAAATATCTATAACGGATTGAGGACTATCGCGAACAGGAAGCTCGCCCATTACGAAATCAATCGGGCAATGACGTCAGCGGCACCACAAAAGACGGCAGTTATTGTGAAACGATTATATCCTTCGGTGATGCGTAATTTGCTACGATGCTAAAATTCCCGTTGAAATTTCCCGTTAAAACGATTCACAGCATAAAGCAATAATGCACTGACATGCACTTTTGATCATTCCTGCTTCTATGAAAATTTTCTAGGTCAAATACCAGTCATTTCGTCTAGAATTTATAGTTTTAGATGGGCTATGAATCATCGAGGCTATAATATATAATATGATATAGATGTATATTTTTAATAATATATGTTTAGAAGGAAAAGTTTATAATTACCTGACAATGACGGGGGAGGATTTGAATTTGGTGCCACTGATTGCGAGGCTTTGCGTTATTACCGATCATAGCACCAAAACAGAGTAATCACGATTTAAATCGATTGACACAGACTTTATAAATAGAGGCTTTCGTCACGCAGCAGCGTTAAACAAAAGTATAGTTGTGCGTTAAGGCGTATGGTAATGAGTTATCTTGATCTCATGGAGGTAATGCTGACTTACGAAACTTTGTAATCGGTTCAGGATAAATTTACATTGCTCTAAGTCCAATGTCAGAACTTTGATTTGTACCCCTCCTTTTTGTATTTATTCGCCTGCTGTAATAATTTCACCTACGACATATTACGATTATGAACAATACGACACTAGAGCTACAAAAAAAAAGAATGACGGGGCCAAGAAACTTGATCAAGTTAATCTCTTTAATTTCGCAAAATAGATGTAGCAAATTAAACAGAATAGAGTGTCCAAAAATTCATAAACAATTTTTAGAAAATCAGTGCGAGTCATATTGACAGAGGTAGATCTAGTGGTAAAAAAATCTCTGTCGCGGAACTTTGAGAAATTCAGAATTCGAAATTACATTTTATCCTGCCAAATTTGTGTAATATAATTTTAACGTAGTATTCTCCATTTTCAGATGAACCACGTTCAAGGTGCAGATCATGGGATGACGTAGGACCGACTAAAATGGAAACTGTCGGCCAAACACATAGACAGCATCACCCTTCCTTGGAAGCAACCAGGTCCAATACCTCGACGCAGTCCGCAAGAAGTGAGGATTCCTGGTGTTCAGCCTCGGATCATGACCTCTCCTCCGACGACGAGAGTGAGAAGAGTAATATCAGTATTAAGTAAGCATCGAGAGTATATATCTGAGACTACTTTTATTTTGTTTATGTACCAACAATGGCACAAACCGCTGTCAATTCCATACACTTGATCCTGCAGTCCTTCTAATTTATACCTCACATTCATGTTTCTTCGAATCATTGGAATCCGATCAACAAAGGTTTCCATTTTAATAAATGTAAAATATATGAACGAACGAACGTATATTTTAGATATGTTGAATATCAGAAATAAATAGTCAAGCACTTAGTATTTGGTAAAACGCAATCTTAATTTGGGGTCATATGTGTAGGAGGAGGATAGAAAGGTGAAAGATACCAGAAATATTTGAAAGGGTGAGGAGCCTTAGGATGAAGAACTTGGTCGATTCAATTCATTACGTTTTACGAGATACACAAAATGACAAAGCTTACAGTACCAAAGATACTTGAAAGATCTGTTAAAAAATTCATAACAAATCAGTTTGACCACCTTGGTAGATTCAATGATAAAACTAGAACTACCGGTGTTATAATTTATTTTATGTGACAGGAGAAATGAAAATGCAAAAAAGATGTTTAAGTAATTTATATTTTATTAGATAGAAGTGGATATTTATTACATGACTATGGTATTAATTTGAAGGACTGTTTGAAAATATTCTCATCGCCTTGGTAGTTTGCTTGCGAACTTCAACATAACTTTTTTCTATTGTTGTCAATACAGAAGTAATTGCCAACTGAGGAACACACTGCACAAAGCTCGCACGCTTTGCGACAAGTGGAGGTCGCAAAATATGCGAGTAAACAATGCAGACCCCTTGGATTCACCGGGACACCATGGCAGACTTTCAAGATGGTTCAGTATCCGAAGAGGATCGACGCAACAGTACGACGTGGACTCGTCGGACACGGTGTCTCTCACGAGCCCGGTTAAAACACCACAAATGCCACAACTTTGCGAAGTACGTAGCGATGATATTACTTCTATATTTCATTTTGTAAGCTTACTTCGCCTTTGCACTTTGAGATCAAGTTTGAGCATAGCATTTCTGTTTTGAGCGAAAGGCACAGTATTCCTAGACTCATAGATGCATCTGTGATTCATCAGGTATTGCTAGATCAAAGATTACTATAATTGTCACGGTAATTATGATAATTTCCCAAGTCGTTTGTTAACATTATTAACTTCATTAAACGGCTGAATTTGTTCTTTTTCTAGCAAAGCAGTTCCATGATATTATATCATAGATTCATATTATATAAATTAAATTAATAAACTAAGATGATAATTATAATTGTTCCAAATGTTTACTCAGGCAATTCTCATAATCACTGTCACATTTGCATTATGCTCAATTTTGTTGTAAGTTTCGTCCAGCAGTTGAACATATGTTTCATTCTCCACCCATATGTATTTTAGGTCGAAGAAGAAAGCAATGCAATGATGCAGTTTCAATGTATGCAACAACGGAGACAAACACCGCCTGCTCTTCCACCAACACCTCCGAATTTAACCCCTCAACAACTAAAACGTCGACACATAGTAGCCGCTATAGTGCATTCTGAGAACAGTTACGTGTCCACGTTACAGAGGCTAGTAAACGTAAGTGTCTCATCGTTCGAAAATATCGATTCATTGCATTTGGCTTACCTTGAGAAACAAAATTAATCATCTTTTCAGGATTACAAAAAACCTTTGGAGGAGTCGTCGCCGCCAATATTGAGTCAGGCGAAAATCGCGACGTTGTTTCATAGGCTTCCTGAGATTCTGCAATGCCATACGTTGTTTAGAATTGCACTAGCGGAATGTGTACGTTCTTGGGATAAGGATGAGAAGCTAGGAGATGTTTTTGTAGCGAGTTTCAGTAAAGCCATCGTTCTTGATATTTATAGCGGCTTCATAAATAATTTCTCGGTAGCTATGGATTTGGCTAAGCAAGAATCGAAAAGGAAGACAGCACTTGCCGATTTCTTTAAGGTGCGATATCGTTCTTTTTGCCATTGTTAACACATTGTATGCGAGTGTTTTGTAACGCTTCAGTAAAACTCAAGAGCGAAACTTGTTAAAACTTAAAAAACGTATTTTCACGTGGCTCGCATAGAATGTGTTAACACTAGATCTACCAGTGATTCGTTTAATATATTTAATTCTTTGACTGCGTGCAGCGCCTATAGGCAGTTAGAAAGAATCGGTTTCTATAGGCAGAGCGCTTATGGGCGTCGTTTATTTATTTTGAACAAATGTATAATCCGTTTCTTTCCTCGTGTTGACATAATGAATTTTTTGTTCCATCTAGATAGTGCAATCTAGCAGTACCGTTCCATTGTGCGATCGGACGCGGTCGCGCAATGTCACGGTTGCTGCAACACAAACACTGCTTGGCTGATGTCTTTCTTAGACGATCCGCAGTCAAAGAATTAAATTTGTCAAATAAACATGTTAAAAGATAGACAGAAAATTGAGGGAAACGACATTAGAGATTTTAGAGATGATTACACAAGTTTCACCTCAGCCACTTTGATAGATCTAGTGTTAAGTGTTGGAAAATGGTATAAATCACAGTTTAACATAAAGTTATTCTTCAGGTGAAACAAATAAGTGCACACGACAGGTTATCCTTTTTTGGTCTAATGGTTAAGCCTGTGCAAAGGTTTCCACAGTTTATATTGTTTTTACAAGTGAGTATATAAAAGACAATAAGATTTTTCTTTTATCACGGACATGTTCACCATAATGACGTAAGCTTTCGTTAGGATTTACTGAAGCACACGCCGCAAGGACATCACGATAGAATGTCGTTGCAATTAGCATTGACCCAATTGGAGAGTTTAGCGGAAATGTTGAATGAAAGAAAACGCGAGGCAGAACAATTCCAAGCGTTCAAAGAGATGTTACGACATGTATCTGGAAAATTATCTCATCGTCCTCTTTCCTCCTCGTCCAGATACCTCATAAGGGAAGACAATGTCACGCAATTGGTAAAATTTATTTCCCTTCAATATCTAAGTGTATGCTGTACTATCCGAACATAGATTAAAACGTTGAATTAAATTCTTTCAGGAATTCAATCAAAACGGCATGATAACGAAGTCTAAAAGGAGGAGGTTATTGTTATTAAATGATTTGGTTGTATGCGTTTCCGTCACTCCAAGATCAGCAGAAGATTTCGGTGGTAGCGAAAGACTTACATTGAAGTGGACGTATCCTGTATCCGATATCGAGGTATATAAACAAACACAAAATCTTTAGATTTTATCGCAACATCGTTGTCAGTTTTATTCTTCCTTTCGACACCTACCGACAAAGAAACACAAACAAATGCTTTTAGATTCAAGATACAAGTACTTCGCCGACATTGAGTCGTTTATTGACCGCCGGATTGAACAAAGGTGGTAGCTTAAAGTCTGACAAAAGTGGAGAATGTGGACAAGCGGGAGCAGATAATCTCTGCGTTGAGATGAACGACCTTATGCATGATTACGAAGTCATGTCTAGGATAAGTGATTTAGTGGCACAACTCAAGGGTAAATACGAGGTAGGAACGATATATTTGAATGAGTAGACATGTACCGACTATTCTATCGCTGATTTTTGACATTCTTGAAATGAATTTAAAGGGAATGACGATCGAAACGACCAAACAAATTCTGCAATCGATACAACTTTCGATACAGCAGAAGGATGAGGATATGGTGTGGGCAGACAGTTGCTGTTTACAGTTGGTAACGAAACAGGGACAAATGTACACATTTCAGACGGAAAATCCGCTAGTGAAGAAAGACTGGATAACCGAACTTAGGCTGGCGCAGCTGGCTTTAGATCCGAACAATTCTCCATCATGGGAAGTACCTGAGCAAGAACAAAGACCATCTACAAAAATGCCATTATTTGTTAGTTCACAGCCTGTTTACCATTCGCAACATCAGACAGAAGTAAGTGATTGCCAGTATATAGTTCTTGATGAATTTAAAATCTAGGAAACTCCCTTTAAAGATAGAAATTAATAATTATTAATTTAATCCCAAAAATAAGATCAATTCACAAATACATTTTCCCCAATAAAATCAGAGATGTAACACATTCACCATTACGTTATACTCTGCATCTACATTTACCAGAACTCAACGTCAAACTTCCACTTTCTGGAACCCATCCTTCATAAAATAAAATCCTTTTCAGGTACGTTGCGGCTGTTATTACACAACCCAAAATCCACGCCCAACGAGGCGTCGAGGAAGAAGTCAAAGTTACCTTTGGATATGTACAGGAGATGGTATATCCAGTCACGTGACAGTATTCGGTCAATCAACCACGGCATCCGCGACTTCTCTAAAGCAAGTCACAGCCTTTGATCTTGTCGAGACGCGGGTGGGTGCTATAGAATTCGTAAAAGGAATTTCTTCCGATGCTACGTCATTAGCAAGTGATCTCGTTTGGATGGGGACGGATTCTCGTAAGATCATTATTTACGCTGCCGCGGAACCCGAGAAGCAGGAAGAGCTTGGAAATTATTCAGTTTCTGGTCCAGTGATACAAATCAAGTATCATTGCGACAACGTTTTCGTAGCCTTAGGCATCGGTTTACTTCTCCTATTTAGAAGACAGGGAGACGGTACATGGAATCTTAGAGATCCATACTTCATTTCGTTAGGCGGCGAGCCTGTGTCATGTTTAATGCCGATCAATGCATCAGTTTATGCAGCTTGCGGTAAGAAGGTCTGGGTACTTAACGCCATAACCGGTGAAATCACGAAGAGCTTCAGCGCTCAACACGAGCACGTTGGAAGCGTGAAACTTATGGCCCATTCCGGGGTTGGTCTATGGGTCGCCTTGAAAAATTCGAGCACGGTTTGTCTTTATCACACGGAAACGTTTAAACACCTGCAAGATATTAATATTGCCTCGAACGTGCTAAGAGTAACGAGGTCAAACAATGCGACGAATTCCTGCGGTGATAACTTAAACAACAATCAGACAACCGTTACGGTGACTGCTTTGCTGGCGTGTAAGGGTCTTTTGTGGGTCGGTACTAACGTAGGAATCAGCTTAACGATCCCACTACCACGATTAGAGGGTGTGCCTATTATCAGCGGCCGCGTAAATATCTCTTATCACGCGCACTTCGGTCCGATAACATTCTTACTGGCTATACAGAACACGAAGAACCCATTGAACTGTACGAACGATGAAACAACCGACGAGGAAAGCGTGCAATTGAGGACGAAAGAAACCGAGAGTAGAGGTAGAGATCGTGCAAGTTTAGACTCGTCGAGCAGTATTCTCAAATTGAAGCAACAATTAGCCGGCAGCCCGGTAATGTTGAGACGAAAGAGAAGCAAAGAATATGAGTATAGAGGTTCGAAGACTCTTCCGAGAGGCCTTGGAACTGGCGGTGGATTTTTATCGAGTTCGATCTCTGGTTCACAAAGTTCTGGAGAAAATTGCGACGTGTACGGATTATACGGAGAGCTCATGTACGTTAAAGATTACGAAAATGAGAACAGTTCCGGCATACATCCGATTTACGAATCTCTGAGAAGGAGCGACCCTGAGTTAGCAGCTATACCAAATACAGTTAGTACGCTGGATCGTAGATTAAAAATGAAAATCACCAGGCCTAGATCATTAGATCTGTCGAATTGGTCGGTAGACTCGCACGCCAGTTCTTTGTACACGTCTTCCGGTTCCGAGGAGAATCTCTCCTTGAAAACTGGAAAGTTGTCTCGAAACAGTAGCACAGCCAGTCGAAATGGACCATATGAAACGACAAATGCTAATAGCACTATGATGCAACCTATGCCGGAAGGAATGCAATCTGCTAATCATAAAACGAATGGCAAGAAATTAACAAAGACTCTGCAGCAAATTGATCAACCTAAACGAACTGTTTTGACTCTGATGGGTGGTCGAGGTTACATTAATTGGAGACAACTGAATGCACAAACGGTCACCGATAAAAGCTCGAAGTCTGGCTACAGTTTTAAAGATCCTAATAGCAACGATGCCCATATCGTTCTTTGGGAAATGAAGTTATGATACTCAATTACATTAGGCCTATCGCTAACGCCTACGTCGCTATGGATAGAGGCATTATTAATACTTTCACGCTGGTACTATTAGTTTCGTTGCGGTATCGGCGCATATAGGACCAAAAAGTACTGTCGAACTGATAATCTCGTTAAGTAATAAGGATACTCAGTAAGGATTCGTTAAGTAATTAAACGGTTTTAAGTTAGTCGCGGGTATTCGATGCAAAAAGGCTTAAAACTATGTTATGATGGTGAATCGACTCGAATGTCCTTATATATTTGTTGCGGTGCAAAAATCTAGTTTTTTTCTGCATAGCTCTCTGAGAAGCGGGCGTTTTCTCTTTTTTTTCTACTTTGTAACACGCTTCCAATTCTGTGAATGAAAATCATGTTTTCCATTGTTATGATTTGAAGACTATCGTGTACGCTTGTATATAATTTTTTAGGAAACTTTTTTTGCGATTTTCTCGCGAGAATTGAACACAGGTAACCGTAGATAGACGAATTCAGAGACTTTCCTTTATCGTTCTCGATGGAGAGAGAAAGATTTTGACATTTTTCGAATGCTTTCAAATTATCAGAGGGTGACTCTACTTTGATCAAGCAAAGTTTCGTTTGCCTGATATATTTGCAAGTATTCAACTTTCAGAATCGTTCTCGAAAATGAATCTCGGAGGATATCGATAAAGGAGCAGCGGTGAATATCAAATTGAAAATCTAAACGAAACACGGAAGGAAGTTTGAAATATAAAAATTGTTATTGTGAAAGATTTACCGAAGAATTATGTATTGAGGTATGAATACAAGTGGTATCGATAGAATCATGTTTCTCGCACAAAGTTGATTTTAGTATACAACGTTATTTCTACGTTATACATTGAAATGATTAAAAACAGTAGTAAAACTTTATAAATTTGTTATACGATACCGAATCATGTGATACGCACAGAAATGTGTAAATTAAACGTATTTCAATGGAAATCCGTTTCGCTTGAGAAGAAAATGATATAATGCTTATATTGTTCGCGCTTTAATTTCGAATCTCGTTGAAAAGAAGTTTATCAAGAATGTTGTTCCTTTAGGCATTGGTAAATGAGACAGAGCAGGCGCCTGTAACTTATTTGCAAATTTATTAGTTTCATAAACGTACAAATTTAATTGAATTCCGTTATGTCGATTTGCATAGATGCTAAAAGCGTATTTATCCTAACACGTTGTGTCGATGCATCGAGTAGATGCATTTAATTATTGTTGCTCTAAAACAAAAGGGAAGGGAAATTTCAATGGATACGCTTGATTGTTTGTTACGTAGAATAAAATTGGTAGAAATGAAAAGAATTCGAGGTAACGTTATCTGCATTATTGGCACTGCTTTACGTTGAAACGTCTCATTAACGTTTTTCCTGTTGTACTTTGCAAAGATGATGGAAACGTATCATCTAGTATTTAATCTAGCATTTTGTCGATGGTGCGCAAAATATTTTATATCTTTTATAAACGTTAGCACGTTGAACGTTTTTGATAAATAGAAATATATATATTTTACTGCCAAACGTGATAATAAGAAGGTGGATGATTTTCCGTGGAAGATAGAAAAATGATTGAAACACGAAGTAGAACGGTGTGAAGGACGTACGAGCGAATCCTAAACTAGAGACAGGTGTCACGGTGTTTTATCACGAAAATACGTTGTCCGCTTTCCATTATGTGATAGATAACGAGAGATAGAGAAGGAGAAACTAAGATGGAAAAAGAAAGAAAGCAAAATGAAATTTATATCAGTTACCCAGTGAGAAAGAAAAGTATATATCGTTAGTTTTCTCGTGAAAGAGCTGTTAAGTTTCCTCCAGCCCCCTGCTACTGGCATCATCGTAATATGACTGTCCTATATACGTGTGTACATATACTTTCCGAAGATGAAGTTAATTTTATATATGGAAATAAATCCTGGATAGATTTATATTTTGTACACTATCTTTTTTTCTCTTTTTTTCGTTTAGATCTATATAAATATATACATATGTAATCTTATTTTGTATTTATGCGAATAGCACGTGGTTGAATTATTCAGCAATAGTTTGTTATGTAATAAACGCGCGCACACATACAATACACATATGCATAAACGGATATCATTTACATGTATTTACACGTGTACGTATTTATTACTTAAAATTGTAGCGTTGTGTCGTCATTATGAAATTTTTGTTACTTTAAACTCGAAACGGCTCTTCGGTACAATAACTTTCATTCTGTGTAATACTATATTGCTGAATATTATAAGTATTTAAAAGTGAGAAGGAAATTACTTATCCCCTCCGCCCATGATTTCCTTGGTTAAAAGAAATCGTATGTATATAATAAAACAAATAGTTAAATATTCATTAAAAAGGTTTGCGTTAAAGATTAGTACAAGATCATCATTTTTAAGTATATCATTTATTCTTTGTACAATATTACGATATGTTTACATCGAAATATGGCGCATAAATAATACTTTATGTTTATTTATATATTTATATATATATGTATGAGCCGTCTGTTCTAGAAATGGGATAAGTCACTTCACCATAATGAATGATAGTGGTTTTCAATAACTATACAAAATTATTTATACTGCGAAACATATAAATATTCAAAATAAGAAGTGGTAGCAAATCCCAAAAATCGGCATTAATATTTTCAAACATGTTAAAGTACAAACCTTAAATATCTCGAGTTCACGCGAGAACTATCGTCGTTAAATATATTATTTCTCAAAACAGTATCCTATTTAGAAAAAGTGAAATCACGAGGCCAAGGAGACGATCAAATCAGTAATGAATGCTTTATAAAATTAACGTAAAATTTCTATTGTATGGCTCCACTATAAATTAGGGTAATTTTGTTAATAATTAGAAATCAGTCATTCTGACTGCATTGATAGTTAAAAGAAGTGATTCATACCACTTTTAAAATAAACGATTCATAGATATATATGTATATAACTCTACTGGCATCGACATTAGTAACATTCTGGATAAGGGGAAACGCATTTTATAGTTTCATCTTTCCGTTTTTATCAACATCCCTCTTTACGATACCTTCTACGATATGCATGAATAAGTACGATATGTGTACTATACAATATGAAATGTTGATAAATATTGATTAAATCGTGTTCCTCCTCTACATTTCCGATATCATATTATACGTGTATTCTTGTCAAATTACAGCCAATCGCCTACGGCGCGAATTTACGGATAAATGACATGGGAACAATTTCCTCGAGTTTTTCGGAATGTAATATTACAATGTACAAATCAGGATGTAACACGATATTATGAAAACAGAGCTCGTCAAAAAAACGAGAAACCCTCTTTATCATAGGACGTTATTGGTTCAACATTAGTTCGTTAAAATAGCTTACGATATTTTATCTGTTTCCCTTAATTATACGCTGACATTATTACAGTCGTGATGAAATTATACTGAAGTCAAGTAATTCAGAGCCGTTATATTTGAATGTGGCACAAGCCTTTTTTCCTTACATCAAGATATTTAACAGTTCGTACAGAAACTTTCATGATGTAACATGTAACAATTGAATCTTCTTGGACGAAATTATGAGGATATTTTATTCTATTTACTTTGTCATTTATATGTTTAGGTAAAGCTATCTTAACACACTTTTCTCAAAAATGAACTCCCACCATTTTCAAAAATAACGGCCCAAGTATTACTCTTCTAGTCAGCCGAAGACAAATGAACGCACTGCGTGCACCTAACTTCCATTGAAAAATAATGTCTCTTTTGTTTATCGGATCATCGAAATCCAGTCAACTTCATTTGGGAAGTATCAATTATCAATTTGAGCCCCTTGCCTTAAGATTCTTTCAGTGGTTACTTATATCAGAATTAGCCATATAATTGTTAGAATATCGCGAAAAGTGGAAAAGTAAATCGTATATTTGACTAAAATTTACTGTCTTCTGAATAAGAAATCTTTTCCACGAACAATCTAAAACAAGGGGTCAAGTCTGCGCTCTTCATACAGTCGAAGTATCAACTTAATATTGCCGTTGTTCGTGCATAAAGCTCCTGCTTACATTTAACTACTCTATAATCTACGCACTCATTATTCCCGTCTACATTCGACAGACATTTTACAGCAACATTTATAAATATCCCTAAATAACTTTCAACGTAGCATATAGATATGTGAAATCTACTATAAATATATTTAATAGCATGCACGATAGAGGGTATCTCTTTTTGAAGTCTCTGTAAAATGTTAACAAATAACCATTAAATATCCTTTGTTCCGGTATCGTGCTCTATTGAGTCCGCGGTACATTTGTTATACACGCTTTCTTCTTCGTTTCCTTTTAATTAACTCAGCTATGTCGTTTCTCGCTCCCCCTATTCTTTTTTTTTACGATTATACCGTGGTAGCAATAATAGAGTAGAAAATGACGAGTCGTTATCTACATTGTCATTCTACTAACAGGGAAATATAAGCTCGTAACGAATAACTAACGGCAGTCTGTTACAGTGGTACCCGTCTCTTAACTGAATGTCTTAACTTCGAATCAAAAGATTGTCGTTTAATGGAACAATGCTCGTATACATTTATTGTGTCTTATGATTGATACACAGAGAGTGTTCTGTAATTCGCAACATAGTTATAGACGTGAAGATTCTTTGGAAGCAAGTTGATTAAAAGGGAATACATTATTTGATACTTTGAAAGTCTGGTATGACTCTTGGTACTTCGACTTTGAGAAGACTTAGAACGATTCTTAGTACCTCCATGGAAGATTGAAGAAATGCAAATGATTT
This sequence comes from Cerceris rybyensis, assembly GCA_910591515.1. Taxonomy (NCBI): domain Eukaryota; kingdom Metazoa; phylum Arthropoda; class Insecta; order Hymenoptera; family Crabronidae; genus Cerceris; species Cerceris rybyensis. The sequence goes on from OU342790.1 coordinate 12,576,102, forward strand.
GCATTAATTAAAAGATAAAATGAATTTACACTGCGAATTACATAACACCCTGCATAATATCAATAGCTTGTTACATCTAACAGTTCTCTCACCTATTGCTACTTTGTGTTCGACCGACGAGTACCACCGTATTAACTTTTAAAATTTCTAATCGTGTCGTTATTCTACTTTCTGCATGGCGTCGCTTACAAAACACTAAGAGATGTAAAATCCGGGAAAGAATTACACGAGTTAGAATGTAAGTAAACGTTTACATTCGCAAACATTACACCGAAGCGTCCTTTCGTTAATAACGCTCACACCTTCGACGTTACATTTAAACACTAGGGATCAACGTATCCCGATGTGTACAGCGTTTCTTTCATGTGTTTTTTTCGCTTTTTTCCCTCTCTTAAATTAATACAGACATACCTTAAATACGTATTATTCGGTTTGCACTTTATCACGCTGCACTTGTTTTCGTTTAAAAGCACATATCAAAATCGAAAGGCGCAAAATCGACAGTGTTCGACAAAGAATGAAACGCGCGTCTGTAAAACCGACCGTGCGAGTTTGTCTAGTTTACAAAATACATTCCCTTTTAAGAAAGCTTGATTGATCTGCCGCGTTTTATGCGAAGTGCATGTAAGACGGTTGTTTGCCTTCTTTTTCTTTCCTCTCTTTAGACATAGTTCTTTCTTTTTATTTTTAAATTTGCTCCTCTTTCAATAGAGTATCGTCGCAGTAACTGCAAGTGTATCATTCTATTACATGTATTTATAAAATATCTATATATACATATACGTACACGTATGTAATGGAAATAACATAATGGTAAATACCTGCCCGAGCTGCCTCTATTCCGTCGCACACTTAAACATTTGGTGCTCTGTTTGAGAAACTTAAAAACTTACTCGACATTAAACTTCAGGGAAGTTAATCTGCCATTCTTTCTGTCTCTTTCATTCGTACAATCTCACACTTTCGCTCAATTACTTTCTCTCTCATTCTCACGTGCTATCTCGCTTTTTCTCTCATGCTTGCAATTTCTCTCATTCTCTCTTTCACTTTCTCTCTAGAACATGACGGGTTAAATAATATACGTTTGTTCCTTCGATTGATATGGAAGAAAGAAACTATCAATGACCAATAACACAGTCACTATGAAATCACATAATACTGCTAGAAATTGTAACTTCGTCCATTTATATCAGATGGATTTCCAATATCACGGTGAAACGGTAATATTGGAAATCATCACAGACTTCATCAACGCGTACATATGTCAGCTCTCACATTGCATACATGTTCGGTTTATAAATGCCAGTAATGTCAATGATATATTTGTTTCTTCGAAATGATATCCATGGATATGTAACTTTTTTTTTGACGAAAGTTCGTGACAGTCTTGTTTCGTTTTCTTTCCGTGCGTAGTCGTAATTTGTACGATTGCTTGTTTCGTGTTTTTTTTCTTTTTCTTTTTTCACTTTTGAATGCTTCATTGGATGTATGCATCAACGAAAAATGAAACCTTAACGAATTTCAGTCATTGCCAAAAAACGTAAACGCTACCGAGTAAAATATAAATTCTGTATTTCTCTTTGAGATCATTGTGAACACTTAACGTCTCCGTTTTATAAATGTGAGGCGCGCACATATGAGAGAAACAAATTTCCAAGTTAATTGTTTCAGCGTTAAACTTTTCAAATAAAATCATTTCATCGGATCGGAAGATTCTCAGGGAAAGGCGTTCCTTTCACTTTACTTTCTTGCATGCACTTGTTATGACAGAGAAATTCTTTAACTCAAAAACAGTCACATTTGGGAAAATAAGATTCACCGAGAGGTAGCATTTTCATGTTTCATCGTATGTAAAATTTTCTGTTAAGGAACAGCGAAAATTTTGATAGACACTGCAGTTGTGAAGAGAAACGTATCCAAAATGAAAATGCAACGAGTCGTTCTCGTGCGACTTATAAGTTTAATCGCAAATAAAACGAATCAGCGAATGAGAAATTTCACATTCGAGAAAAAGTAAAGGTTCACATTTGTAAACGATCAACAAAATGTGTGCCTAAGCATGAATTTCGACAGCGTAATTAGTCCATAATTTCCTGATGTTTTAATAGTGCTCGAATTTCTTCTCGTCGTTTTTCTCATATATACTCTGTGTGCGTGTATTATAAAGTACATCACTTATTACAATTTTTGGCCGAGATTTAGTTATAAACTGTAGATATATATGGAAGTATAAGATATAAGAATTACTTTCTCGCAACTTGGTACCGAAAATATCGGTAATTACTACGATAATATAAATCATTCTATTAAAGCAAATATCACTTTTAACGATAAATGGGACATAAAAAAAGAAAGAAAGGAGACAAAGCGAACAATAAATAACTATCGTCTAGTATTTTATATACAATCCTTAAAGAAGTCCGCAGAAACGTGATAAATAATAACTGAACTGAAGTTGCTTGGTTTTCTTTTTTTGTTCCATTTAAATGAAAGCAAAAGACAAAAGATCAATAACACTTGTACTAAAGGGAGACAGTGTTCTTTTTCTGAAAGCATATCTGACCGTTCATATATATTCTTTGATCATTCGTCGATAAATATTTTCTTTCCGAAATCTCGAGAATAAAAGTCGTCAAATCGCGCTAAGTACATGTGCTGCTTTTGGAACAGCAGAAAGTATCTTTTCGAAGTTAGTCAAATATGTTACTAGACCATAATGCAGGCACAGTCGCTAGTTTTAAGTTCGATCAATACAAAGTTATAAATCGTGTCAGCAAAATCGAAAATTTCGTATTCGATAAATGTGCTCGTTCCAAGACTAGACAAGAGAACATTAAAATGCGACTTCATCAGCTATTTATTTTTCACAGACGGAAAACTCAGCATTAGTGCTACCATCGTAATGGTATAAACGGTTACTTAGTAAATTAAAAAGAAAAAGAAGGAAATCAATGTAAATATAATACCATATAAAAAATATACTTAGTCGTATGATACAGATAAAAGAAGAATATAGTGAACTAAAAGAAGTAGCAATGGTCCCGGAAAATGTCATTATGAAGAGTCGAAATGGTAACCAATGAACAAACTAAGCTTTTTAGTTTCAGTCAAATCAAGTTTCCGTAAACTTGCAAGTCTCTTTACGTCGAATGTCGAATGACGGGGCGATTAGATGGTTTGTACATCCTACATCGAAGCGATAGAATGTCCGATATATGCTGATGTAACGAGAAGACTATATATATATAAAAACCATTCGCTCCTCTTACATGTATGTACGTCTTTTCGCGTGTGTAACAAACTATGAGGACAGAAAAGGAAGAAATTAATCACCTAGAGAACAACGTCGGGCAGGGAGCAATGCCACTAGGCCAATTGCGTCCCACTTCGTCCACCGTGATGTCCCATGCCGATCATAGAACCTCCACTGCCGATATCGTCGCGCACGATCTTCCTTTCTTTGTAATAAATTTCTTCGCTCTCTTTATCGCACAACAACAACACTGCTCCGCCGAACAGGAATATGGCTGCACCCCAGCCAACTCCGTATGCCCAACCAAATTCCCACATTGGTCGATTTCCTGAGAAAAATACACATTATTTCATTTGTGTGCTGTGCAGAGTCATTGTAAGATATTTCAGACATTTATTGGGTTTGCGGGTTCTAAAAAGAAAATTGCGGAAATATAAATTCAAAACGAGAAACTCCGACGTTCCCTAATCTTCTTTGACTTGCCGGATCCTACTTCGAAGAAATTAGCGAAATTTTCGGTAAAGTGAAATTATCAAAAACTGCACAAACATTTTCTGTTATCTAATATTTATTATGCGCAATGTAGTATGAGTTTCACAAACTTACCAAGATTAAGCTCGGCAGCAAAACACACGGGATATATTACCAAAGCTATTAATAGTGACATCACTGAAAAATAAGAAAATATTTAAGTAGGAATTATAGGAAAATAAATACAGGTGTACGTATATAATATCAACTGTTGTACTAACGTGCAAAGCCCATACAGAACACTGCAAATCTGTAATATTTATGCTTCTCTCTATGATCTTGTGACCTTAAGCCAAGGCCTGTTAAAATAGTTGCAGCAATATCTGTTAAGAGGCACACCACGCATAAGGCAGCAGCTGCTTTTATATAAGCTGTATCAAAAAGAGAAGGAATTATTGAATGCCATTATACATTATTTAAAAAAAATATAAGGCAATAAAAATTACGAGCATCTCTGGCTTGATAGCATCCTGCTGGTTCAAGCATGTTGAATGGCAAAGGTGTCGGTGCACCTTCCTCGATGCAATGTGCAAACAATCCTTGCCGCCATCCCAGTGCCATCAACCAATCAGTTGACGCTAGTCCCATTATCATTAACAATATCACTATCACCCCGCAGATAAACGCAATTACCTAAAACATAAATATCAGCATCATTGCAAAAAAAAAGATAATGCAAAACGAAAAACTTTATTTTTCCATAACAAATAATATGTAAAAAAACATATAATATGAAAAACATTATTTCGATCTCTTAAAGAAGAAGATTTCTCATTTTATATCGAATTAATATTCAAAATGACATTATTGTAAGGAAGTATCATCGACACCGCAACTTACGAAATCTCCGATATAAGTTCATTTAAAAAATCCCATCCCCTCAAACTTAAAAAGAAAATGTTAGAAACAGTCGACAAAAGATATTTTTTCCCATACCTGCGCGATTTCATTGTCACCCATGTGATCCTCCGCGACTGTATACATGATCATCTTAGATTCGTCGTACACCCTCACAAAATCAACCCCGACGGACAAAACTAACGATAAGCTTCGATCCGACTCAACACGTTTCGTACTCTTCGCACAATTTCTCCGATATTTTCGTAAAACGGCATTTACGGTACGTCATACATACTTTCACTCATTATCGTCGATCGAAAACGACAGAAAACCATTTAGCGATCATATGAATAAGACACGAAAAAAACAATTCATGGATGAACACGACGCACCACCTCTCCAAGTAAACACGAATCGAACGTTTTCAGGGTTGTCTGTCGCGAGAACGTGTGATGTTAATTGCCGAACGTGGCTATTTTACACGTACAACTCTCCATTCGGTTGATCACATCTTTACGATAAAATTCTCATCGAGTTCACCGATCCGCAAGTTCTGCTTCTTTTAAGCGAGGTCAAACCGGGACAGATTCTTTGTCCAGGGTTGGGGGAGTAGTCGGATTCCAGGGAGGCTGCGCCCATTAAAGGTCGTGGCGCAGTGCGCGTACATGTAGTAGAGGGTGCTTTTAGTTAGTGCAGCCTGGCATCGGAACGAATTTACGTGTTGCATTTTACAAATTTTTCGTGAGATAGATTATTACGCCTTGATAATTGAGTTTGTTCCATTAATTTGATTTTTTCGAGCTGATATTTCTTCCGAGTAATAGTAAAATTGTACTGGATAATATAGTTTTCCATACCGCAATGGTGCATACGAATTGAAATCGTTTTATTTCCAAGTTTGTACTTATATTGGATTAGCGATTTTTCGTGGGATCGATAATCACCTAATAAAAGTTTGAAAATTGAATTTGACTCGCTAATTTTAATTTCTTAAGCGATATTTTCTCGGCATAATGGTAAAATTGTATTGGGTAATTTTCTACATTACACTGCAACCTACGAATTTAGATCGTTTTATTTCGAACTTTGCAATTCGTATCATTTCTCTAATTTGTTATACTTATTATTTGTCATTATTACGAATGTATTAATGTAAAATTGTTTGATTTATTTTACGTAATACATAAGGAAACAAATTTTATGAATGATTTCTTAAATGTATTCTGAAGATAAATTGATGTAAGATGAAATATGTACTGCTAATGAAATTAATTAAGTTTCAAGGCTTTCAAACTTACCTTCAACGGCCTGGTAATAGTAATTGTTTCAATGGTGGTTGCTTGTGCCATTGTAGTTTAACTGTAATATAAAAAACAAACTCATAATGAATAACGAAAAGGTACGTAATCTAAAAAAAATACTGTATTCCGTCTATAACCGAATAAAGATATTAAAACACATAAGAAAAATACGAACTCGAAATAAATACATATAATGAATTAAATCGAAATTTCCATTTATCGTATGTACAACTAAATGAAATTATTATCAGGGGATTAGTAAAGAAGTTAATGCACCACAATTACTATACTCTATATTTAAAAAAAAAATTAAATAAAATCACATCATTTATATAAAATCTGTATCTCACGGGGACATGATACATAAGATTCTTTATACAATCGTACATACTATTGAATCATTGAGTACTATGACAAACACAAGTTACATTATATTGATACAACGTACAAATAAATTATGTCACGCAGAAAAATACAGACAAATTTTCAACTACGATTGTACAACTGTTACTTGCGTTCGATTGTCATATCAAAAATACTATATAACACTCCTGCATGTATTCCATGCGCTAATATGGGCAATACTAAAATGTTAGCCTATTAAACACAGTCAGATGCGCATAGTTTCTCCAACGAGAACGATTAAATGTAAAATACCCAGTAATCACGTCGACGTTGTACATAAAAAAAAAATTAACACACTTACTATAACTGAAACACTCGATAAACACTATCAGTCTGCACGATGCATCAAGGACTTATTAAATCGCAAGAATACAAAGTCTTCATTCCATGGCCTCTTACAGATTATTCCGTAAAGGCAACAATGGAAACCGTACTAACACGCGATATTCTACGTTGTACAAACAAATGATCGGATTCTATATTAGGGTTATGTTACTGGAAACGTCAACAATACAAGTCTCGATATTACATTCACTATATATTTATCCGCGTATTCGTTGACACACATACAGTAGGAAAATGCAGATCGGCTGAATGAGTAATCACACGAAATGCTCTTTAAGGATCGACGATCTTATTGGTTCTCGTTGTACCGAGATTCCTAACCTCGCCACTGGTTGGCATTTCCACGTGTATATCCTACCGACGAATAAAACTCTATGTTTGTTGCGCTCTTAAATATGGTACGTCCAATGGAAAAACTGTTCTTATAGGTATACTCGGGAAGCCACCAATGAAAGTGCAGTGCTCCACTTTTCCGGTGACAAAGCGCGCATTGTCGTATGAGCACCTCTTGCGCTTTTTGTTTGAAGTACGCGATGCGAATCGACATATTGTTTTTTCTTCTTTCTTCTTCTTTAAATCATACTCGCTATTAGGCGACTCCCTTCTTTTTCCATGAGAACGAAAGTATTTAAAGAACGGCTCCGTGCACTGGACAGGATTTGTGAAAGTGGAAGAATTACGTGCATTGATATGAACTTTCACGATACCTTAAATATATTGTAGTAATATCAGCTGTTTGTAATCTTCGAAGTGCTATAGGCATTTTTAAAAAGAAGTTATTTGAAATGAAATTATAAACTTTGATTTAATTTCGAGGTGAAGTATAGAATCGTGAATTTGACATATAATTGATACAAATCTTCCTATTCTATATGAATTGAACGAGTATCTAAAATGAAATTTACATTTGGTTTTGATAACTATATTTGATTAAGAGATTATGATGAATTATACCTTAATACTTAACGAACGTAATGTTCACCGCAAAGTTTCAAGAGAAAAAAAACGCCGAATCTTCTTAACCCATTGAGTGGAAAAGGCGAGTGCCGCCAGTGTCAGTTTTCTACACCAAATTTAAGTCTGACAGAAGTTTTCGTTAAAAAAATTCAGTATTTTTATTTTTCCATCGTAAGCTAATAAATGAAATAGCAACTTAATCATTTTAAGTCAATGTACAGTTTATTTAAGTCTAAAACCATAAGAGTAAATTATAATGCAAGGAGTTAACTGAATCTAAAGAAATATCTTCCATCTCGTGTCCCTCGTGTATATGTGTAAAAATATATTGATGACGTCACTGTATGACGTCAGCACCGCGGCGGCATTCGGTATTCCCTAGGTCACACATGTGTTCATGGGAAATTGCTGCACAGCAACTTTGCAATTTTTCGATGTCAAACATTTGCCTGCCTCTCTGATAAACGGTGTCGAATTACTTTTATTAATTAACAAGCCTGAAAGATTCATACAAACGTTTGCAAATATCCGTATCATTGTACAATTAATGTTTACAGCAAAGACTTAACATCGGAACTAGCGACGATTAATAAAGTATATTTAGAGTTTAATAAAAATGTTGAAAGGAAAGGAATAATAGATTTATTACATTTACAAAAGTAGGGATAGAAAAATGAATAAGTCGAAGCGTTTGTTGGAATTTTCCGAAGAAGCTAAGAACCGGTCATTTTAACTTGCTACATCTGGTGTTAATGATTTCATGTCTACAAGAAGAAATCATAACTTTAACCTTTAACATTTTTTCATGGGAATTATCCTCCTTTATATAGATCTTTCGTTAGTAAGCCTTTACTATATAAACTGTATTTGTATCAATTCGATTAACACGGTGCACATTCAACCTTCCGTAAATTGTTCATTCGTGCATTAAAAGTGCACTTGTGACATTTAAGCACAACGAAGCTTTAAGGTAATTACGTAAAAAGAAAAAATGGCATTTACCCTCTCATTGATTAGTGATTTTGAATGTTAAATTTATTATTAAATTACCAAATTACCCGGTATGATGTTCAGACTGAATGAATACAGTTATGATAAGTTATCATCAATCATTGATAACATATTGGCAAAGTGATGCTTATGCTAATTTACATAGATGAAGGGTAGCAAGTTTGTGTAAATATATGACATACTTTTTTTGCCAAAAATATTTCGCGATCTATCAATGGCGGAATAACAAATTTTCGACCTCTGAGCAAAATATTAGATTGGGGATCAAGTTTTCTATGAGAGAAAAGTTAACGATATGTCGCACAATTTCAGTATGATTTTCCGGTCTAATTCTTGGAAAGTTAAAAAAAAAAGTTGTTGCGATGTAACGATGATACCATAGAGCCGGATTAATATGTTGAACTTACGCGTGACTAATCGCAATTTATGAGTCATAAATGGCACCTCCCCATCGCGATGTTTGTTAATACGAAATAATACAAATATGCGATTTATATTTACAGTAAAACCGATAATAATTGACGAAAAAAGTAATATTCTAAGTCGTCTCTACAGTATTCCAATAATGGACCTAACTCGCAAAATTTCTCGACTGGATAATAATCATTCTCAATAAAGTATTGATCAAATTGGCATTGTCAGATAACTAAGTAAAATAATTGATTCGAATACACTAGTAATTGATTTCCATTTAAAGTTACTTTAACAATCAATATTATATCATAATCAACCACCGTAAACTATTATGTAATAATAATTGAATACGACAATTAATCTTTAACCCTACATCTACTAAGGTGATCAAAATGACTTGTTTCGATTTTTTTCTGAACATTCCAGAAATTTCTAACCCCGCTGCATTAACATTTCTCTACATCTATTTCGTCATACTCCAAGCAATTAAACAAATCAAATCATTTCCCTCCTTTATTTCTTTCCTTCTAACGTATTTATTTGAAAATTTCAAATACATTGGATCAATCGTCGATAAATCTAATTGTTAAATATTTCCATTCATTCGATCAATTCGATACACATATACCATCAACATCGTTGCGGTGTCCAACAGTCAATCGAGCGCTTCGAAATCGATCGATTCTACAAATCGAATCTATGCACAAGGGAATTTCAGTCATGAATTAATTGTGCTACGATGAAAAAACATTGATATGAAACGCGCGCGAGGATATCAGTCCCATCACTATGCGATGTACGATCAGATTATGAGGGGGTGGAGGGAAACCGTCGGCCATTTTGATCGTGACGCGCAGCGCGGAGGTCGTGGGCTCCACCAGTGACGAAGCCACTGGAGTTTTGACGTGGCTGCTACGTACCTGCCCGTTTGCCCACTCCGATTGCAGCAAAGTTGGTGACGAGAAATACGTAACTGGTAAGTACCCAGCTGGAGAATAATAACAACCGGGCATGGACCACTGCACTTACCATATACCCAAAATGCTACCGGGACTGCTAGCATTTTGTTTCGTAGTACCAGCACGGCCAGTTTTACGTCTGCTATGGAATATGCCGTAAAATATGGCGCCTTAAGAAAGATGTACGAATTTCTGTAAAAGGGCAATGGGGGTTACGTGATGATTCTGACATCTCGTTTCGTCGTTAGACGACACGGCGGTTAAACGTTTCTTGGGGAAGACGTCGAACGAGACGATGTTTTACCGACATTCGTATTTCGGCTATGTACGAAAGCATCTTAAGTGTTTATTGTTCTCGTATTATTTTTAGATCTGCTTATGTAAATGACGCAGTAGCACCGCTGATTGCTCAGTGGCGCGAAATTTTGAAATTTTCGCCGTGAGACTAATGACGATAACTGATCGGAGTGACATGTTTACGCGTGTTTCAATTCGATTCATTGATAGTGCTTAGATATCTGTGAAATTTCGAATGTAACATTCGAATAGGTGATGTCTATATTTTCTGATAAGAGTTTTATAATTATATTATTGTATATACGCTCTGAAGTAATTTATTAAAAACGAAAGGAGTGTATGTTTAATGTTTTATTTGTAATAATATGTTATGATTGTAATTGTTATATGCCGGAATTATTACATCATCCTATATACTTTTGAATTTCTACTATCTAGAGATAATGTTTATTTTATGAGTTATGAATATTTCAATGAAATAAATATAAATCGAATAATAATTAGATAAATTTTGTAAAATCTATTTCCACTCTGGTATTAGGATTGTTGATTTATAAGTTTATAATGTAATTCTTATTTATAAAAATGTATATTAAGCGTACAAATGTCTGACTATGCTATTATTTTTCAGGGTTTGTGGTTCCCAGGCTATGGAAAGTATGGTTGAGGAAAATGGATCGGCTGTTGACCCATTATCTCAGGGTTCCCAAAGTGGTGACGCGGCGCCAGCAATTGCTACATCGGTACAATCTCTCAATAGAACACATCAGCAGCAAACGCATCATCTGGTAGCTTCTACCAGCATTGTGCAACTGACACTACCTTCGTCAGGGACAACACAGGTATACAGGAGAATCTCCTGTGTATCTATGTCTGATCATTTATTTCTCCCTTTTGTTTCGGAGCATGCGTACATAGTTTGTTTATGCTTTACTTGTCCTTTTCAGTTATTCAAATGTGTACCATATAGGTATTCGATTTTGCATAATGCTGGTTCAATTTTTCGAATTAGATGGATCTTAGAACCTTCCAGCCATTCCTAGTTTATCCTTAGTGGGAATATTTCTATCTTTGTATGCCATTGTGTGTTTCTTGTATCATCTTTAATGGGATTATCTCATGGGATATTGTGTATGCATGATGTTTAGTAGACAATTATAGAAAATATTATTTTTACCCATTTTTATAGTTATATGTAATTTATTCTAAATACTAACGAATTTTTATGTATTTATTTAGGTACAATCTGTAATACAACCCAATCAACAATCTGTAATCCAAACTGCGACAAACATTCAGCCCGTTGCTATCTCAAAAGGAAATGTTATTCTTGTTAGTAAACCAAATTCAGTCATTCAAACAGCTCAAGGAAACTTACAAACACTTCAGGTACGTTTGTAACTTAAAATACATCGTTTAATGTTGTAATTAATATTTCTCTTAACTCATTTGCATCACAGTTCTAAACGCGGCAGATGATCCGTAGTATCAGGCATTTTTTTTATATAATAGTTTAACGCGGTTATAGACAGTCGAACATTCAGCGGCTGGTGATAAGCTAACATCCTCGTATGCGTATTATTTCGCATATTGATGCAAATAGGTTAATAATTAATCTGTACTTGATCAATTATTGTATTTTATAACAAACGTTCTAGAAATGGTTTGAACGAATTTTTTGAAACTTACGAAAATTGCTATTAATGTATCAGGTGGTTGAAACTGGTAGCGATGATAGTTTCTCAGACGAAGAATCCCCGAAGCAGAGAAGAGATATTCTTACCAGACGACCATCGTATAGAAAAATCCTCAATGACTTGGGAGGCGGCGAAATTACGGGTATGTTATTCTTATTTTATACAGACGAACTTTTACACTGATAGATTTTTCGAGGTTCTCTATTTCTGTTTATCAAGGAAACACAATATGTTCATAATTATGTAAAAAAAGGAAGATTTAAAATCAAAATGAATTACATTTTTTGTTTAATATTTATCGTAAATTTAATGAAAAATATTAAACGTCCAATTTACATATTAATTTTTTTCTAGTAAGATGTTAATTACAGAATATTATAATGTGCATGTCAGTTCATACAAGTATCGTTCCGTACCTACATTAAGAATATTTGTTGAGTAATTCGATTAAATTTAATTTAGATAAAACTGATCTACGATTTTGTGCATTATATTTTGCAAAACGATTTTAGCTATACCCTTTAGACTTATAAGTAGTTGTAAGAGTGCGATATCATATATGCTTTTTCTGTTTTACTTTAAATAAGGAAAAGTATGCCATACCAAGCTTATAGTATAAGTTTCTGTGATAAAATTTCATTTACTGATAGCATGTAAGAACAACCAAAGCTCTCCCCTAACCATTACCTGCGTGTGCATAATTGTATATTAAACAGAAATTATCTTTTTGTTCACAGTATTCTACTTATACATTTTTTTTAAACACATATAAGTGTCGTAATAGATATTAATTGATCTGCATACATGAACTATTTACAAATTTTATGATGCTTATTTGTAACGATATAACGGTTGTATATGTTCAAAATTATTTGAAAATCATTTGTCTTTTAAGACGTTTGAAAGAAAATACACGTTCGGTGAAGAGATGAGATACATGAAAATGGATTAAAGTCTGAAAAGATAAAGCTGATAATATATAATTGTAAATTCGTAATTGTAAGTGAACCTTCTCCTTTTATTCTCTCCCGCCGAAATAATACTTTTTTGTGAAAAGAAATAATCACTTTCGCGTCTATTTATCATTACATTCTTTATGATCACGAGCGTTCCGGCTTCTATTTTGAACCTTTACGTTATTCTATTTCCTTTTTGTATGAGCTGACTGCACAGCATAGCTATGAACATATAAAGATAAAGAACGAACAGCAGCCAGAAAGGAAATAGCTATGGCTTAACTTTGTATATTCATCTCTTACATTTTCCAATTGGATAGGATAAATTACTTTCTGGATGCAGGTGTCCTTGAAACTGAAAAGAAAAATTAGTTACACAAACAGGAAAGCTATTTTGGAAGAAATACATGTATCATTTCTTTTTCTCCACCCTTAAACATATATTTCAACGTAATAAATTCGAGTTTATGTTTCACGAAATTTCTACTTTCATCCGACAATATTTCGTCCAGTGAAATTTAGTCTGACAAACAAATCAACACCGATAACGACTATTATAATGGGGGGTTGGATTGATTCGGTGTTACAGACGGTCGATTGCCCCCCATAGAATCATCTTCCGAGTGTGATTCTAATGTGGACAGTGAAGTGTCTTCCCACTCGCTCCATTACCAGACAGGTTGGTTACTTTTTCTTCTACATATCTTTCCTGGCTGTCCTCTGTATCATTAAAATCTATACGAATCCCCGATTTTCTGTATTTTTATTTCAAGGAAAATACATGTTAGAGGATAAACCCAGCACTGTTAGATTGAGATCCATCAAATTTAATCCTTCCTATCCCTGTGTGTACTGCCTAACGTGACACATTTTGTATCACATTTGCTTGGTGTGGCATCTTTACTTATGGGGTTCTTCATTTTATTTATAAGCAAATAGACACGCAGGTATTGGGATAAGCATATCTCAAAGAACATACTAATAGGATAATTTTCATTCATGTTCATTCTATTTGTAATGTTTTACACACTCACTCCACGTGCTAATGCTACGTCAATGTCATTTAGAGTAAAGTATTATCCATATTCAATGATACAAATAATGCAATAAGAATACTAAAGGATCTGGTGACGTTTGAGTAAGGATTTCTTGTTGTATATACAGACACAGTCACATGTTTCAACGATTCGGTATAGTCGAATTGAAGATAATTCTACTTGATTGTTGAGTTTGTGAAATACGTATTTTACAGTCATTCCTGCTGGCACTATTCAAATTGCAACCCAAGGGGAGGGCGTTCCAGGGCTTCATACGTTAACTATGAGTAATGCAGCAACAGCAGGTGGAGCAATAGTACAGTATGCACAGGGCCAGGATACACAATTTTTTGTCCCAGGTGTGCCTTTTCATAATTCTTCATTTACATTTTTTAAATTATATTAACATTTATATTTTCAAACTTAATATTTCTGTTACTTTCCACTTATTACCGAATTTAGATCCACATCCATGATATTAGGACCCATTTCTGTATAGAGTTTTCTTTGAAATTCTTGAGTTCACTTTAGAAATAGTAATGTACGAACGTAACTATACGTAATGATTTTGTCTTCGTTAATAACTTAGTATTCTACGAAGTGATAGCATGTTAAATATAATCTTGTTCTTAAAATTTTTGACGATAGAATCGAAGTTTCCCTTAACGAGAGTAATTAATTATAATCGGAAGAATTATAAATTTAGAGAGTACAGTCTCTGGCAATGTTCCAGCTTGTACAGGACACGGAGTTGTAGTAGAAGACGCGGCTAGAAAAAGAGAATTGAGGTTGCTGAAGAATAGGTAAGACGCTTGGACAAAAATCTTTCAATTTTTAAATGCTATTTATTTACATGGCGCCGATAAAAATTTCCTTTTTTTTATTACGTTCCTGCCAGAAACTTGAAAAAGCACATTTGCACCTTGTTTTTTTAGGGAAGCAGCGCGCGAGTGTAGGAGAAAAAAGAAGGAGTATATAAAGTGCTTAGAAAACCGGGTTGCGGTATTGGAAAATAGGAATCAGACGTTAATCGATGAACTAAAGTCGTTAAAAGAATTATATCAGCAGAAAACTGACTGAGGTTGGTGTTTAACATTGCAATGCTGTATCAAAATTATTATCCAGCTAAGAACCTTGTACATGTCTTGTTTGTGTACATTATCCTAAACGTTGTTAGGTAAGCAATGGTGATGTACATGCATTCTTATAAATAAGTGTTTCTGTAACATACTGTATTTAAGTGCGAATATGAAGGCTTGTGAAACTTGCTGTTACTAAAGCGAGAAGCCAAAGTTATATGAAATATGGAAGCAGCAAACACATAGGCAATATTCGGGAAGTCAATCTATATTTTGGATAAACTTAACAATCATACAAATTCAGATTAAGATTTGCATACACGAGCGGTTTGTTGACATAACGGTTAACATTTCACTCGTAATTTCCTTCAGATTGCAGTGGCTATGTGTTGTCAAACAGTACCATAGCACTGTTTTACTTATACATAAACATTGTATTCTCGTAGCGTCACTCTGTCTTAGATGATGTACATTAGCGAAGATTCGGAGGAAAAAAGTAAGATTACAAAGGGGAGAAGAATGTGTTTGCTAGTAGTCAATTTATAACAGAGAATTGGTTACTAATGTGAATTCTTCTGAGAAACGCCTTATACACGATATTTGCTAATGTAAATGTAGAGATCATTTAGGAACTGCTGCTAATTTAAAGTCATATAGTTTTCGCGTATAAAGATTTCTAATCATTCGAAAAGCAGCGGTTGTTACTGCTTTTTTTTTCATTTTTTTCCGCATGAGCGAGGGGACAGAATTTGTCGGTGAAATTGATTTCTCTCGAGCTCTTTCGACTCGTAAGTAACAGTTTTAGGAGAAACCGAAGGGAAACTGTAAATAAAACAAATTTCCATTAATTCGAACGTGAACATCTAGCTGTTTGTAACATGTACAAAGTATCTCGTCTCGGTAGGATATGTTTTATTTTAAAAATGAAATTTTAGAATGCGCCATGGGAGGATAAGTGTAACTTATACTGTCGGGACATGAGTGTGAAATTAGCGGAAATAATTTTTATTTCTTTTTACCTTCTGTCCGGAAATGCCTCTAAATGCGAAAATCTGAAGATTAGAATTTGTAAAATATGAATGTAATATATATATATCTGGAGTGCCTTGAAGATTTCTGTATACTTAACGGTATACAAAACTACACATGACCGCACGTCGTGCGTACCGCGTTGTGTAAAAACTACACATATACACAAAAAAAAAACACATAAACACACCTTCGCGCGAATCATCGCGGATGTATGAAATTACGTTCTAGGTAAATATGGGTATACATAATATTTTTTAATCTATATATTATGTTATAGTTTTACGTCTAAGATTCATGAAATTACGTTGAAAATTCAAATTTTTATTCTCGTATTTTTCTCGGATTGATTACCTCGTGTGCTGTATCGTTAAATTATGCTAATAACAGATCTGATCGATGCGAAGCATAGTTTTAAAGAGAGTTAGCAAGTGAGAGCATATTTGAAATCAAAGGTTTTTGAGTCCATAGACAGTGATCATTGCAAAGTACTTTACACATATTTACCAATCGTAACGACAGTCGAAAACATTTATTTCACACGTTGTATAAACAACAATCGTTTACACTGAGATGTATAACTTCGATCTTTATATGTCTATAGAGAAAACAAATATAATTTGATATGTTAAAAGTCCAGTTTGATCACTCACCAGTTTCACACAAAATTTACATTGTCATTTTTTATACCAATTGTATGAGCGACTGTGTAAAAAGGTATGATGTTTCTTCCGTGTTACATTATATATGTGCTTTGAAAATTTTACAGTTAAACGATTAAATCGTTACTTCGGATTTACATTGTTAATGCCCAGACAAACAATGGAATTGTGAGAGCAATTTTGATTTACGTATACTTGTACCTATACCAGTTTCATGTAAATCTCATTTATCTCAATGTTAACATTGAGAAAAGTCCTATAAAGCGATTACAAAAGAAGAGAACAATATGCTGTGCCAGTTCTGAAAATGGTTGATCAGACTGGAGAATTTACTAGGTCTTTCGAATAAAATAATTCAATTTCTATGTGTCAATGGTGTTTAAAATTACGTTTATGTAAATATTCGGTTGCTTAACGATAGATGTGCAAATTTATTGTACGTTCTCCTCATCAGATAGATTAGCTGAATGTATAATTTATAATAATGAAATTTTTGTCGGAACGGGAAGTAGGCCGATTCAAACTATTCTCCATAAAAAAAGTACAATGTACTTATAGTGACATACCGTGAAATAAATGCGACTACTCACTACAAATCTTCGCTGTAAACCTTTTTTTACAAATTCGAATTTTATTTAGGAGGAATGACACTCCACACATTCTCACTGTGTATTTTAATGTTAACCATATGTATAATATATGTATATCTTGATTCCTGCACCAATAATATTATAAAATATTGTATATAGATAATATATGTATTTTTACATATCATTGGCCTTAAAAAATATAGTTCATAAACCTATTCAGTCAATGTTAGTTACTCTTACGCAGAAAGAGGGAAATTAGTCAAAAAAATAGAGTATAAACTTCGAAAGTACAATTTTGTCATTTATTAAATACTATGTATAAAACAATATATAAATTTCACGAGCGCATGTACAAATATTTACGAATCTGTTGAATGTTATACACTCAATGTTGTATTTCACAAAGGTATCTTTTTACAATGTGTTGTAGAAAAATTGTGATCTTGTTATCTGAAAAACAAAAAGATATGCAACTTAAAATCCACGCGATTTCCGATGCATTTCAAATAACAATTGTAAAATTTGTCAGTTGGTAGTGCATGTAAAGAATAATCATTAATTCATTAAGTATCAGACATATCATCATTTCAATTACACTTACAACATATAATTGCAATATCAAAAATTTCAATCTTACATTATGTTTCCCACACCTTTAGCAAGATACTTGTTGAAACACCTCTACTGTAAAACCTGCAAGAAAAAAATATTTGTATAATTTTAATTAATTCTCAATAATTCATTTTAAACATCTAAAGCTGCTTAAGACCATATAGTGCAAATAATAATGAAGTCGTTTAAGTTGAGGCTTTGATAAAATTATAAGTTTTAACGATAAATTATTGAAAAAGAAAAGATTATACCTTCCATTTTTGTTGCTCACATTTCTCAACTTCTTCACGTGGTCCCCTTTTGGTTTTAATGCCGATTTCGTTTTCCTAGAAGTAAACGAAGACTATTTTATACACGGCAAAGAGTTAAGCGATTCTTTAATAAATTTGATTCGAGTACTTCAGCTGGTAGTGCATGCAGATTAATAATCATATAATCATATGAGTGTGAACAGTATCATCATAGCATGAAGAAAAAAATACACTTACAAAAGTGTAATAAATAATTTGAACATTTAATTACGATCGTATATTACACCTTGTTTAAGTAACAGTTAAAGATGCTTACAGATTCAATATACTATATGAAGATGAATAACTTGATACTTACACATGGTACGATATTATCACCGGAAGAACATGATAAAAAAGGCAATTATCGAATCAAATCATTATCGTAGTACTTCGAATTCATGGTATTTTCGTAAATTATATAAATTCTTCTCCCTATGACTCTTTATCCTGACCAAATATCTTCTCGGAAACATTTTACACAGTTTAACCTCCGGTTACCATTTGTAAATCTTCTAAGCACTTCTAAGGAAACCGGGAATTCCAATGATGTGGAACAGAATAAATTAAAGAGAATAAACTCTCATGTTATAAGTATAGGCCGCATATATGCTGCCATCTTCTGATGAAATTCATTGAATGTGACCATTGCTTCTTTTAAATTAATAAACGTTTCATTGAGCCTTGCGATACTTATTTATAATTAAATGTAAGAAAATGAGTACACGATTATTGACTACTTAAATTTTGCTAAAGTTAATGTACTGGTAAGTTTCTATGCCGAGAATCGCAGTAATTTCTATGGTTTCTATCGTTTCTAAAAAAGTGAATTGTTCGTAGATGGCGTAATGCACGAAGATTAATACATTTGCGTTTTTCTGATCTGTGAGAAACGTATACATTTACCAATCAGCTAATCCATGAAGACTGTCACTGGTTAAGAATGAGTATCGCTTGAGGAAGATGAGAAAGACATGGAGGCGACCTGCAATGTTCCAGTATAATTCCGGATAAATTTCATCTTCCTTGAATGTTACTAATCCATAAAAAAGTGAACCGTTCTCGAAATTGTAAGGCAGTAATTCAAAACGTACGAATTGCGAATGACAGTGACGTTAAGTAATGTTAACGATATTCCATGTTATCACGGCTGTCGACGATAAACCGCTCGATGCTCCAATTTCTTTTTGCCTGGCTGAGATTTGATAATGAACATTAATTTAAAAAGTGTACAATGCATTTACGATTTATAATTACTACGGGACACCGATGAATCGTGTATAATTCACATTCTCAAACCTGTGTAATGATTGTCAAACTGTCAGATGTTTTACTTTGGACGCCGAAATTTCTGATAAACAGGATACTGATTTATTGACACAGGCGAAAGCGAAGCAAAAATGACGGAGAGTTTAATAAATGAATGGCTTACCGATTGTGGGGATGTTTCTTCATCGGAGCTTCATACTTTTGCAACTACATTGTCTCAGGACAATGAGATAGTAAGAGCGCTTTATGTACTCTTAGAGGAACGTAGCAAATATAGCCAGGTAAAGTTATTAAAGATGTTATTGGCTTCTATGTATTAATACATTATTGGATTGTTTGTTTAAATGACACACACAATTTACTTGTTTGTATATTCATTTAACTTTCTGTTTTTTACTATAATTTATAGCGAACAATATCGTTAAATAAATGCAGGAAGAAATCTTTGTTTTTGTTCTATTTCACTACAATTTCTATCTGTATAAAAAGATATCTTTATATTATAATTCATTACATATTGCATATTTTTTATTTTCAGTTGGTGGACACAGTATGTGATCAATTATATAATTTTTATCGTTCTCGGGAAACGGAATTACAAAGATTTACTCTACAATTCTTACCAACATTGGTATACATTTATTTAAATTCAGCTGCACACGGTGATATTAAGGTACACATAAAGGTAGATAATTAAGAACATAAAAAACAGATGTATGTGTAAAGCAGTTAATTATGCATTTATCCTGTTAGTAATTATGTCCCATAAAGTCATGATAACATATGTAGAAGGTGATGTTATGTAATGCAGGTCAACAACAATTTCTGTTAGACATCAGCAATAATAACTGTATTATTTACTTCATTACAGTGTATTGTAAAATACTTATATATGCCTATGACAGTGTATTATTGTCTGAACAAACAGGCTTGCAATGACATACAAATTTTTCACAATACATCTGTTTTTCCCATTCTATTCATACATTAAAAATTATGATATTATGAAATATGTATTTTGATATTTATCAACATCCTTTATTGAAAATTAAACATAATACATGAGAGAATTATTTTATTAATATACTGCACTCTAATAACATAGATGAGGAAGAGAATTCGTAAAAAAATTATTAATAAACTTTTATGAAATTGTTAATATATTTTAGTATATATAATATGTATGCATTATGTTATATTTTTTCTGTCTTAAATACTTACCTATTTCTTACATAGAATTGCAGGTCTGTAGAGACATTATTGATTGGACTGTATAATCTGGAAATAGTAGACAAGTCAGGCCAGCAAAAAGCAATTTCTTTCAGACTACCATCTCTTGCCATGCTTTCTATTTTTCACGAAGTATGTATATCTTACCAAAATATTTTATTTCACATCATACACTATTTGTAACATTCTAATAGTCATATTTTTATTACATACAGCCTGCAAGTTTAGCTCCTGCATCTTTAACAGAAAGTGCAGTACGTAGATTTGAAGAATGTAATACAAAACTTGTCAGTTGGGGACCGTTGCAACCAGTAGAAACACTGAATGCTCAGAACAGATTGAAAGTTATGACAGCCTTACTCTTTATGTACAATCAACAGCTTGGTTATATAAGTAAATTTGCTTTGGAACAATTATGCAAAGTTGCGACCAAGTAAGTTCACAGTGATTGCGTTTATTAACGTTAACAAAATTATAACTTCATTTAATTTCCAAACTGTTGCGTTACAGACTAGTTACTCAAGGATTTATGAAACCGGGACATCATCAGCGCTCCTCGTATGGCAGCGAATCTAGTTTTGTTCCAAGACTTTTGCCTCGTATACCTGTATCCAGTCAATTTCTCCTTGAGTTCTTGCATGCCGTATACTTTGCTATGTGTGTAACATATTAGCCTTTTAATAATAACTTACAATTCAAAAGATACCGAACATTTCGAGGAGTAGAAGCAATAGTATTTCAATAGAGTGATGTATTCGTTTTTCGTACTAACTCGAACTAATATATATAATGAGAATAACGATATTGTATGAAGTATATATTGTAATGCGACTTAAATTTTCCGTTGATATTATTAACGAGTTTTCCATCGAATAACATATAGTTACTTACGACGGTATCATAATTCCGTATAAGAAGAATAATATTTATTCATAGGTACAACGATTGCTGGTATTTAGGAAGTCAAGCAGTGGAGGACATTCACAACCGAGCGTGTTACGAAGCATATCCAGACGTTATGCTAGTCACAAATGCCATACGTAATTCTGCCACTTCTGGGCACTCTGGTATTCATTTTCATATACGTTTAAAACATTTTACCTCATTTCTTTCCATTAATTAAATATTCCAAGTAAAACAACCGTTGAATACAGTTTACCCGATTAAATTACATCCACGAATAAGTAAATTTTAGAGATTTTGAAATATTTCTTTTCATTCAGATATTTCAAGTTGCAATACTATGATTACATAAATATGTTTAATTCTTTCAGGTCAACCCAGCGATGGTCCAATTGGAATTAGTGTTGCATTATCGCCTGCTACAGCTACTGCAACAGTATCCAAGTCCATGATCACCAACGCTTCCTTCCGCACGAAAAAATTACCAGGTACGAATCCATCCCTTGACAATATTCATGAGTATTATTGTGATATACAATATATTTTCATGGAATTAATAACGAACGATTTGTGCTTACTCACAACATAGTATGTTGTTAATTGTCAATGGATAATGATTAATTAGTTTGCATTAATACGAATGTATTACGCAAAAAACAAGGATATCATACAAAACGTACGTTATGATAAAACTGAACACATATATTTGATGTATAAATGTTAGTAACAACGCGTTATGGATGTATATATATATATTGACAAATTACTACGACAGACTTACGGTTCATTTTAAATACTTCGAGTGTGTAGATGAAACACAAGTTTGATTATTGTCTACTATGCGTTATGTAGATGCCATAAGTATCAGTACCTTTAAGATTCTAGAACACACAGAGATTTGATAATGCATGGATATATGTAAATATATTATACACATTAATTTCAGTTTGCATGCTGAACTGTATTCGTGCAGTTATTTCTAAAGGGTCGTACGAAAGTATAAAAATATATATAATTACACGTTTCGATAGATAAATCGTAAGGTTAACGGAGTTATTGATACAAGTTTCGTATTATTTTATTTTGTTTTATTTTATTTCTTCGATGAATACGATTCTCTTCCTACCAAAGTTACATAATGCAGCATCGTAAAAGACGAGAAAGGAAGATCGAAAAGAAACTGCACATCGATTATTTTAAGAATCGCATCACAAAATTACATCCGGTGAATTTAACGGATTTTGCAAATATGCACTCGTTGCAAACATATGTCGTTAGACGATCTGGATGAGAAGTTATTTGCGGCTGAGCTGAATTCTACCGAACTCGAGAAGCAGCAACAATCGATAATAACTGGGAATACGAAGCGACATCATTGGCATCGGAAACATACAATTCCGGCCTCGGGTGATGAAGATAACAGTGTAAGGAAAGCGAATTCCTCCTCCTCCTTGGAGAGCTCTAGACGAGGAAGCGCATGCAGCAATCAAAGCTCTCCGGTGAAGTCATCTCCTAAAAAGAGCAAAGAACAATTAAGAAAGAATATATCTGAAAGTAGCGAAGATTACGGTAGTCTGAGGAACCGGAAAGATAGAGAAAAATCGGAAACGTCGTACGGTGAAAATAGGCTTAGCACTGGTTCGCGTTTGTATAGCGTACTAGAGGAACGAGCTCTCGGAGAGGCTATTCATAAATCAATGGAAAATTTGTACACCGAAGGGAATAGACCGATCAGTATTTGTACGACCGCTGCACTGTCGACGAACACATGGTATTAATATGGTTCAGTTTCAGCACCTTTTAGGATCGAAAGCAAAATTTTCTTACACCACCAATTCTTCAGCAAACACGCGACTATGCCATTAGTTTCTTACACTAGCATTACGTAGAATTTTTGGCTAGTAATGATTTATGCGATTGTTGATCAATTCATTTCAGAGTCACCGTTCTTAGAAAAGAAACATAAGCGTAAATAGAATATGTAGTGTACGGCACGCACGACGGAAACAATGCATGCAGATTTTGGCACGTTTAACCGCACCGAAGATAACGAATTATACTTGCTTGCTGAAAAGCAGGTTCATCCTAATTCATTTAAGCCTCTCTTGTATTACTTTTTCTGTTTCTTGCTTGAATCATGGACAACATGGAACATTGTATTAACGATATTCAATCATATTTATATTTATATTTACTCTTCGTATTTCCTTCTTGCAAAATATTAATCTCGTGTCATGAGTGAGGCAGTGAATAATAACTACGACTGTATTAATGGCAATTGTAATGGTACTCAATCTTTTACATCAAATTATCAATTAAATTTATACTGTAATGAATGATATTATTTGAAATTAATTCAATATTGGCATTACTTTTTGCAATCGATGAAATACAAAATTTACAATCTATTCTATTGCCCCGCTTTACGAAAGACGCTTAAATCTTTGATATCGCTGACTTTTTAATTCTCAATTGATAACTTTGGTATTACGCTTTATCACTGACAATGGGAATAATCTAACATGTGTCTCTACACTTTCGTTTGTTTAGATGACATACCGATTCAAGTGACAGAAGATTCTGGTGGAGATGGCAAGGGTAATCTCGTGTCGATCACTGAAGAACAAGAATCAACGGAAACAAGCCGTCTAGGCTCGATGAGACAATCGAAGGATCAAAAGACTGCTTCGAAAATTACGAATTTCCCGGTTCTCGGTAAAAAGCCCCGTGAAAAGGATGGAAAGGTAACTAAGAATGCTCACGTTATCACATCCGAGAAAGAAAAGAAACTCGGATCGCAGGCGACCTCAAAAGAGAGTATTAAAGGTAGTTCCTCGATGTTGAATAGTGAACCGACTGAAATCGATGGGAATGTTAATGGGTGTACGGTAAGGAAAAAGAATAATAGTGTAGAAAACAATACAGTAACGGTAGACAGTAATGTCGGTTTAATCGACGGAGAACGTATTGCGCTGACTGGTGATATAATTGATAACAGTAACATCGATACTCCTATCAATCTACGAACGCATACTGAAACAGAACCATTGACATCGTCTATTCAGGTCAGTTCTGTTTAATGTAAGGAAGAACAAAACAACATTTATCGAGCTATGGTGGATAAGATGGTAAAAACTCTGAGTAACAGTCAGTAGGTCTTCAAATCCTCCACAGTCACCTCTGGGGCAAGTCTTTTCCTATGTGATATGTATACCATAGTCTCGGTGGTTTAGAAGAACTCATTTAAAATCGTAGATCATAGACGGCTATGGTATATAAGGAGGTAAACGCCCAGATTCGCTATCAGTGAATGTGAGCTCAAATCCTTTGTCACCTCTGGGAAATTTGTTTTATGTGTTATATATACCATAGCCTCCATAGTTCTGAACTTGGCTGCAACTGTAGATCCTAGTCGAAATGACCATTAACTGATGATGCCGGAAAAATACGAAACAAAACGACGTTTGTAAAAGGGAAGAGAAACACAGAAACTTTCATTGTAGGCTGTAATTATTGTGAACGGCTACGATATACTTACTTTTCGAATTGGTTGTACATAATTTTTGTTTTCTTACACGTTAGGGAAAACGCGCAATAGTTTTTTCGTGTGTAATATTAAACTAAAAGAAGTATATCGATACTTCTAGCAACTGACGACGAAGCATTTCTGCTTCCGCTTAATGTTTCACTTATCATCGCTCAAATATTCTCGCTGGAATTGAGCCACCGATTCTATCAATCTTTTGTGCCGTTCCTCTATCACAGTTTTTACATAATTTCCTCGTGTTGTTTTTCTAATTCTCATAATTCTTTCTTCGATTCTTCGATCACTCTATCCACATTCTTTTTCAAATGTAATTTAATGTCTGCATCTCCATTCTCGAAGCTGGCAGAGACCATTTTATGGCATTGTTTCATTTTCTTATAATCTCTTGTATTCTTCGGTGCATAAATCTGAAGACGTTATCACTGTATCTAGTACTCTGTCCTTTGCATATCGAACACGGGTGTATATATATCTGTAAACCTCTGTGATTCTAAAATGAAAATATGAGGGAATACTCATTACGTCGTTCATATTTCAATTGTTTCATGGCAGTGTAATTTTATTTTATTATCATTTGTGATAGCCAATTAGTAGGCTTCCGGTAGAAAAAGTGTTTACTCATATATTGTGATTTTTTTCTTTTGTTCTTCGATCATCATGCCAAGCGAAGATGTGTCGCTAAAAATGCTTTTTTGTGCCAGCTTTTGAATATCCATCTCAGACTATACATCCATTATAGTAATTGAGCGAAATTATTAACATAGGGTGTTCCTGGTAGTAATTAACGTAGAATTTAGCAAAAGAAAAAAGGAAATAAAAGAGCTTCGCGATCCACAGTAACGCTAAATCCGATACTAATCCGATAGTTGTGTCAGAGGTGGCTCATCGTTTAATCGATCTCTGTAATTAGTTTAAAAAATATCTGGGGAAGGGAACAATAAGATAATGTACGTTTTATTTTCTTCTTTTTTTTTACGAAAATATATTGATATGCATGGACTCCTTTTTTGTTAATATCTTTATATCATATTTTTTTTTAATATCGTTACATAGATTTATGTTTTTGTAATATTCAAACATTTGTACTTTGCGGTCATTGATCTGTCAGATAATAGAGGGATCGTTATCAGCCATTGTGAAGAAGTTCGACTTAAACACATCTCCAACTACTATTTCTTCATACTTTAGATTACAAGTTCGTCCTTATTATTGCAGGTGTATCTTTACTTGTTAAATTATGTATAAATTTGATGCTCAGTTTATTTTCTTAAAAGAGCTCAGTATTTGCTGTTTCGCAGTAACTTTTTCGCAAATCCTACAGTACTGTGCAGCAATTACAAAAAAAGGGTAGGGAATGATAATGAATAATTACTGAAGGATAATAATTGCCTTTTTTTATTGTGCAAAACAGAGATGACTCATACCTTTCAAAAGAATATAAGAAGGTTCGATATTTTCCTTAGATTGGGCACTCTGTGGACAGAATGCAACATCTTTGTAACTCAAAGCAGAAAAGGAAAGGAATCCAGTTATCACTGTCACGTCATTAATTCCTATTTCCTTATAGATTTGCCTACTTTTACGTTAACTAGTATAACTCCAAACTGTATCATACTGTGAGTCTTAGATAATAATTTCAAACGATTGTGTTTCGAAGCAGGTGCTCCTATTTAGTATTGTCGAAAGCAGGTATATCAAAAATTCATTTGTGCAGATGGAAATGCGCACAAAACTCTGATTTCTTCTAAAAGAGAATTTCTTTTCTTCAAAAGTACTCGCTGTTAATTTACCATTTTCTTCTAAACGGTGAAAAAGTACATTAAGAAAGAAATAATTATTTCTAAACATTACAATCATTATGCAAGGTGTATATTGCATTTAAAGTATCAACAATTGGAATTGGTATTTATCTTTGAAAGACTGTGCATTACATCGTATTACCGCTCAGACTCATAGGAAACATGCTATCACGATTTCTTTTTTTAATTAATCAAAGTGTTCAATGAACTATAGTACATTAATATCAAGACTATTACGACTACTACTATTAACGTGTGTACTTTTAAAGTAATCGTTTCACTCTTTTTACAACACTTTCTTAAAATTCTTGGATGGTCATGATATATGTGCCGGTAATTATGAAAGTGGTTTAAACAAAAAATTGACCTCATTACTTGTATTTTGTTGTATCAGTTTACGTTAAAATATGATGGATATAGTTTGTAAAAATTTGAAGAAATTGAATTCATATTTATTTCATTTAAACTAACAGTCTGGATATCTCGAAATAAAGAATAATCGTACTTAGGCTACTTTTATAATTACCAACACATACAGCTTATCAGCTTAATTAAGACTAAGTAAAAAGGCTGATTTACGTGTCACACTTTACGAAAAGTGTTGTTACAAAATGAAACATGAAAATCTATCAACGGTATTGTTCACAGATTGTCCTTTTTCTACTCTAAAAATTATTTGACTCTGGTATAGAAAGTTCAAAAGATATCACCAATTCGTATCTTTACATTTAATGCAACTTTCGCGATACGATCGTTCGTCATTTTAATGTAATTAATACAAGAAAATGCATTTCTTCGATGTCTTTTTGAGAATGATTACGGAAATTTCGTGGTAAAGTGTATATTAATGCTGAACACTAACATTTGTCGAATTCAAGGATTCGTTAATATTTTAACAAATACATCTGTTTTCCTCTTCCTTTTCTCATATTTCTTTTTCTTTTTTTTCAACGAAGTTGTAACTATGTATACATATATTTATATATAATGGACACGTAATTTTTGTACATGCGTAAGCAGGTACAATTTTCTGTATATTCACAGTGTCAATGAAAATGATGGAATGTATATTCATTTCTCATGCTTGTACATGTCACAGAGTTTATATTTTTTTCAATAGAAGAAGAAAGAAAAACGCTATGCAACATATGTGTATATATGTACCTCTAATATCATGTATTTCCGTGTATATCTTTGAACAATATTAGCAATAAAAACGACTCGAAAGTTCGACATCGGTAAAACTTTGGATAAATGAAGAAGAAACGAAAGAACTAATAAACTAAACGAACTCTTTCTAACATTTAAATCTGACATGATGGCAGATTGTAATGGAAAATGTTTTTATATCGTTTTAAAGATTTCTATATCTAATGACTTTGCTGTTCAACAGTTCTATAATACGAGAAATTAGTCGAAATTAGTGGAAACCGGAAAACCGTAGTACCCATTTTCATTTCGAGAACGCCAAAAAATCTGATTTTTCTGTATCACTGCCACGTAACTTTAATCAGATTAATTGTATCGAAACTTTTCATTTTGACACGTTTAGTTGAAATGTACACTATATTATATTTAACGTATAAATACATAAATATATGAAAAATGTTCTACGTACGTTCGTCAAATGATACGAATAATGATTAAGAGTATCATGGAATCATATAGAGAAGAAGTTAATAAAAATCTTTAACGACGTTATCATGTAATAAGTTAAACGTTTGTTGAATTTGTTGTCATATTTATAAGAAGGAGGGAAAAAAAAAGAAAAAGAGCTAAGAAGGGAATTGGTACATATATAAGGAATGTAATATTCAATGTACATTTTGGAGCGAACAATCGCCCTCTTCACTGTATAAACACAAATAGAATTTCTCGTGCATTTAGCGTAATGTATAGAATGTACTTTCTTTGCATACCGAGGATTTAGTGTATATAATGTACACCATCAGTTCCACAAGAGAAATATAAGTATTGTACGTAATCTTATCAAGTTATGCGAGATATGTGGCAACGATTCGTGTATATGTCAGTATAAATGTTGTATATTACTTTAGTTTGTAATGATATTATTAAAACTTGTTAAACTGTTAAAAAAAACTGTCAATATGTACATAACAATTCGTTTATTCGGTAGGAGACTTCATCGAGTTTCTTGGTAAAATATTTTCGTCTGATGATATTTGAGCTGTTTGAAAGTGGTGCAAGTTCTTTTCTTCTTATGTCAAGATATTTGAGAGTTCGTATAAAAGCTTTCATACTACAATGCGTAAGAATTGAACCTTTTTGAGCGAAAGTACGATCTTTACTTTGTCATTTAAATGCGAAAAAAGACGCCTTTATTTAGTTGAAGTTAACACATTTTCTTCTAAAACGGACTCTTACCACTTTCAAAAATAACAGCTCATTTAATGTTGCTGTAATTCTCTGAACCAGAACTTCAGGTGTGTAACTTTACTCGTAATTGAAATGTAATTGTGGCATGAAAAAAAAAGAAAAAATAATGAATAAAGAAACATCGCGTTCGTAAAATTGATAACTTAAAGAACCTCGATGATTGCAAATATAATAATGATTATGTGGAACATAATCGTACATTCCTAGACGGATATTCACCTCGATATTATTTGTTTAATAAAATGGAATAGCCTAAAGGTTTTGTTCAGTTAACAAATCTGTTCAATTGGATTGTGTTTAAAGTAAAAAAAAAGGAATGACACTGGTCAATTTTAATCCGAACCTCTCTGTATTACTAGAGAATTCAAAGTGATCATGGAAAATGTTGTTCATGATTCAAAATAATTGATTCATAAAAAGTAAGAGGCCTCGAGAATTGATATTTTGGATGTATGACAAACTTTATAAATATCGCGATGAATTTTATAGCTTATTTATCATCTTATTTAAACCTAGTTTTAAAGAAACTCCTGATGTAAAGGAAAAATCCTTGAGATATATAAGATTGTTACTAGGAATTAATAGATCAATCTTCATTCTATTGTTATTAATAATTGTGTGTAACAAGAACACTTTATATGCGCTATAAAACTCATTGAAAGACGTAGTCCTGTATTTCAGAAATATCGAATCAAAAAAAGAAAGAGGGAGAGAGAAAAATCTATTTGGCAATACACGTAATGAAAATATTAAAATAATTTCATTATCAAATCGAAATACTTGCATTATTTCTTATGTAAATGATATATATTGTTACGGAATCGATTATCTATATCCTGAGTTTAGACTCACGCAGTTATCATTCCGAACATTAATGTTATGGAGAATTACAAAAGAATACAATAAAAATAATATTTACATAAATATTTCACGTTAAATATATGTATAACATAAATCGATCGTGTAAAAGACACTGTTACGGTGTATAATTAAAAGGGAAATCAGAAATTATCTTAATTCGCGTTTAGGAATTTATTTTATAAATCACAACCCACATAATTCCTGGTTTTACTTAACATATTTTAGTAAATTCTGCGATGCAGAATGAGTAAATTGATTCACAAAGAATTATAAATAACTAGGCAAAAAAATTATTAATTTTTACGACAGAAATTATTTTACATGTGTATGCTATTCACATAATTATACAACTGTAAATTGCTGCATTGAGCAAAATTTAAAATAATATCTACTTACCATTAGCTTAATCGCCTGTCCATGATTTCCACACTTCAGTTTCCTATGAAAAATCAATATTAATAAAAATAAATTTTAAAAATTTGGGATTTATTAGGGTAGATCTAAATAAAATCCCATAATTTCATTTAAACTTACAGTCATAATTTCATTATTGTAAAGTTCCTGGAAATTCTTCATAAGTAATGTAGTTTCGTCTTCTAATTCACTGGAAGTATTCTGCATCTTATTCTTTGCTGCCCAAGCTTCATTATAACGGATCTTCTCTGCTTCCGCATTTTCTATTGTTAGTTTCTTACTGCTGCAATTACGAGTAATTTTTTATTAACAATTATTTCATTTTAATGAATCAGTTTATCCTCTGTAATTTGTAATACCGTTGTAATTGCATTTGTAACTTATGCAAAGGGGAGAGACGTTCTTCGTACTGATGGTGAAGATCATTAATTTCTTTTTCCTGACACTCGTCCTTTTTCACTGCTAATTGCTTTTCTAACTCTGAGACATTTTCTCTAGAAGCTTCAACTTGCTTTCTAATATTATCCGCTTGAATGTTCACTTTTCTATAATGTAAAATATACCATGTATAAGCGGAATAACGACGAAAAAAAACGAAGAAATTTAAAAAATACGAAAAGTACTTCAACTGTCCATATATGTCTTGAATTTCTGGAATCTTGTCTAATTGTTTTTGAATGAAATTTTGGACACTTTCTTTCTGCTCGATCAGATGTTTTTTATCCCGAAATGCTTCTTGCATAATCTCGCGTTCTTGAATTTTCAATTTACGTTGTTCCTCAAGTTCACGTAAATTCGTTTCATATACTTCAGGAGATTGCACAATCTCAGATTGTAATTTTGTTATATCCTTGTTTAACTGCAAATATTGTAAGGTGTTAGCCATACTCGATTTATTATAATTTTATCCAAGTTTATCACACCTTCAAAACTTGTGTTCTATAAGTCTCAGAAAGTTGTTGTGCTTCTTGCTTTCTTTCTTCAGCAGCATTCAATTTGGCTGTTAATTCGATATAAACCTTATTATTACTTTCCATTCTGGCCTGTATCTTTGATATTTCATCTAAATACTAACATATTGATAAAATTAGTAACATTCTAAAGCAGTGTATAAAGTTTATCACAGACAATACCTTCTCTTTCAATGATAATTGTTTAGAAACGTTCAAAGCTTTATCATTTATGGCTTCCTGTATTTCATTCCTCTTATCATTTATCTCTTGCAGCAATTTACCCCTATTCTGTATTTCATCGACTCTGTCTTGTATTTCAGATTGTTTTGCATTAGCATATAATATGAAATTTGCAAGAAACTTTGCTTGTTTACGGACTCTTTTTGAACCTGCAAATTATAGTACAAATTTTATAACACTGTATAATGCAGGAGATACATTTCATATAATGTTTCACCTTTGCAGTTGTCTCTCAAATATATTTTTAGTTCTCAAATGCACAAAAATAAATTTGAAAAAATATACACCTGGACTTGTAATATCTGTAATGCAGAGATCGTTTAAAAATATACGATTGCAAATCTGTGCCATAGCAACGTATAAATTAATTAATCCTATTAAATCTGGATCGTCACAGTATGACATTAAGGACTGTTGATCTAACGTTGGCTGAAACAAAATAATATTAATAAATGTTATCAATATTTTATATCGTTAGAATGTAGACTTAGAATTATGCTTATTAAAAGAAAAAGAATTCGAAATAATTTTACCTTTTCGATTACACTGACGTCAATATTAAACTTCCATAAAAATGTATTTATCAGATTTATAACAAATTGCTCTGTCGGATTCTTAAGATCATTTATGCTCGATGGTAGACCAGCTTCGATCAGAATATTGTGAGCCTTTTCTATATCCAACTCCATTCTCTCGCTAAATAATTAAACTCTTCCCTTTATTTGGCAAATGTAAATATTAACAAAGAGGAAGCACCGATTCCCTGATACGTGTCCGTTTGAAGCTTTCGTTTAATTTCAAATCTGTTTGAATTTACACATGCGTGGACTCGTTGTTCCCTATTTAAGGCAAATTTTCAATTTTCCTTTAGTTTCATCGAAATGTAATAGCCAAACGGTTTTGATTAAACACGCAATTTATCGAACACTGTATCAAGATTTTCATCTCATATTAAAATCAGATAAATTATCTGATTAATGTTAACATGTAATTTTTTTGTATTTCAAATAATTTTTTTTGGTATTAGTTAGCACAAAGTATCAATGTTAATAATTTTATATTATAAATAGGATATAAATAGGCACAATTTATTGTCACAGTGTAAGAAGGAAATTTGATTGATATTTTGTATTAACTACAAAAGATATTTTTCAATTAGAGGGAATTCATTTAAATTGGTAACACTGGTGCAACCTATTTCTATATGCGATGGACATACGTCACTTGAGAGTTTGTATGGAATTCTTTTGCCACGTATTTTTCTACTTCTATTATCATTAAGTCACTTCGTAAACAACAGTTGCTTTGATGTATTTTATTTCTATAGACCCAATAACTTAAGAAGCTTTCTCGCCGGAAATGGGATCTTCTCATAGCATCGAAATACCCGGAGGTGGCACAGAAGGTTACCATGTATTGAGGGTACGACAATTTATCAGAATACGTTTGAGACACTCGTAAATTCTGTTCTGTATGTAATGCATTTTATTATAAAATCGGTAAATAAACCACGTCCGTTTTCTCGATCGTTAATAACAATCCTTGATGTATAATAAATATAATACAACATCTAGATACGCTATGTATTAAATGACAATTATAATTTGTACTATATTCCAAATTAAGAAAAATTTGCAGAATCTTATCAATTTAAATGATGTCTTAATCGCTGAACCAATTATTTTGTAATATAAATGTTGTAGGTCCAAAATGGTTCTCCGGGACAAAAGGCTGGCCTGGAAGCATTCTTTGATTTTATTGTGGCCATTGACAATATTCGATTGGTACATGTTCATATAAGTTTTCTATAGTATCTCTTTATTCTATCTCTTTCATTAAATATATATCAGTGTAAAAGTCAAAGAACCATATTGATTAGAAAAAAGTACTTAAGATATTGATAACAGAATGATGAAAGAGATATGAAAATTTGTCCTGGAAGATATTCATGTTATGTATTATTATTATATGTAATGTAAAATTGTGAATTGAATTATTGTTTTTTTTTGTAGAATCAGGATAATGATACATTGAAGGAACTTCTGAAAGCTAATGTAGATAAGGAATTAACAGTTACAGTATATAACAGTAAAACTCAATCTGTGAGACAGACTGTTGTTGTACCTAGTCTCACATGGGGTGGACAAGGTCTTCTTGGAGTTAGTATTAAGTTCTGTTCCTTCGAGGGCTCAAATGAAAATGTTTGGCATATACTTGTAAGTAAAATCAGTAGCATGTTGCTAAGTGCTATCAATATTTAACAGTATCTTTAAGTACAGTCAATGTTACTGCCAAAGTACTCTTAATGTATTTATTTTTTACTTTTCTCATTGTCTATCAATTTTATGCTGCATACACTGTTGTTAAAAAAGTTTTGTTAACTATATAGATGAGAGTACTCATAGATTTTAA
The DNA here is from genome assembly GCA_910591515.1 of Cerceris rybyensis. Taxonomy (NCBI): domain Eukaryota; kingdom Metazoa; phylum Arthropoda; class Insecta; order Hymenoptera; family Crabronidae; genus Cerceris; species Cerceris rybyensis. The sequence goes on from OU342790.1 coordinate 12,610,392, forward strand.
TAGTTTATTCATATATTATCATAATCGTATTTCTGAATAATTTTAATTTTTGAGATACTTACGAAAAATGTAAATGTTTTAAATTTGATCTGAGTTGAATGTCCCTTGGGTTTATTTACAGGGGTGATCGTATTACATGTTAACTTCGCTGTGCGTTTATGTGTCTCATATTTCAATTTGCAAACACAAAAAAAGAAGTCAGAATGCTTAGTCAGGCTGGTGGCTTACCTAGGTGTACCCTCATCTGTATAATTAGAAACGTTGTTATTTAAAACACACGCAAGTAATTTATGCTAATGGTATCAATCGTTTATTGCAGGAAGTACATCCTTCTTCTCCCGCGGAATTAGCTGGTCTTCGGCCATTCACGGATTATATTATTGGTGCTGAATCCGTCTTGCATGCATCAGAAGACTTATTTACATTAATAGAAGCTCATGAATCGCGAGATCTAACATTATATGTATATAATACAGAGGATGATTTTTGTAGAGAAGTTACTATTACCCCTAACTGTACCTGGGGTGGGGAAGGAAGGTACTGCTTTAAGCATACTTAAATTCTACGACATTTTTGTCAGTATAAAAAAGATATATTTTTAAACATTATTTATTCTCTCCTTTACAGCTTAGGTTGTGGAATTGGATATGGATATCTTCATAGAATTCCTATCAGAAGTGCACAGAAACATAAGACCAGCAGTCCATTCATTGTGTGTACATTTAATTACCATTACGTTACAGTAATTCTTTTACAATTATCAGTCTGGTATTACAATAACTTTTATTTTAGAGTAATACTAAACCTGCTGCCGCGAGTCAAGTAACAACAAGTCACACCAGCGGAAGTAATGTCGTTACAAACATACCACCGGGTTTCTCTATTCCGCCAAGTTACATTTCACCGCAAGAAAATGTCCCTAAATCTGAACATGAAATCACGATACCTCAATCTCTTCCTATACCGAATTTACAAACGTACACGACTTCTCAATTGAATCCTGCTACTGTCGGAGGATCTACGACAACTAGTTCGATATCTCATACCGTTCCCAGTCAAATTCCAACAACTATTACGCGAGGTAAGTCTTTAAAGTTCCGTTCTTGCAAATGGATGGTTCACTTTACTATAGAAGACTTAAGTTTTTCATCGTCATTCAGCAAACGAGCACGTAACTTATCAAGACATGCCAAATATCCCTGGTATGCCAACATCTCCACCTTTACCAACGACTTCAACGATGCCAATATTTAGTACTGGCGCAGTGACATTAAACGAGGCTCCTACAGTTCCGGGACCGCAGCAAGCTTTTACTGCGGTTCAAAGTACAACGCCGGCGGAGTTACCATTAAATGTGCCTCAATCTCATATTGTAACAACACCCATTTCATTGCCTGGAATGCCTCCTATCACAGTCACCGCTAGTTTACCGCAAAATATTTCTTTTTATTCATCTGTAGCTCAACAAAATCAATTGCCCGCTGTTAATACCGTTCCTTCCACCGCGGTTACGTCGACGCAGTAACGAATCTTTAATATTTTCGACGGTGATAAGGTTTATCGTTTTATCATTAACACGTTAAACGCCATGTCGGTTTCACGTGCCGTTCTGTTCACGCCACAGTTAGGCGTCAGGCAGGCCCTGCCGGGCCGCTTGCCGATAGGCGAGCTAGCGTATAAAGAGATGTCAAGTAACGTAGCCCTCACCTTTGCTTACCTTGTTTTAATAAATTACATTAATGTTTTTAAGTATTATATTCTTTTCCTTAAAGCATTGACCAAACAAAAACCGATGCCGCCTAAGTTAAATGTTCAGTCTTACAAGTACGGTCTGTGCGTACCGGCAAGGCCTGAACGAAAAGTGTAACGTCGGTTCACCGGCGTGGCGTTTAACTTGTTAAAGAGCATTATTCGTGGATGCAGATAAAATAAAATGACAGTCATAATTTTACCGTGCTATTCCGATTCCTCTGTACGTTTGTACTTTAATATTGCGAAGGAGATACTAGGCAATGATTATTTTCAAAATACTTCGGAGTATGCATAATAAATTATATAATTATGTATATAAATAAGATGAAATATTCAGTTTGATTAGGACTGAAATAAAGCATTTAAAAGGAAGATGCAAAGGATATTGGATATTTGCATGCTGAGTGTGTTGATTTTTCAACGTTTTGCAATGCAATTTTGAACTGAGTACATTTTGTTTATTTCATATGCTATACGAATAATTTAAAAAATACATGTAAGAGTATGTTTTAAGTTTAGTTTACTAATCCATTCTAATTATATAAGAAAGTTATAATTCCTTAATCATAACCCTTCACTTAGAAATTTATCAAAATTTTATGTTATATCAAAAATTGTTTATCGGGTTAATAAATTTTAACTTTGATAACAGAATATTCCCCTTTCATCCATAATAGAAACTACCAAGGAATAATGTGACTTTCAACTTAGTCTTATTTATAAATTTGAAATGATGTTAGTGTTAAAATAGCCTTACAGTTGCAATTCTACAATTGCCACTGTTATTAAAAGAGAATAAGTTTATTTGACAAGATTTTATTTATTCTACATAGTATATATTACAGAATAGATGGAAATTTGTTAAAAGTCCATGGCAACCTCAACACTGTCACATTGCAACCGCTACAAATTTTTTTTTCCTATGTAATAAAGTCTACATTATTTATATAATTATTTCAGTATCACCCAATTCTTCATCAGTTGGAAGAGTAAATTTCGATGGGTCTACTATGTTAGGGTCTATCAATGGCAGACCATTTTCCTCTCTGTATCGGAGCTGTAAGTAAGCTTCTCTTTTAGACCAATCTTTGAAACGGGGATCTGGCATATAACCAATTACAAATGCTCCAAATACGAGGCATATAGTGACAGTTACAAATAACGTTTGATGAAAGTCATGACGATCAGTAAACTTGTCGTTGTAATCGAATCCATAGCTCACCCAGGGTCTTTTCGTCATGTAAGGCTCCGGTTCCGATGTATCCTCGATTGATTTAGTGTCATTTTTCTTCGTCGATGTTGATACATTACGACACGTAACCCTGCGTACAATTTCTTTTGGTGTTAACAAGGATAATCCTTTTCTGAAACCTCGAATTCGAGCAAGTTGTATCACAGCCGACATTTTTATTCGATTGAATAATCGATCTTATTTTTCAATATATTGCCTGATAATTACAGGTCTTTATTGTACTTCTAAGAATCGTTACAAATTTTAATTATGTCGTAACAATATCCAAGATGCAAATAATACGTCCATGTATTTGTATATAGAAAATACACGACTCTTATTCTAGGTTAAACAGATGGGCCTGCGCAAAGTGTATGTATGTATATTACGGATATACATATGTATATTAGGGATGTATGACAGGTACTATGTAGTATAAAGGCCTACTTTTATGACTAGCTGCAGCGCTGTTCGTACTTTTCTAACTCTAGCTTTTGACCATAGCGGCCCTTTTAAACCATAAACTGTGGGAATACTAAGAGAGTGGAAGCTAGATGTTTTCAAGGGGTTGTGGAAGCGACGATGCTAGCGCCAACTAACATTTTATAATTTTCTGCATTTTCTCTGGCGGGAAATGACGTTATCTGAAAGGCAAATATTTAAACATTGATATCTCCCTTATTTCTTGGTTAATTTAAATTCAGTTTATTTCAGCGTCTTCTTTAGAGTCTAAACCGTCGATAGTGACCAATAGTGATGGAAAACATTGAAACTTTCACATAACGTTATTTCCCGCCAGAGAAAATTCAGAAAATTGTAAAAGTTTAGATGGCGTTGGCATCAGCGCTTCCATAACCCCTTAAAGATAACGAGTTTCAACTCTTTTTGCATTCGCATAGTTTATGGATTTAAAGGTTCATTATATCATATGCTCTGAAGGAAATGAATTTTCTGTTTCTAGTATTTATATTTTGCCACTTTTCATAGATCCATATCTTTCTAACATTTTTTAAATTATAAATACTCATAATTATGATATGTTTTATAGAAATTTATAGGGAATATGGCATTTTATACAGGGATCAAAGGTTATGGTTAAAATAAAATCAAGTTCTTTCGATTGAATGAATTTTTTATTTATCATTTAAAATGATTCATTTGTATCATACATGCATATTGAAATATACAAGAAAATATATGTATATATAGGTGGAGATAATTGAGAAAATGTAGCATGTTGTTGGTATCATTTCACAAATCTTTTGAAAGATCCATGGCTTCCGATCCAATTTTATGAGTTGTAGCTTTCTCAGCAATTGCAATAATATTTACACTAATTATTACATTTAATATTATTGTAACATTCGTTATTATAATTTCTACACTCGTTACTATAGGTAATAATAAAGCTTCAGTAATAGTAATAAATAGTGGGTCTTACTCTTGAATATGAAAATTAAATGTATTAATGAAATGCAAACGTTCAAAACATATAACACTTACAAAAGGAAACATAGTGTTTAATTATACGATTTAAATAATTGTACCATAAGTAAAAAATGTAGGAAACATTTTATTCAGATTTACGTGATCCCTTATACATAAATATATTTATATCTTTTTCTATTTTATGGGGAGTATGATATTAATACTTCAAACCTTTTTACAGAAACGCGATACTATATTGAATACAAATTAATCAATTATCACAGACATTCTCATCATTTGTACCAGTATTTTCTCCATGTTTTACAGATTTGTATATTTCCTTCCATAGAAGATCACTTAGGTCTTTGTCATTTAAATCTTTATAACAAAAGTGATGAATGTAATCACTTTTATTTGTTACATCTGATAGAATAGTTAAGGACACAAGTATGTATGCATCAAGCAGAAATAGATATTGAGATGTTAATTCAAAGGATACATCCTGAGGTACATTCCTTTAGATTTTCATAGTCCCATCGTATTCTAGTTAGGTTTTTATACAATTCGTACTTTAATCTGTAATGAGAATCAAATAATTTTTACAACAGTAGTTTAATAAAATGTGCCACTACAAACCTGCCATTTTCCAATAATTTCTCATCCTGCATGTTGGGCTTGGACGATTTCAGTTTGTTTCTCTTTGATTCCAATCGTTGGTTTTCTTCTGCAAGTTTCTTCTTTTCTGATTCTAATTCTTTCTAAATATACAAATTACAGTTCTTTACTTTACTTGTTTCGAAAGGAAGTAATAAGTTGTTTTAGTCAATGACATTTACCAAATGTTCTGTATGTTCTGTTAAGGTATGATGTTGACGTTCCAATGCTTGATTTGCAGTTTGCAGTTCTTCCCTCAGAGAGTTAACTATCGACGTTAACTCTTCAATTTTTTTTTCGTCTTCTAAAAAGTTATGTTATAATATGTATTTTTAATATAAACTAGTATAAAGGGATTTCATAATTCTATATTGTTGTGCTGCGATTAATTTTTCTCGGCGAAATTTTTTCCACGTAAAATAAATAACATTAGAAACCCCTTTTTAACAATTTATTTGATTAAAAAACACAATGACTTACCGTTACATTGCTGTTCCTGTTTATTTTTAATGTGATCCCTGAAATTTTGCTGCTTTTTCAGCAGTTCCTTTAAATGTACGTCTGTGTTTTTTATATATCTGCTCTTTAAGGCCGCTATTTCTTCCATTGTTTACTTTAATATTATTAGAAAAAGAATCTTTTTTCTAAATGTAAGTTCAACTCACCTATTCTGACAACAGTTAGCTCTCTTTCGAAGGATTTAAATTTTCACTATACAGTACTGCCAACTTTGACATATTTGAATCTGGGAACTTTTATCACTATGCCGTTAAGCACTGCTTTTCAAATTAGGATCTACATCCTTCAAGGGAACGTGCAGGGGCCTCTACGACCCACTTATAAGTTATTTTGTCTTTTTCATTTAGTATTTAAGGATTTGCGATTTTGTCATTGAAAAATCATTGTTTTTCATCACTTATGCAACGCTCAAAGTAAATGGCACAATTAAGTGTATAAATGGTATAAACGGATATGTAAAATTTGGAATAATATTTGCATACACTTTAATTCATTATGAACATTCTTTATGCGTATAAAAATTCTTAGAGCATAATGGCACATAAATATGTGGTAGTACAATAAATCATACTCTTATATGATAAAAGTAAAACTTACGATAATCTTACCTAAATGATCTCACGAGTTATGAGTAATGTTTAACGCAATTAAATATTTCAATAATACGTGTGTTTTAGAAACACATGTCAACAAGAGTCTTTGTGACTCTTTCTCAGCTAAATATATGTTCGAGATACTAGATTCCAATATTTCAAGTAACTCCTTTGCAATTGCATTCCGTTAATACAGGCTGGCCCAAAATTCGTTATTAATCATGTATTAAAACATTAAATTTATTCTCCTACAAATGATAAGTATAGTTAGAAAATAGTTCTAATCAGATTCCTAATTTATGTCTTTTAAAGAGCCACTATCTTATTCTTAATTTGGAAAAAAAAATATTGATAGAAAAAGTTTTATATTTGAAAATGACATTTGATTTTCGAGCCATCCTGTGCATTAATAAGTTTCTTAACTTATCACATCTTTTTTCTCCAAGTTTGCAAACATTAGCTGCTGCAATGTCTTGGATATTTTATAGCTTTTCTTTAATCTCGCAAGTGAATTATCGCTAGAATAATTATAACAACGTGATATTGCCTTAATAATAGTTACTGAGCATATAATAGTTGAACGAGAGTCATATAGTAGTATATTTGGCATAATCTTTGCCTTTGCGTCGTCTGTATTGTTCGACAACCCAAACTAGTCTCGCCAGAGGCAGGGTTTGATTCGCCAGGCGTCAAGGGCCATGCCTCTTGTCACACTCAGACGAAGGCACTTCACATTCTACCCCGCAATTTGTTAAAAGAGTCATGCATTCAAATCGAATTAAACAAAGAAGAGAGAGTGAACGCTGCGCATCGGAGCAAGGCAGACAACGCGATTTGCGTGGCGACAGTGAGGACATTGGCGTATGCACCAGATTTCTAACATCAATATAATAAAAACAGAATAAACTCCGGCAGCATTACACCCACCACATGGGGAGATTTCCCTTGACGAAACGCGACGCGCGACGAGGAAACAATGTAACATCATGCGTTTTATTTCCTTGTCGAGCACCGCGTTTCGTCAAGGCGAATCTCCCATGTGGAGGGGATAGATATTCTCTCTGTTCCTGCCAAATAAATAAAGATAATACTTCTGGAGGCTGAGCGGGCAGATTCCAAAAGCAAAATGGTGCGAATAGGCGGAGAGGCTCCGCCTCTCGCGAGACTAGTTTACTTATGGTTTCAATGTACTATTCACTCACTCAAGTAAATTCTTCCCATCGCTTTTTAAAGTTCTAATTTAATACATTACAGACAACATGATAACAATAACAATTTTAATTATTTCTGAGATATCCAAAAAAGACGAGTGGAATGAATGAGGATCTGATTTATCAGATGGCAAGGGTCGTGCCTCCGCTCACACGTATTTTACGTTTTAACTCACTGTTTCCCGAAAGTGCGAGCGAATTCCCCCAGGGGCCTGGGAATAGCCCAGGTACGGGTTTGGCGAACCCGGGGTACCCGAGCCCATATTCCGTGTTACGCCCTCACCAAGGCTAAAGTTGGTACCACCATTATGTTAAAAAATTACGTTGAAATAAATCGGTAAACAGAGTCGTTTAACGATTTGTCCCGATTCACATTCCCGTCCAAATATTTGACGTGTCTGTTTCATACGTCTAAGTTAACACAAAAAGACTGTAAAAAGAAAAAGTATGGCCAAATAAAATGTCATGCTTATAATTCTAATATAATACTCGTAGCTTGTTAGATGAGGAAGTAAAATTACTATAAAAAAAGACAGGCGTAAGTTGAGCACTCTTTAGGAAAATTTCTCGTATGATAAATATTTATCATGCGTTCGGTTCATTTCATCGTTAGGAAATTCAGTTAGTCGGCAATAATTATAGTTTATACAATTAATAATTGGGAATATGCACTCCGCGATAGTAATAGCTTCGTATCTGTCCATAGGTACCCTTTTAAAGGGATTCGCTTTGTCCTTGTCCTTTCCGTGAGTCGTCGGAAAAACAACAGGTATATCCTCAAACATGTAGACCACCTCGAATTTGAATCTTTCGTTCAGCGTAATGTCCCGTAAATCGTCCGTCTAGTTATTGTCCTTTAAAATTAACTTCGACCGGATACTTGACATTTCCCAATTATTACAATAATTATGAGATTTTTGACTAGATTTTTTCGCCGACTACCTTATTATATTATTCTTGATTCATTTGGAAGAAAGTCATTGTTTCTTCATTAGTTGGAAGGATGTATTTAACTGTTGCGACTTAAGAGATACTAGTTTTGGCACTGTGTATCCCGTCTTTCTTTATCTTAATTGAGTCTCATCTCATGCTACTTAAGTAGAATTGTCGGGCGCGAAAGATCTTTACCAGATGAAACTGACGAGAGATCCTTCAAGACAGGCACTTTAGAAATACAACAACAACAACCATTTGCAATATGAGAGAACCATTATCAATCACCGTTGAGCATATTAACATTCATCGTTATCTTTTGACTTATTAAAATATTCGACGCTCTACCGCGTTGTCTGTTGTCTTGAGCGTCATTTGAGCCTGATGTCGAATCTGCGTTGTTGTTGTTATTGTTACCTTCCGCGTTATTAGACGTTGAAGGTATATTTCTCTGTACAAGAACAGCATTCATAGTATTGTCTACTTGTTCTATACCGTATTCGGCTACATTTCCGTTCCCCACTTGAATAGCAAATTGCCTGTAAAAATAGAAATAATCGTTTATTTCATTATAAATTGATACTTCTTTATATTTTGCTAGTGAAAATATGTGTAATCTACAATTGCAGAACATATACTATAAATGAAATTAAGAATTGTAATAACATAGACTGTTAGCGACTGATATTGCATGAGTAGCGGAGTCATTAGAAATCTACGATGAATATATTTATTACTCTGTACGATAAAACTAATATTTTGTAACAAATTTATACGTCTACATACTCTGGAGGCCAGTTGTCGGTATTGTTTTCCGTTGTTGGTAACTGTGCAATACTATGCGATTGATCTGACACGTTCAGACTATCGTTACTTAAATTGTATTCGTAATTTGGGTTCGTGCGAATCCAATTTGGTTCCTTGTAGGGAGCTGCCCTCAGCAATTTGTTTTTATCTTTTAAATTCTGATTGTTATTCGAGGGTGAATGAGCCTCACGATTTGAACATCCGATGAAGGGGCCTGCAAAAGACGCCACTGTAAGAAAAACGTGCGAGGTATTGCGTTACGATTATCAGTATAATACATATGTAGATGTATATATGTATATATAAATATATATCTATACACATGAGTGTAGATATAATTCGATACTGATCATTACCGCGTTCTGAACAGCTCACAGTTAATTCAGCGTTCAAGTAGGTAGGTATACTGTAACGAAATAATCGTGTTTTCGTAAACAGAATTAAACCGTTTCCATTTACGGTTAGTAATTTCGTTATGTACAAATGGAAATGTTAAAAGTAGATACACATTAAGATACAAAAGAAGCAAACTACATTGTACAGAGATGAACAATTTTTGTTCTTCTCTATCAGAAGTCTTTTCTCTGCATTGCCGTCGATTTTTCTAGCAGAGTTTGTTCGTATTTGAAACTCATCGATGCAAAAAAGAAAGGAAGATTGTCAATTTAAATAGAACAAATCACCATTGAGTGAGATCTGCCTTAGAACGGACGGCAAGCTTTATATCTAATCTATCAGAGCATTAATAGCGAGTACAGTAAAGGTTTTCTTGCAACATTATCGATTCCATTCTCGTGCTTAAGAGCTGCCATTTGCGAAAGTGCTGTCGGTGCAAAGTGATCGCTTTTCGGATGAATACTCGATAAACATGTGATGCAGATTGTGTGTAGAAATTATGGAAGACAGTATCTACGAGAAGGCTAATGTTGTACTTACTGTTTTCTGCGGGTGGTGCGGATGGTTCAGCCACGCAAATATCGCCCCATTGCGGATGATTCTTCTCACGTCGTGCCGTGAATCCTACAATGTGTACAAAAATAAAGTTTAAAGGTTTATGACGGGTAAAGTGATAAAGCGAACTCGTAAGAGTGAGCCCGACTTTTTAAACTCTCCCGCGTCACAACTGGGAAATTAAAAAATTTTTCCTGCGCAATACATATCATAATCTCGATATTTCGGAACTTGTATAAATCGTTAGAGTCTTGTCTAAATAACTGTAGCTATTAGAGTCAAAAAATACATATTTTTTCGAAGTGTTTTTTTACGAACAGATTAAAAATTGTTACTTGTCCAAATAATTACGATCGTAGTTGAGTATGATACACTATGTATGACGGTGACGTCGTTGCAACTTACGTCTTTTTAAGAAAAAAGCAACAATCATTGTCACTAGGACACACAAGATAACTCCGATGATCGCCCCCATTCGAATCAGCGCAGTGTTGCTTAATTTGCCAGATTCTAAAAGCGAAAAGAGAAAATTAGAATTGTTATCATTAACGATATAAATCATGAACTTAGTAATATTCAATTCTAGGATAATTATTAATTGTACTTACCAGTCTTTTCATAATTGTTAATCTTCTTACATAATGACGCCATTTCTCCTGTTCCCAGTACTTCTGATGTGTATCTATATTAAGAAAGTAATATTCGTTTAAATTCGCTTAAAAAGTAAAGAGACCAAGGACACAACAAAACTCCAGTGATTTGATTACCTACGTTCTAAAATATAGTTGTAGAAAATTACAACATGAAAAGCGTTAGAAATTTTACGATTATTTCAAACATTTTTAGCACGTTAAGTGTCACAGCAATATCGAATTACTTCCTGTTCGCGCCATACGACGCGAGAGTGCGATTAATATGTTAAAAAATATTCGACACAAGTTAATTTAGACCACCTTGCTAGATCATCCAATGTCAATAATTCCCTTCTATAGGAATTAAATGTGGCGAAAGATTACGAAATGAACACATACCCAGTGAGACACGGACCACATTGGGAAGGATTACGCGCACGTCTTTGACCTTCTTTTCGATTGTATCTATTGCATAGCGTGTAATTGACACACTGTCCTGATACATTATAACAATATTGGATCTCCGAGCAATCATCGTCGTTTTGGCAAAATCTGCCTTCCTCTATCGTAGCCTGCAAATTAAAAAAAAAAATACTTTTCATGAGCGTATTCAAAATTAAAAATTCTCGTACGGATAAAACGAGTTAACTCGTTGATCTAAAATGGATCTTTTACGAAGGCGTTTGGATAAACCATTTTTATAGAAAAAAGAACGAGTTAACTCGTTGTTTCAAAGTTTTTCTCTTACGGAGAAGCTTAGAAAAATCTCTCGTACAGATGAAACGAGTTAACTCGTTGTTTGAAAATTTGTCGCTTACGAAGCAGTGAATTCGTCAAACGAGTTAATTCGTAGTTTGAATATTTTTCTTTTAGAAGTGAAACGAGTTAAGTCGTCAATTTAAAAACTTGTCTTTAATGGATAGTCAAGAAAGCAAGTAGCATCTATTTCTTTTTGGTTTTTATCACAAAAATTAATTTAGATTGAAACTGAAATAATGAGAGTAAATGTGGTTTTACAAGGGTTGGTTTTGAATTGCTTCTATGCAGACAGGAAACTTTATACGTTTCTCGTAGATAAGCGTAAAGCCACCGATCCATTTATGTGTCATGGTTAACATAAGATCTGGAAAGCAATAGTCCAGCAATTATTACGAATCACTTTGAATACAAAAATGTCATTAAAATGACTCGTACAAGTGTTTCTTATTTCATCAAGTGCATAGAATTCAACTGCAAATTGACATGATAACTTCGAAGATCATGCTAAGTGGTTTGCAGTGACGTCAGATTTATCGAAGGAGGAAAACGACTGGGATAGACTTTCTCGTAAAAGGTGCAGAAATCTTTTCTTACGAATAATTACAAATTTCACATTATCTCTTAAAGTTATTAAATTTATTAATAAAAAGCAAAGAAATAATTTTGTTTTCTAATAGAAAATAGACTACGGCCTATAAAAGACTTCGGAGATTTTACTGTCACTTCTTTAAAGCATCAGATAAAGATTACACTTACGGTGAAAATTTCACCTTTAACGAATATATTGCGCAATATGGTGCAACTCTTTACATTCCATGATATTAGAGAATTTTTAAGAAGTTTTAATTATACGAAATAACAATAAACACAATTACCAAGTTTATCAAGTTACAATTTAACGATAATTCCGCATTATAAAAAAAAGAGTTGCAATTATTCGAACCAGAACATCTAATTTATTTCTGACTAAAATTGGATAAATAATTTTCATTGTAATTGGTAATTGCTGATTCATCAAAAACAAGTATGACGTCAAAATGTGGCCAACTATTGCATAACCAGGAAAAAGTGGGATCAGTGAAAATTTTGTCTAGTTTCAACGGCGGCGGCGAGATTTTGGTATGCTCGGCAGTTCCGGTTTCCAAGGACTCTGTAGATGGCTCTTTGAACTCTTAACCGGCGAGACAAGTTACTTCGTGATTTGAAAATTCTTCTTTAATACATTTCATTAATATATTAATTCTACATTATTTTTCATTTAGTAAAACCAATTGGTCTATGTAGTCGATAACTTTCATTTTGATGTTTAGGACGAGTTAATTCGTGGCTTAAAAATTTTCCATTTATGTTTTAAGTTTAATAGAAAGAAAAACGAATTAAGTCATGGGTTGGAAAGTTCTCTTTAATAGGTCAAACGAGTTAAGTCGTCAATTAAAAGAGCTCTCTACTTAATGACCCGATAAAAGCCAGCAGCTTCGATATGTTGTTTTTTCCTATCGAAACAATTAACTTTTAATTTTAATAATCTTATTGGGCGTGAGTAAACGTGATTTTACGAGGGTCGGTGTTTAATTTCTTTTGTGGAAAAAGAAAACTACGTTTCTCCTTGATAAGCATAAGTCTACAGATCCATTAATGTGTCATGGTTAACATAAGAAAAGGAAATTAGTAGTTGAACAATTAATACGAATTACTTGGAACATAAATATTTCATATAATTTATTTTGATAGAAGTTTGTATAAAAGAAATTGAAAATTCTTGTAACTCTTGAGAATTTGAACTTAATATTTATATAACTGTCGGGAAAGGCGGATTTAACCGTTTTGTAAAAGTTAGAACTCATTTAGCAACTTTATTTCATCTGCTTGATAATTTTTTTAATGCTTTAAGACTTTTAATATTCTTAAAAGCATCAGATCTTGCAGAGATTTTATCGATCTTTGAATTCGAATTATTATCGGAGTGATGGAGAACTGCGATGATTGAATTACTTGGAAACTTCCGAGAAACGCATTCAACATTCGTCATGCAGATCTAGGTCTCGATAATCTCGAAGCTCCCTATATGTGTGGTCCATCGATTTTTGTTATCGAAATTATCAATGTTGCAATTGAAAAATGAAATTGACAAAATTTTCTATCGCCCCGTCTGGAATTTAAATCGGTAGTTTAGATATATCTCGATAACAACTGAACTTCACATATTATGTGAGTTATAATAATTTCATTATCTTTACCATCGAAATAGCATTTTTTAAATTAAATAACAAGAATAAAATCATGTTCACATAAATGTTAGATTAACGCGCAAAGTATTTTAACATACTTATGTGTTACAAGTTCATGTCCTACAAACCCAGATACTGCTATCACCATAAAAGTACTACTCTAACAATTCAATAATTAATAAAGCAGACTCTTAAAATTGTCTGAGCTAAAACAACCAAGTTTTTCGAAGCTGAAAATGTAAAAAACAACCAAGAATATTCTTTATTTATACTTTTCCAGTACTACAAAAAAAAACTCTAAATTTTCATATGTCGTTAAAGTTGAAATTTATTTACGTTTCATTTTTATAAAAAAAAGTCATGCTTTCATTCGCGTTATGCCGTTTTTCGTTGCAATTCAGAGCGCATGATGCGGCAGATTTTGGTGCACCAAGCGCGCCGCCATTTTGTGAAACAAGCCGCCATCCCAAGACTCGGCGCGCTTACGGCGCAATACGCGGAAAATGTTCTTCGAAATCCAAAATAATCGCTATTATAATGCGTAACTTTTATCGTATTGAATTAAAATTTGAAGAATATGGAACATGCTACGAATAATTAACGATATATTTAAGCAGCCCTGATTACTTTCTTCAGGCGATCGTTATACGCGCAAAAACACTGGCAATATGTTAGACCGATTATTTCATTAGGCTTGAAGTCATTAAATGATTGTTAAAATAGTTTTACTGCTTTTCAGCTTCGTAAGAATATATTTTTCATAGAGGCAGTGATTAATTTACTTGTATTAATTAGCAATAATGATTTGAATCAAAACTATCCTAGGAGCGGCGATGTATTCATATATCAATAAAATTTGTTTTGTACGTATTTGTAAATTATGATAAAAACATAGTACAGGAGTAAATAAATATTATAATACATTTTGATAAAAGTCAGATATTCAAGAAAAAGCGTAATGACCATTTGTATAAAGGTGACCTTTCGGTATAAATATTTCTTTCATAAAAATATAAGCAATAAATCAACCTGTAACTACTACATTTTATTAAACAGAAATCCTATTCATTGAAAAAAAAAAGAATAAAAACTTGAAAACGACAGAAGTGTTGCAAGTATCGAAAAAAATTTAAACCCTCACCGCACATATCTATATTTATTTCCCTGTAATCGTAGAAACAAAAGAAAGTGACATAAAAAAAAGTACACTAACGCGTTTAATCCAAGGTCAAGTTGCGTTTGAGAAACTAAAGAGCAACCTTTCGTTCAGGATTTTCTGTAAACAAAATCTCTTCCACCTGTCACATCGGCTATCAAATGGCGCTCAATGTTACAAAATGAAAAATTTCCATTACATCTATTTAACGAGTATTCTTAAGAAATTTTAATTAAAAATTGGGAAAGTACGATCGCAAAATCACGAGCGCGAAAATATTGTAATTCGTTTTCTTATCCCTTCGTCGTATCTTGTTTCTTCGATGCTCGCGGAGATTCCCGAACGAAAACGAAAAAACGCGTCGCCGCGTGACTCATCGGCTAGCGCGCGATGCGATACCGAGAATCGTGGACCATGTATTCCGGTCCTAGCAACGAGACCAAACTAGTAATGCGACTTATCTCAGATACAATACGTAAATATTATTCAAAAATGTTACTTCGTTTTGCATGTTATTCTATCAGATCGATAACCGATGAAATGTGAGCGGTCAAAATTATCATTGATAACACAATCCGTGTTCTCCACGTGCTGAACAGACGAAACAATAAATGAACTTCATCAATGATGTATAAATATAAATATAATTCCATTAGTAAATTTCACCAGAAAATTGATCGTACAAAATTTTCAAAAAGATGATGAAATTTCGTAAGTGAATTACAAACAAACTTTATCATGAAAAACAAAAACAAACGAATGATACAACCGATTCAAATTTTAAGTTGAAAAGACTTATTGGTGATCCTTTTACACGCCATCGCGAAATCTGTAATTCTTTGTACGTAGGCTACTGTCTACATGAAATCTCGTGCGCGCTATTGATATGTGTGCGTACCTTTAAGTTCTAGATCTTACCATTGCTCTAACACCATAAACGTTTACATTCGATAATGGAGTAACCACCATTGTTCCAGAAGGAACAGTATTTCACTTTGAAACGACGTTTTTATATTATAAATTGACCGTTCTTTGAACGACTCCAGGTTGACAGGCGCAAAGCGAAAAATATCAAATTCTGACGTACGCGCGCGCGCTAAAGTCCAAAGCTACTTACCATTTGAAGGGACGACGTGGATGAGAGGGGTGCGAATACTTTTTCTATTATCGCAATTGCAATCGTATGCGCATATTCTTCGCCCAAAGCCTTCTGACAGGTTCATTCGCGGTCACAATTTCGCACGTGAAGACACTTGTACGCTTGAGAATCCACCTGTGATCTGAGGCTGTTGCTAATCCCGAGAGCCGGCGCGAACTAAACGTGTTCATTCCTGCTCGCAACAAGTTGCGTAGTGGGGGTGGATGCAGGGACGTAGTTATGCATCACCGTTTCACTTTCTACCTTATGGACCAAAAGTATTACTCTGATTTGCGTAAGTATAGAAAAATGAGGGAAGATCCGTAGTTCTTGTAAGACTAACAATATTACGAAGATTTATCATTTTTAAATTCTTTTACCTCGATTTGAATCGATCTGTTTATTTGACATTCTGCGCGTTTCAACATTTGTGAGTATACCTCAATAGACTATATATCTTTGAAAACGCATTGTTGTAGAATATAAATAATGAAAGTAAAAGTAGCTTGCTTGTTTTATGCTAATATTTGAAAGGTAAATGTATCGAGGATTTCGTTAAATTATTGTTTAGGAATTATAAAAAGTTTCGGTAAATTTACCGTAGTTATTACTGTCAGTTTACCGGTAACTTACAGAGCAGTGGATGTTTTAATTAAGCGTACTTTATAATTCGATTGTCAAAAAAATTGTGTGGATCTGTTATTTAGAATTCAATGTTAATTTGAATATATGTGTGCGTAAGTTTCATGTAATACGACACTTTATGCACACATTGATGATAATGAATATGTTGCACCTGATATTTGACAGCACTGTTGAAACGTCATCTATCGAGAGTGTGCAGGCGATTGACCGCGCATACGATGTTATGATGAACTAACACGATTATATCGAGACTTCAAATTCCTAGGTGTTTGAAATATAGTTTTCTATTAAATACTATCAAAAATGTATGTTTAATATATCAAATGAAATAAGTAAATTAATTCAATATTGTTATATTCGTTTTCATTCATTGTATAGCTTTTATTGTACAAATACATTAAGAATGTTTGTCCTTTTTTTTCATGAAAGTATTAACACGTCATATGTTGCTTGTATTCTGCCTATTTCGTTACTTTTATTCTTGTGAAAATTTCTTATCGAAATTAGATATTCGTAGAATAGAAATATGAAAGGTAGACATGTAATTGTGAGAATATTATATCTTCAAAATCGTAAACGTCATTGAACTCGATAGCAAAGGTTACCAATCTTTTCAATGGCATTCAAAGTGTGAAATTGGAAAGGTTGAGTAATTAAAGTCATGAGTTATCTGCGTACAAAACATAATGTGTATTTCTCATCTTAGATTATATATACATACACTGATAAAATGGGATTATTTCTATTAATTTAGGATATAATAATAAGACATAATAATATAATACTTAAAGTATTAAATATGTTCTTATAACGAACAACTGCATATCTTAACATATAATGCAATTATATATAAATCATAGTTAATTTCCAAATTTGTATACTTCAATCAATGTTAATTCGAAAACTGAAAAATATTTCATTTAAAGGCTACAATCAAACAGTTTCATTGAGATTTTTTTTTCCCAATTGCATTCATAATAACCAAGGGATAATTGTCTGTTCTTCTGAATTTTGCACTTGCAAGAAACAGCTTTTTGTAATACTATAATGTGAATCATGTGTACAACCAACAATACAGAAGTGATAACATTTTTTTTGCGAATATAAGTTATTGCATTATCAAGGCTTAATGTTCTTTCAGTTCATGAATTGTATACGACAAAGAGAAATTAATAGACGTATACCATAGAAAAAGACCGCCATTTCTCTCAGATTCTCTGTCGTCTTTCAAGTATCGAAATATATGAAGTATTTCAATTTTTTTTTCCCAGGTACTACATCATTATTTATGTTACGTTCTCTGTTAAATTTATTCAATATTGGTAACAAATTGGCACTCACATCACTTCCATACTATTTTGTGTACTTTCTGTAAAGCCTAATGTCGACGTCGGAGCATCCTGTGAGGTTTCCTCTAAACACTGCGTGTCCATACCATCTGGGACATTACTTGCAGCTGAACTAGCACCATCGTCCCAATTTATCTTAAATCTAGTTACGCGTGGTTTGTCACCTAAGATATTTCGTTGCACTTTCTCAAACTGTGGTTGTGGTGGTGGATTCTCTCTGAGTTCAGCTTCAGGGTATTCATTATTTATAAAGTAACCCACACGCACAAACTCATGACCTCTATAAGAACAAGTTAGTAATACCACTGTAACACCTAAGGCATCGTTCACTGGAATTCTACTGACATCCGGAGGATCCGCCTAAACAAAAGAAATTCCACGAATTACGTATGTTTTATATTTAAATACCCAAGAAATGTACAAGAACACAGCAATCGGTAATTTACTTGAAATATAAACATATGCCTTCCTTCTGGGATTGGTCCAACATAAATGGTATCTAAAACTTGATCAAACTCTTCTGATTCGGCAGATCCAACGTAGATCATCTTCCATTCTAGGTCTGTAATAACAACAGTAGCAATGTGATTCATTAAGCTAACGTTACAGAAAGTAAAACATCATAATTTCTTTGTTATAAAATGATATTTAAACAGAGACAGACGCGCGCCGTTATTAAAAGAAAGGTTATTAAAAAAAATTAAATTTTCCCATTCGTCCTTGAGGATTATATCATAATTGTGAAACTAACCTAAAGTAAAATAAAAATATTTCAAATTTTCATTTATCTCGTTGGACGCGAAATTAAGATAAACGAATACACGTGATCACGATGATAAGTCATCGGTATAATTACCTTCTTTTAATTCCTCGATGCACTCGAATGTCACCTCGAATTGAAAGGGGCTCAAAAACGGCGAAGGATTATCAAGAACAGCTACGTTTGCTAGTTGAACTTTAGCCATTCTTAATTTTACCAAACGAAAAACTTAACCGAAATTTACAAACAGGTCGATTATGGTTTCGACAGATTCACCGGTTCCTTTTGGACCTTCGTAATACGAACTGATTGAAAATCGAAATTAATTTTGTCGTAGACGAAAGATGTCGAGCAGAATGATAAACAATTTCATCCCAACGTACGGCTGACTTTGGCGGCAAATGAACTAAAGGACGTTTCCGGTGTTTCAGGAACTACTGAAACTTTGTACAATGCGTCTCGCTCTAACGTTTATAAAATTCAAAAATCGCTGCCGGTAAATTCGCGCGAATTTCGATGAACGCGTGGAAAGTCGGTGCGATGATCATTTGGAAAACGTAAGGAAAATACTTCATCTCTTGGATACCTTTTTTCACTCATTTTTCACTACACAATTCAATGAGTTTACTGAAAATACTACCATAATACTAATAAAACGTTGCTCATAGTTATGTATTACTGGAAATGCAACAGAAGATAAAGTACTCCTTAAAATCTACGAGATAACGTTCTTGGATGTAAATAAATCATTACGAGAGATTATAATTCTCTCACTGTCCCAGAAACTTTTAATAAAACGTTTCAGTCAGAAGTTTATGAATGCATTCGATCTTAAGGGTTATTTACAATATACCAAAAGATAAGTGTAAGAAATTTACATATTTCTTACCAATCGCAACAAACACAGCAGAATTAATTTGGACAAATTATTATTGAAGTGTTAATGCGAATATATTTGTTATTTAATAATATAATTTATGTAATTCATGCCAGACAATTATATCTAAAAGTCGATACGTCAGGGACGATATGTTTGTTTCACAACTTTCCGAAAATTGTTTCCTTTATGGTAATGCAGATTATCATGTTGAAGTTGGATTTTCAATTAGATAAGCGTGGAATATTTAGATGTCGTAAATTACTCAGATTTTTAATGCACATTAAATATATTGAGGCAAAGAAATATCCCTTGGAAGCGAAAAATATTTGTTACCATAGAATAAGGTATATATATATTAAGACATTGTTATTTAAATGTATGTGTATACGGGATACATGCAATGATCTTTTGTGTTAAATTATTATTATATAAGTAGTTTAAAACACATTTAATGTATCTGTATCGACTGTGCATTCAACAATACTCGTATCGTGTACTGCATCTCGACAACAGATGTCAGCTGCTGATCAAAATTCTCTTTTACACTATTTACAAGAAACGATTAAATTTGCATTACTTTAAACAGCAATTTCTTACAGTTTATTAAGCTTTGGTGTATATATTTAAAGTTTTTATTTATCCAATCAATTATACTAGAAGTGCGCATATTTTCGATTATTTATGTTTTATAATACTTGGATAATTCAATAAATTTGACTCTGTGAATTTAAACGTTTTAAAGATGTCGCTGTAGTAGCTGAATTAACGAAAATTTAAAATAATAGTATTATTAATACCGAAGCCTAATTTTGAATGCGTAATTATGTAAATATCAAACGGAGTTTGGTCTTTCTTTATTAACGATACAATTTGAAGTACGCAGTCATGTAAATAAACGATCCTGCAATTTTATTTTTCTTCGTTTCTGGCTGCACCGATTTGATTTGTAATCAGGTCACGACGCCTAAGCGAATTTCCATGAGGAAATGAGAAAATTTGAAGTTTATACTTGACAATTATATTTAACGTTACGTAAACTCTTCGTTAAGCATTAAGAAAGAGTTAAACGAGTAAACGGCAGAAAAAGATAAAAGTGTACAGTCTCGTGGAAACTTTTCTTAAACTTTCTTCCTCGTCTCTTTGGCGAATTAATGTAAAAGGAGTCTCCATTATTTAATTGCAATTGAAAATATCTTAAAGAGATAACTAAGTTCCAGAAAAAGCTAACTTCTGCGCTAATTACACGATAAAAATGGCGATTGCATGATAAAACTCTGCAACATGTATCAATGTTCCTTAAAGAAATATTCCAGTTAAAGGGAAACTAAAATTTCTTTCATTTGCATCAAAAAATTGATCTTCGATAAAAAAAAATAGTAAATTATATTTAGGTATACACGTATCATATAGGACAAGGAAGGACAACATGGAAAAACCAGAAATAGGTAGATGAAACACAGTACATTTCGCAAAAAAGCTTTTATTTACATTTGTTCCTCTTTCTCCTTTTTTTTTAGCGCTATGTTAATCTAAAATTGCAATAAAATCCCACAAATCGATCGCATTCACACTGATCACTTGTCGCGTGGAATGTTTCTGACATAATAAATACAGCTTCTGACATAAATTAAAATGAGGATCTTGCATTTACAACTGACGTAAAGTGTAAATTCCAGTGCGTCGGATGGAATCTCCACATTTTTAGAGTTCCATCGTAACAATATAGACGATCTACTCACGACGAGCCCGTATACCTTATTTACAATGTCCATATAAACATATACACTGCGACCGCTTAAAACCTATATTCGATATACGAAGTGAAAGGTAGAAAGTACTATTTTGTACCTTAGGTTCTGGAAAGAAAACGAGGGACAAGTAATAATATAAAAGAGAAAAGAGAGATAGTGAGTAAGGGAGAGAGATAGAAAGAGAGAGAGAAAAGGAAATGCTGGCCTTGCGTGCGAAGTTAAATACTTCGGTATCTCCCTGTACGGAGAGGAAACATCGTTTTACGTGCTGATCGCTCACACTGACCTTCGTTGAACAAAAATCGCAGATATTCGTTCGTGCGAGCGGATTTACATCGACGTTAACTTAATATATTAACAGGGAATCTTAATCCAACCTTAACTACTAAATAAATCTTACAATTGGACTGAGTGATAAATTATCATCGACTGTACAATGCCGTATCGTTTTTTTTTTCTTCTTTTAATAACATGACAAAAATCACATCCTACACTCGGAAAAGTTTCGTCGAGCTGCCAACATATTTCCGAGTTTACGTTTGGACCACATAAAGATCATAATTTCATCTTCATCATTTTTTTTCTTTTCGTTTAAAAATATACTTCCTGTTGATCGCAAAGCGGTTTCCGTCAAACATACGCGAGATCTTGAGGAAGGACATGTACCGGTCGAACAGGTGATTATAATATCTATCGAATAATCTCTATTCGTCATGGTGTCTTAGAATAACTCAACGAGTATAATTAAAATGTATCAGATACCGAAACCGTGGCATCTTCGGTCATTAAATCATTCTAAAACCTGCCAAAAAGTTTCCTCGTTTATGTCCCAAGTATATTCTGGCTTACGTATACTTTTAGAACATCTAAAGAACTTGTACAAATAATGTCACAAGTTTACTATCCATTCAACTAGAGTGTATTAAAAAAAATCACATGTTCTTCCGATACGTTCCACAGCCGAGTTTGATACTACTCGAAAAAGGAAATATGAAAGAAAGCTTCTTCTTACAGGTCTTTGTGAGATACATCGCCTTTTATCTTTCTATCAAACACGCACGAACCTTCGTAAGTACCAAGTGCCTAATATAAGGTCAAGATTCGAGATACCCTGAACTACCCAAGTAACAGGTAGAGGAACTCTAATCGAGTTCACCGTATACTTTTTTTTATTTTCTTCGCTTATCGATGATTCGAAATAAATATAGATACCATACGGCAAAAGGCTCGGCTCGGACGTAGATGCAAAGCAGGAAAATGGGAATGGCAAGTAGGTATCTATACACAGGACATATCTTACATAGAATAAGATAAAATTAGTTGTCCAAGTTTAGACCGTAGAATACGAGGCTCAGCGGTCCCCGAGTCATCCGGAGCATCCTATGCTTCACTGACGATCAACGACTGTATCTGTAATAAAAATCAATCATCATTATCTCTTTACATCTAATAAGAATATTCCGACTTAAACTTTTACAAAATACTATAGACTGATACTCCAAAAAGAAACTTTAACCATTAAAATCACATCTTCGTACAGTAGAAGTATTAAAGATAAAGTAATCACTATCGATCGTTCAATTTACTCTTCTTTACCATCTCTCCAATAATTTCAATCATCTCTCCATCGAATTTTTTGTCTGTATTCTCTCAAAGTACATTCAACTCTTAT
Source organism: Cerceris rybyensis (assembly GCA_910591515.1). Taxonomy (NCBI): domain Eukaryota; kingdom Metazoa; phylum Arthropoda; class Insecta; order Hymenoptera; family Crabronidae; genus Cerceris; species Cerceris rybyensis. Next base: position 12,633,441 of record OU342790.1, read on the forward strand.
CGTTACACCGTTCAAAGTTTACGGCATGCGAAAGTTAGCAGGAAGTAACATAACGTTAACCTACCGAGTCAACGGAAACGAATTTCTATCTGGACCACGTTGACACAGACTTTACGTATTGTTGTACAATTGATGGTGAGTCTGATGCTGACTCGGATGCGGATGTTGAAGCGAGTGTTGATGTTGATGCTGATGAGGATGCTGATGTTGTAGCGTGGGGTGTCTCGCGTTGAATCTAACGCTTCCGGCGAGTGAGCTTCCCCTGCCATGAGTACCGACTACGCTCTGCGTGTCGGACAACTCGTCTTCCTCTGCGCCAAGGCTTCGGAACCTGACGAAGCCGTCTTCGGCGACCAGCATCGTCGAGCCTGTGGTTGGAGTTTGCTCGTGCAAACCCTGAACCGGTGTGTGTCTACCGCGGCTTTCGGAGTTCCTCAGAGTTTGTACTCCGTTACCGTGTCGGTTTAACGAGCCGCGACCTTCGTGCGGGAAATGGCCCATGGTACCTGACTTGCGAATGGAATGTCTCTCGAAAGTACCTGCGACAATGACAAGATGCTTAGCAGATTGTCCTGTGTTGGGATATTCGAAGCATAATTTAATGATAATACTATATTCTTAGGGTATTTAGTTGGAGTAATTTTGTACTACTTTTTTTTATCAAGGAATTTAGAAGCTTGGTGGAAGCATTTAATTCATTCGTTTTGAGAATTATTTCGAGCTGAGTGTTTTTATTAAAATTCATTTTTATATTTGTTTTAGAAGGTACTTATATTTAGTGAATGAAATTGATGGTGCAAAGATGGAATTTTGTTAAATGCTTCTTAATCCAAGTAGCTCAGTGAAGCGAATATACCGAGCTCGTACTTGTCCTATTTTCGTTACAGGGTAACCACCCCTTTCTAAGACAATGCTAACTTTACATAATCACCCAAAGAAAAACTGGATGCATGAATAAAAATTCTCGACTTTCAAAAAAACTGCCAATAGCCCCACTTAAAATACAATAACCCTCCAGCAAAGAGGTTTCTTCAATAATATCATCAAAAGCAACGAAAATCTATAAATTCAAGCTAAAATGTCCGAAGTTGAAATTACCCTACGAGACTTTAACGGGTCGTAGATTGGGAAACGCTGATCTAAACCGTAACACTCAATTATAACAGTAGATCGATACCTGATATGTTCAAATGCTCGGGTAGCGTGTTCAGCGGGAAACTATCGTCGTAAACCTGTTTCCCCGTTCTCATGGTGTAATTCTGAATCGCTTGGTTGGTGCTACAGATAGCAGGGTAAAGCACATCGTCCATATTCTCGGTAGAGGTCGAGCTACCACAGGGAAATAGAGCGAAGCCAGAATGCACGGAGTGCTGTTGCAGTTGCTTCTCCCGTAGCGGGTACTGCGATAGACTGGCCACCCAGGCGAGAAGACCGCATACAGACAGTTCGAGTAATCTGACCGAGAACTGCCAACCCCACCATAGCCAGGGATAAGGTTGTGGACGTTCTTGAACCCCGAAGATACCGTAGAGTTGCACGAATCCCATCAAAATGAAGAGAAGGGCTGTGGCGATGCTAGTGGTAATGGCAGTGCTGAGGGCCATCGTCGTCGGATCAGCTCCAACCATGTGATTCGCACCGGCAGCCTTGTTACTCGTTACGTGGATCTGCGAGCGTATTACTCGGTAGACGTACATGTAACCGAGGCCGAGAATAACGCAGACGACGATATAAATGCACTGGCAGATCAAAGGAAGGATCTTCGCCTCGTCCTGATAACCAAGCACGTGCGTCGACACGTGGAGGGAGACGCAAAGGACTATGTGCACCGTCGACGAGAGCACCAGAGCAGCCGGCGAGAGGAACCTGTTGTTCAACGTGGGTGCCTCCGAGCATCGTGCCAAATACAGCACCAAAGTGGCGAACGCCGTGGACAACAACGGCGCTGGTAGGTACATCAGTACCCTCGATAACGACTCGGGTAACGAATGACCCAAATTGTACGCATCGTAGAAGAGATGGAAACATCTCAATGTACAAACAGTCGTCAGGAGCAAATGAACCGCGAGGAAATACGACTGAGTGAGGAGATTCGTTGCCTCGTTAAAACGAACTATCTTGTAGATCGAGTATAGAGCCATCAGAGTGAACATTATCGCCGCTACGTAAACATGAAGAGACCAAGCGATTCTCCACGTAGATTCGAGAGGATGCGTGTCGATTTGTGGCACGATGCGGTCATCCTCCCCATTGGGCCTCTTGGAGGGTGGCACCTGAGGGGGTTGTGGCTGCGGATACGGCAACCTCTCGGTATCGACGATCTCGATGTTCTCCGTTTTAAAGCTATTTTCATTCCTTAGACCGTGATAACCGTCATCGTCCTGCCTCCTGGTATTGGGAAGGTTAAAGATGGTCGGCTGAGTGACGGACTTGGAGGAATCCGGAGTACTTGGGGTTCTTGCTGTTGTGGTTGTGACGGTGGTCATTCTTTCGGTAGTAGGAACCACAGGTGCATTCTGCGGTGGTGACTTGGTAGCCAGTGGCTTTAGAAGTATCTCCGGGATATCCTGCTTTCTACCGTTACTCCCAGAGAGTATCCTAGATATGCTTGGATAGTGTAACGTAGGTACGAATTCATTGGTATTGTTTCTCCTTTCAATCTCACCAGATTCAACCGTGTTTTGTTCCTTGCTAGGAGTATTAAGAGGTTTGTTCCTGGAATGTGAGTGCCTCTCAGGTACTTGAGAAGGACCTTGAATGAGATCAGGAGGTCTGATGGGTATTCTCTCGTGAGCGGGTGTTCCACTGGGTGGTGGTACCGGCCTCTTCAGACCCGAATGAACGTCCGAGTTGGTTCCCCTCAAGGTCGGTTTATTTGCGAACGGATGAAGGTACTCGGGTGGCAGAGGAGGCGTAAAAAGAGCACGAGAAGGAGGAGCATAGGATGGCAACCCGCGAAAGGCCGGCGGTACGGTTGCACGTGGGGCTGAATATCTGACAGAAGGTATCGAGGGACTCGTCGGCGTTGTCGGCGTCGTCGTCGTTGTCGTCGTAGTCGTAATCGTCGTCGTCAACGGCGAGGGTACCGTCGAGAGGGTCGTACTGGCCGATACTTGAGCATCATAAGCGGGAACGCTGCGTTTCGTGGTAGCCGAGCTGTGTGCGACTTTGTTGAATATTGCCGCCAAATTCTTCTCCAGCGCAGTATTGTCCAGGTTGAAGATTGGACTGTTTGGTCCACCGTCGCCGGTTGCGAAGGAGACTCTCGAACAGGACTGTATCGCCAATAGGATCGACAGGAGAAGATGCATCATCGGGGTCATGATGCTCGATAGCGTGATTGGTACCACGGGCAACTAGAAGAGAGCTCGTCCGAGCATCGGATCATTCCATAACCAAGGTTAAAGTTTCAAGTTGACTCGGACACGACGACGAGTTGCTCTCGACGTAAGGACACTTATAAAAGACGAATCTTCTTTGTAAAACGTTGATAACTTCCTTCCGTTTCGTTCTATTTTCTTGATCTATACTTATATGTTTATATCTATATATATATATTTATATATATCTATATATATATCTATATATCTATAGATTATCTTCTTGTCAAATTATTACATTCCTAATGTATACACAAACGATCCACGTTTCGCGTCGATCTATCTTTCAGAGGCGATAGCGTTTATCCTCGGCATCTGTTGCATTTCCCTTTGGTACTGCAACTATCACTGGCCTGATCTTTGGGAGTGGTTTCGTGGTCGATTTACTTTCGTCCTCGACGTTGAATTCCTGTTAAATGCTCCAGGCTGCGGTAGGTATCGCCTGTAGCCCTGGTACTATCTACATTTTCGTCGGCAAGAGGGAAGGAAACGAAGAGAACGAGGGAAACGAGAAAGAAAGACTAAGGAAGAAAGAGAAATGGGAAGGGAAAGTCGAGGGATGAGTTTCGTCCTTCCCTCGATACGTAACTCAGGAGACCTCCGGATTATGATGGCTATACCGTCATACCGTCCAAGACCTTTCCAACTTTTCTATTTTCTTGCCACAGCGAGCTATTACCGCTTCGTTTCGCGTACTTCCATTATATCATCGGGATTCAATAAGCCACGGATTATTTAGCCGTACTAACGGCGTTACGTTCCTCTCCCGTTCTGGGACAGACTCGATTTAAAACCTATCTACTTTCACGGACGATGGGACGTCGTCGGGCTTGTTAGTCGGGCTTAATCCGATATCATCAGCATTGCTCGAAGCCATCCCAGATTCGCGGGAGCCTCGGGCGAAATCTGAATTCCTGAGGGTACATTTAATGCCTGGAAATCAGTCCGCGTTCCTTCTCGATGGGATGGTCCGGTAGTTACTAGGTCCATTCATTTCCCTGGAACGTGTGTGCACTTCCTGTGGCCGGCTGTTTCTCGTTCTATCCGTCACCAACTGAGTCGTTAGGCTGTACCTGTGAAAAATGTACCTTGTTAATTCCTTTGATGACCCTTTTGGGGTGATCGATCGAGTTGTAGAGGTTTTAGAAACTTCATATTATTGATAGTGATATAAATTTGTAGCGTTTTTGTTTCGTGAAATTTTATAGATTGCGATGTCTTTTTTCGTATGATGCTATTGATAGTAAAAGTACTGAAGTGGTTGAAATGACTGGTTGAAAATTTTTGGAAAAATTCTCTGAATTAATAGGGGAGAGATGAAGTAAATACTGTTCTTCTATATTATAGAACTTGGATTACTTAATTAATTGTCTTTTACTCTTTTTTGTTTCCTTAGTTTCGAAGTTTTTGTATTTTTAAATGTGATAGATGTAACGTTGGTAGTTTCAGTGTTAAAGAGGAAAACTGTAGGGATCTCCCTTAATATTCTTCTTTATAACTACCCAAGAAAGAGATCGTAGGTAAAAGTGCGTGAAAAGTAGCGCGCAACATCATCTTTATATTGTCTCGTAACTTCAATTACTTCAGATTACGATGCAAACAAGTTTCTAAAATATTCCCATTCTTCGAAACTTGGTGGAAGCGAGAAGAAATTGGAAAAGAATCGTAACAAAAAAGAAGCAAGAAAGATTCTCTCGAGTTACAGTCAAACAAAGCGGAGGAAATATTGCGAATGCCGTGACAAAGACTCAAACTCTCATTCAAAGATCCTACTAAAATTAAATCAATCAAATTGATTAAAATACAACCAGATTTCATCTTTATTTTTCAGTTAATGTTACCCAGGAGGACAAACCCTTCAAATCAAATAAATAAAAATACTAAATTCCTATGAAATAGGTACATCATAGCCTTGGTAGTTCTACCTCTACATAAAACAGTAAGTTCCGGACAGATTCGAAATAAGAAAATCCAAGTTCAAATCCTCCCTCGTCAGTTCTGCAAAATTTTCCCTAAATTCCTATTTAATATTAGATAAATTAAATTACCTAAATTACCATTAATAACTATTTAATATATCATAACCTCCGTGGTTCCACACCCACCCAAGACAAGTATTTTACATTGATACGGGCAAAATGATCGCAAGAATCCACCTTTGTCCTTTGTAAAAACAAAAGAAAAAGGGAAGACAAAGAGCGGAAACTGCAAAGTCATACTTTCAGGCCTCGTTAAAGAGACGATAATACGAGACGCAGGTTCGAAGGGTAATTTAACGTAAGGAAAAGGGATCCTCGGTGTACAGCCGGTATTAATTTTCGGATATCCTAGCTCGGGAGGAAGCCCTTCGGACGTCGACTGACGCTACGGGGATACGTGTAACAGGAAATTGGTCGAACGTGTAAAAGGGAACACGTAGGTGAGTCAGTTATGACAACCGATAGTCCGGGAGTGACCATCGATCTCTCCCAATTATACCAATTCGCGCTCGGCCGAGCGGACTTAATAAAGATGCGATTTTCATTTCCTGAAATCTGCGCGAACGACCAGTTCTGGTAATCGTAAAATTACAAATACGGGGAAAATTGTGGGATTATATAAAGCGGTACGTAACGACGAGGTTTTAGTGCGCGATACGGTAATCGATGAACAATCTGCCGTACAGATTATACCAAATGACGTGTAAACATAGAAAGTCACTGTCACGATAAATGGTTACCTGTCAGATCACCATTACGATCGATATCGTCGTCGATCTTGCTTTACGAGACAAATTTCAAACAGTTGATTTACAAGGTTCGAGTAGTTGCTTGAAAATCATTTGTTTGAAATTTCTTGCAAGGAGTCTGGAGTTGAACGGTGTTGATTATTAATATTTAGCTGGTATTGTGGGAGCAACAGCATCATAATATTTATGTGGAATGTTAATGATGTTAAATTAGTCGTCGATAAAAATTAAATGTTACTGAATTAATGATATTGACTCTCTGATAACACTGTGGGAGTGGGTACAATGTTAATATTTGTATAATTAATATATTCAGTGCCATGTACGAATTAAATATGACTTTGATTTTATGATCAATCGAATATAATAGTTATACGGGCGAGTGAACAATCGAAAGTAAAATCTTGGAAAAATGTCATTTTAATTGTTTTAATAAAACAAAGTAGATTAACGATGTATGCATATGTTTTATGTTGAAAGTGAATTTTTGACGTTAATATCTGAAAAGCTAATATTTGTGTCGCTTGTTTCGGAAGTTCTTCGACGATTATACGAAATTATTGATAAGTAAATCTTTTTGAAAATGGACATCAATATTTTGAGAAATGTTAAAAAGCAAATCCTAAGTATTTTGGATTTAGAAAGGGAATGAGAATGGATCGTTTTGTATGGTTTCGTGTCGATTTAATAAATGTAATGCTTGTAAAAAATGTCCTCTCTTTGATATTTCCGTGTCATCGATTGCAATGTAAACGAGAATGCACGGAAAATACGCGGTAGAATCATTTTTAGATGTCATTTCCAATTTGGAGAGTGGGTTTACAGAACAGCAGTCGCTGTTTATGGAAACACGTATAAATTTTGCATCGTTAGCATACGGCACAGTTAAAATTGCATTCCGAAATTGTAATAAATGTTACGGCACTTGATGCTTGGGGGAAATTGATTTGCTTTACATTATATTACAACCATACAGATAAAGATTTAAGTATTATGTTCGCTTTTGGTACGATAATATTTGCTATAAATTTTCAAATCTCTTTCCAGCAAATAATAGACGACACTCGGGAAAACTTTTTCTTTGTGTAACTCTCTTGATATTGAATTCCACTCGTAACCATCTATTGTTCAGTTGAGATCTCATTAATATTGTATAATCGAGGGTTAACGCTCGATAAAGAAGTATTATTATAGGAAAAAGATGAAATTAACGACACAGTCACTAGAAATAGTTACATATTGAGAGTGGTGTCATTTATGAGATAAGGAAATGATAGTTTGTGAGAAGTAATTGCAAGTTTCATGACAACGATAATTGCTTTGATAGCTGTCATTCAATAATGCGTGCCAGGATTCGCGGAAGAAACGTGAGTGCATGCGTACATACTTTGGAGGCTATGGTGAGTAATAAGGTGGAGGCACGGACTCACAATCATCATGAATTCAAATCCCAAGTCTCCTTTAAGGAATTTTTCTAACATTATTTTTGAATAGTGCGGAATTTCCCCTAAAATGATAGGTTTTAGGTGAAATAAACTTAGTATCTAAGGAGTTATGGTGAGTTAGAAGGTGGAGGCGCGAATTTACAATTAACGATCATGAATCCTAAATAAAATTATTTTTTAATAATTCGGTATCCCTCCTAAAATAGTTGGTTCTAGATGAAATAATCTTACGATTAGTATCTAAAGAGTTATGGTGCGTAAGAAGGTGAAGGCGCAGAGTCAGAATTAACATCTCACGTCACCTTTAACACTAGAACTACCAAGCAAGTCAAAATGACCGGTTCTCAATTTTCTCCAAAAATTCTCCAAGTTTATAGGAAAGTCAAAGAGCAGATATTCTCCGTTGATCTTATAAAATACAGATGGTCGAAACGATCGTTCTTTCCACTTCTTGATTCCCCTTTTTCCATAGTACTTATTTAATATATTGAAATATAATGAATTAAAAGTCGGTAGTTCTAGTGTTAAGGATTTTTCTGAAATTATTTTTAAATAGTCCGAAATCCTCCTACAATAATAGATACTAGGTGATACAATCTTAGTACCCAGGAGCCTATGGTGAGTTACAAGGTGAAAGCTCAGATTTACAACTCCTATAAAATAATAGGTTGTAGGTCGCATGCCGTATCACCACCAAGGAATTATTTCAAAATTATTATTGAATAGTTCAGAACTCTCCTAAAACAGTAGGTTCTAGGAAAAATAAACTTAGTGTCTAAAGAGCTATGGTGAGTAAGACTGTGGAGTCTCAAACTTGCAATTAGAATGAGGCAAAATTCAAATCGTCCGCTACCTCGTGAAAATATTTTCCAAATTATTATTTAAGTAATCATAGCCTCTGTGGTTCGGGATACATCTCAAATATTAACAGTAATTGGCATAGCATAATGAATATATTGTAAATAAGTGTAATGGCCATGGCTGATAACGTCGAAAAAACAATAAACAACGTGCAGGTATATAAGGAAGACAGATAGGAAGAGCATTTCCATTTCGATCATAGCGATGGAAGGGAACGTGGAAAGTGTTCTCTCTGACGTTTCTCAGAAGCCAAATTGAATATTCTTGCTGTTATCACCTGTTGATTGTGTTTCTGCAATGCCAAGAAACGTTGAATTATTTCCTCCTTCGGAGAAATGAATTTCGTAATTCCAGTTCTTTAACTGTCGAAAACAATTGGTAATTCCGTATAATAATGAAATCAAGTTACCGAATGTTACATGAGAGGTATCGTATGTTTGGGATTGATCGTTATTAAATTTCTATATTTCGAATTGGTTATTCAGAATTGGCTGCATTCATCAAATTTCAACTAAAAAATTCAAACAATATCTCGATACAATATTCCCGGAGATACAAAAATATTTATTCTCGGACGATCCTGTTTTGTGTGTACACATTGGCAAAACTGCCTGAATACACGGGAGAAACATTTGTACGTTCAATAAATTCCTGTTCAACGAATGTACCTGAGCTCTGAATTAAAACAGATAGTTTGATTTGTTTATGGTAAACTCTCATTACTATTTTTAGTGTAATACATATATTTCATGTAAAGAATTTCCAGATTATCTAAAGGATTCTCTAATTCTTAATTTTTCCAAAAAGATTTTTACGAAGGATGCAAAATTCAAAGGTAATTGGCGTCCAATGGAAGATAAAAATATGAAAAATGTTCATTTCTTAAGACAACATTTCTATTCGAGCGGAAAGTCATGTGAACTTAACGCGAGAAGCATGGATGTTGTGTCAATTATATTTAACACTAAAACGGAACGAATTTGGCTCAATTAAAATGTGATTAATATATATTTGATATATTGGTTGATTAATTTTTTAATACTAAATCTTTCATCTAAGATAATCTGGAACTACTTTCTGTGCAAAAAACTTCTATCTTTTGTATGAGTCAAATTGGCTCACTTCACAAAAATAGATATATAAACAATATCTGTAAATCTAGTGTTAAATACGGAGGCTAAGTACTTTGTAAATAGAGAAAACAAGAGTTGAAGGATATAATCAATTAAGTAATTTAGGCTTTAGAAGATAGAAATGGAGTATTCACCTCAGGATTCCCTATCACTTTGGGAATTTTTTTGATAAAATTGGATACCAGCCATTTTGACCTCCTTGGTAGTTTTACTGTTAACTTATCAGAATGCGATTAGACTTCGTGAAATGGTCCTACGCAAATACTTCGTTCAAGATATTCCGTTATCTTGAACTTTATCTAATTGTAAATTACAAACACTCACAAACCGTGTAGGTCAACCTTACCGCCACACTTTGTTAAAGAACGCGCATTTTAAGTAATTTAAGGTTCGTTAAATTTTTACGAGCACTTCCGAAAGATTTACGGTACAGGGCTTAAAATTTATTTAAAAATTCACTGTACATCTTGACACTGCACTATTTATACACGAACAGAATAATAATACAGGGCATAAAACACAGATGCCATCCACTTTATTCCCGGTGATTAAATTTTGCACAACGACGAGGTGATATTTAAGATTTTAAGATATTCAAGTCATTACAATACCTGATAGAATAACTTTTCACGTTATATCAAGAAGATTTACATAGATTCGAAACTTTTCATTTATTCAGCGTATAAATGAGAAATATTTTCAAACAAGCCAGATCCCATTCTGTCTCGTCTTCCAATTTATATTTCATAACGATCAGAAAATGGAGACTTTGCCATGTATCTTTGGAGAACGACGAGTTATACTCCTGCCTTGAGCCGAATTCTCGCATAGAAACATGGCTTATCGGATGTGATTTAGCGGCTAGTTGGTTTAAGTTCAGCAAACATACGCGCAGCTCGTTCGTTAGTTGGGCATCTGTGTCCTTTCCCCCTTTTCCCGCGCCCTAACTTCAACTTTACTCTTTTGAATCCATCGAATCGCGTGACCAAACCTGTCGGAATTACAGCACGCACCAAGAGTGCTTCAACGAAACTAAAAAGGGGCGAGTTATACCTCATTAATTTAACACCGCCAACATAGATAGTAATATGCAATTAATGGTACCTCCTATGCCACTGCATCGATGTAATTAAAGAGAGCGGAAAAAGGTAGAAAATAAAATTTGTAAAATCACTAGACATATCGTGTGAGAACGACTACGTGGAGAAGTGATAGTCTGAAGAGTATCTCTCAAACTCTGAAGAGAACTGGTGTGCTGAACTTTTTTTAAAATATTTTTGAAATTCCCGACACTGTGGTTCATTTCATTTTTTAACGGTTATCTTGTCAGATATGAGAGATTAAATTAAGTTGTTTGAGCCCTCCGGTTCTTTTGTTTTGAGGCATTTATTTAGTATTTTATACATTGAATGAAGTTAGGAAATTTTTGTGATAATAAGGTAAATACTCATTCATGGTAAAATCGATATCCTAAGGTAGGATAATATAAAAGAAGCACGTTTTAATCATAAAAAGAAACGTCTATCAGAGTTTTATATTTCTGGTAAACAGTACATGTACATGGAAATAAAACGAATCGAACAGAAAATCAATTAAATCTCCTTAATAAAACATTTATCCGGATATTTTTCTACGTTTATATCAGTAACGAACTTTACAAAAGAACACAATCTCCCACACTGGCCTGCGTGAATACTCGTTCGAACGATACACCGGTTCGATTTGTTTTATAGAGTAAACATTATGTAAAGAACAAATATCCGTATACAGCGAAATGAGGAAGAACGAAAATGAAATAATACGCACGATTTACAGCCGGATTTCCGGTTTGTAAGTACAGAGAGTCATCTCGAAACAAATAGCTAGGATGTAATAAAAATGTGTAAGAAGATGAATCCTCGCGTGGCAAAAAAAAAAGGAAAAGAAAATCTACTACATATATCGTCCTGTAAAATAATGGCCTGGAAAGAACACATTTTGGCACGGCAGGCTAGCAGATACCGCCGAATGGATTTGAGCCAGGAAGAAGGGATGATATCTCCTAAACAAATTTTGCACCCGTTATCGTGCAACGCAGACGAGGGCTATACGAGGGGTGCCGTGCTTTTTGCTCCGGTATTTTCCGTGACACCGAGGTTCGCTGGTAATGTCGTTACTCGCAATTATCCCGATAACTGCTCGCTCTACCAATAGTCGTTATTTTTTACTTGCTTTCTACAACTACGTGATTGCACGACGCTTCTACTCAGATGAGCGTACGTTTACAATGCAAAGTTTTCATAACGCGCGAATTATGATCAGGAGTACTGGGATTCGTGAGTGATCGTAAATCCTCCAGTTTGTGAATCGAGATAACGCGAAGAATTCGAAGAGAAGAAAACGAATTTCCATTGTTGGCGATAATTACTGCGGATTTACTATTATAGACTGTGCAATCGGTGGGACCGAGTTTGAGTCATCGTCTTTGAGAAATTTGTTCTAAATTATTATTTAATATTGGATCTATCAAGTCGATCAAAGTAATAGGTACTCAATGTTTTCTAGTAGTTAAGTAATTCGATAGGGAAGTTTTCTACCTCCTGATTTCTACGTTTTTGAATTACTTATTTAATATATAAATTTTAGTAGATTTAATGTCGGTAATTATAGCGATAATATGTAATAGTCTTTTGGTGGTTCTGAAACCACCTAGGGTAAGGATATAAATGCTCAGACTCTCATACAGGGGGCCCGAGTTCAAACCCTCCTTTGATCACCTTTACGAAATTTCTGTTAAATTACTATTTGATATATCAGATACAAGTAGACGTAGTCAAAATGAGCACCGCAATTAAAGTCACGGAAATAAAAAAGAAAACGATGTACGATCGAGACTCGGGGAACGATGTATCAAAACGGTACTCGATACTTCAACTATCTCGTGATGGTTTTGCGATAATAGTCGAGGGTAGTTTGAAAATGCATATATCATAAAGAGATCGTCGTATATCACATAGAAATTATAGAGTCGCAGTAAGAATTTGGCTCGCGTTTATCTCACAGATACATATTTGGTAGCGTATATAGAAAGGGTGGCAGTCCTTGGTACGTAACAACAAATTGGCGGTTTAAATGTGCCGTGAAGTACGATTTCATAGACCACGAAATCGTGGCTCACACCCCATGTAAACCCGGCTTAATGCACGTGCTGCCACAACAACTCGGATCGGTCGCGTCGCATCGAGCCGCGAAGTCACGCGAGGAATTTAGCTTTGCAGCGGTCTCGATGTACCGCTGGGATTAGCAGCATTCACTTTCACGTGAGATTATCTACCTTTACGAGCCTGTCTCTTGGGAAGCATTATCGTGCAGCCAGAACGACTCTTCTTCCGATCGAACAACGCAAGACTGTCAAGTAGATGAAAGGGGGTCGATTTTACTTCCAAGGGTAGTTCGGAAACTGATACACTCCGACTTTGATAAAACTTTGCACAAATATTTATTAGACATATCTGAGAAGATAGATACGTAGATATATCATAGACAGGAGGCAGGCAGGTCACGTTTGACAGTTAGGACGCAGACGGGATAGGACGGAAAAAAGACAAGACAGGAAGGATCGACAGAAGAGGCAGAAGAGACATGAACTCAAATTTAACTTTCAAAATGCAACAGAGTTATTCTCGACTTTAATTTTCTCGAAAATTATTTTTGGTAAAGCAATTTTTTGGCCAAGACGGGCAGGAGAGAGCCAGGAGAGATAGAAGATACACAGGACAGATAGGACAGACAGGATAATAAGGAGTCGGAGTAGACAGCAAGGAAATAAACAGGACAGACAAGATAGACGGAAGTGGCAGAATATAGGGTGGATAGATAGAAGACAGACAGGACAGACAGGAGGTAGAGGGGTAGTTAGGAGCCTGACAAGACAGGAAGGAAACAAAAAGGACAGGAAGGTAGACAAAAGGGACAGAGTACAGGCAGGTTAGATAGGAGACAGACAGGGACAACAGGAGGCAGATGGGATTGTTAGGACACAGACAGGAGAGGCAGAAGGCAGGCAGGACAGGTAAGAGACAGGTAGGACAGATATGAGAGACAGGACAGGCAGTCAACTGGGAGGAGACGCAGGAGAGAAGTTGGACTTGGTTACTTACCTTGGATACTTACCTTAAAGATGAAAATAGACACAAATGAATTCTATCTTCTGAGATATGTCTCACAAATGTTTGTGCAAAGTTACACGAAAATCGCAGTGTATCAGTTCGCAGACTTACCTCGTTAGTCGGTCTCAGAGGTCATTGAGACGTAAGAACGACCAATGTTGGATTTGATCCAAAATCACAATCAAAGCTGATTTCAGAAGATTTAGCGAAATGTGTTGATTGTTTCTGACGACTCTTAGTTGAAGAAAAATATATATCTATATTCTGAATGTAACATATCGTAAGTCTGAAAAGAGCTTGTGCATAGTAGAAAAGTGTAAGCTTATTTGCAGCGGTAGGTAAACAAGTAGAAGAGGTACGTTTTTGCTCGGACGTCAGACACGGATAAGTTATCGGGAATTATTAAACAGTACTCGAGCGTTGGATAGTCTGAGCGTTTCCGGTAAAATGACAAGCTTTAAGCGTCGTGAATGTTTTATACGAAGTTCTCTCCATAGGAAAGTTAAAACTCACGAGAGTTTTAACTTTTCACGATCCAATTTCTCTCTAGCGTCAATTAATTCGCGTCCCTTCGTGAATATTCCTCGCGTCGCGAATTTATATCTATTTCAATGTTTCATCGTGCACGCCAAGACGTGCCATGCAATGTAATGAAACTACCCGGAACAGCAAAAGGATTAAAGAGACAGCTCGGAATGTCCAGCGGCCATTGTTTTAAATAATTATGATTGATTATACGTAGTGAGAAAAATTGCAAGGGAAGTTTGTAGTCGGTGCTCGCTGGTCATTTAGGCACTTTCTACATGATGCATGGAATGAAGAATTTATTTTTTCAAAAACAACAAAAGGATCAGCCATTAGATTCTTTGTGTCTGCAAAATGAAATTAATTTCATTTGGTGGATAGCTACACCCGTCCATTCAATGTCTACTTATTCTCGGTTTTCTTTATTATGGCTTCTCAGTTTACAATTTTGAGGTAGTTATCAAGGTAGGTTTCTATTTCAGTAAAGACCTGTCCCCTACATGCTTTGCCACTCTCCTGTCCTCTCGGTTGTTTGTTCTGTCCGTCCTCTGTCTGTCTTGTCCGTCTTTTAACTGTCCTGCCTGTTTCTTGCTTCTCCTGTCTGTCTCTTACCTGTCCCGGCTCCCTCCTACCCAACTTTCCCAATAAATGGCTTTTTCAAAAATAATTTCCACGATAATTAAAGTCGAAAAAAGCTCTGGGGGGTATTTTGAAGGTCATTTGAAGGTCAAACTTGAGCTTGCAAGCTCAGATGTCGATGCTCAAACTAAAAAGCTCATATTTTTGGTGGAAATTTGTAAAATTTTATTAAGCTTTTTAGTTTGAGCCATCAGGTGTGAGCTTGCAAGCTCATATGTCGATGCTCAAACTAGAAAGCTCATATTTTTGGAGAAAATTTCGAAATTTTTATTGAGCTTTTTAGTTTGAGCCATCAGCTGTGAGCTTGCAAGCTCAGATGTCGATGCTCAAACTAAAAAGCTCATATTTTTGATGGAAATTTGGAAAATTTTATTGAGCTTTTTAGTTTGAGCCATAAGGTGTGAGCTTGCAAGCTCATATGTCGATGCTCAAACTAAAAAGCTCATATGTCCGGAGAAAATTTCGAAATTTTTATTGAGCTTTTTAGTTTGAGCCATAAGGTGTGAGCTTGCAAGCTCATATGTCGATGCTCAAACTAAAAAGCTCATATTTTTGGAGAAAATTTCGAAATTTTTATTGAGCTTTTTAGTTTGAGCCATCAGCTGTGAGCTTGCAAGCTCAGATGTCGATGCTCAAACTAAAAAGCTCATATTTTTGATGGAAATTTGGAAAATTTTATTGAGCTTTTTAGTTTGAGCCATAAGGTGTGAGCTTGCAAGCTCAGATGTCGATGCTCGAACTAAAAAGCTCATATTTCCGGAGAAAATTTCGAAATTTTTATTGAGCTTTTTAGTTTGAGCCATAAGGTGTGAGCTTGCAAGCTCATATGTCGATGCTCAAACTAAAAAGCTCATATTTTCGGAGAAAATTTCGAAATTTTTATTGAGCTTTTTAGTTTGAGCCATCAGCTGTGAGCTTGCAAGCTCATATTGTCGATGCTCAAACTAAAAAGCTCATATTTTTGATGGAAATTTGGAAAATTTTATTGAGCTTTTTAGTTTGAGCTATAAGGTGTGAGCTTGCAAGCTCAGATGTCGATGCTCAAACTAAAAAGCTCATATTTTTGGAGAAAATTTCGAAATTTTTATTGAGCTTTTTAGTTTGAGCCATCAGGTGTGAGCTTGCAAGCTCAGATGTCGATGCTCAAACTAAAAAGCTCATATTTTTGGAGGAAATTTGTAAAATTTTATTGAGCTTTTTAGTTTGAGCCATAAGGTGTGAGCTTGCAAGCTCAAATTTGACCTGGAAAGCTCGGGACTCGTTGCTCAAACTAAAAGCTCACTCGGATTTTGATAAATTTTCACGAAACTAAAGGATCAGCCATGAGATTCTTTGTGTCTGTAAAATGAAATTAATTTCATTTTCACGACAGCTACACCCGTCCATTCAATGTCTACTTATTCCCGCTGTTCTTTATTACGGCTTCTTTTTATGCTTTGCGACTTCTTTGTGCCGTTTTACCATCGTGCACGCTGTAACAGTGATGTATGCCGCTCTGTCGCTCATATAGGATTATCCCTAGAGCATAATAAAAAAAATTCTCCCCCTCGCAGATGTTACCAGACGAAATTTCCTTCGTAATGGAAGCCACTCTATTATCTTACCTTGGATAATTAGGTCGGCCGCTCCCTGGATTTTTTTTACACGGCCGCGTAACACCGGAGATAAATTCAGGTATGAGTTAACCCGGAAAGAAAAGTTAATGTAACCGACGCGGCTCTCTAGTTATTTTGGCGTGGCGTGGAAACATCGCCGGTGGTATTTTATGGAGTAAAGGAAAAACTGTGTGGTTGGATATTTGACAATATTCTCAAATAACGAAAGAAACTGTTGTCCGTTGCTTTTCGCTTTCGTGTGTCTCTTGGAAATAAAAACTACAGCGTGAGGATAGGATGTCTCGTTTCGTCCTGCTGTTACAAAACAGCTTAGGTCTGGGTTGAATGTCGCATGAATGGGATGTTCACACCAATTGACCCCGGACAGTCTGGGTTAATACTGTGTGAATGAATTGTCCACTCAAATCGACTGAGGTGATCTGGGTTAAATCTGGGTTCATATTATATGAATGAGAGGTTCACTTTAACCGGCTAAAACGATATGTGTTACGTATAAATATCATAAGGACGCTAATTCTGTTTAGTCTTGAGGTGAAGGCTGAATTACTATCGCGTGAACTTTAAATTAACTTAAATCTTGAAGATGTTGCGAACTTAAGAGGCATCGAAAGCGGATTATTCCAAAATCTTTCTCTTAAGTTCTCTTTACATTTTAATACAGTCAAGGTCTTTCAATTGAGGTGATAGTACTATCGACGTTCATTATCTCTCCCCTTTTACCCCTATATATTAATATTAATTTATTACAGCTACATTCACTTGAAAATTCATCCTTTAAAAATAACAAACTATCTCATGATTCGTGTATACAATACTTGTTCACGGAACAAGCGCGTTTATCGTGGTACGAAAGTTTGACGATGCTGAGCTTCCGTTGGGACTCAAATTGTTTTCGAAGCGTACGGACAAAACATCGAAAACAAGAGCCGAAGTAATTATATGCGATGTGGTTTAACCGAAGCCCGGCGAGGCGTGCTTTTCAAGTACTGCATTACCAGCAACACGGGTTAAAAAAAAAGGAATGAAAAAATAACGCCGACATTGGCCCGCTCACGAACCTTTGTAGAATTTTGTACTATCTAGTGCCACGCCCAGTTTTACAGTCAGATAGCCGGAGAAGAAGGTCACGTCACAGAAAACAGGCAAACGCATTGAAAAACTAATGATTCCGTGATATTTCGCTCTCTTTTTTTTGCGGTCATACGCCAACGAAACCACGAGTAAAACTGGCCTCAGAGTAGGTCGTTAATTTAATATAAATAAAAAAAAATAAAAAAAATACAGTTACCATTACGAAACGCACGTTTCAGTTTGCATCATAGCTGCCGTATTAATTGAGTTATCAAAATGTATTACGAAAATAGATTAAGAACAGAACCGATCTATCGGACCGCAAAAAATGCGCCCCATGCGAAATATGTGCACTCGAGCGATGGAATTGCATCCGGCGGCGATCGATACGTGATACCCCCTAAAAAAGAAAAAAAAAAGAAAAAAAATTCGCGCAGAGGTAACTACAAAACGGATGGAAATTGCGCCCCGGCAATATCGCTCGTTAGGACGGATTATTAAATCAACTTCAAAGTGACGGCGCGGTATACCAAAATGACGCGCGGCAAGCTCTCTTAGCGATACCGATTATTCTCCGACCGTTATCGATAACTCTCGGAAGTATTGTTTATTAATCGTGTGAAATCAACCAGGAAAAATCTGTTGCTCCCGTTTGAAAAAGTTTCGATGTCATTTTCGTTTGAGGCTCGAGTGAACTTGAAAAAGATATTCTTTTAAAAGACAGTAGACTAGAGTGTCGCGTTAACGGGAAGAAATTTGGAACACAACGTCCTTCTATCTGTGCCAGTGTCGGGTACTGTGTCCACTCGTGTGCCACGGGCGTTCTCATTATTAGAATTATACTTCCTTGTCTCTTTTATGCCTTCCCTTTGTTAGTTCTCCTACTTTTTTTAATTCGTTTCTTTACTTTTATTCTTGTCCTCGCTATGGTTTTCTCGTTTGAGTTCTAAACTTTGAGGTTGATGTATGGTCGTTGTAATGTACGAACGTAAGGAATTGGAGAAAATTCCGTAGATGCGACAGCGTTGGTACTTCAATATTGTGCTGTGCTACTTAAGAATTTGGAGTTTTGTTCCCATTTCTATAGTTCGGATTTCTATGATCGTTTTGTCCTTGCTATGGTGATCTCGTTTGAATTCTACACTCTGAGGTTGATGTCGTCTCATCGTAGTTGTGAATGTAAGGAATTGGGAAAAGTTCTGTAGAAGCAACAGCAATGGTATTTCAACATTGTACTGTGCTACTTTGGACTTCTTTTCTCGTTTCTATGGTAACTACTATAATCGTCTTGTCAACATGAAAAAAACACAGTAGGATTGAGGAAAATTAAACTTAAATTTGCAATTTAGGAACTTGAGGTTGTATCTATCTTGTCATTATAACGCTTCTTTGAAAATTTCACTGGGAAAATTTTATCTTGATTTAATAAATAAGTTATGCAACTACTTGTTGAACAAAGTGTTGAATAGGGCCTTCAAATTTCATTAAAATCATTACGCTGTATTAAACTAATATCCCTGAACCACCGCGTCGCCGGAAAATTAAACATCCGGTGTACGGTTCATTAAAATTATCATGACATCGTTAGTAACTAAGCAGCATAATTTAAAGCAATAATTAACATCAAAGAGAAATTCAAACGTAATACCTGATGAAACAAAGCATGAAATAAATTTTCCATGTTACTTTCGCAGGTATACAAATAATTGCTCGTGTGTCGTTTGAGGGAAAATTATCTAACAAGAAACAAGAAATCCTTGAGAGCTTCTACTTTAAACACCGGTAGATCATGTCAATCCATAATATTAATATCAAATAATATGAAACCAAGGATGTTAGGAAATAAAAAAAGTAAAGAAAGCTGCATTTACATAGTTTCACATATGACTTTATTAAACGCATTTCTACATAGTGTTACTTCTCGTATGCGTTCCAGACGAAGCGTGTGATTTACAATAGAAGATCAGGTCCTGATACACTCCAATTTTGAAGAAACTTTGCAGTTAACATTTATTTGACATATCTGGGCTGCTGGATGGATTTCAATCGTCTCAATTTTCAACTTGACGAAGTTATCAAGGTAAGTCTCTATTTAAGCGTGGTCCTGTGTATTTCCTACATGCCATGCCACTCTCCTGCCTATCCTGTCTGTCACCTGGCTGTCCTGCTACTCTCCTGGCTGTCCTGCCTATGTGCTGTTTGTCCGAACCGTCTACTGTCTCTCCCGTCCGTCTCCTGTCTGTCTCTTACCTGTCTCGACTCCCTTTTCCTCACCTTGCCCAATAAATGGCTTTTCCAAAAATAATTTCCGCGAAAATTAAAGTCGAAAAAAGCTCGGGGGGGGGGGGGTATTTTGAAGGTCATTTGAAGGTCAAATTTGAGCTTGCAAGCTCAAATGTCGATGCTCAAACTAAAAAGCTCATATTTTTGGCAGAAATTTGTAAAATTTTATTGAGCTTTTTAGTTTGAGCCATCAGGTGTGAGCTTGCAAGCTCAGATGTCGATGCTCAAACTAAAAAGCTCATATTTTTGGAGAAAATTTCGAAAATTTTATTGAGCTTTTTAGTTTGAGCCATCAGGTGTGAGCTTGCAAGCTCATATGTCGATGCTCAAACTAAAAAGCTCATATTTTTGGAGAAAATTGCGAAATTTTTATTGAGCTTTTTAGTTTGAGCCATCAGGTATGAGCTTGCAAGCTCAAATGTCGATGCTCAAACTAAAAAGCTCATATTTTTGGCAGAAATTTGTAAAATTTTATTGAGCTTTTTAGTTTGAGCCATCAGGTGTGAGCTTGCAAGCTCAGATGTCGATGCTCAAACTAAAAAGCTCATCTTTTTGAAGAAAATTTCGAAAATTTTATTGAGCTTTTTAGTTTGAGCCATCAGGTGTGAGCTTGCAAGCTCATATGTCGATGCTCAAACTAAAAAGCTCATGTTTTTGGAGAAAATTTCGAAATTTTTATTGAGCTTTTTAGTTTGAGCCATCAGGTGTGAGCTTGCAAGCTCAGATGTCGATGCTCAAACTAAAAACCCTCATATTTTTGATGGAAATTTGGAAAATTTTATTGAGCTTTTTAGTTTGAGCCATCAGGTGTGAGCTTGCAAGCTCAAATGTCGATGCTCAAACTAAAAAGCTCATATTTTTGGAGAAAATTGCGAAATATTTAATGAGCTTTTTAGTTTGAGCCATCAGGTGTGAGCTTGCAAGCTCAGATGACGATGCTCAAACTAAAAAGCTCACATTTTGATGGAAATTTGGAAAATTTTATTGAGCTTTTTAGTTTGAGCCATAAGGTGTGAGCTTGCAAGCTCAAATTTGACCTTGAAAGCTCGGGAGTCGTTGATCTAATTAAGAGCTCGCTCGGATTTTGACAAATTTCCGTGAAAGTCGCGCAAAGATGTTAAAAATATACTTTGTTGTACAGGACGAGGCTGTCAGGATAGGCACAATAGCCAGGAGACAGACAGAACATAGAAGAGACGAACAGGACAGGCAGGACACTAGCAGGACAGTTAGGGCACTGGCGAGTTGGCGGACAGGACTGGAAGTGATAGGCTGGAGACCAGACAGGAAAGACGCAAGACAAACAACACTCTGAACTTACTCGTGAATAAGATCTTCGATTTCTTCTAAGGGTTGTTTCACACCTACAGAAGATTCCCTATGACGGACAAGGTCTGTGCATCACCACGGCAGAAGTGTGCACCTTCAGGGAAGGAAAAATTCAACAGACAGATAGGACAAGCAGGACTTGCAGGAGATCTCCAGGACAATCAAAATATGGAGACAAAGAACAGCCAGAACAGCATTTATGAGATAAATAAATTGTAGTCTTAAAAGCACATACTTGTACTTCACGATTATTGTATCACATATGTTTCTGTTTTGTAATGCAAATGATGAATAAAGAATTTGTTAAATTAAAAACAGTGTTAATTAATAATTTTGAGATATAATCCTATATATACTCGAGTTTCGATCAACGTACGATAAATATAAGCTTACGGGTAAATAAGTCACTATCTATCAGTTGGAGGACAATGGCATACCATCTACTGCATTCAATCTCCAGGATCTGATCATATTTTCTAATACGTGCAAAAATGTCGAATAAATTCGACGAGACTTTCCAGGGATTTCTTCTTCTTTACATTCCATCGAGATTCATGAAAGACCATCGGCAATGGGAGAAAAATATTGATAAGTTTGTAAGTACAGCGATCAATACTTTCGACGATGAGAGTGCAGCCAATCAAAAAATAGTATTTCAACTTCATTGAAATCCAAAGTACGAACGGAACGTGGGAGAGAAGTTTTCAAATTGTATCTTATTAAATTGCTCGTGCTGCGTTCAAGAAAAAAGAGGGGGAGAGCTCTCTCTTCTCTCTAGAAGAGAGAACGGAAAATATTAAACTTTGGGTAGCAATTTCTTTGATACATCCCATCACGCACCGGGCACAGAGGAAGCAGAGGATAATTAATTATACCTGCGAAATAATGAACTGTACGATTGCAGCTACGTTGTAATGAATTCACGGTACGTTTATTTTCGCAACGAATTATTTCTCTTTTCACGAAAGGGAGAAGAGATTGTGCACAAAGCAGGTTGCCGTTTTCCGTCAGAACCCACGGAAGCAAGATGGAGACCGACTGTAAAACTCCACTGTACAGGGGAACGTAAAGTACTAAATTTTCGTTGAACGATTCCAGAATATTAACGAAAGCGTATACTTTGGTTTATATTTAATAAAGTCAAGCTACATCGGTGATAATTTCATATTCCGTGTTACATTTCTGATGACTCGGAACATCGAGCTCTATAATTTCACTGTACATTTTGCGTTTCATTTTCATAACGATGAAATGTAAAATTTATCCTTTTGTTCATTTAATTTTTTATTTCTATGTAAATTGTTTCATTCTTCCATATTAATTTCAAAATTATTCATTAAATTTTGACGGCTTATTAAAATTATTCACATTCATCCATTTAAGTCTGTATTCCGATAACTCCTTTCCATTCAATGTTTCCTCAACCCCTTGTCGTACAATTTCTTTCATAACTGCATTCGCAATAATTCAAAATTAAATTGATAAAATAAGAACTCCTAAGTGATTCTTAATATATCATATAATTTAACGTAATATTACTATTATAGAAATAACTTCATCGTCTTACATCTCACTGATATTCTCACTTTCCCACATTTTACAGAACTCGCAAATTTCCTATTCAATTAACCACGTCATTCGTCAATGGCAAGGGTTTAAAGAAAGAAATGTAAAGAAAGATAAAGAAAAAGAAAATACACAAGCTATCCGAATAGCAATGACCATTAGCTACTTAACTTCAACTTAAGTATCAACTTTCAAACAACGTCGAAACTTTTCGCATTACCCAAGGATCAGTTATTAAACGTAACCTAGTACGATCAAAGATAACAGATACAAGGAAAGGAAAAAAAAAGCCCGCGTAATTCGAAAAGATTCGTAACTTCCCATCCTATTGGAATAACCCTCGTGTTATCTCTTCGTCAATTTCGTTAATTCCGTACAGCCAGTTAAAGGCTAACCGGCAATTCAGAAAATGCCAGTATCCCCGTCGAAACGGTGCGCTACGTATGCTCAAAATTTAATTACCCGTTCCTCCTCATCCTTCCCCGATTTACATGGCACGCGTCATTACAGCCGCAAATTCCACGAGGGTTTCAGTAATTTTTCGTAACGAGCGTGTTCCGTTCCAAAACGAGTCGAGGGTCCGAGGGATAGTAAGAAGCTTAAAATATAGAAATGCATCGATGCACGCACCCGGCAATCGTCAAAATATGCGCGCGTGTATCTTTAATGCTAGCCATCGAGTTGTGCCGCATTACGTGGCCGACGATGCACGGGTCAAGAATGTCGTAATCGTCCTTTCTCCCCCCGTGGTGAAAACTTGCTTCTGTGGTTGTCAGAGTCTAACATCAATGTGCTCGATACACGTAGCCAAACATTTATACGAAGGGAACTTTTAAAGGGGGTCACGACTGATTATCTCACTTATTTATAACCTTACGAAAAAAATTGATCGTAGCTGACTATCGGACGTTCTAGCTGCTCTACACCGTCGAAGACTAACGCTAGATTTACGGATGTTGATTATATACCTATTTATACTGAAGTGAGACAATTTGGGTCGTATAAAAAAATTTGAGTTTCTTGCAAAGAAAATAATATTAAACCAATTTAACCAGTTAATTGTGGTGACTTCTTTTGGGAGTACGCACCTACGTGGATCACGAGAGATGAGCATAAATCTATCACAAATTATTTATACTTTTTAGTTATTCGTTTTATTTTGGCATGACCTCAAAATATTCTGAAGATCTCGAAATTTACGAATATATTCTAGTTTTTCGTCAAAATTACAATTGAAATAACCAGTGGTCGGTAACTTTAACGCATGACGAGTATACTTGTCAATCACGGCTAACTGGTTAAATGAATGATTTATTATTAAAGAATGCACTGAAAACATTTTTTACACGTAAACTCTGTTTTAGAAGTACATTTTCCGCAAAAATTTCCATTATATTTGGCACAAAGGCTCTTACATCTATTTCTATTACATGATTTTTGTGCTTGATAATTCTTCCGTGCGTCGGTAGTATCAATTTTTATCAATGAAAGAGAAGTATCTCGACGTCTTCTCTGCATCCATTGAATTTATATATTTATTTTGAATATCTGCAAATTGTCAAGATATAATGTAACTGTTCAATCACTTTATACGTCCAATTGGCTCACAACCGTAAAAATAGTTATTTAATAATTGCTAACAATTCAAATGACCCACATTTGATAATGCGAAATGAAGGGGTTTGCAGGGTAGAGGAATTAACATTTACATATATTTCATTGAGTAAAACCAGTACATGCTTTTAAAATAGGATACGTAAATATTATATTAATTAAATTTTGAATGAATGAAATTCTCTCGGTACGTAAATCTACTGTTAAAACGAATAATGTAGTAACTTCTTTTGTTATCGTTAATGATGGGCAACAATTCTACTAACAAGATCGTAATGCACCGATAGTAACGATCCGATGGTATTTTTCCTTGTCGTGGAACTACGTGTTCTTTGCTATATTCGAAGCTTTTATTTTTATAAGAGATTTTTGCTCCTATGATTTCTATCCTTCAGGATTTTCGACATTTCACCGTGTCGTTGGAAGTCTTTGGGTGGTTTACGAGTAGCCGTGACTACGATGCATCATGCATCACGACGTACCATGATAATCGTCGTTATGGATGTTCTGACAAGCAACTGTTAAAAAATTGAAAAAGATTAATCGTATCGCTGCAATACAGGGAACTAGGAAGAGCACTTTGATACGTTTACTATACACGAAATGCCTCGTATGATGTATACGTCCTATCTAAGCCATGGAATATCGTATTAATGAAAAAGTCTAAAGATAAGATCACGAACAGCGCTCGTTCCGGTTAATTTCGATTCTTCGTAAGAAATTATCGTTTCATCCCCTTACCCTAAATAAACACCGTTGAATATCGATGTATTTTTTTATACATTTTATTTACCAATCTAATTCTCTGCGATATAATAGTCAAATATTACTAAACTTGATTCAGGGTCCAAGCGGAGATTGTTATTTATCTGTGATTCCGTCATTACTGTAGAATATAATGCGGCTTATATCCGGGGAGTGGTGAAATGATTAACACACATACTTCCGTAGTTACTAGTATATCGTTAACAATTTATTTATATATTTTGCGTCTTTACTCTGTCGAGTCTGAGATCTTTCTGCGATAGCCGGGAAGCCACGTTTTCACGAAAATTCAAAGACAAAAGGCGATCGCGCCCGATGTACGGTTGTCGGATTGCACTGTTGCCGTAGTATCGAAATGGTATCGATAGTCGATATCCCTAGCGATCGATAATCGCCTAACATAAGTATTTTTTACGGAACAATTACTTTTTCTTCAAAATTTGTGACGCGTTAACTGGAATAGCAAATTTTTAAGTTGTCCGAAAAAGGTTGACTTGAAAGTATCAATAGATCAGGAGAATTTTGAATTAGTTCTATGTTGCTAATGTTGCGTTAACTTATACTGATATATCGGAAATCAGTGATAGATTATTATTCCAACAATTAGTTCCGAGTTATAGCTCGTTCTGTTACAAAACTAATCGTAAGGCAAGGGGTTAAAGACCTTTAATCCTAACGAAAGTCACCATAAAAGCGATTGCCCTTTTGGAATCTTACTCACGAGAAGTCACCGTCTCAAATGAGTCTCGAACCCATAAAACGCCAGTTTTGTTACCCAAACCATAGAGATTTTATCAGAAAATCGTACAAAATCGCTGACAGACTTTAGCTCGCGACTAAGTTACTTTCAATTTGTCAAAACTCCAAACACGAAAGCAGTATCTTCTTAACACGTTAAGCGCCACTCTCGTTCCTAAAGACTGGTACTGCACTTTCCGTTTAGGCCCTTTATTAGAAAAGATATCTTTCTATTTGTTTTAACATACTACATTCATTTTTGATAAACTGTTCTATTTTATACTTAACTCCACTAATTGTGGCTCGGTTAGGCGCGACAACGTAGCTTAGGTAAAAAAAACTCATTGTTCATTTTCATTGATCAGCGTCAGCATAAACGAAAAGTCAACGCCCGGTCCCTACGGACTGGTGTGGCGCTTAACGTGTTAAATAAAGTACTACAAACCACTATACATGATACAACACAAAAGTAGTATCAGAAGTGGGATAAAAAAAAGTACAAATCGGAGATCAATCGTGAAACCACCTTTTCCACGATGTTCGAAAATGTGCCCACAGTGATTTCAACGCAAACCCCAGAGAGTCGATTCATCTCGTGCCTTTCGACGCGTTTGTCGAGCCTCCCTGCTACTGTCGGGCAACAGTGCATACATCGTTGAAAATTATTTGGACAACACGAACATCAATTCCAACCGCATTACAGAGAGAGTGAGAGAGAGAGAGAGAAAGCATTAAAACTCTTCCGACTGAGCAGCAACGAGAACAGCGACTGCCATAGTGGGAGGTTATAAAACCGCAGGGAAGTAAGCAACGAATTGTCGATATACAGGCTTTCGTCGGAGCATAAAAGCCGTTGCATTTACTTACGTTTTCAGTGCCGAGCCTTCGTGCAATACGGACGCCGGTTTTATTAACCCGTCGTTCGCGTTTATACGTGGAATATCGTACCCGGCCGCGAATATACTCCTTTTCGCATGGCATTATAAACGTTTCTGCTCCTCGATTTACCATCTTTTTAGGTTGGCTCTGGCGGTGCATCGAAGTTAGCCGAAAAGTCGAACGTGAATCGAGCTTCCATGGCTATAGAGAAGGTTTTGCTACCAGACGCTTGTATTATGTCAGACCTCATGCCAACGTATCCCAGTGCAAACTCAAAATGCGTTACTTTTAGAATTACCTTCCCCTTATGGCCAGTATTCAGGAAAAACCTTCTCGTGATTTCTAAGAAACGAGAAGTAAGCGCCGCGAGAAACTTTAATCGCGAGTGAAAATCTTTTAAGATCTTGCCGACCCTGGATGGAAAATGTATCGTTCAATGTTCACCGAGACTTTTCTGCTTGTCAGGTTTACTGAGAATTTAAGTCAAGTCAAAAGTATTTTCTAGATCTCTGTTAATTCTTTGAGAATTAAGTTTCTCTTGATGCTTCTATACATAGCGGACACGAGAGAGCACAAAATTACGGTAAGTTAGGCGGTAGAAGGTAGAAGAGATATATGTCTCCCTTGGTGAGAAATATTCGTCTTTATTTTAACGTTGTAACGACTATCCCGACACTGCAACTTATTTTTCTCAGATACCTACGACTGTCATAAATTTCATGTCGAGTTCGGCTCGACGTAAAGATTTACTACTATAAAATATGATCTAGCCACGCGAGACACGGGAAAGCAAAAAGAGATTCGGAAGTTTTTTTTTGGAGCGAGAGTAATTCGATTCTTATGTGATGTGTGCTGGGAAAAGAAAGGAATAAGTTCAATATGTATATATATAATATACAGGAAATATTTCGTTACGAAGCGTCGAGTAATTGAATTAGTCGACTGAGAAGACGCCGCTAGGCGTAGAAGGTAAAGTGAAACCTGAACGAGGTTTGTTTCGGCTTGGTGGGGCTAAAGACGAACCAAGTTCGGCCCAGCTTCGGATCAGGTTCAGGTCAGAAACCTGCCCGAGACGAGGCACAAACTAGAGGTTAGAAACGGGACTCTCTTCAACCTCTTTACGATATTATAAAATTTCGCTCTTATGCATGCTGTAGCACGTACTCGAGGACTGAAATGAACTTCCTTCTTTTATGTATTCTTGTGGATTCAACTGCTATGGTGGTTTTGCCTTCAACCTGCTTTTTAGGTTGATTTCGAGAATCATCGATGCTATGATGATATATTGAATAATAATTTAGGAAAGTTCTTCTGAAGGCGATGAAAGATTTGAATCTCGGGGTTACTAATTTAGAATCCGATTTAACTCTTTACCTGCCATAATCATCTGGAAATTTTGATTTTTGTAGATTAAGTTCGTTAACTTTGTATGTTTTGTTATTTCACCCTGGTCGTAATTTTCAGGTAGGTTTTGAGATTCATCGAAGGTATAGCGATTTGTTAAATGATAATTTTGGAAAAATTACACAGAGGTGACGAGGGATTTGAAACTTAACACTTTATCGACCGGTAGCCGATTAATCGGCTTTCGGGCCCAACACTTTTGAACTTTTAACTCATTAATTGGTCGCTACGGCAATTAATAAATTATTATTTTTCATTGCGGTTAACTGTGTCATAGACTCAGTGAAGAAACTTTGCAATTTTCGAGGAGACATCAGTATCGGGGAAATATTTGCATGCAAGTGACCGATCTGAAGTGGGCAGGATGTTAAAAAATACCGGTCGGTAAAGTGATCGTAAGTCTGACAAGGAGTCCCTACATCCTTAATCGCCACAGCTCCCGAATTCTTCCGGTAATTTCATCTAGAATTCATTGTTTAAGGTGAATTTCAATTCTAACAAATGGAATACTAACAATTGCAACATTTTGAGAATAAAGATTCAACGACGATACGTTTTAAAGTCTTTTTAGTTCTATGCGAACGAGTATACAATTATGTTTTAAGCCATTTAGCGCGTCAGACGCATTTTATCTTCTACAACTTTTCATTTCCACCTGACGGGCAGTCATTAAGTAAAAATAGTGTATGAAAAGACGCAAAAGGAACATGTTCGTTTTAAACTTAAACAATTCCACCCTAAAGAAGAAAATGCTCAAAGGACGCAAGTTGTACTTTGAGTGCAAAGAGTTAATTTTATGTAACTTAAAGAGAGTGGAAAATTTTGTTCTCTGCTTTTGACGCTTTTACTACTACAGCTTGTTCGTTTGATGTTAACAATTACTGTAAATTTTGGGATAAAAGAGGATAATAATTAAGAATAATGGAAATCTTCTACCCCAGGGAGTTGCGATACGATGTAAATCTCGTTCAATCGAGTCTACGTGCACGGAACTTGTAAATGCATCGTAAAAGCTCGATCTATCGAGCTATTTTTAATTAGATTTCTCTAGTAGCGAGGTACGCGATTTTCCGTTTCCTTTTTCTCTCGCGAAACAGTTATCTGCCGTTAGTAAATCAGACGTAAACCTGGCACGTCTTAATTAGATTTTCTCTGAATAGTAAATTGTAGAGTACGTTTATTATTCACCGGATAAATTATTATGTTTCCATCTCGTATACGTGTATCGAAGTAAAACGAAGCACACTGCTATGAGTTAACCTTTTAGTAAAATTAAAATATCTTCTACTGATTTATGCGAACAGAAGCGTTTTGAAAAACGAACACACCCTTGGAGCCAATACGTTTTATCGAGCTGACTCTTCTTATCGTTACTGTTCGACAACGAAGACAATTATATTATTGGAGACATTTTGAAACATTGCCTGACAACTGTTTTGAATTTTTAATACCTTGATAAATTGAAATGTCACGTGTCACTAGCAATACTTTAATTGTACAAAAGAAATTTATTTTCGATAAACTGTGCAAATAGAAATTTCGATACTTTTATCGTGTCTTAGTCAACACTTTTTTATCAAAAAGAGGAATACAATAAGTCGCAAATTTTCCAATATAATCGAACGAATACCCAGCCTCGATCTATTTCTCGCTTATTTTAACATTCCTAGACGAGAGTCAATATTTCCAGAAAACTGTTGATGCATCGCGAAAGTTCATGGCGACGAGAAGAAAAGGTAGTAACAAGAGAGGCACAATGAAAGTGAGGGAAAATAAGGCTATAATCCTAAAAGGGAGAATTGCAGAAAGGCGACATGAATAGAGAGGTAGAGCGTGACAGATAGAAAGGAAGAGAAAGATGAAAATAAAGGTAGTAGGAGAAGAGGATATGGATAAAATAGCTAAACAGAGCATGACAGACAGAAATACAGAAACAGACGACAACACACAGCCAGACGCGTCGCTGTACAGAGACAAATATACAGAACGCAAGAGAGAAAGAGTAAGATAAAGAAAACAATAGAAAGGAAGGATAGAATGAGAGAAAATCGTGAAATACAGACGGAATGAGCAAAGGCATCGCAAAGGAGAGAGGCGTTCAGATAGAAGAAGATAGGAGAGCAAAAGGAGATACGTTGAAGTGAGATGAAACTATGAAAGAGAAGAAAATACGTATCGAGAGAGATGAAGAAAGAGAAGGAGAGAACGAAGACTCGCAGACTACCGATACGCAACTTGTCTCGTAGTAGTAGCATATACCACGTTTACTTTAGATCCGCGGTGCATACAGAGTGCAGACAGGTTTTATTAACCCCCTCGACCGCTCGACGTACGTGTACCCCGGATATATGTGCTTTCCCTGCAAGTTACTTCCTCGATGTTCAACGCAAAGCCGCAACCGTATACTCGCAATCGATCGTTGGCACGATGCCACTGATGTTTCTTGTTCTTCTTCTTTTTCACTCTCTTCTTCTTCCACTTCTTCTTCCTCTTCTACTTCTTCTTTTTCATTTTCTTCTTCATCTTGGTATTCGTACATTCCTTTCCCACGAGCTATGAATTTGCTTTCGATCATATTGTTCTGGCGTCGCTTACACAGGTCAGATAAGAATCTAGGATCGTTCTCAGGAACACCCGACCATTACGATAACTATCCTGATAACAGCCTGGAAGATTGAATTTTCGAGGTAGCGCCGAATTTTTGATAATGCTCCCAATAGAATTCGTTTATCTTCGATCGAGTCTTTTTCTTTCCTCGTCGTTGGAGAGATTTCAGCCAGCTGACACGTTAGGAGCACCAATCGATTATTATCGGCAGTGATCTTCGATTTCACACGATCGGGGAAAATATCTTAACATATTGAGAACGGCAATGTGGTTCCTCAGTGCTTCCAGAGTCTGCACATTTTAGGACGCTTTAGAAACAATTTGTAAGATGTGTATATGCACTTTTTTAATTCACATTGATATTATATTCATATGAAGTATTTTTAACGCTAGTACTACCGCGGTTAAATTTATTTATTTAATTGACTATATCTTGAACTGACTATATCTCATTATATTAAATATGTACTTTGGATGAAGAGAAATCGAGAGGTGAAAAAGATGATTGATTAGGTAATCTGCCTTTTATAAGTATAATAAGTATGATAACGAAATTATATGTAGTAATAATCTTTATAATTTATAAACTTGGAGATCTTTTGCAAAAAAAAGAGGACGAGTGATTTTGACTTGCGTGGTAGTTCTAGTGTTAAATATTACTATATATATTTTAAACATCAGTTTATTATGTAGGTGTTTTTAATGATTATTTATTTTACAATCTTGAATAATGCTTTAGAGTATGATATTTGGTGAAGCAGTTTCCTTTGTGCAATGGGATTTGGCGCACTTTACAACTATATGCTATTTCGCTCCTTTTTCCATTAGCCAGATTCTACATTTTTGTATTGAGAATTTCTTTCTACCTTTGCCTATTATTGGTTCAACTGTGTGTTATTTCATATTGGTAGATAGTTAACCCTTTGCACTCGGATGTCCCACCTGAGGGAACAGCGGAAGTTTACCATATCACTCTGTTGCACACTCTAAGGGAACCTTTGAATTTATTAGTTATTACTAGACTGCGGATGTTTATGCAAATTTCAAGTTTCACAAATGCAGGTGAGACAGGAAAACCTATCTAGGGATTTATTGCACTTAATAAATATTACAACAAATACCATACTTTGGATATTTTAGATATATTTTTATATTATGCCCTTTTTGTATATTTTAGCCGTATTGAATTTGTCATAAATGCATAAAAATCCGCAATCTGGTTATTACAGACGATGAACTTATTGTACTGCAAGGTTTTAAGAAATATATGTTTACCTGAATTTTCCTATTGAAATAGCACAAAATAGCAAACAGTAAAGTTCCGACAAGTTCCTAATAGAGACGACTCGGAGTGCAAAGGTTTAATATGATGAATTAACACATATGTAAATCGTATTTGAAATATTTTCTCCAACTTTTCGTCATCGATTGAGTCGAAAAAATATGAAAACGAAATATCTCGTCACTCGTCCTCAAAGTGTTAACAAAATTCAAGAAGAAGACAAGGGATAGAAGTAAAAGAATTTCAATGAAGTTGAGGTGAAACGCGAGAGAAGAATAATACTCTTGATGTTATTTTAATAAATCCTTGAAAAGAGTCCTGCAACACGATCGAGAATGAATAATATGCTGTTTTAATTGTCCAATGCAAATCGTACTGCCGACAGTGATGCAAATGTTTCTCGCTACCCGTTCTGCTTTTCTTTTAATCAGCAGACGCAAGTGGTTACTATGACGACTTTTGATTAAAGTAGTGTTTCAAATTGGCTTTGTGCGTTTGCACTTAACGAAGCCTTTACAATATTCCTTTCGTAACGACGAGAGTTTAATATAATAGGTATTAGCGATATTACGAGAGCTACTCGAAGGGGTTGGAATACCCGGCAGGAGGTACTCCCAGGGGTGCCCCAGCTGTTCGGACTCGCAGAGGGTTACCGGGTTGAAAGAACAGAGAGGAGAGAGAAAGAGAAGCAGAAGAAGGGAGAGAGACAAAGTAGAAGCCGAGAAAAAGTAAAAGAACGGAGGAAACAGAGGGAGAACGATTGAAGAGGAAGGGACAGAACGGAAGGGGGAAAGAGAGAAAGAGAAATAGAACGTAAAGGGGTGTAAAACTAAAAAAACAGGGAAAAGGGGAGAATGAAAAAGACAGAAACAATCAAAGGTAGGTATAAAGCGAGACAAAAGAGAGAATGAAAGGTGAACAAGAAGGACGAAGGATTAAAGAAAAGGAAGAGACAAAAGGAGCAGGAAAAAGAAACGAAGGGGTACATCGAAAAAAGGAGAAGGAACTACTTTTTTCCTTTGTCGTGGAACTTCGATTTTCGGTCTACCTAGAGGGGGATCTAAGGTCTTCTATTCCTCAACCTGTTGAATTTCCCACCTACATGACGCACGATTTGTTTTCTCGCAACGTTACCGCCGGAATGCTCGTGCAATTTCTCCCTTCACGTGTAAACTACTAGAAAATGGAATGGTCCGGATGGATTAATGCGAGCTAGGGATATCTATAATACTCGGTGGTTACAAATCACAATACCCGAGCCAATGAATGTTAATGATGGTACTTTACATATTCTACGTTTCGATCGTTGTAATCCAACCTTCTCTAACGATGCTCTCAATTCTATCCCTCTCGCTATGCCGCTCAACCGAAATGCATCTACATGCAATGTAAACACAAACTGGAAACGATAAACGATGCTGCAAGAATGCAATCTTATACGCGGAGGTTTGTTGATCGAAAACAATTCCGAGCGGCCTGTCGAGCTGGATAACATACACCTCAGCGTATATACAGGTTGAGGCGAAGAGCTGGTGTACGAAAGGCTAGAATACAGGGCATAGAAGCGAGTCGATATTGTGGAATAAATCTCTGCATCGTGTGACGCTTCGTTTTCTGGAAAACAGACGACGAATATCCGTCGAGTGACCGTGCACTCGGTCCGTTACAGTTTGTTAGCGCACGTTTCGTTTCATCTTTTTGACGTGAAGTTGTAAGTGAAGATAAGGAAGATCGGGGAAACTGTTATGGTCCAGGTTGTGCACGGTTGCTAGGTAGATATTCAAAGCAGTTCTCTTTCTCGTTAACCGGCTGCACTATGAATGTTTACTTATTAGGAAGTTTAGAGAGGACGAGAGAATTCTGCTTGCTCGAACACCGAGTTTATTTTGTTTATTTTGACACTTTAACGACAGGTAATTTTTTGAAATCCTACCAACTTCTCATCGGTCATTTGGAGGCACATATTTCCCTGATACAGATATCTCTTCGAAAATGACAAGTTCTTGTCACTTGGCACAGTAGTTGCAATGATACATAACAATTTATGAATTGCCGTGACAAGCGATTAATAAGTTAAACGCCCAGAAGCGTTGGACACGAAAAGAATATTAACGCCATCGATATTTCGCTTGGTTCGTTAGTTCTACTGAAGTAACATTCTTTCTATTAACACTAGAACTACCAAACCAGTCAAAATGACTGGTACACAATTCTTTCAAAAAATTCTCCAAGTTTATATAAGTCATAGAATAAATATGCTACGTCTATATCAATAAACATAAATCACCCAATCGATCAAATCTTCCACCGCTTGATTCCCCCTTTTTTAAAGTACTTATTTAATTTATTAAAATATGTTAGATCTGAGGCCGATAGTTCTAGTGTTAAAATCATGTAAAGCAGAAACTTTATAGAAACTGATAGCTCAAATATTCAGCAAGCTTTTATCTTCTTAACGCCTATATTTAAATATTCAATATGTTAGAAAATTCATAAGTATTGCAATTTAAACGAAATTTTATTGAATTCAATAACGTCGGTCACCGGTGACTTCCATAGCAGCCAACGTGTTAACAGGCTACTGGTCAATAAAGTATTAATATCAACGTGAATTTATTTATTCATGAATAAATTATTTCCATCGTTTCGTCATTTCATTTTAAATATTCAGTGCATATATGTTGCATCGTTAACAAGTTTTCCTTTTCTTTCTATCCCATGTGTTTGTATATATTTATCATTAAATTACATTTACCCAAACGCCTCCGGGCAAGAGATAGATGACGTTCAGAAAGGTGAACATCGTAGGGAACGTGGTTCACCGGCTGTGTTGTAACGCTTACTGCTCGAGGCGTAACGACCTGCCGGCATATCTGGACTGCGCAATGATAGCGGCTCCTAAATGGAGTTGGCAGCTTTCCTTGGCCATTTTCACGATAAAGACGCAAAGTTGTAACCGGAGTCTTCCTACCAGACGGAGAATTTCATTAAGCCAGCGATACCCGTCGAGTTCAGGAAGTTAATGCGGAGCCCTTATTCTAACCACCCGTAGTGAACTTTATCGTTGAATTCTTCTACGAATGCCAGCCAACTACCGGTAAGGCGCGTACGGTCATCGAGAAACACACCGCGAATCCAGCGGCGTTTCTTAACTTCGTGGTAAGAAGCGGAAGTTAAAACTTGGACGATTTCGTTTATTAAGTCAACCGCTACTGAACATCTTCCGTCCGTGTTCAGGTTGGAATAGATTTTTCTCGTTGAGAAAAGCTTCTATGCTGTGTGCATACCTTTTGACTCGATTCAATGACAAGAGTGTCTCGTTTCACTTTGTTCAGGAAATTTCAACTGTTATTATTCGTGTTTTTGAAGGGGACCGATTAGTCGTTGAATCCTTCTACGAATGACAGCCAACTACGTCTAACAAGGGAACATCCCAGGGTGTAAATCACTGATTTTGATGAAATTTTAGTATGATATAGCCCTCGCGAAAATATTTGACCCGTATTTTTTTTATCGGCAACCGTCCACGTTAAAAGGGGTGAAAACCACCCTCAAAGTTGAAAAAAAAGTATTTTTTATCATATTGTTTAAACAAATGGGTTTTTTAAAAAAATGTTTATACCATTGGATTCGTGGTCGAAATACGTTAATTTTCTGTCCTTACGAAATTTTCGTATCTCTAATAGTTTTCGAGACATTCGATAAAGAAGTTTCAGGACCCCAACTTTGAGGGTGGTTTTCACCCCTTTAACGTGGACGGTTGCCGATAAAAAAATAAGGGTCAAATATTTTCACGAGGACTGTATCATACTAAAATTTCATAAAAATCGGTGATTTACACCTCGGGATGTTCCCTTGTAAGACGCGTACGGTTATCGAGAAACACAATGAGAATCCAGCGACGTTTCATTTACGGATGTTGATACACCTATTTGTCTGAAGTAAGCCAATTTGACTCATACAAGAAAATTGAAGTTCTTTGCAAAGAATATAGTTCCAATTCAATTGAAATGAAAGATCTATTATTAAAAAATTAACCAACCAATATATTATATATATAGTAATTAAATTATTAATGAGCCAAATTGACTCCGTAAATCTAGTGTTAACCCATTACCTTCCCTGATTTCCATTTTCTAAGTCTCTTTACATTCAATTTAGATATTTGTCGTCCTTTTCAGATTAAATGTGCTTAAAATAGTGTGTTTTAGTTTTAGTTGTGAAACGGTTTAACTTTAGTGGCAAAAAGCGCACTGAACATCTTTCGCGTGTGTTCAGGTTAAAATGAATTTTTGTCGTTGAGAAAAGATTTCTGCGAGAGGTGAGCATCCTTTTTGACACGATTGAAGAACAAGAGTGTCTGGATTCACTTTCTTCGTGAAATTCCAGCTGTTATCATTCGTGCTTTTGAAAGGGTCCGATTAAATTCTAGCCGATAGGTTTTCTATTTAAAATACATCGCTTCGTATCGTTCCGAGCGAATAACGCTGGCGAATCTCGAAAAAGGGATCGCGCGCGCTTTTGTGCGTTCCAAGCCGGCTATAGTTGACCCGACTGTAGATTATTAAAATCTCGTCCAATTGAATTTCCAGATCGCTTCCTTTCCCAGCCATTGATATTTTATGGATTGAACTCCAACCAATTGCTCTCTGATATTCAATGACGTTAAAGTGAAACATGTATTGTCGATATTAACGCGATAGCGGAAGTGATTATTCCTGAGTGAATTATGAAAAATGGCGAATTACGAAATTACCGAATCACCTCGACCGTAAGCATGGATTTTTGATCGTCGATTCTCAATATCGCAATTCATTCTCATTTTTATTAATGGTACAGCAAATGGTTCCAACAGATCCGTATTATCGGTGAATCTGTAAAAGCAAACAGTAAACAATAACTCTCATTCTATATATATTATTAATACGTCGATGCATTTAATTCTCGCGCCGTCGACTGTAATATAACATATATCAATTTCAAATACTCGATACCCCATTTTTTAAGCTCAACTACGTCCACATTGTTAGTTCATCGAACGTCGCGTTTATATTCACCCCTTCATCTCATTCTCCATGAACATAAAATGATAAAAGAGATTCTTCGGAAAGATTCTAAAACGTAAGCGTAAAGTAAAACAACATACGCAAAAGAAAAAACAGTTATCTACCGTGAAAAGTGATCGAGGTCGATCGAGTACGAGGGAAATCGTAGAGAAACGATTTAAAGCATCCTGCCAACCGGATTGGTAAACGAATCGAATTCTTCTCCGGGGAATCGGGTAGAAACACGAAAGTCCCTATACGACGATCCGCTCGAATCATTGGAAACTCATGAAATTTCGAGGAAGCACGATAAAAAAGATTCCAACCTCTTACGTCGCCAACCCAGGATACCCGACGTTCGCCAGGAAAATATTTCCGCCTTCGATCGTTCCACACGTAACGATGCACCCCGCGAACAGAATTTCCTCGTAAAACTTCGCCGAAGAGAAGATCTCCTTCCGGGATATCCTCGACGCTCTCGACAACGAGGAGTCGTTGTCGTTCGATCTCGTCTGACTTGTTGCGAACGAGGCAATTACTCCTTTTAAGTCTTTCATTGCCGAAGACTTCGAATCCAAGTGTCATAGTGTGTGCACTGTACTTTTATCGATATTTGAAGCTACCTTTTCATGGGAATGCGTACCGTCTTCCGTTGTGTAAAAGTTACTTAGTTCTTTAAATGTTTTACAATTTTGGAGGGAACTGATCTTTTCTCGCTCTGTGCTTCCGTTCAAGCAATTCTCGTGCAGTAACAATGGTACTGGAGTTCAATAGGTCGTCTCAAGATTAAAGAGGGTATCTTTATTCTACTGTTCAACCCCTTTGCTATGGAGTGCTTTTTCGTGAGCGTGCTGACACGGTAGGAAACAATTCCAGTGCGGTCCAATATCTTTTGGAATATAAATAATTAATTCTTTACTGAAGTTGCAATGGTATAATATATGAAACATAAAAAGTTGTGGTATCTAAAAAATATTCAATTATGAAATATGATCTATTAATAATTCTTTGAGTGAAATTCTGACGAGTTGCTATAATCACTGATAGTACTCAGCCAGTGTTAGTCGGTGGACGACTATAATCGATCGTAGTATTGAAAGGGTCAAATTGAACTGAACTTGAATTGGAAACAGCTAAATGAATCAATGAGTCTAGTAGCTTGGTGTAATTTTGGGCACGTTCCGTGCCGGATCATTTTTTAAGATTTTCTGTTCACGCTGCGTGAGGCGTATACGACCCTCACTTTTACGATTAAATAAATTTCTTTGCAGTATACATGATATTAAGGGGCCTATATTTAACTTCACAATATATTTTCCACAATAAAATTCTTTGTTTTGCAATGAGAAATGTAAGAAACCTAAACGGAAAGTTTAGAGGGGGTCGTATACGCCCCACGCGGCACAGAACGTGTTAATTGATATTCTTGGTCGATTCAAGGAGGAAAAGGACGTCAAAGAAAAATGACGATAATAATTTAGAAATATGTTTAATGACTACGAATTTATTTCTCAGTGGTTAGCAGGCTGACCAAATATTTATCATATGCTGACCATATATTTATAAAATTATATTACAATTTGAAAGTTAT
This sequence comes from Cerceris rybyensis, assembly GCA_910591515.1. Classification (NCBI taxonomy): domain Eukaryota; kingdom Metazoa; phylum Arthropoda; class Insecta; order Hymenoptera; family Crabronidae; genus Cerceris; species Cerceris rybyensis. The sequence goes on from OU342790.1 coordinate 12,672,090, forward strand.
GAAGGGCTGCTTTTGATCGGGCACGGTAAAACTCTTTATCGTAATAACTTTTCACTTTCGCGGTAATAAGATGACGTAATTACGGTTAATTTGTCGTTTGTAGTCTTTTGAATGTACCGACAGTCAAATTAACTGCAATCGACCCTCGAATTCCCGGCAGCGGGCCGAGCTGTTTACACCGGTTCGTGTACAAATTCGACTGATTGATTATATTTCGTAACGAAACGAACGAGTGCACATCGCTTTGAATGTAACGTTGCACGATAAACCCGTTCGAGCGCATTCTACCGATAATTCGACGTGTGTGCTGTGAAAAATTTTTATTACGAAATCATTCAAATATTGCTTTTTAACGATTGCACGATACTCCAGCAACACCGTCGGCGAATCGATGACGCGTGTACCAAAAGTGCCGCAGGGAAGAGACAGAGAAACGGTGAATATTTGTGCACCTTTTATTGCTTGTTTTTTTTTCTACCAATCTTTCATGTTACGTGATTAAAAACATTAATGAAAAATTCAAATACAATATATCGAAATTGAAAGAAAATATCGAACGATTCATCGATACCAGTTGATTCGTGTAACGCAATTAATGTATTACGAATTTTATGAATTTGCGTTATGAGATATCATATTCTGTACGATCGTTTTCCCTGTTTTATTAATCAGGACAATGTATAGATAATATTGATTCCTACGGTGTTATTTTAGTGCCGATGTTCATACCATTTTATTGAAATCAGTCGCATACAAAGAATGATTTATGTAATTTTAAAGTGAGACAATCTTACGTTGTATACGCGTTACATAAAATGAACTGTCCCAATTCTTGATTTTCTGTACATCTTCACGTAACTGCTATCGGGTAATTTACTTAGAAAACTTACAATTTTAGGTGGATTAGCAGCCATTGAAGCTATGATATGCACATCACGTAGAACGAGCTTCTTAAGGGTGACCGAAAAGGATTTGAACCCGGGTCTACTGATTGTGATTCTCAGACTTTATGTTCTTATTCACTACAGCCTCTCCATAGCTATGGTTATTTCACCTAGGAATTACTACTTCAGCAAGGTAAATAAATCACCAAAACTGCAATATATTAGATAATAATTTAGCAACATTTTCCACGTGTGAAGTTGCAGGTTTGGAATTCGGGCCCATTGAAGGCCGGTCCCAGCCTCTGAGTTGTTATTCACTATAGCATCTTTTTAACTATAAGTCACTTCACCGAGAACCTATTGCTTCAGCGACGTAATCATCACAGAGAATATAGTATATTAAACAATAATTTTAATACTTTTCTAGCTGCGGAGTGCTAGGATTTGAACTCGTAGTTATTTCATCTAGGACCTATTGGTCTATTGGACCTATTGGATTAAATAATAATTTAAAAACTTTTTGCAAGTGTGAATCAGAAGGTTTTATACTCGGGATCACTGATTGCGAATCTAAAACTCCACTTTCTTACACATCAAAGCTCCATATTATCTTCGTCGCGCTATAGAAATTCGCCTTGCAGAAACTCACGTTACACGGGAAACTGCAATTTCTTATCGTACAATAAAAATCTGCTCTAATCCAACCTTTTTCCAGGTCTATCAAGCATTTCTACTTTAAAGACATCTACGATGTCGCAAGAGTTTTCTCCTTTTTCTTTCAATCTACCTAGTCACATTGGCGACGGTAGGTAGAGACCAGGGTAGAAGAAAAAAAAAAAAGGAAGAAAGAAAATTATACTTTCGCGACACAGACGTCTCCTACCTTTTTTTTCTTTCGTCCGATTCGTCGGTTTCTTCGCTCTCACGAACCGACGGGTCCCTTTCCCTTTTCCCTTTCATTTCCCTAAGAATACCTGCTACCAGAAGCGCCAAGACGAGTACGAGAGAGACTGGCACCGTAATTGTAAGAGCGTACTGAAGCTACGCTACAAAGCGACGTCGTCGCTGCGTTTTCAACGTATACGACGACGCGATACATGCGTTCTGCACCCTCAGACGTCGACACCCATCAAGATGGATACTTGTACTCGGCTACAAGTATAATACACGCGCAATCGTGGACTTTCGAAGCTCTCAAACTCGAGACTGGGTAGAGATCCTGTGAGAGTTACATTCGCGAGGGGAAGGTATTCGGTTCGAGGGAATATCGGATGACTCGGGATGAGAAGAGCAATCGGCAAATGAAAAGAGTAGTCTAAGGTCTGGGTTAAGTTTGTTGGTAAGGTTGAACGAAAAGTCTACGGTAGGTTTCTATTGTTATGTAGAAGGTTTTGGTTGAGGTTGTTTGATTGTAGCATCTGCAAATTGAATTTCTTTCTTGTATTTGAAGATTGGATTACGGTAGATTGATGAACGTCGGTACTGTTCAACAGAAAGAAGAGGTTACTTTGCAAGTAGTTTGCTCCGATTTTTCCGATGAATAGAAAAATTCTGAGGTCATTTTTTACTTTAATGGGGGTGTGGTTGAAAAAGCTTCACACTTGGTACATTCTCATGGGAACGAAGAAAGAAATTTTCTTTTTTATTCTCAGTCGTTGATCTGAGGTTTTCAGGAGCGATATGGTGGAGATAGGAGGTGCGATCGACAATTTCTCTTACCCCGTAACTATACTACCTAAGTGAGTTCTTATTTCGGCAAATGGTATAGTTTAACAGAAAGAAGAAGTCACTTGGCAAGTAGTTTGCTCCGATTCACCCAATGGATGGAGAAATATCTCGTTCTGATTTAATTATCGATTTTAATGCGTATGTGGCCGAAAAAACTTCATACTTGGTACATTCTCATGGGAACGAAGAAAGAAATTTTCTTTTTGATTGTCAGTCGTTGATCTGAGGTTTTCAGGAGCGATATGGTGGAGATAGGAGGTGCGATCGACAATTTCTCTTACCCTGTAATAGAAATAAGTGACTTCTTATTTCTGCCGAAATGTGATCGTATTTGAAATAGATCAATTTCATTTGACACTTAGCCGATCAAATGAGGAGATCGCCCCGTTTTAAACAAAGACAGTTGATGACCGATCGAGAGGATCTCCTATCGCTACCTTGCGAATTATTTTTTAAATGTGAACGGTGTATAGCGTGCAGTTTGTTTTTTTTCTCGGTGATCGACTAAGTGTTAACACCTAGCCGACCGAATGGGGAGATTTCCCCGTTTGAAGAAAAGACAGTTGATGACCAAACGGGGAGATCTCGCATTGCTACCTTGCGAATTTCCCTTACTACTTAAACATGCGCGGTATATAGCGTGCAGTTTTTTTTCCGTGTTCAGCTAAGTGTTAAGAGAAGTATGTGAAGTTTGAGATGGAATAGTCGACAACAGCGAAAAAGTTGTGTCGGAGAGTAGAAACACGGACATACGATGTCACCTTAAAGTCAGTAGGAGTTATAGAGGGCAAAGTCTGGATTAAGCATGGATTAGTCTGAGTTGGGACAATCGAAAGGTCAGGGTTAGGTCTTCCAGTTGGATCAAACGGACCTACGTTAAGCCCACGCGACGAAAAATCTGGGTTAGGTCTCTGTTGAGACAAAACGTCTGGATTAGGTCAAACGAAAGTATCTTTAAGTTTAACTTCCCCAGAGACTTCTCGAGAGTCGTCCCTATTTTTTTTATATTATCTAAAAATACTAATCTAAAAATACTAATTTGCATTAATCGCAAGAATACGAGGTGAGAAATAGACAGCTTCATTCGAATAAATTCCCGAGGTTAGAATATCGTTACGGAATTTCCAAACGTTGTAGTCGCTGAAGTGGAAAAATTTCTTCGAAATCACGCCGCTCTTTTGCTCGATGCTTTCTTTTGATCGTAAGTTCGTACTTCGTGGAGGTTTACAATCCTCTTTGACGATATTTCAGAGCCCGGAGTCTCGTTACGTCTCGATGCGAATTTCCTTCTCCGCTATGCCGGCAACAAATTCAAAACTCCCACGGCTCCTGCCCTTCTCGTAAATCGTTGAAATAAGTAATTGTTGGAGGACGCGCAAAAAATTCTTACCGGTGAAATCTGTTTACTAAAACGCAGCGAAGGTAAGCTTTCCTTTGGAAAAACATTGTAAGAAAAATCAACGTCGAGGTACCAAGCTCTCGCTGTTGCGGATTAAGGACCTTGGCTCCTTGACAAATTAAAGCCGCACAGTCTAATTTTTGTGAACGAATTCCGACATATTTTTTCTTTCTCGCTCTTTTTTAATAACACAATGTAGAGGAGGCGTAAATTCTTGTCATAAATTAATTAAATTTTGCACACAAATCTTACACTTTAAATTAATTATAAAGTAGCAAAAAGAAATATTCTAATTTTCAATAATGTGAAGATGCTTGTCGGATAACGTTTTTCTACAACTGTGATATTGTTTCTAATACGTATTGTTGGCTATATATTAATATATCTATTGTAGCATAAATCTAAAGTTCAGGCGAATTGCAGAAACTACAGCGCCCATGGAGTCAATAGTTCACACTGTCAATCAATGGTGCCGATTGTAAATTCAAATCTCAGTTTTTCTGGGAAATCCTTTCTCGCTGATATACTTATTATTAGCTCTACAATTTAGAACACTCTTAAAATAGTAGATATTAGGAAAAATAATCACAGAAGGCTAAAAATCAAATATGTAATATTATAAGAAGAGTTGCCAATGAGAGTTGAGATTTTTAATCGGTGAGTCCGAGTCAAATATCCGTCACTTTTTAACCAATTTTTCTGAAATTGTTGCTTAACTTGTAACTATGGTGTTCTCAAATCACCTAAAACTTTTTAACTAAATGACCATAGCACTTAAACTCGAAAAAATCTAAAGAAAAAAAGAAGAATAAAATCTCTGAGACTAGAGTCAACGTTACGATGCGTTCTCCTTCAAACCGGGGTTGGTATGCAAATGTTTTGGGAAGATTTGAAATTCTTCCAACTATCCCCCACCCCGTTTCTTCCGCTACATTTTACATGCGAAAGAGACGACAGGTAGAGGGATGAACTATGTAGAATCGGTTACAAAACTCCGACATTGGATCTCCTTACATATTCGCAAATTTAGGAAACGATACTGGCTGCTATTATATGCGAGAAAATCACAGAAATCCTTGAATTTGAAAAGTCTGGTATGAATCTTCTCTGTCAGAAATTCTACGGTTTCCAAACTTCTAATTTTGTTTGAAATATCATGTCATATATTTTAAGTCGAATTCCGTTTGGCCTGTTCGATTAAATACTAATTTAGAAAATAATGAATTAAGTTACAATTTCTGATCAGTGGTTTTCTTGGAAATCACCATAACGTGTTAAATGTAGAAGCACAAAGAACATATATAATGACGTTAATGTAACAGAGAGCACTATTCCAGGCTTGGGAATAGAGCTTTGAACTTTCAAATAATTCCGATTTAAAATCTCCCCACCGTCCTCTCTGTAAAATATTTCCCTCGAGGTCTCTCCACCTAACTTTGTAACCAGAATAAATTAAAATCAAAAATGACAACGATAAACAAAACTATCGTGGGGACCAAGGTGAGAAAGGAGATAAAGACTCGGATTCCTCCTTCACCTTTGGGGAATTTCTCCTAAATTAATATTTAATATACTGTAGCTTCAGCGATTTTGGTACCTCCTAAACCAGTAGGTCCTAGGTGAAATTCCCAGTAGTTAAACTCGAAAAAGGCAGAAAGAAAAAAACAAAAACAAAGCAAAGGTCCCAATTCGCAACCAGTAGGTTCAAGTTCAGATTCTCCATCGTCAGATTTGGGAAATATTTCCTAAATTATTATTTGATATATGAAATCCTCACTAATTCGAAATCCACCTAAAACAGTACACCTTAAATGAAGTTCCCATGGTAATTAAACCCAGAAAAGCAGAAGATAAATACAAAGCAAAGGCCTAGGTTTGCAATCAGTAGGCCCAAGTTTAGATTCTCCTTCGACAAGTCCAGAAAATGTTTTCTAAATTATTATTTGACATATGAAATCCTCGATAATTCGAAATCTACTTAAAACAGTACACCATAAATGAAGTTCCCATAGTAATTAAACCCGAAAAAACGAAAGATAAATACAAAGCAAACGCTTAGAATCGCAATCAGTAGGTTCAAGTTCAAATTCTCCTTCGACAAGTGCAGAAAATATTTCCTATATTCTTATTTAGCATACGAAATCTTCGATAATTCGGAGTCCACTTAAAACAGTACCTCTCAAGTGAACTTCCCATAGTAATTCAACTCGTAAAAGCAGATTATAAATACAAAGCAAACGCCTAGACTCGCAATCAATAAGTCCAAGTTCAGATTCTCCTTCGATAAGTCTAGAGAATATTTCCTAAATTATTATCTGACATATGAAATCCTCGGTAATGCAGAACAGTAGGTCCTAAGCGAAATGACTACATAGATTATGCTACAAAAATGTAAGAAATAGGGAAAGAGAAATATAACTATCATTTCTCGTGATTCGCCGCGCTTCTACAACGTAGATCTCGATGAAGGAATTAACTTGAAACACAGCTCGCAAGGAGCTCCCTGTACATTGACCTTAGAATGGTCACGGGCTATTATTCCCGTAGACTGCCATTTTCGTGGCCTTCGTCACGATTCGACGTACGAAAAAATCACTCGGTTCCCGGTCGAATTACACGGTACGTCAGCTGGGAGCGTCGCGCGAGGAATGATTAAAAATATGTGCCTGAAATTGTCAGGACGGTGCGCCTTTGTCTACGTTTAATCACTGTCGGCTGACGCCGCGTCAGAGGGCTGAAAGTAACCGATTAAACCTCTCTCCTTGGTCTTTATTATTTCCAACGATCGCTGCCACGCGGATGTGCCTCTTTCAGAGAACTGGAAATTTTCTCGGGGATTTTTCTCCGACATTTGTTTGTTGATGGTGATGGAAAAGGATTCAGCAAATATTGATTGAATCTGAATGTTTGTTATTTTGATTCTCCCGAAAGAGGATGATGTTGGAGTGTGGAAAAGAGTTGGGTAATTTAGGGATTGATGTTTGAAGAGAAATAAAGAGGAGATTCTTTTTTTGTGAGTACTATTTGAGTTTAAGTGTTGTGATTGTTTTTCATTTAGGAATTGAAGTTTCTGGATGGTTTATAAATTTTTGTATAATCATCCAACTAATGATATATTAATTCTTTCGCTTACAACATCGTTTGAGAGATGTGAGATATCAATTATGGCCAATGTGAACACCAAGTGACAGACAAGTTGCACGTCGATCAGGCAAAACGTGAATAACACGTTTCAACCGAGTCATGCATTTATTGGGACACGTAAATAATTTTTTTGATCATATTAATAATTTATTTAAGACAACAGACCTTTCTTGTTCACTACCGATGAACTCTTCTTCTTTATTGATGTTGATTAGGGCACGATCCATCAGAACTTAAATCGTAAGGGATTAAGCAATGATTTAGGAAAAGCCTTATGAACGTGATGGAGATTTGAATTGGGATTTATTTCTTTAACCCTTTGCGGACGGAGATTTGGATGGATTCAAATCAATCCATTGAGGCTCTGACTTATTAAATAACAAGTTAAAAAAAAATTTTCTAGCGATGATGGACATTTGAGCTAAAGTCTAGTTGACAGTCTGCGCCGTTTAACTCCATAACTACTATAGTATTTGATGAGCCAAAGAATTTTTACGAGCCTGCTATAATACAACGATAAATTGAATCATTCTTTGTAATCTAATTGTGTTTTCTATCCAAACTATACTCAATTAGGGAAGTATTCCATTTACATAAACATAATACAGTCCAATTTCATCTGCAGTTTGTACCACGATGGAAAATATCGCTATTTTTCCTCGAATAGAATTTAATATCTGCAAAACAACGTCAACAGCCGTCGTGGCAGGAAACACGTTAACAAATTGAAAGTAAAGTATAAATGTGCGGAAAATGGTAATGCAAGAGGAACGAAGAGAATGCGAAAGGGAAAGATAAAGGGAGAGAGAACGTGAAGGTGGAGAGAGGGGCATGGAGAGGAGGGATAACAAATGAGGGTGTTGAATAGATTAAATAAACGAACCACTGTTTGTGAAGAGCGTCGCACATAACAGTAATTACAGGGACGTATTGTACGTATAATGCCTGCGAGTGTAAGCTCATTGAAGAGCTACTCAATTGCAGCTTAGCAACGCACGACAATGCGCAAATTGCACTTATGCTTGCGACCGGACGAGTTTCGCGCGTCTCTTTGCTCGTGAATTTGCTCGGACGCTCTTCAACTATTTTTCACCGACTGAAAACGTTGCTGGTATTGCCACTCTGTGAAGCCGATTCTCTTTTTCCTCATTGTTCTCCGTTTTACCGGAAAGAAAGAGCAAAAGTGATACCGAGTGGCGACAATGTTATCGAAATGACGAAAGTTCCTTCGGAAACAAAGTTCATGCTTCAGAATGTCGGTAGCACGAAGTGCACGAAATTTCCCTCTCTCTTTATCTCTCTCTTTCCACAACTTGGAACCTTCTGTATTGTAATAAGCGTAGACAATTGGGCGCGGTTACCAAAATGAGTGACTCATTCTGCCAATTATGTTTTGGACGAATGGTACACTGACAGGTTCAAATTTTATTAAACTTTTCTTACTTTCTTTTATAGAATTGCTTGTATGAAATGTTAGGGTGAAGTCTAAAAACTATGGCGGTATTTTACTATGGAAAACGAAGTTGAAGGCTGCAGAGGGTGTGGAATTAATACGTTGCATACCGTGGGGTCACTGGTGCAATTGAATTCAATAAAATTTCATATTATTTTTAAATTGCATTATTTACAAATTTTCTAACGCATTCAACATTTAAAAATTGAGGTTAAAAAAATAAAGTCATAGTGAATGTGTATCTATTTGTGTTTTTAAAATTTCTGCTTTATAAAGTTGGAATTTCAATGGAAAAAATTTCACTTCAGTAAAAATGTTCCAATTTACTCCAGTTGGCGGAATATCAGTGGCGTTCAACGTGTTAAAGATTCAAACTTTAAATTCTTGGTCTTTCAGAGAAGTTCTTGTAGATCCTTCAAACAATCCCTCTTCAAGACTTTTCCTATACTATCATTAATATATTACATTCGTAGAAGTAATACACTGCTTCATTTAATATTAAATCAATCAATTAGATCAGCATATTTAAAAAGTTAGTTTATATAAGGAAGTAAAAATTTAAGCTCTCAATTATTGGACCGAAGTCCAAAATCACGCTGATAGTCACAAAACATCTAAAACTTTAAGTCCTAAATAAAATAGCTATAACAGTTATACTTAAAAAATCTAAATGAAAAAAAGAAGGCTATCATTTAGTACATCTTGTCTTCGATGATTTAAACCTCTCAAATGAAATTACCATAGCCTAGTACGAACTGAATGACGACACAAACTTCACCATCAAACAGGATAAACGACACATGACCATTTAATGATCACATGCAAAGATAAACGCCAAACATCCGTTCTACGTAAGATCAGATTCTCTTGAATCATTTTATCCTAATCATTCTTGCATAGTACTCTCGCCAGATCTTACATGAGTTACGATCTCTCGAATATTTCATTGATTCCAGAAACTCTGACTGCAGAGATGCGTCAGCAATAAGTTTTCATATTTCGGTCGACGTTCGCTGTACGAAGTTTAACACCGTTTTCGCTCTGTGCAACGTATCACGTTGCACTAAGAAAGAAAATGCATTGAAGTATAATTTCGTTAATTCAAAACTGCGATTCTACGACTGCAACGAGGAAATAGACTCTGATTAAAATGAGAATTTCCGGGAAGACGAAGCTTATCCGTTTCAAACGTAACGATATATTCCAATTGTGAGTCCCTGCTAGAAACACGATTGTCGTTAATTATTTAGTTGGCTAAGATAGCAAGCAAACGCGGTAATGATTCTCTGTATTATTTATTATAATTATAGAGTCTTTTTGACGTTGCGCCGTTTCAGTCTCAGTAGGTATTTCAAAGTCTTTCATTAGAAAGGAATATGACTTCTTACCGTGCTCGCGATAAATTTTCTAATTAATATTAAAGCAGCCGACTGAATTTGCCGTAGGAAACGTGGGATTTATCGCTTCAATGGAATATTTCGAACAGTTCCTTGATTTCCTTTAGCTGATAGTAAATTGTCCGCTTTTATTAAACATCGTTTAATATTCTTTTAGCATAATGAACGCGCATCAATGCCACCAAGAATATTTCCATAACAAACTAAAAGATATCGGAAGAAGTTGACTTTCATTCACCTCAAAGTTTTTTACAAAATGACTTGATTCTTGACTGATTTTTTCAGACAGCATAAACTAGTGCCAGACAAATTTCTATTAACAGTTTAGCCACCGGTAGCCTATTAATGGACTTTTCGGGTCCAACGCTTTTGGACTTTCAACATATTAATCGGTTGCCACAGCAATTAAGAAATTGTTATTTATCATTACGGTTTACTGTACCGAGGATTCAGTAACGAGAATTTATAATTTCCGTAGAGATATCGGTATCAGAGAAATATTTGCGACTAAGTGACTGGTCAGAAGTAGGTAGGATGTTAAAAAATACCGGTTGATAAAGTGTTAACTAAAATCAGTTTAAAGAAACATACAAAATGCAAATCATTAAAACATTCAAATTCTCCAGCAACATTTACATTTCTATAACAGTGTTATAAAAAAGAAATCACAGCACGAACCTACAAAATATCCCAAATTTCTACAAAAATCCTCAAAGTATCTCCCCTGCGCAAGACCAGTGAAATTTTCAAAGCAACAAGAAAATAAAGAGAAATCGTCCCTCGGTATCTCGGACCGTACCATAAAATGAAAATCGAGTCCCATACACTTCCTCTCACGAGCGTATGCATAAAACTCTAAATTTTGCAAGGTGCACGCGATACGCATCCAGCCATTCGTCGAAATATCGTCGCAACAAGCAGGTCGGACCGCTCTCTCGGATCAGCATTCTCGTACGAATGTAGAGTTTATGCGTTCAGAAGGTACCGAATGCTTCTCCGGGTTGTTCGGCCGATGATATCGCAGCTACGTAAGATAATATCGACTCGCGAAATCGCGAAATCCACTTGCCTGGAAATTATACGGCGGAGTAGCGCCGAGTTGTTCTCCCTGAAGGCGAAGAGGACTCGGTTAACTCGAACTTTGTTTGCCCACGGGGCCGAGAGAAACATCAACGGTGAAATTTATTGATTATAAAAGCGAATTCAATTTACTCTGGTAGAGTCTCCCTCTCCGTGTATCTATCTGTTTCTCTCTTCCTGCCTTTCTCTCTCAGTCTTGGAGAACAGCCGGCGAAGACGTTGGATATAAGGGATTGCGATAAAGCCCTAAAACTGTACCACTTTGGATAAACGTTGAACTTACAGGGTGCGATGAGTTGTGGCGATTATTTTTCAGCTGTTTCTTCGACGTCTGACCTCGGGTTTTGCACGTTTTGGTATCGTGTGCTAAGGAAATTTGTGAGCTTTTATGGAGAATGGGGGAATTAATGAAGGGTGGTGTTTTTTGATGGTTGCGTGAGCGTACAGTTTTACGTGGAGCAAGAACGTCTTGAGACTGGAGGAAGTAGCGGTTTTTAATATTAATTTTCTAAGTCTCTACTGTAATACCTGTCTTATTGCGGCTATAATCTTTATTAATACTAGACCTGCTAAAGTGGATAAAATGACTTGTTCTGAATTTTCTTATAATGTTATTGAAACTACTAATGTTGTTTCGTTTTCAATTTTCTACGTCTATTTTGAAGACAGTAAGTGATTAAATCGATCAAATTTTTGTTCTTTATTTATTTGTTTGTTTATGATAGATTTATGACAGTTTTAAATGTATTGAATTAATTGTCCGTAGATCTAGTGTTAATACTGAAGCTACCGGTATTAAATCTATTATATTTTGATGTAGTTGACATTTGTTCCTCGAAGATTCTGTGATTTTATCTTAACCCATTGTTTTCCGATTTCTTTTGTGGTCGAACGCGCAATAACTCGGAATTAATTATTGGAATAATAATCTATCACTTATTGCCGATATACCGATATAAATTAACGCAATATTAATAGTATAAAACTAATTGCAACGTCACCTAATCCACTGATATTTTCAATTTAACAGTTTTTGGAAAACTGAAAAATTTTCTATTCCATCTACTACGTGACGTATGTCACGCGTCATTGTAAGGCAAGGGGTTGAGTGATACATTTTAGTAGAAAATATCATTGAAAAAAATGAGTGCATTGATTTGACTCTCAAGGGTCAATAACTCGTAACGTTCCAATCCATGAACTCCCTCTTCTTGTTTATGCGCGCTGACGTAAAGGGAGTCGAGCAAAACGTTCTCCATAAATCTGAACTATTCTTATTATCCTGGAGAACATTTAAAATTTCTCTACAGCAGAAACGTCGAGGGAGGTGGCAAGGAGCGCTCAGGTGCAACGGGGAGAACGTTAATACGATTAGAGAAAAGTCACAAGGGACAGGGAAGACGGAGGAAAAGAATTCTTCTCCGTTTCGATGCAATTTTCCATCTTAAGAGCCAAGAATATCCATGAATTAGCGTAATGAGAGAGAACGATTTCTCTCGATTAACATACATCAACGTGGACTACAATGGGTCACGTTATCGTTGTGTCTATTGTACTTTATGCCGTTTTCATCCTTTTCCCTGCGAGATATTCGTGCGAACTGGCTAGCAATTATTTTTGAGAAGTTTCATGGCAGTGAAGTTAAAAGTTTTAACTATCAACTCGAGTGATCGTGTTGTAAAATACTCCGATAGAAAAATACATTGATTATAAAAATTACGAGAATCAAGTTGTCAATTTAGAAGGCAGTCGTAAAAATTCTTATCTTCAACGAGAAACACGGAAGTTCTGAAGTTAAAGGTAGAGATTACCAACTGGTAGAATGGAATTCAAAGTCCTCAAATTGAATAATCTATAAATTACGGAAACTATGTAAACTCCAAATTCTGTAGAACAATCATAAAAACCCTTATCTTCATGGCCACTACCAATAGTAATAATCTTAAAGGCTCAGAATTCCAACTGGTGGTCCCAAAATCTTCAAATTGTACGATCTACAAATTACCAAACCTAAGTGAATTCTCATTTTCACTATCTTTGTGGAGATTTAAAGCGGCTATAGAGTTAAAAGCTACGACACCCATCAACTGTACCCTACTTTAAATCACCATCAACTCTAAAACATTTTTCCCAAATCACCATTTAATCAATTGTACCCTTGTCGATCAAATACCACCCTCAGCTTAATCACTACTATAACATCTTTCCCAAATCATCATTTTAATCAATCACATCCTTGATGATCAGACACCAGCCTCAACTTCGTCACCTCTGAAATATATTTCCTAAATCATTATTTCAACTATGATACTCTTAGTGATTAGAAACTCGCTTGAACTATGATACTGATACGAAGCACCCAGTAGATTAAACGTTACTGGGTAACGAGACTTTGAAATTGTTCCTTATTAATAAAAAGATGAGATTCTACGTTCGATGGTCCCCTCGTTGACAGACGTGTTCTCTTAAATAAACGTTCTCAGTTTTTCTATAAATTGTGTTCTATTTAATTATGTGCGAAAGAATAATGTGGTCGTGGTCGAGTCATAACATAATGCCCAGGTAGAATTCCACATTAATTGAAATGGAATTATAGAAAAGGTATCTTCCTGAAGAGGGTAAATTTTTCTCATTCGACAAAGAGGTACATCGAACTGGGAAAGAAGTAGAGGAATACTATTGTAGACGATACATCAATAGGGCCTGTTGCGAGCATAGAAAGTCCATGGCAGGTAATCTGCTCACGAGATCGAAAAGGCTCTAGCTTGTAATCTGTTCACGAGCTCAGAAATGCTATTCCTCGTATTGCACTTTCGAGCTCAGACGCTCCGTGGCTTGTATTCTATTCGCAAACTGCTTGCGAGCTAGGAAAGTCTATTGTACGTAACCTTCTGATAGAGACTATGGCTTGTAATCTGCTCGTGAACTCACAAATGCTATACCTAATAGAGGTTATTGAGTGTCTAGAGTTGAAAAATTGAGATTTGCCCTTAATATAGACCCGAGTCGAAAGTTTCAGCCCAAAATCCTCCTAAATTACCAATTAACTTAGGATATTTAGGCTGGAATATGGAAAAATATGTTACATATAAAAGAATGCAAATTTTAATTCCACAATCGCCCTAAACTTGTTCATTTTTGCCAGTTTTGCCTAGTTTAGGATCAATTTAGGCTTCATACAGCCGGAAATAATCCTCAGCATTCTTATTTAGAAAATTAATCTAAGCCCAATGTTAAGCCATACCTTCTATAATGAGGAGTTTTAGAATTGGATTGGAATTGGAGTGATTTTCGGAGATTTAGAATTTATATGGAATAAAATGATAATTTAATTCCTACTTGCTCCTGAAAGCTCTATTTTTAGAATATGAGTCGACAGACTTGGAACTTTTGAAATATTTTTAGGGATCTGAATTATTCAGATTAAATTAGAATAAAAATTTTACCTGATCAGTCCATAAAACTCCTAAAAATCATATTTACAGGACTTTGAGGCGCGTAGACACACTAGTTGAGGATTTTGAGGTTCAAAATGGTATACATAATTAAGCTGCAAATGAGAAATCAGAAGAATCTAGGATTTGAAGTTTCTTTTTAGGCTGGACTTTTCGACTCTGGGACCTATTGTCATGTTCCTTTTACCTTTCACAGATTTTTCATAAATTGTCATTCGTTATAAATGTAGTCTATTTGACACTACAACTACTAAGGCAGTTAAAATAGCCAGTACTTCATTTTTTATAAAAATTCTCCAAATTAATGGGGGATCTATGTAATAGATATTGTATATCCATCTTATAAAACATAAATTACTAAATTGATCATCTTTATTACCTTTTGATTTCTTACTTTTTGAAATACTAATTCAAGATATTTAAATGTAATACATTTAATGGCGGTGGGTCTATTGTTGAAGTTACTAGTACTTATTATAATTATCGTAGCAATTAAAAGCGAAGAATAGAATAAAGTAAAACTAGATTAGAGTCTGAATGATAAATCATGAATCTGACAAGACACTATTAGAAAATATGATGGAAATAGTCTTACAAATCTTCCTTAAATTGCACAATAACCATAAATAGTTGGACCTCCAATTAACAGGGCGGGTTCAAAGCCCCGTCACCTCCAACAGATTTTTCCTCCATTCTATTTTCATCTAAATCCGTACATCTATCTTCCACGAAGAATATTTATAGAAACTGCACTTTAAGTCTATATAAATCCATAAATCTAATTCTCCATTTCCTCTCAACAAAATAAATCAGTTAATCGCAAAATGCAGAACAATACCTATCATTATTCCCGTTGCTCGTAAAATTATCCAGATTCCTCTTCATTCACCTGTTCAAAACGTTTATAGGTTCCATTCATCTCGTAAACCACTCGCAAAAATGAACAGCACAGTGCTTCAACTAGCGAAAAATTCTGACAAGTGTGAACGTGGCATTAAACGCTCCACTTCCTCTGCCCATTCGCGTGCGAATGATTAGCTCGGGATGTCACCGATGAACGAATAATTCTCTCGCATAATCGAGCACGAATCATGACGCATGACACAAGTGCATCTCGAACGGTGTTCATCGTGGGAACGAACTACGGGAAAATGAGTTAACAATCGACGACTGTCGTAATAACTACGCGTGTTTGTATGAAACGACTGCTAACATCGCTACTTGCGCAATGTAAGAAGCTTGCCTTGCCTTCTCCGAGGACTTAAATAGCTATACTGACTTTCGCCAGGATGGCCATAAACGGACGAACCTTGCGTTTTAACGCAATCAGCAATCGTGGTGCAGGTAGAAACCTTTGCTTCAGGTAGATGGTCTATTTTAACAATTCTGACGATATCTCTTGGTTCGACTTTCATTAATGCGCTGCCTCGTTGAGATACCAGGGAATGGAGGATGCAAGTTTTAAATTGGGAACGTTGGATCGAATTCCTCTGATGTCATTAGAGAGTTTGCTTTATGCTGTAGAACGTGTAAGCCGTAGCTTTAATGGTTCGCCGTATATAAAAGGTGTGATGGAAAGAGAGGTATATACTGGATGTTCCTGAAGTTTTTAATTGTAAATTCGAGGGAATTCTTTGGCGAATGTTGTAGTTTTGGTTTGAGAGACAATTTGAATTGTATGTTGTTAATTACGTGATTATAACTGGTGCGGTTTAAGTTGTAAAAACACTGGGCGGTATATGTGCTGTTTAATTATGTAAATTTAAGCTGTAATGAATTATCCTCGTGTACGTGTAACAGTAGCCAGTAATTCTAGTATTTTAATTTATACACAACTACGTACTGTACTGGAAGTATATCACTTCACGCTGCTACCAAGTTCGTTGTCCTGTATTTTCAAAATTCACCCAAAACGCAACAAAGTGCCGATAAAGCTTCATTATTGCACGACCCTATGTATAGAACGAACTTCGGTGTTCAAATATTTTAACATGTCATGTAATTACATGATATTTTATATTATACTGTAGTCGCACAATATATGGGATATCAAAATGGACACGTCACTTGACGCTGACACCATGCTCGTTGTCCAGCACTTTCAACATTCTCCCAAAACGCGCAAAAGAGCCGATAATGTTTCATTACTACACGATCACATGTGTAAAAAGAAATTCGCTGCTCAAATATAAAGAAATATCATTTAATTATGTGATACTTTGTATTATACTGTAATCGTACATTATACGGGGTATCAAAATGGACGCGTCACTTGTCCTTGGTACCGAACTCGTTATCTTACGATGGCTTCAAGATCCTCTTGAAACTATGGACCAAAGGACCGACAAAGTTTCACTATTACTCGATCGCCACAGCGACTACCAAGCGGAACAAGTAGCTACGTCTGCAGTCCTTACGACGCCCCTAAATCCTATTCGTTGAAAAATAGGGTGGCAGAGGACGTATTGACCCTTCACCGGCAGGATGATATTTATGCGCCCTACATTCCTATAGTTGGAGATTTATATCTGCTTTGGAATTTAGCATTCGTCCGTATTCCTATCGAAATTTTTCGCGAGTTTATGATCAGTGACGTCCGAGACGCTGAGGGTCGCAACATGGCTTATAAACGCGTGATTCCTTTCGATATCTTCTTCTTCTTTGTATTTTTTACGTAAGTTTGCTATTTTGACATGACAAATATATGCGGGAATGCAGATTAAATGAGTGAGTGACAGAGGAAGCCTGTAAGGATGGTGCTAGCTGTGGCGAGGGTTGCGGAAAAAGATAAAATACTATAGGGCAGTTTCAGAATTCGAAAAACGGGAAAGGACGAGAAACCACGCTAGTCATGCTGCGGCTCATTTTATTAATTGTATCTTTTCTATTTTTTATACTTTAATAAATATTGAGTTTCGAATGTACGTCTTACATGCATTGACCGTTCAAGACCAAACCGAACTAGTATCTCTAGATATATAGATATCTATTGAACTTGTAACTTAACACAATGAAAAAGGAACAGAAGAGGAGAATTCGTTTTTGCAGCTCACTGCTTTATCGGGAAAAAAACGTGAAGCATTTAAGTCACGTTAAACGGTAGCAAATGAAAATAAGCGCACCCCATTCGAATACGATGGAAGAGAGTGTTTTCGGTTGGAAATTTCAATCGTCAATGATCCATTTTTCCATGACGCAATTATGTTAATAGACGTCTCGTCGGTAGGTGTTTTCATTAGTTTTCATTTATCGTAATGTAAACGCATCGGGGGATAATAAAGTCCGCCTCATCGGCCAGAATCCGAAATTTATCGTCAGCATCGAATGCAATTTTGCGAATGCAAAAAGGTATTTATCCCGTTGAATGGGCGTTATTGCAACGCGTAAGCGTCGCTTCAAAATTTCCATCTCCAACGATCACTACCATATCCCTCTTCCTCTCTCTCTCTCTTCTCGCAAATGTCTTTTATCGTTCTAGCGTGTCGTTCGATAAAATAAAAGTGATCGACGTATAATGGCATATTCTTTAAAAAAAAAAAAGAGGAAAGAACGAACGAAGTAACAGGAGAGCGAAAAAACGGAGTAAAGAGAACAAAATAAAAACACTATAACGGAAAATTTCAAACCCCCTGTACGTACTCAGGTGACACAGATTGCGCCTATGTGAGATTCGATATACGAGGTAGAAAATACAATTTTTTAGGTGGCTGACATTCCCGAAACGAACTTAATAATTCATTGACACGTCCATTGCAATGGATCCGCGAGAAATAGCTGGACGAGCTATTCGCTGTGTCTCCTGTCGGCCACGATTCGTCAGTATTGCCAGCTGTCGCATCGAGTAGCGATCAGCAATTCCGATCGGACGACGCGACGCGTATCCGAAAGTGTCGTGTCAGGGAAAAATAGGGGGGAAAGTAGGAGTCACTTGGTCCATCGAGGGAAACAAGCCGAAAGATAATCCACTCCGAGTCAAAAATCGAACGGTAAAGAATAAACGTTCTATTGGTTCATGGAAAGGATAAGAAAAATCCCACGACGAAGAAAACGATCTGCTTCGTGGTATTGCAAATCTAAACAAACATTCTCGGATACTTTTGGTATTCAGACACGGTGAAGCACCGTGTTTCAATTTAAACGAATGCGAAAAACATTTTCTCCTCTCCGCGGAGCTTTTTTTTTTACCTCTCCCGACGCAATGTTTCTCACTTCGTCGAGTTTTCCAGCTCGTCTATTCGATTCACAAACGCCGAGAACGACTCAAAACAAAACATCGGTATTGCCAGATGAGTGCGAACCGCCTTTACCCATTATTTCTCCTCTTTCCTTCTCGCTCATTCTCACTCTCCCACTCTCTTTTACTCCTGTCCTCTTTATTTCTATCCATTACTCTCTTTGCTTTACCGTCTGCCATCCTACTCGACTCTTCTCCACCTATCGATTTGATTTCCTCTTTTTCCTTCTCACCCATCTCCGTGTCGTTCTCTCTCTCTTTCTATCTATCCGTTTCCTTTCGTTTTTTTTGCTCCTCCGTCTTTCTTTCGAGAGAGTCGGGTGCCGCTGGAATCAAACGAAAAGAGGCACTTCTCAACGATCTAAACCAAGGTCCGTTCGAGTCATTATCTAAAACGTTTCAGAGGCCAAGCGCTACTAAATGCCATCGATATCTTTCTCGGTGGCCCAAGCATCGAGGTTGTCGTTCGTCTCCTTTGTGTCGGTCCTCGGCGTTGCTCAGCACCTTCCAAGAGAGATCCCGACTCGGAGGAGACAGACACGGGTGGCCTTTCCACCGTTCGGTGTGTGTATTACAAAGAAGAGTATTATCGGGAAGGAGAAACGTCGAAGAAGCGGACAGACTCGTGAAAGAAAAGGAGAAACGAAGACGACCCAGTCTTCTCTACCGAGAACTGACATTCCAGGTGCCTATTTCGAGAATGACTGGACGCGTTTTGCGTCGCGACACGTACCTCCGCTATTCCTCTTCTTTCAGTGCTCATTGGAATCACGCCAGTTTCGCCGTAGGAACTCGCCCAGTATTTCCTTCTTTGTTGCACGCTCCAGTCGGAGCAACCTATATCCCTCTTGGTCTTCTGTCTCTGTTTAAACCACCCCTTCTTCTTCTTCTCTCTCCCACTCTTTGCTTCGTCTCTCTTTCTCTCGCTTACTCCGCAGCGACGTTTCGTTCGATACCGGGGCGCGTGCGACTATACAGTCGACGATGTGTGTCCTGCGCGAGCTCTTTCTCTTTCGCTCAATCTCCTTCTCTCTTTTTCTCCTTCTCATTGGATCTCTTTTTTCGTTTCAACCGTCTCTCCTTTCGTCTCGCTTTATCATCGCTCTCCCTGTGTGTCGCACCATATACTCGTCTCCCGGTTTACCACCCCATACCTTTTCCTCTCGCGTTCGGCTCTGGGTGTTTCGATGAAAAGCTCGGCTGCTCAGTCGAGCACAAGCAGCAACGGCAGGGGCTATTCAAAAGTGTATTGCAAAAATTTTGCCGATAGAGGGTAAAGTTTTCTCTTTCCCTTACTCTCTCGATGCATAGGCAAATCACGTTGGGAGAAGTGACTCGAAAACGTAATTTCGATAGCGGCCCGAGAGAGGAACATCCTACATAGTTATATATGAAACGATGCCCCGAAATAACGCTGGAATAACGTTGAAAAGGTAACCGCGGATCCCCGTGATTTTCCAACTTCCACCCGATGCAATGTCGAATATTCTCTTTTTTTTCAGCTCGACGATCTGTCATGGAGATCGGAGAGCGTTTGTAACGCAACGACAGGAACGATCTATTCGGAAGGTTCTAGTCTTGGTTCTCCATTTTGGTGTACCAAGAAACTTTGGTACTTGGAAACGATTGAATCTAAAACTATCATGGTGGTCGAGGCAACTGCATCGATTTTTTCGTAAAATTCCTCAAATTAATGGGAGAGCAATGCGGCACATATTCTTCTTATATTTCGTTTTTTTCGGTTAAACAATCTCTCATGGAGATCGCGGACATCGTTTGTAACGCAACGACAGGAACAATTTATTCTGAAGCTTCCAGTCTCGTATCTTCGCTTGGTGTAAGAAGAAACGTTGATACTTGAGAACGATTGAATGAATCGTTTAATTGTATCACTTAAATTTCCTTGCCGTAGCTGATAGTAAAACTACCATGGCGCTCAAGATGGCTGGCTCCCGATTTTTTCGAAAAATTCCTCGAATTAATAGAACAGCCGAGCCGCACATATTCATATTTCATCTTGTAAAACCTAAATTACCTAATAAGTCGTATTTTTCACCTCTTGGTTTCCCCAGTTTCAAAGTACTTACTTATTATATTGAAATATAATAGATATAACGTCGGTAAATTTAGTTTTAAACGTAACACCCTCCAATTCAAGATGTATCTCAACATCTCTACCACCCGTTTCGCGACGAAACTTGTTCCTCTATTTCCAACGATCATTATCGTCAGAATTCACCAAAGTCTCGCGCAAACCTTCGTATTCGCGAAGAGGAAGAAAACCAAAGAATACGGCAAACTCTTCGTTCAGCAACGATACGTTGCGAAGAACCCAAAAATGAGGAGATATATAAGTTCTCGGAGCAAAGAATGCATTCTGTTTACGGTATTAATATCTGTCCAAACAATTTACGAGTTCAGAGAGCGCGGTGTGTTCGCGTTAATAATTCTCGTGGAACGAAAACTCAAACATTTTTCTCGCGCTCATTGTTCGCGCTCTCGCACAGAAATAAAAGAGAGAATTCGTCAAGAATATTTCACTGTCGAATAACGGCGTGAGTACCGTCCGCCTAGAGCCGAATTAACGAGACGCCGGTAGACTCGCGTGAAAGGTATACGGAAAGAAAGAGAGAAAGAAAGGAAAAAGCATAAAGAGCCGTAGAATGAAGCGAGACACGTAGATAGACGGAAAGAGAGCGTGGAAGAATGAGAGAAAGAGATAAATAGAAAGAGAGAAAAATAGAAAAAGGAAGAGGCTATATACCTACTTTTTTTTAGGACCGGCGGTCTTGCTTATTGCAGTCGTCTGGCATTCAACGGCAGCCTAATAATAGGAGGCCGTTTTCGTGGAAGGAAGCGAGGGAAGTCGTTGCTCCAAATTATTCCGCGCCTCGGACCTGCAACAGGGCGCATAAAACGAAATTAATGCAGCAATAATCGTTTCCAGCATAACGTAATTCGCTAAGCCATCCTCTTGAGGCTGGCTTAATTCCGCAATAATTGTTCTACACGACGACTAATCACTGTGATATTACTCGCTCGCGCTTTTCTTCCGCACGATACACCCAGGGCTTTATCGGCCGTGTGTGCACGCTTTGTTTCTTTCCTCTTGGCAGGGCTTACAATAACAAAAACACTGGAAGCTTCCCACACGAGCGTACTTTCTTTTTTTATCTATCCACTGACAACGTTTCGTGTTAAAACTGTACAATGTTGGATGAAAAAGCGTTTTCACATTAAAATATATTTTTACTACCTTTTTTCTTCTTTTTTTTAATTACCGCTATGATTAGTTTAATTCTTTAACTACCGCGCGCGCTTCTGACTGAGAACCAACGTGCTCGCTCTTCCATGACGATTCTGTTAGTACTTCAACTGCTGTTTCAAAGCTCCAAATTATTTTAAACTGTCACTTTGGTTGTTCGTACTACAAAAAGTTCTTTGGGACGTATTTTTGCCTCAGGATTCGTGAGAATAAAGGTTTAAATAATGAAGGGAATTTAAATATATATATATATATTTTTTTTTATTATCATCTGTGATACTTTAGCGTAGATATGTTATGTGAATAAAAATGTATTTATAAATAATATATTCTCGATTTTTCCACGATACTCGTTATTGACGTTGTTACGGATATCACGAGATATATCGTTTTACAGCGACAAAATGCTACGTGAAATCTGTGCAATATCGAATATATTATTATGAATAATAAAACAATGATAAGAGAATATAAAATTTGCTGTAAACGAATGGCAAAAGCGTTGAAACGTCGAGTTACTACTTCAACCAACACAGAATCGCACGAATGTGAAGTTGTAGTGACAACGAACCCTATTAATCGGCCTCAGCCGATATTAGTTGTATCAATAAATTTGCACGTTCTCTCGAAAATCCGATTTGCCAGTATATAATAATGATAATCACAACGAAACGTCGAATACTGAAATGGGAACGAAGAGAAACACTGGTTGTATTGTTTACCCAAGAATGATGAGAATCGTGAGCAACTAGATGGTTGGTAATAATCTAAAATCGTACGAATGTTCCTACTACTTTGTGTTAGCTTAAATATCATTTTAGATTGGAATTTGAGGGGCTATGATGGGCATGAGTGTAAATACTGGAACTCCCAATTAATGGGCCAGAGTTTGGATGCTGGACACCTTTGAAACATACTTTTCTACATGACTATTAAAAGTTATTATTAGTTATTAAATTTTCAAGATTGGAATTAACTTTCATCTTGTTTTTACACTTTTCATTTTTAACCCTTTGGATTCGGAGCCATCTTTGATGTTATCTATTAGCAACTTTGCAACACTTTGCTATTTGATATTTTCTGCCATTTCAATAGAAAAGTTCAGGTAAATATTAATTTCTAAAATATCGCGGTTCATCTTCTGTAATCACTAATAAATTTGAAGGTTCTCTCAGAGGGAGCAACCAAGTGATATGGCAGACTTAATATCCTCTCAAATGAGACATCCCAGTGCAAAGGGTTAACTTCTATATTCAGTCCGTCTGGCAACCTGCTATTTTAGGTGGATTTTGAATCATCGAGGCTACGATATATTAAATAATAATTTAGGAAGAATTTCTTCGAGGTAACAGAATATTTTTGATGCTAGAGGTCATTTCGCTTAGGATCTACTGTTTTGGCGTGCTACCAAAACCACCAGAGTCATAATATATTGAACAATAATTCACGAAAATTTTTTCCAAATATGGAGGGGAAGGTTCTGAACTCACCAACCGCAAGTCTTTACTTTATCTATCATTAATAAATAAATTTTAAAATCTCTCCGAAATATTCCCTAAAAGAGTTCACCAATAATCGAATTTCCAAAAAAATATTCGAACGAAAGATTCCTTATCTTCGAACCAAATGTTTCAGGAAGAAGGAAATGAACGTATCAGAATATAGTTCTTCGTGGATCGATTTCGAACCGGTTTCCACGATGAATCTCGAATAGTTAAGCGCGCCATTTCGTTTCCATTACAGCGTCGATAACGTGCGATCTCTTTGACTTTTGTGAAACGAAAATCTCCTCGGTTTCCGTGCGAGAGTCGCCGCAAAAGGAGCTTCTTTGCGAGCTTCAAAGCGTTGTCCTGAATCGCTGTTAAACTACCGATGTTTTTCCGCGGCGACGCAACACACGAGGGAATTTTTCGATTGATAAGATTACTTACATTCTGACATTACAGTCGGGCGAGGATGAATTATAACCGAGAGAGTGCATCCAATTACATTACTTCGAGAGTCATTATTGCTCGAGAGCCGCGACATCCCTCGAGGATGGAACTCCTCTATCTCCAGGAATTCAGATAATTGCTCTCATCCCCTTCCCCTTTATCTCTCTCCCCTTCTATTTTCTTCTCTTTCATTTTCAGTTCTCTTTGTCCCTTTTGACATTAACAATTTAATTTGTTTTTCTCTCTATTTCCTCCCTTGTAACTTCTTCTCTTTCTTCTTTCTCTTATTCCTCGTTCACTTTCCCTCTTTGTGCATCCTCACGCCTTCCACTTTCTTAATCTTCTTCATCGTTGCTAATTTTTTAATTTTTTAGTTTATTCCACTGTCTATTTCCTGCCTTTCCACTTCCTCTCTTTCTTCTTTCTCTCCTCTCTCGCTCACTTTCTTTTTCTATGCAACTAGACACGTTCAAGCTTTTTAATCCTCTCCATCGTTGATGATTTTTTAATTTATTAGTTTACTCCACTCTCAATTTCCTTCCTAAAGTTGCATCTCTCACCCTCCAACACTCTTCGTCCTTTTTGTCGCATTCGACATTAATAATTTAGTTTATATTCCTCTCGATTTTCTTCCCTTTTTTCCGTTTCTTCTCCGTTATCTTACCTCTTGCTCAGTCTTATCTTTTTTTTTGTTTCATTTCGACATTATTAATTTAGTTTATCCTCTCTGCTCGATTCTCTCCCACGCTCTCTCCGACTCCGTTAAAGTTTCATTCGCAAGAGACACGAAGGTAAACACAGAGGAACGCGGCAGTTTTATTGATACCGGCGCAAACACGCAATATCGTGCATTATATATTTATTCAGCTTCGATAAAAGAAGTCACTCTTAACAGAGTTTATTTGGTATACGTTTCGTCAATAATTCATTCCATCCTTTGTCCTCCTCTCCCCTCTCGTTGACCTCTATCAAAAATCGAATCTACGACCGTGAAATTTTCACCTCAATATTCCATCTGTTCTTACCTAGATGATTTTTATTCTTCTAACCTTTTGTTTTTTCTTTTTCTTTCATCTTTTTTTCTCCACCTTTGCCTTCATCGCCCTTCGTCGTTGTCTTATAAAGTACACTCGAGCACGATAAAAGAAGTTATCTCTTCTCTCGATATAAATTTCTGCCAATCTATCATCGAGTTAAAGTCGATATCGAACTTGGACAGTTTTATACATCCGAGTGTTTTCTATCGGCCAACCGATAGAAAGAGGAACGTTCGAGTAAAAACGAACATCCAACAACCCGGCAACTTTTTCTTCAACTACTTTAAACAAGGATTCCTCCCAATCAAGTGCACGGTGAAAGAAAGATATTAAATAATATTCGATATTCTCACTCCTCATAGATATTACTCGTAGACACTAAAAAAACCCTTCGATCGTTTGCCGATCTTTTTCCAATTCTATGTCTTCTCTCTCATTCTCTTCTTCTCCCATCATCCAAGGATTTACTCTTTCAAGGTTTCCGCTCTGGAATCCTTCGTCTCCTGAACCTTTCCCGGAATCCACTTCTATTTCAGACTTTATTATTATACCTGAAGAGACGTTACGTTTCCTTAATAATTCCCAGTGTTCCTACGTTTCTTTATATTTAATTCAACCGTCATCCTCCACCTCCACGAAGGTAACCTCAAAGGATCACAATGCCGCGGCACTAGTTCCATACCAATTTTACGTTATTTGTCGTCTGAAAAGTTACTCTTCCTCTTGTTACTTTGCTCTTGTCTCCTCTTCAATTCACGTCGCTCGACGTCGACGACAGGGAAAGAATGGAACAGCGGGGAACAGAGATTCTCAACAGGTTGATCCAACTCCGTTGTTCGAGGGAGTTGCAAGAAATTAAGAGAATAGGCATTTTAAGGGTAAAGTGTTGGATTTTGGCTTGGCGGCTTGGAAAGAATTGGATCAGATAGGGTAGAACATTGGGTTGTCGTTTCAGTTTATGGTAATGGGGTTGATAATTTGTTAGAATATTGAAAAGAGATTGGAAAGATTGTATGAAAGGGGTGGTTACAACTTGGAAGAAATAGATGAAGCGGGATGAGCGGTGTCGAGGTTTAATTATTGCATTCAGCATCTTCCATTGCAATCGAAAAAATTTCTGATGGAGTATTGGACAGAAGTGGAAGAGAAGATTACAGAGGAGTTAATTAAACTTGGAATTACAAACCGTGGAATCTTGCTTACAGGAATATCGAGCGATAGAGTATTAGTCCTACCCTTTAGAGCTACATTTTCACTTCGGTTATTCACGAAACACTATCTCTACAAATATAAGCAACAATCTTTCCAACACGCTAACAAAAATACTATAAAACCTAACGTTCAAGCG
Source organism: Cerceris rybyensis (assembly GCA_910591515.1). Lineage (NCBI taxonomy): Eukaryota > Metazoa > Arthropoda > Insecta > Hymenoptera > Crabronidae > Cerceris > Cerceris rybyensis. The sequence goes on from OU342790.1 coordinate 12,698,448, forward strand.
CAAAGAGAAAAGTAAAGAAAAAACCTAACAGTTCAGCCACCCAAAATACCAAAACCACGCCAACTCCCCAATGTTTCGCCCTAAAAAGGCACTTCATTAACACTAGAACTACCGGCGTTAAATCTATTAAATTTCAATATATTAAATAAGTACTTTGAAAACAGAGGAATCAAAAGACCGAAAAGAAAATGGATACGGTGATTTATGTTTTTCTAGTTTGACGTAGAATATTTATTCCACAACTCTCCTGTAGACTTGAAGAATTTTTGGAAAAAACTGTGTACCAGTCATTTTGACTGGTTCGGTAGTTCTAGTGTTAATTCTCCAACGCCGAGGAATCACCACCAACTTAAATCACCCGTTCATTCCAGGCCATTCTCAATTCTCCAGAAAATCCATCGGAGAACCGCTGTCGCAAAACGATGCGTTAAATATTGAAGAAGTTTCTACGGTATAGTCGCGGCGCACGGGGTTTCCAGGACCATCTCCACGGGCGGGTCTATCAGCACGGAGTCCGTTCTCCAGTTGTGGAACAAGAAACGGATATCTACGCGTGTAGGGCGCGTCTTTCGAATGAAAGAGGGAAGAAAAAGCGCGTACGGGGAGAGATAGAGTAAAAAAGAAGGCGGAATCTCGTCGATGGAGAAACCCAGGGAGAGAAGGACGTTGATGAAACGTTTCGTAGCGGCGAACATGTAACGCGACCTCGCTGGATCGAGATAAACGCATTCGCGAGTCGGATGCCTGCATCGAGAGAGCTCGTGTCTTAACCTACCTTGTTGGTCTCTCTCTCTCTCTCTTTCTCTTTCGACCTCTTTCTCTCTCTGATTCTCTTCTGTCCCGCATTCAACGACGACGGTTCCTCCTTTAATCCATTCGAGCTTTATCTCATTGACGAGATAGTTGCCCCGCGTCGTGCCGCAACCGAATCTCTTCTTACCCTCTTCTTGCCCGCTCCTGCCAGCCAGCCAACTGCTTTTAATCAGATCCACGAATCGATAACTTCGAGTAGATCGAAGACGGCAGTGCTGGTAGGATAGAAGCTGAGATTTTGTGCACGCTGAGGATCGAGGGCGTTTCCAGTTTCGAAGAGAAACGTGCTGCGGGGGTGGCTCTGCTTGGGTGGATGAAAACGCGAGGCTCAAGTGGTGGAGGGAACGACGTTCGCAAGGATTGGCGAGGTCTTTCGAGAAATGTCGCTTTCGACGGTTCTATTGAGGCTTTATGTTTCTTCGGGCTTTCTTCGCTTCTGCTACTTTTTGACTTGACGGGAATAACATTTTTCGGGATTGAACTTCTCTGCTTAATCTAACGTTTGCACGGAGATATGGAGGATTTATATTAATTTTGTTTTTCTACGCTTTCGGATGATATGGTTTTGATGTTTATGATGCTTTTAGCGAAGTGTTCTTGGGATTGATACTTCTATTAATGTTATATGTAAGTCTGTTGTTATTGTACGACTTTAAAAGTTTAGCTTACACTAATGTGTGACACTTGTGCCGTTATAACTGGAATAGGAAATTTTGGAGTTTTCTAAAAACTATTAAATTGTATATATATATTGTGTTAATGTAATTGTAAATATTGTGTTAAGTTATATGAAATATCAGAAATCGGTAGGAATTTTTGATTTGAAAAATTAATTCTGAGTTATTGTACTCGATCTCATAAAGAAAACGTAGGCTAAGCGTTTAATTTATAGAAATAATTCATCTAAAAGTCCGAGTTGTAAGTGTCCTTTGAGTCATTAAATGAAAACACAGAGATTTTAATTGTCCAGCTATGTCATTGCAAAATCCATTCGCCATCGCCGATTAACAATTATTCCAAAATATCCCGAATTATAATAACGCTGCACGAGGTAATATAATACAATTATATTATGCTCTGACGTAAGTCAAAATCAGAGGGGCTCAATGACCATTGAAATTCACTCGGATCGTTTACGTCCACGAAATCCAAAGAGATTTTGCCCGACACAGACGAAAATTCGTATCCGTCAGTTGGTAATTCGTTGAAATTATCGAGCAGGAGGAAGAGGAGGTCGAACATTAACGCGGGAGAATCGAAGGATTAAATTTTAAATATCGCGCAGCTATTTCCAGTGGCAGAAATAACACATCGACGTGCCGTTCGTCCAATGAATCATGAAACTCGTCGACCTGCGATTCTATTAACGATTAGAATTTCAAACAAGCTAAAATTCGATTATCTCTTCCATCGTTTCGTCTAATTTCCCTCGCTCGAATGTCTCAACGAGAAACGGAATTACGATGATCGGAAGAATAAAAGTCGTGGAAAATTTTGCCATGAAACAATATCGATCAGCGAGGAGATAAAAGAAAGATACTTGTACTTTTCAAGATACTTGTATTTATCGTGGAGCGTCGTGTAATCGAATAGAGGAATTACAAACGAAGCGAAATTACAGTGACGATAATAAAGTCGAGGTAAGAAGGAAGCAAGATCGTCTTTCGAACGACGAGGCAAGAGAATAAAGAGGAATCGTGGGAGCGAACGAAAGAGATTCGAAGAGAGATCCGGAGTCTCGATAAAAGGAAATGCAAACTCTTTCCGCGAGCTGCTCTCCGGCAGCTGCTTACAGTCGAAACTTTTGTCTGAAACGATCATTCCGCAGCCAGGTCTCGTGTTCATAGAGAGGAAGAGAAAGAAAGACAGACAGAGAGAGAGAAGATGTAGTAAAAGAGAGAAAGAGAAAGAGATTTGCTTAACGAGTTAAGTGAATAAAAGTGGAAGAGTGGCACGCTGAGCTAAAAACTGGTAACGACTCCAGCTCTAACAATCGGTAAACAGAGATCGGGTCAAGTGTGTTCCCAGTATAAACTCGAAGAATGGTAATACGTTGATTTTTACCTTCGCCACCTTAATACTCAAACGAGAGACGAAGGAAAAGAGACAGACGGATAGAGGGAACCATTGAGAGTTGGAGAAAAAGAGAGAGAGAGAAAGGGAAGTCGTACGGTTCACTTTACGTGAACATAGCAGGTATTTAGAGAAGTTTAAACTCCACGGAGTAATAACAATTCGAGATTTCACGCTCGAGGTAGTCGCATGTTATTTCACATGTCGCGTGCGCACAACACAGAATGTACACAGAAGGGCGCGAGTAAATCGCGGCGGGCTAAACAAATCTGTCGATCTAGTTTGGCAAGTGCATTAAACCCATTCCCGTCCGGAAATTGCGTCCTGCGTCGACGTATTAACGGTACGGGTGGATTTACAAAAATCGAACGAAATCGAACGGAAAACGTATTTCTTCGTTGTCTGTCGACAGATTCGAATTAGATGTAAATTTCAAAGTTTCTCTCTCACTATGTTTTTTTTTTGTATTTTACATTTTTTAGTTTGAACTGCTATAGTAATTTCATGTAGTAGTTGCTGGTTTAGGTGGCTTTCGAACTAGGGGGGCTGTGATATGTTAAAGTGTAATTTAGGAAAATATATTAAATAGTGATTTTCTAGAGATGACAGAAACGAATTTAAATACGAGTTCAGTTATCGGAGGGACGAGGATTTGCCTCTTTGTTCATCATGGATTTTGGGTCTACTGTTTTAGGTGGCTTTCAAAGCATGCAGACAGATATATTAAACAATAACGTAGGAAAAATGGCCTAGAACTGATAGGAGATTTGAATTCGGTTCTACTAACAATAAGTGCGAATTTGAGTTTTTATCTCCTGCCACCATAGTCCTCCCTTCTCTCTCGCTATTTTTTGAATCTCTCTTTTCGCCTCTAGAGGACATGTTGCTAACTAATTACACAGTGAAATTCATTCGGCACGATTAATTCGAACAATTAACATATAAAACGATAAATTACTTTTCGAAGAATTCGGCAGCTGGTAGAAATTCCTAACTTTATCGTAATTTATATACCATTTTATATTAACGGTGACTATGGAAATTATTTTTGAAGATTTTAATATAGCAGGCAATTGAGGTACACGTTCTGTGATTCGGCAAATATAATTGGTATTCGAGATCGAAATTAATACGGGGATGATATCGGAGATGCAGGGAGAGACAGGGAAAGAGAAATTGAGCGAATTGTGCCCGGGAATGATATTGGGATAATTATAATACCGTACGTTTCATGAAGTTGTTTGTCAGAGAAAAAAAAATACAAAAATTAACTTTGCTTACGTAGCTTGCACTAGCAAGTTTCATGGAAATTCTTATAGAAAAGATACAAACGAGCAGATAATATGACGAAATGAGATGTTGACACTCAATCTGCAACTAATTTCACATTTCATATTAACACATTTCCAAATGTAATCATCCAAAGTTAATTAAATAATAATTAAAATTAATTTTAATCTGAAATCTTTCGAGGGAACGAGCTATTTGCTCATTGTCAGTCCCATTTCACTTTATAAACTGCCAGAACCTAATCTCCTCGTCATATTTTCAATACTCTTATTTCGTTTTCTAAAGTATCACCCAACCTGCCGCCACTGAACAAATAGCAATTTTCAAAATTAAATATCTCCCCTAATTCGAATAAAAAACGGGCAAATATATTAACCAGTCAGCGACGCAATATTACGTCATTCGTCAAGTTACCACTTAACGATACGTTTCTTCGTATTTACCGTGGACAAATCTAAAGTGCAAGCGTCGAGTATTAAAACAAATTTTCTAACTTCCAACCCCCTTTCGACGACGTGAAACCGACGGCTTTAGACCGTAGTTATTAAATGTGGCCTCCGGTTTGCGGTCGACGCTGCAATTACCAACAGCGAGAGTGTTAAGATTTGCAAATATCGCGCAAAAGCTCCAAGTAATTCCATTGAATTTCCAGCAGCGAAAGCTTTGCCTGCATTCAAGTTGTTGAGTGTACGGCCATTGCTCGACGGGAGGTCAATTATCTCAAGAACAACGCACCAACGAATTTTCCTTAGCAATTTCTAATTATTTTTCTCCGAAGAAACGAGTCGAGACGCGAATTTCCGGCGATTCTGATTGCAACACGTCAGAGGATCGAATATTCTCGGAATCTCGTGCGGAGGATTACGTTTCTATCGACTGAAATATTCACGAGTAGTCGGAGAACGTTGGCTGACGATTGGAAATTCGGAAGGACGAAGGAATGCTTTTACTCTTTGTGGATTAACGCCGAGGAAATTCGTTATGCTTTGATAGTTCCATACTCTCGGTAATATTAACCGATTGTCAGAGCAATATTGAAAATATAAATGGAAAAGTATGAAATTAACGATTATAAAATATGTGGTAGCGAATTAGAATTAACTGCGATACAATTTTTGAGGATAGAAACGGAAATACTGTTGCACCGCCGATATCTCGACGAAATGATTAGAAACTTCATTCAATTGTAGGTCTGGTACCGATAGCATATTAGAATTAACCACGGTACAAAAACGAAATACTGTTAAAGAAACATTGACTAATTGTAAGTGATCAGAAATTTCATTAATTCGTAGATGTGGTGCCGATAGTGCAAAATATAAACGGAAATACTGTTCCACCACACCTCGGCAAAATGAATCAGAAACTTCATCTATTCGTAGCTGTGGTACTGGCAGTATTAGAATTAATCACGATACAATTTTTGAAGATAGAAACTGAAATACCGTTGTATCACCGATACTTCGACGAAATGATCAGAAACTTCATTCATTCCAAAGTAATAAATAACGTTCGCAATTCCATCGTGAGAGACGAGCTCTCGTTTCCTCGAGGCGAATCTCCAACGAGAGAGAGGGGTTGTAAACCGGGAGAAATAGCCATGGAACATTCGGCAAGCGTATTTCCATCGAAGCGTGCTAGAACGGTGCAGTTAAAACACCGAGGACAGCTTTTAATCGAGGCTAGGCTCTGGCCAAGCGAAATATTGGAATTAATCGCGAAGCCTCCACTTCGTCGGCTAACGAATGGAAAACCCGTTGAGAGTTAGGATCGATCGAGAAATAATGGAGGGATATATCGTGAAATCGATAGAAGAAGAACGTCTCTTCCATCCTTTCGTCCATCAACATCGAGAACCGAAGGTTTGCATCCTTGTTGCGTTATTTGGAGCATACCGAGCACGCTAAATCGGCCCGTTTATAAGGTAAATTATCAATTCCATATTCTCCTCCCGTTCCCGCCCGAATCGTTTCGTTGTTTTACACGCTCGACGGAGAAGCGGAACAATCGTTTTGTGCACGAATAATGCCACATTGTTACATTAACGAATTATTGTTAAACGCTGTTTGCGGAAGATCGGAGCTTAATAGGACGCCGACGGGATTGTCGGAACGGCATTATTCCGGATATTTCGCGTGGATGTCTGTCTTTATTTTTTTGTCGTTTTTTTTTCTATACTTTATGTATTTGACGTTTCATTGTTGGAGATACGTCGTGGAGGATGAACAGCTTCCGGTGGTTTTAGTTTTAGAACGGTAGTTGGGACGATCGACTGTTTTTCAGTGCCTTTGAATTTAGTGGATATTTAGTGGAAGTGCTCCATTGTCGATATTATTGTTTGGATGATTTTAGTTGTGCAACTGACGTTGATTTTTGTGATTTTATGAAATATTTCTGATTTGAGATTAATTTTTAATTAATTCCGCTATTATGTGTGCGTTGTACGTTAAATGGGGGAAATTATGTTCGTCGCTGAGGAAAATTGAAATTGGTTTACAGTTTGATGCACAAGACGAGTAATATCTTCGAGTATGACTAAGATAATATAAGTGCATGTAAGTCGGAGAAAGGGAATAAATGTTGTGTAAAAAATATTGGAAAGTGACAAAATATTTTTCCAATTAAATAATTACAAGGCGGTGTTTCTTTTTTGACGTCGTTCGCGTGACTTTTCCGTTTTTACTGTTCGTGCTTCGCAGCTTTTCTACCTCCTTGTTGCTCACGATTTTACATTTGCACTTATTAAATCCTCGTTACTTAGCTCTATGCAAGAAACGGATAATTATTCGCGAAATGCAAATAAACCATTCCCGACGGGGTGATCGTGTACTTCTGGAAGCTGAAACGTTGACTATTGGGAAGTTGCGGCATGCAAAAGGAAACTTGCTTCTCTTTGATTACTACACATTGCATTAACAATGTAATTTGGATAAATAAGTGCATTTGTTTTACCAGTAAGACAAATGTAGTCGTTTTGGATGCAATTAGGGTAGATAGCCATCTTTTGAGCGCCACGCAGTACGTAATATACATGCGTGGCATTAAGCCTCACGAATACCACATTAAAGAAATGAAAATCGACGTTTAATCGTGAATAACTGGTTAACCTTTTGACATCAAAATAACACAGTATTTTATGCGTCCGAAAAATACTATTTAATTTGGCCCAATTGAACAGTTATGTGCAAGCTTAGAAACAGAAAATTTGATTATGAAATTTGCTTTGATATATAACAATAATCAGGTTCAATAGGCAATAATTAAATGTCATTATAAATATTAAATTAGTAGTTCTGTCGATGCACAAGTGAAATGATTGAATAATTTAATACTGTACTGTATGACGTCTCACAGACATCATTGTATGTCAAGAGATTAATTGCAGTAAAGCCTCATAGAAATATTTCTCTTACAGAAATATTTTTTCTTTACACTTTGTATCATTTCAAGTTTTGATCGGCTAAGAAACATTTAGAGAAAACCTCTCCATGACAAGCTTGGTCTCGAAACTACTGATTGCAACTCCAAATGACTCATTCATCGACCCACCCTCCAGTTCAGCATCAGCATCATCTAAATCACCAATAATACCCACCCTCGACTGTAAACATTCCCCCCAATCACTCAGCTTTTCACCGAATCATCTAAACTAACGACAAAAGTCCTCTTCCCATCTGATGCAAAATACTCGCACGTACCTTCAACCGTGTCGTAGTAATACCTCGCCAGATGCAATTAATTGCAAATGCAACCGATTCGGACGAATGTGCACCCCTTTTGTACCCAGCGGGAGACACAGAGGAGAGACGACAGAAGCCAAAGAGAGAGAGAGAGACAGCAGGGTGGACACGAAGGAGGGGGTTTGCGCGGATAAGCGAGAAGAAGAGGGTTGAAGAGGACAGAGCGAGGAAGGTGGATCGGAAATTGCTTCGAGCATACTCGCTCACAATAATGCCACCTCTACGTCCGTGTGTTGAATTACTGTACGGGGTTGCGTGTATGAGGTTACGTATCTGTACAGGCTTTTTCACAGCACGCGGGACCTACTTGTGGAGTCAGCTCAAAATATGAACGATGTTTTTACAGTGGGTTTGTCATTTTTAGTGGGAACTTGTGGAACATCTAATTCATCGGTCCTTTAACCCTTCAATTCGAAGTGAACCGTACCGTGGGGCCACTGTCGCGATAGTCATTTAACAGGTTGAATGCCACCGATGTTTCCCTTATTTCGTCATTTCTACTGAAGTGAAACTTTTTTTATGAAAATCACATATTCATAAAACAGAAATTTTAAGGACACTGATTGATCGGTGTTTAGCAGATCTTCATCTTCTTAATGCCAAAATTTAAATATTCAATATGTTAGAAAATTCATAAATATTGCAATTTAAACGTAACATAAAATTTTATTCAATTCAATAGCGCTGGCCACCGGTGACCCCCATGGCACTCAACCCGTTAAAATTGCCGGCACACGTTTAAATGCTTAAATGCGATTTTCGCTCATAGCACTAGGGGACACATGTATGAGTCTTTCGTCTATGCCAATTGTTTTTGCCAAACGTATATGAAAGTTGCTCGGCCAAATTGATGATCTAGGAGGAACGAATATATGCGGCAGTAGTTCGCCAAGGGTTAACTTCGGTGACAGGGTGGAAATTTCTATCTCTGTAGTTATTGTAGCAGTACATTGCGGTATTGAGGAGTCACTTGGTATCACTGGATCACTAAAAGATGTTACTTGAACAGTGGTTTGCTCCGATTCGCCCGACGAATAGAGACATTCTCCTTCTCCTCATATATTTTTTTATTCTAATATGTGACTGTGTGAAAAAGGGTTTAGCGACGAAATAAGTGTTTAGTTTTCGATTATCATTCGCCAAACTCAGATTTCATGAGAAAATATCATAGGAATAGGCGGTGCAAGGACAGTCTCCCTTTACCCGAAACTTCAAGCCAAGTGACTTTATTGCATTTGCAACTCAAAGTCTCAGATACCGCAAATTATGGTTCAAAGTATTTTGACTAATTCGGACGTCGAATTCACTTCGGAAAATTAAATCTGCTGGAATGAAAGCGAGTCTCAAGCAGTCATTTTAAATAATGACCATTTTATTGGTAAACCATCGTCCTTTCCCGAGTCTAAAATTTCAGCCCAAAATCCCCCTAAATTGCCAAATAACTTAGGATATTTAAGCTGAATATGGAAAAATATGTTACATATAAAAGAATGCAAATTTTAATTCCACAATCGCCCTAAACTTGTTCATTTTTGCCAGTTTTGCCTAGTTTAGGATCAATTTAGGCTTCATACAGCCCAAAATAATCCTCAGCATTCTTATTTAGAAAATTACTCTAAGCCCAATCTTAAGCCATACATTCTATAATGAGGAGTTTTAGAATTGGATTGGAATTGGAGTGATTTTAGGAGATTTAGAATTTATATGGAATAAAATGATAATTTAATTCCTACTTGCTCCTGAAAGCCCTATTTTTAGAATATGAGTCGACAGAATTGGAGCTTCTGAAATATTTTTAGGAGATGACAGATTAAATTGAAATAAAAATTTTACCTGATCAGTCCATATAACTCCTGAAAATCATATTTACAGGACTTTGAGGCGCGTAGACACACTAGTTGAGGATTTTGAGGTTCAAAATGGTATACATAATTAAGCGGCAAATGAGGAATCAAAAGAATCTAGGATTTGAAGTTTCTTTTTAGGCTGGACTTTTCGACTCGGTTTGGTTAAACTTCCATGTTCTCCATTAGGTGCAGAGTTGCAGAGTTTCCACGCGTTATGAAACGCCCTGTATTACACGTGCGCGCGCACCGCCACAGAAACACGGACCACCACCACGGTCTAAGAACAAAGCCGACGGCAAATGACAGCAGTAATTTTCGCAAACTGTTGTGGGATGCATGCCGAGGCATTCGAGGCACTGTGTCCGTCTATGCCGCGCTGCACGAAATGCTCTTTCCCTCTCGGTTCTTCTACTTCGTCCTCTTTCGTCCTTGTCCCTCGTTCCGTTGCATTTCCTTCCCTTTTCCACGTTCTCCATTGGAAATGCACGTCTCTCTTCTTCCTTTCGGTCTCGTGCAGACTCCGCGTGATTTCACCCTCTCGGCTCTTAAGCTCCGTTGTTGTCTTTTCGTCCTACGATTATGCCGATGGCAGAGTCAGCCGGTGTCGTTTTGATCCTGCGACGGCAGAATAACTACGATGGACCAGGTGTGCTTTGAGTTTACACGGTTCAAAATCTTAGACGTCTTCTTTAGTCTTCGAAAACAAGATTATATTTGTATTTTTCATATTTTTCATGGTCCAATCTTCAATTAGTAGAACCAAGGTCACATTTCTTGCGATACGACCATGCCAGGTTAAAAAAAAATCCGAAAGAATCAACAATGTAGTGGAAAAGTTAGTAAAAAATTGCACTTTGAAAAGAAAAAGGGAAGATTTGTTTTCGAAATCTTTACAAATCATTGAAACTCTGTTTTCTAACTCCTCTTGAAAGTTTAATTGTATTACAAAATCACGTCAGCAACGAGGAGAAGCAAAGTTCCCCCGATAATACCAGGGATGATACTTAAACGCCAACGAACTTCCCAAGAGCCGAAATTACCACAAAAAGTGTAAGTATTCCAAGCGCCACTGCGTACGCGCCAGTTAACAAAAAACTAACTAGATCCACGGCCGTCCTATCAGACCTCCACGCAGACCGAACGAACGAAACTGCTGTACACCCAATTAACACAGAAGCATGGATCTCCGACCCTTACATCCACGTGGAAGCCCATGAGCGTGTAGGCAATCGCTGCCATTCTCCGAGAAAGCTGGATTTCCTCGAACATCCACTCCGATTGCAAGCCGACCATCCAATTGACTGTCCTATCGTTACAGCGTCCCTGATTCTCCGTGAATCCGATTCTACGATCATGCTATGTGAGCACCTCCTACCACCTACGATTCTCTTCCCTATCTCCGCATCCGCAGAATAGAAGGAAGGACAGAAAATTTCGCGTTATCGCGAGCACGGCTCGCGAATAATACCTCGTTGTCCCCGTCGTTAATCCCCAGTCGCGCGTAACACCGATGGATTTGTAACGGCGTTGTGAAAAAATTCACGATCCACCCTGATAAATCTCTCGCGGAGCGCAAAACCACTGTAATTTACTGTATTTTTAATCTCTCAGAGAAACTTGTTTCTCCGTGACAAACCTGGCGAAACACCGGCACAGGGGGATTTAACGGGGTGAAAAGAAGAAGGGACAGGAAGAAGAAGAAGAAAAAAGAAAGAAGACGAAAGACGATGGACGATCTTGATCCTCGATTACGCAAAGTACATCGGGTATCGTAAATGTTTCAGGAGGTTTTCAAGGGCGCTCCCTAGGTATACATTATTCAACCGGAGTCTCCGATACTGGGTCTGGTACTACAATAACGAAATAATACCGTGGGTACGTGCCACGGTGAGCATTGAAGCTTAGAAGTTCAACGAGAAAATGCTTCCAGCATTAAGTCGTCCAATCTCGATGCTGGCCGAGGTTTCGTACGTATCTCGGATGTGCAAGAACGTAGAACGGATGCACCTCCGCGCATCCAGATGCACTCGCGTGCCACTGGTTGAGCGTGCAGTGCACAGGCGCGACGGGACATCCTGCATGTGGGGAATAATGCCCAATTTTACGCGAGGCAAAGATCGACGGGAGTGTATGCGTGTCCTGGTGGCCGAGACGAAATCCGCTTAAAACTTTCAAAACCTGCCTCGAGGCGAGGGGGGAAGGAGGGAGAGAAGAGAGAGAGGGAAGAAGAGGAGAACGAGGGAGAAAAATGGTTGGGGTGAAGGGGAGAAGGTAGCAGACGGGGGATCTTATTTACTTTAGGATGTATAGGGTGTCCCGATGGAGAAGCGGGAGGTACTTCGACAACGGTCATTTTAACGTTCGAGGAATCTGTTAGGGTAGACCATGGTACGATAGAGTATTGATTTTAATCCTTTTAAGTCCGAGTATTCTAGTGACGCGTGCGACGGAGATGGAAGAATCTGGATGGATCAATTTTGCGCTCGGTGTAAATGATTTTGGTTGAATTTGAATTGAAAATGCGTTACGTTGTATTATATTCTCGAAAATTGTAATAACGCGAATTTTTCTCTTCTTCCTTCTATGCGGAGATAGCGAAGAGACTCTTGCTGTTCGACTATTTAAAAATGGTTAGGGAGTTGTAGAATCTCTCGTTTTCAACCGCCTATTTCTGCAAATTCGTTTTTGGAGTGCCCAAGTCTACTAAAATAAACACAATTCCAGAAACGAAATAGTAGGAATAGGTGATTAAAAGTGAGAGGCTAGGCATCTTTCAGTTGCCGAACTATAGGTGGTAAGAGTATGCCCGCACAGTATGATCATAGAATCGGGTTGGAACAATCAATCGAATGGTCATCCACCAATCGGAGAAATGACGATGTAACTGTCATCTGCCAGCTTCCATTTTGGAGAACATCAGTCGCGAAATATTTCAAGCCCCGTCTGTTCAACTCGACAAACGGCAAGAGTAGACAAACAGAAACAAAGGAAGACCACCAAAGACACCAAAGCACTCTTTCAAGAGTAAGAACGTCCATGGCTACCGTCGACACGAAGTCAACCCTTTTTTCCAGGCTCTCGTAAAAGAGAGCCGCTCCGTACTTTGAGACACCCTGTACGAAAAGTGAGACGTACACATGTATACGCATATATGCACAAGTTGGTATCCCTCTCACGGTGGTACGGCTTCATCCATGCGTTAAATTCCTCCGGGGGATTCTTCCTTCTACCGTCGTTCTCTTCCTCTATCTCTCTCGTTTCACAAGCAGATCCTTCAGCCTCCTTCCGTGGCCTTCCGCACCCTCTGTTCGCTCGCAACAGCGGACCACCTCTACTACCACCGCCGTCCCCTACGGCGACGCTTCATTCTTTCTTCTTTTTCTTCCATCTTCCATCCTCCAACTTCGGCGGCGGCATCAACTTTGAACGCTTTCTAATACATCGATAAGAGATACGAGAGGTAGAAGAAAGTAAAAGAGAATGAACGAGAGAAAAAGAGATGCGCAATCGGAAGCAACATTGTTTTAATTCCATCGTTGGAGGGTAAAAGGCGCCAGTGGACGATGTCTGTTTTCTCTTCGTTTTAAGCGAGGAACTTTAACAGAGCCAGGAACAAGCGATGAGAAAATGAACGTTGGTAACGTAGCCAAGCACTGTGCACAGTGCAATCCGGCTTTCGGATATCCCGACCCGGCAATGAATTATTATTGCCGGCCGTTCGGTATTGCCGCGGATGGCCAAAGTCCGGTGGTATCGCTCCAGTTATGAACGATAAATGTCGCCGGCGCGGCGATTATTCTGCGACAAATGGCTTTCCGAATTTCCGTACTTATTGCCCTTTCTTTTCGGCCGACTGGCCTCACGTTGCCGTAATTGCACGGATTACGGATAGAAACGAGTTCGGACTTTTCGTCGATGAGTTTATATCATTCGGATGAACGGACGTTTCTGTCGGATAGGAAAAAGCTTTTTCTAACGTATCGGAAATGTTTCGTTCGATGTCCGTTATTTTGGATATCTCGATTGAATCTACATTGACAACACGGTAGCTGGATGAGTTTCAATCTGTTTCTATTTCATTCGATATTTAAATCATCCTTCTTCTTCTAGCTCAATATTATTGTACTCCATGGAAATCCTCTTTAACGGTAGTTTATTTAATATCGACAATGAAACCTCACAAAAGTCGGCCCCTACGGGTGCGTTGGGCATCGGACTACCCGCAGCTCCGGTCATCCGAGTAAACGCATTTACTTTGCGAACCACCACGCGTGCCAACTGTTTGGTCAATGAAACCTACCCTAAAAATAACACTCGCTCGTGCCGCCTTTTTTTGCGGCTAATTTCGATGCAATTTAACTTGGAAAAAATTGTAAATATTTTGCAACTTGTTTATCTTTCTTTCCGTGATCATATCTCTTGGAGTTTTGCATTCATCTCGACGTAGGGGTTATTCTCTTCGGGGGCACGTAAAAGATGGCAGCGTGGTAACATTTCTCCCTAAGGACACGACACACACAGTCAACCAAATCGTGCGCAGTTTCATTGAAGCTCGGATTAAAAAGGAAAAAAAAAAAAGAGAAATTCCAACTGGTGCGCACGCGGCAACGTATCTATGAATGTTTCATGCAATTTTCTTCCGCATGCATAAACGAGGATGAGTAATAATAGTCGGCTCAGGGCACTTATTATCTACATTATAGACATCGGACAAGAAAGATCATATGGTAAAAAGGGAGAGAATGCATTTTTCTATAGACACGTTATTTTTCTTACTCCCACGTTAGCTGTTTGTAATTCATTTTCTATCCCTTGGATGCGTTTCCGGTCGTTTTGTGGGTCCTATTTCCGTGAAAAGAATTTTACGAAGAAACTTGCTACTGGACACGTGTGCGTTTGGAGGATTTGATGAAGTTATTAAGCGAGGAATTATGGAACAGCTGGGCTCTTGGTAAGAATTCAATTTTGGTACGATTTACTTCTCCCTTTGGACGAGGAACGGGCAACTGGCTCACGAATTCATACGGGATATCTGTGAAATAATATTTTTCTTGGGTGATTTTTTTCCAATGGTGTCCTGTTTTTCGGAACTCGGTTGAATGGGAGGAAGTCATCGAAAGGGAGAGCATCTGGTTGTAGTTGTTTGCATTTGTTTAAATTATTAGGAACGAGTGGCTCCTGTAACATATTAGTATTTTCGGCATTTCCTGAATTAATTTCATCGTGATAGGATCTAGTTTTATTCGCGAGGATTAGATAATTCTCGTCATAAACACTGTCTGTCGTTCTTGCGCAGAAATTATTACGACTGCCACCGCCATCATTCAGAATTAAAAAAGTAAAATAAAAATTCGTCAGTGATTCTCGATATATCCTTAAATTTCATAACTTTCGCAAAACTTGAAAATTTCCTATCCCATTTATCGTATCACGCGTGACACTCATTACTGTACGGCAAGGGGTTAACAGCCCTATCATATACCACATGCAATTAAACTTTCAGCCGAAATACTACCACAACTTCAACAAACCTCAAACTTCCACCGACTTCTCAAAAGCTTCCACACACACGTCACCAGAAAGAAATTTCTCCGAGTAAAATTCAACAAGACTTTACTCTCCTCAAACTCAGGCCCACAATTTGCTATTCCACCTTCCACCTTTCACCCCGCAATATTCTTCAACCTCGATGACATTTCCAAACTACTCGGTCCAACCTCTTTCTCTCTCCTTTCTCATTCTCTCCTCATCAAGATTTCTCAGCCAACACAAAAGACTCTGGCTCATCAACGATGCTACGATTCCATGCCATTACCACAAGACACCGTAGAAACAGATTCAACAAAGTACTCCTCGACGAAGTCATTTTTCGTGCTGCCATGTTAGCCGGTGCATCGCCGTCGAGGTACCGGATGATCCCGGTAATTATGGCTGAAAAAGCTACACCACGTAGACCTAGATAGATTCACGTACCGATGTTCCATTTGCGAAGGCGAGGGACTCGTTAGCGAGCGTAAAGCTCGAATCGTACGCGAATGATAATTAGCCGTTTGCACAAAGCCAACCCGGCAACAGCTACGTCGCCCGAATCTCTCGATGCGTTCTGGTAATAATAAATGGGAAATGCCGGGTGTTTCCCGGCGATGCTTTCCGGGTCGAGGTCGTTTACTATTCTTCAACGTCGGAAATCAGAGCGGTACCTCGCAGATTCTAATTTGCACGGTGTCGGATTATTCACCGTTATCTTCGATTTAAGTTTAGGGTGAATCTGCGAGGTTTAACCCTGCTGTTTTGCTCGTTTATATTCCATATTCGTATTCCTTCCAGTCGTAGTAACTAGGCGAACAAAGGTGAACATTTTGGGAAACATGAGATACATAAAGAGATAGACGTAAATGTTAAATACGTTGAATATCAAAAACTAATATTTAGAAACATGGTATCTAGTAAAATATGATCTCCATTTCGGGTGATATAGACCAGAGCAGAACAGCACGGTTAACCCGTTGCGGTCTGAATTATTTTGTCAATTTTGAAGTGAGCCAAATGAAATTAATTCCCAATATTTTCTATCGTTGGTTATTAATTTTGTTTAATGATAGCAATATCTGTAGATTCCGATGGATACTTATGTGATAGTACAAAATCATTATTAAATTTGACGGTCGATATTAAATCGTTAGAAAATGAAATGAAGTGAAAATCTATGTTGAGTGTAGCTCGACATAGGACTACAAAGGGTTAAGGGAGAACGAATGTTTTAGAGAGGGTTCGAAGGAAGGTGGGACAATTAGAATGTTATATGGTTTGACGTCATTATTTTTGACGGTGTTTGCTTTGAGTTGGGGTGAGTAATTTTTTCTGTGGTAGGAGTCACTTGATTTGTCGTCGATGATTAGACTATCGTAGAATGTTTGAGGAGTTTATGTGAGATGTTTATATGAAACTGTACACGTTGAAACGCTTGCCTTTGCAACTTTGAATGATTTTGATCCTGTAACTCTTGTTGAAAATGAAATATGATATTTATAAGATCAGAAATAGCAAGGACCAAAGGTCATCCGATCGAAAGGTACGCGACTAATATTATAAATTTGTGTGATTTAATTCGTAATTTAATTCCCGAAAGGCGGGAGTTTATTCTTTCAAAGTGAAAGATCCTGTATGATTTCACAGAGTCGAATTATTCCTGTCGAGCGATGATATAATTTTCTTTCATAATTTAATTCGTTAATCGGAAGGATCACTCGGTGAATGGCATTCTGCGCGGGAAATTAGAAACTCGAAGAGAAAAGAGAGAAAACGTCAACGAAGGAATGGACGGTTAGACAAAAATATCTTCGGTATTCCAATTGAATACGTCAAGCGAGAAATTCGTCTATTATTTGACGTTGCATTTGCTCGTTTAAGACTGACAGTACGTGAAATAATTTTATGCGCAAACTATCTATCTTCGGATGGATAACTCGAGGAGGACCTACGGCATGGACCGCTCGTTTGCTGAACCTCAACCATCTAGATTACTACGACTGCAGTCAGTTAAAATCACTGCCACGTTCTGCTCCAATTCACGATGAAGATTATTTACGGAGGATTAAAACGAAAGACGAACGAATTCGAGAAGTATCTGCAATTTTTGAGAAACTAAACCTCAGCATCTGTTAAAACGGGCGTGGAATTTTGCATTGGTCATTTTAATTGTTTACTATGTTAATGAGATTTTTTTTGCATGAAATTGATAATTTTTATATTCCTAGTAATCCTATTTTTAACACTACAGAGTATGTCGTATAACATATAATTCCCAAATTTGATGAAAAATTTAGATTCTATACAAGTCATTTCGAATTGTTCTAGGGGCTGCAGCTATGATTTTGAGCGACATATTAATTATTGGATATCACCAAACTATTAACAGCGTAGAGCCGCGATACAAGTCGCAATTAATAGTTAACTTCAAACATTGTAACTTGGAAACAATACTCTTAGAATATTCTATCGCAGTAAAGCTTTCTTATTACCATTGAAATAATAAATCCTTCCAAAGAATTTCCATTTTGTTCTCTACCTCAGCAAACTGGAATATGGAAAAACTGGGACTCTCAATTACTGGTTTTCGGTTCAAGTTCTCGTTAGCTCCGGGAACTTTTTTTTAAATTATTATTTAACATAACGTAACTGCAGAAATGATGTGTCGCTTTAATAGCACAATAATCGTTAAATCTGTTAAATTTAAAAGACTGCGATGAATATGGAGACGAAACAATTACTGGATCCGAGTTCAGGTCTTCTCCACCTTCAAGTTTTTCCAAATTATTCTAAATTTCCCTAAACCATCTAAACCTGTAGATCCTAAGCAAAATGACCGTTAAAGCCGATCTACGGAACAACGACATCAAGTAGTCCATTGAACGGTATCCATAATCGTGAATTGAATCCGCTCACTGAAATCATCCTCCAATGAACTCTTTGCCAATGATCGTCTCATACCTCGATATACTCCCCCACCAAATATTAGCAAAGTGAGAGTTATATCGTTCAAAAGGACGAAGAAAAATCGCCAAAATACAGAGAGAATGTTTGAACGTAAAAGGCACGATTTGGTCCCACGGTGTATCGCCGCTTTTAAAACGCATCCCTCGTGGCTGAAAAGGCACTAAAGAGGCGGCCGTAAATATCGAAGCGAGGGCTTTTTAGATCGTAAAATCATAAGCTTTGTATGCGTCTGGAGGCTTCTGCCGTTAAAAACACGCCGCCTACGGGCGATAGAGCAAGGTATGCGACCGAGGCAGGTGAATATCGACGAACCGGGGTACCAGAGGAGAGATACCAGGAGACGACGGAGAGGCCAAGCCGGAAAGGTGGATGGGAAAAGACGTGGTAGAGAGAGAAAGAGAGGAAAGAGAAAAGAGACGGAACCGTGTGTGTGTCTAACAGGGACGAAGAGATGGAAAGGGAGATCGGAGGATCCCGATTATTCAGCATCGGCGAGATTTGCAATCGACATTCTCTCCCTTTCGCCGCTCATTATATATGCGGTTCTATCCGCACTGATCTCCTCCTCCTCCTCTCTTCTCTCAGAGACGAGAGGATCGGTGAGTCTTCTCGGCGGGAAGGGAGGTGAAGGGAGGAGAGAGAGAGAAAGGGAAAGAGAGAACCTCGAACACCATGAACCTGGTATATCCTTCGAGGCTCGACCACCCCCACCAATTAAACTCCTTCTCGTTCGCGACGTCACGAAACCACTGAAAGTAAGATGCCCTACGAGAGAAGAGGAGGAAGAAGTGGAATAAGATGAGAAGGACGAAGAGGAGAAAGAAGACGGACAGCGAAGAGAAGGCCTGCGAAACCGTGGACTCGAGACAAATCCACGTAATTGGTATTAAAACAATGTAAAAGAAGGGCGTCGAGCGACGAAGGGAGAAAGAGACGAGAGGACAGGGAGAACGGTCGTTACGACGTTTTGTAAAGTCGGCTTCTGAAAAGGGACCGCCGTCCTTCGTTCCAGCCCTTTTCAAAGACGAACGGCTTTATACGTTCGGTCTGTTAAGACCGAAACTCCGGAGGTACTTTGCCTTTGACAGCAAATTAATTTCCCCTTTATTACGGATCCTGTAATTCCGACTCGTTATTAAGTTCCGTCCCGGTACTCTTCTCCGCCCCTTCGATGAATGCGCCGATACTTCGTCGATGCTTCTTTCTTCGATTCTGACTCTCCACGGGGACAAAAGTTTACTCGCGCTTTGGCCAGAGGACACCAGAGACGTCGAGGACTCTCGTGATATTTATAGGGAACGAGATTGCTTTAAGAGGATCGTGAAAAATCGTTTAAACTTTAGATCCCTCGAATCTTTATGAAATCTTTCGAAAATCCGCTTATGTTCGATGCCAATTTTCAATTGACATTTTACATGACACATAACGAAATAAAGATACTTAAAGAAACGAAGTGAAATAATATTCTTCTTAAATAACTCTATCTCAGACTTCTATACCTTCACCCTTTTCAAACTTCCCCCTCTCCAAAATAGTCTGTCGCGACGTATCGGAAAATTTTTTTAATTTAGACTGTTAAACGTAGAAACTTTCTGTACGTCCTGTATTGTCCTGTATCTAGATACAATCATAAATCGTGCCTAGGTACGATCCTAGGGACAAAAATCGGATAATCGAGCAGACTGCAAGTAAGTGCAAAGAATGTTTTTCCACGCTTCACAGAAAAGTTCCTTCTTCAGGAGTCCCTGCACTTTCCCTCAAAAATAACTTTATAAAAGGGTCGAGTGCATCGTCTCGGCCTCTCTCTTTTGCCATATAAGTTCAACTACACATTTCCATCAAATAATACTACTAACTCTAAAATCACCTTGTACAGTAACATTAAGTCAGTGTAAATATATTTAATTTCAATCCAATCGGACTTTTTAAACTACCGATCGAGCATCCGAGATCGAATCACATCCAAAAGCATCCCCTCGAGTTCGCTAATAGAATCTACGCCACAGAGCTTCAGAATTGTCAAACAATTTGCAGCGATCTTTGCAAATACCTCAAAGAAACCTCGCGACCGTAAATCCCCTAAAATCTCTGCAATCCGTATCCCAAGTTCCAACACAGACTTCTCTTCTTTCCCACTCCAAGATCCTCCCCCTCGCAC
This sequence comes from Cerceris rybyensis, assembly GCA_910591515.1. Taxonomy (NCBI): domain Eukaryota; kingdom Metazoa; phylum Arthropoda; class Insecta; order Hymenoptera; family Crabronidae; genus Cerceris; species Cerceris rybyensis. The sequence continues at coordinate 12,718,865 of OU342790.1, forward strand.
CCTCGCAATTTCTCCAAGGAATACACAACGATACATTGTTGGTCGCTGGTAGCACGGTGTCGATTTTTTGCCGCCCTGCCAAGTATTTTGCATACTTAAAAAGTTTGAACTTCTCTTTGTAACGAGCTTAAGTCGTCGCGCGGTTAACGAGGAATGATTTACCACGTTCCTTGCCATATGGCACGCACAAACACACGCGGGAACCGACGCCGTTCTTCGTACGAGAGAAACTCATGGTGTTCGTTGTAAGTGTGCGAGAGGCTAAGAGAAGCGGCTGTATATAAATCACTGCCGAGCCGCGGAGTACGGGCCTAATATAATCGCGCCTAATAAAGTTGGCAGCCAGTAAATTTTCTTAACTCGGTCCACCGAGGAGATTTAACAATGTAATTCCAGGGGAAATACACACGAATTTTGCTTGATGCGCATCACACGGAATTAAATTGTGAGAATAGTTCTAATACACAACGATAAAACTGAGTGATACAACGGTAAAGGTACAGTTGTGGCCGATGATTCGCGATGAGGGGTGAGTTTCTGGTGCCTTCGGGGTGAAATGTTGGTGATAGGGGGATTAAGGAGTATTTTTTTGTACATACAGTTACGAATAATGATTTGCGACAGGGGGTAAGTTTGTTTAGTCTCTGGTGTTCTAAGTGGGAAATTTTGATGAAAGAGGGTTAAGGAATATTTAGAATGGATATTGGATTATTTGATTACGCTTGTAGAAACAGTTGTGGACAACGATTCATGGCGAGGGATGGGTTTGCGTAGTCTGTCGTGATTTGGTGTTTTGAGAGAGAAATGTCCGTGATATGTATCGGGCGCAAACGATCTGATGGCGCGTGGCAAGTGTTTTAGTCTGATTTAGCGGATAGAGACATCCTCCGTTCGTACGTCATTTTCAATTCTAACGCGCTAACAGCTGAAAAAGCTGGACATTCGTTATGTCATCGTGTGAACGACGAAAGGAACGTTTTGTTTCCAGTTATTGTTGGCCGAGATTCATGTTTTCAGGAACGATATGACGGGAATAGGTAGTGCAGTCGACAGTTTCCCTTTACCCCCGTGTGATACCGCACGCTATCAAGTAATTTGCGACCAGTATGTTGGTTATGGAATATTTAAGATCGATATTGAATTATTTAATTGTGTTTAGAACATCCGTCAGGGACAGTGATTCACGATGTGTGACAAGTTAGTGCAATCTGTGGTTATAGAGATGAAACTGTTAACAGTTTGGAGAGCTAATTATGTTATGAAGCATTTGATATTAATATTTCATAATATCGTTGGACTAATGAATGTAATATTTGTACGCTTTTGGAGTTTCTGCAAGCCGGTACAGTTACGGATAAATGTTTGTAAAATGTTCTATGTTAATTTCTCTATCTACGACCTCAAAGTGGAAATGATATCCGTTCTAATTTATCGTCTAATAACACAAAGGCTGATAATCTTGACATTAGGTTTACGGAAGCCATCAAATTGACGGATTCCCGCCTTTTTCGAAACACCTTCCAAAATTACAGAGACGTGGTATAGTAGATATTTCACGTGTGTCTTATAATATACAAATTACTTAACTGATCATCTTCTTTGTCTCCTAAACTCGTTATTTCCAAAGTCCTTATTTAATATATTTCGGTATAACAGATTTCATGTGCGTAAATCTAGTGTTAAGGACAGTTTATGACTTGCATTTTCCACACAGAGAGCTAATTATGTTATGAAGTATTTAACACGTTAAGCGCCCACTTCTAGAGACCGGCACCACGCTTTTAGAAAAGGTATCTTTCTATTTGTTTGAATAAACTACATTAATTTTTGATAAAATGTTTTACTTCTTACTTAAAATGTTTAATTATGATAATTATGATTATATGAACGTCAACGAAAAATTAACGACCGGTCCCTAGGGACCGCTGTGGCGCTTGGCGTGTTAATATTGGTATTTGATAATACAGTTGGATTCATGAATGTAATATTTCTACGCTTCTGGAGTTTCTGCAATCAGGTACAGTTTCAGATAAATATTTGTAAAATTTTCAACTACCAAAATTTCCAATATTGACTTTTCTGCATCTACGACCTCAAAGTGGAAATGATATCCGTTCTAATTTATCGTCTAATATCGCTAAGGCTGATAACCTTAACGACAGTTTATGACTTGCATTCTCCACAAGAAGAGCAGAATCGAAAGGTTCCCCGCGGATCGATCAACCATGCAAAGGAACGAGTTATTAGGTTACACGTCACCCCTTAAACTGGAACGAGGGATGTCTTCCCTATGGAAGTCGTAAATAATAAAACCGTTAACGCGCTGCAAATCAACGTCCACGACTGTACAACGTCAAGAACAACCTCCAAACACGATTTCTCGTAAATCGAGAAACGATTACATCCGGTCACATTGCATAGACTTTCTTCAAAAAGAGGGAGAAACTTTTCATTTACTGTAAACCCTCTTCAATTCTTGATCTCAATCTTTACCATTGGAAAACAAGAATCGCAAGAGGGACACGAATTTAAGATTGGCATTATCATCAAGGTACAACCACCGAGATCAATATCGGATAGCAAATACGATGCCGCCATTTCGACCACGTTTGAACAGGAGGGACTCCCGTAACTTTTTTTTTCCACAATGAAAAATTCAATAGCTGATAATATCTCGATATTTACAATATTTCTTCTCGCGCAGAGTACTTTCTTTTTCCTTGGATCAGAGACAGACGATAATGGCCGCGAAACGAGGTCAGCCGAAGTTAGCGGGTGATTAAAACTTCGGTGGGAACTTTCTTGCAATACATTTTCATCGATCCTCCGTGTACTTACGTGGCGCCTGGCGTCTTCTCAGCGAGAAAAAAACAAGGAAGAAGAAAAAAAACATTCTTTCTCTATCCATTTCTTACCATTATGATCGTTAGCCATTAAAATCCCAAATCTCACCTATCACGGAAGAAAACACGTGGTCCTAAAGCTTCCAAGATGAAGATCTTGGCGATAGAAAAGGATTTCCGTGAAAGTTTTTCCTCCAACTTTCCATCCTTGTATTCCAGTGTCAAAGAAAAACTTACCGTCGTTACAAAGTCTCACCTTGCGGGTAACCGCTATGAGCTGAGAGCTGCGCGCGCATGTAATCGCGCGGGAAAAAAGGAAGAGTTTGAAAGCGCGACCGAGTGGCACAAATAAATTGTTCTCGGGCAAGAAGAAGCAGGCGTTTCGTGGGACGGCTTAGTTAAGGGACCAAACTCGTGTTCGGCTCGACGCTAACCCAGCCGTATATTTACATGGGAGATTTACGGTACGCTGCTACCGATCCCTAGCATGTATATTCTCGGTGCATTAACGCTGAAGCGACCGGAGAGAACGTCCCCGGCAGAAGCGACTAGTTTGACCTCTGGACCTCTCTCCTTCCTTTCTCTCGACAGATAGTACACGCGTGTACGAGCACACGTACGTTCGCAAATGTGCCTGCTAACCGTACGAATACTAGCCGCTGGAATCCCCGGGGCATATGATTACGTCTTTCCTTCGTTTTTCATCAATTCGCTGCAAGCTAGTCTCTCTTGGTCTCTCTACTCTTTTTCTTCCCTCTTTCTACTGTAATTCGTTTTCTGTCCGTTCGTCTGTGACTACGTTTCCGGTCGTTTTGCGGGTCCTATTACTGGGAAAAGAGGTTCCGGTGGAAAGGTGGAGTGACGATGTAGCGCTGGAAAATTGGATAAACTTATTGATTGGGTGCGTTACGACAGGGGATTGATTTTAGGGTGACAATTTGATTTTCATGTATTCTACATCTTTATCGGTATTTATGATCGAATGGTTTAGAAAGTTACGGTGATGGTGTTTGGATTCCTATACCATTGGTTGAATATTGTATTGTATATTGAATTATCCAAGAAACTGTCAATTTTCTGGTATGATTCACGAACGTAGCAGATTACGAGTATATAAAGTTTTTGGCTTAAATTACAACAGGTAACTATAACTTCCTCGTATAAAGAAAATTAATTTCTGCGAGATTCCTTTCATCTTCTCGGAGCCAGGTTACTTAACACGGTGATTCTCGAATACCGTGTCGATTCTCTGCATCCAACCACTTTTTCTAACAACCAATTATTTTCCATGTCCTTTTCTCTCAACGTCCTTAAAACTACTCCTGATCTTGCTTTACCTTATTCGGCGACAGTCAATTAGATCCACTGCATTTACCTCGGCAACTCCAATATTCCACGTTCTATTTGAAATTTATTTATTTAACAAGTCAAGGAATCCTCCCTATAAACGAGTTGCTAGATTTCGAATGATTTCACAGTTAGCCCACGCAGAGGACAAAAATAAGTCTTCGGTATAGCAAGAAAAACTCCAAAGCCCCAACGGTTGAACGTTCTCTCAATAACTCCGCGTCGAGTGTATTTTTGGTATTGTTATTAATAATAGTACGCTAACGACACGAATGACTCGAGATTCGAACAAATCGGCCTCACAATTGAGCTGATTCGAGTTATTAATGGTCGAGCATCGATCAATCGCGTCTCTCTAGTCGACCCTGTAACGAACGATGACGAGTTTTATTAATATCGTGGATACTTTCGAAAAAAAATCTCATCCTGATAGGAGTTCGTCGAGGCTTCCTTGTAAGTCGAAACATTTTTCTCGCCTTACGAACCTGGCGTCATGTTATTCCGATGCTTTGACGCGGAGAACATTGGAAGAAAAGTTGCCGGTACATGTTCACCATGGATTACATAGTCGTTGGAACCCCCTGTCAGACTTCCACAGTACAATTACCAAGGAATTCGGATTCGTTTCGGTTCTAAATCATGGATATTATTAACACGTTTCCTGCTACGACGTTGACCGGCGAGCTTTCTGCGATATTAACCTCCTCTGCAGTCCCATATATCAATGTCGCTTTCATTTATCGCATATTTTATGCCCGATTCGTTTCCACTTCCAATTTACCGATGATACCAACTGTTTTAGTCAAATATCCCGAGAGATTGTTCGACGTTTCATTCGGAGATATATTTATTGGATTGTTCTGCAAGTAACGTTGTTTCATGGCGTTTTAAAATAATATTTGTTTGATATATTTCTTATACAAACTATTCCTGCGGTGCTCTCACCATGATTTTCATCTTTTAATGCGTGGTTGGTAGAAACTTTTACGTTTTGATGCTTATCGTTGATGGAAATTTATTACTTGTGGGACGACTTAATATATTCAATGGGCGAGACTTTCGGTTATGTTTTTCGATGGTTATGGAAGTGATTTGAGTCAAAGATTTGAAACATTTTACTTCAAACGTATTTTTCATTGCATCAATATACTAAGTGCTGGAAAAAATTCTTTTTTTTTTACTAAAAGTCCCAAAATTCACAAAAAAAAGGTATTTATAAGTCTGGGGAACGTTGGAAAAGTGTCATAGAAGAATTTTTTTAAATTCTGAGTGTTTCAATCTCAACATCAGAGCTTTTTCAGCTATCTAATATATTACAATATGGTAGAATGTATTAATGTTGGATTGTATAAGAAATTATACAAAATTGAACCCTTCAAAGAAGTTGATAGTTTTCTCAGTAAAAAGAATAAAACGTGAACGCTAAAAAAATAAGTCGAAACTACAGTGTTTACAATATTCTGTTTGCAGTATATTTAATAATCACGATTATTAAAGGAAAGACCGTAAAGGAGATTGAGACCTGATGGGTCATACAAGTGGTACAAGTTTAGGTAATGCTAGCAAAAACTACTTTAATGTTAATATTTAACATTAAGTTCACTTTGATTAAATATTTGAAGAAGTTCTGAGACTCCGAGGTTTGAATACTATTGAAAGTGTCGGAGCCATTCGAGGGATTCGAGAGTTTTGAAGAGTTTGCATCGTCTGTCTCGAACTGAAGTGTAAAAATGGAAAGCTCCATCTCGGATAAAACACTGTAGCAAATTGTTTGCAATTTTTGTTCGTTATTTGACAAAAAAAATGAAGTTACAAGTCGAGGGTTAAAGTTGTCAGTTGAAACTCAGAGTTGCAGGTTGAAATTTTAGTGTCAAAGGTGTATATTTAAAACAGAATGTATTATTCCTTATGAAAAGAGATTTTCTCACTTTCAACATCCAATTTCAAGTTAAACTTCAGAATATTACATGTTTATAGAATTTTAATCGTATATTCAACTCATCCCCCGATTAAATCCTGGCAATTCACTTTCATATAAACGGGCCGCAATGTATATGAGATAATGGAGTTGCAAAATGACTTTGTAACGTGCTCCAACTACTTTGTTTACGCAATTTCGCAGAAACTATTTTGTAATATGGAATTTCAGCACTTCAAATATGTCGGTCGCCGTAGACCGCCAAAGTTGAGTTTAGCGCGTAGGATTCTCCGCCAATGAGATTTTCGTGATTTCCGTACAAACTATCCATTTGATGAGAAACACGAAGAATTGCCAATTGCAAAAAACGAGATCGATATAATCCTCCGCGTTTCTGCGATTTGATATCGTATTTTTACATACACATGGATTATTTACGATTTTCATTTAAAGATGAAAATGTTTCATGGAAAACTAGAGTATTGGCGATTCGCAAAAACAGATCGTTTTTAATGATTTTCCGCGTCTCTACGATTAATATCATATTTTTACGTGCACAGAGATATTTACGATTTCCATTTAAGATGAAAATGTTTCGTGGCAAACTAGAGTATTGGCGATTCGCAAAAACGGATCGCTTTTAATGATTCTCCGCGATTCAGCTTTTCCACGGGCTCCGCGAGATTTACAATTTTCATACAATGAAAAGAAGTTAATTGGGAACTAAAGCCTTTGCAATTCGCAAAAACAGATCGACGCAGTTTGAATAGCTTCGCGATTGGTTCCGCGATTCGACAAGCTCCACGAGTTTTGTAATTTTCATTCAAACGGAGAATCAGATAGGCCGGTAGAGATTATTTTTTTTTTATAAAATGTGTGAAAAATTAAATCAACGTGTCGAAGATGATATCCCAATTAATTCCGCACTTATACTGTGGTCTTTGTGTCGAAGGAATGATATATACATATATGAATAAAACAATAATATATAAAAAATTAGCAATTTCACGGCGTATTATTAACACTAGAACCAAACCAGTCAAAATGATTGGTACACAATTTTTTCAAAAAAGTCTCCAAGTTTATATAAAAGCCATAGAATAAATATTCTACGTCTATATCAATAAACGTAAATCACCCAATAGATCAAATTTTCCGCCGCTTGATTCCTCCTTTGTTAAAGTACTTATTTAATTTATTAAAATATGTTAATTTGACGCCGGTAAATCTAGTGTTAACTACCGGCGTTGAATCTATTGTAATTCAATACATTAAAAAAATACTTTAGAAAAAGGGACATGAAGAGGTGCAAAAGGTAATCGATTCGGTAATCGAGGTGTTACAAAAGCAACGTAGAATATCTGCTCTCGGAGTCTCCTATAAACTTGGAGAACTTTTGGCAAAAATTGGTAACCAATCATCTTGACTTGCTTGGAAATTCTACTGTTAAAAATTAGAAGAATGGAGCAGAATATGAACCATGAAAAAAGTAACGAAAATTCAAGACACGGCGTAAATAATTTATCAACAAATGCCTATATATAAACGATATAAGAGTAAAAAATAGAGAGTAATTATGACGAGGCACGGAATACTGTAAAATATCAAATAAAAACCTTTTCCAAATAGTGCAACCACGCTTTTAAAATCTGGATAATTAAGCTCTTATTAGCTATACTTTGTTGAACTACAAAAAGTACCAAAGCTACAACAGAAAACACTAGCTAAATCGTTCTTTAATTTTAATGTATCTTTAAAAAAAAATCAGTGTTAATGCGTGCAAAAGAAACAAACAAATCACGTTCATCCAATCTGGGAAAAGTATGAGAAAAGGTCGAAGACGAGAAGTACCGGTACTCCGTTTTGCATTAACGCGCTAACTGCCAACTCTGGCCGTGTAACTCGACCATTACAGTCCGGCAAATCTCCCTGAGATAACGCAAAGTTACAAACTGACTCGACTCTCGACTCGTTAAACCTTAGAAAAGGAAGATTAAAGGGATTTTAAAAATACAAGCGTACAGGTCTCTACGACGTGGCGTTGGGAAAATTTCTGAAAATTTCGCCAATGGTGGAAAACGCGTTACTTTATTCTCTCGTCTTTTTTCGATGCTTCACTTCCTTCAATTCCTAATTTAAATTCGTTAAATATGCAGTTGCATCTATTTATTGGAATAATTAAATGAAGGAAATTGAATTTAATTAAAAAAATTCTAATATATGGAGTATTTATGTAAGAGAAAAAGTAATAATTCATTTTCATTTTCAGGAATAATATTAGAATACAGTGGCAATGTCGTTCACCTATTTTCCCATCCATATTGTTCCTATGTTCCTCTGAAAGCAAGGGTTAAATGAAACTACTATGATTTCCATTTACCGGTACAAATTAGCTCATACAAACTGGCGTTCGTCAATTCCGGAGAATTATTTGTCCAGTCGTCCGTCGGTTAAATGAAAACAATTTGTCTAAATTCCCTTCCAATATTGATTTTTCCTTTCACAACAATAATTGCCAATATCGAATGATACTCCGCCAAAAATGAAAAAGAATAAAAAAAAAACCATCGACGAATGCCAAAGTGAAAAATACTACGATAGAAAATTAGCACGGAAGTCAACAAGCTTCTAGAATTAATCGTCGCCAAGAGGAACGGTTAATTAACGAGTGGAAACGATCTCGTCGGGAATTAATGACAGAAGAAAAGCATTTAAAAGAAAAAAGGTAAAAAAAAACGTGGAAAAAAAAGAAATACCTACGTCGCGCATCGATCGCAAACAAAAAGTAATGTCCAATGATATTGGAAAGGGTCCGACGGATGATTTTTAATATCTACCGGTCAACGACTACCAGTTTCCACATGAGGAGCCACGGGTCTTGAATAAGAGAAGGACCTCTCGACACTAATCACGATACGTGACCATCAAAGCCAGCGGATTCCCGGGCGGAACATTGAGTTGCAAAAGGAAATAGAATAAAAGCGAGCAATTAAAAGCCAACGAGAGTCAGTCGGTCCCTCTTTCTCTCTGGCCCTCTTCGCTCTCTGTGCCCCCGTGGCTCTTCTTTGCTCCCTTTCGGAGCTTTGCGTCATCCAATCAAGGTAGCCGCGTCTCTCGTGCGCGCACCAACCTACGTGTTTTACGATTACGTATACACGCTGACTTTCTGTGAACGCTTGCGTGTAACTGACAGGTTTTCCTCTCTCTTTCCGAGACTCACTTTGTCTCTCTCCTTTTCCGTTACACCCCATTTCTCGTTCTCTTTCCACGTCATTCAGTTACCATCTCTCTTTCTCGTTTCGTCGATGTACCTCCTCTCGCCTCTCTTTTTCTATCGGTCTCTTCGTCCAACTCTCTTTACATCGTTCCCTCTTCTCGTTCCAGTCGCTATCTTTCGTCTTCTCTCTTGCACTTTCTTTCTCTCTTTCTCTGTATACATGGTCCCTCGTCGAGATCCTTCCCTTGTTAGGAGTCATTTCAAACATTTGCCATATCACGATCGTCCGAAGGCATTTCTTGCCTTCCCGTATCGTCGAACCGCGGACGACGTTTTCTCTATGGAAGGGACTTTTAGGCGGTCTCGACGCTACGGGTCTTCGAGTCGTTTAGAAATTCGTTGGAAACTTCCAAGGAATGCAACCGATAGCCATCGGTGGATAGGGTTAAACCTCGAGCGGGGAATAGTTCGGGGGAAGGTAAAACTTTCCAGTAGATCCTTCCATCATGATTGATCATAGTTGGATGATAATGAGCGTTGATAATAAATACAAGGTGGCTAATGGTATTTAAACTTATCTCGTGTTCGGCGAGTTTCATCGTGGCGAGGATTTCAGCGCCAAATTTGAATTCGAGAGCGTTCTCGTTGAGAGAATGACGTTGGAGTTTTATCGTGTATGGCGAGGTTTTCGGGTGGAAAATAGGTCTTTTCAGTAGGATAGAGTTTATCGATGGCCACTGTGGCAGGAACTTGACGGTGGGAGAATTAAAATCGTCGATGGGAATAACTATTAGGTTGAATTCTCTCGACGAAATACAAATTCCACTCGAGCGAGCCTAAAACAACATTCCAAATCGGAATACGACCCTTCTCCTGGCTAAAAATCGATTCTGTCCCACTGAGCGACAGTCCTTCGGCACAAATTAGCCGTCCATTCGCTTTCTGCCCTCGGCCGTCCGAGAGACGTTCTTTCTGCGTGCCTCCTTTCTATGGTATGCGTCGCTCCATCTACCTTCCCTCCTTTCCTCCCTCTCTCTCTCCTTCCACCGGCTATTTTTTAGATACTATCCACAGGCTTCTCTTGCAGGCCTTTCATGAATATCAAGCACGAGTATACATGGTGTATCGTATCGCGCGTTAGACCTACCTCAACTTTCGAGGACGCAACAGCAATGGAAAAAGACTTCTTGTAATCGCGTGTACCGTTTGACCTTGTTTCATAGTTATTGTACTTTTTTGTACTCGTGCAAATAGGAGATACCGCGGTTGACATTTTCAACGCACTTCGTTTATGTGACCTTTTACACGTATGTGGAAATTAAACCTTTAATTGTATACTCTTAGAAATGAAAGTTGTTAGGTGTGCACGGTTAGGTATCGTTAAGTGTGCTGGGTAATCTTTTAATATTGCGGCTAATGAACTGTCAGAAATTTCATTGAATTTACTGAGACCGCTGACTCCAACGGAAGTGGGTGCGTTAAGCAAAGTAACCGTGAAGCTTTAACAAAGATTCATGAATCTTGGCATCGTAAGGTCCGCTAATGTTACTTTTGTAAGCTGCACGAGAATCAGGAAGAAAATTCAAAAGAGAATCGTATGATAATTCAATTCTTATTTACCGCAAAGAAAATTTGTTTAGATAATAGTGAATTTACGAAAAAAAATAGCTAGTTATCGCTAGACAAGAGAGATACTCGTTAAGGTGAAATCCAGGACAGTCCATGATATGGCTGCCATCGGATCAGTTTTCAGATTATTTCAAAGGCTTCTTCGTTGCCCCCGCTGATCCGCCAACCGATCCTTGTCAGACATTGGATACGATCATCCATCAAAATTATGCAGGTCAGCCACGATCGAGCTTCCGATCGTGAAAAAATCGCAAACGTATTTGTAATTAACGTAGCATCGATCTAATAATAAACGACACGGGGGATGCTCTCGACCAAGAAAGAGGGGCATTATTTCCATCGCGCGCGTTATTACACGGCTATTCCTCCGCGTTCTGCGTCCACGGCGATCCTTCGTAAATTGGTGGCTCTGCCAAGACTCCCATTGCTCCAATAACAGGTTGTCAAACGGTCGATACATTGTATCGAAGAAGCTATCCATTCGATCGGCTATCGGAATTATGCAGCCCGACAACGATGTACCTACGGATTGGGGTGAAGCGATAGATGCATTTGCTATTATTAGCAATGGCCTGGCTATCGATTCGATTATCGTCCAACAAATATATACGACTGTTATCAATCACTTGAAATTGTCACTCGAGGGTGGAGATTGTTAGAAAACTCGAGGCTTGAAGCTTTTCAGACGTTGGATCCGTTCAGGGGGAATGCATTGTTATCGATGTTTGGATGAGTAATGAGCCACTAATAAGGAAAAATTCGGAGTCATCGTCGATGACGTGTCGGAATGTATTATATGCTCGTGTGATGCCGATGCGGTGATAGCAAAATATAAGTGTGCGTGATAATCACACGGATTGTGTCTCGAACGGATGGTCTTTATTCGATGTGTTAACTCATCTTGCCTAAGAAACGAGCACCGTTTTCATACATCCAACTATATCTTTTGATACAATGGAAAGTAATTTTCGAAGAACGAAGTAACTCATTTTACCGGGCGAAGGATTTTCTCGTTGTACTCAATGAATAAGAATTTTCCAGTAACAAATTAACTAGCAGGAGAAACGTTCCAAATGATGATTCATCTCCTTCATTGAAGAAAATTCTCCAAACGGCGACTTAACACGTTCACCAAAGAAAAATAAGAAACTATAAATTCAAGTCTTCTCATCCAAGGAGAAGAGTCTCCGAAACATCGTTTTAACTCGTCCTCACTGATTACAAGGTTGTGGAGGAAAATTCTCCAAACGACAACTCAACACGTCCACCAAATGTCAATAATCAACTACAAGCTTAAGTTTCCCATCCAACGAGAAGAATCTCCGAAACATCGTTTTAACTCGTCCTCACTGGTTACAAGGTTGGGGAGAAAAATTCTCCAAACGACAACTCAACACGTCCACCAAAGAACAATAATCAACTATAAGCTTAAGTTTCCCATCCAACGAGAAGAATCTCCGAAACATCGTTTTAACTCGTCCTCACTAGTTAAAAGGTTGTGGAGGAAAATTCTCCAAACGACGACTCAACACGTCCAGCAAAGAACAATAATCAACTATAAGCTTAAGTTTCTCATCCAACGAGAAGAATCTCCGAAACATGGAGTTAACTCCTCGCCAGTTGAAAGGTTAAGGAGGAAAATTCCCCAAACGACGACTTAACACGTCCAGCAAAGGACAATAATCAACTATAAGCTTAAGTTTCCCATCCAACTAGAAGAGTCTCCGAAACATGAAGTTAACTCGTCCTCACCGGTTAAAAGGTTAAGGAGGCCCAGCAGGGAGGGTCCGATGTAAGAAGACGATCCCATCCCGCGCCATTAACGATTTCTATCGGTACACAGGTGAAAGTATAGAAGGATCGTGTTGCCTTAGTCATCGGGAGAGACGTATTGTCGGACGTCGAGTAGGCAGAACAATGGGCCGATGCGTCAGGGACGTACGGCCGTCTACTACCGTCGAGATGCGGGTACATAGAGAATAATTATCGTTGTTTGCACTTGGTTTTCCCGTCCATTCGGTACGTACCGTACAACATTTTTTCGTCCTTAATTGATGGGCCGATAATGGCGCGTGGGCTCAGGAAGAAGCCGATGCTTCGGTTCGGTGGGCGTCGTATTCTTTCGGGGTACAAGCTCCTCGCATCCCATCGTTCGTGTACGGTAAATTAAATACTCGCGTGCTTCGATGGTGCGTTACTAATGTTTTATGCGATACGCCAACGAATTAAACTCGAGGATAAAACTTCCACTCCTGGAAACACTCCAGGTATCGATAATATCCTTCCGTTAATTGTACCTCCAATGGATTTCCTCCTTTCCTCCATTTACCTCCACCCTCGCAAATATGTTCGACGATGCAGCAGTCATTTCATCCTATTACCGTTAAACAATACAAAGTATACTCAGGTTCGAGAGTTTCCAAACAACACAGGATTGTAAATCAACGAAGAAGATCGATTATAGAAGTATACGTCCTCTTCGTCATTTAGAGAAATCGACATAAGTCTCTGCGTAACTATCGCCACCGTCGAATTATCCAAGTGCCTGCGATTGATTCGATAACGGCCAGCGTATCCCTTCCGTCTTCCAAAGGATAATTAATTTCGGCGACACCGATAAATTTCATGGACCCGTCTCTCCTACTGCTGCTACCGCTGCTACGACTCCACCCTCGATTTGACCGCTTCGAGGCGTCGATAATGAGTATCGGATAGAGACGGATAACGATCGTACAGACCCCGATTCCTTCGTCGACGCGTTTGTAAATAGTCGAAGGGGACACGCGCGTATTCGATGACTCGATTGGGCAATTTATGGAAGCGATAAAAAACAACGTACGTCTCTTGGGTGTACAATGAGGGAAATTGAATGCGATGTTCTCTATGGAGTTACTTCCAACGTATTTAATTGGTACGCGGAATATTTTGACTTGTGAATAGAATACTTTTTAATCCTTTGACTGCTATGGACGCTTATATGGGCCTTGCAAAAGATATCGATGGAGACTATGGACGCAAATACGTGCCGTACGAAACCTATTGATGGAGAATATAGACGCAAATACGCGCCCTGCGAAACCTATTGATGGAGAATATAGACGCAAATACGCGTCCTACGAAACCTATTGATGGAGATTATGGACGCAAATACGCGCTCTATGAAAGCTATCGATATAAACTATGGACGCAAACATGCGGCAAACGAAGGCTTTAACTGTTTACTATGATTTCATACGTATTTCGGCAATTGCTTCTATTCAATATCCATACTGCGCGAAAAAGTATTCAGTCTGTGGTGATCGTATCTACCGATCCGCAGTCAAAGAATTAATAGATTCACTGTGGTCTCAGAGTTCATAACTTATCGTAAACCCATACGATTTTGTCCTTAATAATCTGTGTAAAATGCAGAGATAGTATCTACACGATTATCGTCATAACCTCTAACGGAATATTGCAAGATTGAAATCTGTAATAAACGATGATAAAAATCCTACCTACTATTTCTATTTACTATCTTTCCCGCCAAATAAAAAAGTTCTCCAAGAAGACTGCCACAGTGAACTTAATGGTGCTCATAAAAGAGCAACGATGGCCTGCAATTTCTTTTATCATGGCAGTACAGAATGAAATATTTACTCGCTACTTGTAATATAATAGTTGTTACACAGAATAGCTGTTATATATCGATCGAGTGTCATGTACAGAGCGTCTGTCCGCAGAGTGTCGCGTTCAATTTCATCGAGTGTACACATACGCGTGTAACTCTTAGCGTGCTGGTTGTCGCTTTGGAATTCGATTCTTCGCGTTTATATCGTGCACCTGGATTGCGTTCAAAATTGATAGCCTCGATGGTGATCGACGGTTATTGAAAAGCTCTCGATAAACGACGCGTTTATTTTGACGCGAAAATAACTGTCTCCTTTAACCCTCTGCATACGGTATATAAACTAATCGATTTCATCGAGATACCCATAACGTTACACGAACCAAATATCATGAATTACTCATAATATTACACTTCCAAAACGCTACCTGCAATACAAACGGAAGACAGGAGTTCCTGCTTTGTTCTAAAATTTTTGCTCATTCAAATCTTAACATGAACCCAAACAGTAATCCACGCAGACGTATTTCCACGTTAAATTTCTCCTAGTATTGCAAGCATAAACCACGCGTCTCCGTAAATTCTCTTTTTTCCTGTGCAAAAACCATTAAGCGATCCCTGTCCGAGTGTATTGCCGACGATGATCATCGAGGTAACGTCGAATTCAACGGCCCTCAATTTACACGGTGCGCCGTTTTATTTTCCACGCGTTTCAAATATTTTACAAGCGTGCAAACACGTCGACGCGGATAATTACGCTCGTTATTTACGATGTTGGAAAAGAGAAGAAAAAAATAGAGAAGTAGAAGAGAGAACCATAGAACGTTACTCCCCGAGAAATATTCCAAACACATTGGAATTTCCAAATTTAGTATTCGTCTTTTGTCCTCGGAAAATTCTGACGAGGGAGGTTTTCTTGGAGTCAATGTTTGGACTGTCTGGAAGAAAAGACGGTCGCGTCATTCAATGTAAAATCAACAGTTCGTTTAAATATAAACGAGCTGTGTCGAATGAAGAAACGATAGCTCGATGAACACGTTATAAGTGGCTGCATCTAATTTCGACTCTGAACAGACTGTCTCGTAAGGATCGACGCGAACCTTCACCCAATGAGCCTTTAGTTGCGTGAAGAACGCGACGACGTCACGGATGCAGCCTTTATTTACATATCTTGATGTATCCGCACGGTAGGACGAGAAAAATCGTCCACAGCGCCCACACGATGTTTTCGACGAAAGGGAGAGCGACCGAGTGAAATAAAATGTATTCGGGAGCGAGGGAGAATCGTTCTTTGAGGTTCGAGGATTGAAGAGGGCGTAATTGAAGTTACGGGGGTCGTTGAAGATACCTGAAGATAATATTGTCTGGAATAAAATCTATTTTTGATGCTGAATGCAGAGGCGAAGGGAGCCTGTGTCGTCCTTTATTGTTGGAATGATAAATTAAGAAAGCACACGAATGTAGATTATATTTTTTGGTCGATTTTTCTAACTTTTGAATTATGTAGTTTTGCAAATTGTATCTTACATGGGTCAATTCAACAGTGCCAAGCAAGTCAAAATGAGTGGTCTACAATTTTTTCTAAAAATTCTCTGAGTTTATGGGACAGTCCTAGACTTGATATTCTAAGTTGATCTTATAAAACATAGGTTACCAAACCGATCTTCTTTTCCACCTCTTGATTCCTCTGTTTCCAAAGTACGATGCAATAACGAGTGCTACTCGTGACGCGATAAATGTAACAGTCAATTTTGAAGTATTCCCAAAATTATAAAATTAAAAATATCAGTGAGTCCTGATAAAAAAAAAATAATTCTATGCTAGTCAGTATTACGTTAAGTCATATACTACTTTCGAAATTAAGGGCTCGATTATTATTTTAGCAATTAATTCAGAGTTTTTGCACATTCAGTCACAAAAGAAGTGGCACGGTAGGGGTTAATATATTTCAATGTAATAGATATAACGCCGATAGTTTCAGCGTTAAGGGATAGGAAAATTTGCAAGAATAAAGACCAAGTTGAAATCTACGACCTTTGGGAATCACCAGTGCTTCATCACAGAAGAAGAAGAAGACTGTCAAATAATAACGTCAATTATTTCAAAAGTGGAACTTAAAATGACATAAATTACCGAAAGTTCAACTACCAAAACATTATCAAGCGCAACACCATCGTCTCCTTCAAAATACCCGTTCCATCGTTCACGGTGAAGCCGAATAAATGATCCGTTCAAATCGGCCATCAAATTTCAGTAATCAATCCCCAAAGATACGGCTCAGCAACCTCTCGATGGTGCTCGTTCGCCGTTAATTTTCCATAAATAGTCGATTTTCCAAAGGGCGCGATATTTCCCTCTTTTTTTCCCTCTCTTTTTTGATCCCTCCAATGTTTCCAGGAACGCGCGATATACGGTATTCACAGCAGATGACAGAAATCGTTAACGGCCCCCACATGTTGCTTTCAACGAAGAATACAATCGGCCAATGAAAGGGCCGCAGGCTCAAAAGGTCGTTCGTGCATACGAGCACCAACAGTGGTCAGTGGATTCGTTCGTGCGGGCATACGCGCGCGCGCATGTACTTGTTCCGGATGGTTTGCTTCTGCGCAGGGAGGAAGTTGCCGCGTGTGCGGGCGAGTCCACACGAGGGAAGCCTTGGCCCTTGCGAAGGGAACAGTTTCGAACTGCCTAACGCCTCAGGCTTCACTGTTTCGATTTAAACAGTTCCTCGAAAAGGGTACCCACTCGAGTCCTTCCCCATTGCTCTCCTCTATGCTCTCCCTGTTTTCACATTTTATCGGCTCCTATCGTCGCACAAAACCGTAAACTCTTCTCGCGTTTCAACGGGAATAACGAATCGTTTGTATTCGAGGAATCTTACCGTGCTTATCGCGAACGATTCAGACCTTTCTTTCCTTTTTCTTATCCTACTTCCTTCGCAGTCTATGGAGGTACAAATTTGAAAATCTTTCGTCGCTGATATCGTACCGAGACATTTTTATCGGTATCGTCTAACGACTCTGACTTGAAGAACATTAGTTTCTCAATTTCAATCACTTATTTCTCCCATTTTGTTTTTGGAATGCTGAAAATCTATGTTCTAAAGTGAACACTGCAAATGGTCGTACAATCCAAGAACGAAATGGCGGAAATAAGCGGTTGAAAACGAGAGGCTTCGTTGCTGGTTAGCAAAGTTAGAGTTGTACTATACTAGGGTGTAAGAAGGGCAACAAGCGAGGTGAAAATACCGAAATTTCATCAGGAACTGGAGAACGAATTGGGAAATACGAGTGTTTCGTTTCCTCGCGGAAACCCAACGCCGGGAAAGGGTTGAGGGGAAAGGGGGGAAGGAATGAAGTTGAGGAGAATATCGCTTAATCTCCAATATCGGTGTAAAGGCTACAGTTTCAAGGCAATCGCGAAAAAATGATACGACAGGTGGTCCGTTCGACGTGGCAACGTCGCTGGTATCCGGCAGGTATCAGGTCGGATGAAACTCGGGCAAAACTGACCGTGACTTGGCCAACAGTAGGACTATTAGTTTCGTTATCGTAAATTCCGGCTTCGTTTGACGCGTCGACTTCCACGCGACCCATATACGTCTGACGCTGTTAAGTCCTCGAGAACGGGGTTACTTAGAAAAGCCGTATTAACGATATAAGTATTCGCAGTGCGGTACAGCCAGGAAAATTGAATGCGACGATTCAGGCATTAGGGGATGAGGAGAGAAGTTCCCCCATTTGACTTGTCTGTGCTCACAATACGTCGGAATGTCACGTATATCCTGAGTGAATGGAAGAAATCTCATTATCTGCCAACGTCTAGAGTGTTAATATTCAATTTCGTCGACTGTACAGATAAGAATCTATTCAATTACAATGTTGGGATTAAAGTGTGAAATTGAATTCGTCGATTTGAAAGTTATCGATCGAATTCATTTAAAAATTGCGCCTTACTCGTTCTGCAATCTTGTACAAAACGTATCTTAACGGTCGACGTGTATGTTTTAAGCGCGAAGGACTGCAAATCGTTTAGTAACGATTTCCCTTCCTTTTTATCCCCAGTCGGTTTCAAGAGTGTCACGAAACGACCTACTTGCCGGCAATGTAACGTAATACGCGTAGATGAAAGAAACACGTCGGTACTTTTTTCCAGGCCATGGAGACTCGAGCAGTTATCGAAAGTAATCGCTGTCTTGGGTACTTCGGTCATCACGGCCGAGTTCACCAGGACCGTTTTCGCGGGCTTTCGATATCGCCCATGGCCAAGTAGATGGAGGCTCGACAATGCGATTTCATTATGGAAATAGAGCCGATCGGTGCGAAACTTTTTCAAGTTCTGGCGTGCATAATAAAAAAAGGGGGGAAAAAGACGGAGGGGAGAGGATAAGAGAGAAGGAAAAAGAGGAAGCTCGTAACGGTATTTCGCCTTCATAAATCATTCATGGGACCGTAAAAAAGTTCGTCCTCGTCGACGCTTCTGCCGCAAGATTGACCGAATAAATAATATCCCACGGAGATAAACGCGACTTTATCGAACGTTCTTGCACACCGAGATTGTTTATACGCGCCATCGCATCCGGGTGACTAGAAATTCGTAGCTGGCTTTCCTTCTTCCGTACATCGGAATACCTTTTATCCCCTATTCGTGCTTGGAGAACGCCCGAGAGCGATGAGGCACTTACTGTGAAAACCGAGGAGTCGTTTGGAGACGTGAAACGTTGCTTTGTTCGTTGCGTTTCTTTTTTCTCTTCTACTCCCTTTTTTTAAAAAAAAAAACATATACCTTCAATTTGTACCGTCGTTTGCTCGAGGATCTACAGTTTTACGGGGATTTAGAATCGTCAAATGGTCACGTAGAAAAAATTCCCTACGGGTTATTGTAGCACGGAGATTCGAACTCGGAACTATTAATTGAGAATTCAAGTCTCAACTTCTCCCTTGACACTAAAACCCCATACGGATTTCTCGTTCGTCGCCGAAGAGACAATCGATGGGAAGAGGAATTCTAAAATCCTTTCTGCTGCTGGGAAATTTTCATCGTTACGTTTGCTGGCCAGGCGATAGAAACAAGTTTTGCTTCGTCAAAATGGAATTGTACGAATCGATTGATCGACTGACCGACTGGCATGTGTTATGCGAGAATACAAGTAAATAACATTCGCTCTGAACAAAGAGCTTGATTCGATATATATATATAAAAGTAAAGCGTGTCCGAACGAATGAGTCTGCCGAAAAACCTATCCATCATGGTTCTGTGAGTTCACTTTGGTTCGCGAGCCTAAGCTAGAAATTTTAGTCCATATACGCGCCGATGACTCGTAGTTTTTTCCTCTGTCAGACTATCATAGAGGCTTTGAAGTTTGCAATATTTCCGTGACCATGGTGACGTTTCTATGGCAAGGAGAATGAAAATTCTGATAGATTTGGTACATACGATTGTATAATAGAAATGTTAATGAAATATACTTGGGAGGATGTGTGGAGAATTTTTTTTTAAATAATACGTGCATCGTTCTGTTAACACTAGATTTACGGCAGCTGTCAAATTGGCGGGTTTCTACTTTTTTAAAAATATTTTTCAAATGTATAGAAAAGCATTGCAGTAGATATCTTATGTTATCATACACAAATTACTTTTTTGACGCTCAATGCATCTTTTTTCAAAGTATTTTTTCATGGGGATCACCGGTGACCGGCGCTATTGAATTCAATAAAATTTCCTATGACTTTGAAATTGTAATATTTACGAATTTTCTAACGCATTCAGAATTTAAATAACAGAGTTAAGAAGATAAAGGTCTGCCGAATAACTATCAATCTGTATCTTTCAGGTTCCTGCTTTATAAAGATTTGAATTTGATAGAAAAAGTTTCACTCCAATAGAAATTATGAAACTAACAAAATACCGGTGGTTCAACGTGTTAAATACACCAGGTTTAGTGACCATAAATCTAGTGTTAACGATTTAATATGTTTCCTAAATTTGTTACTGAGTTCTATTGAAACCGAAAGATTTCTGACTGAAGAAATTATTCAATTCACATTTCGGTCTGTTGGCTTCAATTTCTATGGAAATTTCAATGCGTTGTATAAAGTTATACGTCCTCCATAATTGCTACGCGTTAGTGTCACTCGTAATCTGTGTTTTGTTCATAAATTGAAAATTATCTAAAAACACGTCCGATATCGAAGTATTTTTGCAAACCAACGATGCAAATGGTTATAGGGGAAAAAAATAAGAAATATTTAAAGCA
This sequence comes from Cerceris rybyensis, assembly GCA_910591515.1. Taxonomy (NCBI): domain Eukaryota; kingdom Metazoa; phylum Arthropoda; class Insecta; order Hymenoptera; family Crabronidae; genus Cerceris; species Cerceris rybyensis. The sequence continues at coordinate 12,739,682 of OU342790.1, forward strand.
TCCAAAGAAAAAACACTCGTATACGTATATTCTATTTTCATGAAATATCAGGTGGATTGGTCTCGTCCGATAAACCTCTCAAAATAAACAATACCAAGATAGAAAAATCGTCCGTATCGGTTTATGGCAGACGAAAAATCTATTTTTCTTCCCGAAACAATTCACAACGAACGATCGAGCGCGTTTTCTCCCGAGATTTTTCACCGCCTGTGTTGATTCTGATTTCGCGCGTTCCGATTTCACTGTGAAATACCTTCCGCGAAAATCGACACAAACAGAGAAGATGAACTTCCTTGAAAAGTTTCGTAGGATAAGAGCTTTTACTAATTATGTTTCGCTCAGAATTCAAGCAAGACTTAAATTTCACATCTCCTCGTTCTTCATCACGGTACATCGGATTCCTTTTTCTTCAGGTTCCTTTCTCTGTTCGTCAGTTTCGTTGTTTCCATTCTTCGCATTGACTGAGATTAAACGAACAAAAAAACCATCCGACGACAAATACCATTGAAAGAAAAACTGGTAACACGAGAAACCATGTCAGCCTGTAATTCTCGTCGCGTTCATCCACGAAGGTCGATTCGAGTTATACAACCCAGTGAAATAATCTCGCGTGATATTTAAATGCTCGTATTCGCGTCAATGTCGTGCAGTAACATTTCGTCGCGTCCTTAGAAAGGCTAACCAAACCTGACTCCCTTTCGAGCTCAACGAAATGGTCTTCGTCGATGCATTCGGAATATATAACGTAACGTGTTACAAAAAAGGAAACACCCTGGGAAAAGGGAGCTGGTGACGAATACGGAGTGAAAGACTCGAGCTTCCAATTAGCGAGTCCGAGTTCGATTCTGAAGTACTTCTAGAAGACTTTTCTCAAGCTATTCATAAGTATTCTGTGTACTCTTACCAAGTTATTTTATTATTATAATATATTTCCTCGCCGATGATTCAAAACACGCGTAAAACTGTACCTTCTACGGAAACGACCATTGCAATTCGAGTTGAAACACGGAAGAATTCAGTAGATTCTGGTGTAACGTGGTTAATGTGTAAATACCATGTTGTAGAAATTCACGTTGGAGGAATTCGTACCTACTGTGTAGGAATTTTTCTCATTTAATTCGCATAATGTAAAGTAACGTGTTTGAAATTGTTGTTTTATAATTGGAAAGCATTTTAAAAATGAATGGTATACGTACGAAGTTGATTATAATATAATATTATTAATTTACCTGAAACATATTGTGCTCCATACATTTTTATAATAAAAGGCTTAATAACAGGCACAGCATAGATGAAACATAAATAGACGCTAAGAATAAAGAAAACAAACTAAGGCTCAACTAAAGTTGACTTATTACAGATAATTTCTATGTTTTGTTATTTGGCATGTACAACAAATCGCGGTATACAAACACACGTTATATGTCCACCGCATTTGCAAAACAAAGAGTTACAGTACCAACGGAATTGGAATCCTCAGTCCTTCAATCAGTGATCCAAATTTAAATCCCTCTCGTCTTCCAAAGATCCCACTAATCCCTTAATGTATCACAGCCTCGGAGCTCCGACACCCGCCCAAAAGTGTACCCCATGGACTTAACGAGCGTGACAGTCAAAGGCAAAATAAAGAACAAGACTAACTACGAACCCCATAAGAAACGGATCTATCCTCTCAATTCAATTTCACTCCGCGTGTCATGTTCCACCAATTTCAATTTCAAGTCCGCTTACCGCGCTGTCTGGCCGATAATCGATACCAAATTGTGCACCGATCGATATGCGGGAGGTCGATGACCCCAGGTGCGATCGAAGGAGCCACGTCTCGTTCGATCGGCCGATCGAGGTACCGAGCGTTCGACCGAGTGACTGGCTAAATGTACGGGATATTCTATGGAGACCCGTACACTATAGGCAGCCGTGTGGAAGAAGCTAGGAGAGACTTGGACGGGGAGAGAGAGAAAGTTTTAATATGACGCGGCGTTATCGGTGTTTGGAAGATAGTGCTAATCCTCGATTTCATAAGGCTGGCTAATCTAGAGAAGGTTGAGACGATGACGGTTAAGATCGGTGTATCGGATTCCTAAATAGTGAGCTTACGAGGGAGTATTCTTCTCATGTCCGCGGGGCGGAATTTTTTCTACTTGAAAGGAGTATAAATGAATTATGAGGAGAATTCTAAAAGGAAGAAGAGAAAGATGAAGATGGAAGATGGGGACTGTAATTATGGAGATGCTTGAGAGGAGGTGGAGATTCAAGGGATTTTTAAATGTGATGGTAGATGCTGATGGTGTATGGGGTGTACGTTTGTGGCAGCTATTATTGGGTTTGCGTCGTGCGATACACTTGAGAGGAGGATGGAAACGAATGAAAAGTTGATGGGAAGATTTTCGATTTCGTGAAAACATATGTTTCAGAGAATGATATAATTGTGAGGTAATTTTTATAGATAAACACTGTAGTTTAGGGGCCGAAAAGCTTTTGCAATTATTTCGAAATAAAAAAAAGTATTCTTATACTAAAACCTCGTACTTTTTTTAACCTTGCCGTTCTGCTCGGGCCTAAATGGAGATCACATTTTAACCCTTTGCGGACGGAGACATTTTTGAATATTGAGAAAGAATTATTTATTTGGCGTTGAAAAAACCCTGTTTTTATCGGAAAGACAATCTGTTAATGCATGGAAGTTGAAATTTACTCTTTGTAAAATAATATTTCTACGATTATATTTTCATTTTTTAACTCTTACCGTTTATATATATGCACCGACAAACTATAATCAATTTTTTACCCAGACCGTATATATGCGCCCGACGTCTTCAAAGAGTTAATAGATACTATGTCTCTACGTATTAATTTTTGATATTGAATATATTTAACATTTACATCCACTTGTTTGTATTATTTTATGTTTCTCAAAATGTGAACCTCTGTTCGCCGGTATGACTGGAAGGAATACAAATGCGAGATAGAAATGAGCAAAATAGCAGGGTTAAAGAAATTTCGATGAAAGACAAGAAAAATATACAATAATTTTTTTTAAACACCAATCACGGATATGCATAGTACATATAATATGGGTAGCGTTATTTCCAAAGATATGAGTTTTTTCTCATAACCGCACGGCCCACCTAGACAGTCCGCAACGGTACGTTTCTCTTGTACGCGGAACCAGGAACGAGCGGTTGGAGAGAGCTTCCGGAAACGGAGAAAAGTTGCGCAACGCGGCAATTCTGTCGGAGAGTACGGTCGTCACCGCCAATTACGGGTAATCTGCCGGCTGAGAAGCATAAAGATGGAAGCTTCCGCGACGGGGATCGCTCGGTTCCGATCGAGGGAACGCACAGCTGCGTGGAAACGCTTCCGAGGAACTTCGACCGCTGGCTTAACAGCCCGTGCGATTGCCCTCTCTGATCTCGGAAGTGCTTGCAATTTACCCTTCTCTTGCAATTTTTCTTCCTCGAATCGATACAATTTTGAGAGACATTTTCCTCGCACATGCAACGAAACTTGACGATATCGTCTTTTGCTCAATATACGAGTATAATAAACGCTAGGAGGTCAAATCTGTTACACCACAATGTATTCAATAAAGACGTTGGAAATAGGGGGATCAACTGGCAAAGAAGATGATCAGTTAAGTAATTTGTATATTATAAGATACGTGTGAAATATTTATTATACTACGTCTCTATAAATTTATAATGCGTTTTTAATATCGTAGGAATTCGTCGATTTGATGGTTTTCGTAGACTTAGTGTTAACACTTTACCCACCGGTATTTTTTAACATCCTACCCCCTTCTGATCGATCACTTGGACACAAATACTTCCTTGATACAGATATCTATTCGAAAATTACAAATTCTCGTCAATGAGTCCTTAACAGAGGTCACCGCAATGATAAATGATAATTTATTAATTGGAGTGGCAACCAATTAATTCGTTAAAAGTTTAAGGGCGTTGGATCCGAAAAGCCTATTAATAGGCTTCCGGTCGGTAAAGTGTTAACACATTGACAGTTTATCCCGTGACAGTCACGGGCGGAACGTCAAGTATCAAACGGTTTATCCCGTTTAGTCTAGCAAAGATATCTACGTCTATGACTAGATTCTTTGCTTCGTCTGTTTTCTAAGGTTATTCTAACTGAAGAAGGAGCGTGGTTTAGTTTGCATGCCGAAGTGTTTTCGAACATATAAAAAACTAGACATTTTTTGGGCCAAAATTCGGACTTTTACCAAACTGTGAAAGGGTTAATTATACTTTTATCTAGCTCCATGTACTAATATTGCTACCCTGTTACTTTTGGAATTGAGTCTGGGACAAAGAAAGATTTTTCTTGGCAATGGAGCGAGGAGAAGGCGAAGAGGTGACACTAGTTCCACGGTAGCACTCCGGTGAACCCCGTAGCGGACTCGTTAACCCTTTGCGGTCCTATGTCAAGCAGTACTCGACATAGGTTTTCACTTCACTTCATTTTCTGTCAATTTAACATCGACTTTCCGATTTCACAATGAGTTCGTAATATCACCCAAATATTCGTCTAATAATTTCAAAAAACGAATAACCAATGATAGAAAATATTGTGAAATCAAATTTAGTTGGCTCGCTATTAATATTAACGAAATAATTCTAACCGCAAAGGGTTAATCGTAACATCGTGCCTATCTTTGAAAAAATGAATATTTATTTTATATAAGTTCCTCTGGTATTTTTCTTTAACGTGCGACAATCAATAAAAGAACGATATAAGAAGAGAAATGAGAAAAATTTGATGCTGATACTAAAATGAATTCTACCGTTTTAGTAATGAAAATTAAAAAATTATAGCGGTATTTAAACTCCAGGGAATTTTACAAGTTTTTTGAAGGGTATTTATTTAGTCAATTAAGAAGCAACCATTCGAGGAACTTTTTCGAGTTAATAGCGCCTGTTTTGCGTCATCAAACGCCTTTCGTTCATCCAGTATTAATAACCCCCGAAGCTCGTGCATGTTACGTGGACAAAATTAGTTTCGGAAGCGTCGTTTAAACGGGAGACCGCTCGCCGACGCTGACGGATATTTATATTCGCTGATTTATTCCCGGCACGCGAATTTCCAAACGGCTTTGAGACAAAGGCAGCATTGTAATGATCGCTAATTCCGTGCGAGGTTCGTATGCGTGGAGTAATCTCGTTTCCTATTTTAATCACAATGACCTCCGTTGTTCTTCCGGAATCTCGACGAAGACGAACATCGTTTCATCGAGTCACGTATACACTTGAGAAAAGAAGGAACCAATTCCGAAGTAAATTTCCTTAATTATGTTAGTGGCAAATACGAGCAAGAATTCTCGCGGTATTTTTGACTCTATGATAACGCAATTTTTTTATTAATTCTATGAATTATAATTTGCTTTTTAATAGTCATGAATTTTGTAATTAACCTAGTTTTATAAATGACAACTTGTCTAGTGATTCTATACTCATCTAAAATAAATAGATGTTAGGCAAAATAATCATAGCAGTTAAAGTAGAAAAATATAAAAAAACGAAAAAATTTTTCGCAATTAATCTTACCTCGAGTGTTGCAAATTTTCCTTCCAATTAATTTTGCCTCACAATCTCTGACACACTTTGCACTGAAAATGGAGAAAAAAGAGACTTGAAACTTTTTAAAAACAATGAATTTGGAAAACATTCGTAGAAAATTTTTCTTTCTACGGTCGCGAAAGAAGTCGTAAGGGGTTGAAGAGAACAATTGAAAATATCAAATACTACTTTAATTTCTTATGAAATCCTTATGCGATTTCACGCGAAAGGATCATATTTTTTCAACACCAGCGAAAGCGACAGAAACAGTGTTGATTCTCTATGGTACAGAGAGAACCCATTCGATTCTGAGTCCCGCAAAATCCCTTCAGCTTTGCCTCTGTTGCGCTTGTGCGCGACAAAAGGTTCAAAGGTTACTTCGTGCTCGTAAATCCATTGCCGTAGAGAGAACACTGTTCTCGTTTACGAATTGGGAACGTCAAAGATTCCGCAACCTAGAGGGTGTTTCTCTATGACCTTTGTTTCCATGACTTTCGTTTTCAATGGCTTTGGTCGGTTCGCCTAGTTCTACGCTGTTTCAGGCGGATTCGAAAACTTTGAGGATACTACAATATTTTCATTGAATATATCTTTTGAAGATTGTGGCAAATTCAATTTAAAATCCGTATTTCGAAGTTACAGTAGCTGATTTAGGTTCTACTACAATTGCTTATAGTTAAATCTATTATATTTCAGTCTGTTAAATAAGTACTTTGGAAAGAGAGAAATCACGAGACGGAAAATGTGATCGATTTTGTAGTTTGTGTTTTATGATATCAACGTAGGATATGTGCTCTATGCCTTTTCTATATACTTGGAGAAATTTTGGAAAAAGAGTGGGCACGAGTCATTTTGACTTGTTTGGTATTTCTAGTGTTAAATCCGTTTTTTGATTTCTTCTAAATTAAATTGGAAATACACGACGTATAGTTTGAGACAAATGTCAAAATATAGAATATATTTTGCAAAAGGAGATGAATTTCTTAGAGATTCTAATTTGATATTCTTATTTCCGAAAACAAATTTGTCAGATCGCCGAAGATATGCAGTTTTCCATGAATCTCGAGGTACTTTGCGAGGAAGGATTCATTTTTCAAAGGACGTGGCAATTTGATCTCGTAGACGCTATTTGGTAGGTTGTATTCATAATTTACGTCTATATTTGCGCAACTTTTATCAATCATTTCGTCCCTCGGAGCAGGAAGCAAATTTGATCGGAGAACGCAAGTTTCGTTAAAGCGGAAATATCAGGAAGAGCAATTGAACAAAATGGGACGCACGAGAGAAGGATATGGAGAGCTTGATCGTTCCTCCGCTTCCACCTTCGCCTTGAATGGACGAATTATTCAAAAATTCAACTTCTACTTTTTTCCTCTCCCTCTGTCTTTTATTAAAAGGAATTAGATCATCCAAATCCAGAGTTCAAAATGAAAAATTGATAACAGTCAGGCAAAAAAAATGGAACGCACGAGGAACGATAGAAAAAATTTAATCGATTCTCTGTGTTCCAACATCTCGGTTCTCCAATTAAAACGAGCAAATCAGTCAAAAATCCAACTCACTTTTTTCCATTGTCTTCTTTAAAACGAATTAGATCATCTAAATCCAGAATTCCAAATGGAAAATTGACAACCTACAGTCAACAAAAATTAGAACGTACTAGAAAAATGATACCAGAAATTTAATCGATTCTCTGAGTCCCAGCACCTAGGTTCTCCAATTAAAACGAACAAAATACTCAAAAATCCAACTTTTATTATTTCCTCCATTCTTTCTCTCCCTCTATCTCTCTTATTAGACAAAACTCTATTATCTAAACCCAAACACACAAGTGAATCTCTGAGTACAGTAAATGATTTCCAGTCTCTCGCAGCGAGTCCCAAAACCAGAAATCGACGGCAGTTTCTGGAAATTGTTGCGATTACGCGTTCATGCAAGATCGAGTTTTCGACCACAGATACGGCTTGTTCGGCGATACAATATCCAGGCGAAACGTGCTCAGATTTTATTGAGAACGAAGCTAAGCGAAGATACGAGCGAGAAAGAGAGTCTCAGAGAGAAAGGGAAAGAGGAAGAGAGTCTCAGAGAGAAAAGGAAAGACAAAGAGGTAAAAGAGAGAAGGTTGCCACGATCTTCGTCCCGCGGGCCTTAATCTCGTCGATTATTTCGTTTGGGGATGCCGCCAACAGATGGTGGGTTCGAACGGGAGAATCAATTTCAAGAAATCAGCCCCCGGGGCTGCGTTTTGCTTCTCGTGGAAAGAAGGAAGGAAGGGAAACACTGGAAATTGCTCGACGCCGGTAATTATACGGCTGAGCTTCCATAACCGTGACTCCGATGAAACGGTTCCGGCGAAACCGGTATCGAAAACCACGATTATCTTAATTTACCACGATCGAATGTTTGTCCCTTTGAACGAACCTTCGCGAAAGGAGGAACGCCGAGTTCTCTAATTACGAGAGAAACCCATGCTTTTGGGGATTAGCTCCTATCGCGGCATCGATAAATGTTTGTGGGTACAATTCAAAGCGTTTGCAGTTTCTCTCTTCTTCTTTTTTTTTTAACGTCAAAAATTTTTCCCTTTGGCAATGCTGCTTTGGTGAACTTTTTTTTTACCGATGCTGCCTCTGGTATTATTAGATTTTTTTTCGACATCGAAATTTCGCTTTGCTGTTGCGCATTTCTCGATAAAGCTTCTGAAGAGTCAAGGTTGTTTCTTTTGACGGAGCTTTCATCAGTGATGCTCGTGATCTTTTGGCAAATCGACATTTTCAAATTATCAACGTTGGTATTTTTACTTTTTACTCGTGTGCAAATTTTATACCGCAATTTTGTACCATGCGATTGAAGCCTGGCGAATTACGATTTCTTTATGGGAAATTTGGACTTGCGACGATACTTCGGTCCGGCAAATTATCGTTCTCGTTTAACATTATCATACTTTTCTTCCTTTTATATTCAAGTTTTTACGTTAAGCAGTGATTTTTCAGACCCGCAATTTTACCGAATCTCGATAAACTTCATTTCTTTCTATTCTTTTTTCTCCGATGAAGTTTATACCTCTCATTTAAAATACCTCGAAGTGTTTTATAACGAAGCATAGTTAGCACGCTGAAAAAATTTACCAATTCATTTGCGCAGCGAAATCTAAGTTACCGTGTGTAATTCATTAATTAAAATACGAATTAATTTGTGTCGGAAAATGTTGCCATGGGGTCTATGGGAATTACTGTAACTACAGTTGCCACTGCTCCATTAAATACATTAATTATAAATTTAACTCTTTTTTTTCGCTTGAAAATTGATACGTTATCTGATAGAATATTGAACATTCTGCTTCTATTTAAACAAATAAATTGAAACCGATTGAAAATCGCTGTAGAGCTCCTCCTAAAATGTGTTTCCAAATATTAGTCTAAAAACATGTTATTCGACTTGCTCTATTAATTCAACAGCAAGAACGGACTTGTTAATCAATAATAATTTCCTTTTTTTTTGTTTTTTTTTATTGGTTTATGCCAGGTGTAGTAAAAAGTTCTCTTCGACGAGTTTCATTTAATTGCAACGTTAATTGGTCGAAAAATTCACCTGGTATTTTCATCATCACAATTCACATTGAAAACGATGGTACCAACAAGAGAACATATTTGACATGTATGTATTTTTTCATTTGGATGGAAAATTTGTTTGCTGCCAGAAAAATTGTTAATAATTACAAATGATAACAAATGATATTTAAAATACAATTTTGGTATTGTTGAAAAATTGGACAAAACACTTTGCTGCATCTAATAGATACCGATTAAGACACAAAGTGGTATTTTTTTAATCATGAAATTATCTAATTGTAGTTTTTATCGTGAAAAATATATCTTGGGTAATTTTGCATCGGTATCATTTGATTCAAACATTTCAGACTACAATTTCGTGATTTTCATTTTCAACTCCATCTGAACCACAGGGAATTCTTTCTTAACAATGCGTAAACAGGCCGTTGCAAAGTAAACATTTGATTTTGTGCAACTCAAAAATTCACCAAAATTTAATTTTCCTGGCAGTATGATGCTTTAAAATGCACCATGGCCAAAATGATTCGATCCGCGAGAAAGGTCAGCGGAAATTTCACCCAATATCCGTTCTAAAGGTGATGCAAATGAAATTAGCGTGCAGAGCGAGCGTTGTTTACGTTTGCCGAGGTAGTCGAATAAATAATTGCATTTAAAAAAAAAGCAAAAAAAAAGAGAGAGAGAGGAAAATTACAAGAGGAATTTCGCAGAGGGAAAAAATTTCACCGGAAACTTGGACGTGCCCTCGTAACTTCCGAGTTGGGCGGCGTTTGCAGTCGAAGCTAATTTTCCCGCGCGGAAACGAAAGTTTCGTCAAACAGAATGGCTAAAAAAATTCATCAAACTTCGGCAAATGCGGATACAATTTCCCTTCGAGCACTCAATTACTCCTCGCAATACAAATATCCGTCGTTAACGATCTTAAACGACGAATGTCGAACGGTATAACGATTAATTCAGCTATTTTTTCATATTTCGGATGACTCGCGTAAATCGAGGTCAATTTGATACATGCAATGCAATTGCAATTGGACTCCAAATAAATCTAACGTCATGTATCTTAATACTAGAACTACCGGCATTAAATTTATTACATTTCAATATATTAACCCCTCGCCTTACAACGATGTGTGGCACACACGACTCGATGAATGGAATAGAAAATTTGTAAGTTTTCCAAAAATTGTTAAATTGAAAGTATCAGGAGGTGAGGAGACATTAAAATTAGTCCTATGCTATTAAAATTTCGTTAACTTATACCGATATATTGGAAATCAGTGATGGATTATTATTCCAACAATTAATTCTAAGTTTTTGGACGTTCGCCTGCAAAAGAAATCGTAAGGCAAGGGGTTAGGTAACTGTTTTGGAAAAAGAGGAATCAAGAAGTGGAGGAAACAAGAAGTAGAAATTCGGATATCTGTTTTTTATCAGATAAACGTCGAATATATACTCTATGACTCTTCTATAAACTTGGAGAATTTTTTGAAAAAACCTGTCATTTTGATATTCTTGGTAGTTTTGTTAAAAAGTATCTAACTCGTTAACTCACAATGAAATACAACCAGAATTAGTCTTTCTCAAGAGCAGATTTCTTATCTAATTACTTTTGCATTTATAAAGGCACTCATCGTCCAAGGTGATAAATCATTAACGTTAAACGAAGGTTGTAATGTCAGAAGCGATACCTTACACCCGATACTTTCTCCCTCGATAACAAACCACAGGGAATAAGACCACAAAAGATCGAGTACCGTTCGATCGTTAAGTGTTTACTCCAAGAAGACATTTTTCGTTCTCTATTTTCTGCGGCGATTCAAGAATCGCGCCAATTGTCGCGAAAACTGGACGATAGACGAAACTAGAGCCGTTCAGCTAAAACCAGTCGACAAGGAGAGGTCCGTTAGGTAATACCAGTTCCGCTCGATATCAGGTTTTACCGGTATCGTAACCACTGTGTGGATACTTTTGATTCGAACTTCATAAACAGCCGCGAGTCTTGAAAAATGGAGCGGATAGTCCCAGTTTCACCCTCGCATTGCGTCACACGTTGCACCTTAGGCCGCGTTCACATTAGAGAGAAGGATGGTAAATAAATACCATCTTTCCAGAACGATTCTCTTTTTACGGTTCTCCAAAGAACTCGGAATGGTTTAACAAAGTTAGATGGGGAGAAATTTTCAATATGATGGAAAGATGCCAACGATTGAAGAATAGGGGCAATCTTTGATTTTATTAGACTGGTTGATTCGAAATCAGGGAGCTGAATTAAGACTTCCAATTAGTAAGTTTGACTTAAGATCGGAAAGGGCGGAAATTTGTTGTTCCGCCACTAATAGCGATCTATTCAACAGAACTATCGACGGTTGTGCCGGTGCATTTAAGAAGCTACTGTGACTCTGGGGTTAATGGTTCGGACTCGCAATTAGCGGTTCCTTGCTCAAACTCCGTAAACTTTGAAAGATAGCAAGTACAACTTAATCCCAGTAGCTCTTCGCTCATCTAAAACTACCCACCTTACTCAAAATTACCATAACAATTAAATTAAAAATATAAAACAACCAAAAACTCTCCTCCCTAAACCCAATCTTACTCCATCCACCCTTAACCCTTTACAGTCCGAATTATTTCGTCAATTTTGGTAATGAGTTAAATAAACTTAATTTTGCAATATTTTCCAACATTGGTTATTCATTTTTTCAAATGATGCCAATAACTATATGAATTGACACACATTTAAGTGATATTACAAAATCATTGTGAAATTTACAAGTCGATATTAAATTGTCAGAAAATAAAATCAAGTGAAAACTGTCGAGTACTATTAGACATAGGACCGCAAAAGATTAAAACTTCACTAACGTAAACTCCTCGACAAGATCACCAATTCTAAAATCAAAAAGGTCTTAGAAATCTTTAAAACAAAAAAAAAACAAAGGTCGATTCAAAAGCCTGACCTACCTAATCCAACGCTTTCAAAACTATTTAAACCGTCGCGTAATGTGAACGCGGCATTATCCCTGTCGCGTCGGCGAGACCCTGACCGCATTCCCGCAGCTTCCTTGGGCGAGCAAGGTTTTATCGTTTTCTCGCGACTCCACGACGACGAGGGGTGTTTACGTAAATCGTCATCGTCGTCGGAGTGAAATGTGCCGGTTCAGTGGGCAGGAACGCGTTGCACGCGTGCACGTGTGCACGTGCGGAGGAGTGCACCAGTGCACCAGTGCAGGAGTGCAGAAGTGCAGGAGTGCACGCGTGGGATCGGAGCATCGTCTTCATTCAGGCTCGTAAAGTTAAAACCGTTTCGGCAGAAGTGCCGGCACGTGATTACCGGGGTTATTCTTGGCCTCGGTGTTTGACGCATGATGTCGGAGGGGAGTCCTCGACAACTGGAGCGCGGTTAGGTCGCGGCGGTACCAGCCGGAAGAACAACACCGGAAGTGGCAAGGCGACTCCAGGGGGAGTCGTGAAGGGTGGAGGAGAAAGGGGAGAAAACGTGGAGGAGAGAATGTGAAAGATGAAGAACGTGAAAAAGCGAAAGAGAGAGAGATAGAATATAAAAGAAGTGAAAGGAACACAGAAAGAGACGAGTGACGGAGAGAATAAGAAAAATCGAGAGGGTGGAAATATTGTGGCAAGTGAAAGAGAGAGAGTGAAATAGGGAGAGAGACACAGACAGAGAAATAGAAAAACAGAGAGACAGACAGACAGAGGAATAAAAAAACGGAAATAGAACAAAAGAAAATTAGACAGACAGACAGAGAGAGAAATAGAAAAACTGAGAGACGGACAGAGGGATAGAGAAATAGAAAAAGGGTGAAATAGACAGACTGACAGAAAGAGGAATAGAAAAACAGAGATATCAGTACGAGGGAAGTGCAACTGTGATCGCGTGTGTATGATGAGCGAATTAGCATGCCGAATGTATCGAATGGCTGGTTTTTGACGATTTTTCCGTAAAGAAGCAAAAGAAATTTACGAAGAGACGAAGAATTGAGGTGAACGCGAGAGTCTGTACGGAAATTTAAAAAGGAACATTGTATTACTCTTCCTTATTATCTACATTAAATTTATTTTTATGTATATCATCCCTTCACTAGAGGAAGTGAAAACAAAAAATATGAGAAGGAGAAAGAAAAACTGAGGTAGAAAAAAAGGTAAGAGAGATGGAGAATGTAAAGGAAGGTTGGAAGCAGGAAATGGAAAGGAGGAAAGAAGAGTAATGAGAGGCAAAATGCGACAAGTAAAAAGAGGCGAAGGTGAGATGAAAAAAGATGTAGAGGAAGTAAGAGACGGGAACAAAGAGAAAAAGGTGAAAGAGACAGAGGTTTGAAGAAGGTGGAACAGCGAGAAAATAATTTTGGTTAAATTAGAAGTGTCGGTGCATACGTGCGGAAGAAAAGAATGAGGAAAGTAGAGCATAAAGATAAAGAGAAGGGTTGAAGGGTAGGTAGGACATGAAGAAAGAGAAGACGAATACAGAGGAGAAAAAGAGATTTAGGAATAGGAGAAAAGAAGGGTGGAGATATAGGCAAGAGTTCCGTTAAATTAGAAATTTCATCGCGAATGTACGAGGGGTTGAAAGTGTGCCATGGCCTGGACGTTTCGTGCTCGTTCTTTCCCGAGATTAAAATTCTCCTCACGTCGATGTCGTTATCCCGAAGTGTTTTTTGATACGCGAGTGGCTACGGTCGTCGAAACTTTTTACTCCCTTTCGTGCAACAGACCAAGCTATTTCTCTCTCTCTCTCTCTCCTTTCAAACACAGCAAAACAGAAAATCCTAGAGACAACCGGGAGGGAAAATGCCGAAGAACAGAAAGAGCCACGCTCGTTCGCAAGTTTTTAACGCAATTACGAGAGCTCTCCTCTCTCATTTTCCTCCCGGATAATATTGGCGACGACGGTTCTCTCTTCCCAGGGTGTCGTTTAAACCATCGTCCCGCGTTTCCGATTACGAAACACAATTAAAATTGATAAAGAACGCCCTGCAGCCTAACGAGATTGCACTTTTAACTTTTTTAATACGACCGACGACTTCCTTTAAACCTCGGCCCTCGGTTTCGCTCTGCGAATCTTTTCGTCCATTAATTAAACCAAATTTTTCCTCGAGCTCGAAAACTCTAATGGAGTCCCCTTTCCCGTTTGATTATCCGCCCGTAACTCTTCTAACCACCGAAACAGAAGAGGAGAGAAAGTGAGAGAGGTAAAGAGAGAAAATCCTACGGCCATAATTTCGTGCAACCAAGATTTTCACTTTGCCACTGTAAATACGTTGAAAGAAGCAACCCCTTGAACCTCGGAGAGCGAATTTCGCCAAACTCCCGGCATCGACCTTTCGCGAAGCAAACAGAAATCATGGCCCTGTGGAAAGCCTCTTGGATTTGTCTCACGACCGCAATCGGCAAGGTTATCCTCTGTTTTCTGACTCGAGTTATCGTCTCGTGTTTATCGGAAGATTTTCGGATACGATATAATGACTGGAGATGGAAATATAAATGTTTAACACTACCAAAGATCTACAATTTCTTTTTTCAAATGTTGCTGAAATTTCTAACGCTGTGTCTTTTTCAATTTTCTACGTCTATCTTGAAGACTGTGAATGATTGAATCGATCAAGTTTTTGGCCTCCTTTATTTATTTGATTCGAAGAGATCGGAGCAATTTTTCGACAAAAATTAAACAGTGGATCTACAAGATGGTCAAAATGACTTGCCTTGAATTTTTAAAAATGTTCAAGAAATTTTCAATGCTGTATCTTTTATAATTATCTACGTCTATCTTGAAGACAGTAAGTGATTGAATCGATCAAGCTTCTGCCCCCTTTTTTTACTTGACTCGGACTGATTTACTCGGCAATTTTAAATATATTAAATTAGTCGTCGGTAGATCTAGCGCTAACATTAGAAAATATTACCGTATTGATTTCAATTGCAAAGTAAGCGAAGAAATAATTTCAATCGTAAAAAGTTAAGGATTGAGACTGCGGTTTAAGATACAATCTAGCGCTCATAGTGGTACCGGAAGTGGACAATGGACCGCGATACCAGTGACCAGACCCTGCACCGATAGTTCAAGACCTTTCTATTTTCATCGAACTGTACGTTAACATAAACGAGACCACAAATAAATAAACTAAATAAATGTTTCAGAAGTTAACCATAGCATACGTTATACCCCAGCAAATCGGAAGTTGTACCAATAGTTTAAAACCTCTCCTCTTTCATCCGATAAAACGTCGGTAGAAACGAGAAACCCGAAACAATTTATTCAACTCCGTACCAATCTACGAAAAAAAAAAAAGTAGAGCAAGAAATCTCATATTCCATGAAATTTCCTCCAGGTGTCTACGCGACACCACGGTAAAGTCTGAAACGCGACTTACCATTTCCTGTTTCTCAAATTCAGCCAAACGGTTTTAAGCACAGTGCAATTTCAGTTGCGCATATATTTACGAGAGTTTTCCACTGAGGCGATAACGAAACTCTTGTTCCCGAGAGTAAAGTTATTTAATTCGATATCGACGCTACGCCAAGGGGTGAGTTTCACGGTTCTCCAAGGGTAGTAGAGGAACAAGAGACGCAAGAGGGATCGCGACAATTAGCGGAAGGAAGCACGACCAGCGGTACGATGTGGTAGGTGGAACCGATTGCAGCCTTGGGAACTCTACGGGGACAACGACGATGCCGTTGCCGCGAAGCAATTGAAAATAATAGGATTCGGGGAATGAGAATGAAATATCAGCGAGCTAGCGGCGAAAAGGTCGCGATTTAAAGGAAGAGATTGCCTCGTAATAAGCAGTAAACGTTCCTTTTCTCTCTGTTCGTCTCTATATATATCTTTCACTCGGCTTCTCTCTCTCTCTCTCTCCCTACATCTTTCTCTGTCGTTTCTCTTGCTCTCTTCGTACACCCGCCTCCTTTGTTCTCCAACGGCAGCTCCGTCTCGTCGACCGTTCTTCAGGAAAGCTCCGTTGGCCGGCGCGCGAGCCAATAAATAATTCATTCTTGATTATTTCCTGATATTCGATTCTGAAATCTAGGCACGTACGTTCAACTTCTGCATAATTTATTCCCGATAAAAGGGCGCGTATAAATCTCAAGGAAAATAGGGAAAAGATCCGGAGCGAATAAGAGCCAGGCGGGCAATACTTTGGGATAGAACATCCGAATGGACGCTAAATAATCGTGTAACTTGTGCTCGCATATCGGCAAATTACAACAAAAGTACGAGATTGTAGAGTCTCTTTCAAATAATAATGTCCTTTAAAGGTCACTGCACAGTTCGCTCAGTAATAATCTTCTCTGAGATTGCGGTAGGTTAGGAGTTAAAGGTTATAGTTTGAGGTAGGTTAGGAGTTTATATGTTCACGATGGGGCCTGAATTTAGTCTTCTCACCATGGGATTTTTCGTATTTTCTCCCATTTGGCAACGTAGTAATGCAAAGAAGGTGTGTAATTTACCAATTACAGTAATCAGATGTTCAACACGTTGAACACCACCGATATTTTGCCAGTTTCTTCATAAAGCAGACACATTAATGATACGGATAGACTGATACTCGGCAGAGCTTCATCCTTTTAACGCTAATATGTAAATGTCCAGTATGTCCCAAAATTTATAACTATTGCAATTTAAAAATAACACGAAATTCATTTAATTCAATAGCGCCGGTCACCGGTGATCCCCACGGCAGTCAACGTATTAACACTTTAACGATCGGTATTGTTTTAGCATCCTGTCTACTACTGACCGGTCACTTGGCCGCAAACATTTCCCTGATACCGCTATCTCTTCGTAAATTACAAATTCTCGCCACTAAGTCTTTGGCACAGTGAACCTTAACGATAAGTAATAATTTATTAATTGCGGTGGGAAATGATTAATGATTTCAAAGTCCAAAAGAGTTGTGTCCGCAAAGCCTATTAATAGGCTACCGATCGGTAAAGTGTTAAATGTGCCATTAACGGTGACTCAGCTCGATAAGAGAGCCATGAATGCACCACCAGTGGTTCAGCCAGCGTGAACGTGTTGAAAGGTGAGACTTCCATTTAACGGATATGATTTCGAATATTTAACGGTAGTAAGAGATTTTTCAAGTTTTTCATTCAATATATCGTAGACTTGATATGTCGAAACTGACCTAAAAGTAGAGAGAAACGGCCATAGAAATTGAGGGCGAAATATAGAGTAACAACAACAATGTCCTTCTCCCTGTCGAGTCTCTCGAGGGTCTTCGTGGCGGAAGCGGCCCTCTGTCCGTCGTAATTTACGACGCGGGTGAGGGAGTACACGTGAATGCAGTACCCTTGACATTTTCTAGGAAACGATCCTACGATACAGGGGAAGTCGGTCTTATGGCATAAATTACGTTTGTACTTCTCAACCACCGTAAGCGAAGTTGTCGAAGTACAGAACAGAAGAGTCCAGCGGTTGCTCTTAGAGTTCCTCCAGCTACTTTAACATCGTGGTGTTTAAAGTTTCTTCAAAGTGCTACTTGTTTCGATTGCTAATAGAATTGGACTAAAAAGAGATCTTTAACTCCTAGTATTCTTCGAGAAGCCGAGAAACCCAATTGTACTGATTCCATTATACGACAAAGTTCAACGATTTCAATTTAGAATTTAAAGACTCAAATACAAGAATTTAAATACAAGAGATAGCTTAACAATACGAAAAATTCTACATTGTATCTGTCAATCGACACAGTTTATTTTTAATCTAGCAAAATATTCTCTTTCATTTCATTTCAATATGTCGTACGATCTAAATACCGTTTCTCCTTAAAAGCGACCGAAAGGGATTACAGCCTCTCTATTGAAATTCCTGCCAGCGGAACCAAAGTTTCAAACAGTGGTCCCTCTACGTGTAGAAGGATACAATCGCACTGCAAACTACGGCTCCTCAAACTCTTGCCCTAAATCAAGAAGCTAGTCAATAAGAAGAAACTTGCTCCTCGCGTTTACATCACTTTTCTAACCCACCACTGTAATCCATTCGCTACAATACTTCCTTTCTTTTCGTTTCTAGATCTCCAAAAACCTTGCCAATTCTTTTCTCCGAGTAAGACGAATGAAAATTGGGGAAAATTGTGTCACGTTCGTGAAACAAGGTTCATTTATTGTTACACGATGGAACGTTAGGACTCGACGTTATTCGGCGAACGTTCTTGATTTAAATCCAATTAATGGGAAACGAGCACGTACATTATCGCGTAAGTGGCTTTAGCCGGAGAACCATGTGATGCAGGATCAAAATAATTGTAATTGCCGCGCCGACATAACGCAATTTCGTGCGCTGACGCGACAAATACAATGGTTACGCATTTAGCGCCGATATGCATGCTGGATAACGTAATGCATTCTGGTTCGCTCGTAAAGTCGACCGTTCTATATGAGCTGCATTGGTCCAACGGAGATAAAACCTTCGAAATGTGGTGAATTCGGGGAAATAATGAATTTTGAAATTTTCTATTTTGGAGTTTCATCGTTCCTATCATTTTTTTAATTGCGATTGAGGACATTGTCATTTTTGTTATACGCTGCTTTCGGTTTTAATTGCTACGGTGATTTTGAATTATAGCTATGGTTTCACGTTTGTTTGAAAGTGCAGGGGCTATGTATTAAATATCAAGTTGAGGGAAATTTTACAAAATTGGTAATGGATTTAAACTAAATCCAATGAGTGAGTGACAAGGTCCTAATATGGTTAGTATTAGGAAAAAATGGTCGTAACCCCTTGCCGTACAATAACGAGTGCCACTCATGACGCGATAAATGGAATGGTCAATTTTGAAGTGTTCTAAAAATTATTAAATTAAAAATATCAGTGGGTCACAGTGCAATAAAATTAATTCCATAATATTCAATATTGCGTTATGTCATCTGCTATATCCGAAATTAGGGGTGGATTGTTGTTTCAGCAATTAATTCAAAGTTATTGCGCACTCAGCCACAAAAGAAATGGTACGGCAAAGGGGTTAATATGAGTATATACCAATAACCGGAGTCTAATATGTACTATGGCACCTAATTGGAATTTTCGCGCGAGAGAAAGTCTCAAAGAATGAATTACTGGATATTTCTATGGTGCTAACGGATAAGGATCTTTCCCTTCCCATTTTTTAAGCTGGAGCGCTCGGAGAGGCGAAAAAAATCGACGCCTGGAGAATGTCAAGGGAACTTAATTCTTGGCATCGAGATAATCATTCCAGGCCCCTTTTGTAAGTTACGGCTCGAAGATAAATTGACGAAGGAACTCAACGAGTGGCTTTCCAGCAGTGTTTCAAGAGCTCCGACTTCGTATTACAGTCTCTTCAAAATTACTCTATTTCCTACACATGTCAGTTCCACGGAAGTTGAAAAAAATCCTCCCAAAAAAGCTAATAGTCAAAATCACAAAAAAAAAGAGAAACTCAAATAAAATATTAACACCTATGTAAAATCAGGACCAACAACCTTTTCCATGTCAAGTCATCTAATTACACAAACCAAGCAGAGTAGCCAGACTAAAGTAAGTCCAGACCGAAGGTAGTAGGAAATTCACTCTCCAAAGTCTCTCGATTCGAGTGAAATCCTGTTACTAAGCCAACGAGTCGTCCTCGATTACGAGAATTCGAGTTGCAGCATGCGGCAGACGCGGAGAGTGGACTCGGCGCATAAATATTGCTCGGTTGGTGCTGCACCCGCTGACCACAGCTACGAATCGCATTACCATCTCTTTCTCTCTCTCTCTCTCTCTCTCTCTCTCTCATTCCCTATACTCTCTCTCGCTCTCAGTCTGCATCTCTCCGCACGCTTATTAACTGCGGCTGAGATGGCAAACAAATGCACCTACCGAGCGTCTAAACCTAATTAAATGCCTCGCGCCACCGGCTCTGCCAACAAAGGCTTACCTCGCGCGACCGAGTCGACGTCCAATACTCCCCTCGAGAACGTTTCCAAAGCCCGAAGGAGAATAGCCATTCTTTTCGGGGCTAATAAAAGCACCAGCCAATTTTTCCGACCTCCGGTCGATCCTAATCACCCGCGACAAAGGATAAGAGAAGAAAGGAAAGAAAGAGAAGAAGGAACACGCACACGCGTACTTCGATGATGGATCCTCGATGTTGGCTCGGTTATGGTTAAACTGGTTCTGTCGGTTATTGTTACACCTTCAAAAGGGATACATTCGATGTTTTCTTGTAAAAAGGTGGTAAACGCGTGTGCCACGAAGTGGCTGAACGAAGGAAAAAAGAAATTAAACATACGGGTCTTAATTAATCGGCAAACAAACGTCGAGAGGAAAAAAAGGGACGAAGGCACGGTTGAAGGTTCTTTAACGTCGAATAAGCAAATATCTTTGAACGCCTCTAAACGATCACTGTAAACGTATCGTATTTCGGGAGATATGTAAGACGACCGGGTGTTTATATACAGTGGACAAGCTGGGGGAAGGAAATAGAAGCTGAGAGAAGGAGATGGAGGTTGAGAGTGGTTCAGAGAGATCGACAGAGATCGAGAGAGGTTGCGAGAGGAGAAACTGACAATGAGAGACGAGTTCGGTTTAGTGTAAACCAGAGGCTCCGGTAACAGCGAGCGATGCGCTTGCAACGGACTGGTATTCGACAATAATCCTCGGAGGATATGCTACCTTTGTGCCCCTGCATTGACTAGACGATTAGACCAATGGTCGATAGCAAGTGCGCGATATCTTAATGCCGTGTTCACGCTGAATAGAAATGCTAGATGCAGCTCGTCCATCTTGGAGATCGTTGAACAAGAACTGTGCAACTTACACGCGACTAACTCGAGAAGATTAAAAAGTACAGGTATTCTATGCAGGCGAGGAGAATGAAAACTATGGGCTTTTGGAAGTTGGGTATGGCTTGCGAGAAAATTATAGACTATGGTCTTTTTACGTTCGTAAGGATAATACGAGCTACTGACTTTCAAAACTTGCATTCTCGCGAGTAGACCATAAGCCATGTGCTTTTCGATCTTGTGAACGGCTCGGGAGAAAATTACAAGGTAGAGCCTTTTCTAGTTTACGAGCGGAATAAAAGCCACGGATTCTACACGAGCTTTGAAACTCGTTTGCAAGATGCAATTTGCACACTTTCAGAATTCATTTTTTTTCAACACGGATCCCGTGGAATTTAATCCTTTGCTGTTGTGTTTCATTAAAAATGAGATGTACAATCGCACTTAAAACAAAGCTACTGAAATCTTAGTAAAAATCATATATACCTTAACGTCTTGATTCTTTGTTTTGTATGAGAGTAGACGTACGATCGTACGGTCAAAGGGTTTTGGTGGCTGAAACCAGACGAACGACCTCTGACTAAGGGTTGCTGTCACTGCAAGGGAGACACCCAAGTAGTCCGCAAAAAAAAGTAGTTACTGATTCAGAATCTCGTTCACGCAAATGTTATACACGCACTGGCACGGAAAAATGCTCGTGCCCGATCACGGAGCACTGATTACTCGTCGGCGGCCGAGGGCAAACTGATAGCAAGACGAACATCGAACCGACTTGTTATTGTTATTAGGACCGCGGGTCGAACACCTGTAGGTTACGGTTGCCGAGTCCGAGTATATTTTGACAACACGCTGAGGTCGTCGTACTTCTTGGCCAGTGAAGTAGAGATAATTTGTTTCGTTCCTCGTAGAGTTAATTTTAAGATTGTAAATGGAATTGAACAATACTGTTTATTTATATAATCAAATGTTAGAAGTATGGAGCTTCGTTTAATGTAGCGTTATTGTAAAAAAAGTCATAAAGATTAAATGTATTGTAAGTATTATGTTATATAATAACTTGTAAAACAAACTATAATAGAAAGGTGTCTGTTTTATCGCCTCTTGCCATTAGAATTTCCCCGGACGTCTAGTTTTTTGCATGAATTGATTCTAAAAATCTTTCCGAACATAATGCTGCTTATTAGTTTAAAGTTAGGAACGTTTAAACGACTCCTGAGATAGTCAAAAATTTGTAGATGTTTTCACACTAGATTTATGGATGTTGATATACCTATATTTCTGAAGCGAGCCGATTTAACTCACACATAAAAATTGAAGTTTTTTGCAAAGGAAATAGTTCCAAATCAATGGAAAAAAACGAAGGATTTATTATTACAAAATTACCCAACTACTATATCATATATATATATAATTGTCAAATTTTGAATGAGCCAAATTGGCTCCGTAAATCTAGTGTTAAAAGCAGATGCCCGAGAGGAAATTCTAATAGTAGGAGGCGATACAGGAGATATTTTCTGGAGGAAAGAATAATTAAAAGTTGCAACACAAGTTTTCTTCCGATCAAGAAAGTGAAATATCTCAGCGAACCCGTTTCCCCCGCGCTAGTATTATATACAGCTTTCTTTACAAATAAATTTACTGTTTATGAGTTACTTCACGGCAATAATGCTACATTATGCAAACAAGTATATTTCTAAAGTTGCATCATATAAATCAGCAATAATGTTCAATTGCATTTCTCATTTCAAGACTATACAACTTATTAAGTATAAAAATGCTTGTCACATAAAACTCTACGTGATGCGGAAAAACGGATTATATTTCTCAATTCTACTTCAGATATTTATATCTGAGAAACATGTTGATTATTTGCTTCAGAGGCTGAGAGTAGACTTACGATGAAAACGGTGAAAATTCTTTGGTGGCTGAGAACAGATGTACGATTGCTGAGGGTTAAATGTCCGTTTCCCGACGCACCGAGAGCGAATCCTCTTCTGCGGTTACTGGCATTTAATTCCTCGCGCTCTCACGTTCCCGATAGATTTTCTCTTCCAACTTTACTTTCTAACAACCCAACATTATCTAAGATACTTTGCCGTACGTTTATCAGAGAGCCCATCAATGTATCTTTATTGCATAGGATTTACTCGATTTTGATTTATCGTTGGCTTTTACTCCGCACGCTTTTCCATAAAATTAGTAAAAGTCAGTATGATTGAAACGTTTATTCCTACGCACAAAACACTACTGCAAGTTGCGAGTTCGTGGCAAGTATTGAAAACCGAGGGAGTGCGATTTATAAAAATTGGAAGCAGTTCTACGAGTTTTTGCTTTTTTAACCCTTTACAGACCTCTGTGACTTTGAGGTAACACAAGACTCATCTAAGCTTCCTATCTTCAAAATCAAATTTTTAACTTTGCCAAATATTATAATTTAGTTCGTGCAAATCATGAAATTCTTTACAATCCAATGTTCAAGAATCAAGTTTAATCTATTCATTTAAAACTGTATTTTTTACCATTTTCTAATTGTACTATCGTCAAACTGATATTTAGATAGCATGAAAAATTCG
Source organism: Cerceris rybyensis (assembly GCA_910591515.1). NCBI lineage: Eukaryota > Metazoa > Arthropoda > Insecta > Hymenoptera > Crabronidae > Cerceris > Cerceris rybyensis. Next base: position 12,763,127 of record OU342790.1, read on the forward strand.
GTCTTTAGAGGTTTAATATTTCCTATCTGCCATATCTATATCGAGGAACTTCAATTTCCAGCGAGTTTTAAGCTACCTGAAATACAGTGCACGTATCTAAGCTACATTTCCAAAATAGAAATACAGAATCACAAGAGCTCCTTTTAACTTCTCTTCAAACAGGAAGAGAAAGAACCAACAAAAAGCTATGTGATCTCAAAAAAAACAAAAAATAGATTATAGACAAAGTTGCGTACGTAGGAAATTCTTTTCTCGTCTTCTAAAGCGACAAACGCCAAAAGTGAAATAATCCACTTCTTCCAACGTAATCGAACATCCTGCCGTCTCGTTAAGTCCGGTCATCCGTCGTGAGATTAATCGAGTCGCACCATATAAAAACAACGCGCGGACAGAGCAATTAACCTTCTTTGCTCGCACGAATGCCAGCACGCTGGCAAATACTTAATCGCATTGCGTAACCCTTTCTCGTTGACTCTCCGCGACATTCAACTCCACGAGAATTTCTTACGAACGACGCACAGGTCTTTTCTCCTATCTCAAGTTCAAATAGAAATATCCTCCTCTAGTCCCGGTATCGTTGTACTTAACGAACCGAAGAAGAAATTCTAAGTTGAAATCGAAGGACGATATCGAGAAGACGAATTAAAAGGAACGGTCATCGAGGGAAGTTGGCGTGCCTGTAATACACACGGGCCATTAATATTCCAAGATTAACATACCGAGGCACGAAGGTGAGTCTGCCACGGCAACTATTTCCATATCGGCTGCCGTCCCACGCGGAGGAAGAAATTAAGGGGAAAGAATCGACGGCGATTTCCTCCTCGGGGATGTTGCGCCCGGTCACGGATCATAGATCGCCCGACCGCCTGGAATTCCACGGGATGCGCTCCGAGATAAAGCATTTTCCACGTGTGTTTAGTGCGAGGGTATCGAGCGAGCCGAGAGAGCCGAGAGAGAGAGAGAGAGATAGACCGTTGGTGAGGAAGAAGACAGAGAGAGAAAAGGAGAAGGGACGAGATTGAGAGGAAACGAGAAAGAAGAACAGGTAGACAGAGAGAGAGATATAAGAAGTGAAACTGTGTAGAAGATAGAAAGAGGGAAATAGAGAAGAAGATACACTCAGAGAGAGAAGAAGAGAGAGAAGCAAGAAGACAGAGGAGCAGAGAAGCGCAACAGAGAGAAAGGCAAAGATTCACATCGGCCGAGCCGGGCATTTGTTCCAAGATGATTCCCAGATGCTTGATCGCTCAAGCAGATATAATCCCACGAGCGGGCAAACGGGATGATTTTAAACAAAGGAAGGCACCCGTTGAAGCATGATCGAAGTTCGCCACGGTACGTGGTCGTTCCTTCCTCGCCGGCCTTTGGACGCCTTCGAACCACCGGCCACGAACCGGGATACTACTCTGGGTCTCGTGTAGCTTCAGCGCGTACGTTCCACCTCTCTTCTCGCCCTTTTCCTCTACCATCTACTCTCCTCTCGTCTCTCCTAACCCCTCTAACCACTCTTTCTTCCTTCGCCAAGTTACCGAGGCTTTATAATGCACTCCGCGTCGGCGTTATTGCTTGCTCTTCGTTTTAAAACGTCGCGGTGCCCTCGGAAAAATTTATAGTCCGTGTCGAGGGTCGCGATAGCGGCGATTGCGTCTTCAGGATGGTATCGCGCAGGTGGAATTGTATTTCTACGTTTTTGCGTTACCCTATACCACGTTATTATATCAGAAGTACCTAACGACGACGACGTTTCGCCGTTCTAACTATAATTGTCCTCGTATTTCCGTAAATTTATTCCTTTATCAAATGCACAATTTATCCACGACGATGGCTCCCGTGGACCTGTGCGAGTCTATACGACCCGTATTCTTTTACGGGCTTCCTACAAAGAGAAGCGTAAGGTTGAAATTTCAGATAATTAACCTCAACGTGGACGTATGCCACGAATTTATTATTGGCTCTTATTCCGCGAACGACGACGATTAAAAGAGGAACCGGTCTCTCGTTTCGAAGATCCTCTCGAAAATCCTTTCGCTGTTTTTATCGATTGAGCCCGATACGTGGGTTCGTCTCGTGGAAGATCGTAAAATCGGCGAAATGTGGAGAACGAAGAAATCGAGGGTAGTTAAATTTGTACGTTCAAGTCTTGATTGATTGGAGTTTTCATGGCGCCGAATGGTGGCGGTCTGTTATTTCCCTGTAGATACGATTATTCGGAATGGCAGATTGTACTGTCGGCTCGATTAAAGGATGCTTCTCCAATTTTATGGAGTGGGAAGATTTTTGGGGACGCGAACCCCCGTTGCATTTCTGTCGTGGCGTTATTTGCATTAAAATGAAGGTATCCATTTAATACTTTGAAGACTACCGGTATTTCGTTAATTCATCACTTTTACCGAAGTGAAACTTTTTCTATTAAAATCCTATCTTTAGAGAGCAGGTATTATAGAGACACATAAAAATGTACAATCAGTAGGACATTGCCTTTTTAATGTCAATGTTGAAATATGGAATTTAATAGAAAATTTTAAATATTACAATTTAAATGTCATATGAAATTCAATTGAATTGAATAGCGCCGGTCACCGGTGACTTCCATGCCATTCAAAGTATTAAATGAATACCTACACAGAAGAAATATTAAATTCAATATCAACTGCATAGTCTACAATGACGATAATAAAAAATATTATAGGACTACCTGACCCCAGTATCTAAACATCAAATACATCATGCAATTTCAAATTCATCGATACCTTTGAAATTCCGTAACGTGACTACTCAGCGTCCAAAGTGATAATTCATCAAAATTATTATCCTTCCATAGCAGAATTCCTTCCATAAAACAACAAAAATTCCCATCCTTATCTAAATTACAATCGCGGTACTAACACATGAAGAGCCGACTTCGTTTGCTCGTCTCTAATAAATACATACAGAAAATATGAACCGTTTGAGTCGCAAGCAACGCGATCGCGCTCCCCGGATTTTGTGTCGAAAAATCCCACTACATTTCGAAAGCTCTGGACCACTGAACGCTACTGCGCTCTTCGGGCTTTTTTGATCGTGTTTTTTGAAAAGCCTCTGTGACTCAAACGGTTAAATACTTCATACATTCTAGCAAATGCCTGACCCAATGACTTTAGCACCTTTCTGAAAGATGAGACCCGAGTCGAAATATTGAACATATTTTCATGGTATTTACTCCTATTTGAACCTAATACGATACTTTTCAATACTAAAACTCCTAATTTAAACCTGTAACTCCCCAAGTCGAAATATTGAACCTCGTTTGAACCGTTTACTACCCAACATTTAGGAATTAAAAGTACAAAAATAGGTCTAAATTCAATGTAAACTAAGATATCTTGTTTACAACCTCATTTGAACCCTTTAGAAATGTTGGATAGTAAACGTTCAATGAGGTTCAATATTTCGATTCGGGACTGGATAGGATGTAAATCCTCAATGGAGGTTGAAATTGACTTGGAATTAACACTTTACCGACCGAAAGCCTATTAATAGGCTTTTCGGACCCAACGCCTTTGAACTTTTAATTTATTAATTAGTTGCCACTCCAACCAATAAATTATCATTTATCATTGCGGTTACCTGTGTTAAGGACTGAGTGACGAGAATTTGTAATTTTCGAATAGACATCTGTATCATGGAAGTATTTGTTGCCAAGTGATAGGTCAGAAGGGGGTTGGATGTTAAAAAAATACCGGTCGGTAAAGTGTTAATATGGCATAAAGGGAAATTTGTGCCACTTTTAGGCGCTAAATAAGATCTTATTTTACATTGAATTTAGACCTATGTTAATACTTTTAACTCCTAAATGTTGGGTAGTAAAAGGTTCAAATGAGGTTCGATATTTCCACTCGGAGAGTTTCTCATCTTTTGATCTGCGAGTTGTAGGAATATCCATATAAAAAAACAAAAAATCCCGCAATATCACGAGACCAACATTTAACCGACAGACTGAGAAACCCGCATTATCGCTGAGTTGACCACTCACTATCTTAATTTCACGGGCTGAAAGGAACAAGTAAACGACCAGATCGATTGCGCTTCCTATCACCGACAAGACTCAAAAAATGGAAAGAACCCGAGTCGAAATATTAGTATATTTTTAAGTCTCCAAAGTCCTCATTTCTTTGATGTAGAAATTTACCGCCTACAATTGAATGCGAATATAGTCTCAGAAAGTCTCAATGAGGATTTTGAAGATGAAAAAAGAGTTTTTTGATTATTTAAACTGAGATATTAAACTCAAAATCCTCAAAAATATTATAATTAAAATCTAAACCTAATTCTCAAAATTCTCAATGAGTTTTTTGAAGACTAAACCGACATTAATAAAGCCAGTTCCAGTCCTCAAAGTGCGGAATCGGCGCGTAACTACAACTTTGAGGACTAAACCTGTTTTTAAATTATATGTATAGGGGAGACCGGGGTAAATTGAACCATGAAAAGTTTGAAGTGATGAAATAATTTATTTTTACAATCAATTCTTTCCTTAATAATTTTAAGATAAACTTTGATTTTTAGTAAACACTATTCGGTCATGATAATTAATCAGACTAAGAGGAAATTATTATTATTGATAATTATAATGAAGTAGTTGAAAAGGTTCAATTTGCCCCAGGACCGGGGTAAATTGAACTTGAATCGGGGTCAATTGAATTCATGCGAAAAAAATATTAGAATATCATTATGTATGCAATTGAAATTGTTCTATTTGAAAAAGTACAATATTCTTCTGTTATTAGACACTAAAATAACTGCAAAATATGAAAGAAATTTTAGTCTATTAATTAAAAAAAACTTATAACACACTTTGTGTCAGACAAGGCAGGCATTATAACTATTGCGCATATTTTACGCACAATCTTCTCCTAACGACATCTATTGAGAACAATAAAGTGGCCAGCAAAAGTAATTAAAAAGGTTAGGAATTATTTTCAAATAATATAAAAAGAAAATTAGAATTTTTACAATAACTCTTTTTAAAAAGAGTTATAAAAGTTTTTATATTTCCGAGGCACGATGAAAGATTCTAGAAAAAAATAAATAAATATTCAATTTGCATCAAGTACAGGTTTTAGGTTAGAAAACTTTCTTAATCTTACATGTCGAACTATATGAAAATAGCCATAGTTATATATATATGCAAATACATCAATAAATGGTATATAATTATTATTAAAAAGTAAAGAATTTACAACAATAATTATTTCAATTTAACAAAAGTAAAAACATAATAAACTTTGTGACAACACAGCCTGCGGTATACCGGCTACACACGATTCGTATCCACAGCGATTGCGCATTTCTTATGCGCAGGCAATTGCTCCGTCACGAAATCATTTTGCCCCGACCAATTTGCCCCGAATGACATATTTATAATAATACTCATATAAATAAATATATTGTACACGTTAAATATTTTTATGATAGTTAATAAATAGTTTAAGGATTGTAGAAATCGGTAAAATAAATTTTAATGTATTAACTTAATGAGAAGTAGTTGCAAACTAAAAATTAAAATCGCAAAAATTATGATTAGGAAGCATGAAAACCATAATTTCGCGTTTTTTTCTCAGAAACACGACAATAAGAAGAATCAATGACTTCTTTACCTTTACTATGCTATTAGACATTATTATTTTTAAATCTATGTGTTTACATGTATTCATATTGAAATAATTACAAAAATTCAATTTACCCCAAAGTTCATTATACCCCGGTCTCCCCTATACCGATCCAGGAATTCTTAGATAAGTCTCAAAGTGTTCATTGAGGAGTTCGAAGACGAAGAATGACCGAAAATTTCGTCTCGGGAAACTAGAGAGGATTTCGAGACACTTCGCGATGCGTTTCAACGGTGCAAAAAAAATTGTCAGCCTTGAATAGAAGGCTGCAGGTACACGCCTTCTTATCTCGGTTTTCCTCTAGTATCTTGGGATCGTGCAAAGGGGGTACTCCATTCGGGGTCCATTATTCGAGCGGAGCGTACACGTCTAGGTACGTGGCTTTCCGCAACCTCGAGCACAAAGTTATAATCTAAAGGTCTATACGTTTCACGCGGTACTCCATGGAGTCGGTGTTACCTTGACGAGCTTCACCCGACGATGCATCACCACCGTCGCTGCTAGAATCGTATTTCGTTTTTCCCTCGAAGACGAGAGCCCAGTTGCCCCTCTATTCCTCTCTCACTTTTTCTTCCTCCGGCTTGCCTCTTGTTTCTTTTGGATTTTCGCTCTCGCTTCCTCTCGTGCAACCCGGTAACTGCGTGCCTGATGAACATAGAGAGATACCATCGGTGATCGAACGTTCTTCGCGAGAGGCTGGATATCTTTTAGCTTTTTGTTTCTACTACGTTGCCCTTTGAATCGGCCTTTCTTTTTTGCTTTATCGTTTCAACGTGAGCAACAAAGTGGCGCGGGAAGATTTTTCAATTTTTTGGGGATGGGAGATTGGGGTAATGCGGTATCTTTGGTGATTTTTGGAAGGGGATGAGTTGGTTTTAAGATGGTCGGTGTAATTTGATGGATTCGAGTTTTATAGCGGGTTTAATGAGAGGTTGATTGCAATTAATAATGGAGGAGAAGAAGAAAGAGGGGTGGTTAATGTGCTGCGGGGAGCACTGGGGTCAGGTTGCTTGATGCTAGAAGTACCGGCGATTAATATAGTATATCTAGAGATAATTAATAAAAATGTTAAGAGGGAAGGAATTACGAGCGGAAATTATCGAAGAATAAAATTGCTCGCACTTGGCAAAGTAGGTATAGAACAATGAAGAAGTTGGAGAGTTAGAATATTTAGGAATTACGCAAAGAAACTAAGGGTCAGCCATTTTCACTGCCTTCATAAATCTAGGGTTAACACGGTGAAACTCAAATATGCCAAAAGCATCAAAAACTCCTAAATAGATGAATAATTTGAAATTACATCAATTACTCAGTCAAGAAAATAAAAAACAGTGCCTCGGATCTCCCACCTGAGTCAACTTGCTTAAATTCCAAAATTCGTATCTGATAAAGACTCAGATCATTTATTATTAGTCTTAAGATCTTAAATTAATAATCTACAACTAAAACAAAATGTCTATTTTCGTCCCAAATCGTCATTTCCAGTGTCCACGGCTCGAAAGTTGAGAAACCAGAACGCGATCGTGCGGTCATCAAAGCGGCTGTGCTTTCAATAGAAAAATGCTCTCCCGGCGCATAGTCAAAATGGTTTTCAGAGTGAAAACATTTCGCGCCGCTAATTGGAATTCTTCATTGTGCGGTCTGTTCATTTATGTCTCCCTTCGGATGTTTTTTTAATAATCAGTTGCACCCTCGACCAGGACGCCTATCGGCGTTAAAAAACTAGAGAGAGTGAGAGAGAAAAAGCGAGGGAAAAAAAAAGCGAACAAAAAGATCCCTACACACGAAAAACCATTGCGGTTGAATGCGCCAGGTTATGAAATTTGAAACAAACCAAAATGGAACGTTACCAACGGCATTCACTCGTTGTACCGACAAACGAAGGTAAAATCGCCGACGTTGGAATTCGCGGTGTAGCTCCGAAACAATTGCGATCTCGTCCTCGAGTGTTCCTTCCGAATAAGCATCTGCGAAGCGTGGAATCTCGCTTGGAAGTTTCGACCGCTTAATATCTTTACGCTTTGTCCTTACGGTGCACCCTGCGATGGAATTGTAACGAAGTGGAATTTACGGTGGACTCGTTACGTCCCACCGATGGATGTTAAACGATAATATATCGCGATATTGTTCAGTATGCGGGAGAATTGTAGATGTTAAGCGTTTAGGTAGCTAACGTTTATTCAGTGCACGCTATGTAATTATGCTCCATTGTGCACTTGCTTCGAGTACGAATGGCGCGCAGGAACTCGGTTACTTTGGGGTCGTTAGCCTAATTTTACGACGATCGGGAAGCGATTGTGATAGCTAAATGTGGTTGTTGGTGGATTTTCTTTAAATTAATTTATAAAAGGTTGATTGTAGAAAGGTGACGGAGCAAAAGTTAGGTTTGTTCATTAGTGTAATTGTAAGTATGTCTGGAACTGCACGTGACTCAATAAAGGAGTACTTAGGGTTTTTCTTAGCTCGTGCGATTTTTCAAGTATACTGGACGTTGGATGGATAGTGATCACTGGAAAGTAAACATTTTATGTCAAGTTTGCCCGACTAGCGAAACCAATTAAGGAGAAATTCCCTTGGCGAAATTGTGTAGATAATATTCGATTAAACCCTTAGCCTACGACTACGTGTAGCGTGGAAAATGGAATAGGAAAGTTTGAAGTGATTTCAAAAATTATGAAATTGACAATATCAGTCGATTACGAAATAGTCTTATTATTTCTATACCGTTGATATTACATTCAGTTACATGAAATATCAGAAATCGGCGAAAATTTTTGATTTCAAGAATTAGTTTGGAGTCTGCGCGCACCGTCAGAAAAGTAATCGTAGGTCAAAGGGTTAAAGGACGTGTTAGAAGTTACTGAAACGGCTAAAGTCAAAAGATAGAAAACTAGTCTGAAGTTTAAATTGTTGAGACATTCAAAATTCTTCGTAACTTATCGTCTATGACTTGTCCGCGGGTGCTGAGAATGTTCTTTTTCGTGTGATCCCGCGCTTAAGTATTTGATTGACATATGTTAGGTTTACTTGTCTGTCTTATTGTTAAGGTGTAGTAGAAAATGTAAGCACTGAGTCAAGTGTCACGAGTTTAAGTGAAATCTGAAATCAACGACTACGAGAGACTGTGTAATGCAGCCAAAGGCGCGGATTCCGAATTATTTGGGCCCAAGTTCGAATCTCTATCGCCTCTGGGAGATCTACCTCACTCTGTCGGTTCTAGACCAAATTTCCATAGTAGTTAAAACCGAAATATAGAACAATAATGTATGTACAAGTGATTACGACCTCCTTTGATAATACAAACTATCTATGCGCAACAGCACTCACGCCGTAACGTATAGGAACTTGGAATATTTCTTTGCCAGATTACAATTTCTCAATGAGCATTATATCAGAAAGAAATACAAATTTATCTCACTGGATAAAATTTATTTCGTAGTTTTTTTCAATGAAAAACGTACATTACAGAGTTGTTGAGTTTTGAAGTCACGCAAAATTGCGAGTTCTAGACGAAGTTGACCTGCTAAAGTGAATTCAGGTCGGATGACCTAATCAAGACGAAGTAATTAAGGTCAAGAAAAACAAAACAAACGAATATACATCGAGAGGACTGTGCGTTGTCTCGTGCAGTCACACACTGTGGGCAATGTACAAAAGAAGTGAACGAGAAAAAGGGTAGTGGAGAACGAAGGCGTGGAGAACGCGGACGGACCTCGCGGGGAATAATAGTTCATTTGCACAATGCTACGAGCGTAATCGTAACTACGCATCCGAGGTATAAAAAGGGAAGCTCCCATCGTGTGTCTAGTGTCGCGTTTAACACCTTTATAATGAGCAAAAACTGAGGTAGAAAAATTTCTCGCGGAGGCTAGCACGGGTATGAAATGAAAAACTGAGATTTCCAATTAATGGAGCTAAATTTAGGTTCATCAGTAAGAAATCTGTGCTACATTATTTATTAATACATTCTATCTTCTGTAATTTAGAAGATATCCGAGACTTTGAGATTCTAACTGAATCTCCGGCCCTATTTAATTCTGTGAAATTTCATGTAACTTTTAAATTGCAATATTTATCAATTTTCTAACGTATTGAAAATTTAAATATTGGTGTTACAATGATTAGGTCTGCTGAATATATATTAGTGTTTTTAAACTTTCTGCTTTATAAAGATGTGATTTTAATAGAAAAAATTTCACTTCAACAGAAATGACGAAAGTAGCGAAACACTGGTGGCGTTCAAGGTATTAAAGTCGAAAAGCAAAGAATAAAAGTATCTTCTCCAAGTTCGGAAAACTAGAACTTTAATAGTCCCACTTGCTAGAAAACTCAATGACTACCGCTCTAAATTCCTTTCACTGTGATTAATTAAAAAGAGAATAATGCCTCAAATGAAATACACTTGCAACGGAATGTAGTTTATAAAAACCATGCTATTTGAATTTCGGAATAAATACAGGTCGAAAAATTTTACCGAAAGGCGATGTTTAAAATGCGAAACGTTTTAATTAAACTGTAGCACGCAACCAGCAAACGTATAATCGATGATATACATATACATATATAACGTACGTGGAAGAAAATTCTCATCGAACAAGTTGAGCGCTTTAACGCGAGACGATTATATAGTCCAATGCCGTGGCCGAGTATAGTCGCTCTCAGTGGCGAAAGGGTTGAGAGGAGGAAAAATTCGCGCAACGTTTCACACCACTTTCCTTTGCGCGGCTTTGTACGTGCCGAGATGACAGAGCGATTGGAGCTCGCCGCGTTCCTCGTTACTCGTTCGAGGAGCTTGCACTTACGCTCTTTCACGGAGGTCGGTAACTGTGTCGCTGATGACGCGAGAGAAGCATCATCCATCGAGTGTCCCGGCTGAGTGCGGGTTTCGCGGTTCGTCTTCGACGACTGGGTCCATACCTTTGCTCTTTTCTTTCTCTTTACCTCTCTCCATTCTGCCATTCTTGCTCGCCTGCACTTTTTTCTACAACTCTCTATTGCAAGGGATCAGAATGTAGTCCCTTTCGACGTTAGGGGAGACTGCTCTCGCATTATTTATCTCTTTCTATTCTATATGTCTGCTGTCCTCTTCACTCATAGTCGTAGCTATTTACATTCATTTAAGTAGGTAAAATCGGTGTCTACCAAGCTGATAATAAAAATATCGTGCGTACGTCAATGTTTCGATTTTCACGATCGATATCGTGCTGTCGCACTCAGTTCCACGGATTTTTCTTTTCTCTCTTTGTCTCACAGTGCGATTTCCCGTTGAGTGACTTGTTTCTGATCCCTTGCAATACCTTACTCTCTCTTCTTCCTGTTACCGCTATAGCTTTTGCTCTCTTTTCTTTTTTTTACCAATGTCTCTACCATTCATGCTCTATTGCACTTTTTTCTACAATGTTCTACCTTACTCTCTCTTCTTCCTGTTACCGCTATAGCTCTTGCTCTCCTCTTTTTTCTACCACCGTCTCTACTATTCTTGCTCTCTTGCTTCTTTTTCTACGAAACTTAACCTTACTCTATTCTTTCTGTTAGCGCTATCACACTTGCTCTCTTTTCGTTTTTTTACCAATGTCTCTACCATTCTTGCTCTATTGCTCGTTTTTCTATGACTCGCTACCTTGCTCTCTCACCCTTTTATTACCGCTATCACTCTTTCTGTCTTCTCTTCTTTTGACCACTGTCTCTTGCTCTCTGTCTTCTTTCTGCCATTCTTGCTCTCTTGCACTTTTTTTCTAGAGCTCTCTATCTTGCTTTCTTCCCTTTCTGTTACCGCTATCGCTCTTGCTCTTTTCTTTGTACCATCGTCTCTTGATCTCTTGTATTTTTTTTCTGTAGCTCTCTACCTTGCTCTATCCGCCTTGACTGTCGCTGTTGCTCTCTTGTCTTCCTTCTACCACTGTCTCTGTCGCTTCTCTTGTTCTTTTTACCCTCGCTCTTTTCTTCTTTGCCAGCTTCCCCCTCCGTCATTCTACCTTCAACTCTTTTTCGCGCGGCGTTTCTTGCTCTCTTGCTATCTTTCATCCTTTTCTTTCGCACTCTATACGTATCTCTCTTTTCCCGCCTACCGATCGCAACTCATTCTCGTTACCTTCGACTTCTCGACATTTGCACTCGACGAAGAAGGCACACTTATGCCGCGCCTTTTGTACGCCGGGAATGCAACGAGGCCAGTCATCGACGTGACTCAGCCATACGATTCGACGATTCGATGAAATCGAATTTATTCCCTGCGGCCGGTATCCCACTTTTCGCGCCGCGGATTGCTTCCACTGTGTACAGGCTGTTTCAAAAGACAACTCTTTGAAATCCTTTCGAAACTTACTACCAGGACGACTTGAAACTAGGAAGTTAATTGTAAGATCATCTGCTAGAGAAAGAGTAAAATTGAGTTGTTCGTTCTTGATGGTATTTTAAACTAGAACGCATTATTAAAGAATCTGAGCTTTCAATTGCGCAACGTTAAAATAAAAATAGCCTAATCAGCAACAGAGATACTTTCAATTCAAAGTGAAAGAGACTTCTTTGTCAGTAATCATAAAACTCGCGTTCCATTCGCCGATGTCAATTGCGCATAACTTCTCCATGACGAGTACGCTGATTTCATTCAGCATTCCCACGGAGGATGATCCCATGGAATTAAATCTAAATTCCGCATCTACTCTGTCAGCTTTTTCAACGAGGAATTCATCAAATCACTAATTTAGCTAGTATCAACAGGCAAGTGTAAAAGAATCAAATTCCACTGTGTAAAAATTTAGGTCTCATCGGCAATAATCCTATTTTTAAAATCCAAAAAGAGATAACCTCGTAGTTTTGACACCGGGAGCAAAAAGTCATTGTCAACGTAGGTCAAGCTTTTTCATTCGCGCTAACCAAGTCTTTCTTTTTGCTCGTTCGAGGGGATTTTGCGAATACTTTTTCTTTAAACACTCTGTATACGCGATTTAACTTTCGTTTATCCGACAGTCGACTTTTTTTCCATCCTGGCCCGACTTGGCCGTTATTAACCTTTAACCTAAATAGCGGACCAACGTCCTCGCTGGGGAACAATCATATTCGTATTTAAAAGGCAATCGCGCGCGTTTTCTTCTCGTGTTTGAATTCCCGCTGAATACGCGCGGAGTGTCGACTTTTTTTGCAACGTTTTGCGCAATATTACGAAGTCAAGCAGCGCAACCGTTAGCAGCCGATGATGTTGCGAAAGCATTTCTTTTTTGCCGCCCTTGTAAGTTCCACAAACAGAACGTTTTTATATTTTTTTTAACTTTGAAATCATTAATTTTCTTGAACATTTACATTGAATTTATTGCTTCTTGCGGAATGTAAAACATGTTAGTAATTTAAAAAAAAAAAAACGTAAATTTACGTCGTTTAATTGAGGGATTTAATATTGAAGTTTTTCTAGAATTTTATTACGTGGTCCAGCAAAAGGTACCAATTTGAGAAAACAGGTTACGGTGAGGTAATGAATGTGGTCCTGATTAAGGACTACGTTGGCTATTAAGTAAAAGGGTCCGGATTTTAAGTAGTGCTGCCCTACATTGAATGAACATGGCCTCTGGGAAATTTTTTCTAACAGTCGATCGTACGTGTACCCTCGGCGTAGATTTCTTCAGAAATTTCGTCTCGGCCTATTGCGGATATGAAGATACAACCTAAGAGTTCTGTCTAGTGGGTTCAAATTTGAATCTTCACTTTATATAACAGTTATTGCAAAAGCCATATCAAACTTCAATGGTTTAGAAGCCAGCTGATGCAATTCAGTGATGGCTATAAAAGTAACGATTTAACCTGCGGCTAGTGAAACAAAATTCGAATCTTCCCCGTCTATAAAAAATACTTAACCCATTACCAGCCACAATTCGAAAATACAAAAAAAAATAAATTAAGTGTACAATGAGATTCTTACTAACCAACCAGAACAAAAAAAAAGAAATGTCTAAAAAAAGAGACATTGGCAGATAATGAGTTAATTACATATGTCAACTGGTCTATGAGCTATTTAAACTTCATCTATGGTGGTTATAGTAAAAAAAGGTCAAATTTTCATATACCAGGCCCAAATTCCAGGTCAAGTAGTTCTATAAAATAAATTGTCTCGGTCAAGTCTACTATACAGAAGTCCTATTAGAATTTACAGATTTTAAATAAACTTAAAATAATGATAAAAAATATCATCTCCAACGTACACGTCCCATTTCAGAATTGAAAAAAAAAAATATTTCCTTCGGAAATTTCCTTTTTAAATTCTGAAAGCAGCATTCCGGAAACATACGAAATCATCCTTTCACAGATAAGGTATCTGTATCAGGTACGTATCTATGTTACAATTTGAATATTTCCAACAATTTTAGCTCGGAATCCGCGCGTTTCGAATACGAAACGCGGATTTGCTTTATTGGCCGGAAAATCGGATCGAAAAGTAGAAGTAACGTCGAAGCGAGATAACTCCGTTATTTCCCGGAATACATTTCACGTGTATTAAAAAACGATGAAAAAAATCTGCACGTCAGACACGTGCATCCATAGAATATTGTCTCTATAGTGCATTACATCGTGGAGTTTGAAAATTGCGTTATCACTGACAAGAGATACCCTTTTTGTCGACGAACATGTTCCGTACGCCCGTGAAATTCGCCTACAGTTTGAAAATTCGAAATGTCTTTACTTTCTGTGCGAGCTTTGTTCCGTTTCGGAGAAAAATACGATTTTTGCATGAAGGAAAATTCTTGCAACATTCTTCTTCTGGATTTGATTGATTTTAAGGCTGATCTGGAGAACATGGAGAACACCGTTCTCCAACTTTGACGAGGATTAATGAAGATGGTGCAAGTTAGACGTGTTTTGTAAACAGGGGATTAGATTTAAAACCTTGATGCATCACTTTTACAGTTAATGATTTTATAAAAGTCATCCTTTGATATACAACGAAGTTAGTAATTCTACAACGATCTCAGGCGGTGGTTTTTAGGAAAAATTGCTGTATCAGCAGCAGCAAGTTTTAGCAAGTAAAACTCTCTACACCGTGGATCGTGTAAACGAAAAATTGAGATAAAGTGAACGCGTTGGCTGGTATCCCATAGTGATATCTATGTCTCACGCTCCTACCATACTTGTAATACAGATAAAGACTGAATTTTTTTTTTAATATTATGAAAAAAGGATTGAATCCTGGCGAATAGAGTCAATTATGAAGAGTTCGAAGACTTGTTATTTTGTAGTAACATTCTATGGACCAAACTTTCGTTCATAGTGTGCATTCAATTTGGTACTAGCACATTTTTGCCTCAAAATGACCAAAAACTTGCTCCCATTTCATGAAGATTCCACGAAATCGCAGCCAATTCGTTTCTCTTTCGAGCCATTGATCGAATCTGGAACGATGTTTCTGGTATTCCAATGTAAGAGTGGGTATTGATCAACGATGTATCGAGCCGATGTATATGGCACTGGAAGACCGGAGAAAGAAGCGTTCTGTCCGTTAATGTATCCCAATATTTCTTGCATTTTGTTACGAAGGAGATATATAGGAAATCGTGCGATAAAATATTGGCGCGCCGACAAAAGGCTTCGCGGTGAAAGTAGAAAGAATGCGTCGATTCGAGGAATCACGTATTACGATGTCTCTTACATCTTTTTCGGTAAAAGAAGTGCTAAAACGAAGAGTAAATTGCGATCGAGTCATCTGAAGGGAATGAAAGGGGGGAAATAATTCCTGGAATGAGAGGCGATGGCTTCATGGAAGGGTACGAATTTAATTCTTTGCGGTACGATTTATTTTCGTAATTTTTTATTGAGCTGAATAAAATTTATTTCACAAGGTCTTCTATCATTCGTTGTTAGGAATGATAGCAATGACTATAGACGGATATTTTGGTGATATTACAAAGTCAATTAATAGTCGAAATTAAATTGTCAGGAAATGAAGTCAAGTAAAAAGTTATATCGGCTACAGCTCGAAGGGTTAAGGGCCTGAAGATCCAACTAGTGCAACTGATTCAAATCTCTATCACCTATGAAATATTTTCTGAATTCATAGCCGTAAATTAGATTATTCAGATGTCAGAGTAGATCCTAGGTAAAAATAATATATTAATCACAAAGGAAAGAATAGCAACATATATCTTAGACAATTCAGTGGAGATGAGAATAGTGAACGTTCTATCAGTAGCAAACGTGTGAAGAAAAGTGCACCCCTGCTGCTAAGGAACCTACGGTTGCCATGGAATTGAGATAAAAGCTCAGACTCCATTAGTGCCCGAGTTCAAACCCTAGACAACTCTACAAGATTTTACCGAAATAATATTTAATATCTCTCAGCCTTAGCCAGAATCCACCGAAAACTGTAAATCTAAAGAGAAATGTTCGTGGTAGTAAAAGTCGAAATACAAAGTAACTAATCTCTCTCCCTTGACAGTGACAAATACCTTGGTAGTTTAGATCTACATAAAACTGTTGGTCCCAGGCAAAATGACCGTATCAGTCAAAGTAGAAAAATACGAGAAGAAAGAAAATGCCTAATGAAAGGTGCAACACTTAGTTCGCAACCCACCTAAAATAGTAAATCTTAAATAAAAACAATCATACTAATTAAAATCAAAGAACCTACTGATTTCGATAGCACTGAACCATCGTGATCATAATATAAACTTCACATAGGAACAATTTTCTAGCGGTGACAGGAAATTTGATCTCAAATCCACAAATCAAGAGTCTGAGCTTCCGTACTCATCATACTCTCTTTTCTTCTTATTCCTTTCTTTCTGTGCCGTTCGTTAAAGGCAGAATTGAACGATAAACGATAAGCCGCGTGTCGAAGACGACCCTTCTGCTCTGAGTCTCACAGGAAAGTACCACGAGGTCTTTCAGTCACGTCTTCGGATGCTCGTCGAACGTTCCAAACACAAAAGCTCCGGTGCGGAGTACCTCCTCCGTCGTGTCGGCTACGAGGGTCGAAGAGTCGAGGGTAATCAGGGTGAAAAGACGAACCGTACGTTTATTGAGTATTGCATCGTGGACAGAAACGTTCGATGCTCGGTCTTCGGTAAATTAGTACCCTGAGACCTGTGAGACCGCTTGTTAAATGGAGGTGAAAAGACGAATCGTAAGTTTCTCGTGTAGTGCATCATTAATGGAAATCAATTTTTCATTGATTAGTACCAGAGAAGCTATAACAGTTCTTTGTTACGTTTATTTGAGAGTGGATCAATCGGCGATTCATTGGATGTATTTGAGAATGCTTAGCAAATAGAAAAGGAATGACAATAATAGAAATCCTGACTGATTCAATTAATTGCAGTTTAGAAGGTAAACGTAGAAAATTTTTAATGGAAGAGCGCTAGAAATTTCAGGAAGTTGTAGAGAAAATTGAGAATAGGTCAGTTTGATCACATTGGCGTTAGTGGAAATCGATTCTTCATTGATTAGAATCAGAGAAGCTATAATTGATTTTTGTCGTGTGTACTTGAGAGTAGATCAATCGAAGATTCATTAGATGTATTTGAGAATGCTTAGCAAATAGAAAAGGAATGACAATAATAGAAATCCTGATTGATTCAATTACTTGCAGTTTAGAAGGTAAACGTAGAAAATTTTAAATGGAAGAGCATTAGAAATTTCAGGAAGTTGTAGAAAAAATTGAGAATAAGTCAGTTTGATCACATTGGCGTTAGTGGTAATCGATTCTTCATTGATTAGAATCAGGGAAGCTATAATTGATTTTTGTCGTGTGTACTTGAGAGTAGATCAATCGAAGATTCATTGGATGTATTTGAGAATGTTTAGCAAATAGAAAAGGAATGAGGAAGACAGTAATGTTGACCGATTCTATTAGTTGCAGTCTAGAAGGTAAACGTAGAAAAGTTAAAATGAAAGTACGTTAGAAATTTCACAAGATATATAGAAAATAGAGAACAAGTCAGTTTGATTTCACTGATAGAACTAGGTACTGCTGAAATGCAGTTGACGGAAAGAATTATTAAAATATAAAGATCGAATAAAATTTCTGAAAGTTCAGGCCTCAATAAATAAACACTTTTTTCTCGTCCTTGAAGGGCAATGAAAAAGCTTTCCTACATTTTCTGACCATAGGACCATAACAATTCGTAATCTGGACCTCATCCAGCATTGTATCATTCACATCCAAAATTCCGGAAAAAAATAAGGCACTTTCGAAGCTTTCACACTGTCTTATATCAACTTAGACAGAAATATCGAACGTTAGCTTCCCGATAAATTACCACGTCGAGATCCAATTTCGCCGTGTCCGCTGAAAATCAGGGTGAAAGGACGAGTCGTACGTTTCTTGAGTACAGCATCGCGAACAGAAATGTTGGATGTTCGTCGGCCGATAAATTAATACGTCGGTACCTGGTTTTGTCGCGTCTACTCAAAACGAAGAGGCGTTGTTCGGTGTGCGAATGAACTGGTTTATTAACACGTTCCCCACCAGAATCGCGTATATACGTACGCGTGGCACAGATTCTCCTACGGTGCATAATTCATGCTCGCAAAATTCAGATATTTCGACTGTAAATCAGCTCTTTATTATACAGGGCGCGCCATTTTTTATATCGGTGTGTAAACATTGAATAACTTTAACATTTATCAATCGATTGACTTGAGTAAACATGCCATTGAAACGTCATTTCAGCACAATTTTAACCATGAATCGCTTCACACCGAACGTGTGCAGTGCGCCATGCCACACTGCAAATAAAACAATGTAGTTTCTGCAACGAAAATTCCCTGGACGTATGGTGTCAAAAAAAGGTGACATTGACTGGCCACCCAGATCTCCAAATTTAACCCCTCCGGACATATTTTTATGGGGTTATTTGAAAAGCAAAGTGTACGCCAGCAAGCCTCAGACCATTGACGAGCTCAAGGCAAACATTTGTGCCGAAATCATCGCTATACCGCCCGACATACTCGAAAAAGTGATGGCAAACGCAGCAAAAAGACACATTTTACTTTGGTTAATAAAAGCGGCCACTTGATTGATGTTGTATTAAAAAAATAGTCCAAACAAATTGTAAAGGACTAAATTAAATAAAAATACCTCATATATGAAAATCGTTTGTTCGTTTTTTAAGTTATTCAATATTCACATACCAACATAAAAAATGACGCACCCTGTACATATATGGATTTAATATAAATTAAAATATAATTCGAAACTTATTCCCAGAGGTAGTTTCATTTTATACAAAAGAAAAAGAAACGTAGATTGTATCAGATGCAGTAGAACACGCTTTAAAAGTTTAGATCAGAATTTTTCAATCTTTTTCTAACAGTGGCACCCTTCGGCCTCGTTTTAATCACGTGGCTCCCTATCTGAATGAGAAAAAGGTAGCTGTTTAAACGTTTAATTAATTAAAAGCGATTTTCACCCTTGAGGTATTCGAGGAGACCATGGGGGGTCATATGGACCCCATAGAGAATCGTAGGTTTAGACTGTAGGGTGATACACACAGTGTAGGTATATAGTACAATAGCTATGTCTACCTTCGACATTGCTTTCATTGTGTAGTAATCATTTTTCACATTATTAGAAATAATGGCAATAGTCAAGTTGCTCATAGTTAGTACCGCGTGTATAATTCAAGAAAAACAAGAAATTACTTGGTTTGGTTATGGGGTAAGGGGAGAGTGTCGCTCGCACGATATCTCCACGTTATCTATTCTGGCAACCACGATATCATTCCTGGAAGCGTGAGATCGACGAATGACAATCGAAGAGAAAACATTTCTTTCGTTGTTCCAATGATAATGTAACGAGCGTGAGAAAATCTAAAATGACGTCAGAACGAGGGATGTTTTTATCCATCAGGCGAATCGGAGCAAACTACTTGCCAAGTAACTTCTTTTTTCTGTGGAATGGTGTGATTTTGAATATTTACAGCAGAACGAAGTGTTTCGAATGATTGAAAAAAAAGTTGACGTAAACATGTGCCCTGTTGAACAATGTTTTCGAATTTCAGCCACTTTGCGTTGCAAGACACATTGTAACAGTTTACGTACAAATTGAATTAACACTTTGTCAACCGATAGCCTATTAATAGGCTTTTTGAGCCAAACGGTTTGGACTTTCAACTTCTTAATCGGTTGTCACGGCAATTAATGAATTGTTATTTATTACTGCGTACTGTGCCAAGAACTCGAGAATTTGCAATTTTCGAAGACATATCGGTATCAGGCAACTACTTGCAGCCAACTGACTGATCAGAAGTCGATAAGATGTTAAAAAAATACCAATTGCTAAAGTGTTAACTAATTCGCTCTCGTAGTATTCAAAAATACCCAATATTTCACGTGCAACCTCTATCTCATACTGTTCCATCCATAATTCCAGGTTGTTTCGATAAGAGGAGCAACGAACATCGAAACTTGTTAGCGAAATAGTTATATAACCTAAACAGGTTTTCTATCCTATGCAAATTACCCTCCCCTCGTTACGCTCGGATATTACAAAATGTTATACACATTCGTTGAATATATCTAACGATTAAGAATTATTTTACGACCGTTCTCCGTTATCGTTCACGCATCGGTAGACATCGAAATAAATTCTCTCAGATTTTCCCTCAAAAGTCTTCTCCAAAGGTATACCAGGTATCAGCTATGAATTTCATACGCGCAAAAGACGAAGAAGAAAATTACGTATCCACGATATCAGGACGAAGCGCTACCATCTAATGCACCATCGGGCTTTGAAATGGCAGTCTGCGCCGGATAATGGAGAACAGGTAAAGAAGATGCTCGATGCATCCAACCTACGAAGGATCAGAGCTTATATATGTATAGATATACAAAGAACAAGAGGTAAAGAGAGAAAGAAAAAGGACGTAAAAAGACATACTTAGAAAGACTGAGAAAGACTCCTTGAACAGAGAAGGAGAAAGAACCGAAGAGAAAGGGATAAAGAGAGTCACTGGCGGAGAACGACCCCAGAGAAAAAGCAGAAGCGAGAGGCCAGAGACCGTGGTTCGTCCTTAGCTACGACGTTACGATGGTACCGGCGGTATGCCCTAAATGGACTCCGTCGAGAATACACACGTATCTATCACGGATGGATATACCGGCCATACTGGCCGCGAGAAGCCAGGAACGCACGGTCGATGCCACCGATGCAGAAGGCACGACGATCACAATTCTATGCGCATTATATGCTCATTAGCTTGTCCGTGTCTCGGAGGGTCGAAGCGGAGAATCTACGCTCCCTTATGCATAACAACCAGCTGCCGGTGGGGCCCCCTGTAGCGCGTCTACCTCCCCCTCTTCTCCGCCCCTCCCTCCGCGATAACGTTATATTATTTCCATCTAATTCGTGCGAGTCGATAGGACGCTATCAATCCATCACTGCTACGCGCAATCTATCGAGATTCCAGCGAGGACTCGATTCGTTAAGAGGTCGAAAATGATGGTGATAAATGTCAAAGCGATGAATCTTCTCGTTCGTTCGTTTGTATGACTCTTTGACCAGTATCGTGGCGAGGGTATCGTTTTGGAGAGGAATTTATGAAGTCATGGCATTGATGCGCAAGTTTTAGTTGTACGATTGTCTCGTCTGACAATAAGAGACGATGCACTCACTACCGTGCGACTTTCGTGATCTTTTCGTCAGCGGCGTGACTTCACGATTGTTTCCTCGAGGGAAATATCGGTTGCGTAAGAAACCTATCGCGCGGAGAGATGAACAAATATTCGGAATAGAACGAAGATTGACGCTATTGTTCGTGAGAGATTAACCGACGGTTGGATCCAACGTTGGTGTAGACGATTCGTAACTATTGCACTGAAAGGGTGCAACGATTAAAGGATAATTAGTTTAAGTGGTTTAATCGGTCCTTAAAGTTAAAGTGAGATCGAACTTGCTGTCTGTAATTCATTGCGAGAAGGGAGTACTACTTATTTCGAGCGTTTCACGGTGAATAATCCTTTAACCGTAACCCAGACCTAACCTAGATATTGCTTGGATCAAACCTAGATCCTATAAACTGATCGTGTCACGATACTGACGTGGCTGCTGGAACGAAGGCCGTGTATTAAGAGTAACGGCACGAGAGATCAGATATTGCATTTAACCCTTTCGCCAATAAGTAACTACAGTCGGCCACCGGGAAAACGATTTCTGGGTATCAAGAGAGAAATGCCTGTCGCAAAGTAATCTCGATATTTTTAAATCGGTGACACTAAGGGCGATAACAGCGTTGATTATTTTTCTTTTGCAACTTTCAGCTTTATGAAAGCTTCATCTAGGATCTACGATTTTCGGAAGATTTTGGATCAACGTTCTATCCATGATATTAAACGATAATTTATGAAATATCATTCAAATGGATGTCAATCCTTCTATCACCGTAATCACTATAGTTCCTGAACTCCTCGATGTTTTTGAATCGGTTGACACTAAGGACGATAACAGCGTTGATTATTTTTCTTTTGCAATTTTCAGCTTTATGAAAGCTTCATCTTTTCGGAAGATTTTGGATCAACGTTCTATCCATGATATTAAACGATAATTTATGAAATATCATCCAAATGGATTTCAATCCTTCTATCACGATAATCACTATGGTTTCTGGACTCGTCGATGTTTTTAGATCGGTTGACACTAAGGCGATAACAGCGTTGATTATTTTTCTTTTGCAATTTTCAGCTTTATGAAAGCTTCATCTAGGTTCTACGATTTTCGGAAGATTTTGGATCAACGTTCTATCTACGATATTAAACGATAATTTATGAAATATCAGATTTCAATTCTTCTAACACCATAATCACTATGGTTCCTGGGCTCGTTAAGGTTTCAGATAAAACTCGACGAATAAAATATTATTTCATCTATCTCAATGTTCTTTTTTACTATTCAGAATTAGTTTCTTTATGCACGATATTATTCATAATTTAATTAATCTACCATTCTTTCGATGATTGTACGACCACTATTCTTCCTTCGACCGCCCTGTTTCCCGGTAATTATTCGCCGTCTCGAAACAATTGGAACATTCTTCGCGGTGCTGTAACCGATTTCCATGCACCGAGGAAGCTAATAACACGTCGCACTTAATATCTCGTTTTCCAATGTACTCGTACACGTTTCTGGTGCTCTGCCAGCAGCTTCTCGACGGGGTTTCCCCGATTTTTATTTGATTAGCGCAGCAATTTCGCGTTCACCGTGTCGCGTAGAGTACCCTCCGCGAAAGAATCGATCACCGTTTCACCGAAAAGACACTCGAACGTTCTCCAAGTGGAATAACGCCGATTACTGCAATCGTGAATTCTTCGATTCAAATGCTCTTCAAAGTTTTTCACGGTGCTCTGGATGAATATACCGAACCTATTTCACGCGTTATTCTATTGTATTGAAAAGATCTATTAATTGCAAAGCACGTTGTTAACACTTTACCGACCGGTAGCCGATTAATCGGCTTTTCGGGCCCAACACTTTTGGACTTTTAACACATTAATTGGTCACTACGGCAATTAATAAATTATTATTTTTCATTGCGGTTAACTGTGCCAAGGACTCAGTGAAGAAACTTTGCAATTTTCGAAGAGATATCAATATCAGGGAAATATTTGCGTGCAAGTGACCGATCAGAAGTGGCTGGAATGTTAAAAAATACCGGTCGGTAAAGTGTTAATAGAACGAGAATTACGATGCTAAAGAATACAGATAGTATATGGGTAAATTAATATTATATATGGGTCTATTATTGAACTGAGAAAATTTTTTTTTTATTTTTCAGAGTAAGTTCAACTCGTTATATAATTTTTTAAATCAAGCTTATTAAACTAACGGCGTGCTGTTTTGCTCCAATAACTTTTGCCATTTCTGCGGTAAAGCAATAATCGTTACTATAACAATTCTGTAATTTTGTGGAAAAGAAGAAACGAAAAAAAAAATGGTTCACTTTTGCGCTAAAATGCAAAGAAACTTTTTCCTCGACCTGAAGTTGTGAACGTACCGAAATATATTAATAGAACAACTAAATTGTTTCCCTCTTTTTACCGTTTTACTTGTAAAATATCTATATTTCTATTTCTATATCTTTATTTGAGAAACATATATATGTAAGAATGGAATATTTTGCTATTTACAAGTTTTATGGGTAGTCGAAATGAGCGGGTATTAAATTATTCAAAAAGATTGTTGAAATTTATAACACTGCTATTCCTTTGACTTTTTGCGTTCATCTTACGAAGTATGAACAATCAAATCATGGAATTTCTTGTCAGATGCAACAATAGGAATATTAAGGATATGAAATTACGAGATGACTGCAATTTCTTCATTACTTTCAAGTTACCTTAATTTATTTCCGTCAAAGACTCAATAAAAGTGATTGAAATTTTTAAATCTTTGGTTAAATATAATTTAAGAACCGGAAACAGCGTCGCTTTTTCAATATGGAGTTATTAGACAAGGAGTGAATGCTTTTCTTAAGTCTTAAAGGACGCAGTTTCATTTGACTGTCCTCGAAAGTGATACTACGTTAGTTTGCAAGTCCAATTCCTCCGAGTTCGAAACGCGAAAGGTTGTATTTAATAAGCGTGTTGTACGTCGTCTTTTTCGTCTTGCAAGTTAGTGGTATCATTTTTGGTTGCTTGCCAGAGTTCTCTCCAGCCGAGGTTTCTCCGGAGTCTTTTGTGAAGAATGAACAAACGACGTCTATGGTGAAGACGAAGAAAGACTGGCAAGACCCAACCAGCAGGTACGAGTTCGAATTCCTGTCGTTTTACCTCTGACAAATTTTTTCTCCAGTAACACCAAGTAGGATATTCATTTACTACGTTCGCATATACACGTAGAATTAAACATCGCCAATTTTAGAGTTAGTAAAATCGATTAAAAATTAAGTCTTGATAAAAATTTTAAACAGCTTAAATTACGAAGGAAGTTTTAGGAAGAAATGTAAATGTGGAAGCTATTTTCCCGCGTTTTTCTCTATGTATAGTAGATAAAGCGTGAAATATGTTATAGTCGATAATATATATGGTATATATGGTGTAGTCGACGATAATTACGAAAGTGATGTCGTAATAATTAATTTTTCGCTTCCAAAAAAAAATCAACCTGTTAGCTTTGTGCAATAATAGAACTGTCAACCTCGTGAAACAATCCAATTTTTTAACATTCCTATGAAATATTACCACACGTAAAAGTGCCGTTAATTATGAAAGCGGGATTAAATCAGACTTTTAACTCTAAAATTATCCAAAGTACAATTATTCGAGACTATGACTACGAATAAAATCCCAATTTCGAATTCTCTACCGTTTCTCCTGGGAAATTTTACCAAATTATTATTTAATATGTAATAACCTCAGCGATTTGCAACCAACTCAAAACAGTATACCTTAATTGAAATAACCACGTCGGTTAAAGCCAAAGGGTGCACCAAAAAAAGATATATGAATTTTCTAAAGTCTATAACTAAATTGTACTAATCTCTGCTAAAATTCCTTATTATTCAAACACAATACTTCCACACTACTGTACTACACTTCAGTAAAAACAAACAAAAAATTAAATTTTTCCAAATTGTCATTTAATGTGTAATAGCCTCAGTGATATGGAACCTACTTAAAACGATGCACCCTAACAGAAAAAGCCACGTCAATAAAAGCGGAAAGGTGCACAAACAAAAGAGATATCAATTTTATAATATACTAAAATTCCTTATTCGTCAAACCCAAGAAGCTTCCACGTTACAACACCTCGGTAAAAACAGATAGAGAATTTAATTTTTCCAATTTCATAACCACGTCAGTTAAAGCCAAAAGATGCACCAGAAAAAAAATGTGAACTTTCTAAATTCTATAACTAAATTGTACTAATCTCTACTAAAATTCCTTATTATTCAAACACAATACTTCCACACTATTGTACTACACCTCAGTAAAAGCAAATAAAAAATTAAATTTTTCCAAATTATCATTCAATGTGTAATAGCCTCAGTGATATGGAACCGACTTAAAACGATACGATAATTAATCTTAATTGAAATAACCACGCCAATTATGGCCAAAAGTGTACAAGAAGAGATATCAATTTTATAATTTACTAAAATTCCTTATTCGTCAAACCGAAGAACCTTCCACATTACAACACCTCGATGAAAACAGATAGAAAATTTAAATTTTCCAATTTCGCAGTCACAATCCGAACACTCTCACGATCACCGGCGTCCATACAGTGTACGTACTTACGAAATAAGTGGAAGAAAGAACAATCAACAAAGTCACAAGCAGGCAATCTGTAAACCGATCGTTCGCATTATCCCCGCGATTCTCGAGGGTAGAGCTCGGTTCTCGGTGGTCGACGACCGTGCATACTTACTCCCGCGTGACTTTCTCGTACTTTTCAATTGCCGTATGAATCCGTAAACGTTATCGACTCACGTCGAAAGAGACCTCGCGGGACTATAACGACTTCGTGGCATTTTCTACGTTCCATCCAGCCTATTATCCGTTTAATATTTAAAGTCTATCCGCGGTCTATGCTTTCGAAGCATCTGCCTTTCCTTCGTTCGGGCCGATTGCTAATTTGATGCGCGTGCGTTTAACTTGCGGGAGAAAAGTTTGCGATCGACAAATATGACGTGGCGCGTTTATTCCACGGGTATGAGTTGCTGGAAAATTTATCGCGCTTCTTTTGAAACGATTGGAAAGACTAGCCGAGCTTCCAACGCTATTAGAAATGGAGGATATTGAGTTTCATAAAATTTTCTGTAATGAGAGAGAGTTAAGGATATTTCTTCGATGGAGGGAATTTAAAGAGTAATTTTTCGATGAATGGTGTGGTTGGAAGGTAGTGGTGACCACTGATTGGAAGGAATATGGGGAAGTTATGGCGGGAAGAAGGTGGTTTCTGTCGGGAATCGAACTTCCGGCTGTGGAATCTACTCCATAATATGGGAATTGGATGTGACTTGTCATCCATCTTTTAAGGGTTGAACTACTGTCCTGATAGGGTCGCGTTGAGAGTAATTAACCCCTTGCACTACGTTTTTTATTTTTACTGCGTGTGCAATAACTGAGAGTTAATTCCTGAAATCAACATTTCTCTTCGATTTCTATTTTGTATAATTCAAGGCAATATTAATAATCAATATATGATATAAAGCAAAGTGTACGTTATGTGCGTGCTGCTAAAACTCAGAAATGAGTCCCGGTACGATCAAGGGAGTTATATGGTGTGGTAGCCCTCTATCTACTGTCCATGAAGAAGGTTCCCGTTTTTACCTTAAGGGCTTGATTTTAAAGATATAAGGGCTGGAATTTTCGCCCTCTAGAAATTTCTCGAACTGTTCGAAACATTCGAAAGTATTTGAGAGCATTCCACAACATTACAGAATATTGTGGGATATTGTGGAATGTTCGGGAACATCCCAGATCAATGTGGAACATTATTCAACTTAATATTATATAAATATACCTCTTATATTTTAAAGTTTATCCTTTTATCCCAACAACCCCACAATATCATATCCACTCCCTGAGCGAAGCCGGGTACCTACCTCAGCTAGTGTAGAAATAATCTAAACGTCTCATGACTGATTAATGCCTTTGATTTAATAGATTTTGAAAATTTCAAAATTTCCTATTTCTCTTAGCGCATCACGAGTGTCACTGGTTACTGTAGGGCAAAAGCCTCCTCTATAACTCAGCATTTAATTGGTGAAATAAAACTCGGTCAGTGTTTCTTGGTATGCTTATATATAATTTAATGTAATTAATGTAAGTGAAATAATATTCTCACGTCGTGTCTCATTAATATTTCCAATTTAATACGTTTTGGACAACTTGAAAATTTCCTATCTCATTTACCTGATCACGAGTGTCACTCGTTATTGTAGGACAAGGGGTTAATTCGAGGTCACCGAAGTCTGGTAAAATAATATATTTAAATTAATTTCACTTGAATAGCAATGAATACTTGTCTTATAAAGCTTGCACCATCTTGCAACAAATATTTTCTACACTATCTCGTCAATTTCGCCATCCAGATCGTCATCCGTATAATTAACACCGCTCTTCCATCTCACGCTAATTTTCAACCGCCGGCTCATCTCGCTGGCGAGAAGACGTACAATTAAACGCAACAAAGAAAAAAGAAAAAGTAGCAAAAAAAAGGAGCAGAAAAACGGATTCCCACCGCAAGGAATGACTCAACTAAAGAAGATCCAAGGATCGAAAATAGAGAATAATTCCACAGGGAACGTTGGTACCTCGTCGCATTCCTAGCCCGATGAAGATGGAACAATATTGTCGTAAAATGGTATTATTAGTTTTTCTTCCTATCCCACCGAGTGGTCTCTTTTCACCGTTTGCCATGGAAGCCCCTCGATACGCTCGAGAAATGCCCACTTTGGGTCATTTCAGGCTACCAGATGCCGCAGATGGACGAACTCGACTAATCGCAATAGAACGTGCCTCCGAGTTTACCTGCTAGGGCCGTCCGTTCGCCTTCTGGCCTTTTCCTTTATTTCCTTTTTCAGGCAGGTATGCCATGGAAATAATCGCGCGACGGACGAAAAACTTTTCCATCGACGTGCCGTTTTCCTTTGTCGAGACGGCCGACGACAGGAAGAGCCCTGGTGTGACGACATAATCCGCTCTAGGACGGCTTAGAACCTACGTATCTATCTCTTAACTTATTTCTACCTAAAACACACTCTTATCTCTATCTTTCTCTTTCTATCTCTTTTTTTTCCCTATCTTTATTCCTCCTTCTAGGGAGGTCTTCGCTCACTCTCCCCTGAAGAGGCTCCCGCATTAGCGCTCGACTCGTGACACAGTTTTCAGAGCGAATTCCCCGGTGGCAGCGTGTCTTTACTGCCACTCGGACGCTTATACCCGATTATTAAGTAAATCTACCGTCGTCCAACTTTCCTTTATGTCTTACTCGAGTATTACGCGAGCTCGATGCGCCGTTTATCCCTCCACGAACGTCGCTCGTTCCCGTTTCGTCGAAAGGAGAACGACGAAGCGAGCTTTACTGACGCTCCACTCGAGGGGATGTCGAGATCGTTGATGCTTTTTTTTTGTTTCAGGTGCGAATTAACCCGAAAGACTAGGCCGTCCTGAGAGAATTGCTTTCGGTGGACGGTACACGCGCGAGGTTAAACGTTGCTTTGAAATTTTCAGAAGGAGCAATATGGGCAGGGCTTTTGAAACGTCCTGCCTTGGAGTTTCACCGGCGTTGCCGACGTCTAGGCGCTAAACTTTTAGGGTCGCGTGTATTATGAATGAACACCGCCATCAACAACGGGGCCGACGACCATATGGCGAGGCTGTGCTACTGGAGAGAGAGAGAGAGAGAGAGAGAAGAGAAGAGAGAAGCAGAGGTAACCGAGGAACAGGAAGACGCATCGAGAGAGAATTATCGAGAGGGAGAAGGAAGAAAGGTGGAAGATTGAGAACAGCGGAGATTAAGATAGAGAGTTGAAACGGTGGAAAATTTGGAGAGGCGAGAGATTTAGAAGGGTTTTAGAGAAGATGGCAAATTCGGCGTGTTAAATGATAATTCTGGAAAAATCTGCCAGAGCTGTCTGAGGAATTTTAATTCAGTTCCACTAATTAAAAGTCTGATCCTTCTAGCGACTGACGCTCTACCGACCGTAGTCATGATTACACTTATCTATACTTTAAATTTTCTTCCCTTGGTTCAACCAAAGGCAAAGCATCTTGCACCTTTCCAAATGACACTCTATAAGAGAATATTTGAGAAAATTTCTAACATAAAACAGATGTTAAATTCAGATGAAGAAAAATGAAAAGAGAGGGGAAAAAAGGTGAGAGTCATAGGGAAAGAAAATGAGAGATCGGAAAGTGTGAGGAAGAGAGGTCAGAAAGAGGGAGAAAGAGGGATCAGAAGGGAGAAAAAGAGAGAAAAAGAGAGGGAAACTCACAAAAGAGACCCCATCGCACGTAAAGAAGCCCAAAGAGGTACAAGAGTAGAGAGACGTAAAGCGAGAGAGGATCGAATCGACGACGCGTTCAACGACGACGGGCAAGTCAATGGTGCCTTAGGGCTACTTTATATAGAAATTCGACGTACCGTGGTAATGCAATTTCGGATGTGACAAATGGACGGCAGGTGAAACCCTGCCGCTAACACGCGCACCCGAGCCATTGTGGATTTTAGTTTCACACGAGAATCCTCGAGTGTGCATCGAGACCGTGGCACTTGGAGCCGCGTATTTGCACTCGGAAGAGGCATCATCTCTCCTCACCGGCTTGAAATTTAACGCGACGAGTTTGCATTAGCCGAGAGTGGATAATAAATGCCGTCATTCTCCAAACCGAATCCCACTGTCCTTTTGTATCTCGCTTCTAATAGGATGCAATCTTTCTTTTTATATTTCCACGGGAATTTCATGTTAGATTGCACATCATCTAGATTAACCCTCGTATTTCCTGCGATAAGATCGCAGCAGAAAGGTGGAAACGTACTAACACTTAAACGACCACAGAGGGAAAAAAAAATGCACACTATACATCAGTAGCGAGACGAATTTGTAAGGGAGTAATGGGAGATCTCCCCGTTCGTTCATCAACTATCTTTTTTTTGAAACGGGGAGATCTCGCCCTTTGGTCGGCTAAGTACTTAACTCATTGTAAGTAAGGCTAATTGTAAGTAAGGCTACCAGTCACTTTACTGATCGGTAACCTGTTAATAGACTTTTTGGGACCGATGCTTTGGGACTTTTAACTCTTAAAGGACCGCTAAATAATCTGTAAGATGTACGCTTGGGACCATACGTTTTTGGCAACTTCCGCAATACTGCAATTATCATAACTTTGTTATTTATGAAACAATTTTTATGAAACTTTCATAAATCGTATAATTGCATGTATTTTAGGTATTATCATTAGAAAAAAAATAAGTTTTTTAATAAATATCATAACTTTTTTAATTAAAATATAAATTCGTGCGAAATTTTTAGAAATTGTAAAACAGAATGGATTTCAGGTATTATCGAAAAAATTGTTTGAAATGGTATTTAAAAAAATTATAAAATTTTATTTAAATATCGATTTTGTCAGAGTTTCTAGTGGTTCTTTGTAAGACTATAAAATTTATTATCCGACTATTGATGTAAACTGGTGATGTATTGATTTAAATAAGCAATATAGATACAATGTATCAAAGTAGGTGACATCTGAAGACAGCGGGAGAAGATACGAGAAAACTCGTGAGCGGTCCTTAAAGTGTTAACTTATTAATCAGTTGTCACGGTAATTAATAAATTCCTGTTTATCATTGTAGTTTACTATGTCGAGGAGTTAAGGACGAGAATTTATAATTTTCGAAGAGTTATCGATATCTGGGAAGTATTCGCGGCCAAGTGATCAGCCAGAAGTGGGTAAGATGTTAAAAAAATATCGACAAAGTGTTAAAAGATACTCACGTTGAACCCTTTGACTACTGAAGACGCATATATGCGCCCTGCGAAAGCCATCGATGGAGAATATGGACGCAAATACGCGCTCTGCGAAAACTATCGATATGAACTGTGGACGTAAATACGCTTTGAATGCAACTATGGTCTCATATGTATATTTGGCAATTATTTCTGTCGTATATTCACCCTACGCAGAAAAGTACTCAATCCCCAACAATCGTATCTGCAGGTTGCATGCTCCAACTTGGATCAGCCCACGGTCAAAGGGTTATGAGGAGATAGAAGATGGTTTCAGGAAGCGAAACAAAGAACTCATGACATTGAATATGCCTACGTGAGATTTAGTGTAACGACGATACTTGTAAATTGGCAGGAATAAATCCTTGGGAACGCCAAAGACTAAGCTGCAAGGGTTAAACTTTATTCTTATCCTTGAAGTTTATTCAAGTTTACTTCATCATTGATGGCCGACATATATTAACGATCTCGTTTTACAATTTTTGATGCATAGGGAGGGTGAGAAGAGGTGTGTCGGGGAAGGTGGTAAATTCGTAAAATTATTTTTCCTCCTGGGTTTGAGAGGGTGAGGCTTAGTATGGGGTTTGGATCGTAATCCGACGAGAGTGATCCATCGATGGTGGGATGCGTTTGTATCGACATTGGGCCACATTATTCACGGCACGAGGCTGATTTAAGACTGGGGTAGAACGTTGGAGCATCGGCTAATTCTGATTATGACGAATGATGTTATAAATATTATTCTTAGGGATATAATGCGTTGAATAGGAAATGCTATATTTCATTTTCTTTTTTACTGAATAGGTGAGGGAAAGTCAGGCTGGTGTTAGGAGCAGAGTGAAATTTATTATTGGATTAGATCTTGCGAGGTAATTGCCGTGCATCTTGGATTATTGCGTGGTGTTTCTTTCTAGGGATGCGTTAAAACGTGAGATAGATGAATATCGATACGCTCTAGGATGCTAGAATTGGGCACCAATTAATTAAAATCTACAAATGATAAGTTCTAATAGGTATTTATAAAAGTAACTTAACACTTTACTGACAGGTATTTTTTTAACATCCTACCCCGTTCTGACCGATCACTTGGTTACAAATACTTCCTTGACACAGATATCTATTTGAAAATTACAAATTCTCGTCGCTGAGTCCTTAACAGAGGTAACTGCAATGATAAATGATAATTTATGAATTGGAGTGGCAAACAATTAATTAGTTGAAAGTTCAAAGGCGTTGGGTCCGAAAAGCCTATTAATAGGTTTCCGGTCAATAAAGTGTTAATACTGTAGCCTATCTATATTCACAGCATTTAAGTTCAAACGAGAACATATTGCTACATCCATTCGCCGATTATTTTCGCCATTTTGGACGCAACAATTAAAGTTCCTTGCGCAGAATACAAAAATTCCAACGTTACCTCGGAAAAATTGAAAACTCTCTTAATCTAAAAGCGTTCAAAAATTTTTCCATTTTCGACCAACCGTTAAATTCGTTAAACATCAAGGAAATCAGCACCATCGAAGAATAATCGTCGATCGCAGAACGAGAACACAACGAGAACGCAACGAGAGCGAAACGGTCGCGCAGAATTTTTCGTAATTTAATCGCGAGTACCCGAGAGGTATTTTAATTATTCGAGGGGCTCGAGAGCTCGATGGAAGAGTCATTATAAATTCCACGTGAGAAGTGGCGCGTGGTATACAATTTCGAGCGTAATAAATACACGGCGTGTAGAAAGGTAACTCGTAAAGAGGCTACGATGCACGCGTCGGCTCTTTAATATGGATTTCAACGGCGTATACGTCTCTTAAGTGGCTCTCGTTGCTACCGGAAGACCACTGGTTGCCCGATTTAATACAAAAGAGGTCTCCCATGCATTCACTTAAACGACTCTTCTCCGAATTCTGTCCTCTAATACAGACCAGTAATTGCACAAATTCCTAGCATCGTTTTAATAGTTAAGACCTCGTTGAAGCGACGGTTGGCGAGAAATACAATATTGAAATGACGGAAGAAGCTGACGGGAATTCGCGACGAAGATGAATCGTTATGTTTGATATGTTACATGGTTTTGTTTTTGTCGATAGGAGGTCGTCAGCTAAGGTTGATTTCTTTGGCGATAATTAAGGTTGGAATATTTAGGTTAGGTCTGGGTTAGATTTGATGGAAACGATACGATCTTTCGTCGATATTAGGAGCTTGCGAGGAAAGGCTGACTTCTTTGAAGATAATTAACATTGGGATATTTAGGTTAGGTCTAAACAGGTTGATACGATCTTTCGTCGATATTAGAAGCTTGGAAGGGAAGACTGGCTGTTATAGCAATAATTAAGGTTACGAGGTGTAGGAGATAAGTTTAAACTTCTTGGGTCGGTATAGGGAGTGTATTACTTTCCGATAAAACGATGGATGGTTCTTACTTTGATGGATAAATGCACATATATGGGTGCAGGGTGGTACTCTCCTAAAGAGAAATGTAAGGGAAAGGATGCGAAGAAAGAAATGTTATCAGGAAGAGGAAGTCGCCTAGGTGATCGTCGATTAACGCGTTTACGACGGACTGTGCTACTGGTGGTGCAGTCTTCGAATTTGAGGATTGTTTGATGAAGATAACCACATGTTTGATTATCATTCAACCGAACTAGGGAACGAGAATGATGGTACTTTTTGAAACTTCTTAGGTATTCTTTTATTTACGTCATTTCGGGGGTAAACCCTTTAATTCTAACTCGCGCCTACCCCAGAATCGGAGTTGTATTTCGGTAACGATCGAACGCCACTCATATTAAGTACCTCACGAGAGAAGCACCGACCTAACCTAGATCGAAGCCAGCATCGGAGTATCGTTATATTTCGCTGCAACGATCAAATTGCTACTTATTTTGAGTGGCTCATGGGCGAACGTTAGTCCTTTAATTCAAGCGCAAACCTCATCCCTCGCAGTTAGCTTCGCCTTGTGTTTCCACGTAGAGTTCAAATTTATACGTTTCCAACATTCCGCGATGATTACATTTCTCGAGACTTAAAACGCGACCTTGGACTGTAACCTGGAAATTCTAGAGCACGATGTCCTATCGAATTCAGGATATTCGATCGTGAAATTACCATGTTCGATAAGAATACCATGTCGTCGACCACCGGCGTGTCGAGACCATGTTCGATAAGAAAATAAAAGCTCGGACTAACAATCAGGAGAATCGAGTTCAAATCCTCTTTCGTCACCTCTGGAACGTGTTTCCCAAATTATCGCAGAGTGGATGGTTCGAGACTGAACTAAAATTAATCTAAAATTGTAGATCTCGGCCGAAATGACCGCAACAATTGGAGGATTATGGAGAGTAAGGACATACAAGCTTGGATTAACAATCAGTAGACTCAAATTCAAATCCTTCTCCGTCAATTCAGAGAATTTTTCCTAAACTATTCAACATATCGTAGCCTGGAGAGTTCAAGATTGACCTAAAGTTAATTCTAAAATTGTAGATCCTGGTTGAAATGAACGCAACAATTGAAGTATTATGGAGAGAAAAGGAATACAAACTTAAACTAATAATCAGTAGACTCAAGTTCTCAAGACTCAAATTCTGACAAATTTTTCCTAAATTATCTAACATATAGTAGCCTGGATGATTCGAGACTGACCTAAAATTAGTTTCAAATTGTAGATCCTAGTCGAAATGATCACAACAGATGGAGAATTATGGAGGGGAAGATGGTAAAAGTTCGGGCACCCAATCGGTAGGACCGATATTTGTCCAATGTGATATATATGTTATAGCCTCGGTAGCTCAGAACCCACCTAAAACAGTAGGTCCTAGAAGAAATGACCATGGCAGCTAAAGCCAAAAAAATACCAAAAGAAGTGTCAAGAGGATGGCTTCCTACCGAATTCAGGATACTGGGTCGTAAATTTACGAGTCCTGTGACCCTTCGCGTCGACCGGACGCAGCGAGGGTTGCCTCGGAAGACTTTTCACGAAGGATTCTGCACAATAGAACGTTGCGTCTGTTTCATCGATACCCTATTTCCTAGAAGACGTGGCGGACTTTTATAAATCTACCGTATTTTTCGACGAAGATACTTTCATTTCTCACCGCCTATCTACGTTTATTATTCAACGGTATTTTATCTACGATTTCGCTATATTTCCGATATAGACGCTATATTTTCACAATAAATTCCACAATATTCAGCGAAAAATCCCAATATCCTAGTTTTTCTCTGCTCATCAAGAAGTCCAATTAGGGCAATCATATAATTAAAAGAAAAATACCTAATCAAAAACTAACCTTCATAAAGTGTGGCACGGATATCCTAAGTACACAAAAAAATAAATAAGATCCAAAGTGAAAATTACACTACGACAAAATTAACAATAATACAGAAAACAATATCAATTGCGTTCAGTACAAAAGCGCAAATATGTTTAAAAAATCCTATCTACAACTGTGTAGACCTAATCGAAAACCAAACTCATTAGTGCCCATCTTCATAAAGTATGGCACGGCAACGTATGTCCCAAATACACCGAAAGCTAAATAAGTCCCAAAATAAAAATTTACGACAAAATTAGCAATACCAGAAAACAATATCAATTACAGCCCATTACAAAATCCCAAAATATTTTTAGAAAGTACCATCTACCATTCTTCATCATCGTCTTCGAAAACACTTCAGCTTAACTAAACGATTCTACAATTGTTCTCCATTCGCTACCAAGATCTACATATGTACGTCACGCAACACAATACCGTCCAAGCGCTATTCATTACAGCTATTCTCCGAATCCAACTTTGCCTGACAATTGTACGAATTCCATTCGCAATTAAAGTTCGTCGATCTTCCAAGAGACGAGAGACCATCCAATGAATAATTTCCAACACAGCAGTCACCACGCGTTTCGTTCTTCCGCGACGAACTCGACGTTGATCGTCTCCTAAGCGAATAGTTATTTAAATGCGGATCGGTAGCTCTCTCTCTCGTAGAACGCTATCGAGAATCGGATAAACGATGATTCACGTTTAAGCGTGAAATACAAACAATGGAATTAGAATAACGACGTTTCCCTTCGTTCCCTCTCCTGTACCCTCTTTCGTTTTACGCTCAAACGAGTATCGTGAGCAACTTATTTACATAGCAGGCCGACTCGACGTGGACGATTTACACTTGAAAGCGGGCCAAATTATCGTTCGACAAATTTCTTAGAAAATTATCTCGTGGCCACTCCGATACCAGCAAGTTAATTTATGGAGAACGGAAGCGTCGTTATGGGACGTATGGTAACACACCCGTATATCTACGACCGGTGAACGTGACGCAGTCACAAAAGGTAGAATCGAGGAAGGTGACTTTGTCATTTGTACGCAATGCTTGCTGATGCAGGTTATTTACATTTTGTGGGAGGAATTTTCTTCCCTCTGTCTTTCGGATTTAAGTATGTCGTTGCGGTTGTTTTGGGTGGAAGCTATGCATTTTGGTGGGTTTTGAATTGAAGATGGGACTTTGTAATTTGTATGTAAACTGTTCTTCATGGGGGTCATTAACATTTTAGAAATTTCACTTTCAGCATTGTTGAATTAAGGATGCTTTCGTTGTTTCGGGTAAGAATTATGTTGTGGTTAATGAGGCTCATTTAGAAATTTGTAAAATTATCAAGTGGAGATTGTGAAAAATACAAAGACGGATGTATTCCGTCTTATTGTCAGCGTTATTTTAGAAAAAAGGGAATTACAGAAGGTTAACTTTCTAGGAAGCGTTTAAGGTGTTTGTTGTGGTTTATACAACGATTTGTGACACGGAAAATGTTGAGGATATTAAAGTCTGTCAACATTCAAGAAAAAATTCAACAGATAAATTTGTTAGGTGTCTGCATTCGCGATATTTTCTGTCTGGAATTTTTGCAAACTCGGCCGACGTAAACGCGCAATGAAAAATTGCGTTATACGAGATTCCGTTGCGCGAAATTCTCGAGTGCCTTAAATTCCGCGATACCACTTGCATTTCTGCTCGCTACACTTTGAAGCGGAGCACGGAAATTCGGGTGGGTGTTCGTCTTTAGAATTTTTAAGAGAAATTATCTTTTATTTTGTTAATGCTGCAAAATAAAATAAGCATGTGCAGAATAAAACGTGCTGACCGAGATCTCAGAATCAGAAATATCTAAAAATAAGTCCTAGTAGTATCGAGACATTTCTCGTCAAATTTCTCACTGCAAGGATACTTTGCCTGGTTCATGCTACCCTTAGTTCCACGTGCTCACCAGCTACTTCCTGAAACTGTGCACAAACTAGGTTTCTTTCGAAAAGTAAAACGGCTACCTGAGACGAACAACGCAGTCAGAAATTGCCTACATCTGTACAGTACATAACGAATCACTTAACTTTCTGAAAGATACATTTTACAGCTTCAAACGTCTACCTTTCGGCTACCAGGTGTTGTCGATCCGCCACTCTTTCGTGTAAAATTTCTCCCCAGTCGGTCTAAGTAAAGAAATTCAATTTTACTCAAAGTAATTTCTCTTTAATATTCAAAATAATCTTTCTAACTCTTGGTCGAATTTAACCAAATTTAACCCTTTGCATTCCGAGCCATCTCTGACTTCTTGTATTAGCAACTTGGCGGCACTTTGCTATTTGCTATCTTGTATCATTTAACAGGTTGAGTGCCATGGAGGTCACCGGTGAACGGCGCTATTGAATTGAATGAAATTTTATGTTACGTTTAAATTGCAATATTTATGAATTTTCTAACATATTGAATATTTAAATTTTGGCGTTGCGAAGATGAAGATCTGCTAAACACCGATCAATTAGTGTCCTTAAAATTTCTGTTTTATGAATATGTAATTTTCATAAAAAAAGTTTCACTTGAGTATAAATGACGAAACAAGGGAAACATCGGTGGCATTCAACCTGTTAAATGAAAAAGTTCAGATAAACATACGTTTCTTAAAATGTTATGGTACAGTAAATTCATCATCTGTGATCACTAATAAATTCAAAAGTCCCCTTAGGGGGGTCAACCGAGTGATATGATAGTCTTGCGATGTCCCCTCAGGTGGGACTCAAAGGGTTAAGAAATAATAGCTCTCCACTTAAAAGAAGGATACCTATCTCCGCTCTCGCTTAACTCTAACCGCATTTAACTAACACTATCAGCAATTTACATATACCTATTCCTACCGTAGCCAGTCATTTGACCCATTACCAAACAGCGATACTGTTTTTAAACAGAAATGCAAGAAATTATCAATAGAACATGGGAAACAAGAAAGAAAAGTCTTCAATTAGTAATACCAAAAATTACATATTTTCATTTCATTAACCCCTTGCCGTACAATGATGAGTGCTACTCGTGAAAAAGGAAATGGAATAAATAGTCAATTTTGAAGTGCTCCAAAAATTATTTTATCAAAAATATCAATGGGTCCTGACAAAATAAACTTAATTCTGTGATATTCAATATTACGTTAACACTTAACGGACGGGTCGAATCTGCTCTGTCTTTCCTAGTTTCCGGGCATTTTCCAGGGGAATTAAATAAAGAAGAATGTATGGATTTAAAGCGTTGTAACTACAATAAAACTTTATTAAATCAATTATATTTCTTATGATATTTCAAAAAAAGTATTTATTAAATTTATTATTATTTAGTATTTTTTAAGCGTGTGTTATGCTGTAAAACATTCACCTTTATGCAGTGGCACCTGACAAAAATGGCAAACATATCTAGTGTCCATTCATCTCTATTTAATTCATTATCTTCAAGTTCACTCTCTGAAGAAGATAATCTACGCGCAATTTTTTTCCTGGGAGATAATAATTCACTGTCATCGCTTGAAACATCACTTTCTTCATCAAGGTTCTCAAATTCAACATCACTTCCGGATAAGTTTTCTAAAAACTCTTTGCTGCTTGCCATTTTTACCGTTATAAAATTGTTTAGAAATATTTCCTAAAATCAAAACTACGCCGTAAGAACAACAGGCAGATAGTACTATAAAACAATGTGCACAAAAGAAACACCCTAATGCAGCATACTAAATATTCATGCAAAAACGTAGATCTACGTGGCCCGTCCTAGGAAGTCAGAATGGAAAAACGTAAATCTACGGGGCCCGTCCGTTAAGTGTTAAGTCATTTGCTATATCCGAAATTAGGGGCTAGATTATTATTTTAGTAATTAATTCAGAGTTATTGCACATTTACTCACAAAGGAAATTGCACGGCAAGGGGTTAAACTAGTTACTTGACCGTGCATGGTAAACTTCGTTCCACGTTCGCCAAATGTTAAATTCCTCCAATCCTAAACTCTCTCAAAATCACAAAAATTCTACAAACAATAGAAGCGTGCCATCGAATTCCATCGTCACGGTCACAGTGGCATCGTTGCGTGCAAAGAAAACGGCGCCGTGAAGCGTGCGCGCGCAAAGAGCCGCCGTTGGGGCATGATCCGATGGCAAACGGGTCAGGCGGGGGACTGATGCCCAACCCAGCGCGTACCAGCGATAAGCGTCGCGACCGAAAAAGCTCGGGAACCGGCCACGAGCAAGCCACGGCGGCTTAAGTGATTTGCATGCGCGACAGGTGCACCGCGAACTCGGTGTATCGCGTGTTTAATTCACGTGTCTGGCATACTCGCCACTCCGATTCCACTGATTTCCATAATACAGCCGAGCCGCCCTCTCGACCTCCTCTGCCTCCCCTTCTCTTCTTCTACACGGCATCGGAGAATAGGAGGTTGCGTTTAAGAGGACTGGAAAAGTACTCGGTAGCTTGGATGGGATTCAGGGTCATGAGGTGAATCGAGGGTCAGGGGCTGTTTCAGTTTCACTCCTATTGGTGGTCTGTTTTTTTGATTTTAATACTTGCGGTGATATGGGTGGCTTAAAGCTCCTGGTGTTGGGAAGTAATGAGCAAACTAGGGGCTAGATGTGGCCTGATAAGGTTTTATTCGATAGGCCACAGATTTCAAAATATTAGTAAAGGAATTTTCAATTTCTTTAGAATCTTCAAATTCAGTGTTTTCAAGAAGAAAGGTGTCCGTAAGAGAAAAGGACGTAGAAAAGAATGACCATCAGGAACTGGATTATCGATGTTGAGCTACGCAGGCAGAGTACCTTGCTTGGATAGGTTACCGCTATTTTATTTCTTTTTCACGATCCTACAATATATAACTTTTTCCAGAGAAATAAATAAAAATTCCAAAGGTAATTTAGAAAGGCTAGAAGGAATCATATGTACTTGAGTCTACTGCTTAACACATTGCACGCCGATCCCGCGATAATGCGGGATTTCAAATGTATGATTTTAGATTTTACCGATCAATATCAGGCATATTATTTTATCTTGAGGAAAATGGTAAAGTGGACAAAGAAGACAATATTATTCCCTTTAAATTGTGCGTTACTTGATGTATTTAAATTTATATTGATTTAAATAGCAACATTATCAAATATAATAAATTTGCCAGCGTACAATGTGTTAAGACTTTTGCAGTCTTTGACCATAGAACTATTGACGTTATATTTTGAAAGAGATGATCAATTTTTTAGGTTTTATAAAGTAAAAGTGAGATTTTTACTTTGCGGTTCGCTCTATTAATTTGGGGAATTTTTCAATAAAATTGAAGCCGTTCATTTCGAACTGCCTTTGTGACTTTAATGTCAACACATCGTATGCGGGTGTTTTGTACCTCCTCATTAACACTAAAGCGAGAAACCTGTTGATAAAATTATATTAATTTTATTTTTGCAAAAAAGTAGTATAAATTAGAAACTGTTTATTCTCCAAATTCGAAAGTACACTTCACTTTTTAAATCTATGTCATTAATGTCATTAATCGCCATTTTTAGCAGTCGGAAAGTCACAGTTTTCGAAAAACGTACTTTTACGTTTTCAATTTCGTTCCAATTACGTATTTTACTGTAGAAAATATTTACAATTATCGAGTCTCGTTTCATTAACCGTTTCTTGTGAATTGTGAAAATGCTACCATTCCCTGGAAAAGGTCAGATAAATTGGGATCATCCAGCAAACCATGGAAGCCGAAGTTCGAGGCGAGGTTTAAAAAGTGGTCTCTCTCGATTCGTGACTATTTTTCAACCCGTGCAAGCGCGATTTTTCAACTCGCGAAACAGGCTCCCTTTTCGCGGATCGTTTCCGCGCATCGATCGTGTAAAACCGCGCGAGCATTGCCCGGCCACGTCGACTTGGACGCGTTGTTACCGGGGAATCGCAAACAACGCTCGTCCAACGACCCTATGGATCACCGACGACTTTTCTGCAAATCGACGCCAGTTGGTCTATTTTTATCGTCACGTTTCACCGACGATAGTCGACGCTACTTCGTGTACCATTTTTTTTTAAATTTGCAAAAAAAAAGAGAATACCATTTCTTCGAACGAGAGGAAAAGCGCGCTGATTTTTCCCCAATTGAAGAACGTAGCTATTGGAGACTCGAATGGATTCCAATTGTTGAAAGAATGTAGCAAAAATTGTAAAACATGTATTCCACGATTGTATCAAGTTTACTGTTGAATTTGTTCTAAAAATAATTGTATATGGGAAAATGGTAATGATAATTTAAATGAAATAAACATTTTTTCATACTAGATTTACTAACGCGAACAGAATGACTTGCCTTGAATTTTTTAAAACTGAAATTTTTCACGCTGCTTTTTTTCAATTTTCTACGTCTACCTAGGAAACTATAGGCGATTGAATTGATCAATTTTAACACTGATCTACCGGAAATATGTCAATTTGACGTATCTAAAAATGACAAATGAATACGTTAATACAATAGAGACGGATAAAACAAAAAACTATATCGATTTAGTCACTTTCAGTTTACAAGATAAGCGTGGAAAATTGAAAAGGCAAAAGCATTAGAAATTTCAGAAATATTCACAAAAAATTCGGCACAAGTGATTTTAACCACATTAATAGATCTGATGTTAAATATATTGAATTAATCATCGGTAGATCTAGTATTAAATACTTATTACTAGTATCACCTACCATTGAATTTTTTTAAATGAGAAACTTATTTCATAAGAAATTCAGCTGTCAATAGAAACAATAGAGTTATTAGAAGTTGAACAATAACAATCTTAACGTTGAACTAAAGATTGATAAATAAACCGTGACTATTGCAACAGGCAATAAAGCTTCCGAAGAAGAATATTATATTTGAAATTGAATACTAGGTTTACGTGGCGGTAAGAAAATATGTTAATAAAAGGAGGAACTCAAAATAATGTAAAGTAACTCTTATAAACTATCAACATTCCGTTTCCCTTAGGAAACCATTGGGGATCTAAAGTTAGTATTTTCTCGTAGTTAGAAACACGCTGTGTCTGGCACTTCGCAACCATCGACGGTGATGCGACACAAAGGGGCTGGGATGAATGCGTTACATTAAACTACAAGATTGATACTACAACCGCGTGGTGCGAGACGAACGCACGGAGAACACTTGCAAGATTACACCAACAACCGGGATAGTTTCCTTACAATTTCCTCTTGGCTCGATGCTTCTACGTAACCTAATTACCTGGTACCAGACTGCGAATGTTTACGTGACTATATTTTCAAACCATGCGAATGGAACAGCTAGAGCGTATCGTACGGTTAATTTGAATGAACTATTTCATATTAGCCCAAATTTTTTATATCATCAAATAAGACTAATATGGCTGATTTCTCAAGGAATTACGATTTTCAATGAGTTTCTAATCGACGTTATGACGCAGATATCTGCGAGATTCCACGAGTCTTCTACTTGGATAACTGAGACTCTCAACAAACCATCGAATAAGACTAACAAGGCTAAGTTCTCAAAAAGTTACGATTTTGAATGAGTTCCTAATCTACCGAAATTATGAGGCAGTTATTTACGAGATTCCACGAATTTTCTACTTGGATAACTGAGACTCTCAGCAAACCATTGAGTAAGACTAATACGGCTAAGTTCTCAAAAAGTTACGATTTTGAATGAGTTTCTAATCGACGTTATGACGCAGATATCTGCGAGATTCCACGAGTCTTCTACTTGGATAACTGAGATTCTCAGCAAACCATCGAATAAGACTGATACCGCTAATTTCTCAAAAAGTTACGCTTTTAAAGAGTTCCTAATTGACGTTATGACGCAGATATCTGCGCGATTTCAAGAGTCCTCTATTTGGATAACTGTGACTCCCAGCAAACGATTGTACTCTCTAGATGGAACTTAAACCACTGAGATTACGATATACGAATCACGTAGAAGAAATTCTCTCGAAAGGTGACGGCGAGGGAATTAAAACTCGTATCCAATATTTGAAAATCCATGGTTCCATTCTCGGCGTCACCATACCCTGCAGATGAGTTTCGAACCGTCGACGCTGTGACACACTTGTCACGCGCCAAGAATTCCCTAGACACGTCTGGGTCGAGAGTCAAACTCTGTTCCAGTGTTTAGAACTTTGAATATATTTCACCTTTCAAATCCATGCTGCTACGTTTTTTCACCTCTTAGGTACGGCTGAATTTTGCACGGGGATTTACACGAACTACGTGTGAACGAACAGCACTGGAATGTGTGACAGACAATGCTGTTTTCTACGCGAGTACATTGGAATGAAGTTTTTGATATTTACATTATAACTTTTCCTACATATACTATAATTTTAATTCCAACGGTGAACGAGTGAGCTACTATAATGGCGCGTCATTCAAAAATATGACACTTGCGAAATCCACTATAGCGGTGCATCGTGTCTAAGAGATTAAACTAATTTTGCTAACATTTCGACATACCTAAGAAAAATCCATTAACCCTTTGCGGACGGAGACATTTTTGAATATGGACAGATAATCATTTATTTGGTGGCCCAAAACTACCTTTTCATCAGAAATTTGGGTTATTAATGC
Organism: Cerceris rybyensis; assembly: GCA_910591515.1. Taxonomy (NCBI): domain Eukaryota; kingdom Metazoa; phylum Arthropoda; class Insecta; order Hymenoptera; family Crabronidae; genus Cerceris; species Cerceris rybyensis. The sequence goes on from OU342790.1 coordinate 12,807,128, forward strand.
GTATAAAATATAAATCACTCCACTTTTAATCATATATCACCGGTTATATTTCAATTTTTCCTTTTTAAGCGTGTATACATACGATAATAAATAATAATTGCATTTTTCCTCAGACCGCATATATGCGTCGCTAGTCCGCAAAGGGTTAAAATTAATCAAAATCGAACAAAATTCGATTTCACCTGATTGACATTGATATTCCATCGGTTTAATGCACAATCGCAACTAATATATCTAACGTGCGCGCAAACATCCGTAATTTAGTAACAAGTTTTCCCAATGTGCATCGACATCGCACATTCTTTTTTTCCCTACGAACGAGAAACGTGTCTCGAAGCTCGAGGCTCCTCCCATCGCAAAAAATACCCATAAAACAAAACGCGTGCTTCCTCTTCCACGTTGAAGAACTCTAACGACTCATATTTATCACTTGGTCGAACAAAATTTGATTTCACCGCCTCAATGTCTACATTCCATCGTTTCAACGAAGAATCGCAGCTAGTACGTCTAACGTGCGCTCAAACATCCGCAATCTAGTAACAAGTTTTCCCAATGTGCATTCGATTCCCCCGGAATCGCCGATGTACAATGGCATCGTACATTCTTTTTTTCCCTACGAACGAGAGACGTGTCTCGAAGCTCCTCGCATTACAAAAAATATCCATAAAACAAAGCGCGTGCTTCCTCTTCCACGTTTGAGAACTCTAACGACTCACATTTATCACTTGGCGGAACAAAATTTGTTTTCACCTCCTCAATGTCTACATTCCATCGTTTCAACGAAGAATCGCAGCTAGTACGTCTAACGTGCGCTCAAACATTCGCAATCTAGTAACAAGTTTTCCCAATGTGCATTCGATTCCCCCGGAATCGCCGATGTACAATGGCATCGTACATTCTTTTTTTACCCTACGAACGAGAGACGTGTCTCGAAGCTCGAGGCTCCTCGCATTACAAAAAATATCCATAAAACAAAGCGCGTGCTTCCTCTTCCACGTTTGAGAACTCTAACGACTCATATTTATCACTTGGTGGAACAAAATTTGATTTCACCTCCTCAATGTCTACATTCCATCGTTTCAGCGAAGAATCGCAGCTAGTACGTCTAACGTGCGCTCAAACATTCGCAATCTAGTAACAAGTTTTCCCAATGTGCATTCGATTCCCCCGGAATCGCCGATGTACAATGGCATCGTACATTCTTTTTTTACCCTACGAACGAGAGACGTGTCTCGAAGCTCGAGGCTCCTCGCATTACAAAAAAATAGCCGTAAAACAAAGCGCGTGCTTCCCCTTCTACGTTTCAGAGTTCTAACGACCGGTCTCTGCTCGATAAACCGTGTACACGTATACGATTCGGTGTGTGCGCATGCACACTTGGAAGGAATGGAGGTGCGTGTGTGTATAAATGCGCGCGAGCACACGAACGTACAACGCACAGCCGGGAAGGGTACGTAGGTGTGCGCACGGCTGAAAGTCCATGGGGTCATCCACCAGAAGGGAGGCCAGGCCAGGCCAGGCCAGGCCAGACCGAAGGATGCGCCGCGTTGGAATTACGTTCTTCGGGATTAACGTACCGAAAACTCGTTTACGTGTTTTCTAATTGCCGGTAGAAGAAGAAGAAGGAGGAGGAGAAGACGGAGAAGAGGAAACCGAATGGATGCTCAGCCTCGTGAGAGAGAATCGAGAAACGATAGCCTCGGACCTTTGCGCGCCTTGGTATTTTTTATGTTATCGGTATTCGTCCGTTCTGACTCATCTTCTTCGGTACATTAGCAGCATTGAATTGCAAAACGGTAATGCGATTAAAGAGGAAGGCTGAAGTAAAACTGCGTCGACCGTGCGCATATTGAAACGAGACTCCGTTCCGATGGCTTGGTAGGATGAGAGAACTAGAGAAAGAGACATAGAAATAGGAAAAAAAAAAGGAAAAGATCGTAAACGCAATATCCGGAGGTACTGAGAAAAACGAAACAGCCGAGACTGTAATCCCGAATATGCACGAATACGAGACGGAGGAAAACGCGGGCGGTTAATTCGGCCGAGACAGCGTGTTATTCCACGTGATTCGAGTACGCGCAATAACCATGGGGTCGCATGGAATGCAAAGTTCACGATACCGGGGGTACGATTTGAAAAATTTTTAAACGCAACCCCAGCCTGCCGCATTACCTCGTTCCTCCTTCATCTTCTTATACTCGTTCCCCTGCAACCCTCTCCCACCGTTACTCTATCCTACATACGATTCCACCAGCATTTCTCCGTGCTTCTTCCTGGATTCCTGGCGAGCCTCGTAAAATTTTAATACGCCCAGCCTGCCTTGCCGAGTATTCGAGAGCATCGAGCACCGATAACGCGCATCCAGGATAAATACGAAGAAACGGCAAGGGAAACCGTTCGCCTTGGCAAAGCCGAGACAAACTAATTGTAAACGTAGAAGACCCAAACGAGAGGAGAGAGGAAAAACGGAGGAGACGGTAGAAAAGAGAAAGAGAATTACTCGTATACCCAGAGCCGAGATTCCAGTTTCGCCGTTAGTCGAGAGCCGAGGAGCATCCGAAGGGAGAAGAGCCGAAGAGAGAAAGAGGAGAAAAGGAGCGAGGGCGAAAGCAAGAGGGAGAAGAGAGAAGCGAAGCCGGTATACGGCCGAGCCAACACAGCCTAACTCGTCGAGGTCGGGTCAAATAATAAAATAAAAGTGCACCATGGATGGGGTGCAAGCCAGTGGTGTGGCAAAGGTGGAGGAAGAAACTTTGCTACGGGAACGACGATGCCTTCTTCTCCTCCTCGCTGTTGCTGGAAAAAGATGCGCCCAAGGAATCGAACGAGACGAAAGAAGCCAAGAAACGAACACCGGAGACGAAGATAGGAGATCCGACGTTGCCACATGCTCCTTGGATTTCCGACTGGTCAAATATACCAGCGGCCTTTTGTAAGAATGCATATCGCGTATATGCAACTTGGATCGAAACTCGCATCAGATTCTTGACGTCTCATTAAACATCGTTGGATTTCGTGAAGTCAAACGCACCCTACGGCTCGTGCCTCGCGCTTCGACGTGTTCGTTGGGTAACGAAATTTCTTCGTACGAAGAAAAGGGACTCGCTCGGTTCTTTCACTCCTCCCATTCATTCTTGCCTCTCTAAGAAATCTCTTTCTTTTTTCGACTGTCGTATTCGCGGCGTGAACTACAAATTACGATGGAAAAAGGAGGTTCGGAGCGCCGCCCGAAAAACACGGTGACGCGGGTTTTTTTGCGAGGACATATTTCGCGGAGGTTTTACTCTGATTTATGGCACGCCGTTACAGTCGTGTGACTATGATTTCAAATGTTACGTTGAAGATACGTAAGGATGTTATTCGCATCGTTCTTTTTTATTTTTTATTTTTTTTCCCTCGTAATGCTCGTCGATGTATGGTATTACGTTCGTATTAGGATATGCATGTTTATTTTGCAATCCATTACGTGTGAGCTCGTTGCTTACAATGCTATAGGTGGATGCATGTATCACGGTTAAATATCAAATTGCTTGCGGAACCCGAGACAAACGAAAATTTGCCAATTGGTTTCCGTTTCTGGCCCCACTGGTGCGACAATACCAATATTGACAGTACGAAGGACACCACTGCAATTTTCCCTTTATACGAAACGAAGCATGCTTCTCGCCACGAGCGTTGTTTTTATACTGCCGTATTCAGCTTCTACTATCACGATCCTATCGTCGCGACCTACAGCTTTAGATGGGTTTAGATATACCGAGAATAGGATATGCATGTCGTTTGAGAGAATTTTCGTGGTGGAGATGAATTTTGGGCCCACTTTTTTAGAGCTATTTCAATTTTTGACGAATAAGGGAACAAGTAGGAGAAATGAAAGTATTATGAGTTTGGAATCAACGAAGATAAAAGATATGGAAAACTTTTGAAAGGAGTTGAAAGGGTTTTGTAGTCTGACTATCTAAGTCCAACGTTGTTTCATTTGATTTTCGACGGGTTTCGATATACCGGAAATGAGATATGTATATCCTTTGAATTTTAGGACCACTTGTTTAGTGCTATTTCAATTTTTGACGAATAAGGGAACAAGTAGGAAAAATACAAATATTATAAGTTTGGAATTAACAAAGTTAAAAGACATGGAAAAGTTTCAAGAGGGGTGTTGTTAAAAGGGTTTCTTCGTCTGGCTATCTAAATCCAAAGTTCTTTCATTCAGTTTTGATAGGTAAAGCTGTATGGGGACTTAAGTAATCTTGGAAATTAGAACGTTGTCTACAAGAAATTCCACGAAGGTGACGACGAGAACGTTGAAATTTGAACTCGATATTTAAGAGTTCGAGGAATTTTCAGCTTCTGCTTATGGGTGTAGAACGTTAAATGGGCTTCCAACCACCAAAGCTGAGATATCCGAGTCACGTTGAAAAAATTGCTCAAAGATGGGGAGGGATTCAGCCTCAAATCTACCACATTTGTGAGTCCAAGGCTTCACCCTTGTCGTCACCGTTGCTGTTACAGTTCCCACCACTTGTTTTCGTCACCACCATAAGACCTGTTTAACGATATAAGCCATGGAAATACAGACAACTAAAAGAATAAAATTCCCAAGATGATAATCCTAGAAATAACCATACTTGCAAAACTACTAACAATAAAAAATACAAAAAACTAATAGCCTGGAAAAGTGCCAAAAGAAATACTCCATAGGAAATGTTAAAACTAGAACTACCAACCAAGTAAACAACTATGGTCTTCAATTATTTCCCCAAAAATGTACAATTTTATAAAAGCATCGTAGTTCAAATATTCTACTTATATTTTATTAAACACAAACTGCAAAATCGATTATCTTTTCTACCTTCTGATTCGTTTTTTTCCCAAAGCCCATATTTAATATATTTATATGAAATAGATTTAACGCCAGTAGTTTTAGTTTTAAAGATAGAAAAAGAATTCTGTATCAGGCAATAACTTATGCATCAGTGATTTCATGCCGGGATATTTGTTTAACTTCTAACAAATTTTTATCCCATTCCAGTTGTTTGATTTATGTCTCCGATATACAATAAAATAAAATAAAATAGAATCCATGGATAAACATTTTCCCAAAGAATTGATAGATAAACGACGTTGACTGAATTAACGGTAAAACGTACAGGGATTAAAAGTGAACTGTATACACGTATGGTGAAAGGAACGTGAAAAAAATAATTTCACAAGGAATTATCGGTTGTTGAGCGATACGAGGCAAACTTATCGATGGTTTCTGCGATTACGAGGGAGAAATTTGGAGAGATTCGTTTCGGTGGTCATGCGATATACATCATAAAATTTATTACTCGTATCAATGGAGGCTTCTGTTTTAATCACGCCGATATATAAATCACAGTAGATTAACACAGCCTGCCAAAGGCACACGATAAAGCTCGAAAAAGCTTAAGTCAGATCGGAACGATTTACGCCGACGAGTACGCGCAATCAACGTCAAAAGAATTTTACGAGTGGCTCGTCAAATATATTTTAACCGTCATCTCGAGTCCGTTTCGTCACCCCAAATAAACCGCCTCGAATAAACCGATCGATAACGCTGCCAGTCTTTTCATTCACTGCTTTTTGGCTAATATTTACTTTCCCTTCCCTGTTGCCACTCTCTTTCTCTTCCTCTCTTTCATCTTCCTTCTCTTCTACTTTACTGACAAACCGACAAACGATCTGTCCCGGTCTTTGAGAGTCGAAATGCGGTTTCACGAGAAACCTTCCGATTCCCATCAACTCCCTCGTATACCCTTCTTAATTGTAGCTTAACCAGAAATAACAAGCTGCTAGATCGATTCTCGTAGTATCTTTGTTATTTAATACTTTCCCAATCCGAAGACTGCGAAACGTTTGGCATTTGAGATTTTATTTAACGGAGAAAATAATTCAAAAATATTTCTAGTCGATATTCTAATGGATTTAATTAGATTCGAATATAGTTCTCATAGATTGATTAATAATCAAACGTTCAAAGCACTCGTGTTGCTTAACGGTTACGCTATTAAGGTTAACTAGTCATCTTTCATTAATCGGTATCCGCATAAGAAGGATCAAGCTGAAGAGAAGTTCGAAAATACTTTAAATAGTTCGCTTTTAACACTTTGAGAACTGCAGATTCATATACAGGGTATTCCAGGTTTTAATGTTCAAATATTGTTAGTATATTCTATGGCACTAAATAAGAAAAATATATAATGTAAAAATACATTACATAGAGCTTTATTAACACGTTCGCGGACATGAATGCTATAGCATTCAAATTTTAAAGCCGACTTCTATTCACTTAATTTTATACAACCTTAAGTTTTTGTAATTTATATACATTTCAAAGTAATGACCAACTGATTCATCATCCTGTCTATTGTTGCAGCTCACTGAAATTTTTGCTGTCCGTGAACGTGTTAAAAAGTTATAACAAAAATACAGAGTAGAAGTAATATAGGAACAATAACCCACTTGCTGTTACTACAAGCATTGACTCAAATAGATCAGCAATATTTACAATCAGTGTGTTTATGTAAGCTGTTTTTACTGTCCGAGGTTACTTAAGATTGAAAGTAATTTTCGCCGGTAATAGCTATTAGCAAGTTGTTGGAGTTCACATCGGAATTCCACAAGTATTTACGAATCAAGAATCATGTATTGTGAAAAATGGTAGAAAACATTTTGAAATGGAGTATTAATTAACTGCGGAAGTGACGATGTCAAGTAACAAATACATTGATTTATTCGAGCTAATACTTGCAGTAACATCAAGTCGATTGCTATTCCTATATTACTTCTATTCTATATTTTTGCTATAACTTTTTAATAAAGCACCATGAGACCTGTGTTTACATAACATTTTTTTCTTATTTAGTTCTATAGAATATACTGACAAAGTTTGAACATTAAGACCTGGGACACTCTGTACATGATATAAGAAAAAGTCAGATTACAGTTTATCGCCGCATGTATATGTTAGATATTAACCGTTTTCTACCGCGGCCGATATCTAGAATTATTTTTTAGTTAAGATTGCTCGGAGGTTCTGGGGTAAGTGCCGTGCGGTTCCTCACAGTCCGCTTACCAAGAGTCATTTCTAACTCTCCCACTCCGTGGCCAGATCCCGTAAAACAACCCCAACTTTTAAACAGACTATGTGGCACCATGACCTCGAGTCACACACCACTTTTCCATAGTTCAGCCACGGGTCTAATTTATAGCCCCGGGCCCATCAATACTCTAAATAATCTGTTCCTTGGAATGCGACCGGGTGACGAGACATTTGCCAAACACCCGTCGCCTTCCAAGAACTCCACTCGAAAACCGAGACAAACCCCAAGTACACTGGCGACGGTCCCACTACGGACCGAATCCATGCGCACTGCGGGGTATATTACCCTCATAAAACGCGCTAGCGCTAACACGGCCAGCCTGACATGCTTCGCGCTCTCGAGAAGCATCTAGAACAATGTACCATACATTCTTTCTTTCAAAACACAATTCAACTCCATGGTCTCAGATTCGCAATCAAACCATAAAACATAAAGTATCAAACACCACTGTATTTCAAACAGTCAAAACATAAACAGCAATGTCTACAGTCTCATTCACCTGCCTGACATCTCATTCGCACAGTGCATAGCAGCACTCAAAACACCGAACAGTACGTCTACAGTCTCACACACATACAGTGTATCTGCCTGACGTCTCATTCGCACAGTGCACAGCGGCACTCAAAACACCGGACAGTACGCCTACAGTCTCACGCACATACAGTGCATCTGCCTGACGTCACTTCCGCACAGTGCATAGCAGCACTCAAAACACCGGACAGTACGCCTACAGTCTCACGCACATACAGTGCATCTGCCTGACGTCACTTCCGCACAGTGCATAGCAGCACTCAAAACACCGGACAGTACGCCTACAGTCTCACGCACATACAGTGCATCTGCCTGACGTCACTTCCGCACAGTGCATAGCAGCACTCAAAACACAGTGTTACATCAAGACCGTAACAGTATCTATTCCACGTACGTCATATGCTTTTCAACCGTCAATCTCGATTTTTCAATCAAGTCCGTACTACGGCAGTCATGGATCTCCATCCAAAGAGAGACGATATCTATTCTGCATACAACCTCTTACGCTTTTCAACTTGTTACTCTCGAACACTAAAAACCAGTGCATAACAGCACTCAAAACATAGTGTTACATCAAGACCGTAACAGTATCTATTCCACGTACGTCATATGCTTTTCAACCGTCAATCTCGATTCTTCAATCAAGTCCGTATCACGGCAGTCATGGATCTCCATCCAAAGAGAGACGGTATCTATTCTGCATACAACCTCTTACGCTTTTCAACTTGTTACTCTCGAACACTAAAAACCAGTGCATAACAGCACTCAACATGCAGCATCGTAACGTTATCCATTCCGTATACCACACCATATACTTTTCAAACGTTACTCTCACACACTGCACACAACCATTCCACTTACAAGCGGCTCAGACAGATTCGTACCAACACTTGTACCCTTCTGCCACCACTCTCAACCACAATCAGCTGTTCAGTCACGTCACAATTTCCACGTGAACATCAAAACATTACAGACAATCAATGACATCACAATTCCATGCTCTCAACTAGCATCTCTCAAATGTCACGACACAAAATACAAGTAACGTTTTTATTCCATACGCTCCAGGTATCTTTCTAACATTACTCTTCAATCAAATGACGTATAACATTTCCATACAAATCACAATCAGATTACACATTTAAACAATGTCTCAAACATTCAATTTCAAATTTTGATTTGGTCATTGCTACCAAATACTATTAAGTACAGCCTGAAATTCAAAACGGTCGATCTATCATTTTTCTACAATGGAATTGAAATTAAGTTAAACACGAAACAATGCTTGTTATCGTATTAAATCAAATATGATGTTACAATAATTGAAATTGTACGAAAGGAAATACAAACGTTATATACTAAATAATGAAATAAGAGAAAAAAAGAAAATATAAGAAGGAATAAAATCAAAGAACTAACATACTAATATTTTATCGCTAACACGGTTCATCCGCGTCTTCGATCTCATCAGCAATACTCGTTGCATCATCGTTGATATAAATATCACCTGACCACCCGCCTTTCCAAGGACATAGACGGTCCTGAGGCACAATCTGTGGCTTTCCCGATTTACCGATGATTTCAAAGCAATCGTTCGGTAACAATTCTTTTATAACGAAAGGTCCAACATATTTACGATCTAGTTTCGCTCTCCTAGTATCATCTGGTTTTACAAAAACTCTGTCACCCTGTTTGAATTCAACATTCGATCTACGTTTCTTATCAAAGCAACTATACTGCTTTTAAACATTTTCAAACAACCTTTTCGTTGCTTACTCTCTATCTTTAATAATATGAACTTTATCATCCGTATTCCGAATTTTACATTCAGCAAAATCGACGGTGCTCGAGCTTCGCTCCACGTCGAACAATAAACAATAAGAAAACTCTGAAGATTTTGTTTTTTTACAATTCTATTCAAAGAGAACATTAATTAAACCAATTTGCTCGGCCATTCTGAAATATTCTTTATTTTCCGTAATGAGTAAACTTACTTTTGTCAAAATATGCGTTCGATCTGCCTGTTAGAACGACACGCTCCTGTTACAACAAAATACAATGCAATCCCGTGTTTCAAGCCAAATTAAGCTGACAATTTCAATGTAAAATAATTTCTTTGAACCATTACCACGATTCTCGATGTACTGGACAATGTTAACATCTTCTAAATTTTTGAAACATTTCCGCAACTAACAATGATTGCACATATTTTGCAAAAAGAAAACATTTACGATAACTGAAACATGTTACCAACTGCCTTTTGACCGTTCAAACGGTCCCACACAGTCACAGGCATTTCAGAATCTTAGGAAAAATAACTTCATTACCTTGTTTTCCTCAAGCTTGACTTTTATTTTGTTGTTACTCACGAACCATAGTTTGTTCGTTCCATCTCCATAACAGAAGTCGAACAATCTTATACCATAAGACGACAGAAGTCCAAGCAGTCCACTGTTAATCAGGCATTGTCCTCCAGATTTCCACGACTGCTACCTGACCTCCTCGCATCCTTGTCTTCGCGAGATGTTTTTCGTTTTACCCAGCATTCGGATACCTTATGCCCTCTCTTCGAGCAAATACTATAGGTCGGCACATTCGATTTTTTAACTGCATCGTTCCGCAAAACCTCTAATTTGCGTTATCGCTGGTACAATTCACAGCACGTGACAGTCTTTCGCACAGTCTATCCTCGGACACAAACACGGAACACAAATTTTCCCGAAACGTTGTCCACGTTCTCGGATTGCCTTCCCATGTTTTATACCACTTTTTCACACCACCCGTCAAAGCATGGGTAGTCAAACTCAGTCTTTGCGAAACAAGAAGCTTTTCGGCAAATTTTTCTTAACAATATTATACCACTGATTCGCGTCTTCACCAAGATCTGTACCGCCGAAATCTGGTATTGCATCGGCAATCGCTTTATCACTCGTCGCGGGCGTAGAACTCGATACCGCACCGGACATAACACTTTCCATAAATCGACGGAAAAGTACATTGAACGACGGCGAATTAGATGTACTCGGTGTACCCTTCATCGTGAGCGTGAACTTTTTTTTTTTTTAAACAAAAAAAACTGAACGTATCCCACTTCTGATGTTAGATATTAACCGTTTTCTACCGCGGCCGATATCTAGAATTATTTTTTAGTTAAGATTGCTCGGAGGTTCTGGGGTAAGTGCCGTGCGGTTCCTCACAGTCCGCTTACCAAGAGTCATTTCTAACTCTCCCACTCCGTGGCCAGATCCCGTAAAACAACCCCAACTTTTAAACAGACTATGTGGCACCATGACCTCGAGTCACACACCACTTTTCCATAGTTCAGCCACGGGTCTAATTTATAGCCCCGGGCCCATCAATACTCTAAATAATCTGTTCCTTGGAATGCGACCGGGTGACGAGACATTTGCCAAACACCCGTCGCCTTCCAAGAACTCCACTCGAAAACCGAGACAAACCCCAAGTACACTGGCGACGGTCCCACTACGGACCGAATCCATGCGCACTGCGGGGTATATTACCCTCATAAAACGCGCTAGCGCTAACATATATATGGTGGGGTTGAAAAATAGGAATACCATAACGCAAATAATAATTTATCATCGTACAGATTAATACTCTGATTTTCGAAGAAAGGTGATTTTTAATCACCAAGTAACTAACTATCTTTCAATATCTAAAAAGATGTACGTCTGCAAAGGGTGGAAAAGAAGCACAGCAAATAGTTGGACGATAAAATGTAAGCCAAACAGCAAGCTATCAAGTGAAAATGGAATCCTGCGTTCAAAGTATGTATGGATATAATCGTTTCCTACCACTTTGTAATGGATCGTGCGTCTTGGACTTAATCAGAATGTAAACAAATGACTAACTTCTTCTCGTCTTTCAACGAACGTCGTGCATTCCGCGATTCTATCTTTATTTTGTATTTCTTTCTCTGATCTCCATATGCGTATGAACTTTTCTATCTACTTTGCTCTTCTTAACCGTTTGCGGACTAGCGACGCATATATGTGACTTGAGAAAATATTCAATTAGAATCGATTCTCGCATGTGTGCGCGATTAAAGTTTAAAAATTGAAATTCAGCCGTTGGAATATGATTACACAAATAGTAATTTATAATTTCTACATATTAATATTCTAACTTTTTACTTGAACAGCGATTTTGAATGGCCAAATAAATGATTATCTCTCAATACTCAAAAATGTCTCCGCCCACAAAGGGTTAAAAGAATCGTTTGAGAAAGAATCATTTTGCGGTGATAAAGCTTGAAATCGACTCAATAAAATTATTGTAATTAATTTCCTTCTAGGGAAATAATCAAAATGTTCATATTACAGTTAATCACAGAGTCCTACAAACGATATTACAATTTTCGTGACTTTCATAGAGCCGGTCACTGGTAACACACGTATGGTATTGAATGTAACATTGATTTTCATTATTTAAAATAATTGCTTCATTAAACCAGTTGAAATTACTTTTCTTCGTAAAACCAATACATATTATAAAACCGCCGTTAATTACGATCAGAATTCTATAAACGATTTTGCAAACTTCGTGACTTTAATATTGTCGGCCACTGTTGACGCGCATATGGAATTCAACATATTATTAATTTGCATTATTTAAAATAACCGCTACATTAAAACAATTTATATTACTGTTCCCCGTGAAACCAATACATACTTCAAAACAGCAGTTAGTTACTAGTAGAATTATACAAACAATTGGACAAAGGGTATAGCAGGATAAGGTGCTCAAAAGTGCCCTTGAACCGATTTCAATGGGGGTAGTCTCATTCGATAGATAATGCTCGGCGATCATTGTGTACCAAATTTTAACCCTTTATCTTGATCGGAAGGGTAGTTATGGGGAAAATTAAAAAAACAGGTTTTTGGCCCTTTTCCCCCATTTATTGAGGTGTAAAAAATCCGAAAAAATTCTGGCATATTCTACACGGTACCGGACATGTTGGAGAATTTTTTCAGATTTTTCCGTCGAAGTACCTAAGCGTGAAAAATGGGCAAAGTCAAAAAAAACGGAAAAAAGAAGATTTCGTATCGAAATCTTCGAGGTACAACTTTTTGTTTTATATAGTAACAATCTAACACCTACGATTGTTATCCCCAATTTTTTTCAGATTTTTAAACCACCTGCGTCATTATGAAAAAAATCGAAAACCGATTTTCGGGACGTATTTTGATCTAAAACGCAAGAAGTAATTGTTATTTTTCCATTATTTTCATAGAGTATGTTCATTTTGTGGTTTTTAATGTTTTACCATTACAGATAATTTCATAACAATAAAAGGAATTGAGATAACTCACTTATCTGTAAACTATGTGTTACATTATGTACCATAATTTTGAACTTTCTTTCAACAGCAGCAGTGGCCACGCGTCTAGAGTGTCTGCTCTGGAACCGCTATGAACTTTTTGTCGCGGGTTCGCGTCCCGGAAGGTATATTTTTTTTTCTTTTTTTTTAATCTGTAAATGCATAAAAATAATCAATAATCATTTTTAACAGCTATTGCGATAATCCTAAATGCATAAAAAATGTATATCGTATAGAAAATAGTTTTAGAGCATATCTGTTGTTTTGCCGGCTCTCTCTAGCAATATGTTATCCCATGGTTACGGATATTTTTAAACATTTAAATTACGGAAATGTTAACTTATTATGGTATATAAAAATGTATATTCGGCACTAAAGGAACGGAGTTTATACCTTGACAAATTCCTGCCGAAATCATGTTGAATGAAAACAAAAGTTCCTTTCTTTTGGTAGATTATTATTTTTCGCCATAAGTACTAGTTTGTTATTTGTTCCGAAATCATATAGAATAAATAATACGTTTGAGGGCCATAACTGTACAATAGATACAATCGTTAAAATTGCTTTATTGTTATATACGAATTTACTTCTTAAGCTTTTAGATATCTTACTGATGAGCATTTGTATCGCTGTCAAAATACCTTTAAGAAATAGAGGCATATAATTTAGTTTGCAGGATTTTATTATTTTATTGCGCCTGCTCCAACATCACACGAACCCTTCCTGTCCGTAAGCCTTCACCAATGGCCTGCTGGCATTGAAGGTTTGGCGCAGATACTAAGCTAATCCCCTATAGGTATTTATGTTATATTGGTCAATTCACTGTTAAATGGTTTCTGTCTCTACCTAGTCACATGGAACTGTACATACTTAAAAAAGTACAAATATTCATAAATGGTAACATACCCAGCATTAAATCGGTTTGACACATTCGAGACAATAGCGGAGACCCAACCATAAACTGTCTTCCCTACGCTCATTTCAGAATTAACAAATTAAAAATGGCAATATAATACAAACCAATAGAAATTAATATTTTCCAAGTTTCGAGCATATCCCCTCCATGTCAACGATTCTTCTTTGAATATAAGGGAAAGAAACATGCAAGTAAAGTAATCATTACGTGCATATACTCTGTTAGTGCAAGTGTTGTGATCTTTGGTGCCGTATATACATTTTTATATACCATAATAAGTTAACATTTCCGTAATTTAAAAGTTTAAAAATATCCGTAACCATGGGATAACATATTGCTAGAGAGAGCCGGCAAAGCAACAGATATGCTCTAAAACTATTTTCTATACGATATACATTTTTTATGCATTTAGGATTATCGCAATAGCTGTTAAAAATGATTATTGATTATTTTTATGCATTTACAGATTAAAAAAAAAAGAAAAAAAAAATATACCTTCCGGGACGCGAACCCGCGACAAAAAGTTCATAGCGGTTCCAGAGCAGACACTCTAGACGCGTGGCCACTGCTGCTGTTGAAAGAACGTTCAAAATTATGGTACATAATGTAACACATAGTTTACAGATAAGTGAGTTATCTCAATTCCTTTTATTGTTATGAAATTATCTGTAATGGTAAAACATTAAAAACCACAAAATGAACATACTCTATGAAAATAATGGAAAAATAACAATTACTTCTTGCGTTTTAGATCAAAATACGTCCCGAAAATCGGTTTTCGATTTTTTTCATAATGACGCAGGTGGTTTAAAAATCTGAAAAAAATTGGGGATAACAATCGTAGGTGTTAGATTGTTACTATATAAAACAAAAAGTTGTACCTCGAAGATTTCGATACGAAATCTTCTTTTTTCCGTTTTTTTTGACTTTGCCCATTTTTCACGCTTAGGTACTTCGACGGAAAAATCTGAAAAAATTCTCCAACATGTCCGGTACCGTGTAGAATATGCCAGAATTTTTTCGGATTTTTTACACCTCAATAAATGGGGGAAAAGGGCCAAAAACCTGTTTTTTAAATTTTCCCCATAACTACCCTTCCGATCAAGATAAAGGGTTAAAATTTGGTACACAATGATCGCCGAGCATTATCTATCGAATGAGACTACCCCCATTGAAATCGGTTCAAGGGCACTTTTGGCCACCTTATCCTGCTATACCCTTTCACTGTATTTAGGAGCGTCGTTCTACGTTTATTTTAAATTTCATTAATAAATAAAGTTTCATTATCTTAAATAACAGTTGTGCGAAAACAATTCGAATTACTTTCGTTCTTAAAAACGGCAGAAATTTTAAGACCGCGGTTAGTTACGAAGCGAATTCTACAATTTTGCAAATTTCGTGACTTTAACACCACCAATCACTTGTGACGCGCATATGGAATTCAACGTATTATTAATTTGCATTATTTAAAATAACCGCTACATTAAAACAATTTATGTTACTGTTCCCCGTAAAACCAATACATACTTCAAAACAGCAGTTAGTTACTAGTAGAATTATACAAACAATTTGACAAATTTCACTGTATTTAGGAGCGCCGTATTACGTTTACTCCTACTGACATTCGATGGATTAATTATTTTCATTTTAAATAACAATTTTGTGAAAACAATTCAATTTACTCTCATTTCTAAAAACGACAAAAATTTGGAGAGCGTGGTTAGTTAGGAGGAAAATTCCAGAAATAATATTAGAACATTCTTCTTCAAAACGAAAGCCCCGGGGAATTTACATCAAAACAATCTCTACACTTACGCGTGTATATATGCAGAAGAGGCGGGTTTTTGTTGTGAGTTGTTTTGCTTATAAACACCGTTCTAAATGGATATATAACCGTAAGATCGTCACGCCGCAACGTAACACAGCTCCTGTTTGTACATCCGCCGTAATAATGCGCTTACAAGAGACCGAAAAAGAAGGACCGTGTGGGCGTGCAGAAAACGAACCCTTATTTCGTGTATACGCGATGCGATGATCCCGAATTTGCAAGATTGAACGGAGATTATACTTTCAGAAGTAATGAGTTGAAATTGTGGTGTAGAAATTCCTCCTATGATTAGCAACGGGCTATTAATCAGCTCGGCCATATAAAAATGTATATAATGTATTATATATCCTGGTAAGAAATAATTTAAAATAATTTATGGGAGATACAATTTTCGAAGGGTATACTTTTGGGTCGTTTGATTGCTGAAGTTGTATGGTTTTCATTATGTAAATAAAGCAGAAACGAATTTGTTCCTGGAAGAATAATAAACTTGTAGTAAAGACTGGTCTCAATATTGTTTACAATTATTAACATTAACTTTTTTCTAAATCGAATCAGATAGAAATTTTAGTGAATAAAGAAATTGTACTTAGAACATACGTTAACCCTTTGACATACAAATAAAACGGAATTTGTCGCATACGAAAAATACATAACTGAACAGTTATGCCAAACTTAGGAAGAGAAAATTTTATTTTGATAGTTGCATTGCTATATAACATGTAATCAGTTTGAATGGACACCAATTAAGTAACATTATAAAGTAATAAATTAGTAGTTCTGTTGACGCACGCGTGAAATAAATAACTAATTTAATAATATATCATATTTAATAATATATTCCTGATGTCTCAGAAAAGTCATTGTATGTCAAGGGGTTAAGACTCTTCAATTGTATTTAAATACAAATTCTCCATTTATTCCGCAAGTACAACATAAGAAATTGCATTCCCAGATATGAATTTCCTACGACGATCTTCAATCCACATAACCAATTCTCTCTTCGATGAAACGTCATGATCACCATCACAATAAAGTTGCAAAATAGGAAACACCCTGTACTGCCATAGTGGCGCTAAATCTAGGAAATTTGTTACACGAAGCACGTGTTTACCCCCCAAAAAAGAATGCGGAAAATAGCACAGCACCTGTTACCAGCCGTCGTGACACGATTTCAGCAAGTACACCGTAAGAAATTAAATTCTCGACGATGAATTTCCTACGAAGATCTTCAAACCACACGACGAATTCTCCCTTCGATGAAACGTCATGACCACCATCACAATAGAGACAAAAAATATGAAACACCCTGTACTGCCATAGTGGCGCTAAATCTAAGTGTTTGTTACACCTCGAAAAAAAAGAATGCGGAAAATAGCACAGCACCTGTTACCAGATGTCGTGACACGATTTCAGCAAGTAAACCATAAGAAATTAAATTCTCGACGATGAATTTCCTACGAAGATCTTCAAGCCACATGACCAATTCTCTCTTCGATGAAACGTCATGGCCACCATCACAATAGAGACAAAAAATATGAAACACCCTGTACTGCCATAGTGGCGCTAAATCTAAGTGTTTGTTACACCTCGAAAAAAAAGAATGCGGAAAATAGCACAACACCTATTACCAGCCGTCGTGACACGATTTCAGCAAGTACAACATAAGAAATTAAATTCTCGACGATGAATTTCCTACGAAGATCTTCAAGTCACACGACCAATTCTCTCTTCGATGAAACGTAATGATCACCAACACAATAGAGTAGCAAAATATGAAATGCTCTGTACTACCATAGTGGCGCTAAATCTAAGTGTTTCGTACACCTCGAAAAAAAAAAAAGAATGCGGAAAATAGCACGGCACCTGTTACCAGCCGTCGTGATACGTTATTCCGCAATGCCTTAACATCGCATTAAACCCGAGGAAACGGGTTACTTGCGATAGGGATCGTTTGTTTTCGTTTAAATGGAGTCCGTCGAGTACACACGTTCGAAAAGAATACGCCCACCCACGGCAGTCGTAACGAACGAACGGTGGAGATTCGATGGGGGAAAGTGTACACGCGGAGACATTGATTATCGAAGAGCCGATGAGACCTGAACATTTATGAGCTCCTGGTATATCTATGGGGGAGAGAACTGGCCCACCATACAGACTGTGTATACGTAATATATCTGCAAGACTGACCGTGAATGTTTAAACCTAGATCTACCGAGGTGGTCAAAATGACTTGACATGAATTTCTTGAAAATGTTCCTGAAAGTTCTAACACTATTTCTTTCAAATTTGTACGTCTATTTTGAAAACTGTAGGCGATTGGATCGATCAAGATTTCCACTCTCTTCATTGATTTGATTCAGAGAGATTTATTTGAGAATTTAAAATATACTGAATTAATCGTCGTTGAATGTTTAGTGAATATTATTATTTTTAACGTTGTTTCTTTTTCAAATTGATACGCCTATCTTGTAGGCTGCGGGCGACCAAATTGACTGTGTTCTTAGCCTCGATAATTTCATTTGTCCTAACGTACTTATTTGTCACTTAATTATCCGTAATTAGTCGTCGGTAGATCAAGTGATAATATAGAATAGCGTAACATGATACTAGTATATATGCTAATATGGTATACTACAGTATGTTACTTACACCAACTGTAAGTTGTATGTAAAAATATGATACGTTACTCGTGGCAAAACCTGCGTAAAATATAAATTGGAGATACTTGTTGGAAATTGAACACTGATTGTACTTTATCGAGATGATAGATATGATAGATAGATATGAAATATAATTATACAAAATACGTACTTCGGGAAAGGAAGAGTCAAAATGTGAGAAAGATGATGAATTAAGTTAACCTTTTGAGGACGACCGACGTATATATACGGTCTGAAAAAAATCTGATCATAGTTTATCGGCTCATAGGTATGCGATTAGAGTTGATTGAAAAGGATTAATTAACACTCTGACTTTCTAAGAAGGAAATGGTTTTTCATCGCCAAACAAATGATTATTTCTCAATATCTACATAACCCTCCGTCCGCAAAGGGTTAATTAAGATGCAATGTTTACTCTATAGACTCTCCTCTAAATTTTAACAATTTTTCGAAAATGCTGTGAACCGGTCATTTTGACCGCCTTGATCCAATAGATTTAACGATAGATTGAAATCTGATACTGAAAATTATGAAGGAAATTCATTATGGAATTCTAAACGATCTTCGATGTTTTCAACATTTTTTCTACGATCGAGTAAAAAGTTGTGGTTTTAGGTACTTCAGCTCGAAATACACAAAAAAGGTATTAACACCGCAAATTGTGTACTTATCTAGTGCAACATCGAGTAGGTATATGTTAACGCTACTCGGTGGTTTGAAGGCTAACTAATATCATAGGTCCTCGATGATAGGATCATAGCAGGGAATATCGAAAATATGGCAGATATTTCTTCACAACGTGAAAAGTATGCATTACATAGGAACAACCATAGCCATCGATATCGTCGATCATTTGTTCTGTACCAGTGTATTATTCACCAAACGATAATTAATCGCTGAATTCTAAACGATCTTCGACGTTTTTGACATATTTTCTACGATCGGGTAAAAAGTTGTGGTTTCAGGTATTTCAGGTCAAAATAAATTAAAGGTGTTTTAATACCGCAAATTGTGTACCGATTTCGTTCAATACGGAGCACATGTTAACACTACTCAGTGGTTTGAAAGCTACCTAATATCGCAGATCCTCGATGATAGGATCACAACACTGAATATCGAAAATACGGCAGATATTTTTTCACAACGTAAAAAGTATGCATTGCGTGGGAACAACCATCGATATCGGTACCATCGATCGTTCGTTTTGCACCGGTGTATTTTTCACCGAACGATAATTCCCGATGAATCGCGGCAAACAAAGGAGCGAGAAATATCAAAGTTATGTATTGACGCCCGACACGTCGATAGAAACGCAGAAACATTGATGTACGTGGAACATTGGTGTTCCGAGGTCGTTTAAGGTGATCGAAGGATTTGTTTCTCCCCCAGTCCATAGTTTATCTCATGCTCGTATCGCGTTGCAATGCCCGGACAAATACACCACGATATAGGCAAGCTGCGAGAGTGAGAAAAAAAAACAAAACACTCTCCTCCGATAAGAGCAGATTTGAAAACACTTAACGACAATAAACTCCTACGGCAAAGGGTGGTGCGACATCTTTTGCAGCGTGGTGGTAGATCTTCCGAAATTGATCGTGCTTCGCAACGCGCATACTCTCATTACTACCTGCATATGACAATAAATGGACTTTTCCCCCGTGGGACGGACGGAGTACATGTGCGATCGTGTAACCGAAGACAGCGAAAGAAACAAGGTACGACGGAGGTTCCGTGACCTTTTAGATCTTTCGAATGAAAGAACACGCGACACGAGCAATGACAATCCATAAGATTTTCTCATACGCCGAAAATGTCGAGGGGTGCGTCTACATCGATAGATAACACCATAGTTCGAGGAGAAATAAAGGACAAACGACCACTTTGCAGTCACGAGTAAACGTAATCATTGTGGATAATAATGTTTGACTGAACGTTCTTAAATAGTAAAAGAATTTGGGTTTATTACACTCACAGATGATGCGTCGATTATCGAGATGATAGAATCCGAGAGGAAAGAAGAACAGCCGATATATCCAGTGTTGTCCTTGTTTGCTCGACCGGCACTAGGATGCACGCTCGACAATGGCTGGCACACACAAGTACACTACCGATGCACTACCGATGTACACGCACTCTCACCGGAGACAGTAGAACGACCGAGACGAAGAAGCGGCAGTTCGACACACGCGAGTCAAATTTTCACCGATCGTAACTGACTGACGAGTATGACGACAGTTGGCAGTTTCTGAATCGTAAAATCACCGAACCGCCTCTACCGCTATCCTAGGCCGACGGTAGCCATTACACTCGTCGCCGCACGACGAGAGAGCGTGTTTTGTTTTTTTCCAAAGGGACCAACAACTCGTCCGCTACGACGCCGTGGAAGCGACTGTTCTCGGGAGATTCGCGGTGCGGTCTCATCGACCAATCCTGAACCAGCTTTCACCGAGCGCCATCTTGCCCCTACCCGAACGCAAAGAGGCCAAAACCCGAATGTTTGCGTAAACGTCCGAACCTTAGCCATCCCTACCCGATCGACGAACCTATCCTCCGGTTTCCTCTCCTCCCTAACTTTCAATACGGATTTTATTGTAGGATTAACCCTCCTCTTCTCTCTCTCTCTCTCTCTCTCGCTCTTTCTCATACTCTCTCTGTCTTTCTCTCCTCCCCTACTTTGGGGTGAGGCTATTCGAAACTGAGAATTATATTTTCACCAATAAATCTTACGTCGCTATGTTGCATTATTTCGCATTCTTTTCATCGGGGAAGAAAAGGGGATTTAAAAAACAATTGTGTTCACGCTGATTCTACGAGTAAAAAGCAATCGACGAAGCGTGGTAGTAATTATTCTTTTGTTGGATTTTTAGGGCGTCTTATCATTATTCTTATGAAGGGTGCTTTCGATTTGTAGGATATGTATGTTTGTCACGATGTATTTCAAATATGAATTGAAAGAATGAATTGTTGTGTAAGTAATGATAAGAGGGGAGATATTTTTCGTTTGGAGGTATTTTTTCACAATTACATGCCGATTCGTTGTATGGCAGAAGTTAACTATCGATAGTAGGAATTAATTATTATGATTGTTCAATGGGCGCGAGAATTTTTTAAATTGTATTATAAGAATACAAAGAGCGCCATCATTAGGTTCAAATAAAAAGTAAAGTGTGTCGGTAAAGCTCGAAACTGCAGTTGCAACTGAGTCCTGCATCTGCAACTACTGCACGTGTAGTTTACCATGATTTTTTGAAGGTTATAGAGTGACATTACTTGTCGAATAATTCATAGAAAATATTCGTATATTTTCACACTCGCTTGCAGAGCTCTGTTGTCATTGTTTATATAAAATTACACTCGTTAATATTCCTCATTTCGTGCGAATATAAAACGCTCAGAAGATCATACAATCAAACGAAGAATGGAAGAAGCTAGCGAAAAGAAGAAAACTTGGTCCGACGAAGAACGTCTGGAGCTTGCTTCGAAATTGGACGCGGAATTGGACGAATATATAAATAATTTAGAGAAGAAGAGTTATACGGAAGGATGGCCGGAAGACAGATGGGAAGAAGAAATGGAAAAACATCCCTTCTTCATGAAGAAACTACCTGAACCGGGGGAGCAACTATCTCCTCTCATGGAAGGCCTGCAGCAATTGAAATATGGAGAGGATGAAAACACACCTGAGGGTCTGAATTAATGTTTTCACTGTAATAAGAAGCGACAAAGCTATTATCAGTATGTCCTACACTCCCTTTGATATCATCGAATCTTACATCTTGTAATTCATGTTTCTTCGTAGAACTGGCAAATAATTACAAGGAGGATGGAAATTTTAACTATAAGTACAAAAAATATCGCTTAGCTATTTTGAGTTATACAGAAGGTTTAAGGACTAAATGTAAAGATCTGGAGTTAATGGCGCAACTTTATAATAACAGAGCAGCTGCTCATTTTATGCTACAAAACTATAGGTATATAAAGAAAATGGTACGATTCATCTGGATTTCAAGGAAATTTTTACAGTCTGATATAATTTACAGATCTAGCTTAAATGATTCTAAGCAAGCTTTAAAGTTGAAACCAAAGTATCCAAAAGCTCTGAGCAGAGCAGCTACTTGCTGCTTTCATACTAAAGATTATGATCAGTGCATAGATCTATGCGATCAATACCTCCTTGAAGAATCATCATCGGATAAAGCAATATTAAATTTAAAGTCTCAAGCTGCAGCTGCAAGAGTAAGCAGCATTCGTGTTAACTTTTTTAAAACCTACATGTTGAATTTACTTTTTAATCACAATTATTATACAGGAGCGTTTCAAGAGAGACAAAAGAAAACAGGAGAGATTAGAAAAGCAGTTAAATAAAGAGGAAGATAAATTGATCAACATGATCAGAAATAAAGGCATCAATTTAGAATTAACTAAAGACAATAAGAGCCCAGACTTGAAAGACTTGGAACCTCAAATACCACAAATAGCGCAAAGTAGAGTCCATTTAGATGCGCAAGACAAGCTGGTATGGCCAGTGATAATATTGTACCCAGAAACTCAGCAGACTGATTTCATTCAAAATTTTCATGAAGACACCCTGTACGTTGCTTCATCAAGTAACCACATTAAGTCCAACTAAACAAATTTTCTAATAATTCCTCTCTACCCACTAGACTGGTAGAACAACTTGAACAACTCTACGGCGAACCACCTGAATGGGACAAGGAACATCGCTACACTCTTCAAAATATTAACATCTATTTTGAAGGAAAAGATAAATGTTCCATACACAAAGTGGATATTTCCCAATCTCTAGACAAAATACTACGAGATGAACGGTAAGTTTCTAATTTATCTAAAACCAATACAAAATACACGACCTTAAAAATATTTCAGATTCATAGTACGTGGAGGCACACCGGCATTCTTGGTACTCGTAAAATCTAGCGAGGCGGAAAAACGATTTTTATCCAATTACTGAATTTATTCTACCCTGTAAATAAACTTGTTACAAAAATTCATATTACCAGTTATTACTTCATCCTTTAAATTCCTATTTTACGATTTCCTTAAAATTAAAAAATATCGCAGCTACGTTAAATTGCAATAAAACGTTTCACATTCCTCCACCAAAGAGGGGCGGATCGGGCAATTTTAAGGTCCGCGATCCTTGGCGATACTTGAAAAGGGGCCCAATAAAGAGAGAGAGAGAGATTAAGAGAGACAGGTAAACCAATTGGAAAGTGGTGCCACCTGTAACACCTGCCGGAGCCAGGTGGGCATAAAGAGTCAGGGCCTTAGTCAGATATTCAGTTCAGGAGATACTCCGGAACGCGTGTATACGTCTCGACGCGACTAACTCTCGAATAATCCTTACCGAATTTGTGCCGATACAAGGTGACAAAAGAGTGCTGGGTGAGAGATAAAATCGAAAGTACGAATACTCGGGTCTTTATCAGTGAATATCGAAGGTTATAACGATCGGAATTTAAATCGAGAGGGACTCAGGAACGTTTGCGGCGTGGGAGAGAAGCGGAGCGAGACGCAAATGATGCCAAAGCAATGCAGGCAAAATTTCTTACCTTTCGTTTCTTCATTGCGATCCTTACACTGTGATATCTCTTTAGCGATATTCCTATGTCAAGATCGTCGAATTTTTGTTCGATTTAAATCGTGCATTCCGTTGACGTTGAATTATCGTGGATAATAGTCTTCGACGAAGGAGGAGAAGAATTTGACGCATAGATCGATTGTTTCTGATTTGACAGGAATTAACTGAAACATAACGAATAATAATTGAGTTACTAATTGGAAGGATCTTATGTTCTTTACTTGTAAAACAGAAATTGGTTGGAAGTGAAGGGAGAGATGTGTATGTAGTTCGTTAAATGATCGTATTAATTCCGTACGGACGAGATTAATCGGAATTTTTACACTTTTACGAATCTCTTCAAGAGGTTACAGTCTCCACAGGTGGTGCAATTTCATTTTAATTTCTCGTTTTCGAGTCTCGTTAATGAAATTACACATAATTGCTTTTAAACTTTCTCGGTTTCCTGACAGACTGTAATACTTTTTACTCACGCTATACGGAACGTTCGAAAGGCTGTAATATAGACATTTTCGTGCAGATTTTACGTCGAATAAATTTAACCTGAACTGCGTGAACTAACTTTTAGATATTCGCAGTAGAGTATCATCCGATTGAAATTGACTTCTCCGACCGGTTTTAAATTCTCTAAACGCGACACGCGCACGGCGGAATTGAAAAGAAAGAGGCGATACATGCATAAAATAAATCACAGGACTAGATACGCTACAACTCACACGATGTTATTAGTACATACCGATGAGACAATGGCTCCTGTTAAATTATTCATGAGGTCATTGTTGCATCGCAACGCGGATTCAAACGTCGAGCAGATCGAGGCATGATGAAACCATTGCATTCGACTATCCCAAATTCATTCCAAACTACCGACAATTTCTATCGCATATCCGTTCAAACGACCGATTTCTAACACTCTTTCACTTTGTCCCGATACAATCGACACGAATCAATGAAAATATTTGTATCACAAGCTAACTGACCATTGTCGTAACAGCTTATCGAGATGAGACGCGATCGCGGTCGATTTTCAATTACGATTACCACATCGAATGCCACCTGTCGGAGAGTTTACCAAAAACATTTATCTTTACGAAAATTACCATAGGATCAACGACATCTGTGATGGCTTTATTATCACATTTCTTCTTACCCTCGTACCGTAGAATATACAGTTTAACTTTACCGTGGCTTTCGAATTACCGAGATTATGATACACGTGGGAGAACTTTCTCAAAGATGACGAGGAAAGGATTAAAACTCCTTGAATTTCTCTTTCGAGCTTAAACGATAACAGAGAAGAAGGAGGAAGTTTAAAGAGATACAATCTATATTCACCACGTTCCATCGATCGTATACAATCAAAACGATGACTAATCGAACTTTCAATCTCAACGAAACCCTTCGATTTCTTACTCTTTGCCACACAACTCTTTCGAAACATTCAACTTTGTACCTTTAAGTAAAAACCGAACTACGTCGCGCAAAAACTTGCAACATCCATCGCTAATGAGACTTCTGGAAAGGTCAACGTTGGGCATGAAGTTATTCTGAGGATTTACAGAAAAGTCACTTCATAACTGGTTTGTTCTGATTCGCCCAACGAGGAAGAGACGTCTCACGTCCCCACGCACTTTCGATTCTAATGCGTGACTGGCCGAAAAAACACTTAACGACAAAATAAGAGTTTAGTTTTTGGTTGTCATTTGCCGAGCTCAATTTTTGAGGGCTGATACGATGGGAATAAGGCAGAGTGAGGGCAGTCTCCCCTTACCCTCAAGCCGAGTGACTTCTTTCTGTATCCTCAGAATAAAGACTTGGTCACGTAATCAGTGGATCCGAATTAACACGTTGCGACAAATGACGGCTATAATCGTCCGATTTTTGGCGATATGTAGTATGCACATTTTAAGGTAGTTCTAGCTGGATTCAGAACTAAAAGTTTCTTTTTTCATTGGAAATGAAAAAAATTGCGTAAGAATTAATGCAGGGGCTAACTTCACAGAGATCATTTCATTCACTTTTTAGACATTAACATTTTGAACGCCACCGGTATTTCGCTAGTTTCACCATTTCTACCGAAGTGGAACTTTTACTATTAAATTCTTATTTTTGTAAAGCAGAAACTTTAAAGATACAGATAGATAGATATTCGGTAGACCTTTATCTTTTTAATATCGATATTTAACCCTTTTAGTGCCGGACGACGATATATCGTCGTTAGAAATAGTGCTGATACTAGGCATCGAAGAGTTTCTTATTTAGTTTTCAATATGATATCATTAATTTTATGAACAATAATTGTAAATAAACAGTTTATGCTGTGTATTGCGGCTTCGATATGAAACTATAGCCAAATGACAATTCTTTTAATTTTCAACTACATTTGTTATTAGTTCAATCAATTTTTCGGTCGGCACTAAAAGGGTTAAATATTTAATATATCCGAAAATTCGTAAATATTACAATTTCAAAGTTACACGGAAAATTAATGAATTCAATAGCGCCGGTCATCGGTGACCTCCATGGCAGTCAAAGTGTTAAAAAACATCTTTCTCTATAACTATGAAGTAAAAAATTATGAAAAAATTCAATAATATTCCAAAAGCATAAAATAATACATTGCTAATTTTTTATTAGAATCCATCGACTCGTTTTTCCATTAGAAAAATAAAAAAAGATTTTACGGACTCAGCAAAAATTTTTTTCATAAGGCCCATGTTAAATATGTTATTTTTAAACATAATTTATTCATAAACCGTGTGGACGAACTCGTTGAGATTCCGGTTATAATTATAAAATATCATGAAGAATATATTTTCAAAATTTTAAGGAAATCTATCGAAAAATGATAAGTGCCTAGAACTACCTTAACTAATAAAAAGAGGAAGATCATTAGTACGAAGTGTACTAATGCATTTATTTGTTGATCATTCAGTAATACATCGAAAAAAAAGATGTAACATTCTAGATAACATAGCAATTGTTTTTTTGTGCGATTTTTCATGCTTGAACAATTCGGAATATTTTCGTGTGTGTTTCTGAGCACGATTGTCAAATTAAAAGTGTGCGGCAACGTGTAAAATATTCTCCCTCTTCTGGAAAATTTATTCTAAATTGTCATTTAAGATGTCGTAATCTCGCTACTTTAAAATCCACCTAAACAGTAGATTTTGACGAAATGAACATAGTACAGTCCCACAACTGAAAGATGGCTAGAGTACGGCAGAGAAATCCTCAAAGCCAAACTTCTAAATTAAAAAATTCACATCATCGTTCACTGTAACATTCCTAATTTAAGAATTCCAAAACCGAAATGACGAGAATGAGCAACAGAAAACGAAAGACTCCACTGTTTCCTGGTCATCTTGCAGTTGTCGGCCTATACTTGAAACCGAAAAGATACAAAATAAGGCACCTGGGAAGCGTCGCGCGCGAAAACACGAAATATTTGAATAGCATGAATTCAATCGAGAACCGGTTAGTTCGTAAACTCTCTTCCGAGCATAAATTGAAAAGCCAAGTGAATTGGAAACCGTGAATCACGGTCTCGATGTCCGCGACTTCATTATCTTTTTCGAAGTCGCGTTACACGGCTGAAGCAGAGACTCGAGACCACGAAGAGACTGGTTCTCGAGGAGGCAAGAGGACGGTTACGTGTCCTAGTTTCATGGGGCAGTACGGTGGACCACGGTGCATCTCTCTCTCCATGTCCGATGCCCCGAAGCGAGTGACCGGTCTATGTCGAAAGAATTACGTCACGCCAGGCACGCACCGGGGGGAAAGAAAAATCCGCAAACCGAACCGGTTGTAACGACGAGTCAGACTGCATACGCTAAGGGTGAAGAAAGACGGATTCGGAAATTTCATACCTGAGACAGATTCATATTACCGCTTCGAAGATACCGGTGACGGTAACTAATATTTGTTTCGAATGTAGGAAAACAATTTTTTTTTTTCAGTGAATTTTTTCGATTAAAAATGCTACGATTATTTTGCCTAGAGCAGTGGTGGCGAACCTATGACCCGTGGGTCAGATACTGACCCACGCATGCTTTTTAAATGACCCACGCGTCGATTTTCATAAACTTATTTTTTATATTATAAAAGAGAGAAGAGACAATAAGAAATACTAAAATAGTAAAGTATATATATCCAATGTCGAATTTATAAGAAATATTTCCGATTGAGAACCAAAAAAAAGTAGTTTTTAAGCATCCTCTCCTCGTCCTTTCCAAGTTATGCCATTGACTCGGTGACCCACGCGTCGATTTCCATAAACTTATTTTTTATATTATAAAAGAGAGAAGAGACAATAAGAAATACTAAAATAGTAAAGTATATATATCCAATGTCGAATTTATAAGAAATATTTCCGATTGAGAACCAAAAAAAAGTAGTTTTTAAGCATCCTCTCCTCGTCCTTTCCAAGTTATGCCATTGACTCGGTGACCCACAAAGTATTACTTAAAAAAATAATGAACAACATTTTACCTACCCCTCAAAAAGATTCGTCATCACTGCTGCAGATGATATGAAGTTAGAGCAGTGGTGGCGAATCTATGACCCGCGGGTCAAATCTATACATCGAATCTATAATATCTATAATGTCGAATTTATAAAACAATGTTCCCAGTAGACACTGGCTAACTGATAAGCAAAAAAAGTGACCCACGTTAGTACTTAAAAAAATATTGAGCAAAATTTGACCCACTTGACGAAAAGGTTCGCCATCGCTGGCCTAGAGTCTACTGTTCAGGGTGGGTTTTGAAACACCGAGACGACGATGCGTTGAATAATAATTAATGATATGCAAGATAAATATTTCCTACAGGTGACGAGAGATTTGAAGTTGAAACGATTGATTGCAAGTCTAAGCGCTTGCTTTGTATCTTTTCGGCTTTGAATGCTGTGCTCAGCTTGCCTAGGATCTATAGCTTTTATTCTGTATAGATCAGACTTTTTTGTAGTGTCGGAAGACGAGTTTGACGATAGTACAATTAGAAAATGTTAAAAATACTATTTTAAATGATAATAAAGAGTTTCATGATTTTCACGAGCTAAATTACAATGTTTGGCAAAGTTACAAATTTGGTTTTGAAGAATAGAAGCTTAGATGTGTCTTGAGTTACCTTGAAGTTACAGGTTCCCATAGAGGGTCAAGTAGGTTTTGAGACACCGAGATGTATTAAATAACAATTTGTGATATACAACTTAAAAATTTCTTAAAGATGACAAGAAACATTTGCACTTTAGCAAGTCTAACTATTAGCTTGTCTAACTATTAAGTAGTAAGCTAGCAAGTCTAACTATTGAGACTGATATATTAACCCTTTCACAGTGAGGTAAAATTACGAATTCTGACCCAAAAAGTGTCTAGTTTTTTTTCTGTTCGAAAACACGTCGACATGCAAACTAAATCACGTCTCTTTCTTCAGTTAGAATAATCTTAGAAAACAAAGGAAGCAAAGAATCTAGTCATAGACTTACAAGGGAACATCCCGAGGTGTAAATCACCGATTTTGCTGAAATTTTAGTATGATATAGTCCTCGCGAAAATATTTGACCCGTATTTTTTTTATCGGCAACCGTTCACGTTAAAGGGGTAAAAACCACCCTCAAAGTTAGGGTCCTGAAACTTCTTTATCGAATATCTCGAAAACTATTAGAGATACGAAAATTTCGTAGAGAGTGAAAATTAATGCTTTCGGATTTTGAATCTAATGGTATAATAATTTTTTTAAAAAACCCATTTGTTTAAACAATATGATAAAAAATACTTTTTTTCAACATTGAGGGTAGTTTTCACCCCTTTAACGTGGGCGGTTGCCGATAAAAAAAAACACGGGTCAAATATTTTCGCGAGGACTATATCATACTAAAATTTCATCAAAATCGGTGATTTACACCTCGGGATGTTCCCTTCTTAGATATCTTTGATAAACTGAACGAAATAAACCAATTGGTACTTGACGCCGGCTCGTGACTGTCATGGGATACACTGTTAATGGGTTTAATAATAAATTCGAAAAATTTCTCAGCGTTCACGAAGAATTTAAATTCGATCTTACTCATCGTAAGTTCGCGCTTCTACCTTCTTGTCAGTCATAGCTCCAAAAGAAAATAATATTTTGCTGTAAATTACCAGCATTACGGCTGGTGGCAAGAAAAACGCTCAAGGGCTATTGTCATGAAGGAAGCTTAGAACTGTTAAACGGTATAACCTCGGGTAGACGAAGCTCGTAAAGTTAAGGTTAGAGTCATTGAAGTTGAAAGAGTCTGTTCTTAAATACGACGTCCAAGTTCGAGGATTCTCTTCGTCACGTTTCGGGAATTTCACGCGATACGAGTATCGTAACCTCGGTGATACGAACCCACATAAAATCGTAGGTCTTCCTACGAATACATCCGGCAAAGCTATATACATAGAAACGAGGATAGCAATTACCTTCGTTTTAATGTCAATCATTATTTCAATCTGCAGTAAATTCCTTGATGCAATGTGCAATGACAAGTATAAAAAATAACTTTTAACCGCAGCAGGTTGCATTCGAGGATACTCGAGCAAAAAGATAAACTTTGCGTATACTAAATCGAAATGAAGATTAACCTAAAAACTCACGTGTTATTTATTGCCCATTGAGAAAAAGAACTACACGGCAAACATCGAGAACTTTCATTGGAAAGTCGAACGATTCTCTAAGATTTTTCTGTGCACACGTTGCATAAAGTATTGGCAGTAGTTCGATTGGAAAATATTAAAAGTACCGTTCCTCTTTTTCGTTCCAGTATCCTTGTTCTATGCTTCCGGGAATTGTTTTGTCGTCCTTTCGCGACAGTAGTATCAGAAACTATATTCTGATATTGAATTTGGCTACGTGCACGTATATACACGTAAATATATATATTAAGGTGGTCCTTAGCTATAGGGGGAAAATAATTTTTTCATTCTGGAATTAAGTACCACAAATCTCCACTAAATGTGTGCACTGCTACTTCACTTGTGCTTTTCTTTACTTCTCTGTCTCTGTTATAAAGTTGTTGCAAAAATTGTAAATCTTGGTCCCGGGGATTTGCAGCAATTGCAAATACATTAGCTATTAATAGACACATATCGTTAATTCCTACAATTTCTTCACTACTTAATGAGAATTGTTCACGAAATAAATATATTTTTATCACATAAATAGCTTTTCCCCTCCGTCTGGCAGGGTGACTGAAACATTAAATGAATTTCCTCTTGTTAATCTTCCCCCAATGAAAATAAACCTTCATCAAAAAATTCGACATAATCGCCCCCTGAATGCGTTTAATTAATCATACTTTGCAAGTGATTAACTTTGCAACTTTTTCACAAATCGGCTTCCCGATTTTGTCGAAATATCGCGCATATCACTTTTTAATCATAATTTAAAATATTGACCAAAAAAAATTGAAAGTAAAAAAAATAAGGACCAGCTTAATGTACATATTCCAGAAAAGAAAGTGTCTCAATTCCCTTGAAAGAAATCTTACAGTTTGCATATCGATAGCAACGACACGCTGAACAACGTTGCGATCATTTTGCAGCTTTTTTTCCTCTCACAAAAGAAGGGCTAAAGTGAACGGGACAATATCCGTCTGAATGGTGGTACGCTTTGACGATGCCACAATAGAATTACACGCTGATAGGTTCCATCTCATGGAAGACAGTCGAGAGCGGTGGACAGATTCAGATCGACTCTCTCTTTGTTATCCAATCTCTCTTTCTCCATTTTTTCTGTTGTCTCTCGACCGGTCGTTTCTATTTCTATCGGACGATGATGTTTCACACAAGGTGTATGCGCGTAACCGCATCGTGACACGGCCTAACGGCATTCAGCCGACCTCGTCATCCAGCTCTTCTCTGTACTCCCATGCATTCCTCTGTTTTCCTTGCTTTTACGCTCTTCTTCCCGTTCCAACCGACTTTTCTGAAAATATCTTCTACCTTCGCAGTTGCACTTACGACTAGTGATCGAATAATAACAAAGGTCGTGTTCTCTCTTAGGAAGAATATTTCCAGTATCTAATTCTATGTGGTATTAACCCATTTGCATCACAAGCGCATATATGCGCGCATTTTTTCTGGTCACTATCATCGAAACGCATTTATGCATTCACGTTGTGAGTGAATAGCAACACGTATTGATAGCCTAAATTATTTATACAACATTCGTCGATTAAAGTACAATATCACTTTTTGAAATACTGTTAGACTTATTGTTAGACTTAAGATTTACGGATACAATTTGGTTCGTTCAAAATTTGATTACTATATATATATAATATTGGTTGGATAATTTTTGTAATAATAAATCTTTCATTTAAATTGATTTAGAACTATTTTCTTTGCAAAAAACTTGAATTTTCTTGTATAAGTCAAGTTGACTCACTTCAGAAAAATAGGTATATCAACATCCGTAAATCTAGCGTTAATACAAAGAAATTTGATAGTAAAGATATATTTTTAAATTTGTCATATGATGCAAATGGGTTAACACTTATTGGTCGCTGGTTTTTTATATATGGCTTTCCACTAGGTTGCAGCTAGTTTCAGTAAATGTACGAAAAATGTTCTGTATTATAAGAATAACATTTTTTACAGAAATTATTTATTTTTCGAAGGAGTATTACAAATTATTGAGTTTCAAATAATTATTTGTAAGTTTTTAATAATTTTTTCTTTCGAGTTTCACAGAAGTATATTGATGTTTCTCTTTCTCCGGACTACTATCGCTATCACAATTTACAAAATTTTCTTCATTCAGTTTTTGGACTCAATATAATAAAAATTGACTACAGAAGGAATTGTTATCACTTTACTGACCGGTATTTAAAATCCTACCCCTTTCTGACCTACCACTTGGCCACAAATACTTCCTTAATACAGATATCTTTTCGAAAATTACAAATTCTCGTCACTGAGTCCTCAACACAGGTAACCGCAATGATAAATGATAATTTATTAATTGGAGTGGCAATCAATTAATAAGTTAAAAGTTCAAAGGCGTTGGGTCTGAAAATCTTATTAATAGACTTCCGGTCGGTAAAGTGTTAATTCATTCGAGACCGTGCATTTTTTTTGGAGACCATCCAGAAATACTGACAACTTTTCGCTTTATATTTACCACTTCTTGTATTTCTAATAATTGTGGCTTTGGGTCACCTACTTTTGGGTCGAAATTGAACCAAACACCAAATGTAATGTTTACACATTTATAAGATACCTTTTATTTTAACCTAGTCTTATTTCGAGGGCTGTTTTTTCTATAATGACTGATAATTGCAATTCGTTGCAATCGGACTTTTTGGCTCGGAAATGCATTGCACACACGGTGTACAATTGGTCTCGAATGAGTTAAGTTGCTGAAGATGTTAATTCCTCCGTTGCTGATGCTTAACTGACAAGATAATCGCGCCGCATTTTATAAACATTGAATTTTGACAAAGTTTGACCTGTCACATCTCAAGTGACATACGACCCCATCGCCTAAGTATTGTTGTCACGTGAGAGGTAACTTACGATCGTTAAGAGTTAAGTTCTTTCTGATTTTTTACTCTTTTGTTGGCCGTTGTAATTTGTTTTTTACCTAATATTACGAAGTAGTAGTAGTATTTGTTAGAAATAGGAATTATATTGTCGTAATAGTTCCTGTGTTTTTGTAATCGTTGATGAATAAAGAAAGATAATGCGGGTGTTGGTAATTCAAGGTCGTCTAATGCTGAAACACGTTTCAAGGAAGAGTTCGTTGTGACGGATACGTTCATTTGAAATAATGAACGATGACTCCAGTTTTTTATTATTAGAATCGTGCTTGAATGTTAAATCGAAGGATTACAGTGAGCGATGAGGAGTTGAGAAGAAAAATTGCTTGGCATTGAAAGCATCGTTTGATTGAGAAGATGATGAAACTTAAGCTGCTGTATTGAAAGCAACAGTTTTTATAATCCGAGAAAATACACGGAAATGCCGTAATTTATTGATTTAATTCTTTATTGCATTCCGTTCTCAATTGGAAATTTAAAACACATTGTATGCAGGCCACGTAAAAATACGTTTTTCGGAAACTGTGCATGGACAGTTTTAAAAAAGCGATTTGTGGTATTAATCAGTTAGACTTGAAAAGTTAAGTATATTTCCGAATTTAGAGAGGATGTAGTTTCCAGTTTATACTACTTTTTTGTAAAAATAAAATTCGTGCAAATTTTTCAACAAGCTTTCCTCTTGAGTCTTAATGGGGCGTAAAACATCCGCATACGATGTGTTAAATTTTAAATGCACTATAGGAAATTAAGTAGACACTACTGAAAACTGTGCGTGCTAATTTCAAGTGGAACATTTTATAATTTATTTCATAATCACCCATTTTTAAGTAGATTAAAATCTATATTTTTTTTCCAACTCACAAAAATTTGTATAGAATCAAGTGAGTTCCAATCCACCGAAAGTATACTATATTAACACTAGAACTACCAAGCAAGTTAAAATAACTGAGTCACAATTTTTCTAAACAATTCTCCAAGTTTATTGGATAATCATAGAATTAATATTCCACATCCATCCCATAAATCATAATTTACCGAATCCATAATCTTTTTCACCTCTCAATTCTCCTTGTTTCTAAGTACTTATTTAATATATCTAAATATAATATATATAATTCTACTATTAAATAATAAATTTATAAAAAATTTCCCACAGTTTACCAAGTAGAATTTGAACTCGTACCTACTTTAATGAATTGTAAGTTTCTATCTCCTTACTCACCATAGCCTCTCAATAAAATCTTTCCACCCGTCTTCCCATTACCCCATAAAGACTTGTTCCAACATCCCATAATTCAAGTCCTATCTCAAATTGCCACGAAAACATCGTGTACCCTACCAACCCGTTTTTTTAAACGCTACTTACGTGTTTACAAGCAACTGTTATGTTTTAATCAAAACACGAATTACCCGTGACACAATTGAGACCCTTCAGCTAACTTTATGCAACGATCCACGGTTGTTACGAGGCATGCAAAAAGGTCGCTAGCTTATCTCAGATTTTATATCGCAAGTTTTTCACTGCCGTTGCGAATGACGGAACAAGAGTGTAATAGTTTTTGCCAAACTCGACGTTCCGTTGTCCTGCAAATTAGTTCGGGTTACTTTCGAGCAAGGCTATGGAGAAGAAAAATGACGGATAATGGGAGAAGTATACTTATGGGATTTGCAAAAAGTCCAAGCACCGCATAACGCGCGATGACGCGCGAATGCGATGCATTACCGCGATGCAATTGCTGTTCTAGTTACGTCGAGAATGTTGCTCGTGGAACATTATTCACGAATACCAGCGTAAACTCATTTCGAGGGCATTGACAAATAACGCGGGATAAACAAACTCGGACGGCATGGACCTGTCGTAGAATCGTGTCGTGGAAAAATTGTGAGAGACAACATTCCTCATTTCTCGGGCGTAACTTACGTTCTTTCGGCACTGACTTCTTCTCGTGATTTTAAAACGTGACGTTTGTGGATAATGCGTGGTTTTCGAAATGTTTTGAAGATGGAATGTGCATTCGGATTCAAAGATAATGATTTAACATATTATATGTGGGTGTCTTGTACCGCCTCATAAAGACTGAAGCAGGAAACTTGAAAAATTTGCAGGAATTTTGTTTTTACTTGAATTAACATAAATGGGAAACTGCTTGCTTTCTAAATTTAATAATACACTTAAATTTCCGAATCAAAGTGATTAAATCGCCATTTTTTAAATAGTCTATGCAGAGTTTTCGAAATGTTTTGAAGATGGAATGAGCATTTGATGGAAGAAGCAGGAAACTTGGAAAATTTGCATGAATTTTGTTTTTACTAAAATTAGTATAAATGGGAAGCTTCTCGATTTCTAAATTCGAAAATACACTTAAATTTCCAAATCAAAGTGATTAAATCGCCATTTTTTAAATAGTCTATGTAGAGTTTTCGAAATGTTTTGAAGATGGAAGAAGCAGGAAACTTGGAAAATTTGCACGAATTTTGTTTTTACTTAAATTAGGTTAAATTGGAACCTGCTTGCTTTTTAAATTCGAAAAAATACTTAAATTTCTAAATCAAAGTGATTAAGGCCACTAATCGCCATTTTTGTAAACGATCTGTGCAGAGTTTTCGAAAAACGTACCTTTACGTGGCCCGCATGCAATATCTAATATTACTAATATTAAAACCTTGATTTAAAATTAATTTTTGAAATAAAGATTTCTCGGTATTTTCTAATATTCAAGAAATAATTTAATACAATGTTTACAAAAATAATCCGATTGTCTTGTGACTCACTGATGCTTTCAATTTACAACAATAGTATTCGGAAAATTGCAAAATTTCTTATTTCATTTACCGTGTTGTGAATGTTACTTGTTATTGTAAGACAATTAACATTTCCGATGAGAGACGTATTAAGACGATATTATCCTTGAGAGAGCTAATGGTTTTGTAAAAAAAACAAATGGATGGAATGAATTGCAAGAATGTTTAATCTTCCGGGGTTGATGTGTGATTGGAAATGATTCCCCTTTCTTATTGTATTAGGTTTTCTATTATCCTTTGAGTATTGAGCGATAATATTGACCTCCGACCGTGACGCACTTGCTACGTCATAAGCTTAAAAGAAGCGATACCGTGTGACTCGTATGTTCCGTCGCAAAACTTTTAAACGTATCAATTGATCCTTTACACTAAAGACGTCTGATCATCAGTCGCAAAGTATTCGTATCAAAGTTTAATACTATGCTTAAAATCAAAATTACATAATTTTTCAGTAAAACAATCAGCTACTAAAGAACAATGAAAGTTTAGCTGCAGTTCCAACAAATTACATGCAGGTTCTCAATGACTGTTAAATCTTATTATCCACGTGTTAGAGCTGTAACTCTGTTTGCTTGACGACTCACCATAACGAAAGGCTTAATTACCGTGCCGATCACCGTTTACCACGGCTTTTTTTCGTTCTTAGATTGCAATTAACTAAAATTCATGATATTTCAACATGTACAATGGAATCTTCGATAAAGAGAAATTTGAACGATCTTGATGATAGAATTCTATGCAAAATCAGTTAGTAATTAACTCTGGAACTACCGAGGTAGTCAATATCTCGCGTCTCTAATTCTTTTTGTTAATGTTCCTAAAATTAGCAAGACAGTCATGTAAATATTTCACGTCTATCTTGGAAATTTATCGCCGATAGTTCCAGAGTTAACAATTAGGCAATTCAAACCAGCAAAAATTCTCCCTCCCGATAATTAACACTAGAACTTCCAAGCAAATCAAAATGACTGGTTGCCAATTTTTTCCAAAGATTTTTCAAGTTTATAGAACAATCATAGAGCAGTTATTCAACGTTGATCTTATAAAATACACATTACCGAATCAATCATCTTTTCCACTTCTTGATTTCTCTTTTTCTAAAGTACTTATTCAATATATTAAAATCTAATAAATGTAACGACAGTACTTCTAGTGTTAACAGTAAAAAACTACATAACAAATACAGTAGAACCCAATTAATAAAGAATTTCCACGTTCCCATTCAATACTATTAAAAATTCACTCGCCCGAATTTAAATTATTTAAAATAAAATTGCAATATTGTCCACCTCTAAATTTCACGACTAAAAAAACTTGATATATAAAATATTGTCACAAAGTAAAACACAACGCAGAACGTAATTTACTCGTTGCAAGGATTCTACTGTGCTTATCAGCAATTGCAAAATCCTTAGAAAAATAATCATTAGTCACTGTCAATACTTCAAGAAAAAACTAAGATACCCCAGATTCGTTGAAAGTACTCTCGAAAATTCTTTTCAATTCTTCGGGAATCTCTATAGCTGTTTCCATTCGTATTTTATCTTCGATCGCACGGTACTTACGTGCACGGCATTGTTTACAGTTGACACAACGTGAAACAGCAAGAGGAGGAAAAGAGCAAGCTGCGAAGGCGCACCGAAGAAATCCGGAATCTGCACGTTACTCGCGGAGAATCCTGAAGCATCGTCGAAGATACGGAGACCTACGACGTCCAAGACAATAACTTCTCGAATAAGAAGAATCACGCGACGATACGTGTCCCGACACAGATTTCAATTGCACACGTGTGTCGAGGGGTGTTTCTTCCCCCCTCGTTTCTCTCCACGCTTTATTAGAGATCGAAGACGAAGCAAAAAGTACGACCGAGTTGTACGGTCGTTTTCGTTGGCTGATCTCTGGAATATTTACTCCATGAAGATTAAAAGCGAGAACGAAGAATTCGAAAAGAAGCGAAGAAGAATACCTATCGTGCTGTACTTTATCTCACGTTTGTGTTGAGTTTTTAGAAAGAAATTCAACCTTTGGCAATATCTGGCGGTGAATTTTTGTGACGATTTTTGA
The DNA here is from genome assembly GCA_910591515.1 of Cerceris rybyensis. Lineage (NCBI taxonomy): Eukaryota > Metazoa > Arthropoda > Insecta > Hymenoptera > Crabronidae > Cerceris > Cerceris rybyensis. The sequence goes on from OU342790.1 coordinate 12,845,566, forward strand.
AAGATTTCAGAGGAGAGAAGAAGGGAGAAGAAAAAGAGGGTGGAAGTTGAAGAATATGCTATAGCTACTTTCAAACTCTCCAAGATTCACTTTACAGACATTATTTTCTGTCTCGATTGAGGATAATTACTTTTCATAGAGTGAACTTACAAGTTTATTAACCGTCGTCGATGATTATACCGAGTGTGGCAAAATCGATGCTACATTAGAAAAAAAAACAACAAAACAAGCATAGTTTGAAACTCAGATAGAAGTTTAGACCTGTTCCTTCAACTCTACGGACAAATTAGGAGGAAATTGAAAGATCTACAAAGTCATTTCTTGTGGTCAATTTTTTATGACAATTCTTGAAAGATTTCAGAAGATGGAATAATAGAAAAGAGACAGGAGCGTGGAAATTGAAGATTATGCTAGAGTTCTGGCTATAATTAGTTTTATCGAGTGCCAAATTCTCGAAGATCCACTTCACCCACACTATTTCGAATATCCATCGACGATAAGTATTTTTCATCCAGTGAACTAATGAGTTTATTAACCATCCTCGATAGTTATATCGAGAGTAATGAAATCGATACTATACTAGAAAAAAAAGAAATAAAACAAACATTGTCCAAAAGTCCGGTAGAAGTTTGGACCTGTTTCTTTAGCTGTACCGGTAAATTGTGAAAAAATTGAAAGATCCACAAAGACCGTGGAGAAAAGAGGTCGTTTTGCCGGAAGCAACGGGACAACGATACAAGGAGAATTTATGAAAAGCAGTTGCCGGTTATAACAACGCGAGGACATTAAAAAATAAAGGCTATCAAGAGGAAAAAGCAACGTCCCCTTTCTCGTACGAAGCAGCGAAGGGGAACTCGCGAAAACGAGCGTCCAGCTCGCTCGCACGTATAAGCGCAACGTTCTCAGTTAATTTAAGAGCACCAGGTAAAACTGAAAAGTTTCAGTCACGTGTGCTCGAATATAAGCCCGCTTGACAATTAAACGGTGAAGCAACGAGGTGAGGACGATTCTCTTCCCTCGTTCTGAAACACTCGGGAAGAACTCGCAAAAGCAATCTCCCCGTTCGTTCAAACGGTCGAGTGAAAATTCCAACGGCAAAGGCCGAGTCGCGTCCTCGATAGGAGGAATTAAGCTCAAAGTCAGACGAGAGATTCCGAATAAAGGAGAACCGGTGGGCATTTACTACGCGTTTCTCGCAGAAAATTAAACTCCAAGTCAGCGGAGAAGAAAAGATTCCTCTCTCGATCTCTCCGTTAAAAAACAGTAAGTGCGACTCGCAGAATAAAGTTCGAAAGCCAGCCATCTTCTCCTCCCTCTGTATACTTCTTTGTAGACTGAAAAAAAGAGGGGAAAAAAAGTACACCAACCACCGAGGACACTCTTCGCACCTCTAGCAACATAAAATCCAAGCGAGATCGTTGAAAAGGATTTCCTTTGTCGTCGAGAAGTTGAAAAAGAGAGGAAAGAATTAAGCTCGATCTTAAAGTATCCAAAGATACTTCCTCGAGTTAATCGAGGAGTATATATTGAAAATAAAACGAAGACTATATTTAAATCTACCATAGGCACGACGAAAAATACTATCGATCGTACGAGACCAAAGAAGATATCGAAGAGGAAAAATTCCTCTTGTTTTTCTACTATAAACGTCGAAAGAAATTCACGAAAAACGGCGAACCATTACGGCCCCCACTATACGGGCTCGTACGCTTGCAGCAACGGGGCACCGAGCATCTACAACAACAGCTGCCCGGCAAACGGAGGTTTCGTTCAGCACAATCTCCATGAAGATTATCGGCCGATTTATTTTTACGTAGCGCAACCCTATACGATACCGTATACGTTTGCAAAGAGGCCAAGACCAACGTCCTTGCCGAGAGCGGGAAAACCACGGAGCAATTGCCGCGTTAAGTTCTCCAAGAGGCTCGGTGCCAACGCGGATTTCTCGCAGAAGGTCAAACAGGGCGAGTTTTCTAGGAGCTTGAATCAGGTTCACTTTGTCGAGAGCCAGGGACAAGGTTTGTGGTGCAATTTTATGTTTGATATTTTATGAATTTATCGAAGTTGAAGTTTGATTATCGATGAAGTTCATGGTTTTTGAAAATATTGAGAATTTTCAAAGTGGAATATAATAGTTGAAATGATTTAGTTTTTTAACACTTTACCGACCGGTATTTTGTAACATCCTACCCACTTCTGATCGGTCACTTGCACGCAAATATTTCTTTGGGACTGATATCTCTTCGAAAATTGCAAAATTTCTTCACTGAATTCTTGGCACAGTTGATCGCAATGAAAAACAATAATTTATTAATTGCCGTAGCGAGCAATTAATAAGTTAAGAGTCCGAAAGTGTTGGGCCCGAAAAGCCGAATCGGCTACCGGTCGGTAAAGTGTTAACATTAAACCTACCGAACTGGTACCAAGTTTTTTGTAAGAGTTATATAACACTTGATCTACGGCAGCCGTCGAATTGGCGGGTTCTCACATTTTTTAAAATATTTTAAAATTTATAGAGAAGGCAGATATTTCACGTGTAGCTTATAATAAACAAGTTACTTAACTGATCATGTTTTTTGCCGTTTGATTCATCTCTTTTCAAAGTATTTATTTAATATATTTAAATACACCAGATTTAGCGAGCGTAAATCTAGTGTTAAATTGATAAGGTAGCCGTGAAGTAAATATTCCATTTTTATTTTGTAAAACCTAAATTAGTTAATTATTCATCTTTTCTACCTCTTCATTTCTCTTTTCCTACAGTGGTTATTAAGTGTATCTAAATTTTAATAGATATAACGTCGCTAGTTTTAGTGTTAACCCTGCTGTTCTGCTCATTTATACTTCACATTCGTATTCCTTCGAGTCACAGTGACCCGACGAACAGAGATTCACATTCTAAGAAATGTAAAATATGGAAACAGGTAGACATAAATGTTTAATACATTAGATATCGAAAAGTAATACTTAGAAACTGTCTGTTAAAATATAATCTCCATTTCGGATCATTCAGATCCAAAAAGAAAACAGCAGGGTTAATCGATAGCTGCTCCTGGAGAAGCATTCTGTTTTGGCTATCCGAGGGATATATATTTTTGACCAATCCATCGAGTAACGAATTTCTGTACTGTTTTGAACATCCAGGTACTAATAATCGTCAAATCATTTTTTACAAGCTGCCGAACACGAGGAATAGAACTCGAGTCTGCTAATTGATTACCCTCTAGCTCTATACTCTTCAACGTAATCCCAAAATGATTCTTCTCGCTCCAATTAATTCGCCAAACATTATCAAGAGATCTCTCGGTGCATCCAAGAGGCAAGAATGCAAAGGGTTAATGCAACTCTGTCCTTGAATCGGTAGCATCTACCATGACCAATTTAAATCCCCCAACGTTGCGGTACACTTGGCAATTTGAAACGAAAAAAAGAGTCGCACTAGTCGGATGTGCATCGGACTGTCGTTGCAGAGTCGAAGGGACGAAGAGGCGGTGGTCGAGTGGTTCGCTTTCAAGGCGCTTTCACGCCCGTGGCTTTTCTAGCAGACCGGATAATTGTTGCGAAAGCGGCATAGTTTCTGTGGCATAATTTAAATAGTAGTTGTCGTCGAGTAGACCACCGATGCCCACGCGGAGAGCACTTCTTGCTCTCCTCCGAGAAAACTTCGTACGATATCCATACCATGTTTTACGTGCAAGGTAGTCTCTGTTGGTCACTGAAAAGAGAAAACGATTCCGAGAGAAAGGAACATTCTCCAAATACGAGATGTCTGTTCAACGACAGGAAAGAAATAACATTTCGTATTTGGATAACGAATACCAGCCACGGTACCATCCATGGGTACATTCTGTACACTTACATCTTTGCCCGGAAGGAAGGGAAATCCTTAAACCGGCGTCAACGTCCGGTAAAACTTTGTCCAAGTCTTTTTCTCAGGTTTTACGGAGATTCGAAATATCGGAGGAAGAATCGTGAACGTTTTTGCATCGGTGCATCGTTATGGAAATTTAAGTAGCGATTCTCGCTAATGTAGCACGTGCATATTTTCCTGGAACTACTTTTCTTTGATTACTTTACGTTCTGTTTATCCTGAAAGAGGGTTTGTTGCAAGTTCTTAGGAATGCAACATCATCGAGATTCTTTCGACTGATCTCTGTTTTATTCAAATTAGTTCCTCGTTATTCAATCAATTTCTATCTTCGGCATTTATCACTATGTATGCCAATCGTGTTTCAATATCCTTTTACTGTCAGGTGTTTCAAAGCAACGTAATATTTTATCATCATTCGTAATACCCCATTAATCTGATATCGATGAATATTCATTGGCAAAGAAAGAAGCCTGTTACAACTCTTCCGGTAAATAGAATGTTGAGAATACAATCGTTGGATGATCTCTGTAATTGCGAATAAGGCTATTTCGCGCTTCTGAATCCACCAAAAGGAGAGAATTTTTTTGCTTTTGAAGGTGTTTTTATGTTTAAACGACGTCTTCTTCGAACAGCAATAAAGTGATGTTGATGAATATTAGGGAAGCAAGAGAATAATGAAAACTTGGCGTTGTTCGGAATATTGAACTTTGTCAAATTTGGAATCAAAATTAGGAAATATATAGAACTAGTAATTAAAGTAGCAATGAGTTTAAAAATTTGGTAAACTTGATACGAGAATGAACCGAATGAAATTGAACCTAATCCGAACTGAGCCAAACTAATTGTAAGAGTTGGTTTAACCCCTTAGCCTACACCTACTTGTGGGACTCGTAGCGCGCAAAAAGGGAATAGGAAATTTTGAAGTCTTTGAAAAACTATTAAAGTGACAATATCAACCGATCACGAAACGGTCTCATTATTTCTGTACTATTAATTTCACGTAGTTATACGAAATATCAGAAATCAGTGAAACCTTTTGTTGTCAGGAATTAATTTCGAGTCTCTGCACGCCCCAACAGAAAAGAAATCGTAGGTTAAGGGGGTTAAAGGAGCTTAGGGTTTTTAAAGGTTTTCGGAAAAGGAGTAGAAATAGGATGACGGTGTTAGGGCGTTGAAAGGTCAAAGTAAGAAAGGATAAGATAAGGATTTTTGAACTCGAGGATGAGAAAGAAATGGTGACTGTCAATGACGAAAAATAGGATTTCGAATTTGCAATGAAGGTTGGCAGTGAAGCAAGGATTGGTGACCGATGATCGAGTCACTTTGTTAGTCTACAAAATATTTCTCGTGACTGAATGTCCTTTTGTGGAAAATGGGCGTACAGGCATTACAGGTTTTTCTATTGCTCCTTCTTCCCAACTTGGCAATACTCGAACGTATTTTGACCGTATGTAGCTAGGAAGTAGAGTTTTCAAAAAGGATACTATTGCGTATGCCTAATGAGGAGAGGGAACACAGTCCTAGTCGCTTTGGCGTGATTGAATTTCATAATATACAAAATATTTGTAAAGATATGACCAATCCTAGTCGGATAATCGGTATGTTACATCTCCATGCATCCCAAGAGTATCATCGAAAGTATCTCCAAATGCAGAAATTAGACGAAGGAACTCGAGTTCCGATAAAGAGCAAAGGTGAACAGTGTAGTTTATAGATAGAAGGAATGCCTAGCATTCCCGGATACACGAAACATTTCCTTTCCTTTCTCCGTAGTGATATCGAGTTACCCGAAGGCTGGGCCGACGTCGCGTGATCCAAGGATGACGTCGATGTTTCGTAGGGGTACAATTTTTGCAACGTTCTTTCTGTCGTTGCTCGGTGGAGGATTGGTTTGCGCTGCTCTCGTAACGCAACACTGGGTCGAGGCGAGACCCTGGAGAACGCCGAATCCTCAGGAAAGCGCCGGCAGGGTTCATCTTGGCTTGCTCCAGGGAAAGAAGGAACTCAATGTTGCATATGGATGGAGGACCTATCATGTTTCAGGTGAGTACTCTTTACGGAGATTTTTTAATTTTTTATCACAGCTTCTTACGTTTTTTGAGGATTTTTTTCACTCTTTTTTAATTGAAAGGGTGAGTTGTGCGTGAAATTATTATTTAACCTTTTCGCTACGGTGCATTTGTGACAAAATATGATCGTTGTAGACGAAACGCATAACAGACTAGTCGACACTGAGATACGTAATGTTACGAAATAATTACAAGTCGTTTCTTGTTCTTTAAATTTTACAATGAGATTTATTATATTTAGTAATATCATTTTATTTCCTACAATACAAAAGTTTATAATTATGTAACTTATTTTTTAAAATAAGCTCTTGTAGTATATGAACTTTGATTCTTCGAGGGCGTATAAATACGTCCTTGGGAACGAAAGGGGTTAGACTAAGATAGACTAAGAATTTTTAAGAATATTGTGATGAACAACTTGGAAATTGGGGATATTGAAGAGCTAAGGTTTGATAGTGAATCTAAGGCGAACTTAACCCCTTAGCGGACAATAAGAACAGTCGTAACGCGATAAATCAAATATGTAATTTTGAAGTATTTCAAAAAAATTGAAAATATGAATGGGTCATGATAGGATCAAATTATTTCTATGCTATTTAATATTGCGTTAAGTTATGCAGTATATCAGAAACCTGGGATAGATTGTTATTTCAGCAATTAACTCGGAGTTATTGCGCATTCAACCATTGAAATAAATAACAAGGCAAGGGGTTAATTGGAAGGTGAAATTAAACTAAAAATTATTAAGAACATTGTAGTGAACAGCTTGGAAATTGAAGATGTCGAAAAGCTAAAGTCTGACAGTGAAACTGAGGTGAACTTAATTGGAAGTTGAAATTACACCTAGAATTTTTAAGAATATAATGGTGAACAACTTAAAACGTAGAATTATCGACGATTTGAGTTTTGAATTCGAACGCAGACCTAACTGGGACTTGAAATTTAATTGTGAAATTGACGTCGTATCTCAAGGTGATCGAAATCATTGTCCACCATAGACCGCTTAATTTGTGTCGTTAAATCGTATCCTGCGAATCTATCTCTTACCGAGCCAACAGTGCATAATTAACATATCTCAAATCCTAACAACTGCCATCACTTTTGTCAAGCCATTTATTTAAGAAATTTAAATCTAACCCATTAGATACCGGTAATCCTAGTATTAAATAAAGAAAATTGGTCCATTTGGAAGATTCCTCCTTTTGCTCTCGGAAGCAGTTCTCCGCGCAAGGAATAACCGCGGTAGAATACAATTACCAGAGAAAATCTCAAATAATCGGCAATGAAAGGTCAAGAGTACGAGCCAACTTGGAATAAAGTCATTCGATGAATTATCGTTGCACGGTGATAGTGCTAGAAAGATTCGCAAGTGCTCGAGGTGCCCGGCGAAGTCATAAATCCATGCAGATAACCGGGCACAGGAGGGAATCTCATTCGACGGTATACACGATTTCTGCAGTTGATGGTGAACGAGAGTCGTGCGCGTATCCGCCATAAATTTCCCATTTGATAATCACCGCCGAATCGTTTTCATTTGACTTTCCTGGTACAATCGACTGCGATCGTTCTATTAGTCATGAAATCGAACTCGATCTGTCGCGCATATATTCCAGCATGTATTATATCGAGAACTTCAATCCGTATTCGTCAGTGTTCTTGCCCGAGCTTTACGTTCGTCCATAAAACTATATTGCACGAAGATATCCAAATCGTGAATGATTTATTAGACGCGGAATAAAAGTCTGTAAAAAATTGCTTTCAAGATCTGTTTGAATGTAAGGAATGCAGAGATTATTATGGCGACGAGGATAGAGCTTTGAATTTTTTTTTCTCTCTTTGCATTTTATTGGTTTCAACTTTTATGGTTTGTTTTGCCTAGAAGGGCTTTAGGTGAGGGTGGAATCACCGAGGTTGTTATACGTTAGAGAATTATTTGAAAACTTTGTGGAGATTAGGAGAATTTGAACTCCTTTGAATAGCTTTGGATTTTTAACTAATTCACATCTAAATAGGAATTTGTTTCTCGTTGTTTGAAAATTTTCGTAATTTTTAACTCCTTATCACGATCGGTACATCAACTCGTTGTTGCACGATTTCTTTTGTGATTCGCAATCATTCAGAATTAAATTAGGAAAATAAAAATTGTTCAGTGATTTCTCACATAACTTAGAATTTAACGTAGTATTAATATTATAGAAATAATTTGATTGTGTTGCGTCTAACTGATATCTGCAGTTTCATAGGTTTTGGGTAACTTGCAAATTTTTTATCCAATTTGTCACGAATGTCACTCGTTATTGCACGGCGAGGAGTTAAAAATATACTTAGAAACATTATAAAAACCTGAGCGAACGGATTAGAAAAATTCATATCAATCGTTTTCGGTCTATGTTTAAGTAATTTATTTTGAAAATGGTACAAGCCACTCTCTTGTTAAATTGAGAAGTCTAAAATATGCGTTTTGAGTAGTTTAAACATCTTTGCGCCACTTTTCGAGAAGATTTACATGTATTTATTCTCCTGAATGCTTGTATTTCTGTCTAAATAATTTTCTATGGTATTGGTAGATTTACAAGTAATTTTTTACAGTCATTGAAAAGGCAAGGAGTTAAAAGTATACTTTCAATTAGAAACATCGTAAAAAGCGGAGCGAATGGATTAGAAAAATTTATATCAATCGTTTTCGGTCTATATGTGAGCCATTTATTTTGAAAATGGTATAAGTCACTCTCTTTCTAAGTTGAGAAGTTTAAAATATGCGTTTTGATTAGTTTAAAAATCTTGGCGCCAGTTTTCGCGAAGATTTACATGCATTTGTTCTCCTGAATGCTTATATTTCTGTCTAAATAATTTTCTATAGTATTAGTAGACTTACAAGTAATTTTTTAGTCATTGAAAAGTAACCGTACTTCATTGCGGAAAGAACCTTACGCCACTTTAAAAGTAAACTGCTCATATCCTGCATCGACGTAATATCTCGTTCTCGTATCATAGAAACAGGATCACGGAACGATTAATTACATTTATAGTAAAAAGAAAGGCAAAAGTTGAACTTATATTTGCATAGTAGCGTAACACTATAAGTTACCAGTATCGAACGATTTTACGGTCTAATTGAAACGTACTCATTTTATTTTGTTTACGAATGGAAGGTAACCTCTAAAGTAACTAAGGTTAAGGTTGAAATCCTTGAAGATATTTTCCTAGATCGATTACTTTGATGTTCCCTCAACGAAACTTTTAACTAACTTTAACTATTCCGAGGATGAAATTTCTTCCGTAACGAGGCTGCTTATAGCGCTCGCGTGTCTCGTCGTTTCGATGCTGAAATCATTATTACGAGAGGAAACTGTTATCGTGCTATAACCGGTGTACTTACAATGGCGGTCAAAGCACTCGAGCGAAAACATCCGTTCCTCGTAGAATCTTACCCTTGAGCTAGACTTCTAGCGGACTTTTATCATGTCGATTACGCGAATATTTAAATAACGCATTGTGCGGATTCACCGTATAACGGTTTACCTTAAATGCTACTTCCTAAAGAGAGAACTTCGCGTATACAAAATCATCGATGGTTGCATGAACTCGAGACATCAACGTGATTTCATTTATTTTTATATATGTATTTGGAATTTTGGATAATTTTCAGTCGAAATTTTTCTTGTACTTTTTGACCTTAAGTACTATGGTTATTGGACAATCGAACTATTCACGACTGATGCAGCATATTCGGAGATAATTGAAACAAATGTTAGATGGAATGGAATATCGGAAAATTATCAGTTTTTCTTTTACCTTTTGACATGAAATACCACGGTCATTTAACATTAGAACTACTGGCGATTGATGTAGTATATTCTGAGATAATTAATACAAATGTTAAATGAAATATTGGGAGATAAATTATTGCACGACGGTATTTCTGAAGTTTAGAAAAATAGGTATGGAAAAGTTCAAAAGTTAGAGTATTTGGGAACTTGTGGAATTTTTCGAAGAAATTTACACTAAATCTACTTTTTCCAAAAATTAATAAAGTAATAGAGGAGTCGTGAAGTAGATATACCACTTCCATCGTATAAGATTTGAATTAGAAAGATCAATCATATTTTCTACCTCTTGATTTCTCTTTTCCAAAAGATTTATTCAAAGTATCTAAATTTTAGCAGATACAACGTCGGTAGCTTCAGAGTTAAGAATCAGTCATGTTAGTTAGTGTTTTATACATCTTGATTTCTCTTTTCCAAAGGTTTGATTCAAAGTATCTAAATTTTAGCAGCTACAACATCGGTACCTTTAAAGTTAAGAATCAGTCATTTTGGTTGATGTTTTCTACCTCTCGATTTCTCTTTTCCAAAGGTTTTTATTCAAAGTATCTAAATTTTAGTAGATACGTCGATAGTTTCAATGTTAAGAACCAGTAATTTTGATTAGTGTTAAGAAAAACCTTTCAGAGCTGATGGTGCTTTAAACCCAACTGCATTAATTGTTAGTTCGAGTCTTAAACTATATACTCACTATAATCCCCTCAATTTAACGTTTCCTAACTTCTACCAAATTACTACCTTGACTTAAAAAAACCTTTAAAAAGAGCGATGGTTAGAGAAAAATTACAGTTTTACGACTCTTATTATGAAATCAAATTCTTACTTTATACACTCTCTGCTGCCTCTACTAAATAAATGCTTTTTTTGCAAAAGAACTGCGAAGGAGAAAAGTTCAGAGACTTTCTCGCAAGATGCTGAAGAATTTTCATGAAGTGCAAGGCGTAAAAATAAAATCAGTTTAGTATACAATATACGAGAGTTCCACGAAATCTCGCGTTACTTCGAGCGCGAGAAATAAATACTCGACGGTAACGTCCGTGCCGGCACATTCATATGTACACCCGCAATTACCATAGAATTATCACCGTTAATTACTTCCATCTCATTTTAACGATAATAACCGACAACCACCTACGTCGACACTGAAATTTCCGTAAAATCTCTCGTTATCTTTGAATGCTGTACTCTCAGATCGATGAAGGATAATTGCATTCGCGAAGCTTTGCAAATGCATCGAAACGTTTTTAGGAAGTAAAGATAAATCGACGTTAAACCGACGGTAATTCAACCTGCCATTCAACAGACTCGATGTATTTATAACATTGAATATCGAGTATCTCATTAATGAAATATCAAGTAAAATCGATTCACCTGTTTTTCATCGTTAATTGCTCCTCACTTTCTTTCATTCACTTTGTAAAAAAAAAAAAAAAATCAAATCCAACTTTACATCATATCAACGAACCTCTTTCCATGGTAATTTCAAAAGCAACGAAACCGGAATGCCATTTTATCTCAAAATACGACGATCATGAGATTACTGCATTTATATTTTATACAGATTTGTATGAATTAAATAAACGCGTTATTTCTTCGTCAATATCAAAACGTAATAAATGGAAATGATTAAAAAATGAGAGAGAGAAAGAGAGAGAAAAAAAGAGAAAAGTTCATAGAGGATTAAGAATTATTCCTCTCCGCTCTTCGTGAAATCCATCTGTTCTTTTCGCACGATGATTTTCGCATTTGCATGGGAAACGGGATATCACGGGCGAGCATATCGATTCGTAGGATATTATCGCGCTATATTTTCTGATAAGAACAATACGAGATAGTTGGCACACGACGTGAGAAACATTTCTCTTTCATTGAGGTAGGTAATGGATCTGAAGGGACGTGCTTACATGTACGAGTCTCAAACGATCACGTACATGTCATGATAACGCACATCACGCACATAAGCCATGTACCGATGCGTTAATTACACACAAGAAACTTTTACAACGAGCATGTAGAGAGTTCTGTTTTAACGTGCGACGCACACGTTACTATGTATGTCGCAATCGAAATAAGGCAATCACAAATTAATACTCTCTTGACATCGTTGATCGGTGGTTTGTAAATTAGTTACGCCGAACCACGTGACTTTCATTAAATTCTCTTCATACGTTTGCAACTGCGAAGTTCATTTAACTCATTCGAGACGGTGTATTGTTTAAAGACTATCCAGATGTACCAAAAATTTTGTTGTTTTATATTAGAGGTACTGAAAAATAATCAAAATTGGAGAAGTGAAAACGTAATTGGAAACGTTCTTTAACAAAAAATCGAAGGATTTTTTTCAAAAGGGAATCTAACAACTACCTTTACGATCGCGAGTAAAAATAAAAGAGGGGGAAAAAACTGAAATAAGAGTGAAAACAGGATTTTAGACGAAATTCGAACGAAAATAAGACGAAACAAATGTAACTGAAAACATATGCTATTGAGAAAGTTCATATGGAATTGAGACTGAAACAAGACGGAAGAATTTTTTAGTTGAAGCCGAGACTGAAAATTTTACATTGATTCAGCTCGATCGGAAAGCAGACAGATTTGAGACTCATATATCAGTTAATTCCGACGAGTACTGAAAAGAAACTGTTTTCCGTCTGAATTCAGTGCTTAATTTACGATTAAATCTTAGTTTAGTTTCTGGATATTTTCAGATCCTTTTCAGTTGTTGTTTTTTCGCTTACAATTTTCCGACTTTTGTTCACTTCCTCAGTTTTCTTTAAGTTCAGTTTCCGTCTGTATATTAATATGGAAAAATTACTCGAATTTTCAGTCTGTTTTCAGTTTTTTCTTTTCACCCAGGGTGGCAAAAAGTGTTAGAAAATTATGGAAATTATTTTGTTGATTAGTATTTAAGATTTCTTTAATAAATAAATCTTTTTCGCCAGGAAAAAAGATTTTGATTACTTTTCAGTACTCCTAATATTTATCATTGCGTGCATTCCTGATGGTGCTTGCTTTGTGTCACGCATTTTAGGGTGTAAATTGAACTCAATACCAAATTTGACATTTACACACTTCTAAGATACCTTTTATTTGAAACTAGTCTTATTTCGACGGCTACTTTTTCCATATTGACTACTAATTGTAATTCAATATCATTACATTAGGTGTGCAATTCGTTTCGAATGGATTAAGAACATGAAAAGGATAACATTTCAGTAATTCAGGACCTATTCGAAGTACGGAGTCCTGGGAGAAATAAATCTAGCGTTTAACCCTTTGCGGACGACAGGCGAATATATCCGCCCTGAGAAAAAAATTGGTTATAGTTTGTCGGTGCATATATCAACGATTAGAGTTGAAAAATTAAAATATAATCGTTGAAATATTTTTTTACAAAGTGTACATTTCAACTTGTATACATTAACAGACTGTCTTTCCGATGAAAAAGTGGTTTTTCATCGCTAAATAATTGATTGTTTCTCGATGTTCAAAAATGCCTCCGTCCGCAAAGGGTTAATGCGAAAAATATGTAAAACTCAGTGTATTTTGAGTAGATTCTTGAAGTTTGAACATGGAAGTGTTTTATAACTTTTGAATCCGAACATGATTTCTCTCAGATATCTTTCTGGAATTACGCCGAGGGAACTGATTTTGATGTAACTCCCACGTTGCATAGAAACGTGTGTATATGTAGGAATATATAAGCAATGAAACAAAGCAGACGATATGGGAAAAAATGTAATACATGAGCGTGGCGAGGAACTGTAACAATAGGAGTAGAAACTGGTTTCAGAGAGGAGAAAAATTCAATGACTGTGTCTCGTGGTCGACTTTCACGCGCGGAGATACTCGTGTCATCGATATTGTTGATACTGACCACAGAAAGATGTTTAAAATCCTTTTCCAATGAATTTTACGCCGGAAAGGAAAGTACGGATATCGAATTTCGGGTAGAATAAACGATACGTGACCGTCTACTATTGCCGATACGCTTTCCATTTGATACAGAAACGATTTTCGGTATAATACACATCTTTCTTTAGAAAATACTATTACGAAAGATTCCAGTGCTGCCCTTTCACGGCCGCGTAAGAGTTTAACTCAACAATTCGCTCGGAATCTTGCCGCGGGCTAATTAAACAGTCCGTTAGTCGCTACGCGGTGTAACTCGCGGTATCCCGAGTGAAACCTATTCATTGCAGACTTAATTATCTATTGTAGCAACAATATTTCGCTGGATTTATGTAAGAATTCAGAGAGGAGATTAGCCTTTAGAAAATTCATGGTCTGGTATGTAATTATGAGAACCAAAGGTGTTCAGGACGTTCACAGATTAATATGATGTTTTTTAAGTAGATTTAATAAATTATGGCATTTTAAGTGATATATCTTACGTAGATTATCAAACTAATATTGATAATGTGGAAAAAAAGTTGCGGAAGATAATGCACAGACTGGGAAGTTAAGTTTGATTAATCAAAACATGGCAGGTAAGATCTTCCATTCAGTTTAATTAGATTGCGCAATGTAAAAGTCTTTTTGCCTCATTTGCAAGACGTATTGTGCAATTTATTGAAGTTAGAAGAGGAAATTAATTTTCTAAAGTCTAAAGTACCTTCAACTATCGTACAGTACATGTTAGTACTTGTTAAAATATTTCCCGACAGATGGCACAGTTACAAATTTGCTATACGTGTAATCCAATTAATGACTGCACGAACGATTACCTGCCTTATTAATTATTATGAATGAAATGATGTTATTTAATTACAGTACCTCAAATGATTCGACAAGATCCTACTGTAATGTCATGGGGCCTCTGGATCAGCACTTTGACGACAACTTCAGCGGCGTTGGTAGCAGCTGGTCTTGCTGCCCTCCTAGCTGTTTTGAATACAGCAACATCGCCGCGATCGAAAATTCTCTCCGATCCCGGGGTATACTTCATAAATATTTTAACACGTAAGTCCTCTTGATCGATCAATTTTCCATCGTTGGAAACTTCGAACTCGGAGAATGTCGTTGCTCTTTCGAAAGCTTCGCGATAAAGTTTTTATAACTCACTCCGTGAAAAGATCGAACTTTGTCTCATACCGATGATTTCTATCTGCGGCATATACGAATATCTTCTTACTTATTCCAGAACTTTTACCATCTCGCGAAAATCAGTTTCGTTGATTTCGAAGGAACTTTGTGCCGTAAAAGGATTCTCGATCTTCTTAAAAGAGATCAATTTCATCATGGCTCACGTTAACGGAAATTTACGAACACTTTTTCCTTGATCGTTTTTTTTTTCTTCACTCATTACATTAGTACTCATTTTATTCGCTCTGTTTAAACGATTTTCAGAAGGATATTAATGACTTTGCTTTCCCTTAATTAATCTACAGTAAAGAAGAGTATATTCGTATTTAATTGCTCTATTTTCCAGTACTGATGTGTGCAGCCAGCACGAGCACTTGGTTAGCACAATTTTATACCAAACTTTACGTTAACGTACTTCCGAAAGAAGACATCGACAACATGTGGACCAGCGAAGGTTCGGCTGAGCTTGGCTACTCATTTTGGTAATACTCTTTGTTTTGTATTAACTCACTTGAATAACGGCGTCGTTGAAAAAAATACGACGAAAACGTACAAAGCAACGTAACGACACTACGTTTTGTACCGTACTAATCGAAAGCGTCTCTTAAACCGATTCGAGAAATTGAACGGATCACCGATAGATATATCGATCGATAGCCCGCGATATTTAAACTTCTGTAAATGGTACCCAGTGGCGCCATTGCACCAAATAGCGTTTAAATGACTAATAGAAGATATTCGTTATTTTATTGTTATTGTGATTTTAATTACTTGTTCTATGAAAATAAATTTGATCTTAGTTTGAAATTGGTATTAAGTTGTAATTTTTTTTAGGCTTGTAGTGTGTGCCGGTGTTGTACATTTAATCAGCATAGCACTGGTAGGATGGGGTTCGGGGAGAGAAAAAATTGATCGTTTGGAAACGATCCCCGCGTTGGAAGAAAAAACCGCAGCTGCAATAATGCTCTACTGAGTCGAGAGACATTTTATTTTTCAACGCCACGACTCGAATGGAATCAGTGAAAATGTGAAATGCTCGCGACGAAACCTCCGGACCTTGGCAGTGCCGGTGTCGAGCCGAGTGGAAATAGCCAAAAGGAAAGTGAATTGCGGTATTTTTACCATTCAAGGATATACTCTGTCAAGTTCCTAACGATGTTTGCTTGAATATTTAACATGTCTTTGTAGCAAACGTATCGTCGATACTATACGAAATTTTTTTAGAACGTATCTTTACAGAGTGGAGATTGCAAAAAAATATATTAAACTGTAATAAAAAATAGTTACGGTTTGAAAGTATGTATCACCTTTACATGATATTTATTCAAAATTATTGTAAAAGAAAAATCAACCAAGTTTTTTAATATAGATATAGTGGCTATAAAAAATAATGATGTACGTCACAGTGGTACACTTTGTATGATATAAACAAATGTAACTTTCGAATGAGAATTTCGTTTAGAATGCAGATGGTGATGTTTCACCGAATATACGATGGGATTACCGAACTGACAGCATACCAAGTAATCGATGTATGTTTTTGTTTCGGCAAAAATACTGTAGTGTTATATGCTTTTTCAAAATATTTCGAGAGATATATGGTCGATGTAACGGCAGTGTAATATATTTCCGTTTTAACTGGAATGTCATCTGTGTGGCGCATGGTAATATATTCGTATATCGTACTGTACAATTTATGTTATTCTCATTTTCACAAATTTTGTTACAGTAATGTAAATGTATATTTACAATTACTGCACGATCAGTTTTACAGCTCTTGCACTTTCGAAGGTTCGATGTAGATCGTTTTCAATCGATCAAAATATTCTTACAATTTTTGTTTTTTTACATAACTTTCATATGCCTTCGAGTACCATTCATTCCCGCTAATTATTTCTTGATATTATTGAATTTCTAGGAACATTGAATCACGTTTTAACATACAACCAATCGAATTTCGTTAGAAAAATGGCAAAACACGTATATACTGCCTCTTTAATTATCGTTATGTAAATAAAAAGAATGTTCGTTAAGAGTGTACGGCATATCCTTGATTTTAACGTACGATATACATACGTCATTTGTATAAAAAACAATGAGTCGATTTACGACTGTTCGTATTCTATATATCGATTAAGTCGCAAAGGATGTAAATAGAGACGGAGTTTGACACTCTGTAGTGATTTATTTATTACGTAGTAGCTTAATTACTTATTATTATTATTATTATATATGTATCATAAGTGTAATAATAAAACAATTAAAAAGACAATATGGATAAGATGTATAGGTCTTCATTTATATTATGATATATTTATCGCTCGTCTTGAAACAGATGTACTTGTGTATCATACAAGTTAATCATTGTTAATATGTGCGGAAGAATTATGATCTCTGCCAATCGGCACAGTTTATCTTTTTCTCTTTCACGGAAGAAGCATCCGCGACGCAGTGGTATAATTAAAAAAAATTAACGTAAGAATTAGGATACAAGAAAACTTTATTTCATGCTCCGGAACTTCGAACTTTTCTTGTTATGTTGCACTGTTATCGTCAACGTGATTATTCGATGCTCTTACATATCACCATCCCTTCTGCTCTGTACATTGATTCACATCCTCGCACAATTGTTTCTAAATTTTACTAAATAAAATACTACTTCTTCAACGTTTCCGTTTACATGATTGAAGCCGAAGAAACGATTGACGTTAATTTCGAAAGTTATTGCTTGATTTAGAAAAATCACAGCAACGCTGTTACATCGTCTCTGGCATTTATGTATATATCTTCCTATTTTAGGATTATCCGATGATTCTAATAATTGTCTACAATTATGTCTCTTTGTGCTTTCGGTTTAATGATATATGAGTATATTGGTAAATGAAAGAATGATGAGGGAAAATGAAGCGGTGCACAAAACAGCAGAGCTGGGCCCATCGACTTAAATTCAGGCAAAAGTCTAACTGCATATAATGCACTGTTCTCGAAGAATAATAAACGTTGCTGCTATTAGTTTTCAAGTCCTATGTTAACGCCGGCTCACCTGTGACCATCCATCGTCTTCCGGCGGTCGTCTTCTTTCGTCGTGCTTCGCGGAAAGTCTATCGTCTTTAGGTTCGTCTCTTCTGTCGAAGAGAAAAAACAATACCATGTTAATGCGCCAAATTAAATTGAAAGTAATTTTGAAAGAGGGTAGAGACTCACCTTTCATCTCGTTTCGGCATATCTCGGGGAGAATTTTGTGGATCGCCTCTTTCACGCCAGTTTATATTACTGCTGCGAATCGTGTCATCGCGACGAGGAACACGACGATCGGACATTCTACCACCTCCACCACCTCCACCACCACCACCACCACCACGGCTTCCACGAGGTCCGTCTGCCATAGAGTCGCGGGGGATATCACGCATCTGCAATAGTAAAATATCCTAATAGTATTTTGTTCCTTTAAAAGACCTATAAATTACTGCATACTTACTGCACTGCGTCCATCCACCCCACGATCTTTATCCGTTCTATCTCTCTCGTTTGTATCGTCTCTATCGTAATCTCCTCCTCTTCTCCATCTATCACCACCATCTTTTTTCCTCTCCGGTTCGTCTTTTCGCCATTTATCTCCACCTTCGCGTCTCTTCCAACGGTATAAGTCCTCTTTGTTTTCATCGTCCTTCGGATCAGCGTTGCGACGCCAAGACATTTCGACTGTAAGAAGATCTCAAGTTACAACTTCCAAATATGCCTCGATAAAAAGGAAAGCTTATAATACAGTATTCAGATAGGACTGTAGGTCAAAGAATGGAATGCAATAAAATGTTACCCGGTTTAGAATCGATGCGGTGACGTTCTCTGTCTCGGTCCGTACCACGTCTCCAGATATCCGTTAATTCCCTGTCTCTTTGCCTCTCTTCCTCCAACTTTCGTTCAATCTCTGCTTCCCTAGCTCTTGTAATTTCAGCTTGTTTTTCGATCTTCGCTAAACGCTCGGCCTCCTTTGCCTCTTCTTCAGCGCGTCTTGATCTTTCTTCCTCCTCCCTCTTGATTCTTTCTTCTTCCACTCGTCGTTTTTCTTCTTCCTGTTTGATACGCAGCTCCTCGACACGTCTTCTCTCAGCAGCTTCTGCACGTTCTTTCTCCCATTTTGCTTTACGCTCTGCTTTACGTTCCATCTTGCGATTAAATAGTCTGGTGGCACGTTCCTCGTTGAGGATCTCCTCGAATTCCTTCAGTTTCTTCGAATGGATACTCTTACGTTCGGCCAATATTGACTCCAAGAAGATATCATGATCTTTCTTCATTCTCTCCATACGTTCTCGAGTCGCGACAGCCTGCTGTCTCTCTTCGATTGCTGCAGCAATGCGTTCAGCCTCCTGCTGTTCCCAACGTTGCTTTGCCAATTCCATCTTTTCCTCCACCGCCTTCTCTAACAATGGGATTTCATCCAAACGTTTTGCTCTTTCCAAATAATCGATCTTCTTCTCCTGAGTCTTCAACTTCTGTTGCATCTCTCTGCGCTCTTTCTGCAATTCTTCAGCCTCGCGAGCAGCAATCTGTTCTGCGTCCAACTTCTTAATTTCGTCCTCGTCCAATTTCTTTAGGACCTTCTGTCCGTGACTAGTTTGTGAGATTTGCTGCATCTTCTCCTTAAGATGACGATCTTTAATCTGCTGAATTTCACTTTGTTGACGTTTCCTCTCACGTTCTTCTCGCTCCTGTTCGAGTCTCTTTTGCTCTGCCAGCATCTGCTGCCGTTGAAGTTCTTCTTGCCGGCGCATTTCTTCTTCTTCGCGAACGGTGTTAATGTGTTCGATGTACTCTTTTCGTTCTTCGATGATCTTATGTCTTCCCAGAATTCTCTGGTGTTCTTTGATCTTAGTCGCATGATAGTGGCTTATCATAGCACTACGCAACTTCTCGCGTTCAACCTTCTTCTTGTTCGGATTAATAACGTTGATTGCACGATGTAATACCGTGGCCATGTTAACGAGTTGACAGCGAATCTGTTCAGACGGCATTGCTTGTAAAACTGGTCCATCGGGATGATCTTCCCTTTGAGCTTCGGATAAATCGACCCCGAAGTGAACACATTTCTTCCCATGATTAATTCTTATCTGCATGTCGTTGTATCGTACACAATCGACTAAGAGACGCTCTAAATGAAAATCTGTGGTGAATTTTGCAAGTTCTAAAAGTCTTGCGAATTGTATAGTTTGATAGACTTGAGATATCTGATGAACGAGACGTACAAGGGTCACGTCTTGCAATGCGGGCACGTATTGAGCCAGAGGACTATTTTCATCGGCTTGCAATGTTTGGATGACGGAATCAACACGAATGCAAAGTTCCAGAGGATGGAATTCGACTTCCAACCATGAATATAATTCTTGCAATTGCGGCGATGCTAAATTAACAATATTCAATCGTACTATGTCTTTAAGAAGAGACACTCTAGTTGGTGCTTGCGTCAGTCCCAAGAGTGTTGCAAGTTTTTGGGCCTTCTCCAGAGGACTCTTGTCAGTTTCGATAAAACGATCGAACTCAGGATGAGCAGACGGCAGTGGTATCGACAATGTAGCCAATAATACGCGATTTGCCATTCTCTGTTGCTCCTCTATCGACATGTTCTTCTTCATTTCACGCGAAAGCTGCAGTAATTTAAATAATGCGGCAGCATGGAAAAGATAGTTGCCTGCTTTCCAGAAAACCATAGCCAATTTTTGATAATAATTGGCCATGGTCTTTGGAACAGGAGATTTCTTGGACAGATTCATCATTCCATGTACATCTTCAGAGGATTTGAAAGCCTCCTGCCATAATTCCATTTGAATAGCGGAATCCAACTGGTTTAATCTTGTTTCTAAATTCAGTTGCTGCGTTTCAGCTTTGTTCATAGAAACATTAGAAACAAGTTGCGGCAATTTACAAATTTCTTCGAGATGTTTCCTCAATTTCTCGCATAATTTTCGGAATTCAGTCTTACGATTGTATTCGAGACAGAACTGAAAGGCCATACGTGCAATATCATGATACAACGTTTCTACATGAGCATTGGTTCTCAATAATTCCAAACACTGGCAGTACGATTCCCACAAGAATTTCACCCAAGGTGTTAGTATAGTGCGATCACTTCTATCTTGAGCATCTTCACCGCTTACCGCCGAAAGTAATATACTTTCAGGTGTAGCAAGATTGTCAAGATCATCTATATCTATAACGGCTTGCTGGCTCTGTTTTCTCGCAGCATTTGTTTTCTCCTCTGCCATGCGTAAGTAACCACGAATTACATTTTCTAAACTGCCAACATTCACAGATTGGAACATATTTCGATACTGAAATAGGCCCTCCTTTGCGATATGTGATTTCTTCAGCTCTACGCAAAGGTCCAAGTATTTGAACATTATAGGTTCCAATACGGACTCCGACCAGTTGTACGTCCATTTTTTATTGCGGAAGACTTCTTGTAGGGTGTCTAATGCTCGTGCTGGTTTTCCAACCTCGATGAATTCTATTAAAATACAGAAAAAAACACAAATATTATAAGGACATTAAAAAATCTATGATTAAGAGCACACAAATATCTGTAGCACATTTATAAAAATATTACGAAAGATTTACCACAGCTGATTTGAACTTGTTTTAGAGCTATGTACATAGGTCACAGTGTTTATGTAACCGAATAAATAAATAGCTTTCTATATTTCGAAATGGAATTCAATGCTTAACAAGGTCGGAACAAAAACTTAATTTAAAACATTTATCATATAGGGAGTTTCAAACTTTACGGAAAGAAACACACGCCATATGGAATTACTTAACATAAACGAACCGTTTCGTGCTTTTGCGACGTTAGATGTAGAAAGGGTGGGTATTTTCTTTCATTGTTAATAACGTAATTTATAATGTAACATATTATGGACGTTTAAAAATAATCGCTCGTACATTTTTCGAAAGACGTAGCTTGCATAACTACGAGTGAGACGCATGTAAGTGGGAAAAAATTATTATTTTTACAAAATTTGACTGACATGCATGCAAGCTGTTTAACTGCTACAGTAAAAGCATGAAGATTATTTGCGAAGATCAAACTTTGTTACATAAAAGTACAACCGGCTGAATTGGTCCAAGTTATCAAAAATTCTTGTCAGAAAATCGAAGGATTTTTTGGGGTTCTGGATTAAATACACATCGGCCATGTCATTTATTTCGACACTGTGAAGTATACGTACCATTCGCTCTTTTTAGAGCATTTTCAGGTCTCTGCCCGTATCGCGCCATTTTTTTGCACGAGTATAGTTAATTTCACACCATATACGCTATGAAAAATCCGGTAAATCTTCAAGGAAAATTCGAAAATTAATTTTTCCCAACGACACAACGTTTGTCACAACGGACCTCGACCGCGTGTACCGGATGAAAGGCGGCCACTATGGAAAAATGGCTTCCCGTAATATACAAGTCAAATCAGATAATTTAGTTTTGTAATAACACGGAAAAACAATTGTAACAGTTGTATAGCATTTTATAAAAAAATAGGATTTCTTTTTATTAGTTATTATATTTATATTGAACGTTACTACTATTACTTGTACCGATAAATGACAATAGCAGCAAGTGGGCTTGGCACCAGATGTCATAAAGGTTTGTTTTCAACATTGAAGCATTGAAGTTTAATTTTCTTTTTTTTTCGCCTTAAAAATAAACATTATTGCAATGTTTTAAATGAAATATTTCGATTTGTATACACTATTTTACAACGATACGAATCTTTTTTGTAAGTTCCGACATGAAATGTTTTAGAACTTTTAAAGCAGAAAATTTATCTCGTAGATAATTTTCTCGTTGGTTTAGCGATTCATTGCATTTATTCTTTAACTTATTCATTTAACAGCAGTATCTAAAATCGGTAACGTCAGATCAATAAATTTTTTATTTACAAAAATATACAAGTTCATAGCAAAAATAAGTTCTCAGCAGCGGCTAAATTGATTACAAAATTTTTCACGGCTGGCGGTAAATTCCTTTCTTTGAATGTTTGCAAGGAAACCATTTTTCTGCCGTCAGGTCCTTGAACAGTAGCTAAAGATGTTAATTGATTTAATAGGTCTTGAGTTTTGTCGTTAATTTCGGATATTATCTGTGTATCCGTGTATGTCTGATTCTCAGAAAGTTGAACCATAAACAGGGCTATTTCTTTGTGCGTTTTAGTCATTATAAGGCTTTCTGAAACATAGGAAATTTGGTTGAATAAACTAAATGTTTTTGACGTTTATGTTTTTCTTACCTTTTGCGTGTGACGCGACAGTAATTTCTCTAGCTGGAATGTTTACGAGTACATCAAATAAATCAGTTCGCGACGAAATCGAACTGTTTCTACATCCCGCGATGTAGTGCGAATGTTTCTGTAAAAAATGTAAATTTTTAGTATCCTATGGAAAACATGTGCAATGGTAATTCCAGGAAACATACCTTTAACTCTATTAACTCATCATCGACCAAATCAACCCAGGGAAATAAATTATCAGTGACTTTTCTATGCTTCATCAAAGCAGGAAATACCCTAATCCATTTTAAAAGTTGTTCCAAACTATGATGATAAACAATTATCCTCTTTTTTAATAGTAAAGCTGTATAGATTAGTATTGTTTCTAGTTCAAAGGCCTTAATTAATTCCCTGATGTTATTGTTAACTGTAGAACGATGGCCATTAAAATCGTCAGAAACAAAAGTTCCATTTTCTTGCGTCGAACACGATCCTTTAGTAAACACTGACAAATATAATTGCAGGATCTCTGTTGGCTTTCCAGTTTTACAGTACATCTTACTGAGGACACGTGAGAGTACCTCATATTTCCGTGGATTAAAATCCTTTGCAAATAGAACAAGGGCAAATTGCTTCACCTGTTACACAAAGATTTATATTTGTATGTTTTCATTGGCATTAAAGCAAACAATTTAATACAAGATAGTATTTAAGAACCAAAATAACAACTCTCACTTTTGGTAATTTGTCGGAATCAAAGACTTCGCTGCAATGTATGTAGAACCAATTTTGTTCGTGTCTCGAAAACACAAACACCTGTGCAGAATTATGCTCCAATTCTAAGTTACATTTTCTCGCTACTACTGCTTTTTGCTGCCCTGAAATCATCGGGTAGGACCAGGTCCACAATGTATCTCCATTGCAGTCTTTTTCTGAAATTCATATTCGATGTTTCTTAATTAATTACACGAGACTACATCTGTAAGAATTGAAATTTATTATAAATATTACCGAGTATACTACAGGAAAGTAAATCTGTCAGAGGTGCCATTTCTGTAAACAGTACTGTCAAACGAAGCAAGGGAGGAACGTCAAACAGTCAAAATTGATAACTTTATTAAACATTTATTGTTCTGTAAGACCACGTCTGTACGTATACGTATCACATTTTGATACAGGCGTGTATATTATATGCCAAAGATTGTTTGTTACAAAATTAATGAAATTAATGTTTTACGAGGTTATTGCATGGCTTATGGCGTATTCACATTTAAAGATCAGTACGAAAATGGCAGAATTATTGCGATATAGGTTGCGGTTTGAATACGAGTGTAATGAAAACACAGATATTTTATTTACTGCTACTTTCATTTACTAATCATTTTAATAATATTTATGTTCATATTTATTATTTCGAGATTCTTTTACTATTATTTCTTTGAAATTTTCAAAATCCTAGATTGTGGCGCGCTAATAGAGGATAGGCCGTTCAGCACGTGACATGAGCCGCATTCTAATTGGCTCGCCTCTCCTCCAATAGGCAGTAGCCAAACCGCCGGGAGCTATCCCACTCCTTCCAGAGGGAGCATCTGCCTGTTTCTCTTCCCGGACTTCGAGCAGCTAACACGCATCTGTTGTAAGTACCACTTTTCTACATGTCCCTCGTTTACCGATTGCTAAAAAGTAGCTCTCTTGTTTGTCCACTATGTAATATTATTTCTACCATTCCATATCTATCATTTTCGACAATATTAATCACGAATTTAGTAACAATAGCGAAATAATTAACGGCGTCCCTGACCTCTCGCGACATTTACGCGTCACCATTTTCGTTTACAACATGAATATTGTTCTATAGCTTCGTATTTCGATTTTAATGACGAAGAACGTAATTATTATTATTTTGAAACGTTATTATACGAAATTTGTGTATTATCACGCAGTTATTTTATAGGTTACTCGTGCGTGCCGTCAAGACTTGGTGTGTCCCTTGGGCGACCTTGCGAGCCGACAGGATCTAACAGGACCAGTTATTTGTTGTTACGTTATTGCCGCCACATAGCCCTTGAACAAGCAGTACCAGAGTTTGCTTCACTACTATACAGATCACCATTGTAAAAGGGTGAGTTTTATATTTATTCGTTGAATATAGTATCGCTGTTCAACCCCTGAAATAGTTGCCTGGGAGTATGCTCGTGATAAATTCTGTCAATCGCGAAATTAGTGTTGCGAAATACAAGACCACAGGTCTACACCAATAGTAGCTTGAAAACTTAGTAGTATTCATTTTCTTTACTGTACAATTTACTTAGCCTATTAAGTGCTTATAATATAACCTTAATTGCAAAATATCATTACGTATACAAATACTATTAGATACATCGATGCTAGATAGTCGCCGAATAATTTTATCGCCTTAGACACTCTATCTAACAATCGTCGAGCTGAAGCATCCTTATTTTCTTTGCATTTATAACTTACATATCATTCTTATGTACAATAATAATTACAATTTTAACATATTCTCATTTTTTCGATTTGAACACTTCGCCCTCTATGATAGTTCGCATTTCCACCGTCTAGCGCGCGAGGGAAACGTACATATGAAATGGATATTTTTATCACTGGTACTATGATCACACGAAATGTAAAATTTCCCTGAATTAGAGCAACTTAAGAAAGAAAACGTTAAAGTCATTAAGGTCAATTATATTATACACGTATACAGTATCGTTGTACTTAAGGCAATGTGCGAATGTAAAACGATATTACAATTTCGAAGAGAAGTCGTAACAGCTAATGAGCATAACGAAGCATGACTAATTTATCGCGTGTAAGTAGAATGTTTCGTTCACGATACGCGGATATTTTTTTTTTTTTGTAATAAATTAATACTTAACGTTACTGCTTAATATTATATTCGCTGTCGTGATTCATTATCTGTCGAATCTAATTAGGCGAACGTGTTTCACAGATCCGTACTTTTCGAGTGCGCGCATTTGTGAAGTAATACTGCTTTACGTCCTGTTTCTCGGGGACATTAATTTATCATTTTCAATGAACAAATTGCCAACTGGCTGTCCGGAGCTTTTCCAAACGGTTTCGTACCATCGGGGGCGACGTACTTGTTTACTTGATAAATCAACAATGTTTTGTATTCGAAGACGTCTGTGCCGAGTTGCTAGAAGTTGGAAAAATTCATGTCTTTAATTCAAAATTTCAATATTTTTATATATTAGAGGTACCGAAAAGTAATCAAAATTGAAAACGTAATTGAAAACCTTTTTCAATAAAAAATCGAAGGACTCTTTTAAACAGGGAATCGAATAACTATTTTTACGCTGGCAAAAAGTGTTAGAAAATTATGGAAATTATTTTGCTGATTAGTATTTGGGATTTCTTTAATAAGTAAATGTTTTTCGCCAGAAAAAAACAAATTGATTACTTTTCCGTACCCCTAATGCACGCAAATCGAATATAAATTACTGCGTTGTACAGGTTGATAAAAAAATTGCATTCTGCGAGCTACTAATATGTAAACAGCGTATTATCGCGTTGTTAGAGATCGATTACCGATATGATCTATTTGCGTGTAAACGACGAGAACTCCAAACGCTCGAATATCAATATCACTAATACGAAGTCAGTGATATTTATCGAAAGTTGTAAAGGGTATAGCCGGTTAAGATGGTCAAATGTGCCCTTGAACCGAATTCAAATCGCGATGAGTCATTCGAAAGCTTATAAAAAAAGAATGATTTCTGCCAAGTTTCAACTTTGAATCTCGACCCGGGGGGTAGTAAAGGGTAAAAATAGAAAATCAGGTTTTTGCCGAATTTCTCCTATACCCGCGGATAAAAAATTTTGAAAAAATTCAGAGGCACTTCTGTTATCAGGGCACATATTAGAGAATTTTTTCAGATTTTTAAATTGAAAAAACAAGTTGTGAAAAATAAAAAACGCTAAAAAATGATGAAAAATGCCGATTGTGTATCGAAGCAGTCTTGGCACTATAATAATATTTTTACTGTAAGTACGTATCATTGTTACTATTGTCCTGAATTTTTTTCAGATTTTTCAATTTGGTGCGCCGCAGTTAAAAAAATTAAAAACCGATTTTTTCGTCGTTTTTTCCGTGTCAGAGTAACTTATACGTCGAATTGCTTCATGAAATAGGTATTTTATGCGATCTTCTATGTTTATACGTACAGCAAAACATCACAGGAATTAAAGAAACTGAAAAAACCAAATCATTTGAAACTGTTATGCGCCTTACATTGTAAAGTATGTACCGTATTTTCCAACGGCGTCGGCGGCGCAGCGGTAGAGTGTCGAGCTGCCGCTGCGAACTTTTTGAACGTAGGTTCGAGCCTCGAACTTCCAAGTCCCTTAAGCTAAGTTTTTTTTTTTCGTTAATTACAATTACATATATTTCCTAACTTTACGACACAACGATCAATATTTACTTTCAAATGTTTTAAGAATATTTGAAAAACATATTAACCTGAAATATACGTAAATATAAGTTTGGACTGCTTGTTATGCCGCCGTTTATCCTGTCAATTACGGCATTGTTTGAAATTGGTTTTCAAATCTCTTACCTTTCATGCATTGAACCCGTGACAGAAATTCTAACATACATTTTGAATAAAAGAGAGAATAGAATTGTATGATCTAATTCGAATAGACGAAAAGGCTAAATAGTAGAAAAACAACAACACGATTTTTGTTGCCATCCATCCATAACTGTTAAAGGTAAGAGATTTGAAAACCAATTTCAAACAATGCCGTAATTGACAGGATAAACGGCGGCATAACAAGCAGTCCAAACTTATATTTACGTATATTTCAGGTTAATATGTTTTTCAAATATTCTTAAAACATTTGAAAGTAAATATTGATCGTTGTGTCGTAAAGTTAGGAAATATATGTAATTAACGAAAAAAAAAAAACAGCCTAAGGGACTTGGAAGTTCGAGGCGCGAACCTACGTTCAAAAAGTTCGCAGCGGCAGCTCGACACTCTACCGCTACGCCACCGACGCCGTTGGAAAATACGGTACATACTTTACAATGTAAGGCGCATAACAGTTTCAAATGATTCGGTTTTTTCAGTTTCTTTAATTCCTGTGATGTTTTGCTGTACGTATAAACATAGAAGATCGCATAAAATACTTATTTCATGAAGCAATTCGACGTATAAGTTACTCTGACACGGAAAAAACGACGAAAAAATCGGTTTTTAATTTTTTTAACTGCGGCGCACCAAATTGAAAAATCTGAAAAAAATTCAGGACAATAGTAACAATGATACGTACTTACAGTAAAAATATAATTATAGTGCCAAGACTGCTTCGATACACAATCGGCATTTTTCATCATTTTTTAGCGTTTTTTATTTTTCACAGCTTGTTTTTTCAATTTAAAAATCTGAAAAAATTCTCTAATATGTGCCCTGATAACAGAAGTGCCTCTGAATTTTTTCAAAATTTTTTATCCGCTGGTATAGGAGAAATTCGGCAAAAACCTGATTTTCTATTTTTACCCTTTACTACCCCCCGGGTCGAGATTCAAAGTTGAAACTTGGCAGAAATCATTCTTTTTTTATAAGCTTTCGAATGACTCATCGCGATTTGAATTCGGTTCAAGGGCACATTTGACCATCTTAACCGGCTATACCCTTTCTACTGATACTGAGATTTATCATAGAATATAGTTAAATCTGTGTGTTTACGTTAACAAAAAAGAGAAAATAGCTACCTGAGTAAGCGGACTGGTGTTGGTAGTAAAAATTCCAGCGTATTCCTTTTGTCTTGCCAACTGTAAGCAGTATTCCTCCATTTCTTGCATCATTATCACATTTTCTGCAGCATTTAAGTCGCTGCTGGTAGTCATCATGAAATTATGAATTATTTGTCCCTTTCCTTTTGGCAATTTCCTCTCTCTGATAGGCGCCTCCAAATATTCGAGGAATTCGAAGACGATCATTAATTTCGAGCTGATAGTTACTTCCGGTTCATCCCAGAGGTCAAAATTGAGGCCGACACCGATCGTTTTACCGTTTCGGGAAGACTTAACGACAAAACTGAGATTCTTCTCTACCAATGGTTCCCATAGAGCTTCCATCAGCAGTCGATATTCTTCTCTTGTTATATCCGGCATCAGCCATTGTTCCAAGTCGGCCTTTGAGTAGAAACTCTCAGTGATTATTCTGGAATAAAACGATATACATAATACATTAAAATTGAATTTAGATAAAATCTCTCAAGGAATAACAGAGATTTGAAGATTAACCCCTTGCCGTACAACGAGTGACACTCGTGTTGCGATAAATTCGGTAGGAAATTTTCAAGTTCTGCAAAATCTATCAAATTGAAAACATCAGTGATACGTAACACGATGTAATTATTGAACAGTAATATTTCATTAAATTGTGCGATATACCAAGAATCAATTTTTATGTTACCAATTCGATACTGAACTATTGCGCAAGCAGTGTCGAAAGAAATCGTCCGGCAAGGGGTAAATAACTAATCCCCAATTTAAACGTACTCAATAACATCTTCTTTGTGGGTTTCGTTTAACATCTCAAAGACATGTTCCTCGTTCAACGTTTCTCTTAGGGGTTCGTTTTCCGTGCTGTGTCTCATGCGACTTAACACATCTCCCAGAGTATTAGCTGTGAGGAATTCCGTGATGCCAATTTCATAGCCTTGATCTCGAAGCTTTGTTACGGTGTAAATAGAATTTAACGAGTTTCCACCTAGATCGTAGAAATTCGCATCGTGGCGAATTTCAGTACGTGCACTTCGACCGATCACCGAGGCCACTGTTGGAAAGAGAACTTTCGCTTTTGGTAGGTCATCATTGGAGACTCCTGTGTAGTCGCAGTTTAGATAATCGCCGTCATCTGAAAAAATGGTAGTTAAATATACATGATGATTCGAGCAGGTGGCTTTTTCATCTACAAGAAAATATAGGAAGGAAGATTATGAAAAAGATTTAGGGGGCTATATCGAATAAGGTGGTGCAAGTTTAGATTTGTAATCAACAGGCTTGGGTTAAAGTCTGGGAAATTTTTCTTTGGCTATTTATTAACTAGTATATCAGCTAAGTTTGCAAACCTCGTAAAACAATAGGTCTAAGGTAAAATGACTATATTATGAAAGTGAGAAAAAATTGAACCATTTGCAGTTGTCATATTACAGTAGAGTTCCGCTAAGAGCGTATCCGCTAAGAGCGCCTTCCCCTCAATGCGTGCGAAGAGTGTCCCCCACTCTCAACCATTTAAAAGTACAAACCTTATGTGCTCTTAAGAGACACTCGGGTAACAATTCGAGCTAGTGCGGTAGTGGGGACAGAAATTTCTCGGAATTATTTCCCCTACAGCCCCTAGGCGGCGCTCTTAACGGAACTCTACTGTACATAGAACTCTACGCGCAGATCAAAGCAAAGATATATATAGTTCAAAATAGGAAATAAGTGAGTCACAAACACTTCACTGTCACGGTAACCCGCGTAAAGGTATTACTCTGTAAGAACAACTTGTTTTCGTTTCTTGGATTTAGTTCGCAATTGAGTGTTTTAATTTGCAGACAAATATTTTTCGCTTATTAATCAAGGACGACATTATATCTCGCCCTCTCTTTTTTTGTTATTGCAATCAAGATATACGGAGTTGACAAAAATGTTCTCAAAATAAGAATTATCAGTCCTATTCTTTAAGTCTGCACGTGTCTTTGGTGCCGTTAAAAATAGAAAATGTATATAAGCACTGGAAAAAAATATGTTACTCGAGCTGTATATCGATTATTGTTTACTAATCACTGAGCAATTTGTAGTTACAAGGGAAACAGTACGAATTACGTCACATGCAACTACATCTTTGACTATGACATATAAACGATGCCAGTTACATAATAACGGTGCTACAGTGACCGATACTTCTTAGAATGGACGTCAGAACGACAAAAAGAAAAAACAAACAAACATATATAGATTCTCATCATTACATTACCATCATTCATGTTAGACGACTCGTATTGCTTGAGTAAAGTCTGCCGATCGGTTTTTCCATTTGTCAACAGAGGAATATTGTCAACCACGATGACTTGAGGAAGCATGTATGGTGGCAGAGTACTTTGCAAAAACATTTCAATGTTTTGTCCACAAGCGGATGTTCCATTTGTAGTAGTCACAAAGGCGATTAAGGCCTGAAAATTAACATTTTTCAGTCCAAGTAATTTGGTCGTATGTTATTAATTAATTTTGTCTTTTTTTTGCAGTTTTCCACATTAAGTGTGGCGAAATTGTCAGTTTGTCGAAATTAATCCTCTATGGGCCCTTGTAACTTTGAAGTAACACAAAACAAATCTAAGATTTTATTTTTCACTTTCTCAAATATTTCAAGTTAGCTCTTCAAAACCATGGAATTCTTTACAAGAAAAAGGTTTCAAAATCAAGTAAAATTTATTATTTATAATAGTACTTTTATTATTTTCTAATGTGCTATCGTGCAAGTAATCTTCAGATATCACAGAAAATTCGGCCCATAGAGGGTTAAAGGAGTTTTTGGTCGAGAATTTATAATTAATGAATGGCACGGATAGTAAAAAATAGTTGTAGAAATTAACAATGCAGCTGGACTGTCAATTAGCAGTGCAGAGGATTAATTACCGTTCGTTATCGTTGAAACGCTACGCCGGATCATATTTACGAGTAGTATTAACCCTTTGCACTCAGACTTCCAGATGTGCTTGCTTTAAATTTGTTTCTCACGAAACGAAGTATCTCATTGTTAATTATTGCATTAACTACGTGTTTCTTTAGTGTCAATGTTCAAATGACTTAGATATTTTTATCTTCTACATAAATATTGTAAAAGAAAATGGACATAAGCAAAAATTAAATGGAATTTATTCAATCAACGCTAGCACTACCAAACCAGTCAAAATGACTGGTACACAATTTTTTCAAAAAATTCTCCAAGTTTATATAAGAGTTATAGAATAAATGTTCTACGTCTATATCAATAAACACAAATCACCCAATCGATCAAATTTTCCGCCGCTTGATTCCCCCTTTTTCAAAGTACTTATTTAATTTATTAAAATATGTTGGATTTGACGCCGATAGTTCTAGTGTTAACAGATTCGACAGATTTCACGATCATTTATAATTTTAGTTTTTGATTTATCGCAGCTCCGCGCAAATTACGGGTAGCGATGTTTTTCGAATTCATCCAAAGAGCAAAGTGAAATTTATTACATTTAAAATGTATTCAATTAAAAATCTATACGAACGGAAAAGGAAGAGACACATACCTGAGACAATTCACCGGGTTTGTAACAAAGGACGACCACTTTGTCGACCCCCGGCGCTCTGGAGACGGCTTTCTCGACTTCCGTCAGATCTACTCTGTGTCCTCTGACTTTTATTTGGGAATCGACTCGACCTTCGTAAATGAGCACTCCTTTCACTATTCTGGCATAGTCTCCGGTACGAAAAACTCTTGAATATTCTGCCGAGGAGAAAACAAAAAGAATCCTTCACTAAATATCCCTATAGAAAACATAAGATTTGTTTTTTTACATGACATGTTGATGAATATTGGTTTCACTTGTTTTATTGCGTTTTCGCAATTGTAATTTTTCAATCGGAGGAATAAAATATGATTGAAAGGTTTATGGTAGGAATAGAGGGGAGCTATGATAGTTATGTAGATAAAGCACCAAGTTACAATCAGAGAGCCTATTATCTGTGCGATATTTAATGATATGGCATAGCCTTGGTGGATTTATAGTCATCTAAAACAGTGCTACTTTAAGAGTTATTTTAATAGTACTGTTTTAAGATTCTTAAACAATATTATTGATAAATGTTCAATGTAGAATATATTAAAATTCATACCTGGATCAATCGCGTGAGGATTGTCTTGGAACTTTAATGAATCATTGTCACGAATGTATCCAGCCGCAAGATTCCTTCCAGCTACCAACAATTCACCAACTTCTCCTTGAGCGACTAATCGCAATTCTTTATTCACAATGTACAGGATACAATTATCTACTGGTTTGCCTGTAATGAGATTACATTATCCGAGTTATATTTTCCGTTGTAAGATAATTTTTAGAACCATTGCAATGAATAAAACAGTGGAATGAATTATCTCAACTAATTACAAATGCTCGGAGAAATAACTCGTGTGGGTGATTAATCGATTTACAAGCAGTAAATTCTTTTATAAATTCGTAATATTTCTCTCATTTATTCTATGATAAAATTATCTCACCAATCGGCACTTTTTCCATCGACTGCAGCTGGCTGCGGCTACTTAGAAGATGATAAGTGACGTCCCCCATAATTTCTGTGCTCCCATAAAAATTTGCAAGCACACGATCCTGACCTTCAAATGTGGCGAAGAATTGATCTGCCAGTGACACTGGTAATGTCTCTCCGGAGCATATCCAAAGTTTTAACTTCTCCAACGTGTTCTCCTTATTTTTCTATAAAAAATAATTTACATATTTTTTAGAGAACAAATTTGTTGCAATGTTTACCCCTTTGCGGTCCTATATCGAGCAATACTCGACATAGATGTTCACTTGATTTTATTTTCTGATAATTTAATTTCGTCTTTCCAATTTCACAATGATTTTTTAATATAATCTAAATGTCCGTCAATACCTATAGTTATTCATATCATCGAAAATAATGAATAACCAATGATAGAAGATATTGTAAAATTAATTTTATTGAGTTCAGTACCAAAATTAACGAAATAATTCGGAGCGCAAAGGGTTAAAGATTAGGCATATGATAGTTATGAGAAATTTTGAAAATTGAATGTGAAATGATTTTGAGCTCTTTGTTCTACGATCTTTTCATAAATTATACCGAGCCATCGAGGGTGTAATGTATTACATACTAATTAACCCCTTGCCGTATAATAATAAGTGACACTCATGACGCAATAAATGGGGTAGGAAACTTTCAAATTTTCCAAAAACTATTCAGTTAAAAATATCACTAACGATAGCCCACGATAGGATCAAATCATTACTTTGCTATTAATATTGTGTTAAGTCTAATGTCAGAAATATGGTACAGAATATTATTGCAGCAACAAAAAAAAATGGAAAAGAAATTGCTACGACAAGGGGTTAAGAAAAAATCGCTCAATTATGACGGAAATTAGAACTAGAATCCAATGACTCGAAATTTCGCGAGTGAGAAATCTCTTTACTTTAATTCCACTACAAAACCCGTGATTGAAATACTGTTTTTATGTGTCAATCATTCAACGAGAGAGCTCCTGTAATTTTAAAATGAAGTTCGAATCCCATAAAATGATAATAGACAAGATAAATACAGGAAAGTGAATATTGTAACCGTTTTGCATAATTTCACACGAGATAGCTTATAGGGAACAGGGATAATCACATGCTGTCATGATTTAAATCCTCGATCTTTGATAATAAATACATTTGCTATATAGCTTCGAATATGGTTCTACTTATAGTATACTTATGTGTTAGATTACTTTACATGATAACCATATTAACACGTCATAGATGTTAGACCATGCCATGTTGTTAATAACACCTTCTG
This sequence comes from Cerceris rybyensis, assembly GCA_910591515.1. Lineage (NCBI taxonomy): Eukaryota > Metazoa > Arthropoda > Insecta > Hymenoptera > Crabronidae > Cerceris > Cerceris rybyensis. The sequence goes on from OU342790.1 coordinate 12,880,280, forward strand.
GTATAAGTTATGAGGACATCTAATATTATATGCTTTTGTCACCGTAATTAACGGTTTGCATTCAATTTCTGCGAAGATACTGCAAATGTTGTAGCGTTCAGCGTTGCGTACGATTTGTTCTCGTTAAATCATTGGTGCGTGATGATCGAGCCAATTAAAAGAATTTTATGGTTTGTTGAAGGTGATGGGAGTGAATTCATTGAATTACAAATTTCTTTTCCATAGAACAAATGCTCGAGGAATTGTTGATAGTAGATGTGCCGAAATGGTTAAGGTCCCTGGCTTCTTACTTATTTTTTTTTTTAACCAGTTAACTGTAGCGAAAATTCTTTGGAATTTTGGGTCACGAAAATCGAGAGACGAGGATAAATCTATTTCAAATTATTTATACCTTTTAGTTATTCGTTTTATTTCGGCATGGCCTCAAAATATTCCAAACATTTTGAAATTTACGAATATATTTTAGTTTCCGTCAAAATTTCAATTTATATAACCAGTGGTAACTTTTACGAATGACGAGTATACTCGTCGAACACAGCTAACTGGTTAATAAAGAAATAGTGCAGTTGATAATCTACGTGTATCTTATAATAATTAGATTATTAAATTATGTTACTTGATTTCTCCTCTTTCAAAGTACTTACTTATTTTATTTAAATATGACAGATATAACGCCTGTAGTTTTAGTATGATGTAAATTAGAAATTTGTAATGACTGTTTCTGCAATTTTGCAGCTAATGAGACTAATTTCTTTGTCTTGATGTTACGAAATTGTTTGGCAGCTTTTACGCAAGGTAAGGAAGTTTAAGTTGATAAGTAGTGAAATGATATTTCTTTTGTTGCACTTACACATAGGCTCAGGTACATAAGCAGCGATCTCAGCAACGATGGAACCAACACCAGCCGCTGAATCTAAAACAATTTCGTATTTTTTTTTACTTTGGCTTTCTTCTATTAACGAATCGTATTGTAGGCATTAGGGATTTCCATTTAGAGAAATAAGTATATCTATTACAAGTGAGATAACGTAATTAATAAGAATTTTATACTACGAATCAGTGAAAATTTTGTTAATTTTGTAAATCGAGATTTTTTAAAAATATCTACTGCTGTTAGTTGTATATTCGTTGAAGTTGATAACGAGACGTTAAAATTTCTTTGCTCGAAACATTCGAATAAAATCTAATAAGTGATACTGCGAATTAATTAAAATGACAACGTTACCTTGTGCTTCTCCAATACTTTGACGAACCTCTCTGGATCTTTTGTGACGTGTTTGGGAACCACGATCAAAGTCCGGCCTTGCAATAGAGGACCCCAGATTTCCGACACGCTGTCGACGAAGGTCAACGAGGTCTTAAAAACACATCGTTCCTCGTCTTCGGCGTAGGGCAATTCTCGCCATTGCCATCGCAATCGATTTAAAACGGTTGCGTGTGGAAGGAGAACTCCTTTGAATTATAGAAAATAATACCGTAGTAAAGAACTTTGATCCGAGTCATTAAATCACTTTTATTTTGCTGATTTAAAATCAATATGTTCGAGCATATGTTCGAACAATAGCATTAATAGTTGAGGAATAATTTATATTTTAGATGAATTTTCAATAATTGCGTCATTCTGAAGATATCAGATTTCTAAGGAGCAAAGATGGTTGATTCTTTTATCTTCGTTATTCGTCAAACTCACAGAAACAAACTCTTGTCTGTTGTTTTATTGTAAATAAATCCAAAATCTCGTTACAGGTTAAATAGGATCTTTGGGATATAGTCGAAAACATAGAAGCATCTTTTTGCCCATGTAGAAAAAGAAAAAAAAATCTATAATGTAGATTTTTACGTGTCATATGTATACCTTTTGGGACACCGGTGCTACCGGAAGTGTAGAGAACGATAGCAATCTGTTTAGGATCCTCTTCGAGATCCAAATCGTCGTCCTTCTCCTCCTGAGCTCTTTCCAAGAGCTCCTCGTATGACATCGTCAATGTTCCTTCGTACAACGATGAGTCCCCTGAAACAATTCCGTAAAATTCCATTGATATTATTCTACTAAAATTTTAAGTATATGTCCTTGAAAAAAATAAGGATTTCTTTGAGCTCTGGAAAAAGATACAAAACATCCTACATAAAAAAGTCATCACTTCTTCGTACATTGAATAGATCCATACCGGGAGGACTTTCCAAATCAAGGTCGCCGATCCGGTTATTAAACCACTAATTTGTAAACGAAAAAGCGTGTTCCATATAAATTTTTTGTTCTTCGTCCGTTTAAGGATGACCTTCAAAAACGAGGCCACAGATTCTCTTTAGAAATCTGTGTGCAATCGTTGCAGAGCAGATCGAAACATCATACGAACGATCGAATTAACCGGACAGGGTCTTTATGAAAAACACCGGAAATCGTTTGCAGGAAACGAAGTGACGGAAAGATCGATTCCTGCGTCGACCTTAAACCGTAAAACGATCTGCATAAAGACCTCAAGGTACTTCCGTTTACCGCTCGAAGGAATTACAGATTTTCTTCCGATGCGTGCTCGCATTCAAGTCAAACATATTGGATTTAATCTTATTCGATCAATTAATACGAACAGATTCGTCAGTGCTTTCCTTTGGGTTCATTAAGAACGAATGAGTTATAACTTTGGTGCACCTGCTTCGTTAAAATCTCAGTGACGATTATATAATTCTTTTCGAGAGGAAAAAAATTAATTGCTGTCTCTGAGATTGCCTTATTCATTGCCAAACGTATTGAGAAATAACATGCAAGTGTTTCGGGGCCGGTGAAATCTTTTGTTCTTGCAATATAAATGCATTCTCTCTTTTTTACGCGCCGTTCCATTATGATGATGTACGAAGCAAAAAGTTTCGCGAGCGAAGAATATATTAGTTCATTTTACCTACAATACATTTGCAAGTGAAGTTGCTAAATGAGCTCAAGATCAAAGGATTTACTGGGCTGCGAACGGAAAATCCCGTTTCTTTTATTCGAATTAAATCATCTTTCTATACAGGAAAAAGATTCACTATATTATTATCATTATCACTAACTTCTTTTATTTCAGAAAAGTTGTCTTTATCTGAAATAAATTTAATATTGTACAGAGTCTTGTATCAGCGAAGATAGAACAGTTGAATGCAGTTATTTAGTCTTTTCTGTCCCTTTTTATCAACCGTGAAGATTCTAAAAATCCGTTAGTCATTTTTTATTGTATTAACACTAGAATCACCAACGTTAAATCGATGATATTTCATTATATTAACCCTAGATCACTAACCTTCGTCAATTAGACGACACGGATTTAATAAGTATGCCGTATTAGTTAACGTTATCGTAATAAATAAATACCTATCTTTAAGAATAGAAAAAAACATGCTTAAATTTTATTTAAATAATACCGTTTAACCGCTTTTGTAAATACCGTAGTCGAAGAGACGAAGGTTAGTGTTAAGCGTCGAAAAATAAGGTTAGTGATCTAGGGTTAAATAAGTACTCTGGAAAAAGAGAAATCAAGAGATGGAATAGATCATCGATTCAGTAATCTTTTATAAGGTCAACGTAGAATATCTGCTCCATGACTTTCCTATAAACTTGGAGAATTTTTGGCAAAAATTGGGCACCAGTCATTTTGACTTGCTTGGTAGTTATAGTATTAAAGTTGAAAATATATTAAACATTTTGAATTATCAAAATTCACTGAAAAATCAAAAGAGAAGATATATTCCAAAGATATTATATAGGTCTCTCTATCGGCGCTGAAGAAAAACGTTCGAAGACAATTACCTACCCCGTTTTGCTCCCCTTAATAAACTGCGACATTAACGTAAAAGTTCACTTTAGAACGAACTCCTTTCCAAATCCTACAAGGTGTCACATTTCTTAACATGCGGACATTAACGACAATCGTTTAGATTAAAAGTAAGAACACAAATAGCACGATATCGTGAATATTTATCAATCGAGGACGGACGTAGGTGAAGTTATTAGAATAAGGTCTTAGCCATTCTATTGATATCATATGCCTCTCGATACAGTACATTTAATCGTATCATGTGAATAATGGAAAGCAAAAACAGTTAGCATTTTCTTTCCAACGATCTTTACCTTCTTTTTCTATCACCACCATAAGGGGCTTCGCTTCTTGAAGAACGTGTTTTACCCTCGATGCTGGGAACTCGACGTCAAGGGGCAAGTACGCCATTCCTGCCTTTACTATGGCCAGTAAAATTGCGGGAAGTCTGTGAGATGGTTTCATGCACACTGCAACGAAACATTGGCAATTCCTGTCGGCTTTATGGTGCCCTTGGAGCGTCCTAGCTAGGCGATTTGTTAGACTGTCAAGTTCCTCGTAGGAAAGCGTATACTCTTCGCCATTGTCGTCTGTAAAGAAAGAAGACATATCTGTTTTCAGATTTCAAATCTATGGGGTTATCATATTTAGTTATAGTGGACAGTATTAATTTGATGGAATTGGACAATTTCGTTTAATGGAGTAGGTAAAGTGATTTATGTAATGTTCAGGTTTTTCTGAAGGGGAGTGGAGAAACGCTTAACTTTGGGGAATGGTTTTAAATTAATATCAATGAAGGGAGAAAATGTAAGTAAGTACAAAAGCCAATGATTGTTAAGGCTACGTTGTGATTTTCTTTGGTATAATCTCGAACGCGATGTTTTTTTTGCGAAAACTGCTGCGTAAGACTCTTCGTACGAGAGACGATCTGTCTTTTTCTTGCGTTTACAGTTTACTATATTTTTACGCGATTTTTCTTATTTGACCGTTTTAATGTCAATGAAAATAATATACCTTCGTAAGAAATTGCTGTGCGATTAGCATAATTCTCAGCCGCTAGATTAAATAATTTATGCAGCAAATAAGTTTCCTTGCATCCTTCGATTTGCAGGCCTTTTAAAACCGACTGCTGTAGGAGGGTACCCATCTGTGAACAGAAAATTTCCAAGTTTAAAGTATGTTGTAGAATTTATCAATTAGTCAAAAAAAACAACAAAAAAAAAACGAATTATATTCCATATCATTGGAATTTCAATTACTTCTTCATAATTTTCAAAAAAACAGAAATTCATGACAAAAATGATAAATTTTCCACTACGTTATAGCATTTTAGTACACATGTATTCTCTACCATACTTTATAACGTAAATAACTGCCTAAATATTTATTAGAAAGAAATATATATATATTCATATATCTGTAGGTACGTTCAAAATTTACTTTGATGGTATATACACTCCATAAATTGTTAATATATCACATATATATAAAGTGTTCTAAGTTAAACGAAAATTATGAACTCTAGATTTTCTGAACTCTAAACATTTCATAGATTCGCAAGATCCACGCATAATTATCTACATATCCTACGTTTTCTGAAATCGCAGTCAGGGACTTTGTTTGAACTAATTGCCTCAGAATGAAAACTGATATTATCTCAGTCACTTGAAATTCAGATTAGTCGATAATTTACAATCGTGCAGAAATCCCAAAGGACAAATCAAATAATTCACATTCCATGAATAAGTGTCTCTCACCGATCACCTACAACGAATGATCGGAGACCATTTTTTTCCCCCCCATAGAACGGATATAATGCAATGATATTCCATAGGCATCATGTTTTTTCCACGTTAGAAAAACAAACTCGTGTGTCTATTATTTTACACGTAAATGAATTCTTTGCGTTTCAGCGCTACAAAGAATCTAGTATTCCTTTTCTTCAAACAGGCATGATTAATTTTATCAATGATATTCGTTCGATGATCGATTATAAATCGGTTGACATTTTGACAAATTTTATGCATTCGTTTAACTTTCCTTGCAATTTATTTTTTACTTTGAACCGGAGAGAACGTAAAGGTATTAAAGAATAGCGGAAACGTTAGTAATAATAGCCGATTAGAAAAAGAAAATGAAGATAACGCCAATAGATCGATCAATCATTGAAAATGATTGTGTACGTAGGTAGAAGATTATTCTATAATTCTCAACGTAACGACGTACTTAATACAATGACGTCACAGTGAATTATTGTAAGCTTCCTTCGATTTCAACGTACACCCGCCTAGTCTCGCGCAAAATATCTTGATCGATTCGACCTTACTCCTATTGATGGACGAAATTGTATAAATTAAGGCATACTTTTCATCCACATCCCACTTTAACGACCCTCCTGTAGCGAAAATTAATGCATGTGTTTGCGGATGTCGCTTAGTCCTGTTGCTTAGCCGACCGACTTGTAACGTTAAACATCATACTACAACAAGTTCAAGTAAGTTCGGAGAAGAATGATTTTTCATCGAAGTATTCGTCTTAATGGGGAAATTCTCGGGAAAAATCGTAGCGATGTACGAATGTTTTCCTACAACATTTGCTGCAAAGGCATGCCGTCCATTCATAGTCGTTATTGTTAATAAGTAATTGAAGTTTTCCGTTAGACTTTTCCGATTTTATGCAACTAACCAAAAAGACGTTTCCTCAAACGCATTACCTCTTTTCTCTACTTATAGTCCATTTTCCTTAAACGAGTTAAACCGTCTGTGTGGAAAAGTCGGATACAAATATTAGTCGAATACATTTCTAGAACACTTTTCGTCAATCATGACATTTCTTCGAGCTACTAAAATCCCGTTCAATCAATTAACCAGTTATCTGTGACTGAAGAGAATACACGTCATGGAAAGCCGGTAGATTTTTATGTATTAACGAGTATATCCGTCATACGTAAAACTTAGCGACCACTGGTTATTTAAATTATAATTTTCACGAGAACTAAAATATATTCGTAAATTTCAAGATGTTTGGAATGTTTTGAGACCATGTCGAAATGAAACGAACAACTAAAAAGTATAAATAATTTGAGACAGATTTATGCTCATTTTTCGATCTTCGTGAACCCACGTAGGTGCGCACTCTCAAAAGAAATCGCCACAGTTAATTAATTAATTAAAAATCGGTGCTGATCGAATGAGTGCTGTCGTCGTTTCTTAACCCCTTGCCGTACAATAACGAGTACCACTCGTGACGTGATAAATAGAATAGCCAATTTTAAAGTGGTACAAATATTATTGAATCAAAAGGATCAGTGGATTATGATAAAATAAAATAAATTTTATGTTATTCAATATTGAGTTAAGTCATGTGCTATATTAAAAATTAGGAATAGATTGTAATTCCAGCAATTAATTCCGAGTTCCACATTCAATCACAAAAGAAATGGTACGGCAAGGGGTTAATCTCCGTCACCCCTAGTAGATATTTCCTGATTTATTTAATACGTCCTAGCTTTTTTCTAAATGCTTTCTATCTCGATTTAATATTTAATACAGCATAATTAATTAATTAAAAATCAGTGCTCATCGAATGAGTGCTGTCGTCGTTTCTTAACCGTACAATAACGAGTACCACTCGTGACGTGACAAATAGAATAGTCAATTTTGAAATGGTCCAAATATTATTGAATCAAAAGGATCAGTGGATTATGATAAAATAAAATTAATTCTATGTTATTCAATATTGCGTTATGTCATGTGCTATATTAAAAATTAGGAATAGATTGTAATTCCAGCAATTAATTCCGAGTTATTGCACATTCAATCATAAAAGAAATGGTACGGCAAGGGGTTAATATCCGTCATCCCTAGTAGATATTTCCTGATTTATTTAATACGTCCTAGCTTTTTTCTAAATGCTTTCTATTTCGATTTAATATTTGATACATCATAATTAATTAATTAAAAATCAGTCATCAAATAAGTGCTCTCTGCCATTTCGCGTCGTCTGTTTCATCCAATCTTTCAACCGCGCAGCGATAACAATTGAAAGACCAACCACATCCTTTCCGTAATTCACGCGACGTTTCCATTCCCTTTCGCCGTTTGTTAGAAAGATATAGATTTCTTTGTTCGATCGTTCGCGAAAGTGGAAAAGTCAAACGGCTAATTGAACCATTCACTAATTTCATAATACATGAAATAATTGGACGCTTTGGAAAGAAGTAAATGACGAACACCATACAGCCGAAGAATGTTAAGGCGTTACGAATCGTGGCGAAGTAGTGACCTTCGAGGTCGAGTGATTATAACTAACGTATCTACATAGTACGTAATTTACCTATAATCTTTGCAGGAAGTTATTAAAAAATTCAACAACCTGTTCGATTAACCGTGCACGAGGCTTTCCCACTCGTGCAGGGCAATACGGAGTAACATCGATTTCATCGGTAATCGTCCAGATTGTTGCAACATAACAAGAGAATATAAATTGAAAAACAAATTATGCTAAGGAATAATTAACTCTTGGCGTTGGTATTGCATCATGCTTGAGTGTGCTCTTCGAAACAAAAACTATCCTGTATACGGTTTTTCCAAGTATAAATTTATACAAATCTCCTTTTTTTTGTCGGATTAGGAAGAAATATAAAAGTAGAGTGTCACTTTTGTATGCGGAAAAACGATCACCCGGGGATTCCTTCTAAGATGTTTCTGATGGGATGGAAGTCGAATGAGCAAATTGTGTAACAGCGAGTATATTTTGAAAATGCAGTTTTTTGCTGTAGTAATAAATTCGTTGAGAATGAATTACTTATTTCTTGATAAGAAATCACGACGTTATTCTTACAGATTCTATTATTTTATTATTCTATGTTTTGTTATTCTTGTAGACTAAGAAAGAGAAGAATAAATTTAATAACGAGGATAATAAAAAGACGAAAAGGAAACATTATGATGTTCGTGTAGAGAAATGATTTTTTAATGATAAATTAACATTTCATTTAGAATAAATTTACCCACGTACAGTTAGCTAGTACAGCCTATTCAAGTTCGCCGACAAATTTCATGGTAAAATTTTTCGTACGTTAAACGATATGTTTTTATCTGCAATCGGATAAAGTGAAGGTAGTGCGTCAGCAGCAGTTTGTCCTGGTTAAAAACTTTCTCCACCTGTAGTTTCGATAGCTAACGTAAAGTTTAGTAACCCCAAGTTGGGTAACCCTAGTCTGTGTCGTACGCAACAATTCTTCTAGCCGTTTTGTCGATTTATTCATGTGGGCTGCCAATATTCTTTGCTTCGTTATTTACCATTTGTATTTTAACTGGAATACTCGTTTCACCTAGGCGGAGCAATTTTAGATTCTAAACCGCGAAGATTATGATTTTTCAGATATTAAATCGAGATAGAAATCATTTAGAAAAAAGCTAAGACGTATTAAATGATAACTTAGAAAATATGTTCTAGGGGTTACCAAGGTTTCTGGGAGATTAATTGGAAGCTAAAGACTGTACTTCCTTTGCCACTAAACCATGTTGTCGTTTCTCTATATTTCGACTTTGGTTACTGCGGTAATTTCGCTTAGGAGCTAATGTTTTAGGTGGTTAAGAAATCACCGAGGATGTGATATCACGTATCACCGAAGAAAATTGCGAGTAAGCATTTAATATTCATGAAATATTTGCACTTTAATCCGGATTTGACTTCAGTGACTGTTCAGCTGAGGGATATTTATATTCAGAAAGTCAGGGGTGGAACTGAAGTCACGAGATGCAAAGTTGTCATACTATCTCTAATACTACTTACTATCTATCTACAATATGACTGCTCGTTTTATTATAATAAGAAAAAATGAACAAAACGAAATGGTCGATCAGACGATCACTGATTCTACTTACATTGTCAAAAATCAGTTCTACAGTACCAGAACGATAATCTAATTCTAATTACATTACCTAACTTAATTACATTATAATATTATATACCTAATTACATTAACTAACCTAAATTAAACTAATTACATATTATTGAACTAAAGTCACAGTACCAAAAAGATAATTTGATTCTACCTAAATTGTCAAAAATCATTTAGAAGTTTTGACAAAACTTTCATCAGCATTCGTGTGAACCGTCGTCTTAAAATGTTAATTTATTTTGTATGTGCTAAAAAGTTTAATTAACCGTGGGCAACAGTTTCGTACTTAGATCAGCCGATTAGATTGACTTCTCGGAGCACATCAAAGGATCGGTGTCATTCGCTCCCATCGATTAAGTTATTTTAAGTGCCCTATCAGATAATTGCATAACGTAACGTGAACTTTAAGTCTTATTCATAACTGGCAAAAAAAAAAAAAAACTTGAAATTCCACGAGGGAAAATCATAATTTATTGCGGCATATTTGATGGTAAGATACGAAGTGCAAGCGCACAACGGTTATTTATGTAATGACACATTTTGCAATCCCTCGACTAAAATTAAAGGTTAGCGACACTGTTTTTCACAAATTTTGTACTTGTAGAATTCTCAATCTCGCAACTACAACATTTTATGGCATGGAATATGTGTAGAGAAATATTAAAGGTATCGACTCTTTCAAAGCGATTTCAATCTTAATAGTCTATATGAATTTAATGTAAATTGATAACCGCACGAGAATGTTATATAATCTTTCCCTTCTATCATTAATTGGATCAAAATATTGCGGCAACTCAACTGTTTAAAACGAAAAGTGTTGCGTTATAGTTTACGTTAAATTGCGTTGATCCGAGCGGAACACTTGTCTGGTAAGGTACTTATTGTAAAGTAATTATTACCGTTATGAAAGATCAATATCTTTTTCAACCCTTCCTTTTTATTCATTGAAACTACTGTATTGTTTAACTCTTTGAGGCACAGTGGGATTAAAAGTGTCTCACCTCTTGAATGAGTGAAGATGCATGTGGGATACTTTTCGTCCCATCTCGATAATTTATGTCATTATATAACTTTGTCAATAAATATAAACCAACTTTATACAATTAAAACTAAAAAAAAATGTATGTGCAACATAGGTAATTTTATTTTGTGAATTCCTGTGCCTCAAAGCGTTATCGTGCAAAAATGAATGTCATTTAAATTATTTTTATTAACAAACGAAAAATAGTCACTCTTGTCGTGTCCCTTAAATCTCCACTGTTCTAACTAACTCTTAGAACCTATATTTGTTATTTAAACAAATACATTTGCCAACGAATTATACCCTTTTTTAACTTATAAGCCACATTTAATATTCACTTTTTTTACTATACTATTTATTTTAGTCGAATCCGTTTTTACATTTAATTTTATAATATTTTAAGTTATTTTTAAACTCCCACCAAATGTGTTCTGTGTGTTGAGACGTATTTTCAAACGATCTTCACTTTTTTGCCGATTAAATGAATTATGAGTTTATGAGTTTCTATTTCTCATCATCTTTAAAATAGGTTCTTTTTATTATTTCCTTGTCGAATCTTCACTTACCTTGACGTCACTGTCGAATAATTCTTGACCTTCCACTAATGTACTTCCACCTGATATACGCCGAAGAAGATTTCGAAGATTCAATAAGACGAAACAACTCCGCACTTTCGCGCGAACGTCGCCGGTTAAGCAATTCTTCTGGCGTTAATACCGTAGCACCCGATTGGTCGAATGCCTTTCACTTATCTGCGTATATTTCGTCTATCCTTTGTTGTTTTCGTGAAATTTCCAGTAAGCACCTTGTCATTCAGTTTTATTCCGTTCTTTTTAATCTTCTCCCTCCACCTCTTCTACTTTTTTGTCCTGTTGTTTTATCTTTTTCCCCTCCTTGTTCTGCTTTTATTTCTTCTTCGCTGAATACCTTCCTTTCTATCTTCTTCCACGAGAAACACTCGCACAATTCAAAAGAAAATAATCAAAGTTCATCGATCCTCTCTCAACTCGTTTTCCGTTGGTATCTCGACGGTTTGATCTTCACGATTATTTCGCACGTTCGCGTTTCCACGAGGGAGATGTCGAAGTAGATTTACACGGGGCGACTCTTTGGGGTACACGTCATCGACCCGGACGTACTGGATCATCACCAGCCCAGTTACACGCTGAGAATGCCTCCTCCCGTTGACGTAGCACGTGCTTTTATATGGAACCGGCTACGAGGACTCTGAATTGTTCGTTGTCCCCCATCCTGCCACCACTACCTCTGCACCTTTTGTGCCGTCGTTACTGTTGCCGTTGCCTGCCCCCTTCGACATCGTTCCCCGATACTTCACTTCCTCGTTACTCTTGGGTATCGATCTCATCGAACCTTTTACGCTGCCTGAAATTTTAACCCTTTGCACTCCGAATTTTTTATTAACTTTTTCTCAGATAAGCAAATATAAGCTCGGAAAATTGTCTACTTTTGATTATTCGTTTTTATTTAATACTAGGAACAATGTAGATACTGTGGTTCATTCCTGTTGAAATGTATAATTATTCTTGATTTCGAAAAGTCGATTATATGAAACGTTAAGTGTCACAGAAAGCTGTGTCGAGTGTAGCTCGACATAGGAGTGCAAAGGGTTAAACGAAGAAGTGGGGCCACGTGGTTTTAGAATTTAACACAAGAAGAGGAGGATTTTTGGGGAAGATGAGTAGAACGAGATTTTTTGATTGGACGCGAAGACTGTTGATTTCTGTGTAAGAAGAATTTTTTTTTAATAATTTTTACGGAAGCAGCATGTGATGCAGCCTTTTTGAATGATGGGCGGGAGGTGGTTAAGTTTTGTTTAATTTGAGGAAGAGACATGTTTGTAAAAGGAACTTCTTTTTATCACTTTTTCTTGATCGAATGACTGTTGTACTGATTTAACACTAGAACTACCAAGGCAGTCGAAATGACTGGTTCCTAATTTTGTATAAAAATTTTCTAAACTTGTAGGGAAACCATACAATAGAGATTTGACGTCTATTGAATAAAATATAAATTACTGTAATAATAATCTTTGTTACCCCTTAATTCTTCTTTTTCTATTGGACTTATTTAATATATTTAAGTATAATAAATTTAATGCTGGTAGATGTAGTGTTAAACCCGCGTGAGACTTCATAAATGATAAGTTGATCATTAAATCTCAAAATTTCGTTGCTTGGCAGGAAAATTTTCTCAGGCGTAATGAGAATTTAGGTCTTCAATTTCTCATTGAAATATTGTAATATAGCTGAAAATAATTACTCAATTTCTATGTCACCCTCCCTACCTATAGTTGACCTTGGGTCGACTAATTGGGGTTCTAAAGCTTTAACACCAAACTCACCACATCCCTTTTATGAATGTTGAATTTTAGAAATAGGTACACGTTTTTTCAAGCCTAATTAATATGAAATTAAAAAGAAAGTACTCGATGACATGCACGCGTATAAATTGATTCGAGTTAAACATAGTCTTCTATTTCTCCTCCGCGTATTATCTATTTCTTTATTTCTTTGCATCTCAAAATTATGTTTTTTCCATACCTACCTGTTTTTATCCATCCGTCTGCTTCAAGATGTTATTATCATCTATCGGATAGCGGTCGGAAACGTGCAGAACGTGCGAGTACAATCTTGCGTTTCTGCTTCGACGAAGGCTGATTCAGTGACGATACTTTTGCCGCGAGGGAAAAAATCCTGCCTAACGTCCATGACACGTAGCGCATTAGTTACGTTTCCGGGGACAAATTACGAACTGGGTTGTGATACAGATTTATTTGCGGGAAAAACGGGGGAATTAATCGATCTGCCAGATGTTTTCTTCATTTGTATAGAACATTGCATCAGTTTATGGGTACAGCGGGGCCGTTGTGCGTATGTTGTTTGTTTAACAATTTTTTTCGAATTATAATTCAACCTGGATCTTGGAAGATCGTTTCCGTGTTAATTTTATAAATCGTCTCTCTTATTATAGGATTTAATTGTTGTTTTATTTATTCTGGGTGATTTTAAATAATCATTAATGCCAGATGTTTGTATATATACAATCAATGGCTAAGGTGGCCATGCAAACTTTGTCAACTGGTGTCACAGTTTCGTTTAGAATTTTAGGTAATTCCTGTGAGTTAAAATTTTTTCCACGCCTGGATAATTTCCACCAAATTATCATTTAACCCTTTGACTACTGTTGGCGCCAATAGGCGTCCGGATTATTAAATATTGTGAAAAAAGCTTACAATTAATGTTCACTTTTAGTGACCTAACAATTTAAAGCAGAATATTAGTAAATAAATAGTATTGGTCTAATGTAATAGAATTCAGTATTTTGAATATTTTAATATATGTACTTCGTCAGAAATGCATGTCTAACGAAAAACTTCGCTGTTCTCGGTGTACGTCGCGATTGAATTCCTACCGTACTGTACGACCGGTGCGCGTCAGTCTCCGTAGTCAAAGGGTTAATATATCATAGCCCCGTTCACTTAGGAATGAAAACTACCAAGTTTTAGATCCAAGGTAAAATACTTAGAGTAATTAGAGTCAAAATACAAAATAGCAATGAAAGAATTATGTCGGAAATGATCGCCCTCTTTTACGAGTCTGATCGCGAAGGACTTAATCCACTAGTTGAACGTTGCGCTAAAGTAAACACACTCTTACAGCTGCCATAGAACAAAGTCTCAATTACCATGCACAACTTCGAGTCTTTTCTCATTTACAATATAAACAGAAACAATTACTTCAAAGATAAATGGAATGAATAATCAACAAGCAGCATAGCTAATTCGATTCACTTTTTTCTGTCTTACATTTTATCGGCTTTAACTTCTATGATAATTTCACCTAGGAATTACTATTTAACACGTTAACTGCCATGGGGGTCATCGGTGACCGGCGTCATCGAATTTAACGAAATTTCATGTAACTTTGAAATTGCAATATTCATGAATTTTTGGGCATACGGAATATTTAAATATTGGCGTTAAAAAGATAAAGATTTGACGTATATTTATCTATCTGTATCTTTAACCCTTTCGCACCGGACGGGACATGTGCTGTCCCAGTCTGGAAAATTTTTGATATTACGGCTGGGACAACATATGTCCCAGTTACTGAAAAACATCTACGACAGAAAATAACACCAAGTTGGGCCTCCAAACTGATTCTAAGGCCGTCTCAATCGTTCTGAGTTCAAAAAATTTCTCATCTCGATCTCCCCGATCTAATCAAGCAAGCGACAACTGTTAAAGTTGCTCAGTTTTAGGCATAAAAGTTATTTTATCTAATAATCGCTTGGAGGAGAAATAACTGATCCCGGTAATGGGGCGCACTCGGACTGGATTTTTCGTCGTATTGAAAGGGTTAAAGTTTCTGCTCTATAAAAATGAGAATTTCATAGAAAATGTTTCACTTCAGTAGAAACCATGAAATTAGCGAAATAACGGTGGCGTTGAACATGTTAAATCATTTCCGAACCATTGGGATTGTGGTATAGTAATACTTAGCTGATCAAATGGGGAGATTTCCCATTGCTACCTTACGAATTTTCCTTGCTGCTGAAATGTGTGCGGTGTATACCGTACATTTGTTTTTTTTCTCAGTGTTCGGCTAAGTGTTAAATAATAATTTAGGAAAATATTTCCAAAAGGTCCCCAGGAGTTTTAACTCGAGTCACTGTTTGTAAGTTGGAATTATTGCCTCTTTACACATTGTGGCCTTTTAATTTTAGCTTTTACATGGACTGTAAATTAGCGAAGCAAGGATTTCTCCATTAATCACACATGTGGTGGACGGAGAAAAGTAAGAGGTGAATGACACCGCATTTTGCAGAGAAACTGGACGCAAATTTTCTGCAACAGAGTTTCTTACTCATTGAAAGTATCTCACAGTGATAATTCTTGAAACATTGCATGCAATAATTCGTAGGCGCTCCGACTGCACATAATTCATTATGACAATATTAGCTCACTAATTAACATACTGCATATCGTGGGAATCACCAGTGAATGACGCTCGTTAAATTCAATGAATTTTCCTTGTAAGCTTTGAATCGTTACGGGACACGGGGTTACGATACATTCGGTAGCAAAATGATAAAATAAAATGATTACAATAAATTTGTAAATATTTTAATTATTTTCTATTTTAATTCTATCGAATAGTCGGCTAATTAAACATCAGCTTTTTATTGTCTCTATTATCATCAGGATAAAGAGCACGTTTCGCAAAGTGTTTGTCATTAACTCGGGAAATAAGCGAGATTTTCAAGAATTCTCCTGTTCGAATAATCCAAGAAGCATGTCTTGATTGTTAAATGTTAATATAATCTGACGTACGATACGACCTATTAAAAATTCCAAAAGGAAATTTTCTATTGTATGTTTTTCCTCCTCGGCGAATCATACTGTTTAGGCTGGGTTAGCATTGTGTGTAGAAATCGAGAAGATTTTCAAGAATTCTCTTCATTTAGCAATCCAAGTAGCACTTCTTCTCCGTTAAATGTAAATATAAGCTGACGTGTGATACAATCTGCTATTCCAGAAGGAAATTCTGACAAATTCCAAGAAGAAAATCTCTATTCTATAAATTTTCTTCTCAATGAGTTTGTATCAATTTTCTTAGAATTTACTGTTTCAACGTTGCGCTCATTTTAGTTTTGCCGCGTCTTCAGTTGATTTTCACTATTAAAAATGTGTCATTAAGAGTTTGAAATGCCGTAGATAAAAATAACTAGTTGCTCAAAGTATCACGTTTCTATTCGTCGGTGGAATGAAACCTGTAAATAATTTATAGCGTTTCAAGACACCGCAGAACAGGAAGGTCGAAAAACATTAACGGAAAAAGAAATGCAAGCTGCGACTAAATTAGTCATAAATATTTGTATTTGCATTACATATCGTCGTTAAGCAGCTGCCGTGTCCTTTAACAATCCTTGTTAAAATATTTCTAATTAGAGAAGTAGCAACATTAACTACAAAATGAACGGCAAGTCTTTCAGGAAATTTTATCCGGTTGCTAAATGCCAGTGGAGTAGCAACCTTTTAACACTAAAACTACCACCGTCAAGTCTATCATATTTCAGTAAATTAAATAAGTACTTTGGAAAAAGAATAGGTGTTTTATAAATTCAACGTAGAATATCTGTTATATGACTTTCCTATTAACTTGGAGAATTTTTGGAAAAAATTGGGCACCGGTCATTTTGACTTGCTTGGTAGTTATAGTGTTACGTATTAAAAGGAAGAAAAAAGTGAAAAACAGTGATTACATTGCAAATTACTCTCACGGTACTCGTTTTATTTAAAATTATACGCATTCGAGGTGGACATCTTAAAGGAAAATTACCTTATCCACATTAACCGGCAAGGTTTTTGACTTTATAATAAAGAAAAATTGGAACTGCAAATATATGCCAATCGGAAGGACACGTTTTAAATAATTACGAACATTATTGTTATCATGACTCACAATATGAATCATCAGTTATGGAAAATAATTGGACTAATAGTCGATCGATGATACAGATTTCTGCGTATGACCCACACGGTGAGTCCCCGCGAATACGAAGTTTACATGACCCATACGAATATGAAAAGAATGTGACAAAATCGTAGTTTAAACGGTCTAATGGACTTCTTGTTTATATGATACCTTTGGTCATGAGATTGAGAAAAATAACATGTGTTCCGGGTCTTGGATAGTAAGATAAACTGGTCCTAATGTACAACCTGGTTACGGTTTGCTTGCTACGCTCTCCTCATTTTTTTATCAATAATTCATTTATCTTTTTCCGCCGTTTAAACGTTTGGTAATAGATACAGTATTTGAATGATTCGTAGGAAGAATATTATAATTCGACTATTGTATGATTTCCCGTATCCTTCGATGCAATGAGTACAGTTATAGTAATTATCGTTTTATATATATATTTTTTTATCTCTTTAATGCTTGACGTAAGACGTTCAGTTTGAGAGGATCTTGTAAATGAATTGTTTGAATTATGATTCTATTACCGCGCGATTTCCCGTATCCTTCAACGCGATGGATACAGTTATATCGATTAACTGTTGTGCAATTTTTTCTTATCTATTAGAGAATGATTAACAGTGAACAGTTCCATCCATTAAGTTGCGCTAATACAATACTATGTTTAATGTAGCTCTATTGCTGTTAAATAATTCATATGCAATAAATTTAGATACTTGTAAAGTACAGTTCCATCCATTAAGTTGCGCTAATACAGTACATACTATGTTTAATAAAAATAGCTCTATTGCTGTTAAATAATTCATATGCAATAAATTTAGATACTTGTAAAGCGAGGTACTATTGCCGGGCAAGTGGTTGCATTGAGAACCACTACTTTAATTTCTGAGTCGAAAATAAAACTTGTATCGTAGCTTTCATTTATGGTTTCCTCAAGAAAGATATCTATTCTGTCGCCTTTATTATTGAATTTTATTCATAATATATTGAATTTTCTCTTGGGGGTTTAACTTGAAAGATAATATAAACAAAAATCTGGAATTTATTGGGCATCTGTTTTACTCTAGCCATCGCATAATTATATTTAAATGTTTACGACATTAAAGTAATATGTAGTATTTCTTGCAAAAGAATGTCTACGGTCAAAGTAGAAAAATTCTAAAAGTTGCAAATTGACGTTGTTTTTTATCAAAACTGCCTTTCTAAAAAATGTGTCTACGTTCGTGTTCAGCACTATAAAATCTATGGGAAACAGCGTAGATCTTCTTTCTACGACGTAAAAATTCTACTTTGTAGATCAGTGTGATTAACAACCGGAAAATTATGGTTCACAGACGGTAGAGTTTATGACGTTTAGATCAAGCAGTGATTTCAAACGTAATTCATTTTCTCCGTAACGTAGCTTTCCTCCCGTTTTATGGCAAGTGTACGCCGTTCTAACGATGACCAGGCATCGCGTCGATACGATTAAAAGAAAGTGGGAATACCCGCGGGTTCTCCTTCCCGTTTTCCTCGTGCGAAACGTGGACGTATTCTCCGTTGACGTCAGAGTTCTGAAAGGATTTTTACGTATTCCGTTCAACCTCCGCAATGTTTGATTGGCTGCGCGTTTTACGAATAACATTTCGCAGAATAAAAGAAAAGCATGCGCAGTGGCCGAGCGTTGTTATACATATATCGATGAACGTGCTACCATCAATGTAATTAACCGAGCACTGTAAAAAGTGCCTCATTTCTCGTGAAAAAATCGTAAACTCATTGGAATTTAATCCTCCATTGTCTGATATTTTTTGCTATAAGATTAGTTACACGGTAGCACATTAGTAAATGTTAGAAGTGGAATTTTAACCGTTTCAAAGTGTGGTAAAATTATGAATTCTGGGACAATAAATGTTTAGTTTTTTTTATGTTCGAAAACACGTCGGCATGTAAACTAAACCACTTCTCTTTCTTCAGTTAGAATGATTTCAGAAAAGGGAGGAAGCAGAGAATCTAGTCATAGACTTAGATCTTTGATAGACTAAAAAGGATTAATCGTTTGGTACTTGACACTCCGCCCGTGAATGTCACGGGATACACTGTCAATGGGTTAAACAGTAAATTCAACTTGATTTCTATGCTGTTAATTGTAAAATTGCTTTCTCAAGAATTAAACTAAAACAGTTCGCGGAATTGAAAAAATAACTTCACAAAATCGAAACATAGCGCTTTGTGATATCAAGTCACAAAGGCACAATTATGTATAGAGTGTTGAAAAAGCCTACGGGTATATTTTAATCTGCTTGTTTTTTACTTTTATACTCATTGTCTGGCGGATTTTAACAGGGAAAATTTGCCAATTTGTCTGAAAAGGACGACGGACAGATGCAAAAATTCTCAAGACAGGTGAGCGGAAGTAGAACGGCTATTACTAATATAAAGAGATTTAGCTGAATCATCTATATTACTCGGTATGTAATTAAAACCGATCATCTTCAGCGGAATGAATACAGTTGTTAGAGCAGAGAATTACAGGAAATCGTAATTGTTATATTTCCATGTTTTTTTGTGGGTTTTATTGGAAAACTTTGCAACCGCAACTATGGACATTAATAACTGACGAAGATTATATATAAGCTGTCCTAGAGAAACATGATTGATCACCAATGTGTACAAATAAACCCAAACATCCGAGTCTGACCGTACTTGCAAAACTAAATTTTAATACTTTCTAAAATGACAAATAGAACGAAGTCAGAGCAGAGAATTATAGGAAATTGTAGTAGTCGTTAGGTTTCCATGTTTTTTGTGGATTTTATTGGAAATCTTTGCAACCGCAACTATGGACATTAATAGCTGACGAAGATTATATATAAACTGTCGTAGAGAAACATGAGTGATCACCAATGTGTACAAATAAATCCAAACATCCCAGTCTAACCGTACTTGCAAAAATAAAATTTTCATACTTTCTAAAATGACAAATAGAACGAAGTCAGAGCAGAGAATTATTGGAAATTGTAGTCGTTAGGTCTCCATGTTTTTTGTGGATTTTATTGGAAAATTTTGCAACCGCAACTATGGACATTAATAGCCGACGAAGATTATATATAAACTATCCTAGAGAAACATGAATGGTCGCAAATGTGTACAGATACGCCCAAATAACCGTAACTAACCGCACCACGTAAAAATACAAATTATTCTCTAAAATAACAAAAGTATCCTCCCAAATGTAATTTGAAACATTAAACAAAACCCTGAAAACACTTTGCGAACCCCTGCACGCAACCAATCACCTGCAACGTCCTGCAAATAGAAAAAAGAACGTCCCTTAAACCGGATTGAAATTCCGAGTGGAGATGATTAGGATTCACGGCGCAACCAACGAACCATTTTTGCCACAATAGACAAAATTTCCCACAAGGCTTACACTTATTGTTAGTTTCAGAAATAAAAATGACAATAATGCCAGCCAAAAAGTTCGTTCTACATTATACTTATATTAAATACATACATTTTTCAAAACCTATCAAATTGAAAATATCAGTGAGATGCGACAGGATAGAGTGATTTCTAAAAAATTAATATTACATGAAATGATATGAGAATGAAGAATCACTGATCAATTTTTATTTTATCCATTTCATTCATTCTGAATTATTACGGTAGCAGTCACAAAAGAAATCGTACGGCAAGGTGTCAATGGCACATCGGCCACCCCATGGGGTTCAGCCTGTTAATATATGTTTTCACCAAAGAATTCTTCAGGTTACATATTCCACGTTAAGATAATAATCTAATTTATTCTGTGATTATACACTGGAAAATCTGATGAAAGAATTTTGCCTATTTTTTAGCCAGGTCAAATACCTCGCCGTTTAACGGGGGAATATTTCACGTGTTACGTAACCTTGATTGAAGGTCTGATTGGGTCAAGTGGTGAGAACAATAGCTGGTATCTGTCCATCTATCCCAGCTGAACATAACCGTGTTTTATCATCTTAATCCGTCACATCCGCGGCAACTTGCTCACGAGGAAGTTTCACTTTGGCTTCTCGTTTACCGATTGATAAGTGTGAAATTTCTAAAGAAACGCCAAGGTCGATTCCATCGTCATTGTCCCGTGCATCAATGAACAACAAAGGACAGCATTAGTGGGAATTACTATTATTATTACTTGGGTCGTTTGCGCAGTATTTCTTGAGTTTAAAGTTAGGGTCAGAGGTGATGGGATGGGAGGACTTCAGGTCTGCCTTTTGATGATTCTATTGGGAAGTGTCTTGCGATGATCGACATCGTGAATTTGAGACCACTCTAAAATTGTTAATTTTATACATTTCTATGTATCATTTTAAATATACTTTCTATTTATCCTGGATTTGAACCCTTTGCGGTCAGAATTATTCTGTCAATTTTGATAGTGAGCTAAGCGAAATTAATTTCACATTTTCTAACGTAGATTAACCCTTTAACCTACGATTTCTTTTCTGATGGGGGTGCAAAGGCTTAATATTAATTCCTGGAATCAAATGGCTTCACTAATTTCTGATATTTCGTATTTTATAGTTTTTGGAAGACTTCAAAACTACCTATTCCATATGCTGTGCTACGAGTCTCACACGTAGTTGTAGGCTAAGGGGTTAATACTTACATGACAGTAAAGCTGATAATGAGTTGCATCAATGACTCTTTCGGCAAAACTTTCACTGTTAATATATCGAATCAATTTCAACGTTACTATCAACTCGGAATGTCACCGTCGAGACTTAAAAAATGGCGGTATTCCGGGTCATAAAATTAATGAGAATTACTCGAAGATAATGAAAGTACGATAAAATGATCACCATCTATGTCCCCACCACAATATGCAACTTAAATAAATTTCAGTCAAACGTAACGCTGCAATAAAGGTTAATTAAATGCCCATTCCAGTATACATTTTTTGAAAATTGTCCTTATTACTGGTCATAAACTATCATTTCGCTTAACCTACGCACTTATGCATAGTATAAGTGAATCGCAATGGAAAAATCATACGCAATTAGCGATACTCGTATACTTACACGTTTGCGCAATGAAGTTTGAATTTTATTCAACTTTACTGGATTTGCCATTGAAAATCTGTGTTACACAGACATTCTCCACGTAATTTTATCGAGTATGTAACTCTATTAAGAATAGAACATACATATTCATAATGCTTCACTTTTATTTTCTCTCTTTTTTTTTTATTCGCGTTACGGTTACACGCGATACAGGAATTCGTAATGCAACGTTTAGGATTACGCATCGATATCGCTGTACGGTCGTAGTAACGTAGTAATGATTAAATAATATTTCTTCTTTATCATGGACGCTCGATGAGTTCGTTACGATGAAAAATTACACGAAGCGAATTCATCGGGAAACGTTCGGAGGATTATTTTCTCGCTGCCTCTTTTTTTTTACAAGCCCGTTGCTTTTTTTGCACCGTTTCTTGCACAATAAGATATGTAAGGAGATACGATGATATAAACATCGTTCTGTTGATACATAAGCGCGAATGTTTATACGCGGATATGTAATTACAGAACAATCCGGAGAGAAATACAATAGCACATCTGTGGAAGAAGTCGATGATTCAAAATAGACTTAAGTTCGTATAAACGCGATGGTTCTTCGAGAGGCGAAGATTTATTAATCTATGATTGCAATAGTTTGCCTTTAGAGAAGTTTTCTTATCAGTGTAAGTAAGGGTTGTTGTTTTAGGTGGATCCTGCATTACAGAGGCTACGATATTCTAAATAAAGATTTAGGAAAAATCTATCAGAGGTCTCTGTCTTACTTTGATTGTTCAGTTAATTTGATTTTATTTATAGTACGATTTTTTTTTATGGATGAGAACTAAAGTTGTGACTATTGTTATGACGTATGTGTAGTAAAAATTGTTGAGAATTGAGGCGTGAATTTTCAACAAAAAAAAAACTGTAAACATTTCGTGGAAATATCTATGTTGCTTTTATGAATCCTGGTTATTCGTGCAAACATTTACTCCCTTCAAATGGACGCTGACTAATGGAGCTTGTACTCTCTGAAAATTCTACTTCCAATTTCCATTACATTCTTTTTCCATTTGACCGATTTTCATTTCTAAAATCTACAGAACCCACCTTTCTTCAATTTTTCTACGTCTCATATTTTTCTAAGATTTGTACAAGCACCAAAAAGTCTTCCTATCGCTTTCACCCTATTAAGTTCACTTTTTTCCAAAAGACATTCTCCTCTCGATAAACAATCGTTGTAAATCGAACACTTTCATTATTATCAGAGGAACAATATATTAAACGCTTTTCTCGGAGATGGTGCTCCTGATGCTCCTGTTGCTATCTCGTCTCTGCAGAGCACGAGGGTGTCTCGGGGCACGAGCACTTGGGGGTGGTTCTCTGTCGCTGCCGACTCTCCTCAGACTTGTGTCCCTCTCGAATCGATTCACGGTTTTAGGGGCCACTGGGCCCCGGATGTTAGTGTATACCACGTAGACAGCGAGGATGCCGATGACGAACATAGCGACTCCGACACCACTTACTGTGCCGACCTAAAAAACGAGTTGTTTCCCTTTGAACTTAACTTTGCTTGCTTATTTATTGTAACTTGCAGTATCGCGTAAAAATTTGGACGTTGAATGTTATTTTTCGAGACATTATTTTGGGTGATTTTGAACCAGCGAAGTTGAGATATATTAAAATGTAATTTAGAATAATTTTTCAGAGACAATTGGAATTTCGAAATACTTTTTGTAATCCGGCTTTGAGTAGCATAGTAATATTGCTTACGATCTACTTATTTCGGATGGGTGATAAGTAACGGAGGTTGAGACATATTAAATTGTAGTTTAAAATAATTTTTTAGAGACAATTGGAATTTCGAAATACTTTTTGTAATCCGGCTTTGAGTAGCATAGTAGAATTGCTTACGATCTACTTATTTCAGATGGGTGATAAGTAACGGAGGTTGAGACATATTAAATTGTAGCTTAAAATAATTTTTCAGAGACAATTGGAAGTTCAAAATACTTTTTGTAATCCAGCTTTGAGTGATATAGTTGAATTGCTTACGACCTACTTATTTCAGATTGGTAATAAATAACGGAGGTTGTAATATTTTTAATAAAAATGCCGCAAAGATCTGCTAGAAGTAATGGAGATTTGAACTTAAGGTAGTTCTTGCACTTGACCAAAGTCTGCAAATAAATTTAATGTTAAAATATGATGTTCTTGAGATTGTCACGAACAAGTTACAAGCAACAAAAAGCTCAGTTACCGGGCATTTCGATGAAAAAATCGAATTTAAAAATACAGTTTCATACATTGACGTAAATGAGAGTGAGAGAGAGAGAGAGAAATAGTACTTCCGACTTTATCGTTCAATTTTCCAATCTTCCATACTGCAAATACTTACGAAAAACGAGATCATTAATTCGGGAACGTTTTCGAATAGATATTTCACCAAAAAAATTGCAGCTGCCGAATATTTAATAAAGAAATTATTAATTGAAAACTATAAAATCATGCATTTCACGTTTACAATATGGCCACTGTTTGTGAATGACAGTGTTTGACAACACCGCATTGTCGATAAGTACGCGTACATTAAATTAAAAATTTTTTAAATCAATACTTCAATAAATTATCATTCGTTTTATAGAAATTCAATGGGGCCCATTCATAGCACCCATAAAATCCGCTCCTATGTGAAAAAACTACCTTAAATCCAATAATTGGGAGTTTAATTGTAAGCCTCTAATTTCATGCTCATTGTAGCCTCGATTGACATTATTACATTAACATCATAGCTTACGTTTCAAATAAAGTAATAAAATTTCGATGGAAATTACATTTTGTGAGCAAATTGTACTGGATATATTTATGGAAATCTAACTTGTTGGCAATACTTGCTACTTGTGCAGGTGTCGTGTATTCCTTTTCCAATAAGTTATTGCAAAAAAGTCAATTTTTTCGACATTTTATCGATTGAGCAGTTGAGATGATTATAGATCAGTTTGGGGTCAACAACTAAGTAGAAACTTACAACAAAATAATTTATTATCATGTAGGCTACCGTACAGTAAATGAATGTAAAGTATCTTGATTTTAATAACCAGAGAGTGGAATTGAAAACGCGTTCCATTATTTCCATTTATATGCTAAATTACATATCTAATTATTCTGAAAATACTGTATAATTATAATTTGCAATCTAGTCTCATAGTCTCACTTGCTTTTGGGTATGTCTACGAGTAGTGACAGGGACTTTCATATCTTCCCTTTTTAAGTTTAACTTCTTTTACCCTCCACTTTAAAGAATCATTATTTCGCATAAGGAATGGAATTGCGAGATTGGCACGTCTGCTGTTTCTGGTTTTTGTCAGCAAGTGCAAAACAGTGCTCAGGATGTCTGAATATCAGACAGGAAATGTTTCAATGAATTTCACGCTGCATCGAAGAAACCGATCGATGCGCAATTTTCTGCCATTTTTGTTCTATTTGAGAAATAATTTTGTTCATTTTTAATCACAATGAAATATATAGAATTGTGTTCAATCACAAAACAAAGTAAAATTCAAATTATTTTACTAAATAAAGTTACTTTTCTTAATATTTTGTTGATTTATTTTCTCAATTTTCGCTGTCTGTAAAGCAGGATATGTTGAATGATCTTCTCAATTATGTTATACTAGTTTCTTATATTATGTCTCATCAACTTTCACTGTTATCCGGTTTAAATAATCATCCCGAGTCAAAAATTTCAGCCCAAAATCCTCCTAAATTACCAAATAACTTAGGATATTTAGGCTGAATATGGAAAAATATGTTAAATATAAAAGAATGCAAATTTTAATTCCACAATCGCCCTAAACTTGTTCATTTTTTCCAGTTTTGCCTAGTTGAGGATCAATTTAGGCTTCATACAGCCCAAAATAATCCTCAGCATTCTTATTTAGAAAATTAATCTAAGCCCAATATTAAGCCATACATTCTATAATGAGGAGTTTTAGAATTGCATTGGAATTGGAGTGGAATGATCTAGGTCCAAAAAATTCTCAATATCCTAAAAATTAATTTGATTTTAGGAGATTTAGAATTTATATGGAATCAAATGATAATTTAATTCCTACTTGCTCCTCAAAGCCCTATTTTTCGAATATGAGTCGACAGATTTGACAACTTCTGAAATATTTTTAGGGGACGTCAGATTAAATTTTGAATAAAAATTTTACCTGATCTGTCCATATAACTCCTAAAAATCATATTTACAGGACTTTGAGGCGCGTAGACACACTAGTTGAGGATTTTGAGGTTGAAAATGGCATACATAATTAAGCGGCAAATGAGAAATCAAAAGAATCTAGGATTTGAAGTTTCTTTTTAGGCTGGACTTTTCGACTCGGGATTACATGCACTGAAATATCTTTGAGTAGGATAAAGTATTATTATCAAATTCCAAAGACTAAAGAGAATTAATGAAAGGATAATTACAAAAAAAAGAACAGGTAAAATCTGATTAAATGAAAAACCAAAGAAAAAGAGAGAAAAAAGGTAGAATTCTCACCATGGTCCACCATTCGCTGTCGTCCATTTCAGAGACGAGAATCTGTGCACCATCGCTGTCCTCCTCGTGTAGCATCTTCATTTCTTTCGTCGTAGTTGCGCAACCGGATTGTTTCCCCTTTTCCTTCGACACGAGTTTCTTCAGTGAATCCGGTAAATCGTCATCATCGTCATCCGCGTCATTTTCATCCTCTTTGCCATCGTCATCGTCATCATCGTCATTATCGTCATCGTCCTTACCCTTCCAGTGAAGTTTTGCTTTTTTCTTGCTAATAGTAACGCTACCGAGATCTTTCAATTCACCGGATTTTGTTTTCATCGAGAGATCTAGAGACATCGGGACCGTTTTTGATTCTTTGCTGTAAGCTGCGAGTGCATTCGATACCACGTTGTTCCAGTCGACTGAGTTCATTTGGCTTTTGCATTTCTTCTTTTTACTGAGGAAGAAAATTGTTTCCTTTGTTTCTCGAAGGTTTTAGATTTTTATCGTATCGTAATTAAAATCGTTTCAAAATTTGAAAGATGGACGACGCGACGGTGCTGGATTAACTTTGACCTGAAGTTTCTTTGTCATAGAAGGAAATTGTATAAATCAGTAATTATGGAATTTCTAGCAATAAAAGTACTATGTCTTCTAATTTGTAATGTATAGAAACATAAATTTAGTATACAAGAAGTAAGTGATGGATTATCATTTCTCTCGCAGCTTGATATACTATTTCTCAAATGGAGTTGACATACGGAAATGTTCTTTCGATAAGGATCTTGTTATTTCACAAATCAGTTAACTAAATTTAAATTTCATAAGTTCAATTTTCATAAGAACGACTATGCAAAATGAGAGTGAATATTCACGTGGTTTTTCAATAATAATCATTTTGATCGTAAAAAATTTGTTTCGATCAATAATATTTTATAGAATTTGCATCATATTGAATTCACTGCTTACGTAATTTGCATAAGAATTTTCCGCAATCTGTTATTGAAGTACTGCTTTGTCAATGAAGTAACGATTCATTTACCGCTAGATTGCTAATTGCTCCGGCGGGTAATTACTTGCATTCCCGGCAATTAATCGTACTCCAGTTTTTCAATCAATTCACCCTCTATGGGATTTTCTTACATTCTGATACTACAAGACACATGAAAACTTTCGTAAATCAGCTCAGTCCATTGCTTCGGATATTTAGTGTCTAATATTTATAAATTCGTAAATGTAAATAGGCACATTTATAAATGAAATATTAACAAGTTTTGATTGCTTACCACAATGTGTCTAATGCCTTTGTATAGATTTTTAATGCGTCTTCAAGCCAACGGACTTCTCGGAGTTCCTCAGCGTCGTATTTTCCAACACCATCTTTGTTCGACCACCATTTCGACTTCTCGACCCTTGCTTCCAATCCCGCAAGTTCGTTCCTAATGTAAATTAATTAATGTTTCAGAACCTCGTAATTTTTTAAGGAATAGGGACAAATTAGGGGGTCGAGGAATTTCATTTTCTATTTTACTGGAATATTGACAAGTCGATGAAAAGGTCAGGATTCCGTGAAAGTGATTTTGAAAGGGTTTCGAGACTTTTTCTTGATATAAAACGCAGTAAAATCGAAGTATTTCTTGTCCATTTTGATCATTTGTAAAAAGTATAACATATTAACACTAGAACTACCAAACCGGTCATAATGAATCATAGAATAAGTACTCTACGTCTATATCAATAAACATAAATCACCCAATCGATCAAATTTTCCGCCGCTTGATTCCCCCTTTTTCAAAGTATTTATTTAATTTATTAAAATATGTTGGATTTGACGCCGGTAGTTCTAGTGTTAATGTTATCTGTGATTCGAATAATTTGGTAGATTTCTTCTTATATAGAAATCATCTCGAAGAAACCGACAAAAATCAATTAAAGAAAATTAAATTACGGAAGATATAAATAATATTTCAATTACGACAATTCAGGTGAAGTCATTGATGCACTGAATTACAGTAAATGATAGCAGTTTTCCAAAATCTTTCGGTAAGGCTACTCGACACTTGTTCATTCAAATAGTTCGAGTTACTTGTGTCACTATTAGTTACACGAAGTAGTGCGACGTGGAAACCTGGTCAATTACAGCCAATTACATTTTTTTCATCATTCTAGAAATCTACAAGTAGCATTTTATCATTATTCAGAACTAACACATTAGACTGGATTTATGGTCCATAAAAATGCCAATTTAGTGTGATAATATCCTTCCTTCTTTTTCTTTTTTTAAATAATTTAATTTTATGTCAAAGAAAATCGGAGAAGTATCTATATATACACCATTTTACTTCAAATCGTTCTTAGAATATTCACTGTAGAGTTTTCTTCTTTTGATAGAACGTAAATATTGGAAACAAGTTGTTATGATCGATCATTACGATTTTTCACACTTGCTTCTCTTCCTCAGACAAATAAGGAAACTGGTAGACCTGTGAAGAATCTTTAATTAATACTTTATTTCCTCTGACACGTATGTCGCTACCGATTGTTCGATCGTACGCGATAAAAATCTTTTAATTATATCCGAGATCAGCGATTTTCTAATTCCGCTTCACTGGCGCTTGTCGTTCTAAGAATTTTCTCATTGTTTAAAGTAGAATGATGAAGCATAAATGATAGGCTATAAATCGCATATGTAAATAATATTGTTACGAATCATTGGCTTCTTTCTTATGAAACATGTGTCTACAAGATGTCTGGAAGTGGTATTTTTATACACAGAAATATACAGGTTGATTTATAAATATTCGTCAATACTTCCAAGAAAATATTTGAGTACTAATGTAATTAAAAAATACCGAAGAAATATATCCACCGTCGAAATAGAATTTTTAAACGGATATTGCGACGTAGATGATGACAAATCCAGAATATAAGTTTCCGT
Organism: Cerceris rybyensis; assembly: GCA_910591515.1. Taxonomy (NCBI): domain Eukaryota; kingdom Metazoa; phylum Arthropoda; class Insecta; order Hymenoptera; family Crabronidae; genus Cerceris; species Cerceris rybyensis. The sequence goes on from OU342790.1 coordinate 12,909,987, forward strand.
TCTTACAAAAAGACAAATAAAATCGCAATAAACACTTTCGAATAAAAGCAACTGATTTATGTAAACAATAATATTTTGCCGCGAACGTCGGCTCGATTGAATCATTTAAGATAAACGTCTGAAATCACTCTATAATTGATACATTATGGACGTTTGAGAAAATTCTTAAAATTACAAAATTGGTATGAGAAGACGTTATTTTCTGTTATTTACATATTTAAACACGGAAACCTACAATGTTCCATGCATCGATTGAATCTATCTACACGTGAGAGAACTTTTTCTTACATCACGTTTTTGTATTTTTGTTGATATCATATTATTCGACATACACTTTTCTAAGAAAATTAATCTATTTGTGCAAGTAACTTTCCACGGTCTTCGTGTTCCAGCAGACATTAATCATTTCAAACGATCAATCTAAGAATCTTATTAATTTGAAGATTTGCATGATTCTGCTACTTGTTAATCACCTAAGCTATGATATATTATATAATAATTGTGTAGACATCTTTCAGAATTGACTGCGCTTTAAATATAAATGAGTCAATCTGTAATATCCAATAAAATCAATCTGTAACTCCGTATCCACGATAGTCTCTCATAGAGTTCTTGAGTTTTAAAGTTGTCTGTTTGTCCTCCATTTTAGTATAAGTGAAAATAGTCATTTTAACGGCCGAATTGGATGACCTTGCCGCGTAATTGTGGGTAATAAAACCGAAGAACCGAAACGTAAAACGATGGAGTAAAAACCGTTCGAGATGCCATAGTCGCTACTTCTTGCTCGACTAGCTTTTATAAAAGTCCTCAACCTCGTTTACGTTTCGCGAAAAAAATATCAAGCCGACTGTTAGGAAGGGAGAGACTTAGGCAACAGAGATAAAGGAAGGGGGAGAAAGAAGTAAAAAAAACAGATAACTAATTAGTGCCATAATGATATTGCGAATTTAAATTTGTTTTATATAACCTAGTGCAATATCCTTCTAACTTTCAGCCATTTTCTGTTTCTTTCTGTAATATTTACTTCTTTCGCACAGCAGAGAATGGTTTTATGAAAAAATTCATTTCTTTTAAAGAATAATGGAAAAAGAATGTCCTATTCACGGATTAGTCTTTGGAATAATTCAATAAGGAGTCACCTAATTTATATTGGAAAACGAAAATCCCATTATGTTTTTAATGCAATGTTTACAATTTTTCTTTAACACTAGATTTACCAAGCCAGTCAAAATGACTGGTACAGAATTTTTTCAAAAAATTCTACTGGTTTATGAGAGAGCCGTAGAAAAAATATTCTTCGTCCATCGTATAAAACATAAATTACCGAATCTATCATCTTTTGGACGTCTTAATTTTCCTTTCTTTAAGGTACATATTTAACATATTTAAATATAATAGATTTCACGCTGGTAAATCTAGTGTTAAATGTATAATATTACTATTTACAATCGTTTTTACTGGACAACTAGGAAGATTTGTAAAATGGAAAATCATTCAAATCAGGGAGGATACTAAACAACATTATGATAATTTAGGAAAAATCATCTAAAGGTGCCCGAGCTTAAATTCGCGCCAACTAAATAATTTTCTAAGACTTTAACTTTGTGTCTACCATATCCACCTGTCTGCACATCCATCCATTCAATTTGTTCGCTGTATCTGCTACTTTATTTCATCACAGATCTCTAGTTTCAAATATCTTCGAAATCAGGGAGACTACGATGTATTAATTATTAATTAATTATAATTTAAGGATAACCTGGAATCCTCTAAAAGCAGTATAGTGTTCGTCGAGTTCACGTGGTTCAAGCTGTCCTCGAGATGACCTTCGCTGATTACCAATACGGTCGCGTTTACGGGTTCGCTGAAAAATCCGTCTTCCGGTTTTCCAATGTGAACGATGCGTGCTGTCAAATCTGCGAAAGAATATTTTCACGTTGATTTTTACATATATCCAAATATTCAAGAAAAAATATCGATAAATTCTTGGCAATAATATAAATCTATTGAAATTGAACGAATTGCACATTACGTTTACGGTTTTATTTCCTCTTTCTGATCAATGCTTGTGATTTCTTGTGCAATTTGTATCATTAAGTAGATTGGATTAATTATAAATTTAACGAAGTAATTACACACCATCGTCATCATTGTCATGGATCAAAACGCAGAGTCCCTTCTCGATAGCCTCCATTGTGAGTTTCTTGGCGATATTCTGCGAATCATCTTCGCCATCCTCGTCGGCATTCACGACGAGCGTAAACGATTTCCATTTTAATGCCTGTATAAGTTTCAGCGCTCCCTGAAACAGGAAATGTCAAGAAATCAGCGCGTTTCAAATATTTTGCGCTGTTTGCTTCCACTTTTTCAATTGCATTTCCATAACAATTGTTTCTTTAGAAAAATTCTTTGAATAATTTCTTTTAGTAATTCCTTATACAACTTTCAGAAAATTCTAACGTTCATTTTTTTTTCAATTTTTAATGCCTACCTTGTAGATTACAAGTGATTATGTATAGTGATGAAGTTTTTTCCTCCTTTATTTTTTTTTAGCATTTTCAGTTATTTGCTATTTTTAAATTTAGCTCGTTGATCGTCGGTAGATATTGCTTTAATGAATACTTTGGAACATTACTCGATTCTACGTACACCTGTTTTTCCCTGAACACGAGTGCATTTCCGTTCAATGTTTATGCTAATTTTCCTGTCTGTCTTGTTAGTGAGGAAAACTTTATGTTCGAGTTATCTAAATCATCTGTGGTTTCAATTAACACGGATAATCGGTGCAATGTTTTTTTTTATGTAAGACGTCGGCGCATTCTTTTTTACTTTATATCGCAACAAATCAGTAGAGACAGTTGTTTTTAATCCGGCACACGATTTTAATTAGTTACGAATGTTTAATTGGTAGGATGATTTTCCTTTTTTTTGTTTCCTAGGATGCACAATATCATTAACGTAGATCTTTTGAGTAGATGATTGGTGATAATTAACTTTGAGATTTTTATTAAGTTAATGAGAATATGAACAGAAGTAATAAGTAAATGTAATGATTTGTGCCATTGTATTGTAATGTTTATTCCAGATGTTCATGGAGTTAATTATCATTATTCATTGCGGGAAAGTTGTAGTCATGAATAAGAGACCATTGCTCAAAACTATATGCAAAATAAGAATAATTGAGTAATAAAATGAAAGAATCAATCTTTTCAAAATAAATGAAAAGGTGAACTTGATACGATGGAAAAACAGATGTAGGAAAATGTATATTTCTTTAGAAGTAAAAATGTTGATACTTGAATACCAATTATTGAAGTTGAATCATTAGTGCATCTGGAAAATCATTTTTTAATGATACGAATAACGTAGTTTCAGTAGTTTCAAAAACATTTAAAATTACACGTCCTGTCTAAGATGATTGATGATTCTCACTATGTGGAGGATCATCATAAAATTCATCATCTGTAGTGATAAAAACATTTAAACATATTTAAGCACTGCTAGAAGGTAAATTTTCCTATTTATCTTAAAAAACCAGAAACCCAAGAATACTTCTAACAGCAGAAGCCAACAGAGCAGACATTTTTCTTAGAGAAATCATAACTGAAATCTGCAAAATGAGTTTTGTTTTCAACTAAGAAATGAAAATATCTAAACAAAACACAAGGTACTGTCAATTTTTTCAGCATAGCCATTTCACTCGTGCTAGTTTTATCTGTACATTGCAGTATCTGCAAACATATTTATTTTATACGAGTTACTCTCTGACAGTAACGTAACATTGAATAAATTATTATGTTTTAAATATTTAGTTATATAAGTAAACAGTATTGCTCAATTACATTCGTAATATCAAGATTAACTATACGAGCAGCGAGAGCAATTATTTCCGCTTCAACGACCTACGAGTACGACAACTGCCTCGTGTTATCAAAACATACCTAGCGGTCCTCGGCGATCGCAATCTACAGGTATTCCTCTCTTAATCCTTTAACAATAACAAACCGTTTCGATGTGCCCCTCGTTCGCAGTTTGCCCTCGTCCACCGACGAGTAATCAGTGCTCCGTGATTGTGTTTAAGAATTTTCATTTATTAGTGCTTGTGTAATATTTCCGAAGATAAGATCCTCAATCACAAGATACCTCTCTTTTTACGGGCCACTTGGTAATTCATCCTTGCAGTAGTATCAACCCTTATTTGGCGGCCGTACGTCTGCTCTCAGCCACCAAAGTAGTTTTACCATTGTCATCGTAGTACTACTCTCAGCCACCATAGAAAAGTATCAACACGTTTCTGAGGTATATATAATTTTTACTAAGACTTTAGTAGTTTTGTTTTAAGTACGTTTTATTTTTAATAGAATATGACCGCACAGAGTTAATGAAAAGTACTAAAAGAGAAATAAAGTGTCCCTTTTGGCACGACAGCTTTAATATGTCATTTGGATAGTAATTTTTGTGCCGAATTCAGACGTGTATTCTGTTTGTGTTTATTGTGAAGGCTTTTTTGTGGGAAACAGTTTCATACTTAATAAATTGTATAAATTTGAACTTGCGAATATTGCTTATTTACATGATGGAGTTTTAGGGATACACTTCTCTGTTGTAATATTATTGTCGTGAAAAGGGTTGAGAAAAAGAGTGAGAAGTTCAAAGGGCTGCGCTGAGATTTACCAGCAGTACCCCATGACTTGCGGTGTTATTTTAATTTCTCGACCGAAAATAAAATTTGTAATTTTTAATTATGGTTGCCCCAAGAATAATGTCTGCTCTATCCTCTCCTTTAGTTGGAATTCTTCCTGGGCGTCTAGTTTTTAAGATAGATAGGAAAATATCAATAAAAGGTGTGACAAATTGATCATTGTTTTCCCTTTGACCGTTCTTTGTCATGTCTAAATGTTTAAGTAACTTTAACGTTTAGAATCCCCACAGAATCTATAAAAATCGACACAGATATTCTTTAGGTAAAAAAGGTTCAATTTTGTAACGCAATGTAATCAAGAGGAAGCCTCCCAGAGATGATGAAGACTTGATCTCGCGCCAATGGTACTTATTGTTAGCAGCTCAACTCATTAGCTCCATAGTCTCTCATATATTATCACATTTCCTTTCCCATTTCCTCTCAAAACATTACAATCTGATCTGCCTAAAAAACTTGAAGCAGCACGTGCGCAAAAGAGAGACAATCGTGTACGTTTTCTATGACACAAATTAGTCGACAAGCGAGATTAAACCGTGGATAATCGATAATCGCATGGTCGGTGATCAATGCACGTAACACACGTGCCTCGACAATGAGTAATAATTCTTGATAATTATCTTTCGTATGTGCTTCAGCGTGGCGGAGACCTGAAGTCGATGGTAATGTAACTCTTGGCGATTAAGTACCTTTAGTCATTCTACAATTGACGTGAATTTATGTGATTAGAATAAAGAATCTTCATTTATCGGCTACATGCAAACAATTATTTTGAAATGTTAAGAATTTTCCAAAGATTGCAATTGAAAAGAAACTCGTTAGGTCTCAATTATTATTAAAGTTTGTTCAATTAAATTTTAGCAAAGAAGATCAGTTAGATCGTTTACTTCATTGAAATTTTGAATAGTAACCATAGCTGTGTTCAATCGCGAAGAGTCAGCCTCCCCTTCCATTATTTATGCGATTAGCAACGAAAGAATGCCAGTTGGGTCGTTGACTTCGATGAAATTCCAACTAATAGCTTTGCTACAAAGTTATGAAATTTTGGCAGAGGACGTTTTTTTATTTTTACCTGGACCAAGTAAGAATCGGACTCCTTCGGCAGATGATGAAGGTACGGAGAACTGGACTCGCGTCTGACTATATGCGGAACCTTTAAGACAGACGTAACTTTGTGTACGGCTTCCGCATTTGTCGCAGTGTCTGGGCCGATGATACCTGAATTTTTATGTATTAAATAGTAAACGAGAAGTATTACATATTAATTGCGAAGAAATTTCACAGAGGTGACTGAGAATTTAAAACTTGAGTCTACTAATTGCAAGTCCCACCCTTTACCCAGTATAGACGCTATGTACATGATTTTTATTTGCGTTAGTATATGAATTTATGCTTTATTTAAAACGATTCTTGATTATCTTGAGAGATATTACGTAAAATTAATAAATATTCACCTAAGTAATGCGGTGGTTGCAAACAATTTGTGTCTGCCCATACGAGAGCTTTCATTGCTGCTTTTAGTGCACCTGCGATGCTGCCACATGTGTCCACGACAGTTAATTCTGTAAAAATTCATTGATCATGTAAATTAGGAAGTATTTTATGCTTCCTCAATGAGTCTTATCACACCCCAATTTAAAAAAAGGCTAAAAAGCTCTAAAAAAGGCTTTTCCAGCGTGCTATTTAACACTAGATTTACGGAGCCAATTTGGCTCATTCAAAATTTGATTGCTATATATATAGTATATTGGTTGGTTGATTTTTTAATAATAAATCGTTCATTTAAATTTCTTTTGGAATTATTTTCTTTGCAAAAGACTTCAATTTTCTTGTACGACTCAAATTGGCCCACGTTAGAAAAATAGATATAATCAAAATCCATAAATCTAGTGTTAAAACTGTGACGAAAATATTGATTAACACGTTGAACGCCAACCGTATTTCGCTAGTTTCACTGTTTCTACCGAAGCGACATTTTTTCTATTAAATTCACATCTTTATAAAACAGAAACTTTAAAGATACAGATAGATAGGTATTCGGCAGACCTTTATCTTGTAAACACCAATATTTAAATATATAGTATGCCTGAAAATTCATAAATATTGCAATTTCAAAGTGATATAAAATTTCATTGAATTCAATAGCGCCGGTCACCGGTGACTCCCACAGCAGTCAACGTGTTAAGGTGGTTGAATATGAGGCTGTTCTTTAATTTTGTCTCTTCTTGTTACCCAACAAACTATATTAAATCCAATAAATCATACTAACTCAGTATCATCCCCGTCTAAATATCGCGCAAACAACAAAAACTCCAAAACATCCCTTAAAAAATCTGATTTACCAATATCGTATCCAGTAGTGCTATTATTATGAATTTCTGTAAGAAGTTTCGCTGCCTCGTACATCAGGACACCCCTGTCGGAGAGTTTCCTGCACGAAGGATCATCGTGAATGCTCGTAAGCAACGATATCTGAGCGTTGCCATTGCACTCGGTGCGTCCGCCGCACGTGCAGGCGCCAATGATTACCAGAACGACGAGCCACCCTCTTGCAATATTTGCCATTGCTAAATATTCCTCCTTTCCTCTCGCTCCTCTTCTCTCCTGGTGCGTGTGTAATTAAATTCCCACGTAATCGTCTGCCTTCGGATCCAAATTGTTCGACGTACTCGAAAAAATTCTCGCGTCTTTTAAAATCCAAAAGTGTCTCTCAGATACATCAAGAGCTTGAACTTTGCAAGAATCTCAAGAAAGTATCTCTCCGATTGTTACGATTTTACGCGCAATTTTTTCTGAACATTTTCTTTGTTTTTAAAAAAGAAGTAACGATTCACTGAACTTTCTCACCGGCTGTTTGATAAAACGTGTTGAAGGGGAAGACAAAGGGGACGGAAGTTTTGGCGCGAAAGCTAGACGGAATTGAAAGCCCTCGTACACGCAAAACTCTTCACTCGCGTATTCGAAATGTCGATTATCAGAGCAGCATTATTCCTGTGTTCGATTGCTCGTCGTAGAGCACTCTTTGGGGCTCCTCTTTGTACTGCGGACCTTGGTATTGAAAATCGGAAGCTTTATAAGGAAGCCAATGCGACATGTATTATGAGAATTTCTAGGGTTTTAGCCTCCCCCGGATGAACTGCAGGCGTTCTCAAGGCGACCGTCTGACAATTATGCGTGGTTTCTCATTGATTTCTTACTTCAAGAAGTGCGGAAACATATACTTAACACTAGATTTACCAGCGTGAAATCTATTATATTTAAATATGTACCTTAAAGCAAGGAAAATTAAGATGTGGAAAAGATGATAGATTCGGTAATTTATGTTTTATACGATAGACGAAGAATATTTTTTCTACGGCTCTCTCATAAACCAGTAGAATTTTTTGAAAAAATTCTGTACCAGTCATTTTGACTGGCTTGGTAAATCTAGTGTTAAATTCACTTCAGTGATGTTTCAGTTCCTTAAAGAGCTTAAGGATTCGTGGTTTTTGAAAATTGTCTCAAAGCGTTGAGTATGATCGAGCACGTGGCAAAGTGGAGAATGAATATTTAATCGTTTGAGTAACTGAGATATTACTATCGACTTTGGAAATTTATAGTCTTAATGTATAATTAAGCTATTTATACTGCTAATTTCTACGTTGGATTGAAATTTCTTCAGAAATTTATCTTTCTTTTTAATATCTTAGGAAAGGAGTCATGGCGGAACGTGTCGATTGCAGATTCCGGAAGCTCCTTTTTGACCATGAACGTTCCTTTTTTTCATTCCCTGAGAACCTCTTTTAATCGGTGGTAATCTCGTTAGCATAACGTATCAGCTGGGAAACTGTGAATCCTGCATTTAATCCTTGTTGCACAACTCACCCTTGCATAACTCTGGTAGCGCGATTATACGCGTCATCGGTGTGAAATACGATGGACATTAGTTGAAAAACTTGGTTTTTACATTGGCCTTATTAAATCTCAGAGTGTGTAATATTTTATCATCGGTTGTCTTAATCGCGAAGGAAGTCATAATTTTACATTACAAAATGGTTTCGCCATGAAATCTATTGATTAGGTACTGGTTTATCATTGAAAATTAATACGATATTAATTCGAGATTTACCAAGGTGATCAAAATGAGTTCTGAATTTTTTCAAGTTCCTAAGATTACTAACATTGTTCTTCTTTCAATTCCTTAAGTTCATAAGGTACATTGTAAGAGATTAAATCGATCAAACTTTTTGCCATCATTATTTCTTTCCTTCTAACGCATTTATTTTACATTTTTATGTATATTGGATTAATTGTCTGTACACGTAGCGTCAACATTGTTGAGAATTACAAATTTGATGTAATTAATGATACACGAGAATCTCACATTATTAATCTATGACGATGTTGCTTTATTGGATCATCGATCTGTTGATTATTTTTATATTCTCAAGGTAGTATCGCACCTTCCTTATTATCATACGATTTATCACAATTTCCGTAATTTTCTTGACACGATGGAATCATACGAGCATATCATTACGGATGAAGTATTAAAGAGCAACGGTGGTGTTGTTCATTTGTTCGTTAACGGTGTTGATGTTTATTATTTACGTAGAAGTTGTTGTTGTCTTCCTACTTTGGCTTGTGGTGCAGATATTCGGCTTAGAAGCTAAAGTTTTAGGTGGGCTTCGGATCATCGAGGTTTCTATATTGCACATTAAATGATAGTTTAAAGAAAATCTCCTGGAGGAGATGGAGATTTGTACTTGGCTTATTATAATATTTGGAAGGACGCGGTTACCCTCACTTTCTCCAAGTTGATTTGAAATAAATGTATTTGAGTGGTGTAAATCATTAATTCTATATTTACCGTATACTTTTGATATAGAAATTATGACACTGTTCTTTTTCTTGACAAAGCGTGGAATTAAAATCTTTGTTTCCTCGCCTTGAATTCGTCTCGCTTTGAACCGTTTCCTTTGCTTAGGTTTATACAATATACAGTTTCTTTTTTAGCGAATTCTATGTTTTAACTACTTGTGTTTTTTCGATCTTGCCTTGACGTGACTATACATCTCTACTATTAGTTTCTGTTTCTTTTTCTATCGGAACCAAAGAATTTTGCAGTTTACGTAAGACAAAGTTGCAATTGTGAGGCTACCTTTTCCGTTCAGTGTGCCAAGGACAATTCTGACTTTTTCAAACATTATGTTGATAGTACAATGATGAAAAATATTTCTTGGACTTTTTTAAAATTTAGGTATTTGGTTTTTAATGCAATAATAGTTTGTGATGACAAAATTGCAATGAAGATTGTTTTCAAACGTTTAAGTCTCTCTTATTTAATAAAATGGCAATTTTTGGACTTTTAATTGAAATGATCCATTGAAATGCTAATTATTTTTGTTTTCTGTGGTATTTTTTCGACTTCGGCTGGCTTCAATAATTACTATTTCAGTCATCGATGATATGGTATTTATGTATAATACATATGGAATAGAGAAAAAGTTCCATTGGCGATGCGATATTTGAATCTAGACCCTGCTACTGATATTAAGATTGAACTTCAACCTCTTTGCCCACCATAGTCCCCTTTCAAATATTGTATTTTTTTTTTTCATGGGAAGGTCAATTTGAATTATGTTATCATCGCCGACAAAGCAGGTACTGTAGGAAATGGTCTATTGTTAATTATATCGGCTATCATTTCTCGAAAAGTTCGCGTTAGCTGGCGCCACCGGTTTATTTGAGGATTATATAACAATAGAGTTAGTTATAATAAATTTAATACATTTCACTTTACAAATTTATACAATTATCAAATTTTACCACTATTTCAATTACCAAAATGAAAAAAAAAATTCAATACTAAACTTTTAATGGTTCTATAAAATTAAAACGTACTCTATTTTTTGACTATTCACAGGATTTCGAAAATTAAAAATAAGCTGTCAAAAATAAAATAAAATATATTAATGCAGATGGTGAAGAACATATTTCAACATGACTTTGATCAACACCCGATCTGTATATCAGCTGACGGTATTATCTTTGTAGTAAGATAAAAATGATTGAAAATTTGATCTCATAGATTAAACAATTTTTTAATAGTATTTGTTATGGTCGATTCCCTTTGTCAATAATTATGACATTGGCACCATTTTTGATCCTTAACAGTATAAAATATAATTTAAATTAGTAACAGTTAATTTTATATTTTTGTAAACTGTAATACTAATTAAATTACAATGAAAGACCTATATAATTTTAAATAACTTTGTATTTTTTAATACCTCAGCAATTTCCATGGAGTAATTTGATTTTATAGAAAAAAAATAATCATGCTGATTCTATGTTACAACCTGTACTCATTTCAGTACAATGAATTAATGCCGGACCTACCAAGATCATCAAATCGACTTGTTCCAAATTTTTCTTATTGTTCCTGAAGTACCTAACGTTCTCCCTTTTTCACTTTCGTACAGCAACCTTGTAGATTACAAGGGGTTAAATCGTTGCAGTTTTTTAAATTCGTAGTTTCATGTTTTCTAATTGTACTTATTTCATGATTTTAAATATATTGCATTAATAATCATAGGTAATTCTAACGTGAAAGATGTGCTCCCGGTGCAAAGTTACACTCGATTCTTTAGCAGAATTCCAAAACGGGCCCCTTTGTGACGCCGCAGAGTCAAAACTTATTTACCCGCCGGAAACCGCAGCGCGTGAAATAGCCAAGCATCTAGGATCTATAATTTAACCGTCTTGCAAACGCGCAGTTACATCAAAGACGAGAAGAAAAAGAATGAACGGTTAGAAGGGTAGAAGGAGAACGAACGGAGACAGGGAAGGATATATTTGCGTCGATGGCAGCCATTACTCGCGTTGGCCCAGGACCAACAATAACACAGCGACTTTTAAAAGCGAGACATGGCTCTTCCTCGAATCTCAAACATTTTCTTACTTTTCAACCAGTCCAGGACCACCGACTAACCTCTGTTTATACCGGCGTCTGTTGGACGTTCGATAAATTCACCGGCAACTTGAAGCGCGCTAAATTGCAACGTACTGTCGTGTATCGACGATCTTTCAAGAATTGTTGAGACGAGGAAACCGGTTTCCTTGAATTTTTTTCACTGTGCATGCAATTTTTGAGAAATTCTTCGAGAAATAGGTTTGAAATGTTGATAATGATGTACATGGAGAAAGAGAATTTTGAGGTATCCTTTAACACTAGAAGTACCAAACCAGTCAAAATGACTGGTACACAAATTTTTCAAAATATTCTCCAAGTTTACATAAGAGTCATAGGATAAATATTCTACGTCTATATCAATAAACATAAATCACCTAATCGATCAAATTTTCTGCCGCTTGATTCCCCCTTTTTCAAAGTACTTATTTAATTTATTAAAATATGTTAGATTTGTGGCCGGTAGTTCTAATGTTAAAGTAGTTGCTTCAACCGGAAGTCTTCCGGTACCAAGGGGTACACGACCGATTAGTCGATATAATGGCTCAGTTCTCGATATTTGGAGAACAAGTTTTATGTGGTTTCAAAATTATGTAAAACTAGCTCTATTTAAACTATGTTCTTCGTTAATAACAAGAGTTTTTCGAATAGAGAAGATTTTGAGACCAGTTGCCATCATAGTTGATTCTTGCTATACGATTTTTTAGGCTGGAATATTGGTATGGTGGTGCCTGGTTGTGTTCTCATTGAAATGAAAGTTTGATTTAACAGTTTTTATTGTATGGTTCAGTTTAATAAAAAGTCATCACAGTGGATTTATCTGAAATAAATTTTAAACAAGAGTTTCGAGGAAAGATGACACGCGGTCGATGACCGTCGAACTCCTCGCGCCACTTTAGAAATCTCTCGTTAAACGATTCCGTTCCATTAATTCCAATGCTTCTCCTCAATTAGAGGGCAAAGTTTTACGACTATCAAAGTAAATAATGTAACAAATATTGTCTCTGACAACACGATTTTCACTTTAGTCGATCGTCCTTTGTCCCTCGGCGCTTTTCGAAAATCTCGTTCCTTTGATTCTACAGAATTCCTTATTATCTTCAATTCATAGCCTTTCCTTATGACTCAAATAGCGTTTTATTCGAGACAATTCAAGTTTTCAATATCGAGCTGATAAATTGAGAGCTACTGGTTAGTTTTGAAACCATCTGCAAAACAAACGTTATTCTTTCAAACCATTATGTTTCGCCCGGTACATAAACCACTCTGTTCCACACTCTATCTTCTCCATCGTTAAGGAAATTAATAGAAAATCCTATTTTTCGTAAGAATCGCCATTTCTTTCGGTCTCTCAATCATCCCCGACGCCCGACCTCCGAAGTCCACGGGCTGCATTGATTTCATTAGAAACTCGGACTTTCAATACGAAGAAATAAATTCTTTCAAAGTGATAATTACAATACCATATTATACGATAAAGAGACAGTGGGCACAATCAGTAATTTCAACGAAAGGGGCTTCCCTCTGTGCAATTAGAATGATAACAAATTCATTGCATAAATGACACGAGGATTTATCGAATAATTAACATAAAACTGTCATAATTACTTAATAAATAACTTTATAAGGAGACTTCTTACAGGATTCGGAAATTATGTAACATTTTACTGCATAAAGTGTTTAGAATAAAAATAGGCATACAATGAAAAAAGTTCGAAACGTTTCTCCTCTATATTAAATTATTTTGTACATCCTATTATGTAAAATAATGGGATCGGACGTCGTAGAATCGTTAATCGATGAATTTGAAAATGTTAAGAGAACTCGAAAGACGCTTTCGTCATCGTGATAGTAAATAAAGACAGGTATCGGTCAGCCAAGAATGGTACCCTTCAAAAGGAGAATGATTCCAGACGGAAACGTCGCCGCCCGAGTTTCGGTCAATTGCGTTACCTTCTAATCGAATTCCCACGCACATATCAGCAATCTCGACCCCTCGAAAGGAACCGTCCGTTGATAATCCTGCATTTCCCACAAGGCTATCCATCACAGCGCCGATTGTTAATTTCTGTCCTGCACGTCTGTCATGATCCATCGGCAAGGGTTTTGCGGAAGTAGACTTCTGAAAGTTCCTCCCTGAAAGTTCCTCCTATCGAATTAAGGATTTTTTTTTAACCTCGTTCGTCAACTGAATTGTATTTGACACGATATCCTTAGATATTCGAACAGTCTATTTGTTCAATGTCTTGTTTTTACAATGTAGAAAAAGTTTCAAGGGATAATCTTGGCAATTTTTTTGGTTTTAATCTTTATGATCGTGTCGTTGAAGATCTAGCGTTTTAGATGGGGCTTTGAACCATCGAATAATGATATTAATATTAAGATGATATTTATTTGATTTATAGAGGGAGATATTAAGAGAAAATTGGTAGTAGACGAATGTGGGAGAGACTTGTAATACAAGAAATGTCAGGATCGTGAGGGAAGGTGTGAGAAGTGGACAAGAAGAGAGAAGAATGACTCTGGAGTGAATCAGACGATGAGATTTAGACGTCGATAGTGAGGGCGTAGATTTTAAACGTGCCAGCTAGAAAAACAACATCCAAAGTGATAGCTGCAATTAAGAATCCTGACGGCGAGCACCGTCCGTCCGTCAAGTGTGATACTACTGTTTGGACTATGTTGTTTTTTGTGTCTCGAGAGTGGATCTCAATTTCAGCTGGTGACTAAGCATTAGATTTAAGAAATAGGAGAATTACATTCAAGACCCAAAGGCTAATAGAATATAAGGACCAATACTTACGGCAGACAAACAGATTTATACCTATACGATGTTTAGTATAATTCCGCCCTCACTTTTGGAAAATCCTGCAAAAATTATTATTAACACTAGAACGACCAAGCAAGTCGAAATGACTTCTTCACAATTTTTTCCAATAATTCCCTAAGTTTATAGGAGAGCCCTAGACTAGAAATTCTAAGCTGATTTTATAAAACCCAGAGTTCCGAACCGATCATATTTCTACCCCTTTTTTCAAGGTACTTATTTAAAAAAATTTCAAAGCTCCGATTACTTAAAAGACACGTAAAACATTACATCTCAGTTCAAATTATCATATAAGTTAAAGTAAAAAAAAAATATAGGACCAGATGAAGGAGGTGTATTAACCCCCTAATATTTCAGAACAACTAAAGATTTAAAATTTTTAAAATTGTATAAGTCTTACAAATTGTGTTATAACTTTTTTCTCTAAGCATCACAATATCGGAATAATAAACAAACTGTACTCCACACGGAAAATAAATATTTACTGTATGGATACAGGCAAGTAGTATGAGGTCGTCCGTCATCAGACGCGTCAGTTTCTATTTAAGAGAGGTTACGATTTTCGTTTAGTGACTCATACATTTTCTAGCTCGATCCGTGACAATATAAGTTTCAACTATTCTCAGGGTTAGTGGGACAAGATCACTCATTTCACTTGTTTCCCTTCGGGAATGTTGACCTTACGTCGCGCGAACGTTCGCGCAGCTAGAAATACAGATTTCGCGCGTCAGCCGGACAAGTTCAAGCTGCACGGAAACAAACCTTCCTGTCGTTTATCGCAGCCTCTGAATTCTCGTTTGTTATTCGTCCTACTGCAGAGTACTTGTCACTCTAATGACGAGACTTCTGAGGAAATGAGCACTAAGGGGAATCATTTCTCTGATTATGAAAGTGGTCTAATTGTAAGACACTCATTGAAAAACAGTGAGTTTATTAACTATTTTACATTGCAGTATTTTACCGTAATGTGAAACAGTCGTTTTGAAATTGTAGAAATTAAGTCGGCAGTGTTGATTGTTGTGTCTTTGAATGGAATTCAATTAATTTCAATTATGACAGTGGATTAACAATAAGTCAATGCGCTCGGATGAGTTTGCAACTTGTGTGCAACAATTATGTAGTATAGTAAATATAGTAACAAAGTATTCTTCAATTTGTTTAAACTCAGACATTTAAATATCCCGAGACCAGAAATATCGATTTTGCATTAAATTTTTGCTTTCAACTCTATTTAAAAAGGGCTACTTTGTGGCTGCAAGTATCAAGCAAATAAATCCACAGTAACTCCATTAACAAAAAATGGATATTGACAATCGATGTATAAATTTGCAATATAATATCTTACTTTTGTGATTTCTCTTCAATAGCTTTTTTCTATGCGAAAAAAAGGACGAAATAACGCCTCGCATTTTCGTCCGTGCGTGAAGGGCCGAAGTTACGGATAAAAGAGTCCTTTACGACTCGCGCTATAAATCTATATTTAATAACTTTCGCATCCCGGCGAATCTCTCGACTAACGGTAAGTGTATCACGGAGCTATATAATCTTCTTACGTTTTTTCTCTTCAGATTTCTCTTATCCGCTCCATAAGATCAAAATCCGCGGCTTACTTAATTTTTCTCGATCTTCCCTTTTGCGATCTTACAATTTATCCTGACCGTGTATATTTGACTTTCTCTACCAATTGATAAATAATTTTTAAGCTTTCAAAACCACATTTTGTTTAACTAATTGTTTGAAAATTTATAGTATTTGAGTTATTTATAAATAACGATTAAGTTAATAGTTGACAATTCTGGTAGTAAAAAATTAAATATTTTTGCTGAGCATAGGGTAAGTCTGTCTCCTCCCTCTTAACTCATTTGCATCATATCACAAATTCAAAAATATATCTTTATATTAAGTCTAACAAGGGAATATCGCGAGGTGTAAATCACCGATTGCGATGAAATTTTAGTATGATATAGTCCTCGCGAAAATATTTGACCCGTATTTTTTTTATCGGCAACCGTCCACGTTAAAGGGGTGAAAACCGCCCCCAAAGTTGGGGTAACGAAAACTATTTTATCGAATATCTCCGAAACTATAAGAGATTCGAAAATTTCGTAAGAACTGAAAATTAACGTATTTCGACCACGAATTCAATGGTATAAACATTTTTTTAAAAACCCCATTTGTTTAAACAATATGATATAAAATACTTTTTCTCAACTTTGAGGGTAGTTTTCACCCCTTTAACGTGGACGGTTGCTGATAAAAAAATACGGTTCAAATATTTTCGCGAGGACTATATCACACTAAAATTTCGTCACAATCGGTGATTTATACCTCGGGATGTTCCCTTGTAAGTCTAACAGTATTTCAAAAAGTGATATTGTACTTTAATCGACCAATGTTGTATAAATAATTTGGACTGTTCATGTGTTGCTATTCACTCACAATGTGAATGCATAAATGCGTTTCGATGATAGCGACCAGAAAAAGTGCACGCAAATATGCGCTTGTGATGCAAATGGGTGAACCCTTCCATGCAGTTATTTTATTTTAATTTCACACATTCACTTTATTAGATGACTTCGTATTAACAAGCTTTATGAGACAAAACGTATGTGATCACTTCGATACTTCAGATTTTTCAGCAAAGCTATTATATTTTAAAGTGATCCAGTGAGATCTGGGCCACCTAATATGTCACTTCATTAAAATACAGTTATTTCCACTTAATGTATACAAGAGTCACATAAATGAAATGATCTGTGTCCCATAATTTTTGTCACATAACACAATGAAAAAGTTAAAATCGTGGGTCAAAATGTGAATTTCGACTTCGCTAATTTTTCCTCCCGTGAGAGAGAAGAACAGCCATGATTTACGTGGCTGAACGTTTATGATCGGAGGGAAACAATAAAGCGCACGTGTATCCACGTGTTCCCGAATCGACAAGCTTAGGCAGTTGGAAATTTCTCCGGGGAATTCAGACTCACCCTTGATTGTGCGACCTAGTTAGTTACAATTTACCATTCGCACCTTTCCTCCGCGACGTGACGATAAACAATTTCACCGAATATCTCCACCCTTCTTGAGTTTCCGATACTTGTGACCCGGTTGAACGACTTTGCGTCCAATTTTATCCCTATTTTTGGAAGATAGATTTCACTTGTTCACATAATTGTGCGATTGAAAACGAGATATATCTTCAAGTTTTCCCTAAACAATTCTTGTTACTTTAGAATTTTAGAAAATTTTTTGATGCGATGTTCCGATCCAGAAAGTCATTTCTCAAAGTTTTCAACGTGTGATACTCATGGCGCGAAAAATGGAATACGAAATTTTAAAGTCCTTCAAAAACTATTCCATTGAAAATATCAACCGATCGCAAAACTGACTCATTATTTCTACACTATTAATATTACGTTCAGTTATATGAAGTATCAGAAATCAGTGAAAACTTTTGTTTTGACGAATTAATTTGGAATCTTTACACTCCTCGTCAGAAAAGAAGTTGTAGGTCAAGGGGTTAAATTCTCCCTCCTTGATTCTTTTTAAATTATAATTGACCATATTGAAATTTCGGTAGATCGGAGGCCTTTTAGGGTCACCTCCAATTTTAAGGACCTCCAATTGGAGGTCACTCTATATTTCCGAAGAGAAACAAATAAAAAGAGTTAAAGTTCAAATATGAAGGAAAAAAGGACAATACAGAAGCTAAATGCATCGCTATTAAACGGTGACGTTCGATCAGTCTCTCGGAATGGGACATTTAATGAGCTCCTCAAGGAGAATGTAAACGAATTTTTAACGAATACGTAATTACGTTAAAACCTTGAATTATGAGACGTTATTAGTCGTCAGGCCGTGGACTAACGAAGAAAATGTCTAACGCACGTAATATCTCGTTGATAAAGGAAAGCTGCACGTAGCCGAACAATGGACGTAGCCTTAGAAAGGCTTTCGCGGTTAAGTCTCGAAAGAAAAGTCGGAGGAAAGAGTTCGCATTCGACATAATTCCCGTGAAAATAAATTTACTACCTCTTTCTTCGTTTTTCTTTTTCATCTCGGATCCATCGTTGTCCATTGGGCTTTTCACCGTCATAGAATTGTTCGTGGAACGATGAGCGACGATTTTGCGAGGTTGCCATCGCGTGAAACTGAGAATTTCACGATATTTAATATAGACTATACGTTAAAAGTTACTTAATGGTTGAAAAAAGATAAAATTGCTTACGGTTATATTATTTACGTAATATTAGTTGCTCTATAAAATTGATTTTTTTTTAATCATTTCGTTAGATTGTATAAACTGAAAGTTAATCATTAATTTACGAATACAGTTACTCTCCTTCGTACTTCGTTATTTCGTTAATTGGATCAACGACGTTGAATTCAAATTCACGTTATCTCTGGAAAATCTTATCGAAATTATCATTTAGTGTTTTATAATCTCACTGAGCCTATATTTACTTGAAACAGAACTTTAAATCCGTAATAACTGTAGTAGTTAAAGCCAAAATATAGAACAAACAAACGAAGGGAGTTAAACGGACGACAGAAGAGCTTCCTCTGAAATTTTTGTCTGACTTTCGAAACCGTCTGTCGAATAATACGCACCAAAGTTTTCAGACACTTAAGAAATGTCAAGAACCACATTCTTCGCTGTGCCATTCTCCATTCTTTCACGCTAGAACCAGATAATTGCATTTCGCATGAATACACTTTCGGTAAGAATGTAAATAAATGTTAGTACATAATAGTTTATTTATTTCTAGTAACTAAATTAACAGGTATTTATTTGGGAAACTATGATGGATATAAAAAACACAATCAGCAGGTAAAAAATTTCAAATGTTTAATATTGTAATATAATGTTTCTGTTGCCATGTAAAATAACGTTTATAAAATGGTAAAATCGTTGTTTTCGTACAAAGTATTTACTTTGATGCTTCTCCCTTCCCCTGATCGAATTAGAAAATTCTCTTTCGGTGCAATATAATTTAATCGACCGTAGAAACACTCGGTTTAAATACCGAACGGCGAATGCTCCCATCTGAAAGGTAAAACCGACGTTTCACACCGATTGCCCGAATAGAATGGATTGTGAAAGCTAAGTGGAATGCGTTTGGATTCCCAATACGGAATCCCATTCAGCCCGTATGGAACTTCTTTTGTACTCCGTTACCACCTTCGTGACAGAAGTAAAAATCTACATGGACAATTATGCTACGATCGTTTCGAAACTCCAATGAAACTAGGTTTTAGAGAGTAGTCAGCTTCTACTCTTCTCCGGTACAGGGTATTTCAAAAGTAGTTGTCATTGCTCTAAGGGGTTGTTTTACACCAGGGGTAGCCAACTCAAATAATCTTGCGGGCCATTTTGGAAATGCATCGTAACTCCGGGAGACCCATATTAGATTTAGACCTCCTATAGGCATTTTTTTTTAGTGAAAAATTGAAATACCTATCTATAATGAGTTCGTAGAATATAATTTAATTATTCTGCGAACTCATAACTGTAAACTCATAAATAAAATAGGCAATATCTGTCATATATTCCCAAGAATATTATTTTAAAATCAAAGTTAATTTCTTCTCATAATTTCGACAGTTAATTTTTGAATATATGGATGCACAAGTAATGTATTTTTTAAATACATTGTTTTCACTACTTTGGCCATCATAAAATAAATGTATTTTGTAAAAGTGTGATAGATCTCGCGGTACGAAAAGTGTTCAAGGCGGACCACGGGTTGTCCACCCCGGTTCTACACCCTTGGATCAGTTTTTAGAAGCAATTTATGCAAGCAGCTAAACGTCTAGGAGTCTTTCTATTGTTTGTTTTACAAGTATACAGTCATTGTTTATGAGTCACTTTTTTTATAATAACGCTGCATTACACATTTGGTTAGATAAATAAGCAATATTGTTCATTTCGAATTTTAAGATTAACACTAGATTTACGGATGATGATTATACCTATTTTTCTGTAGTAAGCCAATTTGACTCATACAAGAAAATTGAAGTTTTTTTGCAAAGAAACTAATTCCAAAACAACTTTAAATGAATGATTTATTTTTAAAAAAGTAACCGAACAATGTATTATATATATATAGTAATCAAATTTAGAATGAGCCAAATTGACTCCGTAAATCTAGTCTTAATTCTTCGAGCAACGAGAGTAATTATTTCCACCTCCCTGGCCAAGAAGTACGTTGATCGCTGCTTGTTGTCTAAATATACTCGGCGGAATTCGGCGACCGTAACCTACAGGTATCCTTTCCGCGAATCTAAATAATAAGTCGCTTTCGCCTCGCTATCAGTTCCCCCTTGACCGCCAACGAGTAATCAGTGCTCCGTGCTCGGATGTAACTATAATATTTTTACGTATTCGTATGTGTATAATAATTTTGAGATCCTGAATCACCAAATACTTCTCTTTTCGCGAGCTGCTTGGCAATTCATTCTCGCAGTGGTATTAAACCTTACTTGGCGGCCGTACGACTGCTTTCAGCCACCGAAACACTTAAAGCCTGGTCAGATCGTCCACAGCAAGGTATTCATTATATTTCTACCATTTTCATGATGCACTACAAATTAGAAAACTTCATCAACCTCCGTTTGCTTTCAAGGCTCTTTTCTTTCCTTATATCAACAATTCTCGAAAGGGAGCCGATGAACGATCGATTAGGTCTCTCGAATGGTTCAATTTCTTTCCTCTTTCTCGATAGAATGGTTTGGAAATATCGGATAGACTCAATAAACTAGAAAATCCATTCATAAGAACGACGTCGAAATTAACAGGAGAGAAGAAAGATTAAGAAAAAATAGGATAAAGCTATAAATTCTATGAACCTTGCGATTCTCTCCAGTCAACGATAAAAATAATTGCCTCTATTCCTCGTCAATGGAACCCTTTTTTTCCATTGATATTTCTCATCCGTGGAGTATAGAAAGTCCTATCTATTCTCGAAGCGTTCTCCAATATTTTCCACCATTTTGGCACCACTCGAAGCGTTCTCCACGTGGCTGCAGATCCAACTAGAACGTTGCGTAATGAAATTTCCTATTATAATCTCCCTTCTGCCGATATTGCACGGTAAAAATGACAAAAACAATTTTCAATTCGAATCCTTCATTGCGAATGAGCGATTCGTTTCATCCGGATTTCAAGCTTTTCAATTAACTCACAGCCGGCTGTCGTTTAGATTCTTAATTGCATGCACCTTTCGTTTAAAACGTATTGAGTGATACGTGGTAATCGAATTTCGACTCGATTACCACCAATTTCCCTTTCCCAGAAGAGAACATGTGATTGGTATAATTGTTGCAGAGTGCATTTTCACGACGGAATATCAGTGTGGAGATTGCGTCGTTTTGATGCACGATATTTTTTCATAAAAGCGAATACACAATTTTAACACTTTACCGACCGGTAGCCGATTAATCGGCTTTTCGGGCCAAATACTTTTGGACTTTTAACTTATTAATTGGTCGCTATGACAATTAATAAATTATTATTTTTCATTGTGGTTAACTGTGCCAAGGACTCAGTAAAGAAACTTTGCAATTTTCGAAGAGACATCAGTATCAGGGAAATATTTGCGTGCAAACGACCGATCAGAAGTGGGTAGGATGTTAAAAAATACTGGTCGGTAATGTGTTAATATTGCTATATGTAGGTGGTTTAATAATCGGTAGGTTAGTAACTTTTCTTTTTCATTGTATTTTAACCACTTGTCGTACTATAACGAGTGATACTCGTGATGTGATAAATTGGAAAGGAAATTTTTAAGTCTTACAAAACCTATTAAGTTGAAAATATCAGTGAGATGCGACACGATAAAATGATTTCTATGATATTAATGGTACGTTTAATTATACGATATGTAAAGAGTCACTGATCACTGTTTATTTTACTAATTTAATTCTGAATTATTGTGGAGGCAGTCACAAAGTAAATGGCACGGCAAGGCGTTAAAAGGGAAATACTGTTTGGAATTAATATGTTCTCATGGGGAATATTGACGAGTGGAATGTGTTACTACTGGAATTTTAAGTTTGTATTTGCACATAAGTTTGTACACGGAAAATAATTCTGTTCGATGATTCGATAATGTAAGTGTTGATTTAAGGCGAGTGTAAAGTACTACTTCTTTGTAAAAAACACTAATAATATTTACGAGTTTCCATTGCTAATTGCAATAATGAAACAGCGAAATTTTGCCAATTGTTATTTTATGTTTGCACATTATTCTTGCGTGGCAGCAATTCCATTTGATCATTTTGCGGACATAGCCATTAAAATTTATTCCATGATTCTAAATAAATTCTATCAGCACTTTACCGTATAAAGACTTCCCACCAATTTCAACGATATACTGTTGAAAATTTGCCAAATTAACATTTAACACTTGCAAGCCATTCATTTCTATAATAAATTATCCTTGACAATTCACGAGCGATAGCGAGAACACATATATTCCACAATATTAAATTTCACTGCCATATTAATGTATAAATCCTCATTATCGTCAATATTCACAATCCACGCCCACAATTTTACAAATTACCATTTAATACTTGCACACCGTTCACATTTACAATAAATAGCAATTTACAAAAGAAATCGGTCAAATCTATTCTACAACATTAATTTTGAATATCACTTCACTGCGTAAATTTTATCCCATTAATTTTTCTATCAGCCCCAAAATTCTTCAAATAATTACCAAAATCTCAATTGACATTCCTATGTTCAAAGAGAAAAATTTTTTATACTTTTTACTCGATCTAAAAAACTAAACAGACGAAGTTCTTCACATTCTTTGATGAGATTCCTTCAAAATGAAGAAAATAAGGTGCTTTTTCCACTTAGGACCATTTAAGCGTAGTATTTTTGCATTTAGGGCCATTAATGTTGGCGAAATTAAAGGTTTGATTTATGAATTTTTTTTTTAGATTATCCTCTAACGTATAGTTGCTTCGCTGGTTCCGAAACTCGCATAAAACTTTAACCCTTAGGCAAAATGACCATGGTAGTTAGAGCCAAGATACTCTTCAGCAACAACAGCGCTTACTTGATACCAGGTGGTAGATAACGTTCTCCACATTTTCCAAATTCCCATTCCATTTATTCTTATGTTGAGATATTTAAGAGTGTCTAAAAAAGCTTTCATGCGGTAACACATAGTAATTCTTCTTTTACTGAATTGATAGAAAGGCTGTAGTGGTTAATTAACCCTTTGCGCTCCGAATTATTTTATTAACTTGTTGTCAGATAAGCAAATATAATCTCGGCAAATTGTCTACTTTTGATTATTCGTTTTTATTTAATACTAGGACCAATTGTAGATACTGCGGTGTATTCCCGTTAAAATGCAAAATTATTGTTGATTTCGAAAAGTCGATAATTAGTATATGAAACATTAAGTGTCGCAGAAAGCTGTGTCGGGTGTAGCTCGATATAGGAGTGCAAAGGGTTAACTAAAGGCTCAGACCCCCACTCAGTGAGTCTGATCGTGAGTTTAAATCATCATCTAACACCTCTAAGAAATTATCTTTAAATTATTATTAAATATATTATACTCTCCATAATTTGTACACCATTTAAAACTATATCATAGATGAAATGATCATAGTATCTAAACTTAACATGCAAATCAACAATTGTGACCCCAAGAGTTACAGTGTCAACTCAACTAAACCCTTTGCTTTCCAATTATTGCGCTCGAGTTCAAATCACCCGCTAATTACTTAAAATATTATTTATTATACCATATTATCAGTAGTTCATACCCCTTCAAAAAATAGTAGAACATAGACGAATTTTGTTTGAAAAGATTGAAGGAATAGAAATTTTTAAAAAAACTGTAAAAGAAAGGTAGAAACGATTTTCAATTATCACACTCGCTATTCGCGCCTACGTAGCAGCGGCAGGTTCAAAGGGACTGTAAAAAAGGTGCGCATGCTCAGCGAAGGGCGGCGCGTTCGAGAGTCGTGCAGTGGCTCGAGTGATATATCCATTCAGTTGACCGGCACTATTTGTACGCCACGGTCGATGCTCCAGGAGGCACCGAGCATTTTCGATCCGTCCTCGCTGCCTCTTGTCACGTGTTACCTTCGTTGTATTTATCCTCGAACGTCTTACAATTCCTATCGTCGATCATAGTGACAAAATTCAAAGGACTTTCCGTATTCGAAGGAGATCGCGAGAAAACGTGATCAATGGTGTTCCTTTAATCGGTTTTCGTTTTCTTTTTTATAATGAAGTTTACCTCCTATTGAAGTTTATCTTTTAATGAAGTTTATCTCCTTTTGAACGTTCACCTTACACTCCGAAATCGAGCACGATAATGATACTCTGCGGAAGATGGTTTCGTTATGTAATATTTATTTAAACAGAAAGAAAGAATTTAGGAAGTCGATATCGGAGAATTTTTTTTTTAAATTGTGATATGAGCATTTAATAGATGAATGTATGGAGTAGAAAACAATGTAATTTTGAGTAGTCCGATCGGTTGAGTAATTAATGAAAAATATCGAGACGCTGGAACGGTGATGTATCGAATGGAATATTTACGTCTTCGGTCAACCATGGATGACCTGTATGTTGAAAATCGACGAAGATCAGGTGTCGAATTTATACATTGAATATTTTATACGAAACACGTAAACAATTTTTAATTATATTTCGCTCTATAGAGTAAAAGTACGTGTACTTATTTATTACAAATCTCGAAAAGGAAATGACAAAATTCATATGGAAAAATCGAAGGGATGTGTTTGAATTGAGTAAAAATCGCAGCCAATTTTGTAGAATGTGCAGCGACGAAAAAGCGATATAATCGACGTGAAAAAGTGGCTCGATGCCGATGAAAATCGTCGATCGATTTTAGAAATTGAGGAGATATAACGCGTTTAATTGGACGCGTTAATTAACGAGGCAGAGAGTTTCTGAGGCGAGCATTCGTTAGGAATGCTCGAAGAATCGTCGAAGCTTTCTTGTCGGCGGGAATCAGTAAGTAAAGGTGGAAGGAAAGGGAGAATCGACTCCTTCAAATTTGCCAGAGTTTCAGCGTTTCTCGCATTAACGATACAATTAATTTCTCTTGATTTTCTGTAAACTTATTCCGAGGTGCTACAACGGTTAATTGTTTCGACTGTTCGCGTTGTGCCTTTAACGTTCGTTACTTAGGAGAGTAATTTCGCATTCCTACGTTGGATCGGTATTTACGAAATTTGTTTCTCGCTTCGATTAAATGTGCGTCGGATGTCTCATTAACGTCCATTATTTCCACTATTAATTATCATAATTGAAATATTTCAACCAAAGTCTTAGCTTATTTAATTTATATTTTGCAACTTCCAATTGTCTCTTTGTTTCTTGCAAGATAATTGTAAAATTAACTCCTTACATTAAAATATTGAATCACCCTCGTGCCGACAAAGTAGGAAAAAAAAATTGTTACTCCGAAATTTCCAATTTCTTAATTTCACCTATATTACAAATTTCAACATAAAACCGATTAATTCCATTTTTAACAACTGTATCTCACTATTTCCTACACCTCCAGTCCTTCAAAACTCTATATTTATCACGATAAAAATTTCTTTCTAAAATCTTTAAAAAACTTCAAAAATTCTATTTTAAAAAATATAGAAATTAAAATAATCTCTTTTTCATACCTTTCTTTTAACTTCTTGAAACCCTTGCCAAAATCTGTTATTGACGTCTCTCTAAAAACTCGCAATTATCCCCGCAAAGTGGATACATTGGCGCGAAAACATTCGAAACGTTTGAATTGCATTCCTGCGAGGAAAATCACGCGATGGCTACGCAAGTCGAATCGTTAATTTGATCGGGTCAATTTGCATCCTAGTGGCGAACATTGGCGAACGTGTTGACGAGATTACGAGGGCACAAGGGTTAACTGACGTTAACTGACGATGCCAAGGTAAATCATCGTAGGTGCTTCAACCCACGTATTCACGTTTACGAAAGACAACGTAGTTTGCAGTAGGAGAAAAAAGATAAAGAAAGAGACGAGAAGAAAATATTTATCTCCGAACGATAGGATTGTTCACGAGGGCAGGGATTTTGCGGATAAATCGTAAACGACTCTTTGTTTCCGACGCAGTCTGATTGAATAGCATTGAGAAAATGTGGAATATCTAGCGGGTCGAAGAGTTTGTTTAGGCGGAATTCAACTTTTGATATTTTTGTATACGAATTTGAAGGTACATTCTGTGCGATGTTGGAATCACTGGAATCTTCGCGGTTGAATTGAGGGAGGCTTTTTAATTCCGTCTCTTTCGATTAAAGTCGTTTAAAATTAAGATATAATTAATCCCTTGCCTTACCATTTCTATTTTCATAGAGTGCTTAATAACTCAAAATTAATTGCAACTAATAAAAATTTTCCTTTGACTTTCGACATTTTGTATAATTAACTGCAAAATTAATATTATAGAAATAATTTGGTTGCCTCGTAACCGACTGATATTTTCAGTATAATAGTTATTTGAAAAGTCGAAGATTTCGTATTCCACTTATAGAGTCACTTGTGTAACACGCCATTGTAAGCCAAAGGATTAAATATCTCTCGAATTATAAAACTATCACCTAAGTAAATTGAATATTTCTAATAGTACTTTTTAAAAATACTGTTACCAATTACATCGACATAAATTTTTGTTTAATATTTCTAGCCTTCTATACAAGATACAAATTCTTCGTCAACATTTAAAAATCAGTCTACACCCTCTACTTATACTTCTAAAAACGTATATATACGTTATTCACAGTAGAAACTTTAAACTATCTACCCGGAATGAAAAACCGCCCCTACAAAGACCTTCCACTTAAATCACGTGGGTTGCGTGTAACACCATAAAGAACGATCTCCGTGAAAAGGGCAATTCTCAAACGACCATCCATCGTCTCGGTGAAATTTGCAACCAATCATTTCGTAACATCGAACTTTATAATGTCACAAAATACATCAGTGAATTTATCGTTGAAACCAAAGGTGACTTTGTCCGTCTGCTTTAAATCGCGTCAAAAGAGGCCTCCGCAATTCCCCATGGATCTCCTCGATTTATCAAGTGCACCGAGACACGATGTTTATGAGGGCTCGTCAGTAATTATCCCTGTTGGGCTTAACGTGAAATTACCTACGTAAAAATTCGCGAAAGGACGAGTTACGCAGTGCAAATACACGAAAAAAAAAAGAATTTCCAGTTGTTCGATCAAAACGTGAACGAATTGAAACAAAAATACATCACTTTGAATTGAAATTTGTGAACATCTTTCTGTGTTAATCGATGCAATGTGTGTTGCGTTGGTGTCGCGGAAAAGTGCGCGGAATTTTGAACGTACGAGGAAAGGAAACTTAAAAAGAATGTAGAACGAAAGGAAGGAAGGATCGATCCTACGAGATTTTGGGACAGAGCAACGTCCGATACGTTCATACACGTTGACGTATATAGTTCGAACGTCGATAGGTGCGTATATGTACGTACGCACGAGGTTGGAAAATCACCGAGAGAAATTTGTGAGAGAGCGCGAAAATGCTGTCGACGATGTCCAGTATAGGACTCGAATTGAATTCTTCCTATTACACCACCGTGATTGGAAACAGCGAACTCGATGGGTTTTCGGGTATGCGTTTTGTTTTCTCTTCAATTTTACGTGCAAACTGATCAAAACGATTGGAGGATAGATGTTCTTTGTGGGGTTGAGGATGAGTTTTGTTACAGATTTCTTTTGATACTTGAAACTAGCATTTGAGAGACAGAGAACAATTTGACGATAGTATTATGGAAAAATTGTGACGCGAAAGGGAAAATAGATGGAGTAGAATTTTGAGAAAGATAAAGAAACGTATATATTGATATTGAAAATATAATTAAGAATATCTAGATTTTCGTTTTGTGTTGCACTTTTGACACTAAAACAGCCATGGCGGTCAGAATTGAGGGGATACCATTTTTTTTTAACACTAGAACTACCGGCGTCGAATCTATTATATTTCAATATATTAAATTCTTTAAACTTTAAGTATTTTGGAAAGGGATGGAAAAGATGATCGATTCAATAATCTATATTTCATAAGACCAACATAGAATATCTGTCCTATGAACTTGGAGAACGTTTGGAAAAAATTGGAAACCAGTCATTTTGACTTGCTTGATAGTCCTAGTGTTAAATTCTCCAAGTCTACAGGGCACTATGCAATATATTGTTTGCAATTTATTTTGTTCTAAAGTATTATTATTCTTTGATTTACCTAAATATAATAGATATAATGGCGGTAGTTTTAGTGTTAAATTCTCTATAATAATAAGAGATTTATTTTAGTTGAATAAGGGACATTAATTGAAAAATGCAAGGTATTAATAATACAGGTTGAAAAAAAAAATAAAAGACAAATGAATCAGAATGGAAAAGTAACTGAGTGGGAGTAGTGAAAGGTCAGGATGGAATTATATTATTTCAGAATCCATAAGCTGAAGCAAAAGCTATGGAATATTTGTAACGAGAATATGGCGATTTAATCATAACTTTGTTAATGAACTTAAAGCTACATGACTACAAAATAATTAGCATCTTTATTAAGTTTCGATAACAATATTACGTTAACCGATCTTTCTACTGTATTTTCTGTTTGTGCGTTTATTACAAAATAAACCTGTAAACATCGTTTTTCAGATTGGGTCGATTCAAAATATTTGTTGTAAAAAAAAATGTAAACACAGATCTCCCGGTTGTTTTGAAAAGCGCACACGACCATTTTATTAAAGCATTTTGCAGTCTGCAAAATTTTGTTTAAACTCGAATAAAAAAAAGAAAGAAATGGGAATAATATTCGTTTTCATCTTGAAATTTCAATGTGAAATAATATTCCGTTGAAAAGAAAATCGAGAATCCGATTATTTTGACGTCCGAATTATTTTTCCAATTTATTAAATATTTTATATCTATACATATAGCAAGCGATATTTAAACAGCGAAATAACATTTAATCATCACTAAAACCCACGTCATTTTCCCATCCATTGATCATTCGATTTTATTTGCTTATTTAAAAGCACATAATCGTTGTTCAATCTGAAAATCAATGTCAATGAAAACCAATATCGAGTATAACTCGATACAGAAGCCTACGGTTTATTTGTTTTCAGTTTTACATCACAGAGAAAAAATCAAAAATAAATTGTTGTTGCAGTGATTGAGCCGGAAAATGCGACCGCTGATCTTTACATGCTACCTGCTTACATTCGAACGACGTCTATGGTTATATGCATCATGGTTATGGTCCTCGGGATAATAGGAAATCTTATGGTGAGTGTCTTTCCTACCTTGCTCTTATGCCCTGGAAAATGTAATATTATTTTTATGAAACGTCTTACAACTGTATTTGATAGGTTTTCTTTTGATATCTTGAATGCCCTGTGTACGTATATTTGGAAGAGGGGTGCAATATTTTTTTCTATTATCTCTTTCTATCTTTAGTTAATATCTTTTATATAGGGCTATGATGGATACAGAGTTGAGGGTTTCAGTTCCAATTAACGGATACAAGTTCAAATGTCTGTAGCCTCTGAGAAATATTTTTCTAAGTGGCTAATTACAATATCATAGTCTCGATAATTTGAAAAGACTTTAAATTGTAAGTTCTGAGTTAAATAATTATAGTACTCACAGCATAAATGTATAATGGTATTAACAACATTCGTTAGAATTACAGTAGCAACGGAAGTAGCTTATTCGTTTTTCAATTAGTGTGCTCGAGTTAAATCGAAACCTGCTCATTACCTTATTATCTAATATACAATAGTCTCCGTAATTTAGTACCCATCTAAACTAAGTAATAGGTTCCTCCTAAAAAGACCTAAATAAAAAAAAACAAAAAATATTTAAATCTTCACTTCTGTACAGTTTCTAGAAAGAAATTTTCCAATCCGTCCATATCAATTTCAAAAAGTCTTTCTTTCCATTCATATTACTGGATTCGATCAACTTATAACCAAATTTTCAAATCAATTACTTATTTGTTTAATTTCATTCATTATCGAGTCAAATTTGATAAATTTGTATTACCGAAAGATAAAATCTCAATGATGTCAAGGTTTCTTCGGAAACCTTTACATCTACGAATGTACCTCCAATATAATTTTACAACTTGTCTCGTTATCTTACAATTAGTAAAAAGAATTCCACAAAATGTATCGTCAGAGATGAAAACTCGTTTAACAGGAATATAAAAAACAAAGTATCACAACATTTTCAGGTGCCGTTGGTAGTTTTGCGGGGTAAGGACATGCGGAACAGCACCAATATCTTCCTGGTGAACCTCAGCATCGCTGACCTCTGTGTCCTTCTGATCTGCACGCCAACGGTCCTCGTGGAGGTGAACTCTGGCCCGCAAATGTGGCCTCTTGGGGAACATATGTGTAAGTCTGATCATCTCGAAACACATGACGTAGCTTGTACCTATTATTACACGCCGATGTCCGACGTGTTGACGCGACTGTTTGACCGGTTGGTTGAGATGGTTTGCCATAATTTTGAAGTAATGGGTTCGCGTTAACAGATATAATGATTTCGATTTTATTAGTATATTTCTGTGGCGGGAAGGTTTGTTTAGAAAGTTTTACGAGAGGATTTGACTGGTTGGTCAAAATAGATTTTAATTTCAGTTCTTTGAGATTTTAACCTTTTTTTTGTCAGTGGTGATATTGTTTAGAAATGTGGCCAGTTGGAAAGATTGATAGAAAGATCTTTGAGTTTTTAGGATATTTTCGTAGGAGGGAATTTATTAAACATTTTGACGAGAACTTTGGCTGACCGATCAAAATAGTTTCACATAATTTGGAAATAATGATATTCGTATTTAAGAAGAAATTAATATTTGTTTTATCTATTTTTGTAGTTGTAGTTTCGTTCAGTTTTAGCTGGAATATTAGATTGGTCGAATACGTTGGAAGAAAAAATTTAGAAATTATAATTGCGTGACAACAGGTAGAATTATTTTGTCATACGTTAGTACATAGACAGATTTTAGTCTCTTAATATATTTTTATAATAATATTTCTTTTTTTATTCGATTTGGAATGATCGGTTGCTCGAGTAGCTCATATCCAATAAAAAATTCAGACCACTTGAACGTCCTTAATAAAAGACTAAATGGATTGTATTTTTAACGCTCTGAGCATCGGTACAAAAATAATCTCCGTCATCATTTATTTCGCTCTTTAATCGCATAGGTCGAGATTACTTTATCATGAGAGTTTAATAGATATTTTTCACTTCATAGCTTCAACTGAATCGAAACGAATTCACTTTTAATAAATTCACAATTACAAAGAGTATAAGTAGACATAGATGAAAATATAACATTGCACTACAAATAAAATTAGTCTATAATTATCAAAATCAGTAATCAACCGAAACAAGTGGATTATATTAAGTCCACCCTTATTTCGACATAAACGTCGACGTAGAAATTACTTTTTCTAATTGTACCTGAAAAAAATTCAGTTCTATCGATCAAATTATTCAATTTCATCGATAAGTAAACTCTTCCATGAATCTTGTAACTAGGTAGCTACAATTTTTGCAAACATTTTAAAATGCACTCTCGATTTGAATAATTCTACTTTACTGATATGCCAAATCATCGTAAAATATTTTGATTAGCCATTAAATAATTCACAATAACGATTTTCTTTTGTTTCATGTAGTCTTCAGGTTTATATTAAAATTGTCAATGTTAAAAATTATAAAAGCGAAAAATTCTTTCAGTCCAAAGATTTTCATAAAGAAAACGCGTATCCTACGAGGCCAGCACGAAGCTCAATTCGTATTATTATACATTTATCTAACCAGAAAATAGTACACCATCCCTAATTTCAGTTCCAATGAACGAGAAGGTTTAATCGTGTTGCACTGGATCTCATCCAAGAAAGTGTTTCAAGTCGAATCGCGTTATTTTGTCCACCGTTAACTACAAACTTACCGGCTTTTATCTTGTGTGCCCATTCAGTCATTTTATAATTTGTTTACTACAACTCCTACTAAGTTTGACACGATATTCTCTTAATTTTTTAACAAAAGGTAACCGTTTTTTTTTGTATTTCTAAAAAGTATGCGATAAAGTTAGAGAAACATCCTTCGGAAAACGATAGTACCCAACATCTGTGAATCGATGTAGCCTCGAAGACTTTCAATCTTTTCGATTTTGAAAAAAATTGATTTTCAGTTCCCATGCTGTAGATTTCTCGTAAACAGTCGAGAGAATTGTGGTGACTAAGGATGTAAATATTTAGATTCACAATCGATAGATCCGACTAGAAATTGTCTTTCCCACCAGTGGGAAATTTTTCTTAAATTTTTGTTTCATATATCAAAGACTAGATAGTTCAAAATCTACCTAAAGAAGTAGACATGTTGATTCTTTATTGCATTACATAATGTCGTCACAGAGTTCGAAATTTGCTGGAGTGGCTGTGTTCTTTATTAAGTCAACCTTTTTAAACGTCAGGATGATAGTGTCATCGTAAATCCCAAGGTGAAACCATGAGAAGCCACTTGTTCTATGTTTTATGTCTACCAGCAAACTACTTTCTGTTTCGTTCTGAAAACTTTGAACCATCTCTCCGAGGAGATGTTCCCTGTGCCTGTCGGAGTTTAAAAAGCATAGTAGAAGATTATGGCTTCGATCAAAATTATTATCCTGGCGGGAAGTTCGTGATCTACCTACATTCATGATCGTTTACCCTATATAGCTGACGCTGAAGTATGGCTTAATCTCCATCGCGTTGCATAACGTCATTACGAAGTCTAATAACGTTAATTCAATAAAGAATAAAGCTACTTTACAGATTTTCAAATTTAAGTTTTACATTAACTAGCTTAACTAATGCATATAACTATATTTATCTGCATTCACCTTCGATCATCCCCCATAATTATAAGGTCTCTCGCATAAATGGGACCAGTTTTTACGAAAGATAAATCCCTTTGAAAAACCTTTGATTTCCTATAACTATTAAATATACGGACCTACCAAAACTAATTAAAGACGATCTGAAAAAAATCAAAGTCCAAATGGAATATTTTCCCGAAATTTTCACTTAACACTTTGCCGTCCGCACGTCTCATCAAAATTTGTTTGCTTGGCGCCGGTAGGACTATTTCAGATTGTCATAAATCGTCAAGTTTTACTAATCTCATCGTCAGTTCTCTTGAGGTTTTAATCCTGTCCCTTTATTTTCATGAAATTTCGAGGATATATATATATGTAAATAAATGTAAAATTTGTTTGTTTTATATATTTTCTTATTTATATTTTGCGCACGACACCACCGTGGTATCGCCGGCCGTTGAACAGTTGTTTTCGCGGGACACCCCAGTGGTGTCGCCGGACGGCAAAGTATTTATAAAGAACAAATGGTCCGGAATCCTTCTAAAGCCATATTACCCATGTGAAATGACATAGCAGATGAAGAAATACAATACATCTAATGCGCCACCCCTTACAATTACACCACTTTTCCCCTAAATTTCTCCCACTTCCCATAAACACCCCACAGACAATACGCTCGTTACTTTAACTTAACGTTCCTCCATATCCTCTTCGACCATTAGAGCACCACTCCGAAGTCTCATTAGAGAACGAAATCACCAATAATTAAGCCACTCGATTCTCCTCATTTGCGATGTACCTAACTGTAAGAGTTAGCACTTTGCCGGCCTAAAATATCCTTTCGACGGATCCCACGGAAATCGGGTCGATCGACGGAGAACAGTTTGAAAAGGGTCGGAGACGATTCGCATAACGAAGAGGGAAGATTCGTATAACGAAGAGGAAAGAGGGAAGAGGGAAGAGGGAAGATCGCGGTGGTGGGTCTATCGTTCGCGCAACGAGACATGGTTGGTTCTCGTCGAGGAGAGCCAGAGATTTCGATGGTTCGGGTAAAGAGGATAGCATTTAGGTGTCTGGGTTTTATGAGCCGCATACGGTTCACCTTAACTTGATGGACTTTCGCGCGTCTGTGGAATATCTCTCGTGGCATTCCTTCGCTCTCGCTTTGCCCTTCCACTTTGACTTCCATTTCGGCCGAGGAAGTCGGGGAAACTGAATTGTAGCGCGATATCGCGCTGGAACAATTTACATGGCAATGTTTTCAATTTGTTGGAGGAACTTGAGCTTTGAAAGGATTTTCGCGCATTAATTAATACCTCCTCTGTTCCAAGATATCGTAGGCTAAACGTAGAAGGGCTTTTCGTGGTTACTTGGATCTCCCTGTGGTGGATGTTTTATTGTAAGTTTTCAGAGATTTACTTGTAGATACTTCATTCCTTTAAGCTGGATAATTGTCTATTTTTGTTGGTACAATGTTGAAGTCATTGATTGTACTATTGGATGAAATGTGATTTTTAACTTGTGCCAGTATTTTTTACCTTTGATGCCGATAATTATTGATATCGGATAATAAATAAAATTAATAGCTTAATTTCATTATTGATCAAATTAATTTAAATTACGAAAAATTGGAAAAATTATTGCAATCGTAAAGACCAAGTGTCTTAATTTAAAATGGGTAGATTTTAGCTATAATTAAGTATTTTTTCATATTGAGGTACCAGTTCCTGTATTTCCACGTGTATCAATACAGTTCCTGCCAACAAGTTTATTCGGAATCTGGAAATCTGAGGTTCTATCATGGATAGTCGTCTGAACTGTTGCAATTTTGAAATTTTTATGTTTAATGGCTTCAACTAACCCAGATCATTTTCTTGATGGATTTACCGATTAATGCTGTTAGATACCTTTATATTCACGTTTAATCGTGCACGTAAAATGCAACGATAGCGAGTACAAAGCATGACTTCCGGTAGTATAATCGAAAGGCACGCGGCTTCCTCTCGTATCTGTCGCGATAAAGGAAAAAATTTACTGGGCATTTTAACATGACCACCCTTCGTCAACCTCGCCGTATCGTTCGGTGTCCCGCATAACTTACGACACTGGCCATTTGTATCTTTCGGGGGCAAACAAGGCTAGAGAAAAATGACAAGAAGACCTGGCAAGATAAAGGAACGTTCTACAATGTGTTTTATACATTTTAGGAAAGCCTGTCTCCTTGAAAGAATGGGACAATGTTATAAATTATTGCAGTTCCATTTACTACGGTTTTCTATTTGGCGGATAACTATTAAATAATCTTTGTATTATTTAATGTAAAACTGGATATATTACCTATATGTAGACTGCGGATGTTTATGCAAATTTCGAGTTTCACAAATGCAGGTGAGACAGGAAAACCTATCTAGGGATTTATTGCACTCAATAAATATTACAACAAATACCATATTTTGGATATTTTAGATATATTTTTATATTATGGTCTTTTTGTATATTTTAGCCGTACTTAATTTGTCATAAATGGTGCTTTTGTTATTTGGTACAAATATCAAATATAATTTGTTGATATAATCATACGCATACTGATAATTTTAGATTAATTAATGTTATTTGAAGCTTATTTACTTACTTATCTTTGGATTGCTTGATAGGAGGTATAAGAATAAATATAAATTTCAGTTCTGATATAGAGAGTACAATTTTAGAATTAATAATGCAAGTCGAAATCGGAAGTCCTAAGGGGAATACGCAAATTTTTGAAGTATTACATTTTTATGATACAATGGCAATGGTAACAATAATTTTCCGTGTATGCGAATGTCTGCAACCGTTATAAAATTCGCAATTTTAAATTTCTACATGCTACATATGACTTCGAATAAAATTCTGCAGCATCAAATGCTTTTATATTACAAAATTCCTCAAATTAGAAATTCCTCATTTCCGAATTTTTCCATATGTCGGAGAAGTGCCGAGTTTCCATTATCGTAAAATATTTTAATATTAAAAGAAACGAAACTTCCCTTGGTTTCCTAATAAGTTCAAAAATTCACTTAACCTTTAAATCTCGAATTCTGGGAGACTTTACGAGGCAGCGGTCGGAAAAGTTAGGGAAAAACAATTCCACCGTTTGGCAAACGTGCAAGTTAATTCTTATCTGATGGTACGCGGAACCGAGTGTACATTTCTCCTGGTGTTCCACTTTCTTCCTGGTTTCTGTTTGGAACTCTTAAAGGTATTAGCTTCCTTCTTTTTCCCCAAACGAGAAATCAACATTTCAGTATTGAATTTGCCTCGAAAATCTGGGACAATCGTCTCTAATGACTTTCAATATTAATTCGCCCGACTCTTTGATTAAAAATCGTGCTCGTTTTACCAGCGAGAAATGAAAATTACGAATTAATTCTGTACGAGACAATTTTTTTTAATTTTAGCGATCACCTGGTAACTCGTCGACGAAACGTGGAGCTAGCATAATAACTTGCGAAAATTAATATTTTACATAGAAAAAATGGACAGATAGAAGCGAATTTTGTGGGATATTTGTCGAACACTATCTAGGGACCTACGGTGTTTATAGATTTAATGAGAATATCTTATATGAGAATTTTTTTCATCCATTATGAATATTAAATTGGTGAAATAAAAATTAAAAAATTATTTTATGCAGATTTGATGCATTGTGCCTTGTTAAGTACATCACAATTAGTTCGTTTATTTCTAAGTGCAGAAATTCTTTAGTGCAACTCGGTATTATGAGCCGTAGGGTTAACCCTTTGCGGACGGAGACATTTTTGAACATTGAGAAAGAATCATTTATTTGGCGATGAAAGAAACACTTTTTTATAGGAAAGACAGTCTGTCAATATATAGAAGTTGAAATTTACTCTTTGTAGAATAATATTTCAACGGTTATATATTAATTTTTCAACTCTAACCGTTTATACATCCACCGACAAACTATAAACAATTTATTTCTTAGACCGCATACTTGCGCCCGTCGTCCTCAAAGGGTTAAAGACTCATTGTCAGATTTCCAAACAGTGGGTTCAAGGTCAACTTCTCATTATCCCTTATCGTCAAAGTCAACCTATCTAAAATTGTAGATCCTAGACGAAACGTCCTAACGGCAAGAGGTTGTAGTGTCTTCAGAATTAAAGACTAAAAGTACCAACCACAGTGAAATCCAGTCCAACCCTTTGCACTCCGAGTTATCTCAGACTTTACCTATTAGAAATTTGGTGGCACTTTACTATTTGCTATCTTGTGCCGTTTTAACAGAAATATTCATATAAACATACATTTCTCAAAATATTACGATGAAGTCCATCCTTACTAAATTAATAATTAATAATTTCGAAGGTCCCCCTAGAGGATGCAAACGAGGGTTATGGGAAAATTACGATGTCCCCTCAGGTGAAACATCGGAGTTCAAAGGGTTAATTTTTCGTTACATCTGGAAGTATTTTTTTACATCAACTGATAAACAAGTATCAATCATTTGAAACCGATTGAAAATTACGGGAGCCAAGGAAAATTACCATAACAATTACATCCAAGGAAGAATAAAAAGATATAGGTATGTCTTAATACCAGCTTCTCAATTTGTCACCCCCCTAACGAGTTAAGTTTCCACGATACCACTCGCAGAATACGGTCTGCTTAATTTATAATTAGGGATAAACGACCGGACGATTAATTCCATCGATTCTCGTCCAAAATCCAGCTAATTCCAAGCTCAACCCCCCAGACGGAGTTCCCTCGAAGCTTTGACTTTCCCGTAAATCCGAAAAGAGGGCCGTAACCCGCGACGGGACGTGGAATTTTGTAATTTCCCATGAAATAAAATACGATCCCTCTTGGATTCCGCGGGTTTACGAGGCGAGCTTGTGACTGAGCACCGAGTACTTTTTCTTGGCAAATTGGAACGCGATGTTTCCGGGAGTTAACTCGACAAAACACACGGATTTCTTCTATTTTGGACGAGCAGTGTAGTTTAGAATTTTGCGAAGGATCATTTGTTTTTTGTTATATTGGAATTCGCCAGCTGTGGCCGCGAATGTAGAAATGAAACATGAAACTGAAAAGGCTGCAAAGTTTCAATGGTTCCCGTTTCAGACATTGTAGAAAAAGCATGAGAGAGTGCAACAAAAAAAGAATTGCGAATGGTTGATCCACAGTCATTTTACCGAGGAGTTATAGTTTCAAGGGGATTCCAAACCTTCGAGATTCTGGTACTACAAATCATGGGAGAAAAATACTTCAAAACTGCCGACTGGGGAATTCGGACTTACGTTTGCTGATTAGCTGTCTAATTGTAAGATTACTTTAGTTTCAGCAAAAAAAATGTGTCTCAAAGCTGACTACTAAAATTATAGCGATCCTGTACATTTTTCATAACACAATTGTTCACAACAAGTATTGACAAAATTTGAACTCAAAATCTTAGTTCAAAATACTAACTACTTTCAATTCCATCAGAAGTAGTCATCTTTTAGATCAACTTTTCATAAAACATATTTTTCATTTTAAAATATATAAAATATCCACCATATAAATGTACCATCCACCTTCTTTGTCCGTTAAAAATTTCAATATATATTAACGATAACTCGAGATACAAAAAAAAAACGAGATAAGAAGTTCTCAATCACCCGATATCCGTGGATAATGAACGACAGTTTTAAAAATGAAAAACTTCTGATTAATTAAGTCGTAGTTACACCCACGGAGTTATAAAGACGCTGCTGCAAGATTCCTTTACTTCCATTGAATTCTCCTTTGAGCATTACTTCGTTAAAACTCTTAATTCAGAAAATTTCTTACCGCTCCTCCTTTGCGCTCGTTTAATCCACACTTTTAGTGAAATATTCTCTAACATTTTCCCACCAAATGCCCTCCATTCTTTATTGTCAATTTATTTATTTTACCCTATGAAAATAAAATAACAAAGAACACAAATTATCTTCTTACAAATTATAAAACAATATTACCTCTTACACTGGATTCATTTAGCAGCCACGAAAAATAGCTCAACAAATTGAGTTTACCACGCCAAAAGATCCCAAAAGAACTCCGAAAGATCACACGCAATAGGTAAAAAGATCTCGATGTATCTTTATATCGAAAAACTACGGTCGCAGCTTCCGGAAGTTGCAGGATCCGGATCGTTGAGAAATACCGGAGCGATTCATGAAATTATCTGAGGTTCCTTGCGCTCGAGGCGCAGCTGTCGTCCCGAATTCGTAAACTTTTCGGATAGTGCTTGTTGGCGGAGCATCCGACACGAGTTCCAATGGCAGTCGTTAGTGAAGTTCCGTGAAAAAGAAACAAGCCGAGCAGATGCCGCTAACAAGGTGTGAAACGCTTGTGGAAAAATAAACGCGAACTTAATGACCCTCGGCGATATTTCATCGCAAAGGAGCGATTATTTAAAGGAGCCATCGATTTTACCATCCTCTGGTCGATTTAAAAATGTAAACGCTCCTTCTTTTCTCATAAAAGTGCAGTTGAAATGTTTGTCTTTCTTTTTCCTGTAATGTTCAGGGTATTGCAAACCTATCATTCTGTGTAAGGGTTTATCAGCCAAATGTTGACCACATCACTCCTATTACTGTGAAGAATTTAGTTCGACCTTTTCTCATTGTTTTCTAATTTAACTAAGTAATTAATGAGTTCCTCTTTATTCCAATTTTAAGGATCTACAGTTTCAGATAGAATTCGAATTACTATGGCTACAATACATGAATTAACTACTTTAATTAATTATTAATTAACTGGAACTCACAAGCAAGTCAAAATGACTGGTTTGCAATTTCTCCCAAATATTCTCCAAGGTTATAGCAGAGTCATAGAGCAGATATTCTACGTTGATTTTAGAAAACACAAATTACCGATTCGACACTTCTTTCCACCTCTTGATTCTTCTGTTTGCAAAGTACTTATTTAGTGTATTGAAATATAACAGATTTGACACCGGTAATTCTAGTGTTAAGACATAAGGTAAAATTTCCAAATGATGATATGTGATTTGTATTCGGACACACTGATCGAGATGTTAGAGACTTTACTTTCATATCTGCTATAACTTTCTGGATTATTATCTGAACTGATCTCGGACTTGTTTCATCGAGTTCTCCATTAATTTCGTAAGTAGGAAACAGAAACAATTCATCGCTTATTGTCAAACGTTTTTAACTTAATATACGCTTAATAATTACTACCTTGCTCGTTAAAAGGTAGCTTAATAGTAATAACAACGTTTCGCAGAAAAACGAAAATTTAGTTTGCATTTAATGCACCTCCCAGTTAAAAGCTCTTTTTTTCCTTCCTTTGTCTCGAAAAAGCGTGCATTTTTCAAACGTTAAAACATCGACCTTTTATTTATTCGATCACTAATTCTTACTCTTTTAAATGTACACTATACAAATATCAAACATAATTGCACCTCAAATTATAATTTTAGATGCATACTCTTAAACACCTTATTTAAATATTTCCAGAAAAAGTTTTCAAATTGAAAGCTATCAATATCAAGGGAATAAAAACATTATGTAATGTCATTCTACATAGAATTATTTTTAAAAAAATATCGCTATAAAGTACGCATAGACTTATTAAGTAGGTTTCTTGTCGTCCGCCATTTTGGAGAACGTAGGCGAGGAGATTACGCGCAGGAGTCTTTCCACGAACGTTCCCCCGGATTTAATAATAATAGAAAAATGTTAATAGCCAAAAATGATCACAGATAAGCCCATAAACCATAAGAAACTCGAACGAAATAACTCGATAGCATTGTTCGACGTTAAATCCTTCAGCGGATGGTATTCGCCGGGAAATTAACGGCAACAGCGATTTTCTCTTTTCTGTTCTCCTCTGATCCTCTTTAATACGAGGCACAATTGGAGAAGATCTCGCGAAGGAGGACCGAGAGAGTCAGCTTCGGAGGCACATTTATTACTGATGTTACGAAATAAATAAAATCCTCGCGGTAAAGCAAAAAAAGGAAACGAACGCCCATAAGTTCTCGCTAAAACGGCTGCTGTTAGAAGTTAATGAATCAATTACGCCGGCTGACGATAAATCCTTGGGCAAGAAATGACTTTCCTCGGAAAATCTGCGACAGTAGCGATTTTCTTTCTTTCTTTCGCTCTTTCTTCTCCCCTTTCTCCGATTTATTTATATATTTCCCCTCTATTTATGCGTATCCCTGTCTCCCTTTCTCTACAAGTATCCTTTTCTTCCAACAGATGCTACTGTTCTTTTTCTCTTTTTAATTTCTCGCACTCGTCATCCTTACAATTCTCTATATCTCTTTAGACCTGTTTGTCTCTTTGTCCCCCTGAATCTCTATTTCTTTAGCTATCTCTCCAATCCTTTCTCCCTCTGGCTTTCTATTTCTCTCAATATCTTTATTTCTATTTACTTTTGCATATTTCTCTATCGTTCTAATTCTACTTCCCTCTCTGTTCATCTCTGTCTCTTCATTTTCTCGTATCTATCTACCCCCCTGCTTCTCTCTCCTTCTTTCTACGTCCCTATGCCTCGAAAACCTTCATCCCCCTCCTCTACCTTTTGCTTTTCATCATCCTCCTTCAACCCTCGGCCAACCGACTCTTCGTAATCCTCTTTAATACAGGATACAATGAAAAGTGCTCTCCTTCCGTAAGACTATGGCGACTGATCGCGTGTTCTCTCGGATATTCCGTTGTGGAACGTCTAATTTGTCATCTCGGCATCCCCCTGGGTCTCTCGTAGACGATTCCGGATATCCTCGACGACGGGACAACAGCCTGGCCGGAATTTCAATCCTTACGAAAAAGGGATACTCAGAGACGTGCCGATATGTCCGCTTTTCTAACTCTCCTTCAAAACTATCCTCAAAATTTACGATCACGTCTACCGTCTCGTTTTACTGAAGCAAAACGTAACGCAAATATAGCAGTAAATATAAACGAGAACTTTAGAATTTAGAAATTCTACCGATAGTGCGAGCAACGAGACGTCGAAAGTTTTCTGCAGCTCGAATTCGCGGAAATTTGCGAGAATGGTCTGTCTCTGATATTCCGTGCTACGAAATGACTCTTCATCGTGACATTTTTA
The DNA here is from genome assembly GCA_910591515.1 of Cerceris rybyensis. Taxonomy (NCBI): domain Eukaryota; kingdom Metazoa; phylum Arthropoda; class Insecta; order Hymenoptera; family Crabronidae; genus Cerceris; species Cerceris rybyensis. Next base: position 12,952,493 of record OU342790.1, read on the forward strand.
GAAATCTATAGAAAAAGACGTTACGATAGATGCAATTTGTCAAATGAATGGTGTAAAAGGAATTGTCTAACTTGAAGTATGTGTGGAATTTTGAGAAAGTAATTGCAGAAAACTGTTAGGAATAGATGAAAAAAGATTGTGCGCGGGAGTTTCTTATTTCTGGAGTGGTACAGGAAACGGGGTTTCACAGAAAAGATGTTACTGCAAAAAAACTTCATGGAATATCATGTTTCAGGCCAAAGTAGAAATATTCCTGTGAATTTGTCAGTTTTCATGGTACGATGTCTACTTCGAGTTTCTTTTAAATTTGTAATTCTAAAGCACGTACCTATATTTCCTTTCTCTGTCAGCCATCCCTCTTACACTCTCGCTGTATCTATTTCTCAACCAAACTCTTTGTTCCTCAATTCACTCACTCTCTTTTTTCTGCTACTCCTCATTATCAGTCAGTTGCACACGCCTACGCTCTCTTTTTTTCTTTTTCAATTTTTCTCTTCCCCTTTCAAACTAATCGTGTCTTCATTTTTCCGTTTATCGTCTGTTTATCCATTTGACTCCTTTTTTCAGTATTTTCTTCCTTACTTTTTAACACTATTCTTCATTGACTCACGTCTCCTTTTGCTTTCTCTCTGTTTTGATTTTTCTCTACCCCTTTCAACTTCATTTATCCTGTCTCCAGTTTCTCATCGCTCTTCCAAACGTCGTCTCTCTTTTCGTCACAGCCTCGTTCTCCAATTCATCCTCTCATTCTTATTTCCTTTTTTCTTGCCAAAATGGCTGCCGCGATATCTCTGATGCCGTTGCCTTGACTCGATGTTGCGTACACGTCCATCGATATTTCATTCGGCCTCAAATTTGACACGGCGGACAACCGCTGTCGTTCTTCATTTTCTCCCAGTTCTCGATATATTTCCTCCTCATCCAGTCAATGTTTACCGAAGCTCTGAATGAAAATTCGCCTTCAAAGGAACGCGTGGAAAAACATTCGGCACCGTTGAAAAGCTTCGAGCATCTCTCGATCGCGTCTTCTTCGGGGAAAAGTGATACCGCTTTTTCTTCTTGCATTGGAGAGGATTTCGTGTCGATGGGAGACCAAAGGAAATCTGCCGCGCAAAGTGGTATCACAGAGTGGTATTCAAATTTGAAAAGTTTCAAAATTGGCGTCTTGGATTACTTTTGTGACATTCTTCCTAAAATATTATTTAATATATCATTTTTTTTGTATTTATTTATTTCTTCTTTCCACCGTTGTATACAATTATCATTGGAGATCGTTGAATTTGCAGTATTTTGTACAATTCTTTTAGAGCGCAAAAACTGAATTGATTATCTCCCGGTACGTTTTGTTTTTATCGAACATTTGTTATTAAATCCACAATTGGATTCGCATTTCTTTCCTTTTATTTGCCATTTCGTATCGTTTCAATGGCGTCGATACGAGGGAAAATAGTGGTATTGTTTGTATTAAAAGTTTTTCTCTTTTGAGTGAATTTTTTAATCATCATATTTGAAAAATTGCTGTGGACATAGGTACCCTGATATTTTAGCGATAACCAGATAACTCTCGGTGAAACAATGGCAAAGAAAAATAAATATCGCATGTGCAAAAATGTTCCTTAAATTTCCATTTAAAAAAAAAAAAGGAGAAACATAGAATTCTATGTGACAAATGAAAGAAAAATTTACAGCGTAACAAATTCTCGATTCTTTCACTTGCCCGCTGCAACTAATCGGAATCGTGCTCCATAAATATGCAAATTCTGAATTTAATTACCCGGCAAGGAGTTACTTCGGTCTTTAAAGCTCAGCAGTTAATTAAAATTCATAATATCAATTTTGAAGCGTTATCTGAAAGCCGTCAAGTGTTTTCTTATCTCAAACGTCAACCTTTATTACGAACCATAAACCGTCATAGAAAATTATTTACCACTAAATAATACCATCAAGATGATAAAAGTTTCAAGAGAGTTTAGTTTTCATTAAAATTAATCTCCCAGCACGATATCACATCGGATGAAACAAATAAACAATTTCGTTTGCCATTGTTTAGCCGCAATTACGACGGGCTTCTTTCCACAGTGAAAGTCGAAACAAACGGAAAATAGAGAAGAATTCGTAATACAATTTGATGGAAAAAAAGAAGCACTTTCACGAGAACACGGAAATCCTTCAAAGTATCAACCGTTTATTGTTTGTCGCTTCGCCTAGAGAACGAGTGTTCTCTTTTTTTTTCATTTGAGGAATGGAATTTCACTATTAACTCAATTCTCTTTCCTTTTTTCCCTATTTTGCCGATATGCTTGTATTTTTTGATTCGTCGACTCACGAGGAAATTTTTTATTATTTTTCATTGTTATTACTGTTGCTATAATATAGACCAGTATGCGATACTATAAAATTTTGCAATTGGGTTGATCCGCTTGGGTTTGTATCTGTTTTACCGCGAAATTTGTACTTCCTATCTCACTATATGACGTCGCAATTTGATATCGCTGTTCTTTGGAGTTTCTTTTGTGCTATCACACACAGTACATTTTGTTAGAAACTGAAAAAATATGTTGTTGGTCCAATACAATTTATTATGAAATTCAATAAGGATAAAAAAATATATTATTTAAAAAATTCTTTAACGCTGCTCATATAGGAACTTGAAGTTATCAACTTTTAGACCATTGATGTTACAATAGTCTGTGAGCTAGAATTCTTCATTTTTCATTGTAAAAAATGTCTTGTGTTGTATCATTCTTTTACTTCTGAATGTCTAAAAGTGCTCAAAGTGTCAAATATTTTATATTAAGTCAATGAAACCAACGCAAAAGTCACGGATAGCTGTATAATCGATGGTGTTACTATGGGTTAAGAAATTTCGAGGGACAAATTCAGCGAGACGTTTTCCATTTGTCTAGTGAGACACGAAGCGTGGGTTTCGTCTTCTGGACAGGTTTTGGCCATTTGCCAGAGTCCATTATCTTTGCGAATATTTCTGCGAAGCGTAATGCGATTTCGCGAAATACGTGTTTACCTCTATCGTTTTTCTCACCCTCCTCGATGGACTCTTCTTCAGTCATCATAAAAGAAAAGGCTCACCTTTGCTACTTTTTTTTCACTGCAATTAACATTTGGCACTGGAACGATTGATTAAAAAGGAATTTAAAGAACTGACTGTTTTTCAATTATATTGGATATCCATTTTTCACGTTGAGCAACACTTTAGACGAAAAAAATTATATTCTGGTTCTTTAAATTATTCCAATGAAGAGAAGTTGATGCACTATTAAAATATATCACACTGATAATTTCGCACAGTTCTCAAAAACAAGCAGTCAAATCATAAAAATATCTAAATTTAAAGTTGATAATTTTATATCGACTTTTCTACAGAAGTTCCATCACCCCAAAATCTAACAAATAGAAAGGAAGATAAATACTCAAAATATATGAAAAATAACTTGTGCAAAGATGAATGAAAATATTTCTATACCTATAAATATAACCTTATAATACCTATAAGTATACACCTGTAAATCGAAACTCACCGTAAACCGTAGATAGAATGGCCACGAACAATCAAAATCGAAAGACAATAAAAGAGAACACGTAAATCTTCCCTCAAATCCACATTAATCCCATTTACACCGATACTCGCGAAACACTCGATTCACCTAATATTCCGAATTGTAATTCAACTAAAAACACGAGCGTCATAAATCCAACCGGAATTTCCACAGTGTCCGTTTCTTTGGTATTCCTCCATTCTGTTTTTCCGCGTTAAAACTTCACCGAGACAAGCGGTTCTTAATTTATTCCCACGGTCACGTTCGTTTTTCCATTTTCCACAGTAAATCATTCTTAATTCCCGGTTTTGTTTGCGGCCCGTGCGAAATGGCGATTCTACGCAGAAAAAATTCAACTGTTCTTGAAAGAACCGTGATATAATATCAGCCATCCGCTTAGACTGCATTCCAACATATGAGTATAAATCATCTGCAATGGCTTCGTTATTAATGCAATTCCCTCTTGGCGTCAATTAGGATTATTAATTACGTGTGTTGCGCAGTGAAAAATCTACGAGATCACTTCAAAGCTTATCACTGTTGCCGATAATTCGATTCTCTCAGAGGTCCTTTGTAATTGGATAAATGCAAATTAACGTGGTATATGTAACAGGACGTGTATTATATTTTACACTCGTTAGTATGAAAAAATAATCGCGAAAGAGAATTTACGCGATGTTACGTGAAAATATCGCAACCCCGGAAACATTGAATTTGTAATATTGTTTTCTGTTTTATTTATACCATATTTACGGTTGGAGTAGAGTGCAATATATGAGTATCGCCCACGTTGAAATTTCTCTTGTTTCGCAGAACGGAAACGCTTTTCTAAAATAACTGTTACTAATTAAAATTTCTTGGAAAAGCATACATTCTGGCGTCGTAGATTTCATTGTATTGAATTGCGCAGTCTTTATCACTTTTATATCTTCACAGAATAAAAATTTCTTTAATAAAAATAATTGAGAAAATCATAAGAAATTTTTTTATTTAACGTCAGACATGTAATACGTAATTACGATTTGCGAATATCAATAATCTCGTCGGTTTAGAACTCAGCTAAGACGGTAGGACGCCAAAAAGTAATCAGAACTGTTAAAGTAAAAAAAAAATACTAAAGAAGAACAAAATCAAAACCCAGAATAACAATCATTCTAGCCAATTTCAAATTCTGCTACATCTATCTGTCAAAATATCTCCTAAATTGTCATTTAATGCATGGGTCAAAATCTAACTAAATCTTAATTTGAATTCTAACCCTGACTTAAACCTCATCACCAGACTGCGGATTTTTATGCATGTATGACAAATTAAATACGGCTAAAATATACAAAAAGGACATAATGTAAAAATATATCTGAAATATCCAAAGTATGGTATTTGTTGTAATATTTATTGAGTGCAATAAATCCCTAGATAGGTTTTCCTGTCTCACCAGCATTTGTGAAACTCGAAATTTGCATAAACATCCGCAGTCTACTCATCACCCAAGAATCATGAAACTTAAACTGAAAATATAAAACACTCAAGCAACGAGTATGTGAATAAATTAATTTTAAATATGTTACATTCAATCATAATACTTAATTCATCAAATGGAAGCAAGTCTTTGCATAAATACTGGCTAATGAACGTTTAAATTTCCGAAAAATATCGAAATTCGCTAATAAACCAGCTTGTTACAGAGATTAATGGGTAACCGCTGGAATTCCGACCGACTGAACCTGAAAACCATTTCGGTCGTATCTGCTGCCCGGTGAAAATCAAAGAGGATATCTATTCACCCTGTAAAATTCTCGTTTGTTCTGTTTCTAAGCAAAAGTCGTTCACTCGTTGACTTATCTTTGAATGTTAACGGCAATTCTTTCCGTCGTAGTTACGACATTTGCACAGTCGTTTTAATGGTGATAAAGAGAAGTGAAGTAAAAGAGGAGGTTGTCGTCGGATGACTCAGTTCTACGGTTTTCTTCTACATTCTCCAATGGGTTTGCGCGATTATCTTGAGAAAGTAAATGTTGGATCTTCCTGATCGAGGGAATCCTTTGGATTTAGATCCGATGGGAAAACTTGTAAGCGTCTTGACTCAGACAAAGAGTCAGTTGCTAAATGTCAGCACGATGGTTTCTGCAGGTGGAAGACGTTTGTATTAAATTTATTCGTACATTTTAATATTTGTATTATTGAATTCAAGTATTAGAGTTATTAAACTCGATATATACACTTTTAATTGAGAATCGAGGGTCTGTTATAATAAAATCGCTAAATGTGCATATTACATTGAGAAATTTCAAGAACAATTTTTCAACCAGTAGAAAAAAAATAGATTTTACTCTTTCCAAGAGAAAATTCCGCGAGGGCCAAATACTTTGTAACTTCCTCTGCGAATTCTTTCGCGTTTGAAGAAAATTCTTGAAAATTTAAAGACCATTTATCTTTACCTCATCCCTCATTGTTTAAAAAATTTCTCTTTACCTCTTGTACTTAACGTAATACGTTTTACAACCCACATCAAAAATGTATCTTAGAAACCTAATTAACGCTAAAACTACCGACGTTATGTTTACTAAAATTTAGATACACTTAATAGCTACTATAGAAAAAGAGAAATTAAACGGTGAAATATTTGTTACACTGCTTCTCTATCAATCTGAGATAAATGTTTAACACTAAAACTACCGACGGTATGTATACGCATATTTAAATATATCGAATAAGTAGTTTGGAAAAAAAGCGACTCCAGAAGTAAAAACGATGACTAGTTAATTAATTTAGTTTTTATAAGATAGAAGTGAAAGATTTACTTAAAACCGGTCTTCTAACCGGCTTGGTAGGTTTAATCTCAGTCTTTAACAACTTTATCATCAAAGATTACACAAACCCCGATAAACAAAGGTTGCAAAAATATTCCAAGCTGCACCAAACGACAAAGAATGAATTCATTGCAACCAAATTAAAAGAACCCATTGTAAATAAATTTCGCTTCTTTCCATTCGCAGAAGATTCGATTGTTAACAACTACCGAGGGTCGGGCGCCGAATAAAGATTTAATTCAAAATCCTCGCAAGAGCGAGCGTTTCAATAAACAAGTTATTTTTAACGAAATCGCTTACGCTTCGGCGATAAGCCTCGACGAGTTGGAACGAAAGTGAATTACCTGCAGCTTCGATTACGTCACTTACATTAAATTCAGCCCGTTATCTAACAGAGGGGGATGATTGTACCAACACGCCTTGCCAAGCGATAGAACCCGCTTGACTTGTTTATTATCTATTTGGGTTACCCCTTGACGAGTTTTATCTGAAATCGTTGATTCCTCACGAGCACAACTTGTTTGCAATGCCGCGATTTCACTCGTCTAGATGCCTCGGATATTCTAATCGTGTTAACAGGTTGAAGTGGCACGTGATTGGCAAAATGTTGCATTGCTTTCAAGACATTTCGTCGTGCGATGCTTTTAGAAAGAATTATTAACTTTTTAAAATTGGGGTGTTTCGTAGGAATCAGTAAGGAAGAAGTATTTTTGGAAAACGATGGGTATATAGTACTTTTTAATATATTTTTTTAACATCCAAGAACGACGGAAAATAATTTCTTGTGTTCTTCTTTGGCTTCAAGTTCTATCAAATATTTTCTACAGTATTGTTTACAATATTACAATTAAAATGGTAAATAACAGTTTCTTAGAACAATGCTGCATGAGAAATAAAGACTCTGATTCTTGATTTGTGGCCGTGAATCCTAGTCACTGGTCATCGTTGGGATATTTTTTCTAATATTGTATATTTTTCCTGTTATTTAATATATCATAGCTTCAATGATTTGAAACTCATCTTGAACGATGGGTCTATGGCTAAGTAGCCATAGCAATCAGGAGCCATGGTGAATAAGGAGATAAAGACTCGAACTCGTAATTAGTAGACGCAAGTTTCAAATTCTCTGTTACCTCTGAAAACTTCTTCCTGAATTATTACTGAAGGTAATCTTAATGATTCGGAAGCCACCTAAAACAGTAGGTAGCAGCCAAAATGATCCTAATTGATAAAGGCGAAAAAATACGAAGAAAAGAAATGCTACTTTTCGTATACACACAAATCTCCTCGCAATCGATCATTTTCTTTCGTCCCTCTAGCCCACTATGGCCGGCTGGTTTAACGTTCGTCTTTATCATCGCGAAAGTGTTCATTTTTCGTGCGATTTCAGCGGCAGAAATTCGCGAGGAGCCATACGATATCTGCTCTCTGGACAATGAAAGGACGTTTGAGATTAAGTCGCGGAGCGCTAAAGGGGCGAAGGCGAGGCTGACCCAGAAAAAGAATTTAATGCTCGACCACTTTAGACCCGGCAACTTTTTCGCATTCCCCGGCTCTTGTTTCGACGGTAAGCCGATGAATCGACAAAAAGCAAGGGCCTCGTTAAGAATCGACAGCGTGCGTGATCTTTTTTAAAATTAACGCCTAAGACGAGGATCGAAGGTTTGCCATTTGGAAATGACAAAAACGAAAAAAGAAAAATGTTGATAGATGATTTTAACCCCTTGCCGTACAATAACTAGTGACACTCGTGACGCGATAAATGGAATAGTCAATTTTGAAGTGCTCCAAAAATTATGAAATTAACACTAGATTTACCAAAACAGTCAAAATGACTTGTGCACAATTTTTTCCAAAAATTCTACGGGTTTATGAGAGAGCTGTAGAATAAATATTCTTCGTCCACCGTATAAAACATAAATTACCGAATCTATCATCTCTTCCGCATCTTAATTTTCCTTGCTTTGAGATACATATTTAACATATTTAAATATAGTAGATTTCACGCTGGTAAATCTAGTGTTAAAGATATCAATAGGTCATGATAAAATAAAATTAATTCTATGCTATTTAATATTGTGTTAAGTGAAACTTTTTTTTAATATGCTATAACCGAAAGTAGGGATATATTGTTATTTCTTGAAGTTTTTGACAATAAGCAACTACTGATTGTTAGACTAATTTTCCTCTTCGAGGACTTCAAAAGAGGAAAACCGGGAACATGTCCTCAGCACCCGATGGAAGATTTCAAAATTTCTAGCTGCCTGCGAGTAAACCCAAAGTCTCATTAAAGTCATCGGTCGCCAAAAAAATTCTTTGCATTAATTATGTACAAATAATATAAAAATATGAGCATCACCAAGCTCCAGTCGTGCCTTTGAGCTTCATTTTCAGGTTTGCCACACCACTAGGCCCTAAGTTTTATAACTCCTTAACAATCTCAATTATCTTGACACCTGAAATTTCTTAGCTTTGAATCTATACGAGGTGAAGAAGGTCCTCATCATTAAGTTTCAATCACCTCTCGACATTTAACAACCAAATTCTTCAAATTCATATCGGACACATCCGCTGTTTACCTACATTTCCTTTCAATAAACGATATACCGTTAATCCCTTTATGATAAGACAAGGCAAAATTCTCTGGAATCCACGAACCGCTCGTTATCCATATCCGCCGTATTTATTCCGCAATATCCGACGAAGGTATTAAGATAATGCGATCGCGAATAGAAAAGTTCCGTCAGGATTTTTCCAGGACGTTCTAAACGCAACTGGGCGAACTGCCAAGCGATTTTAGTTTTGCGGAAGTTGCGCAAAACTAAAATTAGTCGTGCAAATATTGCGCTTACAGATACTCCTTGTGTCGCATAATGAGCCGTTGCAAATATTGCGATGTTTTGCTTTCTGTCGAGGAAGTAGAAAATTTAACGGTCTACGATGAGCAAGAAGGTGAAGGCTTGGAGTTGCAATCAGTGGGCTCGAGTCCAAATTACCTATCACCCCTAAGAAATACTTCCGAAATTAATATTTAAGATTTAATAGTCTCGGTAATTTTGAATTTACCTAAAGCAGTTGATCGTAGACGAAATGAGCCCAGCCATACGAAAAACCAAAAAGCAAAAAGTTCATGATTCGAATTCCCAATTAATAGGCCTGTGTTCAAATGGTCCATCACCTCTGGGCAATAGTTTCTAAATTATTATTTAATTTAATATAGTGAAAGTGATCCAAAATCAATCCAAAGTAGTACTTACGTCCTATGCGTAACAACTGTAGCAGTTAAACATGAAAAAATTCAAAGTGGAGAAGAGAGAAAATTGATTGATTAAGTCTGAGGATTCTTATTAAATGTTAACAGTAGAACTACCAAGCAAGACAAAATGACTGGTTCCAAATTTTTTGTAAACATTTTTCTTTATAGGATAGTCATAGAACAGATATTCTGCGTTGATCTTATAAACCACAGATTACCGAATAGATTAACTTTTTCACCTCTTGTTTTCACTTTTACCAAAGTATTTATTGATATGGAAATATAATAGATTTAACGCCGGTAGTTTTAGTGTTAAGTCTGAGGATTCTTGTAAGTACTTACTTAAATTTAAAAAAGTAAGAATCTAAAAAACTAATTTCAGATATGTCAATTCGTCTTTCTCTTTTCAATAATTTGATCTCTGGCGTTTACTTTTTGAAAAACGCGACAAAATCGCGTCGAGAAATGTAACGTGAAATCTTGCTGTTTCCTTTAGGCGAATCTAAGGATATTCGTGTCGCGGATATAGGATTCCTTTGATCCTGGGATTAGAGTTGTGATAAAAAGTTGTATGTTGTCGGCTTCCGCCTTCGTCGAGATGGAAAATCCTTTTTTGAACTTTATATAAGGAACTTTCGTGAGTTGCACGAAATTCTTGAAGGTATTCTGAAATATGTATTTACGTCTGAGAGGATGGACTTAAGATTTATCGGTGTATCAGTGTTGATTTTTAATCCTTCAAGTTGTAGTCTCCTTGGAAAACAGATGATGTTGTGGTTTCTTGAAATTCTCGAAAATATTTTGATATTCTGATCTCCGTCTACGAAGTATGAAATTTATTCATGTTTTACAGACGATTTGTAGACTTTGAAATTGGAGTAGCCACTTTTGGAATTAATCTTAGAAAGTTGTTGCTCTTGGAAGTTCTCTGAAATATTGTGATATTTTTCTGTCTGTTGGCGAAGTAGAAAATTTTCTGATAAATTATCGATGATCCTTATTTCTTCCAGCTGGAGAATTCTTTCTAGAACTTCAAGTTTGGTAAACATCCGAGTACAAAATGCGAAGCAATTCTATTATCAATTAAAAACCCTTTCAATTGAAATTATCCATCCCCTTGTAATCTTAAATTCAAAATATTGTAACCTTTCACAATTGTAAACCATTTCAAGATCTACATTCTTCACCTATGAATCTTCCCTATAGCACAAAAAATCCGCAGCAACTCCCTAAACTTTCTCAACTTTCCTTCAATCCTCCACGAATTTAACCCACAAACCTCAAAGCCCCTAGAAATCTCCATAAAAAGCATTCAAAATTTCCACCTCCTTAAAAACACTACATAAAGAGCCGCCGGCTGTAATCTGCAAAATCCTTTTCAATCCAAGGCACTTCCCTACATCTCTGCCTAAAAAAACATTCTAAAATCAACGTCAAAAAAATTCTCTTACCTGCACTTCACCCCGAAAAAATACTTGACAGTCATCGCGCGTGCCATAAAATTGCACAAACTTCCCTACGTATCATTTTTCTGCAAGTACAATAATATCAGAGGTACCGAAAAATAATCAAAATTGGAGAAGTGAAAACATAATAGGAAACATTTTTCAACAAAAAAATCGAAGGACTTTTTTAAAAAGGGAATCGAACAACTACCTTTACGCTGACAAAAAGTGTTAGAAAATTATGGAAATGAATTTGTTAATTGGTATTTAAAACTTCTTTAATAAATAAACGTTTTTCGTCAGCAAAAAAAAATTTTGATTACATTTCGGTACCCCTAATAATAATAATAATAACTTTATTGAATACAGTAAGTCAGGCTTATACTAATTATTTACATGTTTTCAAACGATCAGTTTATGTAACATGGTAAGAAAATATACAAGTGCGCTCAAGAGTTACGTTATTAGTGCTAGAATATCGATTTGAGGGAAAAAAAAACTCAACTGCAAGTAACACTCAAGTCATTGCAGTCATCAAAGTATCTCCCGCCATTTTCCATGGCAGTTTGTACTTAAAAACCGCAAGACGTATTTGTGAGAGATCATTTCACAAAGTCTCATTAAAATGCTCTTAAGATTGCATCGTGACTTTTGATCTCGCGAGACGACGAAAGTTTGTGTTATCGGCTAAAGGAGGCCTCAATTTTCTCATTATACTTTCGTTGGAATTTATTATCGCGAAATAATTCCGCAACGACTTTCCCGACACGAGTCGTAATATTTCGAGGTCGGATCCGATTCGAGTTTCCTCCTCGGCGTGTGCCACGGTCAGAAGTTTGCGAAATATCGTCGGAATTCCGGAGACTACGACGATATTGAAATTTATGAGGCACGCGATCCGGAAGACTTTCGGATGAAATTTTGAAAACGGATAATAGTAATCTATTATACACGCCGCGATGTGAATTTTCATTAGTCTCTTTCTTCGATAGGATGGGATGATAGTGTTTTTACGTGTTCAATCGTAATTAAAAGTTCCCGGGAATTGGTTGCGATAATTAGAATAAACGACGAATTTGAATTTGGTGTGAGGTTGTTCTCGATGATTATGCTTTCTGAACTGAAATTCATTTGCGAATTTTTTTAGCGGCTTTTTTTCTGTTGATATATTGTCAGAATTATTTTGCAAATTAAATTCTTTCGTGTAAAATATTAGAGGAAGCAGAAACTTTACTACGGTAAATAACACGGGTCAACACAAAATTTGACTTCGACTTTAAAGTATAAAATTTTAATAGTTTAGGTTGTAATTAGACGAAAAAAAAATATATGGCATGAAAAAGTTTGCTTTTGTATCTAGAAGACCGTTTGAACGATATTTTTCAAAATATGTGGTTTTAATTTTTAATTGAAGATGAAACCATACAAATAAATATGTTTATCATTTTTTCTCAGTTTTACAATCAAAATAGCTTACAAAAAAGTGGAAAATAATTTCAAAGTGCACGCTTTTACTTTTTCTTTTATGTTCATAAGTACTTTCTCTTAATAAACCCCAAATATAGTCTCCCATCATATTTTCATTGTATTGGCCTTGATAATGTTGTTCGAAGTTCATAATGTCCTGATAAAATCGTTTTCCTTGCTCTTCTAAATACGCTCCCATGTTGTTTTTAAATTTATCTAAATGAGCATGCGTGGACGTAAAAACCCCACTCTGATCTCGCGGTATTTTTGAATGTGTTAAAATTAATTAAAATTTATAAAAAAATTCGAAAATGAGTTTTATTACTATAACAATCACAGAAGCAAACTTTATATCAAAAAAAGGTATTTTCTTTTCGTTTTTATACATAATTAACTGAAAAATCATAAAATAAACTTTAGGACAAAGAACGAAAATTTTTTTGTACAGTCGTGTAATAGACAAAAATTGCCCACGAACTTCCTGAAAAAAGCTGACATAAAATGCACCCAATGTTCGATTATAAAAATTATCCCTAACTGCCTGTTTAAAACATCACAGTTTCCATAGTTGAAACGCCACCTAAACCAGTTAATTCTAAACGAGGTAACCATAGACATTGACTGCCAGGGGGGTCACTGGTAACAGAGGCAATGGAATTCAGTGAAATTTCATGTTACGTTCAAATTACAATATTCTTGAATTTTCCAACATATTAAATATTTTGAAATCTTGACATTAAGAAGATTAACTTCTTCTGAATATCTATTTATCAATGTCTTTAAAGTTTCTGCTTTACAAAGATGTGACTTTAACCCTAGATCTACCAAGGTGGTCAAAATGACTTGTCCCAATTTTTTGAAAATATTTCCAATTTTTCTAACGCAGTTTCCTGTCCAATTTCCTACATCTATCTTGAAGACTATAAGCGATTGAATCTCTCAAGTTTTTCAACCTCTTCATTTATTTCATTCCAATATATTTCTTTAAAAATTTTAAATATCATGAATTAACCCTCAGTAGCTCTAGTGTTAATAGAAAAAATATCACTTCAGTAGAAATGACGAAACAAGCGAAACACCTGTAGCGTTCAACGCATTAAAGTCAAAAATTACAAAAAAAACAAAACACCAAAGAAAGTACTGTTACGAATTATCGTAACGAAATTGTCTCCCCTATATTTCATATCGATTACGAGAATGTTAACAACGAATTGCAAATGTTTAGATATTGATTTAATATTGAGAATAGAGTTGTCTTTGTGCAAGAAGTTTGGATTCATTAAATTAGAGACGTTATTTTATAATATCTGTGCTACTTAACCCGGCGTGTGTATACTGGGTCTTTTAAGGAACAGTCAAAATTTGTACTTCAAATTTCTCTCTAACATTTTTCAACATTCTGCATTTTTAAAAATAACAGTTTTAAATTCCTGACTTTAGCAACTACTGAGCCACATAGTAGACACTCCAATAAGTATCTCAGAATTTTTGTAGATTTTTCTGAAGTCGAGAAAACCTTGTAAACCCGACTGTTCCCTCAAAGGCCCAGTGTACACACCGTGCCCTTAAAAATTGAGTATGCACACGCCGGGTTAATTATGAAGTGCCGTTACAGTACATTGAAAAACCGATCAAACAGAATCTCAAGAAGTTCCCACGTCCCTCCATCCTACTTACTTACCACCCTTAAGGGCCAAGGTGTATTTTTAATTACGATACTTTTATCGAGCCGTCGAGGATGTTAACCCCGCGTTAAATAACACTCCGCTTCTCGTCGCTCATATTCCACGGTTCGTTTCATTGATCACCGTTCCCGGTGGTCCGTTCCGTTTTACGAGCGTGCGATTTCACTCGAAACACATTACAGCGAGGTATCGCGTTTTCCAGCTAATGATTCCAACAGAAATACCGAGCCCAGGCTGCGAGCATCATCATCGAAGCGTAATGATTCGCTTCTACGTTTAACCCCGTTGCTCAAAGCGACCTTTTCTTCGACAATGATCATCCGCCGGGACGGATCGTAAAAGCTATTTCTGACGGATGTGCAGTGGGAAAAATAGATTTTACGGCTTCCCTTCGAAAGACTGGCTCTACGCGGGGGTAAAAACGAATTTTGGGAAGAATTGGGATCGACTGGGTGGAAATAGTCTTGGCAAGGAGAAACGTGATTCCTGGTTTTTGTTGGAATCTTCTTGCATAGGGTGGTCTTCGAAGGGGTGTAGAATGGGGTGGATTCGAAATTGGTGAGATTTGAGAGAGTTGAATATTTAACACTAGATTTACGGAGGCAATTTGGCTCATTCAAAATTTCATTACTACATATATAATATATTGGTTGGTTAATTTTTTAATTATAAATCTTTCATTTCAATTGATTTGGAACTATTTTCTTTGCAAACAAATTTCAATTTTCTTCTATGATTCAAATTGGCTCACTTCAGAAGAATAGGTATATCGACATACGTAAATCTAGTGTTAAGAAGAAAGAGGTGAACTCGATGAACGTGATTGTTGCGGTCGAGTTGTAAAAATGTTGTGGAGATACTTCTCGAGCAGTGACAACAATGGAGTTCGTGTAATTTTATCATTTGATTGCTGGAAGAGTTATGTTTGCCATTGTGCTTCTTTTTAGTGACGTTATGCTTAAGAATCTAGCGTGTCTTTATTTTCAACTTGAGCATATTAGAATTTTTACAAGTCGTAATTTGAAGGGACTATTTAAGAATATCAGATTTTTCAATTTCAAAAAGCATAGCCCCATAATTTCATATATATTTTAAGTCACTAAGAAGGGAATATATTTTATTTAAGTATTCTTAACGTTAATAAAATGCTCCAAATGAGACAACACAGTTGTAACTTGGCATCACGCTCAAGAATCCAAGTCTTCGAACTTGAACGACGGCAGCTTTACAATTTCGAGTAAATTCCAAACCCTCGAAACTCTGACACACCGATCGTTTCTCGATGACGAAAGGATTCAAACTTGTCAGACCGTTCTCTTTGAAAGACCGAAACAGAGAGATGCCATGTCCGTCTTTCGATACCAGCATGGATGCCAAAACTTTCGTATGTCTTTTACCAACGAAAGCTAATTGTAAACAGAATGAAAACTATGCGAAACTAACTCTATAATTTCGGCAGCAGACGAAACTCTAGTGTTGAAATTTTGTTTCTGACAAAGTCCGCTTTTTAAGCAAATTTAGCCTCGCCAAACTGTTATTCGACTGCTTTCGAGGACAAAATCGTGAGCGAGTGTTTTAGAAGCTTCTAAATCCCATTTAAAACTGTAGGTCTCAGGTAAAATTACCGTAGGAAAAATAATTAAAGAATAAAAGAAAAAGAAAAAAATAAGTAGTATGAATTAAAAAATTTTCCTTCAATAGCATCAAATATAAAAAGACCCTAAAATCTTTAATAAGGGAATCGTAGACTGAAATATAAATTAAAATAAAATATTTACATTAAGAAATTAAAATTTACGCGGTTATCAAAATGTTACTTCTATGCACTTTGACCTTTATGGTGTAACATGCAATCGAATCCGCTTGTTTTCATCCTTTACAGATCTGAAACATTTCATCATCTCTGTATAGTGCAAATATCAAGAAAAACATGTATCTTTGAGTAATCTAAAAACAATTTCAAACGACAACTCAATTATCAAAATAGAATAGAAAATTTCCAATTTCCAGGTCGCTTCTCGGATTGAAATTTGAGAAAATGTCCCTCGAATAGGACAATCGTAACATAATTATCATAACGTTAGTAACGCGTTGGTTTAATCCAATGGAATTACTTCTACAATTATTATTATCGGTTTATCGTTAACGTAGAGCCGTAACGTTAAATGAGACTCGTTAAAAGTTTTCAACGAGCTCGTATATTCGCATCGCTTCCTCGACATTAATGAAAAAAGAGGATAGTATTCGAACGAAACGCGCATCGTCTCGGAATTATGGAGGATAAATTGAAAGCGCCGTTATCAAAGGAATTGTTATTTCGCTAATAAGGTCTACGAATGTCAAATTACGTCGAGCACAAGCAAAACTGATTTTATAACTCGTAAAAATGCCGTCTTTCAATGCGAAGCAATAGAAACTTTCTTAAAGGACATAGATAATTGTACAAAATTCTTTTTCTCTTTTATTTTCTATTTTTTACTTTAGCCATTTCGACTACTACTTACATTTTCAGTTAAGCTCTGAATCACAACGGCTATAGGATATTAACACTAGTACGAACGACTTTAAATTTATTACATTTAAATATATTAAATAAGAACTTTGGAAGAAGAGGAATCAAGGGGTGGAAAAT
Organism: Cerceris rybyensis; assembly: GCA_910591515.1. NCBI lineage: Eukaryota > Metazoa > Arthropoda > Insecta > Hymenoptera > Crabronidae > Cerceris > Cerceris rybyensis. The sequence continues at coordinate 12,969,342 of OU342790.1, forward strand.
ATGTTCGGTTTAATGATCTGTGTTTTATAAAATCAACTTAGAATTTCTAGTCTAGGACTCTCCTGTAAACTTAGGGAATTTTTGGAAAAAAATGTGAACAAGTCATTTTGACTTGCTTGGTCCTTCTAGTGTTAACATGAACCGTGCCATGCATGGCCAAATGGGCTATAAAGTAATTTTTTGTGTTTTTAATTAACGCCTTTTTCTGCGTTCCTTCTAACATTAAAATGACAACCTGTGGCGTATCTTTCGAAAAAATATTATCATTGTTTTACATTCAGTCAAACGACTGTAAGAGTAAGAGTCCTTGCAAGAGTAGAAGCTCTTACAGTGACTGTATACGGTTAATGTTAAATAATAATTTAGAAAAAATTTCCCATACCTAGCGGAGGAGGACTTGTCCTAGGATCGACTAATTGCGAGTACCAGACTTTATCTCCTTATCTACCATAGCTTCTACCGCAGAATTCTTCAACTCGTGATTTTAAACCTTGTAGAAAGGATCTTCGAAGAACTCGTCGAACAAGAGACCTTAAAGGACGGCAAAAAGTGCATCTCGATTTCTTGGGTTCTAGCGTGTAGTTTACCCGAAAGGAAAAAGAGGACGAAGGATCCTGTAACGACGCAACAAATTGTTCCTCTTGTCTGCCACGTGAAACAATTTTCCTTGGGATGTCTTTTTACGTAAAACACCCTACACCCCCTTTCGTACATGCACTTTACATTCAAATGGAAATTCCAGAGTAACTCTCCGCATCCACGGCAACCCCACTTTCTCTTTGCCTCTTGCAATTTACCATTTTTTTCTTAGTGCCGGTTCTTCTCTCGTCTTTTTTGCGTCTGCAATTTGGCACAAATTGGCAAAGCCCTTCTTGAACGGATGAGTGAAAGAGCAAGCGTATGGAGGAGCTATGGGGTTCGATGTTAGGTTTGAAGCTTTTTGATGTAACACTAGAAATGTCGAGACTAGTTACCAATTTCTTTCGAAACTTCTCCAACTTTATAAGTGAGCTACAGAATAAATATTCTACGTTCATCTCATAAAACACAAATTATAGAATCGATCATCTTCTCCAGCTCTTGATTTCTCTTTTTGTAAAGCGATTATTTAATACATTGGAATATAACAGATTTAATGCCGGTAGTTCTAGTGTTAACTAGCGACCTTGAATTTCAAATTACTGCACAGTTGATAAGTGGACTTTGATAGATGCAAATATTGCGAGTTTTTTAATATATATAGCTTCTTTCTTAGTATTGTTGGAAACTTTAGAGGTGGAAAATAAGGTCATATCTTAAGAGAAATTTAAGATGTTACGGAAACAAAGATCATGCAATACTTACTATTTACTTTTCTTTGGCCACTACTATTAAATTCACATAATTACAAAAATACTTTTACTAAAAATTAGTAGCAATACTAATCTTCGTGACTCATGGAAGTGTCTTCTACATCATAGCTTCTTAAATTCTGTGCCCATTTCAGCGAACAAATCCTACTCAAAATGGTTACAGTCTTTCCGAAGAAAAAATATAAAAAATATAGATATAAAGAAAATAAAATCTTCCCTCCAAAGTTAGTTGGATATTTTAAAACCTACGACAATATATTTCCTTGATACGTTTTTTCAAAAATGCGTTCCGAGTTATCGAGCAGACACAAGAACAGCCCTTAATGTTGTAGAAAGGTCATAGAATCAAATGGAATTATGGATAAAATGTAGGATCCATTGTACCTAGTTCGTGTTGACCCCTACGATGAGAGGAATTTAAAGTAGGCTCGAGGAGAAATTTTGATATCAGTTCCATTAGAAAGAGCTTAATTCCTGACACGTAACGATCACTACGATCGACGAGGTTTTCGTGAAAAGGACAGTAGGCACGTGTCGCAAAGGAGCAATGGATTTTCTTTGAAAAGAAAGGATTTCCCCGAAGACCTGCGAAACAGAATGCCTTACTCTTGTAAAGGTGTTAAAAGTTCGGGGCTCCAATACGCAGAGGATCGATCCAAGGACGGAAAATATTTCTTCGATAACAACGCAAGTAATAAAAAAAATAGTAGAACTTATTTAAAACTTGCAATTTAATTACAAGTTCATCTACCACAGATAATAAATACTTCCACTCTGAATCGTACAATAGGACAAGTTTAATACCAGAACTACCATACCAGAGAAAATAACTCGTTCCCAATTTTTACCAAAAAAATCTCCAACTTCATAGAACAAGTCGAAGAACAGATATTCTACATTAATCTTATAAAATACAGATTGCCAAATCCATCATCTTTTCCACCTCTTGATTTATCTTTTTCTAAAGTACCTCCTTATTGTATTAACACTAGAACTACAAAATCAGTCAAAATGACTGATACACAATTTTTTCCAAAAATTTTCCAAGTTCATAGAAGAGTCGTAGAACAAAAATTCTGCGTCCATCACAAAAGACATAAATCACTGAATTTTGATCATCCTTTCTGCTACTCGATTCCTTCTTTTTCAAAGTACTTATTTAATATATTGAAATATGATAGATTTAACGCCGGTAGTTCCAGTGTTAATATCGCCATTCATTTTAAAGATTACTCACTTGCAATCCAGAGAGATTCATCTTGAACCTGGCTAGAGTGATAATATTTAAATGTAAATCCTAATGGGACGCAATCGCACGCAGTCCTCTCCCTTTATTACCGAAAGTTCTTTGAAGCTTCACTTTGCCAGCCACACTAAAGACTAATAGATCTAATTTTGAACGAACGAGGAGTGTTAAAGAACGTTCCTTTTGTAACTGTAACGTTTAATTAACATAAAAGGCACATCCGTCCTCTGTAGCTTCCAGGGAACATATAACGATGCTTAGAAATTTTAACTTAAATTCATTAAACTATCCAAGTAGATTTAGGAATGTATCAAAGCAAGGGATTCATTCAAAAATTCGATATTTTTATTTTTAATTAAAAACTTTCTAAGTTTCAATATTCGCCGTATGACGAGTCTATTCTCAAATTTTTAATTAAATACGGGAGATTGATTGCAATGTAAAAAGACTTTGAATATACACGCTATTTTTGAGATAAAGGTTGACCAACATTACCGCAATCTTCTACCACGTGCCTCGCCATTAACATATTGTAACAAAGTAAACAAGTACTCGAGTTTTGGTGAATTCAATATGCAAAATTAAGCTTCAAAGTTTGACAATGCACGCGCCTATGCACTCACGGTTTTAACATAACCCAAACAGTGTTCCACCAATGTGTCGCAGCAACATTTCGTGGATGAATAAATATGCCAACTGTTTATCCACACGTTAAAACCTCTCCAATCATAATGTAACAAATCTTCTACAAACTCTCACCATACTGAGACATTCACTGCGACGACCTTTTCAAAAACTTACTTATTTGACGACAAAAGAGAAATAAGCTCCATATTACACGTTCCAACTACTCCGCTAGAAACTTTACTCCATGCAGGAGCAAGTAATATTTATAGCAATAAAATAAAAACATCAATCTTATATTTGACAAAAATCCATTAAAAAAAAGGCCCACAGATAAACGATACGTTACGAGGTCTACATAGTCTCGTATGGTAACAACCCATTTTATATTTCCATTTCAACTACCATCACAATTTTAAAAAACCGGAAGTTGCACGAAATTTCCCAGTCACCGAGGCTGCCAAATTGTAAATAATAACGTAACAAAAATCCACCAAAAGTTACAAGCTAAAACTCAAGTCCACCAATTGTAAGTTCAAACGTCCTTGCCCTTAACTACACACCCTTCCTAACGTCCTCGACAATTGTAATCTCAAATTTCTAAAACTCAGCAAAAAAAACAAACTAAAACCAGACACACGTCAACATCCGCCTTGGATGTTCGCAAATCGAAATTCAATGAGTCTCCATCCACCAGGGTAGCGTCGGAACTTTTTATCCGTCTCGAGGAGTCCTTGAAGGTCTCTCTTCGTCTCTTTCTCTCCTTCGTTTCGAGTCTAGGACAAACCGGAGGAGCAACCAGAGTTACGTAACACATCCAGCCAAGACATGCTGCCTTGGGCATGACGGTAGGACAAAGTCCATGGGGGCTGAAACGCCCAGCTGAACTTGGACCCCCTGCTACGAATTACCGTTGCTCTTAGCCTGTATCGCGCCGGAGCATTTAATGCTACGCCCGGTATAACACCTTCTCGTCCTGCCGGCTTGCTTTTCATCCAATTCTCTTTAACCTTCGCGGCAGGAAATACGGTAGAAAGGCGCCGCGCGATAGATACATACGTTTCGACGATTTGTTGGCCTTCGCTTGGAAACTTGCCACTTTGAAAGGATACAGTGATGAGAAGAATTCCTATGGTAAAAAGTATGTCGCTTACGTTCAAGAATCTCCATATCGGTTAAGTGAAGTTAGCTGTAAGTTGTAGAGAAGAAATAATGGTCTTCTTTCCTCTGACGGAGGACAGATAAGAAGTTCAGGAGCTTTGGTGGTTGAGGAAGTAGAGGTAGTCGAAGTTAGTGGGCCTGATTTCAAAATTCCAATTACTACTGGAAATTTTTTTTAAATTATAATTTAATCTATCGTAGCCTTGATGATTTGATATGTTACTGAAGAAAATATTAAGCAGTGGACCCTGGATAAAAGTATAATTTAGAATTTAAGACGTTAGTTTTGAGGAACAATGGAAAAATTGCATTGGCGATATCGGTGTAAATTGTGCACGTAACGTGGTGGTAGATTTGTCGGGGGGTGTAACACGAGTTTAAAGAGATACGAGAGTCTGGTGGATGCTGGATTTAGGGGAAAGATGTGGCAGATATTCCATCCCTCACTCTTGGTATCGTCGTTTATCTTGGAGGTGGTTTGTGGTATATTCGAATCGAATATTTGAATTTTCATATGACTTCTGTATGCTTTGTCTAAAAGTTAGTTGTTCAAAATTAGTGATGAATTATCACGGTAGTAATAGAAATTGGAACGGAAATTTATAATTATGTATTATAATAGATATAACCTACTTCATATTCGATACGATCATTTTCAAATTGTGAATTGTTTTAATGAGACTGATAAATTTTTAACTTCATATGCATCACTTTAATTATTAAATATTTACATAGTTACTATTTTACAGTTTCACATCGTCTCGAGATAATAGTATGTGTTTATTTTAAAACTCGTTTTATATAACAACTCCAATATTCTACAGATATCATGTCAACCTATTCAGGTGCAAAAGAAATTAATCTAATGACTTAAAGATTATAAATGAATGACGCCAAGCGAAGCTAATAACAAAACAGTTAACGGTATAAAAGTCGAAATCATTCAACTATAAGCAAATATTAATTAATAGTAAGCAAAAACAGGTTCAACTATAAACAAATATTAATGAATATATATTTCTCTTGAAAAAAAGATACTGCTTGAAATTTGGTTGTAAAAAATAACCCTTGTAAGAAAGAACCTTATGGTTATAAGAAATTTGACGGAATTCTACATTATTTTTTTTGCTCCCGGCTAACGGAAAAGTACCGAATGACTACATTTTTAATAGCATGTCATATGTTTAACACATATCTACACGTTTGAACTACATCAAATATAAAATATCTACCCTCTTTAACCTGTCAACAGCATGCCAGCATGTCCAATCTTTCTTTTGCTTTATTAGGCGGAAGTCTTTAAACGGAGGTCAAACAAAAGGATGAATTTCACGCGATATTAACGAACCCGTCAGTTCTTTGAGACTTCTCGTGTATCGCCTGGTATCGAGTTTTAAAGACCTCGAGGACCACCTCGAGGTTTCGTCTTCATCCTCCGGATTACGTCACGACGATCTTATTCGCAATGTAAAGAGTAAAAACCCAGAGTGTCTCTATCCTATGTCGAATTTTTACATCTACGTCTGTTTTACTAAATTAATATTTCTAATTCCATAGTTAAATTGTAACATTAAAAACATTAAACCTTTATTTTCATCGTCCTAGGAAGGATTAAGGACTAGGAATTTGTAAAAAAAATGTAGAAAAGTGTTAGAATGATAACGAGAGGTAATAGTGGCATTACTTAGTATTGGAAATGGGTGTTTAAATAATTCAATATACTTTATAATTAAAATTAACTTTTATTGTAAGGCTTGGAAGAAACGTCTTTATATAGCTTTGGTTTAGAATGAACTAACTAAACTGCACGAACTGAACTGTGGATGCCCAAAAGACGAGCTCGGGCCCACTTGGTAATATAAACTGTTTATGTTACTCTCCCCTACACTGCAGAGAGAGTCTCCTGTTTGGAATAGGAATTCCTAGAACGTAGAGTCGTTTTTGAACTCATTGATTATTACTTTGTTAAGAATAATCCAACACGCCCTCTCAAAAATGAATCAATCGTTCTAGAACAAATTAATAAACAGTACATATATCCTTATTTAATATTATAAGAATTAATATCGAATTTAACAATAATACTCAACACAAATATAATATATGTATATAAAAGACGTTCCCATCATTGCCTTTACTCTGGGGAAATACAAATGGTCCAACATTTGTTGCAAAGGATTAGGAAAACCCAGAAAACCTAATCAGACCATATAAAATTATGATAAAACAAAAATTATAATATATTTTATTGATATGTAAATGGCTCCATTAATTCAGGCCCATCCTTGTCCTGAATTCCACAAACTTAGCTGCTGGCAACGGTTTTGTCAGCACATCAGCTATCTGGTTTTCTGTAGAAACAAATTCAAGTTTAATAACATTTTTCTCTATTTGTTCTCTGGAAAAATGATACTTGATATCTATGTGTTTTGATTTCTTGTGATTGCTTGGATTATTTGCAATACTTATGCAACCATTATTATCTTCATATATTGTTATTGGTTTTTCAATATTTATATTAATACTAACTGCAAGAGACTTTAACCACAAAGCTTCCCTTACGGCCTCGAAAAGTGCCATATATTCTGCTTCTGTAGACGAAGCAGCTACGGATGCTTGTCTTCTCGTTGACCAACAGATTACACATCGCTCAAATAATTTGAACAAGTATCCAGTAGTACTTCTTCTATTATTTTCGTCATGACCTCCCCAATCAGAATCTACGTAACCGCTTATTATGTCTTTATAGTCACCTCTTTGGTAACATAATTTAATATTGCATGAACCTTTCAAATATCTCAATACTCGTTTTAAATTTTGCCAAAGCTCTTTATTATTGTTATTAGTATATCTGCTCAAGATGTTTATTGCAGTACTTAAATCAGGCCTAGTACATATCATTATATACATTAAACAGCCGATCAAGTTTCTGCACGGAGCATCATACTTTTCAATAGAATTTAAAGCTGAATAATCTAACTTACTTGGCAAAGGTGTACTAACGGGCTTACATTCATGCATATTAAATTTTTCTAAAACGGTATTAATATAAGCAGTCTGATCTAGGGTTATTTTGTCATTTGTACGTTCAACTTTTATTCCTAAGAAGAAACTAATATCTTTTAAGTCAGTCATTTTAAATCTGTTCATCAAATATCTTTTGAAGTTAGTTAATGTTTCCATTTTTGCAGTAACAATCACAAGATCATCCACATATAGAATAACATATATATTTTCATATATATTTCCTTTATCTAAGATATAAATACATCGATCGACTGATGAACTTCGGAAATTCCTTTCTACAAGGCATTTCTCAAATACTTCGAACCAACATCTTGCTGCCTGCTTTAAACCATATATGGCTTTATTCAATTTACAGACTTGATTGCTTTTACTTTTAACTCCTTGAGGAACTTCCATATAAATTTCCTCTTTTAACTCGCCATTTAAAAATGCAGTTTTCACATCCATATGATGTATCAATAAATTAAACTGATTTGCAAAAGCAATTATAAATCTAAAACTAGCCATTCTTGCAACTGGTGCAAAAGTTTCATTATAGTCTGTTAAATATTCCTGACTAAAACCGCGAGCAACAAGACGAGCCTTGTATTTCGATGGATTTCCATGTTCATTATTTTTAATGGTAAATACCCACTTACAGTCAACAATATTTATATCTTTAGGTCTTTCTACCAAAATCCAAGTCTTATTTGTTATTAGAGAATTTATTTCATCGTTAATGGCTTGTTCCCATTGAACTCTATCTTCTCTATTTTTAATTTCCTCAAATGTACTTGGAATTTTGTTAGTAAATGATTGTGCACACATTAGAAGATCATATTGTGTGTCACTCTCATTATAGGATATAGGAAGCTGTTGTTTAATCCTTTCACTCCTTCTAGGTTCAACTATTTTTGATAAATTATCATTATCATTAATATTTTGATTATCATTTTGAGATGAAGACTTATCGTGCATATCTGTTTCAGTCACAGATTTATTAGGTTCATCACCTAATTTTACTTCAGAATTTACTCTTCTACTCGACTCCGATACATCTGATTTATCATTATCAGATTTACGAGACATTTCATCTATTTCTACTGATTTTGACTGTGTGTCAGATGCATCAGTTTTATTATAGATGTTCTCATCACCCTTTTTCAAGTCTCGTTACTGGTCGAGTTTTTAAGTAATTCAATTCGTCTACTATGACGTCTCTAACGACAAGAAATTTTTCATTTTCCACATCCCACACTTTATAACCGTTCGGTTCATAGCCAATTAAAATTCCTTTCATTGACTTTGCATCGAACTTAGTCTTTCTAATTTTATTATGTATGTAAACGGTAGAACCGAAAACCTTTAAATATTTTACTTTGGGCTTTTTACTATGCCACAATTCGAAAGGTGTTTTATGTATTTTTAAAGCTTTAGTTGGGGTTAAATTAATTAAGTACGTAGCAGTAAGCACTGCCTCTCCCCAAAATACTTTATCTAAACTAGCACCACTTATCATTGTGCGTGCCTTTTCTGTTATTGTTCGAACCATACGTTCTGAAACACCGTTCAATTGAGGGGTTCGTGGAACTGTTAAATGAAAACTAATTCCTCTTTGCACGCAATATTCCTTCATCTCATTTGATAAATATTCTCTACCATTGTCACAATATATATTTACCAATTTTAAATTAAAATGGGCCTCACTTTTTGCAACAAAGTCTTGAAAAACAGAAAAGACTTCTGATTTATAAGTGATTAAATATGTGACACAATAATGAGTGAACTCATCTACGAACAGTACGTAATAATTTTTATTATTAATTGTAGACGGAGTGATAGGACCACAAACATCAGAATGAACAATAAACAATGGTCGTTTTATGTGGCTTTTATCTTTTACTTTTTCAAATGATAATCTTGCTTGTTTACCATTTATACAAGCTTCACATAAATTGTCGTTAGGTATGACTTTATTAATGTATTCTGTATCATCGACCATTTGTTTATTTCTCAATTCTAAAAATTTAGCTTTGCCAATATGGCCTAAGCGTTTATGCCACAGTTCATAATTATTACTTATTATATTATGAACTTGAGAATTTCTTTTATTTAATTCTCTTATTTTAATTTTAAAATCAACGGCTATTAAATTATCCAAGGGCTTACCAATCATCACCGTTTTTCCATTCATACTTATCTGGACCCCTTCCGCGTTGAAAGTAATGCACAGTCCTGCCTGCTGCATTCTTCGCACCGACAATAAATTGTACGGGACCTCTGGACAATACAGTACGTCTTCCAAGACACCTTCAATTCCCATATTGCTGGTGACATCGATAATTCCTTTCTTCGTTGCTGTTATGTAGGTTCCATTTTTGGCAATGGAAATTTTTATCGGCGGTTGTAATACTGTACAACTCGAAAACATATTGTCTTTATTGACGATGTGGTCCGAGGCTCCCGAATCCAGAAGAAAACTTAATTTCTCTTCGGCTTGACGTCGATAACTTCCGACCATGAAGGCGAAACCCGAAGTAGGTTCTTGCGATCCACTTGGTTCCGTAATATTAACTGTTTGCACAGTTCTGGTTCTATCTTCATTATACTGCTGATTTCTTTTATGGTAGAAACAGTCCTTAATTTTGTGACCTCTTCTACCACAATGATGGCATTTGATAAGCTGTCCCTTGTTCTTATTATAATTATTATTCGACCTCTTCACTTTATAATTTTTTTTAAATATTTTTTTATTTTCCTCATACTTTCTTTTATTAACATGAGCATGAAGAACTTTCGAACTCGTGCAACTGCCTTCAATTTTTAGTTTGACTTCGTGGTCTAAAAGTCTCGTCTTTACAAAAGCTATTGTCAAGTTATCTTCTGATAAAGTTTCTATTGCTGTAATAACACCATCATACGATGCAGGAAGTGTTAACAACAAATGTGATACTTTGTCCGTCTCTTCCAATTTCGCTCCAGCTGCTGACAATTCCGTAATTAAGTCATCAAAAATTGCAAAATGCCTTAATAATTCTGTATCACCTTGCAATTTTAAACTTAGTAGTTTCTTCCTTAAAGCTAACTGCGTAGCTAAGCTTTTCCGTTCATATATCATATCCAAGCTCTTCAAAATTTCCCTCGCCGTGTATCCATTTTGCACAAAACCCAAAAAAGAATCCGAGAGGTATTCTACCAGTACACTCTGGGCAACTCTATCGGCTTTTAACCAGTCGTCGGTTAACATTTCGGGAATTTCATCGTCGATAACTTTAATTACGTTTAGTTCATTCATTAGTGCACGTACTCTTAACTTCCACACACTGTACCTGTCCCCATCAAAAGGTTTAATGTTTCTTTTCACTTTAAGGTTTTCCATTGTCTTTTTTTTATTAACACTAGTGCACTAAATACTATATCACTAAGTACTAAAGCTCTAAAAAGTAATGCACTAAATATTAAGTCTTTTAACACTAAAATACGCTACACAGTTTTTGTAATAATAAAAATATTGTATATTAAACGTAAACTGGGCCCATAACCTATTGGAAATGGGTGTTTAAATAATTCAATATACTTTATAATTAAAATTAACTTTTATTGTAAGGCTTGGAAGAAACGTCTTTATATAGCTTTGGTTTAGAATGAACTAACTAAACTGCACGAACTGAACTGTGGATGCCCAAAAGACGAGCTCGGGCCCACTTGGTAATATAAACTGTTTATGTTACTCTCCCCTACACTGCAGAGAGAGTCTCCTGTTTGGAATAGGAATTCCTAGAACGTAGAGTCGTTTTTGAACTCATTGATTATTACTTTGTTAAGAATAATCCAACACTTAGCATCTTTGATTATTTATAAAACTGACAAACTGTTAATGTTATCCAGTTCGTATGTATAAGGCGATTTTAACAATTATCACCAGTGTAATGTACCGACCCTCCGATCAATTAGTATATATGATAGGTTTAGCAAATATTTTGTAAACACAAACATTTTGTACGCGGCTCACTCAACATCCATCATTCCATAATCACCATTGACTCACCACCTCAAGTCCAGATCTTCTATTTTTCCATCTCGACCTTTCAACTATCTAACACAGTCACCATTCCTTACCCATCCCCGAGTCATCGTCAAAATCCCAAATCCTACTTCCTACTTTAAAAATCCTACGTCTCTTTTCATAACTCATTGTCAGTATTCACTACTCAGTTCATTTCCAAGTTCAACCAATTGTGAGAGTCATCTTCAAATTCTAAATGATATTCTAACTTCCAATTCTAAACTCTCACAAGTCCTCACCATCAAATCATTCGTTTCCATACATCACACTGAATCGCTCTTGGAACGAGTCGAGTTATTCTAATACAAAAAGTGTGAAGGTATATATGTATTCTGTTATTCTGATGGACCTTAAGCAAGAATCACATACTTCGCCGTTACACCAGTGTATCTACTCTTACAATTAGCCACTAGACTTGTGTGTAATGATGATATCCATAACACAAATACAAAGCAAAAAACAGTTATTGATACGCATATAATGAAATTACTTTGACACAGTACAATTCAGTTCAGCACATTTCGTTAATCTTCCATTGTATTCCATAATTAAAATTAATTAAGGGCACTTGACTTATTTCAGCATCGACCTCAAAATGTTATCTGCGACCACCCCTAATACGATACTTTCTATCTCCCTTCCAAAATTCCTTCCCCTCCAATAAGACTTTTTCCCAAATCGACACAATTTCAACCGTATCTCATACCTTCAAACGAAATCAAAGATAGGTCAATAAAACACTGAAAATAATATCGAAACTAATTAATCAAACGACAAGATATCAACACAATCTTTCATCAAGAATTCGCCATCAACGAAAGAGTCTTCTCCCTCTCGAATGCCATACCTGATAGACATAAGCTCCAATCCGAATCTCACGTACCATAGATACCCTTGTATCGTAATATCGAGATTGAGTTAAGGTATGATTTCCGGTTCAGAGGGTTTCCATGGAAAATCTTAAGATCCCCGGTCTGGCGATAAGGACCATGGCGAAAGAGAACGTGCACACATACGTACGCGGAATTGTGAAAGCTGGCGCCGGAGATAATCGATTGTGGAAATAACCTTCCGCATCACTGACTATCACCAAACCTTGCGAAATTTTTCTGACCATCGAATGACTTTGCGCCTACGAGTATTTTTCCGAGTTAACCCAAATACACGGTGAATCGGCGAGGGAAAGGAAATCTGGGGTGAGAAATCTCGTGCCGGAATCGATATGTTTCGACGATGGGAATACAATTTTTTAACACTTTATTTGCCTCTATTCGTCCAATCGTAAGGAACGACTAAGAAAAATTTCTACTTGAGCAAAGAAAGAACATGAAAAGTACCATAAAATGAGAAATTTTATATCAGTAATAGTTATTCCATCGGAGCAGAAACTTGAGATGAAAGAGAGATCCACAGTAATTCCATAATGTCAAGAATATTGATTCTTTGACATTTTCAAAGTATAAAACTTCTGTTTTATTTCACCGTAGTTTATCAGCTGAAATGTTAAACTCCATTGACTTTGAGCACTTTCAATCATTTACTCTAAATAGTCGATCATTTGACATTTACCATACTTCAAATACTCGATAAAACTTTGCCGATACGATTTATAAGATGTCGACAGACTTAAAATAGTTTTCATCAAAAAACTTATTTATATTTTATCCACCAATATACTATTCTCACATTCTGGTTAATTCCAGGCTTCCAGATTTCATTTCCGAATTTCCAAATACAGATTTAAATTAATACGCGCATTAACTCCTGATCCCTTCAAAACCACCCCTATCAAAGTTACTTAAAAAATTATAAAAAAAAAATGCAACCGACTCTCAGAATTTTTTAATAACCTACTTTCCACAAAAGTCTCGCAGTACATTCACGCTTAGCATTGTAAAATTCCATTTATGAATTTCTGAAAAAAGAGATCCCTCCCTCGAAACCATTGTGATCCCCGTCGCTTTGTGCAATACAAAGCTGAACGTGCAGGACGGATTCATCCCTAATATTTAACTCCCGGTGTAGATTTCCGCGTGTACGAATCAAGAAAGTATTTCTGAGTCGTATTACGAGCAACAGGATCACCATAGAGGTAAAAAGTCGATGGAAGAAGCAACACGTTCATTTCTTTTTTATTTCTTCCTGCTTTCCCTCGAGTACGTCCTTTCAAAGCTACCTTCTATCTCGAGAAGAAGCTGCACTCGATTCCGCGTATCCGTCCGAGCGAAAATTATCGTCGGATTTCCTGTCAAATGAGAGCTCCTACTCTGCGAAAGAAACGATAAGTTGAAAGGAGAGAAAGAAAGTGGGAATGAACGAGGCGTTATTGTTATTAGCGCGTGCCTCGACTTCGAGTTGGCGAGATAGGAAAGGTCGAAGGTTTTTGCAGTATCTGCTCACTGCAGAGGGTGAATGTGGGTGTTGGGGGGTGATAAGACACTTGTATGGATGGTGTTTCTTTGGTTTAAACAGTGTACAGTGTATATGGTGCTTTTAGTTGGGGAGATAGGAAATGTTGAAGGTTATTGCAAGTTCTGATTCGTTTGAGGGTGAGTGGCCATGTTAAAGACACGAAGTATTTTGCAAGGGTTTCTTTGCTTTAATCTGTCTGTAGTGTGTACTTATGGTGTTTTACGTTAACACGATAGGAGATATTAAACGTTTTTAGAGTATATAGGCGAATTAATGGTAGACGTGGGTGTTAGGGGTGACAAGACCTTTGTATTGAAGGTGTTTCTTTGGTTTTTACATAATTGTGTGTACGGTGCTTTGAGTTTTGATAAGAAGTCTCGAATCGCATAGAAAGGTGAAGACAATTGTGTTCAGAATAGCTAAACACTCTTGCGATTTCTAACTTAGTTGGAGGTAAATGGGGGTGTCGGTGGTAGCAAGTGTATGAGGCGTATGGTGGGTTGAGTTAATCTGATAGAAGAGGTTGAACGACTTAGAAATATAGGGACTTTGTTACCGAAAATGCGAGTCAAGCATCTGCCAAAGGGGAAGATAAAGAAAGGAGGGAGAAAGATTCTTTTTTTTTCTACTATATAAGGTACGTGATTTGTCACGGTCAAGTTCCACGATTGGAATGCCACGCGAGAGTTGATCGATTAATTTCACCGATAATTAAGTCCGCTTAGTCTCGGAGATATTGCTCCGTGAGAGAAAAACCTTTAATTCGGACTGATCTTGAAGGGTTATTAATATAATACTCTTTGACCGAAGCAGCCGCGAAGTTTCCTCCGCACGAATTTAGATCCAAATAACAATTAAGTGAGAATTAGAAATAATTCAAATATTTTTTCTATAATATTTTTTTCATTTTTGCGAGAATTATTTATTACTCATCGTATATTTAAGCAAATAATAAATGTATTGCTGAATATTGATGTGGAAAATGCAGAAAAATTTGAATATTATTGGATTTGTACAAAGTTCAGAATAGTTGTATCGCAACTTTGATATTTTTCCTTTGCACTCATTCTCTCTCTCTTCCTCTAGATCACCTCTCAAAAAATGCATTTTCATTTACGACAGCCGCAATGTCAAATTCCAAGGAGAATATCCGTTAATCGAAGGTACTGTTAAATGTAAGAAATTCCAGAAGTCAAAATCGAATTGCGGGAAGTATGCAAGATGTAGGAATCGCTTATGAAAAATTCATTCTCAACGCGAAGGATGTAGAACGCTAGAAATATCCAACTGGAATTGGTCTGGTACGATAAATAACGAAGATACGAAGGGAGTCAGAATTCGGAAAAGCAGATGTTTCGAGCATAGACTGAATTAATATCGAAAATTCCGATAGTTTCGCTCCATAAATCTTCGCGGCGGTTTACATTCTCCGGTGGAGTTGGGAATTTTCACGAAAACTATTATTAGATGCTTCCTTCCGTTTTCTTCTTCTGCGAATATGCACGTTAGTATTGGTTCCTTGGTATTTTAATAAATATATAGGGTATTCTGAGTTTTCTAATTATTTTCCACAGGAAGTTTGCTTCCTAGCTGAAGATTCGCGGCTAACAAGAGTGACAAAATAAATGTGGAAATTTTCAAGTGTATTTGCACTTCGCTATTTGGTGAAATGTTTATATTTAACTTTTGTCTACTACTATGTTAATATTCGAGTAGTTAACGCTCCTAGTGCCAGCAAAGCTTAATTGTCGATACAGGTCAGACAAAATTTATATAAACTTAATTAAAGACAGTAACTATTAGCCGGTAATAGTAGACTACTGTAGTAGTCAGCTCCGCATTAATATTCAAATGATTAATACAGCCAATACCAGATAACAGTTAACCCCTTGCCCTACGATTTCTTTTGTGACCGAACTCAGAATTAATTGTTGGACCGGTCTAAATTAACGCAATATCTATTAAAAGCATAGATTTATATACAGTAGATTTATTTCATAAGATTAGATATAATAGATTTATTTATATAAGCATAGATAATTTAATAGTTTTTGGAAAACTTACAAATTGCCTATTTACCGTGTCGCCTCTGCCACAAGTCATTGTAAGGCAAGAGATTAATATTTCATAAGTTTGATATACCAAATCACCCCATATATTCTCTTTGATAATACTTTAACCCTTTGCGGTCCAAATTATTTTCTTAATTTTGTAGTGAACTAAATGAAATCAATTTCACATGTTCTATCATTGCTTATTCTCTTTCTTTTAATGATATCAATAACTATAGGTACTGACGGATATACACGTGAAATTACAAAATAATTGTGAAGTTAGAAAGTCGATGTTAAATTGTCAAAAAAGAAAATCAAGTGAAAAACTATGTCGAGTAGTGCTTAACATAGGATCGCAAAGGGTTAAAAAACCTTTCACTAATTCTAAAGGATCTTAAGAGGTCATTCAACAAAGTACAATCTTACGTAAGAATCGTAAAAACGCTAGAATCCTATGTCCATCGGCGAGGAAAGATAAAATAAAGGAAGAAGGTTACAGAGAATCGAGAGACAGCGATTTCTCCTCGAAAAAAGGGAAGACAGAATGGCGATGCAACGGGTTGGTCGATCTTGCTGGCTAGCATCGAGAAAATTGGAGAAAGGAACAGCGAAAAATAATAGCGTCCGGGGTGTTGTATCGGGTTATTGCGACAGGCTAACTATGGAACGCGATACCACAATAAATACTGCGATAAAAAGGAGAAACAAAAAACACAGAGAAACTTGGGAAACAATGCTGACGCGTTTAAAACTACTGTAAGATTCATCTCCTTGGTATTTAATTTATTTTCAACTTAAAGCCGCAATAGAAAAAATTTTAATTAAAATTAAATACTACAAATTACTAATTTACAATCAGAAAAATTAAAAATGTGGATTTTAAAATTTGAACTTTTAACAATATTGAGTTCAAAATTAAAAAGGAGGGAAGTAGAATTTTTTAAGGAAAGGTGAATTTATTTGGGAGTAAAGAACAAAATAGTCTAATTGTAATTTTTTGTTTATTGTATCTTAAGAGGTTTCGATATCTTAAATAAAAAGGTGAAAAGCCAAAATAAACGATAGGTGTTGGAAGCTAGGTGTAACGTAACGAAAAGGAGCCAATGTCGCAGGTAGACGTCGAGTAAATGGAAGAAAGGTGCGCCGGAAAATAATAGCGTCCAGGGCGTCGTGGCAGTTTATTGCGACGCCCTGATTGTCAGACAAGCTTCCTTTCGGGAATCGTAAATCTTCCATCCATCGTAGTCTGCTTTTCTCAACTAGATACAGAAGTCGTCCTTAACGTTCTTCTCTTTCTCCACTTTCTCTCTCGATATCGATTACATTTATCTCCCCCTTTTTTTTTAACTATTCTCGAAGGTTTTGAAAGAAAAACGAAGTGTCGGCTCAAATACTCTTACGAGATCAATGATTTTTAAATATTCAAACTACAATTAAACTCCAGAAACTACTCGTCTTCAATTTAAAAATCGAAAAGAAATTTTTAAAAACTGAATCACTTTGTATAGTAACGTTAGTTGTATAGTATCACTTTGTATTGTAAATTAACCCCTTGCCGTACAATAACGAGTGCCACTCGTAACGCAGTAAATGAAATAGTCAATTTTGAAGTGTTCTGAAAATTAGTAAATTAAAAATATCAGTCGGTCATAGTGTAATAAAATTAATTTCATACTGTTCAATATTGCGTCAAGCCATCTGCTATATCTGAAATTAGGAATAGACTGTTGTTTCAGCAGTTAATTCAGAGTTATTGCACACTGAGCCACGAATTAAATGGTAAGGTATGGGTTTAAAAACGATGAAATATCTGATTTCAGGTAAAGTGGTACCATTCGTGGAATTAACTGTGGCTCACGCTTCTGTTCTTACCATTTTGGCTATCAGCTTCGAGCGATACTACGCGATATGTGAACCTCTGAGAGCAGGGTGAGTGTTTGCAAATTTTACATATACTATTTTAATTACAAAAATTTTATCTACTATGAAAAATTGTTAGAACGATTTTCGAGTATTTAATTTAACAAACATAGTAGCTAGCTGTAGATAATTCTTGTTTGACATAATACTTCTATCTTTTTCTACAAGTACTTCTGGCCACTAAAACGAACTTGCAAATTATTACTAATTTTAATTCTAAAAAGTAGCAACAATTATGACAATAATAACTCCAAAGTTCTTACAGACAGTAACGATATATAATTACAACTCTTTGTGACCGCTCGTCAATGCGCATCGAATTACTGAATAATCAGGAATTCTTATTATAAAAACGTTTAATAACTATGACAATAAAGTTAGTTATTAGTTATAGAATATTAACAAAGCAAAGATTCCAATACAAATGGATTAATATTTAAGATACCTATCTAATCACGCACAAAATTCATCCATACAAAAGAATAACAGCACAACCTCTCATAAGTCTTCTTTCCTACCCCAACATCCATTCAAACTTCATAATTTGTGGTGACATAATTAATTCAATTACCTATCTAAAAAAAATACATCTAAATTCGCAAATAGTCATGAGAATAATAGAGAGTATAATGACCCAAGAACAAAGTAATATGTATAAGGAACAACAAAAACTTAATGGCTGACAGACAAAGCGACGAATCGACCGTCTTCTTTTCCTCAAAGTGTACAAACATCGTTCCACTTATCTCTCGATTCGAGCAGCGTCTTTCCACGATTGTTATGCGCGCAATGTTATCCTAATCGGAAATGTCAAGCACGATTCTGATCTTTCTCAGTGATTCCTCCTCCATTTTGCTCATTCACCTTTCATTTCCGCCGTTTAACGTCCATTAGTTCTCCTAACCATTGATATTTGATCCTCGTCACGAGACTATTCAACAGTGTTTTCTAACGTTGGGCCCTTTCCGTTTTTTTTTAGATACGTGTGCACAAAAGCGAGAGCGACGTTTCTCTGTCTCTTGGCCTGGGTAGCAGCGGCACTTTGCACGAGGTGGGAAAAATTCAAAAAGTTAAGCGATCGTCTCATTAACGAAGACTTCATTAACTTTCTTTATGGCTCGTTGAATCAGCATGCTGGACTTGTATCTTCTTTTTTATCCTTCTCGTTTCGTTTGTCTTCTTAATTTCTGTGTCTCCTTGTTTTTTGTTCTCTCTGCTTTCTCTCTGTATTTCTGCTCTTTTCCCTTTTATAATTTTCTCCCATTTTTTATATTTTCTTTCTTTGTCATTCTCTCTATCAATTTTCCTGTCTTTGCTTTATCTCTCTTTCTAGCTTTTGTATCTTTTCTTCCTTTAGTCCGTCACTGTTTTTTTATATTTGTCCCTCTGTCTCTTTTCGTTCTTTACACCTCTTGTTTTCTATCTCTTTGTCCTTTTTGTATTTTTTTCCCTTCCCCTATTTTTTGCATCACTCTCCTACACTTTTCTTCCGCACTTCTCTAGCTTAGTGTTCACCCCTCGACGGTTGTCACGCGAGTAAAATAAGAATCAAAGAATTTCTCGAGTTTTCCAAAGGAAAAGCAAGTAAAGTGGATTTTAACCGTCACACTTCCCTCCTTTCTTTTAGCGAGACTTTTTAATGATTCGCAGGAAAACGCACTTTTCGTAGACTTTGCCGGCGATCTTGGCTCGCTTTTTCACGTTTCTGCTTTGGCGGGGAATGTCTCTAATTATGTTTCTCTCAGCTATGAAATTGCTCTTTCATAGAGGAAAAAGAAGTGCAAAAAAAGTCGCTAAAGAGAAGAAATTAAAAGGTCACTGCGAAATTACAATTTACTAATATACTACTAATTCAGTGTGTCGAGCAGTTAATTTAGAATTCTGTCAACAGCGTGACAAATATGCGTCCAATTATCTCACAACGGTCTAACAAAAAATTCTCTAAAAACGTTCTCTATATTCCCACTCCCCACTCTAAAAAAAAAGCACTCCAACCGCAATAAACTCAACTATCACATCTCTAACACCACAGCCAAAAAACCAAACTCCCCCAACCCGAAAATTCTCGTAATCACAAAAATCTCATTCGTCGCAACCCTAAAATATTAATCTAAATATGAAAAAATTCCCAAAATCAACATTCTCTCAACAACCATCAAAAAATATTGCTTCTCCACCGTTTAAAAATCTCTCTTTTTCACCCTTTGAAAGTTTTGCATCCTTTGCCCTCTAAAAATCTCTGTTTTTCATCCTTTGAAGATTTTGCATCCTCTACCCTCCTAAACATTAGCTCATCCGCCCCTTAAACATCTCGTTCCTCCATACACTAAAAATTTCGCTTCTCCACCTCCTAAAAACCTCTTTCCCTCATATTCCTAAAATCTCGACGTCTCCACCCTCTAAACCCTTCCCATAAATTTCAAAAAATAATTCCCCATCAGTGAAACCTTTCAACGTTCAAATCCCCGGTCGAATCCAAAACTAATTGCCCACAAAACAAGCACCACCGAGATAGAACAACGTCTACGTTAAATTGCGAATTACGTTACGTCAGTCAGACGTGACTGGCAATTACACGGGCAATAACGTTCGTCTCCTCGTCGTCCATGTTTCTCATGTAAACGCGCTTACGGTTTACAACGCGTGTGCCCGTGCTGTTGGTCGTTTTAAACGATGCATACGCCGCAGTAACCACGTTTATGAGAAGAAGGCTGCTGGTATTTAATTAGCCGGCGAACTCTCGACCACCCTCGGCAATTTTTTTCAACCCCTCGTTTGCTGAATGGAGCTCTTACAATGACGAAAAAAAAAATTGTAAAGTGGATCGGTGTTTTTGGTGTAATTGGAATGTTCTTTGAGTTTACTTGATCTTCTTTTTTTTTGACTTTCCTCGTCGTTGTTCTTTTTTAGGTTTATTGAAGAGTGGTGGGTAGTTCTATCGAGTAGAAAGCAGAGGGAGTTGATAAAGTTTCAGTTACTGAATTATTGGAGTTTCTTTTCTACTTGTTGTTTTGCATATCTGTTTTAATTGGTGTAGCATTTTCGCGTAGGAGGTATTGTTGCTTCAGGTGAGTTTCGAGTTACCGAGACTATGATATGTTAAATGATAATTGAGGAACGATCTTTCTCAGATGACAGAATTTCAAATCGCAAGCAGAAAATTAATGAAACCTGTAGAAACATAAGATTTAATTTTTAGAATAAAATATCCTTTGTGAATCTGGGGTGAAAGATGCACCAGAGAGGTCAGTGACCCCGAATTTAAAGCTCGACAGCCTCGTTCCGGAGAATTCTACGAAACAGTTGGATTAATGGTCCAATGACCCAATTTTAAAATAGCTCAAAGAAAAAGAAAAATAATTACGGCTCGAGTAGCAATTATATTAAATTATACTGCAATATGTATCAATTATAATTCGAACAAGTGAATAGAATTGGATTAAAATCTCTTTACGAAGTTGTTAAAGTTTGGGCAATTCTAACAGTAACAATTCAATGAGTTAATTGATTGACATCAATTTTATCAGTTATATATCTTACAATTGCTAATTTATGGCATTGATTTATAAAATTTCTCGATTTTCCGAGATATCCAGAATGTCCGTAAATACGAATGGACTAAAACCGCAACGATTTTAAATAAACGAGATCACGCTATCGTGCATACAACGTAGAATCCAGCTTTTGTAAATGCAAAAAGGCAACAGTTCGGTA
Organism: Cerceris rybyensis; assembly: GCA_910591515.1. Lineage (NCBI taxonomy): Eukaryota > Metazoa > Arthropoda > Insecta > Hymenoptera > Crabronidae > Cerceris > Cerceris rybyensis. The sequence continues at coordinate 12,990,897 of OU342790.1, forward strand.
CGCAATCGAATGAAAACTTTTCACGGTATAAAACAACTCGACAACCTGAAAAATCACAAAAATTTCCAATAATTTTCATCGAGCACTCAGAATAAAAATTTGATGCGAATAAACGTCACGATAAAATAGTCCTTGAGATGAAACCAATCTTCATCCGACCGTAGAAACATTCAACGAAGCAACGTGTACTTTTTCTCGATTTTTCAGTGTAGGAAGTACACAAAACGCGACGAGGAATAACAGAGAGATAAACAGTGATCTCGGAAGTTCCTAGCACCGAGACGCGTAGGTAGAACGTAATCCCTGTACTTTTCCCAGAAATATTACGTCCATTTGCCGTGAGAATGTTGCAAGGCGCATCGCCATAGGTTTCTTTTGCTTCTATTTTTTACACTCATTCAGCTTCAACCACTATGGTCAATTTTCCTAAAATTTACTACTTTACATGGCAAGTTTTCTCAAGATAACGATCTTAGTCTCTTTATTCACCATAGGTTTTGGATTAATTAAGAAATTATAAAAAATTTCCTAATTTCACTGATCACGAGTTCAAGTCTTTGCCACTTTAGCCACCACAGCCCTTTAACTGCTATGATCACTTTGCCAAAAACGTTGTGTTTCAGGCAGTTTTTTAATTACCGAGCCTTGGGATCTATTAAGAAATTAGAAAAAAATTCCGAACTCCACTCATTACGAATCTTAATCTTTGCCTCCACCGTAGTTCCTGAATTGTTATGATTATCTTCCCTAGGACCGACCGATTTGGGGGGTGCTAAAATTGCAAGACTACTGATTGCGTGTTCAAGCTTTTACTTTCTTACTCATCATAAACTATCAGAAACTTGCTTCGGAAATGTACATTAATTTCTTTTTCTTTCATCCGGCAAATATCGCAGTGGAAACGACGTCCTTCTTTGAACGAATGCAACGTGGTTTGATGGAAAGAAGGAGGAGAGAATACCCCATAGAAACAGCTGTTGCGCGCATTTGTCGAAGCTGTTGCGAGGGGTTCGCAGATGATACTGCGAAAAGATGGGAGATTCTGGACATGTGTTACCACCTTGTTGCGTGGTGGAGGATTTAAAAAGTGCGGGTCATGGGGATTACCCTTACGGTTCCTAGTGGACTTCCGGGAGGATCGTAACTTGAGCGGAAGAGATGTAACGGTGATGGAGAGAAAGGCTTGAATTCTTAAATAGGGGGTTCAAGTTTGAGTCTCTGTAGCTTGTTAGAAATTTTTGTAACACTTATATAACAGGCTTGGTGACTACAACTTACCTTAACACTAGATCAACCAATGCGGTCAAAATGACTTACTCCGAATTTTTTGAAAATGGTCTTGAAATTTTTAAGGCTATTTCTTTTTCACTTTCTACTGAAGAAAGTATTACGTCTGTCTTGAAGACAGTAAATGATTGAATCGATCGAGATTTCTGTCCCCTTCATTAATTTAATTCGGACAGATGTATTTGATAATTTTAAATATATCAAATTAATCCTCGATAGATCTAATGTTAAGGTTGATTCTTGAACTGCACTGACTAAGTAAAAAATATAAAATGTATTAAGATTAAATATTTGTTTCAGTCTGAGGGACTTTTGTAATATCTTTCTGATAGCACCGATAGTTTAGATTTACCTTAATTGGATGCTAGGATTTTTGCAGTTAAATAGAAAGTATAAAGCGAGTGATTTGAGTCTATTAATCCACCCTATAAAATTTTTCTTTTCATCATACATTCGTTAATTTAACCTTCCCTGAAATCAGATTTCAATACTGTGACATTTAAATTAAGAAGAAAACAAAACGGACAGCATCGATCTTTTATATTGCTCGGAGACTTTCATAATATTTGATTTTCCCTATTGAGTTGTTCACGGTAATATAATTTATTGCGATTGAATTTCTAATAAAAAACTAATCAAATGATCGGTCTGCCGATGCATGCAGAAAACTTGGACAATGTAGCGATCGTAATTGGACTGCGAGAACTGTTGAAGAATTACATCGACGTTCTCATGAATAAATCTCCTTCTCTGACACAACTATGCTTTCCCGATATGGAAGAAGCACTCTCGCCGTGTACTCAGGATAATTAAGCTGACTCACGAACGAACTTTTCTGCATTCTGACCAACTATTGAATAACGATCGCCACCATGAGCATTGTACACCACTTGATACTGAAACAACAGCCACTTGCGAAATTAAATTTAACATTCTTACGTTGCGGATTGTGTTTCATTGACTTAAGGAGATTGAAGAAATTCCAGGACTTCTTTTAAGTAAAATTCCATATAAATTTCTAATATAAATATCGAATGAAATTTTACAGAGTCTCTGTACTTCATGGAATTATAGAAAGACATTTCTAAAATTGAAATCTTTATTTCAGCACTTTATGCACTTTGTCGTGAAGTTGCAAATATCAAAGTAATAATTACTTGATTGTTGCAATTACAATTTAAACGATTTTTTAATAGCGAAAGTTAACGTAAGAAGCATAAAATTATAAGTTAAATGAAATACTCTATCCATCAAACTACCTCAGAAGTTTCCACATCTTCATGACCTTTTCAACTCTTTTCTACAGTTAAGCAATTCAAATGTAAAAACTGTAACATTACAATATGTTCCTAACAAATCGCCGGAGTAAAAGCACAATTAAATGATTAACAATAAAAAATATTTACACTACAAATAAGAATAATTCCTCGAAAAAGAAGTATTTGCAATTCTCCCAAGCTTCCAAGCTACGCATTACCTTAAACGTAAAAACATTAAACTTAATTCCTACAATTTCCATAACAGTAACATTTCCAACGACATCTCGCCGTTAAAAAAACTACCAAGACAAAAAGTATCATTCCAATAACAATATCATCTTCACATTCTGCCAAGTCCCAACGTTCTCCAACGTCGCAAACTCACCTCCTCCAGAGTTCACGCATTAACGTTAAATTTTCTTGCACTCACGTTCGAGATTTCTTGCCAGGTCCATAATCGTAAGGAAAAATCGTATTCGGTCCTCGATACACGGCCCCAATGAGTAAAAGGCGAGCCGTGAGTGCCGCCAGGATGCCAAATAAAAAAAGAGTAACGGGGGTCATAGCCGAGGCTCATACATATGCAGAAAATGCAAGAAGGGCGGTTTGCGCAGCCATAAAACATGGCAACGTCGCCATAGAATTACCCCTCGTCGTCGTTGGAGAACAGTCAGGAGCTGGTAAACGTGCTTTCATCGTGGATTAGTGCATTTAGGGCCGAGGAATGAATGAAACGAGTGCACCAATATCCGCGAGTGCCCCGGAGCGTCGGAATGCGCCCTCATAAAATAGGGTCCGCGACGGGAACCGCGATAAAACTGCCCTGTGCTTTTCGCTCGAACCCTTGGGCAATTACGAACAACGGACTCTGTTTCGAATTGTCGAACGGGGAAGACAATTTAGTTCCATTAAATTTCCTGCTGTTTCTTTTTTTTTTACTTTTATCTGTGCGTATTCAATAAAAAATAAAGAGAATAACAACTTCGATGGGCGCAACGTACAAATTATTTGGAAAGATTAAGTGAGCTGTGAGGAGGCAGAGAAAAGGATAGCATGAGCTAGTAGTTTAAGTACCGTTATGTGTCAGACATGATTGGGTCAGTAAATTAGAAGTAACCATAATTAGACATCGTAATGTAGTTAGAAGGTATCCATTTATGAATGTCTACACGACTGAATCGACGATGAATAATAAGAGTTTTTATTGGTTCCAATAAATAATAAATATGCAATTTATTTAATTAAGTATAGACTCAAAGTACTGTTATCAATGCTCTGTGTCCCTCACAGGATGATACCTTATCTTGTGGTTATGGTATTATGGAATTGAAAGCTCAAACTTCCACTTAATAATCCCGAGTCCAATCCTCTTAATACACCATAGATTATTTGGTTGCTTCAAGTCCTTAAAATAAATAATCGTAGCAATTAAAACCCCAAAAATGCAGAGACTAAAAAAATGATATGCAATAAATTCAAAGATAATTGTACAATAAAAATAACAGAAAGAAAGAATATTGGAATTCATAATAAGTTTCTCAGCAATATCCTTCCTGAACGGCGTCATTCTTGCAACCGTGCTATTCTAATCAATGTAACTTTAATCGTCATACATGAGATTGATAGCGATTCGTTTGAAGTGCAATGAACGGTAGTCAAAAAGGTAAAGAAGGATGATTCAATGTTCACATCGTAAAGTCCACCCGGTGAATTCTCATTCCTCCTTTTTCCATCGCGTCAGAGTTCACCCGAATGAAAGCGGTCGTACGTGTACCCATAGGTACTATCTTAAGAACCGTGGCAGGCTTGCACGCATCATAAAAGGAATATCAACCGTAAACCACTTCTGCCGGAAAGGTTTACGCGTCGGTTACGCTTCTTTTTCTCATAGATCTTCGGTATGCTTGTCAAGTTCAAAGACGACCTGGAACTCACTTCCGCGAATTTATGGCTACTTAAAGGAAAACGAGGAAGATTAGCGCCTTTATGGGAGAGTGGCTGGATGTAGGTTTGAATTTTAGTGAGAAGTAGAATTGACATTTTTAGTAGGACGAAAGAAACTTATTATATTAAATCAGATTTTGGAATTGAAAGGTTATTAGCTGGGTGAATGGAGCTTCTTCTGGTTTCATAGTATTTGTATTTCTTAGGATTATGGTATTTTTAGGATAAAAGTAGTATGAGAAGTACAATTTATATTGTTAATAATATGCATGGAACTTGTATTAAATCAGTTTTTGGAGTTGGAAGGTTGTAGGCGTTGGCTGAGTGAATGGAGCATTTTTACGTCTCGCAGTATTTGTATTTTTAAGATTATAGTATTTGTAGGATAAAAGAGATATGAGAGTCCTGATTTTAGCATATTGCAAGACGTTTGTACCTCAAAGCCGTGTCTATGGTATGATATTCGATATACTTTTACCACTTGCTTCGCTTGCTTTAAGTTCTACGTTCTGAAAGTAAATATTTTATTCACACCATTAAAAATCGGCGATAACTCCTTTCCGAAGAATCTATGACAACTTTGCTACCTAGGAAAAATAATGAAATCGTCTGCCAAACAAAACCCACCGAAAGTATCTTTTTCAAGCGCTTAGCGCGAAACCAAGTCATCGACAAGATTTAATGAACAGTTCCGTTTCTAGCTAGCTAACTTAACGATCCTATAAAATTCTAATTTCGGATTGTTACGCAAGTATCGAGAAGCATCCGACGAAGAGGCAAAAGTAAAACATTTGTGGTGTCGGCTTAACAAGGCTTTATGATCTTTGTCTCTTACGTTTTTCTTTTTCTAGTTTCAACTGTTGTAAGAATTCCTCTATTCAAGTTGGTATATGTTAACACTCGATTCACCAAGTCGATCAAAACAACTTGCACTGATTTTTTTTTAATGTTGCTGAAATTTTTAAGGCTGTATGCCACTTAATTTTCTATGTCTACTTTGTACAACGTGAAAGACTGAATCAATTTAGTTCCTTGCATATTTGATTCTCTTTCTGCTGAAATATTTATGTAGTGTATTCAATTATACTGAAATAATAGTCCGTAATTCTAGTGTTAAATTAATAATTAAAGAACAATCTGAGAATCTAAAGCGTTTAAATCCATACAGTAGGCATGTTTTCCAAATTGTTAATGCTGAAACTACCGATGAATAATGCAGCATATTTAGATTTAATTAATGGAAATGTCGAACAGAAAGGAATGTCAGGGGATAATTTATTGAACGATAGAATTGTTCACATTTAGCAAAACAGCTGTAGAAAAATAAACATTTTTAAGCATTAGGAATTTTAGGAATTTCTTAAAAAAATTAATAACCAGTAATTTCCTCTGCCTCTGTATGTCTAGTGTCAAGATGACATTAACGTGGTAATAGAAGCAGCTGATTTACCGCTAAACCGTAAAAATTTTCCATTCTACGATGAAATGATCCTTCGAATTCGTAATCTTGGATTCTCCGCGTCTCGGGCGACGTTATTGATAAGAAAATAAATAGTCGGACGAGAGAAGAGGAGGAAAACGGTGGATTAAAAGATCATGGCAAGCTGTGCTCATGGTGAAAAAAAATCTTTGGCGTCCTTCTCCGTTGAAGTTGGCCGAGGCGACCGATTGATTTCTAATTTTTAACAGAAAGAAAACTGCGAAAAAGCAGACGGCCAGACGTACGATAGCTGTACGTCCTCGCGTTCTTCGTTATCTCGCGCTCGAGGATAAATCATTTCGTTGATTTATGACGGATCGATGCTGGAAATCGGTCGAATTAATATCAGATAATTAATTTCGAACACGAGAAAGGCAAACGGGTGATATTGATCGTAGTTTATTAATTGTACGGCTGACCTATTGTTTTTTTTTATTTTTCTATATTTTTTTGTTACGACAGTGTAGAATGTTCGTAAAAAATTGGTTTCAAACTTTAGAAGACATTACTACTCGTCAAAATAAATTAAACATTTTTATTAAATGTACATTTAAATCTGGCAATAATTAGTATGAAGAGTTTCCATCTGCATTTGTTTAAACGTGAGACGCTTTTGTTTCCGTTTCGGGACCGTCGTACAAAGAGTAACAGTTGCATGAAAATTTTATTGACGTGATATGAAAGCCTGAAGTCTAAGGAAGAGTTAGAAAAAAGTCTTATCACGATCGGCTGAGTAACATCTGAGATGTTTAATTTTAAAGCCGATGGTGTCCTATTTTCTGTATTGTAGGAAGGTTTCTGCAAATTATGAATCGTGTTATACCGAAACCGTGTTATAGGATGCCGTAATAATAATTTAGAAAGAATTTTACAACGAAGGAGAATTTGAACTGCGGTTCATCAATTGCAAATTCGAGTCTTACCCCCCTTAACCACCATAGTCCTCTTAAATCTCTTATAATTGATGGGATTCACATCCCACGGAATCCTTTCGCCTCGCCTCTTTTCTCCTGTACATAAAATACATAAAATTCAACTTCTCATCAATTGTAACATTACTAAGTTGTCGATTAGTACCATTTTCTAGGGGACTCGTGAAAAAGTCGGAATCTATATCGTCTTTCGTGAAGGTCCTCTTATAGCTTGTCTTTTAGATACTTTCGAGAAAGAATCTAATCCGTTCTAAAAATAAAAAATGAATTTTTGCCTGTAGGGGGATGGTGGATGCCTTCTCTCCGCCGTTTGCTCGATCGTTTTTCTGAATTCCTTTGAAACTCCATTTCGCGGCGAGAAGGCTGCGGAAAAGTTATCCTATTGGAGTGAAAATGTACGAAAACCGTTTTGGATGTATTTTATGGAGTGATTCACGAGGTGACCCTTTTAATCCTCTACGGGACGCTTTCTTGGAGAGAACAGTGAAGACGTAAAATATAATTGCTCTTTGAAAGAAGAAATTGGGAATGAAGATGTTGCTTGGTGGAAGGAGGGCGGATAGAGGGTTGTAAAATTGTAGTCTGATAATGAAGATAGAAGTAGATGTATAAATAGTAAAAGAAATAGGAATAGATACGTAGATTGTGTGAGAGAAAAAGAGATGCAGATGGGGAGGGAGAGAAATCGCAAGATTTTCATAGACAGGGAAAAATGCGTTGCTAGTAATAGAGAGAAGTACACATTGAATTTACGATAATGACGCTAAGATTAAACAATATTTAGATAAGATAATTAATATTAATTCAGTAATCTAATTAATTCAGTAATCTATATTTCACAAAGTAGACGTGAACTAACTGCAGCATGGGTACCCCATAAAGAAGAATATTTATAAAAAATCACAAATAAGTCATTTTGATTCTATTAATAGTAGGGTTAATCACACAGATAGAATTAAACACAACAATAAAGACAGAAATAGAAATTTTAATAACGACAGAAAAAGTAGTAATAATAGTAACAATAGAAAATATATTATAATACCACAAATAATCAAATATAATCACAGAAGTAGAGAATAACAGAAAGAACCCACAATCATCAATACCCAGAAAACAAATCCCTAAAAACAAACATGTTAAAATCGGATCTTCAAATACCAGGCAAACTCGAAACACATCCCAACAATCATTGCCCTAGATTCCCCTGCAAACCGCAACGAAGGGTTACAATTCTCAAGCTTCAGTCTCCACTAAAGATACTACCAATCTCTCTAACCATAATAAATAATTTCTGCCGTCTATTCAACGATCACTAATCCCAGTACTATGAAGTGTCATTGCTCCACGTTCGCAGGAACTAGACACAACTGTGTAATTGAACCATGCGAGAGGTTCCCAGCCGTTGAAGCTGCGAAACTGTTGCTCTCCGCGACGTAACCGCGGTCCTCATTGTATATTCAAGGAGACACCGAATGAATAAGCGATTGTATTCGTGTTTATTAAGGCTTGAAAGCAAGATAAATGTACCGGCGCCGTATAATTTCGAGATGTTTTTTGTCAATGGAGTTCCGCACCTCCGCGACACGATCTGGTGATGGATTACTGCGAAACAGTATCCTCTTCGTCTCACTTAGCGAGTAATTTTTACTACCGCTATCGACAAAATGACACGACTCGTTCTCCATCGGGACTCGACGTGTCGCTTTCCTTTGCGCGAAGTCACGAATTTCTATTGGCCTCGTTAACGCGTCGTTTGGACATTTTTCTTGCTGTTGCAAGGCTGGAAGTAATTTCATGTCTGGCTATCTTATTGAAGTCATTTTGTGACGGTGATTGGATGATTTTACGTTGTCAGGTATGAGAGTTTGTTTAATTAATGGCAGAAGTTTTTAGAAATTTTTGTTGTCGCTAATAACTGCCGAGGTATCCGCTCCCAGAGCTACGCCAGGACACTTTTTCGTAGGCTTGTATGTCGCTTATTTTCTATGGGATTCTAATTAATTGGGGATGTTTAGATTTCCCTTATTGCAAACTTTCGATGTGCAGAATTTCAGAGAAATCGATCGACGCGTTTATTTGTGGTAATCCGCCAAAGTTCTGATCGTTAAGGACGTTTTAGCGGAAAGTTATAAAATTCCTGGGTCTTAGAAAATTTGAAGGGGTTGAAAAAGTTGTACTTCTCTCCTAGCAGTACGACATTGAAGATTGATCAAACTTTAGCTTGAGTAATGAAATGAATTTTTGTGCATTTATGATAGTATTAATTAAATGGACCTGTGCTTTGTTTAATCGCATTGAATTAACAAAATGATGTCGTTTTTCTAAATGACGGAATTAGCTTGAATAATGAAACTTGATTTTAGATGCTTGCTTTGCCACTAATCAAATATTCATGTGCTTGAAGCTAACTCAATCTGTTGTATTAACGAGCTGTTATTTTCTTTTAGTAGATTCAGCAGCAGGAATCTAACGAGTCTTTAAAAAATTCTAGTTTGTGTAATTTAAACTTGTGAAATCTCATTGATCACAGCAATTATTTTAAATAGTGGAATTGCTCATGGAAAATTCGTCCAGCCAAATAGTTTACATTAACTTGTCTTGCAATCAATACCTACAATCACAATAAATTACAAAAGTACTATCTTCTTTCAAAACTGTACAATTATTTTAAACAATTCAACAGAAACGGCGTCATTCTTGGTTTTTTGTCTTTGCCAATTTAACATCATCCGTTTGCAATTAATTGCATCGAATCGATCAGCAGCTGTAATTAAACCGTCTTTTACGAGACAAAGAATCTCAAAAATGCTCTATAACATCAATTATCCACCTCGTAAATTATTAATTATTTCCTCGACTGAAAGAAAATTCCAACAAAACGTGATAAAGTAGCAATTAAAAAAAAAAAAAACATGGAAAGCAGTAAATTAAAAAATTCTCGAAACATTAATCCACTTGTTCGCTTAATTTTCCAACATAACATACATACCTTGGCTTACAATGTCTTTAATGATTCATCACAATTATCCGCAAAATTGCTACAAAAACATTCAACTGTTTATTTCTATGTTGTCCATATTAAGAAAAAAAATTAGGTTTAATAAAAATAATTAGTTCCTTGTACAGTAAACATTTTTACCAACTAAATTCTACCACATTGTTTACACTGAAATATAATCCTAACTGTAGCAAAAAAAACAATGCAATTTTGTCACATTCAATTTTTGAGTTTAACCCTTTGAGTGCGAGAGCTCTTTGCGAAAATCTCGTTGAAAAGTGCGAAGCAGCAAAATCGCGCTTCTTTCGTTTTGTATCGAGGAATGCAACAAAATAAAATTTCAATGTTTTTCTGCTAACAAATGGTAAATATTCTTGTTCTATTTGTTAGTTAAAAATATTGTCTATGTTCTAGCAGTACTGTCCTAATCAGTATATACTACTGAACTATATTTATTATTTATGCTAAAAGTGTCATTCATTCTATCGGTCGATAATCTTGGCACTTTTCAGTACTGAACGGAAGAAGCGCAAAATCGCTCCTTAGCATTCAAACGATTAAACATTTTTAATAGATTTCAATTTTTTTTTTTCATTCTATCTTCCACATCACTAGCGTAAATCAGTATCGTAAGACAAGGGGCTAACGAGCAGAGTCCACAAGGACGAAAAAGGAACGTTGGCCTTCGCAATTATCGAAAATTGCGTTTCTCCGGACGCCGAGGAAATTCAATATCGTAACGGCGTTTCCGCGTGAAGATTGAATCCGAGTTTCGTGTAAAGTGCCAAGACAAAAAGCCACGATATTCTGTTTCACTCCGTGGGAAATCCGGCGTGCGATACGAAAAGAACGAGCATCGACGTTCTCTTATTTCGCTCTTTAAAGCGGACGAACGAACTTTCGACAACATAGGGTACCCGATTCAAAGACTTTTCTTCGTTCGATAGAACTTTGTTGGAAACGGAATTAGCCTTTTTGTCGACGACAAATTCCTTGGAGTGTTTAAATCTTTTCAATTTTTTTTCCATCAACGAATACGACGACAAGTCTCTCGAATAAAATTGCTGCTTGTAATATGCAACGTCGAGACTTTTGTACTTTTACGATGAAAGCCTTTTCTTTTATATCGAATACAGGATGTATGGCAATTTTAAACGTACTTTTGGTCGCAATCTGCTTTCGTGTAAAAGGGTAAGGTAAAATGTGGGAATTTTTGATGGCAATGGATTTGTAGACTTGAATTTGGTCTCTCGAGCTTTGAACAGCGACTGGTGTTTGATTACCTTTGATTGCAATTTGGGGAGATTTATTGCGTGTGATAAGAGTGATTAGATTTAATTGTTGAGAAGATTCGCCCAGAAAAGTATTTTGTGAATGATACACCAAGATTCTTCCCTTCAAATCTCTACTTCCCAACGTTAAAGCAATACGGAAGAAAATTAACATATCAAGAATCTGAGCCAAACTAAGCATCCCTACTCAACAATACTCAACTTCAACTCAATCAAAAGCTTCTCATCGGCAAAATCCACCCCGCAATTCGAACAAATAGAAAACCACATCCAAATTAATAACCCAAGCAAATGAAAATTCTCGTCGAGTTTTCCCAACCGAACAAAATCATTTCACTCGGTTATCGGAGACATCGAACGTATTAAAGCCAGCTTCCATTTTGATTGATTACAGTCCAATGATCTGGGTCTCACAGTATAGCGAGATGCGGCTGATCCCCGGGCGAAACGATCAGGAAAAGAGGAACTTAATTCCAGTTTGCCTGACCTTGGCCGACACTACGGCGAGCGTAGTCTTCTTCCTGCTCCTTGTTATTTTCTTCTACCTGCTGCCGCTCCTGATACTCGTAGTGCTTTATTCGTTAATTGTCGGTAATCTGATCAACGACACCTCGACGAGAGGGAATACGAGTGAGTCTTACCACAGCAGAGCAAGGAAGCAGGTTGTGATGATGCTGATGACAGTTGTCGTTAGTTTCTTCGTCTGCCTCTCGCCTTATAGAATCATCATCTTGTACATCGTCGTTGCACCAGCAGAGCAGATCGCCTCCGTTGATCGTGACACTTTCTTCAACATCCTCAACTTCAGCAGGATCATGTTTTACTTGAATAGCGCGATCAATCCGATATTGTACAATTTGATGAGCAGCAAATTCCGGAAGGGATTCCTAGGACTTTGCGGATCCAGAGGATGGAGGAACTCGAACAGTGAGACCCTTCGGAGCAGCGGGGCGAGAAGAATTGCAAATGAACAACAGGAGAATTTTTTGTGACTTTAAAGTGATTAAAATATCCTAATTGATTATTCTGTGATATGAATTGCAGAATTTTTGATAGTTGCGATAATGGGACTTTTAATGTGTTAGATCTTGAAAGCAATTCGTGTAATTTTAATGACTTTTTTTTCTTACGTTTGGAGAGGAACAAATAAAGTGATTTATTCTTTGGTTATTGCTATTAGCATGTAAAATTTATTCAGGTGTGTTGATACCTTGTATTTTTTGAATGTTAAGACTATACTGACCAAGGAGCAATTTGATGTCTTGATTGTTACAAATGTTAGTCAAAGATTGTAAAAATTGGACACTAAAACAATGAAAAGTATTAACACTTCAATCTTCAAGTGCCAATTCAATCTTCCAACAACACTCAACGCTACGTACCTACCTCCCATAAAAAAATAGAAAAACTAAATCTATCGGTATTCCAACGACCCACGTTTCAAAATTGACGCATCAAAACGTATTGTACACCTAGAGTCATATCTATTTATAAAAACAAACTTCACAACAAACATAATCCTTATCTACTTTCCTAAACCCAATCTACCCAGCCCACGAAACATCTTTTTCGTTGAAGTCACGGAACAAATAAAAAGTAGCACATCCAGCATCCTAAATATTTCTGTTCACAGTCCCATACTTCTGATGGTGACCTACGAGATGGAGGAAAACGTAGACGGTAGCTACATCCCGACCTGTTACACCACAGCGAACAGAGCCTGGATGACGGTTTTCGTTCTAACAACTATAATCATCTTCTTCGTGATACCACTGCTGATACTGGTCGTTCTCTACACAGTGATAGCACGACACCTAATGGCAAATCCCACGATAAGCCGAGGACCGTCCAACAACTTGCTCAAATACCGGAAACAGGTGGTGTTGATGCTGGGAACAGTGGTCCTTTGTTTCTTCCTCTGTCTTCTGCCATTTCGAGCTCTCACCCTCTGGATCATCGTCGTACCAGCAAAGATGATCGTTGCCCTTGGTATCGAGGGTTACTACACCCTTCTCTACTTCTGTAGGGTGATGCTCTATCTGAATTCAGCGATCAATCCGATCCTCTACAATCTCATGTCAACGAAATTTAGGGAGGGCTTTCTAAAGCTCTGCGGTCTTGGTCCGAATAGACGGAAGAAGAAGAAAACATCCGATCGTACGGGTACATATACCACTGGATCGACGAATTGTAGCAGCAATCATTCGGATTTTTGGAGACGACATAGCAGCAACAAGAGCTGCAGCGTGAAGGTACCGAGCGCCGATACGACGACGGAAAAGCAGATTAAACTTCCGCTTCTGACGGCCGTCGTTGCTGGGAGTATCGTTAGGAAAAAGCAAGAGAGTTACGTCTGAAATTGATTGGTGTCTTGAAACGATCGCTTCGGAGATTACTGTGATCGTGGGACATTCCGTGTATTGGGGAACGTGCGTCGTTTATGTTCGTTTGGAAATTGAGAAATTCGAGTTGGCTTTTGGAGTATGTTGCTTGGAAATTTGTTTTAGGGTGTTTTTGTTGATTGATATTGGAGTTTGGTTCAAGTAGTGGGTTTTATTTGATGTCTTCTTCAGTTTTGAAATTTATAGATTCGTGTATGAGTGGAAAGGGAAGAATGATAACAGAAAAGTGAAGAATTTATAGATTTATATTTTGTTAGAGGAAGTTAAAGATGAAATGAATTGTAGAGTTTTAAGTTAAAGAATTCTCTCTATCTCTGGGAATTTTTGTTTTAAGTATTATTGGATATATCATTGACCGATTGATGATTCGAAATCTCTCTAAAGCTCTTGTTCACAAACGAATCTGACCGTAGCAGTTGAAGCGAAAGATTATAATTGAAAAAGAAAGAGGACAATGTAAAAACGAACATATACGGCGCATTGTTCTACCTTCTATAAAATGCTAATCATATTCCCGTAGATAATAGACCACATCCTCTTGTGTCGAGTTAAACTTCTTTAGAATTTTGGAAATCTGTGATTATTTACGTAAATGTTTACCACGTAGGCACTGCGACATACATATGTTGTTCTTCGAAGCAGATTGAAGAGCTGTATCTCTGTGTGTAAACTAATTTACTGTGTTAGTATAGCTGAAAATTGCAGCTTTGTGATCGTAGTCTACGCGATTGTTATTATAGATGGAGGTTTATGCAAATCGTAGAAGCATAATGGATCTCAGTTTATAGCTTTAACGTGTCGTTTGCGACGATTGTTACTTACCTGATGTCCATTTCAAAGATTCTATAAATGGTATACAACGAGAACTTATAGAGGCTTGATGGAAATACACTATACTCTAAAAATGATTGATGTGAGACACAAATGACTTTAACACTAAAACTACCGACTTTATATCTGTTATATTTAAATATGGCAAATAAACGCTTTGGAAAGAGCAGAATCAAAAAATGAAAAAGATAGCCAGTTAAATAATTTTTATTTTATAAGATGGTCTTGGAATATTTACTACATAGCTTCCTTACCAATTTTAGAAATTTTTCAAGAAAATTAGAAACCGATCATTTCGACCATTTTAGTAGTTTTAGTGTTAAATACCTTTATTTGGAAAAGTCTCCAGCAATTTGTACATGTTAAAAAATATTCGTCGTAATGTAGACATTTTCTATGAGAAAATCATAAAGACCCTCGATTTTATTGTCTTTGAACTGAAACTATTATAAAGACAGTAAAACCAAAAGAAATGTATTGGATTTTATCCCAAAGATATCATGGGGAAAAGCTTATCTAAATATTCTTGTATATGTATATGTTACGGGAAATGTGATTAATCCGGTGATTATGTATAATCATCACTGGTAAATGTGATGAATTCTGGAATATTTATCAAACTAACCAGCGAGTCTGGGGTAGATTTCATGGATTAGACATTCCAACTCGCTGGTCAGGTACGACCTTGGCGAACTTGAACCCTTTTTGGTTCCACAAGAAAGGAGTTGTTATATATATAATAATTCCTTTAGATTTCTTTTTGAATGATCATATTGTTACGGCCATGAATTATGTTAATAATCAGTTACATGCAAAATTTTCTTTAAAGGTGAGAATAGTGTTACGAATTATTATAACGAAATTGCTTCCCCTGTATTTGATATCGATTACGAGAACAATAACGAGTTGCAAATGTTAATATTGATCTATTGTCAAGAGTCTTTGAGCTAGAAATTTGGACCTGTTAAAATAGAAACATTATTTTGTAATCTTTGAGTTGTTTGATTATGAAGCGCCGTAACAATATATACCCGAGTCGAAAAGTCCAGCCTAAAGAGAAACTTTAAATCCTAGATTCTTTTGATTTCTCATTTGCCGCTTAATTATGTATACCATTTTGAACCTCAAAATCCTCAACTAGTGTGTCTCCACGCCTCAAAGTCCTGTAAATATGATTTTTAGGAGTTATATGGACTGATCAGGTAACATTTTTATTCCAATTTAATCTAACATTCCCTAAAAATATTTCAGAAGTTCCAACTCTATCGACTCATATTCTAAAAATAGGGCTTTCAGGAGCAAGTAGGAATTAAATTATCATTTTATTCCATACAAATTCTAAATCTCCTAAAATTAATCCAATTCTAAAACTCCTCATTATAGAATGTATGGCTTAATATTGGGCTTATTGTTAGATTAATTTTCTAAATAAAAACTCTGAGGATTATTTTGGGCTGTATGAAGCTTAAATTGATCCTAAAGTAGGCAAAACAGGCAAAAATGAAGAAGTTTAGGGCGATTGTGGAATTAAAATTTGCATTCTTTTATATGTAACATATTTTTCCGTATTCAGCCTAAATATCCTAAGTTACTTGGTAATTTAGGAGGATTTTGGGCTGAAATTTTCAACTCGGGTATACCTCAGGGGCCTGTCCAGCTTGCTGGTCAGGTACGGGTTTGGCGAACCCGGGGTTACCCGAGCCACAGGGATGAAAGGTCCGCAAGGGGTGCAAAGAGTAGTTCCTCAGGGGCCTATTCAGCTTGCAGTACTAGGTCTTAGAATTTTTGTCTGGATTAGGTCTCGGTTAGATCTCGTTTAGGTCTGGGAACTTAACTCCCAGCGACTCCGACACTCCCTCGAATACGCAAGGGAGTGTGAGTAAACGAATTTTCCTTCTTGAAAAAAAAGGATCTGAATTTGATTTAAGTTTTAATGGTAATTATTTATAATAACTGGCAATTATATAAAATCACTGGATTCATCACATTTATTGTAACATATATATTTCCACGACGCTAACGAAGATTTTCTGTTACTGTATTTTAGGGATCAGTGATACATTATTCTTCCAATGGAATCAACGATAGAATACAACGCCCCGTGCAAGATAAGAGGAGAGATTTCAATTCCTGAAATTGCATTATCAACATGAATGCATGAAAATTGAACAAACTGTACGACACACATTCAGTGTGAAATTGGTTTGATTTGAAAACGTAGAAAGCGTAAAATTCCAGTGTAACGGTAACATGTATCTGTTGAAATACAGTACGGGAGATTACACTGTATTTTTTCCAAGTACCCTTGCACATTGAGCGTAATCAATTTTTTTTTTTAAATTAATTGAGAACACTTCGTCTGGCAAAACGGACATTTTTAAAACAAACGTACATTCGTTGCTCCATGAAAATAATGAAGAATAAGAGCACAGAAAATTCGATACAAGTTAATAAAGTGTTCCTGTGTATTGCGATGTACATATCAGAAAGATGGATGTAATGGAAATTGTACATAAAACGATACCACACCTCTCTTAGCCCATTTTTCCCATTGTTCAAAAATTAAAAAGAATTATTACACTTACCTGATCCATTAAGTGGTCCAATTTCTAATAGCTTTAAAATATTATTTCTTTCCAGAATTTAAAAAATTTGATTATATATTGTTTACGGTTATACCTAATAAATTTGAAAGATTTTGGTCAAAATTGCAGAAAATTGAATTGGAGTAAAAATGGGTTAAATCATGAGAAATAAAAATAATTCGTTTAATTGAAGACCGTAAAGAAATTGAACACTCTCCTCGTATTTGATCATGATAATTGATACACCAAAAAATACCTCCAAGGGATAATGTTGACTTCCATTTGTAAAACTAGTCTGAAAGCTTTAAGAATAATTATTTATTTAATTACGTCGCTAATGAAATGTAAAATATAAGTATTTTCGTTGCTAATTGCAAAAGGACTATTAGAATTTTATTGCTCACAATGTGGCAATAAGTAGCAGATTGCTTTAACTGTTTGCTACGTCATTCCAGTAGTTTAAATGAGACGTGTAATACGATTCTTATTTTCATTTGTACATTGTTTACCAAAGGATATAGTTACTCTTGCCAAAAATTATGTAATGTAATAAAATTGACGAGAAATTATGCAAACAGAAGAAAAGAATCGCGACAAACGTATGATTTTCACATTGCATGTGAATTTCATTAGTTCCTAAACGATTTGCAAAGATTACTTTTCACTCATTCGATTATGCAAAGTTATAAAAAAGTATTCACAAAGAGACACTTTATTTTATTATGCAAAGATGTATGTTCCTGTAAATATTTTGTAAAATAAAACCAAAACGAGATAAACCGTATTGTTCAATCGCGCAACAAAACTCAAGAATTATTGTTGCAACCAATACTTTTAATGCAATGTATTTCGAACTGTTTCCAGTCCAGTTTGATTTTGAAAATTGCAAATGACAAATGGACTATCATTCTCTTTGATTAATGAACATAAATTAACTCATACAGACAAAGTGGAATATACAGAATAATATAAAATACTGTTACATAAATATGACTAGCCGTAACGTAATACGTATTTCAATTAAGTTAAGCCTATCTACAAATTCCACTGATTATAAGATATCAATACTAGAACTACGGGCAGTAGATTTGTTATATTTGAATATATTAAATAAGTACGTTAAAAAATACGGACATCAAGCGGAAGCAAAGATATTCAGTTAAATAAATCATGTATTATAAAATACCCTTGGAATAGCTATTGTACTGCTTCTCCATTAAGAATTGATTTTGCATTTATTCGGCTTCTATTTTCATGGTCATTTCGTCTATAATGTAGTGTTTTAGGTGAGTTTCAAACTGCCAAGGCTATGAAACATTAAACAATAATTTAGGAAAACAGTCCACTAGTCTCAGCGATTTGAAACTCAGACCAATATTCACCATAGTTCGGCGACAAATTTTAATTTTTAATAAAAAAGTAGAAACCCGTTAATTTAACTGCTTCTGTAGTTCTAATGTTAATATCTTTCTTGTAAAATAGCACATTTTCAGTCATCATTCGTGTTTCACAAATATAACATCATTGGCCAGATGATCAGTTCGCTCGACGAAACTATGAACGTAGTACCCTCGTGCTTCCATTAAATCGATCAGATATTTTCGACCCTTCGCATTATGAACATGTTCCACTGATAATGTCTGAAATATTATCCCACAATTAATAATATTCTCGTTATCTTATATATATATAAATAGCTTTCAGGGGAATATGTATACATGGGGAACTAGAAATGGCACCTAGAGAACGTACTTTTTCGACTTCCGTCTTTAAATCGAAAATTCTATAATGTAATTTTTGCAAACTTGACTGGACAATCAAATAATGGACCAAAATAATCAAAAAGACAGATTCTGAATTTTTTATGAATATTCCAAAAATATGTAATGCTGTTACATTTAAAATTTTTCCTCTATATGTTGCAGACTGTTATATTCTTAAACTTATCTATTAAAGAAACGGAATTAAGGACACAAATATTTATTTGTCATTATTATAGCAATGATATAAGGAGAATTAAAAGAAGTCTACCATTTAAAATCGTAATTGATCTGAGTACCATTCAGTTTCCTAAGTATTCACTTGCAAAACAATATAATAATAAAATTAATTTAATTCATCGCGTATGTACCTTTATATCTAATTTATCAAACGGAATAGTTTCTAACACCTCGATCTCACTACCCTCAATGTCAAGGCTAAAATAATCGACAGTTTTTATATCAAGTGCAGCCAAATAATGCGCAAATGGAAAACACTGCACTTTTATGTGATTTCCTTTGTGAGCCACATCCTTTGTGTTATCCAATGAATTATCAGAGTCATTGGAACTGTGAATACGTCCCACGTTGTCAGCCATTAAAAAAGAAGCCTGAAATTTCGAATGTTATAGTATATGTATACGTTAAACGGAAAGGTTTGAGATTTGTTCCATACCATCATGGGTCGAGGTTGAACACTGAGGCAAGTGGGTGATAAAAAGGCCCTTCTATTTTTTCCAATCATTTTACTGAAGTTAAGAGGATCCGCTTCTATCAGAAGTCCCATCCATCCAAAAAAACGCTCGAGGACTAACGTGTTGCTTCGTGTCTCACCGTCGTAAGCGCCGCATTCTACGAAAAATCCATTTCTCTAGAAACAAAGTGAGTAGAAGTTTATTTGTTCGAAGCATAAGCTCGACTATAAAGAAAATATAATTATCATAGGACTTACGATTTCATAGAAAGTTCCAGAATGCAAAGGATACAAATTAGAAATTGTTAGTAGCAGTTACAATCGCAGGAATCACAGAGAAAAACATAGTGATATATATTTTATTTAATTTTAAAGTTTTATGAATAGAAATTACTTATCGATTTTGGAATGCTTTTAACACTAGGTCTACCATGGTAATTGAAACGACATGTTCTGATTTTTTTGCAAATATTTCTTAAATTTCAAAAATTGCCTCTCTCTCTCTCTATTTTCAACGTTTATCGTCTAAAACGCAAGCGATTAAATCGTTCGAGTTTTTAGTCTTCTTCTCTTCTTTTCTTTTCACGAAGTTATTTGATATTTTTTGAAATATTGGATTAATAGTTGGTAGATGTAGTGTTAAACGCGATGACATCTTGAACATTTGAAATTTTAATTTTGGAAATGAATATTTTAGGGAGACCATTGTATTGCTGTATCAAATAGGAAATTCATGTGTTTGAAAAATTGTATTATAGTTAATTCAAAAGAATTTCACGCTATTTAATAACGGAGAATAATGGAGTAATTAATACTATTCGGCAATGATACCTTGTCGTTAGTGATCTCACGAATAACACGTGCCTGACCCATTGATGGATCCTCCACTTCCGGTTTCTTAAGGACATACGGTCGACTCTCGTTGTACTTCCATAAAATCCAATTCTGCCTAAGCTCTCTCAAATAACGCTCCCATTCTTTCTGATTCGACGGCGACAAATATTTGTCATTGTACCATGCATTATCTATGAAGATATCCATGTATTTTTAACAACGAAATATTAATTCACAATTGTCTAACACTAACAAAATAAACAATTATTAATAGTTACAGAACGACAAACAATTTTTCGAAAAATAAATCGTTACAA
This sequence comes from Cerceris rybyensis, assembly GCA_910591515.1. Taxonomy (NCBI): domain Eukaryota; kingdom Metazoa; phylum Arthropoda; class Insecta; order Hymenoptera; family Crabronidae; genus Cerceris; species Cerceris rybyensis. The sequence goes on from OU342790.1 coordinate 13,011,515, forward strand.
ATATAAATAAGGATAATAAAAAATAATAGCAGATTACATTAGTTACAAGAACAATCTTTATTTCTCGGTTGACAATTTTCGTATTAATAAGAATTGCAATAATTCTTGATAAGAAGGAATTAGTAACACATAATGTTAGTTCGAAAACCATTACGTCAGCCATTAGTAATTATGTTCGAATTGTTATGTAAACACGTTTATACGTGATTCCTAATCTGTTATACCGTTATGAAATTATAACCGTTTAAAATCCTATTCTATTAGAGGTACATTGTCGTATTAACACTCGTCTTGTGGCACCAACACACTAAACACTGAACCGGCTGTTACCCAGGTGTCTCATTTCAATTGTAAATATTTGGACTTATGAGTCATTAGTGGCACTGTTTAATGCTGATTACTACGTCTTTCTAATTACGTGAAGCCGTGTATAATTAAAAAAAAAAAACGAGATTGTATTTAGAAACAGAAAAATTTCTCCTGTACCAACCCTCTGTTGCATAAAATACTTAAAAAAAAGAAATAAATTCGTTATCATAATCGTAAATTACAGATAGATATGGTAACACAGACAAGGTGTATAAATAAAAAAGATAGTTACAAAATGGAGTAGGATTAAGAGCGACAGTTAGATTAAAGTACGATACTGTACAAAATATAGTGGTATTAAAATTATTACGGAAGAACGGTGACATTGAGAACGATAAGAGAAGTAAAAGTATTTGAGGCGGGAAAACTATCAAAGCTTTTTTAACAGATTTCTTATCAGAAAGGTCTATTTATTTAACTACACTTACCACCAGTAAAGTTATACCATCTCCGCAAAACTGCAACAGCAGTAAATGCAATGATATAAGAGTTGTAATTTTTCTTTAATTTCTATTTTTCACTGATAAATTGATATCGCTTTTTGATAAGCTATATAGCCGGTAAGTCGATCGTAATGTTTTTCAAAGAGTTCGTGTTTCATTTTGGAATTACAGTAAAAAAAGGGTTTGAACTTATCTAGGTGGAAAATATTCGAATTCGATGAACTGACTATTTTCAAAAATTTCGAAAACCTAATTTTAATGGTATTTTAAGAAAGAAAAGAACTGTGTCCACTTGCACTATCATTTTAAATATTCGTTAAACATCGATGTATGATAAATAACGATTAAAGATTTGAATTATAATTAGTTTAAATATACTACGTACCATCATCGTTATAAATTTCTTCCGAAGCTTCAAATGAAGGTATAACACTTATCTTAAGATTCGACGTATTCGGAGACAAACGAATTAGAATTAGAACGATAATTAGTAATGCGAATGTAATAAATAAAATCAGGTGTCGACATCGCCAACAGAGCTTCAAAGTGTAAACGTACAAACGATGACAAGATTGAGACTGGAGTTTGTCCATTTTCAAAAAATATTCCACTAGCAGCAACTTGCCTACGCGTAGTAGCTAGAACGAATTGAATGAGAACACTACACCTCCAGTAAGTCCACACAGCTTCGACTTATCGATGAATGGTATATCGATTTTATATTTCAAGTTGGCAATTCAAACTACTTTTGCGATTAAACATCTCACGAACGAAGAAAAATCATACATTCGAACTCCTTACAGACACTTTTGCGTGATAATTTTTAAATTTATACAAACTGAATAAGGTCACACTAAACACTTGAATTTTCATATAAAAATGTAAAATTAACACTTTTTTCGATATAAACTCGACACTTTATATACCGGAAGTCTATTAATTGGTTTTACGGTTTAGCAACATTCATTGAACGATAATCTCTTAATCGGAAATTTCAAATGGCAATAACATATTAAATTACTTTGCATGGAAGCAATCAAAATCAGAATGACATAATGAGTATTTCTTCACGTTTTGATTATAAAACTAGATGGATAAACTAGTAAGGTAAAACAAGCGTAAAATTTACAGATATACGAGTACGAGCTATTAGCATAATAACCTTCGATATCAATGTATGCATTGAAGGCAGATTAACGACATTAGACGACGTTAATTATTCGAATGTAACCTGAAGTACAATCCCAATTAATATCGACATTAATTCCGAAGTTTCAAACGATAAAATTTCTCTTTAAATCGGCTTCTAGAATAACATGTACACAACGTAAGACTTCTTAACCGGAGGTCAAGCACGATTAAATTTAGCACAATCGGGCCGGCAACATAATTCACGACACAATTCGTAGAACACTACATGTCAAAATGTTCACTTCCTTTCAACTGTCCGTCCCCGATGTCTTTCTCTCGCTGTTAAACACGAAAGTACAAAGTGAATGATATTGAACGACAGTGCTATCTAACAGTAAATATCGATGGACACATTTCCATTTCCACAACGAATTTCAGTAACGTATAATCAACTGAACTAGCTGCTGGTGCTTAAATAGGCCGCTCGTAGTGTTGGTATAACGCACACGTAAAAGGATAATTTCATAGTAGACTATGTATGTGCAAATGTATGATAATACGCTTCAGTAGTTGTTACAGTTCAACATTGATTAGTAATAGATCTATGAAGGGAGTACGTAGCAGAACTACATGCAAATATCTACACCGACGTACACGTACACGTCTTACATCTTTTAACAAAGTAGATGTGCTATATTGCACGGTGTTGGAAAGAAATTCTAAAGAACGAATCCGAAAAAATGTGAGTCTAATTAATCAAGGTAGAAGAAACACGACACTTCGTACATGCATTTTCGAATGCAATGTAATATTTGCTAAATGGCGGCATACACTGTTCAAATCGCGTAATGATGGAACGAGAGTCATTTTAAAAACCATAAGTCTTCTTTTCAGCACCGCGTGTCACATTGTACCACCATCACCCACACAGAAACCAGCTTTGAAAAGGTAGACAAACAGTGTCTCTCAACTACCGTTAGAATTATTTCTGCCATTTACAGGGGAATACTAAACCGCATTATATTTTCTTTTTTAACATTTTTTAATATTTTTGTGCTGATCGAAAATGTGGAACATAGATAATGACATAGATTTTACTTTATTACGATCTAATTTTGCATTTACGTATTTCTAGCTAATCTTTTCTCCTGAATTATATGAAATAGATACTGTCGCGAAGAAGATAGTTTATGTTATAATCGGAGTTAGTTTTTATATTAGTTAGAGTATCAATTTCATTTTTATCATAATGTATAATCATATTTTGGCGACGAGAGATGTGTGTTTTATGGATATTTGAAAATGGTGTATGAATTATTTTCAGTGTTACAACATTTAAAAATTATTTGTTATGAGTTCTTTGTATAATTTTACAATTTTAATATTAAGCAATTTGAAAATCCTTAGTCCAGTAGAGGGCATTATATTGAGTAACACTATAACCACTCTTAACAGAGGGAACTCCTGCCTCAGTCTTTCTCTTCGCTTGGTGTCGTCAATATGTATCTGTTGTGAATACCGTTTTTACACAATTTTCTCGTTATTGATCTCTAAAAAATGTACTTTTATTTGTTTATTTTCAAAGACTGTGCTCGAATTCTACTCTCAATTAATCAGTTAGATTTTCTACTGCTGGACTGACACGCTCGTTGATTACTATATGTCTTTGCGATTGGTCTATCAGCAGAGTGAAAGTACAAATAGGATTACGACCGTACTCCGCGTAACCTTGAAATCTCTCGATGTAAGAGTAATATATTCTTTATTCTTTTAATTTTAATTTATTTAATACGTTCTACATGAACTTTGATGAAATTATGTTCGGTATACTGGTTCGTATTACATTCATAATTTTTCTTGCCATCTTTCTGAAAAAATCGTAATCATTTTTAAATAATTTTGATAATACATCTGGTAGAGGTAGAAATGTTAGAGATTACGCTCAGTGTTAATTATTATTATGTTATATCAATTTATTTTCCTTTACAATCAAAATTGATTCACAATATCAAAGACAAATTGTTAAACCATTTCTAAATAACAGTCTTTTTTAACAAAAACGAATATAATTCATTGTAAACGGCCTCTGATTTATCACAGCAGCAACAGAGGTCTCTATTTGATATTTTTGTCATAACGTTTAAACTACAGTTGATATTGCAGGGGATTTAATGAAACTGTCGCCCTCTGCCGTCTCCTATAGATATTAATCTCGGCGACACTACCGCCTTCTACAAATATTAATACGAAACATTTCTCGAAACTTTAGTAACTCTGCTACCATTTTAACGTGGATCCCCTGATTATAACCAGAGAATATGTAACTCTAAAACAGGCAATCGAAAAAACGTTCTAGATTATTGTAGGCTTGTCACTTTGGTAATACTGTAAAGAGTATTTGAAATTTCGTACACAAAATTCGCATGTATACACATGTTTGAATTACAGAAATGCCATGCAGCACTTATAAAAGCGAATTCATATTCATCTAAACAAGCTTAAGAGCTTACAGAATGGTTTCTATGAAAACAATGCCTTAAAACTTTTCTGGTTTGCATGGAGTTTTGACAATCTCATGTCATTGTAGTCGATGGTTACGCCAAATAAGGCGAAGGGCGGAACAAGCATTTAGGTGGTGAGTGTGTGGGAGCGGTAGAGAAAGATACTATACAAAGGAGGTACCGAACCAAATCCAGTTGTTGAGTTTTTCAAGTATTATTTAAGTGAAGTAGACGGAATAGAAATGTCATATGAAACGAGTAAGTCATATATAAACGAACTAAATGAATTTTAATATCCGCCTCGCGCCACTTTACCGTATGCTCTCAATGAACAGAGAGCTTTGCAATTTTCCGGTTGCTTATCTCGAAGCCGAATCATAACACTTCAAATGCATCAGTGATTCATATATGTGGTGTCAAAATAAAATATATGTTTTACAGCATAATTCTAATTAATTTGTTATTCACTTCGTCGCTTATTTCATATTTATTGAGTTAAAAATTATTATTAATATTTAATTCATTAATTTGTAATCAAAAGTTCATTACTCCATTTTCAACAATGTTTTATTTTACGATCGGCTATGCGTTAAACACAATTTTTTTTTCTTATCGATTAGAATTGATGCAAATATTTTTGTTTCGTTCGATAGATGTGTCAACTTACATTATACCGTAAGAACGGAATAATTTTTAGATAAGACGAATGTTTCATGTTTTTCGATAGCTTATCAGATACCGCACCTGTTTTATATGGAAAGCCGGTACTCTAATTATTTTCGCACTCAAAATCCTTACGAATAATGCAAAATAAGATGGGAAAGAGTATCCGCATCGTTTATTATTTCGAAATAATCAATTTTATTTACAAATAATTATTCGATCAAAACGAAATAATTAATTTTGAATTTTTAAAGTAATAACTTTTTATCCAAAATGTTTCATCACTTGAGATGGATACATAAAAAAAAGAACATGTACTTTGGTAATTTAAAAGTATCTAAAAAAATGCTAAAAATATTTTCCATGAATGTGAGAATTTCTTTTTATTATATTAATATTCTGTAACTTTATCTTGAACCAGGAAGAACACACGGGTGTGCTTAAAATAATTTTGAATATTACAAACTGGATTCGTGCCAATGTATCGAGCAAGGATATTTTAGTTCCAGCAGAAATATATATATACAATCTACTTGCACAATTTTCTGAAAATATTTTGGATTTCTGTAAATTTTTCTCATCCACAGAAATAATAACACAAAAATGTTTGGTTTAATATGCATTACTGTAATTTTTTATATCTTTTTCATACAAGTTTGATAAAAAACTATATCATTATTGGGATCAATAAATATTCTGCTTTAATAAGATTCTTATTTTATTTACATTTTACATGATTTATTTTTAAATATTACAGAATATATATTTGCAACATTACCAAGAACACAAAGAGGACAGCCCCTTGTATTAGGTGGTGATCCAAAAGGGAAAAATTTTTTATATACCAATGGTAACAGCGTGATCATTAGAAACATTGATGTAAGTGTTATAATTGCACTAATATTTTAACACTTTCCGTGATATAATGAAATATTTGTTACTATAATAAAAAAAAAAATCTTTCAACTTTCAGAATCCAGCAATTGCAGATATTTATACGGAGCATTCATGTCAAGTAAATGTTGCAAAGTATTCCCCAAGTGGTTTTTACATAGCATCAGGAGGTGTGTAGTCCACTAGCAGTTTTTAAATGTTGTGAAATTATAGCTAATATATTATCAATGAAAATATGTATATCATTAAATAGATCAGTCCGGCAAAGTGCGTATTTGGGACACTGTTAACAAAGAACATATCTTAAAGAACGAATTTCATCCTTTTGGTGGCCCCATAAAAGATATAGCATGGTCACCAGACAGTCAACGCATGGTTGTTGTTGGAGAAGGAAGACAGAGGTAAATGACCTGTAATTTTTTTCCAATTTAGTGTTCTTTTATTAACAGAAGAATTCAGTTTCAACATGTGACTCTGTATAGATTTGGTCATGTATTTATGGCGGAAACTGGTACATCTGTAGGTGAAATCTCTGGTCAGAGCAAGCCTATTAATTCGTGTGACTTTAGACCTGCAAGACCATTTAGATTAATCACTGGAAGTGATGATAAAACTATTGCTGTATTTGAAGGCCCACCGTTTAAATTTAAGTAAATATCACATTTCCAATCAATTCATTTAACACTTTAATTAATCGTTTATGTCTCTTTTTATTATTCATTATTTATTATTTTTAAATAATACAGGATGACCAAACAGGATCACTCTAGATTTGTTCAAGCTGTACGTTATTCTCCCAATGGCAATTTATTTGCTTCTGCCGGTTTCGACGGAAAAGTATTTATTTATGAAGCTACATCATCTGATTTAGTTGGGGAAGTAGGTTCACCAGCACATCAGGGCGGCGTTTATGGAGTAAGATATAGAAATATTTTTCCATATTAATTGTTTCAACTTAAATTTAATATGCACACTGTAGTCAACAATGATTATAGTAAAATATGTACAAATAATTTATAGATAGCTTGGAAACCAGATGGATCTCAATTACTAACTGCTTCTGGCGACAAGACGTGCAAATTGTGGGACGTAGAAACCCGTTCCTTGATTACTGAATTTGTCATGGGAACAACTGTCGATGATCAACAGGTCAGTACTTTACCAGATACCTTGTATTACTTTCGAGAGTATCAATAAATTTACGAAGAATTCTTTCTTTTCAGGTCAGCTGTTTATGGCAAGGAAACCATTTGCTTTCTGTATCTCTCAGCGGATTTATTAATTATCTTGATGTCAATAATCCTGAGAAACCAATTAGAATACTGAAGGTAAACCCTTTCTTACACGAGTTCTCAGTTTTAATACATGCATCATTTTGATCGAACTCTAAAAAATGTATGTTCTTCTTTTGCAGGGTCATAACAAACCAATAACAGTATTAGCTCTAAGTCCTGATAGAAGTACAATTTACACTGGATCTCATGATGGGTATATCACCAATTGGAATGCAGAAACGGGTGAAAACAATCGTATACAGGGACAGGGTCATGGAAATCAAATTAATGGAATGAAAGCTGTCAATAATTTACTTTACACTGTCGGTATTGATGACACTCTAAGATCGGTTGATATCCCAACGAACACGTATATCGATACATCCGTCGTTAAGCTAGACTCTCAACCACGCGGTCTAGATATCCATAACGACATAGTTGTAATTGCAACAGTTCGACAGGTAATAATCATTTGTCATATGTATTTCAACTTTTTGAAATAAAAATTCCGTAATAATATTTTTATCTTAATTATAATCTTATTTTCAGATCACTGTTACTCAAGATGGCCGAAAGATGTCAAGTATACCTATAGAATACGAACCATCTTGCGTGTCAATTAATCAAGAAAATGGAGATGTAGCTATAGGATCAACATCGGACAATAAGGTTTACATTGTTTTTATCCTACTTGTAATTAGCGTCAATGGATTAAACGAACATCAGATTTAAAATGCTCAAATAATTTTAAAATTCATTTTTAGGTCCGTATTTACGAACTGTCAGGAACAACACTGTCTCAGAAAACTGAACTAGAACATTTAGGTCCGGTTACGGATGCATCTTACAGTCCCGACAACAAATATTTGGTAGCCTGCGATGCAAATAGAAAAGTAATTCTTTACGTTGTTCCAGAATACAAGGTAATTTATATCATGTAACTATGTAATCCTAAAAAATATTTAGCTGTTGCTATATTCAATCAACAAGTATTGAGCTTCATTGTACAGTAACATTTTAAAGTATACTTGTAATCACCGCTAAAATCTGTTCTATTGTTGATGCGTACTAACAGTAGAACGTTCACGCAATAGTATGTATTTTATATAGTTTTTTTTTTTTTACTAATCGCTTCTCGTATGCTCTTGACGGATTTTCAGAGGGTAAGTGTAATGATGCTTTTATATTATAAAGTATTTACAATATTTTAGAAACATTAGATCCAGGAAAAGTACTATTTTTAAAAAATATTTTTGTTTAGCTTGCACATAATAAGGAATGGGGCTTCCACAATGCGAGAGTAAATTCTGTCGCATGGTCTCCTGATTCTTCTATGGTTGCAAGTGGCAGCCTGGATACAACGATTATTATTTGGAGCGTGACAAATCCAGCGAAGCATACTATCATTAAAAGTAAGGAAATAAAAGGTTCTACCTTGCGAGAGTACCGTTATAATGAATAGTCTTAACGTTGAACTTCTTTACTTCTATTTATTAAGAATCAAATGATACGACAGCATTTGAAATACGTTTGTTTCAGATGCTCATCCTCAAAGTCAAATTACACGCTTAGTTTGGCTCGATGAAGAAGTATTAATTTCTGTCGGACAGGACTGCAATACTAAAGTATGGCGTATAGAGAAAATTTAATTAACTTTTGGAAAAATTTATTATCTCTTTTCCTTTTTCTAAGAGAGCTTATCTTTGGATGCATTTTATTTATTTTGTAGTCTATGAATATTGTATATTATTTTTTAATACTATTCTTGAATAAGATTGGAGAGACTATATTGCGATCTTTTTTACATTTAGACGCATTGACAAATAATTGTAATTGATAAACGAAATTTCTATGAAATACTTTCGTAACTGTTCTCGGTGTCAATTATTAATGGCGTTTTGAAATATCATTATTTTTTGGATAACATTTACAACCACAAAAAAGAACTTTAGTTCTTCGATTTTTACTGGTCGACTGTAAAGGGAGGGAAAAAGAGTTAGTTTGTGAAAAAAAATCAAAACGGGAACCTTTACCGTCTAAACTGTCTTTATTAAAACGACGTAACGATAACAAGAAAACGGTAACAATTTGAACACTAAGGGTTTTTAAGGAACAGTGATCACACTTTACGTTGTTTGTACATTTAGAAACAAAATAATTAAGGTGTTATTCTAACTTGCCTTATTTTTAATCAGTCCAGTACTGAATAGTCTTTTACAGAGAAGATGAGGTACATGAGTTCTTACACTGAAACGTCCTCTAATTTTTGTTTACTGTAATATTGAATTTTTCAATCGAACTGCAAGCACACCAAGTTTACCTTTTGGAAGAGAAAGGTGTTCTAACAATGATCACATAAATTGGAGTCTTTCTGTTGCTTCGTTTTTCCTCCATTCATTTCACTTAGCGGTATATTTAATCTTTTAATTAAATCTTTTAGGCGAAAAGATATCCTAACAGTGTATTGTATACATTAAAATATTTATAGATCAATTTGTCGTTTTTGATTTTACTCAGTTTTCTTACTTCAGAAATCAAAAATAAACTGATTTAGCCTCATTCGGTCTAGATAAATAGTATTCTAACAGGGAACGATAGTAATCACGAAGTTGTCATACTGTTCTGTCATTTCAAATGACAAAATAATTCACTTTCAAGTGCAACTGTAATCACATGAAGTTTATCCTTTCTTTTTTTTTTAGAAAAGGTACCCTAAAATGGGGGGTCATATAAGTCAGGTATCTATAATAACAACAACCATTTCTATTATTTCGGTGTATTGTATCGTGGACGTTTTTGCGGTGAAGCCACAGGGTGTCTATAAGAAACGTGTTTCCTTAGAGCGTCCCGCGATCTCGAAACGTGCGAACAAGCTGTACAACTGTATGAACTGTTACTATGAGTCTCCATATGTACTCGCAAATTGTACTGATTACTTAGTTGTTTCCCACAAATGATACAAGTGACACTAGATTTATTGTAAGTCTGAGGGGGTCTACTGCTCGCCGAAGAAGTAAGAAATTTAAAATTTGCATCCCAGATAGGCGGTGGTTTTATATCTTCAACGGGAGTAATTTGATCCTCTGTTGTCGGCGTACTTTCATCCATACCACTGTCTGAATATCCTTTTTCGACGTACTTATTAGACGAAGTATTTACAGAAGGAATACTGACTTTTTCTCTCTGATTTAGCTTCGCGTTAATGGAGTAATATGGCTTGGTTTTCACGCAGTACGGTATACTCTCTTGATCGTTGTAAGGTTCTTCCGTGTTATCCGTTAGTTCTGTCACCGGTACTGTTTCTAAGGACTCTGCACTGGTCGTGCTATCTTTAACTTCTTTCTTTACCGCCGTTTCAGTTAATGTTTTCTCTTGTGTCTGCGTCGGTGAAGGCTGAACGTACAAACCATTGTCATGTCTTGAATTTTTCTGTAAAAAAAGAAAAGGGATAATGTTTTCTGTGAACACCTAGTGCAGACATTCCTCTTCGAGCTCCGGATACACATTTAATTACAGACATTTAATTAGAGATTTCATTCTTTATACAATATTTGATTTTTAATGACTTTTGAGACGATAAAATTTTCCCTCTGTTCTACCTAGCCTCTGAGATATATAATTAGATGTAAGTATGCACTGCAAGGTATGGAAAAGCATTCTTCATTTTTATTGATAAAACTTCAGTTTTTTTTTAAATAATCAGTTGTCGACGAATGTAACAATAATACTGTTTAATATATAGCATGATGAGTCAAACTAAAGAATTCAATTTATTGGGTAATATTAAAGTGTTTCAATTTTTTTATCATCTAAATACACTTTTATATTTTATAGAAGTAAATGTTTTTGCATTACTAGAAAGAATAAATACTGTTATTCTATGTAAATATTTCCATGCATCGCGTTTTCGTCTTCTGTAATTAAAAAAGAAAAAGAGACTTGTTAAGAATTTATACATTAATACTAAACATTTGTTATAGCCACTCTTGACTAAAATATTAAGCATTATCGTACTGCGGAATACGTGTGACGTAAAAAGAACAATAACTGTTCTAACATATCTACCTAAATGAAAGTTTAGTTGTGTAGAGATTCTTGGAAAAAGCTATTTGAGATATACCTGTAAATTCATTCTATGGGGAAAGGTTCCATGGGATGCATCCACTTGCATTTAGTTGCAACACACACAACGATCTTGATCTCGTGGATATCGTTTATATTCATTATCGTTCCTTCGATGCACGCATGAACATAATATGTGTAGTAGGTAATTCCTTCGTGAGGTACTTCTTGAGGAACGACAGTGAATGTATTTAAGTGACCTGAACAAAACAACACGATCATAGGGTAATATAAAGATTAAGAGAGGAAAAAGCGAATGTGCAATTTGCTTTAGAATATTATTTCACTGCAGCACCATGTAAGGGAAGCAAGACAATAATTCATTAGGGTAATTGCAAAAACGTTTAACATATAACATTGAATTTTATATTTCGATATATCGCTCGGTCTTTTTTAAAATAACTTTCATGAAACTTAACATGCAAGTTACAAGTATGTCGCAGTACAATTAATCACTGGCCATTATAAAATATATTATTTCCTTTTCATCAAGGTAGAAAGAAGGTAAATTACTTTCAAGGGTTCTGAGTAAATTTTTTATTGTTTCGATCATCATATTTACAGTGTAGTCTTTTGAATAATCATTGAAAATTTATGTATATCTGTATATAGTGTAATTGTATAAATACATTTTGGCCGTAGATAGTATTACTCTTGTGTACTAGCATCCGAAAACAAGCATTTATATTATGAAATTATTACCATAAATACATTTCTTCAAAATGTAAAAGAAAGTACATGCTGTATTAGTAACACTTTCAAAGTATCTTTTTATATTCAAATTAATTCGTTTAAAAATGATAAATTCTTTAATCATGCTAATATTACCTGTTGATATTAAATAATTAGCCGACAACTATGGAGCAATAGTTGTTATTCTTTATAAATATTATGGAAATATTTTGGAACATTGAAAGTTCCACTTGTATAAAGTCAGATTAAAGTGAGCAAAGCTATCATTGAATTTGAATATTATATTGTGTATCCAACAAGCAAGTTGTCTGATACATAGGTGGTTGGGTCATTTCATTTATCAATCTTTGAATACAGTATTTTGAAATATTTGAAATAAAAGCATCTATCATGCTATTCTGTACTTTCTGAAAGGTTAACTGTAAAGGGTCTGCATTTAAAATATGATCATGCTTTTGATTAACTAAGCATTAATAATATGAGAGGTTTGGTAGAACAGTTTTAGAAGAAAAAAAAGGTGATAGAATAGGACACTGGGGAAAAATGTAACACATTTATAAATTGCCATAGAGGTATTAGGATAGATACTACCATGAAATAAGGTATATTATAAACTTACCACACTTTACTAAAATTTTTTTATACGAATAGTACTGTATATCATCTTTATGATGAACAAAATATATATGAGATTCCTTACCCCAGCAATATCAGCTAATCCCCGTATGTGTAGAGTATCTGCCATAGCTAGAAGAGCAGGTAACTGTTCTTGATAAATATTCACTTCGCCGTTATACATAAAAGTAACCAATGCACATAAGTTTGCATACTCCATGCCTGGTAATACAATTACAGGATGTTGCAGAGAACTTAGATCCTAAAAATTTATTGTTTCTTTTATCATCAACTTTGTTCTTCAACTTGAAATATTCAAAGTTGCCATCAATCAATATAAAATATTTTTTTTTTATTCAATATCTTTTAATGATTATAGCATACACATAGAAGGAGCTTAAATATTCAGTGTGACATCATTCAGAAAGTAATGCCTTCATAAAGGCAAAGGAATAAATACCTTAAATAATTCTTTAAAATAATAACTGCAAGCTGAAAGTATTATTTTATGTGCATGTATGTGCCTTCCACCTGCACTTAGAGTGACATCCGTTAAATAACCACCATCAAGCAGCTTTGGGAGGGAGCTCAATAGGGTATTTTGGAAATTATGCCATCGTAAACAAAACTGTTGACCTTCCATATTTCTGTCCTGTAAGAAAAAGTGTTAAAAAAATTCCATTTCAACCACAGTTAAAAATATGGAGCCTCGATATTATTCAGTCTATTTATTTAATAAGGAAAAATTTAAAAATAAATTGATAATTAATCGTTTTAAAATAAGTTATATAAATCAGAATCGAAAATTCTACGTTTACGTATTGTAAGGACTAACGGTAATTGACACGTTTCACTAATATGAAAAAAAAAAAAAACTTACGACAAATTAATTTCTTAAGAAACAAACTTAATTCAAACAGGAAGGTTATGTATCTCTTATTTTTGAAAAAAAAATATGAAAAATTCCGCCGAGTTAAATACGATCTATTCGTACCGGACGAAAGGTAGTTAGGTTATTACTGGTAGTTGTTCGAGAGACAGACAATACTATTTATTTAATCAGGCTGCAGGTTCCAGCCAAATCTATTATTGTACTCTCAAGTATGGCTGGAGGAAAGGACAGATATTACCTCGTAGTTTACAACAAACAAGTTCCTTTTATTTCCCTTTAATGTCCTTTGTAAAATTCCCGAAAGTCGTGTAGTAAAAGTAAAGTTTTGCGTATTGCTCTATCCTTACCTCGATGAAATTCGTTTGATAAAAACGGCAGGAATATTCTTTACGCGATACTTCACTTCCATCTGGCAAATTTCGCCATAATCACGAGTAACGTAGAAAAAGTACGACAGAGTGTGCGACAACTACGTGCATCACTGTCACCTGTCGACGCAGTATCGAAACATTTGAAATCGGTTTTATTGAAAAAACCATGTAGTATCTTTTTTCTAAAGTAGGCGAATTTCGAGAAATCTCTTAAGATAATGGATATTCGAATTTAATAAATTATACGTCATTTGTACGATTTTAGAGATTTCTTTCTCAATTGGAGTATGATATTTTTACAATAGATAAATGTGTAAATAAATATATACACATATATTATTAAAAGGGTGTATATGTTTGTTTAAACAAACAAAATTTCGTACCTACATTATATCGATATTGACATTTTTATGAAGGAGAAATAGACAACTAGATTACTGTAATATCCGCACGTGATTTTTATTAGCTTAAAGGAAACAATTTTCTCTTTTGTTTATTAAGGTTCTTTTTCCTGTCGAACGGTAAAAGCGTATTATCTCCATAATCCCTACATATTATTAAATGATTGTTTTCTTATAAGTTATACCTATCGGCTACGTAATATGTCGTTATTATTGAAATTTCATTTTATATTGAAAATTTATAAATAATACTTCAAACATTCAAATTTTTCAGCAATCGGTATTTCGAATTTTAACAAAGGTATGAATGGCATGAAATTAATTATCAAGTAAAAATGATGTAAATGAAATTAATGAAATTATTTTACCTGAAACTTAATGATTCGTAAGATGTCGCTGACATTCATTATTTATTGTAATTTTTCGGGACGTATCATGATTTATCGGTCGTGCCACCAATGACCAGTACCTGTCGTATTTTAATCGAATTTCGTGATAGAACATCCTACGTTTCGTTTCCCGCGAACATCCGATCAAAATGCTGTATTTAATCCACCTACCATTTCACGCGTAAAAAATGTCTGACGTACACTTATGGAAACAAATATGTTTTTATTTAGTACTACTAATATGCCATAATATTCGGCCAGTCCATAGTGATGATATTAAACAATTGACATTTTGCGAACAACAACATACACGCAGGTAAAAATCAAAGAAATATTATATACATTAAACGTTTAAAGTAGTGTTTCTGCGCTAATAACATATTTCCACGTACGTGTTTGTTTCAAATCGTTTTGTTACAAATTTACGAGGATTGTTTGCTTTCATTATTAGACACGATTTCTTCGGTGCTAAGAAGTATCTTGTACTAATATATACACAAAGAAAAATTGATATAACATTTTTTATAAGAATTTTTAAGAATTTATGATAAATGTAAAATATTTCTTGTAACGAAACATATCTTTTAAATATACCTTTTTTTAATGTCTGTTCCAAACCTTTGATGCAAAGATGATGTATGTTTAAATATTTGAATAATTTGTAGTCTATTATTTGTGAGTACATTGGATGGAAAAATATCCGCTTTAGACACCGGCAATAATGGGGAAAAGAAATGGACAGTGGACTTCAATGAAGGACCTATGTTATCATCTAGTATTCATCGCAGAGAAGTATATAAAACTCTTTCTGTGTAAGCTTTTTATTCTATCTTTTTGCTTAATTCTATTTCATATTTTATCTTATAGCTCAATAATAATGGACAATGGGTTCGTTTGATACCATCTTTAAACGGCGGATTATATAAATTTGATGGAGAAGATTTAGAAGCATTGCCTGTATCTGCAGAACAATTATTATATTCATCTTTTCGGTATTCAGATGACTTAGTCTTTTCAGGTGGTAAAGAAACAAAATCATATGGTAAGCAATTTTAACCTATACTTACTTATATAACTGATTTTAAATATTTTGAAGATTTGTTTCTCATTAGGCATCTCAAGTAGAACAGGACAAATACTATATGAGTGTGGAATTCATGGATGTACTAATAACACAGATGCAGACAATCATATAGAACAGGAAGTGCTCATTGTCCAGCGATTACAACAAACAGTAAGAGCAGTTGAGTCTCGTACTGGTCTTGAAAGGTGCATTATTGTTACATGTTATGATAAAAATTAAGAACTTCTTAACTAATATATATTCATTAAATAGATGGAACTTCAGCGTTGGACAACATGATTTAGTACTAATTCCACATTCAGAGACTTCTTGCCATGATAAAGTTATGTCTCCTCTCTTGGATATTGAGATAAAAGTAATTGTACCCGATGGTTTAATTTGGGCTATTGATAAGAAAAATCCAAAAGTGAAATTGTGGCAGTACAAGGTTTGGTGATTAAATTTATCAGTATAAATAATATTACTAACCTGCACTCAACGAAAATGTCAGTTTAGTGCCCATTACCTGAAAAAATAATTATATCTCAACAACTACTTTTATATTGATCATCTATTTTTCTCATTTGCCTAGTTTGACTCTCCAATTGTTACGATATGGCGTGAAGATACAAATGCAAATGTTGATGCACGTAGAGCCTTAAAAGAAATTAACTTATTTGATAGTTCACAATGGTCTTGGGGATCTGAATTTACAGTTGGTCCTGGTATTTATCTGGGTATGCATGAAAGGCAGTTATATGTACAGGAAAATAGAGAATTTTATAAAGCCTTAGAGAGCTCTCCAAGATATATGAGGCATTCAAGATATCCATGGCAGCCATACCCTGCTATTGGTATATTATTATTTATTTTTATTATAAACTCGTTTTAATTTTGATTGAAAATTTTTAAAAATTACGACGTATTTCAGGTAATGCAATTACGAAAGCTCTATCAAATCCTACAAACGAAAAGGGTAGGAATGATTTATTATTGGAAGTAGACGAAGCACAGAGCACTACTGCATTATCAGTTCTCTATAATTCAGAATACATAAATGGTAAAGTTGTAGTTAAAATTAAGTATTAAGAATTATGTATCCTATTTGCATATGAATTTCAGGCAATGGATTTTATTTGTATTCGAAAGAACAATTAAAATTAGATGATAGTAATCAGTGCAACAGCACATATCCGGATTTAATGCTTATTGAAGGAGAAGGAAAATTGCATGATGCAAATGATTCAAATGACGATGATGACACTCCTGTTCAAGTTATAATTGTATCATTGTGGTATTGGTGGTATGTAAATTAAATAAATTAGATTAGAGGATTACTAGTCTCTAATAGAAAATTATTTATTAACAGGAAAGAAGTTTTAATCATATCTATCAGTACCGCAATTCTTCTTAATTTTATGTTGACGCAACGTTTATTAAATGCTACAACAGTTGCCAAAGATGCAGTACTTCCAGTAAGTCCCTTCAACTTTTGTGTTATTACATGAATCGTATTACATTGAGTTTCATATGAATTAATGATATCTATCATTTTATACTATAGCCATTAATAGTTGAAAGACATATAGAAACAACGAAGAGCAATCTGGAAACAAGCAGTAACGAAGAAGGTATAGATACTTTCAAATCTCGTTACCTCACGGACTTTGAACCAGTTGACTGCTTAGGGAAAGGTGGATATGGAGTTGTCTTCGAAGCAAAGAATAAAATAGACGATTGTAATTACGCTATCAAAAGAATTGCTTTACCGAACAGGTTTGTTGAACATTTGTAAAAATCAGAGATATTTTTGTGATGTGAAACGAATTAGAAAATATTGGAATAGATGTACAGTTCATTAGTGAATTGAGATATGGATTTTATTTATTTCACAGCCAATATTCAAGAGAGCGTGTGATGCGAGAAGTAAAAGCTTTGGCTAAATTGGATCATCACAATATCGTAAGGTACTTCAATGCTTGGCTCGAATGTCCACCAGCAGGATGGCAAGAGGTACACGATGAACAGTGGATTAACAAATTAAATCTCTCACATTCCGAATTTGTTTCTGAAGCAACGCAAACCGATACAAAAGCCAATAATTCTGTTTGCATTAACGTTTCGCAAACTGAACACTCATCGGTTGATAGTGCTTGCGAAGCTTATGCCTTGAATAATTGCGATTCGGAAGAATCTTCTTTCATTGTTTTCGAACAGTCTGATCGGAAGGAACAAAACGAGAATATCATAGATATCAGTGATAGTTCTGAATTATCGAATAATTTAACTGAAAAGACATTCAGTACCAATCACTCTACTCATTCCGAAAGTATCATATTTGAAAAAAGTGATAGTAAAGAATCGGGAGAGAGTAAAAAGAATAAGCGGCAGAGATCGTTTTCATTAAATTTAAATAATAAATCAGTTACACGAAAGTCTGCAAAGATGTTCCTCTATATACAAATGCAATTGTGCCAAAGGTTTAGTCTCAGAGAATGGTTGAAACAGCAAGCGACGAGAGATACTCATCGTGTTTTAAACATATTCCAACAAATAGTAGATGCCGTGGAATACGTTCACTTACAAGGACTTATTCATCGTGATTTAAAGGTAACTTGGTTTGTTATTTTTTTCATTTATTCCAAATCGTTTGTAATTTCTTCAGAAGCTAAATTTATAATCTTATGATACTTTTCAGCCATCAAACATATTTTTTGCTTATGACGATAAAATAAAAGTTGGTGATTTCGGCCTCGTAACAGCAATGACGGAAGGGTATGGCGAAGCTCATACTCCTTCTTCAGAAAATGAAAATATTACATTGAAGAATAGTTTACACACCGCGTGTGTCGGTACTCATCTTTATATGTCTCCCGAGCAGATGAATGGTCAAAGCTATAACTACAAAGTTGATATTTATTCTTTAGGAATAATTCTATTTGAACTTCTAATACCATTTCTTACCGAAATGGAGAGAATAGTTGCATTAATGAATTTAAGAAATTCAGTATTTCCAAAAAACTTCGATGAAAATTATCCAGCTGAGGTATGAATACAGAAATATTAATTACCTGTAGAATATAAAATTAACATAGAATTTATATGTATTTACTAATCACGATGCCATTGAAATTTTTTGCAGTATAATTTGTTAAAAATGATGCTGGATCATAATCCTGACAAAAGACCTACAACGTTAGGTATCAAGGCCAGGCCCCCGTTATTAAATTACGAAATAGCAAATGGATTTAATACAAATGAAAATTCAAAATGGCATTTTGAATTACCTCAGATAACGAGACATTCCTCCGTAACTAGCAGTAGCAATGAATCATGGGAAAACGTTTAAGTACGTATACATACATATTGTTTTTGCTCGTCACAAAAGTCATAAAAAAGAATGCATTATTTATTTTTTATCTGATACTTCCTATAGCATCGTGCGTTGCGTAATATTCGCGAGTTCCGACATCGTGTTAAAAGAATAATTGCTCAAATGTATCGTAGAAACGTTTCAATTATTGAGAAGCATTTATTCTTCATCTCATTGAAAAGATTTATAAAATTTCGATATCAGTTTGCTGTTTTTATCCATATTATTTCCTAGAAGTGATATAAAACCTCAATTACACAAATAATAATGTAAAGTATGAAGGATCGTATCTTTTAGCAGAGGTCTTCCAAAATGTATAGAATTCTAATTGTACAGCAATTGATTCGTTTCTTATTATTCGAAGATTGACTTACAAAATATGAAATTTTATTTCATATGATTTCGAAATATAAATGTAACTATGCTAATTCTGAAACAGCATACTATGCATATATTTTTTAACATCATGATTCTCATATTATATTACATATTTTTATACCAGAGTTGAATTTTTTCATATTATCAGAATCGAAAGAGTTCTATCGAAAAAAAGAAGTGTTAATATAATTTTCTTGATTGTGTCGTTAAAAGTATCGTATGTCTAATGTTTTCACGAGAATGTTTATGTAAATGTATTTTATGAAACAAAATAAAATTTGAGGTATTTAGAAAGAACTTTTATCAATGATATTAATTACATTTTTCTTTTTTACAAAGCATTTATTAAAGTTACAACGTTCTCTTCCAAATGGCATTTAATTTGATTTCAAGTTACTTGAGCTATCTGATTGTTCTCCATAATTTTCGCTACAACTTCATCCGCTGCCTTTTGACTACCAAGTAACGTTATTCCACTCGTAGACAAAACAAAATTCGCAATAGAAGTTGGATCACCTTCTTTAACCATTCGTGGAAGCCTATAAAAGCCGCTCCTAATAAATGAAGCACGTAAATTTGATCAAGTACTTTACGGGTTAAGTGTACTTTACAGAGTCGTTAAAAAGTTACGATATTTTACCCATTTTTAATTTCCCATAAGCCTTCCACTAAAAGCCAAATTATCAAAACTATGAAACATGCTATTATCGCATGAAAAATAAAACTCCATTCTTTCCAAAATACATCGCGATATTCTAGAAAATATAAATATTCAAATTCACTTTTACAGAAGCAATGCCGATTTTGTATAGGATGTACTTCAATATATTGTAACAGATCTTTACATACTTTTATTTTCATCTATTACAGTGACTCCAAACGTAAAAAGTGATTGATCCGAAATTTGTAAAGATTTATTTTTATAACGACAAATGTGGCACGAATAAAAATTTTCTATTGCATCGTGAGTAATGTAACTTGCAGCTATGATGGTACTAACATGCCCATCGTCTTTTAAGGTAAAAGATACCTTATCGTCGCTTGATGAAGCACATAAAATGTAGCGTAAGAATAACAATTGAAAGGATAGAGATATAAAATATATAATCAATATACCTTTTTTCATTAAAGTTGATTGGTGTATCTAACAACAGCCACGTGATGCGTGTTTCTTTGGAAGATGCAGATTTACTGCTTCCTTCGTGTGGAGTTCTATCATAGAAGCATGATAATTTCAATTCTTCACCAAGCAATAAAGGCACTTCCGTATAATGATCTAAAACTCGTAAGATTTTATATAAGTCGATATAAAAAATGAATCGTATGAGTATATTTACAAATGTATAGATAACAATAATTAAAAACCTGCCAAACTGATAGTACGGCTGGCAAAACGATTGTTCGTTGTCTCTAATATCGGCAAAGTTAAAAGATCTAATTGCTTGCCGTCTATGTTAAGATATCCAAGAGTAAAACTCATTTGTGGCATGTCTGCACATTTTGGGCATGTTTCTTTCTGTTCGAACAAAATGGAATGAGAAACTTGTCCGATGATAATAATGTACTAAAATTGTTTACTATTTCATCACGTATAGCTCCTAGGTATATATTTTCTGCGCAAGTAATGGTACGTTTCGCCGAAATCGAGGGAATGTAATTTTTCTCGTTTCCATTAACTTGTATGTATAAGTTTCGATCGTTTTGACTCATTGTTACTTCAAACCATTCTCCTACTGAAATATAATCTTTACTTTCGGCTGTTGCATACACTGAACCCTGTCGAAATTTCAATTTCACTCTGCCCTCTTCTAGCGTTAATAAGATGTATTTGTTTAATGAATCGCCGGGTATAATAGTTATGATACCATTTATACTTTCGGGTATGGCAGCAATTGTGATCTACGTTATCGTGAAGAAATATATGTATTGTAATATATATTGATCTACAAAAGGCTTAATAATGTTTAGTTAAATGAGAGTTAATAACAGAAACATAAAGGTAGCATAATGATATAATAAGTTTTTATCCACCTGCCAAAATTCCATATTTCTCGGGCAGGGTGCAATAACAGATTCTGTTAATGCGACATGAAGAAAACCTTCTTCATCATCGCCCATTACGTTATTCGTGCTGTAAGGTATCCATCGGTCTTTCGATGTGTTCTAAGGAATATAATATGTTTTGTACAGTATAAAATTAATTCTAGTAAAATTAATGTTAAGTAGACATTTGAATAGAAAATAACTATTGGTAAACGTAGGCTAATAGGTGAAAAGTTAATAATAATTTCCTGAATGTAACCACGAAATCTCTCTCCTATT
The DNA here is from genome assembly GCA_910591515.1 of Cerceris rybyensis. Lineage (NCBI taxonomy): Eukaryota > Metazoa > Arthropoda > Insecta > Hymenoptera > Crabronidae > Cerceris > Cerceris rybyensis. Next base: position 13,033,409 of record OU342790.1, read on the forward strand.
TTCATCATGTCACCTAAATTTTGTGTCGTAGGAATACACGGATAAGATGTAGTTTTATGGAAACCATTATTGATACGTAACATGGCATGTGTTTCCCATATTAATGCTAATATCACGTGCCACTGACCAATCTAAAAGTATTTCAACACTTTTAAAAACAAGGCATTAATGTATAAAAGTATTTGTCTTCACCTCCAATTTATCTTCGTGAATCAAACTTAATGTACAGCCAGAAATTTTAGACAGAAGCACGATTTTTCCATTTTGTAAAAAAATTCTAATAAAGTCACATATCGATCCTTGACAATTTTCTTGAAATCGATGTAGAAGTACACCAGAAGGTCCCAGGGATAGAAATCTTAAATACACATGAAGTAAATGTGAAGGAGTATTGTTTGAGATGTACAAGATGCTCTCTCCTGTAAAATATGCTGTCTCATGCGAAAGAACTAAAAGGAAATATAAAAAATTCAAACTTCTGCGTCAGAATTCTTATATTAAGGATAAATTAAGAAATTACCGGAACACGGTTTAGTAAAACACTGATTTACTTCAGAAGATAAACCAGAACAACTTGCTCCATTACCACTTGGAGAGGGATTATTACATACCCGATTCCTTAATTGCGTACCTATTCCACAATTTGAAGAACAAGTTGTCCAAGATGTCCATGGTGACCAGCCACCATCCACTGATTTATACCCATAAACAATAAAATTACTTTAACGATTTGAACATTAAGTAGAGTAGATCTTTTATTAACACGTTCAATACCGGTCGTATTTTGTCTGCCTTACTAATTCTTTTGCAGTAAACCTTCTTTAAAATTACATCTTTATCAAATAGAAATATTATGAATAGAAAGGGACATAATTTCATTAAATTTAGCATTTTCGATGACTGATGATTTCTACGGCATTCAACGTGTTAAATAAGAAATGGCAATATAGTAAATATAATGTAGTTTACCAGAACAATTCGTAATATGACATAATTTGATTTCTCTTGCTGATCCTTCGCAAGAAATACCTTGTTCATTTTGAACTTCCTTGCAGGAACGTTTTCTCGTTTGAATACCTTTACCACATTGGATACTGCAGCTGCTCCACTTACTCCAAGTGTTCCACGTTCCCTCTATTGAAAATATTTATTAATACACAGCTTTCATTAAAGATATGATTTAACTGGCATACTTAAATGCTGCTTGCAATTTATGCCAGTACATTTTTTTGCCTCGAATGATAAACCGTCGCAAATTAACGTTAGATCTGATGGTGGTGGGCTGTTGCATTGTCGTACACGATATTTCTGTCCTCTTCCACAAATTGCAGAACATGATGACCATGTTTCCCAGGTACTCCAATCTCCATGAACTGTGTTAGTATAATTCAGTATTTGAATAGGTAAGAGCTTATTCGTGTTAATTAGTTTTGAAGTTTTTCTTTAAAATTTTACTTGGACATCCAACATCATATTTAACACAGTTCATAGCATTCCAGTAATTGGTCTTTGGTAAAGAAGTATAAACATACATTATAAAAATTGTAGTTATATATGCTATGGATAACAACCGATTGTTTTTTTATCTACCGTATCGCCACCGAGAATTTTTTTCACCATAGGAAAAGAACATTCAATAGAGAAACATAATTCTGTCAAGGCAGGTACTTTTTCATGAACCATTTGAATGATCTTCAATTCTTGCTTTTGTATAGGACGATGACGTACCATCTCTTCATAATCTTTTATGGTACATGCTAAAAAATAAAATATATTAACATTCACATTTTAATAGTAAATCAGACATTTATTCTATGTGTTTTGCATAATACCTTTGATCTGACATGCATTTATCTGGTAGCTTGGCCCGGTACATGGTGCTCCATTATTAGAAGGTAATGGATTATTACAATTACGATTTCTCATCCTTTTTCCCTTTGATCCACATCTTCCTGTGCAGGAACTCCATTTGCTCCAAAGTGTCCAGCCACCATCAATAGGGCAAGAGTTATCATCAATTAATCCAAGGTCACAATACAGACTTTGAGAAGCATAGGACACATCACCTAAAAAGTATTTTTATTAATGATAAATATTAGTCAATTTTGGAAGATAAGAAATTTCCTTACCTGTCGAGATTATATGTATTAACATCATGAGAGGTATCAACAAACATATCATTATAAGTAAAGCATGAGATAAAGAAATATAAAGTGAAGTTAAATGTATTCAGTAGTTCTGCATTGAAACAGGATGTAGAGATTAATAAAATGAATATTATTAGAAGACTATTAGATGAAGTTTCTCAGGTTTAATGTAACACACAGTTGAAGTTATATGAATATAAAGAAACAAGAGTTTGAATTTAAAAAGCAAACGTTTATTATCTACATAATCTACAAGATAGTTTAAAGCGAATGAGAGGAGAGTATACAGCGTGTGCGCGGTCATTTATACAAAAATTCTACTCGACTTTACGCGTGTGGCGCGACCGGCACAAACCTCGTGAAACGTTTTTCTGTCACTGATAAAATACAAATAGTTATAACAAATTTCAGTGAGTGATTGTTACTCAAAATAAATCAAATTTTATCCAGCTACACAATTTCTTACGTAAAGATATCTATACTAATTATATTACTTTTAATATTGTTTAATGTCTTTAAATGTAAACAACTCTAACCTTTACTCTTCATGTTTTCTTGAATATAATATCTATAGAAATATTAAAGAACAATTGTCAGAGTATAAGAAATTATGTAATAGTTGTTTTGCTATGTTCATTATTGTTGTAACCATTTCTTGTATTTCGTATTATATGAAAAATTTTTTCATACTTATACTATTTATTTTTTTATATGGAAAATTTAACCTCTCCTGCTTAAACATTACGTTTTTTTATGCTCCTTACACAAAATTTGCGTAATTTCTAATACATATAAAAAATTTGTAATACAATTTGATACATTTTTAATCCCTGTTTTCTTTTCTCTGTAGCACAACTATGACGCTTACCGAAATGGAACCGCTTAAGATACATTTGGATGCTTTGGAAATGGCGGGGAAAATGGTAGACAAACATATTATTGCAGATAGTAATTTCCCTTCGTTGATAAATCTTATGCGTTATAATGTACAAGGTAAATAGAATTATAGGGTAAAAATTATATTATATATTATTTTTATTATATATAGTTTTTATTCTAAATATATTTTTTAAATATATTGTAGGTGGACCAACCGTTAGTGGTCTTGATGACCACGATTATCCTAATTTAAATGGAATGTCAATAAGTTTAACAAATATAAATCAAATGAAAGTACATAGTAAAATTCCTTTGCCTTCCGAAGTAATGGAACATTTTGGCCGTATCCTTTTAAAAAATTAACATGTTAAAGTAATATCTATATTATTATATAGTAGAAGTGCCTATAACGCAGGAAATAAATTCCATATTATGTTTGATTTTTTTCAAATAAAATTTGTGATTCTTAACAATGAAATAGATATGCAATGCCACTGTATGATGGGTCTTTTCACAGAAATTTCGAAAGCATGGCTTACAATCGACAGTGATATATATGTCTGGTCGTATGAAAACAAGTAAATAATTACAGGCTTCTTAAAAAAGATATTAACTAAATGTCATATAATACAAGTCTATAATTGTCATGTATGTTTAGGTCTGACGTCGCATATTTTGATGGTTTAAATGAAACTATTATAAGTGTAGGTTTAGTAAAGCCCAAGGCTGGTATATTTCAATCTTATGTTAAGTATTTGTTAATTCTCACGACGACGGTAGAAATAACTATTCTTGGTGTAACTTTAACAGAAGATAATGAAGGTACACACATTTTCGTAATGTATTAAACATTTTTCTCATGCTACGAAATTTCGTCAGTTTAGGTATCATTTTAAAAAATAATTCTATTTATGTATACAGGTACATCGGTAGAAATGCAGTTAGTCCCTGAGCCAATTTTTACAGTTACCACAGATGGTATCGGTATTACTACAATTGCTAATACCAATACCGGTAGAATTTTCCTTGGTGGTCGAAACGGATCTCTTTATGAAATATACTATCAGGTAATACATCTTATTATACATAAACATGAAAATCAACGAAACACTGACCTATAATTAAATATGTTACATGGATTTACCCTATAGGCCGAAAGCAGTTGGTTTGGAAAGCGATGCAAAAAAATAAATCACTCTGAGGGTCCACTGTCATTTTTAGTACCATCATTCGTCACTATGGCCTTGTCCGAGGAAGAAGCAATTATACAAATTTCCATTGATGATTCGCGCAATATCCTATATACCCTCGGTGACAAGGGTACAATTACGGTTTGGGACATTGAGAACGAGAGTGCATCGAAAATTACATCCTTATCGCAAACTTCTTTGGTGCAAAATACTGTTCATGTTGTTAAGTATGTTTCACTTATATATATATATATATAAACTTACAGTCTTGTGATGGAACTAATAACATTTCCATCTTTTTCTAGAACCCTTGACAGTAATAACTTCCGACCATTAGTGAGCATATCTGCTATTACAGAATCCGAGTCGGTACACTTAAATTTAGTTGCAGTTGCAGCTACCGGAACACGTTTCTACTTTAGCTGTACTTCAGTAGTTAATCCAACCAGTAGACCTCAAGGTTTGCAATTAATACACGTCAGACTTCCACCAGGATATGCAGCAAATGCTCCAGTAACAAGACCGCGAAAAGTGCAAATGGCACATTATAGAAAAGGTAATGCATGATTGATAAGAGTTTTTATTAGAAGAAAATAATTACAAGAGATAGAAATTATATATTTCTTTATAGGAACGCTGATTCTCGTTTGTGGTGGAGACACAGAGAACGCATGGTGTTTGAGTAATGACGCTTATCCTTTCACAAATTATTTAGCTGAAACTCAAAGTATTCTTTCCCTCGATAGCCCAGCATGGGCAATGGCAGAGATTCTTGGTGAGCCTGCTATACACATCGAAAAACAAAATACTTCGCAAGGAGAGCCACCGCTTCTTGTAAGACAGCACATGGAACCTCCACGGAAATTCATATTTTTAACAGCTCAGGTACTTTCGACACTTTTCAATATTGACAGATTTATCCTCTAACTATAATTATCTCTAACTATAACCATTATATTCTTTATTTATAGGGTGCCATAATTTTAGTACAAGTTCGACCAGTTGATATATTAAGACAGCTTTTACTAGAGCAACGTGGACCAGATACTGAAACAGTTCGTGCATATTTTCAGTCGCAATCTTTAGAACAAGCTTGTGCGACGTGTCTGATATTAGCCACACTTGAAAGTTCTCAAAATGCTCAGGTATTAACGAAAGGTATTAATGCATTAATAAAAACAATACTAATCACAATGATATTTACAGTTATCCGAATGGGCAACAAGAGCATTCTTTTTGTATGGCGGACAAAGAACAACCGGCGTTGTACCTGCTGTCGATATACACAGTGGCTTCAATAATATAAATACAGGTACCAATTACAAACTTTATTACATACAATTTACCTTCAACTTGTTTGTATATGAACATAAATTTCGTAGGAGATATGCGTACCTCAACACCAAGACTCCAAAACTTTTATTCGAGGAATCCAGCATTCCGTTCGCAAGCCCCAGGAGGGTTTAATGCAGATATTGCTTTACAACAATTTTCAGCAAAGCACAGTGGTCTATATCTTTATGTAGGAAGAATACTACGGCCAATATGGAATATGCGATGTATCAAACAAGAAAATGTGAATAATAAATGTCAGGTAATGCAATTCAGTATTTTATAATCGTATTGTTTTTCGTAGTGGAAGTACGTTTACTAATATTATAATTAATATAATTGCAGATATCTACTACTATTCCAGCAGCACAGATTACATGGATTTTAGGACATTTGCAAGCTTTAAGATCATTCCTTAATAAGAATACCCATATTACTAAGCAGTGCGTATTACAATTATTTTAATTATAATTATTATCGGGAATTATTTCTTCACTTTTATGGCACAGTCCTTTATCGTTACCTTAACCATGTTTAATGTTTCAGACACAGTACCGGCAGAACTATGACTGACGGATTTGAAACAACGATAACTAGTCATTTTCAAGAACCTGTTGTAGAAGAAAGAAATTCTTTAGATGCTTTAAAAATTTTTATTACTCACGCATGCGAAGTTTTAGGGCTTTGGAAGATTTTATGCGAGAACCATTTAAATAATATTGTAAATTGTTTATCGAAGGTTGTGAAAATATATATTTCATAAGAATTCCGTATAGTGCGTTGAAATTAGCGATTGGTATAATGAAATTGAATGTTTTAGGATCAAATCAATCAATTTTCCACTGCAACATTCAGAGACCTAATTTTGATCGGTCATGAAATTTCGTCCTTACTAATTATTCATCTCATAGACAGGTAAAATGATCAAGTATTATTATACAAATTTGATTTTCGCTAATTCTTTATTCTTTACAGTTATCTTGGAGACAATGCATCCGTCGATGTTGTCAGTCAACGATTGCGAGATGTCTGTCCTAATTTATACGGAAGCGAAGACGCTGTCTGTTCAAAGGTATCGATGACTTTAATTCTAGAATTTCTGAAATCAGTTCTAAATTTTCACATAAACATCCTTGCGTAATTTCAGGCGAACGAAATAATTTTAAAAGCGAAGAATTGTACAAACCCAGAAGAGAAAGAATGTTACTTGCAATCTGCTTTAAAGGTAATAAATATGCAGTATGTATTCTTAATACATTGGGTGTTACCCGTATTTCGATAGTTTCATCATTTCATAGTTTCACACAATGACATTCAACGTCTTAATATTATACTGTGTCTGACAGTTATATGTTTTTCAGTTATAAGAATATTAATTCTGTTCCCAGCTGTGCAAAGAAGTCGCACCCAGGTTAAACTTGAGCGCAGTATGCCAGCAATTTGTTGCTTGTCAGTTTTATTCAGGAGTACTCGAATTATGCATCTGCTGTGCAGAAAGAGTTGACCCGAATAACGCTGCGTTACATTATTACAAAAATAATGAACCAACCGAAGATCAAGAAGGAAATCTTGCCTACATAAAACGGTATCAATGGGAAAGCTATATTTTAATTCATAATTCTCGATGATGAACCAATTTCATTTTCAACATTTTCTTTTCTTACAATACAGATTAGAAATTTATAAGGAGTTTACTGCTTTGCTGGATCATCTTTATAATCAAAGCATCTCAAATCCATTAACACCTACTATACCAAGTAAACCAGGACCTCCATTACAACATACCTCAACTTTGACCGTTGCACCAGCAAAAGAAACTGTAAGTATTTCTATGTTAAATTAAATAGTAATATCTAATACTACATTTCTCTAACACTTGCATTTTTTAGTTACATGAAATCATCAACGATGCATTACATTCGCCTTGCGAAACTCTTCATGCTTCCGTGTATACGTGGATGATAGAAAGAGGACTTCATGGAGAATTAATCGCTCTGGCAGCTCCTTCTTTGGAAGCTTATCTAACTCGCGTTAATGCACCAGAATTACTTTGGAAGTTTTATGAAAGGAATAAGAATCATGCTGCTGCAGCAAAAATTCTTGATTCGTTAGCTACCAAAGGCGGGTAAGTAGCAATACATTGTATAATTTTGGAACTATTTATGTAATAAAGTAAAATGAGATCATTTTCTGTAACAGATCAGACATACCGTTATCGCAAAGAATCGAATACTTAGCTAGAGCAGTAGTTTGCATGCGCAGTGATCAAGCTGGATATGCTCCTTACCTTGGTATTTTCTTACGTGAATTAGAAGATAAAGTAGAAGTGGCAAGGATACAACAACAGGTACACTATATAGTAATCATAGAATTATAATATATATTCGTCTCAAATGTTTCACAATTTCATCGTATCAATAGATTTTAGATACGATCTGCAATCAGCAACATCTCCTCGAGTCCTTGTCTGCGGATGAAAAATTAAAATTAAACTCCTCGTTACTTGATATTACGCAGGTTTGTTAAAATTTTTAACGAGCTCATATTCCAACTTTATTAGGCAAATTTAAATAGCTCAAAATATTTGTTACAGTTGTACGAAGAATACGCAGAACCATTGCAATTATGGGAATGTAAATTAGCTATAATACATTGTTCTGGACATCAGGATGCGATGTTAATACAAGGGATTTGGACTAATATCATTAATAACGGTAATTAGATAAAAATCTTTTCATATCACTTTTAATATCACATGTATAAAATATTTAACTTAACGGTCATATTTTTAGAATTAAAAGACGTCGCAACCTCTACGGCGGATGATAAGATGGCTATTTTAATTAGTAAAATAAAACTTCTTGGACAGGAATATTCAGGGTCGCCGCATTGTTTTCCAGTTGGTAATGACGAGGAATATTTTATTTTAATTCGAAACATTTTATTTTATTACAATAGATGCATGAATATCATGCCTTAGTACAGTAATGACAGAACAATTATTTTTCAGACTTCTTGGTAAAACAGCTCGAAATAAAAGCTTGTAAATTAAATGTAACAAATGCCAGTATCATTTCGGGATTTCTGCAGTTAGGCGTTTCGATGGAAGATCTTCTAGATATTTATGATAAGTGAGTATAGGATTCCCAATAACGTACAGAATTTAATATTAAACGTATAACATTAAAATTATTCATATTAAATAATAATTTTTAGAATGATTAGCAAAAATACCCGCACTTGGCTGAACAAAGGCAATGAATTCCATCTTATAGAATCAACGGCAAACTTAGTAAAGTATTTCATTGCAAATTCGAATGTTCCTAATAACTTTGTCGGGTGAGTTATCAGTATAAAAGTATTTTTCTAAGTTGAAGTTACACAGGATAGTGGATATACCTAAACATATACCTTTCATGGTCTCATATTAAGTGATCGTTTGTGTGTATTACAGGCGGAAAATAATAACAAAGTGTCAGGATGTGTTATCTAAATGCTTAACTACTTTGTTTAACAAGCCAGATGGAGATCATCTAATAACGCATCTTAGATCTATTCAAAGTCTATTAAATCGTATGTGAAAGAGATCAGTGTTGTATAAACGGAGAAATGGTATTTTTAAAAAGTTGTACAAATCGTTACGAGCATCGTGAGAGAAACAAGAAACTACTGGAGCATGATCGTTGTTTGGAAGTAAAATTGACAAACGATGAAATTACTGATGCTCAAACTTCTAGTATTTTCTACAGATATACAATTTTTATTCGTTTTATAATAAGCATACCCTGTTGAAATAAAAATGTGATTGACCCATTTACTATATGAATCGTATGATAAAAAATTACATAACGAAATAAAAATATGTTAAAGTCGTTATGCCCCTTTTTTCATGTTATGCTAACGCAAAGAATTAAGAAATATTGATATCTCAATTGTTATTTTACAGTTTATATATTTAAATCATATATCTCTTACATCGCAAAATCACGAAGTAAGACTATACTTCGTACGTAAATTTAAACAAAAAATTACGCAATACTCCATGATAAGTATTTCTCAAATAAAATTCCTAACATAAAGGAATCTATGTTAACCCCTTAGCCTGTACAAAAGTGTGACACTCGTGACACGATAAATGGAACAAGAAATTGTTAAGTTTCATAATACCTATAAAATTGAAAATATTAATTAGGCGCGACATGATAAAATTACTTCCATAATATTAATATTAAGTTAAATCATAAGATATACCAAGAATCATTTATCAATTTATATTTTAATGATTCTAAATCAATGAAGAGGTAGCCACAAAAGAGGTCATAGGAGAAGGGGTTAACACATCTCCAGAATTGTTTTAATAAATTCATTCGTCTGCGACTCTTTACAAAATATAACGATGCAACTTCCTCGTAGAAATTACGAAAAATCGCCAGCAAAACGAACATTGCCTGAGTGGAAGTTTCCAATGTGCGATACGTTGTTGGCCCTCAAATGGGCCATTCATTAACGTCGAAGAATTTGGGTTTACTTTGAACTGGTGTACTTAGTAACCGCCTTAGTACCCTCGCTAACTGCATGTTTCGCTAATTCACCGGGCAAGAGAAGTCTCACCGCGGTCTGTATCTCGCGGGACGTGATTGTCGAGCGTTTATTGTAATGTGCCAGTCTCGATGCTTCTGCGGCGATACGCTCGAAAACGTCATTAACGAAGCTGTTCATGATGCTCATCGCCTTACTGGATATACCAGTGTCAGGATGCACCTGCTTGAGCACTTTGTAAATGTAAATAGCATAGCTCTCCTTCCTCCTCCTCTTTTTTTTCTTGTCAGCTTTACCGATGTTCTTCTGAGCTTTCCCAGCTTTTTTTACAGCTTTACCGCTGAGTTTTGGTGGCATAATGTTGGACTTTTAGAACCTGGCTGATTGAAACGGAGAGAGACAAATCTCTTGTAACGACGGGAACAAATCGTTACAAATAATGTACGGTATTTTTTTTTTTTTTTTTTGTTTTTTGACTGGGTGATGGCGCCTTCGGTGCTAGTGGCGGCAGGAGTACCACTCGTGCGCTCTGCACCGGCGCCACCGTGGGAAGTTCCTGTGAGCGTAAGCCCACTTACCAACCGATGGAGGTGTTCGTGGTGTTACCAATGGGTGTGGTATACAGTTTAGTAAGGGATTAGATGTGCAGGAAAATTTCAAAAACCTGCACTATTGATTCGTTTTAAATGGGAATAGAAAGGAGTAAGGCGGATATTGTGGAGGTTTGACGCAGTTGCCACCCCCTTGGTAAGGGGGTGCAGTGCGCTAGGGGGCTCATCTAGTGAGCGGAAATGCCACTTTAGACGCGTAGGGCAGGCAATCTGGAGTATAATTTCCCGTGACACGGACCATGGGGTTTTCGTGTTCAGAGACGTTGTAGTTCCTGAGCATTCCGGAGATAAACGTATCCAATAAGGGTACGCGGGCTAGTTTGTGGATTTCTATGGTTGATGACCTAATTGGTTTGTTTAGGATAATTTTAAGAATTTTGGACTGTACTGACTGGACTTTTTTGCGAAAATGTCGCGGCAGTATATTCCACCAAAGTGTGGATCCGTAAACTAGTATCGGTCTAAAGCACATAGTATATGTTAAGATGCGGAGTCGCAGAGGTAAGTGAGACTTTGGTCCAACGAAGTTTATTAGTGCAAAGGCCGCGGATAGAGTTTTGGACATTCTGTCGGCAGCCGCGTGAGTCCAATTGAGTCGATGGTCAAGGATAACTCCAAGATATTTGACCCGCGTCGCCCACTCGATGGCCTTATTGTTTATCTGAATTTTGTGGTTACTTAGGAAGGCTTGGATATTAGATCTGGAAAAGAAGATTGCTTCTGTTTTAGAGGTATTGACCTTGAGCTTCCAGTCGGCAAGGTATGACAAAATCACTTTTAGGAAGGTTTGGATACGAGTGATTAGGTTTGTGCGGTTTTTACGTGTAGACGATGAGTATATAGCAGTGTCGTCCGCGAACAGTGCAATCTCGCAGGATAGCATATGAGGTATATCATTGATGTACAGTATGAACAGGATTGGTCCAAGGACCGATCCTTGGGGTACACCGGTTGGAATTTTGTATGCCACAGATTTGTGAGAATTGTAATGAACGTAACAGGTACGCTCTTCCAGATACGACTTCATTAGCCGTAGTATAGTGTGTGGTATACCCATACTGTATAACTTGTATAGTAGTGCCTTGTGCCATACTGTATCGAAGGCTTTTGAGAGGTCTAATAAGACCATGACTGTGTCACGCTTAATGTTAAAGCAGTGAGTTATATGTTGGGATATCCTCGCTACCTGATGAATCGTGGAGTGTTTTGCTCGGAAGCCAAATTGTTGGTTTATTACTATTTTATTTTCCTTGGTATACTTTTCAATGTTAGCTAGTATGATTTTCTCAAATACCTTGCCGACAATTGGTAGTAGCGTAATCGGCCGGAAGCTGGAAGGATCAGAAGGCGGCTTGCCAGGTTTGAGGATGGGAGTAACTTTGGCCTCCTTCCACGGCGACGGAAAGTATGAAAAGATAAAAGAGTATTTAAAGAAGTAATAAAGTTGGCAGATCAATTTGGATGGTGCATTTTGTAGCATAGGAACGGTAATGCGATCCGGTCCAGGGGCTTTCTTGGCTTTCATTTTATGGATACAATCCGAGATCTCTTTGGGCGAGAACAGCATGGGTACCTCGTTGTTTTCCAGGTAGGACCATTTAAAGTTGTCATAAAAGAGTTGTACCTCATGCTCACGTGCTGATGGTAATCCCATGGCATCACCATGCACTGCAGAAAAGGATTGAGCTAAGGCGTCTGCCTGCTTAAAGGGAGAGAATATTTTGTCTCCATTTATTTTGAAGAAGGGAGAGGGAAGAGTACGATTTTTGGAAGAATAAGCACGGTAGGATGACCAGAATGTTGGATCTGGTTTCGTGAAGTGGTTTAGCATGGAGGTCCAGGCAGATTGTCTTAAGTAGGAGATTCTGCGGCTTATGGATTTGGAGTAGTCTTTGGAGATAATTGAAAAATATTGCAGAGTGGTTCTTTGGAAGGATTTACGAGCCTTCCTCCTCATTTTGATTAGAGTGGCCAGGATGTCGTCGTTAGCGATGGCATCCTGTCGTGCAGTACATGGCGTCCTTGGAGAACGAATTCTCGAGCCACTGAGGCAGGTGAGCATGAAGTCATTGAGATTGAGGATTTCGTCATCTAATTCTTTAGTAGAGGAAAATTTGCTTTTCAGAACCCATTTGGTGGATAGATCGCAGTACCGCCTCCAGTCAACAATGGTATTATAGAGTTCAGGCAGGTTAGGATTTGTTGGAGACACTTCTTTAATAAGTATCGGTCTGTGGGACGTGTCGAAGAGGTCAAGGACTGTGCACTCCAGTGGATGGAGAAGGTCAGTGATGTAAAAGTCTATGACCGTTGGAGTACAGCGAGGTTGGTAGTGAGTGGGCGACGCCGGTGCAACTATCCTGAATTTCGAGCGAAGCAAGTAGTTATACAACTCTGTACCTGATTTATTGGCTACGGAATTGTGCCAAGAACGATGCTTGGCGTTCCAATCACCTCCAATTATCAAGGGTGTACCGCAGTGGAAAAGTTTGTCAAGATCTCCTCGGGAGAGAATTTGCCCAGGGACCACGTAAATGACTCCAATATAGATTCTTGGATGGAAAAGTTGAATGACCAGGAACTCAAGGTCCGTGTTTGTCCGTGTCACTGTAAATTTAAGGTTATTGTTAATAATGATTGCCACGCCACCGCGGCGAGTTGCTCTGTCTCTGCGAATTACTGAGTAGCCGGGGATTATAAAAGTAGAGGATGGGGCTAGCCATGTCTCTGTAACTAGCAATATATCGCAGGCATTTTTGTGTAATTGCATGATAATTTCATTGCGCTTAGGAATAATTGACCCAGCATTCCATAATATGATTTTAGGGAATGGGGCCATTAATCAAGCTGAGATATCACATTCCAATAAGCATGGAATTTCTCTACGTTAGTTTTGCAAGTCTTTAGACGTGTAATTAATGTTTTTACTGTGGATAATATGATATTCATGTCACACAATGAATTTAGTTCTTTAAATGCATCAGATATTTCGCTGAGTTTGTTAAAGTCCGAGTTTGAATCAGTGACTTGGCGGGAAACGGAAGTAGGTAGCCTATGGGTGACTGGTCTTAATACGTCCGCGTACGAGCGGGAAGGGACACCTCGAGGGATATCAGAAATGTCCTTTGGTGTTGGAGGGAAGTTAACCTTGCCAATATTGAATTGAGGTTGTGGAGTTTTGGATGCTGGTTGAGCATTTACGGAGCGTTTGTCTAAGTACTTTGCGAGGAATGGGCATTTGCTATAGTTTGCAGTGTGTTCGCCCGAACAATTTACGCAGTGAGGGGCAACATCGTATGGTTTGGAGCATGCTGAGGATGAGTGTGGGCCCGCACACTTAACACATCGCTCGGGCATGTTACAGTTGTTGGCGGAGTGGCCATACGCCTGACATCTGAAGCACTGCGTGTACAGTCTTTTGGATAGGAATTTCTCCCAGTACACCCGAATATTGTATAAGAATCCGACCTTGGATACTGAGGAGGCTGGTGTGGATGGAGGGAAGGATACCCTGTAAATCTGGAATCGCGACGAGGAGTTTTTGGGTGTAATGTTGGTAAGGCTCATGGGGGAAAGCCCATTGATCCTTAGTTCCTCGAGGAGTTCGTTGGAGGGTATAAGTGGGAGGCCCTTTAGGACCATAACGAGTGTTCTGTCAGTGGCGGTACTGAAGGTAAAGAATGGGACTTTGTTGTCTTTGAGAGATTCTTTGAATTGATTGTGGTGTTCGTGTGAGAAAAATTGAATTCGGATGCTATTCCCGAGGAATTTAGCTCGGTAGGCAGAAGCACCGAAATCCTGGATCATATGTTTGTTGAATGCGGGTATGTTCCCATTAAATTTGGAAATATATAGAGGCGGTGGTCTAATTATCCGCGTGGTGGAAGTCTGAGGCTGTTCAGTCACTGGAGTGGGGGGTACTGGAGCTGGTGGTGGGGTGCGTTGTCGCGGGTTTAGAGAGTGAAGGATGTCTTCCTCATTAAAGGAAGATAGAACTTGAAATCTATTTTTCACCGGAATGTTAATGTCTGGCGTAAGTATTTGAGGAGGCTGTACCTCATGGATAGTCTTAGTCATTTTACGTCGTTGTTTTTTAGGTTCTGGAGCCCCCGGAGAAGGTGACTTTGGCAGAGATTTCTGTACGGGTTTCAGTTCTAGTGTTGTCAGAGGATTGTGTGAAGTGTAGGTTTTCCCTTCGTTTTGGAGATGAATCGGGAGAGTAGTCTCCGTTGCAGGATCTTCTGGGCTTGATTCCATGATCATTTGCGACGCAATGTCTAAGTCTATACGACAGTCGTCAATAATTAAGCAGTGGGGGTTAGCTGCCATGTGGGCAGCTGACTCTGAGGTAGCAGGTAGTTGGAACGGTGTGTTGAGGGGAACTTGGGGTGTAGCCGCGGTCGGATTTCCAAGCGTAACGTTGGAAGTTTTTTTGTTAGTGTCCATGGTTCGTCTAGGTGTCAGAACCCGAGACCGGAGTTTACATTTCCCCCCCGGCGGTGTTGCCAGCGCGTTGCGGGGAAGGCAATGAATATGTTGCCAGCCGTCGAGGTCGGAAAAAAAAAAAGAAAAAACAATTGAGGTAAACACGTGCGACCTATCGGTGGGTCGCGCAATGGAAGAGACAAAGGAATTGTACTTCCTTAGGGTTTAAAAACATTCGATCTATACGTTAATTTAAGATGTTTGTAAGGTATTAGTTATAATTATAGTTAAGTGATTATTATAATATGAAGTTATACTTAAATGATAATTGTTTGATTAATAGTTCATTAATAGTTAATGTTTTATGTTAGTTTAGAGAATTAATATTATATAAGATAATGTTAACTAAGGTAAAAATTTGTAATAAGGAATATAATTATAATACTTATTATTATACTTATAATACTAGTAGTATTTGCGCTATTTTTCGCCAAGCCCTCCGTGGACGAAGTCCGAAAGGGGGGAATTAACTCACGTGATCACCAAGTTAATATTGATGGAGAAAATTAGTTGTAGATAATAGCAACTGAGTTTACGGAAAAATCACTGTATCTGGGTTTTGTATGTCACACGAGACGAGGTATAAGGCGTCCGCACTCTACCGCGGCTCGCGAGAGACTCGTTACAAATAATGTACGGTATGGCCTTGTTTTTCGTTTATATAGGAAAAGACGGCAGCTGAGCGTACCAATCAAATAGCACCATGGAAGCTTTATCGAACTCTTACATTTAATTGGTGGATTGAACTGGATTGAACGGACTGTTATTTTTGAATGGCAGGAGTAGGTGTGAAAATTTGTTTATTTAATGTAAATGTATGTTTTACAATTTAATGTGAATAGGGAGGAAGGAAAGTTATATAAATGTTTGAAAATAATACAAGAATTATTTGTGTCATATTTATATGCGTAAAATTGAGAAAATTAAGTGTTATTTTCTCGGTCTACTAAAATTAAGATTAGGAGTTAATATCAACACTTGGCAATGTTGATATTTTAATTACATAGGTACTAAATTTATTTCATGATATTTATTACAATTAATAGTACGGATAAAAATTGCTAACTGAAAAATTCTCATTATTTATATTTTCTATTTATTTTTCATATATTTATTGATTCCTTATAGTGATATCCGGATTAAGGAAAGAACCGAGCAAGAAATCAAAATTATTACAAGACAATTAGAGTAATATAATTTCCTTATCATCGATAAAGTTACAGAGTAAGGTGGCCATTTAGACATAACAAAAAGGAATTATTAAATATAATCAATTTTAGTAATACTAGAGTTTCAAGCTGTAGGATAGACTTTTTAGTGAGTTACTTCACGTGATGGATAAAATAAATAACGTTATTAATATGCGGTACAATAATTAACAAATAAAAGAATGATTATCATATTTCTTCTCAACATCAAAGTGCAATAAGAAAAATCTTTAGAAATAGTTGGTTCAAAGGAGGTACGTCATGGTTATAATTAAAATATGCGAAAACAAACTCGAATTTTGCAATGCCACCTGTTTTACTTTAAAGAATGTCTGTTGGTACTGCTGTTAATGGTAAAAGAGAATGGAAACATCCGAATCCGGCTTGAAGTTGCATGTGCTGGTATGTACTCTTGTATGTACCGTAGCTTTGCAGAACGAATGATTATTGTGAATAAACGACTTTCTGCATAATATGAAACGAAGAAAAATAGTTATTTACTAAAGATGCAGTGTTTATAGTTTAACAGTAAATTTCATAGCGGTAAGATCAAAATTATTTTTCAGGATTATCGTTCAGTCCCTTTGTATATAACCTTCTATCTTGTCAATATGTAGTTTATTCAGTTTCGAAGTATTCAAGGCATACACCATTAAATGGTAATTTCGTTGTGTTCTATTTCTATCGGTGAAAAGTACAATACTCTCGTCCGAAGTTCGATCATTCTTTTTTTTTTAAAACTTGTTGGACACTTTGTATTCTCCATATTAAGATTTCAAATCATATTTAACATCATGCCGCGAATTATCAACAACGTCTTGAAGATTGACATCATGACTGCATAGTATCTAAAATACATCCTAATGAAATTATTTAGAATTTTGTGTCATTGTCAATTTTAATTTGAGAGAACTGGATACTGTTGTTACATCGTTAGAATATTATCGGCATTATCTCATGTATTATTCATTTTCATTACAGATAACAGCGCATAACTAATACAAACAGAACCTTATTAAAAAGACGGCATGCTTGTAAGAATCTGGTCGTGCATTCTCACGGGGGATGAATAAGGAAGAATTATTAAAACGGTCTGCTGCAGAGCGCGATAGAATATTCAGCTGCTATGACCGTGGTAGAGAAAATGGAGCTGAAATTGATCCTTGGGAAGACCCTGGATACGAAGTGTACCACACTACGGATAGATATGGGTTCATCCAGTATGTGTGAAAAAATAAAAAACAAAATAATTTTATTGTATAATGATAATATTTCATTTTTTGTTTCTTCAATTTAAATTTTATGATTCAGTGATAAAAGGTTACCACAGAAACCAGACGCGAATGAAATAAAATCTCATCATGTGGAGATGGAAAGATTGAAGAAATGGGAGAAGATGACCAAGCAGTGGGATAGTTCCTTAACTAAAGAGAAATTAAGGCGAAGAATATATAAAGGAATTCCTAACAGATTTCGTGGTCAAGTATGGGCGTTGCTTCTAGGTATAAAAAACTTGAAGAGAGAACAAGCTGGAAAATACGACGAGATGTTGAAACTTGCACGTCAATGGTCCACTGAAATACGACAGATTGATGCAGATGTGGCTAGACAATACAGGGATCACATAAACTATAGGTACAGAAAACATGCACTAGTATATGAAACAAATACATGAAATTTGTGGCGTAGAAATAACGATGATCCATTTGTCTGTTACAGGGAAAGATACAGCATAAAACAACGATCTATGTTTTACGTCCTAGCTGCCTATAGCATGTATAACATGGAAGTTGGATACTGTCAAGGGATGTCAGTACTAGCTGGATTGCTCTTGTTATACATGGATGAAGAAGATGCATTTTGGGGTCTTTCTGTGTTACTTGCCGATAAAAAATATACTATGCATGGTTGAAATTCGTTATTAATATATAAAATGAAAAATTATGAGAGTAGAGTTTTAAGTACACTATAGAATATTATTTTTAGGATTTTACGTTGATGGATTTCCAAAGTTAAATCGCTTTATAGAACATCATGATAAAATAATGAATAAGTTCCTTCCGAAATTAAAACGGAAGCTCGATAAATGCGGCTGCGATTCCATATTGTATGCATTAAAGTGGTTTTTCGTTGTTTTTCAAGAGAGGGTAAGGACAGTTCACTCAAGATTTTCTATGGTATATTAAAAAGTAAATAGAAGTATTATATATTTATTTAATTAATGCCATTCTTTTTCTCAAACTACAGACACCTGTAAGTCTTGGTCTTCGTGTTTGGGATATATTTCTGTTAGATGGAGATCGAATTTTACCTGCCATGGCATACACAGTTATGAAAATGCATAAACGCTACCTTATGCCAATGGAAAGTCTAGATGAATTTTGTAATTATTTGCAAATCAAGTTGGAAAAGGATTTTTTTTTCGACGATGATACAGTGATAAATACTATGGAACGTAGTATGGAAGAATTAAAACGTGCCAAGTTGGATTACCCAGGTTCTCCCTTGCCTCATGAATTGCCACGCTTCCCATTTGGTACATTTAAAGAGCCCACATTCGCAAGCAAGGTATAATGAACATATTATTTAATAATAATATTAAACTTGAATACATTAATTAGTACTTTGTACGTTATATTGAAATTACAAATTAGATGTCAGCTTTGAAAACTATAATAATTTGTCATTAATAATTATCGTACTCAGGTCGGAAGGCGTAGCGAAGAGTTTAGCGAAGCTCAACATGTTATGCGTGAATCTGTAGCACAACGCAGAGATATGGCACTCACTGATGATGGCAGGGAAAGTACAACGCCAGTTGAGTCAACTAATTGTGGTCTTGGTGGTGAGTTTAGACATAATGAAAACACAGCACACGCTAACACAAACACTTGCTTTTCACATTCCACATACGAAAATATTATCGAAAACGAGAAGAATGATAAAGATACTGACTCAGACGTTGATATAATGGTTATATACAATACTAGGTTGTAAGTTTATTCGCGAAGGTAGAATTTTTCATATCGGAATTATTATGTAGAATATTGCTCAATTCTGTATATTAAGAATTTTGTTCGCATACTCTATAAGACATTACAAAGTATTAAAATTTGTATTACAATCTTGAAAGAATCCTAATATACTCGGTATTAAGATTATAGCATGTATATTTTTTGAAGCATCGCATAAACTTTTATGAGTATTTTTTTATAAAACACAATAATAGGAATGATAATAGTCTGTGATTATATTATAAACTGAATACAGTATAAAATCAATTTTATATAGATACAAGAAATATATCGATTTATACAAAGTTAAGAAAAATTTCACGAATAAGAAATATAAATTTCTCATTAATTTCATTCCAAAGTAAAATCTTATGCTGCAATAATTACGTTAGGTATATAATGCTTACTTGCCACTCAATGATTTTTATTTACCATGTATTAATTTATAGTTAATAATTAAATCAATAACGTTACAATAATAATATTATGTACTGAGGAACACAGTAGATAATTCTCGTCAATAAGGTCAAGCTTCATAAGCAACGTTATAATTTTAATTTAGCGTATCATATTTTTACTGTACGAAGCACTTTATCTTGTCAAGTATGTTTCAATATCATATTACAATGTAATAAAAACCTAAATATATGTGCAGGAAGCAAATTCTCATTTGATCCAAGTATTGATGACGGGGCTTCACCCAATGGCTCACGCCGGTCATTGGCTGATACATCTGTTACATCAACAGCCGATCTTTCCGTATTTAGTTCGGCAACACGGTCTCAAGCGTTAGACAATAGCCTCGATACTCAAAGTAATATCTCTAATGCTAGCTCTGGTAGTGGTGGTTTACCGACACCTAGAGCAACGCCTCATCAACCGAGTCCAGATGTTGTACGAATTTATGTACCATATACTTCACCCATGTCTGGCTCGTACAAAGATGATCTTCCACGTACACTCCCTCGATCTTTAGAAACAAATAGAATTCGCATTCGTGTTGATCCCGATCAGACGCCGATAGTGGAAAATCTCAAGCCATTTTCATTAGAAAGTCCAGACGTTGAATTAGATTTAAAGTAATCGATACATTTATTCAATGCGTATAGAAGGATAATACGTGGAGCGACTCATGACATCGTGAATAGTATTAAAAACATTGATCTACATTATGAAGTTCTAAGTCTATTGTAAAATATACGGAGAAAGATAGATAGATAGAGGATGTAAGAGAGAGAGAGGATAATGGGAATAATAATAACCATAGGAGACAATGATGAATAATGGTCACTAAACTGTTACAATGTTGACATACCTAAAGTCTCATTTCTTTTCTAGTAGAAAATTAGTAAAGTCTAAAAGTATAGATAAATTTATGTTACATGGACTAGTCACGAAATAATTGTAGTGATTCGTGTTGAACACAAAGAAAGAAAGAAAAGACTACAACGTTTCTTCGTGGCCTAATTTATGTTGCAGTAAAAACTGAATATAATTTAAGTGTAAATGCCAAGGAAATGGTTTATGATTTTCAATGTGTCGTTTTAAACTGTCCGATCAATGAGACTTTTTGATAGATGAATCTGTATTTATATTTCTTGTACTATAATTAATTAGAGTAAGAAACCATTATTTTCTTGTCGTATAAAGTTATATTTGAAGTAAGAAGATGATGGAACTTTATGAAGATATGCAAGGAATTACATATTCAATTTTATTGTAACACTTAGCAAAGATATAATTCTCTTATTTAAGTAATATTTCAGTCTATCGTAACGTATATCACTATCTAAATAATATATTGAGACAGTATCGCTGAATAGGAATATAAACAGTAAGCACAATGTATAGTTAAGGTCTCCTGTAAAGCATGGGATTTGAAATCTCTGCTATTAATATACATTATGCAACGTATTCTGAAATATATTGACGATTGGTCATTATACATATGTACTAATATGAGTCAATTTTTCATGAAAAGCGTAAAACCAAAAACGATATTTTTGTTACAATATTATAGAACTGTAGAATTCTTTAAATAGCCCATTATTATATTTTCCGTAATGTGTACATTTTTCTATACCGTTGGAGTATAATATACTTTATAAATGAATGAAACATAAAGTTCCATACTCTAAAAATATTTATTCAACGAATAATTTTTCCATAGTGATTATTCTATCAAAGAAGGGAAAAAAGAAGAAAAAAGTCAATTCCTTGAATAACGAAAAATAGATTAAAGAAAGTCAGGACGAGTTTATTTTGATAAATAGTTAAACATATGAAAGATATGATATTGTTCAATTACAGTGTTCGGATGTTTTCAAGGCGACTTGGAGAAAAATCTTTTTATTTATAATAATGAAACGTTTTATTGTCGACATTATCGAATAGTTCTTAAAAAGAATGGAAATTAACGTATGTCACTGTTGAGTTAGAATTAATCTGTTACCAATTATTCCAGTGGAATTAGAATAAGTATAATTGACACGACTCATTAACAATTTATGTTTTGGGAACAATTGTAAGTCGGTGGAGAACTATAATTTGACTGTATTTTAATAGAATTTTAATACCGCAAAGGTTCGAGATTTCTTAATTTATACATTTTTTATAATAATCATCGCATCCGATGAAACATTATATTCCATCAAGTATGTTACTACATCTTACTGCCACGATAATGTTAGTATTTTATTTATTTTAAGTTCTTTCCTTTTTACAATAATGAACGATTAGTGACAGATACACCATTGTATATACGTCATATTTAAAAAAGTATATCATATAGTTCTAAAAAAGGAAAAAGCAAAAGATTCTTGATTGAAGTTTTACAAGCTATACGACGGAATCTTCACTATAGAATATGAATAGTGAACAGCCCTCTAATATATTGCGCATATGTGTTGCTTAAGTGTACAAAGTCATGTTTTAGACAGACGGAAACCACGATTAACACGCATCTCAATTAATTCTTTGCTTTTGTAAACATTCCTTGACCGACAGTATTTCTCGATGTATATAGACTATGAAAATCCAATAGTTGTCGTCGTGTATAACGTAAACCCTGACAGTAATCACTTGTTATATCTAGTAGCATAAGTGATATTTGTTAAATAAATATTAAATGTTAACCGTTCGGATCTTTATTGCGTTGTAAAGAAAATCAATCGAGCGATGTAAGATCTTCTGCGATAGCTTTCTCTTGCTGCTACATACAGTAATCCAATTCGAAAATTGTTTAGACGTGAAATAACACAAAACGTAACGAATATAACATAAACCAATGGCAATTAAATTTGCTGTGAATATTCGTATGGAAATTATGCTGTAATTATCTCTACGTATCAATCTAAGAGGTAGATTTCTGTCAATGTTTCGTTAGAATTGCACGTATTATTTTTCCTTTATTTGTCGACAACGGTGAGTGTAATATGAAGAATTGTAAAATTTAAGTTTCCCTCGCCGCAAGAATCTTGTACCATGCATACATGATATATGCTGAATTCATTATGTAACGTTATTTTCACATAAAAGTGAATCAAGGTATTGTAAGATTACAACAGTTGAAATTATGAAAAGATGACAAAAGAGTAAAAGAGCAACTTTTAAAGTTGTTGGTAATATTAATATATGTTAACTTTATAAACAGATATAAGATGGAAAGAAGCCTATTAAAATGCAAACGAAACGTAGCATATTTCAAAACTAGGCATCTATACATATATCATAATGGTTGAACTGTAACGATCGTGTATGTCACGTATAATTGACGTTCTTGAAGATAATTATAATGATATTAATTAATGGTATTATTTGTATAATTCCACAGCGCAATTTTATATAATTCTAAAGAAAACGATCGTTATTATTTCAGTTCTTTTTTGTTGACAAATGTAATAATTCACAATTCTCTCAAGAATTGATATAGTAAAGTAACTCAATGATAATACGAATGAAAAAAATATGATTTCTTTATTGAGCTTGGAAGTAATTATTGTTTTCATATGTTAAAGTAATTTTGGTACAAGGCTTCTTTGCTTAAATATAATTTAGCGAAGAAATGAGTACGTTGTCAGAATGTATGCTCTGTTCATTATTCACATTCGTCTTATTGTTCTAAATAGGTGAATTCAAGTTCAAACATAATACCTGATAAAATGTCTGTGTAATATTTAAAGTAGTTGTTCAGGTCAATATTTTTTTTATACAAAGTTTAGAAACACAGCATAGTATATAGATTTGTATGTACTACTTGTAGGACATATGGGAGGACATATACAATCCAATTAATGCAATACTTTTATCATAAAATTTCTTGATGCCTGACAAATCGCGTTGTAAATTAATCGAAAATGTTAGAATAATAAAACTGTAAGACCATAACTAAAGAAATCCTTATTGTTGAAGATGCGATGTTTTTTTACCACTACAGCTACGTTCTTAGATGATTAGATAAATCTGTTATTGGAACTATCCGACGATAAAGGCTGTTTCGCCGAGTGATGTTAAATTGAAAAAAGTGTGTTTTAGAAATCATAAAACACATGCAAAATATTACGGATACCGTCCTTTTTTATGTCTTAGAGATGAATATACGTATATCATTTCATACGAAAATATATTCTTTTTCAAGTTGTACATTATCACTGTGTACAGTACACAAAATTATTGCTCATCTCTACGTTTCTTTTTTTAAAGGTATGCTACACATACCATTTTACAAAATTACACATAAACTTCACGCAGTGATTTAAACTATTTAATATAAATTTATATAGAAGAAACGATATGGATAGAAACTTACCCATTTCAACATAAATATTAATACTCATTTGATATCTTCTTTATGAAAGACATATTAAATTCTTTTATTCAATATCAGCTAATAGTAGAATAATTACAAATAAATTTGGTACCTTTATTGGCATTTCATAGTGTATCTAGGAACATTTGAAACAACTACTTTGTACGCAATGCTTTGTTCGACAAGAACACAATTACGGTCTTAACTCGTAAATGGGTCATTTAAATTCGATCATTAACCCTTTGTCCCTGCTATTCCTCTAGTTTAAGACAATGGTATTATTGTTATAACTACCATGAAAATAATGGTATATATAAGAAATAATTGAACATTTCTTACTAACAATATTTATATGTGTGTTTGTGTGTGTTTGTATAAATATATACATACATATTTTTTTAGGATATCATATAGTAAATACTTCTGTACACAGTACAGTCTTTTTTTTTGTATATTACACAAAACGTATCTCTTTGACGGTTAATATCTGTAAAAAAACTTGAAATCAAAAAAGGTTGTTGATACACATTTCTTCCGCGCGTCATGGTATTCGAAAGGAGAAGTCTGCAATTGATACTTTTGGTGTAACAAGGTTTAAAATCAATTTTGAGATTCATATAGGCAAAATATATCGCATCACTGGATTTAAAAGGCAAAAAATATATAGTTCAAAATCAATTTTACTATTCCTCTTTAAATAACCATTGGAGTAAATGTTTAAAATAGTATGGAGCATTGTACTTTACAAATAGAAATCATTTTTGCTAATAGGCATTAGTTTTCCATTTATTAGCACTTGTGGCCCCGTATAGTAGCGCCATAACAAACTGCTTCCCCTCTTTAACTGATTGGTAGCTGAAAGATGAGACCAGCAATCCAACCAGCCATTATAAATCGGCATTTGTGGAGGAAGACCAGCTACTAGCCTTAATAACATAAATTTAGTAGTTTCAATGTTTTATTGTTGTATCTCCCATAGGTAATGACGATTCTCGTCGATCATTTTTTAAGTCAACTTACCCGCAATTATTGACTGCCATACAATGCGATACCACCATAAATGGATAAGTAATAGTCGCTGCTAAAAACTGTAATATTTCTATTATTTTAATTTCTTTCCAATATAGATATTTATAAGTGACTGTAGTTATACATTAAGACTACTTACTCTCATGGTAGAAGCGGTATATGTCTTTATCTCACGTTCAGAAATAATATATTTGTTAATGACATAAGTAGAAGAACTAACCAATATTAATACAGCAGCATTTCCAATAAGGCGGGGTACTAAACCTGCATAATATCCCGAAATGCCATTTTCCTTGTAAACTTCTACAAATGATCTAAATAATCCACTAATAACATACGAAAATGAAATTACTGTATGAACAATTAAACTCATGGTAAACTTATATTATAAATTTTCTCTATAGCATTTCATGAATAATATACTTGTATTTTGTTTCTCTTCCTACAAATTGTGCCATCATTCTCAATGCAATAACGTCCAATGGATGGCTCACTATAATTCCAACCATTCTGCTAATCAGGTCTCTTAGGAGTTCATAAATGCACTTTGTACGGTTCTCGCTATAAAAAATATATGTCATTCCTTTGTTTAAAATCAAACAATTTAGTTCTTTCATTTACAATGTTTATTATTATTCTATCATACTTACTATATATATTATGCCATAGGCATTTACATTTACCTGTCATCCTCCATAATAGAATCGTCATTTTCTTTATATGGCTCATCTGTAAACTTGACACATTTGTAGGTTTTTTCAAAGGCTATTGCACTAACTGTATGGGCACACAATTTTGGGATAAGACCTCGATAGCAGCCAGTAAATCCATCCATGGTTTTTATGTGTCTAACTGTGATAAACATACGTATTATTTATTATAAATAGATCATATTGTAGCTATCAATTGTATATATCAATGTAGTCATAAACAAATCACCATATTGGAAAATATTAGGTAAACCTAGCGCCGGTTTCCTAAATAAAGTAGTTGTTGGCCATGGTTCGATCGGCTCATGTCCAATCTAAAAAATGAATAAAAATTTTAAGTTTAAAATGAAATAATGTTTTCTATATGAAGAATAGTTAACGTACGACTTACCTGTATTAAAACCTTGGCATATTCAATAGGATGTGAAACTGTATTCACAAACATACGAAGTGCTCTATCCACCCACACTGTTTCATCCTTTGGCGGCATCACGTTCAAATTAAATTAAATTATTCGATATATAATGTAATTTCTTTATTGTACTTTTTATCTAATAATTTTGACTAATAACTATGACAGAGTTATAACCAATTGATCATTAACGTCTCCTAAGCCGACTGCGAACCAATCACATACTCATCCGAATGTTTCGGCAGTGAAGCGATGAGTATGATCAGTATTAACTTATACAAAGACGGTGAACTCATAGAAATTATATATAACGCAATTAATGAAACTGTATGGTATTAAATGCAGTAATCAGAAATAAAAAGTGTAATAATCAAAGATTCAATAATATGTCTTCACCAACGAAGAAAGCCAGAGATTTCGTTCAACAATTTAATCTAACCGATTCCATTTTTTTTAAATTTAAAAAATCATACAAAAATTGAATTGACATTATGACGAATAAAATGTTTCTTTAAGTAGTTACTCGATGCAATTATAATTATAGTAAAATTGTATTGATTTTATAATAAAAATGTAAGCGCCTGATAAAAATGACCAATTACAATTGATCAAACGAAATTCTAGAAATTGGGCATTACATGTTGAACAGCGCTATCTGTCGAAGTGTAATGAAAAATCATTTTTCTAGATTGTTTTCGTCATGGGTGCCAGTAAGGTAAAAAAGTATATGCGAAGAATATCGTGCTGAGTTCATCTTATTATCTGTGATTCATCTGTTCCTGCTCCGATGGCAGAACTATGTGCGAAGTAACTGAGTAGTTAATGTGATGTTTTGCGAAGGTAATCACGAGGTGAGTTTTCCGATTCTGTTTTTCATTTCATTAAGAATATTCTATCACGTATACGTTTTCCGTGCTAACATCGAATACCGTGTTTTCGATTCTATCCAGAACGGACGTTCCACGGACACGAGAGCAGTAGCGACAGCAATTAAAAAAGTTTCGATGTAATTGCGTAGTCCAAAAAAAAAGAGAGATACCAGTATGTACGAAATGTTTACGTCAATATTTTCCTCGACGAAGGAACATTCATTCGTATTTAAAGAAGCTAAGAAAAACAATAACCGTTGCGCATAAAACAATCGACGGGCAAACGTTGTCGTTTCGAACACGTTTATATCCATAGATAAATGTTTTGCAATCGAAACGAAGTTTCGTTTCCATTTTCTTATATGTCTTGAAAGTATTGCAGTCAATGGACATTTTGTAATTTTATTGAAAACTTAAATCTTTGTTTCTCATGTGACTGTTCTATTTTGCAATGAGGTATTACAAGCTCTTGATGCAATTGTCAAGTTATATCGCAATTATAACAAGTTTTCATTGATTGCGTTTTTAAAGTAAAGATATGTTTAACATGTCATGGAACCAATATCAGATTTTTATACATTGTAGTACTTTATATGATAAATATCAGAAATTTCATATCACTACATATCAGTACGGAATTGAAGTAACAATTTGCAATGAAATTCTGTTTTAGAATGCCAATACAGGCACCACAGTGGACTGAATTTCTTTCTTGTCCAGTTTGCTGTCATGACTTTGATGTGGCCATACGTGGCCCAATATCTCTAGGATGTGGTCATACCATATGTCGTACGTGCCTTGCGAATTTACATCGTAAACAATGTCCATTTGATCAGGTAAGTGATAAGCAAGAGTTGTCATTTTACTATACATAGACCTATTCTTCTTTTCATCTTAACTCTGAATATTTGGACAGAATTTTTATATAAGTAGTAATCATATATTAATGAGATTTTTAAATAAATGACTGCATTATCTCTTATACTAATGTTTTTGAATTTTTTTCAGAGCATTATAAATACAGAAATAGAAAGATTACCAGTAAATGAAGCCTTGTTACAATTAGTAGGTAATTCCATACCTACAAATGTTGTAACAGCCTATCAAAAATTACTGCCACCAGAAGACCATGCTAACTACTTGGTGGCTAAGCGTTGTATTGAAGAGCTTGCTTTGTACCTCAAACCATGTCAGACAAACCCTGCTATAACCACAGGTAAATTAGAATAGAAACATATTGTTGAAAGTTAATAAAACATAAGTTGAATAATGCATTACCTTTTGTATTTTATGAAATAACATTATGAATCAATTTAATAGGGATGGGATTAGTTTCTCGGCCGATGCAAAGAAAATTAGTAACTCTGGTAGGTTGTCAATTGGTTGAACCAGAAGGAAGAGCACGTGCTGTAAGGGCAGCAAGAAGTTTAGGTGAACGATCAGTTACAGAATTAATATTACAACACCAGAATCCACAACAGCTTAGTGCTAATCTTTGGGCTGCTGTACGTGCTCGTGGTTGCCAGTTTCTTGGGCCAGGTATAGATATTATTTATGGAAATAAAATATTATTAAGTGCACTGATAGATTTGGGTAATAAGTCTTTCTTTTATTATTAGCAATGCAAGAAGAAGTACTCAAGCTAGTTCTATTAGCACTCGAGGATGGTTCAGCTCTTTCTAGAAAAGTGCTGGTTATGTTTGTAGTGCAACGGTTAGAGCCACATTTTCCTCAAGCATCGAAAACTAGCATAGGACATGTTGTACAACTGTTATACAGAGCCAGCTGCTTCAAAGTACTACTCATTTCTTACTTTATCAATTTTTACTCTTTAGTGTAAGTTTATAAGAGTATTTATTTCAGGTATCCAAACGGGAAGGTGATTCGTCACTAATGCAATTAAAAGAAGAGTTTCGAACATATGAAGCTTTAAGAAGAGAGCATGATGCTCAAATAGTGCAAATTGCAACTGAAGCCGGTTTACGAATTGCACCTGATCAGTGGTCGGCATTGTTGTATGGAGATACTGGTCATAAGTCTCATATGCAAAGTATTATAGATAAACTTCAAACTCCACAGTCTTTTGCTCAAAGTGTACAAGAATTGGTCATTGCTCTTCAACGTACTCCTGATCCTGGACAATTAAGTAGTTTAAGACCACAATTAGAACTCCTAGCTGCAATCGATCCTAGCCCAGGTATCATTTCTGTTCTTTCTAATGGAATTAATTTAACTTCGTCAACTATTCGATGTTCTTACGAATTATTGTATTATTATAGAAACTGAACCCCCTACATTGGCGGAATGTCGTGCAGCGTTAGAGGCCGTTAGAATAGTAGTTGCAGCATTAGTAGAATTTATTCAACAACATGGTAATCGAAAATCGCAAGATAGTGCTCATAATGTGGGCCCTGGACAACCAAAATATAAAGTGAGCATGTGTCGAGATCTCGCTCTTAGAGGATCTTGTCCTAGAGCTACTAATTGCACTTTTGCTCACAGTGATATGGAACTTGATAAGTAAGCATGTTAATATAACAAATTTATTGATGATCTATAAATACATAAATTTCCTTACGTATAATCAGAAATATTCTTTTGTTAGATATAGATCGAAAAATCGGAAACTAAGTCTCAGAACAAGTTTACCCTTATCTAATAATTCGGATGTGAAGGCAGATAAATCTGTCAATGTGCCTAATAATAAGACATTTAAACAGAATGACGATTTATCTTATCATTCCATAAAATCGCATGATAACACACATAGAGAAAGTAAGTATTTTGTCCATGTAATTAGTAATTTCAACATTAAAATATGTTCGACATATGTAATCATTACCATTTTGCAGATTTCACTGCTTTAAATAAAATCAATCCGGTACATCACACTGCAACTAATGAAAGTAACTTTGTTGGATCATTGACGAGTTATATGTTACCACCTCCTCAAACTCTGTCTCACATGGTACCAAATAAAAATATGGACATGCATTGCTCCCATTACATCATGCCTGGAACACCCATAGACTATACCACACCCAATCTTAGTATGTGGGATTCATCTCAAGTTCCAGCTAATGTAACAAATGGAATGTCAAATTCTAAAAAGGTAATGTAGCGAATTCTTTACGGTTAGAGTAGATTTTTGACGAAACACTTTTTTAAATATACTAACGTACCTACACATACTCAGCAGCGAACAGTTGCTAAAACGTTAGCGATGTTACTGCAACGACGAATGGAAATTTTAAATCAACTCGAAACAATTGTCAACAAGCAAGTCCCTCAAATAAAGACGGTACGATCACTTAACAGTTCGAATAGTAGCGAAATTCTTGTCAAATATGTACGTATTTATTTCTGTATGCAGAATTATGATATGCAAGGGGATGCGTTATCGTCAAATTTTTCCATATGGACAAACACACCTACTAGTCCAATGGTGCCCTCGTCCAACATAAATTGCAGCAATAACTTCCGATGTGCAGATTCAATTTTATTCGATGACGAGTTTGTGCCATTTGATACATCATCCACTAGCAAATATGGACCAATTTCTAAATTGTCAAAAACCCTCATCAGGTATGTGTCTCCTTCTCTTTTCATAATTAAAAGTATAGTTTTACTGAAAATTGACAACGTGATTGTTATTTTAGATCTACTAATGGCGTGCAACCTACGAATTTCTATACAGAAGGAGGTGGAGCTCCTACACTATCCGCTTATCGACCCATGCCACCTCCAAATGCTTATACGTCTTGGTTCTATGGCAATCAACGTAAGTATCATTAATTTTAATGAAGAGAGTAATGAAAATGGATGACTTACGAGTATCCGTTGATCAAAATAATTTTTTTTTTAACCTTAGCATATGCTACCATTGGCGCAAACGGGGGATTACAATCTATTAGTAATTCCAGTTTCGGAGACAGTTATATTACTCTCGGTCGTAATATGGCGGAGTCGCCTACACATACGCCTCTTCAACGATCGGAATGTATGTCGAAAGAGTACGTAAATACTGTGTTTCACTGTTTTACATTCGGTTCTTTGTATATATATATATATATATATATATATATATATATATATATATATATATACTAATAATAATAATAACAATAAGTGATAAGAGTACATGTATTTAATATCGATGGATTCGTTTCAGTTTAATCCTTGAATCGCAGAAAGTAAAGCAGCAATTAAAACATCTCGAGAAGAAGATTAATGACTTAAAGGTAGTTTGAATTTTTATCTCTTTATCTTTAATAATGATTGATACATTATTGATTATTTAAATGAAAAATATATTTAGTTGGCCACGCAAGGAGCTACGTTTACGGCAGGAGAAAGGTTAGCACAAGAGTTACAGATGATTGAGGCAGGAATCAGAGAGAAAGAGAAGGACGTACGTAATTGGAGTCCGTACGGTACAATACCTTGGATTCAGTCATCTAATAATTTACTTACAACTCCGAATTTCAATCAAGAATATAAAACTGAAGAGGTAAGTAGTGCTAACGAGAGATAGTCCTTTAATCTCTGTTACTAAATTAATGTGAAATGAACGATCCGTGTGAAGACTTGTTCGATTAATATCGTTATTTTTATTATGGATATTTCAAACGTTCTGATAATTCCTGTATTTAAATCACTATTAAAACTTGCTTCTTACTTGAAATCTTTAGGAGGATACATATGAGGCTGGTATAGCGAATGATATGCGTGAGTTAGAGCTGCGATGGGAATTTGAATTACAAGAACAAGAAAAACATTGGTCGAGCGAAGAGGACAATTCTAAAAAATAATAAGAGGATAGTGAGTCTTACTACGCTGTTTCATTCTTAGATCTGACCATTGTTCATTTGATGACGCATGTTTTTTGACATGTGTAAATAATTCTTCGAGCGAACTTCCATGCATCGGCATGTTTCACTTTTCCAATGGAATGACTGAAAGTAAATAGAGTTTGTACTATTTGCGTAAAAAAAAAACAAAGAAATTAATGCTCTTTTAAGCAAAATCAAACAAATTTAATGGATGATGATATTCTTAGTACTGTCCGCAGCATGTAGAATCTGTCATCCTTAATTTATAAGAACTCTCTCCTGTTGGTGTAGTATAATGTAAAAGTGGACCTACTATTTTCCCATGTGCTATGCCTTCGTGATTCTTGATACATAAATCTGTTCTTTAATTAATGGGAATGCACTTTTCCTGAGATTATTACGAATTTCGAAATTGAAACACCATATGTAACTATGTGATATTTCAAAGAAATTTCTTAGACAGGTGAAACACATTATCATGATGACTCGTGGTTTAGTTATGCAGGAAGTCGCATTTTGTTTGAATTTTCACTAGCTCCACTAGAAATTTGATCGTAGCTTTCACCATTAAATACATTGTAAAAAGTGAGAGTTAGCTGCCGCATTGGAATTTAAATTCATAGAACTGTCGACATGGTTAAACGATGTCCTGTTATGATTGTTATTATAACAAGGGCATTTATTGATTAACAACAGAAGAACAGATGAAAGCAGATTTGTTAAAATTTAACAGAAATCAATGTCAGTGTTTTATAAACATTACAGGATGTAGTATATTTTCTTTATATGTTTGCCCAATGAAGCAAAGCATATTATATTACTGATACATTCGGAAAGAATGCTATTTAACCTGCAACAAGGTTACACGATAAAAAAAATATTATACAAGTACATATAAGTGTTATGCATACGTGGAGTTAACATATTCTGTTAAAAATTTTTGCATAATTAGTATTCACATCTCTAAGCGATTGTGTCTACTATGAAAGTTTTATGAGAGATTTAATTTTCATAATTACGTTTCCATTTATAATTCATGTTTTCATTTCAGTGAAAATATGTCTTTTAATAAAAAGGAATAACTTTTCGTTTATAGCATATCTCTTTCAATTCTTATACATTTGGTAAATTGTTCTTTTTAAAAGTATCTTGTTGTAAACGACCATTATGTATACGTTTCACATTATTCATTTCGAAGTCATTGTTCACTTTATAAAATTCATTTTAATAGCAGTATGGCGATTCGCAAGAATAAAAATAACTTCATACAAGAAATTGGTGCGTGTATGTAAGGATTATAAGTATAAGAGTTGAAACATTATCTTTGTCGTATTCTGTGATTTTTTTCTTGTATAAAATCGAAAAAAGAAGGAATACGTTGCTAGTTTAGATAGGTGATGAATGCTAATATCCTGTTTTGTACTATGAGTACAGATTGTCGCTATTTCGAGGACTTAAAAGAAACAAAAGCCGAAAGAGAAATAGGGTCAAAAAGTTTTTATAACATGTATCGAAGTTCCGTTTTTAATTTGAGCAAGACAAAAATTAATTGGATTCCATTTGTGCCTAGAAAAACGTCGATGCATTTTATTTACTACTCTTGATTCGATAGCTTAAGACTATTTTTCACTGAAAAGTGAAGGAAATGAAAACAGCAGACTGTTATGCGAGCTGCAGCTCTCACGTTTCTAAAGATGTTCGATTTACGGACTTACGAGAAACTGAAACAGTCACATTGGCTTCCTCTTAACTATCGTTTTAATCATTAACGATGAATGTGATTTAATTTCTATCGATATTGTCTACGTGCCGTAACACCTTTGCTTTCAATCAACAGGAACGGAATTAATATTCCCATAAGAAAGAAAAAAAAATATATATATATATATATATGATATAAAATATATGTATATATATATATATTTGATTTTACCGATAAGAAGTTTGACACTCTTTTTTCTTCATTTGAGAAATTATCTGTTAATTAGATTCTTCGTTTTTTCTTTTCGGTTAAAGAAACAAAGTATCATTTAATTTGAATCGTGTCTCATAAAGATAATGCGAAATGTTGTCGAATTGAAATCATTAATCGAGTTATAACTTCTTTATAGTATATTGATTTGTGCATTACAACAGCTTTTTGGTTTTTCTATTTTTATGAAATAATATATAGCATAAATATTAATAATTCCAGTTTTAGTGGAAATGACATTATAGATTTTTATGAGATGTAGAGGTCAAAGAAAGTTGATCTTTCTATCTTTGTCATTAAAAAAAGATATTGTTTTTACCCTGGGTATATAAAGAACTAGGTATGTTCGAGTAGATTGTTTCTTTCGGTTTGAAATGTGCCTTTTAAATTATGCAGCAATTTAAAGTTGAGCGAGACACTCCGTGATTGCAAATATATTTTAACAATTTCTCAAGTTCTACAATAGTAGGCATATCGTTCTAAGTAGCAAAGAAAAGTCATTCTGGAACATAGCTAGTTTCTTATAAAAGGAAAAAAAAATTATGAACAATGGTGCAATTTTATTTGTTTTATTATTTAATAATAAGATTCTCTTCCGTTTGTAATGGAATACTGTGAAATATAAAACAACACATTGATATCAAAATCGTGATGAGATTTGATTCATTAAAATCCAACATATGAAGATATGTTTTCTGATTTGAAGTAATTTTGTTATTATCAATTACATATTATGGTATCGAAAAAAAAATATGTTTCATGAGTGTTTCTAATCATTTCGAGTTTCCATTACAATTTTTTAAAACTATGACTTGTAAGCGTATGAACTGTTTGTTCATCGGAGATATGTCAGTGTTAATCATACGTACATTCAAATCTATATTTATGTATTTGAGATGCGTGTTATAAACTTTATTTATTTTGTTACTGGGCTTCACAAGAAAGGAAAACTATTAAGACTTTTTGAAATTTATGTAGTACAAATTTTTCTACTCCAATTATAGGAATTTAATTTGCAATCAACAATACACTCACCAAATTTCTTTTTCTATGTTGCGAAATTGATTTATGTACTGAACAAAGTATATATGTGACAATATTGCAGGAAGGGGCCATCGTTTAGTTTGCATTCTTAATTACATAATCGATATATTCAGACTTATTCAAATTTAGCGTATCTATTGCCATACAATATTTACTTCTTACACTTGGAACTGATATTGCAAAATTCCTTTATGCTAGAGCAAGATGATTGCAAATCAAACTCTAGTGATTTTACAAATTCAGTGATAATTATCACTTTATGTCATAATATATATACCTATATATATATATATTTAAAAAAAAATACAACTTTTTCTTTGGGAATAAGAATTACATTGTGCGTACGCTTCGACTGTACTTTTTATTCTTATTATATTAGAGGGCATTTGAATCTGAACATAAGGCTACACACGAAAGATTGACTGTCCCTTTCTACACGCAAGTAATTATAATTATAAGTTATTTGAGTACACAAAGTACTATTTTTCTTTTTCATTTCAATTCTCCTTCAGACCCGTACCAGTGTGCGCCGTAATTTCTTTGTGCATACAATCAATGATCTAGTATGCCTTTGTGTATTTATGTTGCTTAACGGAATTATTAATTGACAATCTTTCTATCGATCCATTTGGTCAGATAATTGCCCTTAAATCTTTCCTTTTCGTTTTTTGTTTTTATTTGTAGTATGACTCGTTAATACATGTAGAGTAAAAGTGAAGAGGGCTGTGTACACTGGGAAGTAATAAGCGCAACAAATACTGTTTGTGCAAGCTTCAGATTAATTGCATGTTAAACATGTCACTATGTGTATAATGATACACGCGTACCTATGTTAATGGTATGAAACTACATACAATCTATATTAACGTTCTTTGTTTGAACATGTGAAAACAATAATAATTATATACATATCGGTATATAATGCATATAGTCAGCACACTTGGCACTTGACAGTACGAATAGTACTTCTATAACACTTGTGTTAAATTAAGTTGAAAATGTAAAATTTTTGTTACGCTCAGTATAAACATAATGAGCAATGCGTATATATGGATATGCGATTTCAAATCTTTATTAGAGAAATCTCGTTGCTCTACCTCATGGAATGAAGATAACAAACAATTGGAATTCATTTGCTGAAACACTAATGATAACGTAATTAATGGTACTTATGATATGTAATATCAAATATTCACATTGTTCGTTATGTTTATCGTAATTGTTAGTCTGGCATTTTTAATGTATTTTTCTAAAATAAATAACCATGGAAAAATGCCGCATCATGATGGAAATATGTGCAGTATGCAAACGAGAACATTTATTCTTCCGATATAACGTTATTAACATTCGTTGAAATGCTTTGAAATAATTTACGTTGATTAGCCGACAGATTGTACGATTGTATTCGAAATTGAAATTCTTTTCATCTGCATTTGAATATATCCGACGTTTTTAGAAGGACTTTTTAAATAATTACTGATATTCATAAATAATAATTTTTTTTTATCGAAGCCACCCAAATCTTCCGTTCGTTAATGCACACGAGCACAAAGTAGAGTAAAATTTGATATACGAATGCTTTTGACAATAGAAAATGACTCAGTTGAGAATAGCAGTTACATCGAGATAAAACATTTTAAACGTTTTGTATTGTCTACGAGTATCCACAAAAGTTTGATGTATTTTCCAACAATTGTACTGTAAGTGAAAGTGTAATATATTTATCTATTCAACATGATTAACCCAACCCGACTTCTTTCATCGACCGGACTATATTATAGCTCTAACTACAAATCTACCGATTGTTAATTCAGTATATTTAAAAGTATTCAATAAATAGTTCAGAGGAAAAGGAACGAACAAGGATAGAAACTTTATCGATCGAATCCTTTACAGATGGATGTAATAAATTATAAGAGATACAGCTCTTAAGATTTTATAAATATTGATGAAAAAAAAAACTTAGAAGAAATCATTTTGATCAGCTCAATAGCTCCACTGATAAAGCAATTCAAATGAATATCTCGATTTCGCGCCGAAACAAGATTCTTATGGTTCACATCGATCCAAGTATTTGCCAAATTGTTCACTAGATAGCGCTAAGATTCCAGAATTCTATGGAACAAAGTATTCCAGCAACACTGTATTTAGTCGTGTGCAGACAGTCGTTCGGTTGTAAACTGAGAAAAGACGTACGATAGTTTTTCGCGTTACGCATCAAAAAAACAATCAAACCAAGACACCTCGTTACGAAACACCCGAGGTATCGATATTTTCACATATATCTTTGCCACTCGTATAAAGGTAATTTACGATACATTATTTCCTTGCGAAGAAAAGCCTATGCGGTAGTACGATGCGACAGACGCATAACTAACGTTTTCTCGTCAGTGAAATGTGTTTCTGTCGAAAGTACCGATGCCCATCGTTTAACGAGCCACGTGTGCATATTCATTCATTTGTAAGCCCCTTTGATGATTCGAAAATCGATAATATTTGAGAAGACCTTAATGAAAATTCGGTAAGTTGTCCGTAGAACGCGTGCCCCTAGGAATTAAGAAACGGTATTAAGGTAGATCGAGGAACAGTGACGCGCGTCGAAGTCAGACAAAAGAGAATATTCGAATATCTTGTAATATAATAGTAAAGAGGAACAGGAAAATGCCTCTAAACCGAGGAAGTGCAGTGCCTGGCGTACTGCCACCGCACTATCTGCACGAATTGCCGGCCGAGGATGAAGAGAGGCTGGAAAAAATATTTAATAAATTGGATCTCGATGGTAATGGCAAAGTAGATGTGAAGGATTTGTCAAAAGCACTTCGGGACGTTGGTGTACACAAGCAGTATGCTGAGGTATGGTGTTATTCTGTGATATGATCTTATTAAGTTCGTTATGTCTATATGCATACGGTACGTACGGCCACGTTACGGTCGAACAATGCGGACACGACGTAGGACATTCGGATTTTCAAAGAATCAAGAATTCCATGAATTTAGAGACTTTTTACTTTTTTATACTTTTTTTAAAAATTTTTTTTCAATGCTAAACGTCCGAAATTTAATCCGAGAGTTTCTTTACATCGATGTACCTTGAGGATCGATTTTAGTCCTTGACAATATATATAGACGATATAGGCGGTGCATAATGCAGACGGTGCACGCAGATCCTAGATTTTTGATAAAGCATGAGTTTCTTCGTATTATATTTCTTTCAAGGCTACTGAGATTAATTTTCATATTTTTATTGGTATCGAATTATTCGATTTTTATTATTCAATAGTAATATTTTAATTGAAAAGTGTTCGATATATAGATAATGAATATTGTATCTTAAATTCTGCGTAATTTATACTTCAAATTGCAATCGTATTTTACGTAACATTTAAAATATACGATTGCTATTACTGACGTAATAAAACAATCTGTGAACTTTGTATTATGACATCAAATAGTTTAATCTAATACATAATGGGCGAACTGTCTTGCATTATTCGGATATTTGTTACATTCAACCTTCATCC
Source organism: Cerceris rybyensis (assembly GCA_910591515.1). Taxonomy (NCBI): domain Eukaryota; kingdom Metazoa; phylum Arthropoda; class Insecta; order Hymenoptera; family Crabronidae; genus Cerceris; species Cerceris rybyensis. Next base: position 13,072,010 of record OU342790.1, read on the forward strand.
CGTCCCTGGAGTCTTTTTTGACACAAATCGGAAATTTGTTTTCATCCAAACGAGGAAAATAGCACGCAGTACATATATCCTCAATGAATTTATTAAAAGGAAACAATAGAACGAAAAGTCGCTCTTTTAATACAAAAATAGATCATGAGTCAGAAACTACTCTGGGAACTTCACTGTGATTTTTTTTAAAGAGGAGAGGAAGTATAACAATTTTTACATTGTTACAATATAATTGATACAAATGTAGTAGACAATCTACAATGAATAATTTAAGTTTTTTGCGTACTATAATATAATTCCAATTTTTTCTATGTACGATTTCACGATCAGAAGATTCCATATTTTGAAAATTCACGAACGTTAACGGGTAAAGCTTACGACAATTTAGTTTTCTCCTACATTAATGTTGCTACATAATCTATTCTAAAGAAAGTAGGTCATTAATATTCTCTAGACTGCATTATGTATGTCAGTTACGTATTGTACTACATATAATTTGTATGGCTTCATCAAGGTTAAGGCATATTGTTTCCGTCATTTTTAAATAATCGAATGTAGAAACACTTTCAACGTTCTACCTTTTTTCTCCTTGTACAATTCAAATATAAAGATCTCATTAAACATCATGTACTACATCAGTCGAACTTTTTCGAATTCATTGATACATTTTTCGTAAAAAAATCTCAGCTAGTAGCCGATAAATATTTTTAATTCTAAGCAGAAGGTTTATGAAACGATTAAAAATTTTTTTGTAATAAATTAGCATAGATATAAAATCTAAATTTAAACACTAGAACTACCGATCTTATATTTGTTACGCTTGAATACATCGAAAAAGTACTTTGGAAAAGGAGAAATAAAGAGGTGAAGATGACAAACATCCAAGTAATTTAGATTTTCTGACATGGAAGTGAAATATTTAATACATCGCTCCCTAATCAAATAGTTCCCTAATTATATATTTTACATAGAAAAAAATTAGTAACCGGTCGTTTTGATTAACTTGGTAATTTTAACTAGTCATATTTCCTCACTGTGCATAGAACACTTTATATAGATTCGAAGATATATCATATCGTAAAAAATATTTCCTCGAATCGTTTAAATCCCACGATGACAAAATCGGAAGTTACTTTTTTTTATACGGCAGCCTGTTATTTTACAGAAATTTTTGGCCCGATCAGATAGTACCAAAAGTGGCGATATCACCTTGGCAGAGTTTATTCATTATGTCCGCGAGCATGAAAAGAATCTGCGACTGCAGTTTTCGCATCTCGACATGAACAAAGACGGTAGGTATTCTCGTGCACAAAAAAAAAGAAAAAAGAATTCTTCAGTCTTGCACACGAATTTTTATAATATTCGGTTCGACATAATTTAATGAATTAAGTCAATTATGGAAAACAAAGAATCTCGTTTCAAAATGCTTCATATTCAATGTATTTCTTCATATTCCTATCACTTTTCCGATTCGTAAAAGTGTTAATCAGCTTGATAAGCAAACGGTATTACTTTTATCATGTTAAATAGAAACAAAGGATTGGAATTCTTTGTATTTCACACGGATATAATTGTTAACGGATCTCTTCGTTTTCTGAAAGGAACGAAATGTAAAGGCGAAGAAAGCTGTACATCGTTTTAAATGTGGCGTTTTCTTTTTACATAGAAATAATGAAATAAAGGTCATAAAGAATATTACATTAATAGATTATCTAGTATATCACGGTTCTATTTAATATATCACGAGTACCTCGTATATTATTTAGTATATCACGATTCGGATATTCGAATCCTTTTTGAATTTCGATTTTTCACGCAGGCAAAATAGACTTGGAAGAATTGATAAAAGCATTTGAAGATTTGGGAATAAAGATGGAACCCGGCGGTGCTAAAAAATTATTACAACGGTAAGAATACATAATCGTGCGATAATACCCTATTCGTTAATTTCCTTCATAAATAAATCATTACCTTTGTTAAAAGATACGTATTCAAATAACTTATAAATTTCCAATAAATTTTTCATAATTCTAAAATGTTGAGAAAACAACATAGACTATATTACGATGGAGAATACTTTTCTAAAAAATTTCATTTAACTTTGCAATTGGTTAAGAAAAGTTTCGATGTTAATTTAGAATGGACAAAGATGGAAGTCTAACTATCAGCTTTTCCGAATGGCGAGATTTTCTACTTTATGCCCCAAGTTCCGATCTTCTGGGTCTCATAGAGTACTGGCATCGTTCGACAGTAAGTAGTATAATCTTTAAGATAAATTCTTAACTTTAAAAAAAGGCCTATCAATATCAAGATATCCGATGAAGCCCTTGTTTGAAATACGGGAGTTACACTGATTACTTAATGGCTGATTGATCGGCTAGATTTTCACCACCGTCACGCTAATAGTAACGTCGTTTTATATCCCTCTATACGCGATATCATTTGAATAGTTCAGGATAATTAAATCATTTGATTGCATAGAAAGAAATTCATTACATTTAAAAAAAATACATCGTTTAACACATATAAATCATTATATTTTACAAATCTAAAGTAAACTACACCGATATAGTTGAAGTCAATGCAAAAAATAGATTTCTGTTCGAACGAATAAGTAACTTTCTTTGATCATAAAACCGGCACTTCGTAAGATTGAAATTAGAATCGTTTTATTAAAAATGGATCCCTCGAGTGCTTTCTAACGAGGGAATCAGTTTATCTCTAGGCACGTTTATTCGTCATTAACGAAACACGAGTGCCCCGGCGAAAACGTCTACATGTCTGACGAATAATTGGTACGACACGGCTCGTGGGAGTAGTTTCATGCGTGTTTGTATGAGTGAAAGAGAGCGACTGTCGAGTTTGCGATATCGTGCTCTGATTCGTCGACGGCGAAGGCTCGACCGGAGGTGTGACGTAGCGGTTGTCATTCAAAATGACCTTGATAGTCTCCCAGCTGTTTCCAGTACCCTTTCCCCTCTTCGTTTCTTCCCACCAATCTAATGCAGAGTCATGCGCATGCGTGAAAATCCTCGTAATTTTCTAGCGCATGCGCAGACGAAAATTTTCCTTCTCCCCTTTTTAGCCATTTCTCTTTGGTGGATGTAGAAGTTACGGTTAAATTGAGCTGCATGCTTTCTACTGGTGTGACCTGAATCGCTGTGTGATAATGAGCGGCCGTAAAGACTGGGATATCTTAATTAAATACGATTATGCCTGTCTTTGAAAGATTGAAGGACTTTGAAACAGAGGAAAGTTAATTGAAATAGAGGTGATTTAGAATAAAGAACTCCGTAAACGGTTAATTTTTTTCTCTTTGTGTATGATATACATCTATATCTCTCTATCGTGCGCGCGCAGGATCGATAATTTCACGCTACCGGTTTCAAATTATATTTCCCTTGGTTTGAGAATCACTGACATAGTGCAAAGCGGAAATACTTTGACATTTGCTGTATCAACGTGAAAGTCCAACGAAATTGTTACGAATTCATTCAATCGAAATGATTTTACGGTATTGTAATTACGTATGGATAAGATCTGAAGCTAATAAAGTTTCAAGTGATAAAGAAAAGAAATGGATTACGTGCGTTATGTACTTTTCACGAATCAACAGACTGAGATTGCACGGACGTTTTTGAAGTTGAGAAAAATGTTGCTTACTAATTACAGAGTGTCATGAATGACGTTTAGAATGCTTGTAAAGATAACATTGCAAATGCAAATTTACTCTGGCATCATAACATCTTTCCTGATTCCTACGCATGTGCTGATAACGGGAAACGTACATCTCCGGGATTTTTATAATTGATTATGAAATCATTATTCAACGTAATCGTCATATCATCGGCAGACAGAAACAGAGATTCGAGGCACGAGGTTAATTACTTAACAATTCGATAATATAAATTTCGTGCGCGGAAAAATTTCACACTCGATACCACAAAAGCATTTCGTAAGAGAAAGCAATGAACAACTAGGTCGTAGAAAAGAATTCAGTGTCGCATAAAAACCTTTCGATTTTCTTTTTTACTGGTATTAATTATACCACAGTGAAGGTTACCTGAATTTTCTAATCTCAAAGCACTATTACAGTGTGTTAATTAAGTGTAGCGTTTCACTCGAGTGATAAAAACTTATCGTAACTCGTACTTGAAATAATGACACATCATTTACTCCTTTTTGCATTATATGCTAATTCATATGTATCATAAATCGGAATATTGAATTAGCACGTCTTTTAAGTGATCACGTGTGCTTAGAAATGGCGGCAATTACATTATCATCGACGATATTTAGTGATCATTAAAATCATTGGTAATTGGTAAATTTGAGTTTGTTACTATGTCAGCATCTCATATTTTGAATTTAGCCGTAAATGGCGGGATTTCATGGGGTGGCGAAATATCTTGCAATGTTTCGTCAGCCGCACGTTAGGTTGTGAGGTCATCGTCTGCTGAGAACAGAACGCGGCCTATACCAGTGCCGTAACTAGTACCTTGGCACCCTACACCAGTGAATGTAGACCTCGTTAAAATGTAATTTCAAATATCAGAAAATCTAGTTCTTCCTCAGGTATACTTAGCGTCTCATGGACGATACCATGAGAATAATGATTGATCTTTTTTTTCAATGTCAAAAGGCAAGCATTATGATTAATCCTTCATAGCGTAGAGAATTTTAAATTTCATGGATCTCGGGATTTCAACGCGTATATTCGCTATTGATAAGTGTTCAAAACTAAAAAATTCGAAACTGCAGTTAAAGATTAATGTACATCCACATTGTTTGATTTAACTTATCTCTAAAGTAGTATTACTGGGGGAAAAATGGTCTTTCATTCATAGAGAGACAGAATGAGGAAAGAAATTTGAGTAGAAAGTGTGAAGCATCCTGGCGGTTAGTCCGATACCAGTTTTCCCGAACGATGACGTACTTTGGATTATTTCCGTGCATATTTCCGTGATGCAGCTGTGCGTCTCCGGGGCGAGCCCAGTCTACATATGTCTCTTACGTCGAATGCATAATAATCTTATCGTAAAACCAATAGCTTGTAAAAAGGGAGACTAGAATTTTATCCTCGCCTACGAGCCACTTCTAATTCCGTTCTTTAAACATTCCACTCGGCTACGTTCCTTCCTTTTTTGTATTTGAAAAGAACACCGTAGAGTGCCAGCTGTTTGCGCGTGATCGCATACTTTGTCTGCCGTGGCACTTGATTTTGGTACAGTTAACTTTCACATGAATGAGCAATCGTGTACGTAGCGATAATAAATTTCAAATATTTTTTACGGTTCACGTAGCAGAGTGACCGTAAGAACACTTTGACCCGCTAATATTAGCTTCTTTCTTCTTTTTTTTTAAATCTCTATCATTAAATTCCGTAATCGAAGAAGCGTTGACAATACTTTCAATTAATTTCTTAGCAATCTCTCCATTATTTTATTATTGAAACAATATTCGTAGTTCAAAATCAGACGAAGAGGTTAATTCCTTGCCCTACACCTTCTTTTTTGCCAACCTGCGAATGATTCAGAATTAAACTACTGAAGTAAAAATTGACAAGTGATTCTTGATATACCGTATAATTCAACGTAATGTTTATATTATAGAAATAATATTATCAAATCGAGTCTCATTAATATTTTAAATTTTATTGGTTTTGTGAAATTACAAACTTTCTATTTCATTTACCGCATCACAACTCAATCACCGGTTTACAACTATAAACGATAAATTTTTTCTCTCAACATTTAATAATAATTCCTTTACAAACATCCTAAAGTACCAAATATTTTCTACTCGCAACACGTGTTGCTAATATTCCACGTCATAGAGTAAACGCAGTTCGTTATAATTGCATTAAGTAGAGCACAGAAAATACACAAGGAAAAAAAAAGGAAAGAACAAGATCCAAAACTCGTCGATTTTCAACACCAACCTGTTCAAATGTACGTCACAAGTATGTATAGTGTCTAGTCGACTTCATATCATCGTAACAGGTATTTCTCCTTGGACGTAGACAGCGCCGTGACGTAGTTCCCCGAGAAAGATGGTGGGGAGGCCTTCCCCGGATCGGCGAACGATATCTTCATTTTAATTCTCCCGGCTCTCGCTCGTAATCTTCAGTCTTGAGATCGGACTCCGAGCTCTCAAATCGCTGGCACGTGGCGAGGCTCGTTCTCTCCTATCCTCCGTACGTGTTCTGGCGAACTTATTATTACTTTATTACACTTCGATCCAACTCAAATGTCGACTTTTCGCATCGCTTTTCTACTGAATGCGTGCCATCGTGCACGCCTTTGAGGCCGGTAAACGATCGCGAGTGAAACTCATTTAACGGACGTTCGAAACGTATGAGGAAAAAAGGTTTGAGTGACGATTAGTCGGATTATCTTTTATGCCATGATGTACACCCTGAGAAAGCCGGGGATATTGAAGCATGAAGGTATTCCATCCGCCTGTCAGGTCTGCGAGGAATTTGTTCAAGGCTATCAGGAACTTCTGCAACGGGTGAGTGTCTCTTTGTGCGACAGCGACGTAGCTATGTATGGGCACCGAAAGGGGTAACTAGCACAAACGTGGTCTCAGAGTTTCTCCGTTCTTTTTCCTGGTTTGAGAACCATAAGTGGTAAAAGAACCTTAAGCGTGGTTCACATTCAATGAAATCCCAAAGACGAAAGGCAAGAAAGTTATTCGTGGAATTTTTCTTCAAATTTGATACCTAGGTAGAAGATATTATTAGTAGGATTATTTTTTTCTCTCATACTTTATCCAAAGTTTGTGTGATTGTTAAAACTTCTGTAAAATGTTCAACGAAAGGTTTTCGTAAAAATAGACGTGTCTTTCGATACTTTTATTTTACTTTACGATGAGAGTTTAGTGACGTAGATAATACTTGAGAAGATTTTCGAGACGAGCCATATAAGCTGGATGCTTGCGTGTGCGAAAAGATCTCCAAAAGTGTCACGTGGCAGGTACAGCGAAAAGAGAAAGCGAAAGTTTCAGAGATATTCCTCATTCTCGGTTCGACTGTGAAAGGAACGAGAAAATAAAAATTCCGAAAGTAATCGACATCGATGTATTTCCAATAAATGTAGGAATTACAAATGACAAATTAAAAAGGGGAAATCTTGAATTGTTAATGAACCGAGATATGTTAAAATTTTCATTGTGAATTTTTTATTAATGAAATTTAACGAATCGATTAGGGAGCGTATTTAAAATAATTTTGTGGTGGAGTGAATCAGACTGAATAGAGTACATCCACCATAGATAGAGTTTAGTAAAGCGAAGCGATGATTCACAGCGAATGCAAACGTTTCCCTTCCTCTGATTTGTTCGAGATCGTTCCGCCTGGACTGTCCCCGTTACTTAAATGACTTTACGCGGGAATACCGATACATCGGTGATATTTCACGATGCTGAAACTCGATTCGAATATTTTCGAAAATAATATTTAACAAAAAACACCTCGACTCTAATAAAATACTTTGTTGTTAAAAACTAATCCTTTCTAATCGAACATTAATCGCTACGATGAACCAGTTTCTATAAATTTAGAATATTGGAAATACTTATCGAGTTTAAGTCTATGGTATTTAACACTAGAACTACTGACGTTAAATTTATTACATTTAAATATATTAAATAAGAACTTTAGAAGAAGAGGAATCAAGGGGTGGAAAATATGATCGGTTTGGTAATCTGTGTTTTATAAGATCAATTTAGAATTTCTAGTCTAGGACTCTCCTTTAAACTTCGGGAATTTTTGGAAAAAAATGTGAACAAGTCACTTTGACTTGCTTGGTCGTTCTAGTGTTAAATATATTAAATAAGTACTTCGGAAAAAGAGGAATTAAGAGATTGAAATAACGATTAATTAACACTAGATCTATTAACCGCTTGCCGTACGATAAAGAGTGTCACTCATAAATTGGATAGAAAGCTTTAAAGTTTTGTAAAATCTGTCTAATTGAGAATTTCAGTGAGACGGGATACAATTACTTCTATAAAATTAATATTACGTTCAATTATACGATATATAAAGAATAACTGATCAATTTTTAATTAACCGATTTAATTCTGAATTATTGTAGAGCCAGTCACAAAAGAAAAAGATTTTCCCTTTTTTGAAAATTTTTCCGAAATTTCTAACCCACTTTCTTTTTCAATTTACTACGTCAATGTTGATAACCTTGAGGAAGGGAATCGGTTAAATTTTTTACCCCCTTCATTTATTTTATTCGAATAAATTTACTTGACAATTTTAAATATATCGAATTGATCATCGGTAGATCTAACATTAAGTACATATTATAAATATCGAATAAAAGGTATTTTATCCGCTGCTTGTTTCCCAGTAAAACTTTCTAAACGAGGAATTAAGACCGGCACAACATTCGTTTCTGCGAATCCAGAATCAAGTGTATAAAACACCGATAAAAATCACGTGCTCACGTTGAAAATGACTAATGCCAATGAAATATAATGTACGCTTCATTAACCGATCTGAAAATGTTTCTTTCTATTGCACGTGTAAAATATTACCGGTCTCCATCAATTCTTTTCTCTGCGCTCGAGTTTCCTCAGGTGTTCATTAAGTATATACACGACATTACATGAAGTTAATTTCTTCTGATTATCGCTCTGGATTGACGTGAGAAAGATCGTCGATTAGAAGTAACTTTACATAAATTTACGCACATTTATTCACAAAATTGTACACGTTTCGTTTTGTAACTGCTGGATGTGATCGACAAATACAAGGTGGACGCATATCAAGAATTTTCATATTATCAAAATCGCTGATACAAAGCTAATTTAAGATCCGCGTACACAGTTGCGTAATTCCGGTACACTTGCATAATATCAATCTTTATACATAGAGGAAAAAATATGCATACACGTGCTCGGAGATATGACAAAGGAAACGTGGAGTTCTCCAACTATCAGCGCGCCGGACGCACATTATATATGATATTATTTTTTATAATGGAAAAATCTGTTAATAAAGGTCGGCGGATATGTTTAGAAGCAAGTTTAGATCGAATTATTAAAGATTGTCATCTGTACGATACCTCGAGCAAAGTGTAGACGGTAACCGATGACCGGACGATTGTTATCTGACACTTGAGTCTTCTGATATTGATTTCCTCGTAATTTCCAGACGGTTATTATTTCCGCTCGTATTTTATGATAAGTAGTGAATCGCATTCTTAATGTTCATTTCGTTTTCCCATGCACCTTTGCATCAAATGTGCATCTGACGTGTTACAAATTTCTTTCCATTTAATAGAAGGATATTTCACTGTTTATTATTTTTGATAAAAGTACTTCATTATTTATATTATAGTACGTAGAACTCGTACTTCCTGGTTTATCGTTAATTGAAAGTACTTTATCGACACTTTAAATGTACTTCCTATCGTTCTTATCTATGCATAATGTCAATATTGATCTCTTTAGTATATTTTAAGATTAGCGTAGTAATCATAAATCGAAAGGTGACTATATGTATTACGTGGTGTAATTATTTCATTGAATTGCTAGTTGTTTTTAAGGACAAGGACTCCTCTACACGTGTGAACCATGACACAACTATAATATGTAGTTTTAAACTAATTGTGAAACAATAGTCTAATTTAAATCGATTGATGGCCGATAAAAGAAATCTACCGGCCTATAAAAAATATTAATTCGCAATCAGAATACTAGAAATGAGCTACTACAACTACACTAGATCTATCAAGTAAGTCTAAATGACTGGTTCCCAATTTTTTCAAAAAATTCTCCAACTTTATAGGAGAGTCATAGAGTAGATATTCCAAGTAGATCTTATAAAACACAGATTATCGAATTTCTCAGCTTTTTCACTTCTTCATTTCTCTTTTTCCAAAGCACTTATTTAACCGTTTGCCCCACGACAACGAGTGACACTCGTGAAGAGGTAAATAGAGTAAGAAATTTTCAAGCATTCGAAAACCTAATAAATTGGGAGTATTAACGAGATGCGACGCGATAATATTATTTCTCTAACATTTATATTACGTTCAATTATACGGCATATCAAGAATCACGATCAATTTCTATCTTAACAATTAAATTCTGAATTATAGCGGAGGCAGTCGCGAAACAAATCGTAGTACAACCGATTAGTATATTAAAATGTAATAAATTTAACGCCGGTAGTTCTAGTGTTAAACAGAATTTAAAGCGCTTTTTCCTCATTGTCGAGCATCGTCAGAATGTACAATCTTTTCATGAATTAAGATAGTTCTTTCACATAGGGGCGGATTTTGTGGGTGCTATGAATGGGCCCCATTGAATTTCTATAAAACGAATGATAATTTATTAAAGTATTGATTAAAGTAATTACTGGATAAATTACAAAATTTTTTGTTAATTAATACTATAAATTTGATAATTAATTTTAAAGGTAACTTTTATATTGTAAACGTGAAATGCATGATTTTATAGTTTTCAATTAATAATTTCTTTATTAAATATTCGACAGCTGCAATTTTTTTTGTGAAATATCTATTCGCAAACGTTCCCGAATTAATGATCTCGTTTTTCGTAAGTATTTGCAGTATGGAAGATTGGAAAATTGAACGTTAAAGTCGGAACTACTATTTCTCTCTTTCTCTCACTCTCATTTACGTCAATGTATGAAACTGTATTTTTAAATTCGATTTTTTCATCGAAATGCCCGATAACTGAGCTTTTTTTTTGCCTGTAACTTGTTCGTGACAATCTCAAGAACATCATATTTTAACATTACATTTATTTGCAGACTTTGGTCAAGTGTTAGAACTACCTTTAAGAAATTCTTCGATCAGATTCAAACTTAGGCTAAAACGAGCGTAGGTCTTTTCTGGTTGCAAGTAAGAACGAAAATTCTCGTGCTATTTCTCTTTCTTTTCATTCGCCAAAATGAAAATAATCGTCCTGTCTCGTGACCAGTGGATCTTCACGGTAGTTCAGGACGTTAGCCGAATTGAAAGAGATTTAGAACCGACATTGGGCGAGGCACCAAGTAATGTGTTGGCCTGTGGCCCGATTTACTGCAAGGAGCCATTACTTCTTCGTTCTTTTCAGTCTCTGGGATTTGTTCCTTTCTAAACGGCACTTCCACGTTCTTCGTGCATCTCTCCTTTAGCGTTAAAGAACACGCAGAGAGTTTCGATATGGATACAATCGATTGTTTCGATGCGGATTTATTTTCATCAATTTCATTTAAAGTTAAGTACCTAAAGTAGTCGCACGTAATCGATTCTGCCCACTGTGTTTTACTTTAACGGTGAAAATACGTGAAATGTATTGTTATCGTGGTTGGTTACTTTTTAATTGATGGTGCAACGGTGTTAGTGGTTGTCAAACTTTTTAAGGATTTCTTTTGAGATGGTTTCGTTGTAGCTTTTGTGATTACCAGTGAATACTTTATAAATGGACTATAATTAATATGTCGGATGTTATCATAGGCTGTTATCACAGAATTTTTTGATAACTATGTATTCACATATTATAAGATTCATTTTTTGGAGTATCTGTTTTTTTTAAACGAGTTCATAATTTCAACTAGAACTACGAGAAAAGTTTATGTATAGTGTAAATTTTTTAATAGAGCTATTAAGTAATTTTTAAATCTTTCTATTTAAAAAAATTACAAGTGAATCGAGATTAAAAGCATTTTAGAATATTTTCGTGTAATTTTCGTTTTTCTTTAAATTGCAGCAATTATTTATGGCCTCATTTGAAAGTTTTAATGCAAGTCTTGCCGAAGTTGATCATTTGAAGGAATCTAAGGTTCTTCTATATTTGCGTCATATCTGAAAATCTTGTACTTGTCACGTGTACAGAAAAAAAATAAGTTTCTGTTTCTAGACCATGTCAGGAAAAGTGAAGTAAATTCGAACAAATGGCAACACGCGAGGGAGTTAACAAACAAAATTATTCAGAATACGATAACACTTTAAGTACCGTGCAAGGAAGGAAACAAGTACCAACGGAATGCTCTAACTTTGACTTTGAATTTTTTCATTTGAATTATTACAAAAACAAAAAAAAGTTATTAAAATGTTTTTAAAAATCCGGCCTTTCGATGTTACCTTATACTTAAAGTTCAATGTCAATTGACCTTCAGAACTCAACGAAGCGAATCGGCTTTGGCTTTTTCGCTCAAAAATATCAATAAAAGCTAGGCTTGTGTAATCATTTGAAGATGTAAAAGATCACAATCTAATTCAGTGAAACCCACCAAACAACGGGGCTTCCTGGATGAATTACATCGCGTTACAATCTTCGGTCGTTTCAATCGCGCCGGAGTACTTTATCGTAAAATTTCGAGACCATGAGAAATTCCAATGTCAATGCGACGTTGAATCTATTTTTCGTCGGCAGCTGATTCTGCCAGCATTTGGAACGTTGTCTTGTAATAGCAAGTGGAAGAGTGAATTGCAAGGAAGCAATTAGTATCTTATGCACGCTAAAGATAATTCGAAGAATAGTTTCGTTCATTGCGATATAATAAAAATAAATTGATTAAATTATTTTCACCTCGCGACCATCATATACACGTTTCGCGGTGTCACTGACTTTGCTCTTTTCGATATATCGATTTGTACTACGATATACAAATATCTATCGATGGGTAATCGTTATTCCAGCTATTTTTTAGCACCGGAGGTACCAATAATAATAATGTGCGGCTAATAATTATTATTCTAAATTCCTCAAGTTGACAGGAGAGCCGCAAAGTTCATTTATCTCTTGTGAAACCTAAATTAGTTAACCTGTTAACCGGGCGTGACGAATAATTCCGTCATATCTGAAAGGAAACTCCAGTAAGCTTGTCGATTTTTTCTTCCTTAAAATTTTTAAACGTAATATGTTGAACGCATTACATTTTATGTCGTTCGTATCCGTTTAATCCTGACGTAGAACTTTAGATGTAATGATATTACTTCTCACTGTAAAAAAAAATATTCCAATTTGGAACAAGTTGAACAAAAATTAATTCCCCGGTTAACAGATTAATTGATCATTTTTTTCACCTTTTGATTTCTCGTTTTCCAAAGTAGTTACTCGGTATATTTAAATATAATTGGTCTAATGCCTCTGGTTTTAGAGTTAAAAGCAAAATTGCAGAGATTTTTTGAACGTTTTAGAATTATTGTAATTGATACAACTACTTTATATCTGTTGGATTTAAATACACTAAATCAATATGTTGGAGGAAGAGGAATCAAAAGGTGAGAATTGAGATCAGTAAAGTAATGTCTGTTTTATCAGACAACATGGAAGATTTCCTGTGTAACTGTCTTATCAGTATAGAGGAATTTTTTGAGAACATTTGAGCTAACTTGGTAGTCTTAGTGCTAAAATAAGTTACTATTTGGTAAGATAGTTCGATATATCTAATCGATAATTGATATTCCCGCAAATTCTTTAGAAGCGAACTCGTGCGTTCGTTTTAGAATAATTAAAATTAATGCAGGCTGATAGACACGTGCAGAACATGTAAATCGTTTGTATTAAAATAGGTTAGCGTGTCTGTCAAAGTGGTTAAAGCATTTTCTCGTGCTTGCTTCGAATTCTCTGATGATTAATACTAATTGCTAAATGCCAAGTGGAATTGGGATTTGAAAATACTATTTGTAAATTGACACTCAACGAATGAAAGTCCACTCTAGATGGTCATAAACCTTCTTAACGATGACCATCTAAAGTGGCTTGTCATTGGCGAAGAGTTAATAATTGATTGCGAAATGCATCTTTGGTAAATTATATAACATTACCTTGCACGATGGTTTTGCGTCTTATTTGAATAATTTAAGATTCCTATTACTAGTTTTCTTTAAAATCACCTAACCATTTTTCAAATAGGGCAGAACTTCAAATAAATAAACTGAAGTCAGCAAGGACATAATAATATCTATTATTAATTCGAACAATAATTAATTCGATTAATCTGAATAATGAACTTTTCGAAATTACTTAAAATGTGCTTCCTCGAGTAACATATGCCAAAAAAGAAATTCATTTACGTAAGACTTCGATTGCTCAAAGTTGGATTGCTTAATTGGCCTAAAAATGATGGCGTACTTTCTAAATAACGTGGTTTGCAATAGTCCAAATCTCAAGGTCGAGCAATGACTCCACTAGAGCAGTCAATTCCGCTTAATATATTTACCCGCTCGCATATCCCGTCGCAGACGGTTCGCACGATTTCAATGACGGTTCTCAACAATGCAATACATTCGGTATAACTTCTGATAAGAATGAAATTTTCCGCAATATTTCCACTCAGAACAGTTGAGTTTCAATGAGAAAAGAAATTTTCGAATTGATATCGTGTAGTTTTGCTATTAATTATTAGTGGTGATTCGAATCTACAGGAGTAGAGACACAGCTGATCGAAGTTCAAGAATTATTCTCGGCACGTGGGTTACCCAGACTACCGGGCTTGAAAGACTATGATAGTTGGCAACGTGATTTTAACATGACTGAGAGTAACCAGTTATCACCGGTTCCAAAAGTGTCAGCAGATAAAAAGTCGGAGGAATGATTTGACTCGTATACATTGATTAGCGGCGTCTCGTTTTTCGTAATTTCGCTATCGCCTTTTTCGACATTGCGTAACAAAATTGGAACATTACGCGCTCTTTTCTGTAACTGCGTACAATTCAGAAATGCACTTGTCAGAGATTCTTCAAAGTTGGGGGACGTGTATTCTTTTAATTGTGAATAGATATATTTTTTTTAATTAAGAGTAGATAGTTCCTTTTAATTAAGAGTATATTTTTTTAATTAACAGTTGATATATACACAGTAGCGTAGCGTTGATTTCAAACGCCCGGGGCGTAGGTCAAATTCACCGACCCCTTATTTAATCCGTACTTCTTTTAATCGGTTCGAATTTTAGGCACGACAAAAATGTGAAAAGAAGTGACTTAAATTGTTAATTCAGATTACAAGATATTATTATTTATCGTGAAACTTTTTCGTCCTCAAAAGGTGCCGCTCCATCTATGCACTTCTATTGCATGTTCTTTTAATTAATAGTAGGAATATTCCTTTAATTAAGAGTATATGTTAAATGAGATATAAGGCTGTTTTTCATCTTGCCTACAACGTTTAATTTCGACGGCTGTAGCCTCTTTGAGAAGCTACAGTTTTTCATGCGTTTCGCACAGCTGAAATTACTTTTTATGTCGAAAAAATTTCTTAAAGTTGATCAGTCTCTTGGACATTGCGTTTAATTTGAAAATAAGAGTCTTTGTTTAACGTTGTTGATGTTTTACCATTGTTATAGTACATAGGATAAGTCTACGATGATGAAAAGGATAAAACAAGTTTGAATTATTTCGTCGCTTCACGAAAACTGCTTACATATAATGTAGATAATAACCTTCAGCGGATTTAGAGACATCTAAAAAGTCTGTTATTGATATGACGTGGCTGAAACTAAGGATCAGACATAAACAAATACGGTTAGCTTCTTGCTCTATCATTTAGTCGGTACGAAATTTCGGACAGAAGTGTAGCTGCCGACGTCACTTTTCTATCTTGGAATTTTACGATACGAAATAATACTTTGAACGTTTCCGACATTTCGCTAGTTTCATAATTTTTACCGAAGTAAAGTTCTTTGAATTAAAATCATATCTTTACAAAGCAAAAACTTTAAAGGCACTAGTAGACATACTCAGAAAATGTATATCTTTTCAGTGCCAATATTTAAATATTAAATGTATTAAACAATTCGTAACTATTACAATTTACAAGTCATGTCTCTTTGACAGAATGCACAATAACTGAGAATTAATTGGTAAAAGAACAATCTATCCCTAATTTTTGACCTAACGTGTAACTTAAAGCAACATTAACAGCATAGAAATCATTTAATCGTATCATAATCCACTGATACTTTTACCAATTTTTTAAAAAATTCAAAATTTTCCATTCCATTTATCGCTTCACAACTGCCACTCGTTTTTGTGCGACAAAGACGTAATGATATTCAGCTCGAGTCTCACTTTTAACACTCGTAATTGGTCCGATAGTCTAAACACGAGTCTGCCACGTGATATTCGTGTTAATGACAAAAAACTCGTTAAAGTAATCCAAGGGGTTAATGCACTGCAAACTATAATCTCACGTTGCTTTAATGTCCAGTCTGAATTCGACCCTCCGAATTCTTTGAATTCTATCTTTCGTAATATTATATCGCACCATTCACGAAGACCTAATATAAGATGACGATATTCAGCAAATCTATTGGAGTTAACGTAGCCAAAAATATATAAGAAAAGAAAACAATAATAATAAAAAAATATTTATAAGATAGGGGAACAACTGGATCATCTTACGAGCCTAAGTAATCGAATACTGACAGAATTCACGACGGGTGGGATGAGAGGATATAAGATAAATGAGTTGGAGATATTTAGTCACGTGATAATTGTCACTTAAAAAACGTCTTATAAACCGCCTTCTGACAATTATAAATGACCGTAAATGATGCACGGTTTATCGAAATTCAATCCGTTTCGTCACGCCCTCGGTTTATACCCGGAAGGCATTGGATCTCCTTGGGTGGATGCACGCGTTTCTTACGTTTGAATATACATATCTTTAACCCTCATACGCTCCTTCAGGTGAAATCTCATCCAATCTCCATTTCAACATACTACATAATGTTTCACCTTATTTTAATACATTGTAACTGAATTTCATTTCAGTGATATAAAGTTCAATAGATTACAAATGACATTAATTAAAAAGTAAAGAGGGAGTTGGAGAAACATCACTCGAGAATGTTCTGTGTAATTATTTTTAAAGGAGCGTATGAGGGTTAAGTGCAATTACGGATTGTCGATAATTGTTTGTTATCTGTTTCCAGTATGTGGACCTCGGGGAGGACAGAGGCGTCCCTGAGGATTTCACTACCGGCGAAATGGTCTCTGGAATGTGGTGGCGACATTTAGTAGCTGGCGGCTTGGCTGGTGCTGTGTCCCGCACATGTACCGCGCCTTTGGATCGTGTTAAGGTGTACTTCCAGGTGGGTTTCTACAACGATGATTTCTCAGATGCGATTTTACATTATTCTTACGAATAATACTTTAAACGAGTAGTCCTTCTCATGTACGTAACACGTTAAGCGCGACGTTAACCAGACGGTGACCTTTTGATTTAGGAGCCATTGCTGGATGAAATTTGTATTTTTTTATATCTTAGAATCCGTAAGCCGATTTGGGATCGAGAACACTAAACAATATTAATTTGAAATTTAATTTTAAAGCTATATAATTTTTCCAATGTGGTGTATGAAAATTTAAGAGATGAAAATTCGAACTTTCGTTTGCATTTATGAAAGGGTGGGTGTTGTAAAACCATCGATGCTGTAATATACAGTACATAGGTATTTTTAATATTTGCAAGGATCGTCGGTCGTTTACATATTGCGTAATTAATGGTATTAACTGTCGAGATAATTGGTAATATAACTCTTGCTTTGTATGTTTAACGAAAATGAAATATGCTTTCAGGTACATGGAACACGACACTGCAGTGTCGTAAGTTGCTTGAAGTACATGCATCGTGAGGGTGGTGTGTGTAGCTACTGGAGAGGGAACGGTATGAACGTACTTAAAATCGGTCCAGAATGTGCACTGAAATTTATGGCGTATGAACAAATTAAAAGAAAAATCAAAGGAGACGATGTTAGAGAACTCGGACTTTACGAGCGAATAATAGCAGGATCTCTTGCTGGAGGGTTCAGTCAGTCAACTATATATCCCTTTGAGGTATAGAAGATCAAATTTGTGTATATTACATAATAATAGCACTTTGTATTAATTACAATTGTAACATGTTTCAGGTACTAAAAACCAGATTGGCACTTGGCAAAACGGGAGAATTCTCAGGAATATTTGACGCAGTGGATAAAATATACAGGCACGGACGTATAAAATCCTTTTATAGAGGCTACATCCCTAATTTGTTGGGTATACTTCCATATGCTGGCATTGATTTGGCTGTATACGAAGTAAGTGGTTTAAGGAATGTAGAATACATTTTCTAATTTCATTTGTATTGTAATATACACTACATATGATTTAATGTTTTTCACCCTAGACGCTGAAGAATAGATATCTGCGGACACACAATAAAAATGAGCGGCCACCAGTCTGGGTAGTATTATTATGTGGAACAATCTCTAGTACAATAGGCCAAGTGTGTTCGTATCCGTTGGCACTAGTCAGGACACGGTTACAGGCTGATATATCATCACTAAGATCGTCTCCCAATACCATGATCGGTATTTTCAGAGACATTTTTTCGAAAGAAGGTATTCCAGGTTTATACCGTGGAATAACGGCGAACTTCCTAAAGGTATTTACAGCGTTTGAAAATGTTAATTTGATTTGTGATAAATCGTAGAATACATTTATTAATGGATCTCTTTTGTTTTTTTAGGTAGCACCGGCTGTATCAACTAGTTACTTTGTATATGAGCAATGCACACTCTTACTGGGTGTTGATATGACGTGATGAATATATTTGCTAGGTGATATTAATTTAATTAAATTATTCTTTAATTGTATTTTAAGATTTATGGTGAACTAGTGCGGCGAGCGTAATCAAGCAATTTGTTATGCTCTGCCTCTTCTTGAACTTTAATACTGCTTATTTATTATTAACTCGAAACTTCCTCGATCTATTCAAACATTCGTCAGTGTACATATGTCATGCTATTGGCATGTAATGTAATATATATATACATATATTTATTTTATACAAAAATTTCGAACAAGAGGCTAAATATAATAAAAATGGCCAGCAACCGATGTTATGAACTATGTGTAACTAAATTCATGTGTACACTCTGTGTATACTTTTAAATGTTTGATTTAATGATAATTTAGGCATATTGAGTTGTATTTTGTGTTTCGGTTTCATGCGAAGGTAATTTCTTATCATGAAACAGAATAAATAGAAATAGAAATGATAGTACAAAGAATTCTAGGAAACAAGTATTATGACAACGTCTCACAATTTGTTTTTAATCTTTTTTTTTTTTTCTTTTATTAATGGGAATTAAACGTAATGGCGTATGTGACAGGAAATTCTTCATATAACATAAAAACTGTACTAGTAACGAATTGATATACGCATGAAATGTAATGTCACTTTATCAAAATTTTCAAAGATTGTAAAAAGTTCTATGCAATCAAAAATGTTAAAAAATTCCGAAAGTAGAGGGATCGAGTTATATTGATGCTGTGATATATATGATTATAAGCTAAATTCAAACGTGATTCAGTGCATAACATCTTAATACTTTAAACGATTTTTGCAGTTTATAACACCAAGCCTCTTCCAATTCTATGTTCCACTGTCACGATTCTTTATTTAAGCTGATGTTGTGCTATGAATTACAGAAAAAAACTGCACGTTTCACCGATCCTTTTTTTTTAAATAGTCTTCGTATTAAACTTGCTCCACGGGTCTTGCACCCTTAATGTTTTATCTATTACACATTTGTTCCAACGTAATTCATTCTCTAGTTAATGAATTTTGCGAACAAGTTGTATAAGTTATTGATGTACAGTTAGGCATTATCGAAGTGCATTACGAGATTGCGTTACATCTACGCCCGTGTGCTCCTGCCTTGAAAGTAACTGTGAGAATAATTATTCGTGATAAGTGATGACGTTATGAATTTAGCACTTTGCGTATGATGCACTTTGTATGACTTTAAGAATGGTTACATAACATGCTTTGTCAGCAAGAGAGCATTACACTATTCATTTCCATTACTTTTCACGGTATTTGAAGGAGAGCAGACAAAATTACGGAAACCCATCAATTGTGGGGTAATTACTGCATTTACACTGTAGATGGGTTAATACAGGAAAATGTTGTAATTTACTAAGAAGTTTGAATTTTAAGTTATAAGATAGCAATTGATGCCTTCAGGATGAATTAGCAAATAATTCTTACATTTCGAATGGAACTACTGTATGGACTATTTTAGTGCGTTGCACGAAATTACAATAATTTATAATGTTGTATAGCTGTTACACTATGATGGAACTGACACATAAATTTGTCGAGGAACGAAGAAAAAACTGAATTTTTTTTACTTATTTTTTATGATTCAATGTTCATGTAACTATATGACTTTTGTAAGAAAAAAAAATAAACATAATTTATAAATTATTGTGAAAAAATTTGGTTTGTAAGTAATAGTTACATTGGTGATCGAATCTGACTCGTGACACTTACCACGTATTTTATATGTCATAAATAATATTCCTGCCTGACGAATATGTTACTAATAATATCGATACCTTATAAAAATATACGAACATGTACATCATATAAAAATAGTTCTGCTGTATACCTATTTACCTGTCTAATATTAGTCAGTCTCTCGTAAATCACCAAAGAATAACATTTATGATCTGCCAAACGAATACATTATTGTTTATTACACATATTCTTGATAAATCTTCTTAATTCTGTATGCAAATAATGGCTGTGGCATTTATTCTTACAAATAAAAGTTTCAAATGTGTCGTAACATCTTTTGTTTACATTACTGGTCTTATCATTTGCCTTGTTTGTTGAGCATATACGTTTGAATACAGAATTAAACTGAGACTTTGTTATTATAATAATATATTTGTTACATATTATCCCATTGATAATTACCATTAATACAGTAATAAAAGGAAATAAGTTCTTTCGTAAATATGTGCCTTTCAGCTTGAATCTATTGAAACGTTGTTTTCTTTTACTGTTTTATTTATATAATCCTTTTCTTTGCAGAATTACAAAAGTATATCACTAGATATACATATACGAAGTAAATCTTTTCTTTCATAAAGCCCCTTTGCTTTTCTTTTAACACATGCGTATTATAATTTTTATGTAAAAATCATAGTCACATAAAAATAACTGAAGTACATCTTTTATTTTAAACGAGAATTTACAGACTACCAGCAGGAATTAAATATTCCATAAATGGAAAATTTTAATAAAGTTACAGAGAAACACGATACATAAGCGTAGCGATCATTTATTTCTGTTATTATTATTTTATATAACTAATTCCTGGCCTGTCTTTTACCTCTCATTTCCTAGTAACTTTTAATTTAAAACAAATTAATAAACATAATTAAATTTCATCATTCTATAACAGATTAATAAAATAATATGGACATACCCTATGTCAATAGTTTTACACCTCACATGTGAGATAAAAAAATCTATATTACAAGATCACAACAAAATTAATATATTATGGTGTGTTTTTACATCACAAGAAACTAGTATCACCATTGAGCAATAAAAGTTACTACAAATGCGTTTATTTATTACTTATCTGATTAAACCTTACTTTAAATGCATATGCGTATAAAATAGTAAGCCCAAGAATTTTGCTGAGCAATAGGACGAAATGCAGTATGGAATGATTTTTACCACATTCACCAAATGAATTAAGCTGCTTCTAACAACTTTGCAGCATCTTCATCCAAAAACCAATACAATTCTCCATTATGTGGTTGTACTCTAGCAGCTGGCAAGTTTTCTCTATCTTGTAATATTTTCTATTAAACAACATAGAATTAATTAACATTGTAGTTATGTTGCAATTATAGGTGATGCAAATATGAGAAATTTTTCTTATAGAATCTCAATATTAAAATTACCTTAACTATTTCAGCTTTTCCAGAACCCTTGATAGCAAAGATACACCTTCTTGCATTATTTATTACAGGAAGAGTAAGTGTAATACGAGATGGTGGAGGTTTAGGGGAATCATTGATTGGGCAAACCCATAGACTTGACTCATTTAGTAGTTTATGCCCAGGAAAAAGGGAACATGTATGTCCATCTGGGCCCAGTCCCAATAAAAGTACATCGAAACGTGGAACACGATCAGGTGGAAAGAATACAGATATTTTTTTTATATAATCTTTTGCAGCTTCTTCGGCTGTAAATAAAGTAAGACATGATACATCATGAAAAACATGTTTGTTTTAGTTTTGTTACAATTTAATGGCTCAAAACTTACCGGAAACATCAGGATTAATTTTAATGAATTGATCTTCAGTTACTGGGATATTCCCAATTAGTTTCTTTTTGTACTCTCCATAAGTGGATTCAGTATTGTCAAAAGGAACAATTCTTTCATCACAGAAGAAAAAGTACCATTTGCTCCAATCTGTTGAAACATTAGGTAAACTCTGTGCCAGTAAATCCACTAATGATCCTCCTGATAAAAAACAAATATATTACCAATAAAAACACACTTGTATTACTAAAAAGTAAGAATTTTCAATTCATAAAAATGAGCGGTTATAATGTGTGCTATGAATGAGAATTAAAGCAACACATATTAAATGCATCGTGCGCTCAACTTTGAACAATTGATTGAAACACATCCAACGTGATTTTCAATTTTAAGTATGAATATTAAATATACAATATCGTGTAATACGATTTTTAACCTATAAAGAAAAGTAATATCGAAACAAACAATGTAGATCTTCATTGAAATTATACCTTCTAATTATAAAATACTCGAATACAAGTAATCGACAGTGAATCATAATTTTCAGAATTTTTTGCAATTCATAAATCAAGCCGATATTAATTCGGAACATGTCACCTGATAATCCAACTTTAAATGTATCACCACACGCGAATGCCTCGTCTGCACTCACTTGAAGAAGGTTAGACAAACATGACAACATTGAACCGTCTCGAGGTTCGATTAGAATTTTCTCCATTATTAATTGAATTTGTAACGGTACGTCGGTTCGTGATTATAAACGAAGGAGAATCTCGATACGGAGATTGAAACTTTTGCCGAGTGCAGAGATGCAAGGTAGTAGTAGTAGTTATATGCTATCTGATGCTATCGGTTAACGGTACGAGGGTACATTATTGGATATTCACAATGACACGTGATAATTTTACCACTACCTTTTAAATTTTTTTACGATCGGATATTCGAGGATTATTGTGTAAAAAATTACTATTCATCATGATACGATTGCAACGTCAGCTATATTGTTCGTAATCATTATATTTGTCATTTTGATTTTATAGTAATATATTTATTGGGTTAACCTATGTCCTATCTCATTGTCACAACATAGGTTTCTCCATGACTTTGTCATGTATTTTGTAACATAAATTTCATCATCATTATGATGATCATATCGTGATAGACTTATTCATGAAACGGATTTCATGTATTTCACGATATTATTGAAAGTTCTAACATGTATAATATTTAAGGAATAAAATCTGATAGAAATTCCAGGTCATGGGGATACAAACAATGACTAGGATACTGGATTCTGTGGAATATTGTAATCGAATTAGGATACTCAATATCAAATGTCTTCAGCATAAGAAAAGGCTATAGATAATCACTGCCTATTGTTAGCCTCTTTGAAAGGAGTTACATACCAATTATGTCATTTCGAGTACGATTAGCTCGTAGCATGCCTGTCCGTGTACTGGGAGGTATTGCTATGAAGTGTTGGGCCTTTTCTGGAACTTATATAGTTGCCTGTTTTCTTTTGTATTGGTTGTATGGCGGTATATCAGCCGTTTGTCTTCTATGTTTTGCAGCAACAGGTAATTTGGTTTTTCAAGTTAAATATTTGGATTATTAATCTCAGATATTAATAGAATTGTATTTTTGTAGGTATTCTCTATCATAGAGAGGATCAGCTTCTTTACCACCCAGAGTTACCTGCTGACTCTCGAGTATATGTTCCTTCACCATCGTTATTCAGTTTGCCATATCAAAGCGTATATACGAGATCTGGAGATGGCACAATGTTGCATATGTTCTTCATTTCTCAGCCAGAAGACAGAGCAAAAAAAGTACCTACTTTGTTGTTTCTTCATGGGAATGCTGGTAACATGGGGCATAGGTCAATATCTTAATTGTTAATATACTAAGTAGTGCAGATTTAAACTGCAAAATTTTATGAATTGATTAAATATACTGAAAACTTTGTTTATTATTTTCTTAGACTTCAAAATATAGTTGGGCTGTATCATAATATTCAATGTAATATTTTAATGCTGGAATACAGAGGATATGGTCTATCACAAGGTACACCATCCGAGGAAGGTTTATATATGGATGCTCGAGCTGGAATTGATTATTTATTTACTAGAACTGACATAAATACCAATGAAATTATCGTATTTGGAAGATCATTGGGTAAGTAACATTTATATCGATTTTAATACAGTAGTTACTTGTATTTTTGATGTAATAGTATCATTTTGCTTTTTAAGGTGGAGCAGTAGCAATCGATTTAGCTACAAAACAAGAAAATTTTCAAAGAATTTGGTGCCTTATACTTGAAAATACTTTTACCAGTATTCCCGATATGGCTGCGTTATTCGTTGGATCAAAATTTTTACAGTATCTACCACTTTTCCTATACAAAAATAAAGTATGATCCCTCTTCCCATAATTTAGAATTTTCTTTTCGAGAAAGAGAGTGATATGTTATTTCATTTACTAAACTTTATGTTTCAGTATATGTCAATTCATAAAGTACGATTAATAACAGTACCTACACTGTTTGTTTCTGGGCTCGCGGATACGTTAGTGCCACCACGTATGATGCGAGATCTCTACAATGGTTGTAAAAGTTCGAGTAAAAAAATACTTCCAATCGCGGGGGGTACACATAATGAGACCTGGTGTCAACCAGGTTACTATCAAAGTATATGTGCATTTTTGAGCGAGCTGAGAGAAAATCCTCCTCCTCGTGTAGCATCCAGTCATTGGCAAATAGATGATATATAATAAGTAATTTATGGAGGAAACTCATTTTACGTCCAAAACAACAACTATATTTTGAAGAGTATGCGGCAGTAGACTAGTATATTTTAACAAAATTGAAAATTCAGTCTAATGTAGCTCAATGAATAAATCTATCGATATATATATATACATACACACATATATATATATATTTCTATTGTGATCATTGATTTAGTTACGAATGTAATTTAGCTCATAATCAAAGGGGATCAATGTTTGAGATGTTCCATTAAATTGTACCGATACTTTATCAAATTAAGTTAACGGTATTAGATGTCTGGTCATTTTATGAAATCGGTGTGTAATTATGAGAAGATATGAAATGAGTGTGTTACATATTATAAATGCTTTCACCATAAAGTAACGACGATATTTGCATAAACATCTTTGACTGTACAATAAATTGCTTATTGTGTGATAATTACAAAATTTGAATTATTTTGGGCATGCAGGCTACCTTTCGTAACAGGAACAGGGCCGTTCTGTTTAGCTCCTGGAGAAAAATTGTTCTGCATATTAAAGTTATTAAAAAAGAGTCACTCATAATGAAGCACGTTGCAACGAAGTTTAAGGAGTGTAAGTTTAACAAGTATAGAAGATAAAACCTGTAAGAATTTATATTTAGATAATGTAATTAACGATTTTTCTATTATAAAATCAAGAAGAATGTACAGGGTACATGTTACCATTATCTTTTATATGTTATTACATTAATATATGTTACATGTATTGCTATTTCCTAATAAATTTTTATATTACATTGTATAGAATGTGAACATTTTAATTTTATATTATTATTACTGTTATTTAATTTGGAATAGCACCAATATAATTTTGCATCCGCGCAATATAAATCCACAGAACGGGCCTGTTCTTGGTTGACAACTTATTTTCTTTCTCAATTGGGAATCTTAATGCTAAAAACTTAAATTAAAAATCTGAATCTGAAATCTGAACTGTTCTCCGAATCTCCTGGCTGCCCTGTCTATCGTGCTGCAAGAAAGTACTTTTCCAGAAAAACTTTCAAGAAAGTTGAATCATCACGTATGAACTTGAAACCTCAAGTTTGACCTCGAAATGATCTTCATTTCATAAGTAGAGTGAACCAATAATATGTCAGACAGGGTTGCGATTAAAAAAGTTTAACAACGTTCTTGGCGTAACAAATTCTTTATTTGTCATTTGTATTACAGAACATAAATAAATATGATATAATATTCATAAAATACAAGTGTGTTTCTATGACTACAAATTATTTATTTCATAAATCCTGTCCTGGCTGCCCTATGCCTAATCTGCCGTCTTCTGCTTGTCTCCAGAGCTCCAGAGACAGTCGTCACTGTTAGTTAAAGGTGAATAGATGTCGAGGTAAGTCGAAACGTACTCTTAAATGTTACCTCGACACTTCGACTGCTCCGAACGATTACTAGATCCATTCTGGCGCGACGCGCTGAATGATTCCCGCGCTCAATCTCGCCGCGTGCTGCGTCTAGCTGACGCCTGCGCGGTACATCCTAGTGCCGGGGTGCAATGTCCTTTGTTCACAGAGTTTCTTTTTCTTCATAGATAATTCTACTTTCATCAAAATCGGAGTGTATCAGTTCCAAAATTTTCCTTCTCAGTCTCGAATACGCATAAACTACTTAATGCCCCCTCCAGCCCTGGCTGTCCCTTTCAGTCTTGCCTGTGCCTTTCAATCCTGCAAATCCCTTAAGCATAGCCTGTCTCTTCCAGTCCTGCCCGCCTCTTTCAGCCCTGCTGGTTCCTTAAAACCTGTCCGACCCATACAGTCCTTCCTAGTCCTTCTAGCCCTGCCCATCCATTAAGCACTGCCCATCCCTTCTAGTCCTGCCCGTCCCTCCCATCCCTGCTGGTCCCTCCAGCCTTGCTCAACCCTTCGAACCCTGCCCATCCCTTAAGGCCTGCCAGTCCCGTCTATCCTGTCTATCTCCTAATTTTTCTGGCACATAGCTTAAAAGCTCATACTTTTGGAGGAAATCTGTAATTTCCGTGTGATCCTTTTAATTTGAGCCATCAGGTGTGAGCTTGCAAGCTCAGATGTCGATGCTCAAACTAAAAAGCTCACTTGGATTTGTTGAAATTTCGCGAAAACTCGGAAAATTTGCTCAAAAGCTCTATACTTTCCGGCTCAAACTAAAAAGCTCATATTTTTGGAGTCAATATGTAAAATTTTATTGAGCTTTTTAGTTTGAGCCATCAGGTGTGAGCTTGCAAGCTCAGATGTCGATGCTCAAACTAAAAAGCTCATATTTTTGGAGGAAATATGTAAAATTTTATTGAGCTTTTTAGTTTGAGCCATCAGGTGTGAGCTTGCAAGCTCAGATGTCGATGCTCAAATTAAAAAGCTCATATTTTTGGAGCCAATATGTAAAATTGAATTGAGCTTTTTAGTTTGAGCCATCAGGGGTGAGCTTGCAAGCTCAGATGCCGATGCTCAAACTAAAAAGCTCACTTGGATTTGTTGAAATTTCGCGAAAAACTCGGAAAATTTGCTCAAAAGCTCTATACTTACCGGCTCAAACTAAAAAGCTCATATTTTTGGAGGAAATATGTAAAATTTTATTGAGCTTTTTAGTTTGAGCCATCAGGTGTGAGCTTGCAAGCTCAGATGCCGATGCTCAAACTAAAAAGCTCACTTGGAAATTGAATTTATGCAAATAATTGCTTACTGTATATGAAATTATTTTTGCATACAAAATGAGATACATACATTTCGTTTTGTACAAATATTGCTCTTAGATTCGGAAATTCATATAGATCTTCTATGGTAACACTATCATTTATTGCGAAGTAACGAATGGGTAAAGTATGTGAATTCTTGTACTGTTGATTTTACGTGAACAATGCTTATATCTCTACATATAGTTAGAAGTTCTGAGAAAATACAGAAAGTTTCTGAAAGGAGAATTGTGCAAGTATCGGACTGATAAAACACACCACGTTTCCCGATGACATAGGGTCATCGAAGAAGATAGAAATTATTAAATCATCGCTTTATTAAATCGTATACAAACTCTGTAAAGACTACAGTAAATTTACAAATTAATAATCAAAACCGATATCAATTAACAGGCTTACTTTCTAATTAAACTCAAAACTCTAAAGCTAGTTTAAACGTAAATTCTTAGAATTAACTTAGCTTTACTATCGAATACTTAGATTTCGTGGCTCGATATCGTTTACTATTCAATATTATTATTAAACAACGTATGAAGGAAGTAGTATATACCTATAAAAAAATATCGTCAATATTTCTTCATAATAACAAGAAATATGCGATTACGGCCTGATGTTGTTCTACTGTGAAACTAAGAATTTCTCACTGCGTCCTCATCAGAGAAGATAAGAGGAAAATCCTACAAGCCTGTGTGGTAAAGTGATCTGCATATGTTGATCTATCGATGAGAATGATTGTCGAATAACGAAAATATGAATGAATAGAAATAAAATGACCGTAAGGGGACGATGCTACAGATACGGCCGGATATATCACTGATAAGTGTAAATTGACCCTCACCCTTCTCCTTACAGGCTGAGGGGGTTAATAAGAGAGTCCGAACGGTTACTCTCAGTCGATCCGCAGAACGGCTACGTGCGTCCGCGTATTTTCGAACGTCTTCATTGTCTACGAAGAAATTGGACGTTTGCTTGAAAATCAAGTTTTTTTTTTAATTACATTGACGAGTTTTAGTTAACGTGTAATGTAAACTACTGGAAATTACGATTTACAATGAACGGAATCGTGGTATCCGTGATATATGTTCTTTGCACAGTGGCGTTTCTTCGGTTTTGTGAAGGGGATGAAGAAAGCACCATTAAACGGTAATTAATTTATTACAACCTTTTGTTCCTGGTGGTTTAACCGTAAGACCACATTTTAAAGAATTTTCTATGTGATTAGCGATGGTGATCCTGTGAAGCTACGACAAATTGAAATGTTTACTTTGTATCCCAGTGTTTATTTAACGGAAGTACCAATTTTTTTTTCTATTTGACGAAAAATATGCAGTAATGAGTTCATTAATAATTTTATAGAATTATAATTAAATAAACGAAGTGATGCCTTTTCCGTGTTGAAGAAAATTCATTTGAGTCTTAAAAGATTGTAACAATCAAACATGTTGAATCTAAATTTTCTCTCGAGGACTTGTAAGAAGGTAATGTGAAAGAAAGTGTCGAGAGTAGGGAAATTGTTATTGTAGCTGACATGTTACTTTTCGATAATTTTTTTTTCTAAAATGCTTTCGATATTAAATGAAATTGAATTACATTAAGCAACGTTAATCGAACTTGAATCGTTGCTATTTTTAAAGGCATGGTAATTGCCATGGAATCGATACAACTTTGATTTTCAGAGGATACGTGTTTACGGCACCGAAGAAACTTTTGGCGGGTGAAACCGAGAGGGGATGCCTGTCGTTGCACAATTTAGAGCCACCTGCTCATATTCTTCTACAGCTTGTTTCTACTCCTGCCATCACAGGAGAGAAAGGGGAAGTGATTGCAAGCACTAGCGATGTGCTAAAAACTGGCAAGTGCATGTATACTGTATTTTAAATTAGACGGTAACAAAATTTCCCTCTCCCTATACTGGTAATTTAATGCAACGAGTTCGTTGCCGTAGTTACTTTTGAAAGTGGTGTAAGTCTATTTTTAAGCAAGGTGCTTAAAACTTAATCAAGGTGATCGAAATGATTAATTACTAATTCCTTCTAAAAATTCTCTAAATTCGCAGAGAATCCATGCAGTAAATATTTCACTTCTATCTTATGAAACCTAAATGAATTAATTAATCATCCTTTCTACCTGGTGCTTTCTCTTATCTCAAAGTACTTACTCGGTAGGTTTAAATATAATAAATATAACAAAAGTATTTCTAACGTTTGATTTACGAAAGCCATCAAATTGACGGCTTTTTACCTTTTTTTATAAAGATTTCTCATATTTTCAAGTGTATTATATAATACAAATATTACTAATAATTATCATCTTTATTGCTTGATCTCTTTTTTTGAAACTTCCTATTTAATATATTGCAGTATAATAGATTTCACGCCTGTAAATCTAGCATTAAATAAGTTTGAGCTAATTATGGGTGACTTTCTTTGTTTTTCAAATATCAAAGTAAATAGAATTCTTAAATACCTCCCTTCGTACGTTGTTTCCTTCAAAATGAATGTACGACATTGAATTGTAATTAGATAGATGAAGATGAATATAATTTTGAAAATTACTCTGTCGTTATTCGGTTAATAACGCCAGCCTGATAATTTTATGGCTCTAATTAGTTTTGATACTCGATTACACGTAAAGCAGATGTTTATAATTACGTGTCTGTCTTGATCTCTTGCCGGGTTTATTAATTTGCGGAAGTTCAGGGATCTTGGGTCCTTTTTGGATCCCCAACGATATTTACTAATTACTAGTCAACTTCACGGTCGCTCGAGTTCATCACGGTTAATGAACCAATACATTGTCGATTGGACGAGTTCAATAGTGACATCAAAAGTATAAATTTAAAGGAAGAAAGTATAATTCCATGTTTTCCAACTACGTATTATTTAAAGCTTCCTCGACATTCGAATCTTGAGTTTCTGACTCTGAATCAATATTTTCGATACACTTTCATCGTCTGATGATTGTTCATAATTATGCATGTCGTCTTCTTCCGCGAATTGATATGACCCCGGCACAGTACTCGGAGGGTTAAACAAATCGTAAATTGAAATTGTCGTTGCTTCCTGCAGGGGAGCTAAATTGACTGAGTCCCTCTCCAGAGAGGAAATAAGCAATCGCTGGAATACATGAGAAACCCATTTACATTGTTATGCGAGAGGTGAGCAATGAGTATTAAGATTGGTCGTAATGCGACAATAAACGCTCGTTTAACTCCATCAACGGCCGAATTCAATGAACAAACACCGATTTGTTGTTTCAGACACTTTTTTTATCGATCTTCTTCAAATTCTATTTAAAATCGATCTGAACATTCATCACTAGTGCACCCTGCAAACACAGTTTCTGCATATGCCTCTTCTTTCTTTCTTTTTTTTTCACTTCTAAAAGGGGAGAGAAATTTTTCTTTTAACGAATTTCGTAACTGTGTAACAACTAACACCTCGCTGGATCTGCCATCGTTGTAGCTCAATTCAGACGTAATCATAGGAACGATTAAGACGAGGAACATTAAATTGAAGCGCGGTTGAGTAACGTTCTTGGTAGCAATTTTTCGATTAGGGACGTTCATTTGCGTAAGTACAATTATGTCGGTTCAGTGAGATTATTATTTTATCGCAGAGCGCAACGTGGAAATGGAAATTACGATTGTTAGGGGAAAAGTTTGTCTTTAACTAAAACTATCGGTGGTATGTCTATTATATTTAGATATATTGAAGAAATATTTTGAAGAAGAGGCGACAAAAATTTTCGATTGAGTAATAAGACGACTAAATTATAAGACAGAAGCGATATATTTACTGCCTGGCTTCTTTATCAATGTAAGGAATTTTTCAAAAAAATTTCTAGCCGGCCATTTTGACCGGTTTTTTATGTTTAGTGTTATGCGAATAATATACGTAAAATGGAATCTTTGAGAGAAATTATACATTAATTCTAATGTATAATTAGTTTATATAATAGGATTGAACATATATAGAATTGTATAATTAGATTTTATATTAGAATTAATATAAGATTCTTCCCTTAAGAAAGAAAATTGGAAATAATTTCTATAATAAAAAAATGAATTTCAATTTTTTTGTACGATGAAAATGAAATGAGTTTCACGAGAACCTCATCTCACAGGTGTAGAAACGTGTCTGGAATTGATGGTACCATCAAAAATATACAGTTATGCAGTACTTCGACTACAAGTTACCTTCGAGAAATATCCCGATTACGTGATAGAAGATGAAAAAGATGTCAGTATAGATCACAACCCTATCATAACTTTTGTTGAAACTGATAAAACAATCTATAAGCCAGGACAAGACGTTAATATTCGAGTTCTCATGCTTAGGCACGATTTGAAGCCATGGACGGAAAACGTAAGTCGGGTTTCTTCGTCTCAATGTTCACCTTTACCGGTTTTCAAATATCTGGGAAGAACTATAAGTTATACGATCATATATAGAAATAATGGAATTATTACATTTATTCATTTTTATTACGTTTGTCAGATACCAAAAATATGGATTGAAAATCCATCGGGTGTGAGAGTAGCCCAATGGACGAACGTAAGCTTGGAACTCGGAATGGTACAATTAACGTTTCCTCTGTCACCGGAACCAAATTCGGTAAAAATTAATATGTATATATATTTTTTAAAAACGAAGAAAATACAATACAATCGAAAGGACTGTATTAAGTAAATAATAATCCAAATGAGAATATGAAAGTATATGAGAAGAAATATTGAAAGATATTTATTTCAAATTGAACAGGGAACTTGGCTGATAGAAGTGGAAAAGAAAAAATCACACGTACGACTAATTCACACGACTACTTTCGAAGTGAAGAAATACGTTTTACCGCGATTCCAACTCAAGATTAATTCACCAAAATACGTCCTTGCGGATGCAGAAAACGTCACCTGGAACATATGCGCAAAGTATTATCGCATTCTTATCACATTATTTTAAAAGGATATATTTCGTATATTTAACGATTCATCGCAATAAGATAATGTTGGATTGAAAAAAAAAAAGAAAATGTATGATAAAGCTGTTCTATCTTCTCCTGTTACGACAAATAATGTCATAGGTATAGCTATGGAGAGCCTGTTAAAGGCAATTTATTCTTAAAATCAACGCTTGGAGAAACCTACTGGGATTGGAATGTTAATCGTTCTTACACCCACTATACGGCAGAAGTATGTTGTCACATCCTTACATCATTATATTTACTTATACATCTAATTAATTTACAGTACGCATAATTATAAAAATGGTTTAATTCATTTCACCCTTGCTGCTTCATATTTAACCCCTTACACTATCGGTAAACTCGCAAGAATCTATGCCTAAACCGAACGCTCGATATACGATATCTTGCGATTGACAAAGATTACCGCGCTAATATTTACTTCATGCAATGGAACTTCTGTGAAACTCAAATGAATTTGAATCAAAGTATAAATTTAATAATCCTGCACGGGGACATACGATTTTATTCGAGATATGAATACTTTGCCCGAGATTAATACCACGAGTCAGACTCGTGATATTCAAGTTTGGCTTAAAATTTTCATCACGAGTCAGACTCGTGGAAATAGTGCAAGGGGTTAAACTTTCATTTTGCCCTGCATCTCGAATTCTGTTATACTAACTACCAGTTTTACTAAACAATGAAATTTTTACCATTTCTGTAATGTTACTTTAATTATATTTTAATTTAGATATTACATTATAGAATGCAGAATTTATAATAAGTTAAAATTTTTTTATACCATTCTTATAATTATAAGTGTATATACTTTTCAAGCGACTTAGTATTATTAAAAGAAATATTAATGTAAGTAATATTGTAAGAGTGTTATAAGGGTTTTTTCAAATAGAATGAATTAGTTTCAGCTGGATACACCGAGCGGATGCACAGACTTCACAGTTGCCGGAAGTGCCCTGGGCCTGGGGCATTGGAAATTCGGTCTCTATAACATTGTTCTCACGGCAAACTTTACGGAAGCTGGTACCGGTGTAGTTGAAACAGCGTTCAGTTCGACAGTAGTCAAGCGCGACGCATTGAAATTAAAATTTTTTCAGTATATGCCAAAATATTTCGCGCTTGGTCTGCCGTACCATGGAAAGGTGAATATCTTATAAATATACGATTATACAGGTTCAATTTTTCCACTATACAAAACAATCAATTCCCCTGTCTAGCTACGCGTGTTAATTACAATTAAGTGAAAACTGTCTTAAGTGAAAGCTTAAAACATTGCACGCTGGTTAAATATCAGCCGCTGAAAGTCTAAATGCTGGTCTTAACCCCTTGTAACCCAGATCATAAATTCTAAAATAAATAAAAACCGAACTATCAGAATTAATTTGCAGTAATATACTAATTAGCGGCATCTCTGCGTAAGATGGTGTATTGTTTCGAT
Source organism: Cerceris rybyensis (assembly GCA_910591515.1). Classification (NCBI taxonomy): domain Eukaryota; kingdom Metazoa; phylum Arthropoda; class Insecta; order Hymenoptera; family Crabronidae; genus Cerceris; species Cerceris rybyensis. Next base: position 13,106,011 of record OU342790.1, read on the forward strand.
AGTATGGTATGTAGCAGTGATGATACAATGAGTTAAAAGGGAATAAATATGGTCCGTATGGAATTTGTAGAATCTTTTTTAGTTTGTTACAGAAATGTCACAAGGGGCTACAAGGGGTTAAATTTTTTAAGTCAATATCAAATTTAAATCTTTTCTTCAGGATAGAATAATATGGCAGATATTTATTAGTCAAATCTAAAATCGTATATTTGAAATTCCGCAATATTGCGGGACCGGTGTGCAATGTGTAAAGTAAAGAGATTAATTTACTATAATCACTACTTTTTCTTAATCATAAATTTCAAATATCTAATCGTTCGTTACCTTTCCTTTAAAGTTAAGAGTTTTAAAACCAGACGACACACCAGCTCCCAATGAGGAAATTCAACTTTTCCTAGCAGTACACCGAAAAGAGGACATCGAATATACGGCAGTATGCCGCAATTTCACGTCTTCCGCCGACGGTTACGTTGATTTCATCGTACCACCGCAGTACAAAGATGTCTTTCAGTTAACATTCGTGGCTACCATTATCAACTATGAATCGATGTATTTGACACCCGTTGAACGTTGGAGAGTAAACTCTATATGTAAGGTAAAGGTACAAGTAGTTGACACTTTAAGGAATTTCTTCCTTATTTATTCACATAGCAAAAGCTAAGTTTAATTTATGGCAAATTTATGATTAGTAGTCACTGTACAAACTATTCGTCTATGATATTCAGACAAGTATTTATTCCTAATGGCGGTTAAACAAAATTTTTTTCATTTTTTTCTAAAAGTAAAATTTGATTCAATAGTTGACACCCAGGGAAAACGATAGATTTAGTAGTTGACATTCTTTTCCTTCAATAGTTGACATAGGGAGAAAAACTACTTAATGAACTAGCCTTAGTAGTATATGAATACAGGAATTTATTGAATGTTTAAAAAAGATTATTCTTGAGTAAGTTTGCAAAAAAGATATTTAATAATTAGAAGTTACTTCCTTAAAAAATCTAACTTACAATTAGTTCCTTAACTGGTAACATTTCAATGGTTTCGTTGATACGAAACACCACAGCTTCCCATTCATAATCTGGCTTATCCATTTTTTCCAGCTACTTTGCCACTGCTGAAATCTCTTGCAGAACAACTCTTTTCGTAAGGAAATGTAACATATTTCCCTATGTCAATTACTGAATAACAGACAATTACAGGTTCCAATAGTTGACACAGGGTGAATTTCGGTAATTTAGCATTCTTTGTTGCAAATTTTAATACATAAACCCTTTTTTAAGATTTAAACAACATAAACGAATGCCTTTTTATCCGCAATGATTAAATAACATAAACTTATAAGAGTTACATTTCAACCAAGTCTTTAGCGATTCATATAAGAAAACGCCCAAAAATCGTAAGAGCCGAGCACGGGTTTCATTAACCGGTTTGCTATGACACTTCTCAATGGTGGATTATGAACAATAATTCGCAATTAAGCCGGTGAAAGGTGATACTATTCAAACTGATAAGGTTTGATTTATTGCAGCTCGTGGTGTTCTTATTTATTTACATTTTTTGAAGAAGTGTCAATTACTGGAACAGTGTCAACTACTGGTGCTTTTACCTTATATAGTATTTCTTGAGAAGTCTTGCTCACTAAAAAGAAATGACGATTTATCGTAGCCTTTGATTATTAACGTTATAATTAATCATAGGCATCCGTGCATTCAACAACGATAAATACGAACGTGAGGGCTTGGTATTCTCCATCGGAGAGCTATTTGGCTGTGACTCAAGGGTATCAGTCTATAGTGTGTGGAGAAAAGTATTCCTTTAACGTGATGTATACGATGCCGGCTAATCATCAGGGAAACGAATCAATTTCTTTCCATTATTCTATTAATTCGAAGGGTGATCTTTTAATATATGGACACGTGAAACACACTCCCACTCGAGACACGATATTACATTACTCGGATTTCAATAATTTATTGGGTACCGTTAAATCACCGGCTAATGGAGTCGATGAAGGTTCGGTTGTTCATAGGTGAGTATCTTTTGCCGTATACAAAGGAAAAGAAGCTGAATATATCCGGTACCAAATATATGCGACACTCGTATACACAGATCGTCAAATAGATGTCGAATATATTCGGCACTTTTATACTCAGATCACGAAATGGATACCGAATGTATCTGGCACCGAATATATCCGGCACTTCTACTCACAGATCATCAAATGGATGTCAAATATATCCGGCACTCCTACACACAAATCACCAATTGGATACCGAATGTACCTGGCACCGAATATATCTAACACTTCTACATACAGATCATCAAATGGATGCCGGATATATCCGACACTCCTACACAAAGATCATCAAATGAATGCCGAATATATCTGACGCTTGTACCGAAACGATTAATTTGATAACGCTCCCTTCCGCCTCTGGAATCCCCTTTTTTCCAAATCACTTATTTAATATATTGAAATACCGAAGATATAGAGTTGGTGGTTCTAGTTGTTAAACCTAGTCGACTACTATTATCTTCTCGCAACTGATCCACGATTCCTCACTCAGGTTCCCTCTGAGCGTCAAAGTGACGCCAAGCATGGCTCCAATTTCGGAATTATTGCTCTACTATGTGCGAGCCGACGGTGAAATTGTCGCAACCACCTACACGATAGAAGTTGGCCATTGCTTCGAGAATAAAGTGAAAAGTGCATGGCACACTCACGTCCAAAGCCCTGGACATGCGACGCAATATCACGTGGAAGCTGCACCCTGGTCCCTCTGTGGTATCTCTGCTGTTGATAAGTCCACTCACTTTTTGTCAAACTCAAAAACCAATTTGATCGGCGCATCTGAGGTGTTCGACCGACTCAACGGATTCCATCCGCAACCTGGAGAGTCAAGGTCTCCTTGTAAACGTACGCATTGAATTTCTTCATCTTTATTCTTTGTTTTAATCAGAATATTTTTAACAAAATGCACCCAGAAATGCATATGTGCGATATTGGAAAAGAAACGCGTGAGTTACACGTTTGAGCAAACTTCATTTCTTGCAGAGAAGGTGCCACCGGAAAGCAACGGGGAAGAAATTGATCATTTACCGCATCGTGCTGTTAATATACGACCTAGGGATTATCGAAGACGAAAAAGACACATATATCAGGTCGATGATTACGCGGATTCTATGCAAGCATTCATCGTAAGATATATTTAATATAAAAGTGATATTATCATTCGCTGAAGAATTCTAATGATTCAATGTGCTCGCTTATTTTCGGGATTAATTTGTTCATTCTGGCGTTACAATTTGTTGTATACTTAATCCCCAATTCTTCTCACGTTATCATATTTTCCATTTAGGACTTTGGAGTGATTGTAATGAGCGATTTAGTACTGGTGACGCGTATTTGTCCTCCGAGGAGGTTAGACGTCTTTTACCAGCGTATACCTACAGATTTAAACAGTAAATACTCCCATTGTTCTCGTCTCATTAACTCTTGTAAGATACAATACACGAGAAACATAAAGAATTCTTCTCTCCTTATAGACGGAATACAGCATTTCGCAATAGCTGCTGCTGCAATGGGATCAAAAGTAGAATACTTCCATGAAACATCGACCGTGAGGTCCTACTTTCCTGAAACCTGGTTATGGGAATTGGTACCAACTGGGTACGAATTACAGCATTAATTTTCAAAAGTAGTATGAGTTCAATTTTCGAAGAAATTCGTATTTAGTTTAAAGATATGTATCACTTTGAAAGAGTTCTTCCGTGAACTTTTAATGTTAGCATTCAAAGTGGAGTTAATTTTAGAAAGAGATTAATCCAGTTACTGTAAGTTGTATCAATTATTTAACCCTTTGCACTCGCAACCATCTCTGACCTTTTCTATCGGCAACTCGGCGGCAGTTCACGATTTTCTAACTTGCGTCAATTCAATAGAAAACTTAGAGAAACATGCATTTCTCAAATCTCCGTAATCACTAATAAATTCAAATATTCTTCAGAGAGGGTAACAAAGTGATATGCTAGACTTACGACCTTCAAACGCGACATCCTAGGGCAAAGGGTTAATACGAATGTGTCGGCTATCGTCAATAAATATCTTTGCACAGGAAAGAAGGAAAAATAACGATTGAACGTATGCTTCCACATACCATCACCGATTGGGTCGGACATACGGTGTGCATTTCACCGACACACGGCCTTGGAATAGCACCCCCGACGACCATAACAGCGTTTCAACCATTCTTCCTGGATTATAGTTTACCATATAGCGTGAAACGCGGTGAATTGTTGCGCATGAAGGTCTCTTTGTTTAATTACATGCACGACAGTTTACCAGTGAGTACCAGATGTATTCTTCCACATAAGTGCCATAGCTTAATTACTATATTATGATTTTATTATATTATTATTTTATTATAACAGTGTTAATTCTATGTAGGTAAAAATCGAGCTAGTAGAAGCTACAGGACTCGATTTACACTTGTCTCATGCTGTTGCTTCCTTTTGCGTGAAACCAAGGGACAGTGTTGTCCATGAATATATATTGAGACCTCGAGTTCTTGGGGAAGTTAACATTACAGTTGTCGCTCACATAGATCCCGATTATCCAGAGCAGTGTGGACCAGAAATTTTGGGATTTATGCGGTAAATTAATTACAAGACTTTGTAATAAAGATACGTTGATCCTTTGACTACCGCTGGCACGTAAAGCTACTTTAAAAATTTGCTTTTGGTGCACTGTTCACGCTCAATTTATGCTACTCGAAATTAACTAAATGCGTCTATAATACAGTGTAGTAAAATTTAACTATATTTGTTGGTGATCGACCCTATTGAATTCAACGAAATTTTATATTATATACGATCATAAATAATCCTATTCAATTTGTTCGAGTATTGACAATGTACGTGAAATGTAGAATGTAGCAGGTAGTGTAACATTAACCATTTGTCTTTGTAGGGATACTATAGTAAAACCAATTCTGATATTACCGGAAGGTTTCCCCGTCGACGTGACAAAGTCGGCATTCATATGCCCGAAGGATTTCAGTGACGATTCTGCGATTCTGTGGAACCTCGAGTTGCCAGAAGATCTTGTCCCTGAAAGTGCAAGGGCTCATATCAGTTTAATAGGGGATATCTTAGGATCGGCCATTGAGAACTTAGACAATTTAGTACGTTTGCCGAAAGGCTGCGGTGAACAAAACATGATCCTCTTTGTTCCAAACATTCACGTAATACGATATCTGGATGCCGTAGGAACAGAAAATCTTGAGCTTAGAGGAAGAGCGATAAAAAACATGGAGAAAGGTATTATTTAGAAAGAAATTAACACTAGATCTACCGACGATCAATCCGATAGATCTTAAAACGTGAAATAAATACAGTAGAGGAAGAGAAACGAAGAGAATAAAGAACTTGATCGATTAAATTTCTTACATCAGTTACAACAGATGTAGAAAATCGAAAAAGAGACAGCGTTAAAAATTCCAGGAATATTTATAAAAAATTCAACAACCTTGGTAGATCTAGTGTTAAACATTAACATTCTGACGGAATGGTTTCATTAATCTTTCATATTATACACAGGATATCAAAGAGAGTTGTTTTATAGACATCCGGATGGTTCATATTCCGCATTTGGGCCAGAATCAAGTACCGAAAGCTCGATATGGTTAACTGCTTTCGTAGTTAAATCATTTGCCCAGGCTCGTACTTTAATTCATATCGATGATCGTGATCTTAAACTATCTGTTAATTGGATCGTGAAGAAACAACTGGGAAATGGTTGCTTCCCGGTGATAGGCAGAGTTTTCCATCAAGCCATGAAGGTTCGTTGAATATTTATAAATTGCAACACCTTGCATTCAACTTCCTTTAAAAGAACAACTTTTAACACTAACCATAGACGATCAAATGATCGATCGAATGAAATGAAGATATATATTTTTTATACTATTAAGTAAAAAGTGCTTTGCTAGTTATTTGCTACATTAACCAGTTAACTGTGGCGAAAATTCTTTAAAATTTTGTATCACGAAAATCGAAAGATGAGCAGAAATCTATTTCAAATTATTTGTACCCTTTAGTTATTCGTTTTACTTCGGCATGGCCTCAAAATATTGCAAACATCTTGAAATTTACGAATATACTTTACTTTTCGTCAAAATTACAATTTAATTAACCACTGGTAGTTTACGCATGACGAGTATACTCGTCAAACACAGCTAACCGGTTAATGAATACTTCGATAGGTTTGAGTAACATTTATTATTTGAACCGTAGGGTGGTTTGAGAGAAGATGATAGTTCATCGGCGTTGACAGCGTATATTTTAATTTCTTTGCTCGAATCTGGAGTACCTTTGACAGCGACTCTTATAAATAACGCTCTCTACTGTTTGGAAGAGGGAATGGCAAACAGCAGCGACGATCCGTACACCGCGGCATTATCTACTTACGCGCTGGCTCTTTTGGAACATCCAAAAGCTGCTTCTAACATGAAGTCGCTCATTGATCGTGCCACGCGTAATCCTGTACGTGTAAATAAGTCAAACAATCAGTTATAGTCATATAATATTATTAACATTTCCTTTGATACTTCTAAAAAACGTATTTTAATTCTACAAAGCAGTGGTTCTTAAACTTTCGCGGACACGAATTGCAATTAACATATAGTCTATTGTTATCGGAACATTTTTGACAATTACTTATTCAGAAAATGGCAAATCTTTGTCATCAAATGTACATTTAATGGGAGCGCATTTGCGTACGCTTGAATTGATCCAAAATTTCTATTAAGTGACTCCATCGCGGTTCTCCAAAGTTTCGCGGACCCAAATTCGAGGAACACTGCTATGAAGAATGTAACAGCTGTTTATTTTGGATTTCAATATCTTTAATCCTACTTTGACTTTAAAGTTTTGAACAGGTTCAAAAATCAGATGATACACCCCTCGGATAGGTGTAGTATCATCAAGTGCAAAAACTTTTCAAATTTGAACCTGTTATTTGAAATTCCAAGTCTACCTCCATCACCGTTATAGTATCTTTGAATTTCAATATTTTCTCGCGTAAATTCGGAATAATATGGAATTTAAATTCGTTTGATCGATAAGATATCTTTGTCTTCAGGATCTCCTATGGTGGGAAGATAAGTTCAAACCCTCGTTGGGTCTAAGCATCGAAATGACGGCGTATGCTATACTTTCGTTGGTGAAATTAGGCGGAGATGACAACATGGTTGAAGCTGTGAAAGCTGTTCGTTGGATGTCGAAGCAACGTAATGCCGAGGGTGGATTCACGTCTACTCAGGACACTGTCCTCGGTTTGGAAGCTTTGACAAAATACGCCTCGACTATAAATAACAATAATACCGATCTCTCGGTTCTCGTGACTGCCGTTAACGTGGATCAGGTCTACAGAATGCATAACGACAATCGCATGGTTCTTAGTCAAATTCGTTTACCCGTTCTACCAACCATCATCGAAATCTTCGCCGAGGGTGAAGGCTGTGTTTTGATACAAGTAAGACAAATAATTGTACGATGGGAAATACATGGGGAGTTTAATGGAAAGATCGATTATCACTGCAATTGTTTAGGATTTCTTCATGTATGTCGCGTCTATGATTTAAATTGAAACAATATTTCGTCTGCTTTGTAATTAACTTTACATTTAAAAAAGTATAAGTACCCTTAACTATAGAGGTCATTAAATGGTCAGTCATTAACACTAGAACTACCGGCGTCAAATCCAACATATCTTAATAAATTAAATAAGTACTTTGAGAAAGGAGGAATCACGCGGCGGAAAATTTGATCGATTGGGTGTATTATGTTTATCGATATAGACGTAGAATATTTATTCTATGACTCTTATATAAACTTGGAGAATTTTTTGCAAAAATTGTGTACCAGTCATTTTGACTGGTTTGGTAGTTCTAGTGTTAATTTCAAATAGATAAGTGAATAATTAAGAAAACTGATTGATTATACCAGTATCTACTTGCGATGAAAAAAAACTCTGTAATGCTAATGCAAAGTCATTTCAATTTAACCCGTTGCCGCACACTTTTAATTTCACGAAAGTGCTCAGAAACACACACGAAAATATTTCGAACTTTTAAAGCATGAAAAATCGCACAAAAAGAACAATTGATATGTTATCTGGAATGTTACATCTTTTTTTCGGTGTATTACTGAGTAATTAACAAATAAATACATTAATACAAAAATGTGCAGGACGGCTATAGCCGTCATTTGCGGCAACGTGTTAAGCAATATATTCGTTTTATGATTTAAAGCTTTCTTAACATCAACTATATTTTATTGCTTTTGAATAGTAGCCGAGATGTTATATTGTTGTATGCACTCATCGATTCTTTTCTAATTTAGAGCAACCTGAGGTACAATGTCGCGCATGCAACTGGATCGGAAGCCTTTGATCTTTCAGTGGTTGCAAATCCTGCAGCCGGCGTGGATGAATGTTCGATTCAGAAAATTCTGATTTGCGCACGATATAAGATGGCAGATGAAGAGAGTAACATGGCTTTACTCGAAATTGGAATGATAAGTGGCTATGTGCCGGATCGTGCGAGTCTACATTCATTGTTACGAAAGACAGGAACAAGTAACTTCATTGCTTTCAATATAACAAAAGTAATAGAACGACGCGTTGAATATTGACGACGGAATGTGTATCATTTCAGGTGTAAAGCGATTAGAAGAGGATCACGGTATCGTTACGATTTACTTCGACAAATTGACGAGGCAGAAGACCTGTATTTCGTTTTTGGTCGTAAGGCAAAACATCGTCGATCGTCTTGAACCGGCGAACGTGAAACTTTACGATTATTATAATCAAGAACTGACCGTGTCTAGCGTAAGTATAAGATAAGCTGAGATAAAATCACGATGCTTTCTTCCTTTCAACATTAATGAACATATCCCAATGTTATTTTCAGAGTTACAAATTCGCTCAAACTTGTAGCAGTGCCGATACAGACGAGCGACAACCAGTTCCAACAGTCGTGATATTAAAAACGAAAGGTACGTCCCCGAAAAATACTACGACTTGTGCACTATCGATTAGAATTTCGATATTATCAATACAACAGAAATAGAGAAGAATACGAGGAAAAAAGTCTCTGTACAAAAACTAAAGCAGGTGGAAAAGTAGACAGATTGAATGTCAATTTGAAAATGAAATGTATTTTGATTAATGGAATTAAAAAATCTTTCCCAAACTTACTTCCCCACAAATATTTCATTAAAGGTAAACTTATTGCGTTCTGTTAGTTTCACAGGTGGAATCTGGAAGTGGCCTGAAACCCGATGAACCGGAGACGAATCTGAATCCTGTTTCTCTGAGTACTTCTACAGTTCAGACCAAAGATACGGCTGATTTTTTATCTTTCGTTGTTGTTAGCCACGAGCTAGAAATTCCAGATGGAATCGAAGGCCCTGTGCCTGCCTATGCGAAACCGGACGCGAATTTTGATAATAGTCCGACTTCAGATAGCGTGGATTATAAACTGGAAACAACCGTTGCTACTGATCCAACGGTTCGTTTTACTTCGACTCCGAGAATAGAAAATGAGGATTTGGAGATTACGACGGTTGTACAGGTAGCATTTTTTTTTCTAAATCTTTGTATTTATATTATATTTAAAAATAATCATATCTTCTTCAAACAAGAAAATTTGCAATTCAAGTAAATAACAGAAAGTTAGAGTTTAACGATATAAATCTCTGTTATCATTATTAATATTATTTACTATGAATATTGCATTAGTTATTAGTAGGTTTCGGATGTTTATGCAAATTTCAAGTTGAACAAATACAGCTAAGACAGTAGAACGTATTTAGGGATTTGTTGCACTCGATAAATATTACAACGAATACCATACTTTGGTTATTATAGATATATTTTTATATCATGATCTTTTTGTAAATTTTAGCTGTATTCATTTTATCATAAATTCATCAAAATCCGAAGTTTAGTTATTAGACTATTAGGTGATTAGTAGAATTACTATTATTATGACCCATTTTCAGGAACAGGAGTTTGATAGACCAGAGACAAACACGACGAGCATGGAAGTTGATGTTTTACGTGCGTAAATATTTATTATTGTATTAGATTAATTAAATATTGTAAAGGTTTTTTGTTATTGTATTATTTTGCTGTTTCTTTAATTTTATACAGGTTTAACAGACATGAAACAATCTTGTCCTACGTGCGACGAAAAACTACCGTCGGATATAATTGATATTTATTGTTCGGCAAGTAGTGCCATTAAAGTAGCAATCAGAAGACTGCGAAAAGCGAGATTACTGTTAGACTTGCATCCCTCGCAAGAAGTTCAGCGCCTTTATGCCACAATTGAATTCACACTGAGTCCTAATTGCTCTTGTGTGCCATTAGATACGCGTATGTATTCGCCAAAAGTATTTTTTAATTAACAGATAAACGTCAGATCAGTCAGAGTATCTCTTCGTGTGGTCGGGATTTGATCTAAAAGCTCATATAGAAAGATACGGTGACTTCCATAGAAAAAAAGAATGGTCCAAATTTGAAAACAGTATACTTTGCAATTTAAATTAATGCTATCAAATATTCTGAAAGTGATTCATTGATAATGTTGTATCTTGTCAGAAATATTAACGTTAGAGTGATTACTTTCGCTTCTGTAATTTGACTCAAATTGCAACGGCCATTTTGCCTAGAACCCAATGTCTTGAATAGGTTTTGAACTATCGAAGTTATGATATATTAAATTACAATTTAGGAAAAATTTCCAAGAGGAAATGGGAGACTTGAACTTCTGGTTCACATGATTATGAATCCGACAGTTTATCTCTTTACTCATAATAGCCCCAGATAGAGTATGACCTGAATGTCGACCTCACGAAGAGAGTACCTTATCTATTTATGTAGATGCTGTTTGATGAGTCTATTGTACATTGTATATCTACTGACATTGTTTTTTTTTTACAGCCGGAAGTTTAGCATTAGTAATAAACAAGAATACTAGTCTAACGACATCGGGCAATTACCAAATGAGATTGGACGAATCGTTTTCTATATATGGACTACCATCGATAGGCGGTGTACCTCGTAAAATAACGGAAGCCCGATCTGTATGTTCGAGACAGGAAACGAATTGATTGAATCACGTGAATCCTGTAATCGATGGTCGAATTGGATGGAATTTTTAATATTTAAGAAAAATGAAAACCGAATGATTGCCATGAGAATTCTGTGGTTTATCTTTTGAGGTAACGAGTGACTGAGGAATTGAGCAAAAACTGCTGGATTCACACATATTTCTTATCAGTTATGAAGACATGTATTGTTAATTACGAACTCCAGACAGGGTATATACACTTCTTTTTTTTATCCATAAATATATCAATTTATTACCGAGTTTTATAATAAAATTACACGCTGTTATGTAATATACATACGATGACGAAACTTATAATCCTTGTTATAGATAAATTATGAATAGAGGGTAATAATTTCTTTTTTGAAGGGTCTCGAATAAGTTGTAAATAAATAAAGGTTAAATAGTTTCGATGTAACGAATTGGTGAATTTAATTTCTGTATGTCAGAGAGACAGAGAGAGAGAGAGAGAGAGAGAGATCGAAGAGTGTGAGAAAATTGGACGCGGATTTTGTTGCATTTTTATTTATTATCTTTGTATTTGATTGCTACTGAAATAATTATTACAAATTAACAATCACCCCTTCGGATCCTTACTACATTTAAATATTATTATTTTATTACAGTGGATGTATGGTTATCTATTTATTATTATATTAACGATGTGCCATTTAATACCGGCCAGACTGAAATCATGTGTTCTAAACCATAGCGTGCTATAATATATACCTGACAGCCGTACTTTCGGTATTAAATACCAAATCGTAAAATCTCTGGAAGTATTATCATTATTTATTCGCATTATAAACAGTAAAATGCTTGCTCGAAATAAATAAAGACCTATCATTGTCAGCTATTATCTATACGTCGCGTGACGCTAAAATAACGTAGAACCTAATTGTATCAGGAATGAAAGGAACGTTGAATGTTCTAAATTGGCAGTAGCGATTTCACAGTCGGCGTTATTTCAGATTTAACTATACTGGATAATAGTAATTTTCTTTTTCCGTGACGCACTTCTGGTAGAACGAGCGAGATGTACTCTATACGATATAAATAATACGATACATCGATATTATTATAGCATTCTATCGCGCGTGGTTAATTGAACAAAAATACAGGACAAATATCATTAATAATACTCTGTTACATTGAGATAGAGTTATTCACATGAATTTCCCAAGAGATGCATTCGAGATAATATTGCCGAAATTATGAACTCTATTACTATTAATTACTTTTTTTTACTTTTTCGCCGATCTGAGACATACACATATGTTTATTTTAACATTTACCGATACTGGAACAACATAACCCAGGCAGAACATACGTACCGGGACAAATTATTGGCCCAATATTGTTGAGACATTGGTTTCGTTTTAACACATTCGATTATTCGTGAACCGAATAAATACATACATTTAATGATATGATAATTACACCTATATTATAAAAGTACTAATACATTATAAAACAGTATCATATACATATAGATATATATGTATGTATATGCTAAGGAAACATTTGAAAACGTAGCGTTACAAAATTTCATCGATATGTTACATTAATATGTTTACACGCTAATTAATGAAAGATTGTAAATAGAGATCTATGATAAAGATATCATAAGACAGGAAAAATATAGATTTAATCTATGATCAAAATGCAACGTATTATTTGCACGATCAAGAAAAAATCAGGATCGACTCGATGCGAAAAATGTTCGACGATATGAAATTGAATAACAATCGATAAAATGATACTGTATGTAAAGATTTCTAAAGAAAAATAGTAATACTGTACTATGGAAATTATTACGGAAATGTTTGACGAATATTAAAGATGTAAATACCAATGGATCAATGTCGGGCCAAGAGAAAATCTAATTCTAATGCTGTTCTACCTGGGTGATAATACTTATATTATTTTTATTCAATTTTGTCATATCGAAGAGCATCTAATGGTAGATGCTATTATCATCGGAAAGAAAGTGTTCAAAAGGAACACTAAATCAGAAGTGGAAAATAGTAAATTATGCTTGTGCGCTTTATTACGAAAATGAAAGACGAGCAATGTAGGGGAAATTATACGACTGATATAATTATAGAAGTATTACGGAAAGACAGTAGCTCTATATTAAATTATATACAAATTTTCCGATTATACAGAAAACATATCAAATATTCGATTATTACTAAAATATTAAAATCAGTCAGGTTTTCGCGCAATACTGATTAGTACTGGGCATTAGAATCAATTATATTAACTCAAATCGTATAGAATCGAAACGTTATATATTAATCCGCTACTCTATTTCGTTTTATAAATATATTTCTTAAATGTTATTTTTCCATTATGAAATATTTACGACGTAATATGATCAGACTCTAATCGAATACTTATAACTTACGATTATAACTTACGCAATATATAACTTACGATACGCGCTAAAGTACAATGCATCGATAATGAATTTAATATAGAGCTTGTCTTTGCTGCACAATTTAGCATGGAATTAATGATACTGAAAGGAACTCACGTAAATGAATTCATTCTCCTACCGTAACATAATGTGAACGTAAAATGCGATATTTTCAGACTGTATCAGTTTTTTAGCAATCGAATGTGTACATTCATAAAGATACAGACATAATTGCCGTTTTACTCGGCAATGCGAACATATTCGTTAAACTTTATATTTGTTACAATACGATCGTCGTTGTAACTCAGGCGCATTGCAAGTAATAAAGGAACTTACGTGAACATCGGTATTAGAGCGGTCAATAAATCTTAGGTGCGGAACGATCGTTGATTGGGCCGCTGGTTTTTCTTAAAGAAGTACCCCTGCGTATCTGATCCATAAGGGAATCTCTAACCTGTAGAGGATCCATTATAGGTACCCGATTACCCATTATACGTCTCACGCTTGCCGATTTACTTGTACTGTTACTCCCTTGGAGAGTTTGTTGCTGTTGCGCTAATTTTGCATTCAATGTTTCCAAAAAACCGGAGGATGTTTTCGAACTCTTATTTAATTGCTGTTCAATCGAATGTTTTCTCGTTGACTTCGGACTGCTAGTAGTATTATTACCACCCGTAGCATTATTACCCGTACTGCTTATAAGTTTCGCGCTGAGTACCGCCATAAAACTTTGGCCTACACCTCCTGGACCTTGTCCCTGATTATTTACACCCATACTAAGCGTAGTCGTTTGCGCAGTATTCGATCCGCGTTCTTGCGAGACCGAACGAATAGCTGCGCACGAACGTTCAACGCATGAACGTGTTACTTGTAATACGGTGTTATGTTGTAACGTACCCGATGAATTATTGTGTGCTTGCGACTGCCCAGTAGCCTTTCGTAGAAGAGAAGGACTAGCAGGGGTATGACGGAGCTCTGTAAGAGTCCTCACTGTCTCAGACACTGAGACAGATCTGTAAAAATATTACATATATTGCATTAAATCGATATTTTATGCAATACAAATATTTTTAAGCACTTTCATTCCAGAATGCATATGAAATCGTCCCCTACCGCTGAGGAGTAGGACTTGCTGTAGGTGAAGAACCTTCTAATAGGAAGGCAGGCGGTGGAGGAAGATTTTCTGCCTCGTCGCAAGTATTCTCGGTACGTTCTTCGTTAGAAGTTGATGAAGGATTATTGTACGTGGCAGTTATAATTGTTGAAGTACGTCTTGTTGGAGGAGGAGGTTTGTTTGCTTGCTGCATCGATCCTCTGCGGACTGTTAAAGTGGATGAAGCACCAGGTACGTTCCAAGCATTGTCGCTCTGATTATGAAGAGAGTGAGAATGCGGTAAAGTAGTTTGACTTCCGTATCCACTGCTGGATTCCACACTGGATTCTGATGTTTGACTTCCACCATCCTTCTCCAAAATTTCAGTCTATAAAAATTTCATTGTGTAATGATTGCAGTAAATTTAGAATTAGAACATTTCGATTTTGAAATTCGTAACACTTACCTTCTCTGCCCCCGGTGCCGACAATGACGCAGGAGGAGGAGGTAAAGGTAACTGCATCTCTTGAGCACGACTTGCAGCTAAATTTGCTAATTCATGCATATTCACGTACATCGGTTGCTGAAGTTGATGAGTTGCTAATTCTGCATTGAACCATAAAATTACATGTACTATTTCTACTTTACGTACAAAGTTAATCAATAAAGTAGCACAAACCTTTTGCTAAGTGTGCTGGAAGTGGTAACTTAGGCTTTCCTCGTGGACTACCGGGAGGTTCAGTCTTCACCGGTACCGTTGGTCTTTCTAAACTAGAACATCTGTTTGGAATAGGAGGACGAGTGCTACCATTATTTCTACGTAGTTGTACTCTGGACATTTGCTGATTAGAGGAAGAACATGAAGAGGAGGAAGAAACTGGCGAGGCAGGTTGACTGTGGCAGCAATTGCTATTGTCACGATCTGGAGCTTGGAATGTGTACACACTGAGCGCTGGTCTCTGGTGCCCCTTTTCATATGCTAAACCAATAATAAATAAATCAGTATTGCTATAATGAAAAGAACATACATTCACATTGTTAAATATACTTTGAACATTGTCATTCTCTTACCAGAGGAAATCGTATGTGGCCGTTCACTGACTGTGTTCTGAGTTTGCCTGTCGTATTGAACAGATGTTTCCTGTAAGTCAGGCCAAGTAGCAGTGGTTACAGGTCTTGTTGTAGTACAACCAGTATTTTGATTAGTTTGAGAAGACACATTTGATACCTAGGACAACGTGTTTCAACTTTAATAGCATAACGGGAGACATTCGGATCAAGGACCATTGATAACATTTAGTATGAGCAGTGAAGAGAAAGGTGTTCAATACTAGCAGGCAACTAATTTCGAGCAACTTTACCTGATGTTCAGAAATTGGTTGTGTATATAATGTGTCCTGTGATGTGAAGCCAGAATCACGGGAGCTAACACTTGTCAAGTGGCGCAGCGTCATCAAACCACTGATGCTGGAGGGCCTGACACCAACAGACTACAACGAGTACAACATCGACTACCACATACACTAAGCTGATGCCGAACGGTATTCATGCTTTAACCTACGAGCAACTACTAGCATGGGTACACAGCTAGTGCGCAAATAGTGAATAGACTAATATGCCATGCGTTAAACGGGCTAGCAATAATTAAGCAGAAAGAAAGAAAATTTAAAAAATTCTTGTATTACTATGCATCGGTGAAATTATCACCTGCGAAAGTGATCTATGCCAAGGATGTCCGGATGGGCTTGGATGACTTTTGCAAGATCCGCTGCTGCTACTAGTTAAAGAACTAATTGAACACATTGAACTTTTCCTCGATCCAAGAGACAAAGAAGGACTGGAAGGAGGCGTGGCAAGTGACCATTGCGTAACATCGCAACCTTTTATGTCTGTTATCACCTGCTCAGACGCAGGCGGCAAATGATGCGGGGATGCTGCGTGTCTTTGTAACTGATCGGAAACTTCTTGAAGGTGTGTCAGCTCCATTAGCATTGCAATTTCCTCATCCTACATTTTCATATATACTGTTACAAACATTATTAAAGAGTTAAAATGTGTTATGAATTGAATAATTAGGATAATTTACTAACAAGTACAGGTTTCAAAAATCTGGCAAGAAGACAAAATCGGCCTCTTTCTTCGAGAAGAGCTGCACGAACAGCTTTTCTTTCAGTTTCCTCCAAACTTAGGCGTTTTTCTTGAACGACCGCAGCTGATGATTCTAACATTCGAGTCAGCTCGATATCTCCAGATGCTCCATGACTTTGCGACTGTCCTTGACCATGTAGATATGCCTGGCCTTTGCGTGCTTTCTTCTTTTGCAGCCGTAGTGTATCAGTAGACCGTTTTTTTAATTCTGCTCTGGCTTTTTTGTACTCTGCAATAACAACATGACAATGTTAGCTTTAAATCGAATTTTCCGATTTTAAGTAATTAGTAAAGAGAATTCGTGATGTGTCTGACCTTTGGCATGGTCCTTATCTAAATTTATTAAAGATTTTTTCCAATCTTCTAATTTTTCCTGAAGGGGCATAACTAAGCAATCCATAATAGCACTAGTGAAAATAAAAATTAATTTGTAAAAGCAGTTTAAAATATTTATAAGTTGTTCATATTACAAAATATACTTTACCTAGTAAACGATTTCATACGTGTTTCTACTGCTTTATGTCTAAGACATATTCGTGTTAAAGCAGTTCCAATTTCTTTCGTTGCACCTTTATTCAGAATTATTCAATTATTTTTAATTTTATTTAATAATGAAACACATGTTAAAAAATACCATACATAATTAACTTTTAATAAGATATACCTCTTGCATTGGTCGCAGCATCAGCAATTTTTTGAAATGTCTCTAGGTATGCAGATATAGCTAAAATAGCAGCCCTAAAAAGAACAGTAGAATGTACATAATTATACACATATATATTACTAATTGAAAATTCAATGTAATGCATATTATTGGGATTTAATTGAAATTTTCCATTTATTTTCTTCCATGCAATTGTGCCTGATGCAAGTAATTTTTACCTTAAACATGAATGTAGTTTTGTAGCCTTTGAGATTAAATCCTCCCATAATGGAGCTCCATTCTAAAAAACAAAATTTTTCTTTATGACTTCTCAAAATCTTTATTAATAAATTTCGTTAATTTCTAGTTTTGGTACTTTAAAGAGAATTACTAACATTAATATTTTTATACAATGCTCACATCCTTTATGAGAATCATTCAATCTAATGTTGTGTAAACGGAAAAAGCATTATGAATGCAGATAATGCAATCATATACGCCTACCAACTATTCAGAATTAGATAATTCTATTCTCATTACATAATGATAAATTTTTAATTAACATATTGTTTTCATCAATGTTGTACATTTATTTTCACAAATTCCAGTGTATTATTATTTACAAAATTTTTTGATACATTCACAGAGTTTTACCAAGCATAACAATTAACAGTTAATTGCATGTACTCGACTAATAATTATTTTTCTAATTTTACGAGTTATTATGGAACACATATGAATTATACTACGATGTGGTTATTTGAAAATATTTCGACGCTCTACCGCCGAATTGGAACATGTGCAAATTAACTTTCCTTCCCGTTCTAATGCTCCAAAGTATCTCATTGGCTGCGAAGAATTACGTTTAAAATCAGGACATCGGCACCGTAAATCAGGAAATACAAGCAGGAAGAGACTCGTACGAAGTAGCGTTAGATTTTTTCACTCGTATTTATTAACTTTGAAATACGTACGAAGTGCGTGCGTTAATGATAATACTTTAGTATCGCACCTTCGTAATTGATGAAAGATCAATGCAATACAACGACACAAGGAAATAACTAACATCGAAATAAAGGCAAGCATTTGTCAACGTCGATATTCCTTACCTTCATGTCAGTTATTATCTGTTGAAAGAGGCCACCCAAAGCAGTGCACTCTCTCTCGATCGTTGTATCCATCTTCGATTATTTGAATATCTTTTTATCCCCTCACTTGGCCCCGATGAAACTCTTAGTTCTAGAGAAGAACTACGGAAATGTTCACTTCTTGTCATCTGTACCGACGTCCATGGAGCATCGACACGAATAGTGATGTTTCATACAATTCGCCATTTTCGTAACAGGAGACAACTGTTCGAAGCAAAATACAGGGAATACTACGATTGTAGTGTACCTACGTAAAAATCGAACTCTTGAACATGCTTACGATTATTTTCACGCGAACTTAACGACGATGATCCAATGATTATTGTACAGGCCGCTTTTGCAGTTTCGTAAATATATACGGTCAGTCGCAATCATAACACCAATTAATTTCGTGAAGAAAAGTTGTAAACACTAGGTGTAAAGGTAGACGAAACAACACACTCGTTGGGACGATCAAGTATGGCTCGCGTCTGCGTCGATTCTGTTTTCGTTGTAATACCTGGATATCGTGCCCCCCTACGGCGACCCCGTTCCAGATCTCCGAATTGAGGATTCGGGGTATACCTAATCGTTACTCAGGGTAACGACTCTCTACCCCTTCGACGATCACTTCCGGACGTTCCGGACTGCCACTGGTGTACGTTGAAAGAGGACATCCTGCATCATTGCTCGGTTATTCTGATTGGTTGCTCGGCATGGTTATGGGGAAAATGTTCGCCATATGTAGATCCCTATCTGCATTCACTGTTCTCAGATCGAGAAAGGGATTTGGCCCATTTGGCCCTTTGACTAGAAGGGATTTCTTACGCATGCGTAAATGATGATTACGTATGAAGAATTGCGCGGTCATCTTTTGGAAAAGTCCTTCCTTTGGCGCGCTTTGTTTGTTTGCATTAAATAATATGCGGAGGGAAGTTAACACTGGTACTATTGGTCTTATAGTTAATTACATTTAAATGTATTGAATGAGTAATTTGGAGAAAAGGAAATGAAGAGGTCATAGAGATGATTAATTAATTTAGGTTTTGTATGATAGAAAAGGAATGTTTCCTGAATGGTTCCTCTATTGGTTTGGGTAATTTTTCCAAGAAGTATTGAGCATTAGTAATTTTCACTGCCTTGATAGTCTTACAATTATAAGATAAATGATATTAAATTTCATATTTTATTAGAAAGTTTTGATCATCGTATAACAAAAGAAAAATACTTTTTTCATATACAATAAACGCTATAAATAATTGGTATTTATATTACATAATAGTTACATGATATAAGTAAGCGTTAACACTTCAAGTATATCTCACCTGGCATTTTGTAAAAGATCTGTGTTTAAGGGGGGATTAGAATTTTTGTTTTGTATGTCTGATAATCGAACTGGTGGCTTGAAATTTAAAGAAACTCTCGTAGAACTGTTTTTGAGCGTTATAGGAGACATACTCGGAGGTTGGCCATAATACCGCAATTTTTCCAGACGTCTTTTTATATCTGCTGATTTCACTTCTCGGCTACGAGTTGCTAAATTTTGCCCTGAAACATCGTCAGACATAAAATTACCGACTTGTTTGTCTGAATTAGATGCTGTATTTTTATCTGGTGTTCTATAATCTGTTTTTGACGTCGATTTCTTCTGTATTTCGTCCATGATTTCTAGTTTACACTGAGCGATGTATGAAGAAACATCCTTAAAAAAAACATTACAATTAATTATCCTAAATCACAAAAACTTAAATGCAATATTAAACGATAAAATATTTCTATACCTCTATTAAGCATTTTAAATCTTCAAAAGGTCGTTGAAGATGATTTCTTCGAGGATTACAAGTAAAAGTACTTCTTTCTGTACAATATGCCATTGGTATGCTCCAAGATGTAGCCCTTCGCCATTCCAAGTTGCTACAAGCAACGGAAGATCCTATCGTCAAAATTTCGGCATACCCATAAGCGGCTACTCCGTTCCAAAACAATATCAATAGATAAGAGGAAGAGCTTGCACGTGGGTGTGCCAAATAAACAGCTTCAAAATTTTTCATACCCTAAGAAAACATAAATGCACGAATAAATAAATCTAATATGAGATAATGGTGACGTGCAATTAGTAATGGACTTACACAGGGCTCATTTTCAATAGTTACAACAATCCCTACTGTGTCAAATTCTCCATAAGCTGGAGCGAATGAAGATTGATCTATGTCATGTAGTGCAGTGTAAATCCTATGAGGATAACAAACTTTGGGTGTATTTTTTAAATGAAATAGTGCATTCCGACTTGCATTAAGTTGCAATTTTCCAGCCCTAATGTAAAATGTGATAGTGTATATAATAGTACCGATCACTAATTAAAGACAAAAAGAAAATTTGCTTAAATATATTTTTTGTAAAATCAAAATCTTATGTTTATTGATCACCTGATTCCTGAGGTAGTGATGTTAGAAATTGACACAAGATTTCCTTCTTTTAAAACATCTGTAAACTCTTCGTTAGGCGACCAAATTGATAGAATGGCATTCGATGATTCTTGAATTACACGGACCTTTAAAAGAGGTGTAACTTGTCGTGATAACGGCAAACTTTCTTGTAACCGCGATTCCAATTTCCGCTTAAATTTCTCTTCTTTCATACGACATTGTTGTTGCAATTGTTCTTGTTCTTGTTGTGAACGAAATTCCTAAAATAAAAGGAAAAAACTTGTATATCGAAGAATAAAGTTGGGAGATTCATATAAATAAAAGTACTACTGTTTCAATTCGCACTTGTTTAGATAATCTTTCGCGAAGCTCATTCCATTCGGCCGCTGCTAATTCGATACTGTCCGCTTTTGAAGAGCATGATTCTTTTTTAACATAGAAGTATTTCTCTGCTTCGGCATAAAATGCTTCTATTTTTGATTGACGTTCTTTTTCGTACGCGATAGTAGCTTTTTCTTCGCATCTTGAATTTCGAAAAACTGAGAAACAACGAGTAAAGAGTTTTAAATAATTTATTATTGAAACGTCATAGAAAGTTAAATAAATCTTACTTGATTCTCCAGCTGGAGTTTTTTCATAGTACAACATAGGGTATAATCTTGCAATCGAAACGGTGATTTTACCAATCAAACCTCCATCTGAAGAAATATCTTTTAACTTTACACAAATTGGTCCAGAAGGTGCTCGATATCCTAGTTTTGTATCCCATCTTGCCCTTCTGGTTGAATTGGTATGTATTTTTAAACACACACCATCTGGAACCTGTATAGTTAATAATTGCCGATATCATTTTTAGTTAAGGATTATTTAGATTTAGAAAGATAATTTTACTGACTAACACTCACCTCTAATGGGGAACATCCTTGATCACAGTTCAATAGCTCTGATCCATATGTTAATAATTTTGTCCCCTCTTTAACTTTACCACGTATTACGTTTGCGACCATAGCATGATCAATAACAGTAGGAATACTGTACCATCCATCCGTGAGCACTAATTTCTTCAATGGCTTTTCAAATTTCGTTGGACTCTTGTCAGTAACATTATCATTCTGAAAAAAGGGTGTGAATATTTAATATAACTATACTAAACGAAAGCACTTAGTCTTTAAATTTATATGAATTTTAAAATTACCTCAACAATGGATGATACACATAATACCATTCTTTTGCATGGAACATCATCCTTCTCTAGGATTTTGCGTAATGCTGATCTTTGTGATCTGTCTATTTCTCTGTCATAACGATATTTTAATTGTGCCATTACTTCAGTAGGAGTTAAAGCTCTATAAAAAATTTAAGGTGATGTAGATACGTTTGTTTCTTTTATTTATTAAAAATTCATACCTTGGCAGTTTAGTAACACCCAATTTTATTCTGTCTACCGATGCCAATTTCCATACAATCCACCGATAATGATTTTCAAGCCATCCAGGAGGAAGTAAAGCAGGATCTACCCCAGGACTTGCTAAGAATGCCCTCTTAATTTCAGCAATTCCTACATATCCACTTTCGTCTAAAATCAGACAGGCACCATCTTCCAGTTTTAATCCTTCGATGTTATTCTGTATTTCGTTTGATCTGCGGAAGTATAAAAAATTTGTTGCACATTATAAACTGTTTATAGATAATACTTTAAATTTCAAATTGAAAATGTATTATATTCCTCCTCACCCGTAGAAGTCAGCACATCGGAATTTATGTGATATAGCTGTGTCAGCTGTTATATGCAAAATTTCTGGTGACAATTTCTCATTAATAAGCTAACAAAAGAATATTAAAGAACATCATTTAACAATTTGATACAAAGTGATAAGTGTTTTCTCTTTAGCATTACCTCTTCATATGTACGCAGTATAGGTACACTTCCTTTACTAATGTCTTTCCAACTGATACGATTGTTACCATTACATTTCTTGTGAAATAACTTGCTGATTATTGGTTTCGGTTTAAATCGTTTTTTCAAGTTAATTTGCTTCTCCTGTAATTACAAATTTGATATAAACATTTTATACAACCAAGGTTTAGAATTTTTAGAATTAATGAATTTTATCTTACTTGTTCTAATGCAGCTTCTAAACGTTTTTGCAATATGTCTGAAAATTGATTCATAAAATCCAACAATAACTGCGAATCTCCAAATTCATTTTCAATTGAGGTATCACGTTTTTTTTCATTTCTTTCTTGTTCGTTAGTTACAGCTTGTTGAATTATAAAATAATTTACATTCGTAGAATTACTACTTGACTGTTTCTCAATTTCATTTTTGTTACAAAGCTTTTTGTCCTGCAAGGAGTTCGCCCTTTTTTTCCTACTACTTTTTCGTTTTTTCGTAATAAATTGACTTCCTATTACAGGACTAGATGGTATATCCATGGTGTCTGCATTTTCGTTCATTTCCAACATAGGGCTTAGGCGTTCAAGTGCAATATTGCTCTTGTCATCTGTTACAGGTGCATTTGCATTACTTGGAATTTCATTTGAACTTGAAAAACTATAATTACAATCGTTCAATTTAGTATAAGTGCATTTAGGAACTAAAGTTGTATTTTGTTCCGGTATTGCCATTTTATCTCTATTCTGCTCATTCATGAAATTATCACCTGTTACTTTGATAGCTTGAAATTCATTAGTAAATCGTAGTTTTTTTATGTTGTTGGAAGTTTCATATTTATCTATAGGTACGTTATCATCTATATCTACAATTTTACGTTTTTGTACCAGTGAAAGCGATGCAACATTGCTATTCGTATTTTTTGAAATATTCAAAGATCCAGGAATATCTAACTTATTAGGTCGTGTTTTGTCTATACCACTTCGCTTTAAAATATCTGTATTTGGTTTTTCATCTATAAAGGATTGTTTTATTTCAGGTAGCAATTTTACAGGTATCTTGATTCTCCAGTCTTGAGGTCCTTTGTCTTTAGATATTTGTGTCGTATTTATATTCTGTGTATTATTGCTACATTTGTTACTTTCTGTTTTTTCTAATTCATCTATTAGTAGCTCCTTTGCTTTTGATAAAGCTCCTTCAGACACATTAATAGAATTCCCCTGAGCGGTTGTAAATCCAAATGAACACATATTGTTTTGTATATCATCATAATTTTCATTGGATATCATTTGCTTTTCTATTTGTACTACTTTATTTTGAGATGCAACATTTTGCATTTTCATCTCATATTCTTTATTTTCTGTTTTTGTTGTAGAAGTATGTGCAGAAATTTTAACTTCTTCTGTGTCATCCATTAGTAATTGTTGTGCTTTTGATAAAGCTTTTTCTGATATCTTAATAGAATTTCCACCAGCAGTTTTAAAACCAAATGAATGTACATTGTTTTCTACATCATCCCAATTTTCATCCGACAGTTTCTTCTTTGCTTCTTGCAGTACTTTATTTTGAGATGTAGTATTTTTCCCTTTCATCTCATATTCATTATTTTCTGTTCTTGTTGTAGAATTATGTGGAATTATTTTAGCTTCTTCTAATTCATCCATTAGTAAATGTTGTGCTTTTGATAAAGCTTCTTCTGATATCTTTATAGAATTCCCACCAGCTGTTTTAAAACCAAATGAATGTATATTATTTTGTACATCATCACAGTTTTCATCAGACATTCTGTCTTTTTCTTCTTGCAGTACTTTATTTTGAGATATAGTATTTTTCCTCTTCATCACATATTCATTATTTTCTGTTCTTGTTGTAGAACTATGTGGCGTTATTTTAGCTTCTTCTAATTCATCCATTAGTAAATGTTGTGCTTTTGATAAAGCTTCTTCTGATATCTTAATAGAATTCCCACCAGCAGTTTTAAAACCAAATGAATGTACATTGTTTTCTACATCATCCCAATTTTCATCCGACAGTTTCTTCTTTGCTTCTTGCAGTACTTTATTTTGAGATGTAGTATTTTTCCCTTTCATCTCATATTCATTATTTTCTGTTCTTGTTGTAGAATTATGTGGAATTATTTTAGCTTCTTCTAATTCATCCATTAGTAAATGTTGTGCTTTTAATAAAGCTTCTTCTGATATCTTAATAGAATTCCCACCAGCTGTTTTAAAACCAAATGAATGTATATTATTTTGTACATCATCACAGTTTTCATCAGACATTCTGTCTTTTTCTTCTTGCAGTACTTTATTTTGAGATATAGTATTTTTCCTCTTCATCACATATTCATTATTTTCTGTTCTTGTTGTAGAACTATGTGGCGTTATTTTAGCTTCTTCTAATTCATCCATTAGTAAATGTTGTGCTTTTGATAAAGCTTCTTCTGATATCTTAATAGAATTCCCACCAGCTGTTTTAAAACCAAATGAATGTATATTGTTTTCTACATCATCCCAATTTTCATCAGACATTTTGTCTTTTGCATCTTGTAGTACTTTATTTTGAAATGTTGCATTTTGCACCTTCATCTCATATTCCTTACTGTATGTTCTTGCTGTAGAAGTTTGTGCAGAAATTTTAACTTCTTCTGTTTCATCCATTAATAACTGCTGTGCTTTTGATAAAGCTTCTTCTGATATTTTAATAGAATTCCCTCTAGCAGTTGTGAAACCATAGGAATGTATACTGCTTTGTTCATCATTCCAATTTTCTTTAGAAAGTACCATTCTTGTTTCTGGTATTTCCTTAATTTGAGATTCAGTATTTTTCATTTGAACTCCATATTTGTCAATTCCTGTTTTTGTTGCGCAAGCTTGTGTATGAATATTTGCTTCATCTAATTCCTCTGTAGAGAGCTGCCTGGCCCTCAACAACGGTTTTTCTGACACATTAATTAATTTACGGCTTGTGCTTGCAAAATCAAATGTAAACATCTTGTTTTTCTCAATTCTTGTTTTCTTTTTTTTTAATTTTGTTAAGGAGGTATGTACAAAAAGATTGTCAAAGAAAACTCAGATTGCTCTTGCTGACTCTGATACTATAGCTACAATTCATCTTCATAATAATCTTGTTCATATACAATTGTTTAGATCCATATCAGTTCGTACAAGCATGGTCCTGTTAAAATGAATTTGCATGATTTTGTTAAACAAGAAAGATGAGACAATAATAAATTAACATATTTGATGCATAAACACGCTGTATCTTCACGCATCTGCTAATGCAATAGCAAAATCTTTCCAAGTTACATTATTACCGTGTTGCAAGAATTGTATTTCTCAGTGGAAATGACCATAACTACTAAGAAATACAAAGATATTTTATATTGCAAACTTTAATGTCAAATTGATATATATTTCATTGCAATTTATTGTTCTCAATACCAGTTGAATCTCATGTTATCGAAACTTTCTTTGATAACGTCCGTCACCGTGGCTCTTAACGAGGAACTATTGTACCGACCAAACATGATACAGAACACTAACCTCTAACCTCCAATTTTTTCGAGGTTAGTTCATGTTGAATGGGATTTGCGCGGGAGTATTGTTGTTCTGTACATCTAAATAATGAAATTCAAAACTTTTACGGAAATAAGTTGGTCTCTCTTGGAGCTCAGAGGTCTCCTTGAAGACGAAGACTCATGCGTTTGCTTTGAAAGATTCAAAAAGCATCTTGGCTTGCATCCTTTCCACCTAACTAACATCCAAACAGCACTTAATGAAATCTTGAAGTCAAATTTAAATTCTTATGATACAGAGTATGTATATGGTTTATTTTACTATGATCAAAACATTTGATTAAAAGATGTTTTGGATAATATATTTTTTGTTTACGTAAAAAGTAATTACTACTGCATGAATTTATTTCTTGGTTATGTTTGTAATTATTTAAATCACATGTAAGATTCAAAATATTATAACTAATGCTGATATTATTTATTTCAGATTGAAAGGATTTCTTCTGGCTTACAAAAATCCCAAATTATTAACACCATTAGGAGATATATTTTATGATACATGTTTTGTTCATGTTGATATCGAAGCAGATTTCTATATATTCAGGCCACAAGTAGGATGTCATTTGAAAGGTGGGATATTATAATACCATTGAAATTTCTTAATAGTATTTTGGCTCATTATTAAACATAATCTTTAGGAATTGTAAACAAGAAGGGTTTATCTCACGTTGGAGTACTTGTGCACAAAGCATTTAATGTATCAATTCCAAAGCCAGATGACAAGGAAGAATGGATAGGTGATAATATAGCTATTGGTCAGGAAATAAGGTTTACAGTAACTCATCTTGATTCTAGCAGCAAGTTACCATTTATTCGAGGTGTTTTAGATCCAAAGTATGTAAAAGTATTTTCCTTATACTTTTGTTTAAATTTAATATTATTTTACAAGACTTGATTCTGTTGTTTTAGCAATTACTTAGAAGGATGCAGGTTGCTTGAAACGCGTAATGACTCCAATAATAGAAGAGCATCTTTGAATAATAGTATTGAGAGCAGTGACGAGAGCATTCAAAATGATGTCTATGATCCTGTTGTTAGACCGACGAAACCACGTCAAATTTCTACTAACGATTTAGAGAGTACTTCTGATGAAGATAGACAACTAACAAAGAGACTGATATCACAGAATAATGTATCAAAAGAGACTGCTAAAAAGAATAGTACGAGTTTGGATGATGATCAGTATAAAAATAATAAAAAAGCTGGTAAAAAGTCTACAGTTAATAAAGAATCCAAAATCAGGGTAATTAAAATGGAAACGATACAGAATCAATCAGCTAATGTTTCTGTGAATGATAATCTTGAAAGTGATGGATCCCAGAAAGGATCACCAAAGAAACTCAAAATAAAAATATCTAAAGATCACACTCCTCCAAATGACTGTACAGGTGAATGGCAATCTAAGAAAGAAAAAGTCATTAAAAGAAAGATCAAAACAAGCTCATCCGATGTGGAAAGTAGGGATGATAATATTAAAATCAAATCAGAAAAATCTGATGCTGCAAATAATGATGAAGATAGAGTCTATGAAAGGTTGCCTGAAAGCACACGTAAATCTAGGAAGCGTTCTAACAATGCAAAGCATCTCAATAATATTGAATGTGATACAAGTAATTCTGACTCAGATCGTCATATAAATGATCAGAGTAAAGAGCGTACAAAGCTAATAGCGTCTACTTCAGTAAATAAAAATTCGGCCATCACTATTAAAACGGAGAAATTAAATAATACAGCTTACAGTGATGGTGAAGAGATGCAAGCAACTTCTAGTAGAAAGTCTGCTAAGAAACACAAATCTATGAAATTTGAAACTTATCAAAGTGAAACTGAGAATGAAAATAATGGAGAACGTTCACCAGAGAAACGAAATAGAAGATCCGATACCTTACGATCGGAGAATAATATGCAAACTGTGAACATTAAAAAGGAGAAATTGAGTAATAGCTTTGAAAGCGTGAATGAAAGTTATGAGAAAAGAAACGATAATTCCGGAGAAGACATGGATGGTTCAACGTTTATTCTTAATTACAGTGTGAGTGAAGAAGATAGTCCGAGTAAAAAAAAGACAAAAAAACGTAAGAAGGACTCTTTGGAATCGTTAGAAACAGATTCTCTTATTGGAAGTATTGGAATTAAAACTGAACAATCGGACGACGATTATAGAATTTGCAGTCATTCTCAGAGAGCGAACAATACGAAAACTGTGCTAAAAATGAACACAAAAAGTGAGAATGCGAGGAATTCAGATAGTGGTAACGACGAAATTGCACATTCTCGTAGTCATGTGAGTGAGACAAAAAAAGGTAAATCCAAAAGTTCAGAATCACCTATGAAGGGAGTTAAAGTGAAGAAAGAAAAATCTGCCATGATTGATTCAGAGGACGAAATACCGTTAAACAAACGATTAGTAAATATGGGATCCCCGTTGAATGCAGGAGATAGAAAAAACGAAAATTACAGTGAAAAGTCACCCAGTAAACATTCGCGAAAATCCAAAAAATCTGCATCAGGGTTTGATTTTAGCAATATTAATATTAAGGTTGAAGAATCAACGTAAAATAAAATTCTCGGCGTATACATTAATGTGTACGTTGATATTCCAAGTAGAAATATATTTTTCTACGATCCATTACATAATGTGAAAGTATAAACAAAATATAAACGTATACATAGACATACATGCGATATTCATAAGTATGTACATATATGCATATGAAGGTGTATTAAAAATCCAGTTTTGCGTTAGGTATCTGTAAATATTGCTCATGTATCATAATTCAAGAGTGACGTCATTTTAAAAAAAAATCATTTTTCGTGTTTTATAATAAATATGTCCCAATCATAATTTTTATTATATCATGTTTAACTTCACTGTACAGGAAGAACATCTCCATAAGATTTAAATAACTGGACGAGTTCATTGACATATGATTTACTCTTTGACAAATGATGTAAAAGTAGACCTTAGTAGCTACATATGCCAATAAAGATCAGTTAATGACGATTGTATACTAGTCTTTTCTACACTGATTGTTATCCTTTCAACCAAATGTACGAGCGGTTAGGAATGGTAGGTCTTAAGAAATATAAAAACACTTTTATTGATACGTACAAATTTACCGTTTCACATCAAAATGATTGCACATCTTGTAAAATTGATTTTATCGTTCAACGCTTTTGAACTGCACTTTTGTTTTCTTTACATCATCGTCGATCAACTTTGGACTTGCAAATTTCTTTGCGCAATAATTACCTCGAGGTACTAAATTTTCGTAAAAGCAAGTACATAAACAGATTTAAATTCTCAATTGAAATATATATCTTACGAAACACTTAACTACGGTTTTGTACTTGAAAATTATTAATGCTGATATATACAAAGAATTATACAATGACACTTCGTGTTTGATGAAATGCACTACAGTTTAGCGTGATTAATTAATAGTTGAAAGACACTAATTTATTATGTTCCAGTAAATAAAATTTACCTGGCTGTAAATAAAACGACATTTTTATACAGAATGCTAAGAAAGTCTAACAAAAATTATTTATTGGCGGGATCTTTTGCAATCGGATTGTTTTATGATTGTTTGCGTATAAGGAAGTCCTGACTAATATAAAGTTTTTTTTTCCATATGAATATTATTATGTAAATATTGTTCTCTACTTATCTATCCTTATTCTGATGATGGAATTTCTCTTCTGTATTAATATTTATCCAAACCAATAAAATCATGAGGTAGACTTTTTAAACATACTGATCATTATAATGACTAAAATATGTTTAACGTTTTATGACTGATATGTAATTACATACAATCATACATTGCAAAATTACATTACTTTTTTCTCATATCCAGTAGATTTGAAATGATCCAAAATATAATATTAATTGAAATCTTTACAATCGAGTTAATTAGCTCCATAATGGGAAGAGTTAGTCTTTGAAATTTTACTTTTTAAAAAAATTCTTTACATAATAAGACATCTCTGTTTATATAAATTCATTATGTACACTTTAAGTATGCAAAAAATGTATATTTTTCGCGAATCAATATATATTGTTTTAATAATTCCGTGATGACTTTTCATGAATCACGACTTCTTTCAAATATATCTCAAATAAAAACAATGGACTAATAGCGATCGAAGGTAAAGATTTCAAGGAGCATAAGAAATAATGACTAACGAACTTAAAAAGAATAGTGTGGAAAAATTTCATTCGCGATATCATGAGATATCTGTGAGTTTTTTTTTACAAATCAACGAATCACAGCACGCAACGATGGCATTTAATCACTGTACTTCACTGAATCATAAGATCGTATCACCCGATTCTAAACGTCCCTTTAGATTTCTCAAACAGTTTTATGGCATGATACGAAATCTAAACTTCGTTTTACAACAACGAAAATTGTGATCTCGCATTATCGAAAAAAAATTCATCTCCCCGACTCGTTACCGTTGATATCCTATAATTTAATTAGGTACACTTAGCGTCTTAATACGCATAGATGAGATACATATTTACACGTAACGTTAATTTGTTACAAAAAGAAGCGCAAAGACATCATAAGGGATTGATTTTCGTATTCTCACCGTTACAGTTTACGAAAGGTTCTTCGATGCTTTCATAGAAGCAATTTCGACGAGTGTGGGATGTTCCTTTCTTGTATGCATGTTTAACGAATAAATCGCATTTATTCGCATGTATGACAAGAGATGATGATGTATACACATAGAAATCATTTTTTTCAAAAGCTATTAGACATTTTACAGCTTTATGTTACAAAGAACGCAATGCTTGTGTGTGTGTGATTATATATATATGCATTTACGTAGTCTAAAATCATCCGGAATAACTTCTAGCAAATATAATTTTTGTTCACGATGAAGATAAGAAATATTGAAACGAGTAGATACATTCTTTTTTCATATATTCAAATATTAATATCAAGATCTTGAGCCATAACCGATAAGAATAACACTTTATAGAGTGATAGAATAATTTCAAACACATTATCTTATCAAAGTAATATTTTGCATTTTTTTCGTTTATATCTGGAGCCTTGGCAATTTCATAGAATTCGAAAAAAATAAGTCTCAAGAAATTTTCCGCCTATACGAATTTTTATGCAATTTTGAAAACATGAAGAATTAGATCTTTGATGAAATGATAATATGAAGTTCCAAATACGTCGAGCTGCAAAAACTTCAATTCACATAAACGTCATTAATCGTTTTCTTCCTTATGATCTTTCTTCAATGAAATCTTCATACCTCATCGGAATCAAAGATTAACATTTACCCGAAGTAATTCTTCTACGCGTCTCTGTCTCTGATCACAGAAATGATATTATTTCTAAAACTAAACGCGCAACAGTCAACGCATTTTCTAAAACAGCACCTTCCATCAGCACCAACGATGTCCTGTAAATCTCTCGAGGAAAGCCA
The DNA here is from genome assembly GCA_910591515.1 of Cerceris rybyensis. Lineage (NCBI taxonomy): Eukaryota > Metazoa > Arthropoda > Insecta > Hymenoptera > Crabronidae > Cerceris > Cerceris rybyensis. The sequence continues at coordinate 13,137,972 of OU342790.1, forward strand.
AGGAAATCCGCGAAAATGCTCCTTCAAGTTAACATGGAAGCAGAAGCAGTCGAAGCGGATGTGAAGTTTCGCGATGTTCATAGACACAAAGGATTTAAAAGAAAAAAAAAAATGTTCTTCTGTTCTCACTGTGTTCTCATACACGCACTAATCGTCGTCGTCAAGTGTTCAACGTGAGAAATAATCTTGATCCACCAAAATTAGAGTTCGCGCTGAGTTTAACATATACTATGGCAGTGGCCAGGGTAAACCGGAAAAGTCTACCGGACCACCTAAACCTGCATCGGCCTCCAGAAGGCTCATTATCACGGCCATAGCTGCTTCATCGTTGCCGTCTGACGGAACTGGGTTTGGTGACTCGTTAATGGTGGTAGCACCAATCATATCCATCACGTCCTCATCTGGTGACGCTCCTGAAAGGAGGTGGATGTTACGTTGTGCGTGGAAATCATTCAATGTGTCTGTGTGTACGATATATTTAATGTTACTCTACTAAATGATAGTGCTCTACCAAACGACGACCGTAATGCGGGCTTGATTGCTGGATGTTCGGTCTTCCGAGATATCGATGATATTGACTTTGATATCTTTATATTATCTCTTTGTACGATGAAAGTGAAAGTATGAGATTTTATTTAATATGTTATAAATAGAAGGAAGAAGAGTAAAGTAATAGAAGATAAGTAATGGCAAGTATGTTAATTGATTGCGTTGAGAATCGGTGAATCCAGGTGTTCTGAAAATGTTTTACTATAGTTTTTTGATAGTTTTCTGGATTCAACGCTGATTTTCATATTATCAGAACGAACTTCCTTTGCCCTACTTCACTCAGAGAAAAAAGAAAATAGAACTTTGACCTTCAACGAGGAGATGAACTTTCCTCGTCCTTTTCTCTGAGCGATCTTATTCTCTTTTTGATAAATCCGGCAATCGCACTACACACCAAGAAACGACTCCTTAGAGACAGTAATAGCTATGACCTTGGTCGTTCGCGATGCTGTTCAGCTGCACGTTGTTTGCTACGTGGTTGTACGTTGACGTTGGGTTACTGCCATTCTTGTCACTGCCCATATTACGTTGTGTCACCTCCTGGATTCTCTCCGGCGAGGCGGTTGTTGTGATTTGCGACTTGGAACACAAAATTGATTTTATAAGTGATGAATCAAAGCCCACTGGAGATATCTACGTATGCACAAGCAGGAACTATTGTTCATTTATCGAAGAAAAGCTTTAGGATTGCTCCCTTTTTATGTGTATCATGAATCAGATAGATTTTGTGTCGATAACAGATACAAATTAAAATACCAGAGAGGTGATAAAAGATGATTTCCGACTAATTGTAAGTGTAAAAAGGTCAGCATTGATACGAAACGTAGTAGTGAAGAATTTGTTGATTTATTGAAATATACGGACAATAAGGAATTGTTTTAACCCAACATTTAAAACTCAAAGGCTAACACTGGCTAAATTAAATTTTTTTAGAAAAAATTGGTTTTAGAAAACGGCAAAGACAACCGTGGGACCAAGTGAGTTTAGCATGTTTGGTTTTAATGACATTTGGTGAAATCACTTGAACAAGCTAGCAGAGAAAATATTAAGATGGATAAGCTAATAAAAATCCTTCATGAAATTTGAAGGTATAATTTAAATTATATGTTGCGCGATATTTACCTCGGTATTTAATAAAGCAGGTTCTGGCCCCGGCACAGGACTGCTACCGGATGGAGAGTCCTCTCCGCGTCTCTGAAGATCCAAAACCTCCTCGGCAATTTGTCGTCCGATTTTACTTACTTCTACGTGGCTTGAGATCAATCTCTCTAATCCGCCGTTACCTATAATCCACGCCATGGTATAAAATTTTCAAAAATTTGAGGGGAACCTGAATGATCGTTAAATCTGGATGGAACATCGTTGATACTCACTTTGCGCGAAATAGTCGTAATTGCCTTGAACGCTGGAATCTTCAGATCTGTTTCCACTGTTTGTGACTGATCGAGAGTCGCAGCTGCAAAAGAATTTCGTGTTGGCGTGTAGTTTTCTTCGAATCTCTGATAAATGAATCCTCGAAGAATAATATATTCTAGGAAACTTACAAAGTAACAGAGTTCTTAGCTATTAGGTACTCGATATCTTTGGTCCACGGATTCCTAAAGGATTTCCATTCGGATTGAAGCTTCACGAAGTTTGCAGACTTGGTTCTAAACCTATATACCTGGAAAAACATGAATTATCGTAAGTCGTGTTCCATGTCATGCTTTTGAATTTTCTTTTCGAGTCCATGTTGAGTTTACTGTTATGCGATAACTGCGTAATATTAACTCTGTTAAATATTCCAATTTTGTATCAGTTCCACAAACTAGTTTCATTATACTGCAATACACATTGATTGAATAAAAAATGAAGATATAACTTTAACTTTTCAAATTGTTGACTTACACGACTTTCCTAATTGCCGATAAGTTAAATCTACCAATAAGTTAGACGTAAACTGAAGTATAAATGCGTTTGAAACTAATAAGACATCTAAAACTCTCTAAATAATTTAAACTTGAGTTAATGCAACAATAGCAAGCAAGTCCAGACAGCCATCAAAGAAACAAAGGGTACGAGCATCTGTGTAGTTCTAACGAATCTAAAATGCATTCGCTCGAAAGAAACTTCAACTATGGAAATAGTACGACTGAAATCAAAATTTCAAATAATGAGGATTATCGTAATAAAGAAGTCGAGACGAAAGATTAAGCTTCATTTCTGCGACTCACTTGGGTTGTGACGCACTCAGAGGCCTGGAGGGCTGCCTTATGAGATTCCGCGAGATGAGGGATATCATCGTGATGATAATATTCGTACATGCTCGTACCGAGAAGCTCCTGAGGAAGGAAGCCCAACACCAGAGTAGCTCTGAAAAAGAATCAATTTATTGTGATTCATTAGAGTAGCTCTGAAAAAAAATCAATTTACTATGATTCAACAGAGTATCACTGAAAAATAATCAATTTATTGCCATCCGTCAGTATTTCTCTAAAATACTTTGTCTTTATTATTACTTCACTTTCACTATCCGCTGTCTATGCTATTCTTAAGACAAAAATTGACGATTTCACTTTCATCAAGTCTGATATTAACCTTTGATCGACGAAAAGGAATTTTCCATCCATCGCATGCCTCGAAATAAACTTTATGGGCCTCAATCGTGGTTTTCTTGGCAAGGATGTTGCTGGTATCGTCGATTGCACTCGTCCAACCGCGACTAAACAAGATAAATTGCAAGCCTCGCCGTCTCCATCGCCTTCCTGTTCTTCGAGATCGATTTTCGCAGGTGCCCAAGATTTCAGGTATCCGGTGCATTGAATTACACAGTATTTCCAATCTGTAAAAATGTAGGTGTCAGTAACCACTGTTTTCACTGGACAAGGTGTATTTCTGACGTATCTTTTTATATCATTTCGGCTTTAATTGTTATGGTCATTTTAATTAGAATTTACTGTTTTATATGGGTATGAAACAACAAAAAATAATAATTTAGATTCTTAATCACTTGCCTTACAGATTCTTTTGCGACTCGATGCACAAATGACAATTCTTTGGATCAAAACGTTTTGGATTTACGTGTTGGTTTGTAATTACGATTTGCAAAATTATGCGGAATGAAAAGATGTGGAAAACTGAATTATAATGCAAATGAGGATTAAAAGTTTCACGATGTAGGAAATTGTGCAATAAATAATAGAATTATAGTTCTAAGGAATTATTACTTGAAAAGCTGAAAGACAGCAGGTGTACACCTGTGCTTATGAGAGTTGCGAGAAAAGGGATACCGAAGAAATTCTAAAAGACGATCCTTTCACCGATCGTAGCGATGTAATGTCCATTTTTCACCTTTGACACGGTGACCGGAAAATATTTTATTCCGGTATCTTAAAATTGTTCGAAGGAGGTCAACGATATTACTGATCTTATCTCTATAGAATTTCATAAAGTAATATTCATATTTTCACTATAATATTGTATTCTACTATTTCTCTTTAGATTTTTTGCTCTTAATTGATCCTTTTGCCTTGGACCAGCAGTTTTAGCTAGATTTTGATGTGCGTGGCAAATTAAATAATAATTCTTTTTAAATATCCCAAATGTGATGGGAGATTTGTCCCCGAGTTCGTTAATTGATAATTGGAGCCTTCGACTGCATATCCACTGTGGCTATTTTTGTATTTATTTATCTTTTTCTTTGCATTTTTTTCACATTAATGGTTGTAACTTTTTTCCTACAACTTGTAGTTTAGGTAGGTCGGAACGTTTAAGTGAATTAAAAAGTTCTGTCATTCACGTTTAATTATTTCGAAGCGATTAAGAAACACAACTCCTTATCGTCAAACACGTTTTTTTTTCTCTCGTAATTAAAGTTCGTCTTGCATGAGCAAACGTGCTCGTACACTTATTACACTTGAATAACATTAAAATATTAGTACTAGTAGTACCGTTTGTCATGAAGGATTACACGTTTTAAATTACTTTATTACTGTTTATAATTAGTAATTTGCAGGTTTTAGTCCGAACGATTTTAATCACTCATTGATTCGTTTCTGTTATGTAAAGTTACCCTCCTTTTCCTACTATAAATATGATGTAAACTCCGCTGACGTAACAATGCCGTAATCGTTGTATCCGTAGAACGAAATATTTTGTTAAAATATTTTCTTTATTAATTGATACATAATCAAGACATCAAGGTGTTTATTATTCTCTAACAGTATCATATAATTACCCTACAACTTTTGGACTGCTGAAGAAGTAATGTCATTAACGTCTCATATGTGAAGTTTTTAAGTGGCCAACGAATTTTTAATTAATTGACTAATTTATTCTGTCTTATATCGAAAAAAATTGAATATAAGTGAGTAAGAATTTCTACAACCTTTTAAAAACATCTGTTAAAACTAATTTTTAGCTAGAACTAAACTACTTTTTATATTAAATTTCAGTGCAAACATTAATGAATTGTTTCACCGAAAGACACAAATCTGCAGCTACATTGATTTTCATTAACAAAGGAAATATCAAGTGTCTTTTATTTTCAATAACTGATCCCTCAGAGGACAAATCCCTTTTTTTATAAGTATGTATATGCATTTTTTATAACTATGTGCAAAATCATTGTTTCACCTAAAGACACAAATCTGTAGCTATATCAATTTTCATTAATAAAGAAAACACTATACTACTTGCCAACATTTTGTTGTTTCTTCCGTCGATGACAGCCAGTGGTCGTATCTGCTTCTTCCTTCACCTGTAATTCTCCGCAACGGATTCCTTCGACTTTTCGCTTCATCCTGCAGAAGAAGGACCTCCTTGCGCCAGGACAAAGCCTTGACACTCCTTGAGGTACGTCTGTTTTCACCGGTAACATCGCTAAGGAAATCGACAGAACGGTAGCATCAATGTTTTTTCATTTTTTTTTCTTCACGACTAACAATGAAAAAACAAATTTTTTTAAAATAACTATTGTTATTTCACCTAGGATCGATGATATTCGGCAAACTATGAATAATCAAAAGTGTCAACTTTACTTCAAGAAATTGTTTTGTTAAAATGACTTTTTCCACATATTATACAATAGATACAAAGATAGAAATTGTTTTGACGTGTCAAAGTCGCTTTCGTTGAATATTTTCACGCGTGCTTGAATCGCCAGTGATGTGTATCATTGTTGAAAAGGTTTTCCGCATTATTCCTTGATGGAATGCGCGTATGCGTCCTACCTGTCGCATATTTCAGCTCAAATCGACCTTGGGAGAATTAGGAAACGCGAAACCTTTTGGACGTACGTCCATTCGAAGAAATGTATTTTTGCGCGCATAATAACTATTCAAATTTGAAAATTTAAGCTCAGATTAACTGTTCGCGAAAGTCTGAATATAGTCTTTAATTTAAAACAATCTCAAGTTCACTACGAAATTAAAAATGAAGAATAGATAATTTTTAATTTTTATTCTTTTATTAACCATTGCTCTTTGATAACTAAATCAAAATTTTAGCTAAAAGAAATGTCCTTGTTGGGCTTCCGACCAAAAATTGAAAGAAATAAAATTCAGAGTAGAGGTTGCAATTAACACTAGGTACATCTACCGACGATCAATTTAATATATTTTTAAATGTCAAACCAATACGTTAGAATAAGAGAAATTGATGAGAGAAAAAATTTGACCGATTAAATCGCTTTCAATTTACAAGATAGGCATAGAAAACTGAAAATGAAACAGCTTTAGATATTTCAGGAATGATCATAAAAAATTCAGCCCAAGTCATTTTGACCACCTCGGTGGATCTAGAGTTAAGATGGAAATTATTATTAATTTTAATAGGACGAAATTGTGGAGATTTGCATAATCAATCGAGGCTCGTTAATTTCACGATTACGAGGAGTAAGTGATTAACGATCGCATGGAATGTAGGACTCGGTTACTCTTCTTTGAATTCCTGCGATTCTTCGTCTGTAAATTATATTGCGGCGTAACTAATCCTAGAAATCCTGGCGTTCGAACTGAATAATCGCAGTACTTAATCGTGAACTCCTCGCGGTTCTGCGAATCTTTCGCAATTCGCTTATCTTGCAATGGTCGATTCGACGATGTTTATCGACAGGCAGATGCTGCCGAACGACTGACATTTATCAGGTGAATGCAGAGGAAACTTATGCGAATAACATGCACCTAAATGATGATCAACTCGCAAACCGGCCAGAGTGAATGTCGAAAGGTGTCATAATTAATGGATTTGCGGGTAGAAAGTCGACGATGTCAGACGACAAAAAGAGTCCCCCGTAAACGTCACTAAAACTTATGGCGATCTTAAACGATTGTCCTTTTCGGTTTCTATATCCACTCTTACGTCAGATTCTAAGTTTCTAATGATCATTGTTATTAATCCCCTTTCAATAATCGTGGAATGTTACCTTAGAGACAATTGCTTTGTAAATTGTTACGTTATTCTTGATATTACTGCTTTCAAAAATACTAAGGAAGGTTATCAAAATTTTGAAACTTTCAAAACTTGTTACAAATAACTGAATGTGAGGCGAAACCCGAAAAATTACGCAAAGAAATAAAACACATTCATCTATGGCTGAGGAGACAAACTCAATGAAATCGTGGTGGTTTGTTTCACTTAACATTAGAACTACCTACTATTAATATAGTATAATTAAAGATACTAGATAAATACTTCAGAGGAGGAGAATGAAATATGCAAGAAATTAGACCGATTTAACCTTTTAGGTACGGCTGAATTCTGCGTGTGGCTATTTCCCTGGACGGCAGAGTCTGACATGAACGATGTATAAACGATACAACACTGCAAAGTGTGACTGGCAATGCCGGTCTGTGCACGAGTATATTCAAATGAAGTATTTGATGATTAAATCATAATTTAAAAAAATATATATTACACATACTTTAACTTTAACAATTCACTGTAATAATTAATGATATAATTGAGTATAATATATTTTGAAACATGGTACAATACATATACCTACGTCACCATTTTCATATTCATAACGAGATCTTCGCCTTGTATCGTTTTTCGAACACACTATACAATTTCGTAAAGCTTTTTCAGAATTTTTAGATTTGTAGTAGGATCGAAAGTGTACATACCTAACGCTGTGTTATACCTGGCACTGCCGTATTAAAAACAAAGACTGTATATTCTGTCTGTCTATTGTTAATACTGTTGTAAATTGATGTAAAGACAAAAGAAGTGTGAAACAATACACATATGAAGACAGTTATTCAATTCAAATGGTGGGCGAGTGAGCCACTATAGTGGCGCGTCGTTCAAAGATGACATCCATGAAAGCCACTATAGTGGCGCCTCGTTCAGAGAGACGATATACACGAAAGCCACTATACTGGCGCGTCGTACCTAAAAGGTTAATCTCTTACAATTTATAAAGTAGATATAGCAAATTAAACGGCATGCAGCCCTTAAAATTTGAGCAACATTTTTAACAAATACGGTACAAGTCATTTTGACTCTCTCGGTAGATCTAGTGTTAAAGGGTCCATTAAAATCTCTAATCTTGGAGATTAATTAAGATGACGTTTAAATAATTTAACTATTTAATACAGCACAAATCTTAACCGTTTGCGTACCACGAGCCACTTTCGCGCTCTTCAGTTTTTGTCTCGAAAAACCCCAGGACATTTTTTCAATCTTGACAATTGATGGAAGACTTTGTTAAGAATGCATCAGGTTTCTCTTTTATAATATAAAGTAATCCCAAATTAGGATACAAGCACGAGAAGATTGTTCTTGTTGTGCACTACATAAAATAAAACACCAACTTTAGCTTATTTTGAAATAAAATCTCAAGAGCGCGAAAGTGGCTTTTGGCTTTTTTCGAAGTAATTTTTTAAAACCCTCACGATATTCAAACGGTTAATATTGATACTTACTTTTGGCATCTATCAATCGTTCGCGTGGACTGAGGTCCGAGGAGGACAACTGCTCCTTCACTTTAGCAACGTCCTTCGGATGCAGAATGTCGAACCAACTTTGACCCAACAGGTCGCCCTGGAAAGTACACCATTGAAAATGTTCAATTTTAGTTTAAAAAACAATATACTCAAAGTGTCTCTCAGTCGTTTTAAAACAAAGAGTAGTCGCGATAGCATATTGCAATAATTAACAATTTATCTTATCTTTCACCAGGAACTATGTGAATATCTGTGCATATAAAGTGTAAAACATTTTACTAACTGGTTTTTTCTTTTATCACAATAAGACAGACTTGAAACAGGTGAAAGGCCATAGATACCTGAGAATAATTGAGTGTCTGGGAGACGGACTCGGAGACGTAAAGTATTCTTCCGCGATCGCAGCCCACCACGAAGACAAAACCCTCCGCAGCCTGAAACAAGAGAAGCCGCCTTCGATTACGTCACTTGGAGCAAATATTAATTGCGATTATGCAACGTGCAAAGCGGGGAATCGGCCGACAATGTCGCCAGAGTCGATTGTCCTTCCTCGAGGGCTTGATTCGGTGGAAACTTTCAGTTTTCACTGATCAAATTTGAGAAGATTATAGAAAACTTCCTAATTTAGTTTTTAAGCTATTGTACTTCTTTTCTATTGATTGGAAATATTTTCTTTCAAGTCGGACGCATGGTGAGTTGAGAAAAATGTATGTTTTATAGTCTTCAGATCAATATTAATGTATGATGAGCGCAATTAATTGTGATTGTGAAATGGAGTATTGTGATCTATGAGTTATTCAAATAAAGTGCGTTAGACATGAAATAATATGATATATTGTATGATTTTTTTTCCCAAATCTTGCATCGTTTCTGAAGTTTTATCTAGAAAACTTTTTTGTAAGGACGACATTTATTTCTTGAGGCAAATTAGGTGCGTTTGGAAATTGTAAAAATTAAAGATTTCGGATCATTTGATAAATCTTTAGTATTTTTTCTAAGAGAATAATCTATCGGCTATCGTTTCGTTTAATTAGCGAGGCGTATTTTAGAAAAAGTAGGAGCAAGATCTTTCTTCTTGCCGAGGTGGAATGCGGAACGTTCTGTCGGTGCAATTCTCCTTTTAATCATCTGATCATTTGCATTCGACGTTGATTAACGATTAAAGATATCTATTCAATTAGTGTAATTTTCCTCTAGTAATCACAGACGATACCATCAATTCCAAGTGTGAACAATTTGTAAATAAAAGACTGCACTAATTTGATTGTACTACATTAAAATATACTAAATGTAGCATTCTACAAATTTTAAGCGCCACTTTTTTAAATTTTCACATCACAAAACTACTTTCATCTCGTTAAAAGCAGATCATTTTAAGTAGGTTTCAAATCGATGTGTGATTTGGGCACCCTTGAATATTCTAGTTTGTAAATTAGAAAAAAATAGCTTCTCAGTGCTAATATAATATAATATGAATATTAAAAATAATATTTTACAAATATTAGGTGGTTTTCTAATCGATTCATTAACCCTTTGCGGACAGAGACTTTTTTGAATCCAGAGAGATAATCTTTTATCTGGCGATTGAAAACCACCAGTTTATCAGAAAGTCAATGTGTTACTATATAAATATTATAAATTATTATTTTCGTAATGATTCGTAATTGATTTTCCTAATGATATCTTATAATTATCATAACTGATGTTCTACCATTCTCCGACGTTCCATCGATCATAAAGGGGCCACGGAAATTTCGAAAATACAAATGAGAATCGTAAGAGAATCAAACGATCCACAGAGTCGCATGTAAATTCTGTAGATGGAGAATTTGCAATTAATGAATGTTACATGCGACCGATGATACATCGGGTCTCGTAAATGTCGATTACGTAACGAGAACGCACTTAGCCGTGTCTACTTGTCATGAGTAGCGATATATAGTGCGATATCGATACGCTTTGAACATGCTCCGTCGTTGGATAAAGATCCGTGAACGTGGAAATTCGAATTTAGAATTCTTGGGTGAACAGATAAAGAGACAGGGGTCATTATGTTTTGAGTAAAGTCATGAAATTGAAAGGATTTTTGGAAGTATAGATCAGAGGTGATTTATAATGTGCAGAAAAGGGACAAGATGGAAAGAATTATCGACGTGCAATTGTCTGAAACCTTGAGGATTTTTAAATTTCAACGATTTTTTTGTGCATATTATTTGTTGCTTGGCCTTATCTTCCGGTTTTTGAACATGATAATTTATCTTGTAGGTTGTCGTCTATTATTTAAAACGATATACAGAACATCAGTTTTGAAATATTAGGTTGTCAAGTATGAAATGGAGCAAAAATCGAATTCAATCATGTGCATTTTTTGCTCTATTTCATACTTGACAACCTACGATTACAATGTTCTTTAAAATTCCTCACCTATAACCGCACAAGTGATTTTATGAGAAAGTTAAATTTCTTTGGCACCTTTTATTGCTTTAACGCCTGGTCACAGTACTCTTACTTACATTGAAGCGATATATTATAGTTTCCAATAAAAATGCAATAACAAAAAAATTGTTAAATTAACAAATTCCTAACTTTCCCGATATCAAATTTGTTTTTCCTCGTATAAAATATTTGTGATTTGTCTTTTATAATCAATTACTAATCATACCATAATCTTCCAGCTAAGGAAGAATTCAGTTTTTTTTTTAAATTAACAAACTCATAACGTTTCCAAGCTTAAACATTCCATCAACAGTAAGGAATTATCCAACTATTATTTCAAACAGTCTGGATCAAATTCCACAGCCGATTACCAATCATATCCACGACATTCTTAAATAAAAAAAATCAGTTCCATTAAATTAACACACTCATAACGTTTCCAAGCTACAAGAATTCATCGACAGGAAACAATTATCCAACTAGTACTTAAACTAGTCTTTATCAAATTCCACGGTCGATCACCAATCATCCCCACGTCATTCTTAAATAAAAAAAATCAGTTTCTCTTAAATTGACAAACTTAACGTTTGCAAGTTATAAGTATTCGTCGACAGGAAACAATTATTTAACCACTAATTCAAGTGGTCTTTATCAAATTCCAAAGTCGATCACCAATCATCCCCACGACATTTTCAATAACGACATTCTTAAATAAAAAAAATCAGTTCCCATAAATTAACAAATTTAACAACTTATAAATTAACAAACTTTGCAAGTTACAAGTATCTATCGACAGGAAACAATTATTCAATCACTAATTCAAGTGGTCTTTATCAAATTCCAAAATCGATCACCAATCATCCCCACGACACTCTTAAATAACGACATTCTTAAATAAAAAAAAATCAGTTCCCATAAATTAACAAACTTAACAACTTATAAATTAACAAATTTTGCAAGTTATAAGTACCCGTTGACAGGAAACAATTATTCAACCACTAATTCAAGTGGTCTTTATAAAATTCCAAAGTCGATCACCAATCATCCCCACGACACTCTTAAATAACGACATTCTTAAATAAAAAAAATAAGTTCCCATAAATTAACAAACTTTGCAAGTTATAAGTATTCATCGACAGGAAACAATTATCAAACAATTATTTCAAACCGTCTTGATTAAATTCCATAGCCGATCACCAATCACCCCTACGACATTCTTAAATAGAAAAAAATCATTCCCCCTTAAGTTGACAAACTCGTAAAGTTTCCAAGCTACAAGAATCCATCGACAGGGAAGAATTATGCAACTATTACTTCAAGAAGTCTTGATCAAATTCCATAGCCGATCAACAATCATCCCCAGACTATTATCATCCAGGAGAAATCAGTTTCCTCAAATGAACAAACCCATAACATTCCCGCGCTCAAAACAACCGTCCGACTTGTACGATAGAGTACTTAATTTACTTTTAGCTAACCGGATACCGGTATAACGGGGGTAATAAACGCGAAGCAATTCACAATGAAAGTTTGTACGGCAATAATGGAGCTGGAGCCGGAGCTAGTGGCGATCCGATCCGATCGCTGTGCCGGTATGTCGGGCGTGGTCACTGGCTCAAATATTTATTCGCGCCAAGTGTACAAGAGCGAAGGAAATCACCCGATAAAAGATAAACGTCTATCTATTCGCACGTAGCTATGCGACAATGAAAAATTTCGAGACGGAGACACGAAGATTGGACGGGCGTTACGTCGCGTGACGGAATCTCAAGTGAAAAGTGCTCGATGGCTTTTACGTTTTACGAGGTTCATTCTCGAATCGGCAAGAAACGTAATCTCTATACGTCGTTAATTTTTTACGAGACTTATCGTTTAACCGAGTGAGAAAAGCTTGAGTTTATGAAACTCCGAGGTTTGAAACGTTGAGAATGATTAACGCTAGAATTACCGAAGCTGTCAGTATGATCGGATCCTAATTTTGTCGAAAATTTCTCAAATTGAAGAGACAAATGTTTCCTCACTAACTTGGATAGCAGAGTGTCTCATAAAAATTTTGTTAGTGTCCGTTAAAGAATTTTTTTTTAAATTTCAAATATGGGGTAAGTTCTTTTCAACCGAAAAGTTCATACAGTACACTGATAATTAAAATCTCATTTTGCGTTCATTTGATTACTAAGCTAAAGAGAAAAATATTAGCAAATTCTTCTCACGTGCGCATTAAATACTGATCTAAATTATATGATAATTATCAATGATCATTAAAATCATTGAATAATGGAATTATATGCAGACGAAAACCCGATAAAGTAGAAACATCGTAGGTAGAAAATTGACAAGAAATCCTGTACATGACACTTCATAGCAGAATTACTATATGTTTCCCACGTGACATCGAACAATTACCGGTGTTCTCCACGTTCCAATTAACAACTACATGAAATCGCAACACCACGTCCCACGAATCATGAAACACGTTTCGCGAACATTTCCTTCGATCACTTAAACCTCTTCCCGATGGAATTAGAGGATCGTTGAAGGGTGAGGTAACTATTACATATTATTAACACTGAACTGGTATACTATTACAGATCTACATAGTTCAAGCCCTTCTCTTTCACCGTCACGAGACCGATTTGTGCGAAAAATCCGTAGCACGCGGGAGAAAGGTTAGCCACGGGCTTCGATACGGCCGATCTCGTAGGAAAGGATTGCAAAAGATATAAACGGCCTTTTACAGCCAACGGAAAACCTTCTCCCTCTTCGTATCGCTTCCAATTAGTGCGATAATAAATTACTTTGTGTTTCGTGCAGTCACGTTATAAAGAAGTAAATACGATCGAGTAAATGAAAAGCCTCTATCCGAACGATTTGAGAGGGAATTAAAGTTGGAAAATGTTGGTGATCTGTTTTTAACAGAATATAAGATTTAAGATGGATATAGAGATAAGGGTGATTTTTCGCATGAAATTTCATTCGAATTCAGTGGCAATAAGAGAGACAGGCTCACGTTTGTCGAGTCAGAGTCGAACTTTGAATTACGCAAGTGACTAGGAGATACCAGGAAGTCTTACACGAATGGTATGCACAATCGTATCTCCTATCTAGTTTTCCGAATACGGAATCGGTAATGGTGTATAATATCATCGTCGGAATCGGCTACTTTGAAACTAAAATCTTCGCGGGTATTTGTCCATCGATTATACGATAGATTCTATTTATTTTTAATCCATTAACGCCGGAAAGACTGGTCAACTCATCATTCTGAAACGTCTTCTCCATTAAGAAAGTATGTAAGATGTGTTTAACATCTCCGTTTTCTTGTTAGACGAATAGGAAATTTTCTAACAAGATAAATTCTTCAATGAACGACGTAATACGCTTGCATCGTTAATGCTATGTTCCAATGATGCGATTAAAACGAGATTCTTGAATTCACTGTAACGCAATCAGCGTTGAAATTCCACGGAAACACGGTAATGGATTTTTTTTCTTTGTGATATGCATTATTATATTCTGAGATATGAAATGATATTAGTATGCAATGGTTGATTTATTTTGTCAGTTAAAAAACTTTATATCTCTATGTTTTTATCGGTATCGATAACGGAAACGTTCAACGTCGTGAGTGTGCAATGAAACGTGAAAAGTAGGATATCGACGTATGCAAAAGAACTCACTTGAAGTATGAGTGTTTTGAGCTCTTGATCGCTGAGAAAGGATGGCTTGTAGTGACCTTCCGTGTACGAGGTGACAGCACCAAGGATGGTCTTCAAGTGTTGCACCGCCATCCGGAGAACCGTAAGCTTATCGAGCTTCCGGGACATGGCGTGACACATTGGCACCATAGCCGAAAGTTCCGTGATATAAGTATTCATTTTATCCCTTCTTCGTTTCTCGATCTCGCTATGGTTTTGCCTGTAAAGTAATACGGATTGTTTTCGATTATAGTGAATGCGATGGTTCATGCATTTTCTTCTATTTTTTGTTGCTGTCGAGTTTGTAATTCTCAGACAAGTTTCCCTCGATTTGAAAAATAAATGTGATATAATTTTTTAAGTTCTGATGCGACTTTATTTGTCGCTGGAAGATTTCATCAGAGAATTATCAACGATGCAATTATAATTGCACGATACAGGCGGTTCTTGACTTTTGTAAATTGGTAACAATTTAATTTTTTACAGATTTTTGTGAATGTTGCAAAAATCGTTGGTTTCCATGCAGTCGCTTTAATGGAATGGCTATTAAAGGTTTTCTGATATTGTAATATTGTCAGTAGTATTGTCTACTGGAGGTTAGACAATCTCAAACTTACAATGGAACCACATGAAAGTGCTGAAACACTCATTATTTTGATGATACTGATAAATAAATAGTTTACAATACAATTATTAATATTTTTCTGTATTCCTCTATTTTCGAACATGCAACATTCGCGCACAGTTTGAGGAACCAAATATGCGCGAAAATTGAGAGACGCCTGTACTCCTTTTTTCCATAATTCAGAAACTGTACAAAATGGAGAACTATTTAGTGTCGAACGTGTAGAATTATTAATTCGAAGTAAAAATGTCTTTCAATAAAACGTAAGAAATTTTACAATTTTCTATAAATTGTAAAAACTTAATTGCGAATGATCGCCAATGAATTACGTTACTTGTTTCCTCTTTCTATTCGACACTTTCTTTCATGCAGTTCGGCATTGCAATCGGTAGAATCGGTTCTTCCATAATTCAGAAACTGTACAAAATGGAGAACTATTTAGTGTCGAACGTGTAGAATTATTAATTCAAAGTAAAAATGTCTTTGAATAAAACGTAAGAAATTTTACAATTTTCTATAAATTGTAAAAACTTAATTGCGAAGAATCGCCAATGAATTACGTTACTTGTTTCCTCTTTCTATTCGACACTTTCTTTCATGCAGTTCGGCATTGCAATCGGTAGAATCGTTTCTTCCATAATTCAGAAACTGTACAAAATGGAGAATTATTTAGTGTCGAACGTGTAGAATTATTAATTCAAAGTAAAAATGTACTGTTTGAATAAAACGTAAGAAGTTTTATAATTTTCTATAAATTGTAAAAACTTAATTGCGAATGATCGCCAATGAATTACGTTACTTGTTTCCTTTTCCTATTCGACACTTTCTTTCATGCTGTTCGGCATTGCAATCGGTAGCATCGTCGTGAGTAAACCTTAAAAGACGATTTAACCAATAAAGGAGGCTTTTGTGAGGGAGAGCCGCTGATTTGCCTCCCAAGAATTTGCATTCATGGCCCGTAACGATGAATTGGTCAGCGGAAGTCGTCGCTACGAGAAACTGGTTTCAGTTTACAACAGTCTCATACGTTGCTCTTATTAATTTGAGATTGCCTCGGATACCGTGGCGATATGTCGCAAATAAGACGGCGTCCAACAACCGTGTATTATCATAATTTAGCTTCTGGCCGATCGCCGTCCCTTCACGCTGATTATACCTGCAGTTCTTACCGCGCTATTACGTAAACACACAGACGTGTAAGCGGTCGCATTGATTACAAGAGACAGGGAAATTTAAAAAGACGAAGAATTTCTCCTTATCATTTATCACGTGCGCGAAGATTGCATTAAAATTGAAGAAATATCAGGTAAGAAATGCTTTACAGCTACATTGAGTATTTTGCTGGATTACGTTGCAGAATAATCTACTTAGTTTTCTAACGTTCTTTTTTCTCCTGAGATAAATGAGGCGTTTAACGGAAAAATTTAATTTATACGTACGTTGCAATTATTTCAAGCTGTTCGTGTTCATTCGGATAAAGTAGCATTTTTTTACATTTCATTTACGAACCACGTTACGTAATATCGATACAAGAAACGATGTAAAGCTACAAAACAGTTGCAAAAATAAAGATAGAAAACGTTAGTTGACGTATGTATGAATAAATCTTAGGTTGTTTGGGACAATTGAAAAGTGCACGAAAATGACTGCGCAGTTTTCGTTAAAGTGTGTTAAAGTTACGGGGAAGACGATTGGATTAATGACGTAGAAGATGAAGCCAGAGCAAAGAAGCAAGGCAGGTCAAGGTGGCATTTACCTTGACAATACCTGACATAATATCTGACATAACCGCTGACCAAGATTAAAATTTCCAAACTCAACTCGGTTTCTTGATATACCAAAAGTACCGACGTTTAGTACGTTTACTTTTATCGCATTTTTCCTGCCTAATGTTTCCTTTAAACACGGACGACAACCGGGATTCGCTAACGACGGGACTTCGACAAATGTGCAGTCAGCAAGTTCATTTTTTTGCACTTTTTAACTTGAAGTATTGTAGTCACCTTGGCCGCGACTGTTAGTGTTAAATGGCTGTAGAATTTCCCATGATATCATAAGTTAAACGATAATTTAACCCTCAATAAACCCTTTTGACTTCGAGATTACATAAAACATCTAATTGTAAGTTTCTATTTTTCAAATCAAGTTTTTAATTTTGCCAAATATTACAATTTAATTCTTAAAAGTCATAGGTCGTCAAATTTCAATGTTTAAAAATCAAAAATTATTAAATTATTGTGTAACTGATATTCAAATACTATACAAAATTTGGACTATAATGGGTTAAGAAGAATACCACGATGATTAAGATATATGAAGCGATATTCACTAATTGATAGTTGGAGTCTTTCGAATTTATTTGTAATTGCACGCATTTCGCTTTTTGATAACGCAAAGTATTCAACTTACTTCTTACTGTCGTCATTTGTGCGAACGGATTTGGCGTCGTCTCCTGCATCGTCTAACAAATCACTTCCGTCGCTGAAATGGAAAGTGAATTATATATTAACACGTTTCTATTTTTAGTATGATATATTATATGATAAAGAAAATTAATAGACAGTGAAAATAATCGCATAAAAATCTTAAACATTAAGTTCAGATGTTTGATCAAATTTTAATGCCTCCTTCATCTTCCTCTTTCAAATATTATCAATAGTTTCTCAGCAATCCTCAAAAATCACATTTCATTGTTTTATTTATATCCTTCAGTATCCTTCAATATAATGTTACTCAATGTTATCCTTATATCGCGAAACTGCAGAAAAAACTGAATGTTCCCGAGTCGAAGGATTGATTTTCTGTTGGTTTTCTTGATTTTTTATACTTGAAGAAAATTAAAAGAGAATTTTAATGTGTATGATCTGACTATTAAACTCTATATTTTTTTGATTATCTGTAGGTACTCTGTGGATGCGGATATTTCCGTTTTCACGTTTGAAGAAAATCGAAAGAGTATTATAAAAAGATTTTCTAGGTTCTCCTTTAATCCTCTTTTATTGTATCTAAGAAGGAATTTTTCATTATTTATTAATTATTAATATTACTTAATTTTTTAAAAAGTAAATTGAGTGACAACTACGAAAAAATTAATTTGACGGAAACTTTATTTTTATAACATTTTAGTTATATTAGTAATAACTAATACTGCAATAGTACAAGAAATTTAACCTGATGAAATGTTTGTTCCAAAGGACCACAACGTCCAATATACAACCCGAGACATTTTAATTTCAGGAAATTTAAGTGAAAATATCAAAGCTGTTAACATAATTAACATTGTTAATGTTTGCATAAAAATGATGATCAATGATATACTGTATATAGGAATACCTGTAAATAATGAGTTGGAGTGATCTAATACTTCTCAAATGAAAAGTTCATAAAATTCTAAAAATGTATATAAAAAATGACAGTTGTAGAGACGAATGTATAGTAAACTTTACAATGATTAAATAATAAGATGAAAAATATGATTTCTCGCTGGTTTTATTTAATTATTTATATTTTTATTTTCATTGTTGACATGAAATAAGTAAGGAATAAATTAACAAATAAAAGGATTTTTACTGTAATCTATTACAATTCGATGTCTAATTAATAAAAATTTGTATATTTATTTTCCGAAAATAGACGAAAATCAAGAGAGAAATATAACGACTAATAGAGAACTAATTGTAAGGAGAATAATAGAAATATGAAGGAAATGTAAGAGAATCATAAATGATGATTTCAGGGTTACCAGATAATCAACAGAAATTCATAACTTCGACTCGGGTTAATACCTTGAGTGCCTTGGGAGTCGCGTGGAACCGTCGCTATTGTATTCATTGTTTCTTTTGACTTTTAAATATTAATATGCACGAATATTTTAATATATTCAATATTCAAATATTTCTGGTAGGCAAGCAAAGTATAGCTATTTACCTTTAACGTTTCTATTCCATAAAGATATGATTTTAGTAGGAAAAGTTTCAGGAAGCAGTAATTCAACAGGCGATATACGGATGGCATTCAACGTGTTAACTTTCAAGACGAAAACGTATAGTTTTACATTCGACTCGGTTACAATATGTTTGCAAACTTGCAATATCGCGTGTCCGTTTCGATTAGCTTCGATGGAGAATAATTTAGCCAAATATAATTGAGGAAGTCCTATCGGAGCAGCGAAACATTGTCGAAATGTCGAGAAACCAGGAGTGCAAATCTGAAACAATTTCTTCGTCGTAGAACCCTTCAAAGGCGCGCTACCCCTTTGATAATGAATTTCGTCAAGTTTCGTTCGCGTAAAGCTTCGTCTTGCGCCTTTTACATTCGAACGTTTGAGGAAGCGTACTTAGACTTCTTACCGCAAAAAACACTTTTGGTTCGTCGGTATGTCGCGTTTGTTAAAGACGAATGTACCGAACCCAATGGAGAAATTCATTTTATAACAATATTTTTTGAAAAGAGATACTTTCAATTTAAAGTGTTTTATATGGTATGTGAAACCAATACGGCTTTATAGCTTAATTCTCAAAATCAGAATAGCACGTAATAAAATCACCTACTTATTCCAATTGGAAAGAGTTGAATTTCTCTGAGAACCTTGAAAAATTCCGAGTTTCATACTATGTACGAATACAAGAAAGACTAATGAAAGAAAGAAATGTTAACGAACTCACAATTCCTGTTTCGTTAACACTAGAACTACTGACGTTAAGTCTCTTATATTTTAATATATTAACACTACTAGAACGACCGGCGTTAAATCTATGACATTCAAATATATTAAATAAATAGTTTGAAAAAAGGAGAATCAAAAGGTGGAAAATACGATCGGTTCGGAAATCTGTGTTTCATAAGATCAGCTTAGAATTTCTAGACTAGGACTCTCCTATAAACTTAAGGAATTATTGGAAAAAATTGTGAATAACTCATTTTGACTTGCTTGGTCGTTCTAGTGTTAAATAAACACTTTGGCAAAAGAGTAATCAAGAAATTGTAAAGATAATCGTTTTGGTAATCTGTACTTTATAAGACCAAGGTAGAATATCTGCTCCATAACTCTCCTATAAACTTTGAAAATTTCTGAAAAAATTGGAAACCAGTCATTTTGATTTGATTGACAATTCTAGTGTTAAAATCGTATTTCAAGATATCCCTGGTCCATTTAATAGAGCGAGAATCGAAGTAAACCACTCGACAACTCCAAATTAGATACATTTCGGTGAGAGGTAATGTAATACAACTCTTGGGCAGTTGGTAAAGCCAATTTGGACCAGCCACTTCCCGAGAGGCGGAAATCTTAAGTTTCGATAATGATTAAGTTAACCCTTTGAGCGGGTAACCGACACCTTGATTGGTAATTACTTGGAGCCACGAGCGTTTACGGGGAAACATCACGAAATACACCGTCAATGGAAACGGGGTGAGCGAGGGAGAGCAGAAAGATGTTTGTAGGTGGAAATATCAGTCTTGAATACATTTCGCAGGCTTCGTTCCGATAGGCATTCCCCACGGATACTAGGCTAATGTGTAACAAACCAATACCATACGACTTCTACTCTCTGTGGGTTCTGGCGAACTTTCTCTATGAACGGCAAGGTGGCTGGAGCCAAGCCGATACTTTCAAGTAATAGAAAATACAGGAAGAAGGGCCGAT
Source organism: Cerceris rybyensis (assembly GCA_910591515.1). Lineage (NCBI taxonomy): Eukaryota > Metazoa > Arthropoda > Insecta > Hymenoptera > Crabronidae > Cerceris > Cerceris rybyensis. Next base: position 13,158,849 of record OU342790.1, read on the forward strand.
GTAAAAGCGATTCTATGCCAAAGAGTAACGCGGCATTGTGATATTTTTCTTCGTGAAATTTATTATTTTAAATTCACACTTACAATGTGTCGAATATTTCTATGAATATCAGCCTATGGCATTTCAATTTTTTTTCCAGAAAATTCCTCGTTTGTGGATTGCTTTTGTTTATTAAAATTTTTCACAACAAATTTTGCTCTCTTCCCACAATGTAAATATCATTTTTTCAACCATAGTCTGTTAACACTAGATCTGAATGTTAAACTTGCTATGTTAGATATTTTGAATGAGTATTTCAAAAGAAGAATCAAGCAGGAAAGAATATGATCGGTTGACCTTCACCCTCTCCTTAAAAAAGATCACTCTAAAGGTCTCTTCAGCCTTTTCTGACTCGCAGTTAATTTTGTATTAAACAATTAAGATTTCTTTTCAATACTCTTTGTAATATCTTTATAGAAAATAATACATATCCACAGTTTATAATTTCCCTCTATTTTGGTTAAATTGAACATAGATTTTGTTAAAAACGATTCCAGGATCGAATGAAGGGCAGCAATTTGTGTATTACAACATATACGTGAAATCTCCACTATCAAGTTTCTCTACAAATTTGAAAATGTTTATAAAAAAAAAAATAGCAATTCGTTACTTTTATGTACTTTGTAGATCGAGTATCAACCCTCCCCTTCGACTGTGCATAGACTAGTCAGAATAAAAATAGAAGACGCCACAAACGACCAGGTACTGACAGTTAAAAGATGGGCAGAGTGCTCCGAAAGGAAGCAGCGGAGCTTCTGCTTCCTAAATGCCTCTTACCCCCACTCCATTTTTACAATTTCCAAACTCAATCTTCAAAACTTAACTCACCCCACAATCCTTCACTTTAAAACACTGAGTTTGACAATTCTAAAAACGAAATGGCGGTAAAAATCACTTAACCCATTAAGGACCAAGCATTGAAATGAAGAAAGAAATTTATAATTAGTTTTTGGTTTACATAATGTTGCGTGAACGCAACTTTGGGCCTTAACCCTTTGCGGTGCTATGTCGAGCAGTACTCGACATAAATTTTCACTTGATTTTATCTTCCCACAATTTAATATCGATTTTCCAATTTCACAATGATTTTGCAATATCACCTAAATGTCCGTCAATATCCATAGTTATTGATATCATTTAACAAAATGAATAATCAATGATAGGAAATATTGCAAAATTAATTTTATTTAGCTCACTACCAAAATTAACGAAATAATTCGGACCGCAAAGGGTTAATGGGTTAAAAACCAGAAGCTCCGCCTTTCCCATTCATCTTTCATTTATCAAACCATAGTATTTGTAACATTTAAAACCAAAAGGAGAAATCAAACGGGTAATAAATAAAGCACTTACTGACAGGAGAGTTTCCGCTTTCTAGAAACCACAACGAACTCATCCGACGTATCGGTGGCGGTCGGTCCATGGCTGGGGGTGGTGGAGGCGGTACGTTGATGATGATGATGATGATGATGGTGACGGTGATAGTGATGGCCGGAGGCGGGTGCCTGGTCGGGGACCATCGTCGGGGGTGTCTCCATGTGCCGGGGCGGTTCAGCCCCCGTTGCGACCTGCGGGGTGGTGTCGTCAGTGGCGGTGGTGGTGGTGGTGGTGGATGCGGAGGTGGAGGTCGAAGTGGAGGTGGAGTTGGTGGTAGCTGTGGCGGTGGTGATCGTAATGGTGGTAGTGCCCGTGGTGCTGGAGGTGGAGGTGGTTGCGTTGTTGGTGCTGCTGCTGGCGGGGGTTGGAGTCAGGGTGAGACCTTCGCCACCCCCCGCCGTGGCGGCGGTTACTTCTCCTACCCCCGATCCTGTGCCTATGTCGCCGAAGTAAACCGTGGAGCACGAGCTTCTGGAAAAAAGCACGATTAACACGTTAATCGTTCGAGGATGGAGAACACGTGACTGTTTTATATTTGTCGACGTTGCGACACTAAACGATGACTGTAGCGGATGAGACCTTCCTTTTCAGGTGCATTTTACTGGAGATTGTTCGTTATAGACTTCATCGTCGACGGATATATCCGATTGTGACTGGGTCTTTTCGTTTTATTCATGTATTTTGTAATGAAAGTTTAGTTACGCAATGGATCATCGATGGGGTATTTCGGTAAGTTTGTTGATGTTAATAAGTACCATTCGGGAGAAAGAAGAAGTCACTTGGTTCGGTTATGGAGTAAGGGGAGCGTGTCGCTCGTCTATCTCTACGATATCACTCCTGGAATTCTGAGATAGACGAATGACAATGGAAAAGAAAACTTTTCTTTCGCCATTCCTGAGGCAATGTAACGAGTATGAAGCTTTTTCGGCCAGAAAGGCATTAAATTCGAAAATGACGGTGGAACGAGGGATGTCTTTATTCATCTGGTGAACCGGAGAAAACTACTTGCTGACTGACTTCTTATTTCTATTAACCCTTTCGCTCCGAGCGCCGCATATATGCGACATCCATGCGACGACCTGTGGGTACGAGCGCCGCATATACGCGACATCCAAATAATCTGTATACACTTGCTATCTATAGTCGATGGCAATATTTTTCGTTATTAGTTGAACATTTTCTGTTGATATTATTAAGATATTGGCTTAACGCCTTGCACTATCGGTAAACTCGCAAGAATCCATGCCTAAACCGAACGCCCGATATACGATATCTCACGACTGACAAAGATTACCGCGCTAGTATTTAATTCACGCAATGGAACTTCTGTGAAACTCAAATGAATTTGAATCAAAGTTTAAATTTAATAATCCTGCACGGGGACATACGATCTTATTCGAGATATTAATACTTTGCCCGAGATTAATACCACGAGTCAGACTCGTGATATTCAAGTTTAGCCTAAAATTTTCATCACGAGTCAGACTCGTGGAAATAGTGCAAGGGGTTAATCACTTCTTAAAACTGCTCTTTGTTGAAACAACATCAAAGCTTATTACTTCTTCAACTTCTAGACTTAGAAAAACGTATATGTAGAAACAAGTGCACTGTGCATATTTCTAGCGCAAGTTTCCGTTCAGTGACGGTACTTCGGCGGATGAGACTGCCGTAGCGAAAGGGTTAAATAGTATGTTATGGGAGCGACGGATTAGGATGTTAATATTTGCAACGGCTACGTTAAGATGTACCGTTGTTGTGGGGTGGAAACCGTTACTTTAGCTCATGGTGCTTAATCGGCGAAGACAAGGATGCACAGTAAGTAAAATTTAATTTAAAAGTACTAAACGATATTAACCTTTTACATTCTGATGCTCCACCTGAGAGGACATCGTTAGTCTACCATGTCACTCGGTTTCTTTCTCTAACGGGTCCTTCGAATTAATTAATGATTACAGAGGATGAATTCATTGCATCGTAACATTTAAAGAAATGTGTGTTTACCTGAACTTTTCTATTGAAATGGCACAACATTGCAAATATCAAAGTGCCATCAAGTTGCTAATAGATAACGACAGTAATTGCTCGGAGTGCAAAGGGTTAAAGATTTCAGGGGTATCGATAAAAAGTTTTAATCACTTGTACGACGTAAATGAAACGATGCATGTAATTATTACGTAAATGTTATTTCATCTAAACGATTATCCTACGTATTAATTACTACCGCCTGGTAATTCCTTGTAATTGCAAATCTTAACGAACACGTGTAACGTTTCTTCTGTGTCATGATTATTCTTAAGAATTCATTATCAGTTTATGTTCTTCCAACTTGAAATCACGGTGTGGTATTCCATAATAGCTATAAAGCTACAATAGCGAAAGGTCTGTGACTATTGAACTGCAATAAGTGATCTTTCCAGGGTACAATACGCATGTGTGACGTGTGTGTACCTGTTCTGGCAGCTTTTCTACAAACAATGCCCCTGTACATTTTATCCCTGGTGCACTTTCTGCTTGACTGACCATCGACTTCCTTGCAATTCAGCGATATAATCTTGAAAGTTAATCTGTACACGATGCACGTTTAAGTATAAATAATAATCGTGCGCCGGTGAGGCACGTGTGTCTCTGATATAACGTGCGAGCGAATTGCATGTGATGCTTGCGCGTAACACCATTTACGTGTATTCTCAGACTTGTGTTAAAATAATATTTATGTATTTTTCTTATCGCTGTAACGTCGTGAAAAATGAAACGATATTACTTAATAAAAGCTTTTTCGGTGTTGGTCCTGAGGATTTATTTATTTTTCGTTTTTTTATTTATTTGTATTAGATGTTTTGCAAAAATTTAGCAACAATGCGGTGCATTGATGTTGAAATGTGATTTATTTATTGTGAGGTTGGTTTAGATAAGTGGAGTGAATTAAATTGGTGGCAGATCAGTGGTGCCGACTTCAAACTATTTTTTTCTAAATTACTAATTAATATATTATAATATCAGTAAGTGGAAAGTCACTTGAAATAATGAATCTTAGGTGGAATAATAGCTGTAAAAACCGAAATCTATAAAAAAGAATGGGAGCTATAGTGAGGTAAGGTGAAAGCTCGGATTCGCAATCAGTGGTTCCCACTTCAAATTATTTTTTCTAAGTTACTAATTGAAATTTCATAATAACAGTATGTGGAAACCCTCCTAAAATAGTAAATCCAAAGTGAAATGAACGTCGCTGTAAGAACCGAAAACTACAGAAAAGAATCAGAGCTACTGTGGGGTGAGGGGTGAAAACTCGGACTCGCAATCAATGGTTTCGACTTCAAATTGTTTTTTTCCAAATTACTAATTGAAATTTAATAATATCAGTATGTGGAATCCCTCCTAAAACAGTAAGACCAAAGTGAAATGACCGTCGCTGTAACAACCGAAAACTACAGAAAAGAATCAGAGCTACTGTGGTGTGAGGGGTGAAATCTCGGACTCGCAATCAGTGGTTCCGAGTTCAAATTATTTATTTCTAAATCTCTAATTAACATTTCATAATATTAGTAAAGTAAAACAGTAAACGCTAAGTAAAATGATCGTAGCTGTAAAAACCGAAAACTCCAAAAATAATTGAAGTTACTGTGGGGCGAGAAGCTAATAGCTCACGCTCGCAATCTGTAGTCCCGACTTCAAATTATTTTTTTTAAATTACTAATTAATGTATGATAATATTCGAAGATGGAAACCCCCCTCCAAATAGTAGACCCTTGTTGAAATGACCGTAGCTTTTAGAAAAACATATCTGCGCAGCTTTTTTCGACTTTCTTAGTCTAAAAGAGAGGCATGGCAAGGAACGACGACGCTTCTGCAAGATAACGCCAACTAGTTCCGTATATTATGATGCAACCTACGCGATTAGCGTAATTCTATTTATTCATAGATACATGCATACACTCATAAATGCAACGCTCCTACCGCGCGTTACAATGTGTCGCTGCGTGACGATATAAGTTCCACGCGATGCCCCTGATGTGTTCGTGACATTGAGCTCGTTAGGTTATTACGGAAAAATGATATCACGCTACCGGAAGAAATGTTTATAGTTTTCAAACAAAATTTCTCTCACACTCTCTAACGACATTTCAAATTTTACGTTCTGCGTCCTCAACGGAATTCTTCTTTCCCTTGCACTTTAATTTTCTACTTTCCTTTCAATTTCATTTTATGTGAAATTAATAGTAACATTAGAGACTAAATTTTCTGCAAAGAAATGGACATGAAGTTGCTACAATTGGCACATTTTATAATTGGCTGCTTCAAATGATATTACACCTAAGTACAAAACGAATATTTAAAATGGACTTTTAAAAGAACACTCGAATTTTCTAACGTAATTTCTATTTCAATTTTCCATGTTTATTCTGCGAAATGTACGAGTAAGTTATGTAATATTCTTCATGATTCTTTTTTCAAATATATTTTTTAGCATTTATAAATGTACTGAATTTATTGTCGATAGTTCCAACGCTAATTGCGAGAAAGTTTTAAAGCGAACCGAAGATAGCAGTATTTTTCATCCTCTTTGCCGACGATCCTTAATGACTATTAGATGGATACTTATCCTAACATCTTCCTCGCACATTAATAACATAGACTACGAGATATTTACGTGTGAACTGTTCTGTTACGTAACTCCGTGAAGATTGCAGATGAAGCCTCTGCCATGGCGTTAACTTTTTCTCTTATCCCAATTTATCAGCAGATAAAGTTATTATCAATGCACTATGCAAGGCTCAATCGGTATATGTTTATTTATTACACGTGTTACACTGTTTTTCTAACGTTTCCATAATGACTGTCATTTATCAATGACATTACGGTTGATAATTAACACTTCTGACGCGCCACTCGAAGGAGTTCGATTAAAGACGATGATTTCATTGATCTCTTCGTTGTAAAACGCAAGAATCAACGTGTTCGATGAGAAAGATTACAATTTATAATTATGATAATAATTAGGAAGTACGTTATTCCTGGAAAACACGTGAAATACCGTGGTGTTTGAAGCATGATATATTATCATTCGTAATTATCCTATTATTTTGTTGCAGTAATAACAGTTAATTGACTAAAGAAATATATAGCAACTCATATCGCAGATGTTTTCTTTTACTTTGAAGAAACTTCGCTTTGTCGCAAACAGTAGAATTTTTTCTGTATAGGGTGTTTTAAATACAATACGTACAATACAATGGCAACGGTGAAAGTGTTTTGGTGGCTGAGAGCAGACGTATGGCGGGCAACTAAGGGTTGATACCACTGTGAGGGTGAATTACCAAATAGTCCGCAAAAAGAGAGATATTTGGTGATTCAGAATCTCGTCTTTGAAAGTATTATGCACGCACTAATAGATGAAAATAAAATAATGGGTGAAAATAAGTGACTTTGATCACGTAGCACTGATTACTCGTCGGCGGTCAAGGGAGAACTGATAGCGAGACGAGCATCGAAATGATTTGTTATTAAGATTCGCGGAAAGGACACCTGAAAGTTACAAACGTCGATATCCGCCAAGTATGTTTTGATAACACGCCGCGATTGTTGTACTTCTTGGTTAGTCAAGTAAAAATAATTACTCTCGTTGCTCGCAAAACTAATTTTCAAACTGTACATGGAATTTAACGATATTATTTATTTATACAACTAACAATAAGAGTTACAAATAAAGTGCTTTATTTAATGTAGCGTTATTGTTAAAAAATAACTCATAAGTAAATATAAAATGTATTTGCAAAGCAAGCTATATATAATAACACATAAAGTCATAAAAGAATTCATAAAGAATTAATGTAAAACAAATTATAATAGAAAGATGTCTGCTGTATCGGCTCTTACCATTAGAATTTCTCCTGGATATTTTGCATAAATTGATTCTAATATCATTCTCGAATATAACGTTTTATATTAATTCAACACCAGATTTACGGCAACCGTCAAAAAGGGTTCTTACATTTTTTTAAAAACATTTCTCAAATGTATACAGAAGAATTACAGTAGATATATCACGCGTATCTTATAATACATAAATTACTTAACTAATTGCATTTTTTGCCGCTTAATCCATCTTCTTTCAAAGCACTTATTTAATATATTTAAATATACGAGATTTAGCAGCCGTAAATCTACTATAACGAGTGATACTCGTGATGCGATAAATTGGGAAGGAAATTTTCAAGTCTTACAAAACCTATTAAATTGAAAATATCAGTGAGATGCGAGACAATAAAATTATTTCTATAATATTAATATTACGTTAAATTATACGATGTATCAAGAATCACTGATCAATGTTTATTTTACTAATTTAATTCTGAACTATTGTGGAGGCAGTCGCAAAGTAAATGGTACGGCAAGGGGTTAAACAGTGCTCAAATGGAAACGGCATCCAAAATCTCCCAAAATTTCTATATCTTATATTAATTAAATTTTTCAATGTACAACTATTCCAAGATTTTGCACGCAAAAAAATTAAAATGATCGTACCACATTCACATCCTCCCCTCTATCATATAATATCTTTCCAGTTTACGTTATCATACATAATATAATCTTCAAACGAAGAATATAGAAAAAAACGTTGATAATAAGAAAAACCATGGGAAAAACGGTGATCGGTGTGACCAAGCGTTTCTGTGCCGATCGAAGAAAGGTTCATTACCCATAGATCTCCGAGACAATGATAAACTCTTGTTACGTAATAAGTTGTACGTATAAAATGTCGGGCATCGGTTCACGTGTGTGAACGAGGAAGAGAGAGAAAGGATGGAAAGTGAACCCCCGTAGGGCAGCGTTCGCAGTTGCGCCATGCTTCTTTGAAAGTTCTCCAGCGGCTAAACTTGGAAGCGGTATCCGCGGCAATTATCAGAAGAACATTCGATAGCTCGCGGTGTGGAAAGGCTCGTTTAATTCGCCTCTACATACCTTTGGTAAACTGTACGCGATTTAATCCGTTAAATCGACAATTTCATAGTTACCGCGATTTACTCCGTCGATTTATCCTTCGTTTCGCGATTCTGATCAACGTGCACGTGTAGTGTGCAGAATCCAAACGAATTTGAATGCACTAGCGTACAAGGTGTATGATAATTATTTATCACGACGTATCAGTCGTTTTGCACTTTTAAATCGGTGGACATTTGCAAAAGGAAACGGTTGCGGAATTTGCGAAGGGGTGAAAAAAGTGGGTCAAACTTTTGTTGTATCCCACTTCTGACACCAATTTTAATGTTGTATGCCGTGGATGGTTAACAACAGTTTATTAAGAAAGAACTATTGCGCGCTCGGAGTTTTAACAGTTCAAGGGTGACGTCGTCGCGAGATGCCGACCGTCAGCAATTCGATACAAAATTCCTGATTTAGTCTGTCTAAATTTGGTAATGAGACTGGCATTTTAAAGGACCTTAAACTAGTGTGGTGGGAGGTTTGGATGACTCTGACTTCTCGTGACTAAGGTTCAAAAAGGGCGATCGCTTGTCCAGCGACTTTCGCGAAGACCAAAGGTCTTGAAAACATATTTTGGAAGAAAAAGCGATGACGGAATCGAGGATGAGTAATATTCCCTTTTGGACCTTGAATCACGTTGAGTAATAATATTTGGAGCTAATATCTTATTGTCAGAGAAGATAGCGAGTTTGAGAAAACGTGAATTCAGTTGGTATCCAACACTTTTTTATCATTGCATTTGTCTCGTTGCTTAGGTAAAATATTATCTTTGCCGTTTTCTTCTGTTTTTAATCTTCATCAGTCCCTGGGGTCTTTTTTTACCCAGATCGAGATTTCATTTGATCCTAATCGCGATTTAACACTAGATTTACAGCGCCAATTTGACTCATTCAAAATTTGATTATTACGTATACATAATATATTGGTTGGTTAATTTTTTAATAATAACTCTTTCATTTAAATTGAATTGGAACTATTTTCTTTGTAAAAAATTTCAATTTTCTTATATGAAACAAATTGGCTCACTTCAAAAAAGTAGCTATATCAATATCCGTAAATCTAGTGTTAAATACGTGATTTAATACGATTTGATTGCCACGATTAATCTTTGCAAATTGTTAGTAAATAAATAATATTCTAAATAAGTTATTATAAAGAGAAAATGAATAAATCTTGTTTTTTGATAAGAAGGAAATTACAGATCGGGAGAAACTCTAGGGATTTTAATCTGAATATTTTAAAGGGTTGGATGCTGAGAAATGTTTTTTTTTTGATAAAAAAAAGTTGATTTGTGCAAAATACTTCAATCGATAACAGTGTCAAGCGTGTTGTTAATTAGGCCGTTCGCACGGTCGAACGATCTGTCGATTATTAAATGAAAAACACGTAAAACGAGTTCCTTCGAATTAGCAGGTACCGATGATTGCATACAAAGGCAGGATAAAGCTCGGCTATCCTGTAAAAGTGATAACACCATTGGTAACATCGAGCGTCAGAAATCAGCAGTGCTAACGAGGCCAGTTGCTAATTCAAGGCTGGCTTACGGTACGTATAATCGTATTATTATGAAGTACGTGTATACAGTTATGTCATAATGCCGAAAACTATTCTCTTACTTTTTCTTCGTCGCTTCGTCGCACGAGTCTATCTCTCATTGTGGATCGACGATGATCATAAATAAAGTCGATCATTATCGATACCATTGTAAAAAAACACAAATTCCAAAATAGAAAATGCAATTCAAAAATTCATCCTTAATTGATGACGATTCGATAATTAACAACAGCAATAACAATCATTAACATTGAAAAGAATCGAAAAACTGCAAGCCAAAGGAAGATAACAAAAAATACCAAAACAACATTGAACATTTCTACATCTTCTCAACTTGCCTTCAAAATTGAAGAATACTTCACCCTTTCTCGACATCCGGAGTATCAGCCTAGCACAATAAAGCGTTTATAAACATAACACAAGCAATTCGATCCGAAAAAATGTGAAAATAAGCTACTTCAATCGGAATACTATTAATAACCAATATTTCCTAAATCCGAAGAATAAGCCCGAGGCGAAATATTAGTATATTTTTAAGTCTCCAAAGTCCTCATTTCTTTGATGTAGAAATTTGCCGCCTACAATTGAATGCGAATATAGTTCTCAGAAAGTCTCAATGAGGATTTTGAGGATGAAAAAAGAGTTTTTTGATTATTTAAACTGAGATATTAAACTCAAAATCCTCAAAAATATTATAATTAAAATCTAAACCTAATTCTCAAAATTCTCAATGAGTTTTTTGAGGACTAAGCCGACAATTAAACAATTACTTTAATTCAAATGGAAATCTCAATATTCTCAATGGGTGTTTTGAGGACTAAACCGACATTAATAAAGTCTCAAAGTCTTCATTGAGGAGTTCGAAGACGAAGAATGACCGAAAATTTCGTCTCGGGAAGTTCACAAATAAGTCCCACTTCGTTGCAGAGCTACTGAAATATCTCTTTCTCCGAGATCCCCTTTACAAGTACCATTACGCACGATAACAATGCAATCTTCTTCGACAATCGAAATATCGCACACAACGACATACCCTGGAGACTGACACGACAATTACTATACATTACAACAACGCATTAATATCACTTACTCTTGGTCCGCCGATAGATTATAGTAACTCCGTTGTTGTTGATGATGATGATGTTGATAGAGTTGAGTAGCATTCGATGGAAGAGTTGAAATGACCTGACCCCGATTGTCATGAACATGATGTTCCTGATGTAAACGTGGTTGTAATTCCTCCAACGAGATAAACTCCTGGGGCTCCTGAGATGAATGGAGGAGCTGCGTGTAACTCTGTGCCATTCCTTGGGCCACCATTTCCTGGCCAGGTGATCCACGAAAGCACAAGAGATCTTCGAGCTCCTCCTCTTGACTTTGTTCCTGGTGATATTGTTGATGATGCCGTGACTGTTGATCTTGACGGTAACGATGACGCTGAGGATGATGATGATGATGATGGCCACGGTTGTTCACGCTGGTGCCATCGTTGACCACAACGTCATCCTCGGCGACACCACCGCTATCCGGCAGTAATCCACCCTCGTCTGAAGATGCGCAAAGTGCTGGTACTTTTATCCTCACTTGAATTCCGATCAGAGTCTGAGTTTCTAACTCCGTTTGCAACGTGCGAACGATATCGAAGAAAGGCTCTGGTGCATTCACGAGAAATGAACGGGACGATTCGTCATTTTCAATGAATATTTTCAAGTTGAATTGGAAATCATCGTTAGAGATTTTTTGGGGTTTTGAAGCTTTTGGAACGACGTTTTGAGAGAATTGTTGGAGGGAGAGAGACGTCGATGAAAGAGTGTAGTGGTTGTATTAGGTTGGTAAGAAATTAATGTCGGTTTCCGTGCTTTCAAACTTTGGCGCTTAATCTTAAGATATCCATTTACTTCAATTGTTTATCTTGTAATATAGTTTTATAGTGCAGATGTTGCTCTACACGGTGATAGGTATGTTTTTATTTTTATTGTTAATTTGTGCTCTTTTCACGTTACTGCGTTTAAGATGGACAGGAAGCAAATTCGCGAAATATTCTTATACGAGTATAAACTAGGTCGTAAAGCTGCAAAAGCTACCCGTAATATCAACGCTGCATTTGGGGAAAATACTGTGAATGAACGATTAGTGTAACGTTGGTTCGACAAATTTCGTAATGGAAATGAGAGTCTTGAAGATGAAGATGACCGTGGACGCCCTTCGGTCGTTGACAACGATCACTTGAAGGCTTTGGTCGAAGCTAAACCACATACGACAGTTCGACAACTTCCACAGGAGGTAGATTTAAGTCATTAAACTATTATTGACTACCTAAAACGGCTGGGAAAATCGAAGAAACTCGATAAATGGGTGCCGCACGAATTAACGGAAGATCAAACCAATCGTCGTTATGAAATTTGCTCTGCGTTGCTGCCACACAATAAAAATGAACCATTTTTGCATCGTATCGTAATATGCAACGCGAAGTAGATGCTGTACGATAACTGTCGGCGATCTGCCCAATGATTGGATCATAATGAACGGCCAAACAAACTTTCCCAAACCAAAACTGCATCAAAAGATCATGGTGACAGTTTGGTGGTCGGTTGTGGGAATTATACATTATAATTTCTTAAAGCTGGGAGAAATTATCACAGCAGAGAAGTATTGTCAAGAAATTGATCAAATGCACCAGAAATTGCAACGATTAAATCCGGCATTGGTCAATCGACGGAGCTCAAATCTTCTCCATGATAATGCTCGCCCGTAAGTCGCGACGTTGCGACGCGTTGCATGATCAACAGTACGAAAGTTGAATAAATTGGGCTATGAAACTTTGTCTCATCTAGGATATTCACTGGACCTGTCATCAACCGATTACCATATTTTTAAGCATCTGTACCACTATTTACGGGGGAAAATCTTCAAGAACCAAGAGATTGCAGAAAATGCGCTCAAAGAATTTATCAATTCCAGAACATCAGAATTTTACAATGCTGGAATTCGAAAACTTGTCTCTCGTTGGGAAAAATGTGTAGATTGTAATGGCACTTATTTTGATCAAAAAAACTTATTCCCAATCGAAACCTGCGTATTTAACACTAGAATTACCGGCCACAAATCTAATATATTTTAATAAATTAAATAAGTACTTTGACAAAGGGGGAATCAAGCGACAGAAAATTTGATCGATTAGGTGATTTATGCTTATTGATATAGACGTAGAATATTTATCCTATGACTCTTATGTAAACTTGGAGAATTTTTTCAAAAATTTGTGTACCAGTCATTTTGACTGGTTTGGTACTTCTAGTGTTAAAGATAAAGCTTGAAAACCGACATTAATTTCTTACCAACCTAACATTTGAGAAGATGAGATAAAGTGAATTTGTTGGTAGTGTTTGGGACTTGTTTCTTGGAAACGAGCGACAGCTAACGATGCGACGGAGATTCAACGTATTATGAATCGTGATAAGATTCTAGGAGTGCAATTATATAAGGCAGAATGTAATTATTCAGTGGGACTTGTACCTGATGTAAAACGCGACTTTCTAAGTCACCGACCTCGCACTTAAACAGCCTATTAATTTTCATGGAAACGTGACGAACGTTTTATGGATCGACAAAGTCGCCTTTCTTTCATTTCGTTTGGATAGAACTGATGGATAGATGCGCGTGTGATAATGCGATGCGAATTGATAATGATGTGTTGAACAACACGCGACAAAGAAGTTAATGATTTCGTATTATTCCGTTTCGTAATCAAATTTTATACATTCCGTCGTTAGGCGAAATTTTGTTCCTTAATTTACAGAAAGAAATTGTTAGAAATTTCACACTTCTTTCTTTTCAAACGAGCTGATTTCTCAAAATTGTTGTAAATCTTCAGAAGTTCAACGTCACTTTGGATGGATACGTTTTTACAAAATTTCTTGTTGGAAGATATTGATAAAAGTAATTTGTAATTAAATGCGACTATTAGTGCGTACTATAAAAAATATTTTGAATTGAAATTAGTGTTACTCGCTTTTGTTTTCAACTTGGGACAAATAATTCAGAATCGGGTCAACGAAAGATGCGTATTTCATAAATAACGAAAGGTTTTGAAAGGTACCATATTACGTAAGGACCACCATGAGAAAAAAAGGCCAAAACACAACTCGCATTTAATACAGAATACCAGAAAATCGACATATACTCGATCATACATAAATCATTCATTAATCACGAAAGGAGCAAGCCTCCAACTAAAAATAATAATTTCAAAAATTCCTGTACTCTCATCGTCTTAATTAATTCTCCCATAAATTGCATATTTTTTAAGTAGAAATTATTTTAAAAGAGACACTTTCAATCGTTCCTTTTCCTAAAGAAAACCATATCCCTAAGGGGTCTAGCAGTATAAGGGGGTCGAAAGTGCCCTAGAGTCGATTTTATTCGACGATGGGTCATTCGATAGTTAACCATAATAAACTACTGTACACCAATTTTTAATTCCATAGTTATGAGATGAATTCATAAAATCAGTTTTTGCTCCAAAAACTGCTTCAACAACAGAGCAAAAATCTCACGCAGACATTATTGAATTCAAATAATTGCAAATTTACAATAATTTATTATTCATCTTCTCATTCGAAGGGAATAAAGTAAGCAATTAGTAAACATTTCTACGAAAAAATGCAAGTAGCAATGGTTGCAATAAATTTCTTCTCAACAGAGCCATGTTCTTGTGACATTAAAAAGACAAGCTCATACCATAATCGCCGAGATGTCGACAACTCGGGCGGACAGAGCTCGGATCGTTAATTAATCAAAGGATCTATGACGAACCGTACATATCTCTGGGCGCGTATTAATCGCCGTTCTCCAAGCGAAGGATAATTTTCTATTTTTATGACATTTTAGCAGCGTATGATCGCGAACACACATCAGAAACGAATGACGGCTCTTGCGAGATCAGCCATCCGCGGAAGGGAACATTTTCTTGAGACGTTTAAAATGATGTAACGTTTCGATGATCAAGCTGCGATTATTCTACTTCATGTAAGATCATTCCTTCAAATTGTCAGAGTACAATGACCTTCGTTTTTGAGATGTATTTTTTGATTCGTCACGTATTTATTTTAAACTGAATTTTGGTAGAAGTTTAAAGAGTGTTTTAATATTTTAATATGTAGGGGTTTTGTTTAACGCTAGAACTATTGGATTTAAATCTATTGTTATTTAAAGATATTAATTAAATACATTGGAAAAAGTAGTATCGTGAGGTGAAAAAGATTGGAGTAACAGTAATTTATATTTTGCAAGATAATGGAATATTTACTATATGGTCTCCTTATTTTAGAAAAGTTTTATAAACATTTAGGAACCTGCCTTGGTAGTTCTAGTGTTCAGTGAAATAAGTTGGTGGTAACTTTTCCTTATCTCGAATTGGAATACATAATAGATCTATTGTATTTAGATATATTAAATAAATACATTGGAAAAAAGAGGTATCACCAGCTGAAAAAGATTGGAGTAACAGTAATTTATATTTTGCAAGATAATGGAATATTTACTGTATGGTCTCCTTATTTTAGAAAAGTATTATAAAAATTTAGGAACCTGCATTGATAGTTCTAGTGTTCAGTGAAATAAGTTGGTGGTAACTTTTCCGTATCTCGAATTAGAATACATAATACCTAGATCTATTGTATTTAGATATATTAAATAAATACATTGGAAAAAGATGTATCACCAGCTGAAAAAGATTGGAGTAACAGTAATTTATATTTTGCAAGATAATAGAATATTTACTGCATGGTCTCCTTATTTTAGAAAAGTTTTATAAAAATTTAGGAACCTGCCTTGGTAGGTCTAGTGTTAATTAAAATAAGTTGGTGGCAAATTTTCTTTTTCTCGGATTAGGACACATGAGAGATAGAAATTTGAATGTAATTTATTTTTTTAGCACTTTTTTAGGGGTTTTGCTGTATTTATTGATTGCTCGAATTACTTGAAAATTTATTAATCGCGCGAGATTTCTTTCATGTTTTCGAAGGTGACTATTTGTGACAATGTTTTGGGAATTTTTTGAGACTGTTATAATGCATTGTCCACGATTAGCATGTAACAATTATTGCGGCTGTTAAAGTTACGATAAAATTTCGATTTCGTGCATGGAAGATAATAGTTTACATGTGCAGTAGTAACTGTCACTGAAAGTCATGCTTTCGTGATGTATAAAAAGTGATTTCCTTTTTTTTACGCTCGTTAAGTAGATATTTTAAATAGATGTTATCAAATAATTATAACTTCCTGCAATAGAAGTCGATATATACTACGAAATCGTGCAGTCTTCAATAAAAAAATGCTATAAAATGCAGTTCTTCCTGAACGACTTAGCAGAAATTGCAATATGAAGCTCGTAATTAAAAAATGCAAAAGTATAAATTATTTATCAAACGAAGAAAATGTAAGAAACTTGTATTTTTCTGGCATTTGTAATTCAAATATCAATACAAGTGCAAACGTAAGACAAAGTATAAAAATGTGAGTCTGGATACATAAATAATCGTAGAACTCAATTGACCTTTGGTTTTTAAGTTAATTACTTAACGATACCGTTTAATAAGTAATAACTACTTAAATCTGTAAGTAGAGTACTTAAATCGCCACGAATACTTGAGTTCCATGCATTCGATTTTCACGTGATTGAAGAATACGTGAATTATGGTAATCGACATTGACGGCAATAAAAAATAACGGGAATGTATCGAATTAACAAAGGACATGCCATTTTACAGCGGAAGAGTGTTAAGATAACGTGTAATTTTCCACGGTAAGGTGGCAACATATTAATTACGTAACAGAAAATAGCGTATCATCAGCATTATTCGGTAGGTAATAAAATGATTACGAAAGCCAATCGTATAGGATAAATTCAAGCTTCTTCTCCACGAATTATTCTAAGCAGATATATTAGCAAAGCAGGTTAAGTTTAGAAGCAAATTATTAATTTCATTTTCAAGATTAACAGGTTTTTTTATTGTTTGCTTGTGGCGGGAAAATTTTCAAATTTTCATTAATTTTTATGTGATCAATGCTTACTCATAGGATCACATAGAATTTTCTTTTTCCCCTGCGACAGGATGATTTATGAGATTTGCCAAAAATTTAAAGCTTCAATTTCCGACTTCAGTGGAACACGACATTTTGCAATAAAACAATACCTACGTATTGTTGGCCCATGAGTCATTTGCCACTTGGAAGTTTTATCGTCGAACAGTGCTGATTCTGCGATAGATTTTTTTTTTACAGAGTTAAATATTGCTCGTAACCGTGTAAATATAATTAACAGTAACAAATATAAAAAATATTTAGCAATTATAATGTGCAAGACTGAAGTAGTTAAGATTGAAAATACTTTAACATTTTTACTAATATTTCTCCAAAATAAATTTATTCTCCACAGTGAAAGCAGTTATTACTATGAATTTTTTTTTAAATTCTATTATTCTTGTAATATTCTATTAAATTTTTATAAATTTCTTACCTAATTTTCGATTACAATAATATTTTTAATTATTCACAAAACTATTCAACAATATTTCTTTCATTCTCGTAAGGGGCACTCAATTAATTTTGATATAAAAAAAATAAAAGCTTAATCGATATAATTCCTATAGTGTCAACTTACAGTTATTACCTGCTACTAATTAACACTTTTTAACATCCTACCCACTTCTGATTGGTCGCTTGCACGCAAATATTTCCCTGATACTGATATCTCTTCGAAAATTGCAAAGTTTCTTCACTGAGTCCTTGGCACAGTTAACCGCAATGAAAAATAACAATTTATTAATTTCTGTAGCGATCAATTAATAAGTTAAAGGTCCAAAAGTGTTGGGCCCCAAAAAGTCGATTAATCGACTACCGGTCGGTAAAGTGTTAAGATACTATTTATTCGCATTGTCGCGACATGTCGTAACAATCAAAGAAGTGTGTCACACGATGCCCGAACAACTATGTATTTTAACGTTGGATAACGTTAATTCTTCGTTCTGGTATAATTGTCGGACATTACGTTCACGTGTGGCAAAGAGATAGTCAGCAATCTCGTTCTTTAAAAAAAAAACTGACGATACTTCACGGCTAACCTTGGATAAAACTCACGTTCATTGCGCCGCGAAAACTTTATCAATCCGAAAATTGCAGCGGCAAATGTAATGACAATAACCGGTAAAGTTGATTTACAATGTCATTGAACGAAGTTTGGGACTTGTTCGTTGAAGAAATGTGGAATAAGTCGTTTCATTTTCCTATCTAGTTAATACCATTAACACTAGAACTACCGCCATTAAATCTATTATATTTCAATATATTGGAACTTTGGAAAAATAGGAATTGTTCGGTAGAAAAGATCATTGATTCGGTAATCTGTACTTTATAAAATCAACAAAAAATATTTCTTCTGCGGCTGTCTTATGAATTTAGAGAATTTTTGTAAAAAATTGAGAACGAGATTTTTTTGTTTCGTAGTTCTAGTGTTAACGCAGTGGCATTCATAATTTTTTTCTTTTTTTTTAACACTAGAACTATCGGCGTTAAATCTGTTATATTTCAATATATTAGAACTTTGGAAAAATAGGAATTGTTCGGTAGAAAAGATCATTGATTCGGTAATCTGTACTTTACAAAATCAACAAAAAATATTTCTTCTGCGGCTGTCTTATGAATTTAGAGAATTTTTGTAAAAAATTGAGAACGAGATTTTTTTGTTTCGTAGTTGTAGTGTTAACGCAGTGGCACTCATAATTTTTTTTCTTTTTTTTTTTTAACACTAGAACTATCGGCGTTAAATCTGTTATATTTCAATATATTAGAACTTTGGCAAAATAGGAATTGTTGGGTGGAAAAGATGATTGATTCGGTAATCTGTAATTTATAAAATCAACAAAAAATATTTCTTCTGCGGCTGTCTTATGAATTTATAGAATTTTTGTAAAAAATTGAGAACTAGATATTTTTGTTTGGCAGTTCTTGTGTTAACGCAGTGGCATTCGGAACCATAATTTTTTTCTTTTTTTTTAAACACTAGAACTATCGGCATTAAATCTGTTATATTTCAATATATTATATAAGGACTTTCGAAAACGAGGAATTACGAGATGAAAAAGATAATCGACTAAAAAATCTATGTTTTATAAAATCAACGTACAATATTTGCTATATCAGTGTCGCAGAAATTTTGAGAATTTAAAAAAAAATTAAGTATCAGTCATTTTGACTTACTTGGTAGTTCTAGTGTTAAATCCAACAGTAAGAGAAATATTATTACTGCATGTGTTGTTCATAGTCTTTTTTCCCTTGTATTCTAACATAATATTTCTTTATTTTGGAAGTTTCTGAACATCATGAATTTCGAGGCGCAATTCGGTTCTCGCAAGAATGCGTTAAAGTTTCGCACAAAAAAATGAAACTGATAAAAGTTTACGTAAGAGTTCGTACTTGCAAAAAAGAGAGGTGTGACGTGTTAATGGCTCGTGACTCTTGTGACGCGATAAGTATTAGATCAATTTTATAGTAGAGAGAAACGTAGACAGGTTTCACGATCGAGAATGACGAATAGTTGGATAAGAAGATCATGTCAGTAAATTTCAGGAGAATAATCGAAGAATTTTCGAACCAAGCAAGTTAAACCTAAAATGCGTCGATGTAGACCTAAGTGATAGAAAAGGGACAGAAGAAGAAGTGAAAGTAGAAGAAGAAAGGTACCTCATACCAAGGAAGAAGCGTTCGTCTAAAAAGACGTGAAGCATGAAGTGAAGATGAAAAAGCATCACACACTATAATTGTTGTTTAGATGGAAAAAAGGACAGATAAGAGTCATCGGCACTGATTGAAAAGGGTAATCGAAGGATCGCTTGATTATGCGCATGTTCGAGGCAAAATCTTATACGATGATCTACCATAATAATTAGGACGTTGCCGGGGGGTAGGTTTAATGAAGAAAATAAACCGATACCTTAAATGCTCGACGAGGAATTCCAAAGCCACGCAGTTCGTCCACGCGCGTTAATTCTATGCAGAAATCAGAGCATCCTACAGAAACGATGCACATTGTCACTGACACATGTCTTTCACCAAAATCCACTGACGACTTTTTGCACAATCACATTGACACAAAATCCTTCAAGAGAAATTAGAAGAATAATTGCCAACAATCATTTCTTTCCTCAAGTCGAGGATCAAGTACAATCTTGCCGATACCAGTGATAAGAAAAAGAACCAAAAAACTAACAAGCCCAAATCGTCCCGTTCGTAATCTACGTGTTCGCACCCACAATAATCTTTTTCACGCGAAAAGATTCTTCCTCGTGACACTTGGACACTTTAGATTCGCACGTTGCAGTCGATAGGAAAAAGTATCCCTAAGAATCGGCCGGCTTACCGAGAAGCGCGTACATCCACGTCGTCGACGGCGACGAGGAAGCGACGGCATCCTCGAGGAGCGCAGAAGGCCTTTCGCCTTCCCTCCTTTCGGCCGATGCCCTCGTGCTTCGAGGGTGCCTCTTCAACGACGACGAGGTCGTGCCGCCGCTCGCTGAGGAGGACGACCGATCCTAGCCGATCCGAGTCTCGTTGATCTTTGGAATCTCGAGATGTCTGTCGGACACGTGCTACCGGGGGGGAAAAAAAAAACACTTGGCCAGGATCGACGGCCACGATGACAACGAGGACAAGGGAGAAGAGCTCGATCGACGATCACGGCAACCTTCGCGATCGTTTACCGTCGCGCTACTGTTTCGCACGAGTTGTGTGGTGGTGATTCGTAGTGGTGGTAAGCGAGTCGCTCGGTAAACTCACGCGCACTCTTCCTTGGAGCTGGCCAACGAACACCTATCGCGGGTGGTGGTGGTTCTTTGGAGGTGGAAGTGGAAGAACACCGATGGAGCATTCTGCGGCGGTGCGGATTATCACAGCCGCACCACGTGTTCTTCTGGCCCACCGACGCAGGTGGGAGTGACTAAAACTCTGGGGTTACCTTTGTCATCAAAATCACTGCTGTACCCACCCTCGTTACAGTTTCGAGGGTTCGAGTTGCTTCGAGGTATCGTCTATGGTCATCTTGTAGCGAGAGATGTTTGACGTTCGTAGAAAACGATCTCATTGGATTGGTACAATTTGTTGGAACGGTTGGAAAACTTTTTTTGGAGGACATTTGACTCATTGAAAATTGCTGAAGGGGGTTTTGATATTTTTTTAGGAGTTGTTGCTGTTTGTACGTCGGTATGGGAGAAGAAAGTAATGTTTGAGGGAACGTGTGGTGGGGGAGAGTTCGGCAAGAATGGGCACCATTTGATGAAACGGTTGAAAAATTTTTTTTGGGGGACATTCGACTCATTGAAAATTGCTGAAAGGAGTTTTGCTATTTTTTGAGGAATTGTTGTTGTTGGTACATCGTTAAGGGGGAAGAAAGTGTAACGTTTGAGGAATCATGTGGTGGGGGAGAGTTCAGCAACAATGGGCACCACGCGTTGAAACGGTTGAAAAATTTTGTTGATGGACATTTGACTCATTGAAAATTGCTGAAGAGGGTTTTGCTATTTTTTGAGGAATTGTTGCTGTTGGTACGTCGGTATGGGAGAAGTAAGAAACGTGTGGTGGGGGAGAGTTCGGCAAGAATGGGCACCATTTGTTGAAACGGTTGAAAAACTTTTTGGTGGACATTTGACTCATTGAAAATTGCTGAAGAGGGTTTTGCTATTTTTTGAGGAGTTGTTGCTGGTGGTACATCGGTATAGGGGAAGAAAGTAACGTTTGAGGAAACATGTGGGCAAGAGTTCAGCAAGAATGGGCACCATTAATTTAAACGGTTGAAAAACTTTTTTTTGATAGACACATAACTTATTGGAAGTAGCTAAAAGGGGTTTTCTTTAGACGTTAGATTCCAGGAAAGAGTATTGTTGCTGGTGGTACATCAGTATAGGGGAAAAAAGTAACGTTTGAAGAAACTTGTGGTGGGGGAGAGTGCTGTAAGAATGGGCGCCATTCGTTGAAAAGGTTGAACTTTTTGGTAGACATTTGACTCATTGAAAATTGCTGAAGGGAGTTTTGCTATTTTTTGGAAAATTGTTGCTGGTGGTACATTGATATGGGGGAAGAAAGTAACGTTTGAGGAAACATGTGGGGGAGAGTTCAGCAAGAATGGGCACCATTCGTTGAAACGGTTGAAAAATTTTTTTTGGTGGACATTTGACTTATTGAAAAATATTGGAGGTGGTTTACTTTGAACATCAGAGTGGTGAAGGGTATTGTTGCTGTTGGTACGTCGGTATGGGAGAAGAAAGTAACGCTTGAGGAAGCGTGTGGCGGGGGTGAGTTCAGCAAGAATGGGCACTTGTTGGATTTCAATACCTGAGATGTTTTAAGTTAAAGGGATGATGAAGAAATTCAGTGGAGAGTGAGATTTCGATGACAGTGAAGCGGGTGGAGAGGAACCACGTGGTCGACGAGATCGTATCGTAAGTGGGAGTGACTAAAACCGCCCTATACCCCCGCGCTTACACGAGATCGATGTTACCACCACCGTCACCTGCGCGAGTAACCCCTTCGGAAGGTCGCGGATGAAGCCGCTCATGAGGTTTTCTTCGATCTTTCCAATTAAAACTGATTCAACTTCTTTCACGTGCAGTTTCATGCTAGGTGAATGACTCTCTCAATTGTTTAACGCTTTCGTAGGTAGTAGTTTTCATAATTCCAACTTACTTTAAGGCCCTGATAGTCATTGATCTATTTTTGTTGTTAGTGGACAGTGGGAGATATATATTTGATTTGATGAAACTTGTATATACTTAATTAGTATTTTAATCGTGCATGATAATGTTGGAGATACAGTAGTAATTCTATTTTTCTTCATTTATAACAAATCAAATGAAGAATGATTTCTGACGATTAGGTTGATTTCATTTGAGATACTTGGTCACTGAGAATGCAAAAAACTCCTTAGTTCAATTTATGAATTACGCTTTTGAACAAATTTCACTTGTAGAAATGTGTAATCGGTTTTTATTGTTGCAGGATCGATTAATGAGACATTTGGTTACCAAAGTTTAACGACGTTTTTGGTAGCAAAGAGAAAATTAATATTGATTTCTGTCGTTGAGTTTATTTAAGATTATGTCCATTTTATCGTCCTCCCGACAAAATGGCTATCATTCAGAAACTTTAAAATAATTTCATTCGTACAAAACAACGTGTGAAAATTCTAACTTTACTCTGTATAATGTTAATTCCTCGACGACATCAGACCTTATCAGTACGTTATTACGACGTTAATTCTCGTCTTGGACATCTTTTTTTTATCTCTCGAGTAGATGAGAAACTGCACATTAAGCGATACCACATGAACTAATTGCATCGATATCTCTTGGAACTCTACATCTTATCTTCGACAACGACGCGAATTGTTATAAAGAAAAGGTTACTGAAACGATTTGTCACCGTTTCTTAACGACCTACCTGAAAAAAAGGCCGACTTAATTGTGCGTTTAATCCCGAGTTTCTTATCGATAGATATCACAAGATATTATCATAATTGTCGCGATAATAACTTACATTTCTATGTCGCTAGAAGGAGTATTTAAACGTCCTTATACAGGATTTTTTCTTTGATTTTACTTCTTGAAACGTTTCCAATGTGATTAAAGTAATGAAACTGCCACAAAGTTATTCCATTTCCTAGAAATGTATGTATTGTACTTTAATCGCAATTACTGTCTTTTTAAAAGACAGCTGATTTACTACAATGGTATGTGACAATAATTATAATTATAAAGGAGTCCTTTTTGAAGGATTGCTTCAAGTTCACAAACGGACAATCAAAATTTACCAATTCAGTTTCTTTTACTATCATCTCACTAAATAGTACAAAATTAAAAATTCGAAGGACAAATTTCAGTAATTTCTGGGTTAATATGTTTTTTCATCACATCACATATCAATCGTGTTTTAAATATACTACGCTCTTCAAGCTTCCAGCCTAAAGGCGAAAAGGGTTACAAAGGATTGAAATTCCGTATGCTAATTCCAAGTGTATATATTTTATACAGTCTAATCAATTCCATAAAATGATGACTTCAATAACAAGAAACTTAGATCCGCTGAAGCATATGGAAATATTTGATAAGAAATATAATCAAGCCAAATTTTCTTCTGCTTCGAGTTACTGCAAACTTTTCCTACACATTATTATTACTTTCACGATACGCATTCCAACGAATTTCCTCGCGGTATGTATCTACCTTGCGAAGCCACAAAAGCGCGAATTGTTCGAAACGTCTCAGAGGCTAATACGAATGTGGCCGTGCGTGTCGCAAGCTTTCAAGATTCTACAGTAAAAAAAATACAAAAAGTAAAGTAGGAATCCGCGACTGATATCGATGTCCACAATGTGCGTGTGAATTTGTACGAAAGCCACGCGAAGATTCAATTTGGACGCTGTAGTGTTTATGGAATTAAAGTCTCCAAGTCCCAATTAGTGGACGCTAGGTCAATTCATCTATAGATTTTCCCTACATTGTAAATTAATACATCATAATCTCGAAGATACAGAGTCTACTTTAAACTGAAAGCCTAGACAAAATATCCCTAGTATTTAAATCAAAATACAAAAGGAAAGAAGCTGGATTAGTTTCTAATTGAAGTTAAAAATCCTTACAAAATATATATAGCTGTAAAACTAGAAAAATACAATAGAAAATAAGATAGAATCTGAAGTCCATGATGGATATGTATTTAATCCCTTGCCTTACAATGACGTGAGACGATAAATGGAATAGAAAACTTGTAAGTTTTGCTAAGAACTGTTAATCAGGTAACTGCGGAATTTAAATTTGAAAACCCCTCGCAGGATATGGAATTAAAGTAGAGAAATGACGTATATATACGTTGAAGACAAAGCAAATACTTCTGTTATAAATTTTACGAAAAGAGGAAATTGGAACATAGAATTTTTTCATTTTTAGTCGATAAGGAATTGACATATTAATGTTGAAAGACTACCGCAATAGAATTTTGGATTGACGTGTATATACGTCGAACGTAGTTAACAGGTTAATTTGAAAGTATCAGTGAGTCAGGAGACGTTGCAATTAGTACTATACTATTAATATTGCATTAATTTATACTGATATACCGGAAATCAATAATAGATTATTATTGCAACAATTAATTCTTAATTATCACGCGTTCGGTCACAAAAGAAATCGTAAGGCGAAGGGTTGAAGACTGAAATCCTCAATTAGTGACCTCTGGTTCAAATTTCCATCATCTTTGAATAATATTTCCTAAATTATTATTTAAAATATCGTAGTCTCGGTAGCTCTAAATCCTATGAAATCTGTAACAAGGTAAAATGACCATAACATTTAAAGATTGAATAGAGAACACCTTTCTATTCAGATTTATCATCGTGCATATGTATGTCAACGTCACGTACGAACTATTTTTCTCATTCTTTCCTTTGTCCTTTCATTCTTTGCCTTTCACCCTCTTCGTATTCTTGCTTTTCTTGCACACTCTCTTTTTTTCCTCCATGTAAATACATACGGTTTTTCCATTCTTTTTCTTAAATCAAATGCATACGCAAGTCGACATGGTGAAAAAGATGCAGAATGACATTTGCGGACTTCTTACAAGGCAAAGACTTCGTAAAAGAAGCGGAGTGAAGAAAACCTCGCAGCGAGGTAATACGTCGATGTTTTATGAGGAAAGTTTCTCGTAGTATTTTGTAAGCATCGTCGATTGTCAATATAGGGGATGTAAAGGACGATGACGTAACTGAAGATCGAAAACGACTCGAAACTTCGAATTTCAAGGGGATGAAATTGTAAGAACGTGACCCAATGGAAATTATTATCCATGTTACAATTACAAGAAGTATTGTATCTTATAATAGAAACTTGAAATCAATAAACGACTACAATTTTAAACCCCTTGCCGTACAATAAGGAGTGACATTCGTAATTTGAATAATAAATGTGTAAGTTTTGGAAACCCAA
Organism: Cerceris rybyensis; assembly: GCA_910591515.1. Classification (NCBI taxonomy): domain Eukaryota; kingdom Metazoa; phylum Arthropoda; class Insecta; order Hymenoptera; family Crabronidae; genus Cerceris; species Cerceris rybyensis. Next base: position 13,184,828 of record OU342790.1, read on the forward strand.
TAAAGTTAGAAATATCGGTGTTAATGTCAGATGAGCCCTCACAAATGTGCAAAGTTATTATTTAACCCCTTACCGTACAATAACGAGTGACATTCGTAATTTGAATAACAAATGTAAGTTTTGTAAACCCAATAAAGATAAAAATATCGGTGTTAATGTCAGATGAGCTTTCACAAATGTGCAAAATTATTATTTAACCCCCTGCCGTACTATAACGAGTGATACTCGTGATGCCATAAATTGAAAAGGAAATTTTCAAGTTTTACACAACCTATTTAATTGAAAATATCAGTGAGATGCGACACGATAAAATTATTCCTATAATATTAATATTATACAATATGTCAAGAATCACTGATGAATGTTTATTTTACTAACTCAATTCTGAATTATTGTGGAGGCGGTCACAAAGTAAATGGCACGACAAGGGGTTAACTAGGCCATGATAAAAATGTTTAATTACAATATAAAGAGAATAAATTATAAAACGAAATAAAAATACACTATATACATAAAATACACAAACATAGAGTCATAGACCCTCATCATATCGCAGATACTTTCTCTTACAACCCTCTTTTTCGTTGCTCTCTACCCTCTCTCTCATCACGCTCCCGCAACCCTAAATCAATGACACAATAAAATTATTTCTATATATTAACCCTTTGCGCTCCGAATTATTTTTTTAACTTTGTACCAGATAAGCAAATATAATCTCGGAAAATTGTCTACTGTTGATTATTCGTTTTTATTTAATACTAGGAACAATTGTAGATACTGCGGTGTATTTCTGTTAAAAAGCAAAATTATTGTTGATTTCGAAAAGTCGATAATTAGTTTATGAAACATTAAGTGTCACAAAAAGCTGTGTCGAGTGTAGCTCGACATAGGAGTGCAAAGGGTTCATATTGCATTAAATTATACCATATATAAAGAATCATTGATTACTTTTTATTTTACTAATTAAACTATAAAGTATTGCGATAGCAGTCACAAAAGAAAATTGTACGGCAAGGGATTAACTCAAATATTAACTAATATTACCCTAGAAGCTTGTTATTAACTACCCTAAAGATTGAATTATTATAACTAGACTCCGGATGTTTATGCAAATTTCAAATTCAACAAATGCAGTTAAGACAAGAGAACCTATTTAGGGATTTGTTGCACTCGATAAATGTTACAACGAATACCATACTTTGTATATTTCGGATATATTTTTATATTATGTTCGTTTTGTGTATTTTAGCCGTATTCATTTTGTCATAAATGCATAAACATCCGGAGTCTAATTATAACGTTTATCGTTATAAAAATAGGGTAGGATAAAAAAGTCATAGACACGAGCATCGAGGGATGTAAAATCGACTGACGTACTTTCCGAAGGATCTCCTCTCCACTGATCAATGCTCGAGATTTTGCTGTATCCGATTGAACAGTATTAATTAACGCTAATTACGCGAGCTAAGCCGCACACACGTATCGACGTTCCGGATAGCCTGATCTGTTTGTAACACAGCAATAATTGTTATCATCGATACACCCGCTTCTCCCCCAATTTATGATCGGCATTGACGTTTGAAGTGACCACAGACCTTTCCCGATCCCCTCGGTAAAGCGACCCTGCGTACTCATTAGCGTAATTTTTCGGTAACGGGAGATAAGTCTCGCCGATTAATTTACAGCGATTTCGCACTCTCCTTTCTACGCTTATCCAATTATTCGTCCAGAAACGATGCATTTCAATCGTCGATCCTTAACCTTTGTTAGCGGGCCCACCGGCTTAACGTTCATGCTTTAATCCCCAAATGTGACGGTTTTTGACGGTGCGTGGAAATATAGAATTCATGGGTAAAACTTGTATCGTTAATCGTCAAACATGTCAAGGTATTGTGGACACAATTTAACAACTTCTATTGAAATTGTTAGATTAGTGTATCGCTGAAGATCCATGGTTTTTTTCGCTCTTGAGATCGATGGAACCAATGATCAACTGGAACTTTAATATATCCAAGCTCAGCTGAGGTTTTTTCGTTAAAATAATTTTTCGTGTATAATTATTTATAGATTAGGTTTTAGTCTTTAAGTACTCCGTTATGTTTGAATGTTAGACAAACCTATTGGTTTAAAACTTTTTCTCTACTTTGTATCTGTCATCTGTATTCATTGCAATAAGGATTATTATTGTTATTAAAAATATATCCAAGCTCAGCTGAGGTTTTTTCGTTCAAATAATTTTTTCTCTATAATTATTTCTAGCTTAGCTTTTAGTCTTTAAGTACTCCGTTATGTTTGAACATTAGACAAACCTATCGGTTTAAAACATTTTCTCTACTTTGTATCTGTCATCTGTATTCATTGCAATAAAGATTATTATTATTATTAAAAATATATCCAATCTGAAGGGACGAAGGAGGAGAGGAAAATATGTTAAAATATTAGTTTTCATTGTTAATGAAAATTTTTAAATATAGAGGAACCACGAAGTTTCAGATTTAAAGAATTTTTTAGTAAAATCAGGAGCTAGGCATTTCGAGAGAAATTCTCTAGAGTTGTTGAGATTTGGACTTGAGAGAATATGAGTTTAAAGTTCTTTTTCAGTCTTTAATAACTTCTAATATACTTTGATATATCAATTATAGAAAAATAAATAATTCATTTTGCTAAGAAGTTTATATTTGATTGCTTTTTGATATTTAAGTGCAACCTGTGGCGATATTCACACTTGGGGAATCACATCGACTACTGTACCTGAAATATTTTATGTACTTTTATTTTTCAGTTTTCTTTCGTTAAAAATCTACTATTTTGGGTGAATTTCATATCATTACGAGTCCCTCCTTTAACTCTCTGCTTCCTATAGTCTTTTGCATACATTCTTATGATGCAATTCAACCAAAATATTTTGCTTAACAAACAAAATGCAAGTGCCATATATTCCTCACAAAGTTCCGTACAACTTTTACGCTTATCAAGAGGTATTCATAAAAATCAAAGTAATAATAATGATAATAAGAAAAACTGATTCGTACAACAATCTTGAATCGACGATATCAATTTACGTCTGGTTCCTATCGAAGTAGAAGAGTGTCAATTATAATCTCGGATTCTGGTTGAGCACAGACACCATAGAATTCTATTCGGCTCGCCAAGTTGATTGGTAAGATAACACTGTCCAATCCCCGTAATACAATACCATTCTGGAAAAATAGTGACCCATCGTGATATATTCTTTTATTTCTCAATTATGTTGCTACAAGGAATAAACGGATTCTTATTTGGTTACATTCATTTTCTTCGACCATAGATTTCCCAGATTTCAATAATCATGGAACTGTTTCCACTGACTTGGTGTAAATAATATTTGTAGGAATTTTCCATCTTCATATTTATTTTTCTTATTTCAATTTCCATCTACCTTGTAAGGAAAATTGTATTTTCATGTTCTTGGTTAATTTCTCGATTAAAATAGAGCGAAAATGTAGCGGTGAAATAACGGATATTATTAAATTTCAATGTAAGTTTTTTTCTTTGATTTAATTGTAAAATTGGTACAGTATTGTTATTTTAACACTAGATTTACCTGCGTGAAATCTATTATATTTAAATATGTTAAATATGTACCTTAAAGCAAGGAAAATTAAGACGTGGAGAAGATGATAGACTCGGTAATTTATGTTTTATACGACGGACGAAGAATATTTCTTCTACGGCTCTCTCATAAACCTGTAGAATTTTTGGAAAAAATTGTGTACCTGTAATTTTGATTGGCTTGGTAAATCTAGTGTTAAAAGTGTGACATATAGGTCAAAGTTCGCGCTAAGGAGCATCGAACGGAAGGGTATTGATTATAGGATCATTTTAAATGATTGAGTTTGATAATAATAAAAATTGTTGTCTTTTAGATAATTGTGAGAAAATTTTTGAGATTCAGGGTACGACTTACCCTCAAATTTACTTCGAAGACATCCACCTGTCCCGTCATTTGGCTTCATTATCCTCGTATCTGTGAACAAAAATTCAAAAATTAGTAAGAAAACTTCGAAATTCAAATGAAAAGTACTCACTGCCTGGTGAATTATATTATTATGCATTTATATTTATATATCATTCGTTTCTTTTCCTACGACTTACCGAATCACGGAGAATTTGAAACTCCGTTTGCAAGTCTAAACGTGAAAATAAATTTCCGACGATACTTTGAATATACGTGACGCGACATTGAAATACGAAAAATGTGCTGCTGACGGTTAAAATTACAAGGAACGATACATTCTTTCACGAAAGTGTCTCGTCTTACGCATCCGCGTACACTTTTCACTTTATAAATAATCTAATTTAGGTGAATGCAATAACATATGAATTTTAAAAGGTCTTTAGTCAGCGAAAATTCCTCTGGGCTGAAAACATTTTGAACTTTTAAAAAGCCCGCTCATTATTTGCGCATTCCTCTCGCATTATCGACAATGTTTCCTTTCATTTCTCTCCCGAGACATCTATCTCAAATTATAATAAATTAATTCGCAATTTGACCGAATTAATTCTTCTTTGTAATTTGTCTTTGTTAAATTTAGAATTCATTTCTTACGAAATCCTAACACTAAATTCTCCAAGTCTAATTTATACAAATGTCCTAATATCCTGTATCAGATATACGCCATCGATTGAAATTCCAAAAAGGATTATAATATCTAAGAAAAATGATGAATTAATTTCAACAAAATAATTAACAGCATTGATTTCTTCTTCCTAGCAGGAAAGTGTCGATTAATCATCGAAGACGTCCTGAAACATCGCAATTACTTCGAAAGTATCACGAGGCAAATTATCGAATCTCATCTCGCCGGTTCCATTGTACGTTTTTATAATTGGCCTGATAACTTGTTAATTAAGGAGCGACTTGTTCATCGGGACGTGAATGAAATACAACGAATGCCCCTTGCAGTTAAACGCGCAAATTAAGACGTACACGCGTCTTGATCGATCATGAAGAAAATAAATTGGACCTGATTTAAAAATGACATCTTATTTTCTACTTTTATTAATTACTCAAAGATATCGGTCGAACAGCACGTAAAGAGATACGCGACACATTCACGAGACTTCTATACTATGATTAAATCTATCATAATCCTAGATATATCACAAGACTAAATATATCTGTGATATCTAACTAAACATATTTTAAAAGTGGACTAATCGGCAAAGTAAAAAATAGAAAAGTATTTTAACACATTGTACGCGGATGTTTATTAAAGTCTCATTAAGACTCATCAGGGTAACTTGTTGAAAAATTTGCAGGAATTTTATTTTTACAAAGAATTAGTATAAATTGCAAACTGCGCACTCTCTGCATTCGAAAATATATGTAACTTTTCAAAACTTAGTGATTAATGCCACGAATCGCCTTTTTTAAAAGGTCTATGCACAGTTTTCGAAAAACGTACTTTTAGGTCGACCGCATACAATGTGTCAATACCAAAAATGAAAGGAGAAAAAAAAATGATAGGAATTAATCTATCTAAAAGTAATTTAGATGAGTTCATTTATTTTCATTCAAAGAAGTATAAAAATGAAGACACTCTATAAATAATACTCCACTTTCGCAATTTTAAGAATGACAACGTAAAAGTCGATAATTTGAATATCCTGAAATTTTAATCCAAACAGTTCCAAAGAACTTGATCCATAATTACAAGGCTAAATATTTATGGATATCTTAAATCAGACAATATTATCTATTTCTTCGATAAGCTCCACTTCGCAGGACGTTATTATTACTTGGTGTATTGTCTTCTTTCAGAGTAATATCGACAAAAACACGAAGGGTATCCGATCCGCACAGAAACGAAGATACAGTAAGTAGTAAGAATAACGAAATGGCGATACATGGTCGCAGCACACATTTTCGTGTTTCTCGCGAGAACGATGCTGAATTCCAGTTACGTAAGTACACTGACAACAGTACAACAATTTAACCACGTGATTATATAAACGTCATCAAGCCTGCGCCTGACAGATTATGCCTTGTAGTCGACATCCCCCATCGTCGCATCGGCGAATCACAAAAACGGCCCTTTCACCCACTAAACAATAGCGATATAGATTATTAAAGTGGGAATGGAACGCGACGGGACAAATTAGCAATGCCGAAAACAATTTAACGAGTTATTTTTGTTCTACGCCTACTAACTGACGTACGCGACAGTGTTGTACGGATTTTATCGAGGAAGATTTAGGATTATGGTAAATACATGGGTTTTAATCTTTATATAGACGTGTTTAATCTTCGTCGGCCTCCTTAACACTAAACTTACCAAGCCGGTCAGAAGACCGGTTGAAAATTTTTTCGAAAATTATCTAAATTTATAGGGTAGCTGTGAAGCTAATATTTCGTTTTGATCTTATACAATCTAAATTAGTTAATTAATCACTTCTCGTACGATTTTCTTTTGTGATTGATATCGTAATATTTTATAATTTAATTAGTAAATAAAAAGTAATATATGGGGTAATTTAATGGAATATTAATGTAGAAATAATTTTATTATGCCACGTTTTGTTGATTCTTTTTAATTCTTTTTGTTTTATAAAAATGGACAATTTTTTAGTCAAATTACCGCGTCACGAGTGACACTTGTTATTGTATGGCGAAGGGTTATTCGTCTTTTTTACATCTTCATTTATATTTTTCTACAGTATTTATTAAGTATTTATTATCTAAATTTTGGTAGACATAACGTCGGTAGTTTTAGTGTTAACAGTAGGGCTACGAAAACCATAATATACCAAGTATTCCGGAATGCTAATAAAAAATTAATTTTTTAAATCGATGGTCGTTAAAATGAGAATGTTAGGAAAAAAGTCCTTAGGTTCTAGCTATATAAATGTCCTTAATTGGGTCGGAAATTAATACAATAAACCTCGACATATATTCTATCCACGATTTATTCTGGAATTGTGTTCCTACAACGATACGACAGTTGCGTCAGGTGGCAATGAAGGGGTCGTTAATATCTTTTCGTTCAATATGCCACCTTATCCGCTTCAGACACCTGTATACCGGACTTTCCAAACCGATTAGGGTACATAAGAGTTCAAAAGATCTCTCCGGAGATCTTTAAATTATTCAATTGCGAAAGAGTCCAAAAATATTACGAGTGAAAGTACGAATCGCATAGAAATGTTTTTTGGACCATTTTGGAAGACTTTCTTCCTTTCTATATTTTTCAAAAGTGTTTGATTTCAAAGTACCGCGGCATCTGCCCGCCATATTTAAACTGCCATTTTGTTTTCCGAAATTTTGAGTTTAGTTTCGTAATCAGCAACCTCGAAAACATTAGAATACTAATTTTTGTGCGAAACCATTAATTTTTAGAGACACCTGCCCGCCGATTTAATCCGCCATTTTGTTTTTTGAAATTTTCAGTTCAGTTTCGTAATCAGCAACCTCAAAATCATTAGAATACTAATTTTGTGCGAAACCATTAATTTTTAGAGACACCCGCCGTCCATATTTAAACCGCCATTTTGTTTTCTGAAATTTTGAGTTTAGTTCCGTAATCAGCAACCTCAAAACCATTGGAATACTAATTTTTGTGCGAAACCATTAATTTTTAGAGAGACCTGCTCGCCATATTCGATCCGCCATGTAGTTTTTTGAAATTTTTAGTTCAGATTCCTAATCAGCGATCCAAAAAATATTAGAATACCAATTTTTAGCTAAATCAGATATGTTTTGCGCTCTTGGTGACGGTTTGAAAAAGATCGAAAACTGTGAGAGGTGCCTGAACAGCTAAATTCATAATTCTTTTCTGACGGTTCGCGCAAAGATTCAAAATTGATTCCGCAAATCAAAAGTTTTCACGGATTTCTGATATTTTGTGTAACTCAATGTAATATTAATACTATTGATGTAATGAGACCGTTTCGTGACCGGCTGATATTGTCAATTTAATAGTTTTTGACTTTCCGCGCTACGAGTCCAACACGTAGTGAAAGGGTTAAGTAATAACTTAATAATAACACTATTCTCTAGGTATAAAGAAGATACGAAAATCTCTGAAATGTGTGAAGAAACTAAAGAATCTAAAAAGAAACTAAATTTTCCTAATCTTTGGATTCTTGAAAGAAAAATGCTAAAATTATGAACTTTTTTAGAAGGAACTTCTTAAAAACTCAAAATTAACTTGCAACAAATTCAATTATTAAATTGCAGCTAGTAAATATGTGTTTTTCTATGTTAGTAATAAATATACGTACGAATTGCACTCTCTGGCAAAGAAATCTCATCTTTAGTTCCAAGTACTCGTTACGCATGTATGTTCTGCGTGACACGAACTAATTGTTAATACTGACGCACGAAAAATTCGATAAAACAACCGGAAAGATAACGTAACGCGTGTAACACAATTGAAATAAGTTACGTGTACTTATGCCGTACGCATATCCATGATATAATACTTTGCGTCTGATCATGAAACATTATTTGGTTATTACAAAGTTATCGTAACTTCTCTACATAATTGCTGCAACGGCTTGCGGTTCACGCCAACGCTGTTATATAATAAATTCTGTATTGAACTTAAGTCCATTGCGGCTTGCAGTGGCTCTTCGAGTGAGCATCTCATTTCCTCCTTTTCTGTATTACATTTATTCAATATTAGTAAAAGATAATTTTATCACTGGAATGATCAAGGTTTCTAATTACTTATAAACATTCCTCCAAATCTATGGAGGAAGATTTATAAATTTATCTTATGGAACATAAGTTACTTATTTGACTACCTCCTTCACTTTTTAATTTTTCTCTTTCTAAAGTCTTCGTTTCATTTGTTTAAATGTAATTTGTCAGTGTTAATTTACAATGTAAATATAATATCAGGGATTATTCGTATAATTATTACAATAATGATATTCGTGAATGTATCGTGTAAATATTGCAAAGTAACAAATATGATTGAATAAGTGAATCGATCTCTGTAATTAATTGCGTATTTGTTTCGAGATTTTAGTTCTTATTCGGATGCTTAACTAGGTCATGATTAGAGTCTTGGATATTTCGTAAATTTTGTTTACAATCGTGATGATTTAATTAGTCTGTAGATAATCTGTCTACAAATGATAATGATAGAGTCTATGAATTGTATTTCTGTGTCAAGAAAAATTGAAGGCTATGCTAGATCCTTATATTGTTAATTAATGAGGTCAAGTTTTAAATTCACTGTTGTTTCTACAAAATCCTTTCTCACGTGACATGAGCATGTATCGTCAATGGGTTAGAAAATAAATTTAAAAAAAACTGAAATCAAAATGGTTCCAGAAACATAGTGGTTCCACTAATTACGAGTTTGTGCCTTTAAACTGTTGATTTTTCTCTTTTACGAATAGAGTATATTGGAACTTACAAAAATCAATTGTATATTTCTTCCTGGAATGCTTAAGAGGTTGCAGCTGTGGAGCTATGCAGTCTGTTTATGCTCAAGCTGAAAAGGATCCTTAGACCTGGGTAAATTTCCTAAAAACCTCACTCTGTGACTTTCACTCGTAATAGAAAGACGTGCCTTCCTCATACATTCTAGAATTAAGTTTCTAGTTAATTTTAATCAAAGTCTTCTTATTTAAAGCCTTAAAAACCAATATAAACATCATTTTTTTTATTTTTCGTCCTTAGCCGTAATGGTTACTTTACTTAGGACCAATTGTTTTAGGTGACTTTCAACTTATTGATGCTACGAAACCCTTATTTCAAAAAAGAAAATTTTTGAAAAGTACACTCCATATGTTCCATGGCACAGTGACAATTTCTAAATAATAAGTGCACAAACCAGATTCAACTATCGTATCAACGTTTATGATAATTTGTCGTAACTCTTGCGGTTATAGAAACGAAGACGTAAGAATTTTCCAGAAAGCTGAAATCAAAATGATTCCAGTAACATAGTGGTTCCACTGATTACGAGTTTGTCCCTTTACCTCTTTAAACATAATCTTTTTTATTTTTCGTCCTTAGCCGTAATGGTTACTTTACTTAGGACCAATTGTTTTAGGCGACTTTCAACTTATTGATGCTACGAAACCCTTATTTCGAAAAAGAAAACTTTTGAAAAGTACACTCCATAAGTTCCATGGTACAGTGACGATTTATAAATAATAAGTGCACAAACCAGATTGAACCATCGTATCAACGTTTACGAGCGTTTGTCGGAGCTCTTGCGGTTATTGAAACGAAGACGTAAGAATTTTCAACGAGAACAACTGGATCGTATTTACGTGTCGACAATGTCAAGGCGACCGGCTTATTTCCTTATCAATGCGCTGTTACGTAATGAGCCCGAAGTACGGTGCACCGATAGCGCGACTTGCTTTCAATGTCCCCCATGTGCTTGACCTGTGACGTAAAACTCGATAGGAAATGTGTTGGTGCGGCAAGGCCGTTTTAGATATTTGCGGTGCTTCCTTCGCGACCATCGCGATTCATTTATCTTTAAGCTGATCGAACGCCTCGATTCTTGCAAATACTTTCTGCCAGCTGTTATTATCGCGGGAATTAGTCTAATTTGAATTGACTTGAAATATTCAAATATTTTTCCTTGTTACGATTAGAACTCTTCCATTTTTGAATGTTTGATTGAAATTCTACAACGCTGAGTATAACGAACGATTACTGTTGTTGGAATTGTTACACCTTGTCCAAGCAATATTTGTTATTATTGGGAATAGAAATTTTACATTTTTGAATATTTGATTGAAATTCTACAAAGATAATTGTTAGTGTCGCAAGTGATTGTTGTTACAGGAATTATTGCAAATGGTGCAAGTAATGTTTATTTTTGTAAAGATTAAAAACTGAGTACAGCGAGCAATTATTTTTGTAGCAGTTGTAATAACTTTTACAAACAATATTTGTTATTCTTAGGATTAGGAATTTTCGATTTTTCAATGTTTGATTCAAATTCTATAAAGTTAAGTATCACAAGTGATTGTTGTTGCAGGAATTGTTAGAAATGGTACAAGTAATGCTTGTTTTTGGAAGGATTAAAAACTTTCTGTTTTTGAATATCTATTTGGTTGAAATTCTACAACGCTGAGTACATCGAGAGATTATTGTTGCAGAAATTATTACAACTTGTACAAGCAATATTTGTTATTGTTAGGATTTGGACTTTTCCACTTTTAAATATTTGATTCAAATTTTACAAAGCTGAATATCGCAAGTGATTGTTGTTGCAGGAATTACTGTAAATGGTGCAAGTAATGTTTGTTTTTGGAAGGATTAAAAACTTTCTGTTTTTGAATATTTGGTTGAAATTCTACAACGCTGAGTACAGCGAGCGATTATTGTTGTAGGAGTTGTAATAACTTTTATGAGCAATATTTATTACTGTCAGAATTCGATAAAATTTTCCATTTTTGAATATTTGCTTGAAATTCTACAAGGCTGAGTACAGCGAGCGATTATTGCTAATATTAGAAATTTTCCATTTTTTAATATTTTGATAAAATTGTAGTACGCTACATATAAAGGAAATTTGTCTTTTCTAACCCATTTTTAACCCACTTTCATAAAATGGGATTTCTATTTGATATTTGTTGATCTTTGACCACAGCTTGCATTGTAATTATTTCATCTATTTTGTTCTGTTGGCATTTAAAAGTATTATCGAGAAAGAGTGAAACAATGCTTGATGATAAATAATGTTGTTTGTTACGAATACAGTTGAGTGATATTCGATAACATATGATTACACATGTGAGTTCTTTGTCTGACGCAAACCTGCCTTAACTACTTAAAGACTACGGTGCGTCGATCGTGAAGTAACTTTCTGTGAATACATATTCAACCTTTCCCTTTCTGTTACGAATTTATCCTATCGAGTGTGGTATCTGTCGTCGTATAACTCGCAAGTTGTTTTATTCTCTGCTTCAGTTTCCAATTTCTCCTCTATTTCATTCAATTTAAACCTACGTATGTTCGCATGCTTATTTAAGGACACCAGTTGAATAAGTAAATATACTGTCAAATCGCTTTAACACTAGATTTATCAAGCCAGTCGAAATGACTGGTACACAATTTTTTCCAAAAATTCTACGGGTTTATGAGAGAGCCGTAAAATAAATATTCTTCGTCCATTGTATAAAACATAAATTAACAAATCTATCATCTCTTCCATGTCTTAATATTCCTTGCTTTAAGGTACATATTTAATATATTTAAATATAATAGATTTCACGCTAGTAAATCTAGTGTTTAATCAGTGATCTCGGGGATATTCTATTAAACCTTTGTCATCAAGTGTAATTTAATTCTCATAAATCTTCGAAGTTTGACGGTATTTTTTTTTACATTTCTCCATCATTAACACTAATTATTCCGAGTATTTCAAATCTGTGATGATAATTCGAAAACTGAAACAAAGATTCATCGACAAAAGTAAAAGGATGTAATAAATTCGAATTTAGCAACACGATATCGCATAGGATGCAGCGTGATGCGAGTCGCATCACGGAGAAAGGGTTTAATCAGATTGCAGCGAGAGATAGTAAATGCAGCACGCGTTTCGACGTGACCCGGTCAAAGGTTTAGGAATTTCATTTCATATTCTACGACCAGGAGATGCGAATAATTATTAGGCAAAGCTACAACGACGTTACGGTAACTAACTAGACTCGGCTGGTGCAATCATCGGTATTATACATCCGCATGAGCCAAATGTTATTTGCAACTTGAAACACTTTGACCTTTTCGAATCTGTTCACGGTGGAAGTGGCTGACGTGGCTATCTCTGCCGATGCTAATCTCGACTGCGTTTCTCGCACCGTTTTCGAGATAAAATCGGTCGATCGGTTGGAAAACGTGGACGAGAATGATCTTGATAAGGTGTTTCATTCCGAGGAATCGAACGAAGCAATAGATTTAACCCTTTAGCCTACAATCGTGTTGCACTCTTGGCGCGAAAAATGAAATAAGAAATTTTGTGGTCTTTTAAAAACTATTAAATTTGAAATTTCAGCTGGTGGAACGATCTTATTATATCTATATTATTAATATTACGTCCAGTTATATGAAATATTAGAAATCAGTGAGAATCTTTTAATTTCAGGATTTAATTTTCAGTCATTGCAGGACTAGTTAGAAAAAAAAACGTAGGCCAAGTTGCGTGATTTAATTGCATTTCGTTGTGTTATCATTTGATTTGATTTGAAACTTTATATTTTCTCTTATGATCAATTTGACATCAATTAAACGAGCAGGATTGCTACATTTCTTTCAGACGTATATTTCGTTTATCAAGTCTGAAAAACTTCACGTAATACTACGTCTTTTTATTAGAAGTACAATCGCTGATGATGCAACGTAGTCGAGTGTTTTTCATGGAAGAAACTACGTACGTGGAATAGTGACTTGCGCGTTTCGCGATGAATCGTACGATCATTTGTAAAACAATACTTAAAACTATATAAATGATGAGTGTATATTTTGTGATTACATTAGCACTATCTCGTATTTACATATTATGCGCACGATAACAAATAATAATGACTTTCACGTTTCATTTAAAACGGCTCTCACTTTAGCTATAACAATTAATTATAGAAACTTTCTTTCGAAAGTTATTTTATCACTAAAGCTATCCAGATTAACACTAGGTTTACGGAAGCCGTAAAACTGACGGGTTTCTACCTTTTTAGAAACACCTTCGAAACTTATGAAGACGTGGTAAAGTAGATATTTTCCATGGATCTTATAATAGAGAAATTAAGTATTGAACCAACTATTTTTCCTCTTTTTCAAAATAGTTATTTAATGCATTTAAATGCAACAAATTCAACGCCTGTAAAGCTAGTGTTAATACTGTATAATTAAACCTATATTACATACATATTGTAAAATCAGAAACGAAGAGCAACAATAAGAAAAATTTGATTACTACATATATAATATATTGATTGATTAATTTTTTAATAATAAATCTTTATTGCAAATCGTATAAATCACTAGCTGAAAGTTCCCGTGCTTCGCTACGGTTTAATCGAAACTAAAAAAAAACCTTAAAATTACGAATTTTGAAAAATCCTTCCTTAGTGGGTGCTTATACCCTAGAAGGAACGCTCATGCAAAATTTCAAGTTTCTAGGTCAAGTTGTTTCGGCTCTGCGTTGATCAGTTTGGCCCATACTTTAACCCCCCAAAACCCCCCCTAAAATTTCGAATTTTTCAAAACCCTTTCTTAGCGACCACCTAAGACCCAAGGGGAAGGTATGTTCCAAATTTCATTGCAATCCGTTCTGTGGTTTTTGAGATTTCGTGATGAGTGAGTGAGTGAGTGAGTGAGTCAGTCAGTCAGTGGTATTTGAGCTTTATATATATAGATTCTATGCAAAAAACTTCAATTTTCTTCTGTGATTCAAATTGACTTACTTCAGAAAAATAGGTATATCAATATCCGTAAATCTAGTGTTAAAGACTACTGACTAAGCTAGAAATCATTATAGAGGAAAAATTGTCGTAGAAAAACCACAGCTGAATTTTTTTTTTTTTTCATTTTCTTGTTCAAACTAAAGGTGTAGCGAAAGAGTTCAGATGTTAATACAAGAACAATAAAAGAATGAGAGAGAAAAAAATCTAAACATATGTTTGTAACATATATAAGTGGATCGAGCGCGATGATACCACGGATTTTGAATACCTCCCCGAGTCGAAAATTTCATCCCAAAATCCTCCTAAATTACCAAATAACTTAGGATATTTAGGTTGAATATGGAAAACTATGTTACATATAAAAGAATGCAAATTTTAATTCCACAATCCCCCTAAACTTCTTCATTTTTGCCAGTTTTGCCTACTTTAGGATCAATTTAGGCTTCATACAGCCCAAAATAATCCTCAGCATTGTTATTTAGAAAATTAATCTAAGCCCAATATTAAGCCATACATTCTATAATGAGGAGTTTTAGAATTGGATTAGAATTGGAGCGGAATGATCTAGGTCCAAAAAAATTCTCAATATCCTAAAAATTAATTTGATTTTAGGAGATTTAGAATTTATATGGAATAAAATGATAATTTAATTCCTACTTGCTCCTGAAAGTCCTATTTTTAGAATATGAGACGACAGACTTGGAACTTCTGAAATATCTTTAGGGGATGTCAGATTACCTTGGAATAAAAATGTTACCTGATCAGTCCATATAACTCCTAAAAGTCATATTTACCGGACTTTGAGACGCGTAGACACACTAGTTGAGGATTTTGAGGTTCAAAATGGTATACATAATTAAGCGGCAAATGAGAAATCAAAAGAATCTAGGATTTGAAGTTTCTTTTTAGGCTGAACTTTTCGACTCGAGTCGTCCCGTCTCCCGAAGAGATTACTTATTCAAGGTTCGAGGAGGAAGCCATCGCCCATGTTGCAGCCTCGCAAGTGTAATCGATGATTCAGTTTTTCCCCCTGATTTGCGCTTGGCCGATATTGCGTTACGTAAATACTTTAGGCGAGCTGGGATCTATGGATAGTTTCCTGAGACGTCACGACCGCCGGAGAAACTATCGTCGAAAGGGGGATTACCCGTCTCGAAAGTGGGATAAAGCAATGTCTGATCGTGCGAATCATGGATCACGATCTATCGTGACTTCGTGTCATCAAGGACGTACTCTCGCTACTTTTCGAGTCTATTCCTCGTTTCCTCATTTTGCCGGTTTGATTTGTGGAAATTAAATGTAAAGGGATAGAAATCGATGTCTGTGGAAAAGAGAGATTACAAAGTTTCCTTCTCATCTGGAAGTTTGGTTTATGTAATTTTGAAGGAAATTCCGAAGGATATCGAATCGATGTGAGACATTTTCTGAGAGCTTACGATCTTTCGTAGCGATCTTATTTATAAAGATAAAGATTTCGATTATTCAATAGTGAAACCAATTTAATTGTATAGCCTTATTAAAATTAAAGTACTTTCTAAACATCTATTTAACAATCAGACACTGCATCTTCAAAAATTCCAGGAAGTATCACTAACAATTAAAAATCTACTGATTCGACTAAATACCTGTTGGATTTCGGTATTGGTTTCAAATAACTGATTTTATTTCTTACCAACTTCTCTACACGAAATCCTACACTAGGACAATAGTTTCGGACTACTTCTAAGCGTTGAACAATTTTGTTGATACTTCCGAACCGAAAGTTAAACGTTCTTATGACCAAAAAGCTGGCGTCACTACTGAGGACATATATTTATGTCTTATTTTGGAGTAGTAGGGGGTTGGAAGCATCCAGTGGAATTTTTGGGGTCTTAACTGGAAGTCTAGACGTCTGCGAGTAAGGGCTCAAGGGTGATGTTTAGGCTCGATGATTTAATGTTTTTCTGCGGCATCTTGTTTTGCAGGATGGAATATTCGGACTTACTTATCTTAACTATATGAAACATTATACAAATAATTTGAACTTTTAAGTGATATCCAACATTCCTTGATAAATGTACTATCAAACACTGTGTCAAGTGCATCAAAAACTCTTTCAAGGCGCGCAATTGAACCCTCTGTGGGCACCTGTGATTCATAATTTAAGACACATCTAAGTTTTAATTCTTCAAACTCAAATTTCTAACCCTTTAACCTATAACTACGTGTAGCGCGGAAAATGGAACCGGAAATTTTGAAGTCTTTCAAAAACTATTAAATTGAGAACATCAGCCGGTCACTAAAAGGTCTCATTATTTCTATACTATTAATAATGCATTGATTGATACAAAATATCAGAAATCAGTGAAAACTTTTGATTTCAGGAATTAATTTTGAGTCTTTGCACGCTCTGGCCAAAAAGAAATCAAGGGGTTAACTTTGCCAAATATTAAAATTTAATACGTGAAAATCCTAAAATTCTTTACAATTCAATGTTTAAAAATCAAGTTTAATCCTTGATTTAAAATTATAATTAGCTAATTATGCTATCGTGAAATTGATCTTCAGATACCAGAAAAATTCGATTTATAGAGGGTGAAAAAAAGAACTCCGTGACACAGGAAACCGCGTGTAGGATATTTCTCGTATCCTGTATTTCACAAGAAGAAGGAAACAGTTACCGTTCGATGTGCTTATTCTCTCTTTTCTTTTCGGTTCAAACAGAACCAAGTCCGCGCATAATTTGACCAGGCGAGAAGTTAGAGAGGGCAATCACGGTGGGAAAATGACCGCGCCATACTCAAGAATTGCTTTGATATGAGGTAATGCTCACCGCGAAACACGCAAGACACGTTACGTAATGTTTAAAGTGTGTACGAAGCACCGGTGACCGGGCATACTGCTATATATTTATTAACCTGGCGATCGTAGCTGCAGTTTCCGTCAGGAGGAGGAAATCATTGCTCGTAATTTTCAACTAAACGTTCGCCAGATACAACGACGACGAGAAGAAATTAGTCAGACGGATTTTCCAATAATTCTCCGTGAATTCATACCGGTAGAGAAGCTAAGAAACAATTTTACGACGACATTGAAAATTAATAGGTACTACTGACCTTTACTGTTGATCGCTGCCATGGATCTATGGATCGATCTTTGAGATTTAATTGACGTGGAATATTTTCCTCCGTCTGACTTCCAATCGATGCTTGTACGATTGGTTTATAAATACTTTGTTGGTTTATGTGCAACTTCTTAAAGTGAAATTAATTCTTAACACTTTATCGACTGGTATTTTTTTTACATCCTACTCACTTCTGACCGGTCACTTGGCCGCAAATACTTTCCTGATACCGATATCTCTTCGAAAATTATAAATTCTCGTCACAGAATCCTTGGCACAGTTAACCGCAATGATAAACAATAATTTATTAATCGCTATGGTAACTGATTAATTAGTTAAAACTCCAAAAGCGTTGGGCCTGAAAAGCCTATTAATATCGATGGAAATGAAAATTTATTATTTATACTTTCAGGATTTTGTGATTTTATGGGTAATTCTTTGCATTTCTATGATATTCTCATATTCTGATATGCAATTGATGCTTTTCGTGGTACTTTGTGGCAGCTATTAACACTAGATTTACCAAGCCAGTCGAAATGACTGGTACACATTTTTTTCCAAAAATTCTACGGGTTTATGAGAGCGCCGTAGAATAAATATTCTTCGTTAATCGTATAAAACATAAATTACCGAATCTATCATCTTTTCCACGTCGTAATTTTCCTTGCTTTAAGGTACATATTTAATATATTTAAATATAATAGATTTCACGCTGCTAAATCTAGTGTTAATTATCGACTGTTCAAAATCAACAGTAATTTTTCACTTTTAACATAAATGTCTCGTGGTACATACAATTCCTCTTAGTATTAACACTAGATCTATGGAAGACGTCAAATTGATGGATTTCTACTTTTTTTTAGAAACGGTTTCCAAATTTACAGAGACGCGGTTCAGTAGTTATTCAAATGTACAGGATGTTTCATAATTATATGTCATGACATTCAGAGGTTGTTCTACACTTGTGGATCGATGAAGATTTGTGAAAAAAAGGCCGCAAAATTCGGGAAATGATAGCAACTTTTTTTTATTGGGTCAGAAACGAACCGTTCTCTCGCAAATTAACTTTGTATCTTACAATATACAAATTATTTAATAGATTGTCTTCTTTGTCGGTTGATCCGCCTTTTTTTAAAATAGTTATTTAATACATTTAAGCGTAATCGATTGAACTCACGTAAATCTAGTGTTAAGTAAATATGAGTAATCGACAGTAGACAATTTTTGAGACTATATTTGTTTATTTGATGAAAAATTAGTAAAGTAGTTTTGAGTTCAAATGTTTAAGTCAAGAGATTCAATTCTGTTATGATAAAATGGCTTTCGGATTCTACGATTTTGATATTTTATGATTGAGAGTTTGAAATTTTGATACGCAAAAAAGTCTTAGAGTGTCGGAATTTTAGAATGTCAAAATTCTAGCGTTTAAAATCTTCACAAATTTTAATAGAAACGATTGAAATTTTCGAAGTTAATATCATCTCGTACAAACGGAGAATACGTTTATCGTAGAGTATCCGTTCTTTGAATATAAATTATGTAACTAACCGATGTAATTGACGTGAAATAAGAAATACCGCTAATTATCTCTGTAATAGCTTACCGAGTCAGTAAACAATTAGAAGGTCAATACAAGAAATTCTGCAAGAAGGAATCTTGTTTCTGCGCACTGTTTTTATATAAATATAATAATACGATTTTCTCACGCCATCAAGAAATAAAGAAAACAAAACGATAAACTTAGAGTTCAATTATACTTGCACTTATTATTATTTACATTTTTGCGTGTAGTAGACTTTCTCGTTGTGCTGTATACAACGTAATTTACATCATGAATGGAGGAAACAATGGCGACTAATAAAAGATCTAAGGATATCGCTGGTTTTCAATCGACATTCTGTCGGCTGTACTTCCATACAAAAATACTCGGTCAAAACAGTAAGTTACATCATCTACGATCATTCTTAACTGCCAGTTTAGTCTACAGTATTGTATACTTCGAACAGGGCACGCTGAACTCTTGAGAATAATGGCAAGCAAAAGAAAGTAAACTTTGATTGTTATACATTTAAATCGACAAAGTTATATTTCCAGGCGAATTGACTCAAAATTGTAATACATCATTTTCTTGTCTCTGGCAAATACTTAATAAAACAATACTATCCTTGAGAACCAGCTGTACTTCTTTGATAGAATTTCATTCAATTCTAATATATCTGTAAAAAAATTCTTTCTCGTTCATGTTTTTAGCGATAGAAATATCGCAGTGAGCAAAATAGCCGGTTGCTAATTTTCTCGAAAAATTACCAAGTTGATGGCGACCCATGCAGTGAATATTTCACTTCTGTCTTATTAGAAAAATGCAATACTGCAACTATCAGCGTTAAATCTATTATACGATTTTTATATATAGTTAGAAACCGGTTATTTTGACTACCTTGGTAGTTCTAGTGTTAACAGATTATTCTTTGCGCCTCTCAATTCCTCTCTTTCTAAATTACTTATTTAATATATTTTAATACCATAGAATTACCAATAATTCTACTGTTAACAGACCCCCCCCCCCCCTTTTTTACCTCCCAATTCCTCTATTTCCAAATTACTTATTTAACATAATTTAATACCATAGAATCACCAATAGTTCTACTGTTAACTGACGCCCCTTTTGCAACTCTGGATTTATCTATTTCCAAATTACTTATTTAATATATTTTAATACCATAGAATCACCAATAGTTCTACTGTTAACTGACGCCCCTTTTTCAACTCTCGATTTATCTATTTCCAAATTACTTATTTAATATATTTTAGTACCATAGAATTACCAATAGTTCTACTGTTAACTGACGTCCCTTTTTCAACTCTCGATTTATATATTTCCAAATTTCTTATTTAATATAATTTAATACCATAGAATCACCAATAGTTCTACTGTTAACTGACGCCCCTTTTTCAACTCTCGATTTATCTATTTCCAAATTACTTATTTAATATATTTTAGTACCATAGAATTACTAATAGTTCTACTGTTAACTGATTATCTTTTCTACCTCACGCCTCTTTTCAAATTACGTATTTAATATATCTAAATACCATAGAATCTCAGCCGATAGACTCACTATCGAAGCAAGCCAAGAATTGCATCTCTCCGATCGAACACTAACAAAGCGCCAACAGCTTCGCCGAGGAGAGGCGAAGAAATCGAAAAGTAATTTGCATTCGCAGATAATCTATCGAGCGTGATTTCCAACGCGTTACAGAGGAACATAGGAGCGGGTGAAAAACCGCGGAGAGTGCACCGTAATATCACCATGCGTCCCGTAGACGATGATATAACGCCCTGTCGGTTATCGTCTATGTACCCACGCGGGTGCATACGCGCGTGTCGTGTTTTTATTCTCACGTACACGGGGACTCGTACGATCAGTGCGAAGTATTCGTTGCGCTTGCACTCTGAATTATGGTTGGTCAACCTAGCTTAACCTTCTATTACGTTCTGCACTACGCGTGCATGTGACGCATAAGAATAAACTATATACATCTATGCATACACGAACACTCGTCGGAGCTTGGCGAGATAGCACGTGATGAACTGATATGTATACGTGTTAGTCTAACGAAAGTTGCTTTGCGTTCGTGTACATATAATCTAACATGTAAATAATATTTCCATATTTACACTTACAACGAAACGTTCAATGTTTGTATCGAGATAATATGTACTTTTACTTTTCCTGGAGATTTTCATAATTATGTGAAGTTCTATTCAGAATTTCTTTCGTTACTTTATTCAGGCATGTACTAAACGTTCCATAAAAAGCAATGTAAAAGGTTAAACGTGCAAGGAATACGTACGATACACGTTTCTGAATATATTGTTCTATTGTATTGTACGTCTGTGCACACATTTTGAGGTTATTCGGTCGTCTGTTAAACGTTAACTCCCATATCGTGTTAAGTGTCGTATCGTGTAAGTCTCGTTTTCTTTGTTTTTAATTGCGCATTACGTGTTGGACGATTTATAAAGTTTGTCTACGCGTGCGCACACGTTTGAACGCGCGTTGGAAATTCGTGTAGTTACATGAATATGATGTACGTATAGATAATCGACCGTATTACTGTTAATCCTATATTACGTCGGCTAAGCCGATCTATCGGTAACATGTACTGGGTCAACGGTAGTAGGGATGATAATGCTTGTAAATTACATCATGGTTATCGGTGATCTGATTGGAGTAACAAATAATGCTTCTTTGAGTTTATTGTTAGAACGAAAGAATAGCCCTTGAACGTTGAAATACCATCAATATCGGAAATATTGTTGAGAGTGTATTTCAAAGTAACTTATGCTATCGGAGATCTCGGAAAGCTGAAATTTCTTTACGTAATGCATTCGAACCTAACCGGCAACTGCACTGATTGTGAGATTATGATCTTGATTTTAATCATTTACGGTTAGATCAATCGTGGACTGGCTTACGTCAATAGACGAGTAACGTGACAAGTGAAAATAGATAAAATTGATAATTGAAAATCAAGTTGGAGAAAATAATCTCGGAATAATACAATCTCCGTATCGTAGTTGACGTAAATATTAATACAGATTTCAAACAGGTTCTATAAGTTTGAATTTTACCGTTGCAATATCATCGTATACTTGTTTATAAAGTATTAATATATTCCGTAATCCTTTCGTTTGACATTGAATACCAAAGGATTATAGTAGAGTATTTCTATGTATTCGTGATTTAATAAGACGCGTTGGTACTCATAGAAAGTGCATACTCGTGAAAAATGAGATATCGCGGTGTCCGATGGTGAGGTCGTATCGTGTTAGACCCGCGAACGTGCAAACGAAAACGTCGTGGAACGAGAAATTACAATGGAAAATTGCCTACTTCGATGCGTACTTGAATAGTCGACATTCGAAATTCACGTTTGCACCGTATCGTAAATCTCGTTCGCAACGTGGAACGAACGATTTAATGAGATTCGATACGAACGTCAACCATGTATTCAGATAGACAACATTTTACGTTTCTTCGCGTCATATTATCTCGTCTTTCGATACTCTACAAATCGATGCATTTACATGTCCTACTTATACATCTATTGTCAACGGCTGATAGTCCGCGAAGATTTACGCGTAAAAATAATGGTAGAAGCACTGAATATGTATCGGGTCGTACGGAGCATCGGATTACGAAGTTAAAACTGCCTACTCTTGTCGAGAATCGACTTATCCAACAATCGACCTATATTACAGAAATATTTCGAGAATCTATCTCCTATGGTTATTTCGCACGTAAAAGTATCGTTGATTATAGACTTACCAAGTATGACAAAGTGTATATCGTCGTGGCATCGCACATGTGACAAACTCACGAACGGAGAACTCTCACATTTATACAGGACATGCACTCACCTTGATTATTAACGATCGTCGCAGTCTTTTTGCTTCATGATCAAAATTAACACTTGGATTTTACTTGAAAGAGGAGAAATTACGAAAAACTGAACGTTTGGAACGCGCGGAAGCACAACACCAACAGCAAACGCTTCGTAGTCTCGTAGATTGCCGCCTGGCCGGCAGAGCGCCAGATTTTCGGATCACTTTAAAAATTATGCTCCTTAAGATGGCGGCACCTTCTAACTCGAACATCGATTCGATTGGATCGCGAATCGATCATTGTGAGAAAATTAAATTGATTGGCTCATTCTTTCGCGCCAGTTGAAAATCGCGCTAAAGAATCGTATTCTTTGCAGTTAGTGGTGATTCGGCACGTTGCAAACGTTACTTGAACTACTTGAATAACAATTAAATTGTCAGTAACTTTGAGAACTTCGTAGTGTATATTGATTTGTTTTTATGTAATTGATCTAGTTTGATAGTAGGAAATGTAGTTATCATTAACATACAATTTCAAAAGTGTCTCTTCGTATTCGGTCGTTGCTAATAGCTCGTGAATATAATTTAATGTAATAGGCGTACATGTACCGTGTTTTTGTAAAAATTGCTAATGAGCACTGTGAGAATTGAGAGCACATTTAACGTCTACACAGCGGAGGAGATGGCATTCGTCGATGCGTCAACAACTTTTTGGCAGAAAAGAGGTATGTAGCTTTAATTAAAAATCATGGGTTTGGATGAATGATATTGATTGACAAATGTTCTCTATAAAATGTGATTCATATTATGACATGTAATACGCAAACAGATATTCATTTTTTGTACATTAAATAGAATTCGCATTTTTATACAAATAATAGGGTTTAACAGTTCTTTATGCTTGTAATACTGGTCTTTCGTGTCTCCCTTCTAATGAATCATTAACAGCTGCATACCCAGTTCCTCCCTGAAAAGGAAAATCATCATTATATTAATGAATTACCATTATTTTCATAAAACTTACTCTTTGAAGGGGTATAATGTCTGCTTCGGTTAATTTTGTGCTATCTAAGGGATTGATCCAATCTTTTTTAATAATTTTTTCTACACATTCCATGGTAATCACGTCACCACTGCAATGAAATAAATACTTTTTATACACAGAGTATAAACCAATGAAAATATCGTAGCCAAATTAATCGTACGTCGTTCTTATAACTGCAGAAGGTACACTGTTACTTAAAATGTCGTGTGTTATAGGACACATGTAACGTGCTTGCTTAACGATAAGAGACTTCTTATCATCTGGATCTTTAACTTCTGTGAACTTTACATTAATAAGATCTTTAATCTTCAATGGTTTTCCACTGATAGGACAATAAATTGTTTTATCCGGTTTTTGTAAGATTGTATCTTTAGCTTCTGGTGTTTTAGATGGAATCCAAAAACTTGGTAAATGTTTATCCTTTCCATTGTCCATGTTAGAAACAGAAGAGGCTGTGTCATTGCTAACAGTTTGACTTTTAGATACAATATTCTTTTCGCCTTTCAAGAAGTTTTGTAACTTCTGTAGCTCCTCATTGGCAGTCTTCTCACGACTCTCTTCCTGCAACAATAATGTTAAGCTTTAGAAAACAATGAAAAGTACATATTATTGCTACTTAGGACGCATTCCTACCTCTTGTATCTTTTTCTGTTTCTCATATTCCTTCAACTTTCTCGTGTACTCTTTCTTCTTAGTTAACACATATTCTAGTATTGCTTCTTTATCAAACAGATACCCATCTTTCCTAAAAGATAATAAAATTCGATTGTAATGAAATGAATAAATCATTAATTTCTTTTTCTATGTAATACAAACGTTATGACGGGATTTCTGCAAGGTTGTAATGTTAGACAACAACAATCGAAATCTTTGACAGAATCTTTTCCGACTCTCTGTGTATTCGTTCCATATCCTGAAGCTGTCGCATCTTTTTTTTTCTCGTGATACGTATATACTGCACCTGCGGTACAATTTCTAGCGTGTCGTGTCATTGTTTGGGCCAAATCTCAAACGATTTCAACGACTCTAACCTACGCCTTGCAAGCTTTAGCTTATCGGAGCATGCGCAAGAGTTACGACGCCAGCGACATCGGCTCAGTGTGCAATGGCGTCTAGCGCGAAAACGGTCGGCATACGTTGTTGTCGGATATTTTCTTAAATTTTGCCAAAATGAAAACAGTTATGACATTTTTCACCGATATATTTTTGTCAAGAAGTGCGCGTAGAATCCAATAATATGCAGAATATTTGTGCTAGCAATAGTATTATACGAAATAGTGCTTTGCGAACATGGAAAGTGAATGCGTAGAAAGTTCGCGCGTCCGCTCGTTTTAAACTTTGACAGTGATACTCTATTTTTGACTGTATACTCGGGAAACTCTCCTCTATTCTTTGAGACCAAGAACAATTATCAGCCTTCCTTAGTTTTCACGTAATGCCGGCTTCTTTACTGAAATACACCGTTTTTACAAAAACTGATGTTCTTCGAAAACAGAGGGTGATAGTGGAATTTCGTTGCCGGATTTGCGTTCAGGAAGACGAACCCTATAAGAATCACTCAGTGACTAATGGACAACGAAAAAGACGGGACGTTAAACAGAAAGTTCGAAGTTTCGACAACGATAAATGACGATTTATTTAGAAGTACATACACTCTTTCTGTTTGATAATTGTCAAAGTGTTTTTTCGTATGTGTATAAATATACCTTCGTTTACAATCGTTTAAAAACAGTGTCTTATTTACATGAATTGTGCAAAACGGATATTTGCAACTATAATTATGTCATGATGAAGTTGCTGATATTCGACGAAGAATGGTGAGTTAAAGAAGTTATTTTCTCTTTTTATCAGTATCGCTATCGGAAGAATCGTCCTTCTTATGTTTTTTTCGTTTCTTGTGCTTAGATTTCTTTTTTCTCTTCTTTTGTTTGCGCTTTCTTTCTTCTTCGCTCGATACTTCTGATTCAGAATCAGTGGATTCCTCTTTTTCACGTTTCTTTGCCTTCTTCTTGCTCTTCTTTTCTTTACGCTTCTTCTTGGCATCTTTTAGTTTCTTCTTCAACTCTTTCTCCCTTAATTCGGTCAAAGGGGTAACATAGTTCTCATCACTGTCAGAGCTTGTGCTACTGACGTCTAATACAATTTCTTTATTGGGATCTACTTTAATAAAATTACGGCACTGATATGTGAGATGCCCTGCGTATCCACATTTTTTACACGCAGGACGCACGTGTTCCTTATTTTGAGGAATCAATCTTGACAGGAACTCTGGATCCATAACTGCAAAATAATGATAGAACTGTTATTGAAATTACATACCTTTATAGAGTACTTCATTAGCTTTAAATACTCTAACACAGCACTGCTTAAATTTATTATTGTGTAAGCGGTACAAAAATAACAGGTTTATCTCAAGGTCTGAAACAACTTATTAAATATATTTTATCATTGTATCATAAATAAATTGTCTAAATACACTAGACACACTTTAGAAAAGTAGTTAAGCATAAGTAAATTAGATAATTGAATGTTTTTAATTCATTACAGTAACATTTTAAAGTACAAAAATATAACCTTACCTTTAGTGTCAGTCTCTTGGATGCTATCGACGATAATCCCAGTATTTTTCATTCGTTTTGTCTGTTAACTCATTAAGAAGCATCCTACAATCGACAAGTCTTACAATAATAGCAATCAAAGTTCATAAAGTGGCAAATTCACGAGGCAAATAAACGGTAATAAACAAAACATGTTAAGGGTTCAACATTTGCGCCATCTATCGTTAATTTCTTGAATAATATGCTTTTACCGGGTTTATTGAATCTTCAATAAAAATAATACACAGTTTTTTGACAAAGTTAATACCAATTAATATATTAAAATTCGCAACAAAACATTCCAACGTAATTTTTCAAACGGTAGTTTCCACCTTCCAGAATTACATCACGTATTACACTCACTTTTCTAGATTTATGAAAAACATAATTATAATAAAAATAACTGTAAATACAACAAATATATAATAAAATGTTTAGCGTGTTAGATTTACGATAGAATTATATATTATGATGGAATTATATTGCACACAGTGAGTTAGGCAACGTGACGATTCTCTCAGCTTTTGAACATTTTAATAAACGTATAATGTCACAATCAACGTTTTCAAGATACAAACATATTATTGTAAACAATCAAATGTACTCTTTACCATCACATTTACCACCACATCGTGCAAAAGAGAGGAGAAAACAGAACGAATCGGAGCGCTTAAAAAGAAATCCTTTTATTACAACATTATAAAATCTACATTTACATAATTCACGATAAAATAGATTCATAAAACGAAGCGCACGGCACTTACGAAAAATACACCGATACGAAATACATTCAGTAAAAAATAAACACATTTATATATCATATATAGAAATACACTATGAACTGAGAAGTTCTCGCGTTACTTTTGGATTACGTTCAATTACGAGGCTCGTTGACATTTATCTAATACAACGAAACTAACACGAAACATCGATTTCATCTAATTCCTAAGTATCTTCTACAGATCTAACAATTAGACTCTCTCTCTCTCTTTCTCTCCCTCTCTCTCGACTGCTAATTCATTTAGTTAACTTTAGATTAATCTCGCCTCACGGAACGATATATAATGGACACTTAGTTTTGGACACAACATTAATTAGTCGATTTGATATTTAGTTTCTTAATTTCTTAATACAATATATTACAAAGGACAGTTATTTATGACTTCTTGAATGAAACGTACGACAAGGATACTTCATACAAGCAGAGAAGTTCTCGTTCGAGACAATTCAATCGATAAGTGAAATAGAACAAGATACGTTATTGTGTGATTATGGTCCTCGGAGTTTCGAATGCTGTAGCTCTTACAATTAGTAAACTTTCTCCCTTTTTCTCTCTCTCTCGAAATCAGTCAAACACTCGAATAGCCTTTTTTCTCTAACTGAAAGTTCTTCTACCAACAAATTTCTAAAAGTTCTTCTACCAACGTCACATGCAATGTCGATGTAGATGTTAAAAAATACAATTAATTCATCGCTATTCTGGAAACACAGGGTGCAGCAATAGCTGGTATTAGTTTGTGTACCTTCGAAAGCATGAATGTCGGAGGAAAACTTTTTCAATGAAAGTTGTACGGTATCGAGGGATCTGCCGTAGAACGATAACAAGGTTTCTGTACGTCGAAAAAGATTTCATGTTAGCAGACCGTAGATAATAGGTCCGGGGAGAGAACCTTTATGTTTTCGAATAACCTTATTACGAGGCTTTGAACTTTTCTCGAACTGGAAAAAAAAATAGTATACATATAAGTATAACATTTAGATGGTATTATATTTCTTTTTTCCAGTTGAATGCAACGTGTTTTTAATTCATAGGTGACATAGAGAAATTAAATTTTCAAAAGGAAAAACTGAATGAAAACTATAATTGGGTGCATTAAGAAAAGTGACGTAAGCTGAATGTATGAAATTATTAGAAGAAAAAACGATATAAACTTAAGAAACATTGCGGGATTTAGTGACCATAGTTACATCTGTTCGAATTGTTCTACAATACTATTATCAATGGTAATTTAAAAAAATAAAACTGATTTTTGTTGTCAAGGAATAATTAATATGTTCCGACAGAAAGTATCGGGTCAGCAAGAAAGTAATTTCGGTTTTTGATGAGTGCCAGCGTTACGTTTGTTCTCAATGAGTTCTGACAATGCTATGATTTTTTTCTTCTAACAATCGAAAGTTGTCACTTTTGACTTGACCTTTGTTTAGGAGAATTTTAACATAGAGTGAAAAACGAACATTTCTAATATGTTTTACTTTTTTATTTTTTGCAAAATCTAAGCTTGGTTGGGAAGTGATGTCACAACCTCCATGTAGCCCTGATCTGACACCATTAGATTACCATTTATTTTTCAGCTTGCAAAACTTTTTGAATGGTAAAACTTTCAATGGCGATGATAGCCTAAAATTGCATTGGATTCAGTTTTTGTTGATATGGGCCAGTATTTCTATAAAAACGGAATCACGCCTTTGTCAAAACGATGGCAAAAGGTCATCGAAAAAATTCTTTGTTAAAAAAAAATGAAGTTCCATTTCACACTACAAAACCGAAATTACTTTCTTGCCAACCCAATATAATAGTAAGTTGAGAAAACGACCTTCATTTCTTACGTGAAGGAGACAACATTTACGCAGGAGAATACCAACTATTTAAGCCACCGAAAAAACCACGATAATTTTCATTCGTTTTTAAGGTTTGTACTGTAACACTGTACTCTGTCGATTTAAATAAAAATAAGAGATCCTCGAGAGTTACTTCTTAAAGGAGCGATATGCTCCGTGTTGCATGTCACGCGCCATTAGGTTTTTGCGAGCTTTGCGTCAAAGATAATGAGAATCTTTTAAAAGGCCAACCTCCGAATGGAATTAGGTGCCAAGTTTATGAGAAGATTTGATTACACGAAATTCATTCCACGATTTCATCACTATATATGGCTATTCGAGCTTGCAAAAGTATTTCGAGAGATCGTTTTTCGAGCGACATTGCATTCAAGTTAAATTAAGGATATCGCACTTTCGCATTTAATACGTATCGTATCGAAATAACTCTGGAATGTATATTCTCTAATACGAATGTTACTATAAGACATTTTTACAATTCAGGATAATTAAGTTACGAGATGACGACCCGATAAAGGAAACGACGAGCGCAAAGGAATTTTTATATTCCTGATAACATTATCTCGTGAATTGTTTCCTTTATCGTTAAACATATTATTGATTTTATATAATTTGCTAACTGTGTTGATGTAGAAACAATCGAGGTATCAATTACAGAAGTGTGCTTGTTCGGAACAATATGATTAGCAGATTTGATAATAATTACATGAATGCAGATAAAATTAATGTAATTAGTAATAATTATTTATCGGTAGAAAGATTATACGTTGGATGTGGAATACAGCAAATTATATCGATTTCGTCTTTCTTTAATTAAACGTCACTTAACACTAGGTTCACCGATTGGGTCATTTTGACCCATTTCTGCCACTTGCACTGACTACTATTCATTCAACGAGACAATCGATATATCGAAATTCATTTTCTTCAAAGTCTTTTCATTTTCAAGCTCTCAACGTGAACATAGTGTTAAGAATTTTTTCGTCAAAATATTTTTGCGTTCGCGTTATTTGTGAAATACGTTGCAATAAAAAGAGCTAAATATTGGATACGAAATGAAGAGCAGAATTTAATTTCGATTGAAATAAATAGTACAATAATTAAACCGACACGAAAATTATGCAGAGAATTACAGCGTTTTCAATGTATACGTAGACGCTTAATAATAATAATTGTATATTTACGCAGATCAGTACATTTTTACGCCGTTTAAACTATCTATATTCTACAATATTATCATTTATCATATTTCACGGTTACGACGTTAAAGAGAAGCTCCTAAGAAATGGAATAATTAATTGTAGTTACTTATTATTTATGTGTTTCTTTTTTAAGACAAAAAACGCAGTGATGTCGAACGTAGAATTTTCGCAAGATATGCTTAAGGATTTTTTGACGACAAGCGATATGGTTACGTATGCTGTGCTTGTCGATTTTTGCGCATAATTAATAATATAGTTAATTAGTCAATCGTTCGATATCAATGACGCAGTATTTTTGCATTATTGGACGCATAAACGCATACACCACTTGCACACATAGAAGAGCATACGTGCTAATGTTTTTCTTAACAATTACAAACTGTAAATTAGTAGAAAAATTAATATAAGAATTATTTGGAATTATTTTCGAACTTTTCATCAAAGTTCGAGCTGATTTTCAATCTCGATAATGTAAATAGTCGAATCTGCGAGAAAGAAATTGATATGCAATAAGTGAATGAAGAAAGGTCGTTGGAAGAGAAGGATACTTGAAATTGAAAATCAGTATTCTTACAATATGAATTTTGGAAATATTTCTTATACTTATTCACGAGTTCTACGTACGTCTCGTGATACACTTTTTTGGGAATATTTATTATCGCTAGTCGAATAGAATTTAAAATGTAGCCTGCTGTAATAATTATATATATATATACGCACATTTATGAATTCGGTAAAGACTCATAAGACTAGAATTTGGAACATTGACTTGTGGAACATAAATTTCACGACCGTCGCAGAATTCGACCACAATAGGAATAGCGATTGAAATTGTGCTCTTTGTCTTTTGATTTTATCATCGACAAGTACCTTCACTGAATGTTATTATTGTTTTTACATTTCTTACAACTTACATTTATCAAATATTAGTTATTTCTGTCGATGTTATCTGTCAATTTTAAACATTTCATCAATACGGCTATGTTCTCCAAACATTAGTTGTACTGGTACTCTGTTAATTTAAAACAATTCTGCATTTTTATTCGATAAATTCTACCTTGGCAAAGCCAACTGTCATTTGGCTTTACTGTTAATTCTTTTACTTTCATTTGAAAGAAATAATAATACATCATTGTGCAGACTTTAATAACTAATCTGTTTGATTGTACCAGAATCGCATTTATTATAATGCAACGTATCGTAATACAGTGATGCATCATACAGGCGGCCCTCGACTTTCACAAATAATTGTGCGAAAATATTAAAAATATTGAAAAATCAGTGATTGCAAAATATAAAATGTTCTCCAATCTCTTATAGCTGATACTAGAAATTGTATTACAATATTAGAAAACCTCAAATAGACAATGTGTGAGTCACTGCATAGAAGTGAACAATTATTAACAAATAACATGCCGGTCTCGCGATAATGCGGAAATTCAAATATGTGATTTGAAATTTTACCGATCGATATCAGTCATATTATTGTGTCTTGAGGAAAATGGTCAAGTGGACAAAGAGGGCAATATTATTCCCTTTAAATTGTGCATTAACCCATTAAGGACCAAGCATTGAAAGAATAAAGAAATTTATAACTAGTTTTTGGGTACCTAATGTTACGTTAGCACAACTTTGGGCTTACGTGGTATCTTATAGTGCACAAATTAAACCTTTGGTATGTTCTTTTACTATGGCATAGGTTAAAATATAAATTAAATTAATCCGATTCCCCGAAAAAAAATTAGAAGTGAAATGTTGCGTTAACGCAACTTTGGGCCTTAATGGGTTAATGTATTTATATTTGACATTGATTTAAATAGCAACATTATCAAATGTAATAAATTTGGTTGCAGATATTTAGCCGGCGTACAATGTGTTAAAATAAAACAAAAATCTTTAAAAATGCGCGAAACAACGAATTGTGCGAAAGTACAATGTGCGAAAGTCGATAGCCGCCTGTACAATGCATCAAATACTTTTCTACCATCGCTTGAAAAACCGGAAAGCTTAAAATTGTAGGTTAATTCCGTTAAATTTTATCGTTCTCATGAACGAACGATGTAGAAATCAAGCTGACAAGTCGTTGCAACGGTCGTGAATTGAAAAAAGTATATAATAAAAAAAGTAACCGGGAAAAGTAGTTACGACAAACTTTTTTCCTGGTCCCGTTTCTCAATCATTATCATCGTCAGTTATTTCTTATCTCTCGTTCTCTCGGAAATTCCGAGGTTCGACTTAGACCGGGCGAAGCATTCGATAAAATTACCGTAGCCAAGATTTGTACTCGTATTCGAACGATTCGTTTACAGAACTTTTATCGAAGTTTCCTTCGTGTTGGACGCTTCAGCGCCAGTTTCAAGTTTTGCACAATGTCCCCAGAGAGGCGTCGTAAAGTCAGAACGAAGAGGATTTTCAAATCGACTGACGTTCGAGACTGATCCGTGGAGAGAATTCTTTCCGTCGATAGTTTACGTCAAAGAATTCATTTGATAGATGAATTTCACAGAAAAATTGCGCAGTTTTACTTGTGTTCGAAATTACCAAGATTAAAAATACAGATTTAACCCCTTGCCGTAGAATGACGAGTGCTGCTCGTGTCGCGATAAACGGAATAGTCAATTTTGAAGTGCTTCTGAAATTATTAAATTGTAAATGTCAGTAGGTCCTGATAGAATAAAATTAACAGATAAATTCCTAATTTATTTTCAATTAATGTTCTCCCAGAGGAAGAAATCCTACTGGGGGTGGAACAAATCCCACTGGGGACTATGATATTCAATATTACGTTAAGCATGTATTATATCCGAAATTCGGGGCTAAATTGTTATTTCAGTAATTAATTCAGATTCACTGCACATTTTGTGACGAAAGAAATGGCACGGCAAGGGGTTAACCTTAGAACTATCAAATCAGTCACAATGGCTGGTTCTCCATTTTGTCAAGAACTTCTCCAAGATTAAAGGAGAGCCATTGAGCAGATATTCTACGTCCATTAGGAAAATATAAGTTATTATTTTCCAATTTTCAATTCCTCTTTTTGTCAAATTACTGATTTAATGTATTAAAATATAATAGATTAAGCGTCGATAGTTCTAGTGTTAAGGCGTTAAATTTTCAAGGTCGAGGCAAAGTGTTTCAAGGTCGACCTCAACATTTATATAATCCTCCATGGTTATTGTAATTCAATGTTCTATCGTTCTATATGAAATTATAACTCTTTCCTCTTTTCTATGGTTGTTGTTTAAAATTGTAAAACTGTTTCGGTAATTTTATTTGTGGACTATAGTTTCACAAGATTAATTGTTAGATGTTTCTCCAGTGTAAATAATTCCACAGAATTTATGAATCGAGCAACGTTATTGAGTAGATAGAACTTTCGCTTACATAAAGGACATAAGATTGAATTGCAAAAAGTATATAATCGCTCTCTGAGAATGTGCAAAACCTGAAATTATAATGCGCTCATAAAGGCTTCCCTACCGAACAATCATACCTAAAAGTGTGATCACAGATTGACAGAAGGCATGTAACATACAATATATTATATATACTGTCAGGAGACACGACGTCACAATAATTATCGGTTAATTAATAGAATTACAAGATTACCTATTTACAACGAATATATCGATAGAAATCTTGCAATGCAGCACAAGTACTTGAAATAAATATACACGCTGTATTCGTGCATCAATACATTATACGTCGACGTAGAAGGAATAATATTGTAGTTCAAGTTCCCAATAACTTATTTCACCAATTACTCGAAGTACAGGATAAGTGTGACCGAATAAGATAAACAAATGGGTACGAGGTGATTCCTTACGAAAAAATAAAAACAAAGTATAGCAATAAAATGTTGCGACTTAAAAATATGTATATAATTTCGTAAAGATGTTAGTACTATCGTTTACAAAGCAGTCGAATAATTATATTACAAAAGTATAATTTAAAAAATTACAGTAAAACCTGTTTTTGTGCGGCACATAGGGACCGCATAAAAGAAACCGCACAAAAGAAGAAATATTCAGAAATTTCATAAACACTTATAACAAATAATTTTTTACAACATATTAGAAAAAATTTTTTTTATACGGTAGATAGGGACCGCATAAAAAAAGTCGCGCTTGAAAAGTATGTCAAAGATTTATGAAACACTGAGAAAGTGCTTTCAAACAAAAATAATAATTAAATTATACATGGAAGCGTTTAAAAAAAAAATAATTTGTCATTTTACACATGAAGAAATTTTCAAAATATACATAATTTACTGCTGCTCGTCGTAGTCCAAAATGCCCATCTTCTTGTGATGCGTATTCTGCTGATAAGAAATGAACATAGCGTCTGGAGCCGAACAGCGTTTTATAGTGTACATGTGCACACTGATAGAAAACTTTGCAACAGTGTATAATACCAACACGAATGGAATCCATATACCGCACAAAATAAAATGCCGTAAAATAGGACCGCACAAAAACAGGTTTTACTGTATATTACAAAATTATATTACCAATTAAATTACAAAAGATAAGAATGATAAGAATATTTTATAAGAATTGCAAGAATAAAGTGTTCCTTTTTAATGATGGCAAATAGAAGATTAAAGTTTGTCAATTAACCTTCTTTTTGCTAATAATTTGAAGAGAAAAGAGTTTCACTAACATCTGGGTTAAGGCTTACCATTAGCTTCCAAGGAAATCAAGTCGATCATACGTCAGACAAGAGTTTGCCACCTATAGTGTACATAATCGTCACGTAGATCAATGAAACTATCTACTTGCTTGCTTGAAGGAACATAACGTTCTTATTAAGCACATAACAGAAGAAGTCTCAGATCACTGTTTACAAACACTGATGTATCGTAAGTTACAAACAACTGTAACAGCATATGTACCCATCATACTTTTGAACTTGATTTTCTAGATTCTAAAATGAACTGATATTATTTCCATACTTTGTTCTTATAGTTTCATAAGAAATCACTTCGTGCCCATTGCATATATTATTCTGTTTCACCCTGTATGTAGAATTATCTAACAATAAGTAGATGTATCTATGGAGTACCGCTGAAGAGGAGGCTCACCAAGAAGATTTCCAAAGTGATTCGCAAATACCATTCATGAATGATCTGTGGCGACCAAAAACAAAACACTTCTTTCGTTCTACACGAAAAACCGAATTTTTTGGACCACTAGCGCGTTAAAATCAAAAATTACGCGTGAACGAATGAAGTGTCTATCTGTCTGGCGAATCAGACTCAAATACTCACAATCAGATCTTTTGGGACCGGTAAATGCGAGTCTGATTAATCAAAGTGGAAGGAATACGACATTTTGCATATGCACTTTTGGATGCAATATGCTGTTTGCTAAATGATCATACACACTTATCGCGTGACGAAGGAATGAATTAAACTAAATTAAGTCTTGTGAGATTTCTCTTCAGCAACTCACGATACCTTTGAAGAATTCTTCAGACACGCGTTATATCTGATAAATGTTACTTCGGATATCCATATTTAGACGCCATAGTGATCTTAAATTAATAACGCTGCGTTTGTTAAATGCTAGTGAAGATTTCTATTTTTTGTTAGGAATTTCTAAAGTTACAATTCTTGGTATTTTTTTATTGTTTTATCATTCTTCTCTCATTTGAATTTGTGTTGTTAAGCTTTATTATGTGGTTTCATGCTTGTAATCGATTATTATAAATTATGGAAATATATAAATATTGAAGTTGAAATGAAAGTTGAAGGTATTCAGATGGTATTATTTTTGAGATGCTAATTTTGTGTAAATTGATAGAAATTGTTTTTATGACAAAAAGGAGTAAAAATGTGATGATTTAATTTTCTGCTGAAAATTTTCAGTTTCTTTTTCGTTAGAAATAAGAAAACACGTGAAATGTGATGAAAAATGAAGTATGTTTCGAATAAAATATTGCAAGAATGATAAAAACTTGCAACGATTTTATACTTTGAGAGTTAAGTGTCAACCGGACTTAACTTATCATCGACATTCTAGATTCTTGTTCCCATTTTCAGGCTTTAGGTACAAGTTAAATTTTTTAAGAGCTATTACTCGTGTCTTTCTCTACTAAAATTCGCTCCTGGCGATATTTCTATGTCGTCAAAGCTTTTCCGCGAAAAGTCATTCGCATTTTTCTATTCCACAAACTTCCTTCAACGTCTCTCGTCTCTCTTTAATATTTTTCGCACAGTCTTTACGATACACTTTTTAAAGTTTGAATAAATATTGCGAAATATCGATAGAGTTATACAATATTTCATTTTTGAAAAAAATCGCAAAGAATGCGATTAAGAAGTCATTGCCACGAAGACTTTTGTAATCATCCTATAAGATGATAATAAAAATTCATAATATCTTTTTCCATTAAAAATACCGACGATTAATCCATAAAAGGAATCGGCAAAAACTTGCTAAAGCGAGTAAGAAAATTCTACGATAAGTATTAGAAGATCAAAGCAATTACAATTTTTAAAAATGTTGAAAGATAGAAAACAAATTAAATTCGAGTCATTTTACTTGGCCTGATAAAATTAGTTAAAAATATCAAGAATGTTAAAATTACGATATAATATTCAAAGAACGTTTAATAGGTCAAAACTTAGGTAATTAACTTGATAAGAAGTTCTAATGAGGCCTCGTTCAAGAGCTAATTAATACTAGATTTATGGCTGTTAATTTTCCACCTACTTTTACTTTGATGAATCAAACTCATTTATACATCAAAATGTAGATTTTCACGAAAAACAAATATTTTTGGTGGATGAAAACATAGTGAGTAATATTTCTGCACATTTTAAAAATTAATGACAATTTTTCATTCCGTAGATTCAGCGTTATCGCACGTTAAAAGAATTTCTCGTTCGATAAGTTAATTACGAGAATTTTGTTATTACCTCTATGATTAATACGATTTATCGTTAACTCCATACGAAGATGCGATTAATTATCATTTTGATTAGAATTATTCTTTGCCTAGCAATATCACCTTTCGTCGGAGAATTCTCAAGTATATTTTGATATGAATCTCGGAAAAACTCAGCAAACTTTCTGACCCCAATTCCGAATTCCCTCGGCGAACTTCGTTTCAAATTGTTTTCTTTAAAAAACGAAAATTACAAAAAGTTTCTTTCAAGTTTGTTATATGGATGTGCATCAAAGAAATTGCATTTTGTAAAGAAAACAAAAATTGGGAATTAGTTATTTCGTATGATTTGTGTAACTTACAATAACGAAATATAGATATTGATATATATTTAGAATTCAATAACAATTCTGTTTACGCTTCTTCTTCAATTTTTTTTAACAAATTATGAAATGCTTTAACCCTTTGCGGTCCGAATTATTTTGCTAATTTCGGTAGTGAGCTAAGTAAAATTAATTTTGCAATATTTTCTATCACTGGTTTTTCATTTCTTTAAATCACATCAATAACTATTGGTATTGACGGACACTTAGGTGATATTATAAAATCATTGTAAACTAAGAAAGTCGATATTAAATTGTCAGAAAATAAAATTAAATGAATGTCTATGTCGAGTTCTGCTCGCAAAGGGTTAAGAAAGAATCTAAAATCAATGATCGATATCTTTGAAAATCGGTAGAAATTATATTAAAATAATTGTTTAATGATGTTAATTCAATAGATTGAAAAATTCTTAAGTGGTAAATTATAAAGATCCATGACCCATTGATTAAATTTTCAGCCAAAGTTTCTTGTTGACTCGCTCCTTTCGAGGCTTTTAATAAGATAGCACCTCGAGTATTTACTATTACGTCGGTTTCATTATCTCCCGAAAGAGCGTAAAACTTTCCTTTTAATTTTTGTTCTCTTCTTGGAAACGAGACTTGAAGATATTCCGATGAAATATAATTTAAATCTCTTTACGAACTCCATTTTTCTCTGGAGAATTCAACTGCTTCTGGCAACTACAATGCCGTTAATCCTCCATAACCGTAAGTTCTTTAAAAAACTAAATAAAAGTATCAACGTATAGAATCTTTTTGCAAGTACGCTCTAAAAGCACAATAAAAAGTGAAATGAACACTTATAAAACAATTCTACTTACGTCTGAAAACCATTAAAAAATAAATGCACAATTACATAAACACTCAAACTTTCACTACTTTATGTCTCAATGAAAACACGTAGAAGTCATAAATGCATATATAAATAATGAAATTAAAAATAATCAAGTTATTTACGTATTAATAATAATCATTGAAATTCAGAAAAAAAAACTATGTTCAAACAAAACTCTTGATAATTTAAGATTTCTCTAAGATATTGGAAAATAGAAGTATTTCAAGAATT
Source organism: Cerceris rybyensis (assembly GCA_910591515.1). Classification (NCBI taxonomy): domain Eukaryota; kingdom Metazoa; phylum Arthropoda; class Insecta; order Hymenoptera; family Crabronidae; genus Cerceris; species Cerceris rybyensis. Next base: position 13,223,541 of record OU342790.1, read on the forward strand.
CATGAAATTAGAGAAATACCGATGGCATTCAACGTGTTTAGAATTAAAAATCTCGGTACACGATATTGCAATCATGGAAGCCACGATGTATCATAGAGGATTAACGTAAGAAACTGTTGTGTATCATAAAGGATTAGCGTATCTGTCGCGTATCATAAGGAATATCGTGCTTCTAAGTCACCGTTATCTTTGGACGATATCGCTGTCAGATAAGCCGTGATTCAGGCCTCAACTTATGGCGTAATGTCACCCCCTTGAAACTTAAATCGCACACGGCGGAAGCTTAAAGTGCATCAGCGTAAATTGCACCATCACAGAGACCATATTCCGTGATTCAATGCTTTACATCCTTGGGCTTTCGCATCCTGTGCTCGACCCGCCAAATATTTGATCAGCTTTGAAATCTCACCTGTGAGATCCTCAACATTGATATCAGCCTTGATTTTGAATATTAAAGATAATAAACAGATTAAAGTGAAGCTCTTTGCAATGACAATCTCCCTTTTAACGATACTAATTGTAAGATTAATGAATCGCACAGGAAGATTCTTCGACCCTTTCGATGCTAGGAGAAATTATAATTAGGAAATGACACTTGGTTTACTCTTTTGTCTCGAATCGACTGTTGTACAAATTTTAAACATAATTTGCATTAAGAAAAATCAAATTTCTTAGATAACACGACACTAGAAAAAAATTTTCGTTCTTTGCCCTAAAGTTTATTTTATGATTTTTCGGTTAATTATGTACAAAAACGAAAAGAAAATACCTTTTTTTATATAAAGTTTGCTTTTGTGATTGTTACAGTTATAACACTCATTTTCGAATTTTTTTTATCAATTTTAATTAATTCTAACACATTCAAAAATACCGCGAGATAAGTCCACGCATGCTCATTTAGATAAATTTAAAAACAACATGGGAGCGTATTCAGAAGAGCAAGGAGAACGATTTCATCAGGACATTATGAACTTCGAACAACGTTATCAAGGCAAATACAATGAAAATATGATGGGAGACTATATTTGGGGTTTATTAAGAGAAAGTACTTACGAACATAAAAGAAAAAGTAAAAGCGTGCACTTTGAAATTATTTTCCACTTTTTTGTAAGCTATTTTGATAGTAAAACTTAATAAAAATGATAAACATATTTATTTGTATGGTTTCATCTTCAATTAAAAATTAAAACCGCATATTTTGAAAAATATCGCTCAAACGGTCTTGTAGATACAAAAGCAAACTTTTTCATGCCATATATTTTTTTTTCGTCTAATTACGACCTGAACTATCGAAATTTTATACTTTAAAGTCAAAGTCAAATTTTATGTTGACCTGTGTAATGTAACATTTCGTATATAATTCTTATCTGCATGAACTTTGCTATAGAAAATTAAGTGAATCTTTGAAATAATTCCAGAAGAAGAATTGGACGTACTATTTAAATATTATTGTTCTCGAAATGTCAAATTTAAATGTGACATTTCGAGAACAATAATATCTAAATAGTACATCCACTTGACTAATTTCTACTACGACTAATTGCTTTTCATGTAACTGAGCTATCATCGAGACACTTTTTCTTGCAGTTAGAATTGTGTAATTGATGCAATTTTACTGGTTCTCGTGCAGTAAATTGTTAATAGCACAAGTATAAGAGTTTCACGTGTTACTATTATGCTTCCAACTTGTTTCATTCTTAACTTAATTTTCTTACCAACTTCTTCTGCAGCGGAAGGGTTTAAAAGGGTCAAAGAGTGTTTGACTATCGAGCAACGTTCTTTTTTCACGTAAAAATCCAATTTATCTTTAAAGTTGAAATTGTTAGCATAAAACCTAGAAAAATAGCTATTTTTTCATTTCTTCATGAAACATACGTAAATAAAATTGCATCTGCGGAACAAAGGATAGAATAAAGAATAGAATAGTAAAATTCTGTAACTATGTAGCTATATCTTTTTCTGCTGTATATCTACATAGTTACAGAACAGTGAGATAAATAAGAAATGCTATCTTTTCGTGCACTATTGATATTTCTAGGATCGCCCTCGGCACTCAGACGGTTAAATCACACTTTGAACGCGCGTTCCTTGAAGTTTCTCGCGGGAAAATATCGCCGATGAAAATATAGCACTATGTATTTACACATACTCTAAACATAGATTGCACAAAGCTCTGTTCTCTGTAAGTTTTGTTAGAGGACTTCTGAAGGCCGTATTTTCTTACTTAATTCACTCTTTGCTTCTTACAGCAGATGAAATAGCATTCTTCGATAGAAAAAATGAGATATTTATAAGAGACGCGATGCCTTTCTTCACCATGCAAATTAAAGCTCCTTTCATATGACTTTCAGTACGTTTTATTCCTTAACTCCATTGTAAAAGGGAGATTAATCCCTTGCCGTGCCATTTACTTTGTGATTGCCTCTACAATAATTCAGAATGAAATTAGTAAAATAAACATTGATCAGTGATTCTTGATATATAGTAGAATTTAACGTAATATTAAAATTATAGAAATAATTTTATCGTGTCGCATCTCAGCGATATTATCAATTTAATAGGTTTTGTTAAACTTGAAAAATTCCTTTCCTATTTATCGTATCACGAGTATCACTCGTTTATGGTACGGCAAGGGGTTAATTGTAAATAATAGATAAAATATTAGGCGAATAATTTGCGAGGAAATATTATCGGACTTTAGTGTCATCAGAAAAATAGTAATCGTACGATATAATTCTCTATTTACAACAAAAAACTGGACAATAGACTTTGTACGATATAACGAGAAATAATTCCTACTCGAACGAAGGAATCTCAGGAATTCGTATCACATTTCACTTTCGTCATCCGAAAACTCGACTGTGTTGTTACGTATACGCGCGATAAAGCAGGTAATTACCGGGAAATTTCGCGGCATCTTTGAAAAATCTTACTTTCTCTTAACTTATTCTCTCAATTGAGAGAAACTCTTTCATAGGAATCTTAACGAATCAGCTATATTTCCGTACTTGGAACGAGATTTCCATTGGACGGTGATTGGCCAGTGTTAATGCCAAAAATCCTTTTTTCAGATGTCATTTATTCTCTCCTCACATAAGACGTTATACTTTGAGTATAAATTCATCTTTTTTTTTCATTAAAAGTCATATGATATAGTCTTCTCAAATTTTTCAATTTGAGTACACTGTTCGGAATCTAGAGAGACCAAAAATGGTGTTAATTTTCTTGAAAGTTATTCTGCGTGGCAAAACAAAAAAGTGGAGACTTCTTCTCTGTGTTCCAATATTTTAACCCTTTGCACTCCTACGTCGAGCTACACTCGACACAATTTCCTATGACAGTTAACGTGTCACCTATTGATCCTCGATTTTTCGAAATCAACTTATTGTTAGTAAATAATAATTTTAATTTTAAAAAATTTTCTGGTGCACCTATAATTGTTCTTTGTATCGAGTAAAAATGAATAATCAAGATTAGACAATTTTCCAAGACTATGTTTGCTTATTTGATCAAAAGTTAGTAAATTAATTTGGAGCGCAAAGGTAATGTTTTATGGGACAATTGAAAATTCCTTTACGGATCTTTGAGGTTTATTGACGAAGATATGGCTGGAAAATATTTTGGAGAGTGTGATTAACGTGGAAATGAAAAGAGCGTAGTTGAAGGAATTGTAATTTCTTCAACAAATTTCTGTTCCTTTCTTTTCACCGGCGGGAAAATAGAAGGTATTCAATATTGTGAGATGATGGTGGTAGAAAGCGCTTTGATATAGTGCAGTTTTATTCTTTATGAGATTCTCTTTAGAATCCTGTCTTGCCGTAGGACGTATTCATGAATGTAGAAGAAAATGAGAAACTTTTACAAGCCGGCTCGGTAGAAAATTGTACAAATGCGATAAACCGTTTACAGAAAATGCAATTATAATATATTGTAAATGGTTTTTCCGAATTTTGTACAATTTATAATGAAAGAAATAGGCTGAAAAGCTTTCATGGACAAGGTACGATTTGTCAGTCGGAAAATGATCAATCGTATCTTAGATTTTTTCAAATCCAAAAAGTAGCCACGGTATTTTTCATAAATTAGCTACAGTATATTTATATATGTCGAAGTTTTCGCGCAATTGATTGTAAAGTACACAATAAAAAAGTGTAAAAGTCTCGACTGCGAAGTCCCCTAAAAATAATCTGCTAAAGAGAAGAAATTAGGATAAAACGAAGATCCAGTGGACGGTGATCGTTTGCTTCGACGACAGCATAGTTTTTTTAAGGACGTGCCAATACTTCATAAATTATTCGAATTCTCAGTCTCCGAATTCTGATATTCCAGTGTGAGGAAATATGTCGATCGAGGAATAAAGTGTCAATTAAGTTCACACGTAGCATCCATTATCAGTATTGTAATTCTTTTCAAATAAGAATTTACGACTGCGAGGTTCCAAGTGAATCGCTATTGTACATTTAGGAAAATTAAAGGAATATTTGTTACCAAAGCGACAGAATTCCTCACTCTGCGCAAGTAATGACGCACGTGCCGTCACGTGACACTTCAGGCTCGCTCAATTCGAAAATTACAGCGGGAAAAAACAAGCGAGTCATAATTATAGATCGAACTTTTAAACTCTTAACATTTACTGATTTATACACCTACTTAACCAGTTAACTGCGTTCGACGTGTATACACGTCAATCCAAAGTTCTCTTTAATACTGAATTGTCAATTTCTTATAGACCAAAAATGTAATTTTTCCACATTTTGCTTTCATCTTTTCGTAAAATTCATAACAGAAACATTTGCCCCGTATTCGACAAATATACACATCATTGTTCGATTTTAATTCCGCAACTCACAAGCGATAAAACTAAATTCCGCAGTTAACTGATTAATTAATATCAAAAAGAAACATATCTATCTAAACTTCAGAAAATTAATGAAAAGCCCAAGCAAACTATAAAGAGCAAACATAAAAGCACTAAGACAAACTTCCTCCCCGTATATGCTCTCCATTCTGCTTCGTCCCATCGCAATCGTTACTTGCAAACGAGAACAAACAGAAGTACCCACAAATAGCCCCATACATTCCAACAGAAACCCTACTTGCGAACTCTCGTGACCTTTCGACATCGAGATTCTACTCGAAACACTCCCAGCCCAGTCGTTCTATAATTCCCACTTACGTCTACGCGAAAATTCATTCAATTCCTCCCCCAAGATTTTTCCCGCCACGAAATCGGTAGAAACGATGATTCGAATAATCCCAAAAGTAGCAGCAGTTCAATCCTCACAATGCCTGAACGTCGATTGTAATACTTCAATTTAGAGCTCATAAACATCTCTACCATTTGGCCTACCCATGGTGGGTCGGCAAGAAGCTGGACTGGTATAAGAATGTATAATATGAACTCTTAGCCGAACGTCACTTGCATTTCTTCCCCCATCTCCGCGTGTTCGTCGGGAAAAACTCACCGTAGTCTTGCAACAGCAATAATGAAACAGCTTGACGTAGGCGCTACGAAAGTGACGATCAGCGACGCAATAGAGAAGATTGTTGAAACAGGACTTTGAAAGAGCAAACCAAGCGAGATTGTAGAGTATTCGAGCGCTGATAGGCCGGAATGAGCTTAAACAAACGGCGATACCAAATGGTAGCCAGAAAACGACGAACATGACGCTACTGTAGATGTTCGCTTTAGCAAGCTCGTAGTCCCAGGAAAATGCTACTGGTGGCTTGTATGAGCCTCTTGTTGCGTGTCGAACTCGTATTACCAGTTTAACGTAGAAAAATATGGTCGTTAATGTCGGCACACCCACTACGAGGCTCGCTCCGATTATTTGCTCTCGTGCTATTCCACTGAATCGTCGTCGACAAAAGTCCGGGCCTACGTCTAGAGATGATTGCAGGACCAGAGTCATTATGGATATCAGCCAGATGCAGATGATCACTGTGGTTACTCGACCGGTTGTCAGTACGGTGTACCTAGAAGTAGCAATATTTTAGATCGTGATTGTTTCTATTCGTTGCTTTATCACAATATGAGTTGCGCGGTTAGATGGTTGTTTTGTTAATCTTTTCGCTACGGAGTACTTTTCCGCAAGCTTGTCACAAACAACATGAAGCAATTCCGCCGCGGGCGAATAACTTTTAATGATTACCAGACTGCGGATTTATATGCATTTATGACAAATTAAATATGGCTAAAATATACAAAAAGGACATAATATAAAAATACAGTCGACCCTTGGTAATCCGACAAACGTTTTGCAAGGCGGTGTCGGATTATCAAATTTGTCGGACTATAGAGTACTGTCACAGCTAACTGTAGTCCGGAACTTTTTGGAAAAGCGTACCTTGTAATCCGACAAATAAAATATCAAAGTGGTAAGATTCTATATGTTCTATACCTAATTCATACGATGTGGAATTTAGTAAATTAAACAACACAATAAACAGCTTAGGGTTTATTATAAAATTAACATAATTATTGCTCTAGAACTTACAAAAAAATAATAACTAAACATTTATGTTAATGTTTGTCCAGGCGTCCGCGAACGATTTACCATATTTTTTCATAACAGTCGGATTACAGGGGGTGACGGATTAGACAGGGGCCGGATTACCGGGGGTCGACTGTATATTTAGAATATCCAAAGTATGGTATTTGTTGTAATATTTATTGAGTGCAATAAATCCCTAGATAAATTTTCCTGTCTGACCTGCATTTGTGAAACTCGAAATTTGCATATACATCCGCATTCTAATGATTACTGTTATAATATAAATAATTAATTCTTTGTCAAAGTTACAACGCATATAATACAGAAAAAATAAGAAATTATGGTATTTGAAAAATATTCAATTACAACATATGATCAAATAATTAATGCTTCGGGTGAAATTTCGTCGGGTGACTATAGTCACCGGTAGTATCGAAAGGGTTAATTCACATCATCGATGGTGGTGTAGAATGGCTTGGAGAATTTGTATTGTAGTAGGATTCGGTTAAATAAGTCTAAGGAGGATATTATATGACTAAGGTGTAGGCGTGGATAAAATAAAAGGATAAATGTCAGGATAAAGAAAATAAGGAAGAGAATATAGAGGGAGGAGGTTTTGTGTAGTTAAGGTTTTGAAGAATTTCAATAGCTCGGAGTGTTTCACCTTGGAATTTCCAACAGTCGTGAAACTCGTCATGTATGATGGAAAATTCAGGAGATGCGCATTGTACAGACACGAATTTTAAACGATTAAGAGAGAACAGCGGTTGGAATGTGAGATTACAAATTCAATCGTGACGCCCACGAACGTAGAAGTTTGCCTCGACGATTCAATTTTTCGCGCTCATGGACGAATGCGTGGGATCTTTAGATGGAATGTTGTAACTCGATTAATATTCCATCTATTTTTCCATTAATATTCCACGTTTTATGTGTATGCATCTAACGAGATGACGCAAGAATGTGAATATCAATCCACGAGGAAAAAATGCAGACAGCCATAGAATATCGGCGTTTTTTTGTCTCTAGCACTCTTTTCCTTCAGCTTTGCGAACAAAGGATTAAACGATCGTATATTGCGTTAATCGGTAAAATTGATTGGGAAGAAGCTTAGTATTATTTGCCTAGTCACGTGGTTTAAACCTTTTTGATTCCGCATTGTCGCGTTAACAAAGCTTTGCTGGTTAGCGGATTTTTTTTTTACGGATTTCGCAGAACCACTTCGATATATTCGCTTTGGATTTAAAAGATATCGCGCAAAGTGGAGAATCCGAACGGCACGTTTATTTATAACATTTAAGCTGATTTTTCAAAAATTCCAATTTTACTTAGTTTATTAATTTCACTGAGTTTAGAAGGTGTTTCTAAAAATATAGTGATCTGTCACTTACAAGGGAACATCCCGAGGTGTAAATCACCGATTTTTATGAAATTTTAGTATGATATAGTCCTCGCGAAAATATTTGACCCGTATTTTTTTTTCGGCAACCGTCCACGTTAAAGGGGGGAAAACCACCCTCAAAGTTGGGGTCCTGAAACTTCTTTATCGCATATCTCGAAAACTATTAGAGACACGAAAATTTCGTAGAGAGTGAAAATTAATGCCTTCGGATTTTGAATCCAATCGTATAAACATTTTTTTAAAAAACCCATTTGTTTGAACAATATGATAAAAAGTACTTTTTTTTCAACTTTGAGGGTGGTTTTCACCCTTTTAACGTGGACGGTTGCCGATAAAAAAAAATACGGGTCAAATATTTTCACGAGGACTATATCATATTAAAGTTTCATCAAAATCGGTGTTTTATATCTCGGGATGTTCCTTTGTTAGACGGCTTTCGTAAACATAATGTTAAAAGAGACTCGTCGAAAAGCTTTTGTTGTTGATTAAGATTTCTGTTTCAAATTTTCAATGGAAATGTTCTTCGACTTTTCCAATTCCCTTACGATCGTTGCGAGCATTTTCTGTCATACGTTTCGATAGTTGGAAAGCATCTGTTGGATGCAGACGTAGAAAGCATTGATAAAATAAAGATGAAACTTCGAAATATGTCTCGAATGTAGTTATCCGATATATGGTATGCTCTTTGTATAGTGATGCATAATGGAATCGGTCTATTCTGACGAGGAAGATTGGCGAACTTTTTTGCCTCGTGCTTCAGCCGATGCGTTTTCAGTAATAACGTTACAAACCTATGGAAAGTGAAGCCTCATCATTTTCAGCGCCGACGTAAATCAATTTCAATTACTTTACGCCATGGCAATTTAAATCTTGCAAAAGTTGCAATTTTTCTCTTTTTTTTCACAGTAACGCAACGTAGAAATAATAAAAGAGAACCTTAGTGGAATTATCACGAATTTCGCGAGACTTATTCGGATCAATGTTCTACAAAATTCAAATCAGAGAAAGGAAAATTGAATGAAACGAAATTTCAAAGAATTCAAATGTATAATTGCAACTACACGTTCTGCTATTCTGGATATTAACCCCCTTGATAGGATTGAATTTTTGTCAGGGCGTGCAAAGATTCAAAATTAATTCCTGAAATCTAAAGTTTTCACTGGTTTCTGATATTTCGTGTAACTGAATGTAATATTAACCCTTTGGGGACTAGCGACGCATATATGCGGTCCGAGAAAAAATGTAGTTATAGTTAGTAGCTGTATATATACACGATTCAAATTGAAAAATTGAAATAAAATCAGGTGAGATATGACTAAAAGTGGAGCAAATTTATAATTCATATACACTAACAGCCCAAATTTCTGATAAAAAGGTGATTTTGGAACGGCGAATAAATGATTATCTGTCAATATTCAAAAACGTCTCCCGTCCACAAAGGGTTAATAGTATAGAAACAATGAGACGGTTTCGTGGCCGGTTGACATTGTCAATTTAATAGTTTTTGAAAGACTTCAAAGTTTCTATTCCATTTTCCGAGCTACGAGTCCCACAAGTAGTTGTAGGCTAGGGGTTAAGCTCCCTTTTCGGTCCGTCTTTCCGAAGTCCTTCGTTTAATACGTTGAATGACATTTGTATCTCATTAGTTCACAATTTTCATTTAACTGAGATTTTTTCTATTAAAATTTCATCTTTATAGCCTAAAGATGTCAAACTTGTAAATAATTATACATTGAGAAATACTCTACTAATAAAAAATTTCCTAAACCCTCTACAGCCAAAATCGTTTTTAGTTTTCCGACTTTCAGTAGCCCAATACCAGATTCGAATTTGATAAAAATACACTTACAAATGATGGATCTAATTAAATTTATAAACACACGGTTGTAAAATGTTTCATAATTTCTAACAACTAAATTGTAACATTTGACAAAATTAACAAACTGACTTTGAACAATAGAAACTCAAATGTGTCTCGTCGTACCTCAAAGTCACAAGAGTTCAATGGAGAGTTAAATTGAATAACGCCGACCCCCATGATATTATCGTGTCAACGTCTACAATAAAACATTGAATTTTTTCAAAATACACGTTAACAATCAGGAAAAATTTGAAAATTCAAACGAACTTTGGGATCTCTCAATAACCGGATCGATGGTATGTATTTTTAGCCAGTATCAGGGATATCGTGTACAGAGGGATCTTCCGTAAACACGGTCGCTATAATACACGGCTGGGTTAAAGCTCGAAAAGCTCTCTTCGGTCCCTTGTGCCGGTATCGCCGCTGGCAACAATAGCTCCTGAAAATTACGAGCGCTTCTATTAACTGTTTGCATACCCAAAGGTAAAGCTGAGCTTCGCCGACGATTCAAGGAAAAGGTATCCGCTGATATTGCTTAGCGACTCTTCCTTTTTCATAGAACTTTCTACTACTTTTCTTCCACGATTCCTATCTGCTATATTCTCCGTTTTTCTGTGCCCTCAACGAGAGAAGTAGAGTCTCAAGAATTAGTAAATCGAATGGTTCTATTTCAATAGAATTATCTCTTAAGTGTAGTAAATAGACTGCGGATGTTTATGCAAATTTCGAATTTCACAAATGCAGGTGAGACACGAGAACCTATCTAGGGGTTAATTGCACTCGATTTATATTACAACAAATACCATACTTTGGATATTTTAGATTTATTTTTATATTATGTTCTTTTTGTATATTTTAGCCGTATCTAATTTGTCATAAATGCATAAAAGTCCGCAGTCTAGTAATAAATATCGCTAGATACATTAACTCTTTGCACTTGAAGCCATTTTTGACGTTATCTATTAGCAACTTGGCGGCAGTCTATTTCCTATCTTGTGTCATTTCAATAGAAAATTTCAGATAAACGTCCTTTTCTTAACCCCTTGCCATACATTTTCCTTTGCGAGTGCCTCGGCAATGATTCAAAATTGAATTAGTAAAATAAAAATTGATCTGTGATTTCTGACATATCTTAGAACTCAATGTAATATTGATAGTATAGAAATACTTTGACTTTGTGGCATTTCACTGATATTTGCAGTTTCATAGGTTTTGGAAAACTTGACAATTTTCTATCCAGTTTTCCACATTACGAGTATTACTCGTTACTGTACGGCAAGGGGTTGAAATGTTGCGGTGCTGTTACGTCTTAACCCCAACCTCGTCATATCGATCACCACTATTGTTATTATTGTGGGATCGTGAAAAAGAAAGAGAGGCGCGCGGAAACCCATTCAAGGCAGCAACGCGGCCTGAGTAGCTTAACGTCAATGATCGCCTGGGTCAGCACGTAACCGCGCCAGCGACCTCTCCCTGCTGACTCTTTCTCTTCGCGTCCTTTTTCTACTAACTTCTTTCAAAGGGGGCTCCTCCGCCCCGATCCCACATTATCAATATTACTATTATTATTAATATCATCATTATTGTTATTATTGTTATACACATGCCTACCGACTTTCCTTAGGGCCCATTCCACTCCTTGTAAACCTCATCCCCACCTAACATCTCCTAATTTTCCGCACCCACGACTTCCCTGAAAATTCGCTACTTCCATTTAATCTTTTCAATCAACAACATTTAAATTTCTACTTTTCAACGTTACACACAAACATTACAACAAAGAAATAAAAAATAGATATTGTTACGAAGCACCCAGTAGATTCAATGTTACTGGGTAACGAGACATGTCAATTGTTTGTTAAATAAAAAAGAGTAGAGATTCTACGGTCGGTAGTCCTGGTAGACGGACGTGTTGTCTTAAATAAAAGTTATTGTTTTTTAAATTGTGTTCTATTTAATTATGTCTGGAAGGACAAGGCGTGTGCGGTCGACTCGTAACAATATTATAAAATATAGCAAACTTATAGATTTAGTGTTTGCAAATTTAAACATTCTTTCACGAAAACAAAGTGGTGCTCGTTTCGTAACAGTGCAATACTTAAGTTCATTTTCTTTAATCACTAATAAATTCGAAGGTTCCCTTAGAGCAGGGGTGTCAAACTCGTGGCCCGAGATGAACATTTTTGCGGCCCAGTCAATATATCCGACGCAAAGTAAAAATAAAATAGAAATGTGAATTAGAAACGAAACCAGCATATAAAATTATAATATACTTTATTTATAAACTGATTTGTTTTTGCGGCCTACCTAAAGTTAAGCATTGTTTATTTGGCCCAAGTTAGCTTTTGAGTTTGACACCCCTGCCTTAGAGGGTCAATCGAGTGATATGGTAGACTTATAATGTCCCCTCATATGAGACATCGGAGTTGAAAGCGTTAAGAGATGATTAGATATGTGAAAGATATATGGAGATGGTTAAAGTATATTGTTAGCATGTATTAAGATCTGGAAGATAAGTTCTTTTCTTATTGTTAGCTGTTCTCGAGATATTTGGAGCCAAGGGAGTTACAGGTACTTGAGGTGCCTGACAGTATCAAAGATAATTTGTGCTTTAGAGACAAAGAAGCATCTCAAGTTGGTTTCACGATACATTGAAGTACCTTAAGATGCACGTATGATAGTTAAAAGTACCGTTGGATTTAATCAAACGTCCTTAGAAGTACTACGATGATATGAAAAGCAAAGTCTAAGTATAGGAAAAGTTCTTAAAGCTCGTGGTTGCACAGCAGCTACAATACTTCAAACTATCCACTTGAAAATACGGAATTTCAAACAGCAAACTTTCTAAGTTGATCATAGTTCTCGTAACTGTTACATAATCTCGAAGAGACACATTAATTGTAATTAGCAAAGTACACGAAAAGCTGCTAAATTATATTAGATACCATTTAATGCCTCGAATTGTCGAGTTTAAGTCTACACAACTCGTTTGTCGACTAGTATCTTCGAGATTAGAAATCTTATGAAATGATCACTGATTTGTTTTTACACATTTATTGGTACGCTACTTTTGGTAGTGTTTATGCACGTCGCTAATGATTTTCGGATATACGAACGCCTCGAGTTTCAACCTAACGTTTCTCAATTACGAAATGACGATGGTAAAATTAGTGGATGCAGGAAGCGCAGCCTGGGGCCGTTAAATATTGATAATGCACACAGTTGCGTTACTTCAACCCCTCTCTTCCTGTCTCTCCTGCAGTTTTTTGAGAATTTCAAGGAGGAAATTTGTATTAGACACTCTTAAACGGAACCGAGATTTAAGTCCAGGAAATTCTGAATTTGAAAGCATACTTAAATATTAATTGTTCGAAATATGCTGGCACTATGAATTTTCACAATTTAATCAAGATACGTTTCAGTAATTGTGATAGTATTTTTAGCCTTTTATTCGCCATTTTGAAACATTTAGACATTTTTTCTGCAATTCACATTAAATTCTATGTAAGGAGACAACTATTAACTGCGTTAACCCTCTATGGACCGAATTTTTGATGGTATCGAAAGATCAGTTGCATGATTGCACAATTAGTAAATGATAAAAATACTATTTTAAATAATAAATTAAATCTGAATTTAAAATATTAAATTATAAAGAGTTTCATAATTTTCACCAGCTAAATTATAATATTTGGTGAAGTTCAAAATTTGACTTTAATCCTTTTAGTGCCGACCGAAAAAATTAATTGAATTAATGATAAATTTAGTTGCGAATAAAAATAATAGTCATTTGGCCGTAATTTGATATAGAACACGCAATTTAGAGCATGAGTTATGTATTTGCAATTATCTTTCTTAAAATAACTGATATCGTATAGGAAACTGAATAATAACAATACGATGTTCAGTGTTCGTACTATTACTAACGACAATGTACCGTCGCCCGGCACTAAAAGGGTTAAAGCATAGAAGCTTAGATGCATCTTGCGTTATCTCAAAGTCCAAGGAGCTCATAGAGGCTTAAAAGCTTCGAATTTTTATTATTTGAACAAAGTAGCTTCATCAAATCGTAACGTAAGTGAAACACAACGTAGTAGTCCGTTATTATTTATACACTATGTCCCATAATGCATTATAATATTGGGGTACCGAAAGTAATCGAAATTGGAAAAGCAAAAACGTAATTAGAAACATTTTTCAATAAAAAATGAAAGAACTTTTTTAAAAAGGGAATAGAACAACTACCATTACGCTGGAAAAAAGTGTTAGAAAATTACGGAAATTATTTTGTTAATTAGTATTTAAGATTTCTTTAATAAATAAATGTTTATCGCCAGCAAAAAAAAAATTTTGATTACTTTTCAGTAACCCTAATATATCCCATATCGCAATGCAAGTAGCCTGAATTACTATGATAGAAAATAAATAATGATATTAAATTTTTTAATTTTTAACATAGAGCGTAAAGTTCCTTGAAATTCAATTTATAATTTGCTCCAACTCCAGTTCTCTTTCCTTGTTGAAATAACGTTCAAAGTTCCATCGATTAATTCCCATCCACCAACGAACCTGAGCTTTCGTCGTTACGTCACGTTTTAAACAAACCATAATCGGATCATTATGCAATCGGATTAATCCTTAATCGGATGACAAAGCGATTGATTTCGTATGCTGGCTTTTCGTACATTCGATTTTCAACAAGAGGTTGGAACGTGCAATGTAAATTGGCTCACTTGACGAAATTGCGATCTACAGTGCACTGGAAATACTTTGGAATTGATCATCGTACTTTCTTTAATATTTTCTGCGAAGTAAGTCAGCGTAAAGGCGAGGCTTCGGTGTTTTACGTAACAGAAGCAACATTACGTGATGTTACGTAAATTTTGAAATAGACAAACGAGAAGATTATGGTTGATGCTGTGCACATCGAATATCGACGTTTGGAGTAATTATAGAAATAGAAGCTCATGATTATTGAGTAATTACCTCCTTCCCTTAATAATAAGAAAGATTCATTAGTTTCTTTAGCCATTTCGAAATTTCTATTTCTATTTTTGTAATTACAATTTATGTTTACCATTACCTCATTAGAATTCGTTTTATACGATTCATTAACCGTTTGAGTGCTAAACAGAGTGATTATATTTATTCTAAAAATTGCAAAGCTGGTCGATCTATAGAATTAATAACACTTTTTCCACGAACAATAAAAATAGTTCAATAATATTTAAGAGTATATGTATAATATAGACAGTACTATTAACTAACAAACAAAAATAACAATATTCACAACTTTTTACCTTTTGCGGTCCGAATTATATTTTCAATATTATAACGAGCTAAATGAAATTAATTTTCAATATTTTCTATCGTTTATTAACCCCTTAACCTACGATTTCTTTCTGATGGGTGCGAAGACACAAAATTAATTCCTGAAAGCAAAAGGTTTCGTTGATTTTTGATATTTCGTATAATTGAACGTGATATTAATAGTACAGAAATAATGAGACCGTTTCGTGATCAGCTCGTATTGTCAATTTAATAGTTTTTGGAAAATTTGAAAATTTCCTATTCCATTTTCCGCGCTGCGAGTCTAACACATAATTGTAGGCTAAGGGGTAAATTTTTTTTTTATGATAGCAATATCTATAGATTCTTACGGATAATTATGTGACGTTGCAAAATCATTATTAACACTAGAACTACCGGCGTCAAATCCAACATATTTTAATAAATTAAATAAGTACTTTGAAAAAAGGGGAATCAAGCGGCGGAAAACTTGATCGATTTGGTGATTTATGTTTATTGATATAGAGGTAGAATATTTATTCTATGACTCTTATATAAACTTGGAGAATTTTTGGAAAAAATTCTGTACCAGTCATTTTGACTGGTTTGGTAGTTCTAGTGTTAACACTAGATTTACTGGATGTTGATATACCTATTTTTCTGAAATGAGCCAATTTAACTCGCACAAGAAAATTGAAATTTTTTGCCACGTAAACAATTCCAAATCAATTTAAACGAAGGATTTATTATTAGAAAATTGACGAACTATCATATTACACAAATAATAGTCGAATTTTAAATGAGCTAAATTGGCTCCGTAAATCTAGTGTTAAATTTCATAGTAGATATTAAATCGTTAGAAAATAAAATGAAGTAAAAATCTATGTCAAGTGTAGTTCGATATAAGACTGCAAAGGGTTAAAGAGAAAAATGTTAAAACTTACTTTCTTTCATTACTCGTGGTAAAACAAAACAAATGCGATTTCCTTGCTTGGCAATTTTCGACCACGCTTTCGCAAAGAGCTCTTGCACTCAAACGGTTAATTTCGAACCTTACCTTTCAGCTGGTAAACACAAACGGGCGTAATTTTCAGCAGCAATGGTACCCAAAGTCAGCACCGTGACCAAGAAACAAAGGGCTTCCAGGGTACACTCGAATCGGCACGTGCTCAATGACTCTTCTTGTCCCGCGAGGATCACGATAACCGATACCGGTATAACGAGACCCGTCACCAGCAAGTCCGCAAGTGCAACGTTCACTAGAAATGCATTACCTGTGGAACAAACATTTCAGAGCTAATAAAATTGAAGAGAGATTTTGATAGATCGATTGCATGAAATTCAGAACATATTGGGGTGAAAATCTTACGAGTTTATGGATATAGAGTTATAGGCTTAGACTACTTAATTAACTATGGTCTATTAATTCAGTATATTTTATCCCTTGCTTTAGGATTTCTTTTGTGACCGAATAGGCAATGATTTAGAATTGACCCTTTGCGATCGGAAACTTTTTTTTAAATATAATCATTTACTTAGTTAAAATTAAATTAGTTATATTAAAATAAAATTAAGAAATTAATCATTTACCAAATCGGAGTGTTAATGTATAGAAGTTATAAATTGTTATTTGTAAAATCATATTTCAACGGTTATATCTAAATTTTCAACTCTAATGGTGTATAGATGCGCTCACAAACTGTAATCAGAGTTTTTCTCAAACCACATATATGCGTCCATCGTCCTCAAAGGGTTAATTGGAATAATCTATCACTGATTTCCGATACACTGGTTTAAGTTAATGCAATATTAATAGCACCGACCTAATTTAAATTTCTCCCGACCTACCGATATTTTCAATTTAACAGCTTTTGGAAAACTTAACAATTTTCTATTCCATTTACCGCATTACGTGTGCCACACGTTATTGTAAGCCAAGTGGTTAAAGATACTAAATAAATATTTCAGAAAAAAGAGTGTTTAATGTGGAAGAAACTAAATTGACTTAATTTATAACGTTTTACCAGCTAGACGTAGAAAATTAAACATGATACAGCCCTCAAAATTTCAACATCTTTAAAAAATTCAGTACAAGCCATTTTAACCCCCTTGGTAGACCTACTGCTAACAGGAACTCTGGCAATATCTAAATTATCATTATGATATAGACGAATTAGATAGTTTTGAATTCATCTAGATTTAAGAGCTTTATGGAAAAGAATGCCGTGGCAATTATGACTGAAAAGTAGAAACGAAAAGAAAAGGAAGATCTCGAAACTACGGTCAATACGGAGTGAAAGGCTCTTGCAGTTAAAGAACTTCCAATTAGACCGAGCTTAATCCACGTTAGCTCCAGGTGCTTTTTCTAAAGTATCATTGTAATATCATAGTTTTAATTGCTCAGAACTTGTTTCCAACTGAAAACCCAAAACGAAATTACTGTAACAATTAAATCCGTAAAAAGTATAAGAGAAAGAAAAAAAAAATAATACTTCAATTTCATCCAAATCTCTCAATCCTCATCGTCAAGGGCAACGAAGAACAAAGTAACACAATCAACCACGAAACTTATGATCATAAAGATAAAATATAAAACGATCATATAACTAAACTTTATGAAATTCCATGGAAGTATTTAGTCTCGCGTAAAATTGCTTTTCTGCGTGACACGGTCAGCCTGTGTACAAATCATTAAACCAACCCTCGCTAATGCATGATAAAACATTTATATCGTGTCCGTAGAGAGGTAGGACAGAATTATTACGTGAAATATCGATCGTAGAGAATCGAATGCCTTGATTGCCACGTGAAACGAAAAGGGTGGCGTCAAGCAGTAGACCGTATTAATGCGTGCAAATTACGGGCTTCGTTTATCGACGAAACGTTCGACAGTTCCACTTTAACCTCCGTGCGTGGCCTCTAATAGACTTTACAGTCGTGCTTCCACGATTTCGCAACGAAGTTTCTAACGTCGAATTCTCTCCGCTCCGAAGGATTCAATTTTCACATGAATGAAGATCGTGCTTTAAACATGGAAATAATAATATGGACCGTTTATTTTGAAAGTGTTGCAAGTCCATTTTCTGTTGTTTCGAGAAAATTAAAGGCTAGCATATCTGTCAATTAAAAAATATTGGTTAATTATGAGAAAGGCTGATAATGTTTGTTATCAATTTATCAATATGTAATTCGACTATACAAATTTCTTTTAGGCGAATTTAACTCAAACAATGTTTTTCGGGTTGCAAATGGACTTACATCACTTTCATAATTAAACAATTGTAAGAATCATTTAATATTTTCATGAATAATATTTAAGCTTTTTATGTATATAGTAATTAAATTTTCAATGAGTCAAATTGGCTCAGTTCGTAAATCTAGTGTTAAATGGACTTACACCACTTTCAAAATAAACGGTCCATATGTTCTTGAGAATTTATACGCATCTGGTAAAATGATAAAGAGCTCTCATATGCTGCGCGTTTTAATGGTTACGATGTAAAATTAATTCGATGGAAGTTCATTAAACGTGGACAATGTTGACTTCGAGGGTGCACTTATGGCGTACCAGAATTATAACCCGGTGAATGAGACGATCGTGAAATAAATTACATTCTCCATTCGAGTTCCTTGTTCAAGTATACTTGAGGATCTATTTAGTGGGATGTAATTTCGCCAGCTCGTTTAGTTAATATAAAGGAGGTCCCTTTTAAAAGCCAGACACTCGAAATTGTTTTTAATAGTGCCGAATCAACCGTCGTAAAAATGCAATTAATGTTTCTAATACAGATTTTTACCAAGTATATTAGTATTTAACACTAGAACGACCAAGCAAGTCAAAATGACTTGTTCACATCTTTTTTCAAAAATTCCCTGAGTTTACACGAGACTCCTAGATTAGAAATTCTAAGTTGATCTTATAAAACACAGATTAATAAACCGATCATATTTTCCACCCCTTGATTCCTCTTCTTCCAATGTTCTTATTTAATATATTTAAATATAACAAATTTAACGTCGGTCGTTCTAGTGTTAATAAAAAATGGAATACTACAACTTAGAAATTTCCTCATGGTATTGAGTGTTGCTTTTTACACTAGACGTGCCGTTGATTAATTTAATATATTTGAAATTATCAAATACATATGTCCAATTGAAATAAATAAAGGGGGCCAAAAATTTAATCGATTCAGTCGATTATGGTCTTGAAGACAGAAGTAGAAAATTAAAGAAGAATTACAATTTTAAGGAATATTTTGAAAAAAGTCAAGGGAAATCATTTTGACCAGCTTGGTAGATTTAGTGTTAAATCAGTTTTTCCCTCTTTTTTTCATTCTATTTGATTTCCTTTGTTTTCCGCTTAAGCTGTGTTCTTTAATTTGTCTTTGTAAATCTACAATTCTCTGCCTTTCCAGATCTCCATTTCTCTCGCTTTCTACCCTTGCAATTCGATCTCATACTCCTTTACTAACCCCTCGCTATTCTGATCGAGCATTTGTTATGGTAAGTGAGATTGTACTCTATGAATGCCAATTACTAAAGGTTTCTTTATCGATGCCGCCAATTAATGCAGAATTCTTCTTTTCATCTTGTTGCTCTGTGTTTGTAGCTTTTTATCGGCTTGCGCTCGGCCTAAAAAGATTTACCCATTCACTGCCAACAGCGAGATATCTCGTTAATTAAAACCATATGTTTTAATTAATAAGTTAGCAATAATGCCCGAGCGTGTACAGTAATTTTATATATTCTATAACTAAATATGTTATATTTTATTCCCCTATAGACCTAACCCAGACATTTCTGTGCAATACGATTTCTTAACATTTTGCCGACCGATATTTTTTAACATCCTACCCACTTCTGACCGGTCACTTGGCCGTAAATACTCCCTTGATACCGATGTCTCTTCGAAAATTACAAATTCTCGTCACTGATTCCTACCCACAGTAAACCGCAATGATAAATAACAATTTATTAATTACTGTGACAAGCGATCAATAAGTTAAAACTCTAAAAGCGTTGGGCCCGAAAAGCCTGTTAGTAGGTTATCGGTTGGTAAAGTTTTAAGTTGTTTTTTCACCTCCTTTCGAAGAGGGTGCTTCCGATTGAATATTCTTGTACGCAATGTAAATATTTGAATTTTGACTGCTTTCGTTTCTTTTTCATATTTAGCTTTGACAAGTATAACTAGAACAGAAAAGTACATCGCTCTAAGAATCTTAAAAAAAAACTGGAGAAAATATCCACAGAGAGGCAATACTTGAATGTAAATTACAACAAAGAAACGCCACCCTCGTTGAGAGGATTAAAACAATCCCGTTATCAGAGCTTACCGTAAGAATCTTCGAAACGAAAGAACAGCAAACTGTCCTCGGAGAAGTAGAAATTTAATGCAATACCATATTTCCGATTGAGAACCAAAAAGAAGTAGTTTTTAAGCATCCTCTCCTCCTCCTCCTTTCCAAGTTACGCCATTGACTCGGTAACCCACAAAGTATTACTTAAAAAAATAATGAACAACACTTTACCTACGCCTCAAAAAAATTCGTTATCATTGCTGCAGATGATATGAAGTTAAAGGTTTAGAGCAGTGATGACGAACCTATGACCCGCGGGTCAAATCTATACATCGAATCTATAATATCTATAATGTCGAATTTATAAAACAATGTTTCCCAGTAAACACTTGGCTAACTGACAAGCAAAAAAAATGACCCACGCTAGTACTTAAAAACATATTGAGCAAAATTTGACCCACTTCTCAAAAAGGTTCGCCATCACTGTTATAGGCTAAAGGGTTAAAGGCAAAGATAATAACAAACTCAACGATCAATAGAGATACACTCCCGTTAAAAGTCCAACGAAACAAGCAAATCCAAAAGACTATCGGTACCATTTTAAAGACAGAGATAATACCCAACATCCTATACGAATCGATTACACGATCTTTACGTGTGCTTCCGTGAAAAGGAGGAAAGTAATCGTAAAACAGGATTTCCGAGGAGTCTTCGAGTCTTCCTTCCCGTTATTGCACGAGGAACGGATATATTTATAGTCGGCGTCACTGTAAAACGGTGAATTTGTCTTGTACGGTCAGAAGGTTCTTCCTCGTTAGGCAGACACTGATGACCCCGAGCTATTCGCCGGTACCATCGGCAAAGAGCAGTCGAAAGAGATCCGCGTAAAGGGAACTTTATTGCCAAGTAAACGAGGGAAAAGAAGGAACGAGATTTTCTCGCTGAATCGTCCCAAGTACAGCACGAAACCTGGTATTATTTACGTCGCTATCAGGATTCATGCGGAATAAAGTAGCGATAAAAATCCTACGGCGCTTTTCACCGTAGACATTCGCCAGGAATGACTGCCCTGCGAGATGTCATAAAAGATCGCCAGACGATCGTATAAACGGAGTCATTAGAGAGGTAGCAATTAAAAGAGCTTGAAGTTCGAAAGGGGAAACTTCTTCGCGTTGCTGGTAGCTTTTCTTTCAACGACGTTAAGTTTAGAAATTAATTCGTTACGGATAATCGTTGGAACTTATGAGGATATATTCTTTGTGGAAATTCTTTGGTAGATTGAGATTTTTTGAGAGGTCATTTTTATTCTTAATTATAGGGATATGAAGTTGTTGTAATTTTTAATGTAATTTAGATTGGGAATGATACTCGAGTTGTATCTTTGGAGAGAACGTTTAAGATCCTTTTTGTAGATTTCAAGAGGTTGCAGGAGATTTTGATATATGGCGATAAAGACAGAGCGGAGACATTTAGTTTTAGTGGTACTTCTTTTCGATGGGTTAAAGCCGATGGACTGAATTTCTGTGCGCGTTTTGTTACATTTATGTAGCTGCAGTTGTACAAATTGCATCGTTTCGTTTGCGAGGAACTGAAATCGTCAGTTAGAATCGCTCGTAATGAGGTGAAGATTATGCAATCGTTTTTGCTATTTGGACTCGTTTATATGTAGCTTGTTATTTATATATTTAAATTCATATATCATAAAATAATGCAGAAGTGACAAAATTCTAGTTTTCTAAAAATAATATAGAAGTTACTAAAATTCTAGTTTTCAAGGGAAACTTTTTATGTTAAAATCATACGTTTATAGAGTAAAAATGTTAAAAGTGTAATTAGTTTTATGTTAAACAGCACTTTAGATTGTTAACGTTGAGTTTTAAATACTAGATGTGTTAGCATATTTGCGAATAATGTTATTGAAAAATTTTTGGCAATAGGTGCAGTAACCATTAGCCCCCATACATTAACCATGTTAAGACAATAAAAAAATCCATGAATACAAACGTCAATGTTTGTTCGCGAAACGACATCGTTGATTCGTACAACTTAACATTTATTTTTACACTCGCTCGCAGACAAGTTGAACAAAACATCAGGAGTTTTCGTTAAAAGGAACGGAAGAAACGTTTCTTCTCCTAACATTATCTTCTCCTTGCTATAACCATGGGTGGTGGAGTTTCGTCCTTTTATATGGGAAAAAGGATCTTTCCACGATGTGAAATAAAAGGAAACTACGTTACGAAGCGACGTCGCTAGAGTGAGACGTGTAAGATGAGTTTCTTTTGTAAAAAAGTATTTCTATAACGACATGAACTTTTTTGCCTGCAATCCTATTCTCTCCGGCAGATTTATTAAATACACTCGAAACTCGTGTTTTGCACATTCACGCAACAAAACAGTGTGCAATTCCCTCGTGAAATAAAATAACTTGAGAATTCCTAAGTTAATTGCTGGTCCACAGCAGTGGAGGATCATTGCTGGTTTTACTCTGCCAGGGTGAACTTTAGTGCTGAAATTCTTCGGTACTTCGTTCAACATGGAAGTCTTATTAACGTTTTCGGTTTGTACGAATTACAGGAAAAAATATCTCCAGTGTATTTCTACGAGCAAATAATTTCCACTTTTATGTTATTTGCTGGAACAGAACGACAATTTACAGTGACAAAAAATGTGTATTTTAGAGGCGAAATTCCTGGGATTTCATGCTGTAACTGTTATCGAGTTGTATACGAATTTTACAATAAATAACCTTGTATGTTTTTACGATGATAGAACTTTAATTTAAACTTATTAATTTACAATGCTCCAGTGTAACGAGGATCATAGCGGAAAGATGTATTCTACTGTAGATTTTTTTTTTATATTTTTTCTTCTCAAAATTCATTCCGTTTGAGTCGATGGAATTAAGTGAAAAGTTCGCCAGTTTAGTTCTGCGATGTCGACTGAAATTTGCAAGTCAATTGACATTCCTTCGTAAAGACGATTATACCGCTTATACAGGGTGTCCCAGCTAATTTTGACATCTTGAATATTTCAGTATTGTGGTATGTAGCAAAAAATGTTTCACAGGAAACTTAGGTAGTTCTAGGCACTTATCATTTTTCGATAGATTTCCTTAAAATTTTGAAAATATATTCTTCATGATATTTTATAATTATAAGCGGAATCTCAACGAGTTTCTTTATTTTTCTAATGGAAAAACAAGTCGATGGATTGTAATAAAAAATTAGCAATGTATTATTTTATGCTTTTGGAATATTATTAAATTTTTTCATAATTTTTTACTACATAGTTATAGAGAAAGATGTTTTTTAATGTCTAAAAAGTGAATGAAATGACGACCTCTGTGAAGTTAGCCCCTGCATTAATTCTTACGCAATTTTTTTCATTTCTAATGATAAAGGAAACTTTTAGTTCTGAATCCCGCAAGAACTACCTTAAATGGTACCGTGTGGGGCATAATTTGGTGTCATTAGTTTCCCGTAGGTGGACGCGTCAAGGACATATGAAGGTCAACTTTGTTTTTTTAAATGGAATGAGGTATTTTTTTATGCATCAAGCGATGCAGATAGATATTCTTTATAAAAAAGTACTGACTTATGTTTGTCGAAAAGCTAATAGTTTAGGAGAATAATAAAAATAAGCAGTTATGGCGTCTTTACAATTCCACGTTTCGTTATCAACTCCTTGACACTAGAACTACCGAACCAGTCAAAATGGCTGGTACACAATTTTTTCAGAAAATTCTCCAAGTTTACACAAGAGTTATAGAATGAATATCCTACGTCTATATCAATAAACATAAATCACCCAATCGATCAAATTTTCAGCCGTTTGATTCCCCCTTTTTCAAAGTACTTATTTAATTTATTAAAATATAATAGATTTGAGGCCGGTAGTTCTAGTGTTAATTTCGCGTTCTCCTGTCCTGTCTTTTATTTTTCACGTCACCCTTTCGTTCTCTCTGTCATTCTCTCATTCAATCTGCATTCCTACATATATACCTGTGGCTATAATTGTGTTAATAGCATATTGCTTTGCAATATAAAGCAACGCAAATTGGCAACTTTATCAGCATTCGACATTAAAAAGGATTATCAGAATAATATACTTTGAACCCTGAATTTTCAATGCGAAATCGATGAAATTGAATACAGATTACACGAACAAACAAGGAGTACATTTCGTAAGTCATCCTTTGTTCAATTCCTCCCAATGAGATGAAAGAAAACACTTTCTTTACCTCGCTTTTTAAGCTGATCCTCCACGACGACCGCAGAAATCATAAAGACGTTACCAACACTTCCACCAACCGAGAGGGAGGCTAACAAAAGAAGTCTCGCCACCCTGGACCAAGCCGAGGATAAGGTCACGGGGGAGATATCAAGGTCACCATCCAGAAACTCATCGGCTTTATCCATTTTTATCTCCGACTCGAGACCCATCATTCCAGCCAAAGTGCTCGTTGCACCGGTGTAGCTTGTCGTCACATTCATTCTGAAACTGAAAAAGTAGAACAACATGAAAACACTAAATTTATGATACACTGTTTGGATAGTACATCGTAGAACTTCTTACGAGGCAGAAATAATGGAACCGTTTAACCCTTTTGCGGTCGACAGATTTTTCTAATGAGAGTAGCAGCTAGTCGCGGCAAATGTAGCTTTTTGGAGTAATTTTTCCTTAAGTGATTTAACGCTAGATCTATCAAGGTGGTGAAAATGTTCTAAATTTTTTGAAAATACTAATGATATTTTTAATGTTGTTTCTCTTTTGATTTCCTACATCCATCTTGTATACTGTAAGCAGTTAAATCGATCAACTTCTTCGCTTCTTTAATTTCTTTTCTTCTACCGTATTTATTTCACATTTTGGAGTATATTAGATTAACCGTGAGTAGATCTAGTGTCAAGACGGTAACAATAAGAGTACTTGAGTGCAGAAAAATGACAGATTCAACGAAACAAGAATATCAGTTTTTGTATTATTAACTAAATGCTATTATCTTTGTACCTATATTAAATTGTCAACTTTCTGCATCTATTTTGTAAAAATTTAATTGTTATTTTATAGCCGGTCAAACGACAGGCTATGTCTGAATAGGTATATATAAAGTCGTTAGTGTTTACTGATTAACCCCTTGCCGTGCCATTTCTTTTGTGATTAAATGTGCAATAACTCTGAATTAATTGCTAAAATAATAATCTAGTCCTTAATTTCGGATATAGTAAATGACTTAACGTAGTATGGAATAGCATAGAATTAAGTTTATTTTATCAGGACCAATTGATATTTTTGATAAAATAATTTTTGGAGCACTTCAAAAATGACTATTGCATTTATCGCGTCACGAGTAGCACTCGTTATTGTATGGCAAGGGATTAAAGACAAAGAATTATTATGCAGTAACACATAGAAATACATTTGATAAGAAGATAAATAATTGATTTCTCTTTTGTATTCCGTAATGCTGTTCGAAAGAAAATAAGAGCTTTCGTCTTTTCAGAGGAGCGAAAATGTTATTTGTCCTTGGATTTTCTTTACTGTTGAAGTCGTCGTACCGAAGCCTATGACAAGATGTATCAATGGCTTTTACATCACGCAATATCGAATTTCGTGGGATCGAAGGCGAAAGATGTATGCCAATCATGTTATAGAGAGTTCTTTCCGTTTCGTCTTACAATAA
This sequence comes from Cerceris rybyensis, assembly GCA_910591515.1. NCBI lineage: Eukaryota > Metazoa > Arthropoda > Insecta > Hymenoptera > Crabronidae > Cerceris > Cerceris rybyensis. The sequence continues at coordinate 13,249,570 of OU342790.1, forward strand.
TTTCATTTCTTCACATTGGAGAGACGTAATATTACAAAGAGAATTAACTACGTATCTACTAGACTAGTCAAAATGATAGATTGCCCATTTTTTTTAAAACTTCTGAATTATCTAGCTCTATTTATAATTTACACTTTGACTTTTTACATCTATTTATAAATTGAAAACGAGTATGTAAATTTAGTTTCTATTTTTGTCTGCTTTCGGTCCACATGTTTTACTGTTTTGTTTTTGAAATTATTGTTTTGAAATTAATCGATAGTTCTAGGATTGAAATATATGGGGGGAGCTGTGGAAGCTATGGTAACCATGGAGTCAGGAGTTAGGAATATGGAGTTAAAGGTTCGAATTCACCTCTACGCGACCTTTACTATATTACCATATAATCTGTTATAACCTCAGCGGTGTGGAGTTAATAAAATGGAATCAGAATAAAATGATCAGAGAAAATTGCTCAGGAAATTCTGACTGATCGAATAAAGCAGAATCAGAAAATCTCGATAACCAGTGGGACTGATTTTTTGGCTGATTCCATGAGAAATTGCAGAATACATTTTCAATAGAATTGCGGCATTATGAAATAGCTTCTGCGGGGCAAAGGTTGGAAAAATATTTGTCGAATGGAAAGTGATCTGAGATGCTAGGGAATAAGAAATCAACCGAGTGAGACACTGCAGTACTGAAAGATACTCGATGCATTCGGATACAAGTTTCCGGTCTGATCGGTTGTCGTAAAAGTTCGAATCATTTTACACGTTATGCAAATTTTGCAATTTTCCAAAGACTGAAAGGAATGTCGTATGCTACGTTAAAATCGTCGGAAGACATTGTGCGTTTCAAATTTCCTTTGGCTCTTTCTATAATAATAGGAAAATCAAATTCGCTGTAATTCCATTAAAACGTTGCATGTCACCCGTATTTCTCTAATTTCGTCAGTTTTGCTGACAGACAATATTTCTTATTAAAAGCACATATTTCTAGAACAAAATCGTTGAATTTTATATTAGTTACATTACAAAATTATCACTTGAAAATCGTTAGATATTTAATTCAATATCACCAATCGGTTTCTCTAATTTGGTAAGTTTTGCTGAAGGAAAATATTTCTTATTAAAAGCACATACTTCTGGAACAAAAACGTTAAATTTTTTATTAGTTACATTACAAAATTATCATTTGAAAATCGTTAGATATTTAATTCAATATCACTAATCGGTTTCTCTAATTTCGTAAGTTTTGCTGAAGGAAAATATTTCTTATTAAAAGCACATTATTTCTTGAACAAAAACGTTAAATTTTATAATATTGGTTAAATTAGAAAATTATCATTTGGAAATCACACGACATTTAATTCAATATCACCAATCAGTTTACCTAATTTCGTAACTTTTGCTGAAGGAGATTATTTCTTATTAAAAGCATATAATTCTAAAGCAATAACGTTCAATTTTGTAATGTTGGACATATTAGAAACTTATCATTTGAAATTCATAAGAAATTGAAGTCAATAGCACCGATTAGCAGTGACCTCATGAACTTCAACGTGTTAAATATTGACTCTTTGACATACTTGCTCATATCCTTGTAAAATTGACTGATTGGATAAATTAAAAATGACAATAAGAAAGTTTCAATAACAAAAGTAATATTATCTCACTTCAAAGTGATTAATAATTTTTTAGGACAGCTACTACATATGTCCATCTTTTTCTTTCAAGCTGAAAGACTCTGAAGAAACAAGGATCACGCACTTTTCAGGAATCTGATCCGGTAGAACGGATAACATCTTGTTTACCAATGTGTGTATTCAACGGAGAACGTCAGATAGAAATCTACAGTGAAGATGTCAGGTAACTCAGTTGTGCAGGATTGCACCCGATAGTTTAACAACTCCGTTAACTTATGGCCTCGTTGTCTGCGTGTTTTCTATCACCGTAGCCCGTCTGTCGCGAGAACACGTTTCCATCTTGATGTTTCAATCTTATCCTCAAGTTAAATGAACCGCGAATTGCAAAATCCTAAATGTCGAAGCAGAAATGGCAGTAGCGAGATATTGTCGATGAACATTTTAGATTCAGTGATTCCGTTGACTTCCAAAAAGATTCGTGTGCTTTCGTTAAATTTTACTAATCTTCTGGTTTAATCAACCGCGAATTGTAGAATTGTAAATGTCGAAGTAGAAATTTCAGTAGCAGGATATTGTCGATGAACACTTCAGATTCGGTAATTCGTTGTCTTCCAAAAAGGTCCGTGTGATTTTAGTAAATTTTGCTTATTCTCTGGTTGAAGCAGCCGCGCATTGTAGAATTGTAAATTTCGAGGCAGAAATGGCAGTAGCGAGATTTTAGATTAAGTGATTTGTCGTCTTCGAAATAGGTTCACGTTGTTTTATGTAAATTGTTTCTTTCAGTATGTAACAATAATTGGAAAATTCAGAATTATAATAGAATAGCTATGACTATTCGTTCCACAATTAAAAAATTAGTAACGATACATTAGACTCTCTTCACAAATGTTCTAAAAACTTCAATTCACCAAATGAAGCATCCAAAGAAGTCAGCGCAATTAGAAGATATCGAATCACCGGCAACGAAGGTCGTTATTCAATGAATTTATTATCATCTCATTGTCAGTGCATTTAGGAATATTGTTGGCTATTAATTGGCTTAATATCTCCGTAATTACGCACATGGAGTCTCGTCATGATAATGGACAATGAAATTCCATCTTCTTCAAGCCGAATCGCGAATAAAGGGAATGGAACGCTCTCCTGAAAAAAAGGACAAAAGAAAAACAGGAGGAAAACAAATCTTTACACGAATAATAAATTCCATTTATTATACCATCTTCCCTGAGAAAAAAAGGCAATTGAACAATACTTCCTGCATGTAATATCGACCGAGGTAATTTTACTAAAAGAAGGAAATTTTGTCCACTTTCCTTCTAATAATACCCTCTCAACGAAAAACCATCTGGTTGTCCATTTTCATTTGTTCTTGCGTGCAGTTACGATACGAATATTTGCAGAATTTTCTCCTCGAAAAATTTGCATCGTTAATTTCCGTTGGAAGCTGAAGGCACGTGAAAAAAATAAAAATAAAAAAAAAAGGAAAATATTCAACGGCTGCACTTGACGGCTGTCCGACTCTCCGATCCTTCGTGCGAACGAATATCATATTTTATGGTGTATTTTCATATTACATGGACGAGGCAGTGGGAAAAATTTGATTCTAGGAAAATAGCAATTCACTGTACTACCCCATCGTACTGTCCCGTCGAACGACATGCTAATTGTATTCCCTGAAAACTCTGCTAATTAAAATATGAATTTATACGTTGGCAATTCAACGAATGCCATTGTCCACGATGCAATTACGAATGTCGAATGAAACGTTGGAGAAATAATTGGTAACTTTGAAACTTCACTTTGTCGCACTAAATTATCGTGTCGCCACGGAAATGAAATGCTTCGCATTGAAATTTCATTTTCCTCTTGCATTTTCCGCGATCCTGATCGAAAATAGGAAGTATATGAATTGTGCATCGAAATTTTGTACTTATTTTCAAAAATCAGGGTATATAGAATATGAAAGTAAACGATAATATTATTAATTAGAGCTATGATAGATTTTTTCCAAAATTATTATGCAATATATCAGAGCTGTGACAATTTGGACTGAAAATAAACTAACAGATTTTGCACGAAATTGCTAGACAGTTAAAGCTGATAAATAAAACAAAAATCGAATTGTGTCTGCGGGTTTTTAGAAAAACGAAGTGACATTTTTTCCCAGCGAGACTCTGAAAATGATAGTAATTTTTTTTTCATAAAAAATAGACCTTTTGCAAACTATAAAAATAAAGAATGCAACAATCATAATTAAGACATACATCTAAAAAAATTGGAAAGGTTGAGGTCCTAAATTCATCAAGAGTGATGTGGGTTTTAATATTTCACCGATGATCGCGTAAACAGGCGTGTATTTATATCAGCATAAATCATCCGTTCAAGCCTATGAATCGAGTAATAAATTTTCATCGACGTTTCTAGGGAGAGAATGAAGAACAAGCGGAATAAATTCAAATCGTGCGCGTAAATCTATTTTAACGTCGTATTCTAACTACACCTTAAAACGAATACCATTTTCTTATGACTTCACTTCAAAATTCTTCTTTCTTGCTAGCATCGAGGATGATTCTATTGTTTACTCGCAAACGATGGTCGATTTGTTGTCATGTGTTGTCTAATGGACGACGATATTTTTGTTTGTCACTGGAAAATTACTTTTCGGTGATTGTTGTTGTTGTTTTTTTTTAACTAACAACTCCCGTCTATTATCTTTTCTTAAATCTTCCGGTATAGGCTGTCTTTCTTGCTCAACGACCTTTAGATTTGGGCACTAACTTTTTTTCAATCATAGTCGAAGGATATTTGGATAACAATCAGGTATTTTTTCCCGAGAAATTCTGTTTTGACGTGCTCGCTTATTTTCTTTCATTCTAAATGCAAGAAGAAAAGCATTTTGAGAAGATGACAGTCACAATTGGTTATAGATTTCTAACCATTCCTTAACACGTTAAGCGCCACACCGGTCCCTAGGGACCGGGCGTTGACTTTTCGTTTATGCTGACGCTGATCAATGAAAATGAACAATTTGTTTTTTACCCAAGCTACGTTGTCGAGCCTAACCGAGCCATAATTAGTGGAGTTAAGTATAAAATAGAACATTTTATCAAAAATGAATGCAGTATGTTAAAACAAATAGAAAGATATCTTTTCTAATGAAGGGCCTAAACAGAAAGTGCTTTAAGAACGAGCATGGCGCTTAACGTGTTAAAAAACAACCCCTTTCATATGGTTTCTTTTATCCATAGTCTACTTTGCATTAAAAAATTAGATTTGGTTTTACTTTCTCTTTGTAACAACTTTCATTTCAGTGGAACAATTACGAGTAGAATCAAGCTCACTGTCGATTCTATCGTCTCGTTCGATTCTACGGAGCAGAACACTTTAACCCTTTGCGCTCCGAATTATTTTACTAATTTTTCGTCAGATAAGCAAACATAGTCTCGGAAAATTGTCTACTGTTGATTATTCATTTTTACTCAATACTAAGAGGTTTTCTAAGTATCACACGATGTTTATGTTAACACTAGAACTACCAAGCAAGTCAAAATGACTTATTCACAATCTTTTCCAATAATTCTCTAAGTTTATAGGAGAGTCCTAGACTAGAAATTCTAAGCTGATCTTATAAAACACAGATTTCCGAACCGATCATATTTTCTACCTCTTGATTCCCCTTTTTTCAAAGTACTTATTTAATATATTTAAATGTCATAGATTTAACGCAGGTCGTTCTAGTGTTAATATGCAAAATTATTGTCGATTCCAAAAAGTCGATAATTAACAGAGGATACATTAAGTACTACAGAAAGTTGTATCGATTCTATCTCGACCTAGGAGTGCAAAGGTTCAAGATTTCGGTCAACAAAATGATAAAGGTAGAGACAGTTTATTTAGACAATATAAAAGTAAAATATTTATATTTCCGTAATTTCCAAGTAGCCAATTTATCTAAATTGCTATAAAGAACGTGCAACCCAATTAAATTTCCACCTTACTAATTAAAATGTTACGGAAATCTGGAGAATTTTTAATACACCCTTTATACCTTACAACTTCTGAGCTTCCAACAATGCCGTTCAATTTTAATGATAGGAACGATCTCCTAGTAAAATGTCTCCTTTGTTTGCCTTGTTTGGACAACTGCAGTCTGCATTGTTGAATCGTTGAGAAATTCGCTTTGATAGTAAACATAAAAGGGAAGGTTCGTTATCTCTCTTTTTTTCAAATCCAAGCGTAACAGGAAATACGTTGGGTCTTTGGCATCGAATTAATCGGCAAACCTGCTAAATTCCGATAACAGGAGGATAATACACCTTTGCAATACCCATGGTACTCCAAAGATTAAAGGGTTTATGGGCAGACTGGGTATCCAGTAAGCGGTACCATTTATCTGCTTCGTGTCGTGGTGCTCGTCGAACCGTAATATTGCCGATGAATTATTAAAGACCCAAACTCAAAAGCTTCGTGTACGTGGATATGCAGACTCGTATGGTGTTCAGGATGCACGTTTTGAGAACGTGTTATGGCGATAGTATCGGAGGTTCTGGCGTATACGACATAAACCATCGGTAACATCCAACTGACAATGAGTTTAGTTTCTTGGAAGTTTTATGATCGAGACAACATGGACGATAGTTTTAAAGAAGAGAGAAGTAAATTGTAATTAAATTGAGGTACAGAGGTGAGAAGCCTGGTTGATTTGAGTTTTTGAACTCACATTTGAACAAATATTAACTATAGATTTACGAATGTTGATTATATACATATTTTTCTGAAGTGAGCCAATTTGACTCATAGGAAATTGAATTTTTTTGCACAGAAAATAGTTCCAAATCAATTTGAATGAAGGATTTGTTATTAAAAAATTAACGAACCAATATATTATATATATAGTAATCAAATTTGGAATGAGCCAATTTGGCTACGTAAATCTAGTGTTAATTTCATCTTTGTGATTCCACTTCTTTGACTTTTTGACCCTCAACTCTTTTTATAACTTCATGCTCCATAATTCAGAATGAAATTGCTGAAATAAAAATTGATAATTGACCAATAAGTAATCGATTGATATAGCATGGAAATAATTACCAGGTCGTGTCCCATTAACATTTTCAGTTTGATAATTTCCGTGATTACAATAATAAAAGAATTAGAGATCTACTATAAACTAACATTTTCTGAGATTCTATAATTGCTTCATTAACCATATTATTTTCAAATTGTCTGATGTAAATGTTCCTACTTCTCTTATTACTGACTTAAAAAAAATAACAGCGTGTCTAATTATAATCTAAAAGTATTTCTACCAATAAGGACGAAAAGCCAAAAAATTTGACAAAAAGCTCACAACCCGATTTAACTCGTTACGTCAATCTTTGCTCGAATGCAAACGATTTCGTTGAGAATAATACAGTTGCGTCTGTTCAAGTTATTTAGGGATAAAGGAAAATGCATACATTACATAGAACGAGTTGAGTCGGGTTATGTACTTAAGCGGTTAATTCTAGCAGGATTATTTAAAGGTCCAAGATGAGAGTAGGTTAAACTAATGGTCCTTGCTGTCAGAACTTGTAATAATAATAATAACACACACACAAACTTGCAATTAAAACCTCATAACAAATATTATATATATTTTATATATAAAATTCTAAACAATCACGTTATCAAACTAATGTTGGATACCGATCTAATTCTTTAAGATTTCATACTCAAATATATCTAAACATGAGTCAGAGTCCAAACGAGAATTGTTAGTTATCTCCGATTCCGTCATCGCTTTTCCCTCAAAATATGTTTTAAAGACCTTTGGTTCTAAGGAAAAGCGTTTGCCCTTTTGGAACCTTACTCACGAGTAGTCGGCGTCATCCGAACCTCCCGCCACACTGTTGTAAGACCCTTAAAAGGTCAGTCTCGTTACCGAAAGCAGATATGTACATTAACTCATGAATTTTGTACAGAATCGCTGACAGTTCGTATATCGCGACGACATTACCCTTAAATTGTTAAAACTCCGAGCGCGCAATAGTTCTTCTTAAATAAAGTGTTGTTGATCATACACGGAATACAACACTAACAAAAAGAAAAACAATTATTTCAAATCGAACTAAAACTCAACTGTATCCATTGCAAGGGATCAGAAACAAGTCACTTGAGGAGAAAACGCACTGCGAGACAAAGAGAGAAAAGAAAAAGCCGTGGAACTGAGTGCGACAGCACGATATCGATCGTGAAAATCGAAACATTGATGTACGCACGAGATTTTTATAATCAGATTGGTAGACACCGATTTTACCTACTTGAATCAATGTGAATAGCTACGACTATGAATAAAGATGACAGCAGACATATAGAATAGAAAGAGATAGGTAGTGCGAGCGCAGTCTCCCTTTACGTCCCAAGTGACTTCTTTCTGATCCCTTGCAATAATTGTGTCCCAGCTAAATCTCAATCTACAATTGTTTCTAAGCTTTGAACCAAAACTGAAACTAAGCTAACTGCTTCACAAAGCGAATGAACCTACTTTTTTTCCAATTTGAAGCAACCCTACAAGAACTCATCATCCCATGGATACTACATAATAAAAAATATCACATGAAAGCTAAAAGCCGGACGAGACGTCAACGTCGAGTATCTGAAGAGAAATGGTAAGTACTAAAACGGGAGTGTGCTTGCGATGTTTATCCCAAAAGCAGACTTGTTCTTTCGATCGTATCGAGCACGCTAACGGTCGAGTTTCTTCAAACGTATCAAACGGAAATATCGGTCTTGATATAAAACCTTCCAGATTTACGAGTCCAACTGTCTAAAGGATCTCTTAAGTTCTGAACAAAGTGAATCCGGCAACTTTTTCAAGTGGATTTTGCTTCTACTTTTGGTCTTGCATCAAAGAACGTAACTAGTAGGGGATGCATTATGAAGTAACTTCTGCGTAGAGAAAACCCATAGAGAATGAGAAAACACCTTGGAGGAATCAAGGAAGAAACGACTCGAAACGTGACTAACCACTTTGTTTGATAACAATAGACGAATCGACTAATCCTGACGGAAGAAACGACTCGAAACGTGACTAACCACTTTGTTTGATAACAATAGACGAATCGACTAATCCTGACGGAAGAAGTAAAACATTGATCCATTTCATTCGTTGGTTACTTGGTTTATTGTCCCAGGAGGAAGTTTATTTCTTCAACGGTGCTACCACTTTGGCAGGTTTATCGCTGATGCAAAAATTGTCGAATTTTGGAATTTGCATGTGAAGGAAAAATTCACGCGTACTTGTAAGTTGTTCTTTTTCTTCCAGGACTACCAGAAGTTGAACAAACCATGCATATTTGGTCCGTTTAGGGTTACTTCTAATTAGTAATAATTAGAAAATAAAATATTGCCTGTAGAGCTGGTAGTTGGAGTAGATCGTCTTTACTTGTTGTGCCAGCCAGACTGGTAGTTGGGACGCAAAGGGTTAACTCTAGAATCATCGACCTTACGTCTGGTATATTTAACCCTTTCAGTACGGCGAAAAATCCAGTCCGAGTGCGCCCCATTACCGGGATCAGTTATTTCTCCTCCAAGCGATTAGTAGATAAAATAATTTTTATGCCGAAAACTGAGCAACCTTAACAGTTGCCGCTTGTTTGATTAGATCGAGAAATTTAAGGGCTCAGAACGATTGAGAATCAGTTTGGAGGCCCAACTTGGAGTTATTTTCTGCTCTAGATGTTTTTCAGTAACTGGGACATATGTTGTCCCAGCCGTAATATCACAAATCTTTCAGACTGGGACAGCACATGTCCCGTCCGGTGCGAAAGGGTTAGGTCTGGGTTAGATTTGGTTAAGTATGTTGGATAAGTACTTTGGAAGAGGAAGAATCAAGAAGTGAGAGAAGAGTTAAGGAATTTGTATTTTATAAGGTAGATGTGGACATATTGCATGACTCTATCGGTTAGGGGAATTTCTAGGGAAAATTGGTAACTTCAGAGTTAAATATTAGTTGGAGGAAAAGGAGATGTCATTTTTTATGTGTCTGGTAGAGTATTTTAAATGTGATTCGTTATCAGTTATTGAAACTTGGTCACTACTACAGTGTTCGATTGGATAGAGTGAAAATTAGGTACTTTTTATTTTAAATAAATCGTTTTGTTTAAAAGTGAGTCAGAATTATGGAAATCACTGCCTACGAAAGAGTTAAATCGAATAATCAACTTAATGATAGCTGATGAAAGAATATTTATTGATCGCGGTAAGAATAATTTCATAGTTCAATTATAGATACTGATATTTTTAAATTATTATGGTGATTCTTTTGAATTTGAAATTCGTGGAAAGAATATAATATCTCGTCTTTCAAAAAACGGTCAACGTGGCGAAAAATTGCTAACAATAAGTGGCAATCCGATTAGGGGGAATTTAGATAGTGAATGGACAAAGTGGACAGGAAAATGGAACTCTGCCAGACGCAGTTTCTATCTATTTCAGATATAAAATTGCAAGTCCATTCGCAAAAAGTACCATGCGAAAGTTCAATACATTCGATACCCCGAACTATTCAGATACACCAATGCCCATGCAGATTGTGCATTCAATATAAATTTCGAGTTATTTTTTCTACCTTTCGCTTCGCACAATTTGCACGTTTCTTCTGAAACTTTAAAAGCTTTTGCCGATTAAGCACGTACAAGGAATATTAATCGATTTTCACATTACCTCTTTATTAAATACGAGAATAATTCGCATAACAAAAAGGTTCTTGACTAAAAGGATTAATAATCGAAAATAAGATACTTAATAAATACATCCTCTTGCGTTACAACATTTTACATTTTCCAAATTATAACAAAGATTCGATAATTAGCTATTACAATTCCTGCTGTCGTAGTTTTAACAATTTAATTTGCGATTTAACTTCTCAACCATGACGCAAACCGAAAGGAAACCGAATTTTCGATTTATAGAGTCATTGCCGGGCTTTGAAGAAAATTTTCTAAGAAACGAAAGGACGACGATTTAATTCGTTCGAACGTCCAAGAAGAATAGTTCTTACTTGAAGTCTATTGTTTCGATACGTTTTCTTCTCAGGTCCCATTTCACTTTAGCGACATTTTAACAGATATTTTGGGTTTTGCGCAACTTGGTTGTTTTTGTAATCAAGTTCAGTTCGCTGTTTACTCAACGAGATCCGCGAGCTTGACGAGTGGAAATGAATGTTCCTAGGTAGACATGGCAAAGTAAATGGGTTTGCTAACTTAAGTCGAGTGAGACGGTTTCTCCGTGATCTTTGGTCGAAAACGAGCTTCTTCGGAGTTTCTTCGAACTATATTTAAATCGTCTCGTTTCACGTCAAAATTCATATTCCTCTGGAATATTCAGGGTAAACAGTTTTAGGGAATATTTCCATTGAATGACAGGAATCTTATTTCGTCTCATCTTCGTTGCATGATTCTAGGAAATTCGAGGCTAAATGTAGCAATTACATGGAAGAATATTAAGTGTTTCCTCTATTGTTCTACTCGCATTTCTAGCTTGTATAATTGTATAATCATACGGAATTTAATGCACTCTACTCTTGGCGCACTCTACTTTGGTGCTCTACTCTTTTTCAGTGAAACTGAAAAGATTTTTTAACATCGTGCTGCTAGAAAATACATAATCATTTGTTCTAATATTCCACTCTTTCCAATTAATTAAATTTTCAGCTAATATCAAAGTATTTGTTTTTGAAAAAGTAAATCTAGAAAGGAAAAGAAATATAATTACACGGATAAAGTTTTATATTTTACCATTTAAAAATATTATTAATTCAATTAGAGTTCTCACTGATCCAAATTTTATTTCATGAATTCTTAACAATAGATTTACCAGCGTGAAATCTATTTTAATTAAATATGTTAAATATGTACCGTAAATCAAAGAAAATTAAGACGTGAAAAAGATGATAGATTCGGTAATTTATGTTTTATACGACGGACGAAGAATATTTATTCTACGGCTATCTCATAAATCTGTAGAATTTTTGGAAAAAATTGTGTACCAGTCATTTTGATTGCGTTGGTAAATCTAGTGTTAAATTTCTATTTTTATGAGCCAATTATTTTAACATTCTAAGTTATTGGACTGACCTTTTTAAGAATAAAATTTCTAATAATATACAATGATAGGATTATATAATTGAAAAATTATTTACAACAATAAGGTACAAAGTTAAGCGGTCAACTAGCACAAATCGGTCAAAGACCAAGTGATTATTTATCCAATCGTTGCTCCAAACATTATTGCGATGCATCAACGTGTCAATGTTCCCTCTAATTGTAAGCACCGAAATATCTAGCGCCATGCTGGAAATTAGCGAATCACATGTATCAAACAATTTCACGCCCCTTTTCCTTGATTAAATCGTAATGTTAATAGCGCTGCTCTTCGTAGATTCCAAGTTCAGCAAGAAATCAAGTACAGAGTGTGGCATGGATCGTTCGCGACAACGCGTGCTACCATAAATCAAATTACCTTTGATCGCGGTTAGAATCCACGTGTACACCCGTACGCCACGTGTAATTTACAGGTTTTAATAGCTTGTCAGCCACCCAAAAGGGAGACTGTGCTACCGAACTACGTGCAATATACGTGCGTACGACAAAGCGAAACTTTAATTACAGAAAATTCACAGTTGGCCGATGCATTGCAAATTTAGAGAATAACTAGCCATGTCGAACGATCATGGTAATTGTTCTCAACGTTAATTCTTTAATTGAGAAACTCCGTAGGATTCTATGCGCTCGAGAGGAACTGAGCAATAAGAGTAAAAATATTCAAAATCTAAATTTGAACCCTGCGGATAAAAATAAGCCTTTAATTCTTTAGAAATTTAAAATCCAAAACTATCAAGTCAATTAAAATGACCGAGTTCCCAATATTTATGAAAAAATCTTCAAATTGATAGGGGACCAATGCAGTAAAAATTCTATTTATATTTTTTAAAATCTAATTATTAGCTTTTCGCTCCTTAACTGTTGGCTTTTCGACATACATAGGTTAATTCTTTTTTATAAAGAATATTTAGCTGTATCGCTTGATGTATAAAAATTCTATTCATACTATTTAAAAAAACAAAGTTGACCTTCATATGTCCCTGACGCGTCCACCTACGGAAAAACTAATACATTTTTTGCTACACACCACAATAACGAAGTTATCAAGATGTCAAAATCGGCTGGGACACCCTGTATATAATTATTATTGAGATTATAATTTTAGTTTTAATTAAATAAGACCGGAAAGGATTAATACAAGAGTATTAGAAGACAAAGTATCTCTTTTAGCACAAGAACAGATGCGACGCTATGATATTATTTCTATAATATTAATATTATGTTAAATTGTACGGCAATATCAAGAATCACTGATCAATTTTTATTTTAGTAATTAAGTTCTGAATTATAGAGGAGACAGTGACGATGTAAATTGTAGGGTAAGGGGTTACAAAAATGCATTGAAAGAGGTGGGATAATTTAATATACGAGCTTGAGCGGGTAAAATCCATTTATGTAAAGTATAAATTCATTTTTCATATAGGTATGGAAATTCTTTGTGATGCGGAAATCGCGTGCAAATTTTCCTCGGGGGTTGGCGATCGCCCTGGATACTGTGCACCGCGTAAATTAATATTGCTAGTGGCGACACTGTTAGTAATTTTCCTCGTTTAAGCAACTTAATAACGTATTCCGTTTATGCATTGGCGATGAAGTAATTAACGACTCTTTGATGCCATTTTACAACGGTTCACTTATTATGCGGTATTTAATCGAAAATGGAAGTTTATCCGTCATCTTAAACGTTTGAAATTCTCATTCGCTTTTAATTGAATAACTTAATAGAATTCCATTTTACTTGGTTTAAATTACATGTTCTGTCAAGAATGAGATTAAAATATATGCAATTTTTATATCATAAATTGGATGGTCCATTAGGATAATGGGAAATTAAAGGAAATTGTAAAATTTCCCTGCGTAAAAAATTTCTGAGTTATTGGAACTGATATTCGTTATAACTAGACTGCGGATGTTTATGCAAATTTCGAGTTTCACAAATACAGGTGAGACAGGAAAACCTATCTAGGGATATATTGCACTCAATAAATATTACAACAAATACCATACTTTGGATATTTTAGATATATTTTTATATTATGTCCTTTTTTTACATTTTAGCCGTATTTAATTTGTCATAAATGCATAAAAATCCGCAGTCTGGTTATAACATTATACTTAAAAATGAATAGTATTAATGGCTTTTTAATTCTAATCTTCTTACCATGTTTAAAAATTAATTATACGCTAAGAAGCTGATGGTCTTTGGGAAAGAAATTTTTTAAATAATTTATGATATAATATTTTATTGTAAAAAAGAGTTTCGTGAATATTTTAATCGAGATTTTAATATGTAACGGAGTTAAATACACTTTGCCGTGGAACGCTGTATGGTTGTTTAAATTGTATGAAGGAATTAATGATCAAGTGGATAATTGAAGAGGTTATTGCATTTGATCCCTCGGACAAAATTAAAAGTAAAATTAACTTCAATGTAATATACCATAATTACTCTCGAATAAGATGTAATATTACACGTGGAAGGTAAGAATAACATTCTGATATCGTTTGAAATTAACTAGCTTAATATAATGAGCTTGTCTGATCAAGGAAATGATGGTAAACCATGTAATAAGCACGTGAAGGGCCTGATAAATAATTATTGCGTTATTCAGAAGGGCGATTATCATTTTTTCACTCATGGCTAAACTCACAAGTACCGCATAGATAATTAATATGCACCCTCAGCCGTTATTAAAATTTGCTGGTTCACGATTTTCATGGAGTGTTTCATGCGACCTTCCGGATCATTTGATTTTCACTAACTTCAAAACTTTTAAAAAATAAAAATATCAATAACATTAATTACAAATAATTGCAATTATCATTCCATTATAGTTTCGACAATTTCACTTATGGATATCTTTTTCTTTAACTATTCCATAACTTCCCCATTTCCTTCGAGCTACATTACATTTCCACATCGACACATCTTTCTACATAATAATTCAATTTTTGCCTACAATCCCAATTAATTTTTCACTCTTAGTTATCTCTTAACACTAGAACTGCCAGCGTCAATTCAATACATGTAATTCAATACATTAACACTAGATTTTTTGCATAGAAAATAGTTCCAAATCGATTGAAATGAAAGATTTATTATTAAAAAATTAGCCAACCAATATATTATATATGTAGTAACCAAATTTTAAATGAGCCAAATTGGCTCCGTAAATCTAGTGTTAAATAAGTACTTTGGAAAAACAGTGTTTCATGAGACCAACATAGAATATCTGCTCTTTGATTCTCCTATAAACATTGAGAACGTGTAAAAAAAATTGTAAATCAGTAATTTTGTATTGCTTGGTAGATCTAGTGTTAATATACTTATAACTCTTAACTATTAAAATCGTAACGATTTTCAAATAAATTCATTCTATTAGACGCATCATCGAAGAAAAACATTCAACGTGATTTCCTACAAAAATTAAATAACTGTTCAATACGATACCCTCCACGATTAAGTAATTACATAACATAACTTTTTATTATCAAATCTGAAATTATATAATAATAGTATAATAGTAATTGTAAAAATGATCTTTATCTCCACATAAGTAATACATTACTCCCCGAGGTGTTGCAACGACTTCCTGTCTTCGGTATCCGCTCCAACGTATTCCAGCTTTTGCATTCGCCTTTATACGTTCCTCTCTTAAATTGCACGACTTTATCGCCCTTCCTTACCCCATTTTCTTTCCCATAATTGCTTCTACCTTTCCATTCACTTACATCATTACTCTAACAGCGACTCAACAGAAACGATTGACAATTAAATTATTCAGTAATCGAAATACATGAAGCGATCACTTCGTAAATTTATTCTCGAACAATTCAATGAGCAATTATGTGATACAATTGATCGGAAAATTATCAAAGTAAATTTTCTTTTTCTTTGGACGATATTTATCATTAATTGCACATAATGCAATTTTCTCTTTTAGTTTCTAAACGAGAGAAGTTCTTCAACGAAATACCCTCTTTTCCAGGATGTCCGGAAATATAGTGGAAATTGAAACACTCTTCGTGGAAACCGCTGTTCGATTGTTTCAATCGAACAATGTCCTTCTCTCTCTCAGTTCCGTTTGAACTGGGTTAACGATTCGTTTCGACCGTGGATTCCTGTATTTCGTCGTGTCGAAATTGTGATGCGAATTGAAGATTGGTCGAGCGGCAAATGACAAAGAGTTGCGTTTCAATTTTATTGTAATTGTATTATGATTTTATTACGATTTTATTAACAGTGTAACGGGCGAATAGGGTTATTCGCGCTTTCGAAATTCACCAAATAAGAGAGCTTGTACTTTCGATAATTTTATGATCAAGAATTTCGACTCGTACCAATCACAATTGGGTATGACTCTTGAATGAATGATTCTGATGAGGACTTGTGAGAGTTTGAGTTAGAATTAAGAATCTAACTTGTAATGACTCTCAATTGAACTAGCAATGAATTGTTAACACTTTGCAAGCCGGTCCTGTGATAAAGAGGGATTTCAAATAAATGATTTTAGATTTTACTGATTAATATCAGTCATATTATTCTGTCTGCAAGAAAACAATAAAGTGAACGAAAAAGAAGGTGTTATTTCGTTTAAATTGTGTATTCCTTAACCCATTCGAGATGAGCAATTATCAGTTATTCTGAGTAAAGTAGTCGTCGAATTGAGACTTTTTTTTGTATGCAATGATCTTATTCATGCGAAATCACTTACATATTGGGTGATTTCTATAGTAAACAAGTTTGTTTATTCAAAATGAACAATATAAAGTTTCGCTCCTGAGGAACGTGTTCGAAAAAAATCGCCGTCTCGAGTGGGTTAATACATTTAAATTTGATATTAAATTAAATATCAGCATTAGCAAATATAATAAAATTGGTAGCCAATATTTAGCCGGCGTGAAATGGGTTAAGAATTGTTATGAGAGAACTATGAAAGCAACTCGACTTATGAGAGATTAATTAATAGGACTCTTTGTTAGTTATTGAGCTATTAATTATGAGCTTTGGTGCAAAGAGACATAGGGGTTTTAAAGGCTTTTGGAAAAGGAGTGCAAATAGGATCGCGGTGTTTTTGAGAATGAAGGTCAAAATAAGAAAATAAGGTTTTTTGGACTTCGAACGATGATTCGGAGTTGAGTAAGGATTGTATCGATGTGGTACTTAAAATTTGTGTTTAAAGTTATTTTATATACTAATAATAGATGGGAGGTTTGGTACATTACAACAATAGAAGTATCAAGGATTAATTCATTATTCTTGGACACCCGGCGACAGTCAAGAGATTCTAGTAGTTGAAATTCTAAAAAGTTACAAATTTCCTAGAAAGGAAGGAAATCTTTAGAAATATATTACAAAGGAAGATTATATAGGTTCTCGAGTGGCTTTCATGAAAGTACGACCCAGAGAAGTGGCTATAAAACTAGAAATCCTTAAAAGGATATCACACGGATTTTCGACATAAAAATCTGAGATCGGGAAAACTGTTTTCGATGAATAAATAACGAAGAAAGGGGACTATATCGCACAAAAGACGATAATGAAGCAAGGAAGTGTCTGGTTACATGTCGAAACAACTTTTTAAGGAACGGGTTTAAGGGAGAGGGTTTCTGGCAACGATTCTTTTCCATGAGAAATGTATGGAAAGGAGGGATAAAGGCGTAGAATATATTCGTAGAATTTTTCACAGTTTCCAAAGACCATATGGTTCCGTCGGTTGATTCGTTAATTTAATGCTGGTATTTGGGTTTGAAAAGATTTTTATATTTTTTTCAACATACAGAAAACCGTAGAGCGTTGGAATTTATTATATTATACTATTAATTTCTTATTAAAAATTCAGTGTCTTTTTTTTTGCATAAGTTCATTTATAGGCTAATATTTCGATTCTAAGTGATAATTTATAGTTATAATTATAAATGCATTAATCGATTAAAATAATTCCATCCTATCTGCTGACACAGTCTGCCAGAACATTATCATTTTCTCCATCTTGGCAGAATCTAGAAGAAATTTCTCTTTGACATGCACTATTTTCTCGCTATTGTTCTACTGCTGGTATGGCAACTACTTACACGCATGAACAAAAGAGAGCCTACTAATTACTTCTCCTTTCTGTATCATAAGTGCTACTCCTGTCTAGAATGTCTGCACCGTAATCAGCACGAACGAACGAGACATGTTTCTTCCATGTTTCTACCATAAGATGCATTGGAAAGTGTGTCTGATAAAGTCTTTCTTATTTTACATATCTTAATATTTTACTTATCTTGACATATGGATATTCCTTAAAATACTGTAGTAATTTAATTACTCAATCAGACCGGAAAGACTAATGATATTACGAGACGTAGAAATTAAAGTCACAGATTTAGTAGATACATACATATTTATTTCATGTCCAGGTTCGTCTCATTTCGGATAAATATTTCAGTATGAAATAATTTAAAAAAAATTGTACGTCGTTAAAGAATTACTTTTATTACATTTTCCACCATTGCTTATTAATAATGAACATCGTCGCGTTGATCCATACCAATGGCGATGATTAAAAAGGTCTTTCACGTTAAATACACCCAAAGATTTGCAAATAATCGCCATATCCTTTGTAACATTCATTCCGTGATAGTATTTTATGATGGATTGAATTTAATTCAAAATCGACGTCGGCCCTTTGGTCCTACCTTTTGTCAGTGCAAGATTCAAACCACTTTCGCGTGTGAATTCAATGCATGCGAAACGGGTTTTGCATTAAAAGAAAAAAGAAGAAATATAATTACAGCTAATTAGAGAGCAAAAAGCTTTAGCAGTTGGAACGATCGACGTTTCAGGCCATCGATGCATATACTCTATGAAACTGAAAGGATAGCAGTCAATCACGATTTGCTCAGACTCATTAAAACAGTGGTTCTCCACTTTTTCCGAATCATGAAACACCCAAAACTCGGTTATGTTTTTACGTAATACAGTAGTACAATAAACCAGCAAATACATTTTTTACACAGTATAATATATTAAAAATAATATACGTAGAGTACATACTCAATATGAAATCGTAATTAGTAAAAAAAAATTATTGAACACCTTTTCTAAGTTCACGTAGCACCATTGTTCTTCGGAATATTGATTAAAAACGGCATTTAACACCGGTTGGAAGTCAGTACTTCGCGATGGTGGAAAAAGAGGGAATGAAAGAAGTTTAAATCTAATCGGCTGAAAATTGTAATGAGAAAAAAGAATACAATACAGTGAAATAATGTATTGAAAGCATTCACTTGTAATGGTAGACAAAGAATGCCTGGTTATCAATGGAAATACCATTTTCATCGAATATCGACTCAACAGTTTACGTCATCGGTTGGAAATTTCTGCGCAATTACTTCTAGTATCGAAGTATCGAAATTTATATCCAGAAGCCAAATTAGTGTAGCAACCTGAATCCCGTAATTTCACAGTGCAAAGGGAAAATTATATTACTGCGAGTGTATTACGTGCTATTGCCTTTCGTAATGAAATTTGAAGGGGGAAAGACGATTGGGGCGAAGGAATATTACGAAGTTTATTTTTATAGCAACTGCTTCAATGTGGAGGAGTTTGATACAACCGTACCATAGGATAATTTCTGTGAAATAAGTGAAAGCTTATTACTATTATTAAAATAGATTAAAATAAAATGCATTGAAGTATCAGAGAGGCGAATAATGCTTATCTCTAATAGACTTATCTCTCATGAGAATATTAGCTATTAACACAAAAAAGAACTAATGCAAAGAATTACAATTGTATTAAAATTGATAAAAAATGCGAGTTCTGCAGAAATTCCTTATCTGTGGATGCCAAGTAAGGAAAGTACGCCTGGCTTTTAAGATACATAGAAAATCATTCAGAAACGGCCATTTTGGACACAGTTTCCCCTTTGAGAACTGTTTAAATGTATTTAATATGCAACGTTATATTCGGCACGGATTTTATAACCAATTTATCCAAAAAAATAGACGTTCACTCCGTTATAGTTCGTTTTTGCAAGTAAAGATTTATACTTTATGAGCTATTTTATGACTTTATGTGTTATAATATGTAGCTTGCTATACAAATACATTTTATGTTTATATGTCACTTTTTGGCAATAACGCGACATTAAACACAGCACTGTATTTATAACATTTGGTTATATAACTAAATAATATCATTTAATTCCAGTTACAATTTTAAAATTAATTCTACGAGCAGCAGTAGGAATTAGTTCCGCTTCACTAGCGAAGAAGTACAACGATCGCCGCTTGTTGTCAAAATGTACTCGGCAGAGCTCGAGGACCGTAACCTTCAGGTATCTTTTCCGGGAATCTTAACAATAAGGCATTTCAATGCTCACCTCGACTCGCTATCAGTTCTCCCGTGACCGCCGACGAGTAATCAGTGCTCCGTGATCGGGTTTAACTATTTTCAACTATTAGTGCGTGTATATTACTTTCGAAGACGACATCCTGAAGCATCAGATGCTTCTCTTTTTACGGGCTACTGGTAATTCGCCCGCACAGTGGTATCAACCCTTACTTGACGGCCGTACATCTGCCCTCAGCCACCAAAGCACTTTCACCCTTACCATCCTAAGTCTACTCTCAGCCATCGAAGGAAAGAATCAACACGTTTTTGAGGTATATATAATTATTAGGTCATTAACCCGGCGTGTGTATACTGGGCCTTTTACGGAACAATCAAAATTTGTACTTCAAATTTTTCTCTAACATTTTTCAACATTCTGCATTTTTAAAAATAACAGTTTTAAATTCCTGACTTTAGCAACTACTGGGCGACATAGTAGACACTCCAATAAGTATATCAGAATTTTTGTAGATTTTTCTGAAGTCGAGAAAACCTTGTAAACCCGACTGTTCCCTCAAAGGCCCAGTGTACACACCGTGCCCTTAAAAATTGAGTATACACACGCCGGGTTAAGTATGAAATGTCCGATTACCTAAAGCAGTCAAGTCAAGGTTTGGCTCGACAGAGCCGTTTCTCGAGCTGCTCCGCCTGCTACTCCTTCCTATACACTCGAGAGCTCGCTGATTGACTTTGCCTCCCCTTCATAGTAGCGGACCTATTGGCATGAGCACGGGCGTATTCGGGGCGACATTCGTAGTCAATCAGTCGCGCTGAAAAAGTCGTGCCTTGCGCGTCAGTCGCGGAGATCAGAACGTCGTGCGTGGCACGTCGATAAAGGTTATTTGTCGAAATACAATTTCACACCGCACTATATCGCATGTAGGGTAATACAAAAGTATTGTTAGTGAAAAAGTATGCTCGAATATGTGTTAAATAAAGTACAATTAATATATTTTAATATTTTTGGGCTTCTGGCGACGATTTTACCGAAATTAACCACTACGTTATGCATTACGACTAAATATAGTATTGTGTTCCAGCACCAATAGTTGTAAATCAATTATTAGCGCAAATTGTTAAAAGTAACTACACGATAATAGAACGCTAGGTTTCCCAGCGTAAAAGAACACATTGTTGCCGCCGCAGTTGTCTTAAATGTTTTCAGTAACTTTATTCGTCTCAAAATGCTCGACGCAAAGTTCTAATATACCAATTAAAACATAATTAATTATAAGAAGCTCTTAGTAACAAAGAGTGGTTCTGCCTCGTTTAATTTCAATGTTGTTTTGTAATAAAATGTCAAAGTATTGTCAATTTTACATATAGAGATGTATCTCAACGGTTTCTTTCATCTGTATGATTGTTAAAAAACATTTTCTTCATTTATATTTTAATGCGATTTCTCGACAACGATTCAGCGGAAAAGGACATTGATACAGTGGAATAGATTTTCAGAAGATAACTTTGTAACAAAGAGTGCATTTGCATATTTCCATGGGTAATGTGGAAACCTATAGTACCTCTTTACTGTTAAAAGACAACACAACATTGTACAATGTATCGCCCCAATAACTTCTTACATTATTCTACATTCTTTGAGGCGAACAAGTTTGGCATTTTGCTGTCGCAAAATTTTTAAAATATAAATGTCGCCCCAATATACCGCCACATGCTACCACGCTTGTACCAGTAGGCACGACCGTAACGCCGCCGGTGTGACTGTGAATCAGTGACATCTCGGCTGTATGTGTAGGTGAAGGAGGCGGCGCAGCTCGAGAAACGGCTCTGTCGAGCCAAACCTTGACTTGACTGACCTAAAGCATTAAAAGTTTGATGCTGGATATCTCCGAAATATCACATCATCCGTCCTTTGCTTTTGTTTTTGCATTGAGAACGTACGCCATTTGGCTTTCAGACGCACTGTTTTATTTTTAATAATCTGTCGTATTGTCGTGTGGAGGTTAAATATTGTAAGTCATGGATAGGACAAAAATTCGCATTTTCGAGTATGAGTTCCGTCGTGGAACTAATCCAGCGCAGACGAGTCGAAATGATAACGAAGTGTTTGGCAAGGATGTGGCTAATAAACGTAAGGTACGTCGATGGTTTGATATATTCCGATTTGGAGATTTTGATCTTCGAGCGGTCGAACTGAAAGTCAGGTAGATGACGATGAACTGAAAGCTGTAATGGAAGCGAAGCCATCTGAAACGACTTATTTTGATTAATTATGATATATATTATTATGATATATTTTTATTAATTATGTTACTTTTTGCTCGAGATATAATGAACCAAACTTTTAGTTTCAAATCGGACGTTTCATACTTAATGACCTAATATTATTAAGATTATAGTAAGTTTGTTTTAAGTACGATTACACATTTTGGTTTTAATGAAATACGGCCAGAAAGGGTTACTATAAGAGTACTGGAAGACAAAGTTTGATACAAAAGCATTAGTATACAATACTAATAGTGTTTCTTTCACTCTTAACCAAAATTCTCAAACAGAATTCAGATGTGCAATACGTTTGCTCACATCTCGTAGTTTTTTTTTGTGATTTTCATTTATATATCTACTAAAATGTATGATCTTGAAATGGAAAATGCAGCAAAACAATATTGCTTAGTTATGTAATTTTACAACATACTTGTTTGTGTAATGTAGCATTATTGTCATAAAGTACCTGGCAAACAATGACTGTACTTGAAAAGCAAGTTACATATCATAATACTAACGCGGTTGAATTGAGATATTTTACTTTTTCAGCCAAAAACACAACTTGTTTTGCAACTTTCAATTATGTTTTCCTTAAGAAAAATATCTGATCTATTGTCCCCACTATTCTAAGGTAGATACGTCCAACGTCTGTTTCTATCCCCTCGTGTTTCCAAATGTGACATATCATGATTTTCTTAGAACCCGCTAACATTGCCATGCAACACCAGCATCAGCTTCCGGTATCGCAGTTTGTATTTAACCCTCTGACAGTTTTGCTTCCAAGATGCGGTTCCCCTTTCGTTCCCAAGCGAATTCGAGTAAGGATGAGCAGATGTGAGTTTGATATCAGGACAAGCACCTTTGACATCGCATATCTCGCCTGTCACTTACGACAAACCATTACAGCATATGGAATCAACTTCCAGCACATGTGGGGTGTTTCGCATATGCCTTTGCTAAATTTCACGTTTTCCGTCCAACATATGTGCCGTTTATTTTGAAAGCAGTATAACTCACTTTCTATAATAAAAAATAGTAATTTTTCATCGATTATATGAAATTATTTCTACTTACAAAAATATAAGTATCCAAATTAACATGTATAAGTTAATCTTCTTGACAGTTGCCATCAATATTTGTTAATGAGTTCAAACGCAAACTAAATTTCAAGTGACTTATGCAATTTTCAATTTAAACGGCTCATATATTCGGTAAAGAGAAAATAAGTGTCATTTTTGTTTTACGATTTGAAGAAATTTAATTAAATATAGAATATACAACATTGTTAATAATATTGACTGCTCTGAATTGCGTAAAGTAGGCCTCAGCTATGACAGATTAACCAATTTTTAATAATTTGTAATAAATTATATCGAAAATATTCTACCAGACATAAAGAAAAGGCGACTTTTCTTTTTACTTTATCCAATATTTCCTCTTCGTGGTTTTACCGCGATGCAAGAACGGTTTTCATCGAGTGTTCGATACGAAAACGTTTTTCATTGAATGTGTACGATAAGAAAACGTTTTTATTTGAGCTTTCTACTCTTTGTCGGTTTTTATATTGCGCATTGTAAGACAGCTACCTAAATAGAGAAAGAAGAGAAGAATGAAAGAGAAGTGTAGAAAAAAGATGTCGTAAAAGTACACATTTACTTGTCGCGGCCGTACTTTCATCCCTTCACCGTTTTTCAAGTTCTACCTCGATCTTGCGAATTTTATCTTCGCAATAGATACGACGTCAATTCCATTGTAGAAGCGGATGAAATCGAGCACTACTTTCAAATAGGTTTCCTAAGTAATGTCGGCATCCATGTCGAAGTTTTCACGATGAGTTCTCGGAAGATAGTAAATACTAGG
This sequence comes from Cerceris rybyensis, assembly GCA_910591515.1. Classification (NCBI taxonomy): domain Eukaryota; kingdom Metazoa; phylum Arthropoda; class Insecta; order Hymenoptera; family Crabronidae; genus Cerceris; species Cerceris rybyensis. The sequence goes on from OU342790.1 coordinate 13,273,808, forward strand.
TCCTAAACCATGCAAAATTCTGATCGTTTATTCAGTAATATTATCATTTTCATTATTTCAAAATTATACAATATTTCCAGAGATTCATCTTCTGTAATTGCACCGAATTCGGGGGGTCGAAGTCAAAGAGATTTTTAATTTTATTATTAGACTGGTAAATAGTGATTGTATTTCGAGAGAACTTGGAATTTTGAAAAAGGATGTCTCTTTTCTATTTTTCATCGTTTAGTAACGAATAATAGTTAATTAGGGAAAAGTAATAATCCTTTAAAGATCATTTGATATGGCAAGTCCTATGAAAGTTTTCGAGAATGAAGCACGGCCGAAGCTTTTGCGTATATTCCACCCTCGTGTGAAGAACGAGGTCTATAATTAACGAACACTGCATATTCATTGCGTAATCGCCATAAATGACGTGCTGCCACATAAAGAACGTAAGGAAATGCGGCGCAGGATTTATTAATAACCCTCGTCATTAACCTCGTCAGGGAATTTGGCATATATGTGTATGCTTATTTTCTTCTTAAATTAAAATCTTTACAAATATAGAAAAAATATAAATCAATTGAAAAATTATTTGCTATAGAATCTCTCAACAATAAAAAAGCTTAATATGTTGAATGCCACTGATATTTCGTTCGTTTTATCATTTCTACTGAAATGATTCTTCACCTATTAAAATGCCATCTTTGTAAAGCAGAAACTCTGAAGACACAAATAAGTATATATTCAGTAGGATTTTATCTTTCGAACTCCAGCATATATTTAAATACTGAATGTGTTAGAAAATTAGTAAATATTAAATAATAGCTGTTTAGTCTATTTGATGATCACAGACTTGAAAACATTGTAAATTTAAATTGTGACGTGCAAAGTTTTGCTAATTATTGGAAGAATATCAGTATTATTTGCTGATTAAAACATCATTAAAGTTATAAATGACTCTTTCCATTCATAATTGATCATTAACGCTCAACGGTCACATATGTGAACATTATCTTTTGTGTCTATTTATCGTATCCTCATTTTTTACTTACTGATCTCTAATCGATATAAAATGAATAAAACTTAATAAAAAAAATAGCTAATCGATGTTTCTCTCGCTTAAAAAAATTCATCCATAAAGAAGATAATAAAAGAAACGGACAAAGGCAAACGAAGAATTAAATTACATGTTACCATGCAACATAAAGATCATATAGAACAAAAATGGAAATTCTACCAGCATACAAAGGCCATCCAACTTCCCGCTTTTAATCCAAATCCACCCAGATATTAATTGTTAATACTAACTGCTTCCTTATCTCTTTTTTTATCATTATTGTCAAGCTACAAATTTTAATTACATTCCAATAGTATTTTCCATAAAATTGAAAGATATAAAATTACGAAAGATACTTCCATACACCTCAGTATCAATTACCAACCGTTCATTAACCAACCGCATCAACTTCCGCCGGCCAATGTCCTTTATTCTGTGCTACTTTGAGCAGGCTATCAAAATACCCCTGTGTCCTCTTCAAAACTAATTTAAACGTCGCTTAAAGTCTCTTCGATTCTCTCGAAACTTTTTTATTATATTTTTCTTTCCACGCTTTTCGAGAGAGCATCCTTTGAGTGAAGTTTCGCGTGTCTTACAATTTTGAGGAACGATGCCGATTCGAGGAAGCAACGCGCGAAACGTATCATTACCTTTGGATGTATGCCATTGACGCAGAATAATCGAGAAGTAAATTGGCTCATTGTGTACGAGCATAGCTGTCGGCATTCGAGGCATGGAAAACGAGCATGATCATTACAGCGTGTTATTTTAGGTGGGAAAAATTAACATTGCTATCGTTTACCACGAAAGTTTGCAATTTCTCACGAAATGCAACGTTCCTGGATATATCGAGGCAACATTACCTTTCGTTGTGTTTTCACCTGGCAATTTCGGTATCGTTGACGTAATTGCAATATTTAACCTCTTATTTTGTTAGTTTTCTTATACACCTGGTGATCTGTATTCGAGGAGTGAAGTGTCGAAATAAAAGTGGATTTTTGTGTATTGACACGTTGACTGCCATGAGGATACCGGTGATATTAAATCTAATGAAATTTCATATAACTTTTAAATTTATTAAAAAGGTAAAGGTCTGTAGAATATTTATTTGTATTTTTAACACGTTGACTGCCAAATACAGGATAACTCGTAGGATGTTTACCTGCCCAGGACGTGAACTACGAGTTATCTCGTAGCTTCTTTACAGATCAATTTTGCACAGCTACGACAGAGGTCGTATAATAACAGTGTAAATATGAATAGTTGGCCTCTGGGAAGAGAAGAAAAAATCAGAGTTAGCCTAAATGAACAGAAAACTTATTAAGATATTAATAAATTAATGTTGATGTTCAACGATATTGCTTTTGGATGGCTTAGCGAGAAAACGATGACGACACTTCTGATTGTGAGAATTGTTTTGTGAAGGCAGAGGCGCTTCTCGTGCAGTGGGCCTTTCGCCCTCAGTTCTAGAGTTAAGGAGGAGCCACAATAAGCACATTAAACATTAAACGTAGGAATTAGGAATTGGACTAAAAAAATAAACATAGAACACTGAATCCGTTCCCAATTAAACATTAAACACTATCTTGTGCAGTAAGGTTACGAAGGTGTTTTTTCGTATTTTCTGTGTTGTGATATATAGAGCGTATAAGACTAATTGTGAACAAAATGACCCGGGAAAAACGAATTAGATCTGATCAGATATAACTATATCTAGGCTGAAAACTTCGACGGATATAATCAGATCTAGTTATATCTGATCAGATCTGGCCAGATATAACTAGATCTGATCACATCTAAAGTGTCATTTCAGACCAGATATAAATAGATCTGACTAGATATAATCAGATCTGAGCATATATAATTATATCTGTTCAGATCTAATTCGTTTTTCCCGGGATGTTTCCTTCACCTCATGATTTTTATAATCCCGATGCTTTTTATCCCATAAATAGGGAAAACCTTCTACTAAACATAAATGCGTCACATAAAACATTAAGGTTTTTTCTATGTTTAATCGTAATGTTCTATTCCTTTATTGTGAACAGAACCATGGGCGTTCCATAAGAAGAAACTAAAGTTCAATTCCTATTCCTAAAGTCTTATGGTTAATGTTCTATTGTGGACCCTTCTTTATAGTCACACAGAGCAAACGGAAGTCTAATTTCTTTTTACATTTATATTATATTTTTGTTGTATCTTTATAAGTCACAAATATATTAATTATAACTAGTTTCCATCAATTAATTAATTAATTTATGAGATTTCTGTTGCATAAGCCAACTACGAGATAACTCGTAACATATTTTTTTTTTCAATATCATTCTATGAGCTTTTTGATGATTAATATGTACTGTAATTAACACTTTTAATGATATAATATGATTAAATTAAATTGGCTTCTGGGACCGGAATCCTTGAAAGTGTCGTGACAGTCAACGTGTTAAAGTCTCTGCTTTATAAGGATGTGAATTTAATAGAAAAAGTTTCACTTTGGTAGAAATAATGAAACCAGCGAAATATCGGTGATATTCAAGGTGTTAATATGTTGAACACAATGGAAGTCACCAATGACCGTCGTCATTGAACTTAATAAAACTTCATATGACCTTTAAATTCTAATACATAGTTACGAATTTTCTAATGCATTGAATATTTAAAAATTTAATATCCTGCTGCCTATATATCCATTTGCCGTTAAAATTTTTGTTTCGAGATTTCTGTTTGGAGAAAGTTTCACCTTAGTAAAAGTGATGAATCTAGCGAAATACCAGTGTCGTTCGAGTTGTGAATTTACTTTTTAGAATTCTGAGTTCTTTTGTTCACCTTTTAGCGTTATGAGTGAAAGATGTTATAAATCGAGATGGAGCTATGTTATCTATGAGGTTTAATGCTCAGAATTTTAATTAAATTCTGATCACGTCCCACTTTTTTTATAATTATTACTCCATGTATCGTAATCAGCGTGGGTTCAAATTCACATAAAACTTTACGTTCTATGCAAGATTAGCATAGTAGTTAAGTTAATAGTAGTTAAGGCTGGAGATACAAAATAACAGCAACAAATCAAGCGTTTAATGGTTCGCGGCCGGATGCTCGTTAATGAACTTTGTATCGTGTGCTTTGATCAGCAATGTTTCACTCTCACTAATTGTGAGTAAAAGCGATGTGTTTCACTTACTCCACGTTATCCTCCTTTTCCAAGATACTAAAACTTTACACCCATTGCGATGGATGAAAAGTTAGTTTAAAGAATTTCCCTCGAATGAACGTCTCTCAAGCGACTCTTTGAGAAATTCCAGGTCTCTCGACAGACGCAATTCCATGGGAAAAGTACTTTTAAAGTTCTTCCAACTTGGTATTTAAAGTTACTCGACTTTTCGGCCAGCGACTTTTCTTTATAAGCTCGTAGCAGAATAAATCTCATGATGTCCCGTTATGGTCCTCAGAACAATGAAAAAGTGTGTGATAAAAACTATTTCTTTGACTTCATTAACCCTTTGCGATCCTATGTCGACCAATACTCGACATAGCATTTCTTTTTATTTTATTACCTTACAATTTAATATCAACTTTCTGATTTCACAATAATTTTGTAATATAACCTAAATACCAGTTAATATCTATAACTATTGAGACCAATGGAAGAAATGAATAATCAATGATAGAAAATATAAAATTACTTTTATTTAACTCACTACAAAATTAAGAAAATAATTCGGACCGCAAAGGGTTAACACTAAAAGTAACGTCGATTAATTCAATATATTTAAAATTATCAAATAAATATGTCTCAAGGAAATATGTTAAGGCGGTAAAAAACTTGATCAATTCAGTCGCCTACATTCTTTAACCAAATAATTGCGTTCGACGTGTATACACGTCAATCCAAAGTTCTATTACGGTACTCTTTTTAATATTGAATTATCAACTTCTTATGGATTAAAAATGTAATTTTTCCACATTTTGCTTTCCTCTTTTCGTAAAATTTATAACAGAAAAAGTTGCCCTGTGTTCGAAGAATATACACGTCCTTGCTCGACTTTAATTCCGTATCCTACGAGGCATTCATAAAACTAAATTCCGCAGTTAACTGATTAAGATAAACGTAGAAAGTTGAAAAAGAAACGGCGTCAAAATGAATATCAGACGGAAATGAGAGTTAATTCGATTCTTCATAAATCAAATTTGAATCAATGCAAAAAACAATTTAACAAAATTTCAACTTTTAATATATCAGAGGTCTGCGATTTGAAGTTCCGAGGATTAAAAATTTAGATCAATTCAATTTGTCGGCATTCCAAATCGATGTTTTGAATAATTCTAAAGAGGCAGTTGAGAATAAGAGTACGATAACAGACCTGAACGAGTTTAGATGTGGCGGAAGGGCATTGACCGAAATTCGTGGATTTAAATAGTGGCATTAAGGTTGTCGATACACTGTACGCAATAATTCAATTACCTCGGTCGAAATAACAAATCAATCTGCCCGGGTTGATGTTCTTTATTGGCGAAACGCCAAGACTGTTCTCCAAATATAAACCGGAGACTTTGAAAGAGGAGCGCTTCATTGCAACTGAAATTTATCGCAAACGAAATAAAAGGCCATTTGTCTATTTTCAGCAGCATTTTTCAGCTACATGTTTCGATGTAAAGTCTATTTAAAAAAATATTCCTTCAATGAACTTCTCTCGAAGGTTGCTTTGCTGAACCATAGCTCTTGCGAGATGCAGTTATTTATTTAACGATAATATCTGAAATTTATATTTAATTTCTTTAATAATAATATCTGTATCTCTGAAAATCACGAATATTCTACAATTTTCTACAATGTTTAAAAGCTAGCGAAACAAATATAATCCCGTTTTCGCAACGCGCTTTTAAGTAATCGCAGCTGGGATTTTACTCGTTTCACGTGGTACAATTTTCAATTTTCAATTTTCGATTTGCAATGCGGTTGAATTTTTGCTAGTGGTCGATCTCTTGTCGAATGTGACTTCTATCTGACATTCGACTACCTTTTAGATTGCTTGGTCGCGAATAAATCCTTTAACCAGTTGCGAATTATAATATCATCCCACTGATTTCAAACTTTTTATTCGAAAGAGGAACAAAGTTAAGAACATAATTTTACAATCGTACCAAGAGATCTACTCTTAGCAATAATTAATTTCAATATAAACTTTAACTTAAATATTTTACTAATACATCATATTATGTTTTTTTTTACAGTTCCAATGTCTTTAAGAGCACAAGTAGCGTGTGAATTTCAGAGCCAAGTCTTGCTGTCGTTTCCGTTGGTCACGATTCCAACCGGAAGTGCTCTTCATGGATGCTTAGGACCGTAACGAAAATCGCTCGCCTGTGGAAAGCAATGCAAGGTAAAATACATAGTTTTCCGTAGTTCTTCACTTTATTCTCAGAAACGATGTGCCACAGACCTCATTAACTCAGCTTTTCAAAGGTATAGCGTCCTACGAGTTAATGTGCAGGTTCTCATTTCTTGCGATAATACTTTTTTTACAATGGTATTAATTTGATCAATTTATCGTGTGGTTAGATATTAAACCCTTGCCCTATAATAACGTGTCACAAGCGTGACTAGATAAGTGAAGTAGAAAATTGTGAGGCTTTCCAAAAATTATTAACCGTTTGCGTACCACGAGCCACTTTTGCACTCTTCAGTTTTTGTGTCGAAAAACCCCAGGACATTTTTTCAATATTGAGAATTGAAGGAAGACTTTGTTTTTGTCAAAAAAGACTCTTTTATAATATAAAGTAATTCCAAATTAGGATACAAGCACGAGAAGATTGTTCTTGTTGTGCACTACATAAAATAAAACATCAACTTTAGCTTATTTTGAAATAAAATCTCAAGAGAGCGAAAGTGGCTTTTTTCGAAGTAATTTTTTAAAACCCTGCCGGTGTTCAAACGGTTAAATCAAAAATATTTTTGGGCCAAAAGACATTTAGATCAATTCTGTTCTATTAACATTTTATCGATTGGTATTTCTTCAACATACTACTCACTTCTGACTGGTCACTTGGTCGTAAATATTCCCCTGATTTCGATATCACTTCGAAAATTGCAAATTCTTGTCACTGAGTCCTTGGCACAGTGAACAACGATAAATAACAATTTATTATTTGCCGTGGGAACTGATTAATAAGTTAAAAGCCCAAAAGTGATGGTCCCGAAAAGCCTATAACCGATTGACAATTTATCCCGTGACAGTCACGGGAGGGCGTCAAGTACCAAATGGTTTATCTCATTTAGTTTACCAAAGATTTCTAACAATAAGTCTATGGCTAGATTCTTTGCTTCCTTTGTTTTCTAAGTTTATTCTAACTGAAGAAAGAGACGTGATTTAGTTTGTGTGTCGACGTGTTTTCCAACATAAAAAAAACTAGACACTTTTTGGGCCAGAATTCGTAATTTTACCTCACTGTGAAAGGGTTAACAGGTTGAATGCCACCGATGTTTCCCTTATTTCGTCATTTCTACTGAAGTGAAACTTTTTTTATGAAAATCACATATTCATAAAACAGAAATTTTAAGGACACTGATTGACCGGTGTTTAACAGATCTTCATCTTCTTAACTCCAAAATTTAAATATTCAATATGTTAGAAAATTCATAAATATTGCAATTTAAACGTAACATAAAATTTCATTCAATTCAATAGCGCCGGTCACCGGTGACCCCCATGGCACACAACCTGTTAATAGGCTACCGGTCGATAAAGTGTTAATATTACGTTAAGATACACGGTATATGTATCAGAAATCAATGATTTAGGATTTCAGGAATTAATTTTGCGTTATTGTGCACGCAGATAAAATAGATATCGTAGGGCAAGGATTTAAGGATTTATTCCATGATGACCATGATACCATGGCTATTTTGTATGTGAGATTGACTTGCTGATAGACAACTAACAGAAGAAACAAGGGAATTTTCTCTCGTTTCTCAAACGAAGAATAATAGCTGCGTTAGAGAAAACGAATCGTTGCGAGAACATCCATTGCTTTTTTTGACCATGTATTAACGGGCACTCGTGGACCTTCGGACAAATCGAGGTTGTTTCCCAAGAGAAACAAACAGCTTAGCGTTTGACTTGAAAAATTTGTTTTCGTCGTCGAACAGGTGACGCGAAGTATATTTTCTGTCTGGTGAACGTAAAACGGATGCAAGAAGGTCTTTTAGACTATCTATGGCTACTATTTGCTCCGTTTCCGGGCGAAGCTTCTTATCAATTATTTATGAACTTCGATCTCGCGGATATGTGACTCAAAAGAAACTGATAAGACTTGCGCAAAATTTTTGAGCAGACTTTCACCAATAAATTGTTGGTGGGATATCCTACTTATTTATTATATTTATAAGCCCCTTTCAATTAATGTTTCACAGCTTTTATCCGGACGTCTGAGAAAATTCGGTGCTTTTCTTTAATTGCAAAAATTATAAGAAAATAATGCTCCAAATGAAATTTCATGATACCGACATTTTTTCTAACTTGTTGATCCTTTTTCTTAATCCTTTTGCTACGGAGTACTTTTTCGCAAGTGTGCTAACACGGCAAGAAACAATTCCGGCGTGCACGAATAACTTTTAATGACTAATGACGTAATATAAAGAATTAATTCTTTATCGAAGTTGCAACGTATATAATACAGGGAAAAGAAGAACTTCTGGTATTTAAAAAACATTCAATTACAAAATAGGACCTAATAATTAATTTTTCATGTGAAATTTTATCGGATAATTAGAGTGATAAAGCTAGCCTGTGGCAAGCGGCGAGTAATTATAGTTACCGATAGTATCGAAAGGGTTAAGGCACAATACTTGTATATATTAATAATTGCAATACTTGTAAATATTAATAATTAGATTATAATATCACCTTACAATGCACGTAGAAATTCGATCTTTGCATTTAATTAACACATCTCGTGCATGAAATTACAAGAATAGTCAGTGAAATACAGTGATTATTTGCACGATAATTTCCTCACTTATCCACGATTGAGGAAATCACATGTTTCATTTAATACATATATTTACTTCATACGCGGGAATTTCGCGAGAAACTTTGTTCGTTCCTCGCCACCTTCTCTTCCGGGAATTTCATTCGGAATATTCGTACGAGTAGATTGTCCTCATGAATTATGTGCGATCACGCGTTAACGTTTAGCCGTCTGTAACAGCAAGGGAATTCGTGACGGGATAGAGCATTAAACATTAATGGATCAGCTCGAGACATACGTTACACTAAAGTCATTTTTTAAACGAATAGATTTATGTCTTTCAATATGCATATTCTTCGGTGACAAATAATTTGATAGAATTATTACTTCTACATTGGTTTTAGAGTTTTTTACATTTGCTCGGGGATTTAGAATATTTTCTATTTTCATTGTACTTTGAGGATTAGAGGATTACGTGTTTGGCGCTGCAGTTTAGAGTAGGCTGTACCAATTCTGTTTGGAGAAGTACCTCCTTCACGTTAAAGATTAACAAATGTATGTATCGAGCTCGTGTAGGTTGATTTTGATGCAATTTACATGAGAGATGGTCCTCGAAAAATATTTTACACGTGTTCTTTTCTAGGGACCATTGTCCACAGTGAAGAGGTGAAAATAGCCCTCAAAGTTAAAAGTTGAAAATATTTGTTTTGATATACCTCGGTAGCTAGAGTATAAAAGAAATATTTTTATTTAAATTGTATGTCCTTTAACTAAATAGTTAAGAGAATTTAGTTGCGGAAGAAAAGTTACATAACAAATATTTATTTTCTTTATTTAACACGTTGAATACCGCGACGATCCTCGGTGGCTGGCACCGTTAAATGCAGTGCAATTTCATCTGACTTTTAAATTGTATTATTTACGAATATGCTCAAACATTCTACAATTAAAGATTGACGTTAAAAAGCTAAAGAGTTGCTCAGTATAGAACTATGTGTATCCTTGAAGTGTTTGCGCTATAAAGATGTGATTCTAATAGAAAAATTTTCATTTCAGTGAAAAAAATGAAACTAGCAAAATAGCGGTAATATATCTCATTTATTTCCTTTAGCTTTATTACCACGTCGACAGTTTAACCCCTTGTCGTACAATAACAAGTACTACTCGTGACGCGATAAATGCAATAGTCAATTTTGAAGAGCTCCAAAAATTATTTTATCAAAAATATCAGTTGGTCCTGACAAAATAAACTTAATTCTATGCTATTCAATATTGCGTTAAGTCATTTACTATATCCGAAATGAGGGGCTAGACTATTATTTTAGTAATTAATTCAGAGTTATTGCACATTTAATCACAAAAGAAATGGCACTGCAAGGGGTTAAAACATGTTTACTTACAGGTACTCTCAGGTCAACTCAATTAATATCGTCGTCCTTTTTACAATATCCCTTCTTATTCCATTCCTCAATGTCGACAGAACATCCGGGCAAGCATAACTTCCACCTCAGTTCTTGTTATTATCAACAATGACTCATTGTTTCTTCCATGCAGCAGAATTTCATCCATTGTTACAACGGCATTCAAGAAATTCACGAGCATTGCAAAGCAATTTGTTCCTAGAATACTCACGCTTGTTTACGTTCCGCGGTTACTTCTTTCACAGGTTGCTACATCGTGACTCAAATCTCATATCAGGAGAGTGCCTTGCAATAATTATTTCACTCTCATCATCAGCAAAACCGGCACTCTCGATAATGAGAATCGTTTTCTTGACAAGGGAATGGCTGTAGCTAGCGTTGGCTAGAAACCGATTCGCGATATTTCTTGCACATATCTCGAAACTTCGAATGTACAGTACCACTAACTTTTAATCTGATTAAATTGATGCAATTTTCGCTGATTCATAAGTTTCCATATTACATAACTGTTGGATCGAGCTCTTTTATTAACAACTTTTAGTAGGAAAGGACAAGAAAAAAGGAATTGTCACCAGGAAGAGAACACTGGCGCATATCTCGAAACTTCGAATGTACAGTGCCACTAACTTTTAATCTGATTAAATTGATGCAGTTTTCGATGATTCATAAGCAGACAGCGGATTTTTATGCATTTATGACAAATTAAATATGGCTAAAATATATAAAAAGGACATAATATAAAAATACAGTCGACCCCCGGTAATCCGGCCCCTTTCTAATCCGTCACCCCCTGTAATCCGACATGCCTATAACATGTAGGTACAGTCGAGTTGCGTTATGAAAAAATATGTTAAATCGTTCGCGAATGCCTGGACAAACATTAACATAATTGTTTAGTTATTATTTTTTTGTAAGTTCTAGAGCAATAATTATGTTAATTTTATAGTAAACCATAAGCTGTTTATTGTGTTGTTTAATTTACTACATTCCACATCATATGAGTTAGGTATAGTACATATAGAATCTTACCACTTTGATATTTTATTTGTCGGATTACAAGGTACTCTTTTCCAAAAAGTTCCGGACTACAGGGGGCTGCAACAGTACTCTATAGTCCGACAAACTTGATAATCCGACACCGCCTTGCAAAACGTTTGTCGGATTACCAAGGGTCGACTGTATATCTAAAATATCCAAAGTATGGTATTTGTTGTAATATTTATTGAGTGCAATAAATCCCTAGATAGGTTTTCCTGTCTCACCTGCATTTGTGAAACACGAAATTAGCATAAACATCCGCAGTCTATTCATAAGTTTCCATATTACTTAGCTGTTGGATCGAGTTCTTTTATTAACAACTTAGTAGGAAAGGACAAGAGAAAGGAATTGTCACCAGGAAGAGGACGCTGGTGCAATGGATCCGCACCAACCAACGAGATCTCCGATGTTAATTTATTATTGTTAGCCAACCATCAAGAAAAAAAACAAAACTACACGCTACATACCGTATTCTTTCCAGCAGTAGCCCGAACTTGTAAGATAGAAATCGGAGATCTCACTGTTCGTTCGCCAACTGTCTTTTTTTGAAACGGATATCTCCCCATTCGGTTGGCTGAGAGTAATACGTTTGGCTGCCATGGTGGTCATGTGTGACCGCAAGCGCTTGTTCTGTTGCGCCACGGTGGTTATCGGTGACCGGAATTTTTCATATGTTTTTATCAGAGAATATTTCGTGGCGTCTAAAATAAAACGTATGATTTTGGAGTGGCAGTGAATGTGTTAAACTACTCAGGCCGAGTATATGCAGGTTGGATGAATTATCGTATACTTTTCAGCGATAACAGGAACTCGTATGATAGCAATAGGAAATTTCTCAGTTTGATTAACCCTTTGCGGACTAGCGACGCATATATGCGGTCTGAGAAAAAATGTAGTTATAGTTTATCGACGTATGTATACACGATTCAAATTGAAAAATTGAAATAAAACCGATGAGATATGATTAAGAGTGGAGTAATTTATAATTCACAAACATTAAAAACTCGAATTTCCGGATAAAAAGGTGGTTTTGGAACGCCGAAAAAATGATTATCTGTCAATATTCAAAAATATAACAATCCGCAAAGGGTTAATTGTCTTTCTTGGAAATTACGTCTCCCCATTCGGTTGGCTAAACGTTAAGCTACTCATGCCCTGTATGTGCTGCTTGGATGGGTTACCGTACGTGTCTCTTTCTTTTTCACTATTCTACGTTACTTTGTTAATAGAACACCACTTTCTTTCTCGTGTTCAAATCAATAATTTTGAAACTTGTGTGCTATGATAGTTCAATTGTGTAAGAGTGTTAATGTATATATTAATGCAACACCAAGTATGTTCGTCGCCGCTGCGACGACTGACTCGCGTTGGCTTGTTGTCTGAACGACGAGCTGCATTTTTTATAAATATTGAGTTAGTCGTTTATGGAGATTAGAAGGGAACATACAGATTATTTAACTACAGATATTTAATTTATGTATTTAAAGTTGTGATTTATGTTTGAAGTACTATTGTGTTGCTTTTATGTGTTAAGTGTTGTTTTCGGTCACGATAACTAGTTTATGTTATTAATTTATTCAAATAATATGTAAAACTAATAGATTTTGTTCCGGTTTTTCCTCTCTTACAATTGTTTGTAACTTTTGAAATACGTACAATTTCGATGCGATAATTGCACGTAAGCTTTCGGAACCGCTAAAAATTGCAGGGAATAATCAGTAATATGGCCACGTAGCTATTACAAAGTACAATGGATATTAAGTATGCGATTATCGTTCTTCGAGAATTTTTGAAATTCGTAAAAGTTTGGAAGTTTGACATAGTCATCAAATCCCCCAATTTTATTAATAAATGTTCGCAATTTGAATACCAGTCCATGGATCTTTAAATTTCATAATCACTGAGACGATTGAAGAATTGCTACAGGATTTATCGAGGGTTCTCAGTATGATCGATCATTGCTTTAAACTAGCGATCGACTTGATTGAACGATTCCAAATTTTTCAGTGACAGTCTATAAATCCTGAAGATTCACCAGTGCTTCGATATACGAGAAAATACATTAGAGTTGTTTGTTCGTCGATGCATTCTTCAGTTTTAACGTTGATAGCTAGCTTATAGCGAGTCACTATTAACTTTGTTTGATCCTGGTCCAACAGTTTTAGAATAATTACCCGTAAAAACTCTACAACAGTTACAAAGAGATAAATCAAACATTTATCCAAGTCCGTTATTTGCGACTTTCAGTGTTCACTTTTATCGATTGCAATTACCTGATTATTCTTCGATGTACACACAATCTCTTAAATCGTCTCCTTATCAGAATGGGTTGCATAATTGCGCATAAGATTACAAAGAATTTAATGCAATATTCATCCTATCGGGTAATGAATTCATGTCGGAGATAACGAAGTTACTCGATGCTACCATCTCGAGTATCGATACCGTACTCCAAAGTAGTGGCTTCAACGTAAGAGCGAACTTAATCCTTGATAATTATCAAGTACTCTTTAATGCTTCTCATCCTCTTGTCATTTAGTATACAATATTTCCATTATAATTAAACCCCTAAACACAAACAGTTGAATTTTCCCTTTGGAAATGTAAAAAATACATATTTTTATAATAAGTAAAAGGTTTAACAATAACGACGAAGTATCAGATTATTCGAATGACTCAAATTTCTATATCGTAGACATAACGTCTAGGTTCCATTTGCAGGTGCTTATTATGGTTCACCTGCTAATGGTTCCATTTCTCTTCATTATTTTCCGGATATTTATTTCTCTGGCAAATGTAAATTTCAGAAATTCGGTTTTATCGGCCTCTCCATCCGTTTTCGTGCCCTTCTCCGTTTCGTTTTGTGCCGCGGTTAACCGCCCAAGTTCATTTACATTCGTCTTCCACCAAGGTGGTCCCCGGTCAGGTAAAATTAATTAATTCATGAATTACTCACCGATAACCTTCACAAGGGTGCTAAGAACGATACTTTTAGGTGCTGCATACGCACCGTAAAACTCTCCTTCCTATATTTATTTGCTGAATTGATAGCAAGACTGCAACGAGTTTCTATTCTAATAAACTTTTAATTTCTTATCTATTCTTTTCTATTCTATTATATTCTAATAATACTTTTATTCTGATGAAAATCATTTGTATTTAACAATTTTCCCTGGAATTAGTGTTCTAACATGAACTCTCAACACTAGAACTACTGAAATCTTACAAAATTTAAATTACGTAAATGATCATCTCTTCCATCTCTTGATTTCGCTTTTTTCAAAGTACGTATTCAGCATATTTGAAAAAATAGATTATAGTGTTAAATAAGTGATATTTAACACTAGAACTACCACTGTTAAATGTATTGTATTTCAATACATTAAATAACTACTTTGAAAAAATAAGAATGAAGAAGTGGAAGAGATGATCGATTTGATAGTTTGTATTTTATTATATAACTCTTCCATACGCTTGGAGAATTTAAAAAAAAATTGTGATCAGCTCATTTTTACTTGCTTGGTAGTTCTAGTGTTAAAACTTGCCTCTTTTGTAACACTTCCCCCTAACAAGTATTAGTTTTAGACATCGCCCAGTAAGCCATGAACCCAGCAGCCCCTAAAAGTTGCTACGCAAAATGTGAAATATCTATAAACACTGTAGCAGACTGCATAGAAAAAAAAATTATTTCTTAGATTTTATTCCATCATTTAACACCTTATACTCCTAACTCCTCAACCTCTTCTTCTATCGACTTCTTTTTCTCCCCCAAATATACATGTATTTTGACCAAAGAAAAAAGGATGTCATATTCCAGTTAAATCCTGATAATATCCTACATTTTTCCCTTGTTCACCTCGTTACTCAGTATTGTCGATCCAGACAGAAATATCTCATATTTTCCAGTGTCTCGACTATACATTCTTCGCGCAATGTTACATCACGTAGAAACAATTTTCCACGGATAATGGCGATCTCGAACTCGGCCCCACTAACTCGGAATACAGAGTCTTCGATACCATTATGTCGTCTTTCTTCCACCCTCCTTTCTTCGGCGTTCGAAAGGTGCTACTAAAGAACTCGAGCCTCTTGTACGAATAATCCTACCATACCATTTTTATCACGCTTAACACGTTGACTGCCATGGGAGCCATCGATGACAATCGTCATTGAATTCAATGAAGTTTCATGTAACGTTTAAATTTCAATATTTGTGAACCTTCGGTTTCAATTTTTTTTCAATAAAAAAATAAATATAAGAATTAAAATAATCAAAAAGACTAGGGTCTGCAGAATATCTATCTATCTGTATGTATTTAATGTTTTTGCTTTATAAAGATGAAAATTTGGTAGAAAAGTTTAGTAGAAGCGATGAAACTAGCGAAATGTCAATGGCGTTTTCGATATTATGGAATATCTTTAACCGAATGAACTCATTAGTGTAATCAGATTTTAATCACAAAACATCAAATGAAAAGTATGTCGGTCGTTAAATTAGAAAAGTGAAAAGTATTGTGTCTGAAGGGTCTCAATTTCGATTCTAAAATGACTTTAATGATTTGCTTGCTATGGTGTTTATTTATCTACTTGGTTATGTGGTTCTATGCACAATTCTCCGGAGATTAATCACGCGTGGATCATTAAGCACGATTGCAGAGAGTCTAAAGCGATTTCGTTTAATCTTGTTACTTCATCGGAAATGTAATATCGATGAGTTGTCGTCTTTTGTTATCGTGGGTCCTTTTGAACGTTTTTATCATTGATAATATCTCGGATTGACGTTTGTACGAATGTTATCATTGGAATTAATGTGTTCTTTCTTCTCTTCTGTATTTCCGGGTTTATTGTAATATTATTATGAATGTTAAAATGGTTTATCTACAATATTTTGCAATAAATATCGTGATGTTTTATTAAACGAATCGAAAGAATTTCGGGATTGCTTTGGATTTTAAATCGTATTAATGATATATCCATTAAGATAGTAAAATTGATGGGTCTCTAATTTTGTTTTTTTGTGAAATTTATCAATTTTGGAAGGTACAATGTTTACGATTTTTTAATGTCTACTTTGTGAAACGTACGAAAGTAAATTAATTCATTCTCTTCCTCCATTTGTTGCTCGTTACCAAATGTATTTGTTTAATCGTGGACAATTCTCCAGTCAAAGTAAATTAAATTTGGGTACGTATTCTCTGTTATAGCAACTTTAGTATGTATTTTTAAAAAAAAATTAGATCCTCTATTTTTCAAACTTAAATTTTTAACTTTGCCAAATATTATAACTTAGTTCGTGAAAAACATGAAATTCTTTACTATACAATGTTCAAAAATCAGGTTTAATCTGTTATTTAAAATTGTATTTTCATCATTTTATAATTGTGCTACCGTAAAACTGATCTTCGACTATTACAACAAATGGGAACTATTGACAAAATGTAAATAAAAACAGAAAATGCGTCGGATAATACTTCTTTGTGATGAACTTAAAACTCCACATTTTCTCATATTAACACTAGAACTACCAAACCAGTCAAAATGACTGGTACACAATTTTTTCCACAAATTTTCCAAGTTCATAGTAGAGCCATAGAACAAAAATTCTGCGTCCATCACAAGAGACATAAATCACTAAATTGATCATCCTTTTTGTTACTCGATTCCTTCTTTTTCAAAGTGCTTATTTAATATATTGAAATATGATAGATTTAACGCCGGTAGTTCTAGTGTTAATTAGCCGCATAATTTCTCCTTTTTACGTGAACAACTACGGTGTCCATTTTATTGGCTCCAGTTTCGACACACTTATCTTTCAATAAAGTCACGAAATAGGGTGGACCCACGAAACAAGTCTGCAACACTGTAAAACATTCGATTTACGTCATCCCGGACTCTCGACCGTATCTTTTTTTTCAGCGATAATACTTGTCAAAGATGCAGCATTAAATTATACGAACGTGCATCGAACTTCTGTAAGAATAACGGTAACACGAGAACCAGTTTATTCGAACGTTTGTAAAACCGCAATTTCTCCGCGTTCTTTACCTTCTTATCTCTCTTTGATGCGTGATATTAACGCTTGAAGAAACTCTTGTAATTTTTATGTTAATGAAGGTATTTACTTATCGCACGGTCTCTCATATGTGCAGTTCAAATTATCGAACCGGATTTTAATGCCATTCGTGCGCACGGATTAACAAAGAACGATGCATGCGCGACAATATGAACTCTGATATGCTTATCGGACTAATTAATATGTATTACTCTATCCAGGACTTCCCATGGAGACACATAAAACGGGGCTAATGGGATTCTTCGCTCTTTATCTCGAATCGTTGGTGAGCTTTACGGAAAATTTTACTAACGAGACTATGAATTTCGTGTGAAATGGAAAGCGATGACAATTTGTGCAAATTGTTTTTTCTCGATTTAATAATTCTATGGTTTTTCTTCGTTCCTGTTACAAATATGTGTCATCAATTTGAAATATTATCAGGGGAAAAAAATTTAGAAATTTTATTCATTAGTTATTTTTTAACACTAGAACTACCGATGATTAATTCAGTATATTTAAAATTGTCAAATAAATGTGCCTCAGACAAATAAATGAAGAGGAGAAAAAACTTCAATTCAATCATTAGCAGACTTCAAGTTTGACGTAGAAAATTGAAAAAGTTACAGCGTTAGAAATTTCAGGAACACTTTCACGAAATTCAGCGCAACTTATTTTCACCACTTCGGTAGATCTAACGTTAAATTTCTGGGATGGATAAAAAATTGTATCGCATTTATAATAACTTTTAGACTTTTTAAAATTTTAAACAAATCACTTTACCTAGTATACTAGACATTTCGCAGATCCCTAGAGAGATAGATGCATTAACCTCCGTGAAATGTGCCAACTATTTCAATCGCGTTATAAAGTGCCTCCTTCGTCCAAGTTGGAAACGATTGATACTTACGGTTTATTTGGACAGCGTATATGGAAAACTTCGGCCATTAATTTTCGCACACCTTATACATCAACCGTGACAGCAATACAAATGCGCCCGTCCTCGAGGAATAACTCGAGGACTTGAAAACGGAAAAGAATGCAAAATACAAGGTAAAAGGGATCCCTTTGTGTATAGACACGAATTTTCAGTGCTGGATAGAAAGGTTTAACTCTTTCGCCGCTAGCCGGACGTACATGACTCGCATGATGTATTCGCATTGTATTCTACCATTGTGACCAAATAGTTCAAACCGAAAAAAAAGCGGAAAAAAGGCTAAAGTCACGTAAACTAGCATTGTTTTTTTGAAACTTCAAACGCGGAAAACAAAACTCTACCTTTGGAAAGTTATTCTTTTAACACTAAACCTACCAAGGCGGTCAAAAGACCGATTCCAAAATATTTTCTAAAAATTATCTAAATTCATAGAGTAACCATGAAGTAAATATTCCACTTCTATCTTACAAAAGCAAAATGAGTTAATTAATTATCTTCTTTATCTCGCCACTTCTCTTTGTGTAAGGTCGTTATTGAGTATATTTAGATTTTAGTAGATATAACATCGGTAGGTTTAGTGTTAATATTTTCCATATGAACCGTTATTACAGGCAATTAGTAACGCAATTATAAAACTGCATATGTGCAATAAAGAGTAATCACAAAAAGGGAGAGCAATTTCCCATACAATTATTCTGACTTTAAAGAAAAAAATTCTCGCAAAATTAAATTACTTAATTGCAGATAAAAATGGTAATTTATTAATATCAAATTAAATCGAATAAATGTAAGAATTAAAAAATATGTCAAGAATAACTAATTTGTTTCTAGCTTGTAGAATAAACTGAGAAATAATTTCTTTAACCTGTTAAACGCGTTCGACGTGTATACACGTCAAGCCAAAGATCTGTTGCGGTAGCCTATTTAATATTGAATTGTCAATTTCTTATCGACTAAAAATGTCATTCTTTCACGTATTGCTTTCCTATTTTCATAAAATTTATAACAGAAAGATTTGCCCGGTATTTCACGAATGTACACATAATTGTTCGATTTTAATCACGCATCTCACGAAGGATAATTAAAATTAAATTCCACAGTTAACTGGTTAACGATATTTAAGCGATAAAATTGATGTGGAAAAGGATAGGATAGTATTACGAAACGATTCCAGTAGTAAGGTCTTTTAGAATCATTTGTCACAGATCGTTTTTCGCGCTCGTCGACAGCGAAGAAAGTCAGGGTGGCAGAAAGCTCGATGCCATTGGCCGAGGAGTAACGATTTCCTGATTTCCGAGGGTGTAGGACGCCTAGATTTTACCCTCTTACGTAAACCTCGTTTTCTCTTGACCACACGCTGTGCTTTGACTCGAGAACTTGCTATGTAAATTACGTATCCGCACAGTTTCAAGAAGCAATGCTTGTAACAAGTGCCCCGATGGTTTCCACCTATTAAATGCTCGGTCCGTTTAAAGCTACACCGCTTCGTGATTTAAGAGCAGAAGTTATGCTTTGTCATCTTCATAGTATCCCTAAATTTCGAATTACTATAAATAAATAATATGCTCGAAGATATTCGAGATCTCTTGGAAGCAAAGAAAAATTGATCTTCGCGGAACTGAGGGTAGCCTTTGTGGAACAATTATAATTAATGACTTGACTTGCGATTTCTTTTTTGACCGAATGCACAATAACTCAGAATTAATTGTTGGAATAACAATCTATCACTGATTTTCGATATACCGGTATAAGTTAACGCAATATTAATAGAATAGAACTAATTTCAATGTCTCATGATCTACTGATATTTTCAATTTATCCGTTTTTGGAAAACTTGAAAATTTTCTATTGTATTTACGAAGTCACGTGTACTATACACGTCATTGTGAGGCAATGAGTTAATCGAAATATGTTTTATAAACAACCGTAGTTGTAGGAATATCAATTTAAAATTTGGAAACTGAGTATTTAGAAATTGTGCTTATGCAAATTTTTATTTACCGCGATTTAATTGGAAGAAGCTGCAGTTTCTAATTTTCGTATCGAAATACAATTCTTCACGGCATAGAAACTATATGAAATATACAGACGATTATTGATAGAATTAACAAATCATTTATTTTTGTTTGTGATTATTACAAAAATATAATTACAACGGACACCAGTGCAGTTTAAACTACTCTCTATTACCACGGGTCATAAATTTCAGCATTAAAACTCTGGAAACCGTGTTTATCGATGGCCATTCCCTTTCGTTACGTAATAAAGTAATTCCTCCCTCGATAATAACTCTCATCGAAATTTATTCCCCTTCGATGCCTAATTACGCGGTTACCGGGACGGATAATTGCCTGATGCAATGAGAAAGCCAAATTGCAAAATTTAACACCAGGAAGAATGTCGAATCACAGTGAAACGAATAAAGTTTTCAAAGAAATTTCGACTTGGCCTGAAAAATCCTTTTGTTAGCAGAAAACTCGCCAGGAAGTACCACAAAAGAAGCACCCCTATAAAACTAAACTTACGCAGTGCCAGACAGTGGAAGAGGAATGCTCAACGAGCCGGTATTAATGATAACCCAAAAGTGATACCGGAAACTTCTTAAAGAGTGCTCCAAAACTTCATGAAACTTTGATTTGCATTAAATACATTTTCTCTCATTTATTGAAGTCTTCAATCGTCGTTGTTACTAATTTATTTATAATAGATTTTAATTGTGTCTGATAATGTTATGTATTTTCTCGAAGTAGTCTTGTTGTTGCAATTCTTCGCATTGAAGGGTTTCATATATTTGAATACTAAGGTTTTACAGTGAAATGGACGAGGGTCGATTTTTGGTAGGAATCGAATCAACTCGATAAATCTCGATAACCCAAAAGTGATACCGGAAACTTCTTAAAGAGTGCTTCAAAACTTCATGAAACTTTGATTTGCATTAAATACATTTTCCCTCATTTATTGAAGTCTTCAATCGTCGTTGTTACTAATTTATTTATAATAGATTTTAATTGTGTCTGATAATGTTATTTATTTTCTCGAAGTAGTCATGTTGTTGCAATTCTTCGCATTGAAGGGTTTGATATATTTGAATACTAAGGTTTTGCAGTGAAATAGACGAGGGTCGATTTTTGGTAGGAATCGAATCATCTCGATAAATCTCGATAACCCAAAAGTGATACCGGAAACTTCCTAAAGAGTGCTCCAAAACTTCATGAAACTTTGATTTGCATTAAATACATTTTCTCTCATTTATTGAGGTCTTCAATCGTCGTTGTTACTAATTTATTTATAATAGATTTTAATTGTGTCTGATAATGTTATTTATTTTCTCGAAGTAGTCATGTTGTTGTAATTCTTCGCATTGAAGGGTTTGATATATTTGAATACTTATAAGGTTTTGCAGTGAAATGGACGAGGATCGATTTTTGGTAGGAATCGAATCATCTCGATAAATCTCCATGGATGTTTGTGTCCATACGAGCTACAATTTTTCCTTTAAACGGGAAGAATATATTTTTCATTTTACTCGAACTATCACTCACACCATATTTCAGAATCATAGATGATATAAGACAAATTTTGGATCCTGACTGAAATTTTCCTTTATCCACTTATTGAAAGGATGATGCTGAATTATCTAGCACCTTTCCTGGCCCATAGTTTATTATCTATTTAACAAACGAGATTTTCTTTTCTCCTTTATAGTAATTTTATTGAGACTTTGAGACTAATGTGTATTCATTGTGTAATTTGTCTCGATTCAGACTAAAAAAAATCTTGATTTACACGAACATGAGACCATAGAAGTAATTAAATCATCAATGTAATTTGTTAAAAATCAACAAATCAAAATTCGCGAAAAATTTGACGCTTAGGGTACCGATAAGAGTGAATTGCATTCGGAACAATTAAAAATCGAAACGTTATTGGATTTCTGCACGTTTGTACGTTATCTGAACGCGACAGAGCGAAATGTTCAGCCTGACCTTTCGTTTAATCGCGTGGGAGTGAAATTCTACGGACTTTATACTTCAATTTTCGCCTCTCTATACAATACTTTTCGCGTTTTATCAAAAGTAGTCAAACTACACGATAATGTTGATCGATGATCCTTCGTAGAAGCATGAAATGTAAAGTACATCTTTAGAAAAATACAAATTGCAATTGAAAAATACAAACTCATGTTGCACATACATTTTTTTTGTTTAAGTAAATAAAGTTGGTTTATATTTATTGACAAAATTATATAATGATATAAATTTTCGAAGTAGAACGAAAAGTGTCCCACCATGTATCTTCACTCATCAAAGAGGTGGGACACTTTTAATCCCACTGTGCCTCGAAGAGTTAAAGTATCGTCTGGAATAATAATTATCGCGGCATTCAACCACGTTTCCTGTGGCGATGTCAATCACCAACAGCAATTAACGAGCGATTTCTCTTGCCTTCAATTAACCTTTTTCATCGTATTAATCCAGTAACGGGCGATTCGACTTATCTTTGTTGATTGGTTAAAAGGAAAATCTAGTTTGAGTTTACTTAATTCCCTCGCGAACAGCAGATCTGATTCGAAACGATGGAAAAAAGATATCGTGGTGGCGGGAAGACAGATTTGGATTTTTCTTAAGTCTTATGAGAAAATGGACCTTTATAAAGTTACTTCCTGAGGTCTTGGTTTCTTTAATAAATGAACGGACGACGTTGGAATTTAGGAAAGGCGGATGGCAAGTTTAACAGTAATTTATTGTCTTCTGAATTGGCGCTGTGGAAGAATATTTCACGAATAAAACAAATCGTTAACGACTTTAAATTTAATTTATTCAACAGCATTAATTCATCACCATAAGTACAGATTTTCCTTGGTGAGGACGTAAAGGCATACTCTACTTCGAGTTTACTTAACATTAAACTTGCCAAGCCGGTCATGACCGGTTTCTAATCTTTTCGAAAAATTCTCTAATGCTATAGCGGAACGGAAAATTAAATATTCCAGTTCTATCTTATAAAATCTAAATCAATTAAAACATGTTTTTCACCTCTTGGCTCCTCGTTTTCCAAAGTACTTATTTAGCGTATCTAAATTTTAGTAGATATAACATCTGTAGTTTTAGTGTTAATTCTACTGTGGGAAATATTTTTATTTTAAACGGATGAAAATATTACTTCTTTCAACAAAAATATGTTTATGGATCTATGTTCATAAAATGTCAGATTAATACAATTTGCAATAAATTCGCAATGTACCAAGTAATGACAATCAAGTTTAAATTTTCAAAGAGGGAAAAATCAGACGTGCAAAAATACTTAAATACTTGATATCGAATAGATATTTTATGTTGAATCCTCGACTTTCCTATAAAATCGCTGGACAGACGACGGTTCGAAGTTTTGGGTTGAGCGAATATTACGTTGTAAAATTAGAATTTCGCAGAAGTAACGTTTTATTAAATGGTACACCGTTTTCCTTCTAGTGAATAGCTTCGATTTATTGAAAATACTCGCTATAGTTTATAGAATCATGGAATACGCCGGAAATATAGAATGATATGGAAATTTATACGTTGTTTAAAATTTCAATACGCGGTGAAATTGTCAGTGAACTGGGGACGTAAATATTGAATTATTGGAATACCAATTATCATTAAATGAAGACCATAGATCCGTAAATATATTGACCCAACATATTGCATATAGGTATATAAAGTATTATAATGAACAAGAAATAGAACTCACAGAGTTACGAATCGTTTTCTTTTGCAACATACAAAGGTGACGGACTGTGGAGATAAAGGCTTCGACTTTTAACAGGCTTTAGTTCGAAGTTCTATCACCCCTGTTCTCTCTATTATGTAACTAAATTCACTTTCAGGGATCACACAAGTTAAAACAAATATTACTTTTTTATATTCTCCACTTACCGAGATATTTTAAAAATACCTTTTCAACCCTCAACATTAAAGGATATTCAACCCTTTCATCTAAAAATCGGTACGGATTCGATACAATTATTCCTATTATTCCAACCCCATCCATTTAAATTCAAATATTTTCTAATCAAATGGATTTTCCACATAACAAAATTAACACTTTAACGACCGCACGTCTACGTAGTCAAACGTCGCCAGGGACCGGCAGTATTTTTGAAGAATTAATTTTAAAAAAGTTTATTAAATTAAGAGAAAAGTAAGAGAATAAAAATAAAATCAAAGACGTGGCGATGAAAACCGAAGCCAATTGCAATATCCACACTTGTTTACTTTCATAAATTATCACACAGAGAGTGTGGTACTGGCCAACAACCTTCGGCGGTAGCATCACACACATGTGTGAGCGGTCGTTAAGGTGTTAATAATTTCTCGCATAAAATATTCTTTGATGTTTACACAGGGTCGTATAATATACAGTACGATCAATTTAATCGTACTTTCCGTGATTTGTAATTCTAATATTCACTCTGCACGCGATACTTCACCTAGGACGAATATTTCTAATTAATTACTTATCACCTCACTTCGAATCAATCAAATCATCTGATTTCGCTTACCCATTTATCCCTAAATATTTTGTATCACAAAACTCCCATCTCAATTGTGAACTCTCTTCTAATTCATCGACTTCTTTCATTTGCTTCTACTACCTCGAATTCGACGACACCTTTCGATTTACATAGCCGATGCACCAAGACCAGCAATATACAGCTATCTACTTCATCCACTGTGCAAACGAGATCGTAATAAATTACTCCAATTTCACCTTTCAAGTGGAAAAATAGAGTAGAGGAAATATATTTAACGACTTAAGAAGGAAAAAAAAGAGTGCACGGTTAATCCAGGACGATCGTAGTGTTGTAAAAGAGGTGCAATTAACGGAGATATGTTAATCACGAATTAACATCGATGTGACGGATAAGGATGAGAAATTTACGAGACTCTTTGACGATTTTCTCATCGATGCACGAAAATTATTATCGTTGACACGGAAAACGATCGATATTTTTTCCCCAGGCGTTACAATACAGTTTCAAAAGTTTTCAAACCCCCTCTTGGCCCTTTCCTCTTTCGTGTTTGCACGCAATAGCAGCGCAATTTAATTCTACGAAACTTTCCGTCGTTACGTGAAAAACAACGGAGGGATGAAATTATGAAAATTATCGGGAACGGATAAAAAAGATCGGAGACGACAGGAAGATCGAGGACACTGATTTTACAATGGAAACTATTAAATTAGCCTGCTTTTAGCGAGAGGAATTATTCCTTGATTGTGTAGTCTTTCACTACAAATATAGTGACTTTTTCGAGAATAAATAACATGTTAGAGAAACTTATAAGTGGTGACAGTAAGAAATTAGAATTTTAGTTGTTTAATTTCAATTCAATTGTCACGTTTTCCTTCAATAATTTTACGAGTCGACCGCGCACACCTTGTCCTTTCGGATATAATTAATTAAAACACAATTAAGAAGCGATAACGTTTATTTTAAAAGAACACGTCCGTCTACGAGGACCATCGTAGAATCTCTACTCTTTTTATTTAACAAATAATTGACAAGTCTCGTTACTTAGTAACATTGAATCTACTGGGTGCTTCGTAAAATAAAGTAGGAATATTTCGATGTCTGCGATGAAAATATTCCGCGAGAGCGGAAACCCTTGGAGAAGCATCAACTTCATTTTCTGCTTTCTCGTTTTACTTTCAATTTGGTAAAAGCCAGACAATTCGTACGTAACATTACGTTCATAGAATACCGAATCAAAATGTCCTGGCAAATTTTCTCAAAACATGGCGCATATAAAAAAAAAGACACCCGCAGAATTGTTGTTTTTTTCTGTCGCAAATTTTTTTTCCTCTAGGAAACAAATTCATTCCAAATTTCGAGCAGATAGAATGCACATATTTAAATTCTACTTCCTTACGTAATGAAATAACTCCACTAGATCTACCAAGGTGGTTAAAATAACTTGAATTGAATTTTTGAAAAATCTTGCTGAATTTCCTACCTTGTAAAACTTGAGAAATTAAATCTATTCAGTTTCTGCCGTGTTCAATTCTCTTTCTTCTGAAGTATTTATCTATTCAATTATATTTAAATATACTGAAATTTTAATATTTAAAAGAATATTAAATATGGTCTATTATCTTTAAATATACTGAATTAATAGTCGATTCTCCAGACCTTAATTTCTAACACGTTTACTTTAAGACTTGGCCCATCTTTCAAATTTGCATCGTGGAAATTCGATCAGAAGTTGTACGTTTTCGATATTGAAATGGAAATCAAAATAGTCGAATATTGGTTCGAATATCGACGAGGCTTCGATTCAAGCGAATACTCAGTTTATTACGTTAACGAAATACTGATTCGAGTATAAGATATACAACCTAGCTCGAAGAACTTGTCTTTACAAACAGTAGAAACCCCATACACATTTATTTCATATGGTCTGTGAAGCATGAACCACTCCCACTGTAAGTACAGCTCGTACATTGCTTTATGGGCTGTATTTACGAAACTATAGGCAGAATTACAGTCATGAAATGAGATTTTAACACAGTCTGTGAGTCAACGAGCTAACGTGTTACTCCACACACGCGTAAACTATTTCTCATTCTATTTGTTCTCTGCCAAAGAGTCTTCTAGTGGCATCGCACCCATATCAGTTGCAACAGAAGTCTTTTCTTTCGCAAAATATTTTCCAGGATGTTTATATGAGTTGGTACGTTCCGTATTTTTCAAATGTATGTAGAAAACTGTAGGATATTGGGCGTGAAATGAAATTCCTCCATGTCGAGTTACTGCAGTACGAAAATGGAGTGAAAATTCAAGATTATATAATTATCGTCAAATGTAAGCAAAGAAAAAATTCCAAAAAATATGTATTCATACATGTTATTGATAATTGGAATCGGAAATGAGAAAACGTTGGGAAAAACAATCTGAAATGCAACTATTTGACACGTTGCTGCATTCACTCACGAACAATTTCCTATTCTACTAGTTCTGTGTCAAAATTCCAAAAAATATGTATTCATACATGTTATTGATAATTGGAATCGATAATGAGAAAACGATGGGAAAAACAATCTGAAATGCAACTATTTGACACGTTGCTGCATTCACGCACGAACAATTTCCTATTCTACTAGTTCTGTGTCAAAATTCCAAAAAATATGTCTCATACATGTTATTGATAATTGGAATCGAAAATGAGAAAACGATGGGAAAAACAATCTGAAAGGGAACTATTTGACACGTTGCTGCATTCACGCATGAACAATTTCCTATTCTACTAGTTCTGTGTCAAGAAGCCTCCTCCGGAAGGCATTGCACCCGTTTTACCCTTCGCTGCAATTCTCGTTTCTACCAGAGAATCTCTCAGAAAATAATTTCCTGTGTAATTTCTCATTATCGAACGTTTCGATCGTTCATTGCTTCCTACGATTACCTTGTTCTTAACTACTTATATCGACGAATAAGTATATAAAATTGACAATTTCAATGAACCTCCTTTAACGTTGTAAATACCGTTGGTAATTCCCATTAAATGGTGTTACTGAATTCGATATTTGCTGCAATTTTCACACAACAATATTCATAAATTTGCCAACATATACGATACCAAAATACCGGTGAAAAATACGTAAAATACTTGTAACTATATAGCTTCTTTTATCCTTAATGTTTTTACTCTATAAAAATAGCATTTTAACGAAGAAAAAGTACACTTCAACGGAAATTTCGTGACTGGAAAATATGGCCGTAGTTGATCTGTTTAATCTCCATTTTTGGTGATGAAGAATACTCTGCTTTGTAGAATACGATCTTCATAGGTTGAAATATATATTTCCCAAAGTCCTCCGTGAAAGATGTAAATGGTGAAATATCCATTTCTAGTTGGCTCTTGTCCTATACGGTCAAGTATTATATAGGGAAGATAACTTTACGAAGGTGGTTTATGGGGCTTTCGTAAAGTGGCGTTGCCGTTTTATTTCCCGGATACTAGTAGTAGTATAACCGACTGTTCCGACTCGTAACTTTTTTGCCAGCTATGCCCAATAGCGGATCTCGCTTGCTAGCCAAAAATCTTTTTACTTTTCGTTTTTCCTGTCCTTTGAATTTGGTAGACTCACAGTGGCAATAAATACATGTTTCGATCGTAACTGATGCTGTGTTTCGATGGTTCAACGTTTACATTATGTAAAAAGTTCTTCCCGACTTTTTCATTATGTTAAAATTCGATTTGAAACCAGCTATAAATGCTTCATCATTGAAATAATCGCCGTTATTGTTTATAAATATAAAGCTCAAATACCACTGACTGACTCACTCACTCACCCATCACGAAATCTCAAAAACCACAGAACGGATTGCAATGAAATTTGGAACATACCTTCTCCTTGGGTATTAGGTACTCACTAAGAAAGGGTTTTGAAAAATTCGAAATTTTAGGGAGGGTTTTGGGGGGTTAAAGTATGGGCCAAACTCATCAACGCAGAGCCGAAACTACTTGACCTAGAAACTTGAAATTTTGCATGAGCGTTCCTTCTAGGGTATAAGCACCTACTAAGAAAGGATTTTTCAAAATTCGCAATTTTAAGGTTTTTTTTTAGTTTCGATTAAACCGTAGCGAAGCACGGGAGCTTTCAGCTAGTTGTTTATAAACTTTAAACACTTTTCTGACAGTGTATGAATCCTATCAGGATAGAATTTGAAATTTTTTTATGAAAATAATTCATCTAGGCATCTTCTATCACAGATTTCTTCACATTTTGTGCCAATCAAATAACATTGTCGACAACGGAATAGCAGAATATTAGAGGGACCTTAACACTGAAACTGGCAAGGTCAAAAAGATAGATTTCCAAACTTTCTTTCTTTGTTTCCCTTCTTTTCTTTCCGCAAAAATTCTCAAAATGATCAAAGGAGCCATAAAATTTTTCAGACGATTGTGGCTAATAAAGTCTGGGTTAGGTCTTCAAATTTGTTATCCTATCAACGTTAGAAATAAAAAACAAGAAGTCGTCGAATTAACATTAGAACTACCAATCAAGTCAAAATGACTAGTTCTCAAATTATTTCAAAAATTCTCCAAGATTATAGAAAAGTCGTAAAACAGACATGTTGATTTTTTACAAAATTGATTATCTTTTTCACCTCTTCATTTTTCTTCTTCCAAAGTACTTACTTATTTAATGTATTAAAATATAATACATTTAACGCCGGTAGTTCTAGTGTTAAATAACACAAGGTGTTGTTGGTGTTTATATAATTTTCTTACAAAGTGTTATCTCCATTTGTTGCATCTAAAACTATTTAGAATATTCGTGACATTCACAAAGTCCAAAGCATCCCTTTTTGATCTCTGCAAGGAAGACATTTTCATTCTTTGCCACCTGTCAAATCACTTTAAATCTATACAAGGACCATTTAATGAAAAAAATGTTCGTTGTAGAAAAGATAGAACTACGTACAGTAATTTCCAACGAATGAATCGGTGAAAAGCACGCGGACTTTCATTACGAACTTTCTAAGCTGGATTTCGTCCAAGGAAGCCCTCTAGGGTATCCCGAAAGGATCATTAGTTATTAGATCCTCTCGAACAACGAAACTGTTTATCTTTCAAAGATCCCGTTACAAAAAGAAGCTAACTGACACAGGAAAAAAAAGCTTTTTCTCTCTGCTTCTTGTTAGAGTTTCTAATTTACTATTGTTACTTGCCTACGGAATACCGTAACAGGATTGAGCCTTCTTTCAGGATGTATGTTACGATTGTAAAGGACCGCATCTCTGCCGGTAAAGAACTTTTTACAAAGTTTCCTAATTTACAAAGGGATTCTAAGATTACTGTTTCAAATGTAAATTGTTTCGAACGCAAAGAGAATCTTTCTATGCATTTTACATAGGAAAGTTTCTAGCACTTTGTAAAATAAACAAGAGCACGGTACTTTTTTTAAATAAAGATCGTAACTTAAGATATCTTTAATGTTTCGCCCATAGAATGACAACTCTGTAAATGCTAAATTAACCATTTGCACTACGATTTATTTTGTGACTGCATCCGCTACAATTCAGAATTTAATTGCTAAAATAAAAATGGTTTGGTGATATGCCATGTAATTTAACACAGTATCAATGTTAGAGAAATAATATTGTCACATAGCGTTTCATTAAACCTTTGCGCTCCGAATTATTTTATTAACTTTTTGTCAGATAAGCAAATATAATCTCGGAAAATTGTCTACTGTTGATTATTCGTTTTTATTTAATACTAGGAACAATTGTAGATACTGCGGTGTATTCCTGTTTAAATGCAAAATTATTGTTGATTTCGAAAAGTCGTTAATTAGTATATGAAACATTAAGTGTCACAAAAAGCTGTGTCGAGTGTAGCTCGACATAGGAGTGCAAAGGGTTAATACTTCCAATTTACTAGATTTTCAAAAACTTTAAAATTTTCTATACCATTTATCTCATCACTACTGCCATTCCTCATCATCACATTAATACTGTGAGGGTTTAGTAAAGTTTCGAGTACTCTAGAAAGTGGACACGTCAAGATCTCGTGTTTTTTCTTTCAAAATTACCTGAAACTGATCAACAATGTACAACAATGAAGAAAATTTCTTTCTCGCAGCATAATACATAGCAATTAAATCCACGACACGTAAAAATACATCGCTTCGATTAGACATTTACAAATAAATTCCTCTGTGGCATATCAGCGACGATAATCAGCGTCAAACTTAACGAAAAATACACCTACCGATATCCACAGCAAAATTTTATTCAAACATTAAAGATTTCCGACAAAGTCTTCAAGACTTTCAACATTATTAACCCTCAACCGTTTCGCACCGGACGGGACATGTGCTGTCCCAGTCTGGAAAATTTTTGACATTACGGCTGAGACAACATATGTCCCAGTTACTGAAAAACATCTAGGGCAGAAGTTGAGCCTCCAAACTAAGTCCGTCTCAATCGTTCTGAGTTCATAAATTTCTCATCTCGATCATCCCCGATCTAATCAAGAAATCGACAACTGTTAAGGTTGCTCAGTTTTAGGCATAAAAATTATTTTATCTAATAATCGCTTGGAGGTGAAATAACTGATCCCGGCAATGGAGCGCACTGGGACTGGATTTTTCGCCGTATTGAAAGGGTTAACGGTCGTAAGTCACCTCTCACGTGACAACAGTACTTTAGCGAGGCGTTCGTATGTCACGTGGGAGGTGACAGGACGAACTCTGTCGAAATTCGCTGTCTATAAAATTCGGCGCGATTGTCTTGTCAATTAACCCTTTTAGTGCCGGACTACGATATATCGTCGTTAGCAATAGTGCTAGCAAAAGGAATTGAAGAGTTATCATTCAGTTTCCAATATAATACCAGTAATTTTATGAACAATAATTGTAAATAGACAGTTTATGCTCCATATTGCGGGATCTATATGAAACTATAGCCAAATGAAAATTCTTTTAATTCGCGACTACATT
The DNA here is from genome assembly GCA_910591515.1 of Cerceris rybyensis. NCBI lineage: Eukaryota > Metazoa > Arthropoda > Insecta > Hymenoptera > Crabronidae > Cerceris > Cerceris rybyensis. Next base: position 13,305,757 of record OU342790.1, read on the forward strand.
TGTCATTAATTCAATCAATTTTTCGGTCGGCACTAAAAGGCTTAAGCATCAGCAACGGAGCAATTAATATCTCCAGTGACATGACAATGCCTTCTGTAGTATCTTTTTAATATATTATAAGGGTTATATTTACTTCACGACATGATACCAAGTAATAAGCCACTTCCAAGCTCAAACTAATGAAAGCATTCTCGTACACGAAAAAGTCTTTTTCCTCTTTGAAATTCTTACATTCTTGGATCCACGAGCTCTTGTACCTCGAAAGATTCACTTGAAAGAGTGAAAGCTGGTCCAAGACGAGGATGCGGAAAAACAAAAGCTTGATATTAACCGTTAAAGCTAAAGTATTAAAAGAACGGACAAAAAGTCATTCCCGATGAGAGAATTCCTTCATTCCAGTTATTTATGTACTACGTTACTCGTCGCGAAAGAAGCGAATTTATGGGAGGGGGATTTCAAACGCTCTGTTAATTAGTCCGAGCAGAAAGTACTTCAAAGGCGTCGTTCCGTCTGAGTGGCATAAACGTAATTCGCCTTGGTTTTCCTCGCTCTCTCTCTCTCTCTCTCTTTACTTCTATCTCTTTTGCTCTCTTCCTGGAAAGGCGACTTAAAATTGCTCAACCTTGGGAAAACAGCTCGATATCGCCCTTTCGTTAGAACCCCCACGAGCAGCTCGTCAACCTTCTCTTCTGAACACTCGCGATATTGAGTCTCCCGTTTCTGCGAACCTGCCACCTTTTCGCACGAGAAAACCGATACAGTTGCCTCTGCTACCAGTGAAAAATCTCGACGTTCTCAAATGATCTAACAGCACTCAAAACTACATGTTTCAGGTGAATATCTTACGTGAAAGGTTCCGTTTGTGGTTTCCTCTCACAGCTATTTTATCACGTTTTTTTTTCCTCTAACGTGTGCATTTAGGAATACGCGGAAGTTTCCGCTTTGATTCGCACGGTTTGGTAGATTCTTCAAACTTTCTGCGAATTTAGAGTATAGAGATGGATCTCTCGTATTTTACTGCCTGTGCAAAATGGCAATATTTCCTAGTAGTGTTAAAAGAGATAATCCTTTGCAACGCGATTTCCTTTGGGGTTGCTTGGACTTTAATTACGTATCGAATTTTTTTTATATATTTTTTTTTAGAATCTGTGTAAAAGTAATTTTTTCTCTGTAGAAATATTCGCTGCAGGATTTTGCGAAATGTAATTCGTGTCTGTTTTGAATCGTACTTTTTAATGCAAGTGGAATTAAGTATTATGAGGGAAGGGGATGATTTATATTTATTTATTTGTTGTCGCTTTAGCTACTGGCTATGAATAACTTAATATACTAAAATACTGCGTTACAATGAGTTTTATACTAACAATAATTAACTTATAATATAAAACTACTAAGAGAAAAATGAAAGGCTCTTCACTGAAATGATATTCTTCAGGCTAAGTAATCAGATGTCGACGTGTTAATTTGATGCACCCTATTCTAAATCGAGTTAGAGGAATACAAGTTCTTGAAAGAGGATAATTATATTTATTAATAGATGCTTTTGTTGATACAGGCCTAAAGAATTCTTAAACTTAGACATTACTTTCGGCAGCTAGTGTCAAACTTGGCCTACAACTTTGGCAAGTAGGATGACCATCCAATTAACTACAAGACCTTTAACCCGGCGTGACCCACAATTAGCTTACAGTTTCCCATTAGGTGTAATTAAGTTTCTCATCTGAATTTACGCGAAAACGTCGTGATAACATAACTAATACATTATAGGCAGTCCGATGAAATTTGTATGTACTCACGGCAGTTTATAAAGATGATCAACTATGCGACAGTCGGTAATTTAATTTTAAATGACTTTACTTGAATGCCTATCAATGTATTTGTGTATCAGGCGTGTATTTGAAATCGTGTTTACTGGATTTACCAGGATTAGTTGATTTTCATTATTTTAATCCCTTATATGTCCGTAAATATGTCAGAAATGTGAGTAAAAGATGATTTGAAAGTCATCTTTGTACAGAAATTTGTATCTCTATTAGAATATTAGGAAGTCCTACAACTGGTAATTACAGTAGTACATACTGAGATAGTTTTGTCTTGGCATTTCTTCGTTGTCAGTTCGTTGCATATTATTACAGAGTCGTCTTTAACTAGATTACTTAATATCTAATAGTGGACGCAAAATGTCGCAGACAGGGCCGATTACTGTTATACAGTAACAGTATCGTACTTAACGCATGTAAGGTTTCTACATCCGCTATGGAGATTACCCTCCATCTACGATAATGCCAGATAATTAAATTAGACATTTAAGGAGAACGCAAAGCCAACAATTGTCAATATTAGATTTCATCGAGTAAGAGAAACGTTTTGATCAATTACCATCATAAAATCCCTTCGAAACCTTTTCGATTTATCAAGGTTTCATCGTTAACACTAGATTTACAGCCACTAAATCTAATATATTCAATTACTAGCTGAAAGTTCCCGTGCTTCCCTACGATTTAATATCATTAGGATTAAGGACTATTTAAATTAGTAAAACTTATGTTTAACGTTGATAATCTATATTCGAAAATATATATTCAATCATTTAAAGCCTGCAATATTTTACGTGCTTCAAAACTAAAAAAAACCTTAATATTTCGAATTTTGAAAAATCCTTTCTTAGTGGGTGCTTATACCTTAGAAGAAACACTCATGCAAAATTTCAAGTTTCTAGGTCAAGTAGTTTCGGCTCTGCGTTGATGAGTTTGGCCCATACTTTAACCCCCCAAAACCCCCCCTAAAATTTCGAATTTTTCAAAACCCTTTCTTAGTGACCACCTAAGACCCAAGGGGAAGGTATGTTCCAAATTTCATTGCAATCCGTTCTGTGGTTTTTGAGTTTTCGTGATGACTGAGTGAGTCAATCAGTCAGTGGTATTTGAGCTTTATATATATAGATATCAAATAAGTACTTTAAAAAGAGATTGATCAAGTTACAAAATGTGCGTTCAGTTAAGTAATTTCTGTATCATAAGACACGTCTGTAATATCTACTGTACTGTTTCTCTATAAATCAGAGAAATATTTTGAAAAAAGTAGAAACCCGTCAATTTGACGGCTGTCGTAGGTTTAAAATTACATTTCGTCAGAACCTTAGCTATAACAAGGTACAGTTTCTTATATTAAAAATTAAATTTCCTTCAGACTCTCCGCGTTCACCTACGCGTTAAAACATAAGGTAGCAATTTCCGGTCTTTCACCCTTGAAAAATAGAAGCTTAAGAACCGGAAGCACGAAAATCGAAATCCTTTCGCGACGTCACTCAAAATGGCACTGCGATTGGTTATTATAGGGACAAAATAGAAACTGTTAACAACCATTTGAACGTTATTCCGTCCTCTGTTTTCCTTCATCCGCCTCCGCCTCGTTTGCCTGCTCTTTGCAAAAGGTTATTCGAGCTCGCAAATGGGCTCGCGTAATAACAAAAGAACCATTTGCGTGCACATGACTCGCTGTATTTTAACCGTGTACGCTTCAGACTACCTGCAAAGTGTTTGACGTTTGACGTAGCAAGGACCAGCTTTATTCCTTGATTAAAGTCATTTCATTCATCTTCAAATAAAAGCGTGTTCGCTTCTCGAGATGGTTCAGCCTCATAAATACCCCGATGCAATTTTATTTTCGATTCTTCGCTAAATAATCCACCGCAAGTTCCTAGAAAAATTTAAAGACACCACCTCCCGTTTTCTTGAATTGTTCTAATGAAAACAACGACCTCGGTCTGTTAAACATAATAAAAGAAACAAAGGAAACCATTATACAGCATCGAATTCATTTTGGTTGAAGAAATGGCTCTCCTGCAAACCCTTTTGTTTTCGATTTCTCGACTTTAATTACCGGAGTTATTTTGTCTACGTTACTTTGTCCAGAGATGGACAGGCATAACGGTATGACATAATAATTTAGAAATAAAAAATTTAAGAGTTGACGGATTCTCAATCTCAAATCCAGTAGAAAGTCGAGTCTTTGACTTCTTATCTACTATTACTCCTTTTTATATCTATCTTATTTGTCATGTTATTGGCCTCGACTACGGGGATGTATGAATAAGAAGAAGAGTTGCGAGCTTTCGAAAATACGTTTGATACGACGACGGAGGATGGAATATTTTCGGGGAGTTTTATACGATACGAGATAGATGGACATCCTTCTTTGTCATTTGATATATCATTGCTTCTCTTGGAATTTATGAGGGTGCTTTCGCCACGACTTCACCTACCAGCACATTCATTGCATTTATGATAGACGATATTTTAATGAAATTGTAAACGCTGTTGTGAGAATATTGATAATTAATAGCAAAGAATTTATCGAAACGTGGAGCATTAGTATTTCTAAAGAGTGACATTAAAATAGAAGTAAAATTTCACTTAACTTTTATCAGTCCTTAGGATCTGTTTTCATCCAAATCGAGACAAATTGCAAACAGTGAATACATATTATTCTCACTAAAATTATAATAAACAAAAAAATCAAACAAAATCGTGTGTTTTAATAGAGTACAGACTACGGGTCAGAAAAGACTTTAGGAAACGTGGTTTTTTTAAGAAACTGGTGAAAATTGAAGTACTGAAGTAGAACTCGAGGTCCCTATTAACTCCCGTGTATTAACACTAGAAATCTGTTACATCGCAATTATATTAAATAAAGACTTTAGAAATAAAGTAATCAACTAGCAAAGGAGATAATCAGTTAAGTAATTTATATATTATAAGACACGTATGAAATATCTACTATATCACGTCTCTATAAGTTTTGAAGGTTGTTTCTAAAAATGTAGGAATCGATCAATTTGACGGCTTCCGTAAACCTATCGTTAAAGAAGTTATAGTCTAATTGTAAGTACAACTTTGAAATTTCAAAAGAATATGAATTCTGCAAAAGTGACATTTATGGTATTTTATTGTAATTGCAACAATTTCCAAGACCTCCATTTATCGCATTATATTGCCAGCACAGACAATACATGGGATTACGCAATTGCTGTCCTATAAAAGGTTGAAAATAAGTGTTATCATGTACAGTATCAAAGATAAGACAATGAATTATTACTCTGCGGCAAGAAGAACAAGAAGAAGCAGTAAAAGATGCGCAAACACTGGAAAAGATGTTAATTGCAGAACGACACACTTTTTGGTAGCTTTTAATGCTAACTTAGGCTTATGTGTACAGCTTATGTACCTATTGTTGCATCTTACTCGCTACGGGCCAAATGAGATCTCACGGAGAAAGGAAAAGTAACATTACAATATACGGCACTAACAAACTTCTGCTTCTTTGCACAAACTAATGAGTTTCAATTGCGGGGCTACAAGGGTGTGTTACATGTAAATAAGTTTAGAATTTTAACTTTCATTAGAGTTCTCAACTTCATTTTTTCGTGAACATCAACCTCAAATTAACGCAAGTTCCCGTTTTTATCCGACACGTTTGTGACATTATCACTGTAAAATGTAAAGATCCTTCGCTGCAAAATGTCGTCTGCATTAAAAAAATACTCTTTTTTTTTAAGTGAGACTAAGACGTAAAAATTGAATTTTCAATTTAAGTTGCAGCAATAGGAGTAATATTAGTAGTACCGAAAAGTAATCAAAATTGGAGAAGTGAAAATGTAATTAGAAACGTTTTTCTACAAAAATCGAAGGACTTTTTTAAAAAAGGAATCAAACAACTACCTTTACGCTGGCAAAAAGTGTTAGAAAATTATGGAAATTATTTTGTTGATTAGTATTTAAGATTTCTTTAATAAATAAATGTTTTTCGCTGACAAAAAGAAATTTTCATTACTTTTCGGTACCCCTAATATATTTTATTACTCCGATATGGAATTGCAATTGAAGATAATTTTACATCGAGACGATCAACTTGATTAATAATCTTTAACGTGAATATTATTGCTATTTTGGAAAGTTCATGGAAATTGTTCACATTTTTATTATCCACTCGTGTGAAATGATTTAAATTTGCAATCTTCTACTATTTGCACTTCGTGTGCCACGAGAATCCTGCAACTAAATTGCGTTCTCCTCTCTCCTCTGACTTTTTAAACGAAATAACCTTATGTAACCTCGGGATAGAATAGAAACGAGTTTCCTTCCTCGTTTTGGCTTCTTATGCTCGAGATACGAACCGTTTAGATCAACGTATAAATTCCCGGTGTGTCTTTGCTTGCAATTCAATTATTTTCAGTCTAGTGATCCCCTTGAAATCTACGACTTTCCTCTACAATAACATCACCTCCTGTCTAATACCGAATCCATACTGTAAAACGTGAATATAAATAATACATTTCTCATGTTTACACGTTTTCAGGAAAATATCGCTGAAGATAAAGGAAATACGTGTGTACAGTATCCTAGAATATAAATTTTCTCGTAGATGCTCTTACGAGGCGCCACGGTGAAGACGGGAATAAATTTCCGTTCTCCAAAATGGCGGACGGTGAAGTTTGAATAACCATCGCGTACATTATAAAATGTCAATTATTTCTAAACATTTTGGACGTATTATCAAAAATTTATAAAAATTCTCTTGTACATCCGACGATAGCAAATAGAAACTAATAACGTAAAATATATTTCATTTTACACGAGAACTAAAATTTGCACGGCCTCAAATCAATTCAATTTAATCAGTTAACTGTGGCGACTTTTTTGAGATTGCGCATCTATATATTTATTTTACGTGAGTCAGGAAAATCGGACAATGACGAGTATACACGTCAATCACTGCTAATTGGTTAAATAGCAAATGGTAACTAAATTTCCCACATAACGGATATAGTCGTCATGATACGAAGTATATGTCATTTCTCCATGACGGATATAGTCGTCAAACACACTTACATAATTGGTTAATCATATTAACACTAAACCTATCGAGCCAGTCAAAATGACCGAAAAATTCTGATGACTGATAAATTTTTCGAAAAATTCCTCAATGTCATAGAAAAGCCATGAATTAAATATTCTACTTCTACCTTATAAAACCTAAATTAGATAATTAACCATCTGTTTCCCCACTTGATTTCTCTTTTCCTAAAGTACTTAGTCAATATATCTAAATTTTAATAGATATAACGTCTGTAGCTTTAGTGTTAAATAGGTACTTCGAAACAAAAGGAATAAAAAAGTGGTTTTTCAAATTCAAATGATTATTCAATCATTTTCACTTTAACATTAGAACCACTGGCGTTAAATTTATCATATTTTAATATGTTATATAGACACTTTTGAAAACGAGAAATTGAAACGTGAGTAGGATGATTAATTCAGTAACTTATATTTTATAAGGTGGACGTACAATATCTACTCTATATCTCTCCTATAAATTTAAAAAGTTTTTGGAAAGAATGAGGAACGAGTCATTTTGACCACCTTGGCAGGTCTAGCATTAAGTTGAAGAATTTTTATAAAAAATTAAGAGCCAGTCATTTTGACTACCTTGCAAGTATAGCATTCAAATTTTATAAAAAAATTCAACCATCGTTTCCGTAATGTAAAGTGGAATGAAATTTATATTCGAATGGAGATGTAAATATTGATTTGAATTTAACACGTGCACCTTTTACATCACTTTAACACAGTTCTCGCTTTAAAGTTTCAATCGTTCTCGTCATATTTGCACAGATCGACGAATGTGCGTGGCATAAGGGTTAACGGCATACACATGAAGAGAGGAAAGCTCTTACCCTCTTATCGAACCCTATACTCCACCACTTTCTATTCCCACGGCAAGAATCTTTTCCATAAAATACGATTTTCCACGAGGCAAGGCTAAAACGATTAATGAAAGTTCTTTCGATGCAAGAAATTCAACATTAAATTCGACCTCTCCTGATTTCAAAGCAAATCACATTTATCTCGAAGCATATTTTGTTTCTCTCTCCCCACTTGACGTAATCTTACGTGCATTGCAGTCTCTCCTTTTTTACGGTATTACGTTCACGTAATTTTCTCCTCTTTTACACGATCGATTTTAATTAAAACGGATGACAGAGAATTTCAAGGAAACTCAGTTCCCTTCGTAAAGTTGCCGGTATAGTTGGAGTAATGTACAATGGACCAACTTGTTAGCTTTAATTGAATTTTTCACAAAGCGACAATAATCCCTTTCAGTCTATAATAAATCCACTCAGTATACGTAAATGTGAGAAAACAGATTAATGGCTTTTCCCTTAAATTATTATCAGTTACTTGCGTCTCTAAATATTCGATTGGCATGTATCCTGAACGTAAACGCGACAGTCTATGGTTAACAGCTTTTCAATGTTCAGCCGCCCGTTTTTTACTGCGTCAAAGAGGTCCATTTACGAATGGGATTTTATCTCTTAACAGGCTCGTTTAAAGTATTTAACTCCCATTTCAAAGTGATACACTATGGATAAAGTAACAGTTTATGAACATGGTAAGCGGTGCTACCATCGTCTTGACATTTTAACACTGGTTATATATTTTCATGAAGCTTATTTTGTATTCATTTTTGCAAAGATGTAAATGCTTGATAGGCTAAATGTTTATAGATGGTACAATTAAAAGTGAAATAATGGTTAACAACGTTAAGTTGCTGCCAAAGTGCATCATTGAGATTCAAGTATAGCTAACGTGCTGCTAAGGTTCATGTTCGCTTGGATGGTTGCAGTTTAAGACCCCGTAAAAAGACATCGTTTGGAAAATATTTTTATTGCGATAGTTTAACGACAGTTCGGAAACGGTATCCAACTCGTCAGGAAATCGAGACGGGAGGAGAATACGAGAGTGGAAAATGGAATTATTTCTTTCAAAGGATTTTCTTTGTTTGATTAGCAATTAATGTGATTTCTTTTTAGTTGGTTACGTATAATTATTTGTTTTTATAGCACTTCAGAGGAATTATTTAAATACTGACTGTACTATTAACGGTGAAATGGCCGATTCAATCGAATGGAAACTTGTAATTTTTCGATTTATGAACTGACAGTCTTCTGTTTATCTTTCGGAAAAATTTTATTATCACTTTCACATCATACACATTAAGCGCCAGTACGATCAGTGTTAACATTTTTTTTTCTTTTTTTTTGAGAAACATGAGAATCGTGCATACAATTAGCGTTCTAATATTTTTATACAGTTATGCTTATATTCTAATTCTTTATTAATTATTAATTATATTTATATTCTAATTTATATTCTATAGCTACAATTTTATGTTCTATTATTTAATATCACAGGCCGTACATAAGTATTGTTAATGAAATATTTTTTGCTTTAAAGAAGAAGCATCAAGCTCTATCCAAAATATCTCTCACGTTTTTCGATGTTTCTTTTTCGACTCTCGTAAATTTGTATCCACTTTTTATACGCATGTAGCTACATACATTTATTTGTATTACGTTGGTTCTTTAAACGCTGTAATGGTAGCAGGTAATCCGCTTCATTTCCATAAGTTGTCTCTCGTGAGATTATCGGAGAGTAAACGATAGCGCAAAAAGAAGATTATTGTGAACGTACATATCGGCACAGCGGGACTGGTTACGGATTTGCGAAAAAAGAGTGCGTTCCGTGCTCAATATTAATGAGATTCCATTCGAAACCGCATTCGTATCGATCGGAGAAAGCGAGATAAAAAGAAAAAGAGAAGGAGAGAGAGGAATTTTAGCGCAACAAAATTGCAATTCCTGAGAGACTCTGAAATAATGAACGGACGAGGGAGAGTAGACCTTAACGCTTCACATTGCGCTTCAAACAGGTTTGGAAAAATCAGTAGATAATAATCATCGACAGTGAACTTTTCGAAATTGTATACAATTTATTGAAAATATTAAAAATACTCGACAAGCAAAGGATATTAATGCCGACAGTTACTCTTTGTAAGGAAGTATTGTAAGCGTCGCGTAATTATTGCAATTTTTTTAATCATTTAAGAAGATCTTTGTGATTTTAATTCCATTCACGTAAATGTGGTACTCAAATTTTTTCAACAATTGCTTGAAAAAGTAGGATGTTCTCAAAATTTCCGTAATAGGAGAAGTTGATCTTGGAAACCTTTCCAACCGAATGTTTTGGAAGCTCTCGAGAAAGCAATCACCTTTCTTGTTCAGATTCTTCTCGAATTCTCAACGGAATCGCTGAATAGACCGATTTATTGACTAACAAAGTTTCGGAGTGAAAAGATCTATCACTTAACAAACGTGTATCAAGATAATTACATAACGTTAAATCTTCATTAGTATTAGATTTCAATGCCAAAATTAATTATAGCTAAGTCTTCTACCTTTTCATTAGTGCCGCTTTTTCAAATTAATATTTATTGCCTTTAACGCTACAGCTACCAAGGCGCCCAAAATAGCAAATTCTGATTTTTTTCTAACTTTCCCCAAATTGATAGAAAACCAGTAAAGTAAATATTCCACAATCATTTTATAAAATCTGAATTAATTGTTTATCGTTTTCATCCCTTGTTTTCTCCTTGTGAGGGTATTTGTTGTATAAATTTAAATATAATACCCAAAGATAATTAACCTTGAGGCATACCGTTCGATAGGGCTCTTTGGAAAAACCCTTCCTGCAAAGTTTTAACCCGGTACCGCTACCGTAGGGGTAGTTATGGGGTATAACGTGTTTTTCGGTTTTTGCTCGATTTCTTCCGTTTGGCTTGATAAAAAATTCTGAAAAAAGTCACAGATGTTGTACCCAATGGTGTGCATACATTGGAATTTTTTCAGATTTTTTGGCTGGAAAACCGATTTTTAAAAAATCAAAAAAGTTTATAAACATTAATTTTTACACACAGTACTCCAATTAATAATTCTGTAATTTTTCAGATTTTTTTGCTGGTGACAAATCAGTCAAAAAAATTAAAAACCAACAATTGTTTATATTTTTTGCTAAATTATTGATGTGACCACGTTTATATTTTCACAGTTTCTCAAGTTTGCCACAAATAATTGACTGTAATTTTTTCAGATTTTTTGCAACAGTGTATCATACCAAAAAAAAATAAAAAACTACCATCATTCAAGCGCGTCTTCGTCAAATTTCTCCTCATCGTGTTTCTCCCTAAAAGCACACGTCTAGTTTTTTCACAAAGAATATTTTCTATATAATTTATAAATCTACAAATTATTTTGCACCAAATGTTGCGCGAAATTGAACGTTATTTTAATTAGTATAATTTAAGCATGTCATGGCGTGTGCATGGTATTCACAGTAGTACCGAGAACACGTCGACCACGCAATTTACTTCTACGTTTATGACGATTCTAACGAGACACGATTCCAACGACCATCGCAGCCAGTGGAGCAAATGAGTCGATCGTGTTTCGCATATGCGTTACAGCCACCGCGGAAATTGGCAAGTGCCTACCAAAGTTTGATTGGACGTACTGTTTACACGTTGAAACCCATGGTATTTTAAAGATACGGGAAAAAAGAGGAAATTCACGCCAGAGTAGCTCGATTGTCGAAGTTTGGATTAATTTCGAAAAAGTAGAATTACAGGCATTGTTGTTATACAGGATCGTGAAATTACCATTCTCTCTGGTCGATCGATAGACAGAAAAATGTGAAATGGTATGCAATAAAGACCGGAAAATTTCGGAAATTCGGTGGCTAAAGAGATGAATTTATTTCGAAATTAGTAATTAATATGCTTCGATGATTCAGAACGCACCTGAAATCGTAGATCTTAGGTGAAATTACAGGGGTAGTCAAAAAATGCTAAACTAGTCGAAACTATGGGTGATAAGGAGATAAAGACTACAACTTTTGTTACAACCTAACCCAGACAGAAAAATGTGAAATGGTATGCAATAAAGACCGGAAAATTTCGGAAATTCGGTGGCTAAAGAGATGAATTTATTTCTAAATTAGTGATTAATATGCTTCGATGATTCAGAACGCACCTAAAATCGTAGATCTTAGGTGAAATTACAGGGGTAGTTAAAAAATGCTAAAGTAGTCGAAACTATGGGTGATAAGGAGATAAAGACTAGAACTCGCAATCGGTGGGATCAAGTTAAAACTAGTATTTTTTTTCCAAAATAGTAATTAATTTAATAATTGATATATCATAGTCTCAGTGATTGAGAACGCACCTAAAATAGTAGATCTTAGGTGAAATTACAGAGATAGATGAAAAATTAGAAACTATGGGTCAAAACTATGGGGGATAAGGAGACAAAGACTTGGTCTCACAATCAGTGAGCTCAAGTTAAACTATTTTTTTTTTTCTAAAACGGTAATTAACACGTTGAACGCCGCTGATATTTTACTTGTTTCGTCATGTCTGCTGAAGTGAAATTTTTTTCTATTAAAATCACATATTTATGAAGAAGAAACTTTCAAGACACTGATATATCGATATTCACCAAATCTTGATCTCCTTAACGCCAATATTTAAATATTCAATATCTTAGAAAATTCATAAATATTGCAATTTAAACATAACATGAAATTTCATTGAATTTAATAGCGCCGGTCATCGGTGACCCCCATGGCAGTCAACGTGTTAATATATCCTCGTCTCGATGACTCGATATCCATCTCATTTATTTTTTGCAATTAATTTGATTGCAATTAAGACCGAAAAAAGACATTTACATTACAACAAAATCTGTGTGGACATTTTATTTCTTCCTTGATGTCGAAGTCGAGCTTTTCATTGCGCGTTAATTATTTCTCTAGGATTCATTAATTAACAATATCGTTTTAATATTAATAATGCCGATGCGACGTCAACAACGGCTTACGTTGATAAAAATTTTATTTCTTTAATACGATGTAGGCATGGAGAATTTTACTGGCGATATAAACCCGATTTATGTCTGGCTTCCGGCTCCAGGACGTGAAGTTCGCAGTTAATCGATAAAACAGTCTACCAATCACAATTTCGAATAGACGTTTCCGCTGTTCTTTTTCATTGACAATAAAACGAAATTGCAGCCTTTGGCGTGGTACTATTATATGCCAGTAATTAATTTTTCTCCGACCATTTCACTCAGGAAATAGTACGAGAAAAATTAAGACCTCTAAGACCACGTACACTAAAACGAACAAAATCATTTTCGATTTATCACTAAACATTCTTCGTTCGTGAAAAATTCGATTAAAATTAAAAATTTTTGGGTCAGGAAAGTTTAGAATTGCTAGAAGCAGGATGATACTACGGTGAATCTGGAATCAAAGGCTCAGACTCTCAATCAGCGGAGCGAAGTTTAACTCCCCATTACCTTTGTGGAGTTCACTCGAACGTATGATCACATGCGTACTTTGAAATGTACAATTTACTATATATTCCATTAATTATAAAAGTAATTTAATTAGAAAATCGCGTAGATAGAACTTATCACATTAAGGAATATAATGCGATTCAAATTCTCAATTATTTAGTCTGTAAAATCATTTTTCTACTCATTAATATTTCGTGATTTCTCGGCACAGTTCTATCTTCTAGAAAAATTTATTGGATATCAACACATTTGATGTATTTTATAAAGTGCACCCCAAACTTACTCATTATCACATTCCAAGAAGGATTTACTACTTGCTTTCGCTTCACATACCGCTTTCTCTCCCAACATATCATTTTGGAGCCCATAAAAGGACGAGCTGTTGCTCGAATACAATTTTACCTTGTAATTTTCACAGAATCATTATGACACTCTGCGTTTCGTGTCTTTTACATCCGAAAACCCCATGAGTCTTTTAATTAAATTAATCCCTTGAGCTACGATTTTCTTAGTGACTTCGAGTCCAATAACACAGAATTAATTCCACAATCAAAAGTTTCCACTGATTTTCTGATATCTCATATAACCGAACGCAATATTAATGCTATAAAAATAATTTGACCATTTAATTACGGATTAATATTTTCAATTTATTAGTTTTTGAAAGATTTCAAAATTTCCTATTCCACTTACCACGGTACGAGTGTCACACGTCGTTGTAGGCTAAGTAGTTAATGAAATCGTATTAAGGGATGCAATACAGATATATGAGTGAAATTTTAAGTATGAGTGGTGATAGATGGCCCAAAATTTGTTTACGTGAGGAAGTCAGAGCGATACTAAATAATAAAGCGTCAAAGTGGGGTAGTATGATAGGGAGTGTGTTGAATGAAATAAAAACAAGTGAAATATGTAAAATGATCTGGTAAGGATGTGAGAGTGACGAACTATATAAAAAACTGTTAGCCGGGTTAGATGAGTGGTAGAATAGAGAAATTCAAATTGAATGGCAAGCAATAATTGATTCATCCCGGAACAAATTATATAAAGAGATAATACCGGAGCGGGGAATTTCTAAATATCTGCATGAAAAGAAGACGAAATTAAAGTGTAAGGTTGACAGAGAAATTTGGGCGAGGTTAAGATGCGGCAACATTGGCAGAGTTGGTAAAAAAGGATATAGGCAGCGGAGTTGCAGATTATGTGAGTGCAGTGAAGGAACTATAGAGCATCTGTTATGCTGCAAAGAGGCGATGGACCTGCAAAGAGATGAAATAAAAACCTTTATAAATAAATGGAGAAATGGAAAACAAGAATATGATCTCAGGGGTGCAATTATAGATTTGTTAAAAGGGAATGTAATAGAGGAGGTCTGCGAGTACTTTATTAACCGTTTGAATACCGGGACGGTTTTAAAAAATTTCTTCGAAAAAAGCCAAAAGCCACTTTCGTGCTCTTGAGATTTTATTTCAAAATAAACTAAAGTTGGTGTTTTATTTTATGTAGTGCACAACAAGAACAATTTACTCGTGCGTGTATCCGAATTTGGAATTACTTTATATTATAAAAGAGAAAACTGATGCATTCTTAACAAAATATCTTAACAAAGTCTTCCTTCAATTGTCAACATTGAAAAAATGTCCTGGGGTTTTTCGACACAAAAACTGAAGAGCGCGATAATCGCTCGTGGTATGCAAACGGTTAATGTTGAAAATGAGCTAAAAGTAAGATAGTATGCGGATAGATATGTAAAGAGTTATACTTGGTTGTAAGGAAATTGTAAAAGAATAAATATACAATGAAAATAAATTATGATATTATTATTATTACGGGATGCAAGAAATGGTAGGACTATTGTAACATTTCTAGAAAATTAACCAGTTAGTCGTGTTTGACGAGTACCCTCGTCATGCGTAAAAGCTATCACTGGTTACTTAAATTGTAATTCTGACAAAGAATAAAATATATTCGTAAATTTCAAGATGTTTGGACTATTTTGAGGCCATGTCGAAATAAAACGAATAAATAAAGGGTATAAATCATTTGAAATAGATTTATGCTGATCTCTTAATTTTCGTGACCCAAAATTCAAAAGAACTTTTGCCACAGTTAACTGGCTAAGTTCCAGAAGAGAATTTTATATTCCATTTTTTATTTGTTTATCCAAGCGAACCTTTTGTCTTATGATCGCAGGATACGTGAAATGTCCTCTATATAATATGAAAAATTCCCCAGGGCTGTTTCTCGACGAGACATGTCCTAAGGGTCGATTATACCTTTCCCTCAGCCCTTTTCCTCGAATGTAGATGTATGTGTACACATATATTCATATACACCTTACGATCTGTACACCATGAACAAAATTTTCCACAAATTCTACGTATAGCCTCGTCGATATCACTTCAGTGAATTTCCATCGAGGCCATTGTTTTATTGTTGCACTATCGATTTCACGTGAATTTCTGTGTGGTTAGTATCAGGCGGATAGCGAACGCAATGCCATTAAATATAGAATGTCGTTCGTTAATTTGCCGGGATTTCCCGAAGCAATCGAATGTCCAAATCCACGACAATTAATGATCGTTTGTACTATCAGTTATAATACGTCAGGGGAGAATAATCATGGTGTTGTTTTCCGAAAAAAGTAAAATTGGCAAAACAATGATTACGATGTACTATTTAATGTTTAGTTACGTCATAATTCGTTTCTCTCGATACCAGAATAACTAATTATAGTTTTTATCTATCATGGGAAACTCGATTTTCGATATAATTTCTCAAAATATAAAATTATACGATGCTTTTAGTTGTATCGTAACTTCTTCTACATTCTTTGGATTTAGGTGATAAAACAACCCGCTATAATAAAAATTGTTTATTGTATGTAAATATCATTTACACGAAAGCACGGTGGCAAATATTAAAAGTAGAACGTCAAATAAAAAGTTTAACTTGATTTCTGAGAATTCAGTCGCAAGAGATGTTTGTAATTTTAGAGAAATTAAGCTGTAATAATTTGTACAATTAAAAAAAATTATTTCACAAAATGGATAGCAGAACTGTACCTTATGTTATGTTAATGTTACTGAGCCCCATAGAGGATTAAGTAGATATCCTTGTGCCGAGTAGAAATGAAAAATGAAAAGTCTCGTTCAATTCGTAAAAACGAAGATAAAAAGGCAGAATGAAAATACGAAGCTGGTGCAATTCAATTAGTCTTGCTGTTCGATATAATACATTAAATGAATTCGATTCAATGTCAATTCTCTCCCGCGATCGAATGCATTGACGATGCAACAATGCATCGCCGATAAGACGAAGCACGGATGGTGCATTGTTATATCTCGCTGACAATGATACGATTAGGTTTCGTCTTCCTCATCGGTTTATTGAATTACTCTGGCTCGTGATCCCCTCTATCGATGACCTCTATAGCATTCCACGATTGCCACTAACGAGTGCGTACCTTCGTCCATCTAATTTCATTAGATCATTAACTCTCACTATACCCGCTTTACACGATTTAAAATTCACCCAACTATTTGCCATACGTGAAACCAATTAACCAATCTCCCGTAACGTTGAAACCATGAGTATTTTACAGAAACATCTCTTAGCATGATCATTTCAAAATCTCAATAATTACCTATCAATTTTTTTCCTAAAATCATCGTTCACTCTATCGTCCTTAAAGCTCTTTTCGAAGCAGCAGGTAGCTCGATCAACTAACTTCAATCAGATTCGATGTGACTAAAGTTTGACCACCAGGGACTTAATCCAGCTAATTAAACTCAGCGGGATAAGGAGGACGGTGTAACAGGCAATTCTAACCGAAGAAAGAGTCTTCATCCCGTCTACGTGCCTTCGAGATTTAATCTTACCGTCACATTGAAAGCTTCACAAAGAAGAAACTTCCTTCTAATTCGATTCCATGAGATTCGTTTACACAGAAATCACAGTACAATTCATCGATGATATTTAACACTAGATTTACGGATGTTGATTATATATCTATTTTTAAGTGAGCCAATTTGACTCACACAAAAAGATTGAAGTTTTTTGCAAAGAAAATAGTTCCTAATCCATTTAAATGAAAGATTCATTATTAAAAATTCATTGAAACCCTTTTTTACATAGAAACTCTGTTTTGATATTGATTTTCACTAAAAATGCTCTGTTCACTGTTAAAAAATAATTGCGGTTTCCATTATTAAAAGTTTGAAATATTGATTTGAAGTTAGTTTTTTTGTTGCTAAATATCAACATATAGTACCTCTGCAATCTCTCGAGACGATTTGCGTGGATCTTCTTCGACAATGGCCTTTAATTCGTCATTGTCGATCAAAGAAGGACGTCCGCGACCCTCTTCGTTTGCAAGCGTTTTGTCGCCTTTACGAAATTTGTGAAACCAATGTGGAGCTGTACGCTCAGTCATAGTTCCCTGGTCAAATGCTTTATTAATACTACGAGCATTTTCCGCAGCTTTAGGTCCCAAATTGTACTCGTACAATAATATCGCTCGAATTTGATTCTTTTCCACCCTTACTTTTCTGACCTAATATAGCCACACGTGAAGAATCAAAAATAAATGATAAACATATATCGAAAGAGCCAACTTCACGCTTTCAAATGGTATGCTATGTATGTATATATTTGGTTACAAGAAAAATAACTTCAATTCAACATTTCAAACTTTTAATAATGGAAACCGCAATTATTTTTGCACCAATCTAATATAAATGGAAATGATGACAGGAGTGGGTAGGTAAGAAAGATAATGTAGCGAAGTCGCGAAAACAAGATGACTCTCATAAAAATAATCATTGTATACCTGGAGAGACAAATTGGAGGAGAAACAAATTACCTGTGGCTTGAAAGCTGCAAGATACCCTGGTCTGATGGAAGTTACAAATTTCATGCGTATGCGATTAAATGTTAAATCATTTTATGAGTCAAATTGGCTCACAAGCAAAAAAATCGGTATACCACATTCGATAATGCGAAATGAAGGGCTCTACGGGGGAGAGGAATCAACATTTACATACATTTCATTATATGACTAAAAACCGACATATGTTTTTCAAAAATAATATTTAACTTTTATATATAGTAATCAAATTTTCAATGAGTCAAATTGGCTCAGTTCGTAAATCTAGTGTCAATGGAAGAAAATCACCAAAAAGACACGTAACACTATCAGAAGACTTCTTCGATTAAATCGGGATTCTTGTGAAGTGGATAATTTTTCAGCTACCGGCAACGGTGGAACTGTTTTAATAAGACCTTCGTTGCCTGGTATCTCGTTCCACCTTTTTTTGTCGAACCTGTCGAAGAGATTTCCTCGCGCATGGAACGACACACCTTCGACTCAGTCGATCGATGATAAAAAGTCCATGGCGAACGGAACTCTGTAGCAACGATGAACCAGGTGTCGATCAGACATTTTTGTCAGGATTCATCTCGCGGATCGCTCGACCGTAGAACATTGCTGACGTCTCACAAGAGATGCTGTTTTCTGGATACCATGGACGGCTCATATTTCCTGGTGAACATCGTCGACGTTAACTCGTTGAAAATGGAGAGATGCTTCGATTTGAGAATAACTTAACGTGGTTAAATGTTAAAGGATTTTTTTCGAGCGTCATTTTGGATGTTAAATCAATGATCAATAGCGAGAGGAGATTATTGTGGTCAAAGTAATTGCGAGTGTGGAAGTATTCGTTAAAGAAAGAAAAGAGAGGAAGAAATCGACGTGTAAATCTTTGAGGATTCGTTGGTCTTTTAAATTTCGACTTCAACGTTTGGATTTGTGTCGTCGAAGACCCTCGCGTTCCAGTTAAGAATCGGTGAAGGATGTAATATATGTATGGTAAGGAAAAATTCGACGATGGGGAAACTGGATGATGGTTCTTCTATTTGAGGGGCTGAGACTTTATTTTTACCAAAGACTTCAAGGTTTCCCACAGAAGAATTCAAAGAGTCTTTGGATCGAAGATATGGAAAGGATCGAGGATCAAAGCTACACATAGATTTTCAACACTAAAATTGCCGACGCTATATTTGCTAAAATTTAAATACTTGATAAGTGAAGAAAAAGATGATTAATAATTTTAGATTTTATAAGGTAGAAGTGGAATATTTATTTCAAAATTATTTTGGAAGACATTGGGACTAGCCTTTTGGCCGGCTTGGTAGGTTTAGTGTTGAATTCGCTAAGAAGAAATATAGTAGAAGAAGCTTCAAGACCGATGACAACAAATTCATAAAATGAATAGAAAAATTGCAACAATGTCGGTAGGAAATTTGAAGCCTCATTGGTGGGAATTTCTACAAAGTTGATGTGACTTTGCAATAATTTTGATAGAAGAACGTACAACAACGTTGAAATGGAAAAAGTTGCACATATACATCCTCAGAGCAAGAATGCTGCAACCAAAGTGCATTGACCATCAGCTTAGCGACACCAGCAGCAGAGGACGAAGAAGCTTCAAGACCGATGACAACAAATTCATAAAAATAATAGAAAAATTGCAACAATGTTTAATTACAATAAATGTACAGAGAGTAAATGTTTACGAATTTAGGATGGCATTAAACAAAGATTGCTTAAAATTTGAAAGTGATACATTGAAGAAGTTTATAGAATCGCAAAAACGATTTGAGTTACGGCGTAGACGGTTAATACAGTTGTTTGATCCGTATAAAGTATGATGGTATGTCATTGCAAAAAGTGAATTTTTCCTATATCGGAGGGTAGGAACAAAGAGGTCAAATTCCTTCAAGATAGCAGGAGAGTTAATCAAGTTATTGAAAATCTTATATACAAATACAGTATCGGCTATCATACGACGTTGGTCAAGAGTCGCTAGATTGAGTAGAGAGAATATGTTATCATAGTTGTGACAATCGTGCGAGAGAGGTGAATTTGAGAAGTATGAGGCAAATCTGAGAAATTTATGTTGTACTCTCTCAATAAGATGATGAATCATCATGATGAAGATCATTGATGGAAATTTCTACGAAGTTGACGTGAATTTGCAATAATTATAATAGAAGAATGGAGAAAGCTATACGTACACATTCTCAGAGCAAGAATGCTGCAACCAAAGTGCATTGACCGTCAGCTTAGCGCCGCCAACAGCAAAGAAGAAGAAAGCTTCTTATTTCAATTTTCTACAAAAAAGCGTCTGATTAATGCTCGACGATAAATTGCCAAGAATGCGTGTAACTTCGCGGGACGCAAATAAAATTTTTTATCTTCCACGTGAGGGCGGCAGACAATAACGTGAAGTCACTTCCGAGTGAATTAGCATGACAGTTCATTGTATGTACTCTCGTTGGTATCGTTTTCTAGTTTTATTTTCACTGCCGCTTCACCTATTTGCCGGAGAAATGAGAAAGTTCAAAGAACCTTGGAACGACAACGGAAAAGGAAGTCGATAAATAAGAATCCTTTTGACAACACAGAATGAGCCTCGTTAAACTCTAGAAAGAGAATGTATCAACGAGTACAATGATATGATTCGACTAATCCTTTTGACAATGGTACATAAACTTCGTTTTTAATTTCACGACTAATTAATCCGACTTTCCTACCCTTTCTGTCTCACAAAAAAAATGTTAATTGGCAGTGCACACATTTACCTGACAATGAAATCCTGTTACTCTTTTCATCCCTCAGAATACTTTTATTTTTCCCCAGAAATATCGTCACAGTATTCATTTTATCTTTCTAAACATTATCAAGTATTCATTCGACAAAATCCTCCAAGAAGAATCTCAATTCTTCGCGTTAAACTTTTCATTTAATTTCCCAACTGTTACGTTTAAATTCCCGTCGTCTCCACCATTTTAAAAATAATTCGTCCAGGTAATTCTATGAAAATAATTCCCCGTAATAATTGCATTTATCCTCGTATTTCAGGTCACGCAGTATTTTTGAAAAAATTCGTTTATCTTCCTGACAGTAGGGTAGATTTTATACTTCCAGTAGAGCGTGTCCCCGTTACGACGTAATAACGTAGTTCATTATGAAGGCTGTATACGCTTTAAGCTATAAAACCTGAAGTTTAGAGGATGCTTCGTACTGATATTTCCTCCGAACTGATTACTTGGCCACCCTGAGGACCCGAGGATAAAATGCTTAGAGTTCCTGAACGTATCTAACGATATTATTACCTTTCGATTCGCCATTTATTTCATTTCCTTCTCCTATAAACATGATGGAAACCTGATCGATAAAATGTCACATCGAATTGACTATCTATTTGTCTCTCGAAATGGTAGATGTAACTGAACTTTTACACATTCACCGGATAATCCACTTTTACAAATTCACTGAATTACTGAAGGATTCCTGTCTGCAGACAGAAATGTCTTTCAAGATGGAAAGGTGAATATTTGAGTAGAAATAATCTTTTGTTACTTTTTCTCTTGTCGTAGAATATTAAACCCTTAGTCTACAACAAGGTGTGACAATCGCGAAAAATAGAATAGTAAATTTTGAAGTCTTTCAAAAACTATTAAAGTGAAGATAGCAGTCCGCCGCGAATTGGTCTCAGTATTTCCATATTATTTATATTACGTTCACTTATGCGAAATATCAGGAATCAGTGAGAAATTTTTATCACAGAAATGAATTTTGTGTCATTGTAAATTTTGTAAATTACGATGAACGAGATATCTTAAGCGTTTTTTATTGATAAAAATGAGTAATTTTTTGGAATGTTCTTGGTAAAGGAAGTGAAAACAGGAGAATTAAAGTTTTATATCTTGTATATGTAACGACTATTGAATCGTAAATTAAAAATTGCAGAAATTGGAAAGAAAAAGTGCGTAGTTTGGAAATTAATTTTGTTTTGAAGGAATGTTAGTATTATTATTATTTTTATTATTATTCATTATTAACTGGTTCGTGCCGAGAATGGCGTATTCTCGTTAACGTTGCAACGAACAACAGATTTGTATGCCACGTTCGTTCATAAACAAGGACAAACTCGAGAAAGGAACTGTCAGTTCCAGTGCCTTAGATACCATCGTATTTTCCGCTTCCTTGAAAATTGCCGGAAAATTACACCTTTCGAGGTAACTCTCGCATCATAATTCTCAAGAATTAACCAACCCCATTAAACTCTTTTTAACATTCTCAATGCTAATGTTAATTAATCTCGAATGAATCTTCTGCAAGTTAAAAATCTCACTTTATCCACCTTTTTCCGTGTTTCGATGGATGAAAATGTTGACGATATTTGAAAAATGGTTGCATTCTTCATAATTAATAAGGCTCATTAATATCAAACGTTTTCCCTAGGATGCACGAACTTGCAGATAGAAAGGATTGTCGTAATCCCTCGAAATCTAGAAATAATTGTTCCTTATTCGTCTCACGTTCGCTTAAAACGAGCTCACGTTTCCCAAAACAAAGTCATAATCTCCGAAAAATTAAAAACCAAGACACGCGTGCAGCGCTGCGAAATTTTTACGAGTGGCAATTACATCACATACTTTTTTTATTTCGTATTCAACATCGTTACTAATTTATCATTATCAATTCACTGTTATATCGTGTTTAACACCAGCAAGGAAAGTCTCCGTAATTTAACTTTTCACTTTGACAAACCCATTAATTAATTAATAGTAGTTGAGTGCTGCAATTAAACGCAATTACTGGGATCTTCCTGTTGGAAAATGTATAGCGAATATTTATAAAATAATGTCTGTATATTCATCAATTTGTTAACCAATTCAACAGAGCGAAATACTAGCTCGAAATAAGATACACATTGTTAAACTCGAGATATTCGCAAAAGTTAAAGATCTCTGTAAATCATTCAAGATAACAGCTGCTCCTAGACCATGTAATTCTTTAATTAAAATTACAAATAAGTACGCGATAATTATCTATGACTTTGAAACTCACCACCCTCTCGTCTCTTTTTTATATTTTCTTTTACACAAAATAAAGTAATCGGAATTTCAAATCGTTGCTTTAAGGTAGTTCTTTCACATAGGAGCGGATTTTATGTATTTTATATAATTTAAAAAATTTGAAATTTGATGTACGCGTATTTATCGACAATACGGCGTTGTCAAACACTCACATTCACAAACAGTGCCGATATTGTAAACGTGAAATGCATGATTTTATAGTTTCCAATTAATAATTTCTTTATTAAATATTCGACAGCTGCAATTTTTTTGTGAAATATCTATTCGAAAACGTTCCCGAATTAATGATCTCGTTTTTCGTAAGTATTTGCAGTATGGAAGATTGGACAATTGAACGATAAAGTCGGAAGTACTATTTCTCTCTCTCTCTCACTCCCATTTACGTCAATGTATAAAACTGTATTTTTAAATTCGATTTTTTCATCGAAATGCCCGATGACTGAGCTTTTTTGCTTGTAACTTGTTCGTGACAATCTCAAGAACATCATATTTTAACGTTAAATTTATTTGCAGACTTTGGTCAAGTGCTAGAACTACCTTAAACATTGGAAAAATTGAGATCTCCAAACGTTCAATTACTAGTTAATACTAATTGCTAAATATCAATTACATTAACTCGTCCTTGATTACTTATTATACTTATGATATACTTCATTATAACACATAGAATAGACGGACCTAGACAAAATGACCATATTCAGACTAGAACAACCAAGCACCTCAAAATGACTCTCACTCAGATGACAATCACTCTAATGACAAGTTTATAGGACAGCCATACAGTAGAATTTCTACTATATCTTCAAAAAATGTTCTAAGTTGATCTTATAAAATACAGAATACCGAAGCGATCATTCTTTCCACCTGTTGAATTCTCTTCTTCCAAACTATGTAATTAATATACTAAAATATAACACATTTAACCCTTAAATTCGCAGAGTTGCATTTCTGCAACATACTAATTCTATGAAAATAAAAAAAAGCTGAACGGATTACGGTTTCTGAACGAACTTTGTCACAGACTATAGTGTACTTTGTAAATTTTTGACAGGTGCAGTGGCACCAACTTTCAAATGTTTTAATTATTTGTCAGTTTTAGCGGGTTTTCATCGGCGCGGAAAAAAGTGATATTGGAATAATTTTGCTCGGTGAAATATAAATATTTATCAAGGTAAGTGATGATTGTTTTTTCATTACTTGGGAACATATATATTGCTCAAGGTAAAATGCATATCAACATTTCGATTCCCCATACACTGCTTACCTAGAAACGCGCAGTGTTGCATAAATGCAACAAAGGATTTTCAGGTAATTTAGAAGCTGAATTCTTTCAAAAGAATTTTTTTAATATTTTTCCTATAATCTAAACTATATATGGATATTAAAAACATTTTTTCTGATTACAAAACTAAACTCGCGAATTTAAGGGTTAACATTGGTAATTTTAGTGTTTAAGATGACAAATTTCAACATTTTCGCACGACGTCGACGATCAATTTGCACGTCCTTTATCGCACATTAAACAAGGTAGACAAAAGAGGAGAACAGAGCACCGCGACCAGTTACGATCCGTCTGCTGAAACACGTTCAACAATGAGTAACTAAATAATTATCTTCAGTACCACGAAACGTGCGATGCTAATGCAAGAAAATATAGAAACGTTCTCCTTTGATTTCCTACGGTTATGCTTCGTAGAAGCGGAAATCTCTCGTCTTTGAATTCGCACGTTTGACTTCATTTGAATCCAGGGAAACGGAAACTTTGGTCTTGTGCACTGACTGTGTTAATTAAAGCTATATACCCAGCACCATATCTGCTTTTACATCCGACATACCACCATTAAGAGACAATTCTGAAACACTTCGGCAACTGCGTAATGCAAGTCAGCGTTGCATGACTGACCGACTCGCGCCAAATTGGTAAACACAGCTTTCACTGCTTATCTTCCTTTCGTTTTTTTTTTTATTTTCCCTTTATAGCTTCTACACTTTAATTCTTCGTTTATTCTCTTCAAGGTGTTTTCATTTCTTCCTTCTCTTTTCATCCTACTTGTTCTCCCTCCCTTTTCTTTTGCTTCTTCCCTCTTTATCTACGTTTTTCATCTCCCACAATTTCACTTTCTTCTTTAGCCTCTTCTTACCTCTTGCTTTTTCTTGTCTTCTCTTTTCTTTCTCCCTTTTCCTTTCAGAGTTTCTCTGCAAACGACTCACAACTCTCTGTCAGACTCGCAGGTCATGAAACTTGGAGAACAGCGTTTACCCGAGTCATTTATGACCCACCATAATGCAGATACGATACAACCGGTGAATGTACGAAGTTTTTTATATCCATGTAATCGAATTTATAACTTTGAAATGACCAGCGGTTAATTGTAATTCATAATTTTTTCATTTCATTCGAGCTGGTAAAGAACCATATACGCGCGATCACGGAAGCTGTTTTGTTAATTAACGAACCTTTAATTAAGGCCGTATTTGCATACGATCGTCTTGTAACTTTGGAAAGACGTTAAAAGGAATGCCATGAACGACCATCATATCTTGGCTCCTTCTCTTGGCAGATTGATAACGTTATGTAAATAACTCAGGTTCTCTTCGAACCACTCAATACGGAGCAAGAGTACCGGGAATTTTTAAAGCACACTTTCCTACTTCGCAAAGTTTTCGCAGTATCATGCACTCACTTTGATGATATAAGATAATTATAGGTCTTTGATATGATAGAGTTTTACCGTTTTCATGAAGCAATTCGATTGGCAATTTGGAGTAGTTTTGAACATTATTATAAATTTTGTATAAAATGATACAAATTCTGAAGATATAGTAAATAAAATAATAGTAATTCTAAATGAATATGTAAATGCGCTGATACTTATGGTAGTTGTCTAAGTAGTTAATTTTCATTTTGTGGCATTTAAATTTCAATTCCGTTAAATTATGCAATTTCTTAGTATCTTTATGAAAAAGCACCGCCATATTTTAATGGACATTAGGGCAACACAGGATATACTGCGAGCCCAATGTTTCAAATCTTCATTTTTCAAGTTAACCCCTTAGTCTACAACTACGTGTGAGACTCGTAGGGCGAAAAATAGAATAAGAAATTTTGAAATCTTCGAAAAACTATTAAATCGACAATATCAGCAGATCACGAAACGATTTCATTATTTCTGTACTATTAATATCACGTTCAGTTATAAAAAATATCAGAAATCAGTGTAACCTTTCAGGATTTCAGGAATTAATTTGAACTCTTTGCACGGTCCATCAGAAAAAAAATCGTAGGTTAAAAGGTTAAACCGCTTTCATGATCAGCGCGAATGAAAAAAACGTGAGGATTCTCAAGTGCAACAAATCCGTTTTATCTGCAATAAGACGTAACCGTCTGCATCCATTCCGTTTCTACAACCCCATATGGGGATAAGAATTGTGCGATGCACTCTATGCATATACGGAAGTGCATACATCATTAGAAGTCCCTCGTGCCCGGAACAAACGTGAAGCATTCCGCGAGTAGGTATATTGTTAAGACCTAAGAGATCCTTTGATAACAAGGGCTACTGGAAAGGTAGTCTGCCTTGAGTTGTCTCCCGGGATAATATTAACGAGAATATTACATACACCATCTGCCATGGGGTTTAGTTAAATCTTATTCTCGGCGACATGTCATAAACCCATAAAATTCCTTTCGCATCTGCTCCATAGTTATAGAAACGTGTTGCATATTTTTTCCCGGTGATGGTTACATAATTGCTCCATATTTCGACTTTAGCTCTTATGGTGGATGTCACATAGAAGATGTAGCAGTTCTTTGAAACTTCTAGTTTAGGTCGTAATTAGACGAAAACAATATATGGCATGAAAAAGTTTGCTTTTGTATCTAGAAGTCCGTTTGAACGATATTTTTCAAAATATGTTGTTTTAATTTTTAATTGAAGATGAAACCATACAAATAAATATGTTTATCATTTTTAATAAGTTTTACTATCAAAATAGCTAACAAAAAAGTGGAAAATAATTTAAAAGTGCACGCTTTTACTTTTTCTTTTATGTTCACAAGTACTTTCTCTTAATAAACGCCAAATATAGTCTCCCATCGTATTTTCATTGTATTGGCCTTGATAACGTTGTTCGAAGTTCATAATGTCCTGATGAAATCGTTCTCCT
This sequence comes from Cerceris rybyensis, assembly GCA_910591515.1. NCBI lineage: Eukaryota > Metazoa > Arthropoda > Insecta > Hymenoptera > Crabronidae > Cerceris > Cerceris rybyensis. The sequence goes on from OU342790.1 coordinate 13,333,124, forward strand.
TGCTCTTCTGAACACGCTCCCATGTTGTTTTTAAATTTATCTAAATGAGCATGCGTGGACGTAAAAACCCCACTCTGATCTCGCGGTATTTTTGAATGTGTTACAACTAATTAATATTCGAAAATGAGTGTTATTACTATAACAATCACAAAAGCAAACTTTATATCAAAAAAAGGTATTTTCTTTTCGTTTTTGTACATAATTAACAGAAAAATCATAAAATAAACTTTAGGACAAAGAACGAAAATTTTTTTGCAGAGTCGTGTAATATATTAAATAATAATTTAGAGAATATCTTCCAAAGGTGACGAGTAATTGGAAGCCCTAGTTCGTCCTGGGTGAAAATAAAAAACTGAAAACAGACTGAAAATTCGAGTACTTTTTCTATATTAATGTACAGTTGGAAACTTAACTTACAATTAAAGAAAACTGAAATAGCGAACAAAAGTCGGAAAATCGCGAGCGAAAAAAAAGTCTAAGTCCTAGAGTTTAGACATTTCAGTTTACTTTCAGTTTCTTTTCAGTACTCGTCGGAATTAACTGATATATGAGTCTGAAATCAGTCTGCTTCCGATCGAGCTGAATCAATGTAAAATTTTCAGTCTGACTTCAGTCTCGGCTTCAACTGAAATATTCTGCCGTCTTGTTTCAGTCTCAATTCCGTTTGAACTTTCTCAATTACATATGTCTTAAGTATATTTTCAGATAATTTTCAGTGGCAATTAATTGTTTCGTCTTATTTCCGTTCGAAACTCGTCTAAAATCCTGTTTTCAGTCTCATTTCAGTTTTTGTCCGTCTTTCATTTTTACTCGGGGTCGGTTTGAAAATAAAATACAGAAAATTTGTCAATCGCGCATTTGTAATTTCATATATTTTACTATTTCTAAGTAGGACACTCTCGATGAGAGAAATTTGTTAATTCATCGCGATACGTTGCGACTCAAAATTAAGTTTCAAAAATGTCATCAAAGTTCACGTCCCTTTCTTTCAATTGCTAATTGCAAAAAAACTACATCAAATTCCTTAGCACTATTATGTATCTTAAGCTACTGTTAATAGTGCGACATATAAAATGAAAAAAATGTTTGCAATATTTTGCGACAATTCTAGAAGCCATATTATGTCACAAGATAGAAAACATAGACAGCCAACATTGCAGTTTGCAGTTCTTCTTATGATTTAAGACCACTCTCGCAGGTAAAGTCATTAAACAGCAGTTCAAAAGTGACACTTCGTAGAATTCTTTGGCAAAAGTGTCCCTATCGTAAATAAGCCGTACCTACGGTAAAACTACTGTTAATCTTCCCATTCAATACCGAGCAGACACGACTGGAAAATATCAGCACGACAGACTCGAAATGCGTTTACAAATTTCCCAATGTAGAAAGAGATCGTAGAAAGAGAGAAGAGAGAAAGAGAGGGGAGAAAACTTTGAGAAAGATTACTGCAGTGAGAATCGTTGGTGGACAATACGAAGTACACTGATTTACTTGAGAATTCAAAGTAAAATTGATGAAAAGAAAGAGAGAAACTTTAGAAGAGATTATACTGAGACTCGTTCGAGTTAAAAATATTTGTCGGATGTTAGACTGTTTGAATAACCAAACAATTCTTTTATTTGTAAGCTAAAGGAACGGTCTTGAGAATAATTTCCCTGGAAAAGTTTGAAGATTCCGGCAATCTAATAAAAGCAGCAAAAAGAGAAACAATTTTTTATATTTCTTAATTGTAAAATATGGTTCTCAATGTCGCTCAAGTGACGTTTTTATTTTCTGTCAAGAAAACGCGAAAGATAAAATCTACCGTGAAAGTTCCATCATCGTTTGATCACTTCGATCATTCGAGAAATTGCGTCAGAAGAAGGGAAGAGATTAATGAAAGTGCGGAAAAATCTTGTGGTTAGAAAGAATTCAGCTGTAAAATATGAAACTCTCTCAGCTGCGCAAAAGGTTGATAAAAAATTTCAATTAATTAACTTTGTTATCACAGTGAATCCCGATGGAAGAGCAGCGCGATTCAGACGGACGTGTTATTAAGTTTTTATACGAGTCCGTTGGTTTAATGATTAAAAGAGGAATATAATATCCGCGTACGAGAGGATCCTTTTGTTTAGAAAATGTACACGTTGAGAAAATGACGATGCTGCAGTTTCGAAAATTCATTTACCGCGGTCCATATTCTCTTTCGTCAGCGTTAAAACTTTATAAGATCTAATAATTAAATTCCATTCTGGTTACCTCGAGTTTCTATCAAATCATCGCCAGTGAATTTAATTAGAATAATATCAACGTTAAATTTACATTAAAAATTCTGCATGGGCGATAAAAAAATTATTTTCCATACATGAATACAAAAGCCTACAATCAATTGATTAAAAAATACATTAAAATACCTCGATAAAATATTTTTCTTATCAAGCAGAAGGCAAAACTCCCTCCTTCGTTCATATTCCATAACTCGTTGAACGTCATGAGGGTCACTGGTGACCGGCGCCATGGAAATTAATGAAATTCCATACAACTTTTAATTTATATTACCAAATTGAACCAAAGGTAATAGAATAGGAAAGGGTGCAATAAATAGGGTAAGAATAGGAATAGGCAGAGTACAGGTAGATCGGACAGAGTAGAAATGAGTGAGTCAGAGAGAGAGAGAGAGAGAGAGAGAGAGAGAGAGTGCGTGGATAAGATAGTTTTGTAAATAGGATATTCTAAGCCGAATCCAATTCTTAGCCATAAGGCTGAATAAAGCAATACATACATACAATTTATAATATTTCCAAATTTTCTAACACATTCAATATTCAAATATTGGTATTAAAAATGTAAATTTCTCCTGGCAATATATGTAGTTGTGCCTCGAAGAATTCTGCTTCGTAAAGATGTAATTTTAATAGAAAAAGTTTCGTTTCAGTGAACATGATAAAATAAGCGAAATACCTGTTGCATTCAACGTGTTAAAGCATTGACAAACTTAAATCAATTTCGACCATTTCAATGTAATAAAATATTGTGGAATCTCCTCTGCCTCTATCTATATATATTTATTCTACATACTTTTCTCTAAGAATTATATATACATGTTCAATTAACTAATAATATCATAGCATAATGTTGAAACAATAAAACAGAAACACTCACTACAATAAATAACTCTAATAACTGTAATAACTAGACTGCGGATTTTTATGCTTTTATGACAAATTAAATACGACTAAAATATACAAAAAGAACATAATATAAAAAAATATCTAAAATATCCAAAGTATGGTATTTGTTGTAATATTTATTAAGTGCAATAAATCCCTAGATAGGTTTTCCTGTCTCACCTGCATTTTTGAAACTCGAAATTTGCATAAATATCCGCAGTCTAGTAATAACTCTAATTCCTAATAATCTCCACTAAACTCTGTATATATCTCTCTTCGCAACGAACTCCAAGTCTCAAATGTCTCAACTGACTTTCCCAAAAATTCATACTCGCATCCACCGTCGATATTCTTTCTCACAGCATGCATTCTTCGTCTTTCTCACAGCTTGCATTCTCTATTGCACTCACTCATTGTCTCCTTATTCACAGACTAAACATCCACTCTAACTCTCGAATTTGTCGTCTTCCAAATCCCCTATTCTAAACATTCACTCTCACATACACAAAATCCATCCACACTCACTAACTAAAAGCTACCTTTTATTTTAGAAACTCCGACACTACAATATGTTTCTTATAATCGAAAAATAAAAGAAGTAGGTCGATGAAGAAGAACAGAATTTTCTAAAAAATTCTCTCATGTCCGATATTCCTCGAAGCATCGATACTCTTTAATCGACTTCGAATCGTTGAACCGGTGGAATATCGTATGTTCAATCGGACATACGATATTTGTTGAAGGAGGCTCGGTCAGGAAGAGGAAAGCTGTGATGTGCCTTCGGTGCACTGCCCCTTTTGCATGTTCGTTGCGAAACAGGCAAAAAGAAAGCCGTGAAACAAGAGAGCTCCGGTAGCAAGCCGGTTAAGGACTTCCAGTTTCCCGTGTACGCATAAAATTCTTTTTCTTCCAATTAACAAGGATATACTACCCCCAAAAATTGAGATGGCTCGCAGAATAAGGCACGGGGTAAGAGGAGTGGCCATTGCATCGCCTATTCCACCATATCGATCCTGGAAACCGGAAAATCGACCAATAGCGACCGAAAACAAAACACTTTTTTCGTCGTTCACATGAGAACGTAACAAATGCGCATCTATTTCAGTCAGTAGCACGTTAGAATCGAAAGTGGCGTGCAAACGAAGGCAGTGTCTGTCCATGAGACAAATTAGAATAAAATACATGTCAAAGGACATCTAAATTTTTGCCGACGGTACTCCGAAATATAACCTTCTTTGGTTTCTTATCTGCTACCTCGATCTTCTGCTTTACACTTAATTAAACGAGATCGGTGATAAGAAATCGGTTGAAAATAAAAGGCTGGGCATTTCTTCGATTTCTCGTAAGAACATTGCTGTTTTGGTTCACTTATCTCGCTTAATATTTCGGTCGAAGGGGCTTCTTTTTACAAGGAAAGAGAAAAGTAACGCTTGTAAATGATATGGAGATTTTGCGGACGTATGTCGAAGTGCAACGTTTCCGATGAGATTAATATAAATTGCATTGCATGCACATGTCAGTGTTCAATCAATTTGATACGAAGATGAAGAATGATAAGAGAAAAAATTGAAATTCTGATTTTCGAGTTGTCTTGTTTTACATGATTATATCAGAAGAATTACATTAGGTTTACTGATTATGAGGCTATAATTGAACGAGATGTTTGAGGTATGATCTTTCAATGTGAATATTTCAACGTTAATCTTAATTACATAAATATTTCATCATTTGTCCAACCGTACAACATGTATCTCGATTTACTCGATTAATTGCGTTCATTTATATTCAAACTGGTCCTTGAGTGCAATGCTCGTGTTTCGTTTTAACGTGATTGACGATCCCAATCAACAATCAATTCTTCCATGCTAATTGAAAATCATGATTATGAAGTAAAAATGATGCGAACGTGCCAACAAAACTTGAAACACAACGAGGATGTGTAAATATTTAATCATTCGTACCACTTCCACCTTTCTCTCTTTCTCCCTTCCTTTCTCTCATCATCGTCAGTTGTCATAAATAATGTAGAAATTCCAGTTTCAATTAAACCAATGAAATATTTGCAGACGTCGTTTGTCATTAAACACTGATGTGTTTTAACCGTGACGACCTTATACATTAAATATTTGTCAATCGATAATTTACAGATTTTCAAATTCCGGATATATCAATTTATTGTAATTGAGCGAAACTGACACTTTTCTCGATACATTTTCATGTGTTTTCACCAATTTTATACTTATTCAAAGAACAATTAATTTCAGTTAAACGCACCGTTCAATATTATCTTTACAACCGCATATTTATATTCACATTCACCCGCTTCCTGCAATCAGTTTGCTGCCAAACCACCTCGTAATTAATTTCCGAAATAAATTTTAAATAAAATCGTAAAATACTTAGATTGAAATTACTGAAATCATCTTATACCCGGATTACTCGCAATATTTTATTTTCCCTTCTTTCTACTTTATTCGTCTCCTAGAAAATCTGCAAAATACACACTGTAAAAAATTGTACCAAAAGACCAAAATACTTATTCATAAATAACCGACTAAAAAATGCCCTCAGATTAAAATAGAAGGCCATGTCTCAAGTCCAATGCAATTCGCGCATTTTTCTGCCAAAATCTCCTTTCTTTGTGTCACGAATTAAAGAAAAAGACACTTTCAACCGGAGGACGTTTACATTTCCCAGATTCAACGCGCATTCCACGTTAAGTGCACGACAATAACACCATAGGACTTTGAAATTGCAATTACACTTTCAGCCATTAAGGGTCGCATCACTGAACGACTCGGTAAATGAAAAAAAACTCGCTCGACCGTGCAGTTCGTTCTGGAAAGCGCGCAGAATAAAACAATTAACGGGAAATTTAAGCAAATAGCCACCATGTAATTGTCATCAATTATTTGGTTGTACACTGATAGAACGCATGGTGTTAATCACTGTATTTTTCCATTGACATCGCGATTGTCATTTGCGTTTGTCAGACGTAACGTGACAGAATATCGTGATGCGTGCAAGCAAACAACGAACGCACCTTTCTTGCTGTCATTGGCGTTAAATTTCTGGAAATTAATACGCAGAAGTAACTAGGTCGGCAGCGAGCGATTATTCCTTTTTTTGCGTAATAACATCGGTGAAAGTGGATGGAAAGTTGTACTGCAATGATATAAAAAAAGTGCCATGTTCTGTAAATACAGTTGCTTCTATTTTTAATCCAATTGGCGAACATCTTTCTAATAGTGGTTTTAAAAATATTTGATTTTTTGCTGTTTAATCTGCTTTATTAACACGTTGACTGCCATGAGTGTCACCGGTGACCGGCACTATCAAATTCAATGAAATTTCATGTAACTTTTAGATTGTTATATTTATGAATTTTCGGACATTCTGAAGAATTTAAATATTGACGTTAAAAAGAGAAAAGTCTGTCGAATATCTATTTATCTGAATATTTAAAGTTGCTGCTCTATGCAAATGTGAATTTAATAGAAAAACTTTCACTTCAGTAGAAATGATAGAACTAGCGGAATACCAATGGCGTTCAACATGTTAAAAGAAATATTACTGCGGGTGTTTGCAAGATAAAGAGAAATGGCGAGGTTTTTAGAACAGGAGATATTGAATGCTTCAAATTCTTGGATTATTGAAATTCCAATGCAAAGAATTCGTCAAACACTGTACAAGAAGCCTCCTTAAAATAATCCAGGACGTATTCAACTCACAGGTATATTTTACAGTCGGTATTTCCCGTTTACCTGCGAAAATGCAGGTAGTCTCGTTGTCAGAACCGAACCGCAGCACAGTGGAACGAATTAGACTTCAAAGTGAAAGAAATTAATAACACGAAAACAATCTTTACGCTCCGATTGCCAATCAATTATTACCCCTACTATTAGTCAAATACTCAATTAATAGAAAATTAGCAAAAGTTCAGTTCACGATATGGCTTTTTTCCATCTTATCACTTTGCCGGCCGACGACACCACTGTGGTGTCCCGCGAAATATAACGCTCAACGGCCGGCGACACCAAAATGGTGTCGTGCGCAAAATATAAATAAGAAAATATAAACAAAGAAATATATAAAACAAACAAATTTGACATTTATTTACATATATATATACCCTCGAAATTTCATGAAAATAGAGGGACAGGATTAAAAACTCAAGAAAACTGACGATGAGATTAGTAAAACTTGACGATTTATCACAAGAGGAATGATCTGAAACAGTCCTACCGGCGCCAAGCAAACAAATTTTGATGAGACGTGCGGACGGCAAAGTGTTAATGGGCACCATCGAGTGAAGATCGAAGAAAAATAATCGAATCTTCATATCAAATGAACCATCTAAAATATTGAACTTCGACCTTCGATATCGGAGAAAAATGTTTCTATATAATTGGAAGATATCGGTATCATCTGTTTCGCAGTTACACCCCTTTGCCTGATATAAATCACCCCCGTAAATTCAACTCGTTGCTCGCACAAGAGGCCATGTTGTTTCCAATGGATGTCCAGTCAGAGAATATATCCAGGTAAAGCATGTTCAAAAGGGTCGCGGAAGTTAGAACAAACGAAGGTAGACAGCGTGGGAAACATAAATTTGCAACTACTCGAAATTGCAATTGCATCCGTGAATCAGAGACAGAACATGATAATCGTAACACTGTGGAAACCTGAATAAACGTACCGTGACCGATATCAATCACTGAAGAAGTAATCAATGCGACACAGTCACACGGTGCATCATTGAAACGATGCAACGACAATTCGACACGTCATTGTTTAAATGCACGTTTATTGACCTATTGTACCTCGAATCCTTTCTTTTGCTGTCGAATTTCATTAGTGACGCATGAACAATTTAGATTTTAAATGCCAATCAAGTGCAACGATTCTGTTCTGGCCGAATAATTAATACGAGAAACGTTGCACGTTCGATGTACGAAGTAAATTGCAGAGCGAATTGCAGAGAAAATTGTTTTAAAGTGAAGATATCGGGGATGAAAAGCGAGTCTTATTGTTAGCGGAAGAAATAAAATCCATTCGATACTTTCAAGCTAAAAGTTCATTCTGAGTCTATGGGAGTCCCCAGTGATAAAATATAGTTGTCGCTGTTGCAGTTTATTCACGTGAATGATAGTCATTTCATGTAAAAGCAACAATTTTCAATGAATTCCAAGTCATCTTATTAACCCCTTCCACTACGATTAGTTTCGTGACTGCGTACCCTATGATACGGAATTTAATCGATAAAATAAAAATTGATCAGTGATACTTGATATGCCGTATAATATAACATAATATTAATCTTATACAAATAATATTATCGCGTCGTGACTCATTAACACTAGATTTACCAAGCCAGTCAAAATGACTGGTACACTATTTTTTCCAAAAATTCTACGGCTTTATGAGAGAGCCATAGAATAAATGTTCTTCGTCCATCGTATAAAACATAAATTACCGAATCTATCATCTTCTCCACGTCTTAATTTTCCTTGCTTTAACTCTTTGAGGCACAGTAGGGTGAAAAGTATCCCACCTCTTTCGTATGTGAATATGCATGGTGGGATATTTTTTGTCCCACCTCGAAAATTTATATTATTATATAACTTTGCGATTAAATATAAACCAACTTTATTCAATTAAAATTTTTAAAAAATGCCTGTGCAACTTTGGTCATTTTATTCTTTGAAATTTCGTGCCTCAAAGAGTTAAGGTACATATTTAACATATTTAAATATAATAGATTTCACGCTGGTAAATATAGTGTTAACATTGCCAATCTAGTGGATTTTGGAAAACTTGAAAATTTCCTATTCCATTTACCTCATCACGATTGTCACTCGTTGTTTTAGGGCAAAGTGTTAAATTAAATTGTATAAAGTCATAAGAATTTCATCTATCAATAAAGACATACGCGAGTAAACCATGAATGTTGAAGGTAACCGAGAGGAAGCTTGTGAAGGAGGAAAAACGAGGGTATCGAGACTCTCATCCTCACCATGTATGTACATACGTGTCAGTCGGATATTCGTTTTCTCCAAAATTCACGCCACTTTGTCGTTTATTCCTACGAGAAACGAAGAGTCTATGGAAAACCATATGTAAATGGGGAATACGTGTGTACCATATTGGTCGTCGATGTGGTCTAACAAGTAGTCTGCTACCACCACACCCAAACGTAGTGGACTCGTACGAGGAGGAAAGGAAGGCTTTATCGATTGGGGTTTCGCTGGGGAACCACCACCGGCACCACCACCATCGCTACCACCACCATCGACACAACTACCACCAATTCTCGACCTACCATCTCTTATAGAGTCGCTGAATTTTACTGCATGTGCGTGTTTATTTCCCCTTTCTCAGAATAAGAGAGAATTTTTTATTTTCTCAAAATAATAGAAGATTTGCGGAGATTTTTGGTGAAATCATTTGGAAGATTGGACGATGTTGAGGAATCTAATGATTTTCTGTGATTTTAACCCTTTGAGCTACAATTTCTTTTCTGACGAGGCATGCAAAGACTCAAAATTAATTCCTGAAATCAAAAGCTTTCACTGATTTCTGATATTTTGTATAACTGAATGTAATATTAACACTTTAACGATCGGTAGCCGATTAACGCTAGAACTACCGGCGTTAAATTTATTAAATTTCAATATATTAAATAAGTACTTTGAAAAAAGAGGATACAAGAGACCGAAAAGAAAATAGATACGGTGATTTATGTTTTTCTGGATTGACGTAGAATATTTATTTCATGAGTCTCCGGTAGACTTGAAGAATTTTTGGCAAAACCTGTGTACCTGTCATTTTGACTGGTTCGGTAGTTCTAGTGTTAATCAGCTTTTCGGGCCCAACACTTTTGGACTAACGCATTAATTCGTCGCTACGGCAATTAATAAATTATTATTTTTCATTGCAGTTAACTGTCCCAAGGATTCAGTGAAGAAACTTTGCAATTTTCGAAGAGATATCAGTATCAGGGAAATATTTGCGTGCAAGTAACCGATCAGAAGTGGGTAGGATGTTGAAAAATACCGGTCGATAAAGTGTTAATAGTGCAGAAATAATGAAACCGTTTCGTGATCGACTGATATTGTCAATTTAATGATTTTTAGAAGACTTCAAAAATTCCTATTCCATTTTCCGCGCTGCGAGTCCCACACGTGTAATTATAAGCTAAGGGGTTAAGAAACTTTGTCAGTCACATATGTTTGATGCTATCGTGGTTCTGATGATTGTGATGTGTGGATGATTTCTATGATGAGAATTAGGAATGTGGAGAGAAACTTACGACGCCTTCCTTAGACGAGAAGGATGTAATTTTTCAGGATGATTGAGGGGTTTGGAGAGTTGCAAGTAAAATTGAAGCTCGAGGAGTTTGGGTAAACTTGAACGAGCGAACTCTTGGGTGCAGGTTTCAATAATGCACCTTTGAGGAGAGTTAACGGTTCTGATTAGTCGGACGTCGTTAATTGTGCGACGGATTTACCTGCAGATCTGCAGGTAATATTGGAAAACGGTTAAATCTGCGAGAAAAGTTTAGGGTGTTCGGTTGGAAATTATCTCCCATTTTTAATTCTTTGCTGAGAGAAAATAAAAAGTAGTATAAGATCAGTCATTGATCGGACATAGATAAAACATTAAATTACAATTTTCAATTGCACAAACGTGGAACACACATTAATAATTGCAATTTCAACAAATTTCTATGGAATTCGTGGAATTATTGGTTAAGTATTGCAAATTTTTGTGTGAAAGAATAAATAGGAATTAATTCAGCGGTATCTGTGGGATGAAAATTGTGAATCATTTCTTATTTACTGAAACCGTGCTTTATCTAGGATCGGTGCATTAACCTGCACGTGTATGAATAATTAATGCCGAATTAAGTAGCTGCCCTCGAGGATGCACATGCTTATGTACTTTTACAGTAGAGGTGCTTCCCAAGAATATAGTGTTACAAGGGTATAGCCTTTCAAAGAGGTTTTCTTTTACATAGAAGTATGTAACATGCTTCAAGGTGACTTTCGAAACGTAAGCAAATAAATTGCTAGATCATTTTTATTGACAGAAACAAAAGAATCATTTAACTGATAACATTTTTCACTCTTTCGATGCAAGTTAAAATTTGTCATTTCTCAGACTGAATTTTATTTCTGATTCAGAAGAAAAGATTTATTTAAATTTTCATAATGTTTTATATAATTTCTATTCCCTTAACTAGAAGGCATAGGGTGCAACGTTATATTCGGAGGATTTCTAGAGCCAATTTATACAAAAAAACTAAACGCCTAGAAGAAATTCTAATAATAGGAGGCAATAAAATAGAAATTTTTCTATCAAAGGTTTTTTTACAAATATATATTTATCTTTATAAATTCTTGTATGATTTTATGTGCTATATCTAGCTTGCTATGCAAATATATTTTATGTTTATATGTCACTTTTTGGCAATAACGCAATATTAAACACACCACTGTATTTATAACATTTGGGTATATAACTAAATAAAATCATTTAATTCCATTTACAATTTTTAAATTAATTCTACGAGCAACAGCAGGAATTAGTTCCGCTTCACTGGCCAAGAAGTACAACGGACGCCGCTTGTTGTCAAAATATACTCGGCAGAGTTCGAGGACCGTAACCTTCAGGTATCTTTTCCGGGAATCTTAACAATAAGGCATTTCGATGCTCACCTCGCCTCGCTATCAGTTCCCCCGTGACCGCCGACGAGTAATCATTGCTCCGTGATCGATTTCAAGCATTTTCGCGTATTAGTGCGTGTCTAATACTTTCGAAGACGTAATCCTGGATCACCAACTGCCTCTCATTTTGTGGACTACTTGGTAATTCATCCTCACAGTGGTATCAACCCTTAGATGGCGGCCGTACATCTGCCCTCAGCCACCAAAGCACTTTCACCCTTGCCACGTCTACTCTCAGCCATCGAAAGAAAGAATCAACACGTTTTTGAGGTATATATAATTACTAGCTGAGCTACCCGTTTTCGCTCAGGGAGTTGATATGAGACTGTGCGGTTGTTGGGATAAAATGATAAACTTTAAAATATAAGAGGTATATTTATAATGGGATATTTATAAGTGGAATCTATTATATAAAGCTCAAATACCACTGACTGACTGACTGACTCATTCATCCACTCATCACGAAATCTCAAAAACCACAGAACGGATTACAATGAAATTTGAAACATACTCTTGCCTTGGGTCGTAGGTGCTAACTAAGAAAGGGTTTTGAAAAATTCGAAATTTTAGGGATGGTTTTGGGGGGTTAAAGTATGGGCTAAACTCATCAACGCAGAGCTGAAACTACTTGACCTAGAAACTTGAAATTTTGCATGAGCGTTCCTACTAGGGTATAAGCACCCACTAAGAAAGGATGTTTCAAAATTCGAAATTTTAAGGTTTTTTTTTTACTTTCGATTAGACCGTAGCGAAGCACGGGGACTTTCAGCTAGTATAATATAATGTTCCACAATGATCTGGGATGTTACCGAACATTCCACAATATTCTGCAATGTTGTGGAATGCTCTCGAATACTCTTGAGTGTTCTGGATTGTTCTAGGAACTTCTAGAGGGCGAAACTTCTAGTCCTTATATCTTCAAAATCGCGCCCTTTAGCTAATTCTTCATGGACGGTAGATAGAGGGCTACCACACCATATATAACTCCCTTGATCGTACCGGGACTCATTTCTGACAATGAGTTTTAGCGGCACGCACATAACGTTACACTTTGCTTTATAATATATTGATTACTAAGATTATACTAATTGTAAGTTTGTTTTAAGTGCGATTAATTTAAGACTATTAAAACAACGGTCGCCAAAGTGGTGGTCTGCGAGAAAATTTCGCTGGTCCCCAGAAAAATGTGGAATATACTTACTCATCACGTTAAGTTCTGTTTTAAGATGAATACGTGAAATGTTATAAAAACGCTACTTCATAGAATAACACCATTTCATAAAATTTCCTGGCCCGTGGGGTCAAAAAGTTTGGCGACCGCTGTATTAGAAGACAAACAAAGTATCTCTTTTAGCACAACTGCAGATGCGACGCTACGATATTATTTCTATAATATTAATATTACGTTAAATTGTACGGCATATCAAGAATCACTGATCAATTTTTCTCTTATTGTTAGTAATTAAATTCTGAATTATAGCGGAGGTAGTGACGATGTAAATTGTAAGATAAGAGGTTTAAAAAATGCATTGAAAGAGGTTGGATAAACTTTTCTAGATTTCTAAGTAAAATCTTGCATACGCAGAAAGAAAAGCACTCTGTAAACTGAATTTTTTCACGTTTTAACAGACAATTTCTGTACTATTTTTTTCCAAATCTACGGTGAGCGACACAAATCACTCCAACACCATAGCATTCGATTGCACTATAGCAAGCTACCTTTCACTTGTATCATTTAAAGATAGAATTTCCAAGATAGTTTCTCAACTGCAAATTAAACATGCATATTAAACTCTACTTTCCAAGTCGTTAAGCCAAACGATTAATCGGTGCACCCTATGTGTAGTGGTTAACTGGTTTTGAGATGCTACGGTATCAAGGCGTAGGAGGATCACATGAGAATAGTAGGGTACCAGGAGTACGTTGACGATCAAGATTTGCATCTCAAACGCTCTCGAAAGGCTTGTTAGACTGCCATAGAGAATTTCGTAACGACGGATTCCCCATCGATTGAGGACGATAAGCCTGCGTAGCCAATCCTATCTTTAACGAGCTCTCAGCTCTAACTGGATTTACTGCGTTCGACGAAGCACAGACTTGTTTGGTTTCGAACTTCGCAATCGTAAAGAACATGACTCGAGAAGGCTGTTTCTCTCTCCCTCTTTCTCTCTATCTCTCGCTCTCTGCAACCGTGAAGACTATTTCGATTCGTGAATTGAACAGCACTTTGATACGATACCGATAACGTATTGACTTTCAAACGAGACTAACTCACGTGCTGTATTCGAACGGAACAGGATTTTGATGAAAATTTCAATGAACACATGGGATGAAAGAAAAAGAGGAGGCTTTTCAAAGTTTACGACCGTTGGTTGTACCATTGCGGGAGAAGGTAAAAAAAAACTTTTAGTTTCGAGATTCAAGGAGGCAGTGGGCATTAATGTAATACGCGAGGGGTTGTTTGAGAGATAACGAGCTTTGATGAGAATTCGTGCAATGTTAGGATGAAAGGGTAAAGAAACTTTTGGAACGATTAGATTCTAAGATATGAAAAATGGTACAGGATCCTTTAGTATTCGAAATTCACAGTGATAATGATCATTTATGTTATTTTTAACAAGAGGTTTTACGGTTTTCCGTTTTTGAGGCACTGGAATTCGGGAAATTAAAAGACCCGTGTTGAATAGTAGTTTTTTTTCATTAATTAAAGTTGGTTTGTGTTTATTAACAAAGTTATATAATAATAACAATTGTCGAGGTGGGACACAAAATGTTCCATCATGCTAACAATAAGAGGTGGGACACTTTTATTCCCGCCGTGTCTCAAAGGGTTAATAGAATATTTCATTTGACTTAAGATAAAAGGAAAAAGAATCTTTTAAAAACTTTGTATTAATTGTATGTATATATAGGTAATTGATAATATAAACAGAATGAAATTCTTGAAGTTTGAAAATTCGTTGTCGGAAAGTCCATTCACCTAATGCGGAATAAATCACTGGAAAATCTTGCAATTCTAATAGAAATTTGAATAAATCCAAGAAAGAAACGAGAATTTCTTAAGCGTTCAGATACTTTGATTCGAAGTGAGACAAATAGTTCGGACTCCTTCTGGTTTCAAATGCACTATGGCACGGTGCATTTACGTAAGCCGAGAGAGTCGCAACCTCTTACTGCATTCGATGCATACGAAATAGCGGTTTCGCTAGGCACAGATATCTCGTCGATTTCTTCACGAATTTGTCTTAGCATTGGATTCTTAAAAGACAGAGACTTTCAATGAAGTTGCGAACTCATGGATAAAAGAATAAATATTTCTTTTTTTAAATGATAAAGTATTTAGATCAACCGTAAATTTAGATACTTGTAAGGTTTTGAATTTCTCGATTGTAAGGAACGATTATTGTAATTCGAGAGGGTTGATACCTTTAACGATATTCGATACGCAGAAATATTATGTTAGACACGAAATTCGGTCGGATAAAAGATGTTGGAAGGACTCGCGATTGTAGCAAAAGTTCTTTCAGCAGCTTTCTCCAAACTATCCTAAAACTTCTTCTTTTCCACTGTAAATAGTACAAGCTGTATCGCATCTGTTTTCGTGAGACCAACGGAATCGTTCTTTACTCGCAAACATTGAAAAACCGACGAGGAATTCAAACTTGTAAAACATCCGCATATCTCGAGATATGTAAACCCTGAATATCTGGAAGCATGAGAATAAGAGAACAATTTTTTACTAATAATTCTTCCATATTGAGAAGTTTATCTGTTGATCGTATGAAGCTTCCTTCTTTAAAGCATTTTTATCGGAAAAATTGCCATGTCAGAGTTCAACTATTTCTTAAACAAGTTTGTCTTATCAAACTATTTTTATTAAAATGGACGTACATGCCCCCTAAAATTGTATTATATTGTCCTATTTGTCTGCTATACTCATTTTTCAAAAATTTCTTAAACAAAACAACCAGCAGTACAACCATACAACGGTGTTTATCACATTAAACAATTTTTATTCCAAAAATTTGTCTCTCGTACTCACAATTAAAAAATTTCATAAACAGGAACACCAGAAGTCCAATCATAGAATAATGCTTGTCACATTAAACAATATTTAGTCCAAAAATTAGTCTCTCAAACTCGTTGCTAAAGAATTTCTTAAACAAAACAACCAGTAGAATAATAATATATCAAATACTGTATCATATTAAACAATTTAAATTCCAAAACTTTATCTCTTATATTCATAGTCAGAGAATTTCTTAAACAAAAGCACCAGAAGTATAAGCATACAACGACTTGTATCATATTAAAAAATTTTTAATCAACAAATTTGTCTCTTACACCCGTACCTAAGGAATTTCGTAAACAAAAAATTAATATAAATATACAAGAAGGAAAGTTATATCAAGCATATTTTATTTGAGAAGTCTTATAGCCCGACGATTTCAAAAATATTTGAACTGGTATATTTATATTAGCACTAGATTTACGGATGTTGATAATATACTTATTTTTCTGAAGTGAGCCAATTTCGCTCATACAAGAAATGGAAATTTTTTGCAAAGAAAATAGTTCCAAACCAATTTAAATGAAAGTTTTATTATTAAAAAATTAACAAACCAATGTATTATATATGTAGTAATCAAATTTCGAATGAGCCAAATTAGCTCCGTAAATCTAGTGTTAGACTACCTTTGCATGCACATACGCGTGCATAGAGATATATTCTTATCCGGCGCGAATATGATGGAACACGGTCAACTACAAACGGCAAAATATTTCATTCGCATCTGCAGACTTCGCGAATACGCTTCAATTGCAGACGCGAGTAGAAAATAAACGATTGTCGTTCATCGTCGAAACGACGGCTGGAGCGCAATATTTCGCACGAGACTTTGACACGTCCTCTGCATTAATGTTCGAACGAACCGTGGAAAACGTTATTTCCCTATTTCGTCGCGTTATTAACATTTCCAAATGTTTCTCCCAATTGCGACGCTTGAATGGCGAACATCGGTGTTACAGCGAGGGGGAGAACTGAAATTAAAAACAGCCGGAAATTGCACATCCGCGACCTCAGGGTTGACTCCGAAGACTGCTAAAAACGAGAGGGTAACGTTACGCAAATTTTCCGTTTCGTTTGAAAATGTTCCTCGCAACTGGACTGTGATAATTTTCACTTAGAAAAAAAAGTGAAACTAGAAATTTGAACTTGTACTTTATTTAATTATCACGTCGTGCAAAATTCTAAAAATTTCATGTTGAACGCACTTAAACTAAATACAGATGACACTCGACTTTCGCACATTTTTAAAAATTCAACTTTTTAAAGATTCTTGTCGCTATTTCAAAAATAACTTCTATGCAGTTAATTCCTCGGAGTGAGGTCCCCAAATTCAATATTAGAGAAACCTGAGGTTTTCTACTATCGTAATATTGTCTCTAGTATTACCTACTAGATGTTGAAAAATCTCAAGATTACAAAGAAACCATATTAATATTTTTCATATAACCCTCTACTTTCGAAGATTCAACATCCGCACACGTTTTCACGAACCAGTTATGTGCGAAAGTCGAAGACCGCTTGTACTATAGAGACTATGATGGGTAAAAGGTCATGGACTCACAATCTGTGCTCTCTAGTTCAAATTTCCCATCACCTCTGAAAAATTTTTAACTTTTCCTACATTATATTTATACCATAGCCTCGATAATTCAAAACTCACCTAAAACAGTAGGGCCTCAATAAAATAACCGTAACTGTTGTATCCGAAGTAAGCGAAACAACAATAAGTTATTTCTCTGGTTCCTCCTCAACATTCTATCAAAATTCAGCTGGTCGACTCTTTGCCAAAAACAACCATTGCTTACCCTTCCCATAGAAGCTACAAAAGTTACATCATACCTGCTCCTAAAGTACCGTTCCAAGCTTGAATCACCGGTGTCCCGTGTCATTGTCACCCCAAAGGATTGACCATGGCAGGTAAATAGAAAAAATTCAAGAAAAATGTCAAGGCCTGTATTACTCAACGCATAACGTGTCGTTGGAACGTTGTTAGGTGAAAAACGGCTGATCGCGACCAACGTCGAGTCGGTCGACCGATAAAAAAACGGAAGACTCCCCTCGTCCGACGGAGGAAAGTAGCCGGTAAAACGAAACAATAGGTTTCCACTTGACAGCGGCTTGCCAGAGAATCTTCAAAGAACTCGGAGAAGAGACTCGGTCTTGTAAGAACGGGCTCCGGAGTCGTGTCGAGTTGCAGGTTAAAGCGACACAAAAGAACGACCTCGCTGAATACGTCAAATCGGTTGCCACGAAAGTTACCAGGTTGCCGGAAATGCGAGCGAGGAAGAATCGTCGCAGGACGTTCGAAGCCTGAGAAGAGTCAATTCTATGGGAAAGAATATGGGGTACGAGTGGCTATGGTTGGTAAGAAAGGTTCGTACTTACAATCACTGGAACCCAGTTTAAAACTAATACTATCCAAGCCCTTCAAAGTGACCGGTTCTCGATATTTTTCTAAAAGTTGACAAAATTGATGGAACAGTCAGAAATTAAATATTCCACTTCTATCTTATAAGCCTAAATCACTTAACAATAACTGTATTCTTCGACAACCTCAAGAAGTCTCCTGAGCGGCAGAGCTTCTCGCTAAAGATCGCCTATTCGCACCGTTTTTTTTTATTTAATACACCCTGATGAGCATCCTGAAGGAAGCACTTGACAAAGTCGTAACATTGAAATATCTTTATTAAAATATCTTGACGCCTGGCGAACCAGAACCTGCCGAAACAGGCCTACCTCCAAGGTACCAAGTTGGCCGAGCCGCACTGTAGATGAATCGATGAATAAGGAATAGCCGAATAGACTAGAGTAATAGACGAGTAGACGGACAATTAGACGAGGCAAATAGAGAGTAGACGTATAGACATGGCTGGACGGTTACAACGTACCTATATTTTAAATTATTTAGTGTGTATATGTGAATGTGCAAAAGTACTACGTTTCCTATATTTCACGATAGTAATATTTCCACTTGTATATGTGTATAAAAACGCGTATTTCTTACAAAAATTCCTACAGTACTTTTAAATAGATTTAGCATCAGTAGTTCTAAATTCTTCCTCGTATGTTGTACCCTCTGTATCTCGGAATCACCTTAGAATAATAGATCCGAGACGAAATGACCAAAGCTGTTGAAACCAAAGTAGAAAACAACAAGATCAACCAGCTACGAAGAATCATCCGATGGATTATCCTCTTAGAGGTAGAAGGGGATGAAAAGTAGGGGGAGGAACGGATGACAAGGAGATTCCCGGAGAAAAGCGTTGTTTCCGTTTCGTGCTGTTTCTCTGCTGGATTTCGTTGTAGGCCGATGAATATTCCCAAGTAGAGAAAATAATGCGTCTTTGAAGTTTCAGTTGCGGTTTGTATCGTGCGTGGGTTTATAAATTGCTTTAGTTTTAATCCCTTGGACGGTGTGGAAGACTATGGCCGTGAAAGGGGTCTGTTTGCTTGTGGAGGGTGACTATAGTTGTTCGCCATTGTACGTTTCTCGTGTGAAAAGAGTAATTGTACTGCTTCATGACTGTGGTGGTTTCTTTACAAAGTCTTTTCTTCTATTTAGATTAAGAGAATGGTGTACTTCAGGAGTGGACACTGGGAAATGTAATTTGTGAATATTTATTTGTGTCATTATACTGGTTATGTTGTTAGGGAAGTTTTTGAGACGTTATTTTTGAAAGGTACACGTCTCTTTCGCATTGTGTGTAGATATTTGAAAGTTTGTGCAAAAGCTTTTATGATATAATAAATAACAGTTGAAACTTGTTGGATGAAAGTATGAGGATATTTCATTTTATCTACTTTTGCTATTTGAAACTGGAAAAGAAGACAGCTGCGTTTAGCTAAAATTAACTTAAATACAGATTTCTCAAAAATGGACTTGCGTCACTTTTAAAAGTGGCTCATTTATCGATAATTTGAAATTTAAATGTTGAACGGTAGATTTGAAAAATTGCCACGAGATTTCCGTGAATAAATTCATTCTTTTCATGAAATACTGCAAATTATGGTAGTAAATTCACCAGGCATGAAATTCGAGAATGATTATTACCGGCTAGAATGTGTCCCTTTCAAAGATTAAACTTCCTCGGCGATGGAACGCAGAAAGAGGTGGAAATCTGATAAAATCTCGCAGTTTAAAAAAGTTCCGGAAACTTCATGATATAAACTGAACGAATCTAACGAAATCTCAGATAGTTCGTGTTAAAATCGAGAACTTTGTCCTTTTCTACACGGAGTATTTCTTCATAAACTTTCATTTACCGGATCCAAGTACTCGTAAAACGTTTATAACGCAGCGAATTAATTTTCAAAGTGCTTCAGCGATACTCGGAGATTTATTCGACCGAAAGTAAAGAGGAAGGTATGTACAATGTGTGGATATGATACACGTATACTTAATATCACCAAGAATGTGCATATTAAAGGACATTATACAAAACTATTACGTCGTAATTTCCGTAAGCCGCCACGATGGGACGGGTAAAGTCGAGGGAAGTAATCGTTTGGGTGGTATTCCACTGTAAACGCTATACCTAAGTGAAATTGCCCGTTAGAAATTAGATTGCAGCTCAAAAGGCCTCCCTGTAGCTGCGACCGAGTTTATAGAACCAGTATTACTAAACCGAGTATTTAGCAAATACCGCTTAACGTTGCGGAAGGCAAAACGATCTTGCGTTAAGAGATATGCCTCTGAATTTTTTTCCAATTGACACACATTTTCCGACAATAACGTCATTATTTTTTGGACTTCGAATCATTGATGGTAGCTATCGCTATTAACACGTTCTATGCGGGTATTCTGTAATATCTCATTAAGACTCAGGAGGAAAACTTGTTGAATGCACAAATTTTATTTTTACAAAAAATTAGTATAAACTGGGAACTGCTTCCTCTTTAAATTCGAAAATATACTTAATTTTTCAATTCTAAGTGATTAATGTCACGAACCGCCTTTTTTCCACTATTTCTACCATGATTTTGTGTATACCTATGTCGACCGAAAGGTGTCTTTTGACACCTTTTCGTATGAATGCAAATAATTGCTAAAACTGTTGAGATTTCAAATTATCAGTTGAATGTAGATAATTTGGGGAATATATTTAGTGATACATTGATGTGTATTTATTACAGATTATTAGACTGCGGATGTTTATGCAAATTTCGAGTTTCACAAATGCAGGTGAGACAGGAAAACCTATCTAGGGATTTATTGCACTCAATAAATATTACAACAAATACCATACTTCGGATATTTTAGATATATTTTTATATTATGTCCTTTTTGTATATTTTAGCCGTATTTAATTTGTCATAAATGCATAAAAATCCGCAGTCTGCAGATTATTTAATCAGCTTGCAAATTCTAGCAGCGGTGTACAGTTAGTTGTAAAGTCACTGCAGCGGTGTACCTACGCTAAAATGTAACATGGCGGGAAATAAGCGAATATATATATTGTATGTATATCTATATATATTGTATATTATAAGATACACGTGAAAATTTACCGTATTGCTTCCCCATAAAGAGAAACATTTTTAAAAAATTAATAACCCATCAATTTGACGGCTGGCGTAGATCTAATGTTAAAAACGTGAAAGAATATTTTCAATACGTTTTCCAATTCAATGTCAATCAATTTCTTTGCGAGTTTGTTTACGAAAACTTTATCGAATAAATGTAAAATTTCATGCAACACAGGTGTGCGCGTGCAAAGAGAATACGATCGGAATATTTTCCATGTTCGTGAATTCAATTACGGCGTTGCATGCAGGAAATATTTTTTTTTTTTTGCTGTAACATCACAAATCACTGCGATCCGCGTGGTATATTTTAAAATTCAAATATTCCATCACGACAGTGTCAACGACAGTGGAAAATCTGGCGATGTATTCTCCACATTCTCCATGTATACAAAATGTTCTTGCAATACCGTCAACTTTTCGGCAAACGTAACATAAAGAGGCGAGAATGTAGACGGATGATTCGACGTGAAAACTCGTATTGCCAGTTCTTTCTTTAGAAACGTTCTGTCATGGTATCCACGTCAAAGAAGGAAAGGAATGTTTGCAGTTTCTTTCGCTTGTCAATCGTAGAATATCGAATTTTTCTTGTCGTCTTCTCTGTGCTTCATGACTGTGCAAAACGTTTTACACTTTCTGCATTCGTTCAAGTTCCTCGGTATTCTAATGTATCTTGAGATATAACTTTAAAGGTCATTTACAAGTTGAAAACTCGCTTGTTTCTGTTTTTTTCAAAGCAATTAAATCTGAAGTTAATTTAGCTCGGAAAGAGAAGTTCCTTTAGGAACGATGTAAATGGCAAGGTACATTATCGTTGGTAATCTTAACAATTACGTGGATAATGAGTTAAAGAAGAATTATTTTCATTATCGTTAAGTAGGTTTTAAATGCCTTTATCAGGAATGCTTTTAAGGAATAGGAAAAGTAATTTTTCAAGGAAAAACATAAATGAGATGTTTGCGAGTGGAGATTTCATGCAAAATATTTCACTGTTTGCCTTGAATTCCCATACTTCGACATCGAACGAGACGAGTTGAATTGAGTAAGTTCAGCGTCGTTTCGTTGCATGAGCTTTTGAATTTTTTTACGGAGTTTCTCCCGCTTTTCTTTGTCGGTTCGTCCAATTTGGGCAAACACGTGTGAACGACATTTCTATAACGTAACCCGTTGGACCACGTTGGTCTCATACAGCGTCTCTCAAATTTTTTTTCAACGAAAATTTGAAATAGCGAAGTTCGAAGTTAACTGAAAAAGTGTTTGGAAAAACATTCTCGTACGTGGAGAAACTGAATTACTCAGGAAGAAGTAATTATTATTCTGATAGAAGCATATGATTTCATTATGATTAATTTTGATCGTACACGAGCTTAATTAACCCTTTGTGTACTACGAACCCATATATGGTGTCAGAGACAAAATATAATCAAAGTTTATCAACACCCATGTACGCAGTTAGAGTTAAAACATTGAAAAATAATCATTTAAATATGATTATTGTTATATCATACCTGAATATTTAAATTTTTTAATAAAAAAGTGTCCCTTATTTTTAAATATTCAAAAATTCTCTGTCCATAAAGGTTTAAAACGAGCTAGAGATACGTATTATGCATTCCGCGTATAATACTTCTGTCTCTTTGAAGTAAAAGTATAATTAGCTGAAATTAAGCAAGAATCTTCCTCTTTCGTAATTCTTTGAAGCTTTATTTTAATTGCATGTCGTTCCCGCATTTACCAAGGGGAAGTCGATTTTTCACTTTTTGCTTAAACATTTCTTTTTTCTCTTGCACAATGCAAGAAATATTTCTTATTTGAGGATACAATATAAAAATAATTTCTGTGTCCATAAACCTCATTAACATTCAGTCGCTCATTTTTCTTGCCAATATTACGACACTATGTCTGTTATAATATATTTCCTTCGCTCCTATCTTTTTTTAAATTCGCGTTGATACTATAAAATTGTGAAAAACAGAGGTAGAAATTATTTTTTATTGCTTGGTACAAATTTGAAACTACGGAGAGACGTAATTTGAGGACCACTGTGCGAGACAGCAGTAGCCAGGTGCTATGGTTAACCAAAGTACTCGAAAAAGGGGTCTGAACCATGGAGTGTGTCTAACAAAACAAAAATAATCCCCGTAAAACAATCGAAGTACCGCCTCTTAAGAGAATCTGACCATTCTCGAATCTGTCGATTCTCAAAAATCCCTATTTTTTACCCTACGAATACTTTTTTTCTCATCTAGAATACAAAACATTGCAATGAGTATAACGGGAAAAAATACTCTACCTATTTTGAAAAAAAAAAATGGGAAAGGAAGAGTTTCTGGAATTAAACGAGAAATTAATATAGGCCGAGCTTTGTAATAAATCAATAGCCAGGCAGATTATATGGCATGATGAAACGTATTGAAGAGCTCCAATTGTTATGGTTTGCCTTGCATCCAAGCAGTGCATTTGACGGTAGTATTAATACAAAGCTTTAGAATGTGCATAATCGAACGCGTATCACACGTGACCAACTGTTTCTACTAGAATAAAATTTTGTTGGACCTCGTTTTTGCTGCTCGAATAACAATTAAACAATTCGTTCCATTTATTTCAAATTTTAGTTCCACTTCATTTTCTAGATGTGCTTGTAGACTTTTCCTTTTTCTCAATTTTCGTGGGACAAATATTACCTAATAGTACTTTAAGGGTGGTAATTTTGAAAAAAAAATTGTAGCGAAAGTATTGACATATAAATTTCAAAATGGTTGAAATAACATCAGATCCAGTACCTACAGCCCAAAACAGTGTTACTCCTCTTTTTGACCTCACCTTTTATCACGCCACAATATCCATACACTTATTCTTACACCATAAATAGAAAGAATTATCACAAAATAAAATAATTAGGATAAGAATGACAGAATGATTAAAACCAAATTGAAACGAATGCAACAGAGGACACTATAACTCCCCTGATTATTCCAATTTTATACGTTGCAGCGTAATTTTCAATGAAATTGTTCGCATAGTATGACGCGCTCGAAATACTCGTCAATATCATATAAAATGCCATGGATCCTATGTAAACGTCGCGGTAAAATAATTCGTCAACGATGTAAAATCATAAGGCACGTCTAGCAAATATTTGCAACGTGGTAAATGGAAAGCAATCTCAGCCACTTGAATATCCATACGCCAATCGGTGCACCAAAAGAATAAAGAGTAGCCTGGAACATGGTGATCACATAGGAAACAACGTATGGGGTGACTCGACAAAATTAAATCAGCCTCCTGTACTACGTTCCATGCAGAAAACTCTGCTGCACGTACTCGAAATTGAATTGGAAGGAACGCTAAAAAGTGTAGGGGAAGAGATAAAATCAATCGCGATCAAACCCTTTCTTTGTGATAGGACACTACACGATTTCCTGTACGATCTGTACATTTTGAAATCCATCAAAGAAAACTATGGTGGAATTGAGAGCTGTGAATTAATGGCAACGACTTTGAATATCTGCCATCTCTGGAATCATACTTTGAGAATTGTCATTTACCACATTATATTAGGGGGGCCGAAAAGTAATGTCGCTATTTCAGATATTTTATCTGACAACCAATTGATTTTTATCGATACGGCATTGAAAATTTGCACACTAGATGAACCAACTCTAGATTAGATTATTCATTGCAAATAAAATCTTGTTATCAATTTATAGGCTTCTGTTTAACACTAGAACTACCGGCGTTAAATCTATCATATTTCAATATATTAAATAAGTACTTTGAAAAAGGAGGAATCGAGTGGCGGAAAGGATGGTCAATTCGGCGATTTGTGTCTTTTGTGACGGACGTAGAATTTTTGTTCCATGACTGTTTTATGAATTTGGAGACTTTTTGAAAAACATTGTCTACCAGTCATTTGGACTGGTTTGGTAATTCTAGTGTTAATGTAAAAAATCGACATTACTTTCCGGTACACCTAATAGTAAATTGAATTAAAATAATGTAATCAGTTAAAACTAGAACTACAAGTTTTATATCTGTTATACTTAAATTGTAAAAAGAAATAGAAGTAACAGGATGATATAATTAAAGTAATTAAGACAAGTTCTTTTTTCGTAATTAAATGATAAAACAAGAAAGATGATAAAAAGAGCCGCTACATTCCAGTAAACTCTGTTGAAATGTAATGAAGCTTGTAAGGAGCTACTCGAAGAACGTATGGTGGAAAAATGTTTTCAAGTACCCCCTGCTAAGTGGATCTCACAATCAGCTGGTCGTACATACAACTACGTATACAATAATAGGCCCGCATTAGCTTGGAATCCTGAACCCCATGCTATGCCGTCCGAGAAACACGAGAAATTCAATGGTGTCTGCTCCCAAGCGGCTACCAGACATTCTGTTCTTTTCACATCCAAAAAAGAAAGACACTACATACATACATCCCTAAGTAAATCGTAAATTCTACCATGTCGTCAAAAATGCATCTTCGATCGATATTTCCAAGCTGTTGCATTGTTGGATACCGACTCAGTTCATGTTTTCCTAGATTCACTATCTTCTCTAACAATAAGATAATAGCACCAAAAATACTCAACGTGATTCAAGGTCCAAAACGGAACTGTTAAGTTGTCATCTTGAAATTCCGTCATCGCTTTTCCCTCAAAATATGTTTTCAAGATCTTTGGTCTTAGCGAAAGCCACTGGAAAAGCGATCGCCCTTTTGGAACGTTACAATTAGTCACGAGAAGTCGGGGTCATACAAATCTCTGACTACACTAGTTTAACACTAAACCGACCGACGTTATATCTACTAAAATCTAAATATACTCAATAACGATCTTACACAAAGAGAAGTGGAGAGATAAAGAAGATAATTAATTGACTCATTTTGCTTTTGTAAGATAGAAGTGGAATATTTACTTCATGGCTACTCTATTAATTTAGATCATTTTTAGAAAATATTTTGGTATCGGTCTTTTGACCGCCTTGGTAGGTTCAGTGTTAAGATCTTTAAAAGGTCAGTCCTGCCTCGAAAACAAAGAATTTTGTACTGAATCGCTTACAGTCCTCATCTCGCGACGACGTTATTCTTAACCCCTTAGCCTACAACTACGTGTGAGACTCGTAACGCGGAAAATGGAACGGGAAATTTTGAAGTATTCCAAAAACTATTAACCCTTTGCACTCCGAGCCACCTCTGAAGTTATCTATTAGCAACTTGTCGGCACTTTACTATTTTCTATTTTGTGCAATTTCTATAGAAAAATTCAGGTAAACATATATTTCTTAAAACTTTGGGGTGCAGTAAGTTCATCCTCTGTAATTCCTAATAAATTCATGGTCCCCTTAGAGGGTGCAACAGAGTGATATGATAAACTTACAGTGTCCCCTCAGGTGGGACATCGGAGTGCAAAGGGTTAAATTGACAATTTCAGCCAATCACGAAACGATCTCATCATTTCTGTCCTATTAATATCAGTAATCAGTGAAACATTTTGATTTCAGAATTTAATTTTGAATCTTTGCACGCCCCATCAGAAAAGAAATCAGTGAAACATTTTGATTTCAGAATTTAATTTTGAATCTTTGCACGCCCCATCAGAAAAGAAATCGTAGGTCAAGGGGTTAAATTATTAAAACGCCGAGCTCACTATAGCTCTTCCTAAATAAAGTGTTGTTGACCTCAAACGGAATACAACAGCATTAACTGTATCATCATCGTTTTCCAATATTCTGTAACTTGAATAATGCAACGTCTCATTTGTTTGAGCTTCAAGTGCCCTTGTAATCATCGAATTATCTAGGCTAGAGATGTATTCTCAGTGTTACAGAAAGATACCA
Source organism: Cerceris rybyensis (assembly GCA_910591515.1). Taxonomy (NCBI): domain Eukaryota; kingdom Metazoa; phylum Arthropoda; class Insecta; order Hymenoptera; family Crabronidae; genus Cerceris; species Cerceris rybyensis. The sequence continues at coordinate 13,360,435 of OU342790.1, forward strand.
CGGTTTCTAATCTCCCAACAAATGTCAAGGGCCTTTTACAAACTGTCCTGCTTGAGAAGAAAGAGAGGGTCGAGTGGTAGGCACACTTCGGCATCGGCAATGTGTTCTGTCGAGAAACAATCCAGAAATCTGGAAGCAAGGAACATATGTACATCCGGTGTGACGAGGACTGTTCAGTTTCCGGAGCCAATTGTTTACAGTTTCACCAAAAGAAGAATGCCGCCTTCTCATCTGGATTTTAGCCAAACGATTTTATTGCTGTTTCTGAATTCCACGTTTTGCTGTTGCGAAACTTATTTGCGCTATGGTGTTGTAGGGTCGATGGATGGGGTAATGTGAAACCTTGAAAGCACGGGGAAATATGTAACAAATGAGAAAGTCAGTGTTGTGATACTGATTGCATATCATCTATGATGAGTCATCGTTGAGAAGCAAGTGCTCGAGTTAGTTTTAACACTAGTACTACTGACGTCAACCCCTTTTATTATTAACAACGTATGACACTCGTAGTGCGGAAAATGGAAAAGGAAATTTTTAAATCTTTCAAAAACTATTAAATTGAAAATATCATTTGATCGTGTAACAGTCAAATTATATCTATACTAATAATATTATGTTCAGATAGACGAAATATCAGAAATCAGCGAGGCATTTTGATTTCAGGAATTAATTTTGAGTTATTCCGAGTTCCGTGATAAATAAAATCGTAGGTCAAGGGGTTAAGTCTATTGTATTTTATCACTTTGCACTCCAAGTAATTTTTACTATGAGATACAAAGTACTTCAGGACTGTTTACACAGTGTTGGTGCACATTCGTGGAAAATTTAAAATCTTGTTTTAAAATTGTGTTTTGTAAGATAAAAAAATGTAAAAAAATTGATTTTACCTAACGAGGGAGTTATCAGCTTCTATTACAATGTCGCCGCTGTGACGACAGTGGAGTGCAAAGGGTTAATATATTGAACTAGCTGAAAGCTCCCGTGCTTCGCTACGGTTTAATCAAAACTAAAAAAAAAACCTTAAAATTTCGAATTTTGAAAAATCCTTTCTTAGTGGGTGCTTATACCCTAGAATGCTCATGCAAAATTTCAAGTTTTTAGGTCAAGTAGTTTCGGCTCTGTGTTGATGAGTTTGGCCCATACTTTAACCCCCCAAAACCTCCCCTAAAATTTCGAATTTTTTAAAACCCTTTCTTAGTGAGCACCTAAGACCCAAGGAGAAGGTATGTTCCAAACTTCATTACAATCCGTTCTGTGGTTTTTGAGATTTCGTGATGAGTAAGTGAGTGAGTCAGTCAGTGGTATTTGAGCTTTATATAATAGATAAGTACTTTGGAGAAGTAGAAATGAAGAGGTGTAAAAGATAATCGATTTGATAATCCATATTGCATAAAATCAATGTAGGATGTGTGCTCTATAGCTCTCATATAAGCTTGGAGAATTTTTGGAAAAAGTGTGGACCAGTCATTCTGACTTATTTGGTAGTTTTAGTGTTAAGGGAGGTTTCTAGTTTCTCAATACGTTCAACATGGACTACGGTGACAATGAGTGAAGAAAATTGTACTGTTTTATGACGTTGCAAAGGGAGATTGCTTTTAATTCTTAGAAAGATAATTACGAACGATTAATTCGCCGATTAGAGCATCCAAGTGGATGACGTTTACCGCGAAATCATGTTTCAACTAAGTGAGCAAAAATGATAAAATGTGGTTTATCTTTCGTTGAATTAACCGATAGCTCAATAGGTGATAAAGTTACATTCACATCTGAAATATTCTATTCTTAACTCTTCGAAACAGAAATTCAATTTTTTCATTTGTCATTTTAATACCTTTCAAATCATCGTAGAAAATTGGATGCCAAGCTTATCAGAATAATAAAAAAGAGACGTTTTTCTAACCCTTGGGCTATATAGAATTAAAGGACATAAAATTAGATATCAGAGGGTGAAAATCTTCCCTCGTATCTCCTTTATGGTTTATTGTACGAGTGAAGAACTCTACCAAGTGAAGATCTTTCAAAGAATTACTGTTGAAAGTAATAAATCAGAATTGTCTTCCGGTTTAAAAAACAAAATTCTAATTATCCTCGTAATAAATACCGACGATTGGCAACCCTCTTAACGAGAAGGTTTCAGTATACGCCCTTACATCGTCTCAATTTGTCATTTTCTTGCATGAATAGAAATGTACCAATTTATTAAGAAATTGCACGGTTGAAACACCAACACCTGAGAATAATTGCGAGCCTGGTGGATAATTGGTTTCCTGAAATTAATGGGGCGAAGGGCGACCATGGAAAGGGACTGTACACAGAATCGATTCTGTTAAGTTCATTTAACTTTTATGATGATTGATTTATAAACTGGTACCCATAATATTAAATGATTCTATTCGAATATTACTCCTATAACAGAGGTACGACTATTGAAATTTAATGACTTTACGGTGGCAATGTAATTTGATGTCTTTTATGGGGTGTTTACATAAATGAATATCATTTGTAAAACACGTGCATAGTTGGTAAGTTGCCGCCGTAAAACTTGTTGGATCTCATCCTCTATTAGTTTTAGAAATGTGCTGTAGTGAATTTCAAGTATTTTCGTTCCGACGTTCTACTTTTAAACGTTCTTGTAGAAATTCTTCTTCGTTTCGTTTGGCACGGGGAGAGCGAGCAAAAAGTTCGTGAATTTGCGATACTCTTGTTGCTGTCGATTTTTATAGCTTTTTCTTCTGGCAACTCAATGACAAGGTGGAATACATCGTTTAAAGTCAGCGCAGTGGAACAATATATTTTAAAGTGTACGAGAAAATTGACTGTAAGGTTCGCAATTAGTCTCGGCCACTTACATTCTTTGGCTTATGCCAAAAAGAAATATTTTTACACATAAATATTTATGCATATTTTCACGATCTTACGTATTGCCTACGAACTTTTACGTGTATACATTTCTCTGTTTCTTTTTTTTAAGCATTAGACTTACGAAAGTTGTTTCCGTTTTTGAATTAATTAAAATAGTCCATTTTCAATATGTGTATTTATTTTACATGTACTTACTTATAATTTATATATGTTAGTATAATTGTATTACTTTTATTTTACTCAAAAACAGAGAGACTTTCCGGCAGATCAAACATGGTTGCTTTTTTCGCCATTTTGATTTCCAATTTGTGTGCATTGCAAGCTTATTGTAATGGAGTATAATGGAATAGAGATTTTAATTAATTAAAACATTTCATTATGCATTATTAAAGTCGTTAAGTACATCTGTTTTAGCTTTAAATATTAAAATTGCTTCCTCCGTGTAACACGATACATTTCTTTCTGCTTTGTTGCAGATGTTCCAGTAAAATTTGATCATAAGAATCTACGCTTTGGATAATAATGTTAAATCTACAGATACCAAAGGTAAAATTCAAGTTGAACCTGTTTCATCACAAAACCGTAGGTCTCACTTGAGATGCGCTTTTCCCTGTTCATAACTATGTATATTATTTACCAATTGATTCTCTGATTTAAATAATTTCATTAAGTCCATTAACTTCACAATATCAATTTTAATAGCAATTTTCGAGATATAAGTAATCCCCTATCATTGAAAACTAACAATTTTTCTTTACGACAAACTGACTTATACCACTTTCAAACTAAACGGCTCATATATTAAAATGGAAGTCAACATATTAACAAATTTATCGTCGTAACATACATTCCAATGAAATTCTTCAACAAAATCTTCACAGAAAGTACACATCAGCCTGAGAATCATCCACGCAAACCGAGAACAAACGTATATACCCCAAGAATCCATCCAACTCTTTCGACATCGAAGCTTCGTTATGAAACGAGCTTGAGAAACACTGACAAAGTCAGTACATATATCAAAGACGCAAAGTCAAACGCGTATCGCATTAAAGTTTGTTTTGGTGACCGTCGTGACTAACGAACAGTGACGAATGTCGGCTCGCCCGTGAAAGGTAATACGATCGAGTAACATCGTTCCGTGCCTCTTTGAAGCTCTTGAATCTTCGCGATACACCGGAATTCGTTGTTACCTCTATACGTATTACTCTCTTTCTTTTGTGTTTTCTTTTTTTTTTTAAGAACTCACAGCATCGTTCGACAGTGATAAAAACGGCAAGCGAACTCTTACGTTAGTCCTTGGTATTAGTGGCCCTGGGCAACTCGTGCCGCGAGCGGAGCGTGAGCCAATTACCAAAGTAGTACGCTCGCGAGATGAGACGGAAATGGTGTTAACTTCTCGTGTAAGGCCCTTTGTTTCGGTCTCATGGCCTTTCGACTTCTATCCATTTTACAATCGAATCGAAGTTTCTCGTGATTTCTAATTCGATAAATGTAAAAATCGATAATTCTCACTTCGTAACTCGATACACGACGTTTGGACCATCGAGAAGACCTAACCTCTTTGGGTGGCAAGACATCGACGTGTTCGATCGATCGGAAAATGACGGATCGCGGAACGTTCTTGGAGAGCGCAGAGAGTCGGTTAAATTGTGATGTGATTTCTATCATATGTAGGATATTATCTACCATCGTTTCACCTTTAAACGTTGAACGTCCTTCGAACGAGAATAATCTTTAAGAATCTCTTTTCGCGTGACTAAACTGTAACAACGTCGGTTGGATCGAAGTGTCTACAAGAGTGTGAGACTACTGTCGTTGAAATGACGCTCGAAATAACTATGGCCGAGAATGTAGTCTCGCGATGCAGGAAAACAGACGGAGAGAAAAGTGTATCGCGAAATATAGTGCAATACGACAGTGAGGAAAGTTTTGAGGATATTCGAGAGAAAACCGTTGGTGGAACGCTTGAATGCCAAGCATCGTTCATTTCTTTGTACATGCGTGTAAACATGTATGGATGTGTGTGAGATGTATGCCGAGAGGTTAGACCACCCGTTGACAAACCACGTGCTGTTGGACTTGAATGGCGCGGACTTTAAAGGTGGTGAGTACAATGATCTACATTTATCGATTTCATTTTGAAATTTTCATTTCAATGAACATTCCAGTGAAACGGATAAGGTACATATCCATCGTAGAGCATTAGAAAGGCGATAGAAAATCTGTTTAGTGTACTAATCTTGGATATTTTGTATCCTATCTACTTTTTTACCTAGTTCAGGTATCATTATCGCTTCCGGTAGACTGTATCAATCTTTTTTGGAAAAAAGTCTATGAATTTTTCACGGTTGTCAAAATTTGATTTATTTCACATCGAACGAAGTTCTGTGTATAAAGTTTTAGGAGATTAACGTGTTTGGTGTATTTTTGGAGTACTTATTTTCGAATGAAATGAAATTGTGGAAAAGGTACACTGCAGCAATGTTTTTTTGAAAAAAAGGTCAATGAATTTTTTACCATAGTCGGTATTTGATTTATTTCACGCTGAATGGTGTTCTGTGTAAACAATTTTGGGAGATTGATGTGTTAAGTATATCTTTGGCACACTTACTTTCAAATGAAATGAAATTGTGAAAAAGGTACGCTGCAGCAATCTTTTTTGAAAGAAATGTCGATGAATTTTTCTCAATTGTCAAAACTTGATTTATTTCACATTTAATGGAGTTATGTGTGAAAAGTTCTAGGAGATTAAGGTGTTAAGTATATTTTTAGCATATTTATTGTTTAATGGAATGAATTTGAGAAAAAGCAGTCTCTTGAGACGACATATTGCGCCGTCTCAAATATCATCATTCTTTTGTTTTATTCTGTAACGTGGTCAGGGAATACGGGCTAAAATATTAGGAATCAGAACCGGCAGGATGTGACAAAATGAAACTTTATACCCGAATCTACTTCGCAGTTTGGGTTGAAATTCAATCGGTTCGACATACTAAACATCCTCGATTGTGTTTCTTTTTTTATTTTAAAGCAGTAACGTGTAGATCATTTGCATTTTATACACACAAATATAAGCTCTCTTAACGTTAAAACTACTAAGCCGATCAAAATGACCGGTTCTAATTTTTTTCTTTCGTTAAAATCCCCAACTTGATAGGAGAATTATGAAGCAAATTTTCCATTTCTATCTCATAAACATTAAATTACTTATCGACCATCTTTTTTACCTCTGGATTTCTATTATTTCCAAGATACACGTTTAGTATATTCAAATAAAATGATTTCTGAAATTCTATTGATATCCAAATGGGGCTGCAAGTTAATTACAGTTATTTGTTGATAAATGGGAAAAGTAGGTTCACTCTCTCGAATTAAAAATTGTCGCGTCATATATCACTAAGCTTTTTACAGTTTTTTATGATAGTCTATAGTTAGTCATAACCATAATCGTAATTCTACAAGTTTGTCACGATACGTAATATGAGGTTGAAGTTTACAGAACGATCGATATGTTTGCATGCAAAGGCGTCATGAACGAAGTTCGTTGACACTGTTCCGTCTTTCAAATCAATTATATCCAACGGTTTCTTGGCCTCGACTGTTCATTCTTTAAAACTCCTGGTAATAACAGATATTTTCAATTTTTCAACAGCCTACAATAATACTTCCAAAATCTCTTGGAAACGTAAAAGAAAATTGGAAAGTATTTCGATGTTCTTTAGAAATTATATAAAGTAGATAAAGTTCGCTTGCAACGACTGTATTTATATGTGAAAGTGGTCTACTCCAAAAAGACAACACAATGGTGTTAATTAGAAACAAATCAATTATATTCAACGGTTTCTTGATCTATACTGGTCATTCTTTAAAATTCTTAATAACAACAGTTGTTTCCAATATTTTTAATTACTTATTGTCTGTCATAATACTTCCAAAACCACCTTAAAACGCCAAATAAAATTAGCAAGTATTTCGATGTTCTTTAGAAATTATATAAAGTAAATAAAGTTCCCTTGTAACGATTTCATTTAAATGTGAAAGTGGTCTACTCCAAAAAGACAACACAACGGTGTTAATTGAAAATAAATCAATTATATTCAACGGTTTCTTGGTCTATACTTGTCATTCTTTAAAATTCTTAATAACAACAGTTGTTTCCAATATTTTTAATTACTTATTGTCTATCATAATGCTTCCAAAACCACCTTAAGACGCCAAATAGAATTGGCAAGTATTTTGATAATCTTTAGAAATGATCAAAAATTCGATATCTCCTTGTAATGATTGCATCTAAATGTGAAAGTGGTATAGGCTGGAAAGACAACACAGTGGTGTTAATTGAAGAAAAAGGAAACAATAGAATTATCTTTTAACAAAAACATTACGGCGATTCTACGAAGTAACCTATTTTCATTTAAAGCGTGACATCAGTTGCATATGTATGAAACTACCGAAAAAGACGAAATCATTGCTTGCAGCCCGAAAAATATATTCAAATATATTCAGACTTCGCAGAAACGCTTGAAATAACTTTCGAGATTCATATTAAAGTTAATTAACAGTGCCGTGGCATTTATTATGCATCTAAGGACCAGCGAGACGCTGCTGCTCTTGTAAACTCGTGATAAACTACTCGCATTCATTGCCGCGGAAAAGATTTCGAAGTTTTTCGTAATTAAAACTATCATACGTTTTACCTTGAAAAGAACCGAGCAAAGTACTCCAGATTTTGAAAATTTCACGCCGAATCTTTTTCACTTCTTTCGATACCTCTTCGAAAATTACAAATTCTCGTCACTGAATCGTTGGCACCGTAAATCGCAATGATAATTAACAATTTATTAATTGCCAGTGACAACCGATTCATAAGTTAAAAGCCCAAAAAGACTATTAATAGACTACTGATCAGTAAGATGTTAATTGTAAGTCCAGCGATTAAATAGCAATAGAGAAAAATACTTTCCTACTTGTAACTTCCATTTTATTAATTTGTAGTAATTTTTAAACGCAATTTAATTTTTTCATTTAGAAGCCGATAATTAGAAGTTTCAATATTCTTTGTAAATCCTTAACCCTTTGACTGCTATGGGCGCATATATGCGTTCTGCGAAAGCCATCGATGGAGACTATGGACGCACATATGCGTCCGGCGGAGGCAATCGGCAGAAAATCGTCCGCACGCAAAGGGTTAAAATAAAGTTCCAATACTTTTTACTTATTCCTAAGAATAAGATTCAACACATACAGTCAACTTTAATTATAAAAAAAAAAAGAGAAAATATTGCAATACTTTGCGAACAGTAAGATAAAAAGTACTCACCATGTGCTCGAACTTTCGTCCAGCAGCAAGTTCCGTGCAGTCGTGTAAGAATTTTTCAACGATATTTCAGTATATGGCTCTTCCCATAAATACAGTTACACATAGAACACACATGAGAACGTAACTTCAATCTTCTCAACGACGCTTTATGTCCCCGTTGCGTATACTTTCGACTTCTTTAATCACCGAGTGCAACACGTACCGTCAATATCAAAAATAAACAGAGACAAATGGAATTAAGTCCACGCTTATCTTCACTGTACTACACTTCTCCCAGATAGGAAGATTATCACATAGTTCCCATTGTGTCGTAGTTTCTTCTCGATTCTGTCCAGCAACAGGCGATCTAACGATGAAAGATGGTTTCAGTAATCTGTAAAGTTAATAAATAATTTCAGAATTAATTTCTTTCAATTCACAGAACACATTTAAGCTTTATATCAATTGTAAATTTATTGAGCATTCATCTCCTTGTGCTTGGAACGTTTGATTTATTTTATGTGCAGTTTTACTTCTACCGCGCGATTTTTCGTTCACTTGTAGCCATGTGATAAAAAAAAGTTTACAAGAGATTGCAGGGTATGAGGCATGTAATAGATATTGACAAAAAGAATTTTGAAAACATTTTGTTTTCATGGCGAAATCGAGGTCATCTTGTGTTTTACAACTTGCAACATATCTTTTTTTTTTTAATATGCGATCCTTTATAGAGGACGTTGCAGGATATTTTTTCTAAGATATTATTCCATTTGCAGTAGTGCAAATGTGAAATTTTTTTTCTGGTCTAATTGCGTGTTTATATCCGGCGATAAATAATGGTTGCACATTTTTAACGTTACTGAAATCTTTTTTCAAATTTTTAATTCAGCAGAGAATTTCCTATTGAGTGAATTTTTTGCTGATATTCATTGCACACTTGTGTTCTGCAACTCTTGTGACCTTTTATTTTTGGCAGATAGCTGCAAGTGAATGAAAAATCGCGCGTTAGAGATAACAACTCTGTGCAACCATACATTCATTCTTTGTTGTCGAACTTATATCTCTAATCAATAATTCAATGCAATATGGTACTTTTACCATCTTGCAACTAGTGCACGATAAAGTAAATAACAAGTACGACTTTTTTTGAAAATTCTCACTTGTACCACTTTCAAAATCACTTTCATCGTGCACCGCGCCATGTACACCTAGAGAAACTGATAATCATTTAAGTAGAGGAAGGGAGTTCCTCTATTTTTCTCCATTATATGTAATATATATCTTATGGTGTACGAAGAAGTATAGCATACACATGGAACTCTACCAAGTGAGGAAAATAATTGCAGGTTATCGTGTGCCACTTTATCCATAGTATGAAATTTGTGCGCAGTGGTATCGATTAGTGAGAATTGAATTCGAGGCGATTATCGTAGCAATTTGAATTCAACAGTTTCAAGGTGGAACAGCTTCTGCAGTAATTAGTCTACACTGATAATTATAAAACTGCAGCCGAACTTGCATAATTTAAAGAAGACTTCTACATAATTAGATATAAAACCGTAAGGAGTTGAAAAATATTTAATGATAATATCAATTGCGAGGTGGAGGCTTGGTCATCGATAGAAAAGTTATTAAAATTAGACTTACACTAAGCTTCACCAACAATGAGTAAAATTACGCTAAATAAACTTAACACTAAAACTCCCAAGGCACTCAAAATATCCTATTCTCAATTTTGTCCATAAATTCGCAAAATTAACAGGGAAGTCATACAGTAAATGTTCAACTTCTATTTTATTTCTATTCTATTAAAAACCCAAGTTTTAAAAAAATGTTGAGTTACTTAATTCACCATCTTTTTCATCTCTTGATTCCTCTCTTTCCTCAGTATTTATTTAGTACATCTATATATAACACTAGAACGACCAAGCAAGTCAAAGTGACTTGCTCACATGTTTTCCCAAAAATTCTCTGAATTTACAGGAGAGTCCCATACTAGAAATTCTAAGTTGATCTTATAAAACACAAATTACCAGACCAATCATATTTTCCACCCCTTGATTTCTCTTCTTCCAAAGTACTTATTTAATATATTTGAATGAATTAAATTTAACTTCGGTCGTTCTAGTGATAATGGGTATAAAGCCAGTAGTTTTAGTGTTAAGAAAAACTATAGCTTTGTTTATCGTTAGAACCAAGTTGAACAATGTATCCACATTGTATCTACTCCTGTATTATCACTAGAACTACATAAATCCATCATATTTCAATATATTAACACTAGAACTACCAAACCAGTCAAAATGACTGGTACTCAATTTTTTCAAAACATTCTCCAAGTTTAAATAAGAGTCATAGAATAAATATTCTACGTCTATATCAATAAACATAAATCATCCAATCGATCAAATTTACCGCCACTTGATTCCTCCTTTTTCAAAGTATTTATTTAATTTATTAAAATATGATAGATTTGAGGCCGGTAGTTCTAGTGTTAAATAAGTACTTTGAAAAAGAGGGAACCAAGCGGCAGAAAACTTTGTCGATTAAATGATTCATGTTTATTGACATAGACATAGAATGTTTATTTTATGACTCTTATATAAACTTGGAGAATTTTTTGAAAAAATGGTGTACCAGTCATCTTGGCTGGTTTGGTAGTTCTAGTTTTGACAAACAAAGAATAGAAGACGAACCTGAATTTAATATCTAATCAAATTATACATTGATTGTTAAAATTGTTTTTATAAATATGGTTGATTTCCGTAATAAATTATGAACTAACAGCTGTAACTATATTTCAATAGTTTTAGTATGAAAATGTACTTAGGGCTTTATTCGACATTGGTGAAGCAGAAAGTTTCATAAGAAAGTAAGGAATATAATACATAATCAGAATTATACTTCGTTGCAGAACGAGAACGTATAAACAACAACGAGACTCTATTATTTCCCGTCGATATTTCTTTATATTTTCACAATTCTATCTTATAGGCGCAGTTACGTCTCTATATATTGAAACGAAGTTAACAGCTCTGCCAATTGCGCGCTAAAAACTCGCCTTCAGCTTCGCTCGTCGATTACTTCTATATATAGCGCTAATTGGTGAGATTTATCTTCGAAAGCAAACGGCCGAACACGAAGTACGGCGTTCGGTGTAACATTACGCAACGTTGAAAATCCTTAAGTAATTCACACTTGACATTTTAATACACCATGGCATTGAACGAACGTGTTACATGATAAACTAATCCTAAAATGCTCCGTATATGTCATTCGGAATCGAGTTAGATCGCCAATAATTGTTTCGATCCGTTGATAAAACGTTTTCGTTCAACCCTCTGTTGCAACTTTTGCCAATTTTCAACTTATGCTATAAATTATTGAAGAAGATAATTAAATTCATTTGAAAAATTAATTTCAAATTAATTCAATGATATTTACTAATGTTACGATAATAATATCATGTAAAATGTGTAGAGTCATTATCAATTTTCAAAGTATCTTCTTGTAAGATTAGCAAAGATAAAATTTTCATTATATCGCTATTTAAAAATTCCAAGACTATGATTTTGACGTTCTCTCAAGTTCTTTTTAATATGAACTTAAAAAATCTATCGTTTAAAGGAGAAAGTAATTGTATAAAATGAATTAGTAGATTTGAACTTTACAATATCATTCAGTTTTTTTTACAGGAATTCTTTGTCATTGGATCTACAGTCAAACGCATTATGCAAGAGAGGGTTGTGAATGAGAGGCATTGCAAATGCTTCTGATCGGATCAGTAATGAATGATGGAACGTTGAAACAATGCGTACTCTCGAACAATGTGTACTCTCTATCTTTCATCTCTGATTTTCGAGTCAGTAGACCTTGCATTAAGCATATTAACCCATAGAGTGCTACTTACGCATATATGCGCCCAAAGAAGCGTTTTCGTCGTACCTTATCGACGCATATATGCACAGATAAAGTCGAAATAACGATGTATAATTGTTACATTCTTAAGGTATGAACCATTTGTCTAATTTAATAATTTCAGAAGTGTATGAATAAATTGCCCTTTTATCGGTTGAATTTTGAATTTTCAAAATTCAACCGATAAAAGGACAATTTATTCATACACTTCTACAATTAACAAAACACGGTTGAAAGGAAAATAATCTTATTTAATAATTTCCACACATTTGCTGATCACAGTGGTACTGTAAAAGTAGAATCATACTTTGCAAAGTATAAATACAATAGTATTTATTTATTTCTCTAAAATCCTTTAAAATTATGCGTATATGTATCAGTGGCGGAACAACAAATTTGCAATCCCTCCGCAAAATATAATTTCGACCTTTAGGAAAGAAGAGAAACTTTTAAATGAAACAAGCAACTTATATATGTAAAATAATATCTCCTTTTTTGATCAGTGTACTTAAAATTTAATTTAAATTAGGAACACTTCTAGTAAAATTAAATAAATGATAATTTAACAGATTTTCTGCCCTCCCCGTACTTCGAGGTCATGCCACATTGTAGTTTCGTCACCGATATCAATAATATATTGCAGTTTCTAACGGCATTACACCATAAACCATTATTCCATGCTTTTCATATAATCCAATTATTGTTGCATTGTGTATCGTACATAACGTAATTATGTATAAACGATAATTTGATACGGTAATTACGGTACATTTACGTAGCTCGACAAAGAAGCAAGTAAACGAACGCATCGTCCAAGTAGGAAACATATTCCGTGGGAATCAACAGGTTAATACGGAATTCTTATTCTTCGGCATTCGATCAATTCAGACGCGTTCATTCTACAATGCGATGCGCTCGGAAAAGAAAAGAGCGATCTCTATTATTACAATCCGGAAGTTCCGAGACGGATAATTGTTCGAATACTTTTTTTCCCTGCGTACGAGGCTTTGTTTTTTTTCACAAATCGATCACCAATTTCTCATAGCAAATGTGAAAAATATCGCGAAAAACAGCGTTAATTGTCAACCGTGATATACCGATGACACCGTCGACACGGTGTGTAATTAAAAAGTTACATTTTTTTTACCGTCACTCGGAGGAACCCTCCAGTTCGTTTGTCATAGCGTCGTGCAAGCATCGCTATCTTCATTTACCCCGTTTGTCGAACCCTTTCTCCGTACCTGTTCCTCGTCTCTCTTCTCTCTATCTCTCTCGGTCTCTTTTCTCTCCCTCTCCTTTATCATAGCTCACCCGCGCACTCACAGCACATTTCCTATCTCTCTCTCTCTTTCTCTCTCCCCTTTTTCTCCCTCTGTTCGGTGCTCTCTGCTTCTGGTCTCTCCCCTCTCTTCACTCATACTCACACATAATGCATCCTCCCCTCTCCATTTTACTATCGGCCATCCCTCTCACTCTCCTTCACCCCCTTGTTCTGGCTGTCTTTGTTTTCTTACTCCACCCAGAAGCCGGTGAAATAGCCGACGGTGTTCCGATTGAGGGGTGAAAAAAATTCTCCGTCTACGTTTATCTCCGTGCAATCGTTAATGGAATGCTGCTGGGACGGTTGAGAAGATAGTAAAGTGCAGTTATCTTTACCCTTGTATCGTTCTAATTCTTCTCGATTTTATTCACGATCGTGTCCTTTCTCGTGGTTATCTACTTTCTTTTTCCGTGGTCGCGTCTTTCACGATTAACTAGAGAGAGACAGAGTGAGAGAGAGAGAGATCAGGAATGGAGAGTGAAGGTGCACGTAGGGTTGAATCGCGTGGTTCGTGAACCACTGGCGTGAAGGAGAGCACCCTTCCGGTTAAACGGTGGTGTCGCAAGCAGACGACGAATATACGAGCAGAATTATGAAGAGAGAGAGAGAGAGACTGAGGGGTGAAAGGGAGAACAAGAATAAGAGAGGGTCGCAGAGTCAAAGAGGGTGTACTACACACCTCTATCTCTCTCTCTCGCTCTTCTTGAGCACCGGACCGATCGGCGGTATAGTCGCGTGCATCACTAAAGCCGATCGAATGAAACAACAGGGATGACAACGCAACGACAGCGATAGCGGCGACAACAACTACAACGATAACGACAACAACAGCAACAACAACAACGCAACGACGACAGCGACGACGACGATGACGACGGAAAACAAGAACGATGAGAACAACGACGACAAAAGATCGGAAAGAGAAAAAAACGTGGGGGGCTATAGTGAAAAACCCACGTCGACGACGCTTGACGTCGAGGCTTCTCTGGGCGTCGCGGCGCTCACACACCGGCTCACTGAGCCCCGAGGTGGGCGACACCGCCGGAACGGAGGATCGCGGCTACGACCGACGAAGACCGAGAGATCAAGCCGAGCTTTGCCACTAACGATGCGCAGACGCGCAATTCTGCCTTTTCCTTTTTCCTTTTCTACTCGTTTTCTCTGTCTCTTTTCACTTGCTTATTTGGTTTCACGCTGGCCGTTCTCGATGTTTTCCGGAGCTTCCTTTTCTTCCTGGTGGATATTTAACAGCTATTATTTTAGGAAGGAACTATTGAAATGAGTATACATAGGGTGTGCGCCGTCGCGGTTAAAAACGTCGATTCGAACTATGAAATCTCTTTGGCACTTTGATTTTGCCTTTGACCTTTTCAACTGAGAATTGTGATGTTCCTTGTTCTCCAACGGGTGCAAGAGCTCTTTGGTAGACGCTTTGAAAGTTTTAATAGGACGTTTACTCTTTTGCGAATGTTAATGTAGGGAAGTTCTCGATGAAACGGGGATATTTTTCATGAGAGAATAAGTGAATGTTTGTTTGAGAATTTAGAGATGAAGCTTTGTATGTTGGTTGGTTTGTCTTGGGAAAATTTTAGGTGTTGGTGAGGTAGTAGGTATTCTTTGATGTTTATGTGAGGTAGAATGAATATTAAATTAGATTTTCCATTTTTTTAAAGGATGTTTTCAAAGACAGCTGGTTGAAAATTGATATGTTTGTGATTCTCAACTTTCTTGTCCTAGTTGTGGTGTATAGAGTACACAAGGGATATTACCTGCAAAATTTACCTTGAATTTATCTTACGGATTTATCTACTGAATGTATTCTTTATTGGAATATTTCGAAGAAATTGTGAATGTTTAAACTCTATACTTAACTACGTATACATGCAATACTGCGTCAATCGTATTGTGAAACGATAAAAATTTGATGATAAATCATAAAATTAATTAGCAGCGTTAAATGAAAGTAATGCACGTGAGCATACTAAAAAAAATCACGTGTACGTAATGAATATGTGATTGAATAGCAAATTCCTTCCACTTTTTCATTAGTCTCTGAAATTCATGGACGTTGAATTCCAATTTTGATTTTTCGATTAAAATCTTGCATCAGGAAATATTCTGAAAATATGCATTCAAAAACCTGAAAATACACACGCATACGTATATATTCATGCAAGCTTGTGTGTTGCAATTACTTAATTTCTCGCTTCTGATTGGACCTTTCACGGGGGAGGGATGACATGTTCCCGGCTCATGATTTGCACACCGTGCATATACTGCATTTCTATTGGCTGAGTTACCTGAGAGTTCGACGAATCAGCCGCTTATTTCTAAAAACCCTCACCGCTTTAACCCTCGAAAGTACGCCAAGTATTCACACTTTCAGCATTCGATCTTTACTAACGCGAGGTCAGTTATCACGACGATGCTGAGCAAGAATGTGCCGGTACATCATCTAAGAAGCTTGCCGACAAAGAACAACAAACACAGTGTCTGATAGTGTTAGATATGAGTAACAATATAAAGGATAACAGATGAAAACTTGGTAACAGTGGGGTGTGAAGGACGCACTCTTGCGGTAACTGCCCCAAATGCCAGTGTCAATATGGCCGGTGATGGGAGCGCAGTTTGTGAAGGGACGCGGTCGCGATAGTTGCCTCGAGCTCTACCATGAGGTTCATCAACGTCAGTGAAATCGTTTCAACGTAATACTGATAAATAATTGGCAAAGTTTGACAAAATGAGTTGTACTACGGGAGAACGAATAAACGGGATGCAGAATGAAAATACTATAGTGCATGGTACGTAGTATAACATCGTGTTTTAAGTGGCTTTTGAATGTTACGTTGTTTACGCAGATTTAGTGCGAACAGCACGCGATATTGTGCACGCAGCCTCTTTGACGCGCGTCCGATCGATTTGTTGGAACATTTATTTCTATCGTAATTCGATGATTTCTAACGCCATGTATAAAATTAATGGACATCTCATATTGTTTTTGGTGATAATCGTTAGATCATGACTCTAGTATAGGCTCACAATTTTTTTCCGTGGAAAATCAAGTTTGTGCATAGTGTGTACTCCGAGTGGATAAATGAGAGAGAATTATTTCCATGATTTTTATATTATTCTTTCATGTCGAATATCGCGATATTTTTTTTTTATTTGTTTGAAGCTTTCAAAAAATACGATTTAATAATTTTATACAGGTTTATCCACTATATCAAACGACTTCATTTAATATTACGTTGAAGATCTCTTGGTATTTTTGCGAAAGTTATAAATAGTCGCGCATTATAAGAGTAGTTCATTCTAAAATATTAGAAAAATATTCGAAACATTAACTTTAGTCATAATTATGTATATAATTAAGTTACATTTCATTGATTTCGTTTATATTCGATATCGGTTCTAGATTTGATACTTATTAGAAGACTTTTGTAAAAATATTTTGTAAGATTTTTTCATTTAATTCGATATCAGAAAATTGGAATTTCTTAAATACGTAAAATATTACAAATTGGAGTCGCATATCCAACGATCGGACGATTTATTTTTTGCGAGGGGGGAAACGAGAAAATTTTACATTAAATGAAAGAAAGGTATTAAAATGTGCTTTCGACTGCTGTTACTTAATTACTACATCGTTTTCGTGAATTATTAGCATTTTCCGTTTATAAAGTACTTTAACACCTGCCTACAGCAGATGTGAGGAGGGAGGGTCAAGGTTAAGAAAATTATTGGAAAATTTTCAAGTTCGAGTAGTCTACTGAATATTTTTTCTATCCAAGTCTTTAGCGATGTTAGCTCTATAAATAATTCGTATTGCTATTTATTAAATAATAATAATATGTGTCATTGTATACAAATTAACATTTCTTCATTGAAAAAAGAAAAATGCATCCAATATATTAGAAATAGCCACTAGGAATTCACTCTTCAATACACTTTTTGTACTTATTTCATGTCTAAATTTAGGTTTTAATATTCAAAAGTTTCATTTTTATACAATTTTTTTTCATATTAGGTAGAAAGCTTGTAGAATTAAACTTTAATGAAGTGCTTTGCATTAGGCAGCATTATTATTGGTAGTAATAATATTCATTCAAAGAAAATATTTATCGGTGCCCAGATACCAAAAAGGCAATGGTTAAGAGCGAGAAGGGTCCTAAGTTAAGCAATGATGAGGCAAAATCATCAATTACCGAATTATTTCCTTGGATCATAGACTTTAGAAAAATGTGCAGATGTATACACACGGACAAAAGCATGGCATCTTTAACAGAACTTATGCAATTTTATGTGAGGTAATGTTTAACATTGTGTCTGTCTTTTAATTTTCATTATTGGTTTACCAGTAACATTCATTTGTGGGTACTGGTTTTGAACTTAATCAAGTATACTATGAAAATGATGATTTATCTTCTATACTAAAATACAATTATACAACTTATGTATTTACAATGCTTTTAATTGTATGCGGAGAAAATTGTAATAGTTGAAAATTACTTTTATTAAAGATCTATAATTGTGTTTTTGTATTAGAAGAAAAGAAAAGTGATTCATAAACAAAACAGTTTATAATAAATGTAAAACTGTGTTTCTGAAGCATCCCAAATTTTATGTTTAATGCTACACACTCACAGTGCAATATAATGTTTAATTTATTTGTTTATATAAGGTTTCTGAAAATTAACATGACCCATTTATAAGATAAATTAGCAATAGAGATACATTATATAACAATAAGCATGTAACAAATCAATGCTTCAAATAGGAAAGGAATAATTATATCAAACAATCAAGTGGAGCGTATTCAGAAAACTTTTAGTATCATAAGTCTATGTATTATGAAAGAAAATTACATCCAGTTTATAGTAGTGCATCGTTACATTCATTTAAATTCATTTAACACATAAGAATATTATTTATTTGCAGAAATGTAAGTATCAGTGTAAATGAATGTTATACAAAACCTTTGAGAGCTGCAAAGTTAAAAGATTGTATTAGTGAAACCTTATTATTGTTCTTATACATTTATCGTGAACTATCAGAGGTAAGACATATTTCCAATTTCAGTGAATTTGATTGTCATTCGAGTTACATAGTTTTTAATACAATCTTAATATAATTTTGCCTTGTAGGATCACGATAGATCAGTTTATTTAAATAATATGTCAGATTTATTGGCAATGTATGTAGATATGGAACTGAAAGCATCTAGGAAAAGCAAAGAAGATCATGATAAAATTTGTGCAAGACTTACTTCTTGCCTTTATGTTTATTTAGGTATGTTTTTTTTTTTTGTACAATTATCTTTATTATATTTCGCATTATTCATGTATATTATCAATTGAAGTTCGAATTGTAATGTGTGAAATACCAAATTTATAAATATTTTCAGAACATTCCACTGAACATTTGTTAGATACATTGATGAAAATACAATTTACATGTCAAAATTACCATCATATTTTAGATCCTATAATAACGTAAGTACAAAACAAAAATTGATATATTTCTTCCTATGTTTCTTTTTTTAATTTTTTGTTTTGCTGCATTTTCGTCTATGCTTGTTATGCTGCAAATTTTTATAGTCCATTTCCGTTATAACATGTAATTGGCATATCTACCTGCATGTACATATCCTATGGAGTATTGGGGATTTTTCTTCATCTCAGAAGCTTAGATTTTTTTATGCTGTCTTTCTTTTTGCCAATATATTTTGTGTAACTATAATGTAATTGTCGTCTTAGATATAATCAGTAATCTTCTACAGGAAAATAATTAAAAGTGTTCCACTACATCCGGAATCAAGCATTATGTATGTCAAATATTTTCTTATTTATTCCTTATGGAGGAAAATAAATGGAGACGTGTCAGTAAGGAATCAAATAACTACAGCGGCGACTGTGTCATTGGGGCCACCACCAACTGCATTCCCACCAAGTATATTAGAAGATGTATTGCCAAAAGTGCCAAAGTGTCAACCAAATTTTACGAAAGCTCTACTACAGCAAAAATTTGATATTAAGAAGTGTTGCGAGTTATTTGTACAGTTCTGCAGAGACAACAGTGGAAGTATGTGTCAGAAAAAGGACGAATGTGCAAGTCCCAACGATTCGTCCAGTAGAATTTATTCAAAAATGGTATTAAATTTTTTATTTTATTTTCACTATTGTATAATATAGTTAGTTACATGTTATGATACATTTAATTTTGTTAATGTTTTAAAAAGAAGTAAAATAGTCTATCACTGTTATTAAATATTGTGACCTTTATGTAAATTTTGTGACTGTAAAAATATTGCAACGTGTATAATACTCGATATTTTCTCAAAAATGAATATATAGTTTTACCTATTTACATAAAGGTGATATATTTAAAATGATGTTTGGAACAAGATTAATTAAAATTTATGTTTATCATCAGCCGGAAGATATAACAAATAAACGTGTAGGAAATGTAGATGATAATGTAAATTCAATTATACTAGATAAAAATAAGCAAAATGAATCTATTTCTTTGCTAAACACTTTTAAATCTTTAAACTCAGAGGGGCAGACTAGCGTTAAAAATTTAGGTACTTTTTCAAATAATATTTCTACGAAACATTCCATGACTAATTCAATTAAATCAAATAAAGATCTATTACAAAAAAAATCTAAGAAGTCCAATGAAATTGTAATTATTGATTTAACGAATGATGTAGCGTTTGAAAAGTGTATAAAAAAGAGAAAGTCTAGGAAGCTTCCATGGTTAGAGGAAGTTAAGAAAAGAGTTGACTTGAAAATAGTAGAGGCATCACGGAAGAAAAAGAAGAGGATAGAACAAGAAACAGCTAGCAATTCGTTTTTACCCGACAACACGAAGAACTCTAACTGTCAAACTCAAGATACAGTTGAAATTATACATGTCAAAGAAATCACAAACTCCAAGAACAGCTTAAATACAATTCAAACCACAGACATTGCAAAAAGAGAAGAAATCCATTCGAGGACGAATAGTGAATGTAGTGATAATCAGAATGAAGTCAAAGAAATATCTAATTTGAAATGTAATAGCAAGGAAATAGATATCAAAACATCTCGCAGCACGTCTTCCCCTTCATTTCCTGCCAAACAACCTTTGGGCGATCATCATTCTTCTACCAAGCAGCTTTTGGATGCCTCAAGTGTGGTTATGGATGTCAACAGCTATAATGGTGACAATTTATTGGATACAAAGGATGATGGAAATATAAGTGGTAAACTTAACGAACAAACTGTGATTAAACGACTGATAGAAACAAACACTTTATCAGATACTGAAACGTTTAAAAGAGCTGAAAGTTTAAAGAAAATCTGTGATTTAGAAACAGAATGCCCTCATGCTACACGTAGTAACACGATATGTACTCAATGCAATTCCAAAGATAATATTGATAATTTTATTCTTTCTAATCATAATGTAGCTAAAAGTAAATTAGCTGAAAATGGAATGTCATCGACAGAATTAACTGAGAGTGAACACAGTGGCCAAAATGTATCAAATGAGGAAACGGAAAATGTTATTGACATAAGTGGAAAATTGTATATATCCGAGCAACCTCATGAATTAATCGACTTGAAAACTAAATGTTCAGAATCATCCACAATACAGCGTACAACTGATAAACATGATATCAGGGTTTTCGTTGAAACGGAGGATACTGAGGCTTTTGTTACAAGAAATACAGTGAAGTACGAAGAAGTAAAACAAACATCTAGACCTGTTGCAAGTTCGCAGCTGCAAAATACACCTGAATCGTCAGAAGATCAAAAATTGCCAAAAAACGAACTTACAAATGATAGAATAAATTTCTCCGAGGCAAATGAAGACCTACGGAAAAGTAATTCGAGTTGCGTTAACAATGAAGAATTTATTTTCGATTCTTATTCTGCAGATAAAAAAGATACATGCAGTGCACCTAAAACAACGAGTTATTCAAACACCACCAATGGAAATATCGGTGAAGTTACTAGTACAGCCAAAAAAGCTAACAAATTTGTTGAGAACGTAGTTAATGATAATTGTCAAAAAGATTCCGTCAAACGTATAGAAAAATATCACGATGAAACCAGTATAAAACGAAGTAACTCCAACGAATTATCCAACTTTCCATCGGACACTACGTCGAAAAGAGTCTGCGAGGAATTTTACAACGTCACGACAGAGAAGGAAGCGCATAATATTTCAAAAAGTAAATTTATCGTCCAGGACGCTGAATTGCAAGACAGTATCGACGGTCTCTCATTACTGGCGAGCGTATCTCAGCATATACCGCATTTAAAAGCAGAATCCGAAGCAAAGTGTGAACAAATCAAAGTTAAAGATTATGCTACCATGAAGAATACCTGTTACGAGCAAGCTACCGACGACGAAGCTGACACAAACGATTCATCGAATACCGTCTCTCAACTTTTAGAAAACCCTTCCTCTGAGATAATCAATAGAATTGTTGGTATTTATCCTGACGATAATCTGGATAAAGTAGCGCTTCACGTTGAGATAACATCCAGTGAGACGGACATCGTTAATGCTGAAAATGAAACGTGCAATTCCGTTTCGAATTCTGAAACACACCTAAGCTACGAGACGGATACACTTCCACACAACTTAGCCATTGAAAATAACATACAGACAACAAAAGAGAACACAAATGTTATATTAAACGGAGAGACAGTCGTTCTACTACAAAAATCTCCCAATAGTAACTTGTACATCATAAACAAAGCTGTTGAAAATCTAAAAGATCACAATGAAGACGATATGAGTAGACTGAAAGACAAAAGTTGGTTGTCTCCACCAGAAGAATGTGGACAATTTGAAGTCGTCTCATCGGTGGATCATGCATCATTTAATTTAGACTTAACTCAGTACGCTAAAGAACTACCGTATCAAGAGAATAAGTTTGCAATCGGACGGAACAAAGGAATCAAAATTGAACTCGATGAAGGTAATTTGGCGAATCTTCAAATGGAATCGAAGTCATATACCACAAAGATCCCTTTATCTACTGACATTCTACCTGTGACACCACAGATGTATCAAGAAGTAAACGTACTGAACATGGGGATGAATAAGTCCGTGGACAAAAGGAAGTCATCGAAAACGAATCTATCATTCAGGCAGAACATCAAGCAAGAGTTCAACAATATATCAAGCCACATTACAGCCAATTGTTCGATTCAAGGATGCAATGGAATTCATTCCCATCCCCACGAGGTCGACGCTCAGCATGCATTACATATTCCTGTAACACGTCCCACAACTTTGCCACCAATGTACGGAACAGATTTGTGTGTACCTTATCACAAACACTGTAATTCCGTGTCGTGCAACTTGCCACTTAATGCTACCACTTCGCTGCATTCGCATTCAAAGTCAGGTAGCCCCTGCGGAAGATCGCACTGCACCTGTTTAAATTGTACGTATGACATTGTTGCACATTGTAGGCAATGTATACATCCACCCACGGATACCCATGTGTCTTGTATCGAAAGTAATCCTTATTTTTTGCCGACTCATTCGTCAGTACAAACGCCCGCCGTCCAGGAACATGATAGGACAAAAACTGAAGCGGTGATAAGTAAGCTGTATGATGAGCAATTGTTGTGTAAGATAGAATCAAGCCTGATGCAAAGTAGCCCGTTGGAGAAGCTCGAGGTACAACGAGAATCGGAGAAGTTACTGAGAAAGGACATGGATAACAAGTTACCGTTAAAGAAAAGGTTGAAGGCTCACGCAATGATGTCTATGTCGTACGAAGAAGTGCCCATTAAAGCTGAAAAAGCTGACAATTATCCTGGTATACCTATGATGTCTATTGCCGCTTTGGAAGTATTGGATAATGCACAAAAGAGATCCCCTTCAATTGTCAAATCGGAATATAAATTTTCATGTAGTAAGGACGAAATGCAGAACAGTGATCATGTCAATTCAAATTTAGTGAGAAGAGACTATTATAAGGATTCTAGTATGCATCATAATGTAGCAAATGAAGGTACTAGGAAGCAGGAACGACAATTTTGTTCTGCGAATGGAGAATCTAGTGGGACAGTATGTAGAGATTCTTGTCAGCCAAACTTTAAAACATCTGGACAACGTAAAGAGATGAGTACAACGTCATTGAAAAGATTAGGGACGGAATTGACAGAACAGGAAGAGTCATACAAGAAGACAAAGAAACCGCAGTCACCTTTGCGACAAACAAGGAGCTCAAAACGGAAGGTTCCTAAGGTAAATTATTGTTACACCGATGTTGATCCAGAATGGAATCCGTCCGGTGAGTCAAAACGTAAACGTAAAAAAACTAGTCGATGATCGATACTACTTCATTATGAAAATTCGTTGTAAGAGATTGCTATAATGGATTAACTGTATATATACTGTTTGGCAACACTGTGAAACTGTAAAATTTGTAAATATGTAAAAACAGAAGAAGAATGCATCCTTTGGAAGACTTGTATGAATAATTTGTGTACAGTTCAACATTCGAAGATCCATCGTCACGGAAGATTCATTGAAGATTCACTGAAGAATTTTAAACAACATGGAAGATCTTTAACTACATATTGTGTAGTTATTTAACTAAAACCGGCAACAGTTTCAGGAAAAGGATGTCTCTGCACTTTGAATATATTATTTACTTGATGTTACTTCACAATGATGTTTAGGTCGTTATCAGTTTGGTAGGATTTTGATTTTTCTCAAGAAATTAAGCACCCAGAGGAGATTCTCGTTTTCGCAATAAACCTACAACTTTTTCCATACTTTGAAATGCAAACATACTTTTGTATATAGTTACAAATGTAAATATGGTAATACCAAATGATAGCACGTGAACACTTCTACTTTACCATTCTCGCATTGGAGGTAAGATAATAGAAGATGATTGCTTAATATGTGAGGTAACAAAATTAATCTGTTCTTTTCTTTTAGATGCCAGCGTAAAATGGTGTTTTCATTCAGTGGCTATATCAAATCTTTTTCAGTTTGATCACGAAGGAATATATAAATTCAAAGAAATAGAAACGTTATCCTGATGAGAGGAAATTGGTAGCGCAGTGTTGGAGCAACGAGTGTTTAAATGTCATTGAACAATGTTTATAAAATGTATATGCGTAGGTAAGATGATCGTCATTGATGCAATTCGGGCCACATGTTCGCTTGATTTATATTGTTCCGTTTTTTCATGCTTTATCATTCTAGCTTATAGTTTAAAAAATCCTCTATGATACTTAATGAAACTTTGAATTTCAGATTAATTATCATCTTATATTCAAGAACTTCAGGGAAAATATTTAATGTCGGTGTGTGATGTTAATGAATTTGTCTAATTCCACTCACATAATTGTATCGCCGTACGAAAGTAGAACAGGAAATACTTGTTAATTTCTATTTTTTCAAGCTAACAGTTTGTCTGCTGATGTAGTATGAATATTTATATTTCATAGAAAATGAAATTACGATTGTTTATACGTGTATACGTACAAACATTACAATGCAGGTAGCGTAACTAGTCATTGGTTCATAATCCTCAAGTAAATTAACTTTCCTTTAAAAAGTTAAAACTTCTTGCGTTTTCTTTATGTGATTAATATATCTGATTTAGCGATGCTTTCAAATTTGTTGTTAGAACTTCAACTAAACGTTTAAAGGGTATCAGAGGAAATTAAGATACATAATTTATATGATAACAGGCCTTATATACTTATCAAAATAGTAGAGCTTTTCGAAATTGCTCGATACGAAACTTGAAATTAGGATAGCGCCTTTGCATAATTTGTGCTTAAAGGATTCAACGTATATTTTTAAAAATTATTCATCTATTTTCATTCGGATTACACAGATCGACGTATCTATCACTGTACAAATTTTAATCGAAGAAAAGCGTGCAGTACGTTTAGAATCCTTCGGTATAAGTAATAGAAAATTCTAAATCGTTCATTCATGAGATATTTTTCCTTTTCCGCATTCCTATTAAGAAGGAATAATTGGCGTTATAATTAGAGATAAATTGGCAGTTGGTGTGTTATATATGAGATTATTGGTAACAACATGGTTTCCCACTCAACCTAGAACATTTAATCAGACGAGAGTCTGAAATTCAGTTTTTTAAGACATTAGTGCCATACCCTCATGTCTGATATTGTACCTGTGATCATTAACTATCATGTAACTAACATTTTCGTTGCATAAAGAAGTTGTACCTCGTTACCTGTTTTAATTGTAGATTTTTCGTTTGGGATGAAGGAGATTGTAGATTGCTTGATACTCTGATTGTCATTTGTGATGCAACTTATTTCGAACGCTAGGATTCCCTTGTGGGAAATAGAACATTTGATTGACCGTCGACGTTTGGTTGTTACTAAAACTCGAGGAATCACTATTTCTTTAGGGATTGCCGAGTGTCGATGACATTTCCGTTGCTGCTTATTTATTGATTTACATTAACAAAAAACAAGTCTGATAGTTTTTAAGTTGAGTTACGAGTAAAACCATTATTTAATTTAAGCGTGAAACGTAATTAGGCGCCCAAAATTCTAGTAATGTTTCCATTGTGTACATAGAGCGGGTATAAATATTTCATTACTTGCAAATGAACTATTAGTATGGGTGAAATATATCGTAAAGAGTCTAATGTCCTACAAAAAATTACTTAATTTAACCACTTGCGCTATAAAGACGTGCCACGCACGTCGAGACACTTTTGTTACAAAACCGCCAGCGACGTGTATACCACGTCGAAAGGCACTTGTCGCAGAATCAAAATCGACGTGCGTGGCACGTCGGCTAACAATTAGATCGTCCATTATTTGAGCTACAGTTTCAATTCTTTACCGCATGTTATATTGTAGAGCGCGGCACAGCTACCGAAAATTAAATCGTAGCGCAAGTGGTTAATGTAGTAATATTACATCAAATGCCTCATTCATTCGTGTTCATCAAAAATTTGAATACTGTGTGCGTGCGTCCTTGGATGTGTATGATACAAACGTATGCGTATCTTGCGTGTGTCTGCGCGTAGAACATTTTTTCATAACGACAAATAAACCTGTATTTACGTATATTTGTAAATGATAAACGTGCATCGTACGACGCATAGACTGGATACTTTGAGATAAATGCATTGCATGAGATTAAAAACTAACATCTATCGTACATTTAATCTTATGTTCCCAATATAATGCTATCACGTTTACAATTTATAACTTTCAACAGGGTAATCGTTCCAATTACTAGATATCGTTATGTTTTGTATAAGTAGTACCTATATGTAAAATGTACGATTTGTGGAGAAGTTTCAATTACGTTTATAAAAGGTCTTACCGTGTTTTTTTAATGTGTTTGGCGAGGTGTACTTTGAATGTAGCAATTGTTTCCAATATATAGATGTATCTATTCATTATGATAGTCTGTTCTATGATCTCGTAAATCAAATTGATGTTTTTAAACGATATTTCATACCTTGTATTCGATCCAGACAATACAGTTGATCACGGGGAAGAAAACGATAGACCTTAAGTAACAAGCGAAATAATGCATGCGGAAAAGGTACGACAGATTTGTAGTTATATTATGTCTTTATGTTATTTTGTATCGTGTCAATTGTTGTTTGAGTCACTGATTGGTGTGGATAAGAATGGTAAAATAAAAGACGTATAAACGTTTTATTTAAAAAAAAAGGGAAAGGTTTTATTCCTTTATTTAGTCTCCGCATTGTGTATTGTCAGTAACCTGCCATAAATCTCTACGTAATTGTGTATTTCTCGTAATACTGGCGTTTATAAAATAATAACTGAATTGTTGATAATTCATGATGATTTTTCTATCGTACTACTTAGTTGAATAAAGTAGGAGGTATATTAAGTAATGCATATAACTGGACCTATTAAACAAATTGTCTGGATATAAAAAGAAAACGTTTAACTTCGTTATACATTTTTATATATTTCCAAAACTTTATAAAATCATGACGATACATAGCACAAATGTCTCGTTAGATTAGCAATTTACATTTTTAGTTTTTACGTATTGAAAATTTTGTTTTCATCTTATTATTATCAGTGGGATCGATAGAAAAAGAAGGTGATGCAGATGTAACTTCTAAAGTCATTAATAAAAGTTTGTCACAAGTAATTGGCGCATTCGGTCGACACAATTTTACAAAATACAACAATTCTATCGATTTACATGGAATACAGTTGTAATTCTCCCAAATGTACACATGACGTCTAGTTTTGGTATTACAACGGTGTAATGTTAAGTTCGGACAAGAAAAAGAAACAATTATGATCAATAATCAGTACAAAATCATACATATTTAAAACTTAATGTCTATAATTTGTCACTTAATTAAGTGTATACAATTGTATAGAATTAATTTAGATCAGATAAAAGAATTAAATTTAAGAAAAAATAAGCTCCATGTTTGCGTGTTTAGGTACAATGTAAAAATCTTAGTAAATAGTATTCCTAATTAATTAATGCCAAAGATATGTTAACACAAAGAAAAAATAGTTTTCCACGGTATTTTAAATCTTGAAGTTGTTTTCATTCGCTTGGGCATCGAATTTATACGTAAATTCTTTGTGCAACATAAATAAGTAATCATTTATTGTAATGAAATTTTTTACTTTATGACTAACCATGAGTAAATGATGTATTGGAGTAATTCTTCGAATTCCATATGACCTCTTTTTAGTCGCACATTGTAATAAATTGAATGACTAAGAGTCTTAAATGGAATGTAATATAACTAGACTTCGTGGATGATTTAAGCGGGTACAGATATTTTCGAAATACATAATTGGTCTTGACATAATGTTTCTTATAAAAAATGGAACTACTCCATGTTGAAATTATTATTAATAATATTTAATTGCTTCCACAGTCTTTTACATACAAAGACAAAATTTCAATATGTAAAATAGTTTGATGTAAAAAGTGGAACAATAAGATTTAACGTAACTTTTAGTATTTAACCGATTATATATTTCCAATTAGTACTCCTGGCTATAATTCAATAA
Source organism: Cerceris rybyensis (assembly GCA_910591515.1). NCBI lineage: Eukaryota > Metazoa > Arthropoda > Insecta > Hymenoptera > Crabronidae > Cerceris > Cerceris rybyensis. Next base: position 13,388,891 of record OU342790.1, read on the forward strand.
TTCTCGAGACACATGATAGCCTCTTTCTATATAATACTATAAATTTATATTTGAAAACACTTGGAATCAAGGAATACTTTTGTACTGAACGTATCCTAACTTACATAAAAAAATGTAACAGAACAAGGTAAATAACATTTGATAGTCCACAGAAATTAATGTTACTTAAATTAAAAAATAATCGATAACACTCTTTGGGAAAATGATTTTGATGAACGAATAGAATCCTTAATAATACAAATATTGCTGTATTAAAAAACATGCTCATACTGAATCCTCATTAGGAAAAGGATTAAACCCACTAGACTATAATGATTATTAATACATAAAAATATATAACACGAGGTACAAAGAGATTCAGTCAAAAATTCAGGTGTCACACTTATGTTCTATCAAAATTGATTTAACGATAGACAAAATACAGGAAAAAATGAAAAATCATAATAAATTAAATGAAAAATTGTAAATAAATTATAAAAATCCAAGAGTTAAAGTTATAGTTTAATTGTTCAGATTGTATAATGGAAAGTATAGTTTTTCAGCAGAGGAAAAAAACTGAGTAGTTTTCAGAACATATATGTAAATTAGTGGTCAGTTCTTTTCCAGGTCTTTAGGATAATAAGAGTTCGTGTACTTATAAAACCAAAAAAAAGCTTTACGTATTAACAGGATGATTATTGATATGGCAAGGGAGCTTCATTCTAACTTTCTATAATTCTGTAGTAAACAGAAAATAATCGTATCATGAAACATAAAAATTTTCTTCTTAGAAGACTACGTTATTTCCCTGTTATAAAAAGTAATCTACTAATTGTGTCATGATATATTCGTTTTCATTTTTACGTTACTACTACGTTAACATTATTATTCAATGAAAATATAAAATTACAAGGATTGCTCGAACAAACTGGAAAATAATTACTCATCTTCCACATGCTTATATGAGAATTTCTTTGTCAAATGTTAGAAGCGTTTTCTGCGTAACTTTCTGTCCTTAAAATAGAATTACAATCACAATTTTTCGAGCAATCCTATCGTGAATCGGGAATTGACAATATTCTTGGATATCGTATTTCGAAAAACGTAAAATACGTAAGAATTGTAAAAGCAGTTCAAAAAATTTAGGGGAGTACCGATTACTTTGCCACCTAAAATTTCAGATGTCTATGTTAACTTTAATAAGATTATCTTATGTTCCAATGAATTACTTTTATTAAATAATGAATTACGCTGATATTTATTTTTGTTTTAAATAAATAACTAACGTGCGCAACTATTAATGTAATTATATGAATTCGTTTAATGTCTTTTTACAATAAAATGTAGAGGCATAGGCCACCCTAAGAGTTGTCTGTGCAAAATGTAAAATTAATGACGATAACATAAAAGGTACATTGTAACATAAAAGTTCGAAAAGATTTTATCGTAAAATCTTGTTAAAGAGATCTTTCTTATATATTTCTTATATACTTTATACTTAAAAGCGTACTTCATTATTATCCTTATGTTTTTATGTACACTTATTTACATATACGAATTATGAGTAGCTTATAAATTATCGAAAGTGTCGAACAAATCGGGGATACAATAATGGAGGTAATTTATTTGACTTATGGTATTATACCTTTTGTTTTTTGTACTAAAAATAGAAACATCTCAGGCAGCAAATCGTGTCTTAAAACTTCGGTGGAAATTGTCATTATAAAGACAAGATGATACTTAGACAATTATATAAAATTATCGTAATATCCAGAAACTCCTTTGTTTTTAATTTTAAGGGATGCTTTTCACTTATTAGCATCAAATGGCCGAGGAGTTAATCTCTGATAGTTAATTTTTTTCGTGCAAAATAATTGAACTCCCTGAATTACAGAAATAGCTTTTGTACATTTTAAATTACTAATTAGAAGTAATACAGAAAGAAAGATAACAGCTTCGAGTTAAACAAAATTATAATTTGCAGTCTTTACCAAGAAAAAGACGAATTTCAAACAACTGTTCTATTTTTCACTGTTAATAGGATGCTGATAGTAGAAATATTACAAAATTTCATCAGAATTAAAAACAAAGGTTGTTGAATATTTTTAAGGTAGTCTATGGAAGGAAAATTTGATTCGTATAAGATTCCTTAATATCATATTTGAATAGTAGTAGCTTTACCTTCTAATTAACTTTTAAGCAATAAAAATATATTAGATGTATTGCTGTTATATTTATTATGCCAACAAGGTATTCTGCAATATTATATTGATCTTTACTGATTAGAGATCAGATCTCTACTAATCGTAATTTACATTTTTTTATCAGTTATACCATCCGTTAAATGTGATCTATACTTTGTATATATGTATGTCATAACTGGCATTAATGAGTAAAACTTACTTTTCATTATGTATGTAAATGTTTTACAACTAGCAAATGTGCTGTTGACACCTTTGGGAACCATTAACTCATCTTACTATAAAGGAAAATATTTTTAATTTACGAATCTAATTAATTTGTCCTGCTTCCCAAACCTCTAAGCTTCCAAATTTATTTCGAAGTTCAAAAAAATTGCCAACGTACGTAAATATTATTATGCTGTATTAATATTCCTTAAATTTCTTAGCAATGACCTCTTTATTACATTCAGCATTGAATATTATTACTCACCGACTGTACCTTTTCTTCTGTCTCCCGTACACATGAAATCTGTGAACAAAGTAATCATTTTAATAGAAAATAATACATATTTTTCTTTTAACTTTGATTTTCTTCATTGAACAATTTATATAAAATCTATTGCAATCACACATTAAACAAAGTTGTAACGGCTTGCATAGAAAATAATAAGCATGATGATATTAATGTATAAATATTGCAATGCAAAATTCTTACCTGATCGCTTAAGAACTTTTACGAACCGCCAAATAGCACAATAAATATTTCTATACTTTATATACCGGATTTCTATATTTAATATTGTAATTATTAAATTTACACGTTATCTCAAATGTATATATAAACAGACACCGTCAAGTTATCACAGATGAATTTTCAGTTCGATATTAATAATTCTACATTTAAATATTTTGCAAATATTAACGTTATAAAATTATTTAAATATAAAGAACAATTGAACGGTTAATGTATAAAATCAACGATTAAGAAGCACCGATGTACGATTAATGGTGCGATTTCGAAAAATATGTATCTTCGGTGAAGTTGTATCTTCGACTGTTGATCTTCCGCGGAGGTGTGCAGTCCGTTTTATTTTTTAAAAGGATGCAATTTACAAATTCAAAGTGAAACCACCATGTAACATTATGCATTGAATTTTTATCCAACTTTTCAAACAAGCTGAAAGAACTTTGGAAAGAAATTTACCTGTCTTCGTAGAGACTATACGTTTCTCTTGAGTTTCTCGTTGATTAACAAAAGAAACAATCGTATCTCTTTCCACAATGGGCAAGAATTTCGTTATTTTTCTCTTCTTCAGAGACGTCTCTTCGTTTCTTGATGTCGTGTCATTAGTAATTAGTGGTTTCTTCGTGAACTTCGACTCTGGTGTATCCACATTTTTAATTGACCATCTGCCCTCAGATTTAATTACAATATTGTCAGAAGCATCAGTTATATGTTTATCCTTTGGTGAATTTATTTCCGTAACTTCTGCGCCTACTTTTGTGCCCTTCCTTGACAACTTAAAGCAAGCCCTGTTCCTCGATATATTTGATTTTGCTACAGATTTATAAGAAATAATTGAATCTTCCGAGATGCTTGGTACAGATTTGGTACCACCGGTTTCAGAATCATCTTCAAGGATGACGTCCGCCGTAGATTTACCATGGAAATTAAGAAGAATCTGCTTGTTCTCAGACACGCGTTTCAACTGCTGAACATCTATGCATTTAAATTGCTTATACTTATTTTTTGCATTATATATCGCATGCGGTGAGTTTTGTTGATACGATAAATGAAATGCTGATAACGGTAATTCCGATAGAGTTTGCGGATTCTGATGATTTAGTGGATTAAACGTGAGCTGTGCATATCGCAAACTCAGCTCGTCCGGATTTTTCGTTTGGGTAGCAGAAGGTAATTCCTTGCTCTCTACGTTTTCTTCTTTATTCTTCCTCTCGTATCTCAATTTCCTTTTCGATGATCTAGATTGAACGCTCAATTCTATTGTGTGTTTTGCGAGAGAGCTCTTCTTCCCTTCACAGCCTTTTGATTTTTTTTCATAAAGAACACTGTGCGAATTTACTTGCTTCTTTAAATTATCACTTTCGGAGTACTCGCACTGCGAAACTATGGTTGTGCTACTACGTGATATTAAGTCCGTGGAAGACAATAGGTCATAAGAATCCAATGGCTGCTTTGTTACAAAACTTCCTCCAAATTCTAAAGGATCGTTTTGATTCGATAGGGTACTTATTAGCATATTAGATGAGGCATTTCTGGAAGTACAGGTTTCAGACGTTGAGGAATCTGTTGTATCGTTCAAACATTGAACTTGTTTGTCAGTGTCTTCTTTTTGATTAATACTTAAACGATCTATCATAGAATCGGCATTAAGTCTATGACTAGGACTAGATAGAGTATACTTCGTGGATGCTTCTTTTAATTCGGAAGATGAGTGTGAGAAAGATAATGTATCCTTAATTAGCGATGGAAATTCGACTGTTCCTTCATTACTAGTATTCAATCCAAATCCAACTATATCTACGTTATTTCTATCGATAAAGTTCTTTTGATTATCATAAGATTTTGTTTCTCTCTGAGACTGCATATTTTCTACACTACTTTTCCTGCTTAAAGGTACTTCATCTCGAGGAGGTAATTCAGAAATATCGTCACGCGTGTTCATTGAAAATATCTCTTCTTCTAGACTCTTCTTGATTAATCGTGGATTAACGGTTTGGATATTTGAATACATAAAGTCGCTCGGTACAGAATCCATGGTTGTTAAATCAAAATCCAATAACGAGTTCAATATTCCAGTAGTTCCAAGACTACCTTCAGGCAACTCTTTTGGAGAAGAGTCCAGATTCGATGAAACATATGGTTTCTTTTCATTCTTATTCGTATACGCCTGTTCCGACTGAGAACTAAAGAATTCTGTAATGCAATTTAATACATTAGTTGAATTATCGTAACTGATCGGTGACATCATCGAGGATTGCGAGTCATCCACGAACTCAGGTTCGTCTTCCATAATCATATCTCCGTTCAGTATGCTATCTAAAATATCGATATTTTCAAATTCGTCTATAGAATTCGTTTTTGGCGTTTCAGTTTTATATGAATAATTTGACAATAACGTTTCGCAAGTTTCACCATGATTTGAAATGTCTTCGTTACTTTTCTCATCGGGCATAGATTTTACAAAATGCGTTTGACCATTTTTTATCGCATCAATTCGGAATTCATTGCTCTTTTGTTCCGTTGTGATTTTAGGACTTTCTATAATATCTTCTCCATTGTTTATCTCCTCAATTTCGGTTTTTATGTTGCCGCAAATGAAATTCTCTGGTAACTTATTTTGCGATAATGCAACACGGTCGGTGTTATTTTCATACAAATACATTTTGCCCGAGTCAGATGTTAAAAGCATTGTTTGCTTGTAATTCTTTAAGTCGTACTCCAAATGACTTGACGTGGATTTCGTTTCACATATGCTAGACTTGTGGAAATCTTTCGAATCAGTGGCATCCGTTATTTGACTTTTGTCGTATAATTCTAAGACCTCGTTCAGTTTGTCTGAATTTGATAATGCATTCATATTATGCGTCCAACGGTCTAACGATGACCGTCCAATCTGATCTCCAAAAAATGTGGTTGATACAGCACACGAGTCTGATTTTTCTAAACATTCTACTCGTTGCTTTTCCGCGTGTACAGACATAATGTGCTCACCGATTCGATTTAAGACGCCCATACATTTATCGAGATCACTTAACATGCACATTATATTTTTATCAGAAATAGATTTCTTTTCGATTACATTATCATTGGCGTTCTGCACTATATCTTCATTTTTCACTACATTAAATGGATTACTATTTTGATAAGCAAACTGGTTTACATCAGTTTTTTTCGAACAACCTGTACATTCGTTTATGCTACAAGAAGATATATTATCCTTTAAAGCCTCTGTTATTTGCGAACTGTGATTACTTATTGATCTAAAGTTATTTACATGACAATCTACATTTTCTATGTGAAATTTGTTTTCACAGTAATTATCAACGTCGGAGTTTATATTATAATCTGTACTTGTTGGTAATTCTTGCTTTATATGTTGGACATTTGTAATACTACTTTGGCACTCTTTGGAGTTTGTTTGCTGAAGAAATTTTTCTTCTTTTCCCTGGGTATTAACGTCACTGTTAGCTGTGTTTCTATTCAAAAAAGTAGATTGCGAAGATATTTCCTTAATTAAGTTTAATATCATTCTGGGATCTTTAACATTCTGGCCAACAATACTTAAAAGTTTCAACAGACAGGAAACTCGGTTGTGTTGCAGTTCATCTTCTTTTAATGATAATGTACAAATATCACAGTGTTTGGTATGAAGCGTGCACTTTAAATTCTTGTTTCTTTTATCACATTCCTGTACGTTCTTTAATTTCATACAATGAATATCGTTTTGCAAAAGTTCTCTTTCAAGTAGAACACAACTTTCTGTACTTTCGCTGACTTTATTGTCCGATATCGGTAAATATTTCAAAAGAGTTTTATCAGCACAATTATCGGAGCTTGCTGTACTGTGAGCGTCTGCAATTTCCACTTGGCTTTTGCCTTCCAATTCATTAACTGTTTTATGCATTTTGTACCTTTTTCTCATTATTTTTAACCACTCTAATTTCCTCTTATTCTTCTTCAATTTCCTATTCTTGTTAATCCTTGTCGAGTCGTCCTCTTTAGTTAAATCGATAAGTATTACTTCCCCAGGCTTCAATTTTGCCATTTGCTTGTATTTTTTAAATCTACTCCGCTTCTTCGTCGAACAAACTTGCGCATTGAACTTATTGCTATATGTTGAATCTTTAGTTGAACAATTATTTTGCGACGTAATAATCTGAGTCTGATCTTTGTTTAACTCAATGCTCATAGACTGCTCTTCAAAATTAGTTTTGCTATATACTGGAGTAATCTAAAATGTTATATAGAGTTATAAGTTGCATATCATGCGAAGACCACATAATTAAAAAGAAATTAATTACCTGCGATTTTTTATAGTTAATTAAAGTAGAATTATTTATTAAGTTAGAGTCTTTAAATTCAACAGTACTTTTTTCTTCAAATGCTAGAAAATGATCGCGTGCTCTCTTTAAATCGAATATATTTGACTGCAATAACCAAATTGTTTGATTATTGTGTTCCATAGGTGGTTTTGGTATAATCTTTAGTAGTTCGTCACGCATTATCGGCATATAAGGTCCTAGCAACGTTAGCGCAATTTTATTCACTTTCTTTTTCTCCTCGGAGCTCTCCTTCATTTTTTTCCAAAATTTCAAAACAAGCAAATATCTAACATAATCTATGTCCGACATAGGTTCCTTTTTTCTTCTTAGAGTAGTAAGACTTTTCCTGTACCAAAAAAAAATATTTCATTAAACAATATAACACTTCGTTTGTAATTACAAAAAATATGAAATGTTCACGTACATAAAGATAGGATCACATATTTTTGTATACTTCTTTGTAATAAGTTTTATTCTCAGCAATATTCTGAATATATGCTTTTCTGAATTGCCTAAAAAAAAATTCAATCACATCATAGAATATTAATAATTTTTTATCGAAATACATTTAATTTCTTCTCTTTACAGAAACATGAATGCTGACGAAATATGCAGAATGGCAGAAAATATACGCAAGTACTGTACGTACTTCATAATAATTATTTTACTTGTTCTTTTTTTTTATTTTAACTTACTTAAGTATATCCATAACATCGTAAATATTTTTGCTGCTACTTTGGACGAGTCTTTGCAGTGTCTAAAAGTTTTAAGCTCCATTTCTATATATAGTTCCAGCAGCTCTGACATTAAGTTTAAATATGATTCATGATCAGTAATGGACTACAAAAAAATCGGTTGTTAAAAAAAAGAATACCCTTTCATTATTTTGCAATCGAAATTGCGCTTTCTATTTAAAATTAGTTATTATTGAAATACCTCTTTGATGTCACGCCAATAGAAATGGAAGAATATCAATGTACTGTTTAAATGACTTTTTAGCTTAATTATTTCAAATGTTTTTATGCAACACGTGTTTATACTGGTTAAGATACTTCTGAAATATACAATGATAGTAATCAAACTTTTCAAAACAATATATTTACAACAGAAATATTGTTTTCATTGTATTTAAAAAAAGAGTCAAGATCTTACTGTGTATAAATTGAAAGTAACTGTTCCAGTATATAATAACTTCTATTTCCAACTGATGAACACATCATTTTATTGAATTTATTAATCCATAGAAATGTTTCCTGGGATGATTTTACATTGCCAATGCCGATATCCAGATTTTCACAATTCTCCGATACATTAATCGAATTTGTACATAACTGTGCAACATTTCCTTTGTTTTTTTCGTCCATTGTTACACTTTGATAATGCAAGTTGCCTGTAGTAAAGATATATATATATATATATAAGTATCAAATGTACTTACAGGACTAATATGCGAGAAGTACATAGATTAGAGAAAAGCACAGAAAATCTAATACAATCTTTGTACCCCTCATATTGTATCATAATTATAAAGTATATTACTTGAAGAATCATTATTGTGTAAAAAATCAATCGGAGTAAAGGAACTGCTTATGTCTGTATCCTGTGTAGGCTGGGCCATACTGTCTTAAAAGTCCTTCTATAAAACCTACAAACAGGATATTTCAACTTGGATATTATACAGAATTGTTTAAAGAATAATATGCAAAATTTGTGTATGTCAACAGTAGTATTTTAAACTGATATATATTGCATACTCATTAAAGTCTTTTTCATTAAAGTGACATTCACGAAAAATGTAAGATCACTCTGCAACTAGATGTTCAATTCAATTTTACATTTTTGTAAAATGTTAAAGAACCTAATAAAACAGTGATACATGTTAAGAAATGTCCTGAAAAATTCCAATTACTTGAATACCTTAACAATTTTGACATTATAGCAACTAATACACAGATTCAATATAAAAAATAATTTTTCAATGTTATACTAACGAATTAGAGTGGAAAAAATATAAGGTGGACATATACATGAATACGATAAAGAATAATACGAGAACTGAAAAACACCTACCTCCTGCGAACGCATATAAGAGGGTTAAAGTCGTTACACCGATCAAACGTAAAGGTGTTAAGTCAAACCCGCGCATTTGTTAAATAATTCTTCACGTTGCATTAGGGACAGAGTCCTCGTGCTGTCACGATTCCGATGTATCCACGCATCAATGATACATACTAGGGACACGCCATGCAAAGCTTCTTTTCGGACAACAGTCAACAATGATAGTGCGCAAGTTTCCATTCGCGCGAATTCTCTTTTTGAACTGTGTCTCAAACTCCGACGATTTGAATATCCTCACTTCCTTTGTTCGTGTAGTGTTACATACCCGCGAAAATACAAAGGTTAACGAGGATTTATAAAATCACCCGTTTTAAATCACGACCTGGCATCCCCATCGTCTTTTAGTTGCGTCGGGGGCTATACATACACATGTCTTTTCTCTATGTATTCGAGTGCTCTTTGCGCCTCCTACCGTCGATGCATTTCAACCTTGCGACAGTTTTTCAAAGAAAACGCGACGCCTGGCGTCGACGCTATTTTAACGCCGCCGTGAATGTAGCATATTGCACTCAATATGAGAATTGTGCCGGCAGGTACGGGCGCGTCTTGCACGGACCCCTTCTATATCTTACGGTGCTCAATGTATAAATTTTGTGTTGAGTGTTCCCGTAATTTCATATGATATTTCACATTTGTTAAAATTTTAAATACTTTATTGAATCTAAGTATATTTAAGTCACTTGGTGCTTGTTTTACTCATATAATCGATGGATGTGATGTTAAGAAAATAACGAGTTACTTATATCTAGTGGTTGCTATTCGATATTCTTGCAAATAGGAAACTGTTTGAAAATAATCCTATACTGACATTTCTTCATATGTGTATAGTGTTGCATCGAATCATAATTGGAGTTTTTTTCCTAATGGAATGTAAATTTTTAAACACCACTTGAAAAACGATGGAAATTTTGTTGATTTTTTTCTCAAAAATTGAGTCTCGATTTCAATTGTTCCAATTAAAATTTTAAGTTCGTATTATCCTCGACGAAAATGTGGAAATTTGAGAAATCTCACGTGGTTTTATCGCTTTTCGTGAACCCGGTGAAGTTGATACGCTCCTGAAGAGAGAACTGCACACCGAAGCGCAGACGTTGCACGAACTATTCGGCTATACTAACCACTAGCGGCCGATCACGTATGTGACATGGCGTCCGGGTAGAAAGAAAGTTGACTGTTAAATAAGCGTTAATGTTGTTTTTATGACATTGACCAACCGAAAAGGGAACATCCGAGGCCGCGAATTTCCCACAGACACCGGCATTGATGGTAATGCATGCGAGGAAACCACAAAGGATCAGCGATGGGTAGGGTACCGCCGTCAAATATCCAATCCTGACACAACCAACCTCTACTCGCCTCACCTCTCATCTCCTAAGTCCGTCCGTCCGACCCACTCGACATCACTGCTACCGCCATTCGCGGGAAGATTTTCCTCGATGGAAATTTCGCTTTCCATCCAGGATGCCCGCTGTCTCGTGATTTTACTCATGACTTATTCTGTATGATTTCAGGTACTTCGAAAAGCACCAGGCCCATCCCTATCAGGTAAATATCATTCGAGTAATTGGTGTCGGGGTGTTCGGAGGGGGGTAATTCGTCTACGGAACGATTGCATGGATAATTTTACCGCGATTCTTCGTAATTTACTATCGGCGAAATATCCGATTAACATTTTCCCTCGAAAATTTTCGCGTGAAATCGCGCGAACTTTGATGTCAATCGCTTTCTCGATAGTTCAGATTTCCCGTGCTCTCTCTTCCTCTCTCTCTCTCTCTTTCTACTTTTTTTTGTTGTTGGATATTAACCCAACTAGAAACAATACTCCGATTATTACGAAAAAGATTTATCGTGTATCGTGGATAGATAGATTTTCTATTTTTGTCGGAATATTTTTCAGAAATATTAGATCGTACATTTTGTTGATTGTAGTTTCGTAAATTCACACGGTTTTATAATAGTTCTATATATGCTCTCTTTGATATGTGTTTGACTGCATTATAACAATTCGTTGATTAACTTCAATGCTAATTCTTCGCGTACACGGTCTTAATATCGGATTTCTGTCGTTTTATAATGAAATTTCGCGTAAGTATACCACGAAAACATCGTGAACAGCTTTGTGTTCTATTTTCATTAGACATTTGACAGACTCTTCATTGTAAAAATCTAATCTTTCTTTTTGTTAATTACGTTACTGACTATCATTATTGTGTGATATATTACCTAGAATCATGATATTTTTCAAGTTATATTACAGCAAACATACATATTAAAATGTGTATATTTGTTGATACTTGCTAAGTTCTATTTGTTATCTGAGATTTATTTATATTAAGCTAACTACTCTCGTTTGAAACATATTTTTTGGGTGAACATATGCAAGAAATAATATGTTACTTTGAATTTTTCAAAAAGCAAGCATTGTGATTTTGTCCTTGACTGTGGACAATAAAGATTTATAAAAATATGGGTTAATAAATCGTATTTTAATTTCACCATTATTGATTTTCACCAAGTTAACATTGAAAATTAATCTTGTTATGATTTATTTATCAGGATTGAAGGTGTAACAGAAATTTAATTTCATCTTGTAAACATAACCTCACTCTTAAAAAATCAATAACTCATTCTTGAACATTATGTAGATTACAATTAGTATATTAAAATTACTAGATTAAAACATCAGATAATGATGTTCCTCATAATATTACTTTTATCCAATGCATTGAATTAGCTTTATTTGTGCAAGTTGCTCTTTAATGTTATATCATTTCTAAAGGAACAAAATATTTCATTGTTGAAAGCTTCTGTGTAACATATCATTTTTAAATGTAATACTTGAAGGATATTAATACAATGCACAGGTGCATACACCTAAATATTGCATTTAAGAAACTAAATATTTGTTTCTATATCATTAAAACACGTGTAGTGTATAGATTAATGTCTTACTCTTGTTAATATATCAAATATGGTTATATTCATTCATTGTAGTCATGTAATGATAGAAAGGAAGGTGAAACAATGACTTTGAAAATACTTTTATATAATTTATAACAAAATATTCAATAGATAATGATTTCATTGGATTAATGCAAAAAATACAAAGTAATTAATTGCATTATCAGGGGGGGAAGATTCCATAGACTATAAAAATAATGGAATTATTCATATTTTTATTAATCTTTCATTACTTTGTTTGCAGAACGCCAAATACAGCAGTTCTAAGGGTGGCTACTCCTCATCGACGACATCGTCGGATAATCGCTACGAAGGACGAATGCGTGATTCCCCAAATGGCAACTCTTACAGTCCAGCAACCGGCTTGGGTATGGGCATGGGAACAGACAGGGATAGTCCTAGGAGCTACACATCCAAGCCCCTTTATAAGAAGGAGAGAGAAAATAGAGACTATAAGTTATCCTCTTCTAGGGACAAGTATTCCGGTAAATAATATTCAAGTCCTGTTTTACAAAATTCGTAGTATAACATAATTTTAATATCTTGTATAACAATTTTAGAAATATGTAATACTGAAAACATTTGATGGAATTGTTTCAACTTAAAAATTTATGTGTATACATTGATTAGATAGTCTTTTAAAAATTAAAAACATGATACAGCCAATTTTCCTATAACGTAGTTAATTTATTTTTTATAAATATGCACAAAAAGCAGCAATGTTTTATAAACGATCAATTTTCCTAATTTAAAAGCAAAGTTTTCCAGGCTAACATAATGGCATTATCTACTATGTTTTTAAATACCGTAAATTTGAGTAATTTCTTCACAACCTATAATAATATCAAAAAGTATGGTTTTCATTGAATTGTTTTTTATACTGGTTGACAATTTGTACTCTTAATATTTTTATTATATCATACATTTAATAATAAGTACTTTGTAGTCAAATTCTACTTTAATGTATTCTCGTAAGTATTATTGCACGTGATTAATAATGAAAGCAAAACGTGAATCGAAATATTTCGGCGGAGATTTTATTAAAATGTACTTTATTCCAGTAGCACATTCCCGTAAAATGAAAGGCACATACGTTATTGGAAAAACGGCTGTACTTCCGTACTTTGAGAAATAAAGTCTTAATTCTTCTTTCTTCAGTATAAAAACAGGGCTGTGTCTTAACATTTTCAGCTGTAACATGCTTGCTTGCATATGTGTAGATTGTGCACGATCCCCAAAAGACAAGAGAAGCCGTGAGAGCAGAGATTCAGAACACAGGACCAACCACGATAGGAGTAGTGGGGAGGTAAAATTTTCAATCAAACAATATTCATTTCCTTTAGTAAAATATTGAAAACCATAAATGTGTAGCTAAAAGTTGGCTCATTCGGGATGCTATGATTTTAAAGTACTTATTTTTCGATATCTATTTTTACAAAATGCTAAAGTAAATGATAAAATTCTACAAAATATTCTTGTCTTTGTAGACAATAACATAATTCATATTTTGTCGTAATCTTAACAAATTTTTGATAGTAGAATTACATCTTACTGTGTTCATTTTTTGGGCCACTTCTAATAGAAAAATGTTTTAATTTCTTTTCAGATTTTACATCCTATAAAATTATCGTCAAATTCATCGAGAGAATCTTCATCTCAAAGAAAACCAGCACACAATTCTTGTCAGGTTAGTATCTACTGAGTGTTAATTGAATAATTTATTCGTGACGCTTAAAATCAGTTGTCTACATCTGATAGACACAAAGATTAAGGAAAGAAATGTTTCTTATTATGACTCTTGTAAATATTCAAATATCCTAAACTACAACGTTTTCTTGATTAACATATTTTACGCTTGTGCAATGGCACACTTTAGAAGATACTTACGAAATAAGATTTAATAGGTGAACAGGTTCAAGACATGGACAAATATAATTTCATCTTTTCGAACAAGCTTTGGAACTTATATTAAATACTTTCCACCGATTCAATCGTTTCCGGAAATTTTAGAACAGTCTGTTTAGGACAAACGCGGTGATGAGCGAGGAGGGGCAATGGAGCGTTCAGCCAGGTTTGGCGATTGGTCAGAACATATGAGTTCTTCGGGCAAGAAGTATTATTACAACTGCAAAACAGAAGTATCCCAGTGGGAGAAGCCACGGGAATGGGTTATTCGGACAGACAATCGGCAACGTCAGTCCAATGATTATTCTTCTAGGTCAAGTACGTCTAACAATATTATATTACTAATTTCTTAATTCTAATTTTTTAAATTATTAATAAATAACAGTAATTAATAGTATCTTAACAAGTATCTTGATACTTATTAAATAGTACAAAATATTTTCTTTCTTAATATAATGAAATTCGTGTTTAACTCTTTAACAATCCCGCCGATTTGATTTTACTATTGATTCTCTCGTACTGATCTATCAAATATATCATTTAATTTTAGTACAAACTTATAAAAAGATTAAAGACATTACAAAAGACTTTAAAGTTTTCAATTTTATTGATAACACAGGTCATGATAAACATTCCAACTCGCGGTCAAATAGCAGTAGCAGCGTGCGAGATGGTAAATCATCGCGTCAGTCTGACAAACGCGAATATTGGAGTTCATGTGGCGGAAGTGGTAGCGGTAGCAGTAGAGAAGATGTTTCTGCCAGAGAAAGGGAAAGAGAAAAAGAACGGGAGAGGGAACGAGAACGTGAAAGAGATCGGGAATCGTGTAGAGAAGAGGCGGGAGTGGAACGTCAAGCTCAGGATATGGATATTTCACCGGGCGATTCCACGCCGACCTCGGAACCTTTAACATCCTGTACTCATGATCCACTGCCGCAGGGTCCCGTTCTGTTAGCTACTGGTATGTTCAAAATAATCAACCCATTAATAATAATTCTGAACCACTTACGGATTTCTGTTTATAGCATTACCTCGATTAACATCACATCCACCGTCTACGCCACAAACACCCGGAAAACTTAGTTCACCGACGCAACAACAAGGGAATAGTAACGCTCCGGGACCTCCGGTTTCGTTAGCAAATTTACCGAGACTTCTCTCTCAGATTACAGGCAATAAAGAACAGCCTGATATCACCCCACAAAAGGCACTGCAAACAATTCAGACAGCCATCCTGTTATCTCGACAAGTAAGCGAATATGTAATAATAAATCGACAGTTCTGTCAAAGTATCTTTTTAACAATATCTTTTCTCGTATTATTATTTAACACTAAATCTATCGAGGCAGTCTAAATGAATGGTTGCCAATTTTCTTTGAACGTTCCCTAAATTAATAAGAGAATTACGGATTAAATATCCCATTTCTATCTTCTAGAACGTAAATTACTTAGTGAATCCTCTTTTTCACCTCTTGATTTTTCTTTTTCTAAAGTATTTATTCCGTATACCTAAATGTAATAGACATAACGTCGATAGTTTTGGTGGTAATTTGTTATTATGTTCTTCGTATTTTCAAAATTTGGCATCGTTGTAGAAAATTTAATAATTGTTACAAGAATATGCCTGTATTTTAATTTCACAATGACTCCGTTTCATATAAAGTCAGTCTTGAAATTTGTCTGACTTTTCTGTTTCTGCTTTGTCTATAGCAATCCGCTAGTGGTGAACGAAATAACAGTGGGAATGACGTGATGGTCCCGCTAAAAGTTGATACAAGTGGCAATATTGCAAGCGAGGGACCACCTACGCCTACACATTCGGAAACCCAGGATTGTATCGACGCTCGAAAATGTAAGTTGATAATTAAAAAGAAGGTGTATTGATAAAGAATGAATATAACCATTCATTTTTAATTTTTTCTGCAGTAACAAGTCCTGGGGGAACGAACTCGGGTGTACAAGGTCTGAGTTCGTTACAAAGTCTTAGCACATTAGGTTCTCTTGGAAATTTAAGTAATACAGGTTTACAAGCATTATCTAGAGTACAGCCTCCTTTAACACCTTCCTTAACACCGTCACTTGCTAATCATTATCGGGAAGATTTAACGCAACACGTGCGTGCCTTTCCTGCTGATATTCTTGAAAAACAGGTACATAATTTTTAATATCCATGGTTTTAATTTCATCTATTTTTATGGCAAATATGTTCGAATGGAAGAGAATTGTTATTCTTTACAGGCACAGAAACTTAGCGAAGAAGCACATACAATGGGAAGTTTGGAATGTACGAAAGTGTCCGCGGAGTTGAAAACGGCACGATCGATAGTGAGGCTGACAGAAATTCAGGCAACGTTACAGGAACAAAGGTATGACAGTCCTTTATTAGATTAACATCACAAAGTTCTCTAACGAATGATCAACGAAACGAATTTTATTAATCGCGCATCACACGGCAAATTTCTTTTTCTTAATATTCTAGGATATTATTTCTCCGTCAACAAATTCAAACCCTGGAGGAGCTAAAATCCCAAAATTCCTTCATGTCTGATGATTCTTAGTGTAAGAAACTTTATAAAGTAATTATAATTACAATCTATAATTAATTCATGCAAAAAATAAAACATAATTATTAATATTCTCATTAATATTGAATAATTAAGATTGTACCTAAATTATAATATCATGATAGAAGTGATATAATAGTAAATGAATGAAATGGGCTGCCCAGAGAGGAATGGCTGTTGTATTCGTCAGCCAACGAGTCTTAATATTACAATTAATTAGCAAATCCACCTCTCTGGGAAGCACAGAAGGCCTATCCAACACGCAACACAACACTAAATAGAAAAATGAATCAATTCTATCAGTTCATTGCAAACTTATTGAATTGTCCACATCGTCTTGTATTACCTATGTTATACGTGTCAATGTTTCATATCCCAAGTTTAAGCGGCATTTTAACTAGTTGAAACATTTTTGTTGTAAATCTCGGAATAAAATTCGTGCCACAAGTTTTAATACAGTTTTTTACCGCCATTGTCTCACCTGTTTCCCTCGAATCGTTCGGATTACCGAAACATTCATTTAACGATGTAACATTGTTTGGTAACTTTGTAGTATTGCCATTATGGAGTTAATATGTAAATGTACTTATGCTTTTTAGATGTAATTCAGCTCATTCATATATCAAATTTCCTGCTATACATGTATCGTTAATGATTTACAGAGATTTACAATAACTTTCAATGTATTAGCTCCCCAAAATAAGTGTAGACCAACATCGCATTCGCATAGTATCGACTATAGAATTGTGCCAAAAACAAAGAGAGAGAAATAAGTTGAACGCAGCGTACCGTAATCATAGATAATTTTTATTTTCCGCATAACTCCTTGTACAACTGTGCAACGTAATGAAACGAATTACGTTGTATTACTGTATACTTAGCACTTCTAATCAAACTTCAATAATAATAGTAGTAATAATAATAATAATAATAATAATAGTTTCAGTAGTAGACGATGTGACAGTTGGTAATAAATTGGAATTTTTAATCGATAATTATTCGACTAATTTTAATCGGAATAGAAATCCTTTAATTTTAAATCATTTTATGTGTTGTTAGAATTATAAAAACCAAGAGAATGGAAGAAACGCGCCCCTTTTGCCCACTCAACTTTTTGTTGGGAATGTTAAAAAATTAACCGCTTTTTTTTTACTCGTCATTCAATGAATGCGCAATTTAAGGTGCTTTACGCATAAAATAAAGAAAAACGCCTTTTAATAACAGCACGTAAAATCATGTACATACATAGCTGAGGATGATATAAACCACGAATACACTATAATAAGTCATAGTATGGATTTCTTATTCTGTATATTTCTTTGAGGAACTGTTAAGGAGTGAGCTTGCTGCTTACAGAAATAAAAAGCAACGTGAAACGTAGTTGTCGAACAATACATTTTATCTAAGGATTGGAGACTGCGACTGAATTCGTATTCTAACATTTGCTTTTAGTTACTTTTTGAATGCGATCCAAAGGGTTTCTACGTAATACTACGCATTGCTTGCTCCGTATGTGTATTTACTAGAAAAAAGAAAGAGAATTTGAAGTGCAATTACATCGTGCGTTTTTTTTTCTTGTACCGTAGATAAAACTCTTTGGTTCGCACCGTTATTTTCTAAATGCCCTCCTAAAGTCATTATTTTACTAGCTACAAATTATAATTGTAAACCCAAAATTAAACATCATCGCTTTCGATTGATATTTTTTTTGTATCCTAATATTGTATGATATAATTATTACGGATACAGAGGAGGATAGTATTAAGAATAGTAATGGTAATAATGTTAACGTGAATGTATCCTATTCACGGTGTTTCTCAACGCGAGCACAATAGCTCTTGTCCATCAGAAATGCTACGCGCGAAAGCAACGTCACCTTTATTCATTAAACTATAAAATAAGAGAAACTACTTGCGTTAATTAATTCAAGACGTGTTTTATAAAGTGCGCGTGTGTCCAACGTCTGTCCTGTTAAACAGAATTAATCTCTAACCGTTACACCTTTATACATATTAATATTAATTCATTTTTCTATTATCTTACTTTCGTCACTTGTATTTATGTAATTTTAACAAATTATATTTGTTTCATATTGTACATTCCTAAAGAAACAATTGATTCGTAGGTCAATGATTCTGCCTTCCATTAATATCATATAAAAGAGAACATTGAAGTATCATTTAAGCGTATTATACGAGTCCCGTTTTGTGCGAATAAAGATGGCCCATAATATTCTGCATATCATAAAAATCGGTTAACCCGTTAATTCGTGGTTCATCGTTTGAGAAACACCGATACTCCTTTATAGTAATACCTAACATTATACCATGTCATGAGAATGTAATAGCTCCTCATAGCACCTGAAGCATACAGTGAACATTCTCCCATGTACATTGTATTTAATTACAGTCAGTCATTGGACTTATTTCATAACAAACTCTCGCATTTGTGAATATTAGATCATTGCTTAATACATTCTCAATATAATCATTACAGATATTCTTCTTGTAAATTCAGTACAATACATAATTTTTCATGGACTAAGATTATAATAAGGCCTCAGAACGTTTGACTCATTTTTGCGACATCTCATAACTCATAGGATTTTCCATGTATAATGGATTTCGTTACATTAAAGTATTCCAATATAATCCATTGCAACGCAATATCTTTTCTGGACAAACGAAAATCGCTAGTTTCTTGTGTTTTTTTTCCCCCGTAATGATAATTATAATGTTTAATATGACAATATTGCACTATTGATCTGCAAAACTAAGTTTCATGAACGAATTAACAAGAAATGAAAAACTAAGATACAAATATTCTATCAGTCATGGGATGTTACATATCTATTGTTGAACGATTTCAATGTTGTGTTCTTCAATTATTTATGCAAACATATTGCAATGGAGAGTACAAAGTGCTACAAAACAATTCCAATATGATTTGCTTTACAATCGTTAATACATCTAAGTTATACACTCGTTATGTATTTTTTAAGGCCATATACGAGATTTAATACAAAGGTACTGCCCTTTAGGTCAGTATTTGATATATTCATTAATTTGGAAATTTGTCTATTGATAGACAAATGGACGACACAGCCTCGACAGAGAATGTTCACAGTGTAAGACAGCAGCACAGACATATCTCAGCGCAGCCTCACTTTACCATTGATTATAGTATTTCATTTTTAGCTGGTAATTATTGTACAAAGCCAAAGTCCCTTAGTTATACAGTACAGCTATATGTTAAAGAACCCTTCGCAGATAAGATCTCCACTCCATAAAAAAAGAAAAAGAAACAGGTTGTATAAGAAAGGTAATATGGAATTTAACTATTTAAACACTACTCTTCATGCGCTACAAAATTCAATCGGTAATGTGCTATGTATTAAATATGAAGCCAAAATGTTTTGTTTTTATCATTTTCGTTTAATTAAAAACTACTGTTTTACAGCACAAGAAATAATAGCTACGAAGGGTATTTGTAAAATGTGTAATTTAACTGTCAACGCGGAACCTAGGTTTTTGTTAATTTATCATCGTCTCTTAATTATGTACGCGGAAGTAAAAAAAATTGCCTTAAAGTCTACGTGTAAATATTATACAACAACGTATAGAACAACAATATGCAACAAAATCGTTTTGTACCTATTATATTTACTATGGCAGAAGGTGGGTCTTGTGCCGAGTTATTCTTGGCTACTGTCAATTTTAAGCCAACAATATAGACATAACTATCCTAATCTTAAATAGAACGTGCATGATTCAATATTAATTAATCAATCAGCGCACGTCAACTAACTACTTTCTGCTTTTAGGGACTTCTAAAAAGGATGATTCACTGTTCTTGATATCTTGGAAGCGATTTATATTGTTACACTTACATGTACATAAAGTAATATCACTCTTAATAAAATTGCACTCATCGTGAAATTATGTAATTCTCAGATCAATGTAACAGCATCGCTTGATCTGTAAAAAAAAGTTATAAAAAACCCGAAATGCCGACATTGCTAAAAAAAATATTTAACAAATAATCTAAAGAATTTCTGCCATATCCGTTGAAAAGCTTTAAAAAATATTCGAGATTTTATTTCCATTGGTAATTTACTTTTACAACGTTTCAACAGAATCTTTATTTATCCAGTCTCAGAGAAATTCAGAGTGATACGTATTTATTATGTATATTGTAAAAGTTATAATAATGCGTAGAACTGAAAGTTACATCGGAAACACATTATAAAAATATATTCGATTTCGTAGTAAAATTAAAAAAAGAAAGAAAAAAAAACTAATATGGGAGAAGGTAACTCTTTAGAAGTCCCGCAATAATTTATTCTCATTCAACATACTTTTCAATTTCTTTTTCATTCACGCTATGATAAAACACGCAACATTATTATAATTTAATCCTATCAAAATGGCATTCAGTATTTTCTTATAGGATTATTTCATTCAATATATAAAAAAAATATACAATTTCGACTACTCGATGCAAACGTTCAGTAATCGCGAGTTTGTACTATCCGAATGCCATTTTCGTGTATATTACACTTTTCCTGGACTAGTGCTACAAAGATTGTAGGGCTGCCCACGAAATCCTAATTAAAATATAATTAACGTCTATATGCAGTGGGACTTTATTGATATACAGTCAATTCACAATGCTCGTAACGTGTCAATATTTATAGAATAAACAAATCATAAATCACCCCGATCACACGTTCATTTTTTTTTGTTCATTATAAAGTTCCTTCTAATTTCATGTACCTGACCGTGTAAAAAGTCATTCATTTGAATTTAATAAAATCGTTTGTCGGGTCAGGATGATCGGCATGATGTACGAATATAGAAATAAAGTTCTTGCATTTAGGTTTCCGCAAGATTTAGCCAAAGTAACATTACAAATGAAACTTTTTAAAGATGCACTTTGAAACTTATTTACTTCTCTGTTTCTTTCATTCCTGAAAACGTTGTTATGAGCTGTGAATGACTTATACTTACCTCAGGGGTACACTCCCACTAGTCATCCCCAATTGCACGTGTGTAGTGCTTATCAGGATTCATTATCGAGGTACTCTCACCTTTCATCGAACTTTTTTTTTTGTTTTGTTTTTAATGTCACGTCAGTATGTGTTCAGAGTCCAGTTTGGGCAAGGTATTAAGTAATGCGACGGCATTACGATCTGTCTTATTGGTAAAACTGGCTTCATGCCAATGTCGAAGTATCATCCATTATTATTGTATAATTTAAATAATTTATAATTTACAGATCCTGTAGAACACAAGTGGTTGTACGCAAGCATATACCATCGGCAGATTACTATATTACACAAAATGCTTGGTATACCACCACGCTAATGTGACCGGTCGGTGTATGATATTTTCAATGTACCATACTGTAACTTTTTAGCATATGTATATATATAAAAACATACCGGAACACGCGGCTGCACTAAATGGATGTAAAAAAGATGCACCCGAGTGTATATACAACTAATCGTGTGTGTTACTTGCCCTCTACCGCATTCGCCTAACAGCCTTTTTGAACTTCCGCGCTGCGGTGGACTGTGGCGTTGCGCTGAAAAATACAAATTTTAATTAATATCTGTTACAAAAAATATAAAATGTTGATTTTATAATTAAAATTGTTTGCCTACTTGAAAGTTGGCGGTGCACTGCCACCAGTGAAATTAAATGATGGTGGTGTATTCGGATCAAAAGTTGGTGTACTGCTAAGGGGATTGAAATTAAATCCACCGGATGATGCAGAAGTAGATGGCTGTGGAATGTAAAATTGAGGAAATATCTTAGCAAAAGATATAAAGTACTTATGATAAGGATTAGCAATTTTTAGTATATCGTTGATAAATCGATCGTTACTTTACTTCGAATAATGTAAATAATACTAGTAATACTTGGTCAATGATTGTAATTATAATTACCATTCCACCGAAATTAAAACCTCCCGAGGATGTAGCAGGTGCTGTGGATCCAAAATTAAACCCTGTATTCGTAGAAGGCGTAGATGAAAACGATGGTGGTGGCTGATTTTGCGGATTAGATTGTTGTGCACCAAAAATTGGAGGTGCCACAGCAGTTTGACCAAATGCTGGAGTAGCGTCTGGTTTAGGTGCATTGAAGGTAAAGCCAGTAGAACTGTTGGATGCAGGATTGTTGAAGGTACTACCAAATAGATTGCTAGATTGTGGCGTATTTGAACTGCTGCCGAATGTAAACAGTTGTTTCTGCGTCGAGCTAGCAGGATTAACGGTATTTGCAGAGAAGTTAAAACCAGTTCCTGTTTGTGCTACTGGCTGGGCCGGGGTGGTGCCAAATGTGAATAAGTTAGAATTGGTTGTAGTACTTTCACTTGGCTTCGTAACCGTGAAAATATTAGGTGTTGATTCAGCAGGAAACGTGGAAGATGTATTATTACTTCCAAACACCGATGGAACTGTTGACCCAAAGAGATTTGGCGTGGCGGCTGTTGTACCGAAGGTTGGTGCAGGTTTATCTGTATTTCCAAATACAGGTATTTTCGGCTCAATTGCTCCGAACATCGAAGGCTTATTTTCTGTACTGCCAAATGTTGATACTTTGTTTTCCGGGATTGCAAATGCAGGTGGTTTATTAACAATTGTACCAAATGTTGGAGGTTTACTCTCTTCTGTTCCAAAAGTCGTTGTAGCTTTGACGTCATTGTTGCCGAATAACGAAGTACTTGGAATATTTGGGAATATTGGAGTTCCTGTAGTACCACTTGGTAGTGCAGTGGAAGTGGTAGTAAGTGAAGATGGTGTTGTCACTGCTATTTTATTTTCGCCAAATGTAAAAGCACTGGGTAAAGCCGAAGTGGAAGTTGTCGTTGCAATTTGTCCAAACGTTGGTGCAGATGTTGCCTGTATACCCGGCTTTGATTCGGAAAATGTAAAGGAAGATTGAACAGTTGACGGAAGACACGTGGTCGTTACGGTTGTTGAAGTACTGCCGCTAGCAGTTGCCGTGGTGCTTACTGTACCAAATGAAAAGGTAGAAATTGTCTTAGGTACTTCTGAAATTCCCTGATTAACAGGAATTAATGTATTCGAACTTGGAGGTGCAGAAGTTTCGGTGCTTTCTACTTTTGGCTTTGATATTTCGATTACACTACTTCCAAGCAAAGAACTCTTCTCTTCTGTCTTCGAGCTGACTTGAATTGGAGCAGATTTAGATGCGCCGAATGTAAAAGTAGGTGTAATTTGTGTTGCAGGCGGTACAGTCAATGATTGTTTGTCATTCGATACAAGTGCACCTTCGCTTTTCGGTACACCAAATGAGAAAGATGGTGTTGCTTTATTTTCCGCGTCTTGTACCGCATCAGTCTTTCCGGAACTGTTTGCATTAATCTGAAATCCAAATCCGCTTTCCGAAGATTTCGATGCAACGATGTCTTTGTTCTCGGTCTTCGTAGTTTCAACTTTTTTCTCTTCTTTCTGAATGCCAAATGTAAATTGGTTGACCTGGACCTTCTGTTGACTATCGCCAAATTTGAAACCGTTCAAGGGAGGTATACTATCAGCTTTCTGATCTTCCTTATCTATGCCGAATTTGAAACCACCGGTATTTGCTGGCATACCAAAACTAAATTGTAAAGTCGAGCCAGTAGATGTAGTAGTAGAACTTTCAGACTTCTTTGATCCTGGCTTTGGAGCAGTACAAGCAACACATTCTGTAGCTTTTCCATCATTTTGTAACATACAAGAGTCACAATTCCATGCACCTTCAGGTTTTTTAAATTTATCTCCAAATCCATTAGTAGGTAGTGGTGGTTGGACACTTTTAACTGTAGTACCGGAATTAGGTTTGGCTGTGTTACAGCAAGTACAGGAATCAACGGAAATGGCATTGTAAACCATACAACACGGGCATTCCCAAGTATCCTTCTTCTGTTTAAATTTATCCATGATATCATTATTGTTAGTAGTTGAAGTTTGCGATGGAACGTCAGTAGTTGTGCAAATCTTCTTATTGGGTGAAGCATTCGTGTCTTCTTCATTTCCTGCTCTCGCTGAACTCATTTTTACTGAATTTGGCTTAGATGTTTTACAGCAAGGACACGTGGAAAGGTTCACCGAATTCTTTAACATACAACCTGGACACTGCCATGATTCTTCCGAAGATGTTTTAGTTAAATTAGAATCTGTCGATTTTTTTACGTTCAATTCGGTTGCAGTCTCAGTACCAGGTTTAAGTGAATTGCACGCTGTACATTTAACATCTGTTTGTTTGTTTCTTACGTAACAGGATTTACATTCCCATTGAGTACTTTGAAGTTTGAATTGAGCTCCAAACGAATCATTAACTGCTGTCTTTTCTTTGTTGACATTGTTGGACGTTGAAATTGGCTCAAACGTTTTATTAGCTTTACGATTTTGCTTAGTAGCTTTGCAAGCAAAACATTGTGTTTCGGAATTGCTATTCTTAATCAGACATTCGGAACACTCCCAAACAGTGGAAATATCTTGCGATGCCTTCAAGTTTTCACTTTTATTTGTTTCCACAGCACTCACGTTTTTGTTGTTAATGGAATCTGTCTGTGAATCTACTTTCGGTTTTCCTTCATTTAGCGTATCAGGTTCAGTTTTTCGAGGTTTCGAGCAGAGAACGTCTGTAACACTTCCGAACAATAATTCAGACGAATTAGTTTGAATTTTGCCCTTGCCTTCTATTTTTCCTCTTGGCCTCGCTGCAGTAGACGAATTGGACCATATGAAGTTTTGCGTTACGGTAGGCGTAGAATTAAGTGCTCCTGAATTAGGTTCATTATCGATACTTTTCGAAGATACACTAGAATCGTTAGAACTGTTCATCGACTGTTTATCGTTAGCACTGATGGGTCTGCTAAACGTGAAATTATTGATAGATTTCAAATTCTTTGCAATACTGGTTACTTTAATCGGACTTGCAAATGTAAAGATTTCTTCTTTCTTTACAACATTCTTATCCACTGCGTTTGACTTTGGTGAAGTCGTAAAGTTAAAGTTGGGTAACGAAGATATTGGTAATGGTATATTTGGTAAATTGATCGCTTCGACTGTTTCTTCCTCATCAAGGTTTGTCTTTGCTTTAGCTTTAAGTTTGCCAGGTTGCTTTGAATCATCGTCAGCTTGAGTTCTAGAAAACAAAAAAATATCGGATAATGTTAGTATCTATCAAACAGTTTCAAACATTTCTCTTCTGTGATGTAAGATAACATCGTAAGTTGAGAAATTACCTAAGATGATACTCTTGAGGTGGTGGTAATTCACTTCGTGCAGAAACAATTTTCCTAGCTGCAACTGTGGTATCCTGTAACTTTTGACGCCGCCTCAATTTTAATATATCAGGCACAGTTGGTACAGTTAATTCTCGCGTTAAATGACGCAATCCAATTCTTGACGTTGGCGACGCCCTTTCTTCTCGTGGTCTTTTCTTACTCATTGATTGTGCTGTATTATTTGTGGTTTTTATCGGAATTTTCTTGGCATCTGTTATCGGAGAAGAAAAGTGCTCTAATGCTTCTAATATTTTTTTAGCAGTTTGACTCATGCCCGATGAATCAACACCTGCTGAAGTAGACGGCTTTACTTCAACACTTGTTCTCTTTGGAACTTTAAGCTGAATCTGTAATGACAAGCATAACATATTTTTTTCGTAACTTAAACGCAACACAATTATAACTGATATTTGAATTTAATCAACATACCTCGTTCGCGTTATTAAATAAATTTCGACCACGTTTATAAAGTCCAGCAGCATTTGCTCCCCCAAAAGTAATATTTCCATTATAAAAAGGAGAAGATAAGGGAGATGCACGGTCCAGCGTGTTTGTCATAACTGATGCATTAAAGCTCGGTCTACGACTGCTTAGAGAATCTCGCGAATTATTATCTAAAAATAAAGATCTTGGGGTTTGCAAATGATTGGCTGAAAAGAAACATAATATTTTTTTGAACAACACTTCCAAAGAAAATTTTACTGTCCTATTCATATTAAATGTATTATATTCCTATAGCATTTACTTTCATCAAACTGATAGTATCGCTTTAGTATAAATCCTACTTACTGAAACTTAATTTGTCATCTAAAAATCTTTTTCTACCAGAAAATGAAGAATTGTATGAAACATTTAACAAAGCTTCTTGTCTATTTGTCTGTGGAATTAGAGAGCTACAACCACTTGTGCTCTCGCTGGATTCAGAATTGTCATCCATACCATTTGCTGTTCCATTGTTTGTAGCAGCAACTAATGAATTTAAGTCAGACCTTTGAGGAGCTATGCTCCTAATATCTGTTGGTATCGCGGGTGTGGATGATACTAAATGACCAACACCGCTTGGTCCAGCCGTTATAGGTTCAGGAAACTCTCCAGACTGTAAGAACGAGTCAGCTGAGTAAAATTCTTTTTAAAAAAGGTGTCTGTTGAACTTATAAAATTTACCATTTCATTGTGAACAGAGTATTGCTGTTTACAGGAACTGGTTTTATTAATCGCAGATTTAGATCTCGGTTGGATTGAGAATGTTCCGGGTGGATGTGTAACATCCATGCGAATACATGGTCTTTTTAATGGAGGAGGTTTCTGAATATCCTCTTCAGCCTCAACCTCTTCAGGATTTTCATTATCCTCTAATATGTCTTCTTCACCTTGAGACGAGTTAAACCACTTACTTATCCATGATCTCTGTGGTATGAGATCTGTTACTTTTGTTGCCATTTTTTTTACAAATGACTGCAAAAAAATAAAACGATCCTACATGATACTATTTCTAGTTAAATTATAGAGTCTCTAAAAAAGACAATTTATATGCCTATAGCATTAATGATTCACGTATATATCATCATTGCCATTTACATTTATGTATTATTTCAATTATCTCAAAAGTAAAACTTTTGTAATAATTGCATTACATAGGAATAGCTACTAGTTTTTAGTTAAAGGAAAATTTCAATACTTTGAAAACAGGCATGATAAATGAAAGGGTAGCTGATTTTATAAAATTCAACACAATACAAAATCATTTCTCTATATTTTTCCATAAAGGACGTTAATTTCGATGATAAGTGTATTAAATAACGTATTAAAAATAAAAATATCTATCGATCTATCCTATCTGACTCATACACCCGAAAAATGTCCCCTAAAGTTTAACATTTTAATACGTCCAACATTTTCTTCAATAAATATCCACCCGTATATAAATAGAGTAACAATTATACGCATTATAAAAAAAAATGTCATTTCTTCGAATTGAGGTTAAAAACGAGCGCTCGAAATATATGAATTTAGATCTCGAACGTTAATACAACATCATCGAGCAAGACCTTCGATTCCGATAAAATAATACATTTTCAAAAAGCGATTGCGAGACGTTGCGTGAATTTGCGTAAATTAACGATTTTTTTTCCTATAATCGTCAATCCTCTATTCTCGCAAGTAAATCAGATAAATAGGAATCCGATGTTACACCGTTCAAATCTTTTCCCACGGAGAAAGTACGAAGTGCGTAAGAATGAAAGAGACATTGTGAATCCACACGCATTTTACTCATAAGGAATCATATTTCAAGGTTACGTCTTATAGGTGTCTCGATAGGCATCTTGTGGGTGCAGTGGTATGGGAAAGATTGAGGTTATTGAGTAGGACACGGATAACCGTGACATCGCGTAGGTCCGATGAAAGTGTATCGTATGAAAAGGGCGGGCGCGCGAATTTATAGCCATTCGATAATAGTCTATAATTTGATTGAAATCCAATCAAAGAATTAATCCGTACGATAAAGCGCGAAGAACCGTTGGATTTAAGGCAGATTTCGTTTTCTGTTGCGGAGGGACTCGTGCCAAAAGGAGACTACTCACATTGTTCGCGTCATAGGGCTTCGTATTGTGCGACGACGATCGTCTTCCACTCAAACTGTTACTCCCTTTAGCCATGTTCGGCACCGTTCGCTTATTTACGAATACAGAACGCGTAAGAACAACTTCGAACGTCGCATCCCAAAATTGTCAGGGAACCACCACCTTCGCGACTGAAACCCACGAGAGAAAATATGGCCGACCTAAAGACCGCCACCAGGGTGCCAGGCTTCTCTCAAATACGCGCTCGTTGCGCTTGCCCACGTGACACTATGCGCGCCCGCCGCCTTAAAATCAGTGTGCCGCCATTATGCTCTTTCATTACTTGTGAAAAAATGTCTCCACTTTTATGCTCATAGCACAGATGACGCCTGTATCGATAAGTCTCGTTGGTATTTCATCGACGGATATACTCTTCTTCTAGAAACTGCAAAATATATCTTGCGTTAATTCTTTGTATACGATGTTAACGTCTTAAAATGTTGAACGTCGTGGGGGGTCAATGGTGACCGGGGTTGTTGAATTCGATGAAATTTTGTATGATTTTTATATCGTAATATTTACGGATATACTAATATAGTTCAAATTGAAATATTGTTATTTGAAAATTAAGCTACCGTCGAATATAGAATTGTGTTTACTTTTACATTTCTATCGTATAAAGATTTGATTTTAAGAGAGGAAATTTTAATTGGTTAGAAATGATGAAAGTAGTGAAATACAGGTGGCGTTCGATGTGTTAATGTAGCGTCTTCCTTGAAGAGCAAATATATGTGCTTTAAGATTTTATAAATATTTCAGCTAATTGTTTTTGTGCAATTATTTTTATATAAATGTTTTTTTCATCGACGATCCACGTGATGAAATATTGAACATTAGAACTTAGGGACAAGTAGATCATGATTGATTTCTTTGACTTGATTAAAATTTGTTTACATAGAATTGAATACGACATTTTTAAAAAATGAGACGTTTCTCGATTAATTTACTCATATATATGTACTTATATGTGCTATTCTGCTATTTTCTACATCGTCCTGCAGATAATAAAGTGTAGAAAGGGTAGAAAGTATTCTTCCCATTCTTCTTCCATCTTTAGATTCAATAAAACCTATCTAGGTGGCGCTTCGACTGTTTTATTCTTTGAATTCATTTTCATAGCTATTTATCATTAAAATTATATGTATTACTAAATACTAATTAATTTTAAAGTTTTTCTAATTTTTTAATTTGTACTAGGATAGATTCGTTTAGATACAACCTGACAGAAACACGTATCAGATGTTTCTCCTTCAAATCTCAAAACGATCGAAGCGCCAAACGCGCGCGTTTTATTCAATTCATTGTACTGATACTTGTGAGAGGTGTTATACAAATAATTTGATCAAATTGAATTCCTGTTTCATCGTGCAATTCGATTATGATAAATGTTAATGCAAAAACGATTGAATTATGTCGAAATACAAACAACTGTTGACGTTACTTTGCAATACGTTCAATTAGATTCTAATTGATTCTTCTAATTATTAGAACATTGCAATGTAGGTTGCATGAGTTCAGGCGCTACCCATGTCCAATAATTTAATTTCAATTAAACTTCAGCTCGATACGATTATGTTTTACAGAAAATATTAACACTTTAATGGCCGCATGTCTACATTTTTTCCAACTACCACACATTGTCTCAGTGGTCATTAAAGTATTAATATCTCGATGATTTTCTGAGCTTTGTTCCCTACCTTAAGAATTTTCTTATAGACGTCTCATCCAGGATAATAGATGCAAAACTGCAAGGATAGCAAATGTATAATAAATTAGTTGGAAGTATTCCAGATTTACGTCAAATTTGAAAGTCAACATAGCTGCATTGTTTCTTTTGCATAACTTAAGGTATTGACATAGACATTATAGATGAAACAACAGATTACATGCTACGCCACTTGGACAATTATACATGTACACGCATATTAGCTTCTTAACAACAATATTAATAATTGTTAATAATATTTCTAAATATTTTTTCATATTACTAGAATAAATTATTCCAGTCATTAAAATTATAATATCTAACTTTAAGTTTAATGCAACCCCGTAACGGATTCTTCGACTTGTGATAAACATTAAAGGGATGTGACCATCAGATGTAGCTTGGGCATGCCCAAAAATCCTAGTACAACGTTCGTACTTCACTTCACTCTAAATGGTTAATTAGT
The DNA here is from genome assembly GCA_910591515.1 of Cerceris rybyensis. Taxonomy (NCBI): domain Eukaryota; kingdom Metazoa; phylum Arthropoda; class Insecta; order Hymenoptera; family Crabronidae; genus Cerceris; species Cerceris rybyensis. The sequence goes on from OU342790.1 coordinate 13,419,763, forward strand.
CGATAAATAATCAAACGTACGATCAATTAATCTTATGACAAAATTTCTCGAAGTTATTTTCTCCCTGCCGTGACCCTGAGAAGAAGGATGCACGTGATTCGTCGCCTTTGGCGCTTGCCTCCCAGAAACTGAGGCGAGTTGAGAAATTTTGTAAAGCACGACTGCACACATCGACAAAACGTGATTTGAGTGTGAACTACCAGTTAATAAGCACCACTGAACACCTTGCATACTTCTCATCACTTATATAAACTTCTACCAGCCATGGGTGAGAATTTAGTTTGTTGATCATTTCGTTCGCGCAATGTTTGGTACAGCTTGCACCGCGAGGGGGTTGATAATACTGTGCTAAATTCAAATGGGAAAATTCATTTTAAAAGCTTAAGTTTTTCAAATAAGAACAGTATAAAGTGAATAGTATTGCATCGATGTATGCGAAAAAAGTATTTAAAATATATTATACAATCTTCGAGTGTTTTGCAGTGAATAGTGCAAATATCGTGGCAAAATTAATATTGCATTGTCCGTTAATTACGTTATCGTTGCAATTAGTGTGTAATTTTTGCAAACACGGAGAGCAATTAATTTTTACTAAGAAGCGTGGATTTTTAATTTTAACCCCTTGCTGTACGACTTTTTTTGTAACTACCTCCGTAGTGGTAAAGAATTAGATTAATAAAATAGAAATTGATCAGTGTTTCTTGATATATCATAATATTAACATTATAGAAATCATTTAATCGTGTTGCGTCTCTTTTCCGTTTTTTTTGCATATCCTATTACATTTACCACACCACAAGTGTCACACGTTACTGTAGGACAAGGGATTAATATAAGATCGTATAATACAGTCTTATTGTAAACATATTGTTTCAGATGTAACTAAAAGATAATAGTTGTAAAACGTGATGTTAGAGGGTGAAATACAGAAACAAGAAAAAAATAAAGAGTAATTTCGAGATCGAATATAATATTAGGACGTGAAATTTGTAAGATGACAATAAGTCGAAAGTGAAAGAAAGTTTGCGAGTGTAATCAATAAAGAAGGTGTGACATATTGCAAACATATTATGGACTTTGAATAAACCTTCAATGATCCGAAAGAATCAGGAGGGTGGATCGTTATAAATAGATACAATTTTTATTAGTACTTGAGTGTTCGTCGCTTGCATCATTTCAACTATAAATTGTTGATTTTACGAAAGCAGTATGATCCTCACGTCCCAATTAATCGTAAGTGATAACTATTAATATTAATACAGCGAAGTATTAGAGCTAGAAATTCTTTTTATCTATTTCTAATAATAGAATGTATTAATTAATATATCTATACGATAATTATACATCATTTATTCATAACTGTACAAACATAGTAATTATTCACTAATTAATTTATTATCGAAACAAATTTTTTTAGATATATGTTTTCTTTTTTTATGTTTGGCAAGAACTTGTTTCATGTGAACGATATCTTTGTTTAAACCTGGCACAATGCACCCGGATTGGAATACATATTCTGTTTTATCAGCAAAAATGCTTTCTGATTAACACGTCTCGTTCCTCATTGCGAAACAATATTGTTACTTAATTCGCATATGTAAATGCTAATGTCACCTTCCACCAGCACGTGTCGATAAACTAATTATCAAGAGCGTCAATTCGGATCGCAATACAAACGAGACTACGTTTACTGTCGTGATTAACGTCATAAAAATGTATATATTCTTTTAACAATATTATCTGACAATTAACAATTAAAGCATCGGCTATTTACGCCGTAATTTCACTGCTGAAATAGCACCACGTTTTGATTAAGCTTTCGGTATGCACCGGTGATTATGAAAGTGGTCAATATCAAAAATCGAAAAAATGAAACTTATCGCTGATTTTGCATTTTCTCTATGCACTTCACAATATGATTGAATTATCTTTGTAGAATTGATTAAAAATTGGACTGTCTAATGGTCTTGATAATTGTGTCCTTAACAATAGAAGTAGCAATGCTAGATGTAATATAATTAAACATATTAAATAAGTACTTTGAACAAAAGGGAAATGAAGAATTTAACAAATTTTTATAAAGTCATTTGAACTACTTTGATAGTTCATCACTGAAAATAAAAATTGAAATATTTCGAAAAGAAAAGTAAATGTCTTACCACGCATGGTCTTAAATTTGGCTTGATGATTTCATTGTTAATAGTAATTAATTGTGTCCAACGATTTAAATATGATACAAGATCGCGCTTTGTCCGTATTTTTTAATGTTCTTATATTTTTCGAGTTTTATTTTGAGATCTCTGTCTCATGCTAATTGACACGTCTTTCGAACATACTAACGACGTGTTAAGCAGTAAGCTGCCAATAAAACGCAAGAGTAATAATAAACCTGAGAACGTGTACACATTTCCAGGATATTCGGTCAGACGTGTTAATCAGTTAATTTTTGTATCCTTTGATTATTTTCTGCCGATGCTTAGCACGTTGCCTATTGAATGTCATTTGTGCAAGGTCAGGGGTTTGCAACTACGACGAACCTGTTAACGAAAGTGTAAAGTGTAATGTATATTCTAAAAGTGTATTTTTAGAAACAAGCTGAGTTTTAGTACAATAGAGACTCCCGTATCTGAACTAATAGGGAGACAAAAATATCCGGATAGTGGAATTTTCGGATAATAGAACAATTACTTTCTTTTACATTAACCATCATTTATTCAAGTAGAAATTAACAAAATTGAGTTTCTTTCAACATCTAAGGGTCCCATATCTTTTTAGCCGCTAAGTCACATAATTTGTTTATTGTAAGCAGCTGCTTAGAATTACATTACCGTTGTGTTCTACACAATATAGTGGCAGCTTCTTCAATATCTGCTTCTACTGTTCTTTCTTGTTCGCCAATTTCTTCAATTTCACGCATTTTTCGCTACGAAACATTGTGCGGATAACAGAACATACGGATAATAAAATTATTAGGGTATTGGGATAATGGGGGTACGGATACGGGGGTACCTACTGTACATCGACTTATATTTCTTAGTTTTAACTGTCACGGCTATTTGAATCTGTTAAGACCGAGATGTTTTAGGGAGATTCCAAACCATCGAGGCTTAATTAATTGTTTAATTAATAGAAATGTTATCTACACTGTTTAGTGGGGCCATGCACCAAAATGGTCTTGGACATATGCGATCATTGCGGCCAGTATTTTTCTCCTATACGTACTGAGAAATTACATCAAACACGTTAGATTCGCATTAACTCTCGGTGGTCCACAGACAGTACCACTGCTTGGAAATGCAAACTATATTACAGACAAGAGATGTAAGTTGTAACAATCCTTCGAAGAAAAACGTAATCAATTCTTCAATATTACTTCTTTACTTTCATCTTTATTTTCCCGTTTGTGCCGTCGATTATAAAAGAAGTCTAACTGAAATAATAAAAAAGCTGAAATGAAAATTGTAAAGGTGATAAAACGAAAGTTGTAAAAGTAAATTAAAGCTTTAACAACAAAAAATTGCATCATTCAATCGACTTGATAGTTAGTGTTAATCAGAGCTCAACAAACACTTAAAAATCAAGTCAAAATATTTTGAAAAGTAGTGTAAAACTGATTTATTGTTAGACCACTCTCATAATTCCCTCCATGTTTGAATTGTATGAGTTACTACTTAACGCTACGATAAAGTTCCTTAAATTCCATAATATATAGCATAAAAATTTTGAAATAAATTATAATAATAACGACTTAAGAATGTCATTCGTTTTTCTTTTAGTAATAGATCAAATGTCACACGCTGGTGAATATTATGGAGTTTTCTTCAGGGTATGGATAACGTGTCTTCCGTACGTGGTGCTTTTAGAACCGGAGGATATCCAAGCGGTCCTCGGTAGCGTGAAGCATACGCGAAAGATATTTTTATACAAATTACTCGATAATTTTATTGGCAAGGGTTTAATCACGGAAGAAGTAAGCACTTGGCAATTTCATCGTAAGTCATTGCAGCCGGCTTTTCACTTCCATGTTCTCGAAAAGTTCGTTAACACGTTCGTCGAATGCGCGGAACGTTTGGCGAACACATTTCTCGAAATGAATGGCAACGACGTCAACATTACTTCTTTCATAAACGACACCGTTTATGATATTCTACGTGGTAAGTGTACTCTTTCAATTTGTAAAAATGTCATTATAAAACAACAGAATGCGTGAGACCTATGAATGGCAAAATGTTTGAATTTGAATAATTTAATATCGACACGGCAAAATTACGAACATTTTTCTTACTCAATGAGGTTCTTTATATCACTATGACAGACCCTGAAATAATTTTTTTACTTGAACTCAAGTCAAACGACAGTTTGAGAAAAACTATTTTTGTTAAGAATTATTTAGGAATATTGTAATTTTCTATCGTCAGCAAGATATACACTTTGCTTTTATAAAATATGTTTCAAAGTGAAAGAACAGTCCTGAAGAAAATAACAAGTGTGCTGTGCATTCACGTGGCAATAGAAATAATGGTGTAATCTGAAAATCAAGCAGTTAAAGCAGAATGTAGAACAAGGCAATTTAAAGTGTGTCATCAAGGTATAATCATCTTGATGTCTCACTTTACACTGCGTTGTGTTTTTAACTATCGATAGTACAAAGACTTTTCCGTTTTTTTTTTGCCAATAAATTATTCGGAAAGCAAGAACTCGCATAAAGTAATAAATATTTATAATATCGAAATTCTTTCTGATTTGCAATTCTTCCAACATTACTCGTTGGTAGAGAATTACAATGCAAATTTGATTGTGTATTCTTATCGTTGACTTACGATTATACAATGGTATCATCAAAGTAATGGAAAAAGCATCGTATAATCATGCGTTAGAATAACTTCCACATTTTCTCCGCTGCATCTTCCCAATGTAATCCTAATTTCCAATTAGAATTAGCGCTTAATAAATTACAAATCCGAGATACACGGTCATTTTTTACGAAAATCGAAATGCCATTTAAATTATATTGTAACTCGATGTCACCTTGCGATCTTACCATTTACTTCTTCTATACTCGTGAATCCCACAAGTGAGCGAACAATATTCGCATATTTTATGACAGTGTAAATATTATTTAATGCTACTCAGAATGTTCTTTATCAGCAAAATAAATACCGTGTTTACTAATTCGAATAATATAAAATGCATTTACGTTTCGAGTAGCCAATATATGCTAATTGTGTTTTATCACGTCGAAGAGATATTTCGCTTTAAGTGCGAATAGAAATAACAAAAAAAATTAAGTACTTTTAAGTTTACATTCATTTACTGCGTGACTTTCTATATGTTAGATGGACACATATACTGAGATATTGCTAATACATTTATACACATCATTCGACAAACTATTGTTCTTGTATTTTAAAAAATTCGAGTTTTTCTACGATCTTTTTAAGAACTTGGAAAAATGTTTCAATCCTCTTTCTAAGACTTTCCTAAAGTACGACTTAACGCCAGTAGTTCTATCATTAAAAGCTGAAAAATTAGATCGTTACTCGAATAATTGGTAAATATTTTCAGAAACGGTTTTAGGAATATCTCCGGAGAGCCGGTACTCCGGAAATTCCACGGACAACATGCCATTCAGAAAGTGAGAATTAAACAAGTGTTTCTGATAAGTTTAATCAGCATTAATTTAATGTAATAATGATTATAATATTCATCAACAGGGGTCAAATGTTTTTGCCGCATCGTATATTGAAGCCGTGGCTGCTGTTCAACTGGCTTTTCCGTCTTACTGAAGCCGGAAAAATAGAAGAAAAACAACGAAAATACCTTTACAATACTTGTTTTAAGATGATGAAGGAAAAACGGGAAGCTAGACGGAATAAAACTATTGACGACAACGAGGAAGACGCAACGAAAAAAGGATGTCTACTCGAATACATGATACAGATGAATGAAAAGAATCCATCATTTTCCGACGAAGACATCGTTCAGGAATGTTCTACTTTTATGTTAGCCGGACAAGATTCTGTTAGTACCGCAACTGCAATAACAATTTTCCTTTTGGCCAATAATCCAGAATGGCAGGAAAAGTGTATCGATGAAGTTGACTCTATCCTGGAGGAAGATTCGAGGCCAACAATGAATGATTTGAAGAAGATGAAATGCTTGGAAATGTGCATCAAAGAGACACTTAGACTTTATCCAAGTGCACCAATTTTCGCCAGAGTCCTTGGTGAAGATGTAAAACTCGGTTTGTTATCTATATTATCAATGATATCAAACTTATCCCTTTGCTAATATGTTGAAGTCTATTTAACACTGCAACACTGAATTACGTGTTACAGACTAGGATGGCATTTATTATATTACATATTATTTATTATGTTTTAGGGAAACGAGTAATACCAGCTGGCAGTGGTGTACTCATGTCAGCCTATAGTACTCATCGATTACCACACCATTTTCCAAATCCAAATGTGTTTAACCCAGAACGCTTTAACGCAGAAAATTCTCAGAAAAGACATCCTTACGCTTATTTACCTTTTAGCGCCGGACCCCGAAATTGCATTGGTAAGATAATATGATGTAACCTATTATATTAATCTCAATTAACCGTTTGAGAAGCCACTTATCGTCAGGTTCGTAATTAGCGGAGTAGAGACCAAATCTTCTTTTCAACGAGATTTTACTACTATGCGCTTGGATTTAAACGATTAATATGATATGTATTTAATATCAGCGAAGTCGTAATAAATCCTAATAAGGTTTGACTAACGTTACTTCTTTTAGGATACAAGTTCGCGATACTGGAAATCCAAGCAATGGTCAGTGCCATTCTTAGAAAGTGTCGGCTACAATCAGTTCCTGGAAAAGACGAAATGCGTCCAAAATTTAGAGTAACTATAAGGGCACAAGGTGGTGTCTGGGTTAAAGTGATAAGCCGTGACAAATTCACGTAAAATTTCATCTAACTAATTGCGAAAATTTGTACCTTCTAAGTTTCGTTACGGTAATAAAACCTCTGTAAGAATTAACTATTTTTTTTACTCGTTGCAAAAGAATCGTTTAATTTGTTCTATAAAGTTCATTAGAAAGAGAACATTACCGTCTACGAAGAATATCATTACTTCATAAGTAGAAAAAGAAACAGATATGCATATTGATATTTGCATGTAAAGTATTAACAGCGCAAATAGGTGCGCTATGAACATTTTTTTTTTTAAATAAACAACGTACAATATTCTATACCAGGGAGTTATAATCTGTAAAAATGTTTTGGGTTTGTAGCTGTAGAAGACACTAATGTCTTCTACAGCTTATGTCAGACATAAGACATATCAGTTTCCTAAAGACATAAGACACTTATGTCTTTAGGAAACTGATAAGTATTAACGTTATAGAATGCAGTGTCTTCCATATAGAAATATTTAAATTATGGGGTGCTTAATTGCTTTCTTTATTGTCTCGGGTAAAAAGGAAATTTTTGCAACATCATTATAATACAGAAACTTCAAGAATGGAATTTGTATAATACAAATGATAAATAAAAAATTTATTGAATCAAAAACATTGCTAAGTTTCTTCTAATTTCTAAAGAGCATGTCATATAAAAATATTTGTACAATATGAATCTCTGAAAAGTGGTAGAATATACGCTGTATGTACGTTTAATATATACATTTTTTTTCCTTCCGGCCATATGTGGCTTCAAGTGGCCCTCTTAAGCCATAAACTATGTCAATGCGTAAAGAGTGGAAACTCACTATTTTCAAGGGGTTCTGGCGACACTAATTTCAGCACCATCCAGTTTTTGTCAATTTTTTGTATTTTTTCTGGCGGGAAATAACCCCTCAATGAAAGATAAATATTTAAACACTAATATCTCGCTTATTTCTTGACTGATTTAGACGCAGCTTGTTTCATCCTCTTATTTAGATTCTAAACTATCAACGTACTAAGTGAAAACACTTAACAACACTTATTTGACTGCTATAGGTAAGCAAATGTTACCTTGTAGCAGCCAAATGAGTAGAGTCTAAGTTTTTCACTTAGTGGGGAGATAGTTTAAAATCTAAATAAGACGCTGAAACAAACGGCATCTAAATCAGCCAAGAAATGAACGATTATTAGTATTTAAACATTTGTTTTCCATTGAGGGGTTATTTCCCGCCAGAGAAAATACAGAAAATTGACAAAAACTAGATGGCACTGAAGTCAGCGCCGCCGGAATCCCTTAAAAATATAGAGTTTTCACTCTCTCTATATTCGCATAGTTCATGGCTTAAAATGGATGCTGATGGCCTGAAGAAATAAAAAATAATATGTTCAATGTTTATCATGTTTAAATGCTTTATATTCTGCTATTTTTCAGAGACTCGTATTTTACTAATATTTTCTTAATTATGAAAACACATTATTATGATACGCTTGAATTTTATGTATTCGTCGAATACATAAAATTCAAGCGTATCATAATAATGTGTTTTCATAATTATATTCGAATACTATTCGAACATGGGCAGTGGTCGGAATAAATTTACCACTGCTTTTGATTCAATAAATTTTTTATTTATCATCTACATTCTATGAATTTTATTCTTGAAGATTTTGTATTATAATGATGTTATATAAATATCTTTCTTTTTTCTGAAACAAATGAAAGCATTCAGATAAAAGGAGGATGTAAGTAACCGCCACATAATTTAAATATTCTTGTATAGAAGACACTGAATTCGGTGACGTAAACGCTTATCAGTATCCAAATTCCGTACAACACTGACGTTTCACAAGAAAAAATTAATAACAATTATTTTGAAGCAATATACATTATGCATTTGTAACTCTATTCACATTGCATATAATTGCATACAACTATACTATATTTAGTTACATGGCATCATTGTCATTCACTGTCATCAGTTGACGTGGTATTAAAAAGTTCAGTAATATAGAACTGTCGAGGGCATTTGTGCGCTACGTATCTGAAACTGAGCGATTACGATATATTTTGTAATTAAGCTCTATTAATTAAAAAACATTTACGATGGTTTACATATCAGAAGGTAATCATTATAACCTAATTCTGTTTCTTAATTTGTCAACGTAATATAAATGTATTGCACAATTTTTAGATGGCAAAATTCTACGGTCTCAACCATGGGATTTGAAGAGAGTATTTGGAATTTTCACAGGTCTATTTTATATGGTTATAATGTTGTAAGTAGTTGATGTTTATTATTTGTTTATAGATTATGCATTTCTCAATGAAAAATATTCATAGTTGATTGATGACATATTGCAACTCAAAAAACACATTAATCATTGTTAACATTGTTTAAATTAGTTTCAGGACATTGTTTAATTCTGATACAAACAAGTATGGAAATGATTATACAAGAGATTACAGACCTGGCTTTGGGTAAGATATATTATACAATAGCAAATTTAAAAATTACAATTTTTAGATGTAATAGAATATCATAACTTTGACTTATATTACAACTAGAGCTGTTTGCAACATGTTTGTTAACTCTACAGACCTCCACGTCCACCAACACGCAGAATAGGCAGACCTAATAATGGAGATTCTGTTTACGTTCCATTTGGCTGTAGCACCTGTGGTGGATAATTCACAAAAATCTGTAAATTACAACCTATAAAAATTCCATTATAACCAATAACGTTAATATTTTTAAGTGTTTATGTAAATTTCATTTTTTATAATTAAACGTAAATATAAAGTACCCAAGCATTATCGAACATAAGACTAACAGTACATTAAAATTATAACTCATATACAAATATATTACATGCTATACATTGCTTCAAAAAGAACAATGAATAGTAAATTTATACACATATATCGATATAAATTAACATAAACAGAATTATATGAATTCCTTTTCACACTATTTAACAGCTGCTGTATACAAGTCGTTCGAATAAGAGATAGAATATTCTATAAAAACAAATATGCCCGTCGATTATTTAATTTTAGTAATTAAACCGGCTGCGATAGTTGTTCCTTCTACGCGTAGCATTATTCTGCCGAGTTGCTTATAATCTTTATATAACTCCATGCAAACTGGATTCTGAGTTGTGATCTCTAAAATCGCACTTGAATTTTTGGGTAGGCAGCGCGGTTTCTTTTTTATAACGTCTCCTGTACTTCTATGAAGCTGAGCTATTAATTTCGTAATAACAGCTGGTTGTACTAAAGACTGCTGATGCATCACCACCGAAAGACCCTTTATAATTGGCATTGTGATTGCAAATATAACCACATGTGCTTGAAAACATGTTGTTACTGGTACTGGCTTTTGTGGATTGCAAATGATGTCCCCAATTCCAACATTCTGCTGATCTATCCCTGACAATGTTAATGAAACGTGATCTCCAGCGAATGCATTCGTAGCAGAAACTTCATCCACTTGCAGACCTAGAATATATTCGTATAACAAAATTATCAATTTGAAATATTACTGTATTTACAGTGGACACAAAGTTAAAGTACCTTTAACGATAGCAATTTCATTTCGCGGTAATAACAGAACTTTATCGCCTACAGATACCATGCCCGTTTCTACATGGCCTGAAACGCAAAATCCGGATCCAGTACCTTTAAAAATATCGTTAATCGAGAAACGGAATGGTTTATTTACTGGACGTTCGGGACATTTGAACTTATCAATCACAGAAACTAAAGTAGGTCCAGTGTACCTGTACAATTCAAGTGTTATTGGTTAATATTTTTTTCACTTCTTAATGTAATTATAGTTTTAACTTAGACATTTTACCAATCAGATAAGTTTTCTTTTGGCTTGGTTACTATATTTTCTCCAGATAGGCCGCTGCAAGGTACAAAAGTGACGGTATCTTTGAATCCAGCTTGCTTTAGAAAAACGCTCATTTTATCCACTATTTCATTAAATCTATCTTTGGACCAGTTGACGGTATCTAACTTGTTTATTACTACAGCCAATTGTGATATTCCTAAAAGGAATCGCAAATAATTGAAAACCGAAAGTCCAATTCAATGCCAGACCGCGCACTCTTAAAATTTGTATATTACAAACTTCAATACCTAATGAGCGTAGTAGTAATGCATGTTCTCTGGTTTGCCCTCCACTATCAAATCCAGTTTCAAACTCTCCTCTAGTCGCATCAACCACCAACAAAGCCACATCAGCTTGGGTTGCACCAGTGATCATATTTGGTATGAAATCTTTGTGCCCAGGTGCATCTAACAGAGTGACAGACTTCGTTTCTGTTTCAAACTTTGAGTATCCAATATCCATTGTTATTCCACGTTCTCTAGAACAATAAAACAATAAATATATATAAAATAACAGAAAAGAGATAGAAGGATTTGAAATAATTTCGATGTTTGAAAATCTTTACCGTTCTTCACCAGTTTCATCTAACACCCAAGCATACGCAAACGATTGTTTTCCTATCTTTTTGCTTTCTTGCTGATACTTGTGAATTAATCTTGACGGAACTTGTCCCAAGTCATACAAAAGACGCCCTAATAAGGTACTTTTCCCAGCATCTACATGTCCAACTACCACCAAGTGTAACTGTTCCTTACTATCTCCCCTTTTATGTTTGTATATTGATACAGCATCAATCTTTTCTTCATTGGGTTTCGTTTTTGAATCCAATTCGGGTGTTACGTGCCCTGATATAGGAGACTGGCATCGAGGGCTGTTTGTGTTAGATGATATTAACTTCTTTTCTTTTTGTATAATGTCTTCTTTGCGTTTTATTTCTGGACTATTACGACCAGAAGCTGGACTCTGACAGCGTGGACTCTCAATACGAGAACTTAATAATTCTGTGTTTTCTACTCCACTCAAGTCAAATCCTTTTACAATAGGCTTTGTTCCGGCAGGAATAACTTTCACGGTAGAGGTTGTCGTAGATTGAAACGTCGGTTTGGATGGTAACTTTTTACCTATTATAACATTTGTTTTGAACTACTACTGGTTTGGAACAATACGTCAAAAAAAAAGATGCTTAAATCTTTTTTTACATAGATGTATTATGAATCCAGTTGTTAAAAGGTACATATACAGTTCAATTATTCTATGAACATCGTTAAATCTCAATATCAGTGTCTATACAAAAATATTTGTACATCGTAAAAATATTTCTTCTTTTCGATTTTATAATATTTTATGTTGACTTATATGTTTTATTATTGCCTTATTTCGATATATAAGGTCTATAGTTCACTAAATAAGTCAAAAACTTAAATATAATAATCCTACTTTGATACAAATTTTAAAATGTTTTGATGTCTCGTCATTGTGCCATCATTTTACACTCGACTATACGGCGTGGAAAAGTCAAATGGTTTTACATATCGATATTTCTGTCTCCGATAGTCGATAATTGGTTTTCGTAATTTCCACGTTCTGCATAAAATTTTGCCAAAGGGAGATACGTTTTTTGTAATATGTGGAAGTTGCACCTTTTTTAAACTGCTTAAATCTAAAGTTGTAGGAAGAATACTATAAGGTAGTTCTGTATCTGTACTCGATGTACGTAACTGTAAAGATGCAATGTTTGAACAAGCGTCTGCTAATTCTTGCGGATTCGTTTTTTTAGAATTATTCGAATTCAAAAATTCAGCTTCTTTCAAAGCAATACTCAAATCAATCATCCAATTGTCTGGTGATGGTGTTCTTATTCTATTGATATTTGTTATCGTACTTCCAAGTCCAAGTTCAACGTTTTCTAACTTAGTCTTGATATCTTTTTCAAACGGAACAAAATTAAATAAACTATTTTGAAATGAATCAATGGGATGATCGTTTCCTTTAATTTCTATCAAAGAGGATTGCAACTTTGAATCACATTGTATATTACTAAAACCATTGTTTATGCCCTTCTTAATTGATAATTTAGGTATCACAAAATTCGTATTTGATGAAATGTGTTTCTCATTGGTCTTTATATTCTCAACAGAGATATTAGAATTTTTTAAATGATGTGCTGTTAAATCAGCCAAAGAATCGAATGGGGTTATGTTTACATCATTTTCGGTAGATTTTGTAGTAACTGGTGACATTGATTTTGAATGGTTAGCTATTATATCAGCCAAAGACGGAAATGCAGTAGAAGGATTATTAATATTTAAATTTTTTAAACTTTCGATGTCACTTGTTAACGATGTATTCTCATTAAAATCTTCTATATTTTCACCCTTTTTAAATGAGAATTTAGGTATAGTGAACAAAGTACTTTGCGATTTTGGAGAGATGACAGCCTTACCTGAACAATGAATTTAACCATAGTACATGAAAGAAAGAAAAAGAAAATTTCATTAAATACACAAAGCCCAAGTATAATACATACATTTTTTGTAAATATTTTTTTTTTTAATTACCTGGATAATGTTCTACACGGTCCTTATTGATTGCAGCTGGTTCTGCAACTTTATTCAGAAAGAAAGATTAGGACTTAACAATTTCTATAACTTGCTACAAAAAAATTATATTTGCATACCAGTAGCCGTTCTCGGGGAAGACTCTTTTAACACTAGGTCAATTGCTACTTCCGCATTAAAGCCTGATTTAATAATTTTTTCCCTTAAGTCAGATTCTGGCACTGTGTCCCCAATGATATTTTTAATTGCTTCCATACATGATATTAGTTTTGCCTTTTCCAACTCTGAAAGTGTAACCTTTTCTTCATTGGAATGTGCCAATGATTCATCAATTTCTTCATTGTCTTCCACAATATCTGGTTCTGTGATGAACGATGCAATCTTTTGTTGTTTACTTCGATCAAACAGAAATTGTTCCGCTGTAAATATAAAATACTAACATATTGGCCTAATTATTCCCCAAATGCAAATTAAATATTATATATACCACTGGGTGATACACAGTAATCATCTTCCACAGAATGACCATACACATCATCGTATCCATCGTACTCTGTGCAAAAGACAATAAAGTATTAAAAAATGGGATGTCAGAAACAAGACAGTTTAAGGTTAACAACAGTTTTATGGAAATATGTGTTCCATACCATCTGAGTAATTCATACATCTTACATCTCGGTGACGAGACATGATTTAATTGTATACGAAGTCGGAAAACACAAATAAATTTCAAAAATATAGATTTTTCTACTTTATTATTTATAACTTCTGATGATCCTCCTTCGAGGACCCCAACAAGGGCAACAAACTTATGGAGAATTTCAAACTGCACTACTTTCCATGGTAAGAAGTTATGAGAATCATTTGTAGATGGCATTACGTACGGATGATAAAACGTTATCGTTGTTATCACTTGTTTAGCCATTCGTAGCAATTATCAAAGCCTTTGTCAACTATTATTAACCAGATATTTTAATTATTCCTCACCGTGATATATCATACGAAGAACGACACGCCCCAATGAAATAAATTCAATCTTGTAATACTTTTTGTTTTTTAAATACATAAACAATTTTGTAATCAGTTTAAATCTTTTTTTAAATATAAAGTTATAAAATCTATTTACTAAACACTTGACATTATTGTTATCAGTCGTTTTAAGGGTACTTGAGAATAAAAATTTGGGAACTGTCCAACTTCTAATCAAATTATCTTTGTCTTTAAGTCAGAATGGCTGCACAACTTCCGAGCTCTTTACAAAAGTTATTTAGGTAATAATAATATATTTATTATCGAATTATTTTAACATAAAACTTCTTAAGATTGTATCATATATAAAGATATTAATATTTATTGGTACGAATGACATCTATACTTTATTTTGTTTCTAGTTATATTGATGATCACAAAACAGAATATATAAGTAATTTGCGTGAAGCAGTAGCAATAAAATCTGTATCAGCATGGCCTGATCATAGAAATGAAATAGTTAAGATGATGAAATGGGCAGAAGTCAGATTAAAGAATCTTGGAGCCAGCACTGAACTAGTAGATGTAGGAAAACAGGCACTTCCAGATGGAAGTGAAATTCCTCTTCCACCCGTTTTATTAGGAACTCTTGGATCTGATCCAGCAAAAAAGACTGTTGTTTTATATGGTCATTTAGATGTACAGCCTGCGTTAAAAACAGATGGCTGGGACACCGAACCATTTACTCTCATTGAAAAAGATGGAAAACTTTTTGGCCGTGGAAGTACAGATGATAAAGGTCCTGTACTTTGTTGGATACATGCACTACAGGCTTACAAAGCTATTGGAATTGATATACCTGTTAATCTCAAGGTATTCTTATTAATTGGAATTTGTGTTATTGCATATTTTGTTAATACAATATATTTTTCCTTTATAGTTTGTTTTTGAAGGTATGGAAGAAAGTGGTAGCGAAGGGTTAGATGATCTTCTTTGGGCACGTAAAGATACATTTTTAAAAGATGTAGATTATGTGTGCATATCTGACAATTACTGGCTGGGCACAACAAAACCTTGTATTACATATGGCTTGAGAGGCATTTGCTACTTTCAAATAGAAGTTGCTTGTGCAACAAAAGATTTACATAGTGGCACATTTGGTGGAATTATACACGAAGCAATGCCAGACTTAATTTACTTGATGAACACTTTGGTTGATATGAATGGGCATATTTTAATAGATGGAATTTATGATAATGTTGCTAAACTTGTGGACAAAGAATTAAGTTGTTATAAAAGCATAGAATTTGATGTAAATGAATTAAAGGAGTCTGTTGGTGCTAAGAAACTACCTCATAATGAGGATAAGGTATGTAAGCATATATATCGATTTCAATAATTTTCTTCACTTATCTAACACACCATATGTATTTCAGATTCAACTTTTAATGCACCGCTGGAGACAGCCCAGTTTGTCTCTTCATGGTATTGAAGGTGCATTTGCTGAACCAGGAGCTAAAACTGTTATACCAAGTAAAGTTATTGGCAAATTTTCAATTCGAATTGTACCAGATATGACTCCTGAAGAAACTGTTGAGAAAGTAAAGGCTTACTTGAACAAAAAATGGGCTGAGAGAGGTAGTCCAAATTTAATGAATGTCAGTATGGGTCATGGAGGAAAAACATGGTCTGAAAATCCCGATCATCCGCATTATATGGCTGGTCGAAAAGCTACTAAACATGTGTACAAAGTAGATCCTGATCTTTCTCGTGAAGGTGGTTCCATTCCAGTTACATTGACATTTCAAGAAGTTACAGGCAAAAATGTGTTGCTTTTACCAGTTGGTGCTGGTGATGATGGAGCACACTCACAAAATGAGAAACTCAATATTCGGAATTACATCGAAGGTGTAAGTACTTTGTAGGAGAATTTCAAACTTGTAGGATAAAAAATTGAACATCTATTTTAATGAACTACAAAAATTATTTCATTCTTTTTAGACCAAATTACTTGGAGCATATTTATACGAAGTGGGTCAGCTTTAATGTGCTCATATGTGGGTAATAATCTTACATTCAGGTACCCATATATAGTGTTTTTTTTTACATTGCTATACAGTAACTTTATATAACTTTAATGGGAGCAGGTAATAATAACATTCTTTTGTAATATTTAAGTACATTTCTTGAATATGAATATTCATTATAAAATATCAGCGAAAAATTAACTCAAGCATTTGACTTTTATATAATGGAATAAACATTACACTTTACTTTATTTTCAATACCCAAGCTGGTTGTCCTTTATGCACGTCTGGTGGCAAGAATACAGTTAATTTCTTACCGTCGTATTTCCACTGAAATATCGATATATTGATTAAATACGATTTATCTTAATTTAAAATAATGTGTTTGAAATACATACTTCGATTTTTTGTGTATTTCCCAATAAGGAAATTTGAGAACTTGAAGGTACGTTGAGTGATCCTAAGTGCAATATGTCATCGTTTGGCCACTCAAGAATCGTCGCGTAAACGTATTTTTTATCCTGACTTTGTGTATACCATACATCGCCATTTAACGTGTCATTTTGCGTGATCCACGGCTTAGTTTTATAAATAGCTTCTCCGTTTATCTCTAACCATTTGCCTATACAGAATAATCGATTGTTTTGCAATTATAATTTACGAAGCATGTTATAATATACATTATCGATGAACTTACCCATTCCACGCAGCCTTTCTTCAAATATTGGAGAAATGATACCATCTTTGGTTGGTCCAACATTCATTAACAAATTTCCACCACAACTTACGGTAATTACTAGTTCTTTAACTAATTCTGGCAGTGTAAAATATTCGGCTAAGACAGCGTTTCTCCGAAATCCCCAAGATTTTCTGTCAATGGTCATACAATTTTCCCATTTATGTGATTGAAGAACTCCTGAAAATTAAAATTAAATATACTTTGACACTAAGAAAATGGTGAAACTGTGGCAAAGGTTGGTAATTACTTAATACTGATTAACGTATTAAATTGTTTACCAGGATTAAAACGATCAGTACATGTGTAAAAATCGCCGTGGTGACATGGTATATCCTGACCCCATCGATCATTTACAACGACTGTATTTTTCACGGGACTGTCGTTATACAACCAGGATAAGAATTCCTTCGATCTCCAATAAACATCTGGTGCTTCCCAATCACCATCAGACCATAGTACTTCAGGTTTATATTTTTCTATTAGTTCACGCATTTCAGGAATTATCTTTTGGTTCACAAAAATTGCAGTTGTGAAGTTACGACTTTTATCATGCAAGTAGAGAGGATTATACCACTCATATAAAGAATGATATAGGCCAAACTTTATATCAGTTGAACTTCTTATTGCTCTCGATAGCTCGCCTGTTTTTTTAAATTATTACGTTAAAAGAAGTATTGTTTTATACTACACAAAGGAAAAAGACAAGGTCAAATCCATACCTATAAGATCCTTTCGTGGTCCTACATCCATGGAGTTCCAGCTGAAAGAATATGATGAAGGCCATAATGTGTATCCTTCATGATGTTTACTAGTTAATACAATATATTTTGCACCAGATGCTTGAAACATTTCGCTCCATTGGGAAGCATTAAAAAATTCTGCAGTAAAATCACGTCCAAAATCTTGATATGTAAAATTTGGTGGATATCTTTGCTTCATGAAGTCTCTATACTTTGTGCTCCCTTTTTCTTCTGCAAATAGTAAGTGATTTTTTACATATATCTTCAACATTATATAGTATCAAAGTATCCTTAAAAAATGAAAATGATTTCTCCAAGCATTAAGGTAATGAAGATCTTTGAAAAAATTTTTTGTTTAATGATCAAACATAAAATACCTTGCCAGTTATTCCAAAACCATTCAGAGCCAAAGCTAGGAACACTGAATACACCCCAATGAATAAATATCCCAAATTTTGCTTCATCGTACCAAGCTGGAAGAGGTCGACTGTCTAAACTTTCCCATGTTGGAAAATATTTATCTTCATGTGTTTTAACAGGCCAAAGTGTCTCTTGAGTTTCTTGTTGAGCCGTTATTAAAATATATTGGTTTTCCAGTGCTATACACAGATGGAAAAAACTCCAAAAGATGTAAATGAGTAGATTCATTGTGTTGTTTAAAGAATACTGAAAATAAATCACATGAATCGATATTTATGTGAACATGTTGTTGTTGATTTAAAAGTATTAAGACAATATTCCATTAATCTTTTTACTTTATATCATACTTTATTATGTGGATTAAATCAATGACATTATCTTATCTCTGGAATTATTGTTGTGTCTTTTATTTAATTTATTGCACATTTTTCAAGCAAAAATATTTGGAATATTGTCATTTGTCAATTATCATTTGACATTGATTTATAATGATATATGATTATAACGTATTTTCTAGGTCAATAGTTTAGGAACGAAAAACATTAACAGTCGTTTTCAAACATATCATTTTCATTTATTGTCTTACATTGCAAAATTAAAAAAAAAAGATATATATATATTAAATTTTAAACTTAAAACAGCTCTTTGTACATTTTAAACGTAAAGAAACATTAAGGGGATAAATGTTATTTATATACTAAAGTTCAAATTTGAAAAAGACGTTGCATTTACCCTACCTTGACAGTTATAACAAAATAATTTGACTCTTTGCTATAATGTTATAAATATTTTGTTTTATTGGTCATTTCGTCTATGATTCTTATCACTAACCAATGAAATGAGTTACATTCATTATACTAAAGTAATGCAATTTTATTTTATCTTGGACAGGGAGTATTATCAAAATGTACACAGCAACCAATGACAATTGATACATTCTCACCATTCCGAACATGATGAACTTACTCTATCGGAATAGCCAATGGCAGCGTTTGTAAACTATTCGCTACCGTGCAATTCTCGTTGACGTGTGTTTAAAATAAGTTTACGCCGCTGACAGGGAAACTTTCGGTATTTTTGTACGTCTGATTATACAGCGAAATACGATAATTAACCATGTCTTGGATACCCTTAGAATCAAATCCAGAGGTAAGCTATATTTTTCGTACGTCTCAGCTGCGATTATTATGCAAAATTCCTTAATTACATTTACTCTTTGTTGCAGGTTATGACGAAGGTAAGCCATCATGATATTCGTACATTGATATTGACCTTTGACCTTGCAATATTTCCATGATTCATGTATATTTTTAGTAACAATAATTTTGCTAATCCTAATGTACAGTAATTACTATGTTTCATGCAGGATTAATACTGTGTAATATGTTAAGGGAATATTTAAACTAATTTGATATTTCATGAAAGAGAAATATTCAAATATAATGTAATATGTGTTTTGCAGTTTCTACATAATCTAGGTGTGCCTAAGGAGTGGGGTATTGTTGATGTTTACGGTCTGGAACCGGATTTATTAGCGCTAGTACCAAAGCCTGTCCTAGCAGTTATTTTACTTTATCCTGATTCAAAAAAGGTTTTGTAACTGTAATACATTTTATATTTCATATACATTAATACTGTCTTATAAATTATTAAGATTATATATAAAATAAATAAAATTTTTCGTTGTATTTATTTAGATTGATGCCCAAAAAAAGGAAGAGGAAGTCAAAGAGAGTCCAAAAGATACTACAGACTCCCAGGATCCAGATGTTTACCATTTGAAACAATATATTTCTAATGCATGTGGCACAGTTGCATTGATTCATAGTGTTGGAAATAATTTGGACACGTAAATTATTATTTATTGTATCACTATATACAATATTTGTAATTATCGAAAATAATTTTAAATATTATCTTTTTCAGGATAAACCTTAAGGATGGTTTTCTGAAAACCTTCTTAGATGATTCAAAGAATCTGTCTTTCACGGAACGTGGAGAACTTTTAATTAATGCTCATGGTATCACTGACACGCACAAAGAATCAGCTCAAGAAGGACAAACAGAGGTATATTGTTTTTTAAATGATATTTATAATTCTATTATAGGATTGAACTTCTATTGGAATATGTTTATTAACGACTATATTGTTATACAGGCACCAAGTGAAGATGCTCCTGTGTATCATCATTTTGTAGCATTTATTCATAAAAATGGCTTTTTATATGAATTAGGTAAACATCTATTTGATATTAACGAACTCATTTATTTATTTATTTACCCATTTGGGATACCACGTGGTCATTTGTCATATTTAAAGCTGTGTTGCAAGTGGGCTAATATCTTAAGTACCAAGGTGTTTACGTATTAATAGTATTTAACCAAATAAATGTTGCAACTTTTAGATGGTCGTAAGCCTGCTGCAATTAATCATGGCCCTACCAGTGCAGAAACATTGTTAGAAGATGCTGCAAGT
Organism: Cerceris rybyensis; assembly: GCA_910591515.1. NCBI lineage: Eukaryota > Metazoa > Arthropoda > Insecta > Hymenoptera > Crabronidae > Cerceris > Cerceris rybyensis. Next base: position 13,440,521 of record OU342790.1, read on the forward strand.
GTTTGTAAAGAATACATGTCCCGTGATCCCGACGAGGTGTGCTTTACAGTCGTCGCTCTCGCTGCCAGTGATTAAGGAGTGCACATACATAAAATTTAATGTACAATGTATTAATTTGAAGCTATCTATTCAAATAATTTATTTTGTATGTTGGATACATACTTGTATGTCTTTTTGACACAGCATTTATTAACATTTTCGCTTTCTATTGTAATACGTATATCAATGAACAATGTGTAACAAATACTTATCTTATTGCCTATTTCAAAAAATTCATTTCTTTGTTTCAGCCCTTTATGGTTGTGTATTACATGCACGTCATTTGAATTGTACTTGCATCCCCTTCTGAAGAGGTTTTTTAAAAAATGTATTAAATCGTTGATACTGCGTATTTGTATAACTTATTATTAACAGTTTAAAGGAATTGTATAAAAGAGATGAAACAGAAAAGTAGTGGGGGACTGGGAGTATCAATTTAAAAATATTACAAATTTCATTCACATGCATCAAAGGAACGATCTAGTTCCAGTTTATAGGTTCGTGTAAATAATACTACTATCAAAAGCTTTCTGGAACATTGGAAAATTTCTTTCTTTCTGAAAAATCGGTAAAGCAACTTCAGCATCAGCGCTATAGTTTAAAAGTGTAACACTCTTCGTGTAGGATTAGAAATTACGTGTAAAATATATCTTTGATAAGATATAATTTTATAGTACGAGTGCTCGTAAAATATTAATCGACCGTGTACATAGTGCAATCTTGTAAATTGATAAGAAAGCTGAATAGTTATCACGATGGAACGGTGCGCCTTTGTTTCCTTTATTATCAGAGGCTGCAAAACGTGTCGGTCACTGACCAGAAGCTAGCAAAAGGCATAGTTATTTTCGATCCTCTTCCTCGAGAGTACGCATCTTGGCAGCACTCTCTAAATAGTAGCTTTAAAACACAAAATAAAACCGAAATCCAGGCCTGCAACTGGTTGTTTACTATGCCGCGTACTATCTTACGTAACTCTATAAGCAACACAAATTAAAATGAACCCGATAATTTTAAATGTGGACACGAATTTCAGAGAATCAGAACAACAAAAGTAGAGCCGACTAAATCTAATGATCGCAGACGTTGTTAATCCGGAGAAAATGTTTCATTTAATGAAGAACAATAGTAAGACTTCACTAAAATTGTCAATTTTAGTCTTAAAAGTCAGAGCTACAAACTAAGAATGCCTTAACAAGTGGTGGATAATCTTTCTATGCCACGTTGTTTTTTTCTTCTTTACTTTAAATATCAGATTAACAGTCTCGTAATTAATGTATAGCTCATGAAGTGTTATCGAAACAGTTTTCTTCTGTTTAATAGGAATGTTTGAGGCGAAAGTATGCATCATGTCTGATAAGGGAGAACTTCAAATAGGGGACGTCTTAACAAGTGGTTCAGATAGTGTTTTCACGGGATCTGTGTGTTTATTTATTCTAAAGACAGTGGAAAATCCCTTCGCAATTTCCATTGGCGATAATTCGAGACGTTTAATAGTCGGCTAAACGGATATTATTCCTTTGCCGTTTCTCATGTTCAACTGAAATGCATCATTTTAACTTTCAACCGCAAAATGCATCCTTTCCGTGCAAAGATATAATGTATATAAAAGAGGCAATAAATTAAATCGTCGCAGACAGGTCATGCCCGATGGTACATGAATCATCGGAGTGGAAAATTTGTAGATTTTCCATGCACCAACAGCCATGCTGAAAGACTATTTCCCATTGGTAACATTAGAACAATAGTGTACAATTTTTATCCGCATAGCGATCAATTTTCCCAGACTCATCCGAAGAGAAAGAGTAACAATTCATCATTCTTTGGATCGACCTTAACTTCCTGTTCAATCTAATATTATTACATTCATCTTTTGCTATTTATTTCTTAAAATCTTCCCACCCTCCTTTTACTAAAGAACTATCTTAGGTACATAAAGTTAGATCTATCAATAAAGAGTAGGAGATAATTTATCGAGAAATATAATTCACTTTGATAATAAAGTTGGTAGAGTATTTAAAAAAAAAGAAAGAGATTAATTTATATTTTTCTGGATTAATTCCTAATAATAGTATATGAGATGAGAAAGTTTCTAAAAATCCGATAAAGAAAGCACGAATAGATGAATTTCTGCTGCGTCCTCATCCTGAAAATTCTATTCATCGAAACACCGTGTTTTCGTTGAAATTTCATGCTATCTCTAGTTGATAAGAAAGATGAGACGAATTCTTCTGATTGCGATACGAGGATGTCAGTATCATTGATGCAATCGTTTATGACTGCAATTAGCCACGAAAGCTGAGGTCGATTAAGCGAGACTGCCGATCAGTCGCTACATTTCTGTTTTCCCAAAGATTTCGTGGCTCTCGAAGCCTGTTGGACTGGCTTGAAAATGAGAATAAAAAATGGAGGGAAGAAAAGAGAAAGAAAAAAGGGGTTTCACTGGTAGCTTTGCAATCCTCTTGTAGTGTCCTTGGTTCGTATCTACGATTCGGTGCGAAAGGTATACAAAGGAAGTAAAAACTTGTTGCTTGGTTCAATTGTATCGATATATCTAGAGGTAAAACTTGACGAAACGGATGTACATTTTGTCTTCTAAAAGAGGCAAGGTTAAACGTAGAATTTTTCGGCGTAGAATGTCGAACAAAGGATTCTCGTGTTAAAACTTTGAAACAAAGCTTCCACAAAGATCTGAGTGTACCGTCTTTTATCTCGTGTATTTCTAATTAGCTTGCTTCATTGAATGTTCTCGAATAGACGATATTTCCTGTCTTTGAGTTTCCCGACGTGTTTTATGATACTTCCAAGGTCAAATTAAAAATTGTTACATTTTCATCTTATATGCCGCGATTCTACGATATTTCCCTGATTGTATCTCTGGATTATCGCATTTGATACCAAAGCTTGCAACGGACAATCGGTATTTATTATCAATCCTTCATTTTTTATTGATAAATTAACCATTGATTCGGAGTACTGATAGTTAGCAAGAAAAGTACAAGTCTTCGTACATAATCTAAATTCAAAGCGTTGCGCGACAATTCACATACTAGATATCGACGGATAGAATTCTATTTTTTTATAAAAAACTTATTTTAAGTAGTTAGAAACACTATTAATTTCTTAACAGCTCAGTTTTTGAAAATATAATTATCAGTGAACGATAGAAAGACAATATTGTACAAAAATTTTATTATGTCGGCAGATCTGTATTTCTACGATATTTCGTTAAAATCTGAATGTTCCGGTTTGGAGAATTTGTTGGCTCAGACCGCACCATGTTATTTCAGTAGCTCAATTGTTGACAAATGTCGAATTTACATGAAATATCTATTGTTTTTGATCATTTTGACAGTAAATTATAGTGCGTAAAGTACTCCATGTAACCTTAGAGTTTCTTTAAACCTTCATTACACGAGACCGGAATTAAAGTTTCGGAATTAACGAAACATATCGCGTACAAGGTGGATTATGCATTCGCTCATGGCTGACTGAGTTTAAGGTCGTTCCTCGCCCGTAAAAATGTTTTATATACTTACGACCTCGTTTCCATTTATGGTTCGCATTATGTACGGAATATAGTTTATCGAATCCTTCGTTACATTCCCATACGTTGTGTAAATATGTATATATCTTTATCTTACAATAGAAGGAAAGAGGAAAGCAGACAGGTGAGGTCGATCGTTTTTAATTTAAATTTATAGACCTTTCCTACCTGGAAATTGTTTACTTAAGTGCTCCAAATTTGAAAGGGACATTATAATTAGCGGAAAAGAATTATTACTGACATGTAATAAATAATCAGCAGTATATCATAATCAGAGTAATAAATATATTATACTGTGCGTTGATGTATAAACTACGACGTTTATTAAACTTTCTTAGAATTTATTTCAAGTCATTCACCAAAGATTAGTTACTATCGATTACCGTAGTTCTTGCAACCTTGAAAATAAATAAAAAACAACGACGTTTTGATATTCGTTTAGTTGAAAAGTGCACAGTTGATCAACAAGTAGTTTATTCCTATTATTGTAGGTTCAAGTTTAATCATAATATTTTAATTATCGTCTAATTACAATGTTATTTGTGTACTATAAACGCGTGACTGTTCATAGTTGATGATAACACTATCTTTCATTTAAATCGTAAATACTAGCGTTCTACATGCGACGTTAAAAGTAGAAAAGATAATATACGACAAAGATAATCTTGACACGGTTGAACATAAGTGAAATTAACATAAGTAAAATAATTGTTTTTGAGAGTCATCGGTAACCATCGAACCGGAAAGCAGGCTTTCTTGCGAGGCCGAAGAGTCACCGTCTTTTAAAGAATCATCGAAGGCAGAATTTCGGTGAACGTCCTTACACGTCTCAATAGCCTTTTTCAATGACGATGGAGTTACATTCACCGTATCACCGATGACTTTGATCACCTGTGCGACTTTATTTCCTTTCGTTTCATCGTTCATTTTATATAGAGAATCGGAAAACTCTGGTATCCACTGGAATTTTCACGTTTGGATCCAATGTTTTCCACTTCGAAGAACGAATCTAATTTTAGTTTGGCTCTGATACCAATTTTCACGGATCTTTTTTTTTCTCAACTATTTCTATCTCCTTGCATAATTCTATTTACTGCCTCCTTCGTGTAAAAATAACAGATTCGCCTTGTAGCGAGATAGAATAAGGGTATTGGTATGTTTTAATTGTAATTGTCAGGATCGTGTAATCTATTGCTGGTTGTTCTATCTACGTTTGAACCAGGATAAGTCTAAATTGGTAAAAACCGGATCGGAGAACCGGTAAACGTTTTGTATATTGATAGAAGTTACGCGAAGACTTATTTGGTCGAACTGGTCGCGAAAGTTTGTGGTTCAGATTGAAAAAAAGTATATAATCACCTTTTAGATATATGCTTTATAATTGGGATTATTATTATAGCTTGGAAAGACGCTTGGAGAAAGTTCTGAATTTTTCAAATATGTATTGCCGTCTTGGAATTGTTAATGCATTGATAAGAGACCCTTGTTTGAAACAAAATATTATCATGTACTCGGCGATTACTAGAAGTAACTAAACAATTAAAAATAGATCTTAGTATTCAATTGGAAGATTGGACATATCAGTTAGAGATTATGGTATTAATGGACGTCTAGGAAAATTTTAAAATCTATTTCTTCTTTCTATAGTCGTAACTTCTGTCAACTTTTATTTCTATTATGTTTTAATATAGAAAATAAGGATTTTGGAAGAAGAGGAATCAAGTCAAAGTAATTCTGAATTTCATACGATTGATAAGGTAAACTTTACTGTACGTTTACCATGTCAGTTTTTGAGAATTTTTAGAAAAAAATGGTCCTCGGTCATTTTGACTTTTTTGGTGTTAGATTCTCTCAATGTTTGAGGATAATGTGAAACTGGAAACGAAGGGAAAAATACAGGAATGTCTAGAAAAGGGTCCAAGGCCCTTAACTTGTCGTACTTTCTAGTCACTTTTGCCCATCTTACCTGTTGCATTAGAATTCCAATCTTCCATTACTTACCTATACTTTCACCGAAGAAGTAACAATCAAAATGTAAAATAGATAGATACAAATCCTTCAGGAATATAGAATAATCCCATCACAAGTGGCTTTGAATCTTCACGAAACCTTTAACAAAGTTACTGTTAGGATAAATGATATTCGACCGCAAAACATCTCGTTTGTCCCTTTGTAAAAAAAAACCCTGTACTGTCGGAATAACAGCAGATGCCTCACTCTTAAAGAAACCACAGAATCTCTGGTGCATCCCCACATCAATAAAAAAAGTGACCCTGGAACGTCCCCAACAAGGAAATCTCTCTTTCCTCTTTATCATTTTTCTTCATTTGCTTGGATCCAGACATTAAAATCTTTTCCTAAATCTTCCTTCGAATGATTATAATATTTCCAATTACGTTTATCTAATTCTTTCTTCATTATCTATTATTTTTAAATTCTAACACCTTTCTCCCTTAATTGGTCTACTTCTTCTAATATTCTCTTCCCTTGTAGTCGTGTGTTCCCACGCATCTATTACCTCTATTTGCTACAAATGACATTAAACTGTCTTCAAAGAACGACAACAGTCTTCCTCATTGGATATTAAGTCCTCAACACCCACTTCTTTCGCGTATCTCCGAACTTCCGTTCTTTGTCGCATGGTCCAAATTTTGTTTCGCGATTCTAAGAACGTGTCAGCGATGACGAAACACAGGTAGGTCGACTTCGCAAAATTCATGGTTCATTGAGCACCGCAGAATGTCAAAAGATAAGCACAGAGAGATAGATTGATAGAGAGTTTATCTTAGGCAGAAAATTGAAGTTAGAGAGACAGGCAAAGAGAGTGAAAGTTGGAAAGACAGATAGATTGACTCTTAAAATTTCAAAGATAAATAAATAAAGAGTTACAATTAAAGAGAACGATAGATAGATCGTTTAACTCTTTGAGGCACAGTGGGATTAAAAGTATCCCACGTTTTGGACGCGTGAAGATGCATGAAGGGACATTTTTTCTCACACCTCGAAAATTTATATCATTATATAACTTTGTCAATAAATATAAACAAACTTTATTTACTTAAAATACAAAAGAAATGTATGTGCAGCATGGGTCATTTTATTTTCTGAATTCCTGGGCCTCAAAGGGTTAAATGAGAGGGAATCATGAATAAAAAGTTAGAGTTGAAGAAACTGATACATAGAGTGCTTAATTGAGACAGAATCAGGAATAAAAAGATAGAGGTGAAGAAACTGGAACATACAGCTTTTAATTGAGAAGAAATCAGGAATAAAAAGTTAGACTTAAAGGGACCGATACATAGAGCGTTTAACGTAGTTCTAGGCACTTATTATTTTTCGATAGATTTCCTTAAAATTTTGAAAATATATTCTTCATGATATTTTATAATTACAACCGGAATCTCAACGAGTTCGTCCACACGGTTTATGAATAAATCGTGTTTAAAAATAACATATTTAACATGGGCCTTATGGAAAAAAATTTTTGCTGAGTCCGTAAAATCTTTTTTTATTTTTCTAATGGAAAAACGAGCGGATGGATTCTAATAAAAAATTAGCAATGTATTGTTTTATGCTTTTGGAATATTATCGAATTTTTCCATAATTTTTTACTCCATAGTTATAGAGAAAGATGTTTTTTAATGTCTAAAAAGTGAATGAAATGACCTCTGTGAAGTTAGCCCCTGCACTAATTCTTACGCAATTCTTTTCATTTCTAATGAAAAAAGAAACTTTTAGTTCTGAATCCAGCTAGAACTACCTTAACACTTTGAACGCCACCGGTATTTCGCTAGTTTCATTATTTCTACCGAAGTGAAACTTTTTCTATTAAATTCACATCTTTACAAGGCAGAAAGTTTAAAAATACAGATAGATAGATAATCGATAGTCGAAAATTTAAATATTCAGTATGTCAACAAATTCATAAATATTACAATTTAAATATTACCTGAAATTACGATGAATTCAGTAGCGCCGGTCACCGGTGACCCCCATGGCAGTCAAAGTGTTAATTGTGAGTAAATCATCGATCAACAGTTGAAGTTAAAGAGACCGATAGATAGAGTACTAAAATTGCATGAACACATAGACGCTTGAAGTCAGTGAAATAGATGAGTAAAGAGTGAAAGTTAGAGAGACCGATGGACACAGAGTTAAAGTTAGAAAGATACACAGATAAAGAGTTAAAGTTAAGGAGACTGGTAGAGAGTTAACATTAGAGAGGCATATAGATAGCGAGTTAGAAGGAGAGAAGGAAATAAAGAAAGAGAGGGAGACTCATACGTGGATATGTTAAGTACGGAACAGCAGAAAAGTATCAGCAAGTAGCAATGGTCTCTTGGGTGGTTGGCTCGAGGCTTCTCAGTAGCGCGACTCCGTTTCAGTCGCGCGGAAGCAGCCGAGCGTCGCACGTGTACTTCACGGAACGGACGACTGTTTTTCTATCATCCATGGGTTACCAGTACCCACACGCATATCTGGATTGTTTAAATTGATAAAGAAAGGTATGTCCAGTTTTACGTCTACACCTTGCCTCCTTTCTTTTTTTTTCTTACCTTTAACATCCGCAAAGTACGTCTCATTCGTTCGACTTAATTTTAATCGTTTCAATGTGAAATTATATTGGAAGAAAATAAGAGTACGATTTCTGGTAGATAGGATAGAGAAATGAACGAAGGGAGTTTGAAAATTTGAAGAATTGTTGGATTCTTTTTGTTCTTTCTTAGCTACTTCGTATGAGATGTTTATTGTAATTTTGTTTGTCTTCTGCTGTTTCTTCAGGTTTGTTAGCGGAATCGTGCAACGTGAAGTTTTATTGTTTTTGTTAATAATTTTCATGGATAATAATGATGTGACAATAGGACAACAATAACATGAATAATCGGTCATACAGTTGTGTTTATTTGTACCTATTCCTTAATCTTTATTGCTGATAACGAATCATCGACTGGGATGTGGTTTAAAGTGACGAGAGAATTTAACATTCAGACCTACGTAGACGTCTCGATCATACGTTTTTTTTTTCTTCTCTTCATTACAAATCTGTGAAGAAACAAAAATTGTATATTTTGGAATTACTTAAAGCCTTCACGCATGAGACCGTGAGATTACAGGAGGAACGAAAGTTCCTCGTTGATGTTATTTATACCACCACGTGCTCGGTTCTACATGTCTTGCGATTAAGTGAATTACGAAAACTCTCACTTCGAGATAGAGTTGAGAGTACTCCACGAAATGTCTTCAATTTTTATTTTTTGTTTATCATTTTATACTGCATGATACCGGATGTTTCGTTCACGATATCAACGTAGGATAGATTAGGATCAAAACCCCATACAACGTTGACTTCATTTCTCCTTCAATATTTGTTTCGAATACACGTACCTTCAGATTTATCAGTCTTACAATCGTAAACGTACTTCAGCTAACAGTATCTTTCTAACTTTGATTCCCTGTTGAATTCTTCCACGCTAGTTTTTCTCATAAAGACACAAAGTTCGTATGCAAAGTGGTGTCAAGTTTTTATTCCGTCTCTGTATTCACTAAGGTCAGTTTTTATGTTGAATAATTTCAAAAGATTCCTTTAACAGATATATTTATTTAAACCTATGACTAATATACTTTACGATTAGTTCAATTTGAGGAAATTCGTAACCTTTCAGTTTATTTACAGAAGATATATTTATAGTTTCGTTCTCCACGAAGTAATAATTGGTACCGTAAATATTTCCGCTTTATTCCCAAATAGTCCGAGAATTATTACACATTTTGTGTATTTTAAGTAGTGTTACTAATTGTTGAGTATATTTTGTGGATAGCGATAATTATTACACGAACTTGTTTGCAAACGTGTAGACTCGAATACAATGTCTATATCACGAAAACCACGCGTGATATTCTTTCCTCTCTTCCGGTAACATTTCATTCTGTCCTTTCAACGCGACCATACCATTCATGGTCACCTGTGTTTACATACAGGTACGTCTCAAGATTGTGCCAAGTTTGAAGTAACGAGAAGTACTTAGTGATGGAAAATTCGGTTACTTACGTTATCGATTATCAGGTGTATCGGTTTATAGCGTTTAATTAAATTTTAGATCGTCCGTTATTCTTTCTCGATAATTTGTCTGTTTTGTTATTAAATGGAGATAACACAGGGTTGTTAGCACTAAAATCAACGACGTCAAATCTATTACTTATAATACAGAATTCATGTACATATATCAAACTTTGGGGAATGTGGAATTAATGAAAAAGATGATCGATTTGGTAATTTATGTGTTACGGGCTCGATCGAAGTTTGAAGTTTCGTGTCCCGAGTGAATTTTGCACCTATTTTGTTCGCTCTCGAAGGACCACTCGGTTTTTATAAAAAATGGATGACTAATGGATTGGTGTGTATTGTCTCTGAGATATGTATTGATTGACTTCTAGATCTCTTACATTATGTTTGAGAAGAAAGATGTAGAATTTCTACTGTATGGATCCTCCATTTTGGAGTACTTCTCTAAAAAATTAGGAAGCAGTCTGGGTTAGTCCAGAAATTTCTGAATATTTGTAATGACGACAGTGGCCTCAGTCATTTACTGTTCATTTAAAAACGTTTAGATATTTAAATGTTTTTGTTTTTGCATTGCAAAATTACTTTTTGCAATGGTAAATCTTAATAGGTCCGTTTAATGGTTAAATACTTAGTAATTTCAACAAAGTAGCTTTGAAAAAAGTGTTACTTTCTCCTAAATGAATTATACAAATAAATTGTGATTTTTAGAAATAATATCTTGCAGCAGATATTATAGACACTCGAAGATATTAACACATTCGCGACCGCTGACGTGAATTCACGTCATTTTAAATCCTATACCTGGTTGCCGCTGACGTGAATTCACGTCCTGCAATTTCTATTTTTGAATTCGCCAACATTAGGCGCTTTGGATAATGGCTATCTCAATGAGACACCTTCATAGTCCTTATAGACTTTCAGGTGACATGACAACACAATAGTTGGAAAGAATTGCACAATTGGGGAAATTAAAATATCCACAAAAACGTTGCAAAGTTTGCAATACTCATGGAAAATATCGTGACACTTCTTATATAAGCAAATTATGTAGAGTTTCTTTACGCAAAACTCATTGTTTTTTTACTAATCACACTAAACAGAAATATTAAATTTTGTCTTCACTCTGCTTTTCTAAAATGCATGTAATATAATGCTAAATAAACTGAGCATAGTAATAACACATGCTCCGTTATCTACCTATAAAGTAGAGTCTACAAATTAACAAATCTTTTTATTTTAAAGAACACATAATTACAACATTGATAGTTCAAAACAAATATTATAACTATCTTTGTTTTAACGATACAAGTTTGCGGCAACCAGCTTTACAATATCATTATTTTCGCCGGTACTCAGCATTAGAAACGGAAAAAAATTGCCGGTCGCGAATGTGTTAATACAGAAGAATAGCGTTCACGAAGCTGAAAAATTTTAGTTAACATCCGAAATCAACATCACCTGTAATCTACAATCTTCGGAATTTGAGAAAGATGCAGTGATAAGGATAACACCGCTATCAGAAGTGCTAGTACATTGTCAAAACGCAGTTATTATCGCATCGATTACGAGTACTTACCTTGTTTTACGAGACGTGACGTCAATAATAATATGTAGTCAATCTTATGGAAATTTAAACAAACGTATTTACTCGTTTTCCTCATCATACGATACACGATCCATTTTACGATATTTCATTATAGACATTGAGAGAAAAAAATATTCGTTGAAATAATAACTGCAAAAAGAGTGGAATGCTCTTTGCGATACCAGGAAAAAAACATCGCGAATTTATCGTGTCAAATTGTCAACTTAAAAGTCAATTATATAACGCCGGCTAAATTTACTGTCGTTATTGACTATTCGAGTTTGATACTAGCTGAAATTCATTGCTAAAAGTTTCCTCAAAGAACCAAAGTTCTCTATAAAAATAACACATTGCGATTGAAATTGTTAACGGTACTCACACCTATTTATTTGATAATTTGTAAATTTTCTACTCGTTAAAATCCATTATTGAAAAGATTGCTCACAGCATTAAAATGATAATTCTAAATTACGATTTAATTAAAGGTAATAATACCTCATATACGTTGAAGCTTAGCACAAACAAAAATATGTTATTCATCAAACGTCCGCATGGTGCAACTTTTTCGTCGATTGTTTTGTCATTGATTTTTGGCGATCGTCCATCGAGAATACCGGCGCATTAGGATGCATATAGTGCAAGAAAGTTAAATTAAAACGTGTTCCTTTAACAACACAGCTAAATACATCTGCATATTTATTTTTATTTATATGTTGCAATAGACAGATGTCCGCATCAATTAATTCACTTTCCTTCATTGTCTTGTTTTCTTTATAATAAAATACCTCTTTTTTTCAAATTCACGGCGACCCATGTTGCAATATTTACGTGAATCAATTTAATCATTTATTTTTTCTACATTTTTCAAATATACACATTAAGAATTGGAGTAATTTTTAATGATACAAAATGGTGAACGTTGACTACATTTATTTTGGCATGGAACGCTGAGTTTTATATTTATTTCGATTTTTTTTATTTGAAGCAGTTTAAAATGAAGAATTTAAATGAAAGCGAAATGCGATTATGCAGTTTCATTTTCGTTCAACTGGAAATCGTATGTTCCTCAGGATCGCAGAAGATAGACGTTCTCTTCTGTAGTTCCGGTTACATTCGTTGAGTTTTATTACGCCGAGTAACTTCAATATCGGTGTGTCGTAAGCCTATGAAATTATTTCACTCTTTGAATTTTCATATCACCTTTTTGCTCGCGTAACTATATAAGCATTTGCGCCGTTTATACAGCGGCGCACGTTTGGAAATGTTAATAAACGGAAACGAAGCGAAGTTTCCTGGTAGCGAGTTCCAAGGATAACAAGTAGGTACGTTCGATTCGAACGATTTAATTGAAATGTCAAATCAAAGTGTATCGAGATACCGAAAGATACTTTTCCTTTGTCCTACATGCGTGCACTATTTCCACATTCTTTTTCATCAGCCAAAATTCATTTTTGATTTAACGATCTCTTCCCTAAACAAAGATAATTTTGAAACTCTTAGAGTTGTTTTTGACTATTTGTTATCCCATTGGTAATTTTCCATTTAGAAGTTTTAATTATAGTTTTATTTGTGCATATTTTGCTTGTTAATTTTATGTATCAACAGTAGAACTACCGACGTTAAATCTGTTATATTTCAATATATTAAATAAATACTTTAGAAGACGAAGAATTGAAAGTTGGAGAAGATGATTAATTCTTATTTATTAATATCTTTTATTATTAATATCTATTCTATGGCTCTTCTATAAACTTGAAAAGATTTTAGAAAAAATTAGGAACGAGTCATTTTGACCATCTTGATAATTTTAGTGTTAATTTTTATTGAGATTGAAATTTTTTTGTTAGATGAATTGCATTTGAAAATAAGGTTTTAGACACATTGAAAACTGCACAGTCGACTTTCTACTTAGAATTAGCGTTCACCTTGAGCAGATTTCTAATTACTTTTTGTTATCGTAAATCGCAACGGCTCAAGGATACAATACCTTGGATTGTTACGTATTTTGTATCGTCTATTGCAATAAATATGACAAAAAGTAATCAAAGACCGTCGATTATACTGCGACAGTGACTTATTACGAAACGATATCGTAATTCCTTATCGTTCGTTTATCCGGTTCTGGTCAATCACACTTTATTGTAACCTTTGATTTTTCGCAATTAAAGAATACTAATTCCAAGTAACTAATAATTTCATCACCGGCGAAACACGATATCGTTTCGATAAAAATTCAGAGTGAAGAATTGTCACGTTTTCCTCGACAATGCTGTATTATCGTCTCGGATGAAATTAAATATTAACACTTCCTTTTTACGCCACGTATTTCTCTTCTACTTAAAGGAATTCCCCTTATCTAAAAAAATAATTTGAAGCGAAGATAAATTCACGGGTCTGTATATCGATAGCGTTAAACTGAAGTTATTGTTCCTCATCGTTGCTACTCTGACTTTCTCTTTTTCAAATGTATTCTAAAGTTTTAATTAAAGAACAACAACAACAAAAAAAACTCTACTTTAAATTAACGACTTTAACACTAAATCTACTGATGATTAATCCAATATATTAAAAAATGTGAAATAATTGCGGTAGAAGAAAAGGAGCGAAGAAGGCGAAGAACTTGATTGATTTAATATCTTACAGTATATATCATAGATTTAGGTAATTAAATAAAAACAGCCTCAAATAATTCAAGTGTATTTACAAAAATTCCAACACAAATAATTTTGAGGGCTTTAAAAAATTCAGATCTATTTATAAAAAATTCTGAACATCTTGATAAACCTCGTGTTAAATTTCTCTCTCCATTGTGCAAATATTTGCTAATATTTCCCTACAAGTTTTCCAAAAGTTCCAAACAAATCAGCGGTTCGACGTATGATAATGCTAACGCGATCTTTGACCTGCTCGCGAATTCCTCGTTTGTATTTTATCTAGTTCTCGAGATACTTTCGGCGGTACTTATACATACTACATAAGAGAGGAAATTTCCTCTACGCTTCGTCCTCGAAGTACGTGAAAGGCGTGTTCCGACGGTTTGCGATCGAGGATGTAATCGACGAGACAGTTCGTGGCCGATAAAAGCGTACGATGAACGACTGAAAAAGCGCCGCTTGAGACGATTCTATTTTGGCATTGTCGCCCTAAAGCGTCCCAGGAGTACCTATATCGGAGCAATCGTTGGCCCGATACCTAGCAAATGGTCGTCCGAGTTATTTCGTTGGCCAATAATGAATGTAAACTTTAAAGAGGCTTGGTATGAAGGGCATATGGACGGTAGTTTCTCGAACACTAGGTGTAATTTGTTCTTCATATATTTTAGATGAGAGATATGATATATAGTATATATTAGTTGTACAAATTAATTCTTGGCCTTTTTTGACTAACTTTGACATTTATTTATAACAATGTTGATATAAATTCAATATTAAACATAATCTTCTTCATTTTCTATACGTTTTTGCCATCTCTCAGGTAATTGTCGGATTGCAGTTCGGAAAAATGATAGTGGTTCATATCAATGAAATCATTGAGGCATTTATAGACCTGTTCAACTTACTTGAATTGAGAATCAGTTAGGTGGTGTTGTAGGGATCGAAATAGGTGGTTATTTGAAAAAATCAAAATCAAAATAGAACAAATCATTTCTTTCGCCTCTGTAGCGTTTCTTTTTTTTTGGTTGAAACGCTAAAAGAAGACAGTGCCTTAAATGTTGCTTATCGAACGACATCGCTTCTACACATGATTTTTCACGTTATGTCTGGAGTAGGGTCATAAGATATATCTTATTTTAAAGCTAACAAATGGCGCTTTAGAATGACTATTCAAATTTGGAAAAATTCTAATCTGAATAGGTTTTGTGGTCGATGAAATCTGGGGGCCGAGAATTAATCTGTACACCTAATATATATATATATATTATTATTATTTAATATATATTATCAATTTTATACAAATACATAAGTATCAATTATTTATAATATATTTTATATTATATTTATAATACATATTATAAATAATGGATACTTATATATTTGTATAAAATTGATGGAGGAAAGAAACTCGAATGTTTGGCGAGATTACAGGTTTTGGTGGTAAGAGAACGATAGTTTTTTTAGTTGCTGTTTTTAGTTTGAGTTGTGATAGTTGTTTTTAGTTGCTTTAGTTGTGAATATTGGGTGTAATTTGTTATTTGTATATTTTTGTTGGTTGTAAATGATATGTAGAAAATTCGTGGATTGGAGAACTTTGGTGTTTGGCACTATTACAGTGGTTCGTGATTAGAGAAGAGCATGTTGAGGGTAGTTTTTAAATACTGGGTATAATTTGTTATTTGTATTTAGAGAGTGTTTGCAAATAAGGATCACTTCTGTATTTTTATAAAACTTATGGTTTAGTGTAACTCTGATGTTGGATGAGTTTAAAGAGATCGAGAGAAGAAGAGGAGAATGTTTGTTGAGGGTAGCTTTCCGGATGCTAGAATATTGTGATTTTGAGTTTCATCATAAATGATACGTAGTCATTTTATCGATTACGATTGACCTCCGAAGATTAATATCTGTGTCAATCCCCCTGTTTTTTAATCAAGTACATGTCAAATTAGGTCAGCGATAAGTCTAAGTGCAAAAACTTTTTCTGATTCACCGTGAATTTCTGCTCTGATTTCACAGTATAAAAGTCGAATAAACAATACCGATATCAACAATAAATATTGGTAGCACCACTTTACAAAATTAATTAAAAGAAACAGACAAGTATCTGTACATTTACAAATAAGCATCTTCACTACAGATATCTCTAATTATAAGAAAACTTATCTTTAAGTCCTCGATGAAGAATGAAGAATTATCTTTTCTTAAAAAATGAAAATAACTTCTTTTCATAATTCTTCATTGCAAAATAGAAGCTAACATCGAGTTTAATCATCGTCTATGTTTAATATCTCTCAATCTAATGAGATTGAGCATTAAAATTTTGACATCAACATGTCATCGTTAGTTACAAAAACAACATGAAGAAATAATCTCAGTGATCGATCACCGGTTCATTTACATTCAAAAATATAAGATTAAACAATTCAATGATCCATGAAATGTCAAGTACCAAATGACAAGATCAAGAGGAAACGATTTCGAGACGCAATAAAACATTGTCGACGTAAAGCAACGACATATTGGGCGAATGTCAAAAGTAAAGTCACGAATGGATCAATGTCGGGCCAATAGAAAGACTTACTTCGGCTAAGATTATCTTCTGCCAGACATTGCCAAGAGGGAATTCGTGTCGTTGAAAAAGAGACGCTCTTCCTCGTGATGCACTTGGTAACTCCGGCTTTTAAATGGCGCCATCCAACATATTGCAGGACTTCATTGACGTGTGAATGTCACTTTGCACCGATCACTTCGCTGTACGAACAGTTTTATAAATTATCCGACGATGGCTCGTAAAAAAGAAATGATATATTATTTACATTGCGCAATGGATGACGGAGGCTCTTGTAAAATTTTAATCTTTCAACAGTGTCCTCGATGTCTTTTTTTCTTTTTCTGAACTTTTTCTCTTACTGGGAGAAAGTTTCTTTTTTTTTTAAACTGATCTTGCTGCAGCTGAATTCCTGTTTATATCATTTCTAACATTTATAGAAATAATAGAATTTGAAATGATTATCATAGAAAAGAAATGATATATTATTTACATTGCGCAATGGATGACGGAGGCTCTTGTAAAATTTTAATCTTTCAACAGTGTCCTCGATGTCTTTTTTTTTTCTGAACTTTTTCTCTTACTGGGAGAAAGTTTCTTTTTTTTTAAACTGATCTTGCTGCAGCTGAATTCCTGTTTATATCATTTCTAACATTTATAGAAATAGTAGAATTTGAAATGATTATCATTTACAATTCGAATTACAATTTGTAAAAAACACGATTTGAGTAATTTAAACGTAGCTTCTCAGTTCATTTGTATCTTCGATTTGACAGAACTTTGTCTCATTCATGTCGGATTAAATGTATTGGAAAGATCGTCCAATAATTCTGATAAAGTAGAGGATAACACGCAACGTCTTCATTCGCTTTTTCTTCACGTATCGTGTTGACATTGTACCACGAAAGATTGCAAATAAAGTTCACAATTCGGCAGTGATCCGCCGACATTTCGCGACAGATGTTCGTAATATTCGCGAAGCAGTAACAGGTGAAAGATAAACGTTTTATTCGTTGCTATAAAAGTTAATAATGGGAGTTAAGAAGGCAATAAGGCGTTTCTTCGATACTTCAGATGGCATCAGAAAAATGACACGATGCACTCCTCTTGTAAGTTTCTCTCTTTCTTCTTATTTTAAATCCTATCTGCATCGTAACATACAGTTCTGCTCCGTTGGCTTTTCACTATTGAATTTCTACAACAGTTCAGCCCGACACGGTGTCTCATTCGAGTTGCATAATTTTAACCTTGACTGACATTTTAATGAGAAACCCGCTAAATTTCGAAAGTACGACGACGACTCCCACGAATCTCTATTTTACGAATTTAATTATACGTATATACATAATCAATGAAATTACGCAACATTCATAAAAAAAAATCCTATCTCTCACGAAACCGTGCAAAATAATGCATACAATTTACAATGCCACAGAAATGCAATAAGTTCAAACGACAGTCTTAAATAAATTTAAGTGCTACTCAACGTAGTAATCAAGAAATTAGTTAATCTCTTGACTTACGATTTCGTTTCTGACGAGGCTTACAAAGACTCAAAATAAAATCCAAAGTTTTCACTGATTTCTAATGTTTCATATAACTGACAGCAATATTAATAGTATAAAAATAATGAAACCGTTTGGCAACCGGTTGATATTTCTAATTTAATAGTATTTGAAAGATTTCGAAATTTCCTATATCATTTTCCACGAGTTTCACACGTTGTTGTAAGCTAAGGGGTTAAGTAATCAAGAATAATTCAAAGATGGAAGCACTTAACAAATCAATCCATTCTCCATTTCGTGGTAGCGCACCAAAAGGACATGAATTATTATGCATTTAACTCAATTATACCTTCCGTTTCGTTTACCGGTACAATTACACATGAATTATCATAATCGCCATTATGATCGTCGGTTCTACTTTCTGCCTCTAATTTCTCAAGCTCCCAATCTCATTTGTCGGTATAATTTCAATTAATAACACAAATGAATTTCAATTGGATAAACGGCAGCAATGTTTAAGAGAATAAGAGTGAAAGGTGTTACGATTGTCTACGGTGAACTATGCTGTTTTTTTTTTATCAGCATAATAAACGAGAATTGTTTCGTTTAATGTGTCCCACCGTTTGTAACACATTTAAATCGTCTCTCATGTATGCGATGTCGATATATATCGTGTCGATGCGTAATGCACACGATTAGGTGATTAGAATTTCCGTTATTTTTGAGTACACCGCTTTTATCTTATATACCATATGTTAGATAATGTATGTAGTATACAATGATGTAGTACAGTGACAGAATCTATCTCAGATTAGAGAAAAAAATTGAAATATGTCATTGCATTTGTTTAAACCTATGATTAAAACGTGCAATGAAATGCTTCAGATAACATTGATTTGCATATGCACAATCAGTGCAAATATGAAACGTAGTATGTGGAAATTGAAGGTTTATTTCCTGTTAAATGCGCAGAATGTCGAAACATCTCGTGCTAAAGTTCCTTGGAAAATTTGCAGAGAAAGAATCATGTTACTCTTGATAGGGCAATGAACAAAAGAAATTCTGCAGACGGTGCAAAATGAATGATTAAATTTATACGTTGAATAGAAGGCGTTATCCTACGTCATCAACCGTGAAAGTGTTAATAATAGCGTGTATTAATTTACGTTGAGCGTGAATCTCGCAGAAAACTAGCCTGATTCGAATCGTTTATCCTGTTAGACTGTCAGCAGTGTAGGAGGCAATTACTTGGAAATTAGTTTGACACCTAAACTGGCGCCAGAGCTTTTTTTAAAGTTACTCTGTCGACTGACACCTGGTGGTAAATTGTCGTCTTCCTTTTTATGAAATCTTCAGACTTGTCTTATCAAAAGTGTTATCCAGTGGCTGCTTTGGTCTCTATATTGTCATCCATTGTTCACTTCAACTGTATTCCCATTTTCTTTTGTATTTTTTCAATTTAAACTTCTCGATAATTTCATTTATGAACGTTTAGGAGAGTTCTCATATCGTTGTTTTTGTGTTCATTTACTTTTCGTGGGCTTTGAAAGGAATAGGAGAGAAATGTCAATTTCGAAGTGCAACAATGAGATGATTGTTCATCGATGATGAACTTCCCGCGTATTAGTGGAAGCTTGACGTTTCATGTTTGCACGAAAACGAAATCCTGACACGCCCGAATGACTTTTTCAATTTCCAAAAATAATAGGTGAGACAGAGGAGGTGCTAGGTGTTTGCAGCTGTGTTTACATGCTATATTTTTGGTACACTTTATTTAGACGTTTTTATTTGCGCAGAAATCGGCATCTACGTCCACCTCAACGACCATTAATCTTTCTCACGTTATGTTCAAAAATACAAAATAGTAACAAAATAGAAAAAGGAAACGAGAGCCGAAGTCTTGAACCTCATTTGAACCTTTTACTACCCAACATTTAGGAATTAGAAGCACAAAAATAGGTCTCAATTCAATGTAAAATAAGACCCTATTTAGCGCCTAAAAGTAGCACAAATTTCACTTTATGCCATCTTAAAACTAGAACTACCAAACCAGTCAAAATGACTGGTACACAATTTTTTCAAAAAATTCTCCAAGTTTATGTAAGAGTCATAGAATAAATATTCTCCGTCTATATCAATAAACATAAGTCACCCAATCGATCAAATTTTCCGCCGTTTGATTCCCCCTTTTTCAAATTACTTATTTAATTTATTAAAATATGTTGGATTTTACGCCGGTAGTTCTAGTGTTAAAACTAGAACTATCAAGCCAGTCAAAATGACTGGTCCTCAATTTTTGTCCAAAAATTCTCTAAGGTTATAGCAGAGTCGTAAATTCGATATTTTACTCCTATTGCATTAAATACAAGTCACATAATTGATCATCCTTTCCACATCCTGATTTCGCTTTTTTCAAAGTAATTAATTCATGTATTAAAACATAGTAGATTTAACGCTGGTAGTTTTAGTGTTAAGGCGCAAAATAGGACGTCGACTTCAACCTCCGTTGAGGATTTACATCCTATCCAGTTATTAATGTTATTATAATTCTGACTGTTTTTTAAGTATTTATCCACTAGTTACATTTATGTATGCATACATTCCTTATGAATTAATTATTAAAAAAAATTAACATTCTTTATGCGATATTAAATATATATTGAATAGAAAAAAATTATTATTTAACGTAGGAGGAGTAACAGGTCCAATTCAGGGCATAAGGGTTTTGCTGATAGCTAAATAGGAGTATCATTTTACTGAGAAGAAGTTACAAGTTTAAATTAGGAGTTTTATTATTGAAAAGTATCATATTAGGTTCAAATAGGAATAAATGCTATGAAAATAGGTTCAATATTTCGACTCGAGAACATTATGATACAATTGAATTCATTCCATACAAACATAAATACAAATAAATCATACATTGACTTTGACAATTGATATTAATTAATAACATTTCACTCATTCACCCTACCATTATAAAGATTTATCGCACATGTTTACAATTCCCTCCTCCCGTTTACTTCGCTCCCATAAAAATGATTTCTTTTCCAGTTCCTCGCATCGTCAACTTTTCCAAAATACCATAAATCGTTCTAATCATTGACCGTGACTAATTTATTATTCATAAATATCAGCCATTTACAATTCATACCGTAAAAGTACAAACGAAGTATCAATGATATCGATAACATGCAAGAAATATTGACCATTCCAGACCATTCTTATGTAACAAGGAAAAGAAAAAAGAAAAAAGATCGTCTATCACTCGTCTCTTCTACATTGATATCCTTCTTTCGGTTTTCATCTCAAAGAATACATAGATTCTTGCGAATCGCAGCGTTTGTCTTTGGATTCGCTAATGAGGCTCTACATAGGAAAAGCTGGCAGGGATTTACTCGTTTAATGTCATAATATATGCGATTAGACAGGAGAGTGCACGGTTTATGAGTGACTTTGCATATAAATTAAACGATCGTCCGGTTATCGCTCGTGCTCGTTACGTCAGGATAGAGATTACCTATCTTAACGCTTTTAACAAAGAGTTTATCTCTAGAAAAGTTTTCCAGCCTGTAAAGTGAGAGAAAACCGGTTAGAAGGGAAGTGTAACTGGGAATTGCCGCTGCATTCTTACCGATAACATACATTTCATTAATGATTACTTTATTGATGTGAATCGGCGCATTGGAAAGTCGATGGTTTTACTTGTGATTTTATTGTAATTAATTGTGATTATCGATTTGCCTTAGTTGAATATAATTCGAGGATTCGCTGTTGAAAGTTTTCTATTGTTCGAGGTCATGATAATTTCTCTGTCAAGTTTCTTTAATTGTAGGACATTGTCGAACGGTCACAAAGATTCTCATTTTTTTTAAAATTGTGCTCTTGAGAGTTCTTATTCCTCGTTTTTCTTTGCTTGCAAAGGTTTTGTTCTTTACTGTGGATGTTGGTGTTTATGTCATTATAATATAGTTTTTGACGGATAGAAATTACTTTGGGTTTGGTACGTGAAGAATGTTTTTTAGGCGATTAAGATTTCCATTTGGAGCAAGTGAGAGATTTAGCATTTATCAGCTTAAAATTAGTCACCAAAGTGTCAATTATACTGTTTGATTTAACATTTATTATTTTAATTTCAACAATAGTATTAGGGGGACCGAAAAGTAACGTTACTTTTACCGACAACCAATTGATTTTTATCGATGCAACATTGGAAATTTGCACACTAGATGAACCAACTCTCGTTGATAACGAGGGTGATTAGACTACTCATTACAAATAATAACTTGTTACCAATTTATGTGTTTCAATTTAATGTAAAAAACGACATTACTTTCCTGTACCCCTAATATTATTGAAAATCAACAGTTTTAACACTAGATTTACGGAGTCAATTTGGCTCATTAATAACTTGATTACTATATGTATAATATATTGGTTGGTTAATTTTTTAATAATAGATCTTTCATTTAAATTGAATTGGAATTATTTTCTTTGCAAAAAACTTCAATTTTCTTGTATGAGTCAAATTGCCTTACTTCAGAAAAATAGGTATATCAACATCCGTAAATCTAGTGTTAAAAATGTTTTCCATCATGTGAGATCTACACTCTATAAATCGTCAATGAAAAAATTCACCTCCAGCCTTCCGTTCAGATTTCTATACCTAATTGCGACCATAGCACAAATAAGATATTTATATCCAGCCTTCCATTCAAACTTCTATATTTACTGCGCTCATAGCACAAATAAGAATCTTATTTCTTTTTCAACTTCAACAATAATTTTTCTACGTAAGTTCTACACGTGGAAGAATTTCTTTATCAACGACGATGACTCAAACTCAAGGATACATCATCCATGATTTCTCTCTCGTTGATTCGCCATAGATCAGTTGCAAATGATAAATAAAAGTCTATGAAACATTCACGATTGGAATTCTGGGGACTCGTGATCGTGTGTTCACGTGAATGCATCGGAATATGAGAATAAATAGTTTGTAATTGCCGTATTGAACATACAGGTTCACGTGTCATTGCATGTGCAGACTGCGTTCTTTTCTCGCGGTTCGTCTACTCTGCCTTTGTCCGTGGAATTAAATCTACGAGGCACGCTATGGATTAGCCGACAGAAGTCAATCAATGACGAGACACGCGCTAAGTTTCTGGCCGATGCAACTAGCACACTTTGGTCGTTGGAATTCTTGCTTCGAGAAACGTTAACGATGGAATATCACTGGAGAAAAGACATTGCAGATCAGGGGTGGCCAACTTCTCCTTCTGTTTACATTTGTGAACGATTTTTTTTCAATTTTCACGTTCTGCTTATAGAAATTGAACAGATTTAATTTTATGCGTAATAATTGACAATAAGGGAGGGTGTATCATCTCCTGTTGACTGTAATCGGTAGAAAGCGCTTTGCAATCAACTAGCCACCCCTGCTGAAGATGATCGACGTCCTTGAAAAAGCGGTTAAAGTTTTAAGCATTTTATATAAAATTACTTTGCTATCATCACCTTTTTATTGGTCTGTAGGTACTATGTACACGAAGAAAATTTTATATTGCATTAGGGATTAGTTATTTTATTTATAACGGTTGGAAAATATGATTCGTCGTTGTATTTATCAGGGTGTGGAAATTAGAAATGTATTGTTGGAGATATTTCACAGGATTTCTTGAATTTGGAAAGAGATTATTGGAGAAATATGATTTATAACTTTAGGATTCGATGAAATCTATAGATGGAAATTAGAGTTTTTGATATATTTAATATTTATAGAGTTTCATCGATGCTTCAGAATTATTTATATTGTGATGGATTGAATAGTTGAAGTGATATTTTTATTGGTAAATAGTCGGAAACTTCTTCGTTTTTTGCAATTTGAAAAGGATGTCTCTTTGTAGCTCGATGTTTAAATCCCCTTGCGTCAACTAATTGATTCGCTGAGTATATATCGTTATTATCGTTTTGCCACATGGAAAATAAAGTCGTATCGGTAATAGTGGAATGTTACCGAAGAAAATCGAAAGGAGTAGGGTAAGTATGTAGTTCGGTCACGTTTCCAGGAGAAGCTAGATCGTACGTCTTTCATTGAACTCTCCGCGACCTTAATCCGATCGGCTGTTACTGAAGAAAACTCACAATCACGTCACAATTTCGAATTGATCGTTTAAAAATATACTCATGCGGCAATTCGATGCACTTGAAACCGAGAATTTTATAAAGCTTTTCTAAAGAGACTCTTTACGATTGTAAGACGTGATCTTTAAAAAGAATTAAGTTCCATTATCGAAGTGGCCTTAATGCGATCAGGATTCGTTGAAGAACAAGACACATGTGCTTTGTTCTTTTCTCATCCATCATGAATTAATCATATGTTTGAAAATTCCAATCTCTCTTTCCTTTATGTCGTACCATATCATTTTTAAAATTTCATATCTTTTTACTAACTACATTAAATTACAAAAACGACATACTCACTATTCCTAAAATTAATGTAGAAAATTATGAAATAAGAAGAATTAATATAAAATTACAGATAGTTGAGAGATAAGTATGATCTTATCTTCGTATCGTGCTGTTTTTGCTGTCAATATCTCCGTGTGATCTTAAGTAGAGTACATCACTCCTGATTATTACCGGATTGTTGAAAAATGTCATTGCAATTTGCAACAAACAAGTACAAGACTGACGAAAGATGTCCGGTATTCTTGGCACTCATTCTTACGTATTCCTCGTTCATTCACCGTATTCCTGACACACATCGGGTTCTCGGCATTAACGAAACCAAAGATTCACGGTAACGTCAGTCAGAAATCATTGTTGAAAAATTATGCAAGAGTACGCCAATTAATTTCTTCTCGCGTGAGAAAGTTATCGTCTCGAAGGACGATATTCCCATTCGATTGCGAATAATCAAACAACGAACCGTGGAGAACGAGCGGCGATAAGTTTAATTGAATGGTATCTAATTTATTATACCTTTTAGTCGTTTTAATTACAAAGAAGATTAATGCGCATTTTAAACTCATAGTAACATTCGGTTGTGTTGTTTTTTTTTCTTTTTTTTTTTTTTTTGATGAATACAATAAGTTTGTGACGATACGCTGAACTAATGTGGAATGTTCTTTTTTGCAGATGGAATTACATACCAATCCCAGCATGATTTCGCAGAAGAACGGTTCCCTGCGTGGGGATGAAATGACGCTGAAAGAACCGCACAAGTGAGCATAACTTTGCCTTATAAATAGATGCTGGATGCTATTTTTTCGTATGACTCTAATAGCTTGACGTTTTTGACAAGTATTTTATGACGACAACTTTGCCTCATCGTTCAATGTCGTTTATGCAAAGAAAAAAATAATGCTGACGTTAAGATATTTCCTTTTTGGATATTATGTTATTATTGAATTCGTGTTTTCTGTGTATTGATCGTTTGATGTTGTTAATTATTGTTAATGTTGTTTATTATTTAATAGTACAAGTAGAGGCAGTATATCTATTATATTTAACCAGTTAACTGCGAAATTTAGTTTTATGAATCCCTCGCAGGATACGGAATTAAAATCGAGCAATGACGTGTATATTCATCGAACACTGGCAAAATGTTTCTGTTATAAACGTTACGAAAAGAGAAAAGCAAAATGTGGAAAAATTACATTTTAGTTTATAAGAAATTGACAATTGAGTATTAAGGAGGATAACCGCGATAGAACTTTGGATTGACGTGTATACACGTCAAGCGCAGTTAACTCGTTGACACTAGATCTACGGACGATTAATTCAATTAATTTAAAATCGTAAAATCAATATGTCGAGATGAAGTAAATGAAGGGAGTGAAAAACTTGATCGATTGCAGTCTTCAACATTGACGTAGGAAATTGGAAAAGAAACTGCGTTAGAAAATTGAAGAGTATTTTTTAAAAATTTGTTACAAGTTATTTTGACCATCTTGGTAGATGTAGTGTTAAATATATTAAATAAGTAGTTTATTTAGTAACTTATGATTTAGTAAGTTATGTTTTATAGTTGTGGAATATCTACTTTATAATTCTGGTTTAAACTTGGAGTGTTTATTTTAGTACTAATGAAGAAAAAAGTTGGAATGTTTAATAATTTTTTTTTGGATATCATGTTACTATAGAATTAGTATTTTGTAATGGTCGTTTGATATTGTTAATCACGATTCGTTCTAGTCGTTATGCCCGCGTAATTAATTGTATTTTAATTACTCTGCCATATGGACGATTTCATAATTAATCCGTGTTACCTGGTCGCGCAACTGGGTGTTGCATAATAATAATCCGTTACATTGAATAATTCTTAACCTACTATTTTTATAATTTCTCGTAATAAGATAATGACACTTGAAACTATCACAGAACTTGTAGTTCCACTTGAGATTCGTAAAAGCTCTCAAGGAAAGTACGCATCTTTGAATTAATTTAATATCAAGCAATAATTAATCTTTAACATCACAATTATCGGCTTTCAATAATTCATACATCAACATATCAAGTAAATACTTTGAAAGGGGACGAATCAAGCAGCAAAGAAGATAATCAGCTAAATAATTTATGTATTGTAAGATGAAAAATTTAAAAAGCTGGAAAATCTACTCTACTGTTACTCTTTCAGAAGTTTGTATAAAAAGAAAATAATAATCTGTCATTTTGAATACTTCTACACTTCTATTGTTAAAAGCTTACATTTATTATTTTATTTTTCAACAGCTACACTCAAACAGTATATCAGGTACTCAGATAGTCACTTCGTTCTTGTCATTCGTAAAATGTAAATTCGCTTTCCCCACCAAAACTGATTTATTATCAATGTAACCTTTGACCCAAAATACATAGGTACTATTATCCTAGCCTTCGAAATCATTGCAAAACGCATCGTAAAAAATGTTTCAAATCGATCCGTGGATAAAGATCCTTGACAGGAACACGTGCAAAGTCACGATTATAATTAACATTCGGCTCGCTATCCGTAATTGCATTTTATCCAATTTATCGATGCTCGAAATAGCTGGAGGAGTCGGCCGCTAACATTAAACGGACAAATTGCGAAACGTATAGTTTATAAATGCGTTCCTGTTTCAATGGTAAGAGTCGGGCCAAGAATGACGTATCTTCCTGGCACACGTTAATACTTCTTCGATCTAACATCGACCAACGAAGTCTCAATGATGCTCGATTTTCACTTCTTCTTTGATATTTTTCACCACTGAAGAAACTAGCAAGATGTTTTCCTTGAAAATCACAATTTCTTTTTATGTAACGTTAAACAGAATATGTTATATAATTGTTGCAATTATCCGCAGAATATTCACGGAGATCTATCGATCTTTGAAGTTAGTTTCCGCGTTGTTTCTTCGCGTTGGTTATTCCATCGTCTTTTTTTTTTTTAAATTTGCATTTACGTAAAATTGTGTAATTATAGCGATGGTATCGAAAGAATGACAAATTACAATCTTTATTTTAGTGAATGATTTGCGAGAAATTGTAGAAGGAGAATTGCATAATTGTAGGATCATTTAGAGTATTCCACTTGAGGGGTTTCATCATTTTTTAAGTGTTAAATGGTCTCCATTAATCATCGATCGAGCATGTAAACAGGGAAAGTTCGATCACATAAGTCTAATACGTTAATGGACGAGTGACTGATTTCGTTATTGTTTCAAAATACTTTCCAATGTCGCCGTCCCGTTATCGTTCTTTTTCTCCATTCCGATGATAGTTTTGCATGATTTAATAGCACGAGCGAGAAAAGTGAAATTATTTTTTAAAGTATATTTACAGTTCGGAAATGATTTTTCGTTTTGCCGAATTTTAAAATCCTTTGTGCATCAATGGTATTTTTGAAGGAAAATTGGTCTCATTCGTAGAAACGGAATTATAAATAACACGTGACAAATTCGACATTATTCGAGTAACCGCCATCGTCGGAGAAGGAAAGTCTGAGATATTTGTTTCAACAAAAAAGGCGATTTCGACGTCTCCCTGTTGGGGTTCACCTTGAAAGTCTAAGTTCGTAGAACGAGGTTGAGAATTTTTCGTGTAAACATCTCTGAATATTTTCATTGTTACCTTACATTATTTTAATCTGTTACTATTTAGCAATGATTAAAATAAAATATCAACTGACATTTGCACTCTTTGTCGTGCATTAATATCAAATTATTGATGAAATTATTCAAAGTAACTTACATTTTTCAAAAAACTGTTACATAATATCTCTACGAGTTTACGCCTTAGCGAAATACTTCTTCCAAACTTGAATTGTCCCATTTTACATAAAATCGTAGTGCCATATTCGTAAGTCCATCGAGGAACTGGTTTTACGATTACAGAAAGAGGTAGCGTAACTCTATACAGAATCAGAACCACCAGGACCGCATTCTAGCTGCACTTGTTGCAATATGTATCGACTTTCAGTGACAAAGATACCTCGAATAATGACAAACGTCATTGACACGATTCTTCCGTAAGGTATCGACGTTATTTTGTACCCCTGTACCTTTCTTTTTCGTCATACAGATCAAAATTGTAAATTATTATCACAACAGTAAAACACTCAAGGTGGTCAAAATGACGGTTTCCAAATTTTTCCCAAAAAGTTTCCAAACTGATAAGAAAGCCATGCAGTAAATAATCCATCACTATCTTTTACAACTCAAATTACTTAACACGTTGAACGCCGCTGATATTTTGTTCGTTTTATCATTTATACTGAGGTGACCTCTGTTTTATTAAAATCCCACTTTTGTAAAGCAGAAACTCAACAGACACAAATAGATATATATTCAGCAGGATTTTATCTTTTGAATATCAGTATTTAACCCGGCGAGAGTGTGGCAGGGTATGTCATACCCACCATGTTTCTTATTTGCGTGTGTTTTTTGTTTGTGGCCTTCAAAACTGTTGTTGCTTTGAGTAGCTGGAGTAAAGGGGTTTTACAGCCGTTACTTTACAAAGTTTTACAGCCAATTTTGTAAACGGGTATGTCATACACTGCCACATACACCTTGTTACATTTTTCACCACACTCTCGCCGGGTTAAATACCGGATGTGTTAGAAAATTAGTAAATATTATAATTGAAAGGTCATATGAAATTTCATTGAATTTAACACGGTTTACGGACGTTTCTTATATACCTATCTCTACGAGCACCCGTCAAATTGACGGGTAGGCAAAAATACCCATTTTCTTTAAAAAATCGATTGTTTCAAATTAAGAATCGATTAAACAACACTAGGGTTCACATTTAGATACATTATTAATGATGTAAAATGTCTATTTTTTTTAAATTACCACGGAAATGTTAGCAATGGTGTTAACGGTATACGGCAATCACATTCATTGAGCACATTTTTTACAGACGTACTGAATTTTCTTTGTGCATTTTCCGCACACGATCTCTTTGCTATATATACAAGAATTACTGTTTCAATTTTTCTTGAGGTTTTTCGTGCCTCTGTGTGAGTGCAGTCCTTTATATGTTCCATTATGCGTCTATCAATTATCAATCCGAAAGTATTAGTTACATAACTCGACATAATATTTCTCTTATCGTAGCCAGTCCGTCCTGTGAGACCCTTCAATATCATATCAATGGGCGGCCTACCCACAAATACCCCTGCTTTCAGTTTTATCCACCGTGTCCCGTCAACTATACTTTCAATTTTACCCATTACATTTTAGAATGTGGTTGGAATACTCGTTCTCTCATTCTCGGAATCAAAACTAGAAAGAATTCGTACTCTTTTCTTGCTACGATACACTTTCAATAAATTTTCCTCTTCACTATCCGAAAATTCTTATATCTTTTTCACTTTCAATGCATTAGGAGCTTTCACTCTCATTTTCGCTTTAGAGTAATTTCTATTAGCCACCTTCGGAGGTATTCGCTGAACAATCTTTATTTATTTTGACAATTTTGCTCAACATCTTATTATATTATATCACATGGATTTACTCATGATTGGCGGATCGGTCAAAATAAAAAAATATTGTGCCCCAATTCGATTACCCTATTGAAGATACTTACCATAAGCAGAGACTGTGTAAAATAA
Source organism: Cerceris rybyensis (assembly GCA_910591515.1). Taxonomy (NCBI): domain Eukaryota; kingdom Metazoa; phylum Arthropoda; class Insecta; order Hymenoptera; family Crabronidae; genus Cerceris; species Cerceris rybyensis. Next base: position 13,470,542 of record OU342790.1, read on the forward strand.
CAATAGATATAGAATGTTTTGGACACTGTTCTTGAAAAACTGTAGTAGTAAGTAAACCGAAGTAATGATTATACGAACAAAGCAAATATATAAAGATTACTCATGAAATTATCTAATCCGTCAATTTGACGGGTCCCGTAGAGATAGGTATACCACATATGAATCTCAAAAAGTAGAAGGCTTAGGGAAAAAAAAAACGGTGTGTATAAATTCGTTGGAAGAAATGATTAAGTTACGATACAAAACGGTTGAAATCGATCAAGCGGTTTTCGAGATATTTCATTGCAAAGCTTGAATTCTGTCAAATTGACGGGTCCCGTAAACCTAGTGTTAATAGCGCCGGTCACCAGTGACCCCCATGACATTCAAGGTGTTAATTGCTCATCTTTTGCACTTCTTAATTAATCTTTTTCCAAAGTACATATTTAGTGTATCTAAATATGTACCTATATAGTCTTTTAACAAATTTGTATTCCAACGATCAAGAAAAATTAACGTAATCGAAATAAAATGTATTGAAACAAAAATACAAACGATCAATCACAATTGATGGTGAAATAAACGGTAATGCTAAAGGATCAATTGCATATTGCGAGCGTAAAGGGGAAACTGATTGTAGACAAAATAAGCATTCTGACTGGAATCTGTGCAGCGAGAAATTTCTCTTGTATACAAAGATTTATCGAGGAAATACATTTTTCCAGGAATGGCAACACGTATGGAGCTTTTCAATCGAAGGATCCGATTCTGGCGATAGAGAAAGGTTCCGACGCGGAAGGCGGAAGTAACGAGCATGGAATTTCCGTTCATCATCCTACCTCGTAAGTTTAGTTTGCCTAATAAATTGAAACTTATCTTGTTCTTTTTGATTCTTTCCCTCGTTAAAAAGTAGTTAGATTAATAATGAGCTACGAACGAGTTATGAAATCATTTCAATAATTTATTCTATTAATATCTTCATGTTAATTTCATTTTAATATTTAGTTAAAATTAATTTACGTCTTAAAGAATTCATTTGCAGGCATGATACTACTTTAACATTATGTATTTGTTTATAAATTGATTTACTCTACTTTTCTATATCCTGATATTATATTGAATTGAATTGAATTCAATCCATTTAAAATTTAATCTTTCCCAAAAATTTTGTCGAATGATTCGGAATTAATTTGATAAAATTCTTTCCCATGAGATAACCATTTCTAATATAGCCTGCTTTCATTTTATTTTTACTTTAACATTACATTTATTATCTGTATAATTGACGTATTCTAGAAGAACTATACACCGTGTGTGTAAAGAAATGGGCTATAGGAATTTAATTTATTACCGGAGACCGTCTTCAAAATACTTTTTTGTCTCCACTAGGTTAACAACACAAAGTTTTCGAAATTCCGACAAAATGAATGCACCAATAACTATGATATGACACAAAACCTCGGAATTTCCTCGATATCCGATCACCAAGGATTAATCCACTTGCTCTGAACTCATACCGCAATCCGTTTATCCCAATCTCCTATTGCTCCGTTCGTATTTCTTTACACGATAATTTACCATCATTTATTTTCACACATTCACAATTTCATTTATTTCTATCCATAAGTGCATACATACAATCGCACGGTGACTTAGTTACATATATGCGGTAAATTCACTTACATAAACGCAGTAATACGTTCTAACACCAACTTCGCCATTGCGGACGAGAGGTTCCGGTTTGCGGTTTTGATTTATGAGTTGATAAATTTAACGACTTTGTATTGACTGCTCGTAATTTATTCTTAACTTCCTGCAGTCTGTTCGTCTACTTTCGTACACGATCTCTATCTACAGGTACAATATAGTATTCTAGAACTTTGGCAGAACTAAGGATTTGTAATTTCCAATTAAACTTCTTGCGTCAAAGTGAAGAGTCGTTCGTTTGTCGTCAAAGGCGACGAAATAGGGTTTCAAATTGCGATTAGGTGTTGCAAATGGTTGTGAAAGACTAAAAAAAAACAACGACAACAATAAAAGGTCTAATCGTACAAACGGAAGGAAACAATTTACTATGGCGAGATATTCCACCGTGCCAAGGAAATCTCTGTCCTTCTTGTTAGTTTTAAGTACCTTTTTCCGCGTGGAATTTGCACATAACACGCGATTACATCGTGAATGCGTTGAATAGCCGTCGGTTTTGACTTTGCAATGTGTTTCTTTCAATCGTATTCCTGTGTTTCAAGTACTTTAGTTTGCTGGAGGTTTCTGCTGTTACTGATAGATCTAGATTCTTTTCCTCGCGGTAATTGTTACGGGTAATTAAACACGGCATTAGAAACCTTGAAGTATCGTGCGTGAGGTGCGCCTTTCGCGAATGCTTGCCAATCTCGTGTAACGTTTAATGTGGGATATTCATGACGATGATGATTTTATGTAATGTTTGATGATACTTTTTTTTTTTAATATGAAAATTACAAAATAGATAAGGTAAATGCGTGAAGTAGAATTAATATAATTATTTTTAATAGTATTTTGATTAATTGATTGATTATGGACTTTTGTGATATTGAGAATAATGATTCAAATAATTTTGTAATATTATTAAGCGTTTAATACTCAGGTCTTGTGAGCTGCAATTTCGAGGAGGTCGAGGCTATATAATTTACAAATTGCAACGTTTATTGTTAATATTAGTCTTTACGTGGTTGTTAGACGAGTATGAGAAGGATTATGCATGATTGTCACGCACGAAGCTTATTTCCTTAATTTGTGGTCCAGCTCATCATTAATACGAATCGCAGCATGGTGCTTTCGCTCCCGCAATTGTTTTATCCTGAAATGTTATAGAATAAGGCAATATATAATGGTAATACTTTATGTTTACTTTAGTTTTTTAACACTAAAACTGCCGGCGGTAAAACTATTATATTGAAATCTATTAACCCCTTGCTCTGCGACTTTTTTTGTTAAAGCCTCCGCAATAATTCACAATTAACCCTCTATGGATAGCACAATTACAAAATGATAAAAATACAAGTTAAGTAATAAATTAAAACTGATTTTTAAACATTGAATTGTCAAGAATCTTATGATTTTTACGAGCTCGATTATTATATTTGGCAAAGTTAAAAGTTTGACTTTGAAGAATAAAAGCTTGGACGTGTCTGCCGTCAAAGTCACGAGCCAAAATGAAATGTGATCAGTGATTTTTGACATAGAGTACAATTTAATGTAATATTAATATTATAGAAATAATATTGCCGTGCTAAGTCTCATTGATATTCTTAATTTTATAGGTTTTGCGAAATTTGAAAATGTCCTATTCCATTAATCGCATCATGGGTATCACTGTTGTATCCCACTTCTGATACCAATTTTAATGTTGTATGCCGTGCTTGGTTAACAACAGTTTATTAACCCTTTCGCACCGTACGGGACATGTGCTATCCCAGCCTGAAAATTTTTTGATATTACGGCTGGGACAACATATGTCCCAGTTACTGAAAAACATCTAGGGCAAAAAATAACGCCAAGTTGGGCCTCCAAACTGATTCTCAATCGTTCTGAGTCCATAAATTTCTCATCTCGATCGTCCCCGATCTAATCAAACAAGCGACAACTGTTAAGGTTCCTCAGTTTTCGGCATAAAAATTATTTTATCTAATAATCGCTTGGTGGAGAAATAACTGTTCCCGATAATGGGGTGCACTCGCACTGGATTTTTCCCTCTATTGAAAGGGTTAAGGAAAGAACTACTGCGCGCTTGGAGTTGCAACAGTTCAAGGGTGACGTCGCGACATACTGAAAAAGTGGATCAAACTTTAATTTCACATTGAAAACGTATTCTCAATTTCGACGTGAAAACGTTACATTATTCAAGTGCCAACTTTGACATTGCATATCTCTAAGAGTATCGTTCAATAACAATTTTTAGTAATGGAAAACGATGCTCTGATGTGTTACAAATCAAACGCAATTGCTAAATTTTGAAAATCGTGAAAAAAAATTTTGGGGTGTTGACCAGGATTTCGGCGAAATCGACCACTGTGCGTCGTCGCGAGATGCCGACTGTCAGCGATTCGGTACAAAATTCAATGATTTCGGGACAGAGGTATTTAGGTAAATTAGGTAAAATTAGGTAAATTAGTGTGGTGGGAGGTTTGGATGACTCCGACCTCTCGTGACTAAGGTTCCAAAAGGGCGATCGCTTTTCCATTGACTTTCACTAACAATAAGACCAAAGGTCTTGAAAACATATTTTGAGGGAAAAGCGATGACGGAATAGAGGATGGGTAATAATTCCCTTTTGGACCTTGAATCACGTTGAGGATTATTGGGAGGTAGTATCTTATCGTTAAAGAAGATAGTGGGTCTGAGGAAACGTAAACTGAGTTGGTATCCAACACCACTCGTTATTGCAGGGCAAGGGATTAAATAAGTGATTTGGAAAAAAAGAATCAAGGGTTGGAAAGGATGGTCTATTCAATACTTTATGTCAGGATGGACGTCGAATATTTATTCTATGGTTCTCCTACAAATATTGAGAATTTTAAAAAAAAATTAGGCACCAGCCATTGCGACTGCCTTGATACTTATAGTGTCAAACTTATTCTGAAGTATGCTCGCTAAAATGTTTATTAATAATTATATTCCGCGTGATATGTAAAATTACATTAATTTGACATCCACGGAATGTCTGAATAAATTTGGTCTGTCAAAATTCATCTTGCAATATCGCGGATAATTATTTTTGGTAATTGTTATTGTTAATATTTCAATTCTATCGCGGTGTCATATTATTCTATCTTAGAGCTATGGTTGAAAGCCAAGGAATGATTTGGATTATACTGCTTAATTTGTTTTGTCAAGTAACAACGTCAGTTTATTTAATAAATCGTGATTTATACAGGTGCAATTGAATTCACCGATCTGACCGGAGAACGTCTTAGTGTTTTCTTTTCGTTGCAACAGGCGGAATCGAAATTCAAAATAAATACTTCGGTATAAACGTTCATTCGCGTCATTTTCCACATTTAACTTCTCATTTAACAAGTCGCTCTTACCAGGAAGCATTAGTAACAATGTAGGTGTCTATGTAACGATTGACTTAATTAGATCTTCAACTTCGAGGAATCAAATAGAAGCGTTTTTCCTCTGTTCTTCGAATGTACGATTATTCATTGAAGGTCAATTAATGTATTATTTCATAATTATTCTTTAAAATGGGAAACTTTCATGTCATAGTTTATGCGAACTTTGAATGATATACGATGACATATTTAACTGTCCGATTATCGTCCAACTGAAGCTTGTTTAGTGAAACTATGAAACAATCTTGAAAGAAAGCTGGCAGGTAGCCTAAATTCAAATTTGCGGTCATGTTTGGACTAGAAGAATTGCATTAGCTAATTTATAAGTACAATTTTATATATGTCGATGGAATCTTAACAAATAGACAAAATTAATATTATTTTTCAATCATAAAATGCTATACTTAAGACGTGAAATTGTCTTTAATTTTCAACGATGAAATATTTTTCTATTTATTTCTCTGACCCGTTTTAGTACAAATCTCTATTAAATTTTAACACTTAGCCAACCGTACAGTTACTTTATCAAAAATCGTTCCATGAAATTTCAAAATTAACACTAGAACTATCGGCGTAAATCAACTATATTTTAATATATCAAATATGTACATACGTACTACCCTTTCCTAAATTTTGCGGCCGATATTTTTTGCAAATCTCCATCTCCGACTAATTAAATATGATAATTATTTGCATTTGTAACAAACAAACTCGTCGAATGAAAAGAAAGCAATTCGTTTCCCATCGTACGATCTTGTGACTCATATCCATTCTTGGTAAATAATTTAAATTATGAATAATCATTGACATCCGCGATTATACGTGCATAATGCAAAATCGCGAGACAAGCATGTGCTCGCGTTTCCAAATCCGGTCGGCTGGTTCATTCGCCGGTGATTTTAAATTAGCTCACGCCACGTTACACGGAATGCTCGGAAAATTTACCGGGCAACACCGGTCTTTACGACCGCAAAGGTGACTAAATTCCCAAGAATGAGAAAATCTTTAACCCACGTTATTAATATTAACAATTCGATCGTTGACTTTTGACTCTCCGCGGTATACTTTTGTGACAAATTCTAAAGGAGAGTTAGAAACGATAAAACATTGAAATTTTTTAAATCGATTGACTTTAATGTTCTTTGAAGTGAATTAGCGGGAAATTTGAAGCGGAAGTGGTGAGAAACGGCTGCGGTGATATTTATTTCACGATTCTAATATTAGTATTTGGATCATCGGTTTTGGAATGACTTTAAACAAAATTTACATGGATGACTAATAGGATCGTCTTTAATAGTACTCAATTTACTACGTTTACTATTATTATTAATATATTAACACTTTACCGACCGGTAGTCGATTAATCGACTCTTCGGGCACAACACTTTTGGGCTTTTAACTTATTAATTGGTCGCTACGGAAATTAATAAATTGTTATTTTTCATTGCGGTTAACTGTGCCAAGGACTCAGTGAAGAAACTTTGCAATTTTCGAAGAGATATTAGTATCACGGAAATATTTGCGTGCTAGTGACCGATCAGAAGTGGGTAGGATGTTAAAAAGTACCGGTCGGTAAAGTGTTAAGTTCTATATAATAAATTCTTCACGAACAACGATTTATTACAGGTACTTAGAAACAATGATGCACCTGTTCAAGGGTAACGTCGGCTCCGGTATTTTCGCATTAGGGGATGCTTTTAAACATGCCGGATTGTTGTTGGCTCCACCTCTTACGATTTTCCTTGGAATTATCTGCGTCCATGCCCAACACATTCTTGTACGTACAATTAATATCAGTGCTTTAGTAATTTATAGTAATTAATAAAATTTGCAAGATTATTACGCAGAATTCTTTCGTCTTTCTTCTCTAAAGGCATAGCATTTTCTTAGCTCTTTAACGCTTAAAGAATAATGGATGTGGAATCTTTAGTAGTCCCAGTCGAGTTTCTTTGAATTACGAATAATTTGCAAGTAAAATATATTTAATGTGGGCTGTCATTTGTTTTTACTGCAAGCAGGAATTAAATTATGTACCATTATATTGATAGAGTCTAGAATAACTTAGAATTAATGGAATAGTTTACAACCCCCGTAAAGTATCATTAGAAACCGTCTAATGAGATGCTATGAAAATTATTGGGCCCAACATAAGTAAACTCTTAGCCTCCAAAGATTATTTTTCAAATTAGAAACAAAAATAACATAATAGTTATTACAAAAAGATAATTTGGATGTACGAGATTCATGCTCTGCCAATAGAGAAATTATCTCTCTCATAATAGAAAAGAATTTACGAATTCCACCCTTACTTCTACTCATTTAAATAATAGAATTACACCTTCACGTATTTTCAATTTATCCTCGAATTCAAAGTGTCGAGGTGTAAAATTTATAATTTATTTCCAGTCAAAGTTTTATCTTGCTGTCAATTGTTGATTAAGATCGATTGATGAAGCTTCTAAATGACTGTCCTTGTACTATGTCAGGTTAAATGCAATGAAGAGGTGACCAGACGTGTTGGTCACACGACTGCAACAACTGGATTTGCCGGTACGGTGGAATTGTGTTTTGCTACCGGGCCTCTTGCTCTCCGAAAATACTCGGTGTTTACGAGGTATGTACGAGAAGAGATAGAAATTAAACAAAATAATCATTTCCACGATTATCCCCGCGGTTACATTTTTAACCGTCTCACCCTTACTTTGCTTCTTTTCTTCTTTATTTGAACGTTTCAACATTTACGTTGCCATTCGTCGTTTTGTTGCAGAAAATTGGTTAATGTGTTTTTATGTATCACGCAACTCGGATTCTGCTGCGTTTATTTCGTTTTCATTGCGAACAATATGGAACAGGTAAGGGACTTTATTTCCGCCTTGAGAATTTATTCTTTTTTTCATGCTTCGTACGTAAGGTATTTTACAAATAGCTGGAGTTTAACGTTAGAACTATCAGGATATATCAAAATGTTCTATTTATTTAATATATTCTATATATTATTTATTAAACTGGACTATATTAAATAAGTACTATGGAAAATGAGATGATATAGACGTAGAGTATTTTTTGTATAAAGTAATGTCTATAGGTTTCTACATTTCCAGTAATAATATTAATCATAATTTAATTTAACACTAGAACTACCAAATAAGTAAAAATGACTCGTGACAAATTTTTTTCAATCATTCTTCAAGTTTATAGGAAAGTCATAGAGCAGATATTCAACTTTGACCTTATAAAACATAGATTACAGAATCGATCACTTTTTCAACTATTCCTCTTTTTCCAAAGTACTTATTTAACATTTGAAAATGTAATAGGTTTAACGTTGGTAGTTCTAATATTAATAATAACTTTCAACATTTTTATATTCCTCTATAAATTTGAATAATTTATTAAATAATTAGTATCCAGTGATCAAGATTATCCTGCTAATTCTAGTGTTAACACTAGATTTACCAGCGTGATATCTATTATATTTAAATATGTTAAATATGTACCTTAAAGCAAGGAAAATTAAGACGTGGAAAAGATGACAGATTCGGTAATTTATGTTTTATACGATGGACGAAGAATATTTATTCTACGGCTCTCTCATAAACCAGTAGAATTTTTCGACAAAATTGTGTACCAGTCATTTTGACTGGCTTGGTAAATCTAGTGTTAAACACACAATCATATTCACCATAAAAATTTCTTTCCAAATTTCAGTAAAATAAATATTTGATGTTTCACCAGTTATATTTTAATTTTCTTCGCCTTCTGGAACCGAGGAAATATATATATTTCATTTTTCTAACCGAACGAACGTTTTTGCAGGTGATGAACGTCTACGATATTAAAATGGACATCCATCGACACATGGCTGTGATCCTGATTCCCATAATGCTGAGCACGTGGATAAGGAACCTTAAGTACCTGGTACCAGTTTCATCGGTGGCGAATTTCCTCGTTATAGCTGGCTACATCGCCACCATGTATATAATGAGCCACGACCTGCCGCCTGTCCAGGAGAGGAGGTATATCGCCGATTGGCACGACTTGCCTCTCTTCTTTGGCACTGTGATATATTCTTTCGAGGGTATCACTTTGGTAAGCATCGACTTTGACGCGATTTTATATAACCCGTGTAAATTTGGACACCGAGAAACCTCGACTGCTTTTCGTGAAATGTACCATTAAGCGGTCTCTTCTATGTATAATTAAACGTTATGAATTTGACGGAAGTTTGCGATGTCAGAGAAATTAGGGATGAGACTATGACAGAGATGCTTGGGTAGATGTTTTCTTTTTGGAGATAGAAATATTGAATAACTATTTTTTCGAGCTTAATAGGGTACATATCGAACTGTTAATCACCGATTTTTATGAAAATTGAGTATTATGTAGTCCTCGTTAAAATATTCGACACGTATTTTTTTTTTGTAGATAGAAATATTGAATAACTATTTTTTCGAGCTTACAAGGGAACATATCGAATTGTTAATCACCGATTTTTATGAAAATTGAGTATGATGTAGTCCTCGTTAAAATATTCGACACGTATTTTTTTTTTATCGGCAATCGTCGCCGTTTAAGGGGTGAAAACCACACCTAAAGTTAGGACCGTAAAGTATATTTCGTCGATTATCTCGGAAACTATGAGAGATAGAGCATTTGCGTAAATGTACGAAATTTGCGTCTATTAACAATCAACACAATGGTAAAAATTATTTTGCAAAACCTCAATTTTTAGAAATTAGTTAGAAATTAACCGTTAACACTCCAACTTTTAAGTGTGAATATCGACTGGCAACTCCAACTTAATCTCGTCATAATTTGACTTCTAAGTTCGTAATTTTCAGACTTCAAATGCTACAATGACGTGTACATAATAATATTAGAATCATTCAAAACAATCTTTATTCATTTCAGGAGTAGTATAACTTTGATTGCAATATTTATATAATATTATTAATTATAATTGCTTAATGTGTGGTAGTTTTTAGAACAGTATTTGGGATGCAAACCAGGTTTGGTCTCACAGTAGAGAACTGTTTATTTTTTTACCGCATTGCTTTCTTTTGGCTAGTTAACAGTTGCATCATTATAGATGCGAAAATCAAAATTTTCATCGTCATTACCTATCTTTTCCATAGAAAGATAAATTATTTTCCTTCTCGATATAATTGAAAAATAGATAGGTTTACTGATCGCTTGTAACTGACAGAGAAGTACTATTTTTTATTTATAAACAATTACCGATAACGACCCGAACAATATGCGAAACAAAAAGTACACTTGGAGTAGCACGCTTCAAATCAGGGGTGCCTGACAAGCACCCTTGCAGCGATAAGGGTTAATGTTAGGGATAATGGAGGGGTTTGGGGGAGGGAGAGTGAGAGGAGGAAGATAACATTGATTTATTAATGATATTTGTATAGGTTCTGCCGTTGAAGAATGAAATGAAGAATCCGAGTAACTTCAATAAACCACTTGGTGTTCTAAATGTCGGCATGGTCATTGTGGGTTCGATGTTCGTGGCGATGGGTTTCCTGTCTTATTTGAAATATGGCGAAGCCGTTGCCGGATCTGTAACTCTTAATCTTGAGTCGTCGGAGATGTAAGTATAATTTTTATTTAATTATTATCATTTTTTTAAAGCTGAATTATGTTAACGTGTCAACCATTTGCCGATGAAATTTATATTGAGAATCTTGACGATCACGAAAATAGTTTGATGTAAAATATTGTTCAATTCCTTTCTGAGGGCATATGGTTAACAGGTTTAATCGAAAATGACTATATTAAATTGCAAGTATTGAAATTGAAATTGTTTCGTTGATTTAACAACAGATCAGTATGCCGTTCAGGTGATAAATCGTTCGGTTTTTCAAATAGATTTCACCTGACGTTGGCACTGCGTTTATGAATAGTAAAAGTTGTATCGAACAAATGATAAAATTGTGAGATTCGAAAGTACTAACGAATCTCTTTGTAACATAATTTTCTGTTCCATACGAAGGGTGGACGGAAAAATCGTCGTCGCACAACCAAGGTTTTTACCATGTTATTCTATAGGAGTGTCGTGTTTTAATGAGAGAACTAATTGGAATTTTAAATAATCATCACTTTTTACCCTCCGAAGTTTATTCTTAACCATTACAGATTTACAGTTTTCTGCATGCGTATACTGGGGCATGTCAAATGGACATCTTCGGCGAATTTGATTTTTTAGTTTAGCCAATTGTTTGATGATTTTGTTTTGAAAACTAACGCAAGATTACAATGACGTATAGTTAATGAATTTTATTTCTCTTTACAGTTTACCACAGTGCATAAAAGTCGCCATCTCATTGAGCATATTGCTCACGTATGCACTGCAATTTTACGTCCCAATTGCGATTATTTGGCCACAAATCGTAGACCAATTTGGTCCCTTCAAGTGGCCAGTTTTCGCAGAAATTGTCTTTCGTTCTGCAATGTGTTTCCTTACATGTAAGTTATACATATTAAATAATTATTAAAATATCATATTAAATTTGCAACATGCTAAATACTACGGTATACATCATATACTTTAAGTCAAATAACAAAAATAACTCAGTATCGTGAAGTAATGCATATTTTCACCATCATAAAGTATAACTTTGAACACTATAATTATTTTAACACTAGATCTACCGACAATCAATTCAATATATTTAAAATTGTCAAATAAATCGATCAGAAACAAATAAATAAAGGTGACAAAAAACTTGATGGATTCAATCGCTCACAGTTTTCAAGATAGGCGTAGAAAATTAAAAAGAAACAGCGTTAAAAATTTCAGAAACAGTTTCAAAAAATGCAGGCCATGTAATTCTAAGCACCCCGGTAGATCTAGTGTTAAATTAATCAAAATTCCTACCCAAACTGTATCCTACGATAAAAATCTTAAGCATCAAGTACTTTAACACAAAATTAGTAACAATAATCATCACGAATTAGCTTCAAAGAAACTCTCATCGTTAATAATACAATAACCCGAGTCTTCAGTGTGGTAAGCCACGTGTAAATTCTCTAAACTTAGAAATAGACCGGCGTCTAAACTTAGAAATGGACCGACATACTGTCAACAACACTACCGTCATCTTCATCAAAATCAGAAGAGACACTTTCCCTGATAATATTAATCTCCATTGCAAAGTATAATACCAATCAGTTCTTCAAATTCAAACATACTTAAAACCTTAACACTAGAACTACCGAACCAGTCAAAATGACTGGTACACAGTTTTTTTCCAAAAATTCTTTAAGTCCACAGAAGAGTCATGGAATAAATATTCTACGTCAATCTAGAAAAACATAAATCACCGTATCCATTTCCTTTTCGGTCTTTTGATTCCACTGTTTTCAAAGTACTTACTTATTTAATATATTGAAATTTAATAGATTTAACGCCGGTAGTTCTAGTGTTAAAGTCATCTTATCACATTCAAACGTGGGACTATTATAATTCTTTATATGATAACAAAGATAATTCTTCATTACAGTTATCCTAGCAGAAGCGATACCCAAGTTGGGTCTCTTCATATCTCTGGTTGGTGCAGTTAGCAGTACTGCACTTGCCTTGATATTTCCACCGATTATCGAGATGGTCGTCTGTTGGCAAAATGCATCCCTCGGTGTCTTCACGATCTCGAAGGACATTACGATAGTCCTAATAGGTCTTCTAGGATTCGCCACCGGAACTTATGCGAGCATTGACGCAATTATTCGCGAGTTTAGCAAGTAATTAATACCAGCTGTGTTGTACAAATTGTTGTTACTTTAATTACGTAGAAGCATTGGACTAACGGACCATGACATCCAAGCAAAAGCATCGACAGGATTCAATAAAATGGCGCTAGAGGATGTCGATAGATGCGTCATGTAGATCACGTTAGAAATTTGTTATTCGTTAATTCCAATGTTTTAATATCGAAATGAATATACCACTAAGTGGGATTTAAAAGTTTATTTTGGACGGCTGCTTAATTGCAAATATGTGTTCGACATTCTTTTTGACAATTTCGTATTTCGAAAAGATACAGGGAAATTCTTAGATTAATTTTGTATAGGATAATCAATTTTGCGAGACGATTTTGTGGTTGTTGTCAGATTTGACAAATTTCGTATCGATCCGATAAATTATTGATCAGATGAAAAATTGGAATATCGAGAAGAGATCGAGATTCAGTTATTGAAATTGATATAATTTTCACTTTAAATTGAAAAGAAAAAATTCTTCTGCAGACACTTTCTGTTACTGTCGAAGGAAACTGTTAACGAAAGTTATATATTAGCAAATATTTTGCTTATTTCAACCTAAAGATTGAATATATAACACGGTAGACAATCTACCGACATTATTGTTTAAGAATTTTATCAAGTTATCTCAAATCAGTAACTTATAATTGTTAATACTTATTTTTAATTGTTCATTGGTATTCGTAAGTTTAGAAACCAAGCAAAAGAAAACTTTTTGAAGTGACGATTGCCACAAAATCCTTCTCAAAGTCTACGTCGAAATGCTCGTTGCTTGTGTCCCTCAAAAAAACACGTCGTAAACGTAGGAGTTATGACTTAGATTGAAATTAGTCATGTAGATTGTACGTAAAAGGACAAAAGGGGAAAAAAGGAACCGACTGTTATTGCAATTATCGTGATACGTAGTTTTGTATGTTGTTAAAAGAGGAAACGGAAACGGGTAAGAAGGAAAAGATATCGACTGCTTTCGCAATTATCATTTTTACGTAGTCTGACTAAAGGAATCACGTGATATAAAAGACAAAGTAGACTTTACTTTTAAACGTACGATTAAGTTCTCGCCATTCTTTCGATTTCATTCGTCGATCAAACTGCTTTCGCGTTAAATTTTCTCGAGTGTTCTTTAACACGTTGAATGCAATCAGGATTACCAGTGACTTGCGTTGCTAAATTTGATAAAACTTCGCGTAACTTTAAGCGACAGTGTTCAATAACTTTCTAACATATTCAGTATTAAAATACTAGTGTAAAATAAGGAAAGTACTACAAGAATACATGATTATTATTATCATTAATATACTTACTCTATAAACACCTGATAACATTAGAACTACTCTGAAAATCAAAATGACACGTTTCACAATTTATTCAGAAAATTCTCCGCTTCTAGGGCAGACATACAATAATTATTACATGTCTGTCTTATAAAACAAAAATAATTTAACTGATCATCGTCTCTACTGTTTGATTCCTCGTTGTTCAAAGTTCTATTTTCATATATTTAAATATAACAGATTTAACATCGGTAGTTCTAATGTTAATAGAAAAATGTCCACTTCGATAAAAATAACGAGACAGGCGAAATAAAGTAGGCATTCAACGTATTAGGAACACAGAATGTTCAATAATTCTCCGATGTCTCGAACTATCGATGTTCCGATTGTATTAATTGCAAATGTATTGTATCATAAGATTTTGATGTACTGTAACTGTATGCCAGGGTGACCAGATTCTTTATATTTCATTAACTGCACTAAATTAATCCACCGCCTATTAACAGATTCCCTACCACGGCGATTAGTAATTTATAATTAATCCAGTAATTATGGCAAACGACTTATCATATCCAAATACAGTGGATATTAATTTCAACAAATTTCTACCGGGAAAATAATATTCTATTATTTTCTCTGCGGCGAAGAAAACTTAAGGCAGAATCTAAGCGCTGGTTATTCCGTGCAATAAGATTTCTTAATGTATTCTTTAGTAGTTTTCTCGGATAAAAGGAACATCTTAAATTGCCGTGATAAGGAGGACGTTAATGACGGAGAAATTATATTAAATTTGGACCGTTTTTAAATACTTATCGAGTTTAATACAAGATAATGTTTTACAGCGATATTGTCAGCCGATTGAATGGTCAGCCTTGAGTCACGATTAATTAGTAGTATTATAAAACACACCCGTCGTATCTTCTTTGTTACCGTAATGAGGCAACGTGTCTCAAGATCATTCTAATTAACACGTAGCCGTTTAACTCTTTGTAATATTCGCAATGCGAAATGTTCTTACGACGGACAAGGAACACTCGAATACCGAGTGATTTTCCTCTGCGTTTAAGAAGCGATCGATGTAATGTATATTTTATTTATTTTTCCTCTTCCTCGTAGCATAATCGATATTTATAAAGAAAGAACCGAACGAGCGTTTGTAATTTGATCGTTACGTTACCATAGTTTAACAAGACTTTTACTTTTTTGTATACTAAATAGGATAGATAGTGACTTACGAAGTGTGACGAGAGAAAGAAAGAGAGCGAGAGAGAATGATTAGAGAGAGAGAGAGGGGGAAAAAATGAAATGAGAATAATTGTAAAATCTCGATATCCACTTTCAGCAAAATAGATCGACTTTTGTGCTAACAAAAATCACCAATGACAGAGTTACGAGCTTTCATTCGAACGCCAAAGAGATGCCTGTCGTTTGACGACAATTTAAAAAAAAGAAAACAAAAATTAAATGGACAAATTTAATTATGAACGATCGCTTGAATTGAGAATCGTGCGAAATTTATTTCGTTCGACGAGTCTCACATGGAATAAGGTATTCCCTCGTGATTCTTCCTCGCAGACGCATTGTACCGAGGTGCGTAGTATTAATTAACGAATATACTCGTTTATCGATAAATGCGACTCTTCGGTTGAGCTGGTGAAGTGAACAAGTACAAATTGTCGCCTATGGACGAACGGAGTACAAATTTTCTCAGGGAAATTTTATACGTATATGAATAAATATATATATACAGCTCCTTTTCTTTTAGGTCTTAAATGATCAGCGTTGAATGACACCTTTTTCATTTCTACGTTGATAGAATCCAAAATCAGGAAACGAGAGAATTCATAAATATCTAGTAAATATTTGACTATCATTGTTTGCCAATGGCCGATAGTAATTTTTACTATAAATACGATATTATGAGAATAAAAGCTTACTTGATTTCTAAAAATATTAAAAACGTGAGTTTTGCAATAAAAAAAAATCTAGATTGTCTGATTAAATGCTCTGAATTTGTCGTTTATTTGTCGTCGAGGTTTTGAGGATCTTTGAATTTTTATAAAACTGGATGACGTTTTGCAGAACGTAAATTTCATTATAGTTTTCATACTATTGAAAGAATTATTTATTATCAGCGAGAAATGGATTGCACGAGAGAGGAAGTATGTTTGAAAGTTGATATTAAAAGATCTTTGTTTGAACGTGCTCGATTTTTAGCCGGAAACTGCAAATGTCTTTCGATTGGCCATTTTGGTACCGTTAATAAAGATGGTAGATATTTATATGTCGAGCAAGCGCGATTTAAGTCCGGATGAATTTTGTATTTTATTATTGGCAAGAAGAGAAGTCAGTGGAAGGTGCACATTCGATTCGAATTCCTTGGAGCTCTATCTGGATAATTTTGATGAGTTTGAGGTTATTTTGGAGATTTTAGAAGTCGTGCGAATTTTCATATGTAAAATGTCGTTCGTTGTTTTCTTTAAAGATTCCACCGAATTTGTTGCAAGATGTGATCGTAGATCTGTTTATGAATATTATTCGTTACGAGGTTCTCTTGGACGCTGTGAGTAAAGATTTTTTAAAAATGCGAAAGTGCCGTAATTTTGATGATTCCCGTCGAATTATGGGTAAGTTTGCAAGATTTTTAGTATATCATTATAATGGTGAAATTAACTTTAAAGAAATTGAAGTAAACGTAAAATTAATTGCAAATGTTTGGTCGAAAAATGGGTTTTACTTTAAATGTGACGCTAGAAAGTAATACAGCGTTTGCTGGTCTCCAAAATGGCGGCGATTGGAGTCGCAGGTGAAAGATGAGGTGTAAAACTAATTACACAGTTTGCAAAACATGAAAATTGTATATTCTACGAGGAGATAATGAAACAGTGTTCTCAAATATATTTTCTAATCTCGTATTAATCGATCAGTCTTACAATTAGTGTGCATTAATCTTAACTATGGAGGCGAGGGAACCTTCATTTTGGAGAATATGTCGTCTAACGAAAATAATTGTGTGTCTATGACATTCTCATCGATTAAAAAGATCTTTCATAGTTTTTAATTAAACTCGACACAATTAAAAGTCTATGAACTTTTATTATTTACTGATCTCATGGCAGAAGAAATAATATTTCATTATAACTTAGCGTAACTTTCTTTCAGTGCTCGTGTACATTCTAGTGTACAGAATTTTTAATCTGTCATTCGACGAATCAGTGGAATGTTTTGTCCATTTTAACGTCACAAAAATATCGTCTCTCGTGTCATACCTTCTTCAAGAGGAAACACGAACCATTTTTTATAAAGTTGGTTGTACCATCTTCGAGGAAGATTTTGTGGAACAAAAATTAATTTTACCATTAATGGAAGCAACATCTTGCTTAGAGGTTTCTATTCGTTATTAATAGACTGCGGATGTTTATGCAAATTTCGAGTTTCAAAAATGCAGATGAGACAGGAAAAGCTATCTAGGGATTTATTGCACTTAATAAATATTACACCAAATACTATACTTTGGATATTTTAGATATATTATCATATTATGTTCTTTTTGTATATTTTAGCCGTATTTAATTTGTCATAAATGCATAAAAATCCGCAGTCTAGTTATTAATTACACACTAGCTTATATTCCTTCTCAATAATTCATTCTCGAGAGATTTCTTTCGATTTATTAGAATTTGCAAGAGCGCTTGAAAGAGCAAAAACGTCAAATGGAAAAACCACAGAAACCCTTGACCAAGCCGGTTGTCATGAATGTTTTAAATCATACGAAAAAATTTTTGAAAGTTCCACCTCCTACACCTAATGTAAGTCATTATCATTATTCTTACTATTTTCCTAAATAGATTCCCCAACTTTTCCCTCAAATTAATTTAAGACTTTGAATAAAATTCTAATAAATACAAATTATCGAACTCTACTTGCAGAATGCATTTAAATTTGTAATAAATGTATTTATTGATTACTCAAGTATTTTAATCAATTAAATTTGACATTATTGAGTGTATCAGAGGTAGTAGATAATTAGTAAGACTGTAAATGGGTTCAAGCTCAGTGTTTTTGAAGACTCATCATATCCTGGGTAGGATTTAACCACTTTGACATTCGCGTGTGAAATTCCAAGGACAAACTACGTTAAACCGTCGACAGAGAAGAAATTGGCATCATTGCGTGCTTTAAATAAATTGCAAGCTATTACTTTATTGAACGAGTCTAATACCAAAGCTCCGAGTTGTGCACGACCTCGGAAAGAATTTTCAGAACCATCGAAAAGGGAGGAACAATCTTTAGCCATTTTTGTACGAAAGTCGGCGCCCGTATTTAAGGTAGAAATCTTTCTTATCGTGGAATATTTTTGATTATTTTCCATTGGGATATATCTGTATCTTCCTTTTTTTGCTATGATTCATTTGAAATTTTTACTTATTCGGTTTTAATCGGAATTATTGATGATTAATGTTCATACGTTTCATTTCACTTGATCTGAATTTGTATGATTCATAATACTACTTTATCAGAAAAATTTGTTTAATCATGATACGCAATAGTCGAAGAGAAGTAAAAATGTATTTTTACAATAATTCAATTTCCTTAACAGCCGGTCGCTGTTAAACAAACAACAGCTTCGATTCTAAGGGAATGCGCTCGTATAGTGAACGATGAGACAAAGGAGATGAAGAAGTAATTTATCAATTATTCCCGTTAGATGTCAAACAAATCATTGTTCATATTCAAATTCAATATTGCTGCGTTTAGAAATCAATATTTTAGATAATCAGTGAAATTTTTTGGAAGCGTTCAGAATTAATGTGATTCAATTTCAACGTTTCTATTTTTTATTAATTTTCATCGAATATAAAAATCTTATTTTTGCATGGAAAATCTTTGTAACAGATTAAAAGAATTAGAAGAAGGTGGCTTTGATCCGCTTTCCATTCAGAAATTGGAAGAAGAAGGGCGTTTGCGTGAAAAAGAAAAGGAGCTACAAAAAATAGAAGAGAAGCGTCTTACAGCATTGCTGATTCGGGAGGATGCTATCATTGCAAAGCAATCATTACTTAATGACGTCAAAGTACACGCCGAGAATGTTCGACAAGAGGTGATTATTCTTCTCTGTATCGAGCAAAGCTCTTTATAAATCTTGTTGATATTTATCCACGATAAGTAATAATGTAGTGTCATGCTTTCCTATTCACAATGACCCACATTGTTGAAAATTCTTCTTCCGATAATTCCATCTATCGTTTAATCCTTTTTAACTTGACTTGTATTCTGAACTTTCCTATCGACAATGAAACTGCATAAATTATGCTCACAAGGGAACTTCAGTAACTAGTACAATCCGACTTTGATAAAAGAATTTCAATTTTTCAAAAAAGCAACTTTATGAATCTCAAGAAACAGTACAAATTTTATTTTAACTATTTTACACCATCTTTTGTTGTGAACGACCAACAAACATGTGTCTAGGAAGGGTGGTTCGGACAAAAGGGTTGATATCTCCGTTAGAGTTGAAAATTGTCACGAATAAAATCTAGCTATTTTCTTAACACTGACAATTAGTCGACCATTGAGAAAAAAACAAATTGTACGTAATACACAATGCAAATTTTAGCAGTAAGACGAATTCGTAACCCGAGTCGAAATATTGAACCTTATTTGAACCTTTTACTACCCAACATTTAGAAATTAAAAGTATAAAAATAGGCCTAAATTCAATGTAAAATAAGATCCTATTTAGCGCCTAAAAGTGGCACAAATTTCCCTTTATGACATCTTAAGGCGCAAAATAGGACGTCAAATTCAATCTCCGTTGAGGATTTACATCCTATACAGTCCCGAGTCGAGATATTGAACCTCATTTGAACCTTGTACTACCCAACATTTAGGAATTAAAGGTACAAAAATAGGAATCGAGGTTTTGAGGCTTTCGCGGCCATTGTTAAGTATACAATGGTTTGTGTTTTCCGGGTTTAAGCCGCGTTGGGAATTGTGAAAATTCCGATGTTTCGCCAGCATTTCACAACGCGGCTTAAACCCGGAAAACACAAACCATTGTATACAAAAATAGGAGTATCGTTTTACTGAGAAGGAGTTACAGGTTTAAATTAGGAGTTTTGGTATTGAATAGTATCATATTAGGTTCAAATAGGAGTAAATACTACGAAAATAGGTTCAATATTTCGACTCGGGGGAGTTACAGGTTTAAATTAGTAGTTTTAGTATTGAAAAGTATCATATATGGGTTCAAATAGGAGTAAATACCATGAAAATAGGTTCAATATTTGGACTCGGTGGAGTTACAGGTTTAAATTAGGAGTTTTAATATTGAAAACTATCATATTAGGTTCAAATAGGAGTAAATACCATGAAAATAGGTTCAATATTTCGACTCGAGGGAGTTACAGGTTTAAAATTAGGAGTTTTAATATTGAAAACTATCATATTAGGTTCAAATAGTTCAAAGATCTCCCCATTCGATCATCAACTGTATTTCTTTAAAACGGGGAGATCTTCCCATTTGTTCGGCCAATTGTTAAATATGTCTAATAAATATTTATGCAAAATTTCATAAAAATCGGTGTTCATATATTCTCAACCTTCTTTTATCAGAAGGAATAGTCATTGTTATTATTAATTGCGTAATCCTCTTCACCAGTAGAACTTGGAAACTTGCTGAGTTTATTCACATCGTTATTTGCAGTTGCGCTTGTGATGCACTGTGTAATCTAAATTTTCCTTTAAGATAGCTTGAGAAAGAATTCAATTATCATTCTCTTATCGCGAATGTCAAGGGTGAATGCAAATCAGAAATGCAGCAATTTCCGGATGATTTTACGCACGTTTATGGAAAGCATTTATTTGGGATTTCGTTTCTACAAATAAAAAATAACGATTTTTTAACGCGATAAGAAAGATGTTTATTGAGAAATACCGTGTTTCTTGTATTTTTCGAAGAAACGAGAATTACACGAGAAACTGGAAAAATGGAAGGAGGATCATGGCAAAGAGATGTCAGAGATTGTCGAGAAATGTCGTGAAATCGAACAAGCTTCGCGTGATGCATTTAATTCTATGGTCAACGAGAAGCGACAGAAAGGTAAATATTTCTTGTGCGATAAGTATTTGAATCGTCACTGTTCTGCACTTTGACAAATATTTTCTAAAAGTCATTATTATCGTTCGAGGTTTCTTCCAACATTTAAAGGCAACTATTCTTTATTTTATCTAAACTTATATTTAAAAAAATAATTTAACTTTGACCTCTTATCAAGAACCAACGTATCATCAATTAAGAAAACGAACTAATGAAAAATTCCAAAAATTATATTTATCACTTATTCTGTGCAGCACCAACATAAAGTATGTTATATTAGAATCGTTTTGTGTAAATAATAAAGAAAAAGGATAGCCTCATCATAAAGAAATCAACACGCACACAAACAAAATTCGAATTGTCTTTAGATTGAACTTATATTTAAGAAAAATCATTTAATTTTCAACCCTTTTCAATAATAAACCTACCACTAATTAAGAAAATGGACTGATGAAAAATTCAAAAAGTTACAATTACCATTTACTCTGTGCAACACCAACATAAAGTATGTTATATTAGAACCACTTTGTACAAATAATAAAAAAAAGTATTATCTCAGTAGAAAGACATCAACACACACGTCACCACACAAATAAGATTCTAAATATCTCAGAACGAAACATGAATAACTTAGCTATTGTCCTAAGGGCACAAATATCAAGTTCAATTACTCACTTCAAAAAGGTTGTTCTCCACCAACAAATCTATATACATAAAGCTCAAATACCACTGACTGATTCACTCACTTACTCATCACGAAATCTCAAAAACCACAGAACGCATTGCAACGAAATTTGGAACATACATTTCCCTTGGCTCTTAGGTGCTCACTAAGAAAGGATTTTGAAAATTCGAAATTTTAGGAGGGTTTTGGGGGGTTAAAGTATGGGCCAAACTCATCAACGCAGAGCCGAAACTACTTGACCTAGAAACTTGCAATTTTGCATGAGCGTTCCTTCCAGGGTATAAGCACCCACTAAGAAAGGATTTTTCAAAATTCGAAATTTTAAGGTTTTTTTTTAGTTTCGATTAAACCGTAGCGAAGCACGGGAGCTTTCAGCTAGTATTCATATATTCTCAGGAAAAGTCAACACAGTTATCCAGGTCTAATCGAAATAATGATTCTCCATCAGCAGCCGAAGTGTCGGAAGAATCACGTCAGTTGAGGATCCAGCGAATAAAGCAACGCGAGGAAGAAATGCGGAAGAAGGTCCAGATGATCCAGGAGATCAAGGCAATCCAGTCAGTACGACCATTGACTTTCAAAGAATTCGATCCTACGGAGTCCAGTGGCCTAGGGCTTCTCTGTGAAATGTCCTTGGCAGAGGTAAATACACCTTGCTTCTATGATACAACGAAGAAAAAAGTAACTTCTACACGTATCTATTTGTGTTACACTTAGCTGAAGGAGAGACTTTTCTGGATGAAGATGAAACTGAACGAGGAGATTGACGATAGAAAAGTGATTATTCATCGTGAGCGTAAAAGACAGAAGAATTTGATAAATGATACTCGAAAGGCACTCGAAGAATATAAAATTGATAAGTACAGTATCTTAATGGCAAACAAAGCATATCTTTTGCTCTTACATCTTACAAATGCCTCAGTCATGCTTTTATTGCACTCCTGGTGGTAATTCTTGAGCAAACGCTTACGAGAACGTTCAATGTCAATTGATGACTTTCGACTAAATTGATAGTTATTTTGTTGTGTATTAGCGCTCGTAAGTTCTACCGTCATCTGTAATTAAGGTGTAACGTAGGACATTATTTACAATTATCCGTAGAAGAGAATTTCAAGATTCTATGCAATAGTTATTTTATGATTCTGTTCTACTTTTCAGACGTTCCTCGTTGACGCGCAAAATTCAAGATCACGCAACTCTGACGACCACACCGGAAATTGCTGCTTTGCGCAAGAAACTCGAAGAGCGACGAGCCTTAAGGCTACGGAAATAAAAGGAGGAGATGCTTGAAGAAATCCTGCATTCTTTCCGAGAAATTGCTAACTGATCTAGAACACAATTCGTCTGTCTTTGTACGATAATATTTTAATGTTTATGTGAAATCCTTATCTACTAATTATTTATGAATTTATCATGCAGCTTAACACTTTGACGCACAGGAATTGAGAAAATAAAATGACCCGTCTTGCACGAGCATTTTTTGTTTGTTTTAGTTGAATAAAGTTGGTTTATATCTATTGACAAGATTATATAATAATATAAATTTTCGAGTCCCAATGTACATTTTTTGTTCCATTACGGATCTTTAAAAAAGTGGGACACTTTTAATCCCGCTGTGCCTCAAAGAGTTTTAAGGCAAAGACGATGTAATTCTGCAGTCGAAAGGTGACAGGCTGTTTTAGCTGTTTTGTATGCATTGATATGATATGTTCTTGCATTATGCATTACGTTTGAATTAAAAATTATGTAATATTAAATGTATAGTCTGTTACAGCATCTAATTTATTTGGCGTGTCTCTGCAATGAAACATTATGCAAATGTAACTCACTGATGTCGGGTTGAAAAATGAGCAAGTCATTATTAGAGAGAATTTATCAATCGTTTTTTTTCAATTTCGTAGCAGTGCAAATGGATAATAATTAAATAAAGATCAATTTGATATTTGTCAAATCATTGCTAATGAAACTTTGATCGTCGATATCGATATTTTGCCGAATTACAATTTTATTTTGATGACCCTTCGGTATCGTTAGGATTTCTGATATAACGTTACAAATTGATCGATTTTGTATCAGGATATAGTGATATTTTCGCGCTTGATTTTTAAAATCGTTTCTTTTCTTTCTTATATCTAACACAACATCAACGTAAATTCATCAAAATTTTGTATTCCAATTTCATGCTATTTTCGTTGAAAGGATCTTATATTTTTGTAAATTTCAACATGCAAAATTACAAAATCAAAAAAAATATCCAAACGAATGCTGTAGGTCATGATAGATTTTCATTGCAGAATATGATACGCGGCGTCACAAATCGGTATTTAATGAGTTTATGATTACATGTAATTACAATCCCGTCATGAAAGAACTGTCGACGAACGTGGCAATCTCACAAACCGTCATTGTTCGTCCAGCAGCAACTTCATCAAAAACAACATAAATTACACAATTTCAACGTCCTTCCCGTTCAACTGTAAGTGCACAATTCAAATTTTACTACATAGAGAGTAAAATAACATATTCACTGTTTATAATTTATAAAACATCCCACAAAAACTCTAAATATTCAATTATTATTACTAAGTACATATCATTTTAATTGTAAAGAAAGAAGATTTCTTAATACCGATATGTATCTCAAATGATTTTCAACTATGTGAAAAAATGTTGTAGCAACGTGAAAAAAAAATAAAAAAAAAAGTATACATAAATAATATATATATATATTCATATATAAAATGCCGTTCGTTTTTTCTTTGACACTAGAACTACCAACTATTAATTCAGTATACTTTAATCTACTACATAAATACTTCAGAAGAAAGAGAATGAAATGCGCAAAAAACTAAATTAATTTAATCTCTTATGTTTTACAAGATAAATATTGAAAATTAAACAGAATATAGCCTCACAAATTTGAACAAAATTTTTTTAAAATTCGGTACAATTCATTTTGACTAATGTTAAAGATTCCATTGAATTTGTTGCAAGATGTGATCATTAATCTGTTCATGAATATTATTCGTTAAGAGGTTTCCTTTTGGATGGTCTGTGTAAAGATTTTTTAAAAATGCAAACGTACCAAAATTGAGATGATTCCTGTCGAATTATGAGTAAGTTTCTAAAATTTTTAGTATATAAATAAAGGGATGAAAAAATGTTATAGCAACATGTATAAAAAATCAAAAGAAAATGTATGCATAAAAGTAAACGATACCAAAGTATACTGGAAACGATAATGTCTTCGGAAGAAAATGGATCGTTAAGTTCTCATTATTACTTATGCATAATACCAAGTCATATATCCCCTACTGCTCTTGTTGTCATAGAACGATGATATACAATTCTTATCACTATTCATCTCATTTAATGTTATCCGATATATATTTTGCCTCTTGTTTGACGAATGACATAAAGAACAACGGGAGATGTTGTTCGAGAGAGGGAAGAAGGAGGGGATGTACTTTATATATCAAGGAAAACTTGCGGACCAGTAGCATTATTTCTTCGTTTAAAACGCCATCGAAACGTCGCCTCTTGGATCTATTTCTCTCTAGTCATTTTTCCCGGGAAAAATTTCGAATCTCTTCTGTCAAGAATTTCCTAATTGGCAAGGTTTATTTCAAATCGTACGGCTATGGTGGCGGAGAAAGGAAGTAACTCAGTTGAGGTGGGCCAGGAATGCATATAATTAGAATACTTTAATAAGATTCACGAATATATAAATTTATGGTGGATAGGAGACGAGAAAGTTTATGAGATGTTTCATTTGTGTTTTATAGAATGACAGACCGTTTAGGGTGGAGAACAATGTACTCATTGGAAAATCTCTACCATGTGAAACCACTTATACCCATCTTGGAAAATTGATATTGGACAGGATGAGAAGCCATTTAAATGTTGTCGGACAGGTTTGTTTATTTGATATTTGAGATAAGTAGACCGATATTGTTACACGTGAATGTAGAAGGAAATTGGTGTTTTGATGTATTTTTATGGCGAAAGAGAAGTTTAAAATTTATGACTTTAAAATTATGAACCAGCTTTGAATGAAATCTTGTTAACAGTTGTACAAAAATGTTTTGCACATTGTTTTGTAGAGAATATGAGTGACAGGAAATCCTTTGAAATTTATAACAACAGACTTTTGAGAGATATATGTAGCTTCGTAAAAATATCGCATTCTTTGTGTATATATGAACTAATGCAAAATTGATACGCTAATAATACAGTATTTGAATGTTTCTTAAGCCAGGAATACTTTCAATGGCAATTTATTAAATTATCAATGCAGAAAAGTGGCATGTTAAGTATCATTTTCGATTCGCGGTATTAGATATTAAAGCAAAGAATGAACAACACTTTAACGTATTTGAAATACATATTTATTAAGCATTTTTAATTAATTTTGAAACCGCAGGTAGATGCTGTTACGGATGAAACGGAAACGTTTGGTGATATGTTAGATCGTGCTATAAAATGTGCACTTTGGCTGAGGAAGCAAGGTGTAAGACAGAACGATGTTATTGCGATATCAACGCACAATCATTTTGATTCTTTTTGTCCCTGTTTGGCTTCGCTTCTCATTGGTGCAATTTTCACAACCTGGGACCCTGAGCTGAACACACGTAAGTTTTATCCCACTATTTTCATTCGATTGAAATGTCGTTAGTGTTATCACTCGATATTTCACTCTTACGATTCAGATAATACAATATCTTCGTGTTGTGTATATATGAATTTTACGAAACAATCTTCCTCAGCGGGAAAAATAGCAAGAAAAATTGTAGGCTCTCCGTTTGTCACGCGTCAAGAGATAATACTTATTTTGTAAATATAATATGTCGTCGAATGTTTTTAGTATTATCGTTTCAATTATATTTCGCTAAAGGAACACCCTTAACTCTTTGAGGCACGGCGGGATTAAATCCTACCCCTTTAATGCGTAAAGATGCATGATGGGACATCTTCTGTCCCACTTCGAAAATTTAGATTATTTTTTAACTTTATTAATAAACATAAACCTTGTTTAATTAAAAAAACATATGTCTGTGCAGCATGGGTCAATTTGTTTTCAGATTTCCGGTGCCTCAAAGTGTTAAGTGTTATTTATTCTGTGAAAATGATAATTAGTAAAAGTTAATTAACACGTTGACTGCCATGATGATCACCGTTGATCGGTGCTATTGAATTCACTGAAATTTCACGTAATTTTTTAATTGAAATGTTTATGAATTCTCGGACATACTAAATATTTCAATTTTGACGTTGAAAAGATAAAGATCTACCGAATATCTATCTCTCTGTATCTTCAAAGTTTCTGCTTTATAAAGATATGAATTTAATCAAATAATTTCCCTTCCAATAGAAATTATAAAACTAACGAAATACCGGTAGAGTTCAACGTGTTAATCATTCTAATTCTGATGGTTCCACCTAAAAACGTATCATATATTCCACGTGTAACGATATGCAATTAACACTAGAACTACCAAACCAGTCAAAATGACTGGTACACAATTTTTTCCAAAAATTTTCCAAGCTCATAGAAGAGCCATAGAAGAAAAATTCTGCGTCCATCACAAAAGACATAAATCACTGAATTGATCATCCTTTCTGTTACTCGATTTCTTCTTTTTCAAAGTACTTATTTAATAAATGGAAATATGATAGATTTAACGCCGGTAGTTCTAGTGTTAAAGCTGGAAAATACACAATGAAAATGGGGAACAATGAAGTTGTAATTAAAAGACATTGTCACGATGAATCGTCGAATTTCGATAACTGTAACCCAAGAATTACACAATACACATAATTTATTGTCCTACTGGCTCCGTCATTCAGTATGACATAATCATCTGGTAGCACAAGGAATAATGACTGTTTATCTCATTGTAGAAGCAGCACGTCACTTCATGTCGCTATCACAACCAAAGATAATATTCGCAAACGAATCATCCGCGGGGGTGATAATTGATGCTGCGAAAATAGAACTTCACGATTTTACTCTCGTTGTCTTCGGTGATTATCCTGGTGGTATACCATTCTCCGAGATTCTCCAAGGTCACAGCAAGTCAGACATCGAGAATTTCAGTTGCACAGAAATTAAGGATCCTCATCATACAGCCGCGATATTATACTCGTCTGGTACTACCGGATTACCAAAAGGGGTGCAACTCTCACATTATGGACTTCTTTATCATCTCGAAGTCTCAGAAGGATTAGATTTGCGTGGAAAAACAGCACTTTGGTTTTCCACTTTGTATTGGATCAGCGGTGTCTTACTCACTTTGCAATCTCTTACTTCCTGCACGATGAGAATCGTTTCTCCTCCCTTCGAGGAAGAATTGGCTTGCAAGATCATCGAGAAGTTCAAGGTAATTTGACATTTTCAATTTCCTTACCATAATAATGAAGATAAATAAGTAAACTGCGGATGTTTATGCAAACTTCGAGTTTCACAAATGCAGGTGAGACAGGAAAACCTATCTAGGGTTCTATTGCACTTAATAAATATTACAACAAATACCATACTTTGGATATTTTAGATATATTTTTATATTATGTACTTTTTGTATATTTTAGTCGTATTTAATTTGTCATAAATGCATAAAAATCCGCAGTCTATAAATAAGTAAGTGTAGAATTGAACAATGTTTCTTTGATGACTTATGGTGGCATTTTCTTCTTTCTGAATGGAGTTGTGTTTTTAAGGTATCATGGGTATTCCTGAGTACCAGTATGGGAAATCGGTTCGTCAGGTCGAAGTACGTATCGCAGTATGATCTTTCCTGTCTGCAATTAATTTTTATTGGTGGTGCTGTACTTACACGTCAGGCACAGGAGCTATTGAGGAAGCATTTGCCACACGCGATGATTGTTCAAGCTTATGGTAAGACACGCGGAAGAATCTTATCATAAACCTTATGTAATTGAGAAGTAGATAATATACGGGAAAAGAAAAAAACGTTTTATCGGTATCTATTTATCGTTATTCTTTTGAACATCCGAAATAACATTGAATATATCCTCAAGATTGTCGTGAGTTTCATCCACGTGCTTCAATTTAAAACGTTTCATTCTGTCATGATTGCATAACAAACTAGTATCGCATAATTGTACGACTGATTTTCAAGCAAAGTCAATTCAATGTAGACGTGCACGTGTTACGTTAGGATTAATCTAACATTGTTTGTATAGGTTTAAACTGTGTAGACGTTTAGTATGCTTTATACATCGATATTGCTACGTAACAGTTGAAACTTATCTTTTAAATGGAATTTAATATTGGACAGGTATGACAGAACTTGGTGGTATTGCAATAAATCAGTTACCCGACTCTAGCAGTGGTTCTTGTGGTGTAGTTAGCCGAAATTGTCAATTAAAGATCGTCGACACGGAAACTGGAAAAACCCTGGGGCCAAATCAGACTGGAGAACTTCAGGTTAAGACGATGACGATGACTACGGGGTATTATAAAAATCCTAAAGCGACGAAAGAGACCATCGATGAGGAAGGTAAAAAAAACGTTGCCTTTTAACCCCTTGCACTATCGGTAAACTCGCAAGAATCCATGCCTAAACCGAACGCCCGATATACGATATCTCACGATTGACAAAGATTACCGTACTAGTATTTACTTCACGCAATGGAACTTCTGTGAAACTCAAATGGATTTGAAACAAAGTCTAAATTTAATAATCCTGCACGGGGACATACGATTTTATTCGAGATATTAATACTTTGCCCGAGATTAATACCACGAGTCAGACTCGTGATAGTCAAGTTTGGCCTAAAATTTTTATCACGAGTCAGACTCGTGGAAATAGTGCAAGGGGTTAACTCCGTATACGAATTCTCTCGTGATCGAATTGCACAATAACTTAGAATTTATAGCGGAAATAACAATTTGTACCTAATTTCTAATATGGCGTATAACTTCAAGCAGTATTAATAGCACAGAAATAATTTAATCGTATCGTTACTCAGTGAAATTTTTAATTTCATAATTTTTGGAAAACTTCAAATTTTCCTATTCTATTCATCGTGTCAAGAATGTCAATCGCTGTTTTACGACAAGTGATTAAATTTATTTATCGAAGATTGAAACTATGTATTGGAGTTTACGATGTCTTTATTGAGGAATGAAAAACATTTCCTTGACCCCTTGACTTACCACTTCTACTTTGATAGCTTGCGTAATAATTCTAAATTAATTACGGAAATAAAAGTTTATCTCTGATTTTTAAAATTTTGTATAATTGACTGGAATATTAATATCATAAAATTTGACTTCTAAACGACTGATATTTTCAGTTTAATAGTTCTTAGAATATTTGAAAAATTCCTTTTTCGTTTATCGCGCGACATGTGTAGCACGTCATTGTAAGCCAAGGGGTTAAAGTTGTTAGTTGAATTTTGTCTGATAAAATTCAACTAATTCTGAAATTTCTAAAGAGCTTCGACTTTGACTGAAGAAATGAAGATGAGCTATTGTAATTGTAGGTTGGGTGCATTCTGGTGATCTTGCCTATTACAACGATAAATATGAAGTCTTTATCGTTGAGAGATTAAAGGAGCTTATTAAATACAGAGGGTATCATGTAACTCCAAGCGCAATAGAAGATATTTTGCAAGCACATCCAGCTGTAGTGGAAGTTGCTGTTGTCGGTATACCACATATCACGGACGACGAACATCCCATTGCATTTGTCTGTAAAGTTCCTGGCTCAACGGTATGTATTTAAATTCTCAATTAATGGATTGACTGAAATGAAGTACTCACTTACAAGGGAACATGCCGAGGTGTAAATCATTGATTTTGATGAAATTTTAACACTAAACCTACCAAGCCGGTCAAAATTACCGGTTTCCAATTTTTTCTAAAAATTTCCTAAATTAATAGCGAAGCCATGAAGCAAAAATTCCCCTTCTATCTTATAAAACGTAAATTAGTTAATTAATCATCGCTTTCGCCTCTTGATTCTTCCTTTCCCAAAGCACTTATTCGGTGTATCTAAATATGAGTAAACATAACGCCGGTAGTTTTAGTATTAATATGATATAGATCTTGTTAAAATATTTGCAACCGTCCACGTTAAAGGGGTGAAAACCACCCTCAAAGTTGAAAAAAAGTATTTTTCATAATATTGTTTAAACAAATGGGTCTTTTAAAAAAATGTTTACATCATTGGTTTCGTGGTCGAAATGCGTTAATTTTTGCTCCGTACAAAATTTTCGTATCTCTAATAGTTTCTGAGATATTCAATAAAGTAATTTTCTTTACCCCAAAATTGGGGGCGGTTTCAAATAAGAATAATTAATTTATCATTCAAATATGGCTATCTTCTTTTTTAGCTATATACTTTATTTTAACACTTTACCGACCGGTATTTTTTAAACATCTTAACCCTTTCTACTCGGTTGCAAATACCTCCCTAATACCGATACCTGTTCGATAATTGCAAATTCTCGTCACTGAGTCCTTGATACAGTAAATGGCAATGATAAAAAACAATTTATTATTTAAAAATCCAAAAGCGTTTGGTCCGAAAAGCCTATTAACCCCTTGCCGTACGATTTGTTTTGTTACTGACTTCGCTATAGTTCAGAATTTAATTACTAAAAAAGAATCGATCAGTGATTCTTGATATCCCATATTATTTAATGTAATATTAATGTTAGAAAAATAATATTATCCTGTCGTGTTTCATTAATATTTCCAATTTATCGTAGTAGGTTTTCGAAAACTTGAAAATTTCCTATCTCATTTATCTCATGACGAGTGTCACTTGTTATTGTATGGCAAGGGGTTAACAGACTACCAGTCGATAAAGTGCTAAAAATCTAAAGTATAAAATTGTAAGGTGTTTTCCTTCGTGATTTCTTCTGTTTATGATTTTTTATTTATAATCGTGGAGACAAGGAGATAGTGGGGATAATTAATAGGAATTATATTACTTTTCAGGTGACAGAGCAAGATTTAATAGATCTGGTAGCTAAAAATGTAATGGATCACAGTAGACTACGGGGAGGAGTGAAATTTTTAGAAAGTCTACCACATACTCCTTCCGGTAAAATCGCGAGAAAGGAACTAAAAGCAATTGCTAAAACACTTGCCGTTTCATAATCAGTTAATTGGTATAATTTCTAGCTTTGTAGAAATTAG
The DNA here is from genome assembly GCA_910591515.1 of Cerceris rybyensis. Lineage (NCBI taxonomy): Eukaryota > Metazoa > Arthropoda > Insecta > Hymenoptera > Crabronidae > Cerceris > Cerceris rybyensis. Next base: position 13,502,610 of record OU342790.1, read on the forward strand.
ACAAAATTTTTATTAACATGCATGAAGTACCTGTTAAACGCGAGATAAGGAGAAAGTAACAGTATTGTTTTATTGGTATAAGTAGGAGTATTCTCAAAATAATTGTTATATTAATTAGATCTTATCATTGCTTTAAATATGTAGAAATAGTTTAGTTAACATTGATGTTTTAATCATTTCAGTGCTTTGTAATATGTATGCATGTAAATTAATTACTCGTGGAAGATAACGAGTAGACTTTGTAGAATCCGTGAAAAGTCCTTGTAAATTGAAACAAACTATTATAGAAAGACCAATTTTGTTAAGCTTGTATATCAAGAAATGTATAATTTTATTTTTGACGTCAGGACGATTATAATCGTCGAAAACATTGAAAGTGTTAATGTTTTTTCCTGAAGACAATACGTACCCCATGGGTAATCGATGATAAAAATTTCTTTCTTCAAATGCTTTTATGATTTTGTACATAGACTGTATTTTTTCGTTAATAAAATTTGTGTTAGACATGCGTGATAATTGTAATAAACCCATGAATACCCTTGACAATTTATATTTGAACGAAAAAATATCATGAAAATTGCGGTATTTAATTGAAATTCGATATCATCAGCAAAATTGAAACCAAAAATTCAAAAATAAAGATCTTACGCGAAATAACCACAACAATCACGGTAAATAATCAGACCAAAAAGATACCAGACTAATGTTCAATTTTTTTACATAAAAAATGATGTATCTACCGGAAACAACTACCACTTTTTTCATCCCCGGAATCAGTCAAGTTTCACTTACAAGAGAAAGACCCAATAAATTCGACTTGAATTTTAATGAGGTTCTACAAGATGATAACATTCAGGCTCCTCAAATTGTATGGAAAATATTAAACGTCTTTCCGCAGTAATTTTAAAGACATAAGTAATTATAATTCAAGGCTCTTAACATACTATAATTACAAGTTTGATAGCTATGGTGGCAAAGTAGCGTTCACATAACGCCTGTAAAGTGCAGATTTTAATTACTTATATCTTTAAAACTTCTACATAACTACAGCTAACATTTACGTACATCATTAAAAACCGATATACTATCATTTTACAAAAGCTCATTAAAATCGAACAGTTGGAGTCCTTTCCTTGCGAGTGCCAGTGAATAATAGGACAAAAGAAAGAAAAACTCAAATATAGGCATTAAAAAAAAGATCCGGTATAATTTATTAAAGGTAGATCAAAATCGTGTAATACATTTTCAAGCAATGAGTCGATAGAAGCCTCTATTCGCTTCTCCTTTTACGGCAGAGGGTTCTGTTTTGGGTGACCACGAGCTTTGGCTTCCTTGAACATGGCTACGAGAGAGTCCATGGTTTCCTCTCCTGTGGGGATGATTTGGTTAGCTGGCAATAAGAAACCGTAACGACCACGGTCACGCAATTCATAGGTGAAAGTGAGAGCTTTGCGGTGAACACCCTTCACCCAGTCAATGGATCCTCCGGTGGCAACGTCTGGAAGAAAATGGACGAAATGAATTATGAAAAAATTATTAATTACGATAGATGTTATCAATTTTAACCCCTTGACTATGGTAGACTTTGAGACGCATAGTCGCACCATACCTTGAGAACGTGGAACTTTTGGGTAGGGATGCTTTTGTGTGAAAACATATTTAACACTAAACCTACCGACGTTATATGTACTAAAATCTAAATATACTCAATAACGACCTTACACAAAGACAAGTGGAGAGATAAAGAAGATAATTAATTAACTCATATTGCTTTTGTAAAATAGAAGTGGAATATTTACTTTATGGCTACTCTATCAAATTAGATAATTTTTAGAAAATATTTTGAATCGGTCTTTTGACCGCCTTGGTAGGTTTAGTGTTAAATAATCACAAAATTGAACTACACTACATTAAAACAATATTATTTTTTATCTGAACCGAGTTATATACTATAAATATTACACATTTAAAAGTCTCCTCCGTGTCAGAAAGCCATATTGCAATGAGCATTTTCAGGTGCTTGCCGTTTCAGAAAGCCAAACTGCATCGAGCACCTATAGGTGCTTTTGTGTCACAAACGCAAAATTTCTAAGCGCCTATAGGCGCTCACAGTAGCGAAAGGGTTAATGCAGATAAATACATATAATATTCGAAACAAGTGAATTATTGTTCAAGGTAGAATTACTTACAGATGGTCTCTGCGGTGTTTCCGGTTACGTAGGAAGTTCCGTATCTCTTGGCGAGTGCTTCGATGGTCTTCTTACCGATAGCGAGCTGAAAATAGATGAAAATTTTTGTTAATTTTTGAAATATGTGTAGATAGTCTCTCTCTTTATCGATGATGCAGTTTGGATGGTTAGATTAATGACATCTAGTGCATTTATCTATGGAATCAATCGTTGAATGTACATTTGATAAAGATTGTTTCAGTGGATATAACAGGAGATGATGCACTGCGGATAAGATTTTATCGCCAATGATTCGCTGTGTGATTACTTGCGAAGATTATATATCAATTACAAATACGTTTAATGACAGTATACAATTAATTTTAACAAGAAAAAATAACAAGAAAAGTTGAATAATCTTGTAGCATGACAAAATCATGCGTGAACTAAATAATATATTAACCCTTTGCGGTCCGAATTATTTCGTCAATTTTGATAATGAACTAAATAAAATTAATTTTGCAATATTCCCTGTCATTGATTGTTAATTCTTTTTTAATGGTAGAAATAACTATAGGTATTGACGGACATTTAGGTGATATTACAAATTCATTGTAAAATTGAAAAGATGAAATTAAATCATCAGAAAATAAAATCAAGTGAACATCTATGTCGAGTACTGCTCGACATGGGAAAGGGTTAAGCAGTCTTCACGTTGCACCATCAGAATTTTTATTTATACTATTTTCAATGCATAAAATAGCAATGAAAATGTCAAATAAAATATTCTATCTCCTATATCGGTACTTACAGATTCGTCATAGTTGTCCAAACGGTCAGTAGTGTGACCATAGGGGAAGAGAAGAAGTTGAGAGAAACTGTGGAACGAAATGTAAGCATAGAACTTGTCAGCGATCGAGGTGATGTAGTTAGACATAGTCTTGGTCTCTATGTCAGAGAACGGAGCACTTCCGGCGAAAGTTTCAGAGCATGGGTTGTTGCTGGCACCACCCTCTGCAAAATTTGTAACAATATATTTATCAAGCATTTCCAATTTCAACAGCAACACTGCAAATCCTATATCATTTGAGAATAGAGCTATCTACAGTAGAATCCCTCTAATGTTGCTCCCTCTAACATTGCTGTCTCGTTAATGTTGACAGGATACTCCCGTTACTGTTACTTGTATTTTCCCCCACTTGGACTTTTTATTGTCCAATAGAATTTTAGTTTCGTGGCGCGTTATGTGGGTTTGGATATTTACATGAATCCTTCACTCAAGTTTCAATCCTGCGCATACTTATGCGCATAGGGGAAAATAAGTCATGAAAAGTGGGGATAGAGGGGAGTTGTCAACATTAGAAGGATTCTACTGTATTTCATGTTTGTACGAGTAATAACAAACTTACGCATCCATTTGTAGGCCCAGTTCCTGTTGGGGTCAGTTCCGTAGCAACGTGCGGTGTATGGCTTACGGGTCTTTCTCCAGAGACGGTTCTAAAATACCATAAACACTTTTGACTCCCCAGTTCAAACAATATAAAATCATTAGAAATTTTCTTTCATATATTCCAATATTTTCAAGTATCCCCATTTCTCCATTAAAGTTCTCTTTCAAAATCTAACAGTAAACCATTCGATGGAAACAGGAAGTCACTTGGAATCACTCAGATCGCCTATCTCCACGATGTCACTTGTGGAAATCTGAGATCGACGAATGAAAATTGAAAAGAAAGCATTTCCTTCGTCATTCCTATGACAATGTGACAAGTATGAGACTTTTTCGGCCAGTCACTTATTAATCCATTTGCATCACAAGCGCATATACATATGCGCTCACTTTTTCTGGTCGCTATAATCGAAACGCATTTATGCATTCACATTGCGAGTGAATAGCAACACATGCGACCAGTTTAAATTATGTATACAACGTTCGTCGATTAAAGTACAATATCACTTTTGGAAATACTGTTAGATTTAGATTTAACATAAAAAAAGTTAATTGTAAAGATATATTCTTGAATTTGTCATATGATGCAAATGGGTTTACACCTTGACTGCCATGGGGGTCACCAGAGACCGGCGCTATTTAATTTAATGGAATTTCATGTATCATTTAAATTGCAATACTTAATTATGAATTTTCTAACATATTTAATATTTAGATATTTTAGCTAGAAATATAAAGGTCTGTTGAATATCTATGTATCCGTATCTTTAGAGTTTCTGCTTCGTAAAAATGTGATTTTAATAGAAAAAGTTTCACTCCAGTAGAAATGATAAAACTAACGAAATACCGGTGGCGTTCAACGTGTTAAAATCAAAAACATCAGAAATCAATCAATGTCTCTATCCATCGGTCAAATCGAAACTTGCCAAGTGACTTCTTGTTTCTGTTGAATCATATTTGTATTCCACGTAACAGTCTTATTTTACTTATTCATTCAAAGTTATAAAATACTACAAAATTTTTTATCCAGTTATCAATTTAACATTAATCTACATAGATACAAATTTACAGATTCAATTCATTACTTACCCTCGCGTGTGTGTAAGCATAGCCATCAGGGTTGAAGGACGGGAAGATGTACCAATCGTGGCTCTCAGCAAGTTCTCTGATTTCAGCGTTGTCGCTGTGCAAAAGTTGGTGCAAGATGTACATCACAGTAGCCGGGGAGATCCATTCTCTAGCGTGGATACCTCCTTCGATGAAGATTCCAGGGTTGTTAGCACGGAAGGACACTTTGACACCCTTAATTTCACGACCTTCGTAAGTTTGTCCACCGACAATTACTTTGACAAAGTTGGGGTATCTCGCTGCGAGAGCATCGAGTTGTTGGTAGATTTCTTCGAGAGTATGGTAACGGCTCAAATCGAACGAGTAAGTTTTGATTCCTGTGTTCTCATTGTCGATCAGGTTCTGAACATCTGTGATGTAAGCCTCGAAGTTGACGCCGAGATTGTCCATCATCTCTGCGAATTCTGGGGCCTTGTGTGGAGCAACCATCACGTGAGCGGGTTGGTTAAGTAGGCTGGGTTCAGTCCAGAAGGAGTACTGTAAGTTGAGAATTTATTATTGTAAACGATTACAATAATTTCTCGATGTATTGGATGTGAAATAGAAGATTTGATTAGTTTTTTTTAATTTCTATTATAATTTTAGGATTTGTAAGAATAATAGTAAATGTTTGATGTACGTACTCCATCGGAAAGGTCTTCCAAGCCACGTAATGTTTCGAGCTGTTCTTCCGTTTCCGGTGTGACACGGAATACCTTGTAGTTGTCGTAGGTAGCCTTCTCGGCTGTCGCCAAAGCGACCAAAGACAGAAGGAGTATCTTCCACATGGTGTCCTAATTGAACAAATTTTCTATCGTCATTAAAATCATTTATAAACTTAAGTACATTAAGTTTTTTTCCAGTATTAACACTTTACCGACCAGTAACCGATTAATAGGCTTTTCGGACGTAACACTTTTGGTCATTTAACTTATTAATTGGTCGCTACGGCAATTAATAAATTATTATTTTTCATTGCGATTAATTGTGCCAAGGACTCAGTGAAGAAAGTTTGCAATTTTCGAAGAGATATCAGTATGAGGGAAATAAATGCGTGCAAGTGACCGATCAGAAGTGGGTATGACGTTAAAAAATACCGGTCGGTAAAGTGTTAACACTTAGACGACCGAATGGGGTGATCGCCCTATTTCAAAAAAAGACAGTTGATGACTGAACAGGGAATCTCTCAATTCTACCTTACGAATTTGCCTTACTGTTGAAATGTGAGCGGTGTATAGCGTGCAGTTTTTTTCCGATGGTTCCCTAAGTATTAAAATTTGAAACCCCTTGCCCTACAATAAGGAGTGACACTCGTGATAAGATAAATGGGATACGAAATTTTCAAGTTTTCCAAAATCTATTAAATTGAAAATATTAACGAGACGCGACGCGATAATATTATTTTCTATAACATTAATATTACATCAAATTATACGGCATATCAAGAATCACTGATCAATTTTTACATTAGCCAATAAATTCAGAATAATAGCGTAGGCAGTCACAAAACAAATTGTCGGGCAAGGGGTTAAGATCGTCAATAGCAAAGCTTAAAAGTTATAAATAATAATTCTAAGATATTTAAAAAAATTAGAAAATTGATAATGCAGCTTGATTTGGAAATGTACAATGAATGGAAAACCGAACGAATGAATTATCTAGTGAAAGATAAAACAGGAGAAATGAATGACTTCTGATCTTACCCTCTGTGATCACGAAAGACGTATGTGCGTCTGCCATCCTTCCTTCCTTATATTTAAAGTCTCCACCTGCACACGGCACCAACGATCGTTTCTGCTAGAATTGACGGTTCGTTATTCAAAAATCACATCATCGATCAAATGAAGAGTACGATTATTGGGTCTGTATCAGTGGCAGGTGGAGAAGCCTGGAGAATCTTTACCTCCACCACTCGATCGCTTCTCCTCGATCGGTTGTCATTCGTTCGTGATTTCTCACAGAAAAATGTACAAGTGTACAATAGAGCAATGGCGTGTACATTTTAAGGTACATATTTGCATCTTATTATCGTGTTCCACATTCAACATTTTCCTCACGGCTTTTGGTGTACTCCATATGGGTCACTGATAACTCTCACCTTAGAATTCTTTATAAGCGTCCGCGCTCGTTTTATATTTGTAGAAAGCCAAAGACGAATTTACTATTGTACTAAACGCAAACTTTCAGTAAAACACCATAGTTTTGTGGCTCATGGAATATATTAAGATATTGAGTTAAAATTAATATTTAATATTGCAGAGTATATAGACACTATTATAAGTAGTATTGATTAATTATTTGAATTTATTAACACTAGATTTACGCAGCCAATTTGGCTCATTCAACATTTGATTACTATATATATATAATATATAGGTCGGTTAATTTTTTAATAATAAATCTTTTATTTAAATTGATTTGGAATTATTTTCTTTGCAGAAATCTACAATTTTCTTGTCTGAGTCAAATTGGCTCGCTTCAGAAAGATAGGTATATCAACATCCGTAAATCTAGTGTTAATGAGACTAACTCAGTATTTTTCTATTTTGATTATCGAGACTAATTCTCTATTTTGTATTTTCCTGGTATAGAAATAATTCCTGAGATCAAGTAGCAGTATTCTTTCTATTCTTTCTTTGTATCGATGAGAAAAAGTTGTACAAATTCACCTGAACAGGTAGTGTGTTGAAATGATAATGTTTAAAGAAGAGATTGCAAAAGTGGTAGGAAATATTTTTAATACAAAAGTTGCTCTGGATAGGGGAAGGTAATTTTAGTAATGGAGGTGTGTGTTGGCCACATGTGGGCGCTGGTTCTCATCTCTTGCATTATCCATCTTATCGGAGTAAAAGAAGAATCCTTATCGTTTCCATCTTACGTGGCGTTGTCGCACAGTTTCACAATCAGGTTGCAGACAACTTTTAATTCCGGGACACATGGAGTTGCCCTCGAATCGTGATCGCGAGTGCTTTATCTATTCTTTTTCCTTTTCTTTTCGTCAGTTGAAATTCAGAGCCGCTGTGTGATCATTGGTGTATCAGGCGCCTGATAAAGGCGATCGAGTGCAATCGATGAGATTTCTCTGAATTCCTCGTCAATGGAAACGACATTGTTATCGTTTAATTATCAACTTGTTAGCTCCATAACAAAAAAAAATTACAAGAATGCATTTAAAAGTCCATATTGGAAAAGATTATTGCAATCAAATTAAAATGTCTATGTGAAATATTGTATATTTTTTAAGAACGAGAACGTAGGCAAACTTGAAGCAATAACAATCACTTTGGAATTTTGTTAAATTCAATATCTTAGGTTTCCTTTATTGAAAGACTCAATAGAGATTTATACATCTATAAAATACATTTCTTCAGTCAAACGGAAGAAAACAGTTAATCTGCAATTAACGTCTCCAAATTGACGAACATTGACAAACTGAGACTTCAAACTTGAGACATTTCGATTCATCATTTTACAGTGACAGAGTCTTCGTTTCCAGAAAAAACTTCCAAAGGAAAGATAAAGTAGATAAAAGTATTCTGGAAGTACGGAAGACTGGATAATTGGAGCTATACAAAACCATATGTAAAAGAGTGATGCCGTAGTATATTACATAATATTTTGGGATTGTTTTTAGTTAATTACACAGGAGGCATGTATTTCTCGAGAAGAAAAGCGAAACATGGCACAGGTGTGTCCCCGTAAAAGTCGTGTGACGTTGATGTTTCATTAACCAAATTACGAGTGATCACAGCTGAGTTAACAGGATAAGCACGCCACGTGTCACAGATTGCGTTTTATGGAGTGTAAATGATGCTTCTAGGTTTGTCAGTCTTTACTTCGATTTTGTGGCTTCATGCGATAAGGAAGAAAGAACGAGGTGTCTGAAAGGTGCGACCGTAAGCTTACGTTCGCTTGAATTTAAAGACCAAGAGGAAATAATATTGCTCGCTTCTATTATGTTTTAAATTATGCAAACAAATACATAGAGTAATTTGAATATTCGACGGAAAAGTTTCCACCTGTTATGAATTTTTTACTCTCATTAATTATATAATTTACGAGGGCACATTGACGAATTTCAAGCGATTCTCAATGAGTTCATGGAAACTCTTTGGATATATTTACATTAAAAGTTATAACAAACAATAGACATTTCTACGATATTTATTTCCAATTTGAAACATTGCAGTAAAAATTGTATTCTATTAACATACTGTACAGACAATTAATAAGAACATTCATATAAAAATATCTTCGAATTAATATTAATTTAATATATATTTATGTATTAAAAAATATGGTCATAAAGTATCTACCAGGGAACATAATTTACAATTAACACTAATATTACAACTCTAATATAATTAATAATACTACAGTTATAATATTATAATATAATTATAATTATAACTAACTTGTCATACACAGTTCAATGGAATGAAAGTATGTAATTTTTTGTATTATTAGAAATTGTCTTCTGCGTTGTTTCCTGTATGAAATTGACAACCATCTTTTCTTTCAACGTTTCTTTTAGAAAGATATTATTGGTGTTAAGCAGCCAATCAAATGACGAGTCACTGAACGAGCAGGTATATATAAAGTGGCGGTACGGTTGTAAGAGTTAATCGGTGACAGTATCGTAACTCTATCAGTCACGTTAACAAGTTTCTATCTCTGTTCCATAACCGAGTTTAGCTGCTTTTTGGAACATTGCGACCAATGAGTCTAACGTTTCCTCGCCTGTCGGTATAATTTGATCAGCTGGCAGAAGAAAACCGTATTGACCTTCGTCGCGAAGCTCGTAGCCGTATGTTATGGGAATATTATGAGTTCCTCGCACCCAATCTAATGAACTGCCCGATGCGATGTCTGCAAGAAGAGGAAATGCATAGAATCATTGTTAATTCATCGAATTTAACACTAGAACTACCAAACCAGTCAAAATGACTGGTACAAAATTGTTTCAAAAAATTCTCCAAGTTTATATAAGAGTCATAGAATAAATATTCTACGTCTATATCAACAAACATAAATCACACAATCGATCAAATTTTCCGCCTCTTGATTCCCCCTTTTTCAATGTATTTATTTAATTTATTAAAACATGTTGGATTTGACGCCAGTAGTTCTAGTGTTAAATAATCTGTCTTAAAAATAAATTTCTAATTTTCATTTGATGCGGTTTCGTTTTAATTTGATCATTTTCTTTGTTTTCCATCTTATCACTTATATTCTGTTGTAATAATAAATGTGAGCAATGAAAGTCTAAGTATCTTGGATCAAAGAATGAATGCTTTATTGTTAGGGGACTTTGGTGAGAGCCGAAAAGTAAAAAAAATTTAAAAAAATAGATATAGATTGGTACGAAAAGATATGTATTTTTTAAAAGGAACGCCAAAGTCCAAGGAAGAATATTAAAATACAAAAAAAAAACATAGAACTTCCATAGAAGAAATGGAATTTGGGAGAATGTAGTCCAGATGATTGGTTTTTTTAATTCGGCACAGGTATTTGTGGAACACAGTTGGCAAACGCACTCGAACGAAATATTTCAAAAAGGTGTAAAGCAATTGTATATGAGATAATTATTCATACGTTAGTCTGGAAATTTACGTAATTGTTATGTCTCAGTAAATGTTTTCAAACCGACCCCTCTTTACTAAAAGATAAACTCATTTGTTTCTTCCGAAAGCCCGCTACATGCTTTAAAAGAATATATTGATTCAAAGAAGTTCAATTAATTATTTAACACAAAAACTGATTATTAGACTGCAGATGTTTATGCAAATTTCGAGTTTCACAAATGCAGGTGGGACACGAGAACCTATCTAGGGATTTATTGCACTCGATAAATATTACAACAAATACCATACTTTGGATATTTTTATATTATGTTCTTTTTGTATATTTTAGCAGTATTTAATTTGTCATAAATGCATAAAAATCCACAGTCTGCTGATTATATTTAATTTGATTATTTCTCTCTCTTAAAGGATCACTGATTTGCATCTTCTGTATTCCTGACCTTGTCTCATACGAACATATAAACTACTATTTTATAATTTTATATTTCTAGAGAAATTCATCTAATTATTTTTGCTGCAACCTTCCTGTCAATTATTGTTGACAAAGTGCTAACCATTCGTCACGATATTTAATAAAAATTTAGCATTGAAATTTGTGTAATCTATAAGAACTGAAGACACTAATATATCTACTTACATAAAAGATCGACGATATTTCCAACGGTATAATTGGTACCGTATCTCTTCGACAGAGCTTTTGCAGAATAATTTCCAATTTTCAAAAGATCATCGTAATTTTCAACTCTTGTGAAGTTGGTGTAACCGTACGGAAGCAATATAAATTGGCTGAAGCTATGGAACGAGAGATATGAAAATATTTTATCTTGAATACTGTCGATGTATTCAGATATGGTTTTGGTTTCTATCTCAGAAAATGCTCTGCTACCGGGGAACGTTTCGCCACAAGGATCTGGATCTGCTCCACCTTCTGAAATAATTATTATTGATATTAAATTAGTTTCAGATTATTTTCAACTTCCATAATGATTATATATTGATAATATTCTTATTATTAAGAAAAACGAAGAAATATTTATTCTGCATTGTATTCAACTAACAATCAGCAAGAAAGGTAGAGAAAAATACTGGACGCAAGGTATTGCAACAAAAGGTTTCTCACAATAGATTGTTTTTGTTTTGAGAAGAATGAAAAATAAGTAGTGACTAATCTTCAATAGAGTGTTATCGATATTCTCATCGATAATGCGATTCAAATTGTATCTCCTATCATATAGGTAAGATAGATAACAATTGCTGTTGTGTATAAACTTTTCTTTTATTCCACGTTTAAACTACCAAAGAAAATTTTACTTCATTATTTGTAATAATCAGCAAATTCTAAGATAAACATTCATTAAAAAGAAAGCTATTATCGGCGAGTATAATAATATGCAATGCTCCAAAAAGTTATCTTTTCTATTCAAAATAATGGACTTTATTTTAACAAAGTTCTTTTGAGAAAAGAACGAAAAATACGAATATTTTGAGTAAAGCCTGTCGGAATGCGTAATATTTTGTCAATGACAATTTTGTTTTCTCTCTGAGACTTTACTTTATTCTAGAACAAATATTTAGAAGATGATTTATACGACGACATTCATGAACAACATTGTGCATTGTAACAGTAACTTTAATTATTGCAGATAACAAAGGAAATATTTGTTTGTTACAACTGAATAGGCAGCAGCTAAGAGACGCAGAAAGTGTATTGAGAAAAGTGCTAAAAATAGTGAAGGAAAAATAAAGAATATTAAAAAACAAAATACCTCCCCAATGGAAGCCCCAATTTCTGTTTAGATCGGCACCGACGCATTCATTGGTATATGGCTGTCTGGATTTTCGCCAGAGACGATCCTAAACAGAAAATCACATTTCGCTTATCATTCTGTAAGATTATCAGCTTATCAACAGATCGTGCGAGGATCTTCCTTGCGGTCAATAATTACAGTCGATTGAACGACATTCATTTTCGATAAACGATGATTCTTCTGAAAGAAGATCACAACGAGACGCATTTGATCCCTCTTATGTCTCTAATCTCATTGTTAGCTTACGAATCGTTGGAAGACTTTAATGAGAGCTGTATCTATCGAATTTATTTCATACGTCAAGCTTTTATCTCTCGGTAAATAAAATGAATCGCTCTGATTCATAGTTTATACGAGTGATTTTGCTTTCCTTTCAGGTGCAACTTGAAATTCAATTCTCTATCAGATTACCATACAATTCTATTTAACAGTGTCTTTTTTCCACCATCTTTTTAATTAATTCATCATTTGAAAAAAGTGAAAAGGGATATATCTTCGAAACATATAAATCTAAATTAATTGGTATTTTTTATCTGTTTGTTAAGAGGATAATGGTAAAAAAATAACTTATTTAATTTAACCAGAATATAGAAGATCATAATTTGAGAAGATGAAATGGCTTTCATTTAAATAATTTACCGTGGTGTGCGTGTATTCGTAGCCATCAGGATTTAAGACCGGAAAGATGTACCAATCGTAAGATTCTGCCATGTATCTCACACGAGAATCTTCACTGTATATCAATTCATTTAGGATGAACGTCGATGTAGCTGGTGCTATCCATTCTCTTGCATGTATTCCACTTTCGATAAATATACCTGGATTTCCCTTTTTGAAGCTGAGCTTCACACCTTTTATGCTTCTACCTTCGTAAGTCTTCCCACCGATTATAGATTTCAAGATTTTAGGGTTCTGCTCCACCAAAGAATCCAGCCACTGATAAATCTGCACGAAAAGGAGATAAATAATTGCAGTATCTTCTTCTGACATATAGTAAACGTAGAAAAAACCTTTGTTCTTTCGATTCGAAGTACTAAAATCTTATTGAATAGCAATTAAATCAGAAAGATATGATAACTATAGTAATTCGTTTTTTATCTAAATGATTTTCGTTTTAATGAGAACTTTCAGTTTAGTTGAATGTCCGGTTTCTCATTTGTAATAAAAAAATGTTAAAGTTTATAGAGGAGATATTGAATAGAGATAGAATATGGATAGAATAGATATTCTATGTCCATGGTATAAAATATGAATTACTGAATTAATCCTCTTTTCCATCTTTTGATTTATCTTTTTCTAAATTACTGATTTGATACGTTTAAATATAATGATTTAATGCAGGTAGTTTCAAGATTAAGACACGTACCACATCCAATCGATGATACCTCTGCCAATCAAAGGTAGATTGTAGATCACCCTGAGGATTCTGATTGTCAATGTATTTCTGCACATCGTCCATCATCATCTCAGAATTAAGATTCGACGAGTTACAAAATGTCATAAATTCTTCCACTTTTTCCGGTGCAATTAATACATTTAAGTTGCTGTTTCTCTTTGGATGTCCCCAGGTTTTGAACATTTTTTCTGTCTCTTTGCTTCGCATCATGTAGAAGCTACTTTCATTAGGTACTAAGACTTTGTACAGCCTATAATTATTGTAAGACACCTGCCCTTCGCAGGGAAATCCTCCAAGAATTGTAAGTAGCAAGAAGATAATCATCGTGGAACTTTCAAATAAACTGCGGGCAAACCTTTGAAAGAATTATTGCTTTTACTTCGATGACTTGTACAAAATTATCGGATCAAATGTCCTCTTCGGTTCAAAGAGATTTTTTTTAATGTTACAAATTATTTTCCCGATCACTTTCGAATAATGTACATATTAAAATGTATATAAAGTCAGTGGTATAGTTATCCGTTTAATTAAATGAATATATAATCAAATATTTCAGTACTTATATGAATTTTAAATTTATATAATACGGACGCACAGTGGAACGAAATGGAAAATCTACGTAGGTGAAAAAAGATCTTTTATTATTTTATCGTAATTTGGAATATTTGCTGAGATCAGTGACGGAAATATATTTCTAATGGCCAATTTTGAGGGAATAATTAACATAATTAACTTTGCCTTCGCATTAAGTAAGTAATAAGGGAATTTAAATAGTTTCGAGTATATCACTTGATTTTCCACCCTCTACAGTAGCAGCAACATGGCTCTTTTTCTTTAAACATCTTTTTAAAGTAAAGTCCAACTTAAAAATGGCGTATACAAGTGTTTTTTTTTATTTCTCTCGCAAAAAGAAAATTTGCAAAGAATAATATAGAATGTCGTATAAAAAGATAAAGTTGACCTTTAAATAACATTGGAAAAATATAACAAAGTAAAAATTATATACTATAGTTATACTTTCTCCACGATATGAAGCTTTTGCATATAATATTTTCTTCTAAAATAAATGGTACTCGAATTATTTTTTTTTTCATCTAGATTGTTGATTTGTTCCACTGCGAGACAATTTTAGCTATTGATATAGAATGTGAATTATAAATACCTTGGATCACTTCGACCGGACGAGATTTTTCCGACTGAGAAAGTTCTAACTTTCATGCAACGAGATGGAAACTTGAAAGCGGATTGATACTCCTTCGATGGTAGCTCGAACTGATTTTCTCAGATTCAAGAAGAAAGAGGAGTCTGAAACGAATTCTCCTGAGACGCCATATATATATACCTACACGCTTATGGAATTACGTATGCTCGGACGTAAAAGCATTCTGCACGTGAGATATAAGTTTAAAGTAAATGATACGCATGACGCATGTGCATACAAATTTGTTTAAGGGAATTCTCGCACGAGTGCAGAAGCATGAGAAGGTAGGGTTTAAGACCTTTTAGGTCCACGTTTCTTGCAGTCGTTGAAACTGGTTCGAAGTGAAAAGTGAGGGCTTCATTATTTTTCGTATGAAAGTTTAGATTTTAGAAAAATTCAGAATTGTCTTACTACGGATTAATTTCTAAGATTCTATTTAGTACACTAATTTTTAAGCAAGGAAACAGTAGAAGAAAGAATTATTTCAATTACGAATCTCACACTTAAGAAATTTAATTGTTTATTATCTTTATTATCTTGCACGAAAATTTGTACGTTTAATTAATGAATACCTTTTTATATAATGTTATATAAAGTATTAAAAATTCAATTAGTTTTATGAAAAATATTTTTCAAAAGCATCAGACTTTTGATTGCGCTTATTTATTGTTAAGTAGTTAGAGCTTGAAAGTATTTATTTTTGCATAAATTGTACTTCATTAGGCATTAGTACGATAGAAAACTAGTGAAATATTTGAATTTCTTAGTTTTCCTTCGAATGCATTTTTCTAAATACAAGGAAATGCGTTTAAATACATTTCGAGTGCACGGCTTTGAGGTATTAATGAAAAGCAAATAGATATATTGATAAGATAACTTCAATTGATTCCTTGTCATCGTGAGGAATGGTATAAAATGATTTTCCTGTTTTCCTTATCAATGTTTGAATATATCTGTTACAGATTTACACGAAATGAGAGAGATCATTGAATATTGTCCATCTACTGTTTAATTAGGGTAAATCGTATAAAGCTGCACACAATTATGTTAATGTTAAATGCATGTACTAGCAAGTTAATATTTTACGAGAATACCTCTCGTAATATAATCATTTTATTTATTTTAAAATTTGATAACTTTTAATGTGAAGACATTGGTAGACGCCTAATGTTCCGCAACCCTCGCAACCCCGGTGGCGATCGAAAATACGATCAATGTATTTCGCTTCAATATAAAACAAGCGACAATGTAAACTTGTTTTATTGATAATGTTTTTTTTTAATTAATAGCTTTTCGTTATATATATCTTTCTGTCGGCTTAACTACTTCTTGTACGAGACCTTTTGTAGCTTTTTAAAACGGAACTGATTTCGCTTGTTCTTAGGCAACGAAAAATTGAAGTAACAAGTAGATTCTACCAAAGAAACAGTTTGACGTGTTGCGCTTACAAGGTAAGTTTGGGAACTTGTACACTCCGGCTTTTATGAAACTTTGCATGAATATTTATTAGACACATCTAAGAAGATTGCTGGTATTCGTTCCTGCGGGTTTTCAACTTTGAGGGAGTTATCAAGGTAAGCGCTATTTAAGAGAGGTTCTGCCTGTCTCCTACCAGTTTCGTCCCTCTCCTCCATAGCTTGCGCATCTCCTATCTGTCCTGTCTGTCTCCTGTATGTCCTGTCTGTCTCTTGCCTATATCCTGCCTGTCTCCTGTCTGTCCTGTCCGTCTTGTCCGTTTTCTGTCTATCCTGCCTGTAACCTGACCGTCACCTATCTGTCCAGTCTGTCTTACCTGTTTCCCGTCTGTCTCTTACCTATTCTGGCACTCTCCTGCCCGACTTGTTCAAAACATTGCTTTTTCAAAAAAATTTTCCGTGAAAAATAAAGTCGAGAATAATTCTGGGGAATTTTAAAGGTCATTTGAAGGTCAAATATGAGCTTGCAAGCTCAGATCTAGCTGCTCAAACTAAAAAGCTCATATTTTTGGAGGAATTTTGGAAAGTTTTATTGAGCTTTTTAGTTTGAGCCATCAGGTGTGAGCTTGCAAGCTCAGATGTCGATGCTCAAACTAAAAAGCTCATATTGTTGGAGGAATTTTGGAAAGTTTTATTGAGCTTTTTAGTTTGAGCCATCAGGTGTGAGCTTGCAAGCTCAGATGTCGATGCTCAAACTAAAAAGCTCATATTTTTGGAGGAAGTTTGGAAAATTTTATTGAGCTTTTTAGTTTGAGCCATCAGGTGTGAGCTTGCAAGCTCAGCTGTCGATGCTCAAACTAAAAAGCTCACTTGAATTTGTCGAAATTTCGCGAAGAACTCGGAAAATTTGCTCAAAAGCTCTATACTTACCGGCTCAAACTATAAAGCTCATATTTTTGGAGCCAATATGTAAAATTTTATTGAGCTTTTTAGTTTGAGCCATTAGGTGTGAGCTTGCAAGCTCAGATGTCGATGCTCAAACTAGAAAGCTTATATTTTTGGAGGAAATTTGGAAAATTTTATTGAGCTTTTTAGTTTGAGCCATCAGGTGTGAGCTTGCAAGCTCAGATGTCGATGCTCAAACTAGAAAGCTCATATTTTTGGAGGAAATTTGGAAAATTTTATTGAGCTTTTTAGTTTGAGCCATCAGGTGTGAGCTTGCAAGCTCAAATGTCGATGCTCAAACTAAAAAGCTCATATTTTTGGAGGAAGTTTGGAAAATTTTATTGAGCTTTTTAGTTTGAGCCATCAGGTGTGAGCTTGCAAGCTCAGATGTCGATGCTCAAACTAAAAAGCTCATATTTTTGGAGGAAATTTGGAAAATTTTATTGAGCTTTTTAGTTTGAGCCATCAGGTGTGAGCTTGCAAGCTCAGATGTCGATGCTCAAACTAAAAAGCTCGTATTTTTGGAGGAAATTTGGAAAATTTTATTGAGCTTTTTAGTTTGAGCCATTAAGTGTAAGCTTGCAAGCTCAAATTTGACCTTGAAAGCTCGGGAGTTGTTGCTCAATCTAAAAGCTCACCCGAATTATAACAAATTTTCGCAAAAAACTTAGAAAAATAGATAAAAAATTGTTTTGGACACGATGAGACGGGCAGCACAGGGCAGAGAGAAGGAAAACAGGCAAAAAGTGGCAGGACCGGCAGGAGAGTGACTGGACATGAAAGAGGGCGGCAGGAAAGGTAAGAGGGATGCTGCATAGGAAAGAGAGCGGCAGGACAGTTAAGAGAACGGTAGGGGGTATGAAAAAGAATGGCAGGAGAGGCAGGAGAAAAGCAGGAAAGGTAGCAGAAAGACAGGACAGGCAGGATTAGGCAGGAGGCAGATAGAACTTACTCGAGACGGACAGAACTG
Organism: Cerceris rybyensis; assembly: GCA_910591515.1. NCBI lineage: Eukaryota > Metazoa > Arthropoda > Insecta > Hymenoptera > Crabronidae > Cerceris > Cerceris rybyensis. The sequence continues at coordinate 13,520,655 of OU342790.1, forward strand.
AATCGAAAATGTTTTGAAGCGGAGAATGTCCGCAGCTTACAATTAGTGTAATTTATTAAATATATATGGTGTGATAAAAGACGTTCAGTGACGGAATTCCTTATCAGTATCAATTGTCAAACTGAAATACCGACGAATGAGAATGGAGCTCAATTCTGCTGGTAATAGAGGCAGCGGTACTTAAATTTTGTAACAGTTACACAAATGTCAATAAAATATATTTATTCATCCATTTCATTTTTATCTGTACTGCTATATTCTACAATTGAATAATGCATAGTATTACGCATAATAAGTTGAGTTTACTAATTCAATTTCATTAATCTGTTGCTGATAAAGGAAATTACTATTTGATCATTACTCGCTAAAAGGGGTGATTTAGTTTATTCACTATTAATAAAGGATAGTGTTTCATAAATTCTATCTTTCACATTATTGATGGAGCAACATGAATTGACAAATCAACATTTGTATTCTTATCAAACTTTAAAACATTGAAATTCTATATCTTCCTTCGAAATTCTAATTTTAAAGGAATTTCATCAATTTTCTCGAAAAAAGAGTACAAAATTAGATATTAAAAATTCCAATATATGTATTATTATAATAATCAGATATTTTTTTTACAACAGACGTAAACAGATGTTGTTTCAATAATCAAGCAAAGGTTTCTTCGAAAATTCCCAATTTCGTTCGTAGTTGTCCAAACTTCATGCGAATCGTTGTTACGAAACAGTCCCAATTTCCGCTAATAAAACATCATGAATATTCAGCAAATTATTAACATCGGCTCACGGCTTATTAATATAACAAATTATTAAATTCATTTATGTCATAAATGTATACATCTTCCCTAATCAACACGGAAGTCATTATGAAAGAGTGGTGCAATATTTTACTGTTCTATTTAAAATCCACGATTGTTGTTGCATAAACGTAATGCACGATTCGCAAATGATGAGATTGAATATTTAAAAATTTATGCTCGATTTCTGACGTCAACTGCATGTCTTTTGTAAACCACGCGGTCACGGATGTCAGGAGAATTTTTGCAAACAATTTATCGGGTTAAAATTCTGCAGAATCGTCGAATTAACAAAATCGTAATATGGTATTGTACACTTCAAAGTCGATATGAATATTCGAATTCAATGCAATGCACGCTAACGTCGCAACTGCGATTCGTTACGATAAACATGGCCTTCGTGGACTTTTTAAAAATTTATTATTATTTCAATATAATTATTTTATATAGATATTTGTCAACTTCACGCAATATCAGTATGTCTTAATTAAGAAATGCTTAAGATCATATTATCAATTTTTTAATTTTCAAATAACTGAATTTTTCATAATGAAAATGGAAGGTAAACAAATCAATCATACAATAGTTGTCAGTAGAATTTACATTAAACAGAGTTGCATTGCATTTAATGTCATTGTTAAATGGACAAGTGCTGAATCGACAAGTGTTTTAATTCAAAGCACTATTTACGCTCCCACATTATGAATTACATCGTAATATCTCCGATTATGTGGACAAATGATGATAAAAGTGGTTCACCGTGAATTTTTTATTTTTTCCATCTTGAGAAACTTGAACAGGATTTTACTATCATTGACCGATCGATGCTTGGAAACAATCGTGTCCTTGTTATACGACCCTGGACCATTCACTAATGTCGATTTAGTCCTTGATAAATCGATCGACACACTGATATCGTCCACATGGAGCATTCATGACTAGTGATAGATTAAAAAATGTCCGACTCACTTCCGACGATAATGGAAATGTTCTACGATCATGCTACGGCATTGTTGATCTTGAAAGATTTTAATAAAACCGGCTTAGATATGTGCATTGATTGTTAAGGAAAGGTTGCAATAAAAAAGATAACAAAGTAACAAGAGAAACAATTTATTATGGTTGTTACAATGTTTTAACCTTGGAAGTGAAGTTTAGCAATTCCAGAGTGGAGGAGGTGTGTCTTCTAACGCCTCTTTTTCCTTTAAGGAAATGACTCAAGTGTTGAAAAAGTAGTATTGACGTTTGGCCGACAAATGGTCGAGGTGTAAAGGTAATTTTTATTAGACTGCAAAAAAATCTATAAATAAATAAGTTAAAGGTACTTACTACTGTAACGGAGTTATGGTTCACATTATACGTAGGACATGGGGTTGCTTGAATGGTAGCGGAATATCCTACTACATATTAGAATTATACTTCTGTACCTCAGATTTACTTTTTACATAATTATTTTTACAATTACAAAATCAGGCATAACAAAAAGGAAACCTAAACTTTACTGGGAGAACTAAATCTCATCAACAGTCCACGGTTACATCTCCATTATCATCTATTTGAATTTCACATATTTTATTCTTATCGCGATCATAATCAACGTGCTTCAGTCCAAATGAAAAACTTCATTTTCATACAATCTATAGACAATTGCAATAGCGAGGAAAATTGGTATTTCCACTGTTGGAACTTCCTCCACTTCGTTGTACTAATTGCTCGGAAATCCACTAGGAAATTTAATATAAATTTCGTGATTCATGTGATGAACTATCGCAGGCGTTCTCTGAATACCTCTGCTTTATGAGCATTCATGTGAGAGCCATTTTGTCTTTACGACAATATGAATACATTGATAGAAATTTTTAAGGAATATCATTTCTGGCTCAGTCAGAACAATTAAGTCCATAGTCCTCCTCAAATTCTAGAATAGAAAAATCAATGTCCCTAAACTATTCACGATAAATCACCTCTTTAAGCCCTCTGTAAATCGGAAATTTTCTTTTTGCGCAAGTGTTCATGTCTTTGGCCATTTCCAGAAACTTTTTCTTCACTGTTCCATACTTTAATACAGACAGCTATTGTCATTGCGACTAGGACTACCAAAGAAGAAATTTTTCCATGTAAAATGTATTGTGGGTTGTTAGAAAGATGGCAGCGAGACGGCTCAGGAGTAAAGGGAGCAAACCTTCTTTACTTACAACATGTCTGCTACTCTCAGAATTCGTTAATCACTGACATACATTTCCAATCGCGCACTACAGTTGGTGAGCCAACATCTATGCGGCTGGCTATACGTATACTACTGATAGCTTTCCTATAGACCGCAACAAGTATGATGGCATGTGGGAAGTGCTCGCGCTTGATTCGCCAAACGAATAACGACATCCCCCATTAGCACGTCTTTTCAATTCTAACACGCTATTGGTCCAAACAGTCACATTCTCAAATCTAAATGCACGATGAAGAGAAAACATGATCCGCATCAAAGCAAGTGAAAAAATGTTGTGCCATCGACAAAAGAAAGGTTCTTGTTTGTTATCGGACCACCTTCGTACTCCACTGCTTTACCTCGTGCCATCAAGCTTGTTGCCCGCTATAGATCTAGTATTCCAGCTAAAAAAGAATATAAAACGATGCACCAATCTAAGAAGTCGTTGATCATTTGTACACATGTCCACTGACGCCTTGCAATTGGTGTGCCAACATCTTTGCGCATGGCTTTATATATACTACTGATACCTTCCCTACAGATCGCAACAAGTCTGGTGGCACGCGGCAAGTGCTCGCGTCTGATTCGCCAAACGAATAACGACATCCCCTATTGGCACATCTTTTCAATTCTAACACGCTATTGGTCCAAACAATGACATACTCAAAACCAAATGCACGAGGAGCATGATCCCCATCAAAGCAAATGAAAGAATCCTGTGTCACGGACGAAAGAAGTTTTTTCGTTTCACATCGGTCCAGTTTATTATTCTACTGCTTCACCTCGTGCCATCAAGCTTGTTGCCCGCTATAGATCTAGTATTCCAGCTAAAAAAGAATATTAAACAATGCACCAATCTGAGAAGACGTTGATCATTTGTATACATGTCCATTGACGCGTTGCAATTGATGTGCCATCATCTTTGCGGCTGGCTATACATACGTATACTCTTGACGGCGACTTTCACCCCGGCACGGGGCGTCCGACGGCGCGCTTGCTCGTGCTACTGCCAGGTCGTGGAATCAGTCACGGTTTATCAGCCGAACCGTAACGCGGAAGCGAGCGGAGGTGTAGGTGCGCCTTCACCAGCAAGTAGTCGTACCTCCTCCGTTCAACTTCCCACTGTACCTCGATACCATTAGGGTTGCTTATCCCTCGTACTTTGTAACTGGAGATCTTTCGCGGGAAATTAAAGAAGGGGGAAGGTTCTTAGTGCAGTTGAATTTTTTGCGTTCGCGAGGGTAGAAGCACCTTATTGATCCGGAGCTCGAGAGGAGGTGTGAACAGGTTCAACGAAACTGAGACGAAGGGTTGGAAGATGGCGGACAGAATATACTACCCTAACTCGGAGCTTGTTAAAAATGCTCATTGCAACGGCATGGAACAGTACAGGAAAATGCATGAGAAGTGAGTGATGATTCTGTAGAGTTTTACAGTAGTAATTAACTCGTGGAATGTCAGGTGATATTATGAGATGGAATTGTCGATTTAGTGAATCGAACGGAGAATGGGGTTTGAGTCGAATTTTCTGTTGACTTTCTAAGAGTGAGAAAATATTGACGAGTGTAAGATGTAAGAATGAATGGTGGAATATTTTTGTACATTTTTAAAGTTGCTTAAATGGAATTTAAAATGAGGATATTTTCGGATTCGTGAAAAGAAAGAGGAGATCGATGATGATGACTGGTACAAAGTGCTGGGTGCTATGGAATGGTGTTGAGTATTGAAATTTGGTTTACAAAGACTTGTCGGTATATTCCATTGAACAGAGAATCAAATTTAATATTTTGTAAATCATTCAGAAATTACGAGAAACTTTGAGTTAATGAATCTTTTTTGAGGGTATATTTGCTTGACTAAATATCTAAAAATGAATTTACCGCATTTCAATTCGGAGTCCGTTAAAGGCTTTAATATTGAGACAAGTAAAGGCGTATCTTTGCAGTAATTTGGTGGCAACAATTTTTCACGAAAAGATGAATGAAAATATTCAAAGAAAAAAAAAAGTTCTTTTAGTCAGAAGTACATAATAGACACATTTCAATGTAACACGAGTATCATTGCTAACTAGGTGAAGAAGGGATTACGTGAAAATGTACGCGAAAAATTAATTCCAGGGCGCGACTTATGCGAGGTCACGTTCCAGAAACCTGTCTGAATTTCATCCAGGTTATTTCCAATTTGGAATAATTCCATAACTGGAGCTTTGATTATTTGCAAAACCTTCGACTCATCAATGTGAATTATTTTATCGTCTTAACACTAGATTTACGGATGTTGATATACCAAATTTTTTTGAAGTGAGCAGATTTAACTCATACAAGAAAATTCAAGTTTTTTTGCAAAGAAAATAGTTCCAAATCAATGTAAATGAAACATTTATTATTAAAAAATTAATCAACCAATATATTATATGTATAGTAACCGAATTTTGTAAATCTAGTGTTAAAAAAAATTACACTGAAACATTTTTAATTCAATTGAAATCTGTTAATTATACTGTTAAGGGCGTTTGTCAATTTTCTAACCGTTATTGATAACATTTTTATTGATAAAATTCATGAATTTCTATAAAATTATATAAAATCAATTAAAATTGATAGTACAATCGATTGTAAAATTATTTTTCAATATACATAAACGATCAGTACTTTTTAAACTTTAACTTTGGCTTTTTTCTTAACGTTGGCAACTTTGACGGAAACGGTAAAACAATTTGGCAGGAAACATAAGAACACTCTATATGGTAATAATATAAATGTACACTGTAGAAATAGAGCTTTGATATCGATCCTGTTACTAGTCTACCACGAGGACTACATGCGCCTATTTTAGAGACCAAAATATATCCCAAGAAAGGACATTATAATTTAAATTCTCCTTCTGTACTACAAAATTTTGCCGCTCCATTTGATGTAGCTTTCTCTGTGCCAATACTATCAATAACTATAAAAACCAATCTATCTTTTGTAATGGCCCATAAAAAGTATCTTCAATTAACAATAAAAAGAACAAACAAGCAAAGGCAGTAAAGTCTTCTAAAATCTAGATCATTATAAATAGTACATAGTTGGATTCATTTTTCCTTATAATTTTTCCCTAAAAGTTCATTGTACTTATCTAAAAGAAAACGTACTATTCATTCCTTCCTCATGAGTCAATTTTATTGCATTATCACGGAATATGAATAATCACAATGTACAACATACGTTATCCTCTTATCATGATTAAGAAGTCAACTCGATTAATGTGTCATCAATGATTTTTAAGTACATTTGCTGATTAGAGATAATGCGTCATTAAAAATTTGCACCAATTATCCTGAAAAGTAGCTGGTTTTCATGGCACTTAAATGATTTTCAGATCCATCAAAAACCCGAAGGAATTCTGGAGCGAAATTGCAAAGCAATTTTACTGGGAGACACCAGTTACCGAGGATAAATTCTTCTCGTATAATTTTGACATAACCAAAGGTGATATTTTTATCAGATGGATGGAAGGTGCCTCAACAAACTTGAGCTTCAATTTGCTTGACAAAAATGTGAAAAGCGGCAATGGTGATAAAATCGCCTTCTATTGGTAAGACATTCGTCATTCAAATATCTCGTATTGACATTTAAATTATCTTGAATAATTTAGTGAATATGTCCGGATTAGCAATTTAAAATTGTAATACGCATTGCACGATAATTCCTGAATACCTAAACAATCATGTTCATTCAACGATAGCACAACTGAAAAATTCATAGGAAGAAAAAAACAACAATATTGTATTTAAGTAAAAACCTGACAATTAGCACAACAAGCACAACAATAATTATTGAAATAATTTTCTGGTAGTATTTAAACAGATAATATAATGAAGGAACATTATTTTATACTTGAGGGTCATCTGTTGTAAGTCTCAAAAGTAATAAACAATATTTAGTATACAATTAACAATAACTGTTTGATAAATTCACTAAATACTTGTTTCTTATTTGTGCTAAAGCAAATGTCTCGAAAAGTCATTTTCTTCCAATCGGATGTGAATTCGATCAATTAGAAATGAGCGTAATTTTTTTTTACGAATAAAATAAAAGTTTTGACGGGCAGACTATTGTATAGATTGGAGGGTTTTCAATTAGTGTTAAGGTGCACTGAACAAAAAACTAATTGAAAGGAGTGTTCGTTGATTCAAAAGCAGTTTCGGTGACACTGCGTACGATGGCTCATTGACATGCGAAATACGTTGCATGCTCGCAAACGCAAGTCATTCGTGTGCCAGTCTAATTCGTTTTTTGCTTTATTTCACTATCGAATCGTGAAAATAAACTTCGAGATTTCCTAACGCGCTTTTTGGATTTCGCTTTTATTACTCAATTTCGTCAGACATATGACTCACGCGTGGAGATCATTTTAATCGTGCGTGATTATGATTATTTGGCATACTTTAGCATAACAATAAAAAAGAGTGTATCTTTGAACGATGCAGTGTCGAAGTTCCAAGTTTATTGGATTTTGCTGTATTGAATACGAAATCAGCATAATTTCGGGTGTTTTGCAATTTTGAGTGTTACGTTGCTTCTTTGAAAATCAGTCTCAAAGGCAAACAATTTATTGTCAGTTCACCAATAAGGAATATGTGTATTATACACCTAATTACGATCTATTTTTTCTGACGAACGTAGAAAATATTCAGAATGCTGGTAAATATAGTTTCACACCTCTAAAGTAAGAAAGTGTGCAATACAAATAGTTTTAAGTGACTTTTGTATTATACAGTGTTAAGCACTTTCATTTTGTTACCTTTATCTATATTAACAATCAAACGGTAAATTTCCCTAAGACTTATATATTTAGATAGATTTTAAATTAATAAAGTAAAGGTTATCATTTTTTTTATTTGATATTATAATTATAACTGCAATTGGCGATTTCTTTGAGGTCTAAAGTTTTGCAGATAAACTAAATTAATCAAACTTGAAGTATGATAATTTGTCTACTATTTTAATTTTAAAATATAAATGAAATTTAATTTCTTCTTGTATATTTCCATTTCAATTTGTGTAATCGTTCAGCGAGAACGCTATTATTATCGATAATTATCTGATAAGTGTATTGCGCGGGAGTTTTTGAAGGCTACTGTACATCGAATGAATGAGCTAACAGGCATGCGTGCAGACTATTCGATTGTACGGACCCGGTCGTACGATGTTCGCTGATTCGTCACGATTTTGGCACGTTGCCGTTCTCCGGCTTCCGATTGGTCGGATTCACGTGGTACGATTTCGCGGGGACACGTGATCCGATTAAATTTGTAACTGCTTACGTTAATAACCGTTCGGAACTTTGAAACGGGAAAATAAAAAAAAAGAACAGAACTCTTGCCCTGGAAAAAAGTGAAAATAAAAAGAACAATCCTGTTGCTGACGTATGAAGAGTCGTTGTATATTTAAGTTAGTAGACTTACGTCAACGAAGCTTTAATCGATCGACGTTCCTAAGGAAAAACACTAATTACAAACGGTGTACTGTTTTAGTCAAATGATTCATTACAAAATTTTGAGTTCTGGATGAATTTGCAATTTTATTCTACAGATACAAGGCTCGTTTGCAAAAACGACTTGCGAATATTTCGAAATGAATTTAATATCGTGATTTATACTTGAATGTGTGAAGGCACGTGTATTCATATCGGCAATCTGTGGTGGACTGATGTACTGTGCGTCTGGGACTTCCCGACAGTTCGTTGTTTTCGGCAGCTCGATAATTTTTTTTCTACGTGAAATGCCGTTATACGAAATAATATTACGTTGATTTATATAATTAAACAACTTAGATTATTAATCCAGTTTTATGAGAAATGAGTAATCGGTATCAACGGAAAAACAAGGAGCATTAACCTTTTGAGTATTACAGTCAGATCTAAACAGTTGCCACGCGCTATCAGATCTTTCGCGGACGATAAGAAAGGCGAGAGTATACATATGAAGCTTTGAAATTTGATTTCATTTAGGAAAATGAAAGACAAAAATTTAAATAATTACATTAACGTTCTTTGAGGAATGTTTGCAACGTTTACGTACAACTGATAATTTTATTGTTGTCTAATGATCTGGTAGATCATCTCGCGCATCCTTATCATTGTACAATTTTTTTCCGGCTTTAATAAACCATTGGTAGCACGTAATCTCTTATCACTATGGGTTTAATAAATACGGTGCACTTGACCCTGTCAGTGGCGAGATGAATGTGGCACGAATAGTATTGACTAAACTGTCGTGCTTCAAATAGGTATAGATTTTTGTGACTTTAAAGATTCTGATTTAAAAACTCCATTTGCTTAAGTGATAATCATGAAACGACTGGAATTAAATACAAATGTATCGTATTAAAACGGAAATTATCATTTAGAGTGCCATTAATTCAAAGTTAATTAGTCATACTTCACCTTTGTTAAACGTATCAGACTTTTATATGTTTAATATCTGCTATAATGTTTTTTCTTAAATTAAAAAACAAGTATATTTCATATACTTCGTAGAATAACAGAATAATAAGGATCGATACTGATTAGTACTTATTGGTAAATTGATATTGAATTAACTACGTTAAAGTACAGCTGGTGGATGCTGAAAACGTTTATTAAATCGATCATCGAGAGCAGCTAATTTAAAATGAAAGGCGGAGCAACACGTTCGACAAATTTTTCACAAAAAAGAGCATACTTTTACGAGGAAACCTTGACATTTTGTCTGCAAAAATATTACGTAATCGGGGAGATTAGGTATTAAGGCTACGTCACTGCTAAATGATTTATTAACAACAAAGAATTATTAAAATGTTCTAGGTCGTAGTATATGCTTTAAAAGTGTTTCGACATCAAACTTGAACTTTGCCTCGCTCCTGAGCTATTTGCGTTGGTTTGCATTAATACACCTAGTAGACCAAACAACGTTTTACTGCATGAAAAAAAAACTAGAGTTTCACATATTATCATACAATAAATTTCTTTAAAGGAAAAAAATTGGATTTTCTACAGTAGATTCTTGCATTAACAATTTTGTATACTCTTCCTTTGCACCAATTAAAATAAATTGAAAATTAATATTCTAAATTCATAAACATCTGACCCTTAAAAAAACATTAAGTCAAAAAGAGGTAACAAAGCAAAAAAAAGTGCTGAGACTTCTTTGCGCTAATGGAAATTAATTGCGAAGAATCACAATGTAAAAAAAAAGAAATAAAGTCTTTAATTAAAATATTAAAAAATTGCTAATACAGAGCATAAATTTCTATAGACTAAATGGCAAGTATCAATTAATACGTGAATATCTTTTACAAATGAATACGTTAAACGTGACCTATATACCTTACGAGTTGGCAGTTGAAATTATCGTGTTATTTTCCTTGCAATATTATTCGAAGGAGGCGAATCCGTATCGCAGAGTTGTGTAATCAACATTGTTTCAGGGAGGGCAACGATCCGGACGATTATTCACGGCTGACATACAGAAAGTTGCTTGAGGAAGTATGCAGATTCGCCAACGTTCTCAAGTCGAAGGGGGTGACGAAGGGGGACCGTGTGGCGATTTACATGCCAATGATTTTGGAACTTCCTATTGTCATGCTTGCGTGCACCAGAATTGGCGCGATTCATAGTATTGTGGTAAGTAGATCAATTTGAGACATTTAACACTAAATAAGTCTACCAACCTTGTTAAAATGACTTTGTTCAGAATTTTTTTTAATTATTCCTGAAATTTATTAACGCTGTTGTTTTCGCAATATTTAGTTTTGCAAAAAAAAAAAACGAAAAAAATTGTGTTTTCTACAGTTTCTTACCTCAAAATTATTTGTTATTTAGTTTCTGAGTATTCATCAAGTATTTTTAATGCTAAAAGTAAAGTTTATATTGAAATATACTAAATAAAGACTTCGAGAAAAGAGCTATCAAGCTCTAAAAAAGACGATTTTTTAAGTAATTTATGTTTCATGAGATAGACGCGGAATATTTGCGTGGCTTCTGCATAAATGGAACTTCCCGAAAGCATTAAAAACCAGTCATTTCGACTGCCTTGGAAGATGTAGTTTAAATATACCGAATTAATTACGGGTGGTTCCAAAATTAAAGTACCGTCGAAGCCATTAATTATCTATGGGCTTTTTCAAATTTGCACTAGCTCAAGATATGATAAATCTGTATTTCGGAATTCTTAAAGATTGCAAATTTTCTTTGCGATTAAATACAATACATTGCTTCAATTTTTTTTTAACATTTACTAATGTGATATCGTGTAAGTCATCTTCATACGGAAGAAAAAACTTCAGCATTAGCTTTAATAACATTGATTGGCGTTTAAATTTTTTTCTTCCAAGTTATATGCGCTTGTTAACAATGATTTATAGTCTTTATTTATGGGCGTTAAAATACTCAGCGGTTTCTAAGATAGATTGTTATTTAAAAACAACGTGTAATGCAGTACATGTTAAATTTGCTGCATTTGTTTATGCACTTTGTACGTAAGATACGAATGAAAAAGAAGTATCGCTGAAATGTTTCAAACATTTGGTTATCGTTTAAGTATAATTTTTTTAAAATACTTGCTGTTGAATGTTTCTATTGAAAAAGATGAAAGTCCAAGAGGTTTTTATAAACCATAGCGTTCAATGTATTAAGTTCGTTATAATGGACGAATAATGTGTGTTATTTACGGCGAACGAAGCGATCATATGATTTTTTAACATTATTCAACGTCAGGAGTCTTAAATCCTCTTGTTTTTGTACGTTTCAGTGAATTTACATACATTAAAAATTACAAAAGTCGGTATAATAACGTGTGACGTTGCATTCTTAATTCTTTGACGATAACTTTTTACATTTTTCAATTTTAACCGCTTCCAGCATTTTACATACCACGTACAAACGCAGCTCCAATACCTTCCTCCTCGTTCATATTTTTCTACATTAATTGTTAGCAATTAATAGTCACTTCACCTAGATCCTACACTTTAAGCTAGATTGCAAACAATCAGTACTGTAATACATTAAATAATAATTTTAAAAAAGTCTCTCAAAGACGATGGAGATTTGAATTTAAGTCTATTAATTCAATGTATCAGCTTTTATCTCCAAGTTCACTCTAGATTACTCAAAAACTCTTAACAAATTAATTATTTTGAAATTGAAGTACAACACAATGGAGAAAAAAGGAGAACATCTAGTTCTCTTCATATTAATCTTCTATGAAAAGAAATTTTCAACAATTAAAGTGGTCAAAAACTAGAAGAATGGAGGTGAGACATTGTTCTTCCTCTCTAAATCCTCCGTAACGATCAGTTTGCAGGATACTCATCGGATTCTTTGGCAGAGCGTATTTTAGACTCAAAAGCGAAAATTCTGGTCACAACTGATGGCGTCTGGAGAGGAGAGAAACTTCTTATTCTGAAGGCAATCTGCGACGATGCCATGGACAAGGTCAAGAAACATGGTCACACAGTGGAAAGTTGTATCGTCGTTGCTCATTTGAGAAGACTTAGCAATCCTCGTGGAAGATCAAACACAGAAGGTAATTCCATAGCCGTCGTTCAAACATCCGTTGAAAAATAACGGACAAATTCGTTAGAAAACATTACGTAATAAGGAAATATGAATTAAAGATAACAATGAAGTTAGTTTACGTGTTTGTCCAACGACCTTGCATTAAGAGTACTTAAAAAGCAGTGTCTCTTAACATATATGTAAATTAGTAAACTATGCACGTGTCCAAAGTATTATTGTAACCGGAAGGACAGTTTTCATGGAATTATTGTACGTCATCTTTTTGTTACAAAAGGTAAAACGAACGGAGTAAACGGTACGAGCAATGGTAACAATTCGGAGGTACCAAGTGTACCATGGAATGATGATCGCGACGCTTGGTGGCACGACGAGATGGAAGAAGCTGAAGATAAGTGTTATCCAGTCTGGATGTCTGCGGAAGATCCGCTTTTTATTCTTTATACGAGGTGAATGTGCGTTTTTAATATCACATATCATTATTTTAACTTTTAACACCTCCCAGAGGATCGATCATTGGGACCAAACTATTTGTTTATCCATGAAAGAGTACATTTTAATAAAAACGAGTTAACTTTGTCCTACTGGAATTATTTAGTTTCTAGAAAATATACAAAATGGTCACATTTCTTGTAATTGTTCATCTCAGTTGATAATTCCTTATTTGAGCTCGTCATTTGTAAATAGTGGCTCCACGGGAAAACCGAAAGGTGTTCTCCACACCACGGCTGGTTATTTGATCTATGCTGCCATGACGTTTAAATACGTCTTTGACTATCATCCTGGTGATGTATACTGGTGTACTGCAGATATTGGTTGGATTACCGGTCACACTTACGTAGTATATGGTCCTTTGGCGAATGGAGCAACTTCAGTCATAGTAAGAAAATTGTTTATCTTCTTATTCTTATCTGATTTATCTTGTTGTTTTAAAATGTCTTTTCTAATCGATAACAAATGACGATACAATGATATACTACTCCGACAGTTCGAAGGTACACCATTTCACCCGCAAAATGACCGATACTGGACGGTCATTGACAAATACAAGGTCACGCAATTTTACACAGCACCGACCGCAATAAGATCATTGATGAAATTCGGTGACGATCTGGTGAAGAAGCATAATCTGTCCAGTTTAAAGGTACGATCAAATTAATTAAACCTACCTACATTACTCTAAAGTTAATTAAAACTTTGTAATTAAATATTATATACAATTCTATTCCTTTGAGTTTGAAAAAGACATTTGTTTTCAGGTTTTAGGCTCAGTCGGAGAGCCAATAAATTCCGAAGCTTGGCTTTGGTTCTATAATCTCGTCGGCCATGGAAAATGCAGTATAGCCGATACTTTCTGGCAGACGGAAACTGGAGGTCACGTAATAACTCCTCTTCCTGGCGCCACGCCGATGAAGCCAGGATCCGCAGTTAGTAATCTTTTACCTATATTTACATCGCATCAGTCTATAATCAAGTGGAGTGTATTTTTATTTCTCTCATTCCATCAGACGTTCCCATTTTTCGGTGTTCTACCGGAACTCTTGGATGAAGATGGCCACGTGATTGAAGGAGAGGGTGAAGGATATTTAGTTTTTCGTCAGCCTTGGCCCGGTATGATGAGGTCGCTTTATGGGAATCATCAACGCTTCCAAACTACGTATTTCGATAGATTTCATGGATTCTACTGCACTGGCGATGGTAAGATTTATTTGAAACAAAGAAATTACAAATTATACTAATATATTCGGATAATTTTGTCTCTTATTCGGAGTAAACGGTTGTCCTGAATTAAAAGTCGAAAGTAAATGTAATGTAATTGATACTACATGATTATTTAGCCAAAGGATTTCTGTAATTAAGTCCAGCGTATTTGGCATCTTTTCCGAGTTCCTCTTCGATCCTCAAAATTTGATTGTATTTCGCAGTTCTGTCAGTTCTGCAAGGTGCACCTGCTTTAAATTGACCAGCTGATAATCCTACTGCTAAATCAGAAACGAAATTGTCTTCGGTTTCGCCTTGTCCTGTGGACACGATGTATCCCCAATCGCTGATTCTCGCTATTTTTGCACAATTTATTGCCTCGGTCACTGTACCGATCTGCGACATCCTCAGTATCATAGCGTTCGCCATTTGCCTTTCGATCGATTCCTCGATTCTCTCGATGTTCATTGCTGTTAAATCATCCGCGACGATTTGGATTTCTTGATCCGCCATTGTTAGCCAACCTTCCCAATCTTCCTGATCGAAGGGATCTTCGATCGAGACGATCGATGGATATTCGGAGAGATATTCCAAATATTGGTCCCTCAGTGCCTCGGCCTCTAGGTAATCTTCGGGATCGGAGTCCTCGGTTTTGAATGCTAGATCGTATCCGCCTGTTTGGAAAATATTTTTGATCTTGAAATTTCATTTTGGATTTTGATTCGTTCGTATCAACGTGAGGTTCATTTTATACTATCAGTTGCGATAACTGGTATTATATTTATTAGACTGATACATTGTGCCGAAGTATGATTAACACTAGATTAACACTAGTGTTACTAGATATTAATATATATTATATATATTATTTTATATATAAAGCTCAAATACCACTGACTGACTCACTCACTCACTCATTATGAAATCTCAAAAACCACAGAACGGATTGCAATGAAATTTGGAACATATCTTCCCCTTGAGTCTAAGGTACTCACTAAGAAAGGGTTTTGAAAAATTAGAAATTTTAGGGGGGGTTTTGGGGGGTTAAAGTATGGGCCAAACTCATCAACGCAGAGCCGAAACTACTTGACCTAGAAACTTAAAATTTTGCATGAGCGTTCCTTCTAGAGTATAAGCGCCCACTAAGAAAGGATTTTTCAAAATTCGAAATTTTAAGGGTTTTTTTATAGTTTCGATTAAACCGTAGCAAAGCACAGGAGCTTTCAACTAGTATTTATATATATTAAATAAGGATTTTGAAAGAAGAGGGATCAAGCGGCAAAGATGATTATTTGTTAAGTAACTTTTGTATTATAAAATGCACGTGAAATATCGACTGTATTTGTTCCTTGTAAATTTGAGAAATCTTTATAAAAATGTAGTGTTATTTGGTCTTCATATCCTATTTATAATGTTACAAATAGATTTATTATCCGTTAATGTGGTGTTAATATCTTTGATTCTTGGAAATTGTCATTGGGAACAGATGATTTCTGAGATCTGATAATGAGATGTTGCTGATTTTAAAATTACGTAGATAAATATTGAAGAATTGCAAATAGAAGAAGAGAGTTTACCTTCTTTGTAAAAGTTACTGGCTGCCATATCCAAGGCTATCTTGATTCTTCCTTCGTATCCAGCTTCTCTAATTGATTCGTCCAAAAGAGTCAGGGCTTCTTTGTCATCTTCAAATTCAGGTGCGAAGGCTCCTTCGTCGCTAACCGGAAGAGGTAGCTGAATTTCTTGAGCTTCAGCAATTTTCCTCTCGAGAACTCTGTACACCTCCATTCCCATTTTCACAGCGTCGGCGAAACTCTCGGCGCCTAACAATTGCATGGTGTAAATGATATCGATCCAAGAACAAACACACTCAAAATTCACTTTTAATGTACCTATGGGAAGAATCATGAATTCGTGACAAGGTATCGTGTTTCCAGCTAATTTACCTCCGCTGATCATACTGAAACTAGGCACCGGGATGTAAAGTTCACCATTTTCCGCCAACTCCGCGATATATCTAGAGAAAGTCAAATATTCCCTGAATCCATTCTACTTTAAAGAGGATATTCTCGTTATCAAGAAACGGGCACGATATTAGCACAAACAACACCAATTATAACTACTCAAAGGTTCAAAAAATTCAATGACCGAAAAGAAGAAAGAGTCCAACTCATTTCCAACAAAATTCCAAATATTTTTGTAGAGACAACAGATTTCACGATCTTTGCTCTAAAATCAACATTTAAAATTATTCAAAGTTCCAAAAAATCCAATTATTCAATTTCCAAGGAAGAAACAGTCCAACTCAATAAAATTCATTCACATTTTTAACAAAATTCAAAATATGTCTGAAGAGGCACAACAGGTTTTTAAAAAGCATTCCATTTTTTCCAAATTTCTATCATCTGTATAATTTGAACAGATCATAGACAATTATCAGATTTTAATCGGTGTTTTACCTGTAAACCGGAAGTCCCTTCTTCGCTGCACCAGCCTTGCAGCAGGCGACGGAAACTCCAAGGATGGCATTAGCACCGAGTTTAGATTTATTGTCTGTACCATCCAGCCTATTAAGCAAGCTGTCTATCTCCGTTTGTTGACAAGCTTCCAGCCTTGATTTCAGTAATTGTGGAGCGATCACATTGTTGACGATGTCGACAGCCTTGAAGACCGAGCGTCCATGATAAGCAGCTTCATTTCCATCTCTTATTTCCTGCGCTTGATTCAGATTAGGAACAACAGTAGATGGAACCGATGATCTGAGTAAGCCAACGTCGGTGATCAGATCAACTTCCAGGGTGGGATCACCCCTTGAGTCGAATATCTGACGTGCTTTAACCTTCTGAATTGGCATTGTTTTATCTGTGCTTCTTTCTACACAATTATCTTAATTTTGAAACAATGAGATCGAGATCCTTGGCCAAATCGGGGATTGGGCTTGCAGAAATTTTGTACTTCATCGAGAGATATGATTAAATTAGTTGTTACCGGTGCTTGACAGATTGAGATATACCATGGTTGCAGTCGGTTAAAAAAAAATGACGGTCGATATGAAGCTCTGAATCAATTGACGTGCACTTCGCTGAACGAGTTAAATCGGAGCTTCCGGTTAAACGGTAAATTGGTGTTGGAAGATTTGTCTCATATCGAATCGACGATTGAAGGGGAAAGTTCTAGATATATATGTAATATTTTTGTCAATTTTCAAATTTAGAAAGAAAGAGACTGACGTGATTAACACTAGAACTACCGGCGTCAGATCCAACATATTTTAATAGATTAAATAAGTACTTTGAGAAAGGGGGAATCAAGCGGCGAAAAATTTGATCGATTGGGTGATTTATGTTTATTGATATAGACGTAGAATATTTATTCTGTGACTCTTATAGAAACTTGGAGAATTTTTTGAAAAAATTGTGTACCAGTCATTTTGACTGGTTTGGTAGTTCTAGTGTTAATGGCATTTTTTGAAGAGAGAAAGATGGCGTAATACTTTTGTGGGAGTGGACAATGAAGTATCTTTTAACCCTTTCACAGTTTGGTAAAATTACGAATTCTGGCCCAAAAAATGTCTAGTTTTTTTTTTATGTTCGAAAAAACTTCGTCATGCAAACTAAACCACGTCTTCTTCTTCAGTTAGAAGACCCTTAGAAAACAGAGGAAGCAAAGAATTTAGCCATAGACTTAGATATCTTTGATAGACTAAACGGGATAAACCGTTTGATACTTGAGGGTCCGCCCGTGACTGTCACGGGATAAACTGTTAATGGGTTAATTAATATATGTATCTTTTAATTGATATGTGTTAGGTGCAAGACGCGATGCCGATGGTTATTTATGGGTGACTGGTCGTATCGACGACATGCTGAACGTTTCCGGCCATTTGATGTCCACGGCGGAAGTGGAAAGTGTTTTAGCTGAACATTCCGCGGTTGCTGAGGCTGCTGTAGTGAGCAAGCCGCATCCTGTTAAAGGGCAATGTCTCCATTGTTTCATTACTCCTAATGAAGGCATGGCGTTTGATAAGAAACTTCAGGACGAACTCAAGAAGAAAGGTAAATATTACAAAGATATAGTAATATCAAAATTTATAATTCATTACTTTATCTTCATTATTCTATCAATATTGACGTGCAGAAATTATCTTGCTGTGCAACAACAAAATAAACTGTTAGATTTTTAATTGGAATTTGATCAAAACTGTAGGTCAGTTGAAAAATGGCCTAGCAATTGAAACCGAAAAATGCCCAAAAAATTGTCAAATTGAAAAGATAAAGATGATTCTTTATGAGATATGAACTAATTTCTATTTTTTTTTCAATAGTACGCGAAAGGATTGGTCCATTTGCTCAACCGGATGTTATCCAACATGCGCCAGGACTGCCGAAGACTAGATCCGGAAAAATAATGCGTCGTATTCTCCGAAAAATCGCAGCAGGCGATAAAAATGTCGGTGACGTTTCGACGTTAGCCGATGAGAGTATCGTAGAGGTTCTCTTCCAACTAAGGCCGTAGACTTAAATGGAATTTCATGATAGCCATTTGACCGGAAATCATATTATGAAAAAAACGATAGCTGAATGATCAATGGGTGAAGAGCAAAATTACACACTTTTTTTCGCAACTGAGAAACGCAATTATGAGCATCAGTTTGACAGAGGAAAAGGCGAGAAACTGTTGAAACTTATACGAGAATGGTAAATAAGTAGCTTTAAAAAGTTGATGAAATCGAAGAAGAAATATTCTGGCATTTTTAGACAGAGTCTCTCCCTTTACGGGTAAAGACATTCCGAGATGGTGTTCAAAAATGAAACTTCCTTTTTATATTTTAATTCGTTATTATTGATAATCATTATTTATTGAATTTATTAAACGTAGAAATATTTTTTACGTAGACCTATGTTTTTAATTAGGTTCTTAATAAATTCGGTGTTGGCATGTCAATCGTTCGACCGATTTCGTTAAAAATAATCGTCTCTTGTGGTTCTTAACTTTCTTCATATATTTTCGGCCGAGAAAATAGTATTTCACTGAAATCGTTAAAAATCGTTGTAAAAGTATTACGTCAACTATAATTAGAATGATAATCTATAACGAGAGAATGATCTTGAATTATTTAATTTCAAAATGAAATGTTGATGAACAATTTAATATATTTAATCGATTCATAAAAATCGATTGCCGTGCGCAAATAGAAATATACGAAGAGCAATACTTTAGTAATCTACACAATCAAAATTGAAAGATAAGAAGGGCTGAAAAAAATATTGTAATTCATGTGCAAGATGAATGAAGATTTATTCATCGACTATTACAAAGTATCTCGTTTTCTTTCGTAAGACGAGCTTTCGAAACTTCAAAATTTTCTCTAAAACACTTGAGTAAGTAAAACACTTCATACAGTTTATCTTCGTATACGAGAGAATATAAATGTTACGATACAACTTCAAACATAGAATAAGATTTACCGCTGAAAATTTTCTGACCATTTGCTAAACCTCTTATAAAACAATACTTCTTTTCGAAAAACTCTTTTCGCCCGAGAGGGGGCATTCAACATTACAATATGAAATTTTTTGAAAAATCTTACTTTTGTCATTGCAGAAATACTTAAATAATCTCTGACGACAGAGAGTCGTCTCGTTTGTCCAAGAAAGTTGAATGTACTCTCAACGATTCTAAAAACACGTGGTTGGTCGATGATAACGATTGAAGATGTAAGTGCAAAGCGATGTCATTGAAAGTATTGCATGCCGTCCCGTAATTGCAGGGGCAATGCAAGCGATTTAAACAATTACGAGCTAATTAACGATAATCTAAGCGTAAGGCTTTTGCCATGTAGTTTTTGATTTTATTTAAGCGCGTGAAGAGGAAACCAAAAGAATGTGTTTTCATGGAAGTAAACGACGCTGAAGAAAGGGAAGCCTCTTGCAAAGAGATATCGTCCTTTCTTGTACCTTTTTTTATTTGCCGTGTCAGTTTCGCGAAAGAAACGGCAGACCTAATTATACGCACGACTACTAAACGCACTTTGCAAAAAGAAATGCAGTATCTCCTGTAATTGACTTGAGGGTAGCTTTAAAATGGAAGTTTATCGCATAAGCGAGACAAAGAAACGTTGCCTCGTGTCCCCTATGGGGCATGTCACATACATATCATTCCTCGCGGAACAAATTGACTATAGGTGTGATAATATATGATATAGTATATATGAAATTATATATGTATATTATATCGAAATGCAAAAGCGTATATATGTAAATATATCTATGTTGAAAGACATTATAGTTCTGTTAAGCGAAAATACGGTCTCTTTATTTATCCTTTTCCTCATACGTGTGTAGCTTCAATTTATGTTGTTAGTTATATTATATTGCTTGGAGAATCTTAATAGAATAAGGTAATTAAAATAATACTGTTACTCCTTCTGTAAATTATATCAATCTTTAATGAAACATTAGCAAAATCTTCTCCACCAACTTTCGGACTTCAGTCATCACCAATGTTAAAATCCTCCACAATGAAATGGAGAACAAACTTTTGTTCTCCTGAGAAAATATCTGAGATCTGTGACAATATCAGACATACTTTTATCTCTAAACTTTGGTATTAATTTGAATAAATTCTTGAGTAAAATCAATAGAGATCATTACAAAAAAGTTACAGGGGTGTGTGATCGGAATTTCAAGGTGCTCTTGAATGAAACATACTATCGATTCGCATTCCGCCAGCATCACGCAAACTCTGCTCTTATAATTCGCGAGTCGCTACTGTCGCTTTCATTTGTGGGGATGAAACAGCGAAGGATAGGAAGAGCCGTCTTTTAAAACCAGCTGACGTGATGTTACGTCAGTCAGTCGTTTCCCTACGGCCGTTCAGCGTATACTGTTTTCTCGTGCATATTTCCGTACCTGTTATGACAGAATTTTAAATGCAACTGTCTATCGTCACTCGAGTTTATAACGAAGGAATAATGTCCAACCTCGATAAGTGTTATTTAACAATACTTCGGCTGGTGAAGGAAGCCGGCTCGGTGAGTCACGTTTTTTGTGACCAACTCCAACGATGGCGCAACTGAAAGACGTTGAACGAAGCGTCGAGTTATTCTTGTTCGATAGCAAGCTACCGCTTATCGATTGTGCTTTGCACTCGGTGAATTTCAATGTTGCCGTTATCGCTAACATATATTCAATGATTCTCCCGATAAGTTTCAAGTTAATCGCAATATTATTTAATACGTTCACTACATCATGAAGTTTGATCATCTATAATGTTTTGTTTTAGTCTTTCACAGTTAATGTTGCAATTTCAAGTCTTTTTTACCTGGTATCTTTACGATTTACAGTTTTATATTATTAATCATTATATTTTATGTTTTGAAAATAATGTGTTCTGCAATAGAATTGAAATTCAATGAGTTTGAGGAAGAATTCCAGTATTTCAGATTCGTACTGCAAAACAAATGCACCCGCCAATCGACCATCTTTGGGATGTTTGAATTTCTTTGACTTCCGTGTATCGATTTCTTTCTGAGATCGATCGATAAAAGAGATCTCCATCATGTTTTAAATTCTTTCTTTGAAAATTTTTTAATTCCGAAGAATAAATGGTCGATGATGGTTATTTATATCATGCAGTTGTTTGGATTCTTAAGCGTAAAAGGATTTTCGAATGCATGCGCGACAAGTTCTTACTGACGCGTGATTATATTACGATTGAATGTCGTTTTATATCGAAATGAATTAATAATTAACAAAGCTGCGCACTTATTATTTTCAAAGGCGACGTAAATATTAAATACATAGTTCGATCAGTATTATAGAGAATATTAATAATTTACAACAATGTCAGAATTTTAATGCCATAAATTATATATATATATATAATTCCATAAATATATTAATTACACGATAATCGATTAGTAATCACTTCTAATTACTCGTTTACCCCACCAATCATTTATATAAACAAATTTGATGGATTAAAAGAGTTTCTTTATATTCGGATTTTGACGAACACTGTATTAAACATGAATATGTAAAATTTCATGGTTTAGGACATCTTATAATGCAATAGATTATTAATTCAGTTACCAACGTAATGTTAAAACATTGATTGCAATTGAGTTGCAATCTATTTGATGATAAAATGCACACAGTTAAACTGAATGTCATAAAATACAGTAATAAATAATAGAAACACATATAGACATTATATCACCTCACTTATCAGTTAAGAGGTATATTTCGCGAGCTGCAATTAAAGTTGATTAGCAACGGAAGTCAGAATGCACTTGATACATGGTACCGCTGTTGTTACGCTATTAATTGCTCTCATGATTAAAGGTTTCGTCAGTTTTATCGATATTATGAACTGACTTCGTCCATTTCGTAATCTAAAATCTATATAATCTATCTGCAAGTACAATTACGAAATTAATAAAGGTATTATGTTAATATAAATTTTTGCAGATTGTAAGGGAGAAAATAAACCAGCCCAAGGACACCATGATAAAGTCGTGCGAAGTTGATCTTGTTACCGAATGGGATCAGAAAGTTGAGAAGTTACTGATCGAGGGAATATCTAGTAAATTTCCCGATCATAAGTACGCTTTTGCATCTTTTTTATTAATAAAAAATCAACACATTACATTTTTAATATAAATTTGATCCAAGTCTGACAGAACGAACTATAAAATTCAGTTTACAATGGCGGATAAAGATTGGGAAAACAATTTTCTAAATGGCAATTAAAAAATAAGAATTATCAATGTTTGCGATTAAATTTATCTTTGCTGCGGGTATAATCTACAAAGAGATCTCTTGGGAAACGTCATATATTTTCGACGGGTTATTTTCAGTTATGGGAAATCGTTACTTGAATGAATTTCTAGATGTATTTTTTATTTTCTACCTAGGATAGTTTGAACAACTTTTTTTGTTATTAACGTGTATATTGAAGACCCTGCTACGATTTCTGCTGCTTGAGCTCATAAATAAATTTGTTTCGTGTTGACGACCCAATCTTTCTTTAAAGAGCTTTGTACAGCATGAGAAATTGAATATGACGTTGGATTCTGAACAGTAATATGAATACTATTACTTATTTAATTAGAGCAATTACGTAGATGATGCATACCATATTTTATTGCGTAATAAAATGATTTATGTAACTAGCAATTTGAGCTGAGCTCATCAAATCTCATATAAAAAGATCTATGGTGTCGTATTCAATTTCAATGACTGTACATATGGAACTTTCCGTTTGATATGGAGTTGCAATTCACGACTGTTCTGGAACTATGATGATAAAACCACTAATAATATTTTCAGGAGAATAATTCTTGATAGAATAATATTTGTGCAGAATGATTAGTAGATGACATTTTATAGTTCAGTTCTAACATAAAGGTCTATTGTATTTGAGTTAGTAGTAAGAGAATATTTGCTGCAACAGAATTTGATAACGTAAGAAGTTAAATAGATATATGTTTCTCCAGATTTATCGGCGAAGAAAGTACTTCTTCAGGGATCAAAAGCGAATTAACGGATGCACCGACTTGGATTATCGATCCTATCGATGGAACAATGAATTTCGTTCATGGTCTACCCCATACGTGTATATCAGTTGGATTACTTGTTAACAAAGTTGCCGAAGTTGCTGTTGTTTATAATCCAATTTTAGAACAATTCTTCACCGCTCGCAAAGGACACGGTGCTTTTCTAAATGGAGCCCCGATTCAAGTTTCCGGTGAAAAAGGTACAATGTACATGTGGCATTTCAATACAACTCATATTTTATATCATAGAATTCTAATCGAGCCAATTTTGTATACAGAATTACGCAAAGCTCTGATAATGTACGAAATGGGTACCAGTAGGGACCCAAACAAGATGAAGGTTGTATTGGAGAATGTGAACAAACTTACACCACGAGTTCACGGGTAATATTATTCCAAATTTTCGTATTTTTTAGAATTACTGGAAAGAAATCACGTTATTAATACTTTTTGTTATTCATATGCTTTGGCAGAATACGATGTTTGGGATCAGCAGCTTTAAATATGTGTATGGTTGCCCTTGGAGGAGCTGATGCCGGTTTCGAGTATGGCATTCATGCCTGGGATATTGCAGCTGGAGATCTTATCGTTAGGGAAGCTGGAGGAGTGTGCATAGATCCAGCTGGTAATGTATTTTACTTTTTGGATCATGCGAATAGTTAAAATATTTCCTTTGGGGTATTATTCGGTTCATTATTATTATGATTATTATTGGCGAATTTTATAGGAACTATTTCTCTTGAAATATCTTTTATTAGGCGTTCAATTTCATTTTTATGCAAGAATGGAGTTAATATCTTTGTCTTATAATAATGTTTATGTCTGTATGTTATTTTAGGAGGTCCGTTTGACGTAATGAGCAGAAGAGTCTTATGTGCGTCAACGATGGAACTGGCGCAGGAATTATCCGAATTGGTGGTTCAGTATTATCCCGAACGTGATTGAAAATATTGATGTTCAAACACATTGATTGTTACGTCGGACTATATCCTATGTGAAAAAATTGTGGATACATTTTTATTTATATCGAGATTATCGTTAACGAGTACAAAGTGACTCTAATGATTGTTAATTAAATTTGATGTGAATCGTTCTCTGTTTCGAACATACAGAATTGTTATCATGAATGACAACAAAGTATTTATTGTTCTTTAAAAAGATATCCATATATTAAAATGTAATAATAAATGAGCATGTTTGTGGTATACCAATATTTTAATAAATCTCTTACATAAAATCTTCAATGATAATGTATGTAATAGATGTATTATGTACACACACAAAACAATTAGCAATGCCATGCATTGATACCAAAGACACTCCAAAGCCGTTCTGTAACAATTTATTCTTTATTGAATTAGGAAATATAAATATTACGTATTAAAACATGGTACAGAATTCATTTAGGCGATCATTTTGGTATACGCAATTCATTCGTTATTCCTTCGTTATATGATACATTACGTATGTCTAGATATTGACATTTAAATATTATTTCCAGAAGAGTTTAGTAATCTGAAAACTCAAAATCGCAAAAATTAGTACGTCGTACCACTTTTACGTTACCTATCCTACTAAATTTATGGAACGAGTTTACAACAGAATTAAACCAGAGAAGTTTCTAAAAAGGGGGGTGCAATCCGTGTAACTGTTTTTTTCTAAAATTATGTACCTTACCTGGTCACATACTTACGTTATTATCTCATATTTGAATGAAACATTAAGACAAACCTCCATGCGGTTACATATTTAATTAAACTTTTGTTGACCCGCTCTGTGACAGACGTGATTTTTATACAGTTGCCAAGCCGTCGTCGAGAAGATCATATCTCATTTCCTTCATCATCATTGCTTTCCCTCAACAGATTTCATCATCTCTTCCATTGCCTCCCCTCCTCACAGGGAGGGCTACAAGTGAAACATTACCAAATTCCCAATTAGATAATTATATACTAATATAAATTTCAATTATGTTCTTTTATTTCTGTATTCAAATGTGCCCCAAACATCTACTTCCCCTCTTTTTCGTTTTAATAATAATGAAAATGTTTATTGAATTTTCTTTAATAAGACAACTAAGGTACTCATGCTCTACATGGACCAATAATGAAAGTATCGATATTCTTTAGTCTCTCTTGAAAAGCAGTTTTAAGACTATAATTTTAGCAAGTTATATCAAATAATTTAAATACATATGAGAAAAATATTTGTCCTCGACAAGATTAGAGAAAAGATGGTCGTCGACGACGACTCGATAATGATTACGATGTAGAATGCATGGTTTTTGATAATCATAATGTTGTATCGAGAAATGGATATGCTAAATATCCCATAGGCAGTCCCCCATGAATACCTTGCAACGGGATCGGCGCTAAAAGCCCATGAAAGGTCCGCCCGCACTTAACGATGATTTGAATCGAAGACTCATCTGAAACATAAGCAGTCTCGTACAATATTGCCATATAAAAATTCATACCGTGAACCATTCAAACAGCATTGATGTTCTGTCGTATCTTACAACTGAATAAGGTAATGTTAAATGAAAAGAAAGAAAAAAAAAAGACATTTCAAAGCTACAGCGTACAATAATTATCTACATTGTGTAATCTGTACAAAGGGAATACAAAGTTGTTTTTATATTAAAAATACGGTCACGATTATGCTAAACATTATGAACGTACAAGTACGAAGAATTATTAGTTTGTATGAATTGGTTATTATTTCAAACTTCTATTTCTCAGTGCAAATATATACATTATTATTTCCTTCAAACTTTTATTTTTTTTTTACAACTGATATTTTAATAAATGCAAGGCCAGATGTGAAAACATTTGTCGTCTGCTATATTAACGGCCAAAATAGTGTTTGAGTGTTAACATATCGATATATTTTGCATCACTTCCTAAAACTCATGTTAATTCAACCTAATGTCTCGTTTACTGGATAAAATATGGATTACAATATATATATATCTCTCTCTGGTTTCTCTTGAATATTTATGCGTCAGAACGAGTTTACGGTACGTGGTTAAAAAAGTGCACATTCAGCACGCGATTAAGACTGAAAATATAAAATACAGGGCTCGTTTCTCATTCTGTTAAGCATGTGTCGTTTTATTTCAATAGCCTACTTACTATACAATTTCTTTTTCTGTATCTGTTAGTACAAGTTTCCTTGCTACTAGATTTCACTGCCGAGCGTATGTGCCGCCAGCATAGAATAAATGAACCGTTTCGTGAATCGTATGATTGGATTCGTGATGAATCTTACAACTTCATGAATACGGAATCCTTGCCGCGAAAATACGTAACGCATTATTAATTAATGATGTATGGTATAATAATTTATAAGAGGTATTACTTTGCAAAGAAGTCGCGCATCAAATCGAAAGTTTGAGAAAAGAAAAATACTATGTACCACCATTATGCTAAGTATCGATGGCCAGTTCATGCTGAAAGAGGCGGTCGCTTTTCCCAAGTTCATTTCGTCCACGGAAGGATAAGACTACCGGATAAAGTCAGCAGGCCTCTTCTTCTATCGTCATCGTTGATTTATTACTTATCACTGCTGTGCACAAAGAAAGAGAAGAAATAAACCCAAAGCTAAATGTGAATATACAATTGCAAGATTTTACACGAGGAAAATTTTACGCCATGATACGCTACATTGTTCCAGGATAAACACACGTTGCATTGTGAGTCAGTAACGTGCATCGGTAAAGTCCAAGAAGATTTATTCGTCGCTTATAGCGGGTGTTAATAGGAATACAAAAATATTGCACTCTATTGACCTGCAATAGTTATTATTAATTTAGTTGAATTGTTCAAATTAATAGAGTACAACGTTGCACGTATTTGAGACCATCTGTCTTTTCTTTTCTTCTCTTTTACACCTTCGTTGCTCAGACGAAGCTAGTGATACATGAAATTTTGCACCGCCTCTTTCTGCTAAAACGGATACAGGACACTCCATATGAAGAGACACCGCTTATGTTAGTACGTCAGAACGTTTCATAGTATACAAAGAATCGTTAGCGGTGTCGTTTTAAACATTTTATAAAATTACGTCAATGATTTCTCAGATGTGGAAGGACCCCGGACAGGGTTACCTAGATCTTTTCTTGTATAAAAGGATGCGCCAGAGCATGGTTGACAGTGATTCTCTTTCCGGCGTCCAACATCAACGTACGTTCCAGAAGGTCCTTCAATTGACCGACTTTTCGATTTTGTTCAGGCGGCAAGGAATTCCCACCTAGTTCCGCGGTAAGGTCACGAGTAGCTGGCAGAGTTGACATAACTACAACTTTTTCCTATTAACACAGACGTTTGATGTTATATGATGTATAAATAAAACAAGATAAGTAAAGAAACAAGCAAATTAGATTCCATGATATTTGCTTCAGTTAGATTACTTACCGTACGGCAGAAAAGAAGAATGGGAAAACAGTAGAAAGACAACTTACCCGTTCCGTGACCTTATCAACTTCATGATAGAGGAAATTGCAGTTAGAGTCAAAATGTTGGTCCTTGAATGTGCCTTTCCTAATCAGCTTATTAGGCATTTTGCCTTTTAGATCCATGAAGAATTTCAACATTTGGTTGTTTGTTTTTCCCGAGAACATTATTTTTCCCGTGTACAATTCATATATGGTGCATCCCACGGACCACATGTCAATGCCGAAATCATACGGTATACCAAGAACTAGAAAACGGCAATGTTACTTCTAATATATATAACAATCTCTACTAAATCTCTATGACTGTGGACATCTCCCCAATGTGGGTACGATCAATGTGTCATAACGTCAACGTTTCATAAACAATTTTCCATTAAAAGTTTTATAATAAATATACACGACTAATAAATTCAGTCGCTATTATGAAATTATCAATTCGTACAAATTTTATGTGTACACATTCTAATCTGTTATGTGACTTTTGTTTCTTTGTACCACATTTTAAAGAGCAGGATGTAATATACCGCTATCAGTAGCTGGTTTAAAATAGAAAAGTGATGAGTACACAGTGATTAATCTCTTGAGTTCCAAATTAAAATTATATCATTATTCATGTATGTAAACGTAATGATAGAATCTAGATAGATAAAAAATACTCAAGGGATTAATATACCTGTTTTTGATGTTTCTCAATTTAACAGGATATGTATTTAATGGTAGTAAGAATTAGTTACTTACTAATTTCAGGTGCACGATAAAATCTTGAAACTAAATACGGTGTTATTTCATTCTCATGTGCATGGGAGGCAGAGCCGAAGTCGCAGAGTTTCAGCACTAACTTGCTTTCACTGACTAGAATGTTATCCGGTTTGATGTCAGCATGCAGAATATTTGCACGTTTTAATAACTTGAGAGCAAGGAAAAGTTGCTGCGTATACGACCTTACCGCTTTAACGTGTAAACCAACATCTTTGCCATACTTTTTTAAGACCTAGTGTAACATATTTATAGTCATGTTAAAATATTCGTTCAATTTGTCATAAGTGTATAAAAGGAAGAAATTCTTACCTCTCTTAAATTCATAGCTAGAGGTTCAAAAACCATACATAAATGATTTTTGTGAAAGAAATGTCTAAAAAGTCGTAAACAGTGAAATCTGTCCTCTGGATCTGCGTCATTAAGTTTTCTAAGAATTTCTAATTCTTTAAGGCCAGTCCTATGCCTGGAAGAGTATGAATTAGGAATGAATTATTTATTCTTAGTATTCAGCAATGTTAAAGGTGTATTATATACTAACATTATTTCATTATTCCTTATGATTTTGACAGCAACGTCTAAATTACCCCTAGCACTGTCTCTAGCTCTTACAACGTTACTAAAAACTCCTTGACCAGTGTATCCGTACACGACGTATCGAGAATCCAATGTTTCACCGACTCGTACCCTAAATAAAAATTTGGAATTCAATTATTGCCGAAATCCATTAAAAGTAGAAAAACAAATAACGAAAGAAAAAATAAAATAATATATTACCGATAATATCCTTCTGCATCATCCCAATTATCTGTTAAACTTGGATTGTCTGGGCCACCTTGCCGTTTACCCTCAACCGTAGGACTCTGCGGAAAGAATGTTAACATGAAGACAAAAGAAGAAAGATGAAGAAAAAAAACGTAAATATGTATACGTACATTAAAGTCACCAATGTTATCTGCTTCTGCAAACATATCCCATTCATTAGCTTTTTTCGCAGTATTCTGTTTCTCCTCTGGTTTCACTTTTTCCATTGGTTTCACATCTTCGTTCTTTTCAATTTCTTCCGACGGCGTATCCTCAAATCTAGATTTTCTTTTTTTAACTGGTTGTGGCGACTTTGGTTTTTCAGGCAGTGGAGGAGTATGACTTTCCGAAGTCGATTCATTATTATTCGATGGTACTTCTATCGATTTTTGTGACACATTTGATTGACTTTCTGAAGGTGGAGTACCAGGGACATTATTTATATCAGCAGACATATTCGAATCTTCATTTGGTCCGCCTAACCTCTGAATAAATAAAATTATAAAATTAGTACTAATACATTTCTCTTAAATTAACAAATGAAATTAAAATATGAATTTACATACTTTAAGTAATTCTTCTCTCTGTTTTCTTCTACGTTCAATAATTGCTTCTTCGTCCTCCTCTTCTTCAATGTCAATATCTTTAATATCCTCTTCACTGGAAGTCTCAGAGTGCTCTACTTTGAGTCCTTCCGACAAGGAATCTTTATATTTATCACTTCGCTCCCTCTTGCCGTTTTTTTCTCTATCTCTGTCATGAATGTGCTTGTCCCTGTCTCTTCGACTTCGTGATAACGACCTGGAACTCTTGTATCGATCGTTTCGATCTCTGTCCATCCGACTTCTAGTAGGACTACGGGATCTTCTAATACTTCTCGAACGTTCCCTAATTCTTTCGTGATTTCGACTGTCCCGCCGATCACGTATATCGTTACGATCGCGACTACTTTGACTATCTCTATTTCCATGTCGATCTCTACTTGCATGACGTTCTCTACTGTCTCTTTTATCCCGGCTATGACGATCTCTACTGAGAGGTCTATCACGACTACGACGATCGCGGCTAGTAGGTCGATCTCTACTCGTATGACGATCACGACTGGCGTGACGATCTCGACTACTTTGGCGTTCCCGACTTTCTAATCTATCGCGAGCATCGGGCTTTACGACTGAAACTTTTTCACACTTATCGAGTGATTTGAATTCATTGCGGGATCTAGAATTATGGTGGTCCGTTTCTCGACGTCGTTCTTCGTCTCTGTAAAGAAAAGAATAAAGTTTGTTGAAGTTGTATGATATTGAAAACTTGCAAGTTTCTATGTCACGAAACATACCGTCTTTCTTGTTCTCTTTTCCGTGATTCATCCCTCTTAACGGCATCTTTCCTTTTGTCTTCTTCCAATCTCCTTTTATTATCTTCTTTCTTAGAATCTTCTCTGTGTCTTTCGATAGTTTTTCGAGGCTGTCTATCATCTCTTCTAACATCTTCCCTGCGAGTTTCTTCTTTAGGACGTACCTTGTCTTCTCTTCTTCTATCCGAATCTCTCCTTTTATCCTTATGTTCTTCCCGACTTCGTCGATCTCTGCTCATATCTACCACGACGCGTCTCTCTGGCTTGGCAATTTTCTTACGCTCTCTACTTCCGGATTTACTCCTAGGTCGTTTTTTGGGAGGCATATTGTCATTTTCACTGTCATCCTCTACAAGTATAACGTCAGGTGTTTCAGAGGTTTTTATTTCTTCCTGATCTGGTTCTTTATCCTCCTTTTCTGATTCGTCCGAAAGATATTGTACTAAACAAGCTTGTAACCGTTCCTGCAAATGGCCAATAGTAATACAAGTTAATATAATAAAATATACAAATTATTTCGAATATAGCTATTGTAAGTGATACGAAAGATTATACCTTTTGTTTCATTAATTCTTCGAGGTCAATATCATCTTCAATAATTGTACAGTCTACTTCATCTGAATCTAAATCTATTAGTTTCTCATCTTCGCTCTCTTCTGTAGAAACAACCTCTAATAAGGAATTTTTTAATTTACCATTCACACCAACATCCTTTTGAATGGCTCGAGATGATATTTTCTCATCTACAGACCCATTTTCAATTTCCCTTTCTTTTCTGGGTCGTTTATGTTTTTTGTGCTTTTTCCTATAAATAAAATTCAATGTTAATCGATTTAAAACATTCATGTTGATGTGTACCACTGTCTTATAATTGCATGTCCAATTTGACTCAATTTACCACCAAATATACAATTCATTAAATTTGCTCAATAATTAGAAGAAATTATCACATAGTTGGAAATTGGAATAAAGAAAATTTAACATATTCTCTTGAAAACAAATATTATAAACGTAACTTATTATTAACTACAAATTAAATTTTTTTATAATAAATAATTATTTATTTATTTCCATGCATTTTTTTAAGTTATTTAGAACAAATAACATTTCATATTGTAATTTAGTCTGGCTGTCTCCGATATGCTAATTGCTTTTAGTACAGCTGCATGGTGACAAAACTTATGTTGCAGATATATTGATTGTGCATACCGTTCTTGCTTTTCTATTCTCCCATCTTCTCGTTCAATTAATTTATCTTTTTTATGTTTATGATGCTTGTGTTTTCTCTTTTTCTTCTTTCTTTGATCAGTCAGCATGTCAGATTCCGAATCTATACCGACCATATCTCTTTTAGAGTCTATACATTCCAAATCTGATGTACTGGAATATATAACAAAATAATTACAATTTATGTAAAAAAGAAACAAACAATAAACATTAATAATCTGAATGATAAATATGCATGTATTTTCAAAATTGCCATATATTAGTATTGTTTTGTAAAATTACAAATGCTCTATAATATACCATTTCATAATTCCTATATATTTCGTACAAGAGGGTGGAAAATAAACTAATTCTATTCGTTTCTTTTCTTTCCGGTAGTTAATATGCCTCGAATCTACGTTAAATTGTGTATAATTTATTGCGAACTATTAATCTCATAAATTACAAAAAGCTAGGTTATTTTTTTTCGACGATAGGCAGCAGAGGTCAATGGACGAGAATTACTTTCTCATGAATTTGCTTAGTTATTTCGTACAATGTTCAAAGTGTAAAAGATTCTCACAAGTCTTTTACGATTCTCTTCGAGGATAAACAGAAGCTTATGAAACTATATGCGATGTAAACAGAATGGCTTCAGCATCATCCTGTGTGCTAAATAAACGAATTGTACATGTAATGTTACAACAATTGTTGATATTTGACGCTTACCCCATGATTATGATTAGTAAATTATTTATAAGAAAAAAACTACAGAATCACTGCACAAAACAACTACACGCATACGTGAACTCTTTAATGGGCCGCCATTTTGTACGTTCGAGAATTCCACTTCGAGATATATCGGTCACTTTTGATTAATCGATATCAAAATAGTCACTTCCGGTTTCTCAGCCCGTACAATTTGTGCGGGAAACGTTCTTGTGATTGTATTTTAATAATTTTAATTAAATTTTAATTACTTCTTGAACATAAATCGTTGTAGCAGTTGTGTAGGAAACAGTACAGTATTTTTATGGACACTATTATGGTGAGTACAAGTTGTTACAAGCTTATTGAAGCCTGTGAAGATTCAAATGCTCCGATTGACAAATGACCGTCGACTAAACAGCACAAAAGTAATTAAGTCTTTCATTGTCTTCTGTAGAATAGTCTCATTAGTATTTCATTTTTATAGATTTATAATAATGCTTTTAATTTTTACGTCTGCGAGTTGCTTTCCTTTTAACGTATTTATCTAACACATCGTTTGAAAGTAATGCTAATAATTTACTTGTAAGAATAAAATACTCGAAAATTTTTAATCATTCCCTTCATATAGTTTAAACTTTATGTATATCACTGTTACTAATAATTAATTACAAGTTTTTTGTTTATACGTATTTTTATCTACATTTTTTGCGTATCCCATCATTGCTTAACATTGAATTTCTGACGTTGCAACAAAAGGTTTACCCGATAAATTAAATAAATTCCATTAAACATTTTATATCATGAAAATTTAATTAAAAAAGAAGCAAGTCATTTATCAATATCCAAAGCAACGTATCTCTTACCTGGAATAAAATATAGATGCAATCTTGCGGAAGAAACACATGAAATAACACTACTCGTACATTATATTTGCAATAATTTAATTCGCAAAAAATTTCCTTACAATATAATTAATAGTCCTGAAGTATGCGACGCGTCGTTGGTAAAATTTTAGGATGTTGTTCTTGCACCTATATTTTAACGTCTCGGGGTTCACCAACAACGAGTGGCATTTCTTCATTATTCTAGACTTATTTCGACCAGTCGCATTAAAGCCATTCTTTACAGACTGGCATTAATGATAATAACGGCGATGATATCAAGTAATAATTAATATACATTATACATTAAGAATAAATATTAAAAGTAATATCCTCGCAAACTCGGGTTTGAGTAACTGAACTTTTTTTTACGTTCAAAATATATAAATACATTATGTTCAAGGAAGTCTGGGGTGATGATAAAAGGGTAAGGGGGTTTCAAGTATCGCATTGTAAGAGCGTCTTGTAAATCTCTTTTCTCATCACGTAAATTGCTCTCTAAAGAGCATCTGGTTATCACATTCTCCGACGATTAGAGTCTCGGGGGAAAATTTCAACGAAATTTCATCGGAGGCTCCCAAATGGAGCGTTTTTCTTTTATATAGAAGAAGAAATATCGGGGAAGTTGGAAGTTTCATTTTCATCCGTTAAAAATACGCAAAATACGAGAGCATTATCAACGAGGAATTCGTATCGAACGAAGAAATACTTCAATGTATACGAATTTTTCTACTTCATAATTGAGCGACTTAAAGAACTCCGGCAAGAAGCAGAGAAATCAGACACAAAAATCTTGCCATTACAACGGTTATACGATATATAATATTACTATTTTATTTACTTTATTTATTATTTTAATAAAAAGAAATGCAAACTACAAAATTACCGTCGGACAGACCTTTTGCACCGTTTCTCGGCTTCTCTTACGAGTATTCGAGCAACATTGAGGGATTCTTCGTTCGTTATGAATTTCTCGTAAACACGATTTTCGAAGAGTGATGACACGTTTTGGGAAAAGAACGAAACGATGGCACGTATCGTTCGTCGGTTAGAAAGGTAAGTGAGAAAGTCTTGGTCCGTTAAAGGAAAAAAAAAAGATGAAATACGTTACTCTACATTGACTAGATTCTACACCCATCCAGTCTCGAACCTTAATTTAAATCTAGTCCCTACGCACTTGACACTAAAGAGGAACAATTAAAATAGTCGTTTCATTATTCTCGATTTGACGGTGTCCCTTTGAGAAATAAAATATCTAATAAAATCTTTCTTCTTTTACCCTGTAGTATAAAAGATTTACGTGAAATACAATCATTGTTTAATATCATCATATCTAAAGTGACTTGAATTGTTTTGCGAAGAAGAAGTTTCCTGTAAAAATCTGAATATCTGAGTAGTAATTTGTCCCTCGATTTTTCCTGACTCGATTAATGTCCTAATTTTCGTACATGGTCCTCGATGGAAAGAAGAAAACGTTGCTAAAAAGCAAGCGCATTTCTTTGTCCTTCTGTCTGTCTGGTTAAATAGAAAAATGCTTATTCAAAGAGCTTCTTAGCATAATGCCAAATGCGGAAGAAGTATTCGTCTTGTCTGAGAAGCCTTGCCCTCGCGTACGTATGGATGTCTGCGTCCATGTTGTGGTCGCGGAGCCAAGAACTCGTGTTTTCTGTGCTGAAACTCACGGATGCCGTTTCACCTTTATCCGTGGCCTCTGCGATTGGCTCCACTACTGTCAGTTCTGCAAAATTCACATTAAATACGATGAATAAGCTTCTTATTGAACGAAGTTCAGCATTTTTTTTCTACTGAAGAAAATTCAAACTGAGGAGTTTAGGTTCGGACTTGGTTCGATCTTGGTAATTTCATTTTTTTTTTAAATATTGGAATTGTTTTTATGTCTGGTTCAATATATTAGTATGTTTAGTGCCAACCGTTTTTGGCTATCTCGTTATTTCTATAGAAGTGAAGAAAGTTGAATCATTTTAACTCTTTTTTCTTATCTTATTTCTATTGAAGTGAAGAAAATTGAATACTCTAATTTTTAGATTTTTTATGGAGTTTAAGACCAATTTGGCTTCAGTATTGGAAATTGTTTTTATGTCAGAAAGTCTGATTTCACTTATTAACACTTTACCGATCGATAGCCTATTAATAGGCTTTTTGGACCCAACGCTTTTGGACTTTTAACTGACAATTAATAAATTATTGTTTATCACTGTGGTTTACTGCGCCGAGGACTCAGTGACGAGATGTTCCTATTTTCGAAGAGATATCGGAATGAGGGAAGTTTCTGCAGACAAGTGATCGGTCAGAAACAAGCACGATATTAAAAATTACCGGTCGGTAAAATGTTAATACGTTGAGAATTAAGTAAATTAAAGGTCATGATTTTTATTAATTCGAATGAATGTAAAAATTGCATACCCGAAGCTGGTATAATCTTGAAAGGTTCGTCAGATTCCAATGGATCACTGAGCCCAATTTCGTTCCTGGCGAAGATTCTAATGAGGTATGTATGATTCTCCTGAAGTTCCCTAATGTTCAATTTTTGTACGTCCGCATTTACACGTCCTACTTCCATCCACATTGTTCTCTTCGTGTCCCTGACCGCA
Organism: Cerceris rybyensis; assembly: GCA_910591515.1. Taxonomy (NCBI): domain Eukaryota; kingdom Metazoa; phylum Arthropoda; class Insecta; order Hymenoptera; family Crabronidae; genus Cerceris; species Cerceris rybyensis. Next base: position 13,557,246 of record OU342790.1, read on the forward strand.
ATTTTATATCCGTCTAATGGTGCACCACCATCTGATTCGGGTCTGCCCCATGATATCACGACGGTGTTTGCTGCAATTTGCCTGATCTCCAATGGTGCAGTGGGTGGTGATGGTACGCCTGAAAATAAATATAAATTAATTAGAATATACGGATCATATAATTTAACGTCGACCGTACTGACAATTTGTGTGTAGCTATTTTGACCGTCTATTATTTGATCAGTTATGAAGAAACGATTACAGTACTTCAAAATGGGAAAAATACAAGAGACTGTTAATTTAATATAGAAAACAGCCTTCATAGATAATTATACATAAAATAACATATACTGAGTCGCCTACTATACGGTTAGTGTTTAACATTTTCTTCCTGAATTCACAGTGGTAGGTATACTCTTACTAATAATAATTTTACAACGTGTCTAGTGTTAGTAAAAGAGACTTAATTCGAAATAAAATATTTTCCACTCACTGGCATGTGTCTTAAGAGTGACCGGTTCTGAATTCGCTGGTGTACTAAGTCCCATGCTGTTCTCCGCGAAAATTCTGAAGAGGAATTCACTTTCTTTCAAGTTTTCCACGCAATATTGAAGAGTTGTAGCATCCAATGTTACGACTTTGGTCCATCTTGCTCCTTTGCCGATGAGTGGCCTCTTCTCGATTATGTATCCTGTTGAAAACAATGGAACATGAACAATACAGCTATCCATAAAGGATCTTTAAAGTATTAATAAATCATCTTAATTTTTTAAACTATTATAAACGACATTATTATTGTTTTAATCGAAATACCTGTAAGTTCGGTTCCTCCTGTGCTAGCCGGCGGCGACCAACTCAAAGTTGCACTCTTGCTCGTAACGTTTGTCACTTGCACGTGTAGAGGACACGATGGTGGTGCTAGATATAATTTTATATATTAATAATTTCATCAGGTAAGATCTGAGCAATAATTGCAAAGAATGTGCAAACTTACTTTTGCAAATGACCATTTTCGACGGTGGGAATATACCCAATAGAGCGTACATGCTGCTTTCGGTGAGCTTTGTTATTTCTAAGCAGCAGCGAAGGCATTAATTAAGCGAAGCTTCAATTACGAATTAATATTGGGAGAAGTGCAATTTCTTTCACTTCTTTTATCACAAAAGCTAAGTTCTTTTGGCATGCACTTTCAAAATTGAATTTATTTTGTTACTATATTTAATTTGAAACTACCTATATTATTAGTAGAGTAAAAGTAGTATTTCTATTGTAAAGTGTTTGTAAAAAAGAGTTAATTGTTAGAAGCCATAGCGTTGAAATTTGCTGATTCAAAGCGTATGTATTTATTATTAGAGGAGTTTTTGGCGATAGATCTTTAGTTTTCTTACTTGGTCGCTTGCCAGGTGCGATCGGTTGTTCTGCAACATATGGAGGACCGGTTCCAACGGCGTTCTTTGCCGTTATCCTGAAGTTGTAAGGTACGTCCGTTTTTAAGTCCGAAACGCTGAAATTTGTTACTTCGTGTTTTGAGCTGCCGATCTGAAATGAAAAATTTACCTTTACAACAGGTAAATATAAAAGAAAATAGCTTTTGATTCAATTATTTCTCATAATCGATGGTCCTTCGCTTATTAAATTCGAAATAAAAATAATCTCGACCTTTTGCCATGTCTTCTTAGATTCTTCTTTCATTTCGATTATATATTCCGTTATCGGTGTACCGCCATCGTTCTCCGGAGGCTGCCATGCTATGGTGAACGATGTCTTCGTCATTCCTGAAACTTCCAGTGGTCCTCTCGGAGATCCCGGTGGTTCTAAGATTATATTATCGTTAATAAAAGTACATGAAACAGATTAAAACAACAAGTATGTGAATATTCTATGTAATTCTTTGAAAAATTCATTCATCTTACCGAAGGAGGTTCTCATTTTAACCGGTTCCGATTCCAAGGGTTCCGATGCGCCGACTGCATTCCTAGCTATTATTCTAAACATGTATTCCGCATTCTGTTGTAATTTATGTACACAGAAACTCTCCACTTCTTTGTCGATGTCGACGACTTTCATCCAGGACGTTTTTCCTGGCTCGCACTTCTCGATGGTGTACTTTTCAAGCTCAATTCCACCATCGTCCGCCGGTGGCCGCCATTCGATGGTTACGCGATCTTGCCTGATCTCCTTGAGCATAACTGGTCCTTGTGGCTTGCTTGGTTTGTCTGTGAAATTCACACGAACATTGCCATCAACTAATGTTGCAATTATTGTAATTTTTATTATATAAGTTCTGTGTCGATACAGATTGACATCAATTATCAGTAATTAATTCAGTTGGGTGGGTCTCGACGTACTCAAATATTCAAGGAAGTAGGATATTGTAGATTGACTTCTCGATATTTCTGTAATCTTCTAGCATAGGACATTAATCCCATATTTCATTAACCCTTTGCCGCACAATAATGAGTGACACTCGCGATATGTAAAGTAGGAAATTTTTTAATTTTTCAAAAACTTTAAAATAAAAAATATCACTGGCCCACGATAAGATCAAATTATTACTATTCTATTAATATTGTGTTAAATCATAAGCTATATCAGAAATGTGAGATAGATTCTTATTTCGGCAATTAATTCTAATTTATTGCGCATTCAGACACAAAAGAAATTGCTGCGGCAAGGAATTAACAACTATAAAAATCAAAGGACTATCGGTGATTTAATATTGCGTGAAAATATTTAGTGCTGAAATTAATATTATATATATTTTCATAACATTAGCTGGATTTCAAGTCTCACCTATGACTCTAAGTGAAAGATCCACCGATGAACTGCCAGCTTGGTTCGTCGCCTTTGCAGTGTACGTTGCAGTATCTTCTCTGACTAGTGAAGAAATCGAAATGGTAGAAGTCTTTTCTTCCGTTTGAATTGTTACACGTTTCTCTGTGATCTTCTTGTTGTTCTTCGACCACGTAACTTCCGGTTTCGGGAATCCAGTTGCCTGAATCTCAACTTTCCATTGGCTATTAACCGGTAGATTCTGACTTGCCAATGTTTCGTCGTAAGTGATCTTCGGTGGTTCTTGTATCTTCAATTGACAAGTTGTTTCCGCTGTTCCTACGGTGTTCTTAGCTTTCACGGTGAAAGTGGCCGATGATGTTTCCGTTGTTTCCACGATAGTGTACTTGGATACGCGATTTTCGTAGGTGATGTTGCTGTCTGTGAATGTTTCGCCATCTCTCAACCTGAAATAGTTTATAGCTTGCATTAAAATTCTACCTCATTCTTATGAAATGACTTGCGCTCATAGGCTTACAAGTTAAAAATTTTCGAAGACAATAATTATACAAATTGGAAAGACTTTCGCAGTAACGAAAAACATTTACTGGTATATTAACTTCAAATTGGATTACCAGCAGCTGAACGTATTCTCAAAGAGTTGTATTTTTATTAAAATTATCATCAATCATTAAACATTATTTTCGATTATTAATTAACACTTCGAAATGTTTCTTCGTTTTTAATCAAACGTACCAAGTGATTTCCGGTGTTGGTGTACCGCCAATTACACACGAAAGTGTTACGGTTTCTTTAAGTCCTGCGATGACACTCTTCAGAGGTTCAAGGATGACTGGTGGTTCTGTTGCCGATGGTTTTGAGATCTTGAAATATGGAGAATTTGGTGATGTTTCACCTGGTCCAGCTTCATTAACGGCTGTTACTCGGAAGGTGTACTCTTTGTTCGTCGTTAATTTAGTCACTTTATGGGTTGTTTCCGTTATCGTCTCCGTCACCTTGGTCCACCTTTAAGTACAAAAAAGTTAATATATTTCTCAATTTAAAAAAAAACGTATTACTCTTTTCCAGACTTAACTAAAGTGTCATACGAAATCTCTATTTCGACGCAATAATGTATAATGAAAGTATACTCACGAAGTTTCGGTCTTCTCTTGATATTCCAAAATGTATTCTGTGATGGGTGAATTTCCATCAGAGTCTGGTTTTTTCCAATGCAGCGTGATAGAATCGTTGGTGGTTTCCAATGGTTCTGGTGCTCCAGGAGCGCTTGGTACCTCTGCAAAGTTAATAATAATTTCATAGTGTTAAAATTTCAAATCTAAATCCAAAAAGTATGAATATTTCTGATAAAATACTCACGGACTATGACGACGTTAATTTCTATACTGGCATCGCCATGAGGGTTGACTAATTTCAGCGTATAATCACCGACGTCCTCTTCTTGTATCTTCTTGATGGTCAGCGTTGCCGATTCCTCCTCGATCGATGGAACAACCCGTTTAGACTTCGTTACCACATTACCATTTACAGTCCATTCGTCACTGGGCTTCGGTTTTCCGCTGAACTTCACAACAACTTTAACATCGTCACCCTTCCTTACTTTGTACTTTCTTGGCGTGTCTGGATTGATCTTTGGTGGTGTTTCAACGACTGAAAGAATGATTATAAATTCATCAATATCTCTTTTTACTTTCCAAAGCTTGAGTTCTTCTATTTTAAACTTCAGCTGCAATAGCAATACAATAAAATACATTTGATGATTAATTTCTTTCGATGTCTTACCTTCGACTCTCAATTTCGATGAAGTCTTCACGTTCGTCACAACGGCAGTGTATTCACTGACATCTTCGGTGGTACATTTCTTCACGATTAATTTCTTCACGGTACCCTCGTCAATGATGGTATATTTCGACGATTGTTTGATGACTTCCGTTTTTCTACAGTGATTACAATATAATTTATTTTTAAAAAATATGTAATACTTCGATTCACTTTTATTATAGATGTCCTTAGTATTATTTTTTACCTTAGCCAAGTGACGGGGACGTTCTGGGAGATTTCAATGACAAAGACAGCATCAGCATCCAACGGTACTAGTGTGACATCCGGTAACTTCGTGATAAATTCAACACCAGGCTCTTCCACGGTCAATGTCGCTGATGATTGTTGATCGCCGACTTTGCATGAATAAACACCCGCATCCTCGGTCTCGCTGTCGTAGATTTTCAATTTCTGCCGTTTGCCATCAATCGAGAGTCGTATATGCTCAGAAAATTGCAATTCTTCGCCGTCCTTGAACCAACGCACCAGGGCGTCTCCTTTTGTTAATTCGATATCGAAAGTTGCTTTTTCTCCTCTTGCTATTGTCACATCTTGCATCTTTGTAATAATTTCTGGTGGTAATTCTGAAATAATTACCAAAAAAATTATTAAGGGATGTACGATGATTATAAATTAATTATAAGGTGTTATTAGAATTGTACTAACCAACTATGGTGACTTCTGCTGTGCATTGTTCATCCGGAAGTGTACAGGTGTATTCTCCTTCATCGTGAACCGATGTGCTTCTGATGAGCAACTTTCTGACAGTGCCGTCCTTCACGAATTCGACCTTTTCTTTTGTTGGTTTCAAAGGCTCGCCGTCTTTGTACCATTTTACATCGGCCGTCTGCGATGTTATTTCGACCTCTAGAATGGCGACTTCGCGTTCTTTCACCTCGCAGTCTAGCAGTTTCTTCACGAATTCTGGTTTAGTGGCTGCACAAGAAAAAAGTAGGCTTACTGTATATCTGTGTATAATTTAGACGTAGCGTGTATAGTTAATTAGAAAAATAAATTAAACTGTTTTCATTCCAAATATTAAGATCTCAATTATTTCTATCTACCGATAAATCATGTACCTTTCCTATTTCCTACTTCCTTCGATATTAATTACGTACTGATAAAAATTTTCTTATGCTATTACAAATTTCTGAAAGCTTATAAAATCTTTAAGATCTACTAAACAGTATGGTATCGATATTAGTAAAGAGTTAAATCCAATTAGGATTTTAACACTAGATTTACGGCAGCCGTCAAATTGACGGGGTTCCTACTTTTTTAAAATTTTTTCTTAAATCGACAGAGAAGCAATACAGTAAATATTTTATATGTATCTTATAATATACAATTTACTTAACTGACCATATTTTTTGCCGCTTGATCTATCTTTTTCAAAGTACTTATTTGTATCTTTAAATATGCCAGATTTAGCGGTCGTAAATCTAGTGTTAAATAAATGAAAATCTTCAGAGTGTCTGTTGGAATTGTAGTAATTACCTTTCACCGTAACTTTGCTGGATGTCGATTGATTCTTGACGGTGCATTTATACGTTCCCTCATCAGTGGGGCTCGTTTTCTTGATCACCAATTTATGCACGCGTCCTTCCTGGATGATCTCACGATGATCCATTCCACTAATCTCTTCGTCATTATGCCACCATTTTGTAGAAACTGTATGGGATGTTTCGCAGGTCAATTCCAATGTCTTGTACTCGTCAATGACGACTTCTTTTTCCAGTTTCTTCGTGAAGGTCACTTTGTCGACGTCCACAATGACTCTTGCACCGTGCGATGCTTTTCCAACAGGATTGCTGGCAATGCACTTGTAATCTCCGGCATCCACTTCAGAATCTGCATTTCGTATTTCCAGAATAATATTTTCTCCATCATAGGTCTCTGAAATGTTTGGTGACTTCTCCAGGGGCTTGTTGTTTCTATAAAAAAGAACGTAGAATTTGTCGATTGTTTTCTTAGATTTTTATATATTGTATTAATAGTAAATAAAAATGGAAGACAATGAGGTAAATCTTACCTCAACCAAGTGACTTCAGGCACTGGATTTCCAGTAACCTTTGCCACCAATTTGAAGGTGCCTTTTTCTGGAACTGTGACCCCTTCGAATCGTTCGATGAAGAGTGGTGGCTCTGGTGCACCACTTGGTATTTCTGTGGGTGTAAAAAAGATAAATAATATTTCTTCACTGTAAAACTGATAGTATTAAGACATGAAAGAATAATGAAAAATAGACGAAGCGAAAGCCAAAGCATATCGTACCCTTAGACGAATATTTATATTCCTCTGTATGCTGTTGGAAATTAATCACCAACGAGGGCTTCAAGTGCACTGGAAAGCATATTAGTTAAGCATTTTGCGTCATTAGTACAAGCTTAATCGTGTATTTCTCTTTAATTTCCATGAAAGATTAATATAAAATTAAAGCTATTCCTATTACTAATTATAAACAAAATCGGTTCGAACTTGTAATTATTTACAAATAATATGAAGAAATATTAAAAGCGGAAAGCACAGAAAAAGCATCTAGAATTAGAAACTTAATTCAATAAAAAATATAAAATTGTCGTTTTTCTTACTTTCAACGGTTATCGTGGCTTTAGTTTCGGCGGTACCAAGATCATTGGTAGCAACCACAGAGTATTCTCCGGTATCTGATATTTGTGGTTGAATTAAGGTCAGGGTGTTCACATGATCATCCTGCTTTGGTACCAGTCCTTTCAATGGTTTACCATTCTTGTACCATGTTACTTTGGGTGCCGGATTTCCAACAATCTGAGTCGACAGAACAACAGTCTCTCCTTCTCTAACAACGTAAGACTGCAATGGTTCCAAGATTTCTGGTGGCTCGTTTTTGCCGGTTTTCACCTGGATTAAATAAAAGATAAATAAACAAACAGTTGGATAAATCAGAGAGATTATAAGATAAGTGAAGGAATTCTTTCAAATCAACGAACCTTCATAGGAATTTCGATGGTGGCTTCGCCTTCCCTGTTTTTAGCAACGATTGTGTATTTTCCTTCCTGTTTCTTCTGGACCTTTGTAATTTTTATCACGCTGCAGTACATGTGCATGTCGCTTTCAGTTGCCACGACGATATTTTCCTTTGTGGTGATTTGAGTGTTCTTGTAGTACCATGTTATCTCTGGCTCTGGCACTGCCACTAATCGACATTCCAGTATCACGTCTTCACCCTCGTCGACGTACTTAGCTTTTGGTTTTCGAGAGAACGTCGGTGGTATTCCCTCCAGGATGTCAGCTAAGGAGGATTCTCTGCAAATTTATTCCATTTGTCGATCAATCCCTGACAATTCTGCTCTTCTTAATTTTTCTACATTGATTTTGTAACAATCTTAATAATTATTAATAATACGGTGCACATTAGAATTTAACGTAGAACTATGATAGACACAGAATTAAAGAATAATAATTTTAAATGGTGAGACCAAGTTTAAACTCTCATTAGCTCAGGGAGATATTATTTAAATTATCTTTTAATATATCTATCACTAGCTGAAAATTCCCGTGCTTCGCTACGGTTTAATATCATTAGGATTAAGGACTACTTAAATTAGTAAAAGTTAAGTTTAACGTTGATACTCTAGAAGGAACGCTGAAGCAAGATTTTAAGTTTCTAGGTCAAGTAGTTTTGGCTCTGCGTTGATGAATTTGGTCCATACTTTAACCCCCCAAAACCCCCCCCCTAAAATTTCTAATTTTTCTAAACTCTTTCTTAGTGAGCACCTAAGACCCAAGGGGAAGGTATCTTCCAAATTTCATTGCAATCCGTTCTGCGGTTTTTGAGATTTGCGGTGAGTGAGTGAGTCAGTCAGTCAGTGGTATTTAAGCTTTATATATATAGATAAATAACTACGATGTTTTGAAGCACACCAAAAACTATAGTCGTTTGATATATATTTCATGGTGTCTAGTTAGAAATTATATATGAATATCAAGTTGGAACAGGAAGTGATAATAAAACGTACCTTGAGAGACTCTTCCTGGATGGTCCAGTTAAGTCAGAACCATGATCCGAAAGTGGAGCTTCGACGATCAATTCCGTTGTACTGGAAGCGAATCCAGCAGTGTTTTTGGCAACGCAGGTGAATGTACCAGCATCCTCGGGGAATACTTCTCTGATGATTAAAGTTGCTACGTTATCATCATCGAAATACATCTGGAAATCTGGTGACGGCTTGATGATGGCGGTCTGTCGGAACCAAGTTATCTGCGGCCTTGGTACACCTTCCACTTGGCATTCGAATTGCACCGTGTAACCATCCGGTGTGTGAATCGGTTGAAGTTTCTCGACGAATCTTGGTGCTGAAGCTTTTTCTCCGGGTCCGGGTTCTGAAATATGAAATTATCATTTTTTTTTCACATAGGAAATATAAAAGGAAGAAGGGCGAGTTTGTTACGGTGAATCTTACTTTCGAAAACAGGCAATTTGTCAATCTTCTCGTGCAATTTACGTTGCAAGTAAAGAGTGTAATGAACTTCATTGAGAAGATATTGTGCCGGAACCCAACCCTTTTCTTCCGTCAGGTGTTTCTTCACGAACCACCAGTCCTGATTTGTGTGATCTGAAAGAGGAATTTGGATTTATAATAGTTTGCAAGATTTTTCTCATCTTATGTAGTTCTTTTGAGTGTGTGAAATGTGAAAGAATGTTTACCGATGACATAAACTCTTTCTCCTTCGACGAGATTAATGGCTTCATCAGTTTCAGCCTCGTACGAGCAGATTGAGAACATTGTATCGCCATCGCGCACAATGTACTCGATTTCTTCTGTAATGTAGAAAGAAATTACGTGGATAGAATTTTAAATACTATAACAATATTCTGTGTAATTTGATAATTTGCAAATTGAAGTTTAATATTGAAATTGCACATACCTCCCTCCGAAATGTCTTCCTCTCTGGTGATACTGAGAGTAGCCTCCTCTGTAATTATTTGGATGCAATATTAAATAGATATTTCAGTTACTTAACAACGTGAAAGTATCAAATAAAATCAGAAATTGGTCACATTGATTTAGCTAAAGTCAACATTTTAAATATAATTTTAAAGTTAAATTAAAGTAAATATTACTTACAGAGCTTAGTCTAATAAGGTGCTTTATTACGTTTCCTTTATTAAATAAATAGTTCATTAGCAATTAAATTATGTTGCACGAAATACCGATATGCTTTTCATTCGCAGTGTATTAGTGTACAGAGAATATTATAAGGTTTGTTTCCTGGAAATACGAGGAAAGCAGGGAAAGGCATACTCACTGAAAAAATTGATAATTCGATGAAGTTCGTTAATTTGTACTCTAGCTGAAAGCATGTTACATCAGATTAAACGTTATTTGCAAAAGCAATAATCAAGAAATTCCGTCGAACCTTCGTCATATGTTGAAACACGTCTCTTGCTCTTCAATTTTAATGCCAAAGATTCATCAGTCTCCTCGTACGAGTATTTCCTCTCGCGTTTCAATTTCATTTTCACGTCATCTTCTTCGATTTCTTCTACAGAATATGGACGTGGCACCTTCTTCTTCTTTCTTCTAAGTGGCAATCTCATCTCGTCGGTTTCCAATTCCTCTATACTATATTCATCTTTACCTTCCTCGTCTGATTCATCTATGATCTCTTCTATAATTGGACCAGAATCGTCTTCAATTTCCTGAACGATTCTGATCGTTTCTTCTCCAGTTTCTTCAGAGTATGTCATCGGCCGTTTCTTTGGTTTCAAGCGTACTTTACCAGACATAGAAATATCTTCCTCTTCGTAGGTGTTCAAAGATATCTTAAATTCTTGCTCCACGTCTTCTTTGGTCTTTGTACGGCGTGGCCTAAACGTTACATTTTCTACTTCAGTTACTTCTTTTATGTCGGGTCTAGGTTTCTTCTTTGGTCGTAATTTTCGAAGAGTGACATCTTCGTATATCTCCTCGATAGGTTTAGGAGCTTTCTTTGGCGGTTTTCTTTTCACCGTGAATTCTTCCACGGTTTCTTCTTCCGGTTGCTCGACCTCCTCAATTCTCTGAATGGTAAGTTCTTCGGCTGCTTCATCTTCAACTTTACGCACTGGTTTTTTCTTCTTCAATTGCACATCTGTTGTCACCTCTTCTTCTTCTGTTGGTTTCTCAGGTGCACGAGCTTTCTTTATTGTCACCGCAGTTTCTTCGACCTCTTCTGTAACTGTAGGTTTCTTTTCGGGTTTCTTCTTTTTCTTGATGGTGAAATCTTCGACCACTTCTTCAGGTTCTGTTGGAACTAATTTCTGGACGGTTACTTCATCAGCCGCTTCCTCGACCACTGGTTTCTTCTTTGGTTTCTTTTTCAGCGTTATTTCAGCCTCCTCTGGCTTCTTTTCCTCCTCGACAGGCACCGGTTTTGTAATAGTCACTTCGCTGACTTCTTCTTCAACGACTGGTTTCTTCTTTGGTTTCGGTTTCAGTGTTACTTCTTCAGGTGCTTCTTCTTCCTCCTTTTCTACTACAACTGGTTTTTGAATAGTAACTTCATCGGCAGCCTCTTCCTGCACGGGCTTCTTCTTCTTTGGTTTCTTTATTGCCACTTCTTCTGTAACTTCTTCGGGTGCCTCTTCTTTCTTTTCTGGCACAGGTTTCTTAAGTGTTATTTCCTCGGACACTTCTTCCGTGACAGGTTTTTCCTTTGGTTTCTCCTTCGGCTTTTTCTTCAATGTAACTTCTTCGACAACCTCTTCTTCTTCCTTCTCTGTAACAACTGGTTTCTTAATTGTGACTTCATCGGCAGCTTCTTCGGTTACAGGTTTCTTTTTCTTAGGTTTCTTTACTGCCACTTCTTCCGTAACTTCTTCAGGCACCTCTTCTTTCTTTTCCGGTACAGGTTTCTTAAGTGTTATTTCCTCGGACACTTCTTCAGTTACAGGTTTTTCTTCTGGCTTTTCTTTCGGTTTCTTTTTCAGCGTAACTTCTTCTACAACTTCTTCCTTCTCTTCCTCCTTTACAACGGGTTTCTTGATTGTAACCTCATCGGCAGCTTCTTCCTTTACGGGCTTCTTTTTCTTTGGTTTCTTTATCGCCACCTCTTCTGTAACTTCTTCGGGTGCTTCTTCTTTCTTTTCTGGCACTGGTTTCTTAAGTGTTATTTCCTCGGACACTTCTTCCGTCACGGGTTTCTCCTCCGGTTTCTCCTTCGGCTTCTTTTTCAATGTAACCTCTTCTACAATCTCTTCCTTCTCTTCCTCTTTGACAACCGGTTTCTTGATCGTCACTTCATCGGCAGCTTCTTCCTGTACGGGCTTCTTCTTTTTCGGTTTCTTAATTGCCACTTCTTCCGTGACTTCTTCAGGTGCTTCTTCTTTCTTTTCTGGTTCAGGTTTCTTCAGCGTTATTTCTTCGGAAACTTCTTCAGTTACAGGTTTTTCTTTCGGTTTCTCTTTTGGTTTCTTCTTCAGCGTAACTTCTTCTACAACTTCTTCCTTCTCTTCCTCCTTTACAACTGGTTTCTGAATCGTAACTTCATCGGCAGCTTCTTCCTTTACGGGCTTCTTTTTCTTTGGTTTCTTAATTGCAACCTCCTCTGTGACTTCTTCAGGCGCCTCTTCTTTCTTTTCCGGTTCAGGTTTCTTTAGCGTTATTTCTTCGGCCACTTCTTCGGTCACAGGTTTCTCTTCTGGTTTTTCCTTCGGTTTCTTTTTCAATGTAACCTCTTCTACAATTTCTTCCTTCTCTTCTTCTGTTACAACTGGCTTCTTGATCGTAACTTCATCAGCAGCTTCTTCCTTTACAGGTTTCTTTTTCTTTGGTTTCTTAATTGCCACTTCTTCTGAAACTTCTTTTGGAGCTTCCTCTTTTTCCTCTGGAACCGGTTTTTTGATAGTTATCTCTTCGGCTACTTCTTCCGTCACAGGTTTCTCTTCCGGTTTTTCCTTCGGTTTCTTCTTTAAAGTAACCTCTTCTATAATCTCTTCTTTTTCTTCCTCCTTAACAACTGGTTTCTTGATTGTAACTTCATCGGCAGCTTCTTCCTTTACGGGCTTCTTTTTCTTTGGTTTCTTTATCGCTACTTCTTCTGTGACCTCTTCTGGTTTTGGTTTTTTCTTTAGTGAAATCTCTGCCACGACTTCTTCCTCTTCTGGTGCTTTTTCTTCGATTACTGGTTTTTTAATTGTGATTTCCGCCGGAGCTTCCTCAACAGGTTTCTCTGGTTCCTTTTTCAATGTAATTTCCTCCGTCACTTCTGGAACTTCCACTGGTTCCTCTGGCTCCTTTTCAGGTACTTCCTCCTCTGCTGGTTTCGGCTTCGGTTTTTTCGCTTTTGGTTTACGTTTGATAGTAACATCTTCAGTTTCTTCTTTGGGTTCTTTAGGAGCCTCTTCCTTTTCTTTCGCGGGGAATTCTTTTACTCCCTCATCTTCAGGTTTATCTTTCTTCCAGCCCTTTAGTGTTATCTTTTCAGGTTCTTCCTCAGGCTTTTCTTTCGTCGGTATTCTGAATTTAACTTCAGGTTCCTCGTCTGGCTCTGGTGGCTTTGGTTCACCCTTTATTAACGGAATTTGTTCAATTTCTTGATCTGGTTTCTTCTTCTTTTCTTTTTCGTACGGTTTCGGTACAGGTTCCGGTTTCGGTTCTTCTGGTTTTTCATATTCTTCAGGTTCATATTTTTCAAGCTCTGGTCTGTCGAAGTCGAGCGGCTTGAGGTCATCGTGTTCTAATTTAACCTTTGGCTTTTCTTTCTTCGCTGGTTTCACTTCCTCTTCAGGTTCTTGTTTTACTGGTTTCTTTAATGGTTCGGGAACTTCTTCTGGTTTCTTTTCCGGTACTTTCTTTAGTTTTACTTTCTCGGGTTCAACTTTTTCCTCTTCCGGAACCTTTCCTTTACCGACAACTATTTTCTGAGGTTCCTCTGGTTTTTCCTGTGGTTTCTTAGGCGGACGTTCGTATATAGATTTATCTTCTATTTTCTCCAACGGAACCTTCTTTAACTCTTCGAACTCTAAGTCTAATTTTTCCAATTCTGTTTTTTCTTTGTCTGATAGCTTAACCTTCTTAACCTTTCTCTTCAGAACTTTTAGAGCTTCCTCTGTATTTCTTGATAATATACCTGCTTGGACTGGATTTTCTTCTAGAAGTGTTATCGTTGGTAACTGCAATTCTGGAGGATAATCACCAACAAACGTAATTCTACTGCGGAGTAGGAACTTTGGTAATTTTACTTCATCAATTTCTTTTTTCTTTGGAACTGTTACTTTCTTTAATTTGATAGAAGCTAGTTGAACTACTTCTTCAGGTTCTGCGTATTTCAATTTCGTTGGTTTGATTTCCTTTCTTTCTATCTTTTGCGGTACCAGCTTTTGGAGGCCTTCTGGCAGAGGTTTCTTCTCTTTCTTCTTCTTTTTCGGTTCCCATTGTATCTTTTCTGGCATTGGCTCCAAGACAGGTCGTTCATATTCAGGTTCCACCCACTCTTCTATTTCAACCTTCTTGGCTACTGGCTTCTTCTTGACCTTCTTTACTACTTTTTGTTTCTTAGGAACAGCTTCCTCCGGTTTTTCTTCCTTCTCTGTTGGTTTTTCTTCTTCTTCGACAGGTTTCTCAGGTTCTTGCACTTCTTCCTCTTTCACAACAGGGACCACTTCTTCTGGTTTTTCTTCAGGACGTTCTTCCTTTTTCTTCTTTGGTGCTTTCTTTACTGGGACTTCTGTTACCTGTACCTTTTCTTCTTCTTCCTTGACTGGAACTGCCTCTTCTGGTTTAGGTATTTCTTCCGTTGGAAGTTCCTCGACCTTACTCTCTGCAATAACTTCGCTAGTTTCTGCAACATCTTTCGGAGCAACTTCCTTTTTGGGTTTAACCTTTTTCGGTTTCTTTGGTGTTATCTCTTCTACCTTCTCTTCAGGTTGTTCTTCTTCCTTAACTTCTGGTTTTTCTTCTTTTACTTCCTTTGGTTTCTCTTCTATTACCTCACCATTTGTAACGACAGGTTTCTTCTCTTTCGGCAATTTCTTTACAGGAACTTCAGTTATTTTTAACTCTTCTACTTTTTCTTCTTCGGTAGGAACTGCTTTCTCTTCCTCTGGCTTTTTATCTTCAATAATTTCTTCAGTAGAAACTTCCGGAACAACTTCGGTTGTTTGTATTTCCTCTTTTGGTATGATTGTTTTCTTAGCCTTCCTCTTTTTGGGTTCTTCCGTTGGCATTTCTTCAACGACTTCTTCAGGTTGTTCCTCTTCTGCTTTCTTAGGCGCTTTTCTGACAGTAACCTTTTTCTTTTCCACTTTGGGCACCTCTTCCTTATCCTCAATTACTTCAGCCTTATCTTCCTTAGGCTTCTCCAATTTTAATTCCTCTTCTGCTGCACTAGGTATAACTTCGGTTGTAGTGATACTATCCTTGGGTGTTATTTCTTTCTTGGCTTTTGTCTTCTTCGGTTTTTCCTCGACAAGTTCTTCGACTTCTTCTGCAGGATGTTCTTCCGTTGTAGGCACAGCTTCTTCTTCCTTCGGTGCTTTCTTTACTGAGACTTTCCTTTTAACTACTTTTTCTTCGGTTTCTTTAACCTCCTTTGCTTTCTTCTTTTCGGGTTTAACCTTTTCAACTAGCTCTTCCGTAGTCGTCTCAGGCACAACTTCAGTCACGGCAACGCTTTCCTTTTCTGTGACAGTTGGTTCAGCTTTTTCCTCTACGGGTTTCACGGGTTTAATTTCCTCAACAATTTCTTCTGTCTCTTCCACTTGAGTAGGTGTAACTTCTTTCGGTGTCTTCTTCTTTTTAGGCGCCTTCTTAACTGTAACCTCGGTAACTTTTGCTTTCTCTTCTTTCTCTTCTATGGGTTTAGCTTCCTCGGGTTTAGCTTTTTCCTCCTCAAGTTTTTCAACAGGTGATTCCGTAATGATTTCCGTGATTTCTACTCCTTCTTTAGGAATGATCTCTTTCTTAGCTTTCTCTTTCACCGGCTTTTCTATTACAATTTCCTCTACCTCTTCTTCAGGTGCCTTACCTTCTTTAACAGTTGCCTTCTTCTTCTTTATTATCTTTTTAGTTGGTGTCTCGATAATTTCGACGATTTCCTCTTCCTCCATGCGTACCGTTTCTTCAATTGGTTTTTCAATGATTTCTTCCACAATTTTCTCAGGTTCGCCCTTCTTGACAGGAATTTTCTTCTTCTTAATGATTTTCGTTGTTGGAGTTTCAATCGTCTCAATTATTTCCTCTTCTTCGACTACTTCTTTTGGTTTCGGCGCTTTCTTTACGTCTACTTCTGAAATTTGAACAGTTTCTTTCTCCTCTTCCACAATAGGCTTGGCTTTTTCCTTTCTTGGCTTCTCAGTAACAATCTCTTCGACGATTTCTTCAGGAACGCCGTCATCTCTTACAACAGCCTTCTTCTTTTTAACTATCTTCTTCGTTGGTGTCTCGATAATTTCAACGATTTGCTCTTCTTCCATACGTACCGTTTCTTCGACTGGTTTTTCAATAATTTCTTCAACAATTTCCTCGGGTTCGCCCTTTTTGACAGGAGTTTTCTTTTTCTTAATGATTTTCGTTGTTGGTGTTTCAATCGTCTCAATTATTTCCTCTTCTTCGATGACCTTCTTCGGTTTCTTTGGCGCCTTCTTGACATCGACTTCCGATACTGTTACTGTTTCCTTTTCTTCCTCTACGATGGGCTTGGCTTTCTCCTTTCGTGGCTTCTCAGTAACGATCTCTTCAACGATTTCCTCTGGCACACCATCATCTCTGACAACTGCTTTCTTCTTTTTAACGATCTTCTTCGTTGGTGTTTCAATAATTTCGACGATTTGTTCTTCTTCCATGCGTACCGTTTCTTCAATTGGTTTTTCAATGATTTCTTCCACAACTTTCTCTGGTTCACCCTTCTTGACAGGAGTTTTCTTCTTCTTAACAATTTTCTTGGTCGGAGTCTCGATAATCTCGATTATTTCTTCCTCTTCAACTACTTCCTTTGGTTTCTTCGGAGCCTTCTTGACATCAACTTCCGAAATTGTTACACTTTCCTTTTCCTCTTCCACGATAGGTTTGGCCTTTTCTTTTCGTGGTTTTTCAGTGACAATCTCCTCCACGATTTCTTCAGGGACACCGTCATCTCTCACAACGGCCTTCTTCTTCTTGACGACTTTCTTTGTTGGTGTTTCTATGATTTCAACTATTTGTTCCTCTTCCATACGAATTGTTTCTTCGACTGGCTTTTCGATAATTTCTTCAACAATTTTCTCAGGTTCACCCTTCTTGACTGGCGTTTTCTTCTTCTTAACAATCTTCTTGGTGGGAGTCTCAATAATTTCAATTATTTCTTCTTCTTCAACAATCTCCTTTGGTTTTTTAGGAGCTTTCTTGACATCGACTTCCGACACTGTTACAGTTTCTTTCTCTTCTTCCACGATAGGTTTCGCTTTCTCCTTTCGTGGTTTCTCGGTAACAATCTCTTCGACAATTTCCTCAGGGACACCGTCATCTTTGACGACTGCTTTCTTCTTTTTAACAATCTTTTTTGTTGGTGTTTCTATAACCTCTACTATTTGTTCTTCTTCCATCACAATAGTTTCCTCAGCCGGTTTTTGAATAATTTCTTCGACAATTTCTTCCGGTTCTCCTTTCTTCATTGGCCGTTTCTTCTTCCTAATGATTCTTTGAGTTGGTGTTTCTATCGTTTCAAATATTTCTTCCTCTTCTTTAATGACAACTTCCTTCTTCTTCTTGGGTGCTTTTCTCACATCGTGTTCTATTACTGTCACCGTCTCCTCTTCTTCAACGACTGGTTTAGCTTTTTCCATCTTCGGTTTTTCCACAGTAATTTCTTCAACAACTTCCTCAGTGACTTCATCCTTTTCTTTCAACGGCTTCTTCTTCTTTATCTTCTTAACCGGTGTGATCTCCTCAACTTCCTCGATGACCTCCTATTAAAACAATGAATCATATTAATTTTATTATAATTCATACTGTAACAGAATTATTAAATAATATCCCACATCTCTCACCTCTTCAACTGTTTTCTCCGCAACACCTGCGAAAAGAACGTGATGCTTTAAATCTGAATATTGATGAAGAAAATTCAACAGAGTAATAAGCTTCCTCTGTCCATTTATAAGCCGTTTACGTATCAATATTTTTATTAAGCAAACACATTAGAAGGTCAATGTGCATTAAGAACGATTTACAATATAATATAAAATTTGTTTGTCAATGTCATGTCTTTGTTTTCTGTTCTGTTATATCGTATATATGCCTGTAGGTACGGACTGAACATCGTATTGGAACATGTAATGACCCATGTATTTTTGTAATATCTAATGTACATATTGGTGATAGTAAGTAATAAGTGGGCTTACCTTTCGGTCGTTTATCATCTGCTTTGAGTTTTGTCAGTCTTGTGTGTTTAGGTTTTTCGTGTATTTCTGGTGTAGTGTCTTCGATTGTCGCTGTTAAAGGTTCTTTACCTTCTTCTTCTATAGTTACTTCCTCGGTGACCTTTTCCTTACCTCGTTGCTTTTTAGTTGTATGCTTTTTACGTATCTTTCTCTTCTCACCTGTCTCTGTTACTATTTCACTTACAACTGTCTCCTCTACGATCTCTTCAACTGGTGCGGTTTCTTCGATACTTTCAATTGGCATGATTTCCAATTGATCCTCCTCGATTTCTCGAATTGTAACAATTGGTTCGGCATCCTCCACCTCGATTGTCGTTTCTTCGACAATCTTTGGTTTATCTTTTCCACGTTTCGTCGTGGTTTTCTTTTTACGAATCTTTCGCTCTTTCTTATCGGGAGTTTCTTCAGTGTGCAGAGTTGTGACAACTTCTACGGTTTCGACAATGTCGTCGTCTCTTGGAACGAATTTGATATAATCTTCTGGTTTTACTTCTTCTTCTTTCGGTATATCTTCTTTTTTCCATGGTTTTAATTTGATCTTTTCTGGTTCTTCTTCCGGTAAATCTCGTTGAGGAATTCTTGTCTTTCTGTCTGGTGTTTCTTCTGGTTCTTTCGGTTTTGGTACACCAGGTACAATAGGAACTTCTTCGGTTTCTTGAGATGGTACCTTACGTTCTGGCTTTGGTTTTTTCTCTGGTTTCTTCTTGGGTGCTGGTTTCTTGTCCTTTGGAAACTCTAATGGTTCTCTTTCCTCTAAATCAACATCAATTGGCTCTATATCGTAAGGTTCGAATTTCGGTGCTTCAGGATATTCACCTTCATCTTTTATTTCTTTTGGTTTCTCCGGTTTTTCTTTTTTCTTTGGTACAGGAGATGGTTCCTCTTTGGTATCTGGCTTTTTCTCGGGAATTTTCTTCAACTGAACAGTTTCTCTTTCATCTTTCTCTTCCGGTCGAGGTTTACCTTTGCCAATTATCAATTTCTGTGGTTTTTCTACTTCCTGGATTTTTGGTTTTGGTTGTCGCACGTAACCAGGAATTTCCTCCATTTTTTCCAACGGAACTTTCTTCAGTTCTTCAAATTCTTTGTCGAGTTTCTCCAAATCAGTCAATATCTTCTCAGGCATTTTGGGTTTCTTGTGTTTTATTTTCTTAATTTTCAAAGCGTCTTCTACGTTGCGAGAAAGTATGCCATTTTGCACATAGTTCGGTTCAATTTCGTGGATGACTGGATATTTAATTCCAGGTGGCCATTCGTTTGGAGTAATACGACTGCGTAGCAAAACTTTCGGGAATTTGCGGTCCTTCTCTTCCTCTTTCTTCTTTCGAGCAACAGGAGCTTTTTTCAACTTGATTTGAGCAAATAAAGGTGTTTCAGGCTCGTTGATTTTAAGTTTAGTAGGTTTCTGTTCCTTAATGTCAATTTTCATAAGTTTCAAAGGTTCTTTAGCCTCCTCGACTACAATAGGTTTCTTCTTTTTCTTCTTCTTCTCCGGTTTCTGTTCAGGAGTGACTTCAGGTTCGTACTTTTCGAGAGGTACTTTCTTGAGTTCTTCAAATTCTTTATCTAACTTCTCCAACTGCGCAATTTCTTTTACCAAGGTCTTAGGCTTCTTCTTTCTTGGTTTTGGTAAAGCAGCTGCTTCCTCCACGTTACGGGATAATATGCCATTTTGAACTTCGATTGGTTCCAGAGGGGTTACCTTAAGGTTTCTAAGTGATGGTGGCCACTCATGGAATGTGATACGACTACGAAGCAAAACACGTGGGAGTTTCTCCTTCTTCGCTTCCTTTGGCTTAGCAGTTGGAGTTTTACGCAATTTAATTCTTGCAAACAGAGGTTGATCCAAAGAAACATCTTGTATCTCCAATTTTGAAGATTTAACTTCAGTGATCTTGTGTTTCACTAACTGAGGCTTCAAGCGCTTCTTTGGTACCTTTTTGACAGTGTCTGTAATAACTTCTTCAACAGGACCTTCGGTCACAGATTTGACAGGAGCTTTACCTTCTTCTTCTACCGTTACTTCTTCAGTTACCTGTTGTATAGAACCTTTTCTCTTAATAATTTTCTTCTTCGTGGTCTTTTTCGGTTTTCCTTGTGGAGTTACTTCTTCTGTTACAGTTACTTGTTCTCGAACTACTTCTACTTCAGATGGTTTCAGGTGTTCTGGTGCTGGTACCACTTTCAGGACTTCATCGACAATTTCTTCTACGGGTCCTTCGGTAATATCTGTCACCGGTGCTTTGCCAGGTTCCTCTACAGTTACTTCTTCTGTGACTTGCTGCTTCTGACCTTTCTTTTTAATTATCTTCTTCTTTGTGATCTTCTTGGGTTTGCCCTCCTTTGTTACGCCCTCGGTCACTGTGACTTGTTCGCGAACTTCTTCGACTTCTACTGGTTCTACTTGTTCAGGCAACGGCAAAGGTTTCACCACTTCTTCCAAGATCTCTTCTACTGGTCCTTCTGTGACGGATGTGACTGGAGCTTTTCCTTGTTCTTCTACAGTCACTTCTTCAGTAATTTGTTGCTTCTGACCTTTCTTCCTGATGACTTTCTTTTTCGTGATCTTCTTTGGTTTTCCTTCACGAGTGACTTCTTCCGTCACTGTTACTTGTTCACGAACTTCTTCCACTTCAGATGGTTCAGCTCGGTCAGGTAATGGCAACGGTTTTATTACTTCCTCGATGATTTCTTCGATTGGACCTTCGGTGATTGTTGTGACTGGAGCTTTATCCTTTTCTTCCACCGTCACTTCTTCTGTAATCTGTTGTTTCGGGCCCTTCTTTTTAATAATTTTCTTCTTTATGACTTTCTTTGGTTTACCTTCACGAGTGACTTCTTCTGTGACCGTCACCTGCTCGCGAACTTCTTCGACTTCAGACGGTTCTACTCGTTCTGGTAGAGGTAATGGTTTTATAACTTCCTCAATTATTTCCTCGACAGGTCCTTCCGTAATAGTTGTCACTGGAGCTTTGCCTTTCTCCTCTACTGTTACTTCTTCTGTGACTTGTTGTTTCTGACCCTTCTTCTTAATAATCTTCTTCTTTATGACTTTCTTTGGTTTACCCTCACGAGTGATTTCTTCTGTGACCGTCACCTGTTCACGAACTTCTTCTACCTCAGACGGTTCTACTCGTTCTGGTAGAGGTAAAGGCTTTACAACTTCTTCAATTATTTCCTCGACTGGTCCTTCAGTAACTGTTGTTACTGGTGCTTTACCCTTCTCCTCCACAGTTACTTCTTCTGTGACTTGTTGTTTCTGGCCCTTCTTTTTAATAATCTTCTTCTTTATGACTTTCTTTGGTTTTCCTTCGCGAGTTACTTCTTCTGTAACAGTTACTTGTTCACGAACTTCTTCTGTCTCTGTTGGTTCCACTCGTTCAAGTAATGGTAATGGTTTTACAAATTCTTCAATTATTTCCTCAACAGGTCCTTCAGTAACTGTTGTCACTGGAGCTTTGCCTTTCTCCTCTACTGTTACTTCTTCTGTGACTTGTTGTTTCTGCCCCTTCTTCTTAATAATCTTCTTCTTTATGACTTTCTTTGGTTTACCTTCGCGAGTTACTTCTTCTGTAACAGTTACTTGTTCACGAACTTCTTCTGTCTCTGTTGGTTCCACTCGTTCAAGTAATGATAATGGTTTTACAAATTCTTCAATTATTTCCTCAACAGGTCCTTCAGTAATTGTTGTCACTGGAGCTTTGCCTTTCTCCTCTACTGTTACTTCTTCTGTGACTTGTTGTTTCTGACCCTTCTTCTTAATAATCTTCTTCTTTATGACCTTCTTCGGTTTGCCCTCCCGGGTGACTTCTTCTGTTACCGTTACTTGCTCCCGAACTTCCTCTACTTCTGTTGGTTTTACACGTTCTACTAATGGCAACGGTTTCACAAATTCCTCGATTATTTCTTCTATTGGCCCTTCGGTGATTGTTGTGACTGGAGCTTTATCCTTTTCCTCCACCGTCACTTCTTCTGTAATCTGTTGCTTCGGTCCTTTCTTTTTAATAATTTTCTTCTTGATGACTCTCTTTGGTTTGCCTTCACGAGTGACTTCTTCTGTAACCGTTACTTGTTCGCGAACTTCTTCAACTTCAGATGGTTCTACTCGTTCTGGTAATGGTAAAGGTTTTACAATTTCCTCAATGATTTCCTCCACCGGTCCTTCAGTAACTGTTGTTACTGGTGCTTTGCCTTTCTCCTCCACTGTTACTTCTTCTGTGACTTGTTGTTTCTGACCTTTCTTTTTAATGATCTTCTTCTTTATGACTTTCTTTGGTTTACCTTCACGAGTGACTTCTTCTGTAACCGTTACTTGTTCGCGAACTTCTTCAACTTCAGATGGTTCTACACGTTCCGGTAGAGGTAAAGGTTTTACAACTTCCTCAATTATTTCCTCGACAGGTCCTTCAGTGACTGTTGTCACTGGCGCTTTGCCTTTCTCCTCCACAGTTACTTCTTCCGTTACTTGTTGTTTTTGACCCTTCTTCTTAATGACCTTCTTCTTCGTAACTTTCTTTGGCTTGCCCTCACGAGTTATTTCTTCCGTAACCGTCACTTGTTCCCGAACTTCTTCAACTTCAGATGGTTCCACACGTTCTGGGAACGGTAAAGGTTTCACGATATCCTCAATTATTTCTTCGACAGGTCCTTCAGTAACTGTGGTGACTGGAGCTTTGCCTTTCTCCTCCACTGTTACCTCTTCTGTGACTTGTTGTTTCTGACCCTTCTTCTTAATAATCTTCTTCTTTATGACCTTCTTCGGTTTGCCCTCCCGGGTGACTTCTTCTGTTACCGTTACTTGCTCCCGAACTTCCTCTACTTCGGTTGGTTTTACACGTTCTACTAATGGCAACGGTTTCACGAATTCCTCGATTATTTCTTCTATTGGCCCTTCGGTGATTGTTGTGACTGGAGCTTTATCCTTTTCCTCCACCGTCACTTCTTCTGTAATCTGTTGCTTCGGTCCTTTCTTTTTAATAATTTTCTTCTTGGTGACTTTCTTTGGTTTGCCTTCATGTGTAACTTCTTCTGTAACTGTTACTTGTTCTCGAACTTCTTCAACTTCTGTCGGTTCCAATCGTTCTGGCAGAGGTAAAGGTTTTACAACCTCTTCAATTATTTCTTCTACTGGTCCTTCTGTTACAGATGTGACTGGTGCTTTACCCGGTTCCTCGACAGTCACCTCTTCTGTTACTTGCTGCTTTTGACCCTTCTTCTTAATGATCTTTTTCTTTGTAACTTTCTTTGGTTTGCCTTCACGGGTAATTTCTTCCGTGACTGTGACTTGTTCGCGAACTTCTTCGACTTCGGATGGTTTCACGCGCTCTGTTACTGGTAAAGGTTTGACAAATTCCTCAATTATTTCCTCAACCGGCCCTTCCGTAACAGTTGTGACTGGAGCTTTTCCTTTTTCTTCTACTGTTACTTCTTCTGTAACTTGCTGTTTCTGTCCCTTCTTCTTGATAACCTTCTTCTTTATGATTTTCTTTGGTTTACCTTCACGAGTGATTTCTTCAGTAACCGTCACCTGTTCGCGAACTTCTTCGACTTCAGATGGTTCTACCCGTTCTGGTAAAGGTAAAGGTTTTACAACTTCCTCAATTATTTCCTCCACCGGTCCTTCAGTAACTGTTGTTACTGGCGCTTTGCCTTTCTCTTCAACTGTTACTTCTTCTGTGACTTGTTGTTTCTGGCCCTTTTTCTTAATAATCTTCTTCTTTATGACTTTCTTTGGTTTACCTTCACGTGTGATTTCTTCTGTAACAGTTACCTGTTCACGAACTTCTTCTGTCTCTGTTGGTTCTACGTGTTCAAGTAATGGCAATGGTTTTACAAATTCTTCGATAATTTCTTCGACAGGTCCTTCTGTAACCGTAGTAACTGGAGCTTTTCCTTTTTCCTCTACAGTCACTTCCTCTGTAACTTGCTGCTTCTGACCCTTCTTCTTAATGATCTTTTTCTTTGTTACTTTCTTCGGTTTACCTTCACGAGTTACTTCTTCCGTCACTGTGACTTGTTCCCGAACTTCTTCGACTTCAGATGGTTCCACACGTTCTGGGAACGGTAAAGGTTTCACGAATTCTTCAATTATTTCCTCAACTGGTCCTTCTGTAACGGTTGTCACTGGAGCTTTGCCTTTCTCCTCTACTGTTACTTCTTCTGTGACTTGCTGTTTCTGACCCTTCTTTTTAATGATCTTCTTCTTTATGACTTTCTTTGGTTTACCTTCGCGAGTGATTTCTTCCGTAACAGTTACCTGTTCACGAACTTCTTCTGTCTCTGTTGGTTCTACGTGTTCAAGTAATGGCAATGGTTTCACAAATTCTTCGATAATTTCTTCGACGGGGCCTTCTGTAACAGTGGTGACTGGGGCTTTTCCTTTTTCTTCCACGGTAACTTCTTCTGTCACTTGTTGTTTTTGTCCCTTCTTCTTGATTACTTTCTTCTTGATGACTTTCTTTGGTTTACCTTCACGAGTGACTTCTTCTGTGACCGTCACCTGTTCACGAACTTCTTCTACCTCAGACGGTTCTACTCGTTCTGGTAGAGGTAAAGGTTTCACAACTTCTTCAATTATTTCCTCGACCGGTCCTTCAGTAACTGTTGTTACTGGAGCTTTGCCTTTCTCCTCTACTGTTACTTCTTCTGTGACTTGCTGTTTCTGACCCTTCTTTTTAATGATCTTCTTCTTTATGACTTTCTTTGGTTTACCTTCGCGAGTGACTTCTTCTGTGACCGTCACCTGTTCGCGAACTTCTTCAACTTCAGATGGTTCTACATGTTCCGGTAGAGGTAAAGGTTTCACAAATTCTTCAATAATTTCTTCAACAGGTCCTTCTGTAACTGTTTTGACTGGAGCTTTTCCTTTTTCTTCTACAGTAACTTCTTCCGTGACTTGTTGCTTTTGGCCCTTCTTTTTGATTATTTTCTTCTTGATGACTTTCTTTGGTTTACCTTCACGAGTGATTTCTTCTGTGACCGTCACCTGTTCGCGAACTTCTTCGACTTCAGACGGTTCTACACGTTCCGGTAGAGGTAAAGGTTTCACAAATTCTTCAATAATTTCTTCAACAGGTCCTTCTGTAACTGTTTTGACTGGAGCTTTTCCTTTTTCTTCTACAGTAACTTCTTCGGTGACTTGTTGCTTTTGGCCCTTCTTTTTGATTATTTTCTTCTTGATGACTTTCTTTGGTTTACCTTCACGAGTGATTTCTTCTGTGACCGTCACCTGTTCGCGAACTTCTTCGACTTCGGACGGTTCTACACGTTCTGGTAATGGTAAAGGTTTCACAAATTCTTCAATAATTTCTTCGACGGGGCCTTCTGTAACTGTAGTAACTGGTGCTTTTCCTTTTTCTTCTACAGTAACTTCTTCTGTGACTTGTTGCTTTTGGCCCTTCTTTTTGATTATCTTTTTTTTTATAACTTTCTTTGGCTTACCTTCACGTGTGATTTCTTCTGTAACTGTTACTTGTTCACGAACTTCTTCTGTTTCCATTGGTTCTACTCGTTCAGGTAATGGCAACGATTTCACAAATTCTTCAATAATTTCTTCGACAGGTCCTTCTGTCACTGTAGTGACTGGAGCTTTTCCTTTTTCTTCTACAGTAACTTCTTCTGTGACTTGTTGTTTTTGGCCCTTCTTTTTGATTATTTTCTTCTTGGTGACTTTCTTTGGCTTTCCTTCGCGTGTGACTTCTTCCGTAACTGTTACTTGTTCCCGAACTTCTTCGACTTCAGATGGTTTCACGCGTTCTGGGAACGGCAAGGGTTTTACGAATTCCTCAGCTATTTCCTCAATTGGTCCTTCCGTAACCGTTGTCACTGGAGCTTTGCCTTTCTCCTCCACTGTTACTTCTTCAGTGACTTGTTGTTTCTGTCCCTTCCTTTTAATGATCTTCTTCTTTGTCACCTTCTTGGGTTTGCCTTCACGAGTGATTTCCTCCGTCACCGTTACCTGTTCGCGAACTTCCTCAACCTCCGCAGGTTTCATAAATTCTACAACAGGTAATGGTTTCACAAATTCTTCGACGATTTCCTCTTCGGGACCTTCAGTTACGGATGTAACTGGTGCTTTACCCTGTTCTTCTACAGTAACTTCTTCTGTAACCTGTTGCTTCTGGCCCTTTTTCTTTATAACCTTCTTTTTCGTAATTTTCTTCGGCTTACCTTCGAAAGTGCGTTCTTCGGTAACTGTAACCTGCTCGCGAACTTCTTCAACCTCACCTGGCTTGGCATATTCAGGTGCTGGCAAAGCTTTGATAATTTCCTCAGTAATTTCTTCTACTGGACCCTCAGTGACAGTTGTAACAGGAGCTTTTCCTTGTTCCTCAACCGTCACTTCCTCCGTAACCTGTTGCTGTTGACCTTTCCTCTTTATTATTTTCTTCTTTGTCGTTTTCTTTGGTCTGCCTTCATATGTACGTTCTTCAGTCACCGTGACTTGTTCGCGAACTTCCTCAACCTCAGTTGGTTTCACCAATTCTACTATCGTTAAGGGCTTCACAAATTCTTCAATGATTTCTTCTTCCGGACCTTCAGTGATAGATGTTACAGGTGCTTTACCCTGTTCTTCTACAGTAACTTCCTCTGTAACCTGTTGTTTCTGGCCCTTCTTCTTGATAACCTTCTTTCTTGTAATTTTCTTTGGCTTACCTTCGAATGTACGTTCTTCAGTCACAGTGACTTGTTCACGCACCTCTTCCACTTCACTTGGTTTGGCATATTTAGGAGCTGGCAAAGCTTTGATAATTTCCTCAGTAATTTCTTCGATTGGACCTTCAGTGACGGTGGTAACAGGAGCTTTCCCTTGTTCTTCGACCGTCACCTCCTCTGTCACTTGTTGTTTCTGACCCTTTCTCTTTATTATTTTCTTCTTTATCGTTTTCTTTGGTTTACCTTCATATGTACGTTCTTCAGTCACCGTGACTTGTTCACGAACTTCCTCAACTTCAGTTGGTTTCACCAATTCTACTATCGGTAAGGGCTTCACAAATTCTTCAATAATTTCTTCTTCCGGACCTTCAGTGATGGATGTAACAGGTGCTTTACCCTGTTCTTCTACAGTAACTTCCTCTGTAACCTGTTGTTTCTGGCCCTTCTTCTTGATAACCTTCTTTCTTGTAATTTTCTTTGGCTTACCTTCGAATGTACGTTCTTCAGTCACAGTGACTTGTTCACGCACCTCTTCCACTTCACTTGGTTTGGCATATTTAGGAGCTGGCAAAGCTTTGATAATTTCCTCAGTAATTTCTTCGATTGGACCTTCAGTGACGGTGGTAACAGGCGCTTTCCCTTGTTCTTCGACCGTCACCTCCTCTGTCACTTGTTGTTTCTGACCCTTTCTCTTTATTATTTTCTTCTTTATCGTTTTCTTTGGTTTTCCTTCATATGTACGTTCTTCCGTTACTGTTACCTGTTCCCGCACCTCCTCAACCTCTGCTGGTTTGACAAATTCTGCAATAGGTAAAGGTTTTAAAAATTCCTCAATTATTTCCTCTTCGGGACCTTCAGTGATGGATGTAACAGGTGCTTTACCCTGTTCTTCTACAGTAACTTCTTCTGTAACTTGTTGTTTCTGGCCCTTTTTCTTGATAACTTTCTTCTTCGTAATTTTCTTCGGCTTACCTTCGAAAGTACGTTCTTCGGTAACAGTAACCTGTTCACGAACTTCTTCAATCTCACCTGGCTTGGCATATTCGGGTGCTGGCAAAGCTTTGATAATTTCCTCAGTAATTTCTTCGACTGGTCCTTCAGTGACGGTGGTAACAGGAGCTTTTCCCTGTTCTTCCACCGTCACTTCCTCCGTAACCTGTTGCTGTTGACCTTTCCTCTTTATTATTTTCTTCTTTGTCGTTTTCTTTGGTTTTCCTTCATATGTACGTTCTTCTGTCACCGTGACTTGTTCGCGCACTTCCTCAACCACTTTTGGTTTCACAAATGCTACTACCGGTAAGGGTTTAACAAATTCTTCAATGATTTCCTCTTCAGGACCTTCAGTGATAGATGTGACTGGTGCTTTACCCTGTTCTTCTACAGTAACTTCTTCTGTAACCTGTTGTTTCTGGCCCTTTTTCTTGATAACTTTCTTCTTCGTAATTTTCTTTGGTTTTCCCTCGAAAGTACGTTCTTCGGTAACAGTGACCTGTTCACGAACTTCTTCAACCTCATCTGGCTTGGCATATTCGGGTGCTGGCAAAGGTTTGATAATTTCTTCAGTAATTTCTTCGACTGGTCCTTCAGTGACGGTCGTAACAGGAGCTTTTCCTTGTTCCTCAACCGTCACTTCCTCCGTAACCTGTTGCTGTTGGCCTTTCCTCTTTATTATTTTCTTCTTTATCGTTTTCTTCGGTTTTCCTTCATAAGTACGTTCTTCCGTCACCGTAACTTGTTCGCGTACTTCTTCAACCTCTTTTGGTTTCACAAATTCTGCTATAGGTAAAGGTTTCACAAATTCTTCAATAATTTCCTCTTCGGGACCTTCAGTTATGGATGTAACAGGTGCTTTACCCTGTTCTTCTACAGTAACTTCTTCTGTAACCTGTTGCTTCTGGCCCTTTTTCTTGATAACCTTCTTTTTCGTAATCTTCTTTGGTTTTCCCTCGAATGTACGTTCTTCGGTAACTGTAACCTGTTCACGAACCTCTTCCACTTCACTTGGTTTTGCATATTTCGGAGCCGGCAATGTTTTAATAAATTCTTCAGTAATTTCTTCAACTGGACCCTCAGTGACAGTTGTAACAGGAGCTTTTCCCTGTTCCTCAACCGTTACTTCCTCCGTAACCTGTTGCTGTTGGCCTCTCCTCTTTATTATTTTCTTCTTTGTTGTTTTCTTTGGTTTTCCTTCATAAGTACGTTCTTCCGTTACTGTCACCTGTTCGCGTACCTCCTCAACTTCCGTTGGTTTCACGTATTCAGAGACAGGCAAAGGTTTAACAAGTTCTTCGATAATTTCCTCGACCGGACCTTCAGTAACGGTTTCATCCGTTACTTTCTGTGTCTTTGATTTTTTCTTCGTGATTCGTTTCTTTGTAACTTTTTCAGTTTCTCCCGTTTCTTGAATTCTTATTATGTGTTCTTCTGGTGCTTCCTCTTCTATTTCCGGTGTTTCCTCAACCTCTTCAATTCTAGTTGGTTTTATTTCTTCTTCTTCGATGGTAGTAGTTACTTCCTCTATTGGCATAAATTGTTTCTTCGGTATCGATGGTAATTTCGATTTAACATCTTCAAGTTCCTCTTCAATGACAACGACATTGTCTTCCTCTGCAACTGTTTTCGGTTTCTTTTTCCGTATTATCGTTTTCTTTGTCTTAACCGCTGCAGTTTCATCATCCTTACTTCCGCGCCTAAATTTCGTTGTATATTCTTCTATTACCTCTGTGTCTGATTCGATCGATGGTTGCTGTGTCAATTCGTGTTTTGTTGTGTGTTGTGTGATTGTTATATGATGTTGTTGCGCTGGTGCTTCTGTGGTTTCTGAAATGTATACAGAACAAGTGTGATATGATTAACGTGTCGTGTTTCCCGCCGTTTCATTGCTTGCTTTACTTGGTTTGACTTCTATCACTCGGATTAAACGACTGTTCGGTTCAAGGCACTCTACATATTTTCAACAATATCCAAATTCACCATGTCGAAAATATACAAGTACCTTGCATCGAACAATTCCTTATCCAATGTGTCATATGAATTATATGTGTCTTCTGTGTGTTGTAATTGGTGATGTGTCCTCCGATGGTGTCTGATTCAGTGTAATGATGTAAATACTTACCTCCTCTATTTCCTTATCCCTCTCCTCCTCCTATCCCGATCACAATTACCCTACTTCCGACAGAATACACCAATCTACCTAAACTTATCGTCTCTTGGAAACCTCATTTCAAACCTCCCTCTACTCTTTATCGCCCTCTAATCGTCATCTAATCAACGTCAACAGGTCATCGAGTCCTTTACCTAGTTCGTAACGTCCGTCTCATCTGTGACAATGGCATAACTTTATAACAATAATACTCACCCACTACGTGTTCCAGGTGTTCGGCTTCGATAGAAACACTTGCTAATTTCGCGAAAGGTATTACAGATTCGGGCAGATCTGACTCAAGTTCACCGGTAGTTTGTAATTCGGTGACAATAATTCCTTGCTGAATTTCCTCTATACCCCGTGCCGTTTTACTTTCCGGCTTTGTAACTTCAAACTCTAAAACTACATCTTCCGGTTGAACTTCCGTTTTTAATGCAACTTCCCGTTTAATAACGTCAGGTTGTGCACTCGCTTCTTTAGCAACGCCTTTTATAACTTCCTTCGATTCCGTTTCTGTTGCTGTCACTTGCGTGACTTCCAGACTTTCTTTGACGCGGAATGAAACTTCAGCAGTAGCTGATTGTGTCTTTTCTTCGATTATCAATGTACTCTCGCTTTCCTGTGTCACAGGTTGCGATTGTTCAATGCTTTCAAATGGTATTTGTTCTGGTGCGATCTTCTTGGTTTCCGGTTTAATGTCTTCTTTCAATTCTTCGGTTGTCGATGATGGAACAACTTGTGATTTTTGTGCTACATGAATACCCAGAAGACTTGGCTCTGCTATTTGTTTCGTTGGTTCTTCCGGTGTTGGAAGTCCTTTTTCTACTTCGCCGAATGCAACTTCCGAAATAGATAAAGATATTAATTCTTCTAAATTCGGCTTGCCCTTTTGTTCCTCGGGTGCTTTGGGCTGTGGAAGATCTTCTGCTCTTGTCACTGTTAATACTTCCGTTGTTTCTGCTACTTCTATACCTGACAATTGAGGCAATGCTTTCTGTTCTTTCGGTGCTTCTGGACTTGGTAGATCTTTTTCCTTTTCCGTGGAGACTACCTCCGATACTGTGATGAAACTTAGTTCTTCTACGTCTGGTTTTCCCTTTTGAGTTTCAGGCTTCTCCTGTTTTTGTAATTCTTCCACTTCAGTTACTGTTAAGACTTCCGTCTTCTCAGCAACTTCTCTACCAGTCAGTTGAGGTTGAGCAGTCTTCTCACTTGGTTTTTCAGGTGCTGGCAATGTTTCTTCAAATTCATTGGAAACTACTTGAGATACCATAATAGACGTAAATTCATCTACTTGTGGCTGACCTTTCTGTTCTTCAGGTAATTTAGGTTTTTCTAGTTCCTCGACGTTCGTGACGGTCAAAACTTCAGTCTTCTCAGCTATTTCCCTGCCCGTTAGTTGAGGTTGAGCAGTCTTCTCACTTGGTTTTTCAGGGGCTGGTAATGTTTCTTCGAATTCATTGGAGACTACTTGAGAAACCATGATAGACGTTAATTCATCCACTTGTGGTTTTCCTCTCTGTTCTTCGGGTAACTTGGGTTTTTCTAATTCTTCGACATTTGCTACTGTTAAAACTTCAGTCTTCTCAGCTATTTCTCTGCCAGTTAGCTGTGGTTGAGCTGTTTTTTCACTTGGCTTTTCTGCTTCTGGCAATGTTTCTTCCAATTCGTTAGAAACAACTTGTGAAACCATTATAGATGTTAATTCGTCGATGAGTGGTTTTCCTTTTTGTTCTTCTGGCAATTTGGATTTTTCTAGTTCCTCGACACTTGCAACTGTCAAAACTTCAGTCTTCTCAGCTATTTCTCTGCCAGTTAATTGCGGTTGTGCGATCTTCTCACTTGGTTTTTCTGCTTCTGGTAATGTTTCTTCGAATTCGTTAGAGACGACTTGCGAAACCATTATAGATGTTAATTCATCAATTAATGGTTTTCCTTTCTGTTCTTCTGGCAATTTGGATTTCTCTAGTTCCTCGACACTTGCAACTGTCAAAACTTCAGTCTTCTCAGCTATTTCTCTGCCAGTTAGCTGCGGCTGAGCAATCTTCTCGCTTGGTTTTTCTGCTTCTGGTAATGTTTCTTCAAGCTCGTTCGAAACAACTTGCGAAACAATAATTGATGTTAATTCGTCCACTTGAGGTTTGCCTTTCTGTTCTTCCGGTAACTTCGGTTTTTCCAATTCTTCGACATTTGTTACAGTTAATACTTCAGTCTTCTCAGCTATTTCTCTACCAGTTAGCTGTGGTTGAGCAATCTTCTCACTTGGTTTCTCAGCCTCTGGTAATATCTCTTCCAATTCGTTCGATACGACTTGAGAAACCATTATAGATGTCATTTCATCAACTTGCGGCATTCCTCTTTGTTCCTCTGGCAATTTCGGTTTCTCCAGTTCTTCAACGCTTGCCACTGTCAAAACTTCTGTCTTCTCAGCTATTTCTCTACCAGTTAATTGTGGTTGAGCTGTCTTTTCAGTTGGTTTTTCAGGAGCTGGTAACATTTCTTCCAATTCATTAGATACCACTTGAGAAACCATTATAGAGGTCAATTCATCCAGTTGCGGTTTGCCTTTCTGTTCTTCCGGTAATTTGATCTTTTCAAATTCTTCGACATTGCTAACAGTAAGTACCTGGCTTGTCTGAGCAATCTCTCTTCCTGACATTGTCGGTTGTGCTGTCATTTGACTAGGCATTGTCGATGGTACCAATGTTTCTTCAGTTTCATGAGACACTGTCTGCGAGATAGTCAATGAAGTCATCTCTTCAACTCCTGGCATTCCTTTATGAGTTTCAGGTGTTTCTGTTTTAATAAATTCCTTCGCACTGATCATAGTAAGCACTTGCATGGTTTCTGCAATGTCGCGTCCAGTTAAACTAGGTTCAGCTACCTTTTCTGTCGGAACTTCCGGACTAGGAAGAACATCTTCCTTCTCCGTAGACACAGTTTGCGAAATTGACAGAGATACCAGTTCTTCAAGACCTGGAACTCCTCTTTGTTCTCCAGGTTTCTGAATTTCTGCCAATTGTTCTACGTTGGACACTGTCAATACTTCCATCGTCTCAGCGACGTCTCTGCCGAATAGATTAGGTTGTGCTGCCCTTTCAACAGGGACTTCCGGTGTAGGCAATGTATCTTCGGCTTCTTGCGACACTACTTGTGAGACTGTCAAAGGTGCTAATTCCTCGACACCTGGTTTTCCTCTTTGTTCCTCCGGAGCTTTAGTTGCTGCTAGCTCTTCTGCACTTGCTACTGGCAATACTTGATAAGTTTCAGCAACGTCTCTTCCAAGTAAACTCGGCTGCGCTGTCTTTTCCGTTGGAACTTCAGCAGTGGGCAATGTTTCTTCCGCTTCGTTGGAAATCACGTGTGATATTGTAAGCGGAGTTAATTCGTCCAATTTTGGTTTACCTTTCTGTTCTTCTGGACGTTTCACGGTAAGATCCTCAGCTTCTACAACCGTAGTTATTTGTGAAGTCTCTGCAGCTTCTCTACCAGTGACGTTGAAGTCTGCTTTTTGATCTTTAGGTGCAGTTTCACAAACTAAAACTCCTTCCGTTTCGTTGGAGACGATCTCACAAACGGACATGGAAGATAGTTCTTCCACTCCAACTTTTCCTTGTTGTTCAACCATCTTCGTCATCTTTTCCAACGTTTCTGCAGTTCCTGCTGTGATTATTTGCAAGACTTCCGGTACTTCTCTTCCAGTCAGGCTAGGTTGAGCTTGTTGTTCCTTCGGAACAATCGCTGCTGGAAGAACATCCTCGATTTCGTTGGAAAGCACCTCGGTGATCGTAACTGTGCTCAATCCTTCGAACTGAGGTTGACCTTTCTGTTGTTCCGGCTTGAAGTCTTTGCCTTCGAAAGTGTCTTCTCTTTCAGCCACTGTCGTTTCTGTCTTCACAACCGTCTCTATCGTTGTTTGAGTCAGAGTCGCCTGAGATGATACTCGTTTCTCTTCCTGAATTTCCTGAGTGCTCTGAATACTTTCTACCATCGATCCAACGACAGTTTCGAGCAGACTGATATCCTGCGTAGCTTTCACCTCTTCTCTTCTAGGAGCGACATCAAAAGTGCTTTCCTTGTCTTCTGTGACCGTCTCAGAAACTTGCAGTGGTTTTACATCCTGAATGTCGATATCTGCCTTCTGAGTTTGTGGTTTGAACTGACCTTCAAACGTGCTTTCACTCTCTTCGACTATACTTTCATTAACGATGATACTTTCGAACGTATCCTGACCAGGTACAGCTACCTGAGGTTTAATATCCAAATCTTTCGGTTTGTCAGGTATGTCCACCTGAGATTCAATCATTGTTGTCTCTACACTACCATGTTCAGTGATAATAGTACTAACAGCAGTTTGAGAAGTGTCCAGTTTCTTCTCCTTCAACACTTCTTCAACTTCTGCCGATGTCACTTCGGTGATGGATATTCCATGGCCCTCTTCGAACGAAGGAATAGCCGTAGTTGTAACTGTTCTTGGATATTTATCAAAAACACCTTCTTTCTCAGCACCAGGTATTTCTTCTACGATGATAGGTTCTAGAGCTTCCTGTCTCGGATGTGCTTTGACTTCTGTCTTCTCAAGTGGCTCAACAGAGCCAGTACTTTGGTCGATGAATACCTGAGCTGTTTGTGCAACGTCCATACCAACTTTTGTTAATGTTACAGCGGCTGTACTTTCCTCGAATTTCGTCACAGTCATAGTGTCTTCCTTGTCTTGGGTGATCACATGAGCAACTGTCACGCTTCTTCCTTCGACGAAGCTGACATTTGCACTCTTCTCGTCAGGTTTGAACTTCTCATCGAATGTTGTGCTATGTTCCTGAGGAACTGTTTCACTGATGTCAACGCTTTCCAAAGTCGTCTGCGTCTGACGAGCTTCGACTGTTGTTGGCTGAGGTGCTTTTGGAATTTCACCGAGACCTTCTCGCAGATTAACTTCCAGCTGTTCGGCAACTTCCTTTCCTTCCATTGCTGGTTTTGCAACTTCTTCACGAGGTTTCTTCATCGCGGATAATTCTTCCTCTACATCCTGTGTAGTTGTTGCTTCGGTGATAGCAATGAATCTGTTCTCATCTACAGTAACACGAGCACTGGTTGTTAACAATGGTATTTCTACGATCTTATCAATTTCTTTCTCTGCCAGTACTTGTTCAATTTGTTCCACTGTTTCGAACGGCTTCTGGCCAATTTGTGCAGTTGCAGTTGTAGGTTTAACAATGTCCACTTCACCTGTGCTCAAATTCGTGATAACTTCAGTCTTCTCAGCAACCTCGTGACCGGAAATGATATCTCGCACTGCAGATCGTGCTGTTTCCTGTTCGACTGTCTTCAGAATCTCTTCTCGATCAGCCACACTGACTTCCATGACAGTCGTAACACGTTTGCCTTCTTCAACAGATAATTCCACCTGTTGCAATTCCGGTTTGAATTGACCTTCAAAAGTTTTCTCTCGATCTTGCGGTATATCCTGAGTTACTAGAACACTTTGGAAGACTTCCTGCGACGGTTGTGCCTGCTTAGACTCCGGTTTCTCGATCTTCACTTCAGCCACGGAATCTTCGATGGAAACTGCAATGGTTTCTGCAATACCATGAGTAGAATCAATTCCAATCGATGCTGCATGTTTCGATGGTTCTTCTTTAGAAATATATACGGATTCCTTATCAGCCGGAGTCACTTGCGATATCATCACGATGTTTTTACCCTCCTCGAGATCAACGTTTGCAACTTTGTTCTCTGGCATTGAACTAGGCAAGAATTTATCTTCACTCTCTTGAATCATCGGTTGCGACTCTATCAATGGATTGAATGGTACATGATCCGGCATTGCAGTTGCAGCTGATGGTTTTTCTTCAACGAAATCGCCAGTGCTAAAATCAACAACTTGCATCGTCGTTTCTGCTACCATGTGGCCACCAACCAGAGTCTTCCCTGCGGTTTTCATTTCAGGGAGTTCTTTCGATTTATACTCCTCCTCTTTATCTTCCAATACAACCGATGAAACTTGAATACTTTGTTCTTCGACTAAAGACAAATCTGCCAAAGCTTGCGTTGGTGCTTTTTCCTTTGTGAAAACTCCTTCCGCCTCTGTAGGTTGAGTCTCCGAGCTGATCACCGCTTCTAATGGAATACTCGATGGCAAGGCTGATGCTGAGACTGGTTTTAATTCTTCCAATTTCCCAGCACTACTGTCCACAGTAACTTCAGTCTGTTCAGCTATAACATGACCTGCAAATTCAACACTGGCTTGTTTCTCTGATGGTTTTTCAGGAATACGCAGAATATCCTCTTTGTCAGCTGGTATCTCAGTGCTGGTAGTAACGCTGAGGATTTCATTGATCGCTACTTCAGCGACGTTAGTTATCACAGGTTTGTCCGTGAACTCTTTTTCAGTTTCTGTTACAATGGTCTCAGTTTGAACGATACTTTCAAACGGTAAACGTTCCTCCTTCGCAGCGAAGCTCGTTGGTGCTTCAATTGTCAAAGTTCCAGGATGTGCTGCTGCTGTGATCTCAGTAAGCTGAGCGACTCTGTGTGCATCGAAACTCGTCGTTGCTTGTTCTTCTTGCATTTCCAATTTCTTCCAGTATTCTTTCTCTTTATCCGATACAATAGTCTCAGTTACTGTGACGCTCATACCTTCTTCGAATGAAACGTCGACAGTCTTCTTGTCAGGTCTTACAAAGTCCTCCATCGGTTGTTCTAAGTCAACAGCTGCAGTTTCTGATGCGATTACACTGCGGAAGGTGATGTGATCTTCCGTAGCAGTTGCAGTTGGTGCATCTTCTGGTTTAAATTCACCAATATTGTCAGTCGTTGTTGTCTCACTCGTCTGTGCAACAGCATGAGTCGGAATATCGAAAATGGCGGACTTGGTTTCTGGTTTTTCAGCTTCAGGCAGAGAACTCTCCTTGTCCTCTGCTGTAACTGCAGAAACGATTAAACTTTCGCCCGTTACAAATTCAAGATTTGCTGTTCTATCTGTTGGCTTTATTTCTGTGAACGGTGCCTCCGTTTCTCTCGTCTGCACCTCCTCTGCAACTGCAGTTTCGATAGGTAAAATCGTAGTTTTGGGTTTAGCTTCGGTGAAAGATTCCTCTGGTAAGTCACTCAATCCAGTGTCACTCAAGATCTCAAACTTAGAAGCTACACCTTGCGTTACAATATCAACCGTAGCTTCTACACCTTTTGGTTTTTCTTCTCCCGTGAAGATTCCTTCTTTGTCTTCAGGATACGTTATGCCAACTACGACACTTTCACCTTCTTCAAAAGTAACTTCAACCTTCTTACTATCAGGCTTAACATCTTCTTGCAGAGGAGCTTCTTTCTCTGACACCGAAACTTCAGTCTGTTCAACGATATCCAATCCGGTTTGCTGTTGACTGGCAAACTCTTCCTTCGTCTTCTCTTCCTTCAAAATATTAATATTACTCGCGAGAATAGTCTCCTCCATTTCAGCAACTTCATGTCCTCCAGTTATACCCAAAGTGACTTTTCTCTCCTTTGGTAGATCTTCTACAGTTAATTTCTCTTCGTTCAACACCGTCATCACTTCCGTCACAGTCAGTTTCTCTGTCTTCGAACAGATTTCAACCTCCGCACTCTGTTTCGACGGTTTACCATCTTCTTCTCTAATCTTCTCCGTCTCCGCGATATTCGTTTCAGTCACTATCAACTCTTCCAAGGCATCTTGTTGTGGCATTGCTTTTCCTAGTGTCGGTTGATCGACGCTCATGTCACCGGCTCTTTGTTCAACCAAAGTTTCAGACTTCAATGCAACCGTGTGACCAGATACAAGTGGCTGAGCCGTATAATCCTGTGGTTTCATGTCAGGAGTGTACAAATTCTCCAAGTCATGTGTCATCACTTCCAACACACTGGCTCCTGATCTTCCCTCTGTGAGTTCTAAGATCGCCGTCTTCTCATCAGGTTTCACGTCTGCTTTGTAAACATCTTCCTTCTCCGCAATTTCTTGCATCGCCACGGTGATACTCTCCAAAGGTACTTGAGATAATTCAGCTATTCCAGCTGTAGGTTTTTCCGGAACGTACTCACCTGTCGGTGAATGTGTTCTAACTTCTTCAAATACAGTTGCAATTTGAGTTGTAAATTCTGTATTTGCATATGCTCCCTTAACTTCAGCCAGTTTCGTGTACTCTTCTTCTCTTTCATTGACCATCACCATCGTCGTGTGTACACTTTCTATCTCGTTCAAGGCAATTTCTGCGATCTTCGATTCAGGAACTTGATCTTTCTTCACCGGTGCCAGATCTTCATCAGGGATCGTCTCATCGATGACGGTTTCCTGTAAACTTATAGGTTCTATCTTGGCAACACCGGACGATGGTATCTCTTTGGTAATCTCTCCTAAATTACCCTCGGCATGAGTTTCTTGAATTTCCAATGAAACTACTGGATGTGTTGGTACTGTTTTGCCACGATGAGATTCCGGCATCTCAAAGATCTTCAAGTCAGCTTCCTTCTCGATCGACGTCGTCTGGAATACTTCGACCCCTCTTACAGCATCGTAGCTCGTTTCGACAATGCGTTCTTCAGGTTTAACGGCTTCTTCCATCTTAGCTTCACGATCGTGAGTTAAAGTTTCATGAACCATTTTAGCTTCGATCAGTTGCACCGAAACGGTACCACTTTCCGTTACATACTTCAGTTCTTCCTTAAAGTCTGAAGGATAATCGGCAGTTTGTATTTCCGATACCAGTACATATTCTTCAGGTCTGATAGAGGTTTCAGCCAGTGCTCCTGTAGGTTTTTGATCAGGTTGATAGATTCCTTCGGATTCCTGAACAACGGTGCTACTTATCGAGCCAACTTGAAGCGGAGATATGGAAGTGTCGGCCATTTTGGTATCCGGCTTGTCACCTGGTTGATAATCCTTCTCTTTCTCTGATGCTACAGTCTCTACGGTTATTGCAGATGTTATTTCAATCACGTTCAAATCAGCCGTTGCTTTCTTGCTTTCTTCTATCTTCAAATCGGATTCTCTATGCTCCGTTTCTACGGTAGACACTGCTACACCCTCTAGCAGAGTGACATTAGGTGTTGCTTCAAAGGTATCCGTTTTACGTTCAGAAATAAATACACCTTCGCTCTCCTGAACAACATCTTGTTGTACAATAGCCGTCTCATTTCCAGAAGAAATACCAACTTGTGCCTTTTGACTCGGTGGTAACCTTCCCGGAACATATTCACCTTCTTTTTCTGGCGCATGCATTTCTTCCGTGACACGTTGTTTCTGCGATATTACCGATTGTGTGGCTACTTCCGTTGGAACTATTAATTCTGGATAGTATTTTCCAGGTTTATCCTCTGCTCGTACTTCTTCGACAACCAATGGTTCAACAGCGGTGACGTTCACTCTGGGTTTTGTAGGAACAGTTTTCATAGGTTCCAATTTGTCCTCGGAAAGACCTTCTTGAACTTCGTACACTGAGAGTCCTATCTGTGGTAAAATACTGTCTTCCGCTGTTGCAGTCAACGGTGAAACAAAGTCCTCCGTTGGAACTTCTTTCTGATTGACCATCGTCTCGTAAACAGTTGTTGCTTCTTGAACAGTAACGCTTACTTCGGCTGTTCTGCTCATCTCTTGCTTAGCAATGGTCAAACTAGACCCTGCATCGTTAGTTAGAGTCTCGCTGATTACAATACCTTCTGATGGAATTATACCAGGCGTTGCTTCGTACGATGTTGGTTTAAATGTATCTGAAAATTCACCGGTTGATGCTTGAACCGTTGTTTCGGTAGTTGAATAAGGTTCTACCGGTGAAATAGACAGAGATGCCTTGCGTTCGACGGGTTTGATACTAGCAATATCATCGATTTCTTTTTCTTGTACTGGTACCAAATGTTCCGTCAATGGTGTAATGGTATCCATGGTTAACTTTGCAGTCTCCAAGTCTGGTTTTCCAGGCGCCTGTTCAATAGTACGATCTAAAGGTACTATCTGATGGCGTTGACTGGATACATTGAGTACAATAGATGATATTGTTTTGTCACCCTGAATTTCAAATTCCTCGATCTCTTCTAATTCGACCTCATCACGACCAATTTGAGGCCGTTTTGGTTTCAATTCTTTCCTAACTTTACGAATGATTTCTTCCTCCTCTACAATATCTTTTTCTAAATCATCGCGTTTTTTATCTTTACGAGTCAGTCTGCCCTTCGAATCTGTTTCAACGATAACGACTTCCTCCTCAATCTCCTCCACGTCTTCCCTTTTCTTCTTCTCCTTTTCCGTATCCTCGACTTCCTCGATTTCTACAACCTGAACCCCCTCGTCCCTATCTTCCTTTGTATCCTCGATTTGTTCCATCGTTTTCCTATCATTGCGTTTGCGAAGTGTCGTGTGTGCTTGCCGTGTGTCCTCGTATTCTGTGGAAAGTATGTGAGAATTTCTGTGTAAGACGCGTACGTGTTATGTGACAGAGTGAATAACCATCTTCCCTTTTTATCATCATACTACTAGAAACGTAATTATAACAGCTAGCTCTCTTTCTCTCTCGCTTTCAGACTTCATGCGACGAATCACTTTTTTTTTTTTGATGCGGATGCTTCTCACCAAGACAAAAGTAATCGTGCTCTAACGAAACAACAGTAAATTACCTACGGACAGTGCACGGCGGAACGAGCGTTGTGTGAAAATTAAAGGTAGAAAACAGCGGACACTGGACGGACAGCGTGTTTCCATTTCGTGCGGCTTCCAAAGGTATCGTATTTATTTACCATCAAATTGATTCGTCATTTTTGTGATGGCTTCATCGACGATCGACCCTTAATTACTGACGTATCATATTCGAAACATCTCTATCTTCTATCTCTTTAAATATCTTAAGATTCTTTAACACTTTCAAATTTCATTTCTTTTTAATTTGATTGAAGAGATATTTTTAGATTTTCCAATTTCTTTTTTATTATAATATTTTACGTTCTTGCAATTGAATATTTTAGTATTGGAATGTAACGATGAAGTGGTGCAATTGGAATAGTTCTTCGCCATTTTGGAAGAATCGAACTTCAGTAATTCAGGGTCGTGTATTGTGAAATGTAACTTGTATAAAAATTCAACGTGAGGGATACGTGGTACGATGATAACGCTAATCAATACTGATATCTGAGATCATTTGTTTCATTGTCTTTTTTTTTAGTTGTGTTTGAAAATGTAAGAAAAATTGTCCCCGTATTTAAATGACGAGTTACGATGTCTCTGGAATGTTTTGTTTTTACTCTTAACTACGTTTGTGTACTGTGCAGTGCTGAGTCGCAGGCACTAGGCATGCGTTGTTTAATAACAAGTGGTACATGTGTAAAGTTGTGTAGTATAAAGAAATAATAATAGGCCGGCCAGAAGTCAAACCAACATTAACACAAAAAAAAGGGAATAAAACGAGACGCTTGTC
Organism: Cerceris rybyensis; assembly: GCA_910591515.1. Lineage (NCBI taxonomy): Eukaryota > Metazoa > Arthropoda > Insecta > Hymenoptera > Crabronidae > Cerceris > Cerceris rybyensis. The sequence continues at coordinate 13,598,431 of OU342790.1, forward strand.
TGTTACACATCGTGCTCGCTAATTGTAAAAAAAAAGAAAACAATCTTTTCTAAAATCATCGCCAATCATGTCAATGGCAATAATTGGTAATTCTGTTACAAATTGGTAACTTGTAAGGTGTGTAATTTGAATGTGTAACAATAACAAGGAAATCTTAAAAATACAGAGAAAGCAACTTTCATTCATTGTTAACTTATACTGTGAAATATCAATGTGCAAGCAAGTTCGATGTTGCAAGTTAAACGAACGACACATAAATGCAGAGGCTCGTTTCATCAAGATGATCTATTCAAAACGTGTCTCAAAATATATCAGTCATATTTAAATATTTGTTATATTGCAATAAATATAAATAATATTAAAACAAATATAAACATTTCTAATGCTTCACCGTTTCTGAGAAAAAATCTGATTATAGCTTATTAAAGTGTGAACAATAGAATATTAAAAAATTGGAATGTGACCGTTGAAAAAAAAATTCTGCAAATATTAATTTGCAACGTCTTTACATTGAAACTTTGACGTTCTGATAAAAAAGTGGCTTTTCTACGCTAAAGAAATGTTTATTTCTCACTATTCAAAAAAGTATAAGACTAAATGTCGCACTCCAATATGTTGTCATTTTTAAAGTATGCTTAAAAATGATCTTTTAGAAACGTGTAAAAAACGTAACATATAAAATTGCACGGCAAAGAAAGACAACGTACAGAAATCGTTTCTGAAGTGCATAACAATAAATCAGTAGCATCGATCAAATCTTCCATACTTACATAAAAACTCTCTCGTCATTGCGAAGCTCAAAACGCGAAGCGTCGATCGTTTTACGTGAAGCTGGATTTTCGTGGATGTTTATTTAATAGAGTGATTATTAATTGATTGGAATTTGGTGAAAAGTAGGATGGATATTGCGAATGAAGGGGACCGCGCGTGGAAAGCATAGCGGCTTAAGCAGAAAATATTTCACTGCTATTATTCGATCAAGTAAAGCTTCATGCATCTGAAAGAATAATAAAATACAATCATTACGTAGAGAGCGTATCGTACGTTCTTGATGCGTATACTTCAATATACTTAGTTTCTTTCTCTCTGCTCTATCGACGTTATTAGTTTTGTCAATTTAAGATGAAACAGTTAAGATGAAAACTTTTCGTTAAATAATACATACTTCTAGCATGAAAATTTTTTTTAGTTAGCCGATTATTTAATGAGTCGACGAATTAGATATTTTTGGTATCCGTACAGAATTACCACATTCGTTTTTCTCTTCGAAATAAGTCAGACTTAAAGTTTGAAGTTCGTAAACGATGATACTTGATTCTTTCGATCAAGTATTATTAAGAAATGATAATAAAATACTTGAATTATACCTTAATCTATATCAATCCTATGTCAATAGGAAAAAATATATTACAGAGTAAAAAATAAAAATAAAAGACGAAGAAGACAACGAAAAATGTCGATGTGGTGTTGACTGCTCGGACACTGCGTTGTTTCTCGATGGAATGATAATAAACATTATTAAATGATGCTCTTCATTCGTTAATCGAATGGTGAATTATATGAATATGTATATATATTTCCCATGCACTGAAACTCGTTGCTTCAAACCTTTAATTTCTCGAATATCTTGCTTGTGGATGGCTTTTCTTTCCTCCCTCCTCTCTGTAATCAGAAAACCCATTTTTTCTTCGCATGGGATTCATGGGAGAAGGAACAAGACAAAACACACACACACAGTGATTATATGGCACGCCATGGGGAGAAATAAAAATGACGATTTTATTCCAGGATAATACAAACGTACAATGTACAACGATACAGAATTACGACGAAATATGAATTATTTCGTCCCGCGAGATTATGTACAAAAATGCATGCTTACTTAAAATTATAGTTAGCAACGAAGCTGCATATTTACAAGAGAAATGTACAGATTTGATTTATTATTAGCCAGCCACGCAAGCACACTGTAAAAACATGGAACTTCTTCTTTCTGGAAAGAAGCTGCAACGGATTCTTTTGAGGTTGCATATACGAGATTTGTTAATACATCGATGCTTCTTGTATTTTATTTCAAACTCCACATCACGCAGTTTCGACTTACCCATGAAATGGACCTCCGTTTTGCGGACTACATCCACTCGTTCTGTAGCACGTTGCTCGGTCTCGACCTGAATCATTTTTTACAATGCATTCTACACCATAACTTCATTTTTTTTTCATGTCATCAACTACCATTAACTGTCCCTTATTTTTCATTTCATAATTTTTCCTCTTTTTCTATTTAACACTAGAACTATCGGCGTTAAATCTACCACAGTTAAATATATTAAATAAATACTTTGAAAAAGGAGGAATCGAGTGGCGAAAAGGATGATCAATAAGATGATTTATGTATTTTGTGGTGAACGCAGAGTTTTTGTTCTATGGCTCTTTTATGAACTTGGAGAATTTTTGGTAACTTTGACTAGTTTGGTAGTTCTAGTGTTAATATTAGAATTAAAATGAGCAATCCTTCCGACAATATTTTTATAAATTTCATTAGTTGCAAATTGCAGCAATAGAACACTTTATTATTAATTATACTTCAATTTATGTTAATAGTCTTTATATTTACAATTTTAACTTTAGAGTTTCTATTGATGCAATTAGTAACTCTCTCTTTAAGTTCCCTCCCGAGATTATCGCAAGTCCCTCGAGATATAAAATGGTAAAACAGATCCCTGAAATGATATCAATTTGTAATTTCATAATTTCATTCCTTACTTCCGTGACTTCCGTAACTTCCCAAGCACGAGGTCTGAAGTCCTCCGGAGCGAAGTGCGTGAGGACCTCCTCAACAGTGACATGTTGTAACTCGATCATCCTCATGAAAGCACGGAAGCCAACAGTTGCAGCTACGACACTCTCATCCGTAGTTGTTTCTTCTGTCAGAACTTGAGTGATAAGAGGACCATGTCCCTCTCTTTCCACCAATTGAACCAGCGCATTTTGAGCCTCAGGTGTCTTCAAGGCAGGGAAAATACCTGTCCTGTAGAGGGTTTCATTGATCTCATTCACGGTAACACCTTGTCGCACCAAGTAACCGATCGTTGCCAATTCTCTCAGAGGAGACTCTCCAGGTCCAAATTCCTTTGCGTGAAGTGTCTCCATGATTTCTTCGACCTCTCTCGCAATATTTTCTCGTTCTCTCTCAACAATCTCTTCGACAGTGATTTCTTCGCGAACTTTCACCTTCTCAGCCTTCTTCTTCTTCTTTGGTTTCTCTTCGATCTCTTCCTTAGCTTTCTCTTCTACGACTTCTTCTACTACGGTTTTCTTCGCTCTTCTCTGTTTTGCTTCCATTCTTCTAACTTCTTGAATGCTGGTTTCTGTATGCACCTCCGAAACTGAGACAGTCTGCAAGGTTTCTGATGTTACCTGAGCACGATCAGTTATCGTTTCAACGGTGAAGTCTGGTGCTATGTCCTCGGTCATCACTTCAGAGACTGCGACGACGCTTCCACGTTCTTCGATGACTCTCTTGGCACGTTCTTCGGGCCTTGGGGCGATTTCTCGAGGTTTCTGGTCGTCGATTTTCTTCAGAGATGCTGTTGCTTCTGTGAGAACTGGCTCCTGGATCGGTACGATCTTCTTTGCTCGTGACACCTGAAGTGATAGGGGTTGATGGAATATTTGATACGTTAAGGATAGTAACTGGATTATTGGAACACTTTGTACCTCCATTGGTTTCTCTTCGATGATCTCTGTCGACTCGAGCACCTGAGTCTCCTCGATATCAACGATTTTCCTGAAAGATTTTGATAATTGTATATATAAATGCAATGATCTGATTAATTATCCATTTAAATATGTTTGAAGTGGTTTACTAACTTTTCTTCCGGCTGTTCTTGAGGCATTATCTTTTCTTTGTGGACTTCCTTCTTGTCGATTTTAACTTTCTCAGTTTTAACTTTTTCTTTTAGTTCCTTCGCCTTCTTTAGCTCTGGCTTCTTCTTTTTATGTGGCTTCTCCTCGTCTGGCTTTTTCTTTGGTTTCGTTTCAACCGTTTGCTCTTCGACTACTTCTTCGAAATCGAAGAATTTCTTCTCTCCTGTTACGTCTGTAACGAATAAAAACATGATATGATTTTGAAAATGTAAAGTATAAAATAATAAATCTATTTCGTTATGTTATCATAAGATAATTGTAAATTTGATATACCTGTCACGTGTAGCTTGGCTTTTGATATTGCCAAACCAATTTCGCTGGTAGCTTTGCAAACATATGTGGCGTCGTCTTCCTCGGTGGCCCTTTTAATCAATAACGAAGTTTTCTTTTCCTCGTCGAAGATGCGCACCTTCACGTTCTCCGTGTTCATGATCAACTTGTCGTTCTTATACCAAACAACGTCTAGAAATAAAAAAAGTATGATGTTTCAAATTTTCCGCTTGGAATATCTCCCATCTTTACAAACGTCAACAAAAAGTCTTAGCCCTTTGCACTTCGAGTACTTTTTATTAGGTGCTACCAGCTACTCCAATACTATTTACCCGGTTTGAGTGCACATCAGTGGAAAATTAAAAATCTTGCTTCGATATTAACAAAGAAGCGTATACATTTCGAAATTATGTTTTACAATATAAAAAGACACTGCATTTATCTGACAATGAAACTCTGAGCTTTTATTACAATGTCGCTGCTATGGCGACAACGGATTGCAAATGATTAAAATTTGTAGATGTTTAGTGAAAAATTAAGTACCAAAGAAATAACTGTGAATCGCGACAATAATCATTTTTGGAAAATGAAAATGAAATTTATAATACCTGGAGCAGGATTTCCGGAATATGTGCACTCGAACACAGCGCTTTCACCTTCTTTCGCGTAAATGTCCGTTATTTCTTGAATGAATCTCGGTATAGATTGCGTGGCTGAAAGGAAGAAAAATCGTTATAGAAAACTTTAAAATCTTTTTTGAAACTACAGAGAGAGACATTTACCTGTTTTCATGGTAGACGACTGCGTGACAACTGGCGTGACCCCGATGTCAGTAATCTGATTAGTTATGAAAAAGATACACACATCGAAAAACACAGTTTCATGCCAAATAATAGATTTAAAATGAAAAACAATAGTTTAGTTTCATTGTTAGTATCAAAACAATACCTGACATGGTGCCTCTTTCATCCTCGCTATGGTGTCCGCTACAAGATACCTCGGAAGTCGACATATTTCCGGCTAATCCGAGATTTCCGCTGCACTGACTTTCAAGTAATAAAAATTCCTGCAATTCCTCTTGGCTATCAGCCGTGTGCAATTGCTGAAATGCTTCTAAATCAATTTCTCTCGGCTCTAGAGGATACATTCGTGGATCCATCATGAAATTCCCGAAGCGACGCTCTTTCGACCATCTAGCTACAGGAATTCGAGATTTTGGATAAGTGTGATATTTTCTCGAATGATCATACTCCAATTTATCCTCGATAGTTCTTCCACTCGTGTAATCTTGTTGTACAAATTTAAATATCTTTCCGTCCTGTTTACTGTGGCCACTTCCGGTTGACGCCTCACTGTTTTCCTCGATCGGCGACAAGTAAAATGCTGGCTCCGGAACGGTCAAGAATTCCGAATGTATTTGACCTTGAATTCTCTTCTCAGATTTTGGCGGTGGAAATTCACTGAAATCTAAAACGATTTTTTTTCTTCGATTCATTGATATTTCCATGGATGTTTCATCTTTTGGGATGGAAATTTCGTCAACGTGCTTCTTTGCTTCTTCTTTGGTTTTGCTTCCTTTAATCAATTTGTTCATGGCGAATTTTTCCATGGATGTTACATATTTTACTTTCTCGGATCGTGTTGGCGACGGAGATTTCAATTTTATCGTCTTCCTGGCAATTTTTTCTTTCTCCATTGTTGAAGACTCCGCAAGTTTCGCGCGTTTTGCTCGGATTGGCGATGGCGAGCGAGTTTTCAATTCTAGATCGGAGTCAGAAATATTTCTAGGTCTTATCAGCGATCGAGATGTCTTTTCAGCAATGGCTTTAGGTACGTATAACTTCGTTTTCTGAGTATCAGCCGATTTGCTAATCACATTCGCAACAACCTCTTGTTTCACACTGGACATTGTTGCAGTTGATTTCACCTCTACATTCCTCTTCAAAGTGCACTTCTTTTCTAATGTCTGTTTCAAACTCTTCTTCTTTACCACTTTATTAATCTTCTCTGTTTTCAATTTCTCACTTTTTCCATCCTCTACGATCCTCTCCTCTCTTCGACTTGAAACAAAGTCCTGCGAGGTTTCACTTCGTATATTTTCTTCGCAAGAAACATTCATCTCCCAAGAATACTCCTTAAATTCTCGTTTGACTTCAATCGAGTCTGAATATCTTCTCGACAAGAAGAATCCTTTCGAAGTACCATCATCCTCGATCATCCTTACCCCGTCATCCTCAACGTTCATTAGTGTCTTCGTCGACGAGAATTCGCTGACCAACGTTGAACTATCACGTTGTGAATTCTCGTCTATGACGGCATGATCGTCGAGACTGTCCGTTGAAAAACTGCATTCCGGTTCACTCAGCATGCAATCAATCTTATCCATCTGGCCATCACGATTCTTACCTCTGAGAGCCTCCTGCATCTCCTCCATCTGAGTGACCCATTCTGGCTTCCTGTATTCCTTCGTTCCGAGGATACCTAACACCGGCAATAATTCATTTAATATCATTCCACAGCATTAGACCCTTTCAGTTCCATCACCGAAGCGTATAAAATCTAATGCTAAATGTCTCTATGCTGAAGCGTCATTAAATCTTCTTTCTTTCGATGGAACTCAAAGGATCCGAGAGATCAGGCAAGAGAAAAAGAATATAAAAAAAGTGTCAGTGAAGGATTGTGAGTGTCGAGTGTGAATTCGGTACTGATGGTAATATAATAAGGAATATTTGGGATGATATTAGGAGGTTTTCGATGATGATTCCAATCGAAGAGCGCAGCTGAAAAGAACTTGTATCAAGCTGATTAGCGAAGCTTTCACGTTTCATTATGAGACGATTCTGAGGATTATCGAGATAATTATTACCTTCTACCGACAGGTACGTCATCGTTGTCGATACACCGAGTGGATTGTGTGCTTCGAACACAATCTCACCCGTGTCGTCGGGGTAGGTTTCGGCGATCGTCAGTACTGACGTGCCATCTTCGAATTCCTCTATTTGGAATTCTTGAGATGGCACGATCTGCACGCCCTGCTTGTACCATTTACCTTCTGGCTTCGGCTTTCCTTTGACCTTCACTTCCAATCTGGAACAGATAATTTATATATTTCATTAAATCACTTTGAAGTTGACATGTGTTCTTCGTGTGTTGAGTAGCTGCAAAAGTTTCTTCGCATTTTAGCGCTAAAGTTAAATAAGTTTTTTGTTACAAGTCACAGAAGTTTTACTTTAAAATTAATTTAAACATTTTTTTACATTTCTAAAGTTGGTTACACAAAATAGAAAGTATTTGGTTTAATAAATTTTGTTTCAATTTTATAATATGTACTTATAAATAGGTACACGTTTATGTTAGAACACGAAGAAACTTTTTTCTCCAACTCAATATTGTAAGAATTATTATTATCTTCTATTCCTATTTACCTGGTTAATTCTCCATCTTTGGTAGGAATTAACTGAGGAAGTTTCTTTATTATCTCCGGCGCGGATTCTTCTGTGTCGGTGTCGAAAAGAGGAGTTTCCTAAAACATATATTTTTTTTTAAATAATATCTTCAATAATTTCCTTAATCTTTAGAATACATAATTTTGCTAAATTACCTTGGGAGATAAGAGATCCTCTTCCGAGCCACTCTGGGCTGTGGTAAGGGACGTCGCGACAATCGAGGAAGCGATTTCCGAATCCGGAACGTACTCGTACGCTGTTACAATTTGATGAAAAAAATTACATCTCATTATTAAAACAGTCTAAGAATTTTCTCAAATAAATAACTGAATCGTGAATTCTTTTCTTCTAGATAAATCTAAAATAATTAATTACCTTCCACGACAAGCGACGACGTGCAAACGGCTTCGCCAACAGGATTGACAGCACGACAGGTATATTCACCGGCATCTTCAGGGAATACCTCGGTGATTGCTAAACTACAGACACCCTCTGTGTCTTGGACAATCGTGATCTCTTTGCCCTCTTTAATCGGTTTATTGTCATGGTACCATTCCACTTTTGGTGTTGGTTTTCCTTGCACTATGCAAGTTAGATGAACACTCTCACCGTCCATCACTCTGATGGGAGATAATCTCTTCACGAACGTCGGAGAAACAAGCTCCACCACTTCTTCCCATGGTGTTTCCAGAAGATTTATCGTGGCTGTACAGGTCACCGAACCGCCAACGTTTTCGGCTCGGCAGGTATAAGTACCGGCAAATTCGGGCTTGATTTCTTTCACCATAAGTATCGAACGGTTCTCCTGTGTTACGATTCTCACTTGTGGGGTTGACTGTAATAAAAGTAGAATTTTTATTAAAATGATTTGATTCCAATTTCCTAATCAGTACGTAAGAGAATATTGTGGAATTTATAATTTTGAATTTTTTCTTCATTATACTGTAGAATTGAAATGATAATGGTGTAGAAATAAATTATAGATACCTCAAGAGGACGTGTCTCGTGGAACCATTGGAACGAGGCTGTTGGATACGATTCAACGCGTGCCTCCATAATTACAACTTCTCCCTCAGCAACGATCTGCGGTTGTATCGGTTCGATAAACCTTGGTGCCTTCACCTCGTCCGTTTTGTCTTCACGTTCTTTCACGGTAACCGATCCGGAACTTCTTGCTTCACCGGCAGGATTCTGAACTCTGATCTCATACTTTCCGCCATCCTTCTTCGTCACATCAGGAATAAACAATTCTGCCGTGTTCTCGTAAATATTAATTACACGTTTGTCCGATGGTGTGATCTCAGCGCCATTTCGGTACCATTTGACTTCCGGTTTTGGTTTGCTCTCGAAATCGGCAGATAATGTCAATGGTTTACCTAATTCAGCTACCAAGGCTGGCAAAGGCTTCGTGATCTTTGGTGCCCTTAGTACTTCCGGTTTGCTGACTTTTACAGCGCTGCTAATTACGAGATTTGCTCGACACTCGGCTCGTCCGAATTTGTTCACAGCACGGACACGATAAATTGTCTCGTCTTCCGGTGTAGGTTCGAGTATTTCTAATTTGGCTATTCCAGTTTCCGGATTGAAGGTGATCTCTCGTCCCTTCTTAGGCTTCAATTCTTGCTCGCCGCGGTACCACTTCACTTCCGGCACAGGAGTTCCAGTGACTATGCACTCTAAGACTGCTGGTTTGTGTTCCTCGACCATCAGAGGCTTGATTGGTGTTGGGAAATGGGGCGCTATTCCTTCTTCTTCTTTTTCTGTCAAAAAGAAATCAAAAAGTTTAATTTATTGTAGAAACAGTTTAGGGTGAATCACACTAATCAAAATCAAAATCCATGCAAGGAATTTTTTTCCGGGAAGAAGTCTTCTTTCCTGTATGAGAATAGTACATATTCTTCCTTTGTGGTTTTAAACAGGATGTCACCAAGCTGAAATTGTTGTAATAAATAGAAAAAGTCTTAGTGACTAAGAACACACTGGAATTAGAGGATTATAGTATGTTAGGCTTTTTATAATGCAATTGTTGTAAAAATAATGATTGTGTTGGTGTTGGACATCAAACATAAAGCGAAATTCAAGCATCTTCTTGGTATAGAGGTTTTTGAAGGAAACACACGACGATCACGACGAATAATTTTGTTACCGAATATGATAAGGTTCACGGTGGATGTCGCTACTCCGGCTGGATTTGATGCTCTGCAAGAGTATAATCCGACATCTTCTTCTTTGACTTTTGTTATTTCTAACGTTGCTGTAGTTTCGAAAACTGTCATGATGTACTTTTCACTTGCGTGAAGTTCTTGTTCATTTCTGTACCAAGAGATTTCAGGGAATGGATTGCCAAATACGTTGCACGTGAATTTCGCAGGTTTATCGGGTTCGGCGATAACGGGTTGTAATTTTTGAATGAATCTTGGAGCAACTTTCTTATCTTTGTCGATAACTGATATGTCAACCTGCGTACGCGTTCTGCGCTTTCTTTTACGATCTTCCACTTCAACGACTTCTTGCTGGACTTCTTCCTCGACTTTAACGACGCCTCTGTCGACTTCTTCGACCTCTTTGACCTCCACTTTTTTGTCAACTTTGACAACTTTTTGTTTTCTAACAACTTGGACATCTTGCGTAGATACTACGGTTTCGTCTACTGTTTCTTGTTTCTCTTCAACAGGAACTGGTACTAGTTCTTCGGGGACCTTTTCAGGTATTTCTTTCTTTTTGGGTTTCCTCTTTGGCATTTCGAGAATTGCTTCTTCCTTTTCATCAGGCTTTTCCGGCTTTTCTTCTAATTTAACGGGTTTCAATTCTGGCATCTTTTCTTCGGGTTTCTCTTCAGGTTTTACTTTCTTAACTGGTTTCAAAACTACTTTTTCTGGTACTTCCTCCTCCTTTGGTTTCTTTGGAGTAGGTTTCAACTGTATTTCTTCTTTCTCCGTAACTTCAGGTGCCTTTTCTCTCTTTACCGGTTTGAGGACTACCTCTTCTGGTTTCTCTTCTTTCAGTTCTGGTCTCTTGACTTTTTGTAATGTTATCTTCTCCTCAACTTTCTCGGTAACTTCTTTAGTTTTTTCAACAGGTTTCAACTGAACAACCTCTTTCTCTTCTTCTGGTTTCTTTGGTTTTCTCTTGCCTTTTCTCCATGATACCTCAGTTGTTTCAGTTACCTCTTCGACAACTTTATCCTCTTTCGGTGCAAGTTCAGGTTTCAATTCCTCCACAACTTTTTCAACCGGTTTTTCTGGCCTTCTCCATGGAAGTTTTGGAGCTTCTTCTAGTTTTATTTCTGTAATTTCTACAACTTCTTCGGGTTTAATCTTTTCTTCCACGACAGTTACCGTTTGTTCTTCACGTACCTGTGAAATTACTTCTTCCTGGGTGAAAGGTACTACCGTGACTTCTTCTCTGAAGTCGACCACTTTCTTAGTTTTCTTACCACGTCGCCATGGTAATTCTGTTTTTTCTACAGGTACTTCTTCTTCAGGTTTGGACGGAACGACTTCGGGTTTCAAAGGTACTTCTTCTTCTACTACCTTCTGTTCTTCAGGTTTCGGCTTTGGAATAGGTTTCAGTTTAATTTCTTCCTTTGTTTCTTCCTCTTTTGGTAACCGTTTTACTGGTTTCAAAACTATTTCCTCTTTCTCTTCTTCCTGAGGCTTCTTATCACGTTTCACCGGTTTCAGAGTAACTTTCTCTTCGACAATCTTCGTTTCTTCCAGCACCTTTTCAGCTGGTTTTTCTTCTTTGGGTTTCTCTGGTTTTGGCTTCCTCCTCCATGGGAGTTTTTCAACTTCAACAGGTGCTTCTTCCTCAGGTTTTTCTGGAACGATTTCCGGTTTTAGCGGTACTTCTTCTTCTTTTACTACCTTTTCTTCCTCTGGTTTTGTCTTTGGTATCGGTTTCAATTTAACTTCTTCTTTTGTCTCTTCTTCTTTAGGAAGTCGTTTCACTGGTTTCAATGCTACTTCCTCCTTCTCTTTTTCCTCAGGTTTCGGTTTTGGTATCGGCTTTAGTTTAACCTCTTCCTTTGTCTCTTCTTCTTTAGGAAGTCGTTTCACTGGTTTCAATACTACTTCCTCCTTCTCTTCTTCCTCAGGTTTCGGTTTTGGAATCGGTTTTAGTTTAACCTCTTCCTTTGTCTCTTCTTCTTTAGGAAGTCGTTTCACTGGTTTCAATACTACTTCCTCTTTCTCTTTTTCCTCAGGTTTCGGCTTTGGTATTGGTTTCAGTTTAACTTCTTCCTTTGTTTCTTCTTCTTTCGGAAGTCGTTTCACTGGTTTCAAAACTACTTCCTCTTTCTCTTCTGCCTCAGGCTTAATTACACGCTTTGCTGGTTTCAAAATTACCGATTTGATGTCTTCTACCTGTTCCTCTTCTTTCTTTGGTACTATTTTCTTTTCTATAGGTTTCTTTTCCTCGGGTACCTCTTCAATTGGTTTCTCTTCTTCTTTCGTCTTCTCTTCAGGTATCAGAGGTTTCTTCGGCTTTGGCTTGCGTCTCCACGAAACTTCACTGGTTTCTGTGGGCTGTTCTTCTTCAGGAATCGAGGGCACAATTTCAGGTTTCAATGGTGTTTCTTCTTCTTTCACTGCCTTTTTCTCCTCAGGTTTTGGTTTTGGTATAGGCTTTAGTTTCACTTCTTCCTTTGTTTCCTCTTCTTTAGGAAGTCGTTTGACTGGCTTCAGCTCAATTTCTTCCTTCGTTTCTTCTTCCTGAGGCTTTATACCGCGTCTTACCGGTTTCAGTGATACCGATTTGATATCTTCAACTTGCTCTTCTTCTTTCTTTACCGGTGCTTTTTCAACAGGTTTCTCTTCCTCTGGCTTTTGTTCTTCGGGTACAATAGGTTTCTTTGGTTTTGGTTTACGTCTCCATGAAACTTCAGTAGTTTCTGTAGGCCGTTCTTCGTCAGGAATAGAAGGAACAACTTCGGGTTTCAATGGTGTTTCTTCTTCTCTCACTACCTTTTTCTCCTCAGGTTTTGGTTTTGGTATAGGCTTTAGTTTTACTTCTTCCTTTGTTTCCTCTTCTTTAGGAAGTCGTTTGACTGGCTTCAGCACAATTTCTTCCTTCGTTTCTTCTTCCTGAGGCTTTATACCGCGTCTTACCGGTTTCAGTGATACCGATTTGATATCCTCAATTTGCTCTTCTTCTTTCTTTACCGGTGCTTTTTCTTCCGGCACTTTTTCAACAGGTTTCTCTTCCTCTGGCTTTTGTTCTTCGGGCACAATAGTTTTCTTTGGTTTCGGTTTCCTCCTCCATGAGACCGTTTCAATTTCTGCTGGTGTTTCCTCCTCGGGTTTCTCTGGAACGACTTCAGGTTTCAGAGACACTTCTTCTTCCTTTACTATCTTCTCTTCCTCCGGTTTACGCTTTGGTATCGGTTTCAATTTAACTTCTTCCTTTGTTTCCTCTTCTTTGGGTAGACGTTTGACAGGTTTCAAAACGACTTCTTCCTTCGTTTCCTCTTCCTGAGGCTTTACACCGCGTCTCACAGGTTTCAATGAAACCGATTTGATATCTTCGACTTGTTCTTCTTCTTTCGTTACTAAAACCTTATCTTCAGTTTCAGGAACCACAGTTTTCTTCGGTTTTGGCTTGCGCCTCCATGTTACTTCACTAGTTTCTGTGGGCTGTTCTTCTTCAGGCATGGTTGGAGCGATTTCAGGTTTCAGAGGTATTTCCTCTTCTTCTTTTACAACTTTCTTTTCCTCCGGTTTGCGCTTTGGTATCGGTTTCAATGTTATTTCTTCTTTCGTTTCTTCTTCCTTAGGAAGTCGTTTAACTGGTTTTAGTACTATTTCTTCCTTCGTCTCTTCTTCCTGAGGTTTTATACCACGCCTTACTGGCTTCAGAGATACAGATTTGATGTCTTCAATCTGTTCTTCTTCTCTCTTCATTATTACTTTCTCCTCTACAATCTTTCTCTCTTCCGGTGCCTGTTCTACTGGCTTTTCAGTTTCTGGGACGATTGTTTTCTTCGGTTTTGGCTTACGTCGCCATGTAATTTCACCAGTTTCTGTGGGTTGTTCTTCTTCAGGTTTCTCTGGCACCATTTCCGGTTTCAAAGATACTTCTTCCTCTACCATCTTCTGTTCCTCGGGCTTACGTTTCGGTATTGGTTTCAATTTAATTTCTTCCTGTGTTTCTTCTTCTTTAGGTAACCGTTTCACTGGTTTTAATACGATTTCTTCTTTTGTTTCTTCCTCCTGAGGCTTTATTCCACGCCGTACCGGTTTCAAAGACACTGATCTAATGTCTTCTATTTGTTCTTCTTCCTTCTTTACTATTACCTTTTCTTCGACAGTCTTTCTCTTTTCTGGTACTTTTTCAATCGGTTTCTCTTCTTCTGGTTTTTCTTCCGGTACAATGGTCTTCTTTGGTTTTGGTTTGCGTCTCCATGTGACTTCACTAGTTTCTGTAGGTTGCTCTTCTTCGGGTTTTGATGGAACTGTTTCGGGTTTCAAAGGTATTTCCTCTTTCTTTTCCTCAGGTTTGGGTTTCGGAATTGGTTTCAACTTAACGTCTTCTTTCGTTTCTTCTTCTTTGGGTAGACGTTTTACCGGTTTCAGCACAATTTCTTCTTTCGTTTCTTCTTCTTTGGGGAGACGTTTAACTGGTTTCAATACAACTTCCTCTTTTGTCTCCTCTTCTCGAGGCTTTACTCCACGTCTCACCGGTTTCAAAGATACTGATTTTATATCTTCGATTTGTTCTTCTTCCCTTCTTATTTTTACTTTGTCTTCAACGACTTTTCTTTCTTCAGGTGCTTTCTCAACCGGTTTGTCTTCTTCTGGTTTTTCAGTTTCGGGTACCAGAGTTTTCTTTGGTTTTGGCTTTCTCCTCCATGTAACTTCTTCCACTTCCTTGGGCTGTTCTTCTTCTGGCTTTTCTTCAACTTTTTGTGGAACTAGAGTTTCCACCTTTTCCTCTGGTTTTTCTCTATCGAAGGGCTTCAATTTTACTTTATCTTCTTCTACTATTTCAGGTTTGACTTTTCTAGTAGGCTTAAGTTGAACTTTCTCACTTTCCTTCTCTTCTGGTTTTGGTTTCTGGAATGGTTTTAGTTTCACTTCATCCTTTGGTTTTTCTTCTGGTTGGGGTTTTGGAATTGGTTTCAATTTGACATCTTCTTTTTCTTCTTCTTCACGTGGAATGCGTTTTACAGGTTTCAGAATTACTTCTTCCGGTTTTTCCGTTTCCTCAGGTCGGCGTTCACGTTTAACTGGTTTGAGTGTTACAGATTTTATATCTTCAGTCGGTTCTTCTTTCTTTTCTACCTTCTTTGGAGTTTTCTTATCACGAACCCATGGAAGTTGAGTCTTCTCCAATGGTTTTTCTTCTTCAGGCTTCTCTTCTTCCGGTACTTTTTGTGGAATTACTTCAGGTTTTTCTTCTTTCGGTTTCTTTCCTCGTGCCCAAGGAACAGCTACTTCTTCTTTTACCTTTTTTTCAGTGGTTTTCTCAGTCTTATCGACATCAAGAAGAGTAGTGTCTTCTTCCTCACGATATGGTAATTTTTCTGTTGGTTTCTTCTTACCACGTGCCCAAGGAACAGCCACTTCTTCTTTTATCTGTTTTTCAGTTGTTTTCTCAGTCTTATCGACATCAAGAAGAGTAGTATCTTCTTCTTCACGATATGGTAATTTTTCTGTTGGTTTCTTCTTTCCTCGTACCCAAGGAACAGCCACTTCTTCTTTAATCTGTTTCTCAGTTGTTTTTTCAGTCTTATCGACATCAAGGAGAGTAGTATCTTCTTCCTCACGATATGGCAATTTTTCTGTTGGCTTCTTCTTACCTCTTCTCCAAGATACAGCTTTTTCAACTGTACGTTCTTCTTCGACATCTTTGTCAACCTTCAAGAGGGTAGTTTCTTCTTCTTCTACAAATTGTGTTTTATCTTTAACTTCCTTCAAATCTACTTTCTCTATGGTCTCTTTTGTCACTTCATGCTTTTCTGTCTTTGTTGGTTTCAAAGTGACTTCTTCCAAAGTTTCTTTAGTTACTTCCTTTTGTTCGACTTTAGCTCTTTTCAGAGTTATCCTTTCTTCCGTCCAAGGCTTTGGTTCAGGTTTTTTCTGTACATCTTCCTTCTTTTCTTTCGTTACTTTCTTATCTACTTGCACAGCAGTTTCTGAAGTAACCTGAAGAAGAGTTGTATCTTCCTCTTCACCGTATACGTCTTTACCTGTTGGTTTTTCAGCATCTTCTTTTGTTACTTTCTTAGGAACTGGTTTCAGATCTACTTGTTCAAGACTAGGTTTTCTAATATCTGCTTTTTCAGGTCTCGAAGGTTTCAGTTCGACAGCTTCTACAGTTTCTTTAGGAATTTCTGGTCTCTCATGCTTGGCTCTCTTCAAAGTTATTTTCTCTTCTGTCCAAAGCTTGGGTTTGTCTACTTTCTCAGTCGGAATTGATTCCTTCCTCTTTTTCTTCACATCCGTGTCAGTGCTCACTTCTAACAACGTCGTGTCTTCTTGTTCAAGGTATTCTGATTTCTGAGTTAGAACTTCGGTAGTTTTATCTGTAACTTTCTTCGAAATTGGCTTCAGATCTACTTGCTCGAGACTTGGTTTCCTAATATCAGCCTTTTCGGGTTTCGAAGGTTTTAATTCAACGGTCTCGAGTGTTTCCTTTGGTATTTCTTTCTTCTCAGGCTTTGATTTCTTCAAAGTTATCTTCTCCTCAGTCCAAGGCTTTGGCTTGTCCACCTTCTCAGTCGAAACTGATTCCTTCCTCTTTTTCTTCTCATCGACCTCAGTGGATACTTCAAGCAAAGTTGTATCTTCTTGCTCAACATAATCACCTTTTTCAATTACTTCTTTGGTAGTTTTATCTACAGTTTCTTTCGTAACAGCTTTAAGGTCTACCTTTTCTAAACTCGCTTTTCTTATCAACGTTTTACTGATATGAGATGGTTTTAATTCAACAGTCTCCAGAGTTTCTTTTTCAACCTCTTTCCTAACAGGCTTCGATTTTTTCAAAGTGATCTTTTCTTCCGTCCATGGCTTCGATTGTTCAGGTTTTTCCCCAATCTCTTCTTTCTTAACTTTCGTTACTTTTTCAGCAGTTCTTACATCCAACAACGAGGTATCTTCTTGTTCAAGATATTCCGTCTTTTGCGAGACTGTTTCTTCGGTAACCTTCTCCGTGACCTTCGTCGGAATAGGTTTCAGATCAACTTGTTCAAGACTAGGTTTTCTGACATCTTGTTTCACAATTTTCGATGGTTTCAATTCAACAGGTTCAATAGTCTCCTTAGGTATTTCCTTCCTCTCAGGTTTCGATTTTTTCAAAGCAACCTTTTCCTCCGTCCAAGGTTTCAACTCTTCTGGTTTCTTCTTCTGAATCGTTTCATCAACTTTTCTCGTACTTTTCAAAAGCCTGGTATCTTCTTCCTCCACGTAAACTTCATCAGTAACATCATCTCTTCGGGAAACCCTTTCTTCCACTTTAACATCCTTAGTGACATCCTTAGTCACAGGCTTTAAATCAACAGCTTCAAGACTAGGCCTTCTAATCTCTTTCTTCTCAATCTTCGCAGGTTTCAAATCAACTTCTTCCAATTTCTCCTTCGGGATTTCTCTCGGAACCTGAGGTGTTTTCTTCAAAACAACCTCCTCTTCTGTCCAAGGTTTAATTTGACTCTCGAATGCTTTTAATCTGTCTAAAGAGGTATCTCTTGATTTTGGTTTATCCTTTCTCCAAGGTGTAACATTGCTTGGTCGAGGTCGACGTTGCACACGTCCTTTCCTCCAAGGTAACGATTCGTCACCTGGTTGAAGTGGTACTTCAAGTGGCAATCCATTCTCATCAAATGGTACTTGTTCTAGAACTATATCTCTTCCATCTGTTCCTAAACCTTCTGATGGCTTTTTGCCTGATTTCGCGCCTGGTCCACTTTCCGCAGGAACTTCGTAATAAGCTCCTGTCCTCTCTGTAATATCATGAGAATGTTTAAACTTGTTTCAGGTGCAGAACTGTAGAATTATGACACGCAAACACACAATTGTTGAAGAGGAAGCTCCTGCGGTCTTCGAACATTTCCGGCTGCATTGTAGGGTGTGTAAAAGTCAATTATATTATAATATTAATAAATGACATGCACTATTTTAACTATTTTACAGAAGTAATTTAAAATTAAAGATTGAAAAGAGCTTATTGCACTTAAGCCAATAACAGTAAACTTAAATTAGTGTTACACTACCACTAAACGTTCGAGTCGTAGACTACGAATTAAAAAAAAATGTATATTTTACTACCTTTTAAAAACTATTTCAAATAAATTAGCTTAACTTAAGAGAAATATTACATTTAAAATAGTAAATATTAAATATCATTTAATAGAAAAGTGATATAAACTATTGTTTGCAATATTGCAAAGTATGTGAGCTAAGGGGATGTATTGATTTGGTAAAACTGGGATCGGTAGTCTATCAAACGAATGTTTAGAGATCTAAAGTTCATATAGTAGATAATCTTAATTTTTAGATAAATCTAAAAATGGAAGCGAAGCTTACGCGTTAGATATTCTGGTAGGTTAAAGGCTTAAGGTATTCGTAGAATTTTAGAGACTGAATTTTATTGCATATATACGATGCCAGAAATAGTATTACAAATTACTCGTCTAAAATGTATGCTAATCTTCGGATAGGTCTTGGTTTCAGAAACAATGTTCCTTTATGTGTAATATTAAGTGTGTGCATATGCCAAATTCGAGAACTTCCAAGCTGAGTATATTTTTAATGATTGCTTCAGTGTTATTCAACGATAAATCATTTGATATTTTTTCTTTTCTTTTTTTTTTAATGCGAGGCGTGCAATTAATTTGTTTTGAAAACTGTTCAAGTACAGTGCGCCCCACTGTATGCCACTTAACAGGAAATTTATGACACTTTATATTTTTAGTTGTACGAAACGTATTTAAGCTTTTTACTATATAAGAATTGTCAATATATTTTGAATTGGAATACGTGAAAGTAGCGCGGACAAGATCGTTGCCTTGTTCGTCGAAATTTGTCAAGATGTCAGCATTTTATACTGGCCTATAAATTTCCCAATCCCATTTGCAGGCATGTAAATGCACTTGAAAATTTATGTTTCGTAATTTTGGACAGAAGGTGCGTGGATCGTTGCCAAATTAAATTCGCAAGAGAGAAATCAAGGCAAATCGCCAGAGAATTGGCCTTCGAAAAGTAAGATATTCGGATTGTTGATACTTCTGCGATTAAGTGGGAACCTCTACCGATCGCAAATAACTTCGAAAACAAATATTTGCTTTGATATCTTCCAATATTAATCTCAAATATTATTAACAGAGAATATTTCACAAAATGATCATCCTAAACAAAAGAAACATCAAAGATTTACATGAAATATTTTTACTGAGAAATGTTTTACACTAAAATTGACTATAAAATAAATTTTAAAATAATAGAAGCCTCACTTTTGAAATTATAAAAAAAAAATGTATTAGAAACCGGAAGATTGAGAGTATTTCATTTAACAAATTATTTCACACGATCTATATAGATTATGCGATCGTACAGTGTCGATAGGCTTGGCGCAGATGTGCATATTTATTTCTTCTTTTCCTCTCAGCAGGAGGTTTCTCTCGTAATATCAACGAAAGCTCGAAACACTCGTCTCTCAGGCTCCCGTGACTTTATCTTTAAACGCGACGAAAAACAGACGATTCGTCATCCGCGAGGCGAAATCCAAACGAATGTTTTTTCTTCACTGTCCAAATTCGTTGGACGTATTATTTTTAAAAAGGCCACATTATTCATCCATTAAAAAAGAACGAATGAATAATCGTGCTCATATTAAAAAAGTATTTGTTTTCCGTTCTATCGCAAGGTTAATGTAAAAACACGTATATCTTCCTGTCTTTGTAACGTGGATTATTCATAAATCACGCAAAGCTGCAATACAACTTCCAACTGTATTCTTCTCTCCATTATAGTTACTTCTAATTCAATTGTTTTCTGCAAAAATTTTTAATTCTGAATGCAATCTAATTTCAGGTTTTTTAACTTGTGTATTCTATTTTATAGCTTCAATAGTTAAATTTTGGTAAATATTTCTTATTATTGTACACGGTATTAATAAAATTCATTCTATACAAAATTAATCAAGGTAAATTTTTTTTCTGCTGTCCGCGCTATATTCAATTACTTCAAAGTTGATTAATAAATTTTTGGATGCCTGTCCCACTTCTATAAATGCTCACGATCAAATTGTTCCTCATTTTGCAAAACATCTATTTTACCATTAGAAATCAATTAACACTAAACCTACCAAGTCGGTGAAAATGACCGGTTTCCAATTTTTTCTAAAAATTCCCTAAATTAATAGGGGAGGCATGAAGCAAAAATTCCACTTCTATCTTATAAAACATAAAATAGTTAATTAATCAACGCTTTCGCCTCTTGATTCTTCTTTTCCCAAAACACTTATTCTGTGTATCTAGATATGAGTAAATATAACGCCGGTAGTTTTAGTGTTAAAGTCACCCAAGGATTTTTCTTTTAAACCCACCTTTTAACACTTTGTACCCCACCTTCTAATACCAATCAACCCAACATTACTTTATTCCACACAAGTCTCTTAAATAAACCCTCAAATATCAAAATAATAACAAATTATTCGCAAAATCCCCCAAGTAACTTCCCACCATTGTAAAATCTTTTACTCCTCCAAATGAACAACCAAACAAATACCTCAAATATAAAAAAAAATAGTAAATTACTCGGAAAATCCCCCAAGTAAATTCCTACCACTACAAAATCTTTTGTTCCTCTAAATAAAGAGTTAACGTTAAAAAGAAGATCTCTGCGCATTAAAAAAAGAAGAATAAAAAGGCAGTACAGTTGTTCCGTGCAGGATTAAATTCTGAAATTCCATGGCAAATATCTTTCCCGGCAGTATTAGCAACGTTTCGCGAGAGTTTCTTTAATAACCACGTCAGGTCATTATTCTAGAGAAGTAGGCGGCGGGGGTGTACGAAGTTTCCCACTCGAAATGAAAAAGCCGAGTTGCCAAGGAGGAGGGTGGATTGGGAGGGAGGGAAGATAGAAATGGAAGGGATGGTAGTGGTGATGCATGCACCACGAGTACAGAATGTCGGATGCTGAAGAAGAATCGTGGTGGGGAAAGTCGTGGCCGAAGCCGCAACGCACACCTCTACCACGAAATTAGTCTAGCCTTAATAGTCATCCACTGGAAGCCGTAGACGAAGAACCCGAGAAGACCGAGGATAAAACATGTTTTTAACTCGAACTATTCATACTTTGCTTGTTCCGTGATTTTTAAACGTTTCACTTGAACATTCGGGGGTGTTGTGCCGCAATTGTTTCGAGTCGAGGAAGAAAAGTGATTTCTTTCGTGAAGTGCGCGTGTTTTGAAGTGTGCGATGTTTGACAGCTGGCTGCCTTCGATCGGACCACATTTGTTTTTCCATAGAGAAACTAGGTTCGATTGAAGTGCAGCCGTATTTGAACTGGACACTTTTGAACTTCGTTTAGAAACAAGTGTTGCGAGGGTGGTGCATCTTTTTTTTTCCTTTAAACATAATCGAGGTGGTGCAAGTATTGTTACAGATTCGTCCTATCTGACTGATAATATCGATGGATCTTTATTCGTGTGATTTCATTTCCGAAATTTTGCCGCTGATTTTAGTGATTAAGGAGAACGCTTCAATGATGGAGAAGACATCTTGTCATTTCTTCCCGTTGGTGCTTGTGAGCTGGGAATTGTCGACAGCTACGGTTGCATTTGTCAAGAAGTTTTCTTGGAAGAGACAAGAGGCGTTGATTTTTGAATGGAATTATTCGACGTTGTTTTTAGGTGGCTGATTAATCGTTGAGTAAGACGATGGACATTGTTTATCGTTTACGCGCCTCGTGTCTGTCGTTTGAGTCCGAATAGAAATAGTGATACGCTACTTTCGTGAGGATGACACACAGAGTTTATTCGATGAATCACGGGCGATTGGAGTGGTCATGTACAGAAATAAAAATAAAGTTAACAGTCAACATTTAGCGAGGCCTGTTTGCCCCTGACCTTCTTCTCGTCGTTTCGCTAATATATCGAATTTCTTCTTTCAGGATTCATTGCCCTAGCGCTTAGCAATTACGTGTAATTTAATCTACATTAATTTGTCTCGATGAATAATTAAATGTCTTCGATGCAATAAATAAAGTCGGCTCGCATACGATTTTCTTCCTTGTTCCCGAAATACAATAAAACCTTCTAATCTGAGCAACGAACCGTTACATACATCGGCCATCTGCCATGATATTATATAAATTATAGCTCGAAGTCGTCAACAAACGATACATTATGTCTTCCAAAGATTAACGACGATATGACACTTCTAATTTATTACAAGAATAACGATCGACATGATTCTCGTTTACATAAATCTCAATTGCGACATGTCAGAATAATGTCACTAAATTGTTCACTAACAACCGAGAAATGACATTTCTAATTTATTATAAATGTCGTGACCCTATCATAAGATCGTGCGGACCTCGTTCCATATAATTCTACGCGGTTACATAAATTTCAAGTATGAATCGTCGAAAATGAATGTTAAGTCTTTCAACCATAAACCGAGAAATGACATCTCCAATTTATCATTAAAGTTCACGATCCTATTAAAAGACCGTACGTTTCACGCTTCACACAGTTTCTCTCTATTACATAAATTTCAATTGCAACTTATCCAAAACAACATTAAATCATTCTATAACGACCCAAGAAATAATCTGTCCGTTTCACAACAAAATTACCGTGTTTTATCAGAATATCGTACTATCCATATTTATAATGATTCTTCTCCATTACAGTAATTTCAATTCCTCTAAAAATGAACATTAAATCGTTCTTTAATAAGCCAAGAAACGGCAATTATTAATTTACTTTAAAATTCGCGAAATAATTGTAAATTCTCTTGGTTCACACTCGGAATAATTTTCCTGGTTGCATCGTTTCTGATTTTCCTCTTCTGCGACGTCTTCTCGTGTTCCGAGCTGCGGATTTACCAGAAATAATTCCTTCCCGCCTTCCAGAGTACGCTGACACGCGCTCCCCCGTATTATTTCTGGCAGGGCTGAATCATTGGCAGCTGGGACGGCCGAAATAGTCGGTTTCGTCGGCCTACTCCCTCCTGAGGATCGTTTCGACGGCGAACGGTCCGACGAATTCGAAGACGGCGTCGAGAAACGAAGACGGAGGTGGTGGCCGACGGTGGAAGATCGAAGACGAAGGTGAGCCACGGAAAAGAAGGTCTCACGTCTGAATCATCATGTTCTTTTTCGCCTCATCAGATGCTACGACTTCTTGGCAGTTGTCTTCTTAGCTTCAGGTGGTCGCCTCTTCAAGGTCGTTGACGCCCAACAATGATGACAAAAAAGCACACCCCTCGAGAAATCTCTGACTTTGACGCTGAACAGTTTTCTTTCTCTCGAATTTTTAACTCATCTTTCCATCGGCGATGATTTTTTATTTGTCGACTAACGCGTTGATTGTCTAGTCATTTATGGCTGATCATTTTAATTGATTGGAAACGATGTGAATTTTTGATGTAGGTTTCATATGTTGTGGGATTAAATATCAATTTGGAATATTTAAAATGTTTGAATTTCATTTTGAAAGATGAGGTTTGAAAGTTACTGTCGATGAACAGCGACAGTCAACGCGTCAGAGGATGACTTCCGGTAACTCGAATTGTTTCTGTGGCTGACGATGGAACTCTTATCTTGAAGCTCATTATTTTTCCCTTAGCAGTTAATGTCACAGCTATTATTCGAATCTTCGCAATTCTAACAAATGTTCTTGGTTCTAGCCCAGAAAGCTTTGAGCCAATTTATCTTGTCTATCAGAATGCCGTAAGCGCGCCTCGCTGTCTTCCTTTCATAAAAAATACACGAACATTGGAACGAAACGATTATCATATTTATCAGTTAAATTCCTCTCCATCTCTTCTAAAGACAGAGTCAAGAAATCCTTTCCATTACTTCAAAATTACTATCAAAAAGGAAGACCATCGAGATGGATAATTGCACCGTACAATTATCTTTCCCCGGGTGAACCAACCCTATCGCAATTAATCACACCGATGGCCGAGATTAACGAGCCGGATTCACGGTCTAATTTTGCATCGGGTCGCCGGATTCTAACGGTGCAGAGCATGCCGGTCAAGTAACAAATGCGAATACTTCTCACGCTTCGTTTAAGTGCACGTTGGAGAACGCGGAGAACACGAGAACTCGTTGGTACCGAGAGGCACGTTGCATTACAAAATCCCCCCTTCTCAAACGCGACATATCCTCTTTCTACTCAACGTTCACTCCCCTTTTGTATCAAGGAACAATCGTAACATAAACGATATGCTCAAGTTTGTTGAATTACCCGCCAGTTTCAACCGTCCAACATAACAAGTCATTACGAAACCCAATGTAAATAACAACTATTACTTTCGGTTTCTCGTTCACCAATGACTCATGATCATTACGACTCCTGTGGACGCAGATACGAGGGATGACGAAAGCTTTATATTTACGAAGGTATAGCCGTGCATCGTCATATTCTGTTTTCTACGTATGAATAAAGGCGTGAAAGTCCTCGCAAGATTGCAGAGACGAGAGTCTTGCCGAATGTGAGAGACCCCACGTGAATTTACCGAGTCTTCGGGGAGTTCCGAACCGGCGGGCCAAATATAGCCGGGTAATGTAATACACGTCACGTGGTCAGAAATAGCCTAAGAAGAGGGCCTAGCCGAGTCTGCACACGGCACTGCGTCTGTCTCTCGGTTTGAAACGAGCCGAGAGTACCAGAAGCGATGGAAGAAAATACGTTTACCTCTTCACGCTCGTTAAACCAGTTACTGTGAGAGAAAGGTGATACTTGGAACAGAAACGAGGATCGTAAAAGACGGCTGTATGTACGTGAGCGTATGTACCTTCTCATGGACGTACAAGTTCCTCCTCTATGCTAGAAGAGATCTCTGCGATGACGGGAAGAAGCTCGTGGATGACGATACATGAGATTTTTCAAGTAGAAACGGCAGTTTTGATTATTTTATGTTACTTAGGATTTTTTGGAGTAATTTCGGGGATTACAGGAATCCTCAGATTTAACTTTGAGATTGTACGAAACGTAAATAAAATTCAGGGTGAAGACAACCGATAGTCCTCCGAGTTATTTTAGCCGCGATAAATCTGCCAAGAGTTACAATAAAATTATTCATATCTTGGCGGATTCGCGAGAATCCCGAAGGCATCATCGATTGTTATGTTAATTAAACGATCCAAGTAAGTCGACTATTTTTGTTCCTCGTTATGGATTCTCTCGTCGGATGACGCATAATTCGCAAAGTTACACGATATTATTTTTGGGAGGAGCACCAACGACCGGCACGAATTATTTTACGAGGTGCGAAACTCGAATCGCGAAGTATGCGCCTTATGTCGCACGTTCAGTTTGTTGTGTGTATATATAAAATGCGGATGAATTTATCGAGCCAGAAGAATGCCTGTCGAGAATAACATTTTTAAATTCTCAATGTTATTTGAGATCACGAGAAAGAAATTCTCGTGGAATGCTTCAGTGATTTCTCAAGAAAACATGTTCCACAATAAAATGAGATCGTTCCTTGAGACATTTTTAAATTTCACAAATATATACCATGACATTTCGTCATTTAACGATGAATAAAAACCCTTAAAACGTTTTAATCCTCGTCCAGCACACAGAAACAATGATTTTTTCACCTGTTATTCTTTTAAACAAATTGATTTGCACATGTTTATGTAGATTAAATCTTTCGCTGTGATTATTAATCTTCGTGTGAATATATTTTTAATAATTCCTTTTACCTAGCTGTTCATTTGAGAGATTCACTATTATTAAATTAATTAGCGAGTTGCCATCGCGTGAATTTCTTTCACGCAAAGGCTTTTGTAGAGAAGTCACTCGCATAGAAATGAATCAGACCGCGCTTAATTAAACGCTCTAACAAACAAACCTATAATTGTGTCGTGTAGAATTAAAGAAAATCATCGTATCAGCAACAAACGAGGCTTGTACGTATTTAAAACATTCGTTTTTATTGGCCTTTCCATTGTACAATAATAAATAATCGATTAGTAGAATGTTAAGAGATACTGCATGTGAGGGTGTAAACTATAAATTTCTCCTCTGTGTAAACTAAATGTAATTGATTCTCGTGTAATTATGCGGCATGAGGGTAATGTATACATTTAAATATATTTCTATATATTATATGTATATTTTTATGCTTTATATTATATTATATATATATATATATTTTTTTTCTTCTTTTATAATGAACATCGATACTAAAATCGAACGAGTAAACGAGTTACGTGTTCGTATACTGACACTGTTCGACGAATTCGTTAATTTCGTAACTCTTTCCATCCCTCTCGTGGCTTTACGTACAATCGTTTAAAAAATAATTCCTTTCCTTCACGATTCTCGACTCGATCGTACTTTGCTTTATATACAACTCGAAAGAAAAGAAAGAAATTCTCATTTCATCCTATAATCGAAGCACCACCTCATAAAGATCCAACGAAATACTTTCATTTTCCTTCAATCGCAATTATCATTACTTTGAAATTCGACGTTTAAGACGTTCGTAATCGAGTCTCGATTTTTATCGCACCATTATCGATGTAAGTTCGTCTCTTTTTGAGAAACGCTACGCTCGTCTTTTCGGTCGAATTTTTCCGACACTTTTCGCTATTTTCAATCGTATCGTGTCGCAATTTTCATTGAACTTTTCAGCACCACCTTCGCGACGCGTCTCGTGAAAATTTCTCCCGATATTTCTAATGATTTCCATCCCTTCCACGCGATTCGTTCTCTCTTCTCGTTTATCAAACGGCAGTGACCGAAGCAATTCCTATACCAGAGAGATTATCACTCTAAATCTACGTTTCTTCTTTTTTTTTTTCGTTTTTTCACTTTACTCTCTACTATTTTTCTTTTCTCACTTTCCTCGTTTCACTCGCTCGTCTACTTTGAAAACACGACGAGTTAGTACAAACTCCCCGGGCTCGCTTGTGACTTTGATTAGGGGGTATGAGACGGGGCAGGGCAAAGGGTAAAAGGGCGAAGGGTAAAAAAAATTGGTAACGATTTCGTTTGGTGGGTTAAGGTTTCAAGAGAAGACAACAAAAAAGCGAAAAAAATTAAAATACGGGTATCCTCGATGGATCGCGCTCGGCGAAGAAATGTGTAGATTTCGAACGATTCATCTCTTATCACTTTGTTCTTCTTATTTCTATATAATCAATATAAATATAATAATCACTACTCTTATCGTTTCATTAATAAATTCATCATTTATACGAAATTACTTATTTCTTCTAAATTATTTAAAAAATCAGCGATCCTTTCAATTTAATATCTCTTAATTAAGAAAATATTCTTCTTTCATCGAATTAAAAGTACTAAATCAACGATTATCGTTGCATCGTCTCGAATAAATACACATTTCTCCGTCAGTCCCTAGAGGCTATGCCCGTTAATTCAATCGCGCTTCGTGTTAGCAATTGAATTTGTATCTTTTATTCAGTTCTTACTTTTAACGATGAGTTTGGCAGAAGTTTCTACGGTACCAGCCGACGTTGTAGCCCGACAGGCGAAGGTGCCAGTGTCTTCTTCGTAGGTCGTTGCTATCAGAAGGACAGCATTGTTGCCCTCATGAATCATCTGGAATTAACAATAACACGATGCATCGATCAGTTCCTTTGTCCTTCAAAGTTGAGGGTGTGTCTTCAGAGAATTATTTGCAATAATCTTTGACTCACCTGGAAATCAGGCGATTGAGGTATGAGGGCACCTTCACGGTACCATTGTATGGTGGGCTTGGGCTTGGCTGGAGTGACTTGAGTTTTAAACTGTGCCGGTTGTCCTTCGAGGACAATCTGATCTTTCAGTGGTGTCAACTTTGGTAAGGCGTCGACCGCATCGGGAGCTGAGGTGTTTGATATATATATTTTTTTAAGTTTAAGAATTGTTGTATGTTTTTATAAAAGTGAATTTGTAGGGATTTATGCTTACCGAGAACGCGGAGATTCGCGGAGGTGGTAACATCGCCAGCTGGATTTTTGGCGATGCATTTGTAAACTCCCTCGTCTTCGGGGAAGGCTTCAGAAATTCTCAAAGTGCAGAGATCACCTTCTTTCTGCATTTGGAAGTACTTGGATGGCTTTATGACCTACGGACATAATTAAGAAAATGTTTGTAATGGCTGTACCTTGATTTTGTCTGTTGTAAATAAATTCTATTGTAAAGAGTATCATAGTTTTCCTAATTTTATTTTATCCTCTGTTACGATCCACGATCAAGAAAGTATTCTTGTAGCAAATAAAAATTCTGGTAGGCTCTGACAGTTAAAATGTGAAGTATATAAAAGTGACATCCCTTTTAGAATTTATAACGAAAGTATTTTAAAGAGAGCGTTAATTTTCCATGTGGATTACTGTGTTGCCTTTTTTGCATTACATTCCTCTTAGAATTTATAACGAAAGTATTTTAAAAAGAGCGTTCATTTTTCAAGTGGATTACCTTGTCGCCTTTTTTCCATTGCACTGTTGGAACTGGCTTTCCAGTGATCCTGCAGGCAAAGGCAACCGAAGTTCCCTCTCTGATTGTTTGATCTTTGAGTGGTTCCAAAACGGTAGGTGCTTTTTCCACGCCTGGAGTCGTTGGTTTTGCCGTCTTCGTCGGAGATTGAGGACCACGAACGGTACATTCGCCGTCGCAACGAGCTTCTCCGGCGCTATTTAGCGCAACACATTCGTATTTTCCGGAATCCTCTGGCACTGTCTCCAGTATTAACAACGTGTACGTGTTGTCCTCTTCAAGAGTTTTGTAACGGATGTCTGCCGTCACTTTCTTACCGTTCTGCAACGACAAATGTATGACAAGCGAGTTATGACACTTCTTCATAAATTCCATGTGTCAGTACTGTTGCCAGGGACTATATTTGTTTATATTTATAAACAAAAACCTGATCCTCATATTTCTTCATTGTTGGGGAGCAAAATTTGAAGAACGTACGTCATGAATTATTAAACATATACAATAATATACCAATAATATACGATAGATTCAATTTTGAATTTGAATCAACGTGGATAACATTGAAATATACTTGTTAGCAATATAAACTGATAGACATAATCGTCATCATCTTAGAGAATGCAACTCAATTTGTATCAAATATTGTGGGGACCGGAAACTAACATAGTTCCTCTAGATATTTTGATCGAAAACCAATTGATTTTTATCGAACCTGCGTTGAAGATGTGCATACTGGATGAAAAAGGGTTGTTGATAACAGAGGTAATTAGATTATTCATTAAAACTAAAAACTTGGTACAAATTTCTTTGTCCGAATTTAATGTAAAAAAACGACATTACTTTCCGGCCCCCTAATATATTGTAATAATTCAACAGGCATAGAGATATAATAAGAAGTCTAAATTATATTAAATCAAATTAAAATATTTTCGAAAAATATACTAAAAAATATAATTACCTTCAACCAGTAGACATCCAGAGGTTTAGTGCCGGTAACTTTAGCATCGAATCTGGCCAGCTGACCGGTGGTTACGGAGGTGTTTTGAATGGTAGACAAGAAACTAGGTGGTATGACACCTCCTCTGCCAGGTTGTCTCCTACGTTCCTCAACAACCAGATTCGCACTGCACTTAGCTTTTCCACCCCTATTCTCCGCAATTACGGAGAACACTCCCGAATCTTCCATGAAGACTTGTCGTACAATCAACACAGACTTCGTGCTGAAGGTGTAAATTTGAAGATCCGGAGAATTCTGAATGGGGAAATCTTCTCGGTACCATTTGATCGTTGGAAGTGGATCACCGTCAAATTCAACTTCGAATCGTGCTTGTTCCTGCTCAAATGCTCTGCATGGTTGAATTTTCTTCGTGAATACCGGTGGTTTGGCTGGTTTCGCTTGACCTTGAACAATACGCTCTTGAGTCTTGGCTTTGTGTTCAACCTCAGTAGTTTCCGTGGCTGTTATCTTTCTCGTGATTTCAAGATCTCCTTTGACTTCCTTTTGAGTCTGTTTCTGCTTAGCCACGTGAACTTCGCGACCATGAACAGTGGATTCTGATGGTTCAGGTGGATATCTTCCTGTTCCTTTTGAACGTTCAACGTCGATGTCCACTTCGGTGGTGTGTTGTTTCTTCACGTATTTTGGAGGTGGTGTTTGCTCTGGTTCCTGGGGTTGCGCATCTCTGCAAAGTGGATAATACACTTGTTACGATATTATATTCCTAGATATATTAACCCCTTGATTTACAATTTCTTTTCCGACTGAACTTCCAATAATTCGAAATCAATTGTTGGAATAATGATTTGTCACTGATTTCCGATATACCGTATAACTTAACGCAATTAACATGAGACTAATTTCAACATCATCTGGCCCGCTGATATTTTCAAATTAACAGTTTCTGGAGAACTTACAAATTTTCTATTCCATTTATCGCGTCACGAGTGTCATACGTAATTATAAGGCAAGGGGTTAACAGCATTACTTTATGTGGTCGTTGGTCATTGGCATTGTTAAGTTCAGTGAATGTTAATGAAAAAAAATACTGAATGAAAGTGGGCTAATTGTAAATTAGAAATTTAACAAAACTCAACTTATCATTTAGGGGAGGGTGGGGCAAAGTGGGCCCCTTAAAATTTTGGAGCCCAAAAAATAAAGATATGACTATTTTTTGCTGAAGGGGCCCACTTTGCCCCACCCTCCCATACTTTGTGTTTCACCAGGAGAAATGAAAATGATTATATTTCTATCACAAAGGAAATAATTCTACTTACAAGTTTTCTTCATACTTCTGTGCCATTCCCTTTGCCAGAGAATTGGCGACGACTTTGTCACCAGGAATAGCGAACTGATGGGTTGCTTCTCTCAATCTGGTTTCCTTAAGGACCTGTTCCTCCTCAAGGTTCATCAGCTTGTTGTAGTAATCCTCGTTTCTCTTACTCTTCACGGACTTCTGCCATTCGGTCTCCGGTTCTTTGAATACCTTCTGTCCAAGATGTTCAGTGGCGATTTCGATTCCTTGGGAAACGTTGTGGTGACGCTCATCGAAGACCTTCTCGAGTTCTGTGTTCTGTCGCTCCGATTGGTATTGTGTGAGCCCATAATCGTACCAGGCTAGAGAAAATTCGTGTTAGACCGATCCATTCTCATGTTATCTTACAACCGACTATGCATGCCAGGCAAACGTCGAGTCGTTTGGCCTTGGAAACATTCAATCTCGTTTGATAGTACAACGTTCTCCATTGAAGTTACTCCATTGTATTATTTCTTCATAGATTTAAAATTTTTTTTTAATGTATCAGCTTATCATTTGAAATTTACAGATAAAGATTTTGTAACGCCATGAAACTTACTTCACTGTATTATTGTTTGGCGGATTTTAACAATTTTTGGAATGTATTGGCTTATCATCTGAAGTTTTCAGTCATTCATATCGTAATGCGATGAAATATTGATGAAATGAGCTAATAAATAGAATAGAATATAATATTTGTTTAGGTAATTGAAAATTGAAATTTTCCTCCTTTCAATAGCAAGGTATAAATGTTTAGATTTTCCGAAATAGTATTTTTTCATGAGGTATTATGGAGCGAAGTATTTCAATAAGGGAAAGTTGTACTTTTACGAGAAGAAGAGACCTATCGAGAACCACGGGGAATACGACACAGTACTTCATAGGCGATGCAACACATATCGATGCCTCCTGCGTGAGAGGAGCAGGACTTCCGGAAATCCG
Source organism: Cerceris rybyensis (assembly GCA_910591515.1). Lineage (NCBI taxonomy): Eukaryota > Metazoa > Arthropoda > Insecta > Hymenoptera > Crabronidae > Cerceris > Cerceris rybyensis. The sequence goes on from OU342790.1 coordinate 13,629,938, forward strand.
GACTACCGGAGACAGAGGTGGACATTCGGACAGTTCGAGTTATACCACATGATTAACACAATTTCAAAGGTTCCTGCTTTTCTTTCGTCATTCCATTGAATACATTTTTCTTCGAAGCTCGTCCTGTCTCGACGAGCAACGTTTCCTTCGTCGTTTAGGAAGGCTTTTTAGTCTCGAATCTTTTCCAGGGTATGCAAACGTGCCGAGGAATCTAACGTCATCTATGATTACTTCAATAATACTCTAATTCTCTATTATTTCATAAGAAAGTTCACAAGATTTATTTCTCAATCGATGACACTTCATTCCTCATTGCACGAAGCACCAAACTGGGAATCGGGGGAAAAAGGGAAAATACATATTTTCTAAAATAAAATAAAACAAATTTGAACACGCGACGGGAAACGGGGATACATAACGTCGAAACTAAACACGAATTGTGCTCGCACTCTGAGAAATACGGTGTCTGCTCGCTACGTCTCTGATACCGTTGATAAGTCATTAAAATTCCCCTGATAATTACTCTCAGACCAAGAAAATATACCCACGATAAATGATGAAATGAAGAAACAATAGTTTAAATAAATTCCAGATGAACTATGCATGCAAAATCTGTTCTAATCTGACCAAAAATCTTAAAGAAGAAAAAATAAACATTTCAACGATGAGCAATAAACCCGTTTTCTCCAGTGCACTGAAAATTTCTCACACGGAGGAAAATATTTCTGCCGAAATATAAGGTATTTAGGTATAACCAATTAAATCTTCAATCATCATTAATTCCATGCTTTACAATATTTTTCTCCGTGTCGTTGAGTCTGCGATACAATAAAAAACAATGATGAACAGTAATCTAATAAACGAACGTTCTCTCCATGATTTTGTATTTCCATACCTGAATGCCGGTTTGCGAAACGAAGTAGATGATACCTTTGACTTAAGACGACATTGCTCGAATATGACCGTCGATTTCCCAAACCCCGAAGAAGAAGAAGAAGCTTCTCGGGGTGCTCGAGGATGAGGTGTGTCTAATCCTTTCGTTATTATAGCTTAGAGGGAAAGGAAGAGGCAGACGAGGGAAGGTTGTTGGTGTTCGAATGATCTCGAGTGTTATTGCTGTACTCGAATAGAATGTATGTGTCGTATCGATATTTTATGTACTGTGTTTCGGCTGTTGCATGTCTTTCAGTCGTGGTCACAATTGAGTGACCGCCATTGAAACCGCACAACCGCGTTTTCTTCTATTCTCGTGTTTGTAGAATTGTGCCGATGTACAATTTTCAGACGAATTTTCGTTGTTTCTGTATGGCCGTGCATTCTTCGTGTATTATTAAGTCGAAGTATTTAATATTTTTCAAATAATCACTTAAAATATTTCACACTGGAGAGCATAGTTTCAAGTAATATCAAAAATATACAAGTTTGATAATTTCTTTGAGAAATATAGAAGTATGTAGAGGGAAACAATTGTATTTTTTGTGGAAGAAGTTACAGTAGCGTAGCACGAAGAATGCATCGACACGTTTATGTAAGGAAGTCTCTGTTTCGAATTATACTTACGTCTTGGTGAGTTCTTCAATACTCCGCGATAATCGTCGCTTCTTGGTTTCACAGTGAGGGTGGTTTCTGTGCGTGCCTCACCGACAGAACTTCTCGCGATGACCTCGACCTTTCCATGATCGTATTGTCTCGTTTTCGGTATGTCTAGATGGTACATACCATCGTAGGTCAACTTGTAACGTGATCCCTAAACATACAAAATGTTTAACAATATCACAATATTCACCCCCATAACAGTTCACTAATAAACCGAAAGAGATTTCAATACATGAAGAAAAGGATTGTATTTTTCAATTGTAATCCGTTAATACTATTCACTAGAGAAATCGTAACAAATCGTAACAATTAATAATTGTAATAAAAGATACTTATGTAAAAGGAAGAAATTGGAAAAAAAAGATAATTTTAAGAGTATACAATTAGAAATATTCTATATGAACAGCTGTAGAAGTTAAAACTCACATTAACCACGGTATGACCATTGAGGATCCACATAACACGAGGTCTCGGGTGACCTGTGACCCGACAACAGAATCTCGAGCAATCACCCTCTTCAACAGTCACCGGTTCCGGTTTGCTCACGAATGTCGGAGCAGCGCGTACTTTCTCTTCCTCGCCCTCTTCTTCCGGTACACTAAAATTATCCCACAATCGTTTTTACTTCAACCATTATATGTATATCTATCTCTTCTTAACACTAGAACGACCAAGCAAGTCAAAATGACTTGTTTACATATTTTTCCAAAAATTCCCTAAGTTTACAGAAGAGTCCTAGACTAGAAATTTTAAGTTGATCTTATAAAACACAGATTACTAAACCGATCATATTTTCTACCCCTTGATTCCTCTTCTTCCGACGTTCTTATTTAATATATTTAAATGTAACAAATTTAACGTCGGTCGTTCTAGTGTTAAAGTGTTAATTACTCTTCCAAAGTCAAGTCCTAATCCACTTATTTCATTTCAGATGAACAAATATCATTCCAAAACTAAAACTTACATCTGCCATGCAGCTTCCATTTCTCTGATCTTCTCGATACTCTTCATGCCCTTTGGTAATTGAGACTCGTAGATAATTCCAGGCTTTCCAACCGTACGGATCACCGCTCTTGTTTCATCCATTCCGTAAAGATTTGTCGCTCTGCAGAGATATTCACCGCTGTCTTCTGGATAAACCCAACCGAAGTTCATCGCGACATAACCGAAATCGTAAATCGGTGTGAATCTATTCTTATGCGGCAATGGTTTGCCGTTGAAGAACCATTCGACTTTCATATTTGGATCACCAACAGGTGCCAATTGACACTCGAATTTCGTGCTGTTCATTTCCACCAAATCCGTCTGATCGAGAATCTGAGTTACGAAACGTGGCGGTTGTTTCTTATCCGCATCGTAAAGATCGTCTTCGGTTAAATGTACTTCTGAAGTATACTTCTTAATGGTTGCTTCCATTTGCATCAGTGCTTCCGACTTCTTCATGCCCTTTGGTACTTGATTTTGTAGGATAATGCTTGGCAATTCTGGAAAAGAAATTGTACAATAGATAGATATTAATTACATAGATTATTTATTAGGTTGGTGCAAAAATAATTGCGGTTTCCATTATTAAAAGTTTTAAATATTGATTTGAAGTTATTTTTCTTGTAACTAAATATATATATAGCATACTATTTGAAAACATGAAGTTGGCTCTTTCGATATATGTTTATCATTTATTTTTGATTTTTCACATGTGGCTATATTAGGTCAGAAAAGTAAGGGTGGAAAAGAATCAAATTCGAGCGATATTATTGTACGAGTACAATTTGGGACCTAAAGCTGCGGAAAATGGTAGTATTAATAAAGCATTCGGCCAGGGAACTATGACTGACAATGAGCGTACAGTTCAACATTGGTTTCACAAATTTCGTAAAGGCGACAAAACGCTTGCAAACGAAGAGAGTCGCGGACGTCCTTCTGTGATCGACAATGACGAATTAAAGACCATTGTCGAAGAAGATCCACGCAAATCGTCTCGAGAGATTGCAGAGGTACTAAGTATATGTTGATATTTAATAGCAAGAAAACTAACTTCAAATCAATATTTCAAACTTTTAATAATGAAAACCGCAATTATTTTTGCACAAACCTAATAGATAAAAATAACAGATGTTTGTTTTTATATTTAGAGGAGTATTTACTTTTACAAGATACAGATGCCCTGGTTGTATCCTCTCCAAGATCGTTGACGGCCTTGCAGACATATTCTCCGGAATCTTCTGGATAAACGTACAGAATATCCATAGAAACGAATCCCATGTCGTACGTCGTTCTGTATCTGTGTCCAGCTGGAATTAACTTTCCATTTCTGTACCATTCGATGCGCAGATTTGGATCGTCTTTTGGTTCCACCCGACATTCAAACCTAACCGGTTCAGATTCATCAACGGTTGCAGATTGAATTTGCGTGATGAAACGAGGTGGTTGACGGGGTGCTTCTTCCGCTGGTGGTTCGCTAATTGGTCCACGTTCCAATTCTTTCAATTTCTCTCCACTCATTCCAGATGGTAGTTGTGACTCAAAATCAATTGTTTTCTTAGCTGTAACATTATCAATAATTCACAAACCATTAAATAAAATATATTCATCACATCGCCGGTTTTCTAGAATAACGACACATTTCGAAAATAACAGTTTCACAGTAGGCTCTTTTTAGTTTATTTTCTTCATCCTTTGATATCTATAAACATATAAATCCCACATGCGGTAGCCCCCCTATATTAGTTATACGAATATGAGTTTTATTCACAATGGAATAAAGCTTACGTAGATTCTTCCCGTTTAATTAACTCCATAACGACACAAAATTAAATATGTCGTTGTTCTTGAAAATCCGTGATATATACATTAATAATTATAATAAGCAATGAAAAATAAAAGACAGACCTATTACAAATTTTAATTTCTTCCTTCCATTCTACAAAAATAAATCCAAATTGATATTATACTTACATTTACAAGTAATAGTCGCTTTTGTAGTGGCAGAGCCCCATTTGTTCGTAGCTCTGCAGACATACTCGCCACTGTCTCTGGCATAAGTGTAAGACATATCTAATGAAATAAATCCAAAGTCGTTTATTTGATGTACACGAGACCCGGTAGCGAAAGGTCGGCCATTATGGAACCAGTCGATGCGCATCGACGAATCACCAACAGGTTCGACTCTGCAGTCAAAGTGACTGGGTCCTGATTCCTCAACCTCGATGTCCTTAAGTTCGACAGTGAATCTTGGAGGATTTGGTGTTTCCTCTTCAGTTAATATCTCGTCCTTCTTATATAACGCTTCCTCTAATTTCTGAATACTTTCCGTGCCTGTCTTGAAGTTCGTTGGCAATTGAGGCTCCAAAATAATTCCTTGTCGTCCACGAACCTGAAGTTTACACGACACCGTAGCTTCTCCATGGCGATTGGTAGCTTTACAAGTGTACAGGCCAGAATCACGCTGGTAGCAGTTAGCAACTTCGAGGATGACGAAACCGAAGTCGTGAATCGTTTTAATTCTGGTACCAGCGAGAAGAGGCTTCCCATTGTGGAACCATTCCACTCTCATGCTGGAATCGTGGATGGGAGTCAATCTGCATTCGAAGTGTGCTAGAGAATTCTCGGTTAATGTCAAATCTGATGGGGTAGTAACAAATTCCGGTGGTTTTCCGGTATCATCGTCTGGAGCTGCTTGAGCCGGCTCGTTTCCAAGACCTTCCAATTCTGCGATTTTATCGATAGTACTCTCCATTCCCTTTGGCAGTTGGGATTCTAGAATAATGCTGCGTTTTCCAGTACATTTCATTGTGCATGTTGTTACAGCTTCGCCGTAATCGTTTGTTGCTCTGCAACTGTATTCGCCTGAGTCTTCTGGATAGATCGGTGAGATTTCTAAGATGACGAAGCCAAAGTCGCAGAAGGTGCGGAAACGTGATCCGGTTCGCAATGGTTTTCCATTCCAGAACCATTCGACCTGTAGAATTAGTCAAAGACATTTCGTTAATAATCATTCTGTAATTTTCATTTAAAAAAAGTGTAAAAATAAATTTGATAGAATTGAAACAAAAGATATTTATGTATATTTGAAAGAATTCTTTGTAAAATATAATATAAGAAGTAATTTTAAAAGAAATGTTACCTTTAATTTTGGATCGTCCGTAGGTGTAAGTCTAGCTTCGAAGTGTGCGCTTTCACCTTCTCGAAGGCCATCGATGTTGCTCAAAGGAACTGTGAATACAGGTGCCTTTCCTCGTTCCTCAACGGTCTTTTCGTCTCTCGTACGAATCATAGAATCTTCCAAAGTCTGAATCTTCTCCAAACCTCCCTCCATTCCTTTAGGAAGCTGTGATTCCAAAATAAGGCTAGATTTGGAGAAGCATTTCAACGTCGCTTTCGTAGTGTCTTCGCCATATTTATTAAACGCTCTGCATTCATAGACACCAGAATTTTCTTCGTAGCAGTAAAGAATATCCAGAATAACAATGCCAAAATCATGGAAAGTTCTGTATCGATGGCCATGAGGAAGCTTTTTGCCATTATAGTACCATTCGACCTTCAAATCCGGATCGGTCACCGGTGTAAGTCGAGCTTCAAAGTGAGCCGACTGTCCTTCGACCAATTTCGTAATATCGGAAATTTGAGTGATGAATTTAGGTGGTTCAGCAACTGGTGTTGTAGGTGTGGTAGGTTGTTCTCCACCATAACTCTCCAATTCGCGAATTCTCGCAAGCGAATCCGGTTGCAAAGAATCAAGATAGACTCCACTCTTTCCAAAGCATTTGATCGTTGCTTTTGTATAATCCTCGCCATATTTGTTGCTGGCTTTACATACATACTCTCCAGTATCGTGTGCCATCACTCCAGCAATATCCATAACAACGAAACCAAAGTCTGATACCATCTTGAAGCGAGAAGAGTGTCTTAATGGCTGACCATTGTGGAACCATTCTACTTTCATGTGAGGATCTCCAACCGGAATAAGTGTGCACTCGAAGTGAGCTGATTGTCCATCTTTGAGACCTTCCAGAGATTGAATTTGAGTAGTGAATTTCGGTTTTTGTCCTTTGGATTTGTCCACACATTCCAATTGTACGCTGATCTCAGCTTGTCCCCATTTATTCGTTGCTCTGCACGAATAAGTACCTGAATCTTCGATCTTCGTTCCAAGTACTTCAAGAACGACCATACCAAAAGCATAAACCGTTCTGGTACGATGACTAGCCTCCAAAGTTTTTCCATTGTAGAACCATTCAACCACCATGGTTTGATCACCGGTGGGAGTGAGGGAAGCTTCGAAGTGTGCGATTTCACCTTCCGAAAGATTCGTCAGATTCTCGAATTGAGATGTAAAAACTGGCGGATGTCCTTCTTCACCTTCAGCAGGTGCACCTTCTTGTCGTTTGAGTGATTCTTCCAAATCTTGAATAGCTTCGAGACCCTCTTTACCTTTTGGATGTTGAGACTTCTCGATAATATTCTCCTTGGTCGAACAATATATGGTGGTTGAAGTAAAAGCTTCACCTGCTTTGTTGTAAGCTTTGCAGGTATAAATTCCAGAATCACGATCATAAACATCCGTCAAGTCTAAAGTGACAAATCCAAAGTCACTGGTCATCTTAAAACGAGATCCATGTTCCAATGCTTTGCCATTGAAATACCATTCGATCTTCAAATTTGGATCTTCCTTTGGTTCCACCTGTCCTTCCAGATGAAGTGGTTCAGACTCGCCCAGTTTGAATTCCGGTTGCAACGGCACCGTCCAAATGGGTTTAGGGTATTCATGTTCAGGTCCATCTTCTGGTCTTCTGTACTTAGACAAGTAAGCATCTTCTGCCTCCTTGACTTTCTCCAAGCCAGCTTCTCCTTGTGGATGCTGAGTCTGCAGATAGATGTTCTGTTTGCTGGTGCACTTCAACGTACCTGATGTCTGAGCAGTTCCTTTGGAATTCGTTGCTTTTACTGTCACAACTCCTGAATCTTCTTCGTAAGTATGATTGATATCTAGAGCAACGTAACCAAAGTCGTAAGTGGACTTAAATCTGGCACCCATTGGAAGAGGTTTTCCATTGATGAACCATTCGATCTTCATGGTCGGATCCTTCGACGGTTCGACGTTGCATTCGAAGTGAACATTGTCACCTTCAACACATTCGACGTTGTTGAGATGAGTAATGAAAACTGGTTCTTCATAAGTGGGTTCTGCTTGTTCTGTGCTACTGATATGGGGTTGTTCCAGGGCATCGATCTTCGGGAGAGCATCTGGATGAAGAGTATCTCCAAGGAGCCAATGACGATCGACGATTTTCAAGCTACAGGTGGAAACAGCTTCTCCTAATAAATTCGTAGCTTTGCAAGTGTAAATGGCTGAATCATCTGCCCTCAGGCCATTGATTGAGAGGGTTACTAAACCGAAATCAAATGTGCTACGAAGTCGAGTTCCGGTTTGCAGAGCGACTCCATTTTTGAACCATTCCACGCGAAGATTTGGATCTGCACGAGGTTCTACTTGAGCTTCTAGGTAAACGTGTTGACCTTCGACGAGCTTATCGAAACTTTCGAGATGTTTGGTGAAAACTGGAGCCTGCTGAGGTGTCGTGTCGACGAACATTTCGGGAACTTTGTTCATTTCTGCTTCTTTCAGTTGTATCTTCTGCCATGCGTCTGGTTGAATACTTTCGGCATCGATGGCTGATCTTGCCTTGACTTTGAGAGAAATGGAGGATACAGCTTCTCCGGATTTGTTAATTGCTTTGCAGGTGTAAACGCCTGAGTCCTCTGAGATGACCTTCATGATGTCCAAGGTCACGTAACCGAAATCGTGATTCACGTGGAAACGAGAACCTGTAAAATAAAGTAAAATTATGAGAAACATGATAGAAATAGTAGTGAAAATTTCAATGTCTGCCGCAGAAATTTCTATTTAAAATACTATTAAAATTAAAATACTATCAATAATTTATCACCGATTTAATCCTTTGGCACACGATTTCTTTTCTAACTGGACGTGTGATGATTCAAAATTATTTCCTAAAATCAATAGTTCTCAAAAGTTTCATATCAGTTTCTCACTCACTGATATGATATTTCGTATAACTGAATATAATAGAAATAATAAAACCGTTTCGTAACAGGCTGATATTTTCAGTTTAATAGTTTTTGAAAGACTTTAAAATTTCTTATTTCATTTTCCGCGCCACGAGTATCACACGTTGTTGAAAGCTAAGAAGTTAAAGGGAAATCAATGAAACTAATAGAAGGTGTATGCATTTAGTGAATTTGAATCTTACCCATTTTTAGCTCGACTCCATTTATGTACCACTCGAATCTCAAGCTGGCATCGCCAACGGGAACAACTCTGCATTCGTATCTAGCCATCTGACCTTCCCAAAGTTCCGTAGGACCAGTCAGAAGCTGAGTGAAGATAGGTTTGTCGAAAACTTTCTCTGGTTCCTCTGGACGACGTGGTCCTTTGTCGGCTTCGAGTTGAGCGATTCTACGCTGAGCTTCGGGATGTTGAGTGTCCAATTGTATGCTTGCTTTACCTACATTCCAAAAAAAGTCAACGATCAAACAACAGCAACATACTCAAATAATTCTCCAATACAAATTGCGCCATCAGAGTTTAACAAAATGTTTATAATACAATGAAACATTTATTTAATATATTTAAATACTGACTCTTAATTTTCATAGAAGCTGTAGTAACCGCCTCGCCAAGCGGGTTGGAAGCACGGCACATGTAAACACCTTCGTCTTCTTCGCGCACATGACTAATATCCAATGACACGTATCCAAAGTCATGTACCTTGGTGATTCGTGAACCTAAGTAACAATGAAAAACAACATTAATCTTAAGATTAAGTAAAAATCCTTTGCAAATTATTTAAATTTCACCCTTTAAAAAATTGAAGAAGAAAATAAACAACAATCTCTCAAACTTACTTGTCTCAAGTGGTACCTCGTTCCTAAACCATTCCACCTTCAAAGTAGGATCACCAACGGGTATAAGTCTACACTCAAAGTGTGCAGTGTGACCTTCAGGAATAGCATCGATGTTCTGCAAAGGTTGGGTGAAGACAGGACGTTGTCTTGTCTGTGGTTCTGGTATTTCCGGTCTCTTCCACGGTTGTTGCGCCTCGAGTTCACGGATTTTATCCATTCCCTCGGGACGTTGGGAATCCAAGATGATATTATCGCGTGGAATAACTCGGAGCTCGATCGATGAAACGCATTGGCCAAGTGCATTGATTGCACGCACGGAATATTGTCCTGCATCTTCAGGAACTGTGTGGCCGATGTCCAAAGCCACATAGCCGAAATCGAAGGTGACATGGAAACGGGAAGCTGATGGTAAAGGTTTGCCATTGTGGAAGAACTCGATCCTAAGATTGGCATCGTGGAGAGGTTCGATTTGGCACTCGAAGTGTGCTGTTTGTCCTTCGTAAACTTCGGTGGTACCCTGAGAAAAGGAATTGAAAATTAGGAGTGAACATTGTGAATGTTTAAATGAAGAAATGATGGATTGAATAGAATTAAATACGTGCCCTGAGTTCAGTGACGAATCTTGGAGGTGTAACTGGTGGTTCTTCGACTTCTAAGCGGGCTGGGTGACCTTGAGCTTCGAGTTCACGAATCTTCTCGAGGCCATCGGGATGTTGAGTGTCCAAGAGAATACTACGGCGAGCTGTAAAAACAAAAGTTTTATGTAAATGTTTTGTAAACATATATTATATTTTTAAGATGAAATAAAATTGAAATTTCGATATATAATTTACTATTTTATTGTGTCACTGAATTAATATCTTCGCTTTTGTGTAGGATTTATCTTCTGAATTTCTCATTGTTCTCATGATTTTCAAATATAATACGGCGATTTGGATAATAATCTTTTGAAATAATACGAGTATCATTGGATTTTTCTTTCTTGTTTAAATATTCATCCATATTCTTGCAATGAAAATATAATTCAGACTTTCTTCTTCCACCATAATAATTCATAATATTCCTATTCTGCTGGCATATTATTTTATTTTGTCTATGCGGACGGAGATAATTTTCTAATTCTCTAGATGAATTTATCAATCTTCCATGAAGATCATAAGGCGTCAAAGAAATGGGATAGAATTTAGGTTTTAGCATCGAATAATCTCTATCCTCTAATGGAGGTCTTAGAGAAATTTTTCTATAATGAACGTTGCTGTTCCTTTTTTCCCGAGGTTTGACAGATCGCAAATAAGGAGACGGAGACCAATCACATTTTGCTAATAATTGCATCAAATTAAAAAATGTCATTAGTAGAATTAAATGAAATACAGATTACTTACAGCCAACTTTGATGGTGCAGGTGTTGACGGCTTCGCCTGCCAAGTTTGTTGCTTTGCACATATAAGTACCAGCGTCCTCGGGATAAGTGTAAAGGATATCAAGAGCGACATAACCGAAATCGTGGGTTTTGCGGAAGCGATGTCCAGTTTTTACGGCAACTCCATTTACAAACCTAATTTAACATCGATATTTCAATATCCCAGAAAAACGATTATTACTAAATTAATTTAAATTAGAAAAATTACACTTTCCAATGATACAAGAAATATAGAAAAATAAATACGATAGGGGATGAAAATTGAATTTCGTTTACCATTCTATCTTTAGGTTCGGATCGTTGATAGGTTCGACGCGGCATTCTAAATGGGCGTGTTCGCCTTCTTTGAGGTGATCCAGATTGTTGAGCGGTGTCAAGAAAACGGGCTTCTGATGTATAACTTCCTTTTCAACTTCCTGTTTTATTTCTACGGTCTCTAATTCGCGAATCTTCTGCAATCGTTGAGCATCCAACGTGTCAAGACACAGGCCCTGTTTTGCTGTTTAAAATAAAAGTTATCCTTGAATTTCTATTCCAAATAAAATTTCACACTTTTATCTAAATTTGGCAAAGTATCTATTGACGCAAACAATTTTGACACATCGAAAGGTTATAGAATTAACTAAATAATATTTAACTTGTCAACTGTTTGTCTATATAATACACGAAAAATTATTATACTCTGTGTACAACAAAAAAATACTTATGATCACAATTTGCCCCTTCTCCCAAAGCTAATTTACGAAATAATTACATGAAAATTCGAATATTTTATAATCCCTCATTTCTCGTAAATAACTTACAATCTACGCTGATCACACAAGTGGTAACAGCTTCACCAACGGCGTTTCTCGCTTTGCACATGTAAGTTCCAGAATCTTCAGGATAAGCGTAGAGTATATCGAGTGCGACATATCCAAAGTCATAAGTGGTCTTAAATTTGTGTCCTTGAGGAATCGGCCTGCCGTCTCTGAACCATTCAACGACCATGGTAGGATCATTAACTGGCGTCAAGGTGGCTTCAAGGTGAGCGCTCTTTCCTTCAGGCAAGTGTTCAACGTTCTTCAAAGGACGTCCGAATTTCGGTTTCTCTGCGACGATCAACTCTTCATCTTCTATGCGTTTATAACGCGAATCGTCCTCAAGATACTGTATCTTCTTCAATGCACTTTCGTGCTGAGTTTCGCGAATAATGGAGGCACGAGCTGAAAGACAGTAATCGTCAGTTCTCAAGCTTCATTCACGATGATTGTGCACTTGGAGGACAGAAGTAGTAAGAATAATATACGATGTATAAATACAACGAATAAAACGTATAAAACAATGGAACAATGAATGATGCGAAACACCCAAATAGGAGGATAAGGCCATTCTTGGGTCGTGTACATAGCGGACTATTTCTACAGCATGATAAACTATAAGCAAAACAAAACAGGGTTGACAAAAAATATTGAACAAGGTAATCCGATGTAAAACACAAAGGTATGTGATGAACATCCACCTACTGTCCCCGTGCGATAATTATAGAGAAGCCCATAGAAACATCAGAAACCTACGAGATCAATTCTAACTCTATCCTCGAATCATAAATGAATCTACAATCTAAAGAATCTATCGAAACAATCTATTGAAGCTCAATAAGTATCATCAACATTTTTATATCATATTTTACTATAACAATTGCACAAATATAGTTCCTGTTATTTCTACATCGCTTCTCCCTCGTCCAAAAATCCTCGAGATCCATCTCGAGGAAGCTCGATCCACTTGTACTACTTACATTTCACATCAAGATTAATCGAGCTCTGCGCCGATCCCAATTTATTGGTCGCCTTGCAAGTATACGTGCCAGAGTCTTCGGCATATACCGTCAACACGTCCAACGATGCAAAACCAAAGTCACAGGTAGTTCTGTATCTGTGACCGGTGGACAATGGTTTGCCATTGTGGAACCATTCCACCTTCATGTTCGGATCGGGATAAGGCTCGATACGGCACTCATAGTGTGCACTTTGACCTTCGACCAAGCTAGTAGGTCCGTTCAGTTGAACGGTGAAAGATGGTTTTTCCTTTACAACGATTTCTTCTTCTTCGCGACGTTGATACTTGCTGGTGTCCTCTAAAGCCTGGATCTTCGATAGAGCGCTCTCGTGCTGAGACTCGAATTGTAGGGCTGCTTTGGCTGTGTTTGGGAAGAGTTTTGTGTGAGTGTCGTTGTAAGGGTTGTGTGAAAGACGATTGGACATTTACATGATAGATAGTGCAGCTTTTCTTTTGATTTTTTAATGAAATGTTGAGCAGAATTTATTTAGATTTTTTTATACTATGTAATGATTTCGATTAAGTATTTTTATGGGTATAATACTCTCTGATGTGAGAGTAGAAGAAATATTATGGGGTGTAGATTTAAGATTTTTTATAAATGGCCATCGTCAAGTATATCGAAGACATGATAGCGTGAAAAAGTTGTAGTTTTTGTCGCTGTTAGTATGAAAATTGATTGTGTGAATAAATGAGAATTGTAATTCTGCGCACGATTGTTTTTAATTTGTGTTACTGCTGGTGAATATTGATTTGAATGTAAGTTATAAGTATCTTGTGCTGTTATTTAATCGATGGAAAAAGCGAAGATAAAAACTTCGATAAGAAATATTCACAGAAGCAGGAAAAACGTTCTATCTATTGATCACTAAGAGAAGCGAAAAAATTGCTGCACACAAAAATTCAATATCTACGTGTAAAAAAGCTGCTCCTATTTATATTATGAAAGCTTGCGAGAATCTTATTAGAAGCCGTGCTGAATATTGAAGCTCGATATTCAATATTTTCTGCTCCTTGCAATTGAATTTTTCTACTCACATTGAACGAACAGAGTCGCAGAAGTTACAGCCTCGCCAAGATCGTTTACTGCACGGCAAGTGTAAGTTCCTGAGTCCTCAGGATTGACATACTTCATATTGAGGGCGACGTAACCGAAATCGTGCATTGTCGTCACACGATTGGCTGTGGATAACAAAAAATCCAATTATTATTTATCTCCATTCGGTTACAATTTCAAATATTAACACTAGAACTACCAATCAAATCAAAATGACTGGTTCCCAATTTTTTCCAAAAATTTGAAAGTTTATAGGAGAGTCATAAAGTAAGTATTCTAAGTTGATCTTATAAAATATAAAATTACTGTGATGCTCGATCATTCTATATTTCTTTAAATTTCACTGTTACTATGACATAGATATTTTAACCCTAGAACTATCAAGCAAGTCAAATTGACTCGTTTCCATTTTTTTCCAAAACTGCTTCAATTACCGAATCAATTATCTTTTTCACAAAAAGATTTCTCTCTTTCCAAAGTACTTATTTAATATATTGAAATATAATAGATTTAACGCCAGTAGTTGTAGTGTTAAATAGTATTCAAATCGAACTTAAATAAATTGATCTCAGAAGTAGTTCGATAGAAACTTACAAGCAGAAATCGGAACTCCGTTTCGTAACCATTCGACTTTCAATTTAGAATCGCCAACAGGAATTACGCGAGCTTCAAAGTGAGCAGCTTGATTCTCTGCGACTCTCAGATCTTTGATGGGCATCGTGAAGACAGGTGCTTGAGTAACAGTTTCTTCCGTAGTCGTCTTGCGTTGGTATCTCGAAGTGTCTTCCAAATAACGAAGACGTTGAAGAGTCTCCTCATTCTGAGTCTCCATATAGATCGATTTTTTCGCTGTTGATAAAATAATTTGAATATTAAAACCTTCAGATTTGTCATATTTCTTCACTAAAAGGTGTACATTCTTTTAAAAATCTAACGAAACTTACAGTGAACGACTGCAGTTGCCGATGTAATAGCTTCACCGATGATGTTCCTAGCTCTGCAAGTATAAGTTCCAGAGTCTTCTGGATAAGCGTACATGATGTCCAGGGCGACAAAACCGAAGCTGTTGGTCTCAATAAATCTTGAACCAGCCTTCACCGGCGTGTTATTGTGGAACCATTCGACTTTCATGGTTGCATCGGACACAGGAATCAATCTACATTCAAAATGAGCTCTCTGGCCTTCCTTAATCTCCACGTTGTTCAGTGAAGTTGTGAAAATAGGCGCCTGTGTTGTTGTTTCTTCGATGTCCTCTCGTCTTTGGTACTTTGTTCTGTCTTCGAGGTAATGAATTTGTTCGAGACCAAGTTCGTTCTGTGTGTCCGTGAGAATTTGTGCGGTAGAGCGACAGCTCAATGTACAGGAAACTTCATCGCTGCCGACGAGATTAACGGCACGGCAGGTGTAAGTTCCGGAATCCTCGGCAATTAAGTCGATCACGTCCAGGGCGACGTATCCGAAATCGTGTATTGGACGGAATCGGTGTCCTGGAAACAAGAAAAATATATTTCTTATTGTTGATATGTATTTTCTGCAATTTTAATTTAATTAAATTAACGCGTTGAACGCCATGACATTTCGCTCGTTTTATCATTTATACCGAAGTGATAATTTTCCTATTAAAATTCCATCTTTGCAAAACAGAAATTGGAAAGACATAAACAGGTATATATTCAGCAGGATTCTATCTTTTAAACACCAATATTTAAAAATTGAATACGTTAGAAGATTCGTAAATATTGCAATTGCAAAGTTCTATGAAATTTCATTAAATTCAATACCGCCGATTACTAGTGACCCCAATGGCAGTCAACGTGTTAAATAATAATTTGGAAAAAATTTGACAAACTCGACAGTGATCTGAACTGACGTCTATTAATTAGAACTTCGAATTTTTAACTTCATAATGAAATGAAAATGAATAATTTTGGACAACTTGCAATGCAGATTTCATGCTGTACTTAGGAGGAATTTTTAAAAGAAACTTTAATTTTAACTAAATTTTCGAATTAGACCTACCTATGGTAACTGGACGACCATTTTTAAACCACTCAACCTTCAAGTTAGAATCGGTGACAGGTTCCAGTTTGCATTCAAAGTGTGCGTGCTGTCCTTCCCGAAGATTTTCCTGATTCTTTGGTGCAGTGACGAACCTCGGTTTCACATTTACTACTTCGTCCACCAGTTCGTGTCTCTTGTATCTCGAAGCATCCTCGAGGTACTGAATTCTCTCTAGACCCTCTGGATGTTGCGATTCCAAAAGAAGATCTTTCTTTGCATGAACTCTGACCGAGCAAGAAGTAACAGCTTCGCCAAGTTGATTTCTTGCTTGGCAGGTGTAAACTCCAGAATCCTCCGGATAGACTCCAAGAATATCTAAAGCTACATAGTCGAATTCGTAGGAGGGTCTAAATCGATGTCCAGTTTTCACCGGTCTTCCATTGACGAACCACTCGATCTTCATGGTTGCATCGCCAACTGGTTGAAGACGACATTCGAGATGGACATTTGTTAATTCCACTGTTTCGATATTGTGAAGAGGTCGCGTGAATTGGGGTGCCTGCATTACTGTCACCTCTTCTTGCTGAGTTTTACGGTATCTGTTTACAGAAGATGATATTTTATTAATTATACAGAAAGAGAAGATTTAAAATGGGTTACTTTATTGAACTTTCAACAAACCTAGAAGCATCTTCGAGCATTTGTATCTGCTCGAGAGACTGCTCGTGTTGAGTTTCGGTGACGACGTCCGATTTTCCAATTACTCTCACGCAAGCTGATGTATGAGCAGTGCCAAGATGATTTGTGGCTCTAACGGTGTATTCACCGGAGTCTAAAACAGTCGAATGCACGATGTCCAAAGCAACAAAGCCGAAATCGTAGTAAGTCCTGAATCTAGAGCCAACGGTAACAGGGCGGCCATTTTGGAACCACTCGACTCTCATCGTTGGATCTCCCATAGGTTCCAGGCGACATTCAAGGTGGATATTCTTTCCCTCGCTTACTGGTTTAGGATCGCTCAATGGTTGAACAAAAATAGGCTTTGATTTTGAGATTTCTTCGATATGATATTGAGGTTCGACGAATTTCGATTCCTCGAGGCGTTGAGTCTTCTCGTAAGTTGCACGATGCATGCTGCTGGTATCGACGCTTGATCGTGCTGCAATTCGAATATTAACGATTAATAAATTTATTTTCTACAATAATTTCATAATAGAAATATTTATTATTATTTCAATTATATCGTACTTTCGACAACCATTGTGGCGGATAGTCGAGCTTCTCCAAGAGCATTCCTTGCAACAACTGTATAAGTTCCAGCATCTTCAGGTCGAACCTGAAGAATATCAATGGCGACGTATCCAAAGTCATGATACGTCTGAATCCTATTAGCAGCGGTGATCGGCTTGCCATTGTGGTACCACTCAATGGTCATTGTTAAATCGCTCTGAGGTTCGACTCGAGCTTCGAAATGGGCACGTTGACCTTCCACGATTTTATTGGTACCTTTTAGATTGCCCAAGAAACGAGGTGCCTGAGTGACTTGAGTTTCTTCTTGGACTTGTCTGGAATATCTGCTGGAATCTTCCAGAGTCTGAATCTTTTGTAGTCCAGTAGGATGTTGACTGTCGTATATAACATCGTTCTTGCTTATCACGCTCAATTGAGCGGTGGTGTGTGCTTCACCGACTCTGTTGTAAGCACGGCAGGTATACACACCAACGTCGTGAATCGTTACGTATTTAATTGTCAAAGCCACGTAACCGAAGTTAAAGAAGGTCGTGATACGTGAACCTGAGAAGAAATAGTATTTAATATATAACATAATGCAAAAGTTGCTGAACCCCTTGCGGTCCGAATAATTTTGTCAATATCGTAGTAAACTAAATGAAATTAATAACCCATTATTTTCTATCGTTGCTTTTTTTAAATGATAGCCACAACTACAACTTCTGGCGGATTATAAAAGTTGCTTAACCCCTTGCGGTCCAAATTATTTTGTCAGTAGTGAGCTAAATGAAATTAATATCTCATTATTTTCTATCGTTGCTTATTTTTTTTTTAATGATAGCCACAACTACATCTTCTGACGGATTATAAAAGTTTCTTAACTCTTTGCGGTTCAAATTATTTTGTCAATATCGTAGTGAGTTAAATGAAATTAATATCCCAATATTTTCTATCGTTGCTTATTATTTATTTGTTTAATGATAGCAAGAACTATATCTTCTTACGAATATTTATGTGACATTACAAAATCATGATGAAATTGGAAAGTCGATATTAAATCGTTAGAGAATAAAATGAAGTGAAAATCTATGTCGAGTGCCCGACATAGGACTGAAAAGTCTCAAAAATGTGTTACAATATTATAGAGACTCTATATTTATTCATGAATATAATATAAAATAAAAATATCCACTTACTAGCTTCTACAGGGCGTCCATCCTTCAGCCATTCAACGCGAAGATCAGAATCTCCGACTGGCTCTAGGCGTGCCTCAAAATGGGCAAAACCACCTTCTCGTATGCTGTTCTGATCCTTGATAGGAGACTTGAATTCCGGTGGGCTAGTCGGTTCAGGCTGCTCCTGTACGTATTTCTGATGCATAGCCTGCTGATAGGCTTCCAACTCCTCGGCAGCTTCGATGTACCTCTGTTGCTCGGGGATACCCAAATCTGTAGTTACGCTTGTGCGTGCTGTTGGAATTTAACAGAAAATAATATTGTAGTATCGCAATTTTTAAAAAATAAGAGATAGCTTTTAGTTAGTGTGTGTGGATGGATTTTGTGTATTTGAGAGTGAATGTTTAGAATACGTGATTTGGAAGACGGCGAGTTGAGAGAGTTGAGCGAGTTGAGAGCGTTGAGACACAGAGTTTGTTGCAAGGAGAGATACAGTGGAGTTACATATAGAGTTTAGTGGAGACTATTAGTAATTAGAGTTATTAGAGTTATTGTATTTTACTCAGTGTTTCTATTTTGTTATTTTGTTATTTAGGCTATGATATCGTTAGTTAGTTTAAGGTGTACATAGGGGAGGGGGGGGGGGGGGGCAAAGTGGGCCCCTTCAGCAAAAAATAGTCATATCTTTATTTTTTTTTATTCGTTATACTACTTTGCCCCCAAATTTTTTTGGGCTCCAAAATTTTAAGGGGCCCGCTTTGCCCCCAGGAGCCCACCCCTATAACTGATAGAAAAAAGTATGTAGAATAAATATATATAGATAGAGACAGAGGAGAGATTCTACAATATTAAACAGTTAAAATTGAATTTGCACAATTTACATAATATTTATTACATTACATTAGGCAAAACTTACCAAAGACACGAAGAGACGCGGAGCTGATGGCCTCTCCCAAGCGGTTCACAGCTCTGACAGTATAAGAACCGGCATCTTCAGCTCGTAGGTGCAATATATTAAGTGAGACGTATCCGAAGTTGAAGATGGTTGTGATTCTTGAGCCTAGAAATTCATTGTTCATTTACAATCCTTCAGTTCAATGTTTCCCATAAGTTTAATGGTTTTTTACATTAACAAGAATCATACTTACTAGCTGTGATTGGCCTACCATCCTTGTACCACTCCACTTTCATCGTGGGATCGCTTACAGGAGTGAGTTGCGCCTCAAAATGGGCGTTACGTCCTTCCTGTAGCTCTCCTAGATCCTGGAGTGGTCGGATGAAGGCCGGCCGCTGTGAAGAGATCTCCTCCACGCTCTCCTGCCTTTGATATTTGCTGTAATCCTCGAGTTGTTGAATGTACTGGAGGCTGTCGGGGTGTTGGCTAGCCTGTTCGATTGTTGCGCGTGCTATAATAATTATAACTCGTTAAAACTTACAAGAAAGCATTATCAGAATCAACTATGGAAATACAGATTTTTAATTTATACTTACGCGTCACGCTGAGGGTAGCTCGAGATTCGGCGACTCCGGTCGAGCTAACTACACGGCAGAAATATTCGCCGCTATCTTGAAGAATGATACTGATGAGGTCGAGAGAGATGAAACCAAATCTGAAGATTGAAGTCGCACGGGAGCCTGAAATTTATTAGTAAATTAATTACCATAGAGTTTGGAAGAAATTATAAAAATTGTATTAATTTGAAAACGATGTAGTGTTAACTTACTCGCATCGAGAGCTCTGCCGTTGACGTACCACTCTACCCTCATAGTGGGATCGCCCACCGGTTCGATTCTGGCCTCAAAGTGAATTCGTCCACCCTCGATCTGATGGACGTCTTTCAATGGTATGATGAAACGTGGTGGTGGATAAACTCTATCTTCCTCCGGAGGAGGCAAATATGGCTTAGCACGTTCCACGTGTCTTAAATAAATCACTTCGGGGCCAGGCGCAGGTCTGTAGATATTTTAATGAATATTACAAAAAATTCTCTCCCAAAAAATAATATGTTTTGAGGCTTCCTACCGTCCTCCTTTAAGTTTGCATGAACGTACGAAATTGTATAAAATTATTAATATGTTAGTTAGATTTTTTCATTATTATTGATCAAATTGAAAGAATTGTTTACTCTGGTTCGATGACTTTCGTCGGTCGGGGTAAATTCAGGCGTCTTGGCTCGGGGGCTGCTCCTTTCGGTGTCTCCACAAAGAGCCGGGCTCGGGTGGCTGTAGAACCGGCTACATTCTGGGCCGTACACTGGTACCAGGCTGCGTCTGAGAATTTTGCACATGGTATATCTAAAGTTGATGCTCCGCTTCCGTCGGTCGATATGCGCACATCCGGGCCAGGTGATATTGGCACTCCATCCTAAAAAATTATTAAATTCCTGTCATCCTGCTCTAATCATCTTATGTTACTTCCTCGTCACATATACAAGTTATTCAAATTTCTAGCGACTACATCATAAACTGCGTGATCTTTCTATAATTTTGAAAATTTCGCTGTTACTCAGACATAGATATCTTGAACTGCCAAGGAAGTCAAAACGAATGATTCCCAATCTTATTCAAAAGTTCTCCAAGTTTGTAGCACGTTCATAGAGTAGATAATCTAGGTTGATATTTTAAAATACAAAATTACGAAATCGATCATCGTTTTCCCTTCTTGATTATTCTTTTTTCAAAGTACATATTTAACACTTTACCGACCGGTAGCGGATTAATCGGCTTTTCGGGCCCAACAGTTTTAGACTTTTAACTAATTAATTTGTTGCTATGGCAATTGATAAATTATCATTTTTCATTGCGGTTGACTGTGCCAAGGGCTCAGTGAAGAAACTTTGCAATTTTCGAAGAGATATCAATATCAGGTAAATATTTGCGTGCAAGAGACCGATCTGAATTGGGTAGGATGTTAAAAAATACCGGTCGGTAAAGTGTTAATATATTGAAATGTAATGGATTTAATGCCGGTAGTTCTAGTGTTAAGATAATAAATTTAATTTTAATTCAATTTTAACCCTTTGCCCTCCGATATCCCACCTGAAAGGACATCGCAAGTCTACCATTTGGCTGCCCCCTCTAAGGGGACCTTCAAATTTAGTACTGGTTACAGAGAATGACCTTATTGTACTGCAACATTTTAAGAAATGTATGTTTATCTGAACTTGTTCTACGGAAATGGCACAACAGCAAATAGTAAACTGCCGCCAAGATGCTAATAAATAATGTCAGAGATGGCTTCGAGTGCAAAGGGTTAAAGTTGTTAGTTTATTTGAAAGATCGCCGTATAATTACCTTCTGCCAGGTGATTCGCGGTACCGGTGTGCCAACTGCGCGTGCCATGAAGACAACTGGTTCTCCTTCCTTAACGTTCGTCGTCGTGAAACGCTCGACGAATTTCGGAGCTACGACCTGCTCCTTTTCGATTACGTTCAAGTTGCATTGGAAGGACGTTTCGCCAGCTTTATTTCTTGCAACGCATGTCACAACACCGGCATCTGTACGGCTAACGTTGGTGATCATGAGCGAATTGTTACCAGACTCGTTGACAAGAATCTTATGAGTCAAGTCGTTGACTACTTGTTGATCGTTTATGTACCACGTTACTTCCGGATATGGACGGCCCGTTACACGGCAGTCGAACCTAAATGTTAATTATGAATTATTTCATTTCATTTATCATCAATGAGAGAAAAATATCTGTAATATTGAAGTTAACACTTTACCGACTGGTAACTTATTAATAGGCTTTTTGTGCCCAACGCTTTTGGAATTTTAACTGATTAAAACTAGAACTACCAAACCAGTCAAAATGACTGGTACACATTGCTTTCCAAAAATTTTCCAAGGTCATAGAAGAGCCATAGAACAAAAACTCTGCGTCCATCACAAAATACATAAATCACTGAATTGATCATCCTTTCTGCTACTCGATTCCTTCTTTTTCAAAGTATCTATTTAATATATTGGAATATGATAGATTTAACGCTGGTAGTTCTAGTGTTAATTGGTTGCCACGGCAATTAATAAATTTTTATTTATCACTGCGATTTACTGTGCCAAGTACTCAGTAAAGAGAATTTGTAATTTTCGAAGAGATATCAGTATGAGGGAAGTATTTGCGGCTAAGTTATCGTTCAGAAGAGGATGGGATATTAAAAATACACCGGTCGGTAAAGTGTTAAATTGGAAAATTGTAATAATGTAATTCACCTCGTCATTTTTCCTTCGGTAGCATCACGATCGGTGCAGGTGCGAACGAAATTCGGTGGTAGAACTTTGCCAGAGTCCGATTCGGTGGTAGTTTCAACTTGTTGCGTTTTTAGGGTCTCTTTTTGCTGTGTCTGATAAGCAGCCTGATCCACTTGATCGCTGGACTCGATTGCCAGGTAAGCCGAGCTGACGGTGCAACCTTGAGGATTTTCTGATAGCAAGGTGTAATGTCCGCTGTCTTCCGGTAATGCAACTCGAATTCTCATTGTTGCCTGTTGATTCGAGTAGCTCATTTCGACTCGTTGAGATTCTCGGATCCTTTGGCCATTTTTGAACCAAGTTAACTAAAAAAAATACAAAGTAGATTATTTTAAATATATCAGCACTTCTTTTTACCACAGATTATTAATTAAGACTAGAAAGTAACGAAGTTGGTAAATTTCGTTGTAAGTGTACTTACTCTTGGTTTCGGATTGCCAGATATTTTCGCGGTAAAAACGGCGTCGGATCCTTCAACGAGCTTCGAATTTCTCGGCTTCTGGGTGATTTGCGGAGGTGCAACCGGTCCCAAGCTACGATCTACCACCGTGGAAATCTGCACGTCCGATTCGCCCACGAAACGGCGAGTAATCGATTCCCGAAATTCCGTTTCTCGCAGCAGCCTATATTCGAAAGTGTCGACCTGCAACCATCAAGTACAGTTATTCCTTTGATCCTCATTCGATTAATTTCTTTATCAAATTCAACACCAATCAAAGAATATTCAAAGGCTAAAATTTGTAAATTCTGAAATCGCCATAAATTAGACTACAAACCTTGAAATCTTCGATGCTAGTGGTGGTACCATTGACGTAACTTCTCTTGTCGATTGTTTGTTGATAACTGCGCTGTTGGAAGTTCTGAGTTCCACTCTGAACCTTCTGTTCGGTCGACTGGAAAGTCTGCGCGTATTCTTTTCTATAACCACCCAATTGCTGCTGCGGCGGAGGTCCAAATCCTTCAGGTTGTATGTAAACCGAGCAGATAGCTTCGCCTGAATAATAAAAACACATAACATCATTATCTCTATCCCAATCCCATATGTTACCATAGAAATTTCGCATTTAAACACTTCGTATTGATTCTATCCATCGATTAATTATCATCGAAACTAACCATATTGATTTTTAGCACTGCAAGTATATTCGCCCTCATCTCCTGGCCCGATCTGATTGATTTGAAGGGTAACCGTTCCTGTTTTGTCGTCGTAAGACATTCGAATTTTCCATGACTCCAACAACGGTGCACCCTTGTGGGTCCAGGAAACAGCGGGCTTAGGGTTACCCCTAACGCGTCCTTCGAATATTGCATTTCCACCCTGCGCGAATCTGGCGTTCTTGAAAATCTGCTCGAAAACCGGCGGTGATGGATCACCGGGTCTGCCGGTAAAACTGTCGACAAATAAAATCCTTGTAAGATTAAACGAAACAGGGTTGAAGGGTTAAAGAAGAAGGAGAGATAAATGGTGAGCGCGCGAGAAACAAAAATCGTATAAACTTTTACCACGTTAGAGCACAACATTTGGCTTCTTCGATCAACATTTATGGAGAGTAATATTGTAACAGTCGAGAGAAAAGTGTCTTTTGAAACGAGCAGTGAGCAGGTATATCGAGATACTCACGCTGGTACCGTGGGCGTCGTCTGCATCACAATCTCCCCTTGAACTGCGGAAAAAGAGAAAGCAGGATATCAGTCTCGTGACAAATAACAGTGAAAAAAAGGCACGTGCTGCGTTGAAAAAAATCGCGTATTATTTGTGCATAAATATTTGAGATCTTTTTTTAATATTTTTTTTTATGGAAATTATTGCATTTATGTTTTACATGAGTCGAATTGTGGAGGGAAAAAAATGTATTATGAAATACACGGCTTTCGCTCGATTCTTTCGAAATTTATTCTCTCCATAACAGTACGCTTCCGTCAAGTGCATTTCCTCTCGTTCCTTCGAATTGGGGTAGAACGAATCGAGGAAACGAAGCGTTGACGCCGTTTTTTCATTCTCTGTCGTCGTCACGCGCGATGACGATGACGCATTTTTTGAGCTTCAAGTTAGCCGTACTGGACGCTCCGCAATTAAATCAATCTACTAATTAAACTCGCGACCGACTGCCGCAGAGGACAGTAGACCCTATGGTTACTTTATCGACACGCTAATGTTTGTCTTAATTTGATTCGTTGAAGTAAACAATGTAAGTGTAAAAATATTGCTTTGAACACTTTAAAAAGATATAAAATCATTAAAAATATATGCGAGATATCTAAACAATATTCCAGTAACTAATCTATCAATTTTTTAATAAACGTATAATTTAAAGCAACCCAGACTTCTCTCTTTCTTATGCTTTTGAAATTTTCTTTAACACTACATCTACCAAGTTGGTCAAAATGACTTGTGCTAAATTTTTAGAAAACGTTTCGAACGCAGCTTCGTTGCCAATTTTCTACGTTTATTTTGAAGACTGTAAGCGAATGAATCGATCAACACTTTCACCCCCGTCGTGTATTTTATTCGGACATATTTATTTGACGATTTTAAATATATTGAATTAGTCGGTGGTAAATATAAAGTTAACCACTATGCTTATTTCACTTGAGATCTGCAATTTTAATTGCTCCTGGACTCACCGATGCTATGATATAATAAATGACAGTTATAAAAGTATCTCCCATAAGTGATAAGGATTTACAGACAATTCCAGTAATTATAAGTTCAAGTCTGTAATCGCACACCCACAATATCATTCCACAAATTATTCTCATTAAAGAGATTGACATACTATTTCTACCCTCATTTCGATACCATCCACCTGTACATTCATTATCGCGAATTTCCATCAGCGAATAATGTGCAGAGGTAAACAATGCAAGACGCGTTACGCCTGCATCATCTAATCAGTCTTCGTTCTAGGCTCAGAACTAATTACCAACGGTAGCATGGGACCGGACCAAAAATAAACATTCTACGTGTCTCAGAGACTGCTACTCAAAACCACTTTCGTTATCAGGGTTAAGCACCTAAGTGGATTCTAGAAGCACAATGACGCTATGGTCCTGAAACTTGAGACGTATCCACGTGCGATGGGATCAGGAATCCAATAAATTCAAATTCGGAGCAACAGAATCCAACTGCCGAAGGAAATGATCGAGACGAATTTCGGACCACCCACGCTCACGGCTAAGCCGATGGATCAGATTTATTGTGTGCCTGTAGTTTCAGTTCAAGATCAAACATTATGTAAATGATCATGGGTCAAAGAATTTCTTAATTTTCGTAGTGTCTGGGATGTATGTTAATATTAAACTGCCGGTGTGAATGAATTTGACTCATTTATGATTTTATTTCTATATAGAAAAACTTTAGTATCTTTATAAAAACTGGACAAGTGAAAACGTAATTGGAAACGTTCTTCCACAAAAAATCGAAGGACTTTTTTAAAAAGGAAATCGAACAACTACCTTTACGCTGGCAAAAAGTGTTAGAAAATTATGTAAATAATTCTATTTCTAGTTTATTAATTCTATTGATTAGTATTTACGGTTTCTTTGATAAATAAATGTTTTTCTCTGGCAAACAAAATTTTTGATTACTTTTCAGTAGCCCTAATAATTGAAGAAGGATATTTATGGAGTGACTACTTTTTCATCTTCTGTTTCTTGTTTAATTAAAAGGATATATACTTTGTAAATTTTTAAGTATATTATTTGCCTAATATCTAACATCTCCGTGGTACCATTCGAAAAATTAAAAATTTTAGTCTGTCTAACTGGATGAAGAAACAACTGTACAATACCTAAAGGGCACTCGTTACTCTCGATTCAAATCATTCAAAAATAAGATAAAAATCAAGACCTATCCAAAATTATGAAAAAAAATGTGAATGATTTGAATCGAATGAAACAATCCATCAAAACGTCATCGATTCGCGACATCGCAAAGTAGACACTTCCAAATGTGGAAGATGTGCAACCTTGCAAATTGGAAGGTCAGCTGGGGCAAATTGTCGGCTACCTGGTGCAATAAAAAGAACGAAATATAGTGTCGAGCGAAAAAGAGAGCGGTACCATTCTCGCGATAGAAGAGGGCCGTGAGAGGGCGACGAGAGAGCAAAGAGAGGAGGGTGTAACGTGGTCGGACAACCGCGGGATCCTATTTTTGCATCCAGATGGGGATCGCGTTACCGTGGGCCATTTTAGGAGCAACTATCTTTGTGCGGCGCCCAGCGCCGCGACGCGTCTACGCCGACCGGACTACATGCACCTCGACCAATCGGCAGAGACGTTACGCAAAACCAGTCACTGACCAAAATAAAACCGCTCCTAACGCTATTTCTCGGTCTCTCTCTCTCTTTCTCTCTCCCTCTCTCCTTTTTTCCACTTATATCATATTTTATATTCAATTCTCAAGGAATATAAAAAAAATGTATCAAAATTACAAAATCCCTTGCACAGTGTTTGTCAAATTATGTAGATGTATTTGTAAGACTCTTTCTTTGCTGGCAATGTCTCTTTTTAGCACATACGACCGTCAGTTCTTGCTCCGTTTTCCTCTCCCTTTCGATCGATCTCGTCCGCCTGTTCGTTATTGTTTACGAACCGGCCTGACAGCGACAGGTTGCATCCGTCGCGATCAGCTGTTTCGAGATTTCAAGAGACAAGTCTGTACTTCTACATAGTAATCATTTTTTTTCAAGTCTTTCTGATGAATCTGTGACGTTTTTTTCTTTTACTTCAATATTTCAATGTCGATGGTATTTAAGGGATGATTTATCAGGGTGGTTTCTGTGTCTTGGTTCTTCGATTTTGTTAGTTCTAAGATGAAAGTATGGAAGCAATTGGAACGATGGTGTAATACCAGACGATTATTTTAAACTCGTATTACTCAGGATACTTGGGATTGTTATTTTATTAATAATGATGATTTCGCATTGTATCCTGGCATCGTGCGAAATAGCAGACACCTCGACAGTAAATGATTACGTTTTTGTATTAGCCATTCGTTGGGACGTTCTTTATGCAATTTCGCACATCCCACGCAACGTTTTGTATTCTTTTTAGATATCATACTTTCGTGAATGCTTGGCAGCCTTTGTATTCGACAGAGCCAGAATTAAGCGTCGAATTTTGGCGAGCCGCGAATCAATGTCGTGCAGAATTCGAGAAGATGATAGAAAATGTTCTCCATTTGCTGATACTCATTCAAACAGAACACCTTTGGGACCATCAATCTCAAATAATAATTTTGAAATAATAATCTGATCTAATAATTAGAAGTAATTAAACGTAATTAAAAGTTCTACAACTTAACTACAATATTTTCTCGATGAATTGACGTTGTAATTGAATTTCGCCGAAATTTTATGCTAATTTACTTTTGCAGACTCATCCCAGATAATAATAATAAAAATTCATATCATTAATTACAGCGATCAAGGTAGCAATGTAACGAAACTGTCAATAAATATTTTTATATCGTTAATTACTAACAAATTTATTATATTATCAGTGCTATCAATCGACGAAACAAAATGCCGTATCATAATCAGAGATAGTAAATCCTGCCATCGACAGAAATGTATTTTGACTAATTGGAAAGAAAAATTCGAAACAAATGATTCTGCTCCGTTACAGTTTTTTAGCGTCTCTCTTATCATTGAGCGTTTAAAGTAAATATTTAACTTCCCGTCGCCCATATTGCGGGCGATATTAATCATTGTATCGCGTCAACGTGATTTGCAACCCACTCGTTCAAATCCCGTGCGATACTTTCGGCGAATTCTCGTCGGCCTGCGTACTCTTTGGATGTCAGCGTGCACGTAAACTCGCGAAATTAATTACTCCTTATATGCTCCGAGTCAGAGGACGTGCCAAACGGTAATTGTATCCGTAAAGCTTTCGAAATTCTGCCGGAGGGTGCTACAAGTACTCTATTACCATGAATCAAGCATACTCTGGTACTCGATATTTTTGGGCCGGCTCGAGTCGACTTTTCTTTCGTCGGCATCGTTATAAGCGAATGGCTCTGATATTTATTGGCCTGTACCAAATTTAGAAACTTTTCGATAGAACCGAGGCTCTCGTAAAACTGAAATTCCAGCTGGCTGAGAAATAGCATAGAAACTTTGAAAATTACGTGAACTGTACTTTACACGAAACATTTTGACAATTTAATATATGGAAAAGTTATATTCTTCCATCTGATTTATCTTTTTCTTATTACTTTATAAGCATGGAATTGGAAAAATTGTTATACAAATTTTTAAATATAATTTTGATACTTCAGAAAAACAACTATTTTAATATTTACAATAACTGATTGAAATATTAATTCGTGTATTCTAAATTGTTTCTTTTTGTTGGAATAATTATGGCATTCTTCCTAATCGTTGAATTTTAAGGATTACAAGAATTTTCAATAAATACAAAGAGTTCCTTTGAATTCAGAAGAAGAAAATGTATTTTCCTGGCATCTAATTTAATAGCATTTGACTAACATATATCTTGGAAGTTGCCACCAATTTTCAAGACCAAATTGTCATTTAATTCTACTTATTGCAAAGCTTGGATTTAGGTGTCAGTTGGCAAATCGTATCGATAGCCATGAATTCTATTGCTCAAAGACGCAGTTGGCAGAAGCACTCTTGCAGAACCAGTTCCAAACGCCGTAGAGCAAATTTAAGTTCATCGCAAATATCACCGTGACCCGTGGAAAATCACCGTACTTTGTTCATTACCATAACTACTTTTCAATTATAGAACTACGAATATTTCGATAAACTCCAATAAATCTGTCACTTTGAGTCAGAATTCTCAACGATTCCATCAAAAACGTTTTCGACAAACGTTATCAAAAGACCAATTATTTAACACAACGTTGCATACAAAATAGTCTAAAAATATCGTAAAATAAATGACGTTTGTCATCTATATATATAATTTCGAGATTCATATTACAAATTGGAAAAGAAAATTAGAGTGACACGATACAACAGTAGTTGAAATTCAGTTATTTCTGATTTAAACGAAAACAAGATTGCGTGGGTGTTGTCATAAGAGATCTACACTAATCACACACCCTCTATTATGATGATTAAGCCGACTAAAATATTTCAACGTTTAAGAATCAAATGGTACTTTATTTCTGACAAATGATTCATGGAAAACAAAAAATCATCTCTTCTCGTGCCTTCATCTCTCCTCTCGCTGGAGGGTGGACGAAAACAGAATCGATTTCTTTTTTTCTTTTATCCTCAATTTTTTGGATTCCTTGGCACGATTCCGATTTTCGCATGGAATCGCGCAACGAATTTCCGACAAACATAAACAGATTCACAGTAAACGACATTTTCATCTGCGTTCCTTCTAACTCTCCACTTTGGAACTTCTCCAACGATGCGTTCATCGGGATTTGCGCAAAATGCATGCCATTTCACCGGATTGCGCAAATTTAATTTCACCCTCGCTCTATTGAACATCGTTAGCCATAACCTTTAAGAATATTTTTATCTGCAAGTTTGAACTTTCGCGATTATTGAACGTTTTGTGCTCAAACTTGGAACAATTCTCAAGATTTTCATAACTAATCGCTACACGAAATTACTCATAGTTAACTTTTTCATCAAAAAATGTATAATGTACCAAATCCAAGCTTAGATCATAGCAACTGAACTTAGAATTTCAGCTAATTACTATCGAAATTAATATCCCTTTCATTACCCGTCTTAAAATTAGAATTTCGATCACATTAACGTATCTACCACTAATCTATTTTTAACAGGAACTTCCTGCGACAGTTTCTAAAATTAAAACTTCAATAATAATAGACATACCACGTCAAAAGATACTCATAATTCTACGCTCCCTCATTTTCTACCCTTTTCAACAAACTAACATCTATAATTATCACATGTTTTTACAGTTAACTTGTTAAATTACCACCTAATTCATTACGAAAATATACTTGGTTATAGCGCATCGTTAGAAACCCTATCCGTTCTTAATCCTCAAAGAATTTCCACGGAAATCGTGTCAAGCTGTACCCGAAACTCGTTTTTTTTTCTGGCGCGTGCAGCCGAGATACGATTCACCGGGCAATGACAGACATTCCACGCGACAGGGAGAAACGGAAGAGCATTCGAATGGGGATGACGATAGTTTACCGCTAGGCAGTGATTTTGACAGCTGCTTTAGCGTCTTAGTTTTTACTTGGCAGCCTCCTCTCGTCTCTTTGGGCACCCTCTTCGAGGAGGGCGACCCTTACGGTCTTTAACGCGGCGCGTGGAGGAATTTTCGATAGGCTGCCGTCGAAGAACGTGGAAAACTATCTTTAGAGCTCTCGCAGGGGCGGCGCTCTCGCTCGAAAATAGAATATTCGTCGAGGGGATATTCGTGCTGAGAAATCCGAGGGATCCTCGATTTATTTTCTGCCATTACGTTCTTCTAAGATTCGTGAATCGAGGATTTGAAATATTTAGAAAAGGAAGATGACGATTGTGCTCCAATCGAAGAAGAGATTGGTACCTTGCTAATGCTTCGCGATTGAGATATGCAGATGTCAATGAAAGTCTCACTTTCAATTATATAATTAGTGAGTAGATTTACTAGAAACTTTATCACAGAAATCAAAGACGTCTTCCTAGTCAGAATCTTTCGATCTAGATGACCTCAGGATCGATTCGTCGGGCCATAGAACTCGTTAAATAATAATTCAACCAGTTCTCCGTATTTTCATCGAACGAAATCGCAAATCACTCTGCTCAAAAAACAGAAAGCTTTTAACTTTCAATAAAAAACAAAAGAAACAAAGTTCCCATGACACTTGCCAGTCCAGTCTGTTAATCTCAACACGTGTAATTCCATCACTCGTTGAAGATCGAAATGAGAAACTTTGTGGACATTCCTCTCGAACGGACAGAGAGAAACATTATCAAACTGACCTCTCTGCTGACTGGTGATCTGTTGCCGGGTAACTTGTCGTTCGGTCCTCTGTTGAACATATTGTTGTTGCTGCTGTTGCGTGATCGATTGCTGCTGTTGTTGCTGCATGATCGTCTGTTGTTGTTGCTGCTGCGATTGTTGCTGCTGCTGTCGCTTCATCTTGGATCAGAAAATCCAAGTCGTGGATCGATCGTATCGATTCTTCACCGTTGACGTTCTCGCGCGATCACAAAAGTGCAACGGGGCTCGAAGAAACAATCGGCCCCCGATGCTTTCGATTCACCCTTATATACCTCCAAGAGAAACTTCCCTCTTTGGTGCACTCACTAGGCACTCAACAACAACAAAAAGTGTGAAAAAAAAAAATAGGAGTAAAATAATATCGTATGTCACTCGCGATCGATTATATATCTCGTTTCGATAAAAGGATTATCTTCCTCCTCAAAATTTTCTTCGTGTTTCTTGTATCGTTACTCTTTTTCTCTGCTGCCTGAGGCCGCGGCTCACTCCAGTCGGCAGAAGTCAAGTCATCATCAAAAGTCTTGTCCCCGAGACTCTTTAAACCAAGACGTCGGTCGAATGCGAATTGCCGGCGGATGCCGCCTCGAGAAACGAAGACGGCCTTCCACGAGGACGAGGAAGTTCGAGGAGGGGAAAGAATAGAGGGTGGGGACGCTGAGCGTCGCGATGCCGAAGACCGACGGAGGAAGAGAGATAGATAGGTGAAGAAAAGACGAGGAGAAAGAGAGAAAGAAGGAAACTTCTCACACCCTCGTCATCAGGGATGATCAATCTCGTTGGATCCGACTTTCCTTTACCTTCCGCTACCGGAAAGATAGTTCAGTTGTTTAAAAATTCACACATCGAGACACGTAAGACACTTTGACTGTCATCCAGAGGAATCATCGGGTAAAAATATGTCTGACACGGAAAAACTTTGAGAATTCTGGATCTTTTCGTTAGGATTACTCACATTGTTGAGATTATATTTCCTAGATCGTAGCTCTCCGTCGCTTCAGAGTTTATTTTAGGCTGCGAGAGATCCGCGCCTCCGTCAGAACGTACGTCAACGGTTACAATTGGAGCGAATTTATTACATACTTTGTAACACGACTTGATAGCTCGATATTTAACATCAAAAGCATCAAACTTTCCTAAGAAACAAAACTTTCTTACATGCTCCTCGAACTTAATCTCCTTCAACAACGAATCCCTCAACACATCGCCCTATCCATGAACTAAAATCGTTAAGAAAAATTGCGCAAAAACCTACTCTACAATAAACACTGTATTCAGTAACGATTAAAAACAAGTCCCTCCAAAAATATTAATGCAAAATGAGACTCCAAGTTGAACACGAGTTCTCGAAATCGCCGGAGTCCAATCTGGAGCGTTACCATAAATCACATCGTGAACCTTAAATCGACATCAATTAAAGCCGATGATCTTTTCATTGTCGCGGCAAAATTGTTTCTCTCTGATGAAAATCGGCTGGAGAGTTTCATAGAACGAGAAACTCATGGCTCATCGAACGGAGCCGCAAGTCGAACGCGCTGCTCACGCAGCGTTCTCGCGCTCACTGACAGCCGCCCACGCATCTACGCACTTCTGGCCCCCTCTCTGTGAACGCTAGTCTTTCTCTAACTCCTTTCTCTCCTCTTTCCTCTCCCTTATCCTCGTTTCCTCTCACTCCTCACCAGACTACGAATCGTATACGAGCGGACGCACGAGCTCTCGTGCGGCTTTTATGCTCCGCCGATTACAGCCAGCATGTTTTTCCTTCTTTTTGCGTATCCGCCGTTTTTCGTCGTTCTCCACTTCGATCTCTTTCTCACGATGGGTGGCTTTCTTTCTTTCACCGAGTCTCTACGATTTGCTCCCTTTGATACGTCCCACTGGGGATGTTTTTTTGGAGTTGAGTGGTATCTTGAATTTGACGTCGGCCTACTTCGAGAGAGGGGGGAATTTAAATGATGGGAGATTATTTTTGTAAAATTGTTTTTTTTTAGATTGAAAGAACGTAGTTGGATTTCGTTGTATGAAAATAGTCGAATTTTTAGTAGATACTGCGGAGAATTTTATTGTTATTTGTCCCAGGTGGTTATTCGGAATCCAAATACTTATTTTTAACACTAGAACTACCGTGCAAGTCAAGATGACTGGTTTCTAATTTTTTCCAAAAATTCTGCAAGTTTATAGACGAGTCATAAAGCAGATATTCTAAGTTGATTTTATAAAATATGGATTACCGAATTCATTATCTTTTCAATGCCTTGATTCCGCTTTTTTCAAAGTAATTATTTAATATATTGAAATATAATAGATTTAATGCCACTGTTTCTAGTGTTAAGAATTAGCGCTACTTATTATTATACCGGATTTTTTGACATTCTGAAAGTGATTCCAACTGTCAGAGTCTATATAATAATTAGTATTATTATCATCCGCCTAAGAAACTATCAAAGTCAAAATAACTGATCCCCGCTCTTTTCCAAAAATTCATCAAGCTTATAGGAGAGCCATTAGTTGAGATTTTACCCTCATCTCGTAAAACAGAAATTACTCGATCAATCTTTTTTTCACCTCTTGAATCTTCTTTGTTGAAAGTACTTATTTATTTTATAGAAGTACAATAGATTAAACGTCCTGGTACCAAATCAATTTCACCAAGTGTACATTACACTCGAAATTACCAAAAAAAAAGTCGACGATACCTGCGCCAAAGAGTCTGTCTCATAAAAAATCATTCTCTCCGCAGCAAACCGTAGTTTCTTCGCATCGTTTCACTGTATCTCATAGATCTATCATCCGATTCATTTTCGCCGATCCTCAAGAGTAGCTTCTCTCTCCCTTTTTCATGTGTCTTCCTAATCTCGCGTCTCTTTCCGGCCCTCGGCCTCCTTTTTGTCGAGTTCGACGGTGCAAATCACCTAGGCTGACTCCTACGTACGCAGGCTCGGCCAAGTTTAGCCGTGAACAACCCCCGGTTTCGAGTCTTTCGTGAATGCGCCGACGCACGCATTCGAGCACGAATTCGAGACGTCTTCTAAAATCGTATGCGTCCTCCTCGAGGAATCGAGACACGGCAGAGGGAACATTTAATAATGAGAGAGAAAATTGGACTTGGGTCGAGGAAAACACAACAAATGGGGTTCAAAGTGGGCTAGATCTTGAACGGAGAACACTTGGAACTCTGGGTGATGAACGCGATGTTGCTAACTTGCAATTAGGTGTTCTTGAGTAGAAGCAAAGTAGATTGGACGTGTTGCAAAGTGTTAACCCCTTGCACTATCGGTAAACTCGCAAGAATCCATGCCTAAACCGAACGTCCGATATACGATATCTTGCGACTGACAAAGATTACCGCGCTAATA
This sequence comes from Cerceris rybyensis, assembly GCA_910591515.1. Classification (NCBI taxonomy): domain Eukaryota; kingdom Metazoa; phylum Arthropoda; class Insecta; order Hymenoptera; family Crabronidae; genus Cerceris; species Cerceris rybyensis. The sequence continues at coordinate 13,664,723 of OU342790.1, forward strand.
TTTACTTCACGCAATGGAACTTCTGTGAAACTCAAATGAATTTGAATCAAAGTCTAAATTTAATAATCCTGCACGGGGACATACGATCTTATTGGAGATATGAATACTTTGCCCGAGATTAATACCACGAGTCAGACTCGTGATATTCAAGTTTGGCCTAAAATTTTCATCACGAGTCAGACTCGTGGAAATAGTGCAAGGGGTTAATTAGATTTTAACAGTAACCGTACTTTACTGATCAAATAACAGAATTAATGAAAAGAAAATATGACATTTTTCGTGTTATTAAGTATAGAAGAACACGTTGTTTTTTGTATTAAGTCAAAAATCGCCTGCATTTCCTTCAGATAGGTGTTATGGTTATTGCATAATCTGTCGAGAGATCTACGGTGGCAAGAATAAGTATCCAGAATTTCTCGGCACTGTTCACGTTAAGTCTCTTTGGGTATTGTATTTTAGCACGGAATAATTTTTATAATGTTCAAGATTCCACCATTCTGTGGTGACCTTTTCTGTGAGATCGAAAAAAAAGTGTTTAGGGTGAACGGTATAATTTTCTTTGAAATGTATTGCGTTATAATTTGCGATTGGTATTTCCAAAGGACAGACCTTGAATACATACAAAATAAAGTATACCTTTGAAAAAAAAGAATATAAGTGGGTAAAAGTATCTAGAGAAATTCTCTTGCATTTTTTAACGTCATCGTCGAACCTCGTTGGTTTGCTCCATTTTTGAGAAACTCTATTATTAGCTTCACAGTGAATTGCGTGACAATGGGATAGTTTATCGCGATCATGTTCGGCGTACGTGCCAGATACAGTGTTATAAATTTATTTATAGGCATCGAACATACGTATGTAATCGACGGCCATAAATTTGAAATCCATTAACTTTGATCGTCGCATCGATCTCTCAAGATCCGATTTGTCTCTAATTGTTGCGTTTCTTACTCACGTTGCACGTTTTGCCGGAGATGCGATGTGCAAAAAAAATCTTGTCCAACCGTTAGCATTTCGTGCCTCGACGAATCGGAGCGAGACACGCGCCAGTCTTAAGTTATGCACGGTGCAACGTGCATACACGGTGCATATACATGCTCCTTAATGAAGCACACATTCATACAATTTGTGCTTTTAATTTCGAATACATTACGATACTGCAAATATATGAAAATTTTCGAAATCACCTACTATATTAGAAAAAGGAGCTCTGCGCTTATCAAAATCAAATTATCGATTCAAACTGCAATCTCCAATGAATGTGAGACTTCGAAAAAATTCTATGCAGTAACACTCTGAAATTGATAAAATCGCATTTTGAAATTCACCAAGGTATATTTTCTTTCCTTCCATTGTCTCATTTCTGTTCGATTTCTTCAATTTCTTCAATTGTACGATTTTTCTCGGCACGATTATTTAATTTGTTTTAAAATCAAATGTTATATCAAAGTAACAATCGAAGTCTCGAAAAATACGATTGGTCCGACAGTAACCTCCGTTTAATTCGAAACTGGACTCGCAAGTTGTGGGTCAGATCCAGTCGCGCGAGCGTGTAATTCAGACATTACGCCAGGCAGAATTGTATACACTCTACAAAGCCTACGGTCTCACGTTACGAGGTGAGAAAAGCATACACGTAAGCGTGCACACGCGAAAACGCTGCCTTCTGCTGGTGCTGCGGATCTTTCGCAATAACCAACGCCAGAATCTACTCCCATTCGTTTATCATATTACACGGATTGCAGGTACTTCCCCGTAGTAACCAAAAAAAATTATTATCTGGGTGTATCGACAATCCCAATTCTCCGTGGTGTATTAGAATCTACTAGATTTTTTTCTTTTCCTTACCAGTCTTTCAGAATTGAATTTGTTAAATGCTATGATAATTTCGCCTAAGAAGTATAATTTTTAAATGGATTTAAAAGTGTCGACTTGTTGAATGGTAATCTAGGAGCAATCACAAGTGACAGGGCTGTGAACTTCGTTCTGTGATTAGAATTTTGAGTATTTGACTTTATAGTTGCCGTAGTGTTAAGATTTTTTGTATTTTATATTTATATTATATTACATATTTATCAGCCAATCATCTCACGCTGAAATTACATGCAATGTGGATTTCAAAGTACTGGTGGTATTACGTGTTGAATGCAAATTTAGGAACAACCTTTGCGAAATAGTGAGGGTGTGAATTCGGTTGAATAATCAGGAGTTTGAGTATTTTACTTTGCAACTACCATAGTGTCAATATTTCTCATATTTATCGGCGTTAAGGGCTAATAATTTTATTCAGAAATTATATTTTTTAAGTGGAATTGAAGGTATCGTAAAAATGGCATGTTAAATGACAATTTAGGAATAATTTCCCAGAGCTAATGGAGATTCGAACTCTGCTCATTACTTAGAAGCTCGAATATTTCCCTGTATACTGGTTATTATTTCCATGTTTTTTGTTCCACATCCATATTTTCAACATTGCCATGATAATTTCAGTTTATTGCAACAATTTGGATGGTTTTAAAACCAGCGAGGTCCATGATATATTAAATGATAATTTAGGAACAATTTCTCAGAGGTGACGGGGATTTGAACTCGGGCTCAATAATTGAGAGTCCGTGCCTATAACACCATACCCGCCATAGACCCAATTAGAAATTCTTTGATCATGATGAATAGGTCTACATATTTTCATTGAGCAAGTTAAAGTTCTCTCGAAACTCACTGCTGGTAGCAATTTATCGGTGTGATATCAATTATTTTTCAGATTGACGTTAATTTGAAAGATCCGAGATTAATTATGAAACAGTTCTACTCAACAATTTGTTGAAAAACGTAGAAACAACGCATGGAAAAATTCTACAGTGTTTTTGCCAGATTGAAATGGAGATTGGTGAACGAATGTTACCCAGTAATAATGTATCTTGAGCGTACAACGTTGCAAGAATTGTGTAATGGACATGAATTTGTAACGAATTCGTCTTCGTTTTATTTTAATGTATACACTGTACACGTCATACCCACGCAGGTTTTCTTGATCTTTTCAAACACATGCCAGACCTTTCGAATTTCCATTTTTGCGTCTTAAGAAGACATACACAACATTGTCTTACAACTAATCTCGCAATAACCAATTTCCATCTAAAATCTTCGTTACATAATAAACCACTTCTTTGTAACTATTCCAAATAGTTCTTCTCAATCAAAAAGTACTCCCTCCGACTCAAATTACCTGTCACATCTATTATCACACTAGACATCTAATTAGAGCCTAAGGAAATAACTTTCAACTGAAAACAATCATCTAAAACAATTCTAAAGTACTTCCTCATCGCCTAATCAAAATTAAACACAAAATCAAAAATGACAACTCATTAAAAACAAACTGATTATTTTTTAACCCCTTGCCCTACAATTCCCTTTCTAACCAAATGTGCAATAATTTAGAATCAATTATTAAAATAAACTATTACCAATGATTTCTAATATAACGTATAACTTAACACAATATTACCAGTAAAAAAAATAATTTGATCGTCTTGTTATCGGTTAATTTTTTCAATTTAATTGTTTTTGGAAAACTTCAAAATTTCCTATTCTGTTCATCACGTCACACGTTATTGTAAGACAAAGGGTTAATACCACCTTGCAATGTCTTCCAATCAGAACACATCTCCTTTAACACTAGAACTACAGAACCAGTCAAAATGACTGGTACACAATTTTTTCCAAAAATTCTCCAAGTTTATATCAGAGTCGTAGAATAAATATTCTGCATCTATTGCAAAAAACATAAATCACCGAATCGGTCATCTTTACTGCTTACTGTTTCCTCTTTTTTTAAATAACACATTTTATATATTAAAATATGATAGATTTAACGACGGTAGTTCTAGTGTTAAAAAAAAATCCTCCAACACCATAAGCTTTGTTTTCCACCAAGACTCCTACTTTAACTGCTCATGTCTGTCTCAAAATTCATTTTACCGTGTCAATTAATTTGGCAACAGACAATAATAAGAATGGTCCCGCGATAACATGAGATCTAATGATACCCGAAAGATGGGTCATCCGTGAATCACCGTGTTTCGCCAAGGTAGCGCATAGCGACGCTTCTATTTCGAGGTTCGAGGGATATTCTGCGAGACGTGGCGAAAAGGGGTGGGTCGTCTATGATTCAACGTCCGCCTTAAGCACAGCGGAAACTCATGCACGTTCCCCGTGTGTATAAACTGCCAAGACAAGCCGAGGATACCCACCTGGGGGACCAATTCTTGCACGTATACATATTCACGCACGTCGAATTCTATTTTCGTCAACGACCACGAATAATCGCTCGAAGGACCCTGAATGTGGGTTAGAAACAAAATCGAGGAATTTCGATGCATTCGATACTCGCTGAGAAACTGTGCAGTGATTTTTCATCATTCGATGAGACACTTTATTGTTTAATGATGAAAGATTATGTATAGAATATTTTTTATATAGCAACGGTCGTCAAACTTGTTGACCTCACGGACCAGTAAATTCATAATTTAACCGTTTGAATAACGGGAGGGTTTTAAACAATTACTTCGAAAAAAGCCACTTTCGCGCTCTTGAGATTTTATTTCAAAATAAGCTGGTGTTTTATTTTATGTAGTGCACAACAAGAACAATCTTCTCGTGCTTGTATCCTAATTTGGAATTACTTTATATTATAAAAGAGAAACCTGATGCATTCTTAACAAAGTCTTCCTTCAATTGTCAACATTGAAAAAATGTACTGGGATTTTTCGACACAAAAACTGAAGAGCGCGAAAGTGGTTCGTGGTACCCAAACGGTTAAATCCCGCGGACCACTGATAGGACTTTTTAAGTGTTACATATATTTATGAAAAAAATTGTGATCTAAGAACACATAAAATGTATTGTTATGAATTGAATAATGTTTTAATGCATCTTAAAACATAACTTAACGTGATGAGTAAGTATATTCCACATTTTTCTGGGGACCAGCTAAATTTTCTCGCGGACCACCACTTTGGCGACCACTCTTACATAGAGTTAAGGGTTGAAGGAGTTTGATTCAAACTTGATGGAAATGAAAAAAATTTATATTTTATGTGTGAAATGTATTGAGAGAAAGGATGCACCGATTTATTGTTGTTCGGTGAGACACCCTGTTGTTATAGTAGGGCAACAAATATTTTGGATATTTAAAGTAGGATGATTCGTTCTAAGAGGAATCGAGAAGGGTCTAAAAATATTCTTCTAGCTGATACATACGTGTGATTAAACGTCTCTCAGGTTGAGAAAAGCTGCAAAGTTAGTGTTGACAAGTTCAGAATCTCAAAGATGATGGTCATAAGTAGAAAACTCCATTAATAATTTCTTAGATCAGGGAGACACGCAATAAAATATTCAGGCCTAATTGAGACTTAATTTGAGACCTACCTAGACGCAATTCAGATCTGATATTTTGCACAATTACATATAGATAAAGTATATTAACTAATTTGTAAATATAATTAACAATTGAGAAGACTCACCACGTTCCTCGGATCTTCTCTGCGATAGTGTACGATTCGGATACTGGAATTCCATGTGAAAATCATCGACATCACGAAATCCACCGTTCTCCTCAAAATCGGAATATTGGAGCCGTTGTGATATCGGATTTCGATTTCTTATCTCGCCGCATTCTTCCTCCACGTTTTGACTTTCCAGATAGCTGCCACCTGCGTAACTGAAAAAATAGCTGCCCGATGAGTTTTCGCATTAACGCTGCAATGACTTTCGCGACGATTGACTAATACACCTGTCATGATTAAATCAACTTGAAATTTATTCTGTCGATTGACGTACCTCAGATCCTCGGGCAGATTCGATGGATATAACGGCGAATAGTGGAGTTTTTGATGATTCGTGAAATTCACTTTAACGTCGTTCTCTGGCGGAAGAAAGAGATCTCTTAGGGCAACGTACTTAGGTGGACTTTCTGCCGATCGTTCACCGATATTCTGATCGCGATATGTACCGTAAAATGGCGAGGGCATGCCTGAAATTTGTGCCCGGAAGTCTCAATACAATAGCAAGAAAAATCAAATAATTATTGTTAAAATAAAAATATCCCCTATAACTATATCCATCTTAACCCTTTTAGTGTCGACCGAAAAAATTGATTGAATTAATAACAAATGTAGTTGCGAATAAAAAGAATTTTCATTTGGCAATAGTGTCATATAGAATACGCAATATGGAGCATAAGTTGTGTATTTACAATTATATGTCATAAAATTACTGATATCGTATTGGAAACTGAATATTAACCCTTCGATGTCCAGTGTTAGCAATTTTGCTAACGACGATATATCGTCGTCCGGCACTAAAAGGGTTAAGTTTCATGCAAATGCTACATGTGACCTTCACGAAATTATTTTTTAATCGAAAGTCTTAGGTTTTACTGAATTTTATTATGTAATAGATATTATTTTTATTATTGAATAGATACTAAGATTATGTGATTTATGTAAAAATTTATATCGTTAATATCAATCATAGATAATTTGTTTCTGAGTTCGTGGCGAATGTCAACGTCCTCGTTAACAGGAAACGTGCCAAGGAATGACATTCCGTTCGGTGGGAAGCTTTTTGATGGAAAGAAATCATTTGAATCTTTCGTGCGTTATGTTTCTTAGGTTCGTTCAACTACTTTTCGATCAAAGACAAGGACGATTATCGATACGAGAGCGAAAAGTGATACTTCAACTCCGATTATCGTGGTTCTTCATAAAATTTCAACGATCTCCGGCTATTTTTGGCGATTCTTGCATGCCAGACCTCCCGGAGATTTGCAATCGTTTCTTATTACGTCTTCTCCCCTGAATTTCGTGTGAAACTATGAAGTGGGAGATTACTAATGCTCGAAATCACTCGAATAAATAATTTCTTAAATGAAATTTGATCGCCATGGAATGGGACCGTTTTTTTTTTAAATAAACTTAATGGAAATTAACAAACGATAAATTACGGAAAAGGAAAGTACGAATTTTTCTATACCGATTATATCAATTAAATTTTAATAATCTTGATTAACAGAGTAATTAGATGTAGACTTACTGTCAGGAATAATTTGAACTAATTTAATTTTTGCTCCCCGAGATTTTGGAGAATTTTAAATTCAAGTTTGAAGCATCATTAGCTTTATTGACAATTTAAAAGATAATTCAATTTGAAATTTTTCAAGTCTACCTAATAAAGTTGAGTTTTTAAACTTCACGTAAGTATGTTTTTTGAGATTGTAATTTTCTTTGGAGTTGTGGATTTGTTATCAATATGCAAGGTATGATTCGTCGTCTTAAAAAAAGATTATTAGCAAGATTTTTAACAATCGTTCAAGCTTGTTTTTCTCCTGAATATTCTTGGATCGTCGACTCATATTTTTCATCGCATTCCGGGATTACCTTACCGTCTATTTTCATACCACATCATCCAAAACGCGTTCGTCTTGCACAAGAAATATAAGAGTATTTCATTTCACAAAATTTGAAAAATTAATCTCTCATGAAAAAAGTATAAATCATCTTATCGACCGATTTATTAATTTCTTGAAAGACTGCCCTCATCTTCTTCCTATCAAACGTATTCCCCAAGATAACACATAGGAATAATGCCAAAAACTGCTCCCCCTTCAAATTATATCTCGCTATTTCTTCAATCTATTCCTCTTTATCGATATTATTAAATATTCAAGTAGTAAATCGTCAAAATAATTGAACGGTATTATCGAATAGTAAATGATAATATTGTAAAATTTGAAATATTAATTTTGGATCGTCATTTATTTCTTAATTTAGATAATGTAATATTCGAGCCGGTGTTATGTTTCATATCTAAATATATGATTCCGTAATGCGGATGATTAACGAAAAGCTCAATTAAAATTCTGCTCCTGCACCGAGTATCGCGTTAACACGATGCTTGTGTTAGTAACCCCGAATGTTAGTGATGTTGTGCTCTACATATTTCTTTTTCTCTCCAAAAATAAATCAGTGCTTGAAATACGAATGACTAATCGTGCAAAGAGAGCAAGGTGGAACAATACTTTCAACGTCTTTATCGTTTTGTTACACACGTACCGGAGCTTACTCAATCGATTACAATGTTGATCGCATTTCTTCTACATTACTGACAGGTTTTCGTCGTATTCAATTTTTTGAAAATATTTTAACCCTCTAACGGAAACAAAATTAATCACCTACATCCATTATTTACGAAAGAAAAAAGAAAATATATAAATATTTTTATATTCAATACATTCCATTCATTTAATACTTTTATTGACATACTACCAGACTTTCTTTCTGTCAGCATGAGAATTTCATTTTTCTACTGATATGTTTTACGAAAGGAATTTTTATGAGAAATATTAAAACGAAAAAAAAAATGTCATGATTTACGATGACTTTATTTTGCTATGGTTGAGAAATTGTTCTAATTCTTCAGTTAGAGGATTAAATGACACTTAAGCTCCTGAAGAAATAGTGCTTTTAATATTTATGAATATAAATTAATTATATTCAATATTAATTTAATAATCGTATACATGAATTTCTGTTCCACCCCCTCGTTCTACGACATGCTGATACTCATTGCAACATCGACTGCAAAGACCTACCATTTTTACCATTTCCATTAACACTTTAGCCCAGCAATAATTCGTAATCACCAAGCCAGATAAAAAAAATAGAGTAGAAGAGAAAGTGGGAGAGGGGATTGAGGATTGAGAAAATAATTCTTTACACCATGATACCCAAGTTTTTGTATTGCAGAGGAAGCACACGTTTATTTACACAGTATATCAGTATTATTGCTGCGACGATAAGAACAACGACAGTGAATAACAATTGTAATTCATTATTAATAATAATAACTGAAATTTCATTCTTATATGCTCCTGTGCTGTTTGTCTTTTCATTATTTCTTTTAAAGCAGCTGTTTTCATTAATTTGAAAGCTCGTGAAGCCGATAAACCGGATAGAAAGCACCCCTAATTTACATTAGAGATTTTGAAAACTCCTCTTGCATTCGTATCTCATTATTTCTTAATAAATAAAATTTCATCGCGTAGACTTTATTAACGCAAAGTGACTAGCATCTGGTTGCGAGCGTATTTCATTTATCAGAATCACGGTGATTGAAATTAAACACGGTTGTTTCAAAGTCTTCAAATAATTCTATCGTTTAATAAATTGAATTTAATGTTTTATTGAAATTATGATTTATTTATATTGATAATCCGAAAGCTAGAACGAATATTTATTATCTTTTTAATTGAAATTTTAGTCGTTTGACGTTGTTAAAAGTAAAAAATTCGAATCGAATTGATACTTTTGAAAAAAAATACCGCGATTCTAATCTATGACGGGGCGGGCGAAAAATGAAAATAAAAATATCCATGTGTTTATATCTGTGTAATTCTATATACTGCGTGCTTAAGAAGAAAATAGTGCGGGCAATAATCGAGAGTGTGAAATAAGGAAGAGATTGAAAGAAAAGAGAAGTAGAAAGAAAGACGTTGATATAAATGGAAAGTGATTAAGAGAGAGAATAGAAAGACGACCTACTGAAAGCGTTTTCAAATCGTCCAACGGCAACAACGACAAAAAGAAAAAAGAAAATGCATTCGAGAAAGCTCACTAAGGCGCCGATCAAAGTAGAAGAAAGCATTCCAGAAGCCTTCCCCATTTTTCTTCGACTTCTCACTATTCGATTATTCTTTATTGACTAGTTCTCCTCGCCCCTATCGCAAAATCATTTTTTCATATATAAAATGCAGCAAAAAGAAAAAGAAAATCGCACGCTTCGAGGTTTGAAGGCTCGCTCTTCTAAAAAAAAAAACTATCAACTCTTTTTCTCTTCGTTGACTTCGAATTCAAAGTCGAATATCGACGTCCGTTTAAAACAAAGGGAAATTTCATACGGACACCATCGTACCGCGCAATCTTTTGCGACAAGTTTCAAACTTATTCGTTTATCGTTGAAAGAAATTAATAATCGATAATAAAACCTTCGTCGTGTATCGGCGATCGTTTTGCGAGTATTATAGCAGGCTCGAACGAAATGAAATGAAAGAAACGTGTGAATCGTAGCGATTTCGGCCGGGCGAAGTTAATACACCGAATGCGATCCACCACCTTCGTTTTTTTTGTTAGATTGCATTGCGTTCTTTTTTTTAATTCTTCCTTGACACCTTTATTAAATAGGCGCGTATACTGATCGTCTGTTACCTGGCACCTGCAAGGTGGCGGAAGTTACGGTCGAACCTAAGTTATTCGTTGCAGTGCAAGCGTAAGTGCCAGCGTCCTCTGAAAAATATTTAAAATTATGTTTTTCTTATTAGTATTACATTTATGTAACCTATCGTATGATATCATTTAATTATCATATATTTCATGGATCCTTTCGCTGGTATAAACTATGTTCTTGTAATAATTTGAGGTTACTTATCAAAAGCAATCATTTTATGAACTATGAGATTAAAATTATTAGATCCTACAAATTTTCTATATAGTTAAATTAAAATCCTCGTAACCAAGTTATTCTAGAAATAATAGCATGGAAATTATTAACCAGTTCGTTGTGATCGACGAGTATACTCGTCATGCGCATAAGTTAGCGACCAATAGTTATTTAACACTAGAACTACCGGCGTTAAATCTATCATTTTTGAATATATTATATAAGTACTTTGAAAAAGAAGGAATCGAGTAGCAGAAAGGATGATCAATACAGTGATTTATGTCTTTTATGATGGACACAGAATTTTTGTTCTATGGCTCTTCTATGAACTTGGAAAATTTTTGGAAAAAATTGTATACCAGTCATTTTGACTGGTTTGGTAGTTCTAGTGTTAAATTGTAATTTTGACGAAAATCAAAACATATTCGTAAAGTTTAGAATATTTTGAGGCCACGCTGAAACAAAACGGATAACTAAAAAGTATAAATAATTTGATATAGATTTATGCTCATCTCTCGATTTTCATGACCCACATTGTAGTTAACTGGTTAAAGGAATATATTGTACAAAAATAAAACGAAATGTAGGAAGAATTAAAATTGAACTGATCAATATCGTTAAAGACACTATTCAGTCGTCGAATCTAGCGAAAGGATTGACATTTAGAGTTCACCAAATTCGAATAAACACGCACCGGGAAAGGCTCGCACTATGGTGAGACGACAAACGCCATTTCTGTAATGGATCTCATAGCTCAACGAATTCTCAACGATTCTTCCGTCTTTCGACCAGAGAATATTAGGCTGAGGTTCTGCTTGAACGATGCACTCGAATCTAGCTGTTTGGCCACTCACAACAGCGATATCTCTTAAAGGCTGAAATTCATTTATATTAATAATTAAAAGACCTTTTGTTAACAACACATTCCCAAATAAAACGGTGAATTTACCGTGATGAACATGGGAGCCTTCTTCGGTAATATCTCGAGATAAGGTTGAATAACTTCTTTGCTGGATGCCACTCCATTTGTTGTCGGCCACGGTGATCCTACAACGAGCCACATTTTATTTGAAAATCCCCAACCTTCCACGAAACTCATACTGAAACTGCTAGAACCTCAATAATATTGATCGCAGGATCAAAGAAAAGACAAAGTATAATAAAAAGCATCAGAAAGTCAGTCAAAAACGTTCAAACAACCCCGCCATCATCGTCGAAAAGCGACTATGTTCTCCAACTGCAAGAAAGAAAGCCAAGGCAAACCCAAGGGCACAAAACTCAGAGGCAACAGAGAAAAAAAGGCACACATCGGAAATCACACATCGACAGGATAGAAGCAACACTTCCGGTTCGGCATACATAAAGAAATTCAACGTCATTGATATGACATTGATGTCACATGAATCTTCCCCCAATCGCGTACTCCTCCTCTAAGAAAGAATTCAAAACACTAAAAAATCTTTTGAATTCCTCGAAAATAAATTCCCCCAAAAAGCAGAAACTGGATCAAAGCAACACACGATTCGTTCTCCACGGCTAAGCGGTCAAACAGCAAGAATACGATGCGAAAACTTCAACGAAGACGTATTTCGACACGTGGCAAAAGCAGAGACGAAGTTTTTCTTCGAAGCAGGCTTGTACCTGCAGAATCCACATTGCTGGGTGGTCCAGTTGCACTACTGTGTCTTGGGGAGAGGCTCGGTAAGCTTGGACTCAAGGAAAGTGGACTAGGCGTCGTATGATCCCATCTCGAAGGCGATGGCGAACACGGTATAACGAGACTCGGCGGTGGTGGCATAGCATTTCCGGTCCCTGGATGCCTCTTTCTCGCATTTCTGATATCCTCGCTCTCCGAGAACTCGCTCTCAGATGTTGGTTCCCATTTGACGGTCTTCGAGGTGCCAAATTTGCTGGATTTGCTCTGTCGACTAGACGACGTCGAGGAACTTCCTCTTTTCGCGAATCCATTCTCCTTTCGAGCGGTAAACTCGTGGACTATCGGTACCTCGATGTCACTCGATCGTCTTTGGCCTTGAATACTTCTGCTGGTACTGGTGACGGTTTTCTTACCCTCGCCGGGTAGGACGATCCCGAATTCGTATCCGAAATCGTACTTGAAGTATATCAGCCCAGTGTCCGGATCGATTTGCTTCGTTCCTGTTTTCGTCATTGGTATACAGACACGGATGTTTAGAACGATGTGTCCAGGGGTTGTTTAATTGAAATTTCTTGCTTATATTAAATTGCTATGGATTATTGTGAGTAACGACACTGTTTGTCCTATATATGGTATCGATTACGAGAGCGATAATAACGAGTTGAAAATGTTAATATTGATTTTATATTAAGAGAGTTGTCTTTGAGCGCTAAAATTAGACTTGTTCAAGTAGAATCGATATTTTGTAATCTTTAAGTTTTTTTATCATGAAGCGCCGTAACAATATTGCCATGCAATGTAATCGTAATAGTTCTTGTTTCTTGGAAGTACTGATTATAGAATATTTTATACACTTTTTTATAATTATTCAAGAGTTCATTGTTAAATATTCAATAGTTATTGATTCAAATCGACTTCGTTTTTTAAGCGATAAAGATATTAGGTCGGGTCATAAGTAACTTTTTTTATTATTATGAGACATTTATTTTGCTCTCATTAAAGAACACAATTCTATTAATTTATTATGTATTCTTCGTTATTAAGTATAACCTCCTCCCATCTTCCTGGCAGTTTATTAATCCTTTCCTTGTAAAATGTGGTTGGTTCGGACTGAATGAAACTTACAAAACACGACAATGCGTGACCACATACGGCAAGGGTGACTCAAGAAAAAATTCTTCAGCTTGGATGATCTGTTTTACCACACCCACCTCACTCCCCGGAACTTTCCCCCACAGATTACCACCTTTTCTGTTCGTTACAAAACTTTTTGAATGGAAAAACATTCAATTCCGAAGGACAAATCAGACAGGCTGTCGCAAACTTCTTCCAGTCCAAACCACCCACATTTTACAAAGGAAGGGATTAATAATCTGCCATAAAGATGGGAGAAGGTTATACGTAATAACGGAGAATACATAATAAATTAATATAATTTTGTTATTTAATGAAAGCAAAATAAATATCTCATAAAAAAACGTAAGTTACTTATGACTCAACCTAATATATCAAGAGAGTTGTCTTTGAGCTTTAAAATTGGACCTTTTCAAATAGAATCGTTATTTTATAATCTCTAAGTTGTTTTATCATGAAGCGCCATAACAATATTGTCATGCAATGTAATAATAATAGTTCTTGTTTGTCGGGTGTATTGATTGTAGAATATTTTATACACTTTTTTTATAATTATTTAAGCGTTCATTGTTAAATATTTAACTTTTTGACCTAAATTGACTTGGTTTTTTAAGCGATAAAGATAGAAGTGAGAAGATTACTTTGATTAGCTCTCTGTTCTTTCAGCGACGAAGTTAATTTTGTATTTAATTAAAGTACAAGTGTGGTATTTGAAATTACCATGTTCAGCTACTCGAGATTCCTCTCTGTAAGTACGTGGCTCGTCACCGTCGCTAGCTCGACTGTCAGCCGGGTGTTTGAGGATCGGCTTACCCTGCTTAAGGTCCGACTGGATGTCACTGACGAATTTCTCGGTTTTCGACTTGAAGCTGCTGGTCATGTCGCTCATGTGACGCGACGCGACGTCTGCGGATGTTTCAGATTTTCGTGTTACGGGATAAGAGCTTGCCAGCGACTCTCGAGTAGGCGGAGGAAATGAATTAGAAAGACGAAACGAAGATGCGTGAACGTAAACCGAGATGAATCGAACGAAAGGAATGAAGAATAGAATGAGATCGTAGAAAAGACAGTATAAAAAAGAGCAATATTAAAGTGAAAGTGAATCTAAAAATCCTTCTCAATAGTAACGTCACATCCAATGAAAGCTCTGCTATTCGCAAGTACCCTGACGTTGTTCCGAATGAAATTCATTAAGAAAAAGAAGCAAATATCTTTTTCAATACCAAAACATTAATTAGCATCTTAAGAAAGTATATACATCCGTTTTGCACAGGAAAATCCAATATCAACAGAACGAATACCAGAGTAAAGAATATTTCTCGTAGAATTGAGCGGATACCTCTCGCAATGATCTCGAAGTTCCAAGCGCAATTCAATTAACTTTCGTTCTAAACTACCAAAAGCACCCCGCGCCGACAGCATAAGCATACGAGAGGATTGTGGTTTCTTACGATTGGCAGCCTTTTTCACGTCGCTCCTCGAAATGAATCCAAACTCCGGCGGTGAACCGGGCTTCAAGCCTTGATCCTCCTGTTTCATAACGACAGAGTCCCTCTGCATTTTAATCTGCGTGTCTAATTTCCTGCTTCTGCTTTCGTCACGTAGCTGCGTCATGGACGTTTGTTTCTTCAGAACTGGAGGCCCAGTATCGAACTCCATCGGTGAAACGACATGTTCTTGTCGGACTGGTGCACTGGACGATCTCGGTGACTTTATCGAAGGGGGTTGAACTTTTCTGTAACGTGGTTCTTCGGTGTCGCTATCTGGAGGTGCCCATTTCGCTTTTATTCTGCTGGTATCAACATCGCTCTCATAGTCAGACTCGCGAAATTGTCCCTGTACGAATTTCTTCGGTGTCGGTACTCGAAATTGTGACTTTGGTCTCTGATTCGCAGTTGCATCGAAACCGGAGAAATCGGCGGCTGTTTTCTGAGAATCACCGAATTTAATCACACGACTGGTTTGCTCAACGGTGACAATTCTTCTGCTATTCTCTGTCGATTCATCCATTCGAACTGTTTTTTTCGTCTCGGTACCGATCGCATTGTGAAAGGGAACACCGGAGCGAGCTTCGTAGTAAGTTTGCTGCGGTTGCGGTGGCGCATATGCCATTTCCGGTGGAGAACCCGGCAATAGGACAGTTTTTGGTTTACTTGGTGTCATTATAGATTTCTCTTCTCGACGTTCCTCCTTCTTCTCGAGCTCCTTCGTTTTCTTATCGCGAATCGTAATCTCTTTGAAGACCGGCGCCGGAGGTGGAGGTGGCTCCTTCGGTTTTCCTGGTGGAAAATAGTTCCCGGGTGACCTCGATCGAGAGAGGGTACCGACGAAGAAAGAGTGTGCGAACAGAGGGTCAGTTTATTTTTTATTTTTAAATCGATTTAACATCCTCGTGGCCGGTTTCACTCGATGACCGATCCGATTTTCGTGCATTTCGTCACAAATCTTCCAAATTCGAGCCTCGCTCATTTTATTGGAATTGTTCTATTCCGTTGAGATAGATTTCGTTGCTAATATTGTATGATACGTGATAATGATTGGTTGTTTTTTGTTTTCAATTCTTTTATTTTTTGAGAAAGAGTGGAGGCTTTCATAACGAAGGTGAAACCAGCGTGAAAATGACGGAGAGAAGAGAATGAGCGAAGAAGAAAGCGGGTTAGCTACGAGCGGGGGAAAAGAACGAGAGAAAAAAGCAGGGAAACTCTCAAGTACGTACTTCGAGTGGCCGAGAAGAAAAGAGAGAAGCAAGCGAAGCAGGAAGATAGGAGAACTTGTCTTGCGAGGTAAACAACGAGAAGGGAAGAAAGCTTGCCAGGAGGACTACTTGTTGTAAGCTGGAAAAAAGTCGTATAGAGTAAGACACCCATCCGTGATCGTTCTCCAAGAGTTTCTAGAGCTGTGCACACTTTGGAAGGTTCTTTACAACGATTTAAAAAATTATAGCTTTTAAATAAAGTTCCCACTACCATTTTTAGCGGATGTCATATTTACAGGTACGAAAGAAAAGTAGTTGCAATATTTAACCCTTTGCGGTCCGAATTATTTTGTTAATTTTGAGGTGAGCTAAATGAAATTAATTAGGCAATATTTTCTATAATTCATTGCTCATTTTTTTTTAAATAATCAGATTATAATTCAAAGTTGATAGTAAATTATCAGAAAATAAAATCAAGTTTAAAGCTATGTCGAGTACTGCTCGACGTAGGACTGCAAAGAGATAAAAATGATTTACGTTGTGAAATAATTGACACAGAAGATAGATTATATCGCACGGTTCTTTTTTTCTATTATTTTAACTTGATAAATTTGCGTGCTTTTTACCGTTTGTAATTTTTGTATGTAATTTGACGTCCAAGATGTTCAAAGATATTGGATGATAATTATAGACGTAGAAATTGAGATTGCAAAATACCTGAACCAGTAAGACTAGGTTTCACGGGTCGGAAAGATTGATCGTCACTTTCGTGTCCTCGTGGCTTCCAAAGTGGCGGTATTCTGCCATCGTAGTCACTTTCATAGTCGCTTTCGCGAAATTCGCCCTTGACGAATTTCGAAGGACTCGCGGAGGGTGGTATAATCTTTCTCGTAGTTTCTATTCTCTTCTGCGATTGGTCCGTGGTACAGACGGTTCCCTGAAAAGCAAAAAATTTCAAAATCTTAGATAAAGAGCCACATTATTAACAAAATATTCCCAAAGATAACATTAAAAAAAAACAGTAAGCTAATCAAATTAAAAAGCTGATACTTTAAACACATTTCCTTTCAAGGAAATCTCAAAAACCGCATCATAATAAAAGAATATAATTATTGAAAAATCAAAAATGTTAATCTCACAAAACGGACAAGCATAAATCATTCAGATCGTTTTGCTGACTATGAAAATTCGATGTTAAGGTCTAAAGAAAAAATCTGTTCACTAAAAGACTGTGTTAGGTAGCCTCAGACTCTTTCTACTAAAAAGAAAGTGTCCCTCAGACATCGATGAATTAAACTATCGACAAAAATATTAAAGCTAAACTCTAAAACACCTAAAATATTAACAGAAACAACACTCTGCCTCCAACTCTTTTCTGCGTGCAATTTTCAAGCAATACAAAAAAGGCACACACACGCTCAGAATTCTCGAACCTTCGTTGATTTTAATCTTGATGGAGGAGTGCCGGTAGAAGAGGAGGAATAAGACTTCTCGATGAACGAACTACGTTGTTGCTGAGCGATAGGTTTTTGAATCGGTTGAACAGTAGGGGGTGCAATAGGAGCGAACGCCTCCCTCTTCTGTTGCTGATGACTCTCGAAACTTTTGCTCTCAAAGTACTCCGACCGACTTTCCGAGTAGGAAGTTCGAGACTCCATGTGAGACGTCGAAGAAGTCTCATGTTTACCAAAACTCCTCTGCATCGTTGTACTAGCAGCTTTCTGCTGAAGAGGTTCATCCGTGTCAGCCATATAACCACTTTCTTGTTGGAACGTTTTCACCTTGAACTTCGGTGAATCCGGTTTTTTAGCTGGTGGAGACTTCGGAGTTGGACTCTTAATAGGTTGAACGAAAATCGGAGGAGAGCCAGGTTTCAAATCTATCGGTGCAGGTTGAGTGACCTGGTATCTTTGCTGTTGCTTGGACTCTCTTTCATGACGTTTAAACGTCGTTTTCTTGCAAGTCTTTTCCTGCTGTTCCATAGCTATAGTTGGTCTTGGTGGTCCCGTTAATTCCGAAGGAGGAACCTCGAATCTTGAAGGAGGAAGTGGTTCAGGTTCGGTTGACCTTGGCCTGGTTGGTTGTTTTGGCACCGGGGCTGTTACTCTGCGATAACGTGGTTCTTCACTGTCGCTTTCGTAAGGACGCCATTTTGGTTTCAGATGAGCGTCCATATCAGACTCGTAATCACTTTCTGTGCCGAATGAACCTTTCATGAATTTTGAAGGTGTAGGAGGAGGTGCTAGTTTTGTCGGTTTGCTAACTGGAGATGGAGATGGCTTAAATGGAAATGGTTCGAGTGTTTCTAGAGGCGGGGGTGGTTGTTTGGCTGGAAGAGGTGGAGGAGTCATTCGGACATCTTTAGGTGGTAATACAGGCGGTTCTTCTTTTTTTAAAGTAACTGGAGAAGGTGGAATGGTTCGTATACCACCTGGAGGAATTTTAGCAGGCCGCTCCAGTGACATTTCTAGAGATTTTTCCATTTTAGCTGCTGGTGCAGGGATGTAGCCTATTTCCGCAGGTGGTCCAGGTTCGATAATGAGCGAGTCAGTGATTATTGGTTCGACTGGTTTCTTAGGAGTTTCGATATTTCTAACGAGACTCGGTGCTTTGAGATCGTCACCTCCCTTCCAACGACCTTTGGAGCTATACTCTTCCATCTTCTCGCTTGTTTCTCTCTTTTGTATGTCACACTCGCTACTGTACTTCTCGAATAATGATTTCTCTTCGATCTTATTCACCATATGATCCACCTTTATCGTTTCAGCGTTATAAATAATCGGCTGCATCTTTGGCGGTGAGGGTGCTCGTTTCGCCACTTTCTCTGTAACCTCTTGTTTCGTACTCCAAGATTTTCTCTCCATACTACTAGACGATTCCATGCTGGTCTTCTTAATTCCACCTTCAGGTGTCTCCGTGACCTCTCTCTTAAACTCTTTCGTACTAGTTTTAAAATCCTCGCCAGGAATTTGCCACTCTTGCTTGTACTTGATCGGACTTTCCTCCTGCGGTGGCCAAGATTTTCTAGTCGAGTCTGCACACTTTTTTGCCCACGACTTCTCCATGGCTAAAGCATCAGCGGATGGTCTTGGTGAAGTTGATCTAAGAATCTCCTGATGACTGGAAGCAGCAGAATGACATCTGTATTCCGAAAGATCAGTTGAAATATGCGATCTTGTTTCCATTTCAGAAGAAGATGACCAAGGTCTGCTGGGTGAAACTGGTCTCACTATCGGCGTTGGTATTTTTGGTACTTCCATTTTCTCCTCTTTCAAGAATTTACTATCTTTCTTCTCATGAACGTCTCTCTTGATACAGGTTTCTTCGATGACCTCTTTCTTCCCAAGTTCAAAGGGTGGAGGTGGAAGGGTGAAGGTTGGTGCTGGTTTTGGAGGTTCTGGGATCTTCGGTGAGGGTGAGGGAAAGATTTTCACACCACCAATCGGGGCATCAATCGGGGAAAGGGTTTTGTCAAAGGATTCCTGAAGTTGTTTAGCCTTGATGGATACTTCAGGGCGTTTTTTTTTCACTTCCTCTGGCTTCGGCATGTAACCGATTTCCGGTGGTGGTTCCGGTACCAGATTGAATCCTTCGAGCGTCGATTCAGTGCTTTCAGATTTACTCTGCAGCTTCGAGAAAGATACAGTTCCTTGTAATGATGAACTCGATGTAGTTTCTTCCACTACGGTTTTCTTCGTTTCTACCGTTGGTTTGTAAGGTTCATATGGAAATTCGAAAAGTTTATTATCAATTCCTCGTGAAGGTGTGCCGTGTTCTAATTTTGTAAAGATTTCCTGTACAGCTTTCTTGGTCGTTTGGAATTCCGCTGGCTTTGGTTCAGGTTTCTTCACTTCCTGGAAGGTCGTCGATCTTTCGTAATTCTTCGTCAACTTTCCAACTTTTACCTCGTGACCATCAGCATCATCGACTAACTTGATCATCTCCTTTGGTCCCTTCGGAGTACTTTCCGTTTCTTTCGTGAATGCCTCGAAAAAGCTCAAAGCATCCTTCCTAGCGATCGTGGAAGTTTCAATGTTCTCATTTTCAGTCATTGTTTTCTCCTCGACTAATGTGGATTTTGGTTCACCAATTTTCGTTCCAATTTCCTCACGAACTACTTCTTTCACTACGGTCTTGTGTTCTCCCAAAGGCTTCGATTCTATTACAGGTGTTTTATGTTCCAATTTCATGTGATATTTCTGCTCTGACTTCATCTCCATTTGGTGCGATTCCATCGTCGATGATATAGTTTCCGATCGGCAAACTTTCTTTTCAGGTTCCTCGATTTTTTCCACGGTACGAACCGTTTCCGACGTAGAAGTAGAACTTACGCACGGAGGGAACGTTTTTAATATTGTACTCGGCTGAATCGTCGTCGTCGATGTCTTTTCGCTTGTTAACTTTGTAGAAGGAATTTCGGCCTTCTTTTCATCGGGCTATATTTACAATATACAGAAATTTATAATTCGATTTATTTCTCATTCCATTATTATACAATTTCAGTGATTTTCAACATACATCAATCCTTTGTTCATTTAAAGATAGATTTGTATTATAATTCCAATTATTAAAATGTGTATTAGAATTAATAAGTGACATACCTGAATCACCTTTTTATCCTGAATATTTTCATAAATCATGGTCTTGTGCACTTCTACCATCGTGTCGGGTGTTGGCTCGAAAACAGCGAAATCTGCGATGCTCTGCGCCTCTCCACCAGCGTTCGTTGCTCGTACCATATATTTTCCAGCGTGTTCTTTTTCAGCTAAACGGATAATATCAGAAGTTTAGCGTATTATAATATTATTTGTTAATTGTATTGGGAGTACAAATTAGTTCGGTCCGTTTCAGACTATAGCTCTGGCTGTTATGAATGTTTCATAGTGACAGCTGATTTTTGTTGTTTCAGAGCAGTTAGACATCTGTCAGTAATATTCAGTTTGTATCGCTTTGAGTTTCATACAAAAACCTTGTTTTTTACTGTGTTGAATATGTCAAATTGTGTGTTAAGTAAGTTACATTTGCGGGAGGTTTTAGTTTTCTGCTTTAATTGGAAAGAAAATGCAGCTTTTACATCGGATTGTGATTGGAGATGAGAAATGGATATTCTACGACAACCCCAAGAAGAAAAATTACTACGCTTTGCCCGGCCAATCGTTGCCATCGACATCAACATTAACACCAAAGTCGAATATTCATGGTTCGAAGGTCATGTTGTGTATCTGGTGGGACCAAAAGGGTGTTGTATACTATGAGCTGCTACAATCTGGCGATTCTATTATTAGCAATCGGTATACGCTACAATTGATGCATTTCAGCCGTGCATTACGAGAAAAACCGCCTAAATACGAGCAAAGACATGACAAAGTTATTCTTCTGCATGACACCGCTCGGCCTCATGTCGCAAAAGTCGTAAAAAAATATTTAAAACCGCTCAAACGGAATATTTTATCGCATCCGCCGTATTCACCGGACATTGGACCTTCTGATTACTGGTTGTTCCAACAGATGCAGCACTATTTGACAGGTCACCGGTTCACTTCTTTCGCAGAAATCGAAAATTGGCTCCTAACTTGGATCGCTTCAAAACACGAGACATTTTTTCGAGATGGAATTCGTAAATTGCCTAAGGGGTGGAAAAAAGTAGTAGCCAGTGATGGATAATACTTTGATTAATCTGTTCATTCATTTTGTACTGAAATAAATGCATTTTTGACCACATAAAACGGACCGAACTAATTTGTACTCCTAATAAGACAATTGTCAATTATTTAAATGATTATTTACAATTTTTCTAGACCAAAGATTTACCTTTTTCGATAATTAGCATGTAACAATTTCCCTGCTGCTTGATCCTTAATTCAGGTGGTCTTTCCTTGATGGGGATGTCATCCTTGAACCACGTAACTGTTGGTTCCGGTGTTCCTGTAATTTCTACCTCCATGTTGACCCTATCTCCGCGTTTCACGACTTGAGCTTGCAACCGTCTGCCAAAGACCGGTGGGAATATCGTTTCTGAAAATAAAATGTATATTTGATTAGTTGAAATAGATGGTTTATCACAGGTTTCGCATCATCAATTTTCTACGATGGCAATGTCATAGTGAAAGGAGATATTGACGTACTTTTAACTACTACATCGGCTGTGCTGCTGGCAGATCCAACTTCGTTGCTGGCAGTGCAAGTGTATCGTCCTGCGTCTTTGACATTGACATTTTTTAATTCGAGTCGAACGTGATTGTGGGCAAAACTTATCTTCATTCCATCCTTTGCTTTTAATTCCTGTCCGTTCTTCGACCAACTCACCGACGGCTGAGGATAGCCTGTAAAAATTTTTTAAATCGTATTTGTGTTCGAAACAATTTTTTTTTAAATTTAAATATTATTTGGTAAGAGAAACGTAGCTCGATTTTGCAACGGTATTATATTTCTGGCAAGAGAACTCTCTTTTGTCTGTGATGAACAGAATACTTGAAAAATAGTAACTTCCGGTTACACTGAGGAGGAACGACCGATTTACATGCCAAAATTATGGGTCATGCACCTATTACAAAATGCTACTGGTGCAGATTTTTTAACATAACTTTGCAAAGCTATCCCATTTGCAAGTATTGCCAAGAAATCATTAAATTATGAATGGCATTATTTATAATATTTTACAAATACGTAGTCATTGTTTAAATTAAGTTAAATGGAAGTGATATTTCAAATTTCTTTCGTTGTCTAAGAAAGAAAAGAGTAATGGAACTGAGAATCAAGAGGGAAAAATATTAGGAAATTATAATTATCCTTACCATCGATAATTCCTTCGAGGATAACATCGGTACCCTGATCAATGATCATTCCTGTGATTGGTGAAACGAATCTCGGCGCGGTTGATTTTCTCGTTGGCTTTGGTATCTGTGTCGGCTTGATGTCACGTTTAATTCCCTCTTCGTCCTGAGACACGACCACCGTCTTCTCTTGTCGGATTTCACCCGGTTGATCTTGTATAATCTTCTCATGCTCTTCAACTTTATACGACTAAATCCACAGAATATTTATATTTAATCCCAATCAAGTCAATTACTTAAGATTTCCTTATTAAACAATCACATTAATTTTAAACTGACAACACATCACTGTACCACGAGACAACCAGAAGGATAAAGTAAGATTTATAAATTTCTTTAACATCTTTTTTCAATTTGAAAAGTGAGATTTACAATAACATCTTCCCCATAAGAAATATTATTTGCAATAAATTATATCTCAATCTATTATCTAACCGCATTATCAAATTTCTCAAAGCGCAAAAACTATCAGGATTAGTGGTAGACAAGTTCTTCATTAACACTTTGCAGTCCTATGTCGAACTGCACTCGACATAGATGTTCACTTCATTTTATTTTCTAACGATTTAATATCGATTTTCTAATTTCATAAAAATTTTATAATATCACATAAATATTCGCCAGAACCTATAGTTATCGCTATCAATAAATAAAAATTAACGACCAACGATAGAAAATATTGGGGAATTAATTTCATTTAGCTCACTATCAAATTGACAAAATAATTGGGACCGCAAAGGGTTAATACCAACACTCTTCACACCGTTCAGAATGTTCAGCAATCACAAAAAAATATTGTCTTATGTTATTTATAATTCAAAGAACATAAATATTTGTAAAAAATTTCAATTTCAAATATTGAAATATTTACAAATTACAAAAATATAATTTGTAAACATTTCAATATCACCGACAATGTACTCCAACTCTATCTCTTAAGCCATACCCAGTATTTTTCGCATCCCCTGTTTGTCCACCAAGAATCAAGATAAAAATGAAGCTAAACAATAAACTTTTTAATCTCACCTGTACAACAGGAGGTGCTCCGTTCTCCGAGGAAGATTTTTCACTACTTTGAATGGTAGTTTTCACGCAAACACTACTAGGCTCCTGTCCCGTCTTCGACGTGCTGCTAGAAGACATTGTTTGAGAGATGAACTCCTTCGTCGTGGTTTTATGAGTCGTAGAAGACTCAGTGATCGTCTGTGACATCTTCGTCAACACTTTGTTATCCCCGCTACCCTCGACGGTCGTCTTCTCCGTCGAGAAGTGTTTTTCGTTGCTGCTCGCTGGATTCATCTCGTCCTTTGACAAACTTTCAACTAACTCGAACACCTTCTCAGTCTCCTTTACTTCCTCCGTTGATTTCCTCTCCTCCTCCTTCGGCCAGATACCTAATGATCAATTGATTTATCAATAGATCAGCTAAAAATTCCTCTAGAATGTGGCCTTCGATCATTTATGCCGAGCTTTCGTATTTGCACATCATTGTTATGCGTCATCGGGGCGAGTGGTCCGGGAAATGTTACTCGTACATCATAATTATAGTACGATGATTCGTAACGGAGTATTGTCCTGAATGTTGAAACAGTGAGCTGTTCTGTGTTGATGTGATGTTGATTCGTGCGTTGTTATAGAAGTGAATTGGCTCAGTGGCTCGATTACGTTACTGTTTTCAAAGATTTATTTATTTTGTAATACAATATAAGATTTTGTAATCTTAGTGGTCAATAAAGAAATTTATCGTTATCTGTTATGTTTTTTTTTTTAATCGTTCCTCATTTTTATAGTAAGTTTTGAAGATTCACTCGTTTCTCGCAAGAGTCCAGGACTGTTGAGAGTTGTTTAATTAACCAGGGTTTTGCAATGAGTTAATAAATATTCTGTGTGAGAAAATGTTATATCAAATGGAATTTTGGAAGAATTTATTAATGATATTTATACATTTTTGGGACAAATGTATGAACGAGAAAAGCCTAGGAAGTTGTGTCTGACCAAAGGTCTTATTCTACTTGTCCCAGGGTTAAAGATGGCCTTCGATTATGGTTTCGAACATGATTTTTTATTATTAAGTTATTAATACAAATTTAGAAAGAATTCAATTGTCGATCTGCATCGATCAATTCCATTGAATCACGAATGTATTAATAGTTGGCCCGTTTAATCGAAGCTACGATGGAATCAGATCGTCGAATTCAGAATTGGAATCCATGCGTATGGCGCAATCGCATCGCGGAAATTTCGTATTCACTTCCCATGAGGCAAACGAAAAACTGACAATAAAAAAATAAAACTAATTGTGTTCATGCACTTGTCATTATATTCACCACTCAATTGTTAAATAAACAACAAATATAAACCTGAAATCTGCCAACAAATACTTCAAATAATTAGTATTACTGGACAATTCTTCTAACTTGAAGAAAAGTTTTTTAAATATTTCTTCTATCCCAAAACCTTTCCTCCAATTAGAACAAATTTCATATTTTGGCTGGAAACCAAAAATTTCGTCCAGAGACCGAATCTAATCGGACGTATCTGGACCATGAAACTCAACGCGAGTTTCCTCGAATTCGTAAATTGGAAGTTGCCATAAATATCATTTAATAAAAATCAGGATATTTAGTTCTCAAGCTACGAAACGGAGGATGACTTTTGTAGATTCGAAGCATCGACCTCTTGAAATTCTGGGTTTCAGAGGCCACTTTAAATGGGTGTAAAGATTTACACCGATAATTAATTTCGAAGAGACACAGGTAAAATGGGCCGAAAGTCCTTTGACGGAGTAACAAAATACTTTGCCTACAATCGACGACCAAAATAGTATCGTTCGCCTACCACCACCAGAATCGAGCACTCGTCTGCAATTTATAATCCAAACGCACTTTAACCAAGACTGTATTTCTGATCGTCTTGCTGAAAGATATATCCGACGACGTGACTCTATCACCACAAATTTCCTTTATTCTCCCCATTCCATCGTAAAATACATAAAACGATCCCACAAAAGTCACTGTAATCTTACATCCACTTTACGTTCTCCACAAACGTTCCACGGGAAATCCAGAAACTCTCCCAGCACTTGGTAATATTTATTCACTGCCTGATGATTCGTAGAAAAGTCAATTTTAGACCTATCCCACGTTCCAGCCGTTCTTCCTCCAATTTTTAACAAATACTAATCACTTTCTACACTGTTCCATATTTTCATCAATAAAAGTTTGTGTTAAATATTCAAAGTTTAGAGGGGGAAAATATGTTAAAATTTGTTGGAAAAAATCACGATTTATTTTTTTTTTACCTCGATAAGGAGAAACTTGAATTTCTTCGTTGATGGAAAACGCAAGGATGACTTTGAAGGAAGAATCGGCAGAAGGTCCAGCTCGGATTCGATGAGAGGCGACTCGGTAGGAGCGAGGCTCCCCGAAGAAGACGCGCTTAAATTCCCTGGGTTAGCGACTCTGGACTAGGCTACGTGCCGGGTATTCGTGCCGACAAAAATAACGTGCTTTCTGCGTGTGTGGACCGGCCGAAAGGGAGAAAGAGCGAGAGAGAAGAGCTTCTCTCAGCACTCCGATAAACGCAACATTTGCACTCGTTCTAGACTGCGAAAACGCGGAAAACGGCAAACTGACCTGTCGTAAAGGATCGGCTCGATCGATCTTACGAAACGGATGAATTTTCTATTCGTGTCTCTTTTCACACCTGCTTCGTGCCTACGTTTTTTTTTTATCTTTTGCGATCCTATGCCGTACTATGGCTTCTTGGCATAGTTAAATTCTATTGGGAATTTAGTGGTTTATTTTTAATTTCTTTGACATAGCTAAATTCTACTTAAAATCTCTCGAATTCGACTTTGAAGTTTGTACAAATTTTGCACTTTTTCCTAATTATCCTTCGATATTTCTAACAATTTAATTGCTTAAATTAATTTCAATCGACTATGAAAGATCTAGTATTTAACAACTTGGAAATGTTTTAAACTGACAATTTCAGTAACTGTATAGTTCAACTTCAACAATATTTCCCTCGAAGAAAATCAGTACTTGCATAAAATAAGAATAGTCTTTCGTAAATTCAAATATAAACATTATATTATAAGTGTTATTAGTGACTACCTTATCTCAACACAATACCCACTCATTTAATCTATATGGCAACACTTTTGGCCGCTTTTCTTAAGAAACCCAATTACTTATCTTACAAATAAAATAATGCCTGAAGATCCAGAATAACTAAATTAATTATACAATTTCCACTTCATTTGCATCCCATTCATCCTTGTCATTTTGAATCCAGCTATCCAGGTATCCAGTTATTAGCAGACCTTAATGAATTCTATGAAATATTAATCTCAAGGCTACATGACGAATTCGAATTTTGCGAGCATTGTTACACATGCATCGACTTCGCACAGGTGGGCGTAGAAACGTCAGATTTAATTGCCGCGGCATGTGCACCGACCTAATATTAGTCGTGACTCAAAGTGACTTTTCGTTGGTGAAAGAAGAGAAAAGAGTTTGTTTAGTCGCGCCCCGGTTTAAAATAAGAACCCTCCCTTCCATGTAACACCCGTTCTCTCCTAAATGGATCACGAAATATCGTTTAAACCGAAGAATTCATTTGCGCAAAAAATCTGCACGCTAAACTCGGAATGAACTCATTGCGATTCTTCCTCCGCGTAGGGTGACAATTTGCTTTGGACTTTAGAAAATGTTATCTCAAACTGTTGGTTCCCTTCTTACGTAATATAAATCTGTTATGAATCTAGAGACGCTAATTTGAATTTTACATAAATCTATGATTTTATCGCAAAAACGAGTATAATTTAGGGAAATTTTCTTTGCACGAGAATTATAATACTTTAACTAAAGATTCCAATATTTAAATTTCTCGCGTCGATTATCTAACGAAGAAAATAAAAGTATCATTTAATTTATTAAGAAAATAGCAACGTCTACTAATTAAATATTGGAAAAATTTCTCTCAGGACAAATGTCCCAAAAAAGTTTCACCGGAATTGGCGCATCGGTGTTAAAAATTATTCATACTTGTTTAAATTGTTGCTTTATTCCACAAACGTCCCACAAATAGGCAGAATTCGCGTAATAACCCTTTCGGCGTAAAGCGAGTCATAAAGCTAAGCTTATACCGTGCAGAATTGCGGCAAGGAGCAGCGGGGGAGGAAAATCTCCGAAGGTCGAGTACTAAATAGCAATACGCGAAAGTGCAGAAATTTTTCTCTCCCACGAACTAAAAGAGCGGTGTCGAATTTCACTCGGATGTCGCAATGTTCCTCTTGGTGCTCCTATATACCGAGATCTCATTACTCGTTTTCTCTCTTCCTCTCGCGTGAGGGCAGGATGCCCTCTTGCTCTTGCATCTGTCCGGTCGTGAATGAAGCTTCCATTCGACACGGAAATACGTGTATTAATAACTCGTGGCACCGTTGCGAACTTCGACGATATTTTGGCAGCGCAGATATCAGTCTCGATGTGACGAGCAATAAAAATCGTTCGATTGCTGAAAAACAGCTATGCTGCTGCCCACGCGACGTATATAACCCGTATTTCGAAATTCTAAGTGCAATTTGATTCTTCAGCCGTTTTAAAGAGTGATAAAAAAAATATGATCAATATCTTATGACAATTTTAAGATATAAAGGTTCAGATGAAACGGATGAAGTGACTTCAGTGAATACAAACGAAAGTATAGGGATGTTTTTACGTTTTTTTTTTTAAGGATAGTAGAAAGACTCACCGACTTCGAGACGAGCGTTGCAAGTCGCTTTTCCAGCGGCGTTCTCCGCGACGCAGGAAACCGTACCGACATGCGCGCTTCCGGTATCAGGAATCGTTAAAACCTGCCGATCACCGCTGACCGATACCAAGAAATCCTTTCCATGGACCGGACGATCGTTAAAGAGCCATTGAATCTACAAATTAGAATATTCCGATGCAATTAGACAAATTGAACACTATTTTAAAACAATTAAACACGGTGACTTTCATCTTATTCATTTGAAGAAAACGCTTTCAATTTCTTGAAGACTATGTCACTTAGAAGACTCGATTTGTGGTAGAAATACCGATAACACTGTGCAAGGAAGATTAATTTACATGTTTTGTGAATGTTGGAATGAGATCAAGAAAATTAAGTTGCTTAAATTACACTAATTAATTTCTCGTAACTTTAATTGAACATAGATTGATGGAAAACACTTTGGTTGATTTTAAACAAATCAGTGTCTTCGATTATAGCAATTAATTTTTCTTCCACGTTTAAATAAATGCTGATAAGGGTCGAATTATAATTAACACACGCACTAAATTGTTTTGAGCAATGAAAAATAGCAGTTGATCGAACAATCGATACCTGAAAGTCCGGATGTCACCGAGAATTTCGGAGAGTATCTCGCGGTGCGTCTGCATCCGCGAATTTTCACATCAGGTACATTGTTCCCGTTTAAATATAACTCGGAGGCACGAAATTACTCTTGGTCGCTTACCTCCTGACAGGCTGGCCAACTTTGCGTCCCATCTCTTATGCATCCCTCGACACTTTCAATGCGAATTTTGAATACTGCGACCCCTTTCAATGTTTCTTTCATCGTACGATTTTAATCTACGACCTTTCTTTCAATTACCAGCATTTCTTTCTCATAAATATTTCCGTCGATTTGAAAATCGAGCAATACTAACATGTTTGAAATGAATTATGACAATTCCATTTCAAAGGGAAGAAAGAACTTTATACGACCTTTACTTTATAAAAGACATTTTTTGGATGAGATCAATTGTCATTGCTAATTTTTCCACAATGTCTTGTTGAATGAACAGACACCGACTAGAGTCATTATCACACCGATCATAATTATTTATCGTATTGTAACTCTGCTAATCAGAGTTTAACAAGTTGTAATAATTTTCATCGTACGAGATGTTAATATGATTTTGACACTTGTTTAAATTAACAGTACAATCGAAATGCAAAATAAGAATGGTGGAATAAACGAGATTACCTTTGGAGATGGTTTTCCAATGACAATGCACTCAAATTTCGTTGAAACTCCTTCCGGTACTCTTCTATCCTCGAATTTTTCTTTGAAAGTTGGGGCTATCAGCTTCTCTTCCATCTGCACGAACTCGTCTTTCCTTCTAAAATCGCCCAAGGATCTAACGACGAGCCTGGCGAAAGCTTTGGCCTCTCCATGAGCGTTAATAGCTTTCACTATGTAATTTCCTTTGTCCTCGGGAATTGCCGACAAAATCTTCAAAATGCCTGTCCCATCTTCCTTCCGTTTGATCTGAATTAAAATTATCAACAGAAGAAAAAAATGTCATTCTGCTTTAGTGCACAGTAGGGATGAAATAACTTTCAAATGACTTCATCCGTTTATTTTTATACGTCTGGAATATGCTGACTGAGGTGTGTTTAAAAATTTCGGAATTCAGCTGTTCAGGAGACGCCTGAAAACTGTAATTCTCAAGCGAAATGATTATTGCAATTAAAACAAGGAGAAAAAGGATCAAAAATTATTTTTCCAGATAGAATATTATATTATGATCTAAGTGAAACTAAGGAGAAGTTATATTTATTTATTTCAAAGTAGAGAATTTATTTCAATTTTGTACATGCTCACCAGAATTCTATTGTTTTCAGTGATTTCAACGCTGTCGGAGTACCACTTCAATTCCGGCCTTGGTTCTCCAGTAACAGCACATTCAAAAATCGCATCTTCTCCTTCCGCTACCAAAGAATCTGTTGGAAGTTTAACAAACTTCGGTGGTGAACCGGATACGAGAACTTCATCCGTTTCTTTCTGCGCTTTATCCAACTCATCAGGGACGATGGAAACCGCTAAAATAAAGAAACTTTCATTGCAAATATTTCTAAGCCGTATTCCACGATTGTTTCCACTGTCTTCTTATTTTTTACGTACGTGTAACTGTTAATATACATTGACTAGAGGCTTCACCACCAGAATTAATGGCGACTACTTTGTATACACCGGCGTCATCGAGAAAAGCTTCGTGAATGACCAAGGAGCACTTGTCGCCTTGGAACAGCAGCTGGAAATCCGCGGACTCTTTCACTGGTTGATCATCGTGGTACCAAATCACCTAGAAAATATCACATTGTTTTCTATTAAATTTTCTCTATGTTCCTCCTTTATAACGTCAATTCATATTAACTTATACTACTACTCTTATGATTATAAATTCTTTTCATTTATTCCTCGAGCAAAAAAAGATCTCAATAACTTGCATCAAACTAAGTAACAGGATATCTATATTAAGCAAACATTTATATGTGATTGGGTGTATAAAATAGATATTAAAATAGAATAAAAACAGGATTATTTAACCCTTTGCGGACTAGCGACGCATATATGCGGTCTGAGGAAAAATGCAATTATTATTCATTATCGTATGTATACACGCTTAAAATGGAAAAATTGAAATATAACCGGTGATATATGATTAAAAGAGGAGTGATTTATATTTTATACGCATTAATAACCCAAATTTCTGATAAAAAGGTAGTTTTGGGCCCCCAAATAAATGATTATCTGTCCATATTCAAAAATGTCTCCGTCCGCAAAGGGTTAATAAACTAATACGAAATAAAATATGAACTGTATCGTCTGATCGGCAGAGAAGAACTATTTTAAGGTCATTCATTTCGTACTCATACATTCATAAACTCGTTCACGCATACACAAATGCGTCCTTAAACCTAAATAAGGACCGCAGGACCTCAACAACATGTATTTCCTAAAAATTTACCTAAACTAAAACAGTCCACGCGATCGCAACGAAGCCATACTCGACTTTCCATGCCACATTAACATAAAATAAAGAATCTAGAATCATTCTAAATATTGTCTGTCCTGTTTCTATAATTATCAGCTAAATCACATTTTGATAGACCATAGTGAAACACTTACTTCCGGTTCTGGTTGCCCAACGATGACGCAATCCAATCTAACTGACCGTCCTTCCTGAACCTTGAGATCTTTCAAAGGTAGTTGAATCTTTGGAACGACAGGCTCCATATCACTGCAAGCAAGTTCGGAGTCGCTGGTTTCGTGAAGAAGTCTTCCCTTTACCGAAACATTACAGGAAACTGTGGCCTCGCCGGCGTTGTTCCTTGCGGTGACCGTGTAACATCCGGCATCCTTCGGGAAAGCCTCGGTGATGATCAGGCTCGTTCGACCGGCGTCCGTTTGTATCTGAAAGAACGATTCGAGGGACTTCGTACTCCCAATTCTTCCCTCTTTTCATCCTTTTTTATTCGCTTGTTGCTCTATTTCGAATTCGGCGCGTGCAAGCCGCTAAAAATATCGGAGAATGGCTACTACGGTTCGTGAGAGGATAGGAAAAGAATGTAAGAAAATTCGTGGGTCGATGAAAGAAGCAGTTGCATATATTTTACATATAAAAACTATATTTTTTTATGTTGTCTGTTTTATATTGATCATATAATCCGAAATCTATTGCAAATTAAGTAATGGTTAACAGGTTGAACGCCATGGAGGTCACCGGTGACCGGCGCTATTTGATTCAATGAACATGCGTATGGGTTTTAACACTTGAACTACCGGCGTTAAATGTATCATATTTCAATATACTAAATAAGTACTTTGAAAAAGGAGGAATCGAGTGGCGGAAAGGATGGCCAATTCGGTGATTTGTGTCTTTTGTGATGAACGTATAATTTTTTTTCCATGGCTGTTCTATGAACTTGAAGAATTTTTGGAAAAAATTGTGTACCAGTCATTTTGACTGGATTGGTAGTTCTAGTGTTAAACTGTACTATTAACGAATTTTCTAATAGATCCAATATTTAAACATTGCATTAACCGCTTACACTACGATTTGTTTCGTGACTGCCTCCGTTATAATTCAGAATTTCATTGGTAAGATAAAAAGTGATCAGTGATTGTTTATATGCCGTAGAATATAATGAAATATTAATGTTATAGAAATAATACTATCGCATCGTCACTCATTAATGTTTTCAATTTGATAGATTTTGGAAAACTTGAAAATTTCCTGTCCCATTTACCTTATCACGAGTGTCACTCGTTATTGTAGTGCAAACGTAAGTCCTGCTGACTATATATTTACTTGTGTCTCTAACATTTTTGCTTTGTTAACACATTGCACGCCGGCTAAATATCTGCTATCAAATTTATTATATTTGATAATGTTACTATTTAAATCAATATCAATTTAAACACATTAAGTAATGCACAATTTAAATGGAATAATATTCCCTTCTTTGTCCAGTTTAACGTTTTCCTCAAGATAAAATAATATGACTGATATTGATCGGTAAAATCCTAAAATCGTATATTTGAAATCCCGCATTATCGCGGGACCGGCGTACAATGTGTTAAGATGTAGTTTTAGTGGAAAAAGTTTCACTTCAGTAAAAATGATCAAAATAACGAAATACCGGTAGCGTGGAATATTAAGAATATTTATAGGAAATTTGTATACCTTCAAGTGAGTATTCTCTCCTATCGATCTACTATCGTGGCTCCAAGACAAAGTGGGAACAGGATTACCTCTCGCCTCACATTCTAACTTCACTTTTTGACCAGCTCTTGCCATAGCATTCGACAAGGGTGTCACGAAATGCGGTTTCTCCATGGACGTTTTCAAAGCTATGAATAATTTTATAAAATCTTATGAAAACATTTATCACCTTACAAATCAAATTAAACTTCACAGTCCATTTTCCACTTGGAAATGTATATTACAAAGTATGAATAATGCTTTTAATTTTCCTCTACTTACATTCTACATCGAGAGAAGCCGAGGTGAACGCTTGACCCAGTCGATTAGTCGCCTTGCAAGAATAAAGAGCCTTGTCCTCAAGGAATACTTCTTCGAATTTCAGCAAAGCTTCACCGTTGTTATACGTGATGATGTAATCCGGCGAGTTGTCAATGTTTATGTCATTCTTGTACCATTGCACAGTCGGAAGAGGATTACCTTCGACGACGCAATTCATGCAATACGAAGAACCTTCCAGAGCCATGGACGGTTGTAATTCTTTCACGAAAACAGGTGGACTCGGTTGCTCTTCTGGTGCAGTTTCTGTTAATCACATATTAGATCATTCTCACACATATTCCTTGCAACAGGGGTGGCCAATCCGCGGCCCGCCTTGAACATTTTTCCATACCGCGAGATTATCATTAGTTTACATGTAAGAATAATAGTAAACACAATAATAGTAACTCATTATTAGACTCCGGATGTTTATGCAAATTTCAAATTCAACAAATGCAGTTAAAACAAGAGAACCTATTTAGAGATTTATTACACTCGATAAATGTTACAACGAATACCATACTTTGGATATTTCGGATATATTTTTATATTATGTTCGTTTTGTGTATTTTAGCCGTATTCATTTTGTCATAAATGCATAAACATCCAGAGTCTACTCATTATATTTCAATTTTTCACTCTGAAGAAGTGCCTATAGTGTGCCTGAATCTAATATATGGGGATATATAATTTTATATGCGGCCCGCGGAGTTATGATGCATTTCCAAAGTGGCCCGCAAGATCATTTGGTTTGGCCACCCCTGCCTTACAATATTAATCGAATCCAATGTATTTCAAATAAAAATGATAAATAAAGATAATGACAGTAATAAAAATTACCTTTCACAGTTAAAGTCGCAGATGTTTCGGTAGAGCCTGCAATGTTAAACGCTCTACACGTATACTTTGCGGAATCTTCGGCAAACGTTTCTTCTATCGTAAGGGTGCAATCTCCCCTCGCGTAGGTTGTCAAGTAATCAGGATTATTGAGAATAGAAATTCCATCTTTGTACCAAACTACTTCCGGTACCGGATGACCAAGCAATCGACATTCAAAAGTGAATCTTTCACCTTCCTGAACGGTGGCATCGTGCAGAGGAACGATAAATTCTGGAGCCAATGGAGCCACTTCTTTTTGTGTTTTATCGTGAAATTCCTCGAGAATTTCTTCCGTTACTATTTTCTTTACTGGACTCTGCTCACGTTGTACGACTGGCAAAGTTTTTTCTATTTCCGTCTAGAAATCATAAAATATCACATGTTAATCTCTGCACATAAATAATTTTATTTTGTTTACTGGATTTGCTCTGGGATTTTTTATTAGGTTTTTTATTAGTATGAAGTGCTATTAAAATTTACACTCACATTTTCAGTCACTTTCTGCGTTATATGAATTTCTTTGGTTGTAATTGCTGAAGTAACAGTCTCCTTAACGAAACTTTCGTCGGTAGTTTCGATCTTTTCAGTTTGAGCCGATACGGAGAACGATGGAGGCGCAGAAATTTTTTGCGCTTCTCTTTCTTCCTTCAATCTCTTCGCTTCTATCGCTGCTCTTTCCAAAGTTTCAGCGGCAAGTATTTCCGCGATTTTTCGCGCATTTTCCGCCTCTTCTCTTGCCGCTTCAGCTGCGGCCATTTCGATTTTTGCTGCGTGTAACTTTTCATCGGCTTCTTGTTTCTCAAGTCTCAATTTCTCGCGGAGGTCCTCGGCATTTTTCAAATTTTGCGCGAGGGTACGTAATTCCGAGGACACGACGGCAAAAGAGTCTAACATTTGACGATTTTCTACCAAGACCTCGTTAAACTGTGGCAATCTTTCAGTTCCTAAAAGAAAAATTAATTTGTTAAATATTATAAATAAAATTTCCTAACGGCAGTGTTTTAATTTCTAAATAAAACGGTTATTAAATAGACTCCTTGCCGCAAGATTGATTTAAAATTGAAATGTGTTCAAGTGAAATTTATTAATTACCAAAAACTATGGTCGATAATTCCTTAAGTTTCTCGATTCTCCTTTCTTGAATATCCTCGCCTGGTTTCAGATAATTATCAATTTCCTGAAGCAAATCTGTCGCGTCTTTCGGAACTTTTACCATCGTCGCCTTTCTCGCTATAACCACCAACAATTTGCTGCCCTCTCTGTTCCATTCTTTAGCCTCTTCCAAAAGATTGAAATATTCTATACTTAAATTCGCCCGTTTCTTCGTCTCATCCAACTTCTTCTTCAAGTTTCTCCATCTTTCTCTTAACGACGAAATATCGTCCACTATCTGAGGCGTCAAAATCGTAATAGTTTCTTCGGTCGTTTTAACAAATGTTTCGATCCTTTCTTCCAAAATCTAGAAACATCACAATCAAACAACAAATCGGACAAAGCGAAAACAAAAATTGCAATACATAATAATTATTATACAATCTCTTAAACTTTACTTTCTTACTCACCGTAACTGTTCTCCACAACAGCGTAAGCGAATAAAAAGGTTTTTTAACTCGTGAAATTATACGCTCAACCGTTACATCTAACTTTACTAAATTAAAAAAAGGAAAAAGATTTTTACCGTGACGGTCTTTTCAAACTGACTCAAAGCCTCGACAGAGGATTTAGCAGTTTGCAAGTTTTCTCCGATTCTCGAATCGACACTCTTCAAATGCTCGTTCAAATCTCGCAAATCTGAATCGATTCTTTCCAGATCCTCCGTGAAAATGCAAATCCTTCGATGTTCCTCGATATGCTTTATCGTTTGCGAATAAAAACTTTCCAAGCTGAACGTTATCGATTCCAAGGCACGTTTCAATTTCTCGATATCCTGAACAGCCGATTCCGGTGGTTCCTGCTGCTTGATTCTATCGACTGTCTCTTGAATCTTCGATCTGATGTGAGTCAAGCGATCGGTAATCGATCGCCGTGTCGTTTCAAGATCCCGCAGTGCTGCATCGATCTCAATCGATTTTTTGAAAGACGTCACACGCTCCGCCTGAATTTTCGCTTGATCGATCTTACGCTCGACCTTGAAGAATGATATTAAATTTAAACGTGACGCTTAAACCTGTTTCAGAGTAAACATATTATAACACGATGGATGGTGTATCTCACCTCGTCGATACTCTCGAAGATCGAAATCAAGGAATCCAAAAGAATTTCGTAATCTTTCGCGGTCGTACGTAAATTTTCGTGCATCTGAGTCAGCCTTCGAAGGATATGCTCATCCAGTTGGGCCTCTCCTGTTTACAATAGTTTTATAAAATGTAGAAAACAATGTAAATTATAAAATATATTGCAGTATAATGATTATCAAATTTTATGTAATAAGTGAGTCATTTTCTTCAAGATAATGATATCTAATTGAACAGTCACATGATCATTATTAGACTCCGGATATTTATGCAAATTTCAAATTCAACAAATGCAGTTAAGACAAGAGAACCTATTTAGGGATTTGTTGCACTCGATAAATATTACAACGAATATACCATACTTTGGATATTTCGGATATATTTTTATATTATGTTCGTTTTGTGTATTTTAGACGTATTCATTTTGTCATAAATGCATAAACATCCGGAGTCTAATCATTATAAATGTATTGAAATTTTGCTAATGCTTTTTCCTACTTGACTTTTTACCTTTTTGTATTAACGAATTAATGCCCTTAATTCTGGAATCCAGCTCACTCACTGCTTTGTTCAGTTCGGGAAGAATTCGAAGTTTAGATCCTTCTAAATCATCGAGAATACTTCTTGTTTTGGATGATTGACAAGTTATTACGGGATATAGTTGTTCGCCAAATTTAGAAACCCATTCCAGTGTCTACATTTGAGAGTAGAAATAATATCGTTAGAATTGAAAAATATTAATGATTTGAATACTCGAAATGATATAAGGGAGATTTACCCTTGTACTTTCTTCGATTTTTCTTTCGTGCTCGATTCGCCTTTCTCTAAGAATTTCAATCGTCGTTCGCCACTTTTCCCAAGATTCGGTAACTGTTAACTGCCTGTTGGAGAATCTTTCCAAAAGTGTTTGGACGCACAGACAGGCTCGAGGAACATCAAGATAAGGA
Source organism: Cerceris rybyensis (assembly GCA_910591515.1). Taxonomy (NCBI): domain Eukaryota; kingdom Metazoa; phylum Arthropoda; class Insecta; order Hymenoptera; family Crabronidae; genus Cerceris; species Cerceris rybyensis. The sequence goes on from OU342790.1 coordinate 13,702,446, forward strand.
TCGTTGATCTAAAAGAATCGATCTTTGTAAATTAAATTATTTCTTTTAAAAACATGATAGTAATTATGAATTTCTAACATTTCAATATTACCTTCATAACAGCATCTAAAAATGCCTTTCCACTGCCAGTAAGTTTCACGTAGAGGGGTTGAAGATCTTTCCATCGTCTTCCCAATTCCTCGACCTTTGCTTCATCGAGAACATTGGCATTGATTTTCAGGTCTCGATCGATAGAATCGATCTCCTTCGCCAGTTCTTCTACCACCATGTGAAATTCCAAATATAAAGAACCAAGATCAATTCTATTAGCCACAAGATTTTTCGTCCTGATCCAAGCATTCTGAAGTTCCGTGACCTTCAATTGGAGTTCCAATTTTTGCGATTCTTCAAGACGCTCTCGAATTGGCAAAATTTCAAATTCCAAATGATCAACTTCCTCGGTCTTCTTTTCAAGATCGTTTAACAATTGACGATGCAACCGACAGAAATCTTGCGCCATTGGAACATCGCTCCCCATGTCCTGATGACCTTGAAGAAACGCTTCGGGTATGCTCATCAACCATGTCCTTAATTCATCGTGTTTATCCAAAAATACATTTATTATTTTGGAAATCTCGAGATTCTCCTTTTCATGTGCCGTACATCGTTCGGTAAGTTTGATCTTCCGGTTCTCCAATTCCTCGACCATGCGTCTTACACCCTAAGCAATCAAATTGTTAATAGTTCAATAATGTAATCCTTTATTGAGTGATACAGCAGTTTTTAGTCCTTTACAATGACAAATTATAAAATTAAAATAATACTATGAAGACATAGAAAAAGGATCATTGACACTTTATACCAATTGCTTCAGTCATTTCAATTTTAACACTTTATCGACCGGTATTTTTTTAACATCCTACTCACTTTTGACCGGTGACTTGGCCGCAAATACTTTCCTGATATCGATATCTTTTCGAAAATTACAAACTCTCGTCGCCAAGTGAACCGCAATGATAAACAACAATTTATTAGTCGCTGTGGTAATCAATTAATTAGTTAAAAGTCCAAGAGCGTTGGGCCTGAAAAGCCTATTAATAGGCTACCGGTCAATAAAGTGTTAATTCAAATCAAGATGTTTCAGGCGAAAAAAACTGGAAAAGAATTCATGGAGGATTCATGGACCATTCATGGAGGATTTCATTCACGAGGTGCAATTAAATATCAGAATTAATCGCTCCATCTGACCTCGGCACCAGGCGCTCCTCTTCCTGTGACATCCAGTAGAGCGTATCCTTCCGACAAAGGCTTCGATGTGACGTCTTCTATGGTGGACACAGTCTGTGCGTGGAAACGTGCCAATCGTGCAGAATAAGGAGGATGTTCGGTGGTAACCAGCTGTATCTCCAGCTGATCCAGTTTCGTGATAGCCTATTGCGTGTTTAAATTTAACACGATTACAAGCCAATCACTTTGATTGATAAAAATAGTATTAACCCTTTGCACTCCTATGTCGAGCTACACTCGACACAGCTTTTTGTGACACTTAATGTTTCATATACTAATTATCGACTTTTCGAAATCAACAATAGTTTTGCATTTCAACAGGAATACACCGCAGTATCTACAATTGTTCCTAGTATTAAATAAAAACGAATAATCAGCAGTAGACAATTTTCCGAGATTATATTTGCTTATCTGACAAAAAGTTAATAAAATAATTCGGAGCGCAAAGGGTTGACGTCTACATTCTTTCTTTGTAGCCGTAACATCTGATTTCTGCAATATGAAAATGTTTAACATCAACATTTTTTAAATTTTTTATTTATATCTAATCCTAAATAACTAAATATTTGTATAATAGTTTATAGAACCCTGTCATTTGACAATACGAAACACTATAAAATTGTAACCACTGAATTGGGTCAAAACAAACTTCATTAACATTAAAACTATCAAACAAGTCAAAATGACCGGTTCCCAATATTTCCAAAAATTTTCAATGTTTATAGAAAGTGATACAGCAAATATTCCATGTTGATCTTATAAAACACAGAGTACCGAATCGATCATCTTCTCCACCACTTGGTTCCTCTTTTTCCAAAGTACTTATTTAATTTATTAAAACAATACATTTAACGACAGTGATTCTAGCGTTAACCCATTCGAGACAAAGACTTATTTTAACACTAGAACTACCAAACCAGTCAAAATGACTGGTACACAATTTTTTCAACAAATTCTCCAAGTTTCTGTAAGAGTCATAGAATAAATATTCTGCGTCTATATCAATAAACGTAAATCACCCAATCGATCAAATTTCTCGCCGCTTGATTCCCTCTTTTTCAAAGTACTTACTTCATTCATTAAAATATGTTAAATTTGACGGCGGTAGTTCTAGTGTTAAAAATCATTCTTAGCAGCAAATAAAATTTTTATAGCTGGTTTCGTTATAGACCACGTGTGTAATGTGTCTTTTGACACATTCTTTAAACCAGCTGCATAATCCGTCTCGAACGAGTTAAAAGACATCTTTCTCTGATCCCAATCCATTCTTGCGCAGCATGAATTGCTTCAGATTTGCCGTTAAGGTCGAACGTATAAAACGAATCGTAGCAATGACACTTAGGTCAGTTAGGCCAAGTGTAGGAGGTCAGTATAATGCTCACCGATCGTGCCGAATCGAAGAAGGCCACGGCTCTGTTCAACAACGCCTCGTACTGATCCAAATCATTGACATAATCAGCGGCCACGCCGAGAATCGCGTACGCCTGCTCGGTCGCCTGCTCCCCGGCGAAGTGTCCCGATGACACTAATCGTTCGGTTGACTTTGTTATCTTAATTGACCTGTCTTGAAATTCCTGAAAAGAACACGTCAATGCCGTGGTATTAAACCTCGGCCATTGTCGTTGGATCGCAAATGATGCGAATGATGACCGGAGGATGCGGCGAGTGTTGGTCTTTGCGGATTTACATACTTGCAGCTTAAGGCTAATGCGATGCATTTGAATTTCTATCTTTATGCCAGATGCAAATGAGACCCCGTGAAAGGCAGTTTTGTTTGACAATGTTTCGAGTTGTGAGTAAATTTAACAAGCGAACCGTAACTCGATCACCTTGGTTGCCTGCGTTGTTAGTGAAACGATTAAACTATTTGTTTAGCGTTGATCTTCTGCAAATTGCCGTACACTAATATATTTCTGGATAATTGTTTAATTCTGATATGTTTAGAATTCATATAATTTTTTTTTCTCAGAAAAAAAAACGTTAAAGAATAAAACAAAAATTATTTTACAAAGCAGAAAAGAAATGCTTACAATCTTTTACGATTGGAAAGACTTCTCTGAGTTGGAGTCTTAAGATCATTTATATTTTATTAGCAGAAGAGTATGAGAGTTATTAAGCGTTAAAATCAGCATGTTAATTTCGTGACCCTTTTAGTACCTCGAGACAATGTAAATTGTTAGCGATAGATAAATGGCAAGGGTTAGGGAGTTAAATAAAATAGTAGCTGTTACGATGAAATTATGCATATTTAATTCATAACAGTGAAGCGTTTGCATTTCAGCAGAAAGTACAATTTCCGGAATTCCCATCGATGACAGTAATACCTTCGCTTCAGCCTGTAATTTTTTAAGTTCGAAAAGGAGCAATTCCGCGCTCGATGCGGAATCTCCAAGTTGATCGGAGCTGCTCGACAGGGCAGCGATTCTGTCGTTTAGGATCTCTTCAAGATCGCGTAAATCGGTCGCGAGCAAAGCTAAAGCCAGGCACTGCTCCAATTGAGTCTTTCTGCTGCGAAACGATGTTTCAATCAGTCGTCTTCTGTCGTGGAGTTCCTCCAACCATTTTTCAACCTTTAGCACGGCTATGGAACAACCACAAAGATATCTCTTTCACTTTCAAATTAATAATCAAATAAATATTTAGTATTACTGCGATAACTCATAAAAATAATGTATTTATTGGAAATTGGCCGGCACTTGGTATATTATTTATAAAAAGTATCAACAATAGCTCTCAGTTCGATTAATTTTAGAATGGTTATTTAAAAGAGACAATTTTGTATGTTACTTTTGATGTGCAAAATATCAAAAATTATTTAAACTTCGTATATTTAACCCCTTGCCGTACTATAACGAGTGACACTCGTGATGCGGTAAATTGGATAGGAAATTTTCGGATTTTGCAAATCTTATTAGATTAAAAATATCAATGAGACGCGGTATGATAAAGTTATGTCTATAATATCAATATTGCGATAAATTTTACGATATGTCAAAAATTACTGATCAATTATTATTTTACTAATTCCATTTTGAATTATTGTGGGGTCAGTCAAAAAGTAAATAGTACGGCAAGGGGTTAACGATGATATAAGAATGGAGAATTTATCTTTGAAAAACACTTAAGAGAATGAATAAAAGTTTCATTTAACATTTGCAGTTCAAGAATTATCGTCAACGCTATTCTCATCGAAACTTATTAATAATTCATGGAAGTGCGATTCAATTCACAAGATACAGAGTAGGAATGAATTAAACGAGCAATTAACAGCGAAGGCACGAGACATTGAAAATAGTAATGCAACATTATAACCAACTATTTTTCCAACGGAAACGCTAATTGCAGCCACTCACCGTGATCAGCTTCAACTTTAATTCTATCCGGCCTAGAATCCAAGGTACCTTCGTTCGCAATTTCCTTCAATCTGTCCAACAAATTTTTTCCCTCCTGCAAAGCACCCATCAATGCCTCTAACATGTTTTTACGGAGGTCGTGAATTTTCGACAGAAAATTTTTCACTGCCTCGATTTCGATCGGCAGCAAGGTGTCATTGCAAGCCATTTCTAAAGCTGCCATATTTTCTCTGCACTCTTCTGCCCGACTGCAAAAAAGGAATCCATAAAATCCATTGTGAGGGATCATTCTCCTCTCATAAAATAAATTATATGAAATAATTCAACAAGTCATAATGTTTAGACTTATTCATCTTCTAAAGATCATTGATTTATTTTTAAAAAATTGACAGACTAATTCATCGTCTGAATTTTAAACAAACCATTGAAAGAGCACGTTGCAATCGAGAATTTGCTTTCGGCGCTCCAAAAGTTCGTTCACATCTCGCCACGCTTGGCCCAACGTTTCCGCCATGGCAGCGTACACTTCCGCCCTTGGCTTTTGAGTCGAAATCAACTGATCGGCCTGCCGTAATAATTCTTCCACCGGGCTCTGTTTACTCTGAGAGTGAAACTTTCATGTGAACACATGTGCCAGCAGCAATTACAAATTTTTAACACTAGATTTACGGAGCCAACTTGGCTCATTTAAAATTGAATTGCTACACATTGAATATATTGGTTGGTTAATTTTTTAATAATAAATCTTTCATTTCAATTGATTTAGAACTATTTTCTCTGCAAAAAAGTTTCACTTTTCTTATATGATTCAAATTGGCTCACTTCCGAAAAACAAGTATATCAACATCCGTAAATCTAGTGTTAAATAATCGCGTGCATGAGTTTCTCTACAATCTACAAATCAGATTAAAAAGGCTTTGTATCCTCTAAGAAACCGAATTTTTCAAAGTACTAATTTAACACTAAAAAACTTAAGCTATGTAAGTCTTTACTCCAGCTAAAAATTAACTTTCCTCCTATCGGAAGATTTACAAGTAAAAGTTTCAAAGATTAAAAGTACTTGGAAAAGTGACGTGAATAACGAAAAAAATTGCGTGAATTGTACACGATAGATTTTTTTTCCATTTCACTCAGGTACTAAGGAGGTTAAGAATTTTTTTTTAATTAAGAGATTTGTGGAAATTTACCTGCAATCGAAGTAGAACTTCGTCGTGTGCAGTCGAGAGTTCGGTCGCTTCCTCCACGGAGCCACCGAGCTTCGTTAATTCTGGCTGGACTTCGAGAACTTTTAATCTTAGCCATTCTCCGCTCTAAATAAGGGACACGTGAAAGAAAGAAAGGGATAACATCGACGCTATTAACACGAATTGAAGATGAAAAATGTGAAACATGAAATACAACTGATAACATTAAGCTGCAATTTTGACGTCGGGATGCTCGTAAAAGGCATCGGTTATATCTCGATGCGCAATGGCAAACTAGTCGTTGATGCCTTTTAAGGAACCATGCAACATACTTTTAAACGACGATATCTTGTTAGATCGAAATACAAGCCACGAACGAGTCACAAATTAAATTTCAAATTAGTCTGAGCAAATGGAGGACAATTCAAAACTCGATTGCGCCGTCGCAACTCAAATACCTTGCCATTGCAAATTTTACAGTGTATTGTACTTAATAATTTTCAGCTTATTTATGTATAAACGTATGTATCTTTCTTAGAATTTCATATTTCAAAGGTCGATGCGAACATTACAAGTCTGATGACCTGCTGTTGCAGAGTTCGCCTTAAATTTCAGCGTTAGATCTACCAAGGTCATAATTAATTGTTCTCAGTTTGTTTTTTTAAATATTTTCGAAATTTCAGATATCATCTCTTTAACAATTTGTATCAATTATCTTTCGGACTGCAGGGGATGAAGTCAATTAATTATTTTACCATCTTCATTCCCTTTTTCTAATATGTTTATTTGGCTATATTAAACATATTGTCGGTAAATCTAATATTGAATAATAATTTCCGTTTCACCTTTGGAACGAGATATTATAAAAATCAAATATTAAGAAAAATTCAGAATGTAAAACTATTTTACGAAAAACGATTGCTTCAAAGACATTAAATTATTTTTATTTGTTGAAAAATAATGTTAAATCGTCGCACACGTGTCGTTGCATGAAGCCGAATTTCTCAGCGACGCCCAATGACGAGGTGAAATTATTTAAAAAAACAGGACACAAATACACCATTGCGAAATAACGAAAGCAGCATGCGCATAAAAAATTCTGCAGCGTTTCTCAACGAATGTAAAATCTGTCCGACAATTTTGCCTTCGTTTCATCAAGATGTTAAGATCTATTTCAAATCTCCCTGTGCGAGAATGTAAACGAACATTAAGAAACCATTGAAGTAATGTTTGTTTATACAACGCCGAAATATCGTCGACCTAATTTCTTTTTCGACGATTTCCTGGCGAACCTTACAAAAGGCTTGATTCACCGGAAAATCAACGATTGATTTCCGTGTTTCTATCTAGTCATTGAATCAACAAGCTTTTGGTTTTGCAATCTAATAAACGACTTTGAGGTGAACGAACTTACGGTGTGATAAAGGGATCAATGATCGAGAGAATTAATTAAAACCGGTAAGACTCGAATGAATATTGATTGCCTGATAATGGCATAGTGTTACGATAGCAGCTTATCGTTAAAATACTCACGAAGAATTCGCTATTACGTTTTGCAACGAAATTTATTCGCCATCCATTAAAGTATTATTTAACGGAAATCATAAACAAGTTTTGTACATGCATGCGATTGGAGCAACATGCGCCTTGCTTCCTCTGTATCTTTGATTTCTATCAATGTCTTCAAGCTTTAAATGTTTCTTAGTTTTCATGCCATACGATTTTTTTACGGCAGGGTGTCCCATAGTACAAAATTAACATTAGATATACCCAAGTGATCAAAATGACTTGTTCTGAATTTTTTTCGAAAATATTCCTGAAATTTCTAACGCTGCTTCCTTCTCAATTTTCTAAGTCTATCTTGAAGACTGTAGAAGATTAAATCGATCAAGTTTTTAATTTATTTATTTCGAACAGACTTATTTGACAATTTTAAATCTATTAAATAAATTGAAGAAGTTTTTCCATTGGATCATTGTGCGATTGAAGTTAGTTTAATAACATTAAGAATTTGAATTGTTTCAAAATTAAGAACAAAAATTAAAAATTGTATATATCGTAACAACAATTATACAAACATTCTAAATTAAGTGGTTTGCAAAGAATTGCGGTGTTGTTCAATATAAGCAACATATTATTTAAATACAGCGGATAGTATCTCGTTACACGTGAGCTTCGGTATCTAATTAAATGCTTCGTCGATCGAGCAATCGATCGACAATTGTAACACTTTCGCAATGAATCGAGAGTGATCCAACGAATACCGAATACCGTCAGTGAGATGGTATTAATCTAATGAAATGTTCCTGACAACCGGTTTACATCACCGTGAGGCTTCACATTTATCGATAAAAACCATAATATCTGTAAAACGATCAAGCCAAACCATCGAAGCGAGATCTTGCACGAAACGCCCGTATAAAGTTTCTCGTTAAACGAAACTCCAAAGTGTGTTGAAATTTCCATAATATTTGCATGCGCGGGATGAAATATCTGTTAACTCAACATTCCAAGTTTTCACTTAAAATTCCTACATCGATTAAATTGCATTCGTGTTTCGCGTAGCTAAATAGCGATCTAATTCCTACAAAAACTGGTTTCTATCGACGAAGATGAATCTTGTGGACGAAGGTTCATTTTTAAACCAGCACAAGCATAGATGAATGTATATACGTAAATCGTGACTGGCGGGAAGTTTTATTACACTCGTACGACATTGGTACTCCTTTGGTGGTGACATCACGTCCCTCCTTATGCTTCTAAGTTTATTTGTAGCGAATTGTCGTAGTACACTAAATCCTTCGTTGACGCGCGAACGTCTGGCTGTCGTTTGATATCTGTGCTACAAGTGTATTTCTTTTTTTATATGTATATTTCGAAAAGAAAAATAAATTACAACATTGCCGGTGGGACTTCTGCGTTATACTATGTGTATTTCTTTTTTTTAACTTAGAAAAGAATATAATAAATTGTTGGCAGGACTAAGATTATTATTGTGGTTGCAGAAAACATGTAATTAATTTTTCTTAGGTTCTAATGGCTTTTTAACATTAAATTTACGGAGCCAATTTGGCTCATTCAAAATTTGATTACTATATATATAATATATTGGTTGGTACATTTTCTTTTTATTATAAATTGATTTGAAACTATTTTCTTTGCAAAAAACTTAAATTTTCTTATACGAGTCGTAAATCTAGTGTTAAGTATCGATTGGTTTATGTTTAAAATCACATGGATGTAATGCAACAATGAAGATATTCATTTACAATTTAGAAGAATTAATTTAAAGTAGTTTGAAGCATGCAATATTCTTCATTTTCATATTCCTGAGAGAAAAGAAGTTTCTCTTTTAATTTCCAACTTGTCTTTTCATTTTTATGGTATTAATAGATGTAGAAATTTAATGAAAGTGATTTCACGTTAGAAAATTCAATTAAAAGTGATAATGAATACATTATACTCTTCCATTTCTCTTCTTCTATAGATTCAGAATATTTATTATTATTCATAATCTCTCGATAGACCTAACAATTTATTCATTATATTTTATCAAAGAAATTTCACATGAAAGTAACATTCAATACTATTTTCTACTTTCCTCAAAGGACAGGAACTTCAAGAAAAAGATCTATGGCATGTTTGCATAAGCAAATTGACACGTAATAATGGTAGGATACTTTGAGAATTGATTACGGAGACACGAGCAGACAAGACAGCCAAGATTTCACGCTAAACGCCTAACATAAGATACGGTTTAATCGAGTGGAGATACGGTAAAAGCGATAATTAAGGTGGAATTAAAAATTTTGAAAAATAGAGGTTCGAATGGAAGGCGTTACTCGGTCGAGGACAGCGGTACAAAGGATTTACGACGATGTTCCTCGTGCTTATTAAGCGGGTCGAGGAGAACCCTAATTACGCTTACGGGCTACTCGCGTAATTACACTTTATTCTCGCCTCGACGTTACATGCTACCAACAATTTCAAAAATAAAGCACACAAGTGGAAAGATGTTTCAAATTTTACACGATTCTTTCGTGTTACATTCATACGAGCGACATTTGCATGAGGATAATATATTCACTGTGAATTTTTACGTTTAGCCAAGTTGACTAAATATTGACACAGTCAAAGGCAAGTATTGAAGAAGGCGACGACTTAGAGACACGAAGATTTCTGATTTCGGTCAATGAGCGTCGAAACAACGATTCGCTTCATTCATTATCTGTTAATTGTATTTATTTTATAGAACGATTTGTCCGTAAGTCAGAGCAGATATCGATAATTTCTAACTCGTGATGGAGAACCAGCTTTTACTGTATTAAGTAACAGTAATCTTCTGTCTGAGCGATTAGTCTGCTTTCACTAATCAACGCGAAAGAAGTAGATAAGTTTCTAATTACCACTAAAATGCAAATAAATCTACTCAATTATTCAACGTGTAATCTCTTTTCTTCAAATAAAAATAGTACAATTTCAAGATCACCTTGAATCGATTTGATAAATCATAAAATACTCTTCATCCTTCTATAAATGAATATTATCTAAATTCATCAGCGACTTAACATCGAATCGATCAACTATCTGAAAATAACTATTTTTAAATTGTTCATTAAATTTTGTAAACTTTCTGACACCTTTTTTCAAATTTTCTACATCCATTCTACAAAATGTGAGTAATATAAATCATACAATTTTCTTCTCCTCATCATTTTTCATCTCTTAACATATTTATCAAACATTTCTAAATATACTGGACCAACAATTGTTTTATAAAAATTACTACAAAATTATTCGAATCGAAATGAAATGTGCCCTGGAAGAAAAACCTCCATTCCAGAACATATGAAACGTTCTCCATTATGGTAGTCCTTTAAAGATCCTTCCGGTTGGAAGGACTGGTCCTTTAAAAAAGGCCTCGCCGAAATCGGGCGACGACAGATTTCCGGAGTACCCGGGGATGCTTCTAAATCTAAATGCGAGCTCGTAGGCAAAATCAAGACGAGAAGAGAGAAGGCCAACCCCTCTCTGGAGAGAGGGAAAGAGAGAAAGAGAGTGAAACTAGAGAGATCAGTCGTGGGTTCGTCGACCTCGCAGTTGGGCCACAGAAAGGCGAGATATGCTTCCATTTTCATCTTTGGAGGCCTGCCAAAGTTTCGTCTGGACCGATCTCGTCTCTCTCACTGTCATCCCTCAGCGACGATATTCTTCCTTGTCCTTTTTCTCCCCTTTCATTTACGACATTTTGCGTGCGTACACGGAAAATCGCAAAGGAAGCCGGAAAAGTGGCTGTCGTTAGACAGTAGATTGAATTAAATGTTTTCAGTAGGACGTAATCGGCTAAAATTAGTCCCTGTAGTAATATCGGTTCATGGAAGTATGCTTTATTAATATTTATATCATACGGATATAATGTTCGCGCTGTTCAATTGCACCTTCGTGTTTCTGTTTTCTTTACTTTTCTGTCATTCGCATTCAGCGTAAACTTTTTGCTAGAAAGTCTGACGTTATTTGCGGATTAATACACCACGGTATCCTTGAATACTTGCATAACATCGGCATAACATCCTGTCGTTTTGTATCCATTCTATTTGTAGCATATCGATATATTTGTTCATTTCGATTTAGAATTCTCATTGAAATTCTATCCTTTTTGACTGGTGTTTCGATAAATGTGAATTGATTAATTAATGTATCGTATGTGTTATCAAATTATTATTATTGTATCTGTATTAACGAACATGTAAAATAAGATTTTGATATGGTGCTAATGCTTCGTAATATTATCGGAATATAATTGATGCACATTTATCAGACATGACGTAAAGATAATCTAATATGTTAGTACGTAACGAACCGACGGCAAAGTGCTCAAACATGACTGCAAAGATACTGTACACGATCGAGTAATAAATTGAGTCTCCTGAATAGTCGTAATTAGCCGTTTGCTCATTGAACCTCATGAAAAATGTATCGCGCGTTTTATCATCCACCGCAAGGACGAATAATTTCCACGCACATTTTACTTAGGGAAGTACGAATGATTACGTTGACAATAAGTACGTGTCACTTAAAACAAGCGGATTTTATGTTTGTTGAAACATACTTCGAGTGCAACGTGGACTCAGCACTGGAAACAAAAGAAACTGAGTACTTTAGAGATTTAAATCTACAAAGTGGTATGAGAATGTTCGGTGAAGAAATAAATTTATGAAGGAGACATGAGGAAGTCAGGAGTTAATTCCTGTTGAATGGATGTCTTCTCTCAGATTTCTTCTTTGCGTAACTCTAAACCTGTTAACTGACATCAGCGCTTTTCCGACGTTAAATAGTATCTGTCTAAAATTATCAAACGTCGGGTGCCAGTTTTCTATTAAATTCGAGATAAAATAAAATTATATATTTCACCCCATGCTACGTTTTCCTACAGAAAAAATTCGACATATGTACCAGTCAAGCAATCTTTTAATTGTCAACTCGACAAACTTTAAAGCTCCAAAAAGTACTCTGTTCTCCAGAATTTCCCTTCTACTTTGCACTTCATGAAATTTGGAATTCTAATGTTACTCTTAGAGACGTTAAATGGAGTCTCAAAAATATTTATCAAATATCAAATTTAGATACTCTGCATATTTTTTCACACAGTTTCTCAAGACTTAAGAAACGTTAGATGATTCGATCACTCTGAACATTTCGTGCGGTGCAAAGTGTTCAGCAATTTGTGAATCTTGCATCAGAGAGTCTCGTAGAAAATGCTTTTTCTCTTAAATCTCCTCACGCGCATAGCAGACAACGTTTCGAACGGGTACGTGACATACACGCACGTGTCTCTGTACAAACACATAGACCGAACTCTTTGGCTCGAACGATTCAACAAACCACGGCAATTTCTCTTTAAAGGCGTTGGCATGCTAGCAGACACGACGAGTCGCCCGATCGAGATACTCTGCAACAATACTATCGTCAAACGAGTTTTAATATCGCTTTTCGAATCGCAAAAAAAAGAAGAATTCGACAAAGCCCGAAAGATATCGCGAGAAGGAAGATTAAGAATGCTATGTGTACTCGTAGAGATTCTTTCGACGCTTCCGTCTGACTTATTGTTAAAATTCTGTATCTACTTTGTATGAGATGTATAGAAATCCATGTTAAATATCATGCACTCTTAAAGTCTATTTTTTCTATTCTACATTATCGTCGATACATTGAATGAAGGTAATAATTTACCTATCAGATCATTGTTATTCAAATGAAACTTCTCTGGAAATTGGACCTCCATTAATCAGAAACATCAAAGGTAAACCTAATTATACGTTCAACAATACCTGACTAATTTTACAGCAGTATTCTAATATCAAATATATTAGCAAATTTGTAAATACTATCACATAAAAATCACGGGAAACGATCACCACTGACCCTCACGACATTCAACCCCTAAACTATATTTCCAGATCAGTAAATCTTTCTAATTTACCAACTTACTGTAAACTGTCTCGTAATCATACAAACATTCCATAATTCCCTGCTCTCTAAAACTTTTACAAAACCTATTAACCCCTTCAGACCCGAATTTTTTTTCGTTTAAGACAATATTTATTTATTTATAAGATGTAAATGTATATTTTAATGGGCATATGGTCCTTACGCAAAATTTGTAATATTAAGGAGATCCTGAGAAACATTTGTATAAAAAAATAAAATTCATTAGGTGTTGGAACTAAGTTTAAACCTATACGTAATAAAATACAGCACGAAAAGTATTATGTACATTACAATGTGCACAGGGTCCGAAGTGATTAAATTGAAAATATCATTGAGATTGGAGACTATAAAATTATTTCTATAGTGTTAATGTTACGTTAAATTATACTATATGTCAAGACTCACTGATCAATATTTATTTTACTAATTTAATTCTGAATTATTGTGGAGGCAGTGACAAAGTAAATGGCAAGGAGTTAACATGGATACTAATCAATATCAAATTATCAGTCATTAAAAATGGTCATCTAAATTGCAGCTCTATCAACACGGAAATCCCAGCGCACCATCAAAGATGCAGAATAATCGGCCAAAGCAGGTAACCTTGAACTCGACAATTTTTCCTTTCGCAACGTCGTCGTCGTAAAGCAAGATAATAACTCGAGCGTTTCTACGGTGTCGCGACGATGACAATGAAAACGGATTCCGCGGGAGCTCGAGTGAAAGTGAGTTCTGTCGCGAGTCGAATTGCACGCGGTCGCGTAAAGTCACGCGTGTATTACGTGCGATACGTGCGTGCACGAGTACCTCCTGGAGGAGAGAACGATGGTACAACCGGTATGTCCGAGCATCGCCATATTCGGTATCCTGAAATTAGGACGAGACTCTCGATCCAACGAGAGACTACGTCGATTTGCTTAAATTTCAAACTACGCGCTTTTTACGCCGGAAATACTCGACTATGATCTCGAAAGGTGCGTCTGCGTGTACCGGTATCTCTAAACCGGAGGGTGCATTCTTTCTTGGTGAGTTGCATCGATAGGAATTTATTTCCTTGAAGAGATACATAAAATTGTGACTAAGTTAATTAAGGTAGTGGTATGATAATTATAGGATTAATCTTTGGGTAATATAATACTGATTAGAAGCTGAAAGGTTTGGGTAAAAGTTACGAGCATGAAGAAATAGCCTGTGGGTTTGTGTAGTTGATGGTCGCTGTAGGTCCTGCAAGCTTGGTTTGTGTTTGAAATGTACAATTATTAAATTAATGATTATTATCAGGGATGTTTGATCTTTAGGGATGATTTAAATCTTGTGATTGAAAGAGTTCGGATTTTTATACGCTGTATTCAAAGGTAATTTAAAACACATGGAAATAATCTTCGGTGTCAGATATTTCTGCCTCATTCTTTTGAAGATACTTGTAGAAGTAGTATAGATATAGAAGTAGCATGTATTCTTGCGTAAAGACTTCTTTATGGAATAGACAAAATAGTTTTTACGAGACTTTAATACACTTCCTAGCAATCACTATCAATTCGAACAAGCTAGCCTACTCCTCTTCCTCTCTATTTCAACATTTCAAAGTTTTCATATTAACACACTCGTATCGTGCTATTGTCCACAAACTTTTCATATAAATTGGGATAAAACAAGGAATTCTCCTTTCTATGCTATTCTTTCTTCTATTTATACCTCACATTCGTGCTCCTTTGCGTCATTGTGATCCGACTCACAAAGATTCACATTTAAAAAACTCTCAAATATGCAAAGAAAAGATATTAATTTTCAACACACTGAAAAAAAAGAAATACTCAAATCCTAGTGTCTATTAAAGCACAATGAAGAGACTAAAGACGCCAGCAATTTTAACACTAGAACTACCGGCGTCAAATCCAACATATTTTAATAAATTAAATAAGTACTTTAAAAAAAGGGGGAATCAAGCGGCGGAAAATTTGATCGATTGGGTGATTTATGTTTATTGATATAGACGTAAAATATTTATTCAATGACTCTAATATAAACTTGGAGAATTTTTTGAAAAAATTGTGTACCAGTCATTTTGACTGGTCTGGTAGTTCTAGTGTTAATTGAATCTCACAACAGAAACGCTTAAACTTGCCTCTGAGTCTAACCAAAAAATAAATAAATAAAATGAAAGAAATCAAAGAAATACTGTCTCAAGCAAAACCTAAAAATTTGTATCTCTCGTCGGAGCGTTTCATTCGGTCCAGATCCAAGGTGGTACTTGAGGATGACTGTACCACCTCCGTGGGGTCCCGTCTTTGGGCCCTCTACCTTCTTTCGCTCTTTCCTTTTTCTTCGGTCTCTCTTCGGAGGCAGGAGTCAGTGTCGTAAGGTCGTAGGTAGGATATAGGTAGAGGCGCGGAGGAAGGATCACGCCCGCCGCCTCGTATAATACCGGTTTGTTAGATTACACGAGAGAGCGCACGGGGGATCCATGCCCAGGGCCCAGATCCTCCTCGATCGACCTGCGCTCGACGGACCCTCGTGTCTGTCCGCCTGTCTGTCTGTCTATTCGTCTTTTACGATTACACGAACGGTGTCAACGCGCCTCGATCTTCTCGATCGTTGCACCTTCGAAAAAATTTGGTGGATCGGATATCTAGGATCAGAAAAAAGAAATACTCCGATTGGGGAAAAGAGATACATCTCGGTCGAAGATCGGTAATGGAATGATGCTTTTAAGGCTAACGACGTTTTATCCATTAGATATGTACTTTGGGAAAGGTGAAATCTAGAGGTGAAAGAGATGATTAATTATGTTGGATTCTATGAGAAGTGGAATCCGTTGCAGAGCTCTCTCTATTGAAGTGGAGTATTTTTCGAAGAAATTGGAAACCGATCGTTTTGACAACCTTGGTAGTTTTAATATTAATGGTATATTTATTCAAGCAATGAAAATGTTTAGTATTTTATTTCCTTGAATTTCTAAATTTCTATTTTATATCTGGTTTGCTAATTGTAAGCTATTCTATCGTATGATAATGTTTCTCTAAATGAGCTGCATTAATCGACGGTAATTCTAGAGGTAAGGATTATTTGAGGTTTTTTTTACGCTACGGTTAAATAGTACTTTAACGTTTTAATTTAAATACAACCACATTGGAGTACGATGATGACAATGAGTCATTATATCGTTATTGAGGATAATAAAGAAAGCACTGGCTCTAAATGCAAATTTATACGACGAGGAGTATGAAGTGTAACCGATAATATTGTGATGTAACTGTAACCGGTAATACCGTGATGTAATGTATCAAACCAGTTGTATCGCTATTATCGCACGTTTCCACGATAAGATCGTGTGACGGGCATAAACGGCGAAGGAGCCAGACTCTCATCTGTCCTCTCTCGCATGGCTTTGCTGAATTGTGCGAAATACATCGCGATACATACATCTCCTCGTGGATGACCTTCCAGAGTGTGCAGTGAACGATCTTTTCTAGTCGACCTGTTTATTATGAAGTATTCGAGTGATATTTATAGAATTTGTACGAAATAGAAAAATGTAATTCATCCTATTTCATAAAATTTATAGAATTTTTATAATAATTTTTCTTTAATTGATGCAAGATGGATCATTGTCTGAATCGGGATGTTCAAAAATAGTACCGGGTCACGTAGCCCGCCGTGGAGTCGCGTAAATACTTTGCACTCCGACGGTGCATCACAAACGTGATTGTCATTAAGATCTATTTTTAATAAATTATTTAACGTCACGTTCACTTTTATGATAGTCACATTTTATGATTCTTAAACGAACACCTGCAAATATTTGTGGACTTTTAAATACGCAACATGTTTATTACTGTAAAACTGTGGGAGATTAATAATCATTCACCCCCTGCAGTATGATTATCCGACTATATTAGATGATCTAAAATAAAACTAATACCGTGAAATTAATTTTACGATATCACCTTTCGCTAATTTGATCAACTTGGCGGATTTAGAAAATTCCACATTTTTAATTTCACTTTGGTACACTACAAGTGTCACTCGTAGAGCGATGGGTTCGTCATCGAAGAATCGTGTAATATGCAATGAAAAATATCAATTACCCTAAACATAATTAAAAATCAAAGATAGTGATATCGAAAGAAATCGAGTAATTATTTTCAAGAGGACGTAACGAGTCCCGTTCATGGCGGTGCGATCTCGAAAGGAAGGGACCGTACCGTAGCGGTTAAATTTATCCTTCGCAGAGTTTCGGAGAGTTCGTTTTGCTCGATGGATACCTAAAACGCTCACGGTTTCGAGAGGACTCGGAAATAGCTATGGACTCGAGCAACCGGCTCCCGAAATATCTAACACCATAGATTATGAGCGCGTGTAAAGCGCGCGTACGTACGAACGTATAGGGTGTTTCAAAAGTAGTTGTCATGGCTTTCAGGGGTTGTTCTACACTGGACCAGTAAGGTAAAGAGCAGGTGTTTATGTTTTTCTTCCTAGCAGGACCCTTGAGCTACCTCAACTAACCTTAAGTACCGCGCTTTACCATCTTACTAGCAATCTTTCTAATTTACAAGTTAGGATACTAACCCTTTATGGTCGTATTTCATTAACCCCTTGCATAACAATGATGTGTGGCCCACGTAACGCGATAAATGGAATGGAACATTTGTAATTGAATTTATTATTTTTTTTAATTATTAAATTTAAAATACCAGTAGGTCAAAAGACATTTAAATTAGTCCTACATTATTAGTATTGCATTAACTTATACTGGTATATCAGAAATCAGTGATAGATTATTATTCCAACAATTAATTCTCAGTTTTTGCAAATTCGTTCACAAAAGAAGTCGTGAGGCAAGGGGTTAAGAACAAAATGTGTAATCGCAGTTGAAACAACGCTGCTAAAATCTTAGGAAAAATAGTATATACCTCAGAAACTAAAATTCTTAATTTCTCTCTTAATTCTTAGTTGAGAAAATACATACAATGGCAAGGGTGAAAGTGCTTTGGTGGATGGGAGCAGACATGTGACCACCCACTAAGGGTTGATACCACTGTGAGGATAAGTAACCAAGTAGCTTCACGATCTCGTGTTCGAAAGTACACGCACTAACAGGTGAATCTAGTCGAACCGATCGCGGAGCACTGATTACTCGTTAGAAGTGACTTATTGTTAATAATCCATAGAAAGGATATCTGTAGGCTACGATCGGACAGTTCCGTCGAGTTTGTTTTGACAACACGCGGCAGCCGCAGTACTTTTTGCCAAATGAAGTTTGTTTTCGTTGCTCATCGAATTAAACTAAAATTTGTAAATGTTACAAATATAGTGCTTTGTTTAATGTAGCGTTATTGTCAAAAAGTAGTTAATTTGCATAAGAACAGTTTGTTTCTTGTTCCTCTAATTGTAAGACATTTCACCTAAGTTTTTTTCGCAAAACTCCATCGATCGAAGGGTGTAAAACAACCCCTAAAAATCATGGCACCTACTTTTGAAACACCCTGTACGTGCATACCAATCCGGCACCTGACAAATATATGCGCGATTAAGTGTCGGCGAATACTTCCAAAAATATATTACACCCACGGAACATTTCCTTGACAATCAAGACAGTGATATATATCGACTGTCATTGTTCAATACCTGACAAACGAACGCGCAAACACGTACGAAAAGATCGGTGAATGTTTGGTAAATGGCTGTCATAATCATAATAATAATCATCTGAGCAGCGTAACTCACGTGCTTTGAATTATTCTTAACGAATTAAATTTCATTGTTATCAGATATCTAACAATCCTCGATAATACGGATAATAGACGATAAAATTCAATGGTCTACTACCGCATTTTATTCTACTTTGTTTTTTATGGGGACTGACTTAGAATAAATATTTTTTGTAGAATTTGCACTTATTTGATTATTCTGGGGTATTGATCTTTCTCTTTTTTTCTTTTAGAAAATTCTATGAATGAAATTAAAAGATTATCTTATCTGAGTATGGTACGGTACGATGCCCCTTACTTGAAGTAGAGCGATCACCAGACGCGTTTCACCGCTCTGCACGGCTATGGTGCTTATGGTGGTCGTTGGACTGGTGGTCTGCTGCAGCGCATCCTCGTTGCTCTCCACCACCGTTCGTGATTCCTTCTCACGAGGTCCTTCGGGGGCCTCCATCGTTTCCATCGTGTCCTGTCCATCCACCATTCTCGCGATTCGCTAAATTTTCACGCGACAACGAAATCGTCGAAATCACGAGTGAGTCGATTTAACTATTGCTCCAAATGATCATTGTATGAACGAACTTATAATAGCCTTTGTTTAAATCACCGCAATGGTATCTTTCACGATGCTGAAATTTTATAAGAACGTCGATGATGTAATGTGGCTTGTTTTCTCTGGTTGCAATGATTCGAGATCGTTTTTGATGTTGGAAAATTTGTGGAAAACGAGCGAACGTGAGATTTTGAATTTTACCGAGATTATTTCGTGTTGTAATTGTAATAGGTACAGTGTTACACTTGTTTTACATCCTTAAAGGTAGTGTTCATATTTCGATCCTACGAACTACAAATTTCTATCTGAAAATACGAATGTTTGCTTTAGAGTTCTAAAAGTTTTTTTTGCTGAGGGCCAAGGAAAATATGAAATTAAGCGTAATTTAGCCCACTAATGAAAAAGAATTAAGCTGGTATTAATAAAAAGTAACATATGGCCTCAGAAAAAACAATCGTTCCGTATCACCTTCAGAAGTCGAACGAATCGAAGATTAATCGTCCCCTGAGTTACATATATTAACTTATTTGAATGTCCGTCAGCTCCTTAAAGATAACGATATCAATCGCAGAAAGAAGTATCTCCACGAAAAGTGAAACTGACGGTTCCCAAGGATCCACTTCGTCAAAGATATCGTGAACGAAAAGTTATGTTCTCCAGTTACCGCGGCTACCTCTACTGATTAACGTTATTTTTGGCGACGAGCCAGAGGCGCGTCTACGCGAATACCGTGGACTCACGACCGCGAGCGATTCCTCTTCAAACAACCTCAAGGAGACATTTTTCATTGAGAAAAATTCACAATATTTCCGTCCAATCGTTTCTCAAATACAACTCACGTTGTTTCACAAATCCTACAATAAATTATCACTAAAACAAGAAAATTATCCTCCTGCTTCTCTCGGTTTAACTTCTACTAAAACCTACTAAAAAAAACAACTAAAACTTGCAACGTTAAACCTACCAAAATAGATAACTACTTTATCTTACAAAATTACTCCAATTGACGTTATTCATTTTTCAAAAGAACCTTTGTCCAATGCTAATCAAATATCTGCTATTTAAACGATAAATTAACATTTCTACTTATCCATTCTCACTTATATTCCATAACAATTATACAAAGTATAATTAAAAAGTAGATCATCGAAAGTTCTATCATTACTTCTCTATCACATAGTTCAGTGAATGCTCTCATCATGCAAAACAGAACGACGGCACTCGTGCTCCAAACGTAAGAGGAAGGAAATCAAGATTTCGCTCGATTGAAGAGCGCTAATTAAAATGATCTTCGCGTTACACCTTTCTATTCGACATCGGTGTTTATAGTTTATAGGTATCTTTGTAAGGTGACGTCACCGACACGGGGACGAACGAATGGGAGGATAAAACCGGACTGACTGGTGGCGTTCTCCGAACGAGAAGTACAACATATCGCGAGCCACGATCGGAGACGATCCCATGAAAAAAATTCAGGAAGATCGGCCGACACTCCGAAATGTTCGGGATGCAAGAAGGTACCGGCAAGTCCCTGCGGATACACCGCAAATAGCTCGCGAAACTCTCGAGTTATACGTTCATCCTCGTGATGGAACAATGCACGGTATTATCGGTATTATTGCTATAGATTAATTGCTATAGTGTTACTTGAAAAACCTGTAATCGATGAGCATGTTGATTAATTGAGATCGACGTTTATGAAATGCGTTCCCGCGTTTTCTATCTTCCTTGTTGACGTTCGTTGAACATCGTCCTTCGACGATGACTATTGATGATGGTGAATAAAAACGGAGTGTGAGAGAGAATAGAAATATTTGTTGCACCAGAAAAAAGGATCTTTTTCTTCCGGAGAAGAGAATATAGAATTTTCTTCTACACTGTACGAAACTCAAGGACTAAGATCACGTTAGATCAAAGAGATATGACGGATGGATCAGTAATTATTATTGTTCCCTTTTTTAATTATCAAGTTTGAGAATTTTTCCGAGAGTCTAAGCTACGAACGAATTATGTCGTCTGAAAACGAAAGAAAAACAAACGGAACCCCTTGCTCGAATAAAAATGGAACCGCCTACGCCGACCGGTGCCAAAAACTGTGGAACCGCGAAGAAGTGCCGGTCCGATTTTAATCCTCCTAACTACTCCAAAATATAATTTAAACCTTACAATTTGAATTATACAAAATTCCACATATTTGGTAGGTACTTATGATAAAAAATTCTACCAAAAACGATCTCTTTTGAAATCTAACAACCTGCGACAAATATGAAAAAGACAGTTCTCCAAAGTGAGACGCGGTCTATAAAGTAATTGATAAAAAAAAATTGTTCTATTGTCGGACAATCACCTAAACCGACCCACGTTTAAGCAATGACAATCACAACGGCGACCGTAATATCAGCAATGCTCGTGTGACACATGTCACAAAGGTGTCACGTCACCGACGAACGATCGCAGAAGCCAGCCGAGCTAAGACTGAGCTGCCGGACCGTTTTGAACTCACGCCAGATCCTTTCGACTCGGCGAACGTTGCCGATCCAACGCGACTTCGTCCGGACGGCGGCGAATACAAACGAAAAACGACGATTCGGAGCGTGATAACTCGTTTGACCCGCTACAGCCGTAACACCCGCGCTGATAACAATAACAGACCGACTTGCTCCAATTGTTGATAATGTTACGTTTGCGCGCGTATCGACGACTTCGACACTCTATCGTCATGCTGAGGTACATTGACACTTTCAATGGACAATTCGTAAAACGTTTTATTTACAAAGGTAACAAATAGGCCATGCGTACACACAATAGAAAGCATCTGTTTGCAATTTTTGTGGGAATTGGATCGTCTTTGTGGTACTGGTATTGTGTGCAGGTTTTCGTGTCAACGTGTTAGGAGACGGGTACTTGAATTGGTTAATTTTTCTTCATTCTTTTGATGAAGAACATGATTAACATTTTATTGCCGATGTGTTAACACTTTTTATAATTCTGAGGACGCTTCTAGATAACTTACGAGACGATTGTTGTTTATGGAGTCATTGGCAGTGGTATTTGTCATTGACGGTAATAATAAAATGATTTCTATGTAGGATATCACTATAGTTCGAAATCAAAATATTAACATTCAAAAGTACTGTTTTTGTTAGACATAGAAATCGTAACTTTTCTTCTACAATTTTGTAATTAGTCAAACTTGACATTACCGTTGCAAATTGGTTGAAATCAAGGAAAGATCTTTCAGGAACAGACTTGCAATCATTCATTGGAATGAGAAACAAAAATATTCCGTGATACGCCTAACAATTACCATAAAAAAGTGGAATACTCCACGGTCCACGAATGTAGTGTTAACGGTTCGGCGAACAAATGGGAAAAGTGAAGCTTAGTTTAATTTCAAAGGTATAAGTGCAATTCATACGTTGAAACAGCTAGCTCGGATTAGACAGAGGCAAACGACGTCGATTTTCATTGGTAGCGTTCAATCCGTTGAAATTCACACGCATCGAGTAACCATCGAAACATGCAGCTTCGTGAACACAATTGCAGCAGTTGCAGCAGGCTGAACTTCTTTCGCCATTCATCGAAGAAGCCTCGATCGGACTCACCTTCCTCGCTCTCTCGAGGAAATCCTGGCCCTCGATATTATCATCTTTCTTCGTCGGTGACATCTCGATACCACTGTCCTCGTGATGCCTCGTACATTCTTTCAACGATAATGACATATCCTTGGACGTAACACGTGACTTATCCTCCCGATTAATCTCGCAAATCTTTGCAAATTTCGTCACGTGCTCCGAATTCTCTGTTTTCCTCGACAATTCGTCTCGGCGACTGTGGAGTATCGCTGTACAAATTGACAATTTTTATTGTTTATTTAGTAAGCCATTTTATATATCGATTATTTTGTTAGTTTCTTTACTTGAATGATAATTTTAATTTGGAGAAATCGTATGAGATTAGATAACGGGAGGGAACTAATGATAGGAGTTAAATGGAGGAGACGGTGGTTTCGAGGGATTAAGTATCTTTGAAATGTCAGAATTCTTTTCTCGTTTAAAGGGTTACGATGAGAAACGGAAAGACAGAAATACGATAAGGTCTCACTTTTTGATCCGTCTGTCTCACGGTGGAAGCCATTCATATCTTCATGTGCGTCTAGTGATATTACGCGTTCGAGATCCGTCAGTTCCTTGATATCCACGTTGTCCCGATGATCTTGCAAAGTATTGGATATCACCTTGTACGATGCAATTCCTAATCTCGTGTCGTGCGACACCCGTAAAGTCGTTGTCTCGGTAACTTCTTTAACGATTTTTCCGGACTTATCCTATGGACAAATGAAAACAATTGACATTAAAATCAATAACAAAACTGTACCAATTTTCTATTATTAGTAGTACCGAAAAGTAATCAAAATTTTGTCTGCTGGCGAAAAACATTTATTAAAGAAATCTTAAATACTAATCACCAAATAGTTTCCATAATTTTCTAACACTTTTTGCCAGCGTAAAGGCAGTTGTTCGATTCCTTTTTTAAAAAGGTCCTTCAATTTTTTGTTGAAAAACGTTTCCAATTACGTTTTCACTTCACCAATTTTGATTACTTTTCTGTACCCCTAGATAAAAATCACTCTAGCCTACCTCGACTGTTTTCTCCAACTTTACAACTTTTTCAATCGACTTGTCTCCGTTAATCTCACAAACTTCCGGTTGGAAAACTTCCATCGTTTGCTTGCTCTCTGTTTTCACAGGTTTCGGTGAGTCTACTTCCTTAATTATCGAAGAAGATTTTATATTTGCGTTTGTAGTTATAAATTTCGGGTCTTCGATGTTCCACCTGCAAAAGAGAAAATAACGTTATCATTCGTGCCACGAAGCGAATCGCAATATGTTACGGGTAGTTGTTCCTTTTCCTTCTTCTTACCAAGTATCGCACGTAGACGTCACGGTCGCTAGAGCAGCAAGGTCTTCGCATTCTGGAGACGTAACGAAGGATTCGCTTCTCGAACAAGCAGTTGGAGTCGTTGAACATTCAGTGGCCGTCACGTAATTCTCGAGGTTCGAATCTTCGGCTGCACTGTCGTCGCAAGACCTCTCGATAACCTCCTGTAAAGGTCACGTAAGTAGAAAATGAGGTAATTGTTGAAAAAAGTCTGATGTCAAAGCAATGATGAACCACACGGTCTTTTCGTCATGAAAAAAATTGATAGTCCAAAATTTATGGCCTTAGCGTTGATGTAAAGGATTTTTAAAATTTTCATCGTGCTTAGTGATAAGCTTAATAGAGCTAATATAAGGGTCTATTAATGAAATCAATCTATCAATTATTACAAATATTATTCCTTTTAAACTAGAACTACCGGCGTTAAATCTATTATATCTTAACACTTTACCGACCGGTATTTTTTTAACATCCTACCCCCTTCTGACTGATCACTTGATCACAAATACTTCTTTGACACAGATATCTATTCGAAAATTACAAATTCTCGTCACTGAGTCCTTAATACAGGTAATCGCCATGATAAATGATAATTTATTAATTGGAGTGGCAACCAATTAATTAGTTAAAAATTCGAAGGCGTTGGGTCCGAAAAGCCTATTAATAGGCTTCCAGTCGGTAAAGTGTTAATACGTTAAATAAATACTTTGGAAAAATGGAATCAAGAGTTGGGAATGATGATAGATTCGGTAATCTATGTTTTATAAGATCAACGTAGAATATTCGTTCTACAAACGTCCTAGAAACTTTGAGAATTTTTTGAACAAATAGGATACCAGTCATTTTGACTTGCTTGGTAATTATAGCGTTAATTACTTGTCGCCATAACTCGAATAAACATTTATCTCTATACAGTGACTGTTAACTTTAAAAATTCCAGTAAAAACAACACAGATATGAAATTTGCAATGAAAAAATGTTTGAATTATTTGGAACTCACCCTGTCCTCCTCTTTCTTTTTTCCACCGTCCTTCTTCTTATGTAGATCAAGAGTGACATCACTATCATATTCCGCTCCTGATGGAGCGTCCTTTGAGCCAGTTTCCGGCTGAATCATCGTCACAGTCGTCACAGGAGATGCAACAGCAGTTGTCACAGTAGTGCTTGTGGTAATTGCGCTAACTGTAGACGACGAAATCCCAGAAGACACGGGCGTCGATGCGCTCGAACTTGTTACAACTTCGGTGGTCGAACTGGAGCTCGAAAACGTTGATTTAATCATCGCTGATGAAATTGGTTGACTCGTTGTTGCTTGACTGATTGATGTAGCGATCGACGAAGCACCGAAGGATGGAACACCATTAGAAATTTGTTGAATCTGCGCGGATGTCGTAGGGGGTGCCGAAAGAACGGTCGAAGTGGAGAACAAGGACGAATTGGAGGACATTGCAGAATTCGAAACCGGAACAGGACGAGTCCTGGCTCCTGCTTCACAGAGTCTAGCATCAAGCTTCTCGGCAAGCCGGGTAACTTCCGCCAGTCTGGTCGAGATCGCCTCAACCGCTGTCAGGTTACTGCCTTTGCCCGAGGCATCCTCAGCTTCGGACATTCTAGAAAAATAAATTTGTCGTTCGGTTCTATCGTCCTATTAATAGACTGCCTTCCTCGAATTAGATCTATAAAGTTTTAGAAAACGTCCGTCTCAAATCTTTCACCGATGTCTTTTCTCCTTTACACATCCACAATTTATTTTACGTTATATTCTATTTCTACTCGCAAGGATCGTAATAATACTATTTTCGAGAGTAATTCTCTCGGTGGATGGTTGATTTAGTGATAAAGATATTGATTTACGATTAATATGAATTTATTTTGTGAGATTTTTAGCAGAGTTGGCGGGTGGATTTCGAGGCGATTGGAGATGAAGTATTCGAAGGCCGATCGACAGAACGTCGATCGGTTTTCATCGGCAGATTTAGAACCGACAAGCCCGGTTAAGAAAACGTCAAATTTCGAAGGAATTACGTAATCGACAGTGACAGCGCCTGCGACGGTGCGTCGTGAAGCAGATGGTTTCTCGACGATGTGGGGCGGTGTTCTAATTTCGGTGGACCAAAAGCCGCACGCTCTGCAGAGAAACGCGGTTCAACGCAATTTTTAATCTTTATTGCACATATTCGACTGCTACGTCTGCATCGACGTGGTGCATTTAACCAGAAATAACGAGATCGGAGCAAATGTTTTTACTAATGCTAAAAGGAAAATACTTTGAATTTCACGCTGCACGAAGAAGCTGAATTTGAGTGGCGTAAAAAATTGAAAGTAGCAATAATAAACATTGAAATATTTTAATAGTATATAAAAAGAAAATTGTAAGACATATTAAGATTTGATTTGGAAATTTTCAAAATCATTGGGACAGCCATTTTGTCGCTAATCAAGCTTTTACCAAGTATCCTTTATATCTAGCCACTCGTGGAACAAAGCCAACGGATTTTCGGAGCACAATGTCTGAAGAAAGCCGCAACACGTGTGTTAAATTCTTCCCAGATATTCTGTAATACATTTCTTGCACATTGCACTTTTCTAAACAATGTTATAAAATATCAGGCTAATCTAAAGTCAAAAAATACATTCTCAAGACGAGAAAAGAGCTCGGTCATCGTCAAACATTAATTTAACCGCAAGAAATTTAATATGCGCCGACATCATGTTTTTCATATGTTTGTAAAAATATCCATGATACTCCACGATGTTTAAAACAAGTGGACAATGTTGATGTAACAATTTCGTGGCCCTGACCGTCTCCGTGTAGGAGAAAATAGGACACTCGTCTCTATGAATACGATCCGCAGCGCACACGTCAACAAGAAACGGACGCAGGTGACCCATATTTATCTCTCTAAGATGCTCTCACACACGTGGGTGAACGAGAAAATCAACGAAACTCGAACATTAATCTTTCCCTCAAAACAACCAGATATCCGTGAAAGACTGCACTTAATCCTCGTCGTCCTTCTGAACAAACTGATTAAGATAATTGTGATGACAATTGAAGATATCACTCAAAGGACCTTTCCTCTTTGACAATTCCAAGTTTACTTTGAATTATATTAACTTATTTATCTAATTAAGTTCAATTATTTCCACATCGATGCATTTTTCATCGTCTTGTAGTTCACAGTGGGAGGAGAAAGACAGTGAAAGAGAGAGTCAATAGATGACCTTATAAATGACATATTAGATACATATGCATCGGAATGATGAACTTACATGCACCGATCTGAAGGTGTAGGTATCTCGTCGACGTGCAGCCATGGACTGCCACACCGCCTCCGTTAAAAACGGAGGTGCCGTCGACGTACCTTACCCCTCGCTTCGTATTACCACCCCTCCCCAACCCTCTCTCTTTCTATCTTCCAATTTATATTCGACTTATCCGACTCTCTTCGATTTACCCACGATGCACACGATGAGAGAATTATATTTGTTTTAATCGCTCTAACCCGATTGCACAGAGGGCATCGAGGAATTTTGCGGATGTTGCGAAAGGTCGCGTGAAAATCGGATTATTCGCGAGATCAAATTGATATCACGTGCCGTGTCGATGATGATATGAATGTTTTGCATATTTTAGAGAAATTTCTATATTTTACTCTGCGATATTGCACCGGATTTTTTATTCGAAACTCCTCCTATCCGTCGTACTTGCCGTTGATGGCACAGTGGTTCCTTTAGTCTGGTTCTCAAGAGGCGACCAAGCCTCACCATTCGTCCAACTTCCAGCAGAAGCTTCTCTCGATTACCCAGGATATCTCTTATCTCTGCTCTGGCACGAGATTCTGCGGCGAGGTCCTCAGCTTTCGTTGCACGTCGGAGAGATCCCACTGTTTCGATTAAATCGCATAATCTCGAGCAGTGCTTTAAGAAAACAGACAAATTTTTTTATTGAATAATATGCAAGTTAATTGTGGCACATTATACGCTTGAGTATTGCTGCAACATTTAACTAAGGACAATCACTTTTTAATTTCCCGAATTAAATGGACAGGCTAACCGTACTTTGTTCTTTACTGCAGTACAGAAGGACAGTAATTCCATGAAAAATATATTAAAATGCTCCAACGTCTTGCAATCAAATCTGATTCCAAAAATTCAAGATCTTGAAAAATTTTGATATACTAAAGAATTTTATATAATTGAATCATTAACCCTTTCAATACGGCGAAAAATCCAGTCCGAGTGCGCCCCATTACCGGGATCAGTTATTTCTCCTCCAAGCGGTTATTAGATAAAATAATTTTTGTGCCGAAAATTGAGCAACCTTAACAGTTGTCGTTTGTTTGATTAGATCGGGGACGATCGAGATGAGAAATTTATAGACTCAGAACGATTGAGAATCAGTTTGGAGGCCCAACTTGGCGTTATTTTTTGCCCTAGATGTTTTTCAGTAACTGGAACATATGTTGTCCCAGCCGTAATTTCAAAAATTTTTCAGACTGGGACAGCACATGTCCCGTCCAGTGCGAACGGTTTAATTGTAAATCGTATTACTATAAATTAAAAAACGCGATAGACAGCCTCAACTAAATTTGAATTTCCCTGGTATAATGTTTTCCTCGGAATAAAACAATAAAATGATAACTAATAATGAAAAATTATTGTCATTTCGCACATTTCTCATTATAAGTTTATGATTGAAATGTACACGAAGATGATCACCGTGCGTACATCTTCGACACTTCTGTGAAAAACAGCGCAGACCCTCAATCTTGTCAGTTGTTCCTGGCCGACTGATCGAAGCTGCTTCCAGGCTTGTCGGAGTCTTGAAAACAGGCTTGCATTACTTTCCAGAGGTAATCTACAGGATAATCTCAGAACACGAGCACCATTCACCAACTGACAACCGTAATCATACGTTCCCTGAAGAGATATCACCATTACATTATCTTTTGAATGTAAATTCTTAATTAAATTTAAATAAATTGCTTTACAAATCGATGAACCTTAGCAGTTTCTTGAAAAGATTGATGCTCCTCCTTCTGAGATTGGATTTCGTTCGCGTTACAACCTATTTCCATGTGATTTTTTAAAAGAACATCGAAAAGATCGTTCAGCCATGTTACAGCCTGTAAAAAACAAACTTGTATTTTGTTGATGAAGTAATTTCGAAAGGTAGAAAATATTTCTTTTTCTTTTACCTGCTCGGCATCGTTTTCGTATGTGTATATCAAGGCGACTTGCTTCAGAGATAATTTCTGCAATTCGACACTGTCATTGAAGATATTTTTCCTGGCATTCGTAGCATCCAGAATATCCCTCACATTTACAATATCCTCACCATAATCGACCTGAACGTCTCTACCAAGAGCGTCTTTAACTGGCATCGAAAGAATATCCGATAATTTCTCACCTTCTTTCACCAATTCGCATTCCAGAGTTTCTGCAAGTTTGAATTAAATTCCACAAATTAAATACTACAATTCATATAATTAATAATAGTTTAATTATTTCTAATAATGTATCATTAATATTATAGACAATTATAATGGTTAAAATTAATTCTCATTTACTTAATGGAATTTTGTTGATCATTGAATTTATAATTAAATGGTTTCATTTGAGAATTAAGAAGAAACGGAACAATTTATGTACCTAAAATAGCTTGACTCTGCTCCAGTTTCTGAAGTTTAGCGCTAGCTTGTGAAAAATCGTAAATTCGATTGCCCATTACCAATCTGTCGAATACTTCGCTCGTTTTATCGAAGTACTGAAAAAGGCAAATAGAAACGAGGATAAATCTATTTTCGGATACATCACACCTTTAAAGGCCTACCTCGGAGACCAGCCTGAAGAATCTTTGCGAAGTAATTAACACGTTCCGACGTCTCTCGAGGCGCGTTGCGAAACTTCGGCACACAAAATCCATGAAGTCTCTCTGAGACTTTAAGTCCTCGGATAATCGGGTGCTTGGTAAACTGTCAATCTTGTGAAGTAATTCTGCATAACGGCCATACGTCTCCTAAAGTGACAAAAATTCTTCGACTAAATTACCTTGCTCACAATCAACACTTTCCAAGTGAAAAAAAAATAGTTAAGTTCATTGCATAATTTCATTTCGTATATAATAAATTGATTTAACTCGTTGCCCTACTACTTCTTTTCTGACTGCCTCCGTAATGAGTTAGAATTAAATTCATAAAGAAAAAATTAATCAGTGATTCTTGATATTACGTATAATTTAAAGTAACACGTTCTGTTTCATTAACATTTTCAACTTTGTAGGTTTTTGCAACATTTGAAAATTTCCTATTCCGTTTATCTCATCGCGAGCATCACTCGTAGAGCAAATGATTAATAATAGAAAGAATAATTTCATGGAAATACGGTATTCACAAACGATTTAAAATTAATACGACTTATGTTGATAAAGTTATACTTCATTTTTGTTATAATCAGTCAATTGAAAAGGTGTTAATTTTAGTTTAGCAAAACTATAATTTTTTAAATATTTCTTTATTATAAAAATAAAGTCATATTAACTCTGCATTCAAGTTCGAGTTCCTCATGCTGCCTCCTAAGTTCTTCCGAGGACGACACGTCGAAGCCAACCTGGCAACAGGAATTTAGCATAGCGTCTGCTGGCCCCAGTATCCAATCGGTGACGCGAGACACACCCTTTTCAAGGTCACCGATCACCCTAGCAGTATCCAGATTTCTTTCCATTTCGGTCCACGAATTTTCAATGTCCACCTACGAACCATCAGAAACAATAATTTCTCAACATAATTATCCAATTTGTTCTCCAAAGTAAGTTGACGTTACCTGCTTCAATTCGATTGAATCCAAAAGTTCATGAATTCGTTTTAACGTGTCCAGAGTGTCTTTCGATGATTCTCTGCTCATTGAACTCACAAGACTTCTACCTGGAAACGTATAAAAGAATCTTTCACTGTCAAAATCGTAATAATTTTATAAAGTAGTTTCTCAACTCTACAATGATCATAAGTACAGCCCATGATAAGTGATAAATTCACTTTTGCAAAATTTTCTTACTTAGAGGACGGTAATAATCATCGAATGAGAACGGAAGGACTTAAATTAATAGCGAAGAGTCTCATAAAACAGTTATTACATTCTCTATGTTATTTCGTCTATCTCATTACGACGATTCATGCTGCACGAAAGCGATGAGATCCGACAGATAGGTGACATAACATATCGTTTACGGGGGTACATAGAAACAAGAGATGTCCATGCCGGTTATCCGCTTTCGTCGTTTTACGCTCCACCGTTACTGAGAACACGCGGTTACGTTTGTTTCGATCGGTTCCGAAGAAATGTACTGGTTCGACATCCGGTTAAGCCGGTTTTTCAATTTTTCCGGACAATCTAGTTGCAAGTGTCTACCCTTATACGCGTTTGATTTGATTATTTGTGTCTGCGTGAAGCAAAAGGACGGGGTTAATGTAATCTACAATTCAATAGCCGGTGAAAAGTGAAGAAAATTCATTCGATGCCTTGATTAAAGTGTTAACTTGCACTTGGATTGTGTAATTTGAAATTTCTAAGGATTCAACATTTGTAAGGATCAATTTATCATTAGTAGTTATTGAGAAAAGTGGAGATTAGAGATAAATGCAAGAAATTATGTAATGGGTTGAGCAGTTAATCCTTTGATTCACCTGTTTGGAGAATTTGTCGAGCAGCTGAGGTCAATTCAGTTCCGACCTCCCAATAAGACTCTAAATCATCATTTGATTCTGTCATTCGAAAGCCATCCACGTTGTTTAATCTTTGGTGCAGGTCTGTCATCCTCGAAACAAGATCCAATGCGTCTTTTCTATAGTCTTCGACTTTCTAGCAAATAAAAATAATTTTTGTAAAAAGTAATCCCAGTATCAAGAAATTGTTTTCTATGAGTATTAACTGTTTGCACGTTGTGATTTGAAGAAATTGATATTAAAAAAAGAAAAGAAACTTTTGATAAATTGAATAAAAGAATGCTGTGATTTCTATTTCTTCGCGTGTCAGTTGAAGGCCAATAGTTCGCAAAAATTACCACACGTTTCTGAATCCATTCTGTGTGATCGTAAGCCTTGTTGCCTCCCAATTCGTACGGCAATTGAGCAAAATCGACGTAAACCTGAAGCCTCGTTAAAGTGAGGTATGTCGGCTGAAATAATAACGAGCGAAGAAAGTAAATTAACTAGCACAATGCACCTGGATACGTAAACATCCATTAATTTGTTACAATTAATTTCAAAATTAAATAATACAATTTTCCATTCGTTCAAATTAACACGAACCTATTTTCTACAAATCCACATGTACCTTACAGTTCAAACACTGTTTAATATTTGACTAACATCATAACGTTGAAAATAAAAAAAGTTCTACCTAAAACAAAGATATTTTCAATCTAGAAATTTCCATTGCGCAATTAACAGTTGCACGCTTTACGAAAGCTTAGGTACAGTATGACACTGTCTTCTAACTTAGAAATGATAGTTTAAGAAATTCCTTCAAATTAAATATGTCGCAAAAGAAACCAACCTCGCCTTCTTTGTGCGACTTTGTGCAACTGTCGACTCTTTTATCCCAGAAACCATCAGGTCTCACCACGATCACGGAAGCTGCACGAGTTCCCAGAAGAATCGTCGACAACCTGATGCAGGATCTTGCCACGCGCCATGCACCCCTTCGTGCATCCACTATCAACACTAATCCACTTTTCTTCGTCTCCTCGCTATCAACGAAATACAATTATTCACTTTGTAACTCTAAACATTGCACACGATTTAAAAATCGACGATAGATCGATTAGAATATTTATTGTTACCTAAAAATTGATAAAAAGTATGCAATAAGGGATTCCAATCTGGGCTTCGTAGACGGTTGAAGTTCGGAGGGAACGTTAACAACGATCAAAGGTCGACCTTCGCGATCACGTCCTCCTGGAATGTAGGCTAGTTTGGATTCTAGTGCCTCCAGAATATCCACTGTCTCCAAGTTCTTCATGGGCATGGCTGAGTTTTTTATAAAAATTCATTGTTTAAATTTCAACGATTTTATTATCTCTAACTTTAGAATTACTTTGGAGAATTTTCTTGTATTTATGGTATCGGTGAACGTAAGGAAGTAAATTGTTTTGTGTTTATAGGGGTTTTGTAAAGATTATTGTATGATTTTTATAATATCACAAATATATTTGTGAGATTAGTATTGAATTATTTTCTGTTGATTATATTTTAATGATAAGTTAGTTTAATAAAACGAATAATAAATTTCATGATTCATGGATAGTTGTTCATTTTATAGAAGCATTGATGGTGTAACATGAGGCATAAAATGGTTCGTATAAACGATCGATGTCACAAACGATCGTTCTACGATAGATGGAATTGTGTTACGTGCGATCAGGTTCGTTGACTGTAAAAACAGCCTCGTGGTTTGCATACCACGGTACATTCACCTACGGCGAACATAAGGATTTATTCCTCAAAAACGCTCTGTTCTCTCTCATAAATACAAAAATTCCTTACATCTACCATTCACATAATTTTTACTATGAAAAAACTCCCGATATAAACTAATCCCAATTAAAACCACCTTTTATACAGTGCCCACTAAAAACATATTTTTCTATAACGCTATATTTCCTACCCATTTACTCTACACATTCTAAACAATCGATACTCCATAACAAAATCTTTATACAGTTCCACTCAACACTTACATTTTTTAAAACATTCCCCAATAAATATCCCACAGCAGCAAGTATTTCAGTCACAAAAATCTACACTTTCAAAAGTACACACCGTTTGAAGAAAAACAAAACTTCACCACTTAACAGTACCGAAAAAAAAATCTTCCAAAAAAACCGTTCTCTACGCGTACTCCAACAAGAACAATTCGAAGCACACACGAACATGGAACGATTCAACGGTTCCACAAGCACACGTCATGAAATCGAGTCGATTTCAAGTCATCGCCACGAAGTATTTCACGTTTAACCGATCGTCTCGATCCCGATAATCGGATGCAACGCGGGAACACCGATAGTGTAAGTCCGTTAGCAGCTGTCGAGGTGCAGTCCGCGCGTGATCTCGCAGGTGCAAGTGCACGTGGCCAGAAATGTCTGGTCGAAGGTAGGTCGGAATTTCAGGTGGAAAAATGAATCGAGCCGGAACAGAGTTCGAGTATAGACGAGGAAAGAAAACTGTCGCGCGCTTTCACGTGCACACAACCGCGGTCACGTGCATCTACGTGGAAGCCGGAGTGGTGCAGCGGAACACGGAGCTGCAGCTGCGACGGAGGCTGCAGGGAAACCGAAAGCCATCTCGCTGCTCCATTCAGGTACAACGGTACTCTGGCACCGATTAACCGTCTTCCCCTTCTCCTTTCGCTTCC
The DNA here is from genome assembly GCA_910591515.1 of Cerceris rybyensis. Classification (NCBI taxonomy): domain Eukaryota; kingdom Metazoa; phylum Arthropoda; class Insecta; order Hymenoptera; family Crabronidae; genus Cerceris; species Cerceris rybyensis. Next base: position 13,737,352 of record OU342790.1, read on the forward strand.
TCGTGGTCTTCCTTCTCCTTTCTCGACGTACGACCTCTTTATTCGGCTCTTCGTCCTCTTTTGTGAATTTGCAAACGCGCGGAAAGGTTCGCCATGAGGATTGTGCAACGCGAGGGAACGCGTCTGATGGGTGAGAGGAAATGTCGGCTAACTAAAGTTTCTTTGGTGACAAATGTTTATAACGAAAGTTAATGAGGTTTCAGATCAAATTTAATTTATTATAATTGTTGAATTCTGTGTAATGAGGCATCACCTTTAGATGGTTTGTTCTATTCTTTATTATTTTTGCAAAGTTGTACCTTCACATTGTAATGTTCATTGATGCAGTAGAAAATTAGTGATAAGTGGAGATTTTCAAATTTTTCACTTGGAGTATTTTAATAATCGTTGACACGAATTAGGTAATCATCGATGAAGGTGAATTGATCGTTACTCCTTTTGGAGCACGTACACTTTTAGCGATTAGAAATCGATTTCATTTTGGATGGAATTGTGAAAGTTCTTAAGTGTTCTTCTAAGGTTTAACTTAGGAGTTAGGAGAACGTAAAGCGAAAACATTTCGCAACACGGTCAAATTCAGAAATGATGATGTCATACAGGATGCGGAAAGCTCTCTTATGATCGTAACGGGGGATATTTTCTTCGCGTGCAATTTATAGGTGCGATTGACCTCTTCTCCCGAAGTCACGCATACCCGTAATGTCGCATAACGTTAAATTACAATTGTGAAAGTTCCTCAAGGTGATCGTCCTCGATTGGAGCTGACAAAGGATAACGACTTTTAGTATCCTGACCCTGTCGTTTGTTTATTATCATAAATTACCATCTACTTATTGCATTGAATGTCACAACGTTAAAAAAATACCATTCGCATAATATTAAGTAACTACTTCATCGCAAATATCGAAGCATTCAAATTACATCAAACAATAACAGCATGATACTGGTTTATAAAGATATGCCTCAGAAATTCGCTAGAAAAACCAGAACATCTTTTTTACGTTCTTCGTCGGCCGATGGAAGATACACCATACTCCCATCCCGAAGCACCAGGAATGACCACCAAGGTCGAACGAAAGGCATTCCCACGACCGGGGTAAAAACCTCAAATTCTTTCGTCTCGTACATTCACACTCGTGTACAAATGTATCTCCGTATCTTTGACGACAAAAAGCATGCTTTTTTTTATTCTTGTTGTTCGATACACAAAAGGTACTCGAAAAATGGTATAAGTAGAAATTTTATATTTCTTCGATATAATCATCTGATCGGTCACTTGCACGCAAATATTTCCCTAATACTGATATCTCTTCGAAAATTGCAAAGTTTCTTCACTGAGTCCTTGGCGCACTTAACCGCAATGAAAAATAATAATTTATTAATCGCCATAGCGACCAATTAATAAGTTAAAAGTCCAAAAGTGTTGGGCCCGAAAAGACGATTAATCGGCTACCGGTCGGTAAAGTGTTAATAATGATGCCACGGGAGTAAATATTCCACTTCTGTCTTAAAAAATTTAAAACTACTTGATTATCTTCTTCATATTTTCATTTCTCTTTTATCATGATACTTATTCAATGTATTTAACACTATACCTACGGAAGCCGTCAAATTGACGAGTTCCTATCTTTATTAAAAATTCTTCTCAAATTGATGGAGAAATAGTACATTAAATATTTCACGTGTATCTTATAATATGCAAATTACTTAACTGATTACATTTTTTATCGCTTAATATATCTTTCTTAAAGGTACTTCCTTAATGTATTTGATCCTACCAGACTTAGCGGCCGTAGATCTAGTTTTAAATAAACTCGATATAACACCGGTGGTTTTAGTGTTAACAATAAATCAATTAATCGCCTATATGATTTGTAATACTGAAAGAATCAAAATAAATGATCTACATTGATAATTTTGTCGATAAAATATACGTTAAAGGAATTCCAAAGAAATCATGTAGAAATATCCCGTTTCCTCGGTTATGTTTGTGAGGTTCAAGGTCAGTGACCGGCGTTGACCAAACACCATGAAAAGCAAGGTGTGCCTCTGTAAATATAAGCATATATGATACATTCCGGTGGGAGTCGGTGGGAGTATCGAAGACGAAGAAATAATGATGGCGGAAAAGAGGAGAACGGAAGAAAGGAATCGGAGGGCAAGAATATCGGGCAGTGACGTCACGAACATGCTTGCATTTTTACGTCATCGGAAATTCAAGTTCGTGGGCAAGATAATCGCCGATAATTGAATCTCTACTGAATACGATTAATTCTTCATCCACGCTGTTCTACTCCGTTGATTCAAGAACACGGAAAACTCCAAAACATACACAAAAATCTAGTATACTCGATTACCATACATAAATAAACAAAAAATACTAAAATTAATCTTCTCATTGGCAGAAATGAAAATTTATTATATCCATAAGTAATTGTAATTTCTACCACCCTCCTAAATCAATCAAATTGGATTTGTACGTTGTGGAAAAGGGGTAAAATGAAGATATTACACAATTGGAGTACAACGGAAAAGGAGAATGTCGATGAGCAGCGACGAGCCTTCTGACACATTTTCGATAATTTTGAGAAACTCGGAAGCACCGGAGGTGGGAAAGAAAGAGAGAGAGGGAGAGGCAAAGATAGCCGTCGAGGAAGCTCCGAAGAAGCTGGCGTCGCCTCGATCGTCGTCCACGAAGAGCTCCGGCAGTGCTGCACCGAGCCTCGCGCTATATCGAGCCGAATTCTCTTTCTCTCTTTCTCTTCGGTTCGAACATCACTCGAGGACGGAGCGGTCCTCGTCGAAGCACTCTTCCCGGAGGTTTTCCCCTCTTCTTCGTCGCCGTCGATCAATGACGAACTTTCGACGCTTCGACGTCCAAGATCGATCGGAAACCTGGCCAGGAACGGAGTGATCGTCGAGCCAGGCTCGACGTTGAAGAAGAAGAGGTGGAACCATCATGGGTAACACCACCACCAAGAGTCACTACTCGAAGGGCCTCTCAATCGGCAGTAACTCCAGAAGACCACGCTGGCAGGGTCCAGGTAGAATCCCCTCCTCAAAATTGCAAACGGTCCATCCTGTGTCTCGTACTTTTCAAGGATGCTCGAGGATGCTCGACGTGTCACCGGAAACTGATCTACCGATCGCCATCTTGATCGATCTTCGATCCAAGTTACAAGTTTTAGTGTTCTGTCGAAACGTTCGTGGGATTTTGTGGGCGATTGGAATTTATTGAAGTCGAATAAATATTTTTTCTTTTCTTCGATCGTTAATATTTGTTGAGATGGTTAGAAAGAGATGAGATGGTTTTATTGTTAGGATGAAGAGGTGAATATCTTTGGTATGAGGATCAGTGTGGGGTGTGTATGGTACTCTGGAACTTCCGGTAATGATTGTTCTTCGTTGACTTCGCCGAGATTCATGAAAGCCTTTGTTTGAGCTGTTCTTGATTGGCGCATTTCGATAGTGGGATGTTATCTAAAATTAGATCGCTTCTGCCGACCGATCTGTCAAGCTCGTGCAACGTTTGAGTGATCGTCAATGAAGAAAGCTGGGGTAATTAGCGGTCTGTTTCTAAATTCCATCGTATGCAACCCTATTTTGTTTTATTTCTATTTGATGTTTTCTTTTTACTCGTGAAGATGAGCAAATGCTCGAAATAATGCGATACTTGTAATGGGGACAAAGTACGAATTTATCTCGGAACTGTAAACGCGAAATGGAACGGTCAAAATGGGGTGAATGATTTCTGAGCTACTCGAAAAGAAATTGTATAATTCTTACTCACCGAAGTTCTATGGAAGTTTATACCACGAGTGTATATTTATTTACTACCAAATCATACGGTAATCCAAAATTAACTCATGCTTCCCGCAGTCGTTTATTTTAACAGCTGGTGGTAGATCTGCTGAAAGACATGGAAGATGTACAGGGATATGAACTGAAAAATGCGGGCAAACGAAAGTAAAAGAGACATTACGTAAATTCAAACACAATTACTCGACTTACTTCAACATTTCTTTTAACACCCACTACTATGTCTCTCAAACAATCAATTTTTTATAAATCCATATAAATTATTAATTCCCTTTTAAAGCGTATCAGTACATAAATTTAAAATCCTCCTAAAAATCTTCTGAAAATCAAAACACAAAATAGTTCCATATTTCCAAATACAATATCATCTCTCCATTTCAACCCTCTTCTGTGCAAACATCAGGCCATCATCTTCATTTACAGGAAATCCCAAAATTACAAAGCACCCTTAGTTCTCTATTCTTCTCGATTAGTTTTCTTCGTTTTTGTTGAATGCAAAGTTAATAAAAATACGATAAGTATGTGCAAAGAAGTATCAAAAGACGCGTCGCACCGGTATCCAATGTCGGCTTGGTATCTCGCATAGTTATTCCACCCTGAAGACAACGCAGCAGTGGCCCTCCGGTTGCCAAACGCTTTACATTTTATTTTGGGAGCGCCACCTGCAGACTTGTGTTAGGGATCGTCTGTTCTACACGTACACGAGCATCGTTCTGGCACGTGCGAGCTTTCCCTGAACTTATTAACGACCAAACTCATTTATACTAAGATCATCCGAGTTGCGTGTCACGGGACAAAGATATAATCTTAAGTTTATTGTTCGCTTTAAATTCCTTTAATGCTATTGCGGACTATTTATTTTCCTGGCACTTATAATGGTAAATTCAAAGCTATCGAGGTTGCGATATAAATATCGATGAAAAATGTCCACAATTGAGAATGAAATTTGAGAATTGAGAGTAACGCGAAAATATTGCAGACGCTGCTGCCATAATTCATATTTTTCAGATACGCTATCATCAGGACTATTGAAAAATGCCAATTTACATTTAGGGTTTAAATTTTTTTTTACAAAATTGCGGATAGCGTTCATGATGTTCTTCATAATGCACAATGATTTCAAGTGCATGCATTGACAGTCGTATAATATTATCAGGTCTACCGGCTCCACCGGGAAAGCCGATTTTAATACCAGGCGCCGATGAATCGCAACCAGATGTGGTTGCAATTCGATGGGAAAGATCACCGAGTAACGGCGGTTCGGCGATCGTCGGCTACCTGGTTGAGCATCGAAGGCTCGGTTCTCCACATTGGGTTCGAAGTACACCGGTGCTTTGCACCTTTCCGGAACTGACCTTGAGCGGCCTCGAGCCAGGATGGCGTTACCAATTCAGGGTCAGAGCACAGAATGCTCTGGGATACTCACCACCCAGCGAAATCTCGGATCCTCTCACCGTGACCTTGCAAAGGGCCGCCTCTGCCGCGCCGTTCTTCGACCTCGAGCTCAAGGACACCGTCGTCCTCGAAAACGAACAGGTATATTTTATCCTTTCGAGTAATAACAATGTTAACATTAGATCTGTGGAAGTTATCAAATGAATGGATTTTTATATCTCTATAAACATTTTTATAAACAGTGAAGTGGTATAGTAATTATTTTAAGTGGTTGTTGCCGGTTGATTCCGCCTTTCTAATGTATCTTTTTAATGTATTTAAGAATAATAGATTTATCGTCCGTAGATCTGATGTTGAGAATAATAAAAATGACATTTTCGGGAAGAATACTTGAATTTTTTTATCGCCGTTGATTTTCATTTCTAGGCCGAATTTGTAGTACGATTTATCGGTACACCATTGCCGAAGATTTCTTGGTTTAAAGATGGTTTTGAGATCTTTAGCAGTAGACGAACGAAAATTATCACTGACAACGGCAGAAGTGTTCTTCTGATTCATCAAACGGCGCTGAACGATGAGGGTGAAATAAAGTGTACCGCCACCAACAGAGCAGGACACGTCAGCACTAAAGCTAGACTCATTCTCGAAGGTTTACACTTTTTTTTTAAATTTCAACACTTAAATTCACCTCTATACAATGTATCACACTAAAGTTAAATTATCTTCATGTCAGCCATTATATAATATTTGCACAAGTACCTTCCTTCTTATATTCAAATATTTCAGAGTTAGCACTTTTGAAAGAATCCTCATATGCAAATCTTCCAATTTTTCGTTGTTCAATTTATAAATTAATCATTGATTGCCGACGTCCATGCTATAGCACCCCCAAAAATACGGCTTCCACGCCAGTACGAGGATGGCCTTCTTTTCGAGCAGGACGAGACCATCAGGTTAAAAGTGTCTCTAGCTGGACGACCACCGCCAACAGTTCTTTGGTACCACGACGGAGAGTTAATCTCAAAGGACGAAAGACATGTCTTCGAAGCTATGGACAATGAATCTGTGCTAAAGATACCGGATGCAAAACGAAACGACAGAGGAGAATATACTGTCAAAGCTGTGAACAAATTGGGAGACGATACTTCCTCATTTCTAGTCACCGTTACAGGTTAATAAATTAATTGTAAACATTATTAGGAGCAATTTTGAATTCAAAATATGTACTTTTTCATAAATGAATATTTAGATCGTCCTGCTGCGCCGGGAAAAGCGACAGTAACAATGACTTTGGGCAGATCGGTAACGTTGACGTGGAAGGAACCAGACGACGACGGTGGTTGCAAAATTGGCACTTACATCGTCGAGTATTATAGGGTAAGGGATGAAATTATTATTTCATTTCTTTCTTCTGCAGCTATATTTTTCCGGTCGACGATTTATCGTTAGACGTTTATTCTCAGATTGGTTGGGACGTCTGGTTGAAAGCAATTACCAGTAGACAAACTTCGGCAACTTTGTCAGAATTGATCGAGGGTTCGGAATACAAGTTTCGAGTGAAAGCGGAAAACCCTTATGGTGTGAGTGATCCCAGCGAAGAGAGCGATGTGATTTTCATTCCGGATTTAAAGAGAGGGTATTACATTTGTTTCATAATTAAAATATTCAGTCAAATCTTTATAAAATTTTACTGTGGAATATTGTGTCAATTGATAATTTTCCTTCGAATTTTTCCAGTATAACGACACCGTCTTTGAGTGTAAAGTCACAGAGTCATCGTGAGATCAGATCACGAGAAAAACGTGAGGTGAGTTTCGTTGTGCCAGCTCAGAGAACGAGAAGTTTAACGAGAGAGGAAGCACGTTCAAGAGACGAAGACAATGAGAATCATTTTGGACCGAACAGTCGATCAGCTTCCGCTCAAAGACTCGTCGGTTCCGGAAGACCTTCCAGAGCTGACAGTAGAGTTACTTTTGCTTTGGACACCTTCGATAAATCGGAAGCTCCTACGCCTCCGGCTAGATCAAAGGATCATTCCACTTCCAAACAAGAAAGTAGAGTCGGTAATCACGTTGATCGTGCAAATTATAATACAGAAATACCAAATAATGAGGTAAGTCTCTGTAATTCCATTCTAAACCGTGTCTAAAGTCTCACAGATAATTATTTAATGAAAGCAAATATATGTAAATTATTTCATGTTCTGAATAATACAATCCTATGTAATTCATACATTTTCAATATCTCATAAAGAGGAGCTCGCAAGGTGTTTGAAATTTACGAATTGAATAGAATTATAGTATACAAAAAGTAGAAAAACTGTGTATAATGATTTATTTAACACTGGAATATATTTAATAATACTTAAAAATACTAAATAATATAAAATACTAAAAATACTATATTTAGAAATATTTGAAAGTACTCAATAAATACTGCAGAAGAAAGAGAATGAAATGCGGAAGAAATTAAATCGATCGAATCTATTATGTTTTACAAGTTAGATATAGAAAATTAAACATGATATAGCCCTCAAGATTTTAGCAACGTCTTTAAAAAATTCAGTGCAAGTCATTTTGACCCCCCTGGTAGATCTAGTGTTAAAAAATTTCCAGTGAGAATTTAGACACGGCAGAATAAGTTGTATAATGCATTATAAAACAATTTTTGATGTTAACGTCATACGTTATAGGATACAAATCAAAGGAGGGAAAGACCAACTTCACCGAAGCCCATCACCACCATCACAGTTTCTCCAGCAGCTGAAGAATCGAATAGACGTTCTGCTTTTAGAGAATCCAGATCAAGATCTGTATCTGTTTCGAGAGAACGCAGTATGTCTCCGCTTTCGATGCCGAAAATTCAAGAAAATCGTGACGAAGAGATTACCATGAATCTGTCTCATATTACTCGTCCAACTACGAATTTAACTCTGAAGAAGCAGGACGCCATCTTGGACGAATCAGGCATTGTCCTTCCCAGAGGTGATATGCTGGAAGAAAAACCAGGATCGCCGATCAGTCCAAGAGAAGACGATGAAAGTGCACTCCATGGAAGTTCCGAATTTATGTTGGTCTTATACCCTGAAGATGGAGACCATTCTCCAAGACTTGGAGAAGAAAGCATCGATGAAAAACATAGAAATTTAGGTGAGCTCATACCAATACTTTCGTCTTACTTTCTTAACGCTAGAACTACCGGCGTTAAATCTATTAAATTTCAATATATTAAATAAGTACTTTGAAAACAGAGAAATCAAAAGACCGAAAAGAAAATGAATACGGTGATTAATGTTTTTTAGATTGACGTAGAATATTTATTCCATGACTCTCCTGTAGACTTGAAGAATTTTTGGAAAAAACTGTGTACCAGTCATTTTGACTGGTTCGGTAGTTCTAGTGTTAAACATCAAATAAAAAAATTGCATGTGCTATAAAAATCAAGTTTGACGGAAACTCCTAACAATTTATTTCATAACGAATTATCTATAATTTGTTACAGAAGGAAGACAAGGCATGGGAGATGGTATGGATGACTTAGAAGACCTCATTCCACCACCTATGTCCCTTTCTCTACCAGAATTATTTAGCCCCGAGCACCAAATGGTAGAAACTATCCGAGAGGCTGTAAGTTCCACAGAGTTACTTCACGAACGTGCTATGGAACGTTTCTATCGAGCAGTAGCAGCCGAAGAAGAGAATGCAAAGAAGAAAACGCAACTCGAAAGGAAAACCGGTGAATTGGCATCCTTAAAGCCAAACGCCAAAACGCTGGATACCGAAATGGATTCTGATTTTCAAGACGCACGAAGATCATCTCTTCGACGAAGATTATCGAACTCCGGAGTAACACAGAACTTGATCACTTCGTGGCAAGTGAAGAAGAATCGTAGAAGATCAAGTGAAGGTCAACCAGAAGTGAATAAAACAGCTCTGAAGTTACTCTCACCTACTCTATTACCTGGAGTCGATGCTATTTCTGATCCTAATATACCAAGTGAGTTGAAGACACCTATAACTGATACTTGGAGCAGAGATAACGAAGAAGGGCCGGCCAAACAACTGCGCAGGTGGCACGATAGCAATGTGCTATTGGTCGCGGAAAAGCAGGAAGACAAATCGATAGCCTGGCAGAATTCTCCCAATGAAGAGGCTCCACAGAGTCCAGAAATGGCGACGCAGAATCAACGAATCACAGAGACTAGCGTGAAAGATACGGAAGAACAAGGAGAGGAAGAAAGTATCGAAACCTCGGAAGAATCATCCGAAGAAGTTAGTAGTGCCGATAGCGAAGACTTGAAGTTACTAAAAGCAAGAATTTTGGCTAGACAAGTATTAGAGGAAGAAGATACTTATCATCCAAGAGGAAATCCTGTTCCCCATGTAGAACCGGAAGCAGCATTGTCTCCGCCATATTTAGAGCCTCTAGATGTTGGAGCAACAACGCCTATAAGATCTGTGACGCCTGTATCGCCAACGAGCGTCGTTCCTAAATCGATTTTAAAGAAACGCAAAGAGGAACCGATTCCTGTAAACAGTTTTGGCAGACCAATTCCACCTGAGAAACCTATTAGAAAAATTCCTCCTCAACCAGTTCAGCATCAGGATGAAAGAATGACTATGGATATCATAGATGGATCATCGATCGAAACTATTAAAACACCGGTGATGACAGAATCAGATACAGATAGTATTCTTTCAGCAGGTGAAGCAGCTAAGAATAGAAGAATCCAGGCGAAAATGCGTTCTATGACCCCCGAAGCTGAAAACGATGAAGCTGACATCGAAGCACGTATGGCGGTTGTCAATCATTATACAGAAATAGTTCGAGAACATTCGAGTCGTTATAATTATCGCAGCTCTGAAGAAAGGAGGCTCAGTGAAAGTGGATCACGAAGATCCTCGATTTCAGAAGATCAGGAGCAGAGGAATTACGCGAGTAGAGACCGCGCTGAATCAGTAGCAAGAACAAGTAATAAAGAAGCGGAAGTACAACCGACTCAACAGACAAAAATTAAAAGACAGAGTGAAATTGACAGACAAGAGAGACAAGGTAGTCAACCACCAGGTTCACGAAGAGGAAGTGTTGGTTCTCGAGGAACAACGCCGGCACGAGATACGAAAGGTACGAGGGAGAAACGAGGAAGTCGACCATCGGCAAGGAACGAGTCTCCTGCGCCAAGATCGAGAAATGTTTCAGTAGAAAGAGGAGGTGCATCTTCAAGATCATCCTCGAAAACGAGAAATCGAGCTCCTTCTCAAGAGAGAAGTCATCGACCACCCTCGAGAACAGGTTCCGAGGAACATCGATTCACCAGAGAGAAATCCGTTGAAGATGGACCACGAAGATCCAAAGCTTCTTCTCGACCATCGTCCAGAACTTCTTCCAGATCGAGTTCCAGGGATAGATACAGAGCAGAGACACCGGTAGATGCAAAAATGGAACGTCTGCAAAAGGCTCTGGAGAGCAAGAAATACCGATCATTGCGAAGAAGTTCAGCTAGTGAAGAAAATGTGGAAAATCGTCCTGACGTAGCACAATTGGCGATCATTGCGAAGAAAAATGTCACATCAACTGTTAGCTACATGACTGACTTGACTCTGCTGATCGCAGCTATTTATATTTATCTGTTTAAGAAGGAAATCATGGCAGTCCCTTTCATTGTTCTTCTTTTGTACAGAAGAATACAGCAGGAAGTACACGGGCGATTTTTGCGCGGTTGGTGGTGGTCGAAACGAAAGCAATGATTATCTAATCCCTTGCGATGGATGTTAAATAACGAGATTTTCTATGGAGCGTCATTTCCATAAAATCATAAAAATGTATTTTGAATTTGGATAGGTCAGGAGTGAAATCTCGAATCTATCGCGACAGTATATCAAGTACGACGAAACGAGTACAGCTCGGTTGATCCGAAGGCAGTTTGAAGCGCATCAATTTCCAAAATCAATGCGAATATCTCATGAACGAGTTCCACCAAAGAATTACCAAAGGAGTATAGTATATAATATGTATTAAGAGAATATATTTAATGCCAAATGTATGTACAAGTGCAACTCGATTGATTTAAATTATTATTATTTATTCTTATTTATTAATATTCTTACCGCCTTTAATCATAATAAATGTGTACATAATTACGTTGAATTTCAATGAGGCTTCTACTTGATTTCCAACACACCGTCCCAAACACCCCCTACATCCCTTAAAGACCAGTTAACTGCGAAATTTAGTTTTATAAATCCCTCGTGGAATACGGAATTAAAATCGAGCAATAACGTGTATATTCTTCGAACACAGGGCAAATATTTCTATTACAAATTTTACGAAAAGAGGAAAACAAAATGTGGAAAAATGATATTTTTAATTCATAAGAAATTGACAATTCATTGTTAAAAATGCTACCGAATAGAACTTAGGATTAACGAGTATACACGTCGAACACAGTTAACTGGTTAATCCACAAGATGACCCGAATCATCGAAATCCTAATTAATTCTCACATAAATCATCCTAAAGATCAATTTCTCAATTTTCTACACACATTCCAACTCAATCGACATCGATATCACAATAAAACTCAAACACCGAGATTGATCAGCACGCGCGAAAGCACGCTGGCGTTTCGGCGTGCAAAAACAAACGTCACGAAGCATTAGGTCGTGTGGTACGGTCTCCCAAACATCAATCACAATTCCTCTTCCGAATCATGACCTCGACAATGTCGATACTCTTAGCCAACCCGGCTCCTCTATCGGAAGATATAACGGTGCAACGACTGAGCTTACGTGGCTCGACAGAGTCACGATAAAAGCACAGCCGTGCATCTTCGATAAATAAATCACTTTGCAACGAAGAGAGGAAGAGACATAGAACGTTCCTATCGTCGGAGTACCCCGGGTTACATCAGAGATAGAGATGAAATCGTATAAGAGAAAAGAGGATGGTGAAACGAGAGACCAAGAGGGCGAAAGAGAGAAAAGGGGTGAAAAGAGGGAAAGAGGCAGAGAAAGAAGCAGAGTGTAGGAGAGGATTGCAGATGTGCGCATGTGCGCGTTTCGTTAAAACGACGAAGCCGAGAGTGCCGTGTCGAGACGATTTTAGACCGGAGCAGGGCCTCCTGCCGTCAGATTTCGTGGCGCAGGGTGTGCTGTGCCACGGGTCAGGAGACGAAGAGATTGCCGGAGGAGGAGGAAGGTCGAGGCACCGGACACACCGTGCCGCAATCGGAAGGACGTGACACGCAGGTTCTTCCTGATCGAAAGATACCCAAGGAAACGTGCAACGCCTGTCCGCGGGAGTGATGTCAATGCGTGGAAAAGTCGGTCTTCGTACCGTCTAACGACATGACCTTAACAGGTAAGATATCACTTTTGGCGAACGATACCGTCGTGGATTACCGGACGTTGTTTGTACGAAGGGGTGGTTCTTGGAGGTTTTCCGGTTTTGGGGGTGCCGTGTGAGGATTCAGGGTGTTTGGAGAAGTTGAGGAACGTTGCGATGATGCCGTGATAAACGAAGTTTTTCTATTTGATCGACTTCTTCGTTGTGGCTTGTGGGTGATGAAAACTTTTTGGTTGAACTTATATTTTTCATTTGCGATGTTTATTGTGAAAGAGCGAGGTGGTAGTGGAAAGAAAGGTGTTAGAAAAGAGATTTAGAAATTTAATTTCGTTCTTAGATTAGAAATTTTACGTAGTTCTTCGCGACAGTGGGTAGGCAGAAATTTATACGAATTTAGTTAGAGCTTCGACAGAATCTGGCGCCAAGTATAATTTATTAAAATACGAAATATAGAAAACGATAAATGCGCGCAATTGTGAAATAATATGTCATGAATGAAATGAAGTAACCTTGAATCTTCTTCAATGACGAAATTATTAATATACCTTATCTCCGAAGAATTTTAATAAAGCAGACAATTATCTCCGAAGCTTAAACATCCTTAGACACTTCCCCGATACCCCGAATTGCCCAAATTAAATCGCATCATGAGAAAAACACTCAAAAAATCATCTCCCATTGAATTTGAGTCATCCCTTTTCTCTCCACAAAAAAGAATAAAAATCCAAGTATTCCTAATCAAACGATCTCGATCAAAACGATGTTTATTCCTCGACGTATTTATTTACGACAATACCGGTGGTGAACGTGGGCGCAAGAGCGCGCGCAACCAAAAATTCTCGTGCCATCGATCGTCGTGGAAATTCTAAAGGAAAATCGCTCCCCTGTCTCCGATATACGAGCGTAAAGTTCGTAGAGTGTCTCGTTTTATTTTCTCAAGCAGTTTCCCTCTGCCGTCCTTTCTCCACAGGTATCTATATTTATGCTCACGCTTTTGCACGTACGCGTACTACCGTTTCTGTAGCCATTTTGAAGACCACGTGAGCGTTGAAATACCAGGTAATTCGCGAATAATAAATCCTCGCCTACGAGCAAACAGTTACGACAGTCTTCTAGGAGAATCCTCCGATCGTTATAAAATCATAATTCAACTAACGCCCAACCTTATCGTACATCTTTTTTATAATAACATATTTTATGATATGAGCTTTAAGTAATGGTCCCTTTATCCCTTCGCCTTATAATGACGTATGGCACACGTGATGAGGCAAATGAAATAGGAAATTTTTAAATTTTCCAAAAATTTTTAAATTGGAAATTCCAGTAGGTCTGGAGTCGTTGAAATTAGTTCTACGCTATTAACACGTTGAGCGCGGCGCCGATATTGCTGTCTTTTCCGTTTAGCCGACAGCGGGCGAACACTTAACGGCGAGCGCTTGGACAAAATTTGAGACGACTACCATAGAACGAACAGAGGTCTGCTTTGTTTTAACTTCTTTTCCGGACTGGGGCAATGATGCACTCAATGCATATGTTTACAAACGGCAAAAGGACAACGTCTAAAAGACGATCAGTTAGAAAGGAGCTACGGAAGTGTAGAGACGATTTCGATATTGTTCGGGATATTATGAGAAAAATTCAAGGCTGTTCGGACGCAGGACAGCTAGAAATTTGGCTTAAAAAGTCGTCACATTTTATTACCACATTTATTTTTTAATTTTGATACTGTCGGTCCCAGGGACCAACTCTGTCCAAACGAAAAAGTTAAATTACACCGTTAATCAGTGATAGATTATTATTCTAACAGTTAATTCTGAGTTATTGCGCGTTCGGTCATAAAAGAAATCGTAATGCAAGGTGTTAATTATACAATTTACTTGTTACAGATCGTACGTCGAAATCCAAGGGGCCACCGCAGTGGCTGGAGTCGGACCAGGTCTTCACGGTTCAGGGACGTAAAGGTGAAGATATCGTAGCTGAACCAAAGTTACGATGGTCCGACGTCTTCGACGAATTACGCTTCGAGCTGTGAGTGAAATGGAGATTTGCATGAATTAAAAATAAGTTTGATAACATCGACTGTAGTAAGTTTCACTTGTCTGACCAAAACCTAATCCTTATCACGTTAATCGTTTTGTTGAACCGGATACACATTACTATGTTTCTAATGGTGTACATTTTAATGTGTTAAGAAATCGTTCTGTCACTTATGATTGCAAGTTTAAATACAAAATTGATCAATTATTTTAGTAGATGGTAAAATTTCATTTATGTACTCGATGAAAAGGAGAGCAATGTGAAAGTAGAAACAGGCAGTTCAGTAAACAGTCGGGTATTCAGAAATTTGAAACAGTGATCAACGTCACTGGTACCGGATAGAAGTTCATGACCTCAGTGTAGCATCGCTTCTCTTCTAGTACTACAATTCATTTCGCAGTGCCGTTTACGCATTATCGTTCATTCTCAACTATTGGCCCTAATTTCGGGTGAAACCTTGAAACGTGCCAAGGATCAAACGCGGTTTATTTCGAGCTGTCGCGCACTTAATTTGCTCCGAGGACCAAATTATACTTCGTCTCGTGTAATATCACGGAATGCGTTTTTCCACCTAAACTCTCAAAATTTTCTCAATGCCAGGGACACGAGACTGATAGTGAAACGATGCTATCGTTAACAATAATTTCTGTAACTGTTATAGAACTAAAATTATTGATGCAGGAAAAGTGACGAAATGGATTGTCTCTTATGCAAAATGGAAGATTAGGGAACGTATTGTTAATAGGGCTTCTAATTTTTATTTCATTGCTTTCATGCATCGATAACAACATACGTAGATATCGATAAAATGGTAGGTTGTCTAGGAAGGTAAAATATTGGGTGCATAACCATTTGAAATCCTATTTCGGGATCGCAAGACATGACCTCATCTAGCCTCGCTGCTTAAATAAGACGAGAAGGGTGACGGATCGAAGATAGCAATTATTGTCTTTTTCAGGCTATTCGTCTTCTGACTCATACTCTAACGCTCTTCGGTCCATCCTTCGAGTACTGCAAAAATAAATTATTTTACCCCAAAACCCCGTTGATCATCGGTTAATTTTACCCAGAAACGTAAAGTCAATGCCATATATCATCGATCAAGATTCTTCTCCTAAGAGCAAATAAATGTGGACACCATAGTGACATACTATACATCGTCTAAAAATACTATTATTTCCATACAAAAGTATCATTATTTTCTTTACAAAGTCATCTAATATTACAATGTACTCTGAACTTAATTAACACGTATCAAATTAGCCTGATCCTTCAAATCCTGTGACACTATAAAACTAACAGATATTATCAAACCAATATTCCACCTTGATACCATAAATACTGTGTCATTACCAAAAAAATCTTTACACCGTGAAACCACCCCTATCTAATTTCCCCTAAAAAAATTCGTACTCTCCATAGTCACTTCAAATTCCACAATTCAAGAACTAAGAAAGTCTATAGCTTACTGCTCCCTCGATGTTCGCTCCATCACGAGCGAATTCCTGGGGCAAAATACTCCCGCGGACATTCAGACGCTACGTCATCGCGACGACGGAAAAGTTCTCGTGGCATACGAAAATTCCTACGCATTTTGACGTTGCCGTGTTCCGCGCTATGGCTTGTCCCTCCCGTCTCTTTCCCTGCTCCTCTTCCATGCATGCTAAATTCGACCGAGCTCAAAATCTTCGCGAAAAGACGAAAGAGGCGCTGCCCCTTAGGTGTCCAGCTCTAGGACGATTCTTACCTCCCCTCGTTGCTTATAGTTTCCATCGAACTATAGCGCGGAAAGTGGCGGATGTGGAGGTGGAAAATGGAGCGCGGACGACCTGGCGCTGCCACCTCGCTATCAGTCTTCCGAGGGAGCGTCGCGACGATCGACGAGCGGCCAAAAGGCAACTCGGACCTCTTCCTTCATCGACGATCAAATATTCGAGGGTAGTTTTCATCAGAACGGAACGATCAGAGAGGTCCGAGGCCGCGAACGAGCCTCGATAGTTTCATAAGATCGCTCGACGATCGGACTTCACCCCCTCTGAGAAATTTCATCCCCCTTTCGTGATCACTTCTTCTCGTTCTTCGTACATTTCTACGACCGTGTCGTGCGTGATGTTGCCTCAGGATCGATCAAAGTAACACAATTTCCCCGATGGATTAAAATCGACAGATAAATCGAGGGAAACCCTTCAACCCTCGTCTGACACGTCGAATGTCCTTGAAAGTCTAGGTGAAGTGAATCAGGTGGAAGGTAGAATGAAACGTCTCATCGACGCTTCTATGAATCCGATGTGCGAAGTGAGATCTTCAAAAAGACGTGCCAGGGTCGAACGACTCGAAAGGACGCTTCTTAGGTTTATTTTTGCACCCCTGTCACCGGGCATCTTCCAATATCGTTTCGACGATAAATAAAGCAAGGATGCCAAACTTATAGTGTCAATATCGCGTGCAAGTTGAAGTTTTCTTCGTTGAATCATACGTGAAAGAAATTCGATGCTGCGATTGGGATTTCATCCACCCCTTCGTCCTTCCCATCTGTCGTAGCGCTCGAAAGAGAGACCGATTATGTATCGTGGATATTGGACACTTTTTTACTTATGTATTTTCGAAGCATCGAGATGCTTCGTTGGAAGAAAACACGAGTGATTGTTGGTGATAGGTTTAAAAGTGACAGATCTTGACGATCTCGAATCGAGATCACGTGCGAGACGTGATCATGGGGAGCGACTGTTGCAAATGCGCCAATGGCAACAAACCTGCAATCGGAGGATCGTCCACGGATCTTTCGGGAAAGCGGTAGGAATTTCATGCTCATATACTTCTACATGAAATTTATATCCACCTATATATCCTCAAACGTCCGTAAGGGGCTCGTAATAAAGATGACGCTATGGTTTGAAATACCATTGATTTATATCACTTGGCTAATACGCTCTCGCGATCGTAAAAATACACTGGATTTGCCAAAACAAATATTTCGTACAGACGACAGTTTTCTTTCTCGAGTAGACGCCATTCACACGCAACACTCGTTCCACTGAAATATAATACAACGAGATAACTTTGCAACGCGTGCATAGTAATGTTACTCGAAATAGCATCGAGTAAACAGAGTAATTTTTCTTCCCTGTTTCTTACACAATGTCACGCGCTTTCACCGACCAAATCGTCTTTTGAATAATGTTTAATTGGTTACTCGTT
Organism: Cerceris rybyensis; assembly: GCA_910591515.1. Taxonomy (NCBI): domain Eukaryota; kingdom Metazoa; phylum Arthropoda; class Insecta; order Hymenoptera; family Crabronidae; genus Cerceris; species Cerceris rybyensis. Next base: position 13,755,145 of record OU342790.1, read on the forward strand.
CACGTCGATTTCTGGCAAGAATCTTAAACGGTAATTTAACTCTACATGTGATGAAATGAATTTTAAGTCCATTGTTAAGCTTCTACAAGTTGCCTTGAAATCTTCATCATTCATTTGAAAGAAGTTGGAAATTCGTGGATTTCTACGATCGCTAGACAATCCCTAAATAAAAAACTGTACCATCCTTCCAACGTATTTCGGGCAAACAAATGATCTAGAGCACCTCAAACACTTGGCATTGCTCTACTGCCCTATTTTCGTCACCTTTTTACACGACGAACGACCGATGAAAAGAATCCGACTTTCGATGCAAGCAAGATCGTCAGGGGTGCACGTATGATCGGATTTTTCGAAAGCCATCGAGCGTTCGGATCTTTGAGATATCTCGTAACGATCTAGAAATACCGTGCTCCTAGAGATCAGTGGTGCAACCGCGTGCAATTGACGTAAGACCATCGGGAATGCTCGGGACCAACGACACGATTCTTTTCTTCCCTCTTCTTTCTCTTCCCGCTTTCTCTACTCATCGTCACACTATTTTTCTCTCCAAGTTTCTTCTCTCAATCGACAAAAACCATGGGACATAGCTAGATCTCAAAATAACGGCCATCGTCGAGGACAGCAGATTTAAAAATGTGCCAAATGCAGACCATTGATTTACGAGGAAAATGTGGACAAATGATTGCTGTATTCCTTGTTACTTTAAAAATATTTATATTCAGTTTAATGTGGTAAATTACAAATTGAATTGAATTGAAATTAAATTTAAAATCCCTATAAATACTAGAAGCTTCTTCTTAAATTATTATTTAATGAATTACCCTGTCGATGATTCGAAACCCTCCCAAAAGAAGACTAAAAATACAAAAAGGAGGCAGTAAATATATCTTCAAAGTCGCACTTGCTTTATCTTTCTCCACAAGCATAAAAAATTATTATCAAAAAGATGCGTAGCTTTCATTACTAGGAAAATTCTTATAATTGTACAAGGAATCTTAATATTTTATTTGCCAACAAATTTGAGGAGCAGTGTAATAGTTTATTATATAGTACACCGATTGCAGTCTGTGAAAAGTAGTTCACGGCAAAAGTCTAAGTTTTAGCGACAGACAGGAATATGAAAGTTAAAAGCGTTCAAAAGATTCGGCAAAAGTAATGAGTTTAAAGTTTATTTTTCGTATTAACGAAATAGACATTGCGTCACTTCTATGAAAATCTACGGCCCGCAATGATACACGGCGCGGAGGCGCTTGTACCGTATAACTATAGAAAACCCTGAGACGATCAAGGGTGCGTTATCCACATACACAAATGTCGTTGCGCAAAGCAATTTTGTGAACGATTGAATGAACAATAATAGACGAGCGATCGTTCTACCTGTCTGCCGTCGTCGAACGAACAGCAAATAGACTTTGCGACGATGACCATCGGTCCGATTGGACCTCGGCCATCGCCCTGAGGAGAACCAGAAACTGACATTTGCGTATTGCAAAACCCGCCCTCGTTTCGCCGGAAAGTACAATTTCTCCTTTCTTTCACTCTAAATGTCACAATGTTTACACCTAATAGAAACTCTTGCTACTTAACACTTTACCGACCGGTATTTTTTAACATCCTATTCACTTCTGATCGGTCACTTGCACGCAAATATTTCCCTGATACTGATATCTCTTCGAAAATTGCAAAGTTCCTTCACTGAGTCCTTGACACAGTTAACCGCAATGAAAGATGATAATTTATTAATTGCCGTAGCGACCAATTAATGACTTTAAAGGTTCAAAAGTGTTGGGCCTGAAAAGCCGATTAATCGGCTACCGGTCGGTAAAGTGTTAAGTAGAAGATGGTGAAAATTAAGATCTATTATTTTTTATTTGTAATAATTGCTTCCTTTTTTGAAAAGTTATTAAAAGATAGTTGGGAGATTAATTATGAAAGGTTAATGCCATTTTGAGAAACGTAGAGGGATGAATATCATTATTGTGATAGAATTCAAAGTTATATAGTATTTTAAAATCTTGCATTTATGTTATCTTACGGTACTAACATTTTTATTCGATTCTGATTACTTAAATTTTATCAATGAATTTTTCCATGTGAAAAGTACAAATCGCCATATTCGTAAAACGAAGTGTAACATGTAGGACGTAGAATTTCTCTTGATGCAAACGCAGATTTCGGTACCTATACGGTACCAGTTTGTTTTCTTTCCATCTCTCCCACAAGTTTTACGATCGTACCAACAGTATTTATAGATCGCCCACGTATATCTTGCAATCGTAACTTTGGTCCGTGAGAATCCGATCGAACAATTTACGAAATAGGTACTTCAAAATACGAAAACCCATGTTTTCCACTGGTGGCAGAAACGAGTATTCGATTTCTCGTTCCCGACAGAATCCCTCCATTTAATTAAAAGAAGTAGGAAATAATTATCAGAATTATCTGTAAGAAATTTGTCTAAAAATGTCCTTTTGCAATATGATTTACAGGATACGCGGAAGTATACCGATACCACCGGATCGGTATCGGGTGCAGATGAGAGGTAATGTCGTTCAGCTGACCTTGAAGCAAGCTCAAAAAGAGGATACCGGACATTATGCTCTGGTTGCGACAAGACTAGGACAAGGATTCGATAAAGGATCCTCCAAAAAGATCCAAATCACCGTGGACGAGCCAGCCTCTGAGGAAGGCGATCCACCGATCTTCGTACGAAGACTAGCAGATCTCGCAGTGAAGGTTGGCACCAGGACCAGATTCCTCGTGGAAATACAAAGTTCAACGACACCGAAGGTGACTCATTGTTGGATATAACGTTTGTTTAACCCTGGAACCCTAACATCGAAAATTCTGTAACACAAAAAAAAATAGAATAAAAGAAAATAACACTTACCTACATCTCATTTTTTACACACCCCTTGTAACTCCCTATCTAATAAATTTTAATAACAGCACGTTCTTATACTAATATCATTATATTATTATTACCAAAAGAATAAAAACAGTTTTTACCGCATGGAGAATTCTTCCAACTTAAAAACAATGCAGACGATGATAATAATTGTTAGACACAATCCTACAAAACAGATTGACTTTCATAATCACAAAAATAATGTAACCCCTTGCGCTACCATTTATTTTGTGCCTTTCAATTTAATAGGTTTTGCAAAATTTGCAAAATTTCTATCCAATTTACAGCATCACGAGTGTCACTCGTTATAATACAGCGAGGGGTTAATAATGATTGGATAAAAAGTACAAAGAGACGTGGATAAAGATGAAAGTTAAACGTTCCAAAATTGGCAACACGAGCAAAAGCTACGAGGAATTCGTGGCAACCTCGGTGATTAACCCGGAAGGGTGAAGCAAAGTCGGCCGGTGACTTATTGCCGCGAATTTCTCCACGTTCTGCTATCCCGGTAGTAGACGAAGCGGGAAACACAGACTAAAAGGGACACCGTGAGGTCCATGACCCGAGCTTACGTTGAAAGACAACGAGGAGAAAACGAAGATCTTTGGGTGCTCTTATGCTTCGTATTACGACTATTATTACGCACGCACGTATACTATGCCGGGAACTATGCTTACAGCATCCCTTTGTGCGCCTTCCGCTTCTCTGTCGTTGTTGAAGTTCGTAGTACTTGTTTTTTCTTGGGTTTCCTCGAAGATCGTTGCGTAATTCGCGCCTAAACGGAGAGAAATCTGTTTAAGAGAATGCGAATAGCTTAGACCAAGGGTGGCCACGTTCTTTGATAATAACAGTTATTTACAGGGCTGTACATTCAAAAGTCAGAAAAAACATTTGTTTCAATTCATTTTCGTAATAATAATAAATACAAATGTGTTAGTTTAGAATAAATGGCAGCGTAAATCGATATTACGTTGGGGGATTGCAAAGAGTGTCCTTGGTACTGTTTCTCTGTAGGATTAAGGGGTGATTAATAATTCTATTTTCCTATTTTTATAAAAATGGATGTAGAACAATTTACAATAGATAAGAGACACCGAAGATACCATAAGTGTAGTTTGAGATTAAACTAAAGATAGGACGGATCAAAGTGAAAGAAAGTTTTGAATCTTTATACGATCGTAGATTTTACATAGCTTGAGAGTCAGGTAACCTGTTAAGGTTAAAGTAATTCGTTGCATTCGATGCATCATTGTCATTGAATTCCAGATAACTTGGCACAGAAATGACGAGCCGATACAAGCAGGGTCGAGATTCTCCTTCGTCCACGAGGGAAACTTTTATTGCGTCGACGTGGCCCCCGTGATGGTCGAGGACGAAGGAAATTGGACCTGCATGGCGGAAAATCGGGGTGGAAGGTCATCCTGCACTTCTTGTCTCAGTGTCATCGGTAACAGAAACTTCCGTGTTCTCTTTTAATTTGCTTAGAATCAATTATTCCGATTAAATTAACTTAATAGCGAAGACATACCATTCTGGAATTTGAACGGGGCAAATTTGAAACGGAGCGATGCACCGGAGTGCATTCTGGTTATAGACAAAAATAGAAACGTACACGTGTGGGCATCATTTAAAGATCAAGTTGTAAAGATATTCAATCGTTGCAGTAAAATTTGTCTATTAACAAAACCAACCAAAAATAGAAATTTCAAGAATTAACGAACAAGGATGTACAATAAATTATATTTGTTAGCTCTTTCAATTTGTAATGTCATTGATTGCAATTGATTATATATTTATCACAGTCCCTAAAGCTTACAAGAGGCCGGAATTCGTTGAAGAACTTCGAGCTCTCCTCACGGAAACAGGTACAGTGTCCTTAGAGTGCAAAGTAGTTGGTGTACCTACTCCGATACTCAGATGGTTCAAGGACGACAAGGAAATCAAAGCTGGTGATGTCTTTGCTTTGACTGCGAATCCTGACGATCCAACTTCCCTCGGGATTTACACCTGCGAGGCGGTTAATTGTATGGGGATCGCTTATTCCTCTTCAAAAGTAAGGATCTCTCACCCTGCAAAATATGTTGCCACTAAAACAGACAACGTTATTTACAAAAAAGAAATAAATTGAAATGAATTTAAAGTACAATTTGACATTAAACTACACTTTACAATAAAATTGCAATTATCGTGCAGGTACATGTTGTCGGGAAAGGTAGCAGGGAAGGTTCTCTAAAGCCAGCAGATTCTTTAACACCATCGGGTCCTCTTCCGGTATTCAAGCGAATCCTGAAAGACGAGTGTTGCAGAATAGGAGAAACACTTTTGCTATCCTGCCAAGGTATCATCCTTCTCATCCTGAAATTGATGTTATAATGTTAATTTAGCAAAAAATTAATATCTTATTCGCTTTATTGTTACTTCCGGAAGTCGAAGTACCACCATGGCCAAAGTCGATTACGTGGTACAATAAGGAAGGCCGGATCGAACCAAGTGACAAATATCATGTGATGGAAGACGGCCTCGGAGGATATTCCATCGAGGTGAAGCCTGTGGAAGCCATGGATGAGGGCGAATGGAAATGCGTCGCTACGAGTTTGGAGAACATGAAACAATTTACGACCTGTTACGTCGCAATGTCCAGTGAGTGATCAAATTCAATGTTAAATAATTATTTCATTACTGTGATTTTATCTCCCGACGTATTTCATTTTACTACTAATCTCATTCATCCTTGAAGTAAGTAATTGATTTAAAAATTTCCGATTTATTACTTAATTTATGGGTAAATTAATAATTTTATGTAAAGTTCCAAAGAACTTCAGGAAGCCGCGTTTTATGGAAAGTCTGAAAGCCGTTCTAACGGAGGAAGGTCTGGTATCCTTCGAATGCAAGGTCGTAGGTTTCCCTACACCCCTTCTGAGGTGGTTCAAAGACGGCCAGGAACTGAAACCAGGAGACGTTTATCAATTAACCGGGACCAACTCCTTAGGTATTTTATTTATCATGAATCAATTCGGTGGTGGCAGAAATTAAAGATTCATTTGAATTTGAATTAATTTTGTCCAGGTTCCTACTGCTGCATCGCAAGAAATTGTATGGGAGAAGCGAGAAGTACCGCTGAACTGACAGTCGAAGATATTCAAAATCAATTGAACGAAGAAGAACGTCTGCAACTTCTGAGCACGAATCAACCTCCCACGTTCATAAAAGGTCTCAGAAGCTGCGAGGCAAAGATCAATGAAGACTTCCAGTTCACTGTACAAGGTATATTTGCAAAGAAGTATAACAGTCAGATCTTTATTTCACTTGAAATCATTCTCTTCAATAGTCTCAACGATCAGAAACTTCTTCTCAGTTAAATTCAATAACTTTTTGTAAAACAAAGTGACCATTGAGTATATAAATATTAAGCAACATTCTTGCATACGAATAAATCATGCGAGACTTTTACAAGGTATATACATGAGTAATTTTACACTAATATTACGCATTTGCAGTCAGTATTGCACCAGAGCCAAGTCTTTCCTGGTACAGAGACGACATACCGGTGGATGAAAACGAGAAATATCACGTGGCAAAGGAAAATCTTGGCACGTGTCATCTCGAAGTACGAAAACTTGAATTCGTCGACCAAGTAAGTACTATTTAACGTTAAATCCTTCCAAAAACTCATTGTGCACTAACATACACATTCCAATATTTACTAAAACTATCATTATGAAGAACAGTAATTTATTTAAATTTCAAAATTTTTAGGCAGAATGGAAGTGCGTGGCTGCCAATGACTTCGGTCACAGCGTCACTTCCTGTTTCCTGAAACTAATCATTCCCAAGCATTACAAGAAGCCGAAGTTTCTTGAAAGTTTGCGCGCTATATTGTCGGAGGAGGGTGCGGTGAATTTAGAATGCAAAGTGATCGGTGTGCCACAACCGATTCTCAAATGGTACAAAGACGGCGTTGAACTGAAACCTGGGGACATACACAGAATAATATCAGGACAAGATGGAACATGTTGCTTAGGAACATATACTTGCGAGGCGACAAATTGCATGGGGACTGTCAGTAGTTCGGCATCTCTTCTCGGTTTTGAAGGTATCCCATTGAATTTCCTTCGTACAATTTATAAACAATGAGAATTAAATTAATATTATCTTCAAAATGATATTTGACAACAATCGATGCCCTATTTAGACAAAATTCCTGTTCGAAAAGAAGTGAAAGAAATCCAATCGCCAAATGGACACGAGCTGGCTAGAAACTTATCTCTCTCAACTATACACGAAGAAAGAACGTCTCAGTTGTACGACACGCCTCAAACCGATCATTCTGTTACTTTGGACGATCGAGGAGAAGTCTCTTTCAGTTTCGACGGCAAAGAAGTCTCCGTAAGCCTTTACGAGACACCTGATCTCACCGAGGAAGAGGCTCTTCAGATCGTCGAGATGTACGCTGATCAATTATCTGAACATGTGACTGGTTAGTACAATAAGTTCCTTCCAAATATACAAGCTCTTTCAAAAATATTTAACACAGTTTCCAGACATTATAACATAAAATCCCGCCAGGAAATTGACCTTGAACTAAAAATTCAAGGTTAAAGATCATTAAATCCGTATATTCTCTTACAGAACACAACATAATCGAGCTGCCGCCAATGAGGTTCGTCAAAGAGACATCGACATCTGGAAATTTGTTGATGGAAGCTGTGGTGATCGACGTGTCACCAGATTACTTCGTGAGCGCGGAAGACGGCGATGATCTTCGAACGGAGGCCGATTTCGAAGACGTATCGATAATGGAAGATGTAACTCGGGTATTTTCCTCTCCGGAGTACGATTCTCGCGGTTCCCTGAAAAGATCCGCTCGTCACAGCCTCGACGACGAAGAGAAACCACCAACGAGACCTCCAAGGAAGAAATCGCTTAGTTCCTCTTCGAAAAGCGAGAAAAGCGAGAAGAGTCAGCGTCTCGAGACTGAAAGTTTTCACAGTGCACAGAAGGACGAAAGATCCTCCCCTGTTTCTCCGGTATCCTTTGTCTCCTCCTCGAAGCAGGACGACAGCGACACGTTTGCAGATGCACTTTCATCAGCGAGACTCTCCATGTCGGAAAACCAAGCGCACAAGCTCTACGAGAGTAGCGAAGGACGAAAACGAAGTTTGAGCGGTGAGAAAACAGCTGGTTCCAGTTTGGACGATGGTATCGGTGGAGATTCTTCCTTCGACTCTGTCACCGGGGCACCGAAGAAGAAAAAACATCGGAAGAAGAAACATAAGAGAGAAAAAGGAAGCTCCGAGGAGTCCTCTCTGACGAGTGAGATCGATGGAAAAGGACGAAGAAGTAGATCTGGTAGCGCGAAGATGGAACTTCATCAACGCATCGAATCTATAAATAAGACTGAAGAACCCTACATGGAAGATAGACCAGCAACGTCAAGTGAAGTAAAACAAACAACCAGTGATTCTGAGAAATCGATGACAATGAGCAACAAGGAGAGGATGTTGGATAATTTGAAGAATTTAAAGGATCCTGTTGTTCAAGTGCGAGATATTCTTGTTAATATCGATAGTTTCGATTTAACGCTGAATACGCAGAGCGAGGAAGAATGCAAAACTGTGATTGTCGAGAAAATTATTAGACCGATTCAGAATCTTTGCGAGGAAGTGTCCTCGATAGAATCTAAAGCCCTCAAAAATGCTGGTGAGAGATCTATGGCACAATCGATTAGAATTTCTCTGCTAGAAGCGATCGGTGGTCCTACGGAAGAACTTCTTCGTGGTGTGGAACTCATCGAACAACAGGAAATTGTTAAAAGTCGTAGGACAGATCTGATAGCGATTCTGGAAGGTCTAACTGATCCTGTGGATGAAATATTGACAGGAGTGACGAAAATTGAGCATGAACTGACTGGTCGAGGAAAAGGAGAGAAACCGATTGCTCTTATTCGAATGGCGCGATCGGTTTCTCTGTTTGATGATAATTTAAAGAACATCGTAAAAATGAAGAAAGGAACTGGAAGATTGAGCTCGACTCTTGAAAATATTATTAATACTTTGGACTTCTTCTTGAACGACGTTTCCGTAGATCCTGCGAAAGGAACTATAGAAACTGTGGACACCATGGTGGTTGAATCTCTGTCGAAAAGTGTGGAAGAAATGGCGCGAGCTTTGCAGTGTTCCTCGGAGATTGATACAAAGGCAGCGAATTTCTCAGAGATCATAGATGAATTATTATCACCTGCACGGGAATTTAAAGCAAAATTGGATACTTTGCAGACTGCCTTGCAGACTTACGAAGCAAAGGATGTTTTGTCAGAACATCGGACGAAGTTGATCGAATCTCTGAAAGATTCTGTCACACAAACTATAGAAGAAGTTGAGAAAGTAAAAGAGAAGAATCTGGAGGAGCAGAGAATAATGACTGAACAAGCTAAAGAAGACATTCTCAGAGAACCAAGATTAGCTTTACAGGAAGCTCTAGAATCATATGAAACTATCGCAGGTAGCCTCGATCCAAGATTATCTACGATTTTTGATCGAGTCGACGAGATGTATCGACGATTAAGAACTCCTCAGAAAAAAGAAGTAAGCATAGAATCTCTAATGAACCTCGAAGGTCCACTGTACTCCTTGCAATCAGCATTAACGACTATGTCCATCTCTGAGGATGCTGAAACTGTTTTAAACCTTCTCGAACCCTCAATATCTCAGTTAAAATTCACAATGATGAATTTAGACATACCCCAATTACGACCTGTCACTGAAATTTTGAAAAATATCGACAAAATGATACGTGGAAGTGTCAATGAATACGAGGAAGCGATTTCTACAAAATCCATTTCCGAGGGGCCGCAGAATTTGACGGACAAGATCTTGGATCCTCTGATCGACGTTCAATCTGCCATAAGCATGGCACTGCAAAATATCGAGGACGTGGAATTCGTAACAAACGGAGCAACCAGTCCACAACAATTCTTTGCAACTTCTGAGATAGCTGCGTGTTTGATGGAATTGAGACAATACGTGTCAGAAAGCGCGCACACAGCGATGACTCTGAAGGAAAATGAAACGATAAATAGCTTGATAGATTTAAAAGAGCCGTTGCTGGATTTACAACAGACTCTGGAATCTGAAGAACGAACTATACAGGAACTTCCGATGATAAGGAGGGTGTCTCTGCCAATAGAAAAATTGAAGATCGTTGTAACTACGGTATTACGGCAGTCTCAATCGGCAGAAGTTGTAAAGTCGATGAAAACAATTGCGACGATGTTGAACGAAATCGAGGAACAAACTTCAAAAGTAGTTACTCGATTGGTAAACGTAGAAGAGACACAAAAACGAGTGTTAAAGGATTTGAAAGTGGATCAGAATCTTTGCAGTGTTCATTTTGCTCTGTCCTCCGTATTGGAGGCACAGGAAACAATGTTTCCTCAACATAAATCTATTCTTTTCTCTTGCATCGAAGAACTGAGACAAGCTGTTGGATCCTCTGCCGTAACGATAGCAAATTTGGAAGGTCCGATGGATGAAGGTATAATCAACGAAGTTTCCCGATTAAAAGATACTCTTTTGAGTCTTCAAAGAGCGTTACTCACCGAGGAACACGAGCCTGAAGAGGAACCAATTTTGAAAGAATTAATAATTCCCATTGAAAAGTTAAAATCCGTCGTTCAGAGCATCATAGACAGTGGAATATCATCGGAGCCTGTCTTCCCTGTTTTAGAGCTCTTAGAAGAAGTTGAAAAAGACACACCACTGATCGCGAAAGAAACTTCAAAGAAAAAAGCAAAGAGGGACGCTGAAATTGTCAAGGAATCTGGAAAAAAGGAAAAGAAACCAAAAATTTCCTCTGTAGGTTTGGCAGATCGTATCAGTCGTTCATTGGATCCTGTGAAACATTGGTTGTCGACTACTTCCGAAGATAGCGTCAAAGAAGAAGAAGAATCTGGCCTGAGTTCGTATATTGATGACTTAAAGCGAGACATGACCAAAATCGCCATTGAAACTTCTTACTCGGAGCCTCCAAATGATGAAAGTCTAATAGAAGCTTTGAAAGACCTCCGAGAGCCTTTACTAAGACTGAAAAATGCCGTAGCAACGTATCATGGACCGGAAGATCTAATAACTTTGGAAGGTTTAGGTAGACCGATGAGATATCTTCTTCAAACCATCATGGACGTTCTTCGCGACCACGCAGAGGAGCAGTCTCTTCGACCGATCGTCGAGATCGTGGAAGAAATCGAAAATCAAATCCCAATATCCATTAAAGAGGCTCTTTACAAGAAAGAACTGAAAGAAGCCATAAAATCGTTAACACAGGAACGAAAGGAAGAAGCAATTGCAACAGCTTCTCAGGAAACATTGCCAGAAGGTACGTTGACGGACATTACTTCGATACTTCCGGAAACACGATTTGCGGAATCATCGATAGAACAAACCCAGATGATGGGATCATCGATGGAACAAACACAATTTGTTGAAACTTCGATAGAACGAGCACAATTTGCCGAATCGTCAACGGAAGAGACAACGATGGAAGAAATCACCTCGCAAACAACGGAAAATTTGATTACAAAAGTGGAAGAATTTCCTAAAGGAGATGTGGGAGAGAAGAAGAAAATTGAGGAAAAAGATATGGCTACTGAATTGGCAATTTCGTTGTCTAAGACTCTTGAAGATGTGCAGATCGAAGTGACTGGTATTTTGGAAGATTTTGAACAGCCTACAACGGGAACCACGACGATTCCTCCATCAAAGTTGGCCAATTCTTTGGAAGAACTCAGAAGAACTATTTCAACGATTCGCGTTACAACGGCAGGTTATGGAAAGCCAACTGGTTCTTATGAAGAAATAATTAATCAGACTGTAATGATGCTACACAATCTTTCGCAGCCTCTGAACAATTTACAGGAAGTCCTCTTACAAACGCACGAGCATGGAGCACAGGAATTGGTTATCTTAAATCATTTAAATCGTACTTTGAACGTGATTGAGAATGAAGTAATAAAAGAAACGATTAGCAAAGTCGATAAAAATGGTACCATAATGTCAGACTTTGAACCTCTTCTTCTTGTTCTTCAAAGTATTAGAGGTAGAGTGCCAGTAGTGATACAAGATATCACTTCGAGACAGGAAATTTTAGGATCTCTTCGACACATTTCGAAGCCTCTTGAAAATGTCGAGCAATGTATGAAGGATCTTGAAACCCAAGCTGAAGAAACACTCGAGAGAGATGTCGCGAAAATTCTGACCACTCCAATAGATCTTCTTTTGAACACTATCAACGTTACTTCGCAAGAACTTCAGCTACTGGACCGCCGAAAAGAAGTCATCGTTGAACTTCAAAATCTTGTGGAACCTCTGGTAGAATTTCTCAGCTGTCTTTCCGTTGTGCAAAGTAGTCGAAGAAGCCTCGTTCCAGAAACAGCTTTATTGGATGAAAGAAAAAGTGTTATACTCAAAGCTATCGATGGTCTTCAAAGACAAGCTTCTAATATATTGGAAAATATTTCTGGCATGGAAGAAGCACCTCTTTTCGAAGATCCATTGAATTCATTGAACATTGCCATTGCACGTGTTCAAAGGCAAATCGGTAAGACTGATTATTCACGTAGACCTAGTAGTGTAAATATTTCTCTTCAACATCATCTCACGGGACCGTTGAATCGTTTGAGAGACACCATTGGAAAGTTGGATGAAAATGCAGATAAAACGATGCACGAAGTTATTTCAAAATCCTTGGAAGCTTTGCAAAAGCAGATTGTGTTGTCACAGACACAATTTATACAATTTACTGAACAGCCTGTGGATGAAGAAGCTATAGTAGAAGGTTTCTTGTATCCTGCAAATCAACTTCAGTCAGCCTTGAATACGCTCAAAGAGAAAATCGTTCAGGAAGAGATAAAATCTGTTTCTGCAGAGTCAAAGAGATATCTTCAGGTTTTGGCTAATTCGACGTCTGACTTAGCTTCTTCTTTGAACTTTCATCGGATGCAGCTCATTCAGGGTGGTTCATCGGAAGGTGCATCAATCGTGGAGACACTTTCAGCTGTTGTGGATGTTTTAGAAAGTGTTAAAGATTCTATAATGACGATAGAGAGGATGATGTCAGTTGATAAGAAAGAAGAGAAGATGGAGGAACATGAAAAAGAAAATATTTTGCCTGATGTGCCTGTTACTATTACACAGATTGAAACTATTGTTGATGAAATTATAGAAGTTTCCAAGGAGGAAGTTGAAAGTATGATGACAGTTGAAAAAGTAGGATCAAGTGCAAGTGAAGTACAAAATGAGAGTGACTTGAGAGCTGAAGAAAAACTTATTGAAGTATTAGTTTCCAAGATGGATGACTCGACTTCGAAAGAAGAGACGGTAATCAAAGTTGTTCAAGAAGGTGACGTTGAAGAAAAATTAATCGAGATGAAAATATCTGAAACAGATTCTTCTATGAAAAAAGATGATGGAGATAAGATTGTGAGGGAAAAGGCTGAACCTGAAGAAAAGGTGGAGAAAATGGAGACTTCTAAGGTGGAAGATTCTGCTTTGAAAGAGGAAACGGAGGTTAAAATTATGGAAGAAGCTAAAGCTGTGGAAAAACCAACTCAATCTAAACCATCTGTGGTAGAAGATTCCGCCTCGAAGGGAATTCCTGAAATTGAAATGAAACAAGATGCAACATTTGTAGAAAAACAGGTAGATGTAGAAATTCTGTCGAAGGAAGACTCTTCCGCAATGGAAAAAGCGGATGTTAAAGCTACACAAGAGTTTACGTCTGAAGAAAGAATTATCCGGCAAGAAACTTCTTCCCAGGAAGTTTCTACAGTGAAAACAGAAAACGAAGTTCAGAGCGTACAAGACGATAAACGTAAAGAAGAAGTTATGCAAGAATTGGTTGAAAAAACGGATGAAATACAAAAATCAGAAGAAAAATTAAAGATAGGAGAAGAGAAGTTAAAAGCGGTAGAACAAAGAGATGATACAAGATCAGAAAAAGCAAACAAATTGAAAAATGAAGAAGTACAAAAGAAGGAAGAAATAAAAGACACTAAAGTAGAGAAAGTAGAAAAAGCAGCCTCGTCAATTGTCGTAATTGGTAGGCCATTCAAAGAATTAGCCAATCTTATGTCCTTAGCCTTAAAGAAACCTCTTTCCACCAAATCTGAGGAAGACAAACGAAAAATCCGTGAATTAACAGCTCTCATACAAATTCTTCACGATTTACGAGCCACCAGCACATCCATTCGTGGCTCAATCACTCCTTCTGGAATTTCAGAATTACAAACACGTCTTCTTACAATTTTAAACATTTTTGCAAATATGGAACAAGCTATGGATAAAATTCTCCTCTTAACGCAAGAACAACTCAAACCTGAACTTAAACAGCATGCACTATTATCTTTGCAGCTCCTATTGGGACCTCTAAATGCTCTTGAACAAGAAATTATTTCGATTCAAGAAACAGCAACAATTTCTGCCTCATCTACAGAAACATTATTCTCAAACAAATTGCAAGATCTAACGGGAACTCTCTCAGAACTGATTAAAATATTGAATGCCGTCAAGGAGTTAAATATTGAACAAATGACCCAAGAAATTGAAATAAAAGTACCGAAGTCTAAAGAAGAGACGCAAGATATCGAAGAAACAACTGCACGTCCACTGGAAGAACTGATAGAAGCCATAATGGTTTCTCAGGATCACGTAAAACGAGACGATGCTTCACCTTTCGGATCAATTTCACCATCGATAGAGCCTACGGAATTGGCCGAGCAACAAAAGGTGATCGGCGAAGTGGAAGAAATCAAATTGAACACAGAACTTGCGGAAAAAATTATAAGTCCGGTACAAAATCTGCGAGAATTAGTTGCGAAAATCGTAGAGCAGGAAACTGAGGAATCTCAAGTCTTGGATTTGCCTACGAAAAAAACTGCTGCAGTTATATTAAACACTATAATACATCCTCTGGAAGAGTTGGAGCAGTCATTGAATATCGCTATTCAGCAAGGAACAATTGAAACTCAAGAGACCATCGAAGAAAGAAAACAAACGATTCCTCCATTGCAATCTTTACCGATTGGCACAGTTCTGGAGGAACTTCAAAAGTCTATTGTCACGATTCAAGAGGAAGTAACTCTGGAAGCTGGTACAGAAGAGAGCTCAAGCCAGCAAGTTTCTATGGCAAAAGCTGTCGAAAAATCACTGGAAGAATTGAAATGCTCGGTAGGAGCTATACAAAGAATAGCAGCAGCAGAAAGTGAACACACGGAAGGAGTATCGAATGTCGAGAAAACTTCGGCGATAGATACTTTCGTGAAATCGGTGGAAGAATTAGGACAACATTGTCTGGCAATTAGCACTCAGCCAACGATGAAAACGGAAATAATTACAACAACAACTGTGACTGTACAAGAAGAACAAATAGATTATGAAATTTTAGAGATGATGGTTCAACCGATTCAAATTCTACGCGAATCTATATTTGAAGTTGAAACACAGAAAGCTGAAGAATTCGAAGTCGCAGATCAAAGTAAAGAGGTGGTCGTAGCTTTGAAACCTTTGGTGCAGCCTTTGGAAGAATTAGAAAGATCTTTGTGTACCGCAGTTCAACAAGTGCAAATAGAGACTACTGAAGAAACTGAGAAAACTGGTACATCTTTGGAGAAATTGAAACTTATGCCTGTTTTGGATGAATTGCAAAAGTCTATTGCAGTAATAGAAGAGCAGGTATCGCTGCAACCAGCAAGCGAAGAAAGAGCAGATGAGAAAATTGAAAGTTCTGTTGCACAAATCATAGAAAAACCATTGGAGAGCCTGAAATCCTCCGTTGCTGCAGTTCAAAATGTGATTGCATCTGACACAGTAGAAGCTAAAGAGCTTAAAAGTGAAGAAAAGACATCTGCGTTAAAGGCGCTTGCCAAATCTGTACAGGAAGTTGGAGAATTGTGTTCAGTAATGGCGAGTCAGCAAAAAGTTGTGGTAGATTTATCACAAGCACCGAAAGTTGCAAAGTTAGGCATACAAGAATTCGGTACACAGATTCTTGAGATAATTTCAAGTCCAATTGAAGTTTTCCGTGAATCTGTTTCGAAGCTTGATGAACAATCGATGCAAGAAATTGAAGTCCTGAATGTGGAAAATAAAAAAGAAGCAGCTGCTGTATTAAACGTTCTAGTTCATCCTCTGGAAGAATTAAAACGATCTTTGTCAGCAGCTGTAGAAGAAATGAACATTGCTCGAGAAGAATCTGCGGTTGAATTGAAAACGAAATCTTCTGAGATCAATCTTCAGCCTGTTTTACAAGAATTAGAAAAATCAGTTGCAACGATTCAAGAACAAGTGCTGCTCGAACCAATGAAGAAAAGTAGTCCAAATGAAGAATCTAAAGTTTCTGTTGCGCAAACGATAGAAGAACCGCTAGAGCGTCTGAAATCTTCTGTAGCAGCTGTACAGCAAATAATATGCGAATCACAACAAACAAGCGAGCTATCTAATGAAGAAAAAGTGTCAGTTCTGAAAGCATTTGCAGAATCGGTGGAAGAAATTGGGCAAAAATGCTTGGCAGTAGCTATGCAACAAACTGCAATTCAATTAGCTGCTCAGGAAAAACCGCAGCCAGAAACACAAATTTTCGAAATGGCGATTGCACCTCTTCAACTTTTACGAGAATCTATTAATCAGATTGAGGAAGGAAAGACACACGAAGTGGGAACTCTCGATACTTCGAGGCAGACTGAAGTAGCAAATGTCTTGAAAGTTCTGGTAGAACCTTTGCAAAACTTAGAAACAACATTATCCACGACAGTCCAGCAGGCAATTTCCACGGAGTTTAAGAAGCCTGAAGAAATGGCAGAAGTTTCCACATTGGAGAAATTGAATCTTACACCAGTTTTGGAAGAATTGCAGAAATGTGTGGCAACGGTTCAAGAAGAAGTTCAATTGCAGGCTACGACTGAAGAAAAATCTAATTCAATAGTTTCTCTGGCTAAGGCGGTGGAAAAACCACTGGATAATTTGAATTCCTCTATAGCAATTATACAAAGTGCAATTGCCATTGAATCCAACGAGGAGAAAATGTTAACGGACCTGGAGAAACAGACAGTTCTGCAAAACTTTGCTAAATCCGTAGAAGAATTCCAGGAGCAATGCTTAGCTGCTATAAAACAGGAAACAGTTGAAGTTAAAGAAAGTGAACAAGTTCCAAAGGACGAGAAAGTTGATGTACAAATTCTGGAGAAAATCATTAATCCTATTCAAGCATTACGTGAATCAATAATGAAAGTACAGGAAGAGGAAGTGAATAGCTTGCAAGTAGAAAAGATGAATGTACAAAAACTTACACCATTGATACATCCTCTGCAAGAATTGGAAACATCTGTGCTCAATGCTGTCCAGCAAGCAACTCTTCAGCAGCAGGAGGGTGCAGAAGAATTGAAAGAAACTGGAAAATCAGCCCCACTTATCCCCAAAGCGATTTTAGAGGAGCTACAACAAGGTATTGCCACTGTGCAGGAACAATTAGTAATTGAATCGGAATCGGAACATAAAGTTGAAGCAGTCAAGAGCATAACAGCGGCAGTTGCACAATTGCAAACATCTATAGGAGCTGTGCAACAGGTGGCTTCATTGGAAACAGAACAAGCGGAAGAAATCAAGACGATGGAGAAAGTGTCTGCTTTGGAAGCCTTTGCTAAATCAATGGAGCAATTAGAGGAACAATGCACAGCTGCGGTCAGCCAACACAAAATGGAAGTAAAAGTAGAAGAGCCGGTAAAGAGCGTGGCCAAAGTTGTTGATGTACAAATTTTGGAAAAGATCAGCAATACGGTACATGCCTTGCGCGAATCTATTGCAAAAGTGGAGGAGGAAGCAGTAGGAACTTTGGAAGTAGAGAAGTTGAATGTGCAAAAGCTCACCCCACTGATACATCCTCTAGAACAATTAGAAACATCTGTGCATAATGCTGTTCAGCAAATAACTGATCAGCAACACGAAGTTGCGGAAGAATTAAAAGAAACCGTACAAACTACCCCTGTTATTCCTGAATCAGTCTTAGAAGAATTGCAAAAGAGCATTGCTACCATACAGGAACAATTAGCAGTTGAATCAATCTCGGAACAGAAGCTAGAGTCGATAAAAACAATGGTGGAAGCTGTAGCCGAATTCCAAACATCCGTAGCTGCTGTGCAACAAGCAGCTTCGTTGCAAACTGAGCAAGCGGAAGAAATCAAGGCAGTGGACAATGTATCTGCTTTGGAAGCTTTTGCAAAGTCAATGGAACAGTTGGAGGAACAGTGCACAGCTGCAGTAAGTCAACAAAAAACGGAAGTTAAATTGGCAGAGCCTATAAAGAGTGTTGCCGAAATCGTTGATGTTCAAATTTTGGAAAAGATCAGCAACACGGTACATGCCTTACGTGAATCTATTGCAAAGGTAGAAGAGGAAGCAGTGGGTACTTTGGAAGTTGAGAAAGCAAATGTGCAAAAGCTCACCCCACTGATACATCCACTAGAAGAATTGGAAACATCTGTCCTCAATGCTGTTCAGCAAGTAACTGCTCAGCAACATGAAGTTGCGGAAGAATTAAAAGAAGCCGTACAAGCTACCCCTGTTATTCCCGAAGCAGTCTTAGAGGAACTTCAAAAGACCATTGCTACTGTACAGGAACAACTAGCAGTTGAATCAAGCTCCGAACAGAAGCTCGAATCGTTGAAGACAATGGTGGAAGCCGTAGCCGAATTACAAACATCTGTTGCTGCTGTGCAGCAAGTTGCATCGTTGCAAACTGAGCAAGTTGAAGAAATCAAGGCAGTGGAAAAAGCATGTGCTTTGGAAGCTTTTGCTAAGTCAATGGAGCAATTACAGGAACAGTGCACAGCTGCAGTCAGTCAACAGAAAGCCGAAATAAAATTGTCAGAACCTGTGCAGCGTGTAGCTGAAATCGTGGACGTCCAGGTTTTGGAAAAGATCAGCAACACGGTACATGCCTTACGTGAATCTATTGCAAAGGTAGAAGAGGAAGCAGTGGGGACTTTAGAAATTGAAAAAGCAAATCTGCAAAAGCTCACCCCACTGATACATCCTCTGGAAGAACTGGAAACATCTGTTCTCAATGCTGTTCAGCAAGTAACTGCTCAGCAACATGAAGTTGCGGAAGAATTAAAAGAAGCCGTACAAGCTACCCCTGTTATTCCCGAAGCAGTCTTAGAAGAACTGCAAAAGAGTATTGCTACTGTACAGGAACAATTAGCAGTTGAATCAAGCTCCGAACAGAAGCTCGAATCGTTGAAAACAATGGTGGAAGCCGTATCTGAATTACAAACATCTGTTGCTGCTGTGCAGCAAGTAGCTTCGTTGCAAACTGAGCAAGCGGAAGAAATCAAGGCAGTGGAAAAAGCATCTGCTTTGGAAGCTTTTGCTAAGTCAATGGAACAATTAGAGGAACAGTGCACAGCTGCAGTCAGTCAACAGAAAGCCAAAATAAAATTGACAGAACCTGTGCAGCGTGTAGCTGAAATCGTGGACGTGCAGGTTTTGGAAAAGATCAGCAACACAGTACATGCCTTACGTGAATCTATTGCCAAAGTAGAGGATGATGCAGTGGGGACTTTGGAAATTGAAAAAGCAAATGTGCAAAAGCTTACCCCACTGATACATCCACTAGAAGAATTGGAAACATCTGTCCTCAATGCTGTTCAGCAAGTTATTGCTCAGCAACACGAAGTTGCGGAAGAATTAAAAGAAACTGTACAAACTACCCCTGTTATTCCTGATTCAGTCTTAGAAGAACTACAAAAGAGCATTGCTACTGTACAGGAACAATTAGCAGTTGAATCAATCTCGGAACAGAAGCTCGAATCGTTGAAGACAATGGTGGAAGCCGTAGCCGAATTACAAACATCTGTTGCTGCTGTGCAGCAAGTAGCTTCGTTGCAAACTGAGCAAGCGGAAGAAATCAAGGTAGTGGAAAAAACAGCTGCTTTGGAAGCTTTTGCTAAGTCAATGGAGCAATTAGAGGAACAGTGCTCAGCTGCAGTTAGTCAACAAAAAACGGAAGTGAAATTAGAAAAACCTGTAGCTGCAGTAGCTCAAGCAGTGGATGTAGAAGTTCTCGAAAAGATCAGCAGTACCGTACACACTTTGCGCGAGTCAATAGCAAAAGTAGAAGAAGAAACAGCGGGATCTTTGGAAGTCGAAAAAGTGGATCTACAAAAACTTACTCCACTGATTCATCCATTACGAGAACTCGAGATATCTGTTCTTAATGCTGTCCAGCAAGCAACCCTTCAACAAAATGGATCCGTGGAATCGTTAAAAGAAGCGAGTGAACCTACGGCGATAATATCTGAATTCGTTTTAGAAGAATTGCAAAAAGGCATTGCTACTGTACAGGAACAGTTAGCAATTGAATCTGTGTCCGAAAAGAATCTCGAATCTTTAAAGGCAATAACAGAAGCTGTCGCCGAACTCCAAACGTCAGCAGCTGCCGTCCAACAAGTAGCTTCTTTGCAAACAGAGCAAACAGAAGAGCTCAAGGCAGCTGAGAAAGTCTCTGCTTTAGAATCATTCGCCAAATCTATGGAACAGCTTGAAGAAAAGTGCTCAGCTGTAATCAGTCAACAAAAAACAGAGTTAACTTTCGAAAAACCTGCAGCAACTGTTGCTCAAATCGTAGATGTACAAGTTCTTGAAAAGATCACCAATACCGTTCACACTTTGCGCGAGACACTTTCGCATTTGGAAGAAGAAAAGCAGCAGGAAGCTAAAGAATTGCAAAGCGTAAAGAAAGAGGAACCGGATGTAAAATTAAATGTTGCGATTCAACCACTGGAAGTATTGGAACAAGCTCTGCTCACTGCTGTTCAACAGGCGACAATTACGCAGGAAGAAACTGCAAAAGAATTTGAAGGAGCTACAGTCTCTTTGGAGAAATTAAATTTGCAGCCTGTATTAGATGAATTACAAAAATCAATAAGCACAGTGCAACAACAGATAATTGAGGATACTACTTCAGCTAATATTGAAGAAATCGCCATACTGAAGGCAGTTGAAAAACCTTTGGAGGACTTGAAGATGTCCGTGGCCGCAGTTCAAGAAATCTCAACGGTTCATGAGGATCGAGTCAAAGAAATCCAATCAACCGAAAAAGTATCACCTCTCGAAGCTTTTGCCAAATCTGTCGAAGAAGTTGGTGAACAATTGTTGGTAATAGCTAAACAACAAGAAATTAAAAAGGATATTGTACCAACAGCTTTACAAGAAAGTCTCAAAGATACCGAAAACTTTATGAATACCATAATTACGCCTGTTCACGAGTTGCAAGATATAATCTTAAAGGTTGATGAACAAAAGGTGAAAGTTCTTGAACAGAAAGAACAGAAACGAACAGTTATCTTCATGAATTTAATTCAACCACTACGCCAATTGGAACAAACGTTTTTGTCCGCCATGCAAGAAATTGCGACAAAGTCTGAAACTACTGAGAAACTTGCTCGACCTCTGCCAACATTGCAAAGTTTGCCTGTTAAACATATACTTGACGAATTAAGTAAATCTATAATTATAATTCAAGAGCAACTTGTAACGGGTAAAGGCACTTTAACTTCGACAGGAAATGACGAAGACCTCGCTGCACTGAAAACTATTGAACGATCATTGAGTGATTTAAGAACTTCGGTAACAGTTGTACAGCAATTAACAGCGATAGAAGAACCTGGCCAACAAGTTTTAGATATCGAAAACGCTTCGGCTCTGCAGACTTTCGGCAAAGCTGTCGAAGAATTCAGAAAACAGTGTGCTAGTGTTATTTCGAGGCCTAATGTTGTTGCTGCTTTAAGTGGAACAATAATTACAGATGAAACAATAAAAGTAGTAGAAATTCCTGGAAGTATCACGATACCAGCAAGAATTCTACAGGAATCCATTTCAACGATAGAAGAATTTAAAATCCAGGAAGCTGAGACTTTCGAGACCCCAGAAATGAAGAAACCTGTAACTGTGTTAAGTGTTCTCATGCCTCCTTTGCAGCAATTAGAGCAATCTTTCGTTGCAGCGATGCAAGGAGAACACGTGATTGAACATAAAACGGAAACTTTAGAAACTGACAAAGTGTCCTTTGATAAAACATCTCTTAAACCAATTTTCGAGGAATTCCAAAGATCGATAGCTGCAGTTGAAGAGCAAATGATCATTGCGGAAGGTGTGCACAGTCTATCCGAAATCGAGGATACTACAGAATTAAAAGCAATGGCACAGACTCTGACCGATTTAAAAACTTCAGTGGCGGCGATTCAGGAAATCACAGAACTCGCACCTGATTCAGTGACCGAGCTGACAAAAGAGAATGATGTTTCTGCTTTCGAAACTTTCGCAAAGTCTCTTCACGATTTAGTGGAACGAATGGCTACTATCGATCATCAACAGGTCATCATCGAGCCAACGGCAGATACCATCTCCGAAGATGCATCATCTTTGAAAACTTGGGCGGATGTTATCGACGAAGCGAATGTTCAAGTAACCGAAGCAATGGTCGTTGATCAAGGAACAATAGGATCACCATCAGAAATAGCATTCTCCATTTCCGAGGAAGAAGCATCAGCCTTAAAAGGACTAGCGAAACCATTGAAAGAACTTCGAGAATGTTTGGCTCTGGTCGTCGAAGAAAAGAAGTTCATGGATGCAAACGAAGTGGCATATTCATTGTCTGAGAAGGAAGATCTTTCTTTGTTGAAAACGATAGCTCAACCTTTGATAGAGTTAAAAAATGCAGCTGTTTCCGTCATCCAGGAGCAAACGATTGTAGAGTCTGCTAAGGAGAAATTATTCGTCGAGGGAAATCAAGAAGCTGTTCTTCATCCACTGATGGAACCTCTCGAAGAGCTTTGTACCTCAATAGCAATAATTCAGGATCAAATGCTCGTGGAATCTCTGGAGGACCGATCGAAGGATGAACTATCCTTGTTGACCGCTTTGGCAGAGCCTTTGGTCACTCTTCAGAAAAGTATTTCAGTGCTGGAGGAACGCGTAATCTCGCCGGATGTTGAATCGATACCGGAAGAATCGACCAATTGGATTACGGAGTGTATAGCAATTCCTCTGCAGGAAATTGAGAAGTCTATTGCTGAAATTCGTGAATGCACAGTGGTCGAGCCTGATACCATAGTTGCTGAAGAACAATCAAGAATCAGCACACCGGATTGGTCTGTTGTTGAGAAATTGGTATATCCTGTGGAGAGTATAAAATCGAAAATTATAGACATGGAGAACAATGTTATTACTGAAATATCAAACGAGTCTGAAGTTGAATATGAAATACTGAATACTCTGATAAAACCTCTTTCAGACGTCCATGAGAGTTTCTTATTACTAAGAAATAAATCAGAATTGAGCGTTGCCGAAGAAGAAGCTAGTATTGACGCTATTGTAGATTCTTTGTCGAATCTTGAAAAATGCATAACCGTTTTCGAGGAACAGCTCATGGAACAGAAAGATAAAAAATCTTCTATCAAAGTGGACGAGGAGAGTACGATATTTAGCGTTCTTGCTGCACCGTTGATGCAGCTGAAGAGATCTATTACGACGGTTGAGGAATCGTCGACTGTTTATCTGGAAAACTTAGAACGACCTTTGAAAGAGGTGCAGTCTGCTATGGAGGAGATTTTGAGCGTTCAAAATCAAAAACGGAAGAAGAGAACTATTTCTTCAGCGGAAGCAGAGAGCCTTTCGTTGCAGATAGTAGGTAGTATCACGGAAATTAGTAATTCTATTGAAGCTATTGATCATAAGATAGAAAGTCGAAAAGACTTACTTGGTGTTGAATTGCAAATTGAAAATGAAGCTTTGAAAACTTTGATGGCACCACTTCAACAACTTAAGACCGGAGTTGAGAAGATATTGGACTCTGAACAGATCGAGGAATCAGTAATAAGTTCTCTTTCACGTCTACAGAAGTCGATTGCCGTGATTCGTGAGCAATCAGCTGATAAACCACTTGCAGAACCGTCGCATTCGGAAACAGCAGATATAATAGGCGTTTTAAGAGCGTTGGCGCCCAGTTTGCATGAATTAGATATATCAACGGATAAAGTAAAAAAATTGTGGGCTCGAAATTTAGCTCCAGAGGGCTTGGCAGTACTTGCAGAGCCGATAAGAGAATTAGATAGCACAATACAAATCATATGTGATAAATTATTGGCGATACAAGTATTATGGGTATCAGATGATGAAAAGAAGAAAAAGAAAAAGAAGAAAGAGGATGCTGAGAAGCAAAAGCAGGAGGAAGAGGAGAATCAAAAGAAAGAGGAGGCTGAAAAATTGCAACAAGAAGAGGAACGTAAGAAGAAAGAGGAAGCAGAGATGTTGAAACAGGAAGAGGAAGAGCGTAGAAAGAAGGAGGAAGCTGAGAAATTAAAACAAGAAGAAGAAGAACGTAAAAAGAAAGAAGAAGCTGAAAAACTAAAACAAGAAGAACAAGAGCGTAAGAAGAAAGAGGAGGCTGAGAAGTTGAAACAGGAAGAGGAAGAACGTAAAAAGAAAGAAGAGGCTGAAAAACTAAAACAAGAAGAAGATGAGCGTAAGAAGAAAGGGGAGGCTGAAAAACTAAAGCAAGAAGAGGAAGAGCGTAAGAAGAAAGAGGAAGTTGAGAAATTGAAACAAGACGAGGAAGAGCGTAAGAAGAAAGAGGAGGCTGAGAAGTTGAAACAGGAAGAAGAAGAGCGTAAGGAAAAAGAGGAGGCCGAGAAGTTGCAACAGGAAGAGGAAGAACGTAAAAAGAAAGAAGAGACTGAAAAACTAAAACAAGAAGAAGAGGAACGTAGGAAGAAGGAGGAGGCTGAGAAATTGAAACAAGAAGAAGAAGTGCGTATGAAAAAAGAGGAGGCCGAGAAGTTGCAACAGGAAGTGGAAGAACGTAAGAAGAAAGAAGAGGCTGAAAAACTAAAACAAGAAGTAGAAGAACGTAAAAAGAAAGAAGAGGCTGAAAAACTAAAACAAGAAGAAGAAGAACGTAAGAAGAAGGAGGAGGCTGAGAAATTGAAACAAGAAGAGGAAGAGCGTAAGAAGAAAGAGCAAGCTGAGAAATTGAAACGGGAAGAGGAAGAGCGTAAGAAAAAAGAAGAGGCTGAAAAACTAAAACAAGAAGAAGAAGAACGTAAGAAGAAGGAGGAGGCTGAGAAATTGAAACAAGAAGAGGAAGAGCGTAAGAAGAAAGAGCAAGCTGAGAAATTGAAACGGGAAGAGGAAGAGCGTAAGAAAAAAGAAGAGGCTGAAAAACTAAAGCAAGAGGAAGAAGAACGTAAGAAGAAGGAGGAAGCTGAGAAGTTGAAGCAGGAAGAGGAAGAACGTAAAAAGAAAGAGGAGACTAAAAAACTAAAACAAGAAGAGGAAGAGCGTAAGAAGAAAGAGGAGGTTGAGAAGTTGAAGCAGGAAGAAGAAGAGCGTAAGAAAAAAGAGGAGGCCGAGAAGTTGCAACAGGAAGAGGAAGAACGTAAAAAGAAAGAAGAGGCTGAAAAACTAAAACAAGAAGAAGAAGAACGTAAGAAGAAGGAGGAGGCTGAAAAACTAAAACAAGAAGAACAAGAGCGTAAGAAGAAAGAGGAGGCTGAAAAGTTGAAACAGGAAGAGGAAGAACGTAAAAAGAAAGAAGAGGCTGAAAAACTAAAGCAAGAAGAGGAAGAGCGTAAGAAGAAGGAGGAGGCTGAAAAACTAAAACAAGAAGAACAAGAGCGTAAGAAGAAAGAGGAGGCTGAAAAGTTGAAACAGGAAGAGGAAGAACGTAAAAAGAAAGAAGAGGCTGAAAAACTAAAGCAAGAAGAGGAAGAGCGTAAGAAGAAAGAGGAGGCCGAGAAGTTGCAACAGGAAGAGGAAGAACGTAAAAAGAAAGAAGAGACTGAAAAACTAAAACAAGAAGAAGAGAAACGTAAGAAGAAGGAGGAGGCTGAGAAATTGAAACAAGAAGAGGAAGAGCGTAAGAAGAAAGAGGAAGCTGAGAAATTGAAACAGGAAGGGGAAGAGCGTAAGAAAAAAGAAGAGGTTGAAAAACTAAAGCAAGAAGAAGCAGAGCGCAAGAAGAAAGAGGAAGCTGAAAAAATGAAACAGGAAGAGAACGAACGTAAAAAGAAAGAAGAGGCTGCTAAACTAAAACAAGAAGAAGAAGAGCGTAAGAAGAAAGAGAAAGCTGAAAAACTAAAACATGAAGAAGAAGAGCGGAAGAAGAAGGAGGAAGCTGAGAAATTGAAACAGGAAGGGGAAGAGCGTAAGAAAAAAGAAGAGGCTGAAAAACTAAAGCAAGAGGAAGAAGAGCGTAAGAAGAAAGAGGAAGCTGAGAAATTGAAACAGGAAGAGGAAGACCGGAAGAAAAAAGAAGAGGCTGCTAAACAAAAACAAGAAGAAGAAGAGCGTATGAAGAAAGAGGGAGCTGAGAAGTTGAAACAGGAAGAGGAAGAACGTAAAAAGAAAGAAGAGGCTGAAAAACTAAAACAAGAAGAAGAGCGTAAGAAGAAAGAGGGGGCTGAGAAGTTGAAAGAGGAAGAGGAAGAACATAAAAAGAAAGAAGAGGCTGAAAAACTAAAACAAGAAGAAGAGCGTAAGAAGAAAGAGGAGGCTGAGAAGTTGAAACAGGAAGAGGAAGAACGTAAAAAGAAAGAAGAGGCTGAAAAACTAAAACAAGAAGAAGAAGAGCGCAAGAAGAAACAGGAGGCTGAAAAGTTGAAACAGGAAGAGGAAGAACGTAAAAAGAAAGAAGAGGCTGAAAAACTAAAACAAGAAGAAGAAGAGCGTAAGAAGAAACAGGAGGCTGAAAAGTTGAAACAGAAAGAGGAGGAGCATAAAAAGAATAAAGAGGAGGTTAAAAAAGTAAAGGAGGAGCAAAAGAAGAAGGAAGAAGCTGAGAGGTTGAAACAAGAGGAGGAGGAGCGTAAGAAGAAAGAGGAGGCTGAAAAATTGAAACAGGAAAAGGAGCACAAGAAGAAAGAAGATGCTGAAAAATTAGAAGAGGAATATCGTAAAAAGAAGGAAGAGGCCGAAAAATTAAAACAAGCAGAGCAAAAGAAAAAAGAGGAGGCAGACAAATTGAAACGAGAGGAAGCTGAACGGCGAAGGAAAGAAGAGGATGAACGATTAAAGCAGGAAGAGGAAGAACGGAAGAAGCAGCAAGAAAAAAGAAGAAAAGAAAGAGAAGAACGTTCCAAAAAAGAAGAAGAGGAGCGAGCACAGCGGGAGGAGGCAGAACGTAAAAGGAAAGAAGAAAAGGCAAGGCAAAGAAAAGAAGAAGAAGATCGCAGAAAAGCGGAAGACGCAGATAGGTTGAAACGAGAAAAAGAAAAAGAAGAAAAGAGAAGGGATGAAGCTAAACGTCGAATGGAAGAGCAAGAACAGAAAATTAGACAAGAAACCGAGAGGATAAGAAAAGCTGAAGAAGAACGTCTAAAACGTGAGGACGATACTCGAGAACGTAGAAGAAAAGAGAGAGAATTACGTAGACAAGAGGAGGAACAAAAATTATTACAGGAAGAGGAAGAAAAAGCAAGAAGAGAAGCAGAACGTAGAAGGAAAAGAGAAGAGGCTGACCGACAATGGAGAGAAGATGAAGAAAACATAAGAAGAAAGGAAACCGAACGTCTGGAAAGACGAAGAGCCGAAGACCGCCAGTACAAGGAAGAAGTAGAGCGCATGAAAAAAGAAGATGAAGAAAGAAAACGAAAAAGGGACGCTGATAGGAAAGCTAGAAAAGATGAAACAGCCAGAGCAATGAAAGAGGAAGAGGAACGTTTGCGAAGAAGACAAGAAGAAGAATCATCGAGACTTCGTATGCGAAGACAGGAACAAAGAAGTGGTGATACCTGGTCTCGAATGCGACAAGCAGAATCGGATCATTCATTAAGGAAGCCAATGGATGACAGATACAGATTTAGTCAAATTCCTTTCACTTCTCCGGACTTGGAATTTTGGAGAGATAGGCGACAAAAACCCTATCGATACGATTCAGGTTTCGATTCTGTACTTTCTAGCACTTCCAGATCGTATAGCTGGAGAGATTCCTTAACGTCTCTGAGTAAAAGAAGAACTGATGATTTCCTCGATTATAAATTACGCGATACTTCAATGGACAGGTATTACTTTGAGACAGGGTCGTACTACCGCAGAAGAAGAAAAAGGGACGAACGCATTAGTCGAGCACGCTCAATCAGTTTATTAAAGTACGAAGACTATTCCACTGGAGACAGTGACACGACCATCACACCTAGCACCTGGTCTAGGCCACCGACTCACAGTAGAACGAAAACGATCTCTCGAACCGACCTTGACGACTATGGATCTAATTTATCTTTGCACGTATCACCTACCAAGAGCGAGGTACGAATAAACTTTAATGGAAATTTTATTCAGTTGAACATGTTAACTGATTATAGACTATTGTGACACAAAACTATATTTTATGAAAAGACTATCTACAAGCTATCTAGAGATAGGTCATTTAGTATGATGTCATTTTTTTAAAACCACGCAGCAAATAATCCTTAGTAGTCGTCTGACATTTAACCCTTTGCGGACGGAGGCATTTTTGAATATCGAGAAACAATCAATTATTTAGCGATGAAACAACACTTTTTCATCGGAAAGACAGTCTGTTAATGTATACAAGTTGAAATTTACTCTTTGTAAAATAATATTTCAACGATTATATTTTAATTTTTCAACTCTAACCGTTTATATATGCACCGACAAACTATAACCAATTTTTTTTCTCAGGGCGGATATATTCGCCCGTCGTCCGCAAAGGCTTAACGTATTGGACTTCTGTCAAATATATTTCTAACAAAGAAATATAAAAAATTAAAACATTTTATTTTAAAATCGTATTTTTTCGGGTAGATCACCCCACGCGACAGAGGGAAGAAACCATCGTTTTGCACAAGACTGACAAACAGAACAGTGGGTGTCGGTATGAGAACAAGACTGACCTGTACTGTTCTTGGACATCCGGATCCACGAGTACACTGGACGAAAAACGGCGAGAAACTCGAGATATCGACAAATCGATATCGTACTCGGTTTGATAACGGTATGGCATATTTCGAACTGCATGAAGCACTTCCCGAAGATTCCGGACTGTATACATGTGTCGCTGAAAATATCCACGGAATTGCAACTACCGAATCCACCTTAAAAGTTTACCCCGATTTCCAACCAGTATTGTCACCCCCCACTTTCACAAGATCCATCAAAGGTAAGAGTTTTTCAAAAGAATATTACTATATTAATCTCATTTACTACCCTTGTAAATAAAAAAATTTAATATACAAAATTATTAAATTAACTTTTATATATAAAAAATTAATTTTAACTCATTCGATTTCCCTTGGCAGACACTTATCGATATTCCGACAACGAGTTGATCCTGGAATGCCGCATACGTGGACATCCTCCGCCAATGATTTCCTGGTTGAAGGATGGCCATGCTCTCCAGGGCGAACGATATAAGCAGAGCTATTTAGACGATGGAATATATCGACTAGAAATAGCTGCACCCAGTACGGCCGATAGTGGTCGATACATCTGTAGAGCGATGAACGATCTACGTACCGAAGAAATATCTCACGTGGTTCAGTTTGAAGGTAAATTCTCGCGTCAACTCATTTATGGAACTAGACAATATTTAATGAGTAAATGTACTTTTAAGAACGAGACCGACGATTAACGAGTAGACGAGAGAGGATTCTTGACGATGACATCAGACACGAAGTTTCCAGGAAACCACGTTTCTCTAATCTATTAAGGGATTATAGTGTTCCTACTGGTGGAACTATTGCGCTTCAAGTTGAAGTTAAAGGTATTGAGATATAAGTGTTGTGAAGTCGTAAATCACATATTATAGAGAACAAAATTGCAAAAAATCTATAACTGTTGCAGGTACACCGACACCGGAAGTCAGATGGTTCCGGGGCGAAAGGAGAGAACCAATTTCTATTCCTAGAGCGAAAACTTTCAGGGAATCGAACATCCACACTTTAATTTTACCGGAAGCAACGGAATCAGAACGAGGCACGTACGTTTGCCGAGCTATCAATGCTTATGGACATGTGGATACCATAGCCACGGTGGATGTTATATCACCGAGTACCATCGATGGCGGAAAACCGGCCATGTTCGTCTCCAGACCATCGGAAAAGTCGATTACCGTAACCGTTGGCGAGGATGTGAGCATTTCCTTTAGGATGTCTGGCACTCCTAAACCTCGAGGTAAAATGAGAAGATATTTTTTCAATTTCTTCACTTCTACATATAAAAATTAAGTCAATTATTATATTATATTTTCTACTTCTTCTCCTTTCAGTAACTTGGATGAAAGGATTAACTGACATCACCGACGGCCCAAGATCTCACAAAGAAGTTATCGATGACTATGTTCGATTGATCCTGAAGAGAGCCTTGCCAAATGATGAAGGAACATACTGCATCCTTCTTAAGAACAGATACGGATGTGACAGGACTTTCTTCTCTATAAGAGTACGTTATCTAACACTAATTATTACAATTGTATTATGGTACTTCAAATTATACAAATATATTTATTACACGAATCATTAACTATGCAGGTAAAACAACGTGCCAGGTCACTGACACCCGACTGGAGTTCTCTGAGCAGTCACACTGAAACCGGAAGTCTTTTCGGACTGTCGAGCGAAGGTCGCGAAGGTCGCGACGATGAAATGTCCTACGTTAAAAGTAAGTATATTTATTCATATTTTTAAAAAATGGTATTAATAATTATCCATTTTGTGTCATAAAATGTACTTAACGATGTTTGTTAGTTTTTGCAAATTTTTTAACTCTATTTCTGTAAGATGGATGATAAAATATTGAGATTTTGTATATGTCAAAGTGCTATGAGTATTTTTAATTAAAAGTCTAGAATGTGCAACGTATGAAGATGCTAATGTCACGTAAAATTAATTAAGTTAACGCGAATAATAATCAAACGATTATAATTAGAACGTAGACGACAATGACTACAATTACACCGTACACTTGGCCTAGCTTTTAATGGCTTTAGTCCAAGTAGACCCTGGGATGAGCCTCCGTTTAACACGACGTCAATATTTAGGCTGTCTATCTAGCGAACAAGCGTACCGAATTCTTGTTCTTGTCAAGCATCCGCAAACAAAAGCCAGGGCAAACAGAAGATAGCAATCGATTCGTTTTATTTTCATACGAGATCAAACGAAATACGGTGTTCTACTTTGAAATCGTTTCAGACCTAAAAGTATGCCTAAATACCTCTCTCAAACGTATAGAAACGACAGTTTCCAAATATCTATAATTTGAAAAAAATCTTGTAAATGAACCAGAAAATTTAAAAATATAAACGATTTCAATATTTTGAATAATAATAAAAATGTAAATGGAGTAACAAATTCAGTATCTTCGTAACTTAAAACCTGCTGAAACTTCTTTTTCGCAAAGGTATTTGTTTAATGATTTAAAAATTGCATGTACGCATACTTGGCCTATGTAAAATTGAACCTCTGATTGGATAAATGCCAACTGTGACAGTTCCTTGACCAAATCCTCAATGTATTTTAAAATTATAACACGATACACTATTCCACGTTGAATCGGAACAAATGCGAAACGAATACATCTACAATAAACAAAGAGTCCCACCTGACGTGATTTAATAGGTACACTAAACGTTGGGAAGAAAATCATCGCCTTTAGAACTGCATCGTGATTTCTAAATTAGAATCGGAAGTCCTGTGGTTGCCATATAATTTTGCAAAAATGTTGCGCTGTGCTATTTGCACTTCCATATATATAAAAACGTCTACATACATATATAACTACTTTGTCCTTCCGCATTCTCAACTCGATAATGAGCATTACATAACACAAATGGAAAAGAAGAGAAAATGTTAAATACTTTTAATACAAGAATTTAAATAAATACCCAATTCCACATAAAACAGAATAATAAATTAAATAAAGTTGGATAAAAATTTTAAAAATCCTAATATTTCAAAAAATCAAAGGCTAAACATTAATCCCACAATGTTGTTTATTTCGTTGCAAAAGTATTAACAGTTGCAACACCCATAAATCACAATCAATGTCATCTCTCCCCACGACTGGCAACTGCCAACATTTTATGCAACAAGAAACGACTTCCAAGTTCGTTATAAATTTACGTGAACACGTATCGATGAGACACGATCAATGAATTCGTACTACGAGTCGATACTCTTACAATTTGTAATTTTGAATTGAAAATAGATAAGTAATAGAACTCCGTGAGAGGAAGCTCGAGTAAGAAGAGATAAACCCAGGGCGATACCACCTACGTCCACAGATCGTGAAACACCTCTCGTCGGGTTATTTTCGTTTACCTTGCTTATTCTCCTCCCTCCGACATCCCTCTGTATCCACAAATTCAAAATTCAGTCGGCATCGGGACGCGAGTCATTTCGTATGCCCTACTTTTTTCGGTCCTTGAGCTCGAGAAAAAAAAAAGTGTACCTTGACATTTTCCATTTTGCGATATATCTTCGTAAACACTTTTGAATCTGATTTTGATGGCTGTTGATACAATGGTGTTGTGCTGTGATTAAAGAATTTTCCATTTCAACAAATTTGTGGCGAGGATCAATGTCATTTAAACTTGGATGTTACGTGAGACAGGTTTTACTCTGTCGACTATTCTTACCAAGATTTTCATCGGATGTGCTAAAAATTCAGTTTGACGTTGGAATGAATATTTAATTCACAATGAAGCCCCATGATCACGGAATCGTTTTAAAGGACGATGAGCAAATGACGATTTCTCGACTTAGACAATCGTGGACTAATAAGGATTGCTTGATCATCGACTTTTTAGAATATTTATACGGACATAGAGGTCAGCTGATAAGAAAGATAGTTAAAAGAGTCTGATATTTTTAAGTGTTAACGGCCTGGCAATTGTAATTATTGCGATGATGAGAAAAGATGAAAGTTCCTGTTTTCTCAGATGTTCCAGGACCTATTAGCAGTGAACCTGTTGTCGTTGATGGAGGAAGGAATTGGTTATCTTTAAGTTGGGGTAAAGCTGAAAGAAGAGGACCTGCACCTGTCATAGCTTACAGAGTGGATGCTTGGTTGTTGGGTAGCGACGGTGGAGCACGATGGGTCGAGGTAAAATTCCAATAACTTCTTGAATTTTCAAACACGCTACAAATGCAATGACAATATTTTGTTACTCACTTCTCGACAAACAACAATTGAAGAAATACTCGCTAATAGCCTCACTAATATGTATCAAATCAGTGGACCTTGATAATTATGATAGTTTTCTCATTTATTTTTCATTTCCAGTTATTATATTTTCGTTTTTGACTAGAAACTGAGTGCTATTTCATGGTACTATTATCAACTCCTTGAAATCGTTAGATTTTGTACTATTTTTAATCTTTGTCTTCAACAACTAAATATAATTGTCCATAAAGATATCTCTTGTTTTTGACTGAAATTTGTGTGGTATTGCATGGTACCATTATCAACCCCTTGAAATCGTTAGATTTTGTACTATTTTCAATTTGTGCCTTCAATGGTTTTTATAATCATCCATAAAAATATCTTCAAGGAACTAAATGATATAATTTAATTAGTTGGGCATCACACCGATAAATGCCTTCGACGCATTCAACCTAAAACCAGGCGGGGAGTACAAATTCCAAGTGACACCCCGAAATCGTTATGGCTGGGGAGAATCGGTGACTATGACGAATTCCGTCAAGGTCAGTGAGATCATCGATCTTCCAGAATTCACGAAAATCCTGCCAGGTCAGCTGAAGGCTCTCGAGGGGTCGACAGTTACGTTAGAATGCGAGGCAAGTGTACTATTATTAGATTTGTATAATTTCCTTGTCGCCTTCCTTCGCACATTACTCATTAAGAATACTCCGAAACGAATATTTAAAGCTTGAAATAAAACAAAATTTACAGGTTCACGGTGATTCGAAAATCGATGTAAAATGGTACCGCGAAATGACCGAAATAGATCCAAAAGACGATTCCAGATATTCCATCTATTACAATGGCTTTAAGTGTTCTCTTACGATCGGAAATATCCAGGAAAACGATTCCGGTAGATATGTTTGCGAAGCGAGTAACAGAGTTGGAAAGGTTTCATCGTTTGCTAGAGTGCTAGTCGTAGATGATCCGAAAATTATCGAAGCCGATGAGAAACTTAAATCGAGGTACTAGAAAATATATTCTAATATCAAATAATAGTAGGTAATTATGCCTTATAAAACGTATATTTGAAAATCATATTAATTATTCTAAAGATTTCTGGGAGACGGAACAGACGACAGACCACCACAATTCACCATGAGATTGCGCGATAGAAGAGTCCAAACAACGTATCCTGTGAGACTTACTTGTCAAGTACCAGGACATCCTGCTCCAGAGATCACATGGTTTAAAAACGACACAGAAATTCGCCAAGATGGTAATTGAATATTTAATTAACTCTCACCATCATCATCCACCAAATTAACAATATTTCACAATCTTATGTACATACCAAAAAAGAAAAGGATTTTGAAATAAAACCCATTAATATTATTGATCGTCAATGTGTTAACATCTTTACGTCGCCTCAATTATTTAACATGAATTATGCCTATAATAAAGGACCATTAATAATCATTGCTACTCCTTTCTCTTTTTACCTTATCAGATCGCCACGTTTTCTGGGACGACGAGCCCAACTTCCACACCCTGGAGATTACTCATTCGACACTGGAGGATTCCGGATGTTACATGGTGACAGCAAGGAACGCAAACGGCTCAGTGTCCTGTAGATGTATTCTCGTCGTGGACAAGGGAATTCGCGCTTACATAGCTCCGGAATTTCTCTCCGGCCTCGATGCGGCTTACACGGTCAAGTTGGGAGGTGAACTGCGAATGACGGCTCAAATCGAGGCGTATCCGAGCGTCGGTGTCGTATGGTAAGCGCCGACCTAATAAACAAACCAAGAGTTAGCAAATCCGATTGTTACGCACGATTTGTTGTCAATTCTCCAAAGTCTATTACCTTTTGCCGTCATATATCGCAATTACAATTTTAAGTGGGATTGCAATCATCTTATGGATTACAATTTAATTATAATTTAGGAAAAATTCAAGTGTCGAGGATTTGAACTTTGTTCTGCTGATTGAAAAATTCATATTTTTGCACTACTTTTAGGCATCGAGATGGTATTCGCCTTCGACCAAGTAGAAGAGCAGTAATGACCTTGAATCACGATGGTACCGTTGAACTGTCCTTGGCCATGGTTACTCAGAGGGACGCTGGAGTTTATAATTGCACTGCTACCAACGAAGTTGGTCATGCCGAGACATCTACGAGGGTGGCAGTTATGGGCTCTGAAATTCGTGATGAAGAAACGTCAGAAGGAGTGCCGACTGTATCTGTTGCATCGGCAGATATTCCGTGAGTCATTTATAATTATTTTCTCATAAATAATCTGTCATTGTAGAATTAACACTAGAACTACCAAACCAGTCAAAATGACTGGTACACAATTTTTTCAAAAAATGCTCCAAGTTTATATAACAGTCATAGAATAAATATTTTACGTCTATATCAATAAAAATAAATCATCCAATCGATCAAATTTTCCGTCGCTTGATTCCTCCTTTCTCAAAGTACTTATTTAATTTATTAAAATATGTTGGATTTGACGCCGGTAGTTCTAGTGTTAAAAATGAAGACTATGGTATTAAATTTTTTTTCACTGAATACTTGCAGATATTCAAAGGAACCCTTGTTCGTAACTAAACCCTTGTCTACGGAGGCCATCGAGGGTGATACCGTGATTATATCCTGCGAGGTGGTCGGTGATCCTAAGCCAGAAGTGATGTGGCTTCGTGATTTTCTCAAGGTAATGAGAATCTTTGTAACATATTAACTCCAAAGAATTGTAAAATCCAATCGATTAATTCTATGGGGTCGGATGATAATGTGTCGATTGGAGGGAGTCACGTAGTTTCTAACGTTTCCAGTATCGCACATAAATAAGATCTCGGTTGAACTAAATTTCACAATACGTTTGCGCCGCGAAACGTGACCAGCATAAGATCAACGAGCTCAGCTTTTTCTTAGACAAGATTGATTTGCCGATCACTGGCGATTTGTCATCACTGTGCAGTTTCAAATAAAATGGAGCAAACGGTGACTATTTTTCCTGAAAAGTGGGGAGTAAGAGGAGCAAAAGAGATAGTTTTGTCACTCAATCGATTACCGACGATTGACAATTGATGACGATGATGATCGTAGAGAAAAGGAAATAATGTGTTGCCGGTAAAATGACGTGTCCCTAATGCCGCCTTGATCCATAATGTGGGTCAAGGTAATTGCGAAAAAGAAATGACAACGTAACGTGCCACATTATGCCCATAAATGGGCCAAGCATTATATGCGCCGGGGAAACGGCATTGATATTGGACGTTTCTTTAAAAGGTAACAGTAACTTACATGAGGTTAGATACCCGAGATGAAAGAAAGCGAGAAATGTGTTGCACAATCGATAGGAAGGTTCTAAGTGCGATCAGAAGTATTTAGTTTGCCATGTCTGATCACTGGACGGGTGCGACTACTGACGCGCTAACTCGATACGTCCTACAGAAGCACCAAAGACTTTCTATTGAAAAGATCAAAACATATATTACAAATTTCAACACCAAAATTTATCTTCTAATTAATAACATCTAATAAAAACCAATTAACAATTTACTAATATAAATAATATAAATACAATTCCATTCACGTTTTAATCGTTGTCTCCTCGTATGAATTCTTCAGATCCTATTCCGACAATGTCGTCAACGTAATTACGTTCAGTGAATATAAATTAATGATCATTTTGAAGACACGTCGTTATTACAATGCTCTTTGTTAATTCGGAGTCGTTCGATCGAAAATAAGACCTTTGCGATCGCTTATACATGTTTTAATTCACCATACATAGTTATATTTTAATTGATTAACATTTCAAACAATATATAGATTTAAAAGTAATGTTTACGCGGAGGTTGGTAATCATTATTCAATCAATGACTATTTGTCACCTGGAGCACGTCAAATATTCCTTCGGCTGAGCTAAATCGGAAACCGGAAACGAGGGCTGACCGGAAAAACGCGAGTATAAGGCATCGACGTCACACGGGGGATATCTGCATAATGAAAAAGAGTGTGGTGAAGAGCCTCCCCACTTTTCCCAACGAACTCGGCTTTCTTCGTCGATGGATCGGTACTGCAAAGTACAGGCGGCAAAACAGTCGCCGCGTGACTTTGGCGAACGAATAGCCACTCCGTCCTCTACCTAGTCCTCTCGATCGCAATATTAACGAAGATCGATCGGTGAAATGAATACCTCCTTGTCTGAATATTTTCAACGGCCATCAACGATATCTCGATCGAGAAAGTGACGTTCCGTACCCGGAGAATCACCGGAAGACCCAGTGCATAACGATTTCAAATTTGGATACGCGTAGCCGATATGGAAGTCTAAACCGTAAGCGGTTAAATGTATAATTGCTAATCTATCTCTTTTTTTTCTAATACATTCGGTGCTATATTAATAACTATAATAGATACCAACAATTAATAGCTATAATTACAATTAACTATTTTCCTTTCGTTATATATGAAAACTGAAAATAGATTTGATCATTTCAGAATTCTATTAATCTTGAATAATAATCCCAATTAAAGCACTGTTCAAAATCATCTGTCGTACGCTTTCCGCATTTTCGCAGCTACTTCATTTTCTTTCTGTATTGAAATATCATCATGATTCTAATCAAGCATCGAGATCTCCAAGCCGAGATCCCCGTTGTATGAGTCACACGGGGTTTTCTTCGTCTCTCGTTAGGACATTCATCGAACTAACCGATATCGAAGCGCTAATGTCAGCGCCTATTCCCTGAAAAGTTGGCCAAGTCTGACTTTACTCTCTGATTCTCGGCTGTCGGCCGGTGGGACATTCCCGACACGTCGCCACTGCGAATGTACGAGCAATCGAGCCACCAAATACGTCCAAGCTCGTTTTCAGTACAGCTGCAACTGCTAAATGTGGAAAAAAACCGGCGCTGATTTCACGATTACAACCGCTGCTCGTCTGTCGAAAATTCTAGGTTGAATAAACAATAGTCTCGCTCATGGTCTTCCTCCTTGGTGAACGTTCTATCAAAGACTGCCTTACGTATACACAGTTTGTTTTCTTTTTCGGGGATCGTTATCATCGATCTGTGTTTTGTAATAATTCCAACGACCTGGAAAAAACATATTGGCTCAGCAATTTGGCAATTTAGAAACGAGGTTGTTAGCGATATCAACGCACACTGTGCTCTGAAATGTTGCAAGAATGAAATTAAAAACGATATGACAACGATAATTTAAAATGATTTCAAGTGAAATAATTTCTTAACACTTAGTTCTTGTTGAAAGATATTAAATGAATATTTTTGAAAGAGTTCACCGGAAGTCTTGATTATTCTATTTAAAAAATAATCATCAACGTTTGAAACGCATTTGATGATCGTTTCGGAATCTACGCAGACGGAATGTTTTACTTTACAGTTATATATAGATAAATATGCGATGACATTGCAAGAAGTCCTTGCGTTGATCGGTTCTGCTTCAGTTTATGGCGCCTCTCTTCCGTAACGGGAAGTGTCGTCCGCATACATTTCGTCGTAGGCGAACCGTTCTGCACCTGAGACAGGTGAAAGACAGATGGGTCTCAGAAGGTCCATTATGTCATGATTCGACTTCACGCATTACAAATCGTGAAAACTTCATTCGCCGTGTCGATATCGCGACAAATCCGACTTGTAGAGATCAACCGATATACAGCATGCTCTCCTTAATTTAACATCGTGTAAAACCAATCAAAATTTTACCTTCCTTCTACACTTCTAAAACCACTCCTTTCTGTAACAATTTATATAACATAATCTCACATATAAAGTTCATAAAACCAAATACAATCCCCTTCAACCCTTGCAAAGCGAGAAGAAATTAATCTCCAGTGAATCGCAACGTTTGTCTATAATTCTCAAGTTTTGACGAAAGCTCGCGTGATGAAAAGTCGTACAATTAATAATGGAAAACAGTAATATTCGTCGGCATGTCATACGCGCAACAAGATCAGTCTCGAACGATCTGTTCGACTTTCGCTCCCTATATGGACTAGAGCCCCGACGAAGACGTTTCTCATCTCACTTTTATCGCTATCCTTTCTTCTCGCTCTCTGAACCGCCTCACGCTGTGTTTTAACCCCGTACGTCCTTTAAAAGCGATAGCCAGTGTCAATTATTACCTTTACACCTTCGTCAGACATCGATCTTTTAGCTGTGCCAAATTTGATTGAACGTCTCTTACAACATACCCCAAGTAAGGAAGAGACTCATAAAAAAATAATGGCTCTATTAGATGCAAAAAATAAATAAAAGAAAGAATAACTTTTCACCCCATTTACGACCTACCACTTGAAGTAGTATAGAAACTGTGTCAATAGCTTTATCACTCACAAGAAATCCACTCGAAGACGTCCTCAGAAGAGATCTCATTGTCAGAAGTAAGCAAAAATGATTTGCCAGTCGACCGTGTTAAATTGTAACGCGCGTAAAAGCCCAGCCAGGAATGGTTGTAATTGCTCAATTGAGAATTATCGCCAGTGAAAATGAAAGTTCCCTTTTAATCAGCGGATCACTCAGGATGACCCTGATGTGGGCGTGAGAGTCACGGAAATATCTGGATGTGGGTCGAGGCCGTTCTTTGAGGTCACCGTAAGGTTAGGGGGGCAAGCGCAGTTTGGACTTCAAGCTTGAGAGCATTTCTCTTTCCTTCGACGGGTAGTCATCCTGATGCTTGTCCGCTGATTGTTCCTCTACGCACTCGGGTTACGCGTTGTTATTGTCAGCGATAAAACTGACTCAACGTGCCGTAAGCGCGAATTTTCTCGCGCTTTGATAACAACAGATTCAAAGCAACTTATAATGTTTCTTCGGTGAGAAAAGATTTGTTGAAGAAATTGTCAAGAGGGGAAGAAACTAAGATTGCAATACATCAAGAATTTTTATTTATATTCTCTATAGCGATTTTTCTATTTTAGTCACTTATTTGGAAAAATGCAACGATGGAATTTATGATTATTTATGATTTAATGATAATATTTTTTTGTATTTAGCACGATTATTATAGAGACGCACCCCATTTCCGGTCGGTCGGTGCAGGACCTCAGTACCGTTTGGAGATCCCGTATGCAAAACTCGATTTCACTGGAACGTATTCCGTGATCGCCCGCAATTGTCATGGGGAGGCCAAAGCCATAATTTCCTTGCAAATCTATGCGAAAGGTGAGTATTCTGGCCATCGTATTTTGGATACGGGTTTGATCGAATTGTGTTTCCAGGTCAAGGGAAGGAGGAGAAGATGAAGAAATCGGGGGTCAGACATGGGTAAATTATAGCATTATTAGCTCTCATAATTATCTACAATTTTATTAAGTGCCGAAGCTATTGCAATAAATAATTAACAATTTTCAGGAAAGTATTAACTTTGCCGATAATAACCAGAGAACTTCGAGATCTACGATGCTGCGACGGGGATGCCGTAACTCTCGAGTGCAAAGTTCACGCGACACCGGAACCTCCATTGGTTCGTTGGGAACGTGGTGGAAAGGTAAAAAACACATACTAATATATGCTTAAAATTGTAAGAAGATAAAACCCACATTATATTTCGCGTTCCAAGCATTTGCTTACTTTGATTGTATCTTTACTTAAAAATAATTATTCTAATAATTCTAATTCCAATTATTATTAATACTTATTAATAATTCTATTTCTAATGTAATTACTAATAATTCGAATTATTTGTAAATGTTACTTTAAAATAGACATATGTGGCCTTATGTTTATCTCGTACCACTTCGTTCTCCGATATAAAGGAGAGCAGATTAAGAATATTTGAAAGAATCTCCATACTTCATCATTATCCATAAATCTTTATTTAAAAATAATTATTCTAATAATTCTAATTATTAATAATACTCATTAATAATTCTATTTCGAATATAATTACTAATAAGTAATTCTAATTCTAATTAATTATTAATAATAATTCTAATTATTTGTGAATGTTACTTTATAATGTATATATAAATGTATTTTTATAATTACCTCGTACTGCTTCCTTCTCCGATATAAATGAGAGCGGATTAAGAATATTTGAAAGAATCTCCATACTTCATCATTATTTATAGATTCTATCCATGGATGGTGACTTTGCCAGCGAATTTGATGGTGAAACGGCACGATTGAGCATTCAGCATGTTTATCCAGAGGACGAAGGGGAGTACACATGCGTGGCATACAACGACCTCGGAAAAGCATTCACGTCGGCCTGCTTAATTGTAGATGGTAATTCCCTATAAATTATACCAGCTCGTTATCTATCGCAAAATCGATGACAGATCAGAGTAACCTACGTTTCTCCATTACGTTTGTGAATTCGATGTAAATTATTACCTGTTTCTCAAACACGCCCGATGTCACGCATCATTACGCCCTTTCATTAGGCCGCACGCAACGCGATGACTACAAACGAACATGTATAAATTTATGATCCATCGAGAGATCGAATCATCGGTGATGTTATGAGGCTCGAGCACGGTGAAATTTCACGTTAAAAGATAAACATCGAATTACGATAGATTAATAAAGAAACCTTACAACGATCTTTCGAAACGCTTATTTCAGTGCCCGAGGGAAAAGAAAACGTACTGAGTCAAAGACTGACGAGACCAATGGGTCTCCTGTCAGCAGGATCGACACCAAGGTCGACGCCTCGTTCGACACCGATCAGAAGCTTATCTCCTGCGGTATCGCGTAAGTAGTATCAATTAAATCTTCAAGATAACGTTAAAGTATCGATGGAGGATGTAATATGAAATTGTAAATGGCAAATACAACCGACAGACGGACGAGAGCTTAGGTCTCCTCAGCTTCTACCTAGGACCAGATCGAACGCGAGACGTCCAAAGATTTCTCCTCCGAAATTCTATGCGGTGCCCCATAATCGTGTCGTCGAGGAAGGTGAGACAGTACGATTCCAGTGTGCCGTTGTAGGACATCCAACACCATGGGTGAAATGGGACAAGAATGGTATGATCGTGACACCCTCGGCGAGGGTGACTGTAAAGGAGAGGGATGACGTGAAGATACTGGAGATCGTGGAAGTAACGTTGGAAGATGCAGGGTTGTACAGGGTGATTGTGGAGAACGATTTTGGTCGCATTGAAGCGAGCGCACGGCTGGAAGTGATAAGTTAGTAGATATAGAATTAAATACTGTCAATGTTTGTTAATTTAACCCTTTGCGGACGGTGATATTTTTCAGTGTTAGAGAGAAAATCATTTATTTGATATTTCAAAACCACCCTTTTATCAGAATGTTAGACTATTAATATATACAAATTATAAATTACTATTTCTGTAACCATATTTCAACGGTTGTATTTCAATTTTTCAACTCTAACCATGTAGTTACGCGGAGATAAACTATAATTAAATTTTTTCTCTGACCACATATATGCGTCGCTCGTCCTCAAAGGGTTAAACTGATTGTCTTTGTGTGATGTTTACTTTATAGATCGTCAATTGTTGGGATCGGTTGCTCGAACAATTAGAACTAGAAGTGCATCGCCGAGAACTTATCCGTCTTTTGGTCGAAGTCTTCTAGATACGACGACGAGAATAAATGGTCGGTTGTACCTCGATTGTGGTATCAGAGGAAGTCCTAGTCCAACGCCAACATGGTACAGGTAGGAGAAATGAGAAATGGAAATTAGTGGGAAAGAAATTCGTCTTTTTTAACGAATGTAAATACTTAAACTTTCTTAATGGTACAATGAGAATTGAATTTGTTTAGAAATGGACGACCTTTGGAACGGTCGAGCAGAATAAAAAAGTGTTTCGACGGTAAAACGGCTAAAGTCGAAATTTCAGAAGTGAAAGCGAGCGACTCCGGTAAATACACTTGCGTGGCAACGAACGTCCTTGGTGCGACTAGAAATACGTGTCAGGTAAATATTCTAATGGGTCGACGGTTGATTCCTCGCTTCGTCAAGAGACATCTTTTTTATTTGTAATCATATTTCCTTAGGTGACTGTTCTCGATCCTCGTGATTCATCCAGTCGCGACAAAGATCCACCGAAATTCTTGCAGAAACTGCCGGAAGATTCGATCGTCATGGAGGGACATTGTTACGAACTTCAAACCAGACTATCAGGTATCATATTTAAAAAAAATCTCTATTGACATTATCAACCAGCAATTAAAATTAATGAAATTTTATCAACGATAACATTAAGGAATCGATTGAATTTTAACAAATGAAATTAACACTAGAACTACCAAACCAGTCAAAATAACTGGTACACAATTTTTTCAAAAAATTCTCCAAGTTCATAGAAGAGGCATATAAAAAAAATTCTACGTCCATCACAAAAGACATAAATCACCGAATTGATCATCCTTTCCGCCACTCGATTCCTCCGTTTTCAAAGTACTTAATTAATATATTGGAATATGATAGATTTAACGCCGGTAGTTCTAGTGTTAATAACTATATCGTGCTAGAATTCTATACGAATCAAATAATTAATTTTGAGAATGTAGAAGAAAGTGAATAAAGATTAAGGTGAATACAATTTTCAGTTAATACAGTTATTACAACGACGGGTTAAATTGAATAAAAATTTTGAATTTCTAGGTACCCCACCTTTCTCGGTTGTCTGGCTGAAAGATGGCCGTGAAGTACCTGATAACGATTACTATAAATATGTCGTATACGGGGACGGTGGAATATCTCTCAGATTATCAAACGTTTGCCCACAAGATGCTGGCGAATATAGTTGCATTGTTCGGAATAATTTCGGGGAAACATCTTGCAGCGGTCTCTTCGCCGTTCAAGGTACGGTGAAAGTAAAAGCATTTTCTATTGATAAAAAAAAAATAGAGGATAATTTTGGACTATGCCTCGTGCAAAAATTACATTTGTATTGCGTGAAGTAATATTTTTCAATGGACCTCTTTCATTGTTCGCTAGATTACAAAGGCTTCCCAAAACTGGCACCTCAATTCACGAAGACGCCATTGTCGGTTGTAACGAGCAAGGGTAAAACAGCATGTTTCTGTGCCCGTATTCAGTGTGGAAAATCTATGGAAATCGTATGGGCAATCAATGGAAAGGATGTTAAAGATAATCCGAGATGTAAGGTAGGTGAACTGACTCCAGGTTTGCAATTATTTTCAACGATAAAGCAAACATTGATACTTTACTGCCGAAGGACGATATGTCATCGTTAGCAACACTCATATCGATGTACTCCATGAAATTTTTATTTAGTTTGCTCCTATAATATTAGTAATTTCAT
Organism: Cerceris rybyensis; assembly: GCA_910591515.1. Lineage (NCBI taxonomy): Eukaryota > Metazoa > Arthropoda > Insecta > Hymenoptera > Crabronidae > Cerceris > Cerceris rybyensis. The sequence goes on from OU342790.1 coordinate 13,799,535, forward strand.
AACAAATAATTGAGAATACACAATTTATACTTTGCGTCCTCATATCCAACTATGAACAAATTATGACTCTTTCAATTATAATTACTGCTTATAATAACACCGACCTCTTCACTTTTGCGAGCAACACCAGATGAATATCTGATATTATATAATACAAATACAATAAATACAGTTACCACGATTTGAAATACATTTGTCATTAATTTAATCTACTTGTCCGGTCGACACTAAAAGGGTTAAGGAAACTAAACGAAACTGAAAATGAATTGTTACAATATTTTTTGAAAGGTGGAGAAGGATGGCAACACTAGTATCTTGAGGATACACGAAGTATCACCACAAGACGCGGGTGAAATTCGCTGTACGGCATTTGTCACCGGAAAAGGACCATCCATCAGCTGCACCGCGGAATTACAGCTAGATCGACCTCTTCATAGCTTCCATAACAACCTCCGAAAGTACGAAGATATACATAAAAACACGGAAAACAAAGAAGTAGCAACAAATGGAAATTTCAAGCGAGAGAATTCTCTACGAAAAGGAAAAAAAGACTTATCATCGCCACGGTGTCAACGATACGAGCCTCGTGTCAGATCATCATCGTTACCTCTGAAAGATACGCCGAGTCCGCAAAAGCTTTCTCCTCTACCCTCGAAGAAATACATCCCTCAAAGTCCATCACTACGTGCAAAGAAAACTTGCGAAGATAAGCGAAGCTCAAAAATTAATTTATCTAAAGATAAAATCGAATCCGAAGATATTCCTGCAAAAGTCCAAATAATAAGTCCGTCAAAACAAACATTAGCTTCAAAAGGGCAAGGGTTATCAAATACTTCTGAAGAAATATCCTTGGAAGAAAGGAAAAAGACAACACTCTTAGAAAATCCAAAAGAGTGTAATAACATGGCGGAAAGAAGTGAAGACTCCTTCGCGGCAGAAAGTATTCAGAAGACCATCGAAGACACTAATTATGACGATATACCGGTATTAAATCTCCAGTGTCCTTCGGCCACGGAGAAAGAGGAAAAGTGTCCGATTTCAGGAATTAACGGTGACGTTGAAACGAAAGCGGAAGATACGAACTTGGCCTCCAAAGAATTCATTGCGGCTAGCATAATAAAGGTACCGGCTGACGTCACGGTATTCAGAGGAAACAGGGTAGTCCTCCGTGCCTCTTATCGGGGTCATCCTGAACCGAATGTCAAATGGCTTCGAGCGGTAAGCATAATTTAACTACTTTCACTCCCATTCTTCTTGCCGTTAAGAGAAAAAAAGTCGAAATAAAATTCATCAGTTTAGCTTTTTTCCGTTTACAAAGTTGGAACGAAAGGAGGAAAAACAAGGTACTCTTTGATCAATTGATAAAATAGATTGGTTCCACTTTCGATCGATGGTTGCGATAGATCGTTTTGTTTGACACTGAACGAATCGTAAGAGCGACACTCTTCATCGGATAAAAGCAATCGTTGTTGTCCATCAAAGGAATCATTGTTCCTTTAGTTTACATAGACTTAACGTAGCATGCGGTAGAAAACGATAATTTATCAAGTAATTTGATAGCGTAATTTAGAATTGAAATCCTTGACGCACTTCATCAGTAAATATTTATCAATCACAATGCTATTAAACGCTTGATCGATGCATTTAGCTCGAGCCGGTATAAATATATTCTTCAAATTGTTCAAGAGAAATCTGAATATCGTTTGCGCGTGCCAAAGTAATCTTTGCACATCAAATACGATGTACAATTACACCGAGTCTTTATCAGTACAAATATACCGTTATTCTCGGGCGTTTTGAGAAATGTCTGCTAAAAAGTTAACGTATTTAGACAGAATACATGGACACTTATGTTGATTGTAGATCACACATTCGAGTAATGTGGAAGTTTTGAAAAAAATTCTATTTACAGGGTCGTGTACTGGCACCAAACGAAAAGACTGCAATTACTTACGGTGGTGGTGTCTCTTGCTTAATTTCGGACAACGTCACTGCCGATAACGCCGGAAAATATGAGGTTTCCGTTGAAAATTCATTAGGAAGAGATCGAAGATTCTTCAGCGTCGCTGTTGAAGGTGAGTTGTAAACAGATTTCCTTACATTTTCCTACTGCTCAGTTACATTCTTTTAATTAGACATACCAAAGGAATGAATATATTATTAGATCGTTAGATAAAGATAATATTTTCGTACATGATAATAGTAAACATGAAATTCATCGTTAGGACGAGCACGGCTCTCGTTGTGCTGTTCAGACAGACTTTACGAGCACGAGGAGACAATTAATATTTGCAGAGCTTCGAAACGCAGTCTTACATCATTCGTTTAAACTCCTGTACCGCTGACATAACACACACAGAATGAATACGGCAATCGAACATCTGTGTCTTTAATAGTAGGAAACTCAACATAGATTGTACTATCTAACACACTTTAATAGATAATACAAGAATTTTCATACAACACAAATTTCCATCTTCATCAAACCGTACGAGTAACGTTAAGTCCTGGCTGAATCTACTTATCTTAAAGTGTCCACCATTTTCATTCCTATTCGACATTCTATTCAAATCTCTATTGATTAAAGTTTTAATAAACACTAAACTGGTGCAAAAAATAGTGCAACTTTTGTTCTATTCATCCCAGATTTTTTAAACTTAATAACATATATTTCTTCAAAAAATTCATCGATACATCGGCGCCATAACTCATAACACTAATTAACACTAGAACGACCGGCATTAAATCTATGACATTCGAATATATTTAATAAGTACTTTGAAAAAAGGGGTTTCAAGAGGCAGAAAATATAATCAATTCGGAAATTTGTATTTTATAAGATCAGCTTAGAATTTCTAGTCTAGGAGTCCCTTATAAACTTAGGGAATTATTGGAAAAAATTGTGAATAAGTCATTTTAACTTACTTGGTCGTTCTAGTGTTAAGTAACTCGAATTTGTCAAAAGTGAACCAAGTGCAGTTTTGACGATCTCGTCCAAAGGATCTTCACAGTTACGTATACTCTCGCCTCTCGGGACATGTGTAAATATAATTTAGAACGAAACATCCATTGTTCCACGTGCGTAAGCGCGTGTCACACGGTCCAGTTCCTCTTCTTGCGTACAAGGCAGACGACAGTCTCACGTGACGTATCGCGCAACAACTCCTCCTTCCATCGTTTCTTCTTTATGCCCCACTATTCGGTTCTTCAATTCTTCCTCCTTCCATGGGATCATGAAACAGTATCGAAGAAGTGCGTGTGCCGTGGAAACCTGGCCGATTCGTTCTTTCAAATCATGAGACACGTTTTCAAATTGACCCACAATTTTGACTTTGTCATTTGACTTTTTGCGTAATCATCCCAAGATCTTTGCTCTTTGGAGTTTAATCATATCCACGTTGTTTAACGAACGAGAAGAGAATACATAATATATCGGTTGAACCGAGACCGCGAGAAATGGGTAATACTTTGTTTTATCATTGATAAGAAATCTTGACTGTGGAAGATGAACTTAATTGGCATTGTAAATTAATCGCGGTGTCTCGTGAAATTTATACAGCAATTACATGTCAAATGCAATTTTTATCAACTTAATGTTATTTGAGATAATTTATCGTTATATTTTGGCGCGTTTGGATAACGGAAGATCGACGTTCAAAGTTTTCAAGGTATCGCGATAGAAATTAAAATCGTCTGGCACGATTGAACGACTAGAAATGAGGTTGAGAGAAAACACGTATTAAAAAGTTCTTGTTTATAATTTCAAATGACCCGGTGTAACGTCATACCCTTGACGCGTTCTTTGTTGGCGATGAGATTTAGAAAAAACCCAACGGCCATTGAAACCACGGTGGTACCGAGAAGAATAAATTATTTTTCTCGTACACTTGGTCTTATTTCTTACAAAACCTTTTCAAATACCACATTCTAATAATCATAACAACAAAAAGTTTACCATCAACTCCGGATTCTAAATCAGTTGAAAATTACACCGGTTATTCAACGCGATAAACAATTACAAAAGAAACATTAATTCTTGCATCATTATTAGAGGAAAATTACAAACGTCTTTGCAGGTCCACCCGATCCACCAGCAGGTACACCGAGTGTTTCCTGTTCCAATGGTTCAGCGACGATTACCTGGAGATCGCCGCCTTACGACGGAGGCTGCACAGTAACCGGATATTCCGTGGAGATGAGCCATGCGGATGAAACTACTTGGACAGTCATCACCGAATCCTGTCATTCTTTAAGCTACATAGTACCAGGACCAGGTACAGATATCATTGTACCTGGTGAGAGTTACAGATTTCGAGTCAGGGCGGAGAATATTCACGGAGTCAGTGAGCCTGGGTTGGAGTCTGACCTTGTTAGGATTCCTACTGAAGGAGAAACGACACTGCCGGAGGACGAAGAGGGTAGATATATTAAAAAATATTTTAATCGATGGAATAAAATAGAGAGTGAAATTTACATTACAATAAATCATATGTCTTTTTGTTTTCTTTTTTTATAAGAATTCGAACCACCTTTCGAGGCTCGTATAGTTGAGATGGAAGATGGGCAGCTTTTTGGTGAACGGTACGATGTTTTGGAGGAACTTGGAAAAGGAAGATACGGTATTGTTAAGAGGGTCGTGGAAAAATCATCGGATATGAGTTTCGCGGCTAAGTTTGTACGGACTATTAAGACGAAGGATCGGGAACAGGTACGAGAGGAAATTAGGATTATGAATATGCTGCGACATCCGAAGCTTCTTCTTTTGGCGGCGGCCTTCGAGAGTCCTCGAGAGATCGTCATGGTCACCGAATAGTAAGTATGCGTGTATAAATAAATGAAGATTGTAAATAATAAAATTTTGTCGATAATACCTAGTGATTATCGAAAGAATAAGAAAATATACGAATCGATCCTCTTTTAGCATTTCCGGTGGCGAACTTTTCGAGAGGGTGGTCGCCGATGATTTCACCCTCACTGAAAGAGACAGTATTATTTTCATGAGGCAGATTTGCGAAGGGGTTGAATATATGCACCAAAACAAAGTAGTTCATTTGGATTTGAAGGTGAGAAACTATTGTTAAAACGAATGAAGATTATTAATCAACGACGATTTTAATCATTCTACACATTTTAGCCGGAGAACATAATGTGCAGAACACGAACATCCCATCAAATCAAGCTAATCGACTTTGGGCTGGCTCAAACTCTCAAACCAGACACGCCGATCAGAGTTCTCTTCGGCACACCTGAATTTATTCCACCGGAAATTATAAGTTACGAGCCCATTGGTACCGAATCTGATATGTGGAGTGTCGGAGTAATTTGTTACGTTTTGTAAGTAACATGTCACATAAACTATATTCAAAAATTCGTAATTCTGAAACCTCTGACAATCCTCCATTTTTCCTAATATAGATACAGTCCGACAACTCTAACTTGGCTAGTGAGCGACAGTCTCCCGTTTTCAACCGCTTATTTCCGCTATTTCGTTTTTGGAAGTCTCAAACTCAACCTACGGAAGTAAACAACTATGTGGAGCGTGTACTATAGAAAACTGGGTTTTGAAATTTCAAAAAAGAAATGGCGGGAATGGGCTTCTAAAATCGTGTGATTCCACCGCTCGCTAGCCATTTTTCAGTTGTCGGACTGTACCATAATTTATGTTTAATATTTCTTCTAATGAATAAACTTGGAACAAATATTTAGATTAACCGGTTTGTCACCTTTTATGGGAGACAACGATGCCGAAACCTTCGCCAACATCACTCGAGCGGATTACGATTTGGAGGATGAAGCTTTCGATGCAGTATCGAACGATGCCAAGGACTTCATCAGTGGTCTACTAGTCAAACGAAAGGAGTACGTATCCACAATTTTTTTTCTCTCGCTTTGATATATTGTGGATATATTCTAAGTAATATATTTTTCAAAATTTCCTATTAGATTACGAATGTCGGCAAGGCACTGCTTGGAACATCCTTGGATGGCACAACATGCCGAAGCAATGAGCAGAGTCGCCCTGCCGACTGAGAAACTGAAGAAATTCATCGTACGAAGAAAGTGGCAGGTATGGAAAAATGCAAAAAATTTCAATAAAATTTGTAAAATTCTCCGTTTGAATTTCGTTTTTGCTTTACTAATATAACAATCTTCGATAGCGTGAAATTTCTATAATTCTTACTTTCCTAAGAAGTAATTATTTTTCGATGGAATAAAACAATGTTAGTTTGCATTATTTTGTGTATTTTGCATGAGTTTGATTTTCCGTGTGCGCCTTTGTCTCTGTTTGTTGCAATAGAAAACAGGAAACGCCATTCGTGCACTGGGAAGGATGGCAATCCTTTCGGCAAATAGTAGAAGAAGTCCAACGGCAACAGCTGAATCTTCACCTACCTCTGAATTATTATCAAATCCAATCGAATTAAATCGCACCAACGGTACAGAAGTAACAATCAGCGATCAAAAGTCCCCGGAAATTCAAATAGCTCAGGAAAAAATCATAGAAAGTCCACCTATCGTTGATACATGCGAGAGAAGCATGTATTCCTTTTGTTACAAGACAGAATTAAACATTTTATCACGAGAAACTTTAAACGAATCTCCAGAGAGCGAAACAAGCATGACGTTAGACTTGGATGATGTATCATTAAAAACTGAATACCCCAGAAATGACTCGAGGTCGTGTTCGGATAGAAACGAGTCCGAAGACAGCGAAGAAACTGATATCTCGCAGAAAACGGAGCTTGAAAGTGATCTTTACACGCAAGACTTAATTCCTTCGAGAGACCTTGAGAAATCTACCGTGGAATGTCAAGAGGAAACATCAGCAAGCGACAAAAACCCATTGGATTCAAACAGTCTTACAATCGCATTGACGAAGGACATTTCAGAATCGAAGGACACAGACGAAAATTTTTCGCATTGTCACACGGAATTAACGATGTCTGATAACGACAATTCCGAGGAAACTTCGAGGATTGAAAGTACTCGTGATAAGCCGGAAGAAGAGATAATCACGCAATCTCAGAGACTTCGACGAGTGTTCAGGGGAGACTCTCGAGATTCCGGTATCGGCGATTGTAGCTCGAATCTTTCTGCTTCTTCGCAACAAGTGAACGAACTTGGAATCGTCTCGATCATTGAAGAAGAAACGGACAATGATAATCACTGCGGTGACGTCAGAGAGAAGAAGGAAAAAGTGGAATCGTTGAAGGATCGCGAGTGCTCGGGGAACGACAATGTTTCTGGAAACATGAGGGAAGCAGATGTTGTTGATCCAAAGAGATGTAATGCCAAAGGAGATGGGGAAGTAGCTACGCTGAGTGGTGTGACTAAAGCGCGTGAAATTAATCGACAGAATGAAGGTTTGTTAAATGTGCTATTCCTTTCCTTGGTATTTTCCGATTTTAACTGCTATGGTTGGCTCGCAAGTGTTTCGTTAAACCAACAATTAACTTGAATATTTGAAAGTTTAATGTATAATTATACGAATAATAGAATAATCACATATTAAATGTAATTAAATATTAGATTCAATTGCGTATTCAACTTTTCTACTTTTAACAGTAGAAGTACCAAGTTGATTAAAATGACTTGCTCTGAATTTTTTGAAAATATTTCTCAAATTCCAAACGCTGTTTCTTTTTCAATTTTCTGCATTTATCTTGAAATCTGTAGGCGAATCGATCAAGTCTTCTGCCCGTTTATTTATTTTATTATGACATATTTATTTGATAACTTTAAATATATTGAATTAAATGTCGGTAGATTCAGTGTTAAGTAACTATTTGAGAGGTTTGAATTTAATGACATAAATAAAAACTGAAGGAGAATATAAATGATACCTAGGACTCAATGTTAAAAAGTTTTACAATTTACAGGTGCCAGTGAAGTTGAGGACCCAAGGTTACTAATTGGACGTGTCAGAAGTAAATTTGTTCCAACCGGAAACGTTAGTCGGACCGCAAAACTATTCGAGAAGGAAGCAGCAGCTTCGAAATCAGCTCCAAATATACCACAAGTTTCTGCGACACAGCGAGTTTATCCTGCTGTTACAGTTGCCGCAGGAAAACCCCAAAACGAAAGAATACAGAAAGTTTTTGCATTCTGGAACAAGTAATTGGCAATTGGATAACATCCGAAGGTCAACGTTAATTGATGACACTCGGTTAAATATTTTTCAATAAAATCGAAAATTAAGGTCAGAAATGTGTAACGATAATGGTCGCTCACAAACGTGTTATGTAACTTTTGAATTTTATCATTTCGAAAATATTCACTCTCGGTGAAAACGACAATAAAAGAGTCGTTAAAAGTTCGATGACATCTCTTCGTATTCGTTAAAGCAGAGAAAACATAATTTTAGAATAGACTATTATCATTGCACAAATATATTCTTAAATAATCGTTTCTTATCAATGCAAATTACATAGTCTGAAAAATAATACTCGTATCAGGGAGTTTGAATAGGATTTCCACGTTTTACCTTATGTTCCATCATTAATTTTTTATCATTTTAGCGTTAAAATGTCATTCGAAATTGACGTGTAAATTAATGAAGAATCAAGAAGATCTGATTTTAACTTTAAATTTAATATTATTATTACTGTAGATACAATTACATGGATCAGTATCACGTAACATTTACTTTATCAGTGTTATCGCACAGGAAACATGACAAATGTCGTTTGTGTTTTCGTTTCATGTAAATAGAGGCCAGTGACATCTTTCAAGCGTAGAATAATACTATATTTATTAGTTTCCCCTAATTAGATTCGACAGTCTCTCTCACATAATGCTCGATCGTGCATCTGTAGTTTTATTGTAAAAATAAGAAAAACAAATACACCTGTATCATAAATTATGCGTAAAAAAAAAGTTAATAAAAAAGAAGGAACATATCCTTGGAATCCTCCTCTCAATACTCGTAAATTATAATCGGATTTAAAGAAATATTTCTTCTTATATCCCCTATACTTTATATCCTGCGTTTCAGCGACAATCCAATACAGTTGGTTCAACTTTCAACATTTTCAGATCATCGCCGATATCCAAATATTGAAAATCATCACGCGTCACAGGTTTCCAAATGGTCCCGATGCACTCATCGACCGATGGCGTGGGGTTTCTAAGTGATCAAAATCATATTCAATTTCGGATAAGATAAGGTGAAAATATCTCACCGTCATTGACACTTGAAATATCACAACTCACCCGGTTTTTGCAAAGTTCGTCCATAATCTCGTTAAACGTTCTATAACAACTTTGTCCTTCTGGTTGATTGTCGACGCTGGACGTTCTTCTTTTTTGTTGAAATTCACAAAGTATAAATATGAAACTTCATCGGCATGCGTTGCACCTAAAATTACAAATTTTACATTTCTATACGTTCTTATGATTTCTATCTATGATGATTATATTCTCCGATCGTAGCTATTTAACTTTGGAGAAAATTTCATTACCTTGTAGAGCTCGTTCTTTCACCAAACGATCAGTTACCGTTGGCTCGTTACCTATGTAAGAAAATTGGAAAAGATAAACTGGCGCTTTTCCTTGATTTCCGAGATCATTCGCCAACACCTTGGTAGGAATAATGAAGAAAACATCGCTTGCAAAATCTATGTATGAAGCTACATGACTTTTGTCAATTGGTTTCCCGTCGAAATACCATTTTTTAACTCTCTCCAAGAATTCTGGAACTTCTGAATCCTTTAAATTCGTGAATGGTAGTAATGATTTCGCAACGTCTAACATAGTATTGTTGAAGTGCTGGAAAGCCGCTTCACTTTGATCTAACGACAAGTAAATAGGAATCGTATAAAATTATCAGATAATAGTGTACCTTATCGAAATACTACTAGGAATATAAACAAATATTCACCGCGTAAAAACATAATGTACTCGTGAGAGGAATAACCCAGCATGATAGGAATTTCAGGAGCTTCCTTCATTAATTGCTCGACCGGTTTCGGGAAGACTGGATTTTTTGACTTATCATCGGTGATAATATTGAAGGCGATGTTACTTCCACGCTTATCCTTCATGAATAAACAAAAAAGTAGTTGTTGAAAATATTTTTTCACATAGTTTCACTTTAAGTTCAACTGATATGTCGTTCGCGCTAAATGCTCCAAGTTAAGAAATGTGAAACATGTAATTTAATTTAAATAAATACTGATATACTAATGAAATCGCTAACGTAAGTGTTATACATTACAAATAATTTTAACAACGAAATAAAATCATAGAATATTCTCGTACTTCTGCACTGAGAATATGAGGTTGCATGGCTATGATTTTCTTAGCTGGTAAAGATTGAAGGAACTCAAAAACTTCCTTTGGATCCGTAGAATCTTTACCGAGAAGCGAAGCAAGTCGGAAGGCACGTTTTGGAGTACATTCATTTAATGCCCACGGACAAGTTAATACTCCACTTTGCATAATAGCTTTATGAAAAAGTCCTGCAAGGAATTGTACGTTTAAAGTGTCTTGTTTATGTTCAAGGATGTTTGATTGATGTGAAATACGATTAAATTTAAATTTCTCATAAAATTGTTGATACCTTTGGTGCATGGTGATACAGTTAATGCATGCACCAGACCGCCACCAGCACTGTTACCAAAAATCGTAACATTATTCGGATCTCCGCCAAAATTAGCGATATTTTCCTTGACCCACTTCAAAGCCATAATCAAATCTTTTAGCGCTTGATTTCCATTTGCGATTTCGTGGCCCAGATTCAAGAAACCTTAAATATGAATTTAATATCTAATCACGCTGTTTGTCTTGTAGTTCGACGTACAAATTTAAAGAATCGAAAGTCAGAAAATCGAAATTAAATAAATAAGTACAATGGACTTATATTCGATATAATTAAACTCTCTGACTCCTACTTTATTTTTTTCTTTATAAAAATTCCTCTTTATGAGGAAACAGTACAGTAAATCTTACACGTATATCTTATAGTACAAAAATTAGTTAGCGGTTTATAATTTGCCACGCATAATTAGTAAAACAATATCTAATATTTCGAATTAAATAATAAATATTTAACTAATAGCTAAATGTTTTAGTTATATACAAGTATATTAAATAAGTACTTTGAAATAACATTCCTCTTACTTCTTACACTCATTTAGTATATTATTAACTTAAAACTAAATTTACCGGCGCTAAAACTGTTATATTTAAATACTTTTTAAAATAAAAACTTGTAAGTATAACAGATTCAACAGCGGTAACGCTAATTATAAAAAAAAAATAAAAACGTAACTCACCGAATGCACCGAGTCTGTAATTCGTGGAGACGAGGACAATATCTTTCGTAATTAAATAATCCGGTTTCTTGTAGATGTCCCTTCCGGTCCCCACAGTGAATGCACCACCGTGGATCCAGAACATCACCGGTTTCGGATTAGCAACAGAGGTGGTGTAGACACTCAGGTAAAGACAGTCCTCGTCTCCGACAATATTGTTTGGTGGAACTTCATCGATTTGAAGTGCCATATCTCCGACATTTATCGAAGTGTCTCTTATACCGGACCATGAAGCCGGAGGTTCTGGATCCTATTGTGTTTTTATTAAACATTTATGTCAAGATATAAACGTAAATCGTGTATGAAAAAATAATTTCTACAAATGAATACATATATCGAAGCAATGAAAAGATTAACTATGAAAGAGATCGACTTACTGAGAAGTAGTATCATTTTCTATTACGTAATAAGATACTTTGTATTCGATTGTTCATTAAAATTCAAATTACGCGTTCGATAAGTTTATACGTTGATGCGGATAGAGTATAGAATAAAATGCTAAATGAAAGTAATGAAAATATTACATGATTTACCTTAAATCTTAATTTACCAACGGGCGGAGCAGCAAAAGGGATCCCTCTAAAAGCAATATACGAAGGACCTAATACACTTTGTTCGACCACACCCCGTAATTTTCCCTGTTTCACGGTAACTATAGAATCACCCATAATTGATTGAGGATTTCTAAATATATCGTTAGTATGAACCCACACGATGTGCTCGATTCTGACACCAGTCAATGATTTATGGAAATGAGACGGATTTTGTAAAAAGCGACGATATATACGAATCATGAGAATCACATGTGCAAGCCGTGCGGGGACTAAATAACGTGATAATACGTAATTACGTCACGAGATACGATATCTAACCACTACTACTTTAATATCATTTTAATTTTGATGATGTAAGAACTGTCAAAATAATTCTCTCGCTATTCGATGTAGAAATAATGACAGGAGAATTGTTTTGTTTGTTATTGCTGCAATTGATTTAAATATATTTATTATAACTGCTCTAACATACAATGTTATATAAAAGATTACTAAAACTAAGCTTTAATATTCTCCCGACATATGCTGGCCGGCTGGATGAAAACAATGCCGAAGATTATTTTAAATGTACTAAAAGTACATTTTGTAAATGATTTCGTGAAATTTTACAAACAATATTTTTAAAAACGTTCAACAGATATATAAAATTATTGTAGTATATTTTTAAAAATTAATGGCATTTAAAAGGTATGAGTAAAATTACAAAACGGTACAGATACATAAAGATTATAAATAATAAGTAACAATAGACTTGCGCAGGTTATGTAAACAACGTATTCGTCGCCGAAGAAATTCATAGAGGCACATTTTCTTTTTTTTTTTTACTACAGTAGTATAAAAAATATAAGTCGATTAATCTGACTGAGGCACTGTGTGGGAGTTTATAGAGATTCTTTACATGATGTCTGATTAGGTCCACTGTATGTTGGGAATGACATGTTACAGTTTTCTTTTTTTTTTTGCAAACTATTTCCGAAAGACAAAGTTCTGTTCTAGCGTTTCATTTTATCGAGAATAGGAACGACCATATCGAAAGATGGACGTTTTCCTGGATCTTCGTTCATGCAAATTCTTATCAGTTTGGCAAGATGCGGTGAAATCCCTGGTGGTATGCTTACGCGCAAATCTTCAAGTGCGATCTAAAAGAAATACAATAAATTATAGAATTCAATGTACTTGTATATGAATTAAATTTAGTAATCGTTCTCTTTTCACACCGACCTTCATTCCACATTCCATTGGCGAAAGATCTGCAAATGGAACTTCTCTCGTTGCAAGTTCCCATAACAAAACGGCGAAACTCCACATATCACTGGCTTCAAGATTTATATCAGCCGATCGTTTGCTCAAAGCTTCGGGAGACATCCATGCAGGTTCATAAATTCGCCCTACCTCTTGAAACGAAAATTTCGAATCGGCCATGTTAACGCGTGCCGTCAAATCTTCGTCGATCTGTGAAATTTCAATATCACAGAAAAATGTTAAGAAATATATGACAGAGTCTACAACATAACGATAAATATAACATCATGAATGGGAAACGTACCATAATGTGTTTACTGTTCAACTGGAATCTACATCTATTTTGTCGTTCGAGTCCATGAAGAAAAGCCATAGCCCTCGCAACGTCGAGAGCCAATCTAAGGGCACGTGCTGTATCGACAACAACCCCTGTACCACCATGTAAAAGTCGATGCAAACTGCCACGTGCCATATACTGAGAAACAGTTGCTAACTGTGGCGGTTGATTAACGCAACCGAGTACGGGCAATACGTTGGGATGGGAAAAAATTCTCAATTTTGGAAATTCTTCATTGAAATCTCTTGAAATTCGTGCCGTGCATTCACGAATATTTAGAATTTTCGCGACAATGTCGTTGTTTTGCCAACGTCCGCGCCAAGTCTCACCACTTGGAGTACTTGCTAGATGAGTGTGCAAAGCCAAGTCTGTCATATTGATACCCTTATGCCTCGAGAGGGTTGCATCTCCTGTGTTAATATAATCAAAATTAAATGGTAATACACACAAAGTTCTTTTATTTCATAGAATTATGTTACTTACTGCTTCTAGTCTTCAAACCTAGCCAGCTTTGGTCCTTAAATTGGATCTTTTTCAAATCTTGTCCATATTCTACTGCCAAATCTGAAAAGAAAACATTAATATTTAAACCAAGTGCAATGATAAGTAAATTTACAATAGACTCATGTAGTAACTTGATTACCATGCAACCTCTTTGCAAGAAGACCTCTTGCCTTATCCAGAGGAGTATCACCATCTTTGTTTGCAATAGACACAAGAGCACCAGCAGCTACCAGTTCTTCAGCAACTGCTTGATCACCCCAGAAACATGCATAATGAAGAGCAGTGTTTCCATGCTCGTTTGTAACATTCACGTCTGCTCTGTTTCGGAGTAACTAACAAAATTAAATAGCTAAATTAACTAGATGTACCAAAATCAATGACTATGAATGATTAATTAAAGTTTTTCAACAAATAGGAGTAATTCCTACAATGGAAATATTTTAAATAGAAAATTCTCTTTAAAACATTGACCGATTGTTTTACCAATTGAACTATTTCTTTGTGTCCATGAGCCGAAGCAAGATGAAGAGGAGTATCATCTCCTCTATTGGTAGCATTAATACGTGCTCCTCTGCTAACAAGTAACTCTGCCAATTTTAAATGTCCCTGTTTGCAGCACCAGTGAAGTGGACTAAATCCATGATCATCACTATACATAGAACATGGAGTCATACTCACACTTTATATTCAAATAAAATTGTATGAAATGGTTCAAGGAACAAATATTACTTTCAAACTTTCAATTAAATGCTCATAATTAATGATGAAATACTTAACAGGTATAAATGTAAATAAATCATATTTTATAAACATATACAATCTTTGTTATCAAATACAGTAGTACATATACAACTTAGATTTTATATTAATTGCAGAAACATATGTACACACGCATACATATATATATAGTAAAGGCAGAAAGTAAAGAAATAACTTTGGAGTAAATAAAAAATAAAGGAAGAACAATTACAATTAAAATAAAAAGAAGGCAAAAGATGGCTTTAAATTAATTATAGCGGGAATTCTGTCTTCGCGAAAACCGCAAAATCCGGTTGATCCAGTAGCTGTTCCGAAAAAGGAATTTTGTATTTACCCTTGATTCATATCATGTTCAGTGTCATCCAACCAAACACGAACTTGCATGGCATTTCCTTCACGACACCATTGAAATATATCTTCCATTTTTCTCACGTATATTAAATCGACCAAGATAAACAATAAATATTATTGTGGGGGAGTGGCAGTGTTGCGTGCTCCAAAAGACTAGTCGTCATATACTAAATATAACCATATTTCCGTGTGAGTGAGATACTGTCACGAAAACAGCATTACATCGTTGTACTCTGCGAGCAGATTGGCACTGAGACTTCCGCGAAGTATTAATGATACATTAAATTGTACGCGAATGAACAGGTGCACTCACAAAACCATTCAGTTTTCAGCTTGATACTTTAAAGAACATTGTATTGCAAACATGTATAACCATCACCTGACCATATATGACGCGTGGACACGGACAGCTCGTGCACTGCCACAATCAGCCACACGACTACACTAAGAGGCAGCTACTTCATACTCCCTCACACTTGTAAAACTCTTATGCTACCATCTATCGCAACATCGAATAACTCAATTAAAACATGGTCGTGGTAACGTTATTTTGCATTGCTTGAAGCATAACATCCATACTTACTTATAAAAATACAAGGAAATATTGTAATAAAACTTTGAAATATAGAGTGGTGTTGGCCTTTCATAACTTATGCTCTATACCCTCTGATACCATCTAAGCATCTTCAAAGAATAGCAGTATATGTTGTTTATTCATGTAGATAAGAATGTACTTGTTATGAGAGAGCTTTATAATTTTTGTATAATTTTCAAAGGATTGAAAGAAAATACTGCTGTTAAAATTGTTCCTAACCTAAAAATTCTTTGAGAAATGTGTAAGTTCTACATGTATGTATGAGGTTAATAATGGTTACCTTAATGAAAACTGTATTATATGTGTAACTATAGTGAGGATATGCTGTATCATAAAATTACAGCTAGTTTGAAGTGAAACGTATGTAAGCTTTACTAAACAGTAAAATGGAGCAATTACAAACTGCCTTGACAGCAATAAAAGTATTACGTTCGAGTGTTGGACAAGTTTTTGAATCTCTTGGAAATGGTTTACGTGCTGAACATGGGGAAGAAAACAAGGAGAATAAGTACTTGTTAGAACTACAAGAACTTCTGACAACTGTGAATGTTAATCTAAGGTATATCACATTAAAAGAATAATTGTGATATAAGAACAGATAATTCATATTTTTATTTTATAATTAGGGATGTTGAACAAGCAGTGGGTAGCTTGAATCCACCACCAGGACCATTCAATTTAGCTAGCACAACGTATCTTAGTCAAGAGACGACCCAAGAGAGACAAGCACTTTACAGTACACTTGTTAATAGTTACAAATGGACGGACAAAGCTCACGAATATAGCAATGTTGCTCAAATGTTACTGAGTCAGAATTCATTAAAGAGATCTTACACAAACTCAAGCAGAGCAAAAAGGGGAAGGATACAAACAAGTAATCACAATGTTCCTCAACAGTAAGTATAAATATTTTTAAGAATTTAAGGGAAACATGCTATCAAAATAATACTAAGGAAATTGTAAAACTAATATTTTGTTATATGTTCATAGGCAAGTTGATTCAATGATAGCCACATTTGACAGACTCTTTAATGATATGACAGTATCTGTATCTAGACCTTTTGCATCAAATGCAGTATTGCACGTTACGCTAGGAAATGTTCTGAAAGCTGTAATAGCGTTCAAAGGTTTAATGATAGAACGAGTAGTGGTTAAAGGCTATGGAGAAACAATGGATCTATGGACAGAATCTAGGCACAAAGTTTTTAGGAAAGTAACAGAAAATGCTCATGCAGCAATGTTACATTTTTATTCACCAGCATTGCCAGAATTGGCTGTTCGATCATTTATGGTACATAACACGTAATGCTAAATAAATTTTACTACAGTGACCTGAAACTTAGTAATCGGTATTAATCTTTTGATTGTGTTGCAGACGTGGTTCCATAGCTTAATTAATTTGTTTAGTGAACCCTGTAAAAGATGCGGCTTGCATCTACATAGTGCATTACCACCAACATGGAGAGATTTTCGAACTTTGGAACCGTACCACCAAGAATGCAAACCTTAATAAGAAATCTTCGTTTAAAAATCTTATACACGCAATGACAAGATTGTGTAATAAAATTTATACTTTTTGAGAAATATATAAAATTACGTATTTATTATCCTACGTATTTTTATTCGAAACAAAAAAGAACTCTCCCTATTTACCCCACAAATATAGCAATACCAAATAACTAATGGCACATTTATTTTCATTGAATAAATATTTTTATTTACGAATCTTTAAAGTAGTATGTGATATGCTTGTAATTATCGAGTTTCATTATCGATCGGAGGTAGCATACGATGATTTTTATTTCACTGAATCTGTTCACTATTGTCTAATAGCGAATTGCATTATTTTTTCGATTCAAAGAATTAATAGAAAATAGGACAAATGATTTGCTATAATTCTACAATAAAATTGTAGTTATTCGATGTTGTTATATTAGCGAAGAAAATGTTACATTTTACATTCATTTGAATTTGCCGCCATTGCTACGGCCTGGCTCGTGGCACTTTTCCAAAGTAGTGGCACCACAGTCGCCTTCGGAAGTTTCCTTTGTTGAGTTGTAAGACCGGCCGCTCCTGCATTCGATTAAGTTTTTGGTGAGAAATATTTAAATATTGTCCTTAAATTCGATTCACAGTTACGCATTACTACGTTATACGTCTGGATATAACATTTACTTGTTGATTTCTAATTTTTTTAGGACGAGAGAACTCAAAGTGTTGGACGAGCTCTCCTCTCCCGCCGACCGGCAGCTACAGCAATTCATAGTCGAATTCTTTGGAATATGTAAGTTCTATTTCCTCTTTTATGATATACTATCAGCAATTATTAACATTACGATTCGAACTATTGCAACTCTTTTATTGAGTACATATTGATACGCTCATAGAATCAGTATGTAATTGGAAAATTGCATTTTACGACGGCCCGGGTTTGCCTTCCTTATTTCATAGTTCCTATTTTACCCATTCTCGCCATGGCGTCTGCGCAGAAGGGTCGCGCGCATGCACCTTAGCAGATCGTCCGCCATCTTAGAAAGTTCCTCTCGTTTAATCGTGAAAACGAGAGAATTGTGCTCCTTCATTTCCAATCTTCTTTGATTCCTAGTTTTAGAATTCCAGTTGATAGATATAACTTCACCAAAGCCACAAATTATATTTGGTAAGGTGAATCTTTCAAAATATGAACTTTGTAACATTTCTTTCCAGAAATCTTAGAAAATTTAACAGACTACCAGACTACCTCATCGAGACGATGTTGGAACTTTTTGCGACGCTTAGCTGGCTCGGAAAGGCATCCCGTTAATTATTCTTTCCAATTGGTGAGTCGCATGCGTTTAAATTCCTCCGGGACCCCAATTCATGCCGTAGGACGATTGGTCCAAATCGGCACGGGCAACTGGTTGTATTACTTCTTGCTGCGAGCACCGTGACCATGGGTTCGATAATTAGTATCCTACTCATGTACAATTGCATATTGAGGATGTTTATTAGCTTAGGCTAGGTCTTCTTGTGCTTCGCGATTGTCCCATAAATAAATGTACAAGAACGATAATGTAGAGTCGTGAATGAATTCCGCGAAGTTAACTTTGCGCGAGTAGATTTTGAAGACGGATCACCCATCCGACTTCATATTTGGTATATTTGCTCGAACCATCGCGAAATGAGAATTACCACGCACAATTACGTGCTGTTTCCCGACTTTTTTTCGTTTCCGTTGAACTCGAGAGCGACAAGATTTTGCCTGGTATAATGTGCAAGAAGACACTTCGCGGCAGGCGGGCTCTAGAGTCGAAGTATCAATTTGCAAAGTCTTTCCTAAATCATTCGAACCATTTACTTCGATGATGGAATCTCCTGATGATATTGCATGCCTCATTTGCCAATTCATTATAAATATTTTCAATGTAAAGTTCAATATAATATTCCATATAAAGTTCTCTACAATATTCAAGGTAAAATAGAGTATTTGATCTTTGGAAATATGATAAATATTCATAGCAGAGTTTTTTCTCAACTTAACTATCTTTCAATATTAATTAACATCTTTCAATGAAGAAATGTTTTTGAAAAAGAAAAGTAGATCGTTAGATATCACTGATTAATCATTTTGTCAGATTAGGATTTTCAGCACTAATGTTTAGCTAACATTTGCTCGTGCTCGCTTTTTAGCTCAGATATATTGGCATGCCCAGGTGCTACGCTGATAAATCTGGGCGGCGAGCTGAGCTCTGATAGGACTAATCATTTTTAGCGACTGACAATGTCAAAGCGATTCGTGCACGACGTAATTTCCACGTTTGTGTGTTCGGCTAGGCCATGGATCTTGCGTCGCAATTGAAACAGACATTAACTTGCCGTTCGTCCTTGCTCGAATCCAATCTGTTAAAGGAACCCACCGCGGTTATAACTTACACCCAGTTTCACCACTTGGTGAATAAAATAGCGCATATATGGTATTTCATATTAAATGGAAATCCTAATAAATTAATATCTAAAGTAAAATCCAATTCTACATGTATTATAAACACAAGCCATATGCGTTACTGTTTTTTATTTTCAATGTTTTCGATTGTCTCACACGTTCCAAAGATATACAGTACGATGTGTTCCCTTGTACGCGACGTAGAAGATAAATACACTTTATAATATACGCAATGTTCGCCTTGCTTGTCAGTTGATTTCAGGAAATGGTACGTACCTTTAGAGGGTGAATGTTGAGTACGGAGTTCGGGTGTCGGAGTCACCCCGGGGTGGCTCTCTAGTGTAGGCTCTTGCGCCCGGGCTCTTGAATGATGATCGTTGAGTGAATGTTTTGTGATGTTTGAGCCGCGATTTGCCATTTTAAATATAGTTGATAAGTAGGTAGGTAGCATACCATCTCGACAGTGTGTGCGTTTTTCTAAGATAAGTAGGTAGGGCCAGGAGGCCAGGCTATCACAATCACAGGCGAGTTAGGGTGAGATGTCTGCTCCTGGAATTTAGTCTCTACTTTCAGCTTGCTCGAATATCTCGCTGAAATTGAAAATAACACGAACAACGATGTACGTATCGAAGGGCGATTTTTCAAATCGCTATTCGTCCTTGCATCGTTTGTGGTGTTTTGTCGCGAAAGCACCACGGGGTAGCTAACAATTGTAAACGTGCTGGCGAGGTATTCGAGCAACGTTCCTGGGGCAGGAGCCCGAAGAAAGAAGAGGCATCCGCCGAAGAGACCCGACAAATTGTCGCAAGAAGGGTCGCAACGAGTGGTTGATCATTTTTGAATTCCTGGATTCAAGAATGGGGCGCCATTTGCTTTTTTAAACATTTTGTCACTGTGCTCGCTTAGTGCATGTAGTTATTCTCAGTAGCCAGTAGATGGTAGTCAGTAGTTAAATAGTAGTTAGTAGATAATTATTTGGTGGGTCGATGTTTCTCCACCCAACGAGGGAGTTGCTGCTATTGTCGCGATTTTGTTCGTATTAGCCCCGCGAAATTAGCGTTGCGAATAGAAATAAGCGCGTTGAATCTTTTCATTAAATTAGGTATTTACTTAATGTAGAGTTTCGAAACTATCAGCTCTGAGAAGGGTGCTCGGGAGTTTGCTGAATCTGAATGTAAAATAGCGTTGCGATAAGAGAAGCTGCACCCAAAACAAGTGCACGGGAATTTTTCGAAGTTAGGGCTTATCAAGATTCATCATTTTTTATTTTTGCGATATTAGTGTTGCGAGAAAAATTTATAAACGGGTTTTTATTTGCTCGGTAGCGTGTGAATTAGAGTTGCGAATAACACAGCAGCATGCAAAGCACTGGTACCGAATGTGGTACCGGGTTTGGTACTTTGCAGTCGCAAAACGGCGACTCCTCTGTGAGCGGCTTCAATGCCCACTCCATTCATTAGTGAATTAGCGTTGCGACAATTGATTCCCGCAATTTGTCCGCGAATTCGATTCATTAGAGTTGTGAGACACAATAGCGCCCACGTTGGTTGCTCAGGATTTTTCTCATGAATTTGGTAAAATAGTATTGCGATGGAATAGCGGTCACAAGACCTGCTCGGGATTTTGCTCATTGTAAAATATTAACCAAATTTAGTAAAGCAGCGAGATAATAGATGATCGAGAAAGCTTCATGGGTTATTTTTAGCTAAATGATTTCTTTTATGACGCCCTGCCCTTACCACTGTGTTTTCATGTACCGATTGTCATCTCAGGATACACTCGTGACCGTACTCTGCGGTACTTTGAAATCTTTCGAAGTACGGTTAACATTTTGCTAATTTTTCTAGTTTTAAACTGTTTTAATGGTTTGATGGAATCACGGTCGGTATAAGAAATGCATAATTTGTATTCTTATAATGGCTGTAATTTTTATGTATATATAAACTGTACAGTTGACATTATGTGACATGTACAGAGAAAAGATTTGACTTCCATCAGTGAGGAATAGGCACAGAAAATAACTGTGAAAGATCACGATGATAGAAAAAGAACGTGATGAAATTAGTCATGATTCACGAGTAGCATTTCAGGACATCTGGAATCACAGTGAACATATTCATTCAATCTAAAACTCACAATCACGGTCGTGAATGAAGTTAATTCATGCCTGTGATCGTGATTATGCCATCGCCATTGGTGATTTTACACGCTATCTCTAGATATGAGAAAATATAATGGTAAAACATATAAATCATAACATTGAAGTCTCAGACTTCATCATTTACCTAAAATTATATGATCTGCAGTAATGAAGGAAAAAGGAAACCACTTTCACAGAGAATGTAAGGGGTTTTATAAAAAGAACTTGATTACATAACAATGCTTAACTCATACAAAGTAGAATTCCGCATACATCAAAGATAAAGCGCAATATAGCGTAAACATAATTTGGCAATTTAAGATTTTGCTTCATAATTGCCTTCAACATTGTTACAAACAATTCTTGAACAATTAATATTTTAATATTCATCAAGATTCAAGTTCAAATTCAAGCAACTGAATCCTCTGCAAAAACGTAAATCGTATTTCAACGAATTCTTTAATATTGTTGCAAATCAGCGAATATATATATGCATTAAAAAGAAAGAATCAGCTAAAAAGAAAATGTACACTAAATACAATCTGAACTTGGCATCTTTTACCAGAGAAATACTTATTCTTGCGCTAAGTTTAGGTATAATATACAAATGAGCAGGCATAAACTTTTCATGTTTGGAATATAATAGCTCTGCGATCAATGATTTTTTTTTTCATTTGTAACCTACATATGTATACCATTCTTAATATCATTACATACTAATTACTTTTACATAATGCTAATTAATATTATACGTAAATATAATTACGTTTAAAGTACTTTTCACATAACTGTACACATTCACATTTGGAATATTGGCGCTCTCTCAGGAGCACAAGTCATTTGAGTGGCAGTGAACTTATTTTACAAGTCGTTATTGTGATCACTCACTTTGCTGGACTGTTTCAGATTTCATTTTAAGGCTCTATAAACGTTGCAATATTCACTGGATTTAATATTATCGTGTCATTGACTCGAAACTATGTATGCAATCATTACTGATCTTGTTATCAAAGTCGTAGTGAGTGCGAAATAGGTCCTCGCAATTAGTTGCCTTTATATATATATATGTATGTATATATATATATATATTTTTTTTGTTATATATACGCATAATGTTACAGCTTTAGAAATGAATTATTCATTATTATGTTATTATATGTGATTGAGTTATAATTGAAATAAATTTTTTTTTTGTATAAGAAAGTGTTTTTCGTGAACACTTTGAACACCTATCTATTACTTGAAACTTGAAAAACAAGGAAAATCTTTCGCTTCATTCTGTAGAATTTATATGTATACAGGAAATCACTGTATAACATTATAGTATTCATCTAATGACACTACATTTATCTTTAGTCGTGATGAAGGTAGAAAAATCGTTTTTTAGATTATTCCTTTAGGTGTAGATAGTTTTGTGTTTCGTTTCGAAAGTTTCAGTGAATGCATATCACAGCATGCCTTTTCTCAACAGGATAATAGACAACGTAAAAAGAGCTTTACATTTTGCAACGTAACAAAATTCGATAAAAATTCCGGTCTAACATCGTATGTACCTCTATCGCTAATTATGCATAGCTTAAAAAAGTTTTAGGTGTGGCAAAAAAAAAAGATGTTTCATACGTCGTAAAACCACATTTTCTTCTCTTTCTCGAACGTGATATATCCGTCTCTCAAATTCGACTCATCCGACTTGGCTGATTAGATCGATATCTAGTTTGAGTCAGAGCAATTTGCAACTACTGTTTTATATAGTTATCGATCGAAGCTTTTTAATGTTTTAGAAAATGGATATGCTATCAGCAATGGGTTCACGATTACTGTACAGCCATTACATGAGTGAGAAACGTATAATTTGTCTGTTGAACATACGTTTACAATATATCGAAGTTTTTGCGACCGTTATTTAGCTTGTTATATCGTGCTACTATTAACTAGTAGCTATTTATGTATATATGTATATTCCTAGCCTAATTATCAGTAATTAATAATATTTCGAATTCTGGTAATACCATAATGCAAGGAAATTCTACTTTAGCATATTTTTTTTTCTTCAGTTCAATAGCTTTTATTGCCTTTCTCACTGATTCTGTATGATTTGGACAGCTTAGAATTAAAAAGTTCATCGTCTCCTTGAAATTATAACATGCGATGCACTGCACAAGATTTTATTGATTATTAGTTTATTTGTCATTTCTATTCTACATATCATATCTCGTTTATACCGCATTTCACTTAGCGAACCAATTCGAACTCTGTTTATTTTTATTGAGATTATAAGCTAACGCGAAGGAGGTTTACGATTATTATTATATCTTTTTTTTTTTAAATATTCATTATGTTATTTTTTCAACGAAAGACATAGAAATCGAAAGACTCGCCGAACTGTTCGATTGTTTATGCAAATTAATCCCTAAAGAATAAAACACTGTTACCATTGATATAAGAACAAAGTCGACAGAATGATAAAATTATTAAAAAAAAGTCACATTCAAATCTCTCTTGCAATTTTGCAGTTCTTCTTTCAATAGTTCTTTTCATTTATCGACGTTAATTCAAATCTCGCGCGTTTTCCAACGGCGAACGACTCGAAGATATACAGTGCTTCGATAAACTTCCGGTTCCAATAAAATGATCCTTTCAAGTAGTTACGTGTCGTCAGAAAATCTCCTAGATTTGTTCGAAATATATTTTTTTCGTTCTCCCGTAACACTATTTTAATAGGGAATTGAAATATACTATACTGATTAGTGTAGGATTATCATACATTTGCTTATGCAGCGATGTGTGGGTAAATACGACAGAAGTGTACAAGTATATACACATATATACATACGCGGGAACGTTTCCCAAAGAATTTTTGTAACATCGAATGACGTGCATTACGGTGAGAAATATTAATTAAAAAGAGTAAGAAAAGGCATGCCTCTTTGACGTACAGGGTATCAGTGAATTTCTGGTTCAATAGAGTAGGTGATCATTCGACGCGCAACATTTTCGTGAATGATTAAAAACACCGGGCATTTATCGATTTCGTGTATAAGATAAATTTAGAATTTTCAGCAGATATATCAAAAAAGGATGATCATTAACTTCGAGTTAAATGATCCACCTTATTTTTATCTTTATTTCATCATTCTTTTCGTATTTCGTTATTGTATTCTCTTTATCTCTTTGTATCGGTATATTATATCGACTTTTTACATCGAACTTTTTAACTTCGACGCGTGTGGTACTTTTTACCAAATATAAGAAACTCGAGGTGCGTAATTTCCTCTGGAAATTAAAAAAAATAAAATAATAATAAAATAAACAATGATCATTCCTTTGCGATGTCCAGCGCATAATTTTCGCGTAAACCGACACCCGCTCATTTGCACCATTGTTTCTTACAACGTACCCTGGATTTTTATAAGATAAAATGGTCAATCGATTCGTAAATCTCGCTTTTGAGAGGCACCGTACAAGTAAGACGCTAGTTTTAATGAACATCATTAACATTTTGTCTATTGAGAAGATCAGCTAACTCCTCGATCCTTAATTTCACAATTAATTTCAAATATTTTTCTCCTTAGTCGATACCAGATTTCATAATTGTCGAATCCTCGACGACGATCAAACATTATCAAAGTTAAACTTCTCAATCAATATATAACGCGTAATCATATTAAAGTGCAGTGAGTTATAAAGACGACAGTGATACAAAATGACAGTTATTCATCCCGATAAATCCTATGGAATAAATAATACAAAAATCAATAATATTAGATATACACATTCTCCTATGGGGTTTTCTTTTTTTTGTTTCATTTAAAACGTTTCGTCGCCTCTATCGACTATACGTAATACATTCTTCGATGTCGCACGAAGTTCACATTGTGTTGTAATTAGTGATCACGATGCAGCTTCTTACGCGGTTCCCTTTCAAACATACTTGTCTAGGCACAATCACTTTCGCAACATTTCGTAAGATTCATTACAACTGAATTTAATCACCTCACCTAACACCTCTCGTTTCTTCATCAAAGTTGCAATGCAGCGCTCACTGCACCATATACACACCATATCCATTTTTCTTACCGGA
Organism: Cerceris rybyensis; assembly: GCA_910591515.1. Taxonomy (NCBI): domain Eukaryota; kingdom Metazoa; phylum Arthropoda; class Insecta; order Hymenoptera; family Crabronidae; genus Cerceris; species Cerceris rybyensis. The sequence goes on from OU342790.1 coordinate 13,825,335, forward strand.
ATTACATGAAATTCCATCCGTTCGGCAAACAAGTCATCAAAGCCCGTTTCACTTGCCAAAACATCACTCTATTCGTTCCACATATCCGTGTTCTTTTTTCTTCACGAATAACAACGTACTATAATCTCGTAACTAAATATTTATCATCGAAAACGACTATTCGCTTGAAAGCGTATATTTAATTATGGCGAAGTTTTTTTGGGCCGAGTCTAAAAACGTTCATGACCATACTCATTTCTTTTTTTTCGTATTCCAACGTTCAGATACAATCAGCAGGTTCTCTCCCCAATCACGTATCACTTTTACTCGAATCAATTATGATTACACGATACGTTATTCTCAAAGTTCTCCGTGACACTCCAGCTAACGGTGGTCGCGTTCACCGCACGACGTAAATTGTTCCTCAAAAATGTCGCGCAGGCTTTGCTACTCTCTGTTATGATCTCGTATAGCTGATTCTCCAATGTCAAGCTATTGGTAGTGAGTAGCAGAGGCAGTGGGATTGACGCGTTCATGATCACTAGGTTACCGATATTAAGAGGAGCTGTTTCCCATTGTCAGACACCGCTGTTCGGAAAGCGTGGCGGGGGAAGCGGGGGCGGTGGTCTCTCCGGCTGAGCGGGAGCGCCGGAAGATCGTTCGGATCCAGCTGCAAACACAACTGTTCACCAACATTAATCAAATGTACTCTCTCGTTTGTGATTCGATACTTTCGAATTTACGCTACTTTTTCGCATTCATCTACCAGATCGTTTCAATTGAATAGAAGACGACAAATAGCAAGCTTCTCTACACGATTCTTAAACGATATGATACCATTGAGTAGAATTCATTTTTTTATGGGTTTATGATTAATGTACATGTCTTTCTCCTTTCTGCGTTAGGATGAAAATTACTTGGTCTGTTACTTTCATTTACGGCGATCATTGATCGTAGCGATGGTGATTGTCTGTGAAAAACTGATATGCATTTTGAGTATATTTTATTTTGTCTGGGATCAAAATATGTGTTTTTGATAGTTCATCAATGATGGCCAAGTTTCATTGGATGTGTTTGATTAATATATTTTGTGTATTCTGATAATTACAGTTAGGATCGATGCTAATTGAGTATCTGATGCATCGTTTTTAATCACTTCACTTGGCAATTGGAAATAAATGATTATTTGGTGAAATATATTACATGGTTAATTTTTATGCAATGTAAATGGTATCCTACAAAACCATTAGGATGAAAATTATCAATAATGCTACAGAGAGTCATTTTATTTTAACGATTATTGTAAAAAAAAAAGATTCTTTGCCAGGTAGATATAGATAATTAAAGTAATTACAACTACAATTCTTATATCGATTCTGTACAAGTTTATGAGTTTCCGAAAAATAGTGTAAAGATGATAACACATATTCCTAAATGAAATTACTATTTTTACCAAAACATGAGATAGACATTATTCTAGATAACATGATAAATAAATACATGAAAAGTGTACAGATGAACCTCGTGTTTTATGATTAAATGTTGAAATATGAGTGCACCTACAAATTTCCATAGGTACGTTATATAACGTACATATTTAAATATTATTATATCAAAGATACAATTATTTTGAAAAAGGCCTAAACAATTCAATCACGTGTGCTAATATATATTCTTTTTAATCGACTCACAAATATCCAACAGGGAAGCTTACGCCTCCTACATAATCCCCTATGATTAACAATATAAACAATAAGCTTGAGAATGAAATATTTCGTTATTAAAATGCAAGAGATCGATTATCACTATTAATTCATATTTCTCCTGAATCTATATAATTGTAAATTACATTCATGCTCTCATGCTCATTACACCGTTCATGCTCCAACTGCATTAGTATTGAAATTAGTTTTATAGTTTCATATAAAAAAATAATAGCAATGCGATATAATCTGTTTCTTTCTCTTTTTTTTTTCGTTTAAATATCCTTTAACTTCTATCATATGGCTCCTCACTCTTCTATGCCTTCATATTTACAAATCGGTTTTATAGAGACCATATCTGTGATGTCGTGAAATCCATGATGGCCTACCTCTGGTTAAACTACTACAAAGGCCAGTGTTAATAGCGCATAGTAATGATTCTTTAAATGGAAATAAAGCCAATGTATCTACGGATTTCGTTTGTAATAATACTTAAAATTGACTAGAGTCAGAATGTAGATACACAATAGGACAACAGATCGACATACTGCACACAGATGACAGTAAAGAGACATATACAAGTCATAGAGCTTATAATACTGTAATTCTCATCATTGACTAGTAATTAATATTGATTGTTGATATTTTTAACTTAATTAATTCCCATCAGAGTCTACTCCAAAGAATTATTATTTATGTACATTTAATCTTGTCTCGTGTATACATGTTGTTGCAACACTGCCAGAAATATAAGCTCTATATGGAAAAACAAATTACTGTAAATTCTTGCACCTGTTTAATTGATCGTATGTTGTGAGTACCTGGCTAAAGCAGTGTGATATGTATATAGCGAAAAATATAGCTATGAATGGTGCGTGAAACATAAATTGTTATGTGAAGTGATAGTGAATCTGCGAAAGTATAAAACTTCTTAAGATTATTACTGGTTCGTATTCAACCTGTAACAAGAATATTAAATAACGATGATGTCATTTTTGGAAACACTATTTTTGATTATGCGGTAGCACGTTTCCCATGAACTCCTTACCGGTAAATATAAAAAGACGAGTAACTAGAAACAAATGACTGTAGAATGAACATTTATAAGAATATTATTATAACTGTAATTTGAAACTGTCTAATATCTGAATACAATACATTGTTTAACGGTAATTATGATATAGCGATGATTGGTCGTAGTTACAATGTTAATCGTGTTTAATTAATCTCTCCTAATGTACTATTGTCAACATGAAAATATAGGTAGTGTTATATTGTTCTCTGCTAGGACCACTTGTGTGTCTTGTAGTAGCGAAGCAGCAATGTTTGTTTGTTTGTTTGTTTTTTTTGTGACTTTTCATATAATCAGCAGTTTGATTCCTCTGCGCTTTTGTATCATACTGAAAGCAGAAAAAAAATAATATTCGCAAATAAATTCGTAACGAATGTCCCACAATGAAACTACAAATAAAGAAAATTCACAAACATACATAGATGACTTCATGACATGCACAATGACAGGTAGATGGAATAAGCAACAAGTGGCAAACAATTTCTCTAGAGCTGGCAAAAATGATCACTAACTATCCTTAAATTCCAATATCTCTATAAATTCTTTTTTCTTTTTCATTACCATCAAAAGTTTCATGAATATAATATATCTTTCGTGGAATAATTATCTAAAAACGATACGAAGGATGATTTTCATCGCAGGAATTTTTGTTTTTTTTTATAACAAGGGTATGCGACGAATAATCTTAATCATAATACTTATATGATTCAATACCGAGAGAAAGAAAATAATATTTAATTCATCACGCTCGTAACCAAATCTAAAGAATTGTTTGTCCGGTATAGACGGAAATGGCTATTGTGATAGACGTTCGTGGGTGATGTTGGTCAGGTTTTTAAGCCTTACATGAATCAGGATGTGGCTTCTCCTCGGCCACCATCAGGGCTGCACTCTCTGCTGGCGGTATGTGTCCCTCTAATGCATTCACACAGTTTAGCATGCTCCTGCAAAATATCACGCGACTTGTCCAAGTTTCCGCTTCTTCATACATTTCTATTGAATCTGTCCTTCTCTTATTATAATCCAGATCTTCGTCGTGGGGCAACGACACAACATGCATCGACGTCGTGAGATCATGGGGTTTGGGTTTAGGGGAGATTTGGTGGTGGAAAATACAGGGAATCTCGCGGATATCGAGGGATTGGTCTATCGTCAACTTTCGACCTAAGAACTTTTATAATTTTCAAATCTACGGTATACTGCTTTTTTCTTTTTTCTTCTTATGATTATGGTGACTACACTGATCGGTCGTAAGACATAAAGATACTTGAGAATGTAGTACCATAAATGAATATGTTCTGTTAGTTGTACACCAATAAACTAAATCCGTTTCTATCGTTCTAAACTCGATAAAGAATTATTCCGTTGAGCTTGGGCCGTTTTTTTTTCGATCATTTCTAAGAAATGACAATTCATTTCACAGTTTCTAGCCTTGTACGATTACAGCGTTTCACTGGCCTGTGTAGTAGACTTCAGATATGTATTGATTACCTAATTATCACTTGGTATCATTCACGAAAATGTACGTCCTATTGTTTTTGATAAATCGACGTACAATGGGGAAAAAAAATCTCGTACGAGTATCACGAGAAATTCATCGAATTTTGTGCTGTAACGCCCGATATTTCTTATTACTTTTCCTGAAAGATGAAGAAAAAGTGAACTAATAGCACGATAATAAAAAGAAAAAAAAACAACAAGAGAGACAAAAAAGAATAAATCGGGATTCCACGTACGAATGGAAAGAAACTGAAGACCGTTAATTAAATAAAGAAACAAATTTATTCGATAACACAGAATATATACGATCTTGTCCGGTGATGCCGAAATATTCGTTCATCATTAATATAATGTACTAATTAATACGTATCTTCGAAAATGTCCATCGTAAAACGTTTTTAACATGAGTTTTACAGTCTATCTTATAGGCATTTGTGCTAAGTGTATGCTATAATATCATCGATAACAATAATTCGATTAGATTGACTGGATACGAGGATCTATAATATACATGTTAAGAGTTAATGTCATTCGTTATTCGTTCAAAATCTTTCACATATAGAATTTTATGGTTTATCGGTAGCTTGGGTATGGTTGGCAGTGGTGACATCAGATAGGACGGTCTCCTTGCTAGAGTTAGTGGCGAGCTCCTCTTCCCTGCAATATAATAATGTTACATGGCCATCGTAAGCCTATCAATTTTCTTAGTTTTCAATTTGAGAAGAAATCCTAATTTTGCACCGTTATGACAAGCTTGCACTAGAAGGAATAACCTATACGCATATGCATCCTACTTTCATTATAAATATGATCGTTAATCAAATTCTTATCTAATCGCTTTTGTGACCTTTAACAATGACTGCTTTTAACTATATAGTGACATTGGATTGCCTATTCTAGATGGCTGATGTCTAAATTTCACACGAGTGGCCCATTTTATGGAAAAACTCTCTCAATTTCTTGTACAAACGATTAATGACAGGATCTAAAACACTCTTCGAAAGGAGTTTGTTAAGAAGCCAAGGAGGATGCTCGATGTTAGAAAACAATGTCAATGATTCCTAGTGTATTCAACCCTTCTGTTACGATGATTCTGCTAACAGTAGTTAATGATTATTAAAATTATATATCAGAGCATGATTTCTTCGTTAAAATTTAAATAGGCAATTATCGTTTCCATTGGAACTTAGATTTGAAAAATTATTAATTGTTGTTATTAATAACGCGAGAGTTAAAAATCAGTTTCATTTCAATTACATTGTAAATTTCGAAAGGCTTGATATCTTCTCACTAGGAATCATCAGCGGTTTTAAAATATTCTTGTTAATGGGGTTTAGCATACATATTGAAAACTTCGCAAAAGTTGATGCTTCCGAACAGAAATCATGAAAGTTTGTTATAAGCAATTACAAGATACAATTTTCGCCACCATTTCCCTCAACACCTTAAAAGTATTAAAACAATTATCTAAATAGGTCGATGATTACGTGAAGACACGTATGTTGAATATGTTAAAGTTACGCATAAAGAGTAAAAGATTTCTAAGTAGCAATTATTCGATAATTATTAAAGAACGAAGAGGAAATAGCCATTAAGCTAATGTTACATTATCGTGAACTATCTCGCATCACTGATAAAGCAATCGAAAAGTCCACTAAATTATAAGCAACGAGCGAGACCAAGTATTCGCCAGGATTTTGTATAAAAGGATCTTTAACGAGTTCCTCGAATGTTTCGGCAAAACCTTCTTCTCGGTGTGTATTCGTAATGAAGAAAGAAAAAAAAAAGAAAAGTAGGAAAGAAATAAAGGCGTAGCTTGCGAGTTTATCAAGAGCTGCACTGATTAAACATAAAACATGAAGGGAAATATAATTTTCCCGCTCAGTCGACTGTTTCGTATAATTTGATTTATTCTTTCTAAATTCTTTGTTAATTCTATTGTCGTTTTTCTTTTTCTCATAATTTTTCCTTCTTTGCTTTTTACACGAAGACATATAATATGGAGGATTATGCAAAAGCGGTTCTTGTTGCGTTAACCTATCGAATAAAATGTAAGAATCTATTACGTCTTATACAACTTAGAAATGATTTTTACGCCAAACAGTAATATGTAAGCACTAACATGCAGTCGCACAGTACAGCGCCATAAACTCGTGCCAACTATCGACATGAAAAACTTTATCAAGACTTATCTGTCGTCGAACATTTATCGGGTAGTAATTATGTAGACTAAAAGGAGCATGCTGTAAAATACAAGGCTCCAGGAGGAAATGAAGTAATCGGGGCTGTTATGTAGCAAACCTTAACACCCAGGTTAGAGGAATTGCTGTACTCGAGTAACACGCTAAAAGCAATGGTATCCATCACATAATAGCCCTGAAGAACTATTATAGAAACTGTGAAATGTATCTCCGCAAAAGAAAAACGAACAAAAATGACAGAGTTCTTCGTAACGACTTGTTCATGCAGCTATGTCCGTTCTCTCGTTTACAATTAGTTAGCCTGACTGATAGCGCATGAGATAGAAACCCACATGAGCTGATAGTAAGTAAAGACATTATTAACATGCCAGGCTGTTAGATCAGAAGTTAGGACAGTCACTTATAGGCGGGGATAGGATTATTTTTTAATATTAACATTTCGTTAGAATTTAAATTTCTTTCGAAAGAAACGTCGAATAATGGTATCGTTGAAGGTGTCGTTAAAAAAAGAGAGATTAAATTTTAAAGGTGATAAATATTGTTCATGTTTTAGATGAATTAAGGTAAGAGAATGTAATAAATTATAATGGAGATTTTTGTTTAACGTTTTAAAGAAGGAATTGTAAATTTGTCGCGTAAAAAATAATCCTTTCATCGAAGACGGCTAGTGGTGTCTTTGATAATTTATTCCCATGCAATTAAAGAAGTTCAGGTAAATTTGTATAATGTAATATAAACAACAAAGCCACCACAGTAACAGGGAAATTTATATTAAGACTCACCCATATAGTCTGCTGTCCCGCAAGCTGCTCCTGCTCCAAAATAACATAGAAAGCACAGTTACGATATGTAGAACACAATTTGTCCTCGTTAAAATACGGAAATCAACTAAAATAATTACCAGAACCATTAAATAATGATTTATTGAAATAATACATGTACAATACGCTAAACAAATAAATATAATATCCATTTGGCATTGGAAAGTATGTAACGATAAGACTATAAAGCTTCAAAGCTCAACATATCTTACAAATTAAATGTCCATTATGTGTCTAAGTATATGGAGATTTCCAAATAAATCACAATGTGAAGGTAAAACAAACAATTGTAGCAGCTTCTAAAGAAGCTATTACACTAGAATACATCGCACTTTATAGATGACAAATAACAGCGAATTTTTTTTTATATCTTTTTCACTTAACGCCATTCAATCTACTTTCCTTTGAAAATCTATACACCGAGAAAGTTCAACTGAACTCGTGCTGTTTTTATTTTCTTTATCTTCGCACTTTCGTCACCTATTTTTATTTCGCGTTCTACGGAGAGCAAAAGAAATCAATGTGTGTTCTACCTTCTCTATGTTACAAGAATGAAGTTCGTACGGTGTAACGTAAATGCCGAGAAACATTCGGCAATCACTACGCGCGAATATAAACAATAACCGTCATTGTACAATCATACGACAGTCATTACGAAGGTTTTTTTACGTCTTTTGTTTATTCCTTCGTGTAAACCGCCGATTCGAGAATCTCTCTGGTTAAGATATCTTATAAATTCTTTAAAATATAATTCTTACTCCCTTCATAAATAAATATATTAACTAACGGTCAGAAATTTGATGATGAACAAAAGCTACATTTTTTAAGAGTGTCAATTTGTCATTTTTTTTCACTCTTTGTAAGCAGTGTTAATGGAAAATAGAAAATAATATTGAAATTACTACGCAAACGTCAATGGTGATCGTTATAGAGCTTTGAGATTTTCATTTTTTTTTTATTTTTTTTTTTAGAGATTTCAGATAAGAGTTTATCACAGTCGAATTTATATTATGGCCTTAATTAGGCAGCAATACATACAAATACGTTGTAGTATGGCATAATCTCCTATTAAACTGACGATAGAATATTTCCTCTCGAAAGAGAGTGGTATACGGTTGGATTTAAGCCTCGTATCTAAGCAATACATAAAAATTGTTAAATATTAGAAACTGTGGCAAGTATTCTGCTCGATTAGATACAAAATTCACAATGTTTGCATTAATTGTCTGACGTATGCTATTACAGATTTGATAGTGTAATACTGTGCAGTATAATAATTATTATTATAAGTACGAAATATATTAATAATTGAGATATAAATAACTCCGCTCGATTATTCGATATTTCAAAAACAAATCGTCACGTTATTTAAATACTTTCTATTATAATCTTACACATTTTTAATCGTCTACTTTACGCACCGATAGAACTTGCTGATATAGATTCATTCAATGAGTATAGAAGATTCACTGTTGCTTCCTATCCCTCTATTAAAACGCTGAGATGAAATTAACACTAATTATTCCTTCATTCCTTTTTCACCGTTTTCGATCGTTACGCGTTGAATCTCAGAATTTTTCTTTTTTACACTCTTAATCTTTCATTGTCAATTACAGATGTGTGTATATAGACGGGCGGATGCGTGGACGGATATGATAACAATAATGTTAATAATGCGTTAGATACACCGATAATGACTTTCGTTCATACGAATATCCTTAATTTCTTTGGTGCCACTAAAGTTGAATGTATTTTGTATTTGTTTTTCTTTTTTTTTTTTTTCAAGACAGATAAGACATAAAGTCTTACGTATGCAGATTTTCACTCCTTATGGTGAGAGAGAAAATAAATGATAACAAGCAAGCTGTCATTAAGTAGAGCAATATCCATTGGTACAATAAAAGTTTCCATTAAAATCGGCAACGAAAAAGGATCTCAAACTGAAGATTATCTACCTAACGATTTACTAATATACGTACTAGGGATGGTATTAAGTGGCTTGTTCATTGCATACCTGTCATTACCATTCCTGAATAAAGCTAGAATTTCTTCGAATGTTTTATTCTTGGTCTCAGGAACCTTCTTGTAAGTGAAGATCCAGAAGATGGCTAGGAATGCACTGAATGGTAGGAACGTGTAGTTTTCAAGGCTAGTCTGTAACACACAGAAATGAGACGTGAGTTGGAATTATTATTAAGTAAACACGTTTCTTTCATTTTAATAACCACTGACTCTTTTCAATTCCAATCATCACGAGGATAATGATATCCAAAGAGGCACGAATAATAAATCATCGCTTTCGAAACGATACTATATATATAAAAATATGTCTAAAAAATTCGCTAAAAAATTCATTATAAGTAAAAATAAAATTAATTTCTGCAAAAACTTTCAGAAACACTATTACAGCAACTATCGATCGGATAGTCTAAGAAATCACTCGGTATTAAGTACTGGGTAAGGGAAGGGTTGAAACCTGAAAATGGTGAATGACAACCGAAAACTAAACACTTATTTCACCGTTAATAGTTTAATGGCCGCTCACACAACATGTGTGTGATGTTATCACCGAAAATTATTGGTCATTACCACACTTTCTGTGTGATAAATTATGAATATAAACAAGTGTGGATATTGTTATTGGCATCGTAGTTTTTTTAATAGTCTTTGATCTTCGAAGATCTTCTCTTAATTTTTATCAACTTTTTTAAAATTAATTCATCAAAAATATAGCCGACCCCTGGCAATGTGTGACAGCGAATACGTGCGGCCATTAAAGTGTTAACACTAGATTCACGGCCGTGAAATCTGTTGAATCCCAATATATTAAATAAGAACTTTGGAAATAGAGGAATCAATTGTTAAAGAAGATGATCAGTTAAGTATCTTATAATATACAAATTACTTAACTGATCATCTTCTTTAACGCTCGATTCCTCTATTTCCGAAGTCCTTATTTAACATATTGGGATTTAACTAATTTGTATATTATAAGATACATGTGAAATATCTACTATACCGCGTCTCCATAAGTTTTAAAGGCGATTCTAAAATGATAGGAATCCGTCAATTTCCGTAATCTAGTTTTAAGTGCTTTTTCGGTCAGTCACGCATTAAAATGGAATGTGCGCGAGGGCGAGGGACTCAGAGCAAACCGCTTATCAAGTGATTACTTCTTAAATTCCCGCCATATATACTGTTAACAGTCGCTAAAATCCATATAACAATAGATATCTCCAACATGCAGATAATGCCGGCGCGAAGTAGAATGATGCCATTATAGACAGACAGCTTTCTCACTTCCCAACAGCTTCGTCATTTACAGATCACATTATTCTCGATCGTTGAAACAATTCTTATTAAAACGTTGTAAATTTGAATAATCTTACCTTCATGCTTGGAAAACCAATGCCAACCAAAAAATTAGCCATCCAATTAACGAGGACCGCGATAGACATGGCAGCAGGTCTAGGACCCTGCGAGAACAACTCGGCTGTAATCATCCATGGTATGGAGCCGGGTCCCACCGCAAAGAATACGACAAAACTGAGAGTCGATACGACCGACAGATACGACATCCAGTCAATCATTTCCTGCACATAACCGAAAAACTCCTATCAGGCAGTAGAAATGTGTTCTTCTTTCCTGAGCAGCTGGAGGAGGCTCTCTCTCAGGATCAACGAAATAAATATCAAAATTCTATGTAACTTAATAAGAGAAATCATAATAATAATAATATACGTCAGCATGCACTGTGCAGCTCAACCCTGTGTTTAGGCAATGATGCGATTGCGACGATGCGAAAAGTGCTTATTTATTTACAGTATAGTAACATATCCCTCTTTGAAGCATTAAAGCACGAATTCGCTGTTTCGACTGTAAGGAGTATCAGGACACGTTGCCGTAGACCTCAATCAGAACGTTAGCAAAAATTTTGAACCGAAATATTAACCTGTTAACTGCGTTCGACGTGTATACACGTCAATCAAAAGTTCTATTGCCGTAGACTTTTTAACACTTATCGACCGGTAGTCAATTAATCGGCTTTTCGGGCCCAAGACTTTTGGACTTTTAACTCATTAATTAGTCGCTAAGACAATTAATAAATTATTATTTTTCATTGCGGTTAACTGTGCCAAGGTCTCAGTGAAGAAATTTTGCAATTTTCGAAGAGATATCAGTATCAGGGAAATATTTGCGTGCAAGTAACCGATTAGAAGTGGGTGGGATGTTAAAAAATACCGGTCGATAAAGTATTAATACTAAATTGTCAATTCCTTATCGACTAAAAATGTAGTTCTTCGAAATTTTGCTTTCCTCTTTTCGTAAAATTTATAACAGAAACATTTTCTCTGTGTTCCACATATATATACGTCATTACTCTGTTTTAATTCCGTAGCCTGCGAGGGATTCTTAAAACTAAATTCCGCAGTTAACTGGTTAATTCATTTACTTCGCGCGAGATCTAAAGTGAGGAGTGAAACAATTGGCTCTTATAAACAATTAACCCATTCGAGACGGATTGCACACTTTGTATGGAATGATATTGGAATGCAATTGTTTGTATTGAAAAAGCAGTCGCCGAAATTAGTCTAGTTTCAAATAAAAGGTATCTTAGTAATGTGTAAACATCAGATTTGGTCCTGAGTTCAATTTAGACGTTACAATGCGTTATCCATAGCAAGGATCGTCAGGAATACAGGAAATGGTAAATAGTGAAAAAAATGCAAAAAAAAATTAAATCCCGAATGGGTTAATAGGTTCAATTTTGTTATACTGAATTTTTTTAGACACGCAATGTGTTTTATTCTTCATTGTTAAATGCGAAGGAACAAAGGATGATCTATATTTGACCACGTGTATACATGTAGAGAGATCTCGTTTCGTTATCGTTAAGGGCAAAGTATATTTGACGTGAAGAATTAAAATTTCAAATGTACCGTCAGTTTTTAAGACGGTAATGTAAATATTGCAGAAAGGGTGACAGGTTTGAGCCAAGTAGAACGTAGGCTAATAATAAAGGGAGTAAATGTCTCCTCCAGACCGTCACGAAAGAGGCCATCAGTGAGGGGCGGAAGGGAAGGGGGCAGGGGTTAGAAAGAAGCACAATTATTCTTAAGCTTAAGCAAATGAACTGTAATGCATGCAAGGTAAGGTATTCGACACGATTTCGTACAGAACAGAATATGGTTTTAATTGCGATGAAAATTCTACTGCCAGTAATTAATATATTTACGGATATACACTTTAACACTAGAACTACCAAACCAGTCAAAATGACTGGTTCACAATTTTTTCAAAAAATTTTCCAAGTTTATGTAAGAGTCATAGAATAAATATTCTACGTCTATATCAATAAACATAAATCACCCAATCGATTAAAATTTTCCGCCGCTTGATCCCCCTTTTTCAAAGTACTTATTTAATTTATTAAAATATGTTGGATTTTACGCCGGTAGTGTTCTAGTGTTAAAAGTGATAAATTTAATAAACGAAATCAGTGTCGATATATCGAATATTAATAATGCCGGTAATGCAAATAAATAATAACATGCAGGTATGAGGATTGATTCTTATCAGTTAAATGAATGGTTTAGAAAAATTAAAGTGAGTTCCTTTAAATATTATATACGTAAAGTGGTGATAAATTCTCACTGTCGGTGCAGTGCTGCACTCCAGCTGTGAACAAAGTGTTAAATACACCTTTCGCCAAGGTGCATAAAGTGTCAAAGCACAAAGAGATAGCTATGTACAATCCACGTTCTTTGTGGTGTAATAATCCTAATCAAAACTCATTTTCAATTATTCCTGTACATCGACAAAGCTATTAAATTCTCTACCAATAATGATATTTCAAATGCGTCTAATATTCTCAAAAATACTATATATTCAATTACAAAAGTTTAATATCAATCGATCGATCTAACTTTAATCTCGTCCTATTATTTTCTCAAATGATATTTTTCACATTTATCGAACTTTGAATGAGCAGCAACAAACGAGTATGATTTCCTTCGCAAAATTCAATGTTAACAATATCGTATAGTTGAAACGAAAAATTGTCTAAAACTGTAACTTACCTTTATGAGAAAAGAAATTGTGATGAATATTGAAAAGATAAACATGCCACCAAGACCGTATAAGTGCAGTGTACGTCTTCCGGTTCTATCCATAAGCGGGATGGATACTAACGTCATACAAACCATAATGGCACCTATGCCAATGGTTGCAAACTTGGCACTCTCCTCTGTCAAACCAGAACTAGTGAACAAACTTGTGGAATAGTAAAACACCTGAAACATACATTCATTATTCCACGTTAATTTCACGATAATCCACCTGCACAAGAATAAAAGAGAAGAAAAAAAAAGACACAAACAAAAAAGATTTCCACCTAAGAAAAGATTCAACAACGTTAACACCATTGCAAAACATGAGCCAACAATTTGTATGTAAATTAAAACGATCCTCGAGCGATACTCACAGCATTAATGCCTGAAAGCTGTTGCGAAAGTTGCATAACCACACCAATGACAAGAGGTGCTCTTAAAGTTGGGCTGCATATGAGCTCTGTCATCGATATTGTCGATTCAGCTTGTTGAGCTCGTTCTTCTGCTCTCATTTCTTCGATATCTTCCTCCACTTGGTTACTGGCCCTCAACCTTCTCAAAGCTTTTCTAGCTTCCTCCTCCCACTGTTTGGTAATGAGCAAATATCTAAAGTAAGGGAAAATCATTAGAACAATTTTATTACTTACCTCAACTACCCTACAAAATAACAATCGACCAAGATCTACGCGAAAGCTCTACAACGACTGATGAAAAGAAATAAACAGCCTCGTTTTTACAGCATGTTTACGGTACACTTGATTGAAATAGAACATGATATCCCAGGCAAAAGGTAGACGAAGAGAAGGTTTTCCATTTAGTTTAGTTACACGATAACCAAGCTGAATGGGACAAAACGTTCTCCCCTTCTACGAAACGTTCCACGTTGACCTAGGGCATCAAATTCAATTTCTCTTACTGTACGTTGAGGTCTACCTTGGAGATTCGGGGCAAACTGGAAGCAGCAATAACTGTAGAATGGCAGGACAGATAGCTAGTCCTAAGAGAACAGGCCAACCCTCATTTGTTCCAAGGATTTGCTCGATGCCCAGCACCTGGGAGACCAGGAGGCCCACCGTAACAGCGAGCTGGTTCACCGTGCCTAGGCCGCCTCTCAGGTTCAATGGCGCTATCTCCGATATGTACATGGGAACCAACGAGGTGTTTAAGCCACAATTGACACCAATGATGAACCGTCCAAAGAACAACATTTCGTACGAATAAGCAATCTTTGTACAACCCATCAGGCACGCCCCCACGATGCCCAGCACGTTGTTTAGCAGTAAGCCCCCCTTTCTGCGAGTGAATGGAAAAAGATGAGTGACTGGTGATTCTTGTCACGTTGTACTTGCAGTAATAATAATAATATCAGCAACAACAGTAAATAATGATGTTGTAGAATATGGATATATAGCAAGATATTTTGGAGATCAAAGTGAGCTTACAGAATTAGCGTAATATTTGAGAATTATAATACAGTAGGTATGCACGAACCTGCCAAATCTGTTGGCAATTATTCCTCCACTAAAACCACCTAGCATACCACCGATCGCAAATATGCTTACGGCCACGGAATATAATTTCTTAACTGAGTCGTCTGAAATGTCCTCTCCATACCTATCCTTGTACACGTCTTTCATAAAATTCTCTATGTTCTGAAATGCACAAATTAAGAAAGATATCGAGGGGTAGAATTAGTGGATGATATTTTTGTAAGGTCACAAGGTACGTGGTATAAACGATCATGGTGGTCTGTGCAAGGATAGAACATCGAGCTCTGAATTATTATTGTCTTCTTAACCCTTTCGCTACGGAGTACTTTTCCGCAAGCTTGCTAACACGACGGGAAACAATTCCGCCGCGGATGAATAACTTTTAATGTCTAATGATATAATATAAATAATTAATTCTTTATCAAAGTTACAACGCATATAATACAGGAAAAATAAGAAGTTATGATATTTGAAAAACATTCAATTAGAAAATATGATCTAATAATTAACCCTTCAGGTGAAATTTTGTCGGGTGACTGTAGTCAACGTTAGTATCAAAAAGGTTAACACATTAAGGGCTGGCTTCATTTGCTTATCTCCGAACAATAAGTAGCTAAAAAAAATATTTGATACGTTACATATTTTCGCAACGATTTTTTTCCCTGCCCAATGATTCTAAAACCTTCATAATTCTTGATATCATGCGAAAGTCTCTAAGTGCGATCATCTTTTGTTCCGCGAGGTGTGGAAATATGCATATAAAGAAACGAAAAATCCCGCATTATCGTGGGGCCGGCACTCAATGTGTTAATGACGTTATCCTGAAAGTTTAAACGTGTCCTTTCATTTATATTCAGTATTCCTGGAAAACCTCTCGAACTTTTATTTCACGATATTTTTCCATGAAAGATTAATGAGCACTTACAAAGTATCTTTTTGATAAAAAATCTTTCATCGACAGGACTTGCGATAGATGTAAAGTTAAATTCAGATCTCGATGTACTATTTTTAATTCATATTACTTGCAAATGATTACTTGTAAAAAAATACCAAATTCAATAGAATTATCTAATTGTCGTACAAGTAAACCATTCGTTAAATTCATCATACCACTTCAGGCGCATTAATAACTCCGGTGTTGTATCCAAACTGCAGCATTCCTAAAACTGCTGCCAGTATTGCATACGACAGGAAAAGTGTCAGCCCCTGAAAATATCACATTATACTGTTAATACGTGGACGTAAAAGAGCAACGTTATTTATAGAAATCCTCGCGCAAACAATAAGGGTCAGCTGTTTAAAAAAAAAAGAATAATAATAATAATAATCAATCGATACGTGGTTGCATTTCATACGTCTGTCTGAAAAGGCGATGTGGTACTAAAATCATAACGATGAGGGGTGAAATAAAACTACGTCAAAGAATGTCAGAAATATTTTATTACGAATATCATCTCGGCTTCCTATATAAAAATCATACGCTACAATGAATGATTATCGTGCACACAATGAGATGCATAATAAAAATGATGAAATGAAATCGAATAATACTGATAAACGTAATACTGGTAGAGACGCAAGAAAATAAATACCATTACAACGTGTCGAGTTACGATAATCGTAGAAACAAAGAACGAGTGAGAAGCGTATACCGTCTCGGTACGGTATAAAATAAAATTGCACGCCAAAAGCAAGCTTTTCCGATCGTAAAGACATATGTCACCTGCTCCAAAAGTCTAAGTTTCCGTCGATGGGAGTGTTCTTCTAGTCGTTCCACGTACTCTCGCAACTCTTCTATCTCTTCTTTCACCTGCTGTACTGTATCTAGTTCGTGCTGCATAAGATTAGAAAAGACTCTTAGAGACGTGAGCAAGATTTCACGAGAAGGGAGAGACACACGTTTTTCATATTCGTACAATACTAAAAAGCACAAAGTTCAACCTCGCCGCGTTTCACCGCAACAAATGATCATTTCAGTAATACAAAATCACAAAGGCAACAGATTTTTCTACCACATTATTTTAATTCATTTAAAAAGTATAGAATTATATCTATAATCTCATTCTACTATCATATACTAAAAGAGTACAAGCGTCGCAATAATTCAGATTTGATAGACTAGATCAAGAATCCTGCATAGGTTAGAGCGAGGAGGCGAATCAGATTTTGGACATAGATCGACAGTACCTTTATCGCGACCATGTCCCGTTTGACCTCGCTGACCTCGCTCTGGCAAGACTCTACACTCTTGGTGAGCTCCTGGAGCTGCGTGCGGATCTCGCAGAGTGCGACGGTGGTCTCCAGCTGGCGGTCACCCCGCTGCAGCTCGTCCAGCTTGGCACTCAAGTTCATACTCATAACGCTGACCTGTTTCTGCAGACTGCCCACACACACATACGGTCACGTGAATCACGCTGGCTCGCCCCGTGAAAACAAATCGGCATTGTCGAGCACATTGACACTAGACAATCAAGGCTAACTATGCCTAGTCCCTAAAGGTAAATCCAACTACCTTCCGCGTGAAACTGCCGAGCCTTTTGTAGCGTACGCTTAAAACGCTACCCGTGTCCCCTCTCTCTCTCTCTCTTTTATCAGGCACACGGTATTCTCTATCATATGTGTGGTTATAAAGCTTTACCAGCAGGTGGAAAAAAAATCAACAGGTGTACGAGATACACCGTCTTGGTAAAAGTTTAAGTCTCAGCGAGCCAGCGATAGCTCGGCAGCTAGGGAAAAACGTTGGGTGATACGAGTAAGCGTATGAACATAGATACGCACACACACATATATGTATATATATACATATTTATATATATATGAGTATATATAAATATATATATGTATATTGTTAATATAATACGAATATCATTCGTGTTCCTTCTATGTATATATAGATATAAATATATGTATATATAGAGAGAGATATACACGTAATTACTTTGAGAAAAAACACAGCACAAAAGTACAAACGCCACTAAAAGCACGTCTAAAATTGTGTGTGGTGAGTGTCAGGGTGAGAAACTACGGTGATTCATATTTAGACATATTCTTCAGAGCTGTGCACATTGGATGGAAGTTTGTGACGGTGATATATGAAAATTTGTCCCATTTGATACGTGTGTCGATAGACTCTCGGTTGACACGGAGATATAAGGTTATGATTTGATATTTAACGAGAATCGAAGATCCGTACCATTATCTTCGTTTCGTTTAGGAACTTAATTATTCGTATACATTTTCTCGTACGTACAGAGAACTTTGGTAGACACGTGTGATCTACAGACACGATGCGGGATGGTGCAAATGACTTTGAAAAATGACGAAATGCTCGTTTATTCCATACGTTGCACGTATCGAAGGATAAAGAGATTACGATGAACGATCTTAAGTCTCTCGATCGAAGGAGATTTAGCAAACTTATCGATCGATGTGCACAGCCAAGCAGAAAGGGTGATCGATTATAGGTAAAAATGAAAACATAAAAGATAGAGACAGAGAGAAAGAGAGGCAGAGAGAAAGTGGAAAAAATGGGAAAAAGTTTACGCAAGGCAAGTTGAGTGACAGGTGAACAGTGAAAATGAATGAACACATGATCCGAAGAGAGATAGAAGTAGAAAGAGATAGGAGGGTAAATATGAAAAAGTGAAAGAATAAAGAAGAAAATTAAAAGACGGATCTGATTCTTAGAATAGGATAAAAGATATGGAAAAAAATAAATAATAGATAGATAAATATAGAGATAGATGAAGAGAAAGAAAGAGCAGTGATGATGTTGCCATGTACCTGGGAGGTAGGGAGACCATGGCTGTGTTCCGAAACTACAGTAGCCTCTATGCCTCCCCACTCACTCCTCTTGATTCAGTATTTCGTCTTATTCTCACAGATCTATTTGTTCTTTGCTTTGTTCACGACATATGTACGTACGTTGGATTATCCACCAAATCCAATCAATTGACTCTGAACGATTGCACAGCTTGTTGTCAAGTGGGTCCACAACCAAAGGTGGAGGGGTAACGTGTGGCGGGGGGTTAAAGGCCGACGACGCCCGCCCCTGCCTCTTATCTCACTCACTCTGTAAAACTTTACCTAGTTTGGAAACACAGTCGTGGTTCAGTCATAATCATGTCATATAATGGTATATTCGCTCGCATTTAGTTACGTGACGTCCAATTCTTCTAAAAGACGGGCTCGTCACGTGTGTGAAGAGAGTTCTCTTTTTCTCACGCATCGCCATGCGACGCGCCGCCAGCTTACTCACCCCTGCCTAGTCGCCCGCGTCCACAAGCGAGCTTGCAATTTCAATGGACCATCACTTTATGCGGAACGAACAGTCGGCAAAATAATTGACAAAAATCAGCATGACATCATGAGTGATACTACTGGACACGCACACAAATAAGACACAAGCGATCGCACAATATAAGAGAGTTTCTTTGTACGTGTGACTAACACCCGCAAATGAGTGTTGCAATTTTACTTCTTGTTATTAATTTGAAATAATCTTTAAACGAGATCAAAATTTCATTACCTTGGATGCTAGTTCCGCATTGTTCCAGACGCACTGACAACGATAGAGATTTTTTTTCTTTCTTTTTTCTTTTTTCATTCAATGCAAACGTTCTTTGCAAATTGTCTTGCGTACTTGTAGAGTTCTAATCGATGGAAATTCTTTTTTTTTGTTTCATGATTGGGGCAAAGTGCTATTGCTCGCTTATTTGTGTACCTGACTTTCGAAAAATGGCATGACTTCGAATGGAATGAGCAATCAGTGGTAAGCCTGCGAGCGCCGCAGCCAAAAAAGAATTCATGTAATTCGTATACGACGTATCATCGGTGTGTATCGATATAATTGTTATGACCGAAGATGTGTAGTATGTACAAGAATAGGACTAGAGCGAGTGTGATTCATGTATATATGGTAAATGGCACGGCACAAAGCCTTGCATTGCATTCTCTGATATACATAAAGAGTCTAGATAAAATAATAAGCAGGGAAAACGTATGTTGTTTCGATTCTCGGGTTGAACAAGGCACCGCCACTTAGGCCGGGAATTACCTGGATGCACTTTGAAACATTGTCATTCTTATTAGACATTGAAAAGAACAATGTTTGTGGAACAGGTTCGTTGGACAGTAATTCTCGTCTATGAGAGAGTTTATGATCAATAAGTAAGTGCTATCGATTCGGGTACTTCAGGGCGAATAATAGAGAGCGAAAAGTGTCCTCTTAATTGGTATGCAAATTCTTAAGAGCTCATTCACGCTGTTCTACTGAACTGCCGTGGCACTAAGCTATGTTACTTCGATAAATCACTTAAGGATAAGTTTTGCTTTTTTCAAATTTTACCGTCAACGCAACTACTTTCGGAGCTTGTTTCGACGTTGTACTAAAGAATATCTACGTATCGATTACTGAGAAATAGAACAAAGATATATAGAATTCTATGTAAGATCCTAATAAAGAGAACACTACAGCTTTCAATACAGGATCGTAAAAAACAGGTGCTAATCTATAAAACCAGAGTTGGAAAGTATCGACACACCCGTTGCTCGCTGCATTCGCAATAATACAACTTTGCGATCAACTGGGTGGGAATCGTTTACGTTTTCATGTATCAATATCTTCGATATATCACGCTCGGTCCGCTCGTCGCGTAAGTCAGCCCCAAAAAAAAGGACATCCTCCGCGCGAAACGCGTATCATAGAATTTGGAGAACGTCCAGCTAAAGAGCCAACGTTCGTTTATTAACAAATCATAAACCATCGATACGGTTCGTCACGTTTAAATTTTCCACAATTCCGATCGATCGATGGATCACGGCCGTATACATCCAACGATCCAGATAATTCTCAAAGACGTCGGTGGCGACGCCAATCATCCTCGGATAACACAATATTGTGTTGTCTTTTGAAACATAAACTCTCCCCCTGTACGTAGTGTCGTTCTCAAAATCCGAACTCGCATCGCGAAGCTCGTGTCTCGCGTGTCATGATCATCCAACACGTGGAGGTGTTTCACAGAAAGACTCTAAAGTGGGGATCGAGGGGTACGTGAGAACGTACCTTACGAGCAACTCCCGTAGAGTGGCTTCATCGTCCTCCTGTATCTCTTCCTGCGTCTCATTACTGAACGAGCCGCGGCTTGGATGATGATGCTGATGATGCCTGCCGGACGGCCTACCGGTACTGCCGGCTGGATATTGGCCGTGCAACCCGTGATGATGATGGTGATAGTGACCGGTGTTGGTAGCGGCCGAATGCAAGTATCGGGCGACGGTGTTGGTTGGACGCCCCCTGGTCAGCTTGTGGCCGGTAGCCGGAGGCGGCAATACGGCGCCTGTACCGGGCTCCACGTAGCTTCTGCGCGAGGCATACTGCTCCTCCTCCACCCTGCCGATGTCCTGGCGTCCGCTCGATGGCCGATCGGCCGAAGTGCCGCGCAATCTCGCGCTACTTCCGAAGCTTCTCCCGGTGTTCTTCCGTTTACCGGTGCTACCAACGTTGCTGATACTTTTATCGGTTCCTTTGCTTTGGGTTCTCCACCAGCTGCCACCACCGCCGACCTGTGCACCAAAATCGAGCCTCTGCGTTCCTTCGTGTCCGTACTCCTCCTCCTCGTCGTCCTCCTCGTCCTCTTCTTCTTCCTCTTCTTCCTCCTCCTCCTCCTCCTCCTCCTCCTCCTCCTCCCCGACGGCGGCACCAGCCGGTCCTGGTTCTGTGCCCTGGGACCCTGAGAGGCCCGCTATTTCCTCGTAGAGGCACTCCGAATCGGGGTCCGTCGACACTGCCGCGCTCTGCCACAACTGGTTTATTGGCTTGAAGCCGCGTGAATCGGCCATCGTTCGAGCTACGCCAGGACACAGACACACACCGGTTATACAATCGGATATTCCATTCCGACGTTCTTCGACGCGATGACTAACGACCACCGAGCTGAATTATCGGTAATGACTAAGAACCAACGAGTATATGAATTCTTTCTTTTTTTTTCTGTGTTTTTTTTTTGTCTTTTGTTACGTATCGTACAGGTTGCTCTAAGATACAGGCTAACGTTGCATTGGATACACTTGCACACTATTGACCAATTGATCTTGCCTTCAAGGAACTTCGTCACGTTTCATCGTTACGTTAATCGGTTGAATTTTTGAAGGGGGTAGATATTTCGCGCTACGCGTGACTATCGTCGAAAATGTGCACGGAGATATTGTGCTATCGTCGTGTCAAGCAAGAATTTTCTCGTTTAATGTTACACGACGACTTGTTGATCGTTTTGTATGTTTGTATCAATGAGAAACGAGGCGACAAAGGAATCGCTTTACCGTCTTTCCCGATGCTAACGCTCTTTCGCGATTGGACGCGTGCCCTCGTGGAGAACGATTTATTGTAAATTAATCGAAACAATTCTCAAGTCGATTCGTTGAAAGTCTAAATGATCTCACCTTCAAGAAATTTCGTTACGTTGATCGGTTGAATTTTTGAAGGGGGCAAATCTTTCGCGTTACGCGTGGCTATCGTTGAAAACGAGCACGAAGATATTGCGCTATCGTCGCGTCAAGCAAGAATTTTCTCGTTTAATGTTACACGACGACTCATCGATCGATTGTACGTTTGTATCAATGAAAAACGAGGCGACAAAGGAATATAAAAACGCTTTACCGTCTTTCCCGATACCAAACACTCTTTCGCGATTGAACGCGTGGCCTCGTAGAACACGCGGGTATCTAGAACGATTCATTGTAAATTAATCGAAACGATTCTCGTGTCGATTCGTTGAAAGTCTGACAGCCGTCAGAGCGAAGACACGTTGATTAATCGACGCAAAGGTGGTCGACGTCCACGCGCACAAAGCGTCGCTGTTAAAACCTCTACAACGTTCGTTGACATCGACGGTGACTACCGTCGCTATCTCGTGACAATAATGAATACGTAAACTTTAATGCAAAACTGTTACTTTCGTCTCTCTGTCATCGTTGTGCAAATTCACGTTACTCGAAGATTCCAAATAACACCTGAATATATATATATCGTCTGGCAGCGATCGAGGAGAGACGGCGGATATTATGAATTTAGATTGCCGTTGTGCCCGAAACTGGAAATGGAAGTCAATTACTGCAAAATCGTGCTGCAGCAATTAAGTTTAAGGTTCCTTCACATGCACCGATTCGTCTACCAACGACGATCGGTGAACACGATAATCGCCGTCATTAGCGTCGTTCGTTGTCATCGGGTAAATTGCAAGCTCATATCGAATGCAGTCGATGAAATGTCAAGCGTGTCTTGCCGAACAAGTTTTACCTCGGTCTTAATAATCTTAACTATAATCGCGTGCAACATCACGAGACGTCCGTAAAATCGTATGCGTGCGATAGAAAAGCGGGAAGATTCGAGAAGATCAAACACACCGAAACCTCGGTATAATAACATCTCTCTAGGAATCATCCAAAGTAATTTCAAAATCCCTCGAATCATTCCGCGTAATTTCCCGCGAATAAGACAGATTTAAATACTATACAATTAAAGGTTCATCAATTATTCCGTATATCAGATAAGTTAAGTATCACTGATCATACTTCAACATACTTCATCCGTTTCCTTTAAGCGTCAAGCGCAACATTTTTCTCCATCGTATCGATGGATAATCACTGGAAATCCCTTTGATTTCTACACGTATAATGGAGCTAAGGTGGTAAATCTACAAATTCTTAAATACACCAGCCGAAGGAATACCGTGGGAGGATATATGAAGAGCATAGAACTCACCTTAAACAATTCGCAAGCCATCGTGCTGAACGATGATATACCACGCCACGTTTTTTCGCGTCTTGATTTCGAGCTGCGAGACTAGTATCTCGCGACTCCGTATTCCTCGTGTATTCGTCACAGACGATTCGCCTCTCTTCTAAACAGGCCGATTCGCCCACGATAGCGCGATATGAGGGTAAAGAAGATTGTAGTGCAACACGAACGAAACGGACGTTTAACGAGGATACCAGCGGAATTTTTGGTATTTTCCACTGCGTTGCAACCACTAACGTAGCATGGGCTTTAAGGGGCCACCTTCCCTTCTGCGATCGGGCTTATTCCTGGCTCGCTACGAGACGGCGTACGCTAAGGACCTGTGCAATGACAAAAAAAAAGAAAGCATTATGGATTGACAGCGATAACGTGTAATTAAAAGCAATTAAACTATGCCCCACCCACCCTGTTTTTTTCCCTGTGATTATGAGAAATTGAGCATCGGATGAAACGAACGGTAGCATTGTGAATTGATTGTGCTTGCTCCAAAATGTTTCTCTAGAACGTGACACGTGTTTGAGTTTCACGGAGATTATGTACACCTAAGTTACCGTAATTTCGATGGATTTTACGTGCTCTTGGTTATCGGATGTGTTTCTGATAAAGTTACGCAAGTAAATATCACGTAGAAGATTTATCTCCTTCGTTGGTACACTTTTGATAGGCATGCTTGAGAATTTTCTCAGTTTCTTTGGTACCAATTTTGGATATGGTTATAGGGAGAACAGCTTAACTTTGATACCTTGGTGAATGTTAATATTCTGATTCCAATTATACGTTCCTGTGGCGTCGAGACAAAACGAACTCGCCAGGAACCGGAACCGTGTAAAAAGAAAGGTAGACTTGTAAAGCAGAAATGCAAACTTGTACTCGATTCCTGTTGCAAGTTTCTTATGAAAAGAACTCGGCAATATTTAGTTACACCACGCAGGTGTACTTTCCAATGTGACTTTGCTAAACGAGTCAAGGAGTCCATCGTAGTTGAAACGGTCAATTATCCTGTCACACGATAGTACGCGTTTACATCGATACAATAAATCCTCCTACATTACTTTATCATTGACTTTTCACGCAACAATACCACTAAAATTCACATTCATTGATATCTAAACCTCGACGCTCGTGCCAGATATTATGGAAATGAGAAAGTGTTGACGAAATCCATCTAGAATACGAAACTATACGATACTTCGATTACTCAATCAACCACTTTTTTTTTCCTCTCTCAACGCGATGTTTATTCCTATGAATTATCCACACGAGACGAGACGCCAAGCAAGAATTCAGACAGCCGACGCACATCGCATTTGCGCGCTTTAATCGGTAACACGATCGCAATGAATATTCCATGACAGCGTATACACGATGAGATCGATAGAATTTTACTTTCGTTTGACGAAGCGTTAAAACGAACCGTTGGAAAATGCGTGACCTTTTCCTCGCTACAACAAACATCGTATTTTAATTCTACACACGATCAGGCACAACTTAAACGCACAGTGATTGTATCAGGATACGTCGATCACTCACCTGGTAAACCAAGTAAAAAAAATAATAGTCCAAGTTCTTCTCATTCACGTCATAACGTGTTCGTTCTCATTGTCAAGCACGCGATTGACGAAACGCGGTGTGAAATTGTCGCGACGAAAGAAAACATTGCAAATACGACCGGCGCGCATACGTTAATTACGTTAAATGCGTTAAGAACGGAAACGCGCGATCCTACCGCTTCAAAAGTCACCGCAATACTAACTTCTTCGCCGTTCACTCTATCTCAGCGTGACGACCGTCGAAGATTAAAACGAAATCCACCGAGTTTCTCCCACCTCTGTGTGCTACGATCGCTTTCATTTTCCGTCTTCGTTTGATCTACGGAATAACTTTGTCCATCACAATTTCCTTCACGTTTATGCGCCTGTGCTTTGCCGTCCAGTTTTCCTTCCAAGTCCACCGGTTTCTGTGTCTTTCTCTTTCTCTCTCGCACTCTCATTCCCTTTAGGCGGAGTCTGTTCTTTTGCCGTTTCTCCTGCCGTACCTTAGCAGTCTCTAATCTACTGGAAGATTAACCGCGTATTTTGTTGCATTCTTTTGCGGCTATTACGTCGTGTTACACGTTGTTTTATATTGTAAAAAATACTCTTTGAATTAATATCGATTACGATTATGTAGAATAATTCCACATGCTTGAGTGGAGTGTAATAATTATATTCGAATGGATTTATGTCGAGGCAATTTCAATAAAGGGAAGATTGAACTTGATGGAAATTTCAAGGTGTTTTTCATAGTGGGAGATAAAAAAAAGAGGATGATTTTTGTGTAACGTTTACGTTCTTCGTAAAAGGTCTCACCTCTGCTCTTCCATAGGTACCGGTGTGTGTAAAATCGATACGCTGTCATTTCGCGATGTAGAAACACACGGAAGCTTGGATGAGAAGGTATGCCATGAGTTTCTTTTATTTAATCGTTCGAAAAATCATTAACGACGATACTCTTGCGTGTTCGTTGATAGAGTTCGACGCAAGGTCGATGCGCGACGTGTATCGTGTTTCCTGGACGAGTATTTGATTTCGATTGTTAGTTAATTCGTCGATAGGAATGCTAAAACCGCAAACCCGGCATCTATCGTGTGCTCGTGGAATTACGTAAATTAACACGATCCCGATTATAATGTGTTAATTGGCTATCGTGTAATCGCGAACGATGAAACTACGTGGATGATAGGAAAATTACATTTCAATTTTCCCGTTCACGTTACCGCGATTCTCGTGGAATTCTGAAAGAATCGCGGAGCCGTTTCTCATTTGAGTTCGACGGAGACGAATGCAAGGATTTTCTCATTGCGTAATATCGTTACGATTGTTAGATTCTACGAGTGAGACTGCGGTTTATGGAGAATAATTTCAAAAGAGGTGATATTTTAAAAGTGTCATTAATTCAGTATAGAATTTTAAGCATCAGTGCTACGAGGTCTAAAACTGTTTGTGTTTCTGTCCAATAAATAAAGTAAAATAGTTCAGTTTTATGAAGTTTTTTACCTTTAAGGTGGTAGAAAATTAATTGCAACAAAAAAGTTAGAAGATCTATAAAGATGCTAATTTTCTACAAGTCTTTGTAACTCTGTGGTAACAGGATATATGTGTTTCCAATCTGTGATGTAAGAG
The DNA here is from genome assembly GCA_910591515.1 of Cerceris rybyensis. Lineage (NCBI taxonomy): Eukaryota > Metazoa > Arthropoda > Insecta > Hymenoptera > Crabronidae > Cerceris > Cerceris rybyensis. The sequence goes on from OU342790.1 coordinate 13,852,169, forward strand.
TTTTTTTATTTTATTGACTGTTTTGACTCCTATCTCTCCGTATGCGCTAACCCCGCAATTAAGTGCTTTTAAATGGAACTTATCTCTTACTTAAAATACCATTATTAGTATGAGCCAATGTGTTATCGTCCAACCAATTTCAAAACACGAGACAAATAAAATTACAGTGTTAACGAACCAAATTGTTCGCGCCGATTACCATAGGTTTAAACTTATTCGTTCTTTTTTTAACTGTTAGAACAAACTTTTGTATTTCGTGGTTTATCCAATCATAGTTCACCTGAACTTACTTCAGCTTAGAAAACTAAACTTAAAGTAAAAAATTCATTTTCCATCATCTTGCCATAATCGGTCCTCAAGAGATCAAGGCTACATAGCTAACGAAAAGAATTGCTGCAACAATATTGTAAATGCAGATTTGTTGTTGGGCCCTTTCTGCGAGTAACAGGTGTGCAACCTACATTCGTTGCATTTGTACTGCAATGGCCTTCAGAAATCTCCAAATGGATATGGTGATGCTACACGAGCGTTAAACAATTCCCATTGAACACGATATTTACGTGTTACATGCTCGTTATTTATTTCACTGATTCATAAAATATAATATTCTTACCGACACAGATATTTCTCCAGGAAAAACGTATTCTTAACCATCGTGGACGATGATAAAAATTAATTCCATTTTAAGTGTTAACTACGTTCGACGTATATACACGTCAATCAAAATTTCTATTGCAGTATCCCTTTTAAAACTAAATTGTTAATTCCTTATCGACTCAAAATCTAATTCTTTCACGTTTTGCTTTCCTCTTTTCTTCAAAGTTATAACAGACGCATTAGTCCAGTGTTCGACGTATATACACGTCAATCCAAACTTCTATTGCAGTATCCCTTTTAAAACTAAATTGTTAATTCCTTATCGACTCAAAATCTAATTCTTCCACGTTTTGCTTTCCTCTTTTCTTCAAAGTTATAACAGAAGCATTAGCCCAGTGTTCGACGTACATACAAGTCATTAAATACACATTCTTAAAACTGAATTTCACAGTTAATTGCTTAACACGTTGAATGCCACCGTTATTTTGCTAATTATGTTATTTCAACTGGCGTGGAACCTTTTCTATTAAAATGACATGGTCATAAAGCAGAAATTTAAAAAACACAGATAGATAGACGTTCGACAGAAATTTATCTTTTTAACGCCGACATTTAAATATTCAATATGTTAAAAAATTCATAAACATTGCAATTTAAAAGTTACATGAAACATTAAATTCAACAGCGCCGGTGACCCCTATAGCAATCAACGTATTAACCCCTTGCCGTGCCATTTCTTTGTGATTAAATGTGCAATGACTCTGAATTAACTACTAAAATAAAAATCTAACCCCTAATTTCGGATATAGTAAATGACTTAACGTAATATTGAATAGCCTAGAATTATTTTTATTTTATCAGGATCCACTGATATTTGTAATCAAATTTTTAGAGCACTCCAAAATTGACCATTCAATTTATCGAGTCACGAGTAGCGCTCGTTAGTGCACGGCAATGAGTTAAACGCATTAACTCTAAGAAACATGAAAGAAAATCAGTTCGATATGTCGAGTAGATACGCGAAGTATTTGCCGATTTCACCGAATCACCGTAATGCGCTATACCATAGACTTTAAAGTTCCGGCTTTCTCCACATTTCTAACGTTGAATCTTCGTCAGCAGAGCGACGAAGACGACACAGGGGATACATTTAGGGTTGGCCTGGGGCCAACAGGTCCCCCAAGGAATATATGTATTATATATTATCCAGCATACCCATATCCATACGTAATATCGTCGTTGGTATACGCGTAAATCCTGAAACAGCGAGGAGCCATTTCCATATAACCCTTTCCGCAGCGACCCATCGCCATAGTCGTGAAACATTCGCCAGATATTCGCATTTGGGAACAATGAATAAAAAGCCAGGTGGCATTTCATGCGAAATACGAGCGAACACGAGGAGCAAGAGGATGCGTGATTGATGGGAAAAAAAAGCATGGAGTAACGAGTCGAAGGAACTCGTTATTGTTCACGAAGATAGATGCGAAGAACGGATGAAGAGTGGAGAGGAACGATGCGGATGACTCCTGGTGAGTTATAGATGGACGGTTGACTCTGTAATCGGCGCTGGATGGAACAAAAAATTTAGCTTTAAAAATATATGTGTATGATCGATCAAGTAAACATGAAGGTAAGTAGGTCATGAGCGTACGCTCGTCAAGCCAGACTTCTTCCGTACATCCTCACGGAGAACTTCGCGAATTCATCATCCTCGACTTTCCAACCTTCCTCGCGTACCATCGAGGTATTAACGTTTACAACTTGGTTGCATAGAACATTGCGACGTTTTAAAGGATCAGTGAATTTTGATTTTTCAATCTCATTGTTTATGATAATTCTGCGAGAAACTTTCACGAAAATTCTGCCCTGAAGGTGTCATTAACGATAATCTAACGATAGAATCTATACATTTTCTATTCTTACGTTTAAATCGTTTTCAAATACCGGAGTAATTAAGTACACGAGTAACGATGCCTCTTTCGCGCTCGTTCGTTCTTAATATCCTCAACTTTCACGCTCGAGGTCGATCGGCAATCAGTGAACGCTACGTATCCCTATTTTCGGCATAGCCCTTTCCTCGCTCGATAACAGCCTGCAAGATGGATTACATGATATACGTGCAGACCTCAAAGACTAGGGTGTTACCTTAAGCCTGTCAAGAAAGTACACACGGTTTATCGTATGCACTCCGTACACTTAGAGCACTAAAAGATATACGTATGTATACCTGGATATTCATTTGGATGTGCATACATGAGTGGAAGAAATGTGCACTTTAGGTATGCAGGTGTAAGTATAAACACGTATAGTCATGTATGTGTTGTATATACGTATATATTTATGTACATATGTTGCTATGTACACGCAGCAATATCAGCCTCCATGTAGAAAATGCTGAAGCGAAGGAATATCTCAGTTTACCGTTAATAATCGGAACAACAGTGCACCGTGATCCAAAAAGAATCGGCGGTTACGTCCGATTACTTCGGCACAATCGCCACTGTTTTCGGCGCATCATTTTCAATTCGTTAGTTTTCGAGCGCAGCGCGCAACTCCAAAAGCGATGACGCACGAGTGCATACTTTGTCGTAGCGTACAGCTGTCGAAACAACGACGGAACGTTGAGATAAAGTCAACTATAAATAAGTCTAACGAGACGGAAGAAAAGAAACGAAATCTACGATTTATCCATGGGGTGACTAACGTTCGGATACCTTAGACGTGAAACATACGAAACGTCTTGCAAGAGACATGGAAAAAGAAGTATTAAATGTCTGAGAAGAAGAGAGAATTCTACGGTGAATATAAATGAAATTATTTTTCTACTCGGAATTATATCAAGAGGAGAAGAGTCTGTGTTTCTGTTTGAGTATAATTGCAGGAAGAATGAGATGGAGTAGATTTCTTTTTCATCTCGCATTTGCAGCAAAGTCTACGGAGTTTCTACATTTCCAAGTAACACAATTGCAAAACATTGATTCGAAGAGAAACTAGATACGTATGATTACTCCCGAGTGGGGGTATTATAGCTCGCGTGTAGATAACAATACGACAATGGGCGCAGTTTGCGTCGTATGCGGAACGACGTTAGAAAAGGTACGTTACGAGGGCCAAAAGTCGCGAGCATTCGACTCGTCGATACCAGACGAAGGAAAAATGAAGGAAAAAAGGAAAGAAAATTCGATCGACTAAGAATTCCACCTCCATAAGCAAGTCTAAGAAACGATGCGGGCTTGGAACGACGTAGGGAAAGGAAACGAAAAATCGCGTCTCAAAACTCGCGATCTCGTTCTCGTTAACCTACTTACTTTATTCACGACATTCATTCATCCGAGCTTCGTGGAACGCGTATATCGCCGCCGGCACATTTCGCGTCTAAGCAGCTTCAAAACGGTTTTATTACATTTTGCACGCAAATGCTGTTCGATAGGTAAGGGAGTGCGGAGTATAGGGTCGCAATTCCGTCCTGGCTAATCTTCGTTATCCCGCCCACCTCGACCTCATCTCGAACGGTCTTAGCCCGCTTTGTCGAGTCCTCGAGCGCCACTGACATTTCGCGTAACAACGAGGAACGAGAAGAGGATCCCAAGTATAACCGATCGACCGATCGACCGACTCACCGTTACGACCTCCGGAGGCCGCGGCCGTGTAATCGTTCCGCGAAAAATCAATTCACGGTAATTAACATGGGCGAGGTTGAGGCCGCGCCGTAAAACGCGAAAGAAGAGGATCTACGTCCTAGAACCGTGTACGGAGGAACCGCGTACTTCCGTGCAGACAGAGGGTGCGTACGCGGCTCACCGCCCATTGCCGACCCAAACGCGGGTGCGGACCTATGTTTCGTTGATGGATGCACCAACTAAAGAGGGAGAATTTAATACAAGATTCTCTGTACGAAAAACTTCGAAAGACTAAATTTAAACGATGTTCGATGGCGGACTCGAGCCGGGAACACGGGGTGAGTTCGTTCCTAGGCCGATCTTGCCGAGCGCCGCGGGTGCCGTCGTCTTGTATTATCGATTGAACGGAGGTTATGTGGAGCCGAGTCGCCGGGGCACGACGATCGCGAAAAAGAAAATGAAAAATTCTCGAAAATCCAACATTGAAGCTTTATAGAATGAAACAGGAATCGCTTTTCATCCGTGTCCGTCTTTGACCTTTTTTTTTTCGTTATCCCCGCTGAGTCCTCTCGTGACTTCTCGTTCCTCCTTCGCGCATCCAACAACCCAACCACCCCCACCCTCTCTCCCTTCCTTCCCCCGCGTTTATTCTACCTCTTTGTTCTTGCACCTTTCTCCCCGTGCGATCGCGTACCGCTTTTTATCCACCCTTATTCTCTTCGCGTGATATTTCTTCGTTTCGGCGAAGGGGTAAAACGTACCCTTAAGCGTCGAGCACGGATCGCTCGACGCAAAGATAGGACAGAGCTCGGTGGGGTTGGGTCGAGAATAAATTGTTGAAATAATGAGACTTACCCTTGAGATACGGGGGGAGAGAGGGGGGTTAGACCGTCTGACGAATGGTGCTGGAAGTCTCGTTGGCAGCGAAGGTAATCATTCTTGCGTCGTTGAAAACGGCAGTATTGGCAGTGGCGGGACTGACGATGGCAGTCACGGCAGCATCGACGGTGGCGGTAGCGGTGGTAACGAAGGCGGCAGCGATTTTAACGGGAACGGCGACAGCGGCAGCGGTGGCGGTGGCGGCAGCAGCAAGGGTGGCAGCGACGGCGGCAACGGCAGTGGTTAAGGCGACGAAGAAGACATTGTACGCGACCACGGCACTGACGTTAGCTTTAACAACCAAGTCACTTTCCTCGGAAAGATCCGGGGACACCATCTCCTTACTCGTCCGATCGCGCGCACAACCGACGACGATGCCGACGCCCGCACTGGCCACGATGCACTGTGGTCGCGCTACCACGAGTACCATCGTCGTTGTCTCATCGTCGTCGTCGTGTCTCTCCGCGCTGACGCACCGGTTTCGGGAATTAATCTGGAGAACGACCGTGACGATTAGGACGATTTATATAAACAAAGTCCAGTACGGCTGGATTTGATTCCTGGACGAACGGAGATTCGAAGAAGGCGGTGGTCGTTCTCCAATCGACTGCACGACACCGATGCTCGATGGCAGGAGACGCCCCTAACACGGGGCACCCAGTTCGACGTATGCCGAGCGACGGCTCACCCCGCGATCCGTCTGCGCTCGGCCCGACTCGCACAGTGCCGTAACCAGCCGAAGGGTCCTCACCTATGCCGGATCCCCGAGCATCCCTCTACCCTCTCACTCTTTCCTTCTCTCGCTCTTTCTCTTTGCCTTTCTCCCTTCTTCCTTTCTACCGTCCCTTATTTTACTCTTCCTCTGCTCAATCTCCCCGTTCCACTGCCCAGCCTCGAGTCGCCACTTAACCGCGAAATTTTGAAGAACGCCTTCCACGAGATCACCGTTTCCGTTTACGCTTTTAACCCTTTGCTCAACCTCTTCTTCTTTCGATTACTCGTACAGGATACCATCATATACACCGTTCGTTCTACGGTCGTGTCCTATGAATTCCTTTCAACGTCACTCGTGTCTGATCATTTCGCTTCTATACTACTTCTTCGAGATCGATCCTTTGCGTATCGCCAGGGTGCATCCAAAGGGACGGTTTTTCTTTTACGAGTTACTCGATACGTACGAGGTTTAGAAAAATGCTACTATGACTCGTAGGGAAGTTGAAAAACCAAAAAGGAAGGATCCTTCGTCGATCAGGGTTTGGAACAAAGAATCGAGGGCGTCGGCAGGGTATAGAGGGAATTGCGTACGAGAAAGTCGAGGTCACGAATCGAAACGCATAGGAGAAAGAGATTCGTGGTGGGAGGAAGCGTATGGAATTGTTTTAGTCGCGGGCACCAGTAGCCCTTTGGGGTGACCTGAAGCCGTCGGGTACTCGGCGGTAAGGCGGGGGGTTAAGGAAGCCCTTGAAATCAATAGCCAGCCGCTACTGCCGCCGCCACCCTGATCAGGCTGCTCTGCGCTGTATCCGCCGTTCCACTCTCTACCGTCCACCTCCCTCTTCTACAATCCTGATTTATCTGCACGTCCTGCTCGAGGAAGTCCTATCCAACTTTAGTTCGCGGTCGAACGTCTCGGTACGCTGAGCCTCGCTCGACCACCTTCACTGAGAGCAATCACGTGCCTACGAGAGGATCCAATGCAGTCTGCAGATGCCGCATCTTCTTCGATGCATTACGCAAATCGAGGATACTACGTGATATATGGAAACTTGGGGCAAATTACTTCCGTCATATGCCATGTAGATGCGTTCGATAAAGTCTACGAGCTAAATCGTTAGACCTTGCATGATGCACGAAGAAAATGACGATGCATAAAGATACCGATACCTTATCCCCTTGGGTCAATGAAAATTTCACCCCTCTTTAGACATACACATCGTTACTTCTTTAGATTCTTTGTGTATTTAAAGTGTTTTTGTACACGTAAATTGAAGAAAGGTTGATCGTATGAATGGGTTTTCGCGGTCTTATGTATATAGGGAGTAGAGAGATCTAAAAGTATTGATGAAACAAATTGGCAATACGGTTGACTTCTTGCGATAAGAATTTAATTATTTCTCTTTCGTTCCTCTGTTACCTTTACAAATACTTTCAATATATTTCTCGATTACATTCATCCATCTCTCTGTATTTCATTCCGTTGTTCGGTAGATTCAAGCGGAAGGAAATTGTACATACCTAGACACATAGAAAGATAGTCTGATTATAAGTTGACCTACTCTACTTCTTCGGCTGACGTATTCTTTTTCGAGAATGGAAACTTTTAAAATTGGCCTTAAACTTATATTGCGTAATTCTTGATCGATCTTCGGAACCTTCGTGCAGATAGTTTGCTATATTCGACCTTATTTTCTAATAAAATACTGTTTTGACATTAAAAATTTTAACCTGTGTTACTGACATATAGCTACTGTTTCGTGGAATGCAGCTTTAATCATTGACTTTTTTTAATATTTATAATTGAATAGACATTTACATTCTTTCTGCAAAAACTGCAGTAGTTAACATTAATTGCATTGCAGTGTTACAATGCTAATGGCATAATAATGTCAGAGAATTAACGACGAATTTATACCGTAACTGGTTGGATGCAAAAATTTAATTGTGATTTGATGAGATCTTTTCATAATAAATTGTATGCATTACAAAACTCTTCATTTTCCGCGCTGCAATTCGTTTTCTTTTTTTGTCGAAAACTTAGGATTTAATGAGGAAATCGCAACGTGCGTGTTTCGTAAAATTGTAAATCATGTTTCTACACTCACATTGTATTCACATGAAGAAGCAATGTATACCTGTACCTTAGTCATATGTATATTTGAGAGTCTTTTGTTTACAATATTTAGTTTACAAACACACGACATAGACAATTTCAATATCGGTACACTTTGTAATTGGTAAAGATATGTAAAACAATGAAATGCTTTCTTTTGTGATAATAGAGAAAAATTAATGTTGCATTGTGCAACGTTTCATTTGCTTGATGTTCTTCGAATGTCATCATTCTACTAGTTACTGAAAATTAATTAAAGATTTGTTCGAACTATCTGCATAAACAAATACCTTTCAGAAGAATCTGAAATACTCATGGTGTTCAGGAACTCGGAGAATGATGGAAAAAATCTAACGGCTAAATGTATTTCATTTTTACATCATTAAACTGATAGAGATTTGAATACTTTGTAATAAAAAAAATTTTTACATCTTTACATTTGTAGTGAATTTAAACAATGCCATTTATTTCTAGTATCGCGATAATAACGGAATTCTTACTATCAAAGGCGTAAAAAAAGGGTGGTTACAACGAAAGGATAGTATAAGTGTAATGGAACGTCAGAAAAGTACAATTATACTGCTGCCTCTATTTTCTAAGGCACAGATATACGAACGTTTGAATATACGTAATAACTATGATGTGCTCAATATTATTTTTTTTTTTATTAACGTGACGATCTACAAATTGCTTGCCCTGTATTATATATCGATAAATTTAAACAGTCACATTTGAATGAAATTCTAAGCGATACCGTATCAATGTTGACCATGCACCACTTCAGATAACTTTGGATAAAGTACAATTCGGCAGAAAGGTGCAAAATATAAAACTTGCTTCGTATGACATCCGAGACATCTTTATTTTGACATCTCTCCCCTTCTGACTACACGTTAGACATTAATATATTATCTTAGAATGGATACATTATGTACAATGTTAAATTGTGTGAATAATGTGTGTTAGAATGTTTAGTAGACATACGAATTTATTTTCTATCGACCGAATACGTCCATTTAAGAATTATATTTAACGAATTCTTGTATCCGTTGCATAATTTATACAGTGGCGACATGGTTTCAAAGACACAGCCGCAAGCGAAGTTGTAAAGCGAAAATCCTTTTATAAGAAATATGAAAACTTAAGCGATGTTAATATATAAGGATACCATGTTTAATTTTTATTTATGACTTTCTACTTAAACTAACAGTACTTCTTGACATGTAACAATAACAGTCATCGTAAGGTTTCTACATCTATAATGCAACACATACGATATGAGCATAACAATTATTTCTTAAAAAAGGATTTAAATTTGAACCGCTTTACCAGGATAAGCACACTCCTGTGGCAAGTAGCTCTATTATCGCAAACCACTACCGCTCGTGTTTATAATATTTATTATGAACAATCGTGTAACCCGATGATTGATTTTAACTGTCGCGGTCGGTAGGGTATTATTGTAGCAAGGGGACAGGCTAAGAAACATAAGGGAAGAGGGGATGTGCCGAGTCATACGGTACAATAACGGCTGCTCAGATCATTTTTCCCAACAGATACCCTAGTATAGCAAAAAGAATGGAAATAACGACAGTGGTAAATTTGAGAGGCCACTGGTTACTGCTCTGCGGGGTCAAACCTCTGACCGTATTTAACGTCACCTCACTCCCTGACACCGCGTTCTGAAGCTTCAGTAGATCTTCCTGTAAATAAAATTGGTTTTTCCGTTTTTTTTTCTTCGAACATGCAAGATAATATTTTTGTAATTTTGCGCAAAATATTTTTTGTCAAATTAGCGTGTAAGAAATCACAGAAGTCTTTTTGCCACTTACTTTCAACTGCAGATTTTCCTGCCTAAGATTACTCTCTTCTGCCCTGAGTTGATTCACTTCTTGTGCTGCTTTCTTTAACTTTTCCTCCGCTTCTCCAAGTACCTAATGAGAAAATAGGTACTATATATAGTTATGTTATGGCGATGTTATTAAAAAAAAAAGAAAAAAAATTAAACTTGTCATATACTTTTCTACTAATAAATTCATTACCTTTGGTGCTGCTTTAAGAGATTCGGCAGCACCTTTATTTTGGCCATTATTTGTATTTCCTTCTGTTTTAGTTGTGGTAGTTGTTGTAGGGCTTTTAGCTGTCGCAGTATTGGTTAATGGATTTTCAAATATACACTTCAATTTAGAATCCATTAGTTGATCTGGACTTATATCCTTCCACTTTAAACAGGAAATATGATTAGAAATTAGAACGTACATTTTAACATTCAACCACATACCATATAACTGATAACATAATCATTTGTGGAAATTAATGATACACTCAACGAATGTACCAAAAAAATAAATAATTTAAATATATCTTTAAACTTTCATGTTACATACCACGTACTGAAAGTCTTCATCTGCATTGTTTGGAGCTATGCAACTTTGTACCATAAATTTGTGTTTAGTCTTTTCCACCGGATCAAAATCAAATGGTTGAAGGGTCACTGTAAATAAAATGACATAAAAAAAAGTTCTTCTACACAGAGGAAACAAGCAAAGATGATGTACTTTTTATTTTGAATCAGTACAGCTGACATTAAAGTATTCTATTTAATACAGTATAACTAACCAGCTATTTGACTCACTCCCTTTGGTCGAATAAGTCCGCAATTAGGACGTACGCAGTACCTTTTTGGAGCGGTTGTTTTTATTTTAAAGTAAACATTGTGTACTGTTGGATTAGTTAATTTTATATAGGATGTGACTGATGTTTCCGTGAAAGGACCTGAAATAAAACATATATGCATGCTACTTGTCCTTTCTTTTTTCTGTTTAACGAACAGAATATACAAATATTATATGATACAAATCATGAAAAGAAATTATGTTTTAGTCACATTATGCATTCCCTAGAAAATAAATAGAGCATAAGCTTATTTAATGGACACAGGCTCCATAGAACAGGTAGGTTCTAGACAACCTGTTTACATCTGTTATTCTAATATAATGCCTGCTTTCAACAATTTTAAATCTAACTCCAATATGTAACTTCGTAATATCGACAAGTATCAATCAGTTTACATAAGATGAAACTTATTCAACCATTAATTATGAAATACGATACTCTGTCCCAAGTGTAACATCTAATTAAAAGAAGTGTTAATTATGTGTAGAGGTGTTAATTATATGTATTGATTCTATAAAATAATCTTCGATTGATAAAAATCGATTTTTTCTTCTGCAAAAATATTTCGTTAAAATGCTTTTAAACCATCAATTATATACATGTAAACCAAAAGAAGTATGGAATATGTTTGACAAGTTATTTTTCAAACGCAAATATCGACTAACGTAGATATAATAAAATGTATAGAATTGCAAAAGAAAAGTGATATGTAAAACCATAAATTGGCTGTATATATTAAAAGAAAAAAAAAGAAAACTCAAACATGCAATACAATCGGACGAATATGCTGACTGTATATCCGATAGTGGGAGGAGAAGAGGAGAGAGGGGGGAGTCTGAGAGAATTTGGAGTCGCGATTGTACTTAGCTTTGACAGCGAATGACGTACAACGAATGGGGTTAGGTACGGCCAAGTGGTTCGATTATTTCTACTAGGTTGTTGCGCATAATTCTATTTAATCGCAAATCAAAGTACGACAAAGTTGGCTACCGGGGCCGACCTTACGTCATCTTGACAACGTAGCGCACCGTGTGCAGCTCATCATAATGAACGAACAAAGCACCTGCTTTGTCACGATCAGAATGAAACTTAGAAGTAACGAAAAATGAAAGATGAGGTGCGAAGTACATTCGAGTAAAAATATGATTCTTCGTTCAAGCGTACCCCGGAATCGTAGTTCGCTATGCGGCTCGATAAGTAAAACTTGGTCTGGCTTCGCCATTCTGCTTGGCAGTCGTCCGAATCCTATGAAAGATTAGCCGGGACACTTTTGAGCGCGTGAAGGTTTTGCTTAGCGGCACCGTCGTGTCTCGCACTCACCACTTTCCGGGATTCCGTTGGACTAATTCTGATTTTTGCTCCGTATCGAATACGCATGCGTCACAAAGGAAATTATCAGGAGTACAGTCGTTACGTCACGAAGACGTTACCGCGGTAATCATATTCGATACTTCTCTACATCCCGAAACATAGAATACCGGCAAAAGATGCGCTTTCTGAATAGAAGAAACTAAAGAGATTGTCGATAGGAAGAATTTCGCAATTACCAACGTAATTGAGCCCTTTCATTAATGTACATCAATGTAATAGACATTTGTGTACAACTTGACTTGATCCAATCATAAAATTCAATATCACCGTATTGCAAATAAATCGTTCTACAGTACATCGTTAAACATATCATTTTTCATTTAAAGTTTGTATGTTTTATCTTTAATATCTCTTTCGTATTTGAAACATCTATTTCAGATATCTTAAATCGTCCATGCATCTTCATTCTTTGAATATTTCATGTTTTTATTTCAACAAAATGATAGTAATTTCTTAAAGTTTTTAATCATAAAGAATTTTACCAATCGTGTATATTATTTAATATCGATTGCTTTTGATTGGATAATATTGCTTCACGAATATCCTAAAGTTTGCTGCAATTCTTTGCTATTTTTTTGCATGTAACCAGACAATTTTGCTTCGATTGTTTTCGATTACTCGCAGTACAACCTGGTCGACTAAAATCGAAGCCGACACCCTCAGCACATGGCTTGAGCATCAGAGTTTAAAGCGTGGTGTCTTCATAAGAAACTTGATCTCGGATATAATAAAATGATTATGGATGCCTTAATTGATCCTATTTTAAATGCCGATATTTATAGGAACATGACAGCCGCTGATAGGCCACCTGTTCCTGACAAGAATTTGCAGTTTATTTTACTTTACAATGGTAACCATTCCAGGTTAATTTGTTTATAAAGTACCTCGGAGTATTTGTTTATATTTTCTTATTGTCATTGATACGTCTCATATTGTTCTTTATCCCTTCTTAGAATATGTTTATATTAATATTAATCGGCCAATTTGTTTATCATTTTCAGAGAAAACTGCCATTCTGGGTGGTAGTAATATGACAGACTGTTATTGGAGGGGTAGCGTTTGGTATTATACCGATACTTCCGATTTCGATAGGGATAAAGCTTACGCTATTAAAACTGAAAGTGGTGTATGCGATGGTGCTTTTTTGAAAAATGATAAATTTGTAGTTAGCGAAGACAGTGGAGCTTTGCGGGTCCTTGGTTTGGTTGAAGTTGCTGATACTGATACGCAAGAATTACAGTGTTTGGGAGATGCTTGCCAACATGATGATAGTCTATTGACACTTTCTGTATTTTCTGATAATGAACATATAGTTACAGGAGGAATGGATTATTGGTACGTTTTGTGTAAATGTGATATGCTGAAAAATGGATAACATAATAATCATTGCAATAATTATCATAGTATAAAAGTATGGGACGTGATGGAACTGATCTCAATATACACATTTCGTTTTGCTCACTTGGACATAGTTACTGGCGTTGATGTACAACCCAGAAGCGACTCAGTATTTGTATCTACATCATTAGACTGTGAAGCATTAATGTGGGATGTAAGGCAGCCTAAGCCTGCACATAGTATGTGTTAACTTTGTTGTACAGAACTTTGATAACTATTTTTGAATAATTTAAATATATTTTTTCTACTGTTTTAAGGTATTTTAAAAAAGGATATAGGTTTAACAGCAGTAAATTGGAATACTATTATGGACCATATTATTGCTATAGGTGCCAGTGATGGAAATATTACAGTAATAGATACTAGAAATACTGGTACACCTGTATTACAGGAATCAAATTTATTTTCTAGGCCAATACATAAACTCTTGTTTAATCCAAACACAGAAAGGTAATATAAAGATAAAAAAATTTATAGAATATATGCTATATTATGTTACAAGAACAAAAAGTGAAGCGATATTTTATTTTAGGTCGGAAGAATTAGCCGCTTGCTGTGATGATACTATTGTCAAAGTACTTGATATAAATAGAGACTTCTCATTGGTGTATAAGAATGATAGTCATAAAGATTTTGTGCGTGGACTTACATGGTGTAAAGATGAATTACTCTCATGTTCTTGGGATAATACTGTGATAAGGCATGTTGTACATTCCTGTGATGATCAGTGATGCTTACTGCTATATTTGTAATTTAAATAGTGCTTTACATTAATGTCAATATCAATTTTTTTCTTGGCTACAGATAGATTTCGGTACTTTTCTATGTCAAATGAAATTACTACTTTTAGGTAATACAGTTAACATTGCCATAATATTTAATGATGTACTGTTAAATGCACTTTGAATAATTTGAAGAAAACAATTTTATGGTACATTGTTCCCCTTGTTTAAGTTCATATAACTTCACGAAGTATTTGCAAAATGGTAAAATCTTATCTTTCTATAATAACGTGTAATCATGAAGGAGATAATTTACAGTCACAGGTTTTCTAAATAGCGCAATCACTGCTATATTTACGTTTCAAAAATATAGATTAAGAAAGTCTTTCAGTTTAAGTTTCATATTATTACAAGAAAATAAATACTGCTATTTCGCTTGAATGAAACTATAGAACTTGCTAAACATTAAATACGTCTATTCTATAAATGTTTGTATGATTACAACATATAATATTATTCGTAAAAGCATTTGACGTAATCGTTTATGATATTTCATTATGGTAAATGATACAGTTATTTGAGACAAGGCAGGAATATTTAAATCGACACGTTTTAAAGAAATGTTATATCTTCCTACAATTAGCAAATCGAGGACTACTGCTTTACATCCAGAGTTAGATGTTTTTCAAAATCTTCTCTATTTTCCTTTAACACTAGAATTACCGGCCTTAAATCCATTACATTTTAATACATGAAATAAGTACTTTGGAAAAACGGGAATCGAGAGGCGGAAAAGATGACAGATTCGGTAATCTCAGTTTTATAAGATGAATGTAGAATATCTACTTTATGACTCTCCTTGGAGAATTTTTGGAAAAAATTGGGAACCAATTATTTTGACTTGCTTGGTACTTCTAGTGTTGATACCATCTATGAACTGTTAAAAATCTAATTTCTACCATTTTATAGCATATTTCTCGAATATCTATTAATTTCAATTACCTAACTATAGTCGGAAAATGATATACAAAATCATTCTTTCATACTGAATACTTAACATTACCGTTAATACTTGTAATTGATAAATATGCTGAAAATCATAAGATACTTTTATTAGAAACATTCATTGTATATACTTTCTGGTTTTTTCAAGTTTACAGATCGTGAATACTACGTGTAGATCATAGTTGTAAATCACAATTGATTAATACAAGTTTTACATATTATATCTTGTGCTGACTGTATATAAATTACATTATCATTGAATTCGCGCATCCTTTTTTTTATTTTTCTTTATTACCGGAAATATTAACGTAATATTGTTTTTATTACATGTATTTTTTGAATATTTGCATTAAATTTGTGTACATCAAAGGTTACACGGATTTCACATATCATTCTTTTCTTTTTTACATTGGTTGGAAAAAATGTGTAGCATAATGGGTATGCTAGATAATGTATCAATTGGTCATGAAGTGTTAAAGATAAGATTAGTTAGTTGTTGAAAACAAATGCCTAATCTCTACTTAAAATTGGCAAATCTGTTGAGTGACAATTTCATCGAATGATAAATAACTTTCATTCGGACGAAAGCTTTAGAAAGACCAATGAGTTTCATACAAATATATCCATTTACATTTAAATATTATTACATTTGGACTATTTCAAATCAAATTCGAAAAATCTGTTCTTTCATTTGTATATGATATAAAGTAGCATCAGTAACATCAAAAGTATGAAATATGTATCGTGAATATCCCACACCTCGGTAGTAATGATAAGGGAAATAAAAAAAAATTAACACGATTGAACAACGCTTGTTTCTTTATATTCTTCATAGCACAAACATTTATATATATGTACATACAATATGTTGTCTTCGTTTAAACATTCAGGCTACTTCTACATGGTGATTTACTGATGCCACTCTTGCTCAAAATATCATGATATACATTCTTGATATGAACTCGTATTTATTCCAGTTAGGTTTATATATTCGATTAAATGTACAGTTATGACCTTCATAGTTTGTATAGTTTCTATACAGTAGATTCAAAATGCGCATTGTGTAAGGATACACAAAGAAAATGTCATAAAAATGTCATTGAAAATGCAAATAATTAAAAGTAAATTGCACATAGATCACGTAAAGTTTTGAAATTTGTTACATGATATTTGTAAATTTCGTCCATGATTAAACTTAATACGTTGTCATGCGAGCGATAATGAATAATGAGAATATATATTATACCACATTTGACACTGTCTTATTAAAAAATTATACGAATTAAGAAGATTGTTATGTACAATTCATACTTTTATGTAATGAGATATATTTGCATTTTAAGTAATGCAACATGTAACTCTCATATGGACATGATTCATTTTTCAATAATCTATGTGATAAATTCTTACATATTTATTATGCAGTTCATAACATGATGTCTTTTTTCCCTGTATCAATCACTTTTGTAACCAGTCATTGAGCATTTTCAGTTGTTTACAATCCAAATTCCTTTTCATCATCCGCACGGATATCACCATATCTCCAAATATTGCGCCGATTGTGTTTCGCTTCTTCTTCTGCTTTCTTGTATTCCTCGATCTATAAAATGTTAGTATCAATGAAAAGAAATTCTTTTTCATCGAAACAAAGATAGATCTGGAAAGTAATAGCTTAATATGCAATTACTTACCAAGTTAGCCAGCCTCCTATAGCGCTGATTTTGCACAAGTAACAATCCATCAGAAATAAGTCCTTTTGCGATATCTTCGTTAGTGACGGAGTCAGCTAAAGTTACAGCAACTATATTATTGACAGTTTTGTATTCCGTATTCAGTAACAAAATTTTATCCAATATGTCTTCTTTGAAAGCTTCGACAGCTGCTTTTTTATCATCATTCTGCAGAAGTGATATAATAGTGTTAACGTAATTCGCATGTAGTACTATGAAAATGAATGAAAAGAATACTTACATCGCTTGGAAGAGCAACGCATGCAAGAACATGTTCGCGTGCATAAGGTTTATCGGTTGCAAATCTTGCTGGTAAATCAGCTACTCTCAAGAGATTAACGGTTTCTCTATTACCGTAATCGATGTAGAATACACTGACATTTGTACCGGAAACCTTTTCCGTTTTGACACGATACCATTGATCATCGCCAGAAAATTGGGCAACAGCTAAATCACCCCTGGTGGGCTTATAAGCCCCTGGGAATGGAGGATTAGCTGCCAATTCTTGACGTAGTTGTAGAAGCATATTTTCCAACATACTACGTTGATCGACACTTTGAGCATAAAAGTGAAGATCCTCAGTAACTTCAGAAACCACTACTTCTTGATAATCAATTTTTCTTTCTGCAACTTCTTTGTCATTCTCGCTCTTGTCATTTTCTACTTGCACCTCGACAAAATTTTTCCAAATCTACAAGTTAAAAAAAAAATAATACATATATCATTTTGAGAGTATTCTTTCTCACGTTTCTTCTCATAAAATGCTTACGTTTAGTTTCTTTGTTTTGGCACGTTCCTCAGCAGCTTTAAGAGTTCTTGTCAATTCACCAAAGTCAGGGAAAGTAACTACTTCAGCAAGACCTTCCTCAACTAAAGCAACAGACATGTTCACGTCATTTACAGTCAACCATCCAATAAATCCACTTCCTTTTGTTTCGGTATTTTCAATTTTAATTTCCACATCTCTTTGGAAGCAATGTTCCCTGGTAAAGGACAAAGCTTTTTCACCATATTCGTCTGCTTTAATTACTCCACCACCTGGCAATGTTCTTTGACATCGAGGAGTTCTTATGCCAGCCAAAACGAACGTAATAAGCTGATCTTCTTTTGGCAAGAAGAGTTTTAAACGTGAACCACTTGTGACAAATTCGACCACAGCTTTAATTCCTTGTGCTCGCTTAAGGGACGTTAAAAATGCTTTTGCTTTCGAAGGATCATTGGAAAGATCGACAAGTCTGTGCACAGGAATATCTTTCTTTGCATGTAAACCATGCTGAGATTTCTCTGCTTTACTTTCTGCAACTTGTAATAAGTTGTAATGCGATGACCTTTGATCATCATTCTGCCTGTACTTGATCACCTTTCCCAGACCCTTCGAGACTAGTGCTTCTGCAATATTCCTGCAATAAGATGTATTGAATTAAATAGAAATTAATTACAGTCGTGCACGAACGCTGAAAGATATTAAGTATAAGACATACGTTTTTCCGCAAGTGACTGTACAACATAGTTTTTCAGGGAAATTATCTCTGGCAGGTTGAGTGTAATCAACGACGACCTTTACATTTTTTCTTATAAATTTCTCGCGCAAAAATTCGCGTGCCTCTAACATCCATGGGATATCATAAAGAGGTTTAAAATCTTTTGGCCTTGCGGCATTATTTCCGTCTTCGTTGAATTTCTTTTCTCTGGATGGTGGTCGAATACTGCTCAAAAAGACTTTCTTATTTTCCCCATTTTGCGTTCTGATAATAAGTGCATCTGCATTAACAATTTCAACGACAGTTCCAGTGAACTCGATTTGCGGACCTGCCGGTTTATAGTCTTTCCATAAACGTAAACGTGCCTCTTTTGCGGCTTTTTCCGCAAGATAAAGTTTTTCTGCACCAGCTCTACTATTGTTAATCGACCAATCTTGACACTTTGCAAAACCTTCACTCAACAAGATTTCTGCAATGTTACCTGTTAAATATAAAAAGATATATTTGAATATAGCAACAGATTTATATCCTGGGAATTATATTTGCACGGTATTTTCTTTATATGCACTAACCCTTTGGATGAAGAATGCTGCCAATGAAATTGTTATTGTTAACAGACTCCAAAATTACTTCTACATCTCTGTGTAAAAGACGAGATTCTACAAAGTATCTTGCTTCGTCTGCGTACGGATCTCCTACTGAATGTTCGCGTCTTCCGTTCGGCCATCCAGGGCAGCGAACACCCGATATCATCAACACGACGTTATAAAAATCAGGTAGCAATAAGGTTTTTACAGTTGACCCGTCAAAAACAAATTCAATGATAGCTTTAATTGGTTTTTTGCCAAATCTCTCTACTAGTTTTCGAGGATCGTCGACGCTCCATTTCACGTCGCGTATATGCTCAGAAGTTGGTGCCTCTGACCACTTTCCTTTTTTAGCTGATCTTGCAGTATTCTCTAGTTCAATCAGACGTGCTTGCTCAGGGCTAGGATTACGAGTATCTTTCTTCACTGTTACCAGACCTTCGGAAACTAATGTTTCAATTATATTTTCTCCATTTCTATCTGTAATTCAAAAAGAGAATTAGTATGCATGCATATAAAAAACCTGAATTTCATAAACAGACTGTGTTTAATGTAAAAGGTGTATTACCTTTTCCCAGCCAAACAGTACCATATGCCCTATTGGTACTGAACGTCTTTTCTGTAACAAAAGTCACATCTTGCCCGATGAGCTTTTTACGCAAAAATTCTCTAGCTTCCCAAGCATATGGCTCATCCTTGCTTTCATCAGTGCTATAAAGAAAGGTGAAAGTCAGCTTTGTTTTTTGATCTCAAATAATAAATTTATTATTACATGTATATAAGTAACTTCTAGAAGTAAATGACATGTACCTATCATTTCCTTTCCATCGCTCCAATTTTGGAGCAGTAATATTGCAAAGAGTTACTGTAATTTCAGGAGGAGGTCCACCTATTGGCTGACCACGTATGATAACGGTATCTCCTGAAGTTACCTTAAAAAAATAATTGCACATTGTAAAATAAGTCAAACAAATGCGTGATTTCAGAATGGAAAATAGTACAGGATATGAAATAATGTTTTATTAATATAGGATAATATAATTTTCACTGAAGATTAGAGGGATAAAGATAGAGTTTATTTTAGATCTATGAAAACACAGGAACATAGAACAAAAAATACATTAGTTATAGAATGCATGAGGTTGTATAAATTAAAATTCCTCGTATCCTATAATTATCGAGTAATATTAAGAAGAAAACTTTGATAAATGAAAATACTCCGATTTAATGACCATATGTTTTAAGCGCTATTCCTGTATAGCAACTGTGTTGAATACAATCACGATGGTAATAAATCATTAGGTTATATGTAAGAGTAATCACAGAAATTCGATTTCTATCGTAGGAGAGAAATTATTCCACGTGGAATGCCCCACGATATTTCGGCACTTTACCTGTTTTACAACTCCGTTTCTCGTTTTCAGTTGCCCCTGGGGTGCGCTCATTGTGTCGTTCGTTTATTACGTTAAGCACCGAGAAAAAATCTATAATTTCACCGTTAATCTTACGCCAGAATGTTCCTTACGAAAATTTCAACGATTTGCACGTAGGCTTTTGATTTTCTCGCGGATACTCGTTGGAAATTCAAGAAAAATTTGACATGTTGAACCGGAGTAAAGAAACTCACGCTTTTCACGTATCGTGGAGGAGTCGGCACGAGCGCAATCTACACAGAAACATCGTCCAAGTACGTTTGATTTGGTGGTGATGTGGCAACACGCAACACTTCGACAATCCGCAGTGCCGCGCTCTATCGGTCGATCGACCTCGTCGATTTCATCGGTAGAAAGCAATAGGAAGTCCCAATAATTTCAAATTTCTAGCACATTCTTTCTAAAATAAGTACTACTTTGAATTAACGGTAATATTAATTTGTGTATTAACACATGTTCCGGAATGTATAATTCATTTTTCATGTTTAATTACGATTCAGAAGATACTAGAGTTATGATCAAACACAATTGAACTTTATCAATTATATAAGATTTGAATTAAGAAAGATAAACATTTGCTAAAGATATTCTGTAGGGTAAGGTTCGAGAAAAGACAATTATTGAAATGTATAAGGGTAAGATGTTTTATTTCTCATGAAATTATAACATATCGTTGAGTCGTGTTTTGGTTACTATTAACGTACCATGGAATAATGGAAAGTGTGAAATGATAAATTTGCAACGATGCTAGAATACAAAAGAAAAATGCATGACAATGCAATCATATGAAAATGATTCATCATAAAAAAATGTTGGGACAGAATCAAATGACAGGCTGAAATTCAAAGAACCGTATTGTGTACAACACAGTGCCAGCTCTAATAGTTTTGCCTAGTTAATAAAATAAATATAGAAACTCTTAACGTTATATTGCGCACATATTAAGTAAGCATGACATCCCATTCTGTCGCATAAAAAAGATAAAAGAAAAGAAAGAATTCAATACTTTTATGTAGAATTAATATGTAACAGTCTTCTACATTCTAAAAGTCTTTGGATTCAAAGAATTTTAAATGGCAGGATTTTAATCTACGTCTTCCATTCTTGATGCTTCTTCTGCATCTCCTTCCAGAGGAGGAACTTCTGTTTCCATTTTTTCGTCTTCTACGTTTGGCGTATCCTCGTCGTCGAATCCAAGTCCTAATTTGATCATTCTGTATATTCTAGACGCATGTACTTGTGGATCTTCAAGTGCAAAGCCTGAAGACAATAGCGCTGTTTCGAACAGAAGCATTACTAAATCTCTCACAGGCTTGTCGTGCTTGTCTACTTCCGCCTTCTGTCTCAAATTCTCCATTATGGGATGATCTGGATTGATTTCTAAGTGTTTCTTAGCAGCCATATAGCCCATGGTTGACGTGTCTCTCAATGCCTGTGCCTTCATGATCCTTTCCATATTTGCTGTCCAGCCATACTGCGATGTAACAATACAGCATGGAGAATCGACCAATCTGTTGGATACCACAACCTTCTCTACTTTATTGTCTAAGATATCTTTCATAACTTTGCAGAGGTTTTCGAATTTCGCCTTGTCCTCCTCGCGCTTCTTCTTCTCCTCTTCGTCTTCTGGGAGCTCCAAGCCTTCCTTGGTAACAGATATGAGCTGCTTGCCATCGAATTCTTTCAGTTGTTGTACAACATACTCGTCGATAGGTTCTGTCATGTAAACTACTTCGAAGCCACGCTTCTTAACCCTTTCTACGAACGAACTGTTCGCTACTTGTTCTCGGCTTTCACCAGTAATGAAGTAAATGTGTTTCTGATTTTCCTTCATTCTGCCGACGTAATCTTTCAGTGAACACATTTCATCTCCGGATGCAGAAGTGTAATACCTCAGTAGTTGGGAAAGTTTCTTCCTATTTTGACTATCTTCATGAAGTCCTAATTTTAGATTCTTGCTAAACTGTGTATAACATTGCTTATAGTTCTCTTTATCTTCGGCTAATTCTTCAAAGAGTTCTAAGCATTTCTTGACGAGATTCTTCCTAATAACTTTCAAAATCTTATTTTGTTGCAACATTTCACGAGAAATGTTTAGAGGAAGATCTTCGCTATCGACGACACCCTTAATGAAATTCAAATATTCGGGAATAAGATCTTCACAATTGTCCATGATAAATACTCTTCGTACATATAATTTAATATTATTCCTTCTCTTCTTATTTTCAAATAAATCGAACGGCGCACGTCGTGGAATGAATAACAGCGCTCGGAATTCTAATTGACCTTCTACAGAGAAGTGTTTCACAGCCAAATGATCTTCCCAGTCATTGGTTAAACTCTTGTAAAATTCGCCATACTCTTGTTGCGTGATATCATCTGGGTTTCTTGTCCAGATTGGTTTAGTCTTGTTCAACTCTTCGTCTTCTGTATACTTCTCCTTAATAATTTTCTTCTTCTTCTTGTCCTTTTTATCGTCATCTTTTGCCGCGTCTTCTTCTTCATCCCCTCCAACATCTTCCACCTTTGGTTTGTCATCTTCAATCTCTTCCTTTGATGGCTCTTCGTCTTCCTCGTCTTCGCTCAATTCCTTGTCTCTTTCTTTCTCGACAACAAGCCTGATCGGATAACCAATGAATTGTGAATGCTTCTTTACTATTTCTTTAATCTTAGATTCTTCCAAATATTCGGTTTGGTCTTCCTTGATGTGTAAAATAATTTTGGTTCCTCTTCCAATTGGTTCTCCATTATCTAAGCGAACTGTGAACGATCCACCGGCAGAAGACTCCCACAAATACTGTTCGTCATCGTTGTGCTTGGAGACCACAGTGACCTTGTCTGCCACCAGGTAAGCGGAATAGAAACCAACACCAAATTGACCAATCATGGAGATATCTGCACCAGCTTGTAGAGCCTCCATAAATGCCTTTGTACCAGATTTGGCAATGGTACCCAAGTTGTTCACAAGGTCAGTCTTGGTCATACCAATACCACTGTAGGCAAACAAAATGCAAAATTTAATAACAATTCTATGCTGAAATATTTTGTTAAATAATTCTATTATATTATACAAGAAGATACTTACGAATCAAGAATAGTCAATGTACGATCATTTTTGTTGGGAACGATCTTGATGAACAATTCCTTGCATGTATCCAGTTTGGATGGCTCAGTAAGAGATTCATATCGAATTTTGTCCAAAGCCTAAAATAAATTAAAAAATGCAATTAGTTTTTATACTAATGCACAATCTTTCCTTTTACGAAATTTTAATCAGAATGTTTCATAGAAAGTTTGCACATGCTAATAAACTTTTTATATAATAGGACTTTATTCCTTTGTTAAAGATGGAGAACGCGAAAATGCAGGAATTTTAACGATCGATAGTAGCTACATCAAGAAGAAATACTTACATCAGATGCATTAGAAATCAATTCTCGAATAAAAATCTCTTTATTCGAATAGAAAGTGTTGATAATCAGACTCATCAACTGGGCGATTTCAGCTTGAAACGCGAAGGTTTCGACCTCGCCGGCATCTGCCATTGCTACTTCCTCCGGCATTTTTGCTCTCTTCGATTAAACTCTCATGCACAGCTAAATTGGCTTTTTCCAAATCAGTAATTGTATATTGATGCACAAATATTCGGTTAACGAATACTTTTTATTTCAACAACGTTGAGATTGTATCACTTTACGTTGGATGAACGAATAGAAATTCGCGTGTCACTCACGACCCGTTTCTCGCGCAGTCACTTCACAGAGTATTGAATAGTGGCGCGCAGCAGCTGCTTTTATCGAGCTTTGAAGATTCTAGAAGGCGCTCAGCGGAAGCCCACCCGGCTTCCAGAATATTCTATCAAGTGCACAGTCTTTAAAGGCATTCGTTTCAATTATTATTCTCTTTGCAAAGAAACAAATATCTCTAAAAATCCTGTAATAACTTAATACAATTATCTCTGCCTGAATTTCTTCGTAATTAGCAAGATATTCGGAATAAGGTTAACATACTCTCGTTTGACTTGCGTTGCAACCGGAAGTCGCGACATAACTACACATCTCTAGAAACATCGCGATACCTCGTAATCAAAGAATCAAGAAAGGTTTATGCGGAAACTGTTAGAAAATGGTATGACAATGGGTATATTTGCATTTAAATTGAATGTACATGTAGTACTGTTGAATATTACTTTCCTAATATTTCGATTCACGGACTGCATTTAAAAATCTAACGTTGTCACTCTTTGCACTGTTCGCATTGTGCATTTTCCCATTGTTTTATTGTAAAGTAATATGCAACATAAGAATTGGAAAAACGCTGTACCTAGCGTTATACAAATGTATATTTATTATTAATAATACGGGGATAATGATTTTGTTACGTTTTAAAGTATTTTGAATACTCAGTTCGCGGAAATGAATTTTTCTAATTGACAAAAAATTGATATTGCCTATATTTTATATAAAACCGTTCAAAATTAGCTGAAATTTTATCGAATATTTTTAAGATGTATCTTAATACTGTTTTCTTTTTCAATAACAGAATGATAATGAAGTGAAAAATATTCATCAGTTCTTCGATCAATAATAATTCTAATATAATTTTAGGTTTAGCTTTGAATGAAAATTTTATTGAATAATTTGTATTAGATATTGATTGAGAACTAGAACCAATCACTTTTTGAAATTAATTAACGATTATAGATTTTGCTACGAACTTCATGTAAAATCAGTACAATAAATCAATGACTATTATGTACAAACTGTCGTAATTACGATAGGAAGCTTGCATGAATGTCATCGATAAATTTAACACATATTTTTTCATATAATTGGCAAATAAGTCGTATTTAAATGTCGTTAGAATATGCCTAAAATATTCGTGCAATATAGGTGCATTTGAAGCTAAATGCAGTGTATTCTAGAAAATTGTTTCGGAAAAGGATATGGCGCGGTAAACGATGACACGATGTTAAAAAAATAATGTATGTTGCAAGGAATCGAAGAGTTAGAAGTTCATAATAATTGTATCGAAGTTATGATACTATTGCCAAGCAAGTAATGAGGCTTTCAAATAATAACATAAACATGAAATATTTTAGTGCATGACCTTAACCTCGTTTTCGTTCTATAAGGATGTTACCTTGACAGAAGACCATTTTATTTTTAGAAGTATCATTAGAACAAATCAGATTTATGATCATACTTACAGTAAATCTTAAAATAACATACATTTTATCAAATATTCTTCAATGTGGAGACTAACTGTACGTAGGAAGGTTAGATACGTTTCGTTAATTTATTTTTATTTTTCTAACATTGGGCGTTTGCCTTAAATAGAACACAAATGACATACGTATGCAAAAAGACAATGGTCTTTGGGTATTCCTTCGAACACCTTTTTTTTTAGATGTAATATCGATTATAACGAAGTATATATTTTTCTCACTAGTTCGAGTTCTTTCCAGCAAATTACCTGTGTCGCGATAATTGCATATATTTTCGTCAAATTGCGCATGATCATTATGTCGTTCATACATATCTATTTTGTTCTATATAAATCTAACAGAAATAAGTAGAATGGCATATTTTATTGCCAGAAAGACTTCTGGAACTTTTATTGAAGTATCATTTAAAGTTCATCATTTATACAGAGGATATTTTCATTGTCATGCTGTATCACGTCCTGTTTTATCAATGTGTGATATCACAATTGACGAATAACAAATAAGTTTTAATTAAACAATATTTTAATATTTTCTGAACAAAATTGCATCAGAATAACATAATATTTCATAAAGACCAACTATTTGTCACTTAAACATAAACAAAAGTGTTGTTTACGCGCGTCGTGATGATATATTTGATGTATTATTGCTTTGTTTTAATAATAATTTCTATAATATTTATGTCAAAGTCTCGTATATCAGATATATATTTATAATTTGCATTTGTAAAATGTAATTTCTTTGAAAATTTAATAGTTCGTCGTTTCGTCGTACTCGGAGACAGAGCGCGAAGGTACCGAGTATGGCTGCCGCGGCGTTCTGATTGGTGCGCGGTTTCCCCCACCATGCGCCAGTTGCGCTGCCGCGAGCTCCCCCACTCCAATCAGAGGGAGCTGCTGCCTCATTCTCGCTCTTCGCGTGGCGCCGTCAACATGTATCCGCAGTAAGTGTCATTTTTACATAATTTCCTCATTACCGATTGCGAAAAATAGCATCCTCGTTTATCTACTACATAGTGCTTCTTCTACTATTCCACATTTATCAATTTTTGGAACATTAATTACGAACTTAGTAACAATCGTGGAATAACTACGCATTAAGAGCATCCACGCGTACCCTTGCGACGACGCGTAGCTTCACATCTCGACTTTTGGAGATAGATGACGCGAAGAATATTCAAGATTCATAAATTTGCTCTTGTCTGTTTACAGAATTTGCTGTTACCATGCGGCGACCTTCTGGTTGGGACAGGTTACGACAAGTTCGCGAAACCACAACAACATGGCACGAGTGGCGTGAGTGGCGCAATGGCAGAACGGCGCAGCGGGAAAGGAATCACTACGTTGAAATAAAAGGTACTGTTTCTATTACTTTCGTATCTTCACGATATTTTGCTACAATTTGTTCAATACTTTTATGATTCGATATCGAGTCGAACAATTGTCAAGTTGAACGTTCATTCTTACGAAATAATACGGTTTTACGAAAGCACGCAACCGTTGAAACCTTTCGGTATTTACTTTGAAATATTTTACAATATACGAGTATAAATTGAATATTTACAATACGATAATCGACTTTTAATATAGGTGCCTAATTCTAGGAGAGTTTAAGAATAATGGAGTTGAATTTTAACGATTATTATTGGTTGCTACGATTAGTACCTTTTAGATATGGCACACCACCATGATGACTTCCGTGGATACCATCAATTTGGTTCGCCATTATAGTGGCTCTCATAATTTTTGTAGATATCATAATTTTTGACAGTATTACACGTTTCATATTGTATCCATTTAAAATCTATTCCAAAGTAATTTCGCTGCGAAAATTGTTTTTGTAACATTCTCGGTCAAGTGCGCTGTATCTAAAAGGTTAAGTCGCGATCGTTATTATTTCGTATTAGAATGGTTCTAGGTAGGAAGCTTTTACCTTTACATTATCATCAGAGTATTATTTGATAACGTGATTTCCAATCCAAATATTTTGAAGATAGTTATACCTACCCTCTTACCTATTCACGTTGTCTTCTGTCGAAATCTCGTTTCTTCTTATCAAGTGATGAAACATCAGCGAAATTTAGTTCTCAGTTGAATCCCATGAGTTTATATTAAATCTAAGATAGAAAAATTCACATTTTATATCCGAAAGTGCCAGATTTCTAAACCTTTTGACTTCAAATCACGTGATAACGATCGAACGATTCGTATTACAAAGAACATAGGATTGTTTAACGCGAGAAAGGATAACTTTGACCTATGATATCTCCGATGCACAAAGAAAAGGACGAGATTTATTATTTACAAGGTACACATTTTCATCCATAACATAATTTTACTCACGCAATAAAAACTTTACATAATAATGTCGTATCACGTAGTAATAGTTTTCATTTAGGTATATCAATCATGCAACGACATGCGCATTTTTTTTTCTTTTGGTATTATATACTTGTTTACGTAACAATGTATATTATATTCGTCGCCATTAACGGTGGTATGCTTCAGGTGTTTTCGGGTGCATTTTCGCCATATATATGTATATATATATATTTTTTTTTTCTTCGATTACAAGCTTGTAATTGCTCACAGGCCATACATGTACTGTCACTGTAAATTGTACGGCTCACAGCGATCGATCTTACATATAGAAATCGTGATCCTTTGTGAACGCACAAGCAAACAAACACGCGTGCGTAATTTCGTCATTTACGTTTGGTATTTTCGTTTTTCTCTTCTTTCAACGCTGAACAGAGAGACGCGACGAATAATTAAGATACAATGCACTCCAAGATACATTTCTCACAATTGACAATCCTCGCGTGTACATTGAGATACGAATAAGACCTTACAGTTCCAAGAAGCAAATCAACTCGTCAGGGAACATTATTTTCGTATTTTTCTTGTCTTTTGAAGCATAAACACATTGCGTACACTCAAGGACATTTACGACAGGAAGGGTAGATGTATATATAAGACATTTGCGTTTATATTTTGACCTTAACTGTATGATCGCGTCGGGAGTATTTATAAAAAATTCCCGAATCACGATAACGACAGGATTCGAAATTAGGCTTGATATTTGAAAATCTGAACTTATATCTTCATCGTTGCAATTTTCTATAGCTCATAGGGTAAAATGTTCGATGCTGTATCGTAATAATCATCCTTCGTGAACTCACCAAATATCATGAATATATATTATTGAAAAAATGGATGTGTAGTATGGGGCATTTATTGTTGCAATGTAAAACTGGATTTAAAATTATTCACTAAATGCTGCAAGTACCCAACATTCGTTAATAGAAATCAGTAATATAGTTAGAATACTACTAGATTTACAGATTTGAAATGCGTTAAGTCTCTCTTAAGGCGCACTGCACAGCAAGAAAAGTAAAGGGACATCTGCTATAGTTTCAAGAAGGTGTCCACACGGAATAGTATTAATCTAAGCTGCAATTCCAGATGTTTCTTAGAGATTTATAAAAATAAATAAATATTAGCTAGTCACACGTCCATATTACGTAACTGTTTGAGCGTTCATTTAGCTGAAATTGAGAACTTCCAAACATGCTGAGTATGCAACAATGACGGAGGAATCGCGCAAGGGAATTTACGATTTTTCTCCTCAACAATGCTGAATTACTGTCGTACATGCCTTGATATTTTTTATGTCGATTCAAGTCGATACAATCCCAGTGGAAAATCTGAAAGTAACATCAGAAGGCAATCGTTCCTCATTCACGTATCTATCTTAGAAATTTCCCTCGAGTTTCCTCGTACTCGCTCTCGATAATCTTGATTTTTCATCGAAGCATCGAATATCGATCGATCGCATTCGTACACGCACAGATTTGACAAGAATTTTGTATTCTCGCCTCGGTTCCGTCTTATCATCGAAATGTATCCAGAGTGTTTGCACTTATCGTGTATTTCCTGCGCGTTCTCGCGTGCACGCGTGAATGTCGTCGCATGTGCGTATTCCTTACTTATTTGTACGTAAAATTATTTCTCATTATACTGATGCGTACCTAAACTTTTGTTCACTTACGAACGTTATTTAGAATATTATTTCAATGAGCAAGTAACTAGGAGAGCCTCTGTGGTTAATTTCTTTTCATCTTTTCTCACTCTTTTAATCCGATTTCTTCTATCTAAACGATACGAGCGCACGGACACGCTTTTTTTTTTTACGTCGTTATTACGTCCTTTTCTCGGCAGTCTGCGCGAGGGGTCCAATTGTCACGCACATCGTACGGTTACGTGTGTATGTGTGTGTGTGTTTGTGTGTTTTAAATTTAATACTCATTTGCATTCTTTCTTTTTTTCTCTCACACACTATCTCTTTCTCTCATACGTGCAGTCACGCCCGTTCTTTTATACTTTCGCATTCTTTCTCATTTGCTTTTTCTCCTTGCCTCTCTGTTCTCCATTCTTTCGTTCTCCGTTCGTTTTTATTTACAACGCATTCCGTCGCCTCGAAACGCGCTCGCTGGATGCCAGTTTCCTTTGTACCTCGATGGAAAATAGTGGTAACGAAGTGTCACCACGCCAGAGAAAAGAAGACACAGATGGAAAATGAAAAAAAAAACAAGCGGCGACGATGAAATAAGTAAACGTGGAACGATGTATATAATTGCTTTGCGTAACCTGAGGGCGATGGTTTAATACGGAAGTAAGTTGAAGCAAAATTTCAAGAGGAAAGAAAGAAATTTGTAGAGGTATTCGTTAAAAATAAGTGTATTGTATGCTTTCGGCTGGTTTCTCCCTTCTAAGTTACAATAAAATCGTCAATGTTGTGGCCACGTCGTTAAAGTGCAAGCGAGGAGGAAGAAGTTTCTTTGAAGTTCGAATGGCCGCTTTGAAAAGACGAAAAACTTGTAGATCACGAGGAGCGAGGACCGCTGGATTTTGGGATAGAACTTTCGAAGATACGCAAAATTCTGCAAAGCTGCAACAGAATTCTCACGACTCGCTGGGTACACTGACTTCA
The DNA here is from genome assembly GCA_910591515.1 of Cerceris rybyensis. Taxonomy (NCBI): domain Eukaryota; kingdom Metazoa; phylum Arthropoda; class Insecta; order Hymenoptera; family Crabronidae; genus Cerceris; species Cerceris rybyensis. The sequence continues at coordinate 13,882,720 of OU342790.1, forward strand.
TTTTTCATTGCGAGTTTCAGATTTTCGGAAGCGATGCAACGCGAATCAAGAATATAAATCGCAATGCAAACTTTAGAAAAAGCACAGCACGCGATGAGAAACACAATCGATCCCGCATTCTTTAACCCTTTCGATACGATCGTTTGGTATAATCGATGATTGTTACTCGCAAAATGTTATTAGCTGTACATTTACAATATTCATTCTCTTATTTTTCATACTAATGGACATCGTTCTATTAGAATGAAAAGATTTGTTTACATTAACACTTTACGAGTATCTTTCATCGTAGACCTTTCATAACGATCACTTTCGTACCGAAAAGGTTAATTTTGCCACCTAGATGTATTTTGATATTTGGACAATTATCGATTAATCGATTCCATTGCTTAACGAAGCTTTACACCGACATTCATCTGGCATTCGGTGAGCGTCGAGGTAGCTTAGAATCTTTTAACCCTCTGTACTCTGCGCGTACTTCCGCCAAATTGCTGCTCATCGAGAAACTTTGAAAAATAGTATCGTAAAATTCCTCTTATCCATGAATAAAGAGCGCTACATCGAAATGCGAGAGTGTTAGAAAATCTACAAATACTTTCACTCGGAATTCTATGAGTCGACAAATTAAAATGACCGGACCCGTAGAAAATACAAGAACGAATTAATCAAAGTGAATCGTATATATATAATCGGAGTGCATAAGGTTAACGAATTATCCAACAACATGTCAATAATGATTATGCGATCGGTTAAACACGCGCGTTTTCCCGATAGACATTTGCGATATCAAATGGGGTGGGTGTACGATAACGATCGTCTTATAGAACGTTTGATGGTAATTGAGCCGATAGTCTGAATACTTCGGTTGTCATCGACCATGCATTTTATTCGGATATTACAAAAAAAACGGCCTTAACAGCGCACGATTAATCATTAACAAAGGGCGCGCCGTAACTTGCCCGTTTTTTCCCGCCTTTTTTATTCTTTTCGCAGAAGGAAGATCGCAGTGTTTTTTTACGAATTTTATTTCCAATCGATTCTTCTACTTTTTTTTCCCGCGTTTTCTTAATGCTTCTCTCATCCACGAAACGAAGGAGACAGCGATTCTTTATCTTGCGAGGACTGACAAGAATAGCAGGAGAATATACCGTCGTCGTGCAGACATCGGGGCATCCGCGCGATCAGGCAGGGTTATAGAAAATCTCGGTCATTTCCTCCTTTGTCCCCTTCGTTCGATTCTGCGATATCGTCCTTCATTAACGTTAAGTCTTCGTCTTCTTCCACCATTTCTTCACTATCTTCTTCTTTTTCTCGCTATCGCGAGGAACAGGAACTTCCACAATAAAATACACGGAGATTCACGCACGTACAATGTATATGCAACTGTATACACGCGGTATTTTCTGTACGGACGATTCATACTCACGATTATATCAATCACTCGGTTCTCGGATATATTCTATGTCTCTACTCTAATTTATTATGTATATATTTGCACCGTTCTTCGTCCAATCTCATACAAATACATCACGTCCACTCTCGCGCCTCGTTCTCTTCTTCGTTTGTCTTTTCTCCGCTTCTTATCGTGCTCTCTCTCTTTCTTATAATCGGCAATATTGCCGCGTTAAAGAGTTTTTTTTTGGTAGAATAGGTAAACCTACGGGTGTACCTGTATCTACCAAGTGCTGGTATATGTATGTATACATGTATATATATATATATTTTTTTTTGTATGTATGTATATATATATAGTCGCTTTGAGATGGTAATCGCCCAATCTACGGGGTATGCGTCTGTATATGTATATGCGTATGTGTATAATGTGTGCGTGTGCTCGTGTATTTATGCGTGCATTGTGTATTTGTTTTTACCCTTTCTCTCCCTCTCTCTCACACACACTTTTACGCGTTCTAACACTTCCATTTTCTCTCTCAGTCTTCCGGACATTTTCCGTTTGGTGTACGTGTGTGTAATGTGTTTATCTACATTGTTCACCTTATCGTTAACGATTCGTAGAATATATTTCTACAACATAATGCAGTTTAATGTGTGTTATTAAATACATTTTAGAATTTGGTACTCTCGTCGAGACGACTCGTTACGCGATACTCGTCGTACTTTCGTTCCTCTTCCTTCGGTTCTAATTTCGTTCGAATGCGTCAGGACTCGTGATAAGCAGTTTGTTTTGTTTTTCTCTTTCGGACAACTTTACCTCGTCGAATTACGGATCTGCATTAGCGGTATCTAACGTTCGTCGTTTGCCGAAATCGAAGGTATACGCGACATGGTTCGCAAAAGGGACGTTTTCAGTGATGATTCGAGAAGGAAGGATCCAACAGCAAGAACTTATGGTTGGTAGAATTATTTGAAAATTTGTCAAAAGCTTACGAATTTCCCCATCCATTTTAGCAAGACATTGTGGCGAAGTTCCAAGAAATTTTTGGCAAACAGGATAAATAAATCCGTAAATTCGCACGATGCTAAAACAGGCACGTTTCTTCTCTCGTCGTTAATATAACTTAAGGCAAGTTTCCTCATGTTTTGCTTCTACGTTTGCGGGCGTTTCGACGTTTTCGTTGTGTGCCCAAAATTGTATTTATGTTTTTCTTCCACGCACACGATTCCATTGGTAATCTACTTATACGTAGTATCCCTCTTGGCATCCGTCCTCCTCGATCTAATCCCATTTAGCGAAAGGATACGATCAATAAATATCTCGAAGTCCATTCAGCTAAACGCCCTTGATCGTTATCATCTTGTAACTTGATTTCGCGTTTACATTTTCGTTTCGTTTATTTGAGCGAGTTACGAACCGTTATTTCGACTAGGAAATCTGGGGTGGTAACCAAAATTACAAAATATCTGTACGACTGAGCGAGTTTGGCGTCCACAGATACAGTAGGCTCGACAAATGTCTCATAGATCGGTTACATCAGGTGATTAAAGTGTCTGCTATGTCAGTCTTAGGCCCGCCGCGCATTAAACGCAGCTGAGGTCTAGTTTGAACAGGATAAGGTTTCGTGAAACGTAGGATTAAGCTGCATTTTTGTACATCGAACGCAGCAGGTATTTTACGAAGGTAGATGAAATTTTACAAAGTACAGAATTAAATGCGTTACTGCACAGCCAACGTAGCAGACACATATTGGAGACAGATGAGTGTTTGTGAAACACATTCCTTTTGAAAATTTCTTATTTTCTCAATTGTAGAGAAAATTGGGATGCTCCGCTCACAGGCCATTTATCGAGCTCGCTGTACAGTTGACCTCCGTCTTACACGATTGATACGTACGGATCTGTACAAATTTCGCTTTATAAGATTTATAAAACTATTCGATCATTTTTTACTCGAGACTAATGAACCTTATACTATACCATGAAACATACAGATCTTCGTTTGTTGCTACTTTATAATTCTTTGATCGTATTTTAAAAGGATCACCATACATTTTGCGAAATCACATGATGCGAATATCGTGTAATACAGGGGGTCTACTGTGTTTGTCGGAGCTGACTGAAATTTCCTTTTTGCGTATATATGATTGAGTGGCGTACATAAGTGTGTATATTCTGTTTAAAAAGCAAGTTTATGCATAAAACATCGCCCGAGTGCCTAGCGTTCTATCGGCCGTAGATCGACGTATTTGCGTACGTCTACCATGAATTTCCACGTGAAATGAAATACGGGAAAAATATACTTCGAGTATTCTCCTGTATCGAACGATTCGTCGTATTGAAAATATCGGCATTCGATACCTTTAAGGCAGATTTCGTGCTCCTTGGCGCCTTTCGTCGTTACATTCTCTCTCTCTTTCTCTCTTTCTCTCATACACACACGCACACCCCCTCATCCTCACTTTCTTCTTCTCATCCATTTCCGTTGCGCTATTTCTGCATCGCCACGATTGACTAAAACGTATATTGCAATATGAAGTTGGCAGTTTTCGTTACAACGCGATTTGAACTCTCATGGTCTTGTCGTGTGCACGCCCGTGGCCCAGTTCTTTGTCGCTTCGTTGACGGCGACGACGACGACGTCGTTGGCAATGATTACAACAATAATACGCCCATTTTTTGGTCAAGTATCGTGGCTAAAAAATGCTTCCTTAACATTCTTATCTCAATTTCTCTATCGCGCTCTTTCTAACGCATGGAGAGGGCATTTATACCAAAGAATTTTCATTATTCGACGGAAAAATGCATAGATTTCGTGAAATTTTACTGGAAATCGCTATAAGATCGTCTTGAGCAACTTCGTGGGGGATCGTTAGAATTTTAATGAAAAAAAAAAGAAAGGAATTGCGAAATTACACTTGGAATGTTATCGCAGCCTCAAGAAACAGGATGGTTCGTAAATCACTTTGGCGTATTTAAATATCTTACTAACGTAGCTATGAATCACCTGTGACTTTGAGTCTGCGTATCGATAATTTATAGACGAGACTAAAAACTGCGAACGGACCTTCGCGTCGCGGCCATCGCCGTCTATATTTACATCGAAGTTTCCCCGAGCGTCTTTTTTTTTATCGTCGATCGATTCGTCGACTTCGGAAAATACTCTCGCTTGCTGTACCGATCCATTAAAGCTCTCCTCGAGAAATAATATCTGTATTTTCTTGTTTTTCTTTTCTTTTTCTTTTTTTTTTTTATTCACATCTCCGATTGACATTCGTTACCGAACGAACGAACGAACGTACGGGCATTTCACACTTCGGTCCCCCGACGTGCCTCCAGTCTACTTTGTTCTTGTTGTTATTTCTTAATTTTTTTTTTCAAATTCCCTATACTTTAAAAGTGATTTACCTAAATATGTGCGAACAGTCACATTTTCGTGTGCACTACAATTTGCGTATATATATTTATATATATATATAATATGTATATGTATGTATATATATATAATATGTATATATTACTTCGCAGTAGGTACTCTCTTTTTCATTTTTTTTTTCTTTAACGAATACAATCGCTCTGTATAAAACTCGTATTTACAAGATGATCGATTTCTATAGTATTAATAGGTTTCTTTTTTTTTTCTTCGTCTTCATCTTCTTCTTCTTTCTCGTTCTTCGTAAATTCCCAGATGCCTGCGCGTCGATGGTGCTCTTTGGTTTAACGATAACGTTTATCCGGTATAATAAATACGCGATAAACAGGTGCCCGCCGTTAACGCAAACTTTTATCCTGCCAGAGGACAGAGGTCGTCGTAGTTTTCCTTTCTAAACGTTCATATATATATGTATATATATATAGATATATATATAATAGTATCAATAATAATAATAATGATAATAATAAGAATTATAAATAATAGTAATAAGAGTTCAAGGTAATAATAAGGATAATATGATGTAAATAATAACGATAATAATAATTGACCGTGGTCAATACGAAGGAACTGGCACGACGTCGACGATGCACGCGTAACGTGCGACGGCTTAATCTTGTAACACAGGTGTGCTTTTTTTTGTTTAACGTTATACCGTGATGAGGAATCGTTTCGTTCGAATACCAGCGGCGATGCATGATACGTAAACGTCGTTTAATTCCGCTAAAACGACCGGAACAGGCGGCGGCTAACGAATCGAAAATGGACAGGAAATTCTCCGATGCGTCGATTAATAAATTATTATTATAATAATAATTATTATTAATATTATTATTAGCATTATTCATATTATTATTATTGTTTTCTTTCTTTTTTTTTCTTCTTTTTCCGATTTACTCGGGTCTCTACTGAAGTCAGACGGGACGTTGCCAAGTCTGGTTCATTTATTGCGGCGTATTTAAGAATGTTCATGTGATATTGCATGTCTTCGGTATGACGGCCTTTTTGCACTTTTTCACGTGTGACTGGGTGTTAATTATTATTAGTATCATTATCAGTATAGTATCTTACAAGTATTAGTAATTATTTTATTTCATTATTACCTAGTTCATACTCGAACGTCTATTTGTTAATTTGGCGCGCGCGCGTAATCTTCGAGAATCTTATGTCTTACGTCGTGTCGTGAAGAACGTTTTAGGGTGTTCCTTTACTTATTACTTTTTTTTTTCTCATTAATTCTCTTTCTTTCTCTCTATGGTGTAACTCTTTAGCTTACCCTATCTAACTACACTCTAGCTACGGAAGAGCACCTTTACCCCCGTCGTCGTCGGACGTGCCAGTTCCTCGTGCATGCGCACATGCAGCTCACGGCGCTTAGATTCAACGTAAACAATAGGCACACACGTATATAACGTATATACGTACAAACACTTGGCTATGCATCGACGCATACGCGATATACGTATGAATAAATGCATATATAGATACTATAGAATATATCACAACGATAAAACGCTAGCTCCTCTCTTCTTCCATTTTCTTTTTCACTATAATAGAGACTCCAAGTAGATAACGGATGTACAATTATATAAATTGTATTATAACGCTTCCGGTGGGGCGGACGTGGAAGTATGTCGATACTTATGTGTGTATATATATATATATATATACATGTATATATATGTGCGTTACTTTTTTTCTTATATATACATATATATATTTGTTTATATATTCTTTCTTATACGATACATGCAGAACGAAGAGACGAGCGAGGGTCAAGAACGTTTCGTTTTCGGGTCTCGTTGTACTTTCAGTCGAATTGGCTGCTCTTTTCCGTTCCTTTTCATTTCTCCACCACCTCCCCCCCCCCCTGATTCTCTTCTTCCTTCTCACCCTACATCGCACGGTCGCTCTTTTAAGGGAGTACCTAGGTTGTGCTCGAACGTGAAAAAGAAAATTATTCCGCGAGTCACAGGAGTCCATGGATATTCGCGTTTGATAGTAGCGATATTAATTAACGAGCATTTTCATTATCCTGCCGGTCCCGGTTGGTACAACGAGACGAGCAAACGCGAACTTCCCTCGGCCACTTCTTCCGTGTATTCGAGGGGGATGGCGACCGAGGAGATCCTCGAGTAAGATTACCTACTTTTATAAAGAATTCTCGCGGAGTACCGAGGCATGAAGCTCCTTATTAAATGCACGACGAGCAAGAGCGTCTGGCAAACGGACTGTTTGGCGATTGCAGAGTAGAGCGGCGAAGGGTGGCGCGAGAGAAGGTAGAAAAGAGAAAGAGAAAGGGGTGAAGAGAAAGACCCCGACGGGGAGAGAAAGGGATGAGGCGCCAGAAAGATAGACAGAGCGAGAGAGAACGAAAGAGAGGAGAGGGTGGATAGAGGGTGGGTTGGGCGTGTCAGCTGGTCGATATCCTGAATGGCAAGCTTCCACGACCCAGCCTGCAGCCAGCAGCCAGCTACCAAGCTCGAAAGGGATGGAGGATGCTGAGAAAGCAGGACGCGAATAGAATCTAGACAGAGAAGGAACGCGACTCCTTGTAGAGAGATGTAGAGGAATAAAGGTAGAGAGAGAAAGAGAGAGAAAGAGAATAGAAATCGTGTATGTATGAGTGAATCGTGCGAATCGAGAGTACCCTCTCGCTGGCTTTTGCCGCGTGGGTGTGCCCGCGTCTGTAAACGTGGACACGGACGAGATGGAAAAACGCGACTAGGGGTTGTGCGCGGTGGTCCAAATGAACCCAAAAGACGGAAGTGGAACGGCATACAATTGGCGTTAATTAACTCGGCAAAAACATACCGACGGAACAGCCGGAGAGGAAGACGAGGGGCCTCTCTACCGGAGGACCGTACCGGTATACGTTGTTCATGTTCGACGGCAAAACCAATCTACCTACGGGGATAAATACGATCGTGTCTCGACGCTTCCCTCGTGTTCTCGCCTTTATGCACCCCACGAACCCTCGAGGAGTATGTGTGTGCGCGCACGGGGGAATCTTGATACAATTGAAACGTTGCTTCTTTCCGATGGGACATTTCGGATGACGATATTAAATAGAAAATGAATGCGAGTCACGTTTGCCGTAGGAATGATAATTAAAATAGGCGCGTAGAGCTTGGAGGAGAGAAGAAGCATGATGATTTCTCTCATTTTTACCCTCGTTCTTTCCTTCTGCTCTTGTTTCACCCTTTATGCTATTTTCCCCCACCGTATTCTTTTTTTTTTTTTAATAATTCAGTGTACAGGTTTTTTCTTTTGTCGAAAGTGTGTATTTTGCTGCGGAGATGTATAAATGGAGAGGAAATAATTTGATTCTTTTTTTTTTCTTGCTTTACAAGATCAAGGAGTTTGTGATTCGCGTTATATCATTCTCCTCGGTTCACCCTCCGTCTCGAATCGTAATTCAATTGGAATATCTTACGTCCGACCTAATCGTACATCCCGGGAGTATCTCCTACGTAAACATTCGCGACTAAGTGGGACGATCTACGTACTCCCCGTTGAGCCACATACGCAAACACGTACACATTTACGCGTATTAAGTTTAGTTTCAGAAAGTTACACGATTTCGAGAAAAAAGAATGAGAGAGAGGGAGAGAGAGAGAGAGGTAGAGAGAATCGCGATAGAAGTTAGTACGGAAATATAAAATTCGCTCCGTCCGTCGAGTCCTATAAATGGTAAAAAAGTGGTATAAAATGAAACGGGCACATAAGTTTACCATTGTGGTAATAAAAAAGGCATTTGAAAAGTTACTTCTTCCTCGAAATAATGCGACTCTCGTATGGAATGTATGTATTCGTCCGGACTCCAAAAAGAATTCGATTGCCCATCTTTCCTTGATCTTCGACCGCGAATTACAAGAATAGCGAACATAATCGATCTTACGAATCGACAAGGGCGTATTGTGTACGTGTGTCCGCACGTAAATATCTAATATTTATGCGCGCATGTACGTAATGCATCCTCATACATGCACATGCACGTATGTCCTTAACGTACACAGATACTTATGATGTACTTACTTAACGATTAAGTCGCACCAGTCTCCGGTAGTACACCGTTTGTTTGTTTTTTTTCTCTTCGTTCGAAATAAAAACCACCATAGATTTCTTCCCCCGTTCACGCACTAGTGTTCGAAAATAACATGAAAAAAAGAGAGAGAAAAAAACAAGAAAAATCATACACCCGCATTCACACACGTATTAACGCATATCCATTCACCCTTTACGCACTCGCTCACGTGTCACGCGTTTCTTCTTTCTCGAGTCGCATACCCGAGAGCCGTCGAAGGCATTTCGTGCGACAATCGTTCGTTCGATCTTCCCGAGGTATCCTCCCGTCCTCTCTCCTCTTTGATCATTATCCGTCCCGATTTGACGTTTCGAGTCGACGAGTTTTGAGTTCTCCTTATATTTAGTTACCTATATAATGGTGGCTAAATTGACAAGTGTTTATATCGAAGGTATTCATTTTTTTTTCTTCTTTAAAGACCTAAATACCTAGACTGGCAATGTTTAAGGTATGTACGCTCCTGGATTCATCAATGATCTTAATTCCTTCTCGTATTTCACTTTCGTTCTTGTATGCCGAAGTATGCATATATATATGTATACATATACACATTTATTAATTTATGTCTACGTTTTTGTGTCTGTATATACATATATATATATGTATATATATATTTTTAAATATATATATTTATGTCGTGAATTAACTTTCCACGGGGACAGTTATCGAGGGATCACGGGAATCGAAGATCACTTCGCAAGGAAATTACGTTCGAAGTTGTTGGAACGTCACGAAGTAGTCACAGCGCGGTTTGGTCGTCCGGTCGGTCTGACCAGCGGCCGTCTCAATCTCCATTTCGAACAGAGTTCTCGCGGTCCGGCGCGGCTCGTTTAATTCTCTCCTCGCTGACAACTTGGTCCGACACTTGTCCGTTTTCCGTGCTTCCGTTTCCTCGACCGAAGTAGCGGTGTATGGCTCAGCGAGGGAACGATCGTTAACTTCGATTTAGCCCCTCCGTTGTTCCGGTTTTCCTCCGTCTTCGGTTCGTCTCTTCATTGCCAATGCCAGTTTTACTTTAAATAATGCTTCTACTTTTCATCGTCTCAATGTATAATCACAGCGTTGTATTTTAGTACGGCTCATTTATTGGCCGATGTCTTCTTCTTTTTTTTTTTCCCCGATCGTCTCCGGTTTACTTCGCTTTGTTTTTTTTTCATACTTTCGTTTCTGCCGCACTGGCCACCGTCGTCTTCCTTTTCGTATTCGTGCACCATGCTCGAAATTGTAAATTTATTTCGCCTCTTCGAGCAACACCAAATCGTCCGCCACGACGTCGCTGATGTGGAGATATATGATCCAGTACATGAGGTTGAAACAAACGAAACATACCGGGAACACGATGCGAGAATATTTGTCGATATCCGACGGCGTTACACCTGCGAAGAAAGGCAGATGTTGTGTCAGATTTTTTTCTCAATCTATAAAAATTACGCTTATTAACACTAAATCCACCAAGATGGTTAAAATGATTGGTTTTGAATTTTTTTTAAATGTTTCTGAAGTTTTTAACGCTATATGTTGATCAATTCTCTGCATTTGTATTCTAAAATGAAGGAAATTAAATTGATCAAGGTTCTTGCTCCCATCGTTCCTCTTCTTGTGATGTATTTTGCTAGTATCTTTAAACACATGACACATATTTATTTGATAATTTTAAATATGTCTTAATAAAATAAATAAAGGGAGCAAAAACCTTGATCGATTCAATCGCCTATAGTGTTCAAAATAGACGTAGAAAATTGAAAAAGGAACTGCGTTTGGAATTTCAGGAACATTTTCAAAAAATTCCGAGCAAGTCATTTTGACCATCTTGGTAGTTCTATTATAATTCTAGTCACTAGACGTGAACTAATCACTATCTACTATATTTCAATATATTAAATATGTACTTTGGAAAAAGAGAAATCAAGTATTTTATAAGATTCACGTAAAATATCTGCTCTACGACTGTCATATAAACTTTAAGAATTTTTTGAAAAAATTGGGAACCAGTCATTTGGACTTGGTAGTTCTAGTCTGAACAGGTTGAATGCCACAGATGTTTCCCTTATTTCGTCAGTTCTACTGAAGTGAAACTTTTTTTATGAAAATCACATATTCATAAAACAGAAATTTTAAAGACACTGATTGATCGGTGTTTTAGCAGATTTTCATCTTCTTAACGCCAAAATTTAAATATTCAATATGTTAGAAAATTCATAAATATTGCAATTTAAACGTAACATAAAATTTCATTCAATTCAATAGCGCCGGTCACCGGTGACCCCCATGGCACTCAACCTGTTAATCGTCGGTAATTCTAGTGCCGAAAATAACGTCATATATCACTCTATGAAAGTAATTTTTTTTGACGTACATACAATTGTATGAAAATATTTTATCAATTTCAATTCTATTCTCTGATTGAAATACGTTAACCCTTTAAGTACTCTAAAGAACATTTAGGATACATGTATGTACATTTATTCATTTCTACTCCCAGAGCAAACACAGACCAATTTATCCTAGTTTCCACGGTATACGATTCAGTACATCGCCTCAGAGAGCATTCAATTATGGGGTACTTCGTACTCAAAGGATCAAGTCTCAAGATACGTTCACGTATTTATAGCCGTAACCGGTAACCTTGCAATATACAAGTCAACCGAACCACGTGAAACGTTGATTTCGAAATCCGGATTATCTTATTAATCTTACCGTAAAGCTTGCTGATATCCTTGCCAGGATGAATAAGATGTTGAGGCGCGGGCGCTGCTTCTTCATCGGCTCGTCCATTTATGGTGTTTTCGAGCGTTCCACCTTTGCTATGTGCTTTCGGGTCGTGCACCTTAAACCGCACCTCCTGGACAACACGGGACCACTTACAAGAGACACGGCAGTTCGGCGTGGGGTGTCCTTCTTCGAGGAATACCCCTTACTTTGTCAGATTGGCATGCGACATCGAGGGTGGGCTAATTTCTATTCTACGACTTTCTGCGAATTCTCTTTACGTCTTTTGCCATTGAAAGACTCACCTTGAATTTCGGATAGCTTATTTTTTGTTTTGCTCACGGATTAGGTAAAATATACGTGGAGAATTTCTTTCACTCTTTCGAAATGAAATTTGTAAGATCACTCCTGAAAGTATGAAGCTAAACGGTATCGTAAAACGTTACTTTTAATTCAGAACCTTAAAGCTTCTCCGTATTGGTGTTACTTTCATTAATGTCATGGCGCTTTTAACATGTTTCTCCATTTGTATGATTATAAAACGAATGTAACGCGTGATTGTCAAGAAGTGTCTGATTTGTACGTTATTACCGGTGGAATTTTTGCGTCAAAGGGTATTTAATTAATGCAGAATGAATTAATTAAAATGCCTTATCCCTCAGTAAGTTTTTTATACACACGCTGTCCACCTGACGGAGCTTTCTCGACGTCTCCAACCTTCTTTCTGTCAACGCGTCCCTTTAATATCTCCCGTTCTCGTTCCACAATCCCCGAGATTAAAAGAAAATTTATAGTGCATCGTGTTTCCGCGCGCTGGCCGACGCATCTCGACCGAATGGGAATTCATTTCGCAGAACCTTTTAGCTTTTGACCTTTTGCGGCTCGCTCGTTTCCCGCGAAAAACATTTTTTTCCCCTTTTTTTTTGCGTAGAGAATCGAAACGCACACACATCCACGTGTACCTCGAATCGTCGATCGAAAATTACTCTTCCACGATCGACGTATCGGCGAACTTTTTAAATTAAGATCGACGATGCTCCTTCCTGCTTTTTTCCTACCTCTCACCGTTAAAACAACGATACGAGCGAACTTGATTGATTAATGTCCCATGACGATGGTACAACAACGACCGTTAAACCAAGAAACGGTTTTTCTCGGCTCGACTAAACGTAAGATAGGTGAGAAGAGAAACGTTTCAATTGGAAAGAAAGATCGGAGGGGCATCGAAGGTTTGGCCGATGTTACTCACAGTTTGTTTAGGCGCATGATCACCGTGATCACCCGGTACTCCAGGTGGTCCTGGATTCTCTCTTGCTGCCTTCATGCTCTCAGCTATCTTCTGAAAGCGATTCTTCCTCATTTGAATCCTCTTTGCCATGTAGCCAACCGTTGCGTATTCTGCGAGGACAAAGAATCACCGGGCATAATGAAAATACATTGTAAATGCACATATCGATACTCTTCGCTGACACTGGAACTCTCAGAAACGGAAGTGCCGTAAAATTCTCTTCCCCTTCACTCCACGCTTATTTCCACGTATTTATCTTTCGTCGGTGAGGTTTCATCGGATGCAACTAAACAACGACTCTCTCCGTTGGATCGAGAATGCGGAATTTGGACGATCAATCGAAACAGGCGATATCCTTATTCTACTTAACCCTGCGTCACGATGTAACGCAATGAGAAACAGGGGGGAAATATAATAGACGATCGTAGAAAATTTGACGTGTAATTGATCAATGACGCTAGTGTGTTCCAGAGAGTGTGTTGGTACGAGAGTAAATAGTGTTGTAAAGGATGTACGAAGCCTGTGTTATCGGCTTTAAGCCGAATACTATGAACCCCGTATGACGTAACCTACGACATCCTAAAGGATAAGGTGTGAGTGTGTTAAAATCATAAGAGAACCTTGCCGTAACCCAGAGGACCTAGGCATCGCCACGTCTTTCACGATTCAATCCCCTTTTGACGAAGAGTCGATTCCTTTAGGATTCTCGCGAGTCTCGCGCAAAAAAGTTTCACCTCCACGCGTGTTCTTAAGAAGAGAGTATCGTAAGCACGGAAGAGTACGCGATCGTACTCACCGAGCAACGAGGCAAAGACCATGACGAAGCAAGTGCCCAGATAGACGTCGATGGACTTGACGTAGGAGATCTTTGGTAGCGCCGCGTTCGTCGAGGACATTAGGGTCGTCATGGTGAGCACAGTGGTTACTCCGAGGGCCACCCGAGCGGGGGTCGCGTTTCGGTTTAGCCAAAAGCTCACCCACGAGATTATGACGATCAGACCCGAGGGGATGTAGATCTGGATCAGGTAGTAGCCCATCGATCGTACGAACTGGATCTCGCAGGCCAGCCGCGAATAATTTCCTACGATTAAAAGATCGAAAGTCAGGACAGGGGGACGGAGAGGCGCTATAAAATGTCTCTTTTATATCTCTCTTTCTCTCTGTCCTTCCTTTTGTACTCTTCGTTTTTTTTTTTAATATATGTATGTATATACATGTATATATATATATCTCTCTCTCTCTCTTTCTCTCTCCCTTTCTCTCTTTCTCTGCAACGTTTTCCCCGTTTCCTTTTTGCCATTTACCCCCTCGACTCTTCCATCATCGGCTGCTGGCCTATACCGAGAAAAGCGATCTCATTGTTCGCGGAGTAACTCTTTCTCTGTCTCCTTTTCCCTCTCCCTTCTGTCTCTCTCTCTCCCTGTCTCTCTCTTTCTCTCTTTCTCTCTCTCTTTCTCTTTCTCTCTCTGTTTTTCTCTTTTTCTCAGTTCCTCGTGGAGGGCGGAAGTGCGGCGCACAAGGGCTGGTTGGTCGTTAAGTAAAATTCGTGCCGTCGATGAGCGATTTTGTATGCGTGCCGTGCTCTTACGACGTACGTTCATCAATATAAGGTTCACGTGTGTTCGTAGATGTGCGAGAATATCGCGCGGTGCTCAAGAGCCTCCGAGTATCGTCGAGCCGAGAAAGGCGAAATGAGGAATCGGTGAGGATAGAAAATTGAGTTGTCGCTCCTTCTGTTCCACCGTTTCGTTTCGCCGTGAATTCTCGGTAATTTATGCCTCGCGCCGGATCGAGAAGAATCTGAGGTGCGCAAAGAGAAAATGAAATTCGTCCTCTTGGTCGATTGTGGATCGTGTGCCGTAAGGGAACACACCGGGTGCGGGGATAGAAATTGACGAGACGAATCGCGGTGCATCATTAACAAACACGAAAGATACGATTTGGGGATCAATGATTTGAACTTCCATTATCACGTTGTATCAATGTATACAATAATTCACGTTCATTTGAAGCTTCGCTCGTTTTGCCACAGGAAGTGACGCGTACGAGCTCGGGGAAACTCTATTTTATCTTTACATATGTGAGTTTCAAGTTTACTTTTAAATGATACACTCCCAGTGGCAAAACGATCAAAGCGACAAGTGATCGTGAATTAGTGTACGCGATAGTACAACTATATATATGTATCTCGTGTATGTACTTTTAAGTACACGTTAAACGAACATTCTTGATATGAACGGATCACCCTCGAAAAGGAACGAAAGAAAAACGACGATGCTCGAATTAAGTGAATCCATTGGAACTAACGAACCATCGGTATACCGATCGCATCGGAGGATCGGAGCAGAAGAGGAGATCGCGAGAAGGAGAGAGATATCGATCGATCGATCGACAATTGCATGACAACAAGATAGAGAAAGTTTCCGACTGATCATTAACGAGCGACATCGCGGCTGCGGACATCGGATAGCGCTCACGTGTCTCTCCACCTTACCCATACCGTTAAAAGAGAGGGTTGAATTATTTTGGTTGGTT
This sequence comes from Cerceris rybyensis, assembly GCA_910591515.1. Taxonomy (NCBI): domain Eukaryota; kingdom Metazoa; phylum Arthropoda; class Insecta; order Hymenoptera; family Crabronidae; genus Cerceris; species Cerceris rybyensis. The sequence continues at coordinate 13,898,167 of OU342790.1, forward strand.
GGTCGGGGTGGGGTTGTGTTCATACATTACCGGTAGTAAGACTAATCTCCATGGCACGTTGACGATGACCAAGGACCTTGAACTGAGGGAGGGAGACCTCGTTGCTGACACCGACGCTGTTTGGGCCCTCGTTCCACTTGTACCGGATGTCCCTCATCGTGTATCCGACTGAAAAAATAGAGAGACCCCCCGCGGTTGGTACGTACCTTCGCGGAAGCCCTCAAACGCGTTTCAGCTCCGAGGGGGCCTCCACTTACCTCGCACCCCCAGACAAGTCAAAACTTCAAGAGTCCGCTCTTTTTCTTTCTCCCTTTCTCTTTCTCTCTCTCTCTCTCACATTCTTTTTCTATCATTCTTTACGTTTTTTTCCCCCTTACATTATTTCCTTTCTATCTATCTGTCCCTCTCCGTTCATTTTTACTTTCCGTCTTTCTCGTGAAGACTCTTTCTCTCTCTTTCTTTACCTCTCTTTCTTTCTTTCTCGTCGAGAGCGATCGAGAAATTTTTAAGCGGGCGTAAGAGGACGTGTGAGCGGATTATATCGTACATGGTTATTTATCTTTTATGTGTGTCGATCGTGCTCGACCCCCGACGGCCATTTCGATCGTCGACGTGGGACGATCGAGAATCCGAGGCCCGCGGGATTAAGCCCTTTCGAGAGCCCGTCGTGTCCGTTTGATTTGATGTTGTGGATGGTGCTAGAACTCGGAGGTGGACTATGTACGTGTGGCAATCGTTAGCGTAGAATCGATAGTACACTGAGAAATCAGGAAGCCGATGTCGCTTCCTAATTAACCAACGTAACGGTACAACGAACGAATTGCAAAGCAGTACGTCCTGTCGACCTCCGATTCGTGATAGGGGAATCAAATAGTCAGGGAACGATGGATTCGTATGACCGGGGGATATTTCGTCTTCGTCCTTTATGTTTCGTTGATCAAATCGTCGATTAGTCGATCAGTCGATTGGTCGAAACGAACAAACAGCCCCGAGGGACGATGGCATGTCCCTCGATGGGGTTGAAAAAAAGCTCTTCCTCGATTAACGCAATTATAAACGGTGTCCGCGGTGATAACACGGTGATAGGTGCATATTACGGTGCGAATAAAAACAGAAAAAGGATTGTTAAAAGTAAGAAGAATGAAAATGAAAAGAGAAGTAGAAAAATAGAAAATATTCCATACACATTGGAACGATTACGGTGTGTATACGCGTGTGAACATCAGGTTGTTGTTAATATTTATTATTTGCGCGAACTGTTGGACGAAGTTCAGAAGGAAGAACTAATAAGAGGGGGATATCTACCTGTAGATAGGTGTATGGTCGAATGTCGTTGCCTGTGACCGAGCACGCGAAACTGCGGTAGTTCCACCTCGTTCGAGATGCCGACCGATTGTAGGCCGGCGTTCCATTTGTACCGAATATCGCGCATTGTGTATCCAACTGCCGGGAGAACAAGAACACAAATATCTTCGCTCTAACATACAATAATTAGACACTCAAGTTGTGTGTTGGGCACGGGGCAGGAAGAAAAGGTTCCGGGGGAAAGTAGAAATCGAAGCGAAATCTCATCGAGCACTCCTAAATCGCTTTCTCGCGGACAATCTTCTTTTTCGTTTCATCGCGGATTATTTTTGACGGATATCTTCGTTATTTCCACGCTTCGATCGGCTTAAGGTGCGTTTTTGCATTAAACTCTTCAACAAGATACAAGCGAAGCTTCGTAATCTTTGATCGAAGCGTAGGAAATCGCGGATCGAACCGATACTAAATCGAAACTGGCTGTTGCCTCGAGAACGCGGGTGCAACGTTGAATTTTTTCTTTTTTTTCGTTCAACGGACGCACGAGAAGCAAAGTGCACACTTTACGCGATGTTTTCCACACTTGCGATGTGAAACGTCGAATTCGTTTTACAGGTATCGAGCTTTCAAATTTCTCGCGATAGATAGGCGTTTGTGGCAGCCAGGAGTATTGTATATTTTATCGACGTCGTATTCTATTCGATTTGAAAATATTGCTTAAATTTACTTTTCATGCGTCCGTAACATTCCCGCAAAATCCGATATGCGATACCACCGGGGCGATCGAGACCACGAGGATTTCTGCCAATATTTATCCCTTGCCAAATTTTCGATTTCACGATACTCCTGAACAAATAAACGTAGATTTGCCCCAAGTGCTATTGTTAAAAGAAACAAAAATAAGCAAGACAACTGCTAGTGATATTTCAAAGAGTTTCTACCGTTGGAATTTCTAACGGAAATTGCAAAAAGGACTTATACCGCGAACAAAGTAATGGAGTTTAGTACTTGATGAGATTTTCATAGATCGATCGGAACTCGCGCCTATTCGTGTTCCTCTAATTCCTCCACGCGGCCTCGAGCGCGTACATACCGGCCCTAGAAACATTCCTCCGTAACTGAATCTTAGGTGATTACGATCGTTACACCGCATTCCAGGCACCAAAGTGGCATTCCATCGCGGCGGCAGCCACATTGCGCGAACATCGGTGAAACGTGGATTAAGCGATCCACCACTCGGGTATTTGAGATTAACTGCTTTTGTTTTCGGAACGCGGAAATACTATCGCCTTATTTCGATCCTTCCCTTCCGCGGCTAAAATGGCCGAACGTTCCACGGATTTATCGTGATTAGATTCTTCGTTCTAAGACATGCCAGATCGTGAAATGCCGAGTTGCGGATTCCTTATCATCGCTGAGAATTTATATTGAACAACGGAATTTACATTCTAATTTAAGACCTTAAGGACAGGACACCTTACGGACTGGTCACCTTAAGGATCGGTCACCTTAAGGACCGCTCACTTTAAGGACCGGTCACCTTAAGTATCGGTTACCTTAAGGACCGATCACTTTAAGGACCGATCACCTTAAGGACCGGTCACCTTAAGGATCGGTCACCTAAAGGATTAATCACCTTAAGGATCGGTCACCTAAAGGATTAATCACCTTAAGGGCCGGTCACCTTAAGTATCGGTTACCTTAAGGACCGATCACTTTAAGGACCGATCACCTTAAGGACCGGTCACCTTAAGGATCGGTCATCTTAAGGACCGGTCAACTTAAGGATGGATAACTTTAAAGACCGGTCAGCTTAAGGACTGGTCACTTTAAGGATCGGTCACCTTACGGACTGGTCACCTTAAGGATCGATCACCTTACGGACTGGTCACCTTAAGGATCGATCATCTTAAGGATTGGTCACTTTAAGGACCGGTCACCCTAAGGACCGATCACCTTAAGGATCAGTCACTTTAAGGTCACCTTAAGATCCTTAACACCTTAAGTATTTTGCTCAAAAAGGTGCGCCCCCAATTTATCTCATATAATTTACAGCGGTCCTTAAGGTGTTAAATATGGATGATTTAGGTTGAAATTAAGTTCAGAACTTTGCAAATATTTAAAAAATCTCAACCACTCGCCGATGATCGCGCTATGTATCGGTGCGGCATATTGATAAAACTGCGGAACGATTCAATAAAGACATCCTGGATTGGGGCAACGTTTAAGCATTAAGGGGTAAAAGGTGCCGAGGAATAGAAGGGATGTAGGTTCCAGTGGTAGCTGTTGAATACCGTAGAAGGTAAAAGGGGGTTGCGACAACATTAGCAGAGTACCAAGGGCTATAGTAGTGGTACCAAGATTTACGGATAAGACGATAAGTGGAAAAAGTGTACATTAAGTAGATATGGAAAAGCGAAGAAAAAAATGTTCGTGCTGGGCATTCCTTTAGCGGTGCAGGATTGGGAGAACAGATGGGTAAACGTATAATACGCTTTACGTGCTATATGCCATAAAAATGTTTTACTACATGCACCATGCCGCATGCTTTATACTTCCCCGGTGAAGCGAATTTGAATATACGGAATTTAGCTCTCTTTTATATATTTATATATATAACATGTTTTCTTGTTTTATCATTCTACATGAAACGCGAATCATTCTCTGGGCAAACTTTACTCGAATTCTCGTTACGTCTGGACGAAAATTTATCCGACGTCGTTTCGTTATTCGGATCGCTTAATAATCTAGAAAGCTGTCCTCTCTCTTTCTCCGTCCGGACGGAAACCAGACGTAAACACGAATGTCCTTTCACGTGGTAGAAGCTCGGTCAGTTTCCGGCGTATGCTGCGGAGCAAAGCGAAAGAAAATTCCATTCCGGAAAAGAAGAAAAATAAAAGATAAATTTGGCCCCGGGTGATACATACATATGTATATATACACATACATATATATATACTTACAATTAAATACTCTCGTGCTAAAAGGACATGCACGAGTTTGATTACTATAGGAATAATAATAATAATAATAATGATACCTATAAATCATATGACACAAATGATGATAATAATAATACAATAATCGGATCTATGCATTCTACTTGCCATACACGCAAAAGTGGCCGGGGGAGAGAGAGGTTACGTTATCACGGAATAGAAAGAAAAAAATCGGTTTAAAAGTCAGATCACAACCAGATCATAGGCATACCGAATGAGACCACGGCGTCACGTCGTGGCTAATGCTGCAGTCGTTTCGTTCTTACATGCGCTGGGCTAGATGCACAATGCGTTTTAATTCGGTCGCACCATAGTCGACACGTCGTTTCTGGGTTTAGCCTCCTTCGGGGCTGGCCGTCGTCGGCCCTTACTACGTCCCCGGACACGAGGCTCAGTGCTATATGTCGGAGGCTTTTTTTTTAAGGTCCAGGGCTTGGTTCAGTGATGATTGTGAGAGTGGTTTGGTGACAGTGATGGTGGTGGTGATGGTGATAGTGGTGATGGTGGTGAGAGTGGTCGTGATAGTTGTGACAGTGGCAATAGTAGTGACGAGTGTTCAAGTGGCACACGATTCGCAGATTCTCGACGTCGAAACCAACTTGACCTCTTAGCCGAAACTCTCGTATGTACAGTGGTGCGTGTGCTCTATGATTTTTGAACTTTGTGCAATTTCTCCGGTTTCATCGTATCTCTCTCTCTCTCTCTCTCGCTCTCTTACCGAGAGCAACGACCTCGATTACGTTCCAACGTTTGTTGCAAATTATCATGGAATTTTCGTAGCAATAATCGACATCGTCTACGACCCATCGATGTACGTTTCTGCATCGACGAAACATTGCGGATGAACTTGATTGAAAATTGATCGAGAACGTTTTTCATGTAGCCCAGGTATCGGTCTACATTCGGAGAAATGACACGTTCGTTAAAACCGACGTGATAAAAGTTCACAAAAGTGGCTGATTGGTACAGTGGAGACCCTTCGGAGGATGCTCGTTGATACGTTTCGTAATTATACGCATTTCACGCTGAATGGTAAGGTGAAAAAGCCGTAGGAATTTATCCTCGGACTTTTCTTTTCTCATCTCGTAAATCGTCTCGTGAAATGTTTCGAGCGATACGTGCTCTCGCTGCATAAAAATTGATCGATTCGAGTCCATCGAATGGATTCAATGATCGATCGTGTCTCTTCGTGATCGAGCTCATTTATTGCCGTTCCAAGATACTGCAAATTGCACGTCCATTCTTCTTGCCGAATCTTTAATTCTACGGTTGTATCTATACAAGTAGGGAAAGCTATATTCAGAAAACTTATTACTTTTTATATCTCACGATGTAGTTACTCGTTTAATCTTGTGACATAGGGCTGAAGTAACTTCTAGAGACAAAGTTATAATGAAATATTTTTCCCCATATTTATACTAGCGGATAGATCGTTGTAGAATTTTCGAGACATAACTCGATACCCCGATTATACATTTACCGATAATCCACCTCTTTATAAACCCAACCGAAGGAAATATCGAGACTTTAACTCCTCTAATCTGTTTTTACATCAATTCTTACTTCCCACGACACGGATACTCGTTCCTGGGATGATCAAGACCAATGTAACGTCTAAAGATGATAATAATTCGTCGAGGACGAGCAATTAAGGGTGGAAGAATGTCCGCGACCCGGGTTTCTACTCGACGAAACTAATCAGCGAACTTGGTCAAGTTACTTTGATATCTTGAGTGTTCAACTTCCGGCGGTCTTTCGTCGTATCCTGCAAACGACTGAGTTTTAATATAGATCTCTCAGTTGGAACGAGTTAGGGTGAAAACTTTTTCCATTGTCCCAATATAGATTACCAATCTCGGGTATACCGGTCCGAGTATAATCAAAGACACCGGATGCGTTTCACGACTCTTTTTCTTTCTCCTCCCTCGTCCCCGTTCTTTACAATTTGGACCTCGATACTCGCCAACCGGTTGGCTTGACATTTATTTACGTGTCCCATTATCGACAATATTGCACATTTATCGCATAATACCAAACAAGTACCTAAATACCAGCCTCTGCATTAAACGGGACAATTACGAGTTTATTGATATAAGAACGATGATTTAATAACCATCGAATTATTAGCTCATCAGGATAAATTAGCTTCGGGTGAATTTATAATCTCTCGCATGTATAAATATTCTTAATGATTCGCGGTATATTTGTCTCCCGAATTCCAAATACATGGATCATTAATTAGAGGGTAATACACGAAAACACGATCGTGGGATATTTTAACGCATTATCTACCCCAACTCGATAAAAGATACGAATTATCATCTCGATCTGGGTCGATTGGACGTTAAACGTTGATCACAGAGAGAGAAATTAGATCCGGGCATCCTCTTTCGGTTTCGCACCCCCCAATTCGCGTGCAATTTGCAGCAGTGACAATCGGCGTGAGCTCGTGACAACACGCGCGCCCACTTTGGCGCACGTGTATAGAAAAAATTTCGCAAACATAAAAATCACACATAACGCGGGACCACGCACCGTGCGACTGGTTTGGCATGTCGTTAGTGCCACCGTGCATCGGTGCGGTTTACAACGAACGCGATTGTTTTATAGCGCGTTCGCCGAAGGATTATCTAAGGATCGTTAAAATACTAGCAGCTCGAACGCACCGACTCGTCTGATCGAGCCGTGTATCGTCGACTCGCTTTTGTGCCAAAGTCAACGTCTCGTTGCATAATTAGCGAGCGTCTATCTCGATCGAGACGATCGACACGGTCTTTTCGACGCTTTTCGTCAAGGTGCTCAGTATTCGCACACTGTGCCCCCTCGTTGTCGGATCGGGCAGGTGTCTCGATTCGCTTTCATTCGATAAAGTGATTATCTCATTAGTTTGCTTCATTAGCGTATTTCTAGACTATTTAAAAATGTCAAGCAATTCACTGGCGTTAAAATACTTTTTCAATTAGAAACTTCTATGTTGAAAGACATATTTCGTGGAACTTAATGATGAAAAAGCCCCAGAAAGAGTTAAGGGAGGTTAGACAGAGGTCGAGAAATGTCACGATTTGTACGTGGCGACAGTTCTATCTGTACTCCTCGAAGCACGTGCCCGTTCCGACGAGAGTCCACGATGTCACACACACAGGTACAATCACCGTGAATGTAATAGAAAAGTCAATAAGAGTGAGCGAGAGCGGGTGAGTGAGCGAGTGAATGGATCGAGTGAATGAGAGTGATCCACGATGCGTGGATCGTGTGATTCTGATCGTGTAAGTGAGCGTGTAAAGTGACGAGTGACGGACAGACAGACAGACAGATAGATAGATAGCTAGAGAGGAGAAAATAGAGAAGAAAGAAGGAATAGAAGAAGGCTTTCGAAGAAGGAAAATCTGCGGAGGGGTGGGAGAAAAATGGGGAAGTAGTCGCGACAATGGTGGTGAGCCATAAGGTGGCGGAACAACGATAAAGGTATATAACGATAAATCTTGTGTATGAGCGTGTGTAAAAGAGGATAAATTACGAAGTCTTTTTATATGTTCGACGGAAATATACACGGTAGAAGCATCTTTCTGAGCTTATCTGAAAAAAGGGTTGAAAGCGATGTACATTTGAGACGCGTCGAATCAACGACGATCAACTTTTGAATTCAGCGAGTCGCACTCATCCTCGATGGATTGTCGAGTTTCAAACAACCGCGTAGTCGAGTATCGAGCTTGGAAATTAATGTTTCTCTTTACATCTTCCGCAGAGTGCGATCGTCATTGTCGTTTTAGTCTGATCGTCGTTTTTGGAAGTAAACGTTGTAAATGCGAATGACAAGTGTTATGCCGATGTTACGTGTATGTTTGTGGTGTACGTAGAGTATAGTCGTGTAACGGTGGATAGAGAGGCGAGGATGTCGAAACTCGTTCGGATAGTTTCTTGTTCGTATGTATGCATTTATATACGCGGACGTGCGTACTTACAGCTCTCGATCTCGATATGGCAGAGTTGTCGATCCATCGGAAAGTACTGTAGATTCATTGGACACGATGCTGTGATTGTTAAACTGAAACAGGCGTAAATATACATTTCAATATATAGATTCTTCATGGATGACAAAAGAAGAAAGAGAGAAAGAAGAAAATAAGAAGATCGTAAAACACACTCGACGCTCGGACGGGCAACTTTAATTTCACGGTTGATGCAAACCAATTCACAATTCGCCGCAATTCCACGAGAGATGCTGAAGAAAAAGGACACAGATCGATCCCGAAGGAAGAGAACGAATCTACCGAATATTCTCTTATTCCTGTCTCGTGTGACAGTGATCGATAGTTTTAACTTAACGATCGGAATTTATTCATGCACACCGATGCTCATTCCCATTGATTTCCTTTTACCTTTTTCTCTTCCATCGACGAGAGAGAAATCGATGGAGAATGAGAAAGAGAGGGAGAGAGAGAGAGAGAGAGAGAGAGAGAGAGAGAGAGAGAGAGAAACTTCAATCGACCTTCAGTTTCGAAAACCGGAAGGGAGGATAATATAACGGAACGAAAGGGCGAGCTCGTCCAAGTTAGGTATGCATGGGTCGTCTGAATATAGCCGGAGTGTTAATACCAGAACACTTGAAGCTCCTTCGAAAGGGGGTGTAGATACGAGGGATGATACCACCGACGAAGAGGAAGAAGGGGTGTCGACGGCCGATACGGGGAAGAAATTTGTCGCGGTGGGTACTATTGCTCCCTGAAGTGCCTCGATTGTTCCTCACCGTCAAGGGACATTCGACGGGGTTCAGATCGTGAACGTCGTGTCTATTGTACTTTGTCTCGAAACTTCCACAACGTGTGACCATAAAAGTTCGTTGAGTACCATTTCTATCTAGACGTATCGATAATTTTCTTCATACAAAATCAGTAGGGTGAATATTGAAATATGCCATCTAGTTATCAAATAAGTTATTACAATTTGCATCAGGAGTATAGGCAGCAAATGTAAATAGCACGAAATATCATGATAAACTGAGCTTCTTGCAGGGAAAAAGTTAATCCAAATATTAAATAGGAACTTAACCATGTAGACTCTTTACTTCAGATATTGAAATTGCAACTGCACAACGAGTGAACATACAAGTTCTTTGAGAACTATTTGTATCTAGAAATATCGATAATTTTCTTCGTATAATCACTAGGATGTATATTGAAGCATGTCGTCTATTTATCAAACAAGTTATTACAACTTGCATCAGGAGTATAGGCAGCAAATGTAAATAGCACAAAATATGATGAACTGAGTTTCTTGCAAGGAAAATGTTAATCCAAATATTAACACGTTGAACGCCGCTGATACTTTGCTTGTTTCGTCATTTCTACTGAAGTGAAACTTTTTCTATTAAAATCACATATTTATGAAGAAGAAACTTTCAAGACACTGATATATCGATATTCAGCAAATCTTGATCTTCTTAACGCCAATATTTAAATATTCAATATCTTAGAAAATTCATAAATATTGCAATTTAAACATAACATGAAATTTCATTGAATTTAATAGCGCCGGTCACCGGGACCCCCATGGCAGTCAACGTGTTAAATAGAAACTTAACCATGTAGACTCTTTACTTGAGATATTGAAATTGCAACTGGACAACGAGTGAACATGCAATTTCTTTGAGAACCATTTGTATCTAGAAGTATCGAAAATTCTTTTCACATAATCAACAGGATAACAATAACAATAACCTTTATTGTAATGAATACAAATGGTAAATACATAAGAGAAAACATATTTTATACCAGTAGGTTTGTTCAACATGTAAACATAAAGGAGCACTAGATTGAACGGTAAACTAGAAAAAAGTATAGAGGAAAAATTAAATAAAAAAATCTCAACTGTAATCAATGTGATGTATATTGAAATATGCCGTATAATTATCAAATAAATTATTGCAACCTGCATTAGTAATATAGGCAGCAAAGATACCACGGTGAATTGAGATACTTGCAAGAAAAATGTTAATGTGAATACTAAGTAGAAACTTAACCGCGTACATGTAGCCTCTTGGTATTGAGAGATTTAAATTGCAAGAAGTAATTCACCAATGGAATTAAAATATCAAAAGAAACAACATCGATGAAAAGACACAAGCTGAAGTAACATCGATGTAAACAATGTCAAGGAAACACCAGTCAGTCGGACGAAAGAGATCCATTAGCGACGCTCATTTATCGTGTTTTATGATAATTCAGTGAACCGGTTGAAAAGGTTCTCCGATCCTTTCGCGAATAGCTAAGTCTTTAAGAGCAATCAGATAAGATAAACGGTAAGAGACCGAAGGTGGTTTTCTTAACTGGCAGTATTTTGTACTTACCGTATGCTACGCGTGATGCTCCCCGAGTGATGAATACGAATGAACTCGTTGCTGGTGGTAGCTATGTGAAAGTACGATTGCTTCTCGTTGACGAAGAACGTGTCAGGCACCCAGATGTTCTTGATGAATTCCGAGCCGACGCTCAGCGTCTCGACGTCCTTTTGTTTTTTGAACGCGAGTCGCGGATCCGTCCAGAATTGCCGGAAGTAAAAATCCAGCGTAAAGTCCTGGCACGAGACAGGGAATTCGTTAAATCGTGTCGTGTCGTTTAAAAATCCACGCTAGAATAACGAGGACGCGAGTCAAATTTAACTATCTCTCTTTTTTTTTTTAAATCATACTCTTAATTTCCGTCTACTTAACAAGTGTTTTCGATTCTCGACAATTATAAATCATCGATAAGAAGAAATATAGCTTTGACGAGCAATTTTTTTTCGGAGTGTAATTCAGAGTTTCATAGAAATGTACGAAACAGGAACAAACGGATACCGGATTTTTTTAGAGTTACTGCAATCTCCTATTCGACGCTTTCACCCCGGTATGTACAAATAAATAGATTTGCATCGATTAAATTCCGTGATTTATTTGCTACGTCGTACGCTGGAAATACGTGGTTTATCTACCGGCAGAAATATCGAGTTTCGTTCGAATATCCACAAAAATCGAATCTCCATGGACGACGGCTTAAATATCCCCATATAAAACGTTTACCGAGCATCCGTATACACAGCTACCCAGACACGTTTCAACGAAAGAAGAAGACCTCTTTTAACCCGCATTCCTCGTTCTTCTTGCGTGAGACAAAACTCTCGCGAAGCAAAAAGAAAATTCATCGTCCTTCCACGGCAATCGAACGAGTCTTGGACGGTGATTAACGCGGGATATTTAAAATAACAAAAAACCAGCCATCGAATCGGCGTTACGGGAAAACGAAAGTATCTAGCATATACGCGATTGGATAAGATACGAACTCATTGGCGGTGATAGGGGAAAGGAAATGCAAAGAACCAAGATCGTGAACGTCGACAGGTATACGTTTTAATGTTCTTATCAAGCGATATTGTCGTCTTTTGTGCGCTTGTAGAACGTCTCGTGGTTATCGTAACGCGTTAAATCGTCCACTTAAACACTCACGTGACCCCATCGAGAGATCTCCTTCAAAGTTCCATTTGACCTCATGCTGGGAGACGAGGCGAGGTTAATTCGATGCGGCACGGCAATAAACTCTAACCGACGAACCTCTTCGAAATGGTTCTAGACCGTTCTCTCACGGACCTCCGACACATAGAGTCGTACTGTTTGTTTGCGCGATAGAGAAACTTAGAGAACCTAACTGTGAGCAGCTGTTCGTGATCGGAGGTGTTAAGATCGAGAAGCTTGCCTCGCTGGCAGAGAGAAACGTGCTCCCCTTAGGACGAAATCTCTGCCTCTCCGTTTGGAAATTCGGGAGGATTGGTAGGAACATTTCTAGGGATTCGTTGATGTCGAAAGAGAACATTTTTAGTGTGATTTATGGACAAATTTTCTGTCGAGAATACTACGAAGCAGGTTTTACACGGCACATGTCCCGTTGGTGAATTTAGTATGGAATGAATATGATTTTATATACATCAGAGAATGAAGGACTTCTTTATGTGTAGAATCGTTCTTTAGGGATGTTACGATTGCCGTTACAAACTAACGTGTGATTGGATGAGATCATTTGAAATTTATACGAATGTGAAAGCTTAGTTACTACTTGGAAACGTTGAAAATTGGTTCGTTAAGCTTGGAATTATATTTGATTTGACCGCGTGATAGTATAATTCTAATTCTGTTCGAATGATCGGTGTGAGTTCATCGGGGACTGTAGAACCTCGTAAATTTTGCACCTGCAAGACCAGTAAGTAATTCGAACGATAAAGAAAGTTTAAGTGCTCCACCGAGAAGCCCAGAGTGTGATCAACCGTTCTCCACGGTTCGATTTATTATTAGAGCTCAAAGTTTCATTGTTCCACGCTGTTAAATCGACGAGATGACAGGGGTACACGTTCAAACATAATTCACGTTCTACTCCGAGAATACCTGAGTCGAACAGTCCAGCCTAAAAAGAAACTTCAAATCCTAGATTCTTTTGATTTCTCATTTTCCGCTTAATTATGTATACCATTTTGAACCTCAAAATCCTCAGCTAGTGCGTCTACGCGCCTCAAAGTCCTGTAAATATGATATTTAGGAGTTATATGGACTGATCAGGTATAATTTTTATTCCAATTTAATCTGACATCCCCTAAAAATATTTCCGAAGTTCCAAGTCTGCCGACTCACATTCTAAAAATAGGGCTTTCAGGAGCAAGTAGGAATTAAATTATCATTATATTCCATATAAATTCTAAATCTCCTAAAATCACTCCAATTCCAATCCAATTCTAAAACTCCTCATTATAGAATGTATGACTTAATATTGGGCTTAGATTAATTTTCTAAATAAGAATGCTGAGGATTATTTTGGCCTGTATGAAGCCTAAATTGATCCTAAACTAGGCAAAATTGGCAAAAATGAACAAGTTTAGGGCGATTGTGGAATTAAAATTTGCATTCTTTTATATGTAACATATTTTTCCATATTCAGCCTAAATATCCTAAGTTATTTAGTAATTTAGGAGGATTTTGGGCTGAAATTTTCGACTCCGGTAGTTAACACTAGAACTACCGGCGTTAAATCTATCATATTTCAATATATTAAATAAGTACTTTGAAAAAGAAGAAATCGACTAGCAGAAAGGATGATCAATTCAGTGATTTATATATTTTGTGATGGAAGCAGAATTTTTGTTCAATGGCTCTTCTATAAACTTGGAAAATTTTTGGAAAAAATTGTGTACCAGTCATTTTGACTGGTTTGGTAGTTCTAGTGTTAATTCAAAATTATCCTCGATCCACTATTAAACCTACACATCGAATTTGCCACCATTTCCATCACTTTTCCATTATGATGTAAAATTTGCCAAAAAAGTGAAAGAGCCTATGAAACCTCGGGCGTATATTTTTACTCATAGGTTTCCAAATGCGAGGTAACAATTTGAGTTTGCGTTTCGAGAGAAAACTCGATGCGATTCAACGGGTACGATATGAACCGAGGTGTGTGGCTTTACAGATGGTACGCGAACATCGAAATTCCTGTCGACGTAGTCGATCTCAGTGCGGGAGTTTCGCGACGCGAGGGTAATTCGTGTGTACACGCGAAAGCGGTAGAGGGTGCATGGACCGTGTATATGGTGATTATATGTATATCATACATACACCATAGATACATCAAACAGTAACCACTACGTGCAAGCATGCTACAAGAGAGATGTAGATAGATAGAAAAAGAGAGAAAGAGAGATACTATCAAGCGACATGCAATGCTAGTAGAAGCAGACCGTTTATAGGTAGACAGGTAGAGTAGATCTCTGTTTGCGCTTTTGTATTTTTGGCTTTTACCGTTATACTCGTATCATTGAAAATCTACAAACCTACAGTTCTAAATTTGTTTCAAATTACCAACCCTGTGACGTGTATACCGTGTGAAAAAAATTCCTTGTGGATGAGGAGGAAGGAATTTGAAAGTTGGATTACGAGATGTGACTTTGATGTATCCTTTGATAGACTCTTGCGTTACTGGATCTTAGTTAGTTGATTTTTAGAGCTTTTTACTTGGCTCATGGCTTTCCTCTGCATTTCTTTGATTGTGGGAATTTTTATTCGAACAGGGAAGTAATGATAAATGGGAAATTAAAGGTTGAAAGTATTACGAGATTTGGTTTAGTTGCAGGTACCTAAATGGCTCTATCGTAATGTTACTGATACTTTTGATCCTCGGTAGAAATGTTCCTTTAATTTGTCACGATTTTCTTTTCAGTTAGTCTAATTTACTCGAGCTAAAACATTTGAAATTTTCGATACTAACTGTCACGGTGAAGTGAACACTTTTTGATGCAAATAGCCTCATTTTTAAGAATGTAGAGAAAGAATTTGGTATTCCTTCGATAAATCTAACATCTGACCATCAACGTCCATTTTCTTGATCGACCATCACGATAGGGTATAAGGGTTAATCTCGCAAATCGAACGTTTTTCAGCGTCATTCTTGAAGTCGTGCGCGGCCGTTCGCGTGATGGTAATGTCGAGTTGTACGAACGCGGAAACAACGTGCCGTTAATCTCGTCCAAGTCAACGACGCGTAAGCTTGCTCTCGTGACTTTTACACACGCGATACGCGCCGATATCCTCCAATCATGGATATATATTTCCTCTCAAAAGCGTGCAAATCTCACCGCCAAACGGAACTTTAAAAATTCGTCCTCGTACAGTCGCGAGAGGGATGCAGTTGTGAAACTATTTACGATTTACCACGATAAAAATGTTATCCTGGTATTCGAACGTGGAAATAAATAACAATCGTTTGCTAGCAAATTCGCCGTAAATTACCGCTGGATTTGGGTTTTTCCACCGCGTTCACACATATTTCTCCACCCTCTGTTCTATTGTTTTTTTTTCCTCTCTTTTCCGGCCTCCCAGAGTCATCTACGCTTCGGCGAGTTTTATGGCCATTATAAGCATAGAACTCTCCGGAATTTTCGCCGGCGTTATAGGTGTGAAATTCCCGAGAATTTCGGGGAACTTTAGGAATAAACTTGGACATTTTACAACTCCAATAATGGCTGACAGTCAACGGGACGGGAGAAAGATTTCGACCCCGGGCAACACTTACCACAGTCATCGACGACATGGCTGTAGAAGCGGGACATACTTTTTGCACCCTCTCCGACGCACAGGCGCGAAAAAGAATTCCCCGTGGATCGAAAGTATTCTTCAAAATTCCCATTTTGTCTTGCAATTAGTATATTATAATATCGCTCATTTTTACGAAATTAAATTAGAAGTTAAATATTGTTGAAGTTGAAGAAATCATTGATATTCGATGAGTGACGTGCAAGCAGATGGTAATTATATATTCTCGTAAGTTTTACATGATGCTTCAATTATGTTAATTCGAAAATATCATTGTGGATAGATGCGAGACTGTTGTCACTTGGAGCGGAAAAAGAATTCTCCGTGGATCGAAAGTATTCTTCAAAATTCCCATTTTGTTTTGCCATTAGTATATTATAATAACGCTGATTTTTACGAAATTAAATTACAAGTTAACCGATTATGATATGCTAATATTGTTGAAGTTGAAAAAATCATTGATATTCGATGAGTGATGTGCAAACAGATGGTAATTACATATTCTCGTAAGTTTTAAATGATACTTCAATTATGTTAATTCGAAAATATCATTGTGCAGAAATGCGAGGCTGTTGTCACTTGGAGCGGAAGTTGTCATGGTAGGAAGGTTTGCTTCGTTTGGCGTCTCTCCAGGCGCACTGCGGTCGTGTCGTGATATGCACTGGACGTCTAATTTACCGTAATATCTTTTATGACGTTGGCATTTTTCGTTCTTAAAAACCGTAGGATCATATGCACCATTTATTTTCAATCTTCGTCGCGCACTTTCACGACTCTCTCGTTTATTAGCATATCGTCGTTAAACTTCACCGTCACGTACATCTTTTCTGCATTTTGCTGTAATTTACGTCATCGCGATTTAACCAAAAAATTGACGTTTATTATGCTAACTTAAAGGAAGGTCGCTTGAAATTTGAAGTCTATAAAAGCGGACATACATACTTCATCGACGATCACGTCGATTCTGTCGTTTTACGAAGAAATATTTGCAAGGACCTATTAGCTTTCATACTCTCGCAAGGTTTCTAAGGATATCGTGAGATTTTGGCAAATGTTCGTAAAGCCTCGCGGGCAGACGCGCAAGCTGGTCTCCTCTATGTATGTACATACGTCCAAAAAAGGAACAATATCTATGAAACGACAAAGCTGTACAAAAGCGTTTTCAAGCAGAAGCTCGCAAGCGAATCGAGCGAAAAACGACACTGTGTGTGGTACGATCAATGATGGAAGCCAAAACGAGGCTCGTACGAGGACGCGTTTGGCCAACGGCTCGTTTCGTTTTGCGCTCATCGCGCCTCGACGAGTGCAGAATTAGTGTGTACGCGTGCACGAAATTTCTGACGCGCGACAAAGAGAGAGAGAAAGACAGAGAGACAGAGTGATAGACAGAAAGAGAGAGAGAGAGAGATATTGAGTGTGGATAATGCACAATATACAAGCGCACGCACGTACGCACACACACGCACAAACATCCACGCAAACACACATAAATACATACATACACGCGTACATACATACACCCACACACAATAATAATAATATGTACGGCATCACGTGATTTATAGCGACCAGAAGCGTACTGCACACACTGACAATGATACAGCTCATATAAGTGTCATATTATATTCATAATGTAATTACAAATATATGAAATATATAGACATAGTATCCGTATAGTCTCGTTGTAGTCGCAACGTCGCACGAGCTATACTCTTCGTTTATATGCGATCGTCGGCTGGCCAAAGGGAAAGCAACGGGGACAGGGGAAATGGTTTTTCTCTTCGAACAGTTTCACGGACTCCTTTTTCCGACATTTTGCTCTCCTTTCATCTTTTTTTTTTCTTTTCTATGCATTATTTTTTTTTTATTCTGCCTTTTTCTTTGATTTTCCGCACGTGTTTGCTCGTGCCGGCTTATAAACGCGATCCACGATCTACGGGATCGAGGATAGAAAGAAGAAGAAGCATCCGCGACATCGTTTCGAGGCTCTCTTCTCGCTGATGCCCCTCCCCTAAACCCCGACTCTTTCTCTGTTAGGAAAAGATGAAAGAGAGGACAAATTGATAGGAAAATTGGTTTCTTTCCACGTTGTTCGTGAATTCTCTTAGATAGAGAGAAAAGGAGTGTGGAAAGAAGGAGCTAAGGAAAAGGGTGGAGAGGTAGAAACAGATAGAGACATATGTAGGACAAGGTGATTTTACGAGAAGACGATCACCGAAGAGATGGACGTTTGGGTCCTTTGGAGAAGGAAGGAATGGAAGGTTGTAACAAACATAGGAAATTCGTAGGGAAGACATAGATGGAGAGCGATAGAAAAGAGGACTATATTGCGAAGGCTCGCCAACGGGTATAAAAATCGCGAGTCACGTCCCAGGTGACAGTGTCGACTTGATTTGGTTTCCGCACAGGGCTCAACACCTGGGGTCCAGTCTCGTACATTCAGCTCCAAACGTGCATCCTGGATCTCGATAGGAAATCGAGCTTCTTCGAGTCGATATACGGACCCGTTAAACGAGCTGAGAGCTCAATCGGAAAGTAACGTAGTCTCTGCTCCGTTTCACACTGCAGGCAATTCCTTTGATGGCTTATTTTAATTGCCTTTTCGTGCTTCTTCGTTGTAAATTCCCGGTAAAATTCGACCACGGTGTCGGTTACAAAACGATACGCGATTAATTTCCCATATGTATTGTACGGTATTTTTGTCATCGATGTAATTGTCTTTGTTTCACATCATCGCGAATATTGTCATTTTATTTCTCTCCAAAGTTATCCCCGTTAAAATTGTCAACGTTTCGAGGAATTGAATTGAGGATTTTCTCGATTCTTTTCTAATAGTTTGAAGGTTTTTTCTTTGCAAAAGAGGCAAAGTTTTGCGATTTTTACATTGTAAGAGTATTTTCGCACGTCTCCGATTGCTAGGGGTGAGAATAGATCCAGTCTCGCGACAGTTTGAAACTGATTGCAGATACCGGAGCAAATACCTTCGAATACTACAGGATTATACGTAATACACATTACTTTTATGATTACGCTATATATATATAGATATAGATATGTATCTTAAATATTGAGAAACGAATATGTATACGAATATATATATGTATACCATACGTAGCGCTCCATACGCGTACATACACGTTTATATACGTATATATATATATGCAATTTATGAAAATACGTGTACGACTACGCGTATATATGCGTGCCTCAACGTATGTGCGGCCTACGGTGCTCGAATCGAGATTTGTCAATTTTTCAACGTCAATCACCGGAAGTGACAGTACACTTAAGAAATTTATATCTCTCACGGAATTCAAAAACTTTCTTTCCATTTTATTTCTACAGTTACAAGTTTCGACTGAGTAAAAACAAATTTCCATTATATACATTACATTATATACTAAAAATTGTAAAAAAAATTACGACAGACCGTCGAACGGCCAGAATTATTACTCCTCCGATTCTTCGGTATTAGTCTTCCGGTTGGTGGTAATTCGCAAAATTTCTCATCGTCGATTTAAGCACCGCGGGTAGGGCCATGCAACAAGAACATCGCAAATCGAATTAAACGAGTCAACCATAAACCATAAACGAAGTGGACAAGAATATATCTTGCGAAGACTGTGGAACGTAGCAAGGTTCCCTTGTAACAGTTCAGCCAACCAAACAGCTGTGACGAGCTATAAAAACGTAGGTTAGTAGGCCATCCGTGTATTGTACGCGTTTGTAGGTGTAATTGTACGTGTATGTCTCTCGTGTACACGTATAAGGTCACATGTGATGCGTACATGTCGTGTATGCACGTGAACATCGGCCTATGCATTTATATGGAAATGTGTACGTATATTTGTACGTATGTAGGTGTAACGTGCCAATATGCCCTTTGCTGCCAGCATAAATATCGCGGCTCGCGAAATCTATGTGTCCCTTGGTGCACTTTTACGCAAGCAGGTGTCGAGAATTTTTCGAGATTTCAAGAGAAATAAAATGTTACACCATTCTATATCTTTACACGTCACGTACATTCGTGAATGGACTTATATATCGTTAGTTCATATTCAATATTCTTGAAAGAAACATAAGAGATAGACACAAAACGTGGCATAACAATTCAAAAGTATAGTTCATCTTTGATTCCTCGATTTACGTATTATTCCCATTGTTCTATCGTGATCGTTCTCGATACCTGGCGTCACGTTAGTTATCACCGGGATCTTGACAAAGAGTGAATTTAATATCCGGCATGATTGCATGAATATTCATACACGAGAAAATTTGCAGCAACGTCGAACGAGCAACGTTTGGAAACAAACGGCATAGTGGTACAAACGGCACGATTGGAAAGCTGATTCGACGAATCCGGAAGAATCGGTCTGCGCCAGGTACGATCGATTCGTGATCGTTTCGGTGCATTGCTGGTGCACAAATTTGCAAATATCTGATTCGATACATTGCCTACATTTCCCATCCTCTTTTCCACGATCGTAACAGGCACGAGACACGATGATTGTCGATTGGCGAGTGTTTTTGCATTTTACGATATGATCATTATGATAGGAAAGAACAGTGGGGGAATTCACGAGGAGGAATAAAGAAATGAACGAACGAATGTCAATGTGAGTTTGTATGAGTTTGAATGCAAACTGTACCATCAACACTTCCGACACGGAGCTGATGCTGAGGACATACATGGTGACGCCGACCTCCACGGGTGGACCTGCAATCAACAAAACCATCCGGCCTTGGTCGCTCTGATTATCCGCTAGTTTCTAAGTAACCGCATATGATCAGGTAGATTGTAGATAATAATAACAGTCACGTTCGTTTACCCCTGACTCGCAGACGTATAAAATATCCTAATAAACTATAGGAAGGGAATCTTATCACGATGACCAATTACTGTCGTATTTAAGAGAAGAATCTTTATTCAGCATTATTTTAGTGGTTTCAGTAACGATGGAGTATAGTTTTGGAAAGAGTAGATTCTTCTGATGAAATACGAGGGGAAAGTCGATTTTGATTTATCTGGGGATATGCATATTATGCATTAGTAACAGGATATGCGAATGAAAGGACGTACGTGAGTCAGGGGTAAAATGCAAGCGCACAAGTCGAAGAGAGCTCGCACCCTGCACGGAACCAAATCAACAGGACTCGTCGGCCACGTTGCTTTCCAAGCTAGAAGAATTATTCATACTTGACTCGTTATATGTATATATATAATAATAATTTTTTTTTATATATATACACATATGTGTGTACATATATTACAGTCACGCAGCAAGGTGACTTTATATACCTTACGACTACTACTGTCTTTTGTTTCGCTTTCTTTCACTCGCGTTCGTTTATTAACTTCTTTTCTCTTTATTTCTTTTTTTTTTGCTTTCTTTCATTTCTCTTTCTTTCTGTACGTATTCGTCCTGGTTAGCGGCGTAGTCAGCCGATCATTGTGTCTTTGTAATTATATCATGCCGACTATAAAATGTATTTATAGATCTCAGGGTAAGCCTGTTTCGTTCACTATTTCCATTTCACTATTCCTCCCACTTTTACCTGTGGATCCCAGAACGGTGATCAATTAAACGAAACTCTCGTATATCCCTCTCGTTTGGTATATCGTAAGAATCAATTCTCAATAGACTTCTCAAAATTGCTGTCATTGTCACTGCGATCGTCGATTCCGGGCGAACCTTATATTCGTATGTTTTTAATTTACATATCTATATATATACTTTATTTTTTCTTTTCTTTTTCATGGTATTTTTCTTCCCGTCGAATTAAAATATGAGCTATCGGATGGAACGTCGTTGTAAGTCGTTTCGAGACGTGAACAAATAAAAACAGGGTCTCTCGTGTTCGAAAACGAACGTGTGATACGTGCGAATGTCAGACAGAGGGGTCAAAGGTGTCGGGCGAGGGGGTGGGGGGGAGTTACGGGCGGAATAAAATATAGAATAATAATAATTGTAAGTGGTGGCAGGCGGGCAGCCCATCTCAGCAACCGCGGCATAGCAGCTAGCGTCTAAGAATCGTCTAACGGGATGGTCGTGCGTATGTAATATCCAAAATTGAACAAGATACTATTCTGCTACTGGAAGGAAATAAAGAGTGTTCGTTCGTTTTCTCATTTCGAGGCTAGACGACGCGCTCCAGCCAGCTCAAGCTATAAAAGTAACAAGCAGGAAAAAGTGATGAGTAATTGGATTACATTCGGAAAAAGAAATCCTTCATCGTATTTATACGATACAAGCATTACCATTCGTTCAATTAAATAGTCTATTGTACTTGATGCAAGTTTTCTTTCCTACAGTTCAGCGTGATAATGAGAGCAGTAGAATATGTCGACCGTAGGTCAGACGGTGAGTTTGCGAACGCGGGATACTTTTTTCCGAGTGTAGCCTGAATATAGTGAGCACTTTTATCGTTTCACACACGAAATAGTACTTTGTCCATTTTTGGTTCGGTATTGTTCTGTTGGGATATTTACTCGAGTTTTGCGTGTATCGGATGTGTAGATGTATAGATGTGTAGTGTGTTTCATACACGCGCACATTTATTCTTACGGCGGTGTAGCCCGGTAGTATGATAACTGGACGGGAGCGGTATAATATATCAAGCTAGTCGGAACTCCATGGCCCAACCGGCTTCATCTCGGTAGTTTCGAAGCCCGAGCGGCGAACCGCGTTCCGTAATCGCAGCCTTCCACGTATGCGGCTTAAACTGTATCTTATATACGGTTTAATATACTACGAAAACTGGTGTACACCCTCGAATAACTCGCAAACCTCCGGTCTCGTCGGACGGTCCGTGAAACAAAAGTAATGCAGCGCACGATTAAAATAATTCGCGATACACCGGGAAAATTAATTAAGTGAAATTATTGCGAGAAATTAAACAGTACATTTATGCACGGTATTCCGGAAATGGAGGACAAGCTTTGCGGACTTATTCTACTCATCGTGAGGATAAAGAGAGATCCAATGGTCTCGTTGTAACTTTGCAAATGCTTTTTTATTCGCAAGGTAAAATTTCTTGTAAATGCCCGGTAAAAGTGTAAATATTGCACCCCTTTTATTTTTATGTGGTATATCTTTTGGTAGATAATCGTTCTCTTTATCATGAATAAAGTTGAAAAAATGGTTCTCATTTGACAGAATTTTTAAACTATCCACAAAGCTATTGGAAACTGTTGAAAACATCGGGGACATTCTGTAACTTGAAAACTGAACCTTTCAAACTGTGTGCCAAAGGATTCTTTTTTTCCCGTTCTCTAGTAGGATAGCATCCCAAAATTTGCCCACGACCTCGTGAATAAGCCTTCCCGTTAAATCGCTCGATCAGTCCCGTAATTAACGATCGCACGATTACGCCAATAAAAACGTTCCGGATTAAGGACCCTCGATTGGCATTCGATGTGCCGTGCCAAGAAATTGGACATCGAACCGAAACGAAGGGGACTCGGAAGAGTGGCGAACTGTTGGTAATCGTATTAAGCGATTGTCGTGGTTCCAAGCGTCCTGACGAAACGAAGAGCAAAGATCAAAAGAGCACACAGCTCGAGGCGATGCGGTTCTGTGCACGGCAACCGAACTAATTTCATCCACGAAGCGCCAATCGACCCTCGACACATGCGATTCGTGGTACCGGCAAGGAGCTCTTCGTCTCGTCGAAGCCCGAGGACGGATCCTCTTGTTGGTACGAATGGAACGAGATTAAATCTCTGAATTTCCTGCAGTCCAACTCCAATTTATCGATTATCTCACATTCCCCTCGAATGACTTCCAAACCACGCTGTGATATAGTTAGATCTAGTATTAGGAAACTCGTGAGATCTGCTTTCAAAATGAACGTCGATTAAACCTTGGCTTTTCGTACCTGTTTCTCCTTGAGTTACATTTTAACAGATTTTGCCTTCGATTTTGATTGACGAGTTTCTTAACGATATCAAAGAACGATTTCAAAGGATAATTTTTTCAATGAACAAGAAAGTACACGATTTTGTGCGCGTGTATGCACTGATAGTGTATATTGTGTATGTTGTTTCGTGTGATAATAATCACTGTGTGTCTGTGCATCGTGTCGAGATGTAGATGATCGTGGCTGTAACGATTGTGGCGACAATTGTCGATTAAAAGACACGGGCACTAAGAAGTGGTTGCTCGGGCAAAAAAGGGGAGATGTTTTGTTCGAACGTTCGGGATGATTAGTATAATCGATTTCGGCGGAATGACTGAGTAAGACCTAGAGGTAGTACCATTTTCACTTCGGATAGCGAGCTGATACTCAAGACGTACATGGTGACGCCCACCTCGACAGGAGGACCTGAAATCGAAGGTTATTCAGACTGAGTCGGCCGTTTCCGGCCGCGGATAAGTTACACGATGGGGTGACTATGGCTTTGTTCTCTGATCGTTTACATTTTTTTTTTCTTTATATGCTTTTTCTTTTCGTTACTTTTTTTGTGAGTTTATCGTGAGTGTGGAATGGCATGGGTTTGTTATATATATATATTTTTTTAAAGTGGTGTCGCTACGTTGGATGGATCGCTGAAAGTGGTAATTACTCTCGATTAGAGGACCACCGATAATCATATTTTCATTGGTCCACGTATGCTCGGTAATTTATGGTGGTTCGTGCGACTTCTTTCATGTAAAATTCTCTACTTATTCAGTGCTGAAACGTTCGCTCGAAAAGTTCAATTTCCCCCCATTTCATCTCGGTTTAAATGTCCGCGCTTAATTAGAGCATCGCGCCAAATCTCGTCGTTTTCCAACGGGTGCCGTTAAATCGTCCGGATTAGCGTGAAAACAAAATAGACTCGCTATAAACTGCAGACTTAAATGAGAGATTTACGAGGGTCCGATATTTCTGCAACAAAGCCCACGGTCTGGAAAGTTGAGCCGCGAGAAATTGCCCAGCAGCTAGGAGGTGAACAAAAGAACCGGTGATCGAGTTCGAGGGCGACCCGATCGGTCAACGTTTCAGGCGATCACCGATGTTAGAATTTTGTTAGAACGAAATATAGACGAAACGAAAGGATGAAAAGAAGGGCTAATGTAAAGGGTTGGACATATAAAAGCGAGAAAAACTTGGATGGAAGAAAAGAGCAGTAGCGAGGTCGCGTTACAACGGCCTGGCATTTTCGCGATAAAGTTGACTCGTAAACAACGGCTCTGCCAACGACATCGTGCGCCACTCGACCGATATATCTTCATTTCCATTTCTAGGATGTTTTTAAAAAGCCTGTAGCCGTGAAACGTCCCATATGGGACGCATATTTCACGATGACGGCCACGCGTACACGTTCTAGGACGGACAAACGGACATGGTATCGAGTTAATTGAAACGGCTTGTTACGGTGCTCTTTTGCGAGACGATCGCTCACGAGGGGGTCAGTTCGATAAAAAAAATCTGTAGCAGACATGAGATACAAAACGAGATCGATATTAACGACAAATATTTTTTTTAAATTTTTCCACACATTGGTGCAAACTGTTTGTATTTGAATTGTTATCGGTTTCGTGCGGACGTTTAATAGTATTTCTGCAGAGGTTCGAGGATGTTGAAATATTTATATGTCTTTATAGCGTGTGAATACGTTCGACTTTGAAACGTACGTTAACTCTTTATAGACGTTGTATTTTGTTATTTTACGTAGACTTGGAACACCGACGAAGGTCGGAATGGAAATCTTTGAGAGGTTCACGAGAATATCGAATGAAGTAGGTTCGTTCGAAGGAACCACGGAACTCTGTTTATCCAGTGGATGTAGGATATCCCGTTGGCCTCCGTAATGTCCGAGAGCTGTCTAAATTTTAAATGTTAAAACCTCCTATTCCACGAATCCACTAAATCTACCGTCTCGGCTCACGAGCGAACCGAGCCGCACATATCGGCAATTCGAATCAGACGCTGAAGCGATACGTTTGGAACAGTTTCTCTAGAACTGCCGATACTAACCTACATACGACGAGCTTGACTAAAAATAAAACGAATGCTGAAAATTCTCTTGAAATTTATAGCCATTTTTACCGGCAACCAATATATCTCGTTAGAGTTTCACAAAATTGAAATTACTTTGGAATTTATTATACCGCATTCAGCAAACTGTATCAGTTATTTGTCCCGATAAAATCTACCAGTTATTATTTTTCATCGATGGTAAATTTTTCGTAAAAAATTACTACCATTTATCAAAAATCTGAAATACTATTTTTCGTGACAATTGTATATTTAATGGAAGAAAATCAGGTTTAATTGTCTAAATAAAATCCGAAAGAAATTGATCCTTTAAAGTGAAGATAGAAACTATCCCTCGAGATTATTTCTCACGAGCGGCACGTTCTTTGGAGTTTCGAATTCCACGCAATTGTCTCTCGCGGGAAAAGAGCGAGAAACCGCAGTTGTAGCTTGGTGGGTCACCGTGGCTCTGGGCCAGCGTCAGGAGTCGCTCCTGGAACTGTCCCAGAATGGGATCAGGGATGGAATGAAAATGAATGCACCTTGGAAGCGATAACTCACAAATAAAATCTCCACTCCCGTTTACCATTCTCCTGCCCAACGATTCTATCCAAATCATTTCTTCACCATCGTATTCTCACAAATTCCGAAATTTTTACTCCCCAAAATTCTCTCGAATCGTCTCATTAGGTTGGAGTTCTTCAAACGTGACATTCTCATACGCGCCTCTTTCCACGATTTCACGCTGAATTACGAAAAAAAAGCTGAGTCATTTAATTCTTCGTTTGTCATATTCTCCGAGATGAAAATCTCCGTGCTCCAAAAAGAACAATGTACTGCGGGTCCTTTCTCGAATAATCGTGACGCGGGTCTGAAACCAGGAATTTAAGACCGCCTACCCAAACCATCCTCTCCCCGTCCTCTCAACCTTCTGTCCTTCCTCCTTTCGTTTCTCTTCCTCTCTTCCATCTGAGAGGAAGATCACAGACAGACGGGGAAATGCGGGTGACAGAATCAAAGTTGAAATTGCAATCGAAGGTGAAGAACTCTGTACCGACGTAGCCGGAGCGGAGAGATGCCGTTAACGGTAACCCGTGGCAACCCGTGGGGCGTCCCAGCATCGATCCAAGTTTTATCGAAGCGCTCCAGCCCCGCCCTGCCTCCACGGGACCACCGCAAAATTTGACTTCGTCGCGGGAATTGGAACTACGCGTCTCACTTTTATGGTATCGTGAACCAACATAATGACGACAGTATGTGACTTATGGTATTAACCCTTTGCGGACGGAGGCATTTTTGAATATCAAGAAACAATCAATTATTTAGCGATGAGAAAACACTTTTTCATCGGAAAGACAGTCTGTTAATGTATTCAAGTTGAAATTTACTCTTTGTAAAATAATATTTCAACGATTATATTTTAATTTTTCAACTCTAACCGTTTATATATGCACCGACAAACTATATCCAATGTTTTTCTCAGGGCGCATATATCCGCCCGTCGTCCTCAAAGGGTTAAACCGGTATACAATCAACTTTGGTTCACGAATACTTGACAATACGGTAATTGAGACTTTGCCTGCCTCTAAGACGGATATTTGGTGGGATTTTTTTAAGTAATTTTGATTATTGATAGCATTACGGCAATTGATTGTTTGGAAATAACAAAGTATATGATATCTATCTACTTACATTTAGAATATATGATTATTGGATTCTTTTAATTATAGAGTAATTTTCTAATGCTGCTTGACAAAAAAATAGGAAATAGGAATGAAGAATTTCGAAATATATGTTGCTATTATTCAAGAAAGGATAAAGTCAATCAACGAAGTTTCTGTGACGAGATATCGCGTGGACTTCCTCGCAAGGTCGAATATGTGACATTCGTTAGGACTGTTACGGTAGTTTCTTTCCCTCCTTTTGCTTTTTCTCTTTTTTGTTTCTTCTTCGAGCCGCACGGAAAACGGCAAATTACTTCTTTGCTCGGGATCGAAGCACGACACAACTTCTCATTCCGCGTCCGTCCCTGGCTGAGCTTTTTTACGACGGCAGGTACACGCCCACGAGCTTGCACCCTATTGTTCCGAATATTCTTTTCTGTATCGTCTACGACGAGAGAGCAAGCGGCGTCAAAAATATTTCCCCGAGCATTCCGTCTCTCCTCCTTTCTTCCTCTCGCGTTCACCCTTTATTCCCCCGATTATTTATACTCGGGAATTATTTTGTAAATTCCTACCAACCGCGTTTTTCGCGATCGCGACATTGTTAACTTAAATGGCTTCGTTCGCTCGAAAACAAAACGTTTTGTTTCATTTCGAATTTCTCGTCGTTCAGCCACGTGTCAGCACTGTTTTGTTATTTCATTTTTTTTTCTCCTCCTCATTTCTTTTTAAACGTCTTTCCTATTACGAATAATTCCCACTTAAATCCGAGCACACGTAGGACTTTCCTCTTTCTTTTCTTTTTTTTTTGTTGCGTTTGCAGCGAACGAAGTGGACTTTTAAACGGATAGTTCTGAAACCTCGTTTCTATTTCGGTTACAAGGTCGAAGAGGTTTCCACCCCGGTTGGATATTCTCCGCTTAGAATTTCCGAGGCGTTTGATCCTTCGTTCGCTGCTCGACGTATTTCTCGATAACGCGCTGTCCGTGCAACGACCATAATAAAAAAAAAAAAAAAGAAGAAATGCGACGAATAAGCAAGTATGCGAAAGTAGCCGCACATCGTAAGCAAAACCTGATTACTTATGAGGTCGAATGACGAGCGAGTTACGGCAGCGGTGATACATATATATATATATTTATCCGTTGGAATGTAATTAATTAGTTTCACCGGCGTTCAGTTCGTATTGGTTAATGATTGTGGTTTTGCGCACGACATCGACGCCCACCACATAGTGGTTTCGAATGATTCAGACTATATCGATAGGCAGGAATTAAAGAATCGTATCCCTACTCACCTCCGTAGTTCGGCCTTACTCTTTTATCGTAACTGACGGAGAAGGAATCCAATATCGCCGAGATGTTGACGTCACCCAGCATACTACCTCCGCCGGTTCTGTAGCATAAAAAGAATAAACATTTTCAGAAACTTGCCGGACAGTCGAGGGAACTTTTCGCGAGAGAAACGAGTTTAGATAGTTTTCGGTTAACGCCCAACGGCAAACGGTAACTTCGTTTCACTCTTATCGTATGACGAGACGACGATGGGGCCTCAAACTTTATGTATTAATGGACACAGTTTTACTCTTCTGCAACTACAAACGTGACATTAACGTAGAACATTTCTAAATGGTCACGGATTGAGGCTAACAGAATTTTCAGTTTTCTTATATACTTTCTGAGACTCATTTTTTCTCGACGTTGTCCACTGTGGTTACTTTGTCAGGAATCGTTTAGGCGCTTTCCCAACATACAGATACTTGCGCTTAATTCAGTACAATGGCGCTATCACTCAAAATTATTTATAGCTACACATAACTATATATAAATCTATAATAAACTGTTATTAGTGGGATCGGAAAGTAATGCCGGTTTTTATATTAGATTCTAACAAATACAGTATCTTTTTATTTTCAAACAATGATATAATCAAGCTTATTATTTAAACAACCCCTTTCCCTCAAGGGTGCAAATTTGCAATGTCACTTTGATAAAAATCAATTGGTTTTCGATCAAAATATCTGGAGGAACAGCGTTACTTTCCGGTCCCCCCAATATATATACCAATATAAAAACAAAAGCATCTTACAATTTCAACTACACACCAGAACACGATACATTACACAGCGGAAACGACCGAACAAAAGTGCATACCGAGGATAATCCGATTTATACTTTATCTCATTGAATCATTCTATATCCCTCCTCAAACCTACGTCTTCCTCGAGGTTTGTCCAATGCAGGAAGGTATTGTTACCGTTTACGTAACGTACTCGAGCATGAAGAAACGTATATGCAAGGTCAGACGCATAAAATGCAGAGGGTCTGTGCTTGACTTAACGGGTCAGTAGATACGGTCTTGGTCAGCCAATCGAGCAACTTCGGTGAGTCTATGGCTGATCCAATTTCGACCATACTAGCTTTCTAGCGATTCATTTCGCTGGAAACGGACAATTTTAGTCTACGAAAGGACGACCTTCGTTGTTCTCCATAGTCGAATCAAGATCGTGAGATCTCACGTCGAGGGAAGTGATATAACGGTGATCTTTGTCAGACGGTACCCGCTACTCACGGTATGCCAGCTTCTTAGTTTCGATCGTGATACGCACTATAATAAATTATCCGTTGATAAAGTCAACTTATCGTTATGACAACGAAAGCTTTAACTATCAAAGATTCGGTACGAGGTATTATGGATCGGTTTGCCGGGGTGGTCGTGACTCGAGCGACCTTCTCCAGGCTAACGGCGATGCCCAACGTTTGATTATGATCGCACGAATTCCTGTTTGCCCACCATGGGGGGCCGTTTGGCTATTTTCATAAGCCACACTTTGATCGTGATGACGTTGATTTATTACGTCTATTATATCGCAGCTCGTCGTATATCATTGATGCAGAGATCTCGAGGAAAATCCACCCTGCAATGTGTTTACAAATCTTTTGTAACTCGAACACTCTGCACGTGGCAATTTTAATTGTTTGAATTATAATTCTATTAATAAGTATTCCAGCATTAGATGCAGATGGAGTTGAATGATTGTTTAATATTTTATAAAAGAGTCATCCTCAATTCGTGACACTTGTTCCGATATTTTTGTATAATTGATTTTGAACAGACAATTCAATAGTGACAATTGGATGTATTCGTGAAAATGTCGATTCCCTAGTGTCCGCGTGTCAGCAGGTATTTCATTATTTTTCAAGGAGACATTCGACGAACGTATCCGGCGGAAATGCCTTTGACCGTACGTACCAGAGGGCAATTTATCGAGCTACTTCCAGAAGCCTCTGTGAACTAAATCTTGCGCAGCGATATCTACTAAGAACTTGCTAGCAAGCTGCGATAATAGGTCAGAGGTTAGGCGTATCGATTAGACGCAGATACCCACTCTTGGAACAAGGGTGCGAAAAGCGTACCTGGTTAGGAACGTGTAAATACGCGTGTCAAGATGTAAGTGTTGGTCTCTCGTTTCCTTGATTACTACAAACTTTGATTCTATACTCTAACAGTCAAATTTTAAATATCTTTTAACGATGCTTCTTCGATATTATCTTTAGAAACGGCCGTCTATTCTACATATAGCGACAGGACGAAACTATTCAAATTTTCTTATTAATTCAATCTTCCAGTAGAACGTACTTATTTTTTTTTAACTTCATCGATATTTTTGAAGCATCTCCTGACTCAGAGGTGGCGAAATATCTTCGCATTTTCAAAAATCTCTCGTCAGGTGCTAAGTCATTATTCAAATTCTTGGTGTGAGCCTTTGAAGTCCTCCACTTCGTTTTTTTTCACTGTTCTCTGCTTAGAAGCATCACCGCCTACAGGCTCCTTTAATCAACTTCGACTCGAGCGGTTTGTAGTCTCGTTGTTCGTAGAAGCGCGAAAAGGGCAGAGTGTCCTCGCTGGATGACATTTTCGATCGCTTCGAATATTCGGAAGACGTCCTTCAAGATCACTAGTACCAAGGGGCTGGGAAGCCTTTTGGTAAAATGTCAACTTTTCCCCTTTTTCTTCTCTTCTGTCCCCTTCAACCATCTTTTCTCTTTTGTTTATTTACTTTGGACTAAGATGTTCTTTCTAGAAGCCTCGAGGAGACAGTGCTGCCTTCGTTTTTTTTTTCTACTCACTCGAAGATATTGGTAGAATAAAAAATAATCGATTTTATGTTCGTAGTTTTACGGAATCGAAGTTGCTTGAAATTCCTGCAGGATCGTCGGCAATTCACTCGATATTTTACGAGATAAAATATGGCGTATCAAGAACGGAAGATTTAGACGTCGATAACACCCAGACGCGTCGTAGCCACGTGGCAAAAGAGTCGAGAAAAACTGAAAAGAAGTTACGTAGAGGGGCACGGTCAGTGTAATTGAAAGTCTCGTAAATAAGGAGAACCGTTCGAGCGTCGGAGGGCCTCGAATTTCAATCTCTCAGATATCCGAGAGCTCTTGACCCTCCAGTCTGAGCGTTTCTTCTTCACGAGCGCTCTCCTGTCTTTTACCTCCGTTTCTTCTCTCTATTCTCTCTGTTCTTTTTTTTTAACCATCTTCGTCTCGCAGTAGTTGTCCTGCCTTCAGGGAATGATGAAACTCCTTCTGCTCTCCCTTTTCTTACAAATTTTCCACGTAAACTTACGTTTATTTCTGCTTCGGACGTTTCAGAAACTCGTACGTCCTGCTCGAAACTTTCGCTACTTCGTTCCCCCTTTAACCCCGTCTTTCCCTTCGCTTCTCGAAGAGGAGGATCAAGAGATACGAAGTAAAATATATACGAATGTGGGTGCAGCCAAGGACTACCTTTACTCGATCGTTCTACAAAATCCAGCCGTACCTCTTCTCGATTTGATTTGTGCCCGGCATCGCGAACCTGGCTTTACTGTAGTAGACAGTAAAATGCACAGCCCCTCGTATTCGATTTCGCGATATCGTACATTTTCTTCTCAACGTATAATTCTTCTCCTGCTTCAAAATCTTTGGAGCAACGAGTACAGTTATAGTTGAAAAAAATAATCAGAGATTCCATCAACGAGTTGCTTAACCCCTTGCACTATTTCCACGAGTCTGACTCGTAATGAAAATTTTAAGCCAAACTTGAATATTACGAGTCTGACTCGTGGTATTAACCCATTCACTGCCAACTACGAGTTATCTCGTGCTTGCGCTATAAGTTGGAATTAATAAGTTAACAATAATCACCGATTGTGTATAGTAATTTTGGAATAAAAATGCTCATCGTATCTTTATAAATGTCGATATCATATTTTTGATTCATTATATTAATATTTCACAGCCTTTCTGCCGTTTTCTCAAATTTTAACACGCAAAGTAATATTTGCTTAGTTTTTCCGGCAGTGAATGGGTTAATCTCGGGCAAAGTATTCATATCTCGAATAAGATCGTATGTCCCCGTGCAAGATTATTAAATTTAGACTTTAATTCAAATTCATTTGAGTTTCACAGAAGTTCCATTGCATGAAGTAAATGTAAGCGCGGTAATTTTTGTCAGTCGCAAGATATCGTATATCGGGCGTTCGGTTTAGGCATGGTTTCTTGCGAGTTTACTGATAATGCAAGGGGTTAATATCATCTTTAAAATTCTAAAGATCTAAAAATGTATCTCCGGGACACGATGAAAATATAAATGAGAGTGTGAACAGCTCAGTCTATTGCTGGGTGCTTCAAGTACCATTAAGTACTCGTGTCAACAAATTTAAAAAAATAATCAAAGATTCGACCAATGACTTGCTTAATGTCATCTTTAGAATCCTAACGATCTAAAAATACATCTCCGGGACACGATGAAAATATACGTGAGAGTGTGAACAGCTCAGTCTACCGTTGGGTGCTTCAAGTACCATTAAGTACCCGTGTCAACAAATTAGCCCTTGTTTATCGTCTTCCAAATTAGCCAACAACGGGTTAATCCCCCCGAGTGTACGTCCAACAATTGCCACGGAGTTTCGGCAACATTCTCGACGAAGAGTCACAAGTGTCTTTGAAAGCAGGAAGCCTCGAAGCTTTTGTGCCGGTCTCTTCTTGCAATTAAGAAGTTATCGACTACAAGACGTTGTATTGGTTCTTTCGGATCGATCGGAGCTTTCTACCATGTCTCTTTTCTTTTTCCCTCGTTCCGCCCATCGCTTCTTACCTTCCCTCTCCTCTCTCGTTTCTCCTACTTCTTCTTCTTATTTCTTCACCAAACATCTCGCGTTCTCCGTGCTATCGGTTATGAATTATTCATGACAACCGCACCGAGAGAGGCACGCTCGAAAAACCAGGTTATATTCCGGTTACCGGACAGTGCACAATAACGACCAAGGGGTGGGTGTTCGAACGAAACGTTTTCCAGTGTGATTTACGCTAATTTCCCCGCCGATTTACCCGACCGAGAAAGCCAGGAAGTGGTAAGTACACGAGCGCGTCCTTCCGGTCAACGTTCCGGGCTTTCCTTTTTATCGCCACTCGAACAACGAACCTCTGACCCCGTATTTCTCGCGTTTTAACCGTTATTATTTTAAACCAACAATGCTCTCGCCACAGTAACCATAAACTACCCAAGATTCTAACGCATTTCGCTGTTTAACCCCTTGGCCATTAACGTTTCCTCCGGTATCTCGTCATTCTTTTGTTACCATCGTCAAAACTCCCAGCCTCGAGGTTTTTGTCGGAGTCACTTCCGATTATTTCGACGATACTTCCGGTTGGAGTTCTCCCGCCGAATTAGAGCGTGGGCGTCATCGAAGGAGAATATAATACGATTCGTGCTCCCGGCAAGATCATTTCTCAACGTCATCGTACCGTCAGCGAAGTCGCGCATCCGACCTCCTTTTTTTTGTCTCGTAATTACCGAGCGGCGCCATTGATGCCGAGCGATGCTATTTTCACGCGGTAGACGGTAATAAATAACACGCGTAATGGGATCGGAAAACCACCGTGATCGTTTACGAGGAGGGACGGTGAGGAGGGTGGGACCGATAACGAAGAAAAACTGGGAGAAGAATTCGAAATGCCGAAGAATTCGAAGGCCCGATACGCGCAGACATCTATCCGATCGTAACGCGACGAGATACATTTAACGTCGGAGCTTGGGATCGACCGATAGATCCATTTGTCACTGTCCAAATGAGCACTGCCTCCATCCGGCGCCTCTTCCCTCTTTTACACATCCTTTCATTCCTCGGACCTACACCGGTGTGCAAAAATCTCGCCGATCGTTGACGCGAGATCGATCCTTCATATATGGAGGATTAACTATACAAAAATACCCCATAGACTCGAAAACGTTCGATCATCGTTTCGTCCTTTTTGGCAGCCTGGGTTTCTTGATATTTAGAGCATCAAGGATTCTGAATTATGATACGTCCTCTCGTGCGAATGGAGCTTTTCATAGTAGACCCCTGTTATAGAGTATTTTCGTTGGCCGATCGACGATAGGATTCGATTATCGACGCGCAACGCGATACTCCATGGAGTGTCCTGTTTTGAAGTTTAATTAGAGCGTTACCTCGTTATTCCACGAAAATACGAACGGTATTGTATCGAAAGTACAATCCGTTAGATTGGATATTATGTAATACAAAGTAAATGGATTTCACGTGTATCGGTTAAAATCGAGTTTTAATCGAATACCGATGTAAGTTTAGTTACGAGTATGTACTACCTCTATTTCACCCACTTTGTATTTTATTTTAATCCTAACTCTAAGACGATAGAAGAGTTGATCTTTTATCCACATCTTATATTTTATATTCACCACTAAAACGAACATATTCCACGAAACTCGTTCATGGAACAAAATCGATTTTCCAAGTTCCACGAAGAGAGAAAAATCTAGTGGTACATAGTCGAGAAAGTGACGCAAAGCGGTCGAGAGAGGATCTCTTTGTTTTTCTCAAGTTAAAGTTCGCGTATATACGTACGTCCACATTTTTCTCAACGAAATTAAGAAACTAAAGACAAACGGTAAAGCTTTTCGCGAGCAGCACACCATAGTTCGATGGTTAGGATAGAAAAAGGGGAAATGCAGCATCCAACGAAGCTTTTCGACGCATCTGTGTGAGGTTGTGTGCGGGAATTTGACGTCACTGGCCACCCTCTACCCTCCTCTCTTTCGGTGTGACGCCCTCTATGTGGGTTATGACGATAGCAGGGGATACGCGCTCGGTTAACCCCTTGGCTGTGTACGTATTTGGTTCAAGCTTGCGAAAACAGCATACATGGTGCGAAGCTCTCCCCTTTTTCCCTCCACCTATCCTCCATCCTCCTCGCCCGCACCCCCTGCCCCTTCCTACCCCGTCTTGCCGGCTAACTTTATACGCGTGCTTCTGTAAATACGGACACAGCTACGAGGATAGACTTCCTATCCCTTGTGTGTTATTTTTCACCTCTTTTCGAATCACCTGAGGTCACTGCTTCTTCACGATTCGCCTTTCAACTAAAAATATCAAAGGACTCTCTTCCGCAGCCGCAGATTACTTTAACCGGGTAAAACGTACGGAAAATAACGGATTAAAAATGGTGTAAATTTTATCAGGGGCAAAGTCGGAAATGGTCCAACGATTGCGCAAACTTTTTCCTTCACTTTTTTTTTTTCATACGCTCCTGCGAGCGCATCGGAATCATTTCCCGTGGGTATTCTAATTAAAGAGTGCCGCTATTTAATTTAGACAAGGGTAATTCAAGAGGGATGCTTTTACTCACGGAAAATTGAAATAATAAGCCCTGCCTTTCTCCCACCCGCTTTACCACGTTGTCTTTCATAATTGGGAAAAGTAAAGCGGTACTTAAACAACAAGGAAAATTGTATGTACGTGGATAGAGGTAGAGTACACGATGAGGGTAAGTTGAGAGGGTTGGAAACTAATCTATCCGGTTTGCATGGCCAAAACTTCTTCCCCGGTCTTGCCGTTCTTGGCGAGAAGCGCGAGAGGCCCGCGTAATCCTCCTTTCATCCGTGTTTCTTGTTCCAGCGCGGCTTAAGAAGAGGACCATCGGCGCTGTGTAAGAGTGTCGGCGCTTTCGAGGCAACCACTTCCGGTATTTAGGTAAGCGACGCCGAGAGTCGAGCGTAAGAAAGGCGAAGAAGCCCTATTAGACGAGCCACCCTGGCGACACTTAAATCGCTATCGTTTTCTCTCTCCTCCCCTTCCCGTCCGGACCGGGTCGAGTCCTTTTTGTCTACACGAAAGAGCATGCCTCGTTGGAAAGAATAACCGCTTTTGCCTGCCGGATAAATGGTATCGTTGCTGTTTCTCCAACCGAGTAACGTTCCATCGTCGTGCCGACTTCGTAGGATTTCAAGCGTCTCGCTTTATAAAATCGTCAAACGTGGAGAAAAATTTTCAAGGATATTTGCATAATATTCAACCTCCAGGTTTTTCCCTCTCTCGTTTTCTACGGGGTAGCGTGGATCGAATTTTCGGTCGAAAGATGACGCACGGGATATAACGTCGTATACGTCAAACGGTTTTCACGATGTAACGAAGACGTGGGAGGACGAAAACGGGAACGAGGATGAGGGCAAGGGTGAGGGCGAGGGCGAGGGTGAGACACGGCTCATTAAACGTCGACCTCCTCCCTCGGCAAACGGACCGACGAGTCACAAGAGCTACACGGTGGAAATTGTTGTGCAAATACGACTACATTTATCCTGCAGCCTCTTGGCAAGCGCATATATTATTCAACGGAGAATACTGCGCCTTTCTCTCTTTTCTTTTCTTCTCTCTCTCTTTCTCTCGAATGACTACACTGCCTCTCGGTTTCTCCGTTTGTCTTGGGGGTTTTAGACGCTGAACACGCCAAGAATCTCGACTCGGCTCCGCTCGGCTTTCCTCTACTTTAGCCTTTCTACGAATTTGGCAACGTTCTCATCGTAGATCGTTTCGCGATCGCGATTCGAGATACGATTCTGCATCGGACTACTTACTTTTGCTGGAGAGTTACTTCTTTCGTCTCTTAGTACGCATCTTATAAATACAAAATCAGCAAGATCTTACTCCATTCCAAAAAATTTTTAATCCAAGTAATGGATTTCATTCAATTTAGAAAGAAATATTATTCTATCAAATATTCTTAAAAGACCTACTATTATTGACCCATAAAATATCGAACAACGTGGACAACAATTTTAATCAAAATTTTGATGACTTCCACAAGGTCAAAGATCAAATTTTCATCCGTGACGTTCGATGAGCATCGATCAAGTAGTATCGCAACTCTACTCCAAAGAATCTTTGATCCACGAAATACATTTCATTCAATTTAGGAAGAAATACTTTCCTACTAAATATTCCTAGAAAATTCATTGACTCATAAGACATCGAATAAAATAGACCAAGATTTTAAATAAAATTTTGATCTCTTTCGCAAGGTCAAAGATCAAGTTTTCATCCATATCGATCTATGAGCATCAACCAGGAGACATCGCGACTTTATTCCAAAAACGCTTTGATCCACGTAATGGATTTTATTCAACTTAGGAAGAAATACTATCCTACTAAATATTCCTAGAAAACCTCCTGTCATTGACTCACAAGACATCAAATAAAATAGCCAAAAATTTTTAATAAAATGTTGATCTCTTTCACAAGGTCAAAGATCAAGTTTTCATCCATATCGATCTATGAGCGTCGACCATGAAACATCGCTACTCCATTCCAAAAAATCTTTGATCCACAAAATACATTTTATTCAATTCAAGAAGAAATACTTTCCTACTAAATATTCCTAGAAAACCTCCTGTCATTGACTCACAAGACATCGAATAAAATAGACCAAAATTTTAAATAAAATTTTGATCTCTTTCACAAGGTCAAAGATCAAGTTTTCATCCATATCGATCTTTGAGCATCGACCAGGAGACATCGCGACGCTATTCCAAAAAATGCGTCGATCCACGTAATGGATTTTATTCAACTTAGGTAGAAGTACTTTCTTACCAAATGTTTCTAGCAGACTTCCTATTATTGACTCATAAAATATCAAACCAAATGAACAAAACTTTTAATGAAAATTTTGATCACTTTCGCAAGGTCAAAGATCAAGTTTCCATCCGTGTCGTCGTTGTTCTCTTCGTCGCGTTCGTAGTTATGACCGTAAATAACGAAAGCAGATAGTCCGGGTGAATAAGAAAGATCCAAGATACGCAGCCAGGTAACAAAGACGTCGTTCCCGTTGGCTTTATTGCCACTCGTTGCCCTTTTCATCCTCGACGCGTTCACGATCACGAATGTAGACGATTAACTAAGATCGAAGATATCGCGCTCAACGATAATGACTACAACAGCGACGACGACGACGACGACGACGACGCTTAGGCACTTCGCTCGAAACCAGGTTCTCATTGTCCTTATTGCGAGTCGCGGTTAGCTTATCTATGGGACACGCGATGTTCCCGAGAACTCGGATAAGAAGTTTTTCGTCCAACCGGCAAGAGGAGACCCGTTCTGCTATTATTATTATGTCCGGTACTTAAAAACTTGCATTGCCATTTCGTGGAGGAAGGAATTTAGCTCATCCCGGTGCTCCTCTCTTTCCAGGTTAAACGAGTTTCGTTAGGTCTAACTATGGATACCTACAACGTCCACTGATTCTTTTAAACTTTCGAGTATTTTCTCTTTGTCGCTGTAATTAATGACAAGCATCTATGAAAGTGTCCGTTGGAGGACTCTGTCGTTTGATAACTCCTAACGAAGTGCACGTCGAATGGTATTATTTAAAGGAATGCATAGACGGAATTTCGTGGAGTAAATTAACGTCGGCAAGAACAAGATACCAAGGTGGATTCTCATAAAAGTTTCTCGTCGAGTCGACGGCGCCGTCTCGCATTTCGTAGGAGGTAAATTCACGTTGTCCTTATTACGATTCGCTGTCGGCTTATCCGTGAACACACGCGATGTGCTTGGGAATTTAGATAAGCATCCCTTGGCCTAGACCGTACGAATGTTGAATTCGGACGTTGCGATTGACCTAACGAATACTTTCAAAGAAGTCCACGTTCGGATCGGTTTCTCCATCTTCCTCTTTAGACGATTTCCGTCGATATTCGTCGACCTCAACGATGTCGTTTTTAGTCGCACGTACAGAGACGGTATTCTTGTGATTTATGCGGCTTCTTTGCATCCTGCAGTGCGAGCCGCCGTTATTAAAGCCATTAAAGGTCGAGATTATAACTCGTATAATTAACTAAGATCGATGATAAAATCCGAGAACGACAACGGGGACGACGTCTCGGTATTTCCTGCGAAATAACCTTCTCATACTTCTTTAGATAATTTATGATTGATTTTGCAATGGAAAAGGTACGATTTTCAATTGGTATTCTTCTTTTGCCAATTTTATTATTATTTTGCATACGTGGAAAGAAAGTGACGATGCAAGCTACGTCATTTTCTTCCTACATTTTATGCTAAATTATTTCCACGTTAAGAGATTTAAAAATTTTTAATTCTTTATATCGATCTTTCAAATTGTCGTACTTTTTTTGGTCACCCTCGAAATGCCATTTCAGCAGGGTGGGAAATGTAATTTACAAAAGTATTTGTGAATCTCACAATCCTCGCTAAATTGCAATTCACCTCGGAATCCCTGCAAAGTTCGTCGTTTAAGAATTTGCATTTCCGTATCGAGCCGCGCAACTTAATTCGTAGGAACGCAGGAACAATCCTCCCGTAGTCACCCAGTTAAGGTGTTACCATTACTTAATGGACGTAGCAGCCGAATGCAACGAGCTGTTATCCTTGCGACTTAGCAGCCACTCGCAGCCAGCAGGGCGCAATGCCTTTATTAAAGTTCACCGTCGTCTTCGTGTTTCACGGCTCGAAAAGAACGACCGTCGAGATTAACCGAAAGTCGGTTCCTTCTGTTACAAATGTGTGGACTATTTTTATTTTCTTCCTCGTCCACCCTCTTCGGTGGTTTACGTATCTTTCTCGTTGGTGTAACGTTGAAAATGGAACAGCAGAAATTCGCAAGCTATACATTCTGAAGGAACTTGTGCACCCCTTTCTTTCTTTTCGTTCGTTGATTTAAAAGTCTCTTTGTTCCCTATTTGAAAGTACAATTAGGCCATGTTCCTTAACGTGATCGTGCGAATTGTAATATTTCGTGGGTGGCCTTCATTTTTAAGAACAACGATCACCATTAACCGTACGGACTTTTAACGATTACTGACTTCGATATTAATCATTCGAAATTTGTAATTAAATGATGATTTAAAGCCGCAAATGGGAGCATCGGAGGGATAGTATCGAAGAAACGGGGATAAAGGCGGACAATTGTTATCGACGATAATGACATATGGGTCTCGCCGGAAAATGGAGCGCGCACGCGAAAACGCGATGATTTTGACGGGAATTGGTAAAGCGTGAGCTGACGATCGATAAGCAATAAGCAGTAAATCGGGATTGTGGCTCTCCTGTAGCATGCAAATCATCCGACGGACTCTAATAAGTACCTGCATAGGTAGAAAGGAGAAATTGCGCGATTTTGTAGTGTAAGGAGAGAGAAAGAGAGAGGGAGATGAAGAGAGAGACAAGTGGGGTTGGAGTTGCAGGGTTGAAGAAGGCAGCGGGAAAGGGATTATGCGGGGCATATATGGCAGCAACTGTAATCTTGGCAAATAACATTTTTCATTTCGCTTCGGTTTTGCAAGGAGAAACGTAAAAGTGGCACGCTATCGTTTTTTACAGTCCCTCGCGTGATGGTGCGCTTTTTCTAAAAACCATTCGAGAATTGCAAATGTAGTTTCAATTTATAGCACAAGCTTGGTACTCGCAATGATAAATAATTCTCCCCTTATTCATACACCCTCAAAAAATTAGAGTGAATGTTACATTTTCCCAAAAATCCAACAATTCGAGCGAAAGGTATGTTAAGGACAATAAGAAGAGAAAGAAACGAAGATTTTTGTCAGGAATTCGTCCACTTCACTGGGTCGTACTATGAAGCGCCGAAATCGGACTTACAAATTTGGATACTTTCATCCACTCGAAGATGGCAAACGTACCTTCAATTTCTATTACAAACTTGATACGTGAATTGATAAATAATTCTCTCCTTGCGCACGCACCCTTAAAAAATTAGAGTGAATTTTACACCAGAAATCCAGCAACTTGAGCGAAACGTATGCTAAGGAGAATAAGAGAAGAACGAAATCAAGATTTTTGTCAGGAATTCGTTAACTTCACTGGGTTGTACTATGAAGCGCCGAAATCGGACTTACAAAGTTAAATACTTTCATCCATTCCAAAATGGCAAACGTACTTTCAATTTCTATTACAAACTTGGTACGCGCACTGATAAATAATTCTCCCCTTGCACACGCACCCTTAGAAAATTAGGGTGAGTTTTACACCAGAAATCCAGCAACTCGAGCGAAACGTATGCTAAGGAGAATAAGAAGAGAAAGAAACGAAGATTTTTGTCACGAATTCGCCAACCTGACTGGCCCGTTCTACGAAGCGTCGAAACCGGACTTACAAAGTTGGAGCGATTTGTGAATAGGAGTTTGGCGCGAGTGGCGCACCGAGACCTTGTCATAAAGTTACGCTTTATCGTGTTCCACGCCAGTGGGGGTTTCTCTGACACGAGCACGGCTTACTTCGATCTGCCAATCATGAGTTTGCCTCCTGGAAACGCGAAGCTACCGACGTTCGTGCCAGGATGTACTGACGAAATGAAATCGGCTCCGACGATCGCTCATCGTCTCGCTCCACCCCGTTTTTCCTCGAACGTTTTCATAGACGTTGCCGATCGTTCCTCGAATCAATTTTACAACCCCACATTCGAGATTACCGACGATAGAACCGATTGAAGTTACTTACGATATTAGAACAATTGCTAGCGAGTTCTTATCTTTCAGGCAAACGTCGATCGACCTCGTCGAGGTGAAATCGCACCTAGCGTTTCTTGCTCGTTAGCAGGAATTCTTCCTGTTTGCGTTAGAGCTTCATATGCTGAGTCGAATGATGGATAATGAGAGAGGGAAGGATTGATAGAATAATATGATGTTTTAGGTGGAAAAGAAATGTGAAAAAGTCGATTGAAAAGTGGGCAGTGATTGAAGTAATATTGAAGAGTCCGTAGCAGGTGTAAAAATCATAGCAAGAGTTATAAGGATAGAAGGATACTCTCCTACCTACTACTTTAGATCTCGTTTTGATTCTTTCTCCCTATCGTGCTTTCTGCACCTTCGCCTTACCACGTATTGACAGCACCTCGTGTTTTCTCAGTTTCCTGAGCTTTGGTCCATCAGTTCGTTTCTCTGTGACGTTGATTGCATAAAGTAACCCGTAGAATTTTCAAATCTTCAAATTGCAATGCAATACAACCGTATCGGTTCTTTCACCTCGTACTCGATACATTCTAAATCTCATCGCGTTCCCATTCTAACACTTCCTCCATGAAAATTTCCACATTATATAATCATCATCAGCCCCTTTGATACCAAGTCATTAAACACTTAAAATCCACATAAATCTACCTATATTCCCCCGCCTCTTCGACCACCTAGCAATATTTGACGCCAGCTAAAACTACAAAGACCGACTGACCGTAAAATTCGCACAGGAGCTCATCGGATCTGTTAGTTCGATGCAATTCCGATTCTCGAGTCTTCAACCGTAATCGAAATGCCGGTAATCCTGGCAGATCCGATCGGTGAGCATCGATCAAGGAGTATCGCGGCTCGGCTCGTTTAACGTGGATCGGTCCAAGTGGAAATCACGCATGGGAATGGAGATCGACACGTTGGTAATGCACTTTCCGATAATGGTGCCGACGTAATCGCGTCGTAGGTGGCTACGTGTCCATACGAGTCTCATGGTTCGCGTGTAGAGCCAGGAACACCGCAGGTATCCGTGTGCAAGGGTTGCCGTGTAAGCTCGGAGCCGTGGGTGAAGCTGCCAAGCTTCGTACAAGAGAGAACGGAGTTTCATCGTGCCGTGGCAACCGGCTCGCGGATTACTCTGATTTCACTGTTCTATCTGACGTCCGTGTGAACTTTCTCCGGTTAGCTGACGCGGATGAGAAATTAACCGCGTTACACGACTCTCTGCTGGGGCCGATGAAAATAGCTTTCAGTCGGAAGCCGATTTTACTGAGACTAGATTGCTCGGTAGTCGGCGGATCGAATAAAGGTTTTGTTTGCGGATATGACTTTTGATTTGCATGATTTTCGCTTGTTTCGCTGATCATTTTTAGGAGAGAGCAAGCTAGGAAGATGAAAGGTTGGTAAATTTGCGCAGAAACTGTGGAAAGGTTGGATGCATCGTTCGAGATTATCAGATTTTGTATGATGGTTGTAGATACCAATCGAGATTTTTTTTGATCGATTAGAAATTATTTGTCAGTATGCCATATTAAGACGTTGCTTATGGCAGTCTGCTGTTTCACCACGTTTGTAGGTATTGGCTCGTGCGCCTTTTGTCTTGAGTCCGGCTAGGCATAGTGTCAGACTCCTCGGACAATTAAGTCGTTAGAACCAAATTATTTTCTTCTCTCAGAGTTAGAAACACTTGAAACTCCGGAATGGTTTTGGTGTTTGTTTATTGTAACGAGAAACAAGTATGTACATGGAAAACAATAACAAGACAAAGGATTAACAAATAGAATAAGGAATATAAAATACGAGCGAGCCAAATATGTGTAAAGAACTTGTTACAGGAGAGAATCTAAAGGTTTGCTC
The DNA here is from genome assembly GCA_910591515.1 of Cerceris rybyensis. Taxonomy (NCBI): domain Eukaryota; kingdom Metazoa; phylum Arthropoda; class Insecta; order Hymenoptera; family Crabronidae; genus Cerceris; species Cerceris rybyensis. The sequence continues at coordinate 13,941,879 of OU342790.1, forward strand.
GCTTTTTGGTCCCTTTATCACTTTTCGAAGCACCCCTTCCTCTGTCGGCTATCCCGACGAGGAGGAAGGGGTGGCTTGATAGGGAGAAGAATATTGGTGAAATGTTATTGGTTCTGCCTAAGCTTGGTGGGTGGTTACCAAAATGCAGAGTTGGCATTGGTTTTGCCAAAACCCACGGAAGGCCCAGGCAGAGAGGGGCCTTGGGCCGCGAGCGTGACCCAGGTGTAGATGAAAACTGCTAGATTTATGACAGGTGTCATAAATCCAGCGCAAGAATTCTTGAATGCAAATCTGGTAGCCACGTGTCATTCCTCGATATTCGAAGGTGGTTGCCAGATGGACGAGTCTACACAGTTGTGAAATTAAAATAAAGAATTTAGAAGTCTTGCCCTCGCAACCTCAAGGCCCACGTTGCAATTACGCCTCAACAGTAGGGCCTGCATACTTTTGAGCCTTCTAAAGATTTGACACATTTTACATATCGAATTATTCGGTATTCTGTTGAAAATTTGATATACATACAATTATTTTAAATACTTGTTATAAAAATATTCGAGGCTACATTATCTCAGTAACTTCGCAAGAAAATTAATTTTCTGTGTCGTAGATACTTGTTGTTAGCTTTGAGCGTTTGAACGAATGGAGAACGAAATATCTCGTCATCCATACGCATTTCGTTAAGTCTTTGTATGAAATTTTGGAAAAAGAAACGCGTGTTGGAGCACATGGTAGCAAGAGTATTCTATATTTTACGGTATTCACGTTGGTAGGGCTATGGGAACGGTTTGAGGATGTTCTCGGTTTTCGCTCGAACGATGAACGTTCGTGTATCCTGATGGAAGATAATGGAGTTTGTGGGTATTGGAGACGATATTACTACAACGTGCAGAAACTACCGGTTCTGGGATTATTCCGATTTCTCCGTCGTACCTAATAGTGCTTCCGCCCAGTTGGTCCGTCTGCCGAAGGCGGGTAGGGAATTAACAGCGTTACGCAAAACTCCGAGTGGCCAGGGAAAATGAGTTTCAGTTAGGAACGGATTTTCGCGTAACTTCAAAGGAGTTTGTAATTTAATACCCAAAGTTTGGGATTATTTAGTTCGTCTAAATTTCTCTAGATTTAACTCCCCACTCGTCGTCCTCGTCGTCATTCTCTTCGCCTTTCGTCGCATTCGTATGCATTCCTGTCGTTGCACGTTGCAAGTTAACCGAATTGCTAGCCGGGCTGTTTCCACGATAAGCGTTTTGTATCACGTTAAGATACTGCCCGTTATTAACTGGATCTTAATTAACGTACGGCGAGCATAGATCGAGAGGAAAATTTAAAATGAAAACTTCGCATGCACGATTATTGATAAGAGACGCGAGGTCTGCGTGTACAGTGTTCTGTTTTTCTTTTTTCATCCTCGTTTTCTTTGCTCAACCAGTCGATCCTCTACTACGATACTTCACTTTACCTAACTGTAACGAAATTCAAAGTAAAAGCATTAGATCATAAGCTATCGACGAGCAACATTTTTACTTAGAAATTCGTGCTGATCGATCGTTATTCTACAGACAAGAATTCCTATACGATCAATGTTCATAGAAACACGCAGGATAACTGTCGACAACGAATGAAAAGCCTGGCATACGCAGTACATACTGCAGTTTGGGATATACCAAAGATTAAAGTATTCAAAGCGAATATTTCCAACCTTTCCACAACCCTAGATGATAAATGATGTATTTCTTTCTCTACAAAACCTATCGTCAAATATTGCAACCATATTTTCCACGATTTAAGAAATTCTCATTAGAGGAGAAGAGTACGATGTTTCTCGCAAATTTTTCTCGCAATCGAAGCAAGTCGAGCCGGCTGACATGATCACGCGAAACGGCATTCATCGGCGGGAATAAAGTCGCTTATAAAAATACAATATGCATTGACGTAAGACGAATAAGGGAAATTAACGAAAATGACGTGTTCGCGTGGCAGCGAGGTGTGCCGGCGACGGCCGATATCAAAGCGTTACCCGTTATATATCGGTAGGCAGTTATTTTTATTCAAGGTATGCAGTCGTGTTGGCGATGGCGGCAGCAGCAACGTTGGTAGGGCTCGATAAGAGCGTGGGTATAGCAGTTAATTATATCAGTGCCCCATTAGCGTGCCAGTATACCACGAGATTGCAATGGCTTTTTATACACGGGGAGAGAGTTTACCGTTGGCGCTGGCAGTGGTGCTGTTGCTGCCTTTTTTCCACCTGCCTATACACCGTCGTCGTACCCTGCACTCGGTGCCGCCTTGGTCCACGCGAGGCCTACGTAAATACGGGCCAGTAATTACGTTGCTGGAGGGAAATTACCAGTTACCGGGTTGCCGTTGAGTTTTATCCAATTAGGGAATTGCTTCGGCCACTGCCAAAGAATCAGAGAGAGAGAGGGGTAACCTTGCATTAGTAGCCCTCGTGAATCTCCCCCCCGTTTTCTCCTCGTTTTCCTAATGTCTGCCCTTTGATTTTCCCCCGAATTAATTATCGTCAGAGTCTTTTAATCGCTGAATATCATTGCGATGGACAAAACTTGGTTTACCGGATTTAACAGTCCGTTCGTGAGTTACATCTATGCGAAATCCTTGTGACCTGTACCCTGCTATATTTATTCATACAATTTTCGATGTTTGAAAGTCCGTCAATTGTAATAAGAATGTGTTTGAGAGTAGGATATCTTGGAATTTTGTTTGGGAAATGCAAGAATGGAGTGAATTTTTGGATAGAGTTTTTTGGAGGTTCAAAGGTCATGCGAAAATTTCGTACCTGGTCGAATTTCCTTGGGAGTCAACGGTGTTTTTTTTTCGTACTTGTAAGAATGCGATGCGCGTTAGGCGAACAGAAATAAATGACCCTGACATAGACATAATCGATCTTGGGAAGTTACGTGGAGAGCTATGAAGTACCGCATGCAGTCAATGACGCTTTACGTTATAACGGTATAAGCTTTAGTTTGTTATTATATTTATCGTCTTTTTCAGTCGTTATCGTCTCGATCGACTAAATGCAGTTTGTCGGACGGTAAAAAGGGCGTAATCGGATCCATGAGAGATCGATTAATCTGCAGTAAATAACGATAAAACAAAGGAATCGTAAAATTACCCGGCTGTCGCTGAACCTTGATTTATTGCGGCACGTCTCGATCGATGAGATTTTTACTGCTCTACTATTACCGTCTAGTTTTACTTCATTTTGTAATCTCAAGTTCATCATGTCGGAGTTCGTGCTGTTGAAAATTGAATTCAAGTATAATTTTCAAAGTTCTTAATTCATGTAAAATATCCTCATAGACCAACAAACATCATATATACATTCTGTGCAAGGAAAACTGACAATTTCCTTGAAAGGTAAACGTCGATAATTACACTAGCAATTTAGAGAGCCTCTCTACATTGTACAGTTACGTAACAATGTCCTGTAAACATTGCCGAGTCTCATTTTCATTAGGGCGCGCAGTTTTCCACTAATCAAAGTGACAGGCGTTAAGAATTTTGCCTTTTAATTCGTCGAAAAGTCCGACACTTCGTTATTTCGCTACTCGCCTAACTTTTAGGCGGTCCTCGGCGTAGCCGCGTTATGGAAGCATTACCTTAATGCGACCTAGAAAGCTCTTTTATTACACCCGCACTCTGACACACACACGCATACCTATACACATTATATGGTACAGGTATTCGCGTATTCTGCATTCGGTGGCCCGGCTCTGACGTGCACGCACATACACATCCACTAACACGCGACTGTTTTTGATTCTATTGCCACGTCAGATTGAAAAACATAGTTCATCTTTTCATCCGCCAAAAAGTATCTTTAGAATTCCAGTTTCCCGTCACTTTATACTTTCGTGAGATATAATTTCAGGTTTGAATTACCGGCGATTAACCCTTCGTATCTGCATATACTTAAGTACGTGCTCATAATTATGACAGTGATGTATGTCATTATTCATTTAGAGATCAGTAAAAGATCATGGATTATCAAATGGAAATCAAGCTGTTTACATTATCGGTAAAGGTAAAAGTCTAAAGGAAAAATATTATTATAAATCCAGAATAATCTTGTAGGAAAATTATAATGGATATTTCCGACATAACAGAGTTTCAAACCACAGTTATTCTGGTTAATACGAAATTCATATCCGCATATACTTAGCCGATCGCACGCGCCACAGAGTCCTGTACAGTTTCCACCGCGTTCGAAAAACCAAACTGCGCTGCCCACTGCGCATTTTTCTGCGTAGAGCCGTAATAATAGCCAATAAAAGACTTCAAGAATTGGTGCATTTTATTATATGTTGTACTCTATAGAAATAAGAAGCTCTATAGAGAAAGAAGCGTTCCTCAGGTCAAAAATAATACCCGATCGGTCGGCCACCGACTAGTTTGGAAATGGGTAGATCTACCCGATCGGTCGGCTAAGTGTTAAATACGTGTTGAAAATTATGACAGTGATTTGAATCAGTCATTTTTCACTTAGAGATCGGTAAAAGATCATGACTTATCAAAAGCAAATCAACCTATTAACAATGTCGATAAAAGTGAAAAACCAAAAAAAAAATATTGGTACAAATCTAGAACAATCTTGTAAGAAATTACAATAGATATTTTAGATATGACAGAATTTCAAATCACAGTGCCTTTAGTTAATACGAAATTCATATCCGCAAAATGTACTTTGGAAAAAGTTCCAATAGTGTAAACGACTAGCGGGGATTCCGACGAAGTAGTTGGACGTGTAATTTGAAGTTCCGAAATAGCACGCGATGAAGCTCTGGCAGATGTCAGATTGAAACGGCCTGGTAGTGGTATGTAAATGAACGGTATTAATGAAAAGCAGCGGATAGAAGTAAGTTTGAAACTTATTCGACCTCGGCACTGTAATCGTTCGAAACGAGCTGGCGCGCTTTAGCGATGCCGGCGAACGGACGATCAAGGACGCAGACGTTAGTCGTCGAGGGTGATGTCCTCGCCATTGATTGGCAGCCCTGGCCGCGCTCTTGTCAAGGTTCCGGCGCAGAGATCTATAGCTTTGATTGTGGATTACGCTCGAGACTGATAGCGATCGCTTTCAATTACTGTAAACACCTTTTCGCCACTTTAATAACAGACGTTCCAGGACGATCATCGATCCACGGTTAAATATCGGCTTATGAATTTCGCTTTCACGTTGCACAGCGAGAATTTAAAATTGAGTAGGATAATGTTAAGATTTTATAAACGAACTTGTTTTTCGTGAGAAAAGGTGACTTGAATTGACAAAAGGGGATTAGAGGGAAGAGAAGTTCGGAAGAGTTCACGAGGTATCTGTGCGCGATCACCGTGCTGTTGTTCAGACGTCTAAACATTTTCTTCGAAATGTCGTTTCATTTCCTGGCTATCGGTATCGATCCTGTCATTGGAAATAGACGTTGCAATGGACACTGCATCGCGATCTTAATCGAGAAACGTGCTGGCATCGATTCGTCGCAGCTTTTTCACCGATAACGTATCGGACCGTGTTAACTGACTTTCCACAAAGATAGGACGATTCTATCCTCTAAAATTTCTACTTAGAACTATATACAGCGGATGTTCAGTTACTTGGATAGTCTTTGACAAAACCCATTCCTATTTTTCATTTAAAAAATGAAGTCATGGAATATTTTCCATCTCTCTGTTTTACGTAGTCGATACCGTTCCAATTGCCTCTTTATCTACTTGTCATTGAGTTTTTCAGTAAACACCAAATAGACATGACAGTCCCGTTGCCGAGTCGAAGGTCGAAGGTCGGCTCACTCCGTTTTCTCGACATAACTGCCAAAGAAACGAAAGCCGACGTACATTCAGCGGCTCCAATAATCGACTCTTCGTCGGCGCCGTGTACCAAATAATGAACGTTTCATCGAGGTTACGATCTCCAGCGTGGATCGACGCCGATTCCTCCGCCTTCCCTTGACTCCTTCAACTTTTTCCTTCTTCCATTTCACCGTGGATGTCAAATCAACCGACGATCCAATTGAACCGTCGTTTTGGCCTTTCTCGATCGGATCTCCGATCGATTGTTGGTCGGCAACAGCCAACATTCGCGCGTGCGACTGCGAATTATAAACGTGGGCCGTGTGCGGCTCGGCTGACCGAGTTTGCGTTGGTGTTGGAGGTCCCATTGATTTCCTGGCCCATGTCAAGGCTGCACGCGAGAAACCCCCGTTCGCCTCCGACCACCCACAACCTCCGTCAACCCCCTTCGACCTCCTACGACCCCCTCAACCTCTCACCCCAACCATCCCCACCGTTTCGCTTCGTGCCGACTCTATTCCCCCTGTTACCCCTTTACCCCTTTGTTTCTCCTTCTTCGACTACTCTCCGTGTCTTCGCTCCGTCCGCCAGGGACGAATGCACTGTGTGCTTTCCTTACATCTGCTGGGCCTCTTTTCTTCGCCTTATTATTTACAAATTATTCCTTTTGATCGTTTGTCCTTGGATTCTGCATGAATCGCGTAGGAGTGCTGATGTAATTTTTTTAAATTTATTCACTGCCTGGAGATCAATGCTTGTGGCGACTGTGCAATCTTTTCATTTGTTGGATTTGATATTTGTGATTTTTGCTTTGCTGAGAGTATTGAGAAGTTTTTTAATACACGTATCGTAGGTAATTTATTTCGGGAAAGGTAAATGCCGGAGAAAATTTACTAGGGGTAGCTTATTTAAATTTTCCAAAGAAAAAATTGATTATAAGGTGCAAAGTGGGAGTTACGTTCGTTCGAGATTTTCAAGAATTTTGTACAATTATAAACTACTCAGAATCGCATTACACTGTTGTTATTGTGTAATTAACAATAATCATTCCTCGGATAAACTAATCAATTACAATACTCTACAATTCTTCAGGGTTAATCTCGAAAGGCTTCAAAGTACTCGCTTAAATTATATAACGGTGTACATTCACGTTAGATCACTATACACGATTTCATACTCAAATGTTACACATTGTATTGTTATCTGTGCTATGTTATAACGTTAAGTCAACACGCACGTCGCTTTTCATTTGCAAACTTATTCGTACCGCGTGCGTACGATATATTATACCTACGCGTCTCCGCATAAAAAAATAAACCCTACATCGAGGACAGTAAATAATGTGGTTAATTTTGTGCCCGGCGTCTCGTGCGTGGCAAAATCTCTGCATTTGGCCGGAGGGTAATTTGAAAGTAATTTGAAAGTACAGTAACTACCATGACACGCTCGTGGATTTCTCTGAGAGGTAGCCACGAAGAGAGAGAGAGTAAAAGAGAAAAGCAAAGAGAAAGTAAGAGAGAGGGAGAGAACAACCGCATATTAATCGTGACACTTGCCGCCGCGGCGCACGAATTTATGAGCTTAAAAGCCGCGAGTTAAAATCCAAAAGCGGACGGGGAAGTCTCCGAATCGCGTGACCGCTCGAGCCTCTCGACTCTCCATCGTGGTTACTTGTCCAAGTACCCTAACTCAGCTATACTAATAACTCCGACCGGCACGTTCGCGGTTGTTATAAAATTTGCGTCGTCGGAGAACCCGCTAATTGCACCAAGGATGATAACAAAGTGGTACGATATAACCGAAGGTGTACGCGTAATGTATCTGATAAATTCACTGAAAGTGGTCACTCTTTCTTGTGCCTATTAACGATACTTGTCGTTAACACGCTTGTTCAACCCTACATGTACCAAGGGGATCAGAATGACTTGTACTGAATTTTTGAAAAATGTTGCTGAAATTTATAGCACTGTGTCCTGCTTAACCCCTTGCCGTGCCATTCCTTTTGTCACTAAATGTGCAATGAATCTGAATTAATTACTGAAATAACAAGTTAGCCCCTAATTTCGGATATAATACATGATTTAACGTAACATTGAACATCATAGTATTAATTTTATTCTACCAGGACCCACTAACATTTACAATTTAATAATTTATAAGACACTTCAAATTTGACTATTCTATTTATCGCGTCACGAGCAGCACTCGTTATTGTACGGCAAGGGGTTAATTCTCTATATCTATTGTGTAAAATGTAAGAGATTAAATTAATTTAATATCTTGCACATATTTTCCTTTTTCTCACCTATTTATAGAGTGTCTAGAAATACACTGAATTATAGTCGGTAGTCTTAATTTTAAACTTACATGATAATTTTATTCGAAGAAAAGTAACGAAGTTATTCTTTTAAAATACTAAGATGATGGAAGAAAATTGAAGTTTGAAAAGGGATTGGAAGTTATTACGTGGGAGTTTGCACTTGTAGGAATATATAAATGATGTAAAGTTTATTTATGTGAAGATAAGATAGAGTTTGAAAATAATCAAGAATGTTTATCAGAGGTAGGTTGTAGATAGACAATGACAGGATCAGGATCAATCCATACAGTATGAGAAAGGAGAAAAAGGATTAGAAGTTATTACGCGGGTGTTTGTACAGGTAGGAATATATAAATGATGTAAAGTTTATGTATGTGGAGACAAGATAGAGTTAGGAAATAATGAAGAATGTTTATCAGAGGTAGGTTGTAGATAGACAATGACAGGATCAGGATCAATCCGTACAGGTTGAGAAAGGAAAAAAAGGATTAGAAGTTATTACACTGGTGTTTGCACTGGTAGGAATATATAAATGACGTAAAGTTTGTGTATGTGGAGACAAGATAGAGTTAGGAAATAATCAAGAATGTTTATCAGAGGTAGGTTGTAGATAGACAATGACATGATCAGGATCAATCCATACAGGATGAGAAAGGAAAAAAAGGATTAGAAGTTATAACACGGGTGTTTGTACTGGTAGGGATATATAAATGATGTAAAGTTTATGTATGTGGAGACAAGATAGAGTTAGGAAATAATCAAGAATGTTTATGAGAGGTAGATTGTAGATAGACAATGACAGGATTAGGATCAATCCGTAGGAACGATCTTCCGGCGATCCTTATTCCGTATACCGTATAATTTGCGGCGGTAATAGTGGTATAGGACGACGCGTAGTCAGACCAGCCTATACTACTGTATTCGATCGCACCGCAGCGCCGGATATTACAGTCATCGAAGAGTATTTGATTTCCAGGTTACTTGGAGGATTCCCTCATTGATCCGGATGCTGTATTCTCACATTCTTTTCCTTCTTCTCGACAGAAAGGTCTTTCATTACATACTTTCCGTTTTATTCACTCGGCACTATTAAAAGAAAAAGAATGGCACGGTCTTCCTTCCTCTTTGTACCAATTAATATTGACTTTGCTACTACCTTGAAAAGACAGTATATTAGAAAAAATTCTACCGTACTTTCCGATTAACATCGGACACATTTTTAATTATTTTGAATCTATTCTATTCTACGAGTACTTAATTATCAGCCCTTTGCCTTCTAACTTTGCTTTATCATGCGACAAGTCGCAGAGCGAAAGTATCGTATTAGAATTATTGATGACAATTTGAAATATCACGATTATTACGACAATATAAATCGTAATATAAATCGTCGAATGATCGGCCCTGTACAGTTTCATCAATCATCCCAGTAAGCGCGCATTAATAATCGTTCACTATTAAATATGCATTGGTTGTTTGCAAGCGAGGTGCTTTTCCTCTCCTCTGGCACTCCCTTTTTCTGTTCGCTTTCCCGCCGCCTTTTATATTTCTGCTGTCAGTTACTAATCGCTCCCATAAAAACCTGTTTTTTTGAAATTGGGTCACCACGACCATCGACCTGCCGCATCGACCAACGACGCATCTCTCTTTCTCTCTCACTTTCCCCCTTCTTCTCTGTCTTTCTGCGTTTGTGACGCGTTATTGCCATCGATTCGAACCGCGATTATGGATCCATCTTGCGCCTGAATTTCATTTATTTTGTTTGATAATAGCCCGTTAATTACTATGCCGGTTATCCAGCCAGCTTTAAATGTGTTTGCATATTATAAATACTTGCTACGATATTGACGTCAAATTGCATTGCTGACGTCATGTTATCCTCGAACGAGTTATCGTATTTACGCGTAATCATAAGGTTTGCTTCTGCAATATCAAATCCGAATTGCGTCTATCACTGTCGTATTAACTGTCGTTAATCAACATATATCGAATTACGTTACAGTAATTCTACGTGTTAAACCGATGAACAAATCGACGGTAATCGGAGACCTAGTTTTAGTTCTCCCCATTATATCATAAGCGAAATCGAACGGATTACAAATGTCTATCCATTCATAGTATTATCATGGTAATGTAGTTTCGTAATTGTAATTTACGATGAGTACCATTATTTTCCATTTCACGAGATGGCCATAACGAAAGCTTTTGAAACGTTATTTTGTACTTTTACCGATTGCCGATTAAACTGAAAGCATTTTTCCGTCGATGTACCGCAATTACTTTTGACTGTTGAGTGTCCACAAAAAATAACGATTAAATGTTAGCGTAAAAGTCCGACATCTACATTTCGCCGTGATTAAAATTTTCCATAAACTCACTAAGTTGTATGAACTTTTGATCTATCATTAATTACCCCCAGGGGCCTGCCCAGGTTGCTGGGCAGGTACGGGTTTGGCGAACCCGGGGTGCCTGAGCCGCACGTGCTCCCAATGAGCTGCCAGTTCTTGGCAGTGTAGGATTTAGCAATCAAGCCTTGTAAATCTAAACGGATATGGTCACGCCATGCCGGGCTTTCCCATGGTTCCCCATCTCAGCGATCTCAAGATGATGCTAAAACGCAGATCGTATAAATACCGAGTATACAAAGCAATGTATAACAGGAAACAAAATGTATACTGCCAAAACGAGAAGTCTTGTTGACAACGCGATTGAAGTAGTTTTCTCGTGGAAAAGGGTTGCACAGGCGTTTTTTCCATCACCCATTGGTTGGTAGATCGATCGATCGGTTCGTCCAGCCTTAATACTGACTCTATCACTGATTCTACTTTCTAAATTACTCAGTTTCTTAAAACACAACAATATGGTCTACACCCCTAGCGAAACATTCGCAGAGTAGGAAATAACATTCAAATCAGTTTTTTTCTTTAACTTCTCTTTAACCACTTGCCGTACAATAACGAGTGCTACTCGTGACGCGATAAATGAAATAGTCAATTTTGAAGTGCTCTAAAAATTATTTGATTCGAAATATCAGTAGGTCCTGATAAAATAAAATAAATACTACGCTATTCAATATTACGTTAAGTCATTTACTATATCCGAAATTAGAGGTTAGATTGTTGTTTTAGTAATCAATTCTGAGTCATTGCACATTTAATCACAAAAGAAATGGCACGGCAAGGGGTTAATGTTGTACATTCCGTCGACGTAACGAAAAATATCATGCTTATTTCCCATTCTAACAAAGCAAGTCGCGTTGTCCATTTTCATCAAGTTTGCGCATTGACAGAGACAACCTGTTTTTCAAGAAGCACATCGCAAAACGGACCAATCTTCCCGGAACCTTCTCCGACGTCTAATAGAGCTACATACCCATAGTTTGCGAAGCAAACATACATTTGACCGATCGGTTTGCCGGCAAGTTGGCAACTTGGGAATTCTTTTTACGACTTATGTTCCTTGGCTGTCATTCATCGTGTTTATCGAAAAACGAGACTATCACGGGGACGTTAACCAAGTGAACCGCGACTATGGTATTCAGAAATCAGTTTCGTCGGATCGTCGCAAAGTGCGCGCATTTTACGCTTCCATGAGAAGTGGGTCAGACCTAGTCGAATGACTTGGCACGATTTCTCTCGCTTCCGTGGTAGGCAATCTTCTGCGTTCACCGCGAAAACACGACGGTCCGCGAGTGCTCGTTGTACTTATAAATTTGAATTTTACAATGGTGGGCTACTTCGTAGAAAATTGGAGTATGAGGAAAGAAAATGATTCTCAAGATTGTTGCCTTGAATGTACGATAGTTATACAATTTTAAACTTGGGCTTCTAATTAAGGCCTCACTTTCAATCTCCATCGTTTCTGAAAGATTTTTCCATTGTTTAACTACATCCAGCTAAAACCGTAGTCCTTGAACCAACTATAGTTTATCAGACAAAGCTGATAAATACAAAGAGAAGAATCCAGCATATTTCTTCCATCCAACAATAATAATCCACAGAATTCTCCCGTTAGAAATCCTTCTCCAATGTTACAAATTCCACAACCCATTACACCAACCTTGGACGGTGCAACGACCGTTGCTCTCAAGGTTCGACGTTTTACATTCTACATGCTTATTTCCGTCCTGACGAATCTACTCAAGTACATCGTCTACAAGGAGCGGGAGTTTCCTCCAAGAAAGTGAGAAACGTCAATGAAGCTCTGGCAGCAGTGATACGATTCCGGGTCGAGCTTGGTCCGGGTGACCGAGAGAAAGAGTCCGGAGGGGTAGAAGGACGGAGGTAGGAGGTAGAGCGAGAGAGCAAGGTCCAAAAAGGGCTGTTCTTGGCGATAAAAAGAGGAGAAACGATGTGTGCCGGTGGTCCAGGAGACGGTTGCCGAGGGTCGAGCCGGGTGGTGGTAGAAACGGTGACGTGGGAGGGTGGCATCGTAGGAGGATTTGGAGCTCTGCCACGTCGGGAGCACCCTCTTGCTCGAGAGCTCTACTGCGATCACCGATACCACACTACAGAACGTCCGCGGTTGGTACTCGTAGGGGTTTGGAGGAGGCTACAACGAGAGAGAGAGAAAGAGAGAAAAAGAAGGAGAGGCACAGCCCTTGAGGAGAAAACAGGTGGAACGACCCAGGCCGTGCTTGCTGGAAGAGCGTAAATATTGATAATCCCTTCGACTATACCTAACTACTCTCTTCTAGCCTTCCTTCCTTCCTGTCTCGTATCGCTCTGCTAACCCAGACCGTTGTACCGCGACCTGTACTCGGGTATTTTTCGGATTTTCCAGTATCCAGACGGCACTGATGTGCTTTCGTAGTTGCAGATCCTCGGTGGGGAAGCTTTCGAAGATATAATGGATAAAGAGTCCTCGAGGGGAACAATCTCCATTGTGTCTCTCCGGAAGAACGACGGAGTTATACCGGGAGTAGCTTAGTTACCACTTTCATACTTCTATCCTCTCTGATTATACGTTTGATCGTATACAGTTGGGATTGCATGAATTTAAAAAAAGAAAAGGGGCGGAGAAAAAAGAAAGGGTTGTATTATTGAGAGAAATGAATCGACGTGGTAGTTTCGGTAATAAAGTATCTCGTATCTCTCGTGCCATAAATTCTCCGGAGCGGATACTGTTTTATCATGATGGGAAAAAAATTGGTGTATTAAAGTGTGCCGATTAAGCCCGTTAAATATTTCAGGTTGAGCGTTCGATAACCGCCTTTCTCTCCCTCTCTCTCTCTCTCTCTGCTTCTCGTGCTGCAGAGACGTTTGTGGTTTGCAGATATACGAGATCGCTGAATCGCGCGTTAATGCGAGAAAGGATGAGCCGGTACAACTAATTTCAGCTTCGCCATTGTTCTCGCCGTATCGCTGTCACTCTCGAGACACTGTCTGTGTACGGGCCTGTCTAAGCCTTGCTGTATCACGCTTACGATCGTATTTATTAACTGGATATTCCACTTCGTGATTAAACTCTAAATCCGCTTTCTTACATTATATACTTATTTCCGATATGCACATTAGGAAATGAATTTTTTAATCTACGAAACAGATCATTACATAATAGAAAAGATCAAGTTTTACGACAACTATATGTTATTCTGTTCGTTGTCGAGTTGTAGATTCATCTTTTAATGTTCTTCTAATTTTCCTTATTAATTGGGCAATGAGGAAATTGCTGTTTTCGGTAGTAATTTCAAGGGAAATAAACTTTTAACGCGATACGAAACATGGAGCGTCTATTAAAGCGCGAGACGACACCTTGTCGTCGTCTTAGAGTCACGAGGGGTGGCGTCATTGTGATCATTGAAAGAGCGTGCGCGTGGTGGTGAGTCGTACGTCTGGGCATGCAACATAGCTGCATGTTTCCGCTCATTTACATGCAATCACGAACGTGCATCCAGACAGCGGAGAATGTTATGCACCCTCGCACCCCGTGCTGTCGGACGAGCCATGTCAAAGATAGATGCCTCGCATACGCGTGATCACACGTGGGGATGAATTTTTACGCGAAGTGGAATAAATATTTGGCGATTTAAGAACGGCTGATCTCTCACATACTTGATATGTAAGCTAATTAAAATTTCCACATGTTCAGTGTCACGTGTTATCAATCTTTCATCGCTCTTTATGGATGGATTGAATGGTAACGTGGGATTAATTCAATCAAGACACAAAATCAACCCTGGGCGTTAATTCCACAATATTTAACGTACTCTAAAAACTCTTTCCAAACTCACACCTTCTTGAAACTACTGGAAATTTCTGAATCTTGGCACTTTCGTACATAGATTTATTTTCTACCCCAGAATAGTAAACGTTGTCTTTAGAAATTCGAGAAAGAAGATCGCAATGAAAGGTATGACGTATAAACAGTTTTTATGGTAGGCATTAATTTGACCAGCTGAATAGAGCTTTATTTAATATACGGCAGTATTTGCACATTTGCATGCGGATACTCGAGGGAACGTTAAATACCGAGGAAGGATATACTTTTCAGTTAAGAGAGGATCGTATATTTATGCGAAATTCTATACCAGACGCAATTACGGAATGTATTCTACCAAAATGCAGAACCACTAGCTGGTACTGAAAGAAGAGACTGCGGTTAACGATAACTCCAGTATGTGTCTATAAACCTAGATTACCCCTTCAACGGTGCAAACCCGCTCGCTGCTCTCCACGATAATAACCCCGTCTAAGGAAACGTATTCCCGCTCGACTATTCTCTCGAACGAGAACAAAGAGCACACTTATCTAAACGAGATAATATACGTGCAATTGTTATGGGTGTACTTACGCGGCTTGGGCGAACGGTGCACGTTGCGTGGCGGGCAGCAACGCGACCGTGGCCGCGAGGAGGGCGAAGCTCCAGGAGGCGGCGTGGTAGGACTTCATGTTATCCCCGAAGTGACGGCCGTCCGCGATCGAGGAGAAGCACGGCGCCCTGCCGTTCGCGACGACGACGAGGACAGCGACGAGGACGTCGACGAGGACGTCGGCGAGGACGTCGGCGGGTGTCCTGAGGCGTTGTTACCTGGCGCGTTGACCCGGCGCCTCTCTGCGTGCCGTCCGCGTCTCACCCACCCCCGTTCCTCCACCTCCTCCTCCTCCTCCACCACCTCCTCCTCCTTCCCTACCTGCCTCCCACCCGCCCCGCCCTCCTAACTCCGTCTTGCTCTCTCCGTTTGCTTTCTGCTTTCTGCTTTCTACTTTCCGCTTTCTCCTCTTCGCTCCCTGTTCGCTTTCCTTCCTCTTCTATTTTTTCTTTTTCCTCCTCGCGCCTCGATTTCCCCGTTCGACGATCCGTTTCACCCGCTCGTTCCTTCACTGTCACTCACGTTCGATCCTCGTAACACTGTATATCTCTGCCCTCGAAATCGAATCACCTCGCACGATCTTCAGCGACCGACCCTCGAGAGAGAGGCCGGTCCTTCTCGAGTTCACCGAGTACCCTCTTATCGTTGTCTCACTCGCGACGATCACGACGATCTCTTCCGTGTCTGATTTTCCGTTTATCACGGCGTCCAGCACCTTACTCTTTGGAAAAAACCGGGGCTCCCGATACCTGGATGTCGTTACACCGACTCTCGACGAGTACGGGGCGTTCGAGGTTATCGCGTGGAGCCTCCGAACGAAAGAGGCTCGAGGATCCGTCGCGAGTTCTTTCGGCGCACCGTTCAATGAGCGTTCTTCCGTTTGTCTTTGCGGCTTGCGAGAAGAGCCTTTGGTTAATGTTCACTCACCCTCGTTCACCTGGGATAATGGAATTGGGATGATTTAGGCAGGGAAATGACAGGGGATTGGCGGAGGAGGGAGATAGTAGCGAAATATATCCTCTGCGGTGAGACGTCTCTTCGTAGGTCCCGTTCGTCCTAGAAGGCTGGAGCTACCTGATCGTCGAGGGTGTCCTGCCGCAGGCTCCGCTTCCACGGGCTCCTTCCTTCGACGATGAACATTCTTCTCTCTTCTTGTCTTCTCTGTTCTCTCTTCTCTTGCCCCTCCTCTCCTCTCCTCTCTCTCTCTCTCTCTCGCGATCGCTCTCACACCCTCGCTCTTCTCACGGGGACACTCGGTCAGCACCCGCGCTACACCGCTACGCGCTCGGGAGTGGCGGCTCTCGTGTCTAGCCCGGCCGTATCACCGCGCAAGCGCTCTTCCTTCCTTTCTTCCTGCCTGCTTACTTGCCTGCCTCCCTGCCTGCCTACCTGACTACCCTCCTGCCAACCCTCTTGCCTACACTCTTGCCTACCCTCTTTCCAACCCTCTTGCTTACCCTCTTGCCTACCAGGCTGCCTGCCTGCTTGCCTGCGCGCCTGCCTGACTGCTTGCCTGACCGACTGCCTTCCTTTTTTCCTCCTGATTAGCCCAACCGAAGGTACCTGCTCCGTGACCACGTCGGATGTCCTCCTGTTTCTACCGAGTGCTTTCCTGGGCTGGCTGTTTGACTGCACGCTCGATTGGATAACTATATTCGGCCCTTGTTACTATAACTTCCCAGCGAGCATTTTGTCTGTCCGCATTTCCCTGATACTCGTGCCCTCTTTCGTGGATTACATCGGGGATCGTCGCATTTCGACTCTTTTGTTTTCATTTTTTGAATTTCTCTCGCGCTACTCCACGGATGCTGTTATACGGCCTGCATTTTTCGACGGTTCTTTGTCTAACGGAGGATATTGTTCATCGTGTTTTGTATTGTCAAAAAATGTATTCCGCGCAATGTTCCCTTAAACGAAAACTCTCTCATTGTTCTTGCGTAATGGGGTAACGTAATTACGAGGAACAATTTCGAGTCTCTTGCGATCGTGCATCAACGCGATCGGTAAGAGAGTCAATGAGGAGTCGACGGAATCGTGGAGTTGTACTACTCGCGATAGAGCTTTTCTCCCATGAAATCGAAATAACAGAAATCGGTAGAGGCGAATGTATATTCTTTCCAACCGCGTGATTCTGAATCGAACTCAACGAGTCGTCGGATAAACATTGGATACGCAGCGTAAACCGCGCGGCTGCGCCCTTCGTCGTACCAAGAGGGCGCGTATCCTCTACTCTCATCCCTCTGCGTATATACGTGCATATAAACCAACCCCGTAAACTAGGATGTTACGGTGGATTATTTGAAACATTTTAATCGAATCAACACCGAAATTATGCACTTTCCAGCCTCCTTCAACGAGATTCGCGCGTTTGCACCCAAACTGGTATGTACCTTGCGCGATTCAATTATTCCTGACCATAGTGTGTGCTTTGATCGTACCAAAAGAATTCCGAGCACCATCGATCATTACAAAAGGAATTCCATCTGACTAATGAAGCCTGTATATCAACGAAAATCTTCATTGGTAGGGAAAAATTTGGATCTTGATTTTCCAGAAAAATTGCAGGGGGTATCCTTCTATTGTACGCGAATTAACCGAGCGCAAAGTTTCGCCTCATGCATCGCACGGCTGAATGTGCACGAAGTGAGCCGCGAATGATGGAAAGAGAGAAAAAGATTGATCAGTTAAAAGCAAGAAAAGGATGGAAAGCAAAAGACAGAGAAAAAGAGAAAAATAGAGAGAGACAGGCGATGTTACCAGCATTCGAACTATTTCACCTGGAAAAGTTCGTTCGACGATTTAACGGTGGCATTTTGCTTATCTCGAGAAATCCATTGTCAGTTCTTCGTTGCGTATCGATGCAACCGATCTTATCATCGATTTCTTGAGCATAGTAACGTGGAATCTCGATGAATCGACGTTTCGTTCTCATTCTCTGGTTGTTGTTCCTCCAAACTCTCATCTTTTCGTTACTTTCGTGCAGTCTAATGAATTCGGCTGGTCTGCGGGACTTTCAAGGGCCAAGGAAAGTTTCGGGAGCCACGTAAAGCGTCAAACTTTAACTTAAAGCGAGAGTATCGAATACTAATTGCTCGTCTTAAGAGTATACCTTTAAGCGATGCTCTCTTTAACGATCGATCGTAACAACGTAAGCGGGAGAATACTTTTCCATGAATTTATTATTCATTTATAATTTCTAAAGTTAATTACACCCATAGAGAGCTTTTTGTATTGCAGCTCTTGATGTTTCGACAAACACGAATGGAAAATAGCAATCGCGGAGAGTCGGCTGGTTTTAAAGTGTGCCCTTTTTGCGTAGGCTCGAACGATCGTTGACCTTTAGGATTGTACATATCGGTTGAGCCTAGTTATTGCGAGTCCGTGCGCGTTTTATTTCGCATGCTTGCACTTCGCGAACCTAAAAAGCTTCGATCGCGAGCACCGGCCACTTAGACTGCAGCTATTTTGTTCGTCGCTGTTGCAATATTTTCTAACAATAAGAAGCAGTCGGTCTAATTTCGTGCCAATGGTAATTCTACTTTCTCTTATCACTTTTTTTTTTTTGTTGAACTGGGAGGACTGGTGGAGGAGGTTTCTTTCGTTACTGCTTTTTAGCTGGAACGATTTAATTTCTTCCATCTCGCTTCTCGTTTCTCATAAACTCGAACTCGCGATGGAGGAAATGCCTTTGTCTTATCGCTCTCTCGATCGTTAATAGATGTTTGCTCGCTGCCGCTCGTGTCTGGGCTATATACATTTGCAATCGTGGAATAAAAGGGACAAAAAAAAGATGGAAAGGAAAAAAAAAAGTTACTTGGACGGGCCGAATATTCGAGATAGAAACGATTCCGGAGGATCTCGATGACGAGGTCTCAATAAATTCTCTGATTTATCGAGTTCGCAAGACTCGATTGAGTTTCATCCTCGTCCGATTGAATTTTTCCACCCTACAGTTTTTTATTCGTCGCTTCGATTCGTCGCAAATGGCGAGACGAAAAAATTGCTGGCTCGTTGAAAATTCTCATTACGATTTCCTCGTGAAAGAAGAAAGTGGCTCCTGTTCTTTTTTTTTTCTTCACTATCCTTGTCCCTTCTTCTTGTCTCTTTTCACACGTTCATACGATCCTCCTTCATCGGTTTCTCTACGAACGATATAAAAACGTTGAAGCCGCTCGAGGATGCTTTACTGAATTTCTTTATTGCACGAGTTTGGAAAATTGGATTTTATTTGAAATAAACATTCGCTTCGGTGCTTATCGGATGCGGGGCGGTGACGAGGGATAGGAAACGGTATCGAATGTAAAGCTCCAGAGACATCCGATCGATCACCTCGGTTACATTCTCATTCGAACGCGTTTGACGGAAGTGTCGGTGTCGCGCTAGCAGCATCGAGTACGTTATTTCCTTCTTAGCGTGTCGCTTGCACCGACGGGGGATACGAACTAATTAAAAGAGAGAAACGACG
This sequence comes from Cerceris rybyensis, assembly GCA_910591515.1. NCBI lineage: Eukaryota > Metazoa > Arthropoda > Insecta > Hymenoptera > Crabronidae > Cerceris > Cerceris rybyensis. The sequence goes on from OU342790.1 coordinate 13,961,277, forward strand.
GCCTCTATTCGTGCTAATAATTGCGTACATCATGTTCCAGTTAAAAGTATCTCCGTGCTTCGTATCGTACGTACTTGAAATTTGTATAGAGACATTCATCCTGCCGGCACGTATGCTCTTCAGGAGTTAAATATTAATTGTGCCGACGATGTCGACGATGAACCTGCATTCTCCTCTTTCGTACGATCTTTCGCGCACTTTTCATGCCGACCTCGAGCATAATAAATGTAATTGAAGTATGTTGTAATTACTACAACTAAAATATGAACATTTTTTCTATCTCCAGTTAACCATAGGGTATTCAATTATTATAGAAACGGGAGCAAATTAATGTCAATGTGTTTTTGAATGTAGAAAAATACAGATTCATAGTTTTCCAGAGAATTAAAGTGTAGACGTTTGTATGTTGCAATTGTAGAACATGAGTAGGATAGAAAATGTGAAGTCGTACCCTTTTAATTAAAAGCGTGAAGCGTTTAATTATAAACGCACTACCTTTAGATTATTCTGCTCGAAGGGATCGAAAAGCAAGGTTGTTTTTTCAAGACAACAATTATTTTTGTAACGTTTATTAAATCCACGTCCAAACAGCTCATCGTTATTCGAATGAAAAGCGGTTCGATCGTCGAGGCTGCGTAACGTTTTGCGTATTTATACTGCTCGAGAAAAATGAAACGTCAGGACTCAATCTATAAGGGAGATTATTATGTAAACGCACCATCCTGACGCACGTACATATATACATCCATACGTGGCTCTTTAGCAACGAGTGCATGAAAGCGTGGATCCCCAACGTTCTTTCCTGGAACCCTCGTCTTAAACTCACGCTCGCGAGTTCCTCGTCGACGTTCGTCACAAAGCGACACGTGGAAGGGCTGTTGGTGCTTCCTCTCTTACCCTTCTCCTCTCCTCCTCTCTCTTTCTTTGTACCTATCTCGTCGCTATCTGTGTCGTCAAGAAGAGATTTACGCGCAATCCGAGCAAAAATGCGTGTAATTCTGCAATCTAGAGCGTCAGCCTTGTCCTTTAGTTTTCCACTTTGAATCTGCGAATCTTCATGCTTTTTTAAACTTCTATAAAGATAGTACGCGATTCCCTAGGTTCTACGATGATTACTTTAATAAAGAAGAAATGGAATTATGGTGTATTTTACGTTTGCATTTAATTAACGGGTTTGATGGTTGCATCAACGGCATTGGTAGTGTAGGCAGCGACAGTAGTATAGGTCAACATACGAAAGACCTACTCGTTCTTTTCGACGTTGAAGATCAGTAGCTCAATTTCAATTACCAGTACCGAGACATAATTTTTATTACGTCAAACGTGTATTTTTCTCCTTTCATCGCGATAATGTAGAAAATTTATTAATCTCGTCTGCGCAATTAAGGATCATTAGCATTAAAACTAGAACTACCAAGCAGGTCAAAATGACTCGTTCAAAATTTTTTTCAAAATTTTTCCAAGATTATAGGATAGTCATAGAGTAGATATTCTACAAAGATTACCGCATCGATCATCCTTTCCACCCCTTGATTTCTCTTTTTCCAAAGTACGTATTTAACATATTAAAATATGATAGATTTAACGGCGGTACCTCTAGTTTTAATTCAGTCAAGCAGCATTTCCTCAAGGAATCTTTCAACCCTTCAAAATCAAAACCATACCACCGTATCAATGACTACTTAAAAGTCACTTCAAACTTCTCATCCCCCTCCCCAACAAATTTTATTTAACACTAAAACTACCAGCATAAACTCTATTACATCTCAATATTTTAACTAAGTACTTTGAAAACAAAAGAATCAAGAAGTCGAAGAGATGATCGATTCGGTGATTTCTGTTTTTCTAGATAAACGTAGAATATTTATTCCACGACTCTTCCATAGGCTTGGAAAATTTTTAGAAAAAACTGTGTACCAGTCATTTCGACCGGCTCAGTAGTTCCAGTGTTAAATCTCTCCAAACCGCATAAACAAAAATCCAACATCACTGCAGAGCTAATAGAAAAAATGAAAAAAAAGTCCGCGACTGAAGATAATCAACGACCCCGTCTCCTCGCAGTAGTGCGAGTAGCCGCATGGTCATACGCACGATTTCTGGCCCGTTGTCAGTCCAGGGATAACTTCTATTATTACAGATCGTGGTGGTGGTAGCACGACTCTTCCATAGGCTTGGAAAATAATTCGAAAAATATGTGTACCCGTCATTTTGACTGGCTCAGGAATTTCAGTGTTAACCCCTCAGCCTGTAACTACTACGTGTGGGACACGTAGCGTGGAAAATGGAATAGGAAATTTTGAAGTCTTTCAAAAACTATTAAATTAACAATATCAGCCGATCACGAAACCGTCTGTAATATTTCTATACTATTAACACTTTACCGACCGGTAGCCGATTAATCGGCTTTTCGGGGCCAACACTTTTGGACTTTTGACTTATTAATTTGTTTCTACGGTAATTGATAAATTATTTTTTTTTCATTTCGGTTAACTGTACCAAGGACTCAGTTAAGGAACTTTGCAATTTTCGAAGAGATAACAGTATCAGGAAAATATTTGCGTGCAAGTAACCGAACCGAAAAAAATACCGGTCGGTAAAGTGATAATATTACATTCAGTTACACGAAATATTGAAAATCAGTGAAAATTTTTGATTTTGGGAATTAATTCTCAGTCTTCGCGTGTCTTAGCAGAAAAGGAATCGTAGGTCAAGGGGTTAAATCTCTCCAAACCGCGTAAAAAAAATCCAACATCACTGCAGACCTAATAGAAAAAATGAAAAAAAGTCCACCACTGAAGATAATCAACGACCTCGTCTCCTCGCAGTAGTACGAGTAGCCGCATGGTCATACGCACGATTTCTGGCCCGTTGTCAGTCCAGGGATACCTTCTATTATTACAGTTCGTGGTGGCGGTAGCATTATTAGCAGCAGTAGCCGGCGCACGTAGGAAAGACAGGAACGATATGCGCTTGCGCGAGAGATCAAAACCAGCGGGCTCTCTGTCGCCTGGGATGATGGCTCGTGGCCCGCCTATTGATCTTGGCCAACGTTGCGCGCCGGAACGAGGCGCGCTCGAGTCTCGAGTCTCGAGGCTCCTATGCTCTGTTACTAGCGCTTCTGCTGCTTCTACCGCTTCGCTCGCTTCTGACGCATGCCTCGTCCCGCTTCGACTCGCCTCGGCGCGCTTCAGAGACCGCACCGGGTCCGATGATACGCCAGCCATCGAGACAGATGCGAGATCACGGGAGACGACCCTTATATCACGTTATGATGCCGGTAACAGAAGGATTCTTAGCTTGGGAAAAATACAGGGTGAAGAGGGAATTGAGTTGGCTTTATTAATAATAAAAGTCTTTTGTTTCTGCAAGCGTGGAATGAAATCTTTGGATTTTAGAGAGAGGTGCTTTTGAGGGTCTTTGTTAACGATTAAATTGGGGGGTGTGTTGGGAGTTTGGGGTGGATTTTTGAGATGGTTATGGAGAATGGTGTTTTTTAGATGATTGTAGTTCATTTTGGGATGGGTGTTGACTCGTGTGCCTTTTGCCTCGTTGCACGTTAGATACAGAGTCTTAACTCCTCGGACAATTACGTCGTTGGCGTTGAATAATTTACTTCTCTCGGAGATTAATAAACACTCCCGAAATGGTTTTGGTGTTGTTTGTTGTAACGGAGAACGAGTATTTACATGGAAACAAATAATAAGAAAGAGATTAACAAATAAATAACAAATATAAATGTGAGTGAGCCAGATATGTATAGAAACTTTGTTACGGAGAGAATCTAAAGATTTGCTCGCTTTCGGTTCTTTTATCAACTTCCGAAGTATCCCTTTCTCTGTCGGTAAAACCGACGAAAAGGAAGGGGTGACTTGATAGGGAGGAGAATGTTGGGCCCTGATGTAATGTTATTGGTTCTGGGTGGTTACCAAAATGCAGCATTTCCATTGGTTTTGCCAAAATCCACAGAAGGCCCAGGCAGAGGGGGGCGCTGGGCCGCGAGGGTGATTCAGGTGTGGACGAAAACTGCTAGCGCAAGAATTCTTAAGTGCAAGTCTGGTAGCGCCGTGCAATCCCTCGATATTCGAAGGTGGTTGCCAGATGGACGGGTCTACACATCTGCGAAATTAAAATATAGAATTTAGAAAGCTTGCCCCGGCAACCTCAAGGCCCGCGTTACAATTACGCCTCAACAATGGGAGATTTTGTGTTTGAAATTGACGAGGTAGGCTTGTTGGGATGGTGAGATGTATGGAGGTTTGAGGTGGTGGAGAAATTATGTGGTTGTACTACTGGTATTTTAGGTACTTGTCGATTTCTTGTAGAGATGTGTATCGATGACGTTACGTAGGGTGCAATAAGTGGAATATTTTGGCTTGAAACACGTTAGAGTATTTCCTCTTCTCTTGTGGCGATTAAATTCCTCTTGACTTTGGTAGAAAGTTTTAACTGCAACTATCGTTCCGGCTCGAATTCAGGAACATCTCGCAGCTGGTTAGATCGTTCGTGTACAATTGCCGTGCTTCGTTTCATGGGTTGCACATGGGCATCAAGTGTTGAACGCGAGGGTGAATTCACAAATCGTGCTTCTGCCCCTGAGGATACATTTGGAAGGTATTTCCACCCTTTTGAGAGTACTCGTACCTCGTGAAACGATCGTTCTCATGCATAGATTTTATTCGAATATCGATAACCAGTCTTAACATATTTCTTCCATGTAATAGCAATTTCACGTTCTCAATTACGAGAAAATGGTCAAAGCTTTTCGCTGGAAAAATAAAAGAAATTCTTCCATTGCGAGGTATAATTACACGAAATTGTCGAGTGTGTTTAATATAGGGTAACTGTTCCATTAGTCGGCTATGGAGTCACTGAGTGCGTGGACTATATTCGTCCCTTAGAAATTCTCAAATTCTCGAACGAATCGTTGGAAGAGCCGAAAGTCTTTGCAACTTCATTCATTTCCCAGAAAGTGGTATTTAATCTCCGGCGTAAATTGTTACTACGAGGGCACATTTGTATCACGGAAGGAAGCACAGAGGGGGGGAAATGAGACTCGATTGTGTTTGCGTTTTCACCGATAGCAAAATCCTTGTAATGGCCGGAAGTCTTATCGTTCGTGACGAACGTGCGGCTGGATAAAATCTGCGAGCGGATGTATACGTACACTCAGCCGCAAAATTGTATTCTTACACCTCCGTAGACGTAGATCCTGTCTTCCTATTATCCATTATACAGGTATCTGATAAATTACTGGATAAATTACAGGATTTTCGAAATAATCGCAGCTTGTGCATCATTTCTGTGTATCGTATTATTAATCTTTATAACACGAATATCTATTCCACTCTTGCTATTAGATTTATACCGAAGATAAAGGTAACCATCATTCTTCTATTATTCATTGTAGGGTCATTTGATAAATTACTGAATGAAGTACAGAACTTCTGAAATAATTACTGCTTATGTATCGTTTTAGCAAATCCCATTTTTGATCATCATAAGATACGACTTTGTTCAACCTACTTATCAAAACGTATGCACACCCCATCGTTCCGTTACCTGCTACCTTTTGAAAGTCAGAACTATCGAATGTCTGAAAGAAAGAAAATATTTACACTCCACGCCTACTTTTTAAACGTTGCTAGATATTCCTCAACCTTCGCAGACATCTACTTCTACACGGTACACATATCGAACCAGTACTGAGAATTACTACCCATTTTCCTTCACATCACTGCACTATCGTCTTATCCAGAATCCTCATTTATAAATAGTATCGTTTCTACATTTTTCAGTATCTACTTCCATGCCGTACACCCGTCGGAAAATTATTAACTACAGGCCACAGCTTTCTATCATATATTATACAAGCATCCGATAAACGCGATACAGGACGAAAACATCGAAAAGGTTCCAGTCTCTTTTCACCTTCAAAGTGCCATTCCTTCTTAACATTTTCTATCTTCCATTTCTACTTTTCTTCCTTTTAACAACTTTACCAAATAGAAAATTCTACATGCATACACCATACTTCCACTTAGACTCACAATCATACAACAACTTTGTTCTTCCAACTTTCAACCCTGCCACCCTTAGGACATATATCCTAAATCATCGTGTCACATCCTACACCCTTCGTGATTCGTACCCTACCTAAACCTCTAGTTCCTCCACAAAATGATCGTACCAGTTAAAAAAACGAGTGGATCGAAAAAGAAGAAAGAATAAAAATCCACGCTAACGGGATCGCTCATTTTCAGGAAATCGAGCGGATGTAAGAGGAAGGATGACGTTTCATCGAAGAAAGTCGAGGATCCGGCTACATCTGCATACCAAAGAAAGACTTTGGCCGCGTCCAGAGTGTAAGTATTCGGTACAGAGAATGCAACAGGCACGACAAGGGTAGGCCGAGAGCTATATCTACAGCGGTTGGTTAGTCGGTCGGCCGATCGGCACCTGGCTCGAATCGCAGCGATGATTTTCCAGCCTCCGAGCCCATCCCCTTTTCGTTTGCTTTTCTTTCCCCAGGGCGTGGCGCTCAACAGGCTTGGCATCGTGCCAACTTTCCGCCTTTCTCTCTTCTATTTCTCTTCCGCCAGGTCGGCACAACAGCGACGGAGAAAAGGACGAAAGAGCTAAGGGTGCACCGACGGCGATATCGATCGTCTTTTCCGACATATCATTATTGTATTACGTTATATTCGATATTGACGTACCGAGCGGAGCTTTCAATTGTACGAATCTATCGGCGCACTTTCGTCCATTGGGGGTGGTAGGATGGAGGACGAGGGTGTCACGGGGAGTGGTCGGTGACACTTGAAATTCGTACGGGTTCTCGTATGGAGGAGCGTGCGTGGGTGTGCGGTTGCACAAAAGCCACACGATTACTAATTATTCCATTATTTGCTCAACTTTTTCTCTCTTGCGATTTACCCCCGGTACAATTTAAACCGAATGCAATTAACGATGCGCCAAACCGCAGGAGTTATATCTGCACGTCGAAAATTTCGGAGGGTGTAGCTGGTGGAAATTTAACTCGGGGGATTATAATAAAATCAAAGATATTTTAGGAATTAATGGTTCATTACTAATGCACGCGTAGAACCGTGACTCGTTAGTAATACTGTCGATTCGAGGGGATCTATTTAATCGCTTTAAACGACTCGCAAATTGAACCGATGAGGGTGTAACAAGGTGTCGAGGTATCCTTGACGGAATCTATCGGTATTTGCTCTTAGAGAGGGAAGCTTTCACAAGGACCTGACGAATGATCCGGTTGCAATCGTCGGCGTCTTATCAATTCGTCTTATCGAAACGTCTTATCGAAACGTCTTATCGATGAGAGGTTGCTCGACAGGTAGCGTGCTACTTGGGTTAGTTCTGGGGAAGTCCTCTCATCGTTATCTATAGGAAATGAATGCTTGCGATTCTTCGAACAATCAAGATTCCTTGACGATTATCCCGGTATAATTCGTCCCCTTTTTTCGGATAGCACGTCGACGTGGCTGATAGCGGGAAATTAAAAAGCAGCTAACAAGTACCGACCTTTTACTCGTGCCTCAATTAAGAAATCCATTCGTCGGTCGGAAAGGAAAAATCAGCGTCTAAGGAAAAAGCTTTAAAGCTCTGTTCGTGGAAAAAGTCGCAAGTTGATAATCCCTCCTCGCCGAATGGAATCCTCGAGAGGTGCTTTTTTTTTTAAATCTTCGTCTCTCCCTCTGCCGTTTTCAGCGAATGTAGTTCAAAGATCGTGAGAAAAATTAGCGGAGACACAAAAATCTCCCGCGTTCTTTTCAGTGAAGGAGCGTAAGAAAACTCCGCCACCTTAAATCGCATCTTTCAAGCGGACGTCCTCGAGCGTACGTTACACCCGAGTTAAAAGAAGTTAACAAACGCGAGCTTTCCAGTGCGCCGCGTGCAAAGTTCCGCGAAAAGCTGCGCGAGGAAAAAGATGAAGGAAATGGAAGGGTAAAAGAGAAAAAAGGTTAGGAGATATAAAGAGAAAGAGAGACAGAGAGAAAAGAAGGGTAGGAGTACGCGTGAAAAAGTATCGGAGCAGCTCCATGATAGATCGCGGGCCGACTTGAGAAAACGCGGAAACTCGTTAGAAGGATTTTACGACGGAACGAGGCCGCGCGCGACGGCGCAAAGTATCGAGCTATCGATTTCACGGCTCGTCGGTTCGTCCGATAAGGTAACCCACCCTCTTACGCTACCTCTACCTTTGCTCCAACCTCCCCCTTTTCTTTCGCCTTCCACCCCGAACGTTCCCCGTTTTCCACCGCAGCTTCGTCTTCGACCATTCGACCTTCGTCTGCTTCAACGATCTTAACCGTTTCAGTTATCAACAGCGAGGAAGTCGACCAGCGGCTGTCGAAAGGCCAGCGTCTCTCGGAGAAGGGGAGCATTTATTGTTAGATTCTGGCTGTTTAAAAGAGGGATAAGTGTGCGTAATTAAGGCACCGTGAAACGATCGGACGAGGTATTTTATTTTAAAACGGGAACGAAGCTAGTCAAGAGAGAAAAATTCAAAGGGGTGGCTTGCCATTCCTCGATATTAAACGATGAAACGTTGCTATGAGATCGTTAATCGGACGGTGGGGATAAGTCGCAAGCTGAGACCGGCAAGAGGAGGTGGTCGACGTAGATATTACCTCGAAAGAATATTAATTAAGCGGAGAGAACGAAGAGTAGAAGAATACTAGTCGTTGATCGACTCGTATGTTGTTTTGCTCTTACCATCCCTCGCTGTTTAATACGATTTATTCTTATTCCAACTAACGATTCCATGATCGTTATCGCGTGATATTTCGAGACACGAAGCTCGCCGGAGCCTTCGTGTTATTTACGTTTGTTGGCACACGGGCGTATATAGACCTGCCGTTTTAAGCTCCTTACCTGTCGCGAAGTTAGCTTTCACGAAAATGCCATCGGATTACCTTGCGGGCATGTACATGCGCGAACAACAGTCGCGTATTGTAACACTGGCAACTAAATTCCGACGAGAAATTTCTGTCTACTGGAGGAATATCCTATGATAGATGTTGTTTAAATGTTATTTAATTTACTTATCAACGAATGCCACGAGATTGTGATGGTCGATGGAATGTAATTAATTTAATGTCCTAAAAGACGGTTTTTAGAAATGGTCTCTAGGACAATTTTAAAAGGAGATAAAATACGTCGTGAAAATGAAAGAAGAAGTTAATAATTATTTAAGTACCTTAATCTTAAGTCTGAGGTAGGAAAACTCCAACTGTCGAAGTTTGCAGCTGTCAGTTGCAGCCAGTGTTGTGCTGGAGTCGGAAAAAAGGTCGAGTAAATGCAGCGATATCTTTTGACGCCGTGGCAGTAGATACAGCGTCCTTTAGTCAGACTGTTTGACTGCGAAACTATAAAACCGTTTTTAACTGAATTGAAATATTTGAACATTAAAGCACGAATATCTAAATACCATTTAACATATATCAAACTTTATATCAATATTTCACTTGTAAATATATAAAAAAACTCTAATACTTTTATCTCCTAAAACTTACAATCCTCGCGAAAGCAACGTCTTAAAAAATCTACTTTTACAGAAACCATTCCACTGCTCTTTTTCAGATACATCCCACATGTATCTCTCATTTTAACATCATTCATCCCCGCTTCCCCCATTTTTCCTCATCTGGAGCCAAAAACTTTGCACTCTCGACCCAGTGCCATCGCAGTTCACGTTCTGCTAATTAGAGGCGCACCAAGTGCTCCAATAAAAATATTCCAATCGTAAAAACTCGATAGGACCGTTAACGTGTAATAACGACACAAATGCGGAAAGACTCAAGGATGCGTCAGCATCGAGGTCCGTACACGTCGTTGGTAGTTGAGGCTCGTTACCTGTCTTGAAGTTAACTTCCACGAAAATACCATTGAAGTTGTTGTGTGCGTGTGTACACACGCGTCTAACCACTGCGTGGTGCACTGCGGCGTGGCATCGCGTGACTCTTATTTTCCATCTGACTCCTATCCGCCGCACGTACGTACCCGGTTACGTTATTTCACTGGCGTCCCTCGTCTCAACCTTTTTCCCTCCCTTAAACCGCTGCGACTCACCCTCCGCCCTTTTCGCTTTGGTACACCACGCGGTATGGTGGTGCACACGCTACTGGTTTCTCGTTTTCCTCTTTTTCTTTCCTCTCCAGCATTTCTTTCTGTCTTGGGCGCGTAGACCCCTCGTTTGGTGACTTTTCAAAAATACTTGACGAGGTCTGATGCAATCGCGTACGACGGCAATTACATTACGGAGATTCCTTTAATCGTTATGTAACCTTTTCCACGACGAGGAGGGATAATTCCATGACGTTGTATGTGCATAGTTTCATGGGTGCTCTTTTCACGTTGTTTCTGCTGATATTGAACGATAATGGGATGAGCGGATGGCGATGAGATGGGAATTTTTCTTTTGGTGTGATCATATAGGACGATGGAAGTTTGGTTGTAAAATGTAGCGATTATATTGACTCATGCGTTGATAGTAATATTTTATAATGATTGAGATTGCGAGCTGAAGTTTTTGATGCTCTGGTATTGGTATGATTTACACTTATATTTAGACAGTTTATTTTGACAGTGGTGTAAGTCCATTTTAAAAAATAGATATCACGCTATTTATGCTTAATTTAATGTACAATTTTCTCTATAACTAGTTAATATTTAACATCCCCAAAAATGCTAATGCTTTGTTTAATTAAAAATTTTAAATAGCCATTGATTATGAAACTATTATTTTAGTCAAATTCGCCTAAAGGAATTTTCTATAATCAAATCACATATTGATAAATTAGTAGCAACATTGTCACACTTGACATAATTAACCAGTATTTTTTAATTGACACATATGCTACTCTTTAATTTGCTCGAAACAACAGTAAATTGACTTGCACCCCTCTCAAAAAAAACGGTCCATTTGAAAAATAAATGCACGATTAAATAAATCTTCCGTCGTAAAGAAATGTCTGCTGACACTTTAGTACGCATTGCTTCGAAAATCGGATAAAAGTAGAAGGATATCCACGAATGATATTCAACTGCAAAACAACTGCAATGCAATTCATGCAAATCGTCGCATACGTGTAAACTTGACAGAAGAAAGGAACGAAGAAAGAGTGAAAGAGAGATAAACCGAGTGAAATCCTATGGTTGGTTATTCCAGGTAGGACGAAAAGTCGAAAGCGTATCCTCGAATCGAGACATACTACGAGACTCGAATCGAAACGGCTTCGTCGCGGCGAAAACGAAACGCCGTGGAGGATACTTAAGGAACAGTTTATAGCACATACGCTACATTATATAGAAACGCGTTGCAGGCTCCTTGCGATACCGGAAGACGGCGAGACTGCAGTGCAGTAAAGTGCATTCTAAGCCTAGCGCATCTGTGACCACTCTCGGGGTCGCAGTGCCCACTCTCGGTATTTATTATTCAGACGATGCAACGTTGCACCGACGGCTCGCGACTTTTCCGTCCTCCTGTCTCCTCGTTGAATTACTTTCGGATTTTTCAACCGACTATCTCTTTCGATCTAAATCTTTCTTCCTGTCCTCCGGAAGCTTATGCGACCTGTATCTTTTACCATTACCTTTTATACCTCTCGACGCGAGTAGATACTTTAGACACCTTTTTGAATTTCTTATCGAAGGCGGTATGCTTCTCTTCAGATATCATCCCTGCGTGACGTCATTCAGCTTCGATTGAAACTCATAAATGAAACCATGTAGAAAAATATACTGCACGTATCCTGATATGTGATACCAACTTTGAGAATGAAACAATGCATATAAAAACAATGAAAAAGAATTCGTATAAACGAATTAGTTTACGAAGTTTACAGTACCCTATATTGTTCACCCCTATAGAAGGTGTCCGAGGGGTTTTTGATGGTTTTGGAGCTAAAGCTGTTTGATTAATGAATGTGTGAATTATTGGAACACTTTGATAATTATGGATTTGAACTTGTTTAAAGAGAAGAAACGGTAACACGACCAGGTTCCATTGTTTTTATATCACCTATTCTGAAACCTATTTAAAACCTAGAAACACAGAACTCATAGAAATATTTCAGGTGACAACGGTTTTCAATGTTGCTTTATCCGCAAAATTCGTTGCTCTTAGAATTCGAAATATAGAAGAATTATGACAAATATACGATAACGATGGATGTGTTCTACATTGGTGGTGTAGCAGAGTATTTTTCTGCGCAGAGCTAGACGTAGAGAAGGCAGAGTTAACTAACTGCTACTCGATTAGGGAAACCGAGCTTCCTGCACCGTTCACGAGGCCGGCGATATTCGCGGTGGATTGCCTTTCCTGATAATAGGTACATAATATACCTACTGGGTATTCCAGCATGAATGCACCGAATTGATTTAAGCCACCTCCACATTTTCCTCTTACACCACCCTCCTCTTTCTCCATCCCTCTCGAAGTCGTGCAACAACGCTTTACTTTGGTCCTATAGCTCCCGGCGACTTCCTAGAGTCAATCGAAAGTTTGGGTTTTGTTCGATGCATACGCAACGGTAGGTATTACCGGCTCTCCGGATTTCCAAATCTAGTCCTCGAATATTCAAACTCCGATTATCGCCGTATTCTGCGAGTACGATTAATGGAAATAATCGTCTTACGTGTTTTCCTCTTCGTCGCCTCGAGGCTTGCTGATCATTTTGGGAGGAAAATTTTGATTTATTTTTATCAGAAAAATTTATTGGGTCATTTATATTGTCGTTGTTGCTTTTTGTGTTGGATTTAACTGCGACAGTTATATATGTGACTAGTGATTTTTCATAGGGTATGCAGTTTCAGGAGCATTTTGAACCACTGTGGGTATAGGATATTAAATGACAAATTAAGAAAAATGTCTTAAATAGAAGTGACGAAGAGTTGAATTTGATGTCAACAGTTGAGAGTTCAAATTTATCTTTAGTTTATATTTGTCGATGCCTTATCATAGTAAATTTGTTTTTAACCTTTGAAGACTTATTAAGTTCGGTTTTTTTTCTCTTTATTTTTTTCTCTTTGTTTTATTTCTTTTGTTTTTCTGTCTCGAAGTATCCGAAAGGGCAGGCGATAGGACAAATTAAATTCATCGAAGTACGATTTCTCGAGGCGATTCTTGCACTTGACTCATTATCGCGGTTCCTCATCATCCACCGTTTTATCGTTGGAATTCGCACAACGAGTAAAAACGAGAAGGGAAAAAGTAATTCCGGCAAGTCCTGGAACACTCGGGGATATTAACTTTGCAGCATTTATTTGACATATTTGCTGTTGCGTTATACGGACGGAAGTTTAATCCGCCCTGTTGCGAGTAAAAATAAAACGAAAAACTTCCTCAAGCCTTGACCCGGCACGTATTTGTTACTATCTTGGGAAAAAAATCATGCAACGTGAAATGAATTAAAACTTAATTAAAAGTCGGCGTGTACTTTTTCTCGAGTGCACACTGCACGCGGAATCATCATGCGGCTCCTGTCATTCTGTTGACATGAATAAAAAAAAGATAGATACAAAGACAAAGAGAGAAATCGTAAAAGTTTCCAATTCGTGTTAGACCCTCGTTATCGTCGACGTTTCGCTGCTTCAGCGAAGATCCTGCAATGATAATCTTAAAATTCTCATAGAGATAATGAAACCAGAATAACGATTCTTTCTTGATTCGACGATTTAGACTTCAATTATAAATCCCCTGCGAAAATCGTCGGAGAACGTTATCAAAATCAACCGTAGTAGAATCGTCACTGCGGACGACCGATGCGCCTGTTAAAATGTTAATAAACATCCGGTTTCCCTCGTTCTCGGCTTGCTGAACACTGCTCATTTACGTAATTATTTAAAGTTCATAATACTGCAACGATTCAAGGTTTCTCCTATCCGGTAATATATAATTCAGCGCGATGAGTTGGAACGATGCCATTGTAACACACAATTTCCAGTATCGCGAGCAAATGGAGCCCCGAGAACTCGTGTAATTGTTATTTACTTGATTAACAATCGCCATTAAATAGAGATATTAAAAAACGCGCATTGCCGTATTTTTCTCCGCGAAATTCAGCCGTATTTCTCGAACTTCGTGCGAAACCTTCCAAATTACAACATGCAAAATTGATTGAAAATCTACCAAAAGCAAATAATCAAGCAACATTTGTTTATCGAATATATAAAATGTGTTTTCTTGAATTAACAATTAATACCGCAAAATAAACGATCAAACGGTACGGTTAAAAATATTCAAATCCTCGTTTCACGCTGGATTTTTGCGCGCGGGAAAATTGAATTTAAATATGTAGACGTTGCTCCGTAGCCGGTTATATCGTTGAATTGCGAAATCAACTTTGAGTTGCAATTTCTTGCTGGTCAACTGGGAATAATTGATGCGAATCGCTGCCGCGAATCTACAATGTATCGTTTGTCGAAGGCAAAAGGCAAAAGCGGGGATGCACATAATTAATTGAGACTCGAGGGTCGATCGAGACCTTAGGGTTAATTATCACGGCCATAATAATCTCAAGTCCTCACGGTCTATTGGCGGATGTGATGATTTTCGGGTGAACTAGTCCACGGCTATTAAGATTAATTGGACTGGACTGTAAGCATGATCCAGTCCATTGAAATTACATTTGGATTAACCGTCACCGTGAAATTCTACGTCGAATGTCAACCTTTTTTGCCTGAAATTCTCCGATGTATTTGGATTTTGTAAAATGTGAAAAATTCGAGCATTGCGAAGGTAAATATGAAATTTTTGATATTTCGTTCCACAGTAAACCTTCTTGAATATATCTGATGTTGGAGAGATACGAGATGTGCATCGTATCCGGAGAATCCTCGACGCAAACAGTGCATACCTTTTGCGGAGCTTTCTACGGTACTTGTATCGTGAAATTTGAATTCTGCGTCGTTATAATATTCACAATGTAACATAAGAATAGGGCACGATGTCTACTATGCATCTACAGTCTCTAACAGGATTAATACCTTTGTCTCCATAATTCGGGTGATTCGTCATTTTCTACCGACAACATGGAAAACAATATGAGAAAGAGGAAAAAATTCAAACAAGAAACCGAAATAGTATTATTAATTGTTCACACCGACAGAAAGTAAACTGTGACACTAGAAATGAACCATTTTATTATCTCTACATTGACACTCGTTTCTCTACACACCGTTTCACTTTTATTCAAACAAACTCTGCCATTCTTCTCCATGCCCTTTGTCCTCCATCGACCAAATCCTCAAACAATCATTCTCCATCTTATTGTTGTCGACTGATACCGCCAAAAAAAGAAATTGTTCAAAAATAGATATATGTTTCCACGTCCAAAGACTCTTACCCCATAACAATATTCCGTCAAACGTGCACGTATTGCTTCCAGATCCATGATTCCAGACTCGAGACTCTCTCCCGGATCATTCGTCGCTGAAGAATGACGAATAATTATTGGATGGTTTTTTCGGCCAAGTTTATGCCTATTGAGAATTTCTCGGAGTCTGAAATGAGCCGTCCAACATGGCAATACAGACGTAATACAGACGGAACTCGTGCGAGATACGATCTTCCTAACGCGAGAGTGGAAATACGATGAAATAAACGTCTGAATACCGTAGCTCGATGAACACGTGGGACTTAACGCCCCGCGAACCTGTGGAGGAGCTTACCCGTGTGTTCGTCCCATCGTCTCTGGGGTTCGTCGCGATGACTTTTCCGACGAGGCGTTAACACACGGCCGTGGGTATTACCTTCGTAAGTATAATACCGCTTATTCATGCCTCCTTGCCATTCCTGAATCGTGACGTTGCGCGCGGAAAGACACGACGAAACGCGGACAGGCAAGGAGAGACACGATGAGACACACGTTGAGTATACACGTTGAATGTGCACATAACGTCACTCACACATAAAGGATCGGTCCGATGAATACGTATAAATGAGAGTATACACGCTGGACCTCCTACTTCTTCTCCTCCTCCACCTCTTCATTCATATGTCCTCGAGTGGCCGGTGGATCCTTGTGTACACCGTGCTTTTCACCGGGAGGATTTAATTTAGATTCGTTTTCAGTCGCGAAAAGCAGCATAAAGGAGGAAAGGGAAATGAAACGAACACGGGGAAAGTAAATTAGGCTGCCGCTTAATCACGCGCCAAACAGCGGCCCTTGTGACGCGCCTTTGGAAACATCTCGTCGCTCTTTCTTAAGGAGACCTTAGTCCCTCGCTTTTTCTTTTCTGCCTGGATATTTTCTTCCTCTTCTTTTTCTTTTTTTTTCTGAGTTTCTTTTTTTTTCTCTCATCGTTGCTGAAATTCCGTTAGGCTTGCTCGTTTTCTTATTTAATCATCCGGCACTCCGCCTCGACTTTGGGGATTACATCGTGCAACGTAGGGTTTAGTAATTGCTTCGTTTGGTGCGAATGACTTTGTTTCTTTTTTTAATCAAGTAATCCAGGCGCGGGTAATATACGCAGGGTTTACGGATCGTGCGAGAGGTGAGATTTCAAAGTTCTGCCGATGTTGCGAAACTACAATGGAGTCTAGATATTGTGGATGCAAGTTTAACGTGTTTCATTTAAAGTCTTTCGATAATCCTGAAAATTACAAGTTGTGTTAACAAAATTTCATTCTCTATTTCTAGTGATTCCATTTTTTTTTATAAATTTCATCTTGTTTTTCCACCGGACCTCAATTTAGTCTTTACTATATTTAAATTTTTTGCGAAAAATTTTGAATAATTTCTCGATAATTTATTCGTAAGTGAAAAAGAAGCGAGTTATTTAAAGTAAAAAATTGAAGCTTCTCACCCGGTACACGCGGTATAGAGCTTATATAAATATAAGCTTCTTAAAGAGTTAAGGGAAAATACGTTTATCGTCGTTGCGTTATGGAAACCTTACAAGGGGAATATTTTCAGCGATTTTATCGATGAAAATGATTATAAATAAACTTACACGGGAATAGCTTTCCGTGTTATTATCGCTGCTTTAACAATCAAGCGGATAAACTCGTTCGTTCGTCGAGAAAAAAAAGAAGCTGGCTCACATGTTTTCTGATCGATTTCAACAGAAAAATGCAGAAATTCTGGGAAGGAATTTAGGGTCGAATCGTATTAGGAGGAAAATATATTTTCTTCTGCAGCGTCATTGCGCCAACCTATCAGGGTCGCGAGGAGGCGCAAGGTGGTAATTGCCAATTAACTGTAATTAATTCATTGAGCCAAGTGGCACGATCAAGCCAGCCGTATCTCCGTCCATATCTCCGGGAACTGGTTCTAATGATCGAGATCGGTTTTCGGCCAATCGCATTTCCATGAAATGCGACACGGCAATTTGAGCGCGTCGTTAATGAATCTGCATATTTAAAACGTCGCTTTGGAGTGTTATAAATTTTATTAAAAATTCTTTTCAATATATACTATTTTCTCGTTCCTGCTAAATCAAATATTTCCAAACGAATGAAAGCACCTTTCATCGTTGAAAATTCATTCCTATAAAAATTCCAATTTTACCGATTAAAAGTTAATATTTACAGTAACGTATCGATGGCATGAAACACAATGGGAGCGTTTCTGTTTCTTCGTTATTTTCGCACGAGACAATGGAAGAGAAAGATGGATTTACATTTCGTAACCCAGTTTCGTAAATCAATTCGTTCTTATTCAAAATCAATTATCGTACTGAAGCATCGTTACGGGCATCGTGAAGCGAATTCTGCATGCTCCTACGATTCTTGCAATTACGATTTGCATGGATCTCCGGTTGCAAGCGTGTAACGATAATCGAGAAGCAGTTTCGTAGAATAATTATATTACGACATTAATCGACGACGACTCCCCGTCCGTTTTTTTTACCTTTGTTCGCATTCATTTTCGGCTTTGTCTTCTATGAATAACTCGCTCCTCAGGAAAGTAGTTATTCTCTTGAATTTTCCATTTGACACTTCGCTTCTAATTGGACCAGAGAATACCCGGCCGCGAGTTCCGGAAGGACCTTTGTCTGACTCCTGCAGTGGGACTTAGGGTGTAGCGCTCAGAAAAGAAAGACACGGAAAATGGAATGCGCACGGATATATCCCTCCCCCACTTTTATTCTCCTTTCGCATTCGTTTCTGTCTCTGTTTTTCTCTCCTTTCCTCTTCCTATTTTTGTCTCTTGCTCTCATTTTCTCTTACTCACTCTTTCTATCTCACGTGTTCTCGATCTTTCACCATCTTTTATCCTTTTCCTCTTCGTTCTTTTCATGGGTCTTCGGTGATCGTTCTTTTTCGTTTCCTTGCGTTCCATTCTGCGCCTCCAATGGAAAGGAATACACGAGTACGTAGATTGCTCCTTCGAGGTTCACTAGCGAAATTGAAAGCAAATATTTTTCAGCAATACACATCGTGACATTAATGTCGACAAATTTATGCGTTTCCGTCTCTCAGAATTTGAAAAATGTTCAGCATATACCAACGCATAAAACGGTTTTCTTTAATTATTTTCCTTTCTATTTTCCAACCTTTTCTTCGTTTTTTTGCATACTCTTAATCATATTCTCTTCGTTCATCTTCTTCTTTTCTTTCGTAAATCAAACTCGACAAAATCTAGAGCATTGTACTATACATACAGAGTAATTGTTTCCTTCCAAGGGTCGATTATTTTTTCAACATTTACCTGCAACATTCTAATCCTAATTAGCCTCAGGAAAGGCTGGCAGAGTCGTTGGAAACGAGACCATACGACAACGAGACGCATGGTTTATCTTTCTCCTAATTTCTACCTCGTCCTTCTTTCAACCCTCCGCGTCATCCGACCTCGCATTTCCTTCTAACGTAAAATTTTTAACACATAAAGGCAAGATGACGGTCGAAGAAAGGAAATTCCGTCATTCTCCTCAACCACCCCCCATAGTCCCTTGTTCACCCTTGGTACCTCTACCTCGTGGACCATCCTACCGTCCCTTTCAGAAACGAATGAGCCGAATTCCAAGGGTCGTTCGTACGTACGTACGTAAGTAGGTATCTCTGCCATGAAGAGCAACCGGGTCGGCTTGGCCAGGATGGCAGCCATGTAAATAGGCCACCGGCATAATTTATACCCGTCATGGCGAGGTACGAGGGAGAGAGAAGCACCGGGAGCCTGCCGGGATCCGAATTGCTAGCCGAAAACCTGCAGAATACGCAACGCCCTGCCAGATTTCGATTCAGCAACCGGCTATTTCCTATTCCCGCTCTCGATATGATTCCGTCTTTGTGACCTGAACATTTTTACTTCACCGCCTGGCCGAGCCTTTTGTAACTCGTTACCTCTCCCATACCGTTGTACCATGGCCTCTAACAAAATTTCATAAAAGAGAATTTAAACGGTGGCCGGGGCAATCTTCTCGAATTTAACGTTCACCGTGGTAATATTCGAGATCGGAATGGAGGTCACGATTATTAAGAAAATTTTACACGGATGAGAGGAAATTTCGTGGGATATCGAATCGATCGCGCGTAATCGTAGTTGATGGTAATCTCCAGGTCTCTGCACGTATCCGGGATGGTTGGCACGTAGAGATAACTTGCGCTGCAGGAAGTCGAAAGATCCACCGAAATTATCCCCCATCCCCCTTACCTTTCTCGGGCCAGCAAGGAAAGTGAAGTCGAGCAAAGGGATGATAGGGGAGAAAAAAAAAGAGAGCAACGCGTCGAACCGCGGCGTAGCGCTAAGTAAAGCGTAGCAAAAAAAAAGCGCGAGTCAAAGGGAGGCAAAAGGTGGAGTAAGGGTAGCCGTGAGGGGGATTGCAGAAGCTGAGGCTTGCCGGGGGGGTTGCCGGAGAGCGGGGACGACAAGGTGTATCAGGGCGAGGCAACAAACGGCCCTGCCAGGGGTGGTGAAAGAGAGGATGCCTGCGGGTAGTTCGAGGGGGTTGTAGCGAGCTATGACGTCACTAGGAGCGTCACACCGCCACCCCTTCCACCCTCGATCAATGACGCGACCTTGCCGGCCTCCTGCACCCTCCCTCGTCCTCCGCGGGCCACGATTCTTCGCGTTGCCCCTCCGGGCTGAACCGACCCGTCCCAGCACTCTCAAAGGGGCGGCGGCTGTTTCTGCAACCTGGCAACCCTGTCTATATTTAGCATCCATTCCATTTCCCGCCGGAGATCACTCTGTCTTTCTCTTACCCTGCTCTACTATTTTCCCTCGTAGAATTATATTCTCCTCTCCCTCTCACCATCGGAGGGCTGTTTCTCTCGTGAGACGATATAAACAAGCGGTCTGCGCCGGCGTCGGATGCGAGAGGCGGCGGCTAGAACGACGCCCGATCAACAGAGACCAAGAGGTTGCCCAGGGCTCCGGATCTTTCCGGGCTTTCTCCTCTAACCGATGAAAACTTACCGTATTCCTTATTCCTTTCGTTGGTTGCGGGGTGAAACTATTTTTCTACCGAGAAGTTCCAAGGGTTGCTGAGATTGCGCGTCGACATGGGGTGGTGGCTATGGAGGAATTAGAAGACACGGTTTGCAGAGGGATCGACGTCGTCGAAGCGTCTGCCGTTTATGGCTTCATTGGGAGAGTTTATACGAAGGAGAGACTTTACGATGCAGCCTTTATCGGCATTTCAATGACGTCACGTAGAACCCTTTTACCTTGCTCGTAAACATAGATTGAAGAATTCAATTTTGCATGCTCGTCACTGCTGCTTTTTAACCTACACGAGATACAACCTATATTGTCTCGTCGGTTGAATTCGACCATTCTTGTTGTATGTCTGATCGTTTACATGCTATCTTATTTTTCCACGTCTCTCGAGATTCATCGGGGGGTAGTTTCTCAAGTCACATCGATTCGATTTACCACGAACTGTCGTGTCCTTGATAGAAGCAAAAACTCTTCGTGCCTTGCTTCATCGTTCATGTCGATATTCGTGCGTGCACTTGGCTATGCACGAGATTCATTTCACCAAGTATCCTGAAATTCGAGTCGCGATTTAAATTCAAATCGTTATTACCACGGTCTCCTGCCGTTCCGGCGAGTATACGCGGATCGATAGGTATTCTCTCGACTTGCACAGGAAGTTCGTTTAAATTATCATGATTAATGTTTATCGACAAGCTCATCATAGACGGTATATATAATACAGCAGAAGAGCCGTCCCGTCTCGCGATTGGCCTGCATCGATCGCGAGAACGGTCGTCGTTAGCATGTGAATGAGGTAGAAGCGAGTCGTTCGAATTCAGCTCGACTACGGGCACGATGCTAGCAGGGAGAAGGGATATAGGATCCATCGATCACCGCCCATTTGGCTCCAAATAATTCGAATGCAAATGCACCGGATAGACGACGTCGCGGGGACCTTTGCGACCTCGAGTCTCGCGATGGTCACCTTTAGGAATCGTAAACGTAAATCTTCTAATGATTTTGACTTCAACGATGACGTTCGTCGAAACTTGGGAGTGTTATGTATTTGATAAATTTGAATTTTTGTCATTACGTTCTAAAATGTCGTATGACATTCAGGCATAAAAATCCTTACAGCGATGTTTCCCCATAAAGATGGGTGAGGGAGAAAGAAGTGGGGGATGATTGTCAACTTAAGAGGTTACGTCTCGCGACGCATTTAGATACCATTAGAGATTTCGTTAGAGTGACACCTAAGAAACGAGTTTTTAAATCTTTAGATATTTTTGTGAATTTTAGTTACGTTGTATATTTAGTGTATTCCATTCTTTCATTATTATTTAACACTAGATCTACGGAAGCCGTCAAATTAATGAATTCCTGTTTTTTCAAAACGGCTTTCAAATTCATAGAGTCATATTACGGTAGATATTTAATATGTATCTTATAATATACGAATTACTTAACTGATCATTTTCTTTGCTTCGTCCTCCTTTTTTCAAAGTTCTTATTTAATATATTTCGGTTTACTCAATTCAACGCCCGTAAATCTAGTGTTAATGTATATATTCTATTTCTCATTATATTTTAATCTTGGTGTGCCTTTAGATCAACGGACAAAAATCATTAATATTTAATTTAACACCCTTTTTCTTCTTCCTAATCGAATCTTGCTACAAAAAGAGTCTATGCATGATAAGAAACTTTTCCTTCTAGCGCGTTATCGTGTTCATTTTAATGAACGCATGTCTTTCATTTAAGGTGGAGTGGAATTTATTGTCTAACTCGGGTCAGGATTATGGTGGCATCTGCTCTTACGTCGCGATAATGCCCGTCGTAACTGTGTGTCTTTAAGTAATTCTTACGTTCCTTTAGTGCCCCGCAAATTGTGAAAATTCGTGTCATAAAGAACAAAAGGCTGCAGCATAATTCCACTTGGCGGACATTATCTCGTGGAGAATTATTAGAACGTTCTGTATTTTCGTTTCTTCGAGGGAAGATTCTCGGTTTTCTCTTTTAAAAGGACACCGCCTGTAATTCCGCATCGTATCTCGATGCAGAGGCGACACTCTGTGGTACAGTGGAGTATTTGTTATTGTCTTCTCGTGTAGCGAATAAAACGCGACGACGAAAATGCGACGGTGTTTCCGGACGGTCTTTGCATAAAGCATTAAGTGCGGTTCCGCACTGCGGTCTGACGATTTTAAATAGGCATATACTTAGCCACTTTCGTAACCTTTGACCGTGTAAAAGAGACTAATTTATCGCCTGGTTATCTTGCCGGAATAGCTTTGTCCGGTTTCTTTCTTTTCTCCGTTGGAATTGCAAAAGTGGAATTTCAAAGATGCAGTTTCGTTCAGTACTTCACTAACTTTCAATGTCCATCTTGAAGTACTGAAGATTGTGCAAACTTTTAGGAGCATTTAAAAAAACTGTAGCTCATTGTTTGTACATTCTTTTTTTCTACTTTGCGTTACTGTGTTTAAATTAATTTAAAAAACTAGGTGAATTTTAGTATTCATAAATACGAAGTAGTCTGTTTTTTGTTCTAAAAGGGCAAAAAATGTAGAAATGAAGGTAAAAATGTTTTTTCTACAATTGGCTTTGTTACGGGGATAAAGAGCTGAGTAGAGAAGATTTTTTTTTCAGGAGTTTCTACGCTCTTTCGAGATTTAAGCTGCATCGTTCCCCTACTTTGCAGTGCTGTACCTCTGTTTTAAATAATTTCTCAAAGAAACTTTTCTACTTGCCTTCGTACTTCTTTTCTAACTTGTAGAATCATGCGACGTTTACCTGAAAAGACGTTACGCAAAGGGGATGGATAATTTGAGAGACGGGAAAAAAGGTTACATTTAAATAAACGATCCTGTATTATGACAAATTTGATTGGTATACAACGGTTTACAAGGGAATTGAACGTATCGTGCCACAGAATGGTACGGGAGATGACGAAGGATACTCGAATCGAAAGTACAAGCGTAATTGGAACGCAGCGATGAATGAAAGTGCAAACTGGAAGACGCTATTTCTCTTTCTCCTTCCTAATCATTCTTCTTTCACACGGAAATGATTTATCTTCTTGCAATAATTTCCATCCCGCTTACACGTGATTACGTTACGTTCCTTCGTGCTCGAGTTTGAAAATTTATTTTACCGCGCTTTTCTTCACGCGACTTTATCTCCTTTTCTCGATTCTTCCCTGCGCGTTTTGACGGTTTTCTCGTGATAGTCGTGATACGTCGTTCGATCGACAATCTGCAATATCCTGCCGAATCTTTGCATAAATACTCTCAAGTAATTTCAAAGAATTTTCGATTCGCTGTAATTTGAGCATTTCGAAATTTACCGAGATCCGACGTTCATAGAGTTCAATCCGATTTGAATCTCGCTCTGTTGAGCGATCTGTTACGTTGCTTTTATAAAATTAAAAAACCTCTTTGGCAAATATTACCATGCCGTACCAATTTGAGCACACGCGACGTTTCGCTTCGGTTGTCCGAGTATTTAAGTACAATTCGGCACAGGATATTACCGATTTCCAATGTACTTCCATACAAAAGGAATAAGACGAATGGAAGAGAGGTGGAAACAGTTTCGTGCAATTCTACGGCTTGCACTTTTCAACGACGCCGGGACGGTTTACGGGTATCGTCACACCGTTTCGGACGACGGTCGTTCATTTTCCGTACCGGAGTATTCGAGGATAGAAAAAGTTACGATCAACATCAAGACGTAAACGTTAACGACGACGACGAAAGAAAAATCTCGTCGCTTCTCGATTATCGAGGCGCGCGTCCACGAAATGAACGAGTCACTCGTCTCAAAACGTCCTTTCCTACGTGCGTTTTTTAACCCTTTGCTCTCTTTCGAGTATTTATTTTATTCTTAACTCTGTTGCCTGTATAAAAATCTATCATACCTTGAATTTTTTAGCTGCATTATCAATTTCTACACATTGAGGAAACCTCAAAGGATGTAACTTCACATTTATTGGCTATTTATACTTGGCTATTTTACGCCAGAATTGCAATTCGATTTCAGAAAGAAAAGCAAATCGTTTAACACTGCTAATAATTGAATGGTTAAACAGTTTTAATTTCGTCGTAAATAATCGATATATCTCTAAACGAAAAAAGGCTACTTTCATATTCATTAGTTTACCGAACAACACTAAAGTTTTCTAAAAGCGACGAAGTATCTCAAGGTGGATTCGACACTTAGAACTCAAAAGCATTATTATGATCGTCACAACTGATAAGATGATTTGCATACATTCGTTAATGAAGTGTAACAAAGGTCTGTAGAGTGCAAAGGGTTAATTACATCAGCAGTATCTCTACTCGATCACACTTTATAAACGTAGCATCCATTAAACGCGACGAATTTCGTCAGGATGACTTCATTTTCCGTCATTTTCTCCTCAATCATGGTATACACCACGCGTTTATCAGTAATCTTCTCATTAACGACTCAACAACCCCATGCGCATTAAATATCGTTATTTAAGTGGTGACAGATAACAATTAATCGCAATAAGAAAATCTGGCGATATGATAGGTAGATCTTTCCTGGTTGCAACGTATAAAACTTGTATTTCCGTTATCGATTCTACTGGCCATTGTAAAACGACGGGGAGCATTTTTTCCGCGCTGCTATTATCGTCGGTGCTGGTGCAATTATAGCCGCGTGATCTGGTAACATCAAACGGGATAGAGCAACGAGAATGACACAGAAATAGTTCGGACAACTGTCGAGTGATCTTATCGAAGTTTTTTTTTCTCGATATCGACCTGAGAGAGGAATATATCAGCGACAGTTACGTTGCATCACGGAGGAATAGCTGTATACGTCGCAACTTGTAATTTCGTAATAATTCCCGTTTCTTCCCCTATCACGTCCAATGTTACAATACTTACAGTATCAAGAGAAGTTTCTACTATTTGTCATAAAGTTCGAACCTTTCTGATTTTTAACTTGTTCCACTTTCGCGTGATTCCACAGCATTTCCCTTTTATTCTCAATTTTTGTCACATATTTTGCAACTTCTCTCGATTCTGTCGAAAGTAACATCGGACGTACTCGAATAGAGGGTAGATCGTTCCTTGTTTTTCTTTGGCACGACAAACCTTGGCCGTAAACGTCGTTTCTCGAGCCAGATCACGGCGATCCGTCGATGCGAGAAAACAATACTTTTCTACTGCGAGACGAGCCTAAGAGCGGTATGAAAAAGACGTCCAACGAGGAAAAACGATGCTCCTTCGCCTTCTCTCGACGCGGATCGCCGCGAACTGGCAGTGATAGGTACTTTATAATGCGTTTACACGATTAACCTAAGATCCGTATGCTCTTATCACACGCGCGATTCGAAGGACGCACACATTCGCACTTATCATTTTTTCCAATTAACGTCTATATGTATGTATATTTTTTTTTAAATATATATCATATATATATATATATATATTATATACTATCACACACGCAATACTCACGCAACGATGTGATTATACATCTGTTAAGAAATTTATGCGGCTTCGCGAACGTTTACGCAAATAACGATCCATTCTCGCTCTCCACAAAATAGTTGCACCAGTTTACAGTTACAATAAATTGTAATCCATAATAAAAACTAGCAATGGTAATAGTAATAATAATAATCATCATCGTAATCATAATACTGGTAATTAATTAATAATAATAACAACAATAATAGTAGTATCATCGTCACGATCGACCGTCCCATCGGCGCTTTCGTCTGAGTTTAAAACGTATCTATCATCGTCCCTCGATTCTCTTTGTGGATCTCATATTCATTTCTGGCGTCTCTCTCGTTTCCATCGGTCGTCGTGTCACTCCTTTTTGTTTTCTCTCCTCACATGTATATGTATTTTCGTTAATTCTTGTTTTCCCTCTTGTGGAATGGCAGTAAGTGTGTTTTGTTGAGTTCGAAGTCGTTGGTTGCACATGCACCCACCCCAGGACCATCCTTCCACTATCGAATTTTGCGACTTCATCGTCGCGGATTTTTGGCGTTTATTTTGCTTTTTTTTTGTTTTTGCTCTGTTCTTTGATTCTTATTTGATTCGATTACAATTATTTACAATGTACAAACGTAGTCGGTGGCGAGGAATCTCGCGATGCCTGTGATCATTCTATCCCAGAGGTCATCGAGGACCTCGACTTCAATTAAGTCATACCCTCGTACGCCACGAGACAGAATTCTCAACGTCACGAAGATTCTCGTCGACCTTTCGTCCCGCGGCCCCGTCTTTGTAACTCGACGGTGCTCTTGGCTTCCAGGTTCCGTATAAGCGAAAAAATCGAGGCAAGTTTTCATCATCCTCAACCTAACTTTCAAATATCCGTGCCATAAACCTTCACCGTTCATAATTTTCAATAACTGTATAAAAAAAACTCAATTTTCAACCTAAACCTCGATATCTTCGTTCAATTCAATTTAAACCGATCATCGACCGATTCAATTCCAAATATACGGAACCTTATCGTAAAAGCCAAAGTAGTCGCAGACTATTCGACTAACGGCAAACGCGTTTGAGGATTCACAAATCAAGGATATTTCTCGGAGGGTTATCATTCGTGATTTCTCACAAACGATCGGATAAACGGTTACACGAACATCTCGGGTGACCTTTTACGTAACGTACTCCGGTTTCTCGCCGATGCGGCCGGTCCAATAACGCGGCGACGCCGGTGTCCAAGGCATCGCGACGTCGAGGGTCGCGATACTCGGACGACGTTGAAACGGCGAGAACCTCGTCTTCTTGGGGCTTTTGGGCGGCGATTCAGCGAATGTAACGCTTCTTCGGGCCGGTCTTCTGGGCGGTGGTGGCGGAGGTGCCACCAGGGGCGGCGGTGGAGGTGTGGGCAGGGATATTGCGGGTGATTCGCTTGGGCTGTCCAAGTAATTTATACCTGGGTATGCGTATTGCTGTGTACCTGGTCGCCCTCGGTATTGCCAATCGCGTTTGCCGGAGCGTAGTACTGGAAATTTAATGGCATCGTATTACGTGCGCATCGAGAAGCCGATAGAGGACCGTTTATTGGAAGGGGATTTCGTGTGTGTTCGTCAAGACTGTGGTTATTGGTTTCTTGCGTGGTCGTCAAGAGGGGATGTGTGAAACTCTTGAACCCTTTCGTTGCTGGGTGTATAGGTTTTAAAGTGTAATACGGTTTGTGAAAGTTTGAAATTGTTTTAGAATGGAGAATGATCAAATAGTTGGAAGATAGATTAAGTCGTGTTGAGCTACGTTGAATAACTATTTGCTAGGAAGGAGCTTGTAGAAATGAACTTACAATTAGTTTGAATAAATATTTCAAAGTCTAAAAAGTAAGAAAGGGTTACAGATTGAGTTATCATTGAGCGGTGATAGTGCGAGAGATTTTAAAATGATAGTTTCGATATCGAATTCGATTGATGAGATGTGATTGTTGATTTTGTGCAAAGTGTTGCATGTTAGGGTTGTGTTGTAGAAAGGAGTCATTCAGAAAGACACAAAATTTGTATTTATCTTCGATATCCTTCATTTTCTTGTATGTAACCTTTTAAATTTTTTAATGAGTTGATGATCGTTTATAGATACGAGAAATCGTAGAAAGAGAGACAAAGAGAGAAGATGCGATATTGCAAAAGCGATGTCGCTCGAGAAGTAATATCACTGTTCACAACCATTGCGATTATTAAAAGCGTCATGCGATTCGACAGACCACGCCTTTCTTACGAAGCGATAGATGATTGCTCCAAGCCATACTCGTTTCGCGCTTCTAAGCAAACCCTATAAAGTAATCAAAGTTATCGAGGAAGAGGTAAACGTGGTGTATCGTAGATGGAAGCGACACGGTGGTGGTAGACATTTAATTGGAGCGAGAGTCAATTAAGAACGCGCAACTGGTCGATCGGTGAGACCATGTAAACACAATTTTCGCAACCACCACCCAATTCTCAGAGGGCACAACATCGTGAATTGTGCGATCATTATTTAAACTGTATCAAATATCCTACTTTAAGTAGCCTTGTTCCTTTTTCGTTAAATATTTTTCGCCTTTAACTTGTTCGGTCATTTTACCTAGAAAGGTGTGTCTCCAATTTCTAAACGATTGATTATACCATAAA
The DNA here is from genome assembly GCA_910591515.1 of Cerceris rybyensis. Taxonomy (NCBI): domain Eukaryota; kingdom Metazoa; phylum Arthropoda; class Insecta; order Hymenoptera; family Crabronidae; genus Cerceris; species Cerceris rybyensis. The sequence goes on from OU342790.1 coordinate 13,989,798, forward strand.
ATCGTTTAATTTCCACAGAGGATCTGTGATCTTTAAATAAATAGTACCGATCTTATTTCACTAACAGTAAACATGATCAAACTACTGGTATTTTTATAAATTATCGTCCAGTTCCTGACAGACGAATGAACTTCGAACAATGTGAACAGTGTTTTGTACATGTAAAAAGTGGTTGATAATCGAATCGTGTGACTTTAGACTATTTCACTCGCTGATGCTTTACTTATTTACATTATTTTTATGTAACATCTCCTGTACAGCAGTTCAATTACGTATCAATGCGTCGATCTTCCAAGCTGAAATTCAAAGTGCATGGCAATTATACAAATCACAAAGCGAACTTGCTAAAGCAGAAACAGCCAAAGGCACACCACTCGCAATCCGCGTCCAAAGTTGTCTTCGTTGTGCTAAACGAAAATAGACAGAAGCATCAAACACATAGGTGTCGAATCCGGGATGCGATTATCGTACAAAAGCGTTTAACATGAAAAGCAGGGAAGAGAGAGAGAACAATAGAGAGATTAAAAAATACAAAAAACGGGATTAAAATGAAGGGTGAGAGTACTCACATATGGTCCCGGGAAAGGCGCATGCATCCTCCGTCTAACTCTGCAGTCCGTACCACTAGAGACAAAAACAAAAATAGAACGAAACGCGCAAACGAGCAAGTACGTCTCCTGCATCCATCGAATAAAAAGAGAGACAGAAAGAGAGATAGATAGATGGTTAGATAGATGGATAGATAGATAGATCGATAGAAAGTTAGATATTTAGGTAGATAGACAGAGAGAGTAAGAAAGAGAAAGAAAGAGAAGAGCGCAACACATTCAGCCAGCCGCACATCGCACGCATATTATGTATACCTAAATATATTTATGTATATATGTATATATTTATAATTATATCTATATATATATATATATGTATGTGTAAATACGTAGAAATAACACATTGAGCGCCAGACCCGCGATAATGCGGGATTTTTTGTTTTTTTGTATAGATATTCCAAGACCTCTCAAATCAAAAGATGATCACCCTCAGAGACTTTCGAGGGATATGAAGAACTCTAAAGATACTAGAATCATTCAGTCAGGGAAAAAAAATTTTGCCAAAAAGGAAAAAGCAGGGGTGGCCAGCCCAAATGATCTTGCGGGCCACTTTGGAAATGCATCCTAATTCCGCGGGCCGCATATAAAATTATATATCCCCATATTAGATTTAGATCCACTATAGCCATTTTTTCGAAGTGAAAACTTGAAATATATGAGCTATTATTATTGTGTTTACTATTATTCTTACATGTAAACATAAATAATATAATAATAATGATACTGATGATAACCTCGTGTTACGGAAAAATGTTTAAGGCGAGCCGCGGGTTGGCCACCCCTGGTATAAAGTATTAAATATTTTCTTCGAGCTACTTATTGTTTATATACGAGCAAATGTAGCCGGCCCTTAATGTATTAGTATCCAACAGCGATCGGTATTTGCCCTCCGGTCGATCGCATCTACATGAAGATTCGAATCGAGACAGAAGTCCCCTGAAATCTTCAATCGAGTCTTTCGCTTAATGGAACTGTGTTAAAACGTTTACACGCTGCTAACTGCATGCCAAGCGTTCTCTATTGTATACATCTATATGTATACGTATATTTCAATTTATATATATGTAATATATATATATATGTATATGTGTATATAGAATACGTATATATATAACGTTCGATGCCTTTATTACGAATATGTGTATATATGTATACTTATATTTTACACGATACATCGAAAATCCTTGGCTCAAGACCGAAGAATACAAGCGAAGGATAAAACGTTCCGGATTCTACGGTAGCTCGTGGGGTAATATATTTTTATTACACGATAGCACGAAGTGGTATGCAGTCGAGAGAAAAAAAAAGAGGCAGAAAAGAAAAGGGGGAGAACGAATCGAGAGGACGGAACGTTTTATTCGTCTCCGTGTCCGTTGCCAAATTTCTGTTCTACGAATTGTTACTTTATGCGAGTAATACGTATGCGAACGATCATAAAAGTCTAAGTGTCATCGTTTCGTGTCACTCACCCGGCCATTGTCGAAATCTCGACCACCACCGATCGTCAGGCGAGCTTTCGCCTTCATTGCGTCCGATAATGGTATCTGAAAAGTATTCCATAGTTTTTTCTTTCTTTAGATGTTCTAAAGTATTCGTCATTGGTACGGTAACGTCACGGTTTTCTCGATAATCGAGAGAGAAATTGGAAAAACTTCGTTGAATGTTTTTCATTGGAGTCTGATGTTGAAAATTGATTATATTTTCTAGAAAAAATTTTATTTCATTGTGAAACAGAACGTTACCTTTGCTCTGGTCGCTTCTGTGTGTGATTTGTAGCAGAATTCTAACAGAGCGACGGCTAGAGCTAGAAGCAAACCACCGATGAGGATGTAGAATATTCCTGCGACGTTGCTCAAGGATAATTCGTTCCTTGATGCGTCCTGTTTGTCACCGTGTCTGCATTCCGTTCTGTCGAACCACCATCGGTTCACGAGTTTCGTTAATTCGCCATTCTCCTTCAGAGACAGCACAGCTAGATTTATGGGATCTCTGCGAAATTACGAGGTTGCAATTATAGAAATTAAAAACAAACGTTGGAAGCCGATGGCAAAGGAATGAAAGATATCTCGTTAACGAGTTTCAACTATTGAAATGTCGAAGAAAGAAGAGGCAAATTCTTTTGTGCATTTTATGTTGCACGATGTAAACTTCTTTATTCATTCTTCGCGTGAACTCTGACGAAGGAAATCATGGAGCCAGGAAGAAAATCGATTCGGAGCTCGTCTTTGTTTGTAATTCGGTATTATGTAAATTACATAAACATGCGAGAAGATCAAAGGAACTCAGATAAAGTAGAAACGATAATGGGACGAGAGAAATGGAAGCTTGTTTTTTTTTTTTGAATTTAGTAGAAACGATTAAAAAAGATAACAGGCTACTATGCGGATACACGTAAAAACGTTGACTTTCGTGCAGTCATTCAATTAGGAGCAGTAAATTATTCCACAATTTCGACGAGCAGAGGATAATAGGGAGTAGGACGAGGCTGAAGTCGCGCAAGAAATGGCAAGTAGCGTGAGTCGACGATAAGTCTGTCCTCGAAGAAGATAATTATATGGTAAAGAGAATGTACAAATACTTTGATGCTGTTTGCACGTAAAAACGTATAGCTTCGAATGGAAGATACAAAGAAAAGTAATAATGGAGTTGGAAGTAAAAGGAGGAAACGTATTTTCTCGTTTATCAACATTGTACCTTCGTTACTTTTACATTTTCTCTACAATGAATTCTGCTCGTTGACTTTTACATTTATTAGTCTTTTGTAAGAATTTCAAATTTGTTAGAACTTTGTAAATAAATCTTCTTAGAGGTCATAAAACGGAGCTCATAAAGAAGATTCAATTTGCCTGAGGTGTATCTTTTAACCAGTTATAGGATATATAAAAGCAGAAAATTAATGAAACTAAGTGAGAATATTGTAAATTACCTTAGTGGAGATCCGAGAGGGGTTGCAACCCCAAAACCTTTGGCATCGAGATTTCTTCCAACTTTCATGGTATCGCAGGGTTCCCTTTCATTGATGTACTCATTCTTTGGACTTTCAATTAAAAGGGCATACTTTCCCTTGCTAGTTCTCACACGTCGTATACCTTCGTCGTACGTCTTCACAAAAACGTGTTTGCGCGAGTTCATGAATTCCCACATTTTACTGTAGAGGCTAATTTGCGACTTCTACATATTCCCATGAAACAAGATATTATGATTACTTTTATCAACGAACCACTGATTATCAACGATAATTATGATCTAAAAAATATCCTCCTTACGCGAAAAAAATCCCAGGTAGATCCATGCGACAGCGTTCCATATTGCACTTCCGTTTGAGATGCCAAATCCTCCGGTGAATTAATCGGCGCGACCATTCTCTCGACCGTCAAAAACGCCGCCAAATTTGCGGTATAAGACGATATCAAAATGAGGGTAAAGAACCACCAAACGCTGCCAACAATTCGGCCGGATATAGACCTGAGAAGCAGAGTAACAGTACCGGATATTATGAACATAGAGAATTAATCGTCTTTCGTGCATTTCTTCTATTCAAAACGACCTCCATTTCTTTATAAACGACTATCCTCGTGATTCGAAAGGGCAGAGAGATAATTACTATCTATGCGAAGCTAAATCTCTCATCTCCTGTTTCCGTTTATGCATTACGGAAAATCGTTCAATATCAACGTGCGACCAAGACCCTCATGGATTTATAATACCTTTTCCCATAGAGAGATAGAGGGAAAGAGAAAGAGAGGGAAGAGGCTTGTAATCGGATTACACGGTACGGCCGATAGATACGGCGGTATTTAATAACGAAGGTTTACGTCGCGTTCGCTCGAAAGCACAGGATAGAAAGACCATCGAGAGAAGAAGAGAGAGAGAGAGAGAGAGAGCAACGGCCGGTTAAAAGGGCCGTCGGAGGAGAAACAACGGTGGAAAAGACGAAGGAGAAAGAGGACGGCAAGAACCACGGGACAGAAGGTTCCACAAAATTTACAATTCATATCGCCACAGCGCGAATATTTAAACCATTAATCAAGGAGGCTACCAGGATGGGGTGGCACGGTGGATACGGTGAAATGTAAATTAATTGAGACCCAGTTTCGAAGCGGCTTGCAAGCGGACACCGGTACGCAAAACGCCCGTGAATTCGTCGCGATTGTCTTTCTTGCGATTTACGGGAAACACCGCGGGACGAACATAATTTATCGGTCGTACAAATTATCTGTTTAGCGACTTGCGACGTAAAATTCTAACGGACGCGATAATAGCAACAACGACGACGGTAATACGACATTTACGAGCTATTTTTATAGAAACTTTTCTTGTTTTGGATTTACTAGCAGATGAAAAAGTAAATGTTACAGAAGTGGAATGAAACTAAGCAAATTTAAAATTGAAATAATTTTGTAAAAATAGTAAAGGATACTTGTCTCGATAAGTTTAACACCGATACTCGACTTCTACGTAATCAGACAATTATCAAGACCGGTGAAAGTTCAAATTTTTTACCATTTCTAGAAAATAATTTTACCAAATTGCAATCTACATTGATACAGTACGAAAAAAGTGATAAATTCAACTATTTAAAATTTTAGTTTAGGCTATTTTCACAATTGCTTGTACATTTCTCGTTAGTCGCGTTTCTTCCCAGCAAGTAGAATAAGACAACCACAAACCGGACGAAACGGCATTGTATTCCATCAATTTCCAGCGTAGCGTTCCAATCGCATACTGTGCAATTCGCATCATCGTGTACACGAAAATTTCATCGATCCAACCTCGTCCCATCGATTCTCTGTAATCTTAATACCAAACTGTCTCATTCCATCGTACATTCGATGGCAGTCGAAGCAGCTGAAAAACTTGGTTCTCGCGTTTCGAACGGCCCGTCGAGAAATGCGAAGAATGCGCGAAAACTCGCGGAACATCGAGATTTATGGAAAGAGGACGGCCATTGGGACGACTAACGCGATACACAGCTTTCGCGATCTTATGTGGTGATTGATGGTACATGCGTGGAAAGAAGTATACGAAAGTAAAGGAGAAAGGAAAGGGGGTCGTCAAGCTGGCAAAGGTACGGCCTCGGCGGACGGGGGCGCGTGTCGCTAATGGAATTTTCGCTTAGCTCCCCAACGGCACGCTCATTCAAATGAGCCGCCCTCGAATAGCCACAACCCTAATCGCGGATCCGATTATGAAGCTGCTCTAAATTACATCTGGCACGAGAGTACGAAACGTAATCCGATTATATTGCGATAATTCGGGCTTATAATCGTCAATTATTGTTCATGCTGGAATACTTCTTCGTAGTAATTCGTGTCCATACTGGAAAATTGTTTTCAATGGGTATAAGGCATTAATTGATAGTGATTCTACGATTCATCTGGGATTGAAATATCTACCATCGACAGCTGATAACTGTTCCTGAATTATTGTGAAGTATTATATCTTAGTTGACGTGACTAATTGAATTGTTTGTAATAAACATTCTTCGACATTTGCAATTAACCCTTTACGAACGACGGTATTTTTGAATATTGAGAGATGATTACTTATTCCAAAACCAGTTTTTTTATTAGAAACTCACAGTATTAATGTATAAAAATTACAAATTACTATTTATATATTGATATTTCAACGATTATATTTCAATTTTTCAACTCTAATAGTGTATACATACGGCAATAAAGTATAATTTAATTGTTTCTTAGACTGCTTTTATGCGTACGTCTCAAAGGATTAAGCGGATGTAACTTTTGATGTTGCGAGACATTTCGAAAGAAGTCCGCACGTGTATGTAAGTAGTCATGTCCAGTTAAAATACCGTATTTTTTAAATGTTGCAAATTATTCGACTTTTCAGAAGGTAATTTCTCAAGCATTCGAAGACTGCGAGGGCAACTAAAGAATCATTGGAATAATCTATAGAATTTAGGTAGAAATTTGTGCTTACCTGGGTGAAATATCGCAGCCCTGCTGCATAAATGCAGCCAGCGCGAACCAGAGACTATTCACGATACTGAAATCATTGGCCATGCTGGAGGTTGGTATGTGAGGCGAGCTTTGCGGTCCGTGCGGATGCTGGAGATTCGGATCGTTTCTTCCCGCCATCGTTGGATCCGCGCCGCTGCTCAACGTTAGAACTCTCCATTCGTATGGGGAGAATCTGCATATAGAGAAGTTTCCAGTATTAAAATTCTTGAAAAAAGTATCATCTTTACGCTACCGGCTCATTAGAAAGCGACATTTCTACGTAGACTGTACTCTATTCTTTTCCATTTTTATGATTCATGAATTTATGCAACTAGCGATTAACGTAATAGTTTAAACAAGTGATGTAAATTACGTGAAATTTTATTAATATTTAAACATAGTATTTTTGGAAAAAACACGAGTTCGAAATTTCGACTGTCTTTTGACTGGCCGCTTTTCGCGGTCTTGCGATGGTTTGATATCGAACAATAAAAAGGACATATCGACGACTAAATTACAATTAAATTACAACCCTCTAGAATTTATCTACGACGTCGAGATCGCGACCTCTTTATCGTGACAATCGTCGGGAGTTTACATTCGGTGGAATCACGCGAGATAAGAAACGGCAAATAACTCGTCCAGAATGGTAGAAAAGCTACGTGTGTTTATCGGACGGTTGTACGTTGGCATAATACGCCAACTGAATCGCGATAAATGCACGCGTAATTGCCACACGTAGGCACGTAACTGCGGTATTCTTCGAGGAAGCAAACAAATGAGCCGTAAATATGTGTCAAAAGAATGGTAATAAGAGCAGCTTTATAGCACGGGGATATAATTTATATTGAGTTATTAAAAGCGAGATCTATGCCGCACTCTCTATGGTTAAGACTATGATGAATTTGAATCCTGACATAGAAAGTGCAACATAAATCATACGACAATAATTCAGTGTACCGAATAGGTCGTACTTAGACGTTTGACCATGCACGGATCATATCTACTGGAGAACGTTCGCGGAAACAATATACCGGTAATACGTTAAATTAGACAGTGAGAAATAATTTTTACCTCGATACAATAAACAATACGATGGACACTCCAATGTAAGAAAAGATTACGCACACCCAGATCTCTTTGCTCAGGGGATTTAAGAAACTAAAGACTCCGGGTTTTTGCTTGATTGGTTTCTTTATCATGATGCTGATGCCCAGAGACATAAAAGGTTTGCTGAAGTCGATTACTCTTTCTCGTTCGGATGTTATTGTCATGGGAGCAATCGCGATGTCAGCTTCCTATAACAATATTATAATTATTTTATAATAATGATCATTAGATGATGAATATTTGTATAAATCTGACTGATATTTTTCACGATATAATCCCCGATTTTATCATATAAAAATTTAGGATCATGATGTCTTTTTTTTTGTTAAAAAATTTACAGTTTTTAATTTGTTAAGGTAGAAATACCGACATGAAGTTTTAAGGGAGGATCGCGTTCACCCCGTGAACATTCGAAAGCTCACCACCAGATGTAGTTTGAAATTTACCCCCGATACTTGAGAGCTTGCAAGCTTGGGGCATCTGGTGTAGGAGTTCTGTACTTTCAAGCGAATGATAAAACAGCTCGTTCAACGTCATTTCGAGGCGAAACTCGGCAATCAATAAAGTCGAATCTTTCAAGAAGCGGGGCTAAATCGTTCGAAATGAATTGGGTGGATAAACTTTCACCGAGTTTCGTGGGAAAGTGTGCTCGAAAAAAAGTACGAATCGTAGCGACAACTAAAACGAAATATTAACGGAACTTACTTTTCTGATAAGTTCACCAACCATCCCATCCCATCCACCAGGAACATCAGGATTTTCCGTGCCGTATTTACCATCCTTCACGATTCGTAGCTCGTCTGAAAATCCAGGGATAGAGAAAGAGAGAAAAAAAAGGGGGAGGACTCGTTTGAGTCTTCATTGGTAGCAAATTAAACGACGAAAGTTTCTCGATTATCGATCTGTATAGATGCGGAGGAAAAAGGTCTGTGACCTTTACTGAAATGCAAAGGGCGGGGTATCCGTGCAAAAGCTACCCTTGCATAAATTTCTCCGTAAGCGCGGACCGTCATTAGTTAGGATGTAAAAGTCTCTATATGTTCTTTAACTTTAATATTTCTATCCCATTTTCTATCTTGTCAAATATATTAGTTTGTAATATTTTATATGATACATAGATTTTATAAAATACTTACAAGATATTCCTAACTTCTTTGCAATAAGATCAGCAAGGTCTTTACAATACCCCTCGTAGCTGTCGTTGCCAACTAGTACTTCTCCAGTTTCACTCTTTTTCCGCATAATATATGGTTCTTCCTATATAACCAAATAAACGTACAAATTAATGCATGTATTAATTCTACTCTTCGTTGAAGTATTTTTTCAATACCGCATAGTGACTAATCAGAAAAAAGATTGTGAGAATTTTTCATACCACTATCGTGGTGACGATGTAAGTCTTATTTTTCTCAATCTCCGCGTGCGGCCGTAGACGAACATATTTTGCAGCGATTGCTTGAAAGCCAGCCTCGTCTGTCCATTCCGCTACCTTGAAGAAAAAAATCATAAATTACGTATATTTGTATATCACTTTCCCTCAGGGGCCAGTCACCAGGATGCTGGACTGGTACGGGTAGTGGCAACCCCGAGGCACCCTAGCCTTAAAGTTCCCCAGGATCCTGCCATTTTTTGGCAGGACGGGACTTGACGATCCCGGGGTATCCGAGTCATTGCGAACATTCCCCAGGACACTGTCACTTGGCAGACATTAAATGATTCTGGGATATCCGGATCAAAAAGTAAACGGGTAGTGCACAATTCCGAGGCGCCCGAGTCTTAAAGCTCCTCAGGATCCTATTAATTTTTGGCAGGACGGGACTTGGCGATTCCGGGGTATCTGAGCCATTGCGAACATTCCTCAGGACACTGTCACTTGGCAGACATTAAATGATCCTGAGATATTCGAATCAAAGTAAGCGAGTGTTGAGCGCGCAACCCCTAGATGGGGTCTCCCTGTAGACCCCGTGCACGAGGTCCCAGGGGTTGTTATGTCTTCCTGGGACCGTAACAGAACCCATGTGTTTGTGGAAAATGATGGTACAGGCGTTTTTCGATTTTTCCATCGCCATTCTTTCGGCAGAGGATGGAATGATAGCTAGGACGTAGAGTTGAAGGAAGGGAAGAAAGTTGCGTATTCCAAGAAAGTGAAAAAGTGAAGTCGTTGCTTTTGGGCTTCCCGTGTATATACTAGTTGTATAGCGTTTCAAGTTTGCAAAATGTGCCATTAATTGAATGGTATTTTTGTAGGGGAATGTTTGTGTAGAAACGATGAAAACCATCGATCAAAGTAACGAAGGATCACAGAACATGGCATGGTGGAGAACATTTTCGACCGTATATAACAATCGTTAATTAAAGCAAAACCATTCGAGCTTGAATGTTTCTGTGCAGTATATTTTTGTATGACATTTTTACATATTGTAAAAAATACTGTGATCGTTACGAAGAGACTGCAGATTACAAATATTTCAGAATATAACGACACGTGGAACAAGACAGATTGATAGGTTTATCTGGTAAATGAAAATACGTACTTTAACCATGGCGCTGTTGACGGTCATCTCGACGACGTGAAGAGTGTAATTTTGCCGGCGGCCGTCGTCGTTGAAGCGAATTTCTCCAGTCAACCCTTCGATTTCAACCTAGAAGTAATTTCAAGCGGAATGCAAGAAAATTCTCGTCTCGTTGACAATGCATAATGAATCCTTCTCGAACGTGAATTCATCTCTTTTCAACGAAAAGTATCTTACAATTTTCCTCGTCGAAGCACTGCTCTTATTTTCATGAATTACGTTATCTATCGTCGCAAACATAAAAATATATTTTCTGCACGAAGAAAATAGATTATCATCTGAGCAGAATAAAACAATTAATATTTGTTTAGTCTATAGCAACGAGAGATACTTGTGTCATGGAATATGCAGTACCAAATTTTGATACTTTGAAAAAAACTTTGGTTCCTTGTTACTTTAAAAATTTTGATACTTTGAAATGACTAATCTATTTTTATATCAATAATTTAATTTGAAATTATCGTTTAGACAGACACGAAGGAGATTGTACGGTAAAGAATTTTCAATGTTTTAATTTGGATAAATTCGAAATCGTGTTCATTTACATGAATATTGAAGTAAATGTAATTCCCAAAACGTGTCATTTTTGAGTAGCAAAACTTTCTCTGACATTGGCAGGCAATTCTCGCGGTCGGTTCCATCCAATCGAGAGTACATCGACGGCTAGAGGAGGGTGAAACTTCCGGGGGTAAGAGTAACTATGTGTACATAGACTGTCGATTGGTAGAGGACTATTTGACGTGGACGTAGGAATTCCGTTAGAGTCAGAATAACCGCCAATTACTGTCAGTAGCAGAGAGACGTCGGGAAGGTTTCGTGGCAATTTCGGTTGCCAGGACATTCGAAACATATTGAGTATTTCTACCCCATCCTATACTCTTTAAGTATCCTAAAATCTTTCTTTTCGTAACATCCAATGTCGAGGTCATCGCGGAAGAAGTAATCGTGGAGAACAAATATCATTTCAACATCCCCAAAAACATAAAACTAAAATGATATTCACAACGTTGAATTAAACTTAGTTTGTAATACTACAAAATATATTATTCTTTCTACCTGGATACTCTCTACAAGTTTGCTATTATTAGAATTAAAATGTTACATAAAAATAATAGAGATTGTTCAAGATGAAGTTAAGAAAAGACATTTCTAATAATCAATTATGGTTTTAACACTTCACGGACTGGTAGCCGTTTAATTGGCTTTTCGGGCTCAACACTTTTGGAATTTTAACTTACTAATTGGTTGCTATGACAATTAATAAATTATTATTTTTCATTGCGGTTAACCGTGCCAAGGATTCAGTGAAGAAACTTCTCAATTTTCGCAGAGATATCAGTATCAGGGAAACATTTGCGTGCAAGTGACCGATCAGAAGTGGGCAGGATGTTAAAAAATACCGGTCGGTAAAGTGTTAACACTCTAATGGCTATCGATGAGCAGCATTTTCTTACCTTTCTGAGAAGTCTCGAAATTTTATCTCCGTATTCGAATGGCGTGACCCACCCGCGACTATTGTTACAATCCAAGGATCTCGTGCCGTTCGTAGGCTGACTACTGCCAGGAATTCCCGTTCTCCTCACGTTGCTTCTATCTGGCTTTTTTCGTAGAAACTTGTTGAACGCTTCGACGAGAACAAACACGGCATCGTACATCAGTGCTGCTTGTGCCTAATGCAAAAGGTTTGATCGCTTCGTCATCGTAACTTTCTCGCACTAAAGCTTTCTGAATTATTAACACTAGATTTACGGAGCCAATTTGACTCACTCAAAATTTGATTACTATATGTATAATATGATTGATTGGTTAATTTTTTAATAATAAATCTTACATTTAAATTGATTTGGAACTATTTTCTTTACAAAAGACTTCAATTTTCTTGTATGAGTCAAATTGGCTCACTTCAAATAAATAGGTGTATCACCACCCGTAAATCTCCTGTTAACGCATAAACAACGTGGAAATTCTGCGTTTTAATTTCAACACTTGTTCAAATAAGATGCTAGATCGGATAGTATACCTTGTAATTATGATAATAAAACAAATCATTCTTTCCGTCTTTTTCAATTTTACGTTCGTTAACATGACCATCCGGTGCGCATATTTTCCAGGTGCTAATATTTTCGTAACGAAAGGAATTCAATATGCTTCGTTTTTTCCAATATTCGATATGAGTATCGAATACCACGCTAGTTTCATCTGCTTGGTTTGATTTACTATTTTCAATAAAAAAGATAGATAGTTTTATGGCTGTACTTAGCGCAGATTCAGTGATATTTGGTTTTATCCATTAGAATTTAAAATTCAAGTGTACCGTGTGTTGTAATAACAAAGTGAGTCGAGAATGAAAACACTTCAACTTGGAATACGAATCTCAAAAAGAAGTCAAACTCCGACGCATGGTTCAGTTTCGATTATATCTTGGAATATTGGCAGGCACATTCTAATACACCTCGAGTTACAGATCTTCGTTCGAATTACCTCTCGAGCCTCAAATCCTTTCTCTGTGATCCTTTCTCATTGTCACAAACACTTCACTGGTTCTAAGTATCCGAAGGCAAGACGGAAATCAGAGTAGATCGAAGGTAGTTCGAAGCAGAAATCAGAGAAGCCATATGTTTTCGATATTGAGTACAAAAATTGCAAGCTGATAAAATATTATTGAAAAATCACTAATATCCTCCAAATATTAAAGAGAGCTCTTACGTGTTTCAAAGTTAAGACCTCAGAGAAAAATCAATCAAATGAATCCATTGAATTCCAATTCACTTCGTAATTAATAAGATAAAGAAGTTCAAAGGTTTAGAATTTCTTCTCAAAAGTTCAACGGAAAAAAGAGCATACATAAGATATATACATACGGAAATAGATTCGCGGCCGGCTCCTTGGGACGTGGCAGGATCAAGTCGATGCCAGTCAGTCAGGAAATCCTTGACGTAAGGTCGAGTGGCATCGACGATGCGAAAACCGGTGATGTTGATGGCACCGTACTCGATCACCTCACTTTCCCATCGGTCGTCCATTATCTGATTACACCGAAACGACGGTAAGGATGTAGTACGACGTGAAGGATACGGGAGATCGCGATGTAGCTCGTAGGTTCGAGTATTTCTCTTCGGATGTCCTCGCGGATAAAGGATACCACGAGGAGTTGCAGCTGGTACCGGAAGTGGTGTTGCTTTCTCGCGTGCCGAAGCAGTTCATTTATCTGAGATCGTTTGCCTTTTTGGCTTTGAATCTCTCAAAAAGGAAAACTATTCTTTTCGAACAATTTATCAATGTTCCCGATATTTGAAAAGTTTGAATAAAACAATAATTTTAAAGAATATAATAAATGTTTAACGATCACGTGGAAAATTGTCATAGTTATATAAACAGGCGGAAAAGGTGTAATTACAATTCATGGATAGATGGAAAAGCATAGTAATTTCTGTATGAGCTGTAACGCAGAAATTGGCGCATCCGTGTTTTGTATAACAAGAATGGACTTCAAGAACGACGCGATAAATGACAATGGTGTTTCTCGTTGGGACTGTGGTATATGCACATCAACGTATGCCTCGCTATCTTCTCGTGCAAAGACACATAATGGTCCTCGCTTCTTGCTACTAGCCCCAAACCGCTAAACATGAGCGAAATTGTCTCGTAAATTTCAGCAAGGTAGATAGAGAGAAGGAGAGACAGAGCGGAAGGGTGCAAACACCTAGCACCGGGTAGTGCAATTTCACGTAAATTCGAATTTCTTCGATTATCTTGGAATTCCTTTCGACGTTGCAAATACGTGTCCTGTTTCCGAAATGAAGCCGAGGACAACGGAGTGGCAATTTCGCGGGGGAAGGAGCGAGGGAAGGAGATTCGGTCGTGTTTTTCATAAATCGTGTAGACTCACCAATCCGCTCAACAAGTAGTGATACGTTCTCTTTCCAAGAGCGACATCCCTTACGTGACTGACGACGATGTCTTTTGCCATGTCTGTGGGACAGTCCAGGACGACGTATTTGTTGCTCCATCTGCGAGAAAGAGTTCGCTTTTAATCGACTGCTTTGAAGAGATGGAAAAATTGTTGGTGGAAACCCGAGTCGAAAATTTCAGCCCAAAATCCTCCTAAATTACCAAATAACTTAGGATATTTAGGCTGAATATGGAAAAATATGTTACATATAAAAGAATGCAAATTTTAATTCCACAATCGCCCTACACTTGTTACTTTTTGCCACTTTTACCTAGTTTAGGAGCAATTTAGGCTTCATACAGCCCAAAATAATCCTCAGCATTCTATAACGAGGAGCTTTAGAATTGGATTGGAATTGGAGTAGAATGATCGAGGTCCAAAAAAATTCTCGATATACTAAAAATTAATTTGGTTTAGGAGATTTAGAATTTATATGGAATAAAATGATAATTTAATTCCAACTTGCTCCTGAAAGCTCTATTTTTAGAATATCAGTCGACAGACTTGGAACTTCTGAAATATTTTCAGGTGGTGTCAGATTAAATTGGAATAAAAATTTTACCTGATCAGTCCATATAACTCCTAAAAATCATATTTACAGGACTTTGAGGCGCGTAGACACACTAGTTGAGGATTTTGAGGTTCAAAATGGTATACATAATTAAGCGGCAAATGAGAGATCAAAAGAATCTAGGTTTCTTTTTAGGCTGGACTTTTCGACTCGGGAATACTTTGGAAATTGTAAATACAAGAGAAACAGGGTGTTCTGATAAGATTGGTTCAGCATAGATTGCAGTACTTGTGGAAATGGTTTAATTATTATTTAATAGGAAATTGAATTCTGATTAACAATTAATTTTTCTTTTCGGATGGATTGGAATAAGTATTAGTTGAATTTCAATCATTGCGATATTTATATTCGACGCTGCTAAATTCATTCTTTTCCAATCCCCTTATAATTGAAATTTGTCGAATTCTCGCAGGAACGGCGACTCTGATTAGATGAATCGTAAATATCAAATTTCATGGGTTGCCTCTATTCAGAGAGAATTTAATTTTACTGCAAGTTTTACAATTACAATTATGGTTGGTTTATTGTCTTGAAATTAATTTGCTCTTTTCAATAACGATACGTTTTCGAGATATAATTATAAATTTCCGACAATGACGGTTTACTTGAATGGAAATGATAACAGTGACCGGACGAAGATCGTGCTCGTCTCCCAACGAATTTATAGTACGCGGCTCGATTCTTCTCGCGATAAATTCGGGTTTGTAACGAGCGGGCTTGTTCCCCGACGATTTGCAATAGTCGCGTTTTGTTTTCGGTAACTACAATGTACGCTGGATTCGAACTCATTGTCACGACTCGTTGTTGATTACCTGGATCGCGCAAATGCGTGTCCGACGGTAAATTACGGCAGAGATACGCACCGACCACTCGTATTCCGACAAAAGCGTGATCCGTCAGAATGTCGGAATGTGGACAGAGTTTACCACCCCGAAAATAATAGCCGTACTAATCCACAGAAAACAAATAAGAGACGGAGGTCTTTGTCTCGTTTTTTTTTTTTTAAATTTTAAATCTCTCGTGCTTACAATTTCTACAATTATTCTAGAGACCAAATCATCCAAAGCAATTTGAAATGAGTTAACCCCTTGCCGTGCGATTTATTTTGCGACTGCCTCCGCAATAATTCAGAATTGAATTGGTAAAATAAACTTAACATAATGTTAATATTATAGAAAAACTTTTAAATATTTTTAACTTGATAGGATTTGCAAAATTTACAAATTTTCTACTTACCACGCCATGAATGTACTAGTTATTCCATGACAAGGGGTTAATTAACACTAGAACTACCAAACCAATCAAACTGACTGGTACACAATTTTTTCCAAAAATTCTCCAAGTTCATAGAAAAGTCGTAGAACAAAAATTCTGCATCCATCACAAAAGACATAAATCACCGAATTGATGATCCTTTCCGCCACTCGATTCCTTCTTTTTCAAAGTACTTATATCATATATTTAAATATGATAGATTTAACGCCGGTAGTTCTAGTGTTAAACTACTTTTTACAAAAATTCTAAACTCTGCGTTTAGTGGGGAAGAAATCGATTTAATTTAAAACTTAAATTGCGATATTTCAGTGAATCATGGTCCACTTAAAATACATTGTCCTAGTCAAAATAAATTGTAGCAGTTAAAAAGGAAATAGAGAATAAAGGGAAGTAGAGTACTTGTGCTGCTTTTATTTAGTAGTATTTAGTACAATCTACGATTAAAGACACCGTCAAGAATAAAAGGACGACGGAAAGCAGGAGACGCGGAGACATCGAAAATTCTAATGGAGCGACCATTTAATTACACGAGCAACGATCGCAAACTAGCGGGTGCGGCAAAGGTCCATCGAAGTTACGGTCGGACTCACCGATTGAGTTCCTCCAAACTGCGTAGGAAATCGATTGCCTCCGACATGTTTTGTATTCGTTTGACCGTCTCGACTTGAAAGGACTCGTTTCCCGGCTTCAAGCCCTGATAAATCTGTTGTAGCCTGAGCAGACCTGGAACAGAATTGAATTTACTGGTATCCGCGGTGAGAGTTTAATACGAGTTGGAAAATTCTCGGATGGACGTGGACGAGCGAGCGGTTCGCCGCTTCACCCTCTATATACATACGTCTTCCAGAAATTACGCACGCACGATTGCGCGTCACATAGACCGTATCGTAATTCATTGGCAGGCTCTGTTTGGTTTGCGGTTTTCGCTTAGATTGAAACATCCCCGCTGACCACGTTGCGCTTTCGAATCTACCGCTGCTTTTCCAGATTTAAGATAAAAATACACACAGATACTCGAGCATTTCCATACGCCGTTCGAACTTTCGATCCGGGTAATTAAAGCTGATGTATCTGCCTGTATTCCTGTAATCTTTGAAATTCTAAATTGGTCTTTTTGAAATTACAAAGATATTTTTTCCACCTTTTCCTCAGATTAAGATGGAACGGACGATTCCTTTATATACTTCAAATATTTATTAGAAGGTCCTGTCGACATTGCGATAATAAAAAAGAAATGATATTCTACGAAGTTTGATAATATTGTGAGCTGTTTTATTAAGGATTAGTGATGGTTTTTTTTTTTCTAAAATTTCAAGTTCTCACGAACAATTTAATACGGCGCATAATATACGCACCGACCCGAGATTAATATACAGGAATCGCGTACGTGGGAAAATTGATTCTGCTCGAACACCACGGGAACTAGTTTTGGCGCAGTCCTCGCGCGTCAACGCCTCCAGCAAGTTTTGCACACCTCGCGGCCGATTCGGTTCGCGTAACACTTGCCTCTTTTCGCTCTTCAACTTCTCGTTACTTTTACGATCGTGGCCAACCGGGTGTAAGTTACGACGGGGCATCGACCTCTAGGAATTACGGGGAACGAATTGTCGTCCTTTAAGAAAACGTTTTTTAAACCGCGTCGATAATTTGAGTCGTACAAAGCTTGGAAGAATGTGAACAAAAATTTCGCATGATAGGCATAGAAAAATTAAGAAGTAGCAATGTTAGAAGTCTCAGCATTTGTTCAAAGAAACGAAGAACCAATCGTTTTAATCTGTTAACTGCGTTCGACGTATATACACGTTAATCCAAAGTTCTATTGCGGTAGTCTTTTTAACACGTTGACTGCCGTGGGGGTCACCGGTGACCGGCGCTATTGAATTCTATGAAATTTTATGTCACTTTGAAATTGCAATATTTATGAATTTTCAGACATATTTTATATTTAAATCTTGGTGTTTAAAAGATAAAGGTGTGCCGAATAACAATCAATCTATATTTTTAAAATTTCTGTTTTATAAAGATGTGAATTTAATAGAAAAAATTTCGCTTCAGTAGAAACAGTGAATCTAGCGAAATACGGTTGGCGTTCATCGTGTTAATACTAAATTGTCAATTCCTCATCAACTAAAAACGTGATTCTTCCACTTTTTACTTTCCATTTATTATTAAAATATATAATGGAAACATTTTCTCTGTGTTCCACGTACATATCTGTCATTGGTCCATTTTAATTCCGTACCCTACGAAGGATTCTTAAAACTAAATTCCGCAGTTAACTGATTAACTGTGTTACTAGTTCCAACGTTAAGATTGTAATACTTCATGATTCATAGCCAAATTAAATTGTCCCCTCGATGCACCAAAGAATCATTCGTCTTAATTGTATCAACAATTTTCGATGCAAGGAAATTTCTTTTTCATCTATCACAATAATTGTTGAACCGAGAATCGTTCGATTCAAAAAGAAAATGGCAAGGTGAAGGATATAAATTGAAAAGTAGAAAAAAGAATGACCCAACTGGCGTGGAAAGAAGGATCGACGGATGGGCAAGAATGGGAAAAATCAAGAGCAAGTAGTTCTGTTGGTTTGGTAACGTTGTCGTGGTTTTTTGCGGGTGCATGCGTGAAACTGATGGCCGGGTTAACGAGCAGCTTGCGTACTAGTTCGCGTATTCTAAAAGAGCTTGCATTTCAACGAGTACCGAGCTTTTCGTCAATGTCGCCAGTTCCGACGCCTTCTTGCACACTTTTCTTACTGCAGAGTTCGTGGCTGCCGACTGACCCGAAACATAAGAGCCCTTGCTATTACCTATTTTTCACGTCGAGGAAGAAAACTATGGGAAGAAAATTTTCTCGATTAACCTCGATCTTAGCGAATGCTTTTAATTGCATTATTGTTGATCCATGATAATACTGATAAGTGTAGAAGGACATTTGGTAAAGTGCACTCTAACAGTTTATAGAGGAAAAGTATAATCGAGTTTATGAGAATTTAAAGAAAAAATGTCCTCGTGTAATATTAATGACGTTGCAGTGAATATTTTGAGAGAAGTTACGTACTTGAGATTTCAGGTTTGCAATCTTACTGTTAGACACGCGTATTTACAAATCCTCGTCTCTCTCTAGATCACGAACGTAGGACAGGGTGGTTCGTTACGATTCGAGACTATTCTGGGGATAGTGTATACGATTCCTACAGTTGTTGCAATTAAATCGCATTATGTAGTCGATGTAATCAAGAAACTAGCTTCCAAGCTTCGGTGTGCATTTGTAACACAGCGTCTTAGGTCGGTGAGAGCCTATGTGAATGTTAGAATTGAAGCGTGATTAGGATAAAATTGAAGAGTGATAGCAGAATAGGGTTCGTAATATTTTTTATATTACAACGTAATTTTAAACATAGAAAATGAGAAATATCAGTTCCCTAATTGAAGAATCGTTGCGAAAGGATTTTTAGAAAAAAGTAATACTTCAATGACTATTAAGACTCAGACTATATTCATCCTTTACTTTAGGAATACAATTAGGTTTATTGACTAAAATTAATTATTAGGTGGACCGGAAAGTAATCTCGTTACTCCAGATATTTTGCTCAAAAATCAATTGATTTTTTATCGATCCGTCATTGAAAATTTTCACACTACATAGAAAAAGGTTGTTGTGTAACGAGATTGATTACATTCTTCGTTAAAAGTAAAAATTTGTTAGAAATTTATTTGCTTGAATTTAATGTAACGAAACGATATTACTTTCCGATCCTTCTAATACATTCGCTTTCAATTCTCAAGCTGTCCACAATTGAATATTGTAAACACTAATTATAAAATGAGACTTATATTCTTGTTATAATTTTCAATCCTAATAGTACAGTCGTGGCGAAATGGAAATTATAAATCAGCAATAGTTGTAGAACCATTTCTATGTTAACATCTGCGACGTTGGTCGAATCCCGAAAGCTGACGCGACTTCCTAATGGTTACCAGTTGGCTAATTAGGGACGCATCGTTAACGTGGACTTCGATGGACGGTCACGTAAAGGCGACGAGCTTATACGTCAATTCTGAACGTTTCACGAGGCTTTATTGACGCGGATAACTAAACCAGCAATATCTCTGATATGTCTCCTACCAGGAAAACGTCAATATAACGTCATGGTTAACATTTCGCCCGTCGTCCTCTCGGGAGAAGCGGCCCGTCTCTGACTCCCCTTCGATTCATACTTTATTTCACGAGAATTCGCTTTTTTAAGTATCCAAGTTTCTCCGTATATTGGCCGACTTTTGAGGAAACTTGGAATTCTGGGTCGAACCTGCAAGCTCCATCGAGATTCTTCTCTCGTTCGAATCGTTCTCTGTCGCAGTGAGTCTTGACAATTTGAAAAAAGTTATATCACCAGAGTTACTTTAATTCTCTTTAATGTGTTATAGAATGACTTGCTACTGGTACGTTTCAGTAACCCCAATTTATAACAAGTAGTAAAAAAACTTACAATTTTTTTTACCGAGGATACGTGATTATTATTTATAATATTCCTATTTAATGATAAATTTTCTCAATTAACCCCTTGCCTTCCAATGACATGTGACACACGTGTTGCAGTAAATGGAATAGAAAATATTTAAGTTTTCCAAAAACTGTTAAATGGATCTTATCAGTAGGTCGGGAGATGTTGAAATTACTTCTATACTATTAATATTGCGTTAATTGATACCGGTATATAGGAAATCAGTGATAGATTATCATTCCAACAATTAGTTTTGAGCAATTACACTTATTACGCGTTCAGTCACAAAACAATTCGTAAGGCAAGCGGTTAAACCTAATATTGCTGTTTAACACTAGATTTACCAAACCAGTCAAAATGACTGGTGCACAATTTTTTCCAAAAATTCTACGGGTTTATGAGAGAGCCGTAGAATAAATATTCTTTGTCCATCGTATAAAACATAAATTACCGAATCTATCATCTCTTCCGCATCTTAATTTTCCTTGCTTTGAGGTACATATTTAACATATTTAAATATAGTCGATTTCACGCTGGTAAATCTAGTGTTAATGAGAATATCTATGTGTGCATTGACAAGAAATGTATTTGTCGTAGCATCCATTGTCGATAGTCCTTGAAATAAGACTGTTACCTCAAATGGTTCAGCGCCATTAAAAAAATGTCAATATTCATGTTAAATATACAATAACATCACCAAAAATCCAGGTATAGGACTCACAATTCTCAGTACTGCCCCAAATTTCAAACAAGTAACATCCTCTCTGAATTAATCGTTGCCCCCACATTGGTTCTCAATTCCGCGAGAATCTTCGATAATACAAAAAGTGCCTCTGGGAGGAAGAGTACGAAAGCGAAGGTGCTAAACAAAATTCTTTAAAGAAAATATCCCACGAGGAATTTCATTTCAAAGCGTTCTTTGAAGTCAGAGCTCTTCTTCGATTCAAAAATACTCAGCGAATCTGATTCGACGTCAAATGCATGAGTCTCCGTCAGAATTATTTCTCCGGTTGAAGTCGGAGTTCTCCTCGTGCTTTCTCTGGACGAATATACCCGTTTCTCCTTCGAGACTCGTTCGATTTCAATTACCAGATTGCCGTGATGAAAATGGACATTCCACGTCCCGAAGACCGGGCTCGGTGGCGTGCGAGAGCTTGTGAAATTTAGTTTATAAAATACGGCCGCTCTTGCAAATTCGTGCACGAAATTCCCGTCGAGAGGCCTCCAACGAAACTTTTACCGTCGATAGAAACTCCTACGTTTTATTGCGTCTGTATTCCCGTTCGTCACGCTCGGTTTAGCGTTTGTCCGCGTTCAAAGTCCCAGAATCCGATTAGGAGTTAAGTTCCCGTTGTTGGCTTGGTGGAAAGAAATAATGGCACGGATTATAATGCACCAACGAAATATACACATTGGACAGCCTATAATAATCCGTTTATTGTTTATAATGAGATGTTTTTTTAATTTAACACTTTTGATTCATACAAATTTGTTGAATTCCAGTTGGTTGTTGTTGATGGAAACTGTTGATAAAGCTTTACACGTAATTTTAACGAGGTGGAAATAAAAGTATTCACTGTTTTTTATTGATTTATTGTACGTTGTAGTATAAATCTCTAAAGGGTAGATTTGTTGGAAGATTTATATTGCCGAAAAACATTTTCAAAGAAACAGCAATAAGATTCGAAACGGTGAGACCGCTTTGATCCTTCCACCTATCTGTCTCTGGACTAAGGATCTTCCTTCCAAGGATTTCTCCCTTTCCAAAGATTGCCGTTAGTCGATGAATGCGCCCATAATCTTTTTATCCGATAACCGTGTTTCCGAGTGTAATAATTCGATTCTGGTGTGTCATATCTACCGTTATATTCTCAAATCCGACGATCCATTGTGACAAACGAACCTCCGTTCGGCTGTTGTGTCATAGAGTTTGTGATACTTTCTTTGATGTCGATAATATTTTTGTCATAAAAGCAACGTGTGCTTATCAAAGAATAACAACTTTCTCCCATCGTCTTTTTCATCGCCGAAACGAAAAAATACTTAAAATTTAGTAATTCAATACAAAAGATACTTGACCACCTCAACAAAAAATAAATCTCTGCAAATAATTTCAATGATTGACTACAAACCGACCGTATAGTCATTCAGCACATACCTAACTCAGAGATAATTAATTAATATAATCCGAAGTACTATCAAATCCAGAAATAAAAGTAATATCCTTATTGCAACCACAGATACCCAAAATATCAGAAAATCATTTCTCCGAAAATTCTCTCGCTAAATATTTCCATATCTTACAATTTACTAAGAAACAGCAGCACTGTCCCGGTAAATGACAAACAATCTGAAATGAACATTCTCCTTCTAATTAGTCGTGGTACGTAGGCCCGTATCGATGAAGAGAATCGCGCATAACGCCGCGAGTGTTTTCAGGCGCGCATTCAAAGATCGACATTCGCCTGGATAGGCGAAACTCTTGGCATTCGAGGAATCCTGGCTGCCGCCTCATACGGCAGGCTTGCGGTTTCTCCTACCGTGTACTTGGAGGCGGAAATGCCATCGAGACTGCCGGAAACTAACGTCGAAATATACCTACATAGCCGAGAAGCGCGCACTCCGCTGCGCTGTCTGATTCCATCCTCGGCTTAAAGGGGAGAACGTCTTGTTTGATCAGACAACGAACGAATAAGGGTATTATGGGATGTAAGTCTGCGGGATCAACCGTCAAAGAGCTTTCAGAATTGGAACGAATTATTTTGAAAATTATTCATCTAATTTATTTCAAGCTTTGAATATTTTATTTTTAATGTGCTTTCCGAGCATTTTCGTGGTATGATTCAGTTTTGATGATTAATGTCGGCGGTAGAATTGCGTTGTTTGATGTATGTATAAGAAATGTGCACTGTAATTACTGAAGAAGAGAGACGTCAGACAGTTAATTTGTGAAAATGTTAAGTGCATATGGTAGGATGAAAGGCTTTGAAAATCAACTCGGAGGAAATTTTTTCCTGCGAATTAGTATTTTCTCAACTTTGGGTCTCTTTATTCCGTTCAAGAAACCGAAAGAATATTACGGTCTTTGAAAGATCAGAGAGAGGTTTTTAATTCTTTAAGGCACGGTGGGTTTAAGAAGGTTCTATCTTCTTCTTATCTTGAAAGGATTGGTACTATTTTCTTTAATTCGTCTTGAAAAATTAAAATAGGGAATAGTACTTGTGTCTCATATGTGTAAGCGACAATTGAATTTTTATTTAGAATGTTGTTTACAAAGACATTTTACAAGCATCGATAGTAATAAAATAAATAAAATAATGTTTTCTTGCACTCACAAGAAATGTTATTTTCAATCATTAGCAGTCGATAAATTTATATAGAGCAACGTATTCGCATTTATTACCCGTCTACCTATTGTAATCTAAATTTTTTAGTAAAAAAAACTGACGAAAATTGTGGACCACTGGTACCAATATCGCCCTAGATACGAAAAAGCCGATCAAACGTGATGCTACCCTTTGATACCAAAATGGAAGCCCCTCTTTTTCCGTGTCTCTTCGATCGGTGAACACCTAAAATATTTTACAATATTCTAATCCTTATTCCACTGTGTCCGTGCGAATGTCGCAACAAAATGTCGCCAAATTACCCACCGCCATTTTCTATACCAATCCCGATGTTCTTTGCATCCAACGGCATTGGCCACATTGGAAATTTCCAGTGGGGTTCTGTTTGCCAATTTCGGGCCCGTATTATTCGTTCGATGAAAGAGAAATATTTTTTCAACGAATTTTCGACTCGTCGTCATGGTTTCCAGCTTTTTTGCTTGCTGATTCGTGTTTTAAGCGACGATCAATAACACAGTGGGTGTTACATTCGGAAAATACTTGCGTTTCGACAATGGTACATGATGATAAGGGTGGAAGGAAAACAAACTATTTGATGGAAGGCTAGAATATACGAATAAAATCGAACACGATGGCGTATTTTGTCTGTATTACGAGTATGGAGTTAAAAGCTCGGATTTCCAATTAATAGATTCGAATTTAAATTCTCACCGTCTCTGACATTTTACCCAAGTCAGCATATAGTAGTATAATCTCATCTCAAGGTAAAAACTACAAAAAAAAAGGGAAAAGAAAATGAATTTGAAATTTTTCTTGAACACCTCCTCCAAAATTCACACTTTGTATCGATGAAAAATCTGCATAGATATTTTATCTGATACTGTGATCAAAATGAAACCAGACACCATAGGCATTACCATACAAGGTTTCCCGTACTTACAATTAGTTCTGTTACGTGTTACATGTGCCATTCTGTCGCTTATTGTGCACGTAACTGAGCTTAGTAGGGTAAGCCTTCTCTCCCTGTGCCATTGGCTATAGTGTCAGATTCAATTTCCCTTGTTGTACACCCTTGTATAACACTCCTGTGAATACAGTTAGATCTCTCTATTTAAATTTCTTTCTTCCCCTCTCATCGATCCCGCATATATTTACACATTACTACCATAAAGTAAAAGCATTGTAATTTGCATATCCCAAATTACCTACAGTACGAGAAATAGCATCGTATAGTCCAATCGTTAATAGCGAACGCGTTATGTACGTTTCATTAATATTACATCATGTCGATATTAACCCAGAGTCCTGTGTCAGTTTTATACGAAATCTATATCCTATATTTATCGAGTTATCAACGACACACAGGATTACAAATTACCTGGCACTAATGTGGGATATCGTTTATTGATTATACCATGTACGGCTTTGACGACACCTTCGTGGAAGAGATTCGAGTATGGCCTCATCTTGAGGAGCTGTTCTCGAGAGGATTATTTGGAAGGTAAGAGGCCAATAACGACATTAGTAATACGGTTGATAATCGACACTGCAAGTTAACGAGGAAGCCGTTAACTGGATTAATATCGTTGATTAACGATAACGATGGTAATGCGAAACGACGAATTAAGCGGGCCTCGATGAAACGTCAGCGAGATTCCGGCACCAAGAGGACTCGGAGGACCCGATGGTTCGGAATAACGTAGCGGATTGCAATTAGGACGTTCTGCGATCACGACCAGCAAATTAACGAGGGTGCCTGAGTAGAATTTAAATCGTTGAGATGATTGAAAAGCAAGGAATTTCTGAAATTCCGTGAGTCACCAGAAGACGATGAAATTATGTATGAAATCTTAGTAATACGTCTCAGCACGACGTCTAGGAAGAAAGATGTGATATTAAGAATGACATTGAAGATTTTGAAATTACAAAGAGAATTCAGAAAGACCGATGGAAAGATATGACACTATGTAATCATGAAAATATTTTATTTTGTAATGTAATTATCGTTGGTTGAAGATGACAATAGGACAATAGTGCAAGTCTAATTAATCAAGATTAGTTGAGGAAGCATCAATGAAATCAGGGTCGAGGGAGAACACGAGAAAGGTCTGATGAGCTGAAATAACGTAGAAAGTCTGATTAGCGCGTCCTAGTAATCATACTCCAGGGCAATCTGAGATATCCTTTCTTTTCCCTAATCCCAAAGGAAGGCAACGTTTCGTCCGCCTTAAGGCTGGGATATGGGACGAGGAATGGCAGGAAGAAAATGGACAAAAGTCTTCAGAATTTCTCCGACCTTTCTTCCGCTGCATTCGTCGTTGCATCGTCCTCGTCAACGAACGAGAAGACACTGGCGAGCCGTCGCCGGCTTCCTCAAACTTTCACGAAGAAGATTGGACGTGTTTCTTGGCTTTCGTGTTTTTTCTTTCTTCTTCACGTTGAATTTCATTTTTTGAAGAGCGAGTTTTTTCTTCGGAAAGGACAACGGAATCTTTGTAGTTTTAAACTCACCGCTATGGACGCAAATCGATTCTTGTCTTTCCGTTTCTTCGTGTAACTACATTCTTAGACAGTTTCGTAGGATGCAAAAACTTACGACAGCCATGCTAGACGAACTGATCACGAACAGGTTTCATTGTTGCGTGACAAATTTCATTTTTACCCGACATATGCTTTCATTCTTTACATTCCTCTTTCAAGTAGAAAGTTTAAATTCTTCATGGTCGAAATAACACTTCAAAAACGTAATCTCCAAAGCAAATATATGCATTCTGCGACATTAAACATTCTTGTGTATCAATTCATTTATGCAAATGATAGTATAATAAGTAGAAATTGATTTCACAAATAATTCCTTCGACGATGTAAATAATTGTATGCATAAATTTGCAATTCTTTCCCGTCTATCAGAATCCTGATATTCATAAAACCTGGTCTAAAAGTCTGGTTCTCGTTTGTTAAGAGTAAATGTGTTGTTCCGACGGTGAATTTCTCCGGTCTGGTGGCGTACATAATCGTTCTCTTCCATCTAGTTAACTCACGACGAAGATGAGCGTAGGTAGCAGGTGTCGGGTGACGTTCACCTGTACACCGGCAACGAAAGCACGGATAACCGAGCTTATTAGTGTATTCTGTCTCTGTTATTAACGTGTTTCAAAGCTCCAACTTTACCGGGGACAAAAACTCATCCCGCTTTATTGCTCGCTTCGCTGGGAGAATTTAATCGATGTCCGTTTAAATTTTAAGGGACCACGAACCATATGCCTTCTCAGTGCACTCTGTACGATAATGCGTTTGCATCGAAGAATAATATTTATGGAAATACTACGCGGTGATGTACTGGGACACATATGTGTTTTATGATTTGAAAGACAGCGCACTTATGGAAAACATTTTATAATTATTGAACGTTAGAACTATCGATGATTGAGACATCGAAACTACTAATTGACTGGTTTGATTGGTTTCATAGTGCAACATAATTCACAGAAAATAAATCGTTATGAATTAGAAATCATTGGAGAACACTAATCATCTTGATAGTTTTAATGCTTGTTTTACGATGAAAATTCAATTAGATCCATTTTAATCCGGTAAATTTGTGGGATTACTTTAGATAGAAGTATTTAAAAGAAAATTTTGCTATCAAATTACAAGATTTTCTTGAGCGCATCGTCCAGAAATAAGTGGATAGGATCGATTTGTCTGTGGTGCAAATTGAACGAATGCCCACGTCGAGTATCGGGCTACTCTAGCTTTGAAATCGCTATCCCCTCGTATCTAGTAATGGAAATTACCATTACCGTTGGAATACGCGCCGATTTCACGATGCCTATTGCGAATATTCGCCGATTATATTCACCGTGCTATTATTTATCTCTTTCATTTTTCTTCGCCAACAACCGCGTTCAATTCACGCAATATCGCAGCGGCTCGTTTTTCATCGATTTCCAAAACTCCTAAACTCCCATCGGTATTAATACCTTTCAAATTTTGTACGGAAAAAAACCTAACCCTCCGAGTAAAAATGGGGACATTCCGATGTGCGATCATTTCCGATCGGTATACATCGTGTTAGATTTCAAAAAAAAAAAAAAAAGAAAGCAACAACAAATAAATCGTTGGCTACCGTTTATCGGGGGCTTTCAAAAATCGACGAAACGATTTTTATCCTATCATTCGGATCAAAGATCCGTATGACAGTGAGGGATAAATTGCGCAACGCGATCACTGGTATTCACCGCGGTATTTGTCCCGATCGTGTTCACAGTTTCCCTTCCCGATTCACGGTTTGCTCGTAGCTTTCATGCCTCAGCGATGACGGACATCGTTTAAATGCGATTCGTCTCTCCGTTTGGATCGTTAAGGACAAACACCATAAATCGATGGAAAAAATTTGTGAAGTCAAATCGACCAAGTATTTTCAATATTGATGGTCTCGATGGCGGGCTGCATGGAATATTGGCAATCAACTTTTGCATTTCCTTTAGCATACGAACAATGAACGGAATAATGGGTATTTAGGTGAATAGAAGGTTCGAATTACGGGGTTCGTAATTAGGAGCACGTTAAGCCACGCTGTAATCAGGGTATATCGCGTTTCACGACAGCTCACTGGAAAAATATCAGCGCCCGCGGTTTAAAACTCTCCCCTTCCTGTGAAAGGAGCTTTTGTATAGCGCGGCTTGCGCAGAAATTCTGGAAAACAAAAACCGTGAACGCATCGACGAAAAGGGAATTTCTGCCTGGTAAATACCAATCCGATTACAAATAAATGACGAACCATTGCGTACTAGGAATTACAGTTTGTCTATCGTCGACCCGCGGTCAGTATGTTGGATTGAGTATTTCTAAAGGTTTTCGTATTTCATGCGAAGGTTTAACAGAATGAAAGATGTATGGAATCTTCCAGAAGTTTGAAAATGAAAACTTAATTGTTTGATAGAAAGTTCATGGATATTTCGAAAATTGAAGATACATGAAAATACAATTCTGTAATAGTACGAGTTAGAAGAGCTCAGAGAATGGAGTATCGGATTTGTAACACAAGAGGTTTCAAGCTCGGATTTGTCTCTGGAAAAAAATAATTTTAAAAAATTCACAAAGTCCGTGTAACGTTAAAATCTAACTCTAAAATTCAAACTAAAAAGAAATTTCCACTTATAAAAATATCATCGCTACCGTAATAAATGAACGCCAGAGGAATATTTTTCTACCAACGTTGACTTGAGATTTGTTAATTTGCTAATGGTACAACGAATCTCGTGCAAATATATAACAATTGTAGACTCCGTGACAACTAGAACGAGAACATGCGAAGAGATTGAATCAGTGGATCGACTTGGTTACCTGTGCCCGGTCGTTTTCAGGGCCCACAGGGTAACAGGGAGGCATGGTTAAACCCCGTTAAGCCTGAGTTAAACGCCATCATAGTTCGCCAGTATTGTCTCCCGCTCAGCGGCGCTCATGAGGGTAAATAGAATATTCCGTGGCGGCTGGGATCATTTGCCCCGGGAAATTAATTCTACTTCCGTCGGAGTTTCTAGAAGCACCTAGTCATTGCCGATGAGATGAATTTCATCGACGGAAAATTGACACCGAGCTCGAAACGGTGACGACAGTCTCGGATTTGGAGATCTTGAGGAAGAGTAATTAAATTCTCGTTGGGCCTTTGTAACAACCGATAGCTTTGTAATAAAGATATTAGAATCGAAGAACATTAATTGACACGTACGTCTATATTTGCCGGCATAACTCAAATTAAAGTTACCAAGAAAATTTATCATCGATACATTGTATTTGAGAGCCACATTTAACAAAAGATTCTGAACGTCCCGTAACGGGACGAATCTGGTGCCTTTCAATGCAGAAATTATGATTCTTCGTGTACACTAACTAATGCTAACGTGTAAAATTCATTTAATTAATTTTTTAGCAAAGTTCAATTTTCTATTTCTCTCGATTGTAGAAAAATCAACCATCCTACGGTCATATTTCCACCCTGGCACGATTATTAGTCGAGATGACACCATTAGCAGAGAAAATTGAGAGATATGAAACTTTAAATATTTTTAGTCCTTTCAGGAAAATTTTCATGAGTTCGGGATCACCGGAAGTCGGTCGAATTTTTAAAAAGTTGAAATTTGAGTTTCCCGGCTTTTTATTCGCCTCGGTATGTAAAATTTGGTATAGAAAGGACGTATTGAATCTCGTTACTAAAAAGTATCAATCCCGTCGCATCGATCATCAAGGAAGAAAGAAAGGAAAAACGAAAGCTCTTGCATTTTCATAATTCATACACATCGCGGAAACCATCGTATCGGTTGGCAGAACCGGTGGATGGAGAGTTTCCTCTTCAAAATGCGGAGCAACGCGATGGCTGAGTCACGTATGCGAGCCGGCAGAATCTCTCGTGCGAAACGTCCGTCGAGAGAAGAACGGCGGAACGACGAAGAGGAGAAGCAATTTTTCTGAGCGACTCTTTGTGTTTCCGCTCGATTACCGAGTTAACGCAGACTGTCGGACGATCGGAAGGGTTTCCGGTGTCCCTTCGTACAGAGACGAAAAGGAGAGGGAACATCGAGGTTAGTCCACGAATTACCTAACCACTCGTCGACCGTATATTTATTGGCGAGCTCTCTGTGACTCGAATTTTCGAGGAAGAAGCTTTTCGAAGAGTCACGACTCTCACGACTAATTTCTCACGTGTTTCTACCCTTTATCTTCATTTCGTTTCTTGTTCGTTGCATTAATAAAATACGACCTTGCTCACTTCAAAGTCAGCTACTTTGGAGCTGATTAGCGTTGCAATGCTCGAATTAATTAAGCGGCATTAATATCCTTCTAATATTACGGACCTTGCATTATACTTTGCGAGATTAATACGTTCCAGGTACGTGCTCCAACCGTAGTCGTTCGGCAATAGAGTTCGAGAGTAAGAATTTCTCGCGCGTACACCCGTACCGTCTTCATTTTTCTTCTGGGCCGACGCAAAAGTTCCTCGGGATCCAAAATGCATCGTGCATTTCTGGATCCTGACGTTGATACTTTGTTTCTTGGTATTAAAGAACAGCCTGGGAGAAAATGTTTCCTTTCGGTTTCGAAGAATTGTTGTTTCTCTGCGCGGATTACCGGGAGCCGTTTAAATTGTGAAATAGCAAGATATTTGTAAGTAGAGTGTTGATGTAGCCTAATTAAATTCATATTAGTTATATATAAATTAACACCTTAGGAATCGCTGTAAATTATATGAGATATATTCTTAGGAACATACATTTTTTAGCAAAATAGCTCAAAAATATACAAAACCCCGTTAGCGACGGACAAGTCTTTCGTAGTCGGTGTGAATTTCCACACTAGGACTTAAGGTATTAATACCATCAACAGAATAATTTTCTTCACTATTTAACACTAGATTTACAGATGTTGATTATATACCTATTATTCTAAAGTGAGCCAATTTGACTCAAACAAGAAATTGAAGTTTTTAGAAAGAAAATAGTTCCAAATCAATTTAAATGATAGATTTATTATTAAAAAATTAACCACCCAATATATTATACATATAGTAGTAAAATTTTTAACGAGCCAAATTGGCTCCGTAAATCTAGTATCAAACTCTAACAAGTGCAATTAACGAAAGTACTAAGAAAATAAGACACATAGTCTCCTTATCCTCTCAAATTACCCCTACTCTGTTCTACCCTCTTTTCTACCTATTCCTCGACTTTCTCAATTTCCATAACATTCAGAATATCCTATTGTAATTCCCAACACCTACATCTTTCCAAACATTCCTCTTTTTATTTGTTCAAACACCGCAATCCCCATCGAAATGTCCCCCTCATTTCGGTGACCTTTCGCCACATAAATTTTAGCCTGGAGGAAAAGCACCAGAGATACCCTGCAGGGATGTATTTCGAATTTTTCCCAAACCATTGACCTCCCCGGCCATCGAGGGTGTACACGCAGAGGTACTCGGCCCTTCGATCGACGCATCTTGCTGGCTCTGACCGCGCTCGGGAGATGTTTATGTCCATTTGAATTCCAATTAATGGCACGTCGAGGACACTTTGGAACGCGTGACATATCGCGGCGCATTGTTCTGTCCTCGGCGACGGCGGCGGTGTTGGCGTACGGAAATGCCGCGAAGCCGGCCGAGTCGACTGTTTAAAGGGCCCCATGTTGGTATCGATCCTGCGAACCACCCTTCCGAATGTGATCTCACCGAGGCTTTTTACTTGTCTGGTATTTCTAGAAACTTGGAAATTCGTTTGCTGTGAAAGTGGGAGGATACGATGTTTTTTTAAATAATTATGTCCGTCGACTCTGAGGTACGTTCGACGTTCGAACTGCCCTTCAACGACGGCGAGAAGAACTTTTTTAATTACGCAATTTGCAGTCTCTATGTAGCTTTTCGTGTTGCTTGTGTTGCAGTCGAGGAGGATTATTCCGGAAAAAAAAGAATGTTCGGTGACAGTGGAGAACGGATTGAAAACTGGGGAAAATATGGTTTTTGCGGGTTGGTTATTATGAGATTTTTGTATCGAAGAAGAGAGGATGGGTTTGGGAGGATTTGCGAGGGAAAATTTGGAAATAAGACGGGGAGGAGTAACATCGTGGTTTCGTTGGTCCCGGTTACGAGAAATATGGTAACACTGGAAGTTGCTATGAAGACGAAGCATGGGAGAAACTAGGAATTTTCGTTATTTGGTACGTCTGCCACGTACATGACGCAAATTGAAATTCTTGTTTCGTTTATCGATATTTGTCGTCTTGGTTTCTCGACTGATCCGTGGATGTACTCTCCTAGTATCGATTCTACCTCGACGAAGCGGCTCTCTCGGTTGCGAAGCGTGTTTCGGCAGCTTCCATCGCGGTGTCTTCATCGTCCTAATGTCACGTGAATGTCAATAATTCCCTCTTATTCTTCGATAATTCTAAAATTAAATTCTACAGCAAAACTCCAAATAAAATTTTCTATTAAGAAAAATGATCGATGTAAAAGAAAAACTTCGTACGAAGATTTGCCAGAAAAAAAGATCAACGAAATATTCTAACATGTTTCAAAAAAATATTACACCACGTTTAATTCCTTCAGTGTATAATCGAACAAAAGAAAGAGAGACCAAGCGATACTTCAAATCTCCCTGTCCAGCTTACGGGAAATCCACACCGAGCGACACATGACGCAAAAAGCTCGACGCTTTTGAAGCGAATATAAAAAAAATATAAATGAATATCAGAAATTTGCCAGATCTGCCCTATATTCCAGAGAGTAATCCGCCGAACAACTCCCACCCCTCTTTGCTCGTGTTACGTGCGCGTATTACGGGAGAAAGCATTTTCCCCAAAAAAGCATGCCCAGATACAGTAAAAAGTTATACGTCGAATGGCATATGGCATCGAACTTAAAAAAAAAAAATTCCTCCAGTATAACGTAGAAAAATGCAGAGCAATCGCGTGGCCGTGGTCCCTTTGTATCGGTCCCCGTCGATGAGAATACGATAAAAAGTTTGGCTACTCCAACTTCACGGCGAGGTGAATCGAAACGGTTGCATCGATACTAATGAATCCGGCCACCGCGGCGAGCCGGTTTACAAGGCCTGGGAAATTCGCCATTGTTCGGAACTCCATGGATTCTCGTTTGCGATTCCATCGGCGTGATTGCGTTTCGTATATCCGCGAAATTAAATCGTCCCTATCGCCGATTGGGTACGCGCAAGTTGCCCGGTCACGCTGTCCCCGGTGAAATTCGTTTTTTGCATCCTATTATTAGAAGGGGCGCTCTCAACGACCGAGAAGAAAATTCCACCGTGCTGTTTGCGTGCAAAATATACACTCACTTTGCGGAGGAATCGTGCGAATTGCATCCGTGGTTTGCCAGACTTTTCGATGGGAATGTGTGAGACGTGATTGTATTTGAAGCGGCGACCGAGAATTCCCTCTATGGGGGAAGAAGAAACATTTTTGCGATTTTGCTTGTATTGACTATAATTAATGTATAATAACTAAGGATACAGATAATTAATATCTTATATTTTATTTCAGTAGTATTAGGGGCGTATCAAGTCTGAGTATTTTTAACACTAGAACTACCAAACCAGTCAAAATGGCTGGTACACAATTCTTTTCAAAAATTCTCCAAGTTTACATAACAGTCATAGAATAAATATTCTACGTCTATATCAATAAATATAAATCACCCAATCGATCAAATTTTCCGCCGCTTGATTCCACCTTTTTCAAAGTACTTATTTAATTTATTAAAATATGATAGATTTGAGGCCGGTAGTTCTAGTGTTAAAGTTGTCTCGATGAATGAAATCCCGACAGTTCGTTCATATTCGCGTTAAATAAAATATTAAAAACAAGCTTACTAAATTTCAGAATGTACTTTGCGATCGTAAAGTATGTTATATTGCAACAAAAACGAGGATGTTCTCTACCGATCTTATCTCCCCATGCAATTTAATTAAAACCGTCTCTTTATATGCACCCATGAAATTATTTGCAAATATAATTTTAATATTCGACATGTACAACCACAAAATTTCCCCTTACTTTGGGAAGCTCGAAGCCACAATTTATAGCCTGCCTGCATACCAAAATGGGGGGTGGAGGGTTGGTCAGATACCGATCGCTCTTATCACTCGTGGGAATTGGGCATTCCCACGAGGAAAGTCGTACAACGCGATTATTAAATTGTATCGATTATTAATCGGCAGTTTACGATCTAACCATGGAAGTATAATAATCATTCGAATCGGGATGGAATACGAAGGCAAATATTTCCTTTCAACCGCGACGCGATTCTCTTGAAAATCGATTAGAATGCAAGACAACGAGATGATTTCATAAATGCAAAATTATTGTTGGTATCCTGTCGTGGCGCATGCCCATTCATCTGCAACGAAACGTGTTAATTGTAACGCGTTGCAATAAAAAGTACAGTAATGGGTGTCGGTTGGATAAAAGATTCAACGGAACGGTGATAAACTTTTCTAATTATAGCAACGGGCCATTCTGTAGAACATTTAGAATTGGTCTGTCGGTTTAAATCACTGGCACGATTTTATTTCGTGCTGCAAAACGTACGCACTTGCCGAAAAATATGCACGATATAAAGCCTGACCTGGTTCATCGTAGTTTCGTCATTTTCTCGTTATTTCCACCCTTTTTTCCTCGCCATTGAATTGCAAGGGAATCTTGTTTGTTAAACCACCTACGATTAGTTCTTATCACTTTTAACATCAGCGTATTGCTCCTGTAGTTTGACAATGGTAATGACGAAATTATATGCACCAACTGTGTTCGGTAATTGCGGTGGCACAGTGCATTTATAGTCGATAGAATGGCGCATATTGTACACTGCTGTGTTTCTCGATTTTCCGCCACGTATTGAGTAATCAGTGTTCTCAATGTTGCACTTAATGTAAGAATAATAGCACCATTGTGCAATTATAGTAGGCGAGGTAGGAAAAATATGTTCTGGATATTGAATACCAAAGAAAAATATATTTAATTACCAAGATCATATCAATTATTCGAGTACATTTCAATTGCGTCAATTAGGACCATTATATTTGCACTTTGATTTTATCGAAGTAAGTAGCCATCGATGACGTCTATACTTTGCACGTTTAATTAATCCGTAAAAACATTTCACGCAAACTTATCTCACCAATTACATCTATATAAATGAAATCACACGATAAATTACATTTTTTTTTAAATAGTAAGAACGTCAGCTAGAATTAGTAGATGAGACAGTAAACACGTTAAAAGCCTCGCCCCAATTTCTTCGTCGAGGTTCCTTAGTGAGTGTCATTTTTCTGCTGGAATCATTTTTGACAAGATTCGTGGAGAGAAAGTAATTTTATTTTCGCAAGATCCGTAATTGGCGTATAATTTAATTACTAAATACTTCTCCACGTGCTGCTATCTAATTACTTTCCCTGTTCTGGCTAAGGGGGTGGGATGTACCCTTAACTGTGAGTTTATCGTAGTAGACAACACGTTCACTGTACGTCGGTGAAACGAGAAGAGATCTTGAAACCTGCAGGAACGCGTTGACGAAGATGGGACAAAGCATGCCTACACTCAAGGATTATCTTAATGCTCTCTTCTCGTTCTCTCTCTCTCTATTTCTTTGTTACGCCGTCTCCGCCTCGCCTATCTCATTCTCTAGTTTTGCTCTAAAAGTGTCTCTATCTCTCCTTTGTCTCTCATCTCTCTCTTCTCTCTCTTTGTCATTGCACGATCGCTCAACTCTTTGTCTTACTCCTGTTGGAGAAGCGGCAGACACTTTCGCCGGCTTCTTGCCTCCTGACAGACGA
This sequence comes from Cerceris rybyensis, assembly GCA_910591515.1. Taxonomy (NCBI): domain Eukaryota; kingdom Metazoa; phylum Arthropoda; class Insecta; order Hymenoptera; family Crabronidae; genus Cerceris; species Cerceris rybyensis. Next base: position 14,026,045 of record OU342790.1, read on the forward strand.
TTACCCTCGTTCAGGGAGAGGTATAAAGCGGGGTTCGATCGACTTAACATTGTTTAGCCAAGGATATCGAGCGTGCGGAGATCTAAATCCGAATTACGATTAACGTAATGCCATTTTGATCCGTCTGCTCCTTCCAGCGCGGTTATTTCAGCCAGTGAATTCATTTAATCTCTCGAATACCTAGCGAAGGCGAAACTCTGCTCATTTAAAATTATTGAAACCTTTAAATGATCTTGGTTTTGAGCGGCGTTTTCGCATTGCTGCAAAAAAGATTTAAACGAAAGGCCGTCGAGAGATGGAAGACTTCGAGGTTGAATTTAAAAAATTTAGAACAAAGGTTGGTTCTCATGAGGTTCGTTCTTAACCTCGAGAGGAAATGGAAAATGTGCGAAGGAAAAAATACTTGACCCATTCGTACGACTTGAGAGAAAACTGGGAATGAATGATTCGAGGACTCGAACCGATTTATACGTGAAACAATTTCTATTCACCGCGAACATTTTACACGGAAAGACGAAGTTCTGAATTTAACGAATTAAATCCGATACAAGAACGTAATTGCTGCGATCCATTTTCCACGCTAAAACTTTCCCTCGTTCGCATTGCCTCGTTATTTTCTTGACTGCTTTTCTTTATTCTTTCTCTTTCTCTCTTCTTCTTCCTTTTATGTACGCATTTACATACTTTCATAAATTCGACGATCTTGGACTATTATTTTCCTCGTTACGCAGCATCGACGTATTATCTTTTTTTTCTGTGAGCAAAGCCCGCAACAAAACGATCTACCGGAGCGGAATAAAGTCAGGTTCAATCGACTCTTAACATCATTTCCTACCGATGTGATCCTTTCGATCGGTCGAGAGAGAATCCGCTTATATTTCACGACGGATCTGTAAACCGGCATCGATTCAATTTCATGGTAACTCCGAGATTGCGATACTACAGATCCGCTCCGATATTTTTTTCTTTCCTTTCGTCTCTGTCTTTCTTCTCCTCATAGGTTTCGAACATCGAGCTAGAATTTTTTGAAATTCTATATTCTCCTTTTGTAAGAAATATCTTCATAAATAACCAGATGTGACCATCGACTTTGTGAAAGGTGAAAGAACTACTCGTGAATATTCTTGTGTTCACTGTAACGCACAAATGACATGCCTGTTCACGGTGACCATGACAGTGTTCCAAGTAATTCATTCTCCCTCTTGAATTATTCAAATTTCTATTTAAACCGTATGGATTGATTTCTGTACGATGAGAAAATTATTAGCTCTATAAAGTAGCTTAATTCTTTATCATACTTGTGAAGTGACTCCATCATATTGCAATGTACATCGGTGCATTATAAGATTAACGTTAAGTGTAATTTTTCAAATTGACTTGCCAGAGAAGTGCTTCAACTGTCCGATTTTAACGAGCTTTAGCAAAATGATAGCAAATAAGTCCCTCATGACATTCCCCCAGGGGACCTACTGCAATTTCCTGCAGTAGGCACGGGCGTAGCGCTCCCGGGGCCCCGAGCTACTAAACTATGTACACACACAGAGTTATGAATATGTTGAACATTATATTTAAATACTTTCACACAGAGAAGATGAGAAAACAATGAATAGAAGGTGTAACAGAGTACCTCGTGACATATCATTATTAGCTGGAATTATGTAGCAGTTGTAAAGACATAAAGCATTAAATTTTCGGGCCTTACGTGAACTCTACTTTGCCTGCATAGCTGTTATATGATATATACATCTGGAACCTGTATGCTAATATCTTGCAAAACTTCATTAAAATTGAAGTTGGACAGTTGAGATCTATCCCTTGTTTAATTACTTTCATAATAACCAAGGCACACGTATATATACAACTACGGACAACTTCGATCTCTATAATACGCGCTGTCTTGCTTTGCAATCCAATATATCGTGGTACAGTGCGCAACTATACCGAATCTTCCCAATATCTTATCTGCTAAAAGCGTTTTCCACAGAGTGCCCAAACTAGCAGCAAAGGCCTTAATCGTTGCTGCCTCGTTTCACAGTCATTGTATGATACCACATCCATCGATTGCATCGCGCTTCGAGAGCGATGTAGCTAAAGGGTTAGTGCCAGTGAATAGCTAAACTTGCGTCCAATACATTTTGGAATAGGCTACGATGGCTACAACAGTGCAACACCGGACTATCAAATAATGATTGAAGCTAAACTTTACTAAATTCTATCGAAAGTTTTCTCATGCATGACCGTAGGTATTCTAAGATGAACCAGCCGGCATCTTATTGTTAAATTTCAACACTAGATTTACGGCCGCTAAATCTAGCATATTTAAATATATTATTATAACTAATTACTTCGAAGAAAGATGGATCAAGTGGAAAGAATACGACCAGTAAAATAATTAGTGTACTTCAAGATAGGCATGAAATATTTATCGCACTGATTCTCTATTTGGAAAAATATTGTTAAAGAAATAGAAATTCGTCAATTTGGCAGTTGCTGTAAATCTAGTGTCAAAACTACCCAATTTGAAAATACAATGAAAGTGATAAAGAAGCCCTTTACTTTATGATTAACTCTCTTTTATAACTAACTCTCCTATTTTATAATTGATCATCCTTGTTTTTGATTTCTCTTTTGTCAAAGTACTTATTCATTATATTTGAATATAATACATAGAACGACGATAGTTTATATCAATATCGAACATAGGAAAGGCACAAAATAGAGGAGGCCTCCGAAGGACGCAGTAGCACATCATCGTCATAAAGAAACTCTGAATTTTTTGTCTCGCGGCTAACGAGCACTCTTGAGCAATCATGTGAACGAAACTCGCGTTCGATCGATTTAACATCTATCGGTGAGACGCGATGGCGCACATTGCGAATCACATCCGCGTTTGCTGCCTTCGAAGGGACAGACGGCTTTTTGGTCTTGCAGACACGAGGCAGAAGGGCGTGAAACTCTCTTACAAGATTGTGTTTGATCCGGCACAGTGGATAATTCGCCATCGACGTGCCTCGTGTACCGCGGGTTACGCTTTGTCGCTCACCCACCCTTCTTGTCTTTGCCCTTTTTTATTTCCGCGGGATTTATCGACCTCGCGCGACTGATTCGCACACGTCTGACTCGCTCTTCTACTCAGTGAAACACTGGATAGAGAAATAATGGTGAGGCGATAAAAGCGAAAGTGTGAGGAAAGAAAATACGGCTGAGAAAAATTGCAAAAAAAGAGGGAAAAAGGGGTCGATGAAAAAGTTTTATATTGGGACGTTTGCGACGTGTTTTACTACGTGCGATGGATCGTGGAATTTTTAAGGGATGACTTTCCATAACGTTTCGATCCTATCTTTCTCTTTAACATCGAATGAAATTGCTGCTCGGTAAAAAGAAGTTTAAAATTGAAAAAAAAATTTCTATTCGGTTTAGTAGCTTTACTTATTTCTTAGAGAATTCTGTCGTTTCTCGAAAATCTTCCTTGAGATGTTAAACGCCAGTGATTTTTGGCGCGTTTTATCATTCCTACCGAAGTGATACTTTTCCTCTTAAAATCTCATCTTTGTAAACTTTAAAAACAAAGATAGCGATATATTCAGTAGGATTTTATGGAAAGTCGTAAATATTACAATTGAAAAGTCATATGAAATTTCATGGAATTCGATAGCGCCGGTCACCGGTAACCCCCATGGATGTCAATGTGTTAAAACATATTCGAATTATTCGACCTTAACGATGTCTGGTTTACGTTTACTTATTGTTAGATGTCCTATTTTCTTTGAATTTATCAAGACTTCTAAATCCGTGATGGCTCAAAGTCACCAAGGTTTGTTGCGTCCACTCTTCCGAAACATTTTCGAGGATAATGAAGAACGATCGCGGTGATGAATCAACCGTAATTAAGGCGCTAAACTCGACGCATCGGAATCGATAGAGAGAAGCCGATCGGCTTACGCGCTGAATCGAGTCAAGAGCGAGGATTAATCGGTGAATTACTCCTCGTCGTTGAATTATGGATTACGTTATCCTTTCCTTCGTCAGAGATCATAATTCCCTGATATTGCTCTTAAATATTAATTTAGTCGGACATCCTCCACCGTGTATAGATTTGACAAGTAGGCAAATAACTGTTGCTTGTAATGAAATCCAGCCAATCATCTCATGATTGTCTGTTTTCTAATCCGTCATTTTTGGACGAATATTAAAATCCTAATTATAGTCAAAGATTTTTAAAGTAATACCTATAAGTACTTAATCCTTTGCGGACGGAGACATTTTTAAGAATTGAGAGATAATCATTTATTTGGCAATCCAAAACCACCTTCTCATTAGAAAGTTAGACTGTTAATCTATATAAGTCATAAATTACTGTTTGTAGAATCATCTTTCAAACGGTTGTATTTCAATTTTTCAACTCTAACCGTGTGTTTACATGAGACAACATAATATAATTAAATTCTTTCGCGGACCACATATATGCGTCGTTAGTTCTCAAAGGGTTATCAAGAGTATCCAAGTCGTAAACAAATTTTTCTCTATGAATCTAAATGACACGGTGCACCTGTTACGAAGGTCAATTAAAAGAAGATGATTACTTAATATTCCTTACAAGTATTTTTGTCGATGGTCAATAAATACTGACTCTCCCTATTAGCGTTTAAATTGCCAAGCAAATAGTTCATGTACATACATTCGGCCGAGCGCATTGTTTGCGAAATATCGTCGTGAAATATTCGCGGCGTTTTTCAAGCAAAATAAAGCAAACGCCGAATGCTGTAAGAGTCGTAAATTTTTAATGATAAATCCTCCATATCGGATATACTCTCACGAGTTGTTCGTTTCAACGTCGAAAAACGCTTCGTGCAGCTGTACCGATTCGTTCAACAAATTAACAAGAAATTCGCTGCAAGGATGAAGGTGCGCGTAAGTTAAAATTAATGCGATTTCCGTGCGCTTTGTTTGGAAATGCTATTAACGCGAATCACAGTTAACCAAGTTTGGCGACACATGGCGCGTCAATGTGTAAAGTTAAACCGCGCGTATTTAATGCACATCTATTTCAAAACAACGTCGGGTACAGCGAGAAAAAAAAAGAATGGCCGACAAAATACAACGGGTTGGTAACCGAACGACGTAAACGAGAATAGATTGTACGCATCTTTATCGTGGCGAAAAGAGAAAACGGTGACTGTTTATATAGGGAGATTTCCACCGGGGGAATGAAAATTTATTCCTCACCTGCTCCTCCGTGAGGACCAACCAACAACGGTGGTTGTGTTCCTATGTTCTTCACTGCGTCATATTTACAGGACACTGTGAGTTAAAAAGTTAATTGAATTCTTAAACGCGTCGTCGACATTGAGAAGAATTCTCGAACGTGTAATTTTCATATTTCACGCGTCATTTTTCACGCTAACTTAGGCTTATGAATTACCTGTTAAACGACCTTCGACCTGCTAGCTCTTTTATAAAATCTACTTAACTTGATAGTAATATATCTTTTATATATTTTTTTTATACTATCAGTTCCATTCTCCTTTTCCTTCCTACATCAATTTCCTAATACGATGCAACATTCTAGGTAGAACAAAGTTTACCATAATTTGAATTGCGATGATTCATAACATAATAACAAAGGACATCCGTTTTCACAAACATCCGCATACAGATGTCAATCGACGCCACTGCTGTGCCTCGTTATATCGTTTGAGGTAATCACACCCGATAAAATTCATCCATTTACCGCTTCGAAATTTCCAACGTTTTAAATCCATCGCCAATTTAAGTTCCAACAAACGATCCACAATTTCAAGGGATTCCGAAAAAAAAAAAAATCCCCCGTCTAAACGATTCCACGTACTCTCCTCGTTTATTTAAAAATCGAAATCCGTCTCGGCGTTTTCCAATCGTTTTACAGCAGAATAGAAACGATTTCCTGAATGGTACTTTGTTCACGTGCCATACGAAAAGGCAGTACTATCGGCAAGGGCCGGAAACGAGGCGCTCGAAATTGCCGATTATCCGAGAGTTCACGCTCGTTTCTTCGCGGACAAGTGACTGCCATTATCAGGATTGCAGCAGTTGCATTAGCTAAGATCCGAGCTGTACACATTCTCATTGAGATAATGCACCGCTAAGTGGATGCTCCGTACGTGTTGTGACTCCGTAGCCTATCAATCTTGATCTCGGCTCCGCAGACGGCGTGTGCCGGATACACGGACGAGCATGCTACCACGTATCGGCTGCTAGATGCACTCGGTGCAATGAGGATGCTTCGTTTATGTGCGTATGCTCGGATCGTGCTACGCGACCCAACGAATTTTGAAGGAGATGCTTCAGGAATATCCAAATGCAAGAAGGAATGCGTACACGAATAATGATAAAGGAGCCATGACAGGTAAATACAAGCAGAACCGTGTTGCGCTTAGCGAATTTAATTAGAATGGAGAGGAATTTATGGTTCATCGAGGACATTTGAGATGGTAGGATCTTATTGTTTTATTATTTAAATGTTATTGATGAGAAATTACCATTTATATTGGTAGATAGCTTAGTTAATTTTTTATTAAAATTGATTGCCAACATTTATGAGATATTGTAAGAATATTATTGAAGAAAGTAGAAATACAGATCTGTATGTGGTAAATTCAGGGAATGTTCGTCATCGTGGTATACCGGTGAAATGGAGAATACAAAGAAAAGAGCTTACATTCGAATTGCGATTATTCGCTCGAAGTAGTTGAATGTTTCATTGTCCGATGTAGGAAACGGCACTGCGAGGATCTCCTCCTTGAATCGCGAGGAATTGAGGTGAAAATTAAGTGAGAAACAAACAAAGAAAATACTTTTGTATTTGCTACTACGAGCTGAAAATATTTGCGATTTCCATTCTTTCTTTAAAGTTTACGAAATTGAATCAGGTCATGACCCTTAGGGTGGAGAGTTTGTTTAGTTTAGGGTTGAGAGTAGGGCGTAGGTTTTACGAGATGAAAGTCAGGTGTAAGTGTTGTCGTTGATTGTTTATTCACTTGTGCATCCATGTATTTTATTTCTGCACATGTTGTAACTTTCTTGAAACAAATTATGAGTACTCATTTGCTACTCTTCTCATTGTATTATAATATTTTTATTGTAAACTTAATTTAAAACAATTCATTCAGCTTGAGACTGTCTCATAAAATCTATTACAAGTCAATGATGAAAATATCGTGTTAGTATCGTTATCATTCATACAATGGTACGTGAGCATTTCGTAAGTGGTTACATCAAATACTGATCAGACAGCAGGTCCATCGGGGAAAAGAATCTCGGCGTGCTATCGTTAAGTTAAACATATACAACTATTCGCTAAAGCTTGCAAAAACATGTGAAATCGACGAAAGTTAACGCACTTTGAACGTTTCAACGATACATTCCACTCGGCGAAATATTCGATAGCGCGTAAAATGTAAGTGAATCGATGCTCTTGCGCACTTAAAATAAACGGAACGAGAGATTAACGAGGAAATAGCACAATTTAAGTTTGAACGCGTGTTTTTAACTTTAACTCAAACATTTTGCATCGAGTGCACGAATTCCACCCTCTGTGATATTTACGCTCAACGATTCTCTTTACAGACTGTGAAGTTTGTGATCAAACGACTCTCCTGACTTTCTTCCTCATCCTCTTCGTGCCCCTTTCTCAAACGTACTTTCAAACGTAATTTATCGAAATTACAGCTTCTCCTCGCTTTTATTTATCTATGTATTTACTTCGTATACCGTGAAATCCATTACGCAAGCACGTATCGATCACTGTTTCTCTTTCTCTCTCTCATTTTTTTTTTTTGGTATATCATCTCAAATGTCTGACGATACATTTCCGTCGACACAGTGCAGATTTTGAGGAATTTTATTTCATGGACGAACGAATGCTGTAAAAACCATATCTATTAATTTTCCAGAGCTTTAAAAGATGTTTTAGCAATATATATCACTGCCAGTAAACGTCACTTACATTATAAATGGGAGAGAGGTGAGAATATTACGAACTTGGAAAAATGTTTTTTGAATGGCTAATGATATTTATTGATGAAACTTTATAATTCATGTAATTCATTAATGGACGGCTCCGATCAGTTTTTCGAGCGTAATTCTACTTGTATCTCTTCCAAGGTTTTTCCTTCAGTCTCTGGCACATATCGATAGACCAAAATCCATAGAAGGAAAGTAATTACACTAAACACCCACATGGGCATGCTAGTTCCATACGATTCCTGCATTACCTATAAACAAAATAAATCAGTATCCTTTGAAAATTTAGGACTAAAGAAATGAGTCTATTGATATCAAGAATCAACGACGAAACGCGATTGCCTTTACAGTGAATTTAATTGCACAGCAATCATCCAAGTGACTTGTACGTTATTATCGTTCAGCAGTTACCTCAATAATTTTTCCCTTTCGATTGCTTTCTCTCGAATCTGATTTAATATAGATCTCTATACTAATAAGCTGGCAATACCTCTACTTAAGGAGTCTCTGCATTTAATTTCATTTTGCTGCATCGATGCAATATTCTAATATACAGAATAAATCCTTTAATTCCGAAATCTCGAATTTTCTCATTAACAATACGTTCTTTTTTTCAATATCAAGCTACTCCCTTCTTATAACGAGTAAAATCCACGCAACAAATCAAAATTGTTCAGTTAATCCCCAATAAGACACCCTCAAACATTTAATCGACGATGTATCAACCTACCTGATAGAATTTCACGACAGCTGTTGTAGATAGGGCATAGTAGACAGAGCAGAATATTGCCGCGGGTACCTTCACGTCAACGTGGAAAATCTCACCGACGTAAGTAAGCGGTATGGGATTGAGCGCGAGGCCATAGCCAAGGACATACGTTACGATGAAAACCGTGGGCACCCATTTGAATCGACTGACGTCATGTCCGTTCGCGAGGAACCCGAAGAAAGTGGCTACCACACCGAGAGAAATGAAACAGAACGGCGTAATGTACAGTAGCAATGACCTCTTCCCAATAATTTTCACGAGACTGACACACAATGACCCGGCGATGACGATGGTACAACCAGTTGTTAAAATACCGAGATCGGTTGAAATCTCGAAACCAGCTTCCTCGAATATGTACGACTGGTAGGCAAGAATGGGTGCTGCACCGGTCATTGTTAATGCGCTCAAAACTATTAGAGCTATACGAAATGCTCGTAAATTCTCGATTTTCATGCAGGTCCTCTTCAGTGATTCTATACGAGAGACTTCGACAGATCCTTCTTCCGTTGCAACGATTCGTTTGATCTCCTCGAGCTCCTCGTCGACGTTATCTTTTCCAAGTGACCATTTCAGTGTTTTCTCCGCAGACGTTAATTTGTTCTTTCTTGTGAGGAAAACTGAACTCTCTGGTAACCAGGTGAACGTCGCGAGAAATATTACTGGAATCGCCACGCATATCATGGACATCATGAATCGAGATACCCAAAGACCGATCCCATATGCCAGAAGCATTCCCGTGTTCAATAGAACCGCCATCAGTGTACCTGAATAAGTTCTCTACTCTTTATTTCCGATCAATCTCGATTGTGATTCAAGTAAAATATTTCGATCTCAAAGTGATACGGGTAAAAATACAATTTTCAAGGGACAGACAATATTTTCGATAGATACAAGAAAATTGGACGAAACGATGAAGGAAAGTAGAAGCGATGTTTACGCAATGGAGAAATAACGTTGCAGCTACTGAGAACGAATTTCCTCTTACGCATATTGTTACTTGTTTGTTCAGTGACTTTCGCGCATGTGCGCAAATACTGAGAATGTTTACGAGTAAAAGTATCTTTATTACGTACTCGCGGATTGCGAACTCTCGATTGCGCATTTACATTATTTATTATTATTATTCCAAAGAAAATACTTCATCGTTCGTCACTTTCTTAAAATTCTTTAGTATATTCATTCAGATACTCTCCGTCCTCGATTATTGTCTCTATTTTATTTTTACTAAAAAAAATGAATTATATTAATTTCTTTGATACCGAAAGTACTCGAGATAAAAGGAACTGAGCAAAGTGGTATAAGTTAATTCGTAAAGCTGAAAAACGTTGATTTTACAAAAAGCTACGAATAATACCTATCGGTCCCCGAGTTCTCTTGCTGGTGACCTCGCAGATATACATAGGCATCACGGAATACGTTATACCGCATCCCATGCCAGCCAATATACGACCAATATAGACTTGCGAAACGTTAGCCGCTAAGCCGATCGAAATCCAACTGGCAATCTTTGGTAGCGTGGCGAACAGCAAGGTTGCCTTGCGGCCGATTCTATCCATCAATAGAAACGGCACGATCGATCCAAAACCGACTCCAACATACATCAAATTAACGATCCAAGCGATCTCGTTGGACGTCACTTTTAAAGGATCTTCGTTATTGAATTTCGGTATTATCGGTGTGCTCCATCCTTCGTGCAATCCACTGTCGATGATCAGGAGATTGCCTAAATGTTCGAGGAACGATTTAGTTTGTTTCCAAATCTAAGTTTATCAAGACGATATCCTGATATCATGATACTTACAAACGACACCGATAAGTATCTGACGAAATATACCGAGATCCATAATTTCTCGCGGTTAGTCTTGCGATGTATGACTATATCTTCGATGTATGTGTATGTGTCACGCGATTTGCGTTAATTAACGAGCAGAGATCTCTTCGATCAGTTTGTTTTATCCGTTTACATAATGCACGCTGTAAATTGTACAGGTATAAGGATTAACGCATTGCGTGGATAATGTAAGATGCATTCTTTTGATGAAGTTAAACAGGTATGTTGTTTTTGCACTGTATGATAATCCTGTGCTGATTGGAGGATGAATCTTGATTGATTCGATTTAATTGGTATTTTGAACGTGGAATGTTATTAGACACAAATTTTATATAACTATGACTTGGACGTAGAATTAAATGAAATGCACGTGTGAAGATGTCGCAGAAATAACGCGCGAGTGCATTGAAAAATATGCGGGCGTTAAAAATGCAATGCCATTCACCTCAAAAGTACATATGGGTATAGGATGAGAGGTTTAAATCGTTTTGAAACGTTATTTGGAATTATAGATGTCGGAAAACTATCGAGATCTTAAAATTTTAAAGTACCACAGAAATATAAATTACATTCTGTCGATATTAGAACATGTAAGAATATAATAATAAGAAAAAATTAGAGATAACTATGAATAATTCATTCCCATATGTACTATCACAAATTCCACATAGAAACTGATTCGATTACATTATCGGATGTAATGTTAATTTACATTTTAAATTAGAAAACCAACAACCAGAGAGCTGCATCCAATGCGTTAATATTGTCGAATATTTAATGGACCCTTGATAAAGAATTTCCTCATTTCCATCACCACTGGGAAATTTGTTTTAAATTATCATTCAACATATAATATCCTCGATGGTTCAAAAATCACCTTAAATTCCCAAGTACAATAATCATAGTAATTGAATTCAAAATTGAAAGCAAGAAAAAAGAATTTCCTTGTATTTTCAGCCTCAGCAGTCAAGCCTTCCACAAATTTTTCAATCTACCAATGTAACAAATGAACAACCGAAAATATACCTTGCGCATCTAAATTACCTCTGCGCAGGGATAACGGAATCAACGCCAACTAGGATATTAACTAGATTTCAGGGCTCGTATCGTCTAACCAGGTGTATGATACGTTTGCGCTCACGAGGCTCGAAACATCTCTGTTTCTGTTTGCAGGTTTACCTAGGCGCAGGCTGCACTTGGTTTTGCTTTGTAACACTCAATCCTAGAGTTACGACTCGCCGGTTCATAGAAGACGATACGATGCGTCTGTTATTAGAAGCCGGTGTAACGTTTCCGCTTTTGCATTTATTACGTGTTTACAAACTTTCCTGCTGTTTATAAGTCTTTCCTGCTCCGTCACAACAATTCATTTACATATATATTTATTTTAATCTTGAAATACTTATGGAACGTTCGACGAAATCTGATCTTTCCTTATATAATATGGAATGAAAAACAAGTCAATTGGAAGTCATCTTAATGATTATGAATACCGTAGTACCTCGTGTATGAGTATTCTTTGCTCAAAGGACTATTTAAAAGTCTATGAGTTATGACGGTCGTTTGAGAGAACATCGAAGAGAGTTAACGGAGAAAGGTATGATATTATTTGTAGGAAGTTCATTTTTGATGGATGATTTTCCAATTTTATGGTGTGACGTATGAGAACAATCCGTGATAAATTCATTGAGTTCGGTTAGTCTTCCTGCTGGACATGGGAAACGATCTAAAGGGTGGTAAGGTTGTAGAGGGACAGTTTATGACTGACAATACTGCGTACACGTTATTAAGAGACAGAAGCCGAATTACGAGTAGTTTAAACCAAGTTTATGACCTTTTTCTAATCTCGCTCATGTCGGATATAATTCTATCACTCTAAATCAGAAATCTTATTCTTAAATCTTAATTCTGTTTCTTTTTCTCTCCATGTTAAATATCGAAACTTGTACTTAATAATTTTTCAATGAAAACCAAAATATTTCTCTCGTGTATTTTCAATGTTACTGCGGACAATGAATTAGAGAAAAAGTATATTTTACATATTGGAAAATACGGTTTAACTACGCCAATGCATGTTGCACGCAAGCGCATACACGTTTAATATACACGTATGTACATGTATGCGTTTTTGGGGTGAATGTACCAATGTGCAACGAACACATGCATTCGTCAGTTCGATCGTGACAGCGTGTTCCATATTTTTCAAACTGCAATGTTCGCCCTGTCGTTCGTTCATTAGCATTCGATGCAATCGATAATTTTACGGTGCATAATTGTATCGCTGCTGTTACTGCTATCTGTTAATTACACGTCATTAATAGTCTATAATCGCGGACAAATATCGCTCGAGCAGCGACGAACGTTTGAATTTTCGTTAGATAATATTCAGTGAGAAGATTCACAATTTGTTACCTTCGGGAAAATCTCACGATTATGTTTAAGAGTTTTATTTAAAACCTGAGCACACCGGAAAGATTATTGTATAGCTGATTTTATTTCTTTAGGAAAAATATCTTTGTTTTCAGCAAAGACTTGATAGTTATACACGTGGATGTTAATCAGTGGGAAGAATCTTAATGTAATAATTAATATTTACTACATTCACGGAGTTGTTGTGCAATGTTCGACAAATATACGACGATGTAGTTGCAGCGATTCTTTATATCGATAGGAGAACTACCGTAATTCCTAACGGAATCGAAAGATTTCCCAAGTTAACTTCTCGATGCTCGATCGACGCTGTGACATTTGCTTGTACGCCCTTTCTCACGTTTATTCTCTTTCATTGTATTTCGCGATTCCACGAGGTTTTTATCGATTTCTCTTCCTTTCTGTTTCTATCTCAATCCTTTCGTCTCTCTTTTTCTCTATCTCGAGTCCGTTTTCGCGAATGTTGGCAAAAAAAGTGTGCTTTTCTATTTATGCTTTCTCACCGGGACTATTTATGCTTTCGCGCTAGCACGAAGTAATTTACGATACTCGTTTTCTTTCTTTTTTTTTCGCTCGGAATATTTTTGGTAAAGAAAATTCCAAGCGAGGAGCTATGCGAATCATTATTTTAAATTATCTCGCACTCCGGTAAAATGTTGCATAACTTATGACGTACTTCCAAGCCCCGTGCATCGGCATGTGAAAGATTACAATTATAATTCCTCGAGTACTCGTTATTTTGTAAAACGTAGCACCGTGTTTCTTCGATCGTGAACCAACCTCTTTTTTTTTCGGTGCTTTCAAGGTTTTCGATAATTTCGTTTTTCTCGAGAGTCGACGGCAATTCGCGACGTTCTATGGCCGATTTTCTATCGTCGAACGGGAAGCCGCGTTTGCCAGTGTACTTGCTGAAAATTTCCGTTTCCGCTCTGTTTACTGAGAAACATTTATTATCGGTCAAAACTTCCTGAGCCTCTCATTTGCTGGCTCGAGAGGCTACCGGTGCGGATATTCGAAAATCTAATATCCCGGATACGTGCCAAATTGACTTCGTTGCTGTTGATTCGTTACCCGATACACTTTTCGCCAACTTCTTGTCGCGAAACGTTGCCCCGAAACATTTGCATTATTTACAATACGCGAAACGGCTGGATCGTTTACGTTTTTAGCAAAATATTTTTTTTAACTCCCGATTATCGCTTTGCGAAAAATATTTATGTAACGAGAATCGTCGTGGTTGTTTATTATTATTAACAAGTATTTCATATTGGGGCAGATCTATTTTTATTCACTAAACCTAATGTATTTGCAACGAAATGCAGAAAAATATTTTTGATAAACGTTATATTGAAGTAATGAAGCTATTGGTTAGTTGTAGCTGTGTTTTCGTGAATAGAAGTACTTTTAGAAGATTCAAAAGTCACTTTCACTTTAAAGCAGTCTGTAAAACAAGTTCATTGACTTATGATGCAAGGTTATTTTACTGTCAATGGTATCTTCTAATTTGGCGAGTTGATTTACAATCTCAAAATAGAATATACCAAACTTAACGGTTATAAGGTTACAAAACTTATTATACACATGAATAACTACCAACTTTAAACATTATGTATGAAGCAACGATTATAAATGTCCAAATTCTTTCCACTTTTTATGACCTTTACACGGTCAACCCGTTACAAGCATACAAGATAACCTTGACATCACTTGAGAAATACCAATTTTGAAAGTGTTTCTATCGGCGGCCAATGATCTCTTCGACACCGGAAATATTCCTTGAAAAACTCATCTACCAGTGTTCAAGATTAATTACCCTAAATATTCTTCACATATTTTAACCATTTTCCAATCTAAATTTTGCAACCATCTTACAGCACAACTTCCCCAAACAATCCTCCCCTCACAATAGTTTTTTACGTAAACTTTCAAAACTGACAACACAAAAAGAATATATTCTAGCAACAGAACTGTAATATATTATTCAACCGTTAATTTATACAAGCCAATTAAAAAGCCGTAACTAATAAACGTTCCACCTATCCGTACTTCACTCGCGACAAAAATACCACGGATTTTTTCCCCTCGAACGTTCCGCAAGGCCGAGCACGATCGGACTATCGAAACTCTGCCAACGAGGATCGTTCTTTTGCTGCTTTCAAGGCCCTCTAAACAGGTCAGAAGGAAACGAGTCGATGTTAAGGACTGCAGCTTCTCCTGTAGAGTTATCCCAAAGGTTGCTAATCTTCGAGATGAGAGATGAAAGATCGCAATGATAATCGAAAGCAGTCACGCGCGCGATACTTCAGCCTCTCTAGCCGTTACGATCTAGACGAGCATTAATAACACGTTAATCGGACATCAGCAAGAACAGAGACTTGTCTCTGTCTCGAGTATTATGATATATTTCTCCATTTCGCACAGAAAATTAACTACATCTTTATCGCATCTCCTAATGGACGCGAGAATTTTGACTTAACCCTACCCCTTCTCAATCTGTTTTGTGCTGAGCCGTTTGTTGGGATTTTATGAAGTGTCTCTTGATTTACTGCCAACGAGAGAACGAAATATTGAGAGTAATATGTCTTAACGTTGTTTTTATATTTTCAGTGTCAACCGCCACGTTTATGCGGAGCATTTTACAATTTTAGGTTGCTATTGATGGATCATAGAGGATCGTACGTAAATTATGTAACGGGTAATCTGAGATTTATTGACACGACTGGATAAAAGTTTACTCGACTACTTCTTTGATAATAGAAAATTGTAAATTATGGAACAATAGATATTTCCAGGAAATTAATCGTTCGTTTGACGCAACCTATTTTGATAAATACGTCAAATCGCGCGCGGGTGAGAAAATTCGTGAAAATCGCCTCAATGCCGTCACGTTGATCCCGTTGGTGTCAGATCGTATTCCCGTTTGATCGGCTAAATTTCGTTCGAAATCTGATTGATCAATATCGATGGACTCGTCGGCGTAAACTAAAATAAGTGGTTCACACGTAGTGCAATTAAATCGTCAATTTCCGAATTTCTACCAACGAATTTCCACGAAGTTCGAAAGAAAAACTTTAATTTCAAATATTCTCATTCAGCCATTCAATATCGATCGTTTAACCATCGCGTTAACGTTGAGCGTGAATTCGCTGCTATTTGAATCGTGCCGCCACACGGTATTTCGGCTCTCTTCATTTTTCCCAATGGCAACGTTCCCTTGAAAATTGCAGTTCCGATTCAAACGATGGAAATTCGCCCGGGGAAACTCGAAGACGATCGATTCACGTTCGACACGATCGAAGATTAAACCGTTAACGAAAAAAACGCGCAGAGAGATCTGCCGAAATTTCACCGGTGATTCCATTAACGTGCAAATATGTACAACGGGTAGCGATCATTCTGTGCGCGAAAATCACGACAAGGGTGAAAACGTCGGGATTATTCGACATGGTGGTAACAAAAACGGGATCTCACGGCGATGTAAATAATGTGAGCACGGTAGTTAATGATAGGATTACAGGAAATTGTAGTAATCGTAGTTAATTTGATATTTAACATGCTGCTTTCCACCTTTCTGGCTTTCAGCCCATCGAATTATTCGATCTTCGGTGAACAACAGGTGAAATTGGATGCTCGATGTGATTATTTATGATTCCTCTAATTTCACAGGGGATACAATGGATTTTTAATCGACCGTTGGATAAACGGTGCATTAGAACGGCTAATGATACATCAATTTACGACGAGGTCTATGAAAATCTATATCCACGAATTATACACTCAAATTAACTGTTTATAGTAACACCATGCGGTTACGATTCTATGGAAATTATCATAACGGAATCAATTTTACGTAAAAGGTCTATTTAATATAATCCGTCAATCTACTTGATACTTGTTATACCTGGACAACTTGAAATTTTCTTTAATTATCATATTAACCCCTTGCCCTACAATAACGAGTGACACTCGTGTAAAGGTAAAAAGATCTATTAAATTGAAAATATTAATGAGTCGCAACGTGATAATATATTTCTCTAACATTAATATTACATTGAATTCTACGGTATATCAAGAATCATTGATTAATTTTTATTTGATCAATTAAATTCTCAATTATAGCCGAGGCAGTCACGAAACAAATTATACTGCACGGAGTTAAAAATAAATCTCTAATCAAACAGAACTCAAGATTCGATCGGAGAAACATGGATGCTGATTACATTCACAAAATATTTGACCTTCTCTGTGAAAGGCTTGACTTTTAATCCTCCAACACGATTAATGCCTGCAAGAATTTAATTTATTCCTCCAACGACTTAAAGCTGATGGGAATTATCCATAAACATTTCACATATTAAACAAAAATCTTTGAACCATCCTCCTTCACCCACGAGCTGTCTATTTGACATTTCTTCATCGCACCACATTTTGATTTATATCGATAACTACTTATAAAATGGAGCGATCACGTTTTCTCCTTTCTAGCACGTTCCTTTAAATCTCGATTTTAACGTAGGGCACACGAACCTGTCACGATCGAGATGCTCGAAGAAAGGCAATCGTACACTCGACGTTCTCGAGCCTCGACAACGCGAACGTCGATGTCATCCTCGAAGACGCGAAGAAGGAAACTGAATACCGTTCACGATACGTAGACACGTAAAACTGAAGGAGTTTTTATTCGAGACCCCTACCCTCCTGCCTCTCGCATAAAGTGCGACGACACGGTCCAACAGTGCTAATTACTTTTACATGCTTCCCCACGAATCGAAACGCTCTAGCTTTCCGCTGTTCAAGTTTTTCCTATGATTCCGCTTCGCTTGCATGGCTACGAGTTACATCGAATTTCGCTTAACGTAGTTAGAGTTTTAAGAAAACAATACCAGTAGCCGATATCGATTTTACAATGAGTCAATTTTTGGATGAGAAATATGGAGGTGATAGAAAATGATTAAATACTTTTTAATGTAACTACTTATGCGACGTGGAATGTTAAATGTAATAAGCACTAGTCGTACTCTAATAATCTCTGGTTTCTAGTAATCTCTTGAAATTATTTAATCCCTTGCTTAACTCGTTAGCGAGGGGTGACGGGTTAATTCGTCATTGGAGAGCGCCTTTGCCAAGGCTGAAACACCAGTCTCGACCTCTTTCGATGAAACGACGTAGGACGGCTCAGGTTGGAGGCTAATTTCTTTAATGAATTCAGAAAGTAATCCGTTATTAAGATGCGAGTTACTACGAACCAAATCACGTGACGTTACGTGATACGAAAGAAACTTTGTCATTCTTGAGGTTTCAGCGCAAAGTTTCCCTCTTATTCCTTGTTCTCGCTCTTAAATATGTAAGGCTGGTGAACGTGGAAAACAAAAAAGAGAATGAATGGTTTTGGCATTAAGGAGAAGAAGTACATAGTGTTCAAAAAAGCAAGTTTTAAGTTAGTAGGTAATTGAAGATTAATCGAAAATCGTAGATCCTTGCCAATACCACGGTAAACATCGATGGCGACGGCTACAATGATATTGCATCGATTTTGACATACAAATTGGTCGATCGTGTAAGAAAACCGTTTTCGACACTCGAAATTAAGCAAGAATCTTATAATCTATAATCTCTTTCGACATGGAGAAACGATTCAGAAATTGCCGGATGTCGTAAATAAACGCAGTGAAGTATTATATTCTCGTAGCCTCGAGCCAGAATACCAATGAAATCGAGGAGTCGATATGCTCAAGTAAAAAAAAAGTCGCCGCGGAAGCCTGTAAATGAGACTAAATTAATGATTCATAATATGAATTCTCCTCGAGGAACTTCCGCCGTTTGTGATTTCTTTCGTTCCGATAGCATCAGGTGCATTTCAGAAATGAGAAAAAAAGACATGATCAACGATACAAAGAGGTAGTGCAATGTTGCATTGGTCTCCAGTCGTCAGTTTCAACGGAATCAAGGTCTTGGTTGTGAAGCAACCTTGAAAGTAGATCGGACTGAGCGCGTTTGATTGATAATCCTCGTTCTCTTATGAAACGGGAAAGTCCCAGCTAACGTGTCAACACGAAAAGTAAAATTCACGGCTCGCGGGGAAGAAATCCAATGGATTGGAATGCAGTTCTCGCAGTACTCAAAGTCCTTGCGGTTTTAAACCTTTTTAAAGTATTCGCGCTACAGTGCACGTGTTGTGGCGCGTTCGTCGAACTATATCAAACTCGTGAATCACCTAAAGAATTCCTCTTATTTCATTTCTTGCCGCTTGATCGTATGAAACTCGCATAAAATTCACAGGTATCAACGACAAAAAGACGGCTTGAAATTATCTATTCATTTATAACCATCTATTTAAGTCTACAGTTGTACATTCAAATATAACATAAAATACTCACGATACGTTTGCAAGTCGCCAAGGTACTTAACCCCTTGTCCTATAATAACGAGTGACACGTGATGATATAAATGGGACGGGAAATTTTCAAGTTTTTCAAAATCTACTAAATTGAAAATATTAATGAGACACGACGCGATAATATTATTTCTCTAACATTAATATTAATTTGAATTATACAACATATCAAGATTCACTGATCAATTTTTATTTCAGCAATTAAATTCTGAATTGTAACGGAGACAATCACGAAACAAATCTTACAATTAGTGCAAGGGGTTAATACTAGAACTACCAGTGTTAAATATATTGTATTTCATTATATTAAATAAGTACTATGTAAAAAGAGAAATCAAGAAGTGGAGAAGATGCTCCATTTGGTAATTCTACATTTTATAACATCAACGCAGAATATCTGCTCTATGACTGACCTACAAACTTGCAGAACTTTTAGAAAAAATTAGGAACGAGTCATTCTGACTTGCTCGGTAGTTCTAGTGTTAAAAAAGACTGCATAGAGCAAAAAGTAAATAAAGCGTGACACGACAAGGAAGAGAAAATTAATAAAAATTCATTTAACACAGTTTATTAACATAAAACGTACAGAAAATAAAAAAGAACAAGAGTATCGACCAACGCAACGTCCTAAAACACACCATACAATCGGACTAATTCCAGATTCCCATCTCCTTCTTCTTTCGTTTTAGCCCTAATCGAGACAGTCTCGCAGAAGGAGAGGGTGGAAAGAGCCATCTGCAACATAGGGGTAAAAGCGTTAAGAGAGAGGGATGTCTAAGTGGGAAGGGATGTGTTCGATGCTCCGAGACAACGGCCATGTCCCTAAAGTATATTCACATTTGCATTGGGCAATTAAACACCGTCCGTTTCCACGATACAGAACTTCTCTCCTTGCTGATGGTTCTTATCGTGGTATGCCGAAGAAGAGCAATTGCTCGCCGGGAGGAATTCTAAATAGCCTTTCTAGCCCCGTGTCGAGAGCGTGACCGAGTTATAATGATCGGCAGCTAATAAGACGCGGAACTGGATCCGTTGGGTGATTAATCGCTCAGGGCGGACGCTCTTTTCGCGAGGTTCGTTAAGTAATTAAATTGCCGTCCGTTTACTTTCAACGTGCCGATCGATCGTTTAGATTAGAGAAAGGAAGAGAGAGAGAGAAATTGGAAAAGAGGAAACGAAGAGACAAGGGAATCGATGAAATAACAGTTTCACGCTGGACGACCACGTGGTGCGAATTTTAAAGACCGATCTGTTACTGCAGACGGTATTTATGCGACCGGGGAGATTTTATTTGTGGCGATATTATTTGCTGGAATTGCAATTTGCTTCAAATAGGTCGGGCTCTTAACGACGGTTTTATTCCAACTGGATGGAACGCCGCGCATAAATTTTTAATTGCAGATACTTTTCATTTTAGTTTTGTGGGAGTACGAACGGTTTCTTCGACTCGATCATGAGTGTTTATGATAGTAATCAGCAGAGGAATTATTTCGGTATAAATTTTAAAGCTTGTTTCACCCTGCTCTTTCCAAATAGACGACGTTAAATGTAGTTTAAATTGAAGGGCAAACGCAAAGTTCAGAGTAAGTCTTTTTAAAATAAAAGTTTTTTTTCTAAGTGGAAGGTATTGGTGAAGAAGTGCAAAATTGCATACCAGATACCAAGTTCATAAACAATATTTAATAACGAATAAAAAGAATTTCGTCTTGTTGACTTCTCACAGTCGTATCCTTCGTGGCCCACGAAAAGTTTCCAGGCGAAAGCTCACGTAATGAGACCTTTTAAAAAAACGAACAAATTCTACCTCTTCCATTAAGCAAAACATAAAAATACCGCGGGAAAAATTTCCTTGGCATCTCGTATGCATGTACATATACGACGCCTCCTCCGTGTGCACGCGGTTCCGTTGAATTTCCTGATTTCATATAATTCTCCCCCCGGACGATAAATCTGATAACGCTGTCAGATGCAGCATTCGTTATCTCGGACAAATTGCAACCGCACTTGAGCGAATTTGCGACATGCGCGGTCCCAGTAACGAACGACTTGCATAAATGGTGAAAGTAAGAGGTAAAAACCTTGCATCGAGCTGCAATGGAAATTAGCTCAACCTTCAGCACCAAATTATTTCCGCAGAACCTTCAAACATACATATACAAAACCGCAACCGCAAAATACCGCTAGATTTGAGGTGTTCACTAATTTGTCTTCAGCATTTCTTTTTAACCGGTAGTAGGAAAGAGATATGATTATAAATGCGGGACTTAACTTAGCACGACATCAGTATTCTTTTGGCGTTTGGAATAGATCAATCTATAATTTTTAAGACGTTTCGTAACGACGATTACCGCGAACGCATTAATTTTACGCGAAGGATGCGATGCTTGGTGATTTTTATGGCAATTCTTTCTTGGAATATGTCGTGCTGGTAATAAATTTCGACGTTACTCCTTTTTACGTGCATGTGGTATCGATAGGAGGAAAAAAGGACCTTCGTTGTTTCATCATAACGCAAAGAAGGAGTAATTGTATTTTTCTTATGAGATATGTATCAGAGTTTCGCTGACTCAGACTTTCATTAATGATATCAATTATTTATGAGATCAACTATCAAAATAGACTAGAATAGACTCTCAGTAAATAGTTAAATAATACATATCGAATCTATATTACATTTCTACTTTATTAGTAAACGGATCATTTTACCTTAAATCTACGGAATTGAGTTATCTTTGTAAAAAGGAGTCTTTCGACTGTAAAAGACAAATTGGTGGAAGAGCCACAGTGCTTTCTTTGCTCCATGCATCGATACGTTTCTCTTGAAAGTCTCTGTCTTTCCTCAAACTCCCCATTTTCAGAAGACAGAGCGATTCGCGATTCAACGA
Organism: Cerceris rybyensis; assembly: GCA_910591515.1. Lineage (NCBI taxonomy): Eukaryota > Metazoa > Arthropoda > Insecta > Hymenoptera > Crabronidae > Cerceris > Cerceris rybyensis. The sequence goes on from OU342790.1 coordinate 14,048,355, forward strand.
TGCGAATGCCATTCGTAATTCGGTCTTTTGGGGTCTATTTCTCCGTATTAAATCATGAGGTCGCTTGTAATATCTGAAAATCGACTCGGCGAGGAAGCTCAATCGTGCGTGTCAACACAATCGCATTACAGACGATACTTTCTTGAACTCCCATGTAACATCGATTATACGATAGAAGCATTATTGCTAAAGTACACCAACTTTTTACACTTTAAATTAACACTTTACCAACCAGTAGCTCGTTAATAGGCTTTTCGGACTCAACGCTTTTGGAATTTTAACTTATTAATAGGTTACAATGACAATTAATAAATTGTTATTTATCATTGCGATTTCCTATGCCACGAATTCAGTGTCGATAATTTGTAATACTAGATTATATAGAGAAGTGGATAGGATATTTAAAAAAATCCGGTCGATAAAGTGTTAACATTACAATTAAATGTCTTTATTGCTGCAATAAAAAGTAACACGTAATTTACACCAAAGTAAAAATAAATTCTGGTGTTATCTGGAACAAAAAAAAATTGATAACAATGAAAAAAGGACTTTCGTTTGAATAAAACGCATGCTCCAGGAAAATCCTAAAGTTCAAAGTGCAAAATTACCCCAAGAAATGGGAAGAATGCAAGAATTCGAATTACGTACATTTTTCCGATTATAATCTCGACAGAGACGTTTATTTGGAACACCGATCGATCGGTGTCTGGTTATCGAAGGAGGCTTCGAAAGAAAGTTAGCCAGAAGAGAAGCGTAGGTGGGTGCCTTAGGAGATGCAATAAAAATAGACACGCCGCGAATATCGGACTAAAGAAAAGGAACGAGAGGAAAACGTAGACTGCAGCCTACGGGGTCTCCATGCTGTAAAATGAGAAATGCATGAGAAAAGCCAGAGGATAGGGAAAACTCACCGTCATGGGAGTCGTAGAGGTAGATGATTTTCTTCCATCCGTAGTATCGCACCGTGTCGATGATAGCGCGATGATAATCCGGACGCATGCTTATGGCGAAATCCAGGAGACCGGAGGACGGTGTCAGTACCTGGATACAACGTATACGTGATACACTTTAAATTTCTGACTTCAGATCTCTCGTTTCTCTCCACCAAGGGAGATTTTCTTTTCGCGATAAGACCAAAAGGGGAAATTTCGAGGACTCTTACATCGATTTTACTAAATTCAACCACGGAAATGTGGATTTTCATGGTCTTCGATATTTCTGGTGGAGATTTCTCTGGATTAACTTAATTTACAAGCATTGATGTTGCCAATTATTAAGATCGAGCGTTGCTGTCTATTAAGATTGAGCGAAACGCTCGTTAAGAGTAGCAGGATACTGAGTCAATTAAGAGACAACGACAAATTGAGAAAATAATTGCTACTGCAATGTGATTAACGAACTGATCAGTATCAATTTTCTTTAGACTTTCTTGTGACGATAGGAATTTGTGAGATATTCCAGCAAGGAGATCCTTTTTGATATTACGCTGGTAAATTAATATTTACTTTGAATCTTAATAATTCAATTGTCTTTTTAGACCTCCTGTTATTAGTAGAGTTAGAAATAAATATCGAGATAGTATTAAATTTATATCGATTAACAAGATGAAGAAAATCATGGACGTAAAGTTAATATAAAGTCACCTCGACAAAATGGACACTTAAAAATTACCGTCCATCAAAGCATATATCAGTGACAGAAAATCAGCGACAGGAAATGACTTGAAATACGTCTCATAGATTTTTCGTCATAGCAACCAAGTAAAAAGCTCCTTGCACGAAAATTGAAAGGGATTTTCCTCTCACGTATGAATGACCCGTTCCCCGAGGAACCGTAATTGACCAGAAAAAAAAAGTAGGAAGAAGAAAAAACGAAATCTGGCCGACGTCGAATCAGCATTACCACGCGATTAGCATTTAAACGACATCGTAGTTAGTTACGTGTCCTGCGTGTACATTGGCGCGAAAGCCAGGCCACGTAAAAACGTACACTTACGTCTCCCATAAAATAGGAGAGGGCCATTCATCCTACACGGACGTACGATATCAGTTTTCCGTGGGTGCACCGATAAATGCACCGTTGCAATGCGACGGGACGAATAAATTTTCGGCGGTCCGATTCATTTCGAAATTCAAATTGTAATATGTTTGTATACACCTATCGCCATACCCCTGTCTCTCTCCATACATATTTATGTATTTATAGGAGAGGGTTGTTCGTCGACGTTCAACTCTCGTCGGCGCTAATTATCGGCCGTGGCCCGACGAAAGTATCGATTTTCGTTCGGTTTTACCTTTCCCGGAGAACAAGGTATAGTGGTGGATAAACTGCTGTTCTGGTGCGGGGAGATGGACAATTGTGATACTTTCCGAATTGATCAGGATCGTGAATTATTATCTTAATTTATCGATTGCATTTTGATAGGAACGTTCTCGATTTATGACCTAATTGAGAGATTTTGAGAGAAGTTCTTTAAGTTTGATTTTTTTAGGATATTGCAGAATTGGGAGGAGATTCTGGAAATGGAAGATTTGAATGGTAATTGGTCCTGTGGTTTTAGATCCACATATATGCAGAGTTAATACGGTAAAGCCTTGGATAACGAGGGGGATACGTTCTTAGAATTTACACTAAGTGAAGCCAACGGAAAAAGGAATTATATACTTTGAAGGTTTTACGTGATTCACTCGCTATACTTAGTAAAAGATTATATTTCTTGCGAATCGCGTCTCATCGGGAATAATTCTTAGTATCTTCTATCGCTCGAAGATGCAAATTCAAGAAGTCGTCGTTATCTCGAATGTTAACTACATCGAGATATAACGAAACAGAGTTCAACCAAGTAACATTAACTGGGACTTTACTGTATTAACGATAAGTACAATGATAAAGATAATAGGAATTAAAGCTATCCACTCGCCTAATTCTTGGCTGCCGTAGTAGTCACAATTACCAGTCAAATGAATTTTCCTCACTCCAAAAACCGCACCAACAGCAATCCCTCGCAACCCACTATTTTCCGTGTGCAACAAATATTAAAATTCCATATACAACATAAAAGATCCACAGATAACAAAATCTCTTTCACGCAACCAACGATCCTTTTCTACGAAAGAACGACTGACCGCAAAGATAGAATTATTAATTCACATTGCGCGTCTCTCCTGATTGCGAAATCAATGAGGAACATTGCTCGTGGTTTTCCACAATAGGAAAACGTATCGGGAAAAAGTTGCAAAATTGCGCTCCTCCGTTTAAACGTGATGCGGGTGTACGTCATAGCGACGATAAAAATAATCACCGTCAAATGGTGATAGATAAAAGGAAAAATGAAACTCTCAATCAATATGACAATAAATATAATGGGAACGTTTTCGGTAGCATCGCGTAGCTTTTTCCGACCGAGTAGCGAGAAAATTGCGGCATTTACCTTCTCGGGAAACCAGGGCGTCACGAAAGGCATCTGGAAGGTGTTGCTGTAAGAATGGAGGGTGTCGAACGAATCCGGGCTGACGGCACCCAACATGGAGAACACGCCTCTGCTGAATTGGCTGCAGACTGCAACAGACGAAGCAACAATGCTACTCTTTAAATGCACTTTCCAACCTCGATGAAACGTGTGCAAACTGATCACTGTGAGATTTCATCTGTCCAGTAAAAATGTACTACATCGAATGTACAATATTTTTGTAACATGGACGATATGCCACAGCTGTCTGCAAAATTTCTAATGAATTTGCAAATTTCGTGAAACGGTGACTATTTTTTTTTAACGGAGACTTCACTTTTCGGTAGAGTAGCTCGTAGATATTGGCCGCAGGGAAAATGCTGAATTCGCACGATTTCGTGCACACTTTTGAGACATTCTCTTGTATTTCGCGAATCCGGAGAACGAAGGGAAATGGTAAAACGAGGAATTACGTTATCGGTGTTGCTTATGCAAATGCGGCTTTATCATGGGGTTAATTTGGAATTGACGATGGAGGAATTGAATTTTTTTTTCAACGACCAGAGACGAGGGTATGGAACGAATGTAAATTATATTTATCTACAATCTTGTGTGTCTAACACACCGAAATATCCGGGAAAAGAGTTGATAAGTTACATAACTCTTTTTACGTTCAATTTTAGTCGTGGAAATGGTTTGACATCGAATTTTCATATCGTGCACCACGATTCTAGAATGAAAAGTGGTGGAATTTTATCGCTGTTGTATTTATTATTTTGTACTCAATGTGATTAATTCGACGTGTTATCCGCAAATAGCAAACATTATCTCTCACAGAGGGAAACTACGTAAAATGTGATACCAGGGTGAAATTCCGACGAAACAAAGGCACCAACGAAAACGACAAATTTGTGGGTAAACGCGATGCATAAATATTTCAATAATTTCACACGTTTAATAAAGGGGTGAGTTTCGCGTATGATCGATACATTTGCGACAAATGCCAGCAATCGGCGCGCGATAAAACAGAAAGAATTTCGAACGAGGAAAAAACGAGAAAGAGGGAAACCCGGAGGAGATAGGATGGATCGGGCGCGTTTATGGGAATGGGAAGCGAGAATTCAAACGGTTGGAACGGATCCAAGGGAAAGGTGGACAGTGGATGTGAAAGGGCGTCGGGGAGAAAAAGGGAATCAGCCCGAAAGCGCAAGAATCGCCTCGTACAAGTTAATCGCAAAGAAAGGAAGGTGAAAGAAATCGAACGCGTCTGCCTCCCGGTGAAAGCCGATTCGAAATCCTCGTCGTTCATTCAACCTATTCGAAAATCCACTCTTGGTTTGGAATAATTTACGACAACGTCAAAAATAAAATGTTAAATCCCAACACACGTTTTCATGGTATTCTGTTGTTTCAAGTGTAAATATTATTCCAAGGACTTTCAATTTATTAACGAGTTTGCTTTTCCACGTTAAATAATGTTTAAATAAAACAGTGGATATTTTATAAATATCTGATTTTCCTAAAAAATTACAATAAAAATATTCAATAACATTGATACCACAGTGCAAATGTTATTCATTAAGTATTATCTCTATTTCTCTTCAAAAGGTAAATCAATAAGCCCATTACAATGTACTGGTCAGAAAAAAGGTAAAATTTTCTTTCAAAATACAATTTAACGATAGTGAAGAACTTGGAGGCAGACACCTTGAAACGCACCCTCTTATTAACTATTTCGTTGTTATCATTATTGTAGCATCGTATAATTTTGGCGGAATTACGCGGAGCCTACTTTATTTTAATTATTCTTTTATGCTCACGCTCGCACGTCGACCATTCGCGACGAAGGGGTGGAAAGAGACGAAAGGGAGAAACACCGGCCGGCACCCAGGAACTAGAGAGACATTCACACATACACGCATACGAACAAATTGAGAATTTTTATTTTCGTTGTTTCGTGGACACCACGTGCCCATGCGTGTGTGTACGAAGCAGAATTCAGAGATCCGGTGGCGCAATGGCGAGCATTTATTGCGGCCAGCCCAAGGGTGCATTTATATTCATAAGCATAATGGGGCATCATGATATATACGGTTGCGCCTTGGTCAAGTCTCTGTCCCTTCGCTCTTTCATCATTATTAATTCTACGAGTCTTCGCTGCTTTGCTCAAATTTGCTACATTTTTCGGCAAGCACGAAGATCCCTCTTGACTTTTTCTCTCTCGCACCCTTCCCTTTTTTTCTTATTCTAACTCAACCACCTTTTTATTTGCTTATCGTGAAAAATTCTCTCACCGACGCTATACCGTTTGGACGTTCGTTTTTCTCAAATTTTTCGCGACTGTTCGAGCACGCCTGGCAGTCCTTCCTTTTTGCATGTGCGATCAAAAAGTTTCGGGCATATGTACTTTTTTTTTATTTCTTTACTCACTTTTGCCGCGCAGCGTTCAGAAGTTTTTATGATTGCACAGAAATATCATTCTTTTTTGAATTTTCAAATAAAAAGTAGAATAAAGTTGTACCTTTGAACGAGCTATTTGTTAAATTCGCACATTTCGACTTGAAAATCATCCCCTACAAGTAGCTATATCGATCTTTCATAAGTTAGGATGTATTGATGGTAAAAAAAAATTTTAAACAGTATAAATACAGTCAGGTTCCATTTAATTGATCTTCATTCGTTCTCCACACTCATTCTTGGAGTTCCAGTCAAAGAGTTGCTATCGATACACGTCTCGTCAAAATACGTGCAGGAAAGTTATATCGGATGTACGAAATGATGATCACGCAGGTGGTAGATGGCCATGGTATTATCGGCTCTATTGATTCACGTCTAAAGTTAACGTCTATTATTATACAGAATATATTTACTCTAGCCTTCGACGGACTAACGATGCCGATGGCGAAGTTTATACGCTCTATATATGAGAGAGAAATGGCGCGACGTGTTCTTGGAGATGCTACATTCATTTAATCATCGGATACAATTTCATCCAACCTACAGTATACCCCAAAATTCAAAGGATACTTTAATTAAAGTTACCAACGAGTACGAGCGATAAGATAAATTTATCAAATATCCTTATAAACTACTCCTTTGATAAATTTTAATCCGTCAGGCAAAATTTGCCACATTCCTTTCAAATCACATATTTTGATATTTCTTCGTTGTGAGAGCAGCTATCGGGTAGAAAAAATTGCTGTTAGCAGTAGTTAAAATCATTTCAGATGTTTACATATCTTTGCAAGAAATATTTATATTAGTTGAATCATTCGATCTTCTGGCAGTAGACGCAAAGTTTGAGTAACTTTGAGCATCTACAATAAAGTTATTCAGTTCCAAAACGACACGAAACTATTATGTGTCTTCAGAATTTGAGACTACGTCGTAAAAGTATCTCCTAGAAATTAATCACATTCGGTTTCTTCTCTTTGCACACCATCACTCTTTGTAACAGCAGCAACGTCTTAAAAGTCGACGAAGTAAAAAGCTCGCATTTAATGTAACAAACTCCAAGAACGACAGGGAACTTTTGTAGATTTTAATCTTGGATTTGAAGCTTCTTATTCGGGTGTTGCATTGTTTCCCGGATTTCTTCGTAGTTCACGTTAATGCTATTTTTTGCCCGGCAAGTTGCACAAGTCCGACCATAACTCCCGGGAGCCATCAACGAGAACGCTCGCCACTCGTCGAGGGAGAAGATTCTCAAGGAAGACTCGAATATTGCAGGTGAAATTATTTTTTACCCGAGAAGTTTCAAGTGCTCGCTGTAATGTAACCAAACTCCGGGAGGATCCTGGAGGTGCTCGAAACGATGGTCGCCGTAGAAAGACGGAGACCAATTCTCTTCTGGTAGTTCGACGTTATGGATAGTGATTTCCATTTGCTCCACGAAGTAAAATGGGATTGATCACGATTGCGTCACGTAGATAGAATTATGGTAATATCAATTCGTTCATCTAAGTAACTTGAGATTCATCTCTCTTGAAACTTTTTGACAGTGGCTCAGGTTTTAGGTGGAACGTTTGATAATTAAGAGATCCGAGGCTCAGTAATGATAAGTAAGACTGCATTCTTCCTATTTCATCAAAGTTCACAAATATTACTATCAAATTACAAAGATAATGTCTGCTTGTGAGTAAGGTCTGACTGAAGAATTCTGTTGTCACTTCCACCAAAGGTAGCCTCCGATATTCCTATAAAGATGACTTTAAACTTATTCTAGAATGTTGGCCAACTTTTCAAATGCAATTCGATATAGTCGAATGAAGACATTATTTATAATTTTCTATGATCTTCGATGACAAACGGAATGTCTCTGTCCAACTGAACTTAATCCAATCCGAATTTGTTCTTGTGTCTGAAGATCAGTTTCTCAGTGACACAATTAGAAAATGGTAAAAATACATTTTTAAATGATGGATTAACCTTGATTTAAACGTTGAACTGCAAAGAATTTTATGATTTCTGCGAACTGGATTATAATATTTGGCAAAGTTCAAATTTTGACTTTGAAAAATAGGAGCTTAGATGTGTCTTGCGTTACCTTAACCCCTTCGGACCCTATGCACATTGTAATGTACATAATACTTTTCGTGCTGAATTTTATTATGTATAGGTTTAAACTTAGTTTCAACACCTAATGAATTTTATTTTTTTATACAAATATTTCTCAGGATCTCCTTAATGTTACAAATTTTGCGTAAGGACCATATGTCCATTAAAATGGACATTTACAAATTATAAATAAATAAATATTTTCTTAAACGAAAAGAAATTCGGGTCTGAAGGGGTTACAGTCACGGGAACCCATAGAGGGTTAACTCCAAGAGTGCAACGCCGAATAGGGGTACCACATTCTTTCCTCAACTCTCCGAAGATATCAGACGGTATCTACAATCCATTCCCGAAATACGTCCGTATCTGGACGTGTCAGCGTGGTATTATATTTAGCAACTAGGTAACAACTAATTTCAACTAGCGTTTACGGGCCATTTAACTTGGAAACTCGTCCTATCACGCATGTTCCTATTTGTCCTGTGACTCTGGTGCGCACGGCTGCACGGTGCACAGGAGAGGGCAGCGCACCGACCTTATCAGTATTATCAGGCCGCTGTTTCGCGACCCTCCTGTATCCTGCGAACTTCTCTCACACAATAGACAAAGTTTCCTCGATTTACCGATTATCTCAGGTTGAACCGGTGCGCCTGCTTCCCCCGTTGAATTTCTCGAATTTCGCCAAAGAACAGCGATATAGCCGTGCGATATTATGAGATGTGAATTTAACGAGGCTACGTTAGATGCTACGAGTGTCTCTGATATCCTCAAAATTACCTGTCGATAAGTTTACCTCTTGAAAATTCTCCGTGTCTCTATCGAGTGTTGCAAAGCACAGCGATTGTAGAAAAAGAGGGAAGTAGGTTATCTTCCCCAAGGATATTTCCTTCGGTGCGAAGAAAGTTAGCAGATCGATTTAACTTTGTAATAGCAGAGCTGATATTTCTTTCTTTATAATGTTTCATATTGTTAAACAAGATCGGTAGATAAGGACCTGTGTTCTCAATCCGGAGGTCCAAGTTCACAAAATGTTCCTACGTGAAGTGTTGTAACCTTGATGGTTCAAAACCCATTTAAAACAGGGTGATCTTAGGTGAAATGACCATAGCAGTTAAAACCAAAAGAAGATTGTCCACATTTCATATATATTCGACACGTTTCCTATCGAGTAATGAAAAATTGTTTGAAACAACTACTCGAGTTTCTCGAGTATTATCCATGCGATACATTTCCCACGAATCGTCGATTCGCATCGACTCTAATTCCAAACATGATAAATCTTACACCGAACTTGTATTACAATAAAAGTCCCCTTTGCTTCACGTAGTCTGGACGATGTTATTATGAAAAGAATCGAGACTGGCCACGATTTCATTTCCTGCGCGCAAAGTCCGGGACTTTTCATTTTGGCGTAGCTGGAAGTCGGTACAGGAAGCAGCCATTATTCTTCGCCCGCGATACGTGGAACTAGGGTCGCGTAATAACGTCGAGGAATTTTCCGAGGACCGTCCGGTTTTCCTGGCGAATCTCACAGTCTCCGTTTGCCTTCTGGCTAGTTTTCCCTCTGGAGATTCTCCGTCCGTGACGAGGCTTCTCTTCTCTCTTTCATCTTCCTCTCCTCCGACGTCCGAAACACGTTCTTTATTATTTCCTTTTTTTTTTTACTTAAACGTTTCTCACGATGGTAATAATGTAGTGGTATATAACGGCGCAATGCAATTTGTATTATCTAATATATGAACGATACGGAACACTGGAGTGGAAATTGTAATATATCAAGAGACTTGGAAAAGTGTATCTTTCACGAGGGTCTTTCGAGTCACAGCTATTTGCAGTTGTTCGAGGGCATTTTTACAATGGTGTTTACATTTCATAGGAACGGCTGGAATTACTTTTTCTTTTTATTAACCGTAAGAAATATTTTTCAGTATTGTGGTAATTAGAGCTTTTGTAATTGGAGAATTGAATTTTCTATTGGAATGGGAAATATCGGCGGAGGAGACTCAGGTGTGTTGCAAATTAATATGCAAATTGGTTTTAATTGTATTTTAGAAGTGTCATTGAATTGTGTATTGTTTCTTGAAAGAAAAAAGTGCTTTAAATCCATTCAGAGTTAGAGAGAAACAAATTGAAAATAGTACGATTTCAAAATTTGGGAAGCTCTCGACTAGAAAGATATCTTTTGCATCCTTTAACCGCGACTCGATGACAACGTCGTATCGAAATAGCCGGAAAATACGGCGCAACCGGGGAAAAGAACGTTGCAACGATGCTTTGAGTTGTCGTGAGTTTTCCCGCGGGATTTTATTCTTCAACGTGCTTCGATCGGCCAACTTCCCTTGCAAAAAAGTCGTGAAAACTTTCGACGCTCTCGTCGGCCGATTATTTTTAACAAACGCGAATCTGAAAAACAGCAGATCCTTTCTTCGACTCGTCTTGTCTCGGAACGCCGATTATGGTAAAAAAAAGCGGCTGATTTGACAGATTCTCAATAAGGAAAGCATCAAAAGAGGAATTCGGATTACCCTGTTTTTAAGTGACACATTTCTATTTGGAACTTATCGATTTAGTTAAAGAACTTTCATATCATGTGGATGAAAATTTATTTCGAAACGCATTTCCAAGAGACGATACTTTAAAAGCGAAGTAAAAAGTAATACGTTTCACTGACCGCTGTGAATTAACGCAAGGAAATTTCTTGTTCACATTCTTCATTCGCAAACATAATTATAACGTCTGAGAATTTTTACGATTCGCTGCCCTCGGGGTCGTGCAAACGTCTTCATAAAAAAAATTACGAAAGATTGTGTTAAATTACCGAGTAATTCAAACTGTAATGGGACGAATCATATTTCTTTGCTTATAAAAATCTGGTTTAACTGTGATCCGTACTAACATTAGTCAATAAGATATATAAATTAAGAAAAGTACTTGGTAAATGTATATTTCAAAGCGTACATATTAAAAGTACGTGTATTCATAGCAGTACCTACTTCAAACAGGCGCGTAAAAACCAATATAAAACGCGCGAAACTAAACCAGCCGTCTGCGAATCCGAGAAGAAACTACGCGCAAAACACCGCGAGCTATTTCCGTTTCGAAATTAAAGAGAAATTTTGCGTCAACTGCAGCATCGAGGGTACGCCGATCGTACTTAACATTACGATTGCTCTTTATACGAACTCAAAAATGTTCAAAAAATTTTCCATTTAAACACAACGGAGAATTCTAAAGGCTAAAATACATTCTTCGTTTAAAGGAGATTTCAATATGAGAACAGTGTTGGCTAGAAAACTATTTGAATAAAAAAAGTGTTATATAGTGACATAAAGATTGACGATGGACCAGTATTACAGATCTGTTCGAAAACAAATATAATTTCAACGAGGATAACTACATGGGCGTTAGGCGCACGATACAAAAATGAACGCGTCCGGCAGAAAGAGGCGAAAAGATTAATTACATCGGTAGGGTGTAACGTAAAATGGAAGATCGCACGTGTCGTCGTTTTCTCGAGACAAACGACTCGGTCGGACGTATTTGGAGATTCTATCGGTAACGATAAAACCGTCGGGTCTCCTTCGTCGTTCTATTTGTTAGGCCGCACCCCCGGCCAGTTTCTATTCCTTTTTTCCCCGGGCCTTTCTACCCTTTCTACCCTCCCGCCATTAGTTCCTCTTTCTCACTCTACCTTTCTCAATGTCTCGTGATTTTTCTCCCCTTTTCTCTTCGTTCTTTCCTTCCTTTCTCTCGAATCCTTTTTTGCAGCCTTCCGAAGGTCCAACGTTACCCGGCTTCCTGAAGTCTCGAGAACACGATTGGATTTGTAAGTTCGCTCGTGCGGGTACCGCGTCCGATCGCACATTCACGTGTGTGCCAACACCGACCAACGAGCGGTTTGGCCTCCGGGAGTTCTTTATTGTCGATGTTCTCGAGGAGGAAGGGGAATCGTTCGAGAACACCCCTTCAGGTCGTGGATGAGAACGCCTTCCTTGACCGATCTTTCTTGACGCTATTTCCGGAGTAATTACCGAACGATTGGTCCATCTTCCGTAGGGAGTAATATCGTAGCTTGAATTTATATTAAATGTCCCTCGACAGTATCTGATATGTATAATTGCGGAAAGGGATGGAGGGTAGTTTTGAGCAAGACTCAGGGTCGGTGCGAGGCAGGTTTGGTGTGTTCGCCGGAACTCGGCTCTGAGTTTTAAAAGGTACCGCGGTCTTCAAAAACTTATTAGGCATTTTGCAGGATACCTTACATAGTAGAATTGAATATTTGGTGTCTTTCAGACGTTGACATTAAATGTTAACATGAAGGTATCGGAGTTGAATGTGTGTTCTGGCCTCGCAAATGGTCACGTTGTCTGCAAAACTTCATCAGCCATTTTGCTAGATACCCTATATTCGAATTGAATATTCCACGTGTTTCAGACGTTGGCATTAAATGTTAACATCAAAGTATCGGATTAGAATGTGTATTCTGGCCCTGAAAAATTTTTGAACCAGACCTCGCAATAGGTCACGCCGTTCCTGGCAAGATTGGTCTGTATTTCTTTGTTTTTGTAACTGTTGAAAGTTTGAAAACCAAGTTGTTAGGAAGGAAAATGAGAATGTTATTAGTTCTTCGTACATAGAGAACAGTTCTCTTTTCTAACTTTGACAGAGTACCAATATCGATAGGAATATTAATCGTACCTGCAAGTGCAATTAATATGAACCTGCAATCAAGTTTATATCAATAAAACAGCGATACCTTTACCTCTTGCAATTTTGTATCACTACGTGTTTCGTATTTTCTTCCCGGATAATTTCGCCATCACCGGGAGAGCTTTACCATGCGAGAGGACTGACCTAATCCTGCGCACGTGCATCGACATCAAAGACAAGTAAATTCGCCGTTTGATCCGTGGGCCACGTCCTTCCGCCGCGGCGGTGCAAAGGAATCGATTCTACGATGCCGAACACGAGATCGCATTTAAATGGAAATCAATGCTCCTCTTTTGATCGAGCTCCAACGAGCTTATCTCCATCTCGATGCATACGCGTCTCTACCGATCCACCTCGATCCTCGCACAAACACAACGTTCACTTGCATGCTGCCTGTCGTTCTTTCCTTTATTTATCACGTGCACGAGGTCTCGGATTCGTTTGCATTTCCGATCCTACTAACACATACACCTGCTTCCTTTCTTTCGGTACAGTTTACCATTTCCGTTGGTCGGACCGACTCGTTAAAAGGAAGAAAATAGTTACTTCGAAGGAAAATAATTTGCGTCCAAGGAAAAATATTATTCGGCAAAAGTACCTCTATTCGATAACACATAATTGTACTATGAAATTATAAGAACACAGGATAAAATATTAACGTTGAAATTATTCAAGAAATTTAACCATGATTTCAACAGAATATAATAATTTCACAGAAAATTTGATTCTTTCAATGCGAAAGCATTTCAAGTATAAAAGGATTATTCTATTGAATAACGGAATATTTCTATCTCACGTTCAGTGAGAAATCACAGGTGGAATTGCAACGAATTCTATCGAAACTTACCGCAATGGCGCTTCGAGGATCATCGAATTATCGCGGAAGGATCGAGGTGCTCGAAATCGACGACGACAAAATTTTCGTTATCCTTGGACATACGCGAGACCCTCGTAAGACCGTTATCGGAATCGTTAAACCATCGAGTCCAGCAGCGATTTCGATATACTTGGAACCGTGTCCTGGTCTTCATCGCGAAGGATATCCGGCCGCGAATCCGGATCTGCCAGACACCCTCTTTCGTGACCTGTCGCGGGATTTGCCGCCCCAATAAAAGGATTAACGGGACGAGGGTTAATCCTATTGGAAGGACCGATCTCGCACCCTTTCTATTTTCCTCCTTCTCTCTATCTCTCTTTCTCCGTTTCTAGCTTTCTCATGTCTCCCTCCGATATTACCTCTCTACGTCCACTTCTTCCCTCGATTCTGCTTCGTTGTCGTTCCTATATTGCACTCCGATCACCGAACACCCTACCGCTGACCTTTACGGCGATAACGAACAATTATTTTCCGTCCGGGATTATCTGAGATTCTTATTCAATGTATTCTTCCTTTTTCAAGCCATTTCGTTCCGACGTATCGACCGGAGAGATTTATTTGCCATTGTTTCTCCGTTAATATCGTGAAATCGATGAGACGTTGAATGGCTTAATTACTGTTAACGTTATTTCGACGTTGTAAATTAATTTTCCAATGTAGGTAAGTGCGCGATACTTTTTTAAATTACACATAAAAAATATTCGCACGGTTTACGGTAGTTGTTGAATACCTGAACGTACAAAGTATAGTATTAAAAATAAATTTGAATTACGTATATTCAACAAAATATTTACCACTTTTTGTGATATTAACTTCACTTTACATACGATGGAGATTATAAAAAATTAGTATCGGCTAGCGTAGCTTTTCGAAATTTCTCACTGATAAAATTGAATACGTCAGCGACAATTTCTGCACTAACGAGTGGAAAAATATTCATTACTTTTAGTTCGAATCCAACGATTCGATTTAATTTTCTATTTGAATTCTCGTTAGACGGGAAAATGTAGGTCCGTTTTATTTCGCGCGTCTCGTTAAGCGCACCGTAAGGTCGGAAATATTTTATTTATTTATTTATTTAAACATTCCCAACGAAGCGTACAAAGTCACGCGTATCTAGTCGCTCGTACCCGTATCAAATTACGTAGGCATGTACCGAAGCAAAACGAGAAATTAGCGCACGTTTAGTTTACTTAATTTTACTACGTAAATACGTTTATCCAGTCATTATGAAAGAGTAAATTAAATAAAAATCCAGGTGAATAAACAGCGCCACGTATAAATAATAAAGGCAATGCAATGCATAAAATATCGCGGGCTATTTCGTGCGCCAATTTGACCGGGAAATTAACTACCTTACGGGGAAATGTAAAGCGTAAACTCCGTCCCCCGATTTTGCCGTAGGAAACGAAATCGATAAAATTGCTCATCGGGCAACGATTACGAACAGAACGAAATATCCCAACGCCGATGCCTTATGCCCGTAAATTTTCCTATACAGAATTCGTTCTGTTAAATTTGAGGATTATTATTATTATCGGAGAATATTCTGGATTATAGTCGTTTCATCGATCGTGCCGCATTATGTTTACAACCGCGCTGATCCCGCGATTTGTCGTGCTCGCAACGCAAGAGCTATTTTCAATTAATTCCGTTTTAGTGGATGTAATACAATGGACGACGCAATACGGATCGAGAGTCGTGTATTGCCGGCCGTGAAACGCTGGAAAACGCGCGCGCCGTCGAACCCCGTTAATTCCCAATCTCGATGAGGGAAATCAAAAAAATTGTACGCGATGAAAAGTAGATAGAAAAAAAGACTAGAATGAAACCAAAAAAAATTCATCGAAACTTTCAACCACTTCCTACCGTTTCGTCCCGCCCTAATAATCGTGTAATTTCATACTCCATTTTTCTTTGAGATTTCGCGTCAACGCGGTTGCTACTTTTTTTCTTTCGATTTTCCCGCATAAAAGGTAGAGAGTGCGACGAGTTTTTTCCCCTTCCGTGTTCTGGTAGACACCGATCTACCCTGCAAATTTATTTCATAATTATTTTAAATCCCAACCTGACAGGAGGCGTGCAAGAAGCAAGGCGGGAAAGGGACATTAACGCGACGTGATTTATCACACAACCGGAGGTATCATTTCGCTCTCACTCCGGGAGATCTTCCAGCGAAAAACGACCTCCTCGTACAAGGAATCACAGGGCGAGGGTGGCTGTTCACGCGTGTCGATCGTTCACGCGATTATTTCTCTACGACTTCCCGGAGTATCGATACAAACTTTAATTTTTCACCTCGCTTCCAAACGTGGCTTTAGAAAAAAATGAGAAATGAGGCTGACAAGAGTCACGATGAATGATGATTTATTGTTAAGCATTCGTTGCGTGCGAATGAAGAGATGACGAGCTCTCGTGCGTTGAAAACAGTGCACGTGACTTGCCGTTAATGAAGATTTGAGTAGTTAACGTCGCTGAGTCGTGAATCTACAAGATGGAAACCCAAGGTGATCACGGTTTATGGCTTTGTCGCGGAAGACCTCGACTATTCGAGGGAGGAATATTACCGGCAGGGTTATAACTGTGGTTGTTAATGTAATTTTCATTGAGTGTGTACTACAGAGCCCTCGAAGGATGTGCGATGATTATTAAAATGACGAAGAGGTAACATTTGGATGTGCTTCGTTTGATACTACGTACCATGAGGGAAAATTTAACAGATAAAAAAGGACTTACGATGTACAAAAACGTAATATATCATCTGCACTGTCTCTTACCAGTGACAAATTTATATCTATTTACTGAAATATACCCAAATAAGTATTTTGGAGAAAGATGAATCACAAGATGAGAAAGACGATGAAATGAGTAATTTTTGATTTGTTTGCTAGACGTAGAATAGTTGCTGCCCTAACAAATTTCAGGAATTTTAAGAAATAATTGCAAACTGGTAATTTTGACCGTCTTGATTGTTTTGGTGTACTTAGCAATTAATTAAGTACACCTCGTAAATTCGTGAAGCAACATTTTTTTTTTTATTTCACTGCTATCTTATATTTTTCATGGTAAAAATCAACACCCTCTTTTGTCACATCTTTCGATTCTACCCACACTTTCTCTTTCACCCTATTTTTTTCTCTTCACTCTTTATCACACTTCTCCTTTTATCCGGTCGTGTATCGTTTACATTCATCCGTCCAACTCGACCGTACTTTCCATTCGAGATTCTCCTTCTTCTCGGCGATTGCCCGTCTTTCTCCTTCGTCCCATCCCACAGCCTCCAGAAATCTCTTTCCGCTCCAGATATCTCGACGGCAAAAAGAGAAAGAGCAGGGACGATGGTTGATTCGGGGTTGTAGGTGGATCGTGGATTACGAAATGTCGCGGAGGGAAACGCGAATAACGTAGAAATTGTAGTGTAGCAATAATCCAATGTTCGGGATGTATGAAACCGTTGCATTCACGTAATATACACGCGTGTTCGTTTGCCAAGTGTAAGAAGATTATAGTTCACATAGACAGGGAAGAGAAACGAACAATTTTCGAGGTACGAACGTACTTACGTTTCATGCTGGAAGTTCTACAGTCTATGTCAATTGAGAGAGATTTTTATAAAGATTTGAAGAAACTGCTATTTCATTTAATTTGCAGAGAAAATCTGAATTTCGGGAACTAGAAGTAACATTAAAAATCCGTCCGATGAACAGCATTGTCAATAAATAATAACTCGGGAACTATTCATTTGAGAGAGATGAACTATAATATATACACGTAAGTTTCATAGTACCGCAGAGGGAATGAAATTGTAATATTTATTTTTTTGCCAAAACAGGCAGGAGAGAGGTAACCACAGCCAGGATATACACAGGACAACACAGGAGAATGCAGTACAGCCAGGACAGCCAAGACTGCCAAGATATGCGCAGGATAACGAGGACATTCAGCGGACAGCAAGGACAGACAGGACATGCAGTGGACAGCTAGGACAACCAGCATAACTAGGACAGTCAGGACAGCAACGACCTACACAGGACTGGCAGTACACGCAGGACAACCAGGATAGCATTTATTAAATAAATGATTTATAGTTTTGGAAACACACAATTACATTTGATGAATATTGTATCACATACGTTTATGTTGAGTAATACAAATGATGAATAAAGAATTTGTTAAATCGAAAGCATTGTTAATTTTTTTAAGCGCTACCTCTGTTCCATTCCTAAAATTCCATATTCTCAACACATGCGTAACGAGCGTATCATAATTATAAGTGCTCTAATATGGTTTACATAAGTTTAGACCGCAAAGCGAGGTAAGTAATACGAGTCAGAGACATGCCAGAAAGAACGGAAAATCGTCAGAGATATTTTGGATTATACTACTTGCAAGATTGAACATTTTTCGGCGAAGATTTCCAAGTGGGTAAGTAGTACAGTCGACGATGAGTCAGAGGTAGAAGTTGGTCTGAGAAATTTTGGTTTATACTACTTGTTGTGATTGCAAATTTTTCGGAAAAATTTCAAAGTGAGCAAGTAGTAAAGTCGGCGATAAGTCAGACATAAAAGTAGGGCTGAGATATCCTAGTTTATACTACTTAATGGATCCGGATATTTTTCGGAAAAATCGCAAAGTGAGCAAGTAGTAAAGTCGGCGATAAGTCAGACGGAGCTAAAAGTCGGTCTGAGAAATTTCGGATTATACTACTTGCTAGGTTTGCAAATTTTTCGGAAAAATGACAAAGTGAACAAGTAGTAAAGTCGACGATAAGTCAGACGGAGCTAAAAGTCGGTCTGAGAAATTTCGGGTTATACTACTTGCTGGGTTTGCAAATTTTTCGGAAAAATGACAAAGTGAGCAAGTAGTAAAATCGACGATAAGTCAGACGGAGCTAAAAGTCGGTCTGAGAAATTTCGGGTTATACTACTTGCTCGGTTTGCAAATTTTTCGGAAAAATGACAAAGTGAGCAAGTAGTAAAATCGACGATAAGTCAGACGGAGCTAAAAGTCGGTCTGAGAAATTTCGGGTTATACTACTTGCTCGGTTTGCAAATTTTTCGGAAAAATGACAAAGTGAGCAAGTAGTAAAATCGACGATAAGTCAGACGGAGCTAAAAGTCGGTCTGAGAAATTTCGGATTATACTACTTGCTCGGTTTGTAAATTTTTCGGAAAAATGACAAAGTGAGCAAGTAGTAAAATCGACGATAAGTCAGACGGAGCTAAAAGTCGGTCTGAGAAATTTCGGATTATACTACTTGCTCGGTTTGCAAATTTTTCGGAAAAATGACAAAGTGAGCAAGTAGTAAAATCAACGATAAGTCAGACGGAGCTAAACGTCGGTCTGAGAAATTTCGGATTATACTACTTGCTTGCTGGATTCTGAAATTTTTCGGCAAACTCGCAAAGTGTGCAAGTAGTACGAGTCGATGATATGTCAGACGAAGCAGAAATTAAGATACTTTACCTTATACAGCTTTCGAGATAGACAAATTATCGATAAAATTTTACAAGTAGTACGAGTCGGCGAAAAGTCAGACCGAGCGAAAGAATACAACCTGAAGTTGTTTCCTCCATTTACCAGTTGAATCACACTTCGGAACGTTTCGACAAGTTGACAAGTAGTACGAGTCAGTGAAAAGTCAGACAAAACGGAAGAAGCGAGTGAAATTATTTCAACGTGGAATTTGGAGCCAGGACAGGGTTTATTAAATAAATAACTCATAGTTTCAACAACACACAATTTTATTGTATAATGTATAATACAAATAATGTAATGTAATACCAATAATGAGTAAAGAATTTCTTAAATCTAGGACACTCTCAATCTTTCTTGATTGCTACCCTTCATCCTCTCCTGTCTTTCTTGCTTCTGCATTGCTTGTCCTGCTCTTGTACAATTTGTCCTGGCCTTATACTGCTTCTCCTGCTCTTGCACTGCTTCTCCTGCGCATGCTTCTCGGCTTTCCTGCTTGTCTTGCGTCTGAACTGCATGTTCTGCGTCTGTACTGCCTGTCCTGTATGAATAGTTTATTCCACTTATGAGCTGATTAGATTCCTCCACTTATGCCTTAGGATTAATTTAATTTGAGGTTACTTTTTCCATCCTTATCCAGCTCAAACCTTCGGGAACATCGTCGTAATAACTTGGTAGATTAACTTGGCCACGAAAATAATGGAAAAGACAATACTCGAGAATATCTTCTCGCTAAATTGTAAACAGCAGTACTCAAAAAAGGGATTCCATGGAAGTTTTTGACTTTCTTCCGTGTCTTTTATCCAGCAAAAGGGTTGTAAAATTTTCAACACGCTTCTTCGAGAGACCAAGTTTACGCCAACAGGAGCGAAGTTTATATTGAAAACGAGTTTCCATGGACGCGTCCGCGATCATTCAACTCCTTCGACCTCTTTGACCTGTTCGACCCTTCGAAACCCTAGGCGGAACTTGGACGTACCGCTTGTCGTCGCAAGGAGACTGAATTTCACCGAAAACTTTTCCCAAGCACGATGCGCGGACTACTACAGTTGTAAATGAGAAACTTTTCCATTCATTTCCATAAGTCCGGCATCGCGTCACTTAACCTTCTCGCTAGATTTGCAACACGCTCCAAAATTAGTGGGGGTAGAATGAAAAAATCGTGGGGTCGACTGTGAGAGAAAGTAAAATTGAAAAAAATCTTTTCATTCTTCAAATACAAGGTTAATGTTCTCCATTTTGTCATCGTTATTCTCCGTGACAGTGGTACCAAAGAAATCTAGAGTCTCCTTTGTTATCAAAATCATAACTGAAAATCCCTATGAATATCAAATTGCACTATATACATACTTACTTTCCCGGTGTATTTATCAATATATATTTATGTGCATGTAGAATGTCTCAGCCGATTTTGACTTTTTCTGCAACTTTCCTCAGGGTCTGACCGCTGAACGTAGCAAAATATCAGCCGATACACGAAATATCGTAGGCTACTTTTTACTTCATCGATTTTATACAGATCAGATAAAGGTTTCATTGGTTTATGTTATAAAAAATACTCTCATTCCGTTTAAAAATGAATAAACTTATACTTAGTTTGATGCGAGCACTTCTGTAAAAACTAATAAAGCCAGGATATGCTCCATTCGATACCGTTCAAGTCTTTTACGAAACATCTTTCACTACGAGCAGCAGTTGCGGAAAAATCAAGGAGTAAAAATCATCCGAGACATTTTGTACATACACACACGTTTCCGTTGCCACGTTTGTCTTCATTCGAAGGTAAAGAACGTGAGTGAGGGAAAAGATGGGCCGAAAAATGGTCGAAGAAAATAGCCTCCTTACGATTATAGATAACAGAAATAAATCGGGCTACCGTGAACTCTATTTTAGTCGAATCTTAAAACTTCCTCTCCACGATAACTCTCGCCCGTTTTTTCATCCCATCGAAAGGGTAGCGAGTTTCGAGGGTCGTGCGTACAAACCGTTCCATCCCTCTTCCCTTTCGAGTCTCGACGTATCGCGCGTTTATTTCCAAGCAATTTCATTCCCCTTCCATTCTCGAATCTCGGTTGTACGCGTCGACGCCGGTGTTATTATTATAATTTTATAAAAAGCTACACCGGCGGCGTCGCGTTGATACCGTGACGAATGGGCCATTTAGTATGGCCTCTCGGTGTCGCCAGGCAGAAATAATTTTTTCCAATTTTTCAACGACGCAAAACGGTCGATCCGGTTAGGACGATAAGGGCTCCGACATAAATCGCGCGGCAGAAGCAGAGGCCGCACTGCGCGTTATCGAACCAGCGACAGTATGGCCAAGCGAACGTGTCTGATAAAGTTCTGTCATTTTTATCGACGAGTCGCTCGCAGGTTCGTTAAAAAACGAGTCGGTGGGTCGGCTCGTCAAACGGAATTATCGAACCAACTCCACGACAAACGGCCATTTATTCCAGCACGTCGACAAAACGCTGCGTGAATCTCATTCTGTAAAATCGCCCGACCGATCGGTGCACCGATCGTTCCTCTTTGCGAGAGTTTTTTAATCATATTCTATTATCATCCGTCAAAAAGATAATTAAATGTATAATACCGCTAACACCATGGATATTTCATAAATTCCAGTATTACTTTAACAACTCGTAAAATTAAAATCATTCATTTGTTATAATTCTAACCGAAGAAAATTACGTAATCGACGTAAAACACTCTCTTTTGACTCTTCTTTTGACAGTCTCAACGATAATTACCTGCGTTTCGTTAGCATATAAGAGTACAACCCTCGTAAATTAGTAGAACAATTAGCCTTAACGGTCGGTCGACGGAGTCTTATGAAAATGCAGGACAAAACGCTTTCCTGGTCTCGCCCAACTTCCGTGGAATTCGCGCTTCGTGGCCTTCTGTAAATTCCAAAAGGGGGTGAAACTCGTTGGAAGACGAAGAGTAGATGGTCAGGGGTTGCACGGGAGGGGAAAGAGACTAGAGGGAACTGGCCGGGATTACCGAACCGCGCGACAACCAGCAACTCTCCGAGGGGGAGGTTTGGGAGGGTGGTTTGAAGTAAGGGTCGGACATTAGAATTCATGCGGAGACATTTGCGGTCCGGCTCCTAACGACCAGCTGTAAAAAGCCGGCCGAAGCCGCGAAGTGGAAGGCGAAGGAGGGTCGAGTCAGATAGGAATGAAAAGAGGTATGGCAGAGGGGAGGGGGATTGAAGAAGGATGGTTATGCGGTGCGAATAAAAAATCATTCGAACGACGGAGGTATTCTTGGTTTCTTGGCCTATTTTCGTGGAATTACCAAAATTCCAGGAGAGTGAAGATATTGGGTGTGACGTGGACGAATGAATGAGACATTGCTTTTGGTTCATAGGGGGATGAATCTTTATTTGTAAGTAATAATTAAATGAAGAGATTAAAAATAGTGAAAATTGATGATAAAATAGAGAGATTAAAATTATTGAAGTGCAAAAGAAAATTCTTTGCTGAGAATGGACACATGAATTTGAACGAATTCGAAAGAGAATTTTGCACGCTCGACCGAGATGTTTCCTCGGTGCTGGATTCAGGGATAGGAAATAATGCCGTGAACCGAAATCAGGAAAAACCTGAGTCACTTGTGAATCACCGGAGGGCTTCGTTAACCTTGATATTCCGATATTTTATGCCGCATTCGTGCACCGATGGTTTCGCTGAATTATTCCCTCGAAGCGGAGCTTTCCGAGCTCTTTCGCTCATTGAGCGCAAATTTTCTATCGATCTCTTTAAAATACCCAAACTCTGCAGTGCTTTCTAAAAAAAAATAGGCCTGACAAAGAAGAAATACGTAACGACATAAACCATGCAATAAAACGTAAATCGACATACGAAAGATATAAACAATGAGGTTTATTCTTTTCCTTTTACCTCTTCACGTTTCTACGGCATAAGATCTCATTATTTATCTTCGGAGAAATAAGAGTGTCAATAAAACGCAATATTTCTGTAATCGCAAGTAAAGAAATATCAACGATTGTATAAGAAACTTATTTAAACTGGCCTTAATGACAAAGCAAGCCCAATGTTCTCGACGATGGAAAGAAATAATTTCATTCCAATGTCGAGATTGCATTTGCAGTTTGGCAACAGCGCGCAATGCGCAACGCGGCTCGATACGCGCGTTTAACGAGCGATACAATTAAGAAACGCTAAGTATTATCAACATTCTCTGCAACTGTTTCCCGTTCAGCTGCTCTGCCTTTTTTACCCATCTTCTTCGGGCCAATTAAACGAGGATAATATCGCAGCACGTTTAACGAGGAAATACCCCATGAACGTCCGCAAAAAGATCGAACACGACGATAATCGAGGTGAATGTGCTAAAATTCCTAAAATAATCTTAGCTTCTCGAATAATCTTTCGTGACTTCGCTTATCCTTTGGGCTACCGGTGTTGCCCCTTCATCGTTGGTGGGAAAGTATTTTAAAGTATCTCAAAGGAAAGGATGTGGAAATTCAAAGTTTTCTCCTTGACGCGCCAAGAACTATGCTTTGGATAATGTGGCCTCCTCTCTCC
Source organism: Cerceris rybyensis (assembly GCA_910591515.1). Lineage (NCBI taxonomy): Eukaryota > Metazoa > Arthropoda > Insecta > Hymenoptera > Crabronidae > Cerceris > Cerceris rybyensis. The sequence continues at coordinate 14,071,975 of OU342790.1, forward strand.
GCCCTTAATTCTACCGGCATGGCCGCCATGGAAATCCTCTTCTGGCTGTCCTCGTGATCCTATCGTAATTAATGTAACACGCTACCCTCTTCGAAGACGGAAGGAGAGATCGATTTTAAGTTTAACAAACGAGTTTGCATTGCCCGCCACGAACTTGAGCTTATCTCGTTAACTTTCCCGTCTTGTTACAATCGTAAATTGACTATCAAGTAACTATGGCTGCAAGATGAGGCAGAGACTGTTTATCAGCAATTAAGAGGTGAAACGGCAAATTTCAGAAATCCATTTTGGATTCAAAAAATTTGGAGGGTTGTAAAAGAAAATTCTACTCTTTGCACATTCTCAAAGAATTCTGTTTCATGGACATTTTATAGACAAAGGGTTTTAAAATATTTTATGGGGAGAAGCCTGCAGGAAATGTTATGGTATTATAAATGCAATCATTTTGTTGGACGTTATAATGGGAGATATTTAATTGTGGCTCCTGAATAATGAAAAATCAATTATGTTCTTCAGTAATTAAAATTGATATTCGATACGTATAATTGTATCATCATTGTGTGAATACCTCGCGTTATTATCATCGTATGAATTCAGTATAATCATTTCATCATTTTTGATGAATTTCAATTCTGTTCAGATTGCGCTAATGAGATTTGACGTTTTCGAAGGCTCCGAATAAGTTCACCTACATTTGGTTAGATAACTTCTTTGTTTATCAAAATCTGCCGGAATTAGGGTGAAAGTGTAAAAACCTAATAGACAGAACTGAGGGATAAAAGGGGGAAAAAATGCTTTCGTTGCTGGTAAGGGTTTACTGTTTGCGCCAGCAGGGAAGCTATTAAACTGGTGAAATCTGCCCTTAAAGCGGAAAGGACCCTCTCATTTTTATGCTTATAACTCTTAAACTGTAAAACACAGGATGAGCTGGTTAGAATAACGGTTTAACGGTGCACCAAGATCTATAAAATGACATAAAGAAAAATTATATCAAATTAATATCCCGAAAAAGAGATTGTAATTTTTCATCTTCCGAATTTTTACTGTGCACCTTTCTCACCTTTTATTCTTATTAATTACTCTTCCATACTTGCTGGTATTCCTACATTTTTAAGGCGGAAACCCAGCTAATCCGACTTCAGCAGAAATTAACGTCGAAAGATTTTCTATTTTTTCCTTGGTCAATGGCCAATAAAAGTGGCAATGGTTTTCAGAAGAAAAAAGACTGTTCCTCAAGCTATATTATTAAAAGAAACTTCTCTTTCCAAAGGTTCCACTTCCTGAAGATCACGTATTACATTGTGTAACAATATCGAGCGAAATGTGACTTCTGAATCGTTGTGAGTCATTAGTTTTCATGAACTTTCGGTACATCGTTTGGTGAATGCATGGAAGAATCAAAGAAAGAAATTCTGCCAACTTCTTTCCAACGAGAGTACGATATCCTTATCTTGAATTCTAGCAAGAATGTAAAAATGGCCAATCATCGAATGTATCGAATATAATCGATATCGATGTCTCTCCAAGATGTTTCTCTGTCACAATTTTGCAAATTCTTAACGAGGAATTTAACTGCAGGCTGAAATATCGATTGACAATCTTTCTTTTCCTTTGCAGAAATATTTCTTGAAATTAGAAGTGTGGAGTTTATTCTTCCTCAAAGTTTAATCAAAATTCACAGTTCATTTTAATTTGGCGCGCATGCTCTGCGACGCATTTAAAACGAATGAACGAGAGAAAATAAAGAAGGGAAAAGAAAAGGAGAGAGGAAGTGTGTGAGAGAGAGAGAGAGAGAGTACGGCTGTACTTTCCTTTTTGACCAGTGAATATTAATACTGACGGAAATTGATCACCCGCGGGGAGTACTTTTTAATCATCAATATTAATTAGTCCGTTGAACCGCGGGCAAATTAAGAAAGTTCGCTGTGAAAGAGAAGCCCGTCGAGAAAAAAGGGGAGCAGCGAAAAAGCTGAAAATGCCGAAGTCTGAAAGCGAAAGCTCTCCCTGCCTTCCAATTCGTTGCTCGGTTTGTTCGCCTACCTGAGCCCAAGTTAAACTTCGATTATAGCTTATAACTTTCGAAAGAAGAAAAGATGATGGAGAGGGTCACGAGCGAGGTTTCAAATTAATCATTCTCTATTTTCTCACCGTATCGACGTAGACAAATTATTACGAGTCATAAACAGGAGCAGTAAAATTGCCAAGTTGATTAGACTCCGTATCCTTCGAATCATAATGGCTCCAAAAAATGCCAATACATGTAAATAACAACAGGTACTATGAAAAGCATTTTCCGAGCGACAATAAAGTTTGGAGAATCAGATTTTCGAAGAGATGGAAAATCCTTTCGGCGTTTAAGAAATTTCTCCCATATCAAATAGCAGCTTCGTTCGAACTCGTGGAAAGATTGCACATTCAGATCAGTATTATATTATCTAAAATTATATTTAAAATTAATGAGAATTTAAACATTTTTACCTAAATGTCCATAGATTCGTTTCATCAACTTCTCCACTTGCTACGTTCGTCAAAGTAACGACGAAGCGATAAAAAGACAAAGGGGTTGGTTATCCGTCGAAAACGGCGGAGATACTCGAAACTGATTTTTCCTCGATACTGCAAGCAATCTGCAGCTCTTATCGATTTCTTATTACTTAGGGAACCTTTCGTCCCACCGTCGTCGAGATCGTTTCTTACGGTTCGCGCAGATTCCATGGGGCTGGCATGGAATCTCTTGGGTGTCGTTACTCGCACGTTTCGACCCTCTTGCTAATCTCCGAGAGGTCTGATATTTCTCGGTGTCAGCAAGTGCACGCTGATCGACTCGTCTCTTTTTGACAAGAAAATCCACGACGTACTCGTTCTACTTCTTCCGTTCTCGTTCACGTGTCATCGATGCCTCGATCGATCTTATAGATATAATCGTGAGGAGAATTTTTTTTTTCCAAGGAATCTTGACGGTTCTCTGATCGAATTTTTATAAGGTATTGCAGGGTGAATTTTCATTTTCACATTGATGTACGTTCGTCTTATTTCGCTATTCCTATTGCAGCTGCTTTCATCGTGAATTGCAGAACTGCATCTAAATGTACTTGGAATTTATGAAAAATCGAACTCTGCTATCGAACTTTTTTTGCACAATTGGAAAATATCTGGAGCTTCGAGAAGAAAGTGTGGTGTGGAAAATGCATGAAACAATAGTGTCAAGTACTTTTATACTTTGCTGTTTTTGCAAAGTAAGAGAGAGACGATAGAAGGATTTTGTTTTGTATAGCGGAAAGAATACAAGTTCGTAGTGTTTTCGGATTCTTCTTGCACTCCTGTAAATACGACGATACGAAGGTAAATCTGCATCAAAGAAAAACGCAAAATGTCAAACTCAATGATAATTCTATCGTGAGAGGCGAAAATATGCGCAAAGTTTCCGAGCAGCTGAAAGTCAAATTTCCATCTAGTTGCACTTTTTCATCCTGTGCGAGGAACCGTCCGCTGCTTACTGTCTACTTTACTTTGCAAATATGGAAGGTTATACGGAATCCGCGTGGAAATCGGCATGGTTTTAAATCCGAACACTCTGCCGCGAAATTTTCCAACTTTCCCTATCAATTTCAATGTTTTACACCAGTAAGACAAACTTTATACTCACCCTTATTCCACTTCGTTTCCACATCTCCAAATATTTGCAAACCAGGAAAAATATCAATCGGAAAACATTTCGTGGTAGTTGAAAAACGATATTAAAGTATTTCTCTACAGAAATGTACACACGGTACCAAGGTGTTAAACGATGTCCAAAAAAAAACAAACAAGCAAGCCGACAAAAAGTCATTGTTTACGATGGAAAAAAACGTACATTGATCCTCAAAGCAACTTTCTCGATTTCTAACGTACTACACGTTGAAACAGCGAGTTTCACGGGAGCCACGAGAAACGAGAAATTATTTGAAAATGGCGCGGTACTTAAGCTTGAAAATAGGAGCGATAAACGTAACGAGTGGCTGGAAGTAGTGGATGCAACAAACCGAGACATTGCTCGAGTTCCTGAAAACGCGGTTCGATTGTGTAATTTATCGAATACACTCGATCTCGTGGTATCCCGAACGAAGAAACGCGAGCCGGCCGGAAGTACAAACGATAGGAAGTAATCTTCCTCGTGAGTGCGACTCAAGCTGACTGAGATTTCACGAGCAACTGGCGAACTTTTAAATGGCACCGTTGTCTGGCAATCTAATTCGAAAGTTTTAAATCGAAAGTGCAATGACCCGCACTCTGGACTTTTCGCGATGTAACGATGCAACGTGGAACCGTCGACATCTGCTGCTTTTTTTTTTATTTTTAACTCGGTTAGAATATTCCCCGAGAGTCAGAGAAAATTTGTAAATATGAGATGATCTTTGCATCAGATTTTTGTATCATCTGTGATTCATAGTGAACGAATTAGAACTTTATAGGAAACACGATAAGACCAACATTTAATTTGGCTCGGTCGTTACACTTTGCAATACAATTTAGATAAATAAAAGTGATAGTTTTGATAATAAGAGAATTTTTACTTTTTGTACACAAAGGAAGCTATTATTTATAAATTGTCAATTGTTATCCTGGTCCCCTTTTTTTTAGATATTTATATCCATTAAGAGTTAAAATTCAACCACCAAAGTATAAAGTTTTAGTAAGCTTCATTTTTTGCCTGTCGGCTAGGGTGAATTACGAGGAAAACTGTACCAAAGTCAATTTCGGCGAAAATTGGGGCAACCAGTCGACGGTGTTTCTCAAACTCGAGAATAATAATATATGTTTGAATATTGCGCAGCTTCTGCTCGAGGTTGACTTCGAATGGCTCCTTAACCTCCGCTCGCTCAGGTTGCTCCGACGTTTCTTTCCATGAGAAATGACAGTCGGAAATGACACGTTCCCGGCTAGCCAGAAGCTTCTCCGTTTACGCGTCCACGAAACAAATAACATTTCTCCGGGTATTCCGAAACGTTGTTCCGTCCAGTCCGTTCCAGCCATGGAAACAAATATTAAATGACACGCTTCACGACTCGGTCTTTCGTGAAAAGAGTTCATAATGAAAACGTCGTTTGCTGGCACGTTTCAATACTTTTGTAATTCATTCGCAACACGGAAAATCTGTCGGAAGAATAACATTCATCCGGATGTTGATTGGAAAATTCTCAATACAACTTTATAAGTGAAGTTCGAAGAAAATGAAAGAATTAAAACGATAAAACGTCAATAGTATAAAAACTTATTTACCTCAAGCTTCCCTTCAATATACTATGAAAATAAATAAAAAGCTTCCACATTCGCATTTGCAATTATAAACGATTAAATCCACCGGCTGTCTGTCGTTGTTCAACATTATAAAGAGGAACGTCTAAGCGTCAGAAATCTGGGGCGTAAAAACCGTATCTCCTCTCTCATATAATCCCGATACATCGACACTCATTGAAATCCATTCAATTCTTACTCCATTGAAATCCCAATCGCGGCACAAACCCCCGTATCGGACAAAGCAAATCACTCGACAGAACCTGCAAACACGAAACAATTCTCCAGTTAATTGTTCGCGAGCCGCATAGAGAATCATCGACACGTTGATAATACAAAATTCGATCGAGAAAGTAGTCGAAAGAATCGTAGTTCCCTCGGCGGGACGATAGTGAGGAGTAAAGGGTGAGACTCATGGTTTCTGCTTTTTCTCCTTTTCGTCGTCTCGGCTGCGGTGTCGGCAGACCAATGTCTGCACTCGGATAAACCGCGCGGGAATTGAGACTCGGGATTCGTCTTGCGTCTGGTGCAGCTCGGCAGAACGCGCCGTGAGTGCAGAAGCGTGGAATAGGAAGAGGGGGCGAGAATAGAGACGAAAAGAGGGTGAGAAGAGAGACGAAAAGAGGGCCGAAAAGAGAAACGAAAAATGGACTGAGAAGAAAGATGAGAGGGCCGAGAGGAGAGACGAAAAGATAGACGAGGAGAGAGCTGCAAGAGAAAGAGGAGCCACAGGGAGGCTATGCGGTGGTCACGGTGGGATATGAGAAGGATAGAGGAACGGTAGAAGAAGGGTGCAGAGAAAAAAGGCGGGAAATACCCTCGGGAGCCCTCGGCAGATTTATGCCGCCCCTGGCTGCTTGGCTGCTGGCTGCTGCCTGCCACCCTTATATACCCTGCCTTCGGCCTCCTACCATCCCCTTTCCTCACCATCGACCGAGGTTACTCTATCTTCTAGCCAAAGGATTCTGCAGGATATTATACGATATGCACCGAAAGTTGATAGATGGCTATTACGTTCCGCTAAGACGAGCTACGTCGCGAGAACTCTCTGTCTCACAAACCCTTTTTTTTCTCTTCCTTTTCTTTTCCACCTTTTTTGCTCGGAGGATTTTCAGCTCCGCGATGTGATTTTTAGCTGGAAGAATTCTTATCGCGTTCTCCTTGTTTTCGTTGCACCTCGAGTACTGGAGATTTTTAGGATTCTTCGGTGCTCTATGTACGCGCTGTCGTGAGTCGTTGACTTTATGGTTTGCGTGCGCTTGGAATTAATTATTAAGTGTTTGAACGATTTAAAATGCTTTAGATTACTTTAAAATATGCTAATATTAGTTCGTCTTAATGGAAGATTGTTTAATGATAAGAATATTGCGGTAGTATTTAGGGGATGTGAATGTAAAGGGATAAAATATAACAGAAAAAGATACATCGGCGAAATTAAATAATACCGCCAGTGTTTTTCACGATGCGATAATTTGTAATACCTTTCACCAAATCCTATGAAGGATTCAGTGGTATTCCCTCGCACAGGCAACGTCAGAGAAATAATCACCAGCTATTTCACGAATCTCGTGTGCACATAACAAAATTCGCATCGCAAATCCCGCGATAACGTGTAGTGCATTATCATATTACGTTTCGTGGGACGTTACACCGCAGATGCATACGAGGACTTACGTCCTGTCGCAACAGTCGCCTAATATTTTTTTATCACACTGAAAGACAACTTTACGACTGGAAAAAAACGTACAACGACGTCCATTACTTCAACAAAACGAACAAAAGGGTCGAATATTATACGAAAGTTAACTGTTTCTTCTCTCAATCGACTCTGATTCGCTGCTCTTCCGGAATTGAAAATTGCAACCATAAAATAAAATTATATCAAGTACCACATTTAACCCTTTGCACTCCGAATTATATTTCAATTTTCTTACCAGTAGCTCCCAACGCTTTTAAGTATTTTGTTTCAATTTTACTTGATCTGAAAAATAGGGTAATTTAAAAAAATAAAGTATCTTGTAATTTGCAAGTGCATGATATCTCTTGAAAAAATTTTTAGGATGCAATCCCGGTTTTCTTTCGTACTCGACAAAGGAGTTCCTGCGATACAAACTAATGTCGAGTTAGACTCGACATAGGAGCGCAAAGGGTTAATAATCGTAGAAAATTGTCCTCAATTAAACGGATAAAAGATCCTTCACCTGGGTGTGCTTTAGCGAAGAAAGGTTAAACGACCATGAAGAGAAGCGGGTAGATTGGCATTCGTGTGGCTTTGCCAACGCCAAAAAGGTGCATTCTCGCGAACGAGTAGAAACGGGGGTGAAGACATTTAAACGGGGCGCATCTAGACAATAGATATCGCAGAGCAGCAACACGGCTTAACGTGGTATTATAACAACGGGGTCCTGATCTGGGTGAACCAACTAGCATTAATACAATTAACGCCGCTTTCCTAAGTACCGTAACGTGCCCCGGAGTCCTTGCCCGTTGGACTTGGCCCAAATATTCGCGATTCCTGGACCACGATGGAAAATGATCCGACGATGGATTCTGGTATTAAATCTACGCCTGCAGGTTGCACCTGTTGTTTGAAGTACCTGAGTTTCATTTAGTTAGAAGTGGAAACCAATCATTTGATGAAATTTAATAGGATTCGACTTGTTAAACATACTCCAATTACGCGGCTGTGATAAGAACGGATTGCATTGTTCCTTGAGGTTAAAATATTTGTAATTAGTTTAATTGTTTTGGTAAGAATAGGACAAATTGAATGATATTAATGTCTGTTCTGTTGTGAGACTTTGAGAGTGTAAAGTGATACCAAAATAAAATGATTTCTTGGAAACTTGTTAGTGGAGTAAGTTAATTGGTTAATGAAGTAATTTAATACGATTTCGTTTTATTCCTTAAATTTAATTATTAAACGAGATCTGTTTTCGTTAAATTTGAAAACTTTCTCCGACTTACAGCTTCACCGGTAAGACATTTAACTTCAGCTGCAGCACTTTCACCGGAATTTCTGAAATTGTCGGAGAAATTATTCGCATAATTCTTCACTGAAATTTAGCGGTAATGAATTCTCATTCTTCGTAGATAATAATCCGATACAGCTAACCTTCCATCGCGCCAAAATGCATATTGAAATAATTTCCTTACAATCCGAAAAAAATTCATCACATTCACCCTAAACAGCAACATTTACCACCATCAAAAATTAATTGAAGCCAATTAACAAAAAGTTTAAAAATCACTACCGTATAAAATTAATAACTTTCCCATCTCCTTAAAAAAATCCTCATCTATCGTTAGAAAAAATCAATTTTGCAAGATCATACATGTAACAGTCGACACAATCGTAATTACGATATTTTTTCTCGTCAAAAGACGTCTCAATTCGCCGTTTATAACGGCAATATCATATTCCACGCATAAAACGAGCTCAAAAAAAGCCGATACAATCGGAAACGTGAAATTGCAAGGACTACCGGTATCTCTTTGTGGGTCAGACCTCGGGGAGAAGGATTCCGACGATGACAAGAGACACAGATATCTTTCGCACCCGGGTGGCCGTTCGTTTACGGTTTAGAACGGACTCGATCAACTTCAAAGGCAATTCGAGTGCAGCTCGATTGCTCGAGAGCCGGGGGTTAGAAGCCATCAAACGGTGCTATGGATAGACGACCGACTCGTCCGGGTTTCAAATCTACACGTTCGACGACAAAGTGAACAATGACGAGACGGTATCCCCGGGCGACGTTCCACCGGTTAAATCCATTTGGCATTCGAACGTGAAAATTACGACCGGCTTGTCTTTTATTTCGATTTTTGCGACATAGAAACAAATGGTACCATGCGTTTCGATGATCGTTTAATTGACTTTCAGATTGCATCTCGATGGACAATGGCTTTGCGGGAAGAATGGTGAAATTTATTTTGAGAATTTCGAATAGAGCCAATGGAAAACTGTGATTTGTATTCGATCGAATGAATGCAATTTCAAGCTTATCAAGCGGAACATCTTGGTTAATTGTAAAAAAAAAAAAAAAAAAATGAAATTTTAAAGATAAAATAAATGTAGAATATTATAATTATAAAGCAGAGATTGTATATGAAATAATTATTTTTAAACGGAAATGAGAGCGATAAGAATTGCATCAATTGATAGGTTATTCTTGCAATAGCATTTCTACGGTGAAGATGAGAAGAATGGGAACGTGTGATAAGAAGTGTTTCCATTCAATCGATACACGAGCATGACTTACGTTCGTGGGAAATGAAGACGTTTCGGTGGAGCAATCAGATTAGTATCTTTGTTAGAGGAGGAGCGAAATGTTCCTTATTTCGTGGCCGGTTGCATCGATGCACGACAGTCAATAGCATTGGGATGTCGCGTTTCCGGCACGTACGAACCGAAGCATTGTCGATTTCTCGTCGTTCTGACACAGTCTCTGCAGATACCGCGAACAAAGTGGAATCGATTTCGTTGTTCCATTGAGACAAAACGTAATTTCTTACTTGACATGCATCTAATACGACTTATGTCGTGGAAAAATCGCGAAAACCATGAAGTTTGCTCTCGGTATTTCGAAGTATTCACGATTTATTTGATGCTGGAGACTTAAAGAAAATAGACCAAAGGGATTATGGTGGATAAGGAAATAAAGATTCGAATTCGCCATTAGTAGACCTAAGTTCATATCCTCCATTACTTGTGGGAAGGATTTTCTATGTGATATGTATTTTATAACACCGATGGCTCAAAGCTCACGTAAAACAAAGGGATTTAGGCCAAATCACCGTAAAAGTTAAAACAATAGCACAAAAATTATATTTTTCCCATTTTAAAAAAGAGGCAATGAATCGGGCACACAATTATTAAATAGTAAATTTTTATAATTATAAAAATTGAATTTAGTTTTAAAAAGTGCACAAATTGGCCTGTGTCCAAATTCTTCGCCAGCTTTGAAACAATTTTTCCACGCTATATGTACGTTACAGCCTGGGTGATTCGGGATCCACTTAAAACAATATATCCTTGGCGAAATGATCATAGCAACTGAAATCAAAGAAATAAAAAATAATAGAAAAAGAACGGGTTAAGTATCGAAAAAAGACCATTTGCTACTTTAAATGTGCGCGGTGCATAATAAACCATAGAATATTTTATGGGATTAAAATTAATAGAATTTTACGGTTGATAATACTAAAATATATTTCACAAAGAAGCATCCGCGATTATCTGCAGTTGCAGTTGGATACATTTCGCGCAGAGCGCTTAACGTTGGCAAAGTTGCGAGAATTAAGTGATTCCTGGTATAATCACTCAAAGTGTAATTGGACTTGTAAACTGTCTTTTAATTATTCAAGACCGTGGAAGCGGAGTGACGCATAGAATAGGAAACGTACGATCACTGTAACGTGCATCGGAACGCATAACATTAATTTGTACAATTGGCAAAGTTCATACTTACTAAGGCGAGATAGCTTGTAGGCATCCGCAGTATTAATTACGTCTACGAAAGCCTGCAGCTCAAACTTCCGAGTCGTGGTATTCTGGTTGTGGTTGAACATCGCAAATTTGAACGCCGACTGAACTTCGTCGGTGCCCTGCTCGAAAATTGCACCTGCAAGCAAACGTTACGTTGATTTTTCTACTCGAAAAACGAACCTTTTCATTCCCTATGCTAGAAAGGAAAAGAGATTTTTTGAAAAGTACCATTCAAAGCTTTCAGAAATTAGAAAGAAAAATATTCTACTAAATTATAGCATTAAGATATTTTCAACAACGAAATAACTATTTATTCAATATTCTTCTCATCTCATTTATAATAAATAATATTTCACTTTCGTCACATCATTTATATTTACCCGATTAAATATCATATTTGATAGCACGAATGAATATTACTGATCAATGATATTAATTACTTTTCGAAACTAGCGTTATTTGGTTGAAACAAATTCGGCAAAATTACTAATCGTTCGAAATGTACTTTATTCATTGATAACTTCACTCAATGGCACAAAATACCAATATAAATTGTATAAATCATTACAAAACTCTTTAGACTATATTTCATATCAAAGAGTATACTCCTTGAGAATAACCATAAGGTGGGACTGAATGAGTATTGTAATGAGATTTATTGTATTAGAGAACCACAGCTAAGCCGAACTCAGGAGTATTGAAAGACGTGGTTATCTCGTTTGTTGCAAATTCGAGTGCAATTATTCGACGCGACATTCTGTATCGGATGTTTGATCGTAGGACTCCGTTTGCCAGTGGTCCACATACGGTACAGTAGTATGAGCCAACGTCTGTTCAAGCATCGCATACGACCCTCGTGCAATTACGTCGATCCATTCGGTGTTAATAGTCTGTAATACGTACCGATATTAATGCTACTTCCTCTGTGACACTTTGACGATACGCCGGTTATAGTTCACACCGCTATCGCGCCCGTTATTTATCCCATTTAACATGTTCTCGATTTTTCTACAGTTTAAGTAGAATGAACAATGAGGAAGGAGCATTAATAGCAAATTGTGACTGCTATAATTTTTGTAACGAGCGGGTATAGAAATTTAATAACATTTGCATTATTAGTATATCTTTTTAAATTGTGGTAGTAGAATTTTTTGAAGAAATATGGAAGTATTGAAGTCAGGTGTCTGTGATTTGATTTTTTTTCATTAGACTAATCACGACGGAGAATTACATATAAAAAAACAGAATGGTATTTTGATTATAGATCAAACAATTTTCAAATAGCTACGTGTTATTTAAATTTTATACGTTATATGAAAATGAGGTGATTTTCTATCTGCTGTAAGAATTTTCTGGGTGTCTTTTTTTGACTGATAATAATGCTGTATGCAGTATCGTTAACAGTTTAACAGTTTCGTGTGAATTTCACGTAACAGTGCACTCATTTGGAAGAACCAAATTCGAATCAGTTCGTTAAAGTTGTACAAAATTGCAGCATTGTTGATCAATCGGCGAGATTAAAGTGGAATTTGCAAAAGTGCGTACCACACGTTCAAAATAGCAAGAGTCTTTAAACGAATTTATGACAATTAAGTTTGCGAATTCGATGGAGCATTGTATTGTACTGGTCCAAGTGCTTTACCAATTTTATGTTTCACGGGTGAGCATGGAGTTTACGCCATCGATTTTCCTAATAATAGCAGATTTTGGGCTATTAAGCACTTTTTTAAACTCCATGGAACAAATGAAACGAAGCTAAAAGTTTTTCAACGTTACGAATAACCGAGTGGAATATACGAAGTATGGGTTTAACGTTGAGAACTAGAATACCATTGAAATTATTTTCACTGTGACTTTCCAAGTTGTAACGTTTTATTCCACTATCTCCGAGTGCTGCTCTATCCCTTTGCGAGAGAAGAACTTTTCACACGCTCGAGAGAATACGCATCGAAATTTCATGTAATATTATCGCACAATTTCTTTCACATTTCCTCTGCTTTTTTAAACGGTCGCATTACGTGAATACGGTATTTCCTGCAAAATAGTAAAATTTTCATGCCATAAAAATGGCGCTAAGTGAAATTAAAAATATTTTGAAAGACCAAACATAAAAAGCTCCACACGTAAGAACCCAATGAAAAACAAATGAAAAAGTTACATTCAAGAAACATCTAATTCTCTATCACATCCAATGAAAAATTAACAATTATCCTTATTCCATTATAACCGTGAAATTCTTTTGTATAATTCTCGGACCTTTGGTAGAAAGTCCATGCCTGCTTTTTCCCCTTCGACATTCCGAACAACTTCATGATTCAACCGCGAAGGGATATTAATCACGCGTGTGGAATGGGAAAACGATGTTTTTCCGCGATGATACGTAAATCGTGCCCGTTACCGTTACAGAGTGCGAAAACTTTACCCTCCTAGTACTTTTCTGGCGAAGTACAAAGCCGAGAGGAACGTAGGATAAAATAAGTTCTCGCGTGATTTTCGACTTTTCTGCCACGTCAATGTATTATATAATAGTAACACGAATTTCTTTTTCCTCTTATCGTCCCTACCATCACTGCTTTAACACCTCGAGCACTGTGGGTCAAAGGAAGGTCGTAAAAGCGTATCCGAAGAAGCAGGATTATAATTCATCTTGGATTTACGTCGAATAAGGTTGAATCTTCCATTACGACGCGATACTTAATTCTTTTCTACTTGAAGATCATCTAGTAATATGAATTGTGTTTATTCGTCATTGATTCGATATGGTTTGAACTTTATCGACAAGAAATTTGTATGATGGTAGATTCTCCGTTCTGTTCCACTTTTACAGTAACCCTTGAAATATTTCTTTGATTCTAAAATACGAAAGAGAAAGAATTTTGCAAATTTTATTTAAATTTGATGGAATGATTTTCGATCCCATTATACGGGGAGTTAGTGCATAATTTTATATTTCGTCGTACAAACACCGTGTCCTATGGGGTTCTACTGTGTGTCTAATCAAGATTGACAATATTTGATGAAGGATGAGCAACAAGTTGATACTGATTTCGCACCTTTGATAGTGTAGATTTTAAATAGCAATTAATTTGTAATAATACATATAAAAAAGCAGAGAATTAATCTTTCAGAAGGCAAGACTGGAATTACTTTATGAACATCAGTTTCTCGTTTATTTTAGTTTGAAAATATGAAACTTATATTAGAGTAGATACGAGGAAGTCTCGAACGTTCTAGTTTTTGAACGAGACTTCTTAAATCAACGTAATTGCACAACGATCGATGTATAGCCCGAGGGCAGGTTTAGTGATGTTTATGATTGTGAGTTAAGCAGCGGAAGCGTAAACATCTTGTACTACCTGAGACATTAAAGGTTTATGGAGCAGGATTCCTTCGAGTAAGTTTCACAGAATTTCGACGAGCTGGGATCATAAAATTATGCCATTACAATCTATGCAGTTACCCATACAATTTACGATCTACACAACTTAAGATGTTGACCATGTAACAATACGATGCTCCAGTTATGGTGTACTTACTCCGTACAAATACCGCTCCCTCTCTCCCTCGCACTACTTGGAAATTCAACTATCAATCCAAACAGGTAAACTATATCAATCATGACGTGAAAAAATGAAACAAACAATAATGCTTTAAAATCAAGCAAAAATAGACCATCACTTTCCACCCTTCCTTTAAGTTAACAGCAAACGGAATAACGGTGACTCATCGAATCCACTCAGGCACGAAATTAGAATAATAAGATATACGAATACATAGGGGATGAAAAAACTACAGAGGTACCATCGAAGATATCTTTAAATAGCAATCTCTGTACCCCTGTTTATCTCGGTGAGCGTTGACAGGTGGGGCGCCGCCGCGCGTCTATTGATTGGTGCCCAGCCTCCCCACCGGTCTCTAACCCTCACATCGATTCCCCTTTCCTCCCTCTCACCCTCACGCCCTCTCATACCCCTCACCCTCCTTCTCTTCCTCCCTGTTCCTTCTACTTTCATTCTCTACCCTGAGTCTCGTCCTTTCTTTCGCTTGGATTTTCATTTTTACCCCTTCGTACGTTCTTTACCCTCTTCCTCCATCTTGTGTTTCTTCTTCTTCTCTTATCGGTCTCTTCCTCTTGCTTCAATATCATGGTTCTTAGCTCGTTGCTTCGTCGGTTCGTCCCACTTCTTGGTATTCTGCTTCAAGCAAATCGGCCGATCTACGTATACTCGTGGCTTCTCTTATTCTCACGGTTTCTCGAGACCCTTCAAACCCTCTCCCGTATGTTTGCCCCCTTTTCTTCTGCTTGCCTTTTGATTCTCATCCCCTCTGTTTGCCCACCCATCCTTTCTTTCGAGCGTTCGAAACTTTTCCCCTCCTTTCTCATCGTGTATTCCCTTCGTCGTCTCTTGAACTTGATCTTCGAATCGACTCCCCTTTCGACGCGACTAACGACAGTGCCGTTGAGTTCATGGGATCGAGATGAAATACCGAAAACTTAGGCTTCAATCTCTTCTAACGCTTCGTATCATTATGATCGGCTGATAATTCATGGTTCTTTTAATTCTCTTTGGAGAAAATTCTCTGCAAGTGTGGTAAACGTTAAACCAACACTGCAAATCCAAGTGTGTTATTTTAAAACACATAAACGTATTATTTCCTTGTAGTCACTTTTTAGACGTTTCCCGGTGTGTTATTATTTAACCACAGTACATGTGTGTTATATTTATATTTTAAAATGCTTCAAAATAACACACATGTACTGTGTTAAATAATAACACACCGGGAAACGTCTAAAAAGTGACTACAAGGAAATAATACGTTTATGTGTTTTAAAATAACACACTTGGTTTTGCAATGAAATGGATGCAAAACAGGCAATTATCTTAGCAGATTGCATTCTTAAGTCTTTTCTACTATTCTTCTGATTTTGAACGATACGTTGATAGAAATGCTTCATTCACGACTTGCACTCTACTTTATAAGTGTAATTTCTTAGGATTATGATGGTAATATTTGCAAATCTGATACAATGAACTTTATCACGAATCGATCCACTTTCCCTGAGAATTTGATGGATGAAGTTGCGAGCAATAAAACCAGGCAACTTCGATGGAGTTACCTATTTCGTTCTTTACATCGTTCGCGATATCATTCAGCTAGCTCAAATAAACGTCATTTTAGAATTATTAGTCGGATATCGTTCCTTCCAACATTTCGTACGATAAATTATAACGTTCACAGTTTTAAAGTCTCGCAGGTATAAAATGGAAAATTTAGACGTCGTTATCCGAGGCTCGAAGGACATTGAAACTTTCGTGCGATATAAGTCAACTGGGAAATGTCGTAGAATGTTTGCACCTGTTTGCGAAAGTCCCATGGCATTGTCCATTTGTTTGACTTTGCTTATGATAATTAGTTCTCCTGGTTGGGAGGGAATCGTTAGGATCATTTAAAATTTTCATCGGGGGCGAAGTAAAAGAAGCGTGAAATTTTTTAACGATACAAATTCGTAACTTTGTAACGGCGTGAATTTTTTCGAGCGTATGCGAGGGACGATATTCAACGATGCGGATGGCGTTTCGCTACTTGGAAATTCAATTGTCGGTCGTACCTGACTTTTGACGAAAGCCCTGGCATCGTGAACCATTAAAAGTTCCTGTAACTTCTCTCACGCAATTAGAGCTTCAGGGCTTGTAATTCGATATTGAAAATACCGTAAGCGAGCTGGCATGTAGAGTGAATTCGCAACAGGGATTTGATTTTTTGCAATGCAAATGCATCTTTTGACCATCCTCGTTTCGAGTCGATTGAAATTTCATACATTCCTAGAGTTTCCTAGTCGTGCAATCGATTCGAGCAAACTTATATCGAATTGGATGGAGTTTCGTAAATTACGAAGCGAAGCCGTGTATCAATGAAAGCACGTTGTTTGTTTAAATCGCTCTAACGATCCTGGATTTAACTTTGATAAACTGGTTTCGCCGATTGGATTTTTCGTTTGGTCTTACATTTCAAACTGTATCGAAGTTTATGTATGTACCTCAAACGGTGAGAAATCTGCAACGTTTCCTCGATGCTTCTGGCCATTGGTATTTGGAAACAGCTCAATCGTATCGGCAATCTAGTTATTTTGAAGTACCTTTTAATATTACTATTTTAATCCGATTTATAAGGTAATCAGAAGCATCATAAGCCCAGAAGTTACAGACTATGTTAATTAAGCAGCAAAGGTAATATGCTGATGCTTGTACCTAATTAAAAGTACACTTTGAGTTTTACGTAAAGAAACAACTATCATCCATTATAATTTACGCTGATGCAACATGAAGAATAAGTTCAATTTTCAAAATTTTTAACTCTGATCGGTTTCATCAATGAATATGGAAAACTACCCTAAGTCTATAAAAGAAGCAGCCAGAAATCTTCACTTCTTCCTGCAGATATTCTTTCTTCCTCTTCTTCAATTTCATCCGACAATGACTGCCATGAAACGTTGAAATTAAAGCGATTATCTCACCCCAAGGTTAAATTCAAGCATCGCTCTACCACGGTATCATCGAATAACGCTAGTTGCACGTAAAAGGACCCATGAAATAATACACGGGCACGATCTCATTTCACGGATCCCGTTTCCTGCACGTCTACGCTAATTGATTTTGCCACGGGGAATTATGAGGGGTTGAGGAAGTGACGATGGACACGTGAAAGCCAGAGATCCATAAGGGTTAACCGTCGCAAGCACGGCTTCCTCGACGCCTCTGTTAATCAGTGAGTTGGGCCATCAGACAAATCCAATTCGACGACAATGACCTAACGAGGTAACTCAATTTAAATCCGTACCCAATATCCTTCGAGATGTCCGTAGAGGTAGATGGCAAGTCTAGAAAAGAGAAAGGGACATCCGTGGGACGTCTTGTCGCCGTTGAAACGACGATCCGATATTGTATCCCTTAAGATATTCCGGGGATTTAAATTAAGTTCTTACCCGCAGATATTGAATCCACTTTATGTTAATACCGAGTGATCCCGTCGAGAGCGAGGAGAAGATCGGAGAAACCTGAGGAGAGACGGCTGAATAATTTCGGAAAGCTTCTCGAGAAGACGGCCGAGGCGTCGTGGAAAGAAGAACCGGCTCTTGATCCGTTTCTTTATGAAGGAACTTCGAGAATCGACAGGCTGAGAGGAAGACCGATAAACTATTTTTCGGTGATACCACAAGGCTTCAGGGAATTTCAGAAACAGGAGGATTCAGACGTGAGATTGGCATGCTGGACAAGCAGAGTACTTCTATGGAAGCGAGTTTGTGACAGATAATACGCTATTTTAATATAAAAATAAAAAATGATTGATGAAAAATTAAAATTATGAATATATATTTGCAGACGGGTAATGTTGGTTTGCGCATGGAAATTAATTTTTAGTGGGGTAAATCGCTGCGATAATTTTATTACTTTAGTGAGAAAGTCTCTGCGATGGAATTTCGTTGGTCTTTAATGAGAGATAGAGTTTTTTTTCTTGATGTAAGCTGCGTCTTAATTTTCTACAATTCTTAGCTCAAATTGTTAAAACCGTCGACAAAGTGGTAGTAATTTTATTTTGTTAGTTTTCGAGTTTCAAAAATAGAATTACTTATTCAATAATTGTTTTCTTTTTCTGCCCACGTTGAAGAGCAATCAGGGGAAGCAATCTTACCGATAGAAGCAAGCATAGTTTCGATAACTGAGAGTCGATGGTGCGCAGAGTCTGAGAACTTGTCACTTTTAACAAGGGGAAAATTTTAATTGCCACCTACAACAGTATCTGCCTCAATTTTCACAAAGAGAGTCGTATCAACTTACGACTGCACTTTTATTATTCTCAATGAAATAAACCGAACACGAGTAAAGTTTTCCCGCTTAAGTATCCTTACGATAAAAGTACTTCTCTATATCCAAGTAATCACTCACGTCGTTTTGCTTGCAATACAATCACTTCTCTCCATTTCAAACTATAATCAACATTCTTTCCAAAATTAACACTAAAACTACCGGCGTTATGTCTACTGAAACTCAAATGTACTAAATGAGTACTTTGGAAAAAGAGAAATCAAGAGATAACGAAGACAATTAATTAATTAATTTAAACTTTGTAAGATAGAAGTAAAATATTTACTTCATGACTCCCTTATCAATGTAGATAATTTTTAGAAAAAATAGGGAGCCGGTCATTTTGACCGCCTTGGTAGGTTTAGTGTTAATCCATCTACTTTAGTAAATCCTGCTAGGTAAATTTCGCCATTGTTCTCCACCCCCTAAAATGCAATCACCTGAAAATAACCACTCTAAAATTTTGTCTTTCTCATTGTTTCTTTCTTGAATTATCGAAATTAACAAGACTAATTTACGTCTTCGAATTAAATCATCGAAAATTCAAGTATACGCGGATTAAAAAAATATCTTTTCTCGGACGAAATCCAACTATCGCCGTAATTTGCGAGGACCCGTTTACGTCCACCGGTAATTTAAGGTAATAGCTTCAGCCGTTTGTTCTCGCAACGAACAGTCACCAAAGTCCGTGCATGAAACACAGTTTCGCGGCTTCTCGTTATGCGACAGATTGTATTGTGCGGTGCAGACTAAAATTCGACCGCTTCGCCCTATCGAGATAAGCTGTACCGCGATGGATAATTAACTAATAGACTATAGTACGTGAGCAGGCTCCGCGAGTAACTTTGCGCGTTTCTCGTTAGAACACCGGGCCAATTCGTTTCTAATTACAATGTAGATGGCCGCACGGTGATTTAATTATCGATATCATTTTCATAGAATGTCGAATGATAACGGTGTTGCACTATAGAACACGAACCTGTGCACAATTACATTCTGATTCCACGGTGAACGAATTGTGCGGTGATATCTCGCTCTCTCATGGAAACCAGCTCGTCGAGGCTGAGTAGCTTTCGACACTTTTGTTTTCGATAACATAATCCAATTTCATTTCAATTCGCGAGCGCATCGCGACACCGTCGATTGATCTGTCGCGATACTTCAATGGTAGATTGTCGACGAGATTTTAGTCTGAATGTAATGGTGCTTGACTCGCGAGTATTTGACGTCGACAGTTTCCTTTGTATATTTGTTGCAAAATTGATCGTAACGTTTTAGTCGCTCTTTTACATGTAAAAAAAACAGAACGACGAATTTCAATGATTTTCTTTCGTTGTAAGAAGACACTGTTTCGATACGGAGTAAATGAAAATGGAGTATTCTCGCGAGGGAACTGATTACAAAGAGTCATCTTTCGGTAAAGAAGATTAAATATCTTAAGTCCGCGACGAACTTTTCGTTAAGTAAGAACCCGGCCAAGCAAGAACAATCTTAATCATGTAAACGGGAAGGGGAGAGGGCCAGCTTTAAAAGCCCTTTCGAATAAAGACGATGGTTTCAGCAGACGAAAGACCTTGTCTTCGTTCCTTTGTTCCAAGATTTACGATCGGCCAGGAAAACTTCAACGAATAAGCTGAGTTTAAACGTAAACCGATCAGATCTTCGATATAACGTTTCTCGTGAAAGTACGAGGAGAAATAACGGAATATTGTGAATTATTGCGATAACAGCGAAGACAAACGGAATGATGTTTGATATAACGATAACGATGTCATGAGACATGGTAATATAAGATATTCTAATGGTTCACGAGATTCCAACGTGGTGTTCTAATGAAAGGCAAGAATCTAACGCGAAATTGTAATACCATGGGAGATTTCAACGCGAAATTCTGGCAGCGCGGGAGAATCTAACGTGGTATTCTAATACCACATATGATATCAACACGAAACTTTAATGGCGTGCGAAATTCCTTCGTGAAATCCTGCAAAAGCGTGATGTATTAACACCGTACTTTGACACCAGCGATTGTAATCGAGAAGGTAAGCCACACAGAATGACTTTCAAACGCTACATCCTATTATCCGCTCTTTCACATTTTCTAATATGTTTTATGACTCGAAGAAAACCTCACTGCACTCAGCACAAATTCGTACCTTTACGAAATTTAAACGATTACATTAACCTCACGTATTCCTCCCACTTTAACATTAGAACTACCGGCAATAAATCTACTATATTTAAATATATTAAATAAGTATCTTGGACTGTTTCGGTAATTTATGTTTTTTAAGATGGACGTAGAGTATTAACCCTTTGAGGACGACGGGCGAATATATCCGCCCTGAGATAAATTTTGGTTATAGTTTGGCGGTGCATATATAAACGGTTAGAGTTGAAAAATTAAAATATAATCGTTGAAATATTATTTTACAGAGAGTAAATTTCAACTTGTATACATTAACAGAATGAAAAAGTGTTTTTTCATCGCTAAATAATTGATTGTTTCTCGATATTCAAAAATGCCTCCGTCCGCAAAGGGTTAATTCGATGACTGTCCTTGGAGATTTTTTGGAAAAAATTATGTACCAGTCATTCTGACTTGTTTGGTAGTTCTAGTGTTAAAACAAAAAACCAAGAAATGGTAAAAAAAAAAATACCAATGCTTCGCACCAATGCAGTTCATCGGAAATGTCTCTCGTTTATCATTATCTCTTCCTCAGTAGAGGTAAGAGCGCAAGAAAAGATGATTTTGCGAAAAAATCTGAGCACCGAGTCCGGTATTCCTCCCCAGGCGTAGCAATGGCCATTCTCCACCCCTAGAGCCGATTTTTCAGTAGGTAAGTACAGGTGGTGATTTATAAAGTGGGAATGCAGCTCGGTGGCCCGCGTGCCGCTCATGGTGATCCATTACAGTCTCCTGCTGCTTCGAGTCATAATATTTCCCTCCGCTTCCATCCTCACCGAGTACTCGGTTGCTTCTCCGAAGCTTCTCCGTAGCTTCCTTGCCGCTTCCTCGACCGGTTTTCGCCCTCTGATGTTGGATATCTTGGCGTATCCTCGTGCAACCATTGGCCCACTCTATGCATACCGGGACTTTCTATACCTTCGCTATCCCGGCAAACATTATAACGCCGTGAGATTATGAATTTTGTATACGCCTCGACGGATCCTTCCCGGCGTCCTATCTCGCTCGTCTCGGCCATCGTTCTTCTCTTGCATCCTCTGTCTGCTTCTCTCTTTTACACCGGTAAGTATATCCGGATCATCCGGTCGAAATGGCGGTACCTGCGTAAATATTCTCGGATTCTTGCCGCCGGTGAAGGTAATAAATGCGCGTGATGTCATGATGTAGAGGATGTATAAATATCTAGGTGGAGGTCTGAATAAGGAATGTGCAAGTGGTATTACATACGGTGTATTTGATATTTTTGAATTGTTCGAGAGAGGGAGTTTCTTTTTTGGAATGTTTGTTTAGTGTTCGTGGAGATATTGGTGTTTATTGTAACTTTTTATTGTTATATTGAAATGGAATATTTTGGTAATGATTGTTTCGCGTGTTGAAGTTACGGGATTTGTTTTAAAGTTGAAAGGAATTGGCTTACTAAATAGCATAGTGGTTCGTGTTATCAATGATTTTTACGCCAACATGTTACATTGTACTTTTTATTTCTTAAAACTCTTCCTGTTCTCGCGATAACAATGCAACACGGCCGTGAATTTTGCACGAAGCCAAGCTGAGCGTTTCATCTCTCTTTCGCGATTCTGGTTTTCCGCTCGTTGCGGTAACAGATTTTTTTTTTGAATAAAACATCACGGTGGGTTACCGTTATCCAAATATTCATGGTTCGTTTTTACTCGAAATACTACGATTTTTCGTTCTCTGTTAACGTTGAGAAATAAGAAATACTTTCAACGTTACTTCCAAGTTACACGCAGTTCTCCAAGATCCTCTTGTGCCATCCATGTTTCTTCAGAGAATAAACTTTCATCCTTTCCGTCGCTCAAGAACGAAACTAATAAGCTCTTCCAACTAAAAGTCGTTGCAGTACATCCAAGAAAAATAGCATCGAATAATAAAAAACCTCGGCTGCCAGAAACCACTGTCACCCGTTCTAAGGAAAATCTATTTCGTTCTTAAGGTCGAGCAAACCCCCGAACCATCCGTTCCTCCTAAACCAGAAACCCATCCGTGAAGCCACATCGATCCATTATCCTGACAAATTGTCACTAACAAAGATCCATAGGACCTATCTGCTCGTACAATTAGTGTAAAAGGAAGTAATAGAACAACAGAGTTTCTTGCGTTTCTCCGCGGGAATTTCCGCTCTGCCTGACTAATAAAAACGTCCAAGTGATACGTAAAGTATTTTGTAATAACGGACAGTGCACGTTGGCGTTCGAGCAAAGGAGGAAGTTTATTGCTTTCCCGTTTCTAGAAGCTCTCTCTCTGGGTACTTTCGTCTCTTGGCCGCATCCGCTCTTCAAATTCGACCTACGTAGTCGAGCAAAGGCAAGCCTCGTCAGCCACGATGTTTAGCCGCAAAGAGAATCGACGTAAGGCGATCGGTACGAGAGGAGAAACAGCAGCTTTGTTCACGTGAGCAGAATCGAAAAAAAAAGACAACGATAGAAGGATCTTTCATGAAATTCCACAATTCATACTTAATTCTTCGTCCACTAATAACGATGCACTCTATCGACGAATGTGTATTTCGTTCACGATCGAAATCCCGCATTTAGTATTTAAATGGGACCGTGTTTCATTAACGTCCTGATATCCCTTCGTGTCGTTATCGCTATTATTTCGACACCCGAAAATGTCATATGTCGTGGATTATTTCTGGATTTATTATGAAAATTACCATTACGTGGTTGTTCCGCAATTTGCATTACCTGCATTCTCTTCCAAAACGTGTCACGTTTGTTTTACACTTTATACCATTTAGACAATCATACAGAAGAGATAAAGAAATATCTCATCGTTTATTCAAAGAAAACTGAATCTTCAAGAAGCTTAAAGAACGGTAAAAAGTAAGCAGCGATTTGGTATATAGGGTAGAATTTAAAATGTCTCTGTATAATAAAATAAAATGAAACACGATAAAAATATCAAAGGGACTATAACTAAGAATGAGAGGAGGTCCACTCGAACAATTCTCCCTCTAGTTTGGGAAGCAAAATAAGAAAGGGTTGGTTGGTAAGTACAGATGTTCTTGAGGGAGCACGAGGTCGGCAGGCAATGCGGGTACATGGCGGATTACGTCGGTCGTCCGCGGGCACGTGAACGAGTTCGGTTCTTTTCATGGAAGAATGGCTTTTCCGTGTCGCTGAATTCAGTGGCTAGCCCGCACAATTGCGCCATACTCGAGGGCGTCTACGGCCGATCGACGATGCTCGAAAATCGAGAGAAGAGGAGAGGAGGAACGAAAAGAAATAGAGACCGAGACTCTAAGGACAAGGAAGGTTCTCGAGGTAGGAGAAGCCGGGAAAGAGGATGAAGAAAAAGAGATTGTCCTGGTAGGTGACGCGATCGGTTTCCTCGTACCGAAAGGTTCTCAGCGTAACCTCAAACCGAACGTTTTCCAAACTCCTTGGCATCCTTGCCTTCTTTTCTTCTCTTCCATCGTTTCCTACGCTTCCCTTCTTCCATCTTATTTTTACTTTCTTTAAGTCTTCTACGAAAACTTCCCTCGCCACCCCGCGACTTACTTTCTCAAAGTGCGATGCCTGCGGCTGAGGCGATATCACTTTCCGATAAAAGTCACCTCGCGCATTCCCGAAAAGAGTTAAAGAATCGAGGGGAGAATGTGGAGGTTGGAGAGACTGGCGAGAGACTTTCCACCGATTCCGTTGCACTCAGGACAGACAAGTGTGCATCGGTACTCGAGGAACGTCGAAAGTTTCGCGTCGATGTGGATTTTACTATCGATTGTCACCTTCGTAGCCAGCCTTGCTAACTTACTGTTCCGAACATACTTCTTTCACGAGAGTTCCTTGACTTCTCGATTCGTCGCTCGTCTGCGTTTCCAATGCAACCGGCTGTTTTTAAAGATGGTGAGATACAAAATTCACACGTAGAAGCACAGTATTTCAACGCATGGAGTATTTTTAGTAGACAATGATGCACTTGGTCTACCTAATCGATCTATAAGGAGAGTTACTTTATTAATTAACTAAACGATGTCCTTGAAAAAGAGATTGTTTTGAGGGTGTTTTGCGAGATGGTGAGATACAAAATTCACACATGAAAGTACAGTATTCGAACGCATGGAGTATTTTTAGTAGACAATGAGGCATTCGGTCTACTTAACCCATTAAGGCCCAAAGTTGCGTTAACGCAACATTTCACTTCTAATTTTTTTCGGGGAATTGGATTAATTTAATTTATATTTTAAGCTATGTCACAGTAAAAGGACATACCAAAGGTTTAATTTATGCACTATAAGATACCACGTAAGCCCAAAGTTGCGTTAACGCAACATTATGTAACCCAAAAACTAGTTATACATTTCTTTCTTCATTTCAATGCGTGGTCCTTAATGGGTTAATAGATCTATAAGGAGAGTTACTTTATTTTTACAATTAACTAAACGAGGTCCTTGAAAAAGAGATTGTTTGGTGGGTCTTTCGAGAGGTGGTGAGATACAAAATTCACACATGAAAGTACAGTATTCCAACGCATCGAGTATTTTTAGTAGACAATGAGGCATTCGGTCTACTTAATCGATCTATAAGGACAGTTAACTTTATTTTTATAATTAACAGAATGAAGTCCTTGAAAACAGAGATTGTTTCAAATATAGCTGTGAAGTAGAGCAGACTTGTAAAGCTAATTATATGTCGATGGTTGATAACCCACTTTTTCTATAATATCTAATAAATGAATCATGACGAAGTGCGCAGGACCTCGACACCATAAAATCGATCAAGGGGTGAAAGATTTATATTTCTATCATGTATATTCTTAACGAACACGTGCAAAGAGGAGGACGAGAAACGTCTCGTCGTTATAGGATCTAATCGTGGAGATATTAACGAGGCGAATTCGTGACATTTGAATTTTCTCGTATGCAGAACAGGAATAGTCTGCAGAGACCGATATGCAGTAGGTGCGGACAGCGTTGATTGGAGCAGGGAGTAGAGGTACGGATGGTCTTAATCGACCGGAGGAATGCTCCGTGACAGTATGGTGACAGGACGTCTGACTATAATCGCCCGAATCTACTGCGGCCACAAATCTTGCGAGACAGACGACGAATTTTCGAACGATGCAAATAACGTATAGTAGAGAAATTAGAAGTAGCCGAGCGATCGAATTAATTGTATTACCTTGGTGACACGTGTTAACATTCGTTGTTGGCAATTATTTCAACTGTGTCAATAATAGACGTGTATACAAAACTACATAGGTCTTTGTGAATATCAATAAACAGAGAGAATGAAATGTCTATTGTGTGTATTGTAATTTATCGTTAATTATGTTTTGGTGAAATATGCTAGGATTTCTGGACCTGAGTATATTCGATGGTGTGCAGGAAGACACGGTGAACAAATAAAAATCACCTGCTGTGCTACCTAGAAAAACACGATATCGAATTTTGAAAAAAATCAGGACCCACGAACTCACAGCACGGTGGCTCGCATTCCCGATATGAAAACACTATTCCTGGAATTTTTGAAGTTCATTTCTTTCTTGTTTCCCGGTCGGTTTTCATGGTTTCACGCTTTTTTTCAGCGTGTTCTTTGAAATTGAAATTTCCAATAAATCCAGAGGCAAATATTCATACCAGTCGCTTTTTTCCATAGCTGACTGAATGTTAAACACATAACAATAAAAAGGGACAATTAATAGTAACTTTACGGAACTTTGATAAAATATATCGTAATAAAAGAATGACAAAAGATTCTTTTATCAACGATAACGACCAGTCGAAAACGATATAATATACTAGAAAAGATGTGCATTATGCTACTAGTTTTGGCAGAGAACGAGAATATAGGAAGGAAGTGAAGAAAGAAAATGAGACAAAAAGTAGAGAAGAAGAAAAGAAAGCACACGATGATCCTCGAAGCCAGTGACTTATGCGAACCTTTTGCTCCTAGCAGGCAAAAGAGAGAGGAAAGAAGAGGAAGTGCTCGAAGGCGGAAGAAAAGGAAACCGGAGGGTTGGGCGGAAAGGGAGACCTGGACCAGGAGGTACTATCTCGGAAAATTATGTCAGCCCTATCTCAGGTTGAAAACAGAAACGAGGATGAGAGCGAGAGATATGAAATAACCGGAATAAAAGGGAGAGTGAAATCTTGAGCTTTAACGGAACGCCGATGGAATAGAAATATCACCGCCAGGATAAACTTTGTCCCTTTCCATTCTATAACCCTCCTACTTTTCCTCACCGTTATCGATGTCTCTCGTATTTCTCTTCTTTGACGAGTTTTTTCACTCGTCGTGTCTCGTGTTAAGAGTAATCATTGATTCGTGATAAGATTATTACAACGAGTCGTTAAATTTCACCCGGAATTGAAAACTTTTAATTTGGTAGGAACAAATCGAAATGGTTTATGGAGAATTCCCATCATTTATCCTGAGAAACAGATAGAATAGAAACTACGATAGAGTTCGGACTATGAGATTATAAACCGAGCGGAGTACCATTTCCTCTCTCTCTTTTCCTCCTATGAAATTTCCATAAATTCCACTTTCCTTCTTTTTCCCCGGATTAACTTCGGATTCGTAAAATTCTTTTCCAGGATTTTTCATTTCCATTCTTTTCCTTCTTTTTGCACTTCTACGCGGAGGATCGTGGAATTTATACAGTTCTCATCCAGTCCGAAATATCTCTTGTTTGCAATTACCTTCGAATGGTTGAGGGTACGTACGACGTTTCTATTATCAATATTAATACGATCGGGAACAGTGTCTTCGCCCATAGTGAGATAGTCCAAGAGATATCCCATCGACGTCGTTCCTCCGAGATTAGGAGGAGTTTGCGGAGACTTCGATAAGATCTATTTGGTCAAGGACGATCGAGCTATTACCAAAGTCACGCTTGTCTCAGTTTCCCTCGGTTGAACTTACAGAAATCCCGTTCCTATCACCCACAATCGAAGCCATTTTGAAATCGGTCCCTCTGTCCACTCCTAACACCTCGACGACATCTGTTACGATAAAAATCAAATAAATGGTGGCTATTTAAAAAAAAAATGAACAACTGTTCCAATCATCCCCCAATTTTCTCCACTTCGAAACCTAATAATCCAATTACTCTCCGCATACAGTCGAATCAACTTTTCCTACAAGAATAATCGTCTTATCTTATTACAAGGAGAATTGTCCACATTCACAAGTTTGGAAAACATTCTTCTTACAATCAACAACGTTGTACAATTTAAATTATCAACAATTCGCGGATCGCCACTTATAACAAGATATTCAAATATAATCCGTATATCTGGCATCACAGTAAGCCTTCCAATATTAACCCTTTGCTCTCCTATGTCGAGCTACACTCAACACAGCTTTCTGTGACACTTAATGTTGCATATACTAATTATCGACTTTTCGAAATCAACAATAATTTTGCATTTTAACAGGAAGACACCGCAGTATCTACAATTGTTCCTAGTATTAAATAAAAACGAATAATCAATAGTAGACAATTTTCCGAGATTATATTTGCTTATCTGACAATAAGTTAAAAAAATAATTCGGAGCGCAAAGGGTTAACACCAGAACTACCGGGTATTAATTCAGTATATTTAAAGATAAATATTTCATAAGAAAGAAAATCGAATATGGAAAAAACTAAATCGATTTATTGTTAGCCTATCACGTTTTATAAGGTAGATATAGAAAATTGTAGGATCTTGACGGTAGGGAAAATACCAAGGCGTAAAAGTAGCACAATATAATTATTAATACTTAAGGGAGAATACAAAATGAAACAAAGAAAAAACTAAATAACAGCACCGTTCGCTACGTGTGGTTCCTAACCTTCCACACCCTGATCTGATCTTTTCGGTAGCTCCTATAGCGCCGCGTAGCGAGTCGTATTTCACACTATACACACATACATACATACAAACATACAAACAATCACCATACGACATCTCAAACAAAACGCTAGACACCGCCACTACAAAATTAACACTTTACCGACCGGTATTTTTTAACATCCTACCCACTTCTCATCGGTTACTTGCACGCAAATATTTCCCTGATACTGATATCTCTTCAAAAATTGCAAAGTTTCTTCGCTGAGTCCATGACACAGTTAACCGCAATGAAAAATAATAATTTATTAATTGCCGTAGCGACTAATTAATGAGTTAAAAGTCCAAAAGTGTTGTGCCCGAAAAGCCAATTAATTTGCTACCGGTCGGTAGCAAGTGTTAAGCATAATACAGCCCACAAAATGTCAGCAAAATCTGTAAAAAATTAAGTACAAGTCATTTTGACCCCCCCTGGTAGATCTAGCATTAAGATTGTAACTTTCGACACATCGACAATATATAATCTAAAAAAGACCATCATCATTCATCATCTTTAATAATCTCTAAAAGACCGATGATCCCGTTCTAGGCCTAACACAATATTGTCCATGTTTCTGAGCATGGCTCGAAGAAAACTGTGCGCTCGAGTGATCTCCGGAGAATCCTGAGGGTAGTGGGTGGGTGGATAGTACTGCAAGCAGTAAGGTTAGAGAATGGGCTTGGTGTGGCAGCCGCGGCGCTCTCGGGGTCGTGGCTTTATTAACACGTCTTACAGGGTAACGGGATCTCGTGCACGTTAAGAGGTAGGTATATGGAGGCAACCGGCAGCTGTTGCTAACGCAATTTTCCCCCGATATAAATCCTCTGGGCCTCCGCGATATTGAATCAAACGATATAGCGGACGGCTTTATCCAACCGTGGTCTCGGCTCGCGACCGACTAGCTCCTTCCTTCCTTCCTTTCCTTATTCTTTTCTCTTGTCCGTTCGCTCGCTCACTCGTTCGGCTAACTAGATTCTTGACGAACGGTCGAGCAAACGGAGCAGGTTCGTTCGTCTATATAGAACGGGGATCGACCGGAATAAGTCGTCCGCTTCCCGCGACTTTGTTCAATCGTAAGAGAATGAAAGGGAGACGGCCAAGTGAAAGAACTTTTCTCTTCATCCTCTTTTTACTTTCCGCGCGAAAGGGGGGATGAGTCGTCCATTAAGCGGAAGTCAGACGAAAGTCCGAAGATTTTAAGGTGGTACTAGACCGTGAAAGATACGGTGGAACGTATGAAGTAATTGCGAGCGAGCCGATTCGTACTGTCGATCGAGTAGTAGTCGATGGAGAATACGTGAATTGGACACGCGAACTGGGAGAATCGAAGAGACTTTGTGAGGTTTTTTATTCTTAGCTAGGTGAAAGATGTTTAAATGTCGTCCTGAGAAAAGGATAAAATAAAATAAAATTGTAATCTGTCATGAATTTCTATCTCTGAGGGGATGGAGCGATAGAGGAGAATATCATTCTGAAAAATTTCAATCAACCCAATAAAATCTCGTACATCTTTTAAAGAGTGGAAACGTCGATGATGAAAAGATATCTGCGTAGAGTGTACTTAATTCCACAGTCGTGCACCGAATAATCGAGAACGGTAATAAAGAAAGGATAGAGATAAAAATCGTGGACCATGGGAGTTCACTTGCAGATCCGACGTCGTCCATGGCAGGAGATCCCATGCGAATGGCATGGGTATAGGACCAATCGAGGAATAGAGCAGATTGGATCGGCTGGAATAAGTCGTTCGGTCCGAAAACTTGGACCAATTGAAAAAAAAAGGGGGAAGACAACGATCGAGCCGGCGGAACTTCCTTTCCTTCTCTCTACTTTCTTCCTTTCTTTCTACCTTGCTCCCGATTCAGGAAGCGAAGGTACGCCCATTACTCTGTAGAAGAACGAGCTTCTGTGATCGGAGATGAACCAGGAAAACGAAAAAGAACTCGAAGGGGAACGTAGGAAGGGAAGGAAAATCGAAAAATCAACCCTTCCTTCGAGGGATTGGGCAACGGTGCACTTAGATCGACGATGGTCTCCAGGCACGATTCTCCGCCGCGTCGTCTTACTGATTGCGAAGACTCTATGTCAGAACGTTGAAAAGTTACGTGCACGAAACATTGCTGTTCTCGCGAAATAAAGCGACAGTTTGACGCGAGCTCAATGCCATTTCCGAAATTGTTATCGATTTTGTCGTCTAGAAACGTCAATGCAAGGGTCTCTGCTTACCTTCAACCATTTTTCTCTGTGCTGTTTCTATTTCTGTTTTTCTTCGTATCATGCATGTTTCTACATATGTACGTATGTGTTTTCTATAATGTTACATATATACTTTCATTGGTTATAACAAGCGAGAAAGTGTCGTCTAGCGTACAAATCATCCGAAGGACAATGAAGGTATAGTTGTCGCACATTGCACAAAGGAATTATTTGCGATCGTGCGATCCTCTCATGAATGAAAGAGTTGCAACGCGGCGCATGATCGACCGACATATAAATACACCCTTGATACGGATCGTTTCATGGCCGATGGGGCACGCAACGTCGACGCGCGTAAACTCGCATAGCGATCTATTACAAACAACGTTATCCGACGTAGAAATTACACCATAATTTTGAAACATTCCGCTTTCAAATGTTCTCATTATCAATATTACTTCTATAGTATCGGAATCTTTTAGAGTTAAAAAATAATTTATAATTTGTGAGTGTGGATGGATTTTGTGTAAGCGAAAGTGCATGTTAGAATATGGAATTTGGAATGTGACGAATGCCAGACCTTGCGTGAATGTTTAATCTGTGAATAAGGAGAAAGTAGGGGAGTGCAATAGAGAATGCATGCTGTGAGAAATACGAAGAAAGTGAGAAAAAATATCGAGGGTGGATATGGGCGTGAATTTTTTGGAGTCAGTTGAGCCATTCACAGAGTTGAGCCATAGACAAAGTTCAACCATAGACAGAGTGGAGCCACTGACAGAATTCAACCGATGACAGAGTTCAGACATTGACAGAGTTCAACCGTAGAGAAAGTTCAACCATAGACAGAGTTGAGCCATTGACAGAGTTGAGCCATACACAAAGTTCAACCATAGACGAAGTTCAACCATTGACAGAGTTCAGCCACTGACAGAGTTGAGCCATAGACAGAGTTCAGCCATAGACAGAGTTGAGCCATAGACAGAGTTGAGCCATAGACAGAGTTGAGCCATAGACAGAGTTGAGCCATAGACAGAGTTGAGTCATAGACAAAGTTTAATCATTGACAGAGTTGAGCCATAGACAAAGTTCAACCATAGACAAAATTCAATCATTGACAGAGTTGAGACATAGACATAGTTGAGCCATAGACAGAGTTGAGCCATAGACAGAGTTGAGCCATAGACAGAGTTGAGCTATAGACAGAGTTGAACCATAGACAGAGTTGAACCATAGACAGAGTTGAGCCATTGACAGAGTTGAGCCATTGACAGAGTTGAGCCATTGACAGAGTTGAGTCATAGACAAAGTTGAACCATTGACAGAGTTGAGCCATAGACAAAGTTCAACCATAGACAAAGTTCAATCATTGACAGAGTTGAGCCATAGACATAGTTGAGCCATAGACAGAGTTGAGCCATAGACAGAGTTGAACCATAGACAGAGTTGAACCATAGGCAGAGTTGAGCCGTAGACAGAGTTGAGCCATAGACAGAGTTGAGCCGTACACAGAGTTGAGCCATAGACAGAGAAGATCCATAGACAGAGTTGGGCCATAGACAGTGTTGATCCATAGTTAATAACAGTAGAAAGTATAATCTTGATAGGAGATTGAAATATATGTAGATAGAAATTCTACACTTGTGACACGGTTTTATCAAAATTCCGCAAAAAAAGTCTAAACTGTAAAATTGCAAGCAAAGATAAAAGGTAAATACGTTGATCTACGAATGGAAACGAATCACTAGTTGCCGGCAGTTCCAACGTTCGTCGAGACTATCCTCCCTTATGAAGGAAACTCGAAAGAGCGCAAGAACTTTCTACTTCGGACGAACTTCAGGTTCGTACAACAATTCGGCGATCGTAGTAACCTGCACACACTGCAAATATCTCGACTATTACGGGGTTACGTTCTAGAAACTTGCTTCTCTGCTCCTTTGCCGCTTCTACGAGCCGTACCTTCGAACCAGTTAGCTACTGTGTTTGCTGTTCCAGCGAGCGATCCAAGGATATTGGCAACATCTGGCGGTAGCTATCGTTCGACGTGAAACGGCAAGCTGAAGCTAGCCGAGAACTCTATCCGAAGACTCGGAGCTTTCGGTCTCCGCACCTTCTCCGCACGGAGAATCGAGGCGATTGCGTTTAGAATCTTACGGAACAAGGGTTAAACTGCAACCTGCACGCACACGAGAATGAGATCGCTTCGTTAAATCGTGAACCACGATAACGCTTGTTAGTGCTTCTTTATCGGTGTTACAGTAGAATTGGAACTCATAATCTTCCCTCGTGGCGAGGAATACAAAAGCAGATAGTAATGGGAAGTTGTCTCGCTGGAAATCTTCCCGGGGATTGCTCCGAGCGCGTTGCCAGTTCTGAGGATACAGATATATTTTCTTCTCTTTCCTTTTTCCCTGCTCAACTCGGCGAGATATAAATTCCCGATCAAAGTTGCCGATATATCGGCAGGATCTCGAAGAACGTAGCGGGGATATTGGCAACATCTGGTAGTTGTCTATCGTTCGACAGGAACATCAAATCGAAGGGAGGCGAAGGATGGTTGTCTGAGAATGTCTGGGGTGCATCTCGGAAGGAGAGCATTTAGAAGCTCGTGTTACAGGAGCTCGGCCCTATTACACAAGGTAGAAGAGAAAACGGAACATGAGGAGAGAAAGAGGGCGAGAGAACTGAAAGGGGAAATGGAACAAAATCGAATTCCTTTAAACGACTAACCAAGTTCTTGCTCGACGATGTTGCTGATAAACAATTACTTTGGATTTGAAGAATTTTACACGATTATTTATGAAGACGAAATTTCTGTATATAAAGTATTTTACACTGGGGATAATTGTTGCAAGAAATTGTTGAACAAAGTTGTAATTTTTGGTTTCTACTTTAATCAATTAATGCTCCTCGTCTGCTTTTTGTCACGCGGATTTGTCGTGGAATAATGTTTTTCATTAAATTCATATTCCTCTCCTCTGAAAACATTAATTTGCAGTGGAATAACATCAAAGGTGTACCTCCGGCTCTTCTGATTGATTAATTTTAATGTCCTTACTTCTATCATCGTCGATGCAGACAAAAATTACCGTGTTTTGTTACAATATGTAAGAATCATATTCAGAGGGTGCATATCCATCAATTCTTTTACCAGAAGCATCTACCTTGCATCTTTCACGGTAATCTCGTTTTACCAACGTCGTTGAGTGCATCGGTAACAGTGAAAAATAATACTCTATAAACATTTGTTTCGATAAGTATCGCGAATAGACGTTCACGTGGATATCCTTCCAGTGATTTACATACTCGCCTTTGAAACCCCGAGAAATTCTCAAATACGCATTATCTAATGGAAATCTATGAAATGAAATCTGAAAGGAACAACGCCCATTTCGTTATACCATACCTTCGTCAACGACGAGGAATCCGTTAATCGACGTTAAAATGCGCGGAACTAGACCAAGTCGGGAGTCGGTGCAGAACGACAACAAAAGTCACATTAAGCCGTTAAAAACACTACGATTACGCGTTTCCAAGAGGACCAGAAAATCCCTCTCTCCTCTCCCCGTTTCTCTCGTTTTTCACGTCAAAACCATTCGCCATCCACTCGACACGAATATCTCGCAAATAATTCCACTCTGAGCTCCTGTATATCCGGTACTCACACATTCCCACATCAACGGCAATGTGAGAATGTGGTACACACATGTACACAAACCCGATGCAACGCAAGATATTTTTTCCTTCGAGCCGATCGCGGCTACCCTTGCGTGACACGAGCCAATACTCCGTTGAAAAAGTTGTAACTATAAAACCATATTCGTTCCGACATATATGTGCCTCATATATTGCCACCTACACGGGGAACCATGGCGGAGGGTGTGCACCCCGTGTACATAGACGTTCGTACGTGCAATGAGTAATGGCAGGCGTCTATCATCGAGGGTATGTGGCTGACACAAGCCGCCTGTACAGGTACCCTTTCCATCGTTGGTGCAGAAACAATTTTCTTCGACTCGAAAGAGCGCGAACACGAAGCCAAGGAAAGGTACATTGCAGCACGCAGACGACGAAGAACGAGAAGAGAGAAGGTTCAAGAGAAAGAAGAGAGACGGACCGATGAAATGCGGCGAAAGTTGAAACAAATATCGAATTTATCGGCTTGCTGTGGGATCGAAGGGGGCAAGGGGATCTGGAGGAAAACCGGACGCCAAAGGGGAATGAGTCTCGGCGTGAGTTACGAGCAAAAGGGGATGGGAATGCGGAGAAGGAAGTCGACGACGACGACGACGACGACGTTCGTTCCTGGGTCGTGTTTGAATTACGAGCTCTGGTAGTCCAGACTGGAAATGGAAGCCGCCGAATGGCGGGAATGACATAAAACCAGTGACGGCGCTGAAATTTCCACCCTTAGCTTTCTTCTCTCTTTCTGAAACGAACGAACGTTACTGGTTCTTCTTCGAGTTTACTTTTCTTATCGTTTGTCGTTCTTGTTCTTTGTTCCTCTCTCTCTCTCATCTTCCGTTTTTCACACATTTTTCTTTATCTTCTAGTCGATTGGTTTGATCTAAATTACGTACGAACGTGGACGAGATGTGCCTAACGATTTTCAACCCCTAAAGAAACAAGAGAGTGAAGGATTCTCGGTTTTATGGTGATCGTGCTTTCTTGTACGTGTCCTTGTCGAGGGTACCTTTATATTTTTTTATCACTATCTCTTCTCGAAGGAAGAACCAACTAGATGATCGTCGCAGGATACTTCGCTTCAGTGCCGTCCAAGTTTCTTTCCGTTTTACGATAATGTCTCTCACGAGTTTCCCTAACTTCGCGACAGATAAATCGGCACCGTATCATTTAATATTAAAAAACCACCTCTCGCGATGGTCTTATTTTTTCCACGACATCTCCAAAGCCACTTTATCCTTACTAGAGTTTTAATATAGTATAGAATTATCAGACTCCCTTGACTGTACTTCATGTTTTCCAAATATTAGTTTATTTTATTTTTCAAGCTTCAAAGAACCAATATTCTCATTTTTATTTCATCTCGAAATAACTTCCAAGGACAGGAGAATTAATGTTCACACATCCGTTGTATAAAACCACCCCGCAAAGATATGGCACGTGTCGGTGATTTTAAAGGGCATGAAAAATATTTTACCCAGAATACGGGTAATCGACTTCGGACGTGCAAACACTGCCCTTTATACTTTAAGCCCTGCAGCGTATGCCAGCTGGTGATGCTTCCGAAACCAATTTGCATGAAATCTTGCCCGAGAAATTTGATTCTTCCTTCTTTCACTATTTAAAGCTTTTACGTTCTCCAAGATCGAACTTGTATAATTAGAGAACAATAGTGAAAAGAAAAAAATATAACAACATTATATTCTTACGGGGATAGGTTGCAACTAGGATCTTGGCAAAAATTCAATTTAAACGGTGCCATTTTTATCCTGTCAGTAATGTTTCTCGCGCTACGTGGATTTTGAGTTTTTGCACATTTCGCGCACGGCACGACTGCGAGGAGCGTGAACTCTCGGTGAATTAATTGGGTCACTTGGGGTAAAAAACTCGTTCGGCCCCTTCTCTCTCTCTCAGCCCTCGTTTCTCTTTCTTTCTCTTTGTCCACGCGCACTCGGCAAACATTGTTACCCATTACCGGAGTTAGCATCACCGGAACGTCCCAGCCGCCGTAATAAATTAATTCAGGGAGGCGCGAGCAGCCCGGCGCTCAGGTGAAAAACGTCGAAAAACTTCCTACAATACTGGAATATGTTAGATATAATCGCGAACAAACGCGTTTAAAAGCGACGGACGGACGAAAACTACGAAAGACTGACTTCTCCCTGTTGCCCTGTCGTCGCATTAATTTCTGACGGACTACTATGCTTATTTGTCACTTGCACTTTGTGCTAGAACTTCCTTCTCTTTGACATATTTTTCCCGAGATTTCGCGCTGCCTGAAAAAGCGAGGTGGTCATAATAATGGACAAAGAGATTATTCCTCGAGGTTAACAATGTGTCAAAAACTCTAGCATATATTTGACAAACTCATTATGTTTTTCAAATGTCCTAAAATTTTTCTAAAAAAAAAGAAAATTTTTAATTTTCCAAGAAAATCCTTTTAACAAAATTCCTATGAGTTATTCTCCAATTGGAAGATATTATTCATCCACTTATTTTTCTCGTCACAAAATCAAAGAAGCTCTACTCGCAAGATGTATGATTCTCTTAATTACGTGAGAAGTGTCAAGGACACATTCTCGAACGAACGACGAACCGCGTTCGTTTTATTTCACCTCTTCGACTACATTATCGCGTGCCATTCCTTTCTGACAGTCTAACTCCCTATTCGCATTCGTTATTAATAGCAGGGATGAGATTAGTAAAGGACGAGAGGTAACTTCAACGGAAACGGCGTCGCTGATGGAGGCGGAAATGGAACGATCGCGGGCAAGACACTGGTACCGGGGCGTTCGCCGGTAGCGCTGCCCTTGAAAGGGTAATCCACTGTCGAAAATACGATCTCGTGCATCCACCACTTTATTCCACGTTCACGGAAATCGTGTGTCCTGAATTAGTTCCATCACTTTGCAAGTATAACGAACGATTCGTGTTAATAGGAACGTTTTACGAATTAACAAAAATTAATACGACCGAATAAAGTGAAGCGTATTAAGCTAATTGTTAATACACTCGACTGTGCTCGTTGGAAAATGTATCAACACGTAAATATGGATTATCCGTCATTTTAATCTGACGTACAATTATAATTGTACACGATTAAAAGGTAACGAGTTAATTTTGTTTATTAATCGAAGTCCTTTTGCGCCCCTTCTCTTCTCAATGATTTAAATCATACGATTTTACACGTTGATCGAAATATCACGGATATTTCCTAGTAGAAAACATTGTACTTGGTATAGGAGAGTCGTGAACTACTGATCTTTTTAATTTTCGCCTACCTTTCGCGATATAACGCCACCGGTGTATACAATCGGGGCCCGCAATCAGGGCAATAACGCGGTCGTGCGACGAAAAAGTCCTCCGTTCGCCGGCGAAGTGGTCGGACGAGGCACGTTGGGAAACGCCATTACGCTGATTGTAATTGCGCGACGAGCGAGGCGAATTGAATCGAAACCTCGAATTACCTCTGCCAGGAAAAAATGACGGATCGTTTTCGTGATTTTTGCCGAGGCAAAAAATGAGCTCGTCGCGACGAGAACACGGCGAAAATCGTACGTCCTCGAGATCGCTTTTTCGCGTTTTTCCACGAGCTTCAAGTTCCTCGTGACGAGAGTAAACTTTGATGGTAGAGGTTGATCGATGATTTCATGATTTCGTGGTACCATTTGGAAAGGAATTTTGAAAAGGTATATTATTAATTAAGGAAGTAATAACGTATGAGGAAGAAGGATAAAAGATGTGAGAGAATGGTTACATGGCATCGATAAATGTAGAGATCAATGAAATTGTAAAGGACGGAAATGGAAAGGTAATGTAAAGATGAAAGTACGAAGTTTTACGATAGCTAGCAATAGAGAAGTCTATGTAGCTACATATGTATGTACGTATGTTATAGTTATAGGTCGGCGAACAAGAGTAATACGGGAAAACATAAAAATAGAATGTCGAGTATTTATTTTTATGCACCTCTCAAATCCGCCATCTAACGGCGCTCTTCGTTGTTTTTCTTTCTGGAAAATTTGTGTCACGGGTGAGCGGCTTATCTTTCTCCCCCTTCTCTTTCCCGGATGAAGGATTTATCGTGAGATTTCAAAGAACAACTAGACAATACTTTTCATAATGTATACCTAAACGAGACCGAGCGAATAACCAAGCAGACTTCCGGAACATACCCCGCGTACCATGACGGCCACCCTATATACTTTTATACCTTTACTGTCCTGATCCCTTCAACGTAACTCCTCATCTCGACGAAGCGCAGTAAAATTACATTGTCGACAATCCGGTGATTCCTCGCTGATGTAAAATTTTGTCGTACAACTTCATAATCCCGCCAACTTAATCGGTTCTCTTAACTTTCATCTGTCGCGCGGCAACGAGCAGACACTTGTCATCAACCACCTAACACTCGGGTTATTCCTAACACGATAAATTCATATTGTTGCGGAGCAAAAATACGTCCCTGAGGCTCACAGATGTAGTTTAATTCGCCGTAGGATTTTTTAATGCAGATGTTCACTTCAGGAAAATAGCTGTCGCGCCTTGCAAAATGTTTATTACCTCAAAATCAATGACCTCTATGGGCCTATTGTCGTCAAGACTTCTTCAGGAAAACTTTTGTCCTGAAAGAAGTATTGACCAGGGACTACTTCCCCCACGCGAGGGTGGGTTTTTCCATACACCACCAAAGGCTGAGGGAGGCTCTTGACCAATGTGCAAAGGACGAATCCTCCAAGACGAATCACAAATTTAATATTTGCAAATTAAAGAGTCTCTCAATCAGTAACGTTCCCGCTCTGCAGCAGTAACCGCTCCCGCCAAATCTTGACGGAAGCGCGTTCTCACGCGCTTCAAAAAATCAGTCTTCTACAAACAGTTAACCAAATTACATCTAGCGTTCCTAATAGAAGCGCCGTTCGCGAGGTTAAGACCTAGATGTAACTTTAATCGTGTACAAAGTGTAAATAAAGGCACTTAGACTAGGCAACTTTGGCCTTTTATCACTTAATATTTACACCAGACCTTCGTACGTGGCCCAAATCGGGTGAGCCTGTTTTAACACTATTCCGTGTGGTGGCTCCACGTTGATGCCATGAGAAAACTATTGGTTAAGCGCCGGTGGCACCACGTTGGAGCTATGCAAAAACTGTCAGGCAAACGTCTGTGACACCACTGTGGCGCCGTGTTCAAACCAGCGCGAATATTGCGTGTGTTCTGTTTAAGTAACAATAAGTTACAGACACATTAACAAGTTTTTGTTTTTACAAAAGCAAGCAGAAGAAGCAAAACCGGCGACAAGTGAAATGATGTGAGTCAATCCTACCGGCGTCAAACGAAAGAATCTCGATTATATGCGCGGACGTTATAGTGTTAATATACGCTCACTCCAGAGATGTTGCCGAAAAATCGTGAGCAGGTATCAACTCACGAGGGTTACATCCGTAACACATATTTTCCGCCTTGTTTTGTTTCTAAATAGAATCCTCTCTCTGAGTACCAACGTTCTCCAATCTCCAAACAGAGGACACGTTCTCCAAAGCGCGAGGGGTAGTTCTTTTCGGTCCCCTTGTGCGCGTCTTTCCAAGATCGACCGAGGGAATAGAAAAAAGAAAAACATTTCCTTTATAACGTCGCAGTGTTCGGTAGAAAAAAAAGGGGCGAGCTTTCTTCGAAGGGTGTCGGTCTCGCGCATTACCGTGTCCAGAGACGCATCGGCATCGAGTTTCAAACGGGTGTGACACAAAGAGCGAGTTTTACCTTGCGGACAAAAAGGTGGCTAAAAGCATATTCCTGTCGTCCTTGGCTTTACGTAGCCGCCGAAGGTTCCACGCTTATATTTTTATAGCCACGGGGTAGGAACACCCTCTGCCTCCCTGGTGGCATCTATTCTTTCCTCTCGTAGCCTCTGACTCTCTCCCCTTCGGCGTACAACGGCGCAAATACGCACCACTTCGCCTCGGTCTACATACGCAGTGCACCGTCAAGGACGTCCACGTAAGCGAAGAAGGACGATAAAACGAGAGGGTTTATGTGAGTACAGTTTCCAACTTGAAAGAAGCTGCCCGAGTCACGGTGCAGTCGCACCCAACTGTTTCATGGATGGACGAACTTACGAGTTCCTTTTGCATTTACATCCACGGGTATGTGCTTCCTACTTTCGACTTGCTTTCTTCCGCGATGTTAATGCTGTTTACGCATCGACGCCCCAGGTTTCACGACCCTTCGATTTCGGGAATTTTTCCTCGTTAGTGCTTCTCTTCGGGCTGCAGGGACATGAAGATGTTCATGAAGATTCTATGAATTTTCAATGGTCAATGAAACGTCGGGTTTCTTGAATCGTCGATAATTCATCTTTTGCTGGATTAGATAAATCAGAGTGTGTGTTTTTGAGTATCATGGTAGAAGAGAATAGATATTTTAACACTAGAACTGTCGGCGTTAAGTTTGTTATATTCTAAT
The DNA here is from genome assembly GCA_910591515.1 of Cerceris rybyensis. Lineage (NCBI taxonomy): Eukaryota > Metazoa > Arthropoda > Insecta > Hymenoptera > Crabronidae > Cerceris > Cerceris rybyensis. The sequence goes on from OU342790.1 coordinate 14,112,973, forward strand.
TTATTAAATATGTACCTACTTTGAGAAAGGAGGAATCAAGAGGAGGAAAAGATGATTGATTCGGTGATCTATGGTTTTTTCTTTTTTTGAGATGGACGTAAAGTATTTGTTGTATGTTCTTGGAGAATTTTTGGAAAAAATCAAGTCATTTCACTGATTTTATAGAGTTAATTTATGAATCATAGTTCATCACGGCAAAAGAACGAACTAAAATTTAATTGTTCATTTTACACCGTTAATTACTGAACTTAGGAGATCGACAACTCTCTGCACTTTTACTATAAACAAACAATAGCTACGATGTTTGCAAGCAAAGTTGAAGGATCGTCGATAACGGGAATAAAGATTGATCGTCTTAAATTGAGTAGGTCTTAATTGGATCTTGTTTACTTCGATCCGATGCATCATCGTAGCTCGACATTTGAATTTAGATTGATCGAATCTTTTCCACAACCCGTGAAATCTCGCACAATAACGAATAAAAATTCTTCTCATCCACGTTGTGTATTTTCCAAAAGAATAAACGTCACGATAACTAATACCGGATTATGACTCTTTTCATGGCCGGAGGTCGCCATAGTAATTCTCATAAATAGCACCCTCGCTTACTTACACCGTACACGAGGATGGACCGCAACAGCTGCCTAAAGTCCTCGGGATAAACCTTTCAAGATTTCTCCAACTTCCTCATTTTCGCAGTGGCTCTCCTTTTCTTTCATATTCCTTCGGTTTACGTGTTCTCGGTACTTGCTCGTTTTAACTCACGCAACGACTCGCATAAACCACCTTCAGAAGCAGTGCCTTGTACACCGAAAAATATTTCTCTCTTTTTTTTTATCATGGTTTGTATAAAAGAAGAGATATTCGCGGAAGAGATACTTCCGAAACGCACCTTGGCATTTTACAGCCTGGACGTAAAAGTACGAGCGCCTTGAAACGAAAGATTTGAATGCACCTTCGTCGAGAGGAGTACGATAAAATTATGCGAAAGATTTCTATCGGGGGAGAGGTATGGTCGGTAGACAAGGAAGAATTCGAAAGGTGCAATTTCTCAAAGACGCATCTAAGAAGCTTTTGAAATTCGAAGATGAAAAGATTGCCGCAACTAAAACGATATCGCGATATCCGAAAATACTCGACTACTTTGCGCGTAATACCTTTGAAGCTTTGTAACAAGAAAGCTTGTCCGTTGCACCGAAAAACGTACACTTTCTACACAGGCCCTCCAGCAAGGAATTCATTTCCACAGCCAAACACAACCTCCTGGAGATCTAGTGTATTCGAAAGTGACTAAAATTAAGGAGAAGAATTTCACAGTTTCATGATAATAAAGCTCAACCATTCAGAAAGAGAAAGAACATTATGTATAGACGCAATGGAGAATTATGTACTTCTTTTTCCAAGGCCCTCTTAATAAAAGTCATATTGTACTTCTGCAAATTTTAATAATACGCCGTGCTAGGTGGCGACCGGAATGGTTGGTCTGGCTACAATCTGAAAATATTTGTTAGAACGCGAAGAGTCCCCGGAGGGTGTCCTCTCTTTATGAAGTTTTATGTCGGTCGGCAGGTAGAACGGCGGAAAACCATGGACAGGGAAAAGTGGAGGAGAACGGAAACCAAGGGAGACAGAGTGCAAAAAAAAGAATGTAAAAAAAAAAGAAGAAAGTACGAAAGAAAGAAAACGAGACCGAGGGTAAAAACGTTAGACGACAACCGGGAAAGAGGGAAAGAGAAAAGGAAAAGGTGGATAAAAAAGAAAAGGAGGACGCCCCTGGATGAAAGGGAGCTAGGAGAAAAGAACATAGGGAGGCTTTCCAGGCTTTTGCGCTGAAAACAGTGGCTGCCTTAAGACAACGTATCGAGGTATTTGATGTGTTTTCCCGCGAGAATTCAATCGGACCGACATTCGTCTCGATCTCTTCCTCCAAAGAGCATCGAACGATCAAACACCTTGAAATATCGTGAAAAACAGCATGCAGTTTTTAAATTTTATCATGGTAGGAGATCTAACGAGCGAAGATTTACGACGAGCCTCTCTATCTGAAATGGAATTCAATTTCAAATGCTAGATAATGCTTGGGTTTGCGAAATCGTTTGACTTGCAGCTCGAAATAAAGGGAAGAATATGGAGAAAAAGGTCGAGAGGCAGAAGGATAGGTAGGAGATATTATTAAGGTGTCGATAATTGATAAATATTGATGGAAAAAGAGGAGAAAAATCTCGAGAGGCGAGAAAGCGAGGAAGAAAGGCCAGATGGCAGACTTTCAGCTCCGAGCACAAAGAACACAGCGGGGGTTGCTGTTGTATCGAGGCTATCGATGTGTTTCCTCTTGAGAATTCAATCGAACCGGCTTTCGTCTCTCCAACTATGGCCCTTTCTTTCGTGCCAAACACTGGAAAATCGTGGAATATATCGGCGAAGAGGCTCGCCATCCAGAGGCACAACTTTATCCTAAAAACTTTCTTTCCGTATTTAGATCCTTATCCATGAAAGAAATCCTCGCCACTGTAGAATTTCCGATGAAACTTTTTTTTTTCCCAAGATACGCGCCGATTTCGACGATAATCACGTTCGTATTCTTGTAATTTCGTGCCTGACAGGCTTGGCTTTTACAGACAGGAAAGAAGAGAAAGAAAGAAATCGTGATAGGAGGAAAAGAGAAAACGAAACGCTTGAAAGTCTCCGAGGGGATTTGTCCGCAAACGTCGAAAACGAACAAAAGAATTCCTTAGGCCACGACTCGGCCGCTCGGTTCCAATCAAAAACTCCTTTTTCCACGGTAGTCGGTTGCACACGAGGAATCCATCACCGTGCCAAAATTGAAAGGTAACGCTATTCTCCGAGGCGCGTGCACTCGCTTCGCAGATACGACGAGGGATGCGAAATGGTATGTTACTTCCACCAGCATGGTGTTCTTGACGAATTGCGAGTCTTGCCGTGTCGTACGCGTCGGGCAGCATTGTCACGGCTGATTGGAATCCCAGCGCGTTTCCAGTTGTTTTCATCCCCCTCTTCTACTCGTTACTCCAGTCGAATTCTTTCGAATTGCGCGACTCTCGACCGCCATACTCAGGAGAAATAGTACGAATAGTGGTAGAATACCCCAAACCTCTCGTCCTCGTAGTTATTTTGTCTTTTGTTGCCGTTTCACGTATCTTTCCCGCGCTTTTAATTTTCGACGTGAGCTTTTCACATACGCGTTGGAGAATGCTCCTGTTTTCTCGTCTCTTTCTTTTATTAGGGTGGGCGAGAGATATTTTGTTGGTACATATGGATAAATTCTGGAGGGAATTGAAATTAACTATTGTTTCTTCATGCAGGTTTCCATCAAATTGGGTATTCAATGTGTAGTATCGTAATTTTTTAGAAATAAGAGATAGCTTTTAATTAGTGAGTGTGGATGGATTTTGTGTATTTGAAAGTGAATGTTTAAAATATGTGATTTGGAAGACGGCGAGTTCGAGGGTTAGAGTGAATGTTTAGTCTGTGGACAAGGAGAAATGAGTGAGAGCAATAGAGAATGCAAGCTGTGAGAAAGACGAAGAATACATGCTGTGAGAAAGAGTATCGAGGGTGGATGCGAGTGTGAATTTTTGGGAGAGTCAGTTGAGAGAGTCGAGAGAGTTGAGACACAGAGTTTGTTGCGAGGAGAGATACAATTATATATAGAGTTTAGTGGAGAGTATTAGCAATTAGAGTTATTAGAGTTATTTTATTTTTTCTGAGTGTTTCTATTTTGTTATTTTGTTGTTTAGACTATGATATTGTTAGTTAGTTTAAGGTGTGTATATAGTTGTTAGATAAAAGTGTGTAGAATAAATATACATAAATAAAGACAGAGGAGAGATTCTGCAAAAGTAACTCTCGTGTTTCAATTAGATGGCACGGGACAAAAAATATATTGCAAAAATGGAGATTTTAAAAAATCCGCAAAATCTACAAATATTGAAATTAACGTTTATGATTATAGTTCATAGCGGGAGAAAAGAGACAAAGTCAAATTAAGTGTACTTTTACTCTGTAACACTACGCTGGATGTACTTGTAAAGTATCGTAATACACGTCTCTTAAAGCAACACCGTGATTCCATCAGAGTATAATCCCTCGAAATCATTCAGCCCCGATGCATGAACGATTAATCGGGATAAACGAAAGTCTTCGATTTCCCTTGCAAAAACATCCCAGCCTCTCGTAAAAGGTACCAATCCCCTTGAAAGTTGAGAGTACCCTCGTTTAATCATTCGTTGATCCTTTCGAGGGAAGCTCCACACGAACTTCCCGGATTTCTACGAAGATCGGTGAAAACACGTGGAAAATCGCCTCGAAACGCGAGCCCCAGGGTTTCGAAAGTACGGCGTACAAGCCGACATCAACGACCATGGGGAGTCTAAGGAAAGCGGAAAGTGGTGAACGAATAGAGAGGGGTTTGGTAGGATGGCGCCGTTCGAACGGTAAGAGCATGAAACGCGAGAAGGCATGAATGCGGTTCGGTAAAGGCCGAACGGAGGAATTCCTACCGGGGTTTGTTACTTTGCTAACAACCAACGACCTAGCCTAAAACTTCCAGTTCGGCAGAGAGAAACGACGAACAGGGAGAAAGGGAGATGGAGAACACGTCGCATTGCGGCTACTGGCTGGACAATGCCATACTGGCCAGGGTAACTGCCCTATGGAATTGCTTCTGTGTTCCCTTCTCGAAAGATCCAGCACCGTGAGTCCTCTGCCTGTAACCTTGCTTATTCATTGAAAATAGTTGTTATTTTAACGATTATTCGGAAACTTTGCGCCTTGGAAAAGAGCTTTTGCAATGTAACCCCCTCATTTTTGCTACTGCTCTTTAGCGTTTCTTACGTTTCAACATCGCGTTCCGTGGCTCGATAACTAAGCTTTCGTAATAGCCCGATTGTGCTTCATCGTTGTTTTTTCTTAGCAGAATAAAGACGAGAAGCACGTAAATGCGTATCGTGCATTGGCCACGTAAAAAGCGATCGCGTGCTCAAGTATTTATGGCGATACAAGTGCACCTAAATGGGGGTGAGGGTGGAAATATTACAATCGGGCATATCAATTGTACCGAGAGTACCTTCGCTTATGTACTCGATGCACGATACCGATTTTGGATTAAATTTTTTATAACTCTTTTTGTACTCTATCGGAGAATGTATGACTCTATTACTTTGACGATGTTGTAAGAGGAGGATTCTCAATCCTGAGCAAATAAAGTGTGTAGGTTTAAAGAAACCACGTAAGAATCTCTTAACGCATTATGTTCTTAACCCCTTAGCCTACAACAATGTGTGACACTCGTGGTGCCGAATGTGAAATAGAAAATTTTGAAGTCTATCATATTTGTGATGTGGTAAATGACACAGAAAATTTTGTACTCTTCCAAAAATTATTAAATTGAAAAATCAATTGGTCGCCTAACGGATGAATTATATTATTCTATAAACACTGCGTTCAGATAGGTGAAATGTTAGAAATCAGTGAGAAATTTTGATTTCATGAATTAATTCTAAATTATTGCGGTCACAGAAAAGAAATGGTAGGACAAGGGGTTAAAAGTTGTTTTAAAAGTATCATTGGACGTATTCTACTTCTTCCATAATTGTAATTAATGTTAAAGGTTAACACCAACAATTGATGTTGCGTTACGCAAATAGGAGACGTACGTTCTTAATTTTCCACTTCGCACGTTCCTCCTGCAGATTTATTTGATTCGCACACGTCGACGAAATCCGTTTTCTTCCGCAATGTTCGGCGGGGCTTTCGGAATCACAGGCGTGACCGCGGATAAGACGGGGATTTAACAGTCGTTCCTGAATAACAGCAGAATCCTGACGTGCATGCGGGCCACTATCGAAGAGAATCTCGCTCTCTCAAGCTCTCGACCATAAAATTTATCCGATCTGCTCGACGGCGTCACGTTTGTCCGCGTAGAATCCCGAGTTACAACGTCGCGAAAAATTGCACTAGCAGCAGGAGAAAACGCGACAAAGATTGCGCAACGTCGAGAGGCCACGTTGCCTCGGCCGCGCTGCATTTTCAACGCACCTAAAGTTACCTTCATCTCACCTCCTTTTTTCCTCGGTGCAATCTCCGTCAGGTCGTACCAGCACAATGAGCTTACAAGAGTGCGAAAAGAGGCACGATGCACCGAGCATCGTGCACTCTAGGACGATTCAATTGCTTCTTATTACGTGAAAAAGCTCATTCTAGTCGTGCATTATGGTTCTTGCAATTTTCTCACAGCTTTGTGAATCGACATCTACTTTTTCCCAGGCGTCGATCTTCTTGATAAGTCGAAAAGCAAGATTAAATGGAAATCGGAAAGAATCCTTCGATTGGCGTAACATTTCCGATGGAAATTAATGTTCCTCGTGTAGTAAAATAGAAATTCTCCTGGTAGGAACTAATTGTCGAATGAATAAAAAACAATCGATCCGTCGAATTTGGGGCATTCGGATGAAACTCACCACTCGTCTCGATGTCGTTCGAAACTGGCGTAAAATGTGCCTGTTGGAATGGAAGTCATAGCGGTACCGAGTACCAATCTCGAGAGGTACAACCGGTACCAAAGTAAACACGGTCAGATAAACAGCTTTCCATTTGGATATCCATCCATTTAGATCCATTCTAGCGTTTCCAATGTTGTCATTTGTTTCCCACTGTCGTGTCAAAATCGAACTGTCACTCGTGGAATTTCATCGAAACTTTTAGTTTTGTAATACGAGCAAAACATATGTATATCGTTTAATTTTATTTAACCGCAACAACGTGTAAGCTCGCGCACCGTCTTTCCTCGGCGATCTTAATTAACGTGATATTGAAATATTATAGCACCCGGAGTCCATTTATGTAAAGCTTATGTAAATTTAGTTTTCAACTCGGCGGGACCTAAAGTTAAACTAAAATTTACTACCAAAATGAACGCGTAAAAGCTAACCAAACCAGCAAGGATACGCCACCTGAACGTGGAAGGACTTACCCGTAGCTTGTGTCGCATATATGTATAATAATAATAATAATAATAACCTTTATTGCAAATATACAGTTGTTACATACATAATAATAGAATAATGTTTTAAACCATATGGTTTGTCTAACATTCGAAAGTTTGAGAGCACTTAAGAACTAATAGAACAATTCAGGGATAAGCACAGAGGAAAAAATCAAAAAAAAACCTCAACCCACGACATCACAAGAAGCAACTGAGCTGCAGTAGATAGCTAGAAAAGCAAGTGTTTAAGCCTTTTATGTTTATATTTTTTATAGCATAGACTAGAAAGATCATAGTTTACTATGTCACGAATATATAGAAAAGGACTGGAAGCATGAGTTGAGAAAAATTTCTCTGTAAGACAATAAACAAAGCTGCTGATGCTGGGTATATCAATCGCTGTATGCATGTAATCGATCGGAGTCCACCTGGGATAATTGCCAATGATTCGGAGGCATCTATTTTGTACTACCTGCAGTTTTTTGTAATTAGTGCGGCAAGTAATAGACCAGATTGGTGCGCCATAGGTTAAAAATGGTCTGATATAAGTGTAATAGACGAGTTTTTTGTTGGTGATAGAGAGCCCACTTCGGTAATTAAAAACAGAATAAAGATTGCATATAATCCCCAGTGCTTGGTTACACTTTATGTTAATGTGGTGCGTAAACGTAAGCTTGGAGTCTAGATGTATACCAAGATATTTAACTGATTTAGACCATGGTAACTGTGTACCGTTAACTATAATTCGGTTATTGCAGTTAGGTCTGCGTTTGGTGAAGATAATGGCTTGCGTTTTTTGTTCGTTAGGTTTAATTTTCCATCTGTGGAAAAATTTGAAACACTTGGAAACAGCATCGCTTAGAGAATTAGCAATAGTATCAATTCTGTAGGATGACTTAAACAAGGCCGTATCGTCAGCAAATAAAGCTAATGCAGCGTTCAGTTTCAAGTCCTTGATATCATTGATATACAAATTAAAAAGAACAGGACCCAGCACAGAACCTTGAGGCACACCAGCTTGGGTGATCCTGACTCGGGATTTAGTATTAGAAAGATAGACGTAGAACCTCCTTTCAGAAAGGTAACTACTTAGGAGAAAAATAAGGTACTTAGGGAGATTCAATTGAATGAGCTTATAGATAAGTCCCTTGTGCCACACGCAGTCAAAGGCTTTTTCGATGTCAATGAGCACCATGCCAGTGTGTTTGTTCAAATTAAAGTTATGTAAGATGCTATCAGTAAGCCTAGCTAGTTGTAGTGTGGTTGAATGGTTCGATCTAAATCCAAACTGTGAGGGGGAGATAATGTTATTTGATGACAGAAATTTATTTAGCCTTTTAAGTATTAAGCGTTCAACTACTTTGCTGAGACAACTTAGGAGAGAGATTGGTCTATAGTTCGATGCTATATTATGTGGCTTTCCTGGTTTGGGAATAGGGATGACTTTAGCAATTTTCCAAGTATTAGGAAAATAGGCAAATAGAAACATATGGTTGATTAATTTTGTTAAGTGTATAATAGCTTTTTTGGATAACTGCTTAAGAAAGATCGGATAGATTTCATCATCTCCAGGAGATTTCCTTATACGGAGTTCAGCTAACTGTTTACGGAGTTCCTTAGGAGATGTGAGATCGCAATCAGAGTGCTTGTAGATTGAGCGAGTTAAATAATTTTTAACTACTCGGAGTACTTGCCGGGTGAAAGTGGGGGTACCTAGCATGGTATTCATTGAGTGAACGGACTCAAAGGAATTGGCAAGCTCATTGACTTTGTCAGATAGGCTGAAAGCAAAAGTATTTTGACCGATATGAAGAGGTTGAACAGTGGATGTTCGAGTTCTGACAGATTTTATGATGCGGTGTAAGTGCTTGCTGTTGGGGGAGAATTTGTTCAAAGTCAAATTCCAATGTATATTACGGTATAAGTTAATAACCTTTAATACAAGTTTGGTTAACCAGTTTAGTAGTATTTTAATGGGCTTTGTGCGTAGCTTAGAGAATTGACGTTTAACATAATTTTTTACTTTTATTAATAGTAGCACTAGAAATGGGGGTTCAACTGCGTGATGACCCGCGGTTGTTTGAGGGATGGAATTTTTAGCAGATCTTAGGAGAAGGTCTTGGAAGAATAAGATACTGGTCTCGACATCATAGGCACTTGTAAGCGTGGGATTGATGTTAAGCTGGTTATCTATTAAAGACCTGAATTGAACCCAGTCAGCTTTGGAAAAATTAAAATAAAGATTTTTATGATGATAAGAAAAGTTGCTTGGGAAAGTAAATATAACAGGGTAGTGGTCTGAGGAAAGACTGGGGATAGAGATAGCTTCAAGGTCGAAAGGAATGTTTTTGGCTACTGCAATGTCAAGTATACTGGGCTGGAAGTCGCGTCTATCAGGGTAATAAGTAGGCTCAATAGGGGTAATTATATTGAAGTTAAACTTGAGTGAAAAATTTAGCAGCATTTTACCATTGTAATTGTTGCTAGGACAATTCCAGGCACAGTTCTTGCAATTCAAGTCGCCTAATATTATGACTCGTTTGTGTTGTCTAAAGATATTACAAAGATCATCGGCGTTGATTTTTGCTGAAGGCGAGAGATAGGCTGCTACTATAAGGACTTCGAAAGAGATAATTTTGACAATTGTTCCAACAGCGATTAAAGATGTTAGACGTGGCAGTGCAATTTGGTAGTGCTGAATATTTTTCTTTACCAAAAGAGCCACACCTCTACCCAAGTCGTTTCTGTAGATATCGTAGGTGGCACATTTGAGGGTATGCTTGCTTTTAAGGAGAGTTTCACTTAACGCTACAATCTCAATGCCATTGGTCTGCAGGAAGTAGGATAGTTCAGTTATTTTGTTAATAATAGAACGAGCGTTCCAAGTAGCAATTTTGCAGTTAAAGATTTGTTTTAGCATAAGAAACTAAAAAAACATTCTGCAATAACAGCCGCTTTGGTGAGCGCATCAGGAGCCTTGTTTAAGTTGTCAAAGCAAGATGTAATTTTATCTAAGAATGACGTAAGATTGAAATTTGAAAAGAAATTTTTCACTTGTTGGAAAAAAACTGATAAAGTAGGCTTGCTGGCAGACGTGGAAGGCTTCGTAGTAGGATTCGTCCGCCAAGTCATGTTTAATGCTGGGATGTTGGTGTTATTAAGTAGTGGGAATTTCTTAGAATCCAAGTGGAAATCAGGCTCACGCTTGGTGTACTGCTGGTTTGAAGGTGAGCTTCTTGCACTAGAACGTGCTTGGAGATTTTGTAAGTAAACAGAGCATTCTCGATGGTTGGCTGTGTGAGGTCCTCCACAGTTCACACACTTCGGATTTTGTTGCTTGGGCGTTGTACAGTCCGCGGCAAGATGATTTCCAGCACACTTGACACATTTGGGTGTTCTATAGCAGTTTCTGGCAATGTGATTAAATGACTGACAGCGATAGCATTGAGTAATGCCATTGAAGTTACGTAAACGTTCCCAGCTGACGATGCAATAACAAAGACTTTTAACTGCTAGGACATCCTTCAAATTCACTGAACTAGGAAAAGTAACTAGGAACAGTGGGAGGCAAGTAATTTTTCCTTCCTTGTCCTTTTTAGTCATTAGGGAGACTTTTAAGACATCCAATTTCAGACCCTTAAGTTCACTGAGGATTTCTTCGCAAGGAATGTTAGGTGGAAGATTTCTTAGTACTAGAGTACGATTAGCTTCGTGTTTAGGAGTGTATGTATGATATTCCACTTTCGAGAGAGAGATTTCTTTCAGTATGGTCTTATAATCTTCCATATTCTTTGGATGGAAGGATATCTTCCCTCCACGACATTTGACATCAAAGTTAACTTTACATTTTGCTCTAAGAGCTTTAAGAGCTTCAGAGTGATTGTTTATGTAACTATATACAACTATGGGAGGTATTTTAACAGTTTTAGGCAAGTCTGCATTGCCAGAAGCACTTTTTGTACTCTCTTCTTCATCATTTTCCATTTCATTGTCATCTGATAGTACTTCAAATCTGTTTGAAGTAGTTAATTCAAATTGTATGTTGTCATTGTTTCTTTGGCGTTTCCTTGGACCTGATCCTGAAGGACCAGGTCGGTGGTCATCCGTAGAAGAGTTAGTAGTAGGAACGCCATCAAATGGCATTATAATTGAGGACACTCGTACACCTATACACTTGTGCGCTCAAATACCACTGACTGATACACGCAGATATGTAGTCTTAAGAGAATAACTGTAAGTCGTGAGGGTCGGGAGCACGGAAGACGTCCGCTCTCATCGAACGACACGACAGAACTGATATATGTATAAATACGAGCCAGCCAGAAGGAGCTTACTTGCTTATTTAGTCGCAAGGTGAAACATAGTTTCAACGTCTCCGTATTCGCGTGTATCCACCTGCTCCCGCTTTCAAGATTTACCGGCCACCTCGGTCAGCCGGAGAAACTACTTTCTCCGACTAACATCCCTCGGATACATGACTTCTCTTGGTGCAATCTTTTAAATAACAAAAGGACTCAGTACCTCCTCCAAGACTAGGCGTGCATGCGCTTTTCGCTTTCACTTTTCGTTCTCACGCGCCATACTCTAGGTATTACGGTATTCAGGGATAATACAATGAACTTATGTATGTTCAAGTTAATTAACAATTCGATGTATCGATCCACCCAGTTTCTTGTTAATTTACCTGGAAATAGTTTCGTGAGGTTGCGCCAATCCTCTGTCCTTGTAAGGAAGCTTGTTTAGTGTATCTCACATTTTGGAAGGGAAGCATCAAAGTACTCCTTGTGGTAAACTATTGTTCTAATATTTTCAATTTTGATAATCAATACGTAAAGGTGTTAAACTCTTGATGAAGATTCAATTATGGAGGACTGCGAGAGCGTGAAGGGATGAGTGTAAGGGCATTGAAGGGATAAGTGCGAAAGACAGCGAGAGGGGGAGAGGCAGAGAGCAATGAAGGAGTATATACTCGTGAGAGAGAGTGAAAGAGGGTTGTAAAGGGGGTTGTCTGCGAGATGAAGAGGGTGGTTGACTGGGTAGGTTTGTGTGAGGAATGCAGGGCCTTCGGAGGAATCCAGATGTGTAAGAAGGCCCAGAGTTTTAACATGACCAGAAGTTAAGTTTCGTCGTTGCAGCGGATAGAGTATGTTTTAACGTGACAGCGTTAAGAATATTTTTAGAATTAAACAACGAACGGCAATCTAGTGTACCATAGTTTTTATGTATCTAATGTGGCTAGTGTATTCTTTTTGTTTTATATTTTATATTCTTTATATTTGAATAAACAAGTTTTATAATAATAATTTTACACATTTGTGGGAGTTCGTAAGGGATCTACACATTTTTGAGATCCTCATCCGTGATCTTACAATTATCAACGTCTGGAATGTATCATTAATTATTATTGAAAAATGTCAGCGACAATAGTGTAGTGCGGGTGTTTTCTTTGCCACAAAGTAACGCGAAGAGAGATGATCTTTCTCTCGTTCCAAGAAAACGATGAGTCCTTGTCTCCGAGTAAACAACTTAACTTTTCGTCCAACGACTCGACCGACCCTACTTAACGTGTTCACTGATTCAATCCCATGCGTATGATACACGCATGCTTTTCCGTCGATTATTCCACCCCATTTTGTCGCTGTTATGTCCTCTCGGAGAATCGATTGATATAACCATCTATATTTATATTCTTGCGTGCTTTTTGAGAAAATCTCTCCTTCAGACTGATTTTCTTGCTCGCAGAATTATACTATTTTCGATACACCGAGAGTAACGATATCGAGATTGCATCTCATAAATAGGGTGCTCGAGAATGGATTGGAATTTTTAGCGGTTCTTATCGAACAACGAAGTCAATTTATTTTCTATAAATTAAGAAGCTTTCGTCGCAACAAAGAAAAGTTATGGAAATATGGTATTTTAGAAAAAGAGAGGTAGGGAATGAGAAAGAACGCGTAGCTTGTTCCTCAAAGAATTCTTTAATGATATTAAACTTATATTCGTAACTCGTATAGATTGTGAATTATTAAGAATTGTCAATTGGAATATGAAACCAACAAAGGACTCGCTGGAAGCTTGTAGAATTGTTGACAATAATATTATTTCTTTGAACCATAAACCAAACGATTGAAATGCGAAACAGCGAATAGAGACGCGCAGGACTCCATAAGTCAAGACGTTTAATTAAAATTTTTCCGGATTTAAGAATGACTATCAATTTTCATGCATTAAAATTATGTATTAATATTAAAATTACAATTGGTAGTCATTTATTATCAATTAGTGTTCCGTCTGAATTTATTTTTACTATCGCAACTAATTCTGAGCAACCCTTTCTTTCTAATTATAAGCTACCCATTATATTGATTAAATCTGGATAAGAATATCTTTCGAATTAATTTTTTGCGTTCCCAAAAATTACATCCAATTCATTAGCAGTAGTTAATTAAACGCGTTTTCAGTTGGGTGAATCATTTTCGAAGACAAAGGAAAAATATGAATAATAAAAATGCTGTCTGTTATTTAATAATGGGCGTAATCCTTTCAAGTGATAATGAGACGATTAAATTTGCAAACGGAAAATGCACAAATGGGAGTCATTTTATATTATCTTGACATAGTCAGCACGTTGACATTTTTGGAACCCCCGTGCACAAACATCAATATCTGCGCCCAAGGTGACGAAGGAACATTTATAACCCCCTAGGAATTTCCAAGAGCAAGATCTTTGAATTTCTGCTGCACGCTGATCCCAAAGGGGAATTAGATTGCATCTATACAGCCGGACTCCGCCAACCAAGCCGTGAATGAACAATAGCATCAGGAATAGTTTGCCAACGTTCTGCTTTACAACAATTTCTATTGACAGTAAGTTGAAAATACAAAGCGAAATCAAATTCAAAGTTCAGAATTAAACGTACTCGCTGTCGAAAGACGATTTCACTCCGCCATTAAAATAACAATATCTCAAAGTTACCTCTAAGTTCATATAAAGTTTGCAATGTCAGCTTCAATCCCAATTTTTTTTTTTACCATTTTCGGCATAAGGTATCCACTTTTTCCATTCTCAGATTAAAATTAACCCTTTGCACTCCGAGCCATCTCTGAAGTTATCTATTAGCAACTTGTCAGTACTTTACTATTTTCTATTTTGTGCAATTTCAATAGAAAAATTCAGGTAAAAATATATTTCTTAAAATCTTGGGGTGCAGTAAGTTCATCCTCTGTAATTACTAATAAATTCATGGTCCCCTTAGAGGGTGCAACAGAGTGATATGATAAACTTACAATGTCCCCTCAGGTGGGACATCGGAGTGCAAAGGGTTAAAGATTTATTGCATCCAGTAAAATAGAAATCTTTAATGATTTCTCAAGGTATACCCCTATTTTTATGGCGATACCGAGACCTGAATAGTAACCAGAGTATTCAACTAAAGTATCCATCGATAATTCGACCAAAGGATAGATCAACGTTGAGAAACGGATTCACCTCCCTATAGAGTTGGGTTCGGCTGCTGTGCAACCCTCTGGTATACCCCTCGTTCTTTATTTCTTCCCCGGTGTTCTCCTTTCGCTCCATCGGTGAAGAATCACCATCGCATCGAACATTCCGAGTCGTCGCACGTTCCAAATTAGCTGTTCGAGTTGACTGCACATTGGACCCATAGTCCATAGAGGGAGGCAAAACGGTGGTGTACTTTTGGTTCCCCCTGTATTTTCACTTCACTTTGAATTCGTTTTTTTTAAGAGGGTTGTTTCAAATAAAACGGGGACGCGAGAGAAAACAAAAGAGGAGACTCTTTAATCGAAAATTCGCCGTTCAATTTGCGACTACACTTTGATTGGGGATGGCAAGCAAATGGGTTTCGATTCAGGGGTGAGCTTTTCTTCACTCATTTCAAAATATTTTTATGCGATTTGTATTTATTGTGATTGATGTAGATTTCGTGATGTCGAAGCTGGTATGTAGTAAATGATAATTTGAAAGATATCTCTCACAAGTTGGTAATTGTTAGCTTTTAACCCTTTGCCTTACGTCTTTTGTGACTGCTTGCGAAATGAGTTAGAATTAAATTCATAAAATAAAAATTCATCAGTGATTCTTCATATATCATATAATTTAATGTAATAGTAATATGACATTTTCAATTTTATAGATTTTACGAAATTTGAAAATTGCCTTTTCCATTTACTGTGCGACGAGTGTCACACGTTGTCGTAGGCTAAGGGATTAATTCGGGAATACTAATTGAGTGTCTTTTAACTCTGTATCTATTAGGGTTTTACTACTCTGTTATTTATGACAGTGCTTAAAACAGCTCAATTTCCATTGCTGGATATGAACAAGTTAACGGTGTACAATATGGTATTTGATAATTCCGAACAAATATTTTCTTTGGGATTAATTGACTTGGTGAAATTTCGAATACTCGTTATTCTTTAATAAAATTCGTAATAAACGGAGTCTCGAGGAATACAAGTAATTACTTAGCAGCCTGAATTTCAGTGAAATCGGACGTAAAACTTGGATGAACTCTAGAAGTATAAATTGTGGCAGTTGAAGAACCACTAACTAGTTTCGGTTGAAACGACTGAAAAGGTAAAGTAAGGCCGAAGAGAGGTGAGAAAGCTTCTCGATGACCTGGAAGAAAGTAACCGGTAGCCATAGAGAAAACTTTCGTATCTGGACTCCGGACGCGGAGGAACGGGACACCTTTGCTAACTTTTTTGTGTCTCCCTCTGTGCATCTTCCGCATCCTTCGTCCACGAATTTGAACCAATTTTAACACAATTAATCACTCGTTCAAATCATATTTAAAACTCTACAAACTCGTGTCAAAGCTGAAACTTCGTTTCCGTAAATCAAATAATAATATAAACACTTTAATTAATAATCTTCAATTCAGTAATCATCGTTGCGGATAAATTCCGACAGATTCGCATCTTTCGTCAATGAATATAACGACAAAAAGAATTCCGATATTATATAACAGAAATACCAAAGGGAATTCCAATTTCACAAATTGTTGGACGTAATCGCGAAATCTCCGATCGATCAACTATTAAGCGAGATCGGTAGTAACGTTGTTCGCTTTGTGACTTTATTAAGTAACGGCTCGTCGCACGCACTGCCAAGAGAATGCAACAAAAATTTAGTTAGCTAGCTAATGGACGGTGCGAACTATTAATGCAAATTCACTTTGACCAGTTTTCAGGGTTCGCTTCGTTCTCCTGGCCTCGATTAAAAATGTCGTCCCGTACTTCGTAAAACTACAGAGGTAAAAATCTATCGTCCATTAACAAATATATTCTCCATTCAGCAAAAATGTTTAATAAATTAACCCGTCGACTTATTACACAGTCTCATAAATAACATTGAAATGACAAAATTAACCAGTTTCGAAAATTTTGTAAACTTACTTATTTGTTTTTCAAAAAATTCTTTTTACAAAAGCGTAACGACTGTGGTACTTTTAAGGTAGCTGCCGTTTGCAATTCCCAGGAGTGTGAGAGTACCGTGTTGCAAAAGCAGACTTGCATCTCTATTCGTCGCATCCCCTCATCCATGTAGCAATTAACCACGACGCAATTGCTCTCTGCCTCGTCTACAGGCAGCCAGGACAAACACTAAGCAACATGCGTGTCCACCACTTTGAACGACATTCACGTCGCCCTAAGTAGATGCGTTCTAAGTCACCCCCAGAGAATTTCTCCTACACCGAAATACCTCTTGGTATTTCCGACCAAGGTGCAGTCACCCGCGTGAAAATTTTAGTGACTTTAATTACAGTGTCGTGGATATATTTGCTGGTAATTATGAGAAGATTTTAAAAATCTCAAGTAACTAAATTCGTCGCAGGTATTTTTACTACTTAGCTTGCAAGCTAACCTATCGAACTTGAACACGCCGATTCTGATGAAACTTGCATGAAGGTTAGTTTTCGAAACAGTATTTAACCCTAGATTTACCGGCGTGAAATCTATTACATTTAAATATGTACCTTAAAGCAAAGAAAATTAAGACGTAGAAAAGATGATAGATTCGGTAATTTATGTTTTATACGATGGACGAAGAATATTTATTCTATGACTCCCTCCTAAACCCGTAGAATTTTTGGAAAAAATTGTGTACCAATCATTTTGACTGGCTTGGTAAATCTAAAGGGTTGAAGATACATTTTTTTAAGTATGTCGGTACTGCAATAATTCAGAGTTAAATTAGTAAAATAGAAATCGTTCAGTGGTTTTTGACATATCTTAATTTTTAAGGTAATATTAATATTATGGAAATACTTTCACCGTGTCGCACTTGAAAAGTGTTCGAAAACTTGAAAATTTTCTATCCAATTTACCGCATAACCAATCTCACTCGTTATTGTACAGTAAGGGGTTAAGAGAGAATTTAAGCTATGATGTAATTGTTGATAAACTATGATCCAAATTAGCAGATATGTGTTTTTAAAATATTTTCGTTTTTGAAATTTTCATCGAAAGGCCCAATTAAAAGTTAATTTGTGAGAGGACGGTTCGTTTCTGACCCATGGTTCCTGTCAGACATTTTGCCTACGTAACAAGACGAATACGATGAGCCAATAAAAAAAATTTGCTACCCTTCACCGAATTTTGCGGCCGGATTTTTCCGCAAATCTCTATCGATCCAGAGGTGTAGAACAACCCCTTAAAGCCACGACCATTAATTTTTTTACACCCTGTACTTGTATTCAGTCACTATTGAAATTCATCGCTTTCAAAATGCGGTTTTCTTTATACACGAGATTCTACAACGTGCAAACAACGCAACGTAAATTATTTCGAAACTGGTAATAAAAATACTTGTTTCTCTACCTTTTCCAGCAGTATGTATAAATTACATTATTCTCCAGGTGAGCTTTGCGCAGATGGAACGTCGAATGAAACGTGAATGACGATAGAGACCAAAGTCAGCTTTCGCATTGCTTTTACAAAAGCCTCTCAGGTAAACGAAGATTAAATATGAACGTACCGTGGCCTTTCAGCCCCATGGGAAGCGCGAACAGGTAGCCGACGTTTTCAATCTCCTCGATACACGACGCGTTTCATAATAGTTATGGTGGATGCAAAACATGGAATATGAAAGAGATTATAAGCTTTCCCCATTGGACATACTTTGTCGTCGGTTACACAGGATACAAATTCACTTGACAACTCGGACGTAAAAAAATAACAAGATAATTTTAAAAGCGTCATGTACAAACATTACCACGATGAAATAACATTTCAAACGAAATAAAACAAAGGAAAAAACGAATAAGGATGAATTACACTAAATAATTTAATTCATTGATGTAGTTAATTCAGACGTTAATGAAAACAAGTCGAAACCATTGGAATTTTACCATTTCATTCTTCACGATTGCTCCATTGTCAGAGGTTTGAATTTCTCCGAAGGATTTCTACAGGAATGATGATCAAAGGCAATCACAAATGATTTATAGCTCTCTCTAAACTGACGGGCGAGATTGTTTCAGATTTAAGCGTAAGATCCAGACGATACAAGGGTTTTGAAGGGCAAAAGAATAAACGCCACGCGATCTCGGGGATCGAGGAGGGGGACGTGATGGACGGTAATCTTCCTTTATCGTTCCCCGAGATAATGATATTACCGGGGCACACAGCCTGGAAAGGCTCGGCCCCTTTTCGTGAATTTCCCTTCTTCGAGAAACTCATTTCCTCGACGTACTGTAAGGCTGCGGTGCGAACGTATAACGCAGTTTCGTCACGTAACGATTCCCCGCCTCAAAAAGACAACAAACTTTAAGACGAACGGAACTGTCATCTCCACACCGGACATGACAACTTCCCTGAACGTTTCTCTTTCGCGTTCGCTTGTGCTTCTCTGCACCCTCTTTGCTGTTCATTTCTCTCATCCTATCTCTCTCTCTCTCTCTCTCTCCCGCTTTCTCCTTTCTCTGCACTGCCCCTTCTCCATTCTCTCGCATCTCTCCCTTTTGACGCGGAAGGAAACGGAAAATATTTCATCCTATATTTCCCATCTGAATTCCTCCCACTGGCAAAGGGTGCTCCGAGTGTCACGTAATGCAAGTAAGATTAAATTCAATTACGGCGCCTTCGAACCTAGAAAATCCTGCTCGCTCGTTTCCGTCTAACAATTGTCGAATTAAATCTGCACCAAGTCGTACAGATGAATCGCAAAATTCGTTCCAAGAACGTGATGTTTTATATTATCAATATGAATGCCCTTAGAAATTTCATTTATCCACGACTTCTCACAGATAGTGCCAATGGGACGGACCTAATTGTCAAATGTATATGAACAATTCAATTTCAACGATGAATTCAAGTTCACACGATGAAAGTGCTTTTTACACTAATTATAAGTGAATCTCACGCTCTCATTCGTAAGATAATAGGACGACAATGAAATCTCAAGGGAATACATCGTGTAGGAGAAACGTGAACTGTCATAGTCATTCCTATGCGTCGAAATCGCCCCTGTTCTCCTTCCGGTTTCCTTACCCTCTCGCTTACCACCTTCTATCACCCCTACGTCCTTGTCATCTCTCAGAAACGATCCCAACGGTGCTTGTGCACCCTGTAACCCTACCTCGAAGCTCCGTCATTTCTCTCTCATATTGTCTACCGTTCGCGCCTTGCATATTAAAGGCGTCACGTCGTCAAGGCACGAAGGTAGATGGGAAAAGATGAACGCGAGAGGAGAACGGAAAAACTACGGAGACGCGTGCGACGAAGGAAGATGATTGTAATGAAAGGAAAAGGATAATGAGAAAGCTGAAAATAGAGAGAAAGAGGAGAAGAAGAAGGAGAAAGAGAAACGAACTATGAGATCGGTGATAAGGATAGAAAGGAAACTGCAAAGGGAGGTTTAGAGGAGAACTAAGAGAGGAGGTTACAAGAGGAAAGAGGGGGCGGTTGGAGAACTGCGAGCCCCGTAACTTTTGTAATTGAGTTTAACCATCTTGCCTTCTCCGTACTTTCTCCTCCATCTCCTCTTTCATCGAGCGATGATCCTTTCTCATTTCTTCCTGACTTTATTCTCCCTTCGTCTTACCATAACCTTCCCTGTGTCTTTTTCTCCTTCTGACGGATCGTGTATTGGAATTCTTTCTCTCCCTTTGCTCTGAAACTATTTTCTCTATATTTATCCTTTGGCTGCGATAGATACTTGCTTCTCAAGTAATATCATCGATGTGCAAACTATTAGAACAGATACGAAAGTAGCAACAGGGACAGATGTGCAAAAGCGAGTGTACTTACGTGAGTTACTATGGATATGTATTTGTTCATGGGAAAGAAGAAACAGGATACATCGAGTATTTAGTATTGTACCAGTTATCTCGGTATTTTTTTTTGCCGCAAAACGACCGCGAGATATCGAATACACTTCTATCAAACAAGATGAAATCACTGTGGTCACTGTTGGAAATTCAACGAAGTATCGCCGCTGGATATTGTCGAGTGACGAAACAAAACTTATTGGTTGGAGGAAATGGCTAAATAAATAACTGCACGGAGGTTAAATCAATACACGTTGGAACAAACGGTCTTCCTTTTGTGAGATGTATTTCCGAAGAATCTACAATCTTCCAGATCGTTCTGCAGCAACGTGTATGAAGAAAAATCGGTGATAGCAGTCCAATGGTCTGACGATAAATCGTGAAAATATCAAGAGTTCGTCGACAAAGTTTTACAAGTCTGCGATTAACGGCGCAAAGACAAAGGTTGACTGTTTTATATCATCGAAATGTCACGGTTCCTCGAAAGTAGAAAAGGAGAGGATGAATTAGACGAGATTGGAACATCGTTTGAGATAAATGCGATAGACGGATGTCGAGGTACGCTTTGTTCGCAGGTATTAAATGGCGTCGAATGAAAATGGAAATCAATAGCGCCGAGAGTAGATGGCACGTCGGCATCGTAATCCACGATTTCGTAGTCTGTTCCAGGAGGAATCTGCGTGAGAGAATTTATGGGGATCCTCAAAAGCGAAAGATTGCTTCGTTCGTACCTTTCGGGCTCGGCAGACCTCCGAGGGAACTACAAGTAGGTACATAGAACGACGGAAGGAGCATGGAAAATATACCGGGATCTTGGATCTGGTATCTGGTATTCGCACCGAGAAAAAGGTATTACTTCCTGGTGAGATAGTCGGTACCCCTGGGACCTCGTAAATCGTTGCTCCGGTCCGAGGAACTTCAAACCTACCTGAA
Source organism: Cerceris rybyensis (assembly GCA_910591515.1). Classification (NCBI taxonomy): domain Eukaryota; kingdom Metazoa; phylum Arthropoda; class Insecta; order Hymenoptera; family Crabronidae; genus Cerceris; species Cerceris rybyensis. The sequence goes on from OU342790.1 coordinate 14,134,204, forward strand.
GCCACGAATACCATCGAGTTCGAGGCAATATCAAGTGCCTCGGGCATCGTCGAAAGATCTTCATGTTTCGTGCTTCGTCCTCCCCATAGTTTGTAATATTCCAAAATTACATGCTGGACGAAGGATACTATCGATATGGTATGTATAGGGAAATTTTATGTTTTCATGGCTCAAGATGGGTAACCATGGAGCACTGTGTCTTTGCGAGTTGTTTTTGTGGAGTTAATGATGAAATATTTTTATCACAAATGTATACTGTAGGGGTAGTAGTAAGGTAGTAACTATATCGACAAATTTTTGAATGTATACTTTATACTATAACTATCTTTTCTTTCAAAAATATTAGGTATAAGGGAAAGTTCTGTCGTTTTTTAATACGTGCACTTTTATGCGTTGTCTTTCCTTAATAAGAATTCTGATCCGACTGAAACCAATTTAAACATTTAGATTAGTATATGATTAATGATTTATACACATTTTTCGTAATTTTAGTTAGTTTTTTTAAACTTGTAAAAGTCTTACCGTGAGTGAGAAAAAGTGCATTTAAGACATTGCGTGTTGTATGAGTTGCAAAAGGGGAATAACGCGATGGAAGCAAAAAAAAGCTTGTTTGACGTGTTTGGAGAACATGCAGTAATAGTTCGATAATGGCAAAGATGGTTTGCGAAATTTCGTTTGGGTGATTTTTCTTTGAAAAATGAACCCAAATCAGGAACGCCATCGCAGTATGGTCAGGACAAATCCCACGTTAACTTCCACAGAAATGGGCTTCAAGCATGAAATTCATCAGACTACTGCTTTGGATCACATTAAAAGACTTAGCTTCGTGTCCAAAATCTCTGTTTGGATGCCATATGAATTAAAAACGACAGAATTTTCCCTTACACATAATATTAGGTTGTCCTGATCATACTGCCACGGCTTTCCTGATCTGGGTTCATCTTTCAAAGAAAAATCACCCGAATGAAATTTCGCAAACCATCTTTGACATTTTTGAACTGTTACTGCATCCTCTCGAAACACGTCACACAAGTTTTTTTTTTGCTTCCATAGCGTTATTCCCTTTTTGCAACTCATACAACATGTAATGTCTTAAGTGCACTTTTTCTTCACTCATGTTAAGAGTTTTACAAGTTTACAAAAGTGACTAAAATACAAAAAAATGTGTATAAATCATCAATCATATACTAATCTAAGTATTTAAATTGGTTTTAGTCGGATCAGAATTCTTACTAAGGAAAGACAACGCATAAAAGTGCACGTGTTCAAAAACGACAGAACTTTCCCTTATACCTAATAGAATGATGCAAGAGCGAAATGCTAGTAGCAGAATTAGGGGTGAATTCCGGTTACTGAGTCCGCGAAATTAATATTTTATAGTAAAATTTCATGTTTTCATGGCTGAAGATAGATATCCACGTTGTACTGTGTCTTTGTGAGCTACTTTTTTGGAGTTAACGATGACATATTTTTGTTACAAAAGTATACTCTACCTATGGTAGTAGAGTAAGGTAGAAGTAACTATGTCTAGAAGTTTCCTAATATATACTTGATACTAAAACTGCCTGTTCTTTCAAAAATAGAACGATGCAAGAGCAAAATATTAATATTAGAATTATGGTTGAATTCCGGTTACCGAGTCCGCAAACTCCTTCGCACTGGACGAAGGATATTATCGACACGGTATTTATAGTAAAATTTCATATTTCCATGGCTCAAGATGGGTATCCACGTAGCACTGCATTTTTGGGAGTTGTTTCTTTGGAGTTAACGATGAAATATTTTTCTAATAAATGTATACTCTATCTATGGTAGTATTCAGGTAGTAACTATGTCGAGAAATTTTCAAACATATACTCCATCCCATAACTATCTGTTCTTTCAAAAATAGAACAATGCGAGAGCGAAATACTAATAGCAAGATTATGGTTGAATTCCGGTTACCGAGTCCGCGAAATTCTTCGCACTGGACGAAGGATATTATCGACACGGTATTTATAGTAAAATTTCATATTTCCATGGCTCAAGATGAGTATGCACGTAACACTGCATTTTGGGGAGTTGTTTCTTTGGAGTTAACGATGAAATATTTTTCTAATAAATGTATACTCTATCTATGATAGTATTAACACTAGAACTATCAGCCTTAAATCTATCATATTTCAATATATTAAATAAGTACTTTGAAAAAGAGGGAATCAAGCGGCAGGAAACTAGACCGATGGGATAATTTATGTTTATTGATATAGACGTAGAATATTTACTTTATGTCTCTTATATAAACTTGGAGAATTTTTTGAAAAATATGTGTACCAGTCATTTTGACTGGTTTGGTAGTTCTAGTGTTAAGGTAGTAACTATGTCGAGAAATTTTCCAATATATCTGCGTTCTTTCAAAAATAGAACAATGCGAGAGCGAAATACTAATAGCAAGATTATGGTTGAATTCCGGTTACCGAGTCCGCGAAATCCTTCGCGCTCGTATCGATAAGGAGACTCGTAAAGGCAGAGGACATCGTGGGACCGGAAAACTCGTAAACATTTTAAGAATTCAATAGGAGCCAGAAATCGTGTCGTTAAAACGGGAAATTGCTCGGAGTTATATTTTATTTTCTTCTAGGTCCAGACCGAGCAAGCAAAGCTACCGGTACAGGTAATAAACGTAGTACTTAAAGATCGAAATAAATCCCGACGTATATCGAAAAGCGTACAGAAAAGTACCAAGTCCATGTGTACGTTCGTATCTACTTGGTAGTTGCACACGGAAGTCCTGGTTGCCGCGGGAATTTCGTCGTGGACAATTTGTTCAATAAAAGCTGTTATTGTCACCGGCATCGTTTCTCTATTACCAATTGGACCAAGATCTCTCGATAGAATTTATTCTCAAACTTGAAGCTACCAAGAAGAGGATAGGGCAGAACCGTCGTCGTTGAGGGACACTGGTGCATTATCCGATGATGCCAGATTTTCTCTGTCGCCATTAAAAAGGCAAAGTCAACGTTTTATCGCGTTATTCGTCGCGCATGCGAGGCACGATGCCTTGAAACGATGCTTTATTACCTCGCTATGTTACGTCTTTCTTTCACTTGGAATTTTACGAGACGATTTTACGATCCTGCGATTGTACCTCTTGCAACCCCCGTTCCTACCAATGGGGCGGATCGTATCAAAATGACATTTTGCATCTACTCTCCACTTTTTTTCTTCGAGCTGCCTCGCATTCTCGTGATAACTCTTTCCTGAGGAATCTTGGAAATGCAGAAAGATTTTTGTCATGTGCGAGAAAAAGTTTTGTTATCGATGCCGTGTATTTTTTTTGTTAAATACATTATATTTATTTATATCAGATAACAACTTTGGGAGAATAGGAATCAAACGCTGGAAACGATAATTTGTTCCAGTAATTTATGTTTTATAAGATGGACGTACAGTATCTAATCTATGGGTCCTCTTTAAACTTGGAGAATTTTTATAAAAAATGAAAAACCAGTCAGTTTTACTACCTTGGTAGTTCTAGCATTAACTGAAAGGAAATTAAGTGTGGTTTCATTAGCTAATCCTCATCTTACAAATATGTGAATGTCACTGTATTATAAAGAAGGACACAGAAGTACTAGTCTCACAAAGTGTCTGTAAACTAAATTATTCTAAAATCATCAGACCTTGTACATATTAATTTCATGTTCAATCGTTCGTTAAACCTTGCAATCATTTTTCTACAGTTGGCCCGATTGCAAAATTCAACGTTTTAGGAGGTACGTTCACGAGCGTCGACGTTCCGTCATCGTGGTTATCGATTCGCGTGAAAGACGATGGATATATGCGATTACACAGGTTACTAATGGTTCTCTAGAGAGTTTTCAGACTCCAATACGTGCCTCTGGGCAACTGTCACTAAAGAGTCGTATCATTCTACCGTCGTAACGTTCGATTCGACGTGTTGGGTGGGCTCGAATCGTATTTTAAGGGACGACGAGGCATTCTGATCGTTTCTACATGACCTGATTTATATCGACGGTAATTTTAAAATAATTCAAGTATTTCTAATCATGACAAGCTGTAAATCAAACTGTACAAATAGGAATGTCCAATGAAATGTACTAATTGAAATGTCGCTTTGGGAATTGACATCGATACTCGTATGCAGAACGTTGTAACTGGCATTATTTTTCATTGGAGACTCCATTTACAAGGTATTTGTAAAAAGATATGGTCTGAATTCGGCGAATGAAATGGTATAAATGAAAAAAAAGTGCATCAACAAAATTGAACGTGACGCGGATGAAAAGCATGGGTTACTAGAAATCAGGTTAGAATAATACATGCTTTTGAACGACACGGAGATGGAGCAATTCAGCAAAATCGGTCGTGGAGGAAAAGGTAAAAACGATCACCACCGGCAAGTCGTCAAATGTATTCACTGCCTTAGCAGCCCCAAGAAGGGTCGTGGCTTTATCTGATTCGCCATAAAACTGCCATTGAAAGTCGACCCAGAGAAGGGCTACCATCGAAAATTCGTCGTTTACACCACCGCACACCCTACACGCCCCTTGCATTGCAGTCAATAACATTAAATGCTCGTATATCAACGGCACTTTATCCCCCTCATATTATACTATATACGCCATGAGATGAAGTCAATGTTATTGATTCTTCCTTCCTGATCTTTCCCATGCACGTATGGTACATTAAGAGAGGGACGTAAATCTGATATTTGTATCTTGCAATTTTTACACTTATGTACCAAAGTTAGCCGGTAAAAACGATGGAAATGCAAGTTGACGTCAATTGCAGATAAGCGGGAAATTACATTATGCAGAAGAATATTTACTCGTGTTTTAGAATACAGGATCAAAGGAGGAGTTATGAAATTCTTAGTGTAAATTTAAAATTATTTACGTCAGGACAGATATACGTTGCTTATGAAATGAAGTCGGTATTGCACCCTCGAAGGTGATACTGATCGATGGTGTTTCCACGAAGTAACTTCGCGTATCGTGTCACCATAAAACCTGCGTTTAAAATGGTGGGATAGTAAAATGATAAGCGTCGATGGATTGAAACTTTTTAACGAAACTACCATCCACCAGTATTTTCTGATATCCTTAAAGAGAAAGAGATAAGGTTGTATAGGATGAAAAATGGGGAGGAGAGACACATTTTCGCGTGCACGTTGCCATGTGAAGAACGACTGAAGCCGATATAGAACGATGTCTAATTTTGGAAATATTTAATATTTCACGAAGTAGACTCTTCAAGGAAGGAAATTAAAGATGAAACACATTACGGACTATAAAAGTTACACGCTTTTCGGAAGATACAAAAATCAGTCGCTTTAGAGAAGCTTTGTGCCAAAATATTGCATATCCTTTGAGCGTCATTTTTTGTCAAAGGACGTTCTGATGAAAGTCTATCCTTCTGTTGCACCTATATTATTCTCTTTTCACTCTACCTTTATTTCATTTAACTTTATACACCGGCGAAAAGCGGATGGCTATCCGTCAAAGGATTCTACATGCATCCTGTAAAACCGTACTATCACATATGGTAGAAAGCGTACAAAAAAAATTTATATATTATACTCTTGGCGATTTTTGGCCCCAATGCTCTTTCCAGATACCTGTTTTTTTTCTCAAGTGACGATTCAAACACAGTTTTAGAAAATAGAAAAGAGTTTAGAAAAATAGCTCTCAAAATAAGGGTTGCGTAATCCAAACAAAGTGCTCTTAGAGTGAAGGAGAAGCGGGGGTAAGTTATATTCTATTTTATGACTACTTTCGTGCCGAAGTCACGCTGAATTGCATTGACACATAATTATTATCTCGATCTTCTAAATATTCTATTTTTATTACTCATTTATTACATATAAAGTATAATAAGTTAAAACTTGGTCTATCCACCCTATAATATGCATACGATCGTCTGGTTCTTTGTAACCCTGAATATTAGAAATTTCTAGTATTATATGGATTAATGATAAGGAGCAAAGCGACAACATTTACTCGTGATAAAGTAGTCAATCATACAATCCAGATTACAAATGTACAATACCTCAGGTTGCTCAACCACCGTGAGGTTTAGAGTCCAAGTCTCGCTTGAGTGCTCGGTGTATTTGCCGGTGTTCTAATCTGATGAAACAACGACAGGGAAAGAGAGAATAGAGAGGAGAGTGAAGAGAGAGAGAAGAACCTCCGGTCCATTTCAAACGTACGTTGCGTTTCGTATCCGTAATTTGCAAGTCCGGGCGCGGTTCTAACTGGGCCAGAACTTCGTTGCGCCAAGTTTAAGCGAGCTTACGCTTTAAAGCTTATGTTTGTTTAAGGAGTTGGCGTACTGCCGCTTTCGAGGACGTACGTACTTCGCATTCGCTACGCGACACCGTTTTCTCTGGGACGGATTGTAACTTGCCCGAAAGTTATTAGCGTGCGTCCGTCACGCAGCAAAAAATCAGCCATTAATGACGAATCGTTCACGGTTTGCTCATAAACGAGGCTTCTTGGCTGAGAAACACAGCTGTGAATATCGTTGGATAACAATAGTATTACCAAAAGTAGAAGTTCACGAAGAAAAAAAAATGAATTGTGATCTTAACACTTTACTGACCAGTATTTTTTAAAGATTCTACCTACTTCTAATCGATCACTTGACCGCAAATATTTTTCTGCTACCGATATCCCTTCGAAAATGAAAAATTCTTGTCAGAGAGTCTTCGACACAGTAAACCGCAATGATGGATATTAATTTATCAATTGCCGTGGTAGTCGATTAACGCTTTAGCCTACAACAACCTGTGACATTCATTGTGCCGAATATGAAAAAACTATTAACTTGAATATATCAGACGGTCGCGAAACGATCTCATTATTTCTATACTATTAACTCCTTGCATTAATTACGATTTCTTTTGTGACCGAAATCGCAATAGGTCACTATTAATTGTTGGAATAATAATCTATCACTGATTTCCGATATACCTATATAAGTTAATGCAACATTAATAGCATAAAACTATTTTCAACGTCTCCTGACCTACTGATATTTTCAATTTAACAATTTTTAGAAAACTTAAAAATTTTCTAGACCATTTACCGCGTCACGTGTGTCACACGTCACTGTAAGGCAAGGGATAAATATTACTTTCAGTTATACGAAAATTCAGGAATTAATTTTGAATCATTCCACGTCCAGTCAGAAAAGAAATTATAGACCAAAGGATTAATAAGTTGAAAGTCCAAAAGAGATTGAACTCCAAAAGGAATTACCAGTCTACCAAAGTGTTAAATATCGGAAACAAACTTGTAATGAGATAACTCGCAATTTAAAGACACCTATTTAGTAAACGATTTAATTCATCTTCTGCACTTCGATTGTAACTCTTGGAAGGAATAAATCTCGCTAAAAAGTCCACCGGTTTACAGTTTTAAATCAACCACCTTCGACGTTCCCGCTGTTAATAAACTGCCCAAATTATGAAAGAAAGATAAAATCACGATCGAGTATCGCTTTCCCACATAGAGAGTTTCTTTCGTGCCCGACTTTTTTGCAAAAGTACGCGACAAAGAATTATAAAGTGGAGGCCAGTTATGTCACATAACATGGCAGGCAGTAGCGCGTAAGAAAATCGTAATCACGAGTGCCCGCGGATCTTTTGAGAGAACAGAGATGAAGACGAACGTGATCGTGGAACCGGAAATAGTGGCGCATCGTGGTACATCGTGACACATGCCGACGCGCAAAAACAGCCATCTCGTCGACCCTTATGAAAATGGACGGTCTATGTTCTTCAGCGAAGCGTGATGTATCCGTAAAGCACCGTGTGCATGTCTCACGGCTTTACGTGTCGCTGTTTCTACTCGTGTGTACATCGTTCCCGTCACTTCTCGAAATACCTCCGCCAAAATTCACCGCAAAACTATCGGGTAGAGTCGAGGAAGGGGAAGAGAAACAAAGGAAAAGTGTCCTTTTACTTTGGCCATAGTCTCCAGAGCCGTCGCATTGGATTCACGTTATGGCACTTTTCCTCGTTGACGAGCCATCCTAGAGGCACTTGTTACGAGCAAAAAATCTTGGTACATCGTACAATCGTCGAAATAATAGCCGAATAAGATGTGAAGAATGTAGGAAGTGAGATATGTGGCAAGAAAAGAAAATGTACAAGGCGAAGTTGCATGAAACTCGAAAGAAAAAGATGCTGTGATGCTTTGGCACGTATTGTCTGGCGATTTAATTCTGACACGTTCACCATGGACAGGATAGAGGATGTTGAGATCATAGAATCAGCAATTTTTGTGAAATATTACGGGAGGTCAGATATTCGAGGTTTCGTCCCTCTTCGAGGTATGCCGAACAATGTGCTGTGGTCGAATAAGCATGGAATGCAATAGTACGAAATAAGGAAGCGATTCTTTTGTGTATCGAAGATCCCTACTCTTTGAGAGGCTGAATAGAAGCTGTAATAGTAACCTGAATAAATCGTGGATCTCTGAAGAGCAATAAACTCGATCCTTTCTCGGTCATCGACGTCGGGATCCTTTTCGCCGACTCGTCAAAAGTCGTCCTTTATGGGAGTAAGCTCCTCGTGTTATCATACAAAGAACAAGTAGTTCGAGTTCGATGTACCTCCTACGTGGCTTGATTTCAGAACATTTCTTCGACATTCCATGCCCGGAACAATACGAAAATGTTATCCAAGGGTCACATTCGAGAGTAACGAGGGATAATCCAACCCTCGTTATTCCCCTTTTTCGGCTAATACCAATTGAAATTAGAATACACCCTTTATTGTTCCACCGAAGAAGCTTTGGTGAGAATTACTACTCTCTTAGATCGAACCAGTGGAATTTCACTGGTTCGCAAGTGGAAACTCACTTGTTTACCAATGACACTCACTGGTTCCGCCAGTGATCTCGGCGGCCATCAAAATTCATTGGTTTACCAGTGAATCTCACTCGTCAGCATATTCAAAAATAAAACACAGCGCAAGGTGCTGCGGCAGCGGACGCGAATTTCACTGGTTCGTCAGTGAGATTTGTATTCACCGGTTGAACCAGTAAAATCTCACTGGTTCGATCTAAGAGAGTACCCTTGGACTTTACATGTTCTTTTTGAATCTCTACTTTCAATGATATTGAAGTTTAATATTAAGAAAAAACTGTGTTATAACGGACTGTGTTTGGAAGTGGTTACTTCTAGTTCGCGAAAGACCAATGGAAGTGTACGTTTCGCATAACGTGGCTTACCGGTGACATTTTATCCGGTGGTTCACGTACGATCGTTTTTTTCATTTCCGCAATTTACATCCATTTGTATCGGGATCCAAACTCCGCTACACCTGCTTCGTACTAACTCAAACCAAAAGCGTCCCGTTAAATCCATTCAAACCTTTGGGCGTATATAGGTCACCTGTGAATACAAAAAAAAGTCAACGAATAAAAAAAAAAGAAAACGTTTCGTACTGAAAGCGAGACAAACAATAGTGCGACTGTCTGTGGGGGAGCGGAAAAAAAATAGAAAGAACCTCTCCGTTACCAAATAACAGTGACAATTTCCGACGTCATTATTTACGATCCAGTTTGCGCTTTCGATGAAACAATTAAGCCAACTCGGTGTCTTAAACGACCCCGAAACGAAACGACGACTTTTCTCGCTTCGGCGTCTCTCCAGGTGTCGAGATTTTATACAAACGAGAAAGAACATTACGAGAAGTCTCGTAAGGAGCATTTCGTAAAAGGTACGATCAATTTTTGAATCTGCACAGGAAGCTAAATTTTCCCGCCATCTTGCGAAGCTACGCTTTCATGGAAGATGTCGATCGACAGAGAAATCGTCGAGGATAGGGGAGAAAATTTTATTCGCAAAAAAGTACTGCGACCGGTAACGAAAAAGAGAAGCAAGAAAGCGGCAACGGGAAGGGGATAAAAAGTTTCTCTATCACGAGATAACGTTATCAAGCGCGAGCGTCATCTTTTATGCTGCAATTTGCGCCTCGAAGAGAAAAGGAGGCAGATATGGTACATCGGGTCGCGAACAGAGAAGAGCAGGTAAGCTGGAAGATGAAAGAGCTTTCGCGTAGAAAGAAAGTGCCCGAAGGCAAGAATAAAACAAGACAACCAACCCCCGAACCACCCCTATCCGTGAAGTTTGATTACGTTTTTAGGTTGACGAGGAGCGGATCAAATTTCGCAACCGCCATAACAGCATCTCTTATGTTCGCGTATGTGCTTTCACCGATGGTGCTTATTTACTTGCGATCACGTTTTTTTCCCTTCAAGATTCACTTCTTCGACGAACCCACCATATTTCCGGTCGATGTATCGATCGCGATGGGACTGCCTTCGAATAAACGATCTTTCTCGCACCGCTTAATTAAGACGAAGATTAAATCACTTTCTTCATCCATCAAACTGCAGTTTAGTTGGCTTCCACAACCTGTGATTACTTAATCTTTCCGGGAATGAGGTTCGACGATTAATCGAAAACTCGCTAGACACATGACTGTGACAAAAAGATCGTCTTAATTATGATCTTCATTTATTTATTTATTTTTGATAATTTTATTGTCCATTTTTGACATTGGTATTGCTGCTTTTTGTATTTTTCTGTTTTAATGTATTTCTAGTGGATTTTTATTAATAATATACAATTACATTATATAGAATAGGTTCAAAAACGACTCTCCGTTTTAGGCATTTGAAGATTAAACAGAAGACTCTCTACAGTGCAGAAGAGAGTCACATAAACGGTTTATGTTACTAAATGAGTCCGAACTCTACTTTTTAATCACACCCTTTAATCTTCAGCGACAATGAAATCGTTATAACAGTGATTTCTACGTAGATTTTAGAAAATCAACAGTGAACGGAACTAAAAATAATCAGACGCGTGTTTGGAAGAGTCGAATGACTCTTTGCCCGAAGGTTGGAAAACGTTCTCGTGATAAAAGTATGATGTTTAACGAATGTAACGCATCCTTTTTCTCTGAATGCTCTCAGGAAGAAGAATAAACGGTAACCCTAAGGGTACGATCAATTTCACGAAGTAAAGTCTCTTTTTGTCTGAAAACATCGGACGCTTTAAATCTACGTACGCATAATGAGAAACGAAAAATCTTCGTCACTGTGTGAAACGTAATTGAAACTAGAATTCGCTGGGATTATACCCTATTTATCCCATGAACAAACGTTTCGAGAGACATTTATCAGGATCGTGCCGATTCAACAGGATATCGGAATTCTCGAATTTCCAAACCAACAATCCAAATGCGCGCACGGAATAATTAGTTAATCCCGAAAGATCCTCAAAATAATTGTATTCCGAAATACTTTGAATCGATACGATACCATCAAAAGTATTGGGTTCCCCATGCCACAGAGATCAGCATCGGAAGGTCATTGAATTTGATATAAACGAGGGCTGAAAATTTCGGGCGAATTGGTCGTTCGAATTGCAAGAGGGCGAAGATCGAGAGGACTTTACGCGATTTACGCTGCGGTCAGGTTGCGCCCCGCATTGTTGGTCCTGTCAACTGTACGCAGCCAAACCCAGAGACGCAACCCACGTAGAAACGATAGGACGTGCACACATATACGAGGGTGTATCGGCAAACTATCCCGCCAACCCCAACTGGATTAGGGCTCGGTATGTCCACACACTCCCACACATCACCGCACCGGATAATCCCATATAGCCGATTGACCGCTGATAAAATTTTCTCCCTCGTCTCCCCATCGTTCTACGTCATAACCTCTCAGCTACGGATCTCCAAGTAATTTCAACCTGCCTCCTCTCTTTTTCTGCTCCTTCGCCGTCCAAAGATATTGACGATACCGGATTAATCTCTAAGTAGCCTCGACGTGCTTGGCTGAGAAGTCTCTATCGTTTCTCTTTCTATCCTTGATTCCTTTCTCTTTTCCTTCATCTTCTTTTACTTCATCGTGTTTCTCCTCTTACGATCCAAGCATGCGATACCGCGGTGAGAAACTGTTATTTGAGTTTCTCCTTCCTTTACGTTTTCATATTTTTCTTCTTACTTTCCAAACCGATATGCCATGAAATATAGTATTTGAATGGCATCCTGATTGTTTTCATGGAAGAAAAATGTTCCTTTGGTTGTTGGTATTATGGAGAATAACTACATCGTAAGGGATGCTGGATAGATGAAATGGTAATGTGGCAATTAAAATCTGTGAGAGTTCATCTTTGATTTTCAATCGATTCTGAGCATCGTTTTCATAGAAGAAAAATGTTTCTTTGGTCGATGCTATTATGGAGAATAATTACATCGCAAGGGATGCTGGATAGATGAAATACTAATGTGGCAATTAAAATCTGTAAGAGTTCATTTTTGATTTTCAATCGATTCTGAGCATCGTTTTCATTAGAGAAAAATGTTTCTTTGGCCGATGCTATTCTGGAGAATAATTACATTGTAAGGGATGTTGGATAGGTGAAATGGTAATGTGGCAATTAAAATCTGTGAGAGTTCATCTTTGATTTTCAATCGATTCTGAGCATCGTTTTCATAGAAGAAAAATGTTTCTTTGGTCGATGCTATTATGGAGAATAATTACATCGCAAGGGATGCTGGATAGATGAAATACTAATGTGGCAATTAAAATCTGTAAGAGTTCATTTTTGATTTTCAATCGATTCTGAGCATCGTTTTCATTAAAGAAAAATGTTTCTTTGGCCGATGCTATTCTGGAGAATAATTACATTGTAAGGGATGTTGGATAGGTGAAATGCTAATGTGGCAATTAAAATCTGTGAGAAGTTCATTTTTGATTTTCAAGCGATTCTGAGCATCGTTTTCATAGAAGAAAAATGTTTATTTGGTCGATGCTATTCTAGAGAATAATCATATTATAAGGGGTGTTGGATAGATGAAATGATAATGTGGCAATTAAAATCTATGAAAAGTTCATTTTCAGTTTTTAATCGATTCTGAGTATCGATTTCATAGAAGAAAAATGTTTATTTGGTCGATGCTATTCTGGAGAATAATCATATTATAAGGGCTGTTGGATAGATGAAATGATAATGTGGCAATTAAAATCTATGAAAAGTTCATTTTCAGTTTTTAATCGATTCTGAGTATCGTTTTAGTTAACGTAAAACACGTCGAGGCGTAAAGCTCGCAGGGACTCCATCGTTCTCCAGGATAGTACCTCGCACGGTGATCACATTAACTCCGGTGTATCCTTTCCCTCGGGGCACGTTTTCCGCATAGCCAATATCAACCACGCTCTCTGTAGAGGGGTATGCACCCTCTAGCAAGTAATCGGACGATACATACGAGTATACGGCCGCACCATCGACTAAAACAGCCATGGTGCATGCTAATGTCTCGATCGGAGCTGAGTACATCCGCACATCAGAGAGTTTTAGGCTTTACACACCTCCTGTCGACTTTCTTTCACAATTTCATATTTTTCAGGAAACTTAACACTTTTAATCAATTAAATTTATAATAATTCATTGCAATGGAAAACTTTGAAATGAAATGTACTCGTTCAAAACAGTTACAGAAATCATCCACACTCTGTGTAATACAATTCTACGTTGAATAACAAACTAGTAGGGCTTCATTAACGATTACCTTTCACGTTAAAATAAACGATCGATGGAACTTCCTGCGGACCAATATTCCTCGTGTATTTTCTCCTCCACCATTTTTCCCCTCTTCCGTTCGATCTTCTTCGTCTGTCCCTATAGCGCCACCGTAATAATCATGGTATCTACCATTCACCGGTTACTCACCGTTACAGTAGCGAGACTCGGGGGGAAGCCAGGCTAATTTTGAATAATGAGCGAATATTAAATTCGACCCGAATAATGCCAGAAGCGAGGTTTGGTGTTTGCGAAGAGTTGCCAGCCACTCTTTGCTGAGATATATCCGAGTCGTTGCAACTTCCAGGGGCTTTTATACCGGGGTGAGACCTTAACTGGCTTTAATCAACTGAAAACTTTTTGGAATGTTGAATATTACGCTTAGCACCTTTCATCCCTTTGGCTGGATATCTCTTTCTCGGTTAAAGCCAAAGACTTGGCACCTCGATTAACTCGACCATCGTAATAATCAACTCGTTCCATTAGCCTCCGATCTATTGGAATTTTACGACGACGGCAACGTGGATGGAAATCCGTGGAGAGAGGAAAGAGAAACAATAATTCGCCACGGTGACTCGCGTACTCTCTTTGATGTCGTTGCTAATTCGCTTTTTGTAATTACAAAGGGCGCTAAGATGATGCTGCGAAGGGAATTTGAAATTATCAAATAACACGGCACGAATTGTAATTTCTCTTTTGGAAAATTTTGCATCCACGTTTGTATCTCAGAGTCTTCAACACTAGAACTACCGGTGGAAAAGATAATTAAATGTGTAATTTAGTTTTTATGAGATAAGAATAAAATATTTTCTGTGTGGCTGAATTGAGGAATTTTCAAAAAAATTGGGGTCCAGTCATTTGGACAGCCTTAGTAGCATCAGTGTTACGGGAGTCCTCTGTGAGAAACAGTATCAAAGACATACAAATTTAAATTTTCGACAATTGCATCGATCGAACATCAAAAAAGATAAAAAAGGAATAGATATACTTTGATATCGATTCAACAAGGGGAACCAGAAGGAAGATAGCGCTGCAAAAGATTAAAACAAAAAAACGATCTCCGATTGAAAATCCCACAATTCAAAGATGCACGATGGGATGGAGTTGCAGTTTTCAAATGACTCCGAAGAATTACATCAATCGAACATCAAAAAAGATCAAAAAGGAATAGATATACTTTGACATCGATTCGACAAGGGGAACCAGAAGGAAGATAGCGCTGCAATAGATTCCAAAAAAAAAAAGATCTCCGATTGAAAATCCTACAATTCAAAGATGCACGATGGGATGGAGTTGCAGTTTTCAAATGACTCCGTGTGCTCGCAAAGTTCTTAGAGAATATAAACGCCATAGAGGAATTTCCCCACGAACATTACTCATCGGGAGGGTTTCATATTTTTTCACGAAAACATTATCGCGAGTTGGAAACTCGTTCGATGCGGTGAAAACTCATGAAAATGATAAGTGACGCTCTTCTCTGCGTTGCCTTGGACGGGTAGGAAAAGAGAAACGAGGCTTTCCTTCGAGCAAAGGCAGCCGGTAAACAACGATTTGTCATCCAGACTAATAACAGCGTCCTGCTTGAAGCAATATCATATACCGTGTTCGCTTCCGTTGCCTCTTTATTCGTCTCGATTCTACTCGTATGTACTGTCGACTGGCAAAAATATGCAAAACGGAGCCACCAAACAATACGAGTCGCGCCACAAAGGCAATCGTCGGTGGGGTTGACTGAACGACAAACGCGAGGATCGCAAGAAAAAAAATATGCAAAAAAAAAGGAAAGAGACCCAACAAACGTTTAATATATATATGTATATGTCGTCGTTTTTTCGCTTTTACGACCGAAATATTTCCATGGACCGTAACCGATATAACGTGTTTGAGAGCGACGTAGCAAGTGCCTATGAAATTTGTTGCTATTTTTCGAACGATCCATTGTCCCCGAGTATGCGATGCACGAGGAATTTCAAGAATATAGGATCAATGTATCGCGATCGTTCTCTTTCGTGCCGCTGCATTCTCAGCTTTCGATATTTCAACAATTTTTAATATTGCCGAGGAAGAAAATCAGTCGTAGGCAGTTTTACATTTTTACGATGATTTTGTGAAGAAAAAAATTGCACAATATTTCCCGAATAGCTCGTAATACTTTCGCATGCCGAGAAAATATTCCACCTCGATAAGTGCAGCGAACTTGGTACAATGCCGGCATTCAACTTCGAATACTCAATAAATGATATTTCAATTGGAAACAAATCTGGTACCACAATCTCGATATGAACCTATTACCCGCCACAATTTAAAAATACAAACAAAAATGAAACTAACTGTGCCCGAGTCGAAATATTGAAGCTATTTTCATGATATTTACACCTATTTGAATCTAATATGATACTTTTCAATACTAAAACTCCTAATTTAAACCTGTAACTCCCTCGAGTCGAAATATTGAACGTATTTTCATGGTATTTACTCCTATTTGAACCTAATATGATACTTTTCAATACTAAAACTCCTTCTCAGTAAAATGATACTCCTATTTAGCTATCACCAAAACCTTTATCCCCTGAATTGGACCTGTTGGGTAGTAAAAGGTTCAAATGAGGTTCAATATTTCGACTCGGGTATAATAAGATTCTTACTAACCAGCTAGAAAAAAAGGAAAAGGTGTCCCAAAAAAGAGACATTGACGAATAATAGGTTAAACGTGACAAGAAGAAACAATGTTATTTTAAATATTAAATTTATCTCACAAAAATATCCTACCACGAAGCACAGACAATTCAATAATCACTCGTAAACTCCTCGACAAATTGCACCATCTTACGGGGATGCATTTAACGCGAAGAAAAACACCGCGCTTGAAATCCGTTCGCGGAGAATGGAATGAGCTTTCCGTGGAAGCAAAGAAGAAGGACAGGACCGAATGTAAAAAAGAATTCAATTTACGACGTCGATGTGCAGAATGGGCGATACGGTCGAATCGGTGGAATCTCCGCGTTCTAACGTACCCTACGTACGTAGGTACGGTGCAAAGAATAAAAAAATAGGGGAGGACGGGAAGATGGAAGGACGACTGGGTGGAAAGAAGGTGCAGAGAAAGGGTAGAAAGACAGCGATCGTTTCATATATATGTATGTGCAGATTGTAGTTTAACATGGGGCACGTTTGATTCGTAGACGTGAGGGCGGTGGTACAAGTCGGCATTAACGGCAGAAAGGCAAAAGTGCAAGAACGATCGAGCCGCACACAGAGTGCAAAATCGAACGCCATTACGTACATTCGTATATCTGAATCTGTATATGTATATATATATAGAAATATACTTAGATGAATGTATAGGTATATATATATATATATATATATATATATACACACCACGGGCAATTGGGTAATGGGCGATTTAACACGGGCCATCGGATAGCGATGGGACAAGGAGGTGTAGGACTCCAGACTTGCAGAAAGTCGAAGCGAGAAAGGATGGGAGATAATGCGAGAGGAAACGGGAGAGAAGAAGCAGAAAGAAAAGGAGAATCACCGAGATCGTGGAAAAACCCTCCTGATTGCCGCAGCCCCCAGGCTCCTCTCTCGTTTGTTCGGCACGATTTGAGAGAGAGGGAGAGAAAACGGAAGAGAGAAAAGGAAGAAGGAAAAAGTATGGACATTGGAGGGCAGCAGAGAGGGTGGAACCCATCGAATGTCTGCCATCGAAGGCGCCTATCGTCCTATTAACATTTATTTTGTATGTGGAACACGCAGAAACTTTTATCTCATCCCCCTCCCTCTTAACCCCGGTGTTACTCCTCTCTCACCTTTTTCCTTGCAAATCCGTGGAAACTTTGGATTCTTCGTTCCATGGGGAAAGAAATCGGCGAGATCTCGCGTGGCTGTTGAATGGTTGATTTGGGATTTTTAATGGCTAAGTAAATAGGAAAAACGAGAAAATGGAAGAGAATTCCTGCGAAATTTGGACGCTCGTTGATGAAACGAATCGGTGATGAGGCATTGAAATTACGAATCGTATGATTACACGTAATGAAAATTGATTTAAGGATCTGTCGATGATGATGACACCTGTGGCGCGTTATTTAAAATGTAACGTGACATTATGTTACACAAGATAAATGACACATAGGGCAGTTTTGTAGCTTCGGGTCCTCTGCTGACATTATAACCGCGAATAAATCCACCACCCCATTATATGTTAAGTAATACGTTAAAATACATTATTCAAAAGCAATACACGTGGATGCGCACGTGCGCATGGAATTCTCTGTTCATTGAACGATGCACCATAGAGAACGTCGAGAGGATCAATCGTTCGAAAAGCTATTATTAAATTATAAATATTATCGTGCCTGCATTCTATCTCATCAGCAATATGTCGAGGCCGTAGCTGAATGAATGGTACGTCCGACAGCCGTATTGTTCGCAGCTTTTGACAGTTTGATCTCACACTTTTATGCGTTCAAATCGTTTTATTAAATTCACATAAACTTCTCTAACAATTGGAATAATTTGCTGTTATCATCGAAACACCTGTGCATTGTACTTTCAGATATTATTTTCTTTTTTTAATTTTCATATTATGAATTATTTTAATTCTAAGAATAAGTTTACGAGCGTTTTTTATATACCTATCTCTACGAGCACCCGTTAAATTGGCGGGTAAGAAAAATACGCATTTTCTTTAAAAAATTGATTGTTTCAAATTATTCTTTTAGATACCGCGCCTTTGGCGGCGAAAGTCACAAAGATGGTTACTACTGCGAAATATATTTGAAATGAATACGATATGAACGGTATAACACTGTTAACAATTATGATATCCACGAGGGCCACTATAGTGGCGTATCATTCAAACTGATGGTATCCACGGAAACCACTATAATGGCGCACCATATCAAAAAGGTTAAGTTTCAATTAATTACCCATTGATTACTATTAACACCTTGCCGTACAATAACGAGTGCTACTCGTAACACGATAAATGGAATATGTAATCAATTTTGAATTGGTCCAACAATTATTTGATTACAAATATCAGTGATCCTTATTCCTGAATTCTGATAAAATAAAATTAATTGTACGCTATTCAATATTACGTTAAGTCATTTACTATATCCAAAATTCGGAGTTAAATTGTTATTTTAGTAATCAATTCAGAGTCATTGCACATTTATTTACAAAGGAAATGGCACGACAAGGGGTTAATATTACTGGTTACGTGTGTTTCATTGCGCACGCAAAAATCGAGAATTTCCGCGCTGGAAACCGCGGATTATTTTTGACGATTGGCGAATATTTGCTGAAATTCTTTTTCGTTTTTTTTATCTAGTTATACAGAATCACGCTGCACAGGACGATGGCATGAAGTGACAAATGTATCTTAACGTGGCCGCCTGCTCGACATGGTTCATGGTGGACGTAGGTGGGATAGGCGTCGAATCGTGGATACATCTGCATTGGTCCACGTCAACAACAGCACTATTTTGCATCGATTTACATAAAGGGTAAAATGGCGGGATGCCGGTACCTTTCCTATTGTTGAAATGGCTTCTGAATTATATTTTCAGAGTCACCGTACGCATCCGCGGTATGTACGCGTTCGAATATTTTCAGTAATGCTATTGCGGTCAGTTACATCCGTACAATGCTTCCGTCTCGGCTTTCCTGGCAGCTCAAAGGAAAATGGACGAGCATAGATTCAATTTTTATCGATACTTTGACATTCAAGGTTTGAATGTAATATTGTAGCAATTTTTTAAAAATCGTCGGTTTCCACCAAATTGATAGAATAATCTAAGTTGTTAATTTAAAAAAAAATACCAGGAAATGGGACATTGAGAGCAGATTATTAATTATTTTATTGTTTTACGTTGTATTGTAGACGTTCACTGATAATAGAATTTTACGTTAGTATAACGATCCTTTGAAAATCAAAGGGTGCAATTGAATTTTATAATTAATAAAGCACTTTATGTCGCAGTTACATAACACAGTAAAAAGAAGACAACAGTTAAATCGAATAACGAGCGCAGTCGGTAGATCGGTTTATGTGAGCTAATTATTGCTTACAGCGTTAATAAACGAGTTGCTGCAATTAAAAGTAGGTTATTTGAAAATAATTTCCAACAGACGCATCGTGGAATAAATCCCAAAGAGTTAGTCCTGCTTTCCACGTAATAGCCGAGAGGATAAAGCGAAGCAAGCGGTAGTAATCCTGGATTAATTGTGTTCAAATATTAGTAAGAAGGCAAGGAAAGGCCAGGAAAGAGTTGATGTAGTAAGAGAAACAGAAAACTAAAAGAAAGACAGAGAGAGAGAGAGAAAGAGAGAGTAAGATGGAAAAGGAGACGAAGCAACCGATAGAACGGCCAGGTTACGGCTGACCCGAATCCCTCTACGAACCTCGCACCGCCAACTGAAAACTTGCTGGCGTAGGAAAAGCTTCGCTGGCGCTTCAAGGAATTGCGAGAAAATGCCGTAGAAATTCAGAAAATCCTGCAATCCTCTCCACCAACCGTTACCTTCCTTTCCTTCGTTCTCAGGATCGATCGTTGCGTCGAGTAAGCGCATCGTCATTATTATAAGCGTTCCCCAACGTACAACTCTTACCATGGCTTTTCCTGTTGCGTTCTCAACGTGTTGGGAAAATGGTCTTGTTTTCTTTTTTTCTCCCCTCGATGAAACACCAGAAAATACGATCTCGAATCGTTCACCATGGTATGCAATTTCACGATAAATACGTCGAGACAGATCAGTATGGAATATTGGAAAACGAGAGAAACGAGAGGAGAGTCGTGATTAGTCAGTGGTATATGTCATATGTGGGAAAAGCGTCGATAAGTTACATCTTGATGCGAACCTGGCCGTTTGTTATCGACATTCGGATAACTAATAGGTACTAGAAAGACACTCGAACGAATTTCAATAGTCAGGCATCGTCTACTGAACGAGACGTGTCTCAGTGGAGATGGGTTATCGGGGTTGCAAATACACGCCCTCTTTTATGAGACGCACAGCCGATGTGACCGGTTTATTGCTTTAATATTAAATGCAATGTCGCTGCAGTTATACTTTACGGTGCTACGGTTGCCACTGACTACTCGGGCTTTTGAATCAATCATAACTTCTCGAAGAGAATGTATCATGACGTAAAATATGCATCGCTTGGCGCGTGGCCTGTGTAAAGTGAAAATGGAAATGCAAACGTGCAATATTGCAAAGTGTCTGCGTTACTTGGTGAATTATGCTTTACAAAACGATGCAGAGTTTAATCTAGTAATTGTCCATTGGTCGAAAGATGATTCTTGACTTTCGATGTGATTGTAACACGGAGGAATGGTATTTTCGTGAAGATTCTTGTATTTCATGTTGTATAGAATCGAGCAAACAATTTCGATTAGATGTTCGACGTGTGCGAGAAAAGAGAAGCAAATAATTTTGCTTTTCTTGGTTTTTCTTTTCGGTTTTTTTTTTCTCTGTCTCTCTACGAACGTCTTCACGACGAGCAAAAGGAATTCCTCGTGGCAGTCAGTCGGAACGAGATATTGGAAAACCGCGGAAAGGTGGAGAGACAAATGTAAGAAAGAAAAAGGGAATGAGGAGAAGAAAGATACTATAGAGAACCTACGGAATTCTCACGTACGCTCTCTCTTTCGAACTGTCGCGTATGACAAGAAAAATGCTACTGAAATTCCTGCCACATGCCGCTTCTCTCCCTACCCTTCGACGAGAACCGAAGAAGAAATTGCGGCCACTTTGTAAGTCTCGTCAACTTCAATAATACGATTCTATCGAAAAACAATTCTAAAATCAAAAGAGATCTATTGTTAATTAAATCGTCGACGATACAACGTCATGCAATTCCGTATAATTGAAACCACCCCTGACCTCGTTTCCGTGAATGAATTACAGCACAGCTGTTTTACAATTCTAACAAATAACAGTGGAAACATGCTTTCGTTACTTCCAACGAAAAGAATTTCCGATAACTGATCGTATTCCTATCACGAACAATTAACTCGAGTGATAATACGGTCGAGGAGTCATTAAGTGTACGGTACGTGAGAAATTTTCGAATGGCCTTGACCGAAAATTAGGGAAAACACCAGGAACGACCGAAGGCGATGCCCGAAGGTCGACGTATCTTTGGCAGAAAATGGAATCCGCGTCACGTTTCTCTTTAATTGCGTTTGTTTTGAACGTGTACGAGGAACATGGAAGACCGAGGACCGAACACCGGTTCTATATTCCCTCTACGACTCTGGCTTCCACGAACTCACCCCTTACTTCTGGACGCTCCACCCTATCTCGATGTAACGCTGTATCTCCACCGAGAACAAGAAGAGGCCATGCGTGCTTACCAGCTACACTAAATTCTCAATATTCCGGAAATAGTACGTGAGAGTGGCTACGATCGCACTGCATGCACGTTTAACTGTTTTCAAGCGACTACCTTGCAGAGGACACTTTACTGGGACACTTTACGCGCTGAGCAAATTCTTGCGACGATTTGTTCGCAGAGTGGTCGAGACGATATTGGACGCGAGATTGTAGGAGAGTTTTTTTTTTTTTTTTTTTAATTACAACGGTGTATCTACGGAAAGCCAACATGTAGAAAAATGTAAGATAGAAAAGGAACTGTGCACATCTATCTCTTGATTTACACGATGCTTTTTTTTACACGATTTTACATTCATACGGTTTTTAAAACGAGGATTTTTCAAAAAAATGTATTTATTGCTCTTTTAAATGAAGATTGAATTATTCACATTTCACGTTGCATTCGATTTGCACGGTACTTCTTTGCACGATTTCACTGTTATATGGTTTTTAAAATGACGAATTTAAAGAAAATTACTTTTATTTTACTTTGAAACGAAGACTGAATTATTCATATTTCACGTTGCATTCGATTTACACGATATTTTTTTTACATGAGTTCACTTTCCTACGGTTTTTAAAATGAGGAATTTAAAACAAATTACTTTTATTTTACTTTGAAACGAAGACTGAATTATTCACGTTTCACGTTGTATTCGATTTATACGGTTTTATAAAGAGTTTATCATCCGTGTAAATCGAGGGATCGGTGTATTTTATACAAAGTGACTGTACAAGTACTATATCTATATAAATATAGTACAACTTCAAAAACGATAAGGTCGAACACTCTATTTATTTTCCCCCAATGACTTTTCCAGAATTACGAACCTCTGTAAAATAAAACTTATTCCCGTGTTATTCATTTCTTCAAGTATGTCTCTATAAGGAAGAATTCATCGTAAAACACATACAACAATGTCGTTCAAATATCCCAGCTAGTATAGGTGGATAGGGGAGTCAAATTCGTAGTGACTATTTTCCACGTTTGTATACTACACTAGCTGAAAGTTCCCGTGCTTCGCTACGGTTTAATCGAAACTAAAAAAACCCTAAAAATTTCGAATTTTGAAAAATCCTTTCTTAGTGGGTGCATATACCCTGCAAGGAACGCTCATGCAAAATTTGAAGTTTCTAGGTCAAGTAGTTTCGGCTCTGCGTTGATGAGTTTGGCCCATACTTTAACCCCCCAAAACCCCCCTAAAATTTCGAATTTTTCAAAACCCGTTCTTAGTGAGCACCTAAGACCCAAGGGGAAGGTATGTTCCAAATTTCATTGCAAACCGTTCTGTGGTTTTTGAGATTTCGTGATGAGTGACTGAGTGAGTGAGTGAGTCAGTCAGTCAGTGGTATTTGAGCTTTATATATATAGATAATAGTATAATAAAAACATACTACAACTTCAAGCACGATCATGTCGATCACTCTATTTACTTCCCTCCAATGACTTTTCCAGAATTACAACCCCCATAAAATATAACTTGTGCTCGCGTTATCTATTTCTTCAAGTATGTCTCTATAAGCAAGAATTCATCATAAAACACATACAATGTCGTTCGGATATCCCAGCTAGAATAGGTAGGTAGAGGCGGCAAATTCGCAGTAACTATTTTCCACGTCTGCATACCGCTCAGGTGCCAAGTGGTTTACCGAGAACGCGATACGACCACAACACACACCTAAACCCGTTCCTATATGTGTCTCGTATATGTACACTTATGCGGCAAACGTTAAAGGACCGGAATTTCCCCGTGAGTTCACGGCACAATGCAGGTTACATTAAGCACAGTGTCGTCGGCTCGAAAAACTCGAAAGCTCAACTCCCACACAGTAACATACATAAGCATGCACACATCTGTACATACACACGCGTGAAACCACCTATCTCTTCTCTTTCCGAGTACAACGAAAAAAGTTTCGAAAACTCAGTACTACGTGGAAGATAAAAAAGAAAAAAGAAAAAAAAGAAAAAAAAGAAAAAGAAAGATTCCACGATTTTCACAATTAACCTATTTCACTGTGCGTCGACCGGAAGGGTGGAGGGCACGCGTGGTGAACGAAAAAGTGGAGGACCGGATGAATTTGTGTGCAGATGTATATTATAGAATACAACGTATTCTGGATATGAAAGAGTACACGAGTAGAACAACGGCTGCAGTGAATTCACAGTAACTATTTTCCGAGTCTCCATACCCCTCGAGCGGCGAGTGGTGCACCCAGAACGCGTCGCGACCACCGCTGCACGCTGCGCATACAGTGCACATACCGCATGTATGCACTCGGTACGTTGACGCAACGCTTACATCGTACCCTATGCTCGTAGAGCCAAGTGTGGAAGGAACGAAATTTCCGCGCGAAAGCGCAAGACAAGAGTCGTACGATGGAAAAGTCACTCTCCAAAATTCTCTTCATGTATTTTATGAAAAAGAAATATAAGAAGAGCCCAACGGTGGTAGTGGAAATTAAAATGGTGAATTTAAAAAAAAAAGCATGGAGATAAAAGTGGAAAGAGGGGAAAGATCGAAAAGGAACGTTCATTGATGAAAATGTAGCCTATTAGAGAATTGTGACGGTGTTCGGTACACCCTCACCGTTTCTCTGTATACCATATTTCGAGTACAATACCAGTGGTCTGTATTTAGAGCGGAAAAAATTTTTTCGGCAAAATGAAAGTCTCACGGTGGATACGAGTCTCTCAACAATTTTCATCGTGTTTTCACCCTGTTTCCTCTAAAATGGGAAAGAGTGTTGTTCTACGTTTGAAAGGGTATTTTTCATTTTTTTTTCTACTTCGTATGAAAGTTCCAAGTAAATGTAAAAAAGGTAGAAGTTTAGGGAGAATCTTCGATATGCAACAGATTTATGAATGAGCACAGTGGTCGTCTATGATAATTAGCCTCTGAAAGAAACATTTCTATCTCTGCAGTATTTCAGAAATCAACAGGAATATCGAGGATGCGATCTACCAGCATATCATGCTATACATTGCACCGAGAATATACGATAAATAGGATGCATTCACGTATGCACTCCATACGTACATTAATACAGACGTAAAACAGTAAAGCAGAGACGTTGGTCGTTGCAACACGACTAACGGTAGTAGCATAAGCTAAAATTCTAACGGCAATGGAAGCTCTGATAACATAAAGTCACAGAGTTGCGATCCAATTTTGGAGAGCTTAACCGCATGCAAAGTGAAACGAGCGAGAATGGGATTTCGGATTTGACGCTTATGTTTGAAAAATTATAAAGTAACAATATGTGCAGGTAATTTAATGCAGTTTGTACGATATGAGTCATAATAACTTACGCATTAGTATTCCCTCCTTATGCACTTGTGAAATCGAGCAGGTCGTGTTGCCTCATTTGTATGCGGACCATCAATGCACTATTAAAATCAATACCAATTCGAAAGCGACCAACTGCCTTTTGCATATCATTCCGTGTCACGATGATGCGCATTCATCGAATTCTATGAGCAATCGGTCGATACGTTCATATTTGTTCGTAAATTAAAGACATTAAGATCTACGAAGATGGGAATGACTTGCTTTGAATTTTTTGAAATTTGTTACGATGCTTCCCGAGTCGAAATATTGAACCTCATTTGAACCTTTTACTACCCAACATTTAGGAATTAGAAGTGCAAAAATAGGTCTAAATTCAATGTAAAATAAGACCCTATTTAGCGCCTAAAAGTGGCACAAATTTCCCTTTATGCCATCTTAAGGCGCAAAATAGGACGTCAATTTCAACCTCCGTTGAGGATTTACATCTTATCCAGTTATTAATGTTATTGTTATTATTATTATTATTCGTACATATATATATACATAGTTTTCAAAAATAAATTAGTCAAAATCACTAAAAAATAATGGATTTTTACTCGTTTGCATTTATAAGTGTACCACTATTCGAATTAATGTGATAACTATAATTACAAACAAATAAAAATTCATTATAACGTAATGGTATTAAATAATTTATATGTAAACAGTATACATGCATATTGATGTGGCCAAAATAAAATCGGAAGAATCCATTGTTTTGTAAAACTTTTTCACTGTAGATGAAGAAGATTCATTATTAATTACTTATTTAAAAAAATTAAAGTTCTTTATGCGATATTAAATATATATTGAATACAAAAATTATTATTTAACCTAGGAGGAGTAGCAGGTCCAATTCAGGGGATAAAGGTTTTGACGATAGCTAAATAGGAGTATAATTTTACTGAGAAGGAGTTACAGGTTTAAATTACGAGTTTTAGTATTGAAAAGTCTCATATTAGGTTCAAATAGGAGTAAATACCATGAAAATAGGTTCAATATTTCGACTCGGGTTCTTTTTCCATTTTCTACTTCTATCTTGCAGACTATAAACGATTGAATCGTACAAGTTTTATGCCCCCCTTACTTATGTATATTGAACAGACTTTTTTGACAATTTTAAAAATATTGAATTAATCATCGGTAAATCTATTGTGAAAATACTATTCAGCTTTTTTTTATCGAAGGTTCAAGTACTTATTCGTCCAACCCTCCAAGTCCGTCGAAGAGACGATACCGATAAAATTCAAATGCAAAGACCAAACCTTATGGTAAATTGTAGAATAAAAAATTATTCCCTAGATCTTCATACTTTCTATCGAATTACAAAGCTTACTCGGTTCGATTGAGTCTCATTCATTGCGAGTAGTTCCAATTGGATTCAATCAGGTATCAAAATGTCCAATTCGACGGTAGAAGGTTCCGTTCGGACGGAGACCATAGAAAGGACGAGTCAGTACCGTTCGAAGCGGATCCACCGAGAGTGCCAGCCAGAGTCTATTAAAATTTACGTCATTTGCCTTGATTAAATTCCATCGGCAATCGTAACTGTCACACGTACGTTCTCGTAGCTTTCAAACCTGGACGTTTGACGCAGAGAATATTCCTGTCCGCAATAACTGTACCGATCATCGAAGGTAGTGCTAACAATTATCGAATACATCGAGGCAGAGGTGCGAGCAGCTGTCTGCCGGCTATCAGGCACTGTGATACTCCTGTAATCACACGTGTCATTAAGTCAGCCTGTAGATGGATCAATTCTAATCCCATGTGCAAGGTGGAATTTGTATTGCTCGCAGAAACATGTTCTATTGAACGCGAGAGGGTGATTGAGACCACACCAAACACTTCCATCTCATTAAACTATTAACAAACGATATGGTCAACTTAACAATTAATCTGTTGATAATTCATAGAAATAGAACGATTTGTTCTCGAATCATGCGTGATTTATCCTCCTAAGTCGTGCAGTTACGGGAGGTAATGAGAGTGGACGTTGTAGCAACACGATACAGCAGAGATGCGAGTACATTGATTTTACGTGTACAAGGTAATTGCTGAATTGAATGTGGCAATGTACAAGCATATATACGATCGATAAAAGCATGCATATCGTTTCTATCTTCCATCCAATATTTCACCATGCATCTATCAAGTTCGTTCACTTCCTATTTCTCTCCTTGCACTTGGTGTCTCAAATGGATTGACTTCCGCTATCGTTCAACTTCTATCACGTTAAATGGATTCACATTGTCACATATTTCAATATCGATCGTCCTCACTTTTGCTCTCAATACGTTATTCCTTGCCAGCTGCTCGAGATTTGGAGGACAGTCGAAAGTTTATAGGTGAACGTAAGTGTCATCTTGAGAGCAGGAAGCTTCGAATGGTCGTTCCATTTCGACGATTCTACCGAGCAAGCTTCATAGGCATCGTCGAGGTTAATTCATTCTTTGACATATGGTATTATCTTTGCACCGAGGCGACCATCCATCAGTGGCTGGTACTCGCGTGTAGATATATAATGACGGATCGTCTACGTCAGCTCCGGCATATAATTCTCTCTGGCGTCCGTCGTTAGTATGACACGGCGCTTCTCCCTCGCCCGGAGAAATCCGGATGCAGGATTGTAACCAGTCGCTTTGTGAAAGCCACCGAACCACCGCAGATCCATGACCATACCAATGTGTCCCAGTGCCAATCTTCGTGCATTAATATCATTCAACGACCATCATTCAATTACACGGAGGGATTCGGTGCACCGTCATGCGCCAGACTTGCATTCACGTGAACCCTCGAGCCTATTCAATATGGATATTATCAGACACGGTACACTCATTCGACTTATCGCACACGACTGCCAAATGTTACATTTTCGAGGCTCGTATATATATATTCACAATTTATAATTATGGGAAGAATTTTTTTTCATTTTCTTAACCCTTTCGCTAAGGGTGACTTTTCCGGCGCGACAGTCTCACGCTGAAACGAGCCGGCGCATCATACAGTTTTCAATCTCTTTGAAATCCTCACCAAAAGTGCAAAATATATTTGATTTAGTATTCCAATGTTTTTTGGGGCACTGTTTACAATTCTGAACTCAAATATTCTACGGCACGATGTACTAAAAGGGGACACGGAGCGCGATAAAGATCGTCAGCGGTTGCACTTTCAACTCGCTGGAATAGCGTGGCTTTCGCGGTGTTTAGTGAAAAAAATTCTATTTGCATGTTCAGAGTAAAATACTCAATGCACAATAACTCCAATCTTATGCAAAGTTACTCTTCGGGAGCTATTATGGTGGATGCAGGTTATACTTGGCATCAGTCTTCAGCGGTCGCTTCATTGCCGTCGTCGATAATCGGCATTAGTAGCCAAAGGGCCAATGTAAAGACTTTGATTTATTTAAAAGACCCATTTCGAGTAAGTATATGTTTTCAAGTATGGAGATATGCAAACCTTAAAATCACACTTTTCGCATTGATATTTAACGCAATTCTCGTCTGTTATCTGTGGAGTTTGTCTCTGAAGATGATTTTGTGGATGCTGGATACCCGAGTCGAAAAGTCCAACCTAAAAAGAAACTTAAAATCCTAGATTCTTTTGACTTCTCATTTGCTGCTTAATTATGTATCCTCAACTAGTGTGTCTACGCGTCTCAATGTCCTGTAAATATGATTTTTAGGAATTATATGGACTGATCAGGTAAAATTTTTATTTCAATTTAATCTGACATCTCCTAAAAATATTTCAGAAGTTCCAAGTCTGTCGACTCATATTCTAAAAATAGGGCTTTCAGGAGCAAGTAGGAATTAAATTATTATTATATTCCATATAAATTCTAAATCTCCTAAAATCACTCGAATTCCAATCCAATTCTAAAATTCCTCATTATAGAATGTATGGCTTAATATTGGGCTTAGATTAATTTTCGAAATAAGAATGCTGAGGATTATTTTGGGCTGTATGAAGCCTAAATTGATCCTAAACTAGGCAAAATTGGCAAAAATGAACAAGTTTAGGGCGATTGTGGAATTAAAATTTGCATTCTTTTATATGTAACATATTTTTTCCATATTCAGCCTAAATATCCCAAGTTATTTGGTAATTTAGGAGGATTTTGGGTTGAAATTTTCGACTCGGGTATATCGAGCATTAGGACCGAAAGGGCTGAAGTCTCTAGTGCGCGAGGAGTTTTAACACTAAAACTACCGGCTTTATATCTACTCATATTTAGATACACCGAATACGTGCTTTGGGAAAAGAGGAATCAAAAGGTGAAGCGACGATTAATTAACTAATATATGTTTTATAAGATAGAAGTGGAATTTTTGCTTCATGGCTCTCCTATTAATTTAGGGAATTTTTAGAATAAATTGGAAACCGGTCATTTTGACCGGTTTGGTAGGTTTAGTGTAAAGATACTTCAGCGTGTTATTCAAAGTCTGAATTTATCCGTTGCTGATTGTTATGTTAGATAGCTAGATCTATTTTACTTAATAAACAGATAGGTTATTTACTTTTGGGAAAGGATCTCAAGTTGTATCTCACTGAAAAATGAAGAGATTTGAAGATTGACCCCTGAGCCTACAACAACGTGTGACACTTGTGGAGTCGAAAATGGAGTAGGAAATTTTGAAGTCTTTCAAAAACTATTAAATTGAAAATATCAGCATGTCTTGAAACCGGTCTCATTGTTTCTATACTATTAATATTACTTTCAGTTATTCGAAATATCAGAAATCAGTAAGAACTTTTGATTTCAAAAATTCGTTTTGAATCATTACATGCCCAGTCAGAAAAGAAATCGTATGCCAAAGGATTAAAGAACATGTGAATATAAGAAATATTTAAAAATCTGGCTTCTTTAATAAAACTGATAAAGACAATCTGAAGCATGGTTGTAAGAAGCTTTTAATTTCACAATCAGAAACATTTTTACGGCCACGCGATAAACATACGAGAATTTCCAAGAACCAAGGTGAAACGCTGAAGAATCTCTTTCCAATTACAATTATAGAGCTTAAACAATTCGAACCTTTGCAACAGCATCGTTCCTCTTCAATATCTGAACTTTTAACATTCCATTTGAAAAATCTCGAATCGTGCCTACTTATCGCGAAAAGAATCCCGGCATTTTAATTGTCCTCCCTTTTCAGCGACGCGAACAAAAGAAGATTACGAGTTTCAGGATTCTCGATGTCGTTGAATTTCATTGTCTCGATTGTAAGGAATCGTTCGACGAATCGACGTAGCTCTAGCCATCATTCTCTTCCCTGTTCTCCAACTACAGATGAAATCTTCCAATTTCTCGATGTGAAAATTATACGGGACAATGCACAACCTAAGGAAACACCGAAGCCGTGGAACACAAGAAAACACGGAATTGGTTTTATGGAAATATCGTTTTCCTTCAAAACATTTTCACTTCCATCTACCTTTACCATAGTGTAACGTTTAGTTTCATCACAAAGACTTCATACCTGCTACAAATGACCGTGAAACTGCAACTGGACAATTTAAATTTACCATATTTATCATGCAAATTAACATTTTTCAAAAAAAACGCCACGTTTTACTACCCCGTGATTGAACTTATTCCACGTTTTACCCCAATCGAGATAATTCTCGCTTCTAAATGGTACACCTATTTCCGAGATATCCACTTTATTCCGGTAATCGAAAAATACGGTGGATGAAAGGGGGAAAAAAAGGGTGAAAATCGAAGCGGTTGCTCTTCGAAAGTCAAGCGTAAACATTACCTTTTTATTTCGCTCTCATGGAACGGTATTCAGTGTGTAAAGCTTCTTGCTTGATACTACGTGATAGGAGTACATTCGATACGGCAAGAAATTGGGACGGAACAGTAAAAAGGTGAGATTTCTACTTCTTATTCGTTTCGTCGACGGTATACTTTTTGTCGATCCTGCTTAATGAATTGAAGGAACAAATTTGAAAGCGCTTTGAAAACATCATGCGACGATTTACTAACTGTAAGTTAATTTACACGTGAAAGGCAGAAACTGAAGTTTTAATCGACGAGAAAAAAATGTATAACTGCAACGTTAAAAGTTACTTCGTAGAATATAAAACCATGTAATATGAGAGCTTACGACGTCGTCTCCGAGGACGAGTTTCGAATTGCCATTTATCCTACGTTCTGACAGAAATCGGCTGTAAAACGATTTCAACGATCATAAGAAAATCAAATTGACCAATTTATCGTTATTTCTATTCTCAAATTTGATCATTTCTCACCTTGATCGAAGGTGACTACGAACGCCTTTAAAATTTTCAATTATTGATGGTTCAATATTATTTTGATTACGAGTTCATTATAACATAATTGTTAATCAATGAGAATGCCATTCCGCGAGAAAGCCGAGTTTCAATTTCTCTTTAACTGCTCTGTGAAATATTGCGGTGTCTGAGTTACAAATAACGAAAAAAGGTAAAAAAGTGAACTTTTTTTTTGCAGAGTAAGTGCTTATTACCAGGGACATACATTCGGCTTGCATTACGGTTTATTACAGCCACCGGAGGTAAATATTTCTGAGGTGATTCGCCCGAGTACCTACTCGATATCCACAAACTAAACCTGGAGAAGTAACTTGTCGTTTTACCTCACCATTTTTCTGTTGTGCACAAAAAGCAATGAATCGTACTGAACGATCGAAGAAAATATACAAAACGCTATTAAAAACCAACGAATTTAACGATGTTAAACGTACGAAATAACAGTCGCTGTGTCCTTTTATTTAGAATTTTCCGATCGTACGTTTTAGCGAATGTGAACTGCCGTGTTCTACATTTTGACATTAAGTGACGCGTCCATTTTGTTTTGAATTTAACAGTGACCGTACCGTGCAAGGTCAAATGACTGGTTCAATGAAATGAAAATGCGTAATTTTTTGTAACGGCTGTTTTTCTATATTAACAATTTACCGGTTGGTATTTTTTTAACATCCTGGCCCCTCGTGACCGGTCACTTGGATGCAGATACTTTTCTGATACC
The DNA here is from genome assembly GCA_910591515.1 of Cerceris rybyensis. NCBI lineage: Eukaryota > Metazoa > Arthropoda > Insecta > Hymenoptera > Crabronidae > Cerceris > Cerceris rybyensis. The sequence goes on from OU342790.1 coordinate 14,166,550, forward strand.
GATATCTCTTCGAAAATTACAAATCCTCGTCACTAAGTCCTAGACGCAGTAAACCGCAATGATAAATAACAATTTATTCATTGCAGCCTCAACCGATTGATAATTTAAAAGTTCAAAAGATTTGAGCCCAAGAAGACTATTAATAGGCTACCGGTCGGTGAAGTTTTGAACTACTAATACTCTGCATTTCTTTTAAAAAAATATAATTCCTATTTGATAACGGTCAGAACATTGAACAGTTGTCGGAACAGCTAACGCTGAAACTACTGACGTTATAACTATTAAAACTTATATAGACTTAATAACTACTTTAGAAAAAGTGAAATGAAGAGGCAGAAAGAAGATTAACTAAATAATTTAGATTTTATAAGACAGAAGTGGAATATTTACTTCATGTCTATTCTATTAATTTAGATCATTTTTAGAAAAATCTTGTACCGGTTTTTGACCAACTTCGTATTTTTAGTGTTAAAGTTCGAAATGAATTCTGTACCACGTAGCATATGGTATATTAAGTCACAATTTTAACCAAGGAGGCTATGGGATATTAAGTCATAGTTTTAACCAAGGAGAGTATGATATATTAAATAAAAGTAAGGGAAAATCTCTCTGAGACGACAATGATTTGAGCGCACTCATTAATTAAGAATACGAGAGTTTAACACTGTGCATAGCATACTCTCTTGGATCTTCAAGTAGCTGTTCTAAAAACGTTAGCAACTGCAGCAATTTTTTCTCTACGACCTGCAGTTTTTAATGGGTTCCAAACCACTGAGACTATAATATAATAAATGATAATGTAGGAAAAATCTCCAGGAGCTGACGAGGATTTGGAACTCGGCTCCACTAATTAGAAGGCCAACCCTTTAACTCCATACCCACCACAGTCCCCAGCAGTCATGTTTTCATAGATAAAAGCGCCATTGAAATTATGGTTCAATAAATTATACTGCACGTTTTCGAGCCACGAACAAAAGCGATAATCGTCGCTTTGATCCAGTACGAAATAACATCTCTCGTCTTCGCCGTGGAAGCTTTTTGCAGAAAAAAAGCCAAACTTAAATTCGTAGATACCTGGCCACTTAAGCGACTCACCGACGAACAGCTCGGATGAATCGTCGAATGCAACTTCTCCGATGCAGTCTTTTCCTGCGGACTACGTTCTCGGTAGAACAATAGCGATGTGTACAGGGAAAAGCGATCGAGGAAACGAAATGGTGGAAAGGAGAATAAAAATAGAAGGAAAGAGAAAGGATGGGTGGTACGATGGAGGTATCGATGTACGAATAAAAATGGTAGAAATAAAAAGAGAAATGAGAGAGAAAGAGGAAGAGTAAGTAGCATAGAAGACTGGGATTAAAAAGTACCGTGTTGGAACCACGTCCGGTCAGTTTCCCGGTCGACCAATTATGCCTTCGCACCGATAATGTATTAGTCGATAATGGCTTTGGATTTTTCACGGCTAGATCGTTCGTGGTACTCCTTTAAACCCTTTTATACTCCTGGGTACGTTATGTACACGTGAGAAAATGTTTTCTCTTTGAAAGAATGTTATTCGATGTATAATCTGAATTTTTCCAAGGAGTTCTTCAATTGTCTTACGACCACCGATTACGTGTGAATGAGTGAATCGCCGAGTGCTACCCGAACGATTGCTTCCGGTGGTGATAACTCAGTGGGAGGTGTTTCGTATGAGGAAATGTTATTATTTTGGGTAAACTAAACTTGATTATTATTTGACTGTACAATATATACAAGTGAAGAGTGTGTGTTACAAGTTGTGTTATTGCGTTTGAGAAGTCGACTCGTCGATTGCGCGGGATAATCGGAACGCGGGTGAATTTGCGTGTTAACTTGTTCCGATTTTTGAGAGAATCAATGGTTTGTCGCGGAGCTTGTATTTTTAAAGCTTCGGCTTTCCCTTTCCTAACATCCTTGGGGATGTCCTCGTTAGAGGAGGGCCTCGACCCAACCACTCATAGGCATGTAGGTGGAACTTTGATTTTGGTAAGACTCCACCCATCCATCGGTAACAAATTTGGGGGCTGGTAGGGTGGAAGTCGAATGCTCTATGAGTGATTAGGCCAGGTAATAAGCCGAACGCTGATTCTTGGGACCTTTACGATGCACAGCTGTTGAGGACCTGGAAGGTAAGAAATTTGCAAGGCCCAGATGTTTTTAAACTCACGGTAGAGTGTTCCGTTAAACACGTGGGCCCTTTTCTTCACCTTCCAGAAAAACGGTGAAGCTAATAATTAACAAAAGGTCTGAAATTGTGAATATTGAAGGACAGCTGTGCACGTAGTCCGCATCGTAAAGTTTCCGGTTCTAACTAATCTTAAATACCGTTGCTTGCGACGGAACAAATTGTGTGAGCATTTTAATGAAAATCCTGGTATTAGTTTTATTCATTTAAAAAAAGAGTATGTTCATATACTTTTCAAAGATTGAAAAGAGTAAAATCGATCTTTGATGGGATAAATTCCTGGTGCACTACAAATTGTTCAATTTCCATGAATTAATTCACTCTTACATTGATGGAAATAATGTCTATATGTCGATATAACCGACAATGAGTCAAATCCAGAAAGTAATAATATTCCGACCGACAATCCAAACCACTATGGAAAATTATACGTGGGTTTGCGTTCGTATTTCCCACATAGATACGCAGGATCCCTTATCGATCTAGTTACGGATACGTATATTGATTCGAAAATTCATATTACTGTGGGTAATTACGCGAAGCCCTCGACCACACGATTAATTTGTACAATTCTCTAATTTTGTCGTTCGATATTCCTTTTTCGTTTTGATCAGTGAAAGCACTTTTTTATTGCAATGTCAGTCGCAGAATTAATCGAACCTTTATATTATTTTATGTAACGCGGTTGGATGGCGACGAAACAAAGTACGATGTTATGAAAACCCGCACTGGTCAGTAGATCGAGTTTCGAGTACAATAGATTGTTTTCTTTATTTTCCCAAACATACACAACTCCAGATTTTAATTAAGTTTTAATTAATGCCGTACCTACCGATTATTGATTGAACAAAAATGAAATATACAGAGGAACGTTGCGGTTAATATTACCTTTATTTCCTGAACGTATTTGAAAACGATGAAACCCAGCTTTCGTAATACTATTGTTTCTGTTATTCGATCCATTCTCTTTTTTTTTCGAATTTTATTAAACATTTCAACTTTTCAGGAAGCTCCAATGAATTTTATTGGAAAGTTCAGCGATTATTGAATCCCCGATTAATTTAATCTCCATAAAAACGATAGATTAATAGAAACTTTCTACCTCGAGTTTGATAAAGTTACAATACCAGAATCACAACGAATCCGGTGTGCAAAACGATAACGAATCGTTCCGCAAATAACTCCAAAGACAGGGAGGATCCATTAATCCCATAAGCTGCAGTTACGTAATCGAGGAACACCTTTTTCCGGTAAAATTGCGAAACGGCAGTTTGTCTGGCTCACCTGTGCTATATCTACTGGTGGTGAATACCGCAAGAACGGGGATTTTGTTGAGCCTCGAATAACGAGACGAACTTTTTTCTCTGCCCTCCTACCCTGGCAGCTCGCCCTTCCTTACTTCTTCCTTCAACCTCGTTCTAGGAAAGGCCACAAACCGAGAATGTTTGCAGACGGCTGCAAACTCGGTTTCTCGTAATGCTTTACCATGGAATGCAAGTTGAACGTCCATTCCTTAAGACGGATCGTCCAAGGAATGGAAAGGAAGTTCCTGAGTAGATGTAAGCTCCTACAGTAAAACAGAGTATTCAGCAGCGATTTCTTAGGACAATTTGCAGCGACCGATGTCAACGGAGATACGAAAATGCTCAAAAGGTGCGCGACTGACATTATTTCTCCTTGCACCTCGGTAATAACGACTGTAAACTCTATTCTTTTGTACGATTTCGTACTATTTGCGCTGAAACGAGCACATTTTCTAGCTAAACGTTTTTTTTATCGAAGCCTTTCTGTGTTTCCACTTTTTTCAAGATCTATTAGCAACTTTGTATTACATTTAACTGCGTTGTACTATTTTAACTACTGACATTTCAGTAATACTGACACTTGTATGTATTGTCAATTTTTCTATAGGATATACATATTTATATATACAATAAATCACGAAATTATCAATTGACCAAATATTTCACCTTAACTCTTGCAACCCCTTGGGCTGTATATGCCCCGACGAGTCTATGCAGAATGTGCCAACTTCCTCTGTGCAAAAATTGTTTTACAGCGTATCATACTTAAAAATGAATGTTTCAAAAAAATGTTTCTAGCAGTTTTTATGTACCGGTGTGATGTATATGTTCCATTTAACACTAGATTTATGAATCTTGACTTTACACCTATTCTTCTGAAGTGAGCGAATTTGACTCATACAAGAGAATTTACATTTTTTGCAAAGAGAATAGTTCTGAATCAATTTAATTGATAGACTTATTAAAAAATTTACCAATCGATATATATATATATATATAATAATCAACTTTTTAATGACTCAAATTGGCTCCGTGAATCTAGTGTTAACACTACAACTACCGGCGTTAAATCTATTAAATTTCTATATCACAAATAAGTACTTTGAAAACAGACAAATCAAAAGACCGAAAAGAAAATGGATACGGTGATTTATGTTTTTCTAGATTGACGTAGAATATTTATTCCATGACTCTCCTGTAGACTTGAAGAATTTTTGGAAAAAACTGTGTACCAGTCATTTTGACTGGTTCGGTAGTTCTAGTGTTAATATTACCAGTGGGATTAACATGTACCACCTGTAAATGTAAAAAATCCAAATTTTTAAAGCCGTGCATCTTCTAGAAATTATATTTATGAAATATACTAATTAATTTGTTTGTTTTAAACCTTGCAACATTGAAGACAAAAAGGTGGGGCTGAAAGGGTTACCAATTGAATTTGGAAACTATTGCAATTTTAATTTACACTTAGCCGACCGAATGGGGAGATCTTTCCATTCCAAAGAAAAACAGTTGATGACCGAACGGGGAGATCTCTCATTGCTACCTTACAAATTCGCCTTACCATTGAAACGCAATGCATTTTTTTTCACGGCGGTCGACTAATTGTAAGTGTTAAAATACTAATAATATTTGAATCTATAATATTGACAGTTTATTGATAGTTTAAAACGAAGGATTACTTTAAACTTCGAAGCAAGTCGCACCATCGACTGGAATCATTTCCCCGTGGTTTTCGTACATCCCCGTATAATAGAGTAGAGAAATACCCATAGCCCGAAGAAAAAGTCGTGATCTGAAATGCGGTATGCCTTCGAGATACATGCATTTATTCAACGCGGTCCGGGCAATCCCGCCTGGCAGGAAAAGTGTTACGAGAAATGGATGGGCCAATTTTCTATTTCGTGCCGCCCCGGGCCTCGCATCGTCAGTATATTCCTATATTATGCATATACATACATATATTTCGGATATGGATGCGCGTGTACGCGTACCATCGTCGAGGAAACATTTCGCGTAGGTGAATATACGTATATAAATATACACATGTAATACAGAGGATCGTATACGATGGCTGGTGTGAGGATACATCAGGAAGCCTCTGATTTAGATGAGACGAAAGTATAAATTACACCCGTCCGTCTGCGTGTATAACCATATCCTGATCTCATGGATGTGTACTTTCCTGCTGCTGCTCTTTGCGGATTATTTAGGGGGATTTCTCTCTTCCATGCTTTCCTATGTAGATTCATGGCGCCGCGGGTAAGTTGGTAGAATGCTTACCGAAACATCGCGAGATGAGATCGTAATTAATCTGGTTCGAATTACTATCTTTTGATGAAACCGAATGAGATATTTAAAAATGATACTTTAAACTACTTTTAGTGAATAAAATATAGGATTGTACTACTCATTACTGTATCAGGGAGAACACGTAGGTGTTTTAGGTGTATTGGAAAATTTAAATGGTAGATAGATAGATATGGCCGAACGATTGAATTTTTATATTTATTTGTAAAAAAATTGAACTTTACGTTTATCAGTTAAACCCTTGCTCTAGAATAATGAGTAACACTCGTGATTAGGTAAATGGGATAGGAAATTTTCAAGTTTTGGAAAACCTACTAAATTGGAAATATTATATTAATGAAACGCGACCTTAAATTATACGAAATTATCAAGAATCACTGATCAATTCTTATTTTAGCAATTAAATTCTGAACAATAGCAGAGGCAGCGACAAAAGAAATCGTAGGGCAAGGGGTTGAATAATTTATGCTTACCAAAACATCGCGAGATGAGATCGTAATTAATTTCATTCGACTTACAATTAGTATCTTTTGATGGTACGGAATGAGGTATTTAAAAAAGAGTTTTTAGACTAACTTTTCAAGAAGTAAAATAGAGGATTGTACTCCCCGTGACTGTGCCAGGGGAAGCACTCGTATACTTTAAGTGTATTAGTAAAATTTAAAATGGTAAATACATGGATATGTTTGCACAATTGAATTTTTATATTTATTGATAAAAGTATTGAACTGTATGTTTCTCAGTTAAAGAAATATTTGCTTTTAAATGCTACCATCGCAAGGTTGTAAATACTAGAATGATAAATATTAGATTACATAGAACGGTAATATCAACAGACGGGCAAATATATACACGGATATATCTTTATCCAACTGTAATATTGTACAACTGTTAATATCTTGATAAAGTAGAAACGAAAAGATTATTGTCATGAAAGAAAGACTATTGTTATGCCTATGAATGATAACGACTTTGCTGGAAGTAACCGCGTTCTTGGTGAAAATTACGAAGATACGGCAAAGTTACCTAAGTTTATTAACGTCGTCCGGTAGTTCTCGCACTTTGGATGCTGGAGAAGGTGAATTTCCAAGGGATTGGTCGTTTAACTTACGGCACGTAAAGCCGGCTTGATAACGGAAGCGTTTACTAGCTGACCTGGTCATCGGAAGTCTACCATGGAACCAGGAACATTGCCAGCGGGAGTAAATTGTTACTTTGTCGTCGATAAAATTGGTTCCGCAGCGTGAGCCTGATAAGACGACAATGGTACACTTACTAAATTGAGATGAACTTAATTTTGACACCAGATTCGTTATAACGGGGAATTTCTATGATTCATCTTTTTTTAAACGTTCATCCTTTCTTTACAACGAACACTTACTAAATTGGGATGAGCTTAACACTACAACTGCCGGCGTTAAATCTATTGTATTTTAATCCTTTGTCCTACAACAAGGAGTGACACTCGTGATCAGATAAACGGGACAGGGAATATTCAAGATTTTGAAAATCTGTTAAATTGGAAATATTAATGATACCCGACACGATAATATTATTTCTCTAACATTAATGTTACTTTAAATTATACGGCATATTAGAAATCACTGATCAATTTTTATTTTAAGAATTAAATTCTGAATTATAACGGAGGCAGTCACGAAACAAATCGTAGTGCAAAGAGTTAATGTATTCAATACGTACTTTGGAAAAAGTGAAATGATGGTGTGGAAAAGATGATCGATTCGGTAATCTGTATTTAATAAGATCAACGTAGAACATGTGTTCTATAAAGATCGTATAAACTTGGAGGACTTTTGAAAAAATTGGAAACGAGTCACTTTGACTTGCTTCGTAGTTCTAGTGTTAATTTTGACACCATATTCGCTATCATATAGAATTTCGATGATTGGATTCTTTTTAAACATTGATTAATTATATGAACAATATCATAATTCTAATCGATAAATCATTTTGACAAATTTGACAATACATTATAGTAGCAGTTAACGAAGGAAGGAAAAAGAATTTGAAATGTTAATGAACCAATTTCGTGATTGCAGGTAAATTGAATGTTTCATTTATATATGTTAATAGATTCCACAGTAAACCGTTCATTTTACTAATAATAATATCGCTGGCCCTTTGACATCCCGTATTTACAATACTTTTACTTCTCATCCCTGGATAATTAATTAATAATTTGTCGATGGAGTTGGCAAGTATTTGTTGCCATTTCCAAGTACATACATATTATAATGCGGCATCTGTCAGATGACCAGCTGCACAGGGTGAATTGGTTTTAAACTTCGAAATTAATAGCCACGGTATAAACGTCATACTAGCGTCAAACCGGCTAGCTGGGAAACTTTATTTACCCGGTTTCTCTATGCTCTGCTGGAGTTCCATTTTACGAGTAATTCAGCTGCGACGTCGGTTAATCTCTGCCTGAGGCACGATAAAGCAACCCTTTTCTTTATAATACTAAATGCACCCGAAAGGGGAGAGGCAACGCAAAAGAAAGAAGACAGAGAGAAAAAACAACACTTATTGCAGGATTCGCGTAAAACGTCCCATTAATCACAACGGAATAAACATAAATCTACATAATTCTTCCCCGATATGATTACAAATATTACCGATAGGGGAGAGCGGGGCTAAAAGTTCCGATTTTTCGTTAACTTCAAAATTTGTTAAAATACTTGCTTTTAGTATTCATACGGTGCGATCAAAATCAACTTACATATGTAACTTTGATATTAAGACAGTTATTTGGGTCATTTTTTGAGAGATTCTTTTATTATTAATTTTTTAATGCCTAAAGTCGGAAAGTAACAATTTACCCCGACTTGGGGCAAGTTGTTAACAAGCCGGGATAAGTTGTTACCATATCTGTTAAAGCTATTATTTGTAAAGTAAAAAACAATAAATGATTAAACCAAGTCTATTTATTTAAGTACTACTCAACAATATCGTACGAATCTTCGTAAGATAGACCACAAATACCAAATGCGAAAATATTTTCTTACGTGGACCAGCGAGACACGTGCTGTCGTTCCGTTGTTCCAGGTCCCACTCGTTTGTTTAAAATGGCTTTTGTCGGTGCAATGTGGCGTTCCATTTCATTACGAATTTACACAATATTCTTATCTCTTCTCCTCGCGGAGTTATTTCAATCGGAACAACTTACCTCGGCAACTTGTAGCCCCGCTCTCCCCTACTCCAAGCTAATGCGAACAACGTAGTAAATATAGTATAATACAAAATAGAAAAATACAGTGTACGTCTATCATTGGCTCTCGTTTCAGTCTTTTTCTTTTTTGTCCAATTAAATCGTACCTTCTAGATCGCTCTGTTACGTTTACATTCAGATACTTTGTAGCCCCTTTTACCGAATATCGCTATGGGAGTGAATTTCAAAGTAAACATGCCATTAAAATCGCATCAATCGAAAATTAAATCCTTGACTACGGTACAGGGGCCGCTTTACATTCAGTCAAACAGTAGGTACTGCCACTGCACTCTGTGTGTGCACATTCCGTATGTAAACACGAATGGAAATATGACGGAGATATCGTGGCAAGAGTGCCGGCTGAAGAGGATGTGGATGCAGACAGCATGTATAAAACGAATTTCGATCGATACTAACAGGGTTTCGAGAGACTCTCCTTCCTTCTCTCGCTTTCTTTTTCATCACTATTTCGACTTCTCTCTGTCTCTCTTATCAAGCTAGAAAAATTCACACCTTCCACGGTTGATTCGATCTGACACGAAAGTAATTCAACAATCGTGACAGTGATGTAGCTGCCACACGGTTCCTCCTAACTGTATTAACCCACACGTTTGCAGTGGCTTAAATTCACATGAAATAGTTTTTACAAGGACTGTCAAAGGGAGAAACTTTCTGCATACCCTGTACCTGTAATGTTATACATAAACCGTACGAGTTGCAAGCCGAGGTACGGAATTTGGGAATTCAGGCTGTGAGCATGCAGAATGTTTTCCCGCGTTTTTGCGAATCTTTCATTTTCTTCTCCAAGGGTTAGTCCACTTTTTCTTTATATTCCATGCCGATAAAAATACTAAGTCTATCGTCTCAGCCTCGATTTTGTTGCGAAAATTCTAGTGAAAAACGTTCCTTGACTGGTTGCACCCTTATCATTCCGGTTAGATTTCATCTGTTATTGTTCTTCATTTTAAGAAATTCGCGCAAGAACTCCTTCATCCGACAGCATAGAGTGATTGTAAGTATATATTTAACTATTTATTCTCCCCAATTGAGATCTATCTCATTTTTCAAAAGTAACCAATCGGCAACCCCTATCGCGACTGGTGTCACCAGAGGGGTTTCTGAGTTTAGGACGCTCACGTTTCCTCCAACTACTCAAGATTTACTATAGTATTATTTGGCGAACGAATAAACTTGCAAAAATCGATTGTCATTGGGTTCTTCTTACACCCATCATTTTTCAGATCATTTTAACATTAGAACTACCAAGCAAGTCAAAATGGCTAGTGATCAATTTTTTCCAAAAATTCTACAAATTTATTGGACAGTCACAGAATAGAAATTCCACATCCATTCTATAAAACATAAACTACGGAATCAACCATCTTTTCCACTTTTTAATTCACCTTGTTTCAAAGTACTTATTTAACATATTTGAATCTAATAGATTTGGCACCGGTTATTCTAGTGTTAAATTATAGAGGGAAATTTATGAAGGTTGACGAGTATAGGTCTAAATTGTAATACGATGAAATATATTCTGAGATGTTGAAAAGTGTGAAGAAACGCACAACGATTAAAGGTTGAAACACGAAATTTTGCGAAGAAATTTACGCGAGAAAGTTTTTCGTCTCCATTCACACAAGTGCGAAGATACAAGGGTAAAGTAAACGCAGGGCAACGAAATTTTAGTATATTGCGGGGTAATATAAATTAGTAACAAACAAGAAGACCGTCAGTAAGTTGCCACTTGAAGTAGACATGAAAGAAGAAGTAAGAGGTCCTACAGTAGGGGGTGGAGATAGACGGCGCTAAATGAGAGTAATTATGAGACAAGTTTTAACTACCTCGACGGTGGACAATGCGTTATCCTTCATTGTGTGTCGCTATCTTTCGCCTTTAAATAAGCTCTCGCGACCGGCTCCTCTCGCTAAAAAGAAATGCCGAGAATGCGAAAAAGAACAAAGGGAATGCATTTTCACCGTGGACTTTTTTTTCGCTCAACTTTCTGCCAAGGAGGGTCCTCCTAAGTGTCCCTCGCTGTATCTGAAATACGCGTTTAACAGGAAACTCGCAAGTATACTTAAGAGACTTTCATGAAACTTCGGAACATTAATGTTTGCTTTGACGCAGCTATAACTACGACTACGGTAGTCTCTATCGAACGCGTGCCAAAAAGTAATACTAATTAATGTAAATATTACTTCCCAAGATCAACCCAACTGTAATCCTACTCCTCGATGAAACATAAAAAAATTCAGAGGTCTAAAGGCAAATTTCAACCCCTTGCCCTACAAGAACGAATGACCCCCGTAATGTAGCAAATCCAAAACCAATTAAATTGAAAATATTAATGAAACTCAACGCGATAATATCATTTCCATAACATTAATGAAGAATCACTGACCAATTTTTACTTCAACAATTAAATTCTAAATTACAACAAAGACAGTCACGAAACAAATCATAGGTCAAAAGGTTAACAGTCTCTTCTACACCAATTCTCAATCAATACATCCTCGATAACCTCCATTAAAACAACCCTAATAATTTCACTAAACGTTTCTTACCTCCCCACTCTCTCTCTCTCCCAACTACTCTTCCCTATATTTCATAATCCATACAAACGTCCGTCTCCAAACAGAAACCCCCTAGAAAGAATACTATAATCGATAAACAATTCTTCGAATTCCCTCAGAACGAAGATCCACGAAAACAAACTGATTGGGTGGTTCGAAAAGTTCGCAGTATAAGCGATAATCGTGTGTAACTAGGTCCTCGGCGACACGACCAAAATCCAGAGTCAGTCGGGCATCGGAAAAGCAGAGTTGGTCGGATTACTCGAGGAGTCGGCGTCGTGAGAGTTTCGCGAGGGGGTGGGTTACGAATCGACTAGCGTTCAAGCTCGAAGTAGAGAGTGGCAAGAGAGAAAGCAAGGAGGAGTGGTATAGAAGACGGGGGTGGAGAGATGTCAATTTATCCTGGCTTTGTTTACGAGCGATGCCCCGAGAGTCAGCGAGGGGACACGGGCTCCCAGTCCCGACTGAGAGAAAAAGGGAAGGTGAAGAGGGGTGAAGAGAAGCCCGTTAATCCGGGCAAAAGACCAGTCGACGGCTTGGCATTCGTCTTTTTGAAGGGGTCTCGCTTTAAGTTATATCGGTCCCTGCTCTACGAGCTATGAGAGCTACGAACTACGAACGCGACCTAGACGACGAAGGGTGCACGTAAGAGAGGGGGTGAGAGCACTCTTCTTCCAGGGGAAGTCGGTGATAAGGTGACGGCGAACGGAGGCAATGGCCTGCACGAGAAAAGGAGGTCGTCATCGTTGTCGTCGTTCTCGTACCCCCGAAACTTCTATGTCGCATCATCGACGATGCTTCCGTGATGGCTTGGATATCGAATCTATTCTGACGAGAATAACTTTGTGGAGTATCTATGGTGTTACTTTTTTGAGAAACGACACTCGTACGTGAAAAGAAAGATGGTGGAAGATTAACTATTTGGAAAGGAGTCTAGCTTTCAATGTTATGTTACGTGTGTTAAAATAATTCGGTTTGTTTTAGTATTAATCAAAATTTGTTTTAACAGTAATTTTTAAGTTTTGACACTATAGATCTACCAAAGGTGGTCAAAATGACTTGTGCAATTTTTTGAAATTGTTCCTGAAATATTTAACGCTGTTTCTATTCGATTTTGGTACGTCTGTCTGGAAGACTGTAAACGATGGAATTCAAGTTTCCTGACCCCTTAATTTATTAAGGGTACCGGAAAGTAAAGTTGTCTTTTTATATTAAATTCAAATAAATCAATTTTCCCCAAGTTTGAATTTGTAATGAATGACATAATCGTCCTCGTTATCAACAACCTTTTTCCATCTAATGTACAAATTTTCAATGTCGGATCAATAAAAATTAATTGGTTTTTGTGCAAAACATCCAGAGGAACAACGTTGCTTACCGGTATCCCTAATATTTGATTCGGGGTGATTTATTTTACAATTTTAAGTATATTCAATTAATTGTCGGTAGATCTAGTTTTAAAGTAATCATCGTGCTATTTTCAGGCAAATGAGAAACATTTGCTGAAATTATGCAATTAATTATGAAGCGTGACGAGATAATGAATAATTATCAAATGTAATTCAGCTCGTTTTTTTTAGAGTCAAAGGAACATTAACATTAGTACAATAATCCAGTTGTCAAAGGTGAAAGAAATAGTGGAATTACCAAGAGCACACGTCCGAGGATATGAAATGCTTCTGAATTAACTAATTAATGTCGATTAGATGAAAAAGTCTGGGTACCTGAGAAATTGAATTAAAGTTCTCTCAACCGTACCACTCGATGTTGATTTTACCTGGCTAGGCATGTGCACCGTTTATTTAATGTCCCATGTCAAACGTGTAACGTTTCTCATGCACATATGCTCCCAGCTGACACGGAGGAAACATTATCATTGTTCCTGATGAATTTCAATGTTCTAAACTCCCTCTGTATGGTGTAATCCTTTAAAGGGCAATAATCGCGCGTGTTCTGCTTCGACGAAGCTCTGAAAGTAATTGAGCACCAAATACTCTTATCTTTTCTCCAACTTTTCTCTCGGATTACATAATATTACGTTAAGAAGTAAGATAATGGAGAAGAGTCGAGGTACTTCGTATAATTAAAAATGACGCGACAATGAAGAGGGATAACGAACAATGACGGTCATTCGTGTCGCGTGAGAGGAGAAAAGTTGAACGGACGTAGAGTGTGGATCGTAAGTCGCGATAAGAAAGATTAAAGTTGAAGCAGTTTGGAAGATTAGCTGCAACGTGGAATTTAGTAAACTTTCCTTCCCCCTCCAATCTTTTTCTATCTGTATTAGGTCGACAAGAAATCCTGGCAAAAACGTAGCACGGGAAACGTTGACGGACGATCGCGGATATCTTTTTTGAGGGTAAAACGTGTTACGTCAAACGATGCTGGGAAACTTTTGAAGCTTGCTTCTTTGAAAGTAGACCGACGACAAATAAACGGAAAGTAATATGTGAATCGTACGATAAAGAAAAGAGGGTGAGTTTCCGATAGGAAAAGAAGTTTAACACTGGATCTACCGATGATTAATTCAATATATATATATATATATATATATACAATTTTTTAATAAATTTGTTCAATACGAACAAATAAAGGGGGTAAAAAACTTGTTTGATTCCATCATTAGGAGTTTTCAAGATAGACGTGAAAAATTGAAAAAGAAACAGCTTTACAAATTTCAGGAACAGTTTCAAAAAAATTCAGAGCAAGTCATTCTGATCACCTTGGTAGTTTGAAGTTTTTTCCCACTTTATTGTTACTAGTTTCCAAAGAACATCTTTAAGTTTAAAAAAGTATAATACAGTGTGTTTTCAATTTTCTAAAAATTGCAAACGTATAACCCTTTGCAGACTAGTAGGTTTAATTATATTTTATCGCTGTATGTATACACGGTTAGTAATCAAAAATTGAAATACCACCAGTGAAATATAATTAAAAATGCTGTAATTTATAATTTATATACTACATTAACAATTCAACTTTCTGACAAAACAGTAGTTTTGGATCGCCAAATGAATGATTATGTGTCAATATTCAAAAATATCTCCGCAAAGGGTTAAAATTAATTGAAATTTCCTACCATCAAAAAACGGCAAATTTGAAGTTTCGCAAGTTAAATATTTAAAATAGGACACCTATCTTTATTGCCTAAATTCCTTTTCCATATTTTAGCCTGCATCTTGAATTATTACTATTTCTGCAACTCACTAGAACTTAAAAATGTTCGGAATCCTCTCCGCTTGAAGACTTCAATTTCGGGTCGGACTTTTTTCCACATTTTTAACCTTAGAGTCGTGAACCTTAACACAGAGCTGAATCCGAAAATTTATGAAATTCATTTTTCTCCTGGGGTGGATTCCGAACCCGAGACCTCTGCATTACGAGCCCGCCACTCTAACCCCCTCAGTCACTGTAGTCTATGGGAGTGTCTCTAAACGATGTCTCATTTATAATCTTAAATTTTCGAAAAATTTTCCAAACTCACAAAATGTTTTCTAATATATATTAATTAAATAAAATATTTAAATATTACACATTTTACTCCCAATATCAAAACTTCTCGGTACAGCGTTAATTGCAAACTTAAACTTCGTTGCACGTATATTCATAAATTAATTAATTTAAAAAAAAAGAGAGAGGAAGTCATATTTCATTCGGTAAATTGAAATTAATTTCAATTAAAAAAATTCTGTTCTCACGAAACGATAAATTCCTGAAAAACTCATGAAACAGGCAAATCGCTTAGGATATTTCCTTTCGCACGTATTTTCCGAATGGTCGATGAGAGAATCAGAAATGCAAGGACGGTTTAACCTTTGGATTCATATTACGCTCACATCTACGACTGGATGTATGACCCCACGCTTCTAGCATTCGGCTCTTTTCGGACCCTCGCTTCTTGAATAAGTCAAATACTCATGAATAAGTGGAGAAAGAGAAGGAGGCACACCCTCGAGCATCAGGTCTAAAAATGTTATTTACCGACGGATTCTCGAAATCACATTTTACGATCGTACGAGATGCCGATCGCGTACACACTCGCCACGATTTCGAAATAAATACCCACTGGTATAAAAACAGAGGGCGAGAAAATCAACGAAGAAGAACGACAAAAGAGACAAGAAAATCAAAAATATTCTATCAATTTTCACAATTGAATTTACCATAAGAAGTCAGAAATCTGTTGTTTCAGGACTGTAGGAGAAATAGGTAGAACGTAAAACTTGAACGGGCGAGGGGAATTGGTAGCATTTAATTTCCAAGTCCAAACCCTAGAAAAGGAATGCGCCATCTTCATAGCTGTCGTCTCCGCCTCGTTCTTCGTCTCATTCGTAGGACAATCGCTTGAATTACGTCCGTTTACTATACCGTAAGTCTATGCAGAAGGTTTGTAAAGGAAGGTGCGAGCAGACGCGGCGTTAATTAACGTAGTATTTACTCGAGCGGAAGTAGGCTGATGCATCGCAACTACACCGACTCCCTGCAACGGCTTGCTTTCTGACCTAAAATTCTATATAACGAGAGGCACACAGGTCTTCCAGCGAAACGTGTTTCGTGACCGATTTCTTACTTCTTTCGATTCCGAGGGTATATTTCAGTAAAAATGATTTAACAATTTTAATCCGTTGCTGCGAAGTAACGAGTGATACTCGTGACGCGGTTAAATAGTATTGAAAATAATGAAGTTTTTCAAAAACTATGAAATTGGAAGTATTTGCGGGGTGTGAGACGATCAAATTAATTCTTTGGTATGAATATATTGGTAAGTTATGGGATGTGTTGTAAGTCATGGATAAATTTTGATTTTAGTAATTTTAAGTTATTAGGTATGCCGGCAGAAAAGAAATTTTAGGACATGGAGTTAAAGGCAGACAATAGATGTTGGTTTTGTTAAAGTTTTGGAGTGTTCGCGTTGACACGTTGACTGCCATGGGGGTCACTGGTGACCGGCGCTAGTGTACTCAATGGAATTTCATGTAACTTTTAAATTGGAATATTTATGAATGTTCGTACATGCTGAACATTTAAATATTGACGTTAAAAAGATAAAGGTCTGTTGAATATCTATATGTAAGTGTCTAAAATTTGTGCTTTTAATAGAAAAAGTTTCACCTCGGTAGAAGTGATGAAAGTAGGGAAATACTGGTGGCGTTCAACGTGTTAATATTTTTAACTAAAGAGAAAATAAAATTATTTTAACACTTTGAACGCCACCGGTATTTCGCTAAATTCATCATTTCTACTGAAGTGGAATTTTTTCTATTAAATTCGTATTTTTGCAAAGCAGAAACTTTAAAGATACAGATTGATAGAAATTCGGCAGACCTTTATCTTTTTAATGTCGATATTTAAATATTTAATATATCCGAGAATTCATAAATATTACAATTTCCAAGTTACACGGAAATTTAATGAATTCAATGGCGCCGGTCACCGGTGACCTCCATAGCATTCAAAGTGTTAAATATATACGCATACGAGATTATTTTTTGCAAAATTTTAATTACGTAACGTCACCCATCGCTCAAATTTTTTTAATGAAATAATTTCACACAGTATTTCCGTCGGTGACGTTGAACATTAATGAAAATCTTGCTTTTTCTAACTAAATGAGTATATTCATGCATCAACCGCGATGGTTTGTAACGAAGATATTAAAGTTTCACAACGAATGTTGAATTCTTTCCCTGAGGAGCAAACTTCGAAAAAGAAGTGTTAAATCCTCGACGAGAAAAGGGTTAGCACGCTCTCCGTATCCTTCTCCGAGTCGAGTTTGGATTTCTTTACTGTGATTCTACCACGGATTTAGCATGGAATATTCATCTTGCCCCATTCTCACCCTCGCGAACGCGGATCTTGGTTTCACAGTCGGCTTACTCGCTGACTTCGTCGAGGATCGGCCTTAAATTTCATACTATACCCTTACCCTGAAGGATATCGTGCCTAAATCTTTTCATCGAGTACAAGAAATGCATCAAAGCAATGCAAAACTGCTTTCGAAAATACTTAAAAATATGATCCATCCTAAAAAGAGATGTGTAGCAAAAATAAAGTATACGAAAAAGAAAAAAAATTCGGTGTTGTTAGTCGAACGAGCATGAATTGTATCATGCAAATGAAGCGACAGAATATGTAAAAAAAAATTGAATTGCCCAATGGAAAAATTAACTTTTCGTTATTTACAATTCACACGGTGTCAGCTTTAAATAGCGCCGAAACGTGGTACTGTAAGCGACAGCTTCAAAACGCATCAGGAAACATTTTTATAGCGAGCTAAACGTAGCGGAGTAACGTTGAAATGGCACTCGTTGTAACATTTTTTTTCCACCATGCCAGTCTACATTTGTTAATCACGCTAACGTGCACGCGGAAATCAGAATCCTTAACAATAACGTTCTCACGAGAAATGCAAATTTCATACGAGATGAACGATGCCTTCAATGATATATTTAAGCCCCGAGAACATCTTACTGGATGTTATTTAATTGTATTAATAACGTATCAACCCCTTGCCGTGCCATTTAGTTTCTTACTGCCTCCACAATAAATCAGAATTAAATTAGTAAAATAAACATTGTTCAGAGATTCTTATACATTTAGTACAATTTAACGTAATATTAATATTATAAAAATAATTTTATCGTGTCAAATCTCATTAATATTTTCAGTTTAATAGATTTTGTAAAACTTGAACATTTCCTTCCTAATTTATAGCATCACGAGTATCACTCGTTATAATATGGCAAGTGGTTAATAAGTGAATTAAAAAATCCATCGTTTTTAGACTTCGTCAACTACCCTTATTTTATTTGACACGAAATCATAAAGTTCACAAGGTTGCACCCCATGTACAGTCCATTAACTCGAAGGTGGCTAAGAAGCTGCGTAGTCTTTCTTTTCAATTATCAATTCCTGCCATTTCATTTTTGAAATCTCTAAAGCCAACTTTCAAAAGAAAACACTCCACATAGTCGTTAACTTGAAGAGGTTCAGTTTGATGATTTCAAACACAAAATGGCGGGAATAGGCTGTTGAAAACCATCTTTCAGTTATCGGACTATACATATTCTCAAGGCAAAGACTTCGTTTGGTCTTATAAAATTCGAAGAAGCATTAACGAATCTTTGAAATTCATGAAAAAGTAATAGAAACTATTAGCTAATTAAAATGGTCTTTGACTTCTTTAACTTCCCTCTCTCTCGAACTTTCACCAGGGATAGCTATGCACCGACAGAAACGATCCAGTTCTAATTAAATATCGTTCCCAGCCAACTAAAATATATATATCTAATCGTTATGTGTTTATGTATACATCCACATAAAGACAGATATATACATATACAGTGAACTACCGCGTGTAATCGCCTCATTTACTGCTGACAAATAGCATCGTCTAAACGGATTCCGCTCGTGCGATTCGCCAAATCGATAAGCGTTGAGGGGAGATAACGAGAGTCGTTTACGTCCACGCCGATTAGTAGAATCGGTTCCGCGTTCAACGAAGTTCCGATCGCCTTTGCTAAATCGTCGATCTGAAAACCCTACCTCAGTTCATCTTTCCCTGCATCCTATATCCTCTCCATTAGATTTCTAAGACGTCCGACGTTCGAAGTCCTTGGAAAATGCATCGGCCATTTCGTTATACGGTAATAGCACTCTACCGGTATAAATATTTCAGAAATTCCTCGAATACACATTCTACTAACGTTAAGCCTACACCACCATTAATGTTTCCCTCTCCTCCCATCAATCCTCATTGCTATCCATCCAACAATAGAATACATAAAGCAGAATATTTTTCCATCACAATTCTAGAAATCATTTTCAAACATTTTCACCATACAACAACCTACACGAACTATTCCACATCGTTATACCACAAAGCGGTACATATCAAAGCTTGGCCCATCCTCTCCAACGTTTATACCTAACAGATATACCTTCGTAAGACGAGCAAAGAGAACTTTCACAGAGTTTGTTATTGTAACACCAATGCCGAGCATAATTTACCATCCGAACAAACGTAGTCATGTTAAAAGGGTCTTGTGTCACGTCCGTAACATATTATTCCTACGGCCATTTTAATGGTGTCCTTCGGTTGTACATTCGCGTCTGATCTATCCACGTATCCGCGCCGGAATTGCAAGTACGTGAATTCATAGATGGAACTACAGAAGGTACGTGCTGTAACGGCAAACTGCACCCGTATGTAGTTACAGGATGTACACATAGATGTACTTACATCGGTGGCAGCCTGTAACTTAACTCCTATACGCGATGGCCCACGAACCTGAAAGCTCGTTAGTGTATAGGTAGATTGTTCCCCCGGACTTGCCGGTGCTACCATTTTGCGGGAGAGAGGACCGATGTTGGTTGTATGCAGAGGTGGCATAAGATAGGGTAATTGATTGCCGCACGGTCCTACGTAGATTAATAATAGTCACCGTTATCATCCGCATAGGGGTTTCACCCTGCGCACCCTGCACGCCCTATACATCCTGCATACCCTGAAAGCCCTAGAAGCTCTGTGCACCTCTGCAACTGCCTGCATCTCCTGCAGTGATACACGATACTTGACTGCCAGTGACTCGAGACACGTTTACCCCTGACACGGATCGTTCTATGGTTCGCGATACGTTTCACACGACAACGTTTCAGACGCATTTCTGTCATCGAGAAGTTTAACGCCGTTCTGAGTGGCGTTAGTTCTATTGGATGCAACTGGTGTTGCGGAAATAATTAGCTACCTTGCACGCGACTATGATGAAAAAAAGTATGGGGCGATGATCCGCACGATTGTCTGGAGGATGCGGCTTTTATGAAAGTTTTTCGAACTTTCGAAGATCGAGAGGAAAGTTCTTCCTTTTAGATACTTCTGATCGGACGAGTTGGATTTAACGCTTAAACGCTTAGGAGGATTTCTTATGTTACTTCTCAACGCTGGAAATGATCCGGACTGGTGATTGCTGAGTTTGCTAAAGATTCGAGGGAAATTATATTTTGGAGGGGGTACGATTGTTTCAATTCGATTCGGACTGAATGAAATTTGTAACTGGCTGTGAGGAAATAATTTCGGACGATTCCCAAGTTTGTGGGACAATTTCTTAACACGTTAAGAGCCACACCGGTCCCTACGGACTGGGCGTTGACTTTTCGTTTATGATGACGCTGATCAATGAAAATGAACAATTAGTTTTTTACCTACGCTACGTTGTCGCGCCTAATCAAGCCACAATTAGTGGTGTTAAGTATAAAATAGAACATTTTATCAAAAATGAATGTAGTATGTTAAAACAAATAGAAAGAAATCTTTTCTAATAAAGGGCCTAAACGGAAAGTTAACCCTGCTGTTTGTACCTCATATTTGTATTCCTTCCAGTCCTAATGATCCGGGGAACAAAAGTTCACATTTTCAGAAACGTAAAATATACAAACGGGTAGACGTAAATGTTAAATATATTAAACATCAAAAATTAGATCTTACAAACGTAGTACATATCAATTAACCCATTCGAGGCCGATTGCATACCTAATATGCAATTGATTTCCGAGGCTATAAGGCCGGTTGCATACCAGGTGTGCAATAGTAGTAATGAGCAATTATCAGTTATTCTGAGTAAAGTAGTCGTCGAAGTGAGACTTTTTTTGGTATGTAATGATCTTATTTATGCGAATTCACTTACGAATTGGGTGATTTCCATAGTAAACAAGTTTGTTCATTCAAAACGAACAATATAAGGGAAAAAAAGTTTCGATCCTGGGGATCGTGTTCGAAAAAAATCGCCGTCTCGAATGGGTTAAAATATGGGTGATAATCTCCATTTCGGGTCAAATAGACCCGAGCAGAACAGCAGGGTTAAATATCCAGAGGTGATTCTGCGTGACTCACTTGCTCTTCATTTGTCTTCTGTCACTTTCAAACGATACCTGTTACGAGATTTTCATGTTGCAGCCTTCAAGATGCAATAGCGACCGGGATGAAATTGTTACTTCACTTGGAGCTATGAATCTATTATATTCTATAACTAAAGTCGTAAATGCACTTTATGACTTTAACCGCCTTCGCACTTGGAGACAGCATTAATACATACAATTATCTGTAGCACAGTAGAAATTCAAAGAGCAATTTATCTTTGCAACTATGCGACAGTGCATTTGGTTACTTCGGTCCTATTGCACGTTACAATTTAACACGGAAATAAGGTGGCTTTATTAAGAATTAATTATACGTCAGCCTTATGGACATTAATCATGTGCATTGTCGGCATAACACCGCGGGATGTTAACACTGACTCGAGGCATATGCTGCGTCAAAGGCATACACCTTCCGGTAAAATTAGTAGTTACAATCGCAGTGAGAGTTACAGCAGCAATTATGTGTATCTAGCATCGCGTTAATAATAATGTAGAAGCTACCTGGAGACCAGACACTAATTTGCGATCGTTAACTACAATTAAATCTGACCTCGCCCGTTCTCATTGCTGGGTAGAATAATCAACCCTTTGTAACAAATATTCGCCAACATTACGATTCCTTAAGTAAGACTTCGGGTGAACTTTAATTAAAGTGTACAAAAAATTAATCCCAGTGGGTGACACATATTCTGGTACTTAACCCTTTGCAATTCCACGTTAAGTTACGTTAAATACAGATTTACGTTCTAGTTAATTTTCCAACTAGAGAATTTCGACTTTGAAGTTTGCCGATGTGTTAGTACCTTCATTTAAAAATCTCTGAATGTGTAGGATGTGCGAGATGGTAAGGGTGTATGGCTGGAAAATGTTTGCCTTTATGGGGTGTAGGGCTTTCGGAGGAATCTGAGTGCTTAAGAAGGCCCAGAATGTTTTAATGTGACAGTGAATAGAGAGAAAGATTCAGGGCAAGAGTGAGCAGAGTACTTATATTTTAGAGTTTAACAGTAAAGAGCGATCTAACAAACAACGTAGTATAATTTTTGTGTATTTAGTATGTCTAATGTATTTCTGTTTTTGTTTTATATTTTAATAAACATTTTTGTTATTGCTTAATTAAATTATAATTTGCATATTTGCTGGAGTTCATTCGAGACCTACTTATTTTTGGATTCTCGTCAGGGATCTTACAATACAATTATAGTGCGATAACAAATTAATTACGCTCTCATTGCGTTTCCTTATCGAGAGAGAAAGGCGAGCTGGCAATTCTGGTCGAGAATTGCGAACGAGATGGTTTAATTAACGATCGTGGCTATGAATCTCATTTTATATTGAAACGGTACCGAAAAATGGACATTAATGCGATTCGTTTGGGATTCACGTAGCTCGGCGATACGAGGTATCCAAATCGCGCTGTGCTCTCGGAAAATTACGGCATTTTTCCATCGTCCACACTTGCGTGAAAAGTTATTTCACCGCTTAATCAAGTCCGCAATAATTATCAGCGTCAACAATGCCAGCATTTTTCCCAATTGTGTCGTTTGTCACTAAAACTGTCGCGCTTTGTTTAGCGACATCATTCGGCCGTGGTTTTAATCTGGAAGAGATATCAATTCGAAAATTGTCCAATTTTTTCAATATTCTCAAACATCAACATTTTAAAGCAAAGATTCACATACTATCTCTCCACCGAGAATTTGTGTCTGTCATTCGTCAAACATTTAACCCTTATCGGTTGCTAGCTTTTTCTACGTGATTCTCCACTAGGTTACAGTTGGTTTCGGTACGTACGCGAAAAAGTTTCAGTATTCTAAGAATAACATTTTTGCTGGAAGTTATTTACTTTTTGAAGGAACATTATCATTGAGTTTCAAATAATTCTTTGTAAGTTTTTAAACTTTATTATCTTTTTAAAACAATTTCTAACATGAAAGAATAATTTTTTCTTACCACGTTTCACAGAAGTATTCTGTTGTTTTTCCCCTTCCACGCCATTATCGCTATTGAAATTTATAAAATTTTCTTCGTTCGTTTTTTCGGCCCAATATATTAAAAACTTACTACAGAAGGCATTGACATGTTAATGGAGATGTTAATTTCTTCGTTGCTGGTACTTAATTGACAAAATAATCGCGCCACATTTTACAGACAGCGAATTTCGACAGAGTTCGACCTGTCACCTCCCACGTGACGTACGACCGCCTCGTCAAAGTATTGTTGTCACATAAGAGGTGACTTACGATTAATGGTTTTAGAGATTGTGTTCTTGATGATCACAATATGTAGTGCTTTATTTTATATATACAAAGTTCGTTTACACATAATCAAGTCGTTTGTCTCTTGTTCGCTTTCCAAAAGCATACCGGGACGACCGCGTGTCACCCTTTTTCTACCCTTCGCGGAAGCATCAGAAATTTGCTAAATTAAAATAGCTAACAGGCCCAGCGCAAAGTCGACCGCCCAAAGTCAAACAATGGCGAAGGCCGGATCGTAAACTATCGTCCCTACAGGGTTAATTACCATTTCGTAAGTACTGTTTAATCCTTACTATTTAGTAATTTTCAAGTACTAAATTATTCATCAATTATTTAATTAACAGACTCACCATTTCATATCAGGTCGTCAAGTATAAAATTTGTAGAAAAATAGGCAAAGGAACCCACTTATCTAACTTTTTCACTTTCCCCATTTGAGCTAAATGAGTTAATATTATTTGTTTGCTTACACCGAACTTTAATGATAATTCATAGGCACATTGAGATGGATCAGACTCAACGGTGACCATTAGTACGTCATTATAGACCTTTGATTCTGGGCAACCGCGTGGATCATTTGTGAGGTTAAAGTTACCACTCCGAAATTTGGCAAACCATTTTGATACTGTTTGCTGCGTAGTTACACTAGAACCAAATACACCATTTATGTTTCGCGCAGTCTGCGATGCCGTAATTCCACGTAAGAACTCATACTTCATTACAGTACAAATTTCCGACCGATCCATTATAAAAAACAACAGTTTTTTAAAAAAGTTAATAATATTTTTTAGAGCTTAGGATAATTTCCTTTTACCGTCAATATGTGTAGCTTCTTAACAACAAAAAAACAGCATAAAAAAATATTAAGACACTGTCAAATAACAAGCTGTCAAAGTTGGCAAAAATGTAAACTACAAGTTTCATTCTTGACGACCTAATATTTCCTATCTCTCATCAAATAAATCTCACCACCATAGAACCAAATTTCCCCGCTGGAAAGGAGTACGATAAGCTACCAAGTTCGCTAATACGGCTCATTTGAGGGAATCCAAGAGGAATGAATCGGCCGTTAAATTCTTCAGTGACACGCTTTATTATTGATCCGGCAATACTCGTCTCGCACGTGTCGATCGAGTATCGTTGGTTAGTTTGCGAGGTCAGTCACGTAGTGTAACTGCATAGTTGCACGCGTACCTACACGTGTCTATCGGTGTGTGTATCCACTCGAACGGTGCTACACCTGAAGAGAGGTTCGTGCGCCACATTCTACTTCCACCTTCTCTCTTCAGTATCGCGAGGCGCAACTACAAGATGAAGCAGAAGTTGAAGTTGATCATAGAGAGGCCAGATGGAGGGCGTATGCCGAGACACGTACACCTTCCGTACACTTCGAAATGATTACATTAACCCGTCGTCGTCAGTAGGTAAGGGTAAGGTACCATCGACCCGTAGGTGCTTACTGTTCGAACGAGTTCGCATCAAGGGTCCACGTGTGGCCGCATCTCCATGGCAAACAGCCGTGCGCGATTATTCTAACGACCATTACAGCAGGTCGGTGCTCTTTGAGGAACTCCAAGTGGAAAGTCACGCTGGCGAATTTCATTTCAGAGTCTAATTACCCCGCAAGAAATTAAGGACATCGGCCGAATATTATACCGGTCTACCTAACAGGGGACAACGTGGATGCATGCTACCGAGCAGAATTCCAAATTAATTTCCATCGAGAGATTTTCCGCTCGGAATTCCACAAAGTATTATTTCATCGTGGTATTGCGTCACTGACGTGTCGAGGATGTCCCCTACACGTACCTGACCACGTCGACGGTTCTCCAATTTGGTCTGGGCATTTACAATTCGCACATCCACAGGCAGATACTTAATTAATCGTCCGCAGGGCTAGTAATTACTTTCATCCTCTCCGGTCGCAGTCTGAAATAACCTGGGATTCGAATGACAGCCGTCCTCGTAATTAACCGTCCTATGTAAGTGTGCACGTGCTGGAGGGACACGTCCGTTTCTCTGTGACTGAACGGGTACCAAGTTTTATAGAAAGCCGTGGCACAAGAGAACGAAATACAGCGGACTTCTACATAGAAAACTGATTGTGAGATGTACATAGCCGTGGAATTAATATCGATACGAGATAGACGAGATTTTATCTCGTTGGATCGTTTCGAAATGATATTTTTAAGATTAAGCTTATTTGGACGGTTTCTTGATACTGGAGTTTGTCTTGGCGAGTATTGCTTTTGTCAGGATGACAAATCGTTTGGATTATACGGCGGAGGGTGTA
The DNA here is from genome assembly GCA_910591515.1 of Cerceris rybyensis. Lineage (NCBI taxonomy): Eukaryota > Metazoa > Arthropoda > Insecta > Hymenoptera > Crabronidae > Cerceris > Cerceris rybyensis. Next base: position 14,192,638 of record OU342790.1, read on the forward strand.
TTAAAACATTAATTCGTAAGTCTACGCATATCTGTCGTATGTTTATAGAAGCTCTTATACAAGAAGAAGTATCCCGCGGCTTTATTAATGATCGGTAACAACGAGTTTGCGGCTTTATGGAAACCTTAGTGCGGTGTGCCGCTGTATCGAGCGCTCGAAAGTTTGCCTTTCTCTCACATTCCACGGTACATTAATCTCCGATGGCTGCTAATTATTACAATGGATCCTCGTGGCTCTTATTCCTCGTATATTATAATAGCAAAAAGGTACAGGCTTGCGTAACATTCCCGGATGCACGATGTTTCGATGAAATCTGCCGTGTTAAATGGTATAGAAATTTTCGGAGTTTTAGATGAAAAAATCTGCTATTTTCTGTTTCGTCGGTAGAGATATAACTTTTGTACGATAATATTATGTTATATCAACGGTCCGAGGTATATCTCGCGACGTGTGTAACAATATTTCTCCTTCGTTTTTTTTTCTTTTTTTGTACAACGAGAAATTTTAATTTATAAGTGGCTATGGTGTATGGGACGCTATTTTGCTTATACCACATGTGAGATTGCGAAGTAACGTGAGTTTTCAGAGGGATCAAGTAATGTTCGTCCTAAAATCTCGCGTGCATTTCTACGTAACTACCGGAGCTGCGTAATTAAATTTAATTATAATTCGTGGAGCTACGACCTCGCGTCATCTGCATCCTTTCGTTCTCCGTCCTTCTCGTCTCCTCGTTCTCTCTTAACGAGCTTCCGGTATTCACGAATTTTCTCTATTTGTCAAGCCGCGAGATAAAAACCAATCTATTTTGTAATGCTCACATAAATCATTTTCGAAGAAAAAAATGACATTTTTTTCATACTTCCAAAGACTCGACAAAACTCAAATTATCCTCTGGAAAATTCTGCACGAGATCTATATCATGAATTAAGTCTCGAAGAAAAGGTTTTAGAAGAGAATGTATAATCCTGGGTTAAAAATCTCGCAGGAAAGGAAATAAAGTTCTCTTGAATTCACAAATAAGAAAATCATGAAAGCACAATAGCCTTGCGCATTTCACCTTGATCCATTTTTATCGCTTCTGCGTCCGAATTTATCATCGACCGTAAGATAAATGTTTAATTTTACCATTTTTCGTTGCTTAATTAAAGAGAACAGAATTGTTCTTCGACGATATCGTTGAGCTACTTAGAAATTGTATTCACCGAATTAACAATCAGTCGTTGTATGAGATTACGGAGAACGATCAAAAACCACTCGCAATTATTATCCATCATCTTTGAATTCACAGATGTAAAAAGAAAGATTTGCCTTCTTTTCATCTTTCTCGTTCAATATACATAATTACTTTATGATTACTTTACTATATATACAAATACTATATGAATAATTATAATTACTTTCTGCACACGTCCATATTTCTCTGACTCTAAAATGCTTTTAACATGCACAGCATTCCAGCTAATTATGCTATTCCAGATAAAAAAAAAACAGTGCAATCAGCAAAAGATAACAAACTTAAAAAATTAAAATAAAAAACTTTGATACAGTGTCTATCTCATCTATTGCTGTCTAAATAACAAAATTACGTAGCTATATTATACACTACCTCGATTAAATATCTCTAGAATTTATTTATTTATAATTAATCAATATATGCGCGTGAACCAATACGCTTTCCACGGCAAAAGATTTCTACTTATAAAATGGACCGAATACACACCATAAATATAAAGTATCTTCAAACAGATAAATTAAAAGTTTACTCTTCACTATCCAAGAATTATAAACTAAATTGAAAAACCTTTCAAACTTTGTAAATAAAAAATGATTACGAGATACCACGAAAACGTATCAAAAGTTCCGGAACATTGATGGTTTCCTATTCTTCGGTCTTTCCGCGGGAAACCTATAATATGACATTGTCAATAATTCGTTATCCGAGTGGCTCTTGTTTATCACCAGAAGCTAGCAGAGTTGGGAATCTCTCGAGGGGCCAGGAAGAGTTTCAAGAAGATTGCTTACTCGGACGACCAAGGTGGAGCGGTTGCGGAAGTTCGAACTAGACTTCGCACTCCGATACCGATTGCTCGGAACGTATTTTCTTAAAAAGTTTCCTCAAACACACATCCCAAAATCTCTATTGTCCACGGAGAAACGCAAAACGTCGATCTACCGCAGTGGACTGCGAATCGGATCAGGGCAATCAGGATCGTTTTTATCGTGGATAAATTTTTTCACTGGGACAACTGAAATTTTATCGAGCGCCGTTTTGTGGGGACTGTGATTGAAAGGAAGGTAATCGCTTTTGTCGGTCACGGCCTCGTGGAATTTTGCGTATATCACAATAGAGATATAAAATCATAAATGAATGAATTACGTAGTATTCCTTTTGCCAGGTACTTCTTGCTTGTTGGACTTCGATTTCTGTGATTATTTCCTCTGAGAACTACTACTTGAGGTGTTCCGAACTACCGAGGCTATGGTACACATATTACATGGGAAAAAAATTAATCAAAAATCTCCTAGAGGTCATAGGGGTTTGAACTGGAGCACTGACTTACTGCGACACCAAGTGTTTACTTAGTTGACCATCATATCTACCTAATTTCTTATGTATAAAAAAGAAAAAATCTCTAAAAGTTGATACTGATTGCCCTTTTTCTAAATTGTGCTACATTTTGCAAAAAAGACAAAATTTTATCATTCGCTGTTAAACTAAAGAGCAACATGATTGACATCAGAAAATTACATTTCGAAGCTAATTAAAAATTCTCGGCGAATATTTCCAAAAGTTCTTGCACAAAAAGAGCTATTAACTGTTGTATTAAAAAGTAAAAAAGGAATTTCCTTTATAAATACCTTGAAAGCACCACGTCGTCGTTCAAGCAAAAAGGCTAAAATCAAGAAGAAGACTTCCTGGTTCTGGTTATATTTGCCGCTCAAGATGAAATACTCGATGTCGAGGTGTTTGCCAAATAAATTCGATAGAAGTCTTATTGGCCCTTTCCCAATGCCTATCTCACCGCAAAAATGTTCGTTTTCTTCGTTTCCTTTCGTCTATCCTCTTATATCTATCCCACGGTAAGAAAGGCAGACACTTTTTCTATCATTCCCTCGTTTCTCTAAATTACAGACAATTTTCTCCAAATATTACAATGAACGGCAAACATTGTTCAATAATAACTATTGAAATGAAAGTTTGTTCTGAATTTAATAATTTCCGTTGTAATTCGAAAACGATTTTTATCATTCCCTCGTTTCTTTAAACAGACAATTTTCTCAACAACAAAATTTATCCCAAAATCTCAAAATGAATTGTAAGCATTGCTCAATAATAATTACTGAAATGAAGTTTTGTTCTGAATTTAATAATTTCCGTTGTAATTCGAAAGCGATTTTCATCATTCCCTCGTTTCTTTAAACAGACAATTTTCTCAACAACAAAATTTATCCCAAAATCTTAAAATGAATTGTAAGCATTGCTCAATAATAACTACGAAATGAAATTTTCTACTGAATTTAATAATTTCCGTTGTAATTCGAAAACGATTTTTATCATTCCCTCGTTTCTTTAAACAGACAATTTTCTCAACAACAAAATCACAAAATCTTAAAATGAACTGCAAACATTGTTCAATAATAACTGCAAAATGAAATTTTGTTCTGAATTTAATAATTTCCTTTGTAATACGAAAAAGATTTTTATCATTTCCTCGTTTCTTTAAACGGACAATTTTCTCAACAACAAAATCACAAAATCTTAAAATGAATAGTAAGCATTGTTCAATAATAACTACTGAAATGAAATTTTGATCTGAATTTAATAATTTCCGTTGTAATTCGAAAACGATCGTGCCCGTTTAAACGAAATAACTAATGTTTGCCAACGTCGACCGAATTTTAATGCACCCGTAATTTAAGTACTGTTATAAATAAAGACTTCCGCCGAATTGGGAATTGTTCGGTACGGTATATACGGCACGGATAAATATTGCATAGAACAGCACATCTAGTTTTAATTATATTGTATAAATGTAGAACGATAATTGGATCATACCAGTCGTTTGATTACATTCACTTTGCACCGGCGAGTGAATTCGACAGAATATTAATTTTTGAACGCGCCACACGGAGTATTATCGACGATAATATCACGTTCGAATTATTTCCGTGTCAGAGGTACCATTATGGGTAGCTTTTCGACCAGAAACGTGCAGGGCTTTACGTGTTCCACCGATACATACTAACCCCTGTCCCTTTTATATTTGCCATTTACATGCTGCCACATGACATACTTTAATTCCTGTTACGTCCAATGATTATTATCAAAATTCCTCTAAAATCCTACAAGAATATACATTTCATTATAATCTTAATCCGCTGCCCGGTAAAGCAATGTAACAAAAATTCAATAAAAGAGGAATCTCTACTAAAACTCTGAAAATCTTGTAAACTCTGCTTGTAATCTTTTCTTAATGCTAAAGCTATACCGACGTTATATCTACAAAAACTTAAATATACTTAAAAGCTGCTTTCGAAGCAGAGAAATGAAGAGACGAAAAAGAGGATTAATTAACTAATTTATGGAATATTTACTTCTCGGCTACTCTATTAATCTAAAGAAATTTAAAAAAAAAAAGATTCATACCGGTCATTTGACCGGCTTGGTGGGTTAAGACAAGAAACGACATATAAAAGATCTACTTTAACGAGAAACATTAATTACTCAATGATTCTGAAATAAAAAATCTTTTAAATAACTCACTCAAATTATATTTTACAACGGAAACGTATGTATTTCCCAAGGCAGAAAGGAGATTAATTCAACTTTAATATTCGCACATATTACTCTATCCAATTTATTTGAAATAATACGACACAGAGGTCTCGCAATACCACCGACAGAGATTAAATGCTAATTAGCACGAAGAAACATCGAGTTGAGGGTATTTTGAGATTTACGTTCCTATATGTACATACGCATACCCTACATGGTATATGTGATATACTTCACATATGTGTGGACCAATATAAATCTTAACTCAAGAGAGTTTCACGCGTATACAGAGAGTAAGAGAAGCCTGTAACTAAGAGAATAGTCAGTATAATGAATGCTGACGTTATTTCGGGGTTAGATTACGCGGTTACAGAGAGCCAAGAGGCGTCGGAGCGTCGAAGCATCGAGGCGTCGAGGCTCGCAAAGGTAGGAGGCGTTTCTCCCAAGGGTGTGATCGGAAATTATCATTCAATAATGGTGTAGGATAGCTTCCTTGGCGCATCTCGATGAAGGCCGTGCAGGAAGGAACGGTATCTAATCATGGGTCTCCGTAACAACCGGCTCGCGTGTACCAAAGGAACATTGGGTCGGTCTTGCCCGGGAAATCTCGTTGCGCTTCTCGACGCTTATTATTACATTCATTATACAGTTTGATTATACGAAATCAAAGTCCGCAGAAATTCGGTAATATTGTAGCTCACCTGACTAGATTCGAAGAGGGAGAGAGAGGGAAGATAGGATATCAAATTACGGGGTTGGAATATGAAGCAACCTTTGGGAACGTCATGTTCAATTCAGAGTTAGATTTTAACTTTTAAAACTGTTGGAGCAAGATTTCGGAAACGTATTGTTGCGACATAATATTAAATATGAACATATGGTTATTCTATAGATTTTATAGTATGCTGGATAAATTAACCCCTTGCGTTACAATTTCCTTTGTGACAGAACGGGTAATAACTTGGAATTAATTGTTGGAATGATAATCTATCACTGATTTCCGATCTACCGGTATAAGTTAATGCAATGTTAATTGCATAGAACTAATTTCAACGTCTTTCGTCTCCTGACCTAATGAAATTTCCAATTTAACAGTTTTTGGTAAACTTTAAAATTTTCTATTCCATTTACCGCGTCACGTGTGACACACGTCATTGTAAGGCATGGAGTTAAGGATATTTTACTAAAGCTACTAATGATGGGTGGTTGAATTATTCTGAATTGAGTATCATGTGAAGTGCTTGTAAATCAAGTTTAAATTGACGTACAAGTAAAGGATAAAAAGAAGCGGGGATAAATTCGACATTTTTCCAAAGCCATCAACGGCGGTAAAAAGATGTCGGAGCTAACTAGAGTGACTTCTATTAGTAGCCTATTTTTGTTCGTAGAGTGGCTCAGATTGGCCCTCTATTTTGTGAGTGACAGCAACGAATCGGGATAGATCGAATTCTCCGAGGCAAGGCTTTTAACATAGCAATGGCAGAGCATCGTCGAAGCACTCGATTAAGGATTTGCCGTGTAGGTAGCTGGAAGGGTGGAATATTACCGTCGCTATAAGCCATGCGCTTAATATATCTTACTGGCGAGGAGACCCTGCCAGAATGGTATATGTACGAATCGTAGATATGTATAATATACTATATGTACAGGGTGTTTCAAAATTATTTGTCATGGCTTTCAGGGGTTGTTCTACACCATACGATGTTTGGAAAAAAATCCGTGGCAATATTCGACACAGAGCAGCAAATTTTTTTTATTGTCTCCTAACATTTGTTTCGTTACGTAAACAAAATATCTGACAGAAACCATGGGTCAGAAACGAAACATTTTTACGCAAATTAACTTTTAATTGTGCTTTCACGATTCAATTTTAATTCTAATATATAATGTTAGATATATCATTTCATAAAGTAAAAAAATAGAATATTTGTGAAGGAAGTAAAAAGAATAATCATGACGGCGCATGCCGTATCTCGATTATAAACAGTGACTAAACAGGACTTGAAACTATCGAAGAGAATTTTAGCTGAATAAGTCAGGCTTCCAGGCCTTACGGAAGGAAACAGACGAGTTATCCTTATCTACTAGTGCTCCATGAAAGTAGAAAATGGAGAACTAGATCACCGAACCAGTCAGGAAAGCTCAAATGTTTACGTTCTCCTCTTGGGGTGAGTAGTAAATAATAAATAACCTTGAGCGAACCTGACAACACTCGCAGATCATTGACAGCTTCGTAACCGTCGAAAAATTACATAAATAGACTTCCTTTCAAAGAGAGTCACTTTCACCACCTTAAAACTTGAATAACCGCACGTCTAGAGTTATTCCGGCTATCACCCACATGCTGCGTGAGCGGCCCTTAACCCTTTGCGGACTAGCAACGCATATGTGTGGCTTGAGAAAAAATTCAATTATTTATTCTCGCATGTATGTGCGATTGAAGTTTAAAAATTGAAATACAGCCGTTGGAATATGATTACGCAAATAGTAATTTATAATTTCTACATATTAACACTTTAACGACCGCACGTCTACACAGTCAAACGTCGCCAGGGGTCGGCAGTATTTTTGAAGAATTAATTTAAAAAACGTTTGTTAAAATTAAGAGGAAAGTAAGGGAATAAAAATAAAATCAAAGACGTGGCTATGAAATACGAAGCCAATAGTAATATCGACACTTGTTTACATTCATAAATTATCACACAGAGAGTGTGGTATTGGCCAACAACCTTCGGCGGTAGCATGACACACATGTTGTGAGAGCGATCGTTAATGTGTTAATATTCTAACTTTTTACTTGAACAGCGATTTTGAATCGCCAAGTAAAAGATTATCTCTCAATACTCAAAAATGTCTCCGTCCGCAAAGGGTTAAAGTATTAGTGCAGAAAGGGACCGGTAAAAAAAAATACGTGTTTATCAATAATAAAGTTACCTCTGCAATGTGTTGATTCTTTGCTTCCAAGTCTGAGAGCACACTTACTGAGGGTAACTGAGGGCAGACGTACGGCTGGCAACTAAGGGTTGATACTACTGTGAGGATGAGTTACCACGTAACCCGCGAAAAGAGAGGTATTCGGTGATTCAGGATCTTGTTTTATACACACAATAATTATTACACTCACTAATAGGTGAAAATTGTTGAACGCGATCGCGGAGCACTGGTTACTCGACGGCGATCAAGGGGGAACTGATAGCGAGGCGAGCACCGGAACGTCTTATTGTTAAGATTCCCGGAAAGGATACCTGTAGGTTACAGTCGCCGAGCTCCGCCCAGTATATTTTGACAACATGCCGCGATCAACGTAGGTACTTCGTGCCCAGTGAAGTGGAAATAATTCCTCTCATTGGACACAGAATTAATTTTAAAAGTCGAAGATCTAAAAGCCTGATTTATTCTGCTAAAAATCGTGAAGACATAATGAAAAGATAATTTTTTTTAACATAGATAAATAAAGTGAGCCAATATTTGCTACCATTTTGCACATCTTGCGGCTGGATTTTTAAAAAAATCTCCATCGTTCCAAGGGTGTAGGACAACCCCTGAAAGCCATGACAAATCATTTTGAAACACCCTGTACCACCAGTTATGTAGCATAGAATAAGATGTCGCATTGGCTTTTATGGCGGTTGAATCAAGATTGGATTTACTTTACATTGCCGCCGGATCTTTTTCAATGAGACCGAAGCCGCGAACATCCTGACGTATTCGCAAATAGACCGTATAAGAGCTACATTATATCACGATTTTTGTAGACTTGGATTTCAAATATTATAATAGAAGAAACGATTGAACTAAGGGGTCCATTGTGGATTTACGTGAGTGAGAAATGTTTAAATACCTCTACACAGAAGTGCATGAATCTCGAGGGAAAGCATGGAAGATATCTGAAAAGAGGATAAAAGGAAGAGGAAGAGGATATTATAAAACTACGATAGCGGCCATTTTCTCTGACCATTAATAATTTTCAAATATTTAATCCAATCCCGAAACCATTAGAAGAATCCATTAAGCGAACGAGTCGAGTGTGAATCATTCGAGGATCATCGTTTTTACTTAGAATAAAATTTCTAAAGTATAAACGAGAGTAAAAATGTATCAGACACAGGAGTGAGAGGGAAGAAAACAGGCGAAGAGAGAGAAAGAGAGAAAGATATAAATGTTCAACTAACACGACCGTGAACGTCGGATGTAAAATTCGCGTTATCGATCAAAGAGGTCTAGAATTACAAGAGCACACATTTATATACCATGGCGCACACGCGAAGCTCAAACGGTGAATGTATGAAAGTTCGATATTCCCATAAAAGCTACGCTTTCACGTTCGAAAAGTAATTTACAACGCACTTCACTATGTTCCTCTACTTTGAAAGCGTTTTTAGCATAACTCGAGATGCCTCGGAATCCTGCATGCTTTCATTTCGCAAAAATAAATTTTCCTCGCTGTTTAGGAACACGAAGGGGTGGTGGATAGAAGGGTAGGTATTTCCTCAGGGAAACGAAATATTCCCAAGCCGAGCACGAAATACGCTTTTCACCTTGAAGCACGATGGAATCGAAATAAGAGAGAATTTCTCGCTAGCCATCGATCTATGAATTATCAATGTTTGCAAATCAACGCAAACATTTAATATAAAAACGAAGCAGTATAATGTAAGAAAGTAAATTCTCACTTCTCATCGACGTTCCGTTTTCATTGAAACGAAAAAAAAAATCTAAGAATTTGTCGTCGGAAGGACGGCAAGAGCCTGACAATTTTGTCGGGTTACAAAGGCTTGTAATTCGCGTGTCATTACGTAAACACAATTACCGTAAAATGAAACCAACGTCTTGTTAAGGTAAAAGAGCGAGAGCAGAGGAGAAAAGGAAGAAGAGAATGGAATAGTGGAAAAGAGAAACGCCGAAACGGTCCAGCCGTGCCACGGTAAGTGGCGCGATTATAATTTCCAAGGAAAGGGGGAAAGAGCGAGGACTTCCCTTCCATTGCAGTCTGTTCTTCCGAGCTCCTTCCAACTTACCCTCCTTCACTCTTCTTCACCCTTTCCCACCCTCCGTGGATGCCGACTTTGCAACTCCTTCGAGGCGTAAGCATCCGCAGGAAGTCATTAAAATATTCATTGTGACTTCTAACTGAAAATTTCTGAACCAAATAAACATTCGGATTTGTTGCCACTGTGTTACCTTCGTTTTGCGCCATTCTTCCAGATATGTCGGCCAATTGGTGCTTCTTTGGTGTTTACGTATTCAGAGATACATTTAATGGAAGAAACCAGTCTACACTACGAAGAGCGACACACTTTTAAAAGGAGAGAGTAGAATCGCTAGCCTCTGATTAATGAAAGGATAATAATTCTCATGGAATCGTTAAGATTTGGTTGCTCTCTTTCTCGTATCTTTGCGTGAAACTTACGAGTATCAAGATACGAAATAAATTCTCTTCGTCCTACAATTCCTCGTGAAAAGGTACTGCAACCAAAGCAATGAAACTATCCTATGATGAAGTATCCTGAGTTTTATCGAAAGTCCTCTGATCCATCGTCAAAAAGTGAAATCGAACGTTCGACACTTCGAGTTGTGAGTTCAGCGACTCGTTTAAACTCGAGCGGCAAATTCCACGCATTTCTCGCGAGTTTCTTCACGGCGTATCTTTCATCAATCTCCAACCTAAAAGAGCACTTTCTCTCGTGCGTACTTCTTCTCAACTTAATCGACTTGTGCTTAACTCGATGACCTACAATTCACGACATCGAATCGTCCTAAATTCTAGCATTAACGTACAAAACGGACAAACGGTGAATTTTGCGGAAGTCAGAACTTAATTCGTATTATACCTTGTCTGCATGAGACGCGGAAGGCACGACGGATAAATGTCGACAGCCTCTTCTATTTCCAACGTTCTCCACGTTTCGGCGGCATTCCGTATGCAATGAAAATGATTAAACGGTACCGTGCGTCCTAGCGAAGCCACACTAATCCGACGTTAAAGGCAAAACCAGAGTCAACTTTGGGCGCTGTAAGTTGGGAGTTATCATCCCCCATTACATACGCGCAACATGAAGCGCGAGACGCGAAACGCGAAACAGCCCGCATGCATTCCTCTTTACCTCTCTACAATTATCTCTATCTCCTTCCATTTTCTCTGTCTCTCCACCCTTCTTCCACTTTGACTTCTTTGTTAGAGTTGCATTACTCCAGCGCTCTTCTACGGTTTCGCGTCGTTCCCTGCATATTCTATCGTCCATCCTGGCATTCGCGAAAGCGTAATCAGTGTCAATAATTTCGGGAAATTTCCGAGCGAGACAAAGCTGTCGAGAGGAGTCGTCACAAAGCTCTGGCATTTTACAAGAGACGACCGGGAGAATTGAAATCCTTTGTCCGAGCAAGAATGGCCTAATTTTACAAAATGTTGAGGAGGATAGAAACGGAATTGGGATTTATGGTGTATTGTAATTTCAAAAGGAAGGACGTAGGCTTTTGGGATAATTTTTGATATGTCGAAACATCAAGATCTTGTCGGGCAAGACTATTGAAATGGAGTACTAGAGAAGAGGAGGATTTAAAGAATGTCAAGAAGGAAATACACTGTTTCATTTCTATCTTCTGCAGTATCGTAATTTTTTAGATATAGGAAATAGTTCATAGATGTTTAGAATACATGGCGAATACGGAAGACGACGAATATCAGAGTGTGAATGTTTAGTCTGTGGATAAGAGAAAATGAGGGAGTGTAATAGTCAGAAATACGAAGAATGCGTACTGTGAGAAAGAGTACAAAGGGTGGATGAGCGTTAATTTTTGGGAGAGTCAGTGGATGCACAGAGTTGAGCCATAGACACAGTTAAGCCATAGACAAAGTTGAGCCATTGGCAGAGTTGAGCCATAGACAGAGTTGAGCCATAGGCAGAGTTGAGCCACAGACAGAGTTGACCCATAGATAGAGTTAACCCATGGATAGAGATGAGCTATAGACAGAGTTCAATCATGGACAGAGTTCAACCATAGACAGAGTTGAGCCATAGGCAGAGTTGACCCATAGATAGAGTTAACCCATGGATAGAGTTGAGCCATAGACAGAGCTGGGCCATAGGTAGTGCTGACTCAGATAGAGTCTTACCTACATAGATGTAGGTAAGACATAGACCGAGTTGAGCCGTAGGTAGAGTCGAGCCATAGCAGAGTTGACTCCGATAGTGTTGAGCCATAGACAGAGTTAAGCCATAGACAAAGTTGAGCCATAGACAGAGTTGAGACATAGGCAGAGATGAGTTATAGGCAGAGTTGAGCCATAGGCAGTGTTGACTCAGATAGAGTTGAGCCACAGACCGAGTTGAGCCGTAGGCAGAGTCGAGCCATAGGCAGAGTTGACTCCGATAGTGTTGAGCCATAGACAGAGTTAAGCCATAGACAAAGTTGAGCCATAGACAGAGTTGAGCCATAGGCAGAGTTGAGCTATAGGCAGAGTTGAGCCATAGGCAAAGTCGAGCCATAGGCAGAGTTGACTCCGATAGAGTTGAGTCATAGACAGAGTTGAGAACAGTGGAAAGTATAATCTTGAGAGGAGACTTACAGAATTTGTGAGAGGCTGAGTAACAATATTTAGAGTTTCTATTGGTTAATGTGTTTGTTATTCTTTCATAGCTTTATGATATCTTTAATAAAGATATTCATTGTTATTTTCATACGTTTACTTTAGTTCCAACATAATTACAACTTGCCATCAGAAAATTAATTCTACTTTCAAGTTATCTGTCACAACAAGGCAATAGGAGTTATGGAAAATTCATGCGACTATAGATAGACATGAAACGTCTGACGGCGGCAAATGAAACTGTCAAGAATGATTCAGAGAGACGTCGGGGGTCTCCAGTTTAGCACTCGTACGAGGAAGAGAGGTTCTTAAAAATATTAACCATGCTGAAGAGCACGAAAGACCCCTGTGCTTCTCTGTTCTCCAGTCTCCCTCGTAGCTACTCTAGCTCCACCACTCCTTTCGCTCTCTACGCCTTTTTGGTGCCACGTAACAAACTGTTTCCACGGCCCCGTTATTATCTTTCCGGCCGAGGACAGTCTCGGAGAGAAGAGGAGGAAAGAGAAGGACCGAGTCGGGAACAAGAACAGGATTAATGGGCCGTCGTATCACGCACGGTGGGCGATAAAATATCGTAGGAAATATCCCTTGGACGTGGGTCGTGTAGAGTCCTGGCCATCCATGGAATTTACTCTCCGCGATATCTGCTATCTTAGATAATCTTAGCCATTAAAGGCCAGCGACTGGATGCTGTTGCTGTTCTATCTTTTTCTCTAACTTTATAATAAAAACTGATGTACCGGCTACGTTTCTCGTTGTTCTCCAGAAGCACATGTACATTTATTTAGTTACTGAGTACAAAGAAACAGAAATCATAAATGGTTCTAATGTAGCTATTAACACGTTGAACGCCAACCGTATTTCGCTAATTTCACTGTTTCTACTGAAGCGAAATTTTTTCTATTAAATTCACATCTTTATAAAACAGAAACTTGAAAGATACAGATAGATAGGTATTCAGCAGACCTTTATCTTTTAAACACATATATTTAAATATATAGTATGTCTGAAAATTGATAAATATTGCAATTTCAAAACGACATAAATTTTCATTGAATACAATAGCGCCAGTCATCGGTGACCCCCACGGCAGTCAACGTGTTAAAATATGTTTTTTTTATATATAATCTGATAATTGAAAATATAAGTCAGGAGATAACAAGAAAAAGAGGCGAGAATTGTTGAAAATTTTAAATACAATCTCTACTTCTTGTATGAATTGCAATCTCTGGAGGAAACGGGTACAGGTTTCTCCGGTATCTAAAGGTATAGAACATAAATAGGAATATTGCGCACCGAATAAGAGGGTGAACCCAGGAGGACCAGTATGGAGATAGGAGACACGGCACCCCTGTCAAGTTTCTAAACCGCAGCGGTCTGCCAAGTGGGATTCTGGTCGTTCTGCCAACCCACGGGTTAACTCGTAACAGAGTCACCAAAGCGGGGAATTACGACTGGGACCCTGGATTTTCTCAAGTTTTGAGGACTTCCGCGCAATCTCGAAAGGCTCTCGAATCTCCTCTGCTCTTCTCCGCTTCCCTTTTTTTGCTCTTTCTTCCTTCTTTTGTTTCTCTTATCTTGAACTCTTCGAGTGTCCCATCTCCGATCAAAGTATCGTAGAATTGTGTACGTGAGAATTTATCTCATTTCTTTCTTCCTCTCTTATCGAAATTCAGCTATCTTCGTTCAACGAAGAATACATTTATTCGCGATCATCGATTGAAATTTTCCTTCTCTGCGATTCGTAGAATTATACAGACCATAGGGTAAAAGATGCCAAGCGATGGGATGGTAACATCGTGGAATCAATGAATCGGCTGATTGCCGATCGACTTTGTCCCTTTCTCTCGGTATTTTAATTAAATTCCTGCGAAGAATCGAAAGTAAGGAAAAGTTCAGCAGCCGTGACTAGATGGCCCGCGGTACGCAGGTTTTAATAACCGTCCTGCATCCATGGAAGAAGAAGCTGGCAAATGGCCGTTCGGCATCGATGGTGGCTGTGGAAGTCGAATAGAGCGAAGGATATACCAACTCGACGGAGTCAAGCATCGATCCCCTTATTTCCATCTCTTTCTAATTCCCTTACTGTCTTTCCCTCCCGCATCTTTCCAGCTAAGTTCGTTCTACCATCTTTTTCATTTTCACCACGGTGTTTCACTCTCATTGCAATTGGTGATATTTGCTTGGACGATCTCGCGCTTCACCATTTCATCCATGCTTTTCTCTTTTCCTTTTCCTTCGATATTTCTCAATGTTTCTCCAATCATGTTGCAAAATTCTATGTCTTTCTATCATTCTGTGTCTATCTATTTATTTATCTCTTTCTATTCCTGAGTTATAGTATTTGTTAGGGGCTCGTTCGAACTTTAAAGATCGAAGAATTTTGCATTATGGTGCCTCTTTTAACTGTCCTTGAAGGACCACCCCTCTTTTAAAAAAGGGGGATAAATGAATATTGCTAAGTACGAATGCTGAAAGTGTTATGGCTAAAGCTGTGATGCGCCCCTCTCTTGAAGTCGCGTATGAACTTCGTGAGATTCGTTGGAGGTGGAGATTTTGAAAACAAGCAACTATAGGGTATTGACTACTTTTTTCCACCCCTTCGAAGACTTCAAGAGAGGGAAGATTTCATGGAGGATTTCAAAATTTTCAGCTGCATCCGAGTAAGCCCAGCTTGGTGAACTTGGTATTTTTGCATGATTGCTTATGTCAATTGATATTACTTATGTAAAAGTACGGTAGTAATATCTTTGGGATTTGGAATGATTAATTTGATGACGTAGAACGTTGTACTAATTGTAAGACTGGAATATTTACTGTGGCAATAATTAAACCACATAATTTAATCAGAACTTCGATTGACATGTACGTACATCAAAGATAGTACGACAGTCGGAATTATAAATGAAATGTAATTATTAGTCTTGGAACGGATTAAATTAAAACTCTACTCGGATTGTATCGTTTCATTTATTTAAAATTTCAACAATATTTAAATCAAAATTTCAGTTAAAGTATTATATGATAAAAATAACAAATTAATTACTGTAATGAAGAAAATAAAATTCAACAGGAAAAGATTTTATAGAGGGTGCTGGTAGGAGGAAATAGAAATGGCTGGTCTATGGTGATTATGTACTTAAAAACCTGGACTCTCAATTAGCGAGTCCGAGTTTAAATCCTCATTACCTCATAGAGATTTCACCTCCATTATCATTTAACAATGTCCACATCCTCGGTGGTTCGAAATCCACCCGAATCTGTAAGTCCTATGCAAATAACCACAGCAGGTGTAGCCAAAATATATTAGATGATATAGATAGATAATAATATGTTTCATGTATTTCCTCATTTTAAAATAGCCCGCCGTTTATCGGGCCTTTCATTGAATTTCCCTTCACACTCAATAAACGAAATTTTATATAAAAAAAAAACGTACTTGGCGGAGCTGGACGACCGTAACCTACAGGAATTATTTCCAGGAATCTTAACAATAAGACATTTCGATGATCGCCTCGGTATCAGTTCCCTCTTCACCACCGACGAGTATCTAGTGCTCCGCGATCGCGTTCTACAATTTTCACCTATTAGTGAGTGTAATAATTATTGTGTGTATAAAACAAGATCCTGAATCAACGAATACCTCCCTTTTTGCGGGCTACGTGGTAACTCATCCTCACAGTAGTATCAACCCTTAGTTGCCAGCCGTACGTCTGCTCTCATGCACCAAAGCAAAGAATAAACACGTTTCTAAGGTATATATAATTGTAGGGACGACGGTTTACGATCCGGTCTCCGTCATTGTTCAACCTCGGATGGTTGGCCATGTGCGGGGCCTGTTAGTTATTAGGAATTTAACACTAGATTTACCAAGCCAGTCAAAATAACTGGTACACAATTTTTTCAAAAAATTCTACGGATTTATGAGAGAGACGTAGAATAAATATCCTTTGTCCATCGTATAAAACATAAAGTACCGAATCTATCATCCTTTTCACGTCTTAATTTTCCTTGCTTTAAGGTAGATATTTAACATATTTAAATATAATAGATTTCACGCTGGTAAATCTAGTGTTAACGAAGTTCTCAAGCTTCGGGTCCCGCGGATCTACGGCCGTCCGCGGTGGACAGGGACCGGATCGTGGGCCGTCAAAATGACAAATTCTATTGGCTAGGTGAGTACTTCGCCCCGAGGCGGCCGGACCTCGAGGGGTGTTCACCAGATGTGGAATATTCCATACAAGGAGCACCCCCATGGCCTACGGACGTTTCGAGGCAATCTTAACAACTATTTTGGGACCCACCTAGACAAGAATAAAAGTTTACGTTCCCCTACCCTCGAACAGCGAGAGTAGAGAAGTGAATCGTGCTAAAGGAGTAGGGAGAACGGAGGTCACAAAAAGGGTGACTCGCGGTCCTTCGAAAAGATTTTCGGAAGCGCCCTCGAATTGTAAAAACGTACCTCTGTATAGTTGTGAATAAAGTCACCGAACCGTTGAGAAAAGAACTTTACTTCTAAATAATTTTTCCTAATATTTCAATAACTTTGTCTCAAGTGCAATTACACAATTTGTTCCGAATGAAACACAAGCGCAAAGTGTTGTAAGATCGTGAAAAAGAAAGAGAGGCGCACGGAAACCCATCCAAGGCAGCAACTCGGGTCTGAGTAGCTTAACGTCGACGATCGTCTGGGTCGGCGCGGAACCACTGCGCCAGCGACCTCTCCCTGTTGACTATTCCTTTTCACGTTTGAGTAAGCGAAGCCTTTTTTTACTTCCACTCCATTCTGATTTTTCTGAGGCATTCTATCATAATATGTGTCTTTTAACGATTCAAATCTGGCGCGTTTTTCGTCTACACTGTTAGTTTGCTCCGCTGAGTTGCCGAGTATTCGGCCAAACCGGAGCGACCAATTGCAATCGCTTTGCCTTATGGCTCTACTCTGTACACGTGCCTATTGGATATAATAAAGGTTCTAAAAAAAAAAAAATTCCTTTTCACGTCCTTTTCTGCTAAGATTCTTTATAGGAGGGCTTCTCCGCCCCGAGATCACAAAGTGTTAAATTCAAAATGTTTGAAAGTCAACCTAAAAACCCGTGTAAACTTTTTCGACTACCTGATCCAAAATAACAACGGCACTATAAATAATAAAATACGATGTTCACGTAAAAGCAGCACACGTTGATATTCAGTGTAAAATATTTCGAATTTTCAATGTGAAATTGCATAAAAGGAGAGTAAGCCCGACGAGACAAAAGTAAGCACGGAATGGTACATGATACATACGAGATATTACATAGCCCCGCTCCTAAATGTATCATAGGTAACGGTAAGCCTGCATTGGCTGAAAACCCCTAGGATATCTCCCATGAAGACATACCATGTCTATGTGGAAAAGTGGCTCGGTAATATCGGATTACTCTCGGTCGTCTCTGATGCTTCTACGGTCTTCCTATTGCTGCATTGGTCGTAATGCTACGTGTATTTTGCTGTGCGATATTGTAGAAGCTCGCGTGTAAAGGTAAGGTAACGTTATTTCCCGATACGAAGGGATATGCGCCCCATCGGCGTTGATGCTCAACAACCAGACAACGGAAATGACACAGTAGAAGCAACCCGTGGATGCGCCTAAATACGAAGCATGCACGTATGTACCTTATAAAAGCTTACCGATCGTTCGTCTCGGGTTCTTGCGCGACGAACAATTGGATCGTCAATGTAAAGGATGAGAAAGATGAGACGGGTTTATTTTACGCGTCAACTTTTTTTTCTATTGGCGCGATAAAAAAAACGGTGATGGTAAAATTGTATTACGTTTAACCCCTTGCCGTACAGTAACGAGTGATCTTTGTGATGTAATAAATTGAATAGGAAATTTTCGAGGTTTAGAAAACATGTGAAATTGTATATTTCAGTAGGTGAGACACGATAAAATAATTTCTATGATATTTATATTACGGTAATCCTCTATGTGCCTCAGTGACTAATATAGGACACATCTAACCTTCTTCAATGTCTTTTCAAACTTTGCCAAATAGTGTAATTTACCTCGGAAAACCATAAAATTCTTTTCAATTCAGTATTTAAATTCAGGTTTAATCTATTATTTGAAATGGTATTTTTGTCATTTTCTAATTGTGTTATCGTGAAAATGATCTTCGAATATCAGAAAAAATTCAGACTAGAGAGGGTTGAATTACACGACGTATCAAAGATCACTGATTCACTTTTACTTTACTGATTTACTTCTGCACTATTCAACAGTTGCAAAATAAATCGTACGGGAAAATGTTAAAAAGGCAGTTGTGCCCGGGTACTGTAAACTAGCTTTCTATACTAAGAAAACGAAAGAATCTTGTTTTGAATTTAAATTTAATCAATCAGATATATGACAAGCAGAAGAGAATTTTATAAAAATTAAGTCTTCATTCTTTCCTTTAACTACTAATCCTTTATGAATGCAAGATTTTATAATTTTCGATAATAATTCTCTGATGTACAAATTTAACACTAAAAATAACAAGATGGTCAAAATGGCTGGTTCTTTAACTTTTATAAAAATTCTTCAACTTTATAAGAGAGACATAGAGTAGATATTCTGAATTCTCCTTTTAAAACATAAATTACTGAAGTAATCACTATTTCTCGCTTTTGTATCCTACTCTCCTGAACTATTTGATATAATTAAATATAATACACCAGTAATCCTAGTATTAATGTTACACAGTATGTTAATATGAGAATAATTGTCTATGGAACAGCTTGGAAGTCCTAGTGACTGACAATGCATAAGTTGAGATGCATTCATTTTCGATGCAACGTGAGACGCGTTTCAACGTAAATACCGAAGGCCAACGTTACCCGAGAGAAAAGGGTAAATACGAATCGGCATGCACCCTAAAATTTTTACATCGATAGCTCGAAGAATCACCTATTTTGAAAACAATATCCCGAAATTTCGAAGATACGTTGTAAACATCCGACGAGGCGTTATAAATGACCTAGCTAACCCGAATCTTTCCATTAAGGTCCATCCTGTCCTTCTCTCGACAGGGAATACCGTGGCTGTTTTATTACGTATTGTCTAATGGAACACTTTCTGCATTGCCTCTGTTTCTTGGGTCTGAAACTATCGCCATAATTTAATATTTAACGGCCATCCCGAAGGAACTCGAGTTAGCTCGATCATCGAACTAATTAATGGATGTTACCAACGAAATGGTAACGCCGCATCGCTACATCCGCGAGTTTGCGAAATTCCCTAGTTTCCTGGAATCCTGTACAGGATGATTCGTGAAATTCGGACGAATTCTGCTGCCTTTTAAAGAGAAAAGAAACAAAAAGGAACTGAAGCACGTTTTTAAATAATACCAGAGTACTTGTTATCAAACCGTATATTTACCAAAGATGTACGCAGGAGTCACGGTAGAGTATTTTTTTTTCAATTAAATCAAATAGTTTGTATTACTTCGATTAATTATTTGAAATGTTCTCCCTGTAAACCTGATATTTTTGAAAAAATTGATATGTAAAACACAGTTTGTTAAAGTACAATAATATTCGTTTCGGGTATTGTTTGAAATTTGAGGAAAATAAAAAAGTTTGAAAATCATTCTATGTGTTACATGGCATCGATGTTATTTCGGGTAATAAATTACAGAATTAAAAATGGTAACATCGACGCAAAGTAGAGGCGCTTATAGACCTGACCCGAGTCGTTGGCAGGTTGAAAATTGAGCTCTTCTCCTTGAACATAAGGATAGGTTTAAGACCATTTTAAGACCATCCTCCTCGCAAGAAGCGAAAGGTACCAGATGGTTTCTAAAAGAAAAGGGAAAAACACAGACATACGCTATCTTAAATCAAGAATTACTTGCTCCAAATCATGGTAACTTTATAACTATATAGATATCTGGGATGAATAGATGTCTCGGAATGCACTGGTTGTAAAGGATGTGTCTGGTAACTGTTCAGGTAACAAGTAAATGTTTAGGTGTGAAAATCTAGTGTGTCTGAAGAATGTCTGTTTGTATAAATGAGAGTGAATCGTGGAAGACTGCAGATGTATCCGAAGAAAGGGGCAATACTTTATAAATGAGCACGAATTTAAGCGAGACTGGGTTAGCGAGTCAAAGTGTTTTGAATGAGAACTTAACACATTCGCAACCGCTGACGTGAATTCACGTCATTTTCAATCCTATACCTGGTTACCGCTGACGTGAATTCACGTCCTGCAATTTCTATTTTTGAATTCGACAACATTAGGCGCTTTGGATGACGTCTATCTCGATGACACACCTTGATCGTTCTTACAGACTTTCACGTGACATGACAACACAACAGTTGGAAAGAATCGCACAATCGGGGAAATTAAAATATCCACAAAAACGTTGAAGAGTTTGCAAAACTCATAGAAAATGTCATGACACATCTTATATATGCAAATTATATAGAGTTTCTTTATACAAAACTCATTATTTTTTCACGAATCAGACTAAACAGAAATATTAAGTTCTGTCTTTACTCTGCTTTTCCAAAATGCATGTAATATAATGCTAAATAAACTGAGCATAGTATTAACAAATGCTCTGTTATCTACCTATAAAGTAAGTACACAAATTATCAAATCTTTTTATTTTAAAGAACACATAATTACAACATTGATAGTTCACAACAAATAATTATCATTTTTATCTTTGTTTTAGCGATACAAGTTTGCGGTAATCAACTTTACAATTTCATTATTTTCGCCAGTACTCAGCATCAGAAACGGAAAAAAATAGCCGGTCGCGAATGTGTTAAGAGAGAACTATGAGCAACCAAATTTACAAGTTGTAACCAATAATTTATTTTTAAGAAAAAGAAATTTACTATTTCCCACAAATATCTCCCAAAATTGTACCGTAATCCCAGCTATCCACAACGAAACAATGAATTTTCTACAATTAGGTCATTTTCCAACTCGGACCAAGCTCATCCGCGCCCCTATCTCACTTCTAACAATAAGTTCGAATTTCCAAGCCTCCACCGTATCATTTGAGAATATCACCAACGTAACAATATTTTAACATTAAAGTTGCAACAATATCATTGCAGCGTTCACCGCAAAGTAATTTCGTTGCTATCCAACCTTCTCCCAGCGATCCAACCATACGGATAGAGTGAAAATAGCGAGTACCTTCGTGCGAATACAAGCAACGCTGTAAAGCAAGGTTCACCGAGGTATCCTGCGTAGTCGTGCCTCGTGTTTGACCTCGGTAGAATATGCGTCGATGACCATACACGAACCGGCGGTTTTGTCATTCTAATAGGCCAGCCGATGCATCAATTATAGAAACACAGGCAGTCCGCTCTCGCATTACACGCCCGCCGAATAACGCGGCCCGATTGCGCCCGATTATGCGAACAATAAATTGGCAGTCGGATGCACCGCATCCGAGACATTCGCCGTTCATTCGAACGTGACTATGCCTGCTATTCACTGATTTTTTTCGACGAATTACCTTTCATACGAATAAAATTGGGAATACTCTATAGGCTTTATTGTTCCTTCGAGATTTGTTGGAAAATTTACCGTGGGTTACATTTATCTATCGTTGTACTCCGTGCTCCGTAAATTATTCCCTTTCATTGTGCATCATCAATGTTACAAATAATAAATGAAGATCTTACTATTAGTAACGCGAGACTCGAAATAGCTGGAATACGATAGTTCATTATTTATGATTACTTATGAATTGAAGCAACATCTGTAAGGAGATACATAGCTAGCATTCAACAGAAATTAGTAGTCACTTAGCAAGTAGTTTGCTCCGATTTGTTCGTTGGATAGGGAGATCTTACTATTAGAAACATGAGACGCGAACTAGCTCGAATACGATAGTTAATAATTAATGATTGCTCATAGATTGAAGCAACATCTGTAAAAAGATGTATACCAGCCATACAGCAGAATTTAGTAGTCACTTGGCAATTAGTTTGCTCCGATTCGTTCAATGGATAGAGAGATTTTACTATGAGTAACATGAGACGCGAAATAGCTAGAATACGACAGTTAATTATTTATAATCCTGAGCTGGATTAAGTTATGTATGCCTATATAGGCGAGTCGACATAGCTGTAGTGCGAACCTCGAAATCACCCAACTTGAGAATCCAAATTATTTATGATTACTTATAGGTTGAAGCAACATCTGTAAGTAGATATATAACTAGCATTCAACAAAAACTAATAGTCACTTGGTAAATAGTTTGCACCGATTCGCTCGATGGATAGAGAGATCTTAGTATCAGTAACATGAGATGCGAAACAGCTAGAATACGGTAGTTAATTATCCATGATTACTTATAGATTGGATCAACATCTGTAAGTAGATATATAACTAGCATTCAACAGAAACTAGTAACAACTAGTTTGGTAATCTGCAAACCCAGTTTCCTAAAATAAACTATTATACAAGTTTTTACTCTAGAAAACTGGGATTGGAGAGTTCACAAACGGAATAGCACGAATACACAGTTGAAAAGGAGAGGTTTCGCTGCTCCCTACTCTCTTGGATCGAACCAGAGGAATTTCACTGGTTCGCCACTGGAAACTCACTTGTTTACCAATGACACTCACTGGTTCCGCCAGTGATCTCGGCGGCCATCAAAATTCATTGGTTTACCAGTGAATCTCACTCGCCAGCATATTCAAAAATAAAACACAGCGCAAGGTGCTGCGGCAGCGGACGCGAATTTCACTGGTTCGTCAGTGAGATTTGTATTCACCGGTTGAACCAGTAAAATCTCACTGGTTCGATCTAAGAGAGTACTCTCTTAAATCGAACCAGTGGAATTTCACTGGTTCTCCAGTGGAAACTCACTTGTTCACCAATGACACTCACTGGTTCCGCCAGTGATCTCGGCAGCCATCAAAGTTCACTGGTTTACCAGTGAATCTCAGTCGTCAGCATATTCAAAAATAAAACACGGCGCATGGCACAGTGGCAGCGGACGCAAATTTCACTAGTTCGCCAGTGAGATTTGTATTCACTGGTTGAACCAGTGAAATCTCACTGGTTCGATCTAAAAGAATAGCCATCTTCCAGTTGTCGAACTGTACATCCATCGATAAACGCTTCATAGACAAGTAAACAAGTCGAGCTCTCTTCGACGTCTCCTCGTCGTTCGCCATAGTGTTCCGGACGCGCTAAAATTTGATTTTGTCTCACTATGCGCTACTCTCTAATAACGGAAGGGAAATTCTTCATTGCGCAGGATGCATAAAGGACGACGATAGAGAAGGCGCAGGACGCAGAGACCTGTCTCCCTTGTCTGATGGCAGCGTGCTATTAATCGCATTAGTCGGACGGTAGGTCGCTTGAGTGGTACCGCTACCTTCCTCCACAAAGGCGTTGCACGCCGCTACCTTTGCTTCTGCACCGATAGATGCACTCCTTGTCGAACATAAATCGCGCGCACCAAGAAGGCACAGAATTTCTCTCGCGAAATCGAACTACCCTAATGTTTCATCGATTACATGGAATTCCCTCTATTTCGTCGCAATCACGTGGAAAATATTGCAAAGATATTCAGCGATGAAATGTTCATCGTAATTCTCGAGGAATTATATTTTTACGGAGTAATCGTCTAAATTTGTAGCTCGGACAGGGATTTGTCGAGTAAAGTGGATGGAAATGAAAATTTAGGATGAAAATACGAGAATAACGGGTACATAACAAGTTCTATATCTTTGTTATATTCTGCCGGCATAGTACAAATGGCGGGGAATATTTTGCATGGTATTTTACTGTGTACTTTGCTATAATCGTAGATTTATAGGTATACCGTGGAATATTCTAGCATCTATGAAATTTGTTTCTTTTCAGATTTATTCGAGCGCATGGATGTTGATGTGGAAAAAATTAAGTTGATTTGAGAGTGATTAATTTGAGTGTTAAAGTTACTTTACATTGATTATTAGTGGCTTGTATGTTGGACTTTTTTCAAAACCCTGTGAATAAACTCTTAAGTTCCAACTCGAATTTAATATTTCATGTACGAATAAAACTTAACCCCTTTCTTTTCTGACGGGAGGTGCAAAGGCTCAAAATTAATTCCTGAAATCAAAAGGTTTCACTGATTTCTGATATTTCATATAACTAAACGAGATATTAATAGTACAGAAATAATGAGACCTAATAATAGTTTTTGGAAGACTTCAAAATTTCCTATTCCATTTTCCACGCTACGAATCTCACACGTAGTTGTAGGCTAAGGGGTTAAAATTGATTCACAGTATTATTAAAAAACTAATAATAAAGTTTCTACGTAGGGAAAACAGTATGATCAAACTTCAACTCCTACAACCATCAATTCACACATGCACCGTAACCGTGTTAAGTTATATTAATTAATATTACAGGTAATTTACATTAAATTCCTATGCACAACGCTTAAAGGTACACCCGTCATCCGCTAACTATGGGAACTAGGTGCTGCGGTAATATCGTTAGAGCAATGATGCTCTCTTGACTTTCTGTGTGAAAGCTACCTTGACTGACAATTAACGCAATTAAACCTCCAGTGGAGTTTTTTGCTCTCTGAAAGGCAACAGCGAAACGCTGAATGTGAAAAGCATGGTTTTAAAGACTATGTCGCGCTATCAACGTTGCTTTCTAAATATAAACTTTTCAGTACATGCGAGATAAAATTAATACAAGTAGACAAGAGCTAACCTTAAGTATATTCGTTTAACGTACACCCAGAGGCATGTTAATTAAACCCTCACTTGACCCAAAGCCCGTCAATGCGATAAACCGTAATGTCGTCTTTCCTCCGTCGATTAAATCTCTCTAATCTCT
Source organism: Cerceris rybyensis (assembly GCA_910591515.1). Classification (NCBI taxonomy): domain Eukaryota; kingdom Metazoa; phylum Arthropoda; class Insecta; order Hymenoptera; family Crabronidae; genus Cerceris; species Cerceris rybyensis. The sequence goes on from OU342790.1 coordinate 14,217,847, forward strand.
TCAACATACTTCAAACTTACTCTTTATCCAATTCCAATAGCAATAAAAATGCCAAAAAAATCCATTAAATATAAAAAAAAATAGAGATATTTTTTTCAAAGAAACTATTCGATTCAAACATCAACAACACCCCCAAGGAGCGTAAGTGCAAAGTGACGACTAAGACGCCAAATCCAGTGGTAAAATAATTCCCTTAAAGCTGACCGTACGAGTATCGTAAACGAGGTCAAACACCGATGACGCGTTTTGCTGATATATTTTCGCGCGGGGTTTCGCATAATTCTGTAAAAATGTACCGAGTGAGTGGCGGTGAAGTAGGAGAGAGCGCCCTTCGAGTGGCAAAGAAAGCCGCTGTGTGCGGTATAACTTGGCAAGCCAACGAACCTTCCACTATCCCCATCCACCTCCAACGTCACCGCCACCTCTCGTGCCACGACCTCCTCCTCGCCTTTTCGTCGACTTACCCGCTAGTTCTCCACCTACATACCTACGTGAGTGGAAGAAAGACGCCGCCATTTCTATAGGCATTCATCATTCACTTCTCGCTCGACATACCGTTTCTCTCTCTCTCTTTCTTTCTCTTTCTTTCCATCTCTTTCTCATGCTATTCCTCAGCCACCCCTATTTCTCTATCTGCCCGTCTCTTTCACGGTTTCTTCGTCGTCTCTCTTTACCACTCTCTTTATCTTTCTTTCTTTTCTGTTTCTTCTAACCGTGAAACCTATCTCGTTCGAATTTGGACCATCTTACGATACCCTCCCTCCCGCTCCCGTCTTATTTTTCTCTCTTCTTCTATGATCATTTCCTGCAACTTCCGCCTCTACGCCAGTGAAATCTGCATTGATGGTAATCTACCGAGCTTTTAAACGAATATCAGTCTTTTTTCGATGGTGGCAGATACTGTAATTGTTGGTGACCGATTTTAAATGGGGAGAAATTGTTTACGGCGAGAAATGAGGAGAGGGTGAGAATGAGTGAGGAAGAAAGTGATAGAGAGAAGAGGGAAGGGATGATAGTGAAAAATGTTGGTAGTTTAAAGTTTAAAGAGACCATAAATAATATTTATATCCCATAATCTATCAGAATTAATCCCTTCATGGGTAAATCCCTTCATTTTAAACGTATTTTGTGTGTGCTCGTTTAATTAATGTTTGTTTGTGTCATTGGACCTCACAATGGATATATGTACAATGTTATTTCAATTTGATAGCAAAAAATCCATAAATAAGGAAAGACCTCGTATTTGTTCGAAAAACATAGTGGAGCACTCGTCGCGACACTGGGATAGTCGATAACATCCTAATTTATCATGTTGTAAACATTTGTAATGGTAAACACGTATTTGTGTTTTCGCACTGGAAACTTAAATATTGAACGTTTTAAAACATTACGAATAATAGAAACGTTAATAGCTTTCAGGAAATTTGTAAATATTTATTTTGTGCCCATTTCGAATGTAACGAATGAAAGGCTAATAAAATGCTCTCACAATCAGTGTACTGTTCGCGTTCACTTTGCAATTTTATTCAATATTTACCTGCACGTACTTATTTCCACGTAAAACACGTAGAGATTAATTTAATGTTGCCAATCGGAACAAAACAGTTAAAAAAAGGATCGATAATCGCGGTTCCAATTTATATGGCTTTAATTGAATGTTACTTATATTTGATATAAATCAGACAAGATAGAAATTGCAATAAGAAAATTACGCACTTTCTGTATTAAATGCTTCTTTTTAATCTAAGAAGAAATACCGTTTGGATGCGACTTTTACCTTCAGGGGTGCCTGCTACAGGTTGGACGCTTGCTTATTATGATTCAGGCTAACTCGCGAAAACCTAAATATAATGTTTAATCCGTTTTGTTATCGATGGGAAAGTGTTTGATTTTTTCAAGAATTATCAAAGATTTAACCCTTATATGTTTGTTAGAAATAGTTGCACAAAACATCCTCGAGTAATGTGTCACTCATATTATCTTTACACTTTAATTACCATTATTAATGATCTGTTACACTATATTTCAGGGATACCAAATCAAGTTACAAATATTGAAAAAGAAATTAAACATTATACCGCATCTAGAAACAGAGGTTGGGTGAAATTTCACCCCCGTATGAAGGTTAATGTCTGACCGTACGTTAATAACTAATAAAATGTAGGTCAAAGATCCCACAAATGCATAATATAATTCTACTGCGTCCAGTTATTAAAACGATAGATATAATACAGCAAGTATGAAATATTAATCGGTACAATTCATCAAATAATTTATCTCAAACATCGAACCGTTAAAGCTGTCCAATTTGTCCAATCGTCCAAGATTCCTTCATCTTAGATCCGACCTCTCAATATTATACGTCCCTCTTATAAGATCACGACGAGGCACAACAATAATAGTAATATCAATATGTAATTAAAGAACGTTACATTCTACTGTTCTAATAAAACAATCATCCATATTCTGATACGCGGTGTCTCTATGTACACAAAACACCTCCGACACAAAGAGCGTAGCATCAATCGGTGTGCAAAGGAAGAACGAACAAGTCAGGATACGCGTGTAACATTGACTTGTTTACACGATCCTCGTAGTATTCGCGAGAAAGAAAAGCACGCGTCAATACACACGAACGTTCTCTCATCGCAGTATGAAAAACAGGTCGTTCCCTTTCCGAAACGCACAAACTGCGCGTCAACAATGGTACCATTTACTACCCCTGCTTTCCAAAGTAGTCATAGCCCGAGTGCAACAACCTTCCGTTATCACGGAGATCTCATTGTTAGTTGAGACACTGAGGCGTTCAAATAAAAAAAGTAATTCACTCACCGATAGATATCTTATCAGGAAACGCCGCAGGTAGAAGAATCAAAAGGACGCTCAACGCTGCAGTCATCAGGTTGGCAGTGGACGTTGGTCTGCTAATACGGGAAGAGTAACCAGGATCCTTGCTGTTTCCAATCATTGTAGACACCGCACCGAGAAAAATCGTCGCACGACGTCGCCGTCGCGACGAGGGTGGTCCACCCGTTTCGTGAACAACCGGGAGCATCTTCCGCGCTCCGTGGTCTGACACAAACTACCGTCCTCCACTCGGCGTGAACTCGATCTCGCTTGAACCGCCCCAGCATCCCTCTCTCACCCCGGCGTTCGCGTCCCCCGCGCCACCGGACCCTGGAGGAGGCCCCCATCCGGCTAGCCAGCCACCCTTCTCTCTCCACCGACACCCTTCGACTACCCCCTCGCACTCATCCCCACCCCCGATGGTACACCCATCCTCGCGCACCGTTCACCCCCGTCCCTGTGTCCTTTTCTCTGCCACCCTTCACGCTGCGGATTCTGCTCTCTGTTCAACCTTCGTCGTCATCCTCCAACGCACACCTATATGTTCGGAGTATATCGTGCTCTCTCGTTGTGCAACGCTCTCTGTCTTGCTTCGAACGAATCGTCGGAAGTAGGGGAAGGGACGCGCGCACGTTAACGCGCATCTTACGATAGCCGCGCACCGCGCGCGTTTAGCACGCATGGCGTTTCCTGCTACTGCTACTTTATATCGTTGATACTGATACAAGGTTGATGTTGTCACTCGGTCGGTATGATCGAGGAGTAATTAATGCTAGTGTTGTAGGAATGGTAAAAAAGTCGATTGCGATTGATTGGTCGGTTGTGATTCTTGGTTGGTTGTGATTGATGGGGAACGATTACACGTGTAAACCTGTTCTGCCATTGGTTCTTATTATTATGCTGGAGAGAAGCTCGAATGAGAAAATTTGAGGGGTTTTGCGGGAAATTTGATAGGTTGCGATGTATTTTTGAAAAGAAGGTGATTAGAAGTTGGTCGTACCGGTACTAGCGGACTTGGAGTGGGATAGAAAGTATGGGAAATGATTGCCGCGTAAATGGGTTAAGGGGTATGATTAGGATTCAGATAGATTGAGTCATGATAATTTAAACGTCACGCTTGGAAATAATAGGGCTTTATGCACGTGATAAAATGGCCGATGTTAGTGCTTCTGTAACAATTGACGTTCTATGTCTGACAATGAAAACAATACGTTGCTTCTATAATTTTCTCTTAAACTCGTATAACTACTGTCGAGACCGAATTTCTCTGTGCTTGGATTCGACGTGAGGTAATATAAAGCACGGCATAAAGGAAAAGAGTTAACCTTTTACTATATCCATCTTGAAACGTCAGGGATACTGGGACGATTGAAACACGTTTGAGAGCTTTGGTCGTTTGCGAACACGTAAAACGTATGTACTTGCGCAAAACCGTAAAATGACTATTCAACGGGATAATCAAGGAATTCGAAATACGAAATTTATGTTATTCGCGTGAACGTCGGATTGTTTGAAAGTAGTGCACGCTGCGGGATCAGTGTCAATTGTACGTGATTGAGGGAAAGTTTGTATGGAGTCAAATTGCACGTAAAATTTCTAATGACAATAATGGATGCGTACCAGTATAAATTCCAATGTTTAGTTCTCTCGTTATTTCAAGTATTTCTACACAAATTATTTCTATTTGCACAAATATTTAGCACTAAGCACATTCCACGCTCTGCGTCCGAACGCCTGAAAAATTATGGCGGGCCAACCTTCTCGAGTATCGCAATTTTCGATATATCGATTGTAACAGTACGCCTGTTCGATGCGACGCTTATTTCAGTGCATTCAGTGTGAAGCAACGTTCAGACGAGAAACTGTGAGTTGTAGACAACGTTTGGGATAGGTTATAATGCGGTTGAAGTGACAGTTGGTGAAAAATTGTAATATACAGAATTGTGGGACTGATATAACAAGGAAATTCGGAACAATGGATCCAGCCTTACTCAGAGAGCGAGAGCTCTTCAAAAAAAGAGCTCTCACGACACCAACGTAAGATATAATGATAATTTTTCCTGTCCAGTTTAATGTTTCGTGGAGATTGGAATATATGTTTGAATTTCCTAGCGATCCTCTAGAAATTTGCGTTTCTTTTTCCAGAGTAGAGAAGAAAAAAAGGGAGCAGGATAAAGATTCTAGTAGAGATGAACCGCTTAAAAAGAAACCTAAACCATCCTCGGCATCGACAGGTCCAAAACTGGATATGGTTAACTATAAGACCATGTCTGGTAGTTCCCAATATAAATTTGGAGTTTTAGCAAAAATAGTAAAACATATGAAAGCAAGGCATCAAGATGGAGACGATCATCCTCTATCGCTGGAAGAAATTTTGGATGAAACGAATCAGTTAGATGTTGGATCTAAAGTAATAATAATTAACTTTCTTTGAGAGTATTAGCATTGGACAATTGTGCAAATATTTTAATGTATTTGTTGTCTGTAGGTAAAACAATGGCTGCAAACAGAAGCTCTTCTCAAGAATCCAAAAATAGAAGTGACATCTGATAGCAGATTTTCCTTCAAAGCCATGTACAAAATTAAAGATAAGAAATCTCTCTTGAGACTATTAAAACAACAAGATCTAAAAGGTCTAGGAGGGATTTTGTTGGAGGATATCCAAGAAAGTTTGCCGCATTGTGATAAACATTTAAAAGTATGTGTTCCTATTTCGATTTATTAACGGTACAATGTTATTCAGAGCTGTAAAACCTTGTCATTAATTCCAGAGTTTGCAAAACGAGATATTACTTATAACGCGACCATTAGACAAAAAGAAAATTGTATTTTATAACGATAAGACGGCGCAATTTCCAATAGACGATGAGTTTCAAAAGTTGTGGAGAGCCGTTGCTGTGGATGCCATGGATGATCAAAAGATTGACGAATATCTTGAAAAACAGGGAATTCGTTCGATGCAAGATCATGGCCCCAAGAAACCTGCACCTCTTAAAAGAAAGAAACCTAATAATAAGAGAAAACAATTCAAAAAGCCAAGAGACAACGAACATTTGGCTGATGTTTTGGAAACGTACGACGAATCAAAGTAAATATATAATATTTGTAAATAAAATGAACCAACAGTTTGAGTTTCGAAATGGATAGAAGTATAATTTCTTGCTGCAACATTTCCTGCGGAAGATTCTCTGCTTTTGAAAAGTGAGGTTACAGTATTACGTGTCATGCTGATATAATAAATAGGTAAAGTATTTATTGTCATAATATTTTTTATAAGTACAAAATAAATATAGATTAACTATCGCAAGTTACAACACCTATCACGATGCGTTCATGGTAAATCTTATCAAACGAACGAATCGTCAAATTCGCACAATATTGTGGCGAATCTCAACGTTAAATTTCAAAACGAACAACTGCTATCATATTTCTCGATAGCTTTTATACAATTTTATACATAATTAATACATTCATAGATTAACATTTATCGATCGACTAAATTCAACTAGAAAAAATTGTCGATATGTAAAAAAATCTCGATCATATATTTCTGCAACGTTGACAAGCTCATGATGTGTAAAACGTACAAATTCTTAGATTACATAAAGTTTAAGATAATTTTATCAAATACGTATTAACAATGTTGCAAGATCTTTGGTATTCAGAATTCTAATTATCGTTCGTACGTTTACGCGTAAAAAATATGTAGATTGAATTTCTTAAAAATTCTCAAAACGGTACGATTAAATCGCTCTGGAAACGATATAGATATATTGTTAATCATCGTCTTGTACCGTTTTGATAACGTTCCATATCAGTAAATTAAGCAACGCCATATTAGTCTTTCGGAAGCGCCGAGTCACTTTTCCCTCGCGAATATGCACGTGTGGCTTTACTACCAAGCATTCTATCCAAAAGCGATTGTTTATTCCTCCTTCGAGCTGCCAAAACTTCCCGACACAATTCGTGGAAAGATTCGGCAACTTGGGCAACCTGCAAGAAATCAAATACTTTATAACAAATTTGAATGACCTTGTCTTTCGATCTATACACGTGAAACTTTTCGCTCTATCTAGAAATCCTTGACCGCGATAATTCAATCTTTAACTACGGATCGATTCAGTAAGTCATAATTACGGAGAAACGGAAAAAGATTCTTTGCCGCCAAATGTAATAAAAAGTTTCAGCTATGTTAAACTGAAGAGAGAATACTTCGAATTAAAGAAATTTAAAGCACTACAACAATAGGGTGGAAAAAGACGAAAATGTCAACGATCCTTTTACGATCAATCCTTTGCTCAAAATAACTAAAAAATTATCATTTAGTTTAATCGCAGCCTTTTTGAAGAGATACATAATGTTATAATTTGACTCATAAGATACGAACATTCGCAATACTTCCTTCAAACTTTAACGTTAGATATCCCAAATACAAAGGTCTATTCAGACGAACCCACTTACATCTCTTTGGTTATTTTGATCACGTAATTACTCATGAAAAGCTCATTGAACTCCAGAGTTCCTACCTTTTGTTTTATACTTCAGCATTAACAGCTGAGGTCATTTCATTCACATTTCTCAATTACATAAATTTGAAGCATACTAAAATGAAAAGAAAATATACCTGTTCAGCTGCAGTCACCTCGCTGAACCAGCATTCAAAATCTTTGGCCAATATTTCACCCTCTTCTGCGCTAACTTGTCTCAAATGTACCATATCAGCTTTGTTCCCCACCAATGCAAGGGGCATCGTTGCCTCCGGATCGGCAACCGCGAGTGCCTCCTTCGCCTTTCTGACAAAATTGAACGATCCCCTGTCCGTTATCGAGTAAACTAGAAGTAAACCGTCCGCCCACTGCAGAGTTTCCGTGGACGGTAATTCATCTTCGCTCTGAAATGTTTATCGTTACTTGCTGTATACAATATCGTCTTCGGCCTGCCAGCGCTATCGTTCGCTATAGACTTGGCTTATCATTTATAAAAGTATTACCTTTGGGCAGGTGTCCAAAATTTCAAAAAGAATAGGCTCACCGTCTACCAGTACCTCGTGCTTGTATCTGTTCTCTAAAAAAAAAAAGAATGGCCATGAGGGCCAGAGTTTTTTTTAATGCGGGAAAAATAATTCAACCCCCGCAGATGCGTCTAAAAGAAATCGCAAGATTCTGAGGATACTGAGAAAAAGAGCAGAGGGAAAGAAAGAGAGAGTAAAAAGATTGTTCATAAATTTTCATCGTAGTGGTAAATATAGCCGAAGAATCAGGTGCTCCATCGACCGCTAAGTAGATCTTTCCGACCAATTTAGTTTTAGATCCCGGCGTAGCACGTGCTCCTAAGAACGCCGCTTTTCTCTCTCTGTTTTCCTCTCTCTCTCTCTGTGTCTGTATTTGTACAAAACAAGAAGTATTCTTCGAGTATCAACCTCGCATTAGTACCCGTCCTGTCTAGTGTCAAATTCGTCTTCGATAAATTTAGACCAGACGCGGGTCGAGGTATGCGTAAGAAGAGTAGACGCGCGGCCTTTGAAGCCTCTTATAGTAGCTGGCAATTTTTCAAAATAAAAAAAGAGAATAATAATAGTCAAAGAAACGCATCATTCAATATTATATTCCATTCATATTTTACTATAATTTACACCGATCCATCGTGCTCTGTATTATTATTGCACGGTGTGTTACAAATAGAGACGTTCCTCACCTGACTGGTGGTCGTATTCCCCGATGTACCGCCTCGTTAGAAATCTCACAGTCAGTGCTAGAATGCAAATATGCATAGGCCGTAAGAAAATATATTGCTAAAACACTCGAGGAATTAATGCAAATCGGTTGTGCATTTCCTGAACAGGAACGTGACCGATTCAAGGTAATAGCAAATTATACTTTGCACTTGTTGACATACCGAGAATCGTATGCGGTAAGAGTGATACTGGTAGTGGTATTTAATATACATCATATTTGTAATAAAATATTTATGATATAATTTGCAATGTAATTTACAATATTACGGCACTTGTCACGACTGTACGTTGAGGAAGGTGACATGTACCAGATTACTCTCGCGCTTTGATACGAGTTTCGTATTTCCATTCAGTGAGAAGTGTATCCACATTTTCCACGAAGTCCTGTATCCCATTTGCGACGTCTCGTTTTAACGATAATTGTGTCAACTCTGTATTCTGTACAGTTTACAATTGAAGCACTTTTAACGATAAAAAAAAAGGTAAATAGATTCTCTTGGTTACTGTGTGGATTGTTGGATCGTAGAAAGAGAAAAAGAAAGTTGGAGAAGGGGAGTACTAAATGGGTGAAATATTTTCTACAATTTTCTCAGATCAATTCTTCAGTGAAGAATACAACGAGTCTTGCTCGATACGATACGTGCCTCGACATATCGCGATTCGATCGAGAGAAACGAGAGCTACAGCCTAGTGACCCGCTTCGAGGTATACCACACTATTTTTACCTCGAACTCGAACCTGCCACGGCGCCACAAAACCTTGCACGAGCGTTAAACGCCACCGTGGTTTGTTTCACTTGAAATCCAATTGAAAGTAACTTTTTTATCGGCATGAGCAACAGCTTGCTCCAATTAAGTTTTTTAGAGCTTTGCGTCCAATTACAACTACCGATTTTGTATATCTTTGATAATTTTTTGAAAACAAAGGGTACTTTTGTTCCATGGAGTTATAATTGTTAAGCAATTATGTCAACAAGTAGAAGAACCTTCGGAGAAAATAAAAATGATTTAAGGACCAAAGTAGGAATAATGGGCATGTTTGACGTTTTTAGAGCTCCGCGTGCAATTGCTGTTACCGATTTTGTATATGTTAGATAATTTTTTAAAAACGGATACCTTTCTCCATCGAATTTGAATTGTTAAACAGGTTTGTCAACACGTAGAAGAACCTTTGAAGAAAACGAAAATATTTAAGGATCCCTGTAGGAGTGATGGACATGTTTGAAGTTTTTAGAACTTCGCGTCCAATTACGATCACCAATTTTTTATATGTTTAATAAATTTTTCAAAACTACGGATACTTTTGTTCCATGGAGTTTTAATTGTTGAGCAATTTTGTCAACAATTGGAAGGATCTTTGGAGGAAATAAAAGTATTTAAGAAGCACTGTGAGAATGACGGACATGTTGAAGGTTTTTAGAACTGCGTCCAATCACGATCACCAATTTTTTATGTGTTTCATAATTTTTTCAAAACTACGGATACTTTTGTTCCATGGAATTTTAATTCTCAAGCAATTTTGTCAACAAATGGAAGGATCTTTGGAGGAAATAAAAGTATTTAAGAAGCACTGTGCGAATGACGGACATGTTGAAGATTTTTAGAACTGCGTCCAATTACGATCACCAATTATTTATATGTTTAATAATTTTTTCAAAACTACGGATACTTTTATTCCATGGAATTTTAATTGTCAAGCAATTTTGTCAACAAGTCGAAGAACCTTTGGAGAAAATGAAAAAATTCAAGAATCATTATATGAACGATGGACATGTTGGAACTTAAATTAAGAAATTAACGTAACTTTAACGAAACATATCATGGAATCTATATCAAGTTTCATTCGATGAGTGACAAGACAGCGTGAATCTTTCGAACGAAGTATATTTGTCGGCAATTGGTGTATTTACGTTGGAATCCTAAGAGCAACGTCGTTCAGACGTTTTTGACGGTGTCGCTCATTAAAAGTTCGCAAGTCTCCGTGCCAATTTTGCACGTCGATCAATACGAATAAACTAATTTTCCCCCCATTTACTTTTTCAATCGGGCGATCGGCCAGTTCGTACAACATAAAAATTCATGAGTAGTCAAACTGACGGCAATGGGTGTAACAAAAATTTCAAAATACTCTGAGATGAAAATGTCGCTTTCGAATTCTCGAAGAATTGACGTCAGGATACAATCCCCTGTAACAGGTACGATCCAAAGGCTGACGAGGAAAATGTTGAAATAAAAGTTTATAAATAGCGTATACACATTTTGCGGTCAGTGTGGGACGTACAGCTGCCGTGATCCGAGCAATTATTTACTCACCTATGCCTTTACACGTGCCATTACCAAAAATACACGCGTTTGGCTCCTCTCGGAATCCTGACCACGTTTCTCGTGCACATTCCCATCGGTTGGACCTTCGTCTTCGCGTGACACGTGCACTTGTACTTGAATTAACTTGGAAGATTGATTATCATCTCCAGATATTCCATTTCTCCCCCATATCCCACCCCCCTTGTCGAATTTGTCGCGTCGTTGAACGTTGATGAAAATAATTCATTCTAATGATGTATACGTATCAATTTTGGACCTGATCCATGAAATCAACGGCTGATCCTCTTATATAGTGTGATAAAAAAAAGTTTGCATTTAATTATATTCCGCTGTGGCAACTTAACACTAGATCTACGGCAGCCGTCAAATTGACGGGTTTCTACATTTTTTTAAACATTTCTCAAATTTATAGAGAAAGAGTACAGCAGATATTTCACGTGCATCTTATAATCAACGAATTGTTTAACTGATCGTTTTTTTTGTCGATTGATTTATCTTTTTTCAAAGTAATTATTTAATATATTTTAATACACCAGATTTAGCGGGCGTAAATCTAGTGTTAATACTAGATTTACGGACATTAAATCTGTCGTACTTGAATATATCAATACTAGGTTTTCGAAAGCCGTCGAATTGATGGATTTCTACCTTTTTAGAAACGCCTTCCAAACTTATAGGGATGTGGTACAGCAGATATTTCACATGAATCTCATAATATACAAATTACTTGACTGATTATCTTCTTCGACGCCTGATCCCTCTATTTCCAAAGTCAAAGTTCCAGTGGAACAGATTTCACACCTGTAAATCTAGTGTTAAATAAGTTGCTTGAAAAAAGAGGAATCATGTGGCAAAGAAGCTAATAATTTGAGTAATTTGTGTATAAGATACACATGTAATATTTCTTGTACCGCTTCTCCATAAACTTAAAAAATATTTTTAAAAAGAAGAGGAACCCATTAATTAGACAATTTACGTAATTCAAGTGTTAATAAACATAAATGACTTCGGCGTTTCGATTGACACGGTACAAATTTCAGTGTTACACGAGAAATTTCACGGTTTGCGCCAAAGTAATAGTAGATGGATATTTTACACGATATTGTTTCAAATACAAAGTTCTCTACAAGATGGTGGTCGTAAAACAATAACGACTGATGTGCGACTTTTTTGTCGAATGTAACCTAACGAAATCTAACTGTACATCCAACTCTAATCGTGGAGTTGTAATTAATTTCGCTTTACCATTACGGTAAATACAGCACAGGTAGATGGAATGATATTCTATATTATTGCTGTTTTTTTAATTGAAAAAGAACGTTATCGCTCTGCACAGAATACAGGAAAGAAGAGGAGACATAATGTCATTGGTACCGCGAAAGAATACTCGAGGAGTGGTACCAATTCTGAATGAGAATTTTGTTAATATTTAACATTGTAAATTTAAGACGAAACGATACAAATGGGACGGCAGATTCGAATTAAAGAGGGAATCTTAAAGATAAGAAGTACCTACCGCTTTTTCCAACTCCGGGTGCTCCGATCACAGCCACCTTTACCTCGCATAGCGAACTCTTCTTCCTCCGAATACCTCTAATTGCATTTGACGTCATACTCCGCGCATTTGCCACTGCACAAAGTATACAGCTCCATAATGATTACAAAATAATAATAATTATAGGAAAATCATGCATAATAATAGGCATGACGAATAAAGCGCATGAAAGGGTGTGAATAAACTTTAGAAATTTAGTCACGATTACATATTTCCTTGGCTTATTTCCATCGCGTTAAAGGTTCCTCCAAATTTTATGCGAAACATCGCAGAAACCGACACAGGTAACACCCGACTAGGTCTTATCTTTGCCAAAGAAAACACATCGTGTACCAAGGCTTACATATGCGTTACATACATAAAATGTCGACGGATAATCTCAATTGGATAATTTCGATATTTATGAACTGCAAGAAAATGTTCTCCCGTTTTTGAATGAAATTACTTTGTCTTATTTGATTTACCCATCACTAATCTGTACATTGCGATCTTAGAGAAGACAGGGAACGCTTTCGAATATCCTACGCGTTTCCATTTACCGGGTGTCTCGTGTCTCTCCCTCATCGGAATCAAAATGGGACCATCTGCGACGATCTTCCGAGGCATTCGCCTCGTGTTCTCCTTCGAACGAAAGTTTAAATACACCGCTGCTCTTCGGAGGGTTTACGTAGAGAAAGAGAACGGAAAGAGGGGAGGAATAGAAGTGGAGAAACCACGTAGAAAGACAGGGAAGAACGAAGAAGGAAGGTAGAAAGGAGAGGATACGATACGATGGGTACATTAAAATAGAACGGTTCGCACATGTCCCGTGGAATCTTAAGAATTTACTCCGGCCGTCTAACAATGTACTGCCGTTACATACAAGTTGCGTTACGGACGAGGAACTTTCATGGGTCTAATGCCTTCGTTGTTTGTGTTTCGATGTCACGGATCCGCCTATGGTGATTGCGCAATTTCAAATTTTTTTCTATCATTTTACCGAAAAATGTGTCCCCACGGATAACGATCATACTTGCGTCAAAGTAACGGGGCACGTTCTTCATTAAGGTGGAACCAATCTCGTATGAACATTTGTGGAATTTCCATGAGATAAAATATCCAACGTATATACAATACATTATTCGATGAAAATGTCTCGGGTTACTTGTATTCCTTTAAAAACCTACTTACCGATCCTCTACGGTAAACACACGTCTAACGTTCCGCTGTCGTTCCCCGTTACACTTTCTATCAGCTCGCGAAGAAGCAAAACATCGTATCTCCAACTTTCAAGAAGTACAAAGAAAACTCCTGTACCATTAACGCATAACGGTATATTGATTCAATTAACTATTCAAAGTAACTCCTTTGAGTATGAGGAATGAAAGAAAAATCCCGAAAATAGATCCCCTTTCGGATCGAATGGAACGAAAGTTTCCCAAAATGGTAGTCTTCGATGGTCATTCGCGGATGTAAAGATAAAATTCGTCGAAACGAATGAAATTTCGCGGGCCGCGTTGTCACGTGCTTCCTGACAATTTTACGGATCCGTAGCGTGATCCGGCGCGCTTCTTGGTCTCCGCACGACTGTCTCTCCCCATTCTCTTTTGGCGGCTCGCGAGGCGGTCTCCTTTATTGCTCTTAAGCCACGTACGCGCGATATCCACTTCCGGTACGGGAATGCGCACAGACGAAGGTCGTGATACGAGAGAACTTCGTGCTTTCTGTGGATTTAAACCAGTACCCGGTTTTACTCATTCCGATTGGAATTAGGACAAATATTGACTGGATGGTGGTCTTGCAACAGGGATATAAAATAATTTATAGTTTCGCGAAATACCAGCGTGTAATTCTTCCGGATGCTGTTGCGAAGATCGCAAGGGTGTTCTGGTAATAAATTAGCATACATATTCGTAGAAATAATTCTCGAGTGATTTCCGTACTTGCTATTTCTGATAGGTGAAAGAATCTGCGCGTTTCTGTGGAAGAAGCAAATAAGAGCAACGGGGTTCCGTATTTATTCCAGCAATAGTCTGCCGATGGATGAATAATGTAAAATTCAGTGATTGAGCGTAAATGGTATTTTTTAACGTTTCTGAAGAGCTCTTGTTTTTACCATTTTTTTCTTATTTTGGTTTTTTATTTGATGACAATTGGAGAGGAATCTTAACAATTTGATATGGCAGAATACTAATTTTGCCGACGGTCTGAATCTTCGCAACAGAGGGTATGATCCTTCTTGGTTAGTGGAGCCACTCGTTGGTGTCTGTTTGGATCTCTTCCTTTTCGACCTCTGCGGGTTTTACCCCGGATTTTCTTGATGCTTCCGGGCAACCACCGAAGATCCAATTTACCGCCTTCAACAGGGCAGGTTTCATCCCTAAATTCCACCCAAGTGTATATGCATTAAAATTAGATTTCTATTTAACCCTTTCGCACCGGACGGGACATGTGCTGTCCCAGTCTGTAAAATTTTTGAAATTACGGCTGGGACAACATATGTCCCAATTACTGAAAAAAATCTAGAACAGAAAATAACGCCAAGTTGGGTCTCCAAACTGATTCTAAGGTCGTCTCATTCGTTCTGAGTCCATAAATTTCTCATCTCGATCGTCCCCAATCTAGTCAAGCAAGCGACAACTGTTAACATTGCTCAGTTTTAGGCATAAAAGTTATTTTATTTAACACTAGAACTACCGGCGTTAAATCCAGCATATTTCAATATATTAAATAAGTAGTTTAAAAAAGGAGGAATCGATTGGCGGAAAGAATGATCATTTCAGTGATTTATGTGTTTATATTCTCTGATTTGTGATGGACGTAGAATTTTTATTTCATGGGTCTTCTATGGACTTGGAGAATTTTTGGGAAAAATTGTGTACCAGTCATTTTGACTGGTTTGGTAGTTCTAGTGTTAATAATCGCTTGGAGGAGAAATAACTGGTCCCGGCAATGAGGCGCACTCGGACTGGATTTTTCGCCGTATTGAAAGGGTTAATATCGTTACAATGCTCTCTTTGAGGCACAATGGGGTGAAAAGTGTCCCACCTCTTTGATACGTAAAGATGCACGATGGGACATTTTTTCCCACCTCGAAAATTTATATTATTATATAACTTTGTGAATAAATGTAAACCAACTTAGTTCAATTAAAATTTAAAAAAAATGCATGTGTTATTTTGGTCATTTTATTCGTTGAATTCTCGTGCCTCAAAGAGTTAATGCATGAAATAGATAAAAAAGATTCTTTCGTATCTTGACACGTCGACCTACCGCCTTTCCTGCATCTCGTATGATAATGCTCAAAGTTGCAACCGTAATCGTAATCGAAGTACAACGAATCGTCGGAATTCTTGTGAAATGTACAATGTTCTTTTTGAGGTTTGACGTCAAGGTCGTGTTTCGAATTTCCTCGTTTTCTGTGAGAATTTTCATCATCGGCTTCTTCTCCTCTATCCGTGAAGTGAGAATCGGCGCAACAGTATTTCCTCGGTGAATCGTTTAGTAGTTTCACCTTACGACTGTTATTTTTCAAGGTACTCTCATAGGAACGTGTTACTTCGTTCTGTTTCTAAATAAACATAATATTTTTGTTAATATGTAAACATCAACGTGGATGTAAAATTTCAGTTTTATGCTGATAAAAAAACCTGTTTCATTTTAGTTTGAGCAGACGGCTTCTGACTGGCCATTTCAAAATTACTCTTGCGCTCGTTAACAGACACTCGTGATTTTGATAAAAAGCGATTTTCACCGTCATATTTCTTACAACAATCCACGTGTGAATTTTCATGTTCCATTTTCTTACGTCCCATAGAATTTGTCACATTCTGCGAGGACCTGAAATATAATCAACATGGTATTAATAGATATTAACCGTTTGAGGGTTTTAAAAAATTACTTCGAAAAAAGCCAAAAGCCACTTTCGCGCTCTTGAGATTTTATTTCAAAATACGGTAAAGTTGGTGTTTTATTTTATGTAGTGCACAACAAGAACAATCTTCTCATGCTTGTATCCTAATTTGGAATTACTTTATATTATAAAAGAGAAACCTGATGCATTCTCAACAAAATATCTTAACAAAGTCTTCCTTCAATTGTCAACATTGAAAAAATGTCCTGTGACTTTTCGACACAAAAACTGAAGGGCGGCGAAAGTGGCTCGTGGTACGCAAACGGTTAATATATAAAATTTATATTTTGTGTAAATTAAAATTACCTGTTAATAGGAACTTTATTAACATGCTCGTTATCCTCGGCAAAATCTATGGTATATTCTGGATAATCACTGGAACAGCATTCAGCTCGATTCTTATGCCGATTCTTTAGATATATCATCTCGTATTCGGAGCATCCCGGACTGTCCATTTGTCGCGTGAAATTCACTTTGCTCTGTTTGCCAAAATCTTCTTTTTTCTCCTACCACAGCAATTTTTAACGAGCAGTAAAACAAAAATGGGTCCATTAATTTGTTGAACACTCAGATATTTACCATAGCTGTGTTACAATTGCTTCGGTCTTTGATAGGCTCCTCTTGTGCCGAGTACGAAACATCCTGTGACTTCAGTGATAGCTTATTTGTCGAAGTGGAACATTCTTTGTATTCTATTCTCTGATGAGGATCCTGTAAGATCACCAGATCGTCGTCGAATTTTCGATCGATTATCGACATCTGTCGTGGGCTTCCGCTAAATGAAAAACACGATTGTCACTCTACTTAATTCCCTAACAATGAAGTTTCTTCTTTACGACTTTTAGACAATAATTTACAGGAATTTGCTAACATATGTAATATTAACACTTTGACTGCCATGGGGGTCACTGGTAATTTCCTGTAACTTTTAAATTGTGATATTTATGAATTCTCGGAGATACTGAATATTTAAATATCGACGGTAAAAAGATAAAGGTCTGCAGATTATTTATCTATGTGTAGCTTTTAAGTTTCTGCTATGTAAAGATGTGAATTTAATAGAAAAAATTTCGCTTCAGTAGAAATTATGAAATTTGCTAAATGCCGGTGGCGTTCAACGTGTTAAAATACTGGAAAAAAGTGAAGTACCTGAAACAACGCAGCAGGCATTCAGCGTGTTAATTATATCTTTTAATTGTATTTTTCAATGATATTTCACAAGAGAATCTAATCGGTACCTTATTAAAAATGCATAATTTTCAACGGTAGCGCCATTTAACCGCTTCAAATCGCACAGACTAGAGTTCAAATATTTCTGCAGTTCCTCGAGTTTGTCAGAGTAAAAATATCGTGGTTTTACAATTTCCATGCAAGGTTCGGAAGTGTTCTTCACGACAGAACTACGAATACGATGACCAGATTGTCGATGATTTCGTTCTCGCTTCTCGTCCTTGCTATGCTTCGATTTGTTTTTCTTCACCAGTACTCTGCAATATTTCATCATACTTAAGTCTCCTCAAACAAGGAAAATAACACGACTAAATTGTGTAAAATTCAGTAGGAAAGTTCGTCCGCATTGTTTTTAAATATCACACGAAAAGCGAAGAAAAAAAATTTCAATGAGCATCGAAACGATTAGCCAGTCACGAAGACACGGACAAACGAATTGAAAACATCGTTTATTTTCCTCCTCATGAGTAAAAAATAATGTTGCCCGATAGTAACATCGATGACAATTTTAATTCAATGACCTCGGCGAACCATCGTCGCCCGGGATACATTTCGTTTTGCCCCGGATTCCTCGTGGATTCCCGTAATCCACCTCGTTATCAAACATTTCTTGGGAAAGCTGTTTCTGCATCGCCGATGATTGATCGTAACGAGCACGATGATACTTGGACTTGATCTCTTCGTACACATAGTCATTCTCATTAATATTGAGAGCCGATTTCAAGCCATTCGCAGCGAAATCAATAATTATGTAACAAGCTCTTCGTGCGTCTGTAAGGAGTGGTAATACATGGTCATTCTTTAGTCTCTTCTTACGAGATATCTACTCGATTTACTCTCCGGTAATTATACTACTACAATCTAAAAGGTTACAAGAATAAGATCAAAAAAACTCTTAACCGTAAGCTCGGTGGAACATTAAAAACAGAAATCGGCTCAAATTTCACCGATGCGAGTACCAAATGACACAATTACGTGGTACGTAACAATTATACGAAGCGATTATTACACGGGTCACAAACAAGTGCATATAATCAACATCTTTTGCAATAAGCATCCTCTCTTCATCGCACTTTCGTTTCCTTTTGATACTCACGTGGCCGTGACTCCGGGACATAGTACAAAACAACACCGGACAGCATCAGCAGGATCAGAGAGAGCCGTTTCAAATATCCGATCCATCCAAACAGGCAGAAACTGTCCTCCGAATAATCTGGCAATGAGGCAGAGATGGAGCTCGTTTCGATTACCGAAAACACTTTCACTTACTATCCCCGTTCCACGATTTCGTTGCGACGAATTGCACCGCGAGTAAGATGAGAAGTGTGAAAATTTTCATGATCATCGGGAATCCCAGGGAACACTTGTGCATTGGTTATTCTCGTTGTCAAATTACGTCCAAAATTATCATGATGATAAGAGAGTGAAAGATGAAACGGAAGGCGACATCCGAGGCCCATCGGAATGACGTTTGCCTCGAGGCAAACGACGATGGGAGCGAATTTCACTTCGTTTCGTGTCGCTCGTTTTGTATAGAAATGGAATTTGAATTCGACACTCCGTATACGAGGAGAAGGCTTCCTCTGTTGAGTTACGTGTGGTAAATACATGCATTCTGGATCGAATGGCGAATGTATCAATGATTGAGCTAAGTGAGCGAGGCCTTCTCATCCTAAGTCGTCGCATTCCAGGTTCCTGGAGATATCGTAACGGGATTTGAAGGTGGCAGTCTTAATGACAGCCGACAGAAATTGTCCTTCTGTGCAGTTCGATCATTTATAAATGTTTACGTCACGTGGAACAGAATTACGTGTGTGCAATTACCAGAAATTGGATATTCCGTAATTTGGTGGCACTTAGGATGCCACAGTGTCTTTCCTCGATTATACAATATTGCTCCCAATCTTCGTATCTATCTTTCGTTATAGTGGAAATGAATTCTGGATAGAATCCAGAATTTTATCTGCTTTCATTTGCGTTTGATAATTAATTCATCGTTAAATGAATGATAAAGCGATCGAATATTAGAAGGAGCACTTGAGATTTTATAAATGTAATTTAAAGTTCTTTCAATTCAATTTGAGGCTTTTGAAATTTCATTTGAGAATTTTTAAATTTTATTTGAGGGTTTCTAAATTTAATTTGAGATTTTTCAAATTTTAATTTGAGATTTTTTCAATTTGAAGTTTTTTTTAAATTTAATGTAAGGTTTTCTAAATTTAATTTGAGGTTCTATTAATTTAATTTTTTCTCTATACTTATTTCTAGTTCAGCCTTTAGTTTTCAAGAGCTCCTTTATGTTTGAATGTTAGAAAATCCTGTCGATTTAAGATATATTTTCCCTTATGCATCTATTACTTGTATTTGTTGCAGTAAAGGATATTATTCTTATTATTGTTAGAAGGAGAGGTAAGTTTAAACGATGTCTATGTAAGATTCATATCTTAGATTTTTATTATGCTCTGAGTACTTTACAATATAATACAAAGAAAATGTATATACGCCGAGAATTTCCTACGACCCGGCAAGTGCAGAAGACGCGAACGTATGTGGAATACGTGCGAGAAAAAGTATTTGGTACAAGTTAGCGATGGGGATATCGTGCAGGGTGTGCAAGCGAAGGACTCGCCCTACTACTCGCTAGACGGTGCGTCTATAATGCAACATTTATTTGCGACTTCGTTAACGAAGTTCTTAATCGCACTTCAATGAATAATGGACCACTTTCACGGGGAAACTATAGATCTCTTCCATTTTCACATGCCATTCCAAGGGCACTTAAAATTCTTCAATATATCACAATGAAAATTTCGTGGGGACATAACATCGAGCGTGTAAATTCAACACGAAACATAGAATTAGATCGATGGAATATTACGTTTGACTAAGAAGAAGAGTGATTTCACGAATAAGCCAGTTTCCCAAGTGAAAGTAATCGTCATTGGTCATTGAGAATTCAGAGCCTACTAATTGCTTTTAATACTAGCCGCCTCGTGAGCTTTAATTATCGCGACGACGATACGCGACATTACGTTCTATCGCAGTGGATGCCAACGTTTGGCTAGATGAAGCAAAGTTCAATACGCTACTATTAACGTACTAATAATAATAATTAATAATAATATAATAGAATAAAGTACAATACAATACATATAACATGATAAAATAACGTGAAAGCGTACGCGCATACGCGAGGGCCAAATACGTTCAAAATGATCGGAAATATTCGTACTGTTTACTCAACGATAACCTCTTAATGCAATTTACGAGCATGAAGTGCAATGCGCTCGCTCCAAGAATAAAACTGCATCACCGTTTCTTTTTCTCCGTTTCTCTATCCTCTTCTTTTACGTGATCGAGGTAGGAGAAGAATATTCGATAATATTTTTCGGAAATAAAGAGAGTCACGTATATACCGAAACGATGAACGGCGCAAATTCAATAAATAACAAATTCACGATTAAATTTGATTACATGTCACACTCCGAAAGATACGTGCAATCAGTTTTGCTCCATATGCGACGTGAACCGCGAAAATTCACTTTTGAACGAATATATACCCTTCGATACGCGTCTACGCGTACAACTACGCGAATGGGACGACTTTATACACAGAGTGAGGGAGGATTTGATGCGCGCGACGAAGATGAACAAGAGGAATGACGTGACTTGCACCACCGAACCTACATTGATGCCGTGACCTCGATGTACTTTCGCAATAGCTAATTGGACGTTATCTCTCCGCGAGTCATAATACTTTTTGTACATCGGTTCTTTACGCCGGATGGTCCAAGCAAGGTGTCGTTTTAATCGGAGGAACGTCATACGATGTATACGTTTTTCTTTTTTTTTTTTTTCTCTCGAGCAACATATACAAAGAGTATTATCGTTGCACTTTTGTAGGTGGTGCAACACGTTGACGAAATCTACTATGAAATTCAAAGAAGGAATTGGAAATTGTCATAGTTCCTCGCAATCGGACGAATCCCGAAAGAACGTCGAGGGCAAGCCGAACAACTCGATAGTACGCGAAAGATATAACCGTGTCGTGTTTCTTATCTTTTCTTGCTTATTCCTTTGCGAAGGTGGATCCTCTTACGCGAAGGACGCCTTGATTTTGTTAATGGCGTTCGTGAGATGAGTCATCTCAGTGTTGAGCTGAGAAACGAGGTTCTCCAACCTGTCGACGGTATCGAGTACCTCGACACGTTGCGTGTGTGGATTAAATCTCACCTCGAAAGATCGGCTCATAGTTGATACCTGGAAGAATCGAATGTTCGATATTAATCAAACCGGAATTGACATTAAGACTTTGATCGTTTCCGTTTTACGTAAACCCGGAAGAACGCGCTTCAATGACGTTGGTGATAGTCTTTTTTTTTTTTACTCGTCATCAATTAATATCAATGTCGAACTTCCGACAGAGACTCTCGTCTCTCGTTTGGATTATTTTTAATTGAACGAAGCGTATTTTCCATTTAGGAAGTTATCGCGGAAGTGTTGCGCGGGTAATAGACGAAGCTTACGACATACTTGGCATTGAAATCACCGGTAGGTACAGAGTTGTTACTTACCCAACGACGGAATTTATCTTTGGCATCCTCGAAGCTCTCGGCTACGTAGTATATCGGTTGATATTCTTGATCCTGATACTTCTGAAGTGCCGTGGTTGATGGTTCGAAAGGTCGATGCTCGCATTTGTCACTGAGAGCATGAAGAAGCTCACCGTATGCCGACAAAAGACCGGCACCATAGGCTTTTACCTCTTTGCCCTCTTTGCAAAGTCCGAACTCTACCGTGAACCAGTAAATGGTCGACAATTTTTCGATTTCTTCGTCAGATGCGCCGAGAGAGGCGAGACCAATTTCCTGAGAGAATTGAGCGAAGCTTGGATCGGCTAGGAGCGGCATGTGTCCTAACAGCTCGTGAATGCAGTCACTGGAAATTGAGGAAAATTATGTTACGAGAAAGAATATTAACGGTGTTTTTGAACAGTGACTAATCTTATCGCTGTTCAAATTGTTCGAGTAAAGTCTACAAAATGAAGAAATTATGCGTGAAAGGAACGACGAAAAGGTCATAGATGTAGAAGATGTCTAAAAAGGCAGTATCGCGAAGTGCTTTGATCCTTTGTTATTTGACAAACGGCAGTTTTGCTCTCTCATTAATGCCATAATGTCGTTACGTGCCGAAATTTGACGTTGAAATTCTGCAATCCTATCTGTAAAATTCCTCGCGCTATCGAAGGTTAAAGAGGCTTCCGCGCGAAGCAACATCGGCAACCAAAATTCATTAAAATTGAAAGCGCATAATGATAAGTTTCTAAAAACAGAAACGAACCTCGGAACTGCATTGGAAAGAAGAGATAAGTAAAGCGTCAGTTGCTTCGAGAAACTTGAAAAAACCGATGGATTCTACTCGAAGTTATTTTCAATAGATAACCGTGATTCTGGTGAGGAGAAATTTCGTCGGTTCTTAAAATTCAGCAAATTGAATTGGCAAGCTCCTCCCACGGAGAAACGAGTTCGCAACTGAGGCAACTGAGTTATCAACGCCATCGCGTCGTTAAAAGCCAATTAGCGCTCCATTACGAGCTTAGAGAGGCGCGGTAATTCCATTATCATGGTTCTCTATGTAACGGGAATCTGCTCTCGTCATAACGCGGTATCGATTGCCCTCAGTAATTTGATACGAAGAGGACCTTCCGTCAGGAATTCGACGGATATTAACTCGACCTCTGCTCTCTTGCTGAGATCTGATTAATCTCGAAAGAGGATATGATTTCCCAAGATCACACTTATAACCCAATACCTCCAACTGTTTCTACATCCTCACTTCATCATACACTTCCGAATATATGATATTTCTTTCAAACATCTTAACAACAGACCAAAAAAAAAAGAGAAACAAGATAAGAAGAGTAAGACTTACGGTTCCGGCGTGTGGTACGGACTATTGATGTGGCGAACGTATTGAGTGCTCTGGAATATTCTGAAAGCAAGACTCGAGAGGAAATCTCTAGCCGTGAGAAGTCCAGCAGCTGGTCGAAGAGTGAATCCAGTGTTCTTCTTCAAGAAATCGCTGACTTCTTGCAGTTGAGGTATACGATGAGGCTCAAAGATCTTCTCCTCTTGCAACATCTTGAATACTCGTTGATATTCGAAGCAAGCATGCTTAGGGACCAAGTCTACGACGGTGTTGAAGACACGACTCCAGGTCTCGTTCTCAGTTTCGGTGTAGGGAATGCTGGGTATCGGATCACCATACTTGTAAGCGAAAGCAATCTCCGCAATGACCTTCCTACGGGCACGATATTCTTTGTCGGCGAATCCAGGGTGGTTCATGTCAAGATCCGGCTCGTACTTCGTCATCAGATGATTGCAGTTATCAAGGTCAGAAGCATGCCTGGGGAACCAAGGATCCTTGATGCTCACGGAATTGTCTGCGAGCAAGGTTACGCCATCGAGAGCGGAGCTCTGACGAAGATTTCTGATGAGTTGCAGTAAGCTTTGCTTGGTCATGTCGACCTTGACGAGGACATCGAACTGTAGACCCTCTTTCTTCGAAGGCCGAGATTCCACATGGGTAACCATGCCCTTGAAATTCTCAATCGTCTTTAGGATTCGAGCTAAGGAGCCAATTCCTTCTCGAAGACGGAGAACGAGAGCTGCTTTTTGAACGGTATGTTCACTCTCTGGACTCTCGGCTATGGTCTTGGCAAGAACCACTTCCTCCTCGGTTAATCCGGCATCTGGAAAAAATTACCTTGTGTTCTTTTTTGCGAGCTCTAGTGAACTTTGTTAAGAGTATGTATTCTGAATAATGGAATTTCTTGTGACGTGTAAATTAACACTTTACCGACCGGTAGTCGATTAATCGACTTTTCGGGTCCAACACTTTTGGACTTTTAACTTATTAATTGGTCGCTACGGAAATTAATAAATTAATATTTTTCATTGCGGTAAACTGTGCCAAAGAGTCAGTGAAGAAACTTTGCAATTTTCGAAGAGATATCAGTATGAGGGAAATATTTGCGTGCAAGTGACCGATCAGAAGTGGGTAGGATGTTAAAAAGTGCCGGTCGGTAAAGTGTTAATATCAATAGGAGTATTAAAAGATGAAGAAGAACGAGGGTGGTTAGGATTTGAAAGAATGACCGGAGAAGGGCTCAATTTGTCACGAAACAAAGTGACAAAATTCCGCTATTCTTTCCACGTTCGCGATCTTTCGACGACACTTTGAGGTGCTAAGTGACTACCGCGTGTTCTTTTTTGCGAGTTCAAGTAAACTTTGTTATATTTTCTGAACAATGAAATTTCCTTTGCCACGGAAATTAATATTAATAGGAGTATCAAAAGATTAAGAGCAATCAGTGCGTTTAAACGCTGAAACAATGACCGAAAGAGAACAGCTCAATTTGTCACGAATCAAAGTGACAAAATTCCGGTATTCCTTTCACGTTCGCGAACTTTCTACAACACTTTGAGGCGCTAAGTGATTTCCGTGGACGGTAATAATCGAGCAATTCAAAGTCCATTTCCGCGAAAAGGCACTTTTATACGGACGTCGACATAGAATCCAGAGGGAGGAAGCGAGCAAGGAATAAAATACCCCTTATTGTCGCCCACGGACGTGCCAGGTCCGCGTACAAAGATGAAGAAGGAAAAGAGGCATAACTGCGTTATACATTTACCCTACCATGGACGTACGGGGGTGTCTCGGACTCTGAAATAGGGTCTCTCGGTAATACGATTCTAAATGCACAAAGTGACTCTGAGTGGTGGAAGCGAGAAAGGGGAAAAGAAGGTAAAACGTTGGCAAAGGGTAAGAAAAGGTCGCGTAATTCACTCGACTGTCAGCCAAGTACTTGCTTCGACTTTTCTTGGTTTCACCTATGTACGATACTTTCTACAATGGGAGTCATTTCACCCTCTATTTACTGGGCACCCTCTGTGCAACCATCATGATGGCCTGCAACTTCGAGGATTTTCTCTCCACCCTCGTCGCAAGAAAAATTGCACGATCATTGATTTAATGGGGTGGATAATCATACATACACTTACCGTCATCGTAATCATCATCTGGCTTTCCATCGCTGTCCGATGATGCTTCGGCTTTAGCCTCTGAAAGTCACACATAAGCTCGTACTCATGCCAAATGCGACATCTAATGAATAACGATTTCTGGATTCGAAGATACGACTTACAACAATTTTTATACGAACCATTATCTTTTTTTCTAATATTGAGCATTTTTTTCATGGATTTCGAAGTACTATTTTTATAGCTCAATTGATATGTAGAACAGATAGTTAGATTTTGATTTCTTGGATGGTCGAGATCTTCGTCGCTCCAGATTATCGTTGCAACAATAACATTTAGAATAAAATACAAACCTCCTTCCTTCGCGGCACAAACCAGAGTTTCCAATTGTTCATCATCGCTCGATGACATGTCAGCGTAACGTTCCGCATCATGCTGGGATTCATCTTGAGCGCATAAGGCCTGATCGGATGTTGAGTCTATTTCATAGTAAACAAAATACTCATGCAACATCGATATCACGTACAAATAATTGCTGATGTCTCAGATTCAACTTTTACTACGTTCTTATGAAATTATATTCTACAACTCTTACAACGTAAACTACAAATATCAAAGTACAACTAACATTAAGAGACAAATGCTTTAAATAGTTTCTAAATATTGAACAACGATACACGTATGCAGAGAAATAATTTATAAGCCATGCCAGATATTGCAAGTGCAAATTTACTTACCATTCGCTCGTTGTCGAGCCTCTTCCAATACGCTTTGTTTAGTCTGCTTCACCACCAAAGTTTCAAAGCGAGCATCGTCCACGAGAGAGCGTCTACGAGCTGGATATCCATTCTAAACAGAAAAAATAATGTTAATTATTTTAACATGAAAATAATCTTCGATAGCATCTTCAAAAATAAACGTATCCTCAATTATGAGAATTTAAATCATCAAAATATATAAATCATAAACCATTTACCACGCCTTTGAAAATATCAAGACTTAAAAAACCATCGGCTATATTAAATGATTCAATTTATTAAATGTCTACAAAATCGTACTATATTATAATAGAAATTGATGGAACATAAAGTGATAAGTGCAGTTTTCCAAACTTTCTATTTGAGTAGCTTCTATAATCAGCGGCTCAAGTAGCATATGTAGCAAGAAATCTATGGCGACAAGTAGTTTCATTATTTTGCGAATGGCGTATCGAATAGAGTCCTTTTGAAGGGAACAAGGGTGAAACTTTAAACGACGGATGTCCTGTCTTATTGTTCGAGCAAATTCCAATTTCCAAAGTCCAGGATCGAACGTCTTTCCTGATTCGGCACAAAAGATGAACCATCACAGAATAGACACGATCTAGTAACTCGATCAACGAAGCGAAAATACGGAAATTAATTTTGCAACATCCGTCCGGTTGTCGTTGACGGGTCGGAAATGAATGAATTCAACTTGTCTTTGAGAAGTACAGGGAGACTTGCAAAGGAGACCATGAGTGGACGATTTCAATCTACTGCGATTTCATATCGAGCAGTGACGTTGCATTATCTCCAGTAAACTATCTACCATCGTTATTTCCATTTCGTAAATTGATAATACTTCGCACCCAATAATTTTATCTAACATCTACAATTTTGAAAACAACTCTAAAAAAACTCCATCGGTGCAAGATTTCAATGAATTAATTTCAGTCGAAGAATGCAAAAAAAGATGTAAAGAAGTGTGAAAATGAAGATCTGACTTGAAAACTTGGCGGACATCAAAAGGTTCAATTACAACAGCGTCAGATCGAAGAAACGTAAACATCATGAGCAACGCGGATATACTATTATTAAATGCAATTCTCTTTGTTTTTAATTGGAAAAAAAAATTGAATATCTTCCTCAAAGTGGAAAACAACGTGTTAATTCCCACCGTAAAGTTGCACCGCACGATATAAAGACAAGGAGAAGATGCACGCGGCATCATTTGAATGCAAGTCGGTCGCTTTTCATGAATGGCTCGCGAAGAGGGACCCAATTGCATTTTCCAGCAAAGCGGTTGGCACGGTTTAAAGAAAATGTTTAGCAATCCCTTAACAACGCATCGCGCAAAGTGGGCCAAGTACTTCGCTGATGGAATGGATGACCGGTGACTCTGCCGGATGATTGCATCACGCGAACGATTATTCCGTAGAAAGATTTAAACGATTACCGATCCAATTTTTAAATTCACTCGTGACATACGAAAATGTATCGTTTCCTTGCGCGATCCTTCAAGAGGAAGGTATATATGACAATCGTCCCGCAACAGGTTCGAATCGTACGTCTACTTTTAACATTTCTCTTGCGTCCTGATTTCCTATTCGTCGTTTACCCATGCCGAAACGAAAATGACTTATTCCGTCCGTCTCTCGTTAAGTAAATGTCGAGAATGTCCAATCGAGACGCGAAGAAACCGTCGGAATGCCGTCTACGACCTTGTAGATTCGTACGAGCCTACGGTCAAAAAATGCAAAAGAAACGACCTCGTGTGTTCGGTAAATCGAGTAATTGCCGATTGTGATTTTACTAATGAACATGAACCAATTGGACAAATTAATTCTGACACTTATGGTGATCTCTGACAGTTTGGTTTCGTCTTCGGAGAACCTATTCGACGTAATGATACGATACGGTAACGAGCGGAAGAACGATCGATTTGTTTGCATGTACGTGCCAATCGTCACCTTCCCATACGCTCGATTGCAATACATGGTACGATCAGAGTCTCTTTTTTCATTTTTCTTTCTACCGATCAAACGACATACCGAGCTATGGAAAACGCATCCAAGGTCGACGATTATTCCGCTAGTAAGATCGTAAGTACACGATCCAACGAGTTAGTTTGCGACTGGCATATGCAACTCGACGATGTGACACCTAATAACCGGACATAGCTGCGTGATTGAGAAACGTTCAGTACCATGATGAGATTCAGACTTCTGATTTTCCTCTCCGTACATAAACAAATTTGAAATGTACAAATAATACAATAGAAAGAGTGCAAAATAAATTTCGCTGATTAGAAACAAAGTGCTAAGCTATTAAGATAACTGAAATAGTAACAAGTAATTCTACTGGCAAAAGGAAGGAAAAAAAAAAACAGGTACGAAGGTAACAATGGGAAAACAACGGCAAGTTGACTATTACGCGATCGATATACATTATGTATATCGTGCATTAAGGTATCGCATTAATACAGTGATTTTTCTCACTGTTAACTAGGAATCGATACGGCAGTTCGGGAAAAACATGCTATTTAAATAGAATTATTAGCATAGTGGATTTACAGGGAGACCGACGTACGTTTACACGTATGCACACAGGTGTGCAAGGCGATGCATAGTGTGGATCGGATATTGCAATTGACCGAGTCATCGATAAGTGGTCAGAGGCGTTGTCGTACGTGTGGCGAGCCTCCAAAGGCGAATAACGGAGTTAAGAACAGTGTTCAGGGCCTCTCCGCGCCTCTCGACTCGGACTTACAATCACTTCGTTCTCATATTTATAACATATTCATAATTATCATGCGGGAGTCGAGGTCGATCGATTTTGCAACGCGATATGATTGCTCGATCCTGCGGCTATCTCAACAGCCTTGCGCTTACGAGGGTGTTTAAGGCGATTATGAGATTCTGTAATAAATCTATGGTAATCGATTAAATTATACACACTATTGGATAATTAACAGATTTAAGCTGATACTACTACTTAACGGTACAACTCATCGATGGATGCTACGAAAACTGGTAAAATTATCCTACCGTAAGTGGCACCTGTTGCGATGTTTACGTAATCGCGAAACACGGTCCTTGTTAATCTGCATTTAATTAGAATATCTTGAAAATTACTCTTCATTGTTATCCTTGGGCTAGAATTGCACCGTTGCTAGAATCTTTATACTTAATGTGTAATTTTAGATCGATCTTTAAATTATTAACAATTAATTGATGATGCTATTAGAAACTCTAAAAATAACGATAATCATGTTCAATATGAACGTTTCTTAGAAATGTGTAAACCCTTTTTTTTTTATTTGAATATAAGGAAGAATTGATAATTTCGGTATCCCAATTTGTTTCTGGAGAAATCTAACGCGGTTGTCTGTGCAATCGGTGCATACGATCGGCGAGAAACATTTGCAAGGTCGGGTCATTTTTCATCCCCCGTGAGTATTGCGCGAGTGCATTCGATAACGATCGAACGGGCACACGAATAGCGGATTCTGGATCCGATCTGGTATCTAGATCCGGCGCTCGCGAGAGTTCCGTTTGAATGAGTCAGATCTCTCGTTCGTCGTCGTTACCATTGTTGTCAGTAGTGAATAAGTAAAAGTCAAACGCGTAATCAGTCTAACTTCATTGTAAATCGGTTCGACGTAATTGAACGTCACGTTTCTATAACGGATCTTGGAAGCTCTTGGCTCCTTGAGAATTCCAAATCTCCGATTTGTTGAAATCTCACGTAAAAGAGAATATTAACACTAGAACGACCGACGTTAAATTTATCGCATTTAAATATATTAAATAATAACTGTGGAAGAAGAGGAATCAAAGGGGTGGAAAATATGATCGGTCTGGTAATCTGTGTTTTATAAGATCAACTTAGAATTTCTAGTATAGGACTCTCCTGTAAACTTAGGGAATTTTTGGAAAAAAATGTGAACAAATCATTTTGACTTGCTTGGTCGTTCTAGTGTTAAGAGACGTTAAAAAGACGGCAAATATTTCGAGAAAAACTCTGCCCGTGAAAAGGAAAGACGTTATGTACGATTACGTAATTGTCATTTTTCTTTTATCTTCTGAAAATATATGCTTTTGTGATGATTTGCAAAGAATTTCATTTTTCTGAAGGATTTGATAGATGTGATCGAATGAAGCGATTTTAAAAACGTAAATTTATATTTTTATATTACGTTATACGTTGGTGACTGATGGTCCATAGAATTTGTGATATGCGGAGAAAGTATGAGATTGACCGAGTCAACAAGTCACATCGTCGCTTCTCGCTGTAGTGAAATTCGTGAGATGTTTTGGATCGTCCTGTCGTGCTTTATTTTTCGTTCGAAAACTACCGTATTTAACATCTTCAAATCTTTTGTACATTATTAAGAAACGAATTAGGAAAATTGTATTTTGTATTGTTGTTAAATTAACAATATAATATACTTCGAAAGTAATCACGTATGAATGAAAAATTTTCCGTGAAGCCTTGGCGAACGTACCAATTAATGTCACGTTATCGCACGATTGAAGGAAGAGAAAAAAAAAAATGTACTCATATGCGTGATATCACGTGAGAAGACATGAAATCGTCCTTGCAAATCTATTACTTAAAAGCCTGTTTTCCAAGCTGCTGCGTACGAACGTTATGAATGACAAAAAAAATACTACGACCTCCAAGAAGCTCCGATTAAAACTGATTATCGTAAGATCTACCAAGTGAACGTTATAGTAGGAAGAAAAGTAGGGGACTGACCTTGCGAATGTAATTTGCTAATGATTTATACGAGTAGAATTAACGATCATATAATTCGACGAAGTCGAAGAAACGGAAGAACTGTAATTACAGGTTGGACGTTATAATCGTTTTGTCGTATCGATGCATTTTGACGTATTATCTCTTTGTTTAAAACGCACAAAATAAACATCAATTATGCGTTCCAATTTTCCAACGACTCTTCGGAAAAGAAGCTCGACGGTATTACCGATGAAACGAAAGAGTGAAAGAATGAGTTCATAAATATGATACTTGGCACAATTTTAACATTATACCTTCTTTCTAGACAGATCGGATTCTTCGTTGCCTCTATAGAACGGTAGATTTTGTCTCAAGTTTCTCACGATAACAGTAAAATAGATAGCATGACTGCCAAGTAATACGATTGCAAATCGAAGCTTCTACTTTACTTCTTCAAAGAGTCTAATCGAGAAAATAAACTATACGCACAGTTACTTAACGACGAGGTCATTAATATTTAATAATATACATTAAATGATTTAACAGCAAGGTCATTAATAATTATGTAACAATGATAATCAGTTATCGCGTTTACTTTCTCTGTGCACGACTCTTTTTCGTTTCCACCGAATAGGCTGAAAATTTCACTCGGGTGATCCGTTGACGAGGTCGAAGAAAGAGTGAAATACCTGCGTATACGTATATATACGTATACACTCGTACGATCATTAATGTAATTCTTTTTTTTCACCTGTTACGAAATACACCGGGCGTTTATCACGAAAGTCACGTAGTCAAGTAAAAAGGAGAGGAGTCTTCGGCGGAAGAAAGTTCCGAAGACATTCTTGGAAGAATCTGTTGAGGGACTTGCTTCTCGAGATTTACCGGCAGAAAATGGCCCTTCGATCGATTAATATCAAGTACATAACACTATCTTCAAGTATAATTACATTTGCATAATTTTAAATAAACGTTGGTCAAATATTAGAAGGAAACTAGTGAAAAAACAAGAGTCGATAAGTGATACTCAAAATTAGTATAAAATTTCTTCGCACTATAAAAAAAAATATTCTGATAAGAAATCAAAACTTGTATTTGCAATAGTAAGATTGCGCAGAAGCATTATAGAAATTGAAACAAGCGGCAAGTTTCCCGCGCTGTATCATTTTCCTTCGACTCTGCTTAATCATCGACCTTGCCTCTGCTCCATTGAGCACCGATGTGATACATTAAGACTCTAACGATGCGAAACGAATATTTAATTCCCTGAAATCATTCGAGTCTGACTGCAAGATCATGATCAAAGGTATCTCGATCGCTCTCGAATTCATTCAATCGCCGCGCGAAATTCAAACTACACGCAACCCCCTCGTAACTATACCGGATCTCTTCTCATCGACAAAAACATAGAAAACAACAAAGAAACTTACCTCAATGCTGTACGACTTCTTAATAGCAAACAATTCTCGGTTCTTTTGCGCCGCTGCGACAGCCATCATGTCCTCCGTGTTGTTCTTCTGCCGAAAAATCTTCGAGCCGCAATATATACTCTTGCTTTTTCCGTGTGCTTTGAAGCTCCACGAAACCGATAATACGCGTGAATCGTCTGAGCTTTATCACTGCCTGTCAGCCAAGAGAATAAGGACGCTTTCTTCCTTCCTGAAGAAACTCGTGCCTTTAAAGATTTTTTTTCTCAAAAAAAATGGCGATTAACGACGTAGCACAGAAACGACTCTTCCGGCCGGTTCAATTAACGCCGCGCTAATCTGCCTCGGAAACAATATCCAAGAGGAAATTTCTGAGCAAGATGATTCTCCTTTGGCTAATGGACAGGTCCGTTCGGCTCGACGGTGACAACAACAACGGCGACGACGACGGTGACACCAACGGGTCCCTCTCGGGTAAGTGCGCTTTGGACGAAGCGTACGAGCGAATGCGCCTACGGGGCGGATTGCTGCCGCATATAAACGTTGCCTCCCTTCACCGCCGGCTAATGCCGGGGTCAGGGGTGCCCCCACCCCACCCTCGTTTCGGGTGGTCCATCGGCTGCAGCCGCCGCCGCCACCGCCGCCACCATCGTCACCGCCGACATCGCCGCCACCACCAGCATCGCCGTCGCTACCACCACCGCTTTCCTGTCTTCTACGACATTGCCGTTTCCACTGACAAACGACCAAAGACCATTTCGAACGCTACAAAGTGATTCGCTTTTTTTTCGATCTTCGAAACTTTTGACACTTGCCCGAAATTAACGACAAGAGGATCATCATTTTCTTTTGTGTCGTTGTTGGATTAATTCGAGTAACTGTGGAATTTGGGTAATTTTGTAAGGCGATTGTTGAGAATTGCATGGGTGAAAGAGATTTTGATAATTTACTTGGTTTTCTTAGAGAAGTCCAAGGATCGTGTAAGACGA
Source organism: Cerceris rybyensis (assembly GCA_910591515.1). Classification (NCBI taxonomy): domain Eukaryota; kingdom Metazoa; phylum Arthropoda; class Insecta; order Hymenoptera; family Crabronidae; genus Cerceris; species Cerceris rybyensis. Next base: position 14,251,370 of record OU342790.1, read on the forward strand.
GTACGGAGAGTGGGTTCGATTATAGGGAGCTTTATTTGCTTCGAATCATTACGTTCGATTTCACCATAAATCGAAGGAAAATCAACGAAGGTAAGGTACTGATTGATTTACCCTGAACGTAATTAGTCATGGTGTCGTATTGTGAGAGAAAACAATGCTTGTGGTTTAAAAGAGTCAAATAAAAGAATCAAAAGAGGGAAATAGTTTGGGTAAACGGTGTACAAAAATGGTATCGATAGAAATACTATTTATGGATTACGGTCATTCGACATTCGTCATTCGTCAGGACAGAAGCAAATTTTCCTTCGGTCGTGTTTCCGCGTAGCCGTGCACCGCGGTCGACGTCACGAGTATATAGAATACGTCACGAGTCGCAGGAGGTGCGGACAGTCGGGAACTCCCGAGCGGGTTCGCGAATTCCAGCGATCCCCTTAGCCGGCCAATCCGGCTCTCTCCATCGTGGATTTCCCGGATGAAGGTTCGCCGAAGCAATCTCATTTTGTCGAGAAAAAAAAAAGAGGAATGAAAGAACCGTTGGTATCTACCTGTCCTCCCATCCCGATCGGTGAATCATGGCTACGATCGGCCCGTCTAACCAATCAAACGTATATGCTGCCTTCGTTACGAAAAAAAAAAAGAAACCAACGTCTCTGTCCGGGCACGTTCCGAGTTAATTGTTGCGCGATACCAGGAAGTTAAATTTTACGTCGAGGAAGAGACACAGAAACGAGACAATATTTTGCGTCGATCTTCAAGATTGAAGTATTCCATTCTACTGGGAATTTTAGGAATATATTAATCACTAATCGTTTCTGTATCCAATTGCTCCTGTATACCCCCTGCTACTTGGAATTCTTCGATGGGCGTTATTACAGATGATTTCTGTAATAAAGTATATTGCATCGATGTATGAAACAATTCAAGATTTACAGCATCGTAGAATGACATTACAGTTTGAATCTCGCGAGTCGTTTTCTCGTTGCCGCGGGTTTCTCAAAGTGACGCAGAGTCATGGGCCTCCGAGCCGGAAATCCATGGGTGACCTCGTTTTTATCTGTACGAAAGATCCTACGTTAGCAATATAGAATTGCATAGATGGCTATGATATTATACTTACGTATGTATATGGTGATCGCACGTGCCTTGATCCTGCCGCCGCTATTCCAAATGAGACGAGAGATCTTACTTTCATGCATCAAGGCCGCTCTAAGAGCGCGGAGACCGAGTGGCACTTGCTCTGCGTCGGGACAACAAGCGAGTTGATATGTAATCTCACATTTCGTAAATTACCAACCGATAATACGGACAAACTCGTCCAATGAACGTCGAAATTTTTAATAAACTGCATTACGAGTATCACGAGGAAAAAGTTTCGGTGCATAACTAAAATATTTGGCATTTCTGACACTTCGAGCGATGAGTGTAAATCAATGAACTATGCGATGGGATTAAAGGCTGCAATGAGAGTCACGTAGAATTTTTGTCGTGCATGCTGACACGTCCGCGCATTGAAATTTTACCGATCATGACCTTTATCAGCAATTATGTTTCTGCATAATGAAAGTAATATACGCATTGATTTCTCACGCATCGAGAGAAATCTTTATCTGAGATAAAATTTCATTACAGTTTATTGCGGTATTTATGTACGGTTAGAGTTAAATAAATTAAAACGCAACTGTTGAAATATGATTGCATAAATAGTAATTAATAATATATAAGAGTTATAACAGTATTACTCTCTGATAAAAAGATGACCTTAAATCGCCGAATAAATGATTATTTTTCAATATACAAAAATATTTCCACAATGGGTTAAAACCTTGGAAGAATTTTACTTATGTGCATAATGAAAATAAAATATATCGTACAGTGAATTTCTCTATGAAAGAAATCTGTAACACCTCAGGTGTATTACTTAATCTACTTCGTCGATTATGTAGAATCGATGCAGCCAATTAATTGCAAAAACTGAGGATTTAGCATTCAACGTTTAATAGTGCATCTATCGTGAAGGCGTATAGAAAACACGACTTAAAAAGTCTTTATGACGTGCGTAACACCAATACGTCACGTAAATACCTCTTTCTGCCATGCAGGTATACAAGAATGGTGCCAATCGTATACGTATAATAAATATTATATCTGGTTATCGCAAATATTTTTATTACTGTGACAGTTAACAAGACATTAATATATGAGCGACTACGAGCGAAAGAAACTTGGGTAACCATAATTATCCATCGCGACGACTCTCAACGCAATGAATACGTCTTAAATCGAATGATGAACCTCGATGGAGATTTTAGATAATTATTCGTCTCACAGCTACGAATTATTTTGTACACAATCGTGAATTATACAAGCCGTATGTGTTTGTAGCTTTGTAATTCATAGATAGAGATACGAGAGTAACGAAGCACGAAAGTGCAATTAATTAAGAAGTTTTAATTAATTTTTATCGCGTCCATGAAGATGATTGTATTTCGGTCACCTTCTTTTGCGACGCGATATTGGGCCGACAAAATTTCCATGCCAGCCATCAAAACAATTTATTGACGTTTTGTACTTACTAATTTCCTCTTTATTGGTTCTGCACAACCAATGAAGAATAAATAATATTTCTTGAACCTCTTCGTATCTCTACCCATAAATATTCACCGCGAGCACATTAATATACCTCTCTAGCGACAGTCAACGGGTAGTTTCTTGTCGCCAACGCGAATCTTGCGTATGATTAGCAGAGAAAGGGCTGGTTTGCCAATCATCTTAATCTTTTTTTCTATTAATATATTTTCATCATACGTGAATCTCAAGTATGTTTATTAGAAAAAGGTCTGCTTCTCAATAGTCTCGATAATTTTTTTTGCACCGTATATTTTTCTGCACGCAAATATCAGGTGTGGCTGACAGGAAAAGGGTCGTTTTCGATCGTCTTAATCCTTTTTTCACTCCGTAAGTTTTCCTCATTCGCGAATCTCAAGCATGCCCAGAAGAAAATGAGTTTATCTCGAATCATCTTAATAATTTTTTCCCTCCGTATATTTCCCTCGTACGCGCATCTCAAATATGCCTATCAGAGAAAAGGCAAATTTCCGATCGTCTTAAACATTTTTTCACTCCGTACATTTTCCTCAAATCCAAATCTCAAGCATGTCTAGCAAAGAAAGGGCCGATTTCTAATCGTCTTAATCCTTTTTTCTCCCATATATTTTCCTCATACGCGAATCTCAAGCATGCCTAGAAGAAAATGAGTCTATTTCGAATCATCTTAATAATTTTTTCCCTCCTATATTTTCCTCGTACGCGAATTTCAAATATGCCTATCAGAGAAAAGGCAAATTTCCGATCGTCTTAAACATTTTTCCTCTCCGTACATTTTCCTCAAATACGAATCTCAATCATGTCTAGTAGAGAAAGGGCCGATTTCCAATCGTCTTAATCCTTTTTTCTCCCCATATATTTTCCTCATACGTGACCAACGTATTTACCTGTAATCGAGGCCAATTTTTTTTTGCAAAATTTTCCTTGTTGCAGAATCGATCGTCGCAATATCAATTAAAAATCTTCGGGGAAGAATCCTTCGCATCCTTCGAGAAAAATGAAATGCAATTAACGCAACGTCGCATTTCTAAGGAACGTAATTCTCCTTCCGTGTAATATCGTCGCGACGTGGCTCGATCTTTTGCATGTGATTCACAAATCCACTTTGGAATTACCGTCGATCTATTTGTCTACGAAATATATCGTTACATCAGAACTTAAGGAAAGTACAAAGGTATCGTTGTATGCGTTGCTCGAAATGTAGAAAAAAGGATATAAATCATACTGGCTGAATGTAATTCGTGGTTATTCGCGGTAGAACATTTACACCGAATTCGTAGAAACACAAGTAGAATTATTTTCCTGGATGGCGATGGAACTCGATTAATTTTGTATAGACAAATTGCATTGTTTTGCGCAAACACTCGTTCGCTACACCTGCTAATTATTGTGCAGGTAATGATCGGGGATCGCGGAAACGTACTAAAGGTCGCCGATATGTGCGCACGATCGTGCATTGTCACGATACAAATGTAATGCGAATTTATAATTTTGCGAGACCGCTTACGCCGGGGTTATTGACATAAGCGTATGGAGGTCGAACGGTTGAATTTTTTTGGAGATTACAATCCGCCCGTAACTCGATTATGTAACGTCGCGGTATGAAAATATTTCAATTCATTATCAAATTGCCCTGATTGTAACTCCGAACCAGGAAAGGAGATACTGGAATGTCGAGCATCACGGAGGTATCGCTGAATTTCAATAAACTGTAGATAATAGCCGGAGAGTTATTAAAAAAATTTGCTTTTAAATACAAATCGTAAGATACGAATATTCGAATGTTCACCAAATTTTGATACGTCGATACTCGTAATTTCATTCGCGGAAAGGCAGCGCAGTTCTTCGTTGGTCTATGATTCAACATCTAATCGATGAATGAACGTTGACAATAAAAGATTCAAATTATGACGCCTAATTGCACAATCTATTTTTCAAATTTTCTATTTAAGGAAATGTGACTTTTATAGCGATTTTTATATATTAGTATTAGGGATACCGAAAAGTAATCAAAATTGGAGAAGTGAAAACATAATCGGAAACGTTTTTCAACAAAAAATCGAAGGACTTTTTAAAAAGAGAATCGCACAACTACCTTTACGCTGCCAAAAAGTTTTAGGAAATTAATTTGTTGATTAGTATTTAAGATTTCATTAATAAATAGATGTTTTTCGCCAACAAAAAAAATTTTGATTACTTTTCACTACCCCTAATAAAACAAAGATCCACTAAATTACAGGAAGGACTAAAATAATACAAAATTACACAAACTAAAAGCATCTAGGTTTAAAACTCCCAGTGAAAATCGCATCGTACCTTGTTAACATGCAAAAACGAGCACCGACGAGGACATACGATATAGGATAAAGGATCGCGAAATCATCATCGTAATCGCATTTTCGCATCCTCGTTCGTCGTAATCGCTTCTTCGACTAATTTTCAATTTTCACCGGGAATAGGAAAAGGCTACGGTAAAGTGTCGGTAAGATTTCTCAAGAGATTGTCAACTCTTAAGCGTTATTCTCTGTGATCGACAATGAGCTTGTTCGCGGCGTTGTTACTTCGCTAATTATCGCGATAATTTGCCCAACGGATATAGTCCTGTAACTCAGTACTGACAGAGTGCAATGTTTCCCAGGATATTTTTTCTACCATTTCTCAAGTCGCACTTTGTGATACGGTGATCGGATACGTCCAAATGGTAAAATATAGGCGGTAACTTGAACGCTACTCAGATTAATTAGTTCCTTAATGCAAATAAAACGATTAGAAGCGAGCCTTGAACGCGCCGATGTTGAAAACGATACGTAGGGGCTCGATTATGTTAATTATTCTCGTAATATACTCGTCTAATCGGTATTCTAATCGTTAATCTCGATTATCCGTCTCAATCGAAGTCCCGTTCGTCGTTTGCACCTCTCCGTAGACAGGACCGGAAATGTTTTCTGCAAAATATGAGTTATCTTGTCACGAAGTGCAGCGAAATTATAACGCGTAATGGAAACATCGTGGATAATTAATTAAGTGATACCTAAACGCTGGTAAATTCCATTATAATATTATACTACGATGACAGGATTCTCTCGTATTCTGTGAAAATTATCAAACTATTTTCCATCTATGTTGCTTGATTGATTAAACTCATCGGTGGAATTTTATTTTACAAAATTGTGCCACTCCTTTCTTCGAAATCGACGGCGGATGATACAGGTGTAAGAATTATCTTCTCGATGATAAATATTATACTTGAACTTTATCGTTGACCATATACGATGCGATTATTATTATGCAATTTTACACCTGTAGATACCTGGTCGTATGCATATTTTTCCAGGAAAAATGAAGTTATTATTATTTCAGTAACCATTAGTTATACATAGGAACGAAGAACTTAATAAATACCATTAGCAATTACGGCAACAAGACGTAATATTGTGCATAGTTCGATTATATCATACGTGTGAAAAAAGCTTAATACAGTTGGATAATCGTAGACTAATCAAATATCAAATAATATCGATATTCAAGAAGTAACATAAATTGTGGGTTTTTTTTAGCAACCGTATTGTTTTGTAAAGTTCGATGACACAAGATGAGCAGTTAGTAAAAAATCATAGTATATTTTGAGGCAATAAATCTAACACAATATTTTATACCGTCGATTAAAATTGTTCGAGTAAATTCTTGCCGCTCTTATGGAGAAATCCGTGTCAGCAATTCATACTTATATTATCTACAGTATTAATATGTATAAAGGAAGGTGTGCAAAGCATCGACATCCATAAATGGATAATTAACATGCACAAGTGTACACGCCTATAAACTTAATGCAGTACGCACCACTAACAGTATTCAAACTTCAGCACTCTTCGTTTGAATATCTCAAACGACAAAAAAAGCTAATTACATCGAATAAAATATTATACCATCCTCTGTATGAAACAAAATGAGAAGAACCCAAGCAAAACTAACTAATCCCCTTTCGTATCTCTTGAATTCAAACTCAACGAATATTCAAACCCTTAATAAATCTCCATTGCAAGAGGTCAAACACAAACTCTTCGAATCACACCCACAAAAAGCGTCATCATCGAAGGGGCGTGATCAGGTTGTGGACGTACCCACAGTCATTAGGAAAAATAAATCAATTGTCCGTACCCGTTATCGCTGTGAATTAATGAGCTAAGAAAAAAAAGGAAAAGCAAAAAAGAAGAGAAACAAAAAAAATGAAGAAGAAAAAGATAGAGAGAAGAAAAAGATAGCCTCTACCAAGAGAATAGATCGGTATCCACCCGCGTTTCGTACGCAAGGAACAACGCAAGGAGTCCCGACTGACGGTGACTTTTCCACAAAAGAAACTGAACTTTTTCATCGAATAAGGTCTGGTGAGTTCAATGCCTCTGCCTCTCTCTTTTCAACTTGCAGAACGGGCGACGCGCGCTGCTCTGTATCGGTCGATTACCAAGCAGGTATATAACACATGCATCGATACCACGTCGATTACTCACATCGCGGGGCGAGGCGATCAGCCTAAGCGAAACAGAAAGCAATTTGACCTCGGCCGGAACCAAACTCAAGGACCAATTATCCAGCGACAGGTAGATCATTTTGTGATCTCACATTACTGATCTGTATCTAACGAAAAATTCGTTTCGTCGATGAACCAGCAGCAAATGTTACCCTGGCGCGAATCTCAGGACGTTCGTTTTACTTATCGTTTTTATGGTGTGCAACTAGTTTTTTGTCATACTTTGACTCGGTGATCGACGCGGGTGGAACGGTGGATGTAGGTGCGAGCAAAAACAACGGAAAACTTACGAGCGTCTCGGAGATCGATTGATATGATCGTTTGATGGGATCGTCGTAGGAAAATTTTCTTCACCTATGATCTACGTGTTGACTCTGTCCGTCGTGGATTTATTTTTCCTTAGAAAACGATGTGACGATAATGTTTGGTTGATTGTTGTTGTCTCTTTGAAAACGGGAAAACTTGATGGCAAATGCCACTGGGATAATGGAATTTTGTAATGGGAAAGGACATGTATTGGGATTCTTCGCGAGTGTTAGCCGCGAAGGAAAACTCGTTGGATGGTGTCAACAACCGGGAAAATGTCGTAAGTAAATCCCTGCGAACGTAGACGACATTTGCATCGTGTTTCACTTCTTCCATCGTGCTATATTTAGATATGTACGATCTCGCGAATCTCCGATGATTCATTCTGGACATTCCTACAGACATCTCGAGATGTATCGCTTGAATCGCGTCTTTGTTGTTATTCAGGATCGGACCAGGTAGGGTGAAGATCATTGTGTTGATTCGAACCATTCGAACACAGTTTGATAATGAATAGAAATAGTTACAGGTGTACTTTGAATACACATTCATTAATAATTACAAATACAGGCGGCCCTTGACTTTCGCATATAACTGATTCCTGAAAATGTGTGCGAATGTTGAATGTTCGAAAGTAGAGGGATATACGAAAAATATTGCAAGTTGAATATTAATATTGTTTTTTTGTAATCTTGAGATTTTTCAACATCTAGTAGGTAATAGTAGAGACAATATTACAATAGTAGAGAACCTCAGGGTCCTCTAATATTGTCTTTGGGGACCTCACTCCGAGGCACCGACTGCATCGAAGCAATTTTTGAAATAGCGACAAAAACCTTTAAAAAATTGAATTTTTAAAAATATGCCAAAGTAGAATGTGCGAAAGTCGGGGTTCGCCTGTATTTTATACGCTTGTACGTTATTCTAGATCATTCTAAATGTATTGAAACATTTTAACTATCCATCGGGAAGAAATCATTACAAAGTAACAGATTCAATTAGAATTTCAAATTAAAGTGTCACAGATAATGAATATCTGTGTACATGAAGTACATGATTTTTAAGATAATCGCACATTTACCAAGCGTATAAATCTTGCTGGTTTTTCTATATAATTACCGAGAACACCAATCGAATCACTTAAAACGATATATCGAATTAATTCGACATCACGGATACGTATCCATCAGTCTTCATCCCATTTCAGTTTGTCATTTCTACTTCCGTTAAAAGAACTCGTCGTAAATCGAATTTGATCCCGCTAGGAATTTCGCGTAAACAATGAATTGCTTTTTTTTAAAAATATCCGAAACAACTCGTTGGTCGATATAATCGCGGGTATGATCGAAGTTGAGCGTGGAATACCAACAACATGGGAAATTGCTCTGAGATTGACGGGCCAACAATGAGCGTGCCGTTGGCACAAGGACCACTCTGTCAGGTCCACCGAGAGGATTTTAATAATTACGAGGACTCGCCATCCTTCCCTTCGTATTCCACTGCACCGGTGGAATATGCGAAAACGAGGTCTGCGTCATTGTGCGTATCATCGTCTGTTAAATCGCAGTATCGACGCTCAAGTAGAAACAGACCTTCACGCACCGTCCGTCGAAACAGACGCCGTTAAGTTTGTCTGATGTATGAATATTTTTAGAATATTTTGCCACATCACACATATCATATTATAGTTGCTAAAAAAATAGGCTTTAATTAAAAAAATTAAATGGAAATTTTTAGGAAACCGTAACTATTCTTGCTAACTATAATTTAGGAATTATTGTATATAAGTTGATCTCTGGTACTCTGTTATAATAACGTGGTTAAAAAGTATATAGGAAATGATAAAACGTTGCAAATCATTAGCTTACAAATGATCGAAAACATTTCGTAAATGAATGTCAGTGGTAACAGCCCCGTCCTTAGTCAGACACGGAGAATCACCTCCGCCTTAGTCGGACCATCGCGAAGGAAATAAACGCAACGTCTAAAATTTGCAATATAAACTTATCTCTTCTAAATCATCGGCAATTTCTTCATCCAATATAATCGTACATATTTTAAATACCACAAATTTCAATAATCGTCAGCTAAAAAAGCAGATGAAAATCGAGAAAGAATTAGAATTCCTCTTCTTCTTATTTCCACTGCTATGATCATTTAGCAACAATCTATATTTTTCGATAGATATATTTTCATAGTTCGGTAGCTATATTTTCCGAATTATCAAAAACTTCAGAATATGTCGCAGAAATCTGGAAAGATTTGCAAGATAAACTTATATTTTTCAAATCATCGGCAATTTCTTCATCCAATCTACTTGTACATATTTTAAACACAATATATTCCAATAATCGTCAGCTTAAAAAAAACACCTTAAAATCGTAGAAAAGTTAGAATTCCTCTTCTTCTTAATTTAACTGCTATGGCCATTTAGCAAAAACCTATATCTTCCGGTAGGTTTCGAATTATCAGAAAACTTCCAAATTTGTTGCAGAAATGAAGCAAGTAGTAATTCTCAAAAGAGTGTAGATAAATTCGTAATGTCTTCCAAAGTTTCGTCAACTGTCCGCGGTTTCCTCGGCGCCGTTCCGTTCCCGATCTGTTACCTTGACTCCGCGTTTATCCGATCGCTTCGTGACTCCTCGAAAGGACACTGGACTTGGAGGAAGTTCTTTCACTCGTCCATGTTTCGGACCAATGTCACCTATACGCGGCAATCGGGCTCGTTTCGTTTCTGGGTTAAGGCAGGCCTCGCAGACAAACCGTCCGTTCTCCATCGGCGAATTTAACGTCGACCCGTCACATCGCTGCCGGAACATTCGTGATTTCAGCACGTGTCCGATGGAATCCTTCGAAACGTAAACAAGGAACTTCAACGCATGATCGATCGTGAGGACATAGAAAAAAAATGACTCAATTGTTCTACGCTCGACGTTTCGTACGTTCGATTGGCGCGTGTTTGAATTGCGTAATATTTTATACCATTCGGGAATTTATTTTCCTTTGTTTTTTCTCTCACAAGACACGTCATAGGTGTCGCGAATTCGGAATAAATTTATCCCGAAATTAAATAATAATATTTATTAGTATCGAAAAAGACGGTGCTGCGAGTTCAAAGAATCGTCATTCCAGTTTTAGCCACTCATTGTTTTGCGCATAATTAATTATAAATCGGCGAGGCTATTTTTCTCTGAAATCAAGTCATTGATAACCAGTCGTGTTCATATATAGTTATAAAATTCAAGTTAATACTATGTTCTTCGTACAAATATGTACTTAATTGTTCATACGTACAGTTGATCTCTCAAAAAGTTTCTCTAGCGAGAAAATACTTCACTCGAGAAATCACCCTTGAGTATTTCGGGGATTCAGTGATAATTCCAGTCGCGGTTGGATTGAGCCGCTGAAATGTACCACGTTTTATCGTCCTCCCGCTAAGACAGTATATTTTACGTGAATCCTCAACGAAGGATCTAAGCTTCTTCTTCGCAGGATCACACTTATTCCGGATAAGTGGACGAAAGCCCAGATTCACCGATGTGCGTAGGCGTCACGACAATAATCGACGTTTTTCCTCCTTTCCTCTCGTTGCAAAACCAACGGATCGTTTCTCGGCAAAAGTGTAAGTAGTCGAGGGCACTGTACACCGAGAGAAAATCTTATACTTGAGAATTATCTCCAAACCGATCTGAAACGGTACCCACTTCTCCACGATTAAACAATCGTTCGATCCTTTAGCCACCGTTGGTGCGAATCAAGAACTTTGCTGGGAAGTCGATGAAAAAAGCGACAAAGTTACGGGCACGTTGCACCGAACTGTTGCGAAAGTAGGAATACATTAGTAGGAACGATGTTAAAATCAGTGACTAATATATTGATCGACATGGCGATAGCTTTTTGTCAGCCGTGAAAACGTGGCGGTAAAAGGCATACAAATATCGCATGTAGATATTTTAATCCTTGATTCAAAGACAAAGACGTCTAATACCTTCGCAATATTATGCACACCATTATCATGAAAAAGTTACGTATCTACGTGCTTACTTATATTATTTCGATGGTAATTTTATCTTCGATAATTCCTTTATTATTAACAATTGTTATACATGTTCTCACGGTAATAATACTATGTCCTTATCGTCGACTTTAACACTAGAAGTGCCGATGATTAATGCAATATATTTAAAAATAGTAGAAAAACACTTTCAAAGGATAAAAATAATGGCGACAATAACCTTGATCAATTGAAAAAAATGTAGAAAATTGAGGAAAATATAGTGTTATAAATTTCAGAAACATTAAAAAAAATTCAGAATAAGTCATTTTGATCACCTTGGTAGATCTAGTGTTAGCACTAGATTTACGAATGTTGAATCTGTCATCCATAAATATATCAAATAAGTACTTTGATAAAGAGAGATCAAGTGGCAAACTGGACCAATTAAATAATTTTTGACTTATAAAATATAAATTACACTTTTTCTCCATACATTTGAGAAGTGATTATAAAAAGTAGGAACCCGACACTTTGACGGTTTCCGTAAATCTAGCGTTAAGCTTCTATCTCGAAATGGAATCGTTAATTCGTCGAAACATTCATCCCTTGAATGTAACACGTAAAAAAATGTCGAATTGACACCAACTTCGAAGATGCGTACACCTGAAAAGAATTGATGTAACAAATTACAATGCATTCGTGAGGTGTATTCACGTATCGTGATTGTGATATAACGTGGCACGCGTGCTACGTGTGCTTGCCGACCTTGCGTGGATCTCGAGTGAAACCCGAGACAGTGAGAGATGCAAATTGATCGTTAATTGTTGCAATTATTTAGAATGTGTATAATTTCCAGTCATTGCGGCATATACAGTAACTGTGTCCAATCGGCTATAAGCTTTCATGATTTTTGTCAGAAAACGTCAAGCAAATGAAGGAATAAACCCTGATGAATCATCGCGGGGTAAATTTGAACGATGATATTTATGATTAATTATATTATTCGCATCGATATTTGTTAGTCGCCAGGAAGAGAAAAAAAATTCAATGGAAAAATTCAGGTTCTTCGAGTATCAATGAATTCTAATCGGTCTTTGTGCTGAATCATCGAATATTTATGCGGGTTCATTAAAATGTTTAAAATTAGAATAAAGAAAAATAGTTCTTAGACGAAGAACCGTTTCAAACACGTTTCCTTGTACCATCGACAGTCGGAAGGAACACCTCGTCACGCGTTAGTTAATTTCACGTCGCCCCAGGTCATCGACATTCGCGGGAATACCCGGAATTAATTTCAGGCTGGTGAAACCCGATTGAAGTATGCCGAAACGTCTACCGAATGTTATTATTATTTGAAATGGAACAACACAGATCTATAATAAGATCTTTAATGCGCAATCGTTTCAATGATGTATCATCGTTTCCACGTTTTTCCTGTTCAATTTAAGTAAATCCATTCCTAGAAACCCGAGGAAACGTCATAGGTAGTGGACGTTTTTAAAACTGATTATAATTTACGTGACAGATGTATCTGACACCCGCATACATGTCTTTTTCCCCTTTTATTTTCGATTCCGAGATATTCGTCAAGGACTTCAATGGAAATTCAGACTTTCAGGAATCTTTGGCATACAGATATTGGAATACCAGGTAATGCAGGTAAATCTTTTGTTGCTCTGCCACTTTTTGCAGACAAAATCTGCAACCATGTACCTCGAGCCAAGGTTAAATATTACACCGACATATTGATGCTTTTCCTTTCTCTGTCTATGTATAAATGTTTATATATATACTCACATACAAAAGGGAGAAAGGGAGAGGTGCAATACACAGTAAATTCGCGACTCTTTCAAGCGCAAACACTTGTTATCTGATTTACCGGTTCGTTTCCTTATATTGTGCGAAATTCACTTTTTGATACATGAAAAGATAAGATTGGATTTTGATACAATAGCAATTTCAAAGCGTGATATTAAAGGTAGATAGAACTTGTCATTTAAACATCGATTTCGTAAATTAACCGTACATTGACAATCCTTTTTCGACAAATACGTCAAACGTTTCTAATAAGGCTCGATATCAAAGATCAATCGGTTTTGCGTAAGACAATTTCCTCGACGTAAAAGATCGAGAATGGCGTCAATTTTCACTACGAAGAATTACATTTAAAACGTGTATAATTATCCTATCGTTCTATGGAGCCTATAGAAAATGAGTGCATCACTAAATAGAAAGACTTTTGACGTAAGCAGATCTTTCCGTAAGAAGAAATCCTTTCGCGTTGTACGCTAGAAACGTACGAAAATGTCATGATCAAACGTGCAATTATCCCGCGCGTCATTTAGTCCTGCGTCAGCAAGCGGAGGTGACTGTCCGCGGTGAAGTACATACAAAAGAACACGAAGAGCTGGGATTCCCCCGTGAGGATGGCGATGTTACCTTTCCTTTGGTACATGTAGAGTTAACATACGTCGTTCGAAGACGCTGAGAAAATACTGGCGTCAATCGTGAAAGTGCAAACTACGCACTGTATTATCGTTGTACGTCTACGTTGATCGTTTGCGATTGCAATCGTGTATTTTCAAGTGCACGACGCATTTGAAGATGAAACAATTTTAAGCGATATTCTACGAGAAACTAAAATACGATTACTGACACTTCCATTATACTCTTTTTAAAATATTTTTTATTTTTCTAAGACTTTAAAGACTTTTAAGCAGTTAAGTGCGGAATTTAGTTTTATGAATACCTCGCGGGATACGGAATTAGAATCGAACAATGACGTATATAATCGTCGAACACAGGATAAATGTTTCTGTTATAAATTTTAGGAAAAGAGGCAATCAAAATGTAGAAAAATTACTTTTTTAGGCCATAAGAAATTGACAATTCAGTATTACAGAGGCTACGCGATAGAACTTTCGATTGACGTGTATACACGTCGAATGCAGTTAACTGGTAAACACGTTAGCGCTTTGTGGACGGAGAATTTTTTGAATGTTGGAAAATAACCAGTTATTTGGCCATCAAAAACACTCTTTTATCTGAAAGTCAGAGTGTTAATTCCTTGGGCTTTGATTTCTTTTGTGATTGAATGTGTAACAATTGAGAACTAAATTGGTAAAATAAAATATTATCGCTGACTTTTGGTATAACGTGAAATTGAACGCAATGCTAGTAGTATAGAAATCATTTGATCGTCTCGTGATCGATTAATATTTTCGATTTAATAGTTTTGGAAAACTTTAAAATTTCCTATTCCGTTTACCACATCATGAGTAACACGCGTCATTATAGGGCAAGGGGTTAATAATATTTCAACAGCTATATTTCAATTTCGCGACTTTAATAATGTATATATAAGATGATAAACTATAATCAGTTTTTCTCAGAACACATATATACCTCTGCCATTTTCAAAGGGTTAAAAACGCCATGGTATCACTGGATGCCTCACATTGAAAATTCTCTGAGATGTCATGACCGAGTTGACCCATTTCACCGAGTGTTGGACTCAAATGTTAGGCAGATCAAACTGAAAATTGAATAATTTATTTTTATATCTCCTGCATCCTGCATACGTTATAAATTACAATACCCTTGTAGATGAAAATCTAAAAACAAGATCGGCGTCCTTTGAAAAAAATTATTTTGCATCCATACTCAATACGTCAATATGGGTCATACTCGCATGTATTTTTGTTATGTGATATGTTGAATTTTTCTAATCCTTTTTTACTACCATTGTTATATAAAGAACTCGATGTTTTCGAAGTCGAAAAAAAGCGCAGCGGTATCAATAAATCTTCACGCCACCTCTAATTACACATATGTTGCATATCAATCTAGAAATATAACAATAATAAGAACCATAATAACGGTAATCGGTACAGACAAATTATGATGTACTCTCAACGATATAATGGACAGGAACATAGAGGTCGAAAGGAGCTAGAAAAACGGACAATATTTATTATCCAATTTCTAATCCATCATTTCTAATGTCTTTGAAGCACAAAAAAAGTAAAGATACACATATTTCACGCCTTTTATATTTTTTCGTACCATAACTAATCTAGAACTACAAGAATAATAAGGATGATAATAACGGTAATGATACACATGAAGTATAATGTACTGTCAACGATCATACATAATCGACAAGAACATAAAGGCCAAAAGGGGCCTGTAAAAACTGCAATATTTATTATCTCATTTCCATAAATAATCGAAGAATCTAGTAGCAATTAAAATCAATTAAACCAGGCACCTACGATTCTCTCATTTATTTTATATTCTACGAAAAAGTTGCTATCAACAGTTTAAACAATAATTCGTCTGAATAGAGGCATCGATTGTAGATAAAAATCAGATTGTTGGAGATCAAGTGCCTATCCGATGTGAGAGACAATTCAAGGTCTGCAAGGGGCCTGCTCGTGCAGCCTCAGGCGAAACGCAGATCAGACCTACACCCACGAACAACGGACGTCATACACATACGTTTTATCGTCACAAGAAGAGAAGGAAAGAGAAAATAACGTGCTAATGGGTCGAGGAAGGAGCTACTGCTTATTAACTATGCGCAGAATTCTTATCGTTGATCGAGAGGAAATAAATCAATTGCATAATGTATCGATCGCCGTTGATCTCCACACTGATTAACAGGGTGTCATTATCACGCCCCCCTCCCCATGTTTATTGTTCCATCATTGACAGGAAAAGATGTAAAGAAGATTTTGAAAATTCATTGAAAATTTAACACGTTGAACGCCAACCGTATTTCGCTAGTTTCACTGTTTCTACTAGAGTGAAATTTTTCTATTAAAGTCACATCTTTGTAAAACAGAAACTTTAAAGATACAGATAGATAGGTATTCGGCAGACCTCTATCTTTTAAACACCAAAATTTAAATATACAGTATGTCTGAAAATTTATAAATATTGCAAAGTGACATCAAATTTCATTGAATTTAATAGCGCCGGTCACCGGTGACCCCCATGACAGTCAATGTGTTAATAAAGATCATTTCAGAATTTCACGTAAATGATTTGAATTTGCGTCTGACAGATTTATCTTTATTTTATTGTATTCGAAATGACCATCGATGAGGAACATCAAGTTTAACGAAACTTCTAAAGCTGCTTTTCTCTCTGCCTCTCGCTTTTGTGGGTCGCCCGAGTTAGACTTTACAAAAACTATTTCTCCGTTTTGTCTTTGTTTAATTCCTCCACAATAGGCTGTCAGAATTAGCCTCCAAAGATGATTTTTCTCACTTGTTCTTAAATCCTGATATTTGAATTAACTTCCGAGGCTGCTGTTCTTCTCTTTTTTCTCCCAGATTGTTTGAATTTCTCTCCAAAACTGGTTCTCTCTTTTTCTTTCTCAAATTGTATGAATTACCTTTCAATGCGGCCTTTTCTCTATGTTTCGCTCTATTCCTTTTTTCTCTTCGTTATTACTCTTCGTTAGACAGGAAGTCTAACACCTAGTGACATTCCTGGATGAATATTTGAACCTGTAGTTTTATCTTTGAATTTAAACGCTGCTTTGGAATAATAACAAACGAATTGTACTTGCTGAATGGTAATTTCATGGCGAATCAGTGTTTGAAAAAGAATCGAGAAGTTTAAGAAATTAAATATGGATAAGTGAATGATACCAGGAAGCGAATGTAGTCATCTGCAATGGCTACATTGACTTTCGTCTCGATTTCCTGTCATGATTCCTCGAAAGTGTCCTTAGTGAACGTGAAGATCGTATTTGTGAGTTGAGCGTGTTATTTCTACCGAAATGAATTTTTTCAGACTGTCTCGAACGAGGTACGATCATTCAATAAATTGGCATTCTCTCGCGAAGCGAAACAGGAAATACCATTGAAGCGTGCAACCACAAATCCGAGGGGGAAAAAGCTACAACAAATAACGAGGTTCTTTAATTGTCGTCCTTCGGAACAAACCGCAAGAGTGATATAAATTTTATAGTATATTTTTCCACACCGTCCAACCTGCCATTTTGCCATTGATTAGAACAATCGATGAAAAATCAATGATACGCTGTACTTTGAATTATAAATTGTGTATTATTTTACAAACTTTATGAAAAATTTTTAATGATGTTACACGATACAGTGCGTGATCTTTACTTAGGTTAAATCAAAGAGTTCTAATGTATTTAATTAAAACACGTGAACGTAATTTTATCCTTTGATCTGTGCTTAAAAAATTCGTTTGCACTATAAATGGCTGTTGCATTAAAAAAAAGTACGTTATTTTGAACGTCTCCTATCGATGATTCTATGGATAGTAACGGCGATCATTATCTTAAATGATCACTTATTACCAGTAGAATCATTATCCAATAAAATCGCCTAGAGAATATACGCGAGAATCTTTCATCTCGTATAACGAGACATCATCGTGTTGCACTTATGGAGCAATCGTCAGTAAGGAGATGTAGAACGTTCTCTGCAGACACCTTATGACTCGTCAAGGGTAGCGGTTTCAATTAATGCTAGGATAAAGCGTGCAAATATAAAGACTCATTGGAAACGATACGAGATACATGTCGTTCGTAGGAAGCTTGGATAAAGTAGATAAAAATGGTGTTGCATGATAAAATAAAAAGTTACCTCGTCTAACGATATCACATGCGATACAGTGCGGTAGATCTCTTCCGCATAATCTTATATCGTAACAATTCATTTAGCACGCAACTAAGGCCTTGCTGTTTTATCATTTACATAATCGTACGATATATTAATGCTATGCTGGAAATTACTAGAAACGATGTGAATGTTATTTTACACCCTTCATTGATTTTTGTATTCTTATTGTTTCTCGTAATTCACGATCTTGTGGATGTACGACGATCTTTGATAGAAAGTAACGAGATTTTGTGACTATGGTAGAATATAAATTGCGGTTTCGATTGTTACTTTGATGATTGATGTTAGGTCGAATCAACAGAAGCCTTTTTGTCAACGTATGCCATTAATCAAATCAACGACGCGACATTAGCTTTAATCGTTCTTTACGTACACCGAACACTCCTTGGAAATCCCGTTTCGAGTTTGCTTTTTTTTTATGAGAACTTGAAGTTGCAAATGGCCTGTTACGAAACGAGTAATTACAGTATTGACGATATAAAAAAAATAATTTCGCATTTATCCGTACGTGCGAAGCACACTGAAAGATATTTTGCTCCAAATCGTAGATGCTATGTTCCTTGTTCTTTTTCAAAGTGGATTCTTCGCGTATTACCTGATCGCGATATTGCGCGTTTGAAAATACCTTTGTTGCCTTTTTCACCGCAAATTTGTAACACGTACACGAGCAATTAAAACATGATTCGCGTGTTCGTACAATTGTGATCGGACTAAAAATGTCTTTACGTAAGAATCGTCAAGGTTCACTTTTCCGAGTGAGCGTTTCGAGCAAAAAGATATATTTCAGATTTAATTGTTACCGCGCATGATTTGCAATATTGTAACAAGACGGAAGGTTAGGTAAGTTTCTTGGAACACCTTAGATTAAAATGGAAAAAAGAGAGCAAAAGGAAAAAGAAGGAAGAAGTTGTCGTACGTAGTACGATGATTTCGTTGCATATGGATACGTGCAGATTAGGAAATCGAGAGTCGTTGACCCAGAATTGGCTTGTAAAGAATTTTATGACAGATGAATTGCACAAAGAAGGCAAATTAACGACGAAGAATTATAATGGCGGGAACCGGTCGAACGAGCTTACGTTTAATTTCATGTCAACATCAATTTTATTGCCGCTATATGCGTGGATCATTACTAAGCTTCATGAATTTATCTCTTAGAAAAAAGAATTGCATTCGTATTCTGTCGAAAAATGCAGTTAACACTAAACCTACCGACGTTATATCTACTAAAATCTAAATATACTCAATAACGACCTTACACAAAGAGAAGTGGCGAGATAAAGAAGATAATTAATTAACTCATTTTGCTTTTGTAAGATAGAAGTGGAATATTTACTTCATGGCTACTCTATGAATTTAGATAATTTTTAGAAAATATTTTGGAATCGGTCTTTTGACCGCCTTGGTAGGTTTAGTGTTAAAGGGGGAAACAATAATAACAGCGCAGAAAGTTAGAATTAAATTTTATTGCCGCTATATACGTGGATCATTTCTAATTGTAAGTTTCATGAATTAATGTATATCGATGCAGAAAAAAGTAAACTCCACTTAAACTCGTATAAGCAAACTGCAGATCATTTCACATAAACTCCAAATAAATTCCACTTCTCAAATTTTCAACTCACGTCGCTCATGGAACATTCATTCAATAATTAATGTTTGTCCTCTTCTTTTAAACAGTCACAGAAAGAAAAAGATTATTTTTGAAGATTAAAGAGAGATCTTCGTCTTAATTCAGGTTGTAATGATAACCAATGTGTTCCACAAGTTTGTGAGAACAGATAGGAAGAAACAGTTAAAGGGGGAAACAATAATAACAGCGAAAAAAGTTAGAATTCAATTTTATTGCCGCTATATGCGTGGATCATTTCTAACTGTAAGAATCATGAATTTGTCTCTTATTGTTAGAAAAAAAAATTGCATTCATATTCTGTTAAAAAATGCAATAAAAATGGGAAGCAATAATGACAGCGAAGAAAGTTAGAATTCAATTTTATTGAAACTCTATCGAGAAGAATTAACGACTAGAATGACATAGGAGGAAAGTTAGCTTCGTACAATATTAAATGGAAACATCTAATGTTCCATTTAATATAGCATTATACGAGAATATGTTAATGTGATCGTTAGTAGTATCGTTGAATATATTATTTTTTATATACGCAAGTCTAGTTAGAACAACTCTACCCACATTATTCTCATTATCTATCTCTAACTATAATAAATTGTCTCACATAAATCATTGGAATCTGATTGTTACATATTCGCCACTCGTCTCGAATCAAATTCAGGTTACAGAAATTTTCATAGATTTCTGTTGTATCACAAAACTTTAAGCTATTCCAAGTACTACAACGTTGCTCCGCAAAATGTATTAAGAATCTTCGTAAGGACTCTTATTAAATTCGCAGAACAACGAGAACAAGTCACTAAGTAAAATACGATACTAAACGACATCTTCATCTAACTTGTCTCGTTAAATCTCAATTAGTCATCGTCGTAAAAATTGAAAAAAGTTCAGTCCTATTCTCGAGCGAATTTATCGAGTATACTCGTTACATTCTCTGCCTATTCTACTTGGAAATCTTATATACGAAGTTTCGTTCCTGGAAGTGTTCAAAGTCGTCGAACGATCTGAAATATGTACGGAACGATTACGATCTGATCTTCCAGATTGCACGTGAGAGCGAAACAATCTAGAGAACGTGATATTTTCGAATTTTTCCGGCAGATTTCTATAAAATTTCGTCAATGGACATTCAAAGAATGAATCTTCATGTACTCGAACACCAGAGTCTGAGGTCCTTTGACCATCTTTCGGAAATTTAATCGATATTATACAAGCCTCTTCCGTCGTAATAATAGAGGCTGATTGACTCTTGCTACCAGTTGCTTCCAACAAATCCAATAATTCCGACTGATTCATCGCAAGACCGGTGATTCTCACGTCACAGGTCGATTTTTCATTGACGGATCGACGTTTTATCAATGACTCTACGTTCAGCAACGATTCTGTATTTGGACATTGATCGCATCGAGATCGACAGGATTTAGAAGGTGATTCGTTGTTTCTATTTAAAGTCTTTTGTTGCACGACAATCTCATTTTTTCCTTGTTGTAAATCATCGATGTACGAACTTATCTTCGTCGAGGTCGATGCATCTACCAGACGATTTTTCCGGAGCACGGTCGAGTGACCTACTGGCGAACGGTGACCGGAAGTTGAAGCGGGTACGGTCAATCGTTGGATCTCTTCCTTTTCTACTTCTTTTAATTGCATTGGTTTTCTTCTACAATGGAATTTTTATATTAGTTAATTTGGCGGATTCAAATCAATTAGCGGAGAATATATATATATATATATTGGACTAGAAATTAAATTCAAATTAATTAGCACAGAATATATATATTGAGCTAAAAACCTCGACCGGATAAAAGTCTTCTTAAAGTTCTTCCACTTTTTCGCGGCCGCCGACGGTAGCTTCCTGGTCTTCTCATCCTTTACAAAAATTTCCTTGGGCGACGATTTCTCAGAATTGTCGCCACGACGGAAAGATTGTCGTTTCGATGATGTCAAAGATTGTTTGTGGATTGATTCTTCAGGGTACACTTCGACCTGAGCTTTCACGACTTTTGTCACGCCGCATGCTTCTGACGATGAATTAGTGAGGTTTTCAAGCTGATTTCTCAAGGCAGGTGACCATATTTTCGCCGACACTCTAAAACATTTCGATTGATTGGGTTATAGCAATCAGAATAAATTGAAAAGATTATATACCTTGACTTTCGTTACGTTCTAAAACACATTTTTACCCATGAAACTATAAAGCGGAAACGTTCGTCAGAAAATAATACAGAGTTACTCAATATACGCTTTTTTGACGAATCGCGTGCATTTATCACTTATGCAACAACTTACTTGCACATTTGAAGGTTGAACTCTGTTTTTACCACGAAGCATTTTCTTTCGCCACAAAACGTCTTCAACTTTTTCATCGGGTGTAACTTTCATCGCGTTAATTTTCTCGTAATGCACACATAACTCACTTTTTTGTGCTTATATTATAAAAACTTAGTTTTCAAAAAAATAATAAATTACCTGTGTTCATTACGAGGAAGCGGCACAGGAACGATTTGAGATTCTTCCTGTGGGAAAATCGTCGCTTCCTGCGCGATCGATCTTCTCTCATTTCCGTTCCTCGAATTCGCAGAATATCCAAAATTTCCATCACCTTCCAATGGTACGTTTTTCGAGACTTCGTTGCAAGGAGGATGTGATATTCTAATGCGAACTGTAGGTGAATCAACATCGTCGTATCCTCCATCGCTGTCGTCTAAAACGTGAAACAAACAGAACTTTCCACTCGGCGGAATCGAGCTCACACTTCCCACTCGTTATCTCGGTAATTAAAGTAATCAATTATACGTCGAAAAGGATTATTCACGAATTATTCACTGAAATGCATTAACAGCTGTTAAAACTCACCGCGTCCTTGAATAGCTCTGTTGTAGAAATAAAGAGGTCCAACGCAAGCAGTAATCACCCCTGCGACAATTGCAGCGCCCACAATTGCAGCCATCATTATTTACAACCAATTATTGTATAAACTTAAACATCTAATTGGTGAAATAATAATATATAAGTATCGAAAACGTTTATCGGAGCTTCTTGAGAAAGACAACTAGCGGTAACTGCCGTGGAGATACCAAGCGGACCTAATGTCAATGTCAAACATACAAATATTAAACCTACTATACGTATATATAACTAATGTCTGTTTACCTGATACTATTATGAATACATGTCGATTCGTTTTTGCGAGCTAATTGCTCGCTCGTTAACGACACAAAAAATGCCGAATAGAATTACGTTAATGTTTGTAGGATAATTTGAATAACACCCAATACCGTCTGTAAAAATGTTATAAAACACTGTTGGATAATCTTCAAGTACTGTTTACATGTTAAATATATCTGACCTATGGATTTGATAGTTAGATGAGATTGGGAAAGATCGCATAAAAGATTGGTTTCATTGAAACCTCTGATGTATGCCCTGACGTATCTTACACTTCACAGCTCAAAATAACAAATTCTATCATCATCCGATGGAAAATACTGATCAGTTTCTTCGATATGTCTGTCTATCTAATAATTCAATTTATAATCTATATTTCATAACTATAAAATTAAATAACAATCATTTTCTCAATTTTCTATCATTCACAATCCACAACAATTACTTATTCTACTTGTTCCTGTATCATGCGACGACCCGTCTCAAAACGTTGAGGAAGACGTGACAAATAATGGCATTACGTAATCCGCAATATCCAAACACACCTTGTGCCAGTTCATGGACCGAATCGTTTCCGCTGACGATCGAATTGTCGCCGTGAAATCATAAGGACAAAGAAAACGGCTTTTCTATGATCAGAAATCAAAGCGTGTCGCATACGCGACAAAACGCATGGGGCTGATTTTAGAGCAGGGGAACAAACACGAGTAGAATGAGTAGAAAAGAAGTCGGACATTGTCGTTGCCACATGACAAAGAAATCCACCTTCGCTTTGATGGTAATATCACGTGACAATGACTGTTAGCTGAACCGTTGAGATTGGCATAAAAGGGTCGAGGTTGGATCGTAAATACTTCTTACTTCTTTTACCGAATGTATCATATTTAATATTATTTATTTGACATACAACATTTCATCCGTTGTTTTAGAGAATTTAATCGGTATATCATAATGAAGATAATAACATCGTAAATTTTGATTGTTCGAATAAGTATGAGATTATTTTTTGCATCGTAAAAGCTATTGAAATTTTTATGAGAAAAATTACTATAAAATGAGATAAAAGAGCGGTTAACGTGTAGCTTCTACGCACCGCTGACAGTGTAAACATGCCATGACGCATGACGATAATTCAAAGCAGAATCGTTAAATGATCCTTGTTGAAAATAGTATAAAATTTACCGTTTACAATCTTGTTAGTCGCTCGCTGTGCTCGGGACGATTATACGCGTCAATCCGGAAGGATAATTACCGGATGCTGCGCTCCCCTTTTTTTTTGCTTTGGAAAAATTACAAGTGCAGAATCTTTTTCACAAGTATAGCAGTATATCGAGTATATGCGCTGTAGATGTGTGCATCGTATCGACGTCTAAGGATTAATTAACTTCTGAGGATACGTATTGAATCGAGTATGCAACCTTGGCTCATTTAATTCACTTAATTATCCGCAGCAGTTAATTTATAACAAAGAACCTACACTAAATTACCTATCATTGATTTGTCGATCTACCGGGTTCGTTGTTATTTTCGTTTAAAAGCAATATCATTAAATGACTCGTAAATACGTATGGCAATTAACAACTCACACGATATGTCAATTAGTGTGCTTAAGAGTGTGCGAACGTCTGCGAATAGTATATTAACTGTATATACTAGCAATTAACACGGTGATCTAACTCATTTATTTTGCATTTCGAGATATTTATACTTTTGTTTTGAAGTACGCGATGAATTTCGTATAATGGGACTTGTATTAGATGTATTAACACTAGATCTACCAAGGTGGTCCAGAAGACTTGCTTTGAATTTTTTGAAACTATTCTGGCAATTTTTATATCCGGTTCTTCTTCAATTTTCTACTTCTATCTTAACACGTTGAACGCCACCGGTAGTTCGTTACTTTTATCATTTCTACTGAAGTGAAACTTTTTCTATTAAATTGACATCTTTGCAAAGCAAAAACGTTGAAGATACAGATAGATAGAGAATCGACAGACCTTTGTCTTTGTAACGTCGATATTTAAATATTCAGTATAAATATTATAATTTCAAAGTTACACGAAATTTCACTGAAGTCAATAGCGCCGGTCACCGGTGACTTCCATGGCAATTAAAGTGTTAAAAACTGTGAGCGATTGAATCAATCCAGTTTTTTTCCCTTTTATATTATTTCCTGCGACTAGATTTATTTTGCAATTTTAAATATATTGAATTAATCATCAGTAGATCTAGTGTTAAAACTTTGAGGCACGGGAACTCAGGAAATTAGAAGATCCATGTTGTACAGCAATTTCTTTTTATTTGATTAAAGTTGTTATTATTAAACACAATTATATTCACAAGGTTATATAATAATAACAATTTTTGAGGTAAGACAAAAAAGGTCCCACCATGCTTCTTCTCACAAAGAGGTGGGACACTTAACGCCGCACAATGGTCTGAAACGTGAATTTAGCTGTTCTAGCACCTCGTACAGTTTTCGATCTTTTTCAAATCGTCGTTAACAGCGTAAAACACATCCGATTTAGCTAAAAATTGGAATTCTAATATTTTTTAGGGCGCTGTTGAAGGCGCACCGTGCCTCAAAAAGTATCCACGATTCAATTTTCTTATTCTGCAGAATCGTCACACCATATTTTAATTAAAGAGAGATCTTTGTCTTAATTCAGGTTGTATTGATAACCAATGTGTTCCACAAGTTTTGTGAGAACAGATAGGAAGAAAATATTGGCGTAATGAGTAAACACAAGAGTGATATTCGATGAATGCAGAAAAGCGAAAAAAATCCATGTGAATGTACAGAAACTATTATCAAGACGATCTAACGAATAATTAATCATAAATCTACCGCGTTTAACCGCGTATTGAAAGGCAGATTGCCTTTCTATTATAAATCACAAATTCTGCGATTGAATATTCCTTCTAATTATTATACGCAGAACGATAAACTTTTATACGCATATAAAACACCGTTGCTCGAGTTCCAGCGAACGATTTCATTCTGAATGCATAAGATATAACACCGTTTATAATCTTCCGTGAAAAACAATCTCTCCTGAATCCTGGAATTCTATCTTCAAAGATAAATAAAATTCATTGAAATAACGTTATAACAAGTAACAAAATCAGCATTTTTGTTTATTTTCCAACATATTAAATTGTTTGTTGAATCTTCCTTTCGCTGTGTATGTTCTATCAAAAAGTCAATTGAAGTGAACGTAAGAATTTGATATTTACAGGAAACTATGGTAATTCTATTACAGATAAAACAAAGTATCGACCGACTAATTATTAGTATCATTTGTTTTACGCAATCGGTAAGACGTCATTCAACGACCTCGAATCTTTGTAAAATAAATTGTTACTAACACCGTACTCTTGCACGTGGGAGGACCTACATATATACCTAAATTCTTATGATAAACAAGCAGCTTAATTAATTATTAATTAAAGAATCAAGGATCTCGTTACACGTCATGGACCCTTGATCGTTCAGACGTATTACCACGAACAGGATAACTCAATCATTTTTCCATCTTGTCTCATTTCAATCGACGTAGGAGTTTCGGAAATTACCAAGGCGTTGGTGAACTAATGGATATTAAATAATTTCTTCACATGTAGGTTTAGAAATTTCAATGGAATTTTTAATGAAGAGTTCAAGTTTAGTACAATGAAAAGAAGTCTGGAAGTACAATCCATTTGTTCTGTCATCTGAAGTGACAGAACTGAAAATAAATCTGCAGGTATAATCTGTTCTGTCATATAAGATATTTCGAAGATTCGAAACTGGAAAGTTGAAGTAAAGATTTAACAAAAAGTTTTCTAACGTTTCTTCGTCTACCTGACAATTTTATTAGTACAATAATTATGTCAACGAGAGACTAGGTAGAGAAAATAAAATAATTCAGTCACTCGAAATCCGTTATTATCAAAAGCAATGGTATTCCCCTTCCGTGAAACTATGGCCTCCACTTTTGTCTGTAAGAGCGAACGCAGAGTGCTCAAAGAAACAATATAGAACAAGGGCAGTATTGTTGCGACACCATACTTCCTCCTTCCCTAAAATTTCTATAATGCTGTTTCAACGACCTCGTACACTAGAAAAGCAATCGTTTTATTTTCAAACATCGACGGTAATTCTTACTGTTCCATACAAATTCAAATCAATCCGCAGATTGTTTCCATCCGCGCTATAAAGTTTCAAAATTCAAACAGTGTTACATTTCAATCACACCAACCTTAACCCTTTGCGCTCCGAATTATTTTATTAACTTTTTGTCAGATAAGGAAATATAATCTCGGATAATTGTTTACTGTTGATTATCCGTTTTTATTTAATACTAGGAACAATTGTAGACACTGCGGTGTATTCCTGTTAAAATGCAAAATTATTGTTGATTTCGAAAAGTCGATAATTAGTATATGAAACATTAACACTAGAACTACCGAACCAGTCAAAATGACTGGTACACAATTTTTTCCAAAAATTCTCCAAGTTTATACGAAAGTCGTAGAATAAATATTCTGCATCTATTTCAAAAAACATAAATCACCGAATCGGTCTACTTTACTGCTTACTAATTCCTCTTTTTTTAACCCATTCAGTACCAGAAAAACTAAGCAAATATTATCTTATTTGATAAAATTTTAGAAGATGACAGTAAGTTTTTAAAACAGTAATTTAATTATTCAAAAATAAAATCTCAACACTTGTAGTGATACTAAGAAAATTTTTGTTCCAAAAATGCTACACACGTTCGGCTGTTATTGCCAATTTATTAATTCCAACTTATAGTGCAAATACGAGATATCTCGTAGTTGGCAGTGAATGGGTTAAATGACTTATTTTATATATTAAAATCCAATAGATTTAACGACGGTAATTCTAGTGTTAAATGCCACAAAAAGCTGTGTCGACTGTAGCCAGACATAGGAGTGCAAAGGGTTAAAGATTGTGCTAAAAATATCCGAATGTACAATATACTTATATCTACTTATGAATCGAAAGGGAAGAATTTCTACGTGTATACTTATGCCGTCTAATCGTCTTTGGAAAAAATGATAATATGAGACGAAAATTTGGCCATCTGTTTCCATGACACCCTGTACATATAATTGGAGCGAAAGATACGAGTGTCGTCATTACTCGTGTTACAGTGGTGCGAAACCAGTAGTAAAGATTATACTATACTAGACCACACCTGCGATGCAAGGCTAGATTTTTATCTCCTTGCCATTATGCCAACACGTAGGATTTCTTTCGCCACTCCTGCGCGCTTACGCGTGTTTTGCCGGTATTTCGATAATTTTCCAAAATAATCATCGACATCACCGCACCTGTAGCCAAGTTAAGTTTCAGAATACGAGGAAAAAGCCAAAACACCCGAATTAGTTCCGAGAGTTATAACATACAGCAATTGATTCAATCTGAAACGATAAATGTCGATCTGCAAACTATAAAACAATCCATTATCCTTCGTCAATTTATCATTATACGATTGTAAATCTATAAACACTGATTGGAAGTGGTGTATAGGAGTAGATCTACTAACTGAATTATCGTAAAAATCTAGGGAGATATATTGATCTCGCATTGTCAAAGATTCCCTTAGGTACGTGGCTCTTTTTCTTCCGTCATCCTACATGTAACAAGGATATGGTTTTAACGATATCCATCATAAAGCCGTCGTTCTGCCTCGTAAGGTACTCGCACGTGCTAGTAATTTATTATCCTCGATTTCATTCTATGTTTAGACTCATGACGAACAAACTTATTCGCAATACTCTCGTGGTAGGCGTGAACAGTAAAAGCATCTCATTCAATGACAATGCTACTTCGGTGGAAGAAAAACATTGGCGGCCTTTCCAACGTGAATTTACCAGATTGATGCGAAAAAAGGTTCAAGTACCATTTTGGATAAATAATATGAGAAAAAAGAGGAAAGGGTGTAAAGTTGATTATAGTTTTACATGAAATGATCTCTTGTTTTTGCTGTGATATTGCGGTGTCTTAACCTGTTAACCGGGGAATTAATTTTTGTTCAACTTGTTTCAAATTGGAATATTTTTTTTTACAATGAGAAGTAATATCATTACATCTAAAGTACTACGTCAGGATTAAACGGATACGAACGACATAAAATGTAATGCGTTCAACATATTACGTTTAAAAATTTTAAGGAAGAAAAAATCGACAAGCTTACTGGAGTTTTCTTTCAGATATGACGGAATTATTCGTTACGCCCGGTTAACAGGTTAACCCTTTGCGCTCCGAATTATTTTACTAACTATCCGTCAGATAAGCAAATATAGTCTCTGAAAATTGTCTCCTGATAATTATTCATTTTTACATTATACTAAAAAGATTTGTAATTACCGCGGGATATTTATGTTAAGATGCAAAATTATTGTCAATTTCGAAAAGTCAATAATTAATAGATAATACGTTAAGTAGCACAGCATGCTGTGTCGAGTGTAGCTCGATATGGGAGTGCAAAGTGTTAAAGTCGATCTCTCCCTAAAATCGAGGGATTTAACACTATAGATTTACGAAAGCCGTCAATTTGACGGGTTTCTACATTTTTTATGAAGATTTATAAAATTTAAACATTTTTAATTTAACATGAAAGATTTTTAAAATTTACGGAGAAGCAGTAGATAATACAGGTGTTTCAATTCACTCCTTTTTCAAAATCCTTATCAAAGATATTGCAATGCAACAGATTTCACGCCCGTAAATCTAGCATTAAAGTCCATGTTCTTCTCCCTTTGCAGTTTCGCCCATTCGTTTTCACCCTTTTCCAAGCGAACGTCACATTTTCCAGACTTTCTCGCGCTACAAAAATTCACTATAGAATAAAATTCCGTGAAAGAAAACGAGTGATTTTGAAAAAAAGGAAATATCTGGTTGGTTTTTGCGTCAGTAAATTGTCGTAAGAAATATGCAAAAGTGTGTGAGTTGAGACGTTTGAAAGGTTTAATGGTAAAGTTCATGAGATAGAAAAAATGAATTATTTACCACTAACCGTATCGACACTTTATGTCTATCTATTTTTACCGGGGACAATCATTTCATTGATTATGAAATAACGATAATATTTTTTCGAAAGGTATGTAGGAGATTGTTAATTGAATATTGGAAAGAACACAGAAAACAGCCTTTACTTTATACAAAAAGATACAAACTTTCATTCCATTCAATCGATCATTTGATCGTACATAGTACGGTCAGTGTTAATGTTACATTCTCTATTTCAATTCTATCCTAGAATTTTTATTTGATAAAATTCTTTATAATATTTCACATTTTTACAAACCTTATATCCTTCTACTTAAAGTGAATTTTTAGAAGTTTTTCAACGTTATTTAACACTAGAACTACCGAACCAGTCAAAATGACTGGTACAGAATTTTTTCAAAAAATTCTCCAAGTTTATATAAGAGTCATAGAGTAAATATTCTATGTCAATATAATTAAATATAAATCACCCAATCGGTCAAGTTTCCTATCGCTTGATTCCCTCTTTTTCAAAGTACTTATTTAATGTATTGAAATATGATAGATTTAACGCCGGTAGTTCTAGTGTTAACTCTGATGTTCTGTTCATTTACATCTCACATTCATATTTCTTCCAATCATAGTGACTTGGCAAACAAAGGTTCACATTTTAAGAAACATAAAATTTACAAACAGATACACGTAACTGTTAAATACATTGAATATCAGGAATTAATATTTAGAAATATAGTATCTGTTAAAATATAATCTCCACTTCATAGACTCGAGCAGACCATCAGGGTTAAAAGAAGAAAGGGTGAAAACTTTAACAAAGTATTCTGACAATCGATAATATTAATATATATTATTAAATATCGCATATCTTAAAAGTATCGTGATCAATCGTGCCAAGTGGTATATAGATTTAATGGAATAGTGACATTCCAAAGTACCATTTCTTTATTATCACAGATAAGCCGGTTGGTTGCGTATCAAGGGCATGCTGCAATTATTATGCGCATTTACCACACTTCAAATGATTTCTATCATAATGAAACATTACATAGAATATACGAGGAATAATTATGTACGATCCGACAGAAAATTACAGAGAGTCCAAGAAAGCGAAAGGGCTAAAGTGCTACTCCCGTTGAAGTATTCAATATATACAACTTCAGTTATTTCTAATGTAAATACAGAAATGAAATGTAAACTAAGAGACAGATAGATACCATACTCTGATTTAATTACGTACCGGCGATGTACATACGTGAATCGCGCACACTCATTGCCGTTTCACGATTTTTTTTTCCTTTTCTCTAATCAGGATGACATTAACAATTCAAATAGGATTGCTACAATATCACGTACCGGAGGCCTGCCGGTCTAGTGACCAATAAGAAGTCGCATATAAAGGTGATATCGTCATCGATTAATTCCATGTTAATTCCTTGCCCAATGATGCAGGTGACATTGAAAAAAAAGTATTCCTTATTACTTCCTTCAAAGCGCACCCTCGGTATTCCTGTACGTTGTCTACGTTGAAATTTATCGGTCGGAATAATCGTACAATTATTATAAGACGTAAAAAGGGGAGGTAATTCCGAAAGGGACACCGAAACCTTGCTACGAAAGTCTGGATAGAAATGTCGAAGATGGAGAGAAGGAGGAGATGGAGAAAAGTAAGCGGATTTACTTATGGATTCATTTTATTCTCTTTCCCAGTAATTAAATTGGCTCGTCTTCGGATTTGATACTGAAGTATCGATATGTACATCTTTTCTGTGTAAATTTTAACGTCGCCTATTGACTTCTATATTATTAATTGACATATTTATTGTTACTTTAATGAATTTCAATAGATAGTTACAGTGGGTTGCCAAATTATTAGGGACAGTCGCGAAAAAATTGTATTCGTAAAGTATTAGTCTTAAATTTATTAGATTTACACCGTTTTCCAATAATAAAAGTTTTAATTCTATAGAATAGTTATTTATGACATAAAATCAACACAAAAAAAATGTCAAAAAAAGAGACAAATAAAAAATAAGTAAAAAATTAGGGGACGTTAGAGCAGTTCAATATTTGGTGATGAAACCAGAGGGATAAAATAAATATATTTTGGTAAATAATTAAATTGTATGATAATTTAATAGTAATACTTACATCTTAACTAAATTTTAAAACACAAAAATAAAAGTTACTTTGTTTAAAATATTAAAACTTGTCCTTCACCCATTAGCGTCTAAAGTATACTGCGATTCTCATGCTGCTTAAAAATGTATAAAAAGAAATATATCACTTAACTTTCAATATCCACTTGAAATTTAAGTAACAGACACATGGCAATCTCAAATAACACATTTCTGCACAGTTTGAACCACTTAAAACTGCAGTCAAGTGCGCCTAAAGTAAGAATCTGAAAAAATGTGGCTGTCCCTAATAATTTGGCAACCCATTGTAATTGTGTAAATTATAGTGAAAAAGTTTTCTAGCGTTGTCTTCATTATTAAGGATTATTTTGAGAGAGCTTGGAAGTTGAACAAGGTTTTGGCGTAAATGTATAACATTTTTTCATGTTTTTAACAAAGTACTATCATTTTCAATTATTAGCTTTTAGTTATTGTATATTGATTAATGCGAAAGATTCAAGTGAAGATTTCACTAGAATTCATTCGCATCCTGTTAACCCTTCATAGTCCGAATTTCTTGTGGTATCCGAAGATCAGTTTCATGATAGCATAATTAGAAAATAATAAAAATACAACTTTAAATGATAGATTAAACCCGATTTTTAAACATTGTATTGTAAAGAATTTGAAGATTTTCACGACATGAATTATAATATTTGGTGAAGGTAAAAATTTGACTTTGAAGAGTAGAAATCTCTCTCGTTACTACAAAGTTACAAGGGCCCATAGAGGATTAAAGTTCCATGGAAATAATTTGATTTTTCTCATATCTCTTTACGTTTATGTTTTTTATGGTATTTTTCTATGACGAGGTTTGGAGATTAGTTATTTTGTATTCTTCTGCTTCGATACTGGTAAAAATTATTTATAATAGTACTTTTTACTCTTAAAATTCATCAATTCAATTGTTGCTACTGATCGTTGAAGAACTTTATTATATCGTCTCGTTGATACTGTTAGATATGAATTGGAAAACAAAACAAAAACATTTTAAATATATAGAGCAAAATAATTATATTGTAACGAACGCGGAAAAACCTTGAGTAACAATGATCATTGAGTCTAATCTCTAGTTTATATCTCTGGATAATATCCGTCGACGTAATAAAAACAGCACGCGATTTCCATTACTCCGTCTTGTTCACGATAGATCTTACATTAAACGTTAATACTGGAAATAAAGATCAAAACTTATATATAGATATTTCTGCAATTTTCAGAAAAAATTATAAATTCCAACAATCAGTGGTAGCGTTATAAATCACCGCCAAAACGAAGATAAATTAAAATTTGATAATTGAAATCTATAAACCTGTATCTCCATCTGCAATTTTATCACATAATACTTATACATTAGCTGCAATCGTTAAAAACGTATAACACCATCACCGACAAGATGTAAAAGCAAGCTTTATCGTCGCTGATGAAATATTCCTATAGGTTCTCTAAGCTAACACTTAAAAGAAACCTCTTGATGCCATGGTAGACATTACCGACCATATCTTCTCAATATGAAAGAATAACACGAATAAGGTGTAGGATATCATTTTTTATTTATTGCACTGCTCTTTTACAACAATAAAATAATCAAAATCTTACAAATCTAAAAAAGATTCAGCTGTTAAGCTGCTGCTCTCCTCTTGGAGAGGTCCTTTTTCTATGAAATTGCAATTTTTTTCGAATCCTCTTTACCCCTGGCCTTTAATTGCAACTGTTGCTAATGTAATCCTATAAAAATTGTTAACTTTACTAACAAAATTCCAATGAAACTTAAATCCTTTATATCATGTATGTTTCAGGGAATGCCCTTTCAATTTATTAATACAGTCATTTATTTACGTTGAACACATTTTTAAAAATTTTTCCAGAATTTTGTCAGTTATCCAACACTGTCGGTACTTCAGTTTATTATCTGGAATATCCTACAACCCATGCAATCTACTATTACCCTGCGTTTATGTTGAACCATACAGTCAATTTCGTTTGTTCTCCCAGCAATTTACAAAACACCCCATAGGAGGGCGCCACCAGGGGTGTTGATAAACCTCCATGAGTATGTTCATCTGTATTATTACACTATCTAGGGAAGTACATAGCCCGAACCATCGGGACAATAGGAAATATGGCGGCACTGCGCCGAGTACGAAGGTGAGCTCGGGTAAATTACGTTTGTACGCGGAAATTGTCTGTCCTGACGGGAAAAGTAATATTGTAATGAAAGCGTACGATGTCGTGTGATAACATGTGTAGTGTTTTGTGACGAAAGTAGTAGCCCGCCGTGGCTGAATCGGATTTTTCGGAATTGGATTGTCGTCGCACGAGACGCATAATTGGCAGTACCCTAGAGGTGGCAGGTACGCAACCCGTTAAAATTTACCCTTAAAATTGTCCAATGTTCTTTCTCTTGTTTTCTAAGTATCGTACTATTTGTGATACGAAAGATCGTTGCTTTTTATTTACTGCTTAAGTATCATGTTATCGAGCGACTTCTAGGTTAATGTCGTTCAATGTCAGTCGGTCGTTTACGATCTCAATCGGGTGTGTTCCCTGTTGTCATCAACAGGGCATTGACACCGAAAAATTCTTACCCTTGTTGGAACTTCCCTTTCAGCTCATTCGAAGTTAAGAGAAGTTACAAACGTAAAATGTGCATGAACCAAGAAAACATATAAATATTAGACGTACGTCCTATTAATCTGTGTTTGTTTCATTGAATTGTGATTAGACGATAAAATAACTCGAATTTTCTAAGTGAGAATGTTATTTAATGACGGAAAACTGGCTGCACGGGGTTTTATTATTTTTACAAATAACGCAGACGATTATATATAGCTGATTGGCATACAAACAATTTTTGTTTATGATCGTTTTAAAGCGTTTTGATATATGACTCTCTGCTCTCATTTCCGTAGTAGTAATAGTCGTGAAGGTTACGTTAATGCAATGTAGTAATAAATAAATTCCAAACAATATCGCATATTTTCAATAATCATTTCTTATTCGATAGTGCAAAATTAACTGCATATTCAAAGTTTATTTTAGATGCTATCCGTGTGAGCAAATGTCAATAGAAAATTCGATACCCAAGCTTAGACAAATGCCTCATACTCTTACTAGTATATTAACAGTACATTTATAGATATCGGAATAACTATGAGTAGTTTCTTAAATAATAATCATATACAGACTTATTCTATCAAAAAGTCTTACTACGTTCGCAGTTAGAAATAATTGTACGTGAGTTATACACGTGTACGCAAGTCGGATACATTAGTGATATATAGGTCAAGCGTTCCTCAACATCGAGGTCATTGCCCCAGGATTACTCCGCCGATAAAACAGAACATTAATTGGCTAAATTTGTTTCATTACCTACATACACTTTGACGATAGAGGTCACCATACTATGCGTTCTTGAGTTATGCTTTTTTACCGTAAAGCGTAGTTTCGGGCAGAAGCTTATGCGAGAAACGCATGATTTTTCACCTACGATATAGCTATACTCCTTGAAGAAAAACCGATCAGCTTGTTTAATTAGATTAGCATATATTATCCAAAATGTATCTCTTCTATTAGTGAATGTTCGAAAAATATGACCTGGGTGGTACGCAATATTCCTTCCCACTGATCGATCGTAAATAACGCACCGTTTTTCTTCGGCATCGTTCATTTTTGACGGACTTCATTGGCGATAAAACAAAATGAAAAAAAAGTATCGTTCTTCCGAACATAACGCGAAAGGGTCATTGAACTCTCCATGGGCGTTGATAAATTTATCAGCATTAGCTAAGCGTAGTAAATGCTTCGACTTATATTTAAACTTTGTTAGATGATACTCAGGGACGACGCGGACGACCTTGAACCCAAAAACTATATCCGACTTGGAGGTCTTCCTTCGAGATCTATCACAAAATCTTTTAAAAGTCTAACGATATATCGACTTTTTTAGTTTAAACGTTTATGAGCCGATATATAGCTATATTTGTCCGATATTGGAAGCGATATAGAAAAGACTTTTGTCGCTTTATATGTATATTTTTACTTGACCGCAGTATCGAGTACATATTCAAGAATACTTTGAGAAAATAATTAAAACTTCGATATGAGAGTATAATTAAGAGATTTAAGTAATAAAATATAATAAAAATAAAAATATTAGAACATCAGTGCACTGCTAGTTTTTTTTACGAGAATCGATCGAGTGAGAAGTTCGCCTCTTACAATTGTCACGAATCAACGAAACCTTGGTTAAAAATACGTGTCAATTAACGATCCTAATGAACCGAGAAACATTCGCAGTGTCAATAAATACTTGACTTATATTCCTCGTATTCCAACTCTGCATATATGAACTCAAGGTCATTACTTGTAGGATAGTTTACTCTCAAACGATTATCGGGTATAACTTCACATTTTTTCATTGGTTTGCATAGAGTGATCTTATAATTTCGCGAATATCACCAAAAACACCAAAAATAGGAGGTTCTTTGTAAAATGACCATAGCAAGTTAAAGCAGAAAAGTAACAAAGCAAAAAAAGAGATAAATGCACTCTTCTGAGAAATGTCGCAAAATTGACTTTTTATATTTTCATCGTTGCACGTATTTCGAGTTTTATTTTTCTTGTTCAGTAAAACAGTTTGTTACCAAATCCACGTACAAATTAAATAGCATCTCTTTAACGAAACGCTAAAATGCGTAAGTAGCATCCGTTCATTCTGACCTAAATACCTCGCGTCTTTTTCCAGGTATTTACAAGTGGAATCTCGTCCACGACCTTTTCCGATCTTACCCGATCGAAAATCCTGTATATAGTTCATAAAATCTTTGATCCAGATAAAATACAGAAGATCGATGATATATCATTGCGAGAACTTCATAAAACAGATCGTCCACACATCAAGGAAAACAACTTTGCGCAAATTACTTCGTTTTTATTGAATCATGAACGATTCAACGTAGAAGATTCCTTTTGATGTGCTCCTAACACTTCATGTTGTTCTTATATTCCTTTCAATTTCTGATTCGAAAAATTCACTATAAAAATGCAAAGTTTCCAACTAATCAAATCAGAAACTAGGAAGAATGATTTTTCTTCAATTTCCAGATTCTTTCCAAGCGATAAAATACACTCCCTTTTGTCTAAAAATTCGATAAATATTACAACCAAAAATCTTGATTGGGTCTGATAAAATTACGTGAGCTTGTCATTCAGAAGCTAGTTTAATTAGTTAGGTCTGATTAAGAGTAACTTTAAAAAGAAACGAATCAGGCTAAATAGAAGAATGTCTTTGAATAATTTATGTATTACAATTTCCGGTGGAATACCTATTGTGTTCTTCCTCTTCTCAAAATTTGAAGCATTTGTAAAAGAAATGCAATAACACGTCATTTTTGACTGCTCCAATAATTTCAGCGTTAAATAAGTGAAAACACGCCGTTCAGATTGTTATTTTCATAGATTCTTACCGTGACATCGGCGAATTCTATTCTCATGATCGATATCGTCTAAAGCGCAAGGACGTATTTTGCGTGAAGCGAGCAGAATGATTTTCCTTCGAATGTTTATAATCGAACTAGATGCTTATTCAGCTGACGGGTTATTAATAAGCTTCACTACTATTTCTGATCAACCGAGAGAAGTATCAGACGAGCAGATAAAACTACGCACGAACGTGCATAACGTTTAAATTTGTCCAACCGAAGCCACGTCTTTTTCAGAGTCTTCGGTGCGTGTATTTACACTCGCAAGTGTAACGCAGAACACGAGTTACGGTTTTCGTTAAGACGCCAAGGTCAAACAAAAGACCGAGGATAACATTGTGCCGATTCTACACCGAACTCTGAAGTTATTTGATTTCGGAGCGTCTTGCACGGGTTGTTAAATCATTCGATTTCAAGAAATTCGATAATGACTAATATTCAGCTTTCCTTGCACCAAGACTGAAAGAAATTTATACTTTCTAGTAACTTCTATCGTTGAGATTAAAATAAAAATTTAGAAAATTCTTTCGTAGTATCAATTTTCCGATAGGAATTATAATTCTTACTGTGGAATTTCGAAGATATTCAAATTCTATAAAACTCCATATAGGTGGGAATTGTATATTTGATCTGAGCTCGGATAATATCACATCAAAACTGAATTTGAATGCAGCACGTGGCAGAAACATACGTCAAATCCCACCGGCTATCGTGTTCGAATTTTAACAGTAATCAAAATTTCTACTCCGTCATTCATTTTGCGAAAACTTATCTTCAAACAAATAATTAATTTTCTATCGTCACGAAATTATCATTAACACATTGTACGCCGGTTAAATATCTACTACCAAATTTATTATATTTGATAATGTTGCTATTTCAATCAATATCAAATTTAAATGAATTAAGTAATGGTCAATTTAAAAGGAATAATATTTCCTTCTTTGTCCACTTTACCATTTTCCTCAAGATAAAATAATATGACTGATATTGATCGGTGAAATCTAAAATTATATATTTGAAATCCCGCATTATCGCGGGACCGGCTTGCAATGTGTTAACATTCGAACAAAATAAATATCACGTAAAATCGTTAGAACTCTACCACGTAAATATTAGTTGATTAATTTTCCCTTCCTTTTCAAACCGTTCTTCCAATTGTTTGCGGCAAATTCCACGCGAAACATTGAATTTTCATGCATTTCGTGTCACAATGTTACACCGACGACCAATGCGGACGTGCGCATAATTAACAGATGAAGACGAACGCAAATTAAAGTAGGTCGTTTGAGTGACGTTCATGCATGCCTAACCTGGTAACATTTATTCTCAATATTGCAACGAGCAACGGACGTTGGTGTTGCAAATTCTAACGGATATTGTTAACAACGTCTTCCATCTTCGTTTTCGTCGATATTATTCCGACGTTTCTGAAGCGTTTGACGCATGAGATTGAGGGTAAAAGACATTCGATTGATCCTTCGCTAAAGGAAGAATGATTGACACTCGAAGAGCCAGCGGTAAAAGAATTTCAACTGAACTTCACCTTTCATTTCTTCGTTGGCACTATTGCTTGAAATTTTTATTACAACTATTTTCAATTCGATTATTGCAGTTAAGATTATTTTATTATCAAATAACAGTTTTAACCCTAGATCACTAACCTTATTTTTCGACGCTTAACACTAGAACTACCAAACCAGTCAAAATGACTGGTACACAATTTTTTCAAAAAATTCTCCAAGTTTATGTAAGAGTCATAGAATAAATATTCTATGTCTACATCAATAAACATAAATCACTCAATCGACTAAAATTTTTCGCCGCTTGATACCCCTTTTTCAAAGTACTTATTTAATTTATTAAAATATGTTGGATTTGACGCCGGTAGTTCTAGTGTTAACACTAACCTTCGTCTCTTCGACTACGGTGTTTACAAAAGGGGTTAAAGGGTATTATTAAAATAAAATTTAAACATGTTTTTTTCTATTATTAAAGATAGGTATTTATTTATTACGATAACGTTAACTAATATGGCATACTTATTAAATCCGTGTCGTCGAATCGACGAAGGTTAGTGATCTAGGGTTAATACGTTCATAATGGGACCTAAATTCTGTTCCCACCATAGGGTGGCTTTGTTTCTTATATTTTTTTCCATCTGACGGCGTAGCAATGCAAAAAAGGCGTTTGCTTAAGAAAAACATTATAGTATAATATTATATTATACTATGTAAAGATATGAATAAATTTACCAGTTAGAGTAATTAGTTTTTGAAATTTGCCACCACCGGTGGTTCAGCCCGTTGCGGACGTGTTAAATAGATTTCTCTTATGGATAACTACATGATAGAGAAGAAAGATTTCTATATTTTAGTCTCAGAAATTCTACTTATTGTTATCATTCTTCCTACAAAAGTAACATATTTTCTCCAATTTAATCTCAAGAAGAAATTTGCTTTTATTTATTTGTTTATAACTTATTAATGTCGTTATATAATTATTACATATCTTCTAAAATATTGCACATAAATTAGACCGGTACGTATTACATTATGAAGAACAATGGACGTTGCTTCAATTCTGTCCGAATCATAGGAATTCTATGATTGCGTGGAGGTCCTAGCGAAACTCTATTTCAAACTCAGTCACATCAGATATCATCAAGTCCGTTATTGCATAAAACTCCTCGTGAACTCCATTTCAAACTCAGTGGCACGTGCATGGCTGAAATCGTGATGAAGCAAAGAACCGTATAAAAAGAAAATGCATGGAGGAAACGCGATAGTATATTTGTAATATCATGAAAAACAGTCCGAAGCACGTTTGAACTGAAAGATTGCAATCTTTTCTGTACGATGATATCAGTCTGCGAAGTTACCTAGTCAAATCTGTAAAACGGGTCCGTAACTTTTTATTTCACTCGCAGATGCACCTGCCGCAGGTGCATCTCGAACCGAATGAAATATCGTTCCCGGACGATGACCATAAGATCGTTTCGACATCTCGCAAATAGACGATTATCACGGCTTAATCGTTTCTCTGCTAATTTACAATTACCTCGTCGATTGCAATTTTGAAAAGTTTATGCGCGATAGATTGCAACTGCTACGTGGAAAGTGTTATCTTATCGCGCGATATAAACAACTGAAAAAATCTCTACAATGTTTCGTTTCGTTGGAAGAAAAAGTGTAAAAAATAGATTCGGGTTGCTTGCAACATCCATGCAATATCCGCGTTCGTTATCGAAGAAGTTAAAAAAAAAAAACGATAATCAGTAGTGTGCATAAAATTCCGAGCACTTGGAGAAAACGTGATTATTCAACGCATGCAACAGTTTCTTTATACATAAGGGGACAATTCACAATTAGTTCCACGTGTTTATGATGTTGATCTTTTTCTCTAGTTCATCCCGTGCCGTCATCAGTGTATAAACATCTGATTGCACGTTCGAAGAGTATGCAAATATTTGTTCGATTGGATCTGTGCTAGACGTTAATACTCTACATAATCATATATGTGTTATTCTATAAGGAACTAGTAACAAATAAAATGATGTATGTAGAATATTGATGAAAATTTATAGAATTTTTAATTAACACATTAAGTAGTATATCAACTATTTTCAACATGTTAGGCGCTGGAATTCAGCGATTCATCTTCCGCGAATTTTCTATTACATGCGATATTGATGAATGCTGTTGACTAAATCACTGCTTTTACATTTGTTATCTTTACTCTATAAAGATATGATTTTGATAGAAGAAGTTATACTTCAATAAAAATTGCAAGAAAACATACGGTCAACATTCAGTATATCGATAAACGAAACACTAAAACTCGCCAGTGAATCGTTACAACGCAATATCATCCACTTGTTGAGTATCTTTTAACAATATTGTAACAAATCTGCTACTGATATGCAACGTCCTCGATGGATGATAAATTGTTGCGTCGTACCAAAGATACGTCGTTCCTGACTAATCAACATCGAAGAGTAAATGCTCTTTTATCTAAAATGACTGCATCGGATCGTCTGATCGTTAATTCCGCATACATTTCTTCGGAGAGATAGCTAATGTGAATTAAATAACCGTCAACATTGATCGAATAGCTCTGCGAATTTCTGAATAGTCGACGTCTTCCTTCCCTCGCAAATTGGACGTTAATTTCTCTATGTGGGTGTCCACAAGCTCCATGAATGAGGATAAAGAGGACGTATAGAAAAGTCTGCCAATGAATATATTCGCCTCTTCTTTAGAAACATCGTTCTATTTTTATAAAACTCAAAGCAAGTTATAGCACGATCTTGTTGCCTTTTCTGCGAGCTTTACCGACAAGCATCAAAATTAAGTAGCAAAGTATCAAATCGTCGAAACGAGTAGACTTCCACATTTCTGAGAAGTATGACGATGAAGATTCAAACTCGTGTTCAATGTAGACCTAAAATCTTGTTCTTTTATCGACTCAAATCCACTACTTAAGAAATTGTGATGTTTCTGTATACCCGAGTCGAAAAGTCCAGCCTAAAAAGAAACTTCAAATCCTAGATTCTTTTGATTTATCATTTGCCGCTTAATTATGTATACCATTTTAAACCTCAAAATCCTCAACTAGTGCGTCTACGCGCCTCAAAGTCCTGTAAATATGATTTTTAGGAGTTATATGGACTGATCAGGTAAAATTTTTATTCCAATTTCATCTGACATCCCCTAAAAATATTTCAGAAGTTCCAAGTCTGTCGACTCATATTCTAAAAATGGGGCTTTCAGGAGCAAGTAGGTTTTAAATTATCATTTTGTTCCATATAAATTCTAAATCTCCTAAAATCAAATTAATTTGTAGTATATTGAGAATTTTTTTGAACTTGGATCATTCCACTCCAATTCCAATCCAATTCTAAAACTCCTCATTATAGAATGCTGATGATTATTTTCGGCTGTATGAAGCCTAAATTGATCCTAAACTAGTCAAAACTGGCAAAAATGAACAAGTTTAGGGCGATTGTGGAATTAAAATTTGCATTCTTTTATATATAACATATTTTTCCATATTCAGCCTAAATATCCTAAGTTATTTGGTAATTTAGGAGGATTTTGGGCTGAAAATTTTCAACTCGGGTAAACTTCAATTCACTTAAGAATTGAATTTTCAATTTTCCCAAATAGTGAGTTGACGTATGGTCGTTTTTAATTTTTTTAAAATACCTACAAATTGGAGTAGCTTCGTAGTCTTGCAACTTTAGACATCGTTTGCAAAATCACCGTAGAAATATATGCAAATCTTCTCCCCATTGAATACACACATCGGATAAAACGTGCCCCTTTCACAATCGCCGGGGACAGCTATTTCCGTGTCATTACCTCGACTAGATATCGACGAATCACCGTCACGCGATTACTCAGAGAAACGTGCGTGCACTTTGCGGGCACACGATACCGCTTTGATTTCTGCA
The DNA here is from genome assembly GCA_910591515.1 of Cerceris rybyensis. Lineage (NCBI taxonomy): Eukaryota > Metazoa > Arthropoda > Insecta > Hymenoptera > Crabronidae > Cerceris > Cerceris rybyensis. The sequence goes on from OU342790.1 coordinate 14,294,398, forward strand.
CGGCCGACTCTGTCGACAGTATCTACTTCTGAAATTTTAACTTCGTCTGCGCGATGCAGGGTCATAACCTACAGATCAAAATCTCAAATAACGGACTCCGGTTCAAAACCCTTTCATCCCTATACTTTTCCAAAATTATAATTCAACGTATCAGAGTTTTTAACGAACTGAACGCCACCGATATTTCGCTACTTTTGACATTTCCACTGAACTGAAGCTTTTTCTATTAAAATCATCTATTATATAAAGCTCAAATATATACCACTGACTGACTGACTCACTCACTCACTCATCACGAAATCTCAGAAACCACAGAACGGATTGCAATGAAATTTGGAACATACCTTCCTCTTGAGTCTTAGGTGCTCAATAAGAAAGGGTTTTGAAAAATTCGAAATTTTAGGGGGGGTTTTGGGGGGTTAAAGTATGAGCCAAACTCATCAACGCAGAGCCGAAAATACTTTACCTAGAAACTTGAAATTTTGCATGAGCGTTCCTTCTAGGGCATTAGCACCCACTAAGAAAGGGTTTTTCAAAATTCGAAATTTTAAGGTTTTTTTTTTAGTTTCGATTAAATCGTAGCGAAGCACGGGAACTTTCAGTTAGTATCTTTATAAAGCAGAAACATTAAAGACACTGATAGATAGATATTCAGCATACTTTTATCTTTCTAATTCGAATATTTCAATATTCCATATGTTAGAAAATTCATAAATATTGCGATTTAAATGTTACATGAAATTTCATTGAATTCTATAACGCCGGGCACCTGTGACCGCCATGGCACTCAACGTATTAAAGACCGGGAAATTTACCGTGTTCTAATTCAAATTCTCTCCTCCTCGCAGAGTTTTCAAAAAGGTCATTTAATGTAGCTACAATAGGATAGAGATCATTTACAACCATACATCCTAGGCAAAATATCCGTAGCAGTTAAAGTCAGAATACAAAGAAACGACACGAACGCAACATTCTCCGGCGAGTCAAGTGCAAGTTCTCCGGTGCATTTGCATAAAAGATTGCAATCTCGTTTCTGACTGTACACCGTTCGCCGTTTATGTAAAACTACATTCTACGTCGATGTAGCCGGTGTACGAAAGTACTTGCCGGTGAACGAGAAGCATTAATATCGAGCGAAAGCTCATCCCTCGACACGCGATATATCGGGATAGAATTCCATGGTAAGCCACGTGTACCTACATCCTGCCCCGTGCTTCAGGGGCAAAGGACTCCGACTTGTGTCCTTCTCTTTGATATACCTTTTCACTGCCTTTCTTCTAACTGTCGCACATAGACGTATCTACATACATACATACATAAAGGCCAAGCGAAATCCCCCGTGGTATCTGAAAAGTATTCGCCAACTTTTCGCGATTGCATTTCCGCGAAAGAATATCGTGGTTTGTATGATATCACGAAGTGAATTCGATCCTGCGTGTAACCGAAGTACGTGAAACCATGGAAAATCGCAATGTATGACGTTCACGATGTTTACGGAGAACGTGAATTTTTGCACTTTGAAGATAAACAATTTGGATCGTGCGATCCTTTATCCGCGGAGATTTTCATACACGTATTCATAGGATCGATTTTAATGGAGGTATTTCTTGGGCGAGGTTTATCGATCTTGGAAAATAAATGGTGAGTTCTTGTTGTAGGTAGTTAATGGTAATTGACTGTTTTGTAACTTTCAGAGTTCGAAAATTGATTAAAGAAGATTTAACCTTTTGCCGTACGACTTCTTTTGTGATTGCTCCAGTAATAATTCAAAAGTAAATTGAGCAGTGATTCTTGATATATCGTATAATTTAATGTAATATTCAGATCATAGAAACAATTGTGTCGTGTCAGATGCCACTGATATTTTTTTCTTGTCAGATTTTGCAAAACTTGAATACTTCCTATTCAATTTACCGCATCACGAGTGTTATTGTACCGCAAGGGGTTGAAGACGCTGTGTATTTTTAATCAATGAATTTTCTTCAATTAACCCCAGAACTACTATGGTATCTATTACACTTAAATATATCGAATAACTACTTTGGAAAAAGAAACATCAAGTGGTAAAAAAGACGATCAATTACATAATTTAGCTTTCATAATAGTTTATAATAGGTACCTACATTTTATATCACCGCATACCACCCCTATCGATCTGAAGAATTCTTAGGAAAGCTTCTCAATTTTAACCTTACTCTTATCAAAATTAATTGCAATATTCCATCAACCATCTACTATTTAACAACCTACGAAACAACTTGCATTATCTGCAAACCGATGCAACACATTAAAAAGTCTTAAACCACCCCTATCAATATGAAGAATTTTTAGGAAAACTTCTCAATTTGAATCTTACTCTTATCAAAATTAATTGCAATATTCCATCAACCATCCACTATTTAACATCCTACGAAACAATTTGCATTATCTGCAAACCGATGCAACACGAATTCAAAAGTCTTAACCCTTTGCGGACGGAGGCATTTTTGAATATCGAGAAACAATCAATTATTTAGCGATGAAAAAACACTTTTTCATCGGAAAGACAGTCTGTTAATGTATACAAGTTGAAATTTACTCTTTGTAAAATAATATTTCAACGATTATATTTTAATTTTTCAACTCTAACCGTTTATATATGCACCGACAAACTATAACCAATTTTTTTCTCAGGGAGAATATATGCGCCCGTCATCCTCAAAGGGTTAAACCACCCCAATCGTGTTAATTATCAAGCATCTCTGAACGTAACGCATTAACATTAACAAAAACGCCATAGCAGGATCACCGTTCGATCAGCGATAAAAACGTCCACCAGCACAATGGACACTGTGATTGAACTGTAATTGCTACATCGATAAGCGGATAAAAGAAAATTGTCCCACGTCGTTATAATTTTGCGATTCTCGAATGATAATAAGCGGTAACTTCGGCATGAGCAGGGAAGAGAGATAGAAAGTAAGGTCAATTGGTACGTGAACGTCGTTAACCGCGATACTCGTGAAAGAAGAGCCGAGAAACGACGGGTGGTCGCGCGTGCAACGACGCGAGCCACAGTTTCGTCGTCGTTGATCACCGGTGTGCCGATCCATTCGTTCGTCCGACCAAAACACATGCACACACCTCGGACTAGCAGACTCGGGGTTATCCTCCTGTATTATACCCTTTATCCCTCTCTTTCGAGGTAGATTCGTGCATTCCTCCGTTCGGAGCTACGAGCACGGTTTACCCTACGCTCGATCAGGAACAACCCCCGAAAATCAGCCCCTGAACGAACAAAGAGTGTCTAGTGTCTAGACGGCTGGATATTACCGCTACCGACGACCACCACGACCAACATGACGATGTGCACACTGTTTCGTATTTTCTTTGTTTTTTTCTCCGCCACCCGATATTTATACTTTACCTTCGAATTTTTTCATTTGCACGATTATTTCTCGTGGAACTTGGATTATTTTTTTCTACGAATCAGAAAGTGCAGAAGATTTACGATGGGGAAGGACATTTTAGAATTTTGGGGGAGGAATGACTTCTGTGGTGAAGTGAAGTCTATTTGGATTAACCGTTCGCGTACCACGAGCCACTTTCGCGCTCTTCAGTTTTTGTGTCGAAAAACCTCAGGACATTTTTTCAATGTTGACAATTGAAAGAAGACTTTGTTAAGAATGCATCAGGTTTCTCTTTTATAATATAAAGTAATTCCAAGTTAGGATACAAGCACGAGAAGATTGTTCTTGTTGTGCAGTACATAAAATAAAACACCAACTTTAGCTTATTTTGAAATAAAATCTCAAGAGCGCAAAAGTGGCTTTTGGCTTCTTTCGAAGTAATTTTTAAAAACCCTCTCAGTATTCAAACGGTTAAGTATCAACTCCGATTCTTTGGTGAAACTGACTGTAGATGTTAATTAACACATTGTATACGGGTGTTTTGTGCTGCCTTGTTAAGGGTGAAGCGGGAAACTCGGGGAAAAATGAGAAATTTCTACGAAGTTAATTTTTACAGATAATTAGTGTAGATTGGAAGTTGCTCACTCTATATATATGTAAAAGCAGTTAAATTTTCAAATTTAATTGATCGATGGCAATAAGCGCAAGTTTTTTAAACGGTCTATGGACAGGTTTTGAAAAAGCTGTTTTTATATGATCCGCATACAATGTCTGAAAAGGAGCACAAAAGGAATCCACACCGATCAAAGAATAAAATTCTCCCAAAGAATACTTCGCATCGACTTTTCAACCCAATTTCATGCTGGAAGGAGTTAACAAATGTCATTCTATTCAAAGAAAAACTACGCATTATCGGCAAATAACTTACAGTAACATTCTAAACCCCTTCCGTACTTCGTTGTCGAACTGAAACTTTTTCTATTAAAATCATTACGATATTAAGAAGAAATTTTAAAGAAAAAAATAGTTGTACATCTACTTAGCGATACTTTAATTTCTAATAGCAATATTTAAATATCGAATACATTAGCAAATCCGTGAATATTGGAATTTAAAATTCCTAAGAAATTTGATCTAGTACAATAACGTGGATTACCGTTGACCTCTACGACAAATGTGTTAAAATCGAAGGAAGGAGCCCTCGATGTACCACTCATCCCGTGATTCGTCCGTTTTTAAAGCAACTGAAAGTAAGTGCACGGCACGTAGGTATTCCTCTTTTCCCAGCTTATCAGTTGCCTCGCATACAGCGTACGCAGCAGAACCTAGTGATAGTAGAGTCGATGTCGACGACCTGATGTATCAACACAGACCTACCTGACGCCAGTTTCTAGATACAGACATCTCTGACTGTATATCTATGTGCCTATACATTGGCCGTTCTCCGAGTATCGGAACTCTCGCTATTCCGCTCAATGAGATTCGAGGCAATCTCAACCAATACCATTGTTCAGCGACTCGGTTACTGGTATCGGAATTTTTATCGGATATCTCGGTATTTGAGATTGCCGTAAAGCCATTTCATCAGATACGAAACTTGGTTTTCTCGATTGTACGGAGGAATAATAGTACCCCGTACCGATCGCGTCTAGGTCATGTATGTTTCTCGATTGCGGACAGTCGATTTCTTTTTTCTTCTCGACGATGAAGCTTTCGAAGACATTTTAAGATCGACTGGAAGACGAGATTCGAGGTATGGATGATGGTATGGAATTACGAAGAGAACGAGTAGCATTGAGAAGCTCTCTTGGATTTTCTACCTAATTCTGTACCTTGATAAGATGCTGTACGTGATAAAAAATATGTTATATTAGTCCCTAGACTTTCTATTATTAAGGAGACAAACGTGAATTCATTGTGTTAATTAGTTTCCTTTTTAAAAAAATCCTAAGTCGACTCGTTCAGTTAAGTGGAGCTTGCAGCATTTTTAAAAGAGTGACAAAATTTATCTTTGCAAATTTTATTTCTCTACCTCAAAATTCCTATTTGAAGCTGTACAATGTGCACTAATACATGATGATAATATATGTTAATTAATAATTGTCTTAATGGACCATCATCGGACATATAAATACATATAATCATCTTCTTAATCTTCTATTTGATCACTTGATTTCACGGAATTCTCTTCAAGATAATTGCCTCCACTATCAAGATAATTATACACTCGACGATTTTCAAATAGAAGAGTAAACTTTACACAAAAATTCCCACTACACAATTCATCGAATTAAGCAGACAGCTATTAATCACATTTAATGCATCTCAATATTTATAATCGTTTGAAATGAAATGTAAAAATTAGCCTATGCAAGAATTACGCTGACAAAAACTGAAAAATCCGAAAACTGATTTGCACACGTACGTGCTGATATGCGATCACGTCACGTAACGGAATTGCGTGACCGTGAACAAAGGCACCCTTGATCCTGTGCAGTATCGCGCGATTGTCACGAATCAGTGTTGTTATTGGAGAAAATGTCCAGTCGACCCACGCGACGTGGCTTATCCACGATTGGTAGCTCCAATTACCTCGATTACACCGTGCCAACGAACGGTTAATTTTGACTTACTATCGTTTACTGCATGGACGATTATATAAGGTGAAAAAGGTACATTCGCAAGACGTCAGAGTTCTTAGAATGTTCGAAACGTCGTTCGACATTAAGGCCAGAAATCCCTTTAGAATTTTCAAAAAATCGTTTTTTTTTTTTTATTACATATTTCGAAAGTATAATACCCAAAGAATATACTGGCCAAAGGAAAATCCGAAATATTGGATATTAGTGAAGTTATCGCATGTAGTATAGAGCGGAGGGACAGCATGGGTCAGAGTCCGTTAGTGCCGGAGCAACCTTTGTTTTACAATACTTCTTTATTTACACTCTGTTTCACCAGGCAGATGTTTCAGGTAATATTTCGATACGACACGCCACTCCTTTTTATGACAAGGACATTATTTATATATCTATATAGCGTGAAACAGTAAGTATACGAAACAAAATGTTACCCGAGCAACAGATTCAGTTTCGTTTGAAATTTTGGCGTGAACGGTTGAGTTTTCCAAAGTAAAATGCCGAACTATCCGAAAGGAACTCGAGGCAATATAGCTCGGAAATGTGTAAGAAAAAAGAGATTTCAAGGAAATCAATTCACTGACGCGAGCAAGGAAAGTTTCGTGCCGAGTACTAGTGATGACATAAGTGCAAGTGCAAGTCATAAAAAGGGAATGCATTGGTCAAAATATCAAACAGCATCTCCTGCCAATTTATCAAGATTTGTCGAGAGATGATTTGCTAGAAAGGTGCTTGGGAGTCCATACCCAGAATGCAAACGAAAGCTTCAACTCGACGATGTGGCGATTGGCTTCAAACAACCTGCATTCTGGTTTAAAAATTGTAGAAATTTCGGCCTACATTGCTGCTGGCAAATTCAATGACGGCTTTTCTTCGATCTTAAGGATTATGAATGCGTTGGACATAGTCGTTGGCACCAAGTGCAGAGATTTCACCGAAACCTCTGATGAGGCGTGAATAGTAAGACAAAACAGGCTGAGTCTTTCTGAGACGAGAGAAGCTCATACAGCCCGGAAACAAGAGCTGGCGAAAGAAAATCAGTTTTTCGAGGAAGTCGAAGGTCTACTGTACACGCCTGGAAACGCTGATTAAACGGTAAGTCACACCAATTAATAGTTTTCACATGTTGAAACTTTAAACGCGATTATCTCGAAACTACATTTTCAAAAACTGCTCGTGTTGTAGCTCAAAAAGTTATCGACCGATTTCGATGAAATTTTGGGAGGTTACTCTCAGTAATATTATCGGAAGGATATACCTAAAGTTTGAAAGGTAGCGTGTAAATAAATAATTTTTTTGGGGTCAAATATGTCGAAAAAATGGTCGAAAATTCGACCTTTAGAGTAAAAAGGCTGCCAAATTTTCAATTTTGCACTTTTTCACAATTTTTTAGGTATATCCTTCCCCTTAATATGTCAGTAAACGAATGAGACTTGTTAAATCTTTTTCAGATCAATAGAAAAAGAGTGACAACTGCAGCAGTTTTCCATGTCGCGGAAAACAGGTGACCGAAGACCCTTAACAACGCCGCCATTTTGTTAGTCATTCCAAGAAAAAAAATTTTTTCTTCAACTTGGATGTTAGAATAAACTTATGTCAAAATTTGAAAATGATTCAACTATTTTATCCCCTCTAAAAAAATTCCCGAAAAATTCATGTTTGTCACGCTTCTAAAGGGATTTCTGGCCTTAAACTTACTAGAATCCACGGAATTTATGCAACCTGTTGGCATAAATGAAAGATAATATATGTGTTATTAATTATGCATACGTCTAGTTAGATTTCCACGATATATATGACTTTCGATGACTATTATTTTCATTCGTACTTCGTTTTATTCCTCGATGGAAGTTGCACCGAGAATAATGAGACGCATAATTTTGAAAATATTTTCGGCCATTCCTTGACGACGGTACATATTTATTGTTCGTATTGTGCACGACAAGTGTGAGATGTTACTTGAAGAAATATTGTTTATTCGATGGAAATACTTTTACGCGGATTCTTTTATATTTTTTCAGCAGTGATTTCCTTCTATGTGAACACCGATCGGTTATAGAAGTAGGATTTGTTTCGCGCCCATTTTTTTAATGTTGGAAAATTGTATAACACTCTGTTAGTGCATGTTTGTTGACGTGAAAGTCTTGGACGTCATCTGGAATGCAGTCGTGTAAATTTATAAAAGAGTATGCAACAAGGGACAATGGTAACCGCGGAATTAACGTCTGGGACTTTCAACCGATTGACGTAATAATAAATTTAAATTTTCACCGTTTTAAGAAGTTTTTCCATGGTAATACATAAACCAGAGACACTTACTTTGAAGATTGGTAAGAAGAATGGTTACGGCGAATTATTATGGTGTTTATTAACTTCTGATTAGAAGAGAAATGTATACTAAATGCTAAAATACATTTTCACTCGACATATTGCAACAATGCAATCGAATGAGTCTCTGTAAACTTGAGATGTTGCTGCAGCAGAATTTGTTTATTTAATTACGTCGAATTGATGAGAACGTACAATATTCTTTATCAGGATCTTACTCGTTGTTGTCTTTGGAGCTCTCAATTTATTTGCATAATAGTTAGAACAACTGTTGCTACTGTTTTTACCGCCGACTGTGTAAGCAAAATACGTTTTACCCAATTACATCGTAAACGGATGTTCGTAATGTCTGATGAAAAGTTGAGGAAATTTTGCTAATCTCCGTCATTTGCTTAAACTGCAATTTACTGAAATGTCACGAACTATCGCGAATTTTTCATTAACCGAACGCCTTATCATTCTTCCAGGAATACTGTAAAAGATGAAGGATGACGTGGACGAGGATGACGCTGGCGCCTCATCTTCGGCATCGTCCGTGCCGGAAACAACAATATCCTACGGGTAAGCAATTTCAATCCTAATTAAAAAGCAATAAAATCGACATTATATACTTCATACTCGATACAAAGAAGAAACAGGAGACTTACTCTGAACAATCACGCAGAAACCGTAACATCCTTCCCCTTATGTTAATTCCCTTTCCACGCGAATGTCCATCAGGTTTTTTAAAATACTATAATATCCAAAAAAAAAAATAAGAAAAACACCAATCATTGATGCAATCCAGGGAAGAATATCTTTCTTTTTAGCAAATCGTCCGATATCGTAGCGAGAAATCGAGATACTGATAAAACCATTCGGTAGTATATTCCCCTACTTCGAGATCATAGTTGAATTCTCGCGCGTAGATCCAGCAAGTACACACATACTTGCTCACGCGACATATTAAAAAAAAAACTTACACATGCGCAGATGCGTACATGCGCGTACATACATGCGCACGATAGCGTATTTCTTATCGCGCGAGTCGAAAGCAGTTTTGTACGAGGGACCGCCTAAAAATGTGTTGTTATCACGCTACGCGCTTCCAGCGCGGATAGCATTGGTACGAAGGCGAGGGGAGCGGTGATTGGTCGTCTCGACGAGAGGGGAAACGCTGATTGTCGCGAAGAGTGGGGGAACTACTCGACCGACAGTTCGCATCCGACTACCGTGCGCGATGTATCTTGCCGGTTGTCAGGCTCGTTCTCCGTTCCATTGACTCGCCCATCCTCTTCTCCCAACGTTCGATTTTATCGTATGATCTTTCTTGGTGCATTCGCGAGTGTGATGTACAATTGAACGATACTTTGCCACGTTTATCTTGACAGAGGTCAAAACTATCGGTGAAGTTGAAGTTTAAGTGTTCTGAACGGCAGTGGTCCGTTTGGAAACTTGTATCGTTTGGTGATAGAATCTTTGAAAGTTTGTAAGATCTTGATCGATAAGCTGATTAATGTTTGTAAGCATGTAAAGACGGATCTTGGGAAAAGGCATTGATTCTCGCGTTGTGTTTGTGACGTACGTTAGAAGCGTGCTTGCTGCGCTTTGAGAGACATTTGGGACAGTGTGTCAAGGACGACGATACTCTTGGAAGTTAACGCCGGCATTCCGGGCCTCGCTTTATCGTCACGTAACGGAGTACCATAGAGAGAAGGAGAGAAAGGGAGAGGATAAATTGTATGCACCCCGAGATCAGTTATATTGCATCGATTTAACCGCATCAACCGGTCGATCGATGCCCTCGGCCGTGTTATTCTTCGAGCTTCGCACACGGACTTCCTGTCGTCGCTCGATCATCTAGAACGCAGTTTCAAGGTCGACAGTCATCTGAAGAATTCGCGCGATCGTCGCGAAATAAAAGACCCGTAACTAGAGAACGAATTCGCGTGTGCGATTTCTCACATTGGCGCGTTGTATGGAACTGTCATTGGTCCGATATACTTTGCCAAGAAGGGACGAGACACTTTTGCTTTGACGTTATTCTCGTGCATCGTCGAAGGACGTCTCCCCGCGTTGATTCTGAAATGATAAAAATTTTTGGCGGGAGTCAAGAAGAATATTGGATTCCATGTAAAGGAGTAACTGTCTTTCTTTCTTTCTCTCTCTTTCTCTCTCTCTCTCTCCTCTCATTCTCTCCTTCTTTGTCCCACGGCTTAAAAGTCTTGCCGAATGTTTGCTCGCCGTTCGCGCAGTAGATAGATAGAGGCAGCTTTATCTTTGCGCTGAGAAGCAAACGAGCGATCGAGTGAGCAAGATTAACCGGCGACCTGGCTAATTTTAATTCGCGCAACAAACAAGCCCCGCGAGTTGTCGCGCGATAACGGAGCAACGCGACGACGACGAGAACACGCCGACATCGACGCCGATTGTCGCTGTTTTCTGCAGCTACTCCGTTCTCCAACATGGCGAACGACGCCGATACGCCGAAGACGAATTTTCTTGATCGAGCGCCCCCGTTGGTGCACTCTTGAACGTCCGTGAAGAGACCGCGCAAACAGTCGTTACTCTGTAGGGACGCAAACTGGCAAAGGCCAACGAATCATCCAAACAGTGATACCAAGTGATAAATACAAATTAACAAGGACAAATCTAACAATACGTTCAACGAGAACGGACGATGCTGCGTCAAATAAAAGCTTCTTACCTGGTCGCGCGAATAAATTCGTCCACGCGGACCTAGTGACGAATTATCGAAGAAATTTCACAAACAGATAAGTAAAGATGTGGATGCAACAGCAGGAAGAAGCTTACCTGAGGAGTCTGCCCTCTCACAATCTTCAACAGCAGACCTTTCATCCTGGAATTGTTACGGATAACCGTGTGCAACAGCAGCAGCAGCAACAACAGAGTCATCATCATCATCATCATCACCATCATCGGTCCACCATGGACTTGTCACTTCCAAGGTTAGACTCGTTGTCCTATTATGAGATTAGGTCGTAAGGTGCATCAAGGTGAACGGATACGTGTATAATCTGCGTAATGTTAGGGGTCAGCTTTAATCGCCGTTAAATTGCCACTCGTACCCAGATGGATAGTATTTTTTGATACGTTCTCAAACAGAGAATTGTTTGTTGAATCGACCAAACAGTACGACGAATTTATTCACCCTTTGATGGTGTATTTGTTGCGGCGTTTTGTCAGTTGACGTTACGGTTTAAAAAATCCGAATGGTTCGTTGGTGCGCGACGATGAACCCTGATGGGTTGCAAAATGAATGCAAGAGAGACGGTGCAAGTTACACGTGGTTCAATACATAAAGATTGCAAAGGTCACGATATTACTTCAACCTTGCAATCTATATTCTACCGACAGGTCTAACATAGATAGCAGTTGACATTATGTTTACTATCTACATATGTTAACTGTCTTCGAAACCCTGAGCATTAATGCATGCATAAATGTTCGATAAAAAGAAAGTGTTTCACTTCGTGAAACGTTATCGCCCTCCGACTAATTGTTCTAAGAATTCCTATCATTTTGTCTTAGTGCGTTATACTTTATTGTTAGGAAACGTAGAACATGAAAGTAGATGTTGAGACAATCAAATGAATGTTTTCAATGTCAACCGGATCGTAGGAATAGACTTTAGGAAATTAAGGTAGAAAACGATCGGAATCGTCGCAAAAACCGGTCGTCGTTTCATTCAAATATTGCAACCTTCGGCGCAATACAGTTTCACACCTTTCACGTACACACGACGGATTTAATTTCTCAAAATAGAAAACGACTTTCGAACAGCTGCTTAATCTGCGTTCGAATTTTCAAGAAATTTTCGCAATTCTTTTTTCTTCCTTCTCCTTGCTTCACCGTTCCTAACTTTTTTTTTAATAGATAAAAATGTCATCGAAGAAGTTGGAAAACCTGTGACATTTCTCGAGATTTCTATTTCTATAGATATGGGCAGTTAAAACAAGTTACATAAGTTCATAGAATAACATATGATTATCATAAACGCTAATGTTTAATGTCTCCACATTCATGTGGACGTTATACGTGGTGGAAAAGACGTAGTTAAAGTTTCTCTGTATATGTACGCACGGAAAAGTACAGTAATGATGATATCTGTTTTTTAAAATTCATTTAATAATATGCTATCAGTGTTTTTGTTGTCTTCAGAAATACGTTATAAAATACTAGGTGCAGTAACGTTACCATTTCTCGTGTAGAAACATACGTAATGATAAACTTCCACGATGAATTAATTTATGGTAAATTTTGGCGAAAAATCATTGCAATAAAGTTAAACCATATTAACATCCTTAATAATACAAACAATTTTATATTTGAAATAATTTAACACGCGTACTTCTAGGAACAGATCAAAAGGTTAAAATGATATTCATATTTTTCCATATTTCTTACGTTTGAGATTCGATAAACAAACAATTATAAAACGATCATAGAATTTTCAACGTACTCGTCAGTTTCAATTGAACTTTTATACAGATTTCTCACTCCGCTTCTCTTCATAAGCTTTTCAAACGTTCACGTTGAAGTGTACGTATTTTAATTAGTAACTTTCAGGTGAAATAATTGAAAAAGGGGAATTTCTATACGTAGGCACGTTATCGAGGATACTTGTATTCAGAAAATTTCACATTGTTTATATACATACACTCTACAATTAAATGTTATCGATAACATTCAATAAATTTCCAATAACTCACAATATGTATTCACAAAATATTTTGCTCTTGAGACCAATATTCGCACAGTTTCAAAAATATTTCCGTTCTTGGAGTAGATAATAACTCGATATAAAAAAAAAATTATTCCTCTCAACATCTCCATAACATAACACAATAACATGTTTCACTCCGTGCAGGATCATCATTCCTTTTAGAGTAATAATTGCTCTATGAATCTGCGCAATACATTTTTCATAAATTCTGACGTACATTCGGCTTATCGCGAAGCGAAATATCTTTCTTCGGAATACCTGTGATTATTTACATCGGCTTGTCCTTGCTCACTTTTGCGAGCATAGATTCGCGTTTTTACACGTACGTATACATTTGATAATTCTGCAAAATTCTACAACTTATACACGTAGCCCGACCCTTAATTAAGTAAACTGGTGATACAGGATCATTTTGCCATTTTTTGCATGTTTGTTTCATCTCTCTCTCTCTCTCTTAAAAAAAAGCAAAAAGTCTACCCGTTGCGCAACACTGGTATCGGAGTGAAGTTCATAAATTTTCTTTTTTACGATCGTATTCGCCAAGAAATTGCACGATGGCGAATAGAGCGAGAATTTCTGTTTTGAATTGCAATCTGACAATTCATAATTACATTTCTGTAGGTCGAACGTAGGAAGCGTCCCAATTACGATAGGATTCAGTTTTGTATGCGTGGATCGTCGAATGAAACACTTGAAATTCGTGTCTCGATTATACAACTCTCTGTCCATGTAGTTTATTCTTATTAATAGTTCATTCATACCACCAAATATTACGTGAATCCGTTCGTACTATTGGCGAAGGTGAAGGTTAATCGTTCTTAATCGAGCTACGTTCGATACGAATCATACTTTGTTATTAACTTCAGTGACAAACTTAAAGCAGCTGTGTGGTAGAAATTATTGATCTCATTTTAGACTTCGACTGATCTTAGTAAGTTGGAAAATTATGGCGGTAGAAATTGAATCGCGATATTTGAAGAACTTGGAAGCTTACGATCATACTAGTTAAAATATCCTAAGTGTGCAAAAGAGGGAAAAGATCAACATTTTTATTTGCTATTATTTTGGCTTCAATTGCTGCGGTGGTCATTTCGCTAAGGACACATTGCTTTAGGTGACTTTTAAATAACGGGAGATACGATATATTAACCCATTTGCATCATATGACAAATTCAAAAATATATCTTTACTATCAAATTTCTTAGTATTAAGTGTAAATCTAACAGTATTTCAAAAAGTGATGTTGTACTTTAATCGACAAATGTTGTATAAATAATTTAAACTCTTCATATGTGTTTCTATTCACTCACAATGTGAATGCATAAATGCGTTTCGATGATAGTGACCAGAAGAAGTGCGCGGATACATACGCTTCTGATGCAAATGGGTTAAATAGTAATTTAGAAAAAATTTCCCAGAGGTGATGAAAGATTTAAAGTCGTCCTCACTGATTGTAAATTCGATGCTTTATCTCTTTATCCGTCCTGATTCCATCAAAATTTCAGTCACAGATTGAATGCCGGCCATATTTTTTGCCTGTCCTATTACTTTTATATGGAAACGAATATTTTTCAGAGTAAAGTTGAAAAAAACAAAGAAAGAAGAACAGTATATTGCTAACCCATGACAATATAAGGAATAATTTTAGGAAAATCACTTACAAGGGAATGTCCCGAGTTGTAAATCACAGATTTTGATGAAATTCTAGTATGATATACTTTTCGTGAAAATATTTGTCACGCATTTTTTTTATCGGTAAAAAAAAAGTTTTCACCCCTTTAAAGTAGACAATTGCCGATAAAAAAAGTACGTGTCAAATATTTTCACGAAAACAATATATTAAAATTTCATCAAAATCTGTAATTTAAACTTCGGGACGTTCCCTTGTTAGATCAGTTCAAGATTTCAACTTTTAGTTAAGAACTGAGAATTCTAGTCTATGACATTTTGAGCAGTAAATGACTGTGTAAATAAATTGTAATTTACTTCATAATCCCTAAAGATTCTCACAATTTCACAGTACTAACTGTACAACCATCAACGTCGATGCTCCCTACTTTTTCAGCTATCCAAGGCTTATTTATTTATTTACGTAACCAGCTATAAATATAAGTTTGGTAACGTGCCACAAGTTGCGAAAGAAAAAGTGCATTTTCCTGTAACATCGCCGATGTAAAATTTTGACTGTTTTTTCTCAGCGACCTCCGTGACGCGTATTTTATAAATACGACGAGTTCGTAGAAAAACCCACACTCTTTCTTCATTTCTTAGGGTAGTTTCGCTCGATCGTCGATGAATCGAGTACAATTGCTCATCGTTTTCGTATTGTACCCGTTTAGTTAGCCTCTCCTAGTGAATGGACTCGTAGACATGAATCGGAAGCGCTTTCTTTCCCTCTCTTTTTCTTTTTCTCTCTATCTTTTTTCCTCCAGGCCTAGGCGGCTTCTATGTATATCGGCTTGTATACGTCCGATGTTACAATGGACAAGCGGTGAACTGTTGCGTGTAAATACTAAAAGTTCGATAATCGTGAGGTTTTAACGCCGATAATTGGATCGATAAGAAATTTGCAACATGGATGATATTTTTAAAATGGCATTCCGATAGAGGAGTTACTGATATTACTTGTTCTAGTTTGTTTGGGATTCAAGATATAAATGTTATGTTAATTATTTCTCTAAAAAGATTTTATAATCGTAGAGGTTGAAAGAGTTTCTTCGCAATTTAGAATGATTACTGAAGTGTTAACATTAGATCTACCGACGATTACTTCATGCTCAAAATTGCCAAATAAAATTCCCCGGATGAAATAAACCCAGGAGGCAAAGAACTTTATCGACTCAATCGCCTACAATTTTCAAGATAGATCGAATTGAAACAAAAACAGCATTAGAAGTCAGGACTATTTTCTAAAAATTTAGTGCACTTGCACTATCATTTTGGCCACCTTGGTAGATCTAGCGTTAGGACATTAAGCACCGGTTATATTTCAGTTATTCA
Organism: Cerceris rybyensis; assembly: GCA_910591515.1. NCBI lineage: Eukaryota > Metazoa > Arthropoda > Insecta > Hymenoptera > Crabronidae > Cerceris > Cerceris rybyensis. The sequence continues at coordinate 14,310,477 of OU342790.1, forward strand.
AAGCTGGCTTCATTTCCTCGTCTCTGAAAAATAAGCAACTACAGGAAATATTTAACACATTGAGCGCCGGTCTCGCAATAATGCCGTATTTTTTGTTTCTTTATATAGAAGTCCGTATATAGATCGTCGCGTGAGAAGATAAATAACTTATATACTTTTATATTAGTAAAAGGTATTTCAAATATATTTGTTAGTAGACAGGAAACAGTGAACAGAATAAATATTGATTTAACAAAATACATCAGAAGCAAGGCCAACTACATTTTTCAATATATTTTCAATGTCTTGCTTCTTTTATTGTTTCGCGCCAGATTGAACTCTTCAACTTTTTATATGCATATTTCCACACTTCGCAAATCAAAAGATCAAGAACGGTTTAGAATCATTGGGTCAGGGAAAAAAAATTGTTGCGAAAATGTATAAGGTGTCAAATATTGTTTTTAGCTGCTTATTGTTAGGAGACAAGCAAATGAAGCCGGCGCTTAATGTATTAATACCTTATGCATTTTCGCAAAATTATTTTCTCTGACCCAATGATTCTGGCACCTTTATGGTTTATACTATGCGAAAGTATCTGGGGGTGATCATCTTTTCATTTGCGAGGTGTAGGAATATATAAAGAAACAAAAAATCGCGCAATATCACGGGGCCGACGCTAAAGCGATAAACTGAGAAATCCGCATTATCTCGTGGAGCCAGCGCTCAATGTGTTAACCCATTCGAGACCAATTGCACACCGTGTGTGCAATGCATTTCCCAGCCAAAAAGACCGACTGCACACCGTGTGTGCAATGATCTTGAATTGCAATTATCAGTCATTATAGAAAAAACAGCCCTCGAAATAAGACTAGCTTAAAATAAAAGGTATCTTACAAATGTGTAAACATTACATTTGGTATTTGGTTCAATTTCGACCCTAAAGTAGGTGACCCAAAGCCACGATCATTAGAAATACAAGAAGTGGTACATATAAAGCTAAAAGTTATCGGTCTTTCTGGATAGTTTCCAAAAAAATACACGGTCTCGAATGGGTTAAAACAAGTGGTTTAGTGTATTCCATCTAACACGATACATTTTCAACGATAATTATATATAGTTACTCTTATAATGGTTAAAGAATTAGACAAGGAATTATTATAGAACTATGGGTGCATATTATTATTAATTTTTTAATTTATTATTTATTTCTGTACGTAAAATTTCATTTCGGTCAAACAAAATGACTGTGTTAAATCCATTCCTGCACAAGGAAAGAAGTAGAATCGAACGAAGCATTTGTATATAATAAATAAATAAAAAAAAACATGGTATTACCGAGGTTCTAGAATTAATGTTTCTCAAATGAGAAATGCATTTTTCATAATATGCTCGTGATAAATGCACAGTAATATTTTATGAATTATTATTAACTGCGCAAAATCCTTTCAATATTTTTATCACTATGAAGTAATAAAACAAGCTTATGGGAATGCCACCTGTCGCGGAAGAAATTTTAATCAAATGCAATTTTCACTCTACATTCGTTTCACGAGGGATGTATTCACTCTGTAGGATTTTATCGAAAATTACATTGAAATGTAATTCTCCTGAATGAGAAAAACAGATGTAAAATATAGAAAATGTACGTGGAAAAAAAAATCCAAGTGAAATTTTCAAATTTTTATTAACTCTGGCTATCGTAGCTTGCAACGTGCAAGAATTTACTTACGCAAGTGTCCTCCGATCCTCTCCAATTACGTTTAACGTATATGATTAAACACCGAATTTAAGATAACTGAAAATGCAATTCCACGCTCCTATCGTTCGTCGGCAGATGCAAAAACATTTCTGCGAAACAGTCTTTGTAAGGTGCAATGTCGGACAAGAAAAAAAAGAACCTTTTTCTTGTCGAAATAATTATCATGCCATCCAAACAGGATTTACGTTTAACATTATAGTAGCACCACCTCTGCAATCTTTTTCTTGCGGTAAAACAATTTTTTATCTTTCCTTTTTAAAGGAACTTTCTTGCGTATTTGTCGCCGCATTTATGGATTATAAAGACGTCGTTTCTACTGTATGGAAATCTACAAGAATTAATGAGAGAACACTGTAATTTGTGTAAATTTCCCTACGATTAACCTGTTATTTTCTACGTATTTTCACACACTTAATAATATATCTACGAGTTATTAAATCGGTATTTGTTACGCATAAATGCCTGTAAGAAGATATAAAATAGGAGCACAACCTGCACAATCCTTTCCTGCATGCAAACACAGTTTTTAAAGAAGTTCTCCTCCATATTTAATGTTCTAGCTGTCGATGATTAAGTCGACATATCTAATGTGTGAATATCTTTGAGTCTTAATAACGTCGTAATATAATTTGCGTAATTCTTTCATACAATTAAATTGCGTTTTTGAAGTGGTTCTTGCACAATTATCAACTACTGAAGATATAGTCGATTTATCTTATATATGAATATCATTATAATAACAATGAAAAGACTGAAAATTCATTATTTATACAATACAATCGTAACTTTGAAATAATTTCAAATTTTTTTTTTATTTCCTTATTTATTTGAAGACGTATCAACCACTTTTGTGTGTTGTTAGTGACTTTAGGTTAACTATACTTTAGGTTTTACAGTTTCTCATACAGGTTGGTAATTTTTAAAAAGTTTAATCATTTTCGAGTTATAAGTTAGTACTTGCAGTATTTTTGGAAATAAAATTGAAATCTGGCTATTTTATTGGCTTTTATCTTTATTGGGGCAATGGTGAGGAATATGTCTGACTTAGTTGTATCTCATTTTTGCAATGCCCGAAGGAAATTCGCATCTTATGCGCTCGGATCTAGTTTCATGCGGATATCTTTAAATACAATTTGATGGAATATATGTGGATATTTACCGAATGCCATCACGCACTATTTTAGTCGACGTCAATTCATACTATGGATTCCTGCACGGTCGAGGACGAGTAGATAGTGAGAAAAAAGCGCATAATCTTACCAGCATACAAGGTAAATGGATAAACGAAAACGATAGTACCAGGGCTAAAAAAGCTTGAGAATTATTATTCCTCGTGTATTTCGTAATATGCGAAAGATACAAATCTTTTTGCACATATTCTATACTTGGAAGTGAGTCTTTGACCATTTTTCTGTGTTCTACATTGTATTTTTTTGTTTGACGTAAGTAAACAAGTTTTGCGAGTTTAGTATAGTTGGGTTTTTCAAAGAAATTTTAAATTCTAAGTGCAGAGGAGAAGCACAGTAAAAATTACTGCTATCGGTTAGCCAATTTACAATTCATGAAATTACATTCCGGCATGACGAATATCCATCGTTTGAAATTTCATCGAACATAGTCATTAGGTCTTGTAAATGTAAGAAGTTTAGAAAAATCTTTTTCAGGAGCTTCGAAGGAATTACACGATGATTTACAATACTCGAGATACAGCATTTCCTGAACACGATAAGACAGCCGTTTTTGTATTTATTCTTGTAATCTTTCATGGGCTCAATTAACAATTTCTACCGGTTATCAGTAATTTGAGTATGCCACCTTGAAATCGCCTGGTATCGCCACAGGTTGTGCGACTCTTTTGAAATCGGATCTTTCATTACGAATCTCGTTCTCGAAAATTTGCTCGATCGGTGCGATCAAGCATTATTTATCGAGTAACATCGAAATTCTTGCCGATGTATACAAACGTGATTTGCACAGTCGTCGATGACTGATTAAATTCAAAACCGGTACGCCACTGTTTTTACAAATCGCGCCTGTAGAAATTTCACTTTCACGCGCGCATTATTGTCGATAAGATCGATGAAAAAATATTCCCTCTTCAAGACTAATGCCTTAACGACACTTTCGATTCTTCATCTTAATTGCGTTACACTAAACCTCATATATTCTGATACCGTGATTAAAAACTTTATTAACAACATAATAATAAAAATGTAAAAGAAAGATAAGGAAGAAATGGACAAACAATTATTTACACTGGATATTTAATTTCCACGTTGGAAGTCGCAATTCAACTATTTGCAACGCAATCAGACAGCTTCTATTCCAACCGATGATCTAAACGCGCAGCATCCTTTATACATTGATTTTCAAGATATCTTCAGTAATATTAATCATTGTTTCATTATCAGGAAACTCTGCAACAATTCTTCCTCCACGTTGTACATTTTCTAACGTCGCAACATTGTCTGGAATTGTATTTTACACAAGGCACACAACCGTGCGAAATTCCTCCTGTATCCTCATCACAACTGTGTAACACTATTGACAAATACCTTAACTGTCTATTTGCACTATCAACCTGATAACAGTTCAGCATTTCTGCTCGTCAGAATTTTCACTCTATCGGCCAGCTTCCCTTCCAACCAAAGCTCGACCGACACTTGTTTTCGGCTGTCACCATTCTTCCTTCATACATTGATCTTCATAATATCTTCAGTAATATTAATCATTATCTCGTTATCAGGAAACTCTGCAACAATTCTTCCTCCACATTGTACATTTTCTATCGTCGCGACATTGTCACTAATTACACTTTACACCAGGAAAATCAACCGCGCGAAATTCCTCCTATATCCTCGTGACAACTGTGTAATACGATTGACAAATACCTCAACTGTCTATTTGCACTAACAACCTGATAACACTTCAGCATTTCTGCTCGTCAGAATTTTCACGCTATCGGCCAGCTTCCCTTCCAACCAAAGCTCGACCGACACTTGTTTTCGGTTGTCACCATTCTTCCTTCATACATTGATCTTCATAATATCTTCAGTAATATTAACCCTTTGCACTCGAGGGGCGCCGCTATGGCACCCTGACATTTCTCGAGTTTTCGAGCTCCATATGTTTTTTACGTTACTATATAGGATATTCTTATTCCAAATTTGTTCGTAGACCAGATTTGGTCTGCGTTCTTAGTATAAAATCATTTTTAAGTATTTGCAAAACACTAATATAGTCAAAATATTCACAAGTTACTAGTTTTCCAGAGCAAGAGAGTCCTCAAGTGCAAAGGGTTAACACTTTACCTACCGGTATTTTTTTAACATTCTACCCCCTTCTGATCGATCACTTGCCCGCAAATAATTCCCTGATACTGATATCTCTTCGAAAATTCCAATGTTTCTTCACTGAGTCCTTGACAAAGTTAACCGCAGTGATAAATAATAATTTATTAATTACCATAGCAAACAATTAATAAGTTAACCCATTCGAGACCGTGCATTTTTTTGGAGACTATCCAGAAAGACCGATAACTTTTGGCTTTATATGTACCACTTCTTGTATTTCTAATGATCGTGGCTTTGGGTCACCTACTTTAGGGTCGAAATTGAACCAAATACCAAATGTAATGTTTACACTTTTGTAAGATACCTTTTATTTTAAACTAGTCTTATTTCGAAGGCTGTTTTTTCTATAATGACTGATAATTGCAATTCAAAATCATTGCACACACGGTGTGCAGTCGGTCTTTTTGGCTCGGAAATGCATTGCACACACGGTGTGCAATTGGTCTCGAATGGGTTAAAAGTCCAAAAGCGTTGGGCCCGAAAAGCAGATTAATCGGCTACCGGTCGGTAAGGTGTTAATCATTATCTCATTATCAGGAAACTCTGCAACAATTCTTCCTCCACATTGTACATTTTCTACCGTCGCAACATTGTCTCCCATTGCACTTCACACAAGGAAAATCAACCGCGCAAAATTCCTCCTGTATCCTCGCGACAACTGTATAACACGATTGACAAATACCTTAGCAGTCTTTTCTCGCTAACAACCCGATAACAGTTAAGTATTTCTGCTCGTCAGAATTTTCACTCTGTTCGAGCCAATAATCAAGAGCATCCAAGTGCAAGCTTTCGATAGCCACCCTAGATGCATCTATTTTCTCTTCTGGGGTCCGGAAAATAAAAAGTAGCAAGAGAGAGAAGGGGAAAAGAGAAGTCCGTAGTTAGATGATGCGCAAAAGTGCTACTTTAGGTATGGAAATATCGATGACGCATTGGCTCGGTGATCCCGTTGTCCTCTACCTAGGACATGGCGTTCTTCATTGCCTTGTCCGGGCTATCTTGGTTGCGTCATGCACACCATCACGGACTATCGTAAACAAAGCTGGAAAAATAAGTTTGCTTACTAGTCTAATAGAGTCGCGCTATTTACTGTGCAAATTAATGCACATTCGCATAAACATAGACGATTAGAACTTTGTATCAATTTTCTTCTTGCGTTTTAACTACTGTCCGAATTAACGTCTTTTTCTACTTTAAGATTCGATTCGTGATATGCGCACATGAAAATTACATGAATCACTTATCCGCATCGTGATATCAGTTAAACATGCAACGAAAGTATATCACACTTGCCCGAAAGCGGTTATTTTGAAAATTCGTCATTTCCAGGCAAATGTTTTCGACGGTCGTGTCAGACGATTTAGATAGCATCTTGAGAATTTGGACTTTTTGAAATTCCGTGTTTCTCGAGTACCAGGCATTACCTTGTTACGATAATTTTCACGATGAAAACAACCGTGTAATCGTAGAAAATTGCGGTGTCTGATAATAACATACCCGTTGCAAAGTAACGAGAGGTTTGCTAATTTTGTTGCAACGTTATCTAGTCTTTGTTTACAAATGCTGTCACAGTGTCGTTTACTTTGTTAATTTACAATGGATTTACATGTTCTCTCTCTTTTCTTTCCTCTATTTTTCTCTGTTTCTATGTCTCGTTTGGTGTATCCTTTTGCATCCTAATAGAATTAGACTTGGTCCTGAACGAACCTGTGTAACTTCTCCTTGCGCAACAGGTTCAAGGCCCTACCGCAACCTCTCGCGTCCTACCGCAACGTTTGTTCGACGGTGTTTCTGTAGGCACGACGAAATATCGGTCTCTCTTCAAACTCCGTTTCGTAGCTGTCTCCGAAACACCTGCTGATATCGATGCGAACTTATGGCAGCTTTCATTCGTTGGGATATCTCTTTTAACTGTCTCAGGTCACTGTGAAACATTTTTTTTCATGGCGGTGAAGGACTACGTCAATACTTAACATTTTAACTTACAAAGTTTATGGAAGAAACTACAGATAAATGGTTTTCAATAAGTAGAAGTAAAAGTACTGAGTGTACTGAGAATTGTAATTTCATAATGATCACCGGATATGCTCAACTTTCGGAGAAAGTATGTTGAAATCATCTGAATTTCTCTGGAAAGATATAATTCAGAAGTGGATAAAGAAAAGACTGATGGAGTTTACTTTAGGTTCTTTTATTTTAAAAATAAACAAGAGAATTACTCTTTTTTGCAGTAATATGCAATGCAGATATTCTTGACGATACGAATGTAAATGCAACCTGTGGACAATTTGTTTTATACGGCATACAAAAGTAAAGAGATAATAATTTTAAATAATTATATCCAACTACGTTCATATAAAATATTTTGAAGCTGTTAGAACATTGGAACTATGCATTATCTTTCTTATCATTTAAAATTAGAATCCTACAAGTCGCGTATTTGAGTTCGAAGATGCAACCGCAAAGAAGATACAGGAGAGACGTCGAAATCGGAATGCGTTACATCGTTGTTCCATTTTGCAATGCGGTAGAAAGATTACTCCGTCTGGAAAGTTGCATCGTATAGCACACTGTAAACGTGGCACATTGCAAAGCTCATGGAAAGTTTCTTCGTGTCGCGCATTGTGCAGATAAACGACCGTCTCTGTTTTTACCTCTCATCGAAGGAAACTTCGTCCGAAGATCAATCGACTTTACTTTGGCACTCAAATCGAATGTTTTTCTTTCCGAGCATAATTTCGATCCGTTGGATAAGAAAGCTGAATCAAATTTATCGGCGCACAACTGCCAAATATTCTTGCGCGCATTTATTATCAGCGAGATAGCTGCAACACTGGCTAGCAATGAAAATAATATACAAACTTATCAGTCGTCGGTGATAATGCCGGCTTTCCCCTTTTTTGTTCTTTCTTTCTTTCCAAATGCTCGCTTTCGCTCGGACAAAAATTCGAATGTCCACCAGTGACGATGAGCATTACACTGGGAAATTAAGAAGAAATCACTTGATAAGTGCTTTACTCTGATTTGCTCGACGAGTAAGAGACGCCCCTCGTCCTAACACACTTTCGATTATAATGCGTAACTGGTCGAAGAAGCTCTTAAAACTTTGACTGCCATAGGAGTCATCGATAACGGGCGCTGTTGAATTCATCGTGATTATGAAATATTGACGTAAAAAAGATAAAGGTCTGCCGAATATTTATCTATTTATATCTTTAAAGTTTCCGCCTTGTAACGATGCGAATTTAATAGAAAAAATTTCACTTCAGTAGACATGATGAAACCCGTGAAATAAGAGTTTAGTTTTCGGCTGTCATTCGCCGAGCTCAGGTTACAAGGGATGATACGATGGAAATAATGCGGTGGAAGGACAGGCATCCCTTACTCTGTACCTCATAGCGAGGGACTTCTTTGTGTACCCAGTCTATACAACGGGAATTTAGGAGGAAGTCACCTCTCTAAGCGCGGTCTGTATATACACTGAGAATTTAGGAAGCTACTTCTTTCTATGCGCAGTCTTTATATGCAATGGGAATTTAGGAAGAAATTACATTTCTCTATGCGCGGACCGTATATAAACTGTGAATTTAGGAAGAAGTCACTTTTCTCTATGCGCGGACTGTATATATACTGGGAATTTAGGAAGAAGTCACTTTTCTCTATGCGCGGACTGTATATACACTGGGAATTTAGGAAGAAGTCACTTCTCCCTATGTGCAGTCTCTATATGCACTGGGAATTTAGGAAGAAGTCACTTTTCTCTACGCGCAGTCTCTATATGCACTGGGAATTTAGGAAGAAGTCACTTTTCTCTATGCGCAGACTATATATACACTGGGAATTTAAGAAGTCACTTTTCTCTATGCGCGGTCTGTATATACACTGGGAATTTAGGAAGAAGTCACTTCTCCCTATGTGCAGTCTCTATATGCACTGGGAATTTAGGAAAAAGTCACTTTTCTCTATGCGCGGACTATATATACCGTGCGGCTCCACAGCCGTGTCACCTGGGCGGCGGAGCTTCTCGTTTTCAACCGCCTATTCGTACCATTTTGTTTCTTGGAGTCCACTCGCTCAGCCTCTTAAAGGAAGCACCCGACAAAGTCGTAGCATTCAAATATTCTTATTAGTTTGTCTGGAGGAGCGAGACATTGTATTACATTGTTGTCTCGTCGCGCGCTTCGTTTCATCAAGGAGAATCTCCCCATGTGGTGGGGGTAATTCTGCCGGAGTTTATTCTGTTTTTACTATAGAGATGTTAGAAATCTGGTGCCTACGCCGATGTCCTCACTGTCGCCACCCAAACCGCGTTGTCTCCCTTGCTTCGATCTGCAGCGTTCTCTCTTTTCGTCGTTTAGTTCGATTTGTATGTGTAGCTCTTTTAACGAATCGCGAGGTAGAACGTCAAGTGCCTTCGTGTACATGTGACAAGAGGCATGACGCTTGACGCCTGGCGAATCAGGCTCTGCCAAAACAGGCTTACCTCCTAGGTGACACGGCTGTGGAGCCGCACGGTACACTGGACATTAAGAAAGAAATCACTTTTCTCTATGCGCGGACTATATGTACACTGGGAATTTAAGAAGTCACTTTTCTCTACGCGCAGTCTTTATATGCACTGGGAATTTAGGAAGAAATCACTTTTCTCTATGCGCGGACTATATATACACTGGGAATTTAAGAAGCTACTTCTCTCTACGCGTAGTCTTTATATGCACTGGAAATTTAGGAAGAAGTTACTTCTCCCTATGTGCAGTCTCTATACGCTCTGGGAATTTAGGAAGAAGTTACTTTTCTCTATGCACGGACTATATGGGAAATTAAAAAGAAGTCACTTTTCTGTAAGCGCGATCTGTATATACAATGAGAATTTAGAAAGAAGTCACTTGATGAGTGCTTTGCTCTCATTCGCCCGACGGGCAATAGACGACCGTCATCCTCGTGCACTTTCGATTCCACTGCATGATCGGTCGAAAAATCACTTAACGACAAAATAAAAGTTCAGTTTTCGGTTGTCATTCGCAGAGAAGATTTCAAGGGCGGTGCGAGGACAATCACCCTTTACTTCGTACCTCATACCAACTGACTTCTTTGTGTATCCAGTCTATAGTTCGAGTTACTGCACGTTCATGAAGAAACATTAAGCGAACTAACGATAAGTGGTGGGCGGACAAAATGCGTTGGAAAGTGCGCTAACCGGAGACTGAAACGACGTTGAACATGCATACCCCCCACTCAAAGGGTAACAAACCCGAAACATCGTTGTACGGGCGGATGCTTGGCGTGTGCCGCATTAGGCACGGTGGATTAACCAGACCGACGAAAAAAAAGAAAAAGAGAAGGGGGAAAAAATGAAGAAAATCAAACGAGAGACGAAATTACGCACGGAGCTGTCTCCTGTACGTTCAGCCGGAAAAGCTTTAAAAAGTCTAGACGCAAGTGGAAAGAGCATGCACCGTGAAGAGTAAGTACCTCGACTTCGTAGGACGTCGAATGAGATCTCTCCCTTGGCTTAAACGATACCTGCACAGCCTGTTCCCAATCACCACTAATGGATATCGATGGGAAAATCACACGAATGGATCGACTATTTGGATGAACACGAAAGAAAGCAAATGTCGTACAAATGAGAGTGGGAGTTTGGTACTTATTGAATGAGAGATAAAGCTACTTTGGATGATTGATCGTTCGTGTTACGTATATATCGACGATGTTTCTTTCCCTATCGGATTCTGTGAGAAAGTCACGTTATTTGAAATCGATTTCCGATTTAATTTTCTCGTAGGAGATCGGAAAAATCTGGAAAAGGAAATACGTTGAAACTAATTTCACGCACTGATATTGATTCCTGGAATGAGAATCTACGAATGCAAAGATTTCAAGCTTACTTCGTGTGGTCTGGATACTTCTTTGGCTGATGCTGCGACTAAAATGCTGACGTGTCTCTACGAATACTACTAATATTTCAACTCACTGATCAAACGCGAAGACATATCGCTAGTCGATTACGAAGTATACACGTTCAATGTAGAACGTCTTTTCGTTCTCCAGTATCTTGGTAGAGTTCAATTTTAATTTCCTTTTTTATACATTGAGAAATCAGTCTTCACTCCGGTAGCCGAACAAGAAGTTGTAGTATCACGGCAAAGTCCAAACGTTAAATATAACTTGCTCTTAAAGCACTCTGATCGAGTGAGAGCTACTTACAAGTGGGACCGCCAAAAATTTCTATTGCCACGCAGTAGCGGTAAAGATAACTCCTTATCGACTCCTTGACTCACCTAATGTTTTGCCCTCTAATCGCTAGACCAAAGCTCGCCTCTTCGAGTTCGAATCTTGTGCAAAGAGAATGGAAATAGAACAAGGCCTGAAAAATAAGCGTTCCCCGTGGGCGCGTGTAATATCCCTATTATTAGCAGCACAGACTTTTCATCCTGTCAATGCGCCACAGTGGCTCATCTTTATTCAGTGATCAATGGGTAAAAAGTGGACGTCCCAGACGTTATTTATGAATTCGCGAAGTCTCTACCGATCGGTCGGATGAAAGTGACAAATCCATCAAATACTGCTAGTAAACAGGTTAACCTTGTTCCACGAAGGAAGTAGGATTATATCACAATTGAACTCTTATCGTTAAATTGCAACTATCCTCTATGAATTCGGCTGCCTCGACTGTTCATTCCTTAGGATCTTCTTTTGCCTCTTGCTCACACAAAGTGATATTACTACGATAATTGAGGGCTACGTAATATTAAAAAATAATGTGGGATTGCGAGAACGTAATGTGATAAGTGTGAGAGTCAAAGAGAGGGAGAGAAAGAGCAGCGAAGAAGCGCGTATGCGTGAGAAAGAGGGAGTGAGAGAGGGTTGTAAGAGAAAGTACCTGCGAGATGAGGGTGTATGCCCGAGTCGAAAAGTCCAGCCTAAAAAGAAACTTCAAATCCTAGATTCTTTTGATTTCCCATTTGCCGCTTAATTATGTATACCATTTTGAACCTCAAAATCCTCAACTAGTGTGTCTACGCGCCTCAAAGTCCTGTAAATATGATTTTTAGGAGTTATATGGACAGAACAGGTAAAATTTTTATTCCAATTTAATCTGACATCCTCTAAAAATATTTTAGAAGTTGTCAAGTCTGTCGACTCATATTCCAAAAATTTTGCTTTCAGGAGCAAGTAGGAATTAAATTATCATTTTGTTCCATATAAGTTGTAAATCTCCTAAAATCAAATTAATTTTTAGGATATTGAGAATTTTTTTGGACCTAGATCATTCCATTCCAATTCCAATCCAATTCTAAAACTCCTCATTATAGAATGTATGGCTTAATATTGGGCTTAGATTAATTTTCTAAATAAGAATGCTGAGGATTATTTTGGGCTGTATGAAGCCTAAATTGATCCTCAACTAGGCAAAACTGGCAAAAATGAACAAGTTTAGGGCGATTGTGGAATTCAAATTTGCATTCTTTTATATGTAACATATTTTTCCATATTCAGCCTAAATATCCTAAGTTATTTGGTAATTTAGGAGGATTTTGAGCTGAAATTTTCGACTCGGGTGACTGTGTGTTTGGACATGTAGGGTGTAGAGCCTTCGAAAGAATTCGAATGCATAAGAAGGCCCAGAGTAAGATTCATCGTGACAGCCAGAAAAGTATTTTTCATAGTTTAACACCGAGCAGCGATGTAAAGAACAGAGTAGTTTAGTTTTTGTGTATTTAGTCTGTCTAATATATTTTTGTTTTTGGATCTCACATTACCAATAATTTGCTTTATTTTATGTCAAAAAACTCTTCCACACTCTGCAATGTTTCTTACTAACGATACTCTGCACATAATATATCCAACGGGCAAAACCTGATGGAACAAGAAGTTTATACTTTACAATTTCCTCATAATTTAATTATCACACCAATCAAAGAAGTATTCGTTCCATCGCGCAATACTTCACTTGTACTCTCAACATTCAAGATATGTAATTCCACGATCATAGTTCCAAGCCTACGTCCTTCGAAACGAAGGCAAAGACAACGATCAACATCCTCGTAATCGCCATCGATCGTAACATCGAACACGGCAAGAAACTAGAGGCTATCGAATGGAAGAATCGTACCAGACACGATCAAATAATGTGATTCAGAGTGAAAATATAAAAATATCAACATCTAGCTGGTGTGAGAAACAAACACGGCGTAGTTCTGACATATTTAGAATCGAGCTCCTCTTCAACCACGACAGAGATCGTGCAAGGTCTGGCACGAAACTCGCCTTGTCACGTTCCGGAAGAGCATCTTGCTTCTGCTTTTGAGTTTCTTGTGTACAGTAGAATCCCTCTAATGTTGACAACTCGGGCCAGGATCATTCGCTAATGTTGACACTCCCTTCTATCCCCACTTTTCATGATTTATTTTCCCCTATGCGCATAAGCATGCGCAGAATTGAAACTTGAGCGAATGATCATGTAAACATCCATAACCTACAGTGCGACTCGGCCAACTTGGCACCTCGACGGTGGAGCTTCTCGCTTTCAACCGCCTATTCGCACCATTTTGTTTCTTGAAATCCACTCGCTCAGCCTCTTAAAGGAAGCACCCGACAAAGTCGTAGCATTCAAATATTCAAAACTACAGTCAGAGCTCTCTATAATCAAGTTCTCGGTGCCGGAAACTACCGCTGTAAGACAATTCCCATTACTCGCCTTCACTTTCCCTTCTTTTCCTCGTTTATATGCCCGGTAGGATGTGTGTGTGGATGAGCAGCTATCGGCGCGGGTGGGGAAGTTGTGTAGATCGTAATGCTCATGCATAATGATGGCGCGTGCACTCTTTCCGGTTCAGTCAGAGTGGGGATACTTTTCTTGACTATAGAGGACTTGTCAACTTGATTATAGCGAGCACTTGATTATAGAGGACTTGACTATAGAGGACTTTGACTGTAGTTTGGCTGGAGGAGCGAGACATTGTATTACATTGTTTTCTCGTCGCGCGCTCCGTTTCATCAAGGAGAATCACCCTATGTAATGGGGGTAATTCTGCCGGAGTTTACCCTGTTTTTACTATAAAGATGTTAGAAATCTGGTGCCTACGCCGATGTCCTCACTGTCGCCACCCAAATCGCGTTCTCTCCCTTGCTTCGATCTGCAGCGTTCTCTCTCTTCGCCTTTTAGTTCGATTTGTATGTGTAGCTCTTTTGACGAATCGCGAGGTAGAACGTCAAGTGTCTTCGTGTACGTGTGACAAGAGGCATGACGCTTGACGCCTGGCGAATCAGACTCTGCCGAAACAGGCCTACCTCCCAGGTGCCAAGTTGGCCGAGCCGCACTGTACATGACGCGCCACGAATTTCAAATTCTATTGGACAATAAAAAGTCCAAGTGGGGGAAAATACAAGTAACAGTAACGAGAGTATCCTGTCAACATTAGCGAGAGAGCAACATTAGAGGGATTCTATTGTATAAAAAAGAAAGGAGGAAAGGAAGATGTTACCGTATGTACCCGAAGGACACGGTGCTCAAGCTCCGTGACTGTGCTCGAGGATCGCTTTTCATCCTTGAGCATCGTCTATCGTCTGCCAGGCGGAATCTAGGATCTGCTCTTGTGGATATCGTGATAACGTTTCCTCCTATCTCACGTATACCTCGCAGATTCCGTTGTTGTCTCATACTTTTCAAGAAGACTCCAAGCGATAGAATCCTTTCGGACCACGTCACAACTGTCCTTGCGCGGTTGGGAAGAATGCAACTTGGAAACGGAGTTGAATCCGAGACGAATGGTTGCGTGAAAGGAATGTATTCATCGGTGTAAAATTTTCTAAGATGCATAATCGTCTCTTTCTGTATTTTGGATGTCTTAAGAAATACATCAGCAGGATAATATGATGAGTAGACTCCGGATGTTTATGCATTTATGACAAAATGAATACGGCTAAAATACACAAAACGAACATAATATAAAAATATATCCGAAATATCCAAAGTATGGTATTCGTTGTAACATTTATCGAGTGCAACAAATCCCTAAATAGGTTCTCTTGTCTTAACTGCATTTGTTGAATTTGAAATTTGCATAAATATCCGGAGTCTAATGATGAGTATGGAGTTAAACGTTTGGGTTCTCATTGTCAGCGCTGAGTTCCAAATTCTGTCGTCTCTGGCAGAGTTTTCCTAAATAATTATTTAATAGATAGTATGTTTCTACGTATTACTTTTTGATATTCAATATATTTCACATTTACGTCTATCTGTTTGTATATTTTGGAAGGAATATGAATTTGAGACATAAATGAGCAGAACAGCAGGGTTAATATGTCATAACGTCTGGAATTTGAAGTCCATTCAAAATTGCAGGTTCTAGAGGAAATTATCGTATTAGATAATACTTCTAATTCATACTGGATGTTAGTTGATTTTGTACTCCTTTGTAGAAATGTAACTTTAGTTAGTCTTGGCTGATCTGCCAAGAATTTGAAATTAATGGGGTATCCTGGATCGTAGTTAATTAAAGATCTCAGAGACGTTGCAAAGTCTTGAAAAGCAATAAAAGTCAATAACGCTTTAAAGATTAAAAGGCAATTCTCCGATACATGAACTTTTCTTTCGTTGACAACGCTATTTCATTAACATTGTCGCTTTATTCAAACGGGAGAGAATATTTGATACGTCGAGAAACAGACAGGGAATTGATTCATTCAGCGGCCTCTCCTTTCATCATGACTTTTACGTTAAAGACCTATTTGCGAGCGATAAATTCTACAGAAAGGACGATCGGACGATCAAAGTGAAAATACGCGTTGAACGCAGACTGACGGACGTTATTTAACCAAGAAAAAAGGGAGAAAAGCAATTATCTTCTGGAACATTTCATTCGAGGAATCGACTTTCCTTCCAATCTTCACCGCAGTCTCTTTAATTCCACGAGAGTTCGTCAGCTATCCGTTCGTCTTTTATCAGTCTCTCTCGTCAACGTAAATCTATCGTTAGATTCTATTAATGAACGACATTTAATAATCCTCCAGAATAAACCCGTTTGTCTCGCTGATACGTCGTTCGACGTAGAAAATCATAATTGTTGCGACAAATCAGCACAAAGCGGATCTTTGATTACAAATGAAATTGCATGCGCTGGCACATCGACCTTAATTAATCAGCCTTATTTGTGTGACCTTATCAACTATGCGTACCACGTACCATGATGACACAATATGCATCCCGATATCGATGAAGCTACAGCGCGTTATTGAATTATACGCTTGCTGGTATTCCCTGTAAATGGATTATTATGTTGTCGTGAACGCTGCAACATTGCGCATCCATGGCATTCTCTACGCTTAATAATTCGTTTGCTGTGATATATTAGCAGCTGGACAGTATGTTATAAAATATTGTTACCTTTTGCAGTTGATACTTATTTGATAGTAACTAGTATCGCGATTGAATCTCCTCTTCGTACCATTTTCGCGAGAATTACCGTGGGTATGGAATTAGAAGGTCGAAGTACCAATTATTCCGAGGATTTACGGAGAAGTGACTTGCTAAGTGGTTTGCTGTGATATATTAGCAACTGGAGAATATGTTATAAAATATTGTTACCTTTTGTAGTTTATACTTCTTTGATTGTAACTAGTATCGCGATTTAATCTTCTCTTCGGACCATTTTCGCGAGAATTACCGTGAGTATGGAATTAGAAGGTCGAACTACCAATTATTCCGAGATTTACGGAGAACTCACTTGCTAAGTGGTTTGCTGTGATATGTTAGCAACTGGAGAATATGTTATAAAATATTGTTACCCTTTGTAGTTAATACTTATTTGATAGCAACTAATACCGCGGTTGAATCTCCTCTTCGTACCATTTTCGCGAGAATTACCGTGAGTATGGAATTAGAAGGTCGAAGTACCAATTATTCCGAGGATTTACGGAGAAGTGACTTGCTAAGTGGTTTGCTCTGATTCGCCCCACGAGTAAGAGACGCCCTCGTCCTCACGCATTTCCGATTCTAATTCGTGATTGGCCGAAGAAGAACTTAACGACAAAATAAGAGTTTAGTTTTCAGTTGTCACTCGCCGAGCTCCGATTTTAAGGGCCCATACGATGAGAATGAGGCGGTGCGAGGCCAATCTCCTCTTATCCCGTACCTCATACCGTGTGACTTCTTTCTGTATCCTCAGTATAGCAGATTCGACTTCACATCCTTGTTACCTTAGACGACATCCGCGAAAACCACTATAGTGGCGTGTCGTTCAGAAAAATAACCTCCACAAAAGTTACTTTAGTAGCGTGTCGTTCAGAAAGACGACATCCACGAAAACCATTATAGTGGTGCGTCGTGCCTAAGAGATTAAATGCTTCTTGAGAAATATACTAACTTTTTATACTGTTAATACTTGTCGCGCTCATATTATTAGATCTCTATACTGTTACTCCTGAGAGTACAATCTTCATTAATATGATAAATCGACGTAATTCCCCGGAATATATAAATCTCCTACATACGCCCGTACATATTCTGCGATGAACCATATCGCAGATATTCTACACAGCTCCAACTTCAAACTTCATCGATAACTTTCGCCAAGGGCGTATATCTGCAAAACTGTAAGGGTTTAAACCACGAAGAGTCATAAGCCACGAGACTCGTGGTTCGTTCTATGCCAAAGCAAATTGCATCCATTAGGAAATTACCTTTACCTAGTTTAGCGTCTCCCGCCCACGAGGCAAAAAGGGCCGACTGCAAAAGGGAACGTGTAGATCGTTAGTTGTATTGGTCAAGGTAAAAATTGACGCGTTTCGCGAATTCAGGTTGAAATAAATGATAGCAAAAATATCTCGAATGATACAATGATCTTTCGCTCTTTCTCTCAGCAAAGTCCTTTATTTTTATCGTCATTCAAATTCCTCCGATTGGCTGCCCACGTGTAATTTGGTCATTATCGAGTTACCGTACCGGTTGACGTCTCAAACGAGCACTTTTGTTCGGCTTTGACGATCTACCATGTTTCTCATATTTTTCTCCACAATTAGATTCTCGTGCTGCACGTTCACATTTATTATATACTTTATGACATGTGATGAATATTTTTTTTCCTTCTGCTCCCGTCTCGTAATATGTTTTCCTGTTGTTGTATAATGTATAGGAAGAACCTTTGCACCGACGAGTAATTTGTCTTTCGCTTTTTGCGATAATTGTCCATACCAATTAGGTTAAATGAGATTCTTTGACATAGCTGATTCACACTGTACACGAACAATACACATGAGGAATTATGCGACGAGATAATTTATTGCTCGTGCACCGTTAGTTGGTCAGACGATCATTCCATTCGTTTTATCAGAAAAGCCGTTTTTTTTTTGTCTTTCTTACGAAACGCCTGCCTTATTTTTCGACATTGACCTCCTTCCCAGAGAGAAGTTCGTTGACTCGATTAACGAGTCGCAACTTACTAATTGCAACGTTTAAAGGAGATGCAAAAAATGAAAATACTCAACTTATCTCTCTCTAATTTATTGGAAATTGATGTTCAACAGAAATAACAAGGTGCGTCCCACAAAGATGTTAAAACAAAAGTATTATTTTGACAAATATGCTAAGTGTTTTGCTGACAAACAGCAACATTCGTTTAAAATATCACGCTTACGCTTACGATTGTAAAATCATCTCAAAAGAGGAGGAAGAAGGGCAGAGTAATATTGGAAGCTTTCCTTTTGAAGTACGATCTTGTGACGAAGTCTTTCTCCGATTGAAATTTCTCTCTGCTTATCCTCAGTGGGAGTAACGTTAAAATTCGCACGAAGATCAAGTAAATGTTATAAATGCCGATAAGGAAATACGGAATCGTACGTTTGAGTTTGCGTTAAATGCACCTCGAAGATTGCCACATTCAGAAATCAGCTTCGAACCGTGTGTTTTGCAGTAGTCACACGTAATTATAATTTCTTGGCAACAATATCACTCGTGAAAGTTACATCGAATACACGCTTATTACCGCGTCAATTGCGTATGATACGAATGCAACTGACTAAACAATGTCCTGAGCGACAACCTCGTTAATAGTTTCTTGGCCCCCATCGACAGCTGTCCACACTTTGCCGCACTTGTGTCCTTCGTGTGAAACCACATTTAGATTATACGTAAATATGTAAGCAACATGACGAAAGATATAAACTTGGATGTCGCTTGTTGCTCCCGCTTTTCGCGCGGTATCGCATTTAATTATTCCTCTGGTAATTACGAATCGCTCGGACGACAGAATTCATCACTTTCGACGTGCTCGTTTGTTTGTTTTCTTTTTTTCTTGCATTGTAAAAAACGATAACAGTGTTGTAACATTTTAATCGTAGCTAACTTGCAATTCTATAAACCGATATCAATTTGCAATTACTTATTCGCTAAAGTGATTCAACTCTGTCTGTCGTGGCAGGAATAATCTCCTTAAACATAACCATGCCGTTTATATGGAGTCTGTTGAAGTTACTTTATAGAATTTCTCGTCACATCTACTTGTTCGTTGTCTATCAGTCTTTTTAAAGGACTGCATCTATTTTTTTTTCCTTTTTGGAAAGTCTCCGACTGAAGAAACTCTTACTTCTGTTCGTTTGATACAGACGCTTTGTCTGACCCATAAGGCCCTACCTCCTTATCACTAGATCTACGACAATTGTCAAATTGACAAGTACCTACTTTTTTCAAAAATTCCTCTCAAATTGATAGAAAAATAATACAGTAAATATTTCATATGTATTAGGGGTACCGAAAAGTAATAAAAATCGGAGAATTGAAAACGTAGGTGGAAACGTTTTTCAACAAAAATCGAAGGACTCTTTTAACCCTAGATCACTAACCTTATTTTTCGGCGCTTAACACTAACCTTCGTCTCTTCGACTACGGTGTTTACAAAAGGGGTTAAAGGGTATTATTAAAATAAAATTTAAACATGTTTTTTTCTATTATTAAAGATAGGTATTTATTTATTACGATAACGTTAACTAATATGGCATACTTATTAAATCTATGTCGTCGAATCGACGAAGGTTAGTGTTCTAGGGTTAAAAGGGAATCGAACAGCTACCTTTACGCTGAGGAAAAGTGTTAGAAAATTATGGAAATTACTTTGTTGATTAGTATCTAAGATTTCTTTAATAAATAAATGTTTTCCGCCAGCAAGACAAATTTTGATTACTTTTCGGTACGCCTAAAATTTTAAATATATAAATTACTTAACTGATCATATTTTTTACCACTTGATCCATCTTTCTGCAAGGTACTTATTTGTTATATTTGAACCTATCAGATTTAGTGGCTGTAAATGTAGTATTAATAAAAACTCTTTAATTTTCAAATTATGCTCACTCAGAGGATGGCATCTCATTGACTACGAATTAATTATATCAAGATTAGATTTGCATCAGATTTACAGTAGATTCGAGTAAAGTTTTCCTACAGAAGTTTTGTGCTGGCGAATCTACTACAATACGGTATATTTTTTGCAGAAAACAAAAGTCCAATAATAGCCAATACTATTCGATATCGTAAAATAATTATAGTTTCATGGTTTTGTTTTTGTAGAGAAAAACGGTGGAAGGGAGAACACGATATTTTGACATCGTCGTAAACCGCAAATCAAAATGGAACGTTGTGGTTCGACGAGTGTTTATTGTTTTTGAAATTGATAGTTGTATCTGATGTATTTTGCTTGTAAATCAATCGAGGATTGCAAGAGCAACGGTATTAAATCAAGGCTGTACGGCGATTACTACGTGATTAATATCCCTCGACGTTTTAATGCCTTCCTCGTGGAAGAAACACGTGATAATGCATTGTCGCTGCAGTTCTCGGACAGCCAAGTGGATACTTACTGTTTTGCTATTTACATTGATTACACTTTGATATTTTGTATTTCTTTGCGGCGTGAGTAAGTAAAATTTATTGCTCGGTAATGATCTCTAACCAATAAACGCATTAACATAAATTCCTGCTGACGTTATTAACGTAAATACAAAGTGAAACGAGAGGCAGAATTACAATAGGAAGATTTACTATTATGTTCAATATTGTCAGAGCAATAACAAAAATTACTTGGCTGATACGAATGGTATTTAAAATTTCTTTCTTCGTCCAACTACGAGGTTAATTTTGTCAAATTTATCTGAGTATTATTCACACGTGTTGCTGCAGTGTTTAGTTGTACAATTGCAACTGTATATCTACTACACATAATTTTAATGCAACGACTGAAATAACTTAAAACTAAATACGCAATTATAGTTCGTGCATTCAACTGCAATTTCTAATGAGTCGACCATCCAATACATTACCAGCATTTAGTACAATTATTCTAATTTGCACTGTCATTATATTTCAATTGCAGCTACCTGCGCAAATTGTTCTTTTCCCGGCCATTGCAAAACAAACAGAAAATATGAAGGGAAAATTGTTTGAATTTTAGCACATCTCTGATCATTTTGAACCTGTCCCTCGATTGAGAATTATCGAGAAGTCTACACGCGGAAATTCGGCAAGAAAGAACGTAATCGTCGGAAGTCCATATCCGTTGGTAACAAAATGTAATTGAATTCACATCGCGTACTTGCCATGTTTCCGAACTGACAATACAAAAGGCCCAGTCTCTCTTTCTATTTCTCTCCTCTGTTTCTTTCTTTCTATTTCGTCGATGTTTTGACGCGATGATCGTACAAAGTTCGCTCGAAAATTTTAACAAATCTATCACCGTGTTCACTCGAATTCTTCGATGTTTTTCGCTGCTGTGATATAAGACATCTATTTTCTTTCTGAAATACGTGATATAATTGTAGATGGAATGCGTCGACTAGATTATTTATATTATATTTATAGACAAGCTAATAAAGATTCATTAATACTGAAATCGTCCATTGATGCGTGTTCTAGTTGCGTGTTCATTCAGCATAAATCGGAGCCCTCTAAAATAAAACCCACGATTTGCTGACATCACGTGAGTCCGTAGCACCTGCACACATGCGGGAACCACTTTGAAAATACTTATCGCACGGCTACTTTTATCGTAATCAAATCTATTATTATTATTGTTACTATTCTTATTTTTCAATAGTATGTCAAATTGTTTAATGAATTGTAATTTTTACCCTAACATTCCATACATGATACAAGCAACTTCCATGAAAAATGAAATGCTGCAGGTTAAAGATAATTTATACATTGAAATTTGAAAATTTTGAAAAATATATCAAATTTGTATCGATTAAGCGTTGAAAAATTTAAATGTATATTTACTTCACGTTTATGGGGACCTCTTTGAAAATACTTATCGCTCAATTACTTTTATCATAATCACATCTATTATTATTGTTATCGTTGCTATTCTTAATTCTCAACAGTACCATACATTTTTTAGTGAATTGTAATTTATAGACTAATATTCTCTACAAAATGCAAGCGACTTCGGTGAAAAATGAAATGCTGTAAGTTAAAGATAATTTATATATTGAAATTTGAAAAATTTGAATGTATATATACTTCACGTTTATGGGGACCTCTTTAAAAATACTTATCGCACAATTACTTTTATCATAATCACATCTATTATTATTGTTATCGTTGCTATTCTTAATTCTCAATAGTACCATACATTGTTTAGTGAATTGTAATTTATAGCCTAATATTCTTTACATAATGCAAGTGACTTCGATTAAAAATGAAATACTGCAAGTTAAAGATAATTTAAATATTGAAATTTGAAAATTTTGAAAAATATATCAAATGTGAGTGGGTTAGGCGTTGAAAAAGGTCAATGTGTGTATACTTGACGTTTATGGGTACAAATCGACGTTAGGTAAACGAAAGTTGGAGGGAAAAGTCATTATTATCCATTTGACGTTATTAGCATGATCGTTCGAAGTTCTCGGTGATCTCGTTAAGTACTGTCTGATGCTGGGCTCACATAAGTACGGTAATTTTGTACGTGTCACCATTTCCAAGAATACGGTTGCCTCCAAAATTCAGTAAAGATTTTTCGGCAATCGCCGCAAAATTAGCATTGACTGCCTCGTTAACCGGCTAAAAGAAGACTGACGTTGAAAGCGATCCGAAATTGCTCGTCACGAATGCAATTAGTGAAATCAAGCCTCGGTATTTGTAACATTCTTACCGTAATTCATTCTGCATTAAAGGACAAAAATACTTACCTGCTATACATCATTTATTAAACGACATAAATGTTTATCATTAAATACGTTGATTGCCATGAGGGTCACCGGTGACCGGCGCTGCTGAATTCAATGAAATTTCATGTAACTTTAAAACTGTAATATTTACAAACTTTCTTACGCATTAAATATTGAAATATTGGCATTGTGAATGTAATACCGCACTGACTACATATCTACTTCTGTCTTTAAGGTTTGTGCTTCGTAAAGACGTAATTTGAATAGAAAAAATTTGACTTCAATAAAAATATTGAAACAAGCAAAATACCGGTGGCGATAACTTGAAGCGAAGCACTGGAATCGATCCTATCGAATTTTATGAAATTTCGTATGAGTTTTAAATTCGAATATTTGCGAACTTTTTTCTACATTCAATATTTGAATATTGGCATGGAATATGCAAATATCAGCTAAACTATTTGTATCCGTATCTGTGCCTGCAATTTCAGCTTTTTAAAGATATGATTTTAACAAAAAAATTAGTTTCACTAAACTAAAAATAGTGAAACTAGCGAAATGGAACTACCAGTTCTAAAAATTTGTGGAACTAATTCTTTCAGAAGTTATATAGGAACTGAGGATTTTGACTATCTTAGTAAGTCTACAGTTAATTAATACACTCACGCGATATTCGTGAGGTTGTGCACCAAGTTACATCCACGATTCTCTGTTCCAACATCCGTCCCGTTACTTTTTTACCGATCTAACAGATCGGTTAGACACAAAACCGGTTTTCGTTAGAAAAGGTAACCAGTCAGAGAGTATCGATCGGGTGCGTTCAGAAGACGGCAAGGAAATGCGAAATTCTCGCACAACGGAAAATAAGCGTATAGAAACACGCGTTGGTGCCTCTTCGCCGTCAGATATTTTTAAAAAGTACGAAGCTCCGCGCACACGACACGTGTAAGCTCCTCTTTCGTTCCAACGCAAAGTATCTTTCTCGGGTAGATCAATCCTCTTTCTGGAAACTCAACATAGTAATTTGCAAGATAACTTCTCTCCTTCCTGATGAGATACTACCAGCGCCTGTCAGAAACGATTTGTCCAAGAAAATTGTGCATTTTCCACGAAATGCCCTCTATACAACCAAGTCGAGAGTTTAATTCAAAAAAATCCCTAAATACAATCAGTTATCCCAGACGCCGATAGAAAGGATAAAAAAAAACAGTAGTTTTTTCGGCTCAAATACAACCTACACATTGAAATAATTATTAATTTAAATTTATATTCTTCGTATCATACGAAACCAGCGACTGAACTTCAACGTTTCCCTCCAGACATTCTACATAGCAAAAGAGAAAACTCGTAGTTACTTCTCCATGCGTCTGATCACATACCATACACATTCTACTTCTATCCAACTAGTATACCCGCGAGTCTATCGTTCTACGTTCTCTGAGCGTAGAGTCATAGCAAATCTACCTACAGGGTCGTGTGAAAATGCGTTCTTTAAAAATCGATCTGGAGCGTCGAGTAGAATGAAATTGGTAGCAGTTCGCAGCTACTATTTCAGCACCGTCTGTATTAGAGCGGCGTAAATATAACACCGAACCACCGGTATCGCGAAATACCCTCGTCCAAAGCACACGGCATGGTGAAGCAGACGCGAGGGGCTGAGGGTGGTCGATGGTGGAGGTGGAAGAGAGAGGAGCGTGGGTTTTACGAGCTCCCGCGTCTCTCCTGGCTCCTCTCCTCCCTCTTTTCCTGTCTGCTCTCTCTCTCTTCTGCTCCCTCTTTTCCTCCCTCTTCTCTTCTCCGTTCTCTACCATCGACAGCCACGCGGAGGGTGAAGCTGGCGGGAACGTTGCGAAGGTCACCTTCCTCTACCACCCTTACGCACCCGAACGAAGGGTGGTCATGGTCGAACGTTGCTCGGTATAGACGAAGACAGGCAAAAAGGATCGAAGGGACAAGCTAATCCTGAAAAAGGGATGCCCGAGAAAAGGGAGTCGTGTAATTTTCCGCCCCGTCGACCCGCTCCGTGGAACGTCGCGGGACTTTTTTTGTGCGACGACAGGACGGTATTCGGTAAGTCAGAAGTCAATCGGGAATACGTTGGTAAAGTGTGTCAAGGAGTCGAGCAATTGAAATTATTAGCGTGAAAAGGGGGGGGGGGGGTGAAACGTCGTATAAGTCCAAGGTGGAGATATCGTAAAGTGAAGTTTGGAATAGAGAAATTTTTAGAATTACAGAGGAATAGAATGTAGAATAATGAGAGGTTTAGTATTTTTAAGTATTCCGTTAGTTTGCTATCTTTCTTAGTTGAACAAAAATCAAACAAATCCAACGGAAGTCTGCCAGATTGCTTAATGGCAAATGCCAACGTTGCACCTGATGTCTGGCTAATTTTACATAAACATATAAGCACCGAGGTTGAACAGAAGCGCAAAAGGGAGACAGATACGCGAAGAAGGAGAAGAGGTTGTAGAGCCACGCCCGAAATAAAAGGAAAAAACGACGACAACGACGATGTATATACGGTGAAAAAAAAATAGCAATCGAAAGGAACGGGGGCGCTCGATTAAGAAATAATGAAACAAAATGACAGTCTCGAGCACATCGAGAAACCCTGCTAGAGGGAATGAAACCCATGGAGATGGCAAAGTCGGTGGAGGAGAGGAAAAAAGATAGAGAAAGAGAGGACAAAGTCTGGTCGATTGGATGTAATGTCGGTGGAAGGAGGGGAGGGCGCGATGATTTACGATTCTCTGTTGGGAAAAAGAGAGGTCGAGGTGTAGGAGGAGTCAAATAGAATGGCAAAGGGAAAGAGGAGAGGTGTAGATGGAAAGAGAGAAAGAGAGGGAGAAAAAAAAAGAGAGAGAAATTTGTGGTAGAAGGGATTCAGTTTCTAAACGAGACACACGACGGAGGGGTCAGACCGGGACGCCGCAGAGGAAGAGGTGGAATTGAAAGCGTCGGCGGGGCAGAGGGCTACCGAGGGACGAAGAGGGAGAAACGAATGAAGAGGAGAGGAAACACGGAGGGAAGCGGGAGAGAAGGCAGCCGGGTGGCAGTCGAGAGGCAAAGGGAGGAGAATTCGGGGCTGTTGACCGGGCTTCGAATTCGAAAGGCTCACGCAGGCTCGCAGTGAGGCAGGACGCGGATCGCGACGGTGGCGGCGACGTCGACGAGAGGACGATGAGAACGACTACAACGCAGCCGCCGACACCGCCCGAATTTCAAGCTGCTGCCCAGATGTTGCGGACATTTAAAGGCAGACGGCTCGACTCTTAGATACCAGATCGAAATTAAGCCGTCTTTGAAAGAACAATTTCGATGATTTTGCCGATCGATATCACTGGTAAACACGCGAGGAAGGTCGAATCGTTTTTAACGTATCGGCAATCGAAGTCATCGCATAGCATTAACATTGTTCTCGTACAACGCACGAATGGAGTGTAAATTTATACCAAGTCCTCGACATCGATTGGCTGATTCTTTCAGTCGCTTTTTTTTCTTTTTTTAATATTCATAAACCGGGAACCACGTACATAAAACGAGGGAAACGTATTCGCCGTTAAATGTCAGCGATGCATGAGTCGCGAGGAATTCTTATCTCGAGAGTCTCCTTATCGTGTCAGATATCTCAAAGTCTGTTTTTACTTTTGCATCGAGGAGAAATAATTGGAAAGCGATGTAAGCAAACATAAGAACCATTTAAATTCTCAAACACTCGCCTGCGGCACGAATATAACATTCCTCCCTCGAGTCCTTCGGAGGATCGACAATTTACCTACAGTCTCCACAACTTTCTCGTTTCAAATTCAAAATCAACATCGAAGAATTATAAATTTTTGATACTTTTCCTTCAATCCATCTCTAATATCAAAACCCAATCATTCTAAAATATCCGATCCTTTGTGAAACGTAGTTTGAGCGGCAAACGTAGAATTACCCTCTCACGAAGAGTCTGCGCGTTCTCCAATATTCGCTTAACTCGGTCTCTTCGCGCGACCTTGAACGTGTACAGGCCGCAGGGGTAGAATCGCAGGAGGGTTGCTCGTCATACACATCGTCTTTCTCTTTCCCTTTCTCTTTCTCTTCCTCCCTTTCCCTTTCTTTCTCTCCTCTTCCTTTCTCTCCGTAGACCGTAGTATCGATCGGACGAACGAAAGCCAGAGAGCCGGTCCTTTCTCATTCGCAAAGCACCACCACCGAAACCCCTTCTCTTCTATGGTTTGGTTGGCTCGTCGAATGTCTGGAGGCCTTGACGAGAAGGAGAGAGAGAGAGGGCAAGGGCTTTCGAGGATGAAGATCGGGATGAGGGTAAGGAGCGAGGACCGGGGTGCGCGAGAGGGTCATGGATTTTACGTCCCTCCGAGGAGAACCAGCGAAAGAGAAAGGAGGAGAGTGAAAGTAAAGGGGGATCGTAGATCAGCCGAACGATATATGAGGTAGTTGGTAATAAAAAGTGGTAATGAAAGACCGATAAGGCGACTTTTTCGTTTTTTTTTTACGAATTATCTATCCTTTTGTGGCTGCTCGATGGATTTTCGCTTTCTTTCTTTTTCTATCTTTGACGTAGGACTAAGCAGGATTTTTGGAAGGAGTATGAATTCTTGGTTGACCTTGGAGAAAATTCTGTGTGGAATTTTAACACATTGAGTGGTCGCTCAGCGCGGTTCCAGTGGCCGCACATTTTTGAGCGCTCCAGAAACACTCTAATTAATGCAGATATGCACTTTTTTAACCCTTTGCGGACGGAGATTTTTTTGAATATTGGGAAAGAATCGTTTATTTTCCGATGTAGAACCACTTTTTTTATCGGAAAGTCAAACTGTAATATATAGAAGTTAAAAATTACTATTTGTGTAATAATATTGTTACGCCAACTTCATATTGGCGTATAGAACGAAGCTGTTCCCTCGAACCCGCTGGATTCGAGTATCGAATCGAAGTCGATGGATCGATCGGCCGGTCGTTGCCTGACGACCGGAAACGTTTATACAGGAAGTCGCTACCGAGCTTTCGTAGAGAACAGACGTTCTATTTCATACTGTATTTGTAATTGTGAAATAAAGAAATGCCCAAACGCGGAAGACCCTCCGCCAGGTGTAACATTGGTGTCAGAAGTGGGATGCTGGATAGAGGGGAAGAAAATTCCCGACCCACTACGCCTGCGGAGGAGCCGGACCGTCTGGAAAGACTTCTGGAGAATCTGAGTTCTCAGTTGCGAAGACAACAAGAATTGTCGGAGGCACAACGGAATCGAGAACGAGAGAAAGAAGCGGAAGAAAGGGCGGCCGAGAGAGCAGCCCTCGATAGGAGGTTTGGAGCGCTCGAAGCCCAGCTACGAGCGCTCACGATACAGATCGGCCAGAACGCCGAAGTTTCTGTTCCTCTTGTTGCTGTGGAGAGTCGTGATCCGATTCCTACGGGGG
This sequence comes from Cerceris rybyensis, assembly GCA_910591515.1. Lineage (NCBI taxonomy): Eukaryota > Metazoa > Arthropoda > Insecta > Hymenoptera > Crabronidae > Cerceris > Cerceris rybyensis. The sequence goes on from OU342790.1 coordinate 14,339,150, forward strand.
ATACACGGATCGCGGCTCCCCTTGTTTCGCAGCCGATTCCCCCGCGTACGGAATTAGGGTATACACTAAAACCACCTATGTTTAATGGAACTTCTTCTTGGGAAGAATATAAAATTCAATTTGACGCAGTGGCCTGTGCGAAATAACGGATAGAACAGATTGGAAGAAAGCGCAGGAAGAGGACGAAGAAATTGGCTTCCTCTTACATAAAAAGATCGGAAGAATAAAGCCTACTTGGGAAGAGATCTCCGTGTATCCACCTGTAACAAAGTACTTGTGGAAGGTATGGGATTCGCTGGATGTGAAGGACGGAATGCTTTTCCGAAGATGGGAATCCGCGAGCGGAGAAGATGCATCGCACCTCCTACTGGTCCCAAAAAGCAAGGTCGAAGAAGTGCTGCGCGGATGTCACGAGGCTCCTGCAGGAGGACATTTCGGCGTACGCAAGACTCTTGCGAAAGTGCGACAGAGGTTCTTTTGGCCCGAACACCGAATGGATGTCGAAGAGTGGTGTCGCCGCTGTCACGCTTGCACGGCGAGGAAGGGTCCGAAGGAGAAGGGTAGAGGACCCCTCAGGATTTATAATGTCGGGGCACCTTTTGAGAGGGTGGCGCTCGACATTGTTGGACCCTTGCCGAAATCATCAAGCGGTAATAAATACGCGCTGGTAGTGGTGGATTATTTTTCCAAGTGGCCGGAGGTGATTCCGTTGCCAGATCAGCGCGCGGCGACAATTGCTAAAGCTCTCCTGAGAGAGGTGGTGAGTCGACATGGTGTTCCTCTAGAGCTCCATTCTGATCAGGGTCGAAGTTTCGAGTCGGCAGTCTTCAAGAAACTAATGCAGTTGCTCGGAATCAAGAAGACGAGGACGACGCCACTCCACCCTCAGTCGGACGGACTCGTAGAGAGGATGAATAGAACTCTGCTGCAGTATTTGTCGTTCTATATCGCAGACAATCAAAAGGACTGGGACCAATGGATTCCGCTATTTCTCCTGGCATACCGATCTTCTCGGCACGAAACGACGCAATACACACCGGCTACGTTACTTATGGGTCACGATCTACGTCTTCCTCTTGACCTTTTGAGAGGGCCAACCCCCGTGACTATAGAAGATAACACCTTCGTCGGGGAGACAAAAAGAAGACTTCAAGAAATTCATAAGTGCGTGCGCCAACGGATGCGTCTTTGCAGCGAGAAGATGAAGACCTGGTACGATTCACATTCCCAGCCAATTTCCTTCGTGCCCGGAGAACAAGTTTGGTTGTACTATCCAAAACGCACGAAGGGAAAATGCCCAAAATTACAAGCCAATTGGGAAGGCCCATACGTAGTACAGGCACGTTTGAACGAACTAATCTACAGGATTGTTCGTTCTCCAAAAGCGAAGCCGAAGGTGGTGCACGTGAATCGACTTGCCCGTTTCGAAGATACCCGCACACCTTCGAAGGAATTAAGAACGCAAGATGGATTTGAAGAATAGATGGGACAAGATTCCGCAAGAAAATGAAACGGAAAAGGATTCTGGAAAGAAAAGAACTTGATTACCGAATCGATGAAATGCCACCGTCTCACTCAAGGTTTTTGGGTGGTTTTCCCTTGGGTCGGAGGACAAATGTCGAGGCGTTAGTTTGATCGGAGCCACACCAGTAGACCAGTTATCTTTGGAGTTGTCTACTTCCTCTTCAAACTAAGGCATCGGGTTCCCAAGCAGTTTTACAAAGGTTATGGATTCAAGAAATAACCTGAAAACTGGGCTCTCCAATTTGAAGTCACCGCGGTCGAGACGACCGCTTTTCGAGAGGAGGGGGCAGTGTTACGCCAACTTCATATTGGCGTATAGAACGAAGCTGTTCCCTCGAACCCGCTGGATTCGAGTATCGAATCGAAGTCGATGGATCGATCGGCCGGTCGTTGCCTGACGACCGGAAACGTTTATACAGGAAGTCGCTACCGAGCTTTCGTAGAGAACAGACGTTCTATTTCATACTGTATTTGTAATTGTGAAATAAAGAAATGCCCAAACGCGGAAGACCCTCCGCCAGGTGTAACAATATATTATCACGGTTGTATTACAATTTTTCAACTATAACCATGTATACATGCACCGACAAACTATAAACAAATTTTTTCTCAGGCCGCATATATACGCCCGTCGTCCTCAAAGGATTAATTCCCATTGGTATTATATTCATGTCAAGTATTTTTAAATATTACTATATATTTTTTACATTTTAACTATTATTTATTTTACAAACTTGAATAACACTTTACAGTATGATATCTGGTGAAGCATTCTCCCTTCTGCAATGGTGTTCGGCACAATTTCCTTTCGCTCCTCTTTCCATTGTCTAAACAGACTTTACATTTTTGTATTGGAAATATCTTTTTGCCATTGTCCATTATTGGTTCAAGCGTACGCTGTTTCATATTGCCATTCTATATGGATCTATGTATATGTAATTCGTTATATTTGAAGTATTTTCGTCAATATTTCAAACCGTATTCGTTGATCTTTCCTCCATTGTCCATAATGTTATTATAGCAAACAAAAAATCTAAAATCATCGATTGAGTCGAAAAGCATGAAAACGAGATATCTCGTCACCCTGCCACAACGATCGGCTTGCTATAAACGAGACATGTCGTCACTCGTCCTCAATGTGTCAAGTAAATATATGTATACTTGTTAAGCTGTCGTGTTATTAATCGTGGATGAATTATGATGATTTAATTTATAATGCTTTGTTAAGTGAAAATTTGAATTTTGTAGCAATTCGCAGTTTTCATCGGACGACGATGAAAATTAATTTTCGTCGCAGAGACGTAGTAAAAGGATTATATAATCTGTTACTTAGTAGATACTCTGTCTCGGCTTAATACAAAATATCACAATTTTGGCACACTCCCCCAAACAAATTTCAGTTCTGAGAACTAAATCTGAAAGTTTCGTAGATTCTGCCTTTAATGCAGCATAAATAGTTTCTAGAAGTGCGACTCGGAAGAAATTTCTTCATTTGAAATTTGTTACGCGCGAAGAATGCTGCGAACTATGTCCAACCAGATGCACTGCGTATTTTGTAGCATCGTGCCAGTTAAATGATCATTACGGATGATCTGGCAAGGAAACTGTGCCAATTAGAGTCTTTCTTTCGAAGTAAAATACTTTGTATGTTAACACACGTACATTTTACAGGTTGATTGCCAAACTATGACGAAACGGTGATAGAATTATTATGACTATTTATCAAACTGTTCTCCATCTGCTTTCTTGTAAACTTTCCACGAATACTTCCCTGTTTCATTAAGAACATAGATGTTTTGCAACGACTGTGCATATCTGTTAACACGTTGTTTGTTATCATTATTATATATTATACAGTACGATTCCGTACAACATAGTATTTCTGGTAATTTATTTTAAAATTTGCACCGCATGTTCGCATAACACGATGAAAAATCTGTTAAATATAAGCGGAAATTCCAAGCTGTTTAACTTCTATATTTTAGAATTAAAATAAATTTCAAAGACAATTACAAAATGTCCTGTTACATACGGAATGCTACTGTACTTAGAATTTTGAAAAATATTTACTTGAAACGGTGCTAATTATGCAAATATATAATGCCTGGTAGAAGTACAATTATACTTTATATTATTAAAGTTATGAAACAAAATATTAATCAAGCAAAGCTTCTTAATTTATGTTTATAAATTACAAAAAAGGTATCCCTTTATATAAAAGAAATTATCGACACCAACTTGTCAGAGTGTTGAAAAAAGATTATATTAATCGGTGAATGTACAATCGAGAGAAAATATGTAACATTTAAAAAGTTGCGCCTGTAAAATACGTGCCAAAATATCGTAACATTTGCATGCGCACTGTGCATTTCAGTAGGAAAGAAAAAAGAAGTTCGTGGTTCCAACAGAGAGATTTCGGACGGCCACATTGTTTTCGAGCTCGTCACTCGAATCATCGCTATAAACGGCGTCATATCGTATGCAGACGATGACGCGACCGCGACGTTTTTTAGATAACGATGGAATATTTTTGACCTTGAACCTTCGGTCTCTAGTGGCCGAAAAAAATATGCACGTTTGATTTTCTCTCTTTAAGAGGAAGTGCACCATGATATCGTGCTCGACGTACATCCGTTATTGTTATTCGTAATTACTGCGTACTTACCGAATCTTCTATTCGGTAATTAAATTTGTAACTTTGTAATCTTATCTTCGACAATAATTCCATCGCGACGGAATACAAAAGCGATATCACGCATCTCCTATGATCTTTGTGTCGCAAATGTTGCTTGCAATGCGACGCATGAAATTCTCTAATAATAATAAAGCAAAGACTATACCATCTCCTTCTTTAAATACGTATTTAATGGTATACTTTCTATGCCTTGACATTTCGTTTTGAACTCGTAGCGAGAGACTAGTGTATTAAATTAGTAAAGGATCAAAAACACCTGCTTTTATCACTCGTACCTTTATTGAACTATTACTCCGACTCTAATTAAATTTTTCCAATTATCTTCAAACCTTTCAAAGATTATAAAGGTCAGTACTGATCCTACAAATCGTTACTCCAATATTGAAATATTTGCGTAAATCAAATGCTCCAAAATTAATATAAAAAAGAAATAAAAGAAGAATTATTAACTCTGTATAGTCCGAATTTTTAAAATTAGAATTTCACGATTTTAGATAATAGATTAAACCTGATTTTTAAACGTCGAATTATAATGAATTACATAATTCTTACGAGCTGAATTATAGCATTTGGCACAGTTAAAAATTTGACTTTAAAGAAGAGAAGGTTAAACGTGTCTTGCGTTATCTCAGAGTCACAGGGGCACATAGAGAGTTAAATTCTCATTAAATATGCTTGATTTGTAGTATAAGCCAATATCGATTCATTGATAAATATCTAATAATTTTACCCCGACGGAATTAATCAACGACTCCCCTGAAACTTCACATAGTCTATAGAAGTGATAACAGAAGTTTCTACAGGAATTAAAATATTTGGCAAATTATATTAAATACAATTTTTTTTTCATCTTTTTACCTTTGTCACTTTTCCATAAAAAGGTTGATATGGTTCTTTTAACCCACCATGAGAACCTGTGACTCTGAGTTAACACAACCATATTTAAATTTTTATTCATCAAAGTCAGATTTTAAGCTTTGCCAAATATAACAATTTAGCTCCTGAAAGTCATAAGAATCTAAACAATTCAATGTTTAAAAATCAAGTTTAATTCATCATTTAAAATTGCACTTTTATCATTTTCCAATTGTGCTATCGTGAAACTGATCTTCACATATCACAACAAATTTTACCCTATAGAGAATTAACTCAATGTGAGCCCCTGTGACTCTGAAATAATGCAACACACAATTGTAATAACAGTAGTAAGTTTTTATTTTTCAAAGTCAATTTTTAACTTTGCCAACTATTAACCCGGCGTGTGTATACTGGGTCTTTTAAGGAACAGTCAAAATTTGTACTTCAAATTTCTCTCTAACATTTTTCAACATTCTGCATTTTTAAAAATAAACAAATAAGTTTTAAATTCCTGACTTTAGCAACTACTGGGCCACATACTAGATACTCCAATAAGTAGCTCAGAATTTTTTCAGATTTTTCTGAAGTCGAGAAAACCTTGTAAACCCGACTGTTCCCTCAAAGTCCCAGTGTACACACCGTGCCTGTAAAAATTGAGTATACACACGCCGGGTTAAAATTAATCTGTGAAAAATCATAAAATCCTTTAAAACTCAATGCTTAACACATTGTACGCCAGCTAAATATCTGCTATCAAATTTATTATATTTGATAATGTTACTACTTGAATCAATATAAATTTAAACACATTAAGTAATGCACAATTTAACACTAGAACTACCAAACCAGTCAAAATGACTGGTACACAATTTTTTCAAAAAATTCTCCACGTTTATATAAGAGTCATAGAATAAATATTCTACGTCTATATCAATAAACATAAATCACCCAATCGATCAAAGTTTCGGCCGCTTGATTCCTCCTTTTTCAAAGTACTTATTTAATTTATTAAAATATGTTGGATTTGACGCCGGTAGTTCTAGTGTTAAAGGGAATAATATTGTCTTCTTTGTCCACTTTACCGTTTTCCTCAAGGTAAAATAATATGACTGATATTGATCTGTAAAATCCTAAAATCATATATTTGAAATCCCGCATTATCGCGGGACCGGCGTACAATGTGTTAAAAATCAAATCAACTCCATTATTTAAAACTGTATCTTTATTGTTTCTTAATGTGCCATCGTGCAACTGATCTTCAAATACCATAAAAAATTCGAGCTATCGAAGGTTAATTCGAATAAATTTTTCATAACATAACATAACTAACTTTCATAACATAACTAAACATACACCAATTATAATAAATATTTTAATTTAGACTCCTGAGGAGGGCACACTAGACTGTGCCGAAACATGTAGAGTAGACGAATTGAACAAAAATACACACCTCAACCGAGAAAAAAAAAAGGGCTTACTTAATTGAATTCGAATAAATGTTAGGAAATCCAGTGCTCGATATAATGTAACGTCCGTGTGCAGATTCATTCGTCATGGTAGTCCCGACCTATCCAACGTGTAACTCCAGGGCTTTCGTGCGTGCCATGCTCCAACACATAAGCGAATCCTAACCGCATCGTATCGCGTGTATTCGCATTACGATTACACGTCGACATTTTGCATGTGTGCGCCGACGTTTAACATACATGAGAGAAGAGGCAGACAGAGAAAAAGAGAGGAGAGAGAGAGAAATTCCTTATCCAGTCCCTGGCACAAAAGCCGTCTCGAATTATTTCGCAGACGGCAACAGTAGGGATACGTATCCGAGGCACGCTCGCTCTTGCACGGGGATGCTTCGTGGAAATGATAAAAACTTGCGAATTAACGGTTTAATGAGGTTCTCGGCGTTTTACCGCGAATGGACGCACGAGGAATAATCTGATTTCGCGAAAGTTTTACGATGAGAAATCGCCACCGGTGCTCGAATTTTCGTGAACGATATTTTCTCTCGTATATGATGGAATTTTTGAACGGGAAAGTAAGTCGTAGAGAAAGTGGACGTGCTTTGACAATAGGACGGATGGCCTCTTAATGAGATCGTAGGTAGAGATAAAATTCTGTCGACGTAGAAAACGATGAGAATTTCCTCGGGAAAATCGGCGGTCGATTGATTTCTTTAGTTATCAGCGATTTTCCAAATTAATGCTTGATCGCCAAACTATTTTTGAAGGGGCTATTAAGGATGATTTGTTGGTATATTAAGAGCGATGAGAATCATCTGAAAAAATTATATATTATTCTTATAAGTCTTCTGAAATCTCCTCAATAAATTAGAAATTTTTTCACAAGCTCGTTCAAAAGTTATAACATTTTTAAATTGTAACAAATTTACACGTACTTAAATGGAAAACATGTTTTTTGATGTAAAAAATGTACGTATTTTTTTTTTAATAGTTAAAATCAGGGTACATCCGCTATCAAAAGTTTTTTTATGATTGTGACAAATATGAAAAATTAATTTAAATCAAATGAATTTCCATTTTATTACAAATTTGATATTATAAGTAAGCTTGGGAGCAAAAGACATTTTGTTAAAATGCCATGTTTTAAAAGATATTGAGAGATATTGGTTTAATCAAAATTTCACATACTCATGTCTCCGATTGTACCTACAAATCATCCTTAAAAGGAAATGGAGTAAGAGGACTTTCATACGATAGAATAAGACACTAAGATGATAATAGAAAAAAATTAATTTTATGAATTTGAATTTAATTAGTTGAATCGAATTATCGCAATGTAATATTTAACGCTGGATCTACGGGTTCCTACTTTTTTTTAATTCTTTTCAAGTTGGTAGAGAAGTAGTACAGTAAGAGTTTCACTTTTTTTTTATAATATACAAATTATTTAACTGATCATATTTTTAACCACTTGGTCCATATTTCTGCAAGGTACTTATTTAATATATTTAATCCTACTACATTTAGCGACCGTAAGATCTAGCGTTAATTATGTTGTAATGTTATCGAAAAACTATAGCCTCACTCCGCATAATGAAGGAGTAAAAACAAATCAACGTTTTCCTTCTGCCAATGAGGAATATTACCATCCAAGGAAAGAGTCATAAAATATTCACACTTATGAGATTCTTTATGATAATTTAGCCAGAGTTTCTTCTGCCTTTCCGGTTTCTCTGTATCTCTTCCCCTCGTCGTTCGGATGCCAGATATGCAAGAAAAAGCGTGGATGATGTAACCCAAAACGAGATACGATCTTCGTTGTCAGAGGCGAATCCTTTTGGAGAATCGTAATTAATCGTTTCTAAAGCATTTTTCAGTGTCATTGCTGCGCGAGGCAGTTTCCAGTTTCGATAAATTAATGTATGAAATACAGCTTCAGTTTCATTAATTTATCGTCCGATTATATTAAGAGTCCCTGTCAAATACTTGTTTTGTTGAATGGAAGAATTTTTTGCCAGTAATTCCTTTATGACAATTCAGATGCGTGTTCTGTGAAAGATGTCAAAGACAAAATCGATAGAATATTTCCTTTTTAAAGTGAAATGATTTTAATTAATAGTTAAATCGGTATCGCTACCAATTTGTGTCGTTAAAGAGCGTTTGGAAATTGGATGAAGAAAGAAAATTGAAAGAATGAAATAAAAATTTAGATTTCTTTCGAACTTACGGATGATTGCCCGTATTTTCGTGATATTAATCGTTTGCTACTCGATAATGTCGAATCGCGATATGAAATTAACAGAACGATCGATCGCGCTTCAAATTAAATCGTTTTTACGTCGTCAATGTCCTTAGCGAATTCTGGAGAATCGATTAAAAGAACTTTGTCAATAGGCGTGCTCGCTTTGAAGTGAACATCTTTAAGTCTCCGCATCGTTTAAAAGTAATCTTGAATTACTCGATTTTACTGAAAGTTCTTCGTCTCATCTTTCATCAGTTCCGTGCCACCTCTTTTTCTCAGTCTTCAAATATTGAATTCAACACCGCTCGACTTTCGAGGAAGTTATCAAACTTTACTCGGTTCAACTTGCAATTTTGCAATAAACATTGCAACGCGTAATCTCCTAATTGATAAATTAATACTGATAAATACGAGGTTCACTGCACAGCGTACGATAAAAAATTCTTTGCCATTTTTAATCGTCCGCGCATTTTTTGAACGAGACTTGATCAGAAATCTCTTGTGGATTGATCTTACGGGAGGTATTCAAGTAGTTACATAAAAATCAATTGTTTGCCCGATCGATAATCAGAATTCGTATTTGCCTTCATCGTTTGCACGCAAAAAAGAAGCAAGGTTGCACCGCCAAATTGGATTAATTATCACCGTCTCTTATCCTGTTTTGTCAAGCCTTTCTCGAGGTCACTTCCCCATGGACTTCAGTTATAACTGTATCAAAACATTAAAAGCAGAGTTTTAGCTGACGTTATCGGAGTGATAACGAGCCCAAGGCCGTCATCGGGATAATTGGCCAAAGTCGCTTCGGCATTGTGTAACACCGGATAACCCTCGTTCGCTGATTTTTTAAATCTCTCTCCCCCTTTCCCCTATTGTTATTACATTAATTAATAAAACTATACAATTTTTAGCTCGCTCGTCAGGCCTATCTAAAATTTGCCAATTTTCATATTTTTCATTTTTCCAAGGAACTTCAAGGATAAATATACAACTAAACCCCTTGCCGTGCCATTTACTTTGTGACTGCCTTCACAATCATTCAGAATTAAATTAGTATAATAAACATTGATCAGTGATTCGTGACATATAGTATAATTTACCGTAGCATTAATATTGTAGAAATAATTTTATCGTGTCGCATTGCCCTGATATTTTTAATTTAATAGGTTTTGTAAAACTTGAAAACTTCTTTCCAATTTATCGCATCACGAGTATCACTCGTTATAGTATGGCAAGAGGTTAATTATGTTGATTGTCATTTTGTGCAATTAATAAACGGGAAGATCATCTGTCTATGAAGTCGTCAGTGATTTACCACTTAGGCATTTGGCTAGATATGCAGTAGTAACATACATCGTTCTAATGTATCAATTGTTTATTATCGCTTACGTATTCGAAAAAATACCATACACAGATTTTCTACTGTGAGTAAACTTAGCGAATAATGTATTTGAATTCTCATTACAAACGCCATTCTCGTAGGTAAAGTCAAACAGATATGTATTTAACTTTGTGTAAAACAGAGATATCCTTTGAGAGTACGCATTTACAATGCAGTTCTTATCGCTTAAGCAAAGATTACGTTAACTAACAAGATAGAATCTTGGATTCTTAAATAATTGGCTGTAATTTGAATTTCTTTGTCGTCGATTTTAGGGGAGTATATTCTGTACTTTTTTGGTTGAGGACTAGGACCTATTGTTTCAGATTGTTTCCAATACTGTATGAATTAAATATGTAATTATCGACAGCGACTTTAAAGTGAAATGTCAAGTGGTTTAAAATTCTAAGTCTTTAAAGACGCACAAAATATCACATTTAATTGATGGTCAGAGGCAGGATACATTCCTTTAGGAAATTTGTTTTCTAATTTCCACTTAACCGATTTCATTTTAAATACCTTACTTTTCCAATGATGATGCTGATGGAAACAGAGATTGCACCGTTCGATTGTGCATGCATGTGCATAGACACTGTAAATACATACGTACATCAAACTGCCTGAATTTACGGTTTCCTCGATCGTTTCCTATCTCATATCGCTTGCAATGATACGTACGTGTTGCACGATTCACAAACTACTCACTGGAATGTTTTCAAACGACTTTGACACCGTGATAATGAAATTATATGAGCTAAAACCGTTTGGAGTTCAGAGTTTCTCTGTAATTTCAGTTATCCAGATTCGTCGTTGAATTCTACGTCCAATTTAGTCCCTGCTCGACATCAACTCTATCGTGTAACAGTTTTAACAGAGGGAAATTTGTAGAGTAGGCAATTATAAGTTGCAAACTCGCGCACGTCATCTGAAAATGAATTTAATTGTCTTTAAATATTACAAATACTCTAAAACAGTGTTATGGAAATTGTTTTATGTGCGGGCCAAATAAAAAATAATAATTTTGACGGACCAATGTAATTTACTTTAAAACTGAATAAGAACTAAAAAAATGTTAGTTCTTTAAAAGTATAAAATTATTTATACTTCAATTATTTTAAAATCTTCGACAGAGATTGGTTAGTCCATCACTGCTCTAGAATATATATAAATTTTAATTTTCAATTTTATATATTTAGTAAATACTCTGCAAGTGATGTAATAATGTTGAATGTTACGGTATAAGTGTAAAGAATGGCAGATATTTATTCGAAATAAAAAGAAGTTACCATTTGAAACATGAAAGAAAGCATTCTCGAAGGTCATCGCAATGATCACTAAAAATACAGCCGCCGTATTAACAGTTGACCACAAAAAATAAAGAAACGGTCCGAATTAACGAGGACCTACGTCCAGCAGACACAACGATGGAAAGAAAACCGACTGTCTGACATATGACAAACATTCGGCTCCGAATTGCTTCAAAGTAGAAACGGATGGTGGCCGCGGACTATTTCACGTGTTCACGTGTTCGGCCTTTCGTGATAAAAACAAGTGACACACATTCGTTCTTTCTCCTTTTCTCTATTCCATTCTGTCTCTACTTTTTTTTTAAAGTGCGCCGCGTCGCGTTTGAGTGACTACCATTTATTTATTGTATCTTCCGTAATATTTAACAGCTAATATCGAGCATTATTTATAGCAGTGTCTGTGTATTTTTAAAATTTGAAGAACTGTTGCGCGAAAGTGTTAATGGATTAACAGAAATATGTTTTTTCATTTTTTATTCACTTGGTGACGAATAACGATACATTTCTTCGTGAAATTTCATTCCTGTTACAATCACCTTGTTCGACATTGATGAAGTTTTATGACTTTCGTTAACGATTTTTAACGATATTTTTGCGATAGAAATAGCAATGGTAATTTCATTATAACGAATTTCTTTAGGAACAATTCAATGCGTTACAGTCATATGCATTTATAGAATTCATTGAAAGGCGTTTCAAAGTGAATTTGTTTAAGAATAACTGCCATATTTCATACATAAAGAAAATAAGGGAATATCGGAAATTTATTCATTGTTATGCAATTTCTTTTTCTATTACCTTACATTACTATATTTAAATTTTTGTGTACATACTACCTACCACATTTTATTAGCATGAATTGCATTTTAAGGTGCTTTGGTCTCATTATTTCTTCAGATAATGGAAACATTGTAACCTCATATTTCCATTCGTCCAAACAACACTTGAACATGCACTTTTGTCACCTTGAAAATGCAAATAATGCACGATATCGGCCCTTGTCCCGCGAATTGCAAGTTTCTCTACGTCGCACGTGGAATTATTTTCGTAATATCTCGCTGCTACCAGTTGACTCATGCTTCAACCTCGCAAGAAAATTCTGATTCTAAGAAAGATGTTACATTTTTGTCTCTCTGAAGATCAGATTCGATTGAACACCAACTCTCCTTGTTTTAAATCAACTTACACACTTCCTCTGAAAAAGTGTAGATTTCTTTTCAAAGTCCTATGATCTATATTATTGCGTCCAAATGTTCGTTACTTTTACGTGGGTGATTTTTATCTTTGGCAATGAAAATAGAATGTTCGAAAGAGGAATCATCGGTAATCACCAGACTGCGGATTTTTATGCATTTATGACAAATTAAATACGCCTAAAATATACAAAAAGAACATAATATAAAAATATATCTGAAATATCCAAAGTATGGTATTTGTTGTAATATTTATTGAGAGCAATAAATCCCTAGATAGGTTTTCCTGTCTCATCTGCATTTGTGAAACTTGAAATTTGCATAAACATCCCCAGTCTAGTAATCACTGGAAATTATAGATTTACAGAATCAACAATAATCGATTTAAGTTATAAACAAAGAAATTCTCAGACATTTAGAAATTTAGCAAACAAATTTATTCCTTCTGGTCCCTCAGAATTCATTGCGTCGAAATGAAATTTTTAGATTCTCGACAAAGCAACTACAGCAGACAAAGGTGAAAATCTAATGAGAATCAATACTAACGTGAAATTTTTTATGTTGCTTGTTGCAGTAATCCAAGAGCGTCGCGAAATATGGCCGAAAAACAACGGCGCGACAATCTCAACACGAACATCTCGGCGATGGCGACTCTCCTGCCCACCGTCGCCGAAAGTCCAAGGAAGATGGACAAAATATCCATCCTGAGGTTGGCTGCTGCTTTCCTCCGAATGCAGCGTGGTTAGTTGACATTCTTTCTTAGCGTATCTTGAAACTTACCCTATAAAGATAACCGAATCGCGGGTAGCGCGGATTATAAATACTGCGGGGTGTTATGAAAGAAATTTAATTGTTGCACATTACACGAGAATTATTTAAATCTCAAAATGGCAAATATATTTCATCCTTTTTTCTTCGTTATAAAATTATTTATAGACGAAATAGGCACCGAAGGTATAGCGGAAAATTTCACTGTTGCATAGATAACGACGGAAATGTGTACCTTGTTATAAGATTATTGACTTAAGGATTAAGTTAACTAATTGCATAAGTAAGGAGCGCTTTCAATGTACCATTTGTGCAATGCAACAAATCATTAAACACAGGGACAAAGAGTTTCCTGAATTTAGACTTTGTAACGCGAACACTGTGCTTAGATGCCTTCTTCACGTTTACTCAAAAAAAATGTAAGGTGGCTTCAAAATGAGTGAGGCTACAATTTATTAAATAATAATTGAGGAAAAATCTGCCAAATGCTTTGACGGAGAAATTATCCTCGGACCCAACAATTGCGAACCTGAACTATTACCTTTCTATCCAACATAGTCCCCATCTTTTTTTATTCTTTTCATTTTATCTGTTATAATTACTTTGTTTAGGATCTACTGTTTTATAGGGGTTTCGAAACTCCTATGCAATAAATTATAAAATGATAATTCAGTTAAAGCAAATAGTTAGAAAATTCTGTATATACAGAGATAATTAAAAATTTCCCAAAGGCAATAGGAGGGTTGAACTCGGACCCACTGTTTGGGAATTCAAGTCTTTATCTTCCTGTCCGCTGTACAGATTGAACGCTATTTTTAATCGACAAACGAATCTCGACCATCGCATACGCTTCTAATAATTACCAACTTACCTTCTTCTGCATTATAGCCCTCGGCAAGGGTTCGGCTGATTTTTTACCCCGGGAACTCGGCGACTTGGACCTGGAGCATTACATCATCGACGTGAGTATTAGTTAATCGATTGTACTTATTACCAGAGTAAGTTCATGATGTTGGATATTCTAGAATCGTTTTTATAATCGTGACAGAATGTGATCAAAAGCGGGGGCTTCTTTATCGTGACTACGACGACGGGGAAGATCGTTTACGTCAGCCGACAAGTGGAGCAACACCTCGGTCATGCACGGGTGAGTTTTATTCTTATTCTGTAGCAGGTGGCTTGCTTTTTCGGTTGCACTAAAGGTGCGCGTATTTTTGCATTTCCGGTCCCTCAACGGTGACGAAGCGACAAATTCAACGAGCTTTATATAGAAATAATCACTTCATTAACCCCTTGCCGTAAGATTTCTTTTGCGACTGACTTCGCTACCATTCAGAATTAAATTAGTAAAATAAAACTTGATCAGTGATTCATGATATATCGTCTAATTTGACGTGTCATTAACACTTTACCGACCGGTAGCCGATTAATCGGCTTTTCGGGCCCAACACTTTTGGACTTTTAACACTATATTTACCAGCGTGAAATCTACTATATTTAAATATGTTAAATATGTACCTCAAAGCAAGGAAAATTAAGATGCGGAAGAGATGATAGATTCGGTAATTTATGTTTTATACGATGGACGAAGAATATTTATTCTAAGGCTGTCTCATAAACCCGTGGAATTTTTGGAGAAAATTGTGCACCAGTCATTTTGACTGGTTTGGTAAATCTAGTGTTAACTTATTAATTTGTTGCTACGGTAATTTATAAATTATTATTTTTCATTGCGGTTAACTGTGCCAAGGACTCAGTTAAGGAACTTTGCAATTTTTGAAGGGATAACAGTATCAGGAAAATATTTGCGTGCAAGTAACCGAACAGAAGTGGGTAAGATGTTAAAAAATACCGGTCGGTAAAGTGTTAATATTATACAAATAAGTTTATCGTGTTGCAACAGACTGATATTTTTTTTATTTGATGGGTATTGCAAAAGTTGAAAATGTCGTATCCAATTCATCGTGTCACTTGTTATTGTAAGGCAACGGGTTAATATCCCTCTCGATAAAATATCAGAAGATATTTCTCTTTTATATTTTTCCGACAACTCTCTCTTCTGCTTCCTTGTTTCATGATTTTTCTTTACATTTTCCTGCTGTGTTCTCCGTTAGACTGTTGACATTACGGTGAAACGTTGCGTCATATCAACACCCACGTCCTCTTGCAGTCATTCGAGAGAGTAATTGATAAAAAAACGTGGATCCGATTGCAATTGCAACCGCATTTGCAGCAATGTGTATAGCCCGTATCAAAGGGTGAGGGATTATTGATCAAATGAGCGTATAAAAGGCAAACAGAATTTCGCCACCATGGCAACTCCACACCCTTCGTTCTTTATTCTTTCTCCTTTTCTTTATCAAATTCCGCTGTAAATTTGCGCGCACAAACTTGCACGATTCGCGTGCATAAATCGTTGATGTTATCAATTGAACAACGAACGGGGGATTCTGGCGGAAAGTTCGTGAAATTTCATTGATTCGATGAAATGAAGGATAACCTTCATTTTCAAGAAAATCACGTGATTTATTTCACAATTTTAACACGCTTATTCACATCGTTTTCCTCTTTTATTTTTAAAATACGACTGAGATTTGCAATGACCTCAAGGTGTTACATAAGATATATTTAACATGAATATAAAGACGCATAAATTTTGGAAAAACTCCCACGAAATTAGACTAGAAAGACTTATCTTTCACGTCTTATTTTACTCTTTCATCGTGGTAGAATTTCTTTGTCATACCTAAGTTCTATTTCGCACAAATTATCGTCATCGATTAATGCTTTTAAATAATGACAAGTGCAAATCAATCGACTGATATTAACACCAAATATTTTTGTATTCAATCGCTCATATTTTACCTCTTTTAGAAATGAAATTCAGCAATAATCAAGTCAATTAATGCGTATGTTGTAATTTTATAAACTTTTTTTAAATTTCGAAATTAATTTCGATGTGAGTATTTTTTACTATAGCATGTCGACGAGAAAAAAAAGTGAGGAGTCTAAAAAGTTTACAATCGTTATAGGACTCTATAATAAACTGATTATTTGCTACATTCATTTTATGTCCCAAGCAACGAGCTACGTGACATAGACTCGGTTTTAAACGCAAATGCTCGCACGTGTTGCTGAGCGGATTAAATCCATTATAGCAGGATTTTCTTTTATATATAAATATATGTATAAACATCTATACAGTCGATCCATGCCGGTGAGTATGAAGGTTAGGACGTTTTTTTCAAATATTTTTTTAAAATTCCAAAAAACTTTCAAAAACATCCTGCAACGATGCAAATGAAGGAACAAGTTAGAAAAACCTGGCAATATTTTTGTCTTCCTTATACTCGCAAATCGAAGAAGCGTAGAAATTTGTTTTCACATTTTTCTCTTTTTATACCTACTTTTGAACTTTACGCTGTTGGAAAAAACTTCATAACAATATCAGCCGAAGCTTCTATAATTACTTAATAACATTCCAAAACTCCACCATCGCGATGTCATTCTACAAAAACATTTAGTCTCTATTATTCGTTCTGTTACTTAATGCTCTGTAACGGTAGGATTAAAAAACGTAAAGTAAGGATCGTTTCGGCTTATTTAAAGACCCAACATCCTCTGGATCCCCTTTTTGCAGAGACCTTGGGTAAATATCTCGGTATAGAAACTACATGCGTTAATTCAGAGACCGTTCCTCATTGCCGATTTAATCAATTTTTTCAAGATCACTCCGGGAACGGTTTCTTCAAACCTGTTACTCCAAGTGACGCATTCATTCATCGATTTTTGCATGCTACATCATTACATTTTGACTGTGTCTTTATATTTAGTTCGACATAAAATTAAAACAATTTACTTTAAATAAATCTTCATGAACACGTATCCGACTTTACAAAAAACTTTTAACTTCAAAAAGGTGGCCCTGTATTCTTTATATTTTTTTGGCGACTTCTACTGCTACAGAGATTTCCTACTTAAATAGAATTTCAGACCGCACTCGACATTGTTCTTTTATTGACACTAGGGCTACTAGTATTAATTTTGGAAGCTCTAAATATATCAAATAAATACTTTGGTGAAAGAGGTATCCAAAGATACAAAAGGTAATTAATTCAGTAATTTTTGTTTTACAAGATAAATGTAAAATATCTACTGTATAGCTCTTCTATAGATTTCCAGATTTTTTTTATGACAGTTATTTTGACTCTCTTGATAGTTCTAGTGTTAAAACAATACTTTACATACTTAGAAAATTCATCAATTTATTTAGATCTACCGTTTCAGCCGACTTCCAAACCACCAATGTCATGTTTCCTCTTCAGAATATACAGTACAAATTTTTACTCAATCCCATTTAATAACATTAGTTAGATCCACACATTGATTTTTTATTGAAACAATGCCTTAAGTGTAAAAAAAGTTACATATATGAACTTTTCTTGTTTTTCGATCGTGCCAAAGTATTTAACTTCTCAAACAAAGTGCAAAGCAAAAAGTGCCTACGCTATCGATCCACGTGGATTCCTTAGGAACAGGTAGCGTTCCAGATTCGAGCATAACGATAATTCACCACTCGAGCGTAACGAACCTGCTCTCTTCGGCCAAGTTTCATGAGTACACGGTCTAAGGGTATTCGAAATGATTCGGAATGAGTCCACCTCCGTCGGTGGAGAATGAAAGAAGAAGGAGACCGAAGAACGGAGGCGGGATAGGGAGTTGTTTGCGCGGGATCCTCTGGTTTTTTAAGGAGACACTCACAATCAGCCGGTATTGTTCTCAAGGAGAGACTCCCGTCGGAAAAACGAGCTCCGTCGCCGACGTGATGCAGTCCGACGTCGTCGGTTAAATCGCGATACGATTCTAGAGAATGCAGAAAGAGAGACTCGATAGAAACGTGCAAACACTCCTCGGAATGGAAATCTTGTCATCGATTTTATTTTTTGCGAAATTCTGTAACGGTTCAGAATTATGTATTTGAAAATTGTGAACATCTTTGTATGACAGTGGAGAAATTTGTGGAGAACAAAATCACTGATGTAGGTCTTTGAATTAGCTGCAGATTTATGATTTGAATATTATATTAGCTGAAGATACATGATTTAAACAATCATATATTTTTATTTGGAATATTTTATATTCTACTTAATAAAATAAACAGTACATAGTTCACAATCTTGGTTTCAGAGAAGATTAAATAGATGTTAGCTACATCAGCTAACGTTACATCCGCGTCTATGGTAATCGCTTACATTAATGAGCGTTATGTAGATAATAACTATCCATTATTCTGCAACAGCATGTGTTATACGAATAATAAATGCAGTCCCCGCTACATCGAACGTTACATAAAACTATTATAGACACAGCTCGATCGTATCTTTCTCCGGTGTAGTTCTGTCCATATCAAAACTTTAATTGCTACTGTATCTATTGATACGTGATTTCAAACTATTATAACTTTCCAATATACTACGTATCACATAGAACAAATTTCCTATGAAACCATTCTCCCGATTCCCCTTTAAGTCCATTTTCTTATGGGTATAAAGAACATCAAGCCCAACTCAGACATTCGTAGTCATAGCTTTCATCCCC
Organism: Cerceris rybyensis; assembly: GCA_910591515.1. Classification (NCBI taxonomy): domain Eukaryota; kingdom Metazoa; phylum Arthropoda; class Insecta; order Hymenoptera; family Crabronidae; genus Cerceris; species Cerceris rybyensis. The sequence continues at coordinate 14,358,176 of OU342790.1, forward strand.
ATACCCATTATAGGTCCCAAATCTAACACTTTTCATCACGTTCACATCAATCATATTCCAGATCTAATTACTGGGCCAGTCCTTTCATAGTCCATTCATAGTCCGAGCTTTCATCCCCATACCCATTATAGGTCCCAAATTTTACATTTTTCATCATGTTCACATCAATCATATTCCAGATCGAATTACTGGGCCAGTCCTTTCATAGTCCATTCATAGTCCGAGCTTTCATCCCCATACCCATTATAAGTCCCAAATTTTACATTTTTCATCACGTTCACATCAATCATATTCCAGATCGAATTACTGGGCCAATCCATTTATAGTGTGAGCTTTCATCACATTCACATCGATCATATTCCAGATCGAATTACTGGGCCAGTCCCCTCATAGTCCATTCATAGTCCGAGCTTTCATCCCCATACCCACTATAAGTCCCAAATTTTACATTTTTCATCACGTTCACATCAATCATATTCCAGATCGAATTACTGGGCCAGTCCATTCATAATCCGAGCTTTCATCCCCATACCCATCATAGGTCCCAAATTTTACATTTTTCATCACGTTCACATCGATTACATTCCAGACTGAATTGCTGGGCCAGTCCTTGTACTCCTTCGTCCATGCCGATGACCACGACAGGCTCACAAAGAACATTACACCAGACGAGATGCAGGCAACGGTGTCCTCCACAACGGCGCAAATCACCGAGGTGACGAACGACAATTCCAACTCCTCCGAAGACTTAACATCTCAGAGGAAAAAGATGCCTTTCCGCGAACAGAGGCGGAGCTTTGAGATAAGAATGTTGCAGCGTTCCGTATCCAGGCGAGAGCACACGCAGTATGAGTTTCTAGACATCTCCGGAATTCTTAGACTCGCAGATGCTTGCAAAAGCTCCGAGGCGAATGGTAGCAGAACGAGTTATCGAGGTGAGGATGAAGACATAAAAATCGTACGGTTCATCAAATAGTCTATGATACGACTTCTTTCCAATTCTTCATATTCACGTATATTTCGGAGTCTGAACGCATATCTGGAGCTATTGAATAAATTCCTGCGAACTTCTAGGATCGCTGGTGTAAGAGATAGTATCCCGTTACGTTTATGCGTGTTTAGCTTTATTTTTAAGATCCTAGTTACAATGCGAATGGGGCGTTTATCCGTTTAAACCGTGCAGAACGAATTTCTCTTGGTTCGCATTCCAGTGGATCGATGTTCTTGTTTTATCATGACACCCGGGACCGGTAACGTTGGTTTCGAAACGGGTATCGCAAATATTTACCCTAGCCACGTATTTAAATTTAGACCTTCGCCATCGTCAGCGAAAGGTGTAGGCGCAGTCACAGACTTCAACATGAATTCTTCCGTTTTATCTCATAGATGAGACACAGAGATTAAAGGAAGCTGATTTAATTGACGAATTTTATCATAACGATCGTTCCCTTTGGATCCCTGGTATACGCGAATTCAAAAGATCGATCTTTTCAACCCATTGGATAAGAAATTTAGAAGGCCGTCTTGTTAAAAGTGACGATAATATTTTTTTGCGTTGTCGGAAAACATTAATATTCATTTCCTTGTGGTCGCTTTGGGTAAACAACACGACTATACCGCGGATGTGGAAATTTATGTAATCTTTATGGGATAAAGAATCGTGCGTTACAGATATTTTCAACTGGTATCTCATATTTACGTATTAATATTTCAGAAGTGAATTCCACCAGCAACGACATCGTTTTCGTCGGTCTTGCACGGCTGCTGAAGAAACGGCCCATTACGGAGCTATCGATAATAGATGCAAATAAAGACGAATACGTCACGCGACATTTAGTGGACGGTCGAATCATTTACTGCGATCATAGGGTATCCGTCGTGGCTGGTTACTTGTCAGAAGAAGTATCGGGTCTGAGCGCCTTCAGTTTTATGCACAAGGACGACTTCAGATGGCCAATGATCGGCCTCCGTCAAAGTTAGTCCACGTTTCTCAATAATCATCGTAACTGATCGCTCTTTTATCGTTATTAGCATCATCGTTACGATGATTTTTATTGCTATTATTGAAATTATTATTCCTACTGTCATTGTAACGAATATTATCTATCTGTTGACAGTGTACGATCGGGCGGAGACCTGTGGTTCGTCGTGCTATAGGCTACTTTCAAAAACCGGCGACTTTATTTACCTGCGCACCCATGGATACTTAGAATACGATAAGAACACGCAAACCGTAGAATCTTTTGTCTGCGTGAACACGCTAGTATCGTAAGTGTCGCAAGTGTTTTATACTACAACAATTTCTCCTAAGACGCTTTTTTTTTTACGCACCGTCTTAAAACCTTCTACACGAAAGATAAGAAAAGGAAATGGTTTATAGGGAAGAGGAGGGCATAGAGCTCGTTAGAGAAATGAAAAAGAGATATTCAGCGACAGTGTCCGAAACTGCAAGGGCTATGATTCAAACCGGAGAGGAAATGTCGTTTGATCTGGTAAATTTTATACATAATTTCCCATTCGCAAACCGTTGGTGTTATCAAAACATGTAAATATTGCGCCGGATTATTTAGTAAAGATATTTCACGTGCAATATTTCCGTTAGGACTCGGACTCGCAGCTATCGAACTCTAAAAGTAGCTTGGAAGATCCATCACAATTGGAGGATGCTATCACGCACTTAATTAGCGACCTACCATCGCCTGCTATCTCAGAAGATCGTCTTTCACCTTCACCATTGCCAAACGCACAATTTGCAAAGGCTGCCATCGTTGCGCAGCGTCTACCAGCGGTCTCGACTCAGGCCAGCAAAGTTGGTATCAAAAAGATCGATCATTACCTAATACTGCAAGGCAAAGGAAATCGTACTCCCAAACAGGAAGCGAAAGTAGATAACAGTAAGCAGAGTCAGCCAAGTGGTAATTCGAAAATAGATCATTCTAGGGCAATAGAGCATCAGCCTTCGAATGATGTGCAAGCGAGAAACAAGCTGACTGAACAAGATAGTCCAAGGCCGTCAGGGAAATCAACATCTACGATACTCAAAGCATCGAGTCAATCGCACAATGTGCAGGATGACACGAACAAGGATACGATTCCACGACAAATTAACATACTTTCTCCAATCGATCCTGCCGTAGAAACGTGTTTAAATATTTCCAACGAACCTGGAACATCTCAATTAGATGATCCTTGCGATGGAAATATTCTCAATACCGGTACACCTGTGGATGGTGTCATCAAAGACCTTGCATCCACGACGGCTTTGCACGAGAATAATCCATGCGAACTGAAGCTAGATCATGCCATTGATATTCTTAAACGTTACGAAGATCAGGAGCCTGTAATGGGATATATCGAAAACGGTGTAATCGATGATGGAATGACTTCCGATACCGAAACAAAAAGTCACTATTCCTTGAAAAGGATATGTAGCGACGAAGATATTCGAACGTCTTGCAATAAAAAGAGGCATAGCGATGTTTTTCGTATGTCGAACGATACGAACGATGAACATCTAGTTGGTAACTATGTTAATTGCCGATCCTTTGAAAGGGACGAAGAATTTTCAGGTATAGCGAATGACTTTCAATACAATGGTATAAATTGTCAGTCGCTGAAGATCGTGGATTCGCAGCATTCGAATATAAATAAAGTCAATCAACAACTACATCCTAGTGTACCACTTGTAGTATCGAACGCAAACGACGAACAGTTCGTTGGACAGCGTGACTTCAAGTGTGATCAGCTTTTGGGCCCAGGCCTGGACGCAAAGCCAGGTACCGCACTCAGTACAGTAATCCTGCATTCATCTGCCAACCAAGTAAAGAGCCAAATTTTGTATACTGCCAAAATTGGGGCGGGGGGCGGAAAGGCCAGCCGTTATCACATTTAATAGAAGTTTGACAATTATTTTTAACGATTACGTTCTATTAACTGTTTGTTTTCCTAGTTTTACTTCTAATGTAGAAGAATTTCGAATCTTTTCCAAGATCATTTATGTGTTATATTTGGCCAAGATCATTTTCATTTATTTGCTTTACTAGTTTCAATAGTATCATTGCTTTTTGTAATTTATAACTTACATTTCATATTTTTAACGAGTATTTCTTGTTCCATTGTTGCAGATGTTATAATGAAAATATTTGACGATCTGATGTCTGGACGGATCTTCAATAGTAAGTGTCGTTATGTTTACTTTTTGGTTAAATCTTAATATGTTACGTCTACTATACTAAAGATCTTTCTTTGTAATCATCTTTCAGAGACTTTTAATGGGACAAAAGTGCAGCAATTAGGAGACAATAATGTACGTGAGAATTTTTCTTCTTTTTATTACTAAGAAAATGAACAAATAGTATTTACATTAACGTGTTGTAATTTCGCAGGCAATCAATAACGAGATAAAGTGGACTCATCTTCAATTAGCAAATAGTATTGCATTACAAGAATCCCAACTGAATGTTTTGGCACGTGACCTAGAAGACCCTGCTCTTCACGCACAGCGGGAAGATTTTACTGAACTGAAGGTACAAATTCAACAATTCTTTATGAAACACATACTTGAAAAAGTTATAAGTTGAAGGTTGTTTAGTTCGGTCGGTGATGTCAACTGTGACAGGTTGTGTATTTTTCTTCGTAATGAATGACGGCTGATGTCGACCGGAGTTTAAATAATTGACTTCTTATTCAAATTTTGCGAGACGTTTCGGTAACTGTATGTTATCCTCTTCAGTCGTAAAATTTATTTAAAAAAGACCTAGGATAGTTTTCTGTTCGACGAGGGCCTAGGAGACCTCCTTCCATCTGAGACAAAGGCACCTAGGCCCTCTTCGAACAGAAAACTATCCTAGGTCTTCTTTAAATAAATTTTACGACTGAAGAGGGCAACATACAGTTACCAAAACGTATCGCAAAATTTGAATAAGAAGTCAATTATTTAAACTCCGGTCGACAAACAGCCGTCCTTCATTGCGAAGAAAAATAGACAACCTGTCACTTGAAAAAGTTGCAACAAATAGAGAATATATATTTTTTATTTGCTATTTCAGGCAGAACATAATATGCAGAAGCAAATCCTTCAAACGCTACAACAAGATCATCACAACATGTAATATAACATAAATCATAATTTTGGAGTGTGAATGTCGATAAAAACTTCTCTGAAGTACCGAAGTTTTTCTGAAAACAGTATAAAAAAAAATCCGAAAACGAGCTTAAACGTGTGGTATTCCTCAAAATAGTGCTAACCCATAAGAAATAAGGTTTAAGAGGTACCATATTCCGAAGAGACTGAATTTAATGGTCGGCGTAGGTGCAATGTGCATTAGACATTTCAAGGAACATTTCCACTTGCAGTCGGTACATTCTGTAATTGCCAGTGACACAACAAGCAACGAAAGAAGAAAGCGCAATGGTTGACAGTGCAAAGAAACGCTCTTCGTCTAAATTCAGATGAATGTATCAACGTGTTTACACGTAAAACACAAATCGTCGCTCAATCTAATGATATTCATTGAAAAAGGAAGAAATATGCAGACCTTCAGTTTGTAAATGAAAACGAAGGAAAAGTGTGGTGATGATGTCAACGAACTCATACGAAAAGTCGTTCGTTCTACTTCGATTTTATAGCGAGAACTATAAATGCGTCCCGTTTGAAATTAACGCTAACACGGGAAGCATATATTTAACTGTAAATGAATCGCGCACAAGCGCTAAATAAACAAATTGTATTACAAATAACGGCCGCACATGTGCTACACTTTTCCGCGGTCGGATGTTACACAGTTGGCAATTTTCAAATTTTACGGTGGTACATTTGTAGATAGTGTGGATTCAATCTTCAGGGATCGCGCTATTCCTTTTAGTCGTCAAGATCATCCCCTCGCTCATTGTTTGATCGAGAATAAAAACTACCTCTAGAGCGAATAAATCATAACAAGTGCATATATCGGATGGATATAGTACCAGTTCTGTTTAAATCGTATTCGTTGTACGATGTCAATAATGATGAAAAATAATACTGTATGTACAGAATTTTTTGTGTGGATTTCGCGTAGAAGCACATTTGTGCTTTAGTTTGACGGGAGATATTTGTTCGGAATGTATTTTACAAAGTCTCTGCTCCGTTTCTAAGGCAGAGTGGTATAAAAGAAAATACTAGGTACGTACATGTACCTAATCTTTTGAGCATTGTTACGTAATGAAGGTAACAATGAAATCTTGACTATAAATGTTCAGAGCCTTAAGTACATTAATCTTCTTTCACTCGACCTCGATATTTAAAAAGTGTATGAACTGCTTACTTGAACGTATATCCGCCTATGCTCCATGCATTATGCACTTTCGAGAATTTTACGCATTGACTTGTTACTTTTTACACATTTTTTATCTTATTGATAAAGGGATAATCATCAAAATTATCTACCGTCATATGTTTCTTTCACATGGCTGAGATTTCACCGTGTACGTAAAAATAAATGTTATATTTCGTGTTTTCGGTCGTTTTTGTTATGACGAATTCTTAGACTTTACTGGCCTCGTTATCCACCCAATATTATGTTATCGCTCGCTAAGCGATTATACATATTAATGAATATTATTATTATTTTATTATTATTACTTTATTCATCGTAGTTAAGATCTACTTTAGTATATATATATATATATAATTAAGTAGCATTTTCACGTGATTTGCTGATGTGTAATTGTAAATTTTGCCTACGTCGATCGTATTTTAAGTTGCTACTTGACAAACGAACATGAAGTTAAGCACAATCAAGCGGATCGACGTTTTTGAAGATATTTTAGAGCAAACAAATTGAAATTAGATGCGCGTCTCGAAATAAAAAAAAGGAGGCGCGATCGCTATGAACATATTCAGCACCCGCAGTTTAATAGATCTATATCATTTAGTTCCATTTTCCTATGTACAGATATAAATAAGGCTGATACTGTAAATATGAATTCCGTAACATCTCAGCGATTAGGATTACCGGTCAACGGTTTAAATCACTGTCTTTTATTTTTGTCTCTTTTTATTTTGTCGTAAATAATTCATCGCTCGTTCATATTGTATATCTGTTTGCAAATCGTGTGCTGTTTCCCAAATACATTGAAGAATTTTTCTATGCTCCTCCTGTATGTACCGATACCATAAATGTATGGGTATCGGTAACATTTAAAAGTGTAACGTAGCTTATGTAAAAAATGATGTACTAATATAAGGCCAGACCCCTCTTTTACGCGATTCTTATTTTAGAGACCACACCGAGCAAATTGCCATTTTATACGTCTCATTCTTACATCCAATGTCCATTTAATACTTAAATGATGTTAATCCATTTTATGGTATTAATGAAACATATAAATGGCCTCAAACCAAATAATATCCACATTGTATTTTAACATATTTTAAAACTTTTACGATACCAAATATATGTACCTTCTCTGGTCGAGTGTCGCAGGTGAAACGACCTGTTAGAATTAGAGGATTACGAAAAGAGGGGATTACCTGAGCATATTTATATGTACGGATCATATTCATTGTAAAAAATTGTCGTTGACTCGTTTTTATGTCATTGACATCGATGGCAAGCGTACAATGAGGAAGACCGTCAGTTAAATAATAGATATAACATTTAATTCTGATTTCGTTTCAGATTATAATATCGCGACGCAATTGTATGATTTCGAGAATCGTTAGAAATTAACGTTAACGTAAAAAATTACGCTTCTATTGTGATTTAAGGAAAGAAAATGAAATAGAGTCTGACTGTCTTTGCTCACGATCGCTCGTCACCGATGAGAAATCCAAATTTTTTTACGTGCGAACATGTTATTAGGAATGATAAATAACCCGCTTGCATGTACGATATTCATGATGTTAACATCGTAAAGTGGGTATTTAGTTTAAGTGAACGGCAGACTTTCCAATTCTTCACGATGTTTATAGTACAAACAGCAAATTTCATCTGTCTGTGTTCAATGTAAGTCCCCCAATGTTCATACCGTTAATCTATCGGGTGTTTACAAATTGTCAGTGTGTCTTTAATTGTAATTTTCAACTTGATGCGATATCCGGCTTGGTCACCGTATTTAAATTTGATTACTTTAACGTAACGATTAGCTACGTTTGTAAAGATTTTGAGTTTCAATGTTAATATTTGTAATGTTGAGATTCCACGACGAGTAGATGAAAATATGTTTGATAAAATTTTACCACTTTGCACTGGAACTCAAAGAAAAATCGCAAGTCTCGTTTAAAGTAGCGTTTTTTAGTTTAATGTCGTCGAGATTTTTTACATTTTTCTATTACAGGCCTAAAAAAATAGTAGACTAATGCCACGAATATGTTATTCAAAAGTTTGAACATAATCTTACAGTATTTTGAAAACGTAGAAACATTACATTTTCTGATACTGTCTTTGAGTCATAATTTTCCTTTCAATTGTTTTCATCATTATTATGATAATTTTTAACAAGGCAACCAGGCGTTATCGCAACTTTTCTAACGAATATATGATGTAACTTAAAACTATTTAAATGTTCGTCTATCGCACGAAAGCAGAAAGCAGAGGAGTCTTTTATTTCAAAATCGTTCACAATATAGAAAAAAAAATAATATGCGTAATTGTCAAACCTGCAAATTGAAATCCATAAAAAGATAAGTGTAAAGAAAATTTCTGACAGCCTCTGCTTTCAAATAAAATAAAACGAGGTCCACGCGATCGTTTAAAACATACGAAATGTCAAAAAACGTTCGCTCACCAAGGATTGCATAAAAAAAAATTGAACATAAAATACGAGTGAATATTGCAGTTCAGCACAGACAGAGATGGCACTACAAAAATTATCATATGCTAAGATATAAAGTTTTAAACTTACAACACTGTAAATATGTACTACTTTATTATATTTTATACTCTGCTGATTGCACATATAAACAGCTCGATTTCTTTCTCTATGTACATTCGTATTGTGCGTCTGTTGTAAATCGATAGCAAAACGTTGCGAGGATGTCTTTCGAAATTTTCAAATGTAACATGATCCTACTGTTTTCCTTTTTTATTATTTCAAACTTAACAAAAAAGAAAGAGAATAGAGAAAGAAGCATAGAAAAGATCGCCAAAAACTTTCTGGCGATATAACTCGTAATACCTGCAGACAAAATATGAAAGACACCTTTGCACGAATAAACAATTGCATGGGAAATAGAAATCGTTGGTTTTTCAGAATTTCCGACAAACGAATGGAAACTGCGAGTCTCCGAATCGCCGACGTGTACAAATCGTTCCGAATTATCGAACGAAATTATTTGTTAACCCGGCGACGAGAAATATATTTTCACTAACTCTTCTTATTTATATATATACGTGCATATTTATGTGTACATATATACAGATATATAATATGCTTCTTAAACGATATGATTATTAAGACACTGAACTGTTCGTGTATCTTTCGAAATGTTACGGAATTGAATTGCATACAAACAGAAACGAATTCGCATAATTTGCATACGAATTGCGCGTACAGAGCGAAGTGAAGCCCGAGCTAGCCGTACGAGGTGAAACCTTTGTATAGAGAGTTTTAAACTTTTAATCTCAGTGTTTTCGAGACCTGCTGAATGCTATGTAAATTTCATTCTAACTCTTAAGACATACGCATTTTAAGTTCTACTCCGAAAAGAGACTCCGTCTCCTTGTTATTTCGCTCTTTGCACTTTCTGCGTTTCATAAAACAAAAAAAAACGCTGCGAAACTACCAAAGCGTGGTCGATTTATATTTGTTAGTTTTTTTAAAAATTGCAAGTGACAAACCTGATTGAAGTGACGATGCACCGTCATTGATACTGCATCATGATAACGATAAATAGTCCGATTAACGGATATACAGTTAAATGGTTGATAATTTATCATCATAACAATGGAGACGGATGAAATCTTCTCGGACCGGTTGAGTTGGAATGCGAAATGTAATTGAATTCCGTTTCTTTGTTCTTCCATGCCGGAGAAACGATATCAATTAATGTTGTACACGATCAGGAAGGTTCACTCGGAAATTTCAAAGAATGTTTGCAGTCGCTCAGGACGCAGCGTTAAACTGATAAATTATGCAAGCAGTCAGATCGTTCATGAAGCGCAAAAGAATATATCGTACGTTGAAAATAGTAGACCAACTTCGAGGGATGTGTTTGACACTTTTTTTTTCTTCTTTTACCAATTTATTATTATTATTACTATTACTATTTTATTATTATTATTAATATTATTATTATTATCATTAATACAATTATCCAACGAAGAAGGGAAAACGTCGTACGAGCGATTAAAAGTCACACTTTTCTGTTCGATTGGCGATTTAACGAATGTCCGACAAAAATTCTGTTTCGCGATTCGTTGCAATTCCTTACGGTAAACGGTTATCAAAAGTCTCGCTTTCAGAAGTTATCGAACGCGGACAAGCCATAGAAATGTGAAAAGATTGAAGTGGTACGCGAACAAGAGCACACAGAAAAAATGGAGGAAAATTTCTAAGGTAACCATTGACGAAAGGAACACTTATAATGATTGGGATCATGTACATGTATAATTGTTTCAAGACTGAATTATCAAGACTTCGTAGAAGATTTTTGTAAATAATGCTGCCTGAAAGAAATATATGTAGAAATTATATGAAAAAATCATGGCATCGAGAATCGCCCAAGTTTTCCTTGAATTTCTACCCTCCCACTTTTTGGTCCTTCCCAATCCTTTGATGATTAATGATCCCTTTGTAGATTTGATGAAAATGAATGATTTGATCGATGCATTACTGATGCAAGTTTGAAAAGACGTCCTTCAAATTATTCATGTTAATAATTCAAATTACAACTTGCGAATGCGATGTTCCAACTGCAATGGAAAATGCTGCTTTAAAGATCTTCATCTTGAAAGAATGAATTCTCGATTCGTACAATGGAATCGTAGTTAACAGTGTAGATTACGATTCATTATGAATTCTCATTTGTCTGTTTTTATTTTCCAGTTTTATCTAATATGGTTGTATCACCGTGGACTCACCTTCAAGTTTTAGATGAGATTAGAACTTTCGAGGCTACGATAAATATTTAATGAGTGATATAGTTTTTAAGGATGAATGGAAAGGAATTTGAAAGCTAGAGTTCATTATTTATGATGGTTTCCTGTTTTAAGTCATCATATCCTGTTTAAATTACTTTTAAAATTCTAATTATGGCCCAAATGTGATAACATACTCCCCATGTACAAATGAAAAGTAATTATCATTGTTTTTTCGCTTCAGCAAGCAAAAGATTTCAAAGTTTAAATATAGCATACGCGAAAATATTATCAGACGAATAATTAATCTCGTCTCTACGCAAGATCCTTCTGCTCCTACGAGAAACACGTGTTGGAGAAACAAGGACGTTTAAAATGACGTGTTATTTATTACACAACAGATTCGCAAAATAATTGCAAGACCCCAAGAGGTTTGCAAACACAGGATTACAGACCTTATCACATCGAGCGCAGTCACAGAGGATTTCTGACGGCGCTTTTCTGCTCTTTCATGAGCAATCCGCTCCTTCTAATTATTCTTTTATATCGTTTAATCCTCCATTACCAAAGAAATTCAAGAAAATAAATGTTCGCATACATTTACCATTAAATTTTCACGAGTTACGCGATTTCTCAAGGTTCGAAACGAAGATTTAAAAGTGACACTTCGTTTCAATGTCGATTCAAAGAAAATGTACAAATAACTGAAAGAGCATACGTTAAAATTTGCAAAATCAGAAATTCACGCAAGAAAAAGTGAAACAACGCATTTTTAAAATTCACATTATTCGCGAGTATCGTTTCTTAATAGAGAACGCTCGTTCTTAATCGACTACTCGTTTAATTTCATTTCATTTCATAGCTTTTTTCCCTTTCTTTGTCAGATCTCTTTCGAAAAGAAGCAGCCGCGAATGCGTCTCGCGAAAGAAGGACGCTGTGAATTACAAGGCTCCGAGTAAACAAGCCTCTTTGCCGATTCATCTGCTGCGAGATAAAAGAACCGAGTCATTGCCGATAAGATTCGACAAGTGATTCGGTATCGCTACGAAAGTACCGATACAACGAATATGTACTTCTGTTAGATCGTACGAGGGAAATGCAGGCTTGAATCGAATCCCCAATTGATCATTGAAAAAAAAAAACATAACATAGAATGCTTAGAAACATGAGATAACGATTTCAATCTCATACGAAAACTACAGATTGAAATTTGGCTTGATAATCGATCGAGGAGATAACGGACGTGAAGAACAGTAAAGAGAAAATACTCTTTTTTTCTTTTTCATCATCCACCCTTTCTTATTCTCTTTGTTTCGTTTTAGTCCTCTCTTTTTCTTGTTTCTGTATTCCTTCTCGGCTATAAGTGTTATTATGATCATTTCGCCTAGGACCCATTTGTTTTAGGTGGATTCTGAACCATCGAACTTTCTTTATCTCTTTTCTTTTTTTATTCAGAACGTCAGCGTGCTCGCGTGCAAATTTCGTATAATGGAATCCGACGTTGCCGCTCGAAATCGCGACGACTGTTTGCGCCGATGACATTATCATTCCGTGTGCTGTCTTTCATGAGAAAATAATCGGAAAGGCACGATACTCGAGGCGATCTCAATCAAAGGCACGTATTAAATCGATCGACGACGATGCGAATAGTGCCTCGCGGCAATGATTAAGCATTGAACTTTCTCTCTCTCTCAATTTTTATTCAACATACTGTATAACCGAGCTGGGTTTTAATCTTATGTGTGCAGCGTGAATCGAATCTCGAATTTGCATAAACAAAGCGACGTATTACGTTGACATTTTTCTATTACAATTTTTAATTCATCTGCGTACGATAATTAAATGGAATTAACCCTTTCGGTACCATTGTCAAGTATTTCTAATAATCTTCTGGCACTTAGTGATACTTGATTGTTGAATTGATAACTGACAAGTCGAAATATGCTTGCAGTGTTCGATAAGTTTGTGATCGCAGAAGGAAAGTGAAAGTGGAATGATTCTTTGCATTTGTGGTGTTGATTATCAAAAAATATTTCTTGTATCGAAAGGGTTGAATTTACAGTATTAAGAATGAAAATTAGAAATGCGAATCGTCACCGAAGAACAAACGGTGGCGACAAAAGTATCAACGTTCAACCCTTTGACTGCTATTAATTGTGCTTATAATCACCAAAATTAAAGGTCAAATCCACCGCTTGGTAATCCGATATTTTATCTCTTTTGTAGTATCTACATTGTTATTTCCTGGAAATGAAAACAAAGAAACAATAATACTTTGCAATTCTCATTTCCCTTACTTTCTCGGACGGTCAATTAATTTTTCAAAACACTCCAACGTTCTACCGTCGACATTCCTCACCTTCCGGTTCAGTGACAGCCAAAGGGTCAAGGATCGCAGTTCAACGCCGATCTCACAAATAAAATGCAAAACTTCGTGACTTAATTCACGCTGCACAAAAATTCATGAAACACTGTAACGTGCTTTACAATGATAAAATCCGGAGTACAGAGGCCAATGTGCGTTTCGAATTCAATTGTCGTTTTCTTTTTTTCTTTTTACGATTGAATACAAGATTCTCGAGAATCAAAGTACGTAAGAGATTAGTAAGCCTTTCGTCGTTCACAACGCAATGTACAATGAGTATGCTCTTACGCGGAAAATAAGATAGAAAAATATAGAAATCTCTAACGATACGGTAAAGAGTATTCGTCGATGACGCTTCTCGTGGATGGTACACGAAACGATATTCCTTCGTTGCCAACGATGAAACGCGATCGCGTTGATAAACGAAAACGTAAAAAGGATCGTTCGATGAATGAAGAAAATCTATTTATTCTTTCACACGATCGCCGTGGAAAAATCCAACTTTGACAATTGGTTCCGCGCGCGTGCGCTATTGTCGCTCGTTATTTCTAACTGTTTCGCAATGTGCGGATACTTTTGGTCGATGAATTGAGTGTGATTAATGACTCATTCTTATCGATAATTAATGATTCTGATTGAAACGTATCACGTTATGAAATTGAACGTTTAAACGCCTCGAAGACACGGCGGGTAAATAATCTTCCATCGGGGGTACGTGTCTGTAAAGAAACGCGAACGAACACGAACATGATAGTAATTATTCACTATTTCGAGGATAATGAGCCAATGCGCATGAATCGGTCCGAATGTCTCTTAGCCGTGAGCTAAATTTAACGAAGTGAGTGTAAATAAATAACTAAATGAATCAAAGGAACAAAAGGAAACGTAACAGCGAAACGATAACGACGCAAAACCGGTCCCGTCGTAACGCTTCTCGAAAGTTACTCAATACATATAATAGTTATATACATATAGATATACATACAGAGAGGCATATACGTACATGTATATGTATATAGATTGGGTGTTTGATTCGCGTTTATCATTTTTGTATCTACACCTAAGGGCAGTATTTACAAGGGGGGTCAAAGGAATGTGAGATTTATCTGTTCGTCCGTAGCCGCTATACGACAGGCCAGCGTTAATCTATTCAATGTAGATATCCTCAACTGGGAAAGCAGTCTCGATGAATTTCGAATAGAACCGAAGGAAAGCACGCCTGGAAAAAAGAAAATTATGTCCAATGCTTATTGCTAAAATTCCAAGGAAATTACATCGATAAATCCGTAGCCGTTTAATCGTTTGAGGAATTAAATAAACTACAGAATTCTCGAGGGATGTGGGAATTGTAAATTTTGCAACGAATAGGAATTGTAAGCGAGTCTACTTTTAATCGAAAAAACCGTTTGAGACCTTTGAGGATCCGTTGGTACGCGGTGAAGGTATATAAAAGGTAATCACAAAAGTTTTTCTGTTAAGTTAAATCCCGCTCGTCACACACTACAAACTCTGTTTAAATTATCATGTTATTTTTCGTAGCAGTTATTAAATCCATTCGTGTTCAATTAACAAAGAAGAGTTAAGGAGAAAATGCTTACCCAATTGCTTCTACAACGGGCCTCGTGGATTCTTCACTGATGAACACGTGGCAAGCAAACCTTTGCAAGGTGGGGTGCTTCGTTATGAAGCCGAGGTAGCGATGATCACGAGGATGATACGCGCAGAAAGAAACATTCTTAAGCGAGTAGAAATAATCGTGACAAGGTCCTTGATTTTTCTGCAAAATGATCAAATTTGCAAATGTTTATTCGACGTAG
The DNA here is from genome assembly GCA_910591515.1 of Cerceris rybyensis. NCBI lineage: Eukaryota > Metazoa > Arthropoda > Insecta > Hymenoptera > Crabronidae > Cerceris > Cerceris rybyensis. Next base: position 14,373,415 of record OU342790.1, read on the forward strand.
AAAAATGTCTTCGACTTCGAGGAAGTCGGGGGAAGATGTTTCTCTCACCCGCGGTTTACTCCTGTCCAACATTCGAAGACCCTGATCGGAAACTTCCAGGATGCAGCTTTGAGATACAGGAGATTCTTGCGAGGTATTTCCAACGATTCTTCGAACTGCTTGGCAAACAACTCCGGCACCCTTGTGTGCCAAAGTCTCGACGGATCCAAGGTAACCCAGAAGAAATCTTTCCCTCTTGACCTTTGGTGCGGAGGGGTCGAAGTCACTGTAGTCTATATCTACCGCGTAAGCCGATGGAAAGATGCCTTGACGACCTGTTCTCAGATTCACGCCTTAAATCAAAATATCATTGGTCAATTGTATCACCAATTGCATCGTCAATTTCTTCGTTAAATAAAGTACTCTAATCTATTTAAAAGACACGACCGGAGTTCCCGGGCAAGAAATTGCGAACGGAAATAACAATTACACCATAGTCCTTAAATGAGAAATCTCGCACACTCCAGACAAGAAATCGATAGAAGTTTCAACGTGAATCTCCAATTAATTCGCAATTACGCTTCCACAGACCTTCGCACCACAAATCATCGGCTTCCTTTTGAACGTAAATTGGGTCCCCGATGTCAAGATCGATCTCATCATGGTGTCTCGGCACGAATTTGTACAGTCCTCGGTGTGTCGCCTCGAGCAACTCCAACTGTGTAAACGGAACGCCTCCACTTCCTTCGAAATAACATAAAAACTTCTCTTCAATCTTCATCAATATCCTCGATAAACTAATTAATACAAGTACTATCGTGAATCAAAGATGTTAAGAAAAATGTTTCCTTTTTTTTGACAAAATGCAAGAATCACCTGGTGTGCTGCTAGGGGAAACAGATTCGGTATTCTGCAGCGGATTGCAGGGTATCGGCGAAACGCTTTTCGGCCCGTTTTCCGGTGAATGAGCAGTGGAATGACCACTGTCTGTAGCCATTCTCTCGCTGTCTGGCGAACTATCCTCATGACGAAGTCTAGGATGACATTTTCGCAGGACAAGATGCGGTCGACTGGAACTACTACCCGTTGCGATGTTCAGCTCCTCCGCCAGCGACGATGACGACTGCGTGGACATCTGACCGATAGGCAAAGCTAGCACGGAGAACAACGATTATGAAATACTTTCGTTTAATCTCATCAAGGATAACGAGACGAATCAGTTGCATTGTCAGGTTACTTTACAAAAAATGTACTATAATATCGGATCCGTGTACGTGAGAAGTTAGAAGGTGTTCCGCGTGTAGACACATCGCGACGCTCCAATTGGAATTGTCATGGATACTGTTACTCGAGATGGAATCATGGTCGAACGAAGGCATGTTATAAAACTGATATGTCACAAGTGATTATAGAGAATATTTACTTGCGGTTGTTGATTCTGTGGTCGGAATGGTGATATTATTACTATCATTGACGAGCATGGACAGATGATGAGGAACTACGCGACGGGATTCAAGATGGATACTATGTCGCGAACGAAGGTCTCGTTACTCAACGTAGCGTTTCCATAGTGAATGAAAATTTGCCTCAATAGTACTTACAATTAGAGAGAGTCAAACACACTATTTTCCGGAAGTGTACTCCTCCTTTTCGCCCTCGTCTCAAGAAAGGACAGAGTAATTGATATCTTTGTCAAATTTCACGAACGAAATACGGCCACCAATTTCCGGAGAGACACTGCTTGATCCTTTTTTCAATAGTAAAACGAACATCCACCCTTTCATTCGAAAATGTATATCCTAGTTCCTCTCGTTATGAAAGCGAATGATTGTAAACTACTTAACACATTGAGCGGCGGCCCCGCGATAATGCGGGATTTTTTGTTTCTTTATATACATATTTCTACGCCTCGCAGATCAAAAGATGATCGCCCATAGAGACTTTCGTGTGATATGAAGAATTATTTAGGCATTAGAATCTTTGGGTTAGGGAAAAAAATTGTTGTGAAAATATATAAGATATTAAATATTTTTTTTTAGCTACTTATTGCTCGGAGACAAGCAAATGACGCCGGCGCTTAATGTGTTAAGGAATATTGAAAGTTAATTTTTCTCTAATCGTTCTTACACTTCTTGTTTTTTGGTATCTCCGGCAATCTTCGACGTCTGCGCTCGGCACCGCCACTTCCGGAACGATTCGCCGGCACGTGTTCCGGCGTTGGCCAGGAACTTAAACTGGAGCAGGAGTCACCGACGTCGCTGACGACGCTGTCTCTACCGTCGTTACCGGATCCTGCGGTGCAACCTCCACCAGGACCCGGTCCACCGACGCCTGCCGATCGACCCCTGCTGCTCAGTCCACCGAACAAGCTAATGTCACCCAAGGGTAGTCGTGTAGTGAGCTAAGTTACCTTTCACCATGCCGTTTGACGTGTTGGTTTAACGGGATTTCGGTAAGTGCAGGGGAAAACTGATAGGTCAACCCTTTGAGGTCCAACTTCCGTTTTCAACAGGTTGAATGTTGACTTTATCTCTCAGCTCTCGATAGTTTTATTGAATGTGAGAATCTTTCTTGTAAAGTTATATTTTTGTGAAGAAGGGATATTAATGGTACTAATGGTAATGAAGTTGGAAGTTGTTTATTTATTATACACTGGTATTTTATTGTCGAATGTAATTAATTTGTGAATCTTGCGGTTTTATAGTTGCAACGGTGTAATCAGTTTTATAAAAATTGGTGTAGGTATATGGGGGAATGAGTTGGACCGCAAAGCTTTGATGCGCTAATTGCAATTTTGAAAAGAAATTGATAAGTATTAGTGGTAATTAGGAGTAATTATGGAGAACTTGCATTGGAATTCGAAAAACTATTCTGTTGGGATTGTTTTCTAAAAATCATTCCAGACTTGATACAATACAAATCATATTCGGGACATGTCAACACTTCTCTAAATTTCGTAATCTATCGAAAAAAAACTAAATAAATAATTATAAACTTAGAAGAAAAGCAAACAACGTTACACTTACGACATTACCAACCTAAAGTCACTATGGGCCACAATGGAGCAATTATTATCGAGATCCTCGCTATCATCACCGGAAGTGTGTCCACTGTTATTATCATGTCGATGAATAACGACGACTTCCTCATCCTCGGAATCGCCGCCAGCTCCATCGCAGGACCTTCCGACGTCGCCCTCGCTCCCCTGCGAGGAGGGCGAATCGTCTATCATGACATCATGGACCAACCTGTTCGTCACACGAATTCATGAAGATCAGACGATCGATGAAATTAAAATATCCGTCTCCAAGAAGTTAATTATGTCGATGTTTGCTGCGCACATTTCTATCGTACATCAACAAACAATTTCATACTACATTCACACGGTCGGTCTTATTGTGGTTGTGTGAAAAATATTAAACGACTGACGTTTGTCAATGGATCCGTTATGAGGGTAGACAGGAGACACCGGATGTTATTGGTCACATTTCGACAGGGTAACTTAACATCCGGTTATATAAGAAAGGGTTAGGGTGGATAAGAAGGAAAGGTTCAGGATTTGCCATCAGTAGGCCTCGAGTTCAAGTTCAACGTTACCTCTGGGAAATGTTTTCTAAATTATCACTTAATATATCATAGTCCCCAGGGATCTGAATGTACATAAAACAGTAGACTCCAGACGAAATGGCTATAGCAATTGCAGCAGACAAAATTGTTAACAGTTTAGATCTATGGTGAGTAAAAAAAGAATTTTCGGACACACAGGCAATAGGTCCGGAGTTCAAACTCATCAACTTTAGGAAATCTTTCTTAATTTATCATTTGATTTGTCAAATTCTCGATGGTCGGAAACCCATCTAAAACGATAGGTTCTGGACAAAACGATCGTAGAAGTCAAAGCCGAAAAAAAATACCCATATACGCATACAAAAGAAAGAAGAGGATTGCATCGATTGATAAACCTGTATAAATGGCAAATTCGCAGATGCATTGGAACTATAGCTAGATTGGAAGCTGTGTTTCTGAGTGAAAGGGGTGAGGGAGAAGTTGTAGCTTTAATAGATATTTCATTGGGAATTGGAAAATTCAAGTTCTCCCATCGGATCTTTTCACTGCAGTATAATTGTGTACGTTTCAATCTGTCAAGTTTGTACAGGATTTTATTGGAACATTTGAAGACTTCCAAAGTGATTTTTAAAATCTGCTTGTAACGTATATGTCGTGGTTCAGAGCATCTTCGATTAAAGCATTATCGGTTGAAACGACAAGTGGATGAAAACAGCATGCATGTCATCCGAGAACTCTCGAAGAACACTTTATCACGAGTGAGAAACACTCGATCGTTGTTGACCAACAGGTAAGTTGCGATAGTAACATAATAAGGGCTTCTAACGTGTCTCAAATCCTCGACGGTTTGCTATTTCTATTTATGACGATAATCTTCTTTCTTTTAAGTTATCCTACGATATATTACGTTTAAGTCATAAATCGATAGTTAGTGAAAATTGTTTGTTATGCTTGAAAAATGCACCGGTATAATTATTATTAACTTGACAAATGTACTGTTGGAATTTTTATAACTTTGACATTGTGTTCAATACATGTAACATAATGTAAAATGATTATACCAAAAACCATGAAATGGGGTCAATCAATTACATAATTAAGGACAGAAACAAAACGCGATTCCGAGTCCATTAATAATCCACTTGGTTCGTCTGTCGACCGGATATTTAAGAGTGATCGAAAATAATTTCACACACGCCACGGAGTCGTATTGATTTTATTTTCTTCCTTTTACGAACATCTCGAGAGCCTTGCAAAAACTTCGACGACTTTATACAAGATTGCGATGAAAAAGTAGCAATTGACACCTATACTTTGAAAATATTTACCCCCTTTTTACATGTAATTTATTTCTGAAATTTTAAATGTTTTTTCACGCGAAGCGTAGAGTTTTAATTAAATATGTTTCTCGGTCAGAGGAAATGTAAGACGAGGTGTTTTATTCAACTTCTTAGCGCAGCATAAAGCAACTGCTATCGAATCGAAATTCAGAAGGTTGGTACTTGCTGAAAATATATAATGCAGGTCGCATCTTCCTGCATTGAATTCGTTTCGCACCGGACAGCATCGACCGCGCCTTCGCGGTGTATCTTTTCGATAAACCTACGGCTTACCCCCCTTCTAATCTACCCCTCGAAAGTGCAATTTGCCGGGTCGGCTGTGACGTTGAATAATAAAATTCAAGGGAATTCCTACTCTACGCACTCATCGATCCAATTGACACATACAGATTCAGATTAAACTGTATTCAACTACAATTAGGTCGTTAATAACACCCATACTACATTTAGAAATTAAAATTCCCATTGCTCTTTAAAATCTAAGCGGCTGTGACCCTCTTCTCTCCCTTTTTCCTTCAACTACCCTAATACCGCGTCTTCGCATCAATTGCTGCGGTTGAAAGTTGCTGCACACGTCAGTCCCTAGTCAATAACTTGGCCAATAACTTGGGTCAAGAACGCTTCATTCAGGGTAAAAAGTAAAACCAACCCCCTCGTAAATCTCAATTTCATCGATACTTCAAATAAAAAACGTCACCTATAGGATTCATACTTGCGCAAGTATCTTCAGCACAAATCATCCAGCTAATCTGGATTCTTTTTCTTCGCAAAATTTACCAAGACCCCCAATGACACCATCACCAAACGGGTCATCGACGTGTCATCGTTCTTTCTCTCACGCCAGCCACGTCGAAAAAGTCGCGAATGAATTGTCAATTCGTAAATCAACCGCCCACGAATTCCACGTTCTCCTCGATACTCATAGATCGACTTGATTTACTCACGTGTAGTTTGTGATCGGTGCTTTAAGATGTTGAGGTAGCCTCTCGAAATAATGCCGGAACTCCTCGAACTCGGTGTCGGCCATCCTGAATGGTGAACGATGGCAAACACAGACAGCAAGGGGTCGTTTCCGAAGGAGGCCGTGACGGCCTGGAGGAGAGCTGGCTGGCTCCGTCAACCCCCAGGAAACCTGCTGTGAGAGATGTCGCTGACGTTCCTGTACGACGACGTCATGCGACGACGGTCGCTTCGACGCCGCTTGCGACGCCCTATTGATTCCTGCGTCGTGCGAGCAGCGCACACCCCCGCGTGCACTCCACGATCTTCTGCACGATCATTTCTCTCCTTCTCTCTTGCCATATTTCACTCTTCCTGTCTCTCTTGCATCGTCTCTCTCTTTCTCTCTTCGTATGTACCACCGGAAAATCGAACGGGGAGGAAAAGGGTAAAGAAGCCAGCCGACCGAACTTGGGCCGCAAAGAGAAACCGAACTCTGTAGTTGCCCGGCATAAATATTTCAATCGAGCTAAAACGTTTGGACACGTTAAAATACAAGCAAGATAGGATGCACTTGATATGTGAAAAGGGTGTTGGAACGTAAGAGAGGGTTGATTTTCAGTCGGGATGGACTGATGGAGGAGGGTGGATATAAATCGCTGCGTTCGATATTTGAATTCGCCCGGGAGCTGCGTAGAATTTGTATTTAGACTTGTTGGATATCGAATTGGAAATAATAGGTTTGACTTTTAGAATGGAAAAGTTGATGGGATTTTTTTAACCGATTTGGCTTTTTTGCCATCCTTCTCTGCGCCTGCACTTATGCAGTCGTTGCGCGTCAAAGAAAATAGGCTTTATGCAACGCGGGGAACCGGTTAATTGGAACCGAATGTTTGCGAAAGTCGATATAGGTCGACGACGGAGAAGCAATTAATACCATCTAATCGAATTAAAGAACTTGCTGACTTTCGAGGATGGAAAGTCTATTTATAACCGATTTCTCCTTTCCACAGTGAATTTCAAAATTCATTCAGAATCTTATGGCGATTATTACGTAAAAGGCGTTTTAGTGGATTTATAATGCTGAGCTGGGACCAAGAGTGACCACGAATTGCAATTGAAACTGTGCCAGAGGTTGGTTGCTACGCGGCAGATCCCCTTAAAATTCACCCCGAAATATCCTACACCGTGTTACGTGTATGCCCCACTTTATTTAGTAAACGTTAAAAAAAAGGCTTTTTCTTTTTCTGTCCATTGTTTCTCTCCCTTTTTATCCCTCGTCTGCGTCGTTGACTGCAGCAGCAACCACCTCTGGCCTATTCGTGCTGAGAGCACGCTTAGAAAGGATCTTCCTGTTTGCAAACCCTGAATGACCATCGTCTTGTTCCTATTCAGGCTGTTCTTAATAATCGATTAAATCATCTCGAGTGGACGATCGGTATCAGCGTAATGGCAAAGCCGAAAAAGAACGGAAGTCAGATTTAAGGGAGGAGGTTTTGAAGCAACAGGCAGAACATCGAAGGGATAGGAATGCAAATAATTGCGGTGAATGGTGCATATTGGATATCGTTTTACAGTAACGTCAGAACGAATATAGCACATTATTTGAGGTTTCCGAAATTCAGGTTAATTTATGTTATCTTCAACATGTTAAACAACCCCAGTATTTCGCTGGTTTCATAATTTTTACTGGCTTGAAACTTTCTCTATCACAATCATATCTTTACAAACCAAAAACTTCAAAGACACAAATAGAAAATTGTCTTTACCTTTTTAATGGCAATATTTAAGCATTGCGTGGATTGAATGTATTAGGAAATTCGAAAATTATATATTTAAAAATTATTTTCACGGGATTTAACAGCGTCGGCCATTGACGGCCCCCATAATGTGCAACCTGTTAACAAGTAATCGTTTAATAGTAATTTTAACTTCGTGTGCGCTAAAATATCTAACTTTCTAAATTTAAAGTCAACCTATTTATTATGAAATGTTCTTGCATCTCTTATTCAAAGGAGATATAAAAAGGGAAGTTTCTATTTAATTTCAAATATATGGAAACTTTTTATTAGAGAGATAAAGTTGATTATAGATTGACGTTATTTTATCGATTGTATAAGAAATATCAATTTTATTTTTTACATTATTTACATTGTTGATAACGTAACTTTTACGTTATATATATTTATCGTGGAAGATGCAATAAATATATTATAAGGGCAGCATTTGACCCAGTAGCCTTTGCGACACGAGCAAAAGAGAAATTCGCGATCCCTGATGGTGCTATCTTTCCCTCTCTATTAACCGGGCCAGACTTCTTCCTTTTACAATGGACTACATTACAATTGTCCAACATCAGATTCAAAGCAATCTTATAACGAAGCTGATATCTACTCTTGTGGAATATGTCTACAAATGGGAAGACAAGCGTGAAATTTCAAAATGTGGGCGAGTTCTCAAACTTAGGCTGTATACTATTGTCAGTAAGGACACACGAAAATTATTAGTAACCAGTTTGATAATAATATCCTTCTGATATATTATTATATTCTTATATTTTATATATTATACTCTTATACGTATGTACGTATGTATGAGAAAATTATTTATAAGTGTTATCATAGACGGACTATCTCCTTTAGTTGTAAAACTTTGTCTGTCGAAAGTCTATTAACACTAAATCTTCCGACGATTAATTCAATGTTAAATAAAATTTTCAAAGAAACATAATTGAATGAAATAAATGAAGGGGACAGAAAGAAACACAAAGAGCGTTAGAAAATTTAGGAACATTTTCAAAAAATGCATAGCAAGTCATTTTCACCATTTTGATAGATCTATTGGTAAACGAATTTTCATTTGTTAAAAATCACGGATTTGTAGTCTATTAACTAGCTATTATAAATTACAAGAAATTAAAATAATATTGATTTAAAATAACTGAAATGCGAATTATATAATAAGAATTTTGTATAAAATCATGGAACTGTGCAAATAAACACATACTCTCCCAGACCAACCTTTTAACTTTCACCTTAATTTCATTTTCTTTTGTGCTTGTGTAAGGATAAAAATATCTTCGAAAAAAAGATCGTAAAAATAGACTAAATTTTTTCCCCAAAAACGAGCCATTGTTTTCGACGTTACCAAAATTGTACGGGTGTTTCGTAAATTGATTGCCCTCGCCAAGAGGAGAGCGATAAACCAGAAAGTCCTCGTTGAAGATCGAACGTTAGTCTCAATTCTCTTAATGCCATAAGAACACCCGGTATAATTTAACGAGGGTGGAGCTACGGGGGTAGTAGCTGATAGTGGTAAGTGATGGACATTGGTAATGTGCTGCATCTACTTTACCAAGAAGTGGAAAAGCTCCTCCGGTGTTCTTGCTTTTATTAAACGCCGCCTTTGTTTGGAAGAGAGAAATAAAGCTGAGAACGATTGTCTCATGGGGAAGAGAAAAGAATCCAAGCCAGCAAAAACTCTGAATCTCTTGTCTTATCTCATCGATGCCTTTGACATTTATCCCTGCAACCGTGCGACATTTCGTTCATTTTTACATTCTTTCACGGGAAATTTCAATCGCACCACTAACTATCGTCTTTTGAAAAGAATTCTAGCGCCTACAAAAGAACCGTAATAATTAAAGAATGTCTGAGCCTTCTACAGACTTTTAAACATCGTAGGCAAACGAAAGGTCTCATTTTACTATTCGCAATACCTAAAAAAATCAAAAAAGAACATCTCGAATAATGAAACAAATCCAAAAGGAATGTATAGATCACTTGCAACGAATATGCAATATTACTTCAATCGTTACATCGGCATTCGTGCCTTTCTAAAAGCCGTCTAATTTCGCACGGCCCAGAAACCTAAAGATCGACTGTACGTGCGAAAATCGAAGAAAATCCAACGTCTCGTTCATTCGAGAGAGTAAAAAGGAACGAAGGAAAAAAAATACAATACCTTCCGGTCTTCGAAGGACCTTGCAATCTTTCCTCGTTCCTCGTCAGTGATAGTTGCAACCATCCTGTTCCATGGGTTCCAGTGACGTCACAGAGGGAATATATTCAACAATCGGCACAGTTACGGTTAAACGGGGTAAGCCAACACACCTCTTCAACCCCATGAAAAGTTTCCTTCGACCAATGAGAAACGATCTTCCCCTGAGTCTCGACCAATCCCGAGAAGACCGTCATTCAGAGGAACATCCACGCGGAAGGGACCGAGGTCTTAAGAAGCCGGAAAACAGTGGTACCGGGACACTGTTGCTCGTGGCCCTTGAACAAGGACTTCTCATAGATTTCACGTCAATTTTCTTCGCTTTATAAAATCGTAGTTTTCAATATACGGGACGTTCGGTCAAAGAGATTTGATTGTTAGACAAAATTCGATAGAACAGGGTATTGGTAGATTTTTGTTGAACGTTAAAAACATCGCGAAGTTCTGTGAGGTCATCATGAGCGGATCTGGCAAAGGGCTACTTGGGATGTGGCTTTATAGAAGAGGCGAACTTTGGGCCATCAAGGAAGGAAGTCCGATACACAAAACGCGCGATGTATGTTAATCTGGTTAATTTCTTTTTTACTTTAATCGTACAGAGTATAATTTGACTGTTTTCTTTTTTTTTATAAATCTACAATATTAATACACTAATATTATTAACTTATATCAGTTACTTGAGAGTACTTGTGTTTTTTTTTAACACTAGAATTATCAAAGTTAAAATGAGTGGTTCTTCATTTTGTATAACAATTCTTCAAAGGGTCTAGCCGAATAAGGGGGTCAAAAGTGCCCTTGAGCCGATTTTATTCGACGATGGGTCATTCGATAGGTGATGATGAAAAACCATTACACACAAATTTTTAATCCGATAGCTTCACCGGGAGGGTAGTTATAGGGTAAAATCGAAAAATCAGTTTTTGCCTCATTTTCCCCAATTAATGTGGTGCGAAAATTCCCAAAAAATTCTAACACATTCTAAACATGAATGTTCACGTTAGAGATTTTTTTCAGATTTTTCCTTTGCAAGTTCCACTCACGAAAAATGAAAAACCAAAACAAAAAATTTTTAAACATCGATTTCGTATTGAAATCTTCCGAGCACAACTTTTTCCTTTTTACAGTAGTTGCCTAATGTTGTCATTGTTATACCCTAATTTTTTCAGATTTTTTGACTACGGTGCATCACTGTCGGAAAAATCAAAAACCGATTTCTGGGACACATTTTAGGCTGAAACTCGCCCATTATCTGCCATCCTTGCATGATTTTAATACAGTATGTTCATATTATGACCTTCAATATTTCTGCATAGAAATATGTTGACGTTAAAGAACAATATCGGGATAATTAAATAAATTGCTGAATGTATGGTCTTTATAACCTAGAATTTTAACCGTTGTTTCAAAAGCATTAATGGCGCAGTGGCTATGGTGTCTGCCTGCGGAATCGCTGGATACTTTTTTGTCGCGGGTTCGAATCTCCTGTGGGACTTAAGTTTTTTCTGTAATTTTTTTTTTTTTTTTTTTTATTAAAGACATAACAATATTCAGTAGTAGCTTTAAAATGTTTCACATATATTTTTATGCCTTTCAAGAATATAAAACCTATGAAGAAATAATCATAAAACATGCTTTTCTTACAATTAGACATGCAACGTTTTGCAATTATATGTATTCTCAAACATTGTATATTGTTTATAGATATTGGTTTATTGCAATGTATGAAAATATATTTTAAGTATAAAAGAAATATAAAATTCAATGTAAAGAATGTAAAAAAGTACTTATAATTGTAAATCGTGACATGACTGGAAAGAGTCGATGAAGAAAAAAGTATATTGTATAATTATTTTTAGAAGTATCTATGAAACATTTTGAAGCTACTACTGAATATTGTTATGTCTTTAATATAAAAAAAAAAAAAAAAAAATTACAGAAAAAACTTAAGTCCCACAGGAGATTCGAACCCGCGACAAAAAAGTATTCAGCGATTCCGCAGGCAGACACCATAGCCACTGCGCCATTAATGCTTTTGAAACAACGGTTAAAATTCTAGGTTATAAAGACCATACAATCAGCAATTTATTTAATTATCCCGATATTGTTCTTTAACATCTACATATTTCTATTCAGAAACATTGAAGGTCACAATATGAACATACTGTATTAAAATCATGCAAGAATGGCAGATAATGGGCGAGTTTCAGCCCAAAATGTGTCCCAGAAATCGGTTTTTGATTTTTCCGACCGTGATGCACCGTACTCAAAAAATCTGAAAAAATTAGGGTATAACAATGATAACATTATGCAACTACTGTAAAAAGGAAAAAGTTGTGCACGGAAGATTTCAATACGAAATCGATGTTTAACAATTTTTTTTTTGGTTTTTCATTTTTCGTGAGTGGAACTTGCAAAGGAAAAATCTGAAAAAAATCCCTAACGTGTACATTCATGTTTAGAATGTGTTAGAATTTTTTTGGAATTTTTGCACCACATTAATTGGGGAAAATAAGGCAAAAACTGATTTTTCGATTTTACCCTATAACTGTCCTCCCGGTGAAGGTATCGGATTAAAAATTTGTGGGTAATGGTTTTTCATCATCACCTATCGAATGACCCATCGTCGAATAAAATCGGCTCAAGGGCACTTTTGACCCCCTTATTCGGCTAGACCCTTTATAGAGGATCCATGGAATAGACAATTTTAATCTTTTAAAATATATATTATTGTATTTATAATCTTTTTCGCTCGCTGATTCCTTTTTTTAATATATTTAAATTTGATAAATTTAATATCAGTATTAACATGGCTAAAATGCATTTCAGTTGAGCTGAACTAGAACTTTAAATATACTTTTTTTTGATAATTTACGATGCACGTGAGAATAGCATTGCAATATGGGAACGTAACACGCGAACATGTTCTGCTGTTCATTCAGATCCCTCTGGTCGAGCGAGAAGATAGCGATAACAAGAACTCTGTCGTTTTTTCTCTAAAAAATCAAGTCGGTGGATTGGCTCGTGCATTGCAAGTATTTCAAGTGAGTTTCAATTTGTTTGGTGATAAATAAATGTTGCATTCTAATTTTCTCTAATCTCCTTCATTGCGAATCTCTCGATTCTCAAGTGGTTTCTGATTCCTTTCCATCTCGTTCACAATAAGAATAATTTTACGTTTACATGCATTAGTGTATCTGCGTAAAATTTGTGTAATTTATTCATTAATTTGAGAACCCGTACATTTGTTACTTCTTTTATAAATAGTTCGATATCCCTTTTAAAGAAGTAAATATTAAATGAAAAATATCAATATCTTCGGTCAATATACATATTTTCTCACAATAGAATGTTAAACTTTTTCGTATATTGTCGTAAAGGATCTCGGGGTGAATGTTATACATATCGAATCGAGAAAGTCTGCACGTCGCGATTCGGAATACGAGATCCTCGTGGATGTCGAATGTGACTCGAAAAGAATGGAACAGCTAATGAGAATGTTAAATCGCGAAGTGGCTGCCATTAATTTGGCGCAGTACGAAAAAATGGGAAATATGCCGCATGGCCCTACACTTTCTGCCGCTCCAAGTTTTGGTAAGTTTCTATCAAATTAACATCTTGATGCAATTTTCAAAAACGATATATCTCGATCATTTTATATTTCCCATCTTCCACTTAATTGCAATATGGAAAACACTCGAGCACTTGTTCTGTTTTGAAGTATTACTTGTAACGCAATAAATAATGCGGCTTGATTTTTATTCCACGAATTCTTTGATTTTTATCAACTCTTCCCAATCCTTCGTTCAATTACACTGGATACAACTTTCCGGTGTAATTAATAATTCGCATATTAAATGCTGACTTTAGTATTTAACAAAGATCTTTTACCTTCACATAACTATTCCTCAACACACTATAATTATTATTAATATCAAATGAAAATGAATAAATAATAGCAGAATATTGTCCGTAATAATTGTTGCTTAGCTGACGGGAAAGGGGAATAATAATTTGGATGGTAAAGGATTAAACGCTTTTATTGTATTTAATAATTCCTATTGCAAATTTCGGAAGAAATTATTTCGAGTACATTTTTAAAGCGGTTGGAAATAAACGATTGAAGTCAAAGACTTCAATGCATGTATAAAAATTATTATTTCATGGCGATCGTTACACGGGATTAGTGAACTTTTGTGGAAATATAAAAGTTGAAATGTGAAAAACAAATATTCCAGACTTTGGCGAAGTAAATATGACCTGGTTTCCACGAAAAATTGCGGATTTGGATCAAGCTCAGAGAGTACTAATGTATGGATCGGAATTAGACGCGGATCATCCTGTATGTTTCAATTGCAATTCACAATTTCATTTTGATACATATTCGTTGAAAATGTAGCACGAGCTATCACGAATTTTTCTATTCCCTTAATTGTAGGGTTTCAAAGATTCAGTCTATCGTAAACGACGCGAACAATTCGCCGATATTGCTAAAAATTACAAGCAGTAAGTCAGATATGAAGAATTATTATTTATTAACTTCAGTGGTAAGAATTGAGAGATCTTTCGCGTAATTATCGTTTTTTTCAGCGGCCATCCGATTCCAAGGGTTCAATACATGCCAGAAGAAATTAGAACTTGGTGCGTAGATTTCTTTTTGCCTTTTTCATTTTTTTTTCTTTTATGAATAAACAACTACAAAACCGGATTCTAATAAATAGCATGCCATTTTAAAATGGACCACATAAGAATAGCCAAAAAACATAAAAAGAAGAAAGAAAAGTTTATCCATTACAAAGGAAGATCGGGAACTGAACATTCCAATTTCGATAAAACTTTGTGTAAATATTTATTAGACATATCTTAGAGGATAGCTGGTGTTTGAGCGCTGGACAGGACAAAGTGGACAAAAACTGTCATTTCACCCTGTAACTGCTTCGACGATAGGGGTATTGGATTCATGTTTTCCATGATCTGTTTCTTTTAAGAGACCTATTGAAAGGTTAATTTGCTTTGGGGCACTTTTTCCATCCTTATCCGGCTAGACCATTTGCCCGAAATAAGCTTCAGCACATAAGTGATGTGAATCAACAATACACGAGAAGCAGTACAAGAGCAAGATAAGCAGGACAAGTGGTACAGTGGCAGGACAGGCAGGAGAGGCATAGAATAGGCAGAAGAAATACAGGACAGGAAGAACAATCGCAAGACAGGCAGTGCATGCGCAGGGCAAGTAGTACAAAAACAGCAGAGACAGTACAAAAATAGGACCAGCCGTACAAGATTAGGATGAGTGGTACAGGGGCACGACAGGCATGAGAGGCTCAGGGCAGGAAGAAGAGGTACCAGGATAGGAGGGACAATCGCAAGACAGGCAGTCCATGCGCAGGACAAGCAGGGCAAGGAGTATAAAAGCAGCAAAGGCAGTACACTACTGGCAGAACAGGCAGGAGAGTCGCAAGACAGGCAGTGCATGCGGTACGTAGGACAAGTAGTACGAGTACAGGATACGCAGTACAGGAGAGTCACAGTACAGCACAGTCATAGGACAGGCAGGAGAGGAAAAAGAGTAGCGGTCAAGAACTTTTAACAGTGTATTAGTTTTAATAAATTCTTTATTCCTTAATTGTATTACATAACTGATTTGTATTACACATTATAAAATAAAATTATGTGCTTCTAAAACGCTGAGTTATTTATTTAATATATCCTGTCCTGGCTTCAAATTCCACGTTGAAACAATTTCACTCGCTTCTTCCGTTTTGTCTGACTTTTCACTGACTCGTACTACTTGTCAACTCGTCCAATCTATCCCGAAATGTGATTCAAATGGTAAATGAAGAAAACCAACAACTTCGAGTTGTATCTTTTCGTTCTGTCTGACTTTTCGCCGACTCGTACTACTTGCTCACTTGTGAAATTTTGCCGAAGAATCTTAGAACTGAATTCAGTGATATAAAGCGAAATTCCTCGGACCGACTTTTAACACCGTCTGACTTATCGTCGACTTTACTACTTGCTCACTTTAGAATTTTTCTGAAAAATTTGCAAATCCAGCAAGTAGTATAACCCGAAATTTCTCAGACCGACTTTCAGCTCCGTCTGACTTATCGTTGACTTTACTACTTGCTCACTTCGGAATTTTTCCGAAAAATTTGCAAATCCAGCAAGTAGTATAATCCGAAATTTCTCAGACCGACTTTTAGCTCCGTCTGACTTATCGTTGATTTTACTACTTGCTCACTTTGGAATTTTTCCGAAAAATTTGCAAATCCAGCAAGTAGTATAACCCGAAATTACTCAGACCGACTTTTAGCTCCGTCTGACTTATCGTCGACTTTACTACTTGCTCACTTTGGAATTTTTCCGAAAAATTTGCAAATCCAGCAAGTAGTATAACCCGAAATTTGTCAGACCGACTTTCAGCTCCGTCTGACTTATCGTTGACTTTACTACTTGCTCACTTTGGAATTTT
This sequence comes from Cerceris rybyensis, assembly GCA_910591515.1. Lineage (NCBI taxonomy): Eukaryota > Metazoa > Arthropoda > Insecta > Hymenoptera > Crabronidae > Cerceris > Cerceris rybyensis. The sequence continues at coordinate 14,389,711 of OU342790.1, forward strand.
TCCGAAAAATTTGTAAATCCAGCAAGTAGTATAACCCGAAATTTCTCAGACCGACTTTCAGCTCCGTCTGACTTATCATCGACTTTACTACTTGCTCACTTTGGAATTTTTCCGAAAAATTTGCAAATCCAGCAAGTAGTATAACCCGAAATTTCTCAGACCGACTTTTAGCTCCGTCTGACTTATCGTCGACTTTACTACTTGCTCACTTTGGAATTTTTCCGAAAAATTTGCAAATCCAGCAAGTAGTATAACCCGAAATTTCTCAGACCGACTTTCAGCTCCGTCTGACTTATCGTCGACTTTACTACTTGCTCATTTGTGAAATTTTTCCGAAAAATTTGCAGATCCAGCAAGTAGTATAACCCGAAATTTCTCAGACCGACTTTCAGCTCCGTCTGACTTATCGTCGACTTTACTACTTGCTCACTTGTGAAATTTTGCCGAAAAGTTTTCAATCCCGCAAGTAGTATAAACCAAAATATCTCAGACGAATTTCCACTCAGACTTCCTTGTCACTAACTCGTATCACTTACCTTATTTTGCTGCTCAAACTGATAAACCAGCTTAAAGTACTTATAATTTTAATACGCTTGTTAGACATTTGTAGAGACTATGGAATTTTAGGAATGGAACAAGAGAAGCGGTTAATAAGAACATTGTTTTTGATTTAATAAATTCTTTATTCATCATTTATAGTACAAAACATAAGCATATATGATATAATATTGATAAAATACAAGTGTGTGTTTCTAACAATAAGATTACAAATTAACTATTTAATAAGTACCGTCCTGGCCGTCCCTGTACCTGTCCTGGTTGTTCTATGCCTACCCTCGTTGTCCTGTGCTTGACTTGTTAGTCCTGCCTGTTCTGCCAGCCCTGCTTCGCCTGCCTTTCTCCCAGATGTTCCATTTTCCAAAAAATCAGATTCAGTAGGATTTCAAGAAATGGTATGACTTTAATTTAACTATTTTGCAGTATCTTTGGTTGTTCACAACCAACATACACGTACATAGAAAGAGTGCTCCGGGCAAAAGACTTGGTATCTCCCTGAATGTTGAAAACGGCCACGATATGTCCAATAAATATTTGTGCAAAGTTTTATAAAAATCGGAGTGTATCAGTTCCCAAATTTCCGTTATTAGATGGTTGCAAAATCAATTATTATTTCCGTCATTGGTCTCGTAAACACTGTAAATTAAGATAAAGTTATTAAAAATCCATTCCTTAGCATGATTTGCTTCTATCTTGATTTTCCATTTCGTTTCCCTGTGTGTTGGCTTGAGCATAAGAAGTAATGTCAGAGACGTATAATTACCGTCATCTGTAAAACTTCCTGCGTAAAAGTTTCCTCGTTAAATGAGATCATCGTGCGTGTTTTTTACAGCACGAAGGCAATCAATATCGAGGAAACTTCTTTTTCTTTTCGAAAACTTCTGTGATTTCTTCTATTCCTGATCGCAAAACACCGTCTGAATCTTGGCACTGCAAAACGAAGAAACCACTTCCGATCTTTCCTCTCGGCTATGTATGGAGAAACTAAGATTGGCTCCTGTTGAATGCACCCTTAATTGTCCTGATTTGATTTATCGTCACGATCGAGAAGCAAGCTACTTCTCTAATTCAATTTTCGCACAGCGAACACGAGGATAGCTCGAATAGACAACTGACTTTCAAAGTCAGAAAGATTTATCGACGAAAACGGGAATCTTTCAGGCCTCTTAAAGTGTATTCTGTTATTAAGTAATTAATAACTTCGTTGACAATCAATACGTGGAAATTTTCGTCTGTAAATTCATTGGAAAATAATCAATCTGAAATAATGAAATGAATGAACAACTCCTGTTCTTCTTCAGGGGTACTATTTTTCGAGAATTACATCAGCTTTATCAGAAGCATGCCTGCAAGGAATACCTGGAGAACTGGCCTAAATTAGTGAAATACTGTGGCTACAGGTAACATATTCGAAGCCCGAGCGAAATTATTCCGATATAAGATCCCTTACAAATTGTTCTTTTTAGAGAAGATAACATACCTCAGCTGGAAGATGTGAACGTTTTTCTAAAGCGTGAGTGTTCAACTGAGAATCCATTTGCATTTCACAAGTAGATAAGGAATTAGTTGACATATTGTTTTATTAGGGACAACGGGCTTTCAACTTAGACCTGTGGCTGGTTATCTTTCGCCAAGAGACTTTTTAGCAGGCCTTGCATTTCGAGTGTTTCATTGTACCCAATATATTCGACATTCGTCGGATCCATTTTACACTCCTGAACCGTGAGTGACATTTTATTAATTATGATTTTTAGCTGTTTCTTTTGTCATTTGTTCCTCGTTCCGAGTTTTTACTTACAATTAGACTTGTGCTCTAGAGTACCCTTTTAGTTCTACTAATGCACGAATCAATTACCAAACCGCTAGACGGTTGAACTTCTCGTTATTTCTGCAAAGTAATAATAGTTCCACCATATCGTAATATATATTGTTGTAACATATAATAATTAATAACTTCAATTTTTCCAATCTTCGCACTAGAACGCTTTCACTACCACAATTTTTATATTTAATATTTCTGTACTTCTTTTATTGTTTTCAAATTTCATCATTACCCTCAGAGACTGCTGTCACGAATTGCTGGGACATATGCCCCTTCTAGCAAATGCAAGTTTCGCACAATTCTCCCAAGAACTTGGTCTCGCTTCTCTTGGTGCATCGGACGAAGACATCGACAAATTAGCAACGGTAAGCTAATGTAAAGAAAAATAGTCTTTTGATTTTTTCGACCTATTGGAATTTTATATCGAATGCTGTTTAATGATTTCATGAAACGATTAAATGAGGCTACAATTTCTTTAAGCTTTACTTCTTTACCGTGGAGTTTGGATTGTGTAAACAAGACGGCATGTTACGTGTTTATGGAGCAGGCTTGTTGTCTTCCATTGCGGAATTAAAACATGCTGTATCAGCTCCAGAAAAGATCTACAGATTCGAACCGGATGTTACTTGCAAACAGGAATGCATCATTACTGCATTTCAGAACGCGTACTATTACACTGATAGTATCGAAGAAGCGAAGGAAAAGATGCGGTAAATGTATACTTCCATTTGTTACAATTTGTTCTTTAACACTTTATCTACTTCTTACTATTCTGGGTATTGGGGAGAAGTGGATATAGCTATCTGTAAAGCTTTAGAGCTGCAAAATTAAACTATAAACGAGTACTTGATTTGATTTGTTTCAAGTTGTTGTACCTTTATTTTATTATCATTCATAAAATCCGGCTTAGGAGGCTTAGGCTTAAATAGGCCTCTGATAGATAATTAATTAATACTTAATAATCGGAATAAGTACAGATATCGGTACTGGGCTATTTCTGGGTGGGCCTATATAATTTTTCCTAAATTGTCAATTAACTTATCAAATCAAAATGACTACAACAGTTTCAGCTGAAAAAGTTAAAAAAAGAAATCGCAACTATTATGAGCGAGAAGGTAGAAACTCATTCTCTCATTTGGTAGTCTTGAGTTCAAAAATCCCTTATCACCTCTCGATAATATAATATATACTCTCTATAATATTTGAAAAATATGTCTGTTTTTAGTGCGTTCGCAAAGCAAATTCAACGACCTTTTGGATTACGCTACAACCCCTATACTCAAACTGTCGAAGTTCTAACGGATACTCAGAAGATCACTGCAGTGATAAGCGAACTTCGAGGTGATCTTTGCATCGTTTCGAATGCACTGCGGAAGATTCACGAACAGGACGATACAGTTGACGTTGAAAGGATAACGAGCCTGTTAACGCAAGGTATCGAATTACCTGCTGATAATTCTTCCTCGGACAGCGATGAAGCTGATAAGAGCGCCATTGAAACAACCCCAATGAACTTAGAAGATCAAAATGGCAAGGAATATTCAACCAAATTTAATACACCTAACATAGATTAAGCGAGGTTTTCTAATAGATGGTTAGAAAATTATACCTATGTGTTGTAAATTGTTCCAATACTAGTTATGGTATTGTAGCTAACGCGTATCACAATGGAACTTGACTAGTACCGATCAAAGACTATTTAATGAATTAGGAATCGAAAGTACATTTTATTCTAGTCGAATGTAGTAGATGTGCGCTCAATAAGTTTTGCTTATAGAATTATTTGTATAAATGTGTTGTAATGTCAAATAAAGATGTAATTATGAATGCAATTGAAGTATTTAATTTTCTTGTAACCCTGTTCTCCTTATTTATTATACATTACATTTATGTTCTTTGAATCATAGTGTATATCATAATTTGCATTGGATATTAAAAGTGTGGGATCAGAATCGCTGGTAGGGATGAATACGAATTAAACTCAACAAGGAAGATTAGTATAAAATAAAATCGTCTTACTTCTTTATTTGTTAAAAAAAAAATGAATGCAATAGAATCGTCGCACGTCTTTACTCGTCGATTCTCATCTTACGTCTGGAACGTCGTCTGACGACGCTCGCCTTCGTCGCCGTAAAAGAACTTAATAAATATATATATACTAACGTGGTTTCATAAGATTTCACCACTGCTCGAAACACCATGCGTTAGTCGCATAATAAAAATAAATTAAAATAAGTCTTTTCGACTTCACAAAAGGAGAATTAATTTCGAGGCATATAAATCTGAATGTTTTTTTGTCGAGAAATTATGGAACTTTTACAATGACAGGGTTGTGTCACAAAATGGAGGAAAGGTGGTCGAACAGAATGACATAAATTTGGTTTAATAAACTTCATTTCAAATGTGAAGAAAATTATTTAACTTTTAAAATAGAAAGGAAGTTTTTCTCTAACCCAATACGTTCTTCATAGCGACCATTTTGTAGGGACGATATTTACAGGTACCTACACAATTTGCCGTGTAAAATTTACGTTTTTTTGATCGGCTATCGGTAAAAAACACTTGGAAATTGTTGAATTCTTCTTCTCTATTTTCGTGGTTATTATTAATAATACATCTTTTATACGACAATTTCCTTGCATTGGTCGTACACTCATCTAATTTCATGTGTGGTTGCAAAAAGAGTTATTCTTCAAGGGTTATTTCTATGAAGAGAATGACTATATAGCACTTTCTAGGTTTCCTCGTTTACTTTCACACACCTGTCTCACCTTTCGTGATTATATTTATATAGGTGCATGCGATTGAAAGTTCGTAGAGGTTATTTTAAATTATAATATATCAATTGCTGCTGGAATGAATAGAAAGTACAAGAATGCAATTGCGAAATATTCAATGCATTAAGATCTGCCGAGGACAGTTAAGTTGATATTTTCACAATACGTGGAATAGTAAATACTGAATGGGAGAAAAAGGAGCGTCCGTCAGGTGAAGCAAATAATGATTTGTCGGCGGAATGATTAATCGAACGGACACTCCTTAAGGTTGACGATGCCGTACCTTCCGCTACCGGGAAGGTAACGTATAATTCTAAAGTAGACAAATATATGTTGCCTTAATAAACATATTTTGCAATAAGCTCCTTGCAAAAATATGGCGCAAATACAAACTTCGGGCGCCGATGGGCTACCGAAACATTTTGTTACCGCTATGCGTACGCTTTTCGATATAATGGACGATCAAAATACTGGTTTTGTCAAATTTTCGGACATCGAAGGTCGATGGCAAGATGATGGAACACAAGGCCTTCCAAAAGGAGTTTTAGATAGTCTTAAGAAAGTTACACCGCCCAATGGTTTACTCTCTTTTGAAAGATTTTGCGCAGGACTTAAAATTTGTTTGTTACAAATTCAAGCTGAAACAGATTCTAAAAAACATGGTGGACAACCAAATAGACCACCATCCGCTCCGATTCTTATTCCTGAAAGTCAAAATAAATCTTCATGGATGTCTCCCAATACGGCTACTATAAGACCGAACAATGCTATGTCCCAGCAACGTACTTTAAGTATGCCACAGCTACTACCTGGTCGTAAGGATGCTAATATGCAATTAGAATTAATGGATGGCAGAGGTGGAGGTGAATCAAAGTTAAATAAAGCATATGGACCTCCAAAACCCCCCAGAACAGGTGCAGCATTAGAAGCTAGAAATTTGAATTCGGATAGAAATTTTGATAAGTCTGAAATTCGAACTGTCCTGCAAAACTGGCAAATGGGATTATTAATGAGCGATGAAAAGGCAATAGATAAACGACATCTACCTATTGCAAACTATAGATCGGATACCAGAATGTTACTGAGACCGACTCGAGCATTAGGAGATGGTAAAGCTGTTGAATTACAAAGTAATCAACTAGGTCTTCAGTCTAAGAAACAACTTAATCGACGCAGAGAACCAAGGCGTCATACGTTGCAGAATGGTATTGATTATAATATGGTAAAGATGTTCTCCTCTAGGATTCCCAACTAACGATTGGTAATTGGTTTTGGGCATGCATGAAATTTGGTTACTGTTAACGTAAAAATAACTAAAATCAACTAAAATATTGTATATATATGTAAATGTGCAAGGTGTAATAGAATAATGTTCTATGTGAAATTCTTATAGTTATCATAGTTGGGAAGCCTGTTTTCTGATGTTTTTTAAAGAAAACTTTTCAACAATATGTCTGCCTTTTAGATGAAACGAATGAAGCAAATTGAACAAGAAAAAGATGTGCTACTGCAAGGTCTAGCTGCAGTTGATAAAGCTAGAGAATGGTACTTGAAACAAATTTCTGCCACTCAGGAAAAAATTAAACATCTTGGACGAATGGGCTCCCATGTGGTATTAGAAAATCCTCTAATTTTATGAAATTACTCATTTTCTTCATCAGAACTGAATTTTCTTTTCTTCACGTTCAACTTACTTCAGGAACAATGGACGGAAGCGCAGCAAGAACGTTTGGAATTACAGCGTGCTCGAGTTCTAGAAGTTAATAGACATTTAGCTGCCTTGATCAGCAGTTGGGAACGGGGTGGACTACCACTTCATATGAATCTTGCTTTCCTTAGTACTCCAACGTCAGCTCAACTTCAACAAGACATGCTTTCCAGGCTAAAACAACAAAATCATAAATTAACGGAGGTATAAAACTACCTTATACCTTTAAATCAAAACTTGAAGTATGGGAAGTATATAATTGACATGCGAATTAAAATTACAAAATAGGAAGTTAGCAAGAAAAGCCAACGAATAGCGTTACTTGAACAAGAAAAGGACAATTTGGTGCGAGAGTTGTATAATAGACAATCTGGTATGGTTCAGTCTCGAAGAGCAACGATGTTCCACGAGCAACATGATCAAACATTCATGTAAGGTACTAACAGTAACTGTAACAATCTCTTTACGTTTAACATGGGATTTTGTTCATCAGAGAATTTTTTTTTAGAATATAAATTACCCAATCGATTATCGTCAAAGAGATTCGTCTTTAAAGATGTATTACGGAAATACGATCGAGCTTTAAAAAAAAAGGAGAAATAAGCTGATAATGCTCTTTCATAAACTCGAACTTCGGATTAAATTTGCTAAATATTTGTTAATAGTCTAATGATCAAATTTAATTGTATCTTATAAACAATGTACTTTAGAATCTGTATAATCCGTCCAAAAATCTAAACGCTAAGGTACACTCAATAAATTATTCTAATTGATAACCAGTCTTGTCTTAACTTTGATTCTATTATAGGATTGCAATTTCATCTTACTTCATGTATATTTTTATTACGATAACGCGCCGTTATGTACTTGACACAAAATTGAAATTTGCTGTTCTCATTAATATCAATTTTTAAACAAATAAATTTGTTATGAATCTCCGTCTCCGTGACATGCACGAGCCGATTTCCGGTCTTATGGTCGTAGTGTCAAGTGTTATCTGACATTAAAACATGATAATACTCTTACCTAATTAGACGACTATATTATTAGCCTGAAATTACATTCGTGAATATAGAGAAGACATTGGGACATTGAATTTATTTTAACCAGAAAAGTGTAAAGTACAGATTAAAAAATAAATACTCGTATGCAAACATCGTCCGTCGAAATGATACTGGACTTGCCCTTTGCTTCGCTCCAGATCGCTCAAAGTAAACGTGACGAATACCGTCACGATGAAAAGTGCGTACACGAAAAGAAAACTCTAAAATACCAAACGAACACGTTTTACTTCAAGCTTTGAAAATTAATGGTACTTTCTGTCGACCATATGTTCTCTACTCGACGAAATGTGTGTCGGGTCGCAAAACAGACGAAACTAATCCTGAAAAGAAAATAACATACACATGGGACACCGTAAACTTCAGGTCACAGCGTTTATAATCCCATAAAGCAATATAAATTTTCAGAATGGAAGCGACTAAACTAATAATTGTAACAATACAATTATAATAATTCTACTAATTCACTATTTTCAATTTAGGAGAAATTTCAGAAAGAATCATGATAAACTATTATCAATCACAATTTACACTTAGTACATCAGTAAAAATGGAAAGATTGCTATTTTAGAAGAATCACCGGGAAGCATCAGCGCGTCGGGTCGCCGCCAACCGGCGACCGATTTACACCCCACGCATTGTTTTCTTGGTGCTGCCACATTAGTCGCATTTCGTTAATAGTCGTTGAGAGGTAGTTGCCTTCTTGCCTGCAGTTACCGAGAGCCCCGAGAGCGATTCGTTTAGTTCAGTCCGGTTCAGTCAGTTCGGTCAGCGCGGCTCGGTGAGCATCATCGCTCCTCGGTACGAGCAAGCACGAGCGCACGAGTTTTAGCAACGCGATAGCGAGCGTGCGAATAAGTACGTACCCCTTTAGTAAGAACGGCTTTTGACCCCTTTGCGTTCAAGCAAAAGCCTACTCGCAGGCGCAGGTCGTCGATCTCTACTTCGGGTTCATTCTCGAATATCTGGATTATCATTATCGGACACTTTCGCTGTGTTTCTCTGTTAACATCTTTAGGCTCACCATGCTCCCGAGACTGGCGTTACAGACTATTCTTCTACTCGTAATTATAGGTATGATTCATTAAGATTTATATTAGTCTCGTATTTGTATCATGAGTGTAATAATATTATTTATGATATTTCTTCAAATACGGTAGAAAGTTATACGGACTTAATTGAAATGTGGTAATCGTAATGTGAATCAGACAATATCGCCGATGGTGGAGGATGTATAATTGATAAAAATTAATTGGTTTTTGCGAATACTGATATTACAGAAGCTTCTAAGCGAGCATGTTTAAAGATATGTTATTTGATAAAGCGAGAAGAAATAACTTTTTTACAATGCGAAGAAATCTATTTTCTCCTGATTGTGGACAATAAAGTTCGGCTGCAGTTAACGCATCAAATTTTAATAATTCATAATAGATCAGACTCGAAGCATCTCGGCAAAGATGTAAAAGAAAATGATGTTTCTTGTCGCTTTATTTCGTATATTTGAAATAATTTGAACAGTATAAAACTACTCGAGGGAACGATAAAAAAGAATACCTTTAAACATCTTATCGGACTGTACTAGGATCGTTCTTTCAAATGCTTATCTCTCGTTCTATGCTTTCTCAACGTTTCTTTCTCCAAGGGGGCTCAAGTTGAAGCGTTGTGTTTCAACTCCGAGAAGCCGTAGAGATCGAATGAAACGTATCGCGAGAAATGATAATTTTGGATATAACAATTAATTCCGCAGCGAGTAAATGTTATAATCGTTTGTTTAACAGAGTCGGTTCATTCGCCGAGTAGCGAGCAGATAAAGTATTACGATAATGAAATGTGCTTTTAACGATGCACAATCCGAATCCCCTCGTACTGATTACACCTCGTAATTTATCATTCGCAATTAATAATCGTTATTGTTATAAGAAAACCAAAGGGAACGGTACATCGTATGGGAGCTTCTATTAGAGTGCTATTTCGGTCGACAATTAACGGATTCGTTTCACGTTTAAAGATCAATTAACCCACGCAAGCATGCTTTTATCTCGTTAAACATTTATCAATTTAGACAAGTGGGAAGTGCAATGGGCACATCCGGCACAAATAGTTGCCTCTGTCACTGCGTTTCATCGTAGCATTATCTCTTCTCGGGGTAAATAAACCTTAGATATGCTCTCATCTATACTGTGCTCACTTGAAAGTATTATAGAAAATCATTTACGATACATTCATGAATGCGTTTCGTTGAAAAAATTCGTCTTACTCCTTTTAATTCCGAAAGGTAAATTTAGTAAATTAAGAGACCATTTCATTGAATGGGTAAACGATATTAAAGCTCTGCCAGCAATATACTTCTAATCGCATTATAATAAGATCTGTGTGAATGTTATTCCTACTTCATTTCATATTAATATGGATATTATTTTATGTTAACATATTGCAATTATTTCTCAGATATAGCTCCTCATTTTAGATTACGTTCGAACTGATCTATTTCTGTTTTCTGTCTATTATTTAATTCGCATTAGAATTATTCGTAATTTTAAATAAATCGATGATATCATATTGCAAATGATTTTGCCGATTTAGGGAGTTAATTTTACTTTTACAATAGGTACTCTGTCGCAAGCATGCGACTTAGATCAGATGCAGTATGGATGTCGTATCTACAATGCACAATGCAGCTGCGGTTACGGATGTTCTTCCGAGTACAGATATAACAATAACGAAGATTGTAAGGAAGCTCTAAGAGGTAATAGTCTTCGGAATTTCTTATATAAAACAACAGTAGCTGATCTTACCACAATTCTTTTTTCTATAGAAATAAATAAATAAATGTATAAGATATATATTTCTACAAGATATCTACACGTAGATGTTTGAAAATGAATTGAATTCCTTTTGAAACTTCGTAGATTCAAGACTTACATCTTGAAATTCCCAGAAAGTTAATTGCTTTTTTGTAGTATTCATAGGCGACACATCCGGTTCGGTATCGATTTAATGTGATACCCTAAGACGCACATGGCGTGTCGTCAATTTCTTTTCCGTTAATGTCGAAGAAGAATTATTAATGATTAATTAATAAAACTCATGTTTAATTAAAATTATAATTTTCTCCTTACGTAGGCAGACGTAGCGATATATGCTACAGGACGAAACCTTGCTTGAATGGAGGATCTTGTCTTCAAATATCATCGGAGCCTGGATTTAAATGCCGTTGCGAGGGAACTGGATATTACGGAGCGCGATGTGATAAACGTTAGTATTTGTAGTCGTTGGCGGGAGATAATAATATTTACGGCTTTGCAGTCTCAGATATACATTTTTCATCCAATTTTGAATTAATTACGAACGTTGCAACATGGGCTATTGTAGCTTTAAAAAATTCCAATATATCTTCGTACAACTTGGAAAATCTGGTAGTAAACAGAATAAAATAAGTAAAAATGTTGTTTCACGTTGTTAGTCATCATAGTCGCTATAAGAATGAATTTGAATTCACGGACAATGTATATGTAGTCGCGCCTGACGTAGTGGATTGTTCAATGATGATTTTTTTTTGCAGCATGCCCAGGACCAAATAATCTACGCTTCCGAGGATCGTTTCCTTACGAATGTGTTGTAATCTGATTTTCGTTGTTTCTTAATCTCATCTACTCGAAATCGTACACATCCAAAACACTAGGTGTAAAATATGAAAAAATTACTGCAAACTTTACACATCTTTGTACATACATAATAAACACATCGGATATCATAGTCCACCTACCAATATTTTTTCCTGTCGTAATTCTTTATAGTATAAGACACTTTTTACCGACTCTAGAATACTTTACTAACGAAAGTACATCATGAAATCTGACCATGCAAGAATATAATAAGGAATACATGTTAAATATAAGAGATACTCAAGATTTTAACATATACTGCAGAAGCCTTACGATGCATAGAAAGTAGATATGCTTGATACTTCCAATGTTTATTCATCAATAATTTTACAATATGTATGCACATGATGTGTTGGATCCATGAGGTTTCAGACAAACGTTCAGTTTGTATTGTGCTTGTGTGATGCACTTTACGTTATTACTTCTTTACTCCTGTCACCTATTTCTACATAATGCCACATGTACCTCAGTTAGTGTCTCTGATTGCAAAACTTATAAAATGCAATTTCTTTTACTCTTTACATAAGTATTTTTTGTAGTTTTTAATATTATATATCCACTGAATTCGTAATACTAGTTTGATTTTACAACACGAGACTGCATCAGGAACTTAACATGTTATATATATTTATATATAATATATTATCTAGGACAAACAATTGTCCAGTTGCAACTTCTTTTTTTTGTTTTTCTTTACAAATTCATAGACATTCTCTCAACATAGTGACGAGGTACAATAATTTATATAGCAAAACGCGTATCTGTTTCTCTCACAATAGAATTATGCAAATCCGTAAGTTTCAGCAAGTGATCATATGCATTTTCTTCTCCTCCGATTATATGGCCAATCGATATCTCATGTGACTTGAATTACATCTATTGTACATTTATACTGATTGTGGTGTCCATCATGGGTAAAACAAATAATCCAAAGAAAATAATATAAATAAAAATTGTATCAACATGTACGTATATTTTTATAAAGAGAGATAGGACATTGTCTTTGAACATTATAAACAGGCAGGTTGTCAACGATTTCGTATGAAATTATCATCTGGATTGTAACTTCGTTTTAATGAACATAACGAATTAAATATTCGCAAAATTTCTATTAAAGTATAAATATAATAATTCGAAGTTTCAATAATGTTTTGCAATTATGATTCATGATTATAAAACACAATATCCGTTATTATACACTTCTAAAGTTGAAAAATTTTCCAAGACTCAGGTCTGAGAAAAATTAAAAATTGGACAAACTGCCTCCCTGTTTGTCTTCGTATTTTTTTTTCATGAGATGATAAAATGTTTCGTTGTTTTTTTTTCTTTTTTATTTTATATTCTTCCTTTCCTCAACAAGACCATGATCCAATTCACTGATTATTATCAATATTATTATTGTTGTGACATTAGTCTCAATTTGGCAAATGTTTACGATCATGCTTATAATAATAATCTCGGTACCGAAGTGTATGGACTAAAAACAAGTAATGTAGATTACAATTTGGATAAGCAATGGCCATTTCATTACGGCATTACTCTTGGATGGCACCAGGGGTATGCTGGAATCTTTCCTGGCTGAAACCACGTGTACCGTCTGGCCCTCTTGGTTGTCGAACTACTGTTAATTTTGGGCCTGATTCTTCCACAGATATGGTGCGCAATCGGCTTATCAAACGTTCGGGTCGTTGTTGAACAGCGTCACTATAAATGGTTAAGAAAAATGTATAAACATGTTATGATATGAAAGAAAAAGATATCTGAGAAAAAGAATGATGTTACTTTACGATCTTATAATTTACCTTAAACGTGTTACATTGCAAGCCGATGATTTACCAGTACGCTGATTAATGACCAAAACAAATTCAACCTGATCTCCTGGCTGTAGTATCGCATGATCTCGAACTTCGTTCATGTGGAAGAATAACTTCTTGCCCTCGTCTACCTCATAAGCAAGAAAACCAAAGGGACCTTTAACCGCATACACCGTTGCTCTTCTCTTTTTCCTGACTGCTACGATATTACAAGCATGACCTACTGAATCCACCTGTAATTGTACAGGATCACCAGCCTGTAATAGCTCGCGTTTGTTCACAAGCCCCATAATTCCGAACTCATATTCCGGAGTATCTTCTTCTTCGTTAGTGGCATTAATTTTTATTAAGCCAGCATACTCAGCCTGGTCAGGGTTTGCACTTCTTAAAGGTCTTATGACCGTTCCATCAAGTACACTGCTAACTGCTGTTGGCCTAGGAATGCTTCCGCGAGGTACTAATTTAACAGAGTCCGCGGCTATACAACTTCCGTTACCTCTACCATTCCCGGAACTGATTGTACATTCGATATCAGCTCCTAATTCCAAAACGCTAGCATCTCCTTCAAAGTTGCTAAAAAGTTATAATACATAACGTATAATTATTGATACATTTTAAACGGTAAAAAATTATATGAATAATTAATAGGCATTTTTTCGATCGTATCAATCTTTTACCTGAAGTGAAAAAATATTTCTTTATCATGATTTACAGTCTCGATAAAACCAAATCCATCTTTGAGAGCAACAATAAAGCCTTGACAAACTTGATCGTTCAATTTCTTGTGACCGTTCTGAATTTTCTCACCAGAAAAATTGATCATAGATATGTCAACGGCAACAAGTTCCTTATTTCGTTTTACTTGGCAGATACTAAATTGAACCTAAAATGTTCATAATTCTCAAACACTGCGTGTTAAAAATATTTACACGAATTATTGACAAATTAAACAATGTCTGCTTTACCTTGTCACCTAGTCTCGGAATATTTTTAGGGTCGCAATCTTTACTAAAGAAAATAACGCTCTTTTGTTGATTTTCTTTCATATATCCAATCAGACCCGGCTCAATGCCATTTATATCCTGAATTATAGTACCTAGTAAATCCTTTTCTATAATTGTTTCAAATTGAACAGTACCAGCTGGCAGATGTTTCAATCTAATCGCACTTTGTCGAGTATTTGAAAATGACGAGGAAGGATCCTGAAAGCAATGTACTTAGTTAAAAGAATATTCAATGGTATCGTAATTAATTTTATGATTTTCATTTCTTACTTGAATTACTGTAAACTCGATTTCATCTCCTACGCTAATTTCTCTGTCAACATCGAGGACTTCATTAAAATGAAAGAAAAGCCTTGTGTCTCGATCTACACAACGAATAAAGCCAAATCCATCCTTGAGTGCAACTATAACGCCTTGTTCTCGCCTCTCACCAGATACAGTGAAAGATTCGGGCAATAATAATATCTCAGTTGCTCTTTTGAGCTGATCTCTAGTATCTGTAGCAATACGAAATTGGACCCAATCGCCATGCCTAGAATATCATATGTAATGTCAATTAAAATTTGTCTAAACAAGTACAATTTTTTAGTTTATAATATTACCTGAGAGTAAAGTCTCCCTTTTGATCTTTGTCACCGAAAGGAACTTCTACTTCAGAATGATCTGTATCTCTATATCGAATTCTTCCAGGTAATGGGTCGTTTTGATGACGAGCTGCAGTCCCTCTTTCCAGAGGCTTTAATACTTGTCCCTTTACTACTTCATTGCTGACGTCTTCGAAAACTATCGAACCCGGTGGTAACTTGGTAATATTGCAAGCCACCGCCTTTCCCTTAAGATATATTAAATAGGATTATATTTTTATATAAAAAGAAGATCAAAGTTAAACGGTTTATCATATAATACAAATTCATATCTTTACATTTCGAGTCTGTATTGTGAATTCAACATCATCGCCTAATTTAAGTTCCTCTTTCATAGATTTAGCCTCACTAAAGTGGAAGAAAATTTCCTTAACTACATCAGCACGTTCAATGAAGCCAAAATATTCTTTCATCGAGCATACTACTCCACGGTAACGAACTGGATTCACTAGGTTTTCTAGCCTTATATGGCATGCACCCAAATTTCCACTGCAATTGTTCGTAAATTATTGATTTCTACTGATAGACTCTTCGTATTTCTAATCAGATAAGAATAATATACCGTTGATTGGTAGCAATTTGAAATGATACTTTATCACCGGCAAGTAAAGTGACATTTCCTTCAACATCGTCTTTTGTATATGGCAGAAAAAAACATTCTCCCCTATTTTCGTAACTGATGCGACCTTGTGAATCACCGCTTGCCTGTAATTCTGTTGTCACATTTCCAGTAACTCTTGCTTCACTCAGGACCTAAAAAATAGAAGTTTCAATTAACTTTGATATCTGTATTCTTGTCTTGGCTATTAAAAAAGTAATGAAATAATGCAATATTCTATATATCGATATACTAACAACTTCTGGAGCAATCTTGCTGACTGTACTAGCAATAGGTTTGCCTGTTCGTCGATCGTAAGTCATTTCAAATTCCACAGAATCTCCAAGTTTTAAGTGTTCTATGATACCCCTAAATTGGCTAAAGTGAAAGAACAATCTTGCTTGCCTCTCACAACATTGTATGAATCCATAAGAATGCTGAAAGAAATGTAAAAAAGATTTTAAAATTTTGATAAATGACTAAATTATTTGTTGTATAAAACGAATTAAATGCTTACTAATAGTTTTTCAATTATGCCAGTTTCCCGAGTTCCTTGATTTCCAGATTGATCCTGATAACTAGAATTGTTAGATGCTGGCTCTCCTGTACAGCCAACGTTTGCTTCTACACCAGTGTATGTTCCAAAAGAAAATCTAGTAGCTCCATTACGTGGCATTTGGGCACCAGGGTAACTTCCGTATGTAGTAGTATTTTTTCCACACCCAGGTGATGAACTCATGTATTGATCTCCACTATAGTTGGTACCATTTCTATAGTTATTAGTTGTAGGTTGATGCGATCCCATTATAACTTTGGGACTTTGTATAGCCATTGACTTAAAATCAAGTATTGCAGGGTCAGAGTCCGTGATTGGCGGCCGGAACGTTTTCCACTGAGGATTGTTGGACATTGTCTCAAATTTGCACAGTTTTAAGTGTAATCTTTATGTATAAGTTTTACTTTTTTTTCTTGAAACAATTACTTAATTTCTCGTATGTTCACTTCTGTTTCACCACAATATATATATACTTATATTTAAAAATTTTTAGTCTTTTCAATTATTTAAGTGTTAACATAGATATCACAGAACGGTTCTTGGTACCTTATATCTTTGTTCACTATTATAATGTTACAAGAACTTAATACAGAGGAAGAGAGGCTGTTTAAAATGCCGCAGAAATGCAGGCTTCTTTGTAACCAAAAAGTGGAAGGAAGGTGTTTTAAGATTACTTCAATGTGTGTCATAAATTATTTATCGGAGAGTACCCGGGCAACTCTGTGCGAACTTGGCACTCTTTAAATACAGATACAGGTGTTCTATTTAATCAAGCAGAGCAGCACAATCTCAGCCGCAATCACAATCACGGTCACTTTATGGCTCACCTAACTCTTTCTCACAAAGCTTTGTTGTGTACACAATATACAAATGAACAATGTAGTTAATGTCAAATTACGAATTAATACAAGTACAAAATTCTTAGCACGTCATATACCATTGATACTTTCCATATGCATGAGCATTATAACAGTCGTTTGATATTTACTCAATTTAGCATTCACTAGAACAACCGTGTTCTTTTTAAACATCAGTCATCCCTTATAAAAGGTGTAAATCAAAAAACATAGGAGATTTTAAAGGATAAATGTTGACTTGAAAATCCTCAGATGTCTTCAATGCGTGCTGAGTGTGATTGTGTTGTTTCAATACTTTTATATTAATGTTTCCTTCTTCAGCATTTGATTGTGGAATTTACAGTGAACCTTGGTTTCAAAAGTGTCCTAAACTAACAATTACACAAGCTGCAAGAAAAAAAAGAATATTCTGTTAATTTACACAATATTATTATACACTGTATAAATATATCATTTATAATAATTAATGTCTTATATGACTACGAGCTTTATTCACAAAAGATTTTAATGAATGTAAATCTAAATTTTCCTTTACATATATATTACCTGTTATAGTAGTATTTTAATTATACATATAAACTTATATTTATATATTTCATTAATATTTAACTTAGTATTAAAAATTACTATATAACTATTATATGAGTTACTATATGCATTATTACAAAGTTCTTGCTATGCAAACATAATACTAGCAACTATGTAAATATCTAATTACTTAATCTGGTGCTAATTTGTAAAATAACACAGAATCTCATTGCAATAAGTTACTAATTTCTAGATTGTTTCATAACTATGAAAACATCACATAATGTTAAAATTACTTGATCTTGTTAGATAAAGAGTTTTTAAACACTTTTCAATAAACATTTCTTATTAAGATAATAAGATATAAGTTTAAAGGTAATATCCCACAAGACATATATATGTTATTGTATATACTATAATATACACCCTATAACAATAGTTCAGAACATACTAGAAGGAGTATATCTATGGCAAAATAATCATAGCAATTAAAGTATTAATATAGGATAAACAAACAAACATACAAGCAAATTTTTGATTATGTGGCATACGATTACAATATGTATAACACATTTGCTCCATTTTATTTGTGATTAGATGCAGCATAAATAAGTATTCCCTATAATTGAACACCAGCTTGACATTGACTTTGAATAGTCCAAACAGTTCTTTTATCATGATGTTTTTTACTCATTCCAAATTTGTGCTTTCCAATGTTACATGAATAACCGAAATATAATGATCGTTTACGATTTAAAATATAGCTCTCGAACTTTGCTCTAAATAGGATGCAATTCTTGAACACCCACATGAAAATATTTGAAATACAAAAAAAAGGACAAAAAAGGGAGAAGACGTAGTTATCGTTAATTTACTTGAAGAACAAATTATTCTACGTATTTGTACCAAAAAGTCTCACACAACTGGAAGTTAATTGAAACTCATGATGTACACTATATAGGTATGACTCCAAAACAAAAATTCAGAATATTGTATGTGCTCGCCAGTTACGAGATTCTAATTTTTTATAAGCTCGGTCATTTCTTCGGTTGCCGTAAAGACTACCGATGTTTCGTATGCTTATGGAATATCGATGGAATCGTCGTAAAGCTATTAGTTCTGTGAATTCTGAATGTTTCGATGGAAAGCTCGTAATCGAACGACATTAGAAAGTTTTGTAAAACTCACCACGACACAGCACAGCACTGACGACATGCCGCCATGTTGAATGTCAACACTCAGCATTCACATACAAAACAGGAGCAACCACGAAGCGGCTGCGGTTGAAATCTTAGTTCATAGCCTTTTTGTAATGCAACGATGGAAATGAATATTCGCTTGTCTTATAATTTATTGAGAAACATAAATTTACATGAAATATCATTAGTTGCTTTAAAATATTTTTTTCAATGTGAAATACTTAAATTACTGACAACTCTAACGGAATACAATCGAATCGAAAAGATATTCGAACCGAATACGAAACGAGAAACTGGAAATAATTTTTTAGGAAGGTATGTTCGGAAATTTGCCGTACTTAATGTGCTAATTTAACGATCGTAAATAAAGTGGGAAAAACTGACTACATTTGATATTAAAAATTTTTTAAGTTTTTATTTTAATCGTTTTTGCGCAAAGGGAGATAGAATGAAAATTTTCTAATAAAAATTTCAGAGCAATTGATATGGTTATAATTCAAAAAATAATTGATCAAACAGATATATTTTAAACGTGATAAATACTTGAAAAGTTTTAACATATATATTTTCTTTATTTATACATTTTGTTTTAAAATTTTTTTTCTTTTATTGGTATATAAAGTGACACATACGTCCGACGAACTAATTACGCATAATTTACAAAATAAAATTTATTTTAGTAACAATATCAAAAGATTCTCGCAGGCATTGTTAAGTGTTTAACTTTTGAGAGGTCTCTGTATTTGACGGTCTTGAATATATACCGAATCGATTCAATCGACGCCAGCGTATATCTTCAGGGTCTGGTGTCGATGGAGCAGTAACACATTCTAAACTTAATTGTAGGGCTCTCTTTAATTCATCATCTTCGTCCATATCGTCCGCAACATTAATTATACGCGTCGTTTCATCATTTTTATGGAGATCCAATCTCAATTTAAGATTCTCGTCGATATCGTACTTTTTATTGTCTTCCAAGCTTAATTGCACAGCTCTCTGTAGTTCTGCATTTTCATCATCATTGTCTTCCTCTTTTCCTTCAATTCTTATAGGAATTATCCTTTCTCGTGGTTTGCTTGCTACTGTTTCATCTGTAGATGATCTAGCACAGGTACCTGGTATTACATTTTGAATTAAAGGTACAGATGTAGATATTTTTGATGTACTGGCTGTATGTGGCACTGTAAGTTCTCCTACAGCAAGAGCGGTTCTTAGAAGTTCATCTTCAGCCTTAGTACCTAAACGATAACCTTTGGACATTGCCATTGTATCAGTTTTTATATTAGCTTTCCCTTTTGGTACTATTACTGGATTTTTCATTAGAACATCTTCTGCAGGACATTGTGGAAATGTGCCAATAACAATAAAAATAGAATAACCTGTGAAATATAAATTTGTAACTAAGAAGTTATATTCAATGTTATTGCATTATATTTAAGGATGTACCTTCTTGTAACAATTGAGCTAAATACATTGCAAGATAAGTATCTGATATAAGTTGTGGTCCATTTAACATTGAATTTAAATTAAACCACTGTGTTCCAAGCTTCCTTATTGTAAACCAATGACCTTTATAATTACAAATATATGCTTTCATCTGTCTGAAAATTATAGGTACTCATTATCATAAATTCCCGTTACTTATTACCATAAATATATTTGACGATGAGCGTAACAATGCAGATGATGTCCAAGCATGTTTCAGGTGATAGTATAATGTATTTTCTACTCTTAATTTGTTAATATTTTAGTTGTGAATTCGAATGTAATAATTAGTTGCAATGCCGACATGATTTTAAGTTATGATAGGTGAAATAATGAAGGAGTAAATAATAACCTACGAAGGATCGTTCTGTGCTACTAAAGCTGCTGATTCCGTACTACTGTATGGGACTAGCTCTAAGCCCCAAACTTTTAAAGCACTGCTAATGACTTGAACAGAAAAGTATCCACTGTCGTCCATATTGCCCGATGGTTGCTAAACAAAATAATTATTTTTGATTTATGCAGTTATCAGATTTTCAAAAGCGAAGAAAAAAAAAACAATCATAATAATGCCAACCTCTAGAAAGAGCTTATAATTTTCACTATCAACGCCGGATTCTGCCATCCTTATCCTTTCCTCCTCATCCATTTGATGTCCAAAATTGGCAAGGTCCACAGCATTGAAATATGGACCTTGTAAAAGTGCATTTAAACAATGTTGAGCGCATAAATATCCTTCTTGCTATAATATATTTTTTAATTAGTACACGATACGTTAAGTATATAGAAATAATTCATTTTCTCTTACGTGTATTATTCTTTACCTTCTCGTGAAATATGCTTTCCATCTTATCGGCTTTTCTTCGGTGCAGTATAAATAATGAACGGTCATTAAGTAAATAATGATATTAAAAATACTACAATTCCGTATCCCAAAAGATTTCTACGATCAAACGTCACCCACAAAAATATTTTTTAGTTACAGCAGGAAATATATAGTATTTAGTGAAGTGCACTTCCGTAATGATGTCATTGCAATGTACTCTGCAGTATTGCCATCTTACAATGAATTTAACAATTATACATTGTAAACAAAATTTAGACTATGAGTAAGGCTATTCAATTTAAATAAGTTATATATTTTCTGAAAACTAATAGCATATAATGTGTATATCCTAAATATTAAATAGTTCTTATAATCAGGATAATAATAATTGACGAAAAAATTATAGATATCGTATCACGAAACACAAGGGACCAAACATGAATATGCTATATAGTCTATAATCATATCAGTTTAAGAAGAAAGAACGCTTTTACATTAAAAATGTATAAAATACGTACAAATAGATGTGCAAATTCCGACATGTTTTTATCGAATTATCAAGTGTTATTACTCGTTCTTAATTTGTCATCAAGTTATATAACGCTACATTTCATACAAGATTCACCGATTGACTATAATAGTAGGAATAGATTCATCTTTCCTTATACTTGGCAAAGATGATCTTTAAGCTTGATTTCGAATATTCGACAAAGTGTCCCCGTACAATGCAATAGCAAAGGAAATCCGTAAGAGGCATTGCAAACTATGAAATCGTTATCCAAGGGCTTTGGCCGAATTTCAGCCTCGTCTGCTACCACGGCATAGAAAAGGATACAGAGTACCAAATACCGAATACCAACGAAGAGAGTAGGAAGAAAAGTAGGAAATCGTAAGCGTACCGGGAAGGAAGGGGTTTATTCACACGAGTGTATTTTCGGCTTAACGTGCAATCTAGAGATAGGGTCGTAGTTCACAGGGCATGTAAGAGTACGTCGACGACCTGTAGGACGACACCTGCTTTACGAGAAACGAGAGACGAAGAAACGCGGTGACGGCGGGGGCGGCCATACTCAAACAACCGCCGAGCGAAGTGTGTGGTTCAGCGTAGAAATGAGGCGATAATATACCGTATAATATCATTTATAAACCTAATTGTGGTAACGGGCGTGTGTGGCTCCATTGGAACGTAAGAAACTGAGAGCGGAAGTGTGGGAAGTTCAAAGGAAAAAAAAAGAAAAGCGATTTGACGAATCGAGGCGCAGAGAACGATATGAGTGCCAAGACGGACGTGAACAGGCGAGTCCTGGCAATTCAGGCCAAGAAAAAGAGACACAAGCCGAGTAAACGTAAAGGAAAGGGAAATTCACAGGGTGAATTGGATACAACAAGCGCTCAGTGCTCGAAGACACCGTCCACTCGACAGGAACAAGGACAACGACCGGATTTCTACCGTAGGGATACTTCTGCACCATTTTTCAGCGACAATGGAAACAGGTAAATGATTATCTTCGATTTGTCAGCTCATTTTATTACATTGATATTAAAACTATAGGTAATTACTTGGAACTGATTCCACGAATATCGTATGTATTTCGTATAAAACTTTCTATTGATTTCCTATCGCGATAGAATGGTAACTTATTTCGTTCACAAATAATTCGTCAAACAATATTTACAATTCATATTATTATGCCTTGAACGTTAAAGATTTCTAGTCATTGTATTATACAATCGACCTAATTGTATTTAGCACACATCAAGATTTTTTTTATTTTCTAGTAAATTTGTGTATTTATTTTTTTTTTTTTTTCGTTAATATTTATGAACTTCGTAAATAAAACTTATAGATTGGAACCATGCCATAGCTCAAGTAACGAAACCATAGAAGATGACGATGAAGTATACACCAGTGATGATGAAGAGCAAGAGGATAGCAGTGATTATTGCAAAGGAGGATATCACCCGGTTAAAATAGGAGATTTGTTCCTTAGCCGCTATCATGTGACCCGCAAACTTGGTTGGGGACACTTTTCAACGGTGTGGCTCTGTTGGGATTTGCAGGTATGATTTTGGAATATTAAACTGTTTTAATAACTATTATACATTGGGAATGTTTTGAAACTATTCTGCAGGATAAGCGGTTTGTGGCACTTAAAGTGGTAAAATCTGCATCTCATTTTACTGAAACTGCATTGGATGAAATTAAACTGTTAAAAGATGTGCGTGATACAGATCCCAGGGATCCTAATCGCAATAAAACCGTCCAGTTGCTCAATGACTTCAAGATCAGTGGCATTAATGGCCTGCATGTTTGCATGGTATTTGAAGTGCTTGGACATAATCTTCTCAAATTGATCATCAAATCCAACTATAGAGGGATTCCAAGAAATAATGTTAAACGTATTATCAGACAAGTTCTCGAGGGTCTTGATTATCTTCATAATAAATGTAAGACAATTATGTGAAAGATGTAGTTAAACATTTAAAGTATATTTCATACTATGATATAACACCTTCTTATTTTTATAAAGCACTATATTCTGACATGAGTCGTGTTTGAAATTGGCTAAATCTAATATTGAAGTAAGATATTACTAAATAATGTATTATTTTTTAGGTAAAATTATTCATACGGACATTAAACCTGAAAATGTTCTTATCTGTGTTGACGAAGCTTATATAAGAAAATTGGCTTGTGAAGCTACAGAATTACATTCTCTTGGACTGAAATTACCAGTGTCCCTTATCTCAACTGCGCCAAAGAAATTTCAAGAGGCAACGCCTAATTCTAAAATGTCAAAAAATAAAAAGAAGAAACTCAAGAAAAAAGCCAAACGCCAAAATGAATTGCTGAAAAAGCAAATGGAGCAAATAGAAGAGATAGAAGAACAAAATAAACTTGCAAACAGCACAAGAGAAAATGGGGAAATAGAAACAAATAGTCCTGATCAAGAATTAAATACTGAAAGTATAGAGGATAACACAGAAAGCAAAGGTTCTCCTGATATTTCTGAACCTTCAGCTTCTTCTCTGCACATAAATGGCGTTGATAGTTTAGCGGGCGGGGAAAAAGTAGAAAATCAATTACTCGAGCAATCTGAAAAAATGGATAATGTAAACTTATGTGAGGTGGAAAAAAG
The DNA here is from genome assembly GCA_910591515.1 of Cerceris rybyensis. Lineage (NCBI taxonomy): Eukaryota > Metazoa > Arthropoda > Insecta > Hymenoptera > Crabronidae > Cerceris > Cerceris rybyensis. The sequence continues at coordinate 14,413,953 of OU342790.1, forward strand.
TTGTGGCGAAGGAGTATTACCATCTAACCACGAAAATACGGATGAAAGTAACGAAGGTACTAAAGCATAAAAAAAAAGGATATATTTCCTTACATTCGATTCTAGTGAAATCTTGTTAATTCTCATTTCTCATTGCAATTTTTCATTCATTGTTATGTAGGTCGTAATTTAAATCCACCCGAGAGCAAACAATTAAAACGAGCATCCGTGGCACCTCTAGATCCTGCTATAGTAGAATGCGATGTCGATGTGAAAATAGCAGATCTCGGTAATGCGTGTTGGGTCGATAAAAAATTTACCGATGATATTCAAACTCGCCAGTACAGATCTTTGGAAGTATTACTAAGATCAGGATACGATACTTCTGCAGATATATGGTCTACTGCTTGTATGGCATTCGAATTAGCAACTGGTGATTATCTTTTTGAACCACATAGCGGTAAAGATTACTGCAGGTAAGATCAAGAAATTCTGATTTGTAACGATAATTTGAAAACTTGTACGATTATAGCATTATTATGATGAATTAATATGCCGATTCTTATTATAGAGACGAAGATCATTTAGCGCATATTATCGAATTGCTTGGAGAAATACCAAAACACATTGCTCTATCTGGCAAGAATTCAAAAATGTACTTTAACAAGAAGGGAGAATTAAAACACATCACTGGTTTAAAACCGTGGGGACTATACGAGGTGCTTACAGAAAAGTATGACTGGTCACCGAGAGAAGCGCGCGAGTTTGAAGCGTTCCTAACTCCGATGCTCGAATTTGAACCGAGTATGCGAGCCACAGCAGCAGAGTGCCTAAAGCATTCATGGCTGCAAATCAAAAAGTGATCGCGTTTTTTATTGTTTTATCTTTAAATTCCTCAATTCCTTGCTCCTACTATCCTGATATGATAAGTCGAGAGTGTAACAGAAAGCAATAACCTGCAGGTGTCAGGTTCTTTCTTAAATCTTAACCAAATTTCTTTACATATAACGAATGCATTATTATTGAGTACACGCATTGCGAAATTATGCAATGCTACACAATAATGCAAAATTATATGCATATATTTGACGTTGTTATTAAAAAAAAAAAATGTATTATCACTGTTTTAGTTGTTTGATAACTTCACAATTATGAAGTAACCGAATGAAGAACACAATAAAGAAAGAGCTTGGTACATTCCATCGGTTTCCATACGCAGTAGAAATCGCTTGTAAATGTAACGCTCTCGACAGCGGCTGCCTATTTGTGTATTTATAAATTTGTTAAATCATGTTTTTCATTTTGTAATGATTCTTTAAATTAAAATTTCGTAGTACTTTATTATTTTACACACTCGTCGCATCCTTTGTACTTGTCACTTAATTTATCGATAAGTATCCCAAGAGTCAGGGGACCTACTCATAATGTGTACTTCATCAAAGGGCAGGCCCAATGTAGTATTACGATGAACATTAGAATGTTCCTTACCTCGAATTTTACTTGTATCACACACATCGTTCAAAATTTTTAACAGCACTTTCTCTTAACCTGTGATCTCGTCTTGTGTTAAGTAATTTTTGGAAATTTGTTTTGATTCCTAGTACCTTTATACCCGTGAAGTAATTAAACCTATAATAATACTCATTACACATACGCCGGAACGTGTGTTTAAAGAACTGAATCTTTGTACAAATTCAAAGAATGCAGAAATATGTATATTGTTAGTATAATTAAGAGTTGGTCGCTAGATTCTTGGTAATACAGTCAGCAGAATGTCTAAGCGATTCGAAATAAGACAGTGCATAAAATCATTCAATAACGATGAGCGTAAAATTGTTTGAAACTTAAGTGATAAGCGAAGCGACATCATTTACTGTTTGTAAATTTTAAGTTGTAACTAATGATAATTAGATAGGTTTATTGATCGAATATAAGATCTTTCGTATTTTGAAAATACACATAGATTAACATGTATTTCTCTTAATAAGTAAATTGTTGCTTTATTTACTTAAATTATAGATATAGTCGAATGTTATATGCACTGTCTAATTTCACGATATGGCCGAGGTATTGATTATAGCATACATTTACATTCATTTGTTATAAACTTCTTCGTAATTGTAAGACAAATACCATATGTATAATGTACATTTACAGAAAGAACACGAGTTTCTATATTACAACTGACACCTCGGTAAACATAAACAAATAATCCTGATAAATGATATATGACGTTAAGTTTCGTGCGACCCTCTTTACTTCGAGCTATTGACTGATTATTGAGCTCTCTGCCGATAAATTGTCTTCTATTTTATAACGAAGAAAGCGAAACAGTACGTTCTCTGGACATTCAACATCACAAACATAATTGTATCGTTGAATTCTTTTTATGCTTCCAAACGGATGTTCTGTTTCGCTTCACCTGCCAGATTATGATCATTTTATGGAGAAAAAAAGGCACGATTGGTTAAAGACATTTTGTATTAAACTGTGGAGGCGCATATGTAAATGAGAAGCATCATAACGCGAAAATATTTTATTACGTGGACGGTACATCTTCCCCGGGTAAAAGAGGAAAATGATCGTTTGTGAAACCGATTGTTTTCCGTTTAAAATGTGACACATTTCCGTTCTGCCGGAACGGCGAAAAAAAAAAGAAAATAAATCTAAAAATGCGAAAAAAGAATTATGAAAAGAAAGTTGGTATTCGTTTAAGGTAAAGAAACAAAAAAAAAGCTAATGCGTCGTTCGTTGTTTGACACGGACGAGTTTATGAATTTCGAGAAGATAATGAAACATCGAGAATAAAATGTTAACAGAAAGAATATCAAATTTTTACGGTATACGATCGAGACGTGCAGCCATTATGGTGACAATGAAATGTTTCATCGTACCCCCTGTTCTTGCGTGCATATTAAAGCATCAATAAGTGCCTCTTCTATCCGCTATGATTAGTATTTACATCCCAAAATAATACGCGAAGTTGTACCCTATATATAAATTTAAATCGATTCTCTTAAGTTCGAGAATTAATCTTATCTAATTGCATCCCCTTGCAAACATGCGACCCCACCGTAATTACGATCCTGGGACTGATGATGGCAATCGTGTTGAATTTGTACAGTACACCTAAAATATGGTAGATATACAATATACATGATACATACATAATTGATATTATTTTATGAATCGCGGTCAGTGAAATCCGTTATGGAATGAAAAGAATAACAGTACTTGCAAGGAAACAAGTTGACCGTTAAATGAAAAAGAATTTTCAATCACATCTCGAGCTTTCGTTTGACCGTCCTTTTATCACTGATCAATTACCAAAATATCGACAATTGTATGCTTGTTCCGCGTATAGCAATGACTTGCGTTATTAAGGAGAACAAATAATGTACAATGCAATGTGTATTATCAATGAAACTTGAAGCTCGTCGATTTTGAACTTCATCGAATAACGAACGAAAATCTTCCATGTTACAACGATTTCGTTGCGAATTTATCGGCTTCTTGATTATACGTTTGTAGCAACGTGTATGGATTTCAAAGACCGTACGATTTCATCGCGTAGCCGCACAGTACGATTAAACGTACCGATGATATATATATAAATATATAATATACATATATATATATATATATATATATATATATATATATATATATATGTATACATAGAATAAAATCGTATGGTAATTTACGTAGGTGTGACTCGCTGCTTGGCGCTAGGATAGTTAGGACGAATTTAACGAACATTAACAGTAAAATGTGTATAGCTTCGATGTACGAGAGCCCTCCTTCCCCCCTCAAAGTTCGAACAAGTTTTTCATACTTGTATGCATTAAAAATAGGAATTTTGATGCGAAAATCGTTCTTTTCAACGACGGAAGTGATATACACCTATTCCCCGATTTGCATGATACTTTATTTACAAGATTTTCAATATAACGGATTTAACCCTTTGGAAGTAAATTTTTTTTGGCGAACAAAAGCTACCTTTTTATTAGACAGCCAGATCGTTAATGTATGGAAGTTATTAACACGTTGGAAGCCATGGGGAACACCGGTGATCGGCGTTATTTAAATTCAATGACTTTGATATGACTTTGAAATTGTGATACTTATGAATTCTGTAGTACATTTAGTATTTAAATGTTAATATTAAAATTGTAAAGTTCTGAGTATATCTCTATTTATGTCTTTGAGGTTTTTTCTTTGTAACGATATGGTTTTAATAGAAAAAGTTTCTCTTCGGTAAAAATGATGAAACTAGCAAAATAGCGTTGGCGTTCGACGTGTTAATTATTATCTAACCGTGCATTCATGCGCGAATAAACTACGATCAGATTTTAAAATTATATTTATAACAGCTCATATATGCGTCCGTGATACTCAAAGGGTTAAAAAAGAAATGACAAAAATAAACAGTTTTGCTACCAACAAATACCGTTTGCCGTAGAAATATTTACGGTGCACAATTTACACGTTAGTCCGAGGAGTTCGATCTTTCGCGTAAATCGGCGGATAAGTGTATATGTATATATATAAATATATTCTTGCATGTCACGCAAGTACGAAAACTGAGGGATTAATCGAACAAAAGGGGAAATGGATTGTACAGGGACCCAAATCTAACATTTTACCAGGGATTTATGTTCCAATCGGTAGGTCTAGATTATAACGTCGTGCGTAAAATGTGTGGCAACGTGATTAAGGCCACTTCGTGTGCGTTTTATCAAGAATCGTATGAAGTTAACTGGAGAACAAGTTAATCGAAATATTATAGTAAATGGTACACGTTATAGTATCGGATTTCACTTGAGCTTCTAAATTAAAGCCGATATAATTCTCCCAAGGGAGCCTCAATGTCGCTTAATCGCGTGACATAAAATCTCGTTAGAAAATGATCCGATGATTATCCGAACGTAAATACGAGTATCAAGTCGGAATATGGAATATTAGAATGACGAATATAAATATTACCGAAGACTTTATTTAATGATATGAAGGATATCGCAAATACGATGGAAAAACTTGTAAATGAGAAAGACACGAGAATGGATGTGAATTACGTTGTATCGTTTTTGTAAGATTATGACTATAGAAGAGAAGGTGGAGTTGACGATAGACGGATGATAAGTTGATTAAGCTGAGTGGTCTTCTGATATTTGACAAGAAAAGAAGAAAGAAAAAAAAAATAAGAGGAGGAGATTATCTTAAAATGAACACCAAGTTATGTAATATAAGTTGTAGCGTGTTTGACACGCGTTTACGAGCACATGTAAATATTGCGATGTAATCGGGGAGGGGGTTTACACATTTTTAGACCGGAGCGTCTGCATTTTAGGAATTTCCGTAATTTTGCGGGACGTGTCGGGAGCATACTACAACGGATTAAATACATGAATCTAATAACACGACCATTTAAGTGGATTACGGTAATTCAAGGATTATCTATGAGAGAAATGAATGAAAAAAAAGCAAACGTAATGTAACATTGTAATCTTACTGATTGGTACATAGACATACTGGTCCTAGCGTTGTGTAGAATCATTTAACTCTGCATGCTTAGATAATTGCTCGACGATGTACATATACGTGTATGTACCGTAGAGAGCATTAATAAGGGTATAATTAATAATAAAAATGCGCGTAGACGCTGACAATGCGTGATGATCATTTTTAGAAGTTTATCTGACAGTAATGGAACGTGCAAATTATATTTGAACAGAGAATACGTGTGATTTAATTGACTGGAGCATTTGTAAATCATGAGGCAAAATGTGTTCTGCCATGCTTATAGACAATACTTTGAGATATTAGTGCAAGAGAATATTTCCTCCTTATTATAAAGTCGGCCAGATAGAGAAAAAAAAAGAGAGAAAAAAAAGAACTCGTTTCACGACGTATACCGAGTGATGATGTGCGCTTAAATAAACGGAATAAATAGGAAGATCACGGTCTCCTCTTTTAAACGTAACATCGAGACATTTTTAGCACATTATCGATATTTCTTGTTGAACCACGAGCGTGTGGTGAAACTTCATACATCAGGTTTATTCGAATCCGAGACTGAATTTTTTTACGGTAATTCCCGCAGATGGAAATACTTTGGAGTTAAAAAATACTACGTACATGGTGCAATCAAAAAATTTACACTTTCTTTTCTATGTACGTACGAATCCAATTTTAATTATACTTTGTACCTTCTTACGATCCAGAAGGGAATGCCGTGAAAGGATTGTGGATACAAAATTACCCTATGCAATGTACTTGAGAGGTGCAAAAACGATTATAGAAAAATTGCCTCATGCTCCAGTCACTCGATATACGACCAGATGAGGCATAATGAAACTTAAAACATAATAAAGTAGCGATAACAAGTTGAACGAATAAATGGATTTGATGTTTAGACGCTGCCTCCGTTATGTGCCCTGCCGCAAAGACAAGAAAAAATAAGATAACAGATCCATGTACCCACCTCCCAAGATCGATATATCATATGAGAAATAAATTCACAATTAAATAAATCGATTACAATTGATAATTCTTTTGCTCGTCACCTTAAACGAATTCAACAATTCATTCGAATCTTCAATTCAATATTGTAACTATATCATTTTTCTTTTTTCTATGGATTCTTAGCAGTGAATTGTTCTTAATTTATACAGAGTTTATTTTTCATTATGCTGTCCGTGCATGTAATTCATTTGTTTCGATCGAACGATACTAGAATGTAGTTTATGAAAGTTATCTATGTATTATGTTATGAATTTGTATAATGAAAAAAAATTTTATGTAAATGAATACATTCATTACAATTTGAGCATGCTAGCTTAACACTAATCGTATCGGTATTTTATTTATATCTTTAACGTACACGGTTATGATGTACTAAAACTGACTAAAACTGTTCCGCAAGAAATGCATGACATTGTTAATTTAATATGGAAAAATTGCAGAAAACAGTCTTTAAAATAGTAATAAAAAGAAGTATATATTTTTTTCCATTGTATCGGTCACTCAACCGTGTGTGATACGGTTAGTGTTAACGTTTCGATAGAACGAAGTGAGATAACAGTTTTGTGTTATCCCTATCCTAAATGGTATGATATAAAATATATCTGCAGGAAGGAAGACGATTATTTTCCTAAATCATTGCCCTTTATGTAGTTTATCTGTGCATGTGTTTCCATGAATGCATGCTAGAATGTATGTATGTATGTATGCAACTATTGTATGCTACTACTAGTAAACTTCTATAGATTATTATTCAGGATTCTTTCTTAAAATGATTTATTATAATGAATGAAATGTTTTAGTTGACTGTTAGAAATGATTTCTAACTATACTAAACATAACTAGACCATCTTTTAATAAAAGTATCATGAAACACTAATCGGTTAATTATTCAATAATTTCGATGGTATTTAATAATACAATTTATTCACATAAAAATGCACCTTTTGTGCTGTACGAATTATATAATATTTCTAATGTTTCAAAGATAACAATATTGTACAAAAATACATTAATGAGATAACAGGATATTTACGGATATTGATAGAGTGACTTTTATTTGAAAATGCAATCAGAGTCATTGACGTAATCGCGGAAAATCGATAGGATCAAAATATTCAAGTCGTTCCAGTTATATTACGAAATTACATTAGAAATTATCTGCGAATCATGAATTGAATATTAATCGTGATGATGCAAGAATTAATTATATGAATTTTAGTAAATATCCCGTTATGGCTATTATACAGACGTTAAATCATGGAACATCCTAAATGTTGCAAGTGCAAATTTACATTGAACAATTAAATAGTTAAAAAGTATTTTACTAATAATTAAACAAGAAGTAATTCGTTATAAACTGCATAAATTATCAACAAAATTTGTTTAATTAAGATATTTGCTGTGTAGTTTTAGCAATATCGGATATACAGCTTTAATAACTTTGTAATTATCGATGTATACAATAGTTCAAAATTTTTTGTGCAGATATTTAAATCATTTGCAATATATCACATCATTTTTTATTCACATATCACTCTCACTGATCATATTAACTGTTAAGTAAATGTAAAATGAATTTAGATCAACTTCACTGTACTATATGTGGTATTAATTACTATTGTAAAAGATATAATTTACATTTAATACTTTATACGCTCTATTTGGTAAGTGCTGAGATGCATACTTCATTGACTTGTTCGTTAAAGTCATAGTTACTATCGTATTTCTCAAACATTATAAATCAAAAGTCATTGTCTAATTTTGTATAAACTATAAAACGTTAGAAAGATATGATACATTATCAGAATTCCTTAATGTCTGAAATGACAATAAATTAAATTACTCTAAATACCATAATAATCGATAATAGATAGGAACTTGTTATTTGTGCACAAGTTCAATTTTAATAATGAAATATCAGATAGTTCGAAACCAATGTTTCACTTTTCATGAGTTGAAAAAAGATATTTAGCCAATACTAACAAAGTAATCCATAAATTTTACTTAAATAAACTCGGACATTAATCAGACCAATCCTCGTCCTCTCTGTAAATCAATTTGAAATTTGTTAATTATTCAAAATCATATTAAAAATTAAGTACAACCCTGCACCAACGGAAAGCCCTGAGAGCAAAGCAAACACTTTGAATAGATCGAATAACTTTATCACAATAGCAGACATTTCTTTAACTGTGCATAAATTATAAGCTTAAGCCAACAGGCTGTAATAAGAAATATTTGAAATAATACTTTCTTTTCTTTTTGTTGCAAAGTGTTACTTTAGCATGTAAACTTAAGAAAGACCGTAAGTTTATCCATGAAAATACTTGTGGAAAATACTGTCTCGTTAAAAACGTCGAGTGTGTTTGCAATTGCAGAACACAATCTTTGTGTACCATGACTGATACCATTAGCTATAAGTATGTACATATAAGCGCAACATTTGACGACACATAGTTCAGCACACGTAGCGCACTTCACAAAAATAAATTATATACTCAATATCGACCCGTGACTAGGACATCCTTTGCTTTGTTTCCCATGCACTTGATTCCTACTTTCGCCAGATACATTAATATTTAATTGCGCTGTCGACGCAGTAGTTACTTCATCGTCCGATTCTATAGGACTAATTCGAATAGCTTGATACCATTGATTTGTTAAATCTGTCATTTGAGATTTACAATCTTTCAGTTCTTGCTGCGTAAATCTCCTTGTGAAAAATGGAATAAAGAATTTTAAATCCCATCTTGCAAAACCACGAATACGCGATTGAAGGAAAGACACCTCGATCTCTTCTTCCGTAAGTTCTGACAAATGTTCAGAATCGATTGTTTGACCCTGAAACACAATATTACGTGAGGCATATATATTAATAAATATATGTTATATCATTGCCATACCCATTCTCTAGTTTTGCTCAATGTAACTTCTTTGTCTTTTTTCTTTCGTCTGCTATTACTACTTTTCTGTTTCTTCTCTGCCCTCAAAAATTTTAATAGTGGCATTGTAGAACCACCAAATATTAAAGTTGTAAATAACACAATTATTAATGTTGTCGTGATAATGACATGTCTCGTCTCGTCGCTGAAATCTAAATGAAGCGACAGAGCATATGAAATCGCTCCGCGCAGTCCGCTAAACCACATTATAAACATCATTTTTTTGGTAATTTGATGTTCTCTAAAACGATTAACCAGGAGAGCCAAAGGAAAAATATTTGCTGCTCTACCAATGAGACATAGTATTATAGACCATACAATTAACGCAGGTTCGACCTGTTTTTAAAATAAAATAAAATTAGCACACTTAACTATGTTCTATACATAATAAATATTAAAGTACAGTATATGCTACGTATACTCGTATTTTCTTACCCTGTGTCTAAAGCTAAATAAAGCGAGTCCCAAGTATGCAAATACACAAGTTTCAGCAATAAAAGCCAAAGTTCTCATTGTCTGCTGCATTGTAATTTGTGTCACCGTTGATAAATTAAAATGTGTGTAATGTGACATTACAATTCCATTAAACAATATAGCCATGATACCTAAAATAATATTTTATTATATGTAATCAAAGTACTTGCATTCCTATTGCTCATACTAATTTTTCTAATTTAACTTCGTACCAGATAACTGTATGCCTTCTGCCAGAACATAAGGTGCATATGTAAATACCAACATAATGCCGAACTCAAGAGATGGATTTTTTCTGAGATCCACATGTTTGAGTAGCAATGCACTTATCAGGGCAAATACAACTCCAATACCAGCAGAAGCAAAGAACATGAGACAGAATCTATTCAATCCAAGAATTATAGCTTCACTGGTGGTAGCTGCATTATTAGATTCCAACACAGATGTAGTTAATACAATGGAAATTGCATCGTTTAAAATGGATTCTCCAAAGACTAACATGTTCAATACTGGATCTACATCTAAGGCATGAAAAATAGCCACGGTAGCAACAGGATCTACTGCTGATATTAAAGATCCAAATGCAAAACTTTCAACAAAGCTAAGCTTATATGCCACTTGAGCTAATCCTAGCAGATAGATTCCTGCACCAATGACAAATGCTGATATTGCTGTGCCAAATATAGCGAAAACTAAAATACTTCCAATATTTTGAAAGAAATTTCCTTTATGTAGATTATATCCTGACTCAAATATGATAGGTGGAAGAAGTACAAGAAAGAAAGCAGTGGGTGAAAAAGCTTCTTCTTTCCTCCAGTTGGCTATATTTTGATGTGACATAAGATTTATAATCATACCAATAGCTCCTCCCAAGAAAACAATTACTACTGACTCTGGTAAATATTGAAAATTTGTCTGCAACATAAGGTGTATAAGTAAAATTCCTAATGCCAATACACAGAGTACAAAAAATATGGACATTGAGCTATTATGCTCTTCTTCAGCAGAGCCCTTATCGGGTAATACTGGTTCTGCTGGAGCAACCGTAGTTGTGCTTGTATTAGTTGTATTACTAATGTCTGAACTCTGAGACGAAGCAGTGAAATCAGGAGTAGTACTTCCATCTTTATCATTGATGATATTTGAAGGAATTGTGTTAATTTTTTCAGTGGTTTGATCAATAACATCTTGATCATTTTTCGTCGTATTTGGAGGCGGACTTGATGCTTTTATAACTGTTGTGCTTATAGTAGTAGTAATCAGTTTCGAATTATCATTATTTGGTTCTTCAGAAGTATGTGATTCTAATGTATTATTCGTAGTTATATCTGCGTGTACATTAAACTCCACCGTAACCTTTTTATTGTCCAACGTGACATTTTTACTTTCGAGGTTAGATGTTTCTTGTGCGTACGATGCTGTGATCCAAACACTGACAATAAAGAATACAATGAAAGTGATGCATCCTTGACGTAGCAATTTATAAATAACTGAATACTGATTCATTTTTTTAATATTTTTACATTATTACACAACGGTCAACGCACTTCCCTCTTAAAATTTCTGACGTACAGTCATGTGCAGTCATATACAGTAGTAATCGAGTGACATGGATGATAATATGTATATGTATGTGTAAGCTTTCGATACCTCGCTAGGCAGAAACGTCATATGCATAGATGATACTCATATAAAGGCATCGAACAACTTGGCCAAAAAATTCTTTTCGGTAAATTATTTAAAGAATTTTCTTTTTTTATTTTTACACCGATTTCTATCCGTAAATAGCGATAATGTACATAAAATCCATGCTTGTTTTTACATCATGATAGCCATTATTACAGAAAATTAATTGCGCAATATACATCTCATTCTTCAAATAATTCCTCTATATCTGTAACAAATTAAGTAAAAGAAATTTGCGTAATTGGTACAAATTATTTATTATGCTTCTTCATTAGATTTTGTTACAGATTCATGTTCGTTTTTATAACCACTTGGTAAACCGCTACGTCCAATTTCTGCAGAATGCACAGGATCTTTGCCTAATCTTTGGTCAACCCCTTTCCAAGATCTATTATTTAAATATTCTGCTCCTGCTTTTCCAATAGCAACAGTGCCTAATACAAATATAATGTTATTATTTGAAAATTTACAATTATTTTGTCAGTATCCTTTACCATGGATAAATACCTGTTGAATTAATAGCTAATGCATTCATTTTATCTGTACATAGTACATTTTTTTCATTGGTTCGAAGTGTGCCAGTAAGTAAGCTAATATCAGATTCTGCTGATACTGAAAAATCAATGTAACTCATTCCTCCAGGTAATATTTGCCTAAAATCCATACAATATTGTGTCTGAAAACCTCTTGACTCATTAAATGCCAATTCCACTTCATAAGGCATAAGTATTGGTTTAAAAAAATCTCTAGAATCAAATACTTCATTTTCAGGACATGTTATCACAACAAAAGCATCGATCTGAAATATAATATAATTGTAAGGGATTTTACTGCCCACTGAGTTTATTTCTATTACGTTTATATTAAATTTAGAGTTAAGAAATTTTTCAAAATACCTCTGGAAAATTGGCAAGTTTCATGGGGTTGATCTTACCAATGCTTAAAATGTAAGACTTTATATTTTTCTGTTTAAGAGCATTTTTCACCATTACTATAACTTTGAGATATTCTTTAATTCCTAGTGTAGCTACAACTATGCCAACAACTTTGGCATCTTTTAATTTTTCAACTAAAAATCTTCTTCTCTTTAGCCATGGTGTCATCTTAGTTTCAACTTCCACAATATCATTATCACTGAGGTAGTACCATGTCTCAGCAGGAATGCTCATTTTTAATGTATTAAGTGTTTTTCCATCTGCTCCCAAGAAAAATGCTTCATAATCTTTTATTGGACAACCATTTTTTAATGTAAAATTTCTTCCTAAGACAACTGCAGACAAGCTATCTTTATTATCAGTAAATTCCACATTAGAAGTGCAATTTAGTGAGGTAAAGATTAAGTTCTCGTAAGTAGAACTTAATTTGTTATATATACACTCTGCAATTAAAAGCACATACTTGTAATACATGATAGCAAATACATACTGAGGATTTTTAGACATGGAACAATCTATTTACCAATTTGATGTGCGTACATGACATCATAAAAGAATAAAATCTTTTTACTTTGGTCTTCAAAAGTAGACATAAACTTTTTTACAAAATCTGTTGTGTCAATTTCCTTCTTCGGTAAAACATGAAATACAGGTAATCTAGCAGTAGGATTTAAACAGGCATGACCAAAATGTATTATGCCATCAGCATTAATATGCTGCGCAGTTATTTCATCTACACAACAACTACCACAAGAGGTATCACCCATAATGTACACTTTTCTATTGATACAATTTTCTAAACGCATTGCTATTTCCACTGAGTCTGGTAGAAGATTGTCAGGGAACTGCAGGCACACCTAATATATATTAATGATAGTAGTATTTTTCAAATTGAAAGAAAAAAACTATACTTTTTTTTAATACGAAAAAAAATAGTCCAAAAACATTGTCTGTATACATATATGTAAAGATATAACCTTTGAAACATTCAATCTAACATTATAATAAATTTAAACTGTATTTGAAAATCAAATGTTTAAAAATGTATTTTCTTCTGCGATCTTAAGCAATGAAATAATTATTTAAAAAGAAAGTATTATGAATCAAACCTTATTTAAATTATGGGAATTAATCCACTTTGCACATTTTTCAACTTCATATGGATCATCTTCTGTAGTAACATTCGTTTGACATTCTGTAGTTGTTATAGACATTTCTGGAATCATTTTGCTTCGCTTTCTATTCTTTACGTATAATTAAATATTACAAAACTCATCTCCGTACGCTCCGTACCAAAGTTTTCATATTATGGAAACGCAATGTGTTTATACTGTATATGTATTGTTCTTTAGCTACACCTACAATGTGTATATGTAAGCATGAATGAAAGAAAGTCACGTATGTCACGTAGCGCCACTGTCGCCACAGTTTTGCACAAGCGCATTCAAAAATTCAAATTGAGAAAAGATAGTTCCTTGCAATGGATTCTAAAAGTTATTAATCATGAGGAAATGTCCACTTACCTTCAAATTACTTATCATATACATTTAAAGAATGATAAATAACCTTTATATACAGAAAGTGTAAGTAGGACTTTTACAATGATTAAATTTACTCGATGCTCTTACATTCTTTAAAACTAGTTATGTTCAAGACAATAATTAAATACTATATTGTAATTTGTACATACAAAACAAATTCCACCGTAGTCTTTTAATCGCTAAAGCTATACGTGCAATCTTTTCAAATCGATTGAATTAGTGGATCGATTAGCTTGTAACAAGTGGAAATCGTTAGTTAGTTTCAAATTCTTTTAGCGATCGATGCAAAGCATGTACAAACGATCGGAACGATACTAATTTTGTATTCTTTGGTATATACCAAAAAGCACACATATAAGACATGCAGCATTATGTATAAGGTTAACTTTATACGAAGCACATTTAAGCATTTGCCGAAAAAATGGCATTGTAATAAATCGTATGACGATACGTAAAAGTTATATAAATTGAAGAGAAGATCCATGCTAAATAACATTTGATTATATTACAGATCATGGCTTACTATATAGAAAATACAATAAACTATTCAAACCATTTGAAATACTCAAGAATTTCATATGCCTTGATTAAAATACTGTATATGTTGCAGGATAAAAATTGTAATTAACTCTTATCTCGTAAGGCACGACAAATTTGTGGTTAAAGCAGAGAATATCAATAACTCCACGGTAGAGTGGAAGGAGAGGAATTGTTCATCACAAGTTGTTCATGATATCTAAAATCATGTAATTGTCAATGATAATTACATTTTATCGCGTTTTTAACCACTTGATTTCACTCTCGTTAGGCATTTCATATTCTATCATATAGAATCTCCAGTGCCAAAATTCGAATCGCATATTAATAAAAACTAAAATCTCAGGCGCAGACAAGGAATAAGAATATCTACATACATATACTCGTGAAATATCGGCAATTTATTAGGATCAAAAGAACTTTAGCATATCCAAATTTTAAAATCTTTGAAGAATTCATTAAGTCACGATTGCCGTCGAGAGTGTAATTGAATATTATGTACAAATGATTATTATTTCTTATTGTAATACATACATAGTTTTGCTTGATTCTCTGTATATACGTCAGTCTTGGATTGCTTTTGCCAAAAACATTTCATTACCTCTGCGTATAGAGAGCTATCATGAACTTATGTGGGAAAAGGATGCAAAAATACAGCCACGTAACTAAACTTTCGTTGCAAAAGCACTGTTGGTGATGAACGGTTATTCTTGTAATTCACGCGATATTTAGAACACGTTTAAATCAGACCACAGTCCTGTTTATTCTGTACGTACGATTTATTCGATTGAAAAAGCCGCGCATTTATTTGATATACTGGCATCGTGTGAATCAAAGTCGCAAGTCACGTGTACATACAAGATATATTAGTTGTCAACTATGTAAGAAATAAAAAGGCACGTATAGAAAGATCTGCTTTCTAATTCTTACTCACCGGTTATCTACTGTTTATTTAGAATACCAACGTATGTATGTGACTACCCTTTTTCCACACATGTGCTCTCTACACATGTACTCATCATATACCCATATCTATTGTGACTTTACATGGTGACAAAAAAGTTGTAAAATACTATATTTAAAAAGTGTCTGTTTGATTTTGCATTTCAACATTGGGACTGGATATACGTTAAATAGAAATGAGTTCAAAATAATCAGTATAGAGGTTCTATGTTCCCTTTTCACCTTATATATCATTTGCATTTTCCTTCTATGTTTTCATTGTCTTCCGTTTTCAGTCTCTTAAACCACTACTTTCTCTTTATACCATAAATTCGCCATCACTTGAGACGATGGTATTTTGTTGACAATGATAGTAATATAATAATAATATAATAATAATAATAATAATATTAATAATAATAATACAATAATAATTCTGAGACCGAGTCTCAATAACAATAATACAAATAATAGCAATAATAATATTAATAATACACGTTAAAAACGTATGTACAATTCACCGAACCAGTTTTAAGTATCCGTAAGATTTTCTCTACAAGTACTACAGACAAAGTGGAATAAGTTTTTTTTAAATAATTACTTTTTACAAAATTACATTACAAAGTGGCAGATTGAAAAATCTGAGCGAGTTATCTATCTATCTATCTATCCACATGTACAGCTGCTAGAATTAGATTAACGCGATGGCTTTGTTACAGCTAAACTACTGGAAAGTATACATGTTTTTTTTATATATATATATATTATGAATAGTTATTGCCATTGCAGAACAGAAACTTTTCACAAATTTTCGGAAATGAAAAAAAACACGTTGCATAATCCAGTTTGTCTGTTGTTTTTTTTTTAATTTATATGTAAACGAAAATCGAAGCTGCATGACTCATTCATATAATTTAGTAACAATTTGTGATTTCAGATATGCATTACTGAAGACAATGCTGCATTTTTAATGTCAAACATAGTTTTCACAGTATTTCACATTAACCACAAAAAATCACCAAGAAGAACATACAGTTTTTTTTTTAAATTTCCAAGATGGATAACTAGCTTGACGTTCACTATTAACTTCACTTGTTTAACATACTTTATTAAAGGAGGGTCACGAGCCTAAAATGCTGCGGACTGCTTGGTCAAGCACTGTGTCCTTTGATTCACTGGACTGTGATGCACTATTGCCACTACTACCAGGTAATGTATTTGTAGGACGTTTTTTAAGATTAAGAATGCTATCAATGGCAGATTGTACCTGTGCAGTAATGTCATCGTGTTCATTACCATTTCCGCTTTCATTACTTACATGGAGAGAGCCTGGACATTGTGTCTGAGAATGTAAGGCCAGTCCATCTAGGCTATCAGTATCTTCTAATAGATCGCGTTCAAGATCTGTAGCGCTACTCCAACGTCTTTCGAATGCTGGAGTACTGTCCTGTTCGCAATTGTCTTTTACGACTGTATTCGAAACTCCTGAGACACTCGCACTTCCTACATTTGTACGACATTCACCGTTCGCTCGTGTTCTTTCAGTTTTGGACGACCTTGTAATAGCCACAGCACATGCACTGTTACTACCATTGTTATTACTGTTTTTACATTTAAACGTGTCTGTAGTAGATGGATATACACCAAGTTCTTTTTGGATTTCTACCCATTCGTCATAATCACCACTAGTACAACTTGCTGACTTAATCACTGGTTTGCATTCCATTTCGTCACTTGGAAAATCATCTTCTAATTCACGTTTTACAGATACATTTGTTAATGGCGATGATAGTTTGTCCTCTTCTGAAAGACCAGGTTCAACCTTTGGCACCAATGGTTTCTCTTCTTTTCTAAATTCTTCTGCAATTCGGAACGAGTACTAGTTACATAATGTCCAATCATATTATAATTGTACAGAGATATAGAAGTTACTAACCGTTAACCTTAGCCTCTTGTTCTCGCAACCTATTTAGTATACTCTGCTCCTCGGCAACGAAAGTCCTATCGATCATCATTAGCTCTGACGTCCTCACCTCCCGCTATAATGTTATTTCAATTAATATCCTATCATAAATCATTTTATTTTGAAAATTCAACACTTCACGTACCATGCTTTCCATCAAAAGAAGGTACGTATACTTGTTCATCATTGAATTGAATTTTGTCAACAGATGCTTTGCAGTTTCTTCAAATATTTCATCAGCCTTTGCTAAATCTTTAGTACTAAGTACCTGTTCGTTCAAACAGTGATACCTTACAAGGCGTTTGCAAGCGTCTCGTTTACTTAAGAATGGTGTATTTACATCCGGATTCGTCGCACCATTTTGATCAATCTTCAATTGTTGTTCTAATCTGTTAATTCAGAGATACATATATGATGAATACAGACCAAACATCTAGATTAAAAAAAAATTAATAGTAAATCAACGATATTATACTTACAAGTCACTACGATTAATTTGTCTACAGATTGGGCTAGATGCCGGTCTCTTTATACCTTGTCTTGGACTTATTAGAGGACTTGAGTTACTACCAGGACTAACGATCTGTTTATTTGAACTGCCAGTAGTATTTACAGGACTCTGAATCCTCTGTGTCCCTTTGCCAATCATTCTGGGAGAGGCTACCTGTCCTGCAGGAGAGCCACTTTGGACCTGAATTTGAATGGGCGAGGAAAGTTCTTGTTTAACGGGACTCGGTATCTGTATATTTGGTTTGATATCTAAGGGGTCCGTTTGACACTGTGTGGATTGTTGCATTGCCGCTTGTTGTGTCTGAGCCGGAGTTAACTGTTGTGCGTTACTCTGCAAGGTAGCTACAGAGGTAATAGGTGGTGAAAACATTTGCATATTGGCAGAGGACGGACTTAGTATCTGGTTTCCTTGGTTTGGATAAAACTTGTGCTGCTTTGTGTGCGCTTGAAGCACATTCTGGTTACTTGTATTTTGTACACATTGACCTTGCACATTTTGCGGTACCTGTAAGAATTAGATGTAGTTATTTAGAAATTACGAATAAAAATGGGGGAAAAAAGTCGAGAAATTAGCTTTTCCTTTACCGTAAGATTATTCATATAGCCACTGGTTGTATTTTGGGTAGTTGTTTGCGTATTTGGATTTAAGCTTTGCGTAGTTACTGCAGCAGCAGAGGTTTGCGTTTGAGTTTGTACAGCTGATGTTTGATTTTTATAGGAATTCTGCGAAAGCAAGTTCGATGCAACTGTTGAAACTACATTTACACTGAAACTCGGCTCCGAGCCCTGTTATAAAAAAGAAAAAAATATAATATGAAGATTAATACGAATTATTTGTTTATTCTATAAAGACTTATTAATAATATTGAAGGAAACTTAATTTTCTTTTTAATATAAGTAAAAACTTACACTGCTCACGGAATGTGTAGTTGTACTAACAACTTTCCCACTTGCCAAAATTTTAGTTTGCTCCTGATATAGCTTCGCCAGAACAGTTTGGTCAGGTTGCGTCCCGGATTTACGAGCTAAAATTGCTTGTATCTGGGACTGAATATTTTTCAATAATTGCTGTTTTTGAGCAGGAAGTTGAATAGTCTGTACTCTTTGAACCATTTGGCCATTTGAAGGAACTGATAAGTGACTTCCAGGAGAAGATGAAAGCACAGGACCGTTTGTAACAATTTGAGTTGATTCACTCTTTGTTGGATTTGTACTTTGAGATACCACAGTGCTAGTTTTATTAGAACTATCAACCTTCTGGAGGTTGGTTGTATTATTCGATGCCATCGTTGGTCGTGTAACCGTAACAGTTTTCGTTACCTGTTTAAATAATTTCTTTAATTAAAAATATGTTACGATATGACAGAGCATTACAAGTACAATGACGCTTAACATACCTGGGTATTTCCAACGCTTTGAGTTGTAACAGCAGTTTTCGTCCTCTTTGCAATTTTTGCCTTCTTTGGTTGATTATTGCCTAAGTTTCGGATTTGTTGTTGATTTAGATTGTCAATAAATTGACTAGGAAAGCTGGAATTTTGAATCTGTATATGTTGCGGCATTTGCGAAGGAGCTGCTTGCACGACAATGTTCTGTATGTTATTTTGTATAGTTGGTGCACCACCAGAGCTATTCACAATTATTTGACTTGTCGGAGTATTGATTTGTACACCTTGTAAATTCTGATTATTTGCATCCGGCTCACCAATCACTATCTTTTGTGTTTGGTTTTGATTCTGTATCTGATTAGTTGCGTTTAATTGCCCTGCTAAAAACTGTTGTAAAAACTGCTGGCTAATAACTTGCATTTGTCCATTTGCATTTGCAATTAATAGTTGATCATTGGGATTCAAATTGCTCAATGCACTTAAAATTTCAGGTGTAATTTTCGGTGCATTGTTTAATATATTATTCGCTGCTGAATTAAGCATTGTTGTACCTTGAGTCTCGGTTTTCTGAGATTCATTTTGTTGTACTGTATTAGAAACGGGAGCATTTGTAATAACGATATTCTGATGTTGAGTACTCTGCTGCGCGTTCATTCCTTGTTGAACGACATTACCCGTATTTTGAGAATCAAAGTGATGCGCATTAACCGATGAAAACGTATTTGCTGTCACAACCTTCTGTTGTTGTACATTTACATTTTGTTGTACATTCGCGTTATGCAAAATGGCAGATGTATTTTGTTGTTGCAAACTCGTAATGACGTTTTGTTGCGTATGAGCTATATCATTAATACCAGACTGCAAGCCTTGTTCTATGTTTTGTACATTGCCAGTTGCATTTTGCTGTAAAACATTAATTGTGTTTTGGTGAATACTGGAATGTTGCTGTAAAACGTTCATGGTATCGTGCTGCATAGTATTACAAGAACTTTGTTGCTGCAACATGTTTACCGAATTATGTTGAATATTCGATCCAGAGGTTTGTAGATTTTGTTCGAAAACGTGCTGAACATTCTGTGTCTGAACGGTTTGCGCTGTTATTTGCTGATGTTGATTATGTTGAAAGATAGGGCTTTCTTGTTGCAAAGTCAAAGACTCCTGCGGATTTCCCTGCTGAAGATTCTGATTACTTTTCGTCATGTGTTCATTTTGTACATTTAAATTATTTGGTAAAGGTTTTTGGATATGAGCACCATTATGTGACATTTTATTTAAATTTTGACGCACATTAGTGGTTACGCAAGCATTTGGAAGTCGCACTTGACTAGATTTTTGTGTAGAAACATTAGAATTCTGCTGATTAGTAGTTGCTTGGTTTGTGTTAGATAATCGAGAGCTTTGTGCACTGAATGTAGTACATGAAGGTTTTGATGGTAATACATCAGAAGTTGTTAGAACATTATTGTTTGGTTGCGGGAGGCTAGAACTGGGCGATTGAATAGTTTTTGATGTTTGCATAAGACTTTGTACATTGATATTTTTAGATGCTTGCATGTCTAATGTTTGTAAGGATCCAAGACTGCTTTGGGCACAAACGTTTGACATAGGATTGGATTCTTGAGGAACATTTACACTCTTTTGCTGATTACTTGGTTTTGAACATACTTGCACATGCTGTGGACTAGTAGTACAAGTGACACTTTGCGGACCTGTAGAACTTACAGTACTGGTTGCTGCTGAGACACCAGAAGATAATGGCGATTTAACGTATTTTTGCCTATGCAACGTGGTACTCTGAGTAGTAGAAGGTGCAGTTTGCGCTTGTCCAAGAAGATGAGAAATAATCGGTGAATTTTGTCCACCACCTTGCGTCAATGATCGTATCAGTGCTTGGGCAGTTGCTTGATCCATTTCAGGTTGATTTGGTTCTGGAGTTCGATGTAAAACTACTCTTCCATCTTCTCCGACAGCTAACCGTAACTGGCCCTGTACTGTGTTCTGCACAGGCATCTGAAGTTGGGCGACAAGTTGACTGTTAAGTGTCTGAGATACAGAAGTTTGTGTATTCGTTGTATTCGGTGCAGGTACTTGGATCAGATTCTGGGCAGAACTGCTAGGTACTGTCACTTGAGATGAAAGTTGCCCCAGATTTTGTCCTGAGCTTGAATCAACTTGAACTTGACAGGAAACATCCGATTCAGTTGCAAGATCAGTATCAAAAATATCATCATCATCTCCAATTCCAGATATCTTCATTATACTAGCAAGATCTAATTTTGGCGTTTCGTCATCTTTTCGTTTAGTCTTTTTCTTTTTCTTCGCTTTCTTTTTAGGAGGTGGTAATAAATTTTGTTCAACAACGGTTTGCGTACACGAAGTATTACCCGTGCTACTACTCGAACCAACTTGTGAAATTTGTGGTTGAGGACTTTGTACCATCGCATTTTGAATCACTATAGAATTACCAGTCCCTGAATTAGCTGTTAAAAATAATAAATGAATTTTATTACAGGTATGTCAAAATTACAACATAAATTTTCCATGTACATATTTGAACGATTTTATACGTAACACTTACATGGTGCAGGACTAGAAGGAGTGTGCCTTATTACTGGTGAAGCAGCTGGAGGAAAGCCATTAGGTACAGCAAAAAATGTAGGTGCAATTCCTTGTAATTGCATTCCCTGTGCCGTGACTACTCTCACTAACTGCTGTTGTGTTAGCTGTAAAGAAAACTTATATATCGTACATGCACGTTTGTCGTACTTTTATTGATCTCATTACATTAAACTTTCAACATTTCCCTAACTTTGTAATAGGTGAGTAATATTATAAAAAGATGAATATGAAATCCATATAAAAATTCACATAGAAATAAAATATAAAGTACACACGATGAAGTGCTATGATATATTTTTTAACTGCATTTATAATGCCGTCAAAGTTAATATAAAGAAAAGGTATTGTGTAAGAATTAAATAAGCAATGATTGTGACCACGGTTATGAATTCGAATGATTGTATGGGTGAAACCATCACCTGTGCAGTATGTGTTTGTTGCTGGGCGCTCGCTGGCGTCCTTAGTATGAGTTGAACACCGCCTGGTTGCTGCTGTACAATAACAGGTCCAGTTGATGGCAAAACCTATTTATGAAATGTGACAAATATATGAAGCATAAAGCAGTTCTCTTTGTGACACAAGAATGCACATAAGCTGTTATAGAAGATATTAGGCATATAAAAATACAATTTATAATATAGAAAATTGCTAAAGTAGGCATGAGATGTACACTTTTGAATGATCACAATAATGAATAAGCATGCATATAATCATTATCATAAAGAAAACATAATAACCTGATTTAATAGTAGACCTTGCGCTGTGGGTATCATCGTTGCTGTAGTAGGATTTGTTTGAGGTCCAGCAAGGACTAATTGTGGTTGAGTTTGTTGCGTTACCTTTCCATTAAACAAATTCGGTTAACAAATTAAAGAAACTCAGAGAAAAATATTTACAATAATTCTTAAAACTGAATAAGATACGTTACTTGATTTGTGATGGTTGTAGTAACGCGTTGTTGTTTTTGTTGCGAACTACTAGCTTGCTGATTTGGTGGTTTCGGTAAAATTTGCGGTGGCTGTTTTGCAGGCTTAGTAGCTGCTATTTGAATTTGTTGATTTCCAAAAAGGTGAGTCCTAGTTACCAACTGTGTCGATGTTGGTTGATATCCTTGTGGTGTGCCGTGAATTATTTGCAACACTTGCATACCTTGTTGTAATATTGGTGTATTAGGTCTTACCTGAAAGAGTGAATAGCGTGAGAATGTTACAGCACACGAAACATAACATTAAATCGAATAAAGTTCGAGAAATCAATTCTTACCACAGGCGGACCAGGACTACCACCAGGTGCTGGACTTCTGTTGTTTAGAGAGTTATTCCCACTTAACAGATGAGGACTTTTTGCAGGGGGGTATGGACTAAGTACAGGACTCTGTATTTGACTAACACTCATTGGACTCTGCATTGGACTTTGCATTTGTATATTGAAATTATTGTTTGAAGTCGATGTCCCGACAGGACTCGGACTGTTTCTGTTTGATTGTATCGAATTTGATGCTGGACTTCTAAGTAATAGCCTGTTAGGGCTAGGACTGGGTGTAGGCGGTGCAATGTTAGATGCTGGACTTTTCAATGGTATTGAAAATGGACTACCTGGAGAACTAATATTCTGGCTTTGAATGTTTTGCATAGATTTTACAGTATTTATTGTACTGACCACACTTGATGGCTGAGACGAGCCTGTTAATGTTACTGATGAACTTAAACCAGGGTTAATTCCCTGTGAATACTGTCGCTGTGCTTGAAATCCAGCTGGTTGAGAGGAACTTAAAGAAGAAACATGATTTAGTGACATATTCGGTTCATTGGATGCTGATATATGTTGTACATTAGATGTTGATATATTAGACAAATTTGAGTGCATTGTACCAAGATGCGGAATATTTGTAGTGAGATTCACGTTCGAAGCGTGATTCACATTTGCTGTGGTTGAATGAATAGATTCACTGGGTGTGCTTGTGAATATACTGGAACTCGTCAAAGTACCAGAATTTGAAATTTGTGAGATAGTAGAAACGTTTGAATTTGGGTGCTGGGCAGAACTTGGTACATGTGCAATGTTTGACCCAACAATGTGTGGTGCAATACTTTGAATACTCTGTATCGTTTGGAATGGAAATTGTGTATTACTGGAATTCAGACTTGTTTGAGTCAATCCAGTTGCTAAAGCATTAACAGATCGATTAAGATTTTGATTTATACCAGAGTTTATACTGGTGGTTGTCAGGTTTGCATTTATATTTGGATTTTGAATTGCAGTTAAACCAGATACACCAGAACTCGGGGTAGTGAAATTCGTACTCAAAGTGGTAAGATTCTGATTAATGTTTGAATTTAAGTTTGTTAAATTTGGATTTACATTGGTAAGACCAGTGTTTACGCTGGATAACCCAGAATTTATATTTGTAGAATTTAATGCATTTAGCCTATTTATTCCAGTATTTATACTATTAAGATCCTGTCCCAAACTGGATAAACCATTATTAATACTGTTGGAACCGATATTCGAGGTCAGATTGGAGTTTATAGTATTCAAGTGATTGAGGCTAGGATTTATTGCAGTTAGTCCTGTATTTATACTTGGCAGACCCAAATTGAGCAGAGGATTTGACGTCGTGATAACATTAGAAGTGAGGGATGTAAGGCTGGTATTTAGAAGTGATAGTGGCAATCCCATATTAAGGCCCACCCCAAAAGTGGGGGTGGCCGGGGGTAGGCCCATACCAGTCCCTGAGGGATTTATGGTACCCTGATTCAAATGGTTTAACTGGTTTACATAGACTATGTGATTTCCAGTTGCTGATCCATTTCCTTGATCTTGTGGCTGTAATATAATATTGTACAATAATCATTAGCTACTACTTAAAGGTAGTCGTCTTTTATTACAAATTTAAATAAAAGTGCTTACATTATTTGACGTTTGTTGCAAAGCAAATGTCAATGATTGACCACTTGAATTTTGAGCCTGTAGTTGTTGTAATTGTTGTAACTAGAAAATGAGAAAAATATGATTCGAATATGACATTACCTATTTCATATAGACCATAGTTTTGTTTGACAAAATCTTACTTGTTGATGTGTCAAGACAGCAACAGGATTATTACGTCGTGCAGTCGGGGAAGTTGTAGAGGATACTGAGTCCCCGAGAAGAGGGCGTGACTGAGGCTGCTGCATGCCCACGCAGCCCCCCTTTACTCTGGGTAGCGTCTAGCCACCTTTTCAGCTTACCTATGCTTTCCCTTATATTTTCCTGTTTAATAATAAGAAATTTATATATTCAGTAGTTGAAATAAAATTATATAGAAACCCCTATTATTTAATTTCTTTAATCAACCCTTTGTAGCTGTCTGCTATATGATATGTTATACAGATATTTTTCCCCAAAAATCTATATTACATTGGAACAAATTATTGTGTTTATGTTGAGTACATTAAATAACTAAATTTAGTAATCTTTAATTTATCTTTTGTGTAATTTATCTTTTCTAAAATGGTGAATCTGTATACAAAAAGTACTTACAACTGATAAATTATGGTTCAGCGACAAGAGGAAGTTATATTTGCGCTACGGCGCCACTCAACGCGTCTGCGACCTACGTCTCCTGTTCCTGTCATGCATGTAACTTCGTATTTCACTTGTTACTTAGGTAGCACTTACTTAATCTTCCAAAATATTTATGTTCATATATATTTGTTTCTTTGTAATATCATGCTTCAGTGCCAACCATGTTCGAATATTGCAGATATCAGTTTGTTTCACATCACAGGTAGTCTTTTGAACTACATTATCCATTAAAGAATAACTGCACAATTGCATTTCGAAAATATTCCAACTTATCTTTGAAGTACATTTGTTGCAGGATCTCATCCATGTATAAACGTGATGGGACTACATTTTCCCATGACATTACATTAAAAATTATGTGTATAAAACTGTTCTAAACATCACTTCATAAATAACTTTTATATTATCCCAACTCCAGGTAGCATTTGGCAGATAATATTCCAGTATTCATAGATATTTAAAGCACTAGTATCAAGACATTTTGCATTTGAACTGTAAGTATGGCTCAGGACTATTGTTCCGCATCCAAGTTCTCTTTAAAGATGTCACATACACTACACTTACAAGTTTACAGTTGTTAAAACTAACTTGTATCCTGCAAAACATAAACAACATTAAGTTAGTCACTGCTAACAATAAATGTATTTTCAAATCCTATTCAAGTGACAATGTTTCATTTTGACTCAGTAAACTATCTAATACATAGGTTTACAAGGTTTTCAATCACCAAGTATAATGTACAGTATGAAGGTGAAATTATATTATGCATGGAAGGATAAAAACTGTCACTTAATTAAGACACTATGATATTCTCAATTACATATAATCGTTCTACGGCATGAAAGAGCTTTGTATAAAAATTCGACAGCTGGAAGCATATTTTGAGGTTATATCTTGCGCGCCTGTGTGCAAGCATACGTGCCACACAAGCCACTTACACGCATACAAGAATCGCATACATCTCACTCTCACTTACGAGTGCCAGCGGCGCGCGGATGCACACAACAAAAGCTCAACTGACAAGGCGTAAACAAAAGAAAAAGCAACCATTTGTACAAAAATTCTCGGTTCGAATAGCTAAGAAACCCAAAGAAGGTATCCTGGATACATGTATTTCATATTGACGCAGAAAAATGCGAGTAGCGTCGCGATGAAAAATTGTCAATATTACCTCCGCGAACGCGGTTTTGCCACCCGTGTTTTCTTCTTGCGATTTTTCGTTTTTTCACGCTTCTTTTCGCATGATTTCTGCTCCCGGCACGATCTTTTATTCCTTTATAAACAGAAACAATATACACAATGTACATATGAAGAAAAATTGTACTGAAAATAATAAACTTTTCTGGCACACGACAGTTCCATGTACGCGTTACACTATTCGGTGGCAACGGCCATCATGTATTTGTCAAGGCTGCCATTAGCACAAGTCTATAAAATCCCAGAGCTTCTACTATTGGCGACACCTTGGTTATGGTATTGTAACTTTTTGCATCGTGCACTTAGCAAAATCTTTATCCTGATTGGTTAATACTTTGCTTATGACCAATCAGTATGCAGAATATGTTGGTAATCCCAATATCATGGTCATCATGGTCTTTTCAACTTTCTTAAATGGAAAGAGTTTCCTTAGATTTTCTATTTAATTATGTAATACTTATTAACTGTAATTCAATAAGACGACCCGAAGTTTTACTTCGAGTTGAGAAGTGATTAAATGTCATTACCAAATATTATCCGGGACGTTTAGCTTAGAATTTTCTGCTGCACATTTGTGGGTACATATGCACATAGTTATATTTACATATGTATATAGTGTATGCCGTGTAGCTGCATACAGAACTGATCACAGAGATGTATGTAACTAAATACACGCATACAACAATAATAGTAAGATGTATAGTTACGTTTACTAATCGGAGTTATTGTACACAGGCATAAGTCGTCTTCTTTTTTTTTTTTTATTTTAAACAACATAAAGAACGGTATAAACAACTTAATCTCATATTAATTATAACATTATTTAAAACATCGTTGTTCCAACTTAACATATCCGAAACGATTGCCTGTTTTAATGTGGTTTTAATTTATTACTTCTTTTACAAATAAAAACTATACTTCTGTCATCGAAATTAGTTATAAATTATATTCCGAATCGGAGGATCCAACTACATACGCTACAACCGTTGCGTGATCTAACTTTCCAGGAATCATAGAAACTTTATCCAGCGTTTTTTTTCGGCGAGTTCTCTGCTCTTGTTTTGAAAGCTGAATTAATTGACCATCTTTATTTTGCGCGTAATATAAATCGGCATCCTCCAATATTCGTCTTTTGGCAGCAGTTATACGTACCTTAGGAGATACAAAAATTATTAATATTAATTTTTATAGAGTTATTTTGACTTCCTACACGTATGTGTACAACTTACAGCAAAATCTAAGAGAAGTTCGCAAAGATGTTTGGCACTATTACATGGTGGACCTTCTCCAGACACTCCTCTTCGTAATAAATCTTCCATTCTAAGAAGCGTTAATTCATGTCTTTGATATGCCTCCACTACAGGCAAGTTGCTTTTGTTTCCATTGCTATTGCCAGATTCCATGTGTCGTAAATTTTCCGCCGATTTTCGTCGTGTCTTTGATCTTCCCTCTGCATGGCCTTTTACGTTTGACTCAGGTACAGTACTATGGCATGGTAAGACAGCAAACTTTCCAACCACAGGGTCAAAATTGTCCGAAATACCGTCACTTGTCAAAAATACAACATCTCCTTGCTCGACCTCTGTCATAGCAAGGGTTAAATTATTTAATTCTGGATTTGACCCATCCACAGGACCAAGAGCTCCTAGTGCATCACGCATATCACGCATACAATGGATATCATGAGATCCTCTTGTTATTTCTCTCACTCCAGTTTTTCTATAGAAATTTTTCGATCAACATAGATATATAAAAAGTAACTATTATTGATCTCTTGATTTGTGTTACCTTGAATATACATAAGCTAGACTGTCTCCAACATTGCAAGTACATGCTACATATTTATTCTGATGTACATTAGCTTCTGCATTTGGCAGTGGAAGAACTGCACATACTGTCAATGTTGTGAGCATTCCTTGCTCTTGAAGAATTAATGAATGTGCAGCATGGAATGAACGAAGTAATGCTATAAATACATCTTTAGTTGTTGTTATTTCATTGTTAACTGAAGGGCAGAATAGCGCTTTATTTAAGTAGTCTATGCTTCCATGTACCGCAGAACGGGCCGCAATACTTGCTTTTGCACCTAATAATTATACTTTATTATTTTCATTATAGTGTGAATATTAGTACTTAACCGTTTTAGTATCATGTGGCGCGATCGCGCTGTTCACGTTCTCTGATAAAATGAACATGCTGTTCGGTATATTTCGACGAAAAAGCAGAAGAGCGAAATTATGGCGCTCTGTGTTATTCACGGTCAAATGAAAGAAGTGGTGTAGCGCTGCATGATACTATGCAACACAGATTTTTAAAAGTCTCTGGCACGAAAACGTTTGGACCATATTGTTTGAATATAATCATACCCCAATTAACACCATCAGCAAGTGCTAAAATGGCTGAATTAGGTCTTGCTACAATACCAAAACAATCTGCAATAGGTTCACCATTGTTTGTATTATTAGTGGGATTCTTTTCATACAATGTTGTAGCAATTCCATATGCCATTTCATGAGAATTAAACCAATCTGCAACTCCAGCAATTGTAGAGGTTGTTGTTGCAGTTGCTGAAAGATATAGGTTGCATTACATGCTATGAATGATGATTTTCTTGAATGTACATTAATACTTACTATTTCTATATTGGTCACCTTGATCTAACATATCAATGTAATCTATATCAATATCATTAATACTTAAGTGTTTCTGCTGGTGGTTAACTGCTGTAAGTCCAGTATCTGGACCAGTGTGAGTAGCAAATACTTCTTTATTATCTTGGAAGTCTCCAAGTTGTTTAATTGGCAGTTCATCTGGATTTCTTCCATGTAAAATAGCTGGTCCTTCTTGCTTTGTTTCTAAACTAAAGATGTTGAGATCATTGTTATAACTACCTAGTTTTATTGATAATTATAATTACAAAATAATTACCCATCAAGATAACGTGTAATGAAGCACCCAGTGGGAAAATCTTGTGTCAGTGATCTAGGACTACGTAAAGTTTGCTCCCCATGGCCTACATTTTCTATTGCACCAGCCAAGTTACTAATGGATAATTGTCGCATAAAACCAGCAACTTTCTTACGCAAACTTGGCATCTTTTTTGGAAGTTAAATTTTACAATATGTAAAACAATGGACAATGAGTTGTCATTCAATCTGACATTCTATAATGACTAATACTTTATAATTCAAGATACATTTAAATCATCCTGTATGTAGAGTATAATTTCTTGATGTGACCTTTTAAAAAATTTTCGATTAGAATAAAATATATCATTATTTAAATTATTTTTTTATTACTACAATGTACACTACCTTTATAAACAATAGAACAGAGCAAGTAATGAAATTCCTTTGTGCTGCATTGTTTTGAAATTCTCGAGATCAACGATTTCAATTAGCATTCCACATAGTTAAATAATTTACTGCAATATTTATAAGTATAAGGTTTTATATCAAATCTCGTAATTTTAAAATTCATTTCCTTGATAATATTGTACTTCCTTATTTCTTCGATCGGGTATAACTACAATTTAACGATATAAAACACGAAATTAGTGCTTACAGAAATAAAGATTTTCAAATAATATTTATATAGATGTAATAATCATACCTGAAAAAATTCTCACTATACAGAAATGAGATCACAATACACACTGTAAAAGCACATCGTTATCCACTTTACCGCCATATTGGTAATGTGTCAATAACCGATGAATTCTAACATAAGTAGACTCTGATAAACTCATATCTGCAACAACAACCAAATTTTGTTAGTTGTTAACGAGTGCATTAAGTTTCATGTATGATTTCATATTAAATGGGACTTTTCTTTGATTTGTACAACGAAAGACAGTTCATTTATTCCTTGATGTCGAGGTATGTGTAATATTATAGGATTCACTTTATACTATGTAATATCACTGTGAAAAGACGTTGAAAAAAAATATCTCGATTAAGAATTTTTTATATTTCCACGTATTGTTACATTCAACACATTTAATAATCATGTTCATGTATAAAATAGTGTGCCTCTATATTAACTCTGGACTTTTTGCTCTGTTTTGACATTTAACAAGTCAATATGGCGTTCTCTCTACAGGTGAGAGACTACAATTTTCCGCGTTTGTTTCTACAATTGGGTTCTCGTACTGAATATAACAGTTTTCATCTGGTCATCTGATCGTCGCCTTAAAATATTAAGTACGTGCTATTAATTTTGATATATTATATATATAATAGAGTTCCATTTATTTCTTTCAATACGTATGATGCGCAATGTGCTTAGATGTATAGTGACACAAATATTTCTTTCACTTTGTAGACGTATTATTACGTAATCATATTTAAAATTCTGTCATTTACAAGAAAAAAATAAGATTTATGTTCACTATCATTTTCTGACACTTCTTTTAAGCATCGAAATATATACGTACGCATATGTATGTGCGCATATTTTGATACTTGAAAGAGCTATATGCATATATATATATATATATATATGTAATTCTGATCGTTCTGCAGTGATATAGATGTGACATATTTTTGGTATTTAGTCACTACATGATTAATAACTTGCATGTCATTGATTTCACTTTCTTCAGATTATGGCATTTTTTATTTTCTGTGAAAGGTAGTTTACTTAAATTTGGAGGTTTCAATAATTGAAAAAATATTATGTAAATTTACAAAACAAATTCCAATTGATTCTTTAGCTGTAGTCCTTATATCTTTAAGTGTGATACTCTTAATCACATTAAAGAAATTAAATTCTTAGAGAAGCAATAAAGAAGTAGAAAAAAACACATGAGTGTGCAAACAAGAATATAAGATGTTTGAGTCTCCGAGAAGCCTTCGAGAGGTTTGTTTTGATTTCATTTGTGACAATGTCTTGGGATTGTGCGAAGTACATCTTGGTGATGCAGCAGAACATTCCCTTAGTTCTTCAGGTACAACTCCTTGCAGTAAGTCCATCCAATTGTTTTAAAGTTGTTATTGTATTGTATGATAACACAGTATTATAATATTTTATGCACAGTTATATCTATCTATCATTATGCATTGCTTTGGAAAACTAAATAAACCAATTTAGTCTTCCAGAAGTCTGACCATACTAAAAATGTGCATTAACCAAATAGAAGTAGTAGGAACTATATTTTTATATAATATATACCTTTTAGATCAACAACTCAATTCCTCAAGTAATAGCAATAATACAGATGCTGGCCCCAGTGTAACAGTAGCTAGAGCACCTAATGATGGATCATCAGGTTCAGCAACAAGACTTAGTTTTAAGCATTCAGATGCCTTTTTACCTGCTGAAATTTCCGAGCAGTTATTATCGAATTTATGCGAAAAGAAAACTTTGTCTGATTTAACTATTACACTCTTTGATTCAAAGTCTACCAGAATAAGGTAATTTGACATTATTATATGTAGAATTATTATCATAGAATTTGTGCTCTTAATGGTTATGGTCTTTTTACAGGCGTGTACGATTAAAAGATGCCTCTACATTATCGGCAAAAGGTTTAAAAGTTTTAAAGCAGCACAAAGTTGTAGATTTGGTAGTAAATAAATTAAAAATCACTGTTAATGACCTGATTAGTTGTTTAGGGGATTGGAGTTTACAAAACCTTAGATCATTGAGTGTAGCAGAGGGTAGTTTTATGGATTGTTCAAGGTGATTAATGTCATTTACTATTATGCAAATATGAATCTTGCTTGCATATTAAACAGAAATTTTATTTATGGTATATCTTGATTATAATATTGAAAATGTTCGTAATTAATTACAGATTTTGCGTGGTAATAACATTAAGTAAATTGAGGGCACTGCATACATTAAATGTATCAGGAACAGAATTTAATAAACACGGTTTGGAAATAGTGGTCGAAGACCTTCCTTTGTTAGAAAGCTTGAATATTTCATCTACGAAAGTCGATGATATAACACCATTAAAGAAATGTAAACATCGATTAAAAACTCTTAGTATGTACAATCTGAAGATAAACGGAAGTGAAATTTTAATCTCAGTATTATTGGAATTAAATGAGTTAAGAAATTTAGATATTTCCGATGAAAAAGATACGCATGCCGTTGAGTGTGTTTTGGGGCCTGCAAAACCAAAAATCACAGACTTTTTGAAAGCTGTAGATTGTATGCCATATTTAACAAGTTTGGATTTATCAGGTAAATATTTTAATTAAAAATGTCACTTTAACTCATGAGTGTGTAAAATGTTTAATATTCCGAAATATTCTTTATTGTTATAACTTGCAGGTAAAGACGATATAAATGTAAAGGATTTAAAAGAATTTATCAAAGCACACCCATATTTAAGGTTTCTGGGACTTGTACATTCTGATGTTTGCTATGATGATAGTTTAATTAATCCTGCAAATGAGGATTATAGACCTGGACTTGTTGTAAGTATTAATTATAATTAAACTATCCAATTTTTCAAAAGTTTACATGATACAGACAAATTTAATGAAAAATTTACATCTTCTTAATATGAAATTATAAAATGTTAATGTCGATGATTAAAAAGTAAGTAGTATAAATGAGCATGCTGTATCTACCAAAATATTCTCCTTTTTTGTCTGGAGAAAAGATATAAAACAGTTTGTAATCTATAAATGCATTAATAATATTATTTACAAAAATCTGATGCAAATTAGGGATCAATATATTTATACTTATGAGATCGATTTCCATTTGCAAATATTATATAAGAAAATTAAACTTTGATCACTCATATTTCTCCAGATATGAGGCTCAGTTACTCTGAATAATACCCACATAATAAAAACTATATAAACATAAAGATAAATAAATAATTGATAAATTACTAAGTACTATAACTATATAATATGCAATATTATATTCGTCTTTCGCTATAGGTCAGTGGTACAGCAACAGAATCTCAGATTTTGGAAGCTCTCAGAAGGTACACATCCAGACCAATTTATGTTCAAAAATGTCTGTTTAATTTATTTCGTTTAACACCGAACTTTCTTGAACCCCGGGTTGATGTCATAAAGTTAGTATTACCTGGAATGAGAGAACATCCAGAGGAATTTCGTGTACAGATGGCAGCTACTGCATGTCTGTACAATCTTACCAAAGGTGAATTAGCTATTATGATTCACCCATCGATACTTAAACAAATTGTTGAATTAAATTTAATAGCAATGGAATCATATCCAAGTAATTATCAGCTTCAAAAGAATACATTATTGACTTTATGTAGTGATAGGATTCTACAGGATGTTGCTTTTGACAAATACAGGTAGTTAAAATTTATAATACCCAAATATCTACTATTAGGCTGAGATTTCAATTCTTAGTGAAAGACAAAGTTTCATTATAGTACAGTAATTTTAATACATAGTTCTTTTTCATAAATAACGTTACATGTATTAATCATACCTTATAAATGGAGGTTATTAATAATACCAAATTTTGCAAGTGATACGAGAAATATATCTTTTGTAACTGGAAGTCGATTGAGTAATGTAAGAAAATGCAATGTTATAATTACAGACCTTATGCAACATCCATTTATTATTTTGGTAGTGTACAAATTTAATGCTTATAATTGATTAAATAAATCAGTTTATGCTAAAAAAATTTACATATTTTCTTTAGAATGTTGTCACTGATTTTAACCAATATGTTACTATTACATTACTAGGAAAATATTTTCTAATAATCGCATCTATTTGTTTGCGATAACAGGAATTAATATTCTATTAGAGAAGTAACTGTTACACATTTATTATTGAAACTTTTGATATGCATACAGTTGAAATTTCAGCCTATAAATAAAATATATGCGCGTAGCACGAACGTTTATAACTTCTTTTTATACAGATGTGCAAGATTGGTAATGAATTGCTTGTCAACTTTCGACGATGCATCAATGAATCGTATGTCTGTTGCTATCTGCTCAATTTTGGCAGCAAAAATATCTACAGTAGAAACGTCGATGCTTGGTGCTCAACCGCAGTATATATACAAGCTACTTGCAATGGTTAGATCTAAAGTCGAATCTAAATCAGTGGATATAACAATGAAATTTACACTTAGTGCTCTGTGGAATTTAACGGATGAAAGTGCCACAACATGTATAGTTTTCCTTGACGAAGGAGGAATGGAGTTGTTCCTTGAAGTACTTGATAGTTTTCAAGGGGAGTCAAGTGTTGAAACAAAAGTCCTTGGTCTCCTAAATAATATAGCAGAGGTTCGTGTTATGTCTACATTATTAATTTCGGAGGAGTTATTGGATTTATATGTACCAGCTGCTTATTTTTTGTGAAAAAATGAATGCTATAAAGCAACGTATTTTCAGATGTATAATAAACTTAAAAAATTGTATTGTAGGTCAGTCATTTAAGACCCAGACTGATGCAGCCACGTTTTATAGCTATGCTGTCCATGTTATTGGATTCTGAACACATTGATGTGTCTTATTTTGCGGCAGGTATTGCCGCACATTTGCTTAGTGATGGCCCTCAGGCATGGACAATGACTTCAAAGCCTTCTAGAGACGCATTATTTGATCAATTAGCTTATGCAGTGACACATTGGCAAACACCGCAAGGAGAAATGGTTGCGTACAGAAGTTTTCAACCGTTCTTTCCACTTTTACGCTGTACGGATGCGTATCCCGTACAATTATGGGCAGTATGGGCAATACATCACGTATGCACAAAGAATCGTAAGTATGAAATTTCTTATGTAAAATAACATTTTACAAATTTCAAGGCAATAATAGAAACGTATCTTCAACGGTAACGCAAGTAAAACATTTATTTAGATTATATGTTTTGAACTAGCAATGGGAAGTAATTAAGACTGAATTAAATGAATATTATAAATAATATTGTGTATTTAAACCACCTGATTTTACTTGAAAATATTTGGTGTGATTTCAGCTAAACGTTATTGCAGCATGTTGATCAGGGAAGGAGGTGTAGAGACATTGAAACAACTCGAAAGTGCAAGTACGAAAAATACAACACAGCCAAACCTACAGAGTTTGTGCCAATCAATTCTTGTAACTCTGGAATTAAATTCTTAACGGCGACTGTTGCCTTTCAAAAAGAAACTCGTACCATGCAGTTGGTATACTAGTCAATGTTTATTTCAATGCAATCTTATATCCTGTTCTTTAGACCAAATAATTAAAACTATTATGTGGACATGGATATTTACCTAAATAGGGCTGGAGTAAAACAACAAATAATTTCAGTCTTACTGATATTGCAAATAAACACGGTAGATTAAAATTGAAGACCTGAATTAAGAAAGATAGCTCCGTGTATTATAAAGTATACTGTTATATGTAGATTCGTATACCTGGAGGTATATTTGGACAATTAAATGTAAGGGATATTCAAAAAGTAATTATCATAAAATATGCAGTCAATAGAATGGCGTGAAATGCACTGCCATTTTTTGGTCCCGGTATTTCTTTTAATTGTTGATTAAAATTTTATTAATTTACAGAATATGAAGTTATTAATGAATAAGTTATTACAAAATAAATAAGTAATAATTTCTAACGTTTTAACGTTAATAAAAAGAATAGTCTGTACAAGGAGGAAGATTAGGATCTTATGTGTACGATATGCTTGTAAGAGATATTTTGCTTTATTACATAGTAAATCATAAATAACGTGACAAACTATGTAGACAGTTAATTTTATTGGTTGTGTTGTACCTCTAGTACTTTAAATTCAGGTCTTAAATTTTATCTGTTAATATTTTTGTCTCTTAAACTTTCCATTAATAAGTAATTAAAATAAATCTTTGAAAGATTAATTATGCATTTACATGCCTTCAGAGATATAAAAAGAAGAAAAATTTCTAATATAAAAAAATATAACAATATTCTGACTAGATCTGTTATTAAAATATTATTAATTTATATAAGCAAAATTTATTCTTCTGATAACATTAACTGTTGATCTAAAGTGTAAGAAAATATCGATTTGAATGCTACTGAATGTTAATAAATGCAAATCATCCAATTTTACGAGTTGAATTTATTTCAATATCTCCTAATAACATTGCCGGATGTGTTCTAAGTAAACACGGCCAAACAGGGAGTGTATAAAATTTAAGCCAAGAAAGTCTTTATTTACCACCCGATCATGTTACATTTATATATTACACTTATATCTTAATTATTTTCTTTTTTTCCTTAATGGAACGTAAAAATTGTTCATGAAATTTGTATGATTATCACTCAATTGATGCTGATGCTGCACTGCACCTGCAAAATACTTAGCGACATGGAAGTAACATTACGAAATGTGGCTCGATCATTAATAGTGTGGAAACTCGGCTCTCCCCCTAACACCATAGCACAGTGGATTAATGGCTCAGAAACACATTTTACACGCATCTTACAAATTAGTTGCAATGTGTTTAAGATAAAATTGAGGATGTATAGTTAGTAGTAAATAAATGAAAGTTGCATACATCAGTGTCTTTTATGATATATTTTGTAGAGAATTACAAGTTAGAATCGTATCTTCAGCAACTTTCACTTACCATGCATACAAAATTTGCTATAAATTATAGTAATATGATAGTACTCTAGATATTCACATTGTAGTTCAATTTTTGTTGTTATTCAGTGTATGAAATGCATTTTGAATTTTTCATTTCTATTAGGAATTTGTGTCTTTTGGTTAAATAGTTCGTAAACACAGTGGTAGTGTATATAAGATTTTAATATTCCGCCTATTTTATTCTAAATTACAATTTTATTCTTCTTCCATATGTATCAGCCATTATAATGTATCAAGATATTGCTACACTTATCATTATTATATTATGTTCTCCTACAACACAGTTTCCCGAAATATCCAGATATTCTTGTGAACAATTCCAAGCTTGTATAAACGAATTTTTGTACGCCTACATGTTGGAATTTTGTTTAATTTAAAATACTTCAATATTATCGTAATTTTTTTATCGTTAACCAATTATTATCTTGTTGTTTATGACCCATTTGATATATCACTTCTTCGAATTGCATTTAAATCTTTTTGAAGAAACAGAAATAATGAACATGTCTCACATGTTGAAGATGTTATTTTAAAAAACAACAATAAAAGGAAACGTATTTTTAATAAGATACTGCATTTTCACTTTAGGATGGATCTATAAGTACAACTTTTAACAAATGTACATATTTCATCATTTTAATATTCAATAATAGGATATTGTACGAAATGCGTACATACCAATAATTATAAGTAAAAATACTTATATTATAGATATGCATTCTATGAAACATAACTGATAAATTTCCTTATTTAACGATAAAACATTTGTATGCATAGGATACCATAAGATTACATGTAAATACTTTTGAAATTTATCAAAATTATATTCAAAATAAAATACATCTTAAATGCATAATATTTTACGATTATAAGATATTTACATTATTCAAATATTATTTGTTAATCGTGTCACTTTTAATTGTGATTCATTTATTACAGTAGTTGTTAATACTGCTATAACTTTTTTTTATTTTTATCACCTATACGAAACATGCTCCAGAAGAGCAATAGAGGCTGATACTATGAAGTTCTGTTACAAATCATTCGATTTAATGCAGAAATATAATTGAACTACAATAGTGAATGATCGCTGATCTACACTTGTAATGTTCATATGGTGATTTAGTAAATCAAATATGATTAATTGTGCCCATCTTTGTCCAATCTTTTTTTTTCTTTTGACATGAGGTTTTTTCTTTCTCTTTTTTTTCCCATCGTATCAGTTTTTTTTTCTGTGGACATATCATAAGAATTTACTTAAATACCTTAGATGCATCGTAATATAATGCATTTTCGTACATATATGTAAGTTTTGTGTAACCCATGAATAAGATATGCACAAAAACTTACAAAGGTTAATATTAGAAGTCACAAGGCCATACTCTTTTGCTTTTTTTTCCTTTTATACACTTAAAATTTCGAAATAAAAATAATGTAAGCACAAAAATATATATTGCGAAATACAAGGCATCGTGTAAATATAATTTTCTTATGAAATGAAATAATACATTGAGCGCACATACATGTAATTTAATAGTGAACTAAATTACATTCGTAGAATAAAAGATGTTTCTGATAAAATTCAAAATATGGCCAAGTGTTAAGACTGAATAAGAATTCAGAGCACAAACTAAAGCATTTCCTAACAAGGCCAATGTATCTAATTATGAATTCTGTAATATCCGCTGTATATAACTGTGATGAACAGTTTTCAGAACTTTTTAATATCCAATTATTTGCATGATAAAAAATATAATTTAAACATTAGACCATATAGATACATCAGAATATTAAGATAATGATCCAGAATAAATGATAATTATCACTGTAAGAATAATAATTTTACTGTTTCTCAATCAGGAATGGTTAGGAAATTTTTGTATACTCTTTTTTTTTAACTAACAATCATATTAATCTCATAGTAATGTTGTCAAAAAACTTTCAGGTAACTTAATATTTCACCAACCTTCCTTCAAACATTTCGTTATAGAATACATAAAAATGATTGTTCAAACACGAGGCTTTTATTCACTTTGTGATATATAAGTTACGGTAAATGCAATGAATCCGATGATTATTTATAATTGTCGGTTATTATATATAATTACAATTAAAACCCAGACCAAACCCAGATCTTTTTTTCCTCAGGAGGGGAAATAGGTTTATGTATTTCCTTGTGTACCTAGGGGAGTCGCACCTGAACCTAAACGTGATCTAACCCGGACTAAAGTTCCAAGCAACCTGAACAAGCTCGTAGGAAACTCTTTTCATGTGGACCCGCTATGGGTTCACTATCCTTTGGCTCAGGTAACCCCGGGTTCGCCAAACCCGTACCTGACCAGCGAGCTGGCCAGGTCCCTGAGGTAACTACTTTCTTGTGGGACTACTATGAGTTTGCCAAACCCGTGCCTGACCAACAAGTTGGACAGGCCCCTGAGGTAACTCCTTTTCTGTGAAACTACTATGGTTTTGCCGTTCCCTGCCTTCAGTGATCCCGAATTCTTCAAGGCCGTACCTGAACAGCAAGCTGGACTAGTCTCTGAAGGAAACAAGCCAGACCTAACCCAGACTTACCGGTCAATTTAGTAAATACTGAAGAATTCATTATGTTTACCAAATTTAACGATAAGTATACATAATCACTGGATTAATCA
The DNA here is from genome assembly GCA_910591515.1 of Cerceris rybyensis. Taxonomy (NCBI): domain Eukaryota; kingdom Metazoa; phylum Arthropoda; class Insecta; order Hymenoptera; family Crabronidae; genus Cerceris; species Cerceris rybyensis. Next base: position 14,453,998 of record OU342790.1, read on the forward strand.
CATTTACCGTAACACACATGGCAAATAGAAATATCTTAAAATACTTAAAAATATATACTTTGGTTAATGTTTGATTAATGTTCCTTTTGGCACTATGTTTGAACAGTCGTGGAAAAGAAACCAAGAAAATTGTTATATAGATTGTGAAAAAACTTACCTTAATCTGTAAAAGAGCAGTATCTTAAAACGGTCAATACGGCATGTAGTAACCCCGTCTGTAACTCCTATGATTACGAAAATTATACGAATTAAAAAATGAGTTCCTAAGGATTTTTTACAACCAATGAAAATCTTATTGTGTACCTCGGCCGCCTTGTAGGTCTATATCCGAAGTATGCACTGCCACGTATAATTCCTCTGGCCATACCACGATAACCCCGTGCACCTCTCGGACCTCTTAAATATTTTATAATATGAATATAAGTTATTAGATCTTGTTACTATACTTCATGACAGATATGATATTTCATAAAAAGGAGTGGCAGTTAGAAAATTGATATTTCAATATCTGTAGTGACAGTAATATATTTAATCTTTGAGCACCTGTTTGTCACTGATAGTCCTGGTCTATTTGTTCTTTTAGGCATTACTTTAATCTGGCGCCCTCTAAACATAGATTCATCCATGGCCATAGCAGTTTGTACAGAATCTCGTTCTGCAAATTCGATATAAGCGAAACCTTTGGGATGCCCATCAAATTTATTACATAATATTGTTACTCTGTTGACACTGCCACAACCATGAAAGTGCTGCTCCAATTCTTCTGCTGTAGCGCCATAATCGACCTTTGTTTGAATATGTAAAATGCATTAATTTGATTAATTTTAAATTGAAACAAAGCATCATATGTAACTATATACTTAATGAATTATATATAAATCATTAGCTTACATTGCCAACATAAATAGACCTATTATCAACTTCCATTTTGTCTTCAAGTGACATGTTTAATGGACTTGCTGAAAATACAAATGTCTTTAATACAATTATTCATTCATGAAAAATACAATGTTCTTATTTATTAAAAAAATTGATTTCTATTAAAATAATAAGGTTTCCTCCCTGATCTTTCTATAACTTACTGATACCAGGTGGACTACCCATGTTCATTTGTTTATCCACCTCAGATTGAAGTTGTTTTAACTTTTCTGCTTCCTCTTCCATTTCTCTAACACGTGCTTTAATAGCTTCTAATTCCTAAAATATAATTTTAAATAATGTAATAATAAAATTTGCTGTACCTATTTAACATTATAGTTTTTAATATGATGTAATAAATGTGCATATGTACTGGATCGTCGATATTTGCTTCGCTCAATTCACGCTTTACACCGTCACATTGCATGTTTGCATCACCATCTTGACCATTTTCAAGTCCATCAAGACCATCAATATGATCCGTAGCTAGAAGATCTGATTCAGACATTTCTGTATGAAACAAAATATATTATGTTTACTTATCTTTAATATATACATATACTACAACTTCAGATTTATGACTGTTACCATAATAAATAGATAAATCATTCGTAAAATAAGCATAAACTTTTCCATATTAGATAAACAAAGAACGAGGATTTGAAAAAAACTGTACATAGTAATTCCATCGAAAAACAAATATTGACATTAATTTCAAAACACTCACATAAAATTCTCAACTGTATACAATAAGTAATTAAAAATTACTTAAGTTAGCTACATTTGACGGTATAAAAAGTATCTTAAGGTAGTCTGATAATATAGTAACTTAATAATATATTAAAATAAAAACATACGAAGACAAATTGTTTAAGTAATAAATCAATTGGAGGAGTCCTATACAAATATAACAGCGTGCGATGTACCGATACATAAGTTTACAGCTACCGCTGTGTATAAAGGGAGTTAATGTCTATTAATACAAGTGTAGAAAAAAAATGAAACGTACGCGAATACCTTACGACGTTTCTACTACCTAAAATACGAAATTAATGAAAAATTTCTGAACTATCTCCAATCCGTACTTCACGATGCTCAGCAAACTCGCTAAATGAGATTGACGCTACCACCGCACAAGATGAACAAATTCAAGGATTAAATAAATTAGAAAATCGCCTTAATGTACTTCTCATTCACGGTTGGCTATAACTAGATTTAGGAATGTTTTGTTATTGGCTGTTCCAAGAAATGAAAAGGTACCGACTTTCATGAAAACTATAATCTTATTTTTTCAATAATAATGCAATATTGATTTAACTTACAGGCACGTTAGCTGATTTTAATTATCGGAAGAAATTTTCTTTGCTAATTTTTCAATCTGTTGTAATACACTTTGCACTGATGTATATATCGTTTCAGATGGAAATAAAAATTTAATGCACTCTATTACTGTTTTTTTTTATCTTTTTATAATAAATATGATGCCTACATTTTCATTATTATAAAATAACTTTTTCCTCGAATGCAATTTTATTTGCTAATACCGACTGTTTAGGATGGTTTAGGACTAGCATCGAAGGCGATATGCACACATGTTTCGTGGATTCAATCAATCTACGGCATTTTCATTAAAAGATTTTAGAGAATTTAATTAAAACATATATAAATTATTAATCTGCATAACTAATATTTTGATTACGGATTGCAAAAGTGAATGCAGAACAAGTGAAATGCCAAAGATAATAGTCTTCGATCTAGGTTAGTTTTTTTGCATATAGACCTATTTTAATACTGAATCAAACAATATAAAATAATTTATGATTAAAAAAATGATCGCGAATGATCGACTCATGTTTTTCATTTCTTTTATAATTAATAGTAACACTGTGTTATATTTCAGATTATACTTTGTGGCCGTTTTGGGTTGATACTCATGTAACTCCTCCTTTTAGAAAGTAAGTTTTTATTACGTAGGCATTTATGAATAAAATTTTGTTCAAATATTATTTTGATCCATGCATTATATTTCCCTTTCTTACGAGACTAATGACCGAGAGTATGGCTATTTATAAAGCATTCGTTAAAAAATATCTTTTAGGAAAGGAAATGATGTAGTGGATGCCCATGGCCAAGTTATCAGATATTACAAAGATGTACCTGATATTTTAAACAAATTATCATCTGAAGGATATGATCTTGGTGTAGCATCTCGTACTTCTGAGATTGAAGGTGCCAAGCAATTACTACATTTATTTGGATGGAATAAATATTTCAAATATAAAGAAATATATCCAGGTTGCAAAGTCACTCATTTTACAAAGTAAGTGTTGTTCACAGAACATAGTTGTAAATATAATAAATTGCAGAGGTGGAGAAAGTGCAACCAAAACTATAATAATTTTATAAAAGTCGAATTTATAGGTATATGAATTCAAGCATACTACTTTATTATTGGTTGATTTAATTGTGACCTCTAATGATAAGAAGGTTCCCCACCTCTGATCTATCGCTTTAAATATTTGAACTTTATGGTAAATGTTACATTTATTGAAAGAAGTTATAACTTTCAGAATTCAGAAAGCATCTGGTGCTGATTATAAAGATATGATTTTCTTTGATGATGAGAATAGGAATATTGTTGATGTTAGCAAGCTTGGTGTTCTTTGTGTACTTGTGAAAAATGGTGTAACACACGAACTTATAGGAAAAATTTTAGAAAATTTAAAGAAATAATATTTAAATAATTTAGCTTGCAAATAATGATTTATTTTTAGCATTAAATTTTTATGATCTATTTCACATATATGTTCAATGTATATATGTATAGATAATTTTGGTAAAAACCAATATGTACATATTGTAGGATATTAAATCAATTTTATTTATTAATATTCACTTTTGCCTATATTTCTAAATTGATCCTTCCTGATTAGTCATCATTAAGTAGTATTGCACTGGACTTTTTATAAGAATGTCCCTATCATGGGAACCTTTCCTTATTGTTTTAAAAAAGTTCGTACAGGCAGTTTGAGGTTTCAGGGATGAAGCTACATCTATAAATTTTGCAGCTTCGTCCTTGGGTAAAGAGATATATAAAAGATTTTTTAAACCGTTTTCATCAAAATTTTTAAATGGACATCCACCTTCATACAATGATCCTGTAACGTTTGTCTATGATATTTTTAAAAGATATATATTTATTATTATGTTGCAAAAGTATAATAGCTAAAATGGAAAGTAAGATAAATAACTCACACATATAAATTCGCAGCTGGGGGATCTATAATTTTTTCGTGATCCTTCTAAGCCATAAAGATGTCTAATACTGTATAAAAATTTCTGTTCATTTGATTGCCAACTGTGTGCACAGATAGATGTACAAGAATGGGGTTTGGAATACTCAGTTTTCCAATAACTTATAGCATCTTCCAATTGCATTCCACTGTCTTTTAGGAAAAGACTATAGTACAAACGGGCATAATGACTAAGTCTATGGGTAGCACGTAATTTTATATGCAAATGTTGCATACAGGGAGGAAAATATTTCATTTCATTGTCTACATTCCTCATAACTACACCATCAGTCTTATAAAATCTTTGAAATATTTGATCTTTAATTTTTTGACGTATATAATTAAGTCTAGCATCATGAGTCACAGTACTTTGTGCTTGCAATTTCATGCATGAAGCTTCCACAGTCACATAAGTATGAAATAATGATGCAAGCATTAGCTTCCATTCTGAACAGTAAATAATGGCAAATCCAAAAACTAAATCTACCTTCCTTGCTTTTATTATGTCTGGCACTAATTCAAATCTCACTTAAAGAGAAAAACAAATAAGTATGTTAAGAATAACTTAATTAACATAATTTTCTGTGTATATGTGTACCTCTAGTATGAAAAAGATGACAATCCTTGGCATGGCTCTTAGATGCAAGGTGTTTAAAAATGTATGGTTTTAAAAAAAAAGAACATACGTTGATTAATGTTCTATAGACAAGTTGCTGTTGATCTTTGTGTGCTCTTAATTGTTGCACAATATATCTAAATAGTCTATGCAATTGCCTAGGTGAAATATGATTCAAACGGCTTTCAAATAGCAACTTCTCCCTAGTAATCCAATAATTCCACAAATTCGATGCTGTTGATGCTATTAATCTAGAATAACAATCTTTTTTAACACGTTAATTGCGAAGCATGCCACTCTGGGCCCAATCAACTGAGGCAATTACTTTTATTAAAATTCTTACTTACCGTAATATAAAGTGTCCAATTTGATCATTAACTGTTTCTTCTATTAGGTACTCCAAATTACCATTGTATTCATGACCTTTAGCTTCATACAATAAATTTAAGTATTCTAATCTAGCAAAAACACAATTCTCTAAAATATGCAATGATACTTCTCCAGGTGGAGGTTTAATGTAAAACATTTCCTTAAAATACCATTAACTAGAATACAGATTTTGCATACTATATTTGCACGTGTATCGTTTTAGTATGCATTAATGCGTCATATTGTTACTTATTGTTAAATAACTCTCATTTTACATTTCACCATTTTCATTATTTTACCGATTTCATTATTCCATACCAGTATCTTATAAATGCCAAATTATGGGCATATCAAATACAGTTTCAGTCGACTTAGATAATACAAATATTGTTTAAAACCTGCATTTTTACAAATGTTGTTTTCAAAACTTCGTTTGTTTACTACTATTAGGTACAGTTATTTTTTTATAAAGCATTTTACTGCCATCTGTGGGAGGAGTAATCAACTGATCAACATTAAGCTCAGTTTTAATGAGAATCAAAATTACATGGTATGGCAGTTTTGGGAACACTGTTCCCCTAGCGACAGACGACGTAAATAACGAATTAATTTCATGGCGTGCTCAAAGAAAACGCTAGGTGTATATTTCAAATTATGTTTATCCTTAAAAGTATTCTGTTTTAGCATATTATGATAATTAAGGAATTCTTCTCAATAATTCAAAGTTTATCCGTAATCATTGTATAGCGAAATGGTCGTAGAGGCAAAGTCAAAAAATAAAAAGAAAGATTAAAAATTCGAAGATGGAACACAATATAAAATATGGTTTTCTTACTAATAAATTGATCAAATACTAAAGGACAGTTACAAAATATTGTCATCAATTATAAAATATAATTTACGATACAGGAATGCACGGTTTACGTATCTTTTCGCACTCAAAGGATGAAGTTTCAATATAGCTCACTTTCCTTTCATCTTTTATTTCGCAATTGCATATGTAAAGGAAAAGACAAACTTTCCGTGTACCACAGAGTTTCATTGAAATATGTAATATTATTTCATTTGACTGTTCGATACAAATAAGTTTTATCGTTGTGCTTCCCGCGTACTTGAACTTACAACGTGTTCCTCTCCGCTTTTATCGCGACCATACGTACGTATAATACGAATAGAAATACTTCGCGCGAGACTTATATTAACGTCAATAATTGTTCACGTGTATTATTTCGTATTAAGAGGCAGACTCATCAAAACGAAATAATTGTATAATTGTTTGCACTTGTGTGCTTCTTTTCGCAACCAGATACAAATGTACAATGAACAATATTTGCATTAAGGAAAATACGATAATAAAAAGAGAACGTAGGACGTTATACACGCACTCTGCGAGATCTAACTTTTAAACATCTGAGTGCTTAAGTTTCATCGGTTTAAATTAATAATTTAGAATGGCGCGTTCGTCGCACGTCACACTCGCAGAAGATACACTTTAACTTTTACAAAGTGCCATAAATGACTAGTTGAATTCTACGTTGTAATACTGTACAGGGTTTCCCAAAAGCACCGCCATAGAGAAACAATATGATATTCGTTATTCCCGAAATTTCCAACGCTCTTTGTCTCTTTCATTTATAGATCACCATCGATCACCGATATTGGATTATTTTAAGTTAAATGATAATCTAAGATCAAATTTTTCCCATCGTGTAACTCATGGTATGAGATGGAACTTTTACGATCGAATGTTCCATCTTTGTTATATCGTAACAGACGTGCACCTAATTTCAATCAATGATATTGGAATATTTTATCTTGAATAATGATCCACAATTAAATTTTTTTTCCATCGTATAATTCATGGCATGGCAAACATGTGTTTGATTTAATTTACTGATATTGGAATATTTTAAGTTAAATAATAATCCACGATCAAAGTTTTTCCATCCTCTAGATTCTGGCATTGCAAACATGTACTTGATTTAATTTATAAATATTGGAATATTTTAAATCAGATAATAAACTGCGGTCAAATTCTTTCCATCGTGTAATTCATGGTATTAGATGGAACTTCATTCGATCGGATATTTCGTTTTTGTTACATCGTTACAGATATACATCTAATTTTTCTCGTAAACGAAAAGATTTACTATCGAGACGCATTTTCATTTCCTTCTGACAAACGTACAATTAAAAGAATTCGGAACACCCTGTACGTATACATGACTATCAAGTAACATGTATACTTTTATGATTTGTCCCTTAATTGTCGCCTGTATATTACAAATAATTCCTAAATCGTTGTACATTGTTACATTACCAGTCCTCTTCTATGTGAAATTTAATTACATTTTCTCGCTTGTCTTATCTCTATTTAAAATATATACATATATACACACATACACACACGTAAATGTAGGTAGATAAATGTGTGTATACATGTATATCATAAATACCTATATGTATACATATAATATATTTATAATTCCTTTACGTAGTCTACTTATATCGATTTTGTTTAAGCTTTATTAGCCATAGACGATCTGCTTGGTATTTACAGAGATTAGATACAAAATTATAAACAGTTCTTAGTACAAAATAATTTTATGATTATAACGATTAAGGTTCAATAGCGTAGAACAGGCTCAGGCAACATTTTCTGACTTATGGTCGATCTCCTTTACTTACGAAAACAATGAAACAAAGAAACGTTTTCACTTGTTTTTTTTCTAACTTAATCCTCTATGAGTCCTTGTGACTTTGAGGTAATCCAGGACATATTTAAGTTTCTATTCTTCAAAGACAATTTTTAAAATTTCCCAAATGTTAGTATTTAATACTCAAAACTCACGAAATTCATTGAAATGCAATATTTAAAAACTAAGTTGAATTCATTATTTAAAATTGTATTTTTATTATAAGGTTTATTGCCAATGAGGCTTTGTAGAAGTCATTGTTATCCGATCGTGATAGTTTCAAATTTTCGTGAGTCCTTCTCGCGACTGATATTACGTTAATAAGGACTTTACAAATATTGTAATTATTATTGATGCATTAAAAACTGATTTGAAATTGAAAAGCCAGATGTTGTCTGTGCCTAGATAGAAGATATAGCTAGGTGAGCTCTCCACAGTCTTCCGCGATTACCTCTAGATTTCTCTCAATTCCACGATAGGTCAAGAATCGGGTGTGCCGAAACTCAAACTGCATATTAGATACTTTTTGCTGCAGGATTAAGAAAAGAATTCAATAAAATTTCCTAATTAGTAAGTGATCGTTTCAAATGGTGAGACTCGGCGATTATTTCAATTTAGTTCTTACATGTTAAATAATTCTCGGCTTGACTGTTTGCCCGAATCTGTAAACAATTATGTATTCTGACTTTCGTTTTTTTTTCTCATGGCAGGAAATTATTTTGACCGTGCGCAAAAAAAAGGAGAATAAATCATTTTCTGTACCGTGAAGAATGTGTATTATGTAAAATAAATTTATATTATTAAGGAAAAACGTAGCAATTCCTTTATCCACACTTTTCGCCGGTTCATCCTTTACGATCCCACTTTAATCAAATGTAATTCCAAGATTGTTAAACAACTCGAAATAATTCTAACTTTAACTTTATCACTTCCAGCATTGTTCGAAACTGGATATATTTGAAAATCTTGAAATGTCAAGCTCTTTATAAAATCTCGATTAAATTTCATTGATGTACAAAAAGTATAATATCACAAATGCTAATTTATTCACACACTCTTCAATAATGTATCGGAGTAAACTAAAAATATACTTCACTAAAAGAAAAGTTCAATTTAAATATTCAACCAGTCCACTGTAGAAATCTTTCTATCTAAAAAGAACTTTAGCATTTTCTAAATCTCATCAAGATATCTGACCTATTCCCTTGTTTCAAGACTTTCAAAAAAAACGATCGAACAATGATCAAAGTTACTCGAAACTCCACGATGATTGAATTCCTTAAAAAACATGCGAGAGATCGTATAAGAACGTTCGTCGTCTTCTTACGTATCGACGTTCGACCGTAAAGGGCTAATACTACTTGCAATAGCACCAACCTGGAAGAATGAACGATCCCGGAAGTCACGAGACTCAAAAGTGATTGTCGATCGTACAGAGATTATTCCCAAAGTAGGGAATGAAGTTTTTTCTTGCCGATGCCACGTGGAAAGTTTCCCGATTGCCAGTTCACCCCGTAAAGTAGAATCGTCGAAATCACCGTAGAGCTCACGAAACGAAGCGACGTCGATGAAACGTCAGATTTACCGAAACGAGCGCTCTTTCTCGCCACGGCCGACGTAATCTCCGACGATAGAAGAGAAATCCGCCTTTCGAATACTTCCCCCTACGCGAATGGAAACAATAGAACGTCGGAGTGTCTAGGATATACACGTCGTGTCGTGAAGCGAAATTCTCTTCTCAATGGTCATCGAACGGATCACGTCACCATTTTTCCATTCTCAGTGTTGCGATTTCAGCCGATTCACTTTTCTGTCGTAGAGATAGAGCTCGAATTTCTTGCATGAAACAGAAGTCCATTAACGATCGCTGGAAAAATGGGCACACTAGGTAGAAGTAAGCTATCTAGATTATAATGGCAAATCTGTAAGTAGAGAAAGGATTACACGTTTCCACTACGATTGATCTTGTTGAAGTTTCTAAAAATTTGTCAAACTATTAGATATTTCTGAACGTCAAAACGTGGTTGTATTTTTTCTTGTCGTTTAAGTGAATGATTTAATATAGAGAAGAAAAGGAAACGACGGATAAAAAACGAATAATCCTTTGCTACTAAGACTTCACCGAATCGGTAGGTACAGGTAGGTACGTAGAGATATACTAAATTATCACATGAGTAGACAAGTGAGTTACTCGTTAGCAATAGGGGGCAACGATACAGCCAAAGGCAGCATTATGCTTATATCGATGAATCTAAACGCAACTATGATTCGTTTTCTAATGTTTAGCGCTACTACCGCTAGTTTCGATGTAGACTAGACGATTTCGCGACTAAGTATTTCCGCGGTGTTGAGTGCTTTGACTTTGTCGATCAGAAAGCTTCAAGTATCTCAGCTTGTGTGCGTACTTCTTTTTTTTAATATCATCGATACGGCAATATCGGTGCATCTTTATTGATACACATTGATCATTAATTTTTATTTTACGCCCGATTATGAACGATCCTTAGTTGTTTTCTTTTTACGATTTATCATTGAAACACGCGGACTCCGAACGCTAGATAAGCGACTCCCGTTACGTTTAAATTCAACGTAAGAATTTAAAATACGTACGGCTATGTCTCCGATTATCTACTCCTTACGCGGCATTACAGTTAAGATATATAAATAGTATTTTAATAGTATAACGGTAACATCTCCTACTCGCTAGATATTGCGTATGCTATTAATAGTAGTCATCTGATATAAATACATGGAACATAACGACTCAAATGATTATTAGTTGAATTGTCATGAGAACCTTGTCATGTACTAAACGAACGTTTAATTTCAAAAATGTAAAGTTATTACTTCTCGCTCAAATAATCCTGAAACCTCGTCTCTAGTTTGTCGCGTTTCCTTCATTCGCGCACGAAAGAAGACACCGATATGTCGAACATTCGATATTTTTTTTTTTTTTCACGTCAGCCAGAATCCAAGATCTTGAAACGAATGTTCATTCGTTCTTGCGTATCTGCGAAAGTTGCGAGCAAGAACAAAGGAACACGGTTTACAATGACGAATCCGGTGGACCTTTACGTCTAATTCCGTCGTATCGTTCACAGCAATGATAAACGCCTCTTACCGTTGTACGCCTATATGTACAATATACTAGTGTCATTGATCCCGCCTATCATATAAAGTTACAATTATGATGTGTCATAGTCGCGGTATGCGCCTTCCGCATTGTTGCTTCTTCTTCAACGGAGAACAAGCATACCGTCATTCTTCGTCTTACTTAAATCGCGTCATCGGTGACGGTACGATTAATGATAACTATTGAAACTCTCGCTCGGTTGTATCAATTTGATATACGATCGTTACATCTAGAATTTTAACGTTCATTGTTATACTTCACGTGACTTCTGAACGTTATTGAAATTTGATAATTTAATATTACTCACACTCACCTTACTTTCTTGCCATTCCTTTCACTCTCTTGAGAATTATCACTTAAACTTCAATTGCGATCTCGCAACTCGTTTGAAGCGAAGAAACGACCTTACAATTAAGAAGAATTTTGACACAGTTCATTGTGTACCGATTAAGAGCCCTGGCGCGATAGATTACACGAAATTCGAACATTCTAACATCCTCGAAACTCTGAAGAATCTTGGAAGTTATGATAACGATTAACTCACGACGATTTCACGATCACGTTACATACACTTTCAGAAAGACACACTCATTCATACAGAGGTTTTACAATAAACTCGACGAAAGGACTCTTGCTGAGTAGAGTCTATTAATTAATTTCAATATATTGCCATAAGTCGATGAGACTCTAATTTAAACGTTAGTGCTTTCAGAGTGCTACCATTTCAATCCTTCCTGCTTACGTAATTAATTACCATCGTAATCGACGATCGTACATTTATACCAAAGTATAGATACATCTTTATCCATGTAGGAATGTTCACAGCTGTATTACAACTATGCGATATTGCTCCAAAAGTTTTCTCGAAGACCACAAAGAATCCTGCCATTATCCTTGAATCATCCTCTTCGTCCGTCATCCCTTCGTGATTCTTTGTAGAGCAGTGACTTCAGAAAACGGAGATTTCCTCGCGTTCTCTCACGATTGTCGAATTCACAGTTTAACGTCACGGTTACTCTGTGTCCTACACCTAATCAACACCTCGACGAATATGTTCCTCGAGATCATGGTCTCGTGGATTTCAACGTCCTCCTCGTCTCACCCCTACTTTCTAGACGAAAGTATATACGCGAGCCAAGTAATCCTCTCCTACTTACAATTTGACACAGTCACTATCTACGATTAAATGAAAACGCATCCGCATTATCATTTCGCTTCTCTTCCTCCATTCGAGGCTTTTCTACGAGGTAACGTACTCCTTGGTTCGTCGGCTGAAGTAATTCGTCGAAATGGTAAAAGAAACGATCGATCACGAGCTCTCGTCATCCAACCCAAAAAGAAATTTCATCGTTGTATCCAGACTTTCGATGTCACCTTGCACATATTTCTTCAGCCGACTTCTTCTGAAAACTTACATGTTTGAACTCCAGCAAGGGAAATTCCATCATTATTCTTATTCAGAGATCATTGGTTTGCCTTTCGGACTAGGATGCAGCATATTATCGACTATCCCTCGTTTACGTGAGAGCAACATCTCTTTCCAGAGACACGTGGCCATCCATCAAGAGCATCGTGGCTGATGCAGGCCGAATTTCAATATCAGGACGTTGGCGCGTATCCGAGATTTTTTCTCTGCAGAAAGAGCGAAATCTCCCGGAAGGTCGGCCTTTCGTTCTCCTCTCGTTGCCAACATTCGAGCATCAGGTCGTAAATATCCTTCGAGGATGCCGTGGGACGTGGCAAGTAATCGAAAAGATTGTCGGCATTCTCTTTGCAACTGGCTTCAGAAACGACGGCAGCCTCTTCGCAATCCGTTGCTCGATGGAGTCGACGTAGACTCTGCACGACCTCTTCGTCGGACAAGTGTTCGTAAGGAATACGTCTGCCGAGATTGAGGATCTCCCAAAGAGTCACAGCGAAGGCCCATACGTCGCTCTTAGTCGTGTACTTACCCTGCGAAGATTGTATCTGATGTTTTTATAGTGTCAGTTTAACGGGTGTATTGTTTGTGGATGATGAATAAAGATATCGTTGAAACGGGGATTTTGTTTGTTTATATTGAGAGGAGTCTTAAGGTTTGTGAAATTTCAAGAAAGTGGTGGATCTTGATTTTTGATTGGATAGATTTTTGTCGATATTTCTGACGAGTTGGGGGGACGGTTCTATTTGTGGAGTTGCAACGGGATTTTTTGTTTTTCATGGGAATTGATGCAATACCATTATTGTAAAGGGAACAGAGAATAAAGTTATGGATGTATTGGAGAAGTGTTTAACACTAGAATTACGGAGTTAATTTGGCTCATTAATAATTTGATTACTATATATATAATATATTGGTTGGTTAATCTTTTAATATTAAACCTTTTATTTAAATTGAATTGGAACTATTTTCTTTGCAAAAACCTTATTTTTCTTGTTTGAGTCAAATTGGCTTGCTTCAAAAAAATAGGTAGGTATATCAACATCCGTAAATCTAGTGTTAACATGGTAGTGATGTATTTAAATATTGTGTCTAAAAATTCTTTATGAATAGTGTCAAATTGTTATGATGACTTTACTCGATTTATTAAAAGTTAACTTACCAAAAATATCGATTCCCATGCCATCCATCGTACCGGTAAGGGCACCGTGCCGTCAACTTTGTAATAATCGCAGGCATATAGATCGTTATCGGTACCAAAATCCGAGATCTTGATATGATAAGCTTTCCCCACCAAGCAGTTTCTGTAATCGAGATCAGTAATTTTTCAACCGTGTCTCAGACAAATAATTTTCACATTTAATCATTATCACATCAACGATAAATTCACCCTCTCTTTATTCCCACTCGATGCACCAAAATTCCTCAATTTCCTTTTATCAATTCTACAAAAAAGTACGGAACATAAATACACTATATTTATTTCCATCAATCCACTGAATATTTCCAACGATATTACCATCGTAACTTGAGATACCTTCTTCGTATTTCAAAGAGAAAAAGATTAGCAAAGAGCGATAACTCCCGTCGAATAGTTCATTCGGCTAACCGCAGAAACGCGAATCGGTTTCGAGTTCGGCGATACAGTAGCCGGGGTTAGTTCGAATACTTTTCCAACCGATTCATTTCGAATGAAAAAGGCACAGCCGAATCGATCTCTCGTCGGTATGTAGAGTGCATAGCACGGCCGCCAATCTGCATACGCGTACGCATTCTGTGCATGGCAGCCGACCGGAAGCAGGAATGGCTTGCCTGCGGGCTGCATTTGCACGTACGTGTAGATGAGCTACGTTTCCTGTACAAGTACACGCGACTCTCTACAATTGAACGCATCGCTGTGGCAAAGTTTGCCAGCAACGAGCTGGATCGCTGAATGATCATTGCGGATCGTTATGAAGCGGAGCTAGCTTCGTGGCTCGAGGAAAATGCGAATCTGATCCTGGGAGAGCGAACGATATTGTGACACGTGTACAAGTAAATTTATGCAAATCGCAGAAAACTTTGAGGCGAGATAGTAATTATGTTTGGAGAGAATCGTTAATTTTTGTAAAATATATTTAGGTATATTAAAAGTGTAACGGACTGGAAGATATCAGCTGTACTTGTTACGATGAGATGGAGAGGAGAGAATGAATGGAAAGGTAAATAAAGTCGTTGTCTTTCAATGGAATTCACTGCAAAACCAAGTGTGTTATTTTAAAACACGTAAACGTATTATTTCCTTGTAGTCACTTTTTAGACGTTTCCCGGTGTGATATTATTTAACACAGTACATGTGTGTTACTTTGAAGCATGTAGGTGTGTTATTTTAAAATATAAATATAACACACATGTACTGTGTTAAATAATAACACACCGGGAAACGTCTAAAAAGTGACTACAAGGAAATAATACGTTTATGTGTTTTAAAGTAACACACTTGGATTTGCAGTGTTGTTGCATTACAAATATCCTGATATTTGGTATGAAGTTTAATAGTCATTGTAGATAAATAGTTTATGCGTTCCTTAGAATGTAGGGTTAATACGAATGATGTATAACTAATATTCAATTTTGATTTCCAACATCGACCAGTTGCTTTCAAAGACGTACTATAATTCTCACCTCGACAAACGAGCAACTGAACGGTATTTCAGTATCCAGCGTTATCGAGTGAATGGAGTCAATTAATTTCGTCGTTCGAACAAAGCTCCAATTTGGAGGTAGGACCTAGGTAATTAGCCGCGCTTTATCGATCACGGTTATTGGCTATACTATGCTTCTGGAGTTCACCGTCGACGCCGGCGATCTGCCGAAATCCCAGGTCAGAACGTTAATGCAATAAGCAACGTTGGTTCCGTAGATCCTATCCGAGTTCTATGTCAGTTCTATTCGCCAGAAATTTCTACCCGCTTCCGAAACTATTCGATATCGATACATTTGCTTCATCAACGAATAAGCTTCGTCGCTTGGGAAATTTACACGTATTCGTACGATGTCCTAGTCCTTCTTGCAACCGTTAAAGTTCCAATGGACAAAGAGACAAAGAGAAGAAACAATACTTTCTGCATTGTTAGTTAAACTCTAAGAAGATGGAGTTTGCACCGCCCAAGGCTAAAACTCTTCTACTTCCCTGTCATTTTGTACGATGTCTAAGAAAAAGAGTCACTCGCATAGCTATTATCGATTGTCAGTGCATCCAAGTGCCTTTGGTGTTACTACTTTAATGTTACAGTCTACGACGGCTCGAAGGCTTAGCTCGTACGATCGCCTAGGACTTCGACCCCGTAATGCCCCGATGTTAGATCGAGAGGTAAGTAGGGGTTGCACTTGTCGCGAAGAAAGAGGAAAGGTGAACGATCTAAGGAGGAAAAAGAAAGAGGAAAGGGGAAAAGGGCACGCCGGAGGTACCGGCCGAGGGAAAGAGAAAGCCATTCTCTACATTTGTAATTGAAGTCGGAACAAAGGCAGCCTCGGTTAGCCGGGGGTGGAGTACCTACATTGAGTCTTCGTCGTTCACCATGGTCGGACTACACGTTCTTGCGGCGTGTGCAACCACTATCACCGTTTCTAGTAACACCACTACCACTACCACTACCGTTACTAGTACCACCACCATCACCCTCGCTACCATCGCTACCACCATCGGTATCACCGCTATCGCCAACCGCACCGAACCACCCTCTGCGGTACTCTGTCGGTCCTTTCTATCGTCTTTCTCCCTATCCTTAAGTGTTTCACCTATACATGCTTTCATACGCGATCACACGCACAGCCTCTCTTTGTCCGAGTATTAAAGGTGCACACGTATATAGATGGTACATAGGTGTACGAGGGTGAATTGTAGGTGTACTCTGCGAGCGCTCATGTTTGTACCTTCTTTCACTCGACTCTCGTTCTTTCTTCGAGCAAGCCAATTGAATTGCATTACCGTTTGATCAGCAATCGATTCTTTCCTCTTTTCCACTCGGTCCAGCTCCGAGAATGACTTTATACGGTGCGCACTCGCGAATAAAATAAGGTACCACGAGAAATTGGCTGGCTAGTCTAAGGGTAGAAGTACGGGGTTACGGAGGTTCTCTGACGCTTCAACGTCCACGTATCTATATATTTTCGATGCCTCGATTGCCTTTCTCTCGCGCTTCGAGATTTCCTTTACAAACTTCCACACGGACGAGCACCGATTTTTACGCTCTTCTTTTTTTTTTCCTTTTCGTGATTTCTTTTCTTTTTTTTTGACTACTCACCGCACGATGCTTTTTGCGGCTAAACAGATCGTACGCCACGCGCGTAATTTCCATTTCTACGTAACGGTTGGCAAAACGAATTGCACTTTCAAAGAGGCTTTACATACACGCTGCGGACATCCGCAATGCCCATTTCTCTTTCGACGCCGATAGTCACGAAGAATTTATACACCCTGCGACGGTATTCCCACAGGGTCATACGTTTCACTGGAAATTGTCAGTTCGTCACGCTGACGCGTATCATCAAGTCCGGATGTTTGCCTCTAGTATTACGTTTTGATTAAATTCCGGAATACCATGAAATTCTGATTCCTTCGCAAATGGAGTACGCGCATTTTCCGCGCTCTTCGAATTACATTGTAACGCGCCACTAGAAAGATCTGTTATATATTAACTTTTCTAGTTTCTCATTTAATGGCATTCAATGTTACTCTCGAAAATTCATAAAAATTCAATCACCTTTACGATCAGATATTCTTTTACAAGGTTGCCATTTTTACGAATTACGTCTGCGAAAGTAAATGCAAAATAAAATACCACGAAAATTTAAAATTGTAATAGTCTCGCAGTCCGACAAACGAGTCCTTTATGTTTTGTCTCGTTGAGATACGGACAGGTTGTGAATCGAATGGATGACCAGAAAATAGATACTGACGGCTGATCGATTTGACGATTGTATTTGTCGTATATCCTCGTCGTGATCGGCGATTTAAATCGTCCTAGAAGTCTTTTAGGAGCACGCACGAAGTCGTTATAGCATTGCCGCGAGCACGCAGGAAGCGCATCCTGGTATTCCATTAAGATTTACGAGCGGTCGTTTGAGAGACACTGGTCAACCGGAAACTAGGTTCCACGTGCTGTAAGAGCACCGCGGTTAACGTGAATATGTATGTAGAGTACATATGCACATATGTGCATCTATACTTCCCATCGATTCGACGGGATGGCCATTGCATTTCAATAACAGGAACCTGGATGGGGCTTCGTTCTATATAAGCGATACGCTTTGTATACGAAACTCGAGAGTCCTCGATCTTGGACATCGTGTGCCTTATGCATAATATTCAAGATCGTTCTTGGATTGTTTAATAGAAATATCCCTTACTGTAAGCATTTCTCTGTAAAACAGTAGAAACTTCAACTATATCGATCTGTTAAATAATTCTGATTGGAACATTGACTATTACAAATTTCCTAAGAATTCCGAATTATGTTTTAGACCTTTGTTTACATTGAGAATTAATTGCGGGAATAATAATCTGTCTCCGATTTCCGATGCAAAGTACAACTTAACGCAATATTAATAGCATAGAAGTAATTCGATCGTATCGAAATCTACTGAGATTTTTAATTTAATAGATTTTGGAAAATTTCAAAGTCTTCTGTTCCATTTATCGCGTTATGATTGACAGCCGTTATTGTACGGCAAGGGATTAGAAGTATTGCAGTCTTCTGTACTTAAAAGTTATTACAATTTTTTTGGTACAAAATAATTCTATAAACTTTCCCGAATATAACAATGTGTATTACTTTAATATGATAAATATTCATACATGTTAAAACAATGTGCAAAGGGAGAATTGCGCCAAAAATGCCCCCAAAATTTGTAGATATTTTGTTCTTCATTTTAAAAACCAGACACCTTAGAGGAATTATAATTGTAGGAGGGGATAGAACGTATATTTCTCTTACGGAAGACATAATTGAAAGTTGCAACA
This sequence comes from Cerceris rybyensis, assembly GCA_910591515.1. Taxonomy (NCBI): domain Eukaryota; kingdom Metazoa; phylum Arthropoda; class Insecta; order Hymenoptera; family Crabronidae; genus Cerceris; species Cerceris rybyensis. The sequence continues at coordinate 14,472,447 of OU342790.1, forward strand.
CAAGTTTTGTTTTCGGCTGAGAAAGGAAAATAGCTGCTCAAGATAAGGTAGACCAGTGATTCTCAGAGTAGCCGTTTCACCAGTGCTAGTATTATCATATGTAACTTGCTTTACGAGTATAATTACCGTTTATAAGTTATTTTACGATAATAATGCTACATTAAACAAAGAAGTGTAAAATTTCATCACACGAATAAGCAATATTGTTCAATCGCACTCACAATTTTAAAATTATACGATTTATTAAACATAAAAGCGTTTGTCATAAAAAATCCTACATGATACGGTCAAACAATTTACATATCTTAATTCCGAAAAGAAAAACATTATTAAACTTACATGATAAAGGTTTTGTACCAAAAAGAGATACTTTATTTCTTTTTTAGTACTCTTCCATTAATCCTTTGCGGTCGTATTTAATTAAAATCAAAATGTGTAATCGCACTTAAAACAAGACTAGCAAAATCTTAGTAAGAATTATATATACCTCAGAATGTTGATTATTATATTTGCTTTGTTGGCTGAGAGCAGACGTACGACCGCACAGTAAAGCTGCTTTGTTGGCTGAGAGTAGAGTATGAACACTAAGGGTTAATACTACTGTGAGGATACCGCGAGAATTACCAAGTAGTCCACAAAAAGAGAAGTATTAGGTGATATAGAATCATGTATTCGAAAATATTGTACACACACTAATAGATGAAAATATTTAAACCCGATCACGGAGCACTGATTACTCATCGGCGGCCAAGGGCAAACTGGAAACGAGGTGAACATCGAAGTGACTTATTGTTAAAATTCGTGAAAAAGATATCTGTAGGTTACGATCTTCGAGTTTCGCCTCGTATGTTTTGATAATACGCGAAGGTCGTTGTATTTCTGGGCCAATGAATTGGAAATAATTTCTCCCGTTCCTCGTAGAATTAATCTTAAAATTGTAAATGGTATTGAACCACAATGTTTATTTATGTAACTAAATGTTACAAATATGATACTTTGTTTAATGTTACGTTATCGTCAAAAGTAACACATAAACATAGAATGCAATTGTAAAGCAAGTTACATATAATAACTCATAAAATTATAAAATAATTTATAAAGTGTAACTGTATACTTGTAAAACAAACTATAATGCTGTGTGAAACGACTGCGTTGAGAGGAACTAACGGTACCTTTGGTCTTGCGGAAGTATTTTAAATTCTCCGTGGAAAACGAAAATAGTGTTGGAACTTTCAATTATGGTTTTCTCAAGAATCGCTTTTTGCCATTTGAATTTCTCTTGGACGGTTAACTTTTAAAATAAACAGAAAAATATCCATAAGAACTAGGGCACTTTGGGCTCCGTTTTCTCTTTGTGCATTGTTTAAACATGTTTAGATGTTTATATAATTATAGAATCGTTCTATACTAAAGAAATGTAACAACTCTTATGATTAAAATACAACAAATTCTAAACATTGAAAATTTACATTGCTTTTCAAAACTAACTTTATCAAAAATGGGGTTTCAAAAATCAAACGGGCTTTTGATTTTTATGCAGCGTAACAAAATTTGTTGGAATGAGCATAAATACTCTTTGGATGAAAAAAATTTCAATTTTACAGACCAGTGTTATCAAGTATAATTTCTTTAAACGGGAGCAAGCTGCAGTAGAAATCTATGGGTAAATTTTTCCACGACTGGGATTCTTAGGGAAAGGAACCATGGTAATCACGGTTACGAGAAACGATGGTAAACATTCGGCATCCTCATTGCCGATAATCGTACCGGTACATCGTTTAATCGTTTCTCCCTGTGAAAATAAGCTGCCGTTCTTCCTTTCCGCTCGACGTATCGCTAACGAATCGTTGATTTCCCATGCGGTTTCCGGCTTCGTTTGTTTTGGGGCTTATGGAAATGCACCTTGGGAATAGTATAATTCAATTTCAACCTAAGAGTACATAACCAGAGAGAGCCGATATTGGAATTCTACCTCGTTCTAACCGATTTTCGTCACTTTTTAAACAAAAGGATTCTTCCACAAGGAATAACACGATACGTATCCTCGATTGTACTCAGTTAAAAAGATAAAGAAGAAAATGTACTGCCCGAGGGGTACCACGAAGAGGAAAGAAGAATGAGAAAGAGCAACGATCCTATTTTCCTTGAATCGTATCTACACTTCGAAATTGACAAGGACGTAAAACGAAGACGCCGTGGGGACGACGTTTACGTCATTTTCCACCGTTCGTTAGTGGAGTTCATTCGATTTCCCCGCAGCGAGAAGTCGTGGAAACAACGTTTATATATCTCGCCCTCGAGCGACAAAACATCTGTGCAGAGTCACGGGCAAGGAGCGATGATAGTTTAGGATGTACATCGGTGGATGTAAGGCGCGTTTATCCTCGTGGGAAGGAGAGAATCCTACGGATTCGTTCGTTCCAAAGTTTCAGGGGTATACTCACCTAGTAGCCAGATCCCGGTGCACGAAGTTCAGGTTCTCCAGGTACCGCATGCCCGATGCGATTTGAGCCGCCATGTAGATGAGACAGTTGAAACTGAAACGAGGAAATGGCGTGAGTGAGTTGGCAACGGGGAAGTTAAAGCACGAGACTCGAGCTTTCCGAGGGCTTTCAGAAGCCCTCGGAGACGGGGTTGTAAAGACTACGCCGTTCGCGATTAATAAACGCGTCAGACTCGAGCGAGCAGAAACTTATTGGCTGATAACTCAGCGAAGGCTTTGCCAGCGCGGATGAAACTAAATCCCAAGTCTCGTCGACCTACCTCGCGTTTCGAGGAGCAATTTCATAGGTCTCGTAGCGCGTGAAATTTGCAATATTTTTCACACCGATAGTTCGTGTTTCTTCGTGCCCTTTTCCCCATCCCTGGGTATCATCCCTTCTACCTTTCGTATCGTGGATATTCACCTGAGCGTTTTGACGCCGATCGGCATAGAGTGTGCATCTTCAGCAGTGATATGGGTCTTGAGGAATTGACAGAGATCTCCGTGTTCAAGGTATTCCATCACCACGCAGTAAGGTTCTTCGCGACAACACGCGCCGAGGACTCTTGCGATATTACGATCCTCCAAGGCTGCTAAGATTCTTACGTCTCTTTGGAAATCCAATCTTAAAGAAAAAGATGATCGTTCTTACTTATAGTTGTACTATAACTCGCAATGATTGCAATTTAATACGTTGAACGCTACCAATATTCCGCTAGTTTTATCGTTTCTACTGAAATGACAATTTTTTTATTAAATTCACATCAAAGCAGAAACTTGAAAGATACAGGTAGACAGATATTTGTCTTTTTAACGCTAATATTTATATATTTAAGCCTTTGCGGTCGTATTAAATTTAGACATGGGTGCCGTACTGGTCGTAATTAATTTCCGTTGAATGAGCAGTGATACATAGTATGTAAGCTTATGAAGGATAAACAAGATTTATTAATTATATGTCAACATTAGATACATGTTTACACAATAATATGTTCTAATGTAATGTTTTTATATAAAAATTATATTTTATAATTCTAAATTGTGTGGTATTTTTCAAAGTAACCTCCCACATGATCACCTGGTTTTCGAATGCACGTGTCTCAAAAATAATTAGTTTGACATCTTCCGCGCTGGATTTTTCTGTTTGAGCGTACGAAGCAATCTTTACTTTTTATGTTTCGACAGTGCTGCTTTCCATTAAGCCTTTCCTCTTTATCGGAGAACGATGGTATTATCGACTTTGAAGATGCTTCGTCAGAGTGTCTTGCATAGCGAGTAAAAGATGGTAGTATTTGTTTAAACTGTTTTTTTTTGTTTCTAATCGATAGAAGCACCATATTGGTTCGTAAATAGGTTCTTTAAACATTCAGCTTAATTCAGAGAAAATACAAACTGATACATAGATGACTACAATGTAAAATTAGTATCTTTCTTTGTTGTGGTGGCTGAGAGCAGACAAACGACCGCAAAGGGTTAATATGCCTAAAAGTTCATAAACATTGCAATTTAACAGTTACATGAAATTGCATTGAATTCAATAGCACCAGTCACTAGTGACCCCCGTGACATTCAAAGTGTTAAACGATAAAGAGACATTCCTAATCCTCCAGGGGAATTGTTAAGTAGAATGAGTCAACGATCAGACATCTGTGCGTTCATTTGACAAAATTGCCAGTGAAGACTTTCATCCAAATATCCAATTATTTCGTTTGCATGCTAGGACAAAGTTAACGACTTCAACCGACCGATTAGTCGACCCATGATGTATTTCCGTTTAAAGGAAACGACGCTTTCCGGGAGCGTCTGTAATGTAAATACATACGAAAGCAACGCAGCATCGTTACTTCGTGGATACTTACGATCGACTTGGTAATGGCACTCTCGCGTGATAGCTTAATGCTGCCGTTAACAAAAGTACGGTGTTCGTATCGATTTGCCATAAACTAGGAATTCTGGCGCGTACCGTCGTCGTCGCGATGCCTCCACGAGAGGCGTGGGCGAAAGGTACGAACCTGCTCGTACTGTTAAACTATATGCAGAACTTAGCTTTTATATCAGCCACGTGGAAGATGACTTCATTCGTGGTCGTATTAAGTGAATCTCTCTTCACGTCTCTCTATCCTTTATCCACTCATTAGATATTTAATTCCCTTTATCGTATCGATAATATCGTCGAACACACGGGAATCAGGCACGTTAAATTAACTTCGTCATCACAGGAGGGAAACCAGTTGCAGAATTAATTATTCTTCTAGACAGACTCGTAGCGCATAATAAACGGTACGATTCGTAAAGTGTAAATTATACGATATAATCGACGCGTTGATAATTAATGTAAATACCGAAAGCTATTACGTAAAATCGTGTAACCGCTTTTCAATTTTATTAACGCACGATACGACGATAATGACGATAATAATAACCGAATTAAATTACATTTCCCACCTACGGTTTATCGGCAACAACTTCCAGCATCGTCGAGAAACGAGATGCAGGTGCAACCGTCCGGTTGCTTTTAACCGTGACTGATTCACTGTACTCGTAATATAGTACTATTTTTTTTTTACAAATTACAAGTTCAGAATCGCAGTCTCCAAGCACGTGATATCAAGCACAACGCATAAAACATTTCTTATCTACCGTCAGCACGACCAACTCTGACGCGTGCAGGAGACTGTACGAGCGATTTTTCTGCTCATTTATATTCCCGTAAAAAGGTCTCCTCCCCTCGATAGAACTCGTTTTACGCATCCTATGGAAGTGTATGGTGCGAGGACGAAATGGTACTTCCCTCGAACCGGAAGTGCCACGAAGAGGCGCGCCTTTGTCTCTTCACCGCGTCGTCGTATTGGACGATGCGTGTATCGGTGAATAAAGAAAGGAAGATGGAAAGAAAAAGATCTCGTGGATGCTGGCAGCTGGTCTGTATCCACGACGTAGAAAAGGACGTGGGGAAATGGAGCAGGCTCCAGTCACGAGGCGCCATAAGTCATCCTCGCGGCGGGAGACTTGTTGCGTGAGTAGACGCCGGGGGAACCGTGGAAAACGTGGCCCGAATCGTTTTCGTTTTTATTTATGACGATGCGTGAGCCTACGAGGCCGCAAGGAGCGATGTTTATACAAATCATGATAAACCGTAACGTTCGTTTCGGACGGTGAATTTACGAGCTGCGCGAACGCGGTGAGAAGGCCCGAGAAAAATCTCGAGACCCATTAACCCTTTCATTCGATGTGCTCTTATTCTCTTTCATCTTTTTTTTTTCTAAGTAGAAGAAGAGTTTTTCTCTGTTTGTCGGGTGAATCTGCTTAAATGAACGGTGGTTTCTGGTAGTTGGAGGAAAGGGGAAGATACGGAGGGTTGGTAACACGTGTTGCAGATTAGGGTAATAATTATCTGGAGGGTCAGCGAGCTATTTGCAGAAATTCTCAAGCCTATTGTTCGGTACGGGAGATTACGGGGCACTAAGTTATATAAATTGTTAGAACTGCTAACAGTGTATTAACGTAAGAATTCTCGGTAATTAGCTTGGCATATGTTTGCACAATTAAAAAATTATTTAATTATAAGAAAATGGAAGCACTTTTTTTAAGAAATTAGCAAACCACTGAAATTAAGGGATTTGAATGCTTTGAGACTTGTATTATTAATACTAAAGTTACCGACGTTATATCTACTAAAACTTAGATACAATGATTAAGTATTTTGGAAGAAGAGAAATCAAGAGGTGAAAGAGATAATTAATTCATGTCTCTTCTATCAGTTTTAGAAAAAATTGGGAATCAGATATTTTGACCAGCTTGGTAGCGTTAATCGTTATCTAGAAGTTTAGGGCTGTGCAAATTCAAATGATCTTAAATTCAGTCTGTTCCCTTTCAAAAATTCAATTACGACAACAGAATTGTTTTCAAACGTACATCGTCACGACGGCCGATACGATATTAATGGAATTAGTTGTAAGTCGAAAGAGCTTCGAAGTTCTTCAATCGAGCAAATTGCCTTCCCATTCTCTTTCGGTCCTTTTCGGCAAACATCAGATAACTCATTGGAGTCGACGAAACTTTGCCTCCAGTTCTCGACACGGAGCTTTCGGCTCACAAAAGCCCGTGCTCCTACGATATCCGATGGACATCGTCGATTCCCGTCGGAAGGAAGCTTTGTCATCTGCTACGGGGGATCCACGTTGGTCCTCTCTTCGTCTCGGCGTCTTCGTCGCGAAGCGCGGCCCAACTCTCCCGATACCCTATCTCCCCGGTCATTGTATGCAAATCTATTCCATTCGTGGAATCGAACTGGCCTTTTTCTGATGTCTAGCGTGATAGTCGCGAGAACGATCGTTCTCGAAGGTATATCTCGACGTTTTACCGCCATGGGGTTTCCTCTGTAAACGATGCGCCGTCATACCATTGGACCTCGGTGGTATTGCTTTTAGAGGAAACCAAGACCTTTCACAAGTATCCGGCTAGCCCTATCAGAGTTCTTACTTAACACTATCCATGATTAATTTAATATAATTAAAATTGTCAAATAAATCTATACGAAACAAATAAATAAAGGGGTAAAAATCTTGGTGGATTCATTCGCTCACTGTCTACAAAAATTTCAGGAACAGTTTCAACAAATTCAGGGCGGGTTTTTCTGACCATCTTGGTAATGGGTACCTTGGTACTGGGCTGGTTATTTGGCCGCAAATACTTCCCTGATACCGATATCTTTTCGAAAATTAGAAATTCTCGTTACTGAGTCCTTGGCACAATAAACCGCAATGATAACTAATAATTTAGTAACTGCCGTGACAAGTTTAATCAAGATAATTAAATAAAAGTTTAATGAGGATTTAAAAGTTCACAAGGATTGGGCCCAAAAAGCATATTACCCTATATTAACACTAGAACTACCGAACCAGTCAAAATGACTGGTACAAAGTTTTTTCCAAAACTTCTTCAAGTCTACAGGAGAGTCATGGAATACATATTCTACGTCAATCTAGAAAAACATAAATCACTGTATCCATTTTCTTTTCGGTCTTTTGATTTGTCTGTTTTCAAAGTACTTATTTGATACTTTGAAATTTAATAGATTTAACGCCGATAGTTCTAGTGTTAAGCGTCAGAAAAGTGTTAAGAAAAATGATCTCAGAGTCTTCCAGGTTAATGTATTACCGTCGATGGAATAGGTTTGTCTACAAATTGTTTGTACGTACATACACAATCCTTATTTCTTCAAATATCATATTATTTGCAATGACCTCATAACATACGATAATAATACATGGAATCATCATCAAATCACAATAGATGCAAATGTAAGTAGAGTTCAGCGGCAGAAAGATCGAACGTCGACCCCGATCGACTTCTAACTTTCCTACTCCTCGTGCATTTTCCCTGACATTATTTCCCGACAATCGGTTTACCCTTCGACTACTCTACGGTCTATCGGTCAGACGGAAGAACGAGCCCCGTATGAAATCCCGTCTGTAAAGGAGCTCTGCTCTCTCTTCGTCCTCATGGAACGTTTGTACTCGTAAGCTCGGAGAGAATGAGCCATAGTAAGTACGGATTCAATCGGGCATCGTAAAGAAAAGGCAGAATGTAAATTGCAGGGACCATGCGGGGGCTTGGTTGCGTATACTCACTTTTCCTTCTCGCTAGCTTCCGGCAGTAAAAACTTGACGGCGACGAGTCGCTTGCCGACGCTGCTCGTTGTTCCGTATTCCGGTATACCCTCGGCTTCCGCCACGTACACCTTTATAAGCATAATTTGTTTACGTTATATAAATCGTCCGGTGGCTTGGGAAAATGAAGAAAAATTTATTCAACAACAACCGACGGAGTTTGCCTTCGTGAATCTACGTTCCACCGGGTCTCGGTTATTTATTGCGAATAAAAGTCGAGGGCCGAATATTTATTGCGATAAAACCGAGCGCTCGTTAAAGTCACGCTAACGTAAGTGAGACAAATGATCCTTAAATCCGATTAGCTTTTTTACTATGAACTTTATAAATCGTTTAACTTTCCATCGGTACGAAGTCGATGGCGAGAATATTCTCGATTTTCGAACGTACTCTCAGGTGACTGGCGCCAGACAGGAAGGCAGATCGAATGATTAGCGCATACCCGACGTAAATATACGTGTATACATTGCACGTACTAACGCACGCTTATAATTCATTTTCGTATACAATCATACCGTCGATATTTCATGGAAGGAATTTCACAATTTTCCATCAATCCCACGTAAAGCTTGACGAGGCCAACGAAAGAACGATTAATATTGCATTTTGTCCGAGTCGAGATTGACGTGGCCGATTCCGTACGTGGGAATCGTCACGACTGCGGCTGCATGCAGATGCAATTTCCCTGACGTTGCAGGGATACACAACGAAACGTCGTCGTCGTCTCATCCTCGTCGGTCATTAACGATGCGACGGTGTCCGCGTAGGAAACAAAAGGTAATTATTAGCCGCTCTAACGCATTCTAAACTGATTATCCTCGACGACCCAGACGAGGTTCTATTGTAGCACGAAGAATAACAGGACTGACACTTCGTTAATCGACGTATTGTTGCGCATCCGGCATGCAGCCACGCCGAATTGCCCACCCGTATTCGGCCAACAAACGGATTGATTTCGGTATCATCGTTCACCAAGAAATGCTGCGTTACAGTTCGACAAATCGATGAAAAATTCTCCACCGTTCTAAATTATTTTTCTCTTTTCCATACTAATCATTAAATGTCTCATGCATTTCGTCTATAATTTTAGACATCAAAACGTATGATCTGAGAGAAAATGACTTTTATAGTAAAACTGTAATTTTCCTTAGGTTGACAATTACTTCAGATTTCCAAGTCTGTGGTTGGATTCGAGATTGAGGGTAATAAACTATCCTTTGGTATCGATGGAACGAGATAAGTAGTGATACGTTGCCGAGGTTGTAATAATACAAAAAGTAGCGCAGTAATTCGTGGTCAAAGTGAACGTGACGGATCGAAGTTGTACGCCTTCGTTGGTCGCGTAACAAATTTAAAATAGATATGTGTCTGGACATAATAACAACGTCGTTACCGTTCCAAAAGCCCCTTCGGAAAGTTTCGAGAGCATGCGGAGGCGATGTCGTGGGAAGAGCGGGACGCTCGTCTGCTCCAGACGTCTCTTCAGGGCTGAAAGTACCTCCTGTTGAGTCGGCGACTGAAACGGAAAAAAGAACAATCTATTGTTCGCGATATCAGCCGATAATCGACGATCTATGATCACGCTAACATCGCCGACTGAAGCGTGGAGATAACTGAGAATCGTCGGAGGGCATCTGATGGATGAATTATTCCTTGATCTTTGCAACCGTAAATTTGCCGTAATAAATTGCACGATCAAGTTCTTGTAACGAGCCGAGTAAAAATACTTAGCGTGGATAGACGTTCGTAAAACTATCCTTTAATCGTTGCCTCGTGAGCAGAAATACGATTAAACTTATATCCACAAGTCAAAGTCAAAGTGACATCAGAGGAAGGGTTTGGAGTATTAGTAAAAAACTAAACGTGCCAGTCGTTGAGGGGTAGGTTTTTGACCAAAATTTACTAAAGCAATACGAAATGGTACGCTTTGAAGTACGAACGTGACATACATATATTCAATCGTGTCGTAATCGTTAGAGAAATTTTTTAATTATTTCTACTTTATGTTGCGAAAAAACGAGGAGAAGGAAATACGAGAGAAATTATTGGAGGAAATATTGACTTTTTTTTAATCGTTTTTCAAGCTCTACTTAAGCAGGCACGAAACTGAAAATTGAAAAAAATTAATATTCCTTCCGAGGTGAATTTCCGAATATGACCTTTTCGTATTACGAGTCAAGTAGTATATCCTCCGTGCTATGGCAGACGTTGGAAGTATTTCGACGTTATTTCTCGTTCAACTCGTCAATTTGGAAGCAGCCAGATTGCGGACGGTACGTATCGGTTGAAAAACATCAACGTTGTTTCCCCATACGACCATGTGGACGTGTCGATAACCACATATTTTCAGATGGCTCCCGTTTCAGTATAATGACGGCGGATCGTGCGCGAGGACAATGATTGGCATTGCTACGATGCGTCAAGGCCAGACTCGACACGGCACGGTGAAATGTTTTGACTGTTTCGAGTGGTGCTGTCGTACGTCAATCACTCACAGACGTCCCGACATAGACGACCACTTTCGGAGCATTGTACTCGAATCAATCCGGGTGCAGGGTGCGGAAATCCTACGATCGATTCGAAAATCCGTCTATCCCTATGGCGCGTGTCGCGTCTTCACGTTAGATAGGGGATCAGTCTGCAAAGAATCCGCCGTTGTGTCGTACCGTCACTGTGAACTTTAAATCCTTCGGCATCAAAGACGATGGAGAGAAGGAAGAAGAGAAAGGGAACACGATGTTAGACGTGTTTACAACCGTCGTGATTTTTCCTTAAAAGAATACAATGCGAGGAATATGTGTACATATGGTATTGACGAAAAATTCTTCTGTTATTTCGTCGTCACTGTGGCAAGCATTCTATCGTTCTGTACCGTGTACCGTGAACAAATAAATCACCGGTGTGCTAGAAATTTGCCACGGCGTATTTTTATTCCCGGATCGTGACGGACCGATTTAGGTGCAGGTCGGCGAATCAGCCTCCCTCCTCGTGTAATGTTTCTGCGATGTCGGCATGTGGTCTGTAGGGAGAAATAGATAGAGAGAAATAGGGAGAGGAGTAGACGATGAGAGGAAGCAAGATAGAAAAGGGGGATAGGACTGTAAACGTGATTACACGACGCGCTTTCTCTCCGCAATTAACGGAGCGAACTGGCCCGGAAGCCACCGGACCGCGTAATGATGATACATTCCACTAGGGTTGCTCCGAGGGTATCCGCGAAAAGGGTTCGATGTATCCTGTCGACAGGAATTCGTTCATACGTCAACGGGACGATCAATTGAACGATTCTGCAGATTGCATCGAAACTCTTATTGATTTTACGTTCAACAATTCCTGTTAGAGCTCGTAATGTACACGAGCCGACAAAGAGTACGTTTAATGGTTCAATATTGTTACGGCCTCAATGTAAACGTAAAGACTCGTTAATCGGTTAAAAAAACATTGTTTTTTACAAAATTGACAGATAGAACTATCGTCAATAGGAAATGTTTAAATTTTCAGAGACACTTTCCGTTCTCCATCGTCCGGAAGTGACATTCTATGGGAAGCTTTTCACGAGGGGTGGCGTAAAATTTTATTGCGAGACTTTACGATATATTATTTCCGTGCATGAAAAATACATAAAGATCGGAAGTTTATACGCATCGGGAGGTGTATCAATATAATATACTTGACGGTGTATAGATCGTATCGAATCACCTAAGTCGATCACTGTCGTCAGATTATTGGGCAATTCTAAAGGGTTCACGTAGGGTATTATCGATTCATGCGTGCCTATATTGACCTTTAGTCGCGATCCGGTGATTTTTTATGTCAAAAAACGGAGCCCTAGGGACCGTCTCGTGTATTTGACGTTGGCTGTACGTAGTTCCTCTACGTTTTTTTTCCCTCTCTCCATCCCCCAACACGACCGTGCACAGTGTTCTGGTATTCTGGATACGAGCTCCGTTATACTGTACCCACGGGAGGTATATCTACCCCAAATGGTCTGCACTCGTTCCGCCATATTGATTTAAATTATTAATTGCGAACTTTCCCTCGACGAATGGTGGTGCAGGTTTAATGGTTACCCGTAGAAATACAACTACATTCGGCTAAGGGCAACCATTATTTATAGATCGCCGTGATAACGTAGTTGAATTCCTACGCGCAATTACCCACCTCTTCAAAGTGTTCTCCATTTTTTCCCTTCCCCTTTTCCGGTCTCTCTCATTTACTCTCTTATTTTATTGTAATATTAAAAAAAAAAATTTCATAAAAGACCTGCAACCTCGACGTTTCTTCCTCAACTCTGCGTTAATATGTGGCAACTTTCAAAAGCTACTATTTGCAAGAACTTTATTAATCCGTAGAAAATGAATGTCCTCCCTTTCAGAAATGCAGAGGGAAAAATACAAGAGTTTACAAAGATAGAAAATAAAACTAAAAATCAAGATTACTCCGTGAAACATACCTTTTTGTCCTCCGTCTTGCTGCCACGGGAAGAAGTCTTGGAGAAGATGCTGTCCTGGTCACTGATACCACTGGAAACGGCAGCTCCACGTCCGGTACCGTCCTGGTTGAGCAGAGGCACCGTGCCGAGTTCCGGTACCGCATAATCGTACGATGTGTCAACTGCACCGTTCGCGTACACCGCTGTGGATAATATAGCAAAGGAGAACCGGGCGCAGAAGGGGGATGGTGTATTGATTGCGGTCAGGCGAATGCTTTGTTGTTGGCTGCGTACCTACGCAGGTACCTATGTACGTGTACTGCTTGCACAGCCTCGTAGAGACCATTTAGCACGTGCGGGTATGGTATATTCGTGTGTATATGTCGTACATATGTGCATTTACACGCGTCGGTATAAATGCAGGCTCGTGTGTACGTGCAAAGATGCAAGTGCGTAGAGATGCGTTCGAGCGGTGCATACCTGAGTGATTGATGTTGGTGCCCTTGTTGTTCAGCATCATGTCTTTCATCTCCATAACGACGGTGCTGTAGCTATAATACGGAGCGTATTTTAAAGCCTGGTAGGGTTCTTGATAATCGTCGAGTTTCACGATGTCCAGTAGACGATTCCCCAAGTCTCTTGGTAAGGTCGGTAGCGAACCACCAGCGTATCTGTAACGAGATAAAACGGACGTTTCAGCTTCGATGGAAGTTACGAGAATCCTAAGGGTGAATCGTAATGGAAGTGCGTTATTTGGGGTTTGTTTAAAGGGATATCTCAAGGGATCTCCTTCGAGATTGTTGTGGAGGAACTTTTAAGGGATACAATCTTCTCAAGGTAGTCTTAAAGTGTCTTTTGTAACGTGGAAGTAAATTATTTTGAGAGCGAGGGGATACTTTTTTACTCTTGAGTTTTACCATTTAACTCAAGTGCATGTCAGATATTCGTCAAAGGGTGATAAAAGGGTCCGTAGATGCACTCGAAACACCGACCACGCGTTCTCTTTTAGGACGTTGCTCGACGTGGCTGTAATATCAGGTTGCACAAAGCACTATGAAGGTTGAAGATCGATGCTGAAACGTGCACGGTGCTTGCAGAGTTACGACGGTTCGAGGATCCCGTCTGGAGACATTCGTGCCATACAAACTCGATACATCGCCCGAGGATATCCGTTGCTGGACGTTATTGGACATCTACTAACGAGCACGACGGATGGAAAGTTTATTGGAAGGTTGCTTCCGTCGAGACGGAGCATCGACAATGGTTACAAAATTTCTGGAGGAGCTCATCAAGACGCTGCGTGCATTATTAACGAATACCTTTCACAAACTTCATCCCCTTTTCGATTTATACAAAATAGCATATCGTTATCACGTACAACGAAAATCTTATCTTGTTCAACAATTTGATCACTTTCAAAATGGTCCTTTAGAAATGTTCTTTATGAAATTATGAGGGAGGATGCTTGCTGTCGTATGAAACTATGCATGTGTTCATATAAACAGGAAGTTGAGTATCTGCGACTAGAGTGATAGGTGTGTATATGACTGACAAGGGAACATCCCGAGGTGTAAATCACCGATTTTGATGAAATTTTAGTATGATATGGTCCTCGCGAAAATATTTGATCCGTATTTTTTTTATTAACAACCGTCTACGTTAAAGGAGTAAAAACCACCCTCAAAGTTGAAAAAAAAGTATTTTTTATCATATTGTTTAAACAAATGGGTTATTTTTTGTGGACGGAAACTTTTTTGAATATTGAGAGAAAATCTTTATCTGCCGATTGAAAACCTTCGTTTCATCATAAAGTCACAATGATAATACATAGAAGTTATAAATTACTAACTCCGTAAAGATATTTCAGAAGTTAGATTTAAATTTTTCAATTCTAATCGTGTATATATGCACGGACAAAGTATTATCAGATTTTTTCTCAATCATATATTCGTCTGTCGTTCTAAAGGGTTAAGCTACGGAGAAGATCGTAAGCGTAGTCGGTAGGACAAAAGACACTAACAGAAAAGGCAGAAAGAGACGGACCTACAAGAGGAAACTGTAAGAGAAAGAATATTTAGTTATTATATACATTTATATTTTTAATCCATTTGCATTTCAGCACAGAATATTCCGCGAGTCCACGACTGTCTTTCATCACTAATGCGGATACGACCACGAGTTGTGATAAGAGCCAGTCGTCACTTGAACGTCGCTGATGCCTGATAACAGCACATTAAGTAGGGTCATGATGCAAATGATTTAAGAAACACAAAGTTATTTTTATGTTATTGTCACTCTCTGAATCCTTCACAGTTCGATTGTACAGAATACAGTCAAAGCCTTCTATAGTCAACTCCGCTGTAATCAAGTGCTCGCTATAATCAAGTTGACAAGTCCCTTATAGTCAAGAAAAGTATCCCCACTCTGACTGAACCGGAAAGAGTGCACGCGCCATAATTATGCGTGAGTATTACGATCTACACAACTTCCCCACCCGCGCAGATAGCTGCGCATCCACACACACATCCTACCGGGCATATAAACGAGGAAACGAGGGGAAAGTGAAGGCAAGTAGTGGGAATTGTCTTATAGCGGTCGTTTCCTGCATCGAGAACTTGATTATAGAGAGCTTTGACTGTAATAAAAATTCCCAATGTATCTTCAGAATCGTAAATTACCTTTCATCCTCTTCCAAAGTATATGCCATAAGTGCTGCTCCTTTTTCGACGGTAGCACAAGTAGAGCCGAGATGAGACGGTGCTTTGCCAGTCATCGGACTGGCGAAACACTTGCGTTGCCTGTGCCTCGAGACAATCAAAAATATCGCTACAGCGAGCAGAAGAATCACAGCGGTAAGCACGCCGATCACGACTGCCATGTACGTTGGATCGTCGTGCTTCGCTGTCGAGACCGGAAGTTCACCCTCGGCGGCGCCGTTTTTCTCGATGAAGACGTCGCTCTGAATAGGTGACTCGGTTGTCGGTGCTTCCTCTGGCGTGAAGTTACCGTGAGCCACGTCTGCACATAAATAGCAACAGATTCTTATTGCATGCACGTGTCATACTTTCGTATTCATGGAAACATTAATTTATTCATTAATTTACAACCGTATTTCTTTCAATTTCGTTTCTCTAAAATATGAAATAATTCTCCCTGGTACCACTTTTACATGAGTGTAATATGAAAAGCATATTTCTTTTTATAGAGGTGTATGATTTTATTTGAGGGTAATGCATGGTTAAAAATTCCTGTAAGGGTGAGTATTTAGGGCAGAAAAATTAACGTACGAACCAGTGGAGTCAACGTAGATTTATAAGATGGAGAGGAAGTACTTAAGTACATGTAGGGCGTATAATCAACCTGCGTACGTTTCGAAGTAAAAAAAAAAAAATAAAAACCGTGCGGGTTACTTGGGAAATTCGCATTTCTCAAATCGAGAAGGTAAGTGAGGCTCAGTTTTAAATTGCAAAAAAATTTGTCCATCCGTTGATTTTATTTGGACGAAATATCTTGATTAGAGTAAAATTATATTTTGTTCCTGACACATTTACGAAGGGGTCTGTAATATAGACTTTTTTTTCGCACATGAAGTAACTAGTTTGAGTATGTTTCTTAGGGTCATTTAGGCTCTTTCAGTTCATTCGTACGTCATTCAAGTTGCAATTCAAAGCTTACAGAGCCATATATAGAGAGGCTCACTTTGAGATTACTTTCCCGGCTATTTCGGTTCAATTATCGAGATTACATTCTGACCCAACGTTCCTCGATATTCTGTAAATCCCAATCAAAAATATGAATCCAACGTATCCCTATTCCTCTTCCATTTCCATCGCTCATATTTCACGAAACATCAAACTCTTTTAAACCCAGTAAACCATTTCAAAATTAATATAAAAACAACTACTTGTATGTATTACACACGTTTGAAAAATCTTCGCGAAAATATCCAGACATACAAAAATGATCGATAACAATTTATCCGTGCAAATACTGGAATGTGATTTAATACAATTTCCATCCCTTTACCCCAATCTACATTCGCATGTACGTACGATCCCGTCATACTCCCCTTTACTCACGCAGAGATATTTTCGCCAGCAGTTCACAAATTCCATCTCCACGATTTATTCTTCCTCTCTTTCTCTTCTGCCTCCACCCAAAAAAGAAAAAAAATTCTAAAATTTTGCCAGACATTCGAGTGACGTTCGTGAACGAGACTAAAATTGCAAAAACGAGGGTAGCTCTCGAAAAGGACGAAAGTAAAAAAGAAAAGGCGGGAAAGGGAGACGTCGGAGGAACAGGGAGAAAAAGGAGGAGAAGATCGACGCAGAGGAATACGGAATGTTCTATGTTTTTTTTCTGCAGTGAAGCCTTCTAGCTCAATTCTCGGAGCTTTTCTCCGTTCCAGGCAGAGTAGGAAGGTACGCGTGTGCGGGTATTCCGTGGATTTCTAGCAGGATAATCCTGAGCGAAACAAAGCTGTCGTCGCGTTTGATATCGGCTTTTGCATGCCCCGGCAAACGACATGCTCCCTTCTGTCGTCGCCTCTGACAAACCACAGCGCTGACAAACCATCCCTCCTTCCTCCGTCACCCCTATGAAATCTGATATTAAACATTCTTTGCGCGGGAGGGAGGTTAACAGAAAGGGGGGTTTTGTTTCGCGGAGGCTGCATGTTCACCCTGGTGCGTCAGGTGGTGAGGGGTGCTTCGCCGCATTAAAAACTTCTACCAACGAGCTGTTTTACGATTTAAATGAAAATGAGGTTTGATACGATAGCTCTGCAGGTAGTAATGCTAGTTCGAGGGAAGGATGAATAAAAAATTAAATGAAACGTGACACCGTAGACGATGAAGTTTCCCCTACTTTGTACAATTACGTGGTGCATGTGCCATTATAGTGAGCAGAGCAAGAAATATTGTATGGAAACGTAGAAGGGAAAGGGTTGCTTGCTTGCGCGTAGGGTGCCATATTCAATTTCCTTGACTGTTCCAAAGGGTGTAATACTTTATTGTCGTAGGTTCTGTGTGTAAATTGTGCCTATTTATGCATCATTGGGGGTGTAATTTTTATCGTACTTGTGTGTGATAGTAGAATCTGATTTTTATGGATTTTTATGTATGTATTATGTCTCATGTCGACATAATTGATTTCATATATTTCTCATTTAATTATGATCTTAATGTGGATATTATGTTGAACGTTACAGAGATATTCTTATTCGTCGTATTTCTTAGTTAATTATTTATATCTTGATCGATCAGAGTCTATTAAATTCCATGCAACTATTTTCAGATATTATTGGGACATCGTGAAATTGCAAGCACGGAAGATGGAATATACGACGAAAGAGGCTGCCAAAGACACGAGTGAATTATCGGATTCCAATGGTCGTTTCCAATCTGTAAATTGATGTAACTATAAATCTAACAAAGAATCGAAATATTTGGCGTCTAGCATTACGTGATCCGCATTCGCGTTTCATCGGTGGTAGAACAATTAAATTCTCGTCACATGCTATGCGTGACGATATAAAAGACTTCGAGTGTCATAATTGGAATTGACTTCCCAATTAATTTCTCTGTCCGAGGCGCGTTCGTTACAATCATTGCACGTAATAATGGCAAATCGTGCCTGTCCCAAGCGTAGTGTACACGTTACGGCCGATCAAGCGTTTTTCCTTTGTGCCGAGAAACGTGCTTTCGCGACTCCGCTTGTAAAATACTATCTGCCAGTGTCACTTGTTATTTGTATTATTCCAAAGCCCCGAGAATGACATCACGAATTTATATATACGACTACAGAAGATAATATTTATCTGCACAATAGAGATACACGAACGAACCCTCCAAAAAAAAACAAAAAAAAAAACGAGAGAAAAAAAGGGTAGAATTTATTAAAAACCATCACCAGGGATATCATCGAAAGGTATTCATCGCGTTCAATGTTTCATGATGGAAAAGCAATTCCCATAAGCACTTCCCTACGAGCTGTAATTTAGTGACAGCGAAAATGAAAAGGAATTTTAACCGTGGAGTAAAATTAGAAGCATCCATATATTACTCCAGGGCGACTAAATATTTTCACAAAGTGGCTCTCTCTCCTACACACCCGCGATACACCGAATTCCCGTTTAATTATAGCGTCCCGCGGGCTACGCGATTATTTCGCCATCAAAACAATAACAGAATCCCTCTGCCGGTGCAACGTGCACCATGACTGCGAACAGCGCTAGCCAGATTTACGATCGGATCAGGATGCTGCGCGATTGCGACAAGGGTGGGCCATAACTTACGTAGGTGGATCTTCCGTGTATAAATCATCGTACAGAGAGATTCAACGAGAGATGCCTTCCTCCCGATGTGGAATGAAAACAAAATCAATAAAAACCGACAGAAAGCAGTTCGGTAAGAAGCGTAGTACCATTCTCTTCTTGTTCTTTCTCGACGTCCCTCACGGACTATTTCTCTCTTTCTTCGGTTTGCTCGCGAAGACTTCCTCCCTCGTAGCTCCTTTTTCCCTGCGGTCGTGAGGAGATTCAACGACGACGACCATGAGCACGACGATGCTGCTGCAAGGACAACGAAGAAACGAAAAGACGGTGCCATGCACGTGCAGGCTGCCGGTGCAGCTGACGCTCAACGTCAAATGCAACTAATGCGCTCCTTGATCTCGCGACGTGTTCGCGCACCACCGCCAAAGAGAGAAAGGGACCACTCGACAATTTTAAATCTCCTTTGATTTACCGACCCAAAACGGAAATGAAGAACCGCGAACTCCGTTTCTACCGCGACCTCGTTTTCGAACGTAAGACACTTAATCGAATTTCGATGAATCCGAAATCGACGGTAGAATTATTGAAGGACTGCCTTCGATGGTGTCTGACGTAGTTTTAGTTGTCGGTGATTTAATATTATGCACGTCTAATCAGGATTTTTTTGCCGCCAATAGGACTGACACAGATCGTTTCGCTTATTTCCTGCGATTTTCTGGAGATCATAAATCGTCAATCTGTCCGTCTATTTTTACGAAATTTCGAGGATATGTGTAAATAAATGCAAGATTTTTTTAGATGAATTAAAAAAAAATAATTAAAGGAGGAATATGGTCGATAGTCACGATCGAGGAACGTGTGCTTTAAATAAAACGTTGTAACTTTTCTATAAAAGTGTACTCTTTACCTAATATGTCAAGAAGGATTTTATGTACGTGGTCGTGTCGTAACAATACATTTATTTGTTTATTGTTCCGATCTTTTTGCACAAGATACCAATGTGGTATCGTCGGCATAGTGTTAACACATTTCACCCTCGTTTTACTTTTATTTGTCGCCCCGTTGATAACATTCCAATTTTCGTGCGATCATTTCACATCGATCTGGAAGTAATTTGAGCTTTTTCTTTTTATCGGCAAATTTATCGGTCGATTCGACATGGAAGTCATAAATAATAGATTCAACGTTGGTTGTAAATTATTGGCCTCTCCGTCGAATCGCCGGACGTTTCTCGTTGAGGGTAATTTGGTTAAAAATGATTTCGTTATCCGCACAGCTGTAATGGGGATATTAACGAGATAAATCGAGGAAAATGTTCTTTTAAGACCGACCGTTCCTTTGTCAATTAATAATCGAGTATCCGGGGGTAGGATCTCGAGTAAACGGCAGAGGGTAACTGTACGATAAGACGGAAGGAAGCGCGAGGATATTCACGTTGGGGAAAATGTTCGCGATATATCAGAAGAGGGACACAATATTTTGAATATTTAACCAACGGCGAGATGGGACGAGTGATCCTCGACGGTGAATCATTTTTACGACGGGTCTTGGTAACTGACAGGATGGAGGTAGAGAAGAAAGGAGCACCTAGGAAGGCGATCCACGGCCCATGGTTCTCGTATTTCCTTGTCCAATTATGCTTGTCGTAGGAAGAGAAAGAATAGCAAAATCCCTGCAGAATAGCCGCGAGAAAAAGGCGGCCCGGCACGGAAGTTCGTCTCTCCCGGTGCATCCATTATTTTTCCTTCTTCTCGGCCGTATTTACGGCAAACTCGAACGATCGTCTTCGTACAAATTGCGAGAAAATAAACGCAGAAAGAAAAGGAAGATAGAGCAACAGAGAGAGAACGAGGAAGAGAGAAACGAAATAGTGGATAAACTTTTTAACGAGTTCCTTTTGTCCTCGACAGGACACAGAAACGGTCGACTGTTTTAAGAACTGCCAACTTGATCGTCGCCTTTCCCTTCAACCCCTCAATGATATCGGAACGTTTCATTTGCCTTCAACGTTGCTTTTATGCTCATCACGAGCCTCGTAATAGCACTCACTTCGAATACTTTTTACCACCCAACCCCTGGTGACGTCGACGGGACAGAAATCCGATATTTCTCCGAGAGAAATGATTTCCTACTTCGCGGACAAGAATTGTAATTCATAGACATCAGTCACACGATGGTCATATTTGTAGGGTGTGTCGTTGGAGGTCATTTTTCTTCGGCTTCTATTTCCTGCTTTTTGCTCCTTCACCCTCCCTCTTCTCTTCTCTCACCCCTTACTTCTCACTTTCTCTCTCTCCTTTCTCTTTCTCTTGAAATAAATGAGTAGGGTAGATCAACGAGCATGAATTTCACGCAGAGTACGTGAAAGAGATCCGTATGAAATTATCTACCCTGGTGGGAGACGATTCGAAGGGAAGATCGAGAAAGGGGTTGCCGACGGTCCCGGAAGGGTGGCGAAGCAAAGTTGTTGAAATAAAGTAGTCCAGCTGGCGCGTCATTAGCAACAACCCACTGCGAAAGCTCCTGTTTCACGGAGCACAAAGCCCTCGTTCTTTCAAGCCCTGTCTTTTGCATTAATCGACACGAATCTCTCCGAACTCCGCTCATTCCAGAGCCACGATTTTGCTCACTTGCCGGAAAAGCTTCTCGCGTAGATTTTAACGTACATCTTTCGCCCCTCGATGAAAGAAAAGGATCGTCAAAGTACATAATAATCGCGAGTGCTCGCTTTCTTAAGTTCGCATTTTGAATAAAAGCTCCCGTTTGTACGTTGAATAAGCACCGCCTCGTCGTGCGATCATGAAGATAATTTCATTTAATATACTGACTATGTCATTTTTAATTACTCGCAAACTTAAGTATCAACAGTAACGGTAATTTGCTGGTCGTTTTATTACTTCGTTGTCCCAGTTCTTTTTTTTCCATGGACGTTGACACGATGTGTTTCTTGTCGTCAAAGTTATCTGTCATACGTTTCTACGTGCATCCTTTGAGATGAAAAAAAGCGGAAAATAGTAAAAGGTAGCCTCGAGTTTTATGCCCACTCTCGCGAGACCGTTGTTAGGTTGGCAAATCCATCCAACAAAGAGCCCTTTGTACCTGGATACCTCGTATAATACTAAGTTGTCTTCTGCACCGCTAATTCACCGACTCATTTCTCATTTCGCATCATCTCGTCAGGTAGAGAAGCTCGTACGAGTTTTTCAGTTTCCACTTCTCGCTCGCAAAAACTGCATTATGCGCTTAAGTGCACCGCCATATTGCACCCAACTTCTTGCAGCATGGAAAATTTCTATTTCACCAAGCACCATGAAGATCGAGCCAACGATCGTTCCTCCTCCTCTTTGTTTTTCTTTTCTCTATCATCTCGTCGATTCTTCCACACCGAGGATACTTTTAACGCCTGGTAATTACGATGATTTGCAAGATTAAAGAAAGGAGGACAAAAAAAATACAAAGAAAAACGAATCATTGAGACTGAGTCTCGTGACACGATTCCACGAGGGTGCACAGTGTTCAATTTTTTTCGATGAATCGGGAGCAGTTCCATTTAATTCGTCGAAACAATTGACAAAGAATCTTTCACCGTACATCCGGACTCGTCCGACAGAAAAGAAGAGTTTTGAAGCATCGTTTGCCGTGGATGATAAAGTTTCGTTTCTACCGTTCGAGTCTTTTCATTCGGTTAAGCTGGAGGGCTTGCTTTTCAATCGAGCTCGCATATAATTGAGAAACATTAAAACGAGCAACATCTTTAAAATCGTGTCACGTAATCACTGATTTGTGTACGTGGAAACTTGAAGACATTTCTAACAACCCGGAGAGTAATTTAGTTTGTCAGGATACTATGAATTTCCTGAAATTATACACCGACGTTTATTATTCCGATTGTAATTATTCGGGAAAGCGATATAATGATGAATATCGATCAAGTTATATGTGATGTATTTGAACCTGTATTTAGAACACATCTATTGGCAGTATCATCCCGTAACTCATATGGATTCGCT
The DNA here is from genome assembly GCA_910591515.1 of Cerceris rybyensis. Lineage (NCBI taxonomy): Eukaryota > Metazoa > Arthropoda > Insecta > Hymenoptera > Crabronidae > Cerceris > Cerceris rybyensis. Next base: position 14,495,317 of record OU342790.1, read on the forward strand.
AAACGCAGCAATTCATAATGTTCGAATATTTGCTAATTTCACGAACGATTTAGTATATTCACATTGAAATTTGCAGTTTCAATAGCCCTTTCTCAATATCTCTAAAAGTTTCGAATAAAGTCTCAATCAATTTCATCTCCACAAACGTTAAACTACTTGCTCAAACTGTCGCCTCAATTAACACTAGATTTACCAAGGTGATAAAAATGACTTGTTCTGAGTTTTTCACAAACACTCTTGAAATTTGTAACGCTGTTTCTTCTTTGATCTCCTATATCTATCGTGTATACTGTAAGCAATTAAATCGATCAAATTCTTCCCCTCCTTCATTTCTTTTCCCCTATCGTATTTATTTCACATTTTGGAATATATTACATTAATCGTTGGTACATTTAGCGTTAACCCTTTGTTTTTAATATACCTCTTCATTTGATTTGATTTTCCGACAATTCAATATCGACTTTCCAATTTCCTGATGATTTTGTAATATCACCTAAATATCCATCAGTACCTACAGATATCACTTAAAAACATGAATCACTAATGATAGAAAATGTTGTGAAGTTAATTTTATTTAGTTCACTAGATAATTAAGAAACTAATTCGCAGCACAAAAAGTTAACATTGCAAAAGGGGACACAAATTTTAACGAAGATAAAAAAAATGATTGTATCCTCAGTTATAAGAAATTCTCTATAACAAAGATAGGATGATCCTCCAAACAAGTCTTAAATTTCAAAGCGGCACTTAAGGCGATGAATTGTCAGCCGTTCGAATTGGAAATCACTTTTATCCGAGTGTCATATCGAACGACAGAGCGTGGTACAGTTTACGGAAGGAGTGGGATTTCCATCGAATTCGACGTTAAATCAAACGGAACTTACTTGCATTCGAGAGGATCGAGGACACTCGTCGTGTAGACGTATTTCGCGATCGTTGATAAAGCGCTTTCCCGTGTCTAACGTTCATGTCGTTATTTCATTCGCCCGTGAAACCCATCGAGAATACAGAGAAGTTGATTCGCACTGAAAGAACGTTATCTCGAATCGAGACCGTGCTTTCCAATCGTCTGAAAGGGAAATATGGAGTTCCACGAAGAATCCAGTAACACTGATTTATAATTCGACTCTTTCCCTCTTCTTTGTTCTACGGTTTAAAAGATATAGGGGATGGTGGTGGTTAAGTGGAGATCTACTTTTCATAAATTGAAATCAGGTGATTGACAGATATACAATAAGCTACTGTCTATTACTGGTGTATCAATTTATATTGGCGGGCCGAGTTTATTTTTCAATGATTGGCAGCCCAGTAGCCACGGAAGAGGGTTGAAAAACGGTTGGTGGTGGATGGAAAAAAGGGTGCCACGGACAGAGGCTGGTTTAGTCGCGTCAAATTGAAATGAAACGGCAGAATGACGAGGAACGAAAACGAAAAAAAAAAATAAATATAAAAAGAGAGAAGAAAATACATTTCCCTCCGGGTACTGCCAAGGATCACAAAACAATTTCGCAGTGGGAGCAGAAATTTTTGTGCTAAGTTTCGTGAGAGTGCTCTCTGACGCAGACATTTTTTTTTGTTGCCTCGATCTTGCCCTCGTTGTTTTTACCCCACGACATAGATCACAGCGGGGGATATATTTTCGTTTGACAGCTTTGTATTTCGGATATGGGAATGAAACGTTCCAACAGATATTTCGCGATACGTCAAGGCTGCAATTATGACATACGTTTGCGTATCTCGTTGTTTTATCCAATCCAATATGTCTTCGACGATATCTATATGATAACGAATAACGAGAATGTTGTAGATGCTCGTTCGACTTTCTGAAATATTTACTCACCAGAATCGAAAGTCACTTCGCTGATCATGATCCATCTCTTGGAGAAGTGGAGACGTAATTTTACGTATTTTCCAACACGATGATGAAGCTTGATTGTGACGTTTCGCGATGATTCGAAGATCTTATCCTCCATGGAGGTGTAGGTGATTGGTTCGCCATTGTAATATTTTCCACCGATGCTGAATAAAATGTCGGCTTGAGAAAATACCTGAAAGAAAATAGAACGTGTTAACCCATTGACCTACGATCTTTTTTCTAACAGAATACCCAATGATTCATAATTAATTGTTGAAATAAAACATTATTGATTTCTGATATAACGTATAACTCAATTCAATATAACTGGTATAGAAATAATTTGATTCTATCGTGATCGGTTAATATTTTCAATTTAATAGTTTTTGAAAAACTTCAAAATTTCCAATCCCATTCACCGTGTCACGAGCGACATCGGTTATTGCATTGCAAGGGGTTAAATGAAATCATCGACCGTCATAGTAGATGATACTTGTTATACCAGTAATCTTTAAAATCCGTACAATAAATTTTTACGTAGCAAATACAAGAAAATTATAAAGTAGAATTTCACATTGAAATCAATTTCAAGCCATAAATAGTTTCATTCCATGAATAAAGTAAACTAATTTCAGGACAATGAATTTTATCGTGGATAAAGATAAAAGCTCTCACGACTCATTAACTCGGAGAGCCGATAAAAGTGTTGCTAAATTCTCTTTAAACAATTGGAAGGTACTCGATATAAAACCAAGGCGTACGTTCTTTGACATTGATGAATAGAGTCGACGAGTCGTTCTCATCGAAGAAGATTTACGAAGAAAGTGGAACAAGGTTCCCTCTTCTGTGCCAAGGGAAGGAAAAGTCGTAGGACTTTTGAGGACGTTATAAAAGTTTAATGTGTCCCTAAAGTTCGATAGGGTATATGATCTGATCGTAAATCAGAGGTATTATCCGAGGTCGCAAAGGCTTTACTTAGCAGGAGTGTATCGAGGTTGCTTCCATATAATCTCTGCGATCGTTTCAGCTTGTGTACTTTACGATCTGCTTCGTTTTCTTTTTTTCCCTCTCTCTCTCTCTCTCTCTTCTACTTTCTCTGTTTTTCGTTACAAAAGCCGGTATAAAAATATCACATACCTCTGTCGAAGGTAAAGCTGAAGTTACGATACCGGTAGAACCAGAAGGGTGAAAATAATAGCTTCACCGAATGTTATTTCCTTTTATCAAAATTTCAAGCGTAAACTTTGGAATGAATTTCATTCAATGCGCACAGAGGAAACAACGAATTCCCAGTCTGAACGATACAACGCACGCGCGTATAAACATTTACAAACGCAGAGTAGCAATCGGTGTGTTCGTAAAATCGTCCGGCCATTTGAAAGCCCGAATATATACGGGTAGTGTCCAACGTAAAGGATAATCTCGAATTCCGTAAGTTTCACTCAACGTTGAATAATTTCGAACCTCCTTAAGTGGACGATGGACTACCCTGCTCCAGGAACCGCTTCGAGTTTCTCCCTAAACAGGGTAACTTACGAGTAACGGCGAGTAATTTGCCCAGGAATTTTCAGAGTTCTACGTTTCCCGCACTATAAACTGCAAACTATTCTAGAGTCGGTGGCTCTAAATGACAAACAGAAAAAATTTTCCACAAATTTATAATCTTCATCTTCACACATACATTCTAATTTTTTCAACCATTCATCCCCACTAAGTCACTCTAATTAAAAAAACTCTCAATATTCAAATAACTTAACTCATTAATAAAAATCATCTTACAATAAGCCCAAAACCAAGTCACCTTCCCGCTAATCAGCCAATCTAAACTTAACACCACCACCTAAATTCTCGAAACGCAACAGCAACCTGTTAGGTCGTCTCGAAACCACGAACAACTTTGCATAATTAGATTCCGTGTCCCAACGTCTCATTACAATTCCCAGCTAAATAAATTCCAGAAAATTCAATGTGTTAACAACACGTACACTGTTATCTTATAAAAATAAAAGCCCGACTCTTCGTAGTAGATATACCTATACAAGGATCCCATTATCCGATAAAGAAACCTGCTTCGCACGTCGAGAGTCAGTAACGTTATTGTCGCGACTACGAGAGAGCAATATCTGGAGCAGATTCGCAGGATTTCATTATCGTAATTCGTGTCATGTAAATCCAATTACCGAAGATTCGTTTCGGGCCAATGGGAGCATCCAACGATACCAGGCAGGGTGCAACGTGAAGGCGTTTATCCGGTAGTATCGTTATCGGTATATCGATGCACGGACGTGCATCAGGGTGGCGTAGGTGGTGAAAAGGGGGAAGGGAGGAAGGGCGGCTCGTCATAAAACTCGTTTGCACGAGTTCCTCTCGTCCGTACGTATTCCGGTGGCGAAAGTCTGGTAGGACGGAATATTCAATCGAAACTCAGGGACAGGTGTAGAGGTGGTTGAAATAAGTCTGTGTGTTGGATATGTGTGCGCGCATGCGGCAGGAGTCAGATGCAGGCGGAACCGCTCGGCTTAGCCGATATAATATACCGGATGAAGCGCAATAACTGATCTGGAAGTAAATCCCTTTTTTACAGTACGGTTCAACGGAGAGAAATGGAGCTTTCGGGGGAAAGACCCGACGCTATGGGCGAACCTCTTTTTTTTCTGTCCGGAAAATAGTTTTACTGCAACGTATCTGCAGTCTCTGTACAAACAGACTTATAGCGAGGGGGAGGTGGATTGTTCTTGCAGATTGGAAAGTATTTACGTTAATGCGAGCACGAAGGTTTAGATATTTCTCCTCTTTAGTCGCGTTGGAATCGTTAAGAGGATGGGGAGGAGTGGAAGAGGGTGCGGAGGAATAATCGCTGTCGATTTCATGTAATTGTCAGAGGTCACTGGGTTGGAGGACATATGTGCACTTGTATGAGGATTGACAATAAGATGTTGTTGAATGCATGTACAAATTTGTACTATTACAAGTATACTTTCTTGAGTCAATATTTAACCCTTTGCACTCCGATATCCCACCTGAGGGGACATTGTAAGTTTATCATATCACTCTGTTGCACCCTCTAAGGGGACCATGAATTTATTAGTAATTACAGAGGATGAACTTACTGCACCCCAAGATTTTAAGAAATATATGTTTACCTGAATTTTCTATTGAAATTGCACAAAATAGAAAATAGTAAAGTACTGACAAGTTGCTAATAGATAACTTCAGAGATGGCTCGGAGTGCAAAGGGTTAATACTAACCGTACCATGTGAAATCTAATGATCGGTGGTCCAATGGAATGAAAATATGACATTTTTGTATCATCAACTAAAGACTATTTTCAGCGTTGTTTTTTTGCATTAAATTTACAATCTTTTGCATTTAATTCGAAAAAATATAATAGTTATTTCATAATCGGTTAACACTAGATCTACCAAGGAGGTCAAAATGATTTATACTGAATTATCTAAAAATATTGCTAAAATTTGTAGGGCAGCACCATGGTTAATTTTCTATATCTACCCCGTAAAACATGAGAGATTAAATAAATTCAGTTTCATGCGCGTTTTATTCTCTTCCTTCTAAAGTATTTATATAGTATCATTAAACATACTGAATCAATAGACGGTAGTTCTAGTGTTAAATTGTAAGCTTCGTTCAGAATATATATAGGTATAAAGTGCCACTACGGTTAGTGTCAAAGCGAAATCGTATGAAAGAAACTTCAAAATCGGTAGCCGACGTGAAGTAATTACCAATCGAAGCGCAACATCCATTTCGGACATTAGCCGCTCATGCAGTTTTACGTATTATGCCGAATAGATGTTAAGCTCCGGTTCGATGAAGCTCGCATCAAAGGTATACACCGCGGTGTAGCAAAATTGAAACGGATTCTGCGGAGGAAAGAGCATTCGTAAATAGAATCGACGCGGTACGTACTCGAACGAACGACCGTTACATCGAGACGGGATGCAATCACGGAAATTTATGCACTTTGACGATCCACGAGTGCTCTTATATAGTATACAGGAGGGCAAAGTATTTGCCGACTGTCAGAAACGTAGCGAAAGATCCTATCGGAAGGTAGCGGTAAGTTTGTTCGTTTTCGTTTCTTCTACGAGGAACGAGCGGCTAAGTAAATTGACTCGCAGACGTCTCGGTCGTTACACTTATTAAATTGCTACGTCAAACATCCCCCGTTAGGTATACATGAGAAATTACAAAATGATCTTGTTACTTACAGCCAGGTTTCCTTGACCTTACGACCCTTCGCGGGATCCTCGCGAGAACGATAATCAGAAGAAATTCTACCGTTTATCTCAACGTTACTTAAACTCGACACAATTCTCTGCCTCTTTTACCTCAACGAATAATCCTTAAGGGGACCTAAGAACTTTGCGATTCACGGGTCGTTCTCATCGTGGCTAATTTCGTCCTATCTTCAAAGACGACAACGACAACACCGTAGACGAAGGCATAGACGAAGACGAAGGAAACGACGAGGAAGAATTAGGTGGGGGGTAGTTTCCTTTTTAATCGCACAACGAAAGTCTGCGAAGTCCGCCCCTTTTGGCAGCGAATGTAAAACGCGGAGGAGGGCTGTTTTGACGGGGACGTTCGTATCGCAGTCTATTATCGCCCGTAGCCGGCATGTTTCGCTGGCTGCTTCCGCCGAAGGGGAAAATGTTATTTGGATATCAAAGATGCGCCACGGGCAAAGCCCCGAAGAGAAGCATTGTGAGGGGTTCCGGTTTATGAGCTTGCGAACCTTCGCCACTGTCGGGTCACTCTGTATATAGAAAACCAGCCGACGTGGAAGGGAATCCACGAAGGACGATCGGGGGTGTTACTGTTTCGAGGAGGGATGTTCGTTTGAGAGGACAGGGGACACCATGACCACAGCGTCAAAGAGCCTGCTTAGGGTTCACCGTCTGTGCGAATATGCTTCCGTTCTACTCCCTTAATACGAGGGTTGTTTCTGTGCTTACATGTTTCAACTGTCAAAGTGTACATTTAAAAAAAAATATATATTTAAATAAACCAATAGTTGTACATTAAAGCTGTGTACATTTCTTCATTGTTATCCCTGCCCGAGTTGAAATATTGAATCTATTTTCATGGTATTTACTTCTATTTGAACCTAATGTGATACTTTTCAATACTAAAAGTCCTAATTTAAACCTGTAATTCCTTCTCAGTAATATGATACTCCTATTTAGCTATTACCAAAACCTTTATCCCCTGAATTGGACCTGTTGGGTAGTAAAAGGTTCAAATGAGGTTCAATATTTCGACTCTGGTGATATTTTAGGGTATTAAGTGTAGATACTACTTTTTGGAATATTTTAAAAATTCTCTTTATCTTTTTAACGTTGAGAGTTCGATGATTTTTTTCTGCAAATAAATATTATTTTGGTTGATGAAGTTCTATAAACGTAATATAACGCGAAAATTTATTTATTCCAGACTGCGACTGACATAGATTGCTCCACTTGTTTTCATTTTGCACAGTAGATTTTGATTATATTACGTTCTGTTTTGTCCAACAAGAAAAATTGTGGAAAAGCAAATAAATTGTGTGAATGTAGCTTGAAATGTAACAATGTTATACGTCGGTGAGTCTTCGATTTATTACACGACGTAGGAAAACATTTTGCGTCCAGTATTTCGTGGGAACGAATCATCATTACCGTTATTATAGTTCGGCATTTATGTTTTGCAAACAAGGAAGGAAAAAAGATAACGCTGTGGTTATTTATAGAGAAATAGCAACGGCTGCTGAATCGAGGTGCAAAACGTGTTTCTGCTTTACCAGTCGCACGGCCGTTTGCGTTTCGCGTTAACCGTATTTCTGCGTGGTCAGAATTTTTTGTCGTTTTTCGGTCTTCGCTCTTTGATTGGTTTCAAACCAGCGTGCCGTGGTGCAAAACTTTTCGAAAGCGCTCGATGATTTTACGCTCTCTTTCTCCCCTCCACTATTCCTCGTTGGAACGAAATACTCCCGCGATTGTGCCAGCTCGTATGACTCGTTTTTACGAAAGACTTTACACACGTTTCCTATGGCCATTGAATTCTTCGTTTTCAACAAAAATCATACATTCCACAAATTTCATGTAACATCGTTGCCAATTGAATCCATTAAATGATTTTCCTCCCGGATATTTCTCATCAATTTTCCAAATATTTATTCTCGTATTTTCCATGTATCAAAGAATTCCTGAAATTCATGGAAACACGTTGCAATCGGATGGAGATACGATGTAATCGTAGAATCATCAAAAATAATTATCGACATGCTGTAGATTAATAATTTACCGAAAAGCTGGTATTTTTAATTAACATTATGCATCAATGTTTGACTCGTACCGATTACGTGGTGTATAAGCAACGGCTTATAAATATGTTAAACGTATAGAACGATTTTATTCCAATGAAAATTCGGCGCTTCGCATTTATGCAACTGTACAATAATCGTCCATGCATATTTCACCGCACGCGTCATCGAATCTTTAAATGCACTATGGAGGGAACGTAAAATACTCGAGTTTGAAGCGGATTTGCTACGAGCACCCTGGAATACGAACGCCATGGAACGTGGAGAGGGATTGTACCATCGATGATACAAATTTTAACGGTAGCCTTCATCGATCTTTACCATTAATACACATTTTTAATGTTTTAATAAACGTTCACAAAGAATAAAACCACCGTATGTTGGTTAAAACACAAAGGGGGATGATTTCTTTTCGGTATTCCGTAAATTGAAGTAAATGTAGAAGTCTACGAGAAAAGTTCTCGGTTTAAAAGGTTTCTAACTTACATCTACATTTTCAAAGAAAAGTAAAATAGTATACAATGAATGTAAGAATAAAAATCGTACAAAAATGTTTGAGTCATTGTGTCTGGTTTTCCCTGTCAGAGTACTGTATTAGCATACTGTATGTTTTATTCAAAAATTTCATACGACATTGCAGAAACGAAAGATATCGTCCATCTATTCCATTTTTCTTCGACACCAGTGCAAGATTCTCTTTCAACCCTTAAAATACAACGGTGTATTCAAACTTACATATTCTTTATCAATTCCGTTATTCTATCAAAGGGTATAGCCGGATAAGGGCGGCAACAGTGCCCCCAAAGATAATTAACCTTGAGGCATACCGTTCGATAGGGCTCCTTGGAAAAACCCTTCCTGCAAAGTTTTAACCCGGTACCCCTACCGTAGGGGTAGTTATGGGGTAAAACGTGTTTTTCGGTTTTTGCTCGATTTCTCCCGTGTGGCTCGATAAAAAATTCTAAAAATAATCACAGATGTTGTACCCAATGGTGTGCATATATTGGAATTTTTTCAGATTTTTTGGTGGGCAAATAGATTTTTAAAAAATTAAAGAAGTTTATAAACATTAATTTTTTATTGAAAATATGAAGTGACCACTTTGATATTTTTACATATAGTTGCACAGTACCCCAATTAATAATTCTGTAATTATTTCAGATTTTTTTCTCGGTGACAAATCAGTCAAAAAAATTAAAAACGAACAATTGTTTATATTTTTTGCTAAATTATTGATGTGACCACGTTTATATTTTCACAGTTTCTCGAGTTTGCTATAAATAATTGACTGTCATTTTTTCAGATTTTTTGCAACAGTGTATCATACCAAAAAAAACAAAAAAAAAACGATGTTTTTTGGAATGCGTATTTTATGTTAGTTTGTTTATAATAATCCATAGCTATACCAATTCCTAATTATTAGAACTTATTGGAGGATTGCGAACTTGTCGTATACAATAACTTCTACATTCTATAATGTCACCTCAGAAACAACCCCTATTTATTTTCCAACACTGTAAAAAATCGTTATTTGTTTTACCTCGTAGAAGGCGACGTAATAATTCGCCTTTCGATCGGAGTGTTTTTCCATTAGAACGCACACGCGAATAATTTCATCGTCAGGATGAATTTGCATGCAATCTGCCTGTTCATGGTATCGGTATCAATGCGGGGGCTAAGCGAACGTATTTGCATTACATTATCGAAGTTACCGCGAACGACGGGGAAGGGTCGCGAATCATTGTGAAACGGAAATTATACAAGGGATCGGGAATGATTATTATTGTTATTATTATTATAACTCTCGTCGCTGCGAGAAAGAATGCTCCGCGTAATCCACGAATGGGAACTCATTTCCGTCTGCAGCACGCATGGGATTACGGGGGCCATAATGATTCATGCGAGAATTTTCATATCTACTTTCCTACCTGCTTTCGAATGAGCAACGATTGCTTTTTTATACTTTATCCTTGGGAATTAGATTTGTGGATTTACATTAATTAGATATGTTCGAGCGTTTTTGACGACGTGAGGATTACTGTGTCCCTTTGTGCGGCTTCTGATGTCTCGCTTTTAGTTTTTCGAGTTCATTCGTTTTTAGATGGCTTTCCAACGATTATAACTCTGATGCAAATAATGTGGGAAATTTTGCTATTGCTAAAGAGGAGTTCAAATCCTGCTGCTGAATCAAAGACCGTATCTAGAATTATATTTGACTGAGTAGAAAAATAAAAATAATTTAATACAAAAGTAAATTATTCGTGAGAATTCCGTAAAATTTTCTGCCCACAGAATAAAATCGGTTAGTTTAGCTATTTCCTTAAAGTAATAATTTGATAAAAATCCTAAATAACCACAGGATAATTTTAATTCTAGCCTAGAAGAAAATCAAGTATCTATTATTTTCATGACTCTGATATTAACCCTTTTCTTACGATTTCTCTTGCGACTTCGAGTGCAATAACTCAGAATTAATTTTTCAAATCGAAAGTTCCCACTAATTTCTGGTATTTCATATACTTGAACACAATGTTAATGCTATAGCAATAATTTAATCGTTTTGTTACCGACTGGTATTTTCAACTTAATAATTTTTTGAAAACTTCAAAATTTCCTATTCCATTTATCACGGTACGAGTGTCACACCTTGTTGTAGACTAAGAGGTTAATATCACAGAAATAATTCGATCGCATCCTGACTCACTGACATCTTTAATTTAATAGTTTGTAGGAAACTTAAAAATTTCCTACTCCATCCATCGCGTCACGAGTGTCACTCGTTACTGTCTAACAAGCAGTTAAACATGTACAAAGTAAGACATAAAGAAAACAGTTCTCTCTTCCAGCGCCACTTTAAAACCCCACTGAATTATTCCTCACCCTCCAAGACCAATGATCACATTCGCGAGGCTCCCAGCTTCTAAAATAACAGGGACTAATGGTAACCGTAACGCTGCTCCGGTAATACGCTGCGGATCGAAGATATCAAACTACCGGAATTACCGTTTCAGATTGTATTTGTATTCAGCGGGCGTCTACTTGATAAAGCGTCGAGTGGAATATTCAATCAAGCCCGAAGAAGGACGCGGGGGTGGAGTACCCCGCTGGCAAGATGCTAGGCGACGACAGAGGCAGAAGGTGATGGCAAAAGGCGGGGAGGATATCCCGGACAATCGTGGCTGGTAAGCCTGTTGATCGACTCTGCTTGGGCATTCCTTGCGGGGACTAAGGAATAACGTCGATAAAACGAGGGTAAACGGTGCCGCTCGTTCGACCTCTTTGCAGACTTTTTGGACGCGTGATTAGCTTTGACCTTTAATTCTGACATTTTGAACTTGAATTGACTACTCCATTTCGCATTTCAAGGGGTCAATTCGAAATGACTGTACATACATTAGATTATAATGAAAAGATAAGAAGTGAATTTTATAACTGCGAGGGGCTAAACTGGAGGGGATGTTTCGACGTTTAACCCTTTCGCTATGGGCGACGTTTCCGGCGTGACAGTCCCACTGAACGAGCCGTTGTCCCAAAAGTGTACACAGTGCGCGATAAAGGTTGTCATTAACTGCACTTATGGATCGCTGAAAAAGTTGGTTTGAAAGTATCCTTTTTTTTTAATCCTTCCTTCTAACGGTACATGTTCAGAGTACGATACTCGTTGTACAATCCGAAAACTGAAAGACGGCTAGGGAGCGGCGGAATCTCTCGTTTTCAACTGCCTATTTCTGCAAACTTCGTTTTTGGAATCTTTAAACCCAATCTCCTGTGATAAACTACTACGTGGAGTGTCTATTTTAGAAGATTTAGGTTTGGCAATACCAAAAAAAGAGAAGGCAGGAATAAGCGTTTGAAAACGAGAGGTTCCACCGCTTTCTAGCCATCTTTCAGTTGGCGGACTGTACATTAACACTAGAACTACCAAACCAATCAAAATGACTGGTAAATAGTACTTTCCAACAATTCTCCAAGTTTATAGAAGAGCCATGGAACAAAAATTGTACGTCCATCGCGAAAGTCATAAATCACTGAATTGATCATTCTTTCCGCCACTCGATTTCTCCTTTTTCAAAGTAATTATTTCATATATTGAAATATGATAGATTTAACGCCGGTAGTTCTAGTGTTAACTTCAATCGTTTGTCGTATGTACCTACAATACAGAGTATCACATGTGAGGTGACTGTAGTCGTCCATAGTAACAGAAAGGTTTAAGTGGGTGTCAGCCACAACATAATATAAAGACGCTAATCTATTTAACATGCCCGTTTCCAATAAGTAAGATATGTTTTGACGCATAGAAACACACACAACCTAAGATTACATTCTTCGCATTGATAATACGGTTCTCGCCTCTCATCTCTGTGTTTAGTTTTCTGGAGGCCGGGTAAATCCGGCGTCCGTCTCTGGGAATGGTTTTCTGGATGCCGGATATATCCGGTGTTAGGAATGAAAGGGTTAATGCGTCTGTTCGTAGGGTTAACCCTGCTGTTCTGATTTATATCTCATATTTGTATTCTTTCCAATCATAGTAACCCGGCAAACAAAGGTTCATATTTTAAGAAACATAAAATATACAAACGAGTTGACGTAAATGTTAAAAACTAATAGTTAGACGAATAGTATCTAGTATCATATAGACCCCAGTAAAACAGCAGGGTCAAACGAACGGTCAGTGAGATCTTCATCTTGTGGGGATGCTTCTTTCTTGAGATTGGTGAATTTGTATGGTAGAAGATGTTCACTAGGCTAGAGTGTAAATATAATAAAATATTTTCGAACACAATACGATTAAATAAAAAATTATTCTGATAGAGTGAAAGGTGCAATTCTGAAATACGGTTTCCTACTTTGAACTATTCTTGTTATAAATTAAAATTTTTATTATGTTAGGCAAGAATTTTAGTATGAATTCTCTTATTTGCCATATAGAGTAGGTAATATTAATTACAGTCTTTAAATTTAGTTACGTTGCAGCGAGCGAGAGTTAATTCAATGTTGTTAACGAAGAGTGAGATGCGCACGTGTGCAAATGAAGGGAAGTTTTGAAGATGACGCGCGTAAAAGGGATGCTTTTGGATGAATGAAGCCTGTCTGCACGAGAAGAACAGACTCGTTTAAACAGCAAAGCAGTGAATCCAAAATAGCAGAAAGTCAATAAAATATACTTAATTCAAAATAATCAATATTGTACTTTCATCTAGATTTTACATAACTAACATTTATTTAACAAATTCTGCGAAACATATTTCAACGATATTTGATCTCAACGAAATTGATTCGATACACGTTCCATTCGATTCCGAAATGAAAAGGAACCTTAATGCATTTCGTGTTACCGTTGTATCTTTTAAAAGACCGATAAAAGCTCGAATTTCCACGGATGAGGTTTCAGATTGAATTTCTCTCGTAAAATGGACCATACGATCGTGCCAGTCGATGTGAACATTTAAAAGGTAGAAACTCGAAGATCAAACGTTTCGTGACATACCTGGACGCCTTTGGAGAACTGGTTGTTGCAATAGATATGGATGGCCGAGAACTCTCGGACCTTGTCGAACTCGAACTTGATCTCGACCGGTTGCTCCCGAGTATCGTTTCTCCATCCGACCCATCCCTGAGCGCGATCGTTATCGTAGTAGCTCATTTTGAAATTATCGGGGCCCTTCCCGCCATCAGTCAGCTGACCCAATCCACGACGTAATTCGCCGTCCCAATGTCCGTCGTAGGTGGCATCGAAAAATTCCCATCCATTGTCTCTTTTATCTCCTTGGGGCATCGAGTAGGAAATTACCCCGTCTGTAAATTCAAAAGGCCATAGACGAATGTATCTTCGTATAGATTCTCTTTGTGAATAAAAACTGTACGTGTCAGTATCAAAAGTATCGAACAAAAAATTCCATCCAAGTCTTTGTACATATTTCAATTTTTATCCGAACTTTGAACGTATAGTAATTTCATCGTTTGCCATCGTTGACTTAACTTTATTCGTTGTATGAGAAGTTATTTTAATCGAATAAATGATTTCAAATAAAAATGTGTTTTAAAGTTGTTACACTTTGTAAAAAAAGTACTCGTAATGGAAAGGATCAAAGGATAAAAATGTTTGAGTTAAGAAAAAATCTACAAGTATTCCTGGTTTCAGGATTCCAGCTGGATTAATACGTAATTTCAATCTGATTTGTCAAAGAGAAGGAGGGATAATTGTACTAGCAGATTTTCAGAAGTAAATTTGTGCACAAGGTAGCAGCATAAGGGTTAATGGACAGTCCAACGAGTATTCTAAGCGGCGGCAAGTTCCACGAAAATTGGCGAGTGCAAACAGCTTACCGCTCCAGTAACATCCGTACAGCTCGACCCGCATGCAAACCACCCGCGTGTGATGGCTGTAGGGCAGAAAACGGATCTTGCTCGCCCACAGCGGTGGCTCCAGCTCGTGCTTGGACTCCAAATACGTATTCGTGTTACCCTGTATTACCTGGAATCGTAGAAACGTTGGTTAAAGACCAGAACAATTCCACTTTTCGGTGCTTCTGTCCTTTAAATTCTAGCTCTTTGAGACTCGCGACGCTCTTTGCGAGTACTGTGCTACTTTACCGCGTTGCATACTACTTTTTTTTACTGATATTTCCTGTCCATCTATTTTCTTTTACTTCGCCAATTTTCCTCAAACGGTATCGCGATGCAAAAACTACCGAATGAATATAAATCAGGGGTTGGTTTAATCGGCAAACCTGCTTTGATAAAATCACGGAATTGCAAAAAGCGAGAATATGTAAATATTAGGAGAGAAACTTGAATCCTTATTAATGAGGAAAATATAACTTTTTTTTTAAAGCGTCATTTTTATAATTTGTAAAAATTGGTACGATTTTCCGGATGATAGGAATTTGTTTTTATAACACTAGAACTACCGGCGTTAAATCTATCATACTTCAATACTTTAAATACATACTTTAGAAGACTAGAAATCGAAAGGTGGAAAGGATGATTAACCACCAATTTATATTTGATAAGACAGATATACAATATTTACTCTATGGTTCTCTCATAAATTTAAAAAGTTTTTAGAAAAAATGAGGAACGAGTCATTTTGATCAACTTGGTAGTTCTAGTGTTAATAATTTTTAGCACAGATACATCTACAATTTCGTCAGAAGATACCATTGCGCTCCATTAAACATCGTTTCGCAATCGAGACAAAAGAAACGATATTCCATTCTGCAGTAAAATTGATTTCACAAAAAACTGTCAATCTTCCTTGCCATCTACCGTCCCTCTGTACAGCCGACAGCGCTATCATCCCTGCTCATCCAACATTTTCCCATCCCCAACGAAAAACCGTACGCACTGGCGTATCTGACAAGGTCACGATCACCCTCGCGCGAGCTGCTACGGTATCCTGTCAAATTGTACCATTCGATGACGTTTATATCATGGGGAAGACGCGCCGCCGTGTATCGGCACATACTGAAATACCACTGTCTGGCTTTGGACATCCCGTCAGAGGACGGACGTCGCGTTCCACCGTATCAGACGGGACTAAGGACTAATTTCACCCTGCATTCCACCACGTTAGATATGAGCGAAAGCGAGACAAAGAGAAACAGCTTGATATTACGAGAGGAGGAACAGAGAGGAGAAGAGAGGATGCCGAAGCAAGGAGGAGGGAAGGGATTCTAGTAACGCGAGGAGGAACGATGGTACGAGAGGGTTGAGTTAAACGTCCACCACCCGCATTCTCTCATCTCCTCGTCGGACGAGCGTATCGCCTCCGACGACCGACGTCCATCCCCTTTCTACCCTCCTACTCTCTCAGTGTGCAGCGAAGGGTGATGCAATATTGATTTCACGTTGTGGCTTTATGAATAAAATAAGCGGTTTATCTGACGTCGGCGGGATGGTGCTGGCAGAGGTGGAAAAGGGGTACACGTTCCCAAGAGGTCACGCGAAGTGCCGTTGCCCATGGCGAATAGATAGCCAGGTGGAGAGTCGACCGTACGAATATACCTACCCTACACCTACTACCCTTGTCTGGTCGTAGACGCAGGTGCTGGTACGTGTGGGGATAAATCTACGTGGATGTGCGACCCTTGCAGTTTCTTGTGTGCAGACCCAGCATGCAACACAGTCGCGTGACAGGGCATTTTGCGGCAGGCACGACACATTCTGCTCACGTTTCGTACCCCGGCGTACACCTTTCTACCTAACCTCGGCTCTTGTCTCTTTTTCGTACGTTTAAGCGTCGACTTCGACTACTATTATCACTAGAATTTCCACCGTGCCCTATCATTTTTTCTTTCCCCTCGATGTATGTATCTGCGTAAATCTACCGTGACTATTATTACCACCGATTTATCAGTCCGGGATGATCGTAGTATTTCTACTTTTATTTTTGTGAAATATTATCGCTGTTTAGATGATTAACTCTTTCGCTTACACGTGTGACACATGGGACGAGACAAATGGAATACAAAATTCTGTACTTTAAACTATTAAACGATAAAATATCAGTCGGTCTCGGGATGGTCATATTAATACTAGAACTACCAAACCAGTCAAAGTGACTGGTACACAATTTTTTCAAAAAATTCTTCAAGTTTACATGAGAGTCATAGAATCAATATTTTACGTTTATATCAATAAACATAAATCACCCAATCGATCAAATTTTCCGTCGCTTGATTCCCCCTTTTTCAAAGTACTTATTTAATTTATTAAAATATGACAGATTTGAGGCCGGTGGTTCTAGTGTTAATCTTATATATAAAGCTTAAATACCACTGACTGACTGACTCACTCACTCACTCATCACGAAATCTCAAAAACCACAGAACGGATTGCAATGAAATTTGGAACATACCTTCTCCTTGGGTCTTAGGTGCTCAGTAAGAAAGGGTTTTGAAAAATTCGAAATTTTAGGGGGGGTTTTGGGGGGTTAAAGTATGGGCCAAACTCATCAACGCAGAGCCGAAACTACTTGACCTAGAAACTTGAAATTTTGCATGAGCGTTCCTTCTAGGGTATAAGCACCCACTAAGAAAGGATTTTTCAAAATTCGAAATTTTAAGGTTTTTTTTTAGTTTCGATTAAACCGTAGCAAAGCACGGGAGATTTCAGCTAGTTCTATAATATTTTTATAATTTTTATGTTTAGATGATTAACCCCTTGGCCTACGATTTGTGACTGCCTTCGTTATAATTTAGAATTTCATTGTTAAAACCAAAATTGATCAGTGCTTCTTAATACGTCGTATAATTTAACGCAATATTAATGTTATAGAAATAATAGTATTACATTGCGTCTCATTAATAATTTCGATTCAATAGATTTTCCAAAATTTCCTATCCTATATACCACGAATGTCACTCGTTATTGTAGGGAAAGGGGTTAATATTATAGTCGATTATATGAAATGTTTCTAGAATTAATTTTAAGTTATTACGTATACTGTCGAAATAGAAATAGTGAGGAAACAGGGTAACAGAAAATTACGACTGCACCAGTGACGGTTAAGGGATGATGGATTAATGATTCTATACTTGAGATGCTTTTGTCGAGTATTCTCTTCGTTGAATAATGTTGTTGAGAATTGTTTTAATTGCTCGCCATAGTAGTTCTTACACGCGTACGCTCGTATAAATAGAGAATGATCTTTGTGAATATTTGATGTGCATTCCTCACGGTCCTTCCTCCGCCATTTACGCTTGTACCGTGTCGGCTCGCAGGTCATCGTTTTCTTCGAGAAACTGCCACTTGGAAAGCACTCCCTTAGGTGAACCCTTACCTCCCGACTGGCGGATACCTTACTGAATTCGGGCTGCTAACCCACCCCTCTGTCTGGGGTCGATTCTTTCTCATTTCGGGCACCCAGGGACCCGTGCCGGTAGCACGTTACGCCATCAACCCTGCCACAGTTTGCACTGGCGTAGAATTCTCCGATCTTGAAGAATTTAATAGGACCGAATCACGCGCCCGGAATTTCCAACTTCTTTTATTCGGTAAATGTATTTTACGCGACAAGAATCGAATCTACCTTCTTTTTACTTTATACCGGTTCTCCTTACACCGCCATATTGATACGAATTTCCTTACATATTTCATGCGATTTCACGATCGAACGTTACGAGAAAATTTCAACTATATAAATCGTACGAATGTGTTTACAAATTCGCCTGAAGGTTGGTAGATTAATTTCATTTTGAAATGTCTTGGTAAATATTTATAGTTATTGTAGAAATACTGAGAAATAAACAGTAGAGTGAAGTGTCATTTCTGCATACATCCCACGCCATTGACCGTATATGCAGGTTATTCCGTCGCAGTAAAAGTTGCAAGGTGGTAAATCCCTCTTTCGCCAAAGAGGGTGAGTATTATTTTTCATTGGCCATCCTGGGAGACCTTCGAAATGCTAGACGACCTTGCAACTCTACCTATCGTTGTATACACGGAAAGTGTGCATGTACTTTAACGCAATTTCCTGCCCTCTGTATTTTACCCCCTTTTGTGCATGCGTGCGTGCATGCCTGCGTGCATGCGTGCGTACAGAAGATTGCACGAGGGTTGAAGTGTTAAGCAGCAAGCAATTATAACTGATATCCACCTTTCTTATCGTTCGGAGTTATTGGGTGCATGCTGGGCTATCAATCTAATTACTCATTTTTCACGATTATTACACCTTGAAAGGTAGAAATTCTTATTGATCATTTGATAAAAAAATGACAAATTCCCTGGCTATTAATTCACTTATCTATTATAATTATATATTAGTTAAAGAGGAAGAAATTATTAATTGCACATCATTCGAATCGAAATAATAAAGGTAATTCTTCTCGGCAGTACGAGAAAGTTAATAGGAAATTCTGCGTTAATAATTCCAATGCTTTTTTCCATCGTAAGATAACAAAGTTACGGAAAGGAATGAAAAAAAATAGTAGAAAATGAATTTATAATAACCCAGAGACTCGAACGAATAAAGGTTAAGTTATCTCTGGTCTTTTATGCACTCCATGTATTACTCGAGTATTGTAAAATTACATTGCAGTCTCATCTTCCAGACGGGGAGTTTATTCTCAAACGTTGAGTGAAGCAACGTGGAAAATTCAAGAGCGATTATTTCGCGTCGAATGGAATTCATCGTGGTGGTTTTCTTGAAATCACGACAGTACTTGCTTGCATTTTACGATTCAATAACGCCATGAATACACTAACGTTGTCATAACTACGTTATATTATATATTTCTCAAGCACATATGTATGCAAACGGAATGGAATGCAAATATCTTTCAATTAACTTAAACTATTGCAAATAACTTTCAATCTATTACACCGAATTTCATTGTTCCGTTTTCATTATGTTCCGTTGAACGTTAATGGGCAATGCATTTCATTAAATTTCAATAAATTACAAATCAACTATAGAGAAAGCTTTTCATTCGAGATTACGATGGAAATGTCACGAACGTTGAATACCAGTAACATCGTTAAAGATGATTCTAGACAAATTTTCTGCCAGCCTGGCGAATCAGCCTTCCTCGTTTAAGATACGCGATTTTTGAAGTGCCTATAACTTACGCTCATGAGCTTTTTTGCCTATCAAAGCGAAGTATAAAGGAAATTGATTGCATCGGCGTATGCACATCCCGCTTTAAAGACGAGTATTCCTGTGAACTCCTCTTCCATGATGTTATTGGATTTTCGGTCCTCGATAGAAACGATATTTTTAAGAGAACGTTCAAATTGTTTGCCAAACTCTTTCCCTTCCTCCGAGTATTTCCATTTGCCCGTTAAAAGCCTAGAAAATTCTTATTTATTAAAAACGTGATCAGCGAAATATGAAAATTTGATTGAAAATTTATTATCGGAATATTCCGGCGAATTATTCTACATTCACGATTCAATTTCTACGATCCTTCAAAATCTATGGCACACAGGATCTACTGAAAATTCTAGGATCTCATATTTTGATATTAATTCGTAAAGTTGATGAAATAAACTGTAATTACTGTACTATAATAGTGTAGGATCTCTATATACATTTCTTTGTTAGATAGTTTCTCCTAAATTATTCTATGTATAAAACTAATAGTAACGTAATCTAAACAATAAACTAAACGAATGAAAACAACAATAAATAACATTATTAAAGCTATTGTAAAACTTTAAGAAAGTAACAAACACATTAATCAATAAAAACTCTAAATACTGTAACTCGTCCTCTCACAAATTTTCTAACTCTGCTTTCAAGATTATGTTCTCCACTGTTCTCAACTCTGTTTATGGCTCAACTTTGTCCATGGCTTAACTCTGTCCATGGCTCAACTCTGTCTATGGGTCAGCTGACTCTCCCAAAAATTCACGCTCGCATCCACGATACTCTTTCTCGCAGCATGCATTCTTTATTGCATTCCCTCATTTTCTCCTCATCCACAAACTAAATATTCACACTAGCTGTACCATTCGTTGCCTCCCAAAATCACGTATTCTAACCATTCACTCTCGGTTATACAGAATTCATCCACACTTGGTAATTATAAACTATTTCTTAACACTTTGCCGACCGGTAGTCGATTAATCGACTTTTCGGGCCCAACACTTTCGGGCTTTTAATTTATTAATTGGTCGCTACGGAAATTAATAAACTGTTATTTTTCATTGCGGTTAACTGTGCCAAGGACTCAGTGAAGAAACTTTGCAATTTTCGAAGAGATATCAGTATCAGGGAAATATTTGCGTGCAAGTGACCGATCAGAAGTGGGTAGGATGTTAAAAAGTACCGGTCGGTAAAGTGTTAACTACAAAAAAATTCCGATATTACAAGAGCGTTTCGATTTCCTAAATACCAGCCTTGAATTCACATTCTTTTTTCTCACTCCCTCAAATTTATCTACAAAATTTACCAGTCACAATTTAACAACCTTACCTATCCCATCTACAAAGGGCACATTTTATGTTGCAATTGTACAGTGAATCCTCAAAAAGCATCATTTCCAAGTACACAACGAACACTCCCTGCATTTATTTCTAAAACGTGCATCACACATTAGCGCTGCCATTAGAAACAATCGTCGTTACGATTGTGGTAACAATCGTCCATTAGAAAAGCGTCGTGCTCGCATACATTTCGTGACACGGATGAATTATCCACGCGCACAGCATTTCGCTAATGTCCCCGGTATCCTGTGCGTGCAACATTATAACTAACATTACCATCGGCTGCAATATCGCGCTACTGCTTCCCTTATTTTTTCACAAGCCCCTCTTGGCGTCCGAAGCGGCGTGTGATTTACGTGGAACCGGCTTCCTCGGGATCAGACGGGAACCAGCGCAATGGCTCTCGCGTGTCTACCTACTCACGCACGCATTCGTCTCTCCTCACGCACCCTCATTCTGCACTTATCCCCTCGTAATTATCGGATTTCCACACGAAATTCCCGCGCCGTGGATAAAGCTGAAGGAGAAGAAAACCTGACAGTTTGGCCGACCCCTTCGCGTGACACGGTAATGACGAATAAAGCGGTTAGACGCGTACGCTTGACTCCCTTCTACGTCAGCCAAATTGCCCCATTTTGATTTGCCTTTAAGGGAGGAAAGAACAATCTTCGTGGTCTTTGGTAAATTCTTGTACCTGGCTTCTTCCTGGGATAGGTGAATTGCGGTATTTTGGTTTGCATTTAAGGATGAAGAGAATAGGCATTGTGGTTTTTCATAGATTTGTATACGTGACTACATTCTACGTTTAGCTGAAGTGCGCCATTTTGATGTTTTTTAGTCTTTGTTCTTTGCAGGTGTTGTTGGTATGTTGCTGTTGTGATCTGATGGGATTGGTTTCATTGATGCATAGAAATATGCAGTTTTAAGCAGATGATAATATGCAAAACAAATAAATCCTTATGGAATACATGAAGTGAGGGATTCTTAATTCTCTGCACTCGAGGACTTTTCCTTCGGGAGAACTAGCAACTCGAGACGATTTCGGCTAAATTAAGCAAATGTTTTACAGGTATTTTCAGAAGATTTTATATTAAGAAGTCAGACGGAGCTACGAAAAAAATTGGGATAAGAATGCCTTATTGTCAGGTCGCCGTAGCGATGCCTCTCGAGTGCAAAGGGTTAATGAAGACTTAAATAAGAAGATCATAGGAATTTCCTCCGATTCGCTTGATGGATAGAGACAGATCGTTCTGACGTCATATTCGATTTTAACACTTTACCGACCAGTACTTTTTAACATCCTACCCACTTCTGATCGGTCACTTGCACGCAAATATTTCCCTGATACTGATATCTCTTCGAAAATTGCAAAGTTTCTTCACTGAGTCCTTGGCACAGTAAACCGCAATGAAAAATAATAATTTATTAATTTCCGTAGCGACCAATTAATAAGTTAAAAGCCCAAAAGTGTCGGGCCCGAAAAGTCGATTAATCGACTACCGGTCGGTAAAGTGTTAATATGTAGCTGACCGAAAAAGCTTCCCAGTCATTAAATTGTCACAGGAATGATGAAAGAAATACTTTCTTTCCGGTTGTCATTAGGATTCCAGGATCGATATGGTGGAGATAGGAGGTGCAATTGACACTCACCCCTTTCTCCGTATCCGAACCAAGTGATTTCTTATTTTCGCCAAATGGTACGTTTTCATTATAATTTCGATAAGTTCGTACAGTCTTCGAATGCATTGCAGATTGAAAGTGTTGAGGATGAAAAAACATGCTCCGTACTCTTTGATGGATTCGTGATTAATGATTATGAATAGCACGCTAAATTTTCTTCAGATACTTGTAAAGAAAACAATGGTTGCATACGAAGGAACGGGGGTACCATGATTTGGAGGAAATTAAATGTAGCAGGGTAGATATAACTTTTGCTATAAATTGTTCGCCAGATGATAAATGGTCAGACACGCGACATTTTTTGCTGGTACCGGTATTGTCGGGCCTTTTGTTCTATGGAGTTCCGTGATTAAGCAAGGTTTCAGGATCCAACCACGTAGGAGTTTGTTGTCGGTAAAATCGAGGGAAAAAAAACGACGTATATCTTCTCGTGGGTCACTGTACTTTATCGCGAACCGTGATTAAGAGACTTTTCAAAAACTGATAGCGCATGCAGGTAATGGACGTTCCTTTTTCTCTGAGAACGAAACGAGATTAACATCGTCGACTGAAATTTTTTCTCACATGTTTTCTAAGATACCATTCTACAGTTGACATTCCATATTTTAGTACAATTAAAACAATATTTCTTTTTTCTATGCCGATGATTTCCTGGGAAAAGAAAATTCTCCCAATGAAACATTTTGAAAGTTCACCTTTGCGTTACAAAGTGTGAGTGATTTTTTACTTGCAATTGTCATTAAAGGGCATAATTCCACCGGGGCAGCTTATGTTGCACTAAATAAAATAACGAGACAGAGGTACGAGAAGTAAAAAAAGAAATAAAAACAAAACTCAAAAGTGGAGCGATAAGTATGCCAGTGCTCATTAAAAACTATCGTAACTAAAGGGGAAACGGGTGGGAAGTCGTAAAAAAAAGTGGAGTAGTTTCGAGGCTTCGTGTTCGAGTATCGCTCGTGAGAGTTCGTTCTTTCCATTTTTTTTCCCTAAACGAACAAAGTGATTAACAAACTACGATGATGTCGCAGGGTGTAGTGATTAAAAATTGCATCGACATTACAAGAACAACGTTCACCAAAATCTATGTCAATGGCTCTGTCCAGCAACGAGTTTGAATTCGTTTCTCGCCCTCCATAATTCCTTATACTTTCAACCCTTTTTTCAACCTATCACACGCATAATAAATTTAACAACCTCATTCACATCTCGTTACAAAAGTCCTATAAAATCTCATCTACAACCGAACCATGAAAATTTACCAGTAAAATACCAAAATTATCTTCAACGTCGAACACACGCACGTGGCAATAAACGGGGCCATTTTGCTCACTCTGCGGTTTGCAAATTGCACGAAAATTTCATCAAGTTACACCACGAGGGTTTACAGGGTTGTGATCTATTTAATTTGTTGCGCATCGATAGAGCGAAGCCACCGGAAATGACCTACAACAGCGCCTATACGAACCACGTTTTGATGCTGCCATTTATTATCAAGCACGAGCTTGATAGAAAAAAAACAAAACGAAAAAAAAAACGAAAAGGTCGTTTGTACATAGCTCTTTACGTCTGCGTGTATATTCGTATCGGTGTGTGTACAGAGGGTTGGTATATTCGTAAGACGGTGCAAGAGGCAGGAGGAGGTTGTTGGCGCCTCGAGCCTTAATTACGTCTGGTGGTCTTTTGAAGCTGCAGCACCACCGTCTTTGGTCTCGTGACAATTATTATTACGCGGTACAACTCGTGTCGTTTTACAGCCGTGTATGTGCACACTATGACCTTCTTATACTTTTACCTACGCCAACGCACCATACGGGTCGAAATATGGATGGCACTCGCGTGTTCTGGGAAGTTAGAGCTTTCCAGGGCTCGTTGAGGGTCGCACGGTATGCGGCGAGTCTTTGCGGATATAGTTTTTTTTTCTACGTTCTTTCTCTCTCTCTTTTTCTCTCCTCTCGTTTTTCGGACGAATTCACGAAAAATCTGAAAAATTCTGAGACCAGAGGAAGAGAGTGGTGGTGGGAGATGGCCGGTGTCTGCTTTCGAGGGAAGTTGGCGAAGGAAAAAATTCGGCTTCCGTTTCTAACGTGGAACGAAGAGTCGAGGTCGGGATCACGTAGTACGTGGGTGTAATTAAGAAATTTTTTCCCTTTGCGGGAAGGATGTTTTCCGAAATGTAATCTCGTGATTAAAAACCATTTGTTTTGTACGGGTTTCTGGTCGTATAAAGAAATTTCTCGTTCATGTTGCTCTCGTTTAATCATTGCCGCGTTGGCTTGCTTTGATGTTTTCTAATTGCCGGTAGTTTTTAATTCCATTCCGCGTAAGTATGTTAGACGATGTATTACAATGAAGTATTATATCTTTAAAAAATGCTTTGACGTTTGTACTTAAATTATGGGCAATTATTTCGCCGTGTGAATTTGTTATAGTCGAAATTATATATTCGAGAAAGAGTTTGCTCAATAGGGGAGAGCAAAAATTAAGAAAAAATATCTCGTAGAAGCTTATCTAGGAACTGTAAATTCAAAAACTATTCAAAGCCAAAACGAAGACGTTTGTAAAAATTAATTAAAGTCATCCTGCCTACCTCATTCCTGATGAGATAAGAATTCTACTCATATCCTTAAACAAATATATCTCAGCAATTTTAAATAGATAATCGTACAATCAATGTTTAAGGACTCAACATCCCAATGCTTAGAAAATGTGCAATTTCCCATTTAAAAAGCGTGCCCTTAACGGTGTCCAGAATTAACAGAATGTTTAAATATTTTACAAATTATAAACTCTTACATTAACTATACTATGTGTTTTCTGTTCATATAAAAATTCCTTGGATATAACTGATATATTCATAGCCAGACGACTTTAATTTCTACGATAAGTTCAACATCTATTAAAAGTCACACAGATAAGAAACCGTCCCGCATATTCAACAAATTCATTTTTCTTTCAAGTACATACACGACTTTCGTGATGATTAATTTTTCTTAATCACGACATTAACACCAAGGCCAATAAATCCGACGATCTTATCAACGAGAATAAAAAAAATTTTACGTAAAATCGCGCACTAGAAGAGGCAACGGAAGTAGACGAAGATAAGATCCCAGCTTCCATGGAATATTAATCTATTCGCTCGGGTTCCATCAATATTAATAAGATTATAATGGAACGGCGAATACAGAAAGATGGCCGATCGGATGGCCAATTTGCTTAGTGGTTAGTCGAGCTTTTTCGCCTTGTCTTTCAGAAGGCATCGTGTTTCCCGGTATCATAGCGAAACGAGGCAGGATCGTTTCTACATTAATGACTGTCACGTCACCCTGAAGTTATGCCTGAGGGAATAACTGGCGAACGAGGCTTAAAGTGTCGTAATAGCTGCACCGTCGTACCTCATAAACACCATCCGACGTAGATGATGGTGAGTTCGGTAAGGACGTCTCGTGTCGCCTGTGGCGAACTTCTTATGGGTCTGTTAAAACTGAGCTATATCGATTTTACTTTCAGCCCAAGCTTATTAAAACATCCGGTGACTCTATCGAGTATACGATCCGTTCGGTCAGAGTATTATAATAGTATCTCTCTACCTTCATTTTGGCCGATTTTACGAGAGTATTCACGAATTTGTAACGGTTAAAGCTGCTTATGGGCTTGTATACTTTTCGGTATGGAATACCGTATTAATGTATGCGAAAAGGGTGGCTGGAACTTTTAGCATGTATTTTATTCACTGTGGGATTGAAACTGTCGTATGTAGATTTACCTGGAAACTGCATATTATATGGAAAACAAGTATTTAAAAGTTATATTCAATGTTTCTTTGATGAAATTAAAAAATTTCTAACTTAACCCCTTATCCTACAATGACGAGTGACACTCGTGATGAGGAAAATGGAATAGGAAATTTTTAAATGTTACCTATGAAATTGAAAATAATAATTAAGTGGAACACGACGATATTATTTCAACAATGTTAATATTACGTTAAATAATACCAAATATGAAGAACCACTGATCGATTTTCATTTTAGCAATTCAACTCTCAACTGTAGCAAAGGCAGTTGCAAAACAACTCGTAGGATAAGGGATTATGTTACGCCGTAATCAAAGATGCTTCGTGGCGATCCGATCGCGGTTGCTCGATCGGTAGTTTAATTAAAGTCCACTGAGTTTGAATGAGTTATATTTACAAATCTTAACACTACTGTACAACTTGGTTAAAATGGTTGTGTAAATGAATGTAATGTCGTTTCTCCTGAACTTGCTTGTCGTGAGAGAGAGTCCGAGCCGATGCGCTCGGTTCTTATATTGGGATCTGACATGGGGGCGGGGCTTAATAAACGTGGCGACTACAAGATTGCATTATATACATATCTAGATAGGTTATTTGTGATAAAATTTAATTAAACCGATTAGTATAAAAGAAATATGTGATTGGGCGAAAACAAAGCCTTCTAATCGTAATTTTGTTTTGCCTTTCTCAGGAAATTTATGAAATCTTACATTTAAATTTACACTTGAACGACTTGTACTATTTTTCACGATACAACTTAATCTTGCTTTGGACTTTTTTCTGGGTGAAAATCGGACACTTTCCATCGCAAACAATTGCAATTTTTTTTAATCAACTAATACGCTGTAATGCACTGGATTGTATTTAATGCAATCTAAGATTACTTCTATCGTCCGCCACCAGAGGTCATGTCCGATTTTGTCAAATCCCAATACCTATGCGTATGCTTGGAGAAGGGGAACAACCTTTCTGCCAAACGCGGAAACATTTGGTCACCATTTGACGAACATTTGCCGATTTTTAGTCCTGTTGGTCTGCGCCCAGGTACGGTTTTATGATCGCACCTAGACACAGACCCTGCAGAAAGTTTCCGCGTCTGACAGTCAATGTAGAAAGTTATTTCGCGACGATGATGAGCCGCGACAGATTAAAAAGAATAGATTCTTACAATTAGTCTCACATAATCTTCATTCGCGTGAATAAAATGTGTATTCACAGTTTTATCGCGTATTAACAAAAAACCATGTGTACTCACATTATATAATTACGATCGCAATAAATATCAAGGGTGTTGAAAATTTGTATAAATAATCTCGCCGGTTTCTCTCAAAGTTGAAAATCTACTTGCGAATACAGGAAGGGAAAGCTTGAAGCTTCGCAGGCCAGGCTTGAGAAAGTGGTGCATCGACGGTACGAAATTAGCTTACGGATTCGCGATAAGCGGCTTACGCTTCGAGCGGGATAATCCTCTAGCCAGCCTTCGATTCTTGATCGTCGAGTGAGCGCTTTGAACTTGCGGTTCGCACAGACGTCCGCACATTTCTCTCTCATTCTCTCCTACTCTCTCTGTGTCGACGTGAAGCTTGGCTTCAAGAGCGCCGGCTTCAGCCATCGCCACAGCACAGGAATAACAATCTCGTCACTTTAATCGAGGTAGAATTATTATTTCAGGCCAATGCCCATTGGCCAGCTCCACCGATGGCTATTTCGACTTCAACCGAGCAGCTGCAGACGCGGATCGACGCGAGCAGATGCGGGAATTGGCTTAACGTTATAAATCATGATATCTACGGCCGTTCTTATCAATTTGCTTCTGCCACTTTTGATCGTAAAGCCCCTTTGGCATTATCGGTCAACGAGTTATTTTATAACGACACCGTGAACTTTCCTGGCACGTTTGACGTTGTTCCCATCGGATGGAAGAACATCAAATGATTCTTAAACCAGCGATCTGACGATTTTTGCACGTGGGCAAATTAGCCAACGGAGACGGAGAGATAAGTGCACTCACCTCTTTTCCTTTGATGTCTCTGTATCGAACCCACTTGCCGAGCCGTGGTCGCCAGTACTCGAGTAGATACGCCTCTGCATACTCAACACCTACACCGTTCCCGAAGCGACCTTGGGTAGCGGTAGCCGTGATCAAGTGAACCGTATGAAGGTCGATCTCTAACCATTCCCGTGCTTCCTGAGTGATGTGATCCTTTGGACACCAGGCTCCGCCAAGATTTTCGGTTTTTAAGCTGAAAATTGAAAAGAATTACTTGTTAATCGAAAATGTACATTTTTTTAGCTTGATTTCAATGGATATTTGTTTTTAAAAATTAGATTTTTTAAAGAGATGTGCCGTTATTTGAAAAAATGTTTGCTTCCATACAGTCACTGCCAATGTGCGCTGTAGCTCGCAATCACTCATTGCCTATTAGACGTTTTCTAACATTGTAATATTGTTTCTGATATTACGTACTGGATGCTAGAGAATCTCAAGTTTACGAAGAAACCACGTTAACATATAATTTGTCATATTTTTCCTATATCCCCCTACTTTCGAACGTTCAACATTCGCACACATTTTCAGCAACTAATTAGGTGCGAAAGTCGAGGGCCGATTGGAAAATGGTGGCGAAATGTTGAAAGTTTTGGAACTCTCGAAAGGGCTTAAAATCGAAAATATCAAAATATTGTTTTAATTGCTGTTGTGGCGCGATAAATATTGCGATGTGGTTGACATTTTTTGTTATACGAAATTTCTAATTTTATTTATTGAATCATTTAATTTGTGTAATGAGAATATTTTTCGTATGATAAAATTTCCAGTTTTAGTTGTTGAATTATTTAATTTGTGTAACGAGAATATTTTTTGTTAGACAAAATTTCTAATTTTGGTTGTTGAAACATTTGATTTTGTAGTGACAATAGTTATTAAGTGGTCGTTATAATTTTATAAATTTATATAATTGTAAATGATGGTCTTGATAATACATTATCGAGACTTACGTTCCATCCGTGAGGTAATAAAGTATTTTAATTTACGGGAAGGCGATGGAAAAATGTTTCGAAAGAAAGGAAAACACGGGAATTGTTGCGTTCCAATGAAATTCCCTGGTATTGGAAAGAATAACTGGGAACGGCATTCTTCGAAGTGTTTCGGGAACTTCGATGAGAACTATCTTCGAATCTTCGACAGCCGTCTATTTTTCAGGATGGTTTTCGATACTTTCAGAAGGTAACGATCTAATTAAACGTGAAAGTATCTTATCGGACTTCTCCATCTCCCTCCATCTTGGTTATCCGTCAAGATCCTCGAACTCAGGTTCGATATCGTAGCTAATATCGCTGCCATTTATCGCTGAGTTTAAAGATCTTTGCTACTTTAATGACGAACCTTTAATATCCGTGGATATTGAACCAGAAATGTTTATTTTATACCTGTTAATCTCATTTTCTTAATTACCCCTAAGATCCAACGCGACTTTAACCTTTGACCCTACGAACTCTTTTGTGACCGAACGTGCAATAACTCAGAATTAATTACGCGAATAATAATTTACCATTGAACACAATATTAATGGCATAGAACTAATTTTAACGTTTTCTGATCCACTGATATTTGAAATTCAACGTCTTTGGAAAACTTAAAAATTTTCTGTCGCACTTACCGCGTCGTGAATGCCACATGTCATTGTAGCACAAGGGATTAATGTAACATACTCCTAACTGCCTACAGGATTCACCCTCGTATAACTTTAACCCCTTGCCATACAATGACGAGTGACACCCGTCATGAGGTAAATGAGATAGGAAATTTTCAAGTTTTCGAAAACCTATTAAATTGGAAATATTAATGAGACACGACGGGATAATATTATTTTTCTAACATTAATATTACGTTAAATTATACGGTATATGAAGAACCACTGAACAATTCATTTGTAGTAATTAAATTCCAAACTATAGTGGAGACAGTGACAAAACAAATCGTAGGGCAAGGGGTTGATATCTCCAAACTTACCAATTTCCCTATTCATTAATCTCCTACATCATTATTCAACTTTAAACATCAATCAACAATTTAAAAAATTTTAAACAAAAAAAAACGATATCCCACGATTCTTCAACACCGTCAACCAACGAACGAATATCCCAAAACCAACACCCTTAATCCCCAACATGAAACAGCTCCCCTTCCACCATCGTCTATGTTGTTTTTAAATTATCACCTCTCAACTCATCCTTCATCTTCCTTAACCGAACAGCGAGTAAGCCAAAGGTAGCGAAACGTGTCGAACGAACTAATTTAAATCCCAAAAAGACTCTACCCCTTTAATCTCCAAGGAGTGCACGCCACGACGTTAAGGGCTGGAGAAAAATGAAACACCTTCGATGGGAAGAGGGTAAAGACCATGGTGTTATGCGGGCAGGTCCGGATGTGCGGTTGATGCCGATCGGCGGTGCAACCTGGCCATTTAATATGTCCAGGTTGTAGCTAGCGTCAGCGTTGCCCGTGCTTCGGTTTTAATCTTTGGGGGTGGAAAGCAAGGCGCGGAGAAGCCAGCCGGGGCCAGCATGAATAAAAGATGAGGCGCGAAGCGCCTTCCCTAATTGCGTGGACCGTTTAAATGCTCGGCTAAGAGAGAAGCTCCTCCTCGGCGTAACGCCGTGGTAGGTGTTCTATTCTACGTATACGTGCATACACATCAACGATCAAATACACGTACACGTATTGGTATATCTCTTTTGGTAGGTGCGAGTTGAATGGCGTAGTGGAAGAACCGGGAGACTAACATCTTGGAGGTTTAAGCAGCCGGAGAACTGGAGTTTGTTTTAGTATCGCACATTATTCTTCATTACCTGAATATTTGAAAGCAGGCCTTAACGAGGTGTACTTAGAAACGTTTGTTTTATCCTTAATTGTCCCGAAAGAATCGCCACGAGCCCCGTCGATTCTGATACGGGCAATTAAGTATCCTCGTAACGGTACCGTTACATTCTCCCTATAATTAATCCCTTTTTATATCGACACATTTACCATCCTATGAATTACCATTAATGAGAGAGTTAAATATATAGTTGATGTCTCTTTTATCGTATCTCTTCCTTCATGGAAATGTCTTCGTAAAGCTTCACGAGATAGGATTCTATTTTGAATTCTTTTCGCGCAATATCTCGCACCCTTTACGATGCAGAAGATCAAGTTAAAGGGGAACCTTTGATTCCACGCATTCCATGCACGATCGAGTGTTCCCGGTTCGTCGTACGAGATCACCGTGATTCTGTGAGTCACTAATAACCGTGCTTACCGACCATCAAAGCGAAAATGATACCGCGGTTGCATTCTTGAGGGTTATACAGCAAGTCGTCGTTATAATAGCTCGTAGCTGCTTTCACGAGATTTACAGCCGGCGCGGTAGACGTCCACTTTATCCTTAACAACTAGCTTGGATGGACTGGTTTCCTGATGTTGAAACAACAGTGGTGTAGTATGCTGATACGAGGAAAAGACGTTGCTCGGCACGTTCGACGAGCTACACTACACAACTTGCACTGCCGAGAGAATAATAGGCAAATGAGTGCGTAGGCTGGATTTTACGGGGCTCGTTAGGTATTAGCGAAACCATGTCGCGAGCCAAACTAACTTGGCAGATTCCACGTTATTTAGTATCTCACTATTATCCTCTAATGGGATCATTTTTTCCTTCTTTACAAGGAATTTTCTTTAAGAGAGAAAAGAAGACGCTATTATCGTAATCTTAAATGTGCATAGTTTCTTTATCAACGATTTATTAAAGAGAATCGTGCGGCTATTAAGTAGGAACAAATTAATGGCACGGTCTATGTAATCTAGATCGAACGATCGAATCTTAAACTACTTTGCATAGAAATGTCTCAACGTCTCAAGATCGTTATTAACACTAGAACTATCGGTCTCAAATCTATCATATTTTAATAAATTAAATAAGTACTTTGAAAAAGGGGGAATCAAGGGACGGAAAATTTGATGGATTGGGTGTGTTATGTTTATTGATATAGATGTAGAGTATTTATTCTATGACTCTTATGTAAACTTGGAGAATTTTTTGAAAAAATTGTGTACCATTCATTTTGACTGGTTTGGTAGTTCTAGTGTTAACGTTGCAACTATAAAGCTCCCACGGAAGCATTCATATCTGTTTTTCTTTCTCTCGTTCTTGTCCGTTGCATCCGGATACAGCCTACACGTACATATCTAAATTAACTTTTTGCGACTCCACTTAAGAAAGCTTCGAGGTGTGTGGTCCATGGTGAAAAAAGACCAGGAAGATCGAGGTTTTCAACGCGAGGGGGACTTTGTTTCGATCCTTCGAAAATCCCATCCTCCGCTCAGACCAACTGACGTACCGGAGCCATTAAATTGTGCGGAGCGAGGAGATACCGTGGCGGACTTAAATTTTCCATCGCGTTAGCCGCTTCGTGGACGATTCTGAATCCGACGAAATTAGCGGGGACGTGACAGTCACTGTCCACTATCTCAAACGTTATCCTGTCTGTATTATGCAAACTGTTTGCCGGGGGAATTGACACTTGAAGGGATACATTCGAGTGATCGTGTGTGCGTGTTTAAAAACTGTCTGTCTGCGATGGGGACTTTATAAAATGTATATGGAGGGTGGAGTCTGAAATGAAGATTTGGGAGAATATTGTGGATTCGAGGAGAGTGCATCATGGACCATGATTTCGATGGGATTTGGTGAAGTCGGAGTGACGGCCATTTGCGGAAATTGTTCTGTGATAGGGTAGTTTGAATTATTTTGTAGATTTTCTGTTAGAGGAGGATTATTACTTGTACTTTTTGCATTCTTCTCCTTCTATGATGCCACTTTCTTCTCGAATGTCCACATTGGAAAATATTAAAAATTTATGGAATATCACGTTAAGTATTAAGGGGGTGAATTTTCTGTAGATAGTGCGAAGACTGATTTTTTAACACTATCAACTACTTGTAATTTTAGAGAGAATTATTTCTGTCTTAAGGCAGTTTCAGTTGCATCTTACCCATAATTTTCAAGGAAATTTCGGAGTTTTTGAGATAAATCCGTCTTCCTTAATTTGGGACATTGGCAGAGAGCTTTACTTGTAGAGTGAAGTTAAATGCCGTGACAATGAGTCGATACGACGACCGTTGTATCTTCCTGGTAAGATTGAGCGAACATCGCAGCCGCACCTCTCGTGCAATAAACGTTATCGAGATACATTGCAGTTGATAGAGACTACGTCCTTAAGGATTCGCCAAGTTTCTTTGTAAAATTAACATGACATTCTCAACACTCGATCAAAGAATTTTTACTAGCGGCAGTCGTTCTGCTTCGTCACGTTATCTATAGTAACGCAGAAGCATATCTATTTTTATACCTATTCCTTGATTAGTTCTACCATGTAGAAACTCGAAAACTAGTTTTGTTCAACTCATTTGCAATTTGTTCGATCGAACGAAAAAGAAAAGCAATTCGTATATTTATTTTGAATTGCAGAACGAGAGATCATGAAAACGCCTTCCTCAGTGGAGTTGTTTCGATGTGCAGAAAAATAGAAATACGTATAAAGGTGAAGTGTATTATGAAAGTAGTATCTGTCATCTTTTTAAATCAAGATATCCAGCGTTGTGAGTTTTGACGTGTTTAAAAATATTAATGCCAATTTTTAATTAACACATTGCAAGCCGGCCCCGCGATAATACGGGATTTCAAATATATGATTTTAGATTTTACCGATCAATATCAGTCATATTATTTTATCTTGAGGAAAACAGTAAAGTGGACAGAGAAGGCAGTATTATTCCCTTTAAATTGTGCATTACTTAATTCATTTAAATTTGATATTGATTGAAATAGCAACATTATCAAATATAATAAATTTGAAACAGATAATTTCTAGGTAGTCGTTGAAAAATTACCATTTTTCATTATGGAAAGTAACTTATACCGTTTTCAAAATAAGCGGCACAAATTATACATTTTTGTTATTGAAAATTCGTAGGATATTTCACAGTTAATCTATAAATGTCTAATTTTTGTAACAATATCAGCGCAGTATGTTTGGAACATTATCTTAGCTAGACACCAAAGACGAGGAAGAATGAAAATGGTGTCCACTTTGGTACCTCCCAACGAGCGAGTCTGTAATCGACTGCAAGTATAAAGCGGCGTATCTCTTTCATAGTTGTATTGCCTATATTTTATAAAATTATAGCTCATTGAATAATAACTGTGAAATCCTGTTGCCAGTGTAAAAAGTTTACAAGACTATCGTTTAAGTTCACAAAGCTGTTTCTACTCGGAGACTCGCGTATCAGTCTCGTTCATTCTTCGAGCAATGAAAATAATTTGGAAATAAAATTTTGAAATAATTTTGAAGTATTTTTTTTCCGTATGTACAGAATGCATACGCTAATTACAGATAAATTATCATGTTAATTTGTGGGGGTCACTCCGGTCAGGATAAAATTCTCTAACTCTCTCTTTCACGATCTTCCATGTGACTTCTCAATTCCCTGCAATTTCCCTGAATGGGATCTCAGTTTATACACTTACGGCGTCTTAATTGCACCCGTTTTAGGAATACCGTTGAACGGAAATACGAAGGAAAGAAAACGAGAAAGTGCGCGAAAGGACTTGCAGCTGCGCGATTCATGAAAAGAGTATTGAGTTGAGTGCTTGCTTTCTTACAGCGATACACTTGAGAATTTCTACCTACACTCCAAACGAAGGAAATGTTTTACATCACGGATAGGTAATTTTTCAGATTTTTGTACCTCATTTTCCAGATTTTCGAACCTCATTTTCCCCTTACGAGGAAAAAAAAAGGTTTTCAGCATAGCAGAGCGATTGATTTTCAATTTTTTCTCTCTTTTTCTCTCAGAAAAAAAAATCGGGATTGGGGCATCGATCAAATTCGCCCAGTACTGCGAATCACTTCACATCGAATGTGACATTGCCGCTGTTACTATTCGACGTCGAGCTCTTAATAAATATTGTTAAAATTCCATTTAATTCAATTACAGCCTGAGAGCGCTCGACGTTTGCGCGAAAATTCGAAACTCTCGAGCGAACGCGACGAAATTCCACCTAGGCGCGAAAAACCCCATGCACACTGGTCGCGTGCACCATGTTAAATAAATGGCATTATTAGTTTATCGATTGGTCTCTTTAAACGTCGCGAAGATTCAATGGAATCGAACGAATGCAATTCGGAATCGAGCAGATTGTGGGGACAAGGTGGAAATCGTTTATGCATCTCCTCTGTTGAACATCGAAGAACGTTTCCATCTAAAATTTGATAACGTATCGTTAAATAAACTTGAAAATTGAATGCTATTTGAATTTTTCTTTACAATCTTTCAGTTAGGATTGATTGTGAGTTAGATTTGTAATATAACTTACTTTGTATTATGACGATTTGAAAATCCTATTATTAAGAAATAATATTTTTACTTATATTGAACTTTATCTTAAATTTGCAATTTGTTCACCGAAAATAGGGAACTAAATCGAGCGAAAAATTCACTTAATACCAGGCAGGTTATATCGCCAAGATTGCACGTAAGATTCTGCGGGAGATGCATAGAATTTTCTCAAAAGAGCCGAAAAGACTTAGGTATAAGAAGCTCTTATGAACGAGGATCGTTCGTGAATTCGTCCCCAATTCTCTGAACACCGAATATCGGTCGCAGAAATCTGTTTATTCGCCCTCTAAATGCGGCGAATAGATGACTAGTGGTAAGTTCGATAAATATTAAAAAAATATTCAATTTTTTAACATTAAATATAATACTTAAAATTATTTTCACTCTAAAATTCTATTTCTTACAATTTTCAATGACATTCCACTCTGTTGTTCGGCTTTCCAAACAGTAAAATAGCAAAATACAAAAATTCTTCAAAACATTTTATTTTCGGTACCATTTTTTTCAGAAAGCCACTTCTCTTTATAAAACCCCCATTCTTTCCAACTGAACTATTCCCAGAAATTTCGTTTAGAACTATCAAACACCAGACCCAACTCCAAATGTCCATCTGCTCTGATAATTTTTTTTTTATTCAGCCGAAGCGTACGTTATACTTTCATAGGTACGGAATCCACCGAAATTCTTGTTAGCCAAAAACGGCTGGATGTTAAAAATCGACAAAAAGAAAACCAAACAAAACAAAATAGAGCAAGTACGAAGGAACGAACAAACAAACGAATACCAAAGGCAGATAGTACACGCAAGACTGCGTTCCAGTATAAAACCAGCCATAGAAATCAGCGATACAAAGAAAGCTGCAAAATCATAGCCAACTATTTAACAGCACCAACTCGGTACCAGATGGATTCGCCGAAGTACCGTGTCGGCGAATATCTCGAGTATTTTTTCCTCGGTTCTGGTGAACGTCGCTGCATCTCAG
The DNA here is from genome assembly GCA_910591515.1 of Cerceris rybyensis. Lineage (NCBI taxonomy): Eukaryota > Metazoa > Arthropoda > Insecta > Hymenoptera > Crabronidae > Cerceris > Cerceris rybyensis. The sequence continues at coordinate 14,532,325 of OU342790.1, forward strand.
CCATTCTCAGCACCTTCGCCCGAGGTCGCGGTGTATTAAATTAGACGGTGACGTGAACGAGCGAAGGAGGCACTCGGATGCAACGCGGGGGCGCCCCGGAGCTCATCAAGAGTCAGAGGCCCATTCAGCCGGTCATTGTCTGCGGTAATGGAATGTATTAATATCGGAGAGCCCGCGGGGCCGCCGACTGACGCTCCGTGTTCCTCGTTGCCCGGGCCGGTTTGCCTCTCGCTCGAGTTACAACCGCGGCCTGCACTGCGGATATGTCCCGTGGGATGGAATATTCGTATAAACCGTTGTTGCGCTGCAACCGTCGGTGAATACCGGACCCTACGCATTAATATCTAAACGCAGGGATGAGGGAGGCGGGAGAGAAAGGGGGGAGGCGTTTGGTAGAGACCGGTGAACCTGCTACGATTCGCATCCCGTATTCATGCGTTCTGACCATGGTATGGGATACAAGAAGCGTTACAAGACCAACCCTGTGTTTCTATGTTTCTCTCTCTCTCTCTCTCTCTCTCTGTCTCTTTAGCCGTTGGCCAGGTGTAATATTCTTTCTGCATTGCCACATCGGGTCAAACATTCTTCCGTGATAATTGTATTAGAGAGTAAGCTGTATGTGGTAGGGGTGGTTGGAAGGTGTTCTCTTTCGGGTCGACAAATGGAAGAGGGTTGTTCGCGTGTATATTTTTTGGTCGAGACGGACTGAATGTGTCGCGGTGGAAAAACACACTGCGACGTATAAATATTAATTTTCTGGGAACAGGGCGACGGAGGGTGAAAGTAGAGAAAATAGAGGGAGCGAGTTAGAGAAGTCGGGCAGTGATATAATTGTATAGTGTTGTAGGAGAATTTATTCTTCCTAGAATATGCATCAGGTTACGATTAGAATTCAGAAACTCTTCGCGTGCGAACGGCACAAAGTCGAATCTTTTTTACGTGTTACGACAGTGAGGAATATCGTATAATTGCTGCGTGTTTTCGCATATAAATAAGGGAAAAAAGTCTCGCCGGTTAGATTAGAAATAATCACCCCTCGTATGTTGACCTCTCTCTTTGTTTCCCGTATGCAATAACGTCTTTCGCTGTTGCATTTACAAACTCGATAAACCGGATTTTACGTATTAACGAGTAACGAGCAGAGAGACACGTTTTTAGTATTCATACGACCACGGTTCACAAATGCGTTACAATTAACGTCCACTGAAGTATTAATTTCCATCCCCCTACGGTCATGTACGGTTAAAATACCTCAATGATCCCCACGAAAATCCAATTTTACTTCTTCTCCTTCATTCGACTAAAACCATGAAAATCCATCGTTTTAGAATACGACCACGACGTGGATAAGATTTCAATTAAACGCCTCGATCGTTCGATCGGATCGGAGGAATTTTCGTGTGGCCGTCGTGACGGGTACTCTTTCAATGGGGGTTTCATGGCGCGTATTCAGTGTCGGTGGTAACAGAAGGTACCGGTAGATACGAATGACGAATGGCATCGAACTCGGGTTATCAAAATGAAAAACTGTCGCTTACCGTGCTAGGTGCGGACCGACGTTTCCTGTATCGAAGGTAGAACTTGCTGTGATATCCGCATTCGGAATCTCACCGGATTCCATGCCGAGTGGGGCGATGCATTGCGCTGCAACAAACGAAAACATCGTCGTCATTTAGTTCGGTAACGTATGAATGCAGGACCGTACGTTTCTGTCAGTGAATATAGCAATCGATGGACAAGCATGGTACGATCATAAACGGTTAAATGGTCGGCTAAACCGAGATCGATTCTTCGGATAGCCAGTTCGCGTTCTCCAACGGAGAAATCGTCTTTTAGCTGCGGATGAGAGTTTCTGGAGGGAGAAGAAGAGTTAGGAGGACTGGGTGGACTACCTCAACGTTTCCGTATCTCTGCGACCGATCAAATTGTTTCATGGGGGAACACGGCAGCCTTACGGGGATGCAATGTATCCTGCTACCAAGAACCACCTATCTTGATGCGATATTGTCCGCTGGTAGGAGAGAGAGTGCGTTATTTACGATTCTCTTGATTTCACGCATTCCTACTGAACTCTACGCTTGGATTCATGGTGTGTATGTTCTCGTTCGTAATGGAATAACCGGACGTTGATAATAAGCAGACGGGGGTGGATTTTCGTTGGCGACACAAAGGCCCTTTTTGGTATTATTCCATTACAGTGATCGTCCAGACTGTTATTCATGTTGGAAAATTTGCAAATTATTTTTAGAGCTTGAAAACATGTAGAACTTTAATGAACATGGGTCTGGAAATTTCTCAGTGCCGCGAAATAACTGCAAATTACACGTTTGTCGCGTGAGTTTTCCGGGAATGCATCATTAACATTTTCGCAACTGTGGGATTACATTCGTCACTGAACGACATGCGACAATGTCCATTCGCTGAGATATATTTAAACACTAGTTGTACCATGTAACTTTCATAATACTAACTATAAAACTATTAACCGTGAAACTTTAATTACATTGTTAATTTTTGTTTTAATAAAATCGACACGTACTACGATGGAATTTCTGTGAAAAATTAATCAAAAGCCACTTTTTAAATCTCCAATCTCTCGCAGTACAGCAGACTACCGGAATATTTTCAAATAATACCTCGCATATCGAAAAACGATTCGCTCAAAAATCTACGAAATCCACAGCCTTCCTCTGGTAACTTCATCGTACGATCACCAGTACGTCGATTTTTTCGTATAAAATCATCAATAGCATTTTCTCTCCTCGGTAATCACTAAATCGATAAATCATCAGCAAGCTCAAATTCGAGGCATTTCTTCAGGAAAAAAATGTGCTTACCAATCACTACCATGAATCCAAAAAAAACGAAGTATTAACCCTAAAAATACCAGCGTTAAATCCATTATATTTCAGTACATTAAATAAATACTTTAGAAAACAAGGAATCAAAGGGTAGAAAAGATTATTAACCCATTGACAGTTTATCATGGGCGGAGCGTCAAGTATCAAACTGTTTATCCCGTTTAGTCTACCAAAGATATCTAAGTCTATGACTAGATTCTTTCCTTCCTCTGTTTTCTAAGGTTATTTTAACCCCTTGCACTATCGGTAAACTCGCAAGAATCCATGCCTAAACCGAACGCCCGATATACGATATCTCACGACTGACAAATATAACCATGCTAGTGTTTACTTCACGCAATGGAACTTCTGTGAAACTCAAATGGAGTTGAATCAAAGTCTAAATTTAATAATCCTGCACAGGGACATACGATTTTATTCGAGATATTAATACTTTGCCCGAGATTAATACCACGAGTCAGACTCGTGATATTCAAGTTTGGCCTAAAATTTTCATCACGAGTCAGACTCGTGGAAATAGTGCAAGGGGTTAAATAAAGAAGGAGACGTGGTTTAATTTTCATGCCGAAGTGTTTTCGAATATAAAAAAAACTAGACATTTTTTGGGCCAGAATTCGTAATTTTACCAAACTGTGAAACGGTTAAAGATCAGTAATTCATATTTTATAAAATAGATGTACAATATCTACTCTATGGCTCTCCTATAAAAATGAAAAAATTCTAGAAAAACTGGGGAACGAGTCATTTTGACAACCTTAATAGTTCTAACGTTAAAAATCTCTCAATTCGCGAAACTTCGCAAATAAGAGAAGCACGTGGCACGATTAACGCGGGAAACCAAGACCGCCGTCGTCGTCGCCCAAGGGGTTGCTTCGAGGGGTTGAGATCGATCGTTATTTATATACATCGAGGTTCTATTACCGGCCGAAAATGCAAACCGGTAAAATTTGCTTGAGTATCGTTCGTGCGAATAGTGGAAACATATAGGGGAATGACGATAATGCCGAATACCGGATATCGAGTGCAGGTGCGCCGGAATGGCGTGATGGGAGGTTGCAGCTTTGTACCTCGACCGGCCAGAGACTCCGCGAGAATTAATGGCAGGGAATTCGAGCTTATAACGGAAGGAATCCGCGCTAAGCCATCGAGAAACAGAATGGGCATGTAGGTGGCCATTAATATCAGTAAAAGTTTCTACGGTCCTTGGACGAATCCTCTGCCGTAATTCCACGAGAGGGGGGTGGATTTCGAGTAAAGCGCGTTATTATCCCAAGATGAAATTCCTACAGATTGCACAGGTCCTTCGTGGAGGAGTCATTAGTCTACGTTTCGTCCGTAGCTTGAATAGTGTGTCGCAATTAAACCAATTTCCTTCGCACTTGATGTTACTCCAACAAGAGATTACAATGGACTCACATGTCGATTTGTGATTGACTTTCGTGATAGAAATTGATTACAATGAAAGAGAAGGAATTCTGGTATTTAGATAGTAAACAAAGGATATTAGCAATGTGCGAATTGACATAGAAATTGCTATTATTATTAATGAAGTTCACTCGATATATCTTACGTATCGCGCACCCCTGGAATTCTCACGACCCTCGTATAACTTCTCGGACCCTTCTTCGGAGAGTAAACTTGGAACGTTCTCCGGTAGAATCCGTTTCCTTTGTCGGCACGTCCGGCCTAACGAGCCACCGTGAGATATCGCGCTCGTAAATCGATCGTGAATAACGCTTTCGAAGTGCACAAAAGCAGACGCCCTAAGATCTCCACGGCGCGAACTTGCCTTTGGTAATAGTAGAGAAGTCTACCGTTACTAGACAGTCGGGAGAGTATCACCCCAATTCCTGACGATGTCCGGTCTCTCATTTCAGAGACCCATTGCTTCTCGATCAGTTGTACTTGATCTTCAGAAAAACGTCATTAATTCCCTTTCGTTTGTGGACCAGAGAATGGAGAAAAAATGGGGGACGATAGTTGAATCTGGGGATCTTGAAAATTTATTATGCTATTAGGATGAAACTTTGGATGAATAAGATGATCGTGGATAGAATGTCTTGGAGAAGCGAATGTTATTTGATTGTTTAAAGAATGGATAATAATTTGGAATAATTGGTAAGTTGAAATTGTTGATCGATTGTTGTTTATTGAAGTATCAAAGTAATTTTGATATTTTCGGAGCAAACTCGTTATCGGAAAGTAACGCGACTGTCGGCGACAGAACGTTTAGGCAAGCTAACGGCTTTAGTCACGTCGACTAAGGCACTCCGACATGCAAATCGATGCACGTTGCTTTCTCTGTCCCGAGAGAGAAACGTTTGTCGATAGGAAGCTAGATGCACGTGATTCGCGAGGCGTACATTTCAGAAATTTCCTTCGATAACCGTTAATACTGAACGTAGAAGCGGAACACTCCAGTCGGCTGTTGTTATTGATAAAGTTTCGGGAGGAAAATTACACGATTTAAATTACATTGCTAGCTTCACAGAGTGTCTGAGATATTTCCGGAATGTTGCCGACACATCTCACATACGATTATTATCAAACATTCTACAAAAGTTCAGGAATAATTCCTTGTTACAGTGACAGCAAAAATTGAAATACATTGGGTCCTGTAACAAGAAGAAATTCCACTTTATTCATCACAAAGTATCAATACTTAACAACAAAACAATCCAGAAAATCCATTTCAATTTTACAAATAATAACTTTCATAAGCCAAACTCCAAACTACCCTCAAGTAATGAAGTAACAACGTGAAAACTTCTCTCGTCAAAATTTCACGCGTTCAAAATCGCCATTAACTTCATTCAACTTGAAACCCTTCAACAATCACCTTTATAATTTCAAGATTATACTCCAGCTTGTTCAAGTTCAGTGGTTACCCCATTCGCCAGACCGACCGAAGGTGGTTAAAGTCGATTTCGGATTGAAAGTTCGCCGACTACCCCTAGCCAACTTCCCTCGATCTAGGAAGCGGTCTGTCATTAATAAGTCATCCACGAAGGAACCGACAGCACGATCAAAGAAACTATAGTCAGGCGGTTGTTGGAGCAGGAAAACTACAAAGCTTTGCGGATTAGAGCTTAAATGTACTTACAGAGGTCTATTGCACGAACTGCTGGTCCTAAGGTTACGAGGAGGACGGCAAGGTGGTAGACGGCAGGTAGTGCCCTCCTAGCGAAGGTTCCGAAGCTTTTCACCATAGCTCCCTTTTCGCGCGAGGGCTTCACCCTCGCCCTTTCCTCACCGTGACTCTCGACGTGCCATTTCTGCCTCGTCAACCTGAAACAAAAAACCTATGGGTTATGTCGTGTCTAACGATAGCCCGGGGAGATACGCGGCCTTCGAGAGACCGTCGACTCTCGAATGAGTCGTTTTGTCAAATGTTTCCGTCGAACGGGTTCCTTTGAAATGATGCGATACGTCGAACGACTTCGTTAACGTCAAGGGTACCGGATAATTGGAGAACGGGGGAAATATCGGAGGGTATTCGCGGGATAATTGTTCTTGGATAACGACGGTTCGGGGGTGTAGCCGTGACATTGACACAGACGTAGAAAAAGTGTGGAAGGAACTTAATCCAGATAAATAGAGATGATGAAGAACTTCAACTACAAATTTTCACTTTAAAGATTTTTTTTTAAATTGTAGAAGATTGCTTAGATTCATATTTTTTCGTTCGATATTCCTATATGTTACGGTAATTGTGTGTAAAATAAGGGTGTGAGTTGAAACTGTGAAGGGTTGAATTTTCTTTGGTGATTTTCCGCGGGAAACTAAAAGTACAGGAGGGGGGAACAAATTACTTTTATTTATCGTATTTGAAAACTCATCACTGACTTGTACGAGCGGCCACTGGTCGAGTCAGAGTGGTCTCGGACAAGTTTAGATAAATTTTTGTGGTTTCAGTTTGATCGAGGAAAATCACCAACGATTGGATACAGTTGCTCAATTTTTTTCGAAATATAGAAGATAACCGAAGTATTTTTTTTTGTTAGATATTCATACATAGTACGATTCTTATGTGAAAAACAATCGAAGGACTCGAAATTACAAAAGGTTGAGTCTTCTTCGGTGATTTTCCGCGGGAAACCAAACCACTAGAGAAGAGAACGAATTACTTTTACTTATCGTATTTGAAAACGATCTCATCCTATTCCACCCGACTGATTTCAACGGCACCGGTCGAGTCAGAGTGGTCTCGGACAAGTTTAGATAAATTTTTGTGGTTTCAGTTTGATCGAGGAAAATCACCATCGATTGGATACAGTTGTTCAAATTTTTTCGAAATATAGAAGATAACCGAAGTATTCTTTTTTGTTAGATATTCCTACATAGTACGATTCTTGTGTGAAAAACAATCGAAGGACTCGAAATTACAAAAGGTTGAGTCTTCTCCGGTGATTTTCCGCGGAAACCAAACCACTAGAGAAGAGAACGAATTACTTTTACTTATCGTATTTGAAAACGATCTCATCCTATTCCACCCGACTGATTTCAACGGCACCGGTCGAGTCAGAGTGGTCTCGGACAAGTTTAGATAAATTTTTGTGGTTTCAGTTTGATCGAGGAAAATCACCAACGACTGGATACAGTTGCGCAAGGTTAGGGATGCGTTGATTCAGTTTAGCCTGGCCTAGTTGGGTTTGCTTCATCGCAATTGGATGAGTGGAATCGGGTTCCAGGTCTAACCGAGTCAGAAGCGCTACGATTCAAGAGTTATCCGGGTGTATCAAATCACGTACTACACACATACTATGGGGTTTGGGTTTAGTTGCGCCGGATGATTTTCAGTGTGCGTCAGCCAGCTCTTGTTACATATGGCTACTATTATTTGTTTCCGGATCGGTTAAATTGTATTCAAGATGACCGAACATGTTTAGAGAGAGAGATCGCCGTGACACAAGTAATTTGAAGCTTATTGAAATCATATAGATTTTAAAAATAATTATACTTCAATTCTTTTTACAAAACATTCCAATCTTATTCTCACTTTTTTCATAAGATTATTTTTAAAGTTTACACTTAATTGTTTATTAGTGACCCTTTGGCCTAAGAATTTTTTCTGGCAGACCGTTCAATGACTCAACATTTCGTATATGTAAATGTAATATTAATAGTATAGAAATAATGAGGCCGTTTAACGACCGGCTGATATTTTCAATTTAATAGTGTTTGAAAGACCTACAAATTTTCTATTCCATTTTCCACCCCACGAGTACCACAAGTTGTTGTAGGGATTATAACACATGAAAACTCTTTAAATTCCTACAATACGTTAAACTTCCTCATATTCATAAATCATAAAACAATTTCATTCTTCTCCCCTTCCTTCGTCTCATTAGATTATTCAAGCAATACCTACACAACTTTCTCACGCACATTGCGACAGTCTTAAAGACCTCATTCTTCCGTGTGCTTATCATCAACGACAAAACTCGCCTTACATTTACCACAAATTGATTCATTCCTCTCGCAAGTAAGATAATTCTACGACAAAATACGATCCAAACATATTTTTTCAATTTACTCCATCACACTTCTAATAGATGTACACCAATAAATAGCCCGCGGCTTGAGACGCCATAGCCGAAGGTGCAGCGTGGGAAAGCGAAAGCCCAATAATTAATTCAGCAGCGTGGGACGCACGGCGAGAGATGGCTATGGATTTATTAGTTCGACAATATATTTTCCTCGGTAAACTCTCGACGGTACACGTCAGACTTGCCAGGAACGTGTCTCGGGGGCCAACGTGGCATTCTTCGTAGACAACGGCGGTAGAAACGATGGCGATACCGGTAAGAAAGGTGCGATTCCCGTGTCTGGACTTTGATGGAGTATGCGCTGGTAATTGCGCCGGAAGTGAATAAGTAATGCCGAACGGTAGTAAGAAGTGGCCCCGGTCGTAGGCCTCGCGTGCTCGCATTAAACATACATGCAGGAACTTATGGCTGGGCTGGGTGGAAAATCCTCGCTTTACTTTAACGCGCACACCTGTACTTTGTTTTACCAACGTCGGCCAACATCTTTTGTTTCTCCGTTAAAAGTTCCTCGAACTTCGAACGAGATTTTTATGCCGGGAAAAAATACTTTTAATAGATAATCGAAGATGGTCGGATGGAGTGAGGACGAAGGGGATGATTTTATGAGATAGTAAAATAGAGTGGATATTGTAGAGGGTGAAATTAATATTGTTTAATATTTTTATGAATTGTATGTTATTAAATTGTCTTTCTTCTATATGATAGGAAATTTTCAAGTTTTCGAAAATCTTTTAAATTCGGAATTATTAATGAGACGCAATGAGATAATATTTGTCTAACATTAATATCGTGTTAAATTATACGAAATATCAAGAATCACTGATCAATTTTTATTTTAACAATTAAATTCCGAATTATAGCGGAGACAGTCAGGAAACAAATTGTAGCGCAGAGGGTTAATAATAATATAACACAGAGTTGTCTGTGAGCTGTGAGAAAATGTAATTGCTGCTTTTAAAAATTCTAAGTTAATTCATTATACCGCAATGATATTAATAACGTAAGTAGATGGAACAAAGGTATTTTCGTTTAATAATTAAATGTAGTCGGACAAAGCTACAAAATGGGCGATCGAGGGTAGATCGTAGAGAATTGAAATAAACGAGTTATCGCGTTGCTCTTGTAATAGTCGTTCTACGGTCAAGGGTATGTAAATTTTTCGATTCTTCTCAAAGTCAAATATTAAATTGAAAATTATCCGAGGCTATGTCACCATTTATAGCCATGCTCTCTCTCTCTTTCTACGACAAAGAGGCAAACTTTTGTCTCGTCGTCGTATTCATGAGACATCCGACGTTCTATGGGCGAAACACTGAAATCAATTTCCCTCCTAGCCACTTCGATAACGAAATTATTCATCGATTGTTTTCTTTTCATCTCGCCGGAAACAGGGGAGGGAAGATTATCGCGCGATCGTTCGTGGCAGGTGCCATTCTCGTTGTTTCTAGCGGTTTTCGTGTCTCGTTTCTCGCACGAGCAACGTCGAAACGAGGGCTTTGCAATTATTATTCCACCGACACGACGACGGAGATCCATTTACGATCGGCATCGTCTATATGCACCGAGCCATACGCGCTTATACAGGCTGATTCAAAAGAAGACGAACTCTGGAGGGTTTGTTCTCCACTGACAATGAGAGATCATATACACAAATCCGTAACGCGAACCAAATTGTAGAATCATTCTTTTCTTTTGTTTCTTTCTCGTGATTTTACAAATAATGAAGATGAATTTAACCCTTTGCCCTACAGTGACGTGTGACACTTATAAGGCGGTGAACGGAATAAGAAATTTTAAAATGTTCCAGAAACCATTAAATTGAAAAAATTAGTTGACCATTAGAGGATTAAATTATTTCTATACTACTAATATTGTGTAACCCCTTGTAACCCAGATCATAAATTCTAAAATAAATAAAAAGCGAACTATCAGAACTAATTTGCAGTAATATACTCATTAGCGGCATCTTTGCGTAAGGTGGTGTATTATTTCGATAGTATGGTACGTAGCAGTGATGATACAATGAGTTAAAAGGGAATAAATATGGTCCGTATGACATTTGTAGGATCTTTTTTAGTTTGTTACAGAAGTGTCGCAAGGGGCTACAAAGGGTTAAGTTATACACGATACCAGAAGTTGGGGATAATTTTTAATTTCACCAAGTAATTCCGACTAATTGCGTATTTAGTCCGAAAAGAAATTATAGGGCAAGTGGTTAATATTCAGAACAGGCTCGTTTTACCCAACACAATGAGAACACGTTGGTAATCTACAAAATTGTAAAAAGACCTTTGACGAATTCCAGACGAATTAACTATACCAAAGTTTTCCATAACTCGTTCCTTCGACAATACATCTCCGAGGGTATTTTGGTTGAATCATTCTATACAGCTACCATTCCTCGAACTCTTCAGAAGATGAAGATTCCTGTCCCGATCTATTTTCGCATCCGACGGTGGCGTATCGAAGAAGCTTTAAAACGAATAACACCCATAAGAACGATCTATTTTACTATATAACATACCATCACGTATGAAACTCTTCGAAAATCCCAAGAACACAAACGTAACATCGCTCTCATTGCATTATAAATTTTCGAATCTCCTCTCCCTGAATCATCCTGTATTTCTACCGTTTACCATGGCATATGTGTATTCGCGTTTGCGTCTACCTGGAAATGCATGCAAGCCCTTCTAAGCTACGACGTAAGCCGCGAAGGCTCCTCCGGAGATATCCTAGTTCGACGTCGAATCTCTTCGTTTGCATAGCAATGAGTTTATGCAGATTAATACACGCGAAACACGTCTGCGTATACAACGTCTCCGGTGGGATGTAAGCACAGCACCTACACGGATTCGCGGGGCGTACATGCATATTTTATTGGCGGCGCCGCGCTTAAGGATTTCCGATCGTATAAGCCCACCATCCGCGTCGCGAAGGTCGTCGCGATTTGTCTCTCCGAGTACCCCCATTAGTTATAATCCGGGAGTCTCAGACTTTATCAAACAATGGACGTACGTGACGCTTATTTGCGTGATCCGACGAAATCCGCGGGAATACAAGGGCTTTGGTAAATAATATAGGCTGGGCGGAGATTCGGGGAATGATAGAAAGGAAATGTTATTCGGATGGGGAGAGATATAATACCTTAATCGACGGCTTAACGTCGTTGTAATATTAGGGATCGATTTTGCAAAAAGCAAACGAGATGAATCGTTGATGGAATGACGATGGGGTGTCAGGTATGGGGGAGATTTTTAAACAATCAAATCGAATATACATGAGACTGCTGAAACGTATATGCATAATGCATGTTGACATAATCGTTTGGTATCTCGTAGGATGCTGTTTAGTTTGAAAGCTTCAAGCTTTTTCTACGCTTGTCCTTTACTTTTATTTTCTGACGTTAGGGGCTTTCTCCCCATTTTTTCTTATTTTGTATCCTTTCTTGTGTGTGTGTGCTTTTAAACAGAGATCTTATCGTTTAGGATATATAATTCTAGATGATTTCAAAAATGAAATAAAAATTCTTCGAGATGATGATAAAAGTAATGGAGAAGGTTATCGTGATTTCGAATCCGTAGACTTTGTTTTTCTCTATATCACAGCTGGATCCGAAGCTAGTATGGAGAATCAAGTGCGAAATATGAATTCTTCCTTACATTCCTACCTTCCGACTTTAATTGCTTCGACGACACGAAGGTGTAGCTGGAAGTTCGGAACGTAAAGTGAGTTTATGTACGATGCGGTAGGAGAAACGAGCGGAGAACAGCGAGGCAAAGGGTTGTAATGTTGGAAAAACGATACTTGTCTGTCCTTAAAAGTACTTTATACGGCCACGACCGTGCAAGAGACACGGTTTAACGTCGAGCGTAACTTCACCGGATGGAACGTTAATGTCAGCTAATTATCTGTAAACTGGTCAAAGTTGGAGATACGTTTTCGAATCTGGCGTTCTTGTAAATGCGTGGGCGCGGCTGACACGTTTTCTCGGATCACGATTATGGAGAGGATTTCTCCCGTCGATTTCGGTCGAAAGAAAGGCTGCTCCTTTATGGCTTTCGAGATGTTCCAAGACACGATCGCGACATCTCGTGATGCTATATTTAGAGATTCCTTCTCGGCACAAATTTTTTCCACCTGCGTCGACGCGATTCTCGTGCCCTTGAAATCCTTGAAATTTACATCTCGATGGTCGATAATAGGAACGATATTAAAATCTGATCGAGCGAAGTTGGATTTTTTGGACGAGATCGACGCGTATGATCGCTTGAAATTTAACATTCCACCGTAACGACGTCAGAAGTCTTTCGACGTTCAATGGAGAATTTCACGAGGAGCAAAAAGGAATGGTGGATCACGGCAAGTTTGCGGTCTGATCCCCGACATGATCCTCCTGTTCTGTTTGAAAGCACGCTTCGACGACTCCAATCCATTCTGCCTAGAATTTCGTGTGCTTTTATCTCAAAAAAAGGGAACTACCCGTGGATTGAGACTCGGAACATTTTGTACGTTGAATCAGAATGTAACTAGCGCTTCGAGTGTTTTGTGCAAAATTGTTTCAAAATTGTATACAACGTAACTTTGAAGATGCTGGGTATCTTTGATTTTAGAGATAACAACCATTTTTTAAATAAACTTCACTATATAATAAAAATATTGTAAAGTGTTTAGAAAAGGAGGAATAGCAAGGAACATGAGTAACTTTAGTTAGTCTATGATCATGAAAATGAACAAATCGTAAGTTATAACTTTGAAAAATTACCTTTACAATATGATAATTTATAGAAATGATACAATGTGAAACTATTTAACGGAGTTGACTAGCCAATCTAAAAAGAGTGTTTAGAAAAAGAGGAATAGCCCGGGACATGAGTACCCCAAATTAGTCTATGTCGCGGCGCATCGTCGCGAAATAACTTTTTACATTGACTGTCAAACGCGGAAACTTTCTGCAGGATCTGTCCCTAGGTACGATCATAAAACCATACCTGGGCGCAGACCGAGAGAACGAAAAATCGGCAACGTTCGTCAAGTGGCGACCAAATGTTTCCGCGTTTGGCAGAAAGGTTGTTCCCCTTCTCCAAGCATAAGCATACCGCCCCTTGGAAAACACGTATATATAAGAACCGAGCGCATCGGCTCGGCCTCTCTCTCTCACACAAGCAAGCTCAGCAGAAACGTCACGTTATACATCACATTCACACAACCACTTAAACCAAGTTGTACAGTAGTGTTAAGATTTGTAAATATATCAAGTAAACTCAGTGGACTTATTTAATTCAACTACCGATCGAGCATCCGCGATCGGAACGCCAAGAAGCACCTTCTACGGCGTAACATTTGGTCCTTCGAGCCGGATTCAGCGGTCTACTGGAACTGCAGCCCACTGATCCGAGTCTACTGAGAAGCAACAGCATCCGTGCATCAACGGAAACATCAACGCAACTAGAAGAAACTACGTACTCGAAACAACCCAGACAAGCTGAGCAACGAGACAGAGAGCAGCATCGCCGAGACCAGCAACATCCAGTCATCGGTCACGTGAGTCGTATTATCGTCTTCCTAGATCATTTCCAAATCGTTCAAGATGGCTATCGATCTCAAAACCCTCGAGCGTCAACGCGCCGTAGTTAAGGGTAAGCTAACGCGATTAATCAAAACGGTCGACGATACAAATGACTCCGTCGGACTCAAGAGTCGTCTCGACACACTAAAACAATTAGAAACACAATTTGACTCGGTACAATTCGAAATTGAGGGTTTGGATCAATCGTCCGACCACGAATCCACGCGTGCAGAATTCGAAACAAAAATGCATGAGACCACGGTTAATATCCACCGAAAACTCACCGAGTACGATCCAACCGCAGCAGGGGTTCGAACGGCTTCGCGAAGGGAAACTCCAAAGGGGGCAACACACAGTTTACTGTCGCGAGTAAAGATACCGATGTTCTCCGGAGAATACGACGAGTGGGCCAAGTTCCACGACACTTTCAAATCTGTCATACACGACGACGAATCTACACCCGCGGTACACAAATTCCATGTTTTAAAATCACACTTGTGCGGGCCGATAGCCTCGGTGATGGCCGATCTACCAGCCACCGAGGAAAATTATTACGTCGCATGGGAAATATTAAACGAAGAATGCAGCAAACCCCGACTCGAGATACACGCACATCTAAAGGCTCTATTAGATTTAACGAAATTAACGCAAGATTGCCCGATCGCTCTAGGGAAACTAACCCGCGTAGTCGATGCGCGAGTAAGAGCATTAAAAGGTCTCAACGTCCCAGTCGAACAATGGGATGACATACTAGTATTTTTGATAGCTAGAAAATTAGATCGAGTCACGCGCAGAGTTTGGGACCGCGGTCTAGAAGACACAGACCGTCCATCGTTCCCGCAGCTCATGACATTTTTAAAACAACATTCGCGAACCGATGACGTAGAGCCGGGTAAATCAGGTAAAGCATCGTCGGCAGGCGACAAGGGTAATTACAGGGATTACAGTCCAGGTACGCGTGAGGCGCAAACGTACGTAGCAGTCGCACCAAACGTAGCGTGCGTTGTTTGCAACAACGTACATAAAATATGGAAGTGCGCACAGTTTTTAAAAATGACCGTCGGGAAGCGTTACGAAGCAGTACAGCAGGCACGGATCTGCATCAACTGCTTAAAACCGGGTCATTCAGCAAGCGAATGCCTTAGTTCCGGCTGCAAGAAATGCGGGAAGGGGCATAGTACGTTATTGCATACGCAAGAAACGAATCAAGAAAAATCAATACATACGTCACGGGAAAGTCACGATGAGATGGTCGGTCATTGTTTTCTGGCTCAGACGAGCGTGGAACAAGAGCCGTGGAAATTCGGGAAGGGCAAGGAAACGGTCAATTCATTTTCTAAGCCCGACCAACAAGCGAAGACCGAAGTCCAATACCTGCTAAACACGCGCCGCGAACCTCCGGAGCAGGTACCGAAAACACGGGTAGCTACAACGCGAGGTAGAATTGAAACGAAACCGCATAATGTCGAGCGGTCTTACAATATTTCGCAACGTCCAAACCGTTATTCGCGTTCAAGAAGAGGCCATCTTGAATTCCCTACCAATTTTTGTCGATCCCAACGTCCGCATTACCCTCTCTCCAAACATTACCTCATAGGCGATAATATGAGGAACGTATACGACTACACTGCAAATCCAATGTACAATCTCAGAAACGTGCCTATTAATCAAGCATCTCAGCGGCAACAGATCCTGAAGGCGGAACAACACCTTTGGACCCGCTGGAAACAGGGCTACTGTACGTACTGCACTCTTGCAGTAAATAGTACGTGGGGAAACCGAAGAACGCACTAGACAATATTCACAACGGTACTGATCAAGGAGGACAGCACATCTACGGTCCAACGGAGGCTTGGAAGGATTGTCGAACCACATCCATGGCATCAGACGAGAGGCCATCGTCAAACCCTGCTCGAGCATCTGCGAGCCCATCAAGACCTGCGCCCCTTCCTCCTGAAGCCGAGACTGTCCCTTAACAGTACCACATACACACACACACACACACACACAGAGACCCATCCGTACCGGGATGGAAATAGTTTAAGCATCATCAACATAATCAACTCTACACACACGAACATAATTAATCTCAATGTAATTCATACAATCTTACAGAAGCGTGCATATCATGTTATTGAACATAACCGTTCAAGGGCGGCGGTATGTCGCGGCGCATCGTCGCGAAATAACTTTTTACATTGACTGTCAAACGCGGAAACTTTCTGCAGGATCTGTCCCTAGGTACGATCATAAAACCATACCTGGGCGCAGACCGAGAGAACGAAAAATCGGCAACGTTCGTCAAGTGGCGACCAAATGTTTCCGCGTTTGGCAGAAAGGTTGTTCCCCTTCTCCAAGCATAAGCATACCGCCCCTTGGAAAACACGTATATATAAGAACCGAGCGCATCGGCTCGGCCTCTCTCTCTCACACAAGCAAGCTCAGCAGAAACGTCACGTTATACATCACATTCACACAACCACTTAAACCAAGTTGTATAGTAGTGTTAAGATTTGTAAATATATCAAGTAAACTCAGTGGACTTATTTAATTCAACTACCGATCGAGCATCCGCGATCGGAACGCCAAGAAGCACCTTCTACGGCGTAACAGTCTATGATCATGAAAATTATCAAATAGTAAGTTATAACTTTGAAAAATTACCTTTAAAATATGATAATTTATAGAAATGATACAACGTGAAACTATTTAACGGAGTTGACTAGCCAATCTAAAAAGAGTGTTTAGAAAAAGAGGAATAGCCCGGGACATGAGTACCCCAAATTAGTCTATGATTATGAAAATTATCAAATCGTAAGTTATAACTTTGAAAAATTACCTTTACAATATGATAATTTATAGAAATGACACAATGTGGAACTATTTAACGGAGTTGACAAATCAATCCAAAAAAAATGTCTTCAGTGAAAAACTAAATAAGTCGGCGGCGAACTAGCACCGTTAAGTACAACTTGGGATAAAATAAAAAGATACTTTCGCCCAAGTTTCTGTACTCTTTCCTTTTTTCGAGATCTTCGAAATTTCTCTCCGTATTTTCTAAATTGCAGTCACTTAGAGAGCAAAAAAAAGGAAACTGTGACTGAAAGAGTATACCGGACCGTTCATCGTTTCGCATCGACAGACATCAGGGGTAAGATACCTTGGAAATTATGGAGGGCTTTATTCGAGAAACGGGGTATCCGCGGCGCTTAGATTTATGGCGTTGTATATAGAGGCCGGTCGACTTTCCATTTATCAGAATGGTACCTGTAGCATTCGGTCCGAATTGCTGCGAAACATCCGCATACTTCGATCCCGCGAACAAATGGATGGAGTTTCGCGAAAGAAAAACGCGGATGGAAAAATCACAATGGGTAGACGGCTCCGGATGCCTCGGCGTTCCCTTCCCTATTGTGCGCCGACTCGTGAAAAATGCACGCTGATTTTCCGTAACAATGCTGACGAAAGGAGAATTTTACTGATCGTCCACAGACTAAAGAGATGTACCGTGAAATATTTCGTCTGTCTACCCGATACACCGACCATCGATTACGTTCAACGATATTTGTAATATCGATACGAAGATATAGAAAAATTTGAATCTTACGAACTTTAAATCCCTCGTTGAATATGAAATCTACGTGAAGTTTTGAATTAACGGTACAACGATGTATTTGAGAAGGATGTGAAATATTTCCGAGAAATTCTCGAAATAAATGGTCTCGGTTTGCAATTTACTTTCGCATCGAACGTCATGCCTCCATTATTTATCTTTCGTGGATTTATCGTATCACTAGTAGCGAGAACAAAAGACGAAAGATCGTTCGTCCGTAGAACGAGAGAGTAGAATTCCAGAGAAAATCTGTGAAAGAACGCGGTTGGTTTTCCGTGAGCACCTAACTGTGATACAAGTGCAGTCGCCTGTTCACCATGCAGTGGAGTACGTACTCGTGACTTTGACTTGTATAAAGTCGTTGTTCTAACGTGGCGGGGCCACTCGACTACCTCGAGTGCTCCTAGAAAAGAGCTAGACGACGTTCGTCTTGAAGAAGAGGACCCTTTTATGGTTTTCACCAACTAGCCGCGCCAACAAATTCTAGGACGCTTCTTCTGCGGTTCGTTGGCACACGTTTCGACGTCGTGAATCTATGTCTACAGATGCATCTTTCTTACTTGTTTCAAAGAATCTTTAACATCTGTTTCTTTCACATTTTGCACTTCGGGTGGAAGTTTAAAAGAAACACATAAGTAGTGATGAAGTATCCTCATTACGATCTTAGATTACAGATATAGTGCTCACTTAACCCGTTCGAGACCAATTGCACACCGTGTGTGCAATGCATCTCCGAGCCAAAAAGACTGACTGCACACCGTGTGTGCAATGATCTCGAATTGCAATTATCAGTCATTATAGAAAAAACAGCCCTCGAAATAAGACTAGCTTAAAATAAAAGGTATTTTACAAATGTGTGAACATTACATTTGGTATTTGGTACAATTTTGGACCCTAAAGTAGGTGACCCAAAGCCACAATCATTAGAAATACAAGAAGTGGTAAATATAAAGCGCAAAGTTGTCGGTATTTCTGGATAGGCTCCAAAAAAATGCACGGTCTCGAATGGGTTAAAAAATCTTATGAGAGAAAGGGATCACTTAGGCACGAGCCCGATATTTCGAATTTATGTATTGTGTGCAACTCTGCTTAGCAACGATATCGATAAATGTTGTTTAACAGTTCGATTTGGTAATATAATTGAGTTGCGTGCGAAATCTTTAATACCGCCTTTGACACTACGTTTACGGAAACCGCTAAAATGACGGACTGCTACCTTTTCAGAAACCTCTTTCAAACTTATAGA
This sequence comes from Cerceris rybyensis, assembly GCA_910591515.1. Lineage (NCBI taxonomy): Eukaryota > Metazoa > Arthropoda > Insecta > Hymenoptera > Crabronidae > Cerceris > Cerceris rybyensis. The sequence continues at coordinate 14,551,163 of OU342790.1, forward strand.
AACGTGATACAGTACACATTTTACGTGTATCTTATAATATACAAATTACTCAACTAATCACCTTCTTTAACGCCTGATCCTTTCACTTGCAAAGTCTTTATTTATCATATTGCGATATATTCTTTTTTTTTAAATATATATACTCTAGTTATTTTGTTAATTTGTGTTGTGGGTTTGTCATTTATTTAATAGAAAAATGTTCAATTTTATATTTTACTTCTACTTTCGCGAATTGGTACTAATATTTGTATACTGTTGACTGATTAAAAATGTAACAACTTTTGTTATCTCGAATAAAGAATATTACACCAAGCAGACCGTCTTTTATAATTACATTGCCCAACGCTTTGTCTTTTTTATTCTGTTCCGGCAAAGAGAAGCTACGAGAGGTGCTAATAAAAATTTATTCAACCTTCTGACAAAGTCTTCCAAACGATTCCGTATTGAATGAAAGTCCCAAGGAAGCTTTCAAAGACAAATACAAAGTTGATTAAGAATCTTCGCTGCTACCAGTCAGCACCGCGGGTTGTTATAAATAGTTTTCACGCCGAAAGACAGCACGAAAAGAAGCATCTCTCATCGAGTACACAAAAGCGATTTGGAGAGATGAGTTCCCACAATTTAAGACACTCGTATTCGTCCCTGTCATGGAACATTAGGTATCGTGTCAGATCGCAGGTGAGGAGAACAATACCAGTAGATGATCCAGCACCTTTGTATTTCGAAGGGGATTATAATCAGCACTTAAGCTTCGAGTACTTGTGCCGACGAGACGAAGTGGCCGAGTTCGTCCCTTTTGGTACTTCTAAACGATTTTATTTGACCCTCGGATTACCCGAGGTGAAAAGAAAAAGCTCGCCTGCAAACACTCCAAGGGAAATGTTTAGACGTGCCGCGGGTGCCATTAATGTCCATTATTCTCGAGAGAGGAAAAGGATTCGTCGTTCGAAAGTGCATTTCGAAGGCTACGTTTTGAGTGGTCAAAGAAATTCCGTCTGGGTCTGACGTTACTTCGTTTGGGATGAAAAGAGACCAAATAGAAGAAGTGAAATGTGGAGTTTTTAAAAAGTAACTTGTATTGAATAAAAATCTGGAGGAAAATGAATATGTATTGTAGAGAAATGCGTAGAGAATAGGAAGGTATCGAGTAACGATGCTTCGATATTATATATTATACATAGTGTGTAGAGAATCGTTGAATTATCGCAGGACAAAACATAGACACAGTCCATTACACAAATGTTCGCCCTTGTTGGCGCAACACGTACATACAGTGGAATGATTTCCGATTAGTACGAATGAATGAACTCTGCAAACCCGATATCCCCAAAATATCCTTCCCACAGGGCTATGTTCTTTGTATTAATTATTTACGTTCTAATAAAAGATAGATTTGTGAAACTAGCGAATTAGAAAGTTTAATGTTCTATAGACTTATTATAATCGTCGGATTATATTGCTTGCGCTTAACTTCAGTAAAGAAAACGTTTTCCTCTTTAACAGGTTGAGTGCCATGGGGGTCACCGGTGACCGGCGTTATTGAATTGAATTAAATTTTATGTTACGTTTAAATTGCAATATTTATGAATTTTCTAACATATTGAATATTTAAATTTTGGCGGGAAGATCTGCTAAACACCGATCAATCAGTGTCCTTAAAATTTCTGTTTTATGAATATGTGATTTTCATAAAAAAAAGTTTCACTTCAGTAGAAATGACGAAATAAGGGAAACATCGGTGGCATTCAACCTGTTAATTCTTGTTACAATTGTTCACTACAGCTCGCTATAAACTCTACTAAGATTTTCTTCGACTATAGATAACTGAAGCTTTCGCAATTTTTCCTTCTGCAATAGCAAAAGTGTCGAATTGAAAAAAATATATGTGCACACAAGCTAGAAAATCATTTTCACGGTAGTTCGATGCTTTCTCTGCTATTTCGTTAGTAGGCAAAGCAGTCCGGGTTAAATTTTCGAACAGAAACGAAAGTCGGGAACGCTTTGAATCGTTCCCGGATCAATTGGAGATATTTGCATAACTATTCGACTTAGCGGCATACTCGAGTGACATCGGTATTTGTTCATCCGCTCTCTGATCTTACACCTAGGAAAGTCGTTAGTCTTCCTCACGACAAACGTCGTTCAAGAAACGACGAGTGCTGAATCATTCTAGCTGATGCACCAAAGGAAGGAATAGACCGACGAGGAATCGAACTTGCTTCATTTCAGAATAAAATTTCGCTTCCTTTGTCGAACTCTTCTTGTTAAAATCACACTTCTCCATTCTTACATTTAAATATTAATGATAACCACAGTCTTGTCATAATCTACAATTTTTTTATAGTCTCGACTATCACCAAAGTTTCTAGCCTGACGAAAGAAAATGTTAACAATCACGATTCCTGCTCCGAATTAAAACCAGGCCGATTGCTCAAGAAACTATAATTCAATCTATTAACTTGACATCTAGGATAAAAGAATACTACTTTACTGTATGATAAATGCACAGAACTTTCATCTCTACCACCCTCCTTCAAAAGCCAGTCGTTCTCGGAACACTTGCCAAATTAAAAATAACCATCCAGCGGCACATCTGCAACTCAACAATTCCATCGTCGCCGATAATTTTCGCTTCCATTCGCACGACAGTCTCGTAAAGAGACTAACTAGCCAGCTAACTGATTAATTGCACATTAGGTCATATACTCTTCACCCCGGCAACTTCGTGGATCGCATTTGACTCGATCTACCGCGATACACGTCTACCAGCATTTAGCAGGGTTGTTGGCGTGATTTATCACTGCAAGATGTGTACAGGAGATAATGACAAGCGACTTGAAAACGATCGAATCGTAGCCATAGCTGCTACAGGTGCTAAGTGCCTCTCCTTTCGAAGAAAGATATCCTTTATCGCAAGAAAGAGACTGGCTACCGAATAAACTACACGGACGTTTCATTATATTAAACGATCGCGTACCATTTTTTCCTCTTTTCTTGCACACATTCGCGAATGAGAAACGGCAGGAAAGAGGATGGAAATAAATCGGTTAACGCTGTTGTCTTACGGAATAAAATCGCGCCCATGTAGCTTCACCGGTACTCGGAGGCAGTATGGGAAAGATATCGGTCATCGTATATCAAATCCATTATTTATAGGGAGGCGCATAACGCAAATACATGGATTTTCGATGAATCGACCAAACCAACGTGAAAAGTGCATGTATCGTGAGAGTCGGTGCGCCGAAGGGAATTCAGGGATACAAAAGCGGGCGGAAAAGCGGAACCCTCGCTTCGATTCGACGATGTATGCGTGTCTGTACATACGAGAATTGTTGCGTATGTATGGATTCGTATATACCGTTACCTTTCGCAATAAAATACAGCGGGGAACGTAAAACGCCGACGCGCTCTGGCGAAGCAAAGAACAACAAACAGAGAGTCAGGTCGGACGATTTACATGCATAAACTGCCTTCCATCGAACAACCCCTTTTCATCCGCGCTCCTTCTTCCCTCCTGCTGAAGCTTTGTCATTCTCCTGCTTTTTTTTTTCTTTATTCAACTTTCTCTCATTCTTCGTCTTCTTCTTCTTCTCTTACTTTATCCGCTTTGCCGCAGTTTCTTTCGGATTCACTTTCGTAATAGCGTGAGATCCTCCGAGTGAAATCTAATTCGCGTTGTTGCAGTTCGACGCATCGAGGTTTGATAAAAGTGTAACGTGACGCAGTGCAATTTCGTCGATGTGCAAAAAAGCACGTGTGCGTGCGAGATGGAAACGCTAGTATTTGTGCGGAGAGTAATTATAGAACGCGAAACGAGCAGGCTACCTGAATCGCAGAGGTATAACGAGAAGAAGACTTAATGAGGTCTGATGGAATGATTAATCACGAGAGATATAAGCAACAGGCGAGAGCATTAAAGTACGCTTGCTTTTTTTTTTTAGTCTTCGCTCGGCATCGTGATGGAATTGACTGGGAGAAATAGAGTTACGATGGTTCTTGTCTTTTTATTAAGGGGGGAATTTTGTCTCTCATGATGAGGATGTTTGTAGACTTGAGATGATTTTTTTTTATTTCCTTTATAATTGTTGGAATGAGCTTGTTGAGGACTTTCAGTTTTTTCGGGGAGCTACGAATCACTGGGGGAATTATAACCAGCTGTAACAGTAATTATGAAAGTCATCTGACGGTAGGTTAGAAATTTGAATAACTGAACTTATATCTTATTTTCTATTGTACTGGTTACACTAGAATATGGGGAAATTACTTTGTAGAAAGGGAAAGGGCAGTACTTATCAATTGTTGTAGCTCTCACAATGTCATATCGTCACGTAGAAACATATATCAGTCCTGTTGACTGGTACTGGTATAAGTGTCAGTAAGAAAAAGTATTTTTGTATTTAATTCGGAAAGAAAATATTACATGCAGTAGGAATTTTGTATTGAAATTGCAAGACTAATTTTGACTAGTCCGGTAAATCTAAGTGTTAATGTTATAACAGCATATCCAAAATTCTTGCTCTCTACAATTTATAAACTAATTTGCGAATTTTATTGCACAAGTGCACCAATGAAAATACTGTAAAGTGAGTTTTGAATAACAGACGCGTCAGTTCTTATACTACTGCTCCAAAAATAACAGGAAACATAAAAAACCAAAGAATTCTTGGCCGGTAGACGCTCGGAATATCGTTCAACCAGTCGTTTCTGGCAGATGGAAAAAAATGATTGCACGTAACGAAATACGTCAGTCGCGAGGGAAATGCATTCAGAATAGGAAAAAGAAACGAAGTGATTTAAATTTCCATTCAAAGTGTCCTGGCGGTTCTTAAATTACGTCTTTCACGTCTGTGCCATCGGCCAACGTGTTTTCGCGCAAGTAATTTTTCACATTTTCAAAAACCAACCATCCCCCATACAACCCGGTTATATCGTCGCATTAAATCAGACTTCTCAGCAAGGAACTGCAAGCCACTGATCGCAGAAGAACACGATTCAGACCGATTGAGCATGAGTTCCAAACAACAGCTGCTTTCAAAGCCAACCACCGAAAAAAGATCAAAAATATTCAAACATACAAAATTCATACAACGTAGAACGATATTACCTTTAAAACTACCATTTAAGATGGCAAAAGGTTTTGAAAACATTTTGCAACTTTCCAGAGAAAGTCTCGGAGAGAAAGTGCACACGCTCGTTCACGTATTTCGGAGCAGAGAGGAAGGGGGTTGTGGAGGAAAAGTTGAAATCAAAGCGATTGGCCGTTAAAAGATCAGCGAGGTAAAGAACTCTGGTGTACACGGCAGCTGACCTAAAACAAGAGCGGACTTCTCGTGAAAGGGTAGAAGATAAAGCGCGTAAGGCAGAAAAGACGAGGCGCCTTCACGAACACTCCGACTTTTGTGCCCTCCAGTTTCTCCACTCACTCTTTCCTTCTTTCCTTCTTTCTTCCTCACTCACCGCATTCCGTCACTCCGTGTCCCGGCGCCCTAACAAGCCTCTAATGAGGAACGGGTGTTACTCGTGTCCTCCGCGGTACTTTTGCGCAATTACCATTTATCACATCTGCCTCTCTACCGTTTTCGCTTCCACTCCCTTTTTTTTCCCCTCTTCTCGTGTTTCCCCGGCCGTCTCGCTACGGATTCGTCTACGGTGAGTTCCTTTAGCTTTCTTTCGGACTTCTTCATAGAACTGACGATCATTCGGCGACTTTCGAGTATCTGACATACGCGCTTTTCGTGGATGTTGAATCGACATTGCAGCCCGTCGGGAGATTTTAAGATTAAGTAACTCTTTGTACTGTGAGGACATCTTTGGTGTGATGAGGAAATTTTTCTTTGGGACATGAGAGTCACCTTTGATATGACGTTTTTTTTTGTGTTTATTGACATGACGGTTTGTATGGTCAACGAGATGAATCGAGTAGCGAATGGTTTTATTTACCAACACTGGATTTATGGGTATTGAATTTGTTGTACTTAATACTAGATCTACGGTAGCCGTCAAATTTACGGGTTCCCACATTTTTCAAAATATTTGGCAGAATTATAGAGAAGGAGTATAGTGGATATTTAATGTGGAGATTATAATAAAGAAATTACATAACTGATCGTATTTTTTGCCGCTTGATCTATCTTTTTTCAAAGTACTTATTTGATATGTTTAAATACACCAGATTTAGCGGCCGTAAATTTAGTGTTGAGTATATTAAATGAGAATTTTGAAAAACGGGGGATTAACAGCCAAAGAAGAAGATTATTTAAGTAATTTGTAATTTATAAGGTATATGTGAAATGTCTAGTGTGTCGCGTTTCTATAAATTTGGAAACTGTATCTAAAAATGTTGAAATCCGTCAACTTGACGCTCTTCCGTAGATCTAGTGTTAAAGAAGGAGATAAAATATATTTCGTAGATGTTAATATTAAGTTTTGTGAAAGTTTCAAGTTTGTAGAAATATTCTCCTTTGATTTTAATGCTAGGTAATTTTCTCGTGAAATATTCGCGTTTAGGAAGGTACGTTTTGCAACAAATATACAATGAGACTGGTAAGAAATGTTAAATAACAACGGAAGAGAATTATTAGTTGGTAGTATTAATGGTGAAAAAAATGGTTAATTAGGAAAGTAAAATAGCAAGTTTCCAAGTATTCGCTAAACTCGTTCATTTCCCAGGGCGAAGCACGATGTGAATGGTGTAATTCAAATTAGTCCTTTCTCTTGAATACGAATGGAGTAAGTAAACGCGCACGATGTTCATAAGAACAACTTTAGACGTGTGTGATAAATAGATTGCAGAGTTTCGCACGAAGATATTCGCAAGATTTTCATATCCATAACGTTCCTCTAACTTACCCGAAAATTTAAGTCAATCTTGTAGTCGCATAATTGATTTGCATTAATCTTTTGCATTCTGTTTTATAGCTTTTACTATGATCATTTTACCTAAAATGTTCAATTTTAAATATATTCCAGATTATCGAGTCTACGGATGTAAATTTCACCTTAGAAAATTCGACCAAAAATAACTGTGATTAAATAAGATTTAACACTAGAACTACCAAGCAAAATAAAATTATTAGTTCTTAACTTTTTCCAAAAATTCTCCAAGTATTTTGTACAGTCATAGAATTAATATTCCGCATTTATCCTATAAAACATAAATTACCGAATCGATCATCTTTTCCACTTTTTAATTCTCCTTTTTTTAAAGTAATTATTTAACATATTTAAATATAATAGATTTAACGCCGGTAGTTCTAGCGTTAAAGCTTTTAAACTCTATAATCATCATAGTTCTCTTATTTTTATTTATATGTCTCAATCGAAACAAATTCTTTTCTATTTCAAATTAAAAAGCTACTAGAAGACGACGTAAGACGATAATTTCAGTTTTAGATCTCAAATAAGTATGTAATATCTGTCGATAAAATTTCTCCTAATTAGTTTAATGTGATGTAATAGTTTACATCCGTATATTTGAAGTATCGCTCGATCGAGAAACGATCATTGGTAATATTTGGATGCAATTTCTAGATGCACCGGCACCAGCGGGCATATCGTAATTTAACTCAGAGACGGTGAAGCTGTTTGTGCGAGTCGATCTCTCATTAAATTAGGTTAAATTAGCACCCACGAGGTTGCACATGAGTGCCAGAGAAATTCTACCCTCTACGTTCTTGCTTCTCTGACATCGTCTACCAATCCTTGCTAACATTCTTCCTGATATGTATCAATTACCGATTTTTTAAAAACGATCAAATTAAAAATGTTTAGATAGCAAAAATGAAAATACTATATTTTCATGTAACGAAGGTTTATTAAAATAATAACACGGGTCAATGTTAACTTACTGAAAGCAAGTAAACCTAATAAACTTTGGATATATCTGGAAAATTAGTAGGTACCACTAATGCAAACATTAGCAGTTCTGTAATTCATACTTGAAGAGCAACGTATTAAGTGTATCTTGTAGTCACCGGAAGTTCCGTTCTCCGGAAACAATACCACTAATCGATGTCTTAGTTTATGATTACAAAACGATCGGAAAATAATAATTTACTATATTACAGAGGTCGAAGAATTTTTATTTAACCTACCCTTAACACTAGAACTACCGGCCTCAAATCTATCATATTTTAATAAATTAAATAAGTACTTTGAAAAAGGGGGAATCAAGCGGCGGAAAATTTGATCGATTGGGTGATTTATGTTTATTGATATAGGTATAGAATATTTATTCTATGACTCTTATGTAAATTTGGAGAATTTTTAAAAAAAATTGTGTACCAGTCATTTTGACTGGTTTGGTAGTTCTAGTGTTAAAGAAATCTCGAGGAATCTGTCTTTTAACTTAGCTGTCTATTCTATTTATTGATTCTAATTTAAGTGCAAATTCATGCGGAGGCCGAGAGCACCATGACGTGGAACAACGAACGGACCAAAGTAGGTTTTTTGCGAGCTTGATTATTTCCGTTTCAACGATCTTCCCGTATCGCGAATGGCCGGCTTAGGACGGAAGTGAAGAAAACGACGGAAGGCTACAGTACAGAGGAAGAAAAAGGAGTGGAAGGAAGTCGAAAGTAGGACAGCGCGAAATCGAAAATCAGCTTCGTACAGTTACGACGATGTCGGTCCTGGAAATTTCCGGACTGGTGATAACGTTCCAGTCGAATAGATCGTATCTTTTTCGGTGAAAAGTTGACCGAGAGGAAGAAGGCCAAGAGAGAGAGAGAAAAAGAAGGAGAGAGAGAACTAGAAGATAGTTCTCGAGTGCGAGGAATCGAACGAATCGAACAAGCCTTCCTTGTCAAAATTCTTTCGAGCAATCGATTCCGTACACAGTGACTTTTCTTCTGTATGATCATTAAACGAAATTAAATCTCTCCCTGATATTCAGAATAGAAAGACTGAAAGTAAAGATACCAAAAAATCCGATTTGATTTGATAAATTTGAAATCCCTCGTTCTTCGTGATTTAAACAAGTCAGGACGTTCTGTTTGCTCGTGGAAACGCGGCGATGATAAATTAAAACCTTCCGTCAAAGGCAAACCTCGCGCGAGTCTGCAAAGCGAATTACAAGAAATACCTTCAGTTTCTTTGCCGTCTCAGAGAAACCGAGGAAAACAGAGGCAGAAACACTGTGAGAGAGAGAAGGAAAGGACGAAAAACGAGTAGCAAGGCTGTAAGCAAAAGAAGAGAGGCAATAAAGCTGGAAAGTGGAGCGATATACAAGCAGTGAAAAAAAGCTCTATTCGCATCATCCTCCACGTTTTTGAACCAAGGAATCCTCAAGTGTTGATGGCGTTCTAGAAGCAGATTGATCGAATTTCCACGAGTGAAAAGTCAACCGGGTGATTCGAAAGGGGAGTCCTTCGAAGGGTGCAAAAATAAAAAGGATGAGAGTGCGTCAAAGAATGAGAGGAAATAGATCTAGAGATTCCTTCGAAACGCTTATTTCCCCGTTCATTAAGTTTTACAGTCTTTTAAGCACCCTCTTTCTCACTCTTTCAGCATTTCTTCGAGGGTAGATCACGTTACTCTCTGCGATTTTCAATGGTGTGCGACCTCATTACCGAAATAGTACTCATTATCGTAGAAGGCGACGAAGAGAGGTTGAAGGGGACTGAGGAAGAACGAGGTATTTTGTCGGGGTGTTACACACCGTTGGTATAAAAAGGACCGCTTGCTAATGACCAAGAGTTATTCCGTGGCACGCACACATGGCTGAGTTGCCAAAATTGCAAGGATATTTTCTCTTGGACTCTCTACTCGGTCAGAATTTTCACGCATATTAATATTGCAGATTTCAGTTGAGTCTTGTAGTTATCTTTTATTATGCCTTTTATCATTTTGCAAGATCAAGTTAATTTTATAATACAGCCCTTCATAAAGTAGTTAATGATAAAAAAATTAAACCTTTGCGGTCCTATGTCGATTAGTCAATGAATATCGTTTAGCACTAGAACTACCGACGTCAAATCTGTCATATTTCAATTCATTAAATAACTACTTTTGCAAACGAAGACTTGAATGGTGGAAAGGATGATTAATTTGGTAATTTATATTTTGTAACATAGACGTACAATATCTAATCTATGGCTGTCCTATAAATTTAAACAGTTTAAAGAAAAAATGAGGAACTAGTCATTTTGACCACTTCGATAATTCTAGTGTTAGGAAATCGACATAGCTTTTCGTTTGATTTGATATTCTGGAAATTCAATATCGACTTTCCGATTTCATAATGACTTTATAATTTCACTTGAATATCCATCAGCACTTATAGTTATTGATATCATTAAAAAGAGTGAATAACTAATGATAGAAAATGTAAAATCAATATTACTTCACTTACTACAAAATTAGAGAAATAATTCGGACCGCAACGGGTTAAAGAAATTTATTCGATTAAACTTTTTCAAGGATTTTCTTTGCAAGAAATAAACTTTGAATGGATATAATAATATTATGATTAAGAAAAGAGATTATTTAGAGATCGTATTGAGGAAACTCTCCCTTACATCTAGGACCATCAACAAAGAAGGGATGAGAATCGAATCAAATCAAGTTCGGAATGTTTGACCGAGAGGGTGTCGAGAAAAGTAGTAGAAATTCTTGAGATAAGTTCGCGCTCGAGCTACTAGCATATCGTGCTGAGTTAACTTTGTATCGAGGATTTTCATTCGATTCTGCTTCCCGATGATCATTTGTACACTCGATGGACATCGAAATAGCAAACATCGAACGAGCATCATTACAATTCCTCGAGCGAAGGGCAATTTTTCGTATTTTCGCTCGAAGCGTTCGTGCGATCGTGTTGCACGATAAAAGGGAACTTTTATTGTCAACTAGCGATACAAATCAACAATATTTCATTTAGGCGATGCGCATCAAGTTTCCGTTTCGTCGATGCATTACGCTTTTACCTGTAAATTTCAAATAAAAAACTATATCCTCCGGCGGCGACTTTCCACGCGTACATTATATGAAAAAGAAAGGGGGGGAAAAAACACACACGACGGTGGAAATCGGCTTGGCGTTCTTTGCCAAATAAAAAATGTATTCCGTTGTCCGTGGTATTTTCGATGCTTCGTGTAATCCGGGAAACATAATGGTAATCCTCTGCTAAGCCGACCGATGAAACATTACGTCCGTGTCGGACGGTGCATCGAGTGTATAACGTTTCGTAAAATCTATATCGCCTTTTCCCACGATCTCCGTTGAAAATTACAATTTTTCCCTCGATTTCCAGTGCCGTGTTATCGGTGGAATTTTTATTTTCCAGCCGCCAGCCGTACAAGGGAAATTCACTTCGGCGAATTACAGCGAGTAATTTCAGGATATTTTTATATAATTATGGTGAAGCACGGTGAGGTAACTGTACGTTTCTCATTTGAACGTAGAAATGGAAAAGTGGTGGCGGTGGGGACGTTTGGTGAATGCACATAGAATAAATGAAATCTGGACGATTTAGAAACGACTAATAGAAGCATAATTCCTTATTTATGTTATGGTATATCTGATGAGTTCGCTGATTATGCATAATTGTCGGTTATCTATATATATAAAGCTCAAATACCACTGACTGACTCACTCACTTACTCATCACGAAATCTCAAAAATTACAGAACGGATTGCAATGAAATTTGGAACATACCTGCCCCTTGGGTCTTAGGTGCTCACTAAGAAAGGGTTTTGAAAAATTTGAAATTTTAAGGTTTTTTTTTTAATTTCGAAGCACGTAAAATATTGCAGGTTCTAAATGATCGAATATATATTTTCGAATATGGATTATCTACGTTAAACTTCACTTTTACTCATTTAAGTAGTCCTTAATCCTAATGATATTAAACCGTAGCGAAGCACGGGAACTTTCAACTAGTTATATATAATTACCACTAAAATTCAGACCAAATTTTTTTTTTCAGGGAGAAATATTCGTTTGCGCATCCCCTCGCATATCTAAAGAAGTGTGGGTGTCTCTAGGAGTTAACATCCTGGACTTAACCCTCTAACCGCGGGCACAATTTATGTGTTTTATGGCTAACCATTAGTCAGTCGATCATGTGATTGGTTTAGATTTCTCCCGCATAATTTATGCCCGATGAGAAACGTATTAGACTGGGAATAAGTGTTTCCCGACATACAAACACCTAAAAAATAGATGCGACGTGGTAATAGCGTGGCCCGCAAAATTTTACAAGTAAGCACAACGCGATTTTCACGTCGCCCGCGGTTAAAGGATTGAACGAAATCTAACCCACATATGACTGGGACTAAAGTCCCAAGAGCTGAACAGGCCCCTGAGGAACTTCCCTCTGCAGCCCTTGCGGGTTTTCCACCCTTGTGGCTCGGGTAACCCCGGGTTCGCCAAACCCGTACCTGACCAGCGAACTGGCCAGGTCCCTGAAGTAACACCTTTTCTATAGAACTGGTCCCTGAAGGGAACAACCTAGATCTAATTCAGACTAGGCGGTTAACTTGATAAATATTTAAAAATTCACCACATTTACAAAATTTAATAACTGATTATAATTAGCGGATTAATCACATTTACCGTAACATATCCACTTAACTTTAAACGTGGAACAACTTTACAGTTGTAAGTAGAATAAGATAAAAGTTAAAGCGTAGAGCGAGGAGAAATAAAATTTGGTCCAGACTCCCTACAGAGTATAAATAGCCACTGTACTTTTCTACTTGGTCACAGCAACAGAAAAGCGATAGTAGAAGAAACATTTCCCTAGATACGAGTAAATACGTACACAAAGTGAAAAAAAAAACAACATTAAAAATATCAAAGTACCTTCCACTGTTGCACGAGAACGAGCATTTGACTTTCAATGCGCAATCCCTAAATACGCGTAACCCAAGTAGAATAGGACGCACGGTAGACGGACGAGAATAAGCGACGGCAAAACAAACTTAAAGTCAACCGAATAATTTATAAAGAATTGCAATGAATTATTCAAAAAGTGTGTTCCTTTACAAATAAAGGTAAGATCGATCACCCTGACATTAAAATACGTTGAATGTCAGGAAGTCTTGCACGTGGTAGCCGTTGGAGGATTGTATTTAACAGCACTTCAACAATGCTTTCCCTTTCTCGTCTTTCCACCTCCTTTCTTCCCTCTAAGTCTTTCACAGTCTTCCGTACTCATCCTCGGTGTGCCTACGTTAAATAACAATGGATCCGTGGAAGTGGGACTACTCGAAAACATTTGCCCGTTTCCTCCCTCTCGTTCTTCCTTTTGTCGCGATTCATTCGTCCTCCCGCATAATGACGCGGCGCGTCTATGGGAGCAGCGCAGTCGCATTCACGAGGTGCGGCTCGCCAGCGTCTCCAGCTTTTGTCCTTTCTTCTTCCGCCGGTTTAATTGTTGCGCTAACATTTGCCCTGCAGCGATCGATTCCGGCCGAGGCGAACGCAATTACGGCCAAGGTAAGGTGCACCTTGATTTCATTCTACCTTCAAACCTCGGGGATACCTTGTTTTAGCGACATTTCGTTTTACGGTTTACAGTGAACCCAACTGGGAAACGGTGGGTCAACGTTGATTTTTGAGGGGTCGAATGGAATATTAGAAACGAAACGTTCTCACGCAAATTAACTTTTAATTGTATCTTTACGATAGAATTTTAGCTGACTAAGTCAGGCCTCCTGGTCTCCGATCTTTGGATATTAAAAAAACTCATTATCCTTACTAATGCTATATGAAATTAGAAAATGGAGGCTTGGATCACCGAAGTAGTAAGGAAGTGGGAGTGTTTATATTTTTCACCCCAGGGGGTCCCTTGAACAAACCTGACGTGAAACACAGGTCATTGAGATCTCTCGTAGCTTCTGAGAAATTACATAGATAGATTTCGTTGTAAAGGGAGGTATTTTCTCCATCTTAACACTTTACCGACCGGTAGCCGATTAATCGACTTTTTGGGCCCAACACTTTTGGACTTTTAACTTATTAATTGGTTGCTACGGCAATTAATAAATTATTATTTATCATTGCGGTTAACTATGGCAAGGGCTCAGTGAAGAAACTTTGTAATTTTCGAAGAGATATCGACATCAGGGACATATTTGCGGGCAAATGACCAATCGGAAGTGGATAGGATGTTAAAAAAATACCGGTCGGTAAAGTGTTAATGCAAAAACAGACCGGTAAAAAAAATGTTCCAAGAGGTGCAAATTTTTTTTACAATCATCCTGATCAATTAAATCATCCTATTGATATTAAATAGAAAAACTGAATTTAAGAAAATTGCAACAATTACGTTATATTCGAGTTTGAATTATAATTGGATAGTCGAAACATCGTTCGATCTCGATTGTTAGCGTTTGGATGCAATTTTTCGATGCACCGACGCCCCGGGGCAGGAGTGCAGCCGAACGCAGAGGCGAACCAACCGGAGGAACTGTTTGTGCGAGCCGATCTCTCATTAGGTTAGGGCAAATTACCACGCAAATGCAAACACACGTACCCCTCGCCCCGTCCGTTCTTCGGTCTACAATCTCTCTGGGGAAGCGTTCAGTTTCGAGATTGATTATCCCCTATCGGCCCGTGCAGTGTTTCCTCCCTGAAACTTAGCAAGCCAGGTTCGATAATGCAGAGGGAACCACGACATAGGGGTAGTTGTTGGCGGCTTTCGAAGGGTGGCAAGTGTAGAGATCGTAAATTTTCTTCGGCTCGGATCATAGACCTTAACCGAGGTAGACGGAGTGCATGGGAAAGGAGGATAAACGACCCTTTGAGATGGAATCATGGTTAATCGTTCGTTGGATCTGGAAATATTATTTTTTCATTATTCGAAATTACTGTTTCTTTAAATCTCACGAACGTAATCGTACCGATGAAAATTTCCTACGTTGCAATCATATTCCGATTTTTCTTCTACCCTTTACTCTATAATCAACTACCTCGTATCTTCTCTTCTTCTCTACACGGTATATTTTAATTTACATACGAGAACATCTCGCTTTATAACTTTCAATTTGACGTCTTCCCTTTTCTTCCTCTTCTCTTTTTAATTTTCACATTTCGCAGAGTAATCAGATTATTCGCGAAACCCTCGGAATTCACTTTCCCTGGACGGTGTATTAAGGGGGGAAAAAAAGGAAATTCCCTTGTTACGCTGCGACGCGGCCGAGCCGGAAAGAAAGAAATACGAGGAAACAAGAGTAAAAGTATCCGAGTAATTCGTTTGAGGATACGCAGAAATTTCTTCTACAGTTTTTTTCGTGAAGCACACCAGTACACCGCATAATCGCGTATAATTTCGCCAACGTCAGTTCACGGAATTAATAATTTGCTAAAAGGCCGATCCTCTGATGAGACGATAGTGTTAAGTCAAAGTAAAGGAGGATCGAGTCGAAAGGAGAAAGAGTGAGAAATCGAGAAAAAAAGGGAGGAAAGTTCTGGATGGAAAAAACTGCTAATGAAACGGTGGAAAAAGATTTCGTACTGAGAGAAAAAAGATGATAGAGAAGGAAGAAGACAGAGGGAGAGATGGAACATCAAATCGGATTTTCAAAGTCCGCTTAATGTATACGATTTCCACGAACGAATTCCCACCCTCGTCGAATTGGCGAGAGGAGGGACAAAAAGTGGAGAGAGAGAACGGTGAGGGCCGGCAGCCGAGGTTGGGATCGACCACATAACTTTGAGATTAATTAAATTTAAGCGCTGTTAAAAGGATTAATTAGTAGTAGGTACTTCTGCGAGGACACCGAACCTCGGGACAAAATTATGCCGAGACGAAAGTTTCGTCGAAGGGGAATGAGACGATGGCAGGAGTTAAAGGTTCGTTTATACTGCCCAAAGGCAGGAACTTCGATACTCGACTTATACCAAATGAATTTATTGTCACAGATTGCGACTATGATAATTCGCTACATTTTAAATTTACATCAACCCGATTTAACACTAACCGTTACCACATACGGTCGAATGATCTGACAGAAAAGTATAAATATTTTATATCATCAAGTAAAAACCGTTTTATAAATTGTTTCCTATTTTAACACTAAACCTACCAAGGCGGTCAAAAGACCGATTCCAAAATATTTTCTAAAAATTATCTAAATTCATAGAGTAGCCATGAAGTAAATATTCCACTTCTATCTTACAAAAGCAAAATGAGTTAATTAATTATCTTCTTTATCTCGCCACTTCTCTTTGTGTAAGGTCGTTATTGAGTATATTTAGATTTTAGTAGATATAACGTCGGTAGGTTTAGTGTTAAGGTATGCTATAGTAAGAATAAATAAATCTATAAAGTTTCGGTACGGTTACTATTAATACGTTGACTGTCATGGGGGTTACTGGCGCTATTGAATTCAATGAAGTTTCATGTAATTTTTAAATTGAAATATTTATGAATTTTCGGATATACTGAATGTGTAAATATTAACGTTGAAGAGATAAAGGTACACCGAATATTTGTCTATCTGCATTTTTAAAGTTTCTGCTTTATGAAAATATGATTTTAATAGAAAAAGTTTCACTGCAGTAGAAATGATAAAACTAGCGAATTCCGGTGGCGTTCAACGTATTAAACCGTATATTGCAACCCTAATTGATTAAGATTTTTACATTGCCTTTGTATAAATTTTGCCGAAACATCCTATAGAAATAAAGAAGACTGCAATAAGAACGGATTAAAGCATTTAACTCCAGACCTTTAATCCAAACATCATTTCACCTTTGGGCAATTTTTCTACCCCCATGTATATTATACTCTCGGTGGATCAGAACCGACCTAAAATCGTGGCTTCTCCATGAAATTATCAGACTCGTCGAGATACAACGAGCATTTGAACTAACAAGCAAACTATTGTTCACTTCCACAAACTCAACTCTTCATACAATCATCTCGAATCCTCCTTACAATTCTCAAAATTGTGGCCAAAGTGAAACGATAATTTAAAGATCCTACACGATACCAATCCACGGTAGTCCAGAATTTCTAACGTATCGTCTTAACAAATATGCTTCCTGACTAAGAAAGTAAGACTGACAAGAACCACTCAGGTTTGAGTAGCTTGTATACCTTACAAGAGTAACGGCTGAAGTATCCTCTAAAGCAAGGCGAGCCGAATGTCGAACGGTTCAGTGTTGAAACAACCAATTCTAGTCGGTTAAGTATTCTCGGCGGTTTGAGAACTAATACTTGCGAGGATGTTGCCAGTTTACAGAAGCACTTTACTACGTTTCCAGGAGAACCGAATTGCGCCTGTTAACAACGTTCATTAATACCGTAGACAAGAACATAAGTCGATCGTGAGTGCAAAGTGCACGTACCTATACGTCCAGAAGAAGCTGTCATTGTTTACGTAAGCGCGGATAAAATCGTCCTAGAGCCGACTAACGCAATAATCGTCTCTCGTCGAGAGGTCGAAGATATTATTTATCAGTTCAATTTGAAGAGAGAGTGACGAATGGAGAAGCAAGAAAGCTGTTAAAGAAATGTGTGAAGGAGAAAGAAAAGATAAATATAAGAAGCGCTAGGGAAAGAGAAAATTACCTATTAAGGAATGGAATGAGTAAATCAGGAGTACAACAGAGGCAGGAATGGGGGTTAGAGATAGCAGAAGAGTTAAGAAAAAGAGACAGGAAGGTTCAGCTGCAGGTGCAATATAGTAAAATAGAAAAGTCGCAATGTAATCAGAGGTACAAATATATAAGAACCATACAACTACCGCAATACTTAGATAAGAAAGCGCAAGCAAGATGTGGATCGTTGGAAAGATGGAACCGATATTGGGAAGAAGAGGCACAAAGGTAGTACGAATTTTGTGAGGACAAATTTGGAAATATAGAACATTTTGTAAGGGAGTGTAGGGAACTGGAAAGGGGTATCAGCATATGAGACGTAGTTAGTGAGCAAGGGTGCGAGAGGACAGTAGAGTGGATTAGGAAAGTAGTAAAGAAGAAAAAAGAAAGGGAGCGAGAGGGATAGGTCGGTAGTAAAAGCAATAATGTAGAGGGCAGAAAGGTAGAGAAAGAAGTGAAGGGAAAAAGGAACAGAACAGTGCAATAGATTAAATGATAAGAAATTAGGCCAAAGAGACGAAGATATTAGAATATAAGAGTCAGAGTGTAGAAGAGGTGTGAGAGAATAGGTATGAATGAAAGTGTAAGTGTGAATGGAAATAGAAAGAAAAATGTAAACCAAGTCCGTTTTGTAGCCGGGAGGCTAAAATAAACTATTTACATGACATTATTTATCAGTTCAACATATACCATATGTTTTCTTTTTACAAAATTGTACCATGCTTCTGTATCGTACTTCTATCGTGCATACCAAGGATAAAGTATTATATATCGTAAAGAGTCTGCAAGCAATGCAGAGAGTTTCTTTGGAACGCTTGACCGAAAGTAAAAAATGAATAAAAATGAACGAGAGGTGGGTGGAGGATGAAAAAAAAGGAAATAAACGGAATAGATCTGGAATAAATCGTAGAATATAGAAGCGATGCATCGTAAGAGTAGTGGCTGCTATCCAAGAATTTATCCGTCGATGTCGGTGTATAAAAATTTCAACGTTATCAGGATCGGACCCAACATCTCTTCCCTCCATGGAATATCCGATGCGGTGGAATAGAAAGTAACTCGGACCTTCGCCGACCGATGTCCCCTGCCGATTCTGACGGTGTAAGAGTTTTTTTTCTCTTTCTTTCCGAATAACAAAATCGGTTGACGTAAATGGTGGAGCTATCCTATTCGTGGACGAATCAGCACATTAGATCTGTTCATTTTGTACGATCTAACCGTGAAATAAACTTGGGAATGTATATAAACTTTTGTTTAATTTCTCCTTTTTTCCTTGAGTCCTCAACGATATTAATAATAATTAGTGATAATAATAAATTAGAGAGTGTATCTTGGCTGAACTGAATTTCGTTACTTTAAGTTCCTCTTCTAATTGCAAGTGATTACTACTGATATTAAATTGTAACTTTACTTTTAGCTGATTACATTTCCAAGAGTTTCCTCGCTCTTCTCTCCTTTGCATAGAAATGTACGAAAGAAATAGTAATACAAATATTATTTAGTTCATTCAAGACACATTTCACAATTACAATTCTAACTAATATATAAAAAGTTAGAGGAAACAACGTAGAGCGTTTCCGTAACGGCAAAACAGGGAGATAAATGTCCTCAATTTTTCCAGACTCAAATTACCCTCAATTAATACTCAGGACGGTGCACGTAAATGAAATAAAAACCTAATCACCGTAACACCCACGGAAAAAAAGGAATCCTACGATATTCAAGTGCCATCAATTCAACCACGTAAATAGATCAGGAAAGGTGGTTTAACGACCAACATACATCGACGACGATTCATCTCGTTCTACGATTCTCAGTCCTGTCGTAAATCCTCTTCGAGTTCTATTTCCTGCCCGATCTTTCGGAAAAGGTATCGACTTACTCTCACTGGACATATCGACGTCGCAGTGACATTACATAGGTACGGAGATGTTCCGTATTTCCCCAGTTACCATCGGACATTCTATTTTCATCCGTCATCCCCAAAAATTCTCCTCCAATATCGACAAACGTACAAAACGTACTCCCCTCGCGAGAAATGGTACTATTTCTCTTTAAATATGGAGGATAAAAAGGAAATGCCTATGGCGCGTTGTAGTTGAAAAATTTACTTACGGGGTTAAGAATGTTGGACGAAGCAAACGGGGAAACATAAGGGGAGTGTCTGGATGGATCACCACGTGGTACGGTTTCCAGCACGACGCGTCGACGGACGACGTAGTCGGGAGTAGACGAAGGGACGTAGGAAGCAGAGGGACGGTATGGTGTCGGGGGAGGAAGAGGACAGGGTAGAAGAGGTTGAAGAGGGACGGTTAGGTCGCTTGTGTCTGTCCCCAGGGGCTCAGCTGCGGCGGCACCACGGTGATCGATGTCTCCACTCTCCGCAATTTGAACAATGTCCCGCTGTCTTGGACAGCTTTCTCTCTCTTTCTCTTTCCCCCTTTCTCTCACTCTCTTCCCCTCTCTCGATCCTTCTGTTTCACCGTATTTTACCTTCTCTTCTACCATCCTGTTTCGTTCTTCTTTCTCTTTCCGTTGGAGCGCCATTCTCAGCATTCCTGGGCAAAATGAACGTTATACCGAGGAAGAAAGATGTGGGCCCATTCTTATTTACTATTCCGAACGCGGTTGAATGTAAAGAAGAAGAATATGTATATACGTAAGAAGAGAAACTAAGGGTGGTAGGAAATGGAGAACGGGTAAGGAAGAGGAGAGGGTGGTAGGAGCGTGGTGGAAGCTCGGTGGAGGAGAAGTACGCGACTTTTTGCCCCGATGGAAGTCTGAGCAATCATGAGTTTCTTCGTGCGGGCTAAACAAACGTACGGGGATGAAAATGTCTGAAACGTGCCTTGGAATCGGGCTTTAAAAGCTCTTATTCTTCCTCTCGCGCGTTCTCTTTCTTTATTGAAAAAACCATTCGTGGATAGAGCGATAGAAATCCGAAGGGACGCGTTATTATTCCCCAAATGTTGCCTTCTTTTATCCTTGATAACTTTCATCCAGGACTTTCATATCATCTCTCTATTCTTTCTCTATTTTCCCTCGTGACGGTCTTTTACCTGTCTTCGACTTTTGACTTTAATGGAAAGTCACGCTCGGTAGCGACAGCAAAGAGATCGTGAGTACAAAAGGGATGAAGAATAATGACTGACGGTCTTATAATTAGTTGGATAATTCATTGTAACTCATGGCTCGGTTCCTTTCAGACGCCTTCGGGCGGTTTGTTCATGGCATACGTATATATATGTACGCATCGGTTATCGAGTTAGATTAAGCAGGTACCTCGAGATCAGAGTATGTTTGCCCGGAAACCTTTGGTACAATGGCGCTCAAAGGGACTGACAAGGAGCACGAATACCTTAGATGAATAGAAACAATGGCGCGGAGGCAGTCGATGCTGGTCTGAATCGTGAGCTAACTTATTCAAGGGTTACGTAAATGTGGTATTCGGAGCCGGTGCTTTGAAACTTTAAAAGCGAATCCAACCACTCCTACCTCCTTCCACGTTTGCGCGACAAATTCCAGCATTCTCCATCCATTCATATCTCCCATTACATTTGTCAAATTGTTCGACGTATCTCTCACCTCTACTTTACGGATGGTATTAACTCTACACGGTTGCAATTCTGTTGGAAAATTTTCGGAAAATTCCTCCTGGAATAATAGTAAGTTCCCCTGTCTCTCTATCTGTCTACCGTTCTTTCTTTCTCTCTCTATCTCGATTGCGAAAATCTGCTCCTTCAGCGTGAAACGAGCAAACGGGAATTTCACTGAAAAACCAGCCCGCGGAAAGTTCCAATGAGTTTGCGCGCGTTTTCCTTCGGAAGTCGAAGCCGTGCAAAGTGGAACTTGGTTTCGTTCGGGGGATGAAAAGCCCCGATGCTGCGTCAGGACGATGAGCTTCGGTGAGCAAGAATCGCAGCACGATTTTAATTCCACCACTCACGAAACGTCGAGGATTAGGGGGAGGATGGCTTCGACAATGAGTCTTGACTACTACGCGAATATCCGACGCTTACGTTTCGACACGATGAATATTTAGAAGTGGCTGCTACGAAACGTTAAGATGCTTCGTAGACACGTAACTATGCATCTACATTGAAACCTCTGTCTTCTTATCCGTCTGTCTCATCCCTTCTGCGACACGACGTAAGAGCCTGTTGTTTCAGCAGCAACAACAGAAATTCATCGGTTCGTTGCTCCAATGAGATTTACTATTTTAGTATCATTCTTTCATTATTCGTTAAAAACGTGTATTCAATGTTGAGAAATTTTTTTGCTCGTATAGAATTCTCCTGAACTGAATTTTCTACTTTTTCAAGACAAAGAGTGTATTTCAATTAAAGCTTGTTAGAGTAATTTCATCGTATTCCCCCTTTTTTCGAAACCGGATTGAATAGATAGATGTTAATCAAAATTCATGAATATGCATCGTTCCAATTTTCTTTCAATAAAACCAACCAGTGAAATTCCTTATTATATGCTTTTCATAATAAAAGGAAAATGCGAAGTACCGGAGTCGTATGAGATTATTAATGACATCATTAATACAGTGCTCAACGGCTCCACGGTCCGATAGGAGGCACGTGAAATATAAGACAGCAATAAATGCCTTGGCAAATATAATTAATACCCGATACCTGTTGTTCCCTGAAATTAATCATGCGCGCGTACGGACCGCGAGTTTCTCTTAGTTAATAATAACGAGACTCGGCTCGACTGTCGCGGATTTTAATTCGAAATGTTCAATTAGCGTGCACGCATCGAGCCGTGACGTGTCAATCGTATCATCGCCCGTAACGACTGCCTCCGTTCCTCGGCTTGATACGGCTGTAAATTGGAAAGTGATACCGAATTCACGCGTCGCCGAGCGTACCGTGCGATCGCCACGTTAATTATAGATATCGAGGGACGTTGCGCCGAGTGTATTTTAGGTAATTGGAGGGGAGGTGCAACGAAATCGTCGCGCGCGCCCTTTTCCTGCCGGCGGCGCTTACATTTTGCGAGGGTGGGACGGTGAATGCAAGGGAAATAAAAAAAAAAGGAAAGAAAAGTAAGAAAGAAAAGAGAGTAGTCGGGTGAGTCGAGGCATTTGAAACTTCGGCAATTTACTTCAGACCTTTCCACAGTCAAAGAAGCAATATCGTTCTAGTCGTTCTGGGTTACCGTTCGTTTAACCCTCTTTCTACGGCAACGCTGACGTTTACTTCAGAGCAAACGACATGATAATCGTGAAAATTATGAGCAAAAGATTTCGCGTTTTCTTTATAGAATTTACTTGCCGAAAGTAGAATATTCTACTAGTCAGCCGAAAATATAGGACATTCGTTATGCCGATACGACGATCGTTGTTCTCCTTTTATCTATATATATTTTTCCATAGTCAAAGAAGCAATATCGTTCTAATCGTCCTGGGTTACCTTTCGTTTAATCCTTTAGCAGTGTGATAAAATTACAAATTCCGGCCTCAAAAATGTCTACTTTTTTTTATGTTCGCAAGCACGTCGGCATGCAAATTAATTCACGTCTCCTTCTTCAATTAGAATAATCTTAGAAAACACAGGAAGAATAGAATCTAGTCGTAGACTTAGATATCTTTGGTAGACAAAACGGGAGAAAACTCTTTCTATGCTGACATTTACTTCGGAGCAAATGACTTGATAATCGTGAAAATTATAAGCAAAAGATTTCGCGTTTTCTTTATAGAATTTCCTTGCCGAAAGTAGAATATTCTACTAGTCACACATAAATATAAGACACTCGTTGAGCCGATACGACGATCGTTGTTCTCCGTTTATCTACATATATATTTCCATAGTCAAAGAAGCAATATCGTTCTGGTCGTCCTGGGTCACCATTCGTTTAACCCGTTCACAGTGTGATAAAATTACAAATTCTGGCCTCACAAATGTCTACTTCTCTTTATGTTCTCAAGCACGTCGGCATGCAAATTAATCCACGTCTCCTTCTTCAATTAAAATAATCTTAGAAAACAGAGGAAGCAAAGAATCTAGTCGTAGACTTAGATATCTTTGGCAGATTAAACGGGAGAAACCGTTTCGTACTTAACGCTCCGCCCATGACTGTCAATGCGTTAATCCTCTTTCTACGCTGACATTTACTTCGCAGCAAACGACTCGATAATTGCGAAAATTAGAAGCAAAAGAATTCACGTTTTCTTTATAGAATTTCTTACTGAAAGTACAATATTTTACTAGCCAGCCATAAAGATAAAATAGTCGAGTCGATAGGATAATAGTTGTTCTCCTTTTATCCATCGCACTTGTACCACCCTCCCAAAGTTAATCGCCACCCCCGTCGAACAACGATCCAATTGAAATCCATTCGAATTAATACAAACTACGCGCGCCACGATGCGCGAGACAAGGCATCGGCAGCATTGATGCGTTAAGTGATTGGAAATCAGGGCGAAATCGCATGCGTCGAATCGCCATTGCGATTTCGAGGGCAGGTTGTAAGCGCGTGTGCGTAGCTAAATCCGTGTCGGCGTGTTCGTGAGCCACGGTCGATCGAACCGAGCAACACGCTGGACCGGGATGCTGCGGACGGAAAAGCGCACCATTCGGCGGTCCGTTTGTGATTTAGCGCGATTGCCGCCGCACGATTTCGTCGGCTCGATGTCTACCTCGGTGGTGTACGATCCGAGAGGGTGATGCGCATACGCGTACACCTAACTACAGATCCCATAAGCCTGTATGGGTGTGTCCACCTACCTACCGGTTTCTACCTTCTAGCGGATGACTCTGGTGTACTGGTGTTAGGGATCCATTAGCTAATGGCCGCACCAGCCATCTGCTCGACACAGCTTTTATTCGCCCACTGCTTCTCTCTCTTTCTCGTTTCCCTATCTCTTTTTCCCACGTCTCCTGTTGCTGGTTCTGCGGCTTACCAGGGCCCACGATGCGGCCCGGCGATTCATTTATTCATATTTCCTTTTCTTTTTTTCTTTCCTCGTTATTTTTTCCTTTACTTTTCGCAAGCGATCTTCCTCCTCTTGGTAGGTTCAAACTAACCGACAAGATACCTTGGTGGTTTCGCTTCGAAAGTTCACCTTGGATGCTATCTAACTTCGAGGATATTTGTTATTCTTTCGGGAAAACTGAGGAAAAATGGCAGTGGATCGCCGTTGCTCTTACGTCGACAAGATTTATCGGCGTGATCTTGTAGTATAGTGCGGTTAAGTAATTCCCATTTTTCATCGTAACGAATCGGTTTCACGGTGCTTGCTGCGTTTTATGGGATATCGTTGTTGGTGATAATTTGTCGCGATGTCTACTCTCTATGGAGGCTCGTTGCTTTTAAAGTGATAGGAGGACACTTTGACGATAACGATGAGAAAGTTTTTGGCAATGGAGTATACGGTGTTTTAAATGTTACAATGCGTCATGGGGTTCTCGAGAATTCATAAAATTTTTATTACACCTGCACGATGATGTCGGTTATTCGTTTCGTTTTGTAGGCTCGAGAAAATGACGTTTATTGCGCGAATGTGCTAAGTTTGCGACATGTAATTGTGCAGTATGCGGTCAGCGTGGATATAAAATCACGAGATGTTCCCGTTATTGCGTACTTTTTTCACCTCTGTTACTGGTCAGACTGTATTATTTACATCGTCCGTATATTTTTAGCACAGGGAGAAATTATTTCTCCGTAAAAAGCTCAAAAAGATACATATGGGATTTAATTTCCGGACGCCAATGCCCGGCAGGTTCTCCTGCCAGCCACCAAAATTGCTTACAGCTTTGAAACGAAGTACTGTGACTTCCTTTGTACGATTAATGGTCTTGCGATTATACCGTGCTTGACGTTGCTTCTTTTAACGCTAATGCTAAATTAAACGATAGTTCATAGTTGCAATAAAGTAATATTTTAAGTATCTTTGGTCAGAATGTACAAAAGAAATTCAATGTGTAGCAAGAACCCTATGATCCTAATACACAAAATTACAAATGATCCTAGCAATATCCTGCACAGAATACTAATGCTGCTACAGCTATAAGCGCCAAGGAGTATCTTGCACGAAGCCATATTGGCTACGGAGTTAAAGGCTAGAATCCCCAATTAGTGCACGCAAATTGAAATATCTCATCGCGACAAGGAAATTTTTCATAAATTATCACACGATATACCGTATGTTCCGTAGAAAATGAGCAATAAAACAAGAAGAAATATTCTCCACAAGACGCAAATCCTCCAACTACCCTGTATACTGAAAATACTTCTCCAAGCATCGCTCAAATAACACAATTAATTAATTCCATGATATTGGATACGAACGGTTCGTATAATTTTGGAAATCATGTTTCGTACTATTCAAAACAGTGCAATTCGAAACTCAAAATCCATGCAAATGTGTACCTTTGGTTCTAAAGATTAATAAACATAACATTCATAATAAAAATACAATTTTTTTTTATACATAGTTACTTCTAAAATTTCATTTGTACAAAACTAACAAAATTCATTCGATACATATTCAATACAGTACTGTATGATCAAATTAATTTTTAACAGTAATATTCCCGACTTTGTAATTGAAATTCCTTGTTATTCTAGGATTATCAAAATGTTTAATCCTGCTACTCGCGTTTCATGCTATTCGAGAGATGGCTGTACAAATATCCATCATAAATTTCAAAATTTCGCCAAGCAAACCCTATTTTGCGGAGGTCATTCTGGGATCTCTTCTTCCTTTTGCTTCCACCGACCGGAGGACTTACGAGCTGTGCTGCAAAGTCAAAAGGGCCAGAGCCGGGTACTTAAACGCGTGATATATGCGATATACATTCGATGCTGCCCACAGGTACTTACCTGCGAGAACAGGTACGATGTAAGATCGACTTCTACACGTGTTCCTCTACTTTACATTGCGGTGAGTAATGCGCCACGGACCTGGCATTAAAAGCGCCCGTAAAGACGGCTTTGCCAAAGGGCACACCATGCTTCGATGACTGTCATGGGAACTTTGCAACACGAGGATAGAAGGGTGGATCAGCCTCCGTAATAATATGCCATTAAAGCAGCGCTACGAAAAATTTCGTGGTTCTCGATTATGTGCTAATGTATTTTCTGTGCGAATCTTTCGTTCGACAGACTGGAAATAGACGCGACATCAGGACACGTTCGTCTTTTCAATGTAAATCGCAAAATCGCTATTGTATTGTAATAATCGATGAGTTGAAGTGATATCGGAATAGTCATCGGAGCGGGGCGAAGCGAGAAAGATATTTTACGTGATAAAATGATATATATAGTTCGAGATAGAAGTACCTCGTCGTTGATTTTAATTACTGATATTTAATAAACAAGTATCGATAGATTGTATCAATGTTGAAGGAAGGTTGAGACTGATAAAATTGAAATTCACGTAACGATCATTCGTAGCTGGGTTATAAGCGAGCTATTGAATCGCATTACTCAACGATTCCACATTTAATATTGCAAACATTGTTCGAAATGCGGGGGGATTAATTTTGCTTCGCGGTTTATTGCAAATACCGTGCATATTGCCATCTAATTTACTAATTGAAGAGTAGCAGATTTTACGGATATACTCGATAGATATTACTATTATTAGTTCGTAGATTATTACGAATATTTCCTCTTCGACGGCGGAATACCGGACACTCGTCCAATCTCGTATCCGATTTTCATTAAATGTGTAGTCAATTTTCGTTATTAGGGCTTTTACGTTAAATACATCATACATTTAACGTATCGTGTTTTCCCACTCGTTAATTTCAATTTTCCCGGCTTAATTGTAATTAAAATTCATTACTGAGAGCAAACATTAAGCGCTTCGTTATAACGTGAAATGGCTGAGTATATATCCATATATACAGATCTATATATAACATTATAATATTAATCTTTTGTTTCGAACGTTATTTAGTTTTTAAACCCTTCACGGGTACTCCGTTGCTCAAGTAACTATGGTGCACGACCCGACATTGTTGTTCCGGAGTTTCGCATTACACGTCTGTTTTCCTCCAAGAAGTGTACCTACTAATTACCTGCTGCGTCAGTCTCCTCGTTAGCCGTAGACGAGTGCGAGAGAACGCACACCAACCTCGAGAAGAACAGAGATCGAAAATGCAAGCAGTACAGAGTGAGAGAAATTTCCAAATGAATGTTAAACCACCCCAGAAAATCCGACAGATTGAAAATTTCGTTGAAAAATCTTCCAAATGTATATCTTGTACAGTAATCAAGTAGAGAGACATTAACGTGCGATTATTTTTAATCGTTTCACATTGAATTCGATTAAGTTGCTTCCGCGAGACACAATCGGTTAGCAAAACGGTACGAAAGGTAAAATGTGGTAGTTATTTAAAACAAATAATGAACGTTGTATATCGGATCGACCGATGGCAGTTAATTACATTAAACATAATTGCGGCCTGCGGTATTTCGCGTGAAATCAGTGGCGCGTTGCGAGCCAACGCACGCCAACAATTATCCACAGTGGAAATGGTAAATATCAACCGGTTAACGATAAACTGAAGCAAATCAACGTTGTCATGCGATTTCACGTGTATTTTCTTTCGTCCCGGTCCAACGTCCAATTACTTATCCAAGCACGAGTTTCCACGTTTACTCGAACGGCAATTGTTTCCTTCGACGACTCTTCCTCCTAATTACTCGTCGACGGGGAGCCGTTCGTTAGGAGGACCGAGCACCATAGAAACGGAGACGATGCTGGTAAAGGAGCAATCAAGGAAAAAAGTAAAAGGGAGTAAGAGAGGTAAAAAAAAAGGGAGAAAGACATCGAGGAGAATGGTGAGTTCGGTAAATCGAACGGCAAGATTCGACGGACGGGACGGAAAAATGCAAAGGGACGAAAACGAAAAGAGGGTCTGACGGTGAGCGCCAGTAGTATGGTCCATTCATGGCGGACAGGCGCGTTTACATGAAATGAAATTGCAATTCAACGATTACGTACGGTTCGCAGGTTTTAATAATACTTGAAAATACACAAAGGGGACGTTAACTCTTTTGTGTACTCCCATTGCACACTGCCGCGACCTCGTAAATAGTAGAAATTAAATTCTCTATAGCATTTAATAGCGGATAAAAGGGTATTAAATGATATTCTTTAATGAAGTTCTTTAAACGAGTGCTCGATGAACCGCAGGAGAATGAGATCAAAGGATGAGAGAGGGATAAAAAGTGAAAGACACGTTTGGAGGAACGTAAAACTCTGACAATGAATGCACATCGGTGTTAAAGCGGTTGAAGACCGACAGGGGCAGCCTTTTGTTGCACTCCGGACGCTTGCCATTATTCGAATTGGTAACACTCAACAGCTCGAAGAACTCAGCTGCTACAACCATTTGTTGTAAGAGTCTGAGTCTTTGTTTATTAAGCACTTTTTAGATCAATGACCAACCGTCAATACTTCTTACAAATGACCCTTAATTCTCGCAATAAAAACTAATCAAGGTCTTAATATTTGCCTGATAATTTTCTGCTACAAATTATAATTATCAATTATATCACTGATTAACCCTTTGCCGTATTATTTCTTTTGTGACTGCCTCCGCAATAATTCAGGATGAAATCGGTAAAATAAAAATTGATCAGTGATTCATGATGTATCATGTAACTTAAGGTAATATTAACACTAGAACTACCAAACCAGTCAAAATGACTGGTACACAATTTTTTAAAAAAATTCTCCAATTTTACATAAGAGTCATAGAGTAAATATTCTACGTCTATATCAATAAACATAAATCACTCAATCCATCAAATTTTCCGCCGCTTCATTCCCCCTTTTTCAAAGTACTTATTTAATTTATTAAAATATGATAGATTTGGGGCCGGTAGTTCTAGTGTTAATATTATAGAATAGTTCTATCGTATCACGTCTCACTGATGCATTCAATTTAGTAGATTCTGCAAAGCTTGAAAATTTTCTTTATTGTGTGACAAGAGGTTAAAGTGAACGAAAATTTTAAAACTAACAATTAACTCAACGTCTCAATTTCTATCTGATATTAATTTTCCTCTACACATTGTAATTTTCAATTGTACCACAGATTAAGGACAAAGAAAACTCTCAAACCATCAATTAACTCACTGTTATCACCATGCCACTTTTAATCTCTAAAGAAATTTCTAACCATGAATTTACACTTCCAACATTCAAAATCGATGAAGAACCGATGAATAAATCACAACAATTTTACAAAACTTCCGCGACTGAAAATTTGTCAACCATCGATTTCCGGCTGCTGTAGACGTCAAAACTCGAGACTTGAAAAAAGTTTTCTTCCATTCCCATACCTAAATCGCGTAGCTCGTCAAAAAAGTGTTTGCGGTAACCGCGATGAATGAAACTCGTGTGTCGGAAAGCATACCAACTTTTACGGTCAATGGGGGATCGTCGTTTCAACAACGAAGAGGAACTATCATCCTCGAAGAGGCAGACAGTCCTTTCTTGGAAGCACCGGCCAATCTTGAAGGGACTTTCATCGTTTTATCTGCACTTACATCCATGTATATGTGTCTGTCAGTCGTCGTAAGGTTCCATCGAATGCACCGGCTCGACTTGATTGCCGTAATACTGGGAAAAAGCTTAACGAACTTGGATTGTTGCTTCGTTGGCCGTCGAAACGCTGTCAGGAAGGTGGATGAATGTCTAACAAAGTTACGAGACGTTTGTTGAACGAACGTAGAGGCGCGTGGCACAATATACCGAAATTACAATGGGTTGAAGTTGAAATCTATTTAAAAGCAAATTTCATGGGAAACTTGAGCTATTTCGCAGGGTGCTTTCGAAACGGTCGCGGCGTTAATTAATTGCAGACTATGCCGACAGCGTTTCCAATTAACGTATACGTTGGAAATTAGAATAGGTTGTTGGTATTCTTTTGATTTAAAGTCATTCGTTTTTTTTTCGGTTACGAAAGATAGTATTACACATTGTACAGAGAGTTACGATCGATTCAATCGTGAACAATGTAAGAGTTTCTTTTTCTCTTCGACTATTGACACACGTTGCTTGCATTTTGGCTTTTCACGTTGCACTTTTGTCAATCTTTTTCACCTCGATTGATACGGAGGTAGTATATACTCCATTGTTTTCAAACTTGCCGAACAATCGAAGAATTATCACGGCTAGGGAGTTAAAGGCTTTGATCGCCATTTAGAACGACCCAGTTCCAATTGTAGTTTGTCTCTTAAAAATATTTCCTACGTGAGACACATACCGTAATCTTTATCCTATCTTGAAATCCATCGATAACCGTAGCTTCTAATGAAGTTACAATACTTAAAGTTACAATAGAAAATCATGTAGTCGTTAGAGTTTTAAGAAAAGTTTGTTACAACTTTTCTCATGGCGAAGTTAGGAAAAGAATACAATAAACGATGGATTGTTATCATTTTAAAGGATGAAACGTGAGATTGCAAACAGGAAGTAGGAATGTCTGATGCGTAAAGCGAAGTTTATCGGACAGAGATGAATCACCGATGGAAGTAAAATGCGAGCGACGCGTCGAGAGAAAAACCGTTGGGTCAAAGTAAATATTTTCCGCGAAGCGCCGTATATTAGATGGCTACATTTTTCCGAGCCGACTGCCGTCACGAACGTAAAAAAGCTTGACGAATGACTATCGTCCGATCTAATGGGAAATAACCCATGAATTCTGACTTGTCGGGTTGCGCGCCAAGTAAAACGAAGTTTATTAAGTGCACCGTGGAGGAAATTGGTGACCACGTAGAAATATAAAGCTGGAAGAAAATTGTGTAAGGATTAACATTTCCTTGGAATTCTATGTGAATTGTATTTTAGAAGTATCTACCGTTGAATTTAATAATTCAAAGTATTTTCCCATGTGCACGAGGTAGATCGAAGGAGCTAGGTTTCCAACGATATGAAATTTCGAACGTTGTTGAATTATTTCTACGTTATCTTCATAATATTTGCTGTACATGCGCCCTATTAATAATTGACGACACTGGAAGCGTCGTAAAATACTCAGTTTTCATGCAGACACAGTTTCTCCTCCGTTGTTTCGCGTTACATCGAGGAGTACGTGCTTCACGAGAACATTCTGATTCTGAGTAATCGTATGAAAGAACAGTGAATTTGACTGCTGTTTCTTCGCTATTTTAATAACAAACAATACCATATGATATCACCAAACTTTAAACCCTTTTCCTTACAATGACGTGTGGCACACGTGACGCGGTAAATGGAATAGAGAATTTTGAAGTTTTCCAGAAACTGTGTCATTGAGAATATCAGGAGATGTTAAATTAGTTCTATGGTATAACCCCTTGCCTTACGATTTCTTCTGTGACCGAACACGAAATAACTCAGAATTAATTGTTAGAATAATAATCTATGACTGATTTCTGATATACTGGTATAAGTTAACGCAATATTAATAACATAATACTAATTTCAACGACTCCTCACCTGCTGATATTTTCAATTTAACAATTTTTGGAAAATCTAAAAATTTTTTAATCCATTTACCGTGACATGTGTACCATACGTCATTGTAAGGCAAGAGGTTAACATTGCGTTCACTTATACCGGTATCAATGATATATTATTATTCCTACTGTAATGTACCGACTCACCCACCTATTACTATTGCATCAGACAACTTTAGCGAATCTTTTGTATACACAAATATTATATATCGCAGCAACATTCTTACTCGTTCCCGAGTCATCCTTCCAAGTCCAAAAATCCTACTTTCGTACTTTGACATTTCAACTCCCTAACAACATGATCCTACTCCCACTTCCTTTTCAAAAGCCTTTAAAAATCCTGAGTCCCTTTCCGCCAAGGTTCTTATTCATCAAGTTCAGTTTGGTTCATTCATTTCAATTCTCATATATTACAAACTCATCGTCATTTCATTCATATTAAGTTCACAACTCATTGCTAATTCTAAGTCATTGCTAATGCAAAATCTTGCAAGTTCAATATTCATTTCAACGTCAAGTTCTCATTATTCTCTTATTCTCGCTATTATTTCACTTCTGTGTCGCTATCCGAAAGAGACAACGTTCAAATATAACATAAACTCAAAAAACAAAAAATTCTCTCATTCCAGTGGATCCAGAAGAGCGAATAACCTTATTCACCATTATACAATAATTAATTCTTACTTACTGCGCGTTCAGTCACAAAATAAATCATAAAAGAAGGGGCAATTTCTACACTGATATAAATTCTCTGCCGTTGCATATCATTTAAAAGTGTACGATCGAATGTAACTTTCGAATTAATTCCCCAAAGACGAAATTTTCCTATGAAATTAGAGACTGGTGTAATACACCTAATTTTCAAATCCTAATTTCTCCATCCCAGTCTCGTATTTCGACTAGAAGGGAGTTTCCGTGTATAATTTTCGTAGTAACCGTGTCGAGGTGCAGTGTATTTGATTGCTAATTCTTCGCTCCAGATCGGCGCATCTCCTTTGACGTGTATTCGCGCGCACCTCCTGCCGAGAAATGCTTGCCGATATTGAATATCCGCTCGTCTAAGTCTGCATCTCGTCGTGGTTATACGAGAAATTGCTTAACGAACAGGATATAGAACGGAACGAGGTACCCTAATTTCCAGAACGAATATACCAGCATCAACGTTCATCATCGAGCTTGCATTAAGATCGCGTAACATCTTCTAAAAGGAGGAAGTAGAAGGAAACCAAAAAAAAACACCGTGTATATGACAAAGATCGTAAAGTCAAAGGTACAGGAAGATGAAAATATGCCATCGATTAGTATTCACCGGTCAATTTATAAACGAAATCGACGAGGCTTCCGAAGGAAGCACGCTCATTATTGCAACTTGGTGCGTTCGGTTCTTGAATATTCATCCTGTACGGCTGTTTCACAATGCGCCATTGTTGCATTTCAATAGAATGGCGCTCATTGTTCAAATGTAATGCTTGCAGGAATCGCGTGGAGGGGTTTTCGCTCATAAACACTGACAAGCGTGAGAACTACGCGAGCCACGAGCTTTCGTTGCGTACTGATTTTTCCGCTGACGCGTGGTAGCATCGAATTTAATCTCTCTGTTCCTTTAATTAATCTCTTTGCCCTGCTACGTCGTGTCTGTCCACGGCGGAGCTTCGAAATTACATAAATCAAGCCGGCTAGAAAACAACGTCAGCGTCTGGAAAGGTGTAATTACAGACAGTAATTATATCGTCGTTTCAAAGGTTACACACGAGGATCGTGCGTTTACGGGAACGGAGTCTGCCTAAAAAATCTGTCTCTACTCATGGTCAGAATGAGAAAGGAACGGTGTCGGTGGAAAAGCGAATGCTTTCACTGTAAATTTACTTTCGTCTTAATGAACGTTAACGTTGTGTTTCGTAGTAGGCCTTTCCTCGGCGCTCTCTTTTCTCTCTTTCTTTCTCTTTCTTACCGCGACATTAAATACCATTGCCCTCGGGAGTCAAGTAGCAATTTTCCTCTTAAGTGGACGACAAACGAACGCGTAAATGGAAGCATATCAGATTTCTTAGGAAAACTGGGAAAATCATATACAATTTTCTTGATTCTCTAATCTTTCTGTTACAAAATACCTCGCTCTATGATACTTCGACGTGATATTGTATCATTATAATTAATTTGAAGAATCCATTACCTATAGAACAAATAAATTTTTCCTTATTTATAAATAATGTTCCTCCATATAACATTACCCTCTGAAGGTGTTACATTACCAAAGAATCCGCAACTTATTGCCACAAATAAATAAGATTCTTTTTTTTCTATTAGTAGAGTATTAATATAACGTGCTTCTATCGGCTCGTCCTATAATGCGACTAGGTGCCTATAGGGTTTATCGATGATTAATAAATAAATAAAAACAGAAACAGTAAAAGTGTAAAAGTGTATAAAAGGCAACAACAAATATAACAACAAAACTAGTAAAAGACATATAATACTGTATGACATCAGTCTGAATAAAATACACATTTGCACCTAATATATAAATACTAGCTGAAAGTTCTCGTGCTTCGCTACGGTTTCATCGAAACTAAAAAAAAACCTTAAAATTTCGAATTTTTCAAAACCCATTCTTAGTGAGCACCTAAGACCCAAGGGGAAGGTATGTTCCAAATTTCATTGCAATCCGTTCTGTGGTTTTTGAGATTTCGTGATGAGTGTGTGAGTCAGTCAGTCATTTGATCTTTATATATATAGATAGATCACTGGTTGACGTAATCATCATTTGATCGCATTGATTTAAACCGAACATGGATTTTGAAACTATAAACAAATACGTCACAAGTGGTCAACGAGGTGCGCGATATAGAGGGGTGAATTTCGCTTGACAAATTCACAGGGGCTCTTCCTTCTTCGACGCGCTTACAAGCGGAATTGCTTAATGACAATACTCGTTCTCCCGTTCACTTAGTTTAGTACGATGCCAATGGGGAAACCACGATGTAAGTGGATGGTGTCCTGTGTGCTTCTAAGCCCTTCTACGGTTAAGTGCACCGAGAGATGCTTACCTAAGGGTGCAGTCGCACTACCCGATGAGTGTGCGCGACAAACTCGAGGGGATATCGCGAATAATATGGGGTATCGTGGTTTTTTTCCCCCATGTTCGCATCCCGTTCTTCGAATTTCACACCGCGGTGGAAAAGAATTTCTCGATATTTTTTAATTTCATCGTCACCCCTGTATTAACCACTCGACACGGGTTTATCCGCCACGTACGGTCGGGCTAAGTGGACATAACCATCGTGGACAGACCGCAGGGGAGGAAATTATGGCATGAAAGGGTAGACAAATATTTTTAAATTATATATCTATATTATAAAGAAATAATCTGAACGATGGAATTAGCGGAATATATGGCGTAAATATAGATTTCGTGAAAATTGAGGATAGTGTAATCCTCAGCCTGTGCTGAAGTCTTGATTTGCATAACAATGATAGATAAGTACGGATAATCAATTAGTGAATTTAAATAAGAATTGTCATCTCTGAGAGATTTTTCCTAAAATGAACACTCTTAACACTTTATCGACAGGTGTTTTTTTAACACCCTCCCACTTTTGACCGGCCACTTGAACGTAAATACTTTACTGATACCGATATCTCTTCGAAAATTACAAATTCTCGTCACTGAGTCTTTAGCACAGTAAACCGAAATGATAAATAACAATTTGTTAATACTCGTGGTAATCAATTAATAAATTAAAAGTCCAAAAGTGTTAGGCCCAAAAAGCCTATTAATCGGCTACCAGTCGGTAAAGTGTTAAATCAGGTAAAATGGAAAAATAACATAAGATTATTATTGCTGTCTCTCCTTCATTCTGTATCCCCATCTATATAAATATACTTGATATTTATAATAGATATAATCTTTTAATAAACCGAATTTTATCTATAAATTGTAACTAACAAAGTGTATAACTCACAAATCTCCCCGCTTCATATAAACCAATGTCGCATGGAATTCAAAAGTTTCACGAGTATAACTGAAGAGCTCATTTCACGGAGAAACACCGACCGTAACCATTCGAGGAGAGCTAGGGCTGATAACCGGAAAAAAGTCCTTTATATGGGATGGTGTTCGAGGGCGTAGTTAGTTTCACGGCACAACCCGTTCACTGTCTTTCTTTCTACCTTTTTTTTTTATCGCCGAGGCACGTGGGCGGAGGTACGCATGCTGTCAGATCAAAAGCAGGAAAATGCGGGGGAGCTGCGGCTGCGTCCGGCAGAAACAATGAAAGCAAATACGGGCAATGGAAAACTACCGGCACAAAAGGACGAAAAAGCGGTCATTGCGAATTACAAAGGACCATGCGGAAAAGAACCGTGGATATTCAGTTTGTGCAAACACGCGAGCGAATAAAAAAACAGACCGTGAGCAGACTGCGCGGGTCCGATATTGCCAAAAACCGGCGATCACTACTCCCCGATATTGCCAATCGTGAACTTGTTTCTCTCGATGAGAACCACGGTGATCATGGAGATCGATCCGGGAATGAAAATAATCTCCAAAGCGAGCGGAACAGATGCATCGTCCAATATATTCCATCCCTTCCACTTTTACTTCGAAAAATATCTGTAAAATGCCAACGAATACTAATGTAACGCTTATCGTACCGATACACGGTATAACAAATGTTTCTCCTACAAGTGCCGATTCTCCAACCATGGGAAATAGTATCGTGAACCACAAATAACGGAAGTACATTCTCGAATGGTATCGTAGTAGAGAAGTGGAAGTCTGTTCCGTAGAATCGCGGAAATATCGAGGTGCAGTTCTTTCTCTTCGAACGTGCGGTCTAATAAAGTACGTAAAATCAAATCGAGAATTCTACGATACGTGTAGATGGTAGGAACCCAGGTGTTCGGATAGGAGAAGGCCACAGATGCTAGGTACGAACGTGAAATCGAGCATGAGACAATACTATCTCGTTGTACCATGCTCTTACTGTACATGGAGTACGATTGAATTTACAAACGCGTAAAGATACATTTGTGTATTACAGACTCTTGGATAAACCTGTGCCACGATGTACATCATATAACTACATTCATCGTAATGATAACGGAAGAATCATCGTTGATATGAGTTTTAACCATGACCATTTGTAATCCTATATTACAAAGACCAAATCATTTTCAACGGCTGGCTCATTCTCGCGTAAGTAATTCAATTTTTGCACACGTACCATCCGGCTGAGAGTACGACGTAAATGCACACAGAGAGATCTCGTCCGCGCATTTCTGTGCGCGGCAAAGGCACCGAAGTAATTGCGAAAAAGAGTTATTCCGCTGTCCAGCTGCCTTTCACCGAAAGCACGCTCCCTCCGGCAGACCGGCATTGACCACCGAGGGACATTAAAGCTCCGAACGTTGCTTTTCACTGAGATGCAAATCCACGGTCTTATGACCGAACCCTTTTCGAACGGTCGCCCTGTGTGTTCCTGAATACGCTCAGCTTGCGAAATCGCGATCGCACCGGCTGTGTTAACAGATTAATTTCACGTATCGAGATATGATCCACGACCGACTTTA
Source organism: Cerceris rybyensis (assembly GCA_910591515.1). Lineage (NCBI taxonomy): Eukaryota > Metazoa > Arthropoda > Insecta > Hymenoptera > Crabronidae > Cerceris > Cerceris rybyensis. The sequence continues at coordinate 14,588,751 of OU342790.1, forward strand.
GAAATTATACGCGAGCAGATTAACGTACACACTTTAAAAGTTTTCAATGGTATTCTGCAAAGTGATTAAAAATGTTAAGCGATATAATTACTTGAGGTCTATATACTTTTTTTAACATCTTATGCGCGTAACTTCTTCAGAAACTATTTAAAAGTGAGATCACTAATTTACATGGTAATTATATACAGTATTATAGAAAATGTTACGTATACGTATCATGAAAATATTTTCTTTGAAATATACTCAGTTTTCTGACTATCGTATATGCATCGAGTACTAATGAATTATACATCGTCTAAGTCTTCAATCGATTTCCCAACCCGTAATGTACGCCATTTGTAATTTCACGTTGCTCACATTACCATCCATTAGCCTCGATAAAATCCTTTCTCACATTTAATACTATTATCTCTTTCATCGATACACCCAACCATGTATGTACTATGACAACACCTTAGCCTAATGAGAAAATGTTAATTATAATGCTTTGTTTGCGGAACTACGTAAAAGTAGCGCGTTAACGTAATCATAGAGAATGCAGAGAGGAAGCGTGTAAGGAGTAGGTAAATTCGTTGAGTGTAGGAGAAACAAACCTTGATTACACGAACCGCACACTTACTCATTCGTATTCCGCATTGCCGTCGTTATTATGATTCTTCGTGCAAGCGCACATAACGAGACGATCCATGGCATAGACGAAAAACATCGTCGTTGCATTTACTTTACCCCCGTCTTAATTTGTGGGATCGGCGCGACAGACGGTATTTCCAATTGAGCAGACCACGAGCCGAGGGGTTGTTTCGTGGTATCGATACACGGACACTGGCGTGCACTCGTTTTCGAGTGCTGCCGTGCACTTTGAATTCTCTATCCTCGTGTCCATTATACTCGAAGCACTCTTGCGCGCTCGTATTGCCGGTAATAATTCGTACGTCTGACTGTGAAGGGGGAAAAAGTGTCGGGGGTTCGTTGGAAGAACAAACGACAAGTGGGAACACGTGCAACGATCCCGCATTTGATATTGAGAATGGAGCGTTTCAGGACTCTCGTTTTTTTCTCTCTATTTCACTCTCTCTCTTACTCTCTCACTTTCTCTCTGTCTCTCTCCCCGTTTTTTTTTGGTGGTGGTGCGTTGGCTTGCATTTTTTCACGTTGTCAAATAAAGGATTTCCCTGTCCTCTACGAACCTCGCGATACGACTGTAACAGCGGGAAAATTGCAAATGTCGAACGGACACCTAATATCGAACTGAGTGTTTACAACTGTTACTTCGTCGATTGGCAATCACTTAATCTACGCTACAAATTGATCGGAGCAGGGATGGGAATTTTTCAATTTCACGGTTTCGTGGAACGTAGGGAATTATCCAACCGAGACGAAAAGATCAACTGAGTGCAAGGGGGTGAATCTTTCTCTTACAATTCTTTAAACGGATCGAACGAACGTATCAACTGAATAATTCTATACCTGTGTATCTATATCTGTGTTGTATAGAACGAAAAGATCGGAGAAACGGATGAAAGAGTAATCATGTGAATATCATCGAATCGTTCGTAGTTCATATTCGAAATTGCTACTGCTCCCAAGATCGTTCCATCCGACTCAGTGAGGTTTAGTTTGCTAATTCACGAACGCATGCGTGGTTACCCGATGCCGAGAATAAACGGTAGGAAGGTAGGAAAAGTTCTTGGAAAGGAGACGACTAGTCGGTTACGGGGGCGAGAAAGAGAAGGTGTCGAGAGAAAAAGAAAAAAAGGAAAGGGGGTCGAGAGGCAAATCGGAGGGAGAACGTGCTCGAGAGAGTCGAGGGAAAAACCGGGGTGTATGCGCGATTCCATTGAGCAGGGGCACATCTGCCGCGGTGCATTGTGCTGCACGCTGCGCTCATCCCCGTCATCGGATCCACGCGATGCAACTACGGTTTTCGAGAAGAAAAGAGCGAGCGTGATCGGTAGAACTGAAAAGCGAGACGGAGATAGGATGGATGTATAAAAAGAGAAAGAGAGATGAAGCGAGAAATAGAGAGAGTAGAATGAGAGAGAAGGAAGAAGAGAGGACCCCCTTTTCAGTCTCGTGCCAGACCTTTATCGAGTTATATCGTCATATCGTCATACCTGCCAACCAATAAATCTGAGCGAGCCCTTTCAGCGAGGCATCCGCTCGGATTTATGGCGGAATTAATATTAGATCCACCGAAAATATCGTCGATATATCGGGTTACGCGATTATCTGGCAAAAGTTGGTACGGAAAAAAAAGGCGCGAGAACGAACCGTCCACGGTGAATCCGGTATCCGCATCGGATATACTTTGCGCCTGAAACCCCGTAAAATATGCTTCGAATCTAACAGGGGCGAGCGAATATTTGATTTATTCCCCTTTCGTTCTTAAATATCTTCGAAATCCGTTAAAACTTCCGTACGGCCAATACCGTTTGATCGATTGAAATTGTACTTCAAAATTGTCGATTTCATGGAACGCTAGCTCAACGAATCCCACTTGGAACGTTATGAAAAATCGAAGCGTGGAAACGAGCTTGCGTGGCGATATAACATAAAGAGTAAAAGTGTAAGAGACGGAAACAGAAATGATACACGGAGTAAAAGCTGGTGTTGGTGCTTACTACTGCTTCTGCTGCTACCGGAGCAACAGGAATTCCGTTCGCTCGTTGCCTCTCTTCGCTTATAATCTCGAGTATATTTTTCATGGCGGCGCGTTACGTTACATATTTATGTCGCGCCCGGTGTCCAACTCCTTTCATGTCACTGGATATGCACAAGTTGCACGAACGTAGGACGAGGCTCGCGTGGCTCTTACAACGCAGCACCCATTAATAATTTAGCGAGCCGAACAAAAGGGCGGTACTTGAATTTGATGTTGCTGTGGGTGTACATACATACGTACGTATATACTTGAGTGTGTGCACCTCTATCTCTGTTTTCCTACTCCGCCTTCGTCCTCCTCCTTTCAGTTATCCGTGACTCTCTATTCTTCTCTCTTTCTCTCTCTCTCTATCTTACACTCTGTATACCCTTTGTATCCCTTGTATCACGATATATAAATCCTTTTCACCGTACGTCCACCCTCTTCAGAGAGAATCCTGACGGACGGGGATGAAAATGGGAGCTTACACGCGATTACAGACCCTCCAACGGACCCTCCGGCCAGTTAGCCTACTTTTGGATAACTTTTGACATTGCACTCGACCAACTAAAGTGGTTAACTGGACGACGAGGGCCTATTGTCGAATTTCCGACGAATTAACGATCTGTCAACTTGCCTGAATTTGTTCTGCTACAGAGACAAACGGTACCACCGTCATTTCCCAGTTCGTTGACTCAAAATTATCCTCGTTGATACGACCACAATTCTAACGTAATCAGTGTCGATTTTTTCTTACAGTATTACATTCGTGCAATTAAAAAAAATGGGGATGTTTTTTCTACCGAAGGTTTTGCAAGGTAACAAACGTTTCTGTGTTAAAAGCAACACTCTTTGGTTTTCTCAAGTGGAGATTTTTCAAAGTTAAACGAAATAGAAGTCTTTAAACAAGCTCCAAATGAGAACTTTGTTCTTATTTCTTGAAACTGGTTCAGTCAGCGACGTCTTGTTAAACATATTATTCACATTGCTCTTTAAACTCACGTGGTACCACTTCCTCTTTGTTTCTTCTCGCGCCCTACATTTTTCAGTTTCATTTTCACTGACATTTTCTCCTTGTCGTATTAATTGAAAAATCGTTTCCCTCTCATCTTCACCGTCCCTAGTATTACGTTTCCCCGGGGTGATAGAGACCGACCGATTATGCCGGTCATTGAATTTTTCAATCACTCTTTATTCGCGCCAGCATGGTGTACAAAGGGTGTGCGCGATCACGATCAAAGATCGTTGTATTCATGCACTACGATCGTACGCCTTTCACGTGTCTTGGATTTACATACGGGGTTACGGCTCCATTCGTCGGGGTAAAACGAAATAATCTCGTTATGTAAATGGACACCCAGTGACACCACAGCCACCTCTCGACGGACATCTTCGTCACGGTTCCCCTCATAACTTCCATCTTCCCTATCTCTTTCCCACTCTTTCCCAAACTTCGCGCCACTTTCTTCTCCAAGAGAAACTATAAACGCTTTCCGAGAATAAAATTTTTTGCAACATCCTTCTATTTAATTTTGCAACATCTCGTATCTTAACACTTTAAAAATCGATAGTCTACTAATAGAGCTTTTCGACCCAACGCTTTTGGAATTTTAACTTATTAATTCCATTATTTAGAATTTTATCTGATTCGTTATTAAAAGTTTCAAAATGACTTGTACTGATTTTGTTAAAGACGGTGAAATTTTGAGAGCTGTGTCCCGTTTAATTCTCTATATCTACCTTGTAAAACGTGATAGAGTAAATCAATTTACTTGCGAATTAGATTTTCTTCCTTCTGAAGTACTTATCTAGTGTCTCCAAATATACTGAATTAATAGTCGGCAGTTCTTGTGTTAATAAATTGTTACTTATCATTGTGCTTTACTGTGCCTACGAATCAGTTCCGAAAATTTGTAATTTTCAAAGAGATATCGCTATCAAGGAAGTTTTTGATACCAAGTGACCGGTAAGAAGTGAATAAGATGTTACAAAATACCAGTCAGTAAAGTGTTAATACCTTGTAACGGAATTCTCAAGGTTCCATATAAATAACTTGAAACGAGTAGGACAGGAATGATTTTCAAATTCAACCGTAGGATTTGATTAACGCGCCTGTCCTCCCAGTCTTTCGTGCTTAAGACATCGAGAGGATTACGATGAAATAAAAGAACAGCAAACGTTCCCGCTGAAGCGAAGTTAACAGGAACCGGCGAAGTTAATTAAGAAATGATAATAAGTCATTCGACGCATGACGTCGGCGGGGCCTTATTTATACGAGAACTCGTGTAATCGTCTCCACGATGGCCGGCTCGTCGTAAAGTTATGCGACAGTAGCATATGTACGAAGATTATGACACCGGCTCGTTACTCGAGAGTAGTCTTACGAGCATTCAACACGAGAAAGTCGCGTCCAGTCTTATTACGGGTGCAGCGTGCGCGCGAGATTCGTCGTAAATTAAAGGAACGAAGGGAGCAATCAGCAATCTCGCAATAGACCGTCGAGATAAGGCTCCTCGTTGAATCTCGTTTAAGGCAAGTGTGTCTAAACGAAGGCGCAACCAAACGGAGGACAGCATCGTTTCTCGTATTATTATTTCTTCTCTCTAGTTGGAAATTCCACGTCCATTGTCCTGGGTCAGTGACGGCGACGAAATGTACGTTCTTTCTTCCTCTCTTTCTTTATTTCTTTCTTTCTTTTCATCCTTCTTCTTCATCGTATGTTCTTTCCGCTCGTAGACGAGACTTCGAGAGATAAATATGTAGAGAGTCGTTGGCCTTACTGAGAAAACTTCCTCTCCTGTTGCACGAGAGACGCATATGCATGGGGGTTCGTGAAGGAACGTCATCGTTTTGCACGCGAATCCGGATGCAATTTCGTCCTTCTTTTCTCTCCTTTATATTCTATCCTCCTTCGTCGCGTTTTCTCGTCGTAAATCGTACCTAATCTCATTTTCAGGACACGATTATCGTCCGTAATTTAGATCGTATTATCGTACTCGATTGAACGTTCCTACGGAGTTATTTATTGCGCTATGCAAACAGTCGTTATCTCTTTGGAAGAGTCTGAACGGGATGCATCATCGTCTGCACTGTAATCTCCGTTATCACGAGTTTACAAAGCGCGGGAATTTTGAAGGGTATACAGACTTGTAAAGATCCTCGCCGGAAGTGCATAAGAAGGAAAATAAGCGGAAGAAAAGGGTGTATCTTGATACATAATGTTTATCTTTGTAGTCGAAAAATGGATGATTCGTTATCAACGAGTATTATTAAGAAACTGGAGAAACTGCAATGTCTAGTGATAAGGAGGATGATTACGTTAAGTCTTACGGAGTTACTCGATTACCGGGTAATTAATAAGAACGATAAGCGGACGTGGAAAAGTCAGTTAGCGCCAATAACTTACGATAAACAGTGAAATTACGAAGGACGTTTCAGAGAAACCGATAAGTTCTTCCCTTTCGACGTTCGATACGATGCCAAGCGTAATTCCTTTCGCGAAACGTTTTGTCACGTAACGTTCACATTTAAGTTAACCTCGTTTAAGTTACGTGTTCTCGTATTTTTATTTCTTCCCGTTCGATAATACAATTTTACATAGCCTTACAAACGACACGGTTCAACGACAGACATAAAAGGAAGAATGAAGAATCGGATAAGTCGATGAAAGAGAACGTAAAAAAGAATCGTCCCGAACGAGGTACCTCTTATCCAGTAAAATCGAGTAATAATACGATACCATGGCCGGTATATTATGATCCATTAGCGAAATCTCATCGTGCAAGGCTTTAATTATCATTAACGACAGCGAAATCGATAGCAGCCTGCGCCAGAGCTCGTCTCGCAGAGAGTCGATAAGCTTCCACCGACCACGGAATAATTCGCAACGATAGATTGTAGAATTGCAAGTACCTTGCTCATTCATGAGAGAATTTGTTCTCTCTTTTTATTTTCTTTCTTTTTGCAAACGTCGCACACACGTAAGCGCACATGTAAATTCTCCGACGTCCCTTCGAAGATTCCTTTCGCGGAAACGAGGAAACGTGGTTGTACAGAAATTGCTTTGCCGTGTTTCTGAGCTCGCGTATACGATCTATCTTTCCTCTCTTTTCTGTGTGTCTCTGTACCTTTTCCTCTCCATTTTCTTACTTCGGTGGCCCGTGCCATTATCTGTCAGCGCGCATGAATGGAATTCGGCATGGAGATGTAACGTGACTGTACGTCTCATCTTCGAACAATTCCATCTCCAGGATTTCCAACCATTTTCGTCCTTTTTGGTATCGACTGCTACGGTTATTTTGTAGGGAATGCATGGTTCGCGGATGGATTCGGAATTCACAGAGGCTACGGTACACGCATTGTAAAGAAATATTCGGTGGCGACGAAGAATAGAGTTGAAATTGGCTCTACTTTTGGAGAATTAGGGATTCTACTTTCGCAGACGAGATAGCGTAAGATGAATCGTGAATCTTGGGATTTAGAGGAGTTTCAAATAATTTCGAACGCAAAGGAATATAAATTATTTGTGTAGTCGAAGTTCTAGGCGGTTTTTGCTACGGTTTGACAATTGAAAGATGGCTAGGGGTCAGTAGAACCTTTTGTTTTCAACGGCCTATTCCTGCCATTTCGTTTTTGGAATTATCAAACCCAGTCTCCTAGAGCAGCGGTCGCCAAACATTTTAACCTCACGGACCAGTCAATTTTATGAATTGGTGTTATTCTATCAAGTAGCGTTTTCATAACTTTTCACGTATTGTTATGAATTGAATTATGTTTCAATGCATCTTAAAACATAACTTAACGTGGTGAGTAAGTATATTCCATATTTTTCTGGGCACCAGCGAAATTTTCTCGCGGACCACCACTTTGGCGACCGCTGTCATAAAGTAAACACTCCGCATAGTCGTTTAATAATTTGAGGAGGCTGGATTTGGGGATTCCAAAAGTAAAGGCCACAATTTACACATACAAATGATTTTCATCAATTATTGTACATTGTTTTGAACATCAAATTATAAATTTGTTGTATGAAATAATCAATAAATAGTGTGACTTCTAAATCAGCGCTTTCCAATATTTCCGGTCTTACAGAAGTCTTGTGACAATATTTAAGTACTAGGAAATCCCAGTATTCATGTATTTAATAATGTTTTTTATTAAAACACTAAACTTTTAGTTGACTAACAAGTTGTACGTCTCTTTTTCCCTATTTACTATTATTTTACTTAACCCTTAACAACATTTCAAGGAGTCTTTGGAAACGCTAATATAAATTATTGCAATAACCTTTATACTATATCCTGAATATCGCATAAATTATACATCGTCCACAATTTCCCATATTTATAAATCTTATATTTCATTTAAATATTGAGAAGAGGCGGTTGAAAATGGAATGATTCACCGCTCTCTAGCCATATTTAAGTTTTCGTACTGTATATTGAATACATCGTGACCGACATACTTTCCGATTAACGTCTTTTGACAGCATGCCAATTGACAAAGAGACGACGGAATTTGCTTACATTCCCGAAGTGTATTCATTATCTACAAATGGACTTTCAGATCTGTAATCACATTGGCAGTGCCTGTCTGTCTGTAAACGAGCCATATTGAGACCCTGCCCTGAAAAACGTCGTTGGAAGTAAGATAAATAAAATTTCCTCCTGAATGAACGTCGCACGGTAGACTATAACGCTTAAAAACGAGGGACGATTCGATTAAATTCTTTTTGGATGTCAGTTTGCATAAATATTTAAATCCAGTGTGAAATACCATTCGAAAAGTCTTTTGATCCGACTTGAAGGGACGAGCGCATCGTGCTCTCATCTTTCCTCTTTTCCTCTTTCTCTTCTTCGAGAATTCTGAAAATCTCTCACGGACAGACCTGCATTTGCTTCCCTCTTGCCCACTTTCTGCTCTTTGCCTCTTTCGACGAATATTAATTACGACCACTTCACAAAAGACACCGACCGGAAGTTTTTGCCGGTTATCAAATGCAGAACAGGTTAATTAAATTCTCACCGCTCGCGGTTCGTAAAGGGACCCTACACAACGTGCGGTACAATGCCGGGGTCAGAACACCCCGAGGCTCCGTTAATTAGGCACGCGATGAATGGCACTACATTCATCCGAAAACGCTTCAAGTCAGCCTCATGACTCCGCGTCATCCATTGCGCGTTCGAGTCTTTCATCGTTACGTGCAACCTGGTACACGCGTACCGTTTCTAATCGGTATCTCTAATATCATGTAATTATCCTCGCGAATTCTTTGCATTCCTTTGATCTCTTGAACACGAGAAATGCAATACAACGAAATAAAAGGGAAAACAAGAAATAAAGGAAGACGCTGTTCCTATCTACTCGAAGCTGGAATACAATCTGTGATTTCGAAATGGAAAGCTGTGATAATACCAGACGACGTTGAATAGAATAATATTGAGGTGGAGAAAAAGTAGAAGAAATAAACAAACTAACGGGAGCCAATGAAAAAATGTTATGCTTTCCAACGTTCTATCTGAATATTGAACTTTATATATGGATATCGGAGAAGCATAATTTCCACTCTGTCTGACTATTAGGAGTTTACTTCAGGAAACTGTGAGATCAATCAACTAATTAGGTGATATCGTTGATGCATGGTCAGCGACGATTGATTTCCACGGCTATATAGACAGGACCCCATAAACGTAATTGGGTAGAGAATAATACCGTACAGTAGTTTATATTGATCGGAATGTTCACATCAACGATGTAATCATATTTGTCCAGGCATGCTTTGGAAACCAGAGACCTATCCCTCCTCGTTTCTGTTTGCTTAATAATTATGGATCGATTTTGATGGCGGATAATATTGACCCTTCCGTTTCTCTCCGCGTATCACGTGTTTGCGGTTGCACAAGAGCGGATAGTGCGGCCGTACCGCGGGGTCTAATGGGGATGCAGTAAAAACCATACCGAAATCTACGGATACCGTTCCGATCCGTTGGATTTATCCAATAACAAAACTCCGACGAATATCTCGGTATCCGTGATACCCTCTCTCCCAGGCCATTAATCAACGTCGGCCGCGTTTGTTTCGTGGGAAATTAGATTTGCAAATTTACGACACCGTCAATGGAATCCATAGATAACAAGACAATACATCGTCATTGGACGATATTCTATTTGTATGCTAAAAATGACCGGCCAAATTTATCCGCTCGTTGGATCCGTGTTCGAGGCTCACGGACGTGGCAAGTTTTAATTAACGGCGAGTCCCGCGACGCGGGTAGTAGAAACCTCGATGCATTCCCCTCGACCTACTATGGCTGATCACTCCAGAGGTATGTAACTTCGTGTACGTATATGCGACGATGGTGGCCTATAAACCCTTCAGGGATTACACGTGCATATGCGCGTAAACTCAAACCCGGATGGCTCATGGACATTGGGCTGCTGGCTATTTCGTCCGCTCAAAATGCACGGATCAACGACCAAGGTGTTCACGTACACCGTGTGCCGAAAGTATTTGCCGACAGATAACTGATATCGGATAACGTGCGCTGAATTAGAAAATTACCTCTTCAATGACTAAACTTAACTACACGCGAATATATTAAATGTGATATTAAAATTAACCAGACTGTTGATCAGATTATTGATGTAATAACATGTTGACTGCCGTGGATATCACTGGTGATCGGAGCTGTTGAATTTTCATGTAAAATTCATGTAACTTCTAAATTGCAATATTTCTGAATTTTTTAACACATTGAATAATTAAATATTGGCGTTAAAAAGATAATTGCCAAATATCTATCAGTGTTGTTCAAGTTTCTGCTTTGTAAAGATGTGATTCTAATCGAAAGTTTCTCTTCACCGGAAATGACGAAACTAGTAAAATATCAGTGACGTTTCACCCTTTGTTGTCCTATGTCGAGCACTACTCGACATAGTTTTTTTCTTGATTTTATTTTCTCACAATTTAAACATCCACTTTCCACTTTCATAATGATTTGTTAATATCGTCTACATATCTGTTAGTATCTATAGTTATTGACGTCCTTTTTAAAAAATGAATAATCAATGATAGAAGATTTTGTGAAATTAATTGTATACAGCTCCACTACCAAATTGACAAAATAATTCGGACCGCAAAGAGTTAACGTTTTAAACTAACACCTGTCCTACTCGACCGACTTCAAGTGACTGTTGTATTCGCAAGCCACGACTCTTTAAGTAAGCGTTCTCAAAAAAAAGTCTCTAAATTCCTCTTTCATAACAACAAACAGATAGAAGAAACCGAGCGGCACCAACATTTTCGAATTCTTCCAAGTCCTACTACACTTGCATATTAAGCCTTATCACCAAAATTACAACCAAAGTCGTACCCCTCCCCCCTCCCCTTCGCCACTGTTAAGATAACGAACCCTTTATCAACACGTTCCACGCCCGACTGTTTTTTGAACACTTCAGGTCTCATGGGGAATATACGCCCCACGCAACGCAGAACGTGTTAATAGTACTCCGATAATTTCCTAATTAACAAGTTTACTCGTAAGACGCTCAACTAAATCGAATTAACCGAGCGCGAAATAACAATTACGACTCTCCCAGTTTCTCGTCCGTCGATCGAGAGTAACGCGACGCGATAATACTGCATCAATTTGCATAAATACATCCTTCTGTTCTTGTACACGACACGGGGTATACTTTCTGAAAATACACGCGCAGGTACGTGCCAGACGATGTTAAACGCCGAAAAGTGTTCTGCCGCACCACGGGGAAGGTGTTACACGCATCCCAGGGGCAGCGGTGCATGTCGGGCTAATTGATTCCCAACGACGAAGCGCGCGTGTCAGCGGTGCACACGCATCATCGGCCGGTCGGCCTCGCAATCCCGGTGCGCATATTCATGCCGGTCTCGTTTATGTACATCAAGGGGCCGATTTTGCGAGAGGCTACCACCACGAAGTTTCGAAATGGCGCTCGAAACTGAAATTCAAACGCGACAGACGCCCACATCCCGTTGATTCTTTTTTTCCTCTCCCGTTTATTTACGCGAGGTTGAGATTTTTCCTGGCGTTGCTTTGGAATGGGATTTTCGGTGGTCGAAACGGTATTCGTCGACGAATGCACGGAAGAGGGAGGGAATAAAGTATGAAATACAAATGGGACATGAATAATAATGGCTTCCATATCGCTCGTGATATTATCGCTATTAAAACGCGCCATAACGGGAGAATGGTATCGACGAGAACGATAATTCGAGGGAAATGTGCTCTCGCGATGTTACGTAATACTGTGGCTTTTCCGCCGGCTGTGGAATATACCAAATCAACTGATTCGGAACGACAAGTGTTTTTCGTTCATGCGTGACTGGTACCTGGAGAACAGGAAAGGTGGTAGTTGCAGTGCGCTACTTGTCTTCTAATGTTATCTAAGATCGAAGAGTTGTTATTAATGTTACTTACAACATGAAAACCTGGTGTGTATTCGAGACAGACGTACGGTGTTATAATATATTATCGTTATTCATCCATTGTCGTTTAGGAGAGCGTACAGAAGTCTGGCTACCGAGATTTACGGAGTATAAGCTCACGACTTCAAAGGTAGCCCAATTTTTCTTATTGTGCTCCGGAAACGTCCGAAACTCACAACTTTCTCGAGTGCATGTGTAGGGAGCGGGAGATTGTATAGGACTGCACATATTCGACGTGCAACCTGCATTTTATTAGAATACTTGTACCCAAGTTTTTTAATAGAACCGCAGCTTACACGCTGCAACTCTCTCTTGCCTTACCGTTACGGAACGGCAGGAGTAACTTTTTTACAGTGGGACGCAAGTCGGGGGAGAAAGAAGCTACCGCAATAACTACTGCGGAATTTTCGTCGGTGATGCACATCGAAGCGGCATTATATCGTTATTTTACATCGTGTACGTACATCGACCTCCAACGACTTTCAAAAAGTTGCGTCGGGTGGCCGAATCAGCGAGAGCCGTGGTTAGAAACTTTTCGTCAGAGATTTTTAGACGATGATATTAAGTTTAGTTGAGAAATATGCACTTTATACTGAACTTGTTAGAAAGAGGGGACCTATGGTGATATAAATAATTCGTGGAATATCGTGACATGCATGTATGCACATCCTATAGACAGCGCAGAGATGATAAGGACAGGTAAAAGAAGATGGTTTTATTGCTGATTGGTGAATCGCTGGTAATTGAATTCTAATGGTAAAAACTTTCCTTATGCTTCAATCAGGTGATTAGAAGATATATTACAAGTAGAATTACGCGATGAAAAGTGTAGGCATGAAGGTCGAGACTTATAATTAGAGAAATCAACGCTTAACCCTTTGCGGACGGAGACATTTTTGAATATTGAGGAATGATCACTTATTTTAGCGATCCCAAATGACCTTTCTATTAGAAAGTTAGGCTGTTAATGTATGTAGATTGTAAATTACTATTTGTTCAATCATATTTCAACGATTGTACTTTAATTTTTCAACTCTAGCTTTATATACATGCAAAGATAAGCTATAGTAAAATTTTTTCTTAGGCCACATATATGCGTCGGTAGTTCTTAAGGGGTTAAAGAGCAGTGTCGTAGCCTCTCAGAAATCTTTGCTTATTCGTGCAAGTAGGCCAAGTACTTTTCGCTGATACACAGCATTTATTAATCGTCAGCGTATTGACAAGGCAGAATAAGGCGGAGCAAACCAAGAACCGCCTTTACCCCTGTACCGCCCGCTAAAAATCTTCTCATCTCTGTACTATACGTATTGGAGTGTGAACGAGACGAAACTTCCTAAAATATCCTCGCTATTTAAAAATATTAAAAGCTCATTAATATCATTAAACGCCGCCATTAATGAAAACGTATAGTATCAGCACGAAAAGGCCCGAGGTCAAGAGTATTCCGGATATTACAGGAACCCGATACGCAAACAGCTATCCTTCATTTCCCGCGCACGATATTTCGCCTTTTCATTAAGCGACGAAAGCCGCGTGATTAATGGAGTTCAGTTACCGCGCTTGTCGCCAGTTTCATCGCCGTACTCTGACAGCAACGTCGCTCAGCTTCGTTGTGAAGCTTCATGGCGCACCGTTACAAATAAACGCGACAGTAGAAACGGAAAAGATTTAGCCGTAGAAAAAAAAAACAGAAATATCCGACAGAAGCATTTCGTACGATCGTCGATGCAAATCGTGCACCAGGGAATTTCGTACGGTTTTTTTCAACTGTCGCGACAGACGATGGCGCGCGAAATTCAAAAGAAACACGCACCGGCGCGTATTATGCTTATGGAGAATCGCATTAGCGCGTGTCAATGGAAGTCGTTCTAACGAAGGGCTCGACGGATGTTGCTCGCGTATTTGCACAAGCGCATCGTACCATCGCGACCTTACAAAATGCTGTCTTACAAGCGACACCGGTGCGAGCACGTTGACGTGCACTTTACGCGAAACGAGGATCGTCGACACGCAATTTTTCCATGTATATATCTCTCTGGTAAAAAGGCAGAGTAGTATACCGTTATCGTGTGCGTTTCTCTCATGAGTTCGTGTGCGCAAGCAGGTATATCCATGATACAAAACTCACTTCCTTTGTGTGAGTCTGCATCGGCAGCCATATGATCCATGCGCAAGCGACCTCGGCCCCTCCGGGTCCTTTTCACGAGTGCACATAATGCGATCTCATTTTATTTTGCGCCTCCCCGTTATCGTCTGCGTTCGTATAGCGCCGCTGGCTGGCGCGTAGGAAGAAAAAGTCAGCGAGCTCTTTCAACGCTTCCTCGACTTGGCGTAAACCAAAGTCGAGAGAATTTTGCGCCGGTATTCCGGTGCTCTTCCTCTTCGCCATGATTCTTACCGGATCTCGCGTTATTCAGAAGAAAGATGGTATATTGCGGGCTAATTAAACTGCTTGGCAAATGAAACGCTATTTAATAAATACGTTCCATCCCGACGAGACGAATATCTGTGACTCTCTTTCCTTAGAAAAATTTCCCTTCAATCGCACCCCCACAGACGGTTCATTCCGGCGAACGTATCAAATCGTGCATCCATCTGAGACGATGGATAGTAATAAAAAAAGAATTTTAAATCCTTCGTATCATTTCCTTTGAAATTCGACTCTGAAAAGCCGTATGGAAGATGTGCAATATCCTCGGATATTGAGTGCCCAGAATCGTTAGGATCGTGCGAACAAAGTGCAATAGACAACGAACGACGTCGGCGGTGGGTTAAATCGCTGTCGATCGCCTCGGTCGCCGCAACGATAATCGAGAGGTTAACGATCGACGTAGAGAACGGAGGTATCGCAGAAAACAACGTGACGCGCCGCTATTGATTGTTACGTCGCGGTGCCGAATGGTGGGAGAGTATAACACACGCCGCGTGTGCGTGGAGGAAGAAGACGGACGTACAATGTGCGGGAGCGTATGCCGCGAGCTTCGACCCTCGACGTAACAAATTGTTTATTGCCACATGCTCGGCTCTCACACCGTATACGAAATAAATAGAGGGTTGGGTGGCCGCGACTCCGACCTCGCAAACACCCAGTGCCAATCTTCGCCCATTGCCGTTCACCCATCGTTCTTCCTCCTTCGGCTACCAGGGGGTTGCTATCGTAAGCGTAAAAATGCGCGCGCGCAACAACGCGCACGCACGAGGGGAATGGGCAAAAGTTCGTAACAGCGGTCCATTATAAAAAGTCCAGGAAGGATCATTGTGTTTGTGCGTGTGTTTTTTTTATTACGGCCGGATCGCGCCGGAGACTGGGAGGGTTTGCAATACGTAGAACGGGAATATACCGAAGAGATGAGTGTTGGTGTATATCTATACATATATGTATTTCTTTTCTTCCTTTGTCCGGTGGTAACACCGACGAGTGAGCTCACAACTACGCAGACCGAGCGGACCAAGAATACTCCGGGATATTCTCCTTGTGCATCCAGATATCCATGCGGGACTTTGATACGGGAGGACGCCATTATGAGGCCGTAAGAACGCGATATACCCCAGGCATTTGAAAGATTTCGATTTCACCGAGCTTTTTCTACCAGGGACGTCTGTAATCGTCGGGGATCAGGTATTCAATGTCGGAGGGGAATTGAAGTAATCGTAACGTCCCGGTAACGCAATGCATACCAACGATTCACAAAGTTCCGGTTCTCTCCCTTCTCTACTTCGACCTTACCGCATTTATACACAAACTACACGAGCTTTAACCCCTTGCACTATTTCCACGAGTCTGACTCGTGATGAAAATTTTAGGCCAAACATTAGTATTCATATCTCGAATAAGATCGTATGTCCCCGTGCAAGATTATTAAATTTTGACTTTGATTCAAATTCATTTGAGTTTCACGGAAGTTCCATTGGGTGAAGTAAATATTAGCGCGGTAATCTTTGTCAGTCGCAAGATATCGTATATCGGGCGTTCGGTTTAGGCATGGTTTCTTGCGAGTTTCCCGACAGTGCAAGGGTCATCGTGGAGACCGGAACTCGAGCAGAGACTTCCGAATGACCTCGAGAGATTTCTCCACGGCGGAGCAGTTTGCGGCATGTCCGTTTAAGCTGGCTTGACAAAAATTCACTCGATAACTGGTCGATAGAGGAACCACCGGTGTAGAGTAGTTAAGCTAGGTCACAGACCGGGCTTTAGCCCGAGGACCCTCGATAAGGAAGTTTGAACAAACGACCCTGCGTGCACCGGTGCACGAGCCTACGTTGGGGACTGCTGGCGAACGCAACGCTTGGAGGACGAAATAGGTGAACCAACCGAGGAGAAAGACGACCAAGATGAGGAGAAGGGGTGGGAGGAGGTTGGAGGAAAAGGTGGTAGCTCGATAGGAGGAGAAACTGTATGGTGGAAGGTGAAGCAGGAGTAGGAAAGGCGGGCACCCAGTCTGCCGGACAGTCGTTATCTTATTACTGATATCGCATCGCCATTCGCGTCTCGCCCCGGTTTCGTCCCCCGTCCTGAACAAATGTTTGCGCCGCGTTGCCGCGGACAGATAGTGGTGCAAACCGGTAGACCGGGCCTGCAGAGAGTCGCTTCCTGTTTGCCCTCTAGTACGCCCCACCGCAGAAACACGTGCAAACGCATACAAACGTGTGTGTACGTACAAGTGAGGGACCTGTTCACGCAAAGAACGAATAAACGTAGGCAAACGCGTCTGGCGATCTTTGGATCCACCATCACGGTTGTTCCATTGAGAAGAGTTATTTCGGTTAGGACGAGTTAACGTCTTTTAAATGTTTTCATCTACTAACACCTCTGGAATATTTTCAAGGAAATTTCCAGTCAAACGTGTACCTCTGTAATGAATTATCTCTGGCGTCGGGGTATATTGTGCACGTGTTTCCAATATGGCGTTTTCGCGCGAACGTAAGACACGTGATCGTACCGTTTTGAATAGTAATCGTATTAACTGTTTCGAAATATTTAGCAAGACTAAACTCTCCAGCTATATCTCGTGATTTGGTTGGTTTTTGAGAATGTCGTGAGATTTGATTTTTCATCGTCTCGCCTCAATCAACGCTTTCTAACGTGACGCAACGGCTGCGCGGTTTAAACTTTCGTAATGTACCTTCGACGTGTGTTCGAACGCTCAACGCAGATGTACGCGTTAAGGAAACATTCTCGTTACATTTACGCACGGTAGATAACGCGAAGGTAGTTTGTAGTTAACGGACGTTAAACCCATGTATTTTTTTATCCACACGGTAGTTTATGGGCCGGAACAGTATTAAGTCTCGATAAATACGAGACACTACCGCACCACTTGGTTGCTCGCGATGGTATATTCTCTAGTATAAGGGTATTTCGGTGTCTTAGACAAATGATGCATCGCCCTTTAGGAAATATATCAGGCGTGAAAGATACGGCACGTATGTCAGATGAGGAGGGAAATTTAATGCGAAGGCATCTCCGACTTGCCGCCTGTTTCATCGCCATGCCGTCTGCCCCATCCGTTGAGATCGATTCGCAGTCTAAAAGCCCACCTTCGACCGAACACCATCGACGTTACTGACTTTATGTAACGCCTTGCCATTACGGGCCTTAGGTGTCTGCTCTTTCGTTGGTTATATCGGTGAAACGGATCGCTTTACTGCCCCCGACGCGCTTTTCCCGAGCCGTACAACTCGAAATAGCAACGGGAGGCCCGTTGCATTAACGACACCCAACTGCAACGTGCATCGGTGTTTGCGAGGTTATTTGGAAAGGAGCCGAGAAACAAGCTGCTCGACGAGAACGAAAGACCGACTTGGACAACTGTTGCGATATATTCGTAACAAAGCGTACGATCTTCTCGTCGAACAGGTGTGTTCCTCGTTGTAAAATTAACCTCTCTGATGCTCTTGTTTCGTTCCTCTCGTGCTTTTATTCTCGAGAAGCGTCGATGGAAATTAACGAGCGCATCTACGCGTCGTAATTATAAAGGAGACTTCCCTCCGAGACGTCGAGACGCGATCGTAGGAAGGATAGTACGCTCGTTGTTTATCAACGTGAAATCCTTGCAAAAATATTTACGGTAGAGGCAAGCTCCAGAGCGGCTGAAATCGACGTGTTAATCGCAAGCCATGCTGACAGTGGTGCGCGTAAAATGTGACCGTAATCTCACGCGCGTGATCGCTCGCGGAACAGGCCGATTATTCATTACGTGCCCCTGAGCCGCCTCGACCCGACGATGTCGTACACGCAATTACTTCGGGGCTCGACGGCCACTCGATAAATATTTTGTTCCGGCAAAATTAAGGTTTCGGTATGTCAGGACGTGACGGGTTGCAACGCTTCTCGGCAAAATGCAGCGGTAAATTGCAAGTGTTCCTTGAGGGTGACCCGATGTCGTCGTTCGTCTCATCGACCGACCTTGCAATTGCTCCGACTCGAGTAACGCGTTTACTGTTACGAGACGTTATCGTATTTTATGTCGGTGGAGATTGTAGGATGTTCATTATTGTAAATGTGTAACGATAAATTTTTGCTTGATGTGATTAGAATAAAATTAATGATTTGTTGTTTAGCTTGTCGAGGCATTGTAAAGTTTTTGTTATTGGAAATTTATAATGATAAATTGTGGGGTGATTAGGTAAGATGGCTATTGTTATTAATCTATGATACTTAGTTTATGTAAATACAGATGTAAATGTTCGTTTGTTCAAATCTTTTGAACTTTATATTCATTATGTAGATGTCACAGCTGTGACGGGTAAAAATATGGTTTAACTAGATTGAGGTAACGGGTATAGCTAGTTATAAAAATGCTAACAAACGGATGCCATTTCTCAATTCTGGTTTAGATACGTAATAGTGATAAAAACCCTATTAGTATTACATATTAAAGCTATCCCGAGTCGAAAATTTCTGCCCAAAATCCTTCTAAGTTACCAAATAACTTAGGATGTTTAGGCTGAATATGGAAAAATATGTTACATATAAAAGAATGCAAATTTTAATTCCACAATCGCCCTAAACTTGTTCATTTTTTCCAGTTTTGCCCAGTTTAGGATCAATTTAGGCTTGATACAGCCCAAAATAATCCTCAGCATTCTTATTTAGAAAATGAATCTAAGCCCAATATTAAGCTATACATTCTATAATGAGGAGTTTTAGAATTGGATTGGATTTGGAGTGATTTTAGGAGATTTAGAATTTATATGGAATATAATGATAATTTAATTCCTACTTGCTCCTGAAAGCCCTATTTTTAGAATATGAGTCGACAGACTTGGAACTTCTGAAATATTTTTAGGGGATGTTAGATTAAATTGGAATAAAAATTTTACCTGATCAGTCCATATAACTCTTAAAAATCATATTTACAGGACTTTGAGGCGCGTAGACACACTAGTTGAGGATTTTGAGGTTCAAAATGGTATACATAATTAACACTAGATTTACGGAGCCAATTTGACTCATTTAAAATTTGATTACTATATTTATAATATATTGGGTGGTTAATTTTTTAATAATAAATCTTTCATTAAAATTAATTTGGAACTAGTTTCTTTGCAAAAAATTTTAGTTTTCTTGTATAAGTCAAATTGGCACACTTTAGACAAATAGGTGTATCAGCATCCGTAAATCTAGTGTTAAGCGGCAAATGAGAAATCAAAAGAATCTAGGATTTGAAGTTTCTTTTTAGGCTGGACTATTCGACATGGGTTTGTACCAAAATAGATACTTTCTGTATCTTCTAGTACTCTTACATTAACCCTTTGTAGATTTATTTACTTAAAAACATAACGTCAAACCACACTTAAAATAAAACAACTAGAGCTATAGAAAAAATGGTTGAGAATAGACTTACAATGGCAAGAGTGAAAATGCTTTGGTGGCTGAGAGCAGAAGTATGGCTGCCACGTAAGGGTAGATATCGTTCGACAACCTCAAGAAGTCTCCTGAGCAGCGGAGCTTCTCGCTAAATACCGTCTATTCGCACCGTTTTTTATATTTAATCCACCCTGCTCAGCCTCTTGAAGGAGGCACTTGACAAAGTCGTAACATTGAAATATCTTTATGACGCCTGGCGAATCAGATCTTGCCGAAACAGGCCTACCTCCGAGGAGACTTCTTGAAGTTGTCGCGTTATACCACTGTGAGGATGAATTACCAAGTAATCCACAAAAAGAGAGGTGATTCACAAGTATTATACATGAACTAATAGGTAAAAGTATTACAATTACATCCGAGCATGGATCACTGATTACTCGTCGGCGGTCAAGGGGGAACTGATAGCGAGGTGAGCATCGAAGTGGCTTATTGTCCAGATTCGCGGAAAGGATACCTGTAGGTTACGGACGCCGAGCTCCGCCGAGTATATTTTGACAACACTTGGGTCGGTCGTACTTCTTGCCCAAAGAAATGGAAATAACTGCTTTGGTTGCTCGTAGAATTAATGTTAAAATTGTAAATGTAATTGAACAATATTTTTTATTTACATAACTGAATGTTGCAAACATTGTACTGTTACAATGTTGTTACTAAAAAGTAAACTCATAAATATAAAATGCATTTGTGAAACGAGCTACATATAATAACACATAAAGTTATAAAATAACTCATAAAGAATAAATGTATACTACCTATATATAAACTATAATAAAAAGGCGTTTACTCTATCGCCTCCTACCATAAGAAATTTTCCTGCACGTCTAGCTTCTGCATAAATTCATTCTAAAATCCCTTCCGAATATAATGTTACATATATTATATTATATTACTATGATGTTATAAATGTTAAAGTATGTTTAAACAATTCTCAGAGGGAAACAGCGCCCAATTGACCCAAAAGTGGATGTTTTCCTATATATAGAAATTCTATAGAGAATTCTATAGAGAAATATGTAGAGAAATTCTAATAGTTGGAGGGTACAGAGCAGATATTTTTCTTGAGAAAAACATAATTGAAAGTTGCAACACAAATTTTGGTTTCGACTGAGAAGGTAAAATATCTCAGTGCAGCAGCTTGTATTATGATATGTAGTTTGCTTTGAATATACATTCATTGTTTACGAGTTATCTCATGACCGTAATGCAATGTTATACAAACAAGTACATTTGTAATATTGCATCGAATAAATAAGCAATATTGTTCAGTTGCATTTTCCATTTCAAGATTACACAACTTGTCTACATAAATAAAAATGTAAATGTTCGTTTTTTCAAAATCTTAAATCTTCGAAAGTTCATCACCGATTGCTTTGAAATATTAAAATTTCATTCTAAATATGAACCAGTGATAATTATTGTTCAAATAAGGGCAAAGATATTAAACTAAAGTTTTAATAATGCATCGATGTCATCGTGTTACTTATTAACGGCAAAAGCAATATGTTTCCCTGAAAGGAACTCATTAAGTTTCAAAATTAAACTACGTATTGGGTTGTTCGGAAAGTAATTTCGTTTTTTTTCGGTGAGAATGAAAGACGATTTTCTTGTAGTCCATAAATATGTTATTGAATTATATATTCTCCATTTTGTTCTAATACCTTTTGCCATCTTTCTGGCAGTAGTATGATTCGACGCTCATAAAAGTTTTGATCTTTGCTGGCAAAAAGATCAAAGCCATTTTTAACGTTCTCATTCGAAGTAAAGGTTTTGTCGTTCAAAAAATTTTGCAAACCAGTTTTGGCATTGGCGTTCTGTTAATGCGTCTTCTCCATACACATCGAATAATTTTTTTCTTGCATGAACAGCATTTTTACCTTTTCGATAGTGAAAAAGTAAGATATGGCGAAAATGCTGCTTTCGACTTTTCATCTTTAATAGGGCACCATACAAGAACTATTGTATAGAATCAAACAATTTTTTTCACAAACAAGCGTTACTATATCAACTGTCAAAATATATAATAGCAATGCGAATTAAGTGTGAAGTTGGCTGTGATCAAATATAATTATGTTCTCCGTTGGGAAGAAAACGAAATTACTTTCCGAATAACCTACATAATATTTTATTAGTGTTATTAATAATTATAATGGGAATTCGATGTTCCTTGTCCGTAGAATATTTTCATTTGAATCATTTTTGTAATTTAAAATCATTAATAATCATGGCCTGAATAAGAAAACAATAATGATTGCATTCTATCAGTCAACGCGTTAATGGACTCCTCGTCCTGCTTTGTCTCGGAAGGACGAATATCGAAACAAAACGCGAACTCGCGGAAAAACGCAGCGTACGTATCCATTGTTTGCAATGGGTGTATCGGGTTTGCGAATTGTATGAGCTGCGATAATTAATGTAAATTACAGGTACGCTACACGTTCGGAGAGTAATGAGCAAATTTTGATTCAGTCCGGTTTGTTTTGTTTCCCGGAGCGTGGAGCCATTTCTAAATAATTACGCTTTTAATTAGGTAACGTTGAAAATGCGCCGCTAATTTTCATTTAATTTCTGCTTTATACTATACCGCGTCCAACGTTGCACGTAATTGTACATTGGGAAATGCATTATTTTGAGTGTACACCGTTATGCTGTCGCGAATATTTTATGAGATATGCGACTAATTTTCCTCGAATCCTTAATGAGAGCTTATTATCGCATTTATGACTTCAATTTCACGCTGTTCCCCGAAAACGTTGACTCACAGACCGTCTTTCATTCCGTCGTACAAGTCCACCAAACATTCGTGATAATTATTTCCGTTGAATCCTAACGAATCCTAATTGCCGCCTCTTGGATTACCAATCATCCCTGATATTCCTACCATGAAAATTCTACAAGATCAACAAATACATAACATTCCCGGGCAATAATTTCAAATCGGTTTAAATCGTAGTTATGTACATTTCGATGGATTCTTCCGATACTGTATCAATTGAATTGACGAATTAATTCACAAACAAAACGAATTCTAAAGCATCACCGACGAATGCCTCTGCCGTGTGCGGTTTGTACCCTTGCGCGCATTATTCAACGAAAATGCAGTGCAGCGCATACTGGTAGCGCAGTTACTCCGAAAATATGCGTTTCGTGTGTGCATCAAAGGCACGTCCCGTACGTATCCACTCGTCTACGTTAATTTGATTGTTCTGTTTATTTCTCATAAATGAAATTAAAATAGCTCGACTTCTCCCGCGGAGAGTTTGGTCGAGGATAGGAAGAGGGGACGTGGAGAAGAGATGAGAGAAGAAGAGAAGGGAATGAGAACGTGAAAGAGAGAGGAAGTTACACGGATGGGGTTGGAGGAAGCTTATTGCGACTCCACCTTTTTAATTAAAGTTTGAAACTGAACTAGCACATGCAAGAGGGCTCCCGGTGGCCCCGGGCGAAGAGAAACGCGCCACATAAAATAGTCAAGTGTAGCTTTCTTCTCCGCGAGCACTGTCATCTTGATTGTGTAACATTCTTCTCGTTACAATATGAACGACCTTAGGAACCGCGATTACGTTCCTTTAGAAATTCCGACGGTTTTATCGTATCTCATTGTAAAGGCTGGCAGCAACACGAGTAAAATAAATGGTTATCATTGAGTATGAATGACTCGTTGTTACTCTTTTTACAACTTTCCTTGTGATTAATATTACGTAGATCTACGATTCCGAGTATATCCTCGATTCAAGAAACTATGATGTAAGCGCACCGTTTGAAAAAAAAATATGTTGCGAAATGAGCACCACTTTGTCTTCCCCAGGGAATTTGTTAAACTTGCGAATATTAAATATATAAGTTTAGTATATTTGATAATATCGTTACGCAACACCCTGTAGAATAAATGTTACTGTTTTAACCCCTTAGCCTATCATTACGTGTGGGACTCGTAACGCGGAAAATGGAACAGGAAACTTTGAAGTCTTCCAAAAACTATTAAATTGACAATATCAACCGGTTATGAAACGGTCTCATTATGTTTATGCTATTAATATTACATTAAGTTATACAAAATATTAGAAATCAATGAAAACTTTGGATTTCAAGAGTTAATTTTGAGTCTTTGCTCTGTCAGAAAAGAAATCGTAGGACAAGGGGTTAAATGAGCCGTGACAATTGTTTGTCAATAAATAAACGATGATTCTATGATCGATGGTCT
Source organism: Cerceris rybyensis (assembly GCA_910591515.1). Lineage (NCBI taxonomy): Eukaryota > Metazoa > Arthropoda > Insecta > Hymenoptera > Crabronidae > Cerceris > Cerceris rybyensis. The sequence continues at coordinate 14,612,926 of OU342790.1, forward strand.
TGGTTGACGGACGTGTGCTCTGAATAATATGTAGTTACTTTTTCTATAAAAGTGTGTATTATTTAATTATGTCCAGAAGCATTATATGTGTGCGGTCGACTCGTAACGATTTCTATTTTATTTCTGTGTGATAATACTTGTGTCTAAGGTCGAAAAGTGTGTGTGGTTAGTTGAAAAGGAAATCAGTAAGTGTCGAGTTTTCCGGAAAGTCGTGGGTGCGGAAAATTAGGAGAAGTTACGGGTTGGGAATTAGGGATCTTATGGGAAGGGCCCTTAGGGCAGCTTGCATGCCTGTGTATGAGTGTTTATATCTTACATGGGGATTGTAATAATAATAATATTGATGATAATGATAACGATAATGACAATAATAACAATAACAGTAATGATGATGGTCAACATAATGCGGACGAAGTTGGAGTTAAGACGTAACAAATACTTGAACGATAATAAGAAAATTTGATTCCCAGCATATTTTTCAATATTTTCATCCGTCACATTCAAATTGCCTACAACTTTAAACAGCTTTCAAATCACCGAGCTTACGGCGTACGTAACGCACGAAAGAAATTCCCTAGAGTTGACGGAAATTGGATTCTAACTTGGGACCATTATTTCCGAGTCCGAGACACCGTCTCCGTTACCACCGCCGTTAGTATCCTCACGACGCGTAATCGCATTTCTACTCTATTATTTCGTGAAATGAAGATTAATCGGTGAAAATCGACAGAGAAATTAAAGACATTTTAACGCGGCAACGACGATTAATCAGTTCCTACAAATAAGTAGAATAATACAGCCAAGTATAGCGTACCTAATTTACCTTCATAATCTGCGCACCACTATTGTATTGCCTAGAGGCACCATTAATTTCGCTAATGTTTAATCAATAAACAGGGCCGAGTTACAAGTTACCGTTCTTAAGACTGAACTTGTGCGTGTATTTGTATGGATCCCCCTGATCCACGAGAGGAGCAAGAAATGATACAATAAAGTACTCCGGTGAACCCACGAACGGAAGAATATACGAAGGTAGAGGAGCTCTTTCCCTCCACAGACTAACGTAAACAAACACGTATAAACGTACATGTTACTATCTTGTATATATATACACACACACAAGGGTTACAACGGGAGGAAAATAAGAAACGAAGGAAAAAAACAGAGAAGAAAATGAGAGAACTATCAGGAAGAGAAATTATCACACAAGAGGCGCTATTTGTTATCAGCCGGGAGTAATATAATGGCTCATATGTCGGTTGATTGATGTTCCAACGTTTATTCACTGCTCCACGATCTATATTCGCACGAGCATACGTTCAACCTCGATATATTCTCTTTTAATATCACGAAATGAAATTATCTATTTAAAAAAAAAAGAGGAAAAAAATCGTATAAAAGTTACAGAAAAAAGTTCATCGGAAGATAGCATCGTATCGATCTGAAACAATTGAGAAAATTCACCCCCGTAGTCTTTCGATCAGCTGTATAATCACGTTGCAAATTGACGAGATTGTTTCTCTCCTGCGTAGAGCCAAGAACACGTGTATCTATGCAATTTCAAAATTGCATACCGCTCAGGACACAATCCACGTTCATCGACAAAGAGAAGCAATTTTAGCGTACTGCCGGCAATCCGGACGTAAATACGGCCGATTGTGCGAGATTAATTATTTATGCGGCGAACGCTTTATCGGGAAAACGTTATAACGACGATTGCTGGGAAACCGTAATTCCATGAAACGCCCGTATTATCTCAGAATATTATCCGGCGCGTGTGTATCGCGCTTGCTTTATACGTTTCGAGAACGATGTTAATGTTGTCCATTGATATGGATCGCGATCGCGTTAAGTGCATACGTTCGAAGAGTCATCGACATAAAGTATTCGAAGTAGAATGATGCTTTCTGTACAGACCACGCCGACGGAATTACTTATCGTGCGGAAGCAACCAGTGGTGTTAGTTTCCACGTGGTCTTATGACAGCGACGCCTCGGAAACGATTAATGCCAGCCTCATATACATACGGATAGAATAGAACCCTATCTTCCTACCATTATGCCGTACTCGCGAATTCCGAGAAGTACGATTTGTTTTGCCGTAATCGCCGGACGAATTCTCGGATGTATAGCGGAGGAGGTAAATATCTTTTGTTATATGAATTGTTAAGTCATTTCTGAGCGTGACTGATCGTTTTGTGTCTAAACGGTGAATTTTGTATAGAGATTTGGAGCGGTGATAATGTGTGGTAAGATGTATGTGATAATCTGTATTATGTATCTTACGGTGTAGTCATGTATTTTAACACTAGAACGACCAAGAAGGCAAAATGACTTGTTCACATTTTTTTCAAAAAATTCTCTAAGGTTACAGGGAAGTCCTAGACTAGAAATTCTAAGTTGATGTTATAAAACACAGATTACCAAACCTATCATATTTTCCATCTCTTGATTCCTCTTCTTCCAAAGTACTGATTTAATATTTTTAAATGTAATAAATTTAACGTCGGTCGTTCCAGTGTTAACACTTTACCGACCGGTATTTTTTAACATCCTGCCCACCCTGATACTGATATCTCTTCGACAATTGCAAAGTTTCTTCACTGAGTCCTTGGCACAGTTAACCGCAAGGAAAAATAATAATTTATTGATTGCCATAGCAACCAATTAATAAGTTAAAAGTCCAAAAGTGTTGAGCTCGAAAAGCCGATTAATCGGCTACCGGTCGGCAAAGTGTAAATATGTCAAGGTTTGAATTTGTAGATGTAGATGGGAAATATATAATTGAGGGATAGTGGTCCAAAGATATAACTCTGTAAGCAGCTGGAGTTGATAGAAGGTACGTCGTATTTCTAATCTATGAATTGGAGCAGATTGTTGATGTTTAACGGAGCGAGCAACGAGAAGGTCACTGCTGATCGGTGCTTTTGAAATTAGTCAAATCTCTTGCGACTGTGAGAGGATAAAATTCATAAACTTGGTAATTTACTTAATACTGAACTACTGGTGTAAAATACGTTAAGAAATATAATCTATCTCTGCATAGAAGATTGAATTATAAAATGTAATAAGCTTATCTTCGATTATTATACTCTAGAAAGATGCAACTGCAATAAAAAATCTTATTTAAATTGGAAAGATAAAGTTGTCGTTCATAGTGATAATGGAAAGTACGCAGAACAGGTGCTATAGAAATATGCGTGAGGCAGGAATCAGCAGATAATAAATAATATTATTAAAGTACAAATTGATGCAAGGTGTTGTTCATTATGAACTACGCCGTATCACAAGTGGAGTATCTCTAAGGAACAAATTTGCTGGAACCATTGTTCGATGAACTATGTATCATATCGCTAAAACATAGATTTTGTATAAACACAATGCAGGTGGCTCCATATTAGGTGCATATGCACCGATGAAAACACGAAAGCTTTATCCAACCAGAAAAAATAAGCTATTCTGATCATCGTGTCTTGATTACCGAGGCATGTTACATCGTCAATAGAGTTTATTTAAAGTCTATATTCCGCTTGTTATTTATGTTCAAAGACGTTCAAGGTTTGCCGTAAAACTAAAAACAAATCTCGCAGATTTATGATATAGGTACATATATCTATTAGATAGGTTAAGTCCGCGCGTCTCTGTTATTGAGGAGAAAAGTTGTCAACAAAAAAACGACAGAGGGCAATAGACTCATAGGGCGCGTAACGATTAAATTAACCTATGCGCACTACACAATATACATTACGGAGTACGCACTCTCCCATATACGCCATGGTATCCATGCAAGAACCCCCATATATTTTATCATCCCGCGTGTCCTATTCAAACGGAAGTTTGACTATACCGACCGAAGAACATTGACGAGTCGTCGAAGGAAGCACGTCGATTCAAATACGATCAAGAATTCCACGCCACACGTCGGAACTTGCTCCGTTTGTGGCGTCAGTAACGAACCAAGAATCATGCTTCCTTCGTAAAACGTGACTTCACGTGTCGTCTGTACGAAGACAACAGCAAGACGTGTCGCAAAAAGATCGAAAATATTAAACAAGAAACACTTACGTTCGATGACAGCGGCACCAGGTGTGACTAGGTTTCTCGTGTCGCAGGATGTTCAGTATAGTCACCGTCTTCTCCTCCTTGTGATGAACGCACTGTTTCCTCTCGTTCGTTGAAAATAAATCGAGAATCACGCGCGTAACGTATAAGCTCGCGTCATGACACCGCACAAGACACTTGAAGCTACAGTTGATCGACGATATTCTCGTGTTCTTGGAGCTCCGATAAAGTAAGTTCGGATGTATGATTTTCGCGCGTAACGACGAACAAGCGTGGGTACAGCCAATCGACGCAGCGGTGCGTACCCCTCGCGACCCCGTGAAGAACTGAGGATCGCGCTGGCAGCGCAGCGCCGCCGTGACCCGTGGCGACACCGCGAACTAATCTCGCGCCCGTATACACCACCTCTATCGCTGTCCCGTGCACGCAACTAGGAACCGTCTTTTAATTTTGCCGAAATTGTTTGTTTGTTTTTTATATACACATTTCGTGAGATACATATTATCGAATTTTTTGTAAATAGTTTGAACACTGATTGTTCATTGTATCGATAACTTTGAAGTCTTTAGTGTTTCGTTTCAAGTTGGCTGTTGTAACAAAGTGGTGGTGCCTGGAACATTAACCGAGAGATCTCTCTTGATTTATGCAACTATATTAAGCGGCGGTACGTTATAAAATTTATTCCCAAGTCACGATAATATTACTCTACCTTTATCAAATGTGAATCTTATAAATCTTTTCCTCTGTATCTCTATCTCTTTCATTCCTTCCCTATATACGTACCTTCTATTCCTTTATTTCCACTGGAAATGTAGAATACCATTTTTCGGTAGCGCGCAGATTTGTACGGTTTTATATTTTAAGGGAAACGAGCGCACGGTGCTCCACTTTTTTCCTCTCTTCCTGTTCCAAAAGCTCTGCGATAACAAATGAAACGAATAGAATTCTTTCTCGCGTTTTTAAAATTCCATCATCGTGAGTACGTCTTCGTTTTGTTCCTTCGTATTTCGCGGTGAAAGGTTTTTCATTCCCTGTTTTTTGCCGCTTCAATAAATTTCAGTTACTGGGTAATACTCTCATTACTTTGCTTCTCTGTACTCTATTAACTTCTCGATTCAAAGACAGGATTATTCGTGTGTATGCTTCCTCTTACACGCATTTTACGATTCACGGTAGACTACGAGGTCTGATGCGGTTCGTCTGGCGCGACGAATGTCAAACGTCGACGGGAACACTTGCTGAGACCGTAAAGGCACGAGCGGTCCGTGTAAGAGGATTCCACTCGAAAATATAACCTTGGGATAGGTCGCTTAAGGGATACATTGATATTAAAACGCATAGAGACAAGTGTCAAAGCGGACAACACGTTTGTGTTTACACAAAAGACGTTCCCTTTGATGTAATCGAGCTGTACAGATTAATTGCTCAAAGTATGTAACTCTAAAAGCGATAGAATTATAAAGGGTTATTGAGTTTGAAAGAATATTTACGAACTGTTCTTTCTACGTTAAATTTTACATTACTACTTTTGAAAGATTTAATAGAATGGATCGTAAACAATTACTGGAATTGCATATAGTAGAGTTTTTGTTGATGTTTTAATAAATTTATAAAGATATTACATTTAGGTAATATTATTTGTATTTGTGTCGTTTTAGTGTTATTGTATTATAATTCTTAGCTTCAATGTCGTCGTAAATTTAACCGAGGTACTGCAATTTTAACTGCATTTCTATTGTTCCGTTTTACCCATTCTATTTCACCATCTCCCTAGCTCGTTCTTTCGTGACTGTTAATGTAATTATTACATTTTCATATAATTTCACGTTATTACACGAATAAAATTTTCATTTCATCACACTGCTTAATTCCCCACACTTTAATCCCCGTCTTTCCAATACCGCAGCTTCTATCTTTCCAAGTTATTAAAATATCCCGTCTATCTGAAAGACGAAAAAGGCAAAAGTTCATTAATTCTACAAGCCACCCATCGCAAGACGTTATCCACACCGTCCGTATTTAGACTTTAATTGCTACGATCATTTCTCCAATCATCCACAGTTTTAGATTAATTCCAAAACCACCGAAACTACGATATTCACATCACGTACGAAAAATCTCCCAAAGGTGGCGGGAATTGGAACTGGGGTCTACTAATTGAGACTGCGAGCCTCTAACTCCACATCCACCATAGACCTCAGATTTTTCTTTTATTTCCTTTCCTTTTTTTACCTACCCCCTAGAGTTCTTTTATCAAAAACATATAGGTTTAGTTAGTCTATAATATTGTATTGGGTCAGCAAGAAAGTAATTTCGGTTTTTGATGAGAGCCAGCGTTACGTTTGTTCTCAATGACTTCTGACAATGTTATGATTTTTTTCTTCTAACAATCGAAAGTTGTGAAACTTTTGACTTGGCTTAGAAACAAATTGCGCTTTATTTTGTTTCTAATTGTTTGTTTAGGAGAATTTTAACATAGAGTGAAAAACGAACATTTCTGATATGTTTTACTTTTTTATTTTTTGCAAAATCTAAGCTTGGTTGGGAAGTGATGTCACAGCCTCCATGTAGCCCTGATGTGACACCATTAGATTACCATTTATTTTTCAGCTTCCACAACTTTTTGAATGGTAAAACTTTCAATTGCGATGATAACCTAAAATTGTATTGGGTTCAGTTTTTTGTTGATATGGGCCAGTATTTCTATAAAAACGGAATCACGAATTTGTCAAAACGATGGCAAAAGGTCATCGAGTAAAGGTCATCGAAAAAATTCTTTCTTAAAAAAAATTAAGTTCCATTTCACACTACAAAACCGAAATTACTTTCTTGCCAACCGAATATATCAAATTGGTAATTTTTAAAAAATCAAATGTTTCAAATGTGACAAAGATTTTTCATTAGATACCACTAATGGGGAATGTAAACCTCCAAGTTCCTAGCATAGCCCTCCCACGCTTTTGATCGTACGCTCAGTATGCCGATGCATCGGTAAACGTCGCAGTACGTCGATGGAGAACAATATTGCATGCCCATGAATCAGGCATGCCCATTCGAGATATTGCTCCCCCATTGCCTTGTGTATGATAATGCAAGTCGATAGTACGAAATCGCTTCAGAGAATCAATCAGTGGGTACGTACATCGGTACCCTTTGAACACAGCCCAAGGAGAGGCTTCAGACAGCAAAGAACCCCCTAATGTTGCGACGATCGTACAGGGTGTTTCAAAAGTAGTTGTCATGGTTTTCAGGGGTTGTTCTACACCCTTAGATCTATGGAGATTTGCGAAAAAAATGTTGTAAAATTCGCCAAAGTGTAGCAAACTTATATTGGCTCATCGCGTTTATCTTGGAACGTAGATAAAATGTTTGGAAGGAACCATGAGAAACGAACCATTCTCAAGCAAATTAACTTTTAATTATGTCTTTGCGGTTGAATTTTAGCTGAACAAGTGAGGCTTCCAAGTTTCCGACCTTTTGCAAAGAAACACACGAGATATCCTTAATAGCGCTGAACGAAATTAGAATGTGGAGGACGGGGTCATCGAACTAGTAAGGAAAGCGCGTCCGGTTTTTAAGTTACATAGGAAAATATCCACAAATTTTGGGCCATTTTGTGCGATGTTTTCCCTTCGAGCACCGTCTAAACATGTTTAAATGTTTGTAACAGAACCCTTTGCGGACGGAGGCATTTTTGTATATCGAGAAACATTCAAATATTTAGCGATGAAAAAACACTTTTTCATCGGAAAGACAGTCTGTTAATGTATACAAGTTGAAATTTACTCTATGTAAAATAATATTTCATCGATTATATTTTAATTTTTCAACTCTAACCATTTATATATGCACCTACAAACTATAACCAATAATTTTCTCACGGCGCATATATTCGCCCGTCGTCCTCGAAGGGTTAAAACAATACTTAAATAAAGTATAAATAAAATTTAAACAAAGCATTGTATTTGTATCATCTGGTTCAATTCCGTTCCAATTGTAAGATTGATTCTATGAGCAACGAAAGCAACTATTTCTACTTCACTGGGCAAGGTGTACAACGACCGTCGTTTTTTTTCAAAATATTCTGGGCGAAACTGGACGATCGTAACTTTCAGCTATCCTTTCCGCGAATCTTAATAATTTCTTATTTCTAAGAATACTTTCGAAGATGAGAATCTGAATCACCAAATACCTCTCGTTTTTCGAGCTACTTGGTAATTCATCCTCAAAGTGGTAACAACCCTTAGTTGGCGGCCGTATGTATGCTCTCAGCCACTAAGACACTTTCATCGTAACCATTGTACTTCTACTCTCAGACAACAAAGCGAATAATCAACGCGTTTCTCAATTATATATCATTTTTACTAAGATTTTAGTAAGTGCAATGTCACATTTTGTCCTTAACCCCTTGTCCTTTGACTTTTGTGAATACTTCTGCAACGATTCAGCATTAAGTTTCTAAAATAAAAATTCATCAGTGATTCTTGTTGTATCGTATCATTTAGCGTAACATTAATATTACAGAAATAATTTTGTCGCGTCTCGCCAGATTGATATTTTCAATTTTATAAATTTTACAAAACTTTAAAACGTCCTATTCCATTTACTGCTCCACGAGTGCCGCTCGTTATCGTAGGTCAAGCACTTAATGAAACACGACTCGTTCCTCCTGGGGAAAAGAACATAAACACTTGGAGTTTTCTTATAAATCTCGATCGATTCAAGGGTGCAGAGCAACCCTTGAAAGCCATGACAACTACTTTTGAAACACTCTGTATATGGTGACTTGTATCGCGCTCATCGCTAAAACACTTTAAGCGTGCGCTGACCTTACGATGCTCGAGCCTCTAATCCTATTTGTCTCGACGAGCTATCGCCTTTGACAATTTCTCTAATTCGTTCTGAGAAGCTTCCGCATGAGACGATTTGCTCTCGCGAAATTGCGATCTACACCCTAATGCATCGTGATGCGCGGTGGACCGAATCACGCTGATAGATTAATCCTTTGAGTAATACGAACATAACTTTACATCATATTTTGTTTTCCTCTCATATTATCCTTTCATACAGATCCATTTAAAATCATGAAATCAATGAATTTTTATATTATTAATAAATTAAAAAATCTAAAAAATCAACGTATCTAAACAAGTAGTGAAGCATGTAGAATAGCAGTAAACCAAGTATTTAGAAAATTCATGATCAATTTATGCAACGAAAATTCAGGGAGTAAAGGATATAAATACGTCGACCTCGATCAGTGAGTATTCTATTATGCAATCCCTTCAAGAAAAGTGCTGGGTTGGAATTAGATTTAGTAAAGAATCCTCTCGTGGAGTTGCTGGGAACTTTGAATCGCACAGGTTTCTTCGTGCACGATGCAATTTCAGTCATACATTGTAGAACCATTTCCATGGAGTAATTTCTTTTTAATAAGTACCTCGAGGTGTCGAGTCTTATTCAGATACGGAGGAAAATATACGATGATCGTTTCTACGAAATAAACCGTCATTACCGGCTTCTCCATATATTTCTCGTGTAAGGTGTGCTTGGGTTTACGTGGAAATAAACGTTTTCGACGTGGCAAAGAATGAGAATCATTTTTCTACTTTAACGATAGGCTTGCTTCTATAGACGTGAAACTCGTTGCTCGATTAACGGATCGATTTAAGGTCTCTCGTTTATACTTCATTCTCTCAGGATTTCTTAAGTTGTTTTTGTATCACAGAGGAGGAAATTCCACGATAATATGGCCACTAATTTACGTCAGGTGTCATTAATTAATAATAGAAATTAAGTTTCTTATACAAATCGACATCACTGGAAAGGGGTATCATCAATCTTTTCTCGGGCATTGTTCCTTAGCGCCTAGAAACTTATCGTGCTTTAAAATCGTCGAGTTCGGAAGGTGGCCGTGTACGCGCTCGATATTTTGTTATGCCATTAATAACCACTGTCTCGCTTCTCGGTAACAGGCTTTCTCAATTAATCTACGTTACGAGTGTACCGAATGGCGAGGGGAATGTAAAAGCTCGAAAATTAATATTAACGCGCCGGGTAGAGAAAGCTTCGTATCTGAAAACCAAGTAAATCGATATTTTACGCGACCGATGTCAATGGCTAATGAAAACGTCGAATAATCTGTTGTCAATACCTGCATAGATATTTCGTAATATAGGATGTCAATAGCATCGTGATATTTCTATCGAGCGATCTCGCTTAACCGATCATTAAGTCAGATCAACAAATTTCTCTTCGACTTTCAGTAGGCATTTACTTGGTATTCGTTTGATAAATATTTTTACACCGTCTATGGTAGCTTTTACCGTTGCTTTTTCAAAGGTTGTATCAACAGCGTTTGTAATTTTAAAGAAACACCGGAAGTCATTTCTTGAAGGTAAAAAGGCACTTTTTAAATTCACCATCAATACGCTACTGTATCATCATTGGTCACAATTATAGCGAACATTTGCGGTCGATGTTCATTCTCGAGATATCCGCATCGCAGTGTATAACTGTCCGTTATTGGTTGAAATTAATCGAATAATGCGTTCATCGAAGCAAACCCTCCGAATAAAGGGAGGATACCGTGGAACAAAAGCCCGGGAAAATCGTGATCGTTGAAATCGTACGAAGGGTCATCCAACGGCAATCTCTATCAATTTCCCGAACAAACGATTCGCAAACGTTTCCTTCGCTCCTACCACGAAATCGTTCGTAACAATTACCTCTCCAATGTCCTCGACAAATTTCTCCCAATGATACTTTTTATTCCAACCTTCGCTCATAGCTCTTTCCCTCTTACCAAAAAAAAATCTTTTATAATAAATAAACAAACCATAATGTTTTATCACAATTTTCCAGTCATAAAGTCATAAACGACATCCTTCATCCCTTTGCTCGTGCCAATATTCTGGCAGGATCGATCCCTACTCGTACCAGCGGAGCTGAAAGTAGCATGAATTAATTGTAACCAATCCTGGTCCATTTGCTATGCCACAGAAATCCACGACGATCCGTATATGGATGAAGGCTCTTTGGCGCCTAAAGTACGCGGACAATAGTTCCCTTTTCAGATTCTCCAATGGCAACCGAGCCGTTGTTCCCGTGTCTTCTCTCCTGTAGCATCAGCCTGGTCTCTAATTCTATCCGATTTACAGTACCTGCTGCCGCATAAGTAATAACGTCGCGATATAAACGCAAAATACCTCGCGGCGGGCGGGTACAGGGAGAGTGAGCCGCGGTGAGGGTTGACCTGGCAGCCGGATCGATCCACTCTACGTAGAACCTAGCCTCCTCTTTCACGTTTGTACCCCTGCGCCGCGCCTGCTTGCGCTGATGCCAGCCACAAGGTATCCGCGCGCGTTTTACTCCTCGACGTTTCCGTCTATCCTTTACACGTCGAATCCTGCGCCAGATATATTTAGGCCAAATATTTTCCATTACGTCGATCGTGCGTCCTAGATAGTATCTCCTCGGTGAAAGAGGGACCGAATGACTCTCTCGTATGCGAACAACTTCCTGCTTTTGGGGATCGTAGACTTTTTCCGCGGAAATGGTCGGACGGGCGCTTTGTGCCGAACTTTCGATGCAAAATGTTCGAGTCGATTTGAAAAGTTAGCTACCCGGATGGTGGTATGGGGGGTGGCAGATAAAACAAAGTTTTGTTACTCGTGGAAAAATTTGGAAGTTTTAAAAAGCAAAGTGAACGTTGCCCGTTAAGCGACAGACGGGGCAAGTACGATATTTTAAGGGATGGGTGAATCAATTTCTGTACTATCGCAGCCAAAATCTCTTTTCTGGCGCTTTGGATTTTTGTGTGCCGCGGTGGTTTGTATCGATGCCAGTTAACGGAGGTAATTCATCGTTGTAGTTAACGGTACTTGTGGACATTCTATACATCCGCAAGGACTGCTCCAGATATTCTGGCCAAACATTCCAATTAGCTCGGCCACGTGCCCCTGGACCGCAGAAAAGCATCGAATTCCGTATGCGGTGGATTCGTGGACTCTGCGACTCGGGGAAATCGTCGGACGATGAAGCGGAGTTTCTCCAGGGACGTTTGCGTTATTTATTTAGATCGTTGCTGTGTTTGTACAGAAGGAGGAAGGCTAACTGAAACAGAGAGAAAGAGAGAGAGAGAGAGAAACGATTCGGTGCGAAGACAAAGATGAGCGAAAAGGAAAAGCTTGACCTCTTTCGGAGACATTTATGGATTGTGTAAAATTGAACGAGAGAATCGAGGAAAAGTTAAGACGTCGATCAAGAAACAAGGCAGGTGGATTAAAGTTAAATTAGATTTCGAAATGAGGGTAAATCATTCTTATATCAAGTTAGAAACAAGCGATCGTAGTTGGAACTCATTACGGAGCATCGACAAGTATAAACGACGAACTAAAATTACTCCATCCAAAAGAAAACGTTCGTCAAGTTTTATCAACGTGTTTGAATACCTATAGTCTAATCATTACTCGACCGAATTTCCGAATATAGGCACGGAACATCCTCGAATACGAATTTACCTTTCCCCACCTTAATCGCATTACTTCTCTCACGAATTGTAATGAAAGGACGTCCCGGGCAAAAGGAATTTTGCTTCTGAACTCAGAGATCTTTCCGGCGGATTTAATTAGTACGTTTTCCACTCTGGTTGTCAAGAGACGATGACCAGTTCTACTAGGTCGTAGCACAATTTCAAAACCGAGGGATCCTTCCTTATTGCTTCCAAGAGATTCCCTTAAGTACCGGAACTACTTTAGAATCCAAACTCCTCCCGGCTTCTGAATTGTTTAATGTCTGGAAGCAGAAACCTGACCTACATCTCTGTTCACGTTAAATATAGACTATCGTTTTATCCTTCCAATGGTGAAGAGTTCGGCACAATACATCGCTTGTATTCATACTAGTACGAGCCGTGTACCAATATATACGTACTCCTAGATGCGTACATATACGATACATAGGTGTGTATGTACATATTATGTCTATTATTGCTCACTTTACGTGGTTACATGTCGCCGAACGGGAATTCAGTGCAACTAGTATCGACAGGTTATTTCTGAAAGGGTACCTCGTAGCAGTCTCATCGATGAAGGGGTTTAGACCCTCATTACGACCATAGAGCCATGATTACTGTACCTTCTATGACTATAGCGTAATCGTCCATCTAATGGAGGACATATAAACGATCGTGCCTCGTTACGTGCGTGCTATTCAATATTAATAATATCATTTTTCACATTTATTTACAGTATGATGACACCTGAATTGATACTCTTCCATTCAAAAAGTATCATACAATCAAAATTAGATTTCACTATCATGTAGGTCCATTTTTCCATTCATCCCTTAACACTAGCTTCACGGACCCAATTTGACTCATTCAAAATTTGATTATTATATGTATAATATATTGATTGGTTCATTTTTTAATAAGAAATCTTTCATTTAAATTGATTTGAAACTATTTTCCTTGCAAAAAACTTCAATTTTCTTGTATAGGTCAAATTGTCTCATTTGGGAAAAATAGGTATATCAACATCCGTAAATCTAGTGTTAAAATACAATAATATCCACAATACATCCATCCGTTCACGTTGAATAAATCCACGAAATCTAATAATCAAAATTCCACCCCTAGAATATTCATGGCGATCAGGCATCTCCTTTTCCTTCGACATCCGGAAGTGCAAGAAGTATCGAGAGCAAAGACGAGACGAGATAGACGGTAGAGGCTTCGTCAGGACTTTACCCGGTAATATTTCGAAGGGTTTTCCCAATGGGATCACAGTGAGGGGGGTGGCGCGTAACACAGGCAGGGAACGATCCATCGGTTCTCTCGGCGTCGAAAAGGGACGTCTCTTGTTTCGTGCAAGGCGCATCCTTAAAGCCTCGTGTATCCTGCTACGGCACGAGCTGCCACCAACTAAGGTGCCGCGAAACGACGAGGTGTTCCTCGATGTAGTAGGTGTACCAGGGGTGGGACGAACACAACAAGGGGTCGGAACATTACACCCACCCCTTTCTACCTCCCGTGTGGCGTAAGCGCTGTTTATGGAGACCGCAGGCGGCATCTCCCGTCGAGCTTAGCGTTACTACTGCGCCCAGCCAGCCTCAGTTACGAGCGAAGGGATTTTCTGCCGGATGAGGATACCATCTCCGACAGCCGGGCGGGCTTTCCTGGCACCCCCTTTTGCGTCCGGATCCTCGGTTTAATGTATAAAAATAAGCTCGTTCGATGTGCATTCTACGAGGCTCGCACACATTCTTGCAATGGAAGGCTCGCGCATATAGACGGGAACGTCGAATGTGGTGGTGGTGGTGGTGGGACATGGTGGTAGTTTGTCAGGTGAGGAGGAATGGTGTTGGGATGAATTTGAATATCAGTCTTGCCTGTTGGAGCCACGAAATGATATTGATTTTGCTTTCTTTATACTCGCGATCGTATTTCGACTCGCTCCCTTTATTACAGGCACCCTGTGAAACGCGATAAAGCGCGTGGTGAAATAGCGCGGGAGTGTTACGAAATTCTGACAGAAATGCAGTAAAAAGAATGTACGTAGCGAGAGAGGCGGAATTAAAAAATACTACGGTATTTTACAGCGGAGGAGGAAAATGCATGTTTCACGGAGGAGGGAACTTTTTGGTGTGTAAAAAAGTTATTGGGATATTGGTGAAAACAAGGATACATCCCTTTCCGAATATTTATATGTATATTAACGTGTTCGGAGAGTGATATTAGGGTAGAATAGGTACCTTTTATTTCACGATTTAATGCAATCATTTTCAAAGAATATACCTCCAAAGAAGCACAGAGAACGGAAAAACGGAGAACCGAGGGTGAAGAAGAGGGTGAGAGGTCATCTTCTAGTGAAATGACAGGAAAGGAGAATGGCGGTGGATTAAAACATTTTTATTCGCTTCTTTTCTCTTTTTTTGCCTCCTTGAACCTACCCCAGGCTGCCACTTAAGAGGCATTGTTTCGGAACCACGGCGAAACGTCACGCCCTCGAGCATTATTTCGCGGATTTTCTTCACCTTTCGTTGTTCCGCGGATCGCCATTGCCTCCCGAGAAATTATTTTCCTCCTACGGACAGGTGAGACGTGTACACTGAGCGAGATTGGACAGACGTCGGCTCTCACGAAATACAAGCTACTTGATAGAAAATAAGGGCGCAGAGATGGCAACAACGAGCGGCCGCATGCCGGAAGAGTTCTCAGAAACTATCCGAAGAAAACAAATTTTACTTCAGTCCGTCCGTCCAAGATGTTTCGTCTTTTCTACTCACTGAAAATTCACGGAATATTCCTCGACGTGTTTTCACCCTGGCTGACATCGTAAAGAGAGATTAACGCAACGAAACTTCTTACGACAGCATTATCGTTGATGATATCTGTACCCAATTAGTGATTCCTATTGAACGTAAGAGTTTTCACGTTGCCGAAGCCACCGAAGAGCGGTTCTTAAACCTCAGTTAAGTTGGAAAGCCTGACCAGAGGTTTTGAAGCGCGGTGACCCAACGAAGCAGATTAAAAGCTGGACGAAAGCTTCCTGCCACCCACTCCTTCACGTTCTCGTCTTTTTTGTTTCTGAAGCCACGATATCTAACTGAAGGTAAGAGGCTTTCGCCTTTGAACTCCCTTCACTTTTGTAACTTGTAATTCTTTCATTAACGTACTTTGCTTCCCGTATTTTCACGATTGTGGCGAAGCAAAGCCGTAGGAAACTACCTCCATTGCTGTTCTCACCGCCGTGTCTCTCTATATACCGGAAGAAAATCTTTAAACCCTGTTCCTCCCGCTCGATTGCCATTTCTCTCTTCGTTCCCTTCTTTCATATTTTTTCCCCTTTCCCTAATATTGTTTTTACTTTCCCTCTTTTCTCTCGTTAATTGTACCATTTTTAACGATCTTCCAATGAAATCCACGGAAACCTCATGAGCCGTTTGGCGAATATAAAAAGAGAGAATTAGTATATTTCGGAGCCGATGGTAGTAACCATCTGTGTCTCTGTGTCGGCTCTCGAATAGCTGCTGGTTTTGGTGTACCAGCACACATAGAGAAGTACCATGGGGTTGCGTAGGTGGTACTGGTGGGCTCAGGTGTTTCCACCGGCATACCGTGGCATAGCGGGGCAAAGTGGTGTGGTCGATATGACTGAAGCTACCCCCTATGCCTCCCTTCAATCCCCTCTATCGAATATACCTCTCTTTTCAACCTACTCTCTACCCTCTCTTTTCCTACCCCTACCATCACACTCGCGCACGCACGTTTAGATGTTCATATTCATACACATACAATTCTCTGAGCGGCTTTCCTTCATCCACCTTCTGATAATTCTCGTACGATAGCGCCGTTATTCGTGGAATGTTGCTTTTATAATATTTAATCACGTTGAATATCAGCCCTGTCGATGAAGCTCGTCATACTACGAATTATTTGCCACCCTTACCTTTCTAATTTATACGGCCTCCCCTCTGTCAGGATCGACCTTTATTCTGGCATGTTCGATGCAAATTGGAAAAAGTTACATATCCTTCGAATATAACGTTGGAACGGTGAACTCAGGGAATTATGGTGAATTTTCATCGCATTTCTTGGGCAACATCGGGATGAAAGGGGGTGAAGTCGGTTGAACGGATATTAGTAGCATTGGTGAAAATCGATGTGGTTTTTATACCATTGGAGATATTCGGTGCTCGATTTGCAGAGGAAAATTACGGGGCACGAATTAACTTTACAGTCAGTGAACTTTGCGCTGGTACAGTTCATCGATTGAAGTCGATTATTGGCTTCTGGGAAACCCTTCCGATGCGAATTCGTTTTCGATATGCAATTCTTGAAATGATTAAGAAACCTGACAAATTATTCGCGTGTTTAACATCCCCGTTGAGACTTAGGTTGGTTTCTACCTCGTTCTCATAGATTTCCGTATACGCCGATAAACCGAAACGATAACTTTTCATGGAGGGCGTATTAATCAAATAATCCCGAATAATTCAATCTTATCTGCGGCTGTCTGTCAGTTAACTTTCGTGCCGGTACGACTACAAGAGTGCTAATTAAATGATTCGATTAAGTCCGCGAAAATTAAGATTCGTCGGGTGAAATTGAAATCCAAAATAAGTCGTCTGCACGGGCCGCTACCATCTGAATTTTAATCGTCGTCGAAAGCTTTCTACCAGCACATTATTACGTAATTCCCCATTGTAAGCGCGTTTTATCGCAATTAATGAAATCATACGTATAATCGTGCATTTGGAATTAATGGCGAATTTCTACGATCGGCAAAAGCACGAATATTTCCCTGCATTACGTTGCGCGTCGCATGTAATTAAATAAAGTCCTTTTTACATGGAGTATAAATGCAACCGATCGTGTCAGCGATAAAAAAGCTTATTAGCAACACGTGCACCGCTTCTTCTGCATGAGCGACCCCTTAAAAGGGGGTAGGCATTTATGGCTGATATTGCACTCGCGTATAAATAATGACTTTGCAGTCAGCGCGGCAAACGGTAATTAGCTTTTGCGAGTAGAGAGACCGAGAGGAAACTCTTTGAATTGTCAAAGGAGGGTTGCCGACAGAAATACCTCGTATAATAGGCACAATACCTTGCCAAACGCGTGCCGAGTTTTTAACTATGCATAACCCGAGATACCTACATTCGTAAACGATCCATCAATTTTCCTAAGAAATCACACAGTGACATTTATTTAGAACCGTGGGAAGTTTTTTTCTTAACCGAGTTGTTTTTAATAGTTTACGATATTACGAGACTCTCTATGCAGTCTCCAATTCATCATACATGACAGATGGAATAGAACTTACGATGGATGGTATTAAGGTAAGGTGTGGACCGTGGAGGGCTTCTAAAATAATATCGATTGGATTTCGTGCAGGAAAGAAAGAACGGTATAGATAAAGGTAAATGCCCCATGACTGATGACCGCAGAATGAGAAGCAAAAATCGAATCAAGATTGTAACAAATTGAAAATTACACGCAGCGATTGTAATGGTAGATTAAAGTCATTGAGCTTTCGATTAAACGAGGAATGATAGAAAGAATTGAAAATGAAATGAATTATTCCTATCACCTATGCCGTGTATTTGAGAATGAACATTGTAAATAACATAGTACAACGTCCGGCAAAACGGCCAACACAGAGTCAACTTGAAGATGAAGAGTGAACCCACTTGAGGTATAAAAAGATTGGAAGAATAAAAAAGAAAAGCCCCAGGAAAGTGGACGTGACAAAGAAAAATCCTGGTCCACCTCTTCTCTCCCGTTTCTTCTCGACGGTAGTGGACAATCCGAGGGACTTTAATATGCACCCCTAGAAATTGAATTCTCTCGCCCTTTTCCCACTTATGCCTTTTGCCTCTCCTTTTTCTTATGCTCGTCAAAGGGGCTTCGGCATGGGAGTGGTACGCAGGTGCAGCGAGATCCGCAATATGGGCTTAAGAACACACTCGGTGATATTGACGGATATAGGTGCCCCCGTGGAGGGAAATACTCCGACTTACCCCCTGCATAACCCCTCGACACCCCGTGAGGCTGCTGAAAATGCACGCTGTAGATTCGTAACAGTGACTCACTGCACTCGCAGTGGGTGTTTTTCTCATTCTGCGTGATCATAAAGTCTTATTCTTGCGGCTTAGCACGAGCTGAGATCGGGGTGGTGTATGTAACGGCAGAGGGGTGAATTTATCCGACGAACGTGTAATCCATTATTGCCATTGCCACTCAGGATGACGTGTACATAGGAATTTTGCTATTACAGTGGGCCCTCGACTTGCGCACATAATTGGTTTCTGAAAATGTGTGCGAATGTTGAATGTTCGAAAGTAGGGGGATATAGGAAAAAATATGAAAAATTGTATGTTAATGTGGGTTCTTTGTAAACTTGAGATTCTCTAGCATCTAGTAGGTAATATCAGAAACAATGTTACAATGTTAGAAAACGTCTAATAGGCAGCGCGAGCTATAGTGCTCACTGGCAGTGACTGCATGGAAGCAAACATTTTTTGAAATAACGGCACAGCTCTTTAAAAAATTTAATTTTTAAAAACGTGCGAAATAGCTAATTGTGCGAAAGGAGAATGTACGAAATTCGAGGGCCACCTGTAATGTTAGGGACGTTCTTATACAGCAACGGCTATACCATGAGTTGAGGTAGGTTGGATTTTGTGCTTTTTCATATTCTTATTGTATTTTCAAATTTTTGACCATACAAGCTCACGTTGTGCAGTATGCTTCCACCTGTAGTCAGCAACGTAACGCGAGTATGAAATATTCATCGCGGGGGTTGCATACGTAGACGCCTAAGCGAGAAGAAAGAGGAAAAGTTACGATTGTTTTAGCAAGCGTACGGGAAAACGGGGTCAAAGTAATGCAAGAGATTAGAATACCTTATAATACTATGCAAGAAACTTCGCTATTACTTGGCTGTGGAATAAACGGAAACTGGATCAGTGATATTACAACTTACTAACTGTACCCCAAATAGTTTCCTGCGGTATAATCGGACTCCTTTGTATGGAATTTCGAAAAGTGGTGCATTTAAAATTGGACATATCGAGAAAGAGGAGTTAAAGTTATGGGTTGGAAAGATTGAAAAATATTGGTAGAAGATCGACGTAAAAGTTAGACGGTTGGAAAATGAACGGTTTCTGAGCGGAATTGCAGTTGCTCGAATCAGTTTCGGAATTACACTTTCCGTGCAAATGGCGGACAGAAGGAGCAAGTTTCGTCCTTCGTGTACGAAGTATACCGGTCTCCCTCTATTTCAACATAGAGAGTGCGTACATATCCTAAAGTGCCCTGATCCGGAAGGGTAAACTTCGTTCCCCATCGCCATATGCCGTATCTGACCCGTGTCTGATGTTCCGGAGACGGCAGCACTCCTCGTTTACTACTCTTGCCAAAGTAAGTCCGGTATTTCAGGGTCCACGTACTTTCTGTCAGGTTACTCGTGTACCTAAAAGCCGAATTCTCCGGGCTTCTTGCTACTTACGAGCTAAGTCCCAGTGATCCGTTAAGACCGGACGAGAAACGAGCTTGACAGTTTTCCGTACGAAGCGTATAAGATGAATTACTTCGTTAGACTTCTTCCAAGTACGTTTCTCCGATTTTGACAAAGTCCCATTTCAAGATCTCGTACGAACCTTTCGTCTTTCGAGCGTTGCCACGTTAGGATAAAAGTGCTTTGTATCCCGTGAAAACGTGAAGTTAAATCACATCGTATTAAGATACGAGTTATTTCTATTTACAACTTCGAAGCGCACAAAGAGCGAAGAGGTTGATTTAGTCAATTTCAAGAGACTACTTTAAAGACGATGTTCCATGCCAACGGTTTCCAGGTTGCATCTGCGAGAGTGGAAAATACGAAAGAACCTGGAGGAATGCCAAGAAGAGAGTACACTTGAAGATTCGTCGATTATGTTCGAATCAGAGGAAGACTGTTTTTCGTCTTACATTTCTTTTCTTTCATGACGAGAGTGTTCGGCTGACTGTCGAACTAACAATAAGTCGAACAAGAAGAACTCATCGGTATTAATACTGAATTGCACGATGGTGCCATTCGGCTCATATTAAATGGAGCATTGTGGGCGTTTGGAGAAATCGATCGTCCACGAAGTGGCAATCACACAGAGAGTGAGACTCGATCACGTGATTTCCCGTGGGTGCCGTCACCAACAAATGACCCAGCTGCCGTACCATGGATGCCTTTCCACCTTGGATCACGCTATGCTTACTTCGACGTTTTGGGACTTCCGTTCGACTCTCGAGGTACTTTCCTACGTTCGAAGGTCACAGCTAATGTCTGCTTCATGGAGAAGAATAATACAGAGTTGGGTTGATTCGTATTTTATTATTACTAACGTTCCACATTATAAATGAGACCTTCACAGACTGTGATTATTTTGGAAAATGTTGGAACACTGAAGTTTCCAAGTGAGATTTAAGCGTAAAGCTTTTTAGATTTAGCACAATGTCTCAATGTATAACGCAAGTTATCAAGGGATTCGAGAGAACTTCTCTTAACAGAATTTTTAAAACGTGCTTGGAAGTATGGACGTTGCAGAACGTGAACAGGATCGTTTATGCTATCTTTTCGTGCCATCTAAATTTAATTCAGTTACCATTACGAAAAAAGGGGTAAAAAAAAATTCGTTCTAGCTCTCCCTCGTTACGATCCCGCTTCTTATGCTGTTTCAGGGCGTTCAATTATATTTTTCAATTCCTTTTTTTTCTGTCCGTCTAATTAAAGTATAAAAGACTACCTTTTAACGATGTTGAATAAACAATTGCTCTTTCATTCGTTCAATATTCTATCCGGTTTCCACCCCTCTCTCATTTTTACACGATTCATCAATAATACGATTTTCATGTTTTGAAAACGGCACTACATATCCATATATCTCCAGCGAATTTATACATTTTACTCCCTCCACCCGAAGTACATCTATGCCCGTATCCTCCGGAGTGCCGAGCGGAAAAAAAACACAGAGAAAAAAAAGACTAATAAATCGTTGAAAAAGTCAATCCTATCGTATAAGAACGAAGCAGCGCAGAACAACGTCGATCCGCGTAGTGCCGTAGATCCGTGGCAAATTAAACTCGGAGTTTAAGGATAAAGTAGTCAGATCCCGAACGGTTTGGATCCATAGGGCTTACATAGACACATCGAAAGACAGAGACAGAAATTTAGATCGATAAAGACAGAAAGGCAAATGAAACAAAGACAACTAGAATAAGAGAAGGAAAGCTAAATTGCACATGTAATAGATACATGCATAGAGTGTATATGACACAGAGTTATAGGAAACCAAAAGCACGCAGGCAGCACACAAACGCACCAGGTTTACCTAAGCATCCGAAACGTACGGCCCATCTGGGATATTACGCTCATTCCTTTCGACCCTCTCTCCTGGCAGACTCGTCGCGACGACGGTGGCGGCGGCAACATAGAAAGATATTGCATAATGTCGGTGTATCGACAGGAGCCCCGGACTTTTACCGAGATTTATTTTTCAATGCACTGCGGAACGATTCTCTGCGGGAATATAGAACGAATACAGATACAATTCTGGTATAGGAAGGGGGGTTGGCTCCTCGAGAGACGCAAGGGGTGGCCTATCCAACCACCCGCGGTTCCTCGCAGTACTCGATGCCCCTCGTGGTGAGAACAAATTTCGATCTTCCTACGCTCGATACCCATTACATTTTCTTGGATATCGTGAGGCAGGATACAGACGTGTTTCTACGCCTGGCAAAAAGGGGGGGGTGGAAAGACGATGAGAAAGATAGGGCGAAGCAAAGAGAAAGGGGAGAAGGACACTTCGTCTGTCAGGCATCTCTCATCCGCGGAAAATGCATCGTGGATGTATACAGATATCTATTTCGTAGGAGCTCGTTGCGTAACGGAGACTCAGCTGTTTCGCGGCAGTCAATCTCGTTTGGGGATTCTGAATCCTGTCGTGGGTATTTTCTTCTTCTTGTTTCTTCTTCTCGGTTCGTAATGCACGTAGACTTACGTATACCAACATGTACTTCAGTCGTCTAACGGAGTTACCGTCCCGATTTAAATGATTGAAGATGAGCGGAGTACATTTTAAGTCTGCCGCTAGGGTGTGATCATTTTCGTCGTGCGGAGAGAGATGATTTTAATGGATCCTCCAGTGTACTTTTATCTTGTAAAAATTCATAGAGGAGAGAAACGCTAATAGACGTAAAACTACGTGTAAAAAAAGATGCTAGATTTTTCTTGAAAAATGAACGATATTTTTTACAAATCCGACAGACTCAATCATTGACACGCGGCAGGCTTTCAGTGTTTTTTCTTTCATGAAACAAATGTCCGACTCTGTGTCGACGCCTATGACGAATTCTTCTTCAATGACTCCGCTTCACCAGCTGGTCCTCGTCGAGCTTTAGAAAAACGTGTTCGTTCTGCTCCGTCGCGGAATTGCGAGATTGTTTATTCAACGTCAGGGCTGATACAACCACGAAATCCGCCGGCGATTTATTTTGACAGATTGCAGATCCCAGTATGCGGCTTGCGCGCGGATGTCGGCGCTCCTTAGCGGAAAATTCCCTTTAAAATTACAGACACTTCCTCCGCGGCACTTTTAAAAGTCAAGCAAGACGTATATGCGCCCGAAGTACGGTTATTTATTGCATTTATACGAACGTCAATCACGCGCACGACAGCTATGAGCCACATAATAAAAGTATGATGATGAATGATCTTTACTGACAATGTAAATCGCGTTTTATTTAAATTCTAATGATCCGTATACTATAAATAACAGCACGTGCCATCCGCGGGCTCATTGTCAGCCGAGACAATGATCTACGGATGAAGCGCCTCCGAGAGGTGAAAGGTCAGCGGTATTCGTCTCGTCTTGATCGCGATCTCGATTAACCAACTGCCAGCTGCAAACAGCCTCCGAATCAGATTTAATCCGTGGGTCGTACGTTGACTTGACAGTAGTTCAATTGTAGTTTTCTTTGAACTTTTTTACCTCTCGATGCATCGATATGAATGTATGCGAATATAAAGCTGTTTGATTAATGAACGAAACTGTAGGACGTGCTCGATTTTAATTTATCATTTCACGTTCTATCGGTGAATTAACGATAATTAATATCAATTTAGTTCCGAATCGAAACGAAAGGATACGTAATCGTAGGAAATAACTGTAGTTATTGGTAAATGAAAACGTGGGACGTTTATAGGGCGAGGAATTTTTAGTATTTCCAGCTATCCGACATCATTGATATTGGCAAACGTATATTCCTATCAGAATGTTATATTGATATGTATGCAGCCACGAGAGGGATGTTTTTATATTTCGCATATACGCTCGAATGAAATACTATCCAAAAATTCGTAATGGACTTTCCGTGTTTATGCCGTCCGATTTTTTTAATTGATTCTGCTCTACCGTTTTTCACAATACCGCACAAAAAGGGGTAATATTTCAAGGGAAATAACATGATAAACGATATTATACAATGAATTTTTGTAATTTCAGAAATATACTTTTTTTTTCAATTTACTTACAATAACGTGATATTGAATATCAGAAAATAAAATTGTATGATATTATTCACATTCGGCACTCCGAAACATTTCGCTAAACATTTTATCCTCCCATATCATCCCCCATTGTTACATCTACTTTTTTCCAACGACTCAGCAACGCTTTTAATTCATTCGTACCAATAAACCCAAAGATTCCAAATATATCCCTATAAATTTTACGATTATAACCGACCAGCCGAGTTTTGGCAGATAGTTTCTAAAGCCCATTTCTGATTTAATATCATCCCTCTGTACCTACATCGTGGTGCCAACAAAAACGAGTTCCCAGCAAATTTTACGGCCGATGAAAGCGCGTATCGGAAAAATTCATAACGCGGAGGAGGACACGGGTGGGCGTAGAAATTTTCGTTATTCATCGTGCAACGCCGCGAGTTTGAGGGTGGCCGGGCTACCGGAAATCACCCCCGTTTATACCGCAACCGGATATATATCCGACCGAGGCTGTCCGTCAGGCGTCCGCAGCGGACCCCGCAACGTGGAACTGTCGTAAATAATGAGTACGCTTTGGTATTTGTTTATTCAGGGAGCACTCAACGCCCTCTGCCCCCTTTGCTGAACCCCTTTCACCCCTTACCTTTAGCCACCGCTCACTGGCCTTTTTCAGTGGCAGTGGTGAACTGCAACACGGTGGATCGTCTCTATTATTTACGACACCACAATTAGCTAATCCGAAAGCATCTATCCTTCACACCTGACTAGTCTTAATAATTCAATTAGCTCGACGAGCAGGTAAAGCGTGCACTGCTCGAAACCCTCCATGAGCTCGTCGGTTCGTCAGCGTGAGATAACGTTCCCGCTTCTCATAATAATTCATGCACCAGTCGGAAATAATAATGTCCCCGTTAGAAATTCCGATTCCGTCGAGCTGCAAACTTATCAATTTATAATCTCCTCGCACGATAATCGCGCGACTTCTGGTTCTCCATTAGACGTCGGGGTGAAACGGAAAGAGGATGTGGTAGAGACTTAACACGGTTTGGAGGGAAGGAAGTTTTGAGAGAATTTACTCCTTGCTGCATTTCAGGTAGTTAATTCATTGTTATTTGGGGTAGTTTCGTGGATATAAGATAATTCCTCATTCGATTGAAAAATCACTAATTATACTTAACACTAGATTTAGGGCGTTAAATCTGTCTTAATTGATTATATTAAATAAGTAGCTCCAAAAAAGAGGTATCACACGGCACAGAATATAATTAATTGAGGAATTTGTGTATTGCAAGATACATGTAAAATATTTACAATACCTCTCTTCTATAAATTTGAAATAGGATTGTAAAAAAGGAGGAACCAAACGATTTGACGGTTCCCGTGGATTTAGTGTTAAAGGAGACCAAACGTAAAGCTACCGAAACCAGTTTTATTTAGATTTCTACAAAGAGACAAGTGATTGACGTTTGTTCCGTTATAAAATAGTTGGAAAACAAAGCTGAAACTTCTGTCACGCAATCACGAAAAGTTCAGATTGCAAACAATGTCCCGCGGAATAATTGGTACCGCTTGAAGGACCGACCGAGAGAGTGTAATTTTAGATATAGGTCGCTGAAGAAGTCGAGCGATCTTGCCGTCCAACCTCGGTCCGAAACACGGCACGATTTAGCGTCGACACGCTTTCGCACTCGAGCGCTTTCTTTTTTAATCGCTTAAGCGATTGCACCGCAGCTACAACTTGTAACACGTAACGAACGTGCACGCGTATCCCAGTAACGAATGTTTTCCAGCGTGTCCGGTAGTAACTACTGCCATAACCCGCGACCATAAAACTCTAACTCCATCTACTTGCATCCGTTGCACACTCGCGGGAAAATGTCATCGTTGGAAATTGTAGATGTTAAAGCAAAACGCCACGTTGAAGCTAAGGACGACGTTTCATTCCGTTGATTATCGGATTAAAAAATATTACCCCAGAAATGTCAGCGCCGAACAAACGAGACTCGAGTACTTCGCTTGTCCACTTAACCGAATGAGCACCAAAATCTGCATTGCGACGAAATGGACGATCGCTATTTACCACTTTCGTTTACGTTCTCTACATCGTAAATAAATTATCCATAGAATGAAATCAATCAAAAAACGACAAACTTCATGACGACGTATACACACATTACGATATGATACTTCGTGTAACGTTCGAGTACCTGGTTTTCTTTCGTGCTCGAGAAATTTACACCTCGTAGAATCGTGGAGCACCGGCTTACGTGCCGTTATAAATCCTCGTCATAACTTTACATTTGCGGCGATTTCAATCCCCTGGCGCGGCTTTAGCCCAACACGGTAATTCGTAATTATTATTAACGATCCAACGGGACCACCCCTCCCGATATACCCTCGTACACTTTCTCGCGAGCCAGTTTCTGATTTTCATCTTACCCATATATTCGTTTCTACCTTCCACGTGTACGCTTATATATTTGCACATATATTAATATATACGGGAATGTGTACATTACGTGTGTATTTACGTACGTGTGTACTTTGCTAGATTCGCGTTTCATGAGTTGTGTCACCGAACGATGAAATATGGTGTTACGAGGGCAAAAATGGTGAACGTGGAGAACGCAGGGGGTTGCAATGCTATTATTTCATGGTATCTTCGGTGAGGTGTAATTGAAATATTTATCGGTACAGTGTGGATCTTTGCGAAGATTAAGGGGACGTTGGAGAAGACAAATAGTTTCGTTGCTTAATAATCTCCTGGAGAAACGTTTTATCGATATTATACGACAATGGTGAGCATCAATTTCTGTGGTAATTTTGATGGTGAAATATGACGTTAGAGGAGAGCTCTTTTTTTAAATAAAATTTGTGAAAGAGAATTGTGGAAATGGGAGCTTTTTTTCCGGATTACCGAGGGAACACTGATACTTTTTGATTACATATTCCTCTATGAGCTTCCTGAATCGCCGGCGGACGGCATGGAAAATGAACATGGAAGGTGGACACGCCCAAAGTGGTTCGCCTTCGCTGACAAGTTAATAATCCTTCTCCTCTCGTGTCATATGCAGAGTCTTGCGTCGCATAGTTGAGTTTGATCGAATTTTAGATATATCGTGATTTCCTTTAATGGTTCAACGTGTAACATTTGTCGAATGAGAGAAGTAGATAGAATAAAAGGATGGATTGGAACGGTGGGAATTAGTCTCGGTATTGGAAAAAATTGTGGGGACGTATTTGCAGTATGCGTGTATCAACCTTATTTGGGTCACAGCTTTGTATTTATAGCGAAGAAAGAAAAAAAGCATTGGATTGTATGGTACGAAACAAAAACTCGAGCGCTACTTTTGCAATCTGGGAGAAACAAATGGAAATTATTTTTCGCTTAAGTTACTCACGTCGAAACGTGCTAAATATCCGAGCAACTTTCATGTTTATTTTTATAGTATTTTATGAGCCGTATAGCACGAGCTTTATTCAAACTGTAATTAAACTGTTCCTTTCACTCATTTAAATACGCGTATACACCTTTTCATTTCAGTTCATTCATAAAATCATTTCGCAATAAAATCACATCACCGTTGAAATCCTCTTATTTATATTCTCAAGTGCATACATTTATTATACAAATATTCCCCTCCACATTCTTTACGTGTCGATATTACTATGATTACATTTCATACGTTCTCCATGCACGTAAAACCAGCTGATACTTTTCCCACACTTACCTCGGTATATATACTAAAATTTAAATTTTCCATTTACCACAATTTAAATGTAAAACCTTCAAAAAAATTATACGTCATTAAAAAAATTTACTTTTGCACTTTACCCTGTATAATTATGTAATAAACTCTTTGTACACGCTGAAAAGGATTATCCAAACTGTTGCCTAAAATCCCAACATTCCCAAGAAATATTCAGCTTCAAATCGTTAAAACAACCCCCCCAAAAAAATATAAATTACCCTCGTATTTTTCTCGTTAGTTTGCGGATTATTTTTTAGTAGTCGTTTCAGAGTAGAAAATCTGTCGTTTTGTATCAGATTCAGGGGTGTAGAGTCGGTCCGATTTTTCTCGCCTGCGGTCGCTCGTGACCGCGCACGTCCTCGGCGTTTCATTTGGCACGCGCCGGAAGTGGAATGAGTTCCGGGGAGTTTCGGGCCGTGGCGGCACTCCGGAAAAAGTCCGACCTCGGCGTTACTGTTGCGAGCGGTGGCCTCGCCGAAATGAGATTATCTTCGGACCGATGGCTAGAATTAAGCTTTCGAGTTCCAAGCGCAACACTGTGGGTGGTGCTGCTTCTGAGAGATAAGCAGGTAGCACGCTAACTACGACAGGAAAGAAGATATTTAGTTAAACGACGGACAATTATTTCGTATAAATTACCGAAATAATTATCTAATGGTTCCTTATGAAGCTTCGGTGCCTCACGTTTTAGCGCGAGAAACTTCAAGGGACGATTCGGTGCTACACAATTATCGGCTTCTTTTAACACTAACTGTACCGCTACTTTGCATGAATCTATTCTTGCCAGGCACAGACATTCGACTGGTTATGAAATAACGATAATAATTTCTCAAAATATATGTAGAAAATTGTCAATTTAATATTGGCAATATTGTAAAAAAACAGCCTGGAGTTAATAATACAGAAATTTTCCAATGCCGCTGACTCGATAATTTGACTGCAGGTAGTACGGTTAGCTTTAAAGTTCATAGATTAAAAGTATACTTTGAAATTGTCCACCGAGCCGTGGTAAAAGGTCCAAAAAACATTTGATCCATCTACCTTTGAAGGAGCGATCTTACCGAAATGGGATTATCGCAGCATCAATTGCCGGAACGTTAGAGCTAGCCCTCCATCCTCATCGAGTTGTTCACGAAAGACGAGCGGTTCGTGAAGTGGCACGTGAGTCACGGGAGCGGTTCTTCTCTTTATTCAGTCAATCTCCCCCTTACCTTTCGTCCCCCATTTCCTCCACTTTTCTCTCCTCGTTGGACGGCACAATACCTCGCGGGGAATATCCCGTGTTTATAAAATAAATCCCTTCATTGTTGCTCGGCAAGGCGAGAGAGTTGCCTGGTCGGGTCGTAGCTCGATGCATAACGTTTCGGTTGACGACGGGGTAGAAAGAGAGGAAGATAGAGACAGAGGGTGGGCAGAAAGAGAAGAAGATAAGGGTGAAGGAAGGAGAGGAAGAAAATAGAAGAGAAAGAGAGACAAAGAGAAAGACGGAAAGGGAAAAGGAGCAAAGGGAAAACTTTTGTGATGCCGTCAGCTGCCATGGCACAGGACGAGACGTGTAACGTCGGAAAAGGGCGGATTAGAATATTTCTGGGAGCCAGACTAAATGTTATCTCCTTCGCCATGGTGGGGTGCATTTACCCCCACGACGAGATCCTGTTCTGGAATCACGAAGGAGAACGCCCCCGCCTGTACGGTTAATCTCGCTTGCGCTCTTTCGGTCTTTATCGAGAATGCGCGGATTCATTGCGTTTACGGAGCGTGAAGCCGAGGAGGAAGAAGACGACGAAGAAGAAGAACAAGAAAGGGGGTCCTTGCCGTCTTCTCGTTTGGAATGCTCGCCTCCATCGTTGTCTACGCCGAGATTTCAGACATGAAAGATATGCGTTATTTCGACGCTGAGAATTCGCAGTCTCACTCGATGTAGAGGAGGGGGAGAGATATCTTTATTAAGCGGATAATTTTATTCATTGAAGACACGTCCAGTTATCCGACCTTGCGAATCGGGAGGGTTGTAACTGATTTTAATCGTAGATTTAATCAGAGGGCGTTCTCCAAGGATAATTTCGTCACTCTTTACGAATTCAGAGGAGCTTTCGGGTGGATTCGCCGTCTTCGAGGCTTTTAGGCGAATGAAGGCAGAGGTGGCAGTCGCCAAAAGGTCGTAATACGTGCCGCCGTTCCCTGAGCTCATCAGTAATGATAGCGCCGTGCCATAACTGTTCCCATAATGGAATTCGTTAATACGGTATGTCGTTTGCGACACCTCGTTTCCGTAATCTTACTCGTGCCAGGTGCGCCGTATTCCTGATACCTGGTTAAAAAAAAGGATCGGGATACTCGCCGCAGAACGTAAACAGCTTGTTTCTGAAGTGAACGCAATTTTCGGATGATGCGAAAAATGCATCGTTATTACGTTAACGTAACGCTGCACTTTGGTTATGCATCTCTGCCGTGCAGGCTTTTTGTCGAATGAAAGTGTAATAGAAAATAATGGTGTCGTCGTATATTTTTCACCCTTGTCAATTTGTTATCATCCATTTGAAACTCGAATACTGTAATATATACTTTGTGCAGAAAAAATTACACTATTCCTGAAACTACATCAACGATAAATATTAGGGGGACCGGAAAGTAACGTCGTTTTATTACATTAAATTCAAACAAATAAATTTGCAATAAGCTTTTATTTGTGATAAATAATATAATCATCCTCGTCATCAACAACTTTTTTCCCATAGTCTTATGTAAATTTTCAATGCCTGGTCAATAAAAATCAATTAGTTTTTGAGTAGAATATCTAGAGAAACGATGTTACTTTCCGGTCTCCCTAATAATTTCTTGTATCTTATATTTTTCAATGACAATTAGCCAATCAACGTGATCTCATACTTTAAACAACATGTCAGGAAATATGAAAGCAAACATGGATTAAATCCAATGAAAATATGATATTATCTGAAATACGTTCATTCGTATCTGACACTAAAACGAAGCATACGTCGCGCGATAAATGAAAACAATCGTATACGGACAACTGGTGAATATGAATAATCCAATATGACAATAATTTGTAATTCATGGAGTATCTTCCGTGAAACTAAATCGAACGTCAAGATCCATCCTGCCGCGGGTAGATCGGAGAGAGGTGGTTTACGATTTTACGTTCACGATCGGTGCAAACGTCAATGCCCATTACGACGGCACGTGTACACTGTCAATCACTATGCCAGAGATCATTGGTGTGGTCAGCATACGAACGTACGGTCTACACACTCGAACAGTACGCATCAACGACGCACGGATGCATAGCGAAACCAATGCAACGTTTAGGATTGGCGGAGGCATAGAGGGAGGATGGTCAGCCGGAGATTACCGAGGCATAATTACCTCTGCACTGTATACCTGGGACCTCTGTTTAATCTGCAATTAATGTTTCAAATTGCCATAAACCCACGGAGTAACGGATGCCACTTATCAAGGGCGATAACTAACTCAGTCTACGTATTGTAAGCGCGAGCACAACAATGCATCGAAACGAGCATTGTTGTATTCCGGTTAACAATAATGCCGTTTTTGTCGCGTACAGTGGACGCCGTTATCGTTGTAAATTGTAGCTGATAAGTAGATCGTAGAACGGAAATACGTCGGATTAATTCTGAATGAATTGAGTTCGATTTTGGATATTTTCGGAAATTATCGATTATACGTTTAAATAGGAATATCCTGTGTTCAGTAATCACTGCAGTATGCGAAACGTGAGTCTCAGTCAATTGGTCATTGATATTACGAACAATTAATGATGTTGAGAATATCGACATCAAAAACACCAAACGGTCTAGCCGGATAAGCATGGTAAAAGTGTCTCCAAAGATAATTAATCTTGAGGCATACCATTCAATGGGGCTCTTCGGAAATATTATTTCTGCAAAGTATGAATCTGCTACCCCTACAGTAGGGGTAGTTACAGGTTAACCCTTTACTTGGGGGTATTTTTACCATTCTTATCCGTCTAGACCCTTTCATCAAAATCCGAGTGAGCTTTCAGTTTCCGCAACGACATCCGAGCATGCAAGCTCACACCTGCTGGCTCAAACTAAAAAGCTCAATAAAAATTCCCAGATGTCCTCCAAAAATGAGCTTTTGAGCAATTTTTCCGAATTTTTCGCGAAATTTTGACAAATCCCAGTGAGCTTTTTAATTTGAGCATCTACATCTGAGCTTGCAAGCTCACATTTGATGGCTCAAACTAAAAAGCTCAACCAAAATTCCCAGGTTTCCTCCAAAAGTGAGCTTTTGAGCAATTTTTCCGAATTTTTCGCGATATTTCGACAAATCCCAGTGAGCTTTTTAATTTGAGCATCTACATCTGAGCTTGCAAGCTCACAGCAGATGGCTCAAACTAAAAAGCTCAACCAAAATTCCCAGATTTCCTCCAAAAGTGAGCTTTTGAGCAATTTTTCCGAATTTTTCGCGATATTTCGACAAATCCCAGTGAGCTTTTTAGTTTGAGCGCCTACAACTGAGCTTGCAAGCTCACATTTGATGGCTCAAACTAAAAAGCTCAACCAAAATTCCCAGGTTTCCTCCAAAAGTGAGCTTTTGAGCAATTTTTCCGAATTTTTCGCGATATTTCGACAAATCCCAGTGAGCTTTTTAGTTTGAGCGCCTACAACTGAGCTTGCAAGCTCACATCTGATGGCTCAAACTAAAAAGCTCAACCAAAATTCCCAAATTTCCTCCAAAAATGAGCTTTTGAGCAATTTTTCCGAATTTTTCGCGAAATTTTGACAAATCCCATTGAGCTTTTTAGTTTGAGCGTCTACATCTGAGCTTGCAAGCTCACATCTGATGGCTCAAACTAAAAAGCTCTACCAAAATTCCCAGATTTCCTCCAAAAGTGAGCTTTTGAGCAATTTTTCCGAATTTTTCGCGAAATATCGACAAGTCTCAGTGAGCTTTTTAGTTTGAGCGTCTACATCTGTGCTTGCAAGCTCACATCTGATGGCTCAAACTAAAAAGCTCAACCAAAATTCCCAGATTACATCCTAAAGTGAGCTTTTGAGCAATTTTTCCGAATTTTTCGCAATATTTCGACAAATCCCAGTGAGCTTTTTAGTTTGAGCGTCTACATCTGAGCTTGCAAGCTCAAATCAGATGGCTCAAACTAAAAAGCTCAATCCGATTTTCGACAAAATTTCAAATTTCCTAAAAAAATGTGAGCTTTTGAGTTATGTGCCTGAAAAATTAGGAGACCGACAGGACAAACGGGACAGGCAGGACGGAAACGGACAAGCAGGGTTGGAAGGAACGGGCAGGGCTGAAAGGGATGGGCACGGTTTAAGGGACATGCAGATTTGGAAGGGACAGTCAGGAGTGGAAGGGACAGGCAGTGCTGGAAGCTGCTTATTTCGCATAAAACTTACAATTTTAAATACATTTCAACTTGCCAAAGCGATGGCATAATAATATTAATGTACAGTAGAGAAAAAATGTCCGCAAGGTGATGGAGTTTTGAACTCGAACCACTAATAGGTTGTCTCCCTCTTTAACTCCATATCCAACATAACCCCAGTAATCTTTTATAGCGACTGTTGTACATATTTCAAATTCTGACGATCATAGGAATTCTTTTCGTATATCTCACCCCCAAAGTGCTGTATCATCCGTTTGCGTAAGGAAAACATGCCACATCGGTATTCCTTTTCCACCCTACAAAAAATCTGTTCGGGGTAGCGCATATGCGCGCTGCAAAAGGAATCCAAATGATGTACATATTTTCTTGGCTATAGGAAACCATAGAGGGGTTGCGAAGTAATTCGTGGTTATTATTCGTTTACACCGAACTCGAGGGGTCGAAGACACTCCAAATGGTTCCCCTTCTTTTATGTAGCGCGTAGCAGTATGTTATTTTGGGGAACTGTCTACTTAGGTACTTTTATATTCAATACATTCGCGAATAGTGGCTGGTAGGGATGACTAGTAATCCCTCAGGACAGAGAAGAGACCCATCTCAAGACTGGAGATACCCGCCATAACGTTCAGACGTATCGAAGGGTTACCGCTGTCTCTGAGGAAACAAAAATATGTCATCCTAATTTTTCAGTTATTCTGACGTTAAACCATTACAAAACCAAATGGTAAAAACCATTTACAAAACAAAATTGCCCTGTAATGTATTATAATCCTCTATGAGCCTCTAGGTCTTTGAGGTTACGCAAGACCTATCTAAGCTTCTATTCCTCAAAGTCAAATTTTTAATTTTGTAAAATATTACAATTTTACTCCTGAAGATCATGAAATTTTTTACAATGCAATATTTAAGATTCAGGTTTAACCCATTATTTAAAATAGTATTTTCATCATTTTCTAATTGTGCTATTGCGGAATTGATCTTTGGACACCATAAAAGATCCGCACTACAGAGGGTTAAATTTAAAACTTTTTATAAGAATGATTTTTAACTAAGCGTACCTTTTAAGTTTCAAATAGATAACGATTTTAAAATTTATAGGGGATGCAAGGATTGTAAAACCATTGCAAATGCAATGTCCTTGATAAAAAAAAAAGGAGAATGCGACGAGGTACGATCAAACGGATGACGCGCCAGCCATTAGTCATCTGGCAATGCGCAAGCACGTCTGCCGTACGCAAATTTAATTAGTCCACTCTTGCACGTTTTCAGCCGTCGAACATCAGCCGTATCTAGATAATTTATTCATTCCCACTTGCGCTATCTTACGTCCCTCGGGGTCGCCGGCAGCTACATTTCATTTTCATCAGGTACTTTCTCGTCGCGATACGCTTATTTATATTTATAAGAAAAATTCCACGCTAATGGACACGAAAATTGCCGACTCCTCTCCCGTCGAATAACTTGCCGCTAAGAAGAGATACACTCCGATGTTTCCGTCACGACTACGGACTGCTTAACAACATTTTCACGGCATGAAATTTACATTTTAAAATATTCAATCGTATTAAATCCTACACGAATCACCGCTTACTCGGTAAAATACAATATTCGACATTCGTTATCGTAATTATTAATCCGTCATTTCCATCGGCAATATATTCATTTTCAATGATCGACATTTATTTATATCAACTCACAAAAATAACTTATTAACTTGGATTTTCCAAGGAAAATATATAATTCTACGCTGTTCTTAAATAAATAGGAATCCACTACGGTACCACCTACGAACATTGGTCATACTTGTTCGTCTTATTTCCAAGTGCATAACACGACCATCGCTTCCGTTGGTTGTGCTTGACAAATGGAGGAATATTTTGATAGCTCGTTACGTAATAGCCAACTGAGCAAAACGTTGAAAGCAGGCGCGGTAATGCGAGAATCGTGTAGAAGGCTCGTTTCGTCGCGGTAGATTCACCCTTGTTTCGTGGGGGTCCAGCTACGACGGGTCGGAGGAAGAAGGTTAGGGTGGCTGCTTTATGAAGGGTTAGACAGGCGTGTATGCGCTCTGCAGAGGTAACGTTGCGGCTCCTTCGCTTGGACGCCCATATTATGCGAGCGTACCACGCCTATTAATGCGTTGCCGTTGCACTACGAAGGGGAGGGGGCTTGCACGACCATCGAAGGGCTCGTCGAAGGCATCGAGGGTGGAAAAGGGTTCGCCGGAGGTGGCGTACATCGGCGTCAACCGGTAACACTGCAGCCGAGTGTCGGCAAATTAGATTATGCGCGACCTCACCCTTCCAACCCCCTTTCGTCGGGACTGACCCCCGTGGGGTCGAAGGAACTGTACGTCGCGCTCCCGTTGGAATTCACCCTTCGCTCTCTCAACTTTATTTCCTGATATTGAGAAATACTCTCCAGTACCTTGAAATTTTCACGAATGATTTTTAAATATTCGAGATATGATATCGTACGAAAGCTATTCCAAAAGTTCCATAGCAATCCCGTGACGGATACTACTTTCACGATGTCAGACAGGCACACTGTACGGCGTGCTTTCGTGATGGGATATCGTGAAAAATCTCGTGCTTTTCGGCGACGCGTGAAAAGAAGAGAAGCAACGGTGCATGAACGCGTAGGTAACGGCGAGATAATACGTTGAAGGCAAACAAGCATATCGTAAGAACGGCCCAGTCATCCTGCCGTAATTATCGGTGATTACACGATGCAAATACGGTTAGAAGCAGGTCGGGTTCAAAGGCACACAGAGTCAGGTTTGCGCCCTCGTAGCGATATGCACATCGTCTAATATACGTTGAAACCCTCGGCAACGTTGCTCTCCCTTCGCGTGAGCCCTCAAGATATACGTGCACCTCCATTGAGTCGTTGCTTAACGAGTGGTTCCATCGCGTAAGTACTGCGCCGAGGGTGGTGCTCTCCTACCTGCCGGCGAAAGTTAGCCTTTAGGCGGAAAAGCTTTTTATTTCGAAGGGCTGCGGGAAGAAACGGCTGGATACTGCGCCAGTCGATGCATTATGCAGCGACTGTTTGAAGTCCTTTTTTTTCCCCATCTTGCTTCCTCTTTCTCTCTACCTTGCTTGCTGCCACTACTTTCCTTTTCCCCTTTCTCCCTTTCTTTTCGCTTCTTTCTGTCTCCTTCGTTTTTTTCTACCACTTTTTCTCTACTTTCACGCTCTTTCGGCGGGGCAGCGGCTGTAACGTGGCGGAATCGTCGGTAAAATGCGCGCGAATTTCACCGTCGCGGCGCAGACGAGACCCTCGAGGGGTAACGACGCTCGTTTGACGACACGAATGGAAACGTTTCATGCTGAAGTGGATTGATTACTTAGTTCTACGTTGCCTCCAAGCAGAAACGTTTATAGGGCGATCGTTATATTCGTCGAATAATGTTGAATTAATAATAGCAAGGTAGGTGGTAGGGTTGATAGTGGGGGTGAGGATAAATAGAATGATTTAACGTCGTTACGTATAAATAGACTTAACGGAGCATTTGAATTTGTAATTGAAAGATTCAGCAGGAAAATTACAACCTTGCGATTCTCTTATGAATATTCAGTTTTATAGAGACCAGAGTACTTCCGCTATTTACATTTCCCTTTGTTCATTCGAGTTCGCGTTGATTGTACACAAAAGAACTCCGTGCGCTACCGTTTATAGGAAACACTGTGCGATGACCGTTCTTATTTTTTTTTTACTCGTGACACGAAAACGTGCGTGACTGTTGAGATAAAAGAGCTTCTGAAAATGTAGCCATTCGGACACGATATAAATATCTTTGGACGTTCCTGCATGAATTTCAATTTTAATGCTACTCTTTACAATTCCATAAATTGTCATAATAAATTCAATTCTTTCTCAACATTGACAAACAAATATTACATTATATTATATAACACGATTAATCATTAATATATCTTCTTTTTTTTCAAATAAACGTACCGATCCAAAAACATCCTATTCTCGAAGTATACACAGGTATTCAATTTCTTTCACGTGAAGAGAATCCCGCGACTGATATCCGAAAATGCTGCAACGCTGTTGTCCGACCATAAAACGATGTCAGTGTCATTAATCATGGCTCGAAGAAAGGTACGATGAAAGGTCCTGTACACGCGTGAGATTACGAAACCCGATCTGGGGAGCTCGTGTCGAGGAAGAATCACACGAGATACCCGACTAACACGCGGAGGTAGACACAGAGAAGGTAGTAGATCCGTGAGGTGACGATAATTTATCCACGCCAGTCCAAAGAAAGAACGTTTCAAGAAGATCGTGTAATTCATAAAATATGAAAATATAGCTCGTGTACCGGCAACGAGAGAGCTTGAATAAATTCCCCCGTCATTATGTGTGTAGTTAGTATTTTTCCTTGTGATTTATATCGTGCAATAAGTTACGAATTTTTAGCACCGTAGAGAAACAAGACTCTCGGTAAGCTCGGTAAATGATAATGAAACTTGTTATAAAGCCCCGAATGATGAGATCGCAAACAAGCTGGTACATACACTTTTCCTATTTTTTTTTTTCGCCTTCATTCGAGAAACGGATAGAGAAAGAAAGTGAAACAATAGTCGAAGAGGAAAACATTCTTTCCGAGAGCAACGTCGGTCTTGTATCAAGCAACTGCGCTTTACGACGCATACATCGTAATTACAGCGATAATTTAAGAGGGACAGAAGGCAGAGCGGTTCTCGCGGGAATCGTAATACCTAACATTACTTTCGGAGTAAAAGGGACAAGGGCTTTCCTCTCGGCATTGTAGGCCTTGGGATGAAATGTTTAGCATATTAACCAGCAACCCTGGAAATATTTGTCCGTTACTTTTGGGAAGGTTAAAGCCATGATTACGACACCGTAAAACAGAGGCGCGCCAGAACAAATCCACCCCTCGCTTTATGGATTGTCCGAAGCTACTCTGTTATCGTTAAAAATAATTACAATTTTCAACACCATCGTCATGCTCGAACAATAATATTCAATTTCCGACGATACTTCGACGATTTATTTAACACTTTGCATCTATATTACGATTTCCACCTGTCGAAAACAAATCACCGTTGTGCTTCAACATGAAACGTCAACGTGCTATAATACTTTGCTAACTTGCTAGAATGAATTACTATATTCGATAAATTAATCTGACTATACGCGATTAGAGCGATACGCGCGTCGTCGGGCCAATAATTTATTCCGTTTGCATCGCGCAAAGTTGTCGGAACCTTTTAGGTACGATATGTAAGCTCAACTATGTAAGTGTGTGCAAAGTGCTCACGCGTGACTCTTTAATGCGACGATCGGGCAATATCGCTTAAGCTGTCTCGCGTCGGATAGGATTAATGGGCACGGAACAGCTAGGACAATTTCGAAATAGCACTCGATACCCATGCACAATTGCAATTGCATCGAGTGGCGACCCACGGTCCGATGCGCTTCTGGTTTAACCGAAGGGGATGTTCTCGCTCATGATCGAACGCGCACAAGTCGGGGTGCCGGTCGGAGTTAATCGCTCCGATAAAAAGATTAAAGAGGTGGAAGTTCATTCTGTACGATATGCTTTTGAGTATCTCGTAGAAATACTCTTTTACCGCGGCTTTTTTCAAATCGATTGTAACTCCATGCGTGAAAAAAATTGGACGTTACAAGCGTGACAATAAATAAACGTAGAAAATTCAAAAGTATGGAATATTGTTTTTATTTAATTCAAACCTCTGTGTTGTCGTTATTTTTTTATTATACCATTAAAAGTTGAATTTAATCTTGGAAAGTAATCCTAATACGGAAAATAGTACGAGTTATCGGAAGGCCACTTTAAAGCTGTCCGATCCAGAGGATACATATCAAATGTACAGCGTTGCCTTCGTTTCACTTTATAATTTTCGTAGCTCTTCATGTTTTATTAAACTGACATTAGATAACAGAATGGTAGCTGTCACAGCGATAAACTCACCAGAGAAGATGTCTCTATACTCCTCCTGCTCCTTGTGGTCGTTCATGCGCATCTTCATCTCCTCGACACATGCTCCGAAGGATAATCGCGAAAGGTAGAAGGATAACAAGAGGATGCTTCGCCAACGAAATGTACCGGGAGAAGAAGAAGCAGAAGAGGAAGAGGAATGAGATGAAACGGAGAAAGTGTCGCGTGTCGTCATTCGATTTAACTTTGTACGAGTATCGTCCAGCGTTCGCCGATGCAGGGCTTCGGCCATTTATAATTCCCTGTATGAAGCATACAGCATATGCACACGGTTATAATGCATCGGACACGAGTATGCAACAGACGTCATTTCAGATTACACGCTATCGGATGAAAAGCGATTGTAAAAGAAGTAATGCTACGATAGATTTCGTCGAAAAATCATCGGATTATCGTCGTTACGCTTGTCATTACCTGGATAGTAGAACGGTACATTGAGAAAAAGAAAAGAAATTTGAAAAGAGCCTTAGGACACGAATACAAATTTTTCTTGGACTGTTCCTAAAGAATTAATGGTACAACTATTATTAACGTATGGATGTATGACAATTAAAAGTAGAATTAATGAGAAATAAGATGACCCAAAAGTCTGAAGAAAATAAATAATTTAAATAATCTCGAACTTAATTAATCGGGTGGACATTAATTTTAATGTACCCCACGGCAAGACCAGAGGAAATCCACCGGCATTATTCCTGGAAAATTCGAAATTAAGAAGAAAAATCGCGTCAACGTATTTTTGCGTAATTAAGTGCGCTCG
Source organism: Cerceris rybyensis (assembly GCA_910591515.1). Classification (NCBI taxonomy): domain Eukaryota; kingdom Metazoa; phylum Arthropoda; class Insecta; order Hymenoptera; family Crabronidae; genus Cerceris; species Cerceris rybyensis. The sequence goes on from OU342790.1 coordinate 14,652,955, forward strand.
CAAAGGGAAGATAGGGTGGGGATTTTCCACGATCTTTTCGCCGGTGGTATAGAAGCGAGAGCTCGTAATTACCTCTCATTAATTGACGTCAGAAGCGAATCCCTGGCTGGTCCGACGTACCAAGAAAGACCCAGGTAGAAACCTCGATGGAGCTACTTGACGAAGAAGCGATAGAGCCCGTTAAGTGAATTAAGTGACTCACGTGAGCCAGTGTTGGCGCATTATTCTCCGGTACCACCCCTTCAGAGTAATAACGATTCACTGTGCGTTGTAGTTTATAATAGTGCAGATTGGTCTAATTTCGTAAATGCATTTAACTGCCGGTGCTCGAGGTTCGGCGGTGTTTGCGCGAAATACGCGACGAATATCCGATACAATCTCCGCTCATATAATTCATCCTGCTGCGGTCCGAACATATGCCGTCGTTCTGCCACTTCAGCTATCATGGAAACGTGGAGGTACTTTTGCCACGGAATAGGGCGAAAGTTGCGGGAATTTTATTTGGATCGATTCACGCGAAAGTTGTGGACGTGGATGTACCTCGTATTGGTTTCAGGGATTTTGCATTTTAAAGTGAATTATCTACTTTATAATATTCTACATGCTTGTTAAACCAATTAACTGACATTAAAGCGGGTTATGTGTTGGCAATTTACGGATATTCTGAATCTATCGACGGAAATACGCACCACTCAAGACAATTCGAAGTTAAAGGCTATGGCGGGGTGGAATTATTACAAATAATTAATTACAAATTCTATCTTTGAATCAATGAATTCGAATTCGAATTCTCATCATCGCTGGAAGAAATATTCGAAATTATCATTTAATTTATTATACACTACGTTCATTTGAAATTGACTTAACACTAGATTTACCAAACCAGTCAAAATGACTGGTGCACAATTTTTTCCAAAAGTTCTACGGGTTTATGAGAGAGCCGTAGAATAAATATTCTTCGTCCATCGTATAAAACATAAATTACCGAATCTATCATCTCTTCCGCATCTTAATTTTCCTTGCTTTGAGGTACATATTTAACATATTTAAATATAGTAAATTTCACGCTGGTAAATCTAGTGTTAAAACTGTGCGTTGACTGCGAAAACTGTTCTTAAGCGAAGTGACCATAGCAATTTAAAGCAGAGAGTTTCTTTCAATTATTCAAAGACGTTTGATGGAAACCATGAACGAAAGATATCACAAAATGGATGGGGTTGACCACGCTCAAACACCTTCCGAGGATATTCGGCCATTTTTTCCTCCGGTCTTCCCTTCGTTCTCCTTTTCGGCGCACGTGTATACCGGCATGGATACGACAGGCAATTTGCATTAAGTTAATTGAACCTGAGCCCGGTTTCTCTTTTTACAAGACAATGCACTTACAGCGCTTTCTTGCGGAGCCGCTGGCCGCGAGCCGGCTGCAAACTGTAAACGGCCGCTCTCTCGCAGAAGCGTTAAGAGCGTTTCCCTCAAAAAGACAAATGCGCGTTGCGGATTATGAACTCGCCGGTATAAACGTCGGCCCCGCCGGCGCGCCGGTAATTAATTCCGGGCGTTCTTTCATATTATTCTTTGCCAGCTCGCAGGTATAACGCGCGCTCCGGATCGGCTCGCAAGCGCAACAGGAATGCGATAAACGTGAAAAATTACGTTCCTTGTAATATATCACGGTTACGTATCGCAGGTTCATTGCCTGTAAAGGGGCATCGGCGACATTATCGTTTTCGCAATGTTTCTTTAGTTCACAAAGAAACGAGGCTAACTTCCGTTTCCTTTCCTCTATCAAGACGATGTTCGTAGATTGACCGTTTGGTATCTACTTCGTTACACGATGAAATTTCTTTAAAAAATTATTCCTAGGGTAGCATCCCCTTTAACACTTTACTTACCAATATTTTTTTAACATCCTACCCTCTTCTGACCTGCCTCTTGGCCGCAAATACTTCCTCGAGACCGATACCTTTTCGAAAATTACAAATACTCGTCAGTGAGTCCTTGGCGCAGTAAACCGCAAGGATAGATAATACTTTATTAATTGCAATCGATTAATAAGTTACAAGTAAAAACCATTTGACTCAAAAAGTCTATTAATAGGCAAGCAGTCTGAGAAAAGACTGATCATAATAATTAAAGTGTTCATAAGAAATAAATTTGAATGAAAAGGGGTTAAGACGATCCGGAAGTAATTGTTCGCCGGAAAAGTTAGTAGAATACAATTCGCAAGATAGATCATTTTACGCATTCGATGCTAGAGTTGTAAAGCAGGATGAACTACTCTGCTACCCTTTAGTTATCGTTATCGCTGATCGAGCGACTCTGTAATCTCCGGGAGAGAACGAAAGAGAAAAGGGGGAGAGTGGCGATCATCGACGGGCACCGTTAATTCATTTCACGAAGCAATTTAGATAATCCCTCGGAGGTTATGTTTGGCTTAATCAAGGGGCGGGATCTGCTGTCGGTGAAGCAACGAAAAGGGGGTGCATATGCTCGTCCGGGCTGCGTGGAAACACGCGTGTCAGCCTCACGAATCCCGCACCCCATTGGACGTTGTACTTCCAACTTTTCGAGCTCGATGGAGCCTCGATAAACGGGGGCTGTAGACTCGCGAGTGCCCGTTCGTCGTTTTAACCCTCTGAATTTCTTGTCTTATCTCGCTCGTCCCGCATCCTTGGGAAATCAAGCGCAGGACTCCGCTCCCGGTTCTCTTCTCTCGCCAATTTGCATAAACACAATTAGTTGCTCTCATTGAATTATTCAAAGCGTCTGAAACTATCGTCGAGGTCCGACTGGCCTCTCGACGAAGTTTCAACCCCTTCGTAGGCTCTGCTTTGCCCTGCGACATTTTGATTTTCATCGGATACCAACCGAGAAATTGGGCATCGCTTTCTTGCAAAGGACACCATTCTCTTGGTGTTAATTAATATTTCTGAAAGATAAGGCTGATTTATGAAATAGCTTACTTATTACTTCTATGTATGCAGTTCCCTATTGAATATCTAATTTTCAATCTAATTTGCACAGAGAAATTATTATCTCCGTGTAAGCATCTATCAAATATAATTCTACCTTCTCGTTACCAACGGCATCACTAATGTTAACACTAAACCTACCAGGCCGGTCATAATGACCGGTTCTCAATTTTTTAAAAAAACTATCTAAACTGACAGGGCAGTCGTGTAGTAAAAATTCTACTTCCATCATATAAAGCCTAAATTAGTTAATTAATTAATCCTTTCACTTCTTAATTTATCTTTTTCCAGAATACTTGTTAAATAAATCTAAATTTTAGTAGATACAACGTCGGTAGTTTTAGTGTTAAACCTCCTATCATCGTTGCTTACTTCTCAGCCTTTAATTCACCCCTATTATACTCAAAATTCCCTCGTAACGTCCGACTGATCTAACAATATGTATCTTTTAAAGAAGAAAGGAACAAAAAAATTGATTTCCAAATACATCCAGAGGTTCTCGGGCACGAAATTATCGATGACGCATTATAACCCCGACAATTTTGAAACATTTCAGCATGACGCAGAATAACATCTCCGCAGGTGTATCCATTCAGCAGGCACGTCTGCGCCCTCAAGAGATTACGTCAGTTTCACGTGGAAAGCGATGCTGCGTCATGACGCTAGAGCACCCTCTGCGGCGGCCTCTCTACGACCACCATAGCAGAGGGCAGCGTCCAGGAAAGCGACCGTTCGCACCATGAGAGAAACCTTCCTTTCTCCCTCTATCTCTCTCAAACCCTCTCTCTACACGTAGGAACGTGTTTCTCTAGCCTTGCCGCGTGAAATTTAATCGTCCCGACGCGCCAGTCGCCTTCGAATTGCCGAGGGTAGATGATGCTGCGCCACCCTTCTCCACGTCGCGTTACGGAGCGTGTATCGTGACCGTGAATAATGTTGACGAATGATGATGCGCGCGCTGCACAGCTCGCAAACTCCAAGAGGAGTTACTCTCGATCGATTTTAACACGGCACGAGGTTCCTACGAGCGAGAAAACGGTTGTTGCTTCATTTCTATCGATATCGAGAAAGTTGCCCTTTGGAAAAAATAGCTTTGAGATGGACGGAGGTGAAATTGAAACGAGGAAAAAAAGAATGAGACGCAGTTGGCAAGAAATAATCGAAGGATATTCGGCTTATGGCTAATGCAATTTTCTGATTCGATGGTACGTAGGGAGTGTGAAAACTCGACAAGTGGAACCTTCGAAGGGCACCGACAGATGGGAAGGGACATTGCGACCACCTTACACGTCACAGGGCAGAAAAAACATAGGGGGAGAGTTGGGAGTCAAGGGGGAGTTGACTAGCACCGAACATCTTGTAGCGGTAACCTTAACCACCCTTCCAAATATTATTCCTCGGCAATCAAGAGTTCTTTAAAACTTTTTTACAGTGTCGTACTCGGATGCGGGCGATACGCACGGTACGTCACCTCGGAATATTTTTATAACCTTTGGCGAATACTCGTGAATACATCGGGCTTTGTTTTCACAGAAAATAAGAACGAAAATTGACTACGGCCAGGAGAAATTCGTTTCGACGGCTCGACTCTTTCGGAATATTTTTTTAACAATTTATCTTCTCGCGAACGACTATTGGAAATTGTCGTGCACGTCATTCGTACGATTCAATGAATTCGAAATTATGGCTTTTAAACGTACAAATGAAATATTTCTCATTGTTGAATAGTCATGGAAATTTCTTTTTAAACGATACACACCAAATTCATTCAACATATTAAAATTACAATTTACTCTAAACTCGTAAAATTTTCATGACTTCGATGCCACCAAATTATCTTTACTATTCAACCAGAGAAAAACAGCCTGTACTATTTTCCAAACGATCATAGTACACGACACTACAAAGGGAAGTTTATTCTTAAAAATAATTTAATTACTTTTCAGCAATTCAGAGGCACGTCACCATTCGTCCAGGCATCCCGACAGGTGAACAGCAAAGAGAGTCGACGAAGACAGAAATTTAATATTTCACTTATAATATCTTCACTCCAATCTGGCCGCGACAGCTCTGTAACTTTGAAATGAAAATGCACGCGGCCTGGTCTCTCCCTCTCTCCTCTTGACGGACAGCCCTTATAAATATTCAGAACGGAACGTGAAATAACGCGACACGCGAGACTAAAGGCATTTCTTATCATTCCGCGACCGAACTCGTCGTCGTCGTCGTCGTCCACTGTGCATGCGTTATCGCACGCATTGCTCTTTCGTATTGACCGCCGGTGTTTTCGTAATTAGGCGTTTCACTTTCTGCCGTTAGGCTCGTTCCTTTTCGCTTTCTGGCACACGCGAACCACGCGCGATACCCTCTTATCACGATCTACCGAAAAATTTACCTCCGTGTGATACGAACGTATCGGTAAAACGGAAATGTGCAGGGTGGTCAAAAAGTTTGTGATAAAAGCTTAAGAGAGTCGAAGTTTTGCTTGAATTCTACGTCGAAATGGTATTATTGAGGATATTTTTTTGCGAATTTGTAGGATCGTTGAAATTTATGGTTTCGTTGGAAACAAAATGGAAATTTTTCTCAAAATTAAAAGCGACATTTTTGTAACTTTTGACCGTCTTTGGAAATTGGTATTTTGATAAATTATTATTGTGTTTTGAAATTCTTTTGTGAGGAAAAATTATGTTTTTGCAGAAAATTAATTAAAATTGTATTGTGCAAGAGTATATTTCTATACTGTATTGTTTTTGGAATAATTGAATTAAAATATTTATCGAGCTTGAAGTTTAAGTAACCGTTCATTGAATTAAGTTAGCTACAGTATTCTGCACTCTCCGTTTACAATATTTTACGTATATTATCGGATATGAGATGCAATAATTTTCATGAATTTCATCGATGTACTTTGTAAACGGGACAATACAACAATAGCACAAAACGAAACTTTGTTAAACAATATCGATTAACTTCTTTTTTTAGGGATGAACGAATACCTCATCTCTTGCATTACGAATTTTGAAATCTCATTTATCTATACATCCATTGTTTCTTTGTCCTTTTATTCTATAACAAAAAGAACAATTATTAAAGCACCTAGTGCAACTGGCGGATATGTTTTGTAGCGCCGATAATACGTTTCTCATTGTACGCGAAATGGGTTAATTTGCGAAACAGTTTCGCATAAAACGCGAAAACGTTGTCGCGCAAATTACATCACGCACGGTCCTATGTTTATGTTAATGTAATATCGCATGTCATTTGCTCGCGTGTTTATTAAAATCCGAATGCTTTTGCCGTTATTTCCCTCTCCACCCTGACCATTCCCCTACTCCCTCTTATTTTCTTTATTTTTCTTTTTAACAATGGTAATATTAATTTATCGCGACAATGTAGTAGTTGGAAACGAGGCACATTTTCAACGTACGTAATAGTATGCCAGAAACACACCGAGCGAACAATTACCGTGGCTCCCGCGGGTTCCATAAACTCGTTTTTCGTTCTTCTCCTCCTCCTCCTCCACCTTTTCTTCTTTTTCCTATCTGCACCGGATACTGTGCCGAATGATAACGAAAATATTCCATTAATTTCTCGTCCATATTCGATTGGATTTTGACAGGGATTATCGGGAATACATAAAAAAGAAATAAAAGCACCCGCCGGGCCCCAGTGATATCTGTATTATTAATAACTACTGAAAGTACTTCGTGTTATTCCGAAATATTCGATAAATGGAAACATTTCGAAATCTCGTCTGTGGTACTCTTCGCCGCGATTTTAAATATACCGTGTAAAAAGTGCACAAATTACGCTAAATTACATGTCCTTTCTGCGAACGTGGCAAAGTAATATAGGAAATAAATACAGAGAAGTTGGATCGTCCGATTGGAAACCGCAACGTCGACATCAATAAAGATAAATTAAATAATCGTAGAAAGATTTCAATTTCGTGGTAATTTCAGCGCTTTGGTTTCTCGTAATTTGCACTTATTTATTTCGACATTGAACGAGCGTTTTCTACTTGTCGTTGGTCCTCTTTTTTCTAATATCCCACGTTGGAAATTCGAGGATTCATCGATGGCATCGTTTATACGATCTCGTATGTGCCAATGATATCAATCGACAGGAAAATAGGAGGCTGCCCTCGGGGAGTCGACGAGAGTGTAATTTTGTAACGTGTCTCCATGTGGAACTTCGCGAGTGCAGAGTCAATTGCACGTTCTAAACGCTTTTTATCCCCGACTGACCCGAATTCCCGATGTTAAAGGCATCGCCTGCAGCTGCGCGATAAATTTGAATCGTTTATCTTGAGCAGAAATTAAAATTCTGCGATTCTCCTAATTCACTCTCATGAAATACGCTATTTCGTATAAAAACCACGTAATGATAAAAGCATGATTTATATATTAAATATTCGACCGAGTAATTTGGTCTCAAGTTCTCGTTATAGAGTACAATTGTACGGAAACATTGCACGCTCATTTTCACCCTACCTGTAATTGATTTTTTTCTTTTTTTTTATATAATCAACGCAAAATATAAAATTCAAAAATTACAAACATTGAGATAAATATCCAACCCTAACGAGTGCAGAATAATGTTATTCCAAACATTTTATTCTTTGACTGAACAAAATTCCCATTCGCGAAATACATTTTTCTTTATAACTATTTACAACAACACATCACGTCTCTACCTAATAGCAAACGTCACTTCAACCGGACGTCTCATTCGCAGCGACATTTATCACGAACATTTCTCCCAAAGAAAGAAATTCTTGACATCGTGATTACATTCCAAAACGATTCTTTCAAACTCACAACTCAACTTCCTCTTCTTCGGTGCTCCTTCCTCTTCCAACCTCCGCACTGTTTATAATGACATACTAACGCTAATATTATTTGTAATTGCACGAGAATATTCCACTTCAACACGCTACATCGCCTGGCACAACACGAACGCGTCTTTTTTTGTAATTACATCAACGAGCATGTTTGTAAGCACGCTCGCTTACATCTTTGCGATAGGGACTTAAGCACAGTTCTTACGTTAGCCGCAGGCAAGCTTTTGTGGATCATCGATATACTCGAAGAACGTTGGTGAACACACTGTGTTGATAATAGTTGACTGATTACCGTTATGAGTAATTATTTTTCCTAATCATTCGTGGACTGTTTTAATCTCTGTCTAAAATGCGGCCGTTAGCTACATTGTAGTAGCTTTGTCATCGATTACGGTGAAGGTTTAGCACACCCTATCCGAGTAAATCAGTTAGTTTCTTAATGATCGTAAAACCACGATACGTGGTAATTAATGCGCGAAGTAGGTAAGTTTTATGGCAGATTTAATTTCATATTTTCCATGAATTTTTCGTTCTCATGTGGAACTACAACGAGATATATTTTATATATGTACTATATTTAAGACTCTAAGAAAAATAATTGCTTCTTTTATTGCAAACTTTCGTGTCTAAAATATATTGTACCTTGTTAACCCCTTAGCCTACAACGATGTTTGGAATAGGAAATTTTGAAGTCTTGCAAAAACTATTAAATTGAATATATCAGCTATTATTTCTATACTATTAATATTACTTTCAGTTGTATGAAATATTAGAAACCATTGAGAACTTTTGATCGCAGAAATTAATTTTGTATCATTACATGTCCAGTCAGAAAAGAAATCGTAGGCCAAAGGGTTGATTGCAACTGTACGCTATATTTCTCTCGAATGCTATTGCATATTTCATTTTACAAACTTTTCTCTAACCGCAGCGTGAAAAAGAAGTAAAAGTGTTTTTACGGTTTCGTGGAGAGATCGTGGTTACTCAGACTCGAAATACTTAAACATCGAATCGTTTCGCGATACAACAATGTTTCTTCGACAGTGGCAGAGGTAGAACAATATCGACAGACGTAATCGAACGACCGTAGGTGCTCCCGAAGCAACGGTGATAAAACGTTGCTGGCTCCGTAACGGCGCTACGGCCATTAAAATCAGTACGAAGCTATTTGTACGGGTTAGGCCCTCAGTGAAATTTATTTTCAATCCCGGCCGGGTATCTTTCTCTCCACGAGAGGTACCACGGTTAACCTGGCATGAATATACTGCGCTCGCGAGCCACGTCGTTGTGGCATCGTGGATTGTCGAACCGTGTAACTTCATGACGGCAAGATAAACGTCGGGAGTGGAAATGAGAAGCTATTTAAACGGATTTCCGCGTATCTTCGATAAGACTTTTCACCGTTTTCCACTTTCTACTTCTTTTCACAAGTACGACTTTCTGTGTCATTCGATGTATTGAAACTCATTCCTTCCAAAATTACGATATTGATTGCTGTGGTTCATTACTTTTCTCTCACGCTGAAATTAGTTTGAAGAAGTGAGTTTTAATAGAAAATCTTGACACTAATCTTTACAACTTGAAATTAATTAATTTACCATAATCTTTCCAAACACTAATTATATTCTTAAGATACAACGACCCGAAAATATATACAAGGAATCATATAGTGTAAAGGATGAACAGCAAAAATACTATTTTCTATTTCACAGAACCATTCAAAATCCAGCCATCCATCGTACGACCCAGTAGCCACGTTGAGAATATAATACTCGAATTCCCCGAGTTTACAACTGACCGAAGCAAAAATCGCCGTCGCCATTCTCGCGAAATTCCACAATGCTTATAAAACGTCCGATGGGAAAAAATTTCGAAACTTATAAATCTTGTATCCCGTAAACGGATATTAGGTATGTGCAGTTCGCGTGCAACATCGACGTTGAGAGATACGGCGGTGCACGATGCATCACGACGATGAACCGGCCACGAGTTTATGAGTCCTGCAGGTGCGTCGGTGCAGCTCGTCCTATCAGCGTCGGAATTCGGGCGCACTTTTTCGTTTCGTTCCCGCGATCGTATCACGCGATCTATGAAACATTGATAGGACGGTAGCCGAGGAGAGAGAGGGATAAAAGAGAATGGACAGAAGAGGGACAGAGGGTTCGTAGCGCATGCGGGAACCGACCATGCATCATCGTTCACGTTTCGTCCCTCGATATATGCGAACATACATGCATACAAACGCATATGCGCGTTCACCTATGTACATCTACGTAGCTGGCAATGTGCTGGAGCATAAATCGAACTTTTGCATTTCCGTCGTCGACAGTTTCACCCTATCCCCGTCCCTTCCCTTTGACCCCTGTTTCCCTCATTGGCGGGCGTCGCGTGCTACGTACAGGAAACATTCCGCGACCTACCCTGCTTTTTTTCCCACCCTCCAACCCCTCTTCGTTTCTACGCGTCAGAGTATATGGTAAATTTATACGTCGTAATATTCCGATGCGATTTCAACGTACGCACCGTTATTCTATTCCGATAATAACAGACAGGGTAACAGGGAGTGGCCGCCGAGCGAAATTGCGCGGCGAGAGGCAAAGCGGCTTTCGTGTGGGATTTCGACGTTTATGAAAGTAGCGGGGGTTGGTCTTGTTCAGGTGGAATCGACGGTGGTTAATGATTTGCAAATTTCCCTTTCTACGTATCGAACTACTGTCGATGTTACCATTTGAAATTCAGACGATTTCGTTAAACACGTTTAATTACTGATCTGTCGAGGATAAATCTAAGGCAAATATTGTCATTTCGTTTATTATTCTTATGATGAATAATATTTTGCATACTCCTGAATGGTGAAGTGGCAAAAGAAAAGCAAAACGAGAGAAAAATGAGATGAAATACTTGAAAGTGTGAAGAGGTGTGTACCTGTGTACGTTTCATTCTAACGTTTCAACGAAGTTGCGACGGTTTTCAACGTTCCACTCATGATCTCAGGCATGAGAGAAGTGACGTTGGGAATTCTTCGAACCCGTTCAGAAAGGGATGGAATAATTTATGCAAAAGTCTGGGTTAATTTGATTCTGTATTCAGACGAAAATAATCTGGCAGGATCCGGACGAGGTACCGGATGGAGGTCCACCTTTTCGATTCGGAGTGGTTCTACGGTCAGAAAGGCAGACCGAAGAGGCATGCGCGATGAGCTTTTCTCGGGAGCCGAGGTGAAATTAATATTTAATTTTCTATCCCTCATCCGCTACGGAAGTTCCTACGGCCCTCTTGGCTTATACGCCACCAGTGCTCGTGGTTTTATTGCCCTCGTGGCCGAGAGTACACGGTGCTCCATTGTTTCGCGGCTGTATTATATTGCCACTCGAAACACGGTACTTTCTTCCTTGCTCTCTCTCCTTCCTTCGCTCTCTCTCACTTTCTCTGTCGTTTCTCTCTCCCAGATCCTTGATTGCACCAACGATCCACGTATACGCTCGAGTATTGTACAGTCACTTCAGCAACGACGTGGACGTGCCAACATGGCGAATTAACAATCGTGAAACCAATAACCCAAGTTACATTGTTACATACGTACGCAATCTTCCCACAAGTTTTATTACCAATGTAATCCGGTTTCATGAATACGAGACGTTTTAATTACGAAACATCAGCCACCATATGAATCTTCCCATGACTCCCAGAAATTTGGTTCAATTTCCCAGCTTTATGGTCCACGAATGTTCTCCATAAAGTGAAAATTTCACGCACAAAAATTCTTCAACCACGATCGAGTCCTTGAAATGGACCGACAAAATCGTGAAGCCAGGTGTGCCCGGCGATGACCATGAGTATAACGTGCTTTGTAATTTTCAGAGGCGCCATAGACCATCCTGGCAATTTAGCGTTGGAAGAACGCACGGTCGTTTGTGCTCGATGGAGAAAAAAAAGAGGAAGACAAGAGAAGACGGGGACGGTCGATGGATCCAGCGAGAGTTGCAAAGGGGGATGAAAATTCGAGCAGTAAGATAATGGCAGATCTACGGTCGAAATTAGATTTCTTCGGTCTCGCCGTTGAATCGGGGCGTTGGCTCTTACCTCCTTTGTTGGTACCAGCAGCGAGCTTCGAGAAACCTGCTGCCATTTCTACTGGCATAGTCCGCTTTCGGCATCGCCACCACCGCCGTCTTTCTCTTCCTCGCCGGCGTGGAACCTTGAGGTTACCCTCAACTAATACTGCCACTCCGACCCCTCTGCGATGTAACCTCTCATTACCTTCCCATGTCCGCTGTGGCTCCTCGAGCATCTTGCCCACCTTGATTTGATTAGCATAATTGCACTTACCTCGGCCCTCCTGCTCGACCGCAAATTTGACAGAGAAGCCGAGGAGTCCAGGATGGAGGTGGAAAGCGAGGCGCAACGGCTGCAACCTTGTCTTGACGTCTCGTGACCACAGCGACGGTTCAGAAGTGATAATGATTGTCATTATTTTAATACCTGTAATAATAACGATTACGCAGTATAATAGGATAATAATAATTGCCGTGTATTAGTCGAGCCGCTGCGGTAGTTCGGAAGCAACGAGTTCGTTAAGTGGGGGCTGTGAAATAATTTATCGCCATTATTTTATACCTTAGGGAGTGTCGTATTATACGGTCGATGTTACTCGCGGTAGATGTTTTACATTTCTTTCACTTATGTATAATTTAGAAGCTTTTTTAGAATTAATTGGAATGTTAATGTAAAGTAATACGGAAGGAGTAGTATTGTTGGGGCGATAAGTTTTTAGGAATGGTAATTGTAATTGTGAAATGGGACGTAGCAATTTAATACGACACGATAGAAGGGTAGTCGATGCGTAAAAAATAACGGAGAGCCATTAGAATCGAAAAGTAACGATGTCAGATCATCTTACGGGAGACGAAATGACGTTAGCGTCGCATTTCGCCTTTCAATGGATTTTCCCTCTCTGATCTTAAAATTCTGTCGAAAGACGATACCGGATAAATTGAATGTTTGCAGCACTCACGAGATACTTGGCGGGGATGAAACTGCCACCCCTTACAAGAGGACCGTCTCGAATGTCGATGTAGCGCGGCTCTGGGATGATGTCTTTTACTTTTTATTTTCAGAAGGAATCAACTTTTTTATCCTATTCTGCGGCTCCCTTTGTAACAATCGGAACGATGGAAATGTCCACTCGCAGTTATGTTTCTCCTTTCGGTGGAACTTAACATCACCGAATAGCAATGTAATAATAAAATATTTTCGTTAGTCGGCCCCTGATGTCGTTGGCTAAATCTAACAGATGGTAGGTTAAACTCCGCTGTTAGTCAACGTCGAAAAGAATTTTGAATATGAAAGATTAAAAATAGGATTGTATGGTTGACAGTAATAAAACTTTATGATCCTGTCAGTTTATCTTTCCTTCCACCGTACCATTAATTACCACGTTATGTGCGATACAAAGTACATGCAAAACCTTTTTAAATATGGATTACATTGCCCGAGATATTTTCGTTGAAATTAGTATTTTAAGCACCTTAATTATCATTAAATTCGCAACCCCAAATTGAAAGTCACTGCGCCGTTTGCGGGGAAACATTGCAGGGTGCTGCCACCCTACGAGCGACCGATAAACTCGGAGGATTCAGCAAACGGGGGTAGTTTCCCTTTGCTGGGACAGTTTTTCCTCGGAAAATGTGTCTTATCTTCTTGGCTAGGGTGAAAGTTCCCTCGCGTACTCCTCTGATATTGAATTCCGACGACGAAGCTCGCCCTGTGCGAAGATCCCGACCACCGCAGTTACCGGCGCGCCGACCGCGACATAATTACCAGGATGGTACTAATTACAAATAATTACGAGAAAAATGCAAATGTATTACCGTCATTTATTTCATCTCGTTTAATATTACCTAAAAATTTCATTTCACCTCGCAGAGATTAGCGAACGAAGCAACTTTTAATAAACTGCTACCCTACCGTAAAAACGTCCAGGCTTTTCGACTCGATCGTAGAAGTATACGCTGCATACCTGGCTAAAAGTTTTTCATTTATTTTTTTATCCCTTTTTTTCAACTATTTTTTCCAACCAATCTATCTCGCATGCTTTTCGGATCTTCGTAGTATCTGCGACGTAACGTTCATAATTGAAAATCACTGTAATCCAATATCCTTGCTCGGGGGTGCGATATAAAACAGAGTGTATCCTGCTTAAGGTCGTTCCACCCTCGAATGGTGTGGCTCGATACCGAGCAATAAGGACGTATCGCGCTTCTGACCTAAGAGTATGGTCCAACTGTGCAAGGGCATGGTGACACCCCATGGGGACAAACCGCACACGTATATGTAACACTCCGCGTATCGTTTCCCAATGGGAATTCGGTTACCTATCCGTACCACATTGCGGACTCTCCTTACGACTCTTTATTACGACTTATGGGGTTGTTCTTTCAGTCGAGGTATTTACAGCTTACAAGGGGAGTTCGGGAACTGATATACTCCGATTTTGATGAAAGTTTGCATCAATTTTTATTAGACCTAGCTCAGAAGATCCATGTAATTCTTTCGTACCTATTTTCTTCTACTTGTCAGCCCTGCCTATCTCCAAACCGTCCTACTTCTCCTTGCCGTTCCCCAGAGTGTTTAATTTTCCTCAGAAAGTGGTTTTATGGATCTCAAGGGACAATATAACATTTATATTAACTATTTTGCAACGTCTTTGCTGTTGGCCTCTAAGAAACACGTATATAGGAAGAGCGGTTCGGAGAAAGGGCTCAGTATCTTCCGTAAAGTTGAAAACGGGCACTGAACAAAGTGCAGCTATCCTCTTATGTCTAATAAATATTTACGCAAAATTTCATCAAAATCGGAGTCTATCAGTTCTTGAATTTCCCTTGTTAGTTACGAGCCATTTTCTCGAGCCCCTTTTATGACTACTTTCCTGAGGACATCGCTGACAAAGTGTAGGGAAAAATAAGAGCCGTTAGAGCAAAGAATGGAGGTGTTAAAGGAGGATCGTGTTAATCTTTCCACAGAGGGGTGCCAGACTAACGTTTCGTCTCCCTCTCAGCAGTGTGGAATTTTTAACACGCCCTTCCACGTAATTGAATTTGTGAGTGTCCAACGTTAAGTTTCAGTTCTCCTTTTCTACACGTTCAAGGGTCGCGTGGCCATTCGCGTGTTCTTCTCTTCTGAAAACTTTCTGCATTCACCTTGACGCTCCTTGTCAGACTTTCGAGACGCATTTCTTTTCGCACCTTCTTTCCACCCTCGCACATTTCACAGGACACGGTTGCTGACAACAAAGGGACTAGCTGGATGGGGATGGAAAATGTAGTTCCAACGCAAATTAATCTTGAGGCATACCATTCGATAGGTCTCTTGCAAAGTATCAATCCGCTATCCCTACCGTAGGGGTAGTTACAAGATGAAACGTATTTTACAGGGTTTGCCTGATTTCTCCTGTTTGGCTTCATAGAAAATTCTGAAAAAAATTGCAGACATTATACATAATGTTGACCATACTTCTGAAATTTCACAGATTTTTTTACTTTCTTTAATGTAAGTTATTACTGCAGGAATTCCTAATTATTAATATTTATTAGAGGACTGGAAATAGATCCTAGATCCTTTGCCTTAATGAACTTCAGCTTATAAGTGGAACAAACCAATAATACAGGACAAGCAGCACAAAAGCAGGACAGCTAGTACAGACCCAGGACAGCCAGGACAAGCACAGGAAAGTCAGGGCAGTCACAGGGTAGCCAGAACAGCCACAGGACAGTCTGAACAAGCCCAGGACAACCAGGACAGGCACAGAACAGCCAGACCAGCATTCATTAAATACATAATTTGTATTTGTATTTGTAATTTATTTAAATAAATAAATAATTTATTAAACAAATAGAAGCACGCAATTTTATTTGATTTCCTGCCTCTCTCCTACCTGTTCTACCAGTCCCCTATCGCTCTTCTGTCTGTCTCCGGCCTGTCCTGTCCAAGTTAATAATACATTTTCGATCTTTCTGACTTGTCACTGACTCATATCGCTTGTCAAATTTTCCCTGAATTAAACTTCAGTTTATAAGTGGAGTACACCAACATTATCTCAGATGAATTTTCGCATGAGATAAATAAGATCTAGACCCTTTCAGTCTCTGTATCATTCTCGAGTCATGGTCTCCAGGGATGAAGAAAGTTCTCTGGAAGAGACTCCGCGGAGAGATGATTTCGCGGGTGAATGTTATTTCACCTTTAAACTTTTGCGACATAAATTGTCATTTGTACGCTTCTTGGTCACTTGTATTCTTGTTCGTTGCCTTATATGGTGTCGCGTACACTGTCGTAGAGAAGAGAATCCTTTTTCTTCCCTTCGCGTTACCACCTCGGTAGACCATCTTCGCCGAAGGTTTTCACTGAAGTAGAGTGGCCCTCCAGGGGGGAGAAGGAGCATCTATTTTATAAGACTGAGAAATATCGGCGGCATCAATAACGGTTTATCTCGAATACAAATTGCCACCCTGAGAGGACCACTGCCTTAAGAAAACACTCGTAATCCATGGGGAGTAAAGCAGGAACGTAGCGACAGGTCGATGGTACCCGTATCTATCGCCTTCGGCGACCCTCTATCGACCTTCGTGTTTGTACGCCCAACCGCCGACGACGTTCGAAATTAATTCTGCCGCCCTTTACACCCTTACCCAACTTTCCCTCGACGGCACAGGCGCATGCCCGCGAGCCTGTGTTCTCCTTCGGTCCGTTAAACTTCCAAGAGCGAATTATCGACTAGTGATTTGTTAAAGGGATCATTTCTTCCTTCCCCAATGCGTACGAACTTTCAGATGATGTTAACCGGCTGTTTACGAAAGATCGGAATTTTGTATTCAAACCTACCACCTCCTGAAACATGATGTATAACGTGCTGTTAGTTTGTTCGCGTTTACGGGTATTCCACGAAGTTATCTTTCTCGACCCAAATTCTCCGTACCCCATGAATTTCTTTTCGCGTATCGTGTCGGAGTAATGGATCCTCATTTTTTATTCTCCCTCTCGATGTTACCAAAATAGCAGGTATTTCAACGATTACGTTTGTTTGCTGAGACGACTGTTGGGTATTCCTTTTTATCCGTCAACCGGTGACCTCTTCGTCCACATTGTTCGAGCACCGGACGATCGTTTGAAATGGTTTAATGGCGGTGCCGTTGGTTACGATGATGAATGACGGGAACGGAATGGGAGACATTCGGTGCGATCCCGACGCTTCAAGAGCTTTTTTGCCACGGAAGCTCGTTACGTTCCGGCGCCAGCCTGGCCAGCAACTATGCGCCAGAAACAATGTTGACTAATCGCTTTCCAAAACTAGTCTGAAAAACCATAATGGCTGCACGTTTTTGGCATCGCGGCGGCTGCTCGACCTGTTTCGTCCGAACCCCTCGTTCCCTTCCGGTCGCAGGATGACCTTGGTCTTTGAAATTATCCTACAAAACCGTACAGTTTCGTTGGAGACTCGTTTGCATAATTTTTGCTAACAGAAATGTATCATTATGGTAAAAAGATTTTATTTAAATCGAGTGTACACTTTCGCCGATGCAAAAGAGATGTCGAGTGTCTTTTTTAGAGATTATGGAAATTATGGATATATTTGAGATTGATATTCCTCGGTGCGGGTCACGTCTATCAGAGATGTTCCGACTGTATCCTTCTCCTCATAAATAAAATCGATTTAAAAGGTTCGACTACGCATATTCATTAACTACTTAACCGAGCTCACCTCGAAATCGGTTTACTTCTGTCCCACGCTTCGCGGGATCGAAGAATCCATGTGCAAGTGGCAATTCATTATTGTTCTTCTTTCTTCTTCCACCTCTTCTCTACCTTCTTTCTCGACAGGATTTCAAGGAGACAAAGCAGAATCGCGGTAAACGAAGACCATCCTTTCCTTTAACGATATAACTTTTTCCTACCAATCGTTGAAATACTCCTGACGAATTAGTCTTTGGAATAATTTCATCCCCGTGGAGAAAACAAACCTTATTATTCCGGCGGATGCAACTAATTTGATCGTCCCGAATTTGAAATGGTAATACACCCTCCAAGTTTTTACCGCTTCGAATTCATCGCTCAACTCGTCCGGCGGTTTGTATTTCTCCACGTTCGTAATAAAGAATTGCGTGTGCAATGTGCACGTTAATCTTCTATTTCAATCAACTTTCAAATTAAACAATGATTTTCTGCAGGAATTTTACGTGGATTTCACAGTAAACCGTAAATCTGACGATTGTGCTGGTTAACTTCTCCGAATAGGCTATATCCTGTGTGCTAATCCTCCTATATTCTAGTTTATTTCACTATATATATATAACTACTTACATTAGCTTATAATATAGCTTTGCCGGATTCGCGACAATAGTTATCCGACATCTCTAATTATTTCGTGCATGATTTCCAGAGTGAGTACTATGATTCACATTTTTACGGCTTCTGATCCTCTGATCATATTACAAGATAAAATATAAAAGCATCTGCACCACCAAGAGACACAAATGCACCTACAAAGTCCTTCACGTCTCTCCCTTCATTAAAATATCTCTCACCGAACCGCAAAATGAATTTCCTTGTACCAACGAAATTCTATAAAGTCAATTTCAATTACAAAGGTTAAAATCATTTTATACTAATAAAAAAGAAAAGTCGAACGTCAAAAGCAACAGTTCCCGTTTCACAAAATAGGCCCCGGCTCCGCCAACATCTTGCACGGTTCTTTTTTTATCCACGACCTGCTATCAACAAGCTGTAGAGAGAGACGATGGCAAAAGCTCGACGATTACTTCGTTACACGCGTGACTGAATTTTCACGTTCTACCGAACGGCAGATTGAAACGGTCGATTGTTTCCGGCAACGTTGCTTTCTTTGGACAACGGAGACTCTGGGATTTCATCAAGATCGAATCGGAAAACGTTCTTTGCCGTGAACCGTTCCTATCATTTGGAATTCCTACGTACAAAGTCAATGCAAGACAATAAGGGTACATTGCCACGTTTGTAAACCAAATTACCGGCATTAGTGCGCGTGCACGTTTACAAGCATCTCGCACTTAGCCAAGGATATTACGGCTGTTCGGAATTACTTGTTTGATTGCACTACACCGAACCGGGGACCTATAACGCGCGTGATTGTCGTACCATGAGCGACGAGATTAACTCGGTTAGTGTAATAGAAAATATCATCGTGGATAGAAATCGCCTGGATTAATTTTCTTTACGACGTGAGCCGCCAGCATACGGGGATTATGGTGAACGTATTGCTCGCAATAAAACAGTGTACTGAAATTCTGACGAGGCAAATAATAAAGCACCGTGAATGTTTCGCAGCAAATGGGTTAATTGTTTCCGTAAATGTCCCATGGGATAATTAATATTATTTTTATTTTATCGATATATGAATTACCACCGTTTAATTGCACGGTAATGCATTGCCGCCGATCGTTTACTGATTTTGGAAAATTGAAACATATTTTATATTCAAAAGTCTTTTTTTTTTTTATTAAAACCCAAATGTTGTTTTAGTGTAATCATAATTATAAAGACAAATCGTAGGAGCTGGTCAAGTGATGTGTGTTGGTACATACGTTGTACGAATTCTGACGTGAATCGATTTATTTGAAAAGGTTCCCCGGCTTCGTGCTAGGCGTTCCTCATGGAGCAACATAAACATGATTGATATATTATTAAGGGCGTCCATTAAAGAAAAGCACTGCGGTTGGATGAAATATAGGAGCTTTTCTATGGGGGAGGCTTTCCAACTCGTGGTACCCCGGAAAACGGCTGGCTCAGTGCGAGAAAAGAGAAGGAAGGGGGAGAAAGAGAAAGAGAGAGAAGAATTCTGCGGGAACATCGAAACCATGGGGGTTCAACGGGAATATGAAGGAAAAGAGGGAAATGCTGCGCGTAAATTCAGCTAAAGGTTGCTTGACGAGGCCGCCACGTGCCACTAATCCCACGATTCGAGGTTGCACAAGTGCAACGGCAAGGTCAAAGGGTGATTGCAACCCTGTCGGTCAAGATAAGTGGTACTTGAATTTTTCTAAAAAAAAAACGTAGAAACGAACTACTTGTCTTTAGCCGAGGTCGATAAATTCTCTGTTCTCGCGAATCGATAAGACGGAGAGAAATCTAGGGTAATTGAATGCAGTCGCGCAATTTATAATTCTGCGTCGGCAGGCCGGAAAATAAAATAGAAGACTCTTAACGAAGTCCCGGCAGATGATTTGCATATTCCATAAAATCGTGATATTTTTACGAGACGCGAAAGTACAGGAGGAATACTGAACGGTATTCAAATGAAAGAGTAGTATCGAAAACACTTACTCGGAGTGGCGTCGATAAAAAAAAAGTGAGAAATCGGTGGACGACGAAGGAATTTGGTGGGTGTATTCGGTAACATTTAGAGAGCGAATTTAATATCGTCAAGATGTAGAAGGGAAACGCAGGGAGACGTTGGAAAACGCATCGAAACGAACGATCCGGCCGATGTTGAACAGTTTAATATCTAGGAGACCCACCCGGGGCGATTTCCTTCGCGAGGGGTGAGAATCGTCTGAAAGTCACTCAGTTCCGTTCGCTCGAGAGATCTCGTACGCCCTTTCTCTTCCCTTAATCTTCATGGTTTCCGAGCGACCCGTAAAAAAGTGAATTTATCCAACGAAAATGAAATCGATATGTTTACGACTGTATGAACATCTCGCGAGGCAAAAATCGCATTCCATTCCATCGTCCATCCTGTCGATCTGTAAACGTGTCCTTTCGACATGGACTCGTTCATGGAAGAAGAGAACGAGAAGTAGAAACAGATGGAGGTAACGAAAGAAGATCCAAGAGATACGGTTTCTCGAATGTAACTCGAGGAATTTCCGTGCAAATTTCAATGGCACTCAAAATTCCCGTCACATCTTACGGAATGTACTGGAAGACACTTGAAACACTACCGAAGTCCCCCTCCGTCGAGGACTTAAATATTCTGCGGTGCTCCTCCGTAAGACCGATTCGAAGAAGATTTAGTTTCGCAAAAGGGTAAGGAAAGGTGGAGGCTACAGTGTGAACGAGAGAAAGAGACACCAAGAAAGAGAAAAGAGAAGGAGGGATGTTAAGAGGAGGAGGAAGAAAAGCGCGGGAGTAAAGTGAGGAAAGGAAAACAGAGGAAGATGGAAAGAGACGAAACGAAAGGACCCTCGGCCCGTGTCAGCTTAATGGAACGGAATTGAAATCATTTGCCTTGCGACAGGCATGGCACGTCGTCGGCTCCTGAGCTTGGCAGTCTGGTCGTCGACGGTCTGTGTCCCCCTTCTTTCCGAATATAATTGAAATTCTCGAAAGGAAAGGAACAAAAAAAAGTGAAGAGGAAGAGCGTGGCATGGGGTTACAAAGAAATAAAGCAGGGAAAGAATGAGGGAAACAGAAGCCTTTCGAGACGGATAGTACTACTAATGGAGTCCTGGTTAAGCGCCGGTCCGAGGTACAACGTTCATTACATTTATCTCCCTGGGTTTGTGGTCCTCCCCAAATGTCGGACGGAGGGTCTTCCCCCGTCGAAACATAAGGCCGTTAAACGATTTAATTCAATTCGTACGGGGTAGAACTCCACGAGAGGGAGAAGTGGCTCCAACGAATTTAACGCCTCCGATAGTTTCGCGCTTCGGAAATCACCAGGAATCGCCGCTACCTTGTCGCCACGTTTTAAAACCCCGCACCGTTACTTCGTCGTTCGTGGATTATCCCTTTTAGCGCGTTCCTTCCTTCCTTTTTTTTTCGTTGCTGTATTCGAATGCCGTTCATTTGCATCGAGGGATACTCGTTTCGCGGCAGACCGTGGATTTGGACTTGTACCTCTGTTTCTTTCTTTTGCTTCTGCGGAATTATTCGATGGAAATGTCCAAACAGGATTATTTCATTTCTTGCGAGTGATATAAATACTTGTCACGCTTTAAAAATTATATTAATGACGTAGAATGCTACAAAGGTTACAATATTTAATTATAATAAAATAGAGATTGTAAAATGTACATAGTTAAAGGGTCGACTACCTAATTAGTGGTCTCTGATTTGTCTCTCTATCACTTCTAAATGATTTATCTAAAATATTACTTCTTACATCGTAGCAACGATGGCTCAAAATTCACATTAATCTGTATGAGTCTACTCGAAATGAACGTACAATATAAATTCGAAAAGACAAAAAAAAGAGAATTGTTAGGGTGATTTCAAGGCAACCCTTAAAAACTATAGACCCTCCACTAATACAGATTACTCGTAACGCAAGTAAAACTCTATTTTCCTTCCGTCTCGTTGACTTCGAAAGCGGGGGTGCACGTTTGTCTAAAGCTGAAACGATCAAATATCCTTGATATTCATTAACTCGACGTCTCAGGGATTTCGAAGGGATGTAATGCACGGTTGGCACAACATTTGGAAAGTAGTTGGCAAGTTCTGCTTTACAATTATTGCGCACCCCGATGCGAGGCTTGACGGTCGGATTGGTAGCGGCACAGATACGCGGTGCTACGCGCAAGAAGCTAAGAGAGTTGGAGCTCCTCGCGGCCCTACCAAAGAGAGGAGAACAATGCGAACTTCGAGATAACTTCAGAGAGGAGGAATCAACATGAAAGGGGAAGTTTCCATCTCTAATTGGTATTTAGGAGATCCGAAACAGACCCAACTTCGCGCCGTCCTCGCGTTTATAATACACACACGCGCCTGATGCGTATGAAACTTATACAGGGTGTTCCAACGTGGTTGTTCTCTCGGAAAACGAGGGATTTAATCGAATATGAACATCTAATCATAATCGTTCACGACTTAATTTCGACCACTGAGCAATACACCATTGTTAAAATTTTATATTAAAACTCTCCTCTTATCATATCTTAATAAACTCTGTGAACAAAATACTCTTGCGACACGATGTACATCGAAATCAACGTAGTATGCTGATTTTAATGCTAATTTAAACGTACACATAGAAGAGAAAGCTTCATATTCTGACTTTCAATAACTCAACCACTGCATGTTTATCATCCGGTTCGTGATTTAGCGTGGAATTAAATTATACACGCGCCAATGTGCCTTAAAAAGACAGCACGCCCCAACTTTCACGATGGAGATGACTGTAAGTAGGGTAGGTATGAAGGTAGGCAGACGGAATTCGGATACGACACGGAATTCAAGGGGATGCGTCTCGCAGAGAAACGTAGAAACTTCAGGATCGATCAGCGAGAGGATCACTTCAAAAGAACCCTCTCTTTTCCTTGTGGATGCTCGGAGACTTACTTTCTTTGTTCATATCGCTTCCGTAGTTAAACTACACCCTCGGTATGTGTACTGTCTCGAAATGTATGCGTACGAGGAAACATCGAATGCTCGAACGAAGGGGAGGGATTTTATTATTCACAAAGCAACGTGGAGATGCTTCTTCGTGGATCTTTTCCTTCGAGAAGGAAGAAAAGGAGGCCGATGAAGAGCTATGTGTATGGATAACATTGTTTGCACAACGTTGCTCCGAACTCTATTCTGATTTTTGAACGTGTCTATAGGAAGATGAGGGAGTTGGTTTATTCTACAGGAGAAGAGGTGTATATTTATCGGTTGTTATGTCCGATAAGTGCGTGCTTGTTCGTTATGAAATATTCGTATCTGATATTTCGGTTGAATTATTTATAGAGAACGTGCTACAGCAAAATTTAAATGAGTTGTTCCAGATGGCAGCAGTGGTTGAACGACGAAAGGTGGAATAGGGTAAATTTCAAGGTGTAAGGGTGTGTTTTAAACAACCCGCTTTTACTTTTCGAAGGGGATGTCGTTAGGGGTTGAAGAGGTTGCGAGCTTTTTGCAGAGATGGCGCCAGAATACGCTTCCTCGTTTCGAGACTATCAACCCCCGTATGAGGGCGAAACACTCTTCTTCGGTAAGGGTAAACGTATTCTTCGTTAGTAACAACTATTTTTGAAATACTTCCCGAAGTGATCGATAACAATTAACGAATACTTACTGGAAGAAAAAGATACATGACTATACACTTTTACGGAGTTAAGTACTCACTTTGATTTCACCCCAATCGTAATAATACAAACGGAAAAGGAACGTAGTCGGGTTCCCGCTGATGTGAATAGGCGACGGAGAAAAAGACAGCACATTCTTTCGGCATTGACTCCCTCGAAATAAGTCTTGGCCTCTCAGGCGCCTTGTCCAAGCAAAGAAATAAAGCGTTTCGCCTACCGGAGGGTCGATCGAGTCCCATTAATGGGTGAACACTGAAAATAGCTACAGGCAACCTTTGCCTTTGTATAGGCGTGACGGAAAAGAGTACGAGAGAGAATTCTTTCAACGGACTCGTGAACTTACAAACAAAAAGAATTCTCCTTTCACTTTTACTTTTACGATACTTTCTTGCGCTTTTTCGTTCCTTTCGTGCACGTTTCTCCACATAACAATTTTAAGAAATAAATCTAAAAACTATAATTAAATATCATCAAATGCGAATAAAAAGTCTAACAAATATATCAATCAATTGTTTACTGTTTACACGATAGAGAAAAGAACGATGATTGAAAAGTCTCCATCGAATTTCCTGAATCCGTCTACCTTTATTTCGCCGATCCTCTTTTCCCTTTCTTTCATCTTCCTCTCATTCCAAAGCTCGACGCTCTATTAGCAGTTTCTTAGAGCAGTCCCAAATGGCATTCCTATTGATGCTCGCTATGGGGTGTACCTTAACGCCCGAGGGAGAAAAGAGCGCCATTCTAAGGCAGGAGAGAACTTTATGGACTGCGCAATGGCTACTGGATTCTGTTCGAAGCGGACACTGGGGTTCCAACAACCCCCTTTATATTGCCTTTACCTCCGGCCTTCTGTTGCTCCTATCCTCATCCTCATCCTTATTCTCATCCTCCTCCACTTCTTCTCTCGTCCACGACGTCTCCTCCCTTGTCCCTCCTCGCAATTTCCAGCCATTCTTTTATTGCGACTTCGATGCGCGTCCTCGTGTCTTACTGCGATTACCGCTAAGCCGAAGAATTCCGATCTAAGTGGATCGACGAGGGATTTCTTTACCTGGATAAAATGAAAAACAGTTTTCTCCTCTCTACACAACTGCTATTCTCGGCTTTATGCTGCAGCGTGAAACGATCATACGAATCAATGAAGCGAGTCTTTACTATACAAGAATTACTGCAATCCAAAGATTAATATCCTTACAGAAAAAAACCAGACATCAATTCGATCGGAAGATCTCATCTCAAAGAGAGAAACATCAAAATCGTGAATCCATAATGATCTTGGAACTTTTCGCGGAACGTCTTCCGTTAAGGGGGAAATTCGGGGAGGACATTCGTACAGTCGATATACTCCCATATTTCGGGGGAAATATCTCGTTCCAGGAAGCAAACTCCATTGACCGTAAGGATCCGCCAATTTTCCACCCGCTCTTTCGTGACCCCTGCCTTAAGGGTCATATATTTTCCCTACGGTAATCGTTTCCTCTTAAGTTTTTTTTTTCGAGGCTACGTAATCCCTGCGCGGTTTTTGTTTGCCAAAATTATCCCGGGCAAAGTACGATCAGGAATCACGAGGGGAGAGAGAACGTATCGATGCCTCGTTTCGCGGGGAGAAAGAAGGAAACTGTGTTGTCGTTTAATCGAAAAGTCGACGCACGTCGGCTGATAGTGACGAGGCTGCTTCTTCATTTGTACTTGGGGAGGAAGAGCACAAATTGGATTATGCTCGAGCCGAGTTGTCGGAGAGAAAAAGGGACCAAGAGACCGATATGCCTCTGGCTGGTGGCTCTACGAAAGCCACTTTTCTTGTGAAGAAACGTTACCATGTAACATCGCGAGGAGGCTTTAGAAGGTATTTCTTCGTGTTTTGTCACGAAAGGACCGTCTGATGGATTGATATTTTTAATGCAGAGGACAGCCGATACGGTTCGTAGACGTGGCGGGAGTCAACCCCCGAAAGAAGACATTTTCTTCCCCGGGCATTATTGTTCCTTGGGGGCTGACTCGATGCAAGGAGAGGAGACGAGGATCGAGAAACGTCGGTATTATTGCCTAAGATAATGAGTTTTCTTCTAAGAAAGCCGCCGGAAGATCGATTGCCTGTTCAAATATTGCGAGCCACGTAATAACCAAAGTGCTTTCGATGGCATTGGGGGTAATAGAAATTTAGGCGTCCCTAAAAGGGAGAGAAACTCCAACTTCGACAAACATTCAAATTTTTCATACTTCCTTCGTGGTGATTAATAGCGACGAGCCTTATTTACCCGATACCACAACGCCTCGTCTTTTTCGCGGTTGTAAAGGGGATCTAAGGATTTCTCTTGTTTGTGCTTTGAGATTCCAGCCAAATTTAACCTTTGACTTACATTCAATATCTCATTGAGGCGATATTTCTACTAAAACTATCCAAGCACTGCAAACAATGTCATACACAGATCAACCCCTTTCCGCAGGATTACTCTTTCCTAGAAATCAATATTACCTCATACTCTACAAGTACGATTAGAAAATAACAAATTACCCAAACAATTCTCCACATCTAGACTTCTAAAACTCTGAAGCAACGCAACTCCTCCTGAAAGGGATCGATCGGTGTGGTAACCTCGCAAGAACCTCATAAACCATTGCCTATCGTTAATTCCCCTAGAAACCAATTGGACGGCAACTGCGACGATGCCGGCTACTATTATTTCCAGAATTTCCAATGACCCCGAGAACCTACTCGGCAGCATTGTAACCGGTTAGACTGGACAATAGTCACCGAAGTCCGGCTGGCAGGACGTAGGGCAGCCGAGGTCCGCAATATCGGCGTTGGCCTAACGCCAAGACGCTTTGAAATTGCGGGATAACAGGCATATAGAGATAAACCTGCAGGACTACGTACCTTCGTTGCGCCTTGCGACATTGGTCAGATATTTATTCGCATTGTTTCTCTCTCATGCTTGCCTCTCGACCACGCGATTCGCCGGCGAACACGGGAATGACTGGGACTTCCGTGCTGCTTTCGAATGGTTACATTCGGGAGGTAACAATTTACGGAAGATTGCAACGTTACAGTGTCCAGGTATACTTGATATTTGTTGCTTCGTGTAATAACGTGTCTTAGACGATCCATCGTGGACACTGTCAGCACTAATTTCATCGGACATTTTGAAGAGAATCGTAGAATATTCAACTTCTCGATGACAGATGTTTTTAATTTTATTTCTTCTATCCGTTATTTTTAACACTAGTTTAATAGAATTAGTCAATATTTCGAATTTTGATCGTCATGCTTTTAAGGAAGTGAGAAATACTATTTTTGATGGGTCAATCTTGACACTTTGACGATGAAATTAAAAGTAATAGTAACTCTATAGTTCTGCCTTACATTTCATAACACCGTTCTCTACGGCTAATTTTCCGATGGGAAATTACATGTGCATAGAGTTAAAATGAATAATTTACAATTTCTTTATATATTAATTAGTCAGTGTAATGGGGTATACCATTTCAAAACGCAACATAAAATATACCTCAATATTCCGCCAATATTCATTTTCAGCAAAAGAAAAAGAAGAATCAATATCCGTAAATGTAGTATTAAACAATTTCAATTACGATACAATTACCAGACAGTCCTCCCAGTCGCGCGAAACCACCAGGTGGAACCAAACCGATACCGTCATTCGAGAAGCGCGATTAATCGTCCTTTGACCTCTTCCACAGGATACAAAAATATCTGCGGTTCGGCTGATGCGAGTCCATTCCAATAGAAATCAATATCAGTTATGTTACCATACAACGAACAGAGTACGTTGCAAAAAAAAAGAGAAATAGAGCGCAGAGGTGGCAAAGAGGAATAGCGACCGGTTAGAATAAGCTGGACAACTTGCATCTGCGCGTGACGGCTCGTTGACAGTTGGAACCAGCAAGCCAAAACGGAATCATTAGCGTGGTCCGTTAAGGGGGTTGCGAATTAACGGGGCTTTTATCCGGCGGAACGGCGAAATTCGACAATACACCGGACCAGGGTATTCCATTAGCGATTCCACGATGCTGTCGTCGTTCTGGCGTCGCCTAGACCACCGACGCCGACGCTACCGTAATTTAATACGTCGATATGTACCGACACTCGTATATTAATACACAGACGTCAATGTATCTACGTGTTTTGAACAAGGGACGATATAATAGGGAAAAGGGTGCGAAAATGCCCTCGTATAAAAACGACATTGTGCCGGATATCGTCGACGGTCGTCAAAACGGAAACGCCTGCGCGCATATGATTCCGGTATCAGGAGTATTTTACCGTCGACGTTGTTCTCTTTCCCTCTTACGTTGTATATTTAAACATCCCTTTTCGGGGATTTTGAGTTCAACGAACCCGTTGAAATTTTTTACTCGAAATTCGCGGATTAATGTGACCGTACGTGGCGGGAATATACTGCTCGACAGACGTAAAGTGTATAACGTTACTTCGATGCGGTTAGTCGTTCGTTGGGTTTTTATGAGCAGCGAGAAAGGGGCTGTAACGAGGTCTGACATAAAGTTCGAAAATTTGCGGCAGAGGATGGAAAGAGGTTGAGGGATGTTCGTTCAGTAAATGGTTTTTACATTTTCGCCGCGTTCTTCTTGCTACCTATGAGCGAAAAGCTACAGGAATACCTTTAACCGCTTTTGTCCGTTCTAATAGTTCATAAGCCGCTTACAGGTAGTTAGCCAAACTCATTTCGCCCCGGTGTCTGCGAACGAGAGTTAAATATCTTTTGTTGCTGGTAATCTGTTGCGGGAGAATTGCGATCCGTGGAATGACGAAGTTAACGATCATTATTCCCATTCAACTTTATCCCCTTTTCGAAATTCATGATTTCGGCTTTCTATCGCTAAATATATGCATGCCGGAGAACAATCGACATACGCTTCGTTTGGTTTTATTAACTTTTATCGTACCTATGGATGCAACGATTCAATGGCTTGTTATATGTTTCCCGATTAAAAGTACGAATACACCGGGAAGTTTGTAATCGATCGAATCGCATTTTGTATTGGCCTATCGATGAACCTACGTTAATGAATGTAAATGGAAATAATATGTTACGTGTATTCACCGATAAATTATCGTTGCATCAATCTCCACAGTCTACTAGCATCTGACAAGCATGAAACGACACATACCCTCACACTGTATCATTTGTACTAAATAAGTTCCTATAATTAACACAGAAATTGAACAAAGAGCTCCAACTAAATAAAACAATATCTACCGTTTCAATTTACATTTATACCTAAACTGACTGACCTACCATTACCTTCACCCACGCAGAACTATCAATCGTCAAAAGCTACTATAACTAACAGAGGGTTCAAACTACTCTCCCGCACCCTCTGCTGCAAAACGCCACAATCGAGGGATATCCTTTTTCTTATCTTAATTAACGCTCTAAGTGGCAATATATCGCTCTATGTGTGACGCATAGAGGCACG
Source organism: Cerceris rybyensis (assembly GCA_910591515.1). Classification (NCBI taxonomy): domain Eukaryota; kingdom Metazoa; phylum Arthropoda; class Insecta; order Hymenoptera; family Crabronidae; genus Cerceris; species Cerceris rybyensis. Next base: position 14,682,270 of record OU342790.1, read on the forward strand.
TAACAACACCCCCAACAGAAGTAGCGGTTTTGACGTAAGCGAACGAACGCCAGTTTAATAGCATTTCCATTTGCCTAATGATCGTGGCGGTCGTACCCGCGTATCGCGCTCCTATCCTCGCCCCTTATCGCATTTCCTCTCCGGTACACACGAAGACAGCACCAGCCTCCGCCTCATTTCTCATTGTTGTTGTTGTTGTTAGCTGTTGTTCCCTGTACTGTCGTGTTTCAGCTACCCACAACCACCCTCCGATTTCGAGGATCTCGTTTCGCAGAGCGGTGGCATTGCGCGCAAGCTACTTGGCAAATAAGATTATTACTACGTAAATAACTTTCTTACGTCACGAGGATTATCCGACGAGCCCTCGGTTACGTCCTCTTCCTCCCTTTTCAATGGGTACGGATGGAGATACCTCGAGCCGAAGGAACGTTACGCGTGTTCGTCGAGGATACAACGACCTGTGGATGTATTTACGCACGGGTAAATATGTGCGGAAGCACCTAAACTCGTTAGCACACCGCAGACGATGTTTGTGGTCGGCGGTGTGCTAGTCCTTGATCGCGATTATGCGTGCTACAGTTGGGGATGCAAATCGGGGTTAAGAAACGAGGAGGATAAAACGTTTAATAGAGACAGGATATTGAACTTGACCTGGCTTTTTTTAACACTAAAATTGTCGACTATTAATACAACATAGTTAAGGATACTTGAAAAATATCTAAAAGGAAAAGAACGGTAGGGGCTAGAAACTTGATTAATTTAACTCCTTGCCTTACAATGATGTGTGACATACGCGATGTGGTAAACGGAATCGAAAATTTTTAAGTTTTCTAGATACTTTGAAATTGAAAATATCAGTAGATTAGGAGTAGTTGAAATTAGTTCTATATTTTTAATGTTGCGTTGACTTATATCGGTATCACTGATAGACCCTTGTTTCCACAGTAAATTCTACTGCGCGTTCGGTCACAAAAGAAATCGTAAGGCAAGGGGTTAATTTCCTTGATTTCACAAAATAGAACGCCAGCCAAGATATTAAACATTTCAGGAAAATTAAAAAAAATTTTAAACAAGTCATTCTAACTACCTTGGTAGATCTAGGGTTAATTATTAATTTATGTATTTTGATACTGACAATGAGAGCACGAGGGATGGATTTTAAGGACGTTTAGACTTTCTATTTCTTGATGGTTGTAAGTAAAAAGTAGAAAATGAAACGAAGAAATGAAGCTATAAGAAAGTAATATTTTCTTAAGGGTAGAAATCTTTGGAAAGTATACCTGGTTCTTTTTTATCAGAGAGTTATTATACGGAGAGACGTGTAGAGGGTCGAACGTGAACGCCGCGTCTAAATTGGTTAGTGCGCAATTTCCCTTTCTTGCGAAAAACAGCTCGAGTATCGTTAGCTTTGTACGATATCCGTAAAAATATAGGTCGTTCAATTTTGGTGTAGTTCAGCCGAGGTAGAAACATTGGCTGGCAAGCAGAGACCCAGTGTCTTGGAGTGTTGAACGCGCGGCACAGTTTCCGGACAGTTCGTCGATTCAACGGAAACTGGTAGTTCGTTGTCTCTGCTTTAATCGTCCTATTGTATCCGTAGCATGCACGTCGAGAATTGCGGTCGTATCTTGCCTCACCTCAGCTAATATCTCGTCGACGCCGCACGCCAGCATATAATCTCTGACTCATTGAAACTTCGCCACGTAAAAGCAGCAGCGACCTTAATAAGCATGCCTAATCTGCGAACGCGAACAAGTGGAAACACGTTCATCTGTTTGAGTTCCCGTACATGTAGCATATAATACGAAACTACTTCGGGAAACAAAGATCTTTTACCCTTTTCTAATATTTCCAGAATTTTCAATGTTACATTTTTTTAGCCACAAAGCCATCAATCAATTTTTTACCTTTAAAATAGCGTACTAATTTAAAAATCATCCCTTTCGTATCTCTTCGAGCGTAGAAATTTACATGTACTCTTATTTGCAATTAACTCCAACATATTTATACTAGACTTTCATCCAGTACATCGTGGTTCGTACTCCAAATGCGACTTCTTCAAAGTGAGTAGATCCATCGTTGCAATCTATTCAACGTACACGTAATTTCCATTAAGCGTCAAGGAAAAATGTAAACCTGTCCAGCAAACTCCTCCCTTGATATTCAGTTTGCGAATCATCGTAAAACTCTCGTGTAACTACTACCACGGTATAGTACAAGGGTCGAAAGATTCTCCTAGACAGAGCGATAAAGGTACTTTTACCGATAAGTATACCATGTAGACGGCACTATCAAATGGTAGTTAATCAGCTTTACCGTGGCGTAGAATAATGACGAAGAAGAGGCTGAGAGGATGAAACGCAGTGGATGCGGTTAATGCGAAATGCTTTTCGTTACGTATGCAGCATAGCACGTTGCCTCGTCTTCTCTCCTCTCGTCTCCTTACTCTCTCCTGTCTTCACTCTTCTCTCTTCGCCTCCTCATCTTCTCGTCGACCTGTAGGTGGAAATCTAAGGATTCTGGTCACACGTGTATTGGTAATGCGTGCAGCGTGTTGCATCCACGCGATGGAAGAGAAGCCGGTAAATGGTAGGCATTGGAGTAGACATTCTACGACATGCAAATCATAGAGCTATCGTCTACCGTGAGTCTCTTGGCTTGGACCGTAGGCGTGATAGCGTAACGGCATGCTTACATAAATATGTTTCTATTATAGAACCGAGCACATTTACGAGAGTAATGCCACTAACGCGAGAGACTTTAGGAGGCCGTCCATTCAGCTTCGTTCCTCCGCTATATTCCTTCCGTCTCACCTTCGATCTTCCTTTCTTTGGTATTGAAATTTTGCACAATTTTATCACCAAGTATAGCAGTAATTTCGAGAATCGCTCTATCGTTTCTTCGAAGCATTTAAATCTTCAACGATGCCGAAATATATGGCGGTTGTAATAATAGAAAAGTGAACTCCATGGAGAATTCTCTCAGGTTGGTTATATACGAAGAATACAGTGGGATAAGACGACCGTGATTGTCAAGTATAATGACCCGTATTAATGGACGTCGAGACGCTTTTCTTTTCGGAAATATTTCTTCAGAGACGTTCGATGCGTCGCTTGTCATCCAAGGATCCAGACGAAGACGTTTCACAATTCTTCTTTCTTGACTCTGGATGGGAATTCCCTTGTCTGATAGCCTGTCGACTTGGATATCAATGCTCACTGCCTTCTACGACGCAAGACCGAGGTAGAATGACGGGGTTTTTAAGTAATTGCACGTTGACAATGTTCCTCCACCGACTTACGAATCTCCTTCTACTTACGCCCAAGTAATTCTTTGTTAAAAGGTCTTCTATAATCCGCAGGGTCTCCCGACAAATATACAAACCCATCCAACAAATGTTTGCACCAATGGCAAAGTAATTTACCAATGAATGGATAACTGTTGAAGAAAAAAAGTGTTCTATCATCTTCCAACTTGATAATTCAAATTCAATTCTCATCTGTCATCGATGGCCATGGAATTCCATCCCCTCGAGTACCGTTTGTCAAAAAATACGTCCGTCATCTTGCTCCATCTCAGTTCAACGAATGACTCGAGGAATCCTTTTCCTTCTTCGTCGTTCCTCGATCATCCCAGGGAGTTAGAGGGTGGAGTGTATTTTTAAGTAATTGCACATCAACTTGCGCGTCGTACTTACAATAGCGAGTAAGCGAGTGGCAGTCGATGGATTTGCTTGTAAAAGGCGAGGAGCCGCGTGGCAGGAAACGGTATGCAGCCACTGTTCGTCTTACGGTAGAGCCTGGCGATTATGTAAATGTTGCTCATGGAGGCGCAACAGATGCCTCTCCGGCTTCTCTCTGCCTCTTTGCCTCTCTCTTTCGCTTCATCTCTCTCTTTCTACCACCAACTTTGCTTCCTCTTTCGCCCTCGTCGTCGGAGTACGCCTACACCCTAATCCCAATAACGTCTCCAGCCGCGATCCTCCGCGGGATATTGTTTAGATCCTTCAACGAAATTCCTTACAAATTCCAGAAAGCACCAGACGAGCCCTTCCTCCCACTTTGCAAAGCGGTTCGCAAGGGTGCGAATTGAAAGGGATAGATCGGCCCGTTCCTCTTCCCTCCCTCTCTTCATCGACGTGCCGTATTACACGCAGCCGGATGAAACTTGGGACAACTTTCCTCGTCCTCTCAATTTCGATGGATGATGTCTTCGAGTGCAACGATAACCATATTATGTGCCATGTTTCATGGTTGTGTGATTATCGGGCTGCGGGCTCTATGGGCATTAATTGGCAAATTGGTGGCTTTGTGGCATGATTTCGATAGGGTTCGTTGTGTATCTACCGATCGTGGGACGGGCTCTTTGCATTGGATTTCGAAATGATTTCATACCGGAATTGTTAAGTGCCGCACCTTCCACTATTTTTTAATATTCGAGTATATAGTAACATTCGAAAAAAGTATGAATTTAAATAAATGAAATTTAGAAAAAAAAGGTGAGAAACTTAAACCGTAGTATCAATGCTGCAAAAAGAAAAGGAGTCAGCATAAATGAATCAGGATGCGTTCGTTGTGCAGAACCGAGGCTTCGTCTTTACATAAAAGATTGCTTCGTTAATTACAAATAAGATATGCCTTTTAAACGAATAAAGTTAAGTGGTCGAGCCTATATATCAAAGGTCCTTTAAGTGGTCAACGCTTAATAATACGAGAGCATCGCTAACCACGTGCGTACGATGGAAAAAGTCGAGGCGTGTCGGGTGGAGGTAGAAAGACAGAGTTACTCGTGTTACATCGCGCATACTGTATATCTCGGGTAATGGATCCGGTCAGGATAAATAGCCCGAAGAGCGTCTCGTAGCACGAACGTTTCGAAAGGACTATCGATCTAATCTCCGATGCTCAGGCTAAGGAAGGTGCAACGTGTCGTTAATAACTGCTTCCTCTCCGTGGAATGCCAACTCGGTTTAATCATCCCGCGGTGGGTAAGTGAGAAGCACGTTGCACCATTACACGCAGATCCTGCGAACTGTGGGACGCCAATCTGCCAGACGACGACGCGGTCGATGCTGATTTTCAACGATGGTTTAACGAAGACCGGTATAAATATTCATGTCGCGCCGTGTTATGATAATGTGGCATGCGCGATTTATCGATTTAAATTCTTTTTTCTCCTAACGGCACGTCGGATAAAAGTTTACTAGTTCCATGACGCGTTGTCATGATAAATTAAAAAGACCCCTTTTTCCAACAGCATCGCTTCGTTCGAGTTTTTTTCTCGCGGGTACTTTAGATAGATATTACTAATTACGTGATATCTTGCGTAATTCCGTTTATCTATGCTACTTAGAGCGTTAACGACAGAAATGATTCGAGACGCGGTTCCAATTCGACGTAATCACCGTGGCTTGATAGGTGAGTCGAGATGGTACACGGCTTTAAACTTCAAAATGTCCAGGAAGATTTCTCCCGTCCGGTTAACCGGATCGTGGTTGCTCGGTGCAAAAGAACGCGTCAATATTCATAGCCGGTTGTGCCGTAATAATATGGTAAATGGGTCTCATCAGTTTTAACTTTACGAGCCGCGAAATGCCAGTGTCTCACCAATGACATGATTACGTTTTACGACGGCAAGACCGATGGCGTTGTCGGGATGAAAAGCCGCGAGAATGAAGGTGCTAATTTCGGGAGGAATCGACTCTCGTCTTCCGTCTCGTGAGATTTTGTCGGTTAATTTCTAGATGTTAAGGCATTCCCTTCGGGTGAAACTTCCCGCGGGAGATATTCCTTAATTGCTGTTTACAGTTTGTTATGTCCGAAGGTTGCTCCGCTAAGTTTCGCTTCATCCTGCTTTAGAGTTCCGGTTCTGGGCCGCTAAGGGTCGTCCTTTTTCACTGAGAAACTTCGACGCGTGCAACTTTCTTCGAAACTGCATCGAGCTTTTCCTTTTCGAGAGGAAGATACAGCGAGTTCGAGGACCTCGTAACGAAGATCTCGTGGATTCCGAAAAATACCGTGGTACGGCTAAGCCATGGAGTATTTATTACACGACGGTGGAAGTCAAAGGAGGGGTCCCAGGTTCTTCGTTGGTAATATTCCCTATGTGCTCGATGACTCATTCGGGGAGCCTCAGATGGTATCATCCCTGTTGCCGACTATTCGCCGATTACACGGCCAATACGGCAGATACTGCCTCCAGGAAAAAAATACTGAATTAAATTACCAACGCTCCGGCGAGAATAAATTGCATGAAAAATTGAGGCTTTATTGCTCGATTATCGACTGCACTTTACGACGATTAATTCCTTATTCACTGGTGGCTGCTACTCACGATGCAAAGTGGAGATCATTATTTGCTTGTAAAATATATCCGACTAAACTTTCAATAAAATTAAATTATATCATTTTCATTGTAATGAAAACAATGTGATTAATATTGTAAATATAAAGTAATTCTTTCCTCAACTTGTATCGAGAGATGGAGAATTTCGTAGAAAATTATCAAGTAATCGCCACGTGGACGATGGAAAAATTTTTCTTAGGAAAATTGCCTCTTGGCAGAAAGTACCAAGTTAGTGAGTAATTTCCTCGCCCGAATCTCTGTCGGTGTACATCAAAGACCAAAAAGAAGACAAGTGCCGTGGATTCCGGTAGGCAAAGCCCAATGATCATCCGGCCGGGTTGCTGAAGGGAACTGGAATGAAGCGTACACCTTTATGTCCCAGGTCTCGTGCTGAGAAGAAAAAAAGGACTACCCGCCGTGAATTCTCGGGAAACAAAGCCAACGAAAAAAATGTCTTTCGACAACAGCCATTTCTCGACCTTTGTTTCCTGCGATCCGATCGATCCCATTGCCTCATTTCCCTTTGTATCTTCTTCTCTCTCTCGTTCTTCTTTCTCTCACTTCATCCTCCACACTTTTCCTTCGGAGTCTCAACGTCTTTACAGGGTCGAAGCGCCAATTTTCCCTACTTTTCTCAGAAGTCAAAGCAGCGCCTGACCGAGCCGAAAAAAGAAAGAATGGGAGGAGTCATTGACGATGGAGGAAACCAAGAGGAAGGTGGCCCTATCGATATATTCTTTGACAAGACCGGCAACAATGAATTATTCAATCGAGTAATCACGACCGTGTCGCGGTTGCAAATCGTACAGTTGAACGTTCCATGGGGTACGATTCTACGTATACATTCATCGACGAGCTGACATCAGTTGCTGCCGATATGTTCTCATCCAATGTTCATTCGTATTATCCACGTGTCTCTAATGATCGTCGTTTAGCGACTACTAATTCATCGTTGACCTTGGTTAATTGCAGTTACAGCTAACCTTGTATTTGTTATAAGGAGATATAAATATCCTTCGGCGGAAGAGGGCACATTCAAAGAAAGAAGGTTTGGGTGTTTGAGGAAAAACCGGTATCATCGAGATGACAGAGAGGAAGCTCATTTTTGTCGAAATATCTTATTAGCACTGGCTTGCTAACTTTACGATGACTTCGCCAAGTCGTTATGTCGCTTCTAACCCGGTAACACCTTCGAAGACCGACGACGTAATGTCGTAAACACCCGGTGCGTTCTGACGATCGTAAAACAGCCAATTGACAGGAGTCGTTCTAAGATCGCGTTTGCACGCACAATACTGCCGCTTTAACGACGAGTGGAATGATTTCGCAACTCTTATGAGAAGAACCGACGGTCGTTTGGGATGGTCGTTATAAGCGTAATATGAATTTGCCGGACTAGCGTGATAGGAAATGATCGCAGCAAATGGAATAGTAAACGTAGAAATTGCGAGTCAATTAATTTCGCGGGACATCAGATGTCGTAGTTTTATGACGATGTTAAACCAACGATGAAATTAAACGTGTTGCGGTATCTCGACTGTGTAATCGAGTTCTGTTACTAGATTATTACCCTTGTATAAGTTCGTTTAGAGATAAAAATCACGATGGACGTACAAATTTGCATTTAATAACTTTACCCTGGAAATCGGCGAGCACGATAACCTACTTTCCAGACGTAACACTTTCTTCTGCGACCGTAATTGTAATGTAACGGGAACAACTTTTTTTTAAAGAAATTTGCAAAGTATTTTTGTCAATATTTCGTGCAATGTTTAAAAAATTTCAAATATATATCGCTGCCAAGAAAAGCAAAACGACGGCTCTTATTATCATTAAACCCGTCATAATTAATAATTAAAAATTTGCCAATTGCAAATCCTATTAGCAAATTCACCAAATAGGAAAGTTATCTACGTATCTTTCATCGAAGTCATTCTCCCAAGAGAATTTTGTTTCACAATTTCTTAATTGCCACGTTGAAACGTCGATCCTCTAAAGTCTCAGGTGCAACCACCGTCAAATGCTTTCTCACGGTATAAATCTAATCCCATAGCATCAGCAGGTGACGTTAGCACGTGCCATGTTTCCGCGACCATAAAACACCGAGTTGGCACCAAGACGGACTACAAGGGTATCCTTCGAGATCCTCTTTCTATTCTCTTTTCTCCAGCAATAGCCTTTCACCCTCTTCTAAGCTGGACAGTGTTCTCCAACCGTTGGCGAACGCGTGCCGGCGGAAGCTGCGACACGGTTTGGCTCTCAGGAGGACAAATAGGAATGGCCCCAAGGGGCCTCGGCTCCTGGATGAAAGGAGAAAACGCGATAACGACGAGAAGGAGTTTGTTGTTCAAGCTCGCACAACCAACCCCCCTCGACGACGCCCCGTTCTCATTTCGAGCAGCGTCCACTACCGAATTTCTACCATCTACTCGCCGTCGGACTTCACCCTTTCCTCGGTTTATACCATCATCGCTGAATAGGCTACCTGTAATTCCTGAATTTCCGCACACGGTTTGTACCCGCGTAATTATAATAATTAACGTCCTGGAAATAATCCACGAACTTTCGAAGAGAACCGGAAGACTGAATATATAAGGGGTGAGTGAAACATTTGCTGTATTGAGAAAGATTTCTCATGCGAGACTGTATACAGATGGAAATGTTGTATCTTGGGTATTTTGTCTGATACAAAAATTAAATTGTAAATATTATAGCTGAGAGTATTATTAACACGTTGACTGCCATGGGGGTCAACGGTGACCGGCGCTATTAAATTCTATGAAATTTCATGTTATGTTTAACCCATTCACTGCCAACTACGAGATATCTCGTCTTTGCACTATAAGTTGGAATTAATAAGTTGGCAATAACAGCCGAACGTGTGTAGCATTTTTGGAACAAAAATTTTCTTAGTATCACTACAAGTATTGAGATTATGTTTTTGAATAATTAAATTACTGTTTTAAAAACTTACTATCATCTTCTCAAATATGATCACGTAAGCTAATATTTGCTTAGTTTCTCTGGCAGGGAATGGGTTAAATTGCAATATGTATGAATTTTCTAAGATATTGAATATTTAAATATTGGCGTTACGAAGATCAAGATTTGCTGAATATCGATATATCAGTGTCTTGAAAGTTTCGTCTTCATAAATATGTGATTTTAATAGAAAAAGTTTCACTTCAGTATTTAGAAATGACGAAACGAGCAAAATATCAGCGGCGTTCAACGTGTTAAGAAACATTTAAATTTAGTTTAGATATATTCTATTGTTGAAATTTACTTTTAATGTGCTTCAAGCAGTGCAATATCAATGGATTTAGCGGAGAAGAGATTCACCGATAGTTTTAATCGCAAAAGTAATTGTTAGCCGGAATAGTAGGAATATCAGAGGACAGACGAAGGACAAAATACGAGGATGATGGGGAGATTGTTGTTGTTGTTGGCGATGCCGTGCACGGAACGCGAATATCCGGCATACTCGCCTAAACCGCCGGCCACACCAAATTCAACCCCTCCGGCTCTCCTTTTCGCGACCCAGCTTATGAATCCCAGCGGTATTTTATGTAAGTACATTGTTGGGTGTGCCTTCCACGATACACATACATATGTACTTGCATACGCGCTCGTTTACAATACATTCTAAACTATACATACATACAAGTGTGCACGTTAATGTCGATGTTAATGTGCGCAACACCCGAAGCAGAGGAAGCCCAACGGAGGATGGTAAATTTGAGAATCGATAAACAGCCAATTCGACCCGTCAATACCAATAGAAATATTTTTACAACGTCGGACGAGAGATCTTAGTGTTTTCACTGAAGCATTGTGCACCTATAAATCAGAAAGGAGCCGGGGGCTGTTTCTACGTTCGGATTAACCGTTCCATAAATTAAGGTAATCAATTTTAAGTGGAACGCAACGCCCGGACTGCCCGTGGCGATGCCGAAACCGGGTCTAGAAAAAGAATTCGAGGGGAACCAGAAGACGTAGGTGCGAAGGTTCGTTTCGTTTCTGTTGCGCGGTCAAAGATTCATGGCGAAAAAAGCAACGTGGCCTTAACCCCCATTAGTCACTCGACACTCTCCGATGGTGGCTTACGGAATACGGCAAGTAAAACTTGCGATCCTGTATTTTAAATGTAATTTAAACTACGTTTAGGGATTCGAGAGAAGCCAAGTATATTTTAATCTCTTGCTGTTCGATTTCTTTTGTGACTGCCCACGCAATAATTCAGAATTAAATCGATGAAATAAAAATTCATCAGTGATTCTTGATATATCGTAGAATTTCATGTAATATTATTATTATGGAAATAATTTTATCGTGTCACATTTATATTTCCAATTTGGTAGGTTTTGCCATTCTTGAAAATTTCCTATCCAATGCACCGCACCATGAATATTATTCGCTATTGTTGAGTACGGGGTTAAAGTACTTATGGTTGAATGATATATGTACTTCCTTCAGCTACTTAATCTTTAGAAATATTCGTAATTTCTCTATCCATAATGTATTCTTATACATATATAAAATTCCGAAAAGGTCTTCCCACGTGGGAGGACATTTACCTTGATACTTGCTCGATTCTCATAAATTTTAAACGTCTTGCGATTCCAGATGAAATATTAACACCCGCCTGGTTGGAAGGGTCTTTCCATGCAAGCCGTCAATCATTGAAATTCGATTCCCCGCATAAAAGTCAATAATCGTCAATTTACCAACTCGACGATTGTTACATAATTGCAATTCCAATGTTCATCGTCCGAACGCCAACAACTATATTTAATTCATGTCATCTAACTGCCGAAGGTTAAGGCGACAGCTGTTGTATGTACATACGCACTGTGCGTGGAAGTTCAGCGAGAAGCTGTGAATATCCTCGCGAGAGGAAATCATCGGCTGTATCACGATGACGATGCAACGTAGCCCGAGAGGAGAACAGGAGGAAGAGGAAGAAGCTTAACGACGTGTAAGCAGGCACAGGTCACGTTCTGCGACGATAATAAATCGTTAAAAGAACGATGACAGGCTTGTTTGAGAAACGCCTTGATCGGCCATGAATTGAAAACTTTCAACGATGAATCCCAGCTACCGGGACGCTGATAAAAGCCGATTTGCTTCTACCCGTTCGAGCGTAATTGGTTCTTCGCCAAGCATATTTCATTGTTACGCTCTGCTTTAATCGATGACAGAGTGCCTCGCGAGAAAGAATCTCCCTGCTATCATCGCCTATCTATTTAAGCTCTCGCAAAAATTCCGCGTCACTCCAACTCGTTCTTTATGCAAATATAATTCTACGCGCGTAAAGTTAAAAGAACCAACGGGACCGTTCATAATTAACGTCTAGCGAAGTCAGTCATTTATTCGAGACTGTCTCTCGCCGATGGAATTACCAGATGTTACGAAGGTAGATGACCATTTCTCTTCCTTTTACCTCGGAGAAATATATTTACCAATACCGATCGACGTTCAATAGTTGATTCTAACCGGGAACGAAGTTCTGCCAAGAAGAAACATCGTATTCAGATATTCCTCAACTACTCAACGAAGTTTCGGTGAACTCGTATTTACGATGACACAGAACCATGTCGAACCGCCTCGTTTTACAGCCATGTTTACCCGATAAATTACTGTTTTGCCGGCGATTCGAGCGTTGCTGTGGCTTCGTAAGCACATTAAGGTACCTTCGGGCAGGCTGCACGAGCTCGTCAGACCGACTAGGATCGAAGGTCTGTTTGACACGAAAACACAGTTTAGAGATGTTAATACCGACGTTGAATTGTCCTAATCGCTATGATGAATTTACAGTTTGTAGTTTCTCCTTCACCTGAGTTTATTATGGTGATTGCTTTGATAATATGATAAGCCGCTGCTCTCTAACTGCTGCAAGTTAACTCCGATACGTTTTTAATTATTTTATTATTTAAATTATCATAAATTACCTAAGTATTTAGATAAAAGAAAGCTATATATTTCTAATACATAAAGTTATACTTGGCACAAGATTTACCAGAATTGTTGTAATTCGATTTAAAGTGTTAAGATTTATTCAATCGAATTTTAAAAAACGCCGCATACATGCATTGTTCATAAGCAACGTCATTACCGAATTAATCCCACCATTTTTAGTCTCTGCTCGAGAATCGTGCACTATTAAAGATGCACAAAAACTTGTTCTTCCAACTCCGTCTGCACCCGAACGAGATATTTAACCTTCCCATTACGACTGCCTTTATGATGCAAAATCAGAAATACGCTTTTTTTTCTTACCTTTCACAAAACGGACGTAATCGGACAGTCTGGAATCGGCCTGTATCTCTCATCGTCCCTAATCCAATTTCCTCTTTTCTCGCTCCCGCGAGATGTTTATATCACGTGGAATTATGCGGCCGATTTGGATTTATAATAAAGAGCTCCGGAATAGTGGCGCGGCTCATTCGAAGGCGCGAGGGCGCATAAATTATGATAATCCACGGTGCGCCCGGCGGCGTACCACCGACAATTTAAATTCAGTTAACGCAACACGTCTGATTTGATGCCGGTAGGCCACCTGCCGGTAAGTGGACGCCGATTTTAAGAATGAAATTCTTAACGAGCCCTAAGACCAGCCCCTTTCCAAGCTCCCTCAACAAAAACCGAGCCCCCTTGGATTCTCGTGACTCTCGAATTAAGTAAAATATACGTTCCGCGTTTACGGTTCCTTAAGCGTACCCGTTTCCGTAATCGAAACTCTCTTTTCAACTTTCCGAAAGCGTCATGGATTATTAATGCTTTCAACATTTTTGCGGTGGCATTCTTTTTTAAATCGAGGCTCAAATTGATTTTTCAATTATGATAGAGTTTCGTGGTGAGAGATTTGACAGGAATTTCGATGGGATTTTAAGAAGGTAGGATAGATTAGTCACGGTGAAGTAACACGATTTTATCCATCGATGGAGGACAGGCTCCCAGTGCCTAATTAATTTATTATTACTTAAACGCACATCGTAACGTTTGCCACGAAACGAAATGCAGTCGTAATATACTACCACGAGATTGCTGGAAGAGTTTCTCCGTGTAATCGAAGCTGAAGTTTAGTGGCACTAACTCGCTGCCGTCGCGCTGTAAGGAGCCAATTAATTTAACGAAGTGCGCCATTACCTTCCTCTTGGTGTCGGATAAGCAAAATCAAAGGCCCAAACTGCTCGAGAACTTCGTTCCTTTTCCTTCTCTTCGGACTGCTTTTTTTTTCCTGCCTCTCCTCCTCCGACGAGAAGACTGCCGCTATCACGCGACTCTCCAAGTCAGAGGCAGAAGCGGGGCAGGTATTTTTCAGATCCACGATCGCCTACCGCATACAGTCTGCCTGACTTTTCTTGTTAATTGCTTCAAGTAAATTATTCCGCCGTTCCTTTTTCCAGCGGGATAAATATTTGATGGAAAATTTACAAAGTTTCCTGGAAGACCGTTCGGATAGTTTTATTTAGTGTTCTCATCATAGTGTGTATCTTTGTAATTTTGTAATTTTGTTGAGATACATATTTCTCGAGGAAGAGAATAATGTAAATTATAAAATACTTTATACTGTTACTACGACGTGTCCAATTTAGGGTTAAGAGGAGTCTGATATCCATTTCTGCATATTCTGCTCTCTGAGATGTACATTCGAATATATTTCATATTCATGTAATGTATCTACTACAAGATGTTAGATAACATATACATACTCCATTGAATATGTTCATAATCTATTCTAAAATAATCGTACTCCGTTATACTCAACTCGCTTTGCGATGGTATAAATTAATTAAAACTTTACCGAAACGAAGTACGAAACTCTGCATTTCACATTTATATTCCGTGACGACAGTTCGAATAAGGGCATCTAATTTTGTACTGGAAAAAAAATGAGGAATAAAATTTTCACGAAGTTCCAATTGCACGGAATCTTGCTTGATGTAACATTAACTACATGTACCACGTCGGTATGGAACGAAAAGTAACACGCTAATGGGTTAAATACGTCAAACGAAGGCTAATGGGATAAACATTTTCCAAAAAGCGACGACTCTACCAGGGAGCACTCGTCTACATCTAGGAATAATATTTACGCAACCGTTCTACCCCATACAACGAGGCTGCTTCTTAAGGAAAGAAAATAACGTTGCCTGGAAATACCGTGGCATGATGAGAGTTCCTGTTAAATCACGAAGAGATTCTAAACTCCTACGTATTAAATGGAGATTAATCTTTTTGTTGCGCAAGTGTCCACCTGAAAAGCAACATCGTTATATGGTTACAAATGACCATGCATCCAAAAGAAGATTTCAATGATTGGTAAAGTATTAAGTTGAAACTTTTAGTGCTTCGTTAAGGTCTTTGAAGTATGATAGCATTTTACAATTTATTTTTTAAACTTTGACTTTAACAACTGTGCTTATTTTACCTACGACATGCACTATTACATAAATTCTGAATCACCCCCGTTGCATTTCACTATTATTGCAAAGAATAATCTATGATCTACTAGTAGAAAATAATATTAGCTGAACATGTCTTTGTAGACAGTATTTAATAACATCCGATTACAGTCACCTTTAGCAACAGAATGTTATCCAACACGAAAACAACGTAGACTAGATGCGATTTCTTTCCTGGTACGTCCATAAAGAATGAAATGGAAATAGGGTATTTTTCGACGAGCAGATACGGGGAGAAGTGGAGGGTACATATTTTGCATAGTAACGATATAACAGAGAACCTTATAAACGTATCCGGGAAGGGGGTAAGATAAATTTCTGAAAAGTCTTTCGTACCTCGTTCCGACAGAGGCACCACCGTGGAACACCGAAGACACCTCATCCGAATTCTTGAGATGTCTCGGATGCAACTTTTCTATATACACAGTCTAGCAGACTTCGCAGTTCCTCGTGGAAACGGAATGGGAGTCTTTTCCTTTTTAAAGTAGTGCAGTTACAGCGAACGGAAGGGAACAGGAACGTATAGACGTAAGGGTGATGGGAAATGGAAGAGAGAAAGATAGAAAGAAGTAACAAGAAAAAAGGAGAAAGGGCACCGACGTACGAAGGAGATATTTTACCCTTGCCGACAAAACAATAAGGGATGCTGGGGGAGAAGTTCTGTATATTTTAGAACGCCACGACCGCGGAACTTCGGGAATAACCATCGGCGTAATGGCAGTTTTATTGGAGATTTATTCCTAGGAATACGCACGACCAATGACGCGCGACCCGTAAACAAGAATCACCCCTTCCTCGAACGAATCCAAGTCGAGGAAGATTCGCCATCGTCGTTTTATATTCGTACCTAATTATCATCCGGAGTTCCTTGGTACCGCGACTGCACTCGAAACGACGCGTCTTACTTCCGGTAATGCTTCTCGGGCCAAGTTTTCCGTAGATAGAACATCGAGTTGCAATTATTGGAATAGAATATTTTCTTGCTGCGAAGTTGGACATTGAGGGCGTCTTGCCAAAGGAGAAAGAAAGTGTTTAGGTTCTTTACACTTGAAAAAGCTCGAATTCGTATCGGTAATCTTACTTTCCGCTATTATTTTATCCGAGAAAACTTTTCGTTGCTTTGACACAAACCGTACTTGTAGTTTATGTATAATTGTCCTTATCATAGCAGATATTTTGACTTATGAAATAGTGAAAATACCTTTATGAAACAGATGCATAAAAAACAATGTTTCTATCAAATAAATTATATATTTTCATTCAATTGAAACGGTTATTTGACTAGTATGATTTAGTTAGTATTAAAAACATAAAAACCTGAATGTACATCTGTTTAGTTAAAAAAATTAGCAAAATATTCAATAACATTTCACTTTCGATTATATTCTCCAAGCGAACTTTGGATGAATCCTAGCATTACGGTTTAACCGTCGGTGCATGGAATTGTTCGTTTCAAATTCCAACTACTTAAATTCCTTTCAAAGTTCGCTTTCCTTTTAAAATTCCCAGCACCGTCGCGGATAACGCGGTACCAGAACCAACGCGACGCGTCTCGTTTCCGGTAGCGTTTTGCAGACACGACTTCCACCCACGGTGAAACATGTCACATTGGTACAACATAATTGCGGTACACTAGTTATACTAAATAATCCTTCGCGCTTGCCACATACCACGTTAATATTATTCAACCCCAAAGAACACAATCACGATAAGATAGGGATAATGCATTTAACGGAGAACATACACATCCTGTCTGATTCGCGGAGTCGTCTTGGACGTTTTCTATTATTCATACGAGGCCGCTTCCAGAGCGTGTCTCCCGGTCATTCGTCAGGAAGATCGATCGAACATGGACAAGAAGCAGGATAGCCGTTTTGTCTCCACGTAACGTAGATATCATCTTCCAACAGGGACTTATATTAATATACTAGAATACGTAATGAATGAACGGGCAAAATGATACTCGATATGCAGTATCTCCTTCACGTGTGTTCGTGATAGGCGGTGTTAACGAGCAACGTGATCGCGAGAGCTCGTTAGAAGCGTATCAATCGACGATAATTGTTAATGAGGACGATCAGCCGACATAAGAATCATTATCGAAACTCCACGTGGCAATTATAATTAGAATAACGGTGTACCATCGACGAATCGTACACTTTCCGGTCCTTAACACTAGAACTACCAAGCAAGTCAAAATGACTCGTTCCCAATTTTTTCTAAAAATCCTACAAGTTTATAGGACGGTGATAGATATAGAATAGATATTCTTCGTTAATCTTATAAAACAAAGATTACCAAATGGAACATCTTTTCCACATCTTGATCCTCCGTTTTCCAAAGTATCTATTTAATTTATTGGAATATAATCAGTTTAACGCCGGTAGTTCTAGTGTTAATGCCCTCCGGAAGAAGAATGTCACGTTCGATTTTCAAAGTTCCATGAAAAATTCAAAGTTCAACTTCTATTCCGGTAATCGGAATAATATGACTTCCGTCTGACCCTTCGTCGTGGATCGTTTCGCGTCGATGGAAGTCGATATTCACTAAATGCACGAACAGGGACTGGTGATTTCTCCTTTGGGGAATAAATTTTCGAAAGGGGAGAATTTCTTGTCGGTGCAACGGCCGAGAAGAAACCGGACGCGCGTATCCAAGAGAAAAGCAGCTTGCACGAAGACACGGACGGGTGGAGGGAACGAAGGAAAGAAAGAAAGAAAGAAAGAAAGAAAGAAAGAGCTCGAAGGGAAGACAGGCGGAAGGAGGAATATTCTAGACGAGTCTTTCTATCGTTATGCCACGGCCTCTGCAATCAATATTGCAGGAAAGGTGGACGGTACGGGCAGGGTCGGCACAGTGGCGAAAGTCCTGAGCCTGGCATTTACAATGAAACGAAGAAAGAATCCTCCTTCCTTCTCGTCGTTGTCCTCCTCGTCTTTGCTCACCCCCATCGTCGTTCCTTCTCTTCCATTTCAGGTCTGCTCTCGCGGCTCCGCTGCTTGACTTGCCCGACGTCGAAGTTCACTTTATACCGTGGTTCAACAAAGCCTCCTGGCCCCTTCAGGGCTTTATTAAAAATTGAGGATGCAATTTACCTCGCGGGGGACCAACCGAGTCGGGGCGTTCTAAATAAGAAAGACCGGCAATAGCCGAGCCTCTTGCCTATATATGGTATACCATGGTATACCTAAGGCTCGGTGCTATTCTAGAAAAAACTTTCGCACGCTCAATACCGATAATCACCGTAAACCTTTAGTTTATGGGTCCGTCGTTTCGTGGGGACATTATACGGGTTATAGTCCCATTAGTCCGAGAAAGTTTCGCGCGACAGATTTTCCGGATTAGGATGGGATCGTTTGTGCAACAGGTTGGAAAATTGTGAGATTTGGGAAGAAGATGTTGTCCGATTTCTTATGGAATGTTTTTCTTTTGTTAATTTCATCAAGTATAAAAGGAAGGATGCAGGATATGAACGTTTTAGAGTGTTGTGCTTGTTGCCCTATATCTACAAATTGGTTGGGATATAATCCATAGGAAATGGATGCGCATACTCACGATGAATATTCACATTGACTTCTGTATGGGTTGTATACAACGCAAACGTAAGTTGGACAAATTATGCACGGGATATTTGCCATGCATAAAAATACAAACCTACGTAGTCGTATTTGCAATGAGTATTAATGCTACTCTGTACGTTGACACGAATACAAATGTAAATGTAAACTTATCAAAATATCATGTATAGGTTGCTTTATGAATTAAACATATGTAAATAAGACTAATATGAATAAATATTACATAACATCGATGAAAGGCAATTCCTGAATCATTCAATTAGGATTCAATAACTTGAATAATTCTTCATAGACTCGTGTGTATTTTTCAAAATTATAATCTAAGAATTCTAAGTAACAATTGTCTTAGAATATGCAAAAAGAATGTCTGAATTTCCTATGACAAATAAGGGTTCAATTTAAAGTCTTGTCTTTGATTTTCATCACGTAGAGCTCGTCGGTAAGCATCCCGGGGAAAAAATGTCTCCGGAGCATCGATAGTCGCAAAGCTCGAGTTTACAATACGTGCTATGGAAACGAATTTATGTCCCTTGCGTTCGATGCACACGTGCCGGACAGCTAGATGCGTTTCTTTCGTTGATCGCCTAAGGTGATGCAGGCGATGCAACGTACATACACACCACCGTTAAAACGATTCAAACCGCGCAATGCTTCGTTGCACTACGAATGCCGATCGCAACGAATGCACATACCGTCTCGTGCAATTTTAACCAGTGGTCGTTTTTCGAGAAAGTAACCTAGAATTTCTCAGATATTTGCCTCTGTAAATTATAAATCGTAAATTACATTCCCAAGGAATCTTCCCGAATCATCAACTTCGAAATCTCTATTTATCTCGTCAAAGTGCAACGGTTAAGAGACATTTTCCAACAAACTTCAAATCTCAAATCTTAAACTTTCGAACCTGAAACTTAACATTTCCCATTACGCTTCCAATTAATTTCTATTTATTAGAAAAGTAAAAGGTAAACTTCAATAAAAACCAAGTATCACCGACCAACGTTTAAGCACGTACGTTGGAAACATGTCTTTCGTGAACACTGAGATATCCCACCTACTGTTTCGGCTCGTTAACCGCGACCGTGCAATTAAAGGCTTTTCATAATATTACACATACAAGCACACACAAGCGTGTAGATTGAATCGCGGCAAGGAGCAGCCGAAAAGGGAGTCAGGTGAGTTTTAACCATCGTGCAAAGGCACAACTCCTCTCTTTCTCGACATTACCGAGGGGGGCTTTCATATATCGGTCTCGCCATCGTCGAATTAACACCGCGGACGTTAATTGTAGTCGTTAAAGGCGTAAGTACGCGGCAAGTCGGCACGATCGTTTAATTGCTAACGATGCATAAATCCCTGGAATGGAAACGTCGCCGACGTGGTCCCAATAGCCGTCGTCCTTCTTCGACCGTCTCGTCCTCTCTGCGCATTGCTCATCCTTGTTTTAGCTTCGTTGCATCCCCTCAATGGGTTGCCCTATCTGCATTGGAATTCCCTACGGCGTTTCTAATTTATGACAAGTCCGCAACGTCCGTGGGGGGTTCTAGGAGAACTGTCTGCATCCGAAAGGGCGTCCAAGCCAGTACACCGTGTCTAGGGTATAGTTGATCGGCGAAGGTACTTCGATACTCCCGGGAGTTTGCGCCGTGATCCTTACCCTTTCCCATCGAGAACGATCTCCCGTAGATCTTGGATCGTTACTTAAATCGTTGTTATTTGTCTCGCGTGAAAACCTGAGTCTGTGGTTGTACTTGGAAATTATTTTTTATTTTCCTTTCACCCGCGGAGACGTTGTAACGTCTTCGAGGTGATGCGCGTTTAATGGTTCTCCAGAGGGTCTTTCCCTCTTCTATCGATATCTTGCGTGTCGTTTGGAACATTTCAGTTTCTTCGTGGTAACTTTTTACGAGGATAAGATGTGATTCGATTTGCGAATTTTTCATCTGTGACTTTTTCTGTTTCGAGACTATTTTAAGGTTTATTTGTACTTTAAGAAAGTTGTATTTTAGGAAGTATAACTTTGGAGTAATAATAGTAGAGAAAATTTTTAGAAACATAGATAGAATAAAATACGGGAAACAATTATTAGAATATAAAAGTTCATCGACTACCATTTTACACTTCGATCTTTTCTTCTATTTTATTCACAAATGGGTAGAAACCTCTCCGACGTTCATTGCGACCTGTTACACGCAAAATGTTTTCCAAGATACTTGGAGAAAAAGCCAACGGAGTAAGTATAAAAGTTGCATTCCACCAAGTACTTTTCTATGCAGCGCATTCGGCTTAATGTCTACGGCCGCAAATGGAGCTTCCACGGAAGGTACTTTCAACCTGTCCCAACGAGGGCAATTGTTTCTATTTTTATGCGTACCAAGGAATTACATCTCGCGTGTCTCTACATTCTCAACAGGATTCCCCTTCCATAATGTTCCAGTTCGTTTTACACTTGCGATCAAGACGATCGCAAATTCCAACGTAGCGATCCAGAATCGATCGACTAGAAATCAAGGTGTTTTCTTTTTCCACATATATGGTCGTACACGGCAAACGTAGTTAGTTTGTTTTTTTTTACACGAGAAGCGAGCGCGTCGCATAAACGTCGGCCCATCTGTTAGTAATTTGTAAGGCGAGTTGGGTAATTAAAAGTTTGATGCGAGCATTAAACTGGCCGGGTTATAAAACCAAGGGGATAGCTACGGGGAAGCCGGTCGGTCGAGCAGCTTTCGCAGGCGGAAGAGAAAAAGCGAGATGAGACCGGTGTTGGAAATAAGAGAAGTGAGAAGAAGGAAGGAGGATGCTCCCCCGATGCAGATACTACGTACGTACGTAAATACCTACATACGTCGTTCGTAGGAGGCGCGCTGCAACGGTCATAAAGTGCTTTAGAGTGCAGAATTTTTTAAATATCTTTATTACGACCGACATACCTCGATGGAGACAAGGTACGAGAGTTCGCTGTGGCCGAAGACCGGTAATTGACCGAACGAAATCTCGTCCGAGTGAGACGCGATAAAATGCAGCGTTGTGAAACTTTTAATGGTGTCCCTCTTCGAACTTACTCACGCGAATTCCCGAACCTCTCGATTATCTGAATGCGACTTTGTATTGTATATACACCTCGCGTGACACCGGTGGCTCGTTAGCGTTCATCGAAATATGAGATAAACGATACTTCGAGGGACCATTCTGTCTTTGCATTTTGTCGGAGCTGAGAGGACCTTCCTCTATGGTCGACAATGTCGCGCGACTTTAATCCAATTTTACAATTCAATTCCGTAAAGTTCTACAATTACCGTGGCCGCTTAATTACTCGGGTTTGCCCGGTGCAGTCGTCTATCGTTGCAATTTGTCGGTTCGTTTCACCAAGGACCAGGATTCTGGCCGATCGGCAAACTGACCTCGCGGCATCCGGATTGCACGCCGGAAATTGACGGTAAGATATCGGGAAAATCTAGTGAAAGGCGGTTAATTACACTTTGTCCTCGTGTAGATGTTCGTGCACGATCTGGCTCTGAACTGACGAGAATCTTCTCTTTCTCTCTCTTTCCCATTCTCTCTGTCTCCCGTTTCATCGCGACAACCTCTGTGAGAGCTATTCGTGCGATTGATTTCTGCCATCGGAGAAACGTCGATCTCGCTTAAGTACCAGCTCCTCGTCTCGGTGAAATACTTGATTTCACGTTTTATGTGTACGATGACTTCGTTTGAAATCGTATTTTTAAGTGTACTTTGTAATTTAATGACTATATTTTAATCAATTAAAAATTTTTAAAACTATCAAAACTTTGCAAGTCTCTTAAGTAGATCTGGTCCTATCCACTTAATAAGGGAAGTTCGAAAAGTGATTACGGTTGAAAGCACGTCTAATAAATATTTATGCAAAGTTTTATCAAAATCGGAGTGTATCAGTTCTCGAACTTCCCTTGTAAGTATTATCCTTTGTTTCTTTTTATTTCTAAAGCATAAAGCTTGCAAACAGAAAGGAGCTAGCTATTGAAAAAAAACGTGTAATTTATTTCCTATAAACTATTCGATTTACCACGTTTAGGGGTGGTTCTAAAGGAATGACAAATTTGATCATCGTAGAATAGAAATATTTACAGCAGAATTTTGGGTGTGAGTTAAAAAATGGCTCTCGAAATCTGCTTAATTGCAAATGCTGTTGCTACATTTCTTGACTATTTTTAATTGTCCATTTTCTATTTATTGGTTGAATATAACTAACTGTGCATGCATACTGGAAGTGAATTAAACCGAGCACCGTGAGCCGCAGAGACATAAAATAAAATCATTCAGACATCCCTGGTCAACTGGAGGTAGTTATTAGCCCTTAATCCAGCTGTTACCGTCGTACGCACCGACTCCCATTCTCGTTAATCAAAACGTTACGATTCAGCCGTGGGACATCGTACGAATTGAACCATTAAATTCGCGAATAACGTACGTAGGTGGCTGCCTGCAGTTTTTCCTGTCCGTCGTATCGACGTGAACAACGAACCGCTACGTCGGCATACGTCACGATTCGCGACGTCGTTATTACTTTTTTGCGTTTAACCCCTTCGTTGCCACGATGTTCAATAAAAAAGCTAGGAAAGAATATATGAATACAACTACTAGTATTTCATAATTACTAACCCTTTGCGGTCGTGTTTCATTAAGGAAAAATTGCTTAGCCCTTTGCGCTCCGAATTATTTTACTAACTATCCGTCAGATAAGCAAATATAGTCACTGAAAATTGTCTTCTGACAATTATTCAATTTTACATTATACTTAAAAGATTTGTAATTACCGCGGAATATTTATGTTAAGATGCAAACTTATTGTTGATTTTGAAAAGTCAATAATTAATAGATAACACGTTAAGTAGCACAGGAAGCTGTGTCGAGTGTAGCTCGACATAGGAGTGCAAAGGGTTAAGCACACTTCAAACAAAACTATTAAAATCTCAGTAAAAATTCCTCAGAAACGTATTGATTTTTTGCCTTAGTGACTGACACTAGACGTACGACGGCAACATACGACCGTTAAGGGTTGAAATTGAGCAAATAATACCACACATTTTCTCTTAAACTTCTAAAGGAAGAATTATACAACTTCCACCAAAAATTTTCATAACTTTGTTGTCATATAGAAAGAATAGGCAGTGTAGAAAATTGCAGAACCAACAGTACCACCAAATAAAATCTTAAATAAATTCTACACTTTTCTAAGGACAAAGCCACAATGATCCCACAAGAGAACCATCTTATCTTACCGATCTCAGAGTCACAACAGGTAACAACAAACTCCCGTTGAAAGCCATCCCGTTAACCCATCCAACGTCGCTGTCGGCAATCGTGAAAAATCTTCCGTATAAATTCACCCCTCTAAGATCCAACTCGTGGAACTTAACGCGCGCCGGTTACAGCGTGATCTCGAGAATATATTCGTATTATCGTAGCCGATCGCGGCAACATAAGGTAATATATATTACGACCATCGATCCTCCGTGGCTGAACGCGTATGCATATTCATACGTTCGTTTCAACGTTAAACGTAAGGTCGGCCTTACCTTTCCTAATGCAAGGACCGCGGGGGCGCTGTAACGACGTCGTTAAAACATGCCGAGGTGGATCAACGTGGATGATAGAGGTCCGGCCGAGCTGGAAGAGGGTCTAAAACAATCGTTCCCGTGTCCCGCACCGTCGCGTCAGTCGACGGGGTGCTTTGTTTCGTCAACCAGAGCCAATTTGTTCGTTTGTTAGCCGCGCGGAAGGATCTCGTCTGCTCGAGTCTCGTAGACGCGCCGGGTGCCGGCGTGTCGACGGTAACGCGACGAGGGAGAAACGTCGGGGAAACGGGGGATGAAGATGGACCTGAGAAAAGAAGAGAGTGAGAATTGTTGGGAAAAATAGAGATGAGAAAGAGAGAGACAACGGGGTCGAAGAGACGGAGAAAGTTAAAGTGAGAGAGAGAAAAAGGGAGAGACCGACCGGAGGCGCTTAGTTGCCGAAGTACAAATTAGATTATGCGCCGTGTCGCTGCGGGGATGCTTCGTTCGCTTGTTCGTAGAAAAGTTACAGCCCCGTTGCGTTCCTGACGCCGCCACTCGTGTGGTTGTCCCTTTCACGATGCCACCGGTCAAGGAGACCCTTCTGGATTCTCCCTCGAACCCTCCGGCAGGAATCACTGGAATGGCCATTCAATGGGAGAAAATATTTTGCTATTTATTCGACACCTTCGTTGATGGCTCTGTTGAGAGGAATAGGGTTCTGATTAGTGACTCTGTTGGTTGACGTTGATAGAACTGTTTAATTGGCTGGAGATGCGAATGTTTTGGTTCAACTTTTTCAGATGAGGCAACTCTTTCAGGTAAATCTGAAAAAAATATTTGCGTGGTTAGAATTATTGTTATAGGGTGAAGTACCCCTTAGAATGATTGATGTGGTAATTTATCTTTGGAAAAATATTCGATGTAGGAGCAACTCTCTGTATTGAAGGGAAGGTATTGGGAATTTGTTCGTTTGCGAAGTTCCCGACAAACTTCGTGCCTGAAATTCGATCTCATTAACGTTCAAGAAGCTGAGCCGTGCAAAGCTGCGACTGAGTTGGTCCACCGTGCCGTGGTTATGGCAGGTGAAGTTGACTTTGGAATGGATTCGGCTAAAGGAGCAGAAGCGGAAAGGATCGACTTAGCGAATGTTCAAAGCGCGAAATCTTATTAGAAATTAATAACATCAACCTCTCAGAAGTATTTCCTACCAACTGCGTTTCTGCAATTAAATTTACGTTGGTGCAGTTTCTTCATCAAAACAAGAATTTCTTGATATCAAAAATATTCCCTCTAAAATCTTCCACTTCTTAATTCCTACATCTAACAATAAGCCTTATTTATTAAATCTTTAAGAAATCTCCGAAAATAGTTTCAAAATTATCAAAATACATATTGCTACTGTGCCTGATGTTAGTTGAATGTTACTACAATAGCAATCCGATCAAGGCAAACAATTGTAACCAGAAAGACAACGTTAAAGAGTCGTAGATTAACATACAAGCTGCCAAAGGGAGTTTGGTGCGCACGATTCTTTGGAAGTGGAATCATTCACAAGTACAGGCACGAAACGCTTACGTCGTTTAACGTCTGACATACTTATCAGCAGTACCGATGATATCTGATGTATATCCTATTAAATTGTCCGAGTAATATTGCGAAAGCGTGTCAGGGCAAGGAGCCAGCTTATTTCCTACAGTGAGGCTATTAACCCAGAGACATTTAGCCGACCCATAACTTTAAATGGATAGTATGAAAAGTTCACGGGCTTGTGGCTGAAATACGGTTTTGAGTTAATAACACGTAGGCAGAAAAACTCTGAGGTAGTGAATACGGTACCTCTTAAAACTCTTATACCATCTACGGTATAAATTATTTGCCCTAACTGTTGTTGATTTAATAAAATTAATTATGCTTAACTTCGCAATGTTTTCTTTTTGTGTTTTTGTTACGGAGGATAAGTTTCATTGAGATGGTGGGAAATTTCAACATCCCTATTAATTCGCAGTTGAAGCCTTTTACGCTAGTAATAACTGATTATTAGCTGATTATCGAACTGATTATCACATTCCGAGGTTGGAATTAATCTTGTTACAGAATTATCTATGATGGAGAGCTATGTCGTGTATGAATTGGTAAAGAGTTAAATTCACAAAGGGACACGACATAGGACCACGAAGGTTTAATTTGAATCTCTGGCTTATCGTTTCTGTAGAGTACTTGGAACGAAATTACATTCTACAAACTACAATTTTTGTACAAAGAGAAAGAAAAAAATTAAAATCTCAACATTCGTATTGTTGCAACCTCTGCTCGTCCAACGAATCAAGTGCAATAATATTTTCTTTCCAAACCAAAATGATCGGGATTATTTGGACGAGATAACTTCTCCTCTAATCAAAATTGACAGGCCGGTACTAAAATTAATAGTTACACACACAAATGTAATTGAATAACGTCCAAGAATGATTGTAGATAGGAACATATTTTTCTTCCCAATGCACAGTTGTCCCAGGAGTTCTGTTTATGTTTCTCGAAGTAGCATCCAAAGCCGAGGGATTCTAAGGGGTGGCACCCTTCGTCCGAAGTTCAAATAAATGCTAACCGCATTATGTACGTCATGTAGCATTTTCGTCGCGTCAAATTGTCTACCGACGCCACCCTTGGAGATATTACCTCGATGCCATTAGTTCGCATCAGCTATAAGCAATTACTAATCATTCTGATGGATGCTGCAATGTATCATTTGTCATTTAAATTGAATTACCCCCGCTATCCTGGAGACGTTCAAAAATGATACCGTGGGGTGCCTTCCTGTTACGCTTCATCCCTTAACGAATTATACCTCCAAATTTGTAAGGTGTCGCATCAATTCTCCGCCATTACTCATCAATCTTATGACGTTATTGTACTTTACATTTTTTGTCTACAGAGTAAATATAGTATAATCAAAGAAGTTTCAAATCGTGTAACTTTGATTTTTAAGATTTTTTATAATCTCTCCCTTTTGTATTTTTCGTTTTCAATTTAACGATCATTAGCCTAGAATTTCCAATTTTATTGATAAGTTCTAAACCATCGAGGTAATGCTACACGTAACCTACGGACGGAAATTTCTCGGAGATGACGAGAAATTTTTTTTAATTATTCATTTCAGACTATCAATTAATAATCTGTCGATCTCCGCAAAGTGATATGCAAATCAACGTATCTTACGATCCATAAAGAGAAGATGATATACTAGTTAAAATCGAAGCCGGTATCGCTTAGCTGTTAATTCTACTTTGCATGAAACCGAGACGAGAGCGCGAATAAACGTCAGAGCGGAGACACACCATTCCCGACGTGGGATCGATAATGTTCGCGACGATTTTACAATTCATGAATTCATAATGCCTCGTCTCGTGTATCCTACGAAAGTGCTGGTGTTTCAAACTACAAACTTGACGAACCGAAAGTCGAAAGTAACCACTTCGAAAAAGTAGCCCCAATTTCTCTCCCGACCGAGGCATGTTGGAAAATTTAGTATCGATAGAAATGTATTCTAAAATGTCTGTACGACCAAACATTCTTTTAAATTGACAATTCGAACGTTCTCATTATCGATAGTAATAACGACCATGATGAAACTTTTTTTTTTATTTGAAAACAAAAATTATAATTCGCTGGGAGATCGTCTCATTTTCTGGGGTAGCCCCGTTTCCACCCTTCCGAGTACGACGCTGCTAAATCCTGCGCATTTAGATATTCCCACGATTTATCCTCGTCTTCCCATAAAATTCGATGGCCCGTGTAACCAGCCAAACCCCCTTTAACCACTCTTTGTCTTTACTCTTCATCCTCGACAAATCAGGTGGAATGAAGAAACCACTCGGCAGTTTTTATGAGTAAAAGAGGAGTGGTTAATTACCCCTTTCGAAGCACCATTTTTATTCCATTTAATAATGTCTTGTTACCACAGTATTGCTCAATGTTACTCAAAAAATGTATTTTCTTCATTGCATCAAATATGGATGTGTCTTTCGCCACTATGTAGACACTACTCTGTCAGATGTAGATATCTAACCACTGTTCACATATTCGAATTGTGATTGTGATAGTACAATAAGCAAAACGTGATCTTTACCAGTTTGTAACTCAATATAAATGAAATTATATTTAGAATGACCAGCGACAAAGACAGAAGCAATTACACAATCAAAGATATAGAAACTCACGAAGATGAATAAACTGTCATTTTTAATTAAATTTGCAAAGTTGAATGAAATATTCCCCACTGACTGTCACCAGTGATCGTGACTGCGCTATCGTGCAAGACTATTTATCTGCTCATAATTACCGTCCACATTAAACTGGCGAGCAATGCAACTTCCTAACATCGAAAATATTTTCTCTCCGCACGACAATAATAGAAAAGGTAAGAATTTCTCGTTGTCGCGATAGACGTTTGTACAAATTAAGTTATTTGCTATTTCTATCCACGTTAGTGTATCTTCGTTAGAAAGACGACGCACTCGTTTAAGACCGTGTATCGTGACACGTCACATGTGACCGGTGCGTTCGCAGCTCGAGGTGACAACTTATTTCCTCCGATGTTACCCACTGTCCTAGCTCGCCCTTTGTTCGATGAATAATATATGGCGACGGCCGTCTGCATTGTTTTGCGTACACTCGCGCACGAAGACACGCACGCATGCACGCATGCACGATGCACTCGTGATGCACGCACGCATGCACCCTGGCAACCGGATGCTGCGTTCGCCCCCTCTGCAGTCTACGCGATTTCCCGCTACGTGTCCACGCGTATACAACGGCGTATCCGTTCTGTGCGAAAGTGTCTTCTGTCGAAACGACACATCGTCAACGACATCAAACACACCGACGATCCTCGTTGTCCATGACTTCGGGGAAGATTCGATATTTAGCTTTAAACTTCCTACGTGACTGAATTACATGGGATTAAATGGCAGACAAAAATATCTTGATTTTTGCACGTTAATTGTAAACGTTGAGGACTACAAAGTTGATTGGTCATCTATTGACCAATTGGGGATGAAAAGTTGACTTTACACGGGGAGGAATTGAAGGCGGAATGAGTGTTTGAGGAAAGGGGGTAAGTTAAGGGTCGGTGATTATCCTCTGGGGGAATTTAATTTGGAAGATACTTTGTATAATTGTTACGGTGTAATATATTTCTTTGGTTTGGAGTTTTGTGATTGTTTCCGCAATTAGAGGTTGTCTTTTAATTTAATAATTTCTGGTTGTATTATGATATCACCTGGATGGCTTTACAGGGATAAAAGGCGCTTAGGTCGTAGGTTATTTCGTGTGCAATTCATGCCTTCGTATATCTCTGTTAGTTTACACCCACGCTACGTGACGCGACTACCTGAATTAACTGAAACACAGGATTAAATTAGATACCTGGAGCAATGTTGAATTTTACAACGGCGGACTCACATAAAGTCGAGTAAACTTCGCGCCGTCTTCTCCTTTTTCTCCCACCTCCGGATTGCTTTTACCTTTTTGCCGTTCCCATCGGCATCTAAAGAATTCATAAGATTCGCGGAGGCATCCCTTTCGCAGTAAACAATCGTAAAACTCGACCCACGTTTCTCTTTATTTTTGGCTAAGCAAATATTTCAGGATCTCGATCTATTCCGCGGAGAGGGATAGGGGCCAAATTCGCGAGTTCCTAGGGTGAAATTAAAAATACTTCCTTCGCCCTTTCGCTTACTCTTCCTTCCTCGACGACACGGAGCAGCTGGTGTTCGTGTAAATTTTGATTTCCCGTAGGACACACATCTTTACATGTTTGTAGAATATTCGTCCTGACTTTGAACAAGTCTCTACCATGGTGAAGTTGGAGAACCGACCGCCATGTAACATTTACAGTATGTTCATTCAATACCGAGCTTCCATTTACCGTACCTCAGTTTAAAATATTTTAATACAAACCCGAGTCGAAAATTTTAAGCCCAAAATTCTCCTAAATTACTAAATAACTTAGGATATTTAGGATGAATATGGAAAAATATGTTACATATAAAAGAATGCAAATTTTAATTCCACAATCGCCCTAAACTTGTTCATTTTTGCCAGTTTTGCCTAGTTTAGGATCAATTTAGGCTTCATACAGCTCAAAATAATCCTCAGCATTCTATAATGAGGAGTTTTAAAATTGGATTGGAATTGGAGTGGAATGATCTAGGTCCAAAAAAATTCTCAACATACAAAAAATTAATTTGATTTTAGGAGATTTAGAATTTATATGGAATAAAATTATAATTTAATTCCTACTTGCTCCTGAAAGCCCTATTTTCAGAATATGAGTCGACAGACTTGGAACTTCTGAAATATTTTTAGGGGATGTCAGATTAAATTGGAATACAAATTTTACCTGATCAGTCCATATAACTCCTAAAAATCATATTTACAGGACATTGAGGCGCGTAGACACACTAGTTGAGGATTTTGAGGTTCAAAATGGTATACATAATTAAGCGGCAAATGAGAAATCAAAAGAATCTAGGATTTGAAGTTTCTTTTTAGGCTGGACTTTTCGACTCGGAAATTTATTAATCGCACATATACAGGTAATGTTACTTTATAATGTCTATATCTGAATTTATATTATATGAATAGTAGAAGAGATGAAAGTTAATGTACCAAATACATGTGACGTTGGTAGCGATTGTGCTAAATTGGATAAAAATTACTTTGTACTTTTGTGCATAGTGTGAAGTTTAAAAAGAGAGAAATTGTGATCCAGCCGAGACAAATGAGACTCTTTGACAAACGACAAATTCGAGGACGACATATGCGGTCCTTGTAAACGTCATGCGAAAGGAAGTGACAGGAAAGCCTTAATATCAATGAGTACTTTTAATCGGGCCTGTGCCCATTATCGCAGTGGTTGTAGGGACACGATTACCACTTAGCCACTTGCAATACAACCAGTCGTTTTCGATGTTCCCGCAGCTGGACTCACAGCGGTTGGTCGCTTTGCGGTTACGGCGCAAAGAGCCCGCCAAGAATTAACCGTCCTATCAAAAGGGGGACTTTTTTTTGCCTCTGTTAGTTCAACGAGAATGTCCTTTCTATTCATTTCAACTCGTGCAAAATCTCCGCCATGGTCATTTGAGATTTTCTACAAAGAGCAGGAATACTTAACGTTTCGGTGAATCTACATTTTACATTTCAATTCACAGGATTTTTTCCACCATCACTTTTTTAAATATGGTGCTTTATAAATGAATATATAGTATTCTGTTTATACAACTTACAATTTGTCTCAACAACTTATTTTTAATGACTATTAGAACGACATCAAGTATAAATTGAGAATTTCAAGTTTTTGTTTTATCTCCTCTGGAGAAATATTACTCAAATTTAGCAGCAAATAATATATAAATTTAGCAAAACAGTTGAATTATGTATGTCCAAAGAAATAAACATTATAAAAATGTTAATCCTGCGAGAAAATCATTACTGTAACTTACAGTGCACATCGTTAAAACGTCTAACAGGAACCAAGCAATGGAAGGAAAGACGGCTCGATACCGACGAGCAGCCGTAATCAAATGAGCGCTCATTATCACAGCAGGGAGACAATTGGCCAATTAGATAATCGGGCATACGGGTCGCAGCGCAAATGCGAAACTCGGTTGTGCATTTATACGTCGGGCTCTTCAGGGTCCCCTATCCGGCCGTTCGAAACGAAGACTTGTCATGCTCCCACGCGACCACGACCGTCCTCCTCCTCTCCGACAGGAGTTGGATTAAAAAGATCCTCAGTTGGGATCCTCCGATAGAATTTAGTTGGCCAATTCGACAGCAGCCGCGTCATTTTCGAACACTCGACAGTGTGATCCCTTTCAGGAGGGATTCGCGAAGTGGCCTCGAGAGGACCAGTTGATCCAGTCAATTTGATCGAAGCTGCTCGTGAACGTGCTCTAGATGTCAGTGGCAGGGTGATCAGGAAACCCCTTTGTCATGGGGATTCTTTTTTAATCATGTGCCTGGTACCATACTAGTTTTAACATTTTTATTACTTGTTACGAATGTGTGTTATGTTATAAAGAAATTTGAGAAATCATAATATTCGAAATAAAATTGCTGTATTTTTTAAGCAGCTTTTCTTGGATGGCATTAGAGGAATTAATTTTGACTCTTGAAGGAATAATGTAAAGGGTCGTTCGAGAAAATTCTTCTCTTGAGTGCTTCAACTTCAGTCTGAGAATAAACATTTAATCCTTGCCAAGTTAAGTTCGGTCTGTCTTTTTTTGAGATCTTCAGTTCTAAAATTATAATCCTTTCATCCCCTCTTTATTATTGTTAATAATAACTGCAGCACCTTATGCTGATTAAGTTTTCTAAAATACTACCCACATTATGGTACTTTTGTGTTCTATTTTGAAAAACCAAAGTTTGAACATACTTCATCGTATTCAATAATGCCTTGTCTGATTGCGATTTCGGCGAATTTTAATCTACAAGATATATTTGCATCTTCGTCACACCGTTCATTGAAATCTGTCTTCCGTGGCGAATTTTCGTGATTCATGACGTCGATATCGGTTTAAAAGTAAGAAAACGAGTGAAAAACGGTGTCTTTCAAGTCATTCCAAAAATAAACAAGCACCGAGCAAAGGAACGGAATGCGTCGCGCCAATTATAAAAGCAGTTATGAATTTGCCGGGTAATTTCGTCTCCTTTGAAAGGACTCGACGTTGCGCGCGTGCATACGATATTCCAGTGGCGGTATATCGAAATGCCGAAAGGCATTTCGGCTGAGTAGTGGCTTCCTGTTGGCAATTAGAAGGGAAAGAGGAGCAAAAATAAGAGCGCAGAAATGAGCGCGCGAAAACGAGGTTGAAGCTCTAACGATCCGTTGAGAGGGACAACGACGGATTCGGTGCATCCCTCTCTGGCACCAGGAATATTTGTCTTTACCCTTGGCCATTTGACATCCGATACTTCTTGACACCGACGCGTCCGGTAAAGAATTACTGGCGCCTTCCGTGCTACCGTTTGCACCAAATCATCCACCATTTTTCTCGGATGTCTAACACCCGGTTCGGTTAAAAAAGA
This sequence comes from Cerceris rybyensis, assembly GCA_910591515.1. Lineage (NCBI taxonomy): Eukaryota > Metazoa > Arthropoda > Insecta > Hymenoptera > Crabronidae > Cerceris > Cerceris rybyensis. The sequence continues at coordinate 14,715,288 of OU342790.1, forward strand.
ATGTTACTCACTGTTTTGCACGAATCTCTTCAATTCAGGGAATTGAACCAAAAGACAGCAGCTATTTCTTTTGATCTCGCTCGACGTATCGTTTAAATTGATACGTTTAAAAGATACGAGTTAAATGAATGAAACGTATAAAAAACGAATTAATTAAGGGGAATGGTACTTTGGTAGTTCTTGTTGAAAATGTGTGGTATCGATACGTTTAAAGTGTTATTTCTACGCGAGTGATTTGGGGAGCACTAAAACGCCACTTAATGAAAAGGAGATTAAAGGGATCCAGGGGGCTCAGCCGAAGATTAATCTCTTTAAACCTCACGCGCTGTAACACCCGGTGTTCTCGTTACTCGCACACGCTGTGAGATGTTGAGGAAGTAATACATGTATTTTCTCGCCCGTGTGAATTATTCTCAGATACCGTTCGCATTGTTACGTTTTGCGTGTCTACGCCAATACGTTTCTAGAATACCTTGTTATCTCGTTGAATGCCGGGCTAATTTCATATAACTTGTTCACACAAAACCGTGATAAATCTGCTTTTATACGCAGAAAGAGATCTAATTTTTGAGTCGACAATAAAATGAATTTTAAAAGGAAATGTACGATTAGTATAATCACAGAAATAGAAATTCAAATTTCCAGATGATCTACATTATTATCAGACTTTTTTCCCCGAGATATTTATTCACCATTGTGTCTCGGATTTCTTGCAAAATTTAATTCAACGACACCACTGTCAAAACGTTGTCCGCACTGTATCTTCATTCGAATCCCGTGATTTCGCATTTACCACGTATACGAGCGCGCGTAGAATTCCAGAAGCACGCGATTGTGAAGCTCTATATGCCTGGCATCCGGTTCGTAAAGTCCCACCATGGGTAACATCAGCCACGAATTTACTTGTGGCCATCGTAGTTACCTATTTGCCCGGGGCAGAGCTCGCTTTATCAAGCGCGAAACCTCGTGATACATTGTCACGACTCCGCACCGTTCCGTAATTTCAATTTTACCTTAAACCGCATACCGGAAAATCCTTCCTCGGTTATTTCAAACTATGTCAACCAAGTACACGGAATTCGTTACTATTTAAGAATCTATAATAAAACATTTCCAACAAACTTGCATAATAAAATTCATCACATCCATCACAGTACACTTGCTCCCTCATTCAACCAGCATCCACTTGTACAAATAAAATAACAATTACCTCGATGAACGCAAGCAGGAAATACCCTGGGTCTCGTTAATCAACCCACGAGATCCGATCGGCCACGCAATTTTTCTTCCCTTTTGTCCATTTCCAAATTGAATTTCCACTCGTTAATGAATGTAAGGGTATGACTCGACTTTCCTGTGGATAATCCAGAAACTCGGTAATCGCTAGACACGAGTCTAATCGAGATCCAAATTAGGGCGCACGATAACCGGGCGCGCCATCAAAGCGTAACTCCGTGTGGCACAAAGGCCACTCGTCCTAGTCTCAACCCAACCCTGCCCTCTGAAGTTCGACCGTAATTTCGGATGTGATGCAGCAACATTTTCGGGGCGAGATATATTTGCCGTCGCAAGGCTCGTTCTCTAGCATAGCTGCGTGATGGATGGGAAACAATAATGGCACCGGTTAGAGGGTTACGCAGGAAGCGCATTAACGGTTCCACCTTTTCGTCCTTCTCAGGTGAACGGACCGCCAACGACGATGGCCTCTTTGGTTTTACGTTGATCAATGTCGAAAGGAGGTAAGAAGTTATTTTGTACTTGACGAAACGAAGACGAGAGAAACGAATTATAATTTATGTCAATTGAGATGCAGCCTCGGAAAATGAAGAGAAGAAGTAAACAAAGTACCGAGAGAAAGGAGTGGTCGAGAAGAGGTAATAATGAGCGCTAACAACCACGGAGTTAATTAGCAACGAGAAAGTAGAAGAAATGAGCATAATACACCGAGTAAATATATTCAAGGGGAAAGAATAAGTTTTAAACACAGTTCTCGACGCCATAGCCAGCAACTAGGATTTAAGGCTCGGCCAACTAGGAGCTAGTTCTAAATGCGAATTCGCTGAAAGGGATGGGTATAAAGAAAGGAGTGCAGCGGTGGTCTCTTGCTCGTCTCTGTATTACGTTCTCCACGGTAGAAGTTGCCTGAATGGGAAAGAAGCAAGGAAGAAAAAAAAAATTGGAGGAAACGGACGATAGAGCGTAAAGCACCGTGTCGAGGGCAAATTAAAGAGGAACTTGCGAAAAAAAGGAGAAGAAGGAGGGTGAAAGGGGGAGAGGGAAACGAAGAATCGGGAAAACGCGGGTGCCGCTCTCACCCTGGAGTCATTAAAAACGTGGCCGTCGTTCTGGCCATTAGAATGACAAATGACGTCGTTGACGGTGCCAAATTAGTACGATGAAAGGACGACAGCTACCGCGAAAGCCCGACATGACGTGAGCTGTACGCGAGTACATCAAGCTGCTTGTAAAATCTCGACGAAAAACGAAAACGACTGGCTCTTTATACGAAAGGTTTTGCACTGAATGCGAATAAAAGGTCAACGCTTCCGTCTCTCTGGCGATCGTATCATTACCTCTCCCCCTCTCTCGCCATTTTTTTTTCTCTCGTTGTTGCCGCTGCATGCTGCTTTTTAGCAAACCGGATTCAACGAACGCGAAATTCAACAATTAAAATTGCTGCCGACTTTCAACGTAATTAACAGCGCAACCTCGTGCCATAAGCCATTATCAACTTAAAGCGTTAAAGTTTCACCGCTTTCGATGCGAATGCATTAATTAAAATTAAGCGGCATTTATGGAAATTCTATCGGTTTCCCATTAAACTCATCGGTAGGTGGATTATTCTAGAATTACCTGTTTAATTAGCTCTCGACGAACCCACCATCCTCGTCGGGGACATCTCGTTTCTCCGTTCTGTCGGTGCCATCGGTGTCGATGATAAGACGGGTATCGATAATCGCAAAATTGACGTCGCGATATCGACAGATATTCGGTTAGGACATACATATATATATTTTATCAACGTCCATTCATTTTCGACGTCGAGCTTCATTCGATCGACAGTTTGCGCTCCTCATAGAGTACCTACGTCCTAATGCAGCAATGGAGAAATGGAAAACGGAGGGAGAAGTGGAACAGAAGAGATTCGTAAATCATGGGGAAAATGAATCGTGGCCATGGGACCATCTTTGGAAATTTATAGACTTAATTTCGCTCCGCTAAAAGTTTTATTTCGTCCTTCGGACAGATAGTCTGGTCTGTGTTCGTGTTACGTATGGAAGAGTGTTTGTATGCGTATGTTCGTGTATGTGTGCACGTTACACCTCGATACTCGTAGTTTTCCTACGTCGCAATTAATACAATATAATATGTATAGTTTTTTTTTTGTTCTATCTCGTTAGCATACAAAAGGATACAGGCACACAAATATCAAATATGCATACGGTACTCGTTATGCTATTGATCGGTATAATTACACTCACAGTGGTACCTTTATACTTCTCTCGCAGACGCGCTGTCTTTCTCGCTTTTCTCTTGCACTCTTTCTTCCTAGCTCTCTTCCTTTTTTCTCTTATTTAACGCTATATGATACAATTATATACAAAATGGTCACTCCCGTGCATCGACGGGCATATTTATAATACGTTTACACATATATGTATAAATTACAATCGCTATATACATTGAGAGATAATGCGGCGCGTTTAATAGCTTCAGGGTGGCGAGAATTTCACTCGAACTATCGGTCTCTATGTTAAAACTATGATAAACCATTGTCTTTGTTGTTCTCGTTGTCATTGTCCCATATACAACTGTTCACTGCGTCTTTCTCGTGTGCCAGTTTAGCAATATGTACGCATCTTATGTCGGTATATCATACGATCGATGTTGATGTAAAGGGTACCCGAGGTCGATATGAAAAAGTAATGTTTTTCCAAGATCTGTTATTATTTATGTAAGAAATTTCCGTTGTAAATACCGCGACTCCTTCTATGATCTTTTGATCTGTTCAAAGTCTTGGAATTCAAGAAGTCCATTTTTATTTTTATTCTTAGTTCGACGTTGCAAAATATTTGAATATAATCCTAAATTGCGTCTGTGACAAAAAGGATATTTAAAGTTTTGTCTTACTAGTTTTCAGGAAAATGTATCGATTTTTATCAATGATGAATCGTATTTTTTTGCTTTAATCCTGTTAATAGTTTTGCAGATATTGAAAATTCTACATTAAGTTGAATACCAGAACGTCGACTTCTCAGAATCGATAGCGGAAGTGGGATCAATGATCGGAAGTGTGAAATACAAGAGACCAGTTCTAAAGTTCCGTTATAGTTCGGACTTACACACTGTAATTTCAACAGAAACAAGAAGTATAAAGACAGTACTTTCTTCGTAAAAACAGGTATCTCAACAAAAGGAAAAAGTAGCAACTTTTCCAGCAGTACCACCGACATCAGAGATTTATGTCTTTAAATATTTCACAAAACGCCGTACCTTAAGAAGTACAAACCTCCTTCAAATTACATCATTATCCTCTCCCACTGAATTTACGTTAAATCATAAATACCCACGTCCAACACCATGCAACCGATTTTCCATGTAAATGATACTACCGTCGCAAACTCTCCACTATCCTTCTCAAAAATCACCAGGAGTAAATTACCAGTCCGCGGAACGACTTCCTAGTGTGCAGAATGTTAATTTATAACCATCCCATTAAGCCCGATAAATCATCCTGCTCGAAAAGCCAACGTCTAGTTTTCCTCGTATGTATTTCTACCAATTTCTCGCAAAAAGGAAAGAGAACGGACCTCGTCGGGTCTTATTAACTGATAAATTCGAGCTCATTCCGAGGTACGAGCATGCTCGCAATCAACGCCATACTACACGAACTTTTATCGTCGATTCCAGCGTGTAAAGGAATGCAGACGAACACACGAGAGAACGACCAGGTAGGTACATGAACGCACACGAGTGCATAATGCAGCCCCGAGGGCCGGTCGATCAAACGGCAGTTTTGCGCGTCCCTTCTCTTTCTTTTTTTTTTTTAATCCTCCCCTGGCAAGTCGCATGTACATGCATGCGTATGCACGCACGCATGCACGCACGTACTTGTACGTCGTCGAATAAAAGATGGGCCAGTTTTCCATCCTACTCCATCCGATCCCCTCCCTTCGCTTCTCTGTCCCGGTTGCAGCTACTATCCCGAGTTTCTTCCAGCATTTCTCATGTCGGATTGAAAAAGGGTTGTATGGGTGATTTATGCGCCGTAGTTTCCTCAGTTGTCCCGCTCGGTCTCGTGTTTCCTATATCGCGGACGTAGCGATGCAGAACCGATCGTGTCGTATCTCGACGATATCGGAGGGAGACCGTGTTCGCGTATCTCCTTGTCGCCCTTAACGTCGCCGCGGGAATAAAAATGACGATCCGCGAGAGGAAACGGAAGTCGCTGGAAAATGTTAATCGTCGTATCGAATGCGTATTCGAATCCCCGTTGAGACGGGAAACCGTGAGGATCGTGAACAGTGCATCTTGCCTACCCGGTTTTCTTGATTCCATTTGGCATTTATAGTAGTCGTTACAACGTTCTGGTTTATAAGGTATCCGATTGAAAATGTTTTTTAAATATCTTGCAAATCAGTAAAAGAAGTTACGTTGGTTAACGTCCGTGAATACGTCATAATTCTAAAGGATATAGAGATTTTAATGGAGCACGTGGAGTAATCTTTTCGGGCACACGTTTTGCAAAAACGATTCAGGAGAGATCGTGCGATATCTCGACGATCTTTCGATGCATACTCGGAGACGTTGTCATTGACACGTCGACAGCATGCGGCCACACGGTACAAAGGAACCATAAAGTATCCTAAGAAGTACGCTGTGAACAGGTACTTTCGTAGCTTGTCTCATCATTTTTATCTACCACTCCGGTCGAGATGAGGCCCTCCAACTACCAGAGTAATTTTTCTTCTTCTAACGTACCGATCGTCCCGATCTCCTTGCCACCCTTACTGGTTACTGATTTAATTTTTCCTTAATGCATATTCTGCGCATGAATATCGTCGTCTGTCGCCTCTGCACGCTTAAAGATAAATTGACGATTATTGCCAGAAGCGGACTGCTAGGTACTCGGTGTAGGGCAGGGGGTGTTCAAGGCAACCCTGACGCTCGTGTCGGATTATCGTAGAGCTTTACAATGAAAAATCGTGGTGCGCGAACGTGAAAGAAAGGAGAATGAGGTTATTGCTGTGATATTAGAATCGTAGAACACGAAACGACCGGTAGACACGTCGATAAATTTCACGAAAGAGAAACCCTGGGAAATGAATCGTCGCATCTACCCGGCAACCTTGAAACCACCGCCATATTCTGCAGTCCGCGGCTGAATTATTACAATAACGATAATCGCATGTATTACACGTGATATTCTGTCGTTTATTTCCGTTGCTTCATCTTTGTAAAATACGACGATTATTATTGCGACGAAATATTAGCTCAGTGCCCCCGAACTTAAGGCGCTTGAAGAGTGTGTGTACGTGTGTTCGCGGTGTGTCATATATGTATATAGGTGTTCACGAGGTCCCTAACGGTTAATATTTACACTCGAAGCACTCGAAGCTGTCACTCTTACGTGGTACTTTAATAATTCTACGTGGCGACGATATCGACGAGATTAAACACTAAATATACATAATAGGTTCCGATCGTTGTAGGTGCTATGCGTTTTCACCGTTCGCCGAGAATAAAGGGCGCGTCCTGCACGAAGGAGAAATCCTCGGCAAGTTTCTCATCGGTCCGTTAAATTATTCCGGCTTTCAAGAGTGTTCGGAAATCGTACGGTTGAATTTCCGAAACGTTGATGCTTGGAAAGACGCGGATGTAGATTAACCTCCATGTGGAACCGTTTCGAGGGAACAAACCGAGTGAGAGAGAGAAAGAGTTCGATCGAGAGTGGAAACGGCAAGAGATTTTCTTTTCTATTCATCTCAATCGAAATTGTCTGGGATAAAACTTAACGAGAGACACCTTCGTGCAGAGACGCGCTAAAACGTATGAGGTGTTGTAAATATATTCGTTACTCGCGAGAACCGAGCTCGTTTCGTTCCGTTGTATCACAATGTGGTCAGTTTTTTTTTCCTTCGTCACGCTTCGTACTCGAATTATTTTTTTTTGTTTCGTTTTACGTACACATGTAGTTATTGTTGTCTCATCCCTGTATTGTCGATTCCTTACGTTGGTAATTTCCCGATTTTCTCGTTGCATGAAGGCGATGTCGGTAGAGATAGAGAAATAAAGTTGGGCTTATTATATTATTTATATATATATGCTTAAAATCCGCCGATAGTACGCATTTGTATATATATATATCTATTTATATTTATTTATATATATATATATTTTTTTTGTTCTGTTCTTGTTTCTCGTATATGTTGCATATACGTGTGTATATAAATTAAAGATTCGTTAGGGGCGCTATACGCTGTAATAAATAATACGACTCGCGCGTGTACGCGCACGTAGCACAGTCGAGATACTGAATTATTTATTTGACGTCAGTCTTGTGTGAGGCGGGATCGTAGCTCGCTAACGTATTCTTCTTTTTTCTCTCCTTTCCACCCTCGATTCCTTTTTTTTCCTTCTTCCCTTTCGACATGCCATCGCGTCGATCGTCTACGCGAATTTTCCTTTTTTTTTCCTATCTTCTTCTTGCCATTTTCATTCTTTCCTCTCGCGATAGCCAACTCCAATGACTGACATTCATTCAATTATACGCGAATAACTCGAAATGTCTGCTCGGTCGTAATGAGCCGGCAATTAATTATCGTCCGCGAATCGACCAACGACGACGATCGAGCCACTGGATAAATATCTTATTAAACGTCGCTCCTTCTTTCGCCACTTCTTTTTCTGTTTTTCTCTCCCGTTTCTTTCGCCCTCGGATCGATAGCGAGCTCGATCTGGTTGCACATGCGCGCCGAACAGACCAAATCATTAACGCGACTCTTTCTGGAAATTCGCGGCGAATGTATAAAGGCATAGGTATGTTTGTTCTGGTTGGGACCACGTTTCGTTGCTCCTCGATCGTCTCTCGAAAAGAGCGAGAACGGAATTTCGCGAGATTCGACGCGCTTCGTCGCGGAATTCCGCCCTGAAGGAGCTACCGCTTGTATTGAATCTTTCGAAAAGTCTGCATTCCATTTACCGTCTTGCTATTACGATCTAAATCTACTTGTGCCTGCTCGACATGCCATATAGATTTATATCTTTGTAATCTTTATCAAAACTATGATGAAATGTAAATTTTTGCTCTTATTTTGAATTTAGATTCTAAACAAAAGCAAAAATTGTTAATGTGATTAAAAATATGTATCGCTCTTTCGATCGGGATGAACGAGGAGGAAATTTGTGTGTGGAGATGGAAACGCGCGAAGAATGTCAAGTTTATGTAAATGTAAAATGTGCCTCTTATATTCAAATTTTAACTGGATATTTAACGAAAGATATTTAAAATAGAAATTTCATCCAAGAATCGTAGACTTTGTTAAAAATTATCCAGCGATTATTTATACTTCAGGAAAGTTCAAATTGAGAGATTCGTGGTTCCTGATTATGCGAATTCTATACTTAATAGTAGAGTTACATGAACGCTGTCAGGAGCGGCGATTCGATAGAGATTTCAATTTTAAAATCAACTACCTCCACGAGTGATATCTAGGGCGAATTTCCAGAAGAGTCGGGGGCACGTGACAGCGCTACAATTAAACTGATATGCCAATTTTAGTACAATACAACTCCAGTTACGCGTTTACCTACCTAAAGGAAATAGGTAAAATCCTCGTGTGCGCGAGGTACACCTACGAAAGGTATTATGTTTCGAAAGTGCCCCAATGGCAGTGTTCGTCGAGAAAGAGTTTTTTCCTCTCCGTTCGATGAAATCAACCGTGCCGAGGCTATCCTGAATACCAATTCCGATCCAATTGAATCTGACTTCGTACTTCGAAATTCCATAGAGTAAAAAAGAAATACCAGCGTTTAAACGAACGAAATTTCTCAGCCGGCATCGGTCGATATTCTTTTACTCCCCCCCTGAAAAGTACACTCAAAAAAGAAAAAATCCCGTCCCCTTTCTCCTCGGTATATCCTTTGTCTCTCGACGTTATCAACGCCAGAGTTTTTGGCTATGCCTTCAGCATCCAATGCGACGAGCCACGTTTTTCTTCCATTTCAAAGTCGACACGCGCAACAACCCCGATTAATCTCACTTTAGCATATAACGAAACAAAACATTTCAAAGTGTAACGGTACATTCCAACGAAACGATGGTAACGTCGTGATTTCGTTATTAAATAAAAATCACCGTGCAATTCGTACGGTGTATTCCAGTAACATGGAGGAAGTAACCCTAAAGGGGGTTGAAAATTCGCATTCTAAGCGCTAAAACTAAAATCACAGCGTACACATTCAGACACGTGGCTGTTCGCGGGTAAAAGAAATGGAACGAAAGGTCTCAAATGATCGATGCTGAAGGAGTTGGATCAACTATTGTGACTTTGCTACGCGATGTACGAAATTCTCTCGTACCTTCTTCGATTCTGCCGCGTGTCCTGCATGGCGTAGGATTCCTTACGCGTATCTGTGCAGAGAATGCTCGCGGCGTTTGCTACCTCTGCGTTCACGCTCGCAAACTGGCTCCGGACTCGGGGGGTTGGAATACGTCAGATTGCTGGAGCCTCGAGGGGGTGGCGCGCACATCGGTGGCGGGGGAGGCGGGAAAAAACTCTGCAAGCATGCCTGATATGGCCAAGAAAAGTCGCGGGGGTTAATTAAATTCAGATTTAATTATCTGTATTTTCAATAATTTTGTAAAATTGAAAACACGTGGAAAAATTGAAAATTTTTTGGATAATTGATGACACAATTAACGTCTTCGGTACGACGGATGAACATTTCACTTTTGGAATATGGTCGCAAAAAATTACATTGTATTTTAATGTTTGTAAAATATTACTGTTTATAAAACAAATGTACCTTCGATGAATATTGTAGACGATGTCGCGGACTAACAATAAGTGCAATGAAGTTGTCACGAAGTCTCTATATAACTAACAATGAATAAGTAATAACGAATGACCTCGTTCGGTTCATGGATGACTATAGCCGGTGATCGTACCGAAGAGGTTAAATAATTTTCTCGATATATTATATTTATTGCCAAAGGTTCTTTACGTTCAATAAATTCTTAAGTAGTGCTTACGATTCGAGATTACCATTAAATGATAAAAGTTACATTTTTTGTTCCTCAATTAAAGTTGAAAATCTCTAATAGAGCAACGAATTAAAATGTTAAAACTAAAAGGAATGAAATACAAAATCACAGGAAACTTACCTTCGCACTACCCCTGGACGAAGACTTTGAGAAAACGCTGTCCTGGTCGCTGCTTACACTAGGCACGGGCATTGGTACTGCATAATCATAGGTAGCATCTGCACAAAAGAAGATATTCCCTCCTTCTATTTAACTATTCCAGATAACAATCAATACAAAAATAGCGTGAAGTGTCTTCCAGAGACTTCATTAAGAGACGGAAATAAACGTAAAATAATAAACTTACCAGACTGCTCGACGCTGTCATGAAGATCCTTGTTGTCTATTACAACGGTGCTGTATCCGTAATAAGCGGCATGAGGTGGTTCGCGATATTTATTCTCGTGGAAAGGTTCCTGGTACTCGTCCAGCCTGACATCTCCCAAAAGACGATCGTTCAGATCTCGTGGCAGTGTCGTCAGTTTCGTCCCGCCATATCGATCATCAAGTTCCTCGACCCTGTAGGTCATCAAGGAAGGATCCTTCTCCGTCGTCCCATACGCGGATTCTGGCGATAGATGCTGATGATTGCTCGATGGAATTGCACTCTTAGCACCAAGTGGACTAGCAAAGTTCTTTCGTTGCCGATGACGCGAAACGATGAGGAAGATGGCGACCGCCAGAAGGAGGATCACGGCGGTTAAGACGCCAATGATTACCGCCATATAAGTCGGATCGTCCTGCTTGGCGACCGGCACCTCAGCTTGAAGAGGATTGTCACGAGCCGAGATCCGATCCCGTAATCTCGGTGCCTCGGTCGTAGGTGGTGCTTCGGGAGTGAAATTGCCATGAGCGATGTCTGGAACAAAGGAGCAAAGACTCGTCTCGTGATCTCGGAGTATCACCAGCATGCTGGTACGATTGTAAATGCGATTCCAATGGAAATCGCGTCGACGAGAGGAGGATGACGAATGAACAATATGCTGTGCTACTCACCGGAGTCAAAGGTGATCTCGCTGATCATGATCCAGCGCAAGGCGAAGCTGAACTTTAGTTTGACGAACTTGCCGATTCTATGGTGCAACTTGATCGTCACGTTCCGGGAATACTCGAAGATCTTGTCCTCCATGTAAGAATAGACGATCGGATCACCTGTGTAGTATTTACCACCGACGCTGAACATTATGCTCACCTCGGAGAATACCTGAAGCACAAACGACAAGGAGTATCTGTCAGTATGCATCTCTGAGATCGGTTTTTACGGCATTTGTGGAATATTGGCAATGTTCGGCGTTAATTGCATGTTTGAATCGTAGGAAAATACATATAAACGATAATTGAAACTGTATCTTCCTTGGAAAAGGTTAAAGTTAGTCCCTAATTTCCCTGCCGCGAATAGAGCCGAGGGGTATTTATTATCGGTATAACGAGGAGCTTTATTCAGCGTACACTCGGTTGACATCGACGTCTTTGATAATTGCGAAACCTCCGTTCCTGCGCTTCCAGGGAGCGTAGACGCGTGGAATGCTAATTCCACTTCGCGAAAGCGCAAGATAGTTGCGCGCACTGAATGCAAGGCGGAAACTAAGAGCAGTGCAGAGAGGGAGAGAGAGGGAGAGACGGAAAGGACTCTCTAGTAGGAAAGACGAAGCACGGGGGTTGAAGGCGGAGATTACAAAGCCGAGATTATCTAACTCCCTTAGCCTGGAGAACGCAGCGAGGACGCGTATGGATTTTCAAGGCAGTGCCGTTGAAGCCCGCTGAGACTCCTCGGTTCGAGCAAGGAGGATGAGGAAGTCGAAGAAGACGAAGTGGCGGCCGCGAATTCGCGGAGAGGCGAAACCGTGAGCAGGAACTCAGAAGAAGATAGAGAGAGGAAAGGCTGGCTACGGCTTTGAAGTGCTGTCTTTCAGAAGACGTGTCCTATCCGCGCGAGCGGGTGCTTGTTAATAGAAGGGGACGTTTAGGGGTGGTTGCTACCACCTCCCATCTCACCCCCGACTATAGACTGCCGACTTGCCAGACTGTCGGTATTGTATTTGAATACGTGGCGTATCTTCTCTTCGGGTCGTTGCTTGCTAGCATTGTGCGTACGAGGAAGAGAGAGAGAGAAACGGATAGAGAAGTCTCCACCATTTCTCTCGGTTGCTCTTCGACTTCCCTTCCACCCTTCCTGTCTTCCGCGAAGCTTCCTTCCTCGGCATTCCCCTCGAGTAGAAGCCGAGCCGGTGTTTCTGCTGCCCTCGTCGACGCCACCTCTCGTTTTCTACCACCTCGTGATTCTCCGGTTCTCCCGGTCGCGAGCATACAATCGAGCCGGAGCTGGGTAATGAGGCGCTCCATTCAAATAAATCTTGATACCGGTAGGAGAGTGTTTCGCGGCCCATTATATAAGATGAAGCGATCCCCGCATGAAACGACGCTACGGAGGAAAATTTCCATGGGACGGTTAACCAATTCCATAGCGATTCCGATGACAAAGAGATAAACTGAATTTTCTTCGTCTTCGTTCATGAAATATTTACGTATCTGTACGTACAATATTTTTCTTCATGTATTGTATCGTACAGGACGTTGAATTTAGTCCCTCTGTACGAGTTGATTCAATCGTTACACGTTCCTGAACGATTACATGCTTTTGTTCGAATGAAAAGCCGTTGCATGGTTACTACGGTATAAAACCCACAGATTTGTCCGAGTAACGAGGGAGGTTTTTCATTGAAATAAATCTTGATAGCAAGAGAAGGCTATTACAGTGAAATTCGTGGCCAGAGGAACACGAGGGTGGAAAATTTTCATAGAACGGGCAACACCCAGGAGCGAGCTACCGGGTGGTGGCAGGGTCAACGTCAGCACGATACCCCGACGACCACCGCACGTTGTTGGCTCTCCCTGTAAAACCGGGCGCTTCCACCCGCAGGTCGTTTCCTCTTTCTCTTTTCATCCGTTCCAGCCGAACCCAGGGGCTAACCGTTGTTGCGCCTCGTTACCCATCCTACGTCCGACCTTGACTCCAACGTGGAAACTGGATTTCATGGCATATACCGTCACTCGCTTTTTCTCTCTCCCTATTCCGTCTCCAACTCTCTTTATCCTTTTCCTTCTTCTTTTTGGAGAGGTCTCCTCCAAGCGTGGATTAAAGGCCGGCGCGAGATCTTGGTGCGCATTTTGCCACGACTGTCTGTTTCGCATTTTTGCACTTTTTCTCTTTCTCCTGGCTCGTCTACCTTTATTTTTTATTTCGCAGTTACGCTCGTGCTGCCGGCTCGAGTCACCGCCCAGGGCTCTTCCAATTTCCTCTCCCAGCATACGCGTATCCATCGTCCGTAATTCTTTTTTTTTCTGCCCATTTTCGCGGATATTCGTTGGGTAATTGAGAAGGAAATTTGCAAATAGTATTCGGGACCGCTTTATGCGGAAATGTGAGTTGAAAACGGAAATACCGTTGGTTTCGATTTACGCTTTTATTATTAATAATGTGTACCGATGAACCGAATAATCGAAGAGTCAGGAGAATGTAATCGAATCGGAAATTTGGTTTTATACCGGAAATTTCTATTTCACGCTGCTCTAATTGGCCGGGAAATATTCCTCGATAATAGGGAAGGAGGAATTTGCGAAAAGGAGGAATAATAGTCGAAGAGGAACGAAAGTATTACCACTTGAACCTAACAGACTGCGAACGTGACTTTTGGCTGTGCATGTTGTTGAACGTAAGTACGTGACTGTTCTCCGGGCCAAAAATCTGCCGGAGGGTTGGTTCGTGGGGATAGGAAGATCACGATCCGCAAATGTTAGGGAAGGCTCTGGTTTCTCCTACCGCGTTTTACTCCCGTTTTACTCTTTTTGCTCGTTTATATCTCCCCATAATCGTCCCGCCAAACCACCACGATCGGGGATTATTCTCTCGACTCCGAATAATATTAATTTGTAGAACTCATATTAGACCTCTTTTGTCAAACATTTTCTCAAAAATATCTACTTTCTTCAATACCGTCATGAAGTTTCTATTCAATTAGTATTATTTTAATTATTAAAAACAGACAAATACTGCATTACCTATAAACGTTAAATATTAAACGTACAGCAATTCTGCAGAATCTGACGTGTCTCGCGTCACGATATTAACTTATGATCGCCGCCACATACAATTAGTACGAAAACAATTAAATTTCAATCACTACACTTTACGACTGATGACTATTGATTGGCCTTAATTTGAAAATAACTCTCAATACCGCCTCCAGTTTCTGACACGACTATCAATAAATTATACCAAACGTTAAAGATCAATTTTACTCAATTCCTTATCACACCCAGATAAACTATTCCTAGAAGCTGACGTCAGAAACCTTCTCACAGTAACGACTTCTCCATTCTTCCAATAGCACTCACCTGAACGTCTTTGGTAAACTGATTGTTGCAATAAATGTGCACAGCGGAGAATTCCCTGACTTGGTCGAATTCGAACTTGATCTCGAGCGGATGACCGGACCTGGTGTCATTCCTCCAACCGACCCATCCCTGACCTCTGTCGTAATCGTAATAACCCATCTTGAAGTTATCCGGGCCGATCTTGCCATCTGTCAGTTGTCCCAGGCCACGTAGAAGTTGGCCGTCCCAGTAACCGTCGTAAGTCGCGTCGAAGAACTCCCAGTTGCCGCGCTTGTCACCCTGGGGCATCGAGTACGAGACGATACCGTCGTTCCAGGGACAACCGTAGAGCTCGACTCGCATGCAGACGGTACGACGATGATAACTGTATGGTAAAAATCGAACTTTGCTGGCCCACATAGGCGGCTCCAATTCGTGCTTCGACTCCAGATAGGTGTTCGTATTTCCTTTGATCACCTGAAAAGAGTTATTGAAATGGCGCGTTAGTTTTGGAGCGAGTAATTTACAATTTTTAATCCTAAAATTACCAAGGTAGTGGAGATAGCTGATTCGTACTTTTTTTTAGAAAAATTGCACTAATTCATGGCAGAGACGTACAATAGATATTCCACCTCTATCCCATAAAACATAAATTACTGATCTTTTCATTTTCTTTGCTGCTTGTTTCCTCCCTTTTGAAAGTACTTGTATAACATAATTTAATGTAATAGATTTAACTCCGATAGTTCTAATATCAAGCACGTCAATGTAAATTGAAGAGAGAAGAAATTTAGGATGAAGAATTAGCGAAAGCTAACGAAAATTAGTGTTATAAGTTACTTCCTTTTTTTCTAAAACGTTTCTACTTAATTGTCACTTCAACAGCACTGTATACGTTTGAACGAAATAAAAGAGTTTATTAGTAACATTCACGAATGTTTTATTAATACTTCCCGATTTCTATGATAATTTTATACCCACGTTTTCAAGATCCTCACGCTCCACCCGTAAGGGTATACGGGGCGGAAAGTCTGACGTTCGAAAAATGAATTCTAAAAATTTCTCAAAGCGCTATAAACCGCGGAAGATAAATTCTCCTGCGAATCGCGAAACGTTTTACGAGACACGTTACCAAAGCGTTTCTGCCCGCTGCGATTTCTCGTTTCATGCCCTCTTAGAACAACGCGCATTCTATTCCGACGTCCGAGGCGAAGATCGAAACGCACGTATCGTCGAGGAGGATCGGAAATTTCTTCGACGCCGTTGTCGAGGCTCGTCCCTTCGAAACAAAGGACCTCTTATTTTCTACTTACGAGCTTGACAGCACCTCTCGACTCCACGAGCACGAGATTCTCACGTATGACCGGTTACGTGACCGTCGTTTATCGCGGTCGTAATACCGACAGGTGCAAACGCTCTTTCATTTCCGCCTTTCGATATCCTCTCCTTGCCCTGCGATTTTCGACTCTGTCTGGATGCAATTCTTTTGGAATTAATAACTACTTCTGACCTTTGTGCCATTTAACTCTAACCGTATCATCCACTGTCAAATGAGCTGTTGACTGGGATGAAAATTTGTGATTTTTTTCTTCTAGTAACTAAAGACTGGTTATTTTTAACGATGCTTCCAATAAATTGACAAACTTCTGCATATCTTCCGTGTTAATACTATCGTTATTTCACAATTGATTGAATGAACGTATCTGATAAGAATAGATGGTCCAAAAGTGACGGTATAGTTGGTGTTAATATATGTTTCTATTGGTAAGAGATTTATTTTTGCAAGGAATATGAATTTTCTGTAGATGAGGCTCGATTTTGTGTAAATTTCTGTGACTAAATTTGAAGTGACTAGAGTGCGTTTATCTTGCAATAACAGCAGACAAAATAGCTACAATTTTAACTAAAATGCTTTGTAGAATTGCAGCAGAGAATTTTGCCAAATTTCATTTAAAATAAATTCAATGTAAAGTTCCATTTATCTATAAATTTACATAAAATTCCACTCTTTGGAAGAATACCTGCCGGTTATTCACAAACGCAAACAGAGGTTATTCACAGCACGCAGAGCCGGATTTTAAATTCTCCATAATTTATTAACAACTAAAATATCAAATATTCGACTCTTTCCAAGTCGCAGCAAGCGAAAGCAGATTAATCTCTGCTGAGGTCAGCTCCGAAGGCACGATAAAGTTTGCTCATCCCCAGAACACGGTTGAAATACCCCGACACGTGCTAATATCGTGTTTCGCTCCTCTCACGGTGGGTTTTCGCGTTCTCTTTAGATGCTACTTTCATTTCAGATACAGTGGCACGATCGCGGCGAGGAAACACGATTAAAAGACGATTCCTGGCGAAGTAAACCGGCACGTTCCGCGGAAGGGTGGCCCGGTAATTGGGACCGGTGGCTGACACCGTTTTATTTGCACTCGTTATACCCACTGCGACTTCGTGCCCGATGTTTAGCGCATCGAACATACACGACCAACTCACGGGACGATGAAATACAATGCGACGACACATGAGAAATTCTGCTGCTGCCGTTCTCGAGTGAACCGCATCGTAGACAACTATCACGTGCTTATGTTTCGCGAAGGACGTGAGAATCGTTTCTACTTTCCGCTGCAAGAATTTAATGAACGCTCAACTATCGTAGATACGAAAAATGCTCATCAAAATCAACGAAATATGTCCAGCGGGGTTTGTCCGATAGAAGGAGCAGGAGAGCGAATATTTCTGGCGACATTTGGGAGACTAATTTATTGATGATAGCTGTCGAGAATATTTTTCATCTGATGCGGGCATCATAAATTTTATAGACTGGAATTTGGCAGAAACTTCAAGCGATTTGCGAGATTGTCGCGGAGAATCTTCTAGTTTTATTGTAAAATTGGAGTCTGAAGTGAAACTTTGTAGAATTTTTGCGAATTTATGAATTCCTATTGTACAAAACGTTCAAGTGGTATTATCACTATCGATATTAATACTGAAAATTTAATATCCAAAGTTAAATTGAACAGATAGAAACAAAATTGATCCTCATTACATACTACAAATGTATACTTGAAATTGAGTGACCTAGACGACATAACCGTCATAAGGCTGGAAAGACAGAACACCATGAACAGACATTTATCATTTAATAACCGCGGAAGAACTCAACAATGCTTCATAACACGTTCTATCGTATCGTTGGTAAGAAATTGATTAAAATATCATTGGTACGCATCATAATAATGAAATTTACGGCTAACGCTTCTTCTCCCCGTCGTTTAAAACGATAATTTATAACGAGCCAAAGAAAGGGTTGCCCAAATGGTCGTACCGTTCCAAGAAACTAGCATTCTCCATTCAGAGAGGCGGATGTCCCGAAAGATCGGGGCGCGAAAGAGGGGCGAACGAGAGGGCGAAAATACGACGGCATTTACGAGCCGTCGACTCGTCCACCAAGAAAAATAAGTAATCTCGATATTTATCTCTACGCCCACGCGTTCCAAGACGAAAGCGTGCTCGCAGACCGATACCTCGTCAAAAGACTTTTCCATGCCGCGAAGCGAACGATCGTTCCTTAAATTATTCCCGTACTGCTCGTGGCTGGGCTCTGTCTCGTTTGCTCACCTTCTCTCTCTCACTCTTTTTCTTTCTCTCGTCACTTTTCGTCGTAGACAAATTCCAGGCAGAGTCGAAGTCGTACCAAGGCGTGGCGTGGGACCAACGCCCATTTTATGTTAATGTTTTCGTGCGTCTTGCTCCTGAATCGTATTCCGTAGGCTGCTACCGTCAGCCTCGAACGGAACACAGAAGTCGCGTTGATGGCTCGTGTCGTCGAGGAAGATCGTGACGGATAAGACTTTCTGACGGTTTAATTAAACGAGAATACACTCTGGGTGGTCCGACGTATATCTACGAATTCATGGACGCGACGGGTATTTCATGGACCATCGAGTTTTTTTTTTCATTTTGATTGGACGACGATTTCACGTGGACGATGGTTATATATAGTGACGCTGCGGATTTTTGTTACAGCGATTTTATTACGCGGATCGTATGTCTGTAATTACTTTATATCGGAGTAACATCGATTTTGCAATTTAGCAACGATTCTGCACATTTTCCTGAAATTAAAACGAACGATCGTTGCTACGGGATTCTATTAAATTCATTTCGAAAGAGCGTCAAAATAGTGAACTCTAATTTATTTTTCTCCGGGCTATTCTTTTCCATGGTATCTATTTCAACAATTTCATATTATAAGTCATATTATAGCTTTTAAGTATACGCAGTATATCACAGGATCATATAATAAGGTTCACGTATTTTATGGAGACGATTAATTTAACTACCCCGCACGGGTCGAGAGGTGGGTAAGAGGGAAGGAAAGGAAAGAAAGATAATTTATGTCGCTCCGCGTATCTCCGTCATACCGAATACGGCCATTTAAAAATATTAGATACATCCTGTGCCTTTTTTTCCACCTTTTTACCGAATAGACTATAAATGCCGACCGTTGACAACAGGCATGGCCAGGTACCACCGACGTCGTCCGCTTCGGCTCGAGCTGTTAGGAAAGATTATTCGTCGGATAAGCCCGAGTGTCGTTGTGTAATTAAGCGGGGAACCAGCGTGGAGCTCACAGCGGGAGAAAGAGACACGAATTTCTGCAGATTTATCCCCACCAGGTATTTCGCCGCGAGGTTTTTGGGTGGCCCCTTTCGTTCGGACTGGTACCTGTCTCCTGTTCTACGTGCGGACAGCGTAGGTTCATAATGAATGTTGTCGAACAAGCCGCCCCTTTTTTTTCGACCGACACGTTTCCACGAATAATGGCCGATTAACGAGAATTCTGCAGTTACTTTGCGTTTATCGCCGCTTTTACGTTTTAATCGTCCGAACATACAACGAGTATTGCCGACGCAACTGTAAAACGAGATTCTTCTCGATACCGTGATCGAGTCGTTTTACTTTATTATCTATGTTTCGTTAGAAAGAGCAATGTTAATTGTGCAATTCCTAGGTTACATAAATAATTTATCTAATTTTGTGGAATCTCGTATCTGATTGAATATTAAAGCACCTGAATCATTGAACCGAATTAAACGTCAGAGATTTGATCGATGAGAGGAAAGGTACCAAGTTATCGTTAAATAAACTATGGATATAAAAATATCTCTTAACGAATCGATTGAAATGTACACATTAGAAAAATATGGTATTGGATCAAGTCTACCAATTTTGTATTCGTATCACTGTAAAAATATGTATAGATACTGAAATTAAATCTCAAACATTCCAGTCTGCTGCTTTTACAAATAAGAAAGGTGCGGCACAGAGGAAAAAGGATGCGCCACTTTTTTTTTAAAGGAAGCACTCGCAAGGTGAAAGTCAGATTGTAACGGTATGTAAATGGATCTGCAGACGACGAAGGGAGGTTAAATTTCCACGAATTCGACCTTCGTGAGGTGTTCCATGTACCTTCGAACGACCTCGCCTATTCAGGTGGGGTACGTCTATGTAGGTGAGTTGAAATCGTCTGACCCGCGTGCACGCGACGACTTTCCCTTCCCTCATTTTATTGATCCATCCTCCTATACAAATAAGCCCGAAGCACCCTCTCTACGTACTAACTTCCAAGGAAATCCACCTCGACTGGACGTTCACCTCCTTTTTTACTTCGCTCTTTTTTCCCAGAAATCCTAAAGGTTCCTAGAGAAATCGTTCTCACATTTTCATCAAACGAGGGGTGCACGTTTCTTTCATCGATTAAGAACAGATTCCATGTGCGAAAAGAACATCACGGAATTCCAAACAAAGTGTTGAATTCTGGGTGAGAATTTTTCATAAAAAAAATATCACAAACTTACCAACCCAGAGGCTGCGGTCTACAAAGAAAAACGATGTATCGCGAGACCGTACGAGTAAGTCTAAAAAACTCGGCAAATGAAACTGCACGAGAAAAACATTCTTTTTTTGCTGTTTTCAGTAATTACATGAAAACGCGAGACTGGAATTACATTCGTTAAAAGACTCGCTTGCAATGTCTTTGGGTTGAATTCAACGTAACGTCATACAGAAACGAATCAAAAAACGTCCTCCGTCCTCATCGTTCTACAGCAAAACCTTCAAATTTATATTATAAAACGCCGTAAAAAAAAGTATACCCCCTTCAATTTTGTTGACCTAAAAGAAGAGAGAAAATCTCATGTCTCGACCGGTTCACCTTGGAAATTCATATCTTTTTTTCAAAGTAATCGTGTTGACCGAGCACCGTCGCATTTCTCTGGCATGTTACAGCGAAACTGCGTTAACGAAGCGTCGCGTTATCGGATGGTTACCTGCATTAGAAATTCTTCAGCAACGTATATCACGTCGAAGTGCAGTCGGTTTCTCAGCTGATGCTCGTTATATCTTTTAATTTCGAGAATTCGCTAGATTCTTCGGCGAGTAACACGGTAGATAGGATGTACTTAAGCACCTAATAACGCATACCGTGGCAAATAAATTCACATTGGACATACAGAGTCTATTGTTAGCGCTTGCTAATTAAAGTCGTAGGTTCACGGTTACCGATCTATCCCGGGTAAATTGCAACGAGTACTTGGTACTTTTGAGGGCAGCATATTACATTTGAGATTTACGTCTTGTTAACGTCACGCTTTAGTTACCGGCCATGCACGGACCGCAGAGTTGCGAACACCACTACAAATCATTCACAATAATCTCAGCGAGCTCGTTTTATGCGAATTGCACCGTGACTAAATTTAACCGCGTAATTCCGCTTACGCGTAACCCCGCGAATCTCACGGATTGAAACGTTCCGGCCCTTTAAATTCAATTGAATTATCCGCGCGATCCAATTCAACGCTCAGGTTCCTGCAATTCGAAACCACGATCCCGAGGCGAAGTTGATCTGGGGAAATCGTAAGGAATCTTTCGAGGGTAGAAACGAAGGTTTCAGTCTTCGCTATCGTATTTTACCATTTCGTTGAATGTACACCTCCGTAGAAATATCAGTGACCACCATGACGGACAAATTTATGTTTGCACGTCTCTGTTTAAGGCCATAAATCTTATGAAATATTTAAAATCTCATTTTTCTCGTCCGCTTTCCTTATATATTTCAATATTAGTCTAAACCGCGAGGATATCCTCTGGTAGATAAGATACCAAAAATAAATTTACTCCTTAATCCATTATCTTTTACAAATATTAGAACATTTTTCGCTGGAATATCTATCGCTTTTTCCCTATATTCTCTTCTATTATCCCACTTCTCTTCTGCTAGAAGCTCTTTAAACTTATCCAACTAATTAGATGCTTATCTGTAATGATTAGAACTTTACCTCTTCACCACGAACGTCCCTATACCGGACCCATTTTCCAAGCTTGGGTCGCCAATATTCGAGCATATAAGCCTCAGAATATTCCGCACCCTGTCCGTTACCAAAACGTCCCTGGGTCCCGGTAGCTGTGATCGTATGGACCGTGTGAAGATCGATTTCCAACCACTCGCGCGGCTCCGTCGTGATCTGCTGCTTTGGACACCATGCACCACCGAGGCTTTCTTGCCTCAGCCTGAAAGTACAAATATTTGCTTTAGAGATTACCGCACTTCATTCTTCCATTCCTGCTTTTTCCACTGGATATACACAGACGACAGGGAGAGAGGTCTGAGTTTTTCGAAAGTTTGGATTCTCCGTTTGTGTCCTTTCTAAATATTTTAATTTCCGAGCCAGCCGGCAGGCATACACCAAGTATTTTAAATGTTGATAGGTTGAGATTAAAATAAATCCTACATGTCTTAATATTTCTTAAAAGTATCGTCTGTTCGGAGTATTGTGAGGGGTTGTGTGTTTATATTATCTTATATTTATCGTTCTGTTCAATTGTTCCTTTTTTTTCAAAGAGAAGAGACGGATTGAAATTATTGCCTGTGACTCATTTAATCACGGATAGTTTAATACGTCCAGGGTTTATGTCTATATTGGCACAATAGATTCATTGATAATGCGCTTGGATCGTGTTATATTGCATTAACAGTGACAATTTTAATCAAAGATATTTTCGCAATCTGTCATAGAATATTGAAAGCTAAATGAATAATGACGAGCTGTCATTGACATTAGAGCACTGCACGAATGCATTACTAAATATTCGACGTCAGTCATAGTTTAAGAGACGTCATAACTCTGCTATAATCTGAAGTATTTTTCAAACTATACTATAGGAGGAAAATTTCGCTAAGGTAATTACATTCTCTCCTCTGAAAATGACCGGATGTTTTTCTTTCGCCTGTTTTAATAGGATCTTTTCAAAAGAGTTCAACGACTCACAAGGTCATTCAAAGTCCATTCACGGTTTGTGCTTCGATAAATTCAGGCACGATTATAAGCGCAACTGAGTCAGCGCTTAGAAAGTTGCAGCAGGGCATTGATGCAGATGCTCATCGTTTCGAACATCTTTTATGAGCTGACAATCGTGAATACCCAAGCTTTTGTGACTCGGTATGACCTTGTATAGCGGGTCGTTGAACTCATTTCAAGAGTTCCTAACTTGAGAAACCATATCAATTCATTTAATAATCGAAAGAAAATCAAGATAGCTCCTCGACATCAGGATCTGCAAGAACATTGCTATTAGCATGCAATAATTTTCTTGCTACCACAACTTTCCGCTGATAAAATCATTTTCTACCGGTCACTCTGTCAAAGTTATTTCTCTTTTCTTTAGAAGCCAATAATTCCTGCCGTATCCCGCATATTAAATTCAATTACACGTAGTATCATCGAATAATCGACATATTAACGAAGTAACTTTGTAGAAAGAGAGAGGATGGCATAATCGGAAATGGTGAATCGTAGAAAGGAAATCGTATAAATACGTGATCCTTCTGGTAGCTGACGGCTAACCGTCACCTCGTCGAAACGATACGGGGTGAAATTATAATTTATCGATCGACTGCGACTGCCGGATGGCATGAATTAAAGATGAGCTGGCACCGCGAGAACGACGATGGGGAAGCCACTTCGAGCCGGCTAATAATTGTATTCGCACATACCTTTCGCGAACTCGTCTATGCCATTAAAAAGCCTTCCCCTCGTCGGTGATTGCCGCGAAAAACGCGTGTTACTCTGGTATGCCGACAACAATTCTACTAACCACAAAGAAAACCAAAGAACAAATCCCTTGGAATGAAATAGCTTCATTCGGTTCCTCTGATATCTTACTTTTCTTCTACCTTCCTCACCATTCAATTCTCATCGTTACCTCTTCTTTTAATTCCAGACTTGTCTTTGTCATTGTTTTTACATTATTTTCCTACTTTTACATTTGCGGTAACTCTTTGAAGGAAGATTCCAGAGAGGCTTCCATGGATGTAAACAATGAAGGAACTGCTTCCAACAGTCTTAACAGAGGAGGGCGAAGAAGAACAACGTGGAGAAACTGAAGGAACGACCGACAGGGGTAAATGAATTTTCCCAACTAAGGTTATATACGAGCTCGACAAAAATGTTCTCGTGCAATAAAGAGATGAGCTACGGAGAGCTTTTCTGAAGCGTAGAAATTCAAGCGTTGCTTTGACGCGGACGGTAGTAAAATCAACCGACCAGGAGTTCTTGTCTCCGGGGGTGAAGTTTGGCAGCGAAGAAGAGGAGAAAAGGTTCATGAAGAAAGAACGAACGGGCAAAGTAAGATGAGAAAAAAGAAGAGAAATGAGAGAAACAGAAGCAGAAAGCAAAAGAAGGCAAGAGAGAAAAAGGGGAGGGAAACGAGGAAAGGTAAATAGGAATACAGGGATAAACGGAAAAGAGAGGGAGAATATCCAGCACAGAAAGACCATAACTCATAGCCCATTAAGAGAGCTCGAACTGCCTCGCTGCCACTTTGATACAGTCCAGGGCATCAAAGACATTCCGCGTGTACGGCACCCGGCTCCACGATAAATCTCAGAACGGACGATTACGCCGAGTTCAGCTGCGAGCTGCCACGTCGGCGAAATCGCCGCCGCCGTGCGGCCTTTAGACGAAGAGGCCGATTATCGAGAGGAATGGTTTGTCGAACGAGAACGAAGGGAGTCAGTCAGTTGAGCTTCTGAACTCAGACTTACGATCTGTCTGGAGGAGGATGATTTGTTGCCCCAGGAGAGAAGAGACTCCTCTTTGTGACCTGTCCAACCGCGCGGAGTCGTTTGATGAAAATGTTCTTCCCGCGAATGTGACCACTTTGGATCGTTTTTCCGACTTTTTTTTCGCTCCTCAATGCCCGTGCTGCGGTTTCTTCATAAAACATTCATTTGTATCTTGAACGAAATTTCTCTTTGATCCGAACCCTTCCGTTCTGCAATTTGTGGCGAACGCTGGAGGTGGAGGAACGAAAGTGTGGACGTACAAACGAGAAATACAGAGGGGGTGTATTGGTTACTTGATTCTTGGTAGGGTGGTATTTAATCATTATCACTTTAAGAAGATTTTAACATATTTATGAACTAATTGGAAATAAATTTGTTCAAGATATTTGTAGGAAAGAAGGGTGTGAAGAATTAGACCAAAATTAGTACTTTCTTCGTCAAGCACGTTTCGACAGATGTTTACGAGTCGTCGTGGAAACACTGAGAAAATGTCTGCTATTTAAGGCAATGTTCTTTCATCGTGGATGCGACACTTTGGAAGGAGCGGAGTATATACACGAGTAATACGAGTTAGACACACGTATTTTAGGGTAAACGGAGTCCTATGGGGTAAATAG
Organism: Cerceris rybyensis; assembly: GCA_910591515.1. NCBI lineage: Eukaryota > Metazoa > Arthropoda > Insecta > Hymenoptera > Crabronidae > Cerceris > Cerceris rybyensis. The sequence continues at coordinate 14,740,711 of OU342790.1, forward strand.
GGTATTCACCGGGAAGCCCACAATATCAGGAAGCCCTGGAAATGCCGTTGAAGAAGGTCTAGACGGTCTACTCGCAAAGAGCGCATACAAGCGACGATATCGGTATTGCATCGAAAAGGCTTTCCTTGCTTTATAACGCGTGTAAAAGAAAAATATTGCGATGAGTTTTTGCATCTTTTATCAGCCGTTCATTTTAATCACATCCAGGTGTCTACGATGATTCCAAGATACACAGAGAAGAGACAAAAATATTTTAAAAGCAACTTCGCACTCTTTCTTCGCAAAAAAAAAAAAACAGAGAGGGAACAAATAAACGCAGAAATCTGATGTCTCTAAAATTTAGTCCAACTAATAAACAAAACTGATCAATAAAAACAACTAAATTCCCACAAAATACTCAGTTTTCCAAAACTGCTCATCTTCATTAAAGCTAATTGTAATGTTTTAAAATCCGTCAGTGAAGAAGGTAACCACTTTATGCAATATTTCATTAGGCAGTCAATCGACAAATATTTGAAAGCACTTTTTAAAAATTGCAGCTTTTGAATTTACGATGTGAGAGAGCGCGAGCTCGTTAGTAAGATAGGTGGTCCCGATGGAACTTTGTATTTGGGCATTCCCTCTGTACCTCCCTATTCCGTTTCTCTCTTTGGAATGGTAATTAGCTGGCACGTATAATCAAAGGAATATGCGAAGACGGTGTTAACGATGTCTAAGAGCTTCGGTACGCTCGATACAAATGGCTCCGCATGCGGGACATCCCGCGTCATTAATCCTCATTGCGGCTTGAAGGCCGAATTAGACGTGCAGTTTAGTAGCCGGTGATTAATACGGTGACCGCATGGGTCCCGATTCTCGGAGCTATCTCGACCGTGGACAGGATGACGGACAGGAAGAGGATCATCCGTTCAACCGCAAAAGGCATTCGAATGAGAAACGTTATCGTGTTTTACGAACGAGCACGTTCTTTTATCCTTTTAATCAGACGACGTGATTTTACTTGTGCCTTTAGAATATTCTTTTTATTCATATTCTTTTATAATTTCACTGATCTACGCGCGAGATTCGTTGCTGTAATTTCAATAGAGTGTACGGGAATATTCCCTGCGATTTTGTTAATTTCGATAATTAGAAATTTATCGATAAAAATTCGAATGTGTAATATTTAAAGAAATTTTTTGGTAATTCGTACTAACTATAATAAGGGCTAGAAAAATTATAGTCACATTTATAAATGTAGAATTTTATAAATTTGGAATATATACCGCAGTTTTGAAGAAGTTAGAAATTTAAATTAAGCAATAGAAGCCATTTCAAAGACACCCCTCTCGATTAGTCTAATGCTGTGAAATGGTATGACTTAGAAATATGACAAATTGCAAGAGAAAATGTGCGAAAATATGTCGGTCTATCATTCCTGTCGATCCAGGCAATAATTTATTTCACCGTAAATACGTTAACGGAACGCCATACGGTCTCTACTGTGTATCCACACCGCCGAACGATCCGCAGGGGGATTAATTTTATCATATTTCCGAATGCGTATTGCATCATATTTGCATAATGCGCTCTATAAACGACACGGTAATTCACTCACCGTCCGTGATGCGGCCCGACGTTTCCGCTATCGAAACTCGAGCTCGCAGTGATGTCTGCATCAGGAATCGCGCCAGACTCCATCCCCAAGGGTGCTATGCATTGTGCTGCAAACAAAGGAAATTGCTTCGATTACACATTCGTTCTCTATGCTTTACCTACAAAAGGCTACTATCTCCGATTTCGTGCGTTCTAATAGCTGATAAATTTCAAATATCACGGTATCGGCCCCTAACGCGTTAACATCCAACGGCAGATTAACCGGTTAATCGAATTATTGTTTCGACGTAACAATACAATCAACGAGCCTCGAACGAATGGTATAACGAGCCGATTGAACGCTCGCGAACTTTCGGTCGTTACGTTAACTGTGAAAGTGCGTAAAAGGAAAATTGCGTAAATTTCACACAATACAGTATTCCTCGTATCAAGGCTTTTTCACGGCTGATTTCCGTCGAGGCCATCATTAAAACTTGTTTTAAACAACTCCCCCTCCGGTTCTCCACGGGCGACGTCCAACCGCGGGTTTCCCGTCGTTATTTTCGGCGAGGAGAAAGAGAGAAGGGACGAACTTTGGTTCGTCAGGCTTTCATTATACGCTCGAGCGTTCCAGCCACTTTTTTCTTCAAACCGTAATGCATAATAATTGTCCGTGATTGCCAGTCGAGTGGTAAAAGTTACTCGCACTTCGCTTACTTGCCGCGTATTGTCGAGATAATTGCGACGTTTCATCGCGATACACGGAAAGATTGCTTATCCTTGAATCGAAGAGGGAGAGAAAAATAGTTCTTCGAGATCTCGAAATTATTACTTCGCTTCGAAACGTCGAGTACTATGGCGCACGCGATTAGAGACCAACGAAGATCGTGGATAAAGAGGGAATGCTTTCACCCCCTTCCCTATGGAGCCGTCAAAGTCGATTTGTTTATCGAGCGAGCAACATCGAACGAGGTTTCTTGGGAATGGGAAAATAATATACGACTCTTTAGCGAGAAGCCGTATCATGCTGTGTGCCCGATAAATCCGAGTTGAAAATTCAACGGGGAATGGCTCCAACGACAGCTGTTTCCTGAACCAGAACCGTCAACGATTATCGAGCTCGTTTACTCGTCCGACGACTTTAAATCCACAAACTTTTCTTCCCCCTTTCTGATCGCCGAGGAAACGAAGGCTTGACGTGTAAATAAGTGACTCGTAAATGTCTTGTATTTCTTCCAAACATCGCGGAAAACTCGATGTTTAACATCTCTATGCCTCTACGATATTAATAGTCTATTTACCGTGATACTTTTAAAACTCGCGAAATTCCAACACATTCCAAAAGTGTAATAAAAAATACGCAAAATTCTTCTTCGTTAAAACAGCACAAAATTAAAAAAAGAAATCTATTAATCTTCGAAAGGATCAATCGATTTGACGCCTCGTTAACGAAACCATCTAAAAGGCTCGAGTTTTCAGGCTGCTTGGAACCATAAATTGTCAGAGAATAATCTTTCCAAGTAGTCTACACCCCAAATTGAGATCTGAGGGAATCAATCAACGTTTCCCGCTGTAATCGCAGTTCACGCGCGGATGTTGGTTCCGGTTTACTTGGAGCAGACTGCGAAGGATCCTAGAGGAATAACGAAGGGACTCGTGTCGCTCGGTAGCTTGGTAGGCAGGTTCGATCCTTGTATTTATAGACATCCTGGAAAAGAGCAGCGAAAGGCGAGAAGAAGACGAGGCGAAAGAGGAGGAGAAGGTGGAGGAAGAAGCAGAAGAAGAAGAAGTAAGTTATGCGACGTTTGTCCCGCCCCAGCTACTCATTCGGCGACCATAACTCTCGGGGAGTGACAGCTCCGAACGGAAGGGTGTGTGCCGCCCTCCATCCGCGAGAAGAGGGAAATTGAATGCCTTTGCAACCCCTCCTCGTGGCTGCTGCTCCTTCCTCTCGCAACTCAGTCCTCTTTCTTCCTTCTCTTAACCGCGTCACTGTCAAATTGATAACCGCTTCTTTCCCTAGACGAATTTTCCTCGAATCTCCGTGTGTACCAGGAAAACCGCGGAATTCTCGACACCGAAGAGGGAGAGATTTCGTTGGAGAACGTATACGACATTATCAGCGAGGGGTGGCTTTGGCAATTTAAATAATTTATCCACAACTCTGAAGTAAAACGTATCACAATGGAGACGTTCACGTAAATTGGTGGGAGTTGTTAATATTTGTTAAATAAAGCGACCTCGAGACATTTTGTAAATCGACGAAAGGTCCTCGTTGCTATTTTAACCAGCACGGAGACGCGTCGAATAAATTAAGCGGAAGATAGGATAACCTGCCGGGAACTCGCGGAAGAAATATAACGGAAGCGAGAGCGGCTTAAAATCCGGCAACAAGATTTTCTATCTCAGCGGATTTAATAATTCCGCCTCGACCTGCCTTTGTTAACTCCACAATTATTATTAATGACGATGCACGAGGGTCGTGGTCTGCCTTCGCTGCGCTCATTGCCGGCTCTTTCTCTCCATCTCCTTGTTTTCCTCTTCCACGGGCGTGAATGTAAATTAATTACTCTCCGGGTCTTTTGCGAAAAACATATTAAGCGCCCTACCTTATTACGGCACGATATTAACGCATAAATCATGACTCACTTAAGGATTACTATTTTTCACGCCCGGAAGCCTCACGACTAATCGTTGTACCGAAATTCCGCTCGTACGGTTTCGCTTGACCGAATACCACGAAGCTTTAATGGATTTTCACAGCGTGCAAAGTAACGAATACCTACGACCAAATATCTCTATTTCTTTCTCGTTTTCCACGTTATTTTGCGTCTCCATTATCAACGTATACGTAGGACCGAGAGGGTTACTTTGGAATTATTTAACCAATCCTCCTCCAGAAAAGAAAACGAAACTTCGGCTAACGCTAATGCGACCATAATACCTTCTCCCCTTAATAGCCCTATTATGACAACGCCCGACTCGTTTTATTTACTTAACGGAATTAGCAGGTGGACACCTGCCGCACTGTTTTCCCTTTACCACGCCAACGCCGTGCCTCCCTTTTCCACGGACGAGTGAAATTAGAATGAATGTTTGTAAGAGCGACGACCCCGAAAGAAGTTTGCTCATTTTACCCTCGAGGCGAGGTGCACCACCTTTCGAGGATCGCCGAAGGACCGAGACACAGTTTTCTCCGTTATTGTCGTAACCAGGGAGCCATTTTCGTCCCTTTCAGGAAAAACAAACAGTCGTTCTATGTGGAAGATAACGCGAGCACGAAACTAAAGGAGAGCGCATGCTCGACGTTCTGGCGCCGGGACGGCTGGTGAAACGGAAGTACTACTTTTACACGGCCCTTTCCTCCCTTCTGACGTCTCTACGCTATTCCCCAACAACCTCGTCTTTTTCCACCCTTCTCTGCCCCATAACCGTCCCTTCTCCGACTCTGCCCCTTAGGCGTTACCCATCCTACAGTCCAAATCACCGTCTCGAGTTGCGTGCAGAGGTTGGTTCACGGGGGTCCAACGACTACAACCCCTTTTATACGTCGTTTCGTTGCGAGCATGTGTTACGGTTGCCTTCGTGGCCTGGATTTATCAAAACCAAGGCTGGCTTACCATTTACGAAGGAAAGAGAATTATGCTTTTGACCTCGCTCAATTTCGAGCTATCGCGGCTCGCATGTCTGGCTTTTATTATGTATTGCACGACTTTGCGCAATTAACTTCCGAGTGTTTCTCGCGTCGCGACTTAACCTTGCTGCTTGCGGTTTCAGAAAATCCAAGGAAGAAAGTATTCATCGTGAGAATAGGAATTTATCATTTGGATGTGATCTGTTTCATCTTCCTTTTATAAGGAAGAATCTGTCTTTCGTGAAATATAAGTTGTTATCGTGAAGTATCGATTGATAGAGTTAGGACGAAGATCGAAGGTTGCATCTTATTTCGGAGAAAGAAGTTTTTGAATATGTGCAATCAATTGAATATAGACGGAAGGTGGATATTTGAACACTTTAATCGAGAATTTAGTTTTATTGAAAGATTTTCTCGAACGGCAGGAGCTGCCAGCAATTATCGAAGCCGCGGGAAAAAATGTAAGGGGTCGAGAAGACCCTTCGTTCTTGCGCCTCTCGATATAGTGTTTGCCTTCGTAGTCGGGACTTATGAAAATACAGATCCACGCAGCGGATTGACGGCCGCCCTTCGAACCCGAAAGTCGAGGATTATTACACTCGACGTCGCCGTCGCCGTCGACGTCTGACAGTTGACGTCCTTTCAGCGCGTCAGCGTCGAGACGCGCCTCGGATCGTCCCTGATTCATCCCCCACCGTTCTCCGAGAACATCCCCGTTGCTCAATCGCGTTTCTGGAACGTCATCTACTCGTCTGCTAAGACGATTGCGAAGCACTTGAAACCATTCACCTCGATTTATTAACCCTTTTGCTGTCGTTAAGTCGAATGCAAACATTTACCTTTAAATGCACAGTTTGAGGGTAGAAGAAAATTTTATGAACTGTACTGAATCCTCAATCTGTTAACAGTGACGTGGACTAATTTTATTAATAATTCTTTACATAAAATTAATCTAGATTGAAACAAACGAGAAAGGCAATGTTCTTGAACATAGGTACTTATCAGTAAGCCACTAAAGGGTCACGTAACGTCAAAAGGATTAACCTGCCCTGGAATAAGGCCAGATCGCGCGATATCTCTGTAATTTTTTCTTCAATAAAAAATATTTTCACGAGGGTCAAAGAGGATGATCTTCGGGATCTTGGTGAAGGGTCGCGCGTAAACTGTCGCTTCTGGCACGTGATCGAGAAGACGAGGTGGTGACGCGAACGGGGTAAGAAACAGATGTCTCCTCTACTTGCTTGGGAATGTTTACGCGCTTGGGATTTTATATCCAGGAGAGACATACGACGCACACGTGTACCACATTCCAACAGCGGTTCCTTTGTCGCGAGAATGATTCGTCGTTCAAACAAACTCCGCGAAAGTCGACTAACGATGATGTTAACGTCGATCCGGGGTGGGGCTTAGAAAAATCGAAACAGTCATTAAGAATCCGCGGTGGTCTTCGCTCCGTGTAACCTGATAATCTTTTTCGTTTTTTTTACAAGAGACATTTTCACTCACACGATTCGTTAGCCGCGTTTCGAGTCACTGAGTCATCGAGAATTTTAAAATTGCACCAAATTCCACAAAGCGACGAGATGCCATTCTCTGTCGAATTCCACGGAACCCGGGCGCATGAAATCAGCAAGGTATGCCGTGCGCTTAATGCTCTATAACGCTTTAATTGTCGCGTTGTTATGTTAATACGTCGGCAATTTCATCAGTGGCATGCGCGGGCCTAATGGATCTGCGAATAATTGGAAAGGAGGGTCATGGAGGATCGGGAGAGCCGGCGGAGTGATGACAATGCCATAATGCGAGAGGGCTTTCGCGTAACGATTCTCTACCCCAGACACGCTCTCCTGTCCATTTTCGACGCGTCCTCGCCAGTATGTACATACGTAAGCTATGTACGCGTGGGTGTTTGTTATCAGTGAATCTATATACGTCTTATTACATAGACATCTAGGTGTTATTTTCTATCAGGTCTGCGAGTGGATTACTTTTTTTTCCAACGTCGCTTTTACGGTTCAGTTGGCATACTCTTGCACGCTCATAACGGAAGCTTTCATTCTTATTTAAAACACGTCGATCGCGATATATGTACGACAGGCGTGCTTATTAATATTTCTACGTGAAATCATGCCGGAGTAAAATGGCATGTGTTTGAAGTTACGGTCGATATTAATTTGACATTAATTTTCATTCGACCATCGATCATTACTTTAATATACTTAAAATTGCCTATTTACCATTATCTCGGGAATATTAATGCCAATGATCCGGTCGAGCGTAACATCAATCACGATACGATCGTTACCTGTTCCGCAACTTCTTCGCATTCTCGTATCTCGAGGTCTTCTTGTCCGACAACGCTCCTCGCGCGGGATATGTCAAATAGGCACGTTTACGTAGCAGTGGGCGCTTTGCTTTCTCCTGCAATCCTGTACGTTCACGCGCAGTCCCACACGCATCGTAGTCAAACACGAACGCATCGAAATGCTCAACGCGTGGTATTGCACCGTCTACGGGGAACATACGTACTCGAGAGTCTCGGGCATCAAATACGCGAAACTGAACGTTTCTCTCTCTCTCTGTCTCTATTTGATTCTCAATCTACCTCTCTCGCTCTATATATGCATCCCAACTCTCAACACAGCTGCGTACACGCGTCCGTATGCAGACCGGCGCTATGAGTCCACCTAGAGCCATGCAGAACGCGCAGACCGCAATCCAACCGACGTACAACATGTTTATGTATCGCCGGCAACATTAACATTGCAATTTATGCGCGCTTTAACTGCCCCGCAGCCCTTCTACGTGCCCCTTCTACCCTCTCCACGAGCGGTTGGCCCGCTTAACACGACCGCGAATTTACCAACGCGGTTCGACGTACAAGTTCACTCACCGCAGGGGGTACGATAGTCTCTTCGTCGTCTCCTCGTTTGCAACTTTTCGTCCTACGCTATTCCTACGTATCATCGATACCGATCCCTTCTGCCGTATCTCGTTGACGATACTTCAAAGTATGTCCCTCGTCTTATTAAATTCAGACAGAAGAGATCGTGTGTACTTCAATGTCCAAGGAAACATTCTGCCATGGTTGTAAGCGTATTCATTCGTGTTTCTCGGTTACCCTCGAAAATGTAGAACACGATGTCTACGTATAGTCGGGGGCGTGTAACAGTATCGAACGCATCGAGACCATCTATCTTTCAGGCTGACTCGCCAAGTTCGCAAGGGTGCAAAATACGCTCGGCCTCGACGTCGGTTCTAGCTCGATTTCACGAACGAGTACCTAAAAGCCTTTCTATGGGCTGACTCGAGAGAACTCTTGGCGGATACTTTGCAAGTTTCTCGGCCTGTTTACCTGACACGAGGGTGACTCGATGGCTGCTACCGCTACCCGGAGTCAATGGGATGGAAAGCAAGCCGAGTAGAAACCGAGACTGAGGTTTAATGCCAGGCAAGGCCGAACCGGTATGTAAGCGCGTACAAGAAGGAAAGGAAGGGCATCGAGGGATTCCACTCTGTTTTTATCGGACGAGCCAAAAGGGGAGATGCGTTGGCCGGTGTTAGAATTATAGCCTTGGATGTGAACATGTATTTCTAGCGCGAACCATCCAGCTACCGTCGTCTCTTGCTTCCCTTCTGAACCTGGTAAGATCGATTTTCTGCCAGCAACGGCTAATGTGCACCGTAAATGACAAGTACCCGTTCAAGTCGGAAGATTACTTTCGAGGGACCTCTACCGTGAATTTTGGTATCTGCCGTCGCGTTTCCTTGTTTCGCGCTGTTACCTCCTCGCAATTGCATTTAATACTCTGCGCCTGAAGTTCCTCTGCCTGGAGACTGACGACTTTCAGGCGTGCTCTGGGTTAACGTTGCGGCTAGACGTTTGAAACTGCACGGTACTTTGAGTGGAATAGTTGGATGAATTTTCAGCAAAGTATTTTTTTTAATTGCTACACGATTTAAATGAAAAATGTCACGAGGTATGCGTAGACTTTCGAAAACTCTGTGGTACATGGTCTACTGTATCTACTTTGATTCTTTGGAGTTCTAAAATTAACTTTACATTTCCTATCCATCTTGACTGATGCAAAACATTCAAGATATACTCACATATGTCTATAGATCGTCCTCCTGAGAAGCAGAGGATCAGTAGATAGAAGATGAGGCACGTCTGCAGGTAGTCCATGGTGGCGTCGATGGTCCGCGAGCCCGTGGTCATCGAACTCTCATAACCGCTTCTGCAAAGAAACACCAAGTGCAAACATTAGAAGTAGAAAGTACACTGGGCTCAAATAATACCCAAAACTTGTTCACCGTTAGAAGAAAGCAATTAAACGTAGATTCCCAGGAAACCGTCTGGTCGATGATCGTCGAGGAGAATAGGGAGAAGTAGGATGAGGAGGTGGAGCGAAGGAGGAGGATTACGATGGACGTAGAAAAAGAGGCTGAAAACGGCCGTTTCGGCCTCCCCGTACTTTTCGCCGGGGTGAAATGGCGCGGCTCTCGTACCGGACAGATATACGACCGGTACAGGAGCCACGGACAAAGAGCTACATTCACGCCAGCAGCCATTACGCGTCATTATCGAGATTAGGATCGGTAGTCGGTGCGAGAAAGAGAGGAAAAAGAGCTGGAATACGAGTGAGATAAGCGTAGAACGAGAAAGAACTCGGTGGAACGCCGTAGGGCCCTTTGGCTGGTTCTCGTCTACCACGAGGGGGCGAACTCGCTTGGTACCGGATGGCGAAGAGGGTGTGGGACGGTCGCGCGAGCAGAGGGGAACACCAGGACTGTACTTTATTCACGGTGGTGCCGTCGTGGCGCAGAGAAAAAAGCAAAGAGGGAGCAACCAAGCCTGCCGGAGAAGACCATAGGAGAGGGCCTTCACTTTTTGGCTAATTAACGGCAGTTTCTTCGACTACCGTCTCTCTCCTCCGATGCTTATCTGCCGAGACCCCCTTTTTGGCATGGCTCGTTATTTAACGACCCATGAAAAAATCCTGGATGACGCGAGCTTCTTGCAATCCCGTATCGTTTCATGATATCGCGGAAACATCGAAGAAACGACGATACGTATTCCTCCAGCAGAATTCTTTTTTCTTCTTCATGGCATGGGGGAGAAAAATATCGTCCAGGCGATACGGGATGAATACGGAATGCTTTAATTCAGTCAAGATCATCGAAATATTTAGCATTTCGGCTCTGAACGGCGGATAACCTCTCGCACGAATCGGTATACGGGAATGGCATTCTACTTTCGGCTAAATGGGGAAATTCCATCAAGATTCGGTGAATGCGATCGCGACAGCTCCATAGAGGCGCATAATCGATTAAGTGGCTCAATCGGATTATCCAACCGGCAATTAAGATACCATTCAGCATGAAGCGGTTACGTCGGTACCAGTGTCGGGGATAGCACGATCACAATGCGGAGGATCGATTAGTCGACGTAGTAATTAAGGTCATAGGGTGCATCCAACCTCGAGTTACTCGAGTCAAGCAGCGAAGCGTGTCGGAGACGTCCATACCTAGTGTACACTCGTTCCTCGACCGACTGGATGTACCGTGACGCGCGATTAATCATTAGCCACGCTTCGAGGATCTATCGGGATGCAGGCAGGTTTGACGTAAATTTAGATTTTCCTATTCCGACTTCTCCGCTCAACGACATGCGTTTGCCATTTGTCGCACGATAAATATCATCGTGTGGTTCCTTCCGTTACAGCGACAACATTCTTTGAGGGAAAAGTTTGTAAAAGTGATAGTTTGCTTTACTCTCAATGTTTCGCGTTGAGAGTAAGGCCTCGTGTATATCTTTTTGCGACACGATCCGGGAACGAAGAAATCACCGTGGATTTAGTGGGTCGTTTGTTCTAGGCACGATACGCACCCTGCTATCTTTCATCCGGTGAACCAACCGCTTCGACTGCGGATTTTTACCGCGAGTTCTCGTATAAAGTACCCTTATACATACTCTGAACGCTCGATATCCGCGCTGTTTATTTTTCTCCTACCCTAAAAGTCATTTATTTCCATCCTTTTGTTCCTATCTTTCATTTTACATTTTCTCGTTAATTTAAGAGTACCTTTGGTTGAAATGCGAAATAATGTAAACGCTATGCAAGTAACCACGTCTCAATGAGTTCTATCGAAACTCTCTCAACGTGTGAGAAATTTTTGCAAAATCCAAATGAAGTGTTTAGCTTCTACGCCATGAATCTTGAAATACCGCAAAGATTAAAATCTCCCTGGTACCAACGTTAATTTAAAATAAAACTCACAGCAACCGCCGGTCCTCTCCACCGAGGAGATTTGCACGACTAATGATTCTTGGATCGTTAAACCGAGTCCGCGGAACCACATGCCCTCGAGCTCGGTCGAAAAATTTTGCGGTGGAAAAACTCGTTTCCCCGCTGCCTACGCGACGCGGGAAAGCACGTCGGTTTCCAGCCGGAAGGATTTACGACGGCGTTGGGAAAGAGCTACTCGCGCGTGCCTCTCTTTGAGCGACGTTTCTATCGTGCGAGCGCATAAATTTGCGCGCGAATTCGCGGAAAGACGGGAGGCGCGCTTGCGCAGAGGGTCCTCGAGTGCCCAGGCAAATTAAAACTCGACGAAATCGTCCTCGCGTAATTGTCGGGGCGCGCCGCGACTTATTTTCGTAGACCCTCTCGTGCCGACGCCGACGCCGATGAGAGAAATCGCGACGCGGGTGGGTATATGAGACGTGCTTTAACGTAGTAACGTTGGAAGGTCCAACCATGTGGCTGCGTATGCTGAGACGAATTTTAATTCTTTTATTAACGCCACGCGACTCTTTGGTCGAGGGAGTAATAACCCCTGCTCTAATTTCGGGACACGATGGAAATGGTGGAGTTACGAATGGTGGATCGATTTTATTTTCATCGAAGTTACTTGGAGAGTCTGTGGCTTCAAAGTAAATATACTTTTCGCTTGACGTGGAAGCTAGGAAATTTTTCCTGGCGGAATGAAAAATACCGAGGAGAGTCTCTCTTGGGAAGAGATTTGATTATGCGACGTTGTTAATTTCATCCGTCGAGCATATCGTTCCGAATCAGAGGCGAGCTCTTAAAAAAGTCTCTTTGACGATGCTGTTGAAATTCAGATTGAATTAGCTGAAAGCAAGCTAAATGCATCGCTCCTTGTCTGTCTTTCGTGTACATCTCGCTTTTCTCTCTGTTCCTCTTTCTCGCTTTCGTGGATTTTTCTACGACGCAAATAGCATTTCCACGGAGCACCGACGGCGGTCAACCGAGTCAGTTACGCTTTACAGTATCTTGCCGGAAATGCACGACTTCGCGGTGTTCCCTGCGTCCGGGACGATGTCGCTGAAAGACGTACAAACAGGTTTTACGGCTTGGTCTTTCCGCGAAATCAGAAGCAACATCGTGTATACCGAACGTCTGCCTTCGAACAGGATCTATAAAATTTACAGAACTCAGTGTTCTCCAGATCTTCCGAATGCCACCATAGTTCTCGCGATAACTCGAAGGAACTTTGCCAAATGTACTTCCCAATGTGCACAAAAGCAGCACACTCTTCCGCCATTTCGATACTATGCACGTGTGTTCAAAAGTATCCCACAATTACTATCATGGAAGAAAAAATCCTCTGATCGATGATAATCTACAAACTCTTAGAAACCTGTCTATCACCGTGTGCACAGTCAAAGTTTTACGACACTTCCGGAAGTCCTCAGGGTCTCGCAAGTGTGCAAGAACTTCTCAACATTTGCATTACCCTTCAACATGGCGTCGTAAATACTTCAAGGATCTTTATCCTCGCCAGATCATCCTTCGTCGTCTTCTCGTGTACCAACGTTTCCATCATCCACGAAATACCGTGAAATCGCAAAGGGTGAAAAGGTTGTCGTTTGATCGATTCTTGACCAGGTCATAAATAAACGTGAATGCAGGATTGCGTCCTTCGACGTGGTGTTTCCAGCGCGAGGAAAAGAGGTAGGTACTCTACAAGGGCTGCTAATTACGAAGAAGTTCCTTTGACTACCGTGTGCTATTAGCGCAGTTAGTGCTGCTGGGGCAGCGCGATGTTTATCTTCGAACGCGAGCGATGGGAACCCAAGATGGCAGGGCATCTACCATTTATTCAGCGCAAGAACCGGTACGCTTCTTCTTCTTCTCCTCGGTAGGATGAGAGAACGACTCGCGGGTCCTGGCCGTCCGCCTCGGGATATCTGCATCTCGTTCCACCACCTTCTTCTCTCGCGGCCTCTTCGTAGATTAAAGCCGGTTTCGTATTAATTTCGCGAGCAACAGTCTCGTAGCTCCGGGTAAGCACTTTGTCTTCGATCGGTGTAGATACTCGAGCAGGAGGAACGAGTCGCACCCCGAGTGCGACTTAGCCAGCGGCGACGATGAGTCGACTCCACACGCTTGCCTTTTAACGACGACACTCTCCCGGTATCTAAATCAGATTTACGTCCAAGGTGGGCACCTTGCGATACACCGAGGAAATACCATGGTACGTTCCTCATACCAGAATTATTCCCTCACACGTTCTGATACTATTCTCGATGAATATCTCTTCTTTTTCTTCTACCTTCATTTAACGCAGAATTACTTTGAAAAGCACTAAATTATCGTTGAAATTCCTCGTTTTCAAGTTCCAAGGGAGAATGCTAGGGTTAGCGAAATTCGTGGAATCAAAGGTGTCGAAAGTGCGAGTCAAGCAGAATACGTGGCTTGTCTGAAAGTCTCTTGGAAATGTTCTAACGAAAAATTAACACGAGACTGGAAGGTACAATGGCAGATAAAAAAGTCGGTGGAAAGTTACAATGGCCCATAGAGGGAGGATTCTCGCGTGTAGAGCCATTCGGTAAGACAGCGGCCTCGTAAAAATCCATTACTCCGTCCTTCGAAGCTTGTTCTCTGTCAGAGAAGGTATTCGAACACGATCGAGAGCGGTCAAAGCGCCCATGGCGTTCCTCTCTCGTTAGGTCGGCGCTACCTCAACGGGGGGTGAACCGTTCATAATTCAGCCGAAATATTCGCCTACATTCTGCACGTTGGCGAGACTCAGAACGTACGTGTTACACAGGAGGGCCTGTTATATAGTACACGGCTCGTAGGGTCGACTTTGTGCTCTTACACACGCTTGGAAGGCAACAAAGCGGTGTTAGTGTGGTATTCGTTGGGTGCACGCAATGACGTACAATGCACACGGCCGAGGTTGACCCTGGAACGGCAGCGGAGGAGGTCGGTCGTCGGAGAAGGTGGTGGTACGAGAAGGGTTGGGTGGCGGCGGCCCTCTGCAAGAGGGTGCACCGGGAGAGCCGGTCGGTGTAGCAGGGCTATGAATTATGCAGTTCGCCGCGGGCTAAGGCCTCGCACGATGAAAGAGGAGAACGGCATAGACGAAGATGGAAAGGGTAAAGGTGCCATTCGACGAGGCAACTGGTGAGAGAGGGACAACCGTGCGCGTATACGGGTCCAGAGTCACTTTTGCCTCCCCTTTCTTCTCTCTGGCTGCAACCTTTCTCGTCCTCGCACCCTACCTGGACTAACCGTCTCACTACCCTCCTCTACGGTAACGTTCAAGTTACTCGACGCCGGCTTCTCGACAGTCGCTACGCCGACACTTTACCCCGACCGATTGAAATTTTCATACCGACACGTCTGCCGTCGAGTTTATGTTCCGAACAAGTGAAACGTCGCCTTGCCCGACGTTGCTCCTTGTTCTTTTCTCTCTTCTTTTCGCATCTACCCTTTTCCTTATCCTCGTCTTTTTCCTCTTTCCATCTACTATTCGTTCGTCGAGGCGCAGAGGGTGGATGGCGAAGATGGTGGACCGTTTCTTATGTTTTTCCTTCCACGGATCGAGGATTCCCTCTTCGTTCTCGTCGCCTTTTCATCTTACATTCCTGTTCTTCGTGCAAAGTTAACCAACCGGTGGGTGCACGTCGATATTTCTGGAAAGACCGTCGCGTTTCCGTCTTTCTATGCAGATTGCTGCTCCTTCGAGGGATGGTGTACGATGGTTCGATTGGTCGAAGTGAAAGAAGCGACTTCGCGTTGAGAAAATGCATCTTGAAGGCGAACTTCGTGCGTTTGCTTTTACAGCGATCAAAATTGTATACTTCTATGTATAAATGATAATATAGGGATGGTAATTTGGTGAAACAAAGTGAATTCATTTTTACCGGTCTACTTTCAAAATTCCTTTTACGTTCAATAGCGTACAAAATTACGATTTCATTTCACGAGAGAAACACGAACGCATGAAAGCCATCTCGTTGCTTCAGCCGTCAGAAAGATCTTACTTCTTTGCCGGATTTATGAGTAGTCGTTACAGCACCTCACGTACACCATGATTAGATTACACTAGAAGCGTCAAGCAGCATTAAGGTTTCCCCGACACAGTAAATAGCAACAACGCGACAACGGAGCACGTTTCTCTTTACCCTTTTACCCTTTGCCGTCTGACGATGCAGTCGTTTTAATAGAGTTTATCGCTTCAAAGGTAATAAAAAGTAGATGCGACGCGATGTGAAAAGGGAGAAAATATTGTTTCGCATTGTTTATTTTTAACGTCCAGAGTGTACGAGTCGACGGGACGGGAAATGCGAAATGCGAAATAGCTGCAGAAATACACAGCTGACGCTCGCAAATTAGCTCGCGGCAGACCGCAGGAGAATCTAACTTTCCGAACTCCTGAAACGATACTGCGTTGAATCTCAACTTATGATAGAAACGTCATAAAGAGGAATTATTTTCACTGTTATCCCGTCTCCGCGTTGATAACACTTTTCCAACCTTTCTTGGAACTTTGTGTTTGGATTACGAAATTAAAGGGGTCGAACTATCAGACTAACGAACCATATCAAACAACTATTTGCCTTTTCTTCCAATCATTTCAAATATAGCGTCGATGGAACAAACCTTGGGAAATTTACTCTAAATTGTAAAACGAAGCAATCGGAGAAACTTCAATATCATTTTACTCCAAAATGATAATCACAGAAAAACGTACAAATCTTTACACCAAACATAAAAATAATCTTCAATAATTCCTATACCTCTGATAAAAACGAAACATTAATCAAATATACCCAATTTTCTATTTCTGCTCCATATCCGACCAAGGAAAGTTTCAAAATGCTCGCATAAATTCTAAGAAACATGCGATAAACAAGGCCACCGTCGAATATGAAAATCAACCATTTGAAACGTTACAGCCCGGAGGGTTAATTCGTTATTTGCATCATCACGAATGTTCGTACGATCGTGCGAGTATCGAGAGTTATTATCCGGAGCGATGACAAAGCCGATAGGAGGCCCGGAGCCTGCTCGTTGCGGGCGATTAATTATCAAGAAATAACGATGCGTATCACGATCACGTGCAGGTAATCCCAACGAGAGAATCGAAGGAATCCGCCGTACGATAGTGTCGACCTCGTTTTATTAGGACAAACCTTTCCCGCCGGCCGTTCTGTCCCACCTGGAAGACCCGCCAGCCATTCTGTCCTCATAAATCGTTTATTCATGTTTAATGCAGTCCGGTATTCAGACCGCCGTCGAAAGTTTTCGAAGCTCTCAGACGGAAAGCGCGGATCCGACAGGGAGACCGGTGGGTGGAGAACGCGGCAACTTCGAACAAGGGAATGCTTTTGCATCGGCACGAGGCCTGAAACCAGCTGAAAAAAAAAGAAGAAATATCGGGAGAAACTGAGAAACCGAAACCTCCCATTCGAGGAACCTTTCACGTTGTAACTAGTAGACAATACCTTGCACGGAGAGTGATCTTATGGGGGAAGTTTCCCTCGAGAATGTGTTTCATGGAGGTTCTCGTTTCTTCCGGTCAGTTTCGATCGTTGGAGTTATTTGGCTTTGAGTTCTTGGTTCCCATGAATTCTTACTTCGCCTATGGCTCGCCGTATTAAATATTCATGATCGAAGGATAACTAGCGATTACGAGGTATGCAATCTTGGGAAGAGATAAAACGAAATGTTCTCGATCGAGGGGTTGGTAGAACATGGGATGTCGTGAGAAAAATTGATGCTTCTGACTTGTTATGGAAGGTATTTACGGTTTGATGAGATGAAATTTATAGTTAATAAATTAATGATCAAACTAGATTGTGGGAAATACTTGGAAATTATAATATGGAAGATATACGTTTGATTTTTGCATTTCGACGAAAGTTCGTGTAACTTGATATTTTTTCGAAAATGTTCAGCTTATTTTCCAAAGTGCCTTCGTATGCAAAGTATGCGATATCGGTGGCAATATTCGTTAGGAGAGAACGTCAAATTTCACAGAATCGCGGAGAGTATTACATTCCATTTGTAAGGCGAAAAATTTCCATTTTCCACGGACAATTTCCTCTTTATCGGCACGTTCGGCGGAAGAGGAGGAAAATCGGGATGTTGCAATTCAAAGGAGGATCTCCCTTAGTGCAAATACTGCACGCACGTGAGTCGAAGAAACGGAAATTTGAGGAAAAGAGAGATCGACGAGTAGAGAAAAGTGGAGAACGGGAGAAAGAGAGGAAAAAAGAAAGGGAAACGTGCACGAGTGGCTCTAATCCGTCCTTCGACGGGCTTAAACCCATCTTCGTGTACCGTGGCCGTAGAATACCGTTTAAGTGTCGTCCGTCTGGGGGTCCTCCACTCGAGTAAATATTTAGGAATTTTTGAAGAGCTCCGAGTGCCTAAGAAAACAGTTTACTTCGTAGGAAAGAGGGATCCCTCTGGGAGTTCGAATGTGCAGAGATTGGAGCAGTCTCCGTAAGGATCCTCCTTCCACGATCAAACACGTTGCAACCGTATACTTTGGACAAAAAATATACAAAAAGATAGAAGAGAAACGGGGAGAGAGAGAGAGAGAGAGAGGGCTTTCGCTTCATTCCGAAATTGACGCTCCTTTGTCCACGGTGCAATCCGTCGGGTGCTATTTTATTTATCCCCCTCCGACTTCACTTTCGACGTTCAGCTCCGTTTACCTTCGAGTTTCCGCGTCATTTCGCGAAATACGAAAGGAAGGTGGATATAAAATTGTCCGGCAAATAACTCGGCCGACAGTGCCCGGTCATTTAACGGAAAACGTTTCAACTTACCGCTTTTACCGCTGTTAGCCACCACCGATTCGTATAAAATTTTTATCAGGATATTATCACTCACCTGTAACAGAAAGATATTTCTAATTAATGTGAAAGTCTACGATTGACGTAACGTAAAATCTCTGTGCGAGCACTTTGAGAGATATAATAATAAAATATTGATTTCAGTTCTACAGACGGTAGATCTTTGCGAGATTGTGTAGACATCTTAACGGTAGCATTTTCTATTCTGCAAATTTTCCTTGCGACATATGGTCTCGGAATATTCGCGACAGTTGAATGACGTTAGTGGTTATTATTAATATAATTTTTAGCTGTAGAATTGCCTTCTCTGTGTTCCATCGCGAAATAACGTTGGTAGAAGCGCCATGATAATGACAATAATGTGACGTACAATAAGACGTCTCCTGACGTTTTAATGAGAAAAGGACGACGGAGCACTGGAGCTCATTACACCGTACTATGCAATAAAGAACACTCTGGAGAGGTGAGAAATGACTCGACGTGTGCGACACTTCGGGAGGACTCAACTTATTTCGGATCTGCCATTGTCATTTGCGCTCGTAATTTTACGGGAGCTAATCTTTGTGACAATCTTGGAAAGAAAATAAATAAATAAAACAATAGCACAATGCATCTGAGAAGAAATTTAATACAAAAAGATATTTCTTTATTTCTATTGTTTAAAAGCATGGTAGAAATGTATTAATATAAGGTGGTAATAGAATGCCAGATTTCTGAAATTTACAATACGTTAGTAATTTTTTGTTGAACGGTATAACGAAAAGCTATAATTATAAGGATATTTAAGAAGAGAGATACAAATAAAATTCTATCCCATTCTCATTGTACGAACGAATAAAAATACGAGTTCGCGGGGACCATGAAAAAAAAAGGGATCGCCGAACGTTCATTTCGACGGGTTGATTAATGAACGCTTAGATTGGATCCCGGAACATATCACCGAGCAAGAATAATTAAAATAGTGATTTTCTGCAGTACGAAATAACGTTGACAATTAGTCTGGCTTTAATTTGGTAAAATTGCGATTCAAACTTTCATTACGCGAGGTCTGCCTGACGTTGCCGGGGACGCGTCAACGAGCCAGAATCATCGCACGCTCGCATCGTCGAAGAGTAACAGCAATAAACGCTTAATTACACGCGATAAGTAATTAAAGTGATTAAAGTTTATAATGCGATACGTGCAATTAGTAACGCGAGCGTAATCAGAATTTAGCATCGACGAGTGTATCTCGAAACATTCCACAAGTCTAGGAAATTTATAACAATAACAACAGCAACAACAACCCACCAGGTTCAACATTGGCTAGTTTTAACGAGTTACCAACGATGAGCAGGGGGTTGCCATAAGCCATAACCGCGGCAAGATATAAATTTATTCGCTTCAACCCCTCACTAACGTGGACGGTAATTAAAATTTGCGGTCGGCCGCGAGGATTTCGTTAAACGCGTCCACATACGTCCCGACAAAAAATACGAGGCACATTTTCCAGTTGTAAATCTGCATTAAGAAATGTAGGATCGTGAAAAAGAAAGAGAGTCGCGGGAACCCATCCAAGCAGCGTACTCGACCGGAGTAGCTTAACACGTCCTTTTCACTTAAAGTTCTTTTTACGATTGCTCTACCCGAATCCCACAGAAACAAATAAAAATTGACGACCATGAAGAATTTTTCCGTGACTTATTTCGATGCAGATATTCCAAGTACCCGCCCCAGGAGTACTAGGTAGGTAGTAGCAGAAGGCTTCGTTCTCGTATAACCCTGAGTTGCAATGATGGCGACGAGAGACGTTTTTATCGCGGATTTCGAACGACTCGGAGACGTCGTCCTCGACGTCTCGTCTCTCCTTTTCGTCCTCGCCGACGCAGGTAGTCGGTACGTGCGTGCATCCTCAATGAGAGACGTGCACCCGTTGAATAATGCCGGGAATTCGGGGAAGAAGAAAATAAAGGTTAGACGATGGTAACGGCAAACGCGACGACGAGAACGACCGACAGAAGCGAGGGGGTTAAAAGACGAATAATAAAATGGGGAAGAAAATGAGCAAGAGGAAGAAGAAGTAATGCTCGACAGGGAGAAGAAGAAGAAGACGAAGTCACATGGTTATTCCAAACCATACTGTCGTCTCAATGAAGATAACCGCCCTCGAGGAAACTCGTTAAAACGTATCTTGTAACGCTGACGACGTTTCAAACCACCAACTTCGTTGACTCGTCGACGTTTCTAGTCGTCGCAATTTAAACGGTGTCCAATACGTTCGCAATTTGCCGGAATGTAACGACGATGTCGTTGACTCTTGGAGCGGATTTACGATAGAATGGCTGTTGAAAGTTTTTAACGATAAAAATTCGTATCGGGATGTTAATACCGCTGACAGTCTGGCGGAGAGTTGACAGTTTGTCGAGGAGGGTTGCGCAGCAAGGGGACGGTGTAGAGATATCTGTCTACATATTTAATTGGTAATATTACCACGCGGGGAATATATTAACCCTTTGCCCTCCTACGTCCAACTGGCACACGTGCTGGAACGTTCGACACCTACGGACACCGTGCCAGTTGACCATGCCGACATTTACATAAATTAATTATTAGTTATCTTTCATATGTATATCGCGTATTTTGAACAGAGTACATTCAACGAAGTGGGTTAGTAGGCGAGAGAAAAATTTATAATTACTGTACTGCCCTTCTATGGAATGAAACTCTTAGTATAATCATACTATTTTACCTCTGACACAATCGTAACTTAATAAACCTCCCGAGTAACGATCTTTCTAGTTGGTAAATTGTTATTTTAACGAGCTCAAAGCAAAAAAATCATCCACTCAAGGGTAGTCTGCAGGAACGCTTTGAAAAAATTCCAGTGCATTGGTTACGTGTACGCACACCGTCACGTTCGTTCGCCTCGTTTCTTCTCTCTCCATCAACCTCTCCTCTCCGTTTTCTCCTTCGACATTGCGGTCCTCCCACTGGCTATATTTACCGGCATAATAAATTTACAGTCAGAATTCAGGCGGCAAGAGCGAGAAGGCCGACGCGAAATCCACCCGCGGATTGCATTGCACTCTATCGAGGGCCGGTAAACAAGTTAAACCAGATTAGAAGCGTACAGTCGCAAACCCGTGTTTTCGTGATTCGTTTCGTCTTTTCACTGTCGCGATGAAAGAGGAAACGGCAAGAGTGCAACGACACAGAGAGACAGAAGGAGACGAAAGATGGACCGACTAAACTGCAGTACTTAGGAAAAGAAGACGTCGCGCTTCATCTTCTCGAGTGGTGCTCTTAGTTTCCATCCTCCTTCCTAGATCTTCAGTGGATTCTGACTTTCTGGTAAACAGCGCGACGAAGAACTGCGTTATCTCTTAAAATGAACGATATTGTTGTAACCTCTGAACTCAGCCGCAATCTTTCATTCTTTCGAGAGCGATATCCGTGTGAATTATCAATTTTCTTTACAACCTCCGTGATGCCCCGGAAATGATATTCGACGAGAGGGACACTAATGTATAGTACTGTGCCGTTGTAGCTTGCCATTAACGTTACATTCAATTTCGGATTAACCGTTTACGAGATAACGAGGGGAATTTTACCGAGCGAGTTTTAAGCCTTTCGGGATAGACGAAAGCCGCGGATATTTAAATTTCGCTCGCGACGATAGTCCAGCGATTACGTAAATAACGTTTCCAGGTAATCGAGCGGATAAAACGCGTATTACGATTAGGAAGACAATTTGCAGTGCGCTCTCGAAAATTGGAAGATACCGGCGGGAACGCTCATTGCCATAACAATGAGCCAACGGCACGCAACGATTCCCGTCACGGGGGATCAGCAGGAGAAATCGTCGCGTCGGCGCGTTTTCACGTTATCCTCTATACCGTCGAATTACCGTTTCGATTCGATGCACCGTCCCTCATCGAAAAAAAAACATCCTCTCGAATTCTTTTATCTATCTTCAAAGGAACATCGTTGCAACGGTGAACGAATATTAAAACAACGATAAAAATTCAATTCTCTGTATACCTTTGGATATTAACAACCACAGGATATAAAATGGACGAATAAAAAAATACAACATAGACGCAAAGCGATGAAAATAAGAGGAAAAAAAGTAATCAACGTGAAATCTCGTATCATCGGATTGAATTCGCTCATCGAAGTCGTCCAACCGTTCAAATTTTCCTGAGACTAATCCCACCGCTCTTTATCCTCGTCAATCGGTCAACGATTACAGAAATACGAGAAATACTGTTACAAAATCGAGATCCATACACACGTTTTCCCGTACTTCCAAATTCCATAGATATCAAGAGCTTCCAATTCCTACACGGTTGTACGTAGATACATACATGCTCGTCACGTGTATAATGTCACACGTTCGATGGTATGCACACGCAATACAAGTACACGCATATCTGGCCGAACAATGCTCCGATCCAGGAGCACATAACAGCACCGTGCCTTACGGCACAGTATATGCACCGGTGAATGACGAGCATTCGAGCGAATGGGACCAATCAGGCTGATTGGCCGACCGGTATTTACATTTCTGCGGGTGAGCCGGCTGCCGGTGGCTGCCTCCAGTAGCAGAGCCAGGAGATTTCAAGAGAATACGGGGTTGGATACGACGATGGAGTTGTACCAACTCTCCCGAAAGTCATTGCATACCGGTAATGCCACATCGGGAAACGGTTTCGACGGAATGCCTTTTTCATGCGGCTATCGGGCTCGTTGACACAAGATCGTTTGTCGTTACGGTTGGTGGCGACGAATCGATTCTATTAAGTCGATTAGCACTTGGGCGATTGTTTTTGGTAGGACGCGAGATACTCTGGGGATTGCTGATGATTACAACGTGATAATCCTCGTTTTTTTCCTATCATAAAAATGAGGATCGAAGGACAACGGGGGATTATGGTTTTGGTACCTTTTGTAGATTTGTATCAGAGGGGAAAATAGAAAATTCTGTGGTGATGGTGAGAAAGTCGAAATTGGTGATGAAAAATGGATGATATTCTTATAGTAGAAGAATAAAAAGTACTTGAATAATTTATGAAAATGGGATATTTGAAGGTGAAGAATTTCACGCTTGAAACGGAAGTAACAGTATGGTTGTGGAGTACGA
Organism: Cerceris rybyensis; assembly: GCA_910591515.1. Lineage (NCBI taxonomy): Eukaryota > Metazoa > Arthropoda > Insecta > Hymenoptera > Crabronidae > Cerceris > Cerceris rybyensis. The sequence continues at coordinate 14,764,165 of OU342790.1, forward strand.
CTAAACAATTTGCAGGAGTGCTATCGAGAATGGCATCTGAAAAAGTCCAGGGGGAAAGAGTCCTTTAACGGCGATAGCCGGCTAATAACAATCGCCCTCGAACCGCCCTCGAGCGATGCTGGACAAACCTGGCGTGTTTTATCTCGCGTGGAGAGGACACGTCGAGCAAGGGACGGGAACACGCGAGAGGAAAGCGTTTACGATGTTCCAGGCATCTCGCAGTTGGAGAGTTAATTGCGCTCTTACGGCTATTCTCGTGAGAGGTGTCCGACGCTCTGACACCTTTAGCGAGTCCTCGAGGGCGATGGTCTCGAAGAATTTGCAATCGCGCGACCCTACCTTGTAGGAATTTCTTTTCAAAACTTCAAAAAAATACTCCTTTCCCACGGCTTTTATCTCTTACTTAACACAATTATTGCTTTTAGATCAATTGAAATATTTATCATCAATCGTGCATTCCATTAAAAGTATCTATGCAGCTAAATTCATCTATGTCATCAAGATCCATCAAATGAAACATTCTCGTAGAATTATTCCAAAGATTTCGCGCATCTTCGCGCGAGATGCACCGGTGGCTAATTAATAACCGCGTATAACAAGGAGCAGATGGAGGAAAGTTGGGTAGCAGACCCCTTGGGCTACGGTCGGTCGACTGGCTGGCAATGCTGGCACCGATGGTTGGCACACACACCCACGCATTGCCCATTATTGCGCACGTGTGGTCCGGATGGTCGCGTGCATGCTATTAGCAAAAAGGAGTGTCCCGAACGTTGCCGGTTCATGCTGTAAAACAACTGTCCTGCGACTTTTTCTCTTTCTCCGTTTTCTTCATCCTTCGGTCGTCCTCTCTGTGAAAGGCGAGAACATACACCAACCCCTGATTTCCGCTTTGCGCGACTCTTGCTCCAACGTGTCTTTCGGTTTTGAGAAACTTAATTACGTAACCAATTAACGTGTCTTCTACGAGCATCTGTTCGTACAAATGTAGTAATATCCAGGCTCGTGGCAGACAGTTAAAAATAATACTCTATTATTAGATCATTGACGGAGGAACTTACGAGAACGCCAAACGATTCCGGTCCCCATGGCACAGAAGCTGATACGAGCCACGGAAAGTACCTCCGATCGATCTTGACAATCGTGTCTCGAGTGACCATATCCTAAATAGATATTCACGTTCAGCGAATATATTCGGTGACAGTGTTATTCCAGCAGGCAGTACGGCAATATATCAGCAACGATTCTATGCGCGGTCGCGTGCGGAGTAATTACTTTTCGGTGCGCGCCGGCATCGCTCAAAAGGCAACATTTGCACGCGACGTGGAACCAACGCAACGCATGTACATATACACCCGCGGACCCCATGAAAAGTAAAAAAAAAAAAGCACGCGCCTGCCACGTTTCGAGGATCGAGGGCGACAATGGCTTCCTGTTCCATCCCTACGGGGCGTCCAGCTGTCTGTCTGGACTACGGTTGCACGAATGAATCGTCCTCCGAGTCTATTGTGCCCGTTTTCCAGTTTGGCGTCACGATTGTTGTTCGCCGCGACATCTTCACCAGTGATCCTTCGTCATTTTATCGGGCTGCTTTTTTTTCCCTCGAGACGAAATGACCGGGACCTAAATCGACGGTTTTCATTCCGTACCGCTGCTCCTATCGCGGAGATATTGAAACCGCTCGGAGAGCTCTCTTGTTGAAAAGTCTCTCGATTCTCATCGACTTCTATGCATCGGCCGCTTTCATTTACGCCCTGAATGTATTCTCTGCGTTTCCCTACCACTGGTTATCGATTTTCATGTCAACCATTTTATTTCGGTATTCGATATCGAGAGCTATTTGGAAGATTAACTTACAACTGTCCACCAACCACCGGTGACAAAAATTCGCGCTCGTTAAAGTACAAAAGCGGAGTGACATTTATTCTTTGTCATGTAAATCTTGTTCTGCGTAATTTTTCAATTTCTTACGTATCTATTATGTAGTATTTTATAAATTCAATTATAATATTCGAAGAATAAGAATATTTCATAATTCTTTAATAGAAATTTCTATTCGCAACAATTCAGGGCACGTCAATTATGCATTTGCAGGTTCTGTTATGACGCTTCCGGCAATGGGCCAACACTCGAGCTCCCTCGAAAATGAAAAGAGTATAGTCAGCGATAAAGGAGCCTCATTCGAGCGATCTTCGAAAGCCACCCTGCGATTCGATCGTAGGCAGGCATCGCGAGGACGTTGTTGGAGATGAGCTACGGCAAACGAGGTACTTTTCAGGACCCGGAACAGGGAGGCGTAGGACGTTGCAGTTGGCGGATGTATACGTAATGACCTTACGTGGCGGTTTTTTACGATGCTTATCAAATGCAAATCCTTCTTTATTGCGATTGGCATTCTTATTAGGGGCCTTATTTCTTCTACGTCTTTCGAGTCCCTGATTTCTCTCATCTATATTATTATTTTTTTTTATCATCATCCTCTCGTTCCCTCGCGACTTCCTCTTCCGCGTAAGAGGATTTAAATGACGACGCTACTATCAGCGGTAATATAAAATAACCATGAACGTCAACGACCACCTTTTAACTTCCCATTTGGATTACGCGGTCGCTCGTGTTTCGCGTTACATTACTTTTTTCGCGTCTGCTTCGCGCTGTTTCTTCGCCGTCTTCCGGAAAGCGCTTTAACAAAGAGCCCCGAGGGAGAGAAACGCGGAAGATGTTTCTCGTGGTACAACGTCGAAGGGGCTCCGAGATTTTCCTGTCGTGAAATATCGTCGTGTTACGTTCTCGTAAATTTCTCGCATTGAGGATACATTCTTTTCAGAGACCTCGTCACGTTCAGCCGTGTAGTATTTAAACTTCCAACGCTATCTCAAACTTCAGTTTAATAAAATGGCCATTGAAATCAATGTTATAGAAATTCGAAGTACAGTGTTGCAACAGACGCAACATTTCATAGAACATCTGTGAAATACGATAAATAGGACTAACCTTAGACACCAAATTAAATAGAGACTTCCCTAAGTAACCTTCAATCGGAACAACCTCGTTTTTTTCAAAAACTACTGTTGGATACCGACCTAATTCTTTAAGACTTCATATTCAAATATTCCTAAACGTGAGTCAGGGTCCAGACGGGAATTGTTAGCTATCTCCGATTCCGTCATCGCTTTTCCTTCAAAATATGTTTTGAAGACCTTTGGTCCTATAGAACAGCGTCGCCCTTTTGGAACCTTACTCACGAGAAGTCGGAGTCATGCGAACCTCCCACCACACTGTTGTAAAACCCTTAAAAGGGGTCTCTCATTACCAAAATCAGACAGACTAAATCAGGAATTTTGCATCAAATCGCTGACAGTCGGCATCTCGCGACAACCGTCACCCTTGAACTGTTAAAACTCCGAGCGCGCAATAGTTCTTTCTTAATAAACTGTTGTTAACCATCCACGGCATACAACATAAATTTGGTGTCAGAAGTGGGATACAACACTACCCCGATCAGTTTTCCTCCAATACATTTGTCAACGAATGGAAAATACAGGTCATCGATTTATTTACCGCAATGAATAATTCACCATCGAGAACCCCAAAATCTTACTGTCAAAGTTCATCAGTCCGTTTCACGGCTAGTAGAAACCGTAACTCGAGAAAAGCCAGCCTCAGGACTTCTACGAGCAAACATCCCATGGTGAGCATGCCGGTCGGTTCTATCCGACATTCGTCCATTGATTGGCAAGCATAGGTACCTATAATCCGTTTAGTCGATTGATCTGCCAGCGAGTAATAATAACTCGATAGGAAGAGGCAGAGAGAAGCGGGTTCGCCGCGAGCGTTTCGCAGAGACAGACGGTTTTCGGGGGTCGCGCATCCGGCTGGAATTTCAACCGCGCCTCCTTCCACCAAGGAAGGCTCGTCCGGGCGAAGGACCGAGGGGTTGTTTTCGTGTAAAGGCACGGCGTACCTGCGGCGGCGAGGGTTGGTCGGTATCAAACTCCGCGTGCCTTGAATTCCCCCCGTAATTGCATCGCGTGGCGCCACACCAGGAACGATTGCATTTTTGCCCCGCGTCGCGATATAAATAGTAAAAACCCATGTTTTACCCTCCACGTAAAAACCCTACGTCGAGGTGTCTATATCCTCTTTTTAAAGAGGTTTCTTTCTTCTTCCTTTTCCCCCGAGGATATTCCGAAACGGAGAATCCGAGACATCCGGGAACGTAGTCGTTTTCAAGGGAGATTTCATTTTCGGTATGCTAATGAGAACGGTAAATTTGGATTTTCACTTAAGACAAAGGTGGTCCGGGGCAAAGTACTTCGCCATTGTGCGAAGAGATTACACTAGTCGTGTGAATCGAATGTGTTAACGCCGGTTAAAAGGCTGATCTAAACCGAACCGCTGGTTAGGACGTAGGTGCGAGTTGTTCATTCTCAGGATCGTTGTGAGTTATGGTAATATCCGGTGTAATGCGAGACGGTCGTTGCACGGTGCGATTAAGAATTCTGTGATAAATATACGTTTACTGTGGAAAGTAGAAGAATGAAGCTAAACTTAACTCACCGTGGGCAACCAGAGTCATTAATGGCTGAACTGAGATAAACATTCAAACATTTTACTTCGGTCATTTGAATCTTAGAATTTCTTTAAATTTCTTTAACCCTTTGCTGTACCATTTATTTTATGACTGCCTATAGCAATAATTTAGAATTAATTTAGTAAAATAAAAATTGACCAGTGGTTCTTAACATATCGTATAATTTAACATAGTATTGATATTATAAAAATAATTTTATCGTGTCACTTCTTACAAAATCTTTTGCGAAATTTGAAAATTTCCCATCTAATTTACCGCATCACAAGTTTCAACCCCGCGAGGGGTTAAATCTCAAGGGAGTAATACAAATTGTCGTTGACACGAAATAATTAGACAGCTCATAAAGATGCGAAAAATATTCCTGCTCAGAAAGCTATTATACTTATTGAAACAAATTGATATTCATAGAACTCTGATTATATTAATCAGAGATTTAGTAGAACTCCTGCAATTTATAAAAAAAAGATACCTCAAGGCACATCGTAAAATCTCCAATAATTCGTAATCGTCGCACGTTGCACAGATTCCGCGTACCTTGCAGGTGTAATAAAAGACTGAAAGTCTGACATAGATTTTCTCTTTCTTCTCCGCGAAACAAACGTTTCTTGAGATCGACTGCAACTTCTTTCCCCAGGTAAACTCGTTCGATGGAGAATCGTGTGCGGCAATCGTGAGAGCAGAACATGAAACGCACTGCTTTCTCAAATACTTGGACGTGTGATACCGAGGCAGCCGAATGTGTGCAGACACGTGTTCATTCGAAACGGAACGCAACGTGAGATCTAACAGGATCGAGGGTAGAACGATGTGTCTCGAATTACTGGACAAGCACACTCGATCGACGGTAGGGTGATGTCTGGAGGTGTCGAGCCGTTATTGTGATTTCGTTGAACAATGGCGTCGGACTTCACGAAATATTACACCGTGAAATGTGGAGGGAATCAAACCGTTGCCTCGATAAAATCTTACCTTCATTCTCGGACAATTTTACCTCCCCTCCGAATGATCGATTATTGTCCATCTCTGATAACTGTCAATCGTTAACAATGTCAGGTTTTAAGTAATTTATTTTTTCTATTTCTAACTTTTAGATTACTTAAATATTAGAATTTTTATTGTGTAAGTTTAAAAGTTTCCTTAAATTTTGAAAGTTATAAAGTTTTTCGTAATTAATTGAGTTCGCAATTTGAGTTACTCAGATTGTTTGATTCATCTCTGGTAAATTGTTCACTAAGTTTCATTTTGAGAGGTCGATGAATTTAGTGTCGAAGGAATTTCTTTTCAAGAGATAGTAAATCGTTCGGAGAATTTAAATACACCCCGTGATACGCGAAGGGATATATTTTTACCGTGGGATCGGAGTATCTTTCGCCGCTGCAGGGCTTCTTAATTTCGAGCAAGAGATATTTGCTATCCGTGAGATCCTTCGACTGAGAGAAAGAAGACGCTGCTGTTTAAGTAAAGCTAATCTTCTTCGAGAGGATCGATCCTCCGTACGGCCGTTTCCTATTGAGGAAAGCTGGGAAAAAAAAGAAAGAGAGAAGGAAAGAAAGAAAGAAGTTTCGATCCGAAGAATCGTCGGACTGATACTCGACTCTTCCTCCGATTAGGTACCAAGACTTGGAAACTGACGTCTTAAAAGTCCTTCGTTAGTTTCCCAACCCACGAGACGAGAATAATCCGATCCGTTCTTCCTCCTTGCGTTCTAAGATTCTGGCTGCTCGAAGGAAACTTTAATGCCCAATCGGCTTTATGGATTTTGTGAAAGAAAAAATCCGTATACATAGGTATCAAAACGTATCTCCCTCGAGTATCGTTTTAGCCACGGCTGTAACAAGATGCGAGTCGCACGATCCATGTTTGGTGATGTGAAACGGATTATTGAAATATAACAAGTAAAACTTTATACGCAATTCACGATGTTAAACGATATAAATATCGTAGGAGTTGTTTATAAGATGCCGGAGAAAGTACTTCGCAAGAATTCTGTATAACTCGGATTACAGAATTGACTTTCTTACTCTGTGCAGCTATTGAAACGATATATTATTATGATCCTACGTATAATATCTTACTACATAATAGATATTTCCCAGAACCAACAGCAATTCGAATGCGAATCCAGTATTTCACCCCTAGGTTTTATACTCATAATCCCCATTGAGCGTACAGTCACATCTGCAATAAGAACTTTTTTCACCACTTTTTTCGTTGACAACCATATCCATAAAAAAACTCAGGTATTAAAACCAGTCATTTTGCAAACAGAAAGCTCCACCATCGAAGTATCCTTCAAAAATATGGTCTCGAGGCGAAAATTTCAGCCCAAAATCCTCCCAAATTACCAAATAACCTAGGATATTTAGGCCGAATATGGAAAAATGTGTTACATATAAAAGAATGCACATTTTAATTCCACTCTCGCCCTAAACTTGTTAATTTTTGCCAGTTTTGCCTAGTTTAGGATCAATTTAGGCTTCATACAGCCCAAAATAATCCTCAGCATTCTTATTTAGAAAATTAATCTAACAATAAGCCCAATATTAAGCCATACATTCTATAATGAGGAGTTTTAGAATTGGATTGGAATTGGAGTGACTTTAGGAGATTTAGAATTTATATGGAGTAAAATAATTATTTAATTCCTACTTGCTCCTGAAAGCCCTATTGTTAGAATAGGAGTCGACAGACTTGGAACTTCTGAAATATTTTTAGGGGATGTCAAATTAAATTGGAATACAAATTTTACCTGATCAGTCCATATAACTCCTAAAAATCGTATTTACAGGACTTTGAGGCGCGTAGACACACTAGTTGAGGATTTTGAGGTTCAAAATGGTATATATAATTAAGCGGCAAATGAGAAATCAAAAGAATCTAGGATTTGAAGTTTCTTTTTAGGCTGAACTTTTCGACTCGAGGTAGCTCATAAATACGACTCCCTTTTGATCTCCAAAAATTCAATGATATTAAACATTTCCCAGTTTGTATATCTCCAATACAGAATCACCCTCTTCCTCAAACTTTCGAAATTTTCAACCACTGGAAATTCCCAGCGTAAAATCAGTCAAAACACTCGCGTTCATTTCGGACAACGCTCGACCATGTTCCCGGAGAGAAAGGAGAATTCCAGGGTATTCACGTATCGGAGTAATCCCCGATTCGCGATTGCATCCACGCTCGACCGATCGCGGAAAGGAAGGCTAACGATTGGTCCGTGTGTAGTACAAGGTAGGCAATGGATATTGCGCCGGTTTGATCGAACGTTACGCACGGAGGCTCGAGAGGGCCGGCAATAAAAATGCCGCGTCCAGAGAAAAGGGAGATACAATGGTAACACAATGGGCAAGAGTGGATGACGGTCGACGATGTGGGGAATGAGACAAGAGGTTGGAAACGGGGGGTTGCTTCGCTCCAGTGCTGCTACAATTGGCGGCGACGGTGGTGTACCAGTCGCGGCGGTGCAATCTCATTCGCGCTCTCTCGCATGAGCGAGCAGAGAGACCGTACTCCACCCTGGTTTTCTCCTACTTTCTGCACCTATACACTTTTACTTCCCCCTTTGAACTTTTACACTTACCGCATCTAACCTTTCCCTACGCTTTCTCTGCCATTTTCGGACTTGAATCTCCTCACTCTACCAACCCTCTACTTCCTAATTATTCCGGAGGAATGGACAATCGATGCGACGCTTTTAAGTTCATTCATATCCGCAGAGATTTTGTTAATGCGAAGATGCTATTGGAGCGACGTGTATTAAAAGGGTGCTCCATTACTGATGTCTCAAAAACGTGGAAGTATTTTCAATGAAGTTAGAGAATCTTGAAGGAATTTGAAAATGTGGACGTCGAAAGAATGGTAAAATCTACTCGAACCCTCAAAATCTGACGAATTAAGACAGAAGATCTCTAACATAAAATGTCTGAGAGAAATTCTTTGAATCTAGAATTGAAAATGTGGACGTCGAAAGAATGGTAAAATCTAGTCGAACCTTCAAAATCTGACGAATTAAGACAGAAGATCTTTAACATAAAATGTCTGAGAGAAACTCTTTGAATCTAGAAAATGAAAAATGGTCTGAGAGTAATACTATTTCTCTCGAGACATCCTACTACCTGAATTCCATCCTCTCGATGATCACACTCAAACTACAGATCCGTTGCGTCAACGATGAAATCACCGGGACCATTCACCCTCGGAAGTCACTCAGCGTCGTACAATCGCCTCTTGCTTCTTTACCATTCTTCTCTTCTCTTCAGACTCTCCAGCACCATCGTACAGTCTCTTCCTCGGCATCGATCGAACGTGTTCTCGTAGGACGAGAGAGCACGAACAGGTGGGTGTCGAAGCAAAGATAAGAGGAGAAAATGATTCGGCTGGTTGGCTGGCTCGCGGTAAAATCAAAACGTCGTATAAACCGTCATCGCTTTCCTCCTCGTACATGATATCGTCTTTCTATCTAACGATCTCTCCTTCTCTCATTTTCTCTTTCTCTCTTGTTTCCCTCTCTCTCTCTCTCTCTCTTGTTTCTCTCGTAGGCCGTCCGCGTGTTACACGGCTCCCAAACAGGTGGGCGTAAAAAAGACGACGGTGGAACCTCGTAACAGGAACACCGATATTCTGTTAGCCAGATATGCCGCCACGCCGTCGGACGATGCACGCGGGAGACGACGAGCGCACTGAATGGAGTACAGAGAGAAATCGGAGCATAGATAAGCCGCCGTCACCTACAGCTCGTTCATGGTGCTCGTAACCAACGGCCTGCCCGTGAATGTTACGGTATGTAGAAGAGGCTCCTGTGTCGTTTACACGGCCGGCAGTAAATTTAGATCACCGACACTCCACGTTAACCCCTCGTATCCTCGGCCATGAGTGGAGAATTCGCTCGTTCTGAGCGAATTTTTCTAAAGTAATTTTAGAACCGGTGAAACCGTTCGAGAACGTCTCTCGCGGACTGCTCGGTAATCATTTTGGGCAAATCGTTTTGCCGGAGGAGGACCGAAGGAAGTGGCAATTTGAAAAGGCGAAACGAAGAGTGAGATGTATAATTGGCAGGCGAGAAGCAAGAAATGGCTACGCAAACGATATTTCCTAATCCGACAGTGGACAATTATCTGGTCCGTCAGAGCACGACTCATGGATGGCAGACAGGCGTATACGCTTGAGAAACGAGCGACGGGACGGCTTAAATTTAGTGACTCCCTTTAACGGCGGCACCGCGGCTCGTCCAACTGTGTAAACGCACTGTGTTCTTTCGCTGATCGTAACGTAACTCTTGCGAAGATCGAGGAGGGGTTAAACGGTCCCGTTTATTGCGGATGATCGTCTGGGATTGAGACGTTGCAGACACTTGCTCGTTGCGTTTGAAGTTTCGCGGTATTACTTTTAACATAGAGAGAATTAAGTATTGCTATGATACGTATATATTTTTATCTTAATGTTTTTCCTCTCTATAATGATGGGATTTTAGTAAAAAAAGTTTCGATCTAAACGTCATTATGGTCGAAACAGGCACGGCATTCAGCGTGTTAATTATCATTTGACTCTTGTTCACGTATTTCAAAGACCTCTTTTCTCGGGTAGAGTAAAACAAGCACAGAAACGAATCCGTAAAACCTTATCACTGTTTTTTTAATTAAAGTTCTCCTCGTTAATTAATGCCAACGATCCATTAAGAAGGCCCCGGCTGCAACGCACCAATAATATTAAGATAAAAGCAACAACATAATCCCGAGCTCTTGAGAGTGCATCGAAACGGGAACAAAGTTGGGCAAAAGCGTGTCGCAAGCAGGCTAATGTTCGTCTTTTGCAACGTCACCGCAGAGAAGTTGCCCGTCGTTTCGAGGTAAGCGACGACACTCGAGATGCGGAGTAGAAACTTCAACAGTGACGGGGCGCCGCTTCAAACATAGAGACTCTTGAGAAAGTTTTATGATTAAGGAATTAATTACGACGGGGATCTCCTGTTTCGTTAATGACCGATTAGAGGGATACCTCGAGTGCCGTCGAATAAAGGGCCGTCTCAATAGCTGGAGATAAATTTCTTGACTCTCTCGGTCGAACAAACTCCACTCGGTAATTTCGACCTGGCCGATCTTACATTAGCAGCAGGTTCCGCGAGTCTCGGGAACTTCCTTGCAATTTTTTTCACAGCGAGAGTTTACCGAGCGGAACGATGCTGGTAGTAAAACGAGAATTCCCGTGGATGGAAGACGGTACGTCAATCGAATGTCTTCACGGTAACCAGTCCTTGATGAAGCAAACTTTTATTTTACTTTCGAATTTCATCCCAGAACTTCACGATTCCCGTAGCTATGATCGCGCGAAGGAAAAACCTTCGAGTACTCTGCATGTAAATGTGAAAATCTCCTCAACGTAGTCTCCAACGTTGAAGATTCATGTAAAGACGAGACTCACGAATCGATAGGTCAATCGAGATCGGAGCCAGAATAAAAAGTAAACGCCGATTTGTATCTCGATCGATTGATCTCCGCTAAGTAAGTCAACTTACAATATGTCAGTTCACTGACCCACCGTCGATCGTCTGATGGATAACGGGCGGATAGACGATCGTGGTTAGACACACGATTAATTAGTTTCCCGAGATGTCCGATAACCTCCATCGAAGAGACGTCAATTTCGGGACTAGAAGACCCAGCGGCGTTCATCATCTATGAACGTCCCGTAAAGCCCGGTTAAATCATCGAATATACGGACGAAACTGACAAGATCAAGAAGTTCGATCGGTATATCACTTTGTACCTATGAGGAGAAAAAAAATGGGACCTCTAGTAAGATGTCAGAGCTGTCAGATCGGAAGCGGAACGATAACAGATTCCGATGTACCAACATCACTCTCGTCGCTCGAACTCGAGAGATTTTTCTTCCACCTTGTTCCTCGTGTTGTCTAATTAAATCCTTCGCCTTAACTGACTTTGTGGCGTGTACTGACAACGGTCAGCAATCATCGTCCGTCCCTTCTGAAGGAGCGAACGACGTTTTTCGCGCCTATTAATTAAAGTAGCAGGTGGTATCGTTCGGACTTGAACATATAACTTGGATATTTCTTCCGTCGTTTTCACGTAGAATCAAAGGAGAATGTGTGAGTGTATCTAACAAACCCATCGCTCATGTCTCTCCCTTGTTACGTTTCCCACCTCGCTTGGTTATTCCCCTTTCCTTTTCTAACTTTCACGACGTCTTTATCAGTCACCTAGAAAGGCTCTACTTTCGCCTTGTTAGTAAAGTAAATACCACGCTGGATGGTTTAGCCTCGGTGCATCTGCTTCTCACGATACGAAGAGAACCGAAACGTCACTCCAAGTGGAAGACGAAACGTAGATGGAATAGAAAGGGTGAAATGTGGGGGTAAAGGGAGAATCCACCCGATCGAACGTCAGGTTACCAGAGCTGCACCGGTCAGACAATTAGGCGACGATCCGAGTTCGTGAGCGTTTCGATCCTAAACAAATAGGCTTACGATGATCCGTAATGGGATGACGGCGTGTCACGCGCTATCCCATAAATCCTTTTACGATGCGTACTCCTAGTTACGGCAGGGGGCAAAGGGGTGCAGCTAGACAAATGTTGAGTCAGAAGATTCCCCTTGGTGATAATAAATAAGTATATCGACGTTTACGATGAATTTCGGACGGATTTTATATTTTATTGTTATAGAGTGCAGAATAATGGAAGGACTATGCATGTCGACGTTTTCTGCTAATATTCGTGTAGAACATTTATGGATATGGTGCGATCGAATAGATAGCAGCTGTGACTACTCCGCGGGAGGTTCGTATCCCACAGTTGCTACAAGTTTCTCATGTAATATGTATACTGTGACCTACGTGATTTGGCAGTCACCTGAAAATGTAGGCTTTAAAGTGTACTGCCATAACGGTCGATGGGTTAAAAAGATTTCGCGATTGCACGAGTTCTTTTCCGTGGTAGATTTTTTCTGCGCGAGCGTATAATAAAGAGTTTTATTTGTAAATGCTAGTTACACGTTAAATTTGTTTTACTCATTGGAATTGGATATTATTGCAGTGACAATTCATTGAAATAGATCTTTAACAAGTAACAAAAGGACGTTGTATAATTACGTCTATCACGTAAGTTCGTAATTCTGCTCCAACTCCTGAAAATATGAACAGGATAGAACTGTTAATTACGGAGTACCCAATTTCTGTGCTGAAAAGGAGCAAAAGGAGAAAAGCGGTCCAAAGACTCACTTCTTGGCGCAGGAAACTAGCTTCCATCTCGAAGAGCATTTCTCTTTCTCCCGGTCTTCTCTATGTCCCTCTATTCGGGGTATATACGTGGCTCTAGACGTCAGTTGGCTTATGTCACTCGGGATTAGCGCTGTTTGGACAGAGGAAATTAACTACTACACCCCGGACGCGCCATCTGCGTGGGCGTGCACGACATTGTGTCGCGGGCATCCCCCTTAAGATTTCGGGGCAATGTAATTCAGTGCCGAAACCGATCCTGAGGGGGTCGTCCGTTCGGAGTGACATCGCCATTTCCGTGATTAGAAGTGACCTAGGGGTCGGTTCGTTTGACTCTGCACTAGCGACGTCTCTGTTGTACTTTTATCCTTGGAAATGGGGTGTCAATGATATTAAATTAATATCAACTTTATTACAGTCTCGCTAATCCCGTCAACGTGTTACTCGATCGGATACGACTTATTACGAAAAACAGGCACTCCCTTTCGAAACATTCGGCCACAAACAAAGAAACTTCACGAGATAATTTCCGACGTCGTTGGAGAGTTAACTTTTAATTAAAATTCTTAACGAATACTTCGAAGACTTCGAGCAAAAAGTACATGAAAACGAGTCCCAAAGTTGCACCTGCAGGTGGACCGGAGAGTGAGACAGAGCGATTCATAAATAAAGATCGCGTCGAGACTGTTGATCGATTTTGTAAATAAAGATCGCTCTCGGTTTGCAATGTTGGTCCAGCAAATCGGCAGCGGCGACGTCGACGGTGATCCTGCTGGCTCGATTATCATCGAGCACGCAGGTAGGCGCCGAAGGAATCTCGAAGGTAGAAGAAGAACAAGACCGACCGTCGAAGAGGAGGATGAAAGGAAGAAGGAGCCACAGGTCGAAGCCATGGTGCCCCAGGTAAGATTTTCGCACCCGGCGGTAAGCTCGTTAGCGAGAGATTGCGATCAATGACCGAAGATGAACGCGTTCACACGGTAAAGAGAAAGAGAGAAAGAGCAAAGTAGAGGGCGAGAGAGAAAGGTGAAGAGAGACAAAGAGGAAGAGGGCAAAAATGAAAGAGAGAGATAGGAGAAATGATTGAAAGAGTAACAGAGAAAGAACAAGGGAGGACCACTGGAACAGGGAGGATAGAAGATACTTTGCAAAGCGTATGCTCGTTAGTGCAGGGCCTCCTTGCATCGATCCTTCTCTCTTCGTTTTTCTCGCCTCACCTTTTATCCTCCCCCCATATTCCGTTTCTCTTTCCCTCTCTCTCTCCCCCGTCCCTCTTAATACGTGTTATTCGATACCACCGTAGGTGGTTACGGTGGTAATTGCGTTCACACTTAACCACCTCGTCCATTGGAGGATAACGATTGGTTGGATATCGTGAATCGAGCGGTTCTTTTTAGCGAGCTACGAAATGTCGGAGTAAATATACTCATAAGACGAGAGGGAAGTTCCCTTCTGCTGCCAATCTCGAATACAATCACGGCTGAAAAGCAACCAACCAACCGCACCGACGGTGATTCTCAGCGTTCTTGTAAAATCCACCGCCCCGGGCTTCAACATAATAAACTCGCGAATGTCGGAAAACTGCGAGTTAACGCGGCGCGACATAAAAGCAGCCGAGGAGAGAAATACACGCGGTTACGACTACTCCCCGATTTCATAGCCTGCTGCATAATTCTTTGTAACGTTTTATGCAGAACACACAGTCGGCGATGGCGGTAAAGTTACAAGGTCGCGGTAAGTAAAACTTGCCCGACGGTTTAACGCGACGTAACGAGGTTCCTCGGAGGACAAGGACGTACAGAGTCATGGTAATTTCCCCGTAATGAAATCAATTTCATTGCTCGGTGTGCAATCAACTATTCCCAGGAGAGAATGTTCCGTGAGACCTGTGTATTCGTCATGGCCGTTTATCGTCACGAATGAAATTCAAGATCGATAAACTCTACCGAGCAACTTTGCGAATAAGGCAAACCTTTCTGCAGTTTTTTTCACGACGAAAGATCACTCGAAGCGAACCATGCGAATAATAACAACGTGAAACAACGGGGTAACGGCGAATGGAATGGACGACAATGGCACAAGAATTTTTTGTTGAATTTGTTCCATGGAGAACGGTTCTCCAGGGGAACTATCTATCGGTTTATCTCTGTGAAACGAAAACTTCGTCGATCTCGTTGATAAACCGAGACTATTTTACAAGGCAGAAGGATCTCTATGTTCGAGGTTTTGATCTTTCTTTGCATCGGTGAATCGATAAATAAAATACACGGGGATATACTCGCGGGAATGACTTTGGGGTAGCTCAGAACGTGTAAAGGTCATTGGAAATGGGGGCGCTAGATATTCACGAGGTTGCTAGGGTCGGGACGAAATAATATTGCAAATTCAATTCGGCCCATAGGAGCCTGTTCGGTCTCTGAAGATCTATGCAAATAGAACGGCGTGTGCCGACATAGAAAAACAAGTAGGAGTTTGCGGATCCGCCGGTACCGCTCGAATGCAAATATTTTTCAAAGTGGACATTGCTCGAGGGCATTGAGTTTTCGAGTTGTCGCATTCCGTCGAATCTAAATATCTCCGAAGTTAAAGAACCTTTTGCAACGTTAACTTTCGATCCTGATTTACAAAGTAAGACACTTCAAAGAATAAGAAAATGCCTCAAGTTTTCTTAGAATCTCCTAATTGTAAGTATCGAGCAGAAGGTAGAAAAGTACGGTTCGATTGCATCGAAGAACGGGACGTAATCGAGCGTGAGACACACACCGTCGTACGCGAGGAGGGTGCTTTTACCGAATCAATAAAATTTAACTATCTCCATCGTTCTTCCCCTGCTCGAACGAGCATTTGGCTCGGAGCGTTTCGCGCACTCCAGCTAGATTCGACTCGTTCGATTCTTTCTATCTCGTGTACAGCTTATCCGGGAAAAAGAGTACCTACCCTTCGCGACTCCTGCAGTATCTACATAATCCGATGTATGCTGACACGGAGTTTCGTACGGGGTCGAAGATCTATGCGAAATCATTGAACGGCCCCCCGTACATTCTAACCGGACCGAACCCTCTATTTTTATTATGTCTACCGGGAAATCTAGTTCTCCCAGTTTCGCCTATGAGGAACCATCTGGCGAATGATGCCGCCGTCGCAGGTAATCCGGTAAACATCGGCGGTTGAGCCCCAATTAGTGTCTGTTTGCTCTTGCCTCTCCTTCCGCTCGATGTCGTTTCTTCTTCTATATCTCCCTCTTTATTCCTTTCACCTTCTCTTTCTCTCTTCGTTTTTAATTAAAACGTCGAAGAAGTCCTGTTTGATCGGCATCGTGAAAGCCCGTCTATGAGTTGCTTTTGTGAGACGCGTACCACTCGGAACGGTAGATACGCGCCTCCAGAGTGCACCGTTAATTCCGGGGAGTGCAATTTGCAGGTGCGCTTACGTGCCGGTTTGATTTTTTCGAGAGAGAATTGTCTAATGATTAGAGTGATTAAAGTAGAAATTGTGTTTGTTGGAAAGAAACGAGTTGCTTCGATGTCGACCATTCGCGGTTTGCTCGTTGAGCTGAAAGACGAGTGGATATCGTAACTCCGGCGGAAATTACGAAGCAAGGGAAGCGAATTCTTTATACATTTTATATAAAGTTGTCGCAATGGATTGGCTCTGTTTTGAGACGGACTAATTATTTTTTACTGGCGTAAGACAATATTTAACTTGCCAGTAATGTGTGTTGAAACACTGTGGAGCTAATGTGATAGAGTCATGGGGTTCATGCGCACACCATATGGTGCAGTAGTCCGGTGGTATAATTGGTGTAAAAGAAGCCCAGTAATGTATAAGTGAGTCTTACTTTGTAACGTTTAATAAAATATTGGAATTTAATACTAACGCCTACTTGTCAATGACTCCATTAGAATAATTGAAAAACACCGTCAATGAACGGAGATAAATCAACAAATCCCCCACGGAAATAGAGTTGTTGTCCCTCTGGCGACGGTAGAACGACAAGAGTCTAATATCATAACGAACAACTGACGGCAAATTGACCACGAAACAAATAGTCAAAGTTAGGAATTCCAGAACGGCGTCCAACGCCATTCGAAATACAGAGCAATTATTCGTGAAATGGAAAGGAAATTATGCAACATACGTGGTATGGAAAAGGGACGGCAATATTTCGAGGTTCGAGTATGTCGCGATTAAGCCGGTATTCCCACGGACATGCTTTGTATTTACTAAATTTCGCTTTGTTTCTTCCACGGCCGTTCCTTCCTATTTCCGTAGCGACATACGAGGATCAATTGTTGGTGAGGTTTGCATTCTACATTGCATGCGTTTCGAGCAAGAAAGGAATTTGAATGTAAATGCTTTGGTCGCCTCGGTTGCATGTTTTCCTAGAGTAAACTGATGGAACATGCAACGTCGAATGCAAATGACGTCCTGGCGGTCATTGCAGATTGCCACGGAAATATATAAGGCAGCGTACAAAGTAAGGAAAAGAAGAGGAGAGAGGACAAAAAAAAAGAAAGTAACGGCCACGATGGTATATACGAACGTTGAAGCTCATGCACGATTATAATAAATTGCTCCGATCGGCGTGCGGATAAGACCGAGGGGAACGATCGTCAGAATTGTAACCTTTAAGCTCGTCGAGCCTTCCGAGAACCTTTCTCGCGCGAGACAATGCTCGAGCGAGCTTAAAAATGACAGACAAAGGAGAGAACTCGTGCCTCGGGAATATTTAAAACAACCACTCCCAAACTACGAATAATTTGACAGTCTCCAGTGCGAAACTACCGGGGCATTCGCTAAAAAAAAAAAATCATCAGTCTCGATTCATTGCAACTTTAAGCAACGAAACTATCCGAATCTCTGCTCGAAAGTTTAAAACGATCACTCACAAAACACTTTCAATAGTCACTTTCAATACCCTCTAATATAATACTTATCACTTAAGACTCACTTCGTCAAAATCAACGTTCATTTAAAAGTTCATTCTCCGACCACAATCGCGATATCCTCCAAGAAATATTTTCCCGCTGCGTGCACTCGGCAGATTACCAAAAGCTCGTCGAGCCTACGAGATTGTTCGAGATCGTGAAACGATTCTCGACGATCGAATAATTTGAAGAACGAAAGCCCCGAGGCAATTCCTCGTCATCGGAAAGTCCGCTCGATGTTTCGAGGCAATTCCGTGGCTGGTAAGGGCTTATCACCGGGTGGCACGGCATCCAACGGCCTCGACACGGGAGTCGGCCTCGTCCTATGGAACCAACCGAGAGAGGGTGGTTCCAGGTTTCTCTTTCCACCCCATCGTGGCTTCTCCGGACTGGAAGCGCGCGGCCCACCGTTCCCTCCCACCTTTCCGCTTACCACCTCCGACTCCCACCCAGATTCTCGCTCCTTGAATTCCACGAGGAAAGGAGGATCGATAATGGATCCCAGCCGGCTTTCCAGTCTATTCTATACGCATCATTTGACACCCGGTAGATGCGAAGAAAGCGGCGAAGAACCGCGAGTGAGATCCAAGGGGGGTCAGGAGAGAACGAGAGAAGGAATTCAATAGATAGAAATCACTGGCATTGTCGAGGCGCTCTATATGACACGACGAAATCGTGGAAAATGAGACTAGGAAGAAGCGAGAGGGAGGGTGGATGAGAGGAAGAAAAATTATATCGAGCCGACAATCCCTTAAGATCCACCGTAGGAGCTCTGGCTCTTTTTATCCTCAGGTTCCTCTCACCCTCTCTGTTTCACGAGGGTCAAGTCCCTCGGCTCGCGAGTAACGGTGGCCGAGATACGTTCTGACATCGACGAAATCCTCGCTAAAATACCTCCGTTCATACTCATTTCCTCTCTCGACGCGACTCGCCATAATCCCGTCTATACGAATCCTGGAGAAAGGAGCCGGTCTGCGCTCTCCCGGGGATTCACTCGCGCTCGATGCTTCTCCATTCTCGCATTGTCGATCGTTTCTGCAATTCCCCGTGGTCCTTCGTCACCTTTCGCATCGTCGAAACGCTCCATTTATAACGGAACTTCCGTCCAAACACGGCAGATCTTTCAACGATAGCAAGAATCAATTTTTCGCTTCTCCGTTCCGCCATCTTGGAGAACAGTCACTTCTCTCGAGAAGCCGTCCTTGCTTGAGAACTCAAGTTCTTCGAGTATTTCAAATCAACATCCTTTCATCCATCATCGTTATAGTTTCAATACACTAGATACCTGTCCTACAAAATTTACAGTCATACGTAAATCTAGCATCTTCTATCGTTTTAGCTCGCACACAAGTCCTCTCCAACCACCGAGATTGTTTTTCCCTTCGATGAAACAGAACATTTCCCAGTGAGACGACTTAGCGGAAGCAATTCATTCTTTTCTCGGTTCCGTTCCTTTTTTTCGCCCCTAGAAACGTACATACGAGGTAGCAGCGAAACAGGGTAGCTGGGTCCGTGGCAACGTGCGCCACGAGTTTTCGAGACCGCCGAGGCGAGATTATAATTATGCAAATGCTCTGTTGCGGGTAAGAAGAGAGCGAGCAACAGATGTCTGGAACGGCATCTCCTGGAAAGAGCGTCTCGTTCCTGGCACGACGATGCTCGTGGCTCCAGCGGCCGACGATAGAATACGAGGTGGGGCTAAAATGAAGCATGGCTCGGAGACGTCTTGTATTCCCGGGCCGTGGCTTTCGGTTTCGTGCAACACCGAAGACGTTGCTGAATTCTTCCATTCCCTCGCCGTCGACAGGTGCCACAGATTGCGCATCGGGACGGCCCTGAAGCACCTGTGTTTCTTTTTATGAAACCCACGGCCCCGAGTACCGGGAATTGCTTCTCTCATCCACGGTAAACCGATACTCTCGTGCCGGTTTTATTTGTTACTCTCAACCGGGAAGAAAATATTCCTTGCTGGAATACACGTCGAAGGGCGAGCTTGAGAATCTTGAGATATGAAAAATCCACCGTGAAAACGTACGATCTTTTCTCTCGGTGAAATATGAAACATTAACTTCACCATGGTATCTCGAGGGGATGAAGAATCGAACGGAGAGGTCCGATGATTAATTCTACGTTAAAATTTTTCGGTATATTCTATAAAAGAAAGCAACGAGCTGCAAGGATCATACGATTTACACTCTTTGGTACACGAGGACACGGTTAATCCTCCGTTGCAAGCATAGAAGTTACCGAATACGTTTCAAAGCTCGGAGGCTAATTGGAAGTTACGAGCATCGCCACGAGCCTGCATGAAGCCATTCGTGGCATTTCCAGTTGTCTCGTTTATAAATCATTCCACCCCTCATGATCCCGCACGTAATATAGAAGACGCTTCTTCCCCGATCGCTGTGTATCCGAGGGGACCACCACCTCGTCCCTTGTCCTTCCTCCCTATTTTTCCATCCTTTCCTCCATCTCTCAACCGTTGTCTCTCTTCGTGGATTCGTACGAGCGACCGTTTTCCTTCGAAGGAAGCCAGCAAGAAGAGCCTTTTATTGTGCAGCACGGAGTTCGACGAAGAATTCTTATTACAACCGGGGGTGGCTGGTGTCCCCTCTACCTCTCCGTGAAGAAATCTCATTACCTCGTGCGGGGATAGAATTGCGTTGACGAAAAGTTCGAAAGGAGGTGTTAAGGCTCGCGCGAAAAGGAGAAAATCGAAGAAGACAAAGTCCATCCGGCTGGACCAACCACCCTTCTCCTCTCTCCTGGAGCAGAGAGGGATGAAAGAAGGGAGAGAAAAGACGAAACTCAATTTTCCACGGATAATAAAAAACAGAGTATTACTTAGAGACGCTGGATGAGCGGAAATGAAGTTTACGCTCGCCGGATCGGCACGTTTCGGTCTCTTCGTCCAGTAGAGACTCTTCGGGGTGTTGCAACGTTAGTGAATTTATCTGGTAATTTCCAAGGAAGGATTTACCGAAGCGAGGGCTTATTAATCGAGAGAAGTATCTACGTTCTACGTCGACTCCGATGGTTTTGTTTGCCAAGCGTTTTCCAACGAGGTCGTTGGAGATAAGAAGAAGAAAACTGATGGTTGCTGAGATCATAAACGCTGGGTACACAGTGTGTACAAAAGATTAATGATACGGTGGTATCATTGCGCTGGAATGTATCACGGGGTTCATTCGTCATCTCGTTCTTGGATCACATCCATTCCGTGACTTACTATTTATTACGTCGACGAATCTCGCCGTATTTTCTTACGAAAGTCACAATGTGCATGAGAAATGTCCTGCTTCTATTCCTAAGCGTCAGCTTTCGCCATTTTCTCGTAAATAATAGTTAACGTTCTCATAATTGACCACTCTCCATCGAAGGTGGTAGTTAATTTAAAAAATATTATATTATAATTACATGGGACATTAAGCTCGACGATATATCGCAAAAATGGATCAATGAAATGGTCTTAACAAGAAGCAACGGGGAATGGGAAAGCAGGGTGGCGGAAAATGGATCAACTGTAATTACAGGCGAACGAACATAGGAACTGTACAGACAGCATGTTTGAAACGATCCATTAAACTATCAACCGGTCACTGATTTACGTTTCCGTGTTTGTATTTTATACCGCCATATTATAACAGTTAAATCGAGAACGTAAATCAAGCAGAGTTGGATACGGCTTTATACAAACTTACGTTCTCCTAGGGCATTTCGTTATCTCCTGGTATTTTTCAGAGTCGACTCTCGAAATTGGTGACAAATCATTTCCTTTTGCCGGTGAGATATTTTTGTGCGACCACTGATAAATAACCAGGATTTTCATGATAATGTATCTTCACACATGAACGAGCCAAGTAGAGGTAAATTATTTCGCATTAATCTACACAGATGTCCGATCGATCAAAGCGAAAGATTGGCAATCGTTATCGTTTAAGGCGTGCCTCAGACGTTGAAATAAAAAGGAATATTCTTAGCGCTTATGTTGGAGGTTTTTCTTTCCTCCTTTTTTCTCAAGATCTCAGAACGTTTCACCGTGAAATGCATGTTACCACCGAGGAAGAAGCAGCGTCTTCGCTTGATTAATCCTTCCTGTTTCGCAGCTTTGGTATCCGTCTTCGAGCGGACTCGTAGCGGCAGATAATACCTTACGCGGGTGTTATCTACCAACGGAGAGAGAAAGAGAGAGAGAGAGAGGAAGATAGTCGCGGTACTTGCATCAAGCGAATTGCGAGACAGCGTAGAGGCCCGGATGAGATACGGAAACGCGGAGAGATTCGGATGGAGAAGTGAACGGCAAGGAGGAGATGCGATTGTAAGCAGGAGTGTAAGAGAGAAAGAGAACCCGCGAGAGGGGAAGGGTTAAAGAGAGAACTCAGGCCGAAACTTGGATGTAATTACTCCCGTCTAGCGTGTAAACTCTCGTCTTGTCATAGTTATCTATGTTGCCGGGTTCAGCTGCGCCAACGGACTCGAAATTACTCTTGCTTCCTTCTGCCGACTAATCAACCGCGGCTTTTCCAGATAAAGTAAGAATCCTATTAGCACCGAAGCTAGCAACGACGGCTACCAAACTCTCTCCAACCAACGACCTCTCCTGTATCCTTCCGCGATCTCTATCCGATCGGTGATATCGTGTAATTATCCTGCGGACATGTGTCTACCTTCGCCGAGCACTATCGAGTGCGATAAATTCATCGTTTTACGATACCTACCGGAAGAAAGTATGCGAATCATTGTTCAACTTCTATCGTACAATCGACGAGCTCGATTCGAGTTTGTCGGTGCTCTCGTTTCTACGACCGGACCGGGAACGTAAATGCCATGATCCGGACGTAAATATATCGAAAGAACGAAAAGACATTTCACACTGGGGCGGGATTTCAATGACGAAATAAATATAGCGAGCTGTCGCGCAAACTTGTTCGCCAATGTAGCAGCAAGGAGATACCTCTCGCGCTTCCATACACGCGTATATATCTCGCGCAGATTGGATTGCATCGCACTGCATTTGGTCCGATCGACAATGCACCGTTTACACCTTTATATCATCAATCAACTCGGTCAGGTAGCGCAGGTGTATAAACGGGCGGCATCATTCCAGATTGATCGATGAGCCACCGAAATGGAAGAGCGCAGGAGACAGAGGGAACGAGAGCAGAGAGAATGAGAAGAGACGAACGATAGAAAGAGTGACACAGTCGGAGGCTCGTCTATATTTTAACGAAAAAGCTCGACAGAGCGTTAAAATGGGCCGTCAACGTGCCTCGGGGCGAGGGTATTAATTACGAAGCGATGGACATCCGGCGTAGTAGCACCGATCCCTTCTGGAATAATACGCCAGGATTCCTCGCTGACGGCGGACATTACACCGAGAAGATAATTCTGGCTTGAAATGAAGAAGACAAATTTCCTCTCATTGAAAATTATTACCGAACCTCAGTTGACCGTGCAATCGTTAATTTGTTCGATTCTAACTGCTATGGTCATTTAACCCGAAGAAATGCCGCTTGAGATGGACCCCGAGCGTCAATACTATGATATTATACATCACATAGATGCATTTCCTTCGATTATCGATGAAAATATTGTATTTCGATCATTTTTATATATAGTACATACTAAGTGTTGGAAAATATAATCACCAACCTCTTCAATTTTAAATTGTAATACGTTTAAAATCAGTACCATCTACACGCAATTGTTTTTTTTTGTTCTCGTGCCACGCGTGCTTAGTGGCTTCCTCCGTGCTGTCTGTTCTGTTCCGGTTTTGTAAAAGTTAGGACGTTTTTGTAGAAATGTAACCAGTGATATTATATAAGTGAAATATATATATTCTTTTGCAATAAAAGTGATTGTCGACTTATTTCCGAACACGCCAGATATACAAACTCTAACACTAAGGAAACAATGAAGTCTGAATAATAGTCCTCCAGTTTGTATCCTCGATCGGTAAGATACGTTACATCGATTGATTTCGAGCGATTATAAAGTTGTTTGTCGTCCAATCTCCACCGATACGTTCCTTCGTTTTCAAGAGCACTCGAGAAGGTATTACACGCTACTCTCGCGATAGAAATTGTCGTCCACGAGGAGAGATCCAGGAGAAGGACGAGGTTTCGCCGTAGAACTTGGCAATCTTCATGGTCGTGTACGGTATCGACCGAACGGGGCGAACTTTAATTTACCGAGACCACGGGTAAACAATTAAAAGGAGTGGATATAGTAAACGAAGAAACGAGAGTCTACGGAATGGTTCTTCGAGTAGCATGGGGCGGAACTAATAACATCGAGAACCGATAAACGCGAGTTACGACGTCTGGTTAACATTCCGCGAGCGACTTACCTCGCATCGGAGAACATTCTTCCCCGTCGATCTATTCTAGTAAGAGATCGAGATCCTACGTTAGGTAGCACGCCAACTACCTACATGCCTAATGTCTCCGTTACTTCGTACGCGTTACGACCGTATCCTGTTCAGATCTCACTCTCTCCGGGATAAAAATCGGAGCGGAAGATCTCGCTGGGTGGACGGAAATATTTTATAATTAAAATTACTTCTTCCAGACGCTTAATTAGTCCTGCTTTTTACCGACGTAATTTAGATGCTTTGGCTTCGACTTTGTAATTTCAACGACCCCTTTGTGTACTGGAAGATACTCCAGAAATGGTCAAACTTTCATGGACGAAACGTGGATAGAAGTGTCTCCGGAATAATATAATTCCGGAAAGTAGTGCTTTTGGGAATTCTTCGTTCTTTCTATTTCTACGAGAATTGAGCAGGAACATCGTGAATATTGCACGCTTATTGTCAATGGTGCACGATATCCGTTGGCAGTGACGTTATAAAGCAGGTCCATAAGATCTCTCACAAGTTTCAGAGTACCTCTATGCAACGGAGCTTGAATCGTAAGACATTCGTTCTCCGGTTTTAAAATTCCGACAGTTGCGCTCAATTACCAGAGAGTCGAAGAACACGAGCGCCTCGGAAGCTGCACGTTTCTTAGTGACGAAATAGTCACAGAGTCGAGAGCAAGAGCGGTGTCGTTTATTTCCCCAGGGATAGGAGAACGAGTACGTATTCCGCTCTTAACGAGATTATTGTCGCCACGGCGTGGACGTGCCGAGCGATGCGTATCGATATACCCAATCACCAAGCGGCAAGTACGAATGCGCGTACCTACATTGTATTATACATATATACCGTCCTTTCTCGTATTCTCGTTTTATCTCGACTGCTTTTCGTCGCTCCAAACGAGAGACTTTCACGAACCCGGCACAATAACGCGCCTCCTCCTATGCACACAATCAAAAAACCCCGTTATCCATCGCGGTGCCTTTTCCTTATCCCATCGTAGATCAAATATTTTTTCCAAAGGACCTACGCCCGGTGAAGTGGAGCTTGAAATTTCTCGTTTAATTAACCACCCAAGTTACGATCACCCATGATCGCGCCAAGTTAAATAATAAACTCGACTAACGATACGACCTAACGATAAACCTCTCTAAACCTCTCTCACCGATCGGTCGAAGCCTACCACCTAATCGATCCCACCGTATAATCACCTATCCGTGACACGTCGAACCAACGATAATAGCCGCGTCGCTGAATCGAGGCCGCAATAAGTGCCACGCAACGTCCTCCATTTTCCCCGTGAATTCCCGCGTGGTATCGGATTTCGCGATAGAAACCAAGACCGATAACGGTAGACGGGAACGTCGTGGCACGGAGCAATCATCCCCATTCTACCAGGAAGACCGGCGCCTCCTCGTCTCTTCCTGAGGAACGGCGTCGTTGGTCGAGGCGCGATACCAACTGGAGATGGCCCCGTCAGCCAGACGCGACAATAAAGCTAATTGTGGCCCTAACGTGAGAAAGCCTCGGCCGTGCGCTCGTATACGAGAGATTTCAATTACGCCTCGTTATGCCGGCAGATGGGCATAATAGTCCTTCTAGCGTTGCTGCCGACACTTTAGGCGTACCGGAGAACGAGGCGAAACGCCTACGAACTTACACAGTGCCCCGGGCACCCGGACTACCGACCTCGAGGAACACGTTGAACCTTACGTTTCGGCACTTTATGGCCTCCCCTTGAAGAATTATTGCGTTCGTTCTTTACTCGACTTCGAGCTCTCTTTCTTTTTTCATGATTCCGTTATTTCGATCCAACCGAAAAGAATTTATTCGATGTTGGTGAACAAATGTCGATAGCACGAGTAAACGATTTGGACGTTGATAGAGTCGAATAGCGATACGATAATTGGTGACGTGAAAGTGTTTCGTTGAGATTGTGGCAAAAACGGTGGAAATTATGTGTTACGAGGCGTTCGATGGGGACCGTTAATTTTGAAGTAGATGGTGAGTTTGTCGCGAAAATGTACGCCTCGAGTAGCGGTTCGCGGGAGAAATTGATACGTTATTCGCGGCAAGAACACCGACGATATAATCAACATATTTACTCGCAGGGAAAAACAAGTAGCGTGCAACGAGCGTATTTATGCGCAACGGCGAAAGGTTTAACGAGGTGCCTCCGGCCATTGCGTACCGGGTGTACCCACGTGAAGTCGTATAATTCCGCTTGACTTCGGCTCTAAATACCTTCCAGCGAAAAAGGGTGAACGTTTCTCTCGGCGGAGACTGCGGACGCCTTCGATCGCTCAATTTGTAAGCTAATTTACTAAGGAACTGCTTGCGCTCGTTGACGTTCTATGTACTGAACTTTGAGAATATGGAGTTACATGGATTTGCGGGGGATTTCAATTTTGCAATAGAGCTCCGTAAGAGGACTTGAATTTTCTCCGTTTTCATCGAAAATAGTGTTACAGGAGTCATGTAGAATGGTGGGTTTTGCGAAATATATATTAGACATTTACTTGGTATTAAACTAAATCCCAAAGATAACATTCTGTGCATTAATGTCGGTAAAAGTTTCAACGACCATACACAAAGAAACGTAGTACCATTCAAAATCCTAATAATCATAAATTTCTTCGTTGAAAAGTCGAGCGCTTTAGTTCCAACTAAATTGCAATAATTTCACCACCCACTCTTCCAGCTCCGATGAAAATTTCAACACTTGACCATTCATACGTCAACAACATCCGAGCTACTGGCAATGGTAGTCATCATAACTACTGAAATTATTAACACAACCATAAAAGTCGAAATACTGTGAACGATCTCAGAGCGAGACGTTTCATTATACTACCATCCCGGAAATATTCTTTGGATTGTCGCGTGCAGTAGAACGTGTTAAACGTCGAGCGCGTTCTCGTTCTCGACGACACGTTTAAGCTTTCGTGAAAGGGTTGAAGGAGGATCGAGTCGCTTCTGCAGCTTACGAGCGTTATAAATACGATTCCAACGTTTCCCTTGTTGCACGAGCAACCGGTACCATACATTCATACATACATACAATGCGTCACGATTTCGGCGACGGACGCGGATCACGCCTTGATCGTTATTAATGGTCTCGGTTATTGTTGTACCACCGGTCGCACCTTTTGTCGTCCTTCCTGCTCGAACGTGTCCGATTTCTCGAGACTCGGAGAAGTACCTACCGGATCCATTTTTGTCACAGTTCGGCTGGCAAGATCATCGAGTCAACCTGGAGTATGATATTTATCGCGGAAGCTCGTTAGAGTGGGATTCTTACTCTACTCCTTTCGTACGTCGAAATTCACAGTGACGTTTTGAAGGAAGAATACATCCGTGACATCAATTTGTGTTATTCGTAGCTGGATATTGACGATTGTCGAATAACGAAGTACTACGGATTGATGAGAGAGGCTAGGAAAAGGATTGCTGGTCTGATTGGTATCCAAAATGTCACTTTGGATTAAGGTCAGATTAGGTGTGGACTAGGTCTTGGTTACGGCTCGTTTAAGTCTCCGTTTGAGGGTCATTGTCAGCTGGTTGCCTTGAGGTGACACTGGTCATCCCTACAGCTAGATGTGTCTAAACAATCTAAGCAATCTAGGTTTCGGTTAGGATTCGTTTAAGTCTGGATTGGGTCTAGTTGAAGTCTCGGTTAGGTCTCGGCTTGAGACTCATCGTCAGGTTATTGCCTTGAGGTAGCACCGGTCACCCTTACGACTAGACTTCTCTAAACAATCTAGGTCTCGGTTAGGTCGGAATTCGACCCCTCGTTACACGACCGAAGATTCTACAGCTCGTACACGTATGTTCACTGGAGAATAATATTTTTCTCTCTCGTTTTGAACATTATTTGAAAAAAAAAGGTTATGCCGATTCTACGATGAATCAGGATGGAAACGTTTGTCGTAGGAGCGTTGCATGAAATATAAATCACAAACAGAGCTAAAGCTACAGGTTGAAGTGTTGCAAAGGAGTCAGAAATGAAAATAAACTTGACTTCCTCGCCACGTTATCACTACAACCCCGGAGAAGTCGCTTCTCTTTCTTTACCTCCGTCATACTGCTCCTTTTCCCGCCTCTTTCGTTGCCTCTGTAGCTCCGTTATTGTGCACCTCGCTACGGAGGCACGTACCGAAAAATGTGCGCGACTCTTGAGTTCTACCTTTCGCCGTTTCTAACTCTCCGTTGCTTCGTATGCAGCAGGAAATGTTATATATATGCATATATATGTATATAAATGTATAGATCGTGTACAAAACGATTTCACCGTCTGCCAAAAGACTGCATGGTTGCCTGGAAATACGTATTTCAAATGTCTCATATTTGCGTAGGACGAAAGATGTAAAAAGTAAACATATTTTTAGCCGGTATCCTCTCTCGTCGTCGGTCGTGAGCAAGAAATGGCATTCAAAGACTCTGCAGAAGCATATGGATATTATTAAAAATTTAATACTCCAAAATGGCAGCGGGCTATTCGAAATTCCTACGAGAATTTACTATCGAGTGATTTATCGATTTTCGAAGTTATTAATTTCTGTCGCGCCGGTTATTTTAAACTATCGAAATTCCTTTATGTCGAGAGATTCCATTCTCTTCTATCGCCCGAACGACTGCTCGATTTTCGAGCGTAGGAATCGGCAAATCGAATTCTAGCTGTTTGTTCGTCGAGGTGTGTGCTCCGTTCCTCTTCTGTTTCCTCATTCTTTACACAATGCCCCTGACTCGTATACGTGTTTCTTGTCTGTGCACGTACTACACGACGAAACGGAGCGAATGGACCGGCACGATTCAATTTAAAAAAAAAAGAAAAAAAAAAGTAAGGCGTCGACGACGCCCCCATCGAGACGAACAATATTTTAACTGCCAAGGGGCTTTCGAAAGCCCTCCGGTGAAACGGAGTTTCTCCTTTTCCTCCACTTGAGCGATAAAAAATCGAAATATATAATAAATAAAAAAATTACCTGTGTGCCATTTTGATCTGACCGTATTTTACCTTGAAATTCGTCGTTCTGTTGCATCGTCAGAGTCTCATAATATTTATTCTACCGGTGAGTTTTATCTTTGAATGGGTTCTTCTTTCAAAATACGACATACTGTTCATTACAAGATATCATTATGCAAAATCGACATGAGCACCCACGACAATCGGTCACACCCCTGCGAGTCATCCGCGGATTCTTTGCATGCAGCCATTAACTTTAACCAGTATCAAGTTTTACTGCAACTGCTCATTGTCTTCTCTAACAACCACTACAAGAACGGCAATCGAAGTAGTTCGAGATTGACATAAATCGATACCGAATGACGAACGTCTCTCGTTACTCTCTGTTAACTTCTGCGATTTCTTTGTTCCTGATCGTCCCCGTATTTGTCGTCAATGTTCTCGTCTCAACTTTCGTTTTTGACTGCTCGTCATCGTGTGGGTTTAAGATTTCCCTCGTGTCGTACACGTTCGTCACTATAATCATTCGCGATGTCCTCGTTGATATGTCACAACGCGAGTTATCCACTGTCGACGATGAAATCGGAAACTACTTGTGCGGTCTACGGTCTCGCAGAATCCTCTGCGAAGATCGTCGTCTTGCTGTAACTCGCCCATGCGAACGAAAATAAATTTACGAATTCTATGACGTTGAAGGGGGAAATGCATTAACGAGGGCTACATGAGAAATTTGAGATGAAATTGGTTGTAATGAGTAACTCAGAGTGAGATGAGGTTTTGCAATGCAATAATCACTTCTATAGTTACTCATTCTATAAATATTGAATACAGAAATTAAATCAATTACTGAAAATTCAATGATATGGAATAATTGTTCAACGTTTGCGAAGGGTGCTACCACAGTGTTGACATGATTTTATTCATGATCGTGGAAAATTACGAAAATTAAAACTTTAAGTTTATATTCTTATTATATTCTTTATATTCTGTACTTTTAAACTAATTCACTTATCTGTCTTAAATCACGTAGGGAAGAATGATTCCGAAAAGCTTAATTCGCTCCGATTAGCTGGTACTCTCTTTAGAAAAATCTACCGACCGCAAAGGGTTAACAAATATTTTTTAATGAAAGTGTCAAAAGTTCTTCCTACAATAAAATAATAATTACACTTAAACTCCACTTTTCCTAGAAACATGACAATGGACGGGACTAAAGTTTCGATTTTCCTTCCAACTTGCTCCAAAATGTTTTCAGGATATCTTGAGGAATTTAAATAAAGCTTCGACAGATAGGTCGAGCGCTTGACACGTAGATACGGTTGGACTCCGACGAATAGGAAGCGATTGAAAACCTCGAAAACCGATCGAGTCGTTGAGGTCGATCGCGCGAAAAATCAGCAGTAAAAACGACCCTCGGGACTTCTATTGCTGGAAATAGGATAGAAGCGATACTATCGATTTTTATGCGAGTCGACGTGTCTCTCCCCCATTTTGTGGACAATCGATGATTCGACTGACCTCGATACACGAAATGGAACCCATGAGCTCTATCATCCGTGATAGCGACGTCGAGACGATCGATAGTTTCGTCCGGTTTTTCGAGTGCAGGTTGCAGATTGTTCACCGTACTTGATTGTTCAAACTTTCCGTCTCGCCGTTGACAGCGGGCCTCCCTTGAGTAGCGATTAAAATTACATTTGTTCCCTTCCACGCAATCAACGTCAGACTCAATGATCCAATATTTACACTCCCGGGAGGCGAGTGCCCTTTCGCGGTACGAAATCTCGAAAATCAATACCTGAAAAAGCTCCTGAGTCTACCCTCGACGAATTCACCCACTTGTTAGCATACTCATTACCATTCGGGTAATCTAAAATATTGGAAAAGTTTTTCCTCGCGCAAGATAATCATTCTGCCCTGTGCATCGCGCTGGATGTAGAACATTGTTCTCCATTATTTTTTAAATTACAACATGCTCTAACTTGTGTTTTTAAACTTTATTCATTCACTTCTCCTTGTGGAAAGATACACGGCAATCAGTGTTTTGAAAAGGTATTACCTTCTTAACATTAAAATTGATAAAAAATTCAAAGCCACTTAATTAATTCTAATTATAACTGAATCTTTCAATCTATATCAGCACTACCAGAAAAGATATCTTTCTATTTGTTTTAATATACTACATTCATTTTTGATAAAATGTTTTATTTTATACTTAACTCCACTAATTGTGGCTTGGTTAGGTGCGATAACGTAGCTTAGGAAAAAACTAATTGTTAATTTTCATTGATCAGAGTCAGCATAAACGAAATGTCAACGCACGGTCCCTAGGGACCGGTGTGGCGCTTAACGTGTTAATTTAATTTTTCCAATCTATCTCCACTGACTGGTCTCTCTTCTAAAAATTGTAATTTTCATCTCCAATTTTTCTCCCAATCGTTATATGTGTTGAAGAAATCCAATCAATAGTAGCGCACAAAATCATGCGAAAAAGCTGACACTCATGAAGAAAAAGGGTGGGTACTGTTTCGAAAGCGAAACCGGTAGTTTAATTAATATTCGATGCCCGAGACACGTCACGCTCAGGTGCGAGCAAGTCGATCGGCAACCGGATGTAGCCAAAGTATAGGACGAAGGTTTACGAGGTACACGCGAACTCTTCCTGCTTCGTATCCGTCTTACGACCTCTTCCCTTTGGCCCTCTCTTCACGTTCCTGCTCGGTAGCTCGTGTCACGAAGAGTCAAACCACCTACCACGAGTTTCATCAACACCCGTACGCACGTTCCGGGTTCCGCGCACGTGACGCGCATTTATCCGTCCTCTTTCTTTTTTGTCGTGCCAGGGCCAATTTTCCAAAGTCCACGGAGCATTAATCATAGAAGAGACGGGGCTAATAACCGCTGGATCCGCGTGCACGGAGGAGAAACCAGGCGGTCGATGATGCGAAGGGTCAGCTCTATTGTCATTGCTGGTATACACCTTGGAATTGCCGGACGTCGTCTCGGGCCTTGGCGAAGCTTTCTCCAGTTTTCTCGTGTTAATCAAAAAGTCTCATAAAGGCCCGCCGAGATGCCATTGTCGCGCTCACGGCACGCTCGTTCTGACAGAACACGTAGTTACTTACTTATTTTTACCTCTACTCGCGATGATCTATCGAATGGAATTTCGCGCCGAGACGATACTTTATCCGGGGCTGCGTCTTGAAATATGTCCTATCGTCGTGTTGCTCTTTTAGTTCTCGTCTGTCTGCATTATTCTTTCGAACGGAAGTTAATGGAGGTTCGTACGTGCAGATGTTCCTGCGATGGAGTGCATGAGTTTTTTGATGGACCGTTACTTTCGAGTATTTATTTTTTGGGGATTTTGCGATGGTCTTGCATAGAAATTATAATTTTAGATGGACTTCTAACAAGTGGAAAAATTTTCGAGAGGCGACAGGGGTTTGAATTGGTGGTCATTAATTAGGACTTCTATAACCCCATGTCCAACGTGACTCTCTTTTTGAGTGTATAGCATGAAAGAGCATCGATTTTCATAAAATCCGTTAATAATTTTACATGGATTAAATATGGTATAATTCAAGATGTAAAATAATTTGAATGGCACGGTATGTAGACGAGATTGAAATAGGTGTGAATCTGCGCAGATTTCCACGAGGATTAAGGAGTGTCTGGAAAGTCAGCAGCCGAGGAACGAAAGGGAATTATTTATTTCCTCGTCCAGAGTTCGGCCGGTGGATAACAATAAACGCTCATTTTGTTAATGAAATTTACGATTACAGGAAACGGTAATTCCACGGTTGAGATTTTTCACCGAACCGGCTTGAATTATGCGTTTTACCAACTATTACGGTGCCCGGCAGATTTACAACCTTGGACGTGCACAAAAGCAAGTGCTTCCCGACGTAAGATATACATCCCGTATCCCCATGGCTTAAGATTCATGTGAATGGCCTTAAAGGAATATCTGCATTCTGCAAGAATCAATCCGACTGTAAATAACATCCACTCGTAAAATCCGTCGAACGGCGAGGCATAAAATCCCGCCAACCTTTCAGTATACTTTAGCCTGATAAATGTCTCCGCGACTTGGCGTAAATAAAAAGCAATTAGCGATAAATTTACGCAAGTCCGTCCCACTGTGTCAGACCACTGTCACTAGCTTCGAACGAGTTCGAGGTGCATTAAAATTGCAATTATGATGCAAAAACTTTTAATTGAACGTTCCTCCCGTTGCACGGTATGTCTGAAAAAAGGGGGGAAACGTGGAGAACGAAGGTAGACGAGCGAGAGGAAGAATGTGGAGGATTAAAAAGATACTTTGTTGGATGTAACCGATTTTACATGCGCATA
Organism: Cerceris rybyensis; assembly: GCA_910591515.1. Classification (NCBI taxonomy): domain Eukaryota; kingdom Metazoa; phylum Arthropoda; class Insecta; order Hymenoptera; family Crabronidae; genus Cerceris; species Cerceris rybyensis. The sequence continues at coordinate 14,797,586 of OU342790.1, forward strand.
ACCAGTCTCTCGTTCCTTCTAGCTTCATCTCTGTTCCTCTCATTCGGTTTCTCTTATATTCTACCACCTTCTCCGATTGCAACCGGCTCGTTGATGGTGTTCGGTTTCTGATTATCGGAAATCGATCCCTGGCAGCGTTAAGGGCACGGTTGACTAAGCGATAGGTGTGCCCCCGTCTCCTCCTTCCAACGGGATAAATGAACAATTGCTGGATGCGCGATAATCTTTCGACGTTATTTTTTTTGTGCGCGCAATGTCAATGCAAATTTTATAATTCCCGGGGGGTTATGGTATTTCAATTTTTTTTAGAATTTCATTTGGGTTATTGCGGCTTTTGAGAGATAAACCGTACGGCAAAACGATACGTTTTGACTCGGTCATTCGTATTCGATAAGTTCTGCGGAAATTTATCAGTCGCGGTGTTAATGTTTTTTTCGATTCGTTGATTGGTCGAAATTAACTCCGTTCTGTTTTCAATATACATGTTGAGAGCAATTGTAAGAGTATGAAAGAGTATTTTGATTGGATGCCAAAATTGTGATCGGTGGTGAACCGCACAATCTGCTATGCAATTAATTGCTTTAATGGTAGTTTGAATATTCCTTTTAAACGGGAATATCAATTGATTTATATTTTTCTAAATAATTTTAATCTTCTTTTTGCCAATCAACCAGTATCAAAAACATTTTCCACTTGATATTATATATTTTATGTGCATCACAATGCTCTTCAAACGATACCAGCTAAAATTCAAACTAAATCGAAGATACAATTGGAGATTACAGAAAGCCAAGTTGAATAACATTTCAACAATGGATTCGATGGAAAACAATTCCCGGAGAAGGGCCTTCAGTTAGTAATCGCATTAATAATTGATAATACGTGAGTTCGACGATTTGGTTAATCGTGAAGAAAGGATCAAACTATTCTGCAACGTTCAAGTTTGCCAAATACAGCAACCGGTGCTCGCCAGACCGTGGAGCTTCTTTCTCCCGATTCGTTCTACCTCGCCGATGGTTCGCCGAAGTTCGATTCCTGATTATTGGAAATCGATCGCTCACAGACTGCTAAGGACACGGTCTGAGAAGTCGACAGGGCTTGTAGGGCCAAGAGGGACCGATGCTACCATCCTGTCGTCGATAACACATGATTGCCGAAGACCGGAGACGGTCGTTCGCATTTAAATATCATCCACTGTCGCGACAGTGTCGACTTGAACTTTTGAAATTTGCTCTCTTAAAAAAAATTCATCGACTGACATTCTATTCCAAGAAAATTCATTTAATTTTTAATGAAGTGACATTTCTAATCCTTTTTTTAATCGATACTTAACCGCTGACTCTACGATTTGTTTCGTGACTGTGTCTGCTGCAATTCCGAATTTGATTGCTAAAATAAAAATTAATCAGTGATCCTTGATATTCAGTACAATTTAAAGTAGTATTAATATTATAGAAATAATATTATTGAGTCGCGTCTCATTAATATTTTCAATTTAATACTTGAATATTTCTTATCCCATTTACCTCATCACGAATGTCACTCATTATTGTAGGGCAAGAGGTTCAGAGATCATTCATTTAACGACTTTAAAAAAGAGTTAAAAATATTCTTCAAAACTGGGTAACACAATGACACTAACGTTAATTCGTACATACAATAATGTTCCCTCCTGTCACAAAATATAGGTTTGAAACACCAGCACAGACGATATGTCGGTGATAATAATTGAAGTCGAAAGGGGAAGAAAAATTAAGCGTCGCAGGGCGGTCGTTGTAAATTAAATTTGGTTGCAAAGGAAGTCATAACGACTGGCACGTGCCCGTTGCCGGTGCATGGTGCATGCGTGCGTCATGGGATTACGGAAAGATCTTCCACGCACAGTCAGGGGTGTCGGTGTTTTTTTCCCCCTTTTTTCGTCAGGAAGCGTGGCTGCTACGTGATTCGAATACGTCAACTTCATCGGCAACGAGGCTGCACCGACGGAAGAGAGTCTAATTATAAGTCGATTATAAACTCTGGGAATTTGTTGTTCCATTATTTTTAACCACCGATCCCAGGTATCTCTCGTCGAGTTTAACGCAAAGTCTGTATATTCGAAAAAAAGTCGGAGGCCATTCCATTCGCGAAAAAAAAATATCTCGTCTGTGTTTCCAGAATCTCTAGCTCTGCATGTACACAGAAGCGAGTAATATTTTAAAGCTCGCCTCTCTCGCACGTTCGAGCGCTTTACAAGAAAACCAATTATATTACGCACCGGCAGATACACGGCTTTTTCATTTCGCAGATTAAAAGTAATTCTCTCGGCAACAAATGTGTCATTGTTTATACCGCGAGGAGGAAAAAAAAAGAGGCACGACGGGAAACGCCAAGGGAATATTTCGACGGTGAATATAATTACTCGTATCGTTAATGAAATACGTCCGCAGACAATACCGCGTTTAGTCGTCCATTCGGTAGAAAGGGTTCCTCCGATTCTATCCCTCGTATTTTACAAAAGCTCATAATACCAGAGTAAATAATAAGGGACCCAGACTCACCCTCGCCTCTATAAGTACAGTTTACACAATTTTTTTTTTCCTTCCACCGACGGAGACAGGGGACCGAGGACTGCCGCGTAATACGACGCGCTTTTCTTTTTAGTTTCGTTCGTTCACCGCCCGGAAATTCTTCCGACTTCGATGCATTTTAACGAGCGCGTTAGACGAGATTGATGACTCGGAAAACAGTAGTTTAAACTGACAATGAGAGAAAAAACGCAACGATTAACGCTTCCAACTCCAGTTGACCCGTACGTGGCGCGGAGGGTTGAACATTCCCTACCGCCCTCTACTCTATCGTCGTCCCCCTTCTCCCCGCCTTTTGTAATCGATTGCAGCTGAGCAAACGAAACCTCGAAATTAACGGGCTATTACGAATTTAAACGCCGTAATAACCGCGCAAACTGCTAGCGTAGAACTACTCGAAGCTCGTTCCCCCTTTACGGGGGTGGTTATAGTTAAACTGAAATAAAATGGCTTGCGTGGTTTCAAACGGCATAAATTTTCGACGGGATTTTTCCCTCGTTTTTAATCTATACCTGCTAGTAATTTATAGCGAACCACAGATAAATAACGTAAATATCGATACGCACAGAAATGTGGTTACGTTTAAAAGAGTTTCGTAAGTGGACCGCGATCGTGGTAAGCCGGAAACAGGTGGTTAAGATGAAATTGTGGTACAAATGTATCTTCTGGACTAGCAATACGTAAACGTGATGAGAATATTTATATTCTTTCACGTCTTCATCGCAAACCTTTAACGTTTCTTCAAATAACCCTTTCCTCCATTACTGTTATATCTGTGCTCCGAAATGTAATTAAATTTCCCGAGATAAAATACTCTCCATGAAAAATCCAAAGGTGGATTCTAAAGTCAATGCTCCGAGCTCTTGAAAATCACGCAATCCAAACCTCTCGTGCTTCGTACGTGCCTGACTATTTTCAGAAATTTTGCCGTATTCTCTCCATTATTCTTGCGGATTCGTGAGCAGATACCGAGCCTCATGCGCGTACTTCGAAGAGTAGGAGAAAAAGGGAAGTCTTTATTTCGTTTCTCTGTCCGCTCTTATCGCTCGTATCGCGCGTACACTTGACCGAGCCTCATGAAACCAAGAGGAGAGAGTAGAGAAAGAGAGAAAAGAGACTTCCTCGATCATCGTAGTGGCGCCAGCGTGCAAACGAGCCGAGAATCCGCGTGCGAGTGGACGTTGAATGAGCAAACAAGCCGAAGAAAGATCGAAAGACGAAGATGGAAAATTTCTGCGAAGAAAGACTGCTCAGCGAGGAACTCTTAGGTACTATGGAATCTTAGGCTCGACACACGCCACGAATGAGGCAGGAATTTTCGTTGGTTCGAGCACGAAGCACGCGAGGGCCGTCATATTTTTGGATGCAACGACACGGGCCCATTTAATACGCGTGGAACGACAGGTGGATCGTTAACCGAGTGCCTCGTTTCTTCGTTACTTCTTTTCTCCCCTTTTTCTGCCATGACATTTTCCCGTTTCATCGACGGTGACGAATGTCCTGGCACGACGTGTCAAGCTGTCACCACCCTGCCACGTTGTATTCCGGGGTATTTACTTCGCAAGGATGGTCCGAAACGTGCAGTCATTTACTTCGCCGTGTGACGCTGATCGCTTTTGACCGTCGAGAGAGTGTACAGTTGGCTCTATTAAGGGTGAATGGAAAGGGTGCACTTACTGACAATGAGTGTCTCTTCTCGACGAGATATTTGAAGAGTATGAACTAAAAGGATGCGATGGAAGCCAAACTGTTTGTTCTTTTTTATCGGTTGGATTGCACATGGTCATTTGACCGATGGCTCTCGAATTTAGATTGGTTTTAAATTACAACATACCGTATGTTCGATTAATAAAGTGTAAAGAAGACATTACCCCCTGAGAAGTTTCAAATAAATTTTCCCCCCATTTGATTCGTGGGTATAAAGTTACATCACGGTTTGATCCATTGAAAATAACAGATCACAGGGAATAAATCTTGCATCTGTAGTCAAAGGATAGCTGGGACCACGTCTTTCAACGGTTGGATAGCAGACAAAATTTATGTCAGAGGTCAGAGATTAAAAAAAGTAGCTTATATCCAGAGGGGTTGAAAAATTCAATCATAAAAAAAAGTAAGACCCAAAGCTGAAGGTATCAACGTTAGATTCGCTTAAAGTCAGGACTGTTAATAATAGGAGAGGCATAAATCAAAGTCCCATTCGCGTCTTTATTGCTCTATTAAATGGGACAGCTGGTGCCTGCCGTTAGTTGGAGGTTCTCGCTTCGAACAAGAGCGGAGAGAAGCCCGGATAGCGGGGATGGCTTCAGCGAGGGTACATTTGTCTCGCTGTGCAATACCGTGAAGAAAGAAAGAGATGGATAGAGAGGAGGGTACGAAACACCGGTATCGTATAAAGTTATGTCAATCTGGCAGAGCGGAGTATTCAGTTAATATCATTAATTCCCGTCAATGATTTCACTCGCATTTCGATTCCATTGCGGCGGGTGCACGGATCGGGTAGCGATCGAAGCTTGTTTACATACAAATGCCTCCAGCTATATTGTTTCTCGCTGAAGCAATTTCCAACTAATTCGCTGCTAGTAATTTTCTATTTACGGCAAATGTGAAGTCAATTGGCTCGTATCGAGAGAACACGATACGGGATTACCGTTGATAATTAACGTTTAAAACGCAGAATTTCTCGTATAATCCTTACCAATAATAGGGATTAGCCAGAAAAGAGAAAGAAATTCTCTGAAAAATTTCACTAATTTTTAAATCCAACAAACAGCAACAAAAAAAAATTGTACGAATGGAAATGAAGCCAAAAATAAAATTGAATATTTGATACTGGGAGATATAAGTTTCTTTGATTTAATAATAGTTCAAATTCGTTTGTTTTTCAGAATTGTCGGTATAATTTTCAAATCTGAGCTGGTTTCATTGTCACGGTATTGTATTAACGACATTAATTTCCGTCAACGTGGCAAACGGCTCTCGAACTCCAATTCCGCGGCACCGATTGAGAATATGGGGGGCGGCTCGATCGAAGCCTGTTTACATACAAATTCACCCCGTAAAACCCCAGCTGCGTTGCGCAATTCCTAACTGGCGCACAGTTAATTTTCGTGCAACAACCTGCGCCGGTTACAGCGGCGCGCGTCACCTCGTAGACGTTAATGACAAAGGCAGAATTTCAACGAACTTCGGGCCCTCGACGTTTGCCATTCCGTGCAACCCCTTTTCGACGTAGCAATAACCGGCAGGAAAGTGCTACGAAGAATCGTGTAATCGAGCAACGCCGACTAAAACGAAGAGAAGTTTATTGTATCGTATCACGACGATGAAACTTTAAAAGCATATTCCCGCGCTGTTTATCACAGGATTTTCATTCGATATAATTTACGTAGAAGCGCATCTTTAATGAAAAATCTATGTCCTCTCTTTTCCTCTTTCTCGAGCATGAAAATACAACTAGAAAACCGATAGAATCTGGCCGTGAGATGCATACCGATGGACAAATGGAAAGGTACGTTTATGAGGAGCATTGTGGAATATCACGAGTGGACCTTTCACGACAACGTTGCTTATGGAATCGGTCGCGATATATCAAGAAACGCTGCTCCACGTAGAAATTCCCGAGCATCTGGAATCGGGCCAACCATTTTTATTGCCACGAGCCTCTTCATTCGACGTTTCAGTTGAAGCGACCATACCCTCGCTCAAGTCAAGTCATGAATATCCCTGTCTTCGCCAATAAAATTCTCGAAATTCTTCTCGGCTGACGACGAACGCCAGTGTACTCCAAGAGACGTCGGTTGCTTTTGATCGAGCGACCAACTTGAATCGCGATCCCGAAGGCTTCTTCATGGTAATTTCTGTGGCCACGGTAAGGTCCCTGAAGATCAAGGTGGGCCTACGGTTCCGTTGCAATTTCCACGGTGCACGTAACTGGGACACAGTTCCACGGTCGTTTTCGTTTTAATAATACACCAACGATCCAGCGACGAGAAGCGAATCGATGAAAAGTCGAAGGAACGTGGAGATCGAGAGGGGGAGGAAGAGAAATTCTATCGAGGCAGATGCGGTGTATGCAGTTGGCTAGACTGGTAACCACGTATACAAAGCTCCGAAATCCCCCATGGACCCCTCGATTTTGCAGGGCAGAGTCGACGTTAGATACGCTTCAGGGAGCATTAGGAGCCTCGAGAAACCGTCGAACGAGCATTTCTAAGCTAGACCTCTCCCCGGGCGAACTTCGTATCTCCTTCTGCCCTCGTTACGCTTTAACGATAATAATCTCCCTCGTATTTCGCGCAGTTATGTTTCTACGCCACGCTAACTCGCCGAGTAATATATCTCTCTCGCCTTTATCGAGGAATCATCCAAAGAAAATGAAACGCTTCGCGTTCGATCCTCTCATCCATGAGAGTTTGCATCAGCTCTGGATGTAATTGTCACGGTGATTTCATCGTTTGTCTTTGCAGAAACGAGTTTCCCATCATGAACGAGTAATTTCACGATTTTAATGCAAGAAAGGATGCAGCGGGACGTCCTCTGTGATCTCTCTCGGGTATCCCATGAGCACGTTTCTTCCAACGAGAAATCCGGCGCATCGAATCGGCGAGAAATCGCTCCGATCACGAGCATCATCCTGCCGCTCATCGTGATTCGCTCGATCTTGCTGTTCGGTTTCAACCTTAATCCTTAACAGATTGAAGACGCTTTTTAAATTCACTCTATTAACTTTCACCGAGCCGTCCTTTCCATGGAATTTTCCTAATTACATTTCTAATCCGATGCCCAGTACACAGTTCGTCTTCAATGTGTTAAGGACTTTTCAAAAGGTTTATTGCACGAACAGACCCATGGCTACCATTCAGAAACGACAATTTTAATTTTCAACGAGTCCTTTCCAGGAACTCGAACATCTGGTGTTTGAACAATTGGAAATTCGACTTTGCAGCTCAATAGCATGACCGTGCAATAAACCTTGAACGTCGTCCAGGTTTGCCTTTTTTCACCATGCGTGAACAAAGAACATCGCCGAGTCGTTCGCAGGAGCGGACACATCGCGGTCACTCACGGGGTGAACACGTGATAAGTCCCGTTACTTTCGACCTCTGCGCCTTCGAGAGGGGGCGGACCTGGACGATGTCTCATCTACCGGAATTTCCACCGATATTCTTCCCTCCAAGGAACCTTTCCGCCACTCAAGGGACCTCGCGAGGGTGGTAACCGCCCTTCCGCCGTCACGATGTGCGACGATTGGCGAATCACTCGCCCTACCATGAGACCTCAGGCCCTCATTCTCCAAATTCCTTGGAGGGGAGAACTTTCAGCTTTTTTCATTTTTCGCGATTTTTCCAATCAGTATCACTTTAGCAACACGATCAATCTTTCATAACAGTATTCAAGTCCTTCCATCCTCTCAACCCGAATTGTTAAGTTTTGTTTTTGTATTTAAATAGTTTTTCCTTGTTTTAAATAAAGACATCAAAAAACAAGTTACGTCTCGTTAATTCGAAGCGTAACGTACCGCGACTTATCAAAATCACGGTACATTAATTGGTCCTTCGAGCCGGATTTCAAAACAAACACTAACCGTGTCAAGTGCAGTTCGGGAGTGAAAGTGAGAGTGATAAACAACAGCAAGCAAATAATCAAAATGGCATCTGAATCGCAACGAGTCAAGTTCCTCACTCAGAAGCGCGGCGGAATCAAGAGCCAGTTAACAACGATGGAGAATTATCTCCAGTCATATCTGACCAAACCAAATCCCAAATTATTAAAGACTAAACTCAACCGCCTCAAGGACTGCTTCGCCTCATTCGACGATATCCAAGCCGAATTGGAAGCACTTCGGAATAGCGACGAATTGGACGAGGAAAGAACAATAATCGAAGACAGGTATGTTACCATAGTTACCGAGGCCGACGACTTTCTTACCGCCGCAAATTCAAACGGAACAAGCAACGCGCAATGTCCGTGTCCAACGCCAACATCACAAACAGTCAAACCGGTTAAACTTCCAAAGGCAGAGCTACCTCACTTTGATGGTAAATTCGAACACTGGCTGTCGTTCAGAGACAGATTTACGTCGATGATCGACAGCCAGGAGAACATCTCCAACTCCGAGAAATTAAATTTTCTGAGATCCGCTCTGTCCGGGGAAGCGTTGGAAGTCATAGGATCCCTTGAAACCACCAACGAAAACTACTCAGAAGCATGGGAAATGTTAGTGCACAATTACGCAAACGAGAAACTCATCATCGCGCGCCACGTGCAACTCATTCTCGACGCCCCAGAAACCGACAGAAAAGTACCAGCGACATTACGGAAACTTTCAAACCACGTACAACAACATCTGCGTTCATTAAAATCCTTGAGTGTGCCGATCGACAAATGGGACCTGCTTCTAATTCCTTTATTACTGCCTAAATTAGACGAAACAACGCGCGACGAGTTCGAGCAAAGCATGAAAAGTAGTGAGTTGCCTACCACAACGAAATTAATCAATTTCATCACGGACCGGGCACGAACGCTGGAAGGATCGGCAGCCTCCCAAAAACCTAAGGCGAGCAAGGAGTGCTGTCAGAAGACACCGCTGCGTAACCACCCAGCAAAACAACAGAGACCAACCACCACCTTTGTCACGACGACATCGACGACGCAGGATTGCGGATTCTGTGAATCCACAAGTCACTCGATTCATCGCTGCGATCAATTTATCACAGCATCCGTGCCGGAAAGACTGGAAGCAGTGAAAAGCAAAGGATTATGTCTGAACTGTCTAAGAAAGGGACACTCAGTACAGGTTTGCCGATCATTCTCTTGCAAATTGTGCAGCAAGCGGCACAACACCCTGGTACATCACGAAGACTCGGCCAACCTACCAGCAACGTCGCAAGCATGACCATTCGAGGAAAGGAAAACCGGATGCACGTCCCTTACAGCGAATGCCGCAGCCGAAGAACTTATGCCGACCGCCCTCGTAAAGGTACGCGACAATCGAAATAACGAATTAACAGCACGACTACTTTTAGATACCTGTTCGACGGCAAATTTCATCACGGAGAATTTGGCCAGAAAACTACAATTGCCGAAGTCACGATGTGCCATACCTGTCGGAGCACTCAACGACTTGACAACCGTAACAAAACATCGAATGACAGTAACCATCCGATCGATGCACAACGGGTTCGAGAAAACTTTAGAATTTCTCACCATTCCACGCATCTCGGGCGCAGTTCCTGCTCAGCAAGCAGATCGCAGTTCCATCCGGGTGCCTGCAAACGTCAAATTAGCAGATCCGGAATTTCACAAGCCAGCCCCGATCGAGATGCTCCTCGGGACTGGACCAACGCTGTCACTCCTCAGCGTGGGACAGATTTCACTAGGCAAGCCTCGAGGCTCAGACCTGTTTCTCCAAAAGACGTTATTAGGCTGGGTAATCGGCGGCAACTCCAACGCATCGGCGAACACAGAAGCCCCACAACAGAAAAATTGTCACATCACTCAACCAGAGTTCGATATGAAAAATTTCTGGGAAATCGAAGAGTGCTCTCCGAAACCACTCCTCTCTCCAGAAGAGCAAGCATGCGAAGAGCACTTCAAGCAAACCATATCTCGAGACGCAACTGGACGCTACGTTGTAGCACTGCCATTCAACACAAAAAAGAGACAACTTGGAGACTCTTACACTGCAGCTCTGAAAAGATTTAATTCTTTACAGCGCAGATTACTAAGGGACGAAAAGTTCAAACTGGAGTACAGCGCAGTGATGCAAGAGTACATCGAGCTCGGCCACATGTCCGAGACTTGTATCACACCGAACGAAGCCACATATTTTCTACCACACCACGCCGTTTTAAAAGACACCAGCCTCACAACGAAGCTGAGAGTAGTATTCGATGGTTCAGCAAAAACGACCACAGGCATCTCCTTGAACGACGCATTGATGACCGGACCAACCATACAGGACGATTTATTCTCGCTGGTTCTGCGCTTTCGACTGCATCGGTTTGTAATCACAGCAGATATTGAAAAGATGTACCGTCAGTTTTTAGTACGAGAAGAAGACAGAAGATTCCAGAAGATTCTGTGGACGGATTCAAACGGGACGGTAAAACCGTTCGAATTAAACACAGTAACCTTCGGCCTATCTTCTGCTCCCTTCCTCGCCACACGTTGCCTCCTACAACTAGCCGAAGATGAAGCCGCCAAATTCCCAAATGCAGCAAAAATCATAAAAAGGGACATGTACGTGGACGACCTCTTGACCGGAGCCGAAACAACTGAAGAAACGATAGCCCTCAGGGACGAGATCATAGCACTGCTAGCTTGCGGAAAACTACATCTCAGACAATGGGCCTCCAATGTACCCGAGATATTGAGGGGCCTACCACAAAGCTCCATTAATACCAAGCTTATTTCAGGCAATGACTCCACTCTCAAAACGTTGGGAATTTCCTGGAACTCACAAGACGACACAATCATTTATACTGTTAAACCATTGCCGATGGATTTCACAACGACAAAACGCATGATCCTGTCCGAGATCGCAAGAATTTTTGATCCTCTAGGTTTGTTGGGGCCAATTATATTGACGGCAAAACAGATAATGCAGAAAATCTGGCAGTTGAAGCTAGACTGGGACGAGTCGGTGCCACACAGCATCCAGACCGAATGGACCACATTCCGAGAACAGCTGCCATCCATCAACAGTTTGAAATTCCATAGAAGGCTGTTACTGCCAAACTCCACCGATGTGCAGTTACATGGTTTCTGCGACGCCAGCGAGATAGGATATGGAGCCTGTATTTATCTCCGCTCCACAAATGCAGAGGGACAAATTCAAACGAGACTGCTCTGCGCAAAGTCTCGCGTGGCACCGTTAAAAACTGTTTCCTTACCACGGCTGGAGCTTTGCGGGGCGCTGTTACTCGCTACCTTATTTCAGACAGTTAGAGAATCCATTTCAACAGAATTCAATAAAACAATGTTTTGGACGGACTCTATGATCACTCTACACTGGATCAACACATCGCCACATCTTTTGAAGACGTTTGTGGCGAACCGCGTGGCAGAGATACAATCTCATACCGAGGTCAAAAATTGGAGACACGTCGGATCACGGGACAATCCTGCAGATCCTCTCTCTCGGGGATTGTTTCCAATAGAACTCAATCGACATCCAATATGGCGAACCGGTCCAGAATGGCTGAGCGCTGATGAAGCGTACTGGCCAGCGACGAACTTAACCGAAGCACCAGAACTCCCAGAAACACGAAGTAAGACCTGTCTGATTACTCTTTCAACACCCAACGAATTGTTACGCAGGTACTCTTCAACTCAAAAATTGAAACGCATCATCGCCTATTGCCTTCGCTTCAAGAAGGACAACAAAAACAAGGGGACACCCAACATCGAGGAATTGGAGAATGCTCAGCGGGTCATGCTGCGGATGTTGCAGGAAGAAGAATTCTCAAGGGAAGTCCACGATATGCGACATGGGCGTAGGTTGAATACACGGAGCAAACTGACGCCCCTCGACCCATTCTTAGATCAAAATGGTTTGTTACGAGTAGGAGGAAGGTTGAAGAACGCGCAAGTGACGTTCTCCTACAAACATCCTATAATTCTTCCTCGCTCCCATCACATAACACAGCTGCTCATCGATGAGGAACACAGGAAAAATTTGCACTCAGGAATCCAGACTACATTATACGCCGTTCGGCAAATGTACTGGCCCCTGGACGGACGCAACCAGGTAAGAAGAGTAATTCGACGATGCGTTAAGTGCTTCCGTCTCAACCCGCCAAACATCGATTACGTCATGGGAAACCTGCCACCACAGAGAGTGACAGAAGCACCTCCTTTTGAGAACGTAGGAATAGATTACTGCGGTCCTTTTTTCGTAAAGGAAAGAAAATTTCGCAACAGGAAACAGATAAAGATTTACATCGCTGTCTTTGTTTGCCTGTGCACCAAGGCCGTTCATTTGGAAGCTGTCACCGACATGACTACGGAGGGTTTCGTTGCAGCTCTACGTCGATTCATCGCCAGAAGAGGAAGATGCAAGTCAATTCACTCAGACAATGGCTCTAACTTCGTCGGAGCCAATAACGAGCTGAAAGAATTGCACGAGCTCTTCAAATCCGACGTGTTCCATCAACGAATCAAGGATGGTTTGAGCGAAGATAGAATCGAGTGGCATTTCATCCCGCCACGATCTCCACACTTCGGAGGATTATGGGAGTCGACGGTGAAGAGGGTGAAACATCATTTGCGACGCGTTATCGGCACCGAATTGTTCACCTTCGAAGAATTTAACACATTCATCACCGAGATTGAAGCCATCTTGAACTCCCGTCCTCTCACTCCGCTCTCCTCCGATCCAAACGATTTGACAGCACTCACTCCAGGACATTTTCTGATTGGCAGACCTCTCAACAGTTTGCCAGATCTAAATTACAGCAGTATTCCGTCAAACCGACTCTCCACCTGGCAGCATATCCAGAAGGTCAAACGCGACTTCTGGACCCGTTGGAACAAGGAATATTTAAACGAACTAAATATTCGTCATAAATGGACCCACGGGAATCACAGCATCCGGGAAGGTACAATGGTCATTCTGAAGGAGGATCAGATCCCGCCGATGCAGTGGACTCTCGGGCGAGTTATCAAAATCCATCCTGGATCAGATGGAGTGATCAGAACGGTTACTGTTCGCACAGCCGGCAACGATTACGTCCGAAACGTACGCAAACTTGCACCATTGCCCATCGAGGATGTCAACCAATCTCAACCTTCACAACCAGGCGATAGTTGATCATTACTCTCTCAACGGGGGGAGTATGTTCGGTTTCAACCTTAATCCTTAACAGATTGAAGACGCTTTTTAAATTCACTCTATTAACTTTCACCGAGCCGTCCTTTCCATGGAATTTTCCTAATTACATTTCTAATCCGATGCCCAGTACACAGTTCGTCTTCAATGTGTTAAGGACTTTTCAAAAGGTTTATTGCACGAACAGACCCATGGCTACCATTCAGAAACGACAATTTTAATTTTCAACGAGTCCTTTCCAGGAACTCGAACATCTGGTGTTTGAACAATTGGAAATTCGACTTTGCAGCTCAATAGCATGACCGTGCAATAAACCTTGAACGTCGTCCAGGTTTGCCTTTTTTCACCATGCGTGAACAAAGAACATCGCCGAGTCGTTCGCAGGAGCGGACACATCGCGGTCACTCACGGGGTGAACACGTGATAAGTCCCGTTACTTTCGACCTCTGCGCCTTCGAGAGGGGGCGGACCTGGACGATGTCTCATCTACCGGAATTTCCACCGATATTCTTCCCTCCAAGGAACCTTTCCGCCACTCAAGGGACCTCGCGAGGGTGGTAACCGCCCTTCCGCCGTCACGATGTGCGACGATTGGCGAATCACTCGCCCTACCATGAGACCTCAGGCCCTCATTCTCCAAATTCCTTGGAGGGGAGAACTTTCAGCTTTTTTCATTTTTCGCGATTTTTCCAATCAGTATCACTTTAGCAACACGATCAATCTTTCATAACAGTATTCAAGTCCTTCCATCCTCTCAACCCGAATTGTTAAGTTTTGTTTTTGTATTTAAATAGTTTTTCCTTGTTTTAAATAAAGACATCAAAAAACAAGTTACGTCTCGTTAATTCGAAGCGTAACGTACCGCGACTTATCAAAATCACGGTACACTTGCATAAACCGAGTCACGGACTTGTCCGGTATCGCATCGCCCCCGTGAGTTCGGCCTCCTCAACTTCGTTCGTTGCTCCTGGTTAACGAACGAGGACAAAGGGAACACGCTGCGAATTAATAAGCCGACTTCAAACGGAGAAGTCCCCTCTGCCCCTTCAACGAGCACGTAGAACGATAGGTAGTTCTGGTAACGTGGCACCGGATGAAACGAGAGGACCAGGTGGAAGTTAAGTCCGCCCTATTGTTGGGTCCCTAGTTTCTTCTGTGAGGAGAGATGCCTGACTTTTGGGCCCTCCTGGGGAAAAAAGTAGCTTTACTCCTGTCGGTCGATGCAAGCTCACGCTTGGTTGCCCATTCGAAAAGGCTACGATTTACGCCTGCTTCGAGTTCCTCACCGTGGGACGTCCTATTATCACTCCAGTCGCTCTCTTTTCTCTCCCCCTTTTTTTGCGATCACCGCTAAGTGGATTATCAGAGATATCCGTTTGATCTCTCGACTGAAAAGGCGCCAAGGATAAACGACAGGCTTGAGAGAGATCTCTCTCGAGCAAGTGTAAAAGATTCCTTAGTTTTTAAACGAATAACGGGAGAAAGGTATATCGAATCTTTTTCCAGTCCTGCTCTCCTAAGGATCTTGACGTATGTAAAATACCATCATTATACGGCGCGTTAAAGCGAGAGTAAACGCGATAGAGTTTTAACGTCTTTCTCGAAACGCTTCACGAATTCCAGAGACGGGAGTCTCGAGATCAAGGAGGGATATTCGTTCGGAACGAATCGTCGAGAGATTGCATCGGCGGGAAGAAATCCGTCGCACGTTGGATCCACGGTGAGGGCAAAGTCCGCGCTTGTTTCTTCCCCGCTGACACGATTGTTCTCTCTAATTACTCTTCCCTCGGCTGACGAGCCGCGGTATTTTCAGTGCCTCAAGCAAGAGAAGGTAGTATCGATTTAACTTACTCTCGCTCCCTAGTTCTCCTTGGTTCACCCCTTCGTTCCTTCTTGCCTCTCGCGATCCCTCTCGAGTCCTTCGCCAGGACACGCGGCTCGTAGAAGCGACAACGACGACAAGGACGTCAACGACGTAGTCGAAACGCGATGGAGGAAAAGTTGGTAGGTCGCGGTGGGTCCTCGGCAGACCAGAGGCACAACGATGACTTCCTTCGCGAGGGTTTCGATTCAATGGGGTCGCGATGATCCGACAATGGAGCCGAGTTTGGACGGAGGGAAAGAAGTTTCATAGGGGGGTCTTTCTGGAGGGATCTTAGCGAAATAACGAGTCACGCTCGCCTCGTGGCACGATCCAGCAAACGTGGAAGGGTGAAGGATACCAGAAGGAGGAGAACAGAAGCCGAGTCGAAGAAGCTCGAGGTGAAAAGAAGGGCAAGAGACGAGAAAAAGGAAGACGCGTGACAATCTTATTGTCGTACTTGGATCCACGGAAAAATCGTCCCTCTAGTGGCACATCCAACAATGAGACTACTCCTCCTATCCGTCCTTCTCCGGTTTCCACTATCGTCTCTTCTATTTTTCTATCCCCTTCTCTCCGTTTGGTTCGTTTGTCCGTCCGTCAGACTCCCCCGGCGCGCAAAAAGCAGTTAAAGCGATTAAAGTCCCCGAAAGCTTGGCGAGAGACGAAGCGCGATAGAAAGCCTTTCGAGTTCTTTGCCGATCCTTCTTTCCCCGACTCCTTCCACAACTGCCGTCACCCTTTCCCCATCTTCCGCAGTCCTAGACTCAGCCACGGGCTTCGGGCTTGGGACTGGGGATATTGCGACTCGTGGTGGAATTGCCCCGGGCAATTGCACCGGAATCTAACTTCCATTCGGACTTATTATTTGAACAGGGATAGCGTCGGCACTCCGATGGCTTAACGCTCCTCCGCTTCCGGTTCACCCTCCCACTGTCTGCGCTTCCTTTCTTCGCATTCTTCTGATCGATGTCACGCAATGCGACGCGATCGATGAGAGTTGATATACTTTGATAGAATAATTTCGAACCTTTTGCAATTTTTATATCTGACTTTGATGAAACGAATTACGGAATGAGTCTACAAGAATCTACGTATGGAGGGGGTAAGTTTCTTTATATCGTTAACATCTATTGAATTTCGTAGCTGGTACTTCTTGGAGGGTGGTTAAATTATTCGGAAGATAGGACCCTCGAGAAATTCGTTACGGAACACAAATTAATCTGGCTTCGTTACTAATCCTTCTCCACGAGGCAATATCCGATTCGGAGATTTCATGAAATCCCAATGAACTTGTGACAACGTGATCAAGGTCGCGTACTAATAATCTCCACCTCGATCCTCTGATCGTCGTGTCGGCGGAACCTCACCACGGAGGGTCAAGGATTAAATCTCGCATCGTGCCTCCGAGTGAAATCTCTGAACCGGAAGAGCAATTACTGCTGATTGACCTCCTCGCTTCATCCTCAACACCCGAACCGTATAACGGGATTAATAAAGGTCTATACGTTCGTAATCGACAATAGAGGAAGAGAGAAAGAAATAGGTGAAGATAAAGAGAGAGAACAGAACGGTAGATCGACAGAGACGAACGAAGGAACAGTGAAAAAGAAAGGAGAGGGAGAGAGTCTATTGGAAAGGGAAACCAGAGCACGTGCTTTCTAAAGCGAACTCCGAGTGCCCGTACGGTTTTTCTGGCACTAATTGCTCGTGCAAGCACGCCGGTAAATTAAGAAGCATGCGTAATCGAACGCCCTCCGACTAATGCTCTTGGCGCAAGGCTAATTGGCCGCGAGACAATGCCTCCGTTCTGCCGAGTGAACGAGCACCGATTAACGACGACTCCTGTTCGCGGTAGTTTGCGCGACTAAACGCGCGAATCGATCAAATTTCAGAGAAAAGTCTTTCCAAAGGTGCTCGAACGATTACGGCAAGACTTTAAATACTTGTTTGTAATGTATGTCAAAGAACAGAATGTAAAAAAAACTCGTGAAAGCTGACGTCTCTTGACAGTTTAGAGTCTAAGCTATCGTCAAACGACGATCTACTTACGTACAGGATAATAACTATCTGTAATCGTTGGATGTTAGAGAATCTTTCTTTTTATGTAACTCGTTACTCTTTTGATCGTGGTCTGCCTTTCTCTATCTTTCTCGTCTCTCTGTCACTATTTCTTTTTCGCTATTTTTCCCACCCTCTCTTTCTACCTTTCGAAATAGAGCAGTAATTGGACTGGATCGTAGTCACAAAGTCGATAACCCAGGGTAATTGAATCCGTAAGCAGACTGTCGATCAACGAGTCCCCCGTATGAAACCGTTCGGTTCAATGGAAAAGCGCGCGCATGCTGCGCTTGCAGCTGGCAGGAAAGGAAGATGAAAGTGCGGTCTCTCTTTTTCTCTCTTTCCGGTGAAGCATTCACGGTAATTTTTCGTTTAATCGCGCGTGTATGTCACGCCGGAAATTTCCTCCTGTATGACACATAATAGGGGGACCAACGCGGAAGGGGATCAAGTCGCGTGATCTCGCTCCGAGATAATACCGTGCTCTACAAAAGAGTGCCAGTCGCCACGATCGAGTACAGAAGAATGTACGTCTCCATCTCCTCGACAGGCACATTCTCGGAAAACAACGAAGATAATTAAGTCCTGGAATTTCATCAGATTTGATCTTGTTTTTATTTTGCAATTAGTCGATTGGATTTTTTAATTCTATGATTTCACGACACGAAGACACGAACCCACCCTTTTTTCGGATCGATGGCGACACTTCTTCATGCTAACGCATTAGTAGCCTAAGTTTTAACACTACAACTACCAAGTAGTCAAAGTGACTTTTTATGGAGAACCACAGGGTGGATATTGTACGTCCATCTTTTAATATATGTTACTGAATTAATCATCCTCCCTACTTTTCGATTTCGCATTTTCCAAAGTATCTCTTATTTAATTAACGCTGGTAGTTCTAGTGTTATAACTAACAAATATGAAACTACCCAAAACGATGAAGTTACGATAATATAAGAATGACAAGATGAACGGGTGAAATGCATTTTTTTAAGTGTGAGCACAGCTAGAGAGGTTCAAACGAGTGACAAGATCAATCTCCGGTTGGAAAGGCCACCCTCAGATTTGTGTAATCTTTACTGTGTCATGCCGGAAATTTCTCTTGATACGACGCATAATATGAGACAAGCATAAGCGGAAGGATCGAGCAGGCGACTTTGTGGTCTCGCTGCGAGATAAAACTACCTCACGATAGGACGATTTTACCGCGTCCTTCGAGTAGAATCTCAGCTCCAAAGGGGTCCCCGTCAGTCTCTCTTCCTCCAATTCTCCCCTTCTATCGTGGCTTCTGTTCTTCTTCAACGGCGGTGAGTACAGGAGAGACGAATGAAAACGTTCGCCCGAACAGAATAATTCATTGTCCTCCTGAAACCGGTGCACCACGGTGGTGCTTCACGCTTGTTTGGGGAGCGGATTCATCTCGTTCGAACCTCCATGATCCTCGACGAAGCGTACGGATAATCCCTGAGATCCCATGACTACGTTTGTTTTGAATTCTTTAAACTCAACAGGCTCGAAAAGGAGCGATGCACTTTCAAGGGTCATTCGGTATTCACATGAGCCTCCATTACTTCATCAGCTATTGCGGAAGAAGAACACACGTTCACATACTTGAAACGATCACCTCTATCGTAGAATTATCGAATACCGATTTAATCGAGATTATCTTTCGTTATAGATCGGAATCTATCGACAGAAGAAAAACGATCCAACAATAGTTGAAAGTATCTGTACGGCAAAGTCTTATTAATTACTTACCGTTTCGTGGGAGAAAACGAAACGAAACGAGAAACAACGCGACAGAGGGTCAGAGGAGCCTGGTGCTATGGGAAAAGTAGACAATGAACGACGAGCGAGGAAAAAGGGAATATGAGAGTGAAATGGAATACAAAATGAAGGGAGGCTTCTTGTGTCCACGTTACAGTGTCCATCAAGGTGGTGGTTGCCACCTCGATCCCGCTCTCCACACAAGCGACTCTATCTACGTTCATGTATACCTTCCTCGTTTCATCCACGCATCGTGGCTACTTTTTTCCCCCTCTATATCGTCCTCTCTCTTTCTCTACCCTTTCGAGCGCCACTCGACCCTCCACGGCACGCGTTGTATGTCCGGTTCGTCCCTTTTACTTTCACGTTTTTGTATGCGGGGTGAGCAACCCCACCGCACGACCGACCATGGGGAAAGAGGGGCGGGGAGGAGGTCGGAGGAAGGTGGACGGTGCCGCAAGAGAGAAATCCTCAAAAGGCACAAAGGATGCCCGCATGCATTAAAGGGTAACAATTCCTTCCTAACGTTTGGAAATTCGTCCCCCGGTAGGCCACGCGACTCACAGACTTTTCTCCTTCAAACGTGGATAATGTTTTATCCAACGCGGCGCGTTTAGGCGCACAACATCGGACCTGCATGCTAATTTCACGGAAGAGAAGCTCTTTTGTTTCTGTGCCTCCTAAGCATGACGAATTACGTGGACGGTGAGCCAGGATGAAAGAAGAATGTACCTGTCTCGGGCACCTCCGTGTGAATGGAATTTTCAATGGCGTTAGACATTTTTAATTGGACGTACCATGAATTGGAATAATTTACGAATTATGACGACGTTCATGAATCATCTGGATTCTTAAGAATTGTTGGGTAAACTCTGAATCTGGCTGGAATATAATCTATTTGGAAGAACTGGTTAATTATATTGCTCCACAATAATATGAATACAGCTAAACGACTTACAGGCGACCCTCGGCTTTCGCACTATTCGCCATTTCGCACATTTTTAAAAACTCATTTTTTTAAAGATTTTTGCCGCTATTTCTAAAATTGCTTCTATGCAGTCCTTGGTATGAGGTCCTCCAATACAATATTAGAGGGCCCTGAGGTTCTCTATTATTAGATGTTGAAAAATCTCAAGATTACAAAGAAACCATATTAATATGCAACTTTTAATATTTCTCATATATCCCCGAATTCAACATTCGCACACATTTTCAGGAATCAATTATGTGCAAAAGTCGAGAGGCCGCCTGTATAACGTTATACCCGATGAATGTACGATGTCCTATTAATGCCTGGATAAATGCTCCACCACATATCAAACATATTCTTCTTTCAATTCCTTTTCCACAGAAAGGTATTTTCTGAAATACCTCCCACGCAAACTTCTACGACGACCATTCCCTATACCAAAGAAAATTATACCCTATACCAAATGAAAGATCCTCCTTTCATACTCCATAAACTCCAGTTAACGTCGTTCGCTCGTTACGTGCAAAAATCTCGCAGTTAACCATCTCGAGGAGTGCCTCGCAGGTTTTTCAAATCTACGAAACTTAACGTCGCCTGAGCACCAAGGAAAAAACGGTCGTATGCGAAATTGATTACAGTTTACGGATAAATTTTAGAGTTCGTATTCGCACGACGATCCGACCGGCTCTATAAAGTCACCATGGCGGAAATTATAACTCGGATGCCGCGGCGGGCCGCGTAAAACGGCCCCTTTTACGAAATAATTTACCAGGCTGACTCGTTAGCGCGGCATTCAGAGTGAGAGGCAAAGGAAGAGGCTTGTTAGCCACGCGTACGGTTCGTTCCAACGGACAGATCACGATTTTTCGAAGGAAAGAGGACCGACTAGTTCGTTGTATCTTGTTTCTTCTCTTTAACTTGCGATTTCTCTTACAAACGACTAATTGATACACCGTAATCCCCGTAAAGTTAGTCGGAAATGTTTGCGCCGGTGAACCGAGTTGTCGACACGTTTCGAAAATTTTAACGTGCCTCTCAATATGTTTATCGAGAAGGCGGAGCTGTTGGTTGAACTATTTTATTTTGGTGTGAGGAAAGGTATTTCGACTCGAAGAAGGTCGTTCGCCTTTGGGACTTTCCTGTTTCGCGATTCCGCAGGTATAATGGAAAGGAGAGTCGTGTTGCGAAAATAAACGGAGTTAAAGTTTTTCCATTTAGGATGGATTATGTAAAGATACAAAGGAAAACAAGGTTGGCAATTGGATTGAAGATAGGGCGTGATAATAAAAATAAATATCAAAGCACGCTGAAAATTTTGATAAGTAGTTACAATGTAAAGATACTTTTAATGCTAAGGTCTATAGGATTAGTATGTATTTATTGTAGATTGTTATACTTTAGAATCGTACTTAAGTACCTAATACTTAAGTAGCCTAAGTAAGGTAAGTAGCATAGTACTCTTAAACGCCCTTTCTTAGAGACACCGGCACTGCACGTTTAGGCCCTTTTTTTTATAAAAGGTACCTTTCTATTCGTTTCAATAAACTTCATAAATTTTTGACAAACTGTTCTATTTCTTACTAAACTCATTAATCATGATTTGGTCAGCCCAGGTAAAAAACTAATCGTTGATTTTCATTGATCAGCGTGAACATAAAAAATCAACGACCCATCCCCAGGGACCAGTGCTGCGCTTATCGTGTTAGGTATACAACACTGTCTCAAGAAAGTAATGTACTTTCAAAAAGAAACAATATTAATGTATACAAAAAAAGCATATTATCAGATATAACGACTTAGAAGTTTGTTTACAACTAAAGAAATATAAATTCCTGGTACCCCATTCATTATCACCGTTACAAAGAAAGAGTTTAAAGGATGAAATAGACCCGACACGCACGTACATCCTCAATTTTCCCTAATCTCTCGATAATACAATAAAGAACCCACCCACGCGTGCACGTTCGGGCAAAATGGAGTCTTGATTTGGAAAAGTAGAGAGGAGCTTTCCCGTCGTTAAGTCGAAAGAATTTAATCGCGCCGTAAGGCGTACAGGATATATTGCTATTCCGTGATCGTTGAAAATTTACGGCGACCTAAGGGCTCGAATGTGTTCGAGCACGAGCAGCCACTCCAACTTCGTAGTGGCAGGTTGGCTAAAAGCTTTCCGCAATTTTCGAAACGATTATGATTTCGCGAATGGTAATGAGGTCACGACCAAATGCAGTGCAACGTTCAGCCTTAGAAATTCCAGCCTCCGAGTCACGACAGTTTAATTAATTTATTGACCGGACTTTTCTCGTTATGGGGAGCCAGTTGCAGTTCGGAGTGTTTAGCAAACACCGTGGAACACGCTCTCAAGCGACTACCCCCCCGTAACTGCGGACCGAAGGGAGGGTACACCATTTGCCTTTATATTTGCCTCGTGCGATTACGTTTCTCAAATATCTATAAAATCTAATTAAATATTGCCTGGGAATACTGGGGACCGTTGTTTCACGCATGGCGAAATTCGTGAAATGACAATGATGTCTTCTGTTCTGGTTCTTAGATATTTACTTTGTTGCATCGTGCTTAGAATTAGTGTATTATTCTACTTTTCAAAAGCAATATACCGAATGTTTCATATTAGTGCTTATAACGATTGAACCTTTAAAACTGTAACAAAGTCGTATGATCGAAATTATTAAAACGATAAGAGACTAGTAACAATGAAAATAAATTGGAAAATGTGATACGTATGTATATTTTGGATGTAAGTTGGAACTTTATTAACACCAAAACTACCAAGCAAGTCTAAATGCTTTGTTCTCAATTTTTTCCAAAAGTTCTCAAAATTTATAGAAGAGTCATAGAGCAAATATTCTACGTTGATCTTATAAAGTATAGATTACAGAATCGATCATCACTTCAATTCTTTAATTCCTATAGACCTTATTTAATATATTGAAATATAATAAATTTAACGCCGGTAGTTGTAGTGTTAACTTATCAGCCCAGATTTATCGTTACTTTTTAAATCGGAAGGTGAAGCAGCAGTTATCCAATAGAATTAAATATAGGAAACATAGTCTTTCGCACCAAATTAAGCAACGCTCGCTTCTCCATCTAATTACTAATGACTCTGCACGATAAAATCACCCTCACAAGTGAACATCGCAATGAAACTGATTAATCTATCCATCTGAAAACTATTTCAAGCACCGTCATGAAAATACAGAACGAAGGAAAGCATCCAATACCGTTCCATGAATTTCCCCGTGAATCTGCCATTTCGACGATGAACTCTCTTCGTTCTCCCGCACAACCATTCCAAAGGATTTCAATTTCGCCTTTGTTCCACGTATCGAGAGAAATCGGGAGAAATCGAGAGAAGACAAAGAAGCCAGTCGAAGAAAAGCAGACAAGGATCAGACGAGGAAAGTCAAAAGAATTGGCAGACGAATCGAAGAGATACAATGTCGCGGATAAACGATCGTGATAGCTAACTTTATGGTTTCGTGGGATTACGAATCCCATAGCCATCGTATAAATTCCTCGAGCGCGCATAATGTCAAGCTAATACGCCGGTTCCTTGGCTTTCTTGGCGGGAGTTCGCTAAAGGGGATAGGTAAAATTGTAGGGTTAACAGAAGGGAAGGATAGCAAAAAGGGAGAAAGACCGGCAGAGACGAGAAACCTACGAAATAGAGAGAGAAGATCGTCAAGAGACAGAGGTATCGTAAAGAGAGAGAACAGAGTCGGGGAACGCTTGGGAATAGTAAATTTTCGTTGCAGCATAGCATCGTTATTAGCATACAAGTATTTAGAATGAATTATTGGCCGGTCCGCTTATCCCCCAGAGTGGATATATTCGGTACAGCCTCCACCGACTATCCCTTTCTCCTCGGTGTGTCAGGTGTATCCCTCAGGAGGTAGCATTATGTCCTGCATATTTTATCCCTCCGTTGTCCCCGTCTTCTGCTGTGCTTTTCCTCGAGAAGAAAGAGACGAGGAAGATGAACGCACGCGAGTACTTAAAATCCAAGTAAAATGGATGCTCTCGAAGGGGGTGCAAGAACGTTCCGCACGAGGTCATCGAATGGCGATACCTGTCCCGTTTCTCTGCCACCATTTTCGTCCTACGTGATCCTCTTTTTTTCTTTATCACGTTAAATCTAAGCCATTCGGATTTATGATCGGTTTAGCTGAATCGATTCTGTGGTCCCGTATAAAGAATCGTTGGCGAGCATTAAAGCGCAACAACCGGCAGCGCTTAAAACCTCCCCTGACAAATGGCCCGCTCGTAGAATCCCCGCTAATCGTTCCACTCGCAACTGCCAACCCCTTTCCACGACGATTCACTTTCGCGGTCATTCGAGGTCGAGGAGTTTTTTTGCTCGGATAAGTTACGCAGAAGCATCGTCGCGATAGGAATTCGAGTCGAGGAGGCAAGGAGACAGCGAGAGGTCGGGTTTAATGAGCGGTGTGTCAGCTTCTCGTCGGTTTGTCGCGAGATTGTTAATTATTAAGTTTCCCGGAGAGCTCTATTAAAGTTTCGTGGAATTTCTAATTGGAGGATTAATATAGTCACGCGGAAGCGTAAGGAAAACACATTGAATCACCGAGAATGTTTCAATCCTCTCGACGACATAGAAATTTACAAAGCTACAGCATTCTTTAAATCTTTAAGTGTCCGACAAAACGACTCACCTTATCGTAAAATCACCACTAATTTTTATCTCATCCTCGTATACAACATTCACGAAAAATCTACCCTCGACACCCTAACCATTGAGAATTAACACTAGAACTACCAAAACCAGTCAAAATGACTGGTACTCAATTGTTTCAAAAAATTCTCCAAGTTTAAATAAGAGTCATAGAATAAATATTCTACGTCTATATCAATAAACATAAAGCACTCAATCGATCAAATTTTCTGCCACTTCATTCCCCCTTTTTCAAAGTATTTATTTAATTTATTAAAATATGATAGATTTAAGGCCGGTAGTTCTAGTGTTAAAAACCAACAGATACATTAAGAAACTTTCAAGCATACAATTCATATCTAACGATGAAAAATAGAAGTCCATTTTCCTGCGTGCGACAGAATGCCGTTAAAATTTCCAATTACTTTCCCGATAGTCTTATTTACCCGAGTCTATTTTCCTCGCAAAATCACCAGACACATGGCGCAATTAGAAAGCCATTATCACGCGGTCATACGCGTACAGGACGTTGTGTAACAAACGTCGACAGAGGGGGTGAATTCCCGGGGAGTTTCTACACCTACCGTCGGGGGAGATGGATGTCCGGCAATCAGGTGCAGAGACCCCCGACTGCCTTTGAATTCGTCCGCCGGCAGCTGCCTGATATATTCTCGTTGACGCGAGACCATCATCGTGCCTCTAGGCCGCCCGCTGTTACGTTTTCATGTTTGGACGTCGACGTGGAAACGAGCCCGAAAGAAGAAGTCACATTGGCCCACCGTCGGGAATTCACTCGAGTGCACAGAGGGTGTCGGAATCTTTTTTTTTGGAATTAATTGTCAACGATTTATGCCTACTTGTCGGAAGTGACGCGCGACATTGTTAAAGGAAGAGGTGAATGTTCTTTGAATTGAATCCAGAGTTTACGAGTGGTCTGTGATTAAATGTTTCAGTGTTGCCTGTGAAAGTAAGTATGGGGTGATGGTAAGTATAGAAAGATGGGAAAAGAGAATATCGTTGGTTTAAATTTATGTTCTGTGCCGGAAGTCGCGCGTGCTGTACTGGAATTATCAAGTGAGAGACGTTCTTTGTGCCGAGTCAAACTTGAATCTCTGTTATTAACGTGTTCGTTGCTGAAGGTGAATCTATAGCCACCCTTGTGTACAGAGAGTGGACGTGGTTACTTATTAAAATTACTCTCAGATACAGAATTGCGTTGTTCTTTGATGATGCAGTAAAACTTTTGCTTAGCAACTAAGTGTTAGCAGTTTTAGAAATAAATAGAATATTTATCATATAATCAAATATTGCATGTGTTCCGTAAGTAATATGTTGAATTTTATAAGCTGCATTATTCATATACTAAAAATTATAAATCAGATTATTCGTGTTATGATTTTAATTAATGAGTGCATTATACTAAATAAAATTTTGGTAAATTTTCCTAGTCATTCGGTTCTAAAAATCGACCTAACGCGACAAATTCTCCGTCGAAGAACTACATTTCGTTTTATTGATTGTTAGCTCCATCATCGTTTCAACTGACAGCGGAGGAAACATAGCCGAAAGAAATTATGGCGTGAAGATATCGTTGAGTGAGATTTTTCGGAAATTGACCGTAAACGAGCGTCTCAATTTACGCCCGTTGGCGAAAGTGACGGGCGAGTTCTCTCGAATCGATTCGAGACGTTCGCCACCAGCGCCCCTCGAAGGAGAGACAGAAAAATGGGAATTTAAACGACCTCTGCCACGCGAGACTCTCTAGTATCTTAATTGAAATAGTACGCTAGAGGTAAGATTAAAATTTTACTCGACTGACATTCAATTCCACCTGGAATGATATTTCCAAAGTCTGTCCAAGGCAGAAGAATAATTCCATTGCGATGCGAACTTTCCAACTGAAATTAAAGCGAAGCTACCAAAAGCCAGCTCAAGAATGGTACCTCGACGAAAATTGTTCATCGACCTTAGACGATTTCGTGAATCGTTGAAAACCAGTGATAATAATTGAACGTCCGCTTGTGTTCGTCGAAGTCGATTCATTCGAGCGCGTTAAATTCGACCATAATGGTTGGACGATCGCGCGGCATTCATTTCCGAGGAGTTAATATTCAAAATGAACATTAACGGGGGCCATGCTACCGTTAATCTTCGATGGCATGTGGGACCACTCACGGTGCGCCGCAGGTCGCTTTATTGCGCTCGCGTTAATTATGCAAATGAATAATTAGCATTTCGATTATTTCGACGGCGGGTACCTACGCCATTCGTGGAAATTTATCGATTCCAGTGGATATTAATCCATCGACTCTCTTTCAGGTACGCTCTCTCCTCGGGAGTCTATGTTTCTTCTTCTTCTCTCTCTCACTCTTTCTCTTGGTAAACCGCGAACCGAAACGAACATTAGTCAACGAGCTCGTCAAACTGTCGTCGCTGGTATTAATAATAACTAGACAACAATTTACGACGTTCTTCCCAGCTCTCTCGCAGTCGTCCCTTCTCTTCGAACGATTCGTCGAAGAGAATCACAAGGCGTGTACCAACGACTCGTAAAATTGTTCTTGTGGTAATGAAGATATTATGAGAGCCGGAGGGAAAGGTCGAAAGGTGTGCGACGGAGAGACGTTGGAAGAAGAAAGCAAAGGAAGAAAGAGAGAGGGGAACACGAGTTCGATACGCGAAGAATATCACGAGGGCTTCCTTAGATCGTTCGATTTCGCTGGAAGCTCGCGACCACCGATGGAGAACTGAGAGCTAAGAATATTAATCGTTTGGACTCATCGACAAGTGAGTCTTCCAGGAATCAGCGATTGATCAATGCGAACCGATTCGACCTGACTGCAGAAATAAACTGTTAGTCTTATGAATATATTCATATTACTTCATCAATATTCAAAACCTACTTTCTTGACTGCGCTTAAATCTACTAAAATCGGGTGGCATGGAGTATGCGTCTACATCAAGATGAACGAACGATCCTCGGCTTCTCCTCGTAAAACTTTACGATCGTTCGATTCGCAAAAGCCCGAAAGAAAAGGAAACCAACAGAAAGGAGGATAGAAAGAGAAACGTAGAACACTTAAATCCACCGATTTCAATATTCCGCGAATCTCGTCATTTCAACGGTCCTAGCGACACGAACGCACAAATCTTCCTGTACTTTCGTCCAAGTAAATTCAACGAAGTTTCACCATTGGCATCGCAGCTACTCGTAAAATTAATTTCATCCGATTCGATTACGACTCGATGTCGGAGATCCCCGTGAATTGGAGTTTCGGTTGGACCGCATCCAATTCCCTTCCAGGTCTCTTTCTCTTTCGTCCGTCATTGCCTGTTGCGTCATTTCGCAACCTCGAATTTCGGGAAGGCTTTGCCCCGCTACGTGACAAGTATATCCCAAGGGTCACCGGGACTAAAGAACTCCTCACGGAACCCGTTCACGTCTCGATTCGGTAGATTTACAGAGGCTCCAACAAATAGATCGCTTCGCTAATGGATAGCCTCTTCTCCTCGATATTACCTTTCCCCTCGACGAGATCCTTCGAGCAGGAAATTAGCAAGTCTTAAGAGATCCCCTGTTAATCGTCGGGGTGATTTCTGTGGCGTCGCTTTCGGACAATTTGCCGCGACGAAATTTCATTTGTCCTCATCTTCTCTACCCCACTTTCTCTCTATCTCTCTTGCACTTATAGACATACTCTAATCTCTCCTCTATCCCTATCTTTGCCTCTCGCGTTCTACCTCCTTCGTAAGAATCATCACGACCCCTCTTCAAGAGAGCTACTCCTTGATCCACCTTACTGTTCTTTATCTCACTCTTCCTTTCCCTCGCCACCTTTGATTCTCTATTTTCTTCCGTCAGAATGGAGGAGAGCTTAACGGATTAATCGATGTTATCCTGACTCTCCGACCGAAAACCATGAAACGTCACGGTCTTTCCTGGGACGGCAGACCGACGGCGAGATCGGAGCCGACTCGGCTGACGTTGAATGAAGAACGAAATCAGATTTCAGACGCCGTCCGTTGGCTTTCTAACGATAAGTCGGATTAAGTAAAGCCGCGTTGTAGCAGCGCGGAATTCCTTCGAACAATGAACAGCTCGGCCATTTAGATTTTCCTCGTTACGGTTTTATTGAGGGTTTCTACGAGTCGATTATTCCTTTTGTGTGTTTTTTTTTAACTCGACGTCTTCGTGGATTTTATCGGATGATTTTTTTTTCGAGTGAATATTAGGAGGGTATATTGATTCTGTGTTTTAATAATATAAGAAAGCGAGGTAGATTTTGTACGGCGAATGGGTAGGGCGTGAATAATTTGAAGGAGGCGAGGTCGAAGAGAGGTCGAGGAGAGGTCGGAGCGAGCAAGAGTTATTGGAAAAGTGGAATAATTAGATCAAGTGTTATTTGTGATTTTACCGTTCGTGATTATTTTAGCGATTTAGTGGAGTAATTTATGGAGGTTGAATTTCTCATGGACTTAGGAAGAAAATAGTTAAGCTTCAGAGAGATTAATGTTGATTCGATATCTTTAAATATCTTGAGAAATTTTCCATTTATTTATTCATCAACAGCTGCACTACCGCATACTGATTTAATATTGTCACTCACGATTCCGATAATTGCATCGCTTATTCCGATGATTAATGAATGCTGGATTACCCGGACTGAATTATGCTCCAACAAAGTTCACTTATAATTTCACAGTGATTTTAGTTTCATATTATTACGAACGTGTTATTTTTAGTTTAGTCTACTCTTTCATATAAATTTTTGGGTTTAAATAGTATCCTATTTAATTTCGCATGGCAGTGGATCTATTTAAAATAGTTAGGTTACTAAAATATCTATCAGTTTATGACAGAAATTTAAGAATGCCAAATGCTGTTAAAGAGAATTCCAAGACGTGGGATGAATGTAGCCCGTCGGACTTCAAATTGCCATAGAACACTTATGCGGGCGATTCTCGCCTCTACCACTCAAGGGGTTGGAACAAAATAATTATTACGTAAGTTTTTGAGTAAAATATTTTCCCGTAAAAACTACCACAGCTATGCAACGTTGACTTCTAATATAACCACAATTTTATTGAGTGTAGAATGCTGATACTTTAATTTCTCACATTAACGCTAGCCGTATCGATACTACATACAAACTTATTCTTACTCCAGCCAGTCATCTCATCGTGTATAAAATAACGATTATACTTTTATGAAAGAAATGCAAGAAACTACCGATTTATTGTCTGAAAGAACGCAGAAAATAATCTTCAAATAATAACAGAAATAAATGCATACTCTCATTCCGTTGATCCGGATATTTGACTGATTATGAAATAACGATTACACTTGTACGAAAGAAATGCAAGAAACTGCCGATTTAACATAGAAAAAAACGTAGAAAACAATATGTAAATAATAATAGAGATAAATACATATTCTCATTCCGTTGAGCCGATTATGGATGAACGATTATACTTTTGCAAAAGAAATGCAAGAGACTGTCGATTTAAATAAAGAAAAAGACGCAGGAAACCATCTGTAAATAATAATAGAAATAAATATATATTTCCATTCCGTTAAGCCGGACATTTGACCGATTATGAACAAAGATTATACTTTTGCAAAAGAAATGTAGGAGACTGTCAATGAAATGTAGGAAAGAAGACAGAAAACAATCTTTAAATGGCAATAGAAACATACACGCATATTCTCATTCAGTTGAGACGTCCATTTAACCGCGCACGATACGGTTAGCGTTAAGGACATGTTTGTTTTTATATCGTCGGCTTGAATGCGACGCTCGGGTGACCGAGGACCTTTAATTCTGAATGGCTGTTAAATCACCAAGCGGATGAATCACATTGCCCGTGGGAGAAATTCTCAAAGTCAAGACTTACTACTAGCTCAGTTCAGCTTATCTCTAATAACACTGTTAACCTTGGCACTACCTATATCCTTTGTTATTGTCATACAGTTCCAACGACTACGGTCATTGAACGGTAATCCTACAGAGCACGCAGATTCAAAATCATAACAATCATATACTACGTAGCGAAGACTGCTCCAAAAACGACGTCAACAAGACAAGTTTAGATGCACCAACCGTAACTGCGCATCTTTATCTCCCCATGATTATAGCCCCCCCGGTTAAAGTGCTAAATCGTTTTAAATGTGCGTTGCACCGAATGCTCTTCCTGTTTCCTAGCCAAGATCAACCGTACTGGCGCCAAGTTCAAGCGGAGTCGCTTAACTCCCGCTAATTTCACTCGTCGCATCCCTCAAACCGAGAATACAACAATATGAACAAACACTCACCTCAGTGTCACGTATTCTCGTCGCAGATCCTCAGCGATAGAACGCGCACACACCAAACAGCACGAAAGAAATCATGGATCACAGTCGCTAGCTCCGTTTCCTCCTCTTCTACTTCCCGCCTTTTCCACCGGGATAGCTCTACTCCGTAAAAAATTTCTCACTTCGTTTCGAAACACTTCTCGTCACGTTATACATAAGGACGATTTCTCGCGTCGCACTCAGTCCTGGTAATATCTCGAGTATCCATCGGCAACGAAAACTGCGCGGCGGGAAGATTAAATACGCAACAAGAAGTGTAAACTATCGAGAGCACACGTGCTGTTTCACAGTCACGAGGTATGGCGAATAATCACTTATCATCGGCGAGAATGATCTCGCGATGGGCCCGGAATGGTCCCCATTGAACGAGACACGTTTCGCGTGGATCGAACGACCGAACCAAAAAGGAACGAAGTACCAACTAAACACCGTACCGTCTCGGCGCCACGGCACTAACTGACAGGCTGACGAGAACCTACAGTTGCTCGAAGGAGCGAAGGGAGGTGGACTCGGAATCGTTCGGACTCTCTCGCTCATACCGAACGTCGTTCGGCTCTCTTTCGCACCGTGTCGGTCTCCTCTCGCTCTTCCTCGTTCGCGTTCTATCGCCACCTAGTGGCAGTCTCGCAAACTCCGCTTCGGTTCTCCACCCCCTTAGCGACCGAATTGGGGTGGCAAAGAGAGAAGGAGAAAAAGAGAAAGAGAGAAACGAGCACGTGGGGCTGCTAAAGAGGGAGGGCCGGTTCTGGTACGGTGGGGGTCAGGCAAGACCGGTCGTGTGGGGTGAGGTTGCAAAATATGTTGTAGAAATGGGGTGGCCGATGAATGCGGTCGCCCGTAGACTAGGGATTTTATTGATCTTTTTTCCACCCCAGGGGCGCGTACACGCGCGCACGCTTAATTAAGCGGCCGGACTTACGTCGCGTATACCTTGGTACTTTATACCGAGCGCGAGCCAGCTTGTTTCGACGATCGACACGGCATCCGTTCGAATGGTTGCGATCGATTCGCGGCTAACTTTGAGCCATTGAAATTAAACGACCGAAACCGATTCCGGTCGATCGTGAGGGACGAAAGTTTCACGGACGAGTTGGGAATTACCGGAACGTGCCGTTACACGTTTGCGATACTCGTCTTCGGAGACGACGTTGGAGAACCGGAATGAAGGGTTGCAGAGAGTTTATTTTTATTATCCCGATCGAAGGATTTTCGAGATCTTTAAGTAGCTTTGATGGAAAGGGGTGAAATCGTTGATTTGATTTGAATTGCTGAATTTAAGCTTTGAATAATATATAGGATGAGAAGGCGGTCTGTGTCATATTAATCACCCGGTGCACGGAGGAATCTTAATCCCGTGCTGATAAATTTTTAAACGTCGTCGTTCACGAGGATTTATTATTATTCTAGGCCTAAAAAGCCATAAAATTGGGAAAATCATGAGATATCGCGTCTTGTCGCTTTCAGTCTTCGATTCACTCGATCGCCGAGGGAAGACCATCCAGATTCGGATTAATGTTTACGGCACCCGAGGGTACGCCGGAGAAATCCTTCGTGGCGAAGGAATATAACAATCTGACAGGCATAAAGGATCGATACATTGCCATTTCCCTCTCGTAATTTATCGCGCATGTAATAAACACCACTGGTTAACCATTACTCCAGTAATTGACGTTAATAATGAAACAAAGATAGCAAGGATAAGACGATGTAGTTCTACCAAGAACAAAATGACGATATCCCAGATGTCGTCCCGAAAGACGAATCGTTTTAAATGGCAATCGCCAAATAAACAGTATTAATCGTTACCGACAACTTTGTTTCTCAAACTTCGAAGCCACCGATGCCAGAGCTTTAAAGTGATTTACTCGATCCGAATGTATTACCGACTAGGGAGAAGTAGCTACTCCTCTCAAAGAGTCCGTCGGCTGAAAGCGAGTGCTAATTAGCGATTCGATCACGAAGCATCCGATGGTGGGAGACAACGTCGCCGCCTTCGCCAGATTCTCTTTGATCCTACTCCATCTCCGTTTCATTCTCTTACTCTCTTTGCTAACCCCTTCAGGAACGATTCTCACTCTGCTTTCCCGTACATATGTATTTACATATACATGGATATGTATCATCGAGAAAATACGAAGGTGCAAGGTGCACACAAGGTACCTAACGTAACGCGTGATCGTAACAAAGCTTCAAAGGAGAAATTAGTGCGACGAGTATCGAAGCCTTTTGAAACTTGCATTCTCCCCATAGAAAATGTCTTGCTAAGGGATCTCTTCATATTGAAAATGGAGAAAGGACCAAAGAGGAAAAACAGATTTCTATAAATTTCCCCTCTTTCCTCTGCGTTTCCTTTGTTGAATTTAGTCATTCCTGCCAATAGTACGTTCATCTGAACCCCTTGCCGTACTATTTCTTTTATGACCACCTTGAATTAAAATTAAATTGATAAGATAAACATTGATCAATGATTCTTCATTTATCATATAATTGAACATAATATTAATAGTACAGAAATAATTTTATCGTATTGCGTCTCACTGATATTTTCAATTTCATAGATATAGCAAAATTTGAAAATTTTCTATCCAATTTACCTCATCGCTAATGTCACTCGTTAATGTACGGGAAGGGGTTAATATTAATAGATTCACGTGTGATTCCCAGACATATTACAGAATCTACGAATGTCGAATTTCCTCGTTCCTACAGAATTATCAACCCCGACAGTAGAACCACATTTCGTGGCCCCTCTTAATGAAGTAGATACCTGAAAAATGAAAATTTTATTACTTCCGCCTAACAAGATAAGCCTGTCCATGCGTCAGATATACAAATTAAGCAGTGATTAC
Source organism: Cerceris rybyensis (assembly GCA_910591515.1). Classification (NCBI taxonomy): domain Eukaryota; kingdom Metazoa; phylum Arthropoda; class Insecta; order Hymenoptera; family Crabronidae; genus Cerceris; species Cerceris rybyensis. Next base: position 14,831,537 of record OU342790.1, read on the forward strand.
GAGCCTCTACCGAGTACGCGGCACGCAGACGTACGTACAAGCGGATTTTCTCGCTCTCGCTCCGCGGTCCTTCAATTTCTCCGTCTGTCTCTTTGCCCCCGCTATATCCGATCCTCCGAGTCCTACGCAAAAGGGGGAGGACATGCGCCCGCAGACAAGAGATCTAATATACCCGACGGTTACATTAGCCGGATTTAATTTAAGCCTCGACCCCGCCGCGCCAGCAGCGTGCAGCTTACATTCGACCTACCGCGGGCGAGAACACGCTTGAATCGAAAGAAAGGAATGGCAGAAGGTGGAGGCGGAAGGTGGAAGGTGAAAGAGAGACGGCCAAGAGAGAGAGAATAAGAGAAGGAGAAAGAAAGAGAGAGAGAAGGGGAAGGTAGCATGCCGGTAGCGAGACGCTACTGGCGGTTTATTGTAATTGCACTGTCGCGCGAGTAAACCTCGCTCCCACGGCCGAGCCGAGTATTCGCTAATGTCCAGCCGTTTCGCGACTTGCCCGGAATGGCGAACAGCTTCATTAACAGCAAAAAACGTCGGCAACGGCCTGTCTTGGCTTTTTATTTGATTCGGATTTAACGACTTGGTCGCATGGCTGTGTATATTACTTTTTGATTTACACCGGGATGAGTAATCATGGTCATTTGTATTATTCGATTCCTCGATGAGATCTTTGGATAACGTGGAGAAGCAATTTGCGGATATCGATCTACGCGTGTCTGATAATGTCGTATCTTGGTAGGTACTAATTTTTGCGGGGACGGTTAAGGAGGAAGTTTGTTGAGTTAAAGTCACTTCTGGTTTTTATTTTGTGTTTGCTTTTACCGTGTTATTACAGGGTATGACTTTGCGGTGAGATAATCAATGATAATTTTTTAAGTTTTGTTTGCGTTATTTAGCAATTCAAATGATACGTTAACCTGTCTCAATACTCGGCAGTACTGGAAACGAATGACTTTAACTGCAACCACTTATTCCGTACACTTAAGTAAATGTCACGGTATACCTACATAATAATTACCATAAAAATTGAAAACTTCAACTACTTATTAAAACAAATATGTCATTTGAAAATATTTTCTACCACGATTGTATCACAACAATTTAATATTACAGATCTACCAAAAATCATACACGATTTTTCTGCTCGAGGCGATTCTCTAAATTGTCCATCATCCTGTGTATAAACTTTTTCAATAGCAATAGCGAGAAGAAACTTTGTTAATTTACCACTTCCCTCGAGTTCGGTTCTTCTCTGTCACGTAACGACAAATACGGTACTTTAAGACGAGGCTGCGCCCTTTTTTATTTATGAGACGAGAAATGCCGCACGAGTCTGTTCATCGTGCTCAAAAATATATCGTGTCTACGTGCAGTTATACGCACGCATTTTTCCCTCCACGTGCACGTATATATACGTGAGAATAAGACGTACGAAGTGTTCGCGAAAAGTTTCACGCTCGAGGTTGCCCGGGGTCCGCGGGAAAGTTTCGTCGCGTGGGGTGAAATCGCAGGTTTCATTGTTACTTTTGTACGTTTTTGAGCGACGATATGGTAGACGCTCAGCCGCCGTCGCCGCTGAATGTATGGCACAAATAAAACTGCCATGTCAGACGAAGTTACCGTAACCGTTTTTAGTGCTTTATGACGTCCGTAAATCTTCACCACCGCGGAAAGAAGGTACCCACTTATCGCCGGTGGCTAGAATCCGGCCTAGGTGAAAATTGACAAGGTCACCGTGTCATGACAAGGTCTTTGCTCGTTTTAATGGCTCGTTTTCACCTCGTTGAAGATTCCATTGGAGAACGCAAGAGGGTAAAAATGAAATTTTTCAAATTTTCCTTGAGCATTGGTAACTTTCGATCTTGGAGATGACAGGGAGAAAAGGGGATAATTTTGATTGATTTAGGCGTGAAAGTATTAGCTCTGTTTGTGACGTGAAATCGTTAAGTCCGCAACGGTAACCTTTCCACGTTTATGGCGGTCGTAAATCTTCCATCGTACAAAGGTAGTTGCAATCCCTCGAAGAACAACGTCCGTCCGGGTCACTGTGTCAATTGAACAAAGTTTTGGGTTTTTCGTGAATTCTCGAAACATTGGTTACTTCGACTATCATTCTCTCTCACTTTCCCTTTCTTCTTCACCCTACAGTAGGAAAAACTTGGTCAGAGGGACACCGCACGGTGGGTATTCTCCCTACCTTTCTTTTTTACAAGGGTTACTTCAATTCTGCAATTTATTTTGGCATTTTACAGCCACCGTAAATCTTCGTCGAGGTGAAACTTCGAATTCCTTCTGTCGGTTGCTTTCGAGTCCATTTAAGAAGACTATGGTCATAGGTCACGTCTCGGTAGTAAATAATACCTTGAAATGAGAAATCTTTGCATATGCATCTTCTCTTTCGTATCCTCCTCAGGAATATACTTTGACTAACCGTATAAAAGTGTCGTTTGCGTTTGCATAATATTTATTTTAATCTTACGATTCGGTAAAATATGAAGATCGATTAATTCGAAAATGAAATCACGAAAAACATTTAAAAGAAAGAAAAGCGGACAGGAAAAACAGAAACACAAAGCGCGTCAGTTGAATGGGATCGATGAAAAACAAATTCTTTTATTTATCGCGGCTCGGCGCAGCTGGCTTTAACCGCGGCCAATGGAAAACTATTACATTCGGCTTTGCAATGTTTTCCTTGAGAATTTGATGTTGTTTGTGCTCCTCGAAGCGCGTTCGCGCACACAGACGTACACAAAGAGAGAGACAGAGAAAGAGAGGTGCGAGCGGAGCGCACATAAAAGCGGCATACGAACGGAGATTTTATTGGAAAACGGAAATCCGCTCTCGCGTGGGTGCCTCTAGTCGAGGATTCGAATAAATTGCGCGCCTTACGGAGCCCTCGAATCGGCGAAGAGTCCTCGAAAGAATTTTTTATGAACCCCCATACCCACCAGACCACGACGAAACGCATACGCCCGTGACAAAGAACGTGTTTACGGTTAAATCTGGGCATTACTTGCTAAACGTCCGCTCATTCCGTCCTCCGCGGGATTTCCATGGTGTTTCGTTTTCATCTCGCATGCAAATGGAGATGCATAGCACTTCCCGGGAGGACACTTTTCAAACGAATTTAAACCTTAGAAATTCGCCACTTCTCTTTTATGTTAAACGTATGCCTACAAAATTTAACGCATAAACTTTCTACACTGACCTTAATTGATAGAATTTATAAATGTAATTAATGATCTGCAATTTATCCTATGGAAAAGTTAATGGAAAAATCCTACTGGCAAGAACTCTTTCTTTTGTACTTCGTGCAGATGTTTGGCATCGTCGAAACGTATTTCGCTTGTCGTGGAAAAATATACGGCGATACTCTGTATGCAAACTGCAAATTATTTGCGAGGTAGGTACAGGTAACGATAAAATTCGGAACGTAAATGCATTTGAAGCGAACGGTGTCAAATAACATTTAGCAACGACTATCCGGCAAACAATGGCACGTATCGTGCCTGATCGTATCCTTGATCTTTCCTTTTTCCCTTATTTCAATTTTTCCATCACTAGTTGTCAAATATTCATAAATCTCAGCAACTCCGTCTACTTGTATCCAGTATCATCGTGAAGATTTTAAAACTACAAGACATGTTAGCTCTCTCCATCCAAAATACCAACAGCTCCGATTCGCTCATCCATATACCTACGGATACAATCTGAAACCCTTTCCCATCCTGGAAAAAAGAGTCTACGTTCGAAACTCGTTCCTGTAATTACTACCCCGAAGGTGAAATACCCCTTCGCATTCGTCCAGGTGTATCGAAACGCCATCGGTTCTTCTTGATTTGTATACCATCCTCTTCGTCCCCTGGCATTCACCCTGAAGCCTCTTCGTAACCCGTATTCAGCTGGTCATAATTTTCACGAACCCTGACCGAAATCACGACAACCCATCATCGCATCGATTGGTTTCAGTTTGGCGTTGGCTATAAAACGATCTGCTATATACCGATCTTTTCTCTTAACCATTGAGATTCCCGGGTGTTTCGTCAGGGACTAATAAATACGAGGACGTGACGAATATCGAAATAAACCGAGGGGTAGAAGCAGGGTCAGAAACAGTGGTCCACTTGGAGTTTCGTGGTGGAAACACTTTTCCCTCCCTCGCGACGAAACGAATCGGGATTTCGACAATACGTTGCACTTTCGGCGTGAGCAGACAGCAGTATTCAGACACCGTTTCGTCCCACTACACGCACGTGCGTGCCAATCCATTATCCGAATTGGCTTATTGAAATTTCTCAGCCCTGACGGGGAACGGATGGAGATTCGCTCGTTCGGTCCGGCACTTACCCTGCCAAGAGAACTCGCTCGTTTCGAGTCTCGGAGGTGAAGGGTGTACCCTATGGATGTATGTATGTACGTGGACGCAAATACAGATACGTTCGTATATTCTCACAACGTCCTGACTCCTTCGCCGGGGTATTCGGTTAGCAAGTTGCCGTTAAAGGAGGGAGTAGTTTGCCATTTAATCTCGTGACTTACGGTGCACATTTAATTATTGTCTGCTATTGAATGGCTCTGCGTGGAAAACGATCTTTGTCTTCGTGAGAGGGGAACACTGCGGGAGAATGAAATTAACGTTAATTCGTTGAGCAGCGTTTGACGGAGCAATGTCGGTATTGGGATTTCTATGAGATGTTTTGACGTTAATAATGATAGGGTTGGGAGTACAAATCTCGGAACGAAAGCGTAATCATGCTTCTGCTTAAACGTTTATATCTCTTAAAGTGGGAAATATTTTGTAATTTCATTTTTTTTATTTTATTTTATGGAGGTTCTTTAATTTTCTTTGACTCTTTCGTCGGTGAGTTGCATGGTTGTTAGAGACATGATGGTAAAGACGCGTACTTGCTGAAGTTGATTTATTTAAGCATTTATTTTAACATGATATATGTTATTTGGAACGTCCGAATGGCAGCTTCTCATTCCACCGAGTCGGTAGCTTGCCATTTAATTTCGTGACTGACGTCAGTTACCCCTGCATCGTTAAAATCATCGTCCGCTGTCGAAGGGTCTGTTACCGTGGCGTCTGCTGGTGCTTCTGGTCGAAAACTCACATAAACATTCCGCTATTTGTTTGGAACTTGCTAAGGAGAGAAGACAGCACACTTGCAGACCTCCAGGCTCATGCTCCTCCGGTTTATGTTCCAAGTGTAACTCTTGGAGGAAAGATGAATTAGGACATCCTTTGAGTAGCGCGAAACTTACGGAGACGTACGAAGCTATCTTTCTTCGAGGGTTCGTAACGAAGGCAAAGGTCGAAAAAGCTGGCACTTGGTAACGAACCCTTCCATACGTATTTCTAACAAAAGATATCACGTTTTTAGCTAAATTGCTCATATTAATATTTCAAGATACGTGGCAACTATCGATTCTGCATTCTTCCATTAATATTTCTCAGTCCAATGTTAGGAACGGGTAAAAAAAAAATTTTAGTCGGATCAGTTTAATTTATTATGTAGTTTTATAGAGACTAATTAGAATATTATTTTTTAGAAAGGTGAAATTGGAATTGTCCATCACTGAGCTAAATTGTACTTTCAACGAGAATAACTTCGAATTAACGACAAGACATTAGTAACAACTGAAAAATTCACACGAATACGTTATCCTGAACGTCCGACACGAAAGTGTAGTGTCATTTCTAAATTCAAATCTTGCGTAGAACCGGGGTCATTTCGAGACACGACACGATTCAACGCGACCAAGAAGGGGCGGAGGGTTGAGAGCCGAGAGGGGTCCTCTCAGACACGTGTTGTTTTTTACAGGAGAATCCGAGGCACCCTGTATATCCAGTGCTCGTAAATAATACCACTCTGTATATTTGAATATCCCTGACGGATCCCGCATGCCACTTGGAAAAGCTCGACCGCCGTTTTACTCCCCCTTATGCGCACACAGGGCCGACACTCTCGCGTGCTTACATTTCGTTTATTTGTGCATGCACACGAGCAACGATTTACCAGTGCAACTCTGCAACCGTGCAACCGAGAATGGCCACCACCTCCTCATCCCAGAGTAAGCGGAACGACGTCCTCAAATTCTTCCATTTTGTTTATGTCCCACGATGTCAGAATTAATTCACGGTTCCTACTGGCTGAATGTGCGATGAGAAAAACGCGGCGTTTCAAGAGTCAACGAGCGTTCGGGTGAAAAGGGGGTGCAAGTTCAAGAGCGCGGAATTTGAAAATCCTCGGTGCATGGGACATGCTACGTCCAACGATAATAATTCACTCGATGCCCCGCCGCGAAGCTTAGCTCGACCGGTGACGGGTTCGTGCACGTGTTTTACCTCCTCTGAGAGAGTGCTTCTGCAGAGCTCGTAATCCCCTTATAAATGAGAATGATAATCGTCCATACAGTTTGCGCTTATTGCGAGAACCATGATACATGGCGATCGCGAGGGACTTGGGAGAAACGAGCACGGGTTGATTCGTCGAAGGAGTAAGAACGTTTGGTAAGTTTTGTTACGGGTAGTCTACATCACTTGATCTTGTTTTGTTTTGATATCCTTCGAATACATCGGCTTCCGTTGTTTTATCGAGCATCTGTGTTTTGTTTATATAGATAATTTATTTTCATATGGTATTGACAATTTTCGAATATCCTTTGCGGTTATTGTGGTAACCATGATACATGACGATCGCGAAGGACTTAGGGCAACTGAGCTTGAGTTGATTCGTTGAAAGGTTAACACGTTAACACTAGAACTACCGACCTCAAATCTAACATATTTTAATAAATTAAATAAGTACTTTGGAAAAGGGGGAATCAAACGGCGGAAAATTTGATCGATAGGGTGATTTATGTTTATTGATATAGACGTAGAATATTTATCCTATGACTCTTATGTAAACTTGGAGAATTTTTTGAAAAAATTGAGTACCAGTCATTTTGACTGGTTTGGTAGTTCTCGTGTTAAGCGCCACGCTCGTTCTTATAGACTGGTACTGCACTTTCCGTTTAGGCCCTTTATTAGAAAAGACATCTTTCTATTTGTTTTAACATACTACATTCATTTTTGATAAAATGTTCTATTTTATACTTAACTCCACTAATTCTGTTTCGGTTAGGCGTGACAACGTAGCTTAGGTAAAAAACTAATTGTTCATTTTCATTGATCAGTGTCAGCATAAACGAAAAGTCAACGCCCGGTCCCTAGGGACCGGTGTGGCGCTTGTGTTAAGAACGTTTGGTAAGTTTTGTTAAGAGTGATCCGTATCACTTGATCTTGTTTTATTGACACTCTTCGAATATATCGGCTTCCGTCTTTTCATCAAGAATTTATGATTTGTTTATATAGATAATTTATTTTCAAGTGCCCCTGGCAATTCGCAGATCTATCGATTGCGTTCATTCTGTCGCTATTAGTCCTTTTCTTTCCGAATTCTATAATAATTTTACACGTTCCGGTGAACAAGAGCATAGACAAGAGCGTAATAGTTTACCATTTACCGCGAGCGATGTTTCACGTATTTTTCCAATATTACTTTCCATCGGTTTTCCATAAAACAACCTGTTACATATTCTGCCGGTTATTTTCTGCGTTACGAGACACGCGCGTGCCGAAGAAACGGACAAAGTGGAGGAACGTTGAACGAAAGGTCCGGCCAGAGAGGGTGCCAGGAGCCGAAATCATATTTCACGTCGGTCGATGGGAGATTAATAACGGGCAGACACGTTTCGATTTCCCAGAAGTACCTGTCGGCCCGCCCATGCCGAGGGGCATTATATCGCTATGAGGCTCGAGAAAAGCATAAGGAGAAGCCTTACGCGGAACCTCGTTGCTGCTGGGGTGCCGTGAACAGCCCCAGAAGAAAGGAACTGACGGTGGTTAATTACCACTTTGACGATAGAGGTTAACCTTTCTGAGGACGGTGGGGATGATTTTTCACAGTGGAACGAATCTGCCATAAACATGGTCGCGGGGTAATAGCCATCCGCAAAGAGTGCTCCCATTGTTCCGTTTCATTGTCTTCTTCACGATTGGACCTTCCTCCTTTCAGATCCTTGGTCTCGTGTTTCCTCGCGAGTTTGCCAGGCCAATTATATTTGCGTCTTTAATTGAAAACAATCAGCGACCGAGATCTTTTCCTTTCTCTGTGCCCCAGAATGGAAAACGGTTAAGGAGAGTTTCAAAAAGACGCTCTTCTTCTTGCATTATTAAGAGAATTATCTTTCTCGGATCAAAATTCCTCTTCAAAGTTGCCGTAGAATTTTTCTTATACGGTACATCGTACCGGAGTATTAATTGTAATGTCTTTTCTTTGTTATTCAAGACAAAGGCAGCAGTTTGGAAATCTTAAAAATACGACAGTCAGAAAACCAGAACAACCAGGCTAAAACGATAACGATTGCAGTTCTGTTCGACTCGTCCAAATGTCAAATCAATAATATGAAAATTGTAAAGAAATTAATAAAGAATCAAAAAACATCTAACAGATTCTTCCCATCCCTTTTTCTTGAGCTCACGTGTTCTCAGAACCCACAGCTCGATTTTTCGATATAGTTGTTCAGAAAAACCGATGTAAACTGCCAGGCAGCCGCACCATGAAAGTAACACCTTGCTCGAGTAGGTAAAGGAAACGCTGCGGACGTTTCTTGGCGCTAGCAGGAAGAAACGTCCGGCAGTTCGTAGACAGTAAATCAAGTTTTCTCTGGGCGAAAGACCGGTAGAAGTGTCCGGCAGTGTTTGGCTAAAGCACGACGGGGAGCCAACTGGGGTGAAAAGCGGTGCGTATGTGGAAGAAGGGAGGAGGCGGGTCTCGTTAGCCGCTGACAGGAAGGCGCGTATAGCTCATCGCGTGGAAAGGTCTTCCGGTACTGTGAAAACCACCGGCGCAAACACGTTCTGAATGCGGTCTTTCGGTCCGTTCGGTCGGTGGGCGTTCGGCACTGGAGGTATGAAATGGATAAAAGATCGACCCTATCGAGTCTTAACGTTGGGTTGCCACGTGGCGGTAGCCGTCGGGGATGTCTGAGTGAAATTTCACCACCAAATGGACCTTCGACGTTGGAGTGATTGAATCAATTACGAGACGATGGTTACCAATTAAGCCTCTGTGGATGGGTGAGTTTTTGCCACAGATATGGGCGAATGGTTTATACGTATAGGCTATCGAACCTTATATGGAATAGTTGCGAATTTGTCGAGATATTTTGGACTATTGCATGAAAATAACAATTGTAGGTGGTTAATACTACATTTACGGACGTAAAATATGTTACACCGTGACATACTAAATAGAGAGTTTGGAAATAGAGGGATCAAGCGGCAAAGACGATGAGTTAATCCTCTATTCCTGGCACTGACCAGAGGCGGGAAATTTAAAAATACCAGTAAAAGTTATATATCTATAACTAACAAGTAAATACCGCCGGGAGGAATACAATATGCACATATTCTTGTTATAAACATTCAGTGAAGTGAAGTTCTAGTGAGGTGTACGAATCTATAGAATAGCGTTGGTCATTTGTTGGGAATGATAAAAATCCATCCTCTAATTTGGGCAGTAGAGGGTTAAATAATTTGTATATTGTAAGATACATGTGAAATAACTACTGTACCATGCCTCTATAAGATTGGAAGATGTTTCTAAAAATGAGGAATCCGTCAATTTGACGGCTTCCGCAAAACCTAATGTTAACAACAAATAAGACGGGCAGAGTTACAAGTATTATTCTGTTTAAATGGAAAGTACTATTGCAAGTGCTGCATTCTCTATATATTGTATCATACAAGTCAGAACGAAAGAAGGCTACAGGATTTAGGATGACGTTAAGAATAACAAATGTATCTTCGAATATAGAGGGTCACTTTCAATCGTGGGGCAGTAAAAATATCAATAGGATAAGACCATGATCTCTTCAAGAAACATCTTCAAATAAGCTGGAAAGAAAGGCAGAACCACTATCTCTGAACTTTGGTCTTTGGTGCTATGCCAGACCCTATTCCCGGCAGTCCAACCAGAATGGCGGAAGTCCAGTCTAGCAAGCCGGACCAAGAGAGGGAAACTAGGAGGGTAGAAAATCTATTCCACGAACGTTTGTCATGCCTGTTATTTTACCGGTCCTACTGGATCCTTTTTCATCCGCGGCTACGCGATAGCTTCTGGTTACCTTACGGCCAGGATCGGCTATAAAAAAGGACATATACCGAACGAAACGTCACGGCGGAACAAGGACGAAATTACGCCGGCAAAAAGTCACCCCCCTTCCATTGAACGTCCGAGTCTCGAACGGGAGACACTGAGACCAAGAAGAAAGTTTTGCAAGAAAACCAACGTAGCTGAGTGCTCGTTTCGTAATTATCTTCGGAGAATCTTCCGTGGCACCAAACGAACTGTTTAAGTTGCAGCGTCCCTTGATGAACGTTAGTTTAATTATGACGTCTAACGATTAAATTGGACGACGAAAATAAGCTAACTCTGTTTTCGCCCGACTTCCATTCAACGTCCCGTCGAGCAAACTTTTTTCCCGTCGTCTTAATTTATGCCAAAATTTCCATGAAAATCAAATGCTTCTTTATGAATTTCAAACTAGCCAGGAAATCATTTACGCTCTCTTTGTAAATTATAATAACTTATTTTAAATACCATAAATTCTGCGTACACCGAAAAGATACCAGTTACAAAAGAAAAGTTACGAATGGAGTACCTATCTGCGCCAGTGAATTTTATCCAGAATATGATAGAATTTTAACAACCAATCGAGATTCTAATTCCAGAAGAAACCTCTTTAATTTGAAATCACTTAGGACCGTTTCCATAAATTAAATTAAGTTATCTTAAACGGCGCGAATGGTTCTCGCAGTCACCGAAAATTTAGCCATCCCCGAGGAGAGCGGAAACAGTGGAACGGTGAAGAAAAAAAAAGTACAAACGATAAAGAAAGATGTACGGTCGCATACGATGGGAGAAAGAGTTGGAAAAAATGAGTTCCATGCTGGTTTCCTCGTCTTCGTTTTCCAGCGCGATGACCGGAAGGGAACAGGTCGTGGGGTGTTCGCGCGTTCCGACCAAGTGCAATCTACCATCCACGCTCCCCGAGACAGCGAATTCCTGCGCGAGCACATTTATATTTGCTCGCGAGAATAGGAGAGAGAAACACACGTTTCTACGCGCTGCAAACGAACACGAACCAGGAGAGGACGGTGGATCGTCGAAGCGATGCGGCCGCTCTACTACGCCTTGTCCCAAATTAGTTGCAGACGTTTCATTTATAATGCCGCCGCCATTATGCCACCCGAGCACAATGCCATTGTGCTCCGGTCGACTCTCACCCCCGTAGCACATGTACCGCTTACGGCAGGAAGAACAATCCGAAATGCCGGTCCTGCATGCCGGACCCAAACCTGAGGGGGACACATATTTGTTTCTATCCGTAGTCCTGCGAGTATAGGAAGACCCATGGACGAGTGTGGGTGAACGCGGCATCCGTGTTACCACGAATATTGGCCGTGAAAATTTCCAACGTTTAGACCGCTTTTAATCCGACGACCCGCTGCGGTGGTCTCAACCATTAATCGCCATGAGAAGCGATTTCGACGAATGAATCATCCGTTCGAGCTTTGACTGACTGACTTGGATGCCGTTAATATCCTGACCCATGGATTTTTGGAAGATGATGTCCGTGAAGAAGATCATGATATTAGATAGGGGATGGGGATTTTCTCTTTTTCATATCGGAGATTCTTGCTCTTCTTTCTAGAAACGTTGATCCGGGCGTGATAGAATCATGGAACGAGATAGCAGTTTGTTTCTTTTTTTTTAGAATTGATCTATATATCGTGGTGTTATTTTTTATGTTGGAATCAATTTTGAAAGGAGTAAATTTCATCGTAAGTTGCGAGATTCAGGATGGTGTTAAAGTCCCGCGACATTAATTGTTAATAAAATGCATCACATCTAGGTGATTTAAATTCCGCGCGTGTCCAGAGTTAGGAAAAAACTCGCTGCAATTCTTTCCTTTTTTACACATTGTACACGCAAAGTCGAGATACCTACTGCCGTTGGTTTATTTTATCAAAGTCAGACCATGCCCAGAGGGGGCCATATCGGGGCAACGTGTGCACTTCAGGAATTCCTGGACACACCCCCGCTATTTAAGGCTGGCCAAACTTCCGGATTTTTCTCTGGCATTCTTTTTTTCTCCCTTTTTCACGCGACATCGCCTCTGTAAATCATGCGGCGAGAACGGTCTCTACGAAGGCTCGTCGGGAAATCTCTTCCGACAGCCTTACCCGGAGGCCAATTAAAATACCCACGTTGCCGAAAAACTCTGAGAAACCCGACCGTCTCCGTCGTTGATGCGCAAACTTTGCAAGAGCGTTGATAAATCTCATCCGGCCCCGTGACAGATTTCTGCAAAAAAATTCGGGAGCACGTGTGCACGCTCGCACATTCATGCCGGTTCGATGTTCTCGGCTCGCTAAATCTTCCTCCATGCCGACCCATTGCCCGCCGATCTTTCCAAGAATCATTAACGTTGTTGGAGTGTGTTCGGATCGTTGAATCTAATTAATCGATCGTTCAGGCATTCGATCGTCTCTGCGTATGCGTATCACGAACCGCGTGTCCGCGAACGGCCGCGGTGTATGAACCTTCGACTGCCAACGGAGCAGTCATAACTGCGAGTACGCGGACGGAATTACGCTTGTCTTGCTTATCGCACGTTAATGCGATTCGTTTAACGTGACCATTCGCTGGAAACGGGTTAGATGGAAAGGTAGAAGGGATAAAATGAGAGGAACGCCGATATTTATAATTGTAAATAACTACACTCCCCGATGAGGTACTTCAACAGGACGGAGCGCGATGTTTCACGACAATACCGTTAAATCTCATTTTTCTACGTTTCACCGTGAGTGCGAAATAATAATGCCGCGAATGGGCTCGCGAGACGAGTGGAAATTATAAAAGTTTACTCCTCGTTAAAGCACGAACCACCGGCATAAGAGATCCTTTTTTTATGTCGATGACTTTGCGCAGCACACGAGGACCCTCGCATGGAACACTTCATTTGTATTTATCTAAAAATCCCTTTGTCGGATTTACTATCACTCCACGTGGCAACCTGGGTACAAGCTCGCTGCTGGCAGTAATATCGGACATCACAGAGGAGAGGAAAGGGCAAAGGAAGAAGAGGAGGGAGAGGTCTCCTGCGCGTTCCAATGAACGTTTTACAGCCACCATCGCGTAGAAGCTTTCAAAGCGGCTCGCAGTGGAAAGAGTTGAATTTCACACAATTTGGCTCCGGCGCACGTTGCTCCAGGGACGCTGCGAAATTGTTTTTCTACCCTGCCGCTACCAGCGGCCGCAAAAAGGGAAACACCGCGGCGGCGCGCACCCTCCGAGCGTGTGGTGCTCGCTTCGTTTCTACGCTCCTCCGACTTTCGTCTCCGCTTGGTCGGCTCTCGCCGTGGATTTAAAAACCGGAGGAGAAATGTGGCTTTCGCGGTGGGAAGTCTGCGCGAAAAGAGAAACAGGAGCGATGATAAAGTCGTTGCTTGGAAAGAGGAAAATGGACGTGGATTTAGGGTGAGAAGAAAGCAGACACTGACGTGGAAGAGAATGAAAGAGGTAGAGAGATAAAGAAAGTGTGGATGATAGGACTAAAATATGAGCAGCTGAAGAGAGAGAGAGGTTAAAAAAAAGAAGAGTTCTCGAGAATACAGACATCGTGCGATTCTTGCTTACGGAGGATTTGCAAAGTCAGGCAGAAAATGCGACAGCCTCGGTAGGTGGCTCATTTGAAAAAAGACACAGACTTGGGATAGGTGGATCGAGGGATCGCAGGCGCGAGGTTCAACGAGGAGAAAGAAGCAAAAGGAAGGAAATCTACGATGCGCTGGAAGAAGTTGAACGAGAGAAAGAAACACGTGGAGGAATGCAAGCGGCGGTAATCGTAAAGCAGAATGAGCCGGCAAGAAGGAGAAGAAATATCGACGCGGCACGTGTAAACAAGATGGCGACGAAGAAGGGCAAAAGAAGAAGCGCCAGCGGCAGCAGAAGCTCAAGAGGAAGAAGAACAAGAAGAAGGAGCAGGAAAAGAAAAAGAACAACACAATAACACCTGCCGGGCAAAAAACAAAAGTGATACAAGTCGGTCGGTGGCTTCGACGGAAACGTTGGACCAACCTGGAGGAAGGAGGTACAAGATGAAAGAAGGCGTCGAAAGGAAACTACAGTCGAAAAATAAGAGAAGAACCGAAGTCTCGGAGTATCAAGGTACGGATAAAAAAAAAAGAGACAAAGTAAAAACAAAACGAATGGAATATCCGCGAGAAAAGAGGGGGATACGAAGAAGGAAGGGAGGAGACGGCAAGCAGCTTTTCCTCGAGGAAGAGGGGCGCGCCAAGGCGAGAGTTACGAGGCTCAGGTGCGCGCGGGTACATTATTAAAAAACAGGAAACCTCATCATTTTCACCGACTCTCGTAAAGATATTAAATGGAGACTTTATGTTGCCGGCGATCGTCGCGTGTGCCTCGCCGTTCCTCGCGCGTTCGCTCGTATAAACGCTTTTGCGCGGGCGCACGTTCGCGTATCTACATTTCAACGCATACGAAGAGAGAAACGGGCGGGTTTTCGCGTTTCATTCGCGGCTTCGCGTCTCCGCACACGCAAGAGCGTGCGCGTACGCGTAGATCCAACGGGGATTTCCGTTTCGTGTTTCACGCGACATACGCTTATACGGACACGCGCATAGAGAAGTATACGCGGATAGTTGCACATACGAGGGAATTTGCGCGTGTAGCGTACACGCATGAGCGTGCGTAATCGCGATAAGTGACGCACGCGCGTCTCACCCGGTGTGTTCCGAGTTGGACAGCTTGCCCCCCTCTGTCCCGTTCGCGTGGATATGGAGTTGCATATAGAACCAGCCGGAGGAAGTGCATACATCGATTCCCGCACTTCCGTTCTTTGTTCGCGCGCGTACACCCTCGCCGCGGTTTTCTACTTTATGCAACGCCACTGCCGCTCGATTATCCGAGTCAATCTACATGGCATCGCTATAGGCAGAAAGGCCCCCCTGACCGTCGAGTTCGTATTTTACGAGCTGCTATCTGCGGTAATATTTCCACCCGACAACGATGTTGACTCGGGCCAAGGTATTTTGCGGGGAAATTTAAGTGCCTCGGCGATACCGGGCGAGATTAGGCGCGAGGATGCAAGTACTTCTAACTGGGTACCTCGAAAACTAACCGATCCTCGTTTACTTCTCTCTTTCTTCCTCTTTCGTTCTATCTCTCTCTCTATCGTACTCGTTGGCCTTTTACAACAACGTCGACTCGAGTATTCCATTACTCCTGCTGCACCTCCAACGACCTCGAAGTATTCGAGCAAATTTGTCGTAGATTATTTCGCAGGATTCGTTCTTATCTCCTAGTTTGAACTAACGAGGAGAAACTTTCCCGCGTCTGGCGCGAGTCTTCTACTTGCACCATTGCAACGGCTATCGCGCGTATACTATCCTTTTCCAGAATGGTACCGCGATTAAGTACAGGTTCCTTGCGGCGAAGCGCACCGTAACCCTTCGTTCGCCACGTGTACTACTCGCATCGACTTGCTGCAGCAGCGTGTCGTGGTTCCCACCTGATGTTATGTTCACCTATATACCTGCATCTCCGCGTGTCTGTGCTCGATCCCGTACAACACCGTTGTGTGCACACATTGCCACGACGTGGGAGGCACGGACCTCATAAAGAGGAGAGCACCGAGAGTCCGGCCGACTCGCGGAAAGTTGCCATGCTGGCGCTAACAAGCAGGTGTTGCAGGTGCCACGAGGATAGACCACCTTTGCTATCTTCTTCCCCTCTGGCTCGACGATCGATAGGTTTTGCTGAGAATGTACAAACTTTTCGAATCGATCACCTTGAAGGTTAATCGTTGTTCTTTGATTTTTTTCCAATTCATTTGGAATGATTTTTCGCGAGGTGAAGTTGTCTATTTTCGTTGATGTTTTTTGGAGCTAAAGGATCTAAATTTGAAAGTTAGACCTTGTTTTTGCTAGTTTTTCGAGTGGATGCCAGACACAGGGTTTTGCCAAGAACGAAGGAACAGTTCAAAGCGAGAAGTTTAATGCACTACGGGAAATGTTTGATTTTTTGCACTTGCCAGGAGGTGTCCCTTTGATGTTGCATCATTCTGTAGTCGCGAGGAGAGAAACATTATAGGCCACCATGGTAATCCTCCATGATGCGCGTGCGACCGTGCAAGAATACAGGTACCTTGTTCTCGAGTCCTCGAATATATTACTGTCAGAATGTTTTGGGGGACTGTCATGTTCTCTGGAGTCTGATGGCCAGGATGCTCCAAGGGCCACTTTTTTCCATCTTCCTTATCTTGCCTCCGAGGAAGGATTTCGTCGAGTCTCCAGACACTGACTGCGTTCTTCGACGTTTGGTCATCGAGGGACAAATACCCGTTGAAATACTCGGCATTAATGCAAAATATCTTTGAAATTTTACATTTCCACAGAATCATTGAATTATTTGCAATCGAATCAATTACGATAATGAATTTTCTTCTAAATAGGGATAGTCAAGGGTGTCCGTCAGTAATATTTTTCCCTAAACCATGGAATTCCGTGAGGAAATTTTGCAAAGGTTCGTTTGTTCTGCAATTTTACATATCCAGAGGCGACACGAAAGGACGAAGAAACGATACGCCGTGTTTCCTCGCGAGCATCTAAGTTAAGTCGAGAGAAAAAGAATGTCCACGAATGAACGTACAACCGGCTAGACTGTTGATTTAAGCACGGCGGAACGTCGCGAGAGATTGGTACGTTTGCATGGGTGCGAACGTATTTTCGTTCTGCGGTGAAAGAACCTTCGTGACTATTTATACCGCGCACGTGAATCGTACACAGTTTTATCGCGTTTGCGGCTTTATGGACCGTTTATCGTGGGACAATAAAGAGCCACTTTAAGGCATAATGCGCAGCGTACAAGGGAGGGTACCTGGTACGAGCCAAAAGTGCGCATTCTTGTACACTTTTTATCGCAGCTACGCTCGGTATCGTGGCACTCCGAATCTCTCTCGTACGACTACAAAAAGAATCCCTCCGACGAGTCCACGAATCGACCTTTTCGCTTCGATCGAAACGATAAACTTCGTTTTGTGCAATTCAGCCGGTTAAACGTAGGAATTTCTATCGCATCGATGCTTTATCAAATAGTCAAAAGATCTCTTTTTTTTTCTTTTGCTATTCCACGTCGATAGTATTTTACATAAACGTTAGTTACGTCGGCGAGGGTTAGCTGGCTCGTTCAACATCCACGATGCACATTCGAGGCGGAAAAGTTTCAACGAGCGCGGTTTATTGCACCTCTCAATTTTCTCCGCGGAAATCTGAGGCTATAATCAAAGTTCTCCGCCTCGGCGGAACTACGACCTTTGACCTCGGCCATACGGCTTGACTTCGAAAACTCGCATAGTCCGGGATAGATAATACGGGCATACATATTGCACCGTACGGGGTGCATAGAGATGCGATATCACGAGGTCGTTGGATCGTGTCCTTGTCGGTAGGTCGTCGAAGTACATCGAGGGAAAGGCTAACCTATCGAACCTTCCTTCTTTCATTCTTTTCAATCTTTTTCCAATTGCTTCGTTGCTTCTACTGTCACTTGCTTTGACGTACAAAGGTTTGCACGACGAAGGTGGTCCATGGGTCTCGTTGTCGTCGAAACAAACTGTCGGCTCTTCGCTACGATAGGTATTTGAACTTGGGAATACGCATACCGAGAGAATGTTGTCCGACCATGTTAAAGCCGCGAAGAGTATGAGAAAGAAGTATACTCCTTCTCGACTATGTAAAGCTTCGTGAGAGATAATCGTTTGAGGCTCGGCGAACGTCCGAAATCTCGCGATGAATTAAACGAAACAGATGGAAATTACATGATCCATTTGATACGTTGAAAATTATTAATCGCTCGTGTGACTGTCTGCGTCACCGTAAACAGACTCGTAAATTAAATCGCCGATTTCCAGATGGATTGATGAAACGTATTAACGTTCATGGGCGTCATGGTAATACGGTATATTTTGAAATTCCACCATATCGATTAAAGTCCCCAAGTGAAATTACCGTCGTTAACATCGGTATACCCAGAGTAAATCGGATACTCGTCGAGAAAGTCGAGGTGGAAGGTTTTCATTTTCAGACGATACCTATCTACCCTCTCGGTACCGAAAAGACGGCGTTCGACCTCACGAAATGCAATTTTACGGAAAAGAGATTCGTCTCGTGCCAGCAGGATCTCAAGGAACCGTGTAGCCACTAATTGCGTTGCATTAATGACGCCCATCGTGCAACGACCTACCACCTCGAACGTCGTCTCACCAACGTCGAGACGTGCAAACTGTTTATACAAGGAACGTTCATTTATTTAATCTCTTAATTTTACATGAAAATTCTCGACGTCTACTTCGATATAAAATATTGAAAAATATGAAAGAATGAAAAATGTAGAATATTTAATATAGAACAAATAACTGAAATATTGATTGAATTGAGTCTATTGTTCGATGACGTTGACCCAAACGAAAATAACGATAGCGAATGAACCTTTGGATCGTTTGGTAAAACCGTTACGGGACGTTATCAAAATCGAATCGCGGTCGTCGAAGTACGTCCCTTTGGCGTTTTCACCGACGATCGGGCGAGTACAATCACCCAAAGTGAAACTCGTACAAATATGTACCGACTGCTCGCTCCTAATCTCTTGCGCCGCCCGGTAAATACTGACAGGGTGTCAATATTGAAATATGTTATCGTGGAAAGCGCCATGCATACCTGAAATATATTGGGAAACGGTCTTTCGACGTGCACGGCATGACTCAGAATTCCGGAAAGATATCGCTCTGTGTAACTCGAAATTCTTCGACCGGAAAGACCCGTGGCTCTTTTGACCTGCATTTCCAATGCCCGATGAAAATGGCGGGAAAAGGTAGAAGTTTCTGCTACGCTGCTCCGCTGTTACGCAAATACTCGATTTGAAAATAAGTCTACATTCAATTCCACTGAAGTTTCAAATCTTTCCTACCTTTTTAACCTCTATTCGCATAATTACAGTTTAGTTAGTCCGGAAAAAACAGCATTTAGAATCTACTTGCTTTGTTCACCTGGAGTCCTAGAAACGGTACCGTCTATCTGAATAATATACCATAAATAAAGTACCTCCTCCACTCTGCTGAGTTACTTGAAAGCGAAATATAAAATGAATGCTTCAAACTAAAGTCCACTAACCAGTCACAATATAAGGTCAATCAAACGGACAGCATAGTTGCTTCGAAAGATTTCATCCGTGCTTCGCTACTCCACTCGACCGTACAATTCTATTCTGTTTCTCATTCCATTTTAAGTCATTTTTTTATAATAGGTACGATATTTTTTTCCAACGAAATAATGATCTCAAACGATACAAATTTCTAACAACGGATTCATCCACAACTAATAAACCATCTGAAACTTCTTCATGGCGGATTTTCACTTTTCATGTGAAGGCACGAATATGAGAAGTATCGTTGGAAAGACAGAGATTCGACGAAAGCCTCGCAAGCGCAAAAGATGGCCGAGGTAGTCGCCGAGAGGAGCTTAGGCGGGTAAGCTCACTGGCTTTGCTCGGCACTGGGAGATCGACGGTCCTGTATTTCCTATATCCCAGACGTTCCTCCAGGGGTATAGGTTAGATCCTGGCCATCCCTCGTTAAATCCCGAGGGAAGTACGAGGAGGAACGGCCAGACCACGCGGATGCTCGACAGCCCCAATGTTTTCAAACGTATAACACCACCATCTGCGACTCGCACAGGCTCGTCACTGAGTCTTTGACGAATGGAACGCGTATAACGTGCGTATGCTAATACCTTTACTTCTGTCGCACGAGGGAATGTCTGTGCTTCATATTTTACCCGGTGCTGGTCTTATTCTTGAATACATCTGCCACTGGTCGCGTGGAAATACATTAATCCTAGTATTTGCTCAGGGAGTTGAATATTTCAAATTTTTCCATTTTATGATAATATATCTAGCGATCAAATAGGATTAGGAATAGCTTCGTTTTATAGAAAAATGGATATAGAATTTAGTCAAGCCTGAATGCTTCTGTTAGAGAATTTCTTGGATGGACACGATATCAAGTTTTCTCGGTAGTGAAGTAGACGGACAGTTTTAGACACTGACGCCACTAAAAGCTGATAAAGTCGATAATGATTACTCATCGTCAACGTCGAGAACTAACGATATAAAAAAAGCCATGGTAATGCAATTAAACGGCATCTTAAGTGAAACTAGAACGACAACAGGACCGATAGCTTCTCTTATCTTATTCAGACTGATCCATCTCGGCTTGGAATCATTTGTCAACGATGATCCTCCATAGTGTCGATACAAAAGAGACGCCAACGACCACGAGGTCAACGCACAAATCTTTCCACGTTTTCGTGTGTCCCCGATAACGAGGCCTCGTGCGCGTTTTCCTGCTCGTCTTCTCGTGAGAAACCGCCGTTGCTCTCATTCTCTATATGCCTCTTGCCGAAAAATCCACGCTATGGAAGGATCACAAGGAATTCTGAGGAAGAAAACCGGCTCCCCTCGATGAATTCATAATGCCTCTCTTCGGAACGAGCCACTTCGAAATTCCCTGGTGCGCGAACTCCCTCTATAAGTACAAGCCGGAGGATTTTGTTGGTAGAAGAAAAAAAAGAAGGAAGAAGGAAACGAGAAGAAAGGATGAAAAGTTTTGGAAAGCAAAGGCAAATAAGGTGCCGGAGAAAATCGGCCGCGTATATGACCAAAGCGATCTCTAGGGTTAAATAGCCGGCTTAGATTCTGATCGGTATTAAGCTGTCAAGGGTTGCTTTTTCAAATTCCCCGCGTTGGCATTAATCCCATTTTAGAATGAAGCCGTCTTCGGCCCCCTGTCAGCCGCCGGCAGGACCCAGGTTGGAGTCCAACCGTCGCAGAAACGTGTGTTTACGTCCTGTGCCCTATGACTCCTTTAATCCCTGGAAAGGGATTACAAAAGGGTTGATCTGTGCCGCTTGAAACCTCACCGTTTGCCATATTTTCTATAAAGCTTTTCACATCGTTGGTATATTCTTTTTGGAATTATAAAAAACTACGCGAAAGGGTACATAAGTAGATTGTGGATATTTTACACAATGAAATTCCCTGAAGTCGTAGATTAAAAAAAGATTTCAATATGAGTCTTGTGCAGTTATGAATATATTTAATAGCTGAACTATTTTTGAAGGTCTTATTTTCTTTTCAATTTTAAGAAAATTTGAAATTTTCTCCGTACACGTTTAAAAATGGGATCGAGTTAGATTTAGAATTTCAGTTATTCCGTGACGGCGTTAATTAGCTCCGTTGGAAACGACGTCTAACGCTCGTTTGAGACGTGTTTTTGAACCGTGGATACTCAGGTCATTGGTGTAGGAAGAGAAAAAGAAGGAGAAAAATAAATCGACGACAGATCGCGTTACTAACTGCTCGACGGAAATCGAGACGAAGCTGCTCAAGCCATAGAGCACTACCCTTTCGACTTCCCAAGGGTGTACGGAAACACTCGACGAACGCTTGAGCACTTCGAGGGTGGTGTCGGGTCGGAGGTGCTCGAGATACTTGGGTCAGAAAATTGCTGATCGGAAAGCAATATTCTTGCTTGCTCGAGAATATGTAGACAGCTACTACTCGCTTATATTGTTAATCGATAAATTGCGAATTAAAAATCCTATTATACCGCGTTAAATGTTCATCTATCATAATATTTTCTATCAATAACTTTTATCGATATTTGCCGTCGATGATTTATATTTTGTAGGAGGATAATCAATTTTTGTCGAGAATCTATATGTACATACAGTGAAAAGTACTTAGTAATAGTTTCTTAATATCGATATAACAGGAATAATAATAACGGTGTTGTCTGAATGTAGAAATCATAACTGACGATTTTCTCTCAGAATTCCGCGGAATTTCTCGAGAGTATTCGTACATTCACCTGGCAGGTCGTGAAATCTCGCATGCCAGAGCGACGGTGGAAACTTTAGAGGCACATCCGCGTTCTTCATCGATCTGTAATAAAATACTACGGGTGGCTCCGGAGAAAGAAAGGATCCCAGTAAATATTTTGATGAGCTTATGGGCTTACAAGTTTTCGCAAGGGAGAATGTATCCCCGGAAAAAAATGTCTCTGCGGAATCCTCTCTAAATTGAATACAAGATCCTTTTAATAAAGTTACACCGGTCTCGTGGCACGGTCGAGGAGGGAAAAAAAAGTAATTCTAATATGTAATTCGTTATGCCAGATACTTTAAAGTCGACGTTGTTGATATACAAGCCTGCGTACCTGGAATATCTTCGGCTTCTAGTACGTACTTTACGCGCCATTTTAACACGACAACCGTATTATTCATCCGAAGAATTTGAAGCTGGAAAACACCCTTAAATGTGCGGACCACCTCATTTCCTCCTATCTCAAACCCTACGTGACATACATTAATCATGTCCTGTTCATACTTAGGCGTAAATTTGATTTTATTCACCCTCCTGGTGTCTACCGAAATAGGGGAACATCGTGCGGCTATGACATTCAAATTTCTTATTTTTTTTTATATATATATTTCTCATCGCAACGTACTTTCAAACGTCCCTCTGCGTCGACCTGATTTCGTAGTTGGTGTTCTCGAGAGTCCCTTTGAATATCTTCCTCGCCTAATAATTCGTATTCCGGTCACAATGAATGGGGTGGCACTTGGTGTTATCTCAAGGGACAAAAACACAAGGGGAAATTAACGAGTGTTTAAACGGGCGCAAATTCTCGTCGCGCCATCGTCGTTCCTGCATCTTCTTCGCGTTTCACTAATTAAATCAAAGATGGTTCTTCCTTCTAAGTGGAATTAACCAAACGAAAGTAATACCGATCGATCGATTCTATCCTCTTTTTCTCAACCAATTTGCACTATCCATAACGCTTAAAAAGTCAGACACCAGGTGGAAGAAATTCAACGAGAAAGAATTCTTCGCCGAGAAAAAGACACCGTGAAGGAGTGGAAAGATTCGATAATCTTCTCTGAAAGAAAAATCTACGAGGCGGTGCCGTTCGAAAAGAAAAAGCAGAAAGGAAGTCGACGGGCAAAGATCGAGAGGAGAATGAAACGAAAGAAGTAGGCTTTTTCGTCGATCGATAGAGAAACGGTGAGAGCGGAAGAGGACGCGAAACCCCGTAAAGGGGGTGGACGGGGGGTGGACCGGTAATAAGGGCCGGTCGCACCCTAAGTGACCGGAATGGCGCAATAATTCGTGGCTCTCGTGACGTTAAGAGGTCTGCCCTTTGCGCCCATAGGCCCTGCAAGAAGGTATACCCCGTTCGGCCTCCCGTACGGTTTCGCAGGCATCGTCCTAAATATAGACCCCCTTACAACCTGACGTCCAATTATAGCTCTTTGATGCCTCGCGAGTGTTTCTATCGCTCTTTCTCTCGCTCTCCTTCCTTCAATTGCTTCTTTCGCTCTCGCTCCTTCACTCCTTTCATACGGCACTCTCTCCGGCGATAATTTTATCGCGAGAAGACTGGCCATTCGCCCTCGGCGAATCGCATGGGAGGTTAGCGAATCGGGACTAACCTTTGAAAACGCAAAATTGTCGGCTTCCCTCGACCGATGAGTAACGACGTTTCGCAAGAGCCGCCGATCTGCCTCGTTATAATTTCCGTTCAAAGGCTGGAAGCCGATCCTTTTGGTCTCTCAAGGACAACCCGTTTGAACCACGCGTTGCGCCTCTCCAACAGACATCGATAATCGTGGCTGAAGGATTTCTCTCGGCACTCTTTTTCTTCGCGTTCAGCAGATACTCTACAGTTTCCTCGGAGAAATGGCAGCCTGTTTCCTTTTTTTTCCTCCTCTTCTACAGGAATAAGAGCGATTCTTTTCACGGTTCGATACACGAGCATCGGAAAAGAAGGCAAATATTTCCCGCCGTTTATCACCCCGACGGATTTTGCTCTCGAAAGCTTCTTCTCCTACGAAACGCACCAAGCTTCCCTATTCTCCTTCGTCTCTCTTGAATCTCCTCGCTCATCTACATACACAAACAGTTTCTTTTATTTGGGAATTATTTCACTTGGAAATTCCATCGGCACGGAACGCCTTTGCGATCGTGTTACCGATGCCACGATTCTGCGTCAGAGCTCTCGACTATCCAGCTTTTATCTTGACAGGACGAAATTTGAGGAAAAAAGAAAGAAAGAAAACCACCATTGCATCCCAACGTCAGCGACACGTGGACCGTGCTATAACGCGTCAGCGAGTCCATTTCGGCCTAACGAAAACTACGGGAACGAGTTACAATGGGAAAAACGATCCACCCTCCTCGCTCTCTCACTCCCTTGGATGGAAATTTTTTTCCTCATGCCGTTGCTGCATTCCCAGTATACAATAAACGGCATTCGCGGTACGAGGACGAGCTTAAAGAGTCCCGTCTGTGGGAATTAGCGTGCTCGGAAAGCGGAGGGGGCTCAGGTGCGTCTACGAAGGCCCGGCCTACAAACCCAACCTCCGATCTCCTCTTCCCTTCCCTTCCAACCCTTTTCCACCCTTCTGCCACCTCTCCCTCGTTACACCTACCCGACAGTGGCGAGATTCGCATACAGGGTAGCACGTTTTTAAACAACACCGTCACGACCCCATGTGCACTGTTAATCCTCCTCCATGGCCCGGGCTTTGAAGGGGGCTTCATAAATGTTACGTACGGAACCCAAAAGTGATTTTGCGAGAATTTCATGCGTCGATTCCCGTGAATCTCTCATGGTCGATGAAAAAAGCCTGTATCGATAGGGGGCTGCGAAGTATCTGGATTTGTTTGTTATTCGATGCTTTTCTGGGGGAAGGGTGCGAATTATAACTTCAAAGGGTGATTTTCGGGAGATCTTTCATGAGTTCAAATTCATTCCTACACCTCCAATGTGAAATGTAATATTACTGAGAGTTATCGTATTTCAATTTCGAAGTTAATGATAGAATTCTTTGCGTCTTGTTTCCTCACGAATCCCCATGAATTGCAAGGAATAACAATGTCAGGTCTTGGTACTTACAATTAGTCAGATATCAATGCAAATGAAGCGTCAATTAACCATAAAACTATCCGGCGAAGTTTTCTCTTATCGACTCTTATCAGAAGCAACTCCCCAGTCACCCCGTAGAATGGTCTCTGGCGAAGTCGATGGCGAAGGCGAGGGAAGGCCGGTAAACGTTGGTTCACGACTCGAAGGGAACTCGTACGGACTCGTATGCGAGATCAAACTTGTGTGTTGAATACGTGAGCGTTACCTGCCGACACGCACTCGTCCGTTATAAGATCAATATAGCGCGTGCACGCATATCCTCACGTATTTCCCGCCATCCCCTTTCTCCTTTAGCTGTCCGCTTCGTCTTCCCCGTTTTGCCTATCTATCTACCAAAAAAAATGTGCAAGAATGGTAGCACGAGGGTGTGCATACACAAGGGGTGTCCGAGATGCAGAAACACAAGTTAAATAAATTTTCATGTCTAGGAATCCACGTTGAAAAATGTCTCCAAAACCATCGTCCATTTTGCAAACCTAAACACGAAGAGCAGAAAATACCTATGGCCTCCCCCTAAAGCAATTTAAATTCCTCCATTTTTATCATCGACTAAACTAGCAACCATTAAGAACACCCTATATATTCGTGCGTGAGGGAAGCACGCGCCACCCCCGTGTGCGTGCAGGGTTGCATGTACAGATGGAAGCTCGCATGCCACCACACATTACATCGGCAACCCCCGTGGCTAAGCCGAGTTAATAATGCACTCATTATTTTATCAATACCCGGAATATCAGGTACGACACGTCCATGGTAGAGGGGTTGGAAGGTGCTCGGAACGACCCCGCGGCCCTGCGAGCTCGTCGACGGTACCAGGGTCGGCGTCGACCACCCCCTTCGCGACTACTATTCCCAGACCGGCTGACCGAGGGGAGGAGCCGCCGCGAGGGGGGGTTAGTGGGTGGGGGTGAAACGAATTTATAGCCGAGGCATATAACCCGCGCTTGATGGTGAGCTCGTTTCGAAATTGCCCGGCTATGTAACAACTGTGAGCATTAATATTTGATTGGCCATACGCGCGATGGCCTCCACGCGAAAACCGATTTTCCTCGAAATTTCGAGTCGTTACCGCGAAACACGTTCGCGTCTCGGTGTTTGCACGATTCTCGTGAAAGTGGAAGGGAGGTCGTAGGGAGTAGGGAGCGATTAACTCGTCAATCGACGTTTGCGCTTAATTGATTTTATCTAGCTAGTAGCGTGACGTTAGAACTCGTTAATCGTCGAGGAATGCCGATGTTCCGGGTCGTGGTGGTGATAAAAGTTCGTGAAAGTTCGTAGAGTGTACCATTATCGTTTACTTATCGCCACGGTCCAGCAATAAAATGGAACTTCCCTGGGATGGCGGAATTGCTGTTTATTCGTTGCAGGCGTAACTTGGGACGGTAGCATATTTAATTAGAGATAGCTTGTCAATGATGAACAGGATGGGAAAAGGCTTTTACCGATAGAAACTGCAACAGCACTGTACGCCTACATTATTTAATCGTATCGATTGAGATACGATGCTGCGAGTCGAGAAGCTAAGCCTCGATAAGTGCCCTGTAGAACTTTATTGTTGCGCGATGTTATTTAATGTTCCATTTAGATCGTACCGGAGTTCGAGAGAAAAACTCACGATATTTCAGGGAGCTGCTCTTAAACTTTCGATAGAGCAGAATTTCTTTTCTTTCGAAGTAGAAAGAAAAATTCTACGATTTCTTACTAGATTTCTACGATTCCTACAATTTCTATTTTCATAGCGTGCGTAATAATTCAAAATTGATTCTGAAAATAAAAATTATAATTATAGAAATGATTTAGCCGTCTCGGAACCAACTGATATTTTCAATTTAACAGTTATTGAAAAATTTGAAAATTTTGTATTTCATTTCACGTGTATAATACGCCATAGTAAGCCAAGGCGTTAAGGAATCTTACGATCTCGCTGATTTCTGTCATCTTTAAAAGTAATGACGATCTTTCCAAATTAATAATTATCGATCTAGCAATTTATTAGACCTTTGTTATAATAATTCCCGACTGAAATATTTCTCGACCTCTTTATCGTGTCATTCTAATTACAACGAGAATAAAGGCACGCGTGATTAAGCAACATAAGGTTCGAGCGAGAACTCGAAGGCTTAATAATCCTCAAATGATTATTCGACGTTTCGTGCCGAAACGTGGGCGAACGTCGAAATATCGGGCAGTTCTCTCGAGGTTTATACACGCGAGAGAACGTTTCTGCCGATAAGTAAGAGGAAAAAAAAGAGATAGCATCGCGATATAATTGGCTATCCGGCGAAAGTAATGGACGTACGTCGATCGTTGTGGAGCACAGGATGAAAATTACAAAGTGACCAGAATCGATGGCGTGCATAATCGAGCCGGGTACTGTCTTTTACGGCCTAGATCACTTATCGATGTACGCGTAATTATAGCGACACGCACGCTTACCGGCGTGTCTTTACCATTTTGCCATGAGACCGAACAAAAGACTTGGATACTCGATAGAAACGTTTCGGTAGAACGAGCAGAGTAAAAAGGAGACGAGGGACAAGATAGAAGCGTGCAATGCACGCAACAATGCCTATCATCTTTCTATAAATATTCTCTGTGCCACGATGCACCTCTCGTACCTCCGCCTTTCGATAGATAAACTCTTCCTGTTAGTTTCAGCTTTAAATCCATTCCACCATCGTAACTTCATCATAATTCCAGTAAAACATTTCCCAAGTAAAAAGGAATTACTAATAAATAAATGAACTTCCCTCTATACTCTAATTATCTTCCAATACACTTTACCCTTTCATCCCCCTAAAAAGCTACTTCAATTCACCAACCATCCACGATCTCGACCAAGTGCATTCAATACCAAACAGTATTCGCATCAAATCACCCCAAAAAGTTACCCCCTTTTCCATACTCTCTTTCCGATATTCCGCAAAATCGGCTGATTATAATCGTTTCTCTTTACGAGTACGAAAACGACGGATTCCCTTTGACGTTCACGGTGATCCTCTTTTGTCGACATAAGAAGCGCACGATCGAACCTCGACAAAGTGAATAACTGTCGGTAGGTGTTATCTGACCAGGCCCATCTGAGTGCCGAGCGCGTAGCTATGGTGAGCGTTACATAAGTATGGACGCGTGGGACGATTTTAAGGCTTCACGGCCCCACCGAGATAACCAAGTAGCAGGTAGCAGGTGTCACGTCGGCAACGATCGCAGGATCGAGATACGAATTCGAAAGAGGCATCGACGTCGTTTAGCGGCAGGTATATAGGGGAGGTTTAGTAAGATTAGGCATAATCGATAGGGACCGATTGTCCGGACGAAGAAAATGCCGACGTCTCTGTGCGGACCATACCGTGTCTCCGGTCTGCTACTTGCCTTGCTCTCTAATCTTCTTCTACGATCGGCCACGATTGCCCTCTCACAAAAGAGATCACCTTTCGACGACGACGGTGGAAGAGTCGTCGAATCTCTTACGATTCTGAAGGCATTGGAAATGTATCTCGTAGCTTTGACAAGCGCGTCATCCTTAAGCCGCTTGAAATGAAATCTCTGCTTCCGTCTGGGACTCCATTTTTTCCGATTACGTCTGCGCGAATGTAAATATTGACTGCGCCCTTGGAATTTCAAGATGGATGGAAGATTTTTGAGACGTGATGTTATCGATGGCGTATTGTCTGTTGCTTTACTCTATTGCGATTTAATATTTTTAAAGTTCTTAGTTGAATCTTTTGAAGAAATAGTGGGAATTTTGTTTAGTATGGTTCTTTGGGGAATTTTCAGTTTGGAGAAGGTAAATGAGACGCATTAAAGTCACGTAAATGTGAATATTGATGGCGTCCTGAAATTTCAAGTTGAATGGAAGATTTTTGAGACACGATGATATCGATGGCGTATTGTCTGTTTACTTTGTCTATTGCGATTGAATATTTTTAACGTTCTTACAAGGGAACATATTGAACTCGAACACACCGATTTTGATGAAATTTATGTCAGAGGTAGTCCTCATAAGAATATTAGACACGTATTTTTTTTTATCGGCAACCATCCACTCTGAAGGGGTGAAAACACCCCTCAAAATTGAAGCCAGAAAACACATTTTTGGGAATATTTCGGTAACCAGCGGTCAAAAAAATTTGAATTTTTTTTCAAATTGTTTGTTTTTCAACCAGGAATTTAACTGTGTAAAAAAAGACGCCTAAAAGTTATTTGTTTAAAAAATATATTAAAAAATTAATTTTTTTTGTTAATATCTCCCAGAAAACATTCGCAATAAATTAAATAAATTTATGTACACAAACTATTGTCCAAATTAGCGGATACGTGTTTTTGGATTTTTTCGATTTTTGACGATAAGGGTCATTATTTCGCGATTAACTTTTCTCGCTCCGTGCGGGACTAGCCGGCCGAAATGGACTTTTTTCATAACAAAGCTGATATTATTGCAGACTTGTTTTCCATGTAGTTCTACATCGTAACAATCCGGAAGTATATAAATGAAATCATAAAAATTAGTCTACATAGTCCCCGTTACTGAAAAACTTATTTCGATATGCGTGGTTCAGTTGTGGCTATATAGATGAACGACCTGAAGAATTCGAACATCCTGTGGACTTTTCTTTCATGCAATTAGAAAATATGAAATGTTTTCAGTACAATTGTGTGATCAACTGATCACACTTAAATGTTCTTGGTGCAAAGAACATTTATGTTTAACACACTTCTTCGTACAATACGATTACTGTGAACGCTACAGAATAAAGTTTTTTATTTTTTTTTTATACTTTCTCGATTTTTCCTTTTGTCATATACGTAGAATGTTCGTCCTTACAACTAGACCAGTTTTGTTTTGAAAGGAGTACATTTTCGTTTGATTGCTCCGTGCGGAACTGCCCAGTCGAAGTGGACTTCCTTCAGGACACAGATGTTCTTATGGCAAAGGCCAGAATTTTAATAATCTTGTTAAAACATCAAATAATAACGATTAGCGTCAAAACCCAAAAGATTCAAAAATCACGTATCCACTGATTCAGGTCATAGTTTTTGTACATGTTATACGATAGCAGAATAACACTTATCAGGAAAAATTAACGAAAAAATTCAAATTTAATTATATCATTTAAACAAATCGTGTATTAAAAAATTGAATTTTTTCGTTAACTTTATCTTATCAGATATCAGCCTTATTCCGCTATCGAATAGTACGTACGTTAACTATGATCTAAATCAATGGATACGTGAGATTGGAATTTTTTGGTTTTTAACACTAGCCGTTCTTATTTTATGTTTAACATTCTTTCACATAAATTATTAGAATACTATTCTTGGCAATCAAATTAGCTTTGTTATGAAAAAAGTCCATTTCGGCCGGCCAGTCCCGCACGGAGCGAGAAAAGTTAAACGCGAAATAGTGACCCTTATAGTCAAAAATCGAAAAAATCCAAAAACACGTATCCGCTAATTTGGACAATAGTTTGTGTACATAAATTTATTTAATTTATTGCGAATGTTTTCTGGGAGATATTAACAAAAAAAATTAATTTTTTAATATATTTTTTAAACAAATAACTTTTAGGCGTCTTTTTTTACACAGTTAAATTCCTGGTTGAAAAACAAACAATTTGAAACAAAATTCAAATTTTTTTGACCGCTGGTTACCGAGATATTCCCAAAAATGTGTTTTCTGCCCTCAACTTTGAGGGGTGTTTTCACCCCTTCAGAGTGGATGGTTGCCGATAAAAAAAAATACGTGTCTACTATTCTTATGAGGACTACCTCTGACATAAATTTCATCAAAATCGGTGTGTTCGAGTTCAATATGTTCCCTTGTTAGTTGGATCTTTTGAAGAAATATCGGGAATTTTGCTTAGTATGGTTCTTTGGTGAATTTTCAGTTTGGAGAAGGTAAGAGAAACGAGTTAAAGTCTTGCGAACGTAAATATTTACGGCGTTCTGGAATTTCAAGATAGATGGAAGATTTTTGAGACGTGATGATATCGATGGCGTATTGTCTGTTGATTTTCGCTATTGTGATTGGATTTTTTCAATGTTTCTAGTTGGATATGTGAAGAAACAGTGGAAATGTTGTTTGATATTGTTTCGTGGGGAATTTTCAGTTTGACGAGGGTAAAGGAAACGCGTTAAAGTCGCGTTGTTATAATTATTTGCATAAGCAAGAAGCTCACCCTTCGAAGCTACGGACCTCAAGGAATTTCCGAAGAAGTTCCGGTGAGTTAAGTAAGAAGCCGCAATTAATCACTTACCGTTTTTCAACGTAGTTTCGCGTATCTGTATTTAACGTTGCTTTTTATGGCTTGAACTTTCGGTGGACTTTTAACACGAGGGAATCTTGTTAAGCTCCTCTAACTTCCACGTCGTCGAAGAAAGCAACTTGGAAAATTGTTTCGGCTAAATAATCGGATATTAAAAATATCGTGGAACTTCATTTGAGATTTTGAACGCTATAATTATCGGCGAGGGATAATATCATTTCATCTCAGAATGAAACGAGAAGAAATTTTGTTCGATATACTGTGCTAATATTTGCAATAGAAAATGTGAAAATTCTTGCAAATTTTAATAAAATGTCTGTAAGTCATCGATAATTTTACCGTTGACGTTGGACTGAAAAAAAAAGATCCTCGTTACAAGGCGAATATCATTTGCATGTTCTCCTTCCACGGCAGAGTGGAAAGCCGACGATAAGAAAATTAGATATTTCACGGAAGGAAAATTCTGATTTCGTGTCAGCTTGAACGCCCACGATATTTTCGATCTCCCCGAAAATCTCGTACGCATGCTGTTTTAATAATGAGGTGACAGACCCCAACGCCTTCTCCCCCATACCGTCGGATTCATTAATATCTTGGGGAGAGTTTCTAATTGGCCGCCTAATATTTTATTTATGAGAGATACTGATTTTAAAGGGAGAAAACTTTCCTGCTAATAACATTTCTGAAATTTCACCACCTACTATCAAAACATACATTCGCACATACATTTCCTTCCTAGAAAATTTCATTCTAATTTCCATAATTATAAATCATTTCTCCTCCTTCAAAATTATCACCAGTCAGCCTTGATCTTTCTTCCATTGAAAAAAGAACTCATCTCAAGGAATTGTCGCTCGAGGACAAGATCGATCTTACGAAAGGAATCTGGAAACAAGGGAGAGAACTCTTAAATTCATCATCGAAAGAACGCGCCGCTTAAAAGACACGGGTCGTTAAGTTTGGAGCTTATGATTCACGATCGGCTTTGTGTCCACGAACTCGGTCTTTCCGTCCAGAGAGAAAGTGGAAGGGCGTAGAACAAGGATGCCGAAGGAAAATCAGCCTTTAAAAAGAAACGGGAACGGGGGTCGAGAAAGAAAACGCGGTACCTACGATTCTTCGCTGGCTGGGATAATTGAGGGTTCCGTAAATCAATATCGGCCCTGGATGCTTCCCGGATCGTAAGGGCTCAGGTTGAACGTGGAAGGGCTGTTTCGAGATATAATACCCGGTATCCGAAATATAATTAAGGAGGCGACTTTTCAATTTAAGTCCGATATTTTAAAAGATATAATTAAGGAGAGAACGAGAGAGAAAGAGACGAGAAAGGAGCAGCTCTCAGCGACGAGGCCACTAATTGCGCGAGGGGGAATCCCTTGGGATTCTGACTCGGGGCGGTAGCTCGATGTATTTCTATGGTTAGTCCGCCTATGTGTATATACACCTACAATCGTCTCTACTCACACCTACGGTGTACAACCATTTTCGTACCACGGTATACCGCAGCACGACACGAAACACACCATGGACACGTCCTGCGGCACGCCATGGAACAAGGCTACCACCATCGTCCCATGGGGAAGATCCATCCACATCTCTCTCGCCTTCTTCCGCTACTACCACCCCTTTCCTGCTATTTTCGCATCTTCGTGTTTTTTTTTTGCCATCTTTCGATCCTCTTTTTCTTCGTGTTATCGGGTTCAAGGTCGCTCGATCGAAGGTAATTTTCTCGTCCTGATCGCTTCCGTTTGTCCCTCGAGTACGATCCAGGGAAGTCGTGTCTTTTTCTTATTTCCTACCACGCTCGACCACCCGTCTCTCTTCTCTCTTTTATCCCTTAGCTTCTTCGACGATGAAATTCTACCTTCTTTCCCGTTCCGCTAGGTTGTTCCATAAATTCGAAAAAGGAAAGTCGAATGAAACGACGACGATGGAAATTGCACCGTCGCGCATTCGGAAACTGAGAGAGAATGGTCGAGTACCTTGAGGTACTCGGTTGGCTCGGATTAAAAAGGCATTCACGATCCTGTGGGAAATATTTCCGTGGAATGGTTACGTTTCTGGTGCGAACGGTAGGTGGAATTTTCCTTCCGTAGATTTATGATCTATTTCTTAAACGCAACGGGCTGAAAATTGGGTTAGGGGTGAGGAGATTAAACTTTTCTTTCTCTGGTTAAATCCAACGTAGCAAGGTGTAATGCCAGATTTCTGAAGCTCGTTCCATGATGGATGATATTCTATCGAAGAAGAAAGAGGAACTCACTATCTATCTTGTCGAATTGATACGAGATCGCCAATTGTAAAAGGATCTTGTTCGCGGGGATGGAACAATCTGCTAATTCTTTTGTACAATTTCATTACTCGAACGACGGGACTCTCTTTTTTTCCGTTGCGAAGAATGCGAGAAAGTTAGCACGCGGAAAATCGAATAGGCTGCATCGAATTGTCGAAATTTCCAATCGGCAGAGTCTCGTTCGCACCGAGACCGTCAGCGTTGATCGATTTAGCCCCACGGATCCGAACGAGCTTCGCAATTTCGGTCTGCGTAATTGCGTGAAAGAGAGAGTACCATCCCCCCTTTTTTCGATGGAAGAACTTCCGGCAGATAGGTGAACGAAAATTTAAAAAATCATATCGAGACGAATAAATTCGCATCTATGAAGTTAGCTCGTGGTATCGAATTTGATCACGTTTTTCACGTCACTTGCAAAGAACGCACCAAATAGATAGTTTCCAATTTTTTCTAAAAATTCTCCCAGTTTATAGGAGAGTCATAGAGCAGAAATTCTACAATGATCTTATAAAACACAGATCATCGAATCGACCACCCTCTCCACCTCTTGATTTCTCTGTGTCCAAAGTACTCATTTAATGGTTTGAAATACAATAGATTTGACACCGGCAGTTCTAGCGTTAATGTAAGGGAAATCTATGATAATACGAATAAAATTAACCCTTTGGGGTCCTATGTCGAGCTCTACTCGACATAGATTTTCACTTGTTCTTTTTTTCCTGATAATTTAATGTCAGCCTCTAATTTCATAATAATTTTGTGACACCACCAAAATATCTGTCAGTAGCTGTAACTATTGCTACCATTAAAAAAGAATTAACAATCAATAATAGAAAATGTTGTGAAATGAATTTTATTTGACTACGAAATTAACAAAACAATTCGGTCCGCAAAGGGTTAAGGTATAGACGAAACTTGAACTGATTTTACGAGAACGACGAAGTATTTAGAGAGTGTAAAGGGTTGAAGAATGTCAACGTAGTCGAAAGATTCGACGTCGTTACACGAGAACGTTGTGAATGCAGCTTAAACGGGCAAAGTCACTGCTCGTCTGGGATTCTCCTCTTCGTACAATGTCGTAATCAAAGCCCACCACTGTCTTCCCCCAGTCGACACAATAGCACCGTTCGAGGGGATGGATCGTCGTCGACGACGTCGTCGTTGCCACTCAAAACTAAAACGACACTAATCATCGGCCACGGGATACAGAGCGAGGCAGAGTAATGCGTTTCTTCTCGAAAGTATCCACCCAAAGTGTCGTCGCGAATTGTTAATGCCGTGACAAAATGAGTCTCTTCAGAGTCCAATACCATAAACCGGAGGATATTAATTTTCCGTCACCCGTGCTTTCCTCAAATCGTGTACTATGTTTTTATTATTACTCTTCTTCTCGTCCATGCTATCATTATCCCCCTGGTATCTGCCATTATTTGTAACGCTCGCAAGAAGATCATTAACGCGACGGAATGAAAGATGATTATTTCTACGCGGCGCTTTTCGTTGATGAACGGGTACTCGTGCAGAAGGGTGTTATTAGTGTAACTAGACTAAAATCGTTGAAGAATTGTCTTTAACACTCGAACTACCGGCGTTAAATTTACCAAATTTCAATATATTAACACTAGAACAACAAAGCAAGTCAAAATGACTGGTTCACAATTTTTTTTCCAACATTCCACATGTCTACAGAAGAGTCCTAGACTAGAAATTTTAAGTTGACCTTATAAAACACAGATTACCAAATAGATCATATTTTCCACCCCTCAATTCCTCGTTTTCCAAAGTTCTTATTTACTTAATATAATTAAATATAATGAATTTAACGTCGGTCGTTCTACTGTTAAATATATATTTTGCAGCAATAGATATCAAGAGAGGATGATCGATTCGGCAATCTGTATTTTATAAAATCAACGTAGAATATTCATCCTATGACTATTTTATAAATTTGGAGAACTTTTGGGAGAAATTGAGTACGAGTCATTTTCACTTGCTTGGGAGTTCTACTCTTAAGTATTCACCTTGCGTGATTATTGTGCAAGATAATTTTTATAGATTTACTTTATCATTTTTTTATATTATACTTATTTTATTTTTGTTAATTGTCTTTAATTTCGGCACTTCGTTAACGTCAACCAGAAATACAGGGGGTTCGTGTTTATCCCGAATAATAATCCGTAAACATGCTGGCACCATTAAGCAATTATCCGCGTGAAATTACCAATCGGACCACCCAGACCACGTTTGGTTCTAACGCTCAATTACGTATGGTAAGCACCTACTTGAAGCTGCATTCGTAGTGAGAAGATTTTAATCGTTCTCCCCCACCCCTATTTACGCAGGTTAATAAATTAGGATGACGGACATAAATCAATGTAAGACATCGATAACCGAATATACGCATACCCAGAGAGACTGGCACAATGCGCTCTAACTGCCAATTACAGAACTGACACGCCGGACGTAGATTTATCGTTAGGAGAACTCTATAATAGCATCTTCCATTCGATTGCTCGGTGCTCGAATCATCGATAGGATAAATTCGTTGAAAGTGGTGCGCTTCTTCCCTTCGAAGCGAAAGGAGAGCCAAAGAGACAGGGTCTTCGGCATCGATTCCTCGTAGTTCTCGGAACGTTTTGCCACGACCGCAAGGTTAGACAGCGCACCCTCTTGACGGAGGCTTCCAAGGATTGACCTTTCGAAGATCAAAGGAGAACTCGGATCGATGGGGTTGCCCCGATTCAATTTATCCCTACCGATTTTATCGGTTGCCGACCCTCTTATCCTACCTACCAACGTGGAACACACCTTTCATTCATTATTGAAGGTGCACGAGAGGGTCAGCCGATTCTCGAGGATTTCGAAGTCAGTGAAAAAGAACACGCACCCCAAACGAGTCAAACTACTCCGATACCTGTTTAAGAATACGTTTTTATTAATTACGAATACAGCGAAGAGTCAGGTAGATGACGAGAAAGAAGAGACGAAGAAAAATTCAGAGATCTTCGGCTAATTGTAAGTCGAAGAGAATAAAGGGAAAGGCTGAGGCACGAGACAACTTGGATATTAAAGGCGGAAAATTAAAATCCTTTTGAATACCGCGAGAACCGACAATTAACGAGCAAGAAATGCGGCGTGGTATTGTCTCGGTGGAAGTTAGCCAAGATCGACAGAACTTTTCTCGAATGCCGAAAGGGCGTTCCCATTGATAGGACGTCTGTCGGTAGTTAAGAAAGTATGGCACACTCTGGGAGGATCTCGATATGATTTCACGCAATTTCAGGGACAGAGAGGAACATTGTGAGATCTCGGTGGAACATCCGGAGAGAGGTGGAAGAGGAGAGAATCGAGAAGGAAGGGAAAGAGGATGAGAGGGGACAAAGGGGCTCTGAGTAGAGCGATTAGCACGGCCCATTGCCCGATGCTAGTGGCACACAACAGCGACCCTGTTCAACTTGGATCGTTTCCAGCCGTCCAGGACTATCCTTTATGCAGCCGAAATCGTCCTGGGTATACGCTTGCTGACACACGACTACAAAGTATATTCGCGCAAGTTACATCACTGACAATTTATTTTTTTTTCTCGCCATCCTCGTCAAAAGTTCAACCTCCCCTTCATCACCTTTTTTTGACTTACAGTAGATCGAATCCGATTTAGATGAGAATTTATCCTCACTGAAGTAGGATCGTTATGGTTTATTTGTTTACGAACTTTTCCCGAGATAATGTATACCTTTCGTCGATGCGGCTGGTCGAAATCGCAAGAGAAGAGCAAAGAGGAAAACTAAATATCACGAATTTCTGCGAACCGACCGCGTGTTCACGGAAAGAACGTGGGAACTTTGGTAGCTCGGTCGAAAGTTGAAAATACTTGTTGAACTTTTATTTCTGATCCTTGAGGAGGAAAGAAGAGAGGGAGTTTGTGAAAGAAGAAACGATGGATAGACGAAAAGAGAGAGAGAGAGAGAGGTGTAGCCTGTGGCAAGAATTTTTCATCGGGGGATGCTGGACGAGGGACACGAAGGGAGGAAGGAATATCGAAGTAGCAAAAGTAGGGGCGACGGAGACGAGGTGCACTTAGCGAACGGCATAGAAGGGTAGAGGGTTGCTCGACGCCGGTAAGAGTAAGGTAAAGAAAGGGCCATGGAGGGTGAGAGAGGATAGAGGGAAGAAGAGAGAATGGTTGGCTCCTAGAGGTGGGCTTTTTTCGCGGAAAATGGAGGGTCGAAACTCGACGGTTACTAAACCGTCAGAAATGTGCGAGCCTCTTTCCGCGGCACGTCTCGGAGGAGTCCTCGTGCCGGCGCGCTTAACCTTCTCCCGATTCCATCGAAGAATTAATATCGACTGCCTTCGACACTGCAAGCGCGTATCGCGCTCGATTACCCCGCGTACGACAGTGATTTATGATAGCGATGTGATATCGCTGTTCCTCGTATACCGATAATCGATTTGCGGTCCTTTTGAGCCAACCCTAGCCCGTACAACCTTATATCTTCGATGCTGGATTTTTATATTCGTGCAATTTTTATCGTTGCAAGTCAACGTCCTTTCTTGCAATATTTTCTGCATCTTGTGCAAGTTTAGAATGATTTCCGATGGGATTTCAAAATTTTAAAATCGTATCATATTTTAATATGTTATATGGTTGGAATATATTTTGTTGATTACTTTTAGATATTATAGTTTTTAGTATGTTGTTTTACTGGTTTTAACACTAGATGTACTGAAGCCGTCAAATTGTTTTGTAAGTTATAGGAACGCGGTATAGTAGATATTTCATATGTATTTGATAATATATAAATTAATTAACTGGTCATCTTGTTTACCGTTGGGTCCCTATTTTTTCAAAGTACTTAGTTAATATATTTAATATATCATATTTATCGCCCGTAAATCTAGGGTTATAATAATTTAGATCAGGTTTAATCTTAATCCTGATAAGGCGTTTTGTGTTAGCGTCATCGTCGCGTTTGCGGATATTATCGTCCTTAGGTAATTGCGTAATTGGTAATTAAGGCAATGACGTATTGCCGTGATTGGTGCAACAGTCGCTGCGGGTCAGTGGAACTTTGAAATTAATTAAGGACGGAGAAGTTGGTGATCAATCTGCTAATGGTACTACGGCGAGAACGATCGACGTAAATTCAAAATCGACGACCTTCCATACTTGTATACGTTTCGTTGTACTCGAAACCGACTGAATCGAGTCTTTCAGGGTGCGCTTTGCTTTACATCCATCGTTTTCCGTCTGAAAAGAGAAAGAAGGGTCTGAAACGATCGCTGTTTCACGGCAACATTGTTACGCCCCATAAGTACTTAACCATTAATAGTCGAGAGGTTTCAGTAGTAACTTTTCTACATATAATCTGCTTTGTTACAAATGAAACCGCGGTACATTAATTTTAATTGTTAACCACTAACTACTCTTGCATTATATTTACAATTTTTAATTACACCAACTTTATTTTCTGCCATCGTCATCACAATAAAATTCCGAACAGAATTTTACAAAAAGGGTATTTTAATATGATTTAAATGAAATAAATGAAAATTTATTATCGGTCAGGAGGAAACTCTAAATTTTTTTCAAACCTTAATAATGGACGTACTTTTGCATTTGATCGATGAGAGGTCGACTACAAAGTGAATAGTACTAAATGTAATGAAGTTCAATATCCGTTTAAAAGCGAGAGTAGATAATCGATCGGTATCCGGCACACTGAAGCAAGTATCAAGCCAACTGTTATTACCTTTGAAGTACCATATATTACACAGGCACATATCGATCCCCATGACCTCCCGATAGGGTGTTATACACCGTGCCGCTACAGGACAACGAACGTGATGAAGTTATTCCTTGTTACAATTTTTCTATCTCTCATATGCAAAACTTATAACAATCTCTAACATTGACATCCAATTAATTACGTTGTGGTGAATAAATAATTGCAAGGAAAAAAATGTCATGGTACTGTATGGAACAAATGAATTGTTGAGAATTAATGTACTGCTTGGAATGATTTAACAGAATTTATTGATAGGGTTAATGATTGTTTAGGCAAGAGATGGACATTTATGCGTGCGATTGTCAAGATTAAGTGGAACACGATTTTCCAGATAAGCATTCATGGATCGTTATATTCTGGGGATGGGACAGAAAAACTCGAATAAACGATGATTAATGAGAATCAGACCAGTTAGAACAATACAAATAATTAGAATACGGTGTAAACTGCGAACGTGATATTGCAGCAAAAGCGACAGCGAAAACTTTGCGGAAATTGCAGAGCATTGCGGAGAATAGAGTATTTTTGACTTTTATTCGACTGATTATTAAATATAGTTTAGTTTCATTTTCTATTATTCTGTGAGTGCACATTTCATCCTCCCTTCAAACAACGAAATACTTTCGACAGTATTTTGTAAATGTAATATCGTTCACTCATCACGTACGTTGCCTAAATAAGTTCCCTAATTGTACTTTATATTTTTACGTTCTCGCATTTTCAACGACCATCCAAGGTACATTGTTGTCAAATTTATCTGACATCTAATTCGAAAAGCTGTCGCATTTCGTAACAATTCCACGTTGAATTTTTTCCCTTCGTGTCGCGCCTTTCGTATTCTAAGAGTTTTGCAAGTTGACGTACAAAAGTATCAGAATGCCGGATGATTGATTGGCTCGCGATCGCTATCGAAAACAAGGTCGTCGTTCTTTTTTCCTCTCTCGTCGGACCGTCGATCTACGCAAAATATACATAGCCACCCTAAAATCCAGCCTATCGCGTTCAGTATCCCTATTACCGTACTACCAACGGCGAAACGTAATTTCCGGGATGTCAACCAGATTCCAGATCGGTCGTCATCGTCGCTCTGTCTCTATTCCCTGACGCACCATTGCCAACGGGCCCTTCCTAATCGTCTCGCTGTGATTTTGCGATCTTAAACGACCGGCAAAGATACTTTTATCTATCTCATAGACACCCTCCGTTATTATTCCACGGTAGATCGTAATATTCCTGACAAACGCGTGAACAAGCGCTTTTCTTTCCTCGAAGGAGGTGCTTCTCTTTAATGGACACTTTGCAGGAAAATACGCTATCATCAAATACACATCATAATTAAAGATTTTTATATTCTATAATTAACCTTTTAGATACGCCGCGCTTGGCCGCGTGACAAAAACCGTTTCCACTGCGAAATTACTTTGGAATAGATTTTAACCCTTTCGTCTACAATTTCTTTTCTGACTAGGCTTGTAATGACTCAAAATGAATTTCTGAAATCAAAAGTTCTCACTGATTTCTAATATTTTGTATAACTGAAAGTAATATTAACAGTATAGTAATAATAAGAACATTTCCCGACCGGTTGGTATTTTACAATTTAATAGCTTTTGAAAGACTTCAAAATTTCTCATTCCATTTTCTGCGCCACGAGTGTCACTCGTAGGCTAAGGGGTTAAATGAATATCATATGAAACGAATAATATTGTAAAAAACCATAATATCAACGAGAACCACTATAGTGGCGTACCGTAAATAAAAGATTAATGATAGCAGATACCAACAATATATTCCTACCAGTGAATTTAATAATACATCTCACGTTAATGTCCACAATGCAGAGTCATCGAAGACAAACTATTAAATATTTCAATTATTCCACGTTTCTAACGTCGATCACGCGAGACGTTCAGCGTAATTGAACACGAGCCGTTGTCTTTGAAGACGACGCAACGAGCAAGACACCACGTTATCGAAACCAACGAGAGTCTGCTATTAATCACTCCTTGTTTGTTAAGCAGCGTACACACCTGCTTCCGTAATATCCTGCCTCCAGTGTACAGCCAGACAACCACCCTCTGACGCTAGAAACGTTCGCTTTCAAGTGTATCCCGGAGTGCGCTCGTTACACACATGCAGGACGAAACTTTCGATAAAGCAGCGTACGATGGTACTCATATTAGGGAGAACCGAGGACACTGCGGTTCGGCGACTGGTATCGATCATCTTTGCCAGTGATATATACCGACAAAATGATATTACCGTCGATTTCATGGCGAATATAGCTTCTATTGCGTTCCGTGATGTCCAATTAATTAACGATATTGAGCTCGAAAGTATGGGGTTTCAGGAACGACTTTCACGATACGAGCGAACATCCTGGAAAGGACATATCTTTCGGGCGAAACGTATTGTAACGGGGACAAATATGTTTGGGGGAGACTAAGTGGATGGAAATTCGGATTTCCACGGGAGGTCCTCGACTCCCATTGCGGTCCCTGGAGTCCTTTTGTAGCGTATGTTGGTCGATTTCAATAATAAATCGGGGAGATAGATTATGTAAAGCAGGAAACGTTGTATGTTGCCGTACGCAAATAAATAGAATATTCTCCGGTGAATCTTTGATGATTGGGCAAATAGAATTTTATAGAGATTTCTACGATTCTACACGTGATAACGT
Source organism: Cerceris rybyensis (assembly GCA_910591515.1). Lineage (NCBI taxonomy): Eukaryota > Metazoa > Arthropoda > Insecta > Hymenoptera > Crabronidae > Cerceris > Cerceris rybyensis. The sequence continues at coordinate 14,873,756 of OU342790.1, forward strand.
AGAAATTATGTTACTGGTGTTTTGAAATAAACAACAGCCAATGAAAGTACTGTACGTGAACTGGGAGTTGAATGTAGTTTAGTGGTAGAAACGCATGTGACGCGAGAACAATGAAAACTTAAATTTAGATTAGGAAGTAGAAGCACAAGAGAAGATTCAGCATAGGAAACTTTCAGGTATATTTCCACTGTAAGTCGTGTTTGGTATTCCAGTGGTCCTTCGGGAAATTTTCTTCTATCTCGATGGTCCAATTCGCCCTTATAAAGGGGCCACCCTACCGGTATGGTTACTTCGCGCCATTTTCGAACGACGTTACATTTTTTATCATATTGCATCTTCCTTGTAGGAACATCCGTTAATATTTTAACGAATTCCACGACAAATTGAAACGGAAGGTTGAATCCTTTCTCTGCATTATGATAAATGAGATATTAAAGTACCAAAATGGAGCGATTGTGAAACATACGAATTATTCGTACTTTGTAAATGATAATTGAGAAATATAGATAGAGAGACGAGACGTTTATAATAGAAATTCTATTATCGTGTTGCAGTTACATCTCGTTTTATTTTATAAAGGTCCTATACGGTAATATAACTCATCGGCATTCTCGTTAGACTGGCTCTTTGAGCAAAGGTTCACGGGCAACGAGATGTCCTTTTAATGGACGATACCCTGTTACAGGTTCACGGCGAGAAGTAGGCAATTATGGCAGAGAAATGGCAATCTCCGAGATAACCAAGAGGACAACAGGTGCGGCGAAAATTAGAGTTAAAAATATCGCAAGTACGACACGCCGTTCTTGCCAGATGACGAAAGAAATTTCCCGAAGTTCTTGCATTCACGTGCTTATCGCGGCTTCACGCAAGACCGCCTTCATCGAGATTTCTCCGACAAATCTGAAACTTTTGTTCGGACTGGCTAATGTTGCTTGATGTTTCGTCGACGACCTCTTAAATCGTACTCTCTTATATTCTCGTCTAACGTCACTTTTTTGCTATCATCGATTTGAGTCACCCTTTGTGAATGCGACGAAAGTTTTTCATGCTCGTTTTTCTTGTTATTTTAACATAAGGACCGCTGTAAATTTTATCAGATATACAGTTATTGTTAGAACGGCACATTTTTGAGCAAAGTCGACCGATTCTAGATTTACAGCCGTTACATCTGGTATATTTAAATATGTTAAATAAGAACTTTGAAAAAAGGTCGATTAAGTGGCAAAAAGTGCAGTGAGTTAAGTATTTTGTGCATTTTAACATTTTACCGACCGGTAGCCGATTAATTGGCTTTTCGGACCCAACACTTTTGGGCTTTTAACTTATTAATTGGTCGCTACAGCAATTAATAAATTATTATTTTTCATTGTGGTTGACTATGATTTTGTATACCAATGATTCTGTAAAGAAACTTTGCAATTTTCGAAGAGACATCAGTATCAAGGAAATATTTGCGTGCAAGTGACCGATCAGAAGTGGTTAGGATGTTAAAAAATACCGGTCGGTAAGGAGTTAAGATAAACCTTAAATATGTACTGTACCGCTTTTCTATAAATTTGAGAAATATTAAAAAAAAATAAGAGCCCGTCAATTTGACGGCTGCCGTAAATCTAATGTGAAGGTGTTAATAGTTATTGATTGATCCCGGATGTGCAACTAAGTATTGATATTTACTGGCTAGACCAATTTGCTAGTATCAAGTCTACCAATAACTTTTACCAAACGTGTTAGACTAACAGCAATTTAAAAAAATTTAGAAGTTATCATTATTAACCATAAACTATTTTCAGTATTCTTGAAGCATTAACACTAGAACTACCAGCGTTAAATCTATCATATTTCAATATATTAAATAAGTACTTTGAAAAAGGAGGAATCGAGTGGCGGAAAGGATGGTCAATTCGGTGATTTGTGTCTTTTGTGATGGACGTAGAATTTTTGTTCTATGGCTGTTCTATGGACTTGAAGAATTTTTGGAAAAAATTGTGTACCAATCATTTTGACTGGTTTGGTAGTTCTAGTGTTAAAAACATTCCACGACACCGATTCGAACCGTTTAACTAAACTTTTCTAATTGAGATGATCAGAAAACCTGACAGCTCGGCTGACCTTCTCAAAGAGAACCACGTCATGCTCGATCTCGATATCGGGCAAAATATTTCTTCGTGGAACGAAAACGCTCACAGAAGGACGATTCAGTCGAAACGAAGAGCTATCATCGCAGCGGGCGTCATTATCTCATCGTTCTTGCCGTTCGTTTATGAAGCGATGCCTTACTTCGTGTATCGGTCCGTGTCTCATTCGGTTCGTAGAAGCCAGACACCCACGATATTTATTTGCACACATACTCCTGGCTTTTCTTCTCTCTTCGACTCTCACTTGTTCTCTTTCTCGCCCCTATTAGCTCACAGAACGGAATATAAACGCGGACATAAAACGAACGCGCATTCGTACCATCTTTCTTTCTTTTTCTCTCTCTCTCTCTCTGTTTGATCGTTCGCATTACGGCTGATTCGCCGGCACTCGGACGTCCGTGAAAGATAAATCGTGGCAAGTGCACACAATTATGGAGGCACTGTAGACACCTATATACCTACGAGAGAAATCATAAAATATTGTTGCGACGCTGCGTTTCTCGTCGGGGGAGAACGTCTGATAAGTATTAAAAGGTCCTAATTGGATTTCACGAGGCTTTATCAGCCACTTAGCGCCTATGCTCAGCCGTTGCTCACTGGCCAAAGGGACCATACGACCGCGTCACGAATAATTTCCAAGTTATTTTTTAACTCACCGGCCATTCTGATTCTCATGCGTTGGCTTTTCGGCCATTAAAACTATCCAGACGCGAGGGATAATGAATTCTGCTTGATTATCGCGCCGCTTTTCGAGCACCTGTGCTTTCACGGTCTACATCCTTTTTTTGGTGAAAAATTATCACTAATTTCATTCGACGAGCTGTGAAATATTATTTTCTCGTTGTCTTTGATCCCCTATTTTTAACGTGAATTAACGTGATTGAGTTATCGTTTTATATAATTGTCCCGAGGGATTTGAAAAAGAAGAAATATAATAGTCGGGGATTTTTATTTGTGCGATTTCTTCGACAGGATTTTTCCTGAAAATTAAGACAATCGAGAAAACCGTTCGACGTCCATCGTCTGGAGGTTTCTTCCACGACGGAAACCAGTCTACCCGAAGATAACCTATCAACCGGCAATCTTTGTGTCGCCTTTGAATCAGAGACAATGCACGTCAGAGGTCGAGAAGCCGAAGAAAGGGAAGAATCGCGTGCTTTACCCCGGTAGTTGCTCCAATCGGACGCTTCACTCGTGTGGAAAGAACGGCAGTCTCTACTTCTTCGGTATCCGACGATTCTATGACTGTGAGACATAATACAAATTTCTTATTTCGAATCGACGATGTATTTTTTTTCTATCTGTCAAGAATGAAGTATACAAAAAATATAAAAAAGGAATTAATTGTTATCGAGAGCAATGAGATCTTTTGTCTTGCAAATTGGCTATGTAGAGATTAAGAGGTGAAATGAATAATCTTTCTTTCCATTAAAAAAAGAGAGCAACCTAGATCGTCCAACAATTCGAGCTTTAGTCGTTAAACTGCGCTTCAATTTTTTCAATATGCGAAATGAAAAGGTAAAGCTGCTTTCACGAACCACATCGTCCTATTCAGTTCTCTACGAAAAGGTCAACAATCCTCGCGTTCATTTCCGGGCGAGTTCAAAGAGGACGACATCCTTCGTTCGAGATTTTCTTCGCTGAAGACGTGCTTCTTCTTCTTCTTTTATTTCTTTTAATCAAAGATAGGAACACTCGATGCCCGAAGGGGCCCTAGGTACTCGAAACCGGTGTTCTATAAGTGAGATTATCTGGTTCCCAGGAAAGCCTCGTCCTCCATTCAGGCCCAGCAAACATGGAGTACCTAGGTACACATATCGAGAGGTCCCAGGACCGGGTCACATTCAGCTCGATTCGTATCTTGAATGGCTCATTGTTGGCGCTTTTGTACGATTGCGATTCCGAATGTCGTCCGGCTTACTTTGATTCACCAAGTGCTCCCGCAGTTCGCAGAAGGGATTCACTGTGTATGCAGCGCGATCGAGGGTCGCCGTGCACGTCAGCTTTATCAACAGCCCTTCGTTCGTCTTGGAGTATAGGCAAAAAGAAAATGAAATCATCTCGCACTTCGTTGAGCCTTTGTGCACATTGTTTAAACGGCTGTCGATGTTTTTCACCGGCTCGCATAAAGACGTCCTCGGGTGAGCGAATTCTCGAGGAATCAACAAAATTCACAATGCTTCTTCCCTTTTCTTTTCCTCTCCTTTGAGAATATTCTAAGGTGAAGAATTAATCGTTCTCCAATCTGTCGCGACGTATTAATCAAATTCATCGGAGATCCTTTGATCAAGGGACATGGATTGAGATGTCTGCCGAAGAAAAAAAATCAGCTGGTACCAACCACGGGTGGTTTTCTTGATTGTACGAAGGGTGTTTCATAAGAAATCTCATGAAACCGTAACTCGATTTTTATTCGACCACTTTGAGACGACCAGCGAGAAGTTTGAAAGTACACGGGGGTAGAAAACAACAGCGTCTAGGGAGGACTTGTCGATTGAAAGGTTAAACTCCGTCTCGTCCGTGATGTGCAAGAACTTTCACGAATAAATGAGCATATGTTTGTAGGACTGTATAGAGTAGAATAGGAGAGTGAGGCGTACATAGTCGTATAGGAGCTAGCTGGAGTTACATACTCCCATACTTACATACTCGCTTCGTGAAAGGAAGAGAGAGATAGAGAAAGGGAGACAAGGAAACACCCAGAGACAGAGAGAGAGAGACACAGAGTTAGGTGCCGAAGGGGTTGCAAGGCAACTGCAACAGCAGCACCACCAGCAGAGTAGGACCAGCACCGATGTTGCTGCTGTTTGCAAAGCGGTGTATTATACTGTCAGCCATGTCGGGGATTAGCAAACGCAATACATCGGGCTTCACGATCGTGCTGCGCATCTGTTCGCCAATCCCGTTCCCCACCTTTGGCTCATTCCTCGCGACTGTCTCGGTTCCACTCTCCTCGTTCCTCTTCACGTAGCTTTACTCGCTATGCACCGAGTCTCCTGCCTCTCCCTTGCAGGAGCTGCATTGCAATTGATCCACGTTGCAGGTTACACGGGTATGCACGATCTGCAAATAACACGAAAACCGTCCTCGCCGAAGGCGACCTTCCCCCGATCCTGTTGTAATAAGCACCGTCTACGATAGTCACGACTCCCCCACCTTACCCTTGCTTCTCCTCTACCCTTCGACCATTCCACTATTCTGACCCCTCCTCGAGTTTACATTGTTATTGCATAACGCGTCGCTGCTCTTGAATTCGACGCTGAACAGCCCGGGAAATTCGGGTAATCCTGGCGGCTTCCGTTGGTACCAGGCCGGTGTAATTCGTTAATTGTAATCTCGTGTTTCGAGATATCGCGATTAATCGTGAAATCATATCGGATACTTGTGCTCGATGTAAATGAATGTTTCGTGTTTCGCTGCTGGCCGGTGAGTTCAGTGAATACGAAATTGCCGCGAATAATGTGTGTCTACCGTGTGCATTCAATGGGTGTATGGGAAATAATGGGAGTAAATTCGGGAATGAAATCCACCGTGGTGTATGGAAAAGGGGTGGTTTTCGTATTAGAGATTTTCAACGTGATATTTTGTTCTCGAATGCGTCCTGTGCAAAGAAGTATTAGATACGGTAACGTTGGAAAAGAAATTGCGGCTTGTTTACCTTTGAAACGTATACCGCGTAATATCTCGGGATGTAGCGAGTCGAGGAGAATTTTTGGCGGGAAAATACTATGACACGTTTGTCGTAAACCTGTTCGACCTTAACTTGCGATGTCAGGTAAGAATTACTATTCCTGTTACTTTGGTAACTAAGGGTGAAACGTAAACGGTGTAACCACCAGGGTAAATAGCTAGACGAATAATACCACTAGTTTCAAAATACGTCTGCGACTCTAAAAAAAAGAGGAGAATGATAAATGAACGTTCGGTGTAATCTGTGCAATTTGAAAAAATAGCTACATCCTGAAAATATTTGTCTCTGTCACAAAAAGTGTCAGGCTGTACCGATGCAAATGTTTTACCCTTTTCCAGGATATATGAACTGGTTTGAAATTACGTCCCTTTATTCGCGGCACACCCTGTAGATCCAAGTAGAATAAATACAAGTAGCAACGCACGCGGCGTACAAACAGCGTAAAATCCCTTGGTAAAGAATTATCTATCCTTTTGTAGCAACGCCTCGAAGGGTTTACAATGTGCAGTCGTGCATACATCGGAGTTGCATCGACAAGCCGTCATACCTTGCTTAATCTCGTTTACTTATACGTATCCAGATAAAGTGTAGAAAATTGAAAAAGTTCGACCTCCACTGACGGTAATCCGATTACACGTTCGATTAAAGAGGCAGGGTTATGGTCGTCACCATTGTGCTACTTGCTGACGTATCACAGTGGAGAACGATGTGTAAGTTAAAATATACAGACTTATTCATGTAAAAAGAATTCTTCCGTGGTTTTCTACATTATTGATTTAATATTCTCTACTATATTTAAATTACTAGTTGTAGATATTTTTTATTCTGTGATACCAATTAATTCCTTATCCTACGATTTGTTTTGCGACTGCCTCCGCTATAATTCAGAATTTAATTCGTAATACAAAAATTAATCAGTGATTCTTGATATATCGGATAATTTAACGAAATATTACTATTATAGAAACAATATTATCGAGTCGCGTTTCATTAAATTTTCAATTTGATAGGTTTTGCAAAGTTTCAAAAATTTCTTATCCCATTTATCTCATTATCAGTGTAACTTGTCATTGTAGGGCAAGGGGTGAATGACGATCATTTCTTCACATGCAATTTATCCATTGCAATAACCATGCAGGGAGTTATTATAATCTGTCACAAAAAGCTAATTACAATTCACCATACACTCTACTGTATTAACATTAATAATGAATCTTTTATCAAGTGCTACCGTTTTATTTTCTCCAAAATCTCCTAAAATCTCTTCATCCCCATTTGTGTCTCACAAATCGGAGCAACGAATGGAAACATTCACAGACAATGGCAAACTAATTCGTAAGCAGGCGAGCCACCGCTATCACGAAATCATAGAAGGCTGCAACAGCTCGCGAGGGTGGTTTATTTAAGCGGGAATTCTATCGTAAATAATCTCCAAGTTCGTGACACTTTTATCACCGTCGACGAGGCGTAATGTACATGGCCTACCTCGGTGGCAGGCGGTGCGAAAGTTGCAAAGTTCCGGGCGAATATCGTCGATTAACTCCTTCCCCGCGTTATAGTTAGTCGCCGGGTAGCTTTCAATGGAGTCGTAAGGTACCGGCGAGCTCGAGAGCCCGCGGCAAATGGCGACCCCCTACCAATATCTGAGAATAGGGTTTTATCCAACTTTCGAGGACACAGCTGGATACACGTTTCATAATTACCCTTCTTTTTATTCAGTCGAAGAGAAAGGGAGAATAAGAGAAAGAGAGAGGGACGACGTTTTTGGGCCTGCAACTTCCGCCAAATCTGCGCACACGACGATCCATCGAAACCATGTATGTACATTGTTCTCTGTGTGTATCTCGCGGCATATTTCACGATTGAATTAAGCCTCTAGAATTTTATGTCCAGCTGGCTGTGCGAGGCTGAGGACTCTTTTCTTGTAGCCAACCTTCTCGATGTGTCGCTATTTGTATCGTATTATATTGTTATGTGACGACCGCACATGCAAAATTCTTGTAGACATAATTACTTAACACTAGATTTATAGACGTGAAATCTGTTTAATCGTATTATATCAAATAACGACTTTGGAAATAGAGGGATTAAGCGGCAAAGAAGATTATCAGTTAAGTAATAATTTGCATAGTAGAAGATACATATGAAATATCTACTGTACCATGTCTGTATAAGTTTGGAACGCGTTACTGAAAAGGTTGAAATCCGTCAATTTGACGACTTCCGTAAATCTGATGTTAAAAACTACACTTTTATAGAAAAAGTAAGAACGGATTATTTAGCACACACGTCCTTTGACCAGGATTATCGACCTTGGAATAACTTAATTATTTATTTGATAAACAATTGATATTTGCTGAAAGCCAGTAAAATTCTTTTTATTGGGTGTTTATTAAACGTTACAAAATAAGACACACATATATTATGCGACTTCTTTTACACCAACCATACCACCGGACAACTGCGCCGTATGGTGCACTCATAATGGGCCCCATGATTCTACCACGTATAATGAGATTATTAATCCGTAATTAGTGTATTCTTTCTGATATTTTCACCGTGCGCATTTTTGAGCAGCTATTTAAATGAAGAATTTCTCACGTTAATGCAATTAAAAAATTCGTGCGGTAGAAACTATCTTTTTGGAGCATGGGATTTTAGCGAGCCTCAAGGTAAAAGATTGGAGCTGGTGGTTTCATTAAAAAAATACTTTTCAAAATTTACCATCCCTTCGAAAATATAACGTTGGAATTTTAGATATATCTTTCTGCCTTAAATAGAAAAAAAGAAATTCACGAGAGAACGTTCATTACAAAAATGAACTGTCAAAGTCCCCAAGAGGCATCCAGTTAAAGAAAAAACTTCCCGAATTATCGAACAATCGTTCGACAACCTTCGTGAATTCCACCGAGAGCAGGTATTTTTTACCAAGTCAACGTCTCTTCGTCGGGCAAAACAATAACGCGTGTTGCTGTCGAAATGACAGCGAAAACGAGCCGTCCCTCCTCGTCTCGGATGCAGCCTGCACCACCATTATCACGAATGACGATGCAGACGCGCGTCATTTTATCTCTCGACTCCGTCCGGTCTGTCTCTGTGTACCTACGGATTGTACGAAAAAAAAAGAGAGAGACTCCACACCTATACCATCCTCGCGGCACCGTTTCGAAGTTTATTTAGCCGTCGACTGACAAGAAAATCCCGCCGAGGCTTTTATTAGTGGAATGGGATAGTCGGCGATGGAAAGGGGGGGGAAAAATGCCAATCCATCCGGCAGCTTAATAAGACGAAGCGAAGGTGTCGCAGTCGAATCTTTATGACGCGTCGGACTAATTGATTTATTTCATATCAGCCTCCATTTGTACTAATTTGTGACTTGATCTTGATCTCCCTTGATGCATCGGACGAGCGCGTTCATCCGCTAAATTGCACGATGGGGTTAAAGGCGAATTTTCCACGGACGAACCGTAATCGACGAACGTAACGGGATAACGTGAGGCACGTGGCCACTCTTGAAAGTTACCTCCAAGTTTTCGATTAATTCTGGTATGCGATGATGAGAAATATTGTGGATCCATCTTCTAGGTATACGTTCCTTACTTTATACCTGGCTCGATATCACTTTTGCTTGATAACGCATGATAGACTGACGTTATCTCAACGAAATTATTAATATTTACTTTTATTTTAAAGATCCTAATTTATCAGCTTCAAGGCTACTAACTTAAACTTTCACTTCTATTCTAAAAGTAAAAATCACTTTCCAGGAACACCCGCTCCGATTGAACTCGAATAGTATAAATTACTACATAAATTAAACAAAAAAAAAAACACAATAATCCAACCAGCAACATATCCATCAACAATGCCATAGTATGACCTTTTTTATTTCATATCAACTCCTAATTTTTATTGAATGTCTGTTTATTTTCCAAGTATAATTATATATTCCATTTCCTTCAAATACAATGCATCAAAGGGTTTTTGTAAAACATGTGAATAAATAAATAAGTAAACAAGGAGCAAAAATCTGTAATCCTTTTTTTACGGTCAAATTGAAAGACCCAGTGAACAATTACACTGTAAAATTAGATCTAGGTGCAGTTCGTGCGGACTTTCCTGTTATTTGGAATTCGCAGCATTCTGGCTCGCGATCAGCCGTGAGTCCATAGGCGCGATTCGTGTTCAGGTAGCAGCGATAGAGCGAGGTATTTATCGGCGTTCGATCAACATTCCAAGCGGTGCGTGTACGCGCGTGCGGCGGCGCGCTACGCAATCCGAATCAGCCGCGCTTTATCGGTCGTCAACCGGAAGCATGCGTTTACATGGAGTGCCCAAAGGCGATTGCTTGCCAACGAGCTCGTTCATCTATCCGTCTATCTGCCGTACAAATCGATAAAACTCCTTATTCAAGTCTGTTTCTTAACACATTTTATGCGGGCCACGTAAAAATACGTTTTTTGGACTGTGCATAGACAGTTTAAAAAAGGCGATCCGTGACTGTAATTACTTAGACTTGAAAAGTTAAGTACATTTTCGAATTTAGAGAGAAAGCAGTTTCCAGCTTATATTAATTTTTTGTAAAAATCAAATTCGTACAAATTTTTCAACAAGTTTTCCTCTTGAGTCTTAATGAAGCGTTACAAAACACCCGCATATAATGTGTTAACACTAGAACTACCAAACCAGTCAAAATGACTGGTACAGAATTTTTCCAAAAAATTCTCCAAGTTTATATAAGAGTCATAGAATAAATATTCTACGTCTATATCGATGAATGTAAATCCCCCCATCGATGAAATTTTTCGGCCGCTTAATTCCCCCTTTTTCAAAGTACTTATTTAATTGATTAAAATATGTTAATTTGACGCCGGTAGTTCTAGTGTTAATCACATCTTTTCTAAGTAGAAATTCACTCCAGATTCAAGGGCGAAAATTCCTCCGCGTTGTACCGATGCAACTCTCTTCGAGTTTTAAATTCTTCTGTGCTTATGGAGCGTTTAATGCTGGCAAAAAATACTGAGAAGGTGGAGAATGAAGATAAAAATATAAATGTATTGTTCGCTCCACGAAATGTCAAAGTTGGGTGAGGCGAAAGTAGATAAGTAGGTATGCGCGACGTTCTGACATTTGGAAACGGGATCGTGTTTCTGCGAATGAAAAGTACGTCCTTGGTGGATGATTCTTTTCTTCTGTGACGGATAAAATGTTAATGGGGTAATTCGATCTTGGTTTTTGAAGTGACCCGATTTTCGAGGGTGATGGAGCTTAAGATCCTTCCTTTTTGAGTTGTTCACGTTGACGTCATCGAGGTCTGAGGGAAGTTTATACGTATTTTCGACGGAATGTTTCAGTAAAGTCCCGTTTTGGCAGTCAACCCAGTTTTCAAACGAGTTGCGTACTTGCAGTTTGCGTCATCAACGGAACTCCTTCCTTTCGCGTTAAAAGCTGCCACCTTGGAACTTTAACGGAAGCGACAGTTCGTGGTAACAAGGTTTGAAGCTCGAGTGGTATGTTGATTGATCGTGGGATCTCTTTATCTTGCCAATGAGTAAGAGTTTGATGGTTAACGTCGAAATGATTTCTAAAGGAATGCAAATGAATGAAAAATGTGTGGATGTGCATTACCCATTTAGCGCGTACACGTCAAATTTCGGAGTGCTTTGGCAAAATTGGCATTCCGTTTGGAATGAAAACGAGCGAAATTATATGGTAATTTGGAAATGGATATTTACATATTACTTTCTGATGATTAATGCCGAAAATGTATGAAGCGTCTACATAGCCTCCTGAATAGAATTGTGACATTATTCTTAAATACAATTTACGTTAAATAGCTCAATATAATCTTAATATTATTTCAACCAATAATCGTACAATTTATTGCATTTGTTTGCAGAAACTTTCTTTTTTACAGTGTAACTATTAATAAAACTATAACCATACCTATCTAGACGTCCTCCATTGGTGGATTGTCAGAACATCGTATATAAAACAGAAAATTAATCAATGCCGAAGGAAAAGCACAATTTTCCACGTCATATAATCAGGATCCAAAGAACGGATCAATTGCAGTGCACCGAATAGCTGAGACCAAAGAAATGACTGAAGAGAGAAGCGAAAATTCCTGGCACAGAGACAAATAGGATGCTCTATCGGTGCACATAAATATCTACCTTCTGCAGAAACAACACATGTTATTAATACAAATTTAAACAAAAAAGAGAGAAAAAACAGAAATACACGTATCGCTCTAAAATGTTCTCTAATCAAGACGCTGCAGTTATCAAAAATGAAATGGAATGCAAATGGAAGGAAAGAATTTACGTGCGATTTAATCCAGAAACAGGGAATCAGCCGCGTCATATCGGACAGAGGGCAGAGGAAATGGCCGAAAGGAACAGATAGAGCCGAAAACCCCTGGCATGGAGATAAGTAGGATGCCATATTGATTGCGACTGACTCTCCCGCGGTTGTCGGGAGTTTGAAAGTGAGGAACCGACCGCCGCTGGAAAGACGAGAGGAGAGAAAGAGAAAAGGAGGAAGATAGAAGGTATAAGAGAGAGGGAATGAACGAATCTGAGAAAGATAGAAATAGGAGAATTGTGGCAGAGGAAGAGACCGAATGGATGCACCCGCGAAAACGAGAGAGAACAACGAAACGATGGTGAGGGAGGTCGAAAGCGGAGGGAACTCGGAGCAGAGAGGCACAGAGCGCCGCGAGAATTACCGGATCGATATTAAGTTGCGATAGTTCCCGTTTCGACTACAGGGCGCTCGCGTTTGCGCCCTTACCAGCCACCCCCTGATTGTGTATCCGCACCTGCACCTGGCGACGACCTGACCTCGCGACCTGTGACCCTCTCTCTACGCTGGATCTGAATTATATATAGATCCGACTCGATCTTTCGTCGACTCTTTAATATCTCCCTGTCGTCACGCGAAACGGCCGATTGTCTTTGATCGAACATTACGATTAATGATACAGGAGTTGATTTTATTTTACGCCACCCTTTCATTTCATTATGTAAATCCACTGTTCTCGTCGATCCGATTTTGCGACGGTGCTTGTTGAATTTTTATAATACGTTTATCTGATTGAATATCGGAATATTTGCGTACGATAGAATTTAATGTAAATTATGATCTAGAAATTCATGCCCTTTTTATCGGACTGCTCGAATATTGGTAGAGTGGGAGAGTTGTAGAAGATTGAGCGCATGAATGGCTTGAAACGCGTAAAATCTTATCGCAATAATGTATTAAGAATCGAGAATAGAAGGAATATCAGTAATATTGCCATCGTGCGAGTTTACCCTCTTCAGGGTATGACAGCAATATAATGGGTTCTCTGATTGCCTCTATCACACCCGGTTGCGCCACTTCCAGGCTTATCCGCCCACGTTCCCTTTCGCGGAAAATACTGTATCGGTACGGACCTTAGACGATACGCTGTCACGAGAAATCGACGTAATGCGAAAGTTCGTAAGCCTTCGCAGCTGAAAGCAATCTTATTTCTTTCGGGTGGTATGGAACGTCAGGAGTTTGTTTCGAGTCTTTCCATCGAGTCTTCCATTGAAATCTCTATATCACACGATAGACGTAACTTTGACTATGTACTTAACTTTCCTCTCGATAAAAGATCTCTAATTGGCGAAAGTTTATAACACATTGAAATTCTATTATTTTATAGGGAAATCCTACGAAACGTATCGTTACTCTGTTTTTTAACACTAGAACTACCAAGCAAGTTAAAATGAATGATTCCCAATTTTTTCCTAAAGTTCTTCAAGTTTATAGGAGAGTCATAGATATTCTACATTGATCCTATAAACACAAATTACCGAAACATCCTTTTGAATTATCTTTTTCCAAAGTATTCATTTAATATATTGATATATAACAAATTTAACGCTGGTAGTTCTAGTGTTAAACTTGTCGACGAACATAAAAGTGCAATATATTGTGGTCCCACTGACTATGCAAAATAGACAAGTGTTATTTTACAATTCATTTATACCGCGAGTCATACAAGAATTTCCCGATACCGATATGACAGAATAGATAAAACACCCCCACCCGTTTTACCGACTTGTCGTCCATCTCTCTTCTTTTTTCACGAAAAATAGATGAAATCCATCGAAGACTTCATCGACCGAGATCGGAAAAATTGTAAATGCAAATCGTCGTTATCACGGTCGAATCGTAATTCGTGGTTATTCGTCAAATCGCGAAGCACCAGAACCGAGAGGGCATGAACGAATAACGATCGATCGTGAGAACCGGCCGATAACGAAACCGTGATGACAGCCATATACGCGTTCAGGTATAACTGCGTGGGAAGTGTAGGGTCGTAGGTCAGGTTGCAATATCGCACGACCTTTGACTCCGAAATGGTATAGCTCGATGTACAGCTGGAGATTTTCAACGGGTGTAATAGAGATTTAATGGACGATGGGTAGCAGATTGTAACGGAGGCTCATCGCGCTCGTGTAACGGGCCTTGCGCGTATCTCAGATTGCCATCTGCTTATAACAGACCAGCGGATTTCCAATGAAAATCCACGCCGCCCTGCAATTCTCTCTTTCAAGCCACTTTCTCTCGCGTTTTATCGGACCAAAGATTTTGCCGTTGCAAGTTGGATCGAGCTGCATCGAAGGTAGGCGCCCACTGCCTCGGTCAAAGGGTATAGTTATCCAATAGACATGAAACTTTTCCTAGTTTAACTACGACTATGAGCTTACGGAGAAATTACTGATAAAAGAAACATCTTGAATTACGACGTAGTTGCTAAACGAACTGGATATTGGTTCTACGAGAACTCTATAGATTAACTCGTGAGATTTCAAAGAAGAATTTAATGGGGGTGGTATGGTAGAGATGAGAATTCTTCTTAGAAACATTGAAGATTAGAAATCTCTGTAATGTTTGAAGTTGTTCGACACAACGGATTAAGTATCATCTTTCGTGTAAATCAAGTATGAAAGAGATGTAGAAATAAATAACCCATTGCATCTGTCATCGAAGTTTCAGAGAAGAAGTCGATATAAACGTTGTACCCCGTGAAATTTACCGCGACAGGTTTGTACGGTGTAAAGTGTCCAGATGAAAGCGTCCAAATACACAAACGAGCGAGGGGCCCATAGTGTTTTGAACAACAGCCATGCGTTAACGCATTCATAACCTACGCCAACTGTTGCTCGAACATACAATACAACCTGACACGCTGGTAAACGCCATTAGAATCCAAAACACGATATCGAGTGACACCGGCGGAGTCTCACGGCTCGGCCGATGTCATCTTTCAGCACCCACGTCGGCCACAATTAGCGACGACTGACGCCCGACTAGGGTCTCCTCGTCGACACGTGTATCCTTCCTCGTCCCAGACTCTCCTTTCTTTTTCCCAGATTTTTTTAACCCCAACCACGAACGTCGAGACGTCGAATAAATTCGTAACGCTACACCAAGAATCGTATCGCGAGCAGCCTACATCAGCCTGCATCCTACAGATGCATATTATCAAGGATTTAACGCGCGCCACCGTTCAAATCGACGAAACGTACGGGGGAGTATGCAGAAACGAGAGGAGATGAGAAAAAAAAATGAAAGAAAGCTGAAGAGTGGGAAAGGGAAAGAAGGAACGATCATAAGAGGTCACTGCTTCCTGGAGGGCTGCTACCACGTCGTCATCGCTTCCTGTGTTTACACTGCACCGCCTTGACGTCTCGTTGGCCCTCAAACGTGGACGCAGCGCTGACAAGTTGTCAGTGCTGCGCCTCTTCTCAATGTTTTCCGATGGAGGACATATGGTCTCCGTGCGTCGCCGTAGACTAAACTTACACACCGGCCTCTTTTCCTCTCCATCCTCGCGATTATAGTTACTTGTTGTTTTGAAGAAGCCACTGCACTCTTTGGTGGCGATTCGCAGAAACGGATACACGCGTTGCTGCTACTCCCACGAAATGAGTAGAGTTGGATCGAAATGAGACCACGGCTGCTTAAGGGGGTGGCTTTACTCGGTGCGGGTGTTGGGTTATGTTGGACATTACATTTCTAAGGATGTTGTACTATCAGGTGATTTCATAGGTTTTTGTGATGTTAGGCAACAATTTTGAGAATGTTTCAATTGGAGAGAGAAAAAAATGTTGCGAAATGTTCGTTGTATTAGTTTTATATCGGTTGGAAATTTGGATAAAATTTTATTGAAGATATTAATTTGATGTTGATGAGTTGAGATAATTGAAGGAGCCATATGTCTTTAAATGGCATTTTAAAACGACGTTTTAAACGGTTGGGAAAGAAGCCAGAGAGGAATGCGAATGAGGATGAAGAGCCCAAGGAAATCGGTATTTCGTCTGTCGTTGGCCGATGTTGGGTAAATTTTAATCGCATTTGTTAATTATTCCGATAGCGTGGTATTTTCTTATTCCATTATAGGGGCTTTAACGAACCGGGCTACGAGGGAAGAATAAGGATTCCCGCTCGAACTTTCCGTTATCTCGAACAATGCGCCAGTTATTTCTTTCGCGGACGGCTAACAGAACGAACATAAACTTATGTTAAATTCGTTAAAAAATTTACACCGCTATCGGAGGCGAGCCTTTCCAAATACTATTTACTCTCTCTACTACCCATTCCACTCCATGCACGAAACTCCACGGAGGAACGAAAAAAATTTTAATCGAGAAACTTTTCCGAACAGCGCGAACGAGAAACTGTCTGGAGAACGTCCTCCGAGTTTCGGATAATACGATCACCACCACCGCACAATCGAAGATTATATTCTCTCTATTTCGATGAAATCGCGTGAAATTACTTAATTACAAAATCATCATTTTCCACTCATTACTTAACGAAAGATTTTTTTATCAGCTTCTCATGGTAATCTCTTAAAAATCATCCTTTTGATCGAGGAACACAAGTCAACTTGTGACTCTGTGTATGCGATAGAATCGATAACACAGAACAATGCCCATTTTGTTCGTCCATCATAAAACGCTCTCGAGATCAAGCGATGCTTCGAGTTTAATATGGTCACGAAGCGACGACTTCGGTCAGCATGATTAAAGAGGTTCTTGCATCAGCAGCACAAGTAGCTGACGAGCTTTCTTCCGCATTACACGACAATAATAATCTCTTGTTTTTCTAATTTACAAGAAAAACCGTCAAAACTCTCGTATTCGAGTGAACGCACAACTATTCGTAGACAGAAAATACGGCAAAGAAATGTAATTATTAGTTTAATCCCTTAACCTACGATTTCTTTTCAGATGGGGCGTGCAAAGACTCGAAATTAATTCCTGAAATCAAAAGGTTTCACTGATTTCTGATATTTCGTATAACTGTACGTGATATTAACACTTTACCGACCGGAAGCCTATTAATAGGCTTTTCGGACCCAACGCCTTTAAACGTTTAACTAATTAATTGGTTGCGACTCCAATTAATAAATTATCATTTATCAATGCGGTTACCTCCATTAAGAACTCAGTGAAGAAAATTTGTAATTTTCGAATATATATCTGTATCAAGGAAGTATTTGTGACCAAGTGATCAGTCAGAAGAGGGTAGGATGTTAAAAAAATACCGGTCAGTAAATTATTAACACAGTGCGTACGGCACTCTGCTGTTTCAATGTGCCCGCAGATTTTTTAAGCGCTCCAGAGATTTGGTATATTTTATTTATCCGATTATTTTATACCCTTTTGGAAATTCGATATACATTTATTTCGCCAAGTATTTGTCATAAGAATATTTAAAGCTGCGTTGCCTTAATAAAGTAGCAAATAGTCTCGAGTAGTCGATTTGCCAAATACGCGATGTCTCGTTACCCGTACAACAATGTGTTAATAGTACAGAAATAATGAGACCGTTTCGTGATCTGTCGATATTGTCAATTTAATAGTTTTCGAAAGACTTCCAAATTTTCTATTTTATTTTCCGCATTACGGGTCCCACACGTAGTTGTAGGCTAAGTGGTTAAAATGGAAAATGGATATTGTTTATATTTGCAAGCCATCATGACACACGTAACGAAGGTGGCAAAACCAGACAAATAAATTTCATCCCCAAACGTGTCTACGTGTCCACTCGATTCCAGTCTAACTACACACATCCCCCGTAAGTCGCTCCTATAGACCGACTTCGTACGGCTAATTGGGGTAATTTCCACGGGACCAGTGTAAACGCCACGTCGTTATCGCGCCGCCAACTAAAGAGCCTCCTCGTATTACGGTTTTCCGCGTACAATAGCGCGGCCAGAGATTCACATTGTAACGTTTCGCCTCGAAACGGACGCGAGATTTCCATCCGTCTGTCTTCCGCGCGACGAAGCACCCGCCTATCTAACCAGCTCACCTCATCCTCCTTCGTGATCCTAACGATTCCTTCTTGACGGTGCTTCGCTAAGATGGCCAGCTTCCCTTCGGGCTGTACAGACTACCGAATAGCTTCTGTTAGAAACGTATACCTTAATTAATTTCCAGATAGACCGAAACTGCATACGAGAGTTCTGCGAGTGAATGGGTGCCATTTCTATGCCGTAACTTGATACAGTTCCTGCTACGCGTACGTTGGCCAGGTATCTGCGAGATCAAGCTTGCAACGGTGTCGAAATATTAACTGGACGTTTTGAAATATTTTATGGCTTATAGATTATTTCATAAACTCTGATGTAACGTGATATAGATAATGGGTGCAGTATCGGTGGTATCGTGGCGTTTGGTTGCTGTACTTTTGACTTAAGGGCTGTACCGGTGAATTTTTGGAGCTGCGGTGGTGTTATCATGGATTCATGAGAAAATAAGAATTTGGTGGAATTGTTAACAACAATGATATGGGTGATCGGTGCAGTATCGATGGGATGGTAGCATTTGGTTGCGGTACTTTTGATTTAAGGGTTGTATCGGTGAATTTTTGGAACTGCGGCAATGTCATAATTGATTCAAAAGGAAATCAGTATTCGGTGGAATTGTTAACAACAATTTATCCATTTTGTTGGACTTTTTTGTATATACATTACAGGAATTATCCCGACTACTCTTTTTCTAAATATTAAATATGGAGCTTTGATGTTTTCGCTGAAACGGGAGTAGTTCTTTAATATTCTAGAGTAACATGATGATAATTCGTCTCGAAGTGAAATAGATCTTCGCTCTCAGAACTCTACATTTACGAGATATCTCTGTAGGTATATGCAGTTACTCTCGTGCAAATTTATTTATCTCGAAACGTGTATGCCTTACGCGTCGCAATGCATTTTCCTCGCTCCAGGATCGTTCCTCTTCGGTGGTCGTGGTTCACGAAGATGGCCGGTTTACTTTGACTGGAGCTTCAGGTGGCTAGATTCGACATACATATATAGTCTGGCACATGCATCACCTGGTGCATCTAATTAATTTCGATGGAATATCCGGCAGGGTGATATATCCACGTCACTTTGCGAACGATATTACGGCAATATGTTGTAATGCATTGCCGCGAATGACGTTTTTGAAAGAACGCACGTAAAACAGTTACTCTCTGACACATATTTCTTCGTAACTTATGAGTAACAAGATTTGCGAGAATTTAGTGTGTAATACGGTATGCTACGGTACGGCACGAAATTACATACGTCTGGCTCGAAATGTTGAGTGCGACGGCAATATTTTACGATTCCACGCGGGGATTTTCTCCGCGCGTTTTGCTCCACAGAAATCGATTTTTAGCACGATGCACGATGTATAATGTAAACGTACCCTATATGTGCACTTGTGTCACGGTGTTACGGATCAAATATAATAAATACAACTCTAAACCACAGGGGGTACTGGTTGGTGACGGCACCCTTCGAGAACCGATTCTATCCACGGCGATACCCCTTCATTAATTACAGCCACGAGGGGGGCAATATGCCAGGAATCTTGGGTACTTTGGAACCGTGCTTACGGGACGAACCGCGCAGCTGTCAAACCGACTATATGGGGATGGATGATCGATCTTTGCGAAGTCAGTGTCCGCATTCACCATTCACTCTCTTGAAAGACCCGCTCCTGTATACCCAAGCTTTCTACCCTCTTTTGCAAAGTGACTATCGCTTAAGTGTTTCTTCTTACAATTACCTGCACCACTCTTACTAAAATTCCAAGTAAGATCAAATAATTTACCATTCTCCTTAATTTTCAACTCATCAAACGTTTCAATGCGATATCTGTAATTTTCCATGCAGTTTACATCGACTTATTCAAGATCAAGGGTATAATCGTAGAAACTCCATGCGTAACTAATTGCCGGTAATACGATAAGTTTCCAGGGTAGTACATACTCGAACGGGACCCTATCCGCCGTCCCAGGTGGAAAGACCGAGCAGTTCCACGCCAATGGGCATTATACGGGACTTGACAGTCAGGCCGCGGCGTGTTGCAGTGATTAATGCTAACTGCGAGCTATCCCTCCTCCGGACTATTGCCATCCACCCTCTCGCTCGCCGGTAACAGATGTACCCCCTATTAATCAATCCGATCCTTCGTTCCTGCCCTTCCAGTATCGTCGTCGTCGGCTGCTGTACTCTCTCGTATCATCGCTCAACCCTTCTAGCCCTTTGCGTGACGCGTTACGCTCTATCTTCGACGCGTTTACCGTGCTCGGAAACTATCCTTTCATGCCGCCAAGATGGGCTCCACGATCTTAATAACACGCGAGGCTCGATAGGATCGGTTCGAGTTGAGATTAAAAATTGGTCGAATTCTTCAAATTAGATATCATCATAAAAACTTATGATTTGAGAGAATTCGTAAGTAATTCTAGTTCATGTAAAGTGGAAAGTCGAAGTATAAAAAGCGTCAGAAAGATTGTCGGTTTGTAAAGGAAGAAAAAAAAAAGACACAGAGGAATGAAAGGTAACCCGATGAAATTCACCTCTGCCCCTTCCTTGATCTTTTTCCCTCTTTCGTTCTTTCATTCACGGCATTACGGTCTTTCTTATTTCTCCCAGTGAGCATCTTTTCTACGAGACCATTTCCATTATATTAATTAATAAAAAGGTCCTTGAGGCGTGACTCGATTGCCGTGCCGTTAAAATTAAAAGAACCCCGAACCGTGGTACGCCCGAGCAATTTTATGCTTTTTAGGACGGGGGAGCTGCACTCCCGGCATCCCCCTTCGCATAGTCGTAAACCATCCGGCAAGCTATATACCATATCTCAAGTACTACCAGCATCTTCCTTTAGAACGAGCCACGTATTTTTTTTTCATCCGATATAACATTATCGCCAACAACGCGTATCCCTCGTTCGATTCACGCCTTCCAGCGATAATAAATGCCCGCGATTAATTGAATAATGGAAAGGGCGTAATGAGCCGGCACGGAGGGGACCGAGGAGTTCCTTCGTGGGCGTGCTTTTCACTTTAGGACCGTGGCAAGTGCGATCACGAGGAGTATATAGGAGCTACCCCAGTTTGCCGTTCCCCGAGCGGCCGCAATATTTTTCGCGTCCATTAAGCTCGACCCCGCGGTGAGGTGGTAGTTTTTAAGTGGAGGGTAGGAAAAAAAAATGTCTTAGAGTTACCACGACCCTTCCCCTCCTCCTTCTCATCCACTTCTTCTCTTTTCTTCTCTCTTCCTTTATTCTTTATCTTACCCTTCATCCTCCGCCCTTCATCGTTTCTTCTTGCTTCTGCCCGTTTTCCTGGCGCGCCCTTCTCATCGTGTTTCTTATTTCAAGCGTCGTTAGTTAAGATAAATTCGTCGGAGGTTATTACGGATTATTATACCGCCAAATTGCGTTGCTCGAATTATAATGCTCCGTCGTATATATACCCGGAAGGAGGCCAAGGTAGGCAGAACGTGGTCCTCGGATGAAATGTACCGCGGTACAGCGGGCTCGTTAAGTCGATATCGCTGTACATCGAGTTTGTATTACCGTCGATCCCCTTTTCAGTAAATTGGAGAATACTCAAGTTTCCGAGGCAATTGGATTTAGTAAGAATCGACGTAATTAAAACTTCCGCCGCCCGGACGTCTCTAATGGATTTATAATCTTGATGGATTAAGGAATATTTAGGGAAATGAATTTATTATTGGTTTTCTTGCGCTACCAGCTACTTTTTATTGGCCGTGGCTATTGCACAAGGGGAAATTCGTGTTACCGAGGTGGAAGCGAATATTTGCAATGTTCCTATGGTACTAATCTTTTCTCATTTCTCTCTCTTATCGTGCTCGTGAATTTGGCAATTCTCATTGGATATCCACATTCCAAACCATGATCAAACGTGTCAAACGAACAAAAAATTGTGAAATAGGAAACAACGATTAAACGTCCCTATTTAATTACATTTTTTAATCATCCTAATTCTAAACCGATAGCAATAAAAATACTTTAACTCAGCCATGACTTCACTCGCGATTTAAAACCGCGCAGATTTTCGAGCCGATCCCAAGGGATGAAAGTCAAATATAATACCCTAAAAATTCCATCGCAAAAAGCACTCTAGAGTCCGGAAACTTGGAAACGATAATCACGTCACATTCTCACGGTGCGTCAGCGTGGAGATAATTAATTGGAAATTAGTGGAGAGGGGACCATGAGCTTAATCTGATATAAGCCACTCGGCGAAACCTCGCAAGAGGTCTCTTTCCTTCTCTCTTTCACTCCATGTCTCTCTTGCTTCCCCTCTTCATTCCCCTCTCACGAAGAGACGCCACGACTTGCGTAGCAGGGGGTACTCGAAGAGGAAGAAGAGGGAAGCCTGAAAAGTTTTGAAATTCCGGGCGTGAGCGGCGTGGGAGAGGAATTGATTACGCAGCGGCGTGGCTCGCGATAAATGGCAGTTAGCAGGGCCTCTGCTCGGGGTAGATAGCGACCAGCCCCGTATAACCAACGAACAAGCCTAGACGCCCCGTGCGCGAATTCTTTACAACTGTTTGCCGGTGGAGGTTGCGCCTTGCATCCCAGTCGACGAGATAGAACACGCAGACCCCTCCGATTCCCCTCTTTCTACCGACTATCTCGTCTAAACTACCCCTCTTTCGTCCAACATCTCTCTAGACCTTCCTTCTTTTCCTTACCCTTCGATTATGCTGTTGCGAATGGGATCGTTCGATAAGTGCACTCTGGAGACCTTGGAGGGAGAATTATTTTCTGGAACGTATCGTGGAATACTAAATTTCAATTGTTCGATGATGTTGCGTTGCGGACCCGAAAAATGCTTTCATAGGCGATCCGGTCGCTGATGCTCGATCGGTAGTTTAACCCTTCTAGTGCCGGAGCAAAAGTCCTGACGAGAGGTATCGAAGGATTATTATTTAGTTTCCTCATATGATATCAGTAATTTTATGATAGATAATTGAAAATATACCATTTTTGCTCTATATTTCGTTTTCTAGGTGAAACTATGACCAAAAGGATGATTATTTTTATTCGCAAGTAAATTTGCTATTAGTTGAATCAATTTTTTCTGTCGGTACTAAAAGGGTTAATGGGTCCAGTGGGTTGGAAGCTAAATATATTTACAAGAGCTTACTATTACTATAGAAATTGATTCTCGATGTAAACGGGCAAAATAACGTAGTGACTGAGATTTTAGGCAAAAGAGAGAAGCGGAGGCGATGCGCATGATCCCTTTATACAGTCATTTTTTGAGGGAAGGTGTACTGATTCCCGAAGATGGGGCATACATTTTCTGTCAAACGCGGGAAACGTTTGGCTTACACTCGGCACATGTTGCCGAATTTCGTACTGACGATTCGCACTTGGTATAGATCGAGCAGAAAGTTTCCGCGTTTGACAGTTCAAATGAAAAGTTTAGTTTTGCAACAATGCACTGCGACAAATAGTCTTGAAAGAAACGATGTTATTATTGCTTGAAATGCATTAGGAGGTTCAAGGGAAATTTTGTATTATCAAAATTGTCGTCTGACAATCATTTATTACCGGGGCAGCTTTTGACATTGACGACTCAAAGTGACCACTTAGATGTACCATTTTCCAGAGAGACCACCCCGGATGGCTTTCAAGAGGATAAAGGAATACGATCGATCGAGTGGTATTCGAATCGAGGTTCATTAATAACGAAGAAAGAAGTCAAAGATAGGATTGTCTTTGCTGTTAGTAGAGGTAATGGTCCTAATCCTGGCGTAATTACTCCAGTAATTACACAAATTCAATTTGTATGAAGCTCCCTACTTCCTGGTAACCCATATATCTCCTAGTCGCGTCTACATACTACCTGTTCGCATCGTCTCCCACTGGAGTTCCAAATCATAGGTTTGCCCGGCAGAGGAGGCTTAATGGAAAAGAGGAAAAGAGAAGTGAGGCCGACTAGATGGATGGAGACGGAGAAAGAATGGGACAACAGAGAGAAGAGTGAGAAAGAGAGGGTGAAAGAGGGAGGTAGAAAATGGTTGGCAAGAGGAAAGGGAGGACCATTAATGGGCACGGAGAATGCGGTTTCAATTATTGTCGGCCGGGGTCCGAGTAGCCGTTTCCATTCACGATACCAGCTCCATGAGAATTATTCGTGTAGTTCATTGCTCGTACAGCCGATTGCGTAACCCTCAATTTTCAATGGGCAATTTTATATCGGCGGTTTTCAATTATTATCCGAAGAAAAATTGTGCCTCCAAGGGAACACATTTGAGAGGATACCTGCTGATGTTGCGGTAATTGGATTTAAAATTCTACGATGAACGTTTTAACGATCGCAATTCCAAGCCGGTGTGCCTTTCGTTGGAACGTATTTTTGCCGCTTCCCACGAACTAATCAGAATTAATTCAGAGCGCTTTTTTTCTTCTTGTCGCTGAATATTCATTTTCACCTCAAGACTCCAATAACCGGCTGACGCAAATTAATTACACAACGTACCCTCAACAACGAGGACCGATGATTGATAAAGGGGTACCCTTGGTAAGCACGAGTCAGCTGATTTATGCCATTCGATTAATCGCTGTACGAGTGGCAAAAAATATTACTTATACACGTTCCTTCGATGCTGTATCGTTCTTTTATATCTACCTAAGAATATATTAAGGAAAACTACCCCATTTTCTCTTCGGCTGATTTCCTTCGATCGGCCGGAACGAATTAATTGACGGGAGGAGAAAAAATTCAGGACGGAATCGAGAGTCTAACTACGGTCTATTTATTAGAGGTCTGATTCAAGGGCGATCTATCAGGTGGTTAATCGTCCGTCGAACGTTCCGCTGGCTGCCGCTGTCGCATCTTCGCGGGACCAACTCGAGCGAAACTTCCGGTCGTCGTCGTCGTCGTACCAATCTTCGAATAAGAGAATTCGGAATTCTCGACACGCCGGAACTACTAAAAATCTCTCCACGACGGATGTGCAAAAAGTTTTCATGAATTTACAAAATTCTAATTCAACCGCGTAAAAAGTTTCACCGAGTCTCGGAGGGTCATTAAAACTTGGCCTGATGTTTTGTCGGAGCGTTCGAGCTATGCGTGTATCCGTGATTATGAACGGAGGAGGCGTATCTTCGAGGAATGATGGATAGCCCTTCATAACTCGTCGGCTTCCCGACATAATGCACAATATAAATCCAACAATTAATGGCGACGATTAGCTAGCACGGTTTCAGACACGCCCGCGCACGAACACGAGGGTGAAGAAAAAAATGGTTGCCACGGTTGGCCTCGCTGTGCGCTATTTTGCGGACAAAAGGAGGAATTAAGTACCGTTCGTCGAGGTCGAAAAGAAAATTCTGTTTTCCGTTGTTTTTTTTTTCTTCTTCCTCTTCTTTTAACCACAAATCCTCTGTAACTCCCTTGGTACTTCGGTAGAACGAAGACCACCCTCGGTGGTGGATTACGAGTGGGATTATGCATAAATCACGGTGGTAGAGTAGAAAAGGTTGATCGTGTAACGAGCACATCGAAAGGCTAATAACGATTAATAACAATTTATCGCTCGCAAAATTGATTCGTCTCATAATTAAAATCCATGCTTTGTGGGATGAAATTGAATTGACGGCCGCTTCTCGTTTTAATTTCAGCCAGATATTACTGTGCCTTTCATAAATATCAACATTGCCGTTGTGGCCATGGACTGATAGATTTAAAAAAAAAAAGAAAAAAAAATGGAGAAGGACACAGAGAGACAGATACAGCTCGGAGAGGCGAGCGTGCTTTTATCAATATTTCATAGTGGCCATCATACGGCAATCGACGTATTTCGACGTCGATAAAAAGTATTCATTTGGTAATAAATTCGAATATAAATGCTCGTTTTATAGCACATTTGACGAACGTTTAATTTCATTTATTTCACGCGACGTCATATCACCGTCCCGTCGATTGTAATCAGCCTAATTTGCAAACCCCTCGACTTACCGATCCTATCTCGTTTCCAAAATTAATTTCCAGTGGTATTTTCCATGGTGAGAGGAGTGATCGTCACGCTTTGTCCGCGATTCAATGTTATTGTCTTTTTGGACGATCGACAGCTCGCATTGCGAAGAATGATACGGCAATTCGGAAAAGTACAATCCAGAAGGCGGGGAATCCATTCCTCACGGACAAATGGTCATGGCGTTTGCGAACCAAGTTCGAAATATCGCTTCTACCCCCTCTACGGCGGAGTAGCCGGTACTCGTCGCAATTACGTAATCGACCTTTGCCCCATTCCAATCCATTAAGTCACGAAGGGGCGCGCGAATGCGAAGCACCGAGTCGCGCTTCCTTTCCTACGATCGAGCATATGTCTCGTGCTTGTACCTAAAAGTAGACAAAGCCGACCTTCCCTGACGTATTGCGCGTAAACGTGATTAATCACCCGAGCTTATAGTATTTTCCCCCAAAAGTCCAACAATTGTTCTTTACGAACTTTTAAACGGCCAGTTAACATCTTCCTTGAAGTGAAAATACCCCTTAAGGGAGCATTGTTCGTAGGGGTACACCTTTCAGTAAACTGCAATAAAATGAATAAAATTGTAACAATAGTACTACTATTGACTCTATCAACACTAGAATACAAAATGTCTTATTCGCAATATCTTCCAATAATTCTTCAAGTTTATAAGAGAGTCGTAGAGAAAATATTCGGAAAAATATAGAGATCACCATTTCAATCTCTGGATTTCTTTTTTTTCAAGACGCAGTAAAACCTGGATGAATGCACAAGGAGTTTGTCTGGATAAATGCACAGCGACTATCCCCTCCACATAGGGGGATCCCCCTCGGCGAACTACGAGGTTCGACGACGAGGCAGTGTCACATGATATTATCGGAGTGTCTCGGTGAGACAATACTAATTCGAGGCTTGAACTTTTCCATTTTTGATTTTTTTTTTGTTGAAAACTTCGCTAACGTATTTGTGAGATTTTTCTGATTAAAATGATACCAAACACGACATAGTTTGAGCAATATTTACTTAATATTTAATTCGTTTACTTGCTATTTAGATAACTCCAACATGTCGTATTTGGTATAATTTTAATCACAAAAATCTCACAAATACGTTAGCGAAGTTTTCAAAACAAAGAAATAAAAAATGGAAAAGTTCCATCCTCCGATTACTATTATCTCACCGACACGTTTGGACTGGTCCCCCTGTAGGTTGGACGTCTTTGTCTCTTCTACTGTCTGTTCTTTTCTAAGTTCACGCTCGGCTGGAGCCTGAACGTAAACACAAAATAGAAACCACCACTTCGTAACTGCACTGATTCGGTCCCGAATTCCGTGCATTTATCCATGTTTTACTGTGCTTATTTGATACATTGAAATGTAATAGATTTAACACCGGCAGTTCTAGTTTTAAATATTTTAATTCCTTATCGTTTCGACAAAATTATTCCTGTAATACAATCACCCTTAATGTAAATTCGGACTCTACAAAACAAATAGTACGTTTAATTCTCCAAAGTTACTTACAATTAGAAAACTCTTATCAACACTTGCTGCTACAATATGTAGAGCAAAAAGAATTTATATGAAAGTATTGCAGCAAGTATCGATGGTTCCATCGATATAATGAAAATTCATCGAATCGATATCGATGCGATGCAAAATGTTAACACACGGTATCGACAAATGCGTCAAATTCGATTGGAGGATAAATTGTTTCATAGTCGTCCCACGTGCAGTATTACTTATTGCCACGAAAATGGAATATCGGATTTGTGTAATTCAATAGCCAGGCGTAATATAGGCAATGCCTATCCCAAATAAGGGTTGGTTAACATGTTCGCGACACTAGACAGAGAGCAATGGGAGGATAAAGACTCATACGCATAATCCTCATGGATATACGTATAATGGATATGTAGGAGCGGAATCGAGCGACGATTCCACCGATCATCAATTACACATCCGTGCCGGCTCACCCTCCGCGTAAGCCGTACGTCGACCATAATCGATGCAATATTAATAAACCGCGATTAGCATGTGCGAAAAATGAATCGTGCAGCGATCGTTCGCGTGATTAATGATCTCTCGGGTAGCTGGATACCATTAATACGTTCGCGTTGCTTTCGGAATCCGGTGAATCGGCGAATCGTAAAATTAACAAATGATTCCGATCGACGTGCATCGATGCGCGTTACTGATTTCATGAACCGATTGCGAGAGGTGCCTTCTAACGTGGAGCTGAAAATTGACGTGGATTCTCGGACGTCACTTTCGCTCTTGATCAAATGGTTTTTGAATTCTAGAGGGTTCTTTTTTTTATACGCTTTTCAAAGTGTTTTAAACGCTTGTCTTAAATAAATACAAATTGTAGAAAATTGAATCGATGTATTATTTAACTCATCTTCCGCTATACTCCAGATAAAAGATATAAAATTAAAATTACTTCCCTCACCTGGAACATCGGGGTAGGAAAAACATTGGCAGGGATGTAGGATTGGTGCATGTAATTCGGTAGGAGTGTCAATATAACAATAAAAACCGGAGACTGACAGTGGAGAGATTCCTCCATATCCTACGCACAGTAGTTACTGTCGACCGAATTGCAACGGGGTTGTCGAATTATTCAAGGTGCAGGGTGAAAAAGAAGAGCGACAGCAGGGTGGAGAGAGAGAGAAAGAGGGTATATTGCAGAATACAGAGAGGGTGGAACGAGGGTCCCGGAATGACGAATCCGCGACAATCAATTACCATCAACGGACAACGGGAGGAGAGAATTCGGCGGGCATGTGCCTAATCCCGGATTCGGGCATCGATGCAATATTAATAACTGGCGATTAGCGTGGCTCGCTAAAATATACGGTCCCATTATTCGCCGCAGCAGGGATAAACAAGATTCCCTTTCCCATCCTCTCTTTCTACATTCGGGGGCCGCGAATCTCCGAGTTGCGGATCCCCACAGGCTCATGGCAGATGCGTAGGAGGGGTAAATACCTATATCGTGTATGCATACATTCACCCTCTTCTGCTCTTATTCGCACAATCTTAAGGAGGAATTATGAAAGCGAGGAAAAGAAGGAGAGAACATGAAACCATGAAGGTAGCGAGACCAAGAACACAAACGAGAAACGAACCTGCGTGACTTCTTGTAGTATCTTCCGACACGAGGTCCTTTCCTTGCACGGATCTGGGCAGGTGCAATACGGTAGGAAGTATTGATATGTGAAACATCTTGGAATCTCAAATTGGGGAAGAACTTTGACAGTGAAAACTGTGCATTATTGAGAAGAGGATATTAAAGAGCACAAACGGAGTAAGAGTTTTGTAATTGAAAACACCTGTGCTGTATATGAACCCTCTATACTCCGAATCTTTTGTGGGGTTCGAAGTTCAATTGCTTGATAGCATAATTAGGAAATGGTACAAATATTATTTTAAAGAATGAATTAAATCTAAATTTTAAGTATTGAATTGTAAAGAATTTCATGATCTTCACCAGTTAGATTATACTATTTGGTAAAGTTAAATACTTGACTTTGAAGAATAAAAACTTAGATGCGACATGTTACCTCAAAGTCACAGGATCCCATTGAGGGTTAAAAGTAGTATTAATCTTTCGAAAAAGATTGGTACACTTTTTTTTTAGTACGGTGACAGATTCTAAGGTGATTTTAATCCCAAAAATTTCAAGCGATCGTATTCATCGCATTGGGCTCATATAATTTACAAATCTTAAGATCCTGGCAGGTGCGTAGGAGAAACGAGCACCCATATCGAGTATACACGCACGAGCCCTCTCGTATTCTCGTTCGTGCCGTCCCAAGGAGGGATTACGGAGGTAGAGGAAAAAAAAAAGAATCCAGGACGAAAGTGAAAAGACGATGAGAGCAAGGCACGAAGAACGAGCCCGCAGGATTTCTCGTAGTATCCTTGTGAATTCCTTCTCTTTTTTCCACACGTTTCTGAGCACGTCTGTAATGATTGGGACGGGCACCCACGGTGCATGCAGAATCGTCTTGACAGCCTGGAAATAAATTTTGCCGTGGCTCCTTTTTGGCTCCGACGATGCACGCTTTAACGCTCGCACACGCGATGCACTTGCATCGCATCGAAGCTTGATTACGTTTGATACCTACTTCCCTCGTGTACCTCACGATACCAGGTTGATAGGTATATCGTTACGACAGGGTGGCATACGTTTTATATTTTTTATACTCCGATAAATTGTACAGGCTGAATTGTAAGAGAACTGATCGAAAGGTGCAAATCGTTGAAAGAATATACGATTAATTGCTGTTAGTCCTTCGATCGATCAAGCGTGTAGGACGAATCTATTCAATCTTGCCACCAAGGGATAATCTAAAACGATACGCGAGTAGAAATCGTCGAAAAGTCGTTCCGCTTTCATTTCTTCCTTGGTCAAGCTTGCTCGTTTATCATCGGTTTAAGCCGGCCGCGTTTGCAGTAAATTGCACTCTACACTGCAGCGTCATGCCAGACGGTGATATAGCGTTTTCCTCTTTGCTACCGCCAATCAATGCGCCGGAAATTGACCGTCTACCACCCGCCTGTAGACCAACGTCTTTTTTCTCATTCTTCTTTCCCCTTTAACGCAATGTATTTCCATAAAGAACGCAACCCTAGTGACTAATACAGAAGGCACTGAGAAACGTCTATTTGTAGTAGACGATAATTATCGCATTGATTATAAATAATTTAATCGAATTAGGTCTACTATACAGTCAATGGTATCGATAAACTGAAAAGAGGATGGGAATATTTTCACAGAAACCCTCAGGCAACGATACTCAAACAAATAGCAAGCTCGTTACGGTTACTTTCTTGATTCCTGGACAAACAAATTGCAAGCAGTTCGTTCCGACGTGCTTCTCGTACAACCTCTTTGCCGTGAAACCCTCTCCAGCAGTTTTTCGTATCGTTCGGCAGTGCCTCGAGGAAAATGCAAAAAAGAGGCACCGTCAGGTACGCCGACGTCAAAGAGAGGAGCGGCTTGTTTGAGATCGAGACTGCGTGTAATATGCGCGCACCGGCTGGTAACGTCGCTCAATAAACGGATCGCGCGGAGTTATTTCATTTTCGGTCGAGTCATGTGTAAAATATCAAATAAAACGCAGCGAGTGTTTATTTAAGTGGCCATTCGTGGCCACGTCCTCGGTAACAGGCGGGGGTGGAAGCGCGGGTTAGAGGGGGGCCTAGATTTTCGACGCTAGGGGAGAAAACGTTAATATCGCGCTACCCAGTTTGAAGCGAGTTGGCGGATTCACAAAGTGAGCGAGTGTTGACACTAGCTGCCCGTTCCACCCTCCGTTCTACCCCTCCGGCCCATCTGCCAGTCACCCTTTGGCAGACTGTATCCTCCACCTTCCATGCCGGTCTACCGACTGGCCGAACCATCCCTCCCAACGACCACATCCGCCTCCGTCGATGAGTACGAGCCTTCTCTTTCCTTCTTCTACGTCGTTTGCAATTTTTTTCATCAGCTCCACTCGCGCGAACCACCGCCGGCCGATGTTGCCTGCGTATAATTACTTTCGCACTCGGCTCTTTTTATTTCTTCGTCCTTCTTTTCCTCCATATTTTATTTTTATTTCTTTCACGAACCAACTGCTAGAACGCGTACGATACTGACCGCCTAACGATCAATCGTTTCTACGAGCTCTGTTTAAGCATACGATCCAACGAGAAGAGTTTATTTCCGTTTCTTTTTACTTTCGATAGCACGTGGCTTTGATCTTGCCAAGATAAATAGATACGTCGCTGGCTAGGATCGTTGATAGTTCTCCGGAAAGTTTCCAATTAAGTGGCAATTTCGTTGGGACGACGCGAGGTCTTATTTCCGGTCAATTAGACCCGAGAAGGATCGATTGGAATTACTCAAGAAGGGACTTTGGGCTATTGTGATAGCAAGACTATCTGAATTGTTTTGGAAATTTGAGATTTTTATCCGTGCACTGAATACGTGCAATAGAGGAGACTATTCAGGGTGAGGGAAAAATTCAATCCGACGTGAAATGTAAATTTGGCGGGACGTACGCTCACAGAGACAGAGGCGCAACAGTACGAGTTTCCTGCAGGTCTCTCGTTGGCGTGGTGTCGGCCGACACGGTCAAAGAAGACGAAATTAAATTAATATAATCTCAACCAGCAGCAGGCTGCGCATTCGGGCTTCGCCGCGGCAGAGGCAACAAATTATAATGCCATAATTGAAAATGTTCTGTACTGCGTGCGAGCGCGCCACGGTGCCACGGTGCCCGGCGTGGCACGAAAATTTCAATTTCCCGGTCCTCGTAAATCTGAGGTGAAGTAATTATTGTATTCCGCCGACGCTTTCTTAGACCATTCACACCCCCGGCATCGTGCGCCCGCGGAGAAAAGCATTTTGTGCGTCAGCTCGGCTCGACCATGGGCGTAACTATCGTCTTGCTCTTTACAACGTAGTCTCTCGTCTTCCTTAAATAACTTTATCTAAGAGATGGCGAAGATACCTTGCACTATCTACAATCACGTTTATTTGGCGCGGAATTTTTTCAAGCTACGACCAATACATTTTAAAGTACATGTGTGTATGCGAGAGATTCTAATTGTAAGAATAAAATAACTGTTTAAAAAATTATCGTTATTGGACATTTTACATTTACTGTTTACCACAATTTTCTATGCTTTCTCTGTATTTTTGGTCTTTTCCATTTCGATTTAATTTACAGTCCACTGAAAAATGGCTAGGGACCGGCAGAATTTCTTATTTCTAAACGTCTTTTTCTGCCATTTAGTTTTTGGAATCCCCAAATCCAACCTGCTAAAGTAAATGACTATGCGATGTTACTTAGGAGACTGGGAGACTTTAAGAGACTGGGTTTAGTAATTTCACAAATGAAATGGCGGAAACAGACGGCTGAAATCAAGCAGTTCCGCCGTTTCCTAGCCATCTTTCAGTTGTCAGACAGTACTTTATATATGCTTCACCTTATCTATTTCCTCTCTTTGTTCTTCTTTATCTTATACTTTATTTTATTTCATTTTTCTTGTAAACACTGTAAGTACTGTTGTCCAACATTGTAATGGACGACAATAAATATCTATTTATCTATTTCCTAGAGTGTCGTTTCATTAAGTGGAAGATGTTAATTCATGAGGATTAAACGATAGAAGATGAAGAATTCTTATTGCCGCAAATTTCAGTGATTCATGTGAGAAATGATAAGTCTGGATTAGGTCTTCATTCATCACAGCCTCCCCCTACGACAGGTCGTGCATTTGAACAATATCAATGACAAGTTCCCGTATCGAATCTCCGGAGAGGGTAAATGGTTATTACGCATTCCAGTTATTCCCAGTTCGTTTTTAATTTCACGAGGCAGCGTAGCGAATCCATCGCTTCTCATCGAGGAAACAAAAATGTATTCTAGTGGCAACATCGGTAACAGTTGTTTCACTGCAGCATTGTAACGGGATTCCTGATATCGAGGAAAAATTCACGTATCGATAATCTCCCTGCATTGTAAGGCATTTCAGCGCGAATTCATTCGTTCCGACGAATTCAAGATTCTTCGGTCTAAATGTCGGTACAGCATCACTTGCTCGCTCACTGTCTCGACGGGATGGTCGTTTGTTTGCAGCAGACAGCTTTCACGTGAACGTCGCATTTAATTTCATAATGTGTTTTAACGACACCTCGCTGCCATTCAGTCGTACTCTGTAAACCGAATAACTTCTTTTCTGTCTGCGATATTCGTGACCGAAGAAAGCCAACGTAGAAGAGGTTCCATGAGGTAGAAAAGTGAGAAACGTCCTCGAAGAAAAGAGAATTCAAAAGATCCACTCCCGGAAAAGCATGGAGAAAGAGAAGACGAAGAGGGACGAGGTTACGGTCGAGAGTAGAAAGAGTCGTGAGAAAAAGCAAACGATGAGGATAAGGAAATATTCTGCGGCTGGCGTTTTCTTTCTGGTCTCTTTTTATTCTTCGATATCGCGTAATATTGGTCCGGTAGATCAACAACTGGCGCAGAATAGAGGCAGGCCGGTATTACGCCAATGAATTCTCTCCTTTCGAGAGTACAACTCTGTTCAAACTTTCCACTGCCATTCTACCTTTCTCCCAACCCCTCCTCGGTGCGGCTGCCCCTCGCGCCGATTAAGCAAATTAAATTTCTCGGGAAAATGGCAACGAAGAAATCACGGGAACCCTAGCGTTCCTGCTGGCGCGCTTTAACGTCGTTAGTGCAGACTCCACGCATTGTATCGAACGAATGGCGAGGAGTTGTTCGCGAAGAGCTGGTTAAGAAAGATGTGGAAAGGTGAGCGGTCGAGAGAGAATGGAAACGCGCAACAAAACTTGCCTTTTATACGAAACTTTCTACGTCGGTATTCTGAACATAACATTCTATCATAGTCCTCTATAGTTCGATAAGGCGCGGTCGAGACCTTCAAGTAGGATTATTCGTATGAATTTCTACCAAACTTGGAGAATTCTGTGTAAGAATTTTCTACGCTTTTATGTACTTTAAATGGTTCAATTTTTCGGTACTTCTGCCATAGAATGTAAGATGAGGAATGAATGTACGAATAAAAGAGAAGGAATCTAGCAAAGGATTTCTACCAAACGGGGCAGCATATTTAATTAACTGACCGTTCAAGAGTGTACGTTTTTGCGAGACGAGAGATTTTGGTATTTTTTTTTCAGGATTATCGTACTACCCGCAGTACGAGCAGTTTTCCAACATGGTTCGGCTCGGTCTGCGCGCTTGCGGACTCGGCTCGAATTGATTTATCGATCGTTTCGCGCGACGGCGTTGGCGTTTACCGCAAACATTCGTATACAAATGCAGAAAATGGGTCGTTGTATCGTCAAGTCGTAGATTAAATGTTCCAACCCCATCATGGTATTATATTTGACATGCAACCGCCATCATATTTACTCGCGCGACGAAATATTTTCCTGGGTTACGATTTTTCGTAAAACTCCCAGCACCCCTTCGACCACGACTGCAGAATGCAACGTGGAAATTTTTGATATCGCTTGAAACCATTGTCGCTTATCATAACAACGTTTATATACGCTCTTGACGATTATCAGGGAAGAAAGAAAGGCCTAGCTGGATGAATTTATAGAGTGGTCATCGTATATTTTACACGCAAAGGGTGAGACTCTTCCGCGGTCGGTTTACGTGAGAGCAAAGAGAGACGGAGAAGCACGTGCTGGCGGAAAGGCGCGACGACAAATTCAATTTCGCGGAATTAGCCGACGGTACATGCAAATTGGCACGAAATGAACTCTGTTATATTGTATTAGGCGTCCACCTGGAATTTCGAAGGGAAAACAGAATAACGCCGTAGAGAGGATGGGATAATTGAGGACTGAGACATGCAGATCCGCTAATGAGAGGGCTTGTGTGGCCGAATGACAGTACCGCGACGGTATCTACCTTTCTCCGCCTTTCTTTTTCCATCCACTCCTTCCATAAGGTTTTTCTATCCCTTTCTTCTCACCCTGGCTAAATTTTCTTTTCTTTCCTTCATCGTCCTCTACCAATCCGGCTTCTCGTTTGATCCCATAACCGTCTTCGAGTCTTTCGTCCAACGTGAAATGTTCTTCGACATAGATTTAAATTTCATAGGAATCCTTCGGACTGTATTCGTTCACCACGCCGAAATCAGGATCTTCCTTGATCTCAAGACCCCCGTTGACTCCCTTCGTTTTCTTCCTTTCGTCGTTGTTCTCTCTTTTGGTGGTTCTCCGACCGCTGAGAATGAGTAAGTAGCCTTGTCCGGAAGAAATTACGACGATCCTTCATCTACGAAGCCTGACGCTCTTCTGTACAGCCTCGCGCACTCCTCGCGCGAAGGATTATCAATTGAAATCCGCCTTAAGCACCGCACCAGTTACAGGTTGTTAAGAAAGTTCCCCGCCATAAATTTCGGAAGGCGTTTCCCGGTTTGCTTATGCTCACCGATCCATCAGCCTCGAGGAGGTGGCTTAAACAACGATTTAATTAACGATTTCTTTCAACGCGCCGTTTTCAACGTACAAAAATGAAATAAGCACCACAATGTACGCTTATTTTCTGTATTTAAAGCGTTTGTTGCTTTTCTTCTCTTCTGGATTCGTGTCATAAATATTGGTTAAGTCGTTACCTAAGCATAACGGGGGAATTAACTTTTTACGACACACTTGGCAGCGAATGTTACAAAAACAGTTTTCAGTGCGAAATTACTTTGAAATAGATTTTAAATGAATACGATATTGAAATGTATAATATTGTCAACAATCATATCCACGGAAGCCACTATAGTGGCGTATCGTATTTAACACTAGAACGACCAAGCAAGTCAAAATGACTTGTTCACATTTTTTTCCAAAAAATCCCTAAGTTTACAGGAGAGTCCTAGACTAGAAATTCTAAGTTGATCTCATAAAGCACAGATTATAAAACCGATCATATTTTCCACCCCTTCATTCCTCTTCCTCCAAAGTTTTTATTTAATATATTTAAATGTAATAAATTTAACGTCGGTCGTTCTAGTGTTAAAGGTTAAACCAATTCATAAGATAAATAACTCTTCTTTATTGAACGGTGGTCGGCACTTTATTCTTGATTCTTTCTCAAAAACGATGCCACGCTAGCACGACGTGACATTTTCGGGACATTCTGTTTTTCCACCATCAACGGCAACGATTCGCCGTTCCTACGGAATCTTGTACGCTTTGGCGATATATCGATAGCTTTACGCTTACACTAAGGAATTAAATTCACTGTTTTTAACCAACTGTACTTGTCTTATTAATCGTAATCGTTCGACGAACCGCACCGTGTTAAAGTCGTTCACGAGGAGCGTAAGATCGTCGCGGTCCTTCGTTTTCTCTCATTAGCCGAACATTCGTTGAGAAAAGAAGTTTCGACTGAAAAATGATCCCATTACGATTCCCCATGGTATCTGTTCGCGGTGTGTGCAGAAAGTTCCTCCATCGTTGATCCTTTCGCCGCACGCCGGTTCGCTCGGCTCTTTTTGCAGAAGGACGGAGTGGTGGCCACGCCGTCTTGGGATTCCGGATTGGCCACGTTGATCTCGCATTAGTCTCGCGACTAATTAAAACAGGTAATACCAGGTACGTTTACGAACACGTTGAACGAGGCGGTCTATAGGTTTGCATGGTCCCTCGTCGTGCGACAACGCAATATCTTGAGAACCGCCCTAACCCATCTGCGAGAGAGCGAACCTCCACCGACGACCTCCTCTCTCGTGCGTTAATTAGCGACCAGCGACGCGCGTTTATTTCGACCGTGCTAATGAGTATTTGAGTAATGTCTCTCCTCTTACCTCGTCTACGTCGAGCCGCCTTCCGATCCTGACGTTGACGCAGTTCTTTGTTCGAAGTAAATTAACAATTACCCCGACGGTGGGTGGCACGAATGTCGAGGAGGAGGAGAAGAGAAAAAGAGGAAGGTGTATTAATGATGCGAGAGCCAGGGAGGATCGTCGACGCCCGATTAGGGTGGTAGGGTGGAAAAATCGATGGGGAGAGGTAGCGTTAATTAATAAGAATTCTGTCGATGTGCAAATGACGATGGGTTAGGGAAATGCTTTTGCTTTTGTTTTAATGCTATCATAGTGTTTGGTCGTTGTTGAATATTTTATACTCTTTTGTTTTTCAGTTGCAAATTATAGTATTCTTGCACGTGATTAACACTTTGCCATGGGGGTCACTGGTCACAAGCGCTATTGAATTGAATTGTAACTTTTTAACCGCTTAGCCTACGTGTGAGACTCGTAGCGCAGAATATGGAATAACAATTTGGAAGTCTTCTAAAAATTATGAAATTGACAATATCAGCCGGTCACGAAACGGTCTTATGATTTCTGTACTATTAATATCACGTACAATTATGCGAAATATCAGAAATCAAAGAAACGTTTTGATTTCAGGAATTAATTTTGAGTCTTTGCACGCCCCAGCAGAAAAGAAATCGTAGGTTAAGGGGTTAATATAGGTCTGTCAAATATTTATCTATCTCTATCTTTAA
Organism: Cerceris rybyensis; assembly: GCA_910591515.1. Lineage (NCBI taxonomy): Eukaryota > Metazoa > Arthropoda > Insecta > Hymenoptera > Crabronidae > Cerceris > Cerceris rybyensis. The sequence continues at coordinate 14,911,963 of OU342790.1, forward strand.
AGTTTCTGCTTTGTAAAGATGTGAATTTAGTAGAAAAAATTTCATTTAAGTAGAAATGATGAAACTAGCGAAATACCTGTGGCGTTCAACGTATTAAGAAACAGCGTGGAATGAAAATTTCCTTTGGTGATTGAAGCGAGTGTAATGATTGTTCTTCGGTAATATAATTAGCGAGATTCATCACTGCTAGCACGATGAATCGGCACGGATACAGGAGGTTTCTCAGGGTTCGGAGATATCTTGGCTCCGATCGTGGAAGTGTCGGCATAGCGATGTAATGTCTACTCTCAGCCTCGTAGTTCACGAGATAGCGATGGAATTGGAGAGAAGGTAATTCGCGAATAGCTGATTCAACGATTTCAAAGTGAGTACGTTGCTTTTAAACTAACCTGTACATAGTGCAGAGAATGGGATTCGAAATCGCATGACTATACGAATAATCTGAAAGTCGGTGTACGGAAATACACGAAGAAAGTAAAGTATTCCGTTCGTATTTGCTTCATTATTCGTACGTAAGAGTGCATTTGAAATTCTGCGTACTTAGCAACTTTGTTTTCGAATGGATTCTACTTGATACAGAATAAAGGGAAATATCCAGTTAATACGAGAACTGGAAGTGAAACGACAATTATCCCATGAATCAGAGTTCGAGGACAAAACGAACGACAAGATCATCGAAAAACCAAACGCATCGAAACGATTAACTGGCGACAATGATATGGAAACTATCGCAAAAACTCACAAAAACTATACTTGGAAATCTAACGCACAATTCATATGACAAGACTCCAGAGACAAGTGTCTTCTAATTAACCTGCGGAGTTGGGTTGATCCACGAATTTCGTGTAAGAAAAACTTACTTCAACGTCTCTATACGTCTGTGTCTCTTAATTTCCATGTGTATAAATCAGTTCATTTCATTTTATTTTTAATAAAATGGAGGCATCAAGTTCCGTGACCTCTGAAGTACCTGCAAGTGTATTTCCTCAATCTGCAACAGAATCTCATTAATTTTGCCGACAAAAAGAAAAAAAAGAAGACTTGCATGCATAGCTCAAATTTAGTATCCGATTATAATCGCTATTTTTCATAAATTTAATTACGACTTCGTACGCAAATAAAAATCAATCAAAGTGAAAATTAGGAAAGTGTAATTTACTTAAAAATATGAATAGCACTGAGAACGACAACCAATGGTATGTCATTTTGCAACAGTATATCTACTCAGATATGTTTGTTTTTTATGAAATGACAATCAATATAATAAGAAACAAGGGATTAGGGTGAGGCTTAAAAAAAATTGGGCAGCCAGAATGAACCCGAGAAGCTCACTGAGCATCTATTATTTCGCAAAACTATTGTATGCGGTTTGTGTTTTATAGCGGGTAAAGGCCGTGCAGCTCTTTCAACTGGCATTGAATCGCGACGCTACTTTGACGAATTCGCGAAAAAAAACGAGCAGCCGCTGTGGGCGCTATTGTGTCCCGCAACTCTAATCGAATTCGCGGTCAAATCGCGGGGACAAATCGACACAACACTAATTCGCGGAAGAAGGGAGCGGGCTTTGAAGCCGCTCACAGAGGAGTCCTCGTTTTGAGACTCCAGAGCACCATACTCGGTGCCACATTGGTACCATATTGGTACCAGCGCATCGCATACTGCTCAATTATTCGCAACTCTAATTCACCGAGAACCGAGCAAAGAAAAATCCGTTTGCAAATTCTTGTCGCAACTCTAATATCGAGGAAACTAAAAAGGGTAGTCCTAATTTCAGCAAACTCCCGCGCACCACTTTGAGGTGCTCTTTACATCGCAAAGCTACTTTACAAAGTCCTGATACAAGCAAAACCCGTGCATCCGTTTTCGGTGCTTGTTCTAATCTCGCAACGCTACTTTAACGAGCCGTTGTCGCAATAAACTCCCGCACATCCATCTGAGATGTGATTTATCCCGCAACTTTATATTTTACAAACCTAATGCGTGGCAAACCCGAGCATCCATTTCAGGTGCTGCTTCTTGTTTCGCAACGCTACTGTATATTTAGATCAAAACTCTTCGTTATGGGAGATCCTTAGCAGAGCAAAATCCCGGGCACAATGTGTGCTCTTCGTCTCGCAAAGCTACTTTGACGATTCTAATAGAAATATTCAACGCGTTTGTTTTTGTCCGCAACACTAATTTCGCGAGTGCTAATACGAACAAAATCGCGATTGTAGCATCAAACATCTAACTACTGCAACTACTACATGCATTAAGCGAGCACAGTGACAAAATATAAAAACAAAAAATAATGGCACCCCATTCTAGAATCCGAAGATTCGAAAATGGTCAACCATTCGTTGCGACCCCTTTTTGCGACAATTTGTCGGAGTCTCTTCAGCGGTTGCTTCTTCTCTTTTCGGGATCCTGCCCCAGGAACGTTGCTCAAATATCTAGCCAACGTGTCTACAATTTGGAGCTACCCCAAGGAGCTTTCGCGACGAAACAACCCGAACGACGCGAGAACGAGCAGCGATTTCAAAAATCGCTTCCCGTGCCTGCACCATTGATCGCGTTGCTTCCAATTTGGGCATGATATTCGAGCAAGCTGAAAAATTAAAACTAAGAATCGCGACCGAACGAGATCCGGATCTGTTCGACCACGATTAATCCCAGGGGCAGACGTCTCACCCTACTCGCGCGCGATTGTGATAGCCTGACCTCCTAGCCCTACCTACTTAACTTAGTGAAACACAAACATCCAGTCGAGATGGTATGCTACCTACCTACCTATCAGCTATATTTAAAATGGCAAATCACGACTCAATCATCACAAAACATTCACTCACGATCATCATTCAAGAGTCCGGGCGCAAGGGCCTACGCTAGAGAGTCACCCCGGGGTGACTCCGACACCCGAACTCCATACTCAACATTCACTCTCTAAAGGTACGTACCATTTCCTGAAATCGACTGACAAGCAAAGCGGACATTGCGTAAAATGTAAAGTGAATTTATCGTCTATGTCGCGTACAAGGGAACCATTATATTGTATATTTTTGAAACGTTATGTGAGACAATTGAAAGCAATTTTACGAAAAACGGTAACGCATATGGCTCGTGTTCATAATACATGTAGAATTGGATTTTACTTTGGAATTTAATATGAAATACCATATGCGTTAATTTATTCACCAAGCGATGAAACCGAATATAAGTTGCAATTGCGGAGGGTTCCTTCAACAGAATGGCTTCGAGCAAGAACCAGAGGCAAATTATTGTTCGTTTCTATGAGTTTCAAATACGACGCAAGACCCACGGCCTATCCACAACACACAAACGTGGAAATTACGTCGTGCACGACTCGCCTTGGCATTGTTAGTCGCTAAAAGTGATTAGTCCTACCAGAGCTCAGCTCGCCGCCCAGGCTTATTAGCATAGCACCTGGGCATGCCAATATGTCTGAGTTGAAAAGCGAACACGAGCAAATGTCAGCTAAACATTAGTGCTGAAAATCCTGAGCTCGAAAAATGATTAATTAGTTATATCGAACGATCTATTTTTCTTTCTCAAAAATATTTCATTATTCAAGCAAGATATATATCAATATTGAAAGGTAACTGGCAATTTAAGCAATGACTCTAGTAAGAATATTTATAATATTTTTAAAAAAGAAATACTTTACGTTAAATTGAATATCATATTGGACTTTATATTGAATATTATATTGAAGATATTTATATCGAATCAATTGATTAAATGCATGCAATATCCTCGGGAGATTCCGCCATCGAAGTAAATGGTCCAAAGAATATAGAAAGAACTTTGCAAGCTGATACTTCGATTCTAGAATCTGCCCGTCGCGAAGTGTCTTCTTGCATATTATAGATAACAAAGTTTTGCGGCTCTTTAGATCAACGGAAACGAAAAAAACTCGTTAAACAGCACTTAGCCGTGCGTTACAATTGTCATTGCGCGATGGTTCGAGCAAATATAATAAGAAATACGAAGTCGGATGAGTGATCCGTCTTCAGATTCTACACGCGCAAAGTTAATATCGCGGAAATCATGCGCGATTTGAGCCTATCGTTCATTTAAATTCATTCATTGAACAATCGCGGCGTGCAAGAAGACCTATCCTGAGCTAATAATCACCCTAAGTATACAATTGTACATGAGTAGGATACTATTTATCTAACCCATGGTCACGGTACTCGCAGCAAGAAATAATACAACCAGTTCCCCTTGCCGATTCGGACCAATCGTCCTACGGCATGAATCGGGGTCCCGGAGGAATCTAAATGCATGCAACTCACCGAACGCAGAAAATAATCAACAGGATGCTCGCCGAAGGCCAGGTAAGCGCCACATAAACGTCCGGGATTGTCTCGACAAGGTAAACTCTGTAAGAGAACAAAAGATTCCATTAAAATCAATCATCCTAACATAGTAGTTGAAAAAATTAATACAAAATTTATATATTTGAAAAGATTCAACTTACGAAATAAAATTCGTGGTTCCGGTGATGATACATCTGCCAACTGGAATCTTGGTGTCTCTTGATGACTCTAACACCGAGACGAAAAATAAAATAGAAAAAAAACGCGACCGTTTCCGTCATAGCCGTCGAAAATGTGACTCTACTTCGCGATAAAAATATTGCAACGAGAGTCGCGATGCTCTGGGATAAATATATCCTATCTCTTTAATTTCGATGTAAACACTGACTCTACATTCCCGATGATATTCAGAGGCAACGGTGCCTTTTAATGATCTGTAATGATAAACTAAGATAGTATCAGAGACAGGTGCTCTGTAAAAACAAAACTGGTACAACTAATACGTAGCAAACATTGACTCTAAGACCGCATTGCGCGCGGCTGCTAATTGCTGAAAATAAAAGTTGAGGTTATGGAGGTTAGGGGACCGGGGTAGAAGTAAATGGGCAAGGAACAACCAATATTTTATACTTTTATTGTCATTTCAGTATTAAAAGTTTCTTTTAAAGATGTATGTTGCATTGCATTCGTTACTAACTGTCAATAATATTCTCCTACTTATTTCCATTCAATGTATATGAATAGTATTATTTGCTCATGAGTTGAAATATGATTTTACTAGGTTGAGAAATATTACTATAGATTGTCATTGTCAGTGCTATGCAACTTCATATTTATATTAATTCCGTGTTACAAATACTATGTCTGATTGCAAATTCGAGAAATGATACTCACGTAGTAAAACATACTGCGAATTGCGTCGTAGCAGCGTTCCGATCTACGAGACGGCAATAGTCCGGCCAATATATTTCATTCTATCACCGTAAAAAAGAAAGAAATCAACGACTTAGTATTATATTCAGATGCGCAAAACTGTTAAACACAGCGATGATTAACTGAGAGTAGCACTTGGTTACAATTTTGGAATATTTCTTACGGAAAGTGAATGAAATGCAAGAGTACAAGTTTTCGCAACCGAAAGAAGGAAACTTTCCAAGATGTCGGACGCTCTGCCTTTGCGTCTGTGCAGTGCATGCGCGTGAGCCTTCTGCGCAGACGCCATGGCAGCAATAGGTTAAATAGGAAGAATACATGTACGAGCTATGGCAAAAAGGCGTCGTAAAATGCAATTTCTCAAATAAACATCGATTCTACTTGCATATCGTAACGCTCGGCAAACGAATTGTAATGTTAAGAACTACGTCTTAATAGAGAAAATAGAACTCACCGATTCCAAAATATTTGCCTGTGAACCGTGGCGGTGTCTCGGTTGCTGCGAAGGTTCGGTCAACATTTTCCGTCCTATCGTCGAAAAAGAAAGAAGACATTGACAACTCAGTATTATATTGTGTTACCAAAAGCTTAATGACTAACTTAGAACACAATTCAAGCGCGGCAGTTGATAATTTCTTACCGAAAAATGAATCAGAAGCGGGAGCACAAGTGTTCGTAACCAAGCAAAACAAATTGCCAACGATGACTGTGACGTCACAACTTCCGTAGAGTGCCACGAGCCAGCGCGCTGCAGTCGCGCCAAATTCAAACGTTTTTACAATACGCTGTCAATTATATTTGAATTTCATCTGCATCATATTAAACGTAATCAAAGATTTCTGACCACGGGAATAGGGAAAAGGTATCTAGAAACTTCGAAATTTTTACAGACCCGTAGCCAATTAGCCCGTTATTACTTTCAATGCTAGGAAAATTAAATAAAATGAAATGTTTCGTCTCATTGCGAGCAGCAACAATTCAGTTCTACGGGTAGGGACACAAAAAAGTTGGAGATATATATAAAATAACAACAAAATCTGAAGGTTCTTTTGAAAACAGAGGGTGATAGAGAAATTTCGTTGGCGAATTCGTCTGGAGGACGGTGAACCCTTGAAAAATCATCCAGTGGCTACTGAAGAGTAGAAAAAAGTTTCAAATTTATTGAACAGTGTAATTGTTCATCGTTTCTGGCTCGCTTATTCCGCGATTCGTGCCCTCACGAGCGCTACTCGACCGAACAATACGTGATGTCTCAAAGGAAGAGCTCCATCGAATGAAAATTACGTGCATCAATTCATAGGCCTATTATGTAATGTTCCACGAGTGCCGAGCGCTGAAGGCGCACTTAGGTGTGAAAGAAAGGCTCGTTCGAGCCATCGACGAAACAGTTTCGAGGGGGAGAAAGAATAATCGTACAGTTAGGAACGAAATTTTCTGTGACTAATTAAAAGGCAAGTTGAATAGCCACTGAACTTTCATCTCTAAAGAATTATACTTTTTCGAGAGTTATCCTTTTTAAAAATTATTGAAATCTTTACGAAAGTTTCAAAATTTAATTTCATTTTACGTTTTTTCTTGATTCTTAGTGCTTTTGAAATTAATTGATGAAGTAATAAAATAGAATTTTGAGAAGAAAGGAGATGAACATCGAAGGTTCGCTTTATCGCAAGATGAGGATTATAAAATAGAGCAAATTCATTCCGAAATACCTCGATAAGTACGAACTTTCTTTAAACTAGCGTCTTTCGAGTTGGAGAGATTTCGACGGTGCAGTCTGCCAGATTTTTCCTCGTGATTTGTCGGGAAAGTATTCAAGAAAAAGGCGCACACGAGAAGGCGGGCGCAGTTTCCCGGAAGATTAATTCGCCAGAGGCCAGGAAATAAGTGGAAACTAGGCCGGTCCAACTTCCTACCTCTCTCCGATATTTCGAATCTCTGCACCGGCACCAACACTCCACCGCATCTTATTACATTTCCTCGCGGTTCCACGAAGAAGACCAAGGATAATTCCAACTTCTTTAAAACCACCTAATATTTTTCAATCGCAACCACGAAACCTCCAACCGCTGGAATAATATCAAGGTATCAATCTCACATGAAATGAGACGTTATTTCAATATCCGTCAAACGTCAACATTCCAAACACGACAAAGCGTCAAGAGAATTTGTACAATTCTTCCTCAAAAAGCAAAGAACACTTTGTCTTCTCACTTTCGTCTCCCTTGATCGAAAATTTTTCGTAAGCCAATGAATCGACGCTGGAGAACGCCAAGTGGAGCAGCCAAAAGGAGCATCCTGAATGCACCGTCTCAATCCTGTCAGGGACGATGTTGTGACAGAGAGCCAAGGCAGATTCCTTCCTCAATTTCCCTTGTTCGAGGTTCGTTTCTTCCCAATTACCGAGGAGCAGCGCGACTTTATAGACCAGGATCTATTACCAGGCCGGCGGATAAATAACGAGCCGCTATTCCAGGATCGAATGAGTTTGCACTGGCCCATCCTTCCTTCTTCTTCAGCTTCTCCTTTCTCCTTCTTTATCTTCTTCTTTTTCATCGTATTCTTCTCTTTCTACGCTTCTCTTTACTCTCCTTGTTTTTTTCCCCTCGGTTCCTCGGTACTTCCTCTCGGTTCTTTCATTGATAAATGGAGAGGAGAAGCTCCAGTTTCTCTCGAAGGAGGCTCGCGATGGGCATAGCTCACCCTGTATCGCCTCGTGCCATCTTCCAACTCTTTCTCCCTTCTCATCGTGGTACGCCGTTAACGAGCTACGAGAAACGCCAAGGAGAGCTCGAATCGAAGAACAACCTGGCCGTCCTGATGGACGCCCGAATTGGAAACTCCAACTCCGATAATCCTTATTGGTTATCGCGCCATAGTGAGGTTCCGGGGGAGTTTAAACAGAATTGAGATAAATGCTGCTATTTTCGAGAGACGTGCTTCCAGTTGTACCTTGAATTATTTTAACGTCTTCGATATTTCACGAAATCTGAACTCAAAGTTTCGAAATTTCCTTTCAAAATGATTTCTTATCGGCAATTCGAAGGAAGATGATGAAACATCGTGTTCTTAATCAGCTAACTGTGGCGATTTCTTTTGAGAGCATCTACGTGAGTCACGAAAATCGATAGATGAGCATAAATCTATTTCAAATTATTTATACTTTTTAGTTATTCGTATTATTTCGGCATGGCCTCAAAATATTTGAAAGATTCTGGAATTTGCAAATATATTTTAGTTTTCGTCAAAATTGGAATTTAGATAACCAGTGGTCGTTAACTTTTACGCATGAAGAGTATACTCGTCAATACACAAAATTCTGCCGTTTCTCCAGGACGAGTATACTCGTCAAACAGAGCTTACTGGTTAACCCTTTGCACTTCGTTCGAAACGGTGACATTGTGATAGAAGCTGAAAACTTCGTAATCAGGCAATTCCGATATATTTTTTTTTTATATTGTAAAATATATTTTGAATATGTATACGCTTCTTTTTTAATGGTAAATCATAGTTTGCAATTTTCCAAGGATGTGCAGTCGCACTGTGTAAATAATCTTGGAGTAGCTGGTAGCTTAAAAGGGTTAAACACTGGAATTTATTCTCAACACTTGGAAACTTATTCACGGGAGATTGTGATTGGAATAAACTTGTAGATTCGAAGTGAATTACAAAAGAGTTAGTTGTAAGTTATACTTTATTCGAGACAAATGAGGAGTTATCATGGGCAGGCACTTACAATTAGACCGATTTTGAAGTGGAAAAGAAACGGATCGAATGTACAACTTGTCAGGTAGTGGACGAAGACGATCGATTCGAAGTATGTGCAAATAGACGACGAATCGAACGAGATATGTAGCTGGTATCGGACCCGTAGAAACAGAAACTCGCCGAGGCAGGTTTTTCGAGGACGTTTTCGTGCGCGCGGCTAACGAGCCGTCGAAACGAGAATTTAGTTTAATGGCCGAACGGAGCGAGTTCGCTCGCTTATCTTCTCTCGTACGACGTTCTTCTTGTAGGACGTCCTCGTTACCTTAGCTGCAATTGACACGTTCGAATCTATACGACACTTCCCCGATGAGAACACGAGAAGTAGTTTCGCCAACGGAGCATTCCTTTTGTTTTCTCCCTCGTTCATTGGTATCCCCTCGTCGTAAGAGAGATCTTGCCGGCGGTCAACGAGGGAATAAATATCAATCATACCTTCTAATTTAATTACTGACTTTTATACTCGTCTGCAGAATATTTCGTGGGGTCAAAACGCCTCTTCATTTCCATCGTCTACGAACTTCGCTATATTTAACCCTTTGCTTACTAGCGACGCGTATATATTATCTGAGAAAAAATTTAATTACAATTTATTGCCGCATTTATAGACGGTTCGAGTTAAAAAATTGAAATACAACCGTTGAAATATAATTATACAAATAGTAATTTATACAGTTTGATTGTCAAAGTTTCTAATACAAAGGTTATTTTATATTACCAAATAAATGATTAGCTTTCTCAATACCGAAAAATGTCTCCACCTGGAAAAACGCACAATTTAATCGTCATTTCTTCACTCTCGAGCTACTTCCACAGCTGTTTTTTCCTTGATAAAAGCATACAAATCTAAGGTATCTAAGTATTCCTGACACGTGAGTTAGCATTAAATAGACATATTTTCGAAGCTTAATACGTCCAAGCCAGCTTCAGGTATAAAGAGACGAAAGGGAGTCGAGGATAAAAATAAATCCTGCCTCTTATACTTCACTTTTTATCGCAAAAACTGTCTACAGGTATATGATTAAACCATTCGCGGTCGGTGATGCGGGCAATGCCGGCCACACGCGGTTACCAACCCACCTTCCAAAGGGTATCTCGTAAAACAGCATCCTTTGTGCGACGGTACATGGCATAATTTCAACCAAAAAAAAAGGAAAAAAAAATAATCCGCTTCCTCGTACTCCTCTTTTTTCCTGCATCTCCCAACGATAGCTCCCCGTGTTCTCTGTTTCGGTCGGAAGCAGCCGCGAAATATCTCGTGACTCTGTCAGGGCGTGTACGGCTTGCAAAAAGCGAGATACATCCCACGAGCTCTGCATTTAATACATTAGTCAGAAAATCGCGCTTAAGCGTACATACGAACACGAGTACGATTATCGTGCAGGTAAACGTGCCCAGAGCACGACGGCCGCCTCGACGATGCGTCACGATGGGCCAGTAACGTCGCGTTTCGTCGCATGTTGATGACAGTGCAGATTGCTGGACGAATATGTGCCAGTTCCGCCCATATTTTGCATATGCTCGCACAGAGAGAACTTGAGAGAGAGAGAGAGAGAGAGAAAGGAGAGAGCGAAAGTTACATACACGTTATACACGTACGGTTGGCCCACCCTATGGGGAGCGTATCGACAAGGTTGCGTAAATAATTCTAACTGGCGAACGGACCAGGTCTGGAGTTCTTGTCGGCACGATACGAAAGAAGAAAAAGAAACTCTCCTAAGCGGGAGACTCGGTTTCTCGTCCTTCGATACGCTGTTGAAACCCTTCTCGATCGTCGAGGGAGAACCCTTTTTCTTTTATTCCCCTGTAACGCGCTGGAGAGTCGATCCGCGATATTCGAGCAGGTAGTTCAGTCGGATTAAAGGGTATAAATAACGAAATTTGATAGTCAGCTTGTTCTCTCTCCGTTATCTCGGTTTTTCATGTCGATTGACGTCTATTCGAATAGATCAGACCTGGAATAGCTGTGGCTTGATCATTGACGAAACAACGTCTGCGGTTAGAAAGTTACGGTAAATATAGCACGGAATTGACGTTACGGATGCAATTGACATTTTCGCGGATTGCATTAACGTGTCGGAATACGTGAGTGTCACATTTTCACGGTAATATATTTGATTTTGAATGAAAGGTAGACAACTTCCGCTACTGGTACAGCGTTGCTGTTACTGGCGCCACCGGACGGACCGGCTTTCAACCTGAAAGTTCCATCGATTTTATCCAAACGTTACACGCGGGGCTTCGCTAAAAGCCAATTTTGCAGCAAATTAACCGATGAATTTGAATAACCTCCATTAGGAGTGTCATCGACCTTCCATCGATCCCATGGAGACGCTTCAACCCCCTTCGAGTGTTCACCAGTGGCATCCATTTCCTTCCTGTCTTCGAAACTTTCACCACCGAGCCTCCCTCCTTTTGTTTTTGCACCCCGCAGAAGTAATTACTCCGCGGCTTTTCCAGCCGACACGTAATTTCGGCAGGACTACCAGTAGGCGCGTTTCTGAGAGCGAGGAAAACGAAAGAGATGACAGGGTATTTCTGCGTTCCCCTCGAGAAACGGTGAGAAGGAAGAGGGTGTTCTCCACGCTGCCACGTGGATGGGGTTGTCATGGTGTGACGAACGAGGACGAATTTTTCACTTCGGATCCAACGATGGGTCACCCGTGGGACCATCGTTCTGATCTCACTTGCGGATACTTTATGGAAAAAAGGCGGAGAAATGCTTCACCGCTTTGTACAATTGCTCTGCGTAACACGATCGAAATAGATGGTTTTCTTGTACCGGATTGTCACCTTGAAAGCAACTAATGTGACTCGAAAATGGTACCATGAATGTTTGAGTTCCAAGCCCGGTCAACTTTAGGAAACTTTTCATAAATCATGATATAATGTATCACATTGTCTGCTCGTTCAAAATCTTATTGTTAGAACTTTGCAGATTATAAGCGAAATGATCATAACGGAATTTTTATTATATATAAGAGAAATACCAATTTGAATCTTAAGGTTTAAAGGTTTCCACAAGCTCCTCTCGTGGATGAGGCAAAAGCAATTTCCGAAATTTACCATGTGTGGAAGAAATGCAAGAACGTATGGAAAAACGAAGAGTCTTCGATAAAACGTCCCTTCGAAAAAACGAAATCAAAAATGATATCATCACAGTTCGAGTTCCAAGCCCTGTCAACTGTAGGAATCTTTTCATAAGTCAGTATATAATGTATCACATTGTTTGCTCGTTCGAAATCTTATTGTTAGAACTATGTAAATCATGAGCAAAATGATCATAACGAAATTACATAACTTAATGGTAAAGTATGTAAGAGGAATTTCAATTTGAATTGTAAATCTTGCAGCTATTATAGCCTCCTCTCGTTTATGGGGCAAAGATAATTTCCAAAATTTACCAGGCGAGAAAGTAATGCAAGAAAGTATGGAAAAACAAGGAATCTTCAATAAAACGACCCTCGCAGCTCAAAATAGTACCATAACAGTCCGAGTTCCAGATCCCGTCCTCTAGAAAACTTTTCATAAGTCATCATATAATATATTACATCGTTTGTTCATTCAAAACCTTATTGTTAAAACTGTATAGATCATAAGCAAAATAATCATAACGAAATTACATAACTTAATGGTGAAGAATGTAAAAAGTTAGAGTTTCAATTTGGACCTTAAAGTTTGAAGCTATCATAAGATTTTCCTGCGGATGAAGCAAAAATAATTTCCAAAATTGATCAGGCGTGGAAGAAATGCAAGGAAGTATGGAAAAAGGAGGAGTCTTCGATAAAACGACCCTCGCAGTTGAAAAGTTTACCCCAATGTAAACAGAAAAGACGAACGAGCGTGGTCTCTTGTTTTCGGCTCCGCTTCGAAACGAGAGGCGAGAATGGTCCACACGGCAGCATCCTCGCGCGCGCGCGCCTATCTCGTTACACTCGATGAATACATAAATATAAATTACTTAATTTCGTAACTCGGTTTAAGTTCGCGCCTACCGGCAACGGAAGAGACGTGATCTTGAATTCATTGTCTCATCATGACACGCCTAGCACCAATGTTACATTGCGCGCGTTAGATACGCGTCTGCGTGCATAGAACCGGTGACGCCTCGCATAATTTCATTGTCCTAAAATCTCTCTCTCTCTCTTTCTCTTTCACTTGTCTATCGTTGATTCTCCATATCTTTAATATACGCTTGACGGATCGTTCATCACTTTCCATCGAACGTCGACCGAATAATTAGCATTTTCAATCGCGCTTTATTTCCGTACAGCATCACCATGAATTTCCTCCATCCACTTTGTCATCGGTGATAAAAATCACGTCAGAGAATCATATCTCGGCGTAGAAATTGAAGAAGCATGGAATTTGATCATTAAACGTATTTTAATTTCAAGAGAAATTTGAAAGTTGCTGTTTTTCTTAAAATAATTTTAATCGAGATGTTCGCAATGAGAATTGCTATATTTTATGATATTAAATTTTATAGAATATTCACATTTTCATTCTATTAATATTCAACGAATCCGTTTCACGTTTAGCCGAGTCTGCTTCTCACGAATCTCGAAAACAGATCATTCGTCTTAATTATTCATGGAGAAGCGATGCTCCCTAATGAAGTGCATAGCTTCCACTATTTTTTATTACTATACCCTGTAATTTACTCGATTATTTTATTACCACGGAAGACAGTAAAAAAATATGTCTCTTCTGAGAAGTGCTTTTTTTTCCTGACTTGACAGCCAGAGAAAAAAGCACCGACATGTTGTCCCGTCCAACACCTCGTCGACGCTTCGAGCGTAAGATTACAGGAACACATCGTTCAAACGAGTATGTAACAACGATACGCGTCACGTGGGGGAACAGATGAACAACAGATTTCGAATATCGTGTTGCACGAGAGGGTTGAACCGTTCGAAAATATGACGGAAAAATTATTTTCACGTTAGAACGAAACATTGCGTCTGGGGCGCTTCCAAATGAAGTTTTAGGACTTTTAGAGTGAAATTTAACTGTAAGAATAATATCAAGATGATTTTGAGAGTGTTTGACGAACATCTACCTGCAAATAACAAATTTTCGAAAATTTGAATACCGCGTTTAACATTAAAACTGGGGGCGTTAAACTTATTATATTTAAGCATATTACTTTGGAAAAGGTGTAATCAAGTGTTGAAAAGGATGATCAATTAAGTAATTTATTTTTAATAGGATAGAGGTGGAATATTTACTGCATCAGTTTCGAATCAATTCGAGTAATTTTTCGAAACAACGAAGATCCGGTTATTTTCACTTGCGTAGTTTTAGCGTGAAATATATAGTCTGAATATTGTTGGAATAAAGATTAAAGGAAAGAAGAAAATTGCGATATAGAAAAGCTACGATGATCGTCTTTTCCTCATAGAATATCGAAGGAAAATCTACCTGGAACTCATATATCAGTTCAACGTGACACCGTGACTGGAAGACGTTTAATTATTTGAAACACCCATCGATTAAAGATCGTCCGATAATTCCGCCTACCTATCCGATGTTAATATTATCGAATAATTCGATCGTATATTTACGAGTGTATTTTTTACTGTACCATTTAAGAGCAACATTCAATTGCATTTACTTCTCATAAACGGTGAATGGTAAAATTTATAACCTAATCCCATATACAGAGAGATCGGCGGCGCGATTTAATCGATCTCAATGATTTATGTTACCTCACCGTTTATCGTTCTCACGAAAGAATGATCTGCCGGCGTGTATTACAGAGAATCATGTTAAAAATTCCAGCGAGAAACGTAGCGCAAATATAATATACATAAGTGTGCAATCGACATTCGAATACAACTCGATCGAACATCCAGATACGATAGGCCAGCGAGTTTTATCGATATATATGTACATATATTTTATGGCACCACCGGTAGATAATGATGGCTCCTCGAACGTGTTTCCATCGATAAAGGACACGGTACGAATTAAGATTAACCGGAGTCTACCGGATGTACGCGTTTTCTTCAGCCTCGATGGCACGTACAAAATCAAGTGGTACGTTTCTTCTGTGATTTGCATATATCAATTAATCCCTTGACGTATCGATGAAAGTAGGCAGGAAGGTGCATTCTGCTTGGATGCGTGTCAGTCTCGTATCAAGATTACTCTTCGAGATAAGTGCATGTTTCTAGAGTACCACTGTAGCATCCGTTACGAGCTATTGAATAATTTTACTTCAGCTTTCTCTTGGAATTCTTAACGACGCTGATCGTACGACGACAGGACGTTGTCAATTTTCAGTAATCAATAACTGGACTTTTCGAATACTTCGATACGTTATACTTCGAGTGTAAATTTCATTAATTCTAACTGTATATACTTCTTGCCAGTTCAGTCTGACTGTAATGTTAGGTGTAAGTTATATTTCCCTCCAATAATCTTTTCCTCGGCTGACTAGTTACGATAGGTGAGTGTCTAATTGGATATGTCGGATTTAAAAATCTCTGACAGTTAAAGTAATGGTAGCTTCGATCATGGTAGCTGTTGATTAACGTAGATCAATTTACTTTCTACTTCATCACGGCTTTATTACTTTTCCCGTTGGAATAACAACTTCGTGGAATAACAGGCTGAAAGTTCACGAAGATATTACCATCGAGTGTATCGTAGTCGAAGGATTACTAGGTCAGAAACGAATCGATGATAATCATCGATGAATCTTCATCTAATAC
The DNA here is from genome assembly GCA_910591515.1 of Cerceris rybyensis. Taxonomy (NCBI): domain Eukaryota; kingdom Metazoa; phylum Arthropoda; class Insecta; order Hymenoptera; family Crabronidae; genus Cerceris; species Cerceris rybyensis. Next base: position 14,927,696 of record OU342790.1, read on the forward strand.
GAGGAACATAGCGTAATCGCTGAAAATAGGACATACTAGGCGCGTAAAAAGAAGGATGCAAAAGGACAATGAAACAGATAAAGACAGGAGGTAAGAGGGATAGAGAGAGTGAGAGGTATTCAACGTAAAATCTATCGTCTCGCGGCGCAATGCTCATTCGAGTGAACCTATTTGGAACACGATCGTAAAAGGAGACTGCACTCTCCATATCGGAGTCTGAAGTCTCCATATTATTCGATCAGACTCGACGTTACCTAAATTGTTTCAGCCCGTTCGTGGCTGCTACGGAAAATTGGAAAAGCGTCTAGCCGAGGAGGAAGGAGATAGAGGAGGAGACGAAGGAAGAGAGAAAAAGAGGAAGTGATACGGTGTAGAAGGCAACGTGTGCTCGAGGAATATCGATCTATCTAGGAAAACGGAGGAAAAGGTAGGAAAAGCCTGGAACGCTTAGACCAAGTCTCGACTCGCGGAGATCGTACATCGTTCCATTTTGTCGTTCGGCCGTTACGTGACTCTGGCCCTTCGCGACTATTTCGCGCGATAAGTCACTGAGAACTCGCGCCAAGAGGCGGTCATAAAAATTTCATCGAAAGCACATCCGCTTGTAAATCATTCCGTTCCCACTTAAATCGTTGCTTCGAACAATCGCGAGAATATTGTCCCATTGCCGATCTTTAATCCATCAGTTATCAGAACTTTAACACTAGACCTACCAAGCAAGTCGCACTTACTGATTTTCAATTTTTTTCCAAAAAGTCTCCAAGCTTGTACGAGAATTCCAGAGTAGATATTTTACGTTGATCTTATAAAAGACAGATTAGCGAATCGATCATCTTTTCCACCTCGCGATTCTTCTTTTTCCAAACTATTATTTAATCTTATCTATATCTTTTCTGATGGAGCGTGCAAAAAGTCAAAATTAATTCCTGAAATCGAAAGGTTTCACTGATTTCTGATTCTGACCTTTTCGTGATTAGCTGCTATTGTCAATTTAATAGTTTTTGGTAGAATTCAAAATTTCCTATTCCATTTCCGCGCTACGAGTCTCACACGTTGTTGTAGGCTAATTGTAAGGGGTTAATATATGGAAATATAATGGATTAAACGCCGGTAGTTCTAGTGTGAAGATTTACTCGATTATATCTTTCTTGCCCTTCAAATTGGTAAAATATTACAATCCGTGCTCAAGTTATTTCAAAATGTAAGATTTCAAGTAACTCCAAAATGTATCAACAAAGCTGTTTTAAAAATTTGTGAATGCAAATATATAGCTCTCATCTTATCGTTAAACTTTTGCCTAAAATATTTTTTTCTATCTTTTGTACTTTAAGAGATATAAGCAAAAAACTTTGAGGTTAAATTTCTTGCCCTTAAAGGGCGATTGAGCACGTATAATATATACCATTATTCTTGCCTTGGATAACTTTACAAACCCACAAAATTTCATTCGAATCCGTGAGTCCCCACATGGGATACTTTCGTTCTAAGATAAAGAAGAAAGAGGATGACAGATCCCATAGAAGGATAACGGAAGAAGATGGCACACATTGAAGGAATTCGTTAAATTTTGAAACTCAGATTTCCGAGAGTTGCCCCGCAGTCGAAATTGAAACAGCACATTTGCACGTGAAACCGAACATTGTCCTGGTTCTCTTTGGAAGGCGAATCGAGGCATTTATCCTCGATTTCGCGTCGTGACCTCCGGTCCCCGCTTCCTTTTCTTTCTCTCGATCTCTCGCGCCCACAAAATTCTCCCTCTAACCGTTTCGCTCTCATTGGACACACCGCCGAGAATGCGAATAGTTTCCATTGTATCGTCACAAAAGCCAGGACCTTCTGCAGCTGCCGGCGGAAACAAATTTCTAACGTCGCATTAAACAAACCGTCACAATGCACGGATCTATGTCGGACCGGTATTCTCGTATATTGCCTCTCTCATCGATCGATTCGAATCTTTCGAACAATGAGAAACTGAAGCTGGTGGCCCATAGTTGCATCGATTTACACAAGGCATGCTTACGAAGTCGTTCGTACGAACGGCACGAGCCTCTTGACGTATTAACGCCGGATTTGTCGGATTAGAGGGATGATTTACGACGGCGCACAGATTTCGTCGTGTTCTTACCATTCGAGAGGTCACGTATCATCGTCGATCGACAGTGGTAGCACGTACATATGTACTTTTGTTAATTTGTGGAAATACGTGACCGCATCGATAATAACTCACGATTCTTATGATGGTTAATAATCTCCCTGGTTGAGGATTTTGCACGAAGAGCAACGATCGGTTTCAAAGGTCGGGAAAATACGTATCTACGGTTAATGGTAAAGATAATTGCACGCAGCGGCATTCTATCGGAATGCCGTTACACGCGTTCACCTGTGCAGCAATCGTGGTCAGGGCGTGATTGAGTCCCGGCAATAATCCATCGCGAATTACGTGCTCCAACGGCGCTTCCTCGGCGACGTTAATCCAGAAAGGCCGACGTGATTGGCAGTGTCAGTCCATGGGATGAAGCGACGCGATGTTGGCAACCGAAGCGCAAGGAGAGAGTAATTTGTATTCACGTTAGGTGTTGTCTCGCCACCTGGCAGCCCGTGCAACCCCGATCGCAAGACCGCTCCTCGAAACCGCTCCTTTTCTTCCTCTCTCTTCCTTTCCTTCTGACATTCTCATCCTTCTCCTACGTCTCATCTTGTCTCCCTGAGACGATGTTCTGTCCGTCCTGCTAGGTTGACGTATGTCCCCATCGATCACTCGGCTCGCAACCCCCTTTGGCTCGCGTTTCCACGTCCACCTTGCAACGCCGTTGCGCCATTGAAATTCCAGCCGGGTATAATAAGGTTTTATTGCTTTCGCGGCTGGGCTTGAAAACAAAGGGACGAAGGGAGATGCAGGAAGCTAGGAACTGTTCGGGGGAGAGGGAGACTTCGAACAAGTTTCGTCTAGCATTTGCGAAGATCTAGATCATTCAAGGGACAATGACGGCTACGATAGATGTCTTGGATGAAAAATACGTTCTTAACGCTTTACCGACCGGTATTTTTTTAACATCCTACCCCCTTCTGACCGATCACATGGTCACAAATACTTCCTTGATACAGACATTTATTCGAAAATTACAAATTCTCGTCACTGAGTCCTTAACAGAGGTAACCGCAATGTTAAGGATAATTTATTAATTGGAGTGACAACCAATTAATTAGTTAAAAGTTCAAAGTCGTTGGGTCCGAAAAGCCTATTAATAGACTTCCGGTCGGTAAAGTGTTAACCATTTTAGTGCCGGACGATGATATATTCTTGGCAATAGTGCTAACGCCGAGCATCAAAAGTTTATTATTCTGTTTTCGATATGATATCAGTAATTCTGTGATAGATAATTCTAAATGTTTATTCCAGATGACAATTCTTTTTATTCGCAACTACATTTTTCATTGATTCGATCAACTTTTTCGGCAGTAAAAGGGTTAAGTATACGAATGGGTCGTTAATATTTTAACGATTCTCTATGAGGACGATAAGATAAACCAGGAGGATTTTTATTCTCGAAGAGCAGAAGCAAATCACGGAAACGTGAAGATCGTTTGGCAAAGATCTTAAGGTGAAAGTATCTTGAGGACTTTACTACGGTTGTAAAATAATCTCACTTGAACGTTCTCTTCCGTTGTTTCTGTTTGATCGACAATAGCGTATTAACGTCGATCCATTCGAGGAGATACACCTTTTCATGTTATCGATCATCGTCTTCTCTGGCTCGTTTGTATTCGAAGAATCGGGCAGTCATGGCAGACCGAACGACGACGCGGAAGTAATCGGCAAACAGGCAATATGTCGGTGGGCTTTTCGACCGGATACATGTCGCGCGGACTTGTTAGCCAAAAACAAATACGAGCTGGGTAGGTATTAATGCGAGCCGTATATTTGGTGGCCCATGTCGTCAAGACCCATGGGATTATCCATCCCATCTCGTTTTCTTCGTGTCCCTGTCAACCGACATCTGGCTGTATCTTTGACGATTTATTCTTATTACGACTTTCGCGAAACACTTGGGTGGAATAAACCCAAAAGGAGGTTCGAATTTTGTCATATCTTGGAAACACGTATCGGAATAAAGACGGAATAACAGGAAATACGTTTTGGCGTATCGTGCGAGGGCGAAGAGAATATCGGGATGTCTCGGAGATAAGAATTCCCTCGCAAGGGGGAACGTCAGGCTCGTATTATGCGAAACTGCATCGCGTAAAATTGTATATTTTCCTAAATTTCCGAGTGTCATTAAATTATATAGAATTTTACAAATTCAACGTGGGAATTTATTTTACTTTTTCTAACAGGTAAAAGAATATTCCACAGAGAACATTTGCGACCATTGCAATATTCGTAATCGGATGGTAGTTAACACTGAATTTACGGAAATCGTCAATTTGACGGATTCCTATATTTTTTATAAAGATTTCTCAAATTCACAGAGAAGCAGTACACTAGATATTTCACGTGCATTTTATAATCCAAAAGTTACTTAAAGAATTGTTATCTTTGCGCTTGATCTCTCTTTTTCCTAAGTCCTTATTTATTATATTTTAGTGCAACAGACCTCACGCTCGTAAACTTAGTCTTAATGGATAAATTATACAAACTTCTGGCACAAAGTCAACTAAATTTTAGTATCTTCAAAATGGAACCACGTTCGAAGAATTGAAGCAAGATTAAAAATGAAATAGGTCGCTCGTTTATATTTCTTCGGTTAACGTCAATATCTTTTTTCCCACGAAGGTTGACCGAATGTTGTTACAAGTAAAGAGGAGAATCGAGAGATCCTCCAGAGGCTCGGTTACGTCCCACGCCAAACCGGAACAGACCAGCCACGGAAATAGACCGACACTTGCGCCAACATGTGTTACTTCCTAGAATGTTCCAACACGAAAATATAAACTTTTCCCCACGTAACCGTAGACTTTCACGTTTCACTTCGACCATTCGCATCGATCGCGAATGAACGTCGTTGATCGATAAAAACCGGCATGTTCCTATCTCGAGAAAATTCTTACATAAAGAGAAAAACGAAGAAGAAGGATGCCGTGTTTCGTGTGTGCAGATCGGATCCGTATCGCGTCTGCGGCACGAGAGCACGAAAGTGCGGGCGTACGTGGACGAAGGTATCCTTTGATCATCTTCACATCTGGTGTAAAAGATTTAGACCGAGCGAGTTGGGCTCTCTCACCCTCATATCGTCGTCTGTGAGGTTGGCTTTGCCTCGCCCTCTTAGCGTGCCTCTCGCCGCTACGGCCGTTTGGGAATACAGCCATTATCCTCTCGACATACAGATGAAAGCGAAACCTGACCACGGAATGGATTTATCCAGGAAATGCGGCACAAAGGGAACGAAAGTTTTCCGCTAATGCTCCCGCAGACGTTTCGCGATTCACGTTAAAAAGATTTCAACGTCTTTTGTGGGGGAAAGAAAAACGTCGATCTCATTTTTTTTTGTTTTGTAGATTAACCTATTTTACATGTTGGTAAAAGAAGAGGTCATTTGAAGAGGATACGATAAAGTATTTAATCTCGAAATGTAGAAAAGTCATTTAAATGTTCTGGAGAAAAGGAGAATCTTCCATACGCAAGGACGTCGTTCTAGATCCATAAATTCTCAAGTCCTAGGATTTTATTTCTCTGTTACGTCTAGGTGTTACGTCTAGGTGCATACATTATCTCAGTTCCGCGTACATGTATGAAAGGGCGCGTAAGCCGTGGTAACCACCCTGTAACCTTGGCAATTTAGACGTAAATCGCATTCTCGGCACCGCGGAACTTTCGCGCGGCGATATTGTTCTGACACTACGCAAACACACAACGAACGGGGCGCAATTCCGGTACGGGTGTAACCAAGGCTATGAATTATGCAACCCCTATTGGTTGCTGGCACCCTCCGGTGGACTAGCACAATCCTCATCCTCTCTCTCTCTCTCTCTGATTCTATCTGTATCTCTTTCTTTCTCTGTGTTTACATGTTCCTCTATATCTCTCTCTCTTTTGTCGTATCGTTCTTCCTCTTGGTATTTCTCTCCCACTCTTTCAATCTTCTCTCTCTATCCTTTCGTAGTCTCTTCGAATCTCCACTTTCTCGTTCTCCGTTGTTCGCAGATTCCCTCCTGTTCTCTTTCTCTCCTATAATTTCTCTCTCTCTTTCCGTGATTCCGCTAAATGTATCCATTGTATCGAAACTCCTTCCAGCAACGCATTTGGAACAGTTTCGATGCACGCGTTAGTATTTCACCGCGATAATCTCTACCGTACGTTTGGATAACTTCATACTGCGATCGAGTAGTTTCGTTTGGTAGTTCTCGGGAGCAGTTAGCAGGGAACAGTTGCGCTACGGTCATTAATATAAATCACGCTGAGGTCGCTTGTAACGAAACGTTAAAAACGATCTTGGTAGCGGGTATAACACGCGAATGAAATGCATACGAGCGTGTCCACGCGGTGCAAACTAGAGGTGGTATTTACGGCTAACAATAAATCCCTTTCAGAGGCACACGCAGCGATTCCATTTGACATTTTCTTCCCGCTTACATACAACGAACGCGGTAATTACTCGTTAAGTGTGCGGAGGTTCAGAGTCGTTGAGAGATAGAGAGCGGGAGAGAGAGAGAGAGAGAGGGAGAGAAACGAGGAGAGAGTGCACGGATTTAAATTCTGCAATGCATCATTTCGTTGGTACCATTAAAACCATTGAGATCGGCCTAGCAAAAGGAAAGAGAAACGGCGAAGAGAGGGTGGAAGAAAGGCATGGGTGGAGGGCGAAGGAATGAACAGAAATAGCCAGAAAAGATGAGAAAAAAAAGCGTTCTTTCTCGATTCGCGACTGTGGCGTAGTGACGGCATTTGAAACGCTTAAAAAAGAACGCGTCGTAAAAAGAACGGGACACTTTGATGCGGGCTGTACGTTTTATCTCGAAGGGGAAGGTGCGAGGACCGAAGGGTCCCTTTCTCCCTTTTCCGTTTTGCCCCGTGGTACTAAAGAGTCGCGGCTGCCTATCTTCCTTCCGCAATGCCAGTGCTAACGGGGTACCATTATCAATGGCCCTCGCCTAATGATTTTCAAGCGGACCCACCACTTTGCTACGTACCCTATGCTTATCTTTACCAAGTATACGACTGTCTTTAATACTGGAGGCTGGGGTTGCTTATTTAATGGCTGTTTAATGGTAACGGGTAGTATTTAACGTGTTAAACGATCATCCGAGCTAAATCGTTCGTGAAATTTTATTCAGTGTTCTGTGCATCTCATGACAAATGAAGGGGTGAAGAATTTTAGCATATGCCGATCTTTAATCTTTGAAAATTAACACCTTCGTCTACAACAACGTGTGATACTTGTGGGGCAGAAAATGAAATAGAAAATTTTGAAGTTTTTCAAAAAGTATTAAATTGAAAATATCAGCTGGCCGCGAAACGGTCTCATTATTTCCACTCTTTATATTACTTTGAATTATACGAAGTTTCAGAAATCAGTGAGAACTTTTGATTTCAGGTATTAATTTTGAATCATTCTACGCCCGGTCAGAAAGGAAATCGTAGGCCGAAGGGTTAAAAGTTAGAATTATGAAATATATAACACTATCTTGAAAAAAATATTTCTTTCGAGTTCATCTAAAATAAATCCTTTACATTTGATTGTTATCAAGCATTTTAATCGAACAGAATGACAATATAAAACATAGTTCCGTGCATAAATTTACATTTAGATTTAAATGTGTAAATCTTAAAGTCATGATAAACATTAGGCAATTTTGTATATGTTGATAGTACTGACGAATATGAAATGACACTCGAATCACAAATGCGATGATACTTAATTCGATAATCGAGGAGAAATCTTGATAGCACTGCACAGGTCATGAACCGAGGTGTCGAGTGTGATTTGAGGGTGAAGTTCACGCGGCCGTAATGATTAATGGGTTATTCCTTGCGAGGATGTTACCCTCGGGAACATCAATCTGCGGACACGGGAGCCAGGCAGAAAGTTCTGAGCGTGCAAGCTCCAAAGCTCGAGATACCAGTGAACGTTGTGTCTTTCTAATTTTACGGTAACCTTCTTATCACACGAACCCCGTCGTCTTTCAATGTGTCATCGTGTTCAAGAATTTCGCATTTTTAACAAGAAACCTCGTAACAATTCACCCCCGTAGGGTGGAATTATTTCGAAGTAAAAGGGTACGCGTATTTGTTCGCACTTTTACGATTTGCTTTTTTACAGCCGACGGCAACGAATCTCTCGAAACGTATTGTACGTTCCAACGAACGATAAACCCAAACATGTTTTTACGGTGGACGAGGAAGAACGAGGAAAGTATGAAATAAATTTGTTGCTTGCAAGAAACGACGAAACCGTCGGTAAATTTTCATCCGTGAAAATTCACAAAGATCATTTTATACCGAAATACATGAAAAATATATTGTCATTGTAGATATTTGAGACAAAGCATTGTTGACAACTATACAAAAATAGTTTGTGTCGAATGGTTTGTGAAAGTTGTATAATTCACAGAGAGATATATTTCTCCGTTCATTACCCACGTATATTAGTAGGGTAGGATATCGATTATACTTCCTACGTGACGATAAATTGATCTCTGGCCACACCTCGGCCAAAATAGATGATTTATATCGTTATTATTTCGTGGTGAGCATTAATAGCCCGACAAACACGGTGGAAACATGTCAGGCACACGCGAAAGAGCAAAACTCCACGGGGAGAGACGTATACTTTTATTCGTCTACTTCTTTTCCGTGTCATGGATCGTTAATCATTTTCCACAGAGCGAGAGAAAGAGAGAGGGTGCCGAGAGGCTGCAACAAACTGGCAAGAAAAGGAAAATACAGTGCGATGAATGGAGGAAAAAAAATGGAGAACCAGGGGGATTTTTCAGTCAAGCGCTGCATCACGCCATGAAAAACATCACGTGCACTCCCACGAGGGTGTTCGTGACACTATTCAAATGCCTCGATTCTCGTACTTCATGCAGAAAAGACTCCATGTTAAATGTACATACGATTAATATACAGTCTTCAAAATTTCAAAAACAATGTGGTATCACTATCAAGGAATTTTCAATTCAACATTTTATATTATCGATATAACGTCTCGAAACGATCGTTCGAAGGCGCCGGTAACGGCATCGAGATACCTGTAATTCATAGCACAAAGGTTTATAAGGTTTTCATTGATGTAGGTGGTACATAGAAGATATAGTTGCTCAAGTCGCTCCACGATGGTGCAGCATGGTGAAGGTAAGCTCGCGTAGTCCCCGAAGACCAAGGATCAATAGCACCAGTCGCGAAGGGGGTACATTAAGGCTATTTTACGAGTATAGGATATCTGGAGAGCAATACTCCATTCTTGAGGATCCTTTGGGTCGCGCGATCTTTACGGCATAGTATACATGCCTCCGACATTGTCGGGTTGACAGGAAAAGAGAGATACACCCCCGTGGCATGCTACGGTTCTTTGAGGTTCTGTATGCCATAGTCACGAAGCATGAGATTAACTCCGTTTTTCCTTAAAGAACTAACAATAAGAGTTACGCAGTGTTTTTCTTACGTTTTATGAAAAATTTGTGTTCAGTCTGTAATTAACACTTTACCGATCGGTAGCCTATTAATAGGGCCCAACACTATTGGACTTTTCACTCATTAATCAGCTGCCAGGGCAATTAATAAATTGTTATTTATCAATGCGGTTTACTGTTTCAAGAAGTCGATGACGAGAATTTGTAATTTTCGAAGAGATATCGGTATTAGGGAAGTATTGGCGGTCAAGTGATTGGTCAGAAATGGATAGGATACGAAAAAAATACCGGTTGTTGAAGCGTTAATATTCATATAAACGTTACAATGTTCAAGGTTTTGAGGATTGTTTTATCAGATTGATCTTGAAAGTTTTTCAATACGGTTGCTCCGTTTCAACACGATTATTCGAGACTGTGAAAGTTGTGCAAATGAGGGTACATGATTTTGTCGTAATATTACGACAAGCATAATGAAACTTTCACTTCGCCTTGGCGAAATATGCCACCTTGACGTCTCATGAAAGGGTAATGAGACGTATCCGCTAAAAGGGCGGTCCACTGAATTCTGTACACGTCAAACGTTCCGTTCTACTCTTTGCGTGAAAGTTTAACTGGCTGCTCGAATTTTGCCGGATTGTATTTCCAATCGGGACAGAAAAATTTCGGAATATACTTCTCGATATTCTATTAAATTTCAATCTCAAGGAGGGAAAAATGTAACAAAACTATTTTATAAATTATTTATAGATATGAGGAATATTACAGGAAAATTGTTAACCTCTTGCCCTACGATTTCTTTTCTGACTGAATTTTCAACAACTTAGAATTAATTGCTGAAATAAAAAATTATAGCTGATTTTTTATATATCGTAGAACTTAGCGCAATACCTTTAGTATAGAAATAATTTGAACGTCTTGTGACCGACTATAATTTTCAATTTTATACCTTTTGGAAAACTTCAAAATTTCCTACTCCGCTCGCCGCGTCTTATCTGTTATGCGTCAATGTAAGGCAAGTGATTAAATTATGGTCGGTATTATGTGCATTTAACGTGGTTAAAGATTACGCAAGCGTATTTTTTTGACAAGTGCAAAACGAACGATCGGGAAATTGAAGATAAATGACGTAGAAATATTCGATCGGAGAGGAGACCGCAAGATCCAGTCGATCGAGCATGTCGATTGGATATTTGTCTTGTCGCTAATGAAAACCGACAGCGATATATCCTACTGTCGCGACTTGGCTCTGCCAAGATCCTCCTTCTAATATTAAGGGACCACCCTGACTACGTTAATTAGTAAACTCACTGGCTGGCTCGGTTCTAGCGTTGCTAATGAGAATTTGAGTAATGACACCGCTCTCGCGACCCGTCCCCTCCGTTTCTCGGCAAATTTCCCGATGTACTTTTGCACGTTATGCCACTGTCGAGTCCTACAGAGATCGATCGTCCTTCGTTGCCTCTTGGCATTTCCAATACGTTAGTCGTCCTGTCGATGTTGATATTCGTTTAATTTCTAATTATTACAAATTTTCTACCACCAATCATACCTTCCTTCATCAATAAAAAATGTATTATTAATACGTTGAACATCACCGGTATTTCGCTACTTTCAACATTTCTACTAAAGTGAAAATTTGTCTTATTAAATTCATATCTTTACAAAGTAGCAACTTTAAAGATACAGATAGATAGATATTTGGTAGATTTTTATTTTTTTAACGTCGATATTTAAATATTCAGTATGTCCGAGTCTCCATAAATAATACAATTTTATAGTTACACGAAATTTCACTAAATTCAATAGTGCCGGTCACCGGTGACCCCCATGGCAATCAAAGTGTTAAAGAAAAAAAAACATCAACGATGCAAGTACAAGACATTCCCCTGATGATACTTTAACATTGTATGCGCTGCTCATTTATTTGATGTAATTCTTGGTATCCAATCTACCTTTGCACGAAAGACCTCCATTAATTACGCATACCAACTTATACGAGCACACGTCACCGGAAGATTGCTAGATCGGTTAAGTAACCTATTTTTATCCCCGATCTGCATGCGCTGAACGAAACTTGAATATGCATCAGGATGATAATGGAAGTGCGAGAGGGTTGTAAATCTCACGAAATTCGTCTTGCTTTGTTTCACCGTAGCGTGTTTCGTAAAGCTGGGTCATACAGCGCAAATCTAAAGGGGATGTTGCATCGTGATATTTATTCTTCCACCTAAGTACCACGAATTAAGGCCAGTGATACTGACTAGCTGAAATAAATTTACCCTTTTCTTGCAATTTTACAGTACAGAGGGTGATTATCGACAAGTCGGAGGAACAGCTCGTGGATCGTGGCGCCACCACGAAGAGAAGAGTGATACTACGAAGGGTTGCTGTGAAACAACCCTCCGTTGGTCTTGGAAACTTCCCTTCGTTTGGATCGACTGCCTAGTCGAGTGTGACCCTATGCTCCTATTTGATTTCTACGTTTCATACGAGAGGGAGTCTGCTATTTGCAATTCTACCTGAATTTCTATTTACTTTGATTTTTATCATATAAATTTTAACATTATTCATTGCATCCATATTAGCATTTTGTATTTTTTTATGTATTTTGATAATTATCTAAAAAATTTTAAGGGTGCGAGTCATTTTATTTTATAGATCAACGTATGTCGGTACTATTGCATGAAAGTTGTCGTACATTTACCATATTCTAAAAATACTTATTAAAATTTCCATTTAAAATGCGCCAAAAAATCAATAAATATTTTAAGATCCTCTATCTTTCCTTCACAGGACACTTTATCAAACTCGCGACTCTAATACCAGCCATATCTCTTAATGAAAAGTGACATGTCTTCCAAAAGATGTTTCCTCGAAAGAGGTAAAGCAAGCCAGAAACTCAACCAAGGAAAATATCTCAGCCCTCTCCGTCGAGTGTCCTCACCAACCCTGGAATTCTATCGCGTGGAGAACCGCGAGAGGGAAAGTCGAATGGAAAATTATTTACGGCTTATTCATACCACGAGGCAGGCTTAGGAGAGAGGCTTGCACGTTAAAAGTTCTGACAATATATCGCGGCGCCCTTATTGTCTATGCAAATCCTTACCTCAACTCTGTTAAAAATACCCCTTGTATCTGAACGCCCACCCTCTTAAGCTCGCTCGCCCGTTTCGCCGCCTCTCGACTCAAAAGGAGAACCAGGAGGAGCAAAAGAGAAAGACGGGAAAAGGAGGCGGAGGAAGGAGGGGTTAAAAGGGGACGAAGGAGGGTGAAAGTAGAAAAGAGAAGGACTGGCATATACCCGCCTACATCGCAGCTCCAATCTTATTTTTCCACGGAGCGCCGCCTCCCTTAATTTATCTGAATTTAAATTTAACGAGAAATACCCCGGTATAGTCGAGAAAATCGGTGGTCGGCTGCCGTAGGAGCTACTTCGATTACTTGCAGCATCTGCGCTCGAAAGCTCCGGCAAAGCTCAGGACTCAAGGTCGGTAACTAGTCCCTATACCTCAGAGGTTTAAATATTCTGTGGATTTCGGCGTGGAAGGACCAATCTCTTAAGTATGTACGACCTAATTTGGTTCTCCAAGTTACACGGCCATTCACCCCTTCGCGGCGTTACTTAATATTAAGGAAATTACATTTACACTATGTCCTAAGTACGAAATAAAACATTTTAATTAATCAAATACAATAATAAACTCGATATAACAGAGATATTGTAAGTAGAACGTTTGAAATATTAGTTTTTTTTTTTAATTAAAGAAAAGCAAAACTCTCTACTCAATTTCATCGCTAATGCTTCTAATTAACTGTAGAAACGGCTGATTGAGAAATAAGTGTTCGATGACGGAGCAAGCACGGATCGAACTTTCCATTAATCAAGTTAGAGTTTGCAGTCAACTTGTTAGCGAGACAACGTCTAAGGCCAAGCAACTTTTTAATATCTTGTATAACATCCGCCAAGTTCGATGTATATAATGGATCGGTACGTCGAACGTAATATACGTCCTTTAGTGCATAAGATTTTAATAAAGTTTAGACATCATTATCGATGGTAAATTCTTATCCAACTAATATGTTACATTAAATGTTATATCACTTTGGTATTCGACGACGAAACAACGAAGACAAAGCTCTCGCATTCCATCCGTCTGAACCGGCAACAACGTGAGATAAAAGCTGGGTCGTGTTTAACACTAGGTTTACGGGCGTTTCTTATATACCTATCTCTACGATCACGCGTCAAATTGACGCGTAAGCAAAAATGCGCATTTCCTTTAAAAAATCAGTTTTTTCAAATTAAATATAAATTAAACAACACTAGGGTTCACAGTTAGATTCATTATTAACAAGTAAAAAGTCAATTTTTTTAAATTGCCACGGAAATGTTAGCAATGGTATTAACGGTATATGGCAATCACATTTATTGAGCACATTTTTTATAGACATACTGAATTTTGTTTGTGCATTTTCCGTACATCATCTGTTTGCAATATATACAAAAATTACTGTTTTCATTTTTCTGGAGGTTTTTCGTGCCTCCGTTTGAGTGCAGTCTTTTATGTGTTCTATTACGTTTCTGTCAATTATCAATCCGAAAGCACTAGTTACATAACCTGACATAATATTTCTCTTATCATAGCCAGTAGGTCCTGTGATATCCTTGAATATCAAATGAATGGGCGGCCTACTCACAGATTCGTCTGCTTTCAATTTTATCCACCGTGTTCTGTCAACTGTAATTTCAATTTTATCCATTATATGTTGGGATGTGCTTGGAATGCTCGTCCTCTCATCCTCGGAATCAAAACAAGAAAACATACTCATCCTTTTCTTACTATGATATACTTTCAAGAAATTTTCCTCTTTACTACCCGAAAATCCTTCTATCTTTCCACTTTCAATGCATTCGGAGCTTTCACTCTCATCTTTGCTTTAGAGTAATTCATATTGGTCATCTTCGGAGGTATCCCCACAACAATCTTCATTGATTTTGACAATTTTGCTCAACATCTTATTTTACTATATCACCTGGATTTACGTCATATTGCTAGAAAAGGCGGATTGACCAAAATAAAAAAAAATATTGTGCTCCAATTCGATTACCCTATCGCAGAAAGTTACAATTAGCGAAGACTGTCTGAAATAACAATAACTGTAGAATCTTTTGCACATTATGTTTTAAAAACTGTAGTAGTAAGTAAACTGAAATAATGATTTTGCGAACAAAGCAAATATATAAAAACTACTCGTGAAATTAGCTAATTCGTCAATTTGACGCGTTTCGTAGAGATAGGTATACTACATACAGATTTTAAAAATTAGAAGGCTTAGGATAAAAATAATTGAGTGTATAAATTCTTTGGTTGAAATGATTAATTTACGACAAAAAGTGGTTGCGATTAATACTATAGTTTTTGAGATATTTCATTTCGAAGTTTGAAATGCGTCAAATTGACGCGTCCCGTAAACCTAGTGTTAAAGAGAATAGAATAAGAAACTAAACAAGTTGTAGTATTAAACAACGCACGTAATTTCGTTATCCATTTTCTCAACTCCATCGCACGACTTAACTGCATTTGATCAAAGCTGGTGTAGTTTGTCTGAGGCTTCCACATCGTGACAACCCTTCCCCACGTTCCTTAAGATCCTAGCGAGTGCACCGAGCGCACCTTATGCATAAATATACATACTAAAGTTGTGTACACTAAATTTCGTCCTTTTGTGGAAACGAACTCGACGAAATTCGCACTTGCACGCTCACGAGGACGCTCGTCACTATGGCTGACGAATTCTGGAGGGAGACAACGTCCTGAAAGGGGTCACCTGCCGCAAAAGAGACGGCGCGCAAGCATCAGCCTGAAATATGACGTTTCTGCATTTAGCTTTCGAATGCCTTTCGAGCAGCCTCGTTATCTTTGTCAAAGGGATTCTATGTAACGTGGAACAAAAGGAAAGTGCGAGTGGCATAGAGAGAAGTACGCAGAAAGAATGGAGAACAATTTATTCCGACGATGAATCGCAATTAACAAAACGTCGTTTTCTCAATTAATATTTCATCATAGTTCCAGTGAAAAGTGTGTGAAGAGAATTGTAATAGAATATTAATGATAATTTGGGAATTTTTTGTAGGATGGTTTAATGTCAGTATCCATTAAGCGGCTGGAGGAGCTCGTTTTTTGTATATTATACTTTGATGGTTTATTCTATGGGTATTAATAACGGTACGAACGAAAATCACGAACTGAGATGTCTTCCATAAGTAATGCTCTCGTATGAGTAAAGTAAGCCGTGTGCTATTCAGAATATTCTGCATCGCCTCCTCAAATCTCGTCTGGCTCTTCGATAAAGCCTAAGGGTACCTTCGACAGAAAATCCTTATTTGTTCGGCGTTTTACTTAATGGGAGGATCCATCTTTTTCTTTCAGAAGGGATTTTCGGAAGGTAGGACCTTATTGAACAGTACGCAACGTTCCAGAATCTATGGCGGCGGGGTCTCTTTGATAATGCCGAGCGTCTACTATAATTTTTGTATGTAAACAAAAAATTTTACTCAATAATATTTCACTCTATTGCTCTTCATCTTATTGCTCGCAGATCCTTTTTCTGCTTCGTACTACCAGGACTTTATCATTAAAAATTAAATTAACACTTTACCGACCGGTATTTTTTTAACATTCTATACATTTCTGATCGGTTACTTGCCCGCGAATAATTCCCTGATACTGATACCTCTTTGAAAATTGTAATGTTTCTTCATTGAGTCCTTGACAAAGTTAACCACAGTGATAAATAATAATTTATTAATTGCCATAGCAACCAATGAATAAGTTAAAAGTCCAAAAGTATTGGGCCCGAAAAGCCGATTAATCGGCTACCGGTCGGTAAACTGTTACAATCTTTTTTCCATGTATACAATAACATTTTCCATAACGCAATTTAAAATTCCTGAACAAACATGAAAATTAACACTAGAACTGTCATTTTTTTCATAAAGTCTCCGAGTTTATAGTAGAGTCATAGAACAAATATTCTACATTGATCTTATAAAACACAGAGTACCGAATCAATCATCTCTTTCACATCCTGATTCCTTTATTTCCAAAATACTTATTTAATACATTGCACGCCGGCTAGATATTGGCTATCAATTTTATTATATTTGATAATGTTGATATTTAAGTCAATATGAAATTTAAGTGCATTAAGGAATACACAATTTAAAGGAAATAACACCTCTAGTTTGGTTCACTTTACTGTTTTCCGGAAGACAGAATACTATGACTGACATTAATCAGTAAAATCTAAGATCATTTCTTTGAAATCCCGCTTTATCACGGGATCGGCTTGCAACGTGTTAATATCTTGAAATATAACATATTCAACGCTGGTAGTTCTAGCGTTAAAGGAACAATGTAACCTGAACGTTTCACTCATTTCATTTCCTTCCAACGGTTCATCATTGAACAAACATTGCAATCTATTTAAACGCCAGCAATTGGCGCATTTGATAAAACGAAGGAGAAGAGAAACATGCAAATTCATTGCACCTAGTAATGTATCGATCAGTACATGTTTCCATAGCGTGAAACGAATCAACCGCATTGCACAAAGTGTAATGGTATTTCCCCGCGACGTGGATGCCACGGGATATTTCTCTTTTACCTAAAATATATTCATACACATTTTTGAATATCACTGGCGAAGGTCGTGCATAAAACAGGCTAACGTAAACGAAACGAAGTCGGCGTTTTCCACCGGGAACGATATCGAAAAACAATTGCCGGTGATAAATAAGGAAAATTGATTCGAAGGTAGGGAGATGCCTAACGCCTACGTTCTCGACCCCCTGTTACCAAGACGTATATCCCACCGCAACCCGCGATATCGAAGACCATACAATATTTACGCTTTCGGCGGCAAACGCATAAATATTTCAAGAACAGCAGCCCTTTGCCCTCGGTATCCATGGGACGCCCTTTCTTCCCCATCGATGATCATATATTACCTATATTTCGTTATACCAAACTGATATCAAGTTGGAACTATCTCTTTCTCCCTTCAAATCTACTTTTTTATTAGTTTATTCCTTTTGCTTTAATTAGGATGGCTATGGAAAATAACTATGGCGTATATCCATGGTTATATTCTTTTAAAGTGCTTCAAGTGATCAATTTTATTTGATCTATTATTAATTTTAATCAATATTATTATAACGACGAGGATGTGACCCTTTGAGGACTAGCGACGCATATATACGACCCAAGAAAAATTTTAATTATAATTAATTGGCGCATATATACGCGATTATAGTTGAAAAATTGAAATACAACTGTTGAAATATGATCACACAAGTAGTAATTTATAATTTATATATATTAGTATCCTAATTTTCGGATACATAGGTGGTTCTAAATTTCCAAATGCATGAATTTCTCTCAATTTTCAAAAATGTCTTAATTGTAAAAGGTTAAAGTTTATTTAACACTAGAACTACCGGCGTTAAATCTATTATATTGAATATATTAAATAAGTACTTCGGAAAAAGAGAAATCAAAAGATGGAAAAGATGATCGATTCGGTAATCTGTAGTTTAGAAGATCAATGTTGAATAGTTGCTCTATGACTGTCTTATAAGCATGGTGAACTTTTGGAAAAAATTCGGAAAGAGTCATTTTGACTTGCTTGGTCGTTCCAGTGTTAAAGTTGAGGATCTAAGATCGTGATGCATCTTTCATAGAAAAAATATTTGAGACACAATAAAGACCGTAATAAGAAATAATTCTTTGCTATTCTAGGGAAATTGTATTATTATCATACATAAAGTAATAAGGAATTTCCTTCAAGGGATTTCTACTCGGAATACCACCAATGGTATTACCACTGTAATTAGTTTAATGAACATCTTTAGCACAATATGATATTATAAAAACCAAGGTGTACTATCTTCGAGTGATATCTCCGGTTGTCAGACTAATTGGTAATTAGGCGACGTGCAATTAATCATGTCTCTTAATCTCCTTCTTCCCTTTTCCCGCCAAAGCCAACCGGGAATCCGGAGTCGAGGAGGTTGGATGTTTAGAGGTCTATTCAACGTGGCCATTCGTTAATGAAGTCGCGTGTCAGGACGCCAAGTTCATTTCCCTCTGAATGCGATGAGTCCGAGAATCATAATTACTATATTCTGCCCGCATACCCTTCCTGATGCGGAACGTGCGTCCACCAGACCTGTTTCACCCGGAATCCCGATTAAACCCATGGCCAAACGATACTGAAACCACCGGCAGCTGCTCCCATACGATCGTCGGTTCAAATATTCCGTCTGTTTCTGTTTCCGAATTCTTGCATACCTTCGTAGTGCGTTTGGTTTCAACGCCAACACTTAATTGTGCATCGTTCATGCAATTATATAAATGTTTAACATTGGAGCTTAATCGTGCGTCTCAACTTTAATCGGATCGTGTTCTGAGAGATTTTTGAAAATTTCATGATTTTCATTGAAACAATACTATCTGGTATCGTCAGCTAATGTGTAATTAATATATACTAATTACGTGGAGAATATAATAGATACTCTCTGTTACGTTTTGCTTAGCCAATTTCACCTGTATTATTGTACTATTATAATCAATGCTGTTATTATTCATTTCTCTCCTATTACCGCTTTCATCGTTGTTACTGATATTGGTATTGATATGATTATTATTATTATTATTATTGTTATTTTCGGCTCTGTATTCTATACGATCGGTATTTCAATTAACCAACAATTTTCCACCGATATTCACGCACTCAGAACCTTTTAGGTCGAAAAATCCTGTCAACCTCGTATTTCAACGGCCAATTGTTCCCCGCGAAAAAAAGTCGCAATTTCCTCCGTTACCAAAAAAAAACGCCCACGAACTCTCTAAGTTTCATTATAGCTTTCACGATTCGTGCATTAGCTTTCAACGTGCAAAGTGGCGATCATTCGCGATGACCATTTGAACCTAGTCTGGCGGTCAGCTGTTCCATGAATTCGCTTTTATCCATCGAAAAGCATGCTTCGTGACACGCGACGTGGTGTATACGGGATACTATCACAGAGACATTCGTTTCTCGACGATGTACGTCAATGTTGCATCTTTCCATGTATCGAAACAGGTACACGGATATCCTGCTTGTACGAACGAGAAACCGCAGGTTATAGAAATACGTGTGTGTACCTTCATCGAGGTGATTGTATAATATCATCAGCACCCGGTGCATGCCTATAACGTTTTGATCATAGGGTACTGGCATTTGGCTCCGTTAACGCTCATACAGGGATTTCCCTGTTGCCGAATGCCGACTTCGAACCGAACCAATCATTGGCGAATCGTGATATCGAAGTTGCAATGTATACGCTTAGTTTAAACCGATTATACTAACGAACACCTTGTACTGTGTTATATTAAGATGTCGTTACAGCCGAATAACGAACCTGTCGATAAAGGGTAGTATATCGTCGATAATCTTTACGTCATCCTATGAACTACACCCGGGGATTCATTAGCGCTCGATTACGTTGAAGAAAAGGGTACGTAACATGTTAAAATCTCGAGTATTATTATCTTCTCAGCGGAAATTTTCGGCGGAATTCTTTGCATAGATCGAATTATGATACGAAGAAGAGGATGGCACATTAGATGCTTTAATTGACATAGTTTGGGAAATGATACGTAGTAGTATTATGTATTGGGAAGTAATTGAAATCTTGGAATGGATTGTGAGAAAATTAGAGAAATTACATTTCGACAAAGGCCTCCATTATTTCCGTTTCCGATTTGGGACTTCACAGGAGATTGAAATTAATTACGAAGACTGATCTCTATTGACTTTGGTTGAGGGTACAGAATACTCAAAGCTGGTGTTGCTACACACGTAGCTAATCAACGAGATACCCTTTATGTACATTTGCACTGCTGTCAATTCCTCACAGTGCTTCCAAATTCGAAGTATTTGTGAGCCTGTATCGCGATTTACGTAAACATTCTTCCTTAAATATCGCAAATTCCTATTTATACAGGATATTTCAAAAGTAGCTGTCATGGTTTTAAGGGGTTGTTCTACACCCTTGGATCAATAGAGATTTGTGAAAAAAACGCCGCTGTACTTGATTTAACCCTTTGCAATCGTGTTTCATTAATAACAAAATGTGTAATCGCACTTGAAAATAATTATTAAAATCATAAGAAGACATATATACCTCAGAAACGTGTTGACTCTTTTTCTTGACGGCTGAGAGTAGACATATAAATGCCAGGGGTGAAAGTGCTTTGATGGCTGAGAGCAGACGTATGACCATTAAGGGCTGATACCACTGTGAGAAGAGACATATTTGATATTACACACGTATTAATAGGTGAAAATAGTTAAACTCGATCGCAGAGCACTGCTTACACGTCGGCGGTCAAGGGGGAACTGATAGCGAAGTGAGCATCAAAATAAGTTATTGTTACGATCCGCGGAAAGGCTACCTGTAGGTTACGGTCACGAGTTCGGCCGAGTATATTTTGACAACACACCGAGATCGTTGTAAATACCTATTGGCCAGTGAAGTGGATATAATTTCTCTCGTTGCTCGTACAATTAATCTTAAAATTGTAAATAGAATTGAACAATATTATTTATTTAATAACCAAATGTTGCTTTGTTTAATTCAGCGTTATTGTAAAAAAGTAACTGATAAACGTAAAATAAATTGTAAAGTAAGCCACATATACTAACACACAAATAACATAGCTCATAAAGAAAATGTGTATTTGTTAAACAAACTATAATGGGAAGATGTCTCCTCTATCACCTCCGGCCATTAGAATTTCTCCTAGACGTCTAACTTTCGCATAAATTTATTTTAAAAACTCTCTCAAATATAACACCATACTACTTTAATATTTTATTTTTAAATTTTATATTTAAACATGTTTAAACAGTGCTCAATTATGTAATTTCGTGGAACATCAGCAAGGATATCTGGTGTGTTTCTTTCTGAAAAGTCGGAGACCTGGAAGCCTGACTTATGCAGCTAAAATTCAATCGATATGTCACAATTATAAGTTAATTTGTGTAAGAACGATTTGTTTCTGACCTGTGGCTTTCCCAAACATGTTAAGTAACAAAAGGAATGCGATGAGTCAATAAAGAATATTTTCTACTCTTTCTTGAATATTGCAGTGGGTTTTTTCTCAAATCTCCATTGATCCACGGGTGTAAGACAACCACTGAAAGCCACGACAACTACTTTTGAAACATCCTGTATATGTAGTGAGCCATTTATCGTGATCTCGCGCTTCCGTAATTCCTTGCGACAGTATCTGACATCAATACGCCGTACACAGTTTGTCGAAGTTCTTTCTGTAACGGGCCGATGATTATTTATCGATGAAAAGTCAGATTTCACCGGGTGAGTTGTCGTTTTGTTGGAAAGCATGTCAAGGTAACTGTTAAAAAAGTATTGGATTTTGTTCGGTGCTGGAATTCACAGGGAGAAGTAGTCGGACAAAGTTGTTCTTTAAATACGAAAAGTTACTTCCACTTGTATCCAATGTAATACGATTGATTGGAGCCAATAATTTGCATCGTGATTTGCAAACGGCAAATCGAAACTTGTACTTCCCTTCAACGGCTGCGTCATGAATATTCGTCTCGATTTCGTTGATCTTCCCGATGGCATACAGTTATGAGGGATTTGAAAACAGATATAGAAATAAAGTCAATCGTTCGATTCGATAGGTACGCCGAATGAGAGCTTGATCGAATCTGCCTTTGATTATATTCCGCCTTGTTGCACAGGATTGCCTCTTGATCTATAAATAACAGTGAGCCAACTCTTTTTTGTAATAATAAGACTACTGTGAGGGTGAACTAATTTTAAAGGGTTTCCAAACAAGTAATTTCAACTATATTTTGTATTTATAAAGTTATGACTACACACGGTACAAATATTAAGCGAAAAATTAAATTGAATTGCTACAATAATAGGAGAGAAATGCTAAGCAGGAAAATTCCTTTAACATGCGTGTCTGATAATAATTAGTTACAGTATAAATTCATTACTAGAAACCATTAACTATAATGTATGCTTTTAAACATGCGAATTTTAAATGAATAACAAATATCCCTTTTATGAATAAGCGGTTTGAATAGGATATTAGACTTCGTGAAACGGACACATTAATAAGCATATCCACTTCAAAATATACCTCTATCATTTCCAACGACGTTCTGTGACGTCACAGTACATATGAAAATAGTCCTTTATTTTGGAAGTGGCACAAGTCACTTTTTCGCAATTAAAAATTAACCCTAAATAAAATTATTTATACTGAGAAAAATAGCTATCCAGAAATATGAAATGCCAGTAAATGTTGTGCAAGTGTTTGTGAGCATGTTGAAAAACAAAGGCAAAGTGATTTATGCCACTTTCCAAAGTAAACGTCTCATATTAGCAGTTACGATTTAAAGATACATCATACCCAATCGCTTTCGAATTCTCAAGCAGGGCCTTATATATGCACATATAAGAGCACAATCGTACCATGCGTTTCCTGATTACATTATTAAAATACCGTATCGTACGATCCGCAGGCACAAATGTAGCATTACCTCGAATCAGCAGGAGGATTTCCCTGGGAATCCCACGGGGATCCCGGTATTGCGATTTCCACTGAGCCACTCCGCGTCTCCATTCTTCCGCGGGGTGTAGGTAAGAACGATATTAGATTTAGCTTCCAAGCAAACCTTTTCACGTTACTTGCATCCGGAAAAATTCGAGTGAAAAGCGATAAACGACACGTCACGGATGCGCTTCGCGATATTAGTTCGATCGTGCGTTAGGGGAGATTCGTGAAAAACAGAAGTAAGGATTTATCGATGAAGATGAGAAAGGTAGAATCATTTAGCTTTTCATTGTGTAATTTCTCTTCGAATGCACTTCAGTCTAAAATTTAATTCCAATCATTTTTTTTCAATTTCAGAAAATTGCAAAAGTTAGGATGGAGTGTAAAATCATAGTGTTACCATATTATTTGTAGACTGGTGTACAATGAGCATTTATACTGATTTTTGTGAGCAGTTAGGTAAAGTCACTCTTTTTCAGGCATTTACGCTATCTTCTATTTCACAGTAGAACCAACGAACAAGTCAAAATGATGGGTACCCAATTCTTTCCAAAAATTCTTCGAGTTTATAGGAGAGTCATAGAACAGACATTCTACGTTGATCTTATAAAACACAGTTTACCAAATCAGTGATCTTGTCTATATCGTGACTCCCCGTTTTCGAAAGTACTTAGATTTCATTATATTAAATAACAGATTTGACGCCGGTAGTTCTGGTGTTAATAAACATTGTAATAGTTTTAAACTAATCTGCATAATCAGATGTAAAATGGATACACTTCTTGCTTTCGGTTGGCCGTTAGGTAAGCTTACTCTTTTTCTGATATTTTCGGTGCCTTCGATTGTTGATAAACATTTGGGTCTTCAGTTCTCACTGGAAAGGTCTTCGACCGCGACACGTTGATTTGCGGTCACCCGGCTTCAATTGAGAGTCCAGGCGTTGCACTTAAGGTTAAAACCAAAACAAGAAACAGATGTTCCAACGAAAATATCCAAGCCTTTTAGCTGATAGTATATATAGTTTCGGATGCATTTTGGAATGAATCAGATTGTGAGTATAATAAATTCCATTGATGTTATTTACTGATTTTAGCGAAATTGAAGAGTCACAATGAAATGCAAAATACTGTTACAATGCTTTATTATGTGTATGTTACACACAGTCTTGTACCATTAAACATGCCAGCAGAGCTAAAATATCGCTCATTTTGATGTACATATTCATAAATAATGCAGTGTTTTGATCATGAAATATTTATCCAGAATGTTATTACAAGATAAATTTGTGTCGAAGGAATTGGTAAAACTATTTTCACTGAATATAAGTCAGACTTATTATTAGTTTTTGAACTGTGGAATTCTCAAGGTAAACGAAGATGTCCTACAGATTTAACGGATACCCTCTTAATATTGCAGCTATGCTTTCTGCAAAAACTTTGTAAATAGCATTCGAATTCCAAGTATTTCTGTTCACTCGTAACCGTTTATAATTATTTTAGAGAATTTACACATCTATATTTCAAACGTTAACACGACAAAAACTCATAGTAAGCAAAGTTATCAAAATTAATCAAACATTATCGTAATTAAGTTTTCAAATATATGGCCTAAAGGATTTCGCGTAACGAGATTGAAAAGATTTACCAATGTCAAAGTAATTTTGGATTTAGGTCACTGTTCCAAATGTGTCAAACACGAGTGCTGATAGAAAAAGCGAGACCAATTGGCAGTTTTTCTTTTGCCCCGATAGGCAAGCAATTCGGTGTTTAACTACGGAACACGCAATCGCAAAAAGAACTTGCGAGGTCAAAGGATTAATCATACCGTCGCGACGTATCGACAGAATGTCGCTAATCAGTATTTGCGAGTTACTCTTCCAATTAAAAGGATTTCGTTTCGTTCTTTCCATGCAACATCAGCCAGGAATCAAATTATTCGATAAAGAACAGATAATCGTTTAGTTGAATACAAGTTGAGAATTTCTATTGATTTCCATCCAACCCGCGGTCTTCCTTTGTTCATCCATTTTCGTCAATGATAACGTCCGCTATAAAATTAGCGATCGAACGGTCATTAATATTAATATTCGAATCGAGAATTTACTTAGACTCCATTCTCTGTGTGCCTCTCGTTTCTATAGACTGAAAGAAGTCGACGAACGAGGAGTAAGGGTTTGCTCTTTACGACCTTCGCATGTCGAGACTTCGGCAAGGTCGAGAAAAAAAAACTTGCAATTCCAATCGTCCACGAAACAAAATTATAGGAATCCATCAATGTCTGCCACTCATGACAGCAACGTAGAGTACCAACAGAGGACGAATGGGGAAAAAAACGTCGTTGAGTATGGCACATGAGAAAATTACGCCCATGAGAGATATTTGAACACAGCCTAAACTGACGTTAATGGTTACTTTTTTTAAGCTCTATATCAAACAGATGCGTCTCGGCAGATCATTCTTCGTGATGTTATTTTTCATGGCAGAATTACAGAAATTGTGAGCCTCTAGGTAATTGTTGGCATAAAGAGATAAGTTACTTTTCTATTTCTTTTCAATTAAAACACTGTTTTTTTCAGTTCATCTGTTTTTAGAAATATCACTGATATTTCGCTCGTTTTGTCATTTGCACTGAAGTGACAGTTTTAAAGATACAAACAGATATATGTTCATCAGTATTTTACATTTTGGACGTCATTTAAATACTGAATTTGTAAGAAATTTCGTAAATATTACAATTTCAAATTTATATGAAATCTCATTGAATCCAATAACACCGGTCATTGGTGATTCCCATGGCAGTTAAATGGTTAATTAGCAGTACTCGATACACATAGTTATACTCGTATCTTTAATTACAAGCATTAAAAACTTTCAAATCAATATCCCTTACACTATGCTCACAAATATTCTATCTCTTTCACAAAATCCATACATTGCATTCACTTACATTGCAAAAATGAATTTATCCATAAAACGTAAATTCATTAATTAATTAGTGTCGTGGAATTCTACACATCGTAGAATGGCAAACGCGTGATATTGCAGTTGCGGAATGAATTATTAATTAATGTAAATTATCCGCGTACCGAGAGTTCACAAGTCGGAAGTAAATAAAGGCAAACGGCACGAAAGATTAAAGAAGTCTTTATTGTTGTCGATTTTCTTCAGTGATAATAATGAAAGAAAGCAAGGATCGTTTCTCGATATCTTATTGAGAAAATCAAATAAGAAAAATATGAAATTGCGAGCATGTGGTAAATTCTTGGGTGTCGGGCAGTTGCGCAGAGGACAACGCCGACTGGTCGGTTGCCGCCGGTTGGCTGACGCGGCTTGTGGCTTTCGGCTCGCCGAGCTTGCCTCGACTCGCTCAGTCGCACTAGAACCGCGCATCGACGAGGGTGTCGGGTCGTCCTCTCTCGTCGAATCGTGCTTTCCGTGTATGCGTGCATGCGTGCGTACAAAAAGTGACCACGCGAGTCTTGACACGTTGTTTCTCATATTTTTACAAAACTGTGCATCTTCTTTACCAACCAACGATCTTCGAGAGTTCATCAATAGTGGCCCTCATAACTACGGTGGACAATTATCGAAAACTATCAATCGACATCTTCACACCAGACGTATCTCCTTATTATTCCTTTGGAGCAACCTTCATAACCTCTTTGACTACGTAAGCATAAATATTACAATATCATGTAACGTGTAACGAATGACAATGGTACAAAAGAGTAAAACATTCTCTTGCCAATATTCCGGGCTTGAAATCGTAGCGTAACGATCATTGTTTTTTCCTTTTTTGTCAATTGTCGATCTGCTCGGAAACTGCCATTCGTAGTTGAAAAAAAGCATAGCTAGAGGGCTGGTTTCTCTATAACTTTGAAACCCGAACGTCATCGTTGAAGTACACCTGAACGAACTGAAAAGCGAGCCGGTGTGTATTCTCTCTTTTCTGAAAGACGATTATCCGACACGCGATTCACGTGATTCTTTCTAAACTTGCCAACACGTTTCCCCTACCAAACTCTCGACGGTTGTTTAAAAAGGATATCGGACGCCATTGAGCTTGTCGTTTCATTTTGCAGTCACTTGCTTGCGATTCAACGTTTAATAGCCTCACGTATTTGATGTACGTATATGCATACACGGAGCACTGTTCGTACTAGTAATCGGAGTATGGTGAGTGCGGGAGATAGATCGTCTTCGGTGTAATCTGCCATTGACGTGACCTACCCTAACGTAACTTTTGTTTGGGACATTGGTGCCGCGCTACGTATACCGTCTTGCTCCCTCGCGTCCTTCACTCGTCATTGCTCTCTCCCTCTTTCTCTCTCTTCCTTTCTCTCTCTCCCTCTTCCTATCTACAACTTTCTATTCCTCTCTTCGTCTACGTTGTTCCGTGTGTGTGCCACGTACGAGTGCCGACGAGGGAGCTCTGCAACTTCACACATTGACAAAGTAAGTGATACACGTTCTCGCTCTATACTTATCTATCGCCGGCACCCTGTGGCTCTTCGATTTATGAATGGGTGTCGTTCTTTCATGACCTGCGCCCGAAACTGTTCGCGAACGATCGCGAGTGCTCGCTCGCAAGAGAGGGCTCTCGTTTCGCGCATTTAAGTGGAAATGTTTTCTCTTTTGTACTTTTCTACTGGTGTTGCGTTTCGATCAATGGCAATTTTCGAATTCACTGAATTGTGCAATGCCGCGTGCGCTGTTGGAGTTATTGAGGAAAACACTCGTGTTAGATGGGTGTTACTGATTTGCTGGCGATTCTTTTTTTTCTACTTTTCTCACCGCTGCTCCTGCTTCGTTTCTATGGCTATATGTTCATTGATTAGAAATTGAATAGATTTCATTCGAAATTGTTGTGTGTGAGGATTGATGGTTTAAATGTAATTGTGTTTTATTTTTTTTAGCTCTTTGACGTTTGACTTATTTTCTTATTGAATGACCGATAATGAAGAATTAATTGTTAATCCTTTGCGCTCCGAATTATTTTATTAACTTTTTGTCAGATAAGCAAATATAATCTCGGAAAATTGTCTACTGTTGATTATTCGTTTTGATTTAATACTAGGAATAATTGTAGATACTGCGGTGTATTTCTGTTATAATGCAAAGTTATTGTTGATTTCGCAAAGTCGATAATTAGTATATGAAACATTAAGTGTCACAAAAAGCTGTGTCGAATGTAGATCGACATAGGAGTGCAAAGGGTGAAAAGAGCAATCCATTCTTGATTTCTGATATAGCGTATAACTTGAGGTGATATTAGTAGCGTAGAAATAATTGTATTTATCGTGACCCACTGTTATTTTTAACCAGTTAATTGTGTTTGACGAGTATACTCGTCATGCGTAAAAGCTACTATTGGTTATTTAAATTGTAATTTTGACGAAAACTAAACTATATTCGTAAATTTCAAGATGTTTGCAATATTTTGAGGCCATGCGGAAATAAAACGAATAACTAAAGGGTATAAATAATTTGACATATATTTATGCTCATCTCTCGATTTTTGTGACCCAAAATTCATAAGAATTTTCGCCACAGTTAACTGGTTAAAATTATGGCTCTTGGAAAATAGTAGAATTTTTTATTCTATTTCCAGTGACACTTGTTATTGTACGACAAGGGGTAAATATTACCATATTTCAAATATTTACGTAGTAAATACAGGAATTATTATGAATTACAGTTTAAATTTGAAAGAATTTTTACATTGTAGAATGAAATTGTGATCGTGTAATTTATTTAAAAGTTTAGCAACATGTTTTTGCTGCAATCATGTGCACCATCTTCTATTTACTCAATGTATATCTACATGTCGTTAATAACTAAATCTTTAGGATATAAGTACTGTAAACTCTCTAATTGTAAATCTACAATTTAATGCTTTTAGTAATTAGTATAATTCAACGTAAAGATTTATTCAACGACTAGCGATGTAACTAAGACGTCAATATTAATCACAAAATGACATTCTTAGCTAATACTCCACCCTTCTTTCTACGCGATACCCTTACTGCTGTTTGACATTCAAAAGACCGGACATATTTCTCTCAGAGATAATATCGGAAACTGTTCTTTCGATGCTATAAAAGCTAACCGGTGATTGTAATTCATACGGCACCATATTGAAATTTTCCACCGAATCTTCCTTGCGAGGGGTTCGAGCACCGAACGGCTTAGAATATCATAAAAGATGCAAACTAAAGCTTAGCCCTTTGTCGCGGTGAGTTTATAAATATTCAGAATCTCTCCCTATCGGAATTTAAACGCACGAGAATATTCAGTAATCTCATATAACTTTAATACCAACATAGAAAAGAATATTCAGCTTCCTCCTATCCATTACGTCATCCATGCTATCAAAAAGAAAGAATTCTACTTAAAAGTACAAAAAATATCACCAAAAGACCTCGAACCTATTATCAAAAACCTGAGTTACTCCACGATAAAATTTCTACCATTTTTCCCACTACACAAAAAACATTTAATTCCTCCCGTCAACTTTATCGTGTTTCGCCATTGTTCGACTAATCGCCCTTCCTCTTTCTGAGTTTCTCGCAAAGGGTCGAGTCATGGCAGAAATAATATTCGTTACGCAGAGTTCAAAGGTTTTCGCGAAAACAGAATAAGAATCCAGCCCATGATGTTGAGTTGGTTGGTGGCACATGGCGCTGAAAATAGGCGGCCCATCTTTCCCTGGCTTTCCGTTCACGAGCGGGTGTTCCAGTATCTAAAGAGAAAAAAAGACGAACGAGACATAACGGGGGTTGAAGAGAGACGCGAGGAGGATGGTGGCGGCGGGCGCTAATTGGTTAATGTCCATCATTACGGTGGCGGCCGGTGGCAGTGGTAAAGAGAATTAAAAATAGCTATCGTCCGTGTGCACAAAAAAAAGGGAACGATGGCGATGGGAGTTGGCAAAAAGCTTACTTTTGAGTCTCTTATTGAACCAGTTATTTCCAGCTTTCCCTCGCCGCTGGTAATTCAGACGTTTCTGAATGCGAAACACCCCCTCGCTGGGATACGTGTACAGAGTGTATTTACAAATTAAATTCACTTTGCAAGCCGGCATAAACGTAGATTATGCTTTCATGCAACGAACCTGATATGTGATTTTCCTCCCGGACTACGTATCTGCTGGTTTGTGTGCGCATTTTCGGCACGTCGTTTATCCTATTCTCTTCTCCGTACAATGAAATACCTTCGTGAGCTGAAATAAATGGAATATCGATGGAAATTTTGCCTTCTCTCTGTTACCATGTGGTTCCTCTCTCTTTTTGTACGTTATTCCTTTCAATGATTATGGTTTTGTTAGTATGGTCACGCGCATTCTCAGTAGTCGTTTCAACGGACACGCAGAATCGACGATTTTCGTCGAGTGGACGACGCTAAGGTCGTGGAAGCACTTCCCAAGAACGTCCTTATCGAGGTTATGCCGTGCGACCTGAGATCACGTGATTCGGCAATTAGGGGTAGTCGAGCCGTTTAGTTGATCGGCTAAAAAGAGAGAGGAGAAGAGAGAGAAAGAGGGCAGGTCTCTTACGTTGTTTTTTTTTTCTTTACGCGAAAAAATTGGCAACGAGGAAACTTTCGCTCCCTTCGACGTCGGCTGCTCGTTCTTTTCTACCTTGCTACGAGGGAACATTTCCATATATCGATTTTATGCGAATCAACGCGGACGATGGTAATTGCATTAGCTCGATGCGATTAATATAAATCAGCTGGATTTTACAGCTGGCATTACGGGACGTTGTTAAATTTCATTTCGACGATACGCGTGGAATCGTTTTAATTAAATCGACAGTCTTGCGACGATGCTGTACCAGTTTTATGAACATGGACGAGGTGGAAATTCCAAGCTAGAAATTCCAATTGATTTGTAAATAACTTTACTACCTTTATAAGGTCACTTTAAGGTTGAAAATCTAATTATAGGTTTTGCACATCGAGTTCTCATCCCTTTTTCGGATCATACTCGCCTTTTAGCCAAAGAAATTTATTCTTTCAAAGATGAGTCTCATCTTCTTGCAAATCAGATTCACCCCTTTATAGATCAAATTCACTCTTTTGCGAATTAAAATTACCTTGTGAATTATGTTAACGAATTTCTTTCGAATTTCAATCTACGAACTTAGCTATAAGTCTTTCTAAATGATCTTCAATCAATTTCAGCAGTAATATTCAAACAAATTCGTAAAACAAATTCACAAGGTGAATACAATTTGTAAAAGCAGACAAATCTAATTTGCAAGAATATGAAACTGATCTCTCAAAGGATTTTGGTAAGGAGATAAAGTCTCGGCATCGCAATTAGAGCATTCGAAATCAAATCCCCCTTCACCACAAAATTCTTCCTTTCTGACACGTATATCACAACTTCCCTGATTCAAAAATAACTCTAAAAACCATCGTTCCCTTATCATTTCTTCATTCATTCCTTTGTACTTTATATTAAGTGTACCGGAAAGTAATCAAAATCATTTTGCTGGCGAAAAACATTTATTTATTAAAGAAATCTTAAATACTAATCAACAAAATAATTTCCGTAATTCTCAAACATTTTTTGCTACCGTAAAGGTACTTGTTCGATTCCCTTTTTAAAAATGTCCTTCGATTTTTTGTTGAAAAACAATTCCAATTACGTTTTCACTTATCCAATTTTCATTTCATTTCGGTACCCCTGATACTTTAACTGTTATCTTCATGTCTCCTAGAATTCATTGTTCCATGCATAATTCCAAATCACCCAAAGTATGACATTTACGCAGAAACTACATTATACGCGTACATTTTACGCAGAAAAAAATTTCTCAAAGGTGACATAACAGTATTTTAACTCATGTCTACTTGTCACGAGTCTAACTTAAAAGGTTCACCTTCTTATCCACCATAGTCCTCTGTACGTCTTACATTTTCCTTCTCCCGGAAGAGAAGCGAGACTCTCCACTGTAGATTAGCATGCAGGTAAATGTACGCGTACGAATGTATAGTTTCTCGTCGTTTCTAATCGCAATTCGATTCCCGCAAAGAGGTAGAAAGTATGAGGACTCTGAAAGATTGGAGATAGCGCGGCCGCGGTTCGCCACTGACGTGCAAGTTCGCCAAGTCACGTGAGGTCGAGTGACTTACACCCTCGTTCTTGGTACACGAGAACACACTTATGCATCGCGGAATTCATTTTCCGCTATCGTGTGCGGTACTTTCCTACCGAGTCGCTCGCGGGATTGAAAAATTATAGATAAAAGCTCGTGCTGTGTTTTCCACGCTTTCATGAAATTACTTACCTACCGGTGTGATATTTAAATAAATTACGACACAATCCAGCACGTATTTCGTAACTTTACTGTTTATTGCTATCGTGTTGTTTCACGATGTTAGAAAATTTTGCTGTCGAGATTTTCTTATGGCTCTTGGGAGAGTTCTAGGCTCTGTCTGCCGTTTGGTGGACTGAATCTACTTATTTTAGAGAATTGCTTACGTGAGGGATTCAAAGATCTGTGCGATGGAAATGAATTTTTTTTTGATGAGTGAATCGAAAATTTTTTTATTTAAGATGTTTTCGTGTTTGAATGGAATTTGTTAATTGATTAATTGATCTTAAATAGTTTCAGATTCGAATGATATTTCATGTTGATAACGTATTTTAATCATTTTGATGTATTACATTTCCGTTGCTGAAAAGTGTAAATAATAATTTCAGTGAAGAACTTATAAATATGGAACAATGGAATGACGTTATTTGTTAAATGTTACTGTATCGTGGATATTTATACGGTTAATACGATTTTTACGGTTTCTGCTTGCAACATTTATTGGAAACTACGAGCATCAGGTGTACGTACATGACTAATGTGGGAATCAGAGGAATTGCATATATATCTTACAAATATCTGCAGTACTCTCATAAAACTTTCCCATGAGTTCTGCAAACAGTCATACTCCATTTTAACGTTAGCGTCGATATTCTATTGATTGTACTTACTTTTTGTACTCCGAGTTCTTTTCCTCGTTACAATCGCACCATCTCTGATGAATTTTTTATTTGAAGTGTAGGATAATTAACCTTTAATTTTACTAAACAAAATGAATTAATTTCATGACGAATCCAGTAATTAAAGTAAGAGTAAATGTAAGTGTATATACTCGGTCGTTTCGTGCCTTCCAGAATTATTCTGCCGCTTAGAAAATACTTCAGTTCAGTTTTTCACATCTTTCGTGAAGTTTTCTATTTAATTCATATTGATATTTAGTCTGTATTGATTAAATATAATTTTTATTTCTTAAGGAATCTAATCGGCACAGGATGTATAGCGCAATGATGATGAATAATGCACTGACAGTACCGTAGTACGAATATTAACGTTAGAGAAGTTCAACATTACCAGAGTTTTCATATAAAACATGTATCTTATGAGAAATTTCTTAAATGCAACGAAGAGGAGACGCGAGATATCCTACCCGTAATATAGGAATACCGAGAGACCATGTCCCTCCATTCTCCATCTCGAAATTCTGTCTCTCATAGAAACACCACCTAACTATGGACCTAACAGCGTGGAATTATTTAGTTTTAATTGTCTCCCACTCAATTCGCGAAAGGTAGAGAAGCACATCGCCAAAACCGGTCATTCGTACTCGTCAGGAATTTGTTTGCGGTAAAGTGCTCCTTTGACGAAAGATTCGGATCAAATTGTAGCTGGTCGTATTTACAGAAAATTAATGGTATTCCCGGCATGAGAAGCGTGGAATGCGAGGTTACGAATACCTTTCCCTCGTTTTCCTACTGCAAATTTATTTGCGCTTAATTCGCGTATAACCACGACTCTCGTATACCTTGCTTCGTTTGGAATTCTATTGAAAAGAGGCAGAAGGCCGTCACGCGATAACAATGTACAAGATAATTTCATCTTCTCTACGTGTGGCATTCAGGTAGCATTGATATCGCGAAAATTCGCCACCGCAGGGTAAAACTGTCGCGTTAGGCCAATGAGATTTGCATAACGCGATTGCGACAAAGAACGTTTTCGCTTATACGGCCTTGTCGTGCCGAATGTTTCTCTCCGTTACGTTGGAAAATTGCTGCTATCGCAACGAGAACGAACGCGACGGCGGCTCGGGTTTCGGCAATAATTAAAAGTAAAACGAACGGATTTTCATTTCGTGCTACGCGTTCGCCAACCGCCGACGAATTATAGACGCTTCGTTTATGGACGTTCGTATGCGCGCCACGATGTTTCGAGTACATTTTAGAGAAGTGTGTGATATAAAAAAAATGAACGAGAACGCTATTCGTACTTTATTCATAGAATTTGCACCTCTAAAGTTGCAGAAAAAAAATGTGTAAGGTATTCGTTTAAAGCGCAGATGCGCACAATTAAATTAACCTATGTTTGAGCTTGTATCCCATATACGTCGTGTATAGATATTGCATGGTTTTTTGTCACTTGTGGAACGTACAAATCAATGAATGAAAACAGCTGTTATTTAATTACAAGGTAAGGTGTAAGAAGAATGATTCATGGACGATAGAATTTTGAATAGTACTCGAACAAGGTACATTTCATATTTGTAATACTTCAAATTTTCATTTATTCGTTGCACATAGAAGTTTGTATTGACGTTATCGCTCATTTTCTTTCCGTTTTCTCGCATTCTTTGTATATTTTCTCATTCTCCTACCCCTACTAATTCTACTTTCCCCCTTTCTCTGTCTCTTCGCCTCACCATAGCTTCCTTCTCCCTTTGTTTCACCCTTACCCGTTGCTTCCATTCATCCACCCCCTTCTCATCTATTTTCTCCTCTCTTCCACCCTCTTTCTGTCTCAAGGCGAGACGCAATCTGCAAAATGACATTTTCCCGACAGAATAAAACAAAGTGCACCGCAAAAATGTTTTAAAGTATAATGGTACTCCTTGACCGAAATATAAGGGCGTGAGAACAGAGAAAGAGGGAGAAGAGAAAGGAAAAAGAGAGGGAGAAAAGTATCGTTCTTCAAAGGCAACGATATCGCGTCGCGATTTCTCGTCATCGCACATAAAAATAGGACTTTAACGCGTCTCCCCAAGACACAAAGCACTGATGAAAGCGTAATTTTTCGAAATGCAAAAAGGCGCTGAGGAGAGAAATTATATACCCCTTTTGAAAAGCATTCACATAAAATAGGGTGTTTAAAGGAGCCGCGCGCGACTGAAAATGCCAGCTTTGTGGAAAGAAAAAGTCATTCCGTTGAAATACTCGTATTTCATCCCTTCCGACGTTGGTATTCGGCGGGTGTTTTGAATGGTGCTCATCTTTAGAAAAGCTTCTCGTCCGTTTCTTCTGTCTAAATACCTACCTTCGTAGATCTCAACGGAGCATCCTCGAGGGAGAGCGGAGAAACTTGGTAATCACGCGCGTGTTCGTCTTCAGTATCGAACTGCCAGTAGTCATTTCGGAATCGATAGGAAAGTTCGACCTCTGCATTGCCTTCACTTATACGTCATTCGGTAACGTTGTGTTGGGGTCGATTCTCGTTACGAGCGTAGAGAATGACGTCTGGGGAGAAGTAGACAGGTACTTAATACGATAATTCAGGGAAAGGGTCGGTCATTTCGAAGGAATATGACGCAAATAAAAAGGCTCGTCTCGATATTACTTTCTATCTCGTTCTCTTTAAATTCAGACATCCCCTTTTATCTTCCTTGCGACGTTTCAATGATAACAATTGCCATTTCACTCGATGACATTTGTCGCCTTATTTTTACGTTTTACAAAAAATCCAAATTCTTCGCGACACTTGTACAGAATGCTTTTATATGTTCTTTAAGCGAGTAACTGTGCTTGGGAACAAATCTGTAAAGGAATTTTCAATAATTTTCACGTCAATAACAACGCAGTGCATATCGCAGGATCGGTATGGCATACAAAGTTCGTTGCACTCATGCGTTCCAAGTTAAGAGGTAGGTTTTCGTTGCACGCGCTTTTTCTCAATATCGTCGAAGAATCCGGCAAGCTTTATTGAAAATTCGTATGGAAGACGGCACGATGAAAGCGAATGTTGCAACGACTCGTGCGTTAAACCCCTTGGAAGGATGTGAATATTTTAAACTCCTCTTGGTATTCCCCTTATGTTGCCATTGGCCACGCGGTCTGCCGATTCGAAAGAGGTTTCAGAAGTTGCTAGCAACAATATCGTTCCTTTCGTTGTTGCTTGTGGTAAAAGTACAATGTACTACGAAGGGATATAGGACAAAAAAGTCTAAAAGAGGGGGAAAAAAGGGAACACAATAGAGTAGGACAAAGAGGCGGAAAAAATAGGAAGACATGGAGAACGATGGGGATTGCGAGAGAAAGAAAAAAAAAGACGGCAAAGAGTTTGAATAGGGAATGAAAACGACTGAGATTTTGGAAAACAGATAAAAGACGAGCAAGAAGAAAAGAGAGAAAAAGAGCGGGAAGAGACGCAGGTAAAAATGAGGGAGGAAGACAAAGTAAGGGAGAATACTACCAGGGTAGAAATTGAGAACACTCCTAGAAGATCCCAGGGACAAGTTTGGTAGGGAAACTCGTAGCATGGAATTTCCGCGTAAATTCCGCGGAGCGGCATACCGTCTTTGGCTAAGCCGGCCCTTGTTTGCGGAAATTTCGCTTTTTCTCCGGTCCGACGCGCATTTTCTGCACGGCAGTTGAAAAGCGGCGGCGTTATCGCCACACCGCCGGTTGGAGGATAATTTATGTGTTTAAAACGGGGTTACGGTCGGAGAATTGTAATTAGAAGCAGGGAGGCGCAATTATTAATCGCAGCAAACCATAAATTAAACGTGAATTAAAAACGAAGCCGATGTTAACTCGCTTGAAATTCCAAGGTTTGAAAACGTGCCGGGAGCGAAACGGTTCGACGAGAAAATTGAGGCAGTTCTTTTTAAAGTAGGAAGGATAACTTTTCCAGCCAAGTTGCTGGTGTTTCCGTGTAAACCCTACGGCACGTCGCACCTGTTTCAGAAATTGATGCTTCCAGGAGACTCCCCTGGGTTAGGACGGGAGTTTCTGCTAAATAAGAGACTCTGGCAAGCTTAGTCGCGGGAGTTTCGAAATTGCGGTCATACTTGGCTCTATCGATGACTGACCACGTGCAGCTACGATCACTGTTTCTGTAAACAATCGGTTTCTTCTGGGCCTATTTCCTCTTTCTTGTGTATTCCTTCTTTGTCATCCATTTCTTCCTAGGATTTGTTATGAATGAAATTTTGCATCGATATCTACGTTGGAAATAATTTACTCCAGCATTTCTGAAAGTTGGTTCAGTATTTCATAGCAACTTTGCTTAAGTTTTATCTTTCTCAGTTACATTTAAGTTAATTGTGTCTTCTATCGAAAGCCTTAGAGTTCTGGGAGTTGTATCATTTGATCGAACCCATTGGGGCAATTTATCGAACTCATTGAGAATAACAATTTGGAGCCAAGGAGGATTGGTACTAGGAATCCTCAATTTCCCAATTAATGGGCTCTAGTTGGAATCCTCTTGGCGTCATCTCACGGGAATTTCTCTCGGGCTATATGTTGTATGTATAGTGTTGATAGTTTGCAACTCGCGTAAAACTGTCGACGAAATGACCACGAAAGTCGAAGTCGAAAATAGAAAAATATCGGAATTGGTATGACGACGACGACGACGGTGAATTCAACTCCCAATTAGTACGACTCGAATTCCCTCGTCGTGTCTCGGAAACTTTTCTACGTGACCTGTTTATTGTAGCTTCGAAATTCACTTGAAATTTTATACACACGATTGTATAACTGTACCTAACTGTTAATGATACAAAAATATAGAAAGAAGAGTAATAACAAAGATTAGACGATATATTTCGAGTACGAAAAATTGTACAAAAATTTTTCGAAATATTCAGAAATATGATGTAATTGCCAATGACAGAAGGATGAAGTCTATGATAGATTGAATTTGATCGAATTTTCGTTCATCGATATCAGAGAGGAATTCGGTAGAAATACGAATAGATAGAACGAAATGACGATATCGCACGGTGCTCTGTTTCATTTTGGTTACACGGTATAATGTGCAGAGAAAAATTACGGGGGCGCACTTCGCTCGAAGCTTTATCGCATTTTAACGTCACCGCACGGGCCAATATTAAACGCGATATAAACGGCTGGTCGTGCCCAATTTGGTACGGAAGCGAAATGAGAATAAAAAATGTTCCACCCGCTGGAGGGTTTCGGGTGCTGCAAAGTACTCCATGGGTGCGTTTTATTTTACACGACGGACATGCCGTATCAGCGGTGGAAAGTGGAACATGCCGGTGTTGCGGCTCATAGGCCAGATATTTTCATACCTTCGTGGTCGTTTCTCTGTTGGGCTTTCCTTCTTTCTTTTTTCTCTACTTCCTTTCTCACTCTTTTTCCTCTCTCTCTCTCTCTTTGTCACTCTCTCTTTTTACCTTCCTTTCTTTTTCTCTCTGATCTCCTCCTGCACGGAGACGAGCGAATATTTTACACGAACTGATATTATGGGACATGTACGCCAGAACGGTATAAACGATATCGCGAAAACGTTCCGCAGAGATTCTTCTGATTTTTCATAGCCGACTGCCGAGGGAAAATAGAGAGCTCGTTCGAAATGCATTATCTGCGAGCGCGCGTTGATATCGCGTCTACGCGAAGACACGAAAAGCTTGTTACACGGAGAAAAATACGGTTGCATTCTCTGCTTTTATATCTGCGTCGTCGTTGCTACCGAGGCGAATTAATCCGCGACTTCAATTCGACATCGTATACTCGGTTATTAGCTCTTTGCTGCCTGAATTATTTTTCCAGTTTGTTGGTATTTCGTTGAATTTAATTTAATGATGACCTTTAAATATGAAATATTTCATTTTCCTCGATGGTATAGCAATGAATGAAAATATTTAAGCAGATAATAATTAAGTACATAGATATAGAAAAGAATTATTAATGCCCATGGTAGAAATTAATTGAATAGAAAATTAATTATGATGGAAACATGTATCGATTTCACCTCGATATAAGAACGCTAATGGTGAATTTTCGCATGTAACGTTAACTATATTAAAACACGTGAAAATAGATTTTATCGAATTCGTACGAGATTATTGGCTCGCTGGACGTGCCCATCAAAAGGTAATAATCATGGAATTACAAATTGTACTAGATTTAACACAATTAAGTGACTTTATCTCCGTTAATTGCGAATTTTTTCGATCAGCAAAATGAGTTACATGAGAAACTAATCGAAATTATATTGAGATTTTCCACCGTAACAACGTAGATGCTGCATCAAGTTATCTAAATGGATTCGATCGTCAAGAGAATTTTCCATATCTAGACGTATTTTTACGACATTGCAGGTTTTCCTCAAATTCCGATAGAATATTGCGAAACACATCTAGGGTACTCGTAGATTTCGTTTTACCGTCCACAGGAAAGCCGTAAACCTTTCCGTTCGATATGAGAAAAACGTATCGGTGAGATTTTTTCGCACTCTTTTCGCGGGCCGGTTAAAGAGAGGAAATATAGAGCTCGTTGAAGGTAAATTTTCGCGTGTCCCGCTTTCGAGAAAATCACGAGGTACCGTCGAAGGGTTTTCAGGAAGTACGGCCACGTACTCGTCGTTAAATTAAGCCGAACGGTCCGGTTCTGCAAACAAATCGAGCTACCCTGAAAGAGGGTCGATTGCCTCTTTGTTGCGCCCGGTTTTCAGAGTTTCTCAATAATGGAGAAATCGAAGCTCGACTCGTTCCATCGAGTCCTTGGTACGACGCTTACGAAGCCTCGTCCCTTGCTGTTTTTTTTTTTCTTCTCTGTCAACTATCCAACTGATAAGTGACTATAGACTCACAATTAGATAGGAAAATCTCAACAATACCTATCCTCTTTCTTTTATTTGTTCAATTCAATGTCGTGTTATGTACGTACGACTGTTTGGAATTTCGTGCGTTTGTATTGTGTTTCAATGTGTACCACTGACGAATTGGAATCGAACAGTTGGTGGAATGCGATTATTCGAGCGAAGAGATTCGACTATCACGCGAGAGGTTGTGGCGACGACGCGAATTGAACGTCGGACTTCGAAATAGCGAGTACCAGTTCCTGTCGACGTTGTCTCTGTGAAATTTCTCTAAAACTAAATTCTAAGCAGAATAACTATTGCAGTTCGAATCCAACGTAGGAAAGCGATAGTACGCCTGTTAGTAGACGATAAAGGTAGTGTATCGAACTCCTAGATAGTGATCATCAGTTTGTATTTCCTTACCTTCAGTTTTATAAAATCCTTCCCTTGTCTTATTTTTTAGAGTCGATATTAAAATAAGTTTCGTACATACTTTGAACTATTTATTTCCAATTATCATATATTACTTTATAATTTTGTAAAGCCACCCCGAGGTGATCGCCGATTTGAAGTTGAGCTCAGTAATTCGAGGGACTTCGAGCCTTTGTATTCCGTGTTGCTCGATCCTCCATTTGTTATTGTTATTATTTTGTATTTCGGCTTTAACTGCCATGGTAATTTTGCTTAAGACCTACAGATTTAGTCTGGTATACAATCTCCACAGTTATGATATATTGATCGAAAAGTTAGGGAAAATGTGCCCCTGAGGTGATGAGGAATTGTACTGGAGCCTGCTAATTGGAAGTTCGAGAATCTCATTCCTCTCCTAACATAACCACCTTGGAAAATTTCTTTCATTTAATATAATAAACATCGCGATTTATAAATCGACATAAA
The DNA here is from genome assembly GCA_910591515.1 of Cerceris rybyensis. Lineage (NCBI taxonomy): Eukaryota > Metazoa > Arthropoda > Insecta > Hymenoptera > Crabronidae > Cerceris > Cerceris rybyensis. The sequence goes on from OU342790.1 coordinate 14,968,661, forward strand.
ACTTCATATTGTCGATGAAAGATTGGTGAGAGTGGAAATCAAAATCCTGCAAAACGGCTGGCTTACAGTTGATTATCGAATATTTCGTAGGTGCAATTGTGATTTGTGTTTTGTGTAGAGATATAAAGCAGTGCGTTTTACGAGGGATTTTTACATTATACGGTGACGTTTTTCTTAATAAAGCTGGCCGAACGTAAAACTTATATAGGCGCTTTCTTTTCGAGAGTTATGGTTAAGCAAGTACGACGGTAAGCCGAAGTCGCGGGTCAACGAAGTAAATTTACGCCGATGAGAAAATTCCACGTGTATTGGATTGGCCGATGGAATGGAATGAAATTTTCGTAAACCCGTTCTAGAATAAAATCGAATTCACGGTTGCCTTGGCCAAGCCTCCCGGTTGAAATTACGACGAATCGGTCTGATATATACGACGTCAAAATTTTTCTATGGCTTTGATTATTGTGTATTGGCTCGCGAAAATATATATAGAAAAAAAGTCGCAAAGGCATAAAACTGTCGGGACGAAATAGATTTCGTACCGTTTGATGCAGAAAAATCTCAAAAGAATTTCATTCTCGCATTGCGAAAACTGTGAGAAATTTTCTCTCCACAGTTCGATCACGTTTCACTGTAATCGTCTGAACCTATTTATAATCTTCAAATTACATCGAAATTTTTCTATTTTATTCCAACAAAACATTTCATTATACGTGAGCAATCACAATTTCTTCAAGATCATAAAGAAAAATCATAGAACTACTTAACCATCTTCAAAACGAATTGTAAGGAGAAAGAATTTGAAACCTCGTTAAAATAACCCAACTTTTTCTTTCTCAGAAATCAATTTTCCGTGACACGTAACAATTACAACGAAACTCGCATTTATTCGTGCATCAAACAATGCAATCAGACTCGCGTGTCCAAGTATACTGCTCGATACGATTTATCATTATCTTGGTACGCCATCATTTTGGCAAGATCGTCGAATTATTCAACTTTTACGACTATTAAACGGTATATCGATTTGTGGCTAGCCAGGCTAAACGACCGAGCACGGTGATCCTAGCAATAATTCGGACTAACTACCGGATTGGATCATAAGTGAATAATGCGATGTCGTCTATAATTCAATCTTGCTAACGAACCGTCCAACGATCTCGACGAAAGGTTTCGAACGTTCGATATTCTGCGCATCGAATGCAAAGAATACAGCTGTCCGTTCGTTTGTCAATTTCGGATAATAAATCTCGGGGTTCTGTGAGCACTCGATAATACCGTAAATCACAAACAGAGCGTAGATAGGGAAAGGGCGATGGTAGGAGTAGCTATTGAATTAACACAAACCTCTCTACCCTTCGTATAGAGTCTGTTTTATCACGAAGAAAAGAAAGATGGATCGGTGTATAGGCCAGCGACAGAATCCTTTTGGTATTAAAGTTTCTTCGATAAAATCTTGGATTGATCGATCGGTACCACCCGACATGGTAAATTTACTGTTAATACTGTAATAGAAGTATGGAATGATTAAATGTATTGCTTTGCGGTTGCCGATAATTCTCACGTTGGAAATCTTTTAATATTTCATCTGATATGTTCCATAAGAAAGATAAGTTGGATGTTTGTAAAGGTAGCAGTGAAAAAGTATCTGATATGCCGGATAATTTGAAAAAGTAATCTCGCTTGTTCTTCTATTATATATCTTAAAGTATCTTCCGCCTTTTCTTATTCAGAGAGCTAATACCGTTCATTTAAAAAGGCAGGTCGTTTCTCGTAATCTGTTGCCGTTTTTCCTCGTACTTTTTCTCCCCTCGTCATACACGTTGGCAGGTTATTTCAGATTTACTAGCTCCTCCGTACTTTGGTAATTTTCCTTGCGGAAAAGTCTCGGCATTGGATTACAAAACGGAGAGGAAGAGGTTGAAGGGTTCGAATAACGCCGTCAATAAAGTCTTAATTGTCACACCGAGCACGGTTGATCGTGGAAGTGGCCTTGTTAAACATCGAACGGTATATATCGGCGATCTCTGCGAATGACGGGAGAGCTGGAAAAATCGTGATTTAAACGACCAGCCCTCTCTTTCATCCACCCTAGAGTCACTCCTACTACCACCCTTCGGTACGTTCAATGCTCTCCTACGTTTCGTTTGCCCGATCTTTATTATTCCTAGCGACCCGGTCGTTCGCTTCGCTCTCTTTGTTCTTTTCTTCCCCGAGGAGTACTCACGCACGCGCTCACACTCTCTTCCAACTTGTGATTCTCTAAAAGGTTCTCACGCGTTCCCTGGGATTTACTTTCTTGATAGGTTTTCAAGGGAAATAGGAAATATCATCGTTCTCGCGCGAAACTCAAATGAATTCCATCCGACAAAGGTTCTCGCGCTCATCAACGCCGGGGTACTGTTGGCAGCTTGAAAGTTGTGTCTTCGTTAAACCCGGCATGATGCCAAAAAAATTGAACGATTAGCTATTTCGGCAGCTTTTCGAAAGGGAGATACGAACCCTGCGTATAAACCAATGGAGATAGAAATTTTTGCTTTATAGCACATTAAAGGAGACACTTCCACGATTCCAACGAGACAACAATCATCCCACTACGACATTCAGAGACCAAGATATAGAATATCAAACTTTACTGACCCCCCGCATCGTGCCGTACAGAAATTCGACTTCTTCGACTTTGATGTTAAATATCTCAGCCATTTTTGGGCCGATCGTGATTAAACTTTTTTCTACGTCTTCTTTCAAGCCTTGGCTTTCGATCGACGTCAACAAAATCATTTTCTAAACATGAGTTTCTGCGTCAGGCGTCCGAGACCGAAAAATGTGGCTCACACTTAAAGGAATAAAGATCGAGTCTTTTCGATGGAAGCACGTGAAAGTAGACACTTTCACAATTAAAACGAAAAAAAAATTATCCCTCTGCGATGTCCAGAAGCTGAGAAACGCTTTTTTGAACTTTGACCTGTACCGTTCGAACGCGTTCCCCGGCCGCCCTGACCCCCGCATCGTGCCGCACAGAAATGCGACTTCTTCGACGTCTTGGTTAAAAATCACTAGAGAAAAAATTCCACTTTGAGGTTTGTTTTAAAACAATGTAACTGCGTAATACTACTTCATCGCCAAGTTTCATCATGATTCCCGTATATTTTGAAGACTTTTATTCCAATTTTCCAAGGGATGTCTCCATTGGTGGTCTTTCCTCGAAGTATGCGCAATCGCAGACAAGTTCGCTATCTAGTCACGTAGCGATACATTTTATTTCTCTTTATATTTTACATAATCGACAATTTTACATAAGTGCATAGACTATGATGTGAAGTTTAATCGAACTTAGCTTGCGTTGTCATGACAACGATGACTCGGAATTTCTGTATTCCTGAAAATTAATGATTCTTTTTACCTCCAACCACGCCTGTATTTAGCATTACTCTCTTTCTTTCCATCGGGTACGATTCCTTTGACGTGCCGCGATAGAAACGTAAGAACGAAAACGTTCTTGCTAAGAGTCCTGCGAATACTTTCCATCCTGTTCTCGCGGCTACGCCCACAACGTTTATGGGTTTTAACTACACGACACTTATCGCCACGAAGCTTCAATTAAAACGTCGAAGGGCAGATTAGAGTCACTCGAATGACGGCTTAATCGAAAGATTACCCATCGTCAACCTGTTCTCCGATCGGCGATGAAACGTGCCACGAATGCAAATTCCATGTCTCACAACGGGCGAGATTATCCTACCGTCTTGACCGCGCCTCTTCCACTTACGAGCTCATGGGGCCCCGTTTTTTTTTCCCGCGTCAAAGGGACCGCACAAAGCACCACCGGGCCATCATGTCGGATTCTTTCGCAATCAACGAGAATTCGCAATCCACACGTTCATTTCCGACTGTCGTTCCCTTTTCGTGCTACCTGGCCGTATCAGTTTTTTACTTGAAGGCGGAGCCGCCAATCTCCTTCAAGATTACCTGCGAATGTTTACGCCGCGTTCCGATAAGCGCCTCGATATCGCATTACCTCCTGGTAATTATAATTAAACTCTTACTAATAGTTCGCTCGGAGAACGGTGCAGGACGTTATAACTGCGTCCGTGTATTAACGAACTTGAATAGGGCGTTCAATTAAATGCTACTTAGCACAACCAATCCCGATCTCTCTGAACTGGCGTCCTCCTCTTCGCTCACTTTCGATGGGGCTTTCTACCACGTTAATCACCATCTCCGTACTATTCCAAAGTGCGCTTGCACCTCACACCGTCCAATGAACCGTGCATAGACCGCGGAAGATGAAATTATTCGATGATTCGTAGGCAGGCTCTCTCATCTTCGATGGAACATCCAACTAGATGGTGCGGTATGCTGTTCGAACTCATGAGTTACAACTTGTAATTCGGCAGCTAAAGACATTAGTAGTCCGTTTAATGCACGTTTGATGAAGATCAATGAATCGTATTTGACTATTATCCTTTATAAGCTTAAAACGTTTCGAAATTTCTGTTTAGAGATGAAATACCATTACCACTGTTTCGATGCGTAGGAAGTAGATCGATCTCTCGTTGAATATGTTTGTCGATGCAGATATTGCGTGTTTCATGTCGCTTTCGAGAGTTTTAAAGGAAAAAGTTTTTTTTTGAACGGTGTTACGGGATTAACAATGTTTTCCGGATGATCGCGTTGACCCAAATCTGTGAACTAATGAATATATTTCAACTCCAATTGCCGAACTCCATACGCTTGAAAGGTCGCTCGCGTAGTCGTTTGTTACGGTATCGGGTGAAATACTGTCTGATCTGTAACATCTGTTTCTACTCACTATCGAACAAGCGAATATTTAGTATTTTGCTCCGCATCGACGGGAATACGCGCGAGTGTTTCCCCGCGTTTCTCGTTTATCCTCGAAATTGGTCATCCATCAATCCTTGTATGCCCGACACGAGGGAGGGTGCATTGAAATATTTCGCATACTTATAGTCGTAAGTCTCGTATTTATATTTTCTCTCTACACTTTCAAACGTAAAGTGTACGATTGCACGGTAAATACGACTGAAAATAAAGCAATTTCATATCACGAGAAATTATTGCGGCACGATTTTTATTTAGTTATAAATCGTGTACGTTTCTATTTGAAACACAATGAAAAGATTGTTATTCCATCTCGTAACTTTTGTCTTCCAATTCTGTCACGTACCAACGTTTTTTTTTTTCACTCTTAAAAATAAATCACCACGAAAGATACTTTTATCAGGCAAGTATTTTCAACTTTCAAGAATTAGTTTTCTTTTCAATCATATTCCATATACTTGTTACACACATCAGTTTCAAAAACAACCATGAAATCTACGGAAGGCCGATCGATCTTCGTAATTTCGATTTCCTCTTCCCCAGAAAAATTCATCTCGCCGTATCTTTTTCACCACAAAGCCCAGTCCCATACGAGAAAACTGAATCTTCATCGACCCATCCAGCCTCTCCATCACTATCCATTTTACCGGATATTTTACAGCTTGTTCCCCTCGAATCCTCGAAAGAACGGCGATACCTTCTCAGTTGCATCGTTCCAGCTGAATGCACCTAGCAATACTTCATTGCAGCTTTGACGCGCGGACTCTGACGGCACACAGGTGCAGAATCGTCACGTCGTTGCGACAGCTGCGGCTATCTGACAGGTTGCAATGGCGCCAAGCACGCTGTTTAACGATAATTATAACACTGCCATTTAGTGGCCATACGGCTGTGTGCGCGCACGTGTTGCCAGTATTACTGGTGAAAATTTTAAGCCTAGGATTGTTCACATCCCTCTGCCTGAATTCGCCATTTGAGTTCCAGAGGTCAGTAAAAAAAAATCTCGTCGAAAAAAAACCCAAATAGCGCAATAAGCGCTTTTCTTAATTGAGTTTGAAGAGAGCCAAGCAGCTTTAAAATGCATGTTTCCATTTGCTAAGTAATGGAATCACCCTTCTTTTTGTGTCGATGGGTAAGTGCAATTTATTGTAGTTGGGAAAGTGATAGGACGTATTGATAGATAAATGCAACTCTATGGGCTACTGATTTCTTACCTTCTCCATGACTTTGTCTAACAATTTTCTAAGGCACAGTTATTTATAAATGAGTTCAAATGTATTTGGGGCTCAAACGGTTACAAATGTTGTTTTCTTGGAAAATAGGGCATTCCGGATGCTCCACTTTCTCCGCGTTTGTTTAATCCTATCAACGTGTAATTTCGTTCGTTTATCATCGATATTTTCCACCCGACGTATCTGGAATTCTGAAAATTTCGCGATACCATGTCGTTTCGAACGTCCGACATTAACGCGTTGTCTCTAATGGCGCGATGAATTATGATAACTGACGATGAAATCTGTCGTACGATGTTCGATGCAACGTCATTCTTGAATGCGTAGGCGATGATTATTGAGTAGAATATTTTACCTGTATGTATGATATTTTATAAATTGCATCGGAAGCGTGTAGATATCAGCCGGAAAATCGAAGTCGATGATTCAATATAGGAATTGTAATTAATAACTGGATATTCGGTAACGTTTCACGCTTATCAGATCGGCCATTGCGAACGTTTCGATAAATATGTGATACAAGCGGGTGGACAGTGATTTGATTATAATTTAATTAAATCGCAAAATCGTTTTAGCGACAGGCTGTTTAAAGTCGAGGGTGCAATCGCGTTCGCGCGTGAAATTTTGCATCGGTAGGTGATACTTGGACTGGATTGCGTCGATTAACGATTAAACGCGCAACGATCTAAACAGTGAGAAGCGTGACGTTCTGGCACGGCTACAATGGTGCAAATGACATTGCCGAACGAGAATTATAATAGAATCGGGGAATTGCACCGGTAAAGACAAAAGGCCTCTTTTGTCGTATTCGGTACTTGGAGCTGTTTGTTGTTTCCCTCTCAATTAATTCTCATGATACGCGTAATAGAGAATATTCTGATGATTTAATACATTCGCCGGTTATTCCTAGTCCTCTCGTCTAGGTGTTACGTTAATTTACGCTTGCTGCAAACTGTGCTATTATAATATGCACCGTTTTTCATTATTTCTTTGCAATCGTGGCATCTATTTAATCACAGGAAAACAAGAATTTCTCTATTACATTTAACGTAATTTCTTTCTCTCTGACACTATTCAGAAATGTTTAATTACTTTTCCAATACTAAGACAAAGATTTTATTAAAGTCTTTTCCAATAATTGTAGGCTGAATGGCGATACAAAGCAAGAGATAATCTCGGGTACACGACTGCTTGCTAAAATGATGGTGAGGATTTCCTCATGAAGTTTGTCGGTAATTGCGGTAAGATCGTTTCCATGGATGCACTTCCTAGTGCATGCGTATTACAGAAGCGGCGCATAAAACTTTAATGCTGAAACTTGGCATTATTGGCTGGATTATTGACTAGGATTACTCTCGGCATATGAAGTGCACTTACCGAGCATATAATTGAGTGTATATCGAGGACGTTACGATAATTTCTGTTTTCCGGGCATAAGGTAATGCATATCGCTCTCATCCCATCCAAGTCGTTGAACCTACTAATTACACTCGATAGTCACGTTGTGCGTTTCGAGTGCATGTAAAAGTGCAGTTAAACGACCGTTGTAACGGGCTGATTCGTCTCTTTCTCGTGCGTTAAATTCCTCGTACGAAAATATGGCTGTTCGAGGGACCATTTGTAGTAGAATACTCGATACGAGGATTCGAGTATCGATACATTATCAATGCACCGTGGGAAGCTTCAAAATACCGCCATCTCGCATCCGTACGGTTTACTCACGGGGATTATTTTCGCCACACGTGGAGGATAAACTGTGCAACTGAGAGGCATATCGATGAGATTGGAACAATTCGTACCAATAATGTCGTTATAACGCTGGGGGTGAGATATTTTATTTCTCTGGTTATTCCATTCTCTCCCTTTCGCTCTTTTTCACTGTCCTTCGAAACGATCGGGGCGAGGTAAGAAAATAAAATATTCGCGGTACAGGTTTCCACTTTGCATAAATTTCCACCGATAGGTCGAATGTATTCCCAATGCATATTCCTGACTAATAGCAACTGCCATCGGAAATAAAGCGAACGGCACAATTCTCGGCATGTTATCATTGACGCGTGTGAAATTTCAAAGCGGGAACTCGTTTTAATCACGCGGTTCGCTCTCGGGGATTATTTTTGCCATATTCAGAGCGCCGAGTGTACAATCGAGAGACACGGATCAGAGATACCCGGCGATAGTTCGCCGCGTTTGTATTGCTGTTGCTCTGGCGAGCTCGTTTCTTCCCTCAAATTACAAGCCCGGTAGAAAGAGCGAGGTGTTACTACTGTTATTATTCATAGTCGCCTGGTTTCGTCTCTATGAATATTTTTTCGAATATTTTTTTTTGTGCCTTCCCTCGTGCCTCGTTTCCTGGTTACACCGGAACATTACTTTCGTATTGAAAGATCGTCCAAAACGTGCACACGGTTATTTGACGTATGAATTACGCTTACAATTCTGACGTGATGAAAAAAAAAGATTGCTGGAGATCGGACGGTATTTGTACTGCAATTTGTGTATAATGTTCTTTGTGGCTGTGATTCGGTGATTTCGATGATTTGGTGAATGAAGAAACGTGATTTTCTTATACAGCTTACAAAGCGATTTGGTGCACAAAGAGTAATGTAATTTATTCCTATCAATAGTTTGCACAAAAGAGAGATAGCTAGTGTTATTGAAGAGACGTTTCTATCTCTCTTACCTGTCGCTCTTATCGTTGAAATAAGAAGTACCTTAACTCTTTGCGGTCCTATGTCGAGCACTACTCGACATAGATTTTCACTTCATTTTGTTTCCTGACAATTTAATATCAACTTTCCAATTTCACAATGATTTTGTAATATTACCTAAATATCCGTCAATACCTCTAGTTATTGATGTAATTTTTAAAAGTGAATAACTAATGATAAAAAATATTGTGAAATTAAATTCAGTTAGCTCAGTAGCAATATCAATGAAATAATTCGGACTGCAAAGAGTTAACGTATTTCCATTGAAATCTTGACATACCCCTAAACCTCAATATCAGTAAAATTTCCTTTAATTATAACATTAAATATCTCCATTGTTCACAATTTGAAAGCTTCCAATACTTTCTAAAAACTGGAAGTATCCTCAACGAAAGGAACACTATAAATGATCCATCATCCGTGCGCTCCCCGACGATTCGAAGCGTTCTCCAAAATGGCGGACGTCGAGCCATCAAATTTTCAATGTTAGTCGCAGATAAAATCGTTTACTCGTCGCAATTATGAAACACTGCCAGTTAAACAGGCTACAGAGTTTCGAGAATTATTTTCAACTCCGCAACAGCGCATAATTGCGTATGCACCCGCCATGGACGTTACGATAGTTTCCGGTTTCATTGGAACGCCTCGGCGCATGCGCGCGTGGTGCGTTCGTTTTGCCGATTCGAGTCGTTGAACCGTACTCTCGAATTACGCGTATACTGCATAAGGCAGCACGGTGCCGTCGATTAATTCTGAAAAGCTCGAAAGCGCCCCTGGCGACGTCGGCGTATTATGCGCGATCGGGTAGACGGGCGAGGACTGGAGTTTCCGTAGGGCGTGTATGTGCCGCGGAATGTCGGAAGCCGAACAATGTTGGCGCCGATGTAATTGTCACCTGCGAATATCGGCCCTCACAGTCTGACGAGCGCATTATGTATTACGCGTGGATTTTGGAAACGAGTCTAGACGTGCCGTTTTTATGCGATTTTAAATGGGGATGATGTCGATTGGGGATGGAAAGCTGTGGTGCTTTTGTTAGAGTCAAAATAAAGGGCTACGATATATTGGAAGTGGATACCTGGATGTTGATGCAAGGGGGGGGGGGGGGTTCATGGTTGCATGAGAGAGAGAGACAAACTAGAGGTAACGAGAGACATGGTAATTGGCGGAATTGATTGCTGGTGCTTTAGCGTATATCGTGTGGATGATTTAAGAGGTAATTGTTACGGCAGAGTCTTAAATAGTGGAGTTAGATAAGAGCAGTCGTTTGATAGATCAGAAGTCTAGGTTTGGGTAGGGTTCTTAGCGATCTGATTATTTTTCTTGTATCTAATTGATCGTAGTTGAAACGACAATGGATGCAGAATTCGATATTAATTTTGAGCATTTTGAAAAAAATATGATAATTGATTGGGTGAAATGTTTAGGTGAGATCAAAGCTTCCTTTGATCTAGAAAGTTTAGAATTGTTCCAGTAGAATCAGCTACGTCCACCGATCTTCGCATGAGCGGAAGAAATTTTCTCCGGGAAGGAAAAATTGCTTGATTAAAGGTACAAATGGAAATTCAGTGATTCCACAGAATCACATTTTGCCGTTGTTTCTTGTCAAAGCGGCACGGCAAACAACAAGACGAATGAATGTTCGCAATCTTGACAAATGCAAGAAGCTCCAGTTCTCCAGTTGCTTTACGCCCGCCGGAAAACGTTTGTCAAGTAGATCTGAAATATGGCAGCATACCGTCCGACAATATTTAATTGCTCCTTCTGCCAGAATGAATTACAACTGTGGCAATAATGGTGCGTGATACAGGGAACATCGTCGTAACGAAGGAAAATTCATTCTAAATGAAAACATCCGTGTCTTATTTCCATAGGACGATTTATCGTGCGGCGCACAGTGGGGCCGTTGCACGTAAAAGCGGCAAAAAGTCTTTTTATACGAATATACCCACAATGAAATAATATTTCGCTAATAGTTAATGGCACATATTGGCCACAATTTACCGTGATTTTTTTTAACATTTGTCGATTTTTAACACGACTACATGGTTTTGAAATAGGCAACCTCTAAATCGTCCAAAATTAAAGTCGTTGTTTATTATTGCCTTGGTTCTTCAAATTAAATGATGAGTAATTGAACTAAGTGTACCTGGTATGTATTTAAATTCCACCAAAGAACATTTTTATATATTTAACATTTTTTAAGTTATAACTAATTGAACATGTTCAATTTTCATTCTATTTTTTAATCATGAATGCAGTGTGATGCCGTGTTCATTTTAATTGCTTTCTTTAGAGTGAAGCCTTACCTTTTTTTTAAAAAAAAAATTAGCTGCTACTATCTGCGTATTTAGAAAATACAGAGATAAACATTTGTTGGCGCACCATGTGTCACAGTGGTCCGGAGCGTGAATTTAGCTGGTCACGCACCTTGCGCAGTTTTCAATCTTTTTCAACTCGTCACCACGGGCTCAAAATACATCGGATTTAGTTACAAATTTGTATTTTATTATTTTTTGGGTCGCTGATTACGAATCTGAACTCAAAAATTTTAAAAACAAAATGGCGGTTGATATATAGAGGGTAGCTATGTCAAGTACGCATTTACAACATGGGATTAACTTTTTGCCTTTTTCTAATTTAATCAGTTTGTACTAAAAGCCCTTGAAAAATTGACAACGTTTACCTGAACTTTTCGTTCATATTCTTTCCTAAAGCGTATATAACGATCAGGTACGCAGATGTGTCCAAGGGTGGACACATTGCTCGCAAACGTTCTAACATTTTGGCGAAACTATGCAATACTTTTTAATAATTATTGTTTCTATTTGAAGAGCATTCTTCGACGATAAAAATTCTCGTGTCAAACATAAAATTATTGTGTGTAGTTTATTCAAAAATTAATATTGAAAAAATGAAAGAAAATCGTCGAAGTTTTTTATCTTTTGCAGACAAAAACTAAAAAGTCCCACTAGATCCCACTCTCTGATTAACGACACTGTTTTCTGTGATCCTTCCCCTAAACGATCTTGTAAAAAATTAATCCGACCGGATCCGCCTCAGACGCATTTTTATTGTTTAAAGAGTCGCGCGCACCTCGGCAAGGCGCTGCCGCGGGACAGTCTCATAAACTTTTGGTAGATATAACAATGAAGAACGCAGGTAGACGCACGAACTTTTTGCAGAAATAACTTCTATATAGTATGAGGAATATATGTGGAAAGTTTTAGCCGAATACCTTTCGATACTTTTAAGTTAATTAATTTTTAAGTGAACCCTGCACCGCTAAGTATAGGATTCTCTTTCAATCAATTAACCTAGCTTATTCCTCTCTGCTCGCAACCTGGCAATAAAAGCGACGAAGTAATAAAAGTGACGCTTTAGAATTCTTCGTCCTTGTTAATGCTAAAGAGGTTTACTTTTTATTGCGCTGTATCTGGAAGAAATCTAGGAATGATTTGACCGCGTGACCCATTGGGTCTCTACACCTGGTCTCCGTTATATACGCTTTAGGAAAGAATATGAACGAAAAGTTCAGGTAAACGTTGTCAATTTTTCAAAGGCTTTTAGTACAAACTGATTAAATTAGAAAAAGGCAAAAAGTTAATCCCATGTTGTAAATGCGTACTTGACATAGCTACCCTCTATATATCAACCGCCATTTTGTTTTAAAAATTTTTGAGTTCAGATTCGTAATCAGCGACCCAAAAAATAATAAAATACAAATTTGTAACTAAATCCGATGTATTTTGAGCCCGTGGTGACGAGTTGAAAAAGATTGAAAACTGCGCAAGGTGCGTGACCAGCTAAATTCACGCTCCGGACCACTGTGACACATGGTGCGCCAACAAATGTTTATCTCTGTATTTTCTAAATACGCAGATAGTAGCAGCTAATTTTTTTTTTAAAAAAAAGGTAAGGCTTCACTCTAAAGAAAGCAATTAAAATGAACACGGCATCACACTGCATTCATGATTAAAAAATAGAATGAAAATTGAACATGTTCAATTAGTTATAACTTAAAAAATGTTAAATATATAAAAATGTTCTTTGGTGGAATTTAAATACATACCAGGTACACTTAGTTCAATTACTCATCATTTAATTTGAAGAACCAAGGCAATAATAAACAACGACTTTAATTTTGGACGATTTAGAGGTTGCCTATTTCAAAACCATGTAGTCGTGTTAAAAATCGACAAATGTTAAAAAAAATCACGGTAAATTGTGGCCAATATGTGCCATTAACTATTAGCGAAATATTATTTCATTGTGGGTATATTCGTATAAAAAGACTTTTTGCCGCTTTTACGTGCAACGGCCCCACTGTGCGGCGGTTAGATAAATTTTCATTATCTATCCCTGTCATCGACTTTGTTGCTTATCGGCGCGTTTCTTCCTACCGCAGCTCGATTCTTTGATAGAAACTGGTGTCACGATTTCAATTAAATCCTTACCAAACACAAGCGAGCATGCTATTTGAAGTAAATCGAAAGTCGATGGCGATTCATCGAGAATAATTTGCACGACAGTGCTTCGGTCCTGTCTAGCCACACCTGTTCGACGATTATCGATTTCGGGAACGTTTCGATGTGGAATTCAAACGTCGTCGGGAGACCTCGCAGCGACCGCCACCCGTCGACCTGACGTATTATCGATTATCTGTCCCCTGCTATGAATAATCACGTTGAAATCCTGTATTACGACAGAGACTTTTGGCGGAAGACAAGGTTAACCGCGAGCCTCCACGATCGGACAAATCGGATCGCGAAATGTCTGCGTCGACTGCTGCTCCCACAGGTGACGAAGAATGCAAAGCCAGAATCATCAAATTTCCGAATGGAGAGCTTTGATTGATCTATGGTCGCGTATTGTATTAGAGTTTATATTTCTCCTTTTCATCGTGATGGTTACGGTACCGTAACCGATAACTTTTATTTTTATGTAGTCTTTGTCACTGGACCGTATTTTGACTTTGACTGATACCACTATTCTACATAGGACCTGTAGTTTGAAGTGAGTTTCCATTCGCCATAACTATGATACATTCTTTTGACAAAGTCAGAAGTATTTCTCAAAAGCAACATGAACCTTGACCTCGAACTCACGAATTAATAATATAACACGCCTCGTTTACATAGTACTTATTATTAGGAGTACAAATTAGTTCGGTCCATTTTTTATGGTCAAAAATACATTTATTTCAGTACAAAATGAATGAACAGATTAATCAAATCATCGCTCGCTACCACTTTTTCCCACCTCTTAGGCAATTTTCGAATTCCATCTCGAAAAAATGTCTCGTCTTTTGAGGCGATCCAAGATAGGAGCCAATTTTCGATTTTTGCGAAAGAAGTGAACCGGTGACCTGTTAAATAGTGTTGCATCCGTTGGAACATCCAGTAATCAGAAGGAACAATATCCGGTGAATACGGCGGGTGCGGTAAAATATCCCGTTTGAGCGTTTTTAAATATTTTTTTACGACTTTTGCGACATGAGGTCGAGCGGTGTGATGCAGAAGAATAACTTTGTCATGTCTTTGCTCGTATTTCGGCCGTTTTTCTCGTAATGCACGGCTGAAACGCATCAATTGTAGCCTATACCGATTGCCAGTAATAGAATCGCCAGATTGTAGGAGCTCATAGTATACAACACCCTTTTGGTCTGACCAGATACACAACATGACCTTCGAACCATGAATATTCGACTTTGGTTTTGATGTCGATGGCAACGATTGGCCGGGCATAGCGTAGTATTTTTTTTTCTTGGGGTCGTCGTCGAATATCCATTTCTCATCCCTAATCACAATCCGATGTAAAAGCTGCACTTTCTTTCCAATTAAAGCAGAAAACTAAAACCTCCCGCAAATGGTGCTTACTTAACACAAAATTTGACATATTCAAGGCAGCAAAAAACAAGGTTTTTGTATGAAACTCAAAGCGATACGAACTGAATATTATTGACAGATGTCTAACCGCTCTGAAACATCTAAAATCAGCTGTCACTATGAAATATTCATAACTATAGTTTGAAAGCTATAGTTTGAAAACGGATCGAACTAATTTGTACTCCCAATATTATTACAATTCTTTTAGCTATGGTTCACATGGGAGAAAGATTTAAAAAGAGTATTTAATGCCAACCACGAAGGGTTTTTTCCTGTAAGTAAGATCTTTAGCATGAATTTCATGTTAGCACCTTAACTTATACCAAAGCGTGCAAACTGCAAGGGGAAAGAACGTGGGCTCTAATAACTATTGATTCTGCATTAAGTTAAATTACCCTCCAATGGTTTTCGTGTGCCGTGGAATCGAAGGTCGGATTTTTCTATTCAATTAATCGTATTAAATATGGAATTCATTTTGATTCAGTCGCGAAGTGCATTATGAATGTTGACCAGCCCTGCCGCCTTGCGTTTCAACGTATTTGCATGTAATTACCTCGCGCACATAGCGCGGTGGGAATCATGATTGAAAAATATCTGCAGCACCGCGAATGTTAAATATGTATTTATAGCCTGTCTGCTAACCACCGCTGTTGTTTGACATTAAACACAATGCATCGTGGCGCGCGGCGCGCAACCCCCTATTAAATAATCCATGCTGCGTGCGGAGAAACCAAAATGAATTTGGAAAAATCAAAAAATAAAGGGAAAAATATTGAGGGAATGTTACGCGACGAATTGCATTAACGTTAAATGGAAATTTTGCGATTGGCCAATTTATTTGAAGGACGAGGAATTTGTGTGAATTAGGGGGTAATTTTAACCCTTTGCACTCCTATGTCGAGCTACACTCGACACAGCTTTTTATGACACTTAATATTTCATATACTAATTATCGACTTTTCGAAATCAACAATAATTTTGTATTTTAATAGGAATACACCGCAGTATCTACAATTGTTCCTAGTATTAAATAAAAACGAATAATCAAAAGTAGACAATTTTCCGACATTATATTTGCTTATCTGACAAGAAGTTAATAAAATAATTCGGAGCGCAAAGGGTTAAGAAGGCTACACAGGAATGGTATTATTAGATTGGTGACGAAATTATGCGACTTTGTTTATATAGTTTGGTAGTATGTGCCACTGATATTATAGAAATGTTAATGAAAAATAATATTATGAGTTTGGGTGTGACGAATCAACGTAGGTGGAAGAGATCCTTTCAGAGGTTAAACCTCGCTGACCTCTGTGACCTCCACTGTATAATTATATAAAAAAAATCATAAAATTCCAATGGTGTTGTTTGTAAGTACACTATAAAACTGGATGGGACAAATTGGTATGCAACTTTGAAAACATTACGTTCCAACTGTCAATCAACGATATTTAATCTTTCAACGGGGCAGTCGATTCGTCGGAAGTGCCTCCGGTATGAGTAATAACAAGGGAACAGAACGAGTTAACTCGTCCTGTTCACTGTAGAAGCATTTTTCACTGCCGCGTTCCCTCGTCATATCAGGTTAACTAGTTCATCCGTATACCAATTGACATTCGACGGTGTTCCATTTGCGCTATCATGAATGGTTACTGAAAATTCTGGTGATTAAATTTCTATTACATTTAATCCAAACAGAAAATTCTCGAAAAATTTCAAACTTATCTAAAATAATTCTCTGTGCTAAACGCATTACTATTTACCAGACATATTACCTACAATTTACTTCTGATAAAATTCTTTCTCCGTAAATAAAACCATTTTATCGAAAACCGGTTGTGTCCAACGTAACCATATGTTCTTCCTTAACTGACGAAGAACAACCAGACCGATATCGATATTCGATGTAATTGCATTCGTGATAACCTTGCATAAAACAAGTGCAGTTGAAATGTTGAGATGCATATTTCCACAAAATATAAACGTTCTTCTTACAAAACCAGACGCCGTCCCTTCATTCAGAAACTTACCCATCCATACCACAATTCAATTATTTCCCATTGAATTTTTCATTCAGAATTGAAACTCCTATCGAAAGCAGGATACATTTGCTACAACCAGATTACACACTTCCATCTCCTCTCATCAAATTACAGGACATACCTATCAAAAGACCAGCAAATGGCGTCGTTTTCCAGTATAATTGTTACCACGCTGCCATTGCATAAACCACTCTGCGAGTGTAGTTTGAACGCTGAGAATCAGACAAGCTGGAAATGTAAACGATCGGGAAATTCGATTCTCTCGCGTTCCTGCATTCGACACGATTTTCCCACCATCTGCACTTCCACTGGATCCAGGGTAGAAGATGAATTCGTCTAGATCGAACGGACGAATTCCCTCATCCCTCCCATAGTCCCTGTAGTCCCTTCCATCGAAAACGAGATTGCACCAGTCTCAGTACCCCGCGGGGGAATCGTAAAAAAGCGAGGGATAGCCGCGGATCGCGCGGAATCTCAGCATCGGACGCAACTGGAGACATCGGTTCCTGTCGGCTTGATACCCGACAAAAGGTGAAGAATTCCTAACCGTCGCGCTAGACGCCTTACCTTGGCCTTATCCTTCTTCTAAGTTGCCGCGAAAGGAAAAGGGAGAGTCAGCACCCCGTAAAGAATGTCTTGTTCCTGGCAATCGTCCGAATATTTCCGTGTATATAGACGCATCCACGAGATATAAACGTCGGAGAAATGGTATTCGAGTTATTTCAATATGCAGAGATAGATGTATAACCACGTCGAGTTTCTGTCCCCCTTTTTCTTCCCTTTCGTTTTAGATTTGGCCAGTTTTCTACCTATTTTACCTTTGTCCTCTTTCCTTCTTATCCTACTGTTATCCCTGCTCTCTTGCTACTCTGTCTTCTTTCGGCATGGCGTATTTTTGTCGTTTCTGTCTTACGGAAAGGGTCTCCGAGGGCGTTTCCATTGTAACCAAGCCTCCGGATAGGAAGGCTACAGCAGCGTTGTCTTGCGACCCTTCGGGATTCATATACGTACACCTAAGTGGCAGGATGATATTTTCTACCTACGGGATTTCCCTTTATTCCGATACTACGCTCTGCCTATGTGTCCCACCTTTTTTCCCTTTTTTCTCTCTCTCTACTTCGACCTCCATGAGTTCCTCTCATTCTGAGTATCAAATTTCGTTTTTTTATGATTTCTCCGAGTTTTTCGTTGGCTGCACTAATTAACGCGATAAGAGAGGACGTATGCTTGTGTCAAGCTTTATATCATTAGCAGACGGTATTCATAATTTTTGAAATAAACTCCTTCAGACGTTTACTCGTTTCCTCGATTTATAATCTTCCCTTCTCCAAGCGGCTATCAGAAATCTTTGCAAAAATTGGCCAAAAGAAAGGAAATATAATCCACGAAAGCAAAAGCTACACGCTCGTTGAGAGTTCTCGAGATAATTAGAACGATTCGTTATCTGGATGGTCCGTGCGATTACTTACTTCAGCAGATTTTTACACGCGAGTACCTCTTGCGTCTTGATGTTATTTATCTCTACATCTATTCCATTGTCTCTTCCTCTCAGCACTTCTTGCAACACACTTCCAACCTCTTCTACGTTTAAAAGCTTGCATTTATACAAAAAAAATTGCATTTATTACGGCCGCCAACATTCTCCATTCCAGTCACGTCGCATTTCCCCCTTCGTCTCCTAGCATGCTTTTCTTTACGACTCTCTTTCATTCCTTCCTCCCTTTCCTTTATTCCACAATTTCGGGCCTACCTAGACTCTCTCCCCTTTCTCTCTCTACCCGGCTTTTTCTCTCTTTCCCCGGCATGGAATAATTTAAAAGCTCATTAGCTCTGCCATTTCTTAAGTTCGGGATAAAGTTGGCGGTGGGTCTTAGGAGAGCGGCTTGCAGCAGCCCCAACCATCCACGTCCTCTTTGCCGTAGTTCCTCTTCGTTCTTCGCAATCCAAGTACCTCAGGATCTAACCCGGGGATCGTGGTGGTCGTGTCGGTGGCGACGCTGATGGTGATGGCGGTAGGAGTGGCTCACGGAGGGTGGAAAGGAATATAGGAAGGGGGTTGAGGGTTGCGCTTCAGGGGACTTGGTCCTGGTTATATAGCCGTAGCCTTGCCTCCACCACATTGGTTTGTCGAGCCATTAATCGGAACAGCTTTATACCAGGAGATTTATATTGGATTAGGTTGCGGGACTAGTGGTGGTTTAGTTTGAAGGCCCTCACCTCGAACCCCCGTGCAACCCCTCCGTTAACTACTGCTACCCTGCTTAATGAACGTCATTTCTACGGAATTTCTTGCACTCTTGAGCTCTTCTTCGTTTTGGCCAGTAGATCAAACGGGGTTTATTAACGCTGATGCGGTACGACGTGGAAATGATAGTCTCGATGTCGTTTGTGGTTTAGTGGTTACGTGGGAGATATTCGTTTTGTAGGTAGTGGGCAGGGAGCCGTTTAGTTTGAAATTGGCCAAGTCACTTTCTTTTTATATCGAGATATTAAGAGCTTAGGTTTTACTATGTTTAGAAATATTGATTTGAATTTTCGAGATGATTCAATTAGACTTTGTAGGTAGTGGAAAGGGAGCCGTTTAGTTTGAAATTGGCCAAGTCACTTTCTTTTTATATCGAGATATTAAGGACTTGGATTTTACTACGTTTAGAAATATTGATTCGAATTTTCGAGAAGATTTAATTAGACTTGTTACTTTGGATTGTTATACTTCTGTAAGAATAAATAAGTTCGTGTAGTCATTGAAAATCATAATTTTTCATTCCGCTAAAGAGATGTAATTTTATAAATAAACGGTTCAAATGTGTTTGGAGAATTAGACGATGTTTTTTACGGGGATGATATTTAGAAATTTCTTTCAGTGGCTTTCAAGAGTTCATAGGTAGATGAAATTGAATGTGGGTAAAAGAAGATTTTAAAGAAAAATCAGTATGTGATAAAAGATAGATGAGATTATGGAAGTAAAAATGGGAATACGAATGAAAGGGATAAGTTAATTTAGTGTTTGGTTAAGTTCGTTCCAAGGATCAGCCAGCACCTGCATCGATCCGCGTACCTATTTTTGTGCTCCCTTGTTATCCTGGCCATATCTAAAGTTCGCGTGTGTTTGCTGTTACTTTAAGATCAATATTCGATAGTACAATACGTTATCCTCGAAATTTCTTTGCCACTGTTCAGCTTTGTTCACCTCTGTAGTATATTTATTTTTAATACTAGAACTACCGACTATTAATTTAGTATATTTAAAGATACTATATAAATACTTTGGAAGAAAGAGAATTAAATGTGCTTGTAATTACATTGATTTAATCTTTCACGTTTTAGAAGATGGGCGTAGACAATTAAATAGGATAGAGCCCTGCAAAATTCAACAACATTTAAAAAAAATTCTGTACAAGTCATTTTGACCCCATTGGTATATCTAGTGTTAAGCATTGTCTACTGGATTTTCCTGAATGAGAACATAGTACTGTTACTGTCATACTGTCTTTTTTGTACATCGTACAGTTTATTAAAACCTTCTGTACATTCCTATACTTTGCATCTCTGCTTGTCATGATTTCCCGATAGAACAATTCTTAACTAAATCAATTAAGATTGGGGTTGATCAATTTCAAGCGATAGAATGATGCTTCACGTATCGGAAAAGCATCGCTACATGATATTTGATGCATTGCATTGGGTCATAGTTCACTGATCGTGCTGCTTTAAAGTCACGGAAGCGCATAAAAATATCGCGTTATTTATCACTGTGTCACTATCATATAATGGATTCTTCGAGGGGGTTAAAATATTTGACCATTCTCATTCAAACTAAACATCAATAATTCCAAACTTACTTTAAATGCGATTATATTTGAAAAACATACTTAAGGTAGTTCTAGCACTTGACCAAAGTCTGCAAATAAATTTAATGTTAAAATATGATGTTCTTGAGATTGTCACGAACAAGTTACAAGCAAAAAAAGCTCAGTTATCGGGCATTTCGATGAAAAAATCGAATTTAAAAATACAGTTTCATACATTGACGTAAATGAGAGTGAGAGAGAGAGAAATGGTACTTCCGATTTTATCGTTCAATTGTCCAATCTTCCATACTGCAAATACTTACGAAAAACGAGATCACTAATTCGGGAACGTTTTCGAATAGGTATTTCACAAAAAAAATTGCAGCTGTCGAATATTTAATAAAGAAATTATTAATTGAAAACTATAAAATCATGCATTTCACGTTTACAATATGGCCACTGTTTTTTTTTTATCAAATTTATAGTATTAATTAACAAAAAATTTGTAATTTATCCAGTAATCACTTTAATCAATACTTCAATAAATTATCATTCGTTTTATAGAAATTCAATGGGGCCCATTCATAGCACCCATAAAATCCGCTCTTATGTGAAAGAACTACCTTAATATTACTTTTATGTTGGTACATCATATCAATAGGCCCACAATAAAAAATGCCAGAAAATCCACTTTAAACCACCATACTTCCATATTTAAAATTTCTCTCTAGCCTAAAAAAAAATTAAAGCAACTTCCAAATCATCGAATTAATTCCTCATAATTCAATTCCACGATGGCTCACTCCGTTAACAATATCAGAAAAAACACATCTCACAGAAATCGCGTGTCGGTTAACATGTTAATTGTGAATAGGATAGAAGTAGATAGAAGCCACGTCTACCACATTTTCAACGATATCTTCTTCAAGCTACCGACGATATTCGTTTGGGCTGACGTGATCGTGCAATATCATTCGTATGATCTCTTCATCGGCGCAATAAAATGTTCAGTTCTAACGAATCAGGCTGAAGAGAGACGTCTAAGTGTCAGAATCTCCTTGGTGAAAAGGCGCTGTCGGAAGCCACGAGACGGAGCGTGTACGTTCTAGCACGGAACTTTATGGCGGACTAGTTAACTGTATTTCTACTTTGAACCACGCCACAGCTCGGGATATCTCGGCTAGTTTCACTGAAAATTTCCCATCCGTTGCAAGTGCAGGCAATAGTGCGAGCATTTCTTTGCACTTGGCGACGTTCCGTCTGCGAGTTGGACGAAAAGGATGCATGCAAAGAAGGACAGTTCTGGGTTACTTTCGACGGATTCAATTCTCGTTGGTTTTCCTGGCACTCGAAGTATGTTACGTATTTCCACGGGTTTTCGAGGTAACGAGTTACTCGTAATTAACAGAATGTTTCACGTTGTAATATTTAACGATGCTACAACGAAAGATGTACGCTTTGGGTGGATTACGTGAGAGTTTCTAGTTCATACGATGATAATAAATTTGCATTAAATTCTGTTATTTCTTGTGTAGTCAAAAATAGATGAAAATTTGTAATTTATATTTCGAGAGACTTTAGAGTTAGGTAAATTTTTTGGCAAATTTCTCTGTCAGAGGTTTGTTGGCTAATTGTAAGATTAATATGAAATAGAAGTACGAATGTAGAGTTACGTTAGTTAATTGTTAATTCGCTGCAGCGAATATTTGTAACGTGTACATTGATGTATTACCTCGGCAGTTTTGTATCAGTGATGTTATCTTTGATAAAAATTCATGTTTATTGGGTCAGTTGTATGAGGTTCGAAAGTGCAATTAAGCTCGCGTGCTTCGTCATCGTTACAAATAAAATGTTAAAAGGTACGTCAGTCGGTTTTAATGAAAGTAAGCGCATTGGAAATTGCAAGACAGCATTACAAATGCAGCTCTGCTAATTACTCTGTACCCCCTGTTTTCTGTTTGCTACGTTTTACAGAAAGTTTTTACACGGACGAAGATAATCGTTTAATCTTTTTAACGTCTCTCAAATGTCGGTCGGAACAGTTTCAATGGGCGCAGACATTTCGTGCTATTCGTTCTCCTTAGTAACGCTGTTACCTGTTTAAATTTGTCCGTGACGAATCTACAAGTTACGGAATAATTGCTATCAAATGTTAGTCGTCTCTTTCGCATTAGTTGCGGCAAACACGAGAGCAAAGAAGCTAACGAACTTTAACATCCAACTACTAATACAACTTTCAACCTTCCTCGCCTCTATAAATATTTTTTATCTAATAAAGAAAGAATATTGTCTAAAATATGTGAGAAAAAAACGTGCAGAGTGGGTGCAAACATTTATGTGCATCATGATTAGGACGGTCCATCGATTCCGTGATGTTGATTATGTACTGACTGAGATGAATTTAAATTTCACGCTTCGTTGGTAAACCTCGAGGGTAAGATAAGGTTACTTACGAAGGAGCCTTAAGCTACTATTGACTACATGGGGTTTAGCGGTTACCCTTCGTGCGAGCAAGAAATTCCACTTCGAAGCTCGAGTGCGAATATTAGGTGTCTTGTTGTTCGACGTGAAGCTCCTTTGCACGATAAAATAACGACCATCCTGGCTGCACCCTCCAAATGTCCTATGTACCATCCAACGAATTTTCCAGGGAGTATGGTGCACGAAAATAAAACAACTTCGACCAAAGAACAAACCAAAACGCAGGTTTTCTGCGTTGCGCTATTCGCACGAATTTATCCTGCTCGATTCCCAAGAGTGACAACCGCAATCGATACATACGAGCTGCAAACCGTCGGTTTTTCTCTCGTTCCGCACACCATTTCCCTTTTCCTTCGTTTGTAACGAAACACAAGCACGCTCGGTTATTCGGCGTGTAACCATACGCGGACGAAAACGTCCCTTTCCTCTTTTTTCTTCCTTTCTTTTCATTGTTTCTCGTTAGCGTGCACGGGGGAAGTTAAACATGGAAAAGGAGAGCTTAGAAATGGGAGATTTTTCGTAAATAATAGCACCAGAAAGGAAAACCAGGACGCGAACGACGAAGAAACGTGCTCGCGTGTGAATCGTGATAGGGATTAAACAAATACGTTCGATGATCGTGTACAACAATGGTCTACAAAGTCTACGTAAAAATGGACGGAGAAGAGTCGGTGGTGTATTCAGTGAGGACAATATTTAACCCTTTGACTGTGGCACAGTTCCATGAGAAACAATCAGAAGAAAAATGCAGCTCAATATCTGCAATATGGTTGTTACAACCGGCTAACATTCGCTATGCTTACTGTAACAATATTGGTGCACTTTACCAACAAATTTTGTGCGATCTGTCAGAGTGCTTTTCTTAAATATTGATGAATCTCTGAAAGCTTATATATACGCTTTTCATATATATTGATGCATCCGTGAAATCCCATATGTATACACCTTTCGCAGTCAAAGGGTTAATAAGATGCAAATACGCTTTTGTCGTCTACTACTCCTGTCGTAAGCTACGCATAGGGTTGTATCGCGTGAATATATAATTTCATGGTAGAAATGAAAAAGAAAGAGAGCAGAGGAAGAGCTAGGAGGAAATAAAGATGGGAACGTATGTCGAGGAAAAAATTGTATCGTTGAAACGGGGATGAAAGAGGGTAATAATCATCACGGCATTGACGTTACAGGGAGCTTAACGACTATGCACATCGTGATAATTCCTAATTGCATTCTTGCAGAGATCGTTTAATCCACCCACATGTGTGCTTTCCACGGAGCGCTCGATCTTTTCTGTTAATTGCTACTTGCCAAAGCTACTCTACCGGTGACGCTATTACCGGAAGTCTCTGATTATGCTGCTCCAATTTTGTAGTTGCGCGAGTTTTGTCCACTTTTCGGAGCTTGGGCTGAATTTATGGATATTAGCAGAACTTTCTTCTTTGCCCTTTAGACACTTAAAAGCACTTGATAAGAGTTCAGTCGATTTTATTGTTTTTCTTTTGTTGCATCTTAGAACTCGTCTATTATCAAGTTTCTTTTATCTAGTCAATTTGTAGTATAAAATTTAAAAGTGAGCACTTCAGTGATCGATTCGACTCTTTGTAGATCTTTTATGTAAATACTTATTTGATAATTTGTATAGTTTTCTTTTGTTGCATCTTAGAAGTCGTCTATTATCAAGTTTCTTTTATCTAGTCAATTTGTAGTATAAAATTTAAAAGTGAGTACTTCAGTGATCGATTCGACTCTTTGTAGATCTTTTATGTAAATACTTATTTGATAATTTTTATAGTTTTCTTTTGTTGCATCTTAGAACTCGTCTATTATCAAGTTTCTTTTATCTAGTCAATTTGTAGTATAAAATTTAAAAGTGAGTACTTCAGTGATCGAGTCGACTCTTTGTAGATCTTTTATGTAAATACTTATTTGATAATTTTTATAGTTTTCTTTTGTTGCATCTTAGAACTCGTCTATTATCAAGTTTCTTTTATCTAGTCAATCTGTATTATAAAATTTAAAAGTGAGTACTTCAGTGATCGATTCGACTCTTTGTAGATCTTTTATGTAAATACTTATTTGATAATTTTTATAGGTTTCTTTCGTTTTCTTCCTTGGATAGAGGTAATTTCCTAAAAGAATGTCATTGCGGTTATATTTCATGCTCTTATATGCAATTATGCGATTTTACGGTCGAACTCAACGATTAAAGCGCACGGTACACATCTGACCGATAGATACCGGAATTAATTGCAAATGATTATTATTTACGGTAGACTCGATAATTTACAATTAATTCAGGTATATTCGTATTACGATTTAACGTTTGAAATTTGCGTGGCCGGTTGCGGATCTCTCCCGGTTATTCTAAAATTGCTCCTGCAAATTACGCGCCATTGTTCGCCGATGAAAGCCCCATATCCAACTTACCTCCGAGGCTGTTGAAACTCATTTTCCAATGACATCGTTAAACATACACAGTCGAATGAATATAATTGTACTTTCGTGTCGATACTACACAGAAATTGTGGAATTTCCATAACACAAAAGTACATCGAAACGAAGACTTTTCTCTGCAAACGTTTTAGGGAGACTCCGTTGAAAAATTGTCATTTTGTCGGTGCAATTTTATGCAGGGAAATAAATAAAGCACGATACCAAAGTCGTCGCGCGTCACTCGGCGACGAGGGTAATCTTCCGTGAAATAAAAATCAGCGTCGCTCGTATGAATTCATGAAAACGATGGATCGACGGTAGAGGTAATACCTTTTTCCAAGAGACAGCCAGGATGACGGTGTCATTTTACATTATTGCGAGACACTTATATCTACGGGATTCCTGTACCGTCACAACGAGACACGAGGAAACGTTATTACCCGGGCGTAACCAGCTGACGAACTGTTTCGGAAAGTTGCTCGTCTTTTGTATCCCTCTCGTCTCGGTGACTGGGTCAAAATTCGAGAAGGGAACTCTGCCAAGTCCGTGGCAGAATAAGAGAACCGATGATGGAATCAAATATAAAGTGGGAGTGAAAAGCCGTAGAAGGTAGGAAGAGAGAGATAGAGACGGAAATAGGAAGAGAGGAAGAGTGAGTTTCCGGTTTCTTGGACACATCCCGGGCGGAAAGTTTTGATTTAACAGACATACCTACACTCGCTCACTCTGAGTGAGGTAACTTGATTTTCGAAATGGTTTGTCATCTTGGATACGACTATCCGATCTATCCTCTTGGATACAATAATCTCATTGCTTTCTTCTCCGGTCTACATCTGCGGTTCTTTATCCGCTTTCTCTCTTTCTTTGTTCTTTTATCTTCTTCATTTCTTCAACCTGTTTCCTTTTCTTGTTACATGACAAGTTCTTTTTAACGTGCTCCTTGTCGTTATCCTTTTCACCGTCTTTCCGTCATTTACCCATCCCCGTTAGTCTTTTCGCTATTCTCTTTTCTTCCGTCTTCCATCGAACGAGTCAACTTGTCCTCGTAATCATCCTCTACCTTTCTGCCACACCACGGAACCGAAATGAACCTGTTACGTCAAACCGCATTCGCACTAACTTTGCTGGGTTCTCGTTACGTCCTTCGTGTTCAACGGGTCCGATTCGTCGATTATTGGATGAACTTCAACGATGAATCGAATCTTCCCTGTGGACGACCGTTCGGGATAATTTCTTGGCTCGTCGAGCTTTCTGCCGTTGTAATTGCAACTTGGTACGTCAATGGCGACGAGAAAATGATACAGTATATACTAATTAATGCAATGTTAATTTTGCAGAAAAATTGTAAGCTTTAAAAACGTCCAACGTGTAAAAATATTCCTTATCTACCGACCGTAGTACGATTAATTTCTTATCGATCGGAGACTTGAAATGTTTCAGAATAATGAGAAATTTCAAGAGAAATAAAAATAAAATATAACTCATAACAATTGAGACACAGTTGAGTCACACTTGGATATAAATCAAAAAGAAGATGAAGAATGCAATATCTGAACGTCGGTTGCGCATTGTTAATAGTTCTCGAAACGGCACAGAGAGCGTTTGCGATTTAATATTCAGCCACCGTGCGACAGGTTAATTAAATACTTTATACGGAGATCCGCAAACTTGGATTTCATAGAAGCTAGGAAATCCTCATTAATACCTGCGTACGTAGCAGAGAAACGTTGAATGCTTTTGCACGCAAAGCATGATACGTTGTAGACGTTCTATTTGTTGATACCATGGGAGGTCATTTTCATAGAGTTTACGAGAAACAGAGTGAACGAGGAAGACATAGAACGACGATGCTGATGAAAGGTAAAAGGAATCTAGTAGGAAAACCAACCGAGAGAGAAATAACGAGAGAGAAGAGGGAGGAGAAAAGCAAAGATGCAACAATGTCCTCCTTCCCCCGTACTTCAGTTAGCTTGCATTATAAGCTAGAAATTTACTGCTACCTTGGGATCAACCACTCTCGAGAAGCGTACCACTTCCTAGCAACGACCCTAATAACGCCATTAGATACATCGCGAATCCCTAATCTGGGGTTAGAAACTTGCATAATTCTCGACCAGCGGCAGCGTCTCGCTCGAGTTTCCTACTTCAAACTTGAGCGTCGAAACTCGCGGCAATATTCTAAAATTACTCAAATATTACGACGCCCGGAATAAATTTCCGTGGGATCCTACGAAGATCAGCCAGCAAGGTAAATCAAACGATGCGCGAGATCCTTTAGCTTTTAAAGAGAGACGATTATAAGGTGCAACGATGACGGTCGAACTCACTTGGAACTTTCCTCTCGACATAACTTCATATCGAGGGTTAATAAAAAAAAAAGTCACCGATAGAATTTAACCTCAGTTGGATATTCGATAATTCAAGGGGTGAAGTTCTGGCGCGTGGGTTTCTCCTTGTTTAGTTTTTAAAGAAGGATGTATCGATATCGGTTAGAGGGTGGCTGGTAATGAAAGCTCCACCCGTAGTAATTACTTTATCGATACGGTACGATACACTGCTATTTTTCTCAATTTCTTTGCTTATATCCCCAAGGTTCGTGGTCTCTATGGACAAGCTCCAGGGATTTATTTATAGAGTAGCTATTGCAGACATAAGTTTGTCAGGCAAGAACCAGGTCCGTTGGAGGAACTAGAGAAACGCTAGGGAGGAAGAGGAAAATCGGAAAGGGTGTAGGAACGAAGAAAGCGGAACGATAGGTTTTATACTCCTATACTCGTTTATATATACATGTATATACACCTACGTACATATATGTATGTATACACATAAGAGATTCCACCTCTGCTACGCTTCGGAAAATCACAAGGGACGAACGGCGCTTTCACGAACTTCGACACAAGAGAGTGGTCGACTCTCGACCATTCTTCCTCTCTTTTCCGTCTTTTCTTTGTTTGCCCTTATTCTCCCCTCTCCGTTTTTGCTTCTTTGCTTTCTCCTCTACCTTCCGATGTCCAGTATTCGTCCTTCCGTGGTGAATATCTGACAGTAGTCCCTACTTGCATCCCCTTTCATTATTTCGTGCTACATCTCCGATACCTTGGTTTTTCTTGCGATCGTCTCTTTTTCATCGCTTTCAATCGGTAAACGCTTATTCTATATAAACTATTGTGACTTTAGGATAACGCTCGACAGGACAATTTTTTTTTCGTGATTTTATTCGTTCTGCGGTGTATATCCTGGTGTTGGTAATGGTTGCAGTGTCGTTGATGCAACAGTCGCTTTTGTTCTATGTTAACGCAATATTAGAGAAATTGTGGAGATAACAATATAAAATTGAAAATAGGTAGGTCAACATTAAAGTAGCCATAAGATTAGTAGGTCGTTGGAAAAATTGAGCGAACTTGTATTGAGTTATATATTTGCTAAGTTCTTAACATTTTATCAACCGGTAGCCTGTTAATAGGATAATAAACTTTTGGACTTTTAACTTATTAATTAGTTGTCATGACAATTAATAAATTGTTATTTATCATTGTGGCTTCTTGTGCTAAGGACTCAGTGACGAGAATTTGCAGGTTTGGAAAAGATATCGATGTCAAGTGTCAAAGTGTTAATTTAACACACGTACCGTAGGGAGAGACATCTTTAATCAGCAGAGTTATTTGGAAAATAAAATGTAAAACGGTATTCCACTGCTGAACTTTCCCTGCAAATCCCCTTCGTGCAAATGCATCGAAGTAAAACTTTATCACCTGATTGAATCAAGAGAAAAAGAGGTATTTTTCCCTAGAGATGGAGTAATGACTTTATCGCTTAGCGGTGCAACGTTTACGTGATTAGTTATGCCCTCTTATTTTGCAAGGTATTCTCCTGGAGTTCAGTTTTCCACGAGTTTCGCGATTCTTTCGCGATGCTCCAATCTTCCTCCTTTTCTCTCGTTCTCTCGGCTTTCTCAATCCTCTCATCTAACGGGCACAAATAAATGGATGCCATTCAGAAAAGTTTTTCGTCGGCTAGTCCATTCCTGATTGAGATTCTTTGTCATACTAATTGCTTATCACGAGTGACGTTAAAGGACAGCTATTTCTCGGTCCTACTGAAGGAACTGTCTGGGCTTTTCATTTCTTTTTCTTATTTACATTACAATAATAGGTTTCTATTATTAAATTCCTCGACTATCGCTCTCTGCTCGTTTCTAATCCATCTTCCAATCCGAGTAGCATAGCGACGTGTTCACCATCGAGGATTCAGAATTTTAATTAAAATACCAATTTGAATGATCTTATCGTTACTTACATACAAACATTACATGCATCGGGCATCTTAGCTCCATTTAATTGACGGAAACTTAATATTTACGTGTAGAGAAGTAAATCTACGATTATTTGTAATTAACAATAAATATTTATTTTGCCTTTGGATTTCTTTTGAATTTTCATGTCAATATAATACTAACGATGAGTAGAAATAGATAATAGCTCACTAAATTATCGTCTAGGCCAGGGGTGGCCAACCCGCGGTCCGCGGGCCGCATACGGCCCACCTTGAATATTTTTCTGTACCGCAAGATTATCATCAGTATCATTATTATTATATTATCTATGTTTACATATAAGGATAATAGTAAACATAATAATAATAACTCATTACTAGACTCCGGATGTTTATGCAAATTTCAATTTTAACAAATGCACCTAAGTTAGGAAAACCTATTTAGGGATTTGTTGCACTCGTTAAATATTACTGCGAATACCATACTTTGGATATTTTAGATATGTTTTTATATTATGTTCTTTTTGTATATTTTAGCCGTATCCATTTTGTCATAAATGCATAAAAATCCGGAGTCTACTCATTACATTTCAATTTTTCACTCCGAAAAAATGCCTATAGTGGGTCTAAATTTAATATGGGGATATGTAATTTTATATGCGGCCCGCGGAGTTATGATGCATTTCCAAAGTGGCCCACAAGATCATTTGGGTTGGCCACCCCTGATCTAGGCGTTCAACTTTATAGATTTTAAAATTATTTATAGATTAAAAAATTGTCTAAGTAATCAGTAGCTGACTTCAACCCCATGCAGTCGGAATTTGGGTTGTGTCCTGGAGGTTGTTCACAAAAAAATAATTTTTGCATTTTCACCTGTAAATGTCATCGTTCCTCGATGTCGAAGATATTAGGGAAGCAGCGGTCTTATTACCTTGCGATGCATCCCTGAATATCCAACTTCTCACCCCCTCTGTCAGCTTTCACCGAGCCCATGCCCCTTCTCATCTAAGTTCTCTCTCGCTTCGGGCTTGAATAAGTGGACGCGATTCAAGAAACTTTCCTACCAGACTGCCTGTGCTTGATTGAGATTCCTCGTCGTACTAATCCGTCCTTATGGACGATCCTTGGGGGGGAAGCCGGTAATGACTGCATCCCTTAACGAATAGTCATTAATTACGTTATTATAGATCCATTTAACTTTCATTGTGTAGACCGGCGTTTTATCGTCTTATTAATGACTCTTGAATATCAATGAAAATTTCCAATTCCTATTAGCCGAAAATCCTCACTGACGATTCTCAAAAAACGATGGAATTAAACGGGCTCAAAGAGGAAACGGGACTTTTGAACGTACATGTATGAATGAATGCACGTTCTATAAAATAGACATCTTCTATTGAATTTTTCTGCTACTTTTACCGGTTTATTGAAGCTTTTCATTCGACCATATTTTTTTTTATTTCCAGGCCAGGATACTTTTCATCGAAAAACTAGCCATACATCAATACTTTGCCTTTTGCGGCTTTCGTGTCGAAATTGCAAGCTATCCGGGTTACGTTTTAACGGAATTCCTGTCTCGTTGCGATTAGCGGGTAATATAGTATCGGCCGATGTCACAGACGAGCTTTTGAATATTGTTTCGACACAGAGATTTCGCAAAGCTTCGGGTATTGCGAGCGGCGTGTATCACGGACAAAACGATGGATCTGCGGATATCTAATTAAGCAAAAGGTAACATCGATCGAGGCTAAAATTTATGTGCATGATGCCCAATGTGCATCGAAAGCCCACGGCTGCGGGCAGGAATACCTTAATGAGCGCTACACCCGTTCCAATCCGCATCGCGAAATTTTCAAATTTACCCCAGGGCGATAACTGTGGCTCGACAATGATGTATCGCTGGACGTTAAATGTCGGAATTATTTGCCGAGAAACGGTCTTTTCTCTGTACACCATTTATCTTCTCATCGTTTCGTTTTGTTTCCTTCGATGGTGATTAATCCGGCGAGCTATACCGCACAGTCACTTTTATCGATATTTGAGGCGTTATATTTGATAGTGGTATATGTTCGTATCTTTATCTGTGTGCTGAGAAATTTTACAATATGTGAGAAGGCTTGTTTACAGTGACAAGATAAATTGACTGCTTCTGATGAAAACATGATGATGTTTCATTTATTTTGTCATTTGGAATACGAATGGAAGACATTCATTTTTGACTAAGTCTAACTTAAATGCATTCTTCTCACATGTGGACATACAATAATTGAACGTTTTTCAATTTCGCCGTGACTTTAGAGTGTGTTACATTTTGAAACATCGAATAAAAATTAACTCCATGCTTTCTATTAAAGACATTAAATTTTGCAGAAAGTTAATAAATCTTTGAATACCGAAAGATCAAGTATCGACAGCTTTATTAATTTTTCTGTTACTTTTTTTGTTATTGCATAACAATCTACATGGTGCACTCATGCACTGTAAACCCGGGTAATACGCACCAGGTCAAAGTGCACTCGCGTGCCCCCTCACGAACAAAGGGAATACAGAAGTTTTCGTATGTGTACGTTGACCGGTCGGCGTAATAAGTTATCAGATCAATTACAGTTATTACTTTATTCCACCTCGACGCTTCAGAACTTTATACCGCGCTGAGCTAGCTCGTTACCCTCGCAATTTTGCGGCTCGAGCGAAAACCGCCGGAGTGTAAACCTTGGCCGAAGTATTTGTAAAAAGAAGAAACAAATATTACAAGGGAAATCGCGATGGTTTCTTGAACTTTCTTCTTCGTTTCCGAATCTACCAAATCAATGACGGTGCATCGTCATTCCAGAGTATCGATACTCGGTTCTCAAGAAACTTGTTCATTTGAAAACTCACACTGAAATTACACCCAACAGCGCTGCTTAAAGCATTTGTCGTAAAAAGTATTCTTTTTCTTTTATTTAAAAAAACGTGTAAAAACATGTTGAGAAGATTTGGTACAGAGCCAAGTTTAATTAGGTTGATATCATCTTCTCGCCATCGTATCCAGGCATCATTTGCTGATCACGACTGGAACGGTTGATAGTTAATGTAAGAATCGAAGGGCACCATGAATGAGTTGGTTTTAACGAAAAGCAGAGTACGTCATTTATAAGAAACGACCTCACCGAATCAATGCCGTACTCAGCAAACGAGGGACTTCTTGGTTCCAGTCAATAGAATCTGACTGCCAGCATTGTCCTCTCCCTCGTCATTTTCCTCTTTCTCTTCGAACCCTCGAATTTCACGGAATGGAAGAAAAAGTTATTGTAAAAATCAAACGACTACGAATCCACGATGATTACAACGAAGAACAGTGAAACTTGGTCGACCAAGAGATCCCACGGTATTTTTACCCGCCACGTTTTACCGAATACTTTTATTTCAAAGTGCTCCTACAAAGTGGCGCACTTTCTCCTCCTCTCTGTAGCCGTAATCTCATTAACTTTTGTACCAGTTATCCGACATATTGAACGTTTGATCGTTCATTTTTCTAAGCACAAACGTTTCCATCCCTCTTTCCGAACGATACGTGCAAATAATTCATTGGTGGAGGAGTGGTGGTGGAGTTTAGCGCTTTTCTCGCGTTTCCAAGATGTTTATTAGATTAAAGCAGTCACGACAAAGCAACATATACCGGGATGTTTTATCGGTAACAGGCTTCTGCGCGTCCTCGCGTCTTTTGAACGCATCCGCCGCTTTAATGGTGCCGTGAGCTATGCTCTCGAAGTATTTATACGCGCACAGCCGACTGTGCGAGCTCAAAGCGCAGTCTGCACGATCTCACGTAGACCGAAGACTCTTTCATTCGGTCCTCGGAAAGTCGTTCGAGGGTGAGGACGTTGTAACGGGTGCACAAACCACCCCTCCAACTTCTCCGCAACTCTACGTTTCTTTCGGTCTTCCGTCGTGTCTACATTTATTTTTCCCCTTGATTCGCGCGCTCACACATGCCATAGAACGATCTCCGTTCTCCAAGTTTGCGTTTCACTGTCGCCTGTGATGAAAACGAGTAGAGTTAAGGCTGATTTACATTTCCATTAACACTGTGTACCTTCTTGTGCCGATAAATCTCGATATTTCTACTTCTTCTCTCAAGCGGTTAAATGTCTTGATGAAATTTGGAGAACTCACTCTCTCGGTCGTCAGTTCTGGTCTCTTTTGGTTGCGGTACGTCTCCAAGTGCAACGTAAGTTGGCGAAATTCGTACGAAGTTTCAGGATGCACTTAAACGAAACAAAGTGTTGGAGGAAAAACTGAGTATGTAAGCAGAGACGGTGAAATTTTCGGCAGTGTTTGCGTTTAAGAGAACTTTCGAGGGAATTTCTGTAACTAAATGCATGTACGATTCTAGTATATCCCTGGCAGGTATCCTCTGTCGTGGTTCCAAGTTGTAAGGACGATGTTTCGTTTGGTCTTTAACGTCTTAACTGGTGTACTCGAGAATTTCAAGTAATTTGGAACGAACCTTTTGACTTTTAGCAACTTCAATCAGTATTCATGATGCGCCGGTTTCGTCTGAAGATGGAAGCGAAAAAAAAACACAATTGTATCATTGAAAGTAGAAATAAAACAGCCGTGTTGCCTTTTCGGAGCATGTGCCGCCAGCATTGTACTTATTAAGACTTATTACAGCTCTCACGAGCAGAGCCAGTTGTAGCCTCCTTTTCTCAACAAGGAAAGCTTCTCTGTACTCCCTCGTAGCACCCACAGCAGCCGTGGGCTTAATTGTTATAAATTGCCCCATCGGTTCGCGAAATGATTTACCGGCTCGCCTCGCATAAATTGCAACAAAGACTTTCGTTAAGAGAGTGATTTACGACTTCGCAACAACGTTCCACGGTTTACGCCCGGTGAGCATCATTCCCCTCTCTTCTCGGTGCCGCCTTATTCCTCCTTTTCCACGAATTATTATTCAATTTCATTCTCCGCGAATAACGGGCCTGAATATTTATTTCGTTAGAAACTTGGCCAATTTATATTCCTTTCTACGATGAAATCCACGTCGCCACATACACCGTTCGCGACATTTCCGTACGACCAGAGAGAAAATTCAATTACGACCGACGAACGGAATTTAGTTAGCTTGGACATCGTTTGCGACGGAACGACGTTTATCTTGAACAAATAGCAAATGACAGCATTGACGGCTAACATTGTCTTGGGGCGAGGACAGATTGGAATCCATTGCTGAATAGGTTGCATCTTGACGGTCGACCAACATCCGATCTGTATCTTGGCAGGTTGATCAACGATATGGTAGTCGGCCTTGTCAAACTGGAATACCTCTGTCACTGGACAACGTTGATTGAAATAGATCTTTGATCTGACAATGGAAATGGCCATTAAAGAATTTAGTATCTCTAGAAAATTAGATGTGACATAATTAGCAATGTATTCCACCTATACGTACCTATTTAACACTAGAACTATCAAGCAAGTCGAAATGACTCGTTTTCGATTTTTTCTAAATGTTTTCCAAGCTTATAGGATAGTCATGGAGTAAATATTGTACGTTGATCCTCTAAAATACAAATTACCGAATCGATCGTCTTTTCCATCTTTTGATTACTTATTTTACAAAGTACATATTTACATATTTAACATATTGTATCTTTAACATATTGTATCTTTAACATATTGAAGTAGATTTAACGCCGGTAGTTCTACTGTTAAGAAGTTTGGTACTAACTTGAAAAAATGTCTTGTTCTTCCTCCTCTTCTTTTACCTTCTTCGGCCTTGATTTTGAGAGTATTTTGCCTACAACCTACACAGACAGTTTGGAACTCACACTCATCAAAAGACACATTTCCACTTTTGGAAATGAGTTCAACTTCACACATGGAAACTTTCTCCCCTTCTAATGAAATGATTGTAACTATTTCTTAACTGTTCCGTTTAAAATTGTCCCAGACGAAAGTGCAGTAATTAATGTTGTTTAAACTATTACAATCCAAGCTTCAAATACTTCCAATGTTTGAAAAAAAGAATCTTAAATATCGAGAGCGTTCAAGGATTGAAATTGAAAAATGAATTATTTTCATGATCACTGCAAATCCCTGTCAGTTTCAGGTGCGACATTAAAGGTCGTCGAAATTGAAGGGAAGACGTATGTCAATGACCATGAGATAGATCTGTCATTATGAGACAAACTGAACAGTGTGGCGGGTAATACGTAAAGGGTCAACGAAACTGTCGAGTAAATGGGGTGGGTTCAGGAGGAGGTTAATCTCAAAGATGTCTAGCATAATTCCCGAGATCGGGGTTTATTGTGTCGTAAGGTGCGACCATGGTACTCAAGATTCTAACCCAACCCAGCCTTGGAATTATGCTCTACCGAAGCACAGGATTTTGAAAGTTTCTTCTCGCTGATTTTTATGTTCTTGTTAGATGTCCCTCGAACCCCCCATTGTCCGATACATTGATTTTAAAGGTGCAACTGAAAAATTGTCTCAAACAGAATGTTAGTTTTAATATTATTTTCCGGATAGACAATATCTGTCTTTTGAAATTGAATTAACGTTGGAAAATTCTTGCTGAGATTGTCGACAAGATTGTCGTAAATGAAAGTTTTTCAAGGACATTTTAAATTATGTTAGTGTTAGAAATGAACAATTGCCGACTTCCATGTCTACTGTCGACGTATCTGAGGAATTAATCTCACGCTAATTCCGGTAATATAATGAAAAATGCACAGCGACGAGATGGGATTATTTATCGAGACAAATTACGAGGAATAGAAAAAAGTGAGGAGAATTTCGTACCGCTAGGGTTCCTTAGTACAGTGCACTCCGGAAGCTCTTTATTTGATCTTAACGCATATCCGGCTCGTTAAGATGCAGACAGGCAAGGAGAAGCGAATGAGTCATTCGTTTGTTGAGTCACAGTCTTCTGGTGTGCCGAAATTCCGGATGCGCCAATTATACACTCCGTGATAATGAAAGGGACTGTTGCCAAAAAATATATCACACAGATAACCCACCAGTCTTTATCAAACTTGGCATGTGTTATGTTCCACCGACTTTAATTTTCAAAAAGAAACAACAAATGAACATAGTAAATTATAATCATAAAGTACCATAATGACACAGAAACTTCTCAAAGGAATTCTTCACTGTATGTGAAATAAAAAAATCCAGATGCAAATACGATGCGACACGATCGTCGAGGCACGTTCCGGGTTTTCTCTTTAAAAAGACAAAGCAATTAAGATAACAAATTCAATCAGAACCAACGACGTCTTTGACATTGAGTACATTTGAACTCCGGTAAAAGTGAGTGCTCTCATCAGGCATTCCGATCGGAATACCTATTCAGAAGTCGACGAGTACCCCGTCGAAGGGAGACGCTAATTTAAGCTTCGAGTAGCGTTCTCCACGTGACGTCATTATCGTTACCAAACGAGCACAGTAGCTACGTCGACTCGAAACTCAAATTCCCTCCACTCTTCTTCTCGTCTTTTTCTACATCTTCTACGTCACTCTTCGACCCAGAATTTATACACGAAATGTTCGCAGATCCAAGTACACACCGTTTCTACGTACAGAGTGTTTCGAAAGTAGTTGTCATGGCTCTCAAGGGTTGTTTTCTACCCTTGGAACGATGGATATTTGCGAAGAAAAGCGCAGTAAAATTCATGAAAAGGTAGAAAATGTTTTTTATTAGGTACTTTCGGTATTGGAGTAGGCAACTTTCTATTATAATTTGTTTAACAAATATACATTTATTCTTTATACGTTATTTTATTATATTAGGTGTTATATGTGGCTTGCTCTACAAATACATTTTAGGTTTATGAGTTATAATACTTTTTGACAACAATGCTATATTGAACATAGAACTGTATTTGTAGCATTTTGTTATATAAATAAATAATATCGTTGAATTTCATTTACAATTTTAAGACTAATTCTATGAGCAACAAGAGAAATTATTTCCACTTCACTGGGCAAGAATCTACAAGTATTATTTCCACGAATCGTAATAATAAGACATTTCGATGCTCACCTCGCCTCGCTATCAGTTCCCCCGCGACCGTCGTCGACTAACCAGCGCTCCGTGATCGCGTTCAACCATTTTCACCTACTAGTGCGTGTATAATAGCAAATCTTTTTGCGGGCTACTTGATAATTCATCCTCACAGTGGTATCAACCCTAATGGGCAGACATACATCTGCTCTCAGCCGCCAAAGCACTTTCACCCCTCTCTTGTATGTCTACTCTCAGCAGCTAAAGCAAAGAATCAGCACGTTTCTGAGGTATATATAATTTTTAATAAGATCTTGGTAGGTTTGTTATAAGTTCGATTACACACTTAATGAAATTGACCGCAAAGGGTTAAATCTAAAAAGTCCTAACCGGTAAGTAAAAAAGACTCGCAGTAAGAAAGGCAAAGCTAGGGTCTAATTATTCAGTACCCGCGCGCACATGATTGTTAAATGTTGATTTAATAGTTTTAAAACGTTTAGCGTCCGGTAACAATGAGAGGACAGATTTTTGCTTTCTTCTAAATTCCCCTTTTCTCCGAAATATCGCCTTCCTCTTCGTTGACCAGATGAACGCCAACTTTTATTAAACTTATGTTAGTAGGAGATATTGAAGAAATATTTAACACATATTTTAGTTGTGGTACATTTTTTCCCAAATTCCCATCGTGTCAAGGTTGTAGAACAACCCCTGAAAGCTATGACAATTACTTCTTAAACACCCTGTACGTGTAGATGGACATAATCTCGAGCGCCAGCTGCGCCAAACGATAGAGAAATAATTACATGAGTGAAAAAAGAGAGAAGTATATCCGTTCAGTTACATGATATGCAAAAGCCATCGATATTCTCAATTGGCAAGGTTCTCGGTTCAAAACCGTGTCGTTTGTGTCTGACAATGAGTATTGCGACTTCCTCCGCGTTTCTCCAACCCTTGTCGCATCTGGCCTCTTCGTGCGGCGAGTTCCTATCGTCCTCGGTGGTAAATACGGCACGTGGGGTCGTAATGACTCAACGGTTTGTACATCTCACGTTGCACCCTGTTACCTGTCGCGGATCCATTTACTTGCGGCTCCAAGTGAATTATTACCGAAAAATGCAAAGTAGACATTCTCCGGTGCTTTTAATTAGAAGGGGATCTTTTAATATTGAAAGTGAAAGTGACATTGTCCTAGGGTGTATTTTAGTATTTCATTTTGATATTAGGCGTTAATATTTTGACCATGTGGATGCACATGAATGTTTTACTAAAAAGTATGTGTGCTGTTAATAAAATTCTAAATCATACACATTGTTTTATATTTGGGACAACGAGTTCGAGTTTTTGTTTTATGATACGTTCTCCTTGCGTGATTTTTATTCCCATAATACCGAATATTTAAATTCACCCGAGGTATTAAATTGTTCGAATGTTGATAATTAGAAACAAAATCACGTTTGAGCCTATCATGTTTTGTCAGGTGGCGAGTTGTAGTGATATTTATTTAATTAGCGGAATAAAGCTGTTCAGTTTCAATGGAACATC
This sequence comes from Cerceris rybyensis, assembly GCA_910591515.1. Lineage (NCBI taxonomy): Eukaryota > Metazoa > Arthropoda > Insecta > Hymenoptera > Crabronidae > Cerceris > Cerceris rybyensis. Next base: position 15,007,879 of record OU342790.1, read on the forward strand.
GAGGGTCGTCATCGAGTGAATATAAACAACGGTGCAGGGGTTGCTACAGATTGCTCCAGCTCCGGTCAGGATGGACATTCTAGCCTTGCAGGCTGTCAGGTTTAGCACACAATCAGGCATTATCAGGCATGGTCGGGCAGTAATTAATGGCTCCGTGTGGTCAAACAGTAATCAATAATCAATGGTCACACATAATCAGGTCAGTGGTATAGAGTTACAACACTTGGATCGAAGCGTAGTATCGCAAGGAAAGATCGGCAGTTTCTCGTAAATCAAATAACACAACTTTACTCGACTGAATGATATGCATCTTCTAAAATGCATTGTTGTTTGTTAGTCAATTCTTCCACGTCTTTAAAATACTTGTGAAGAAGAATCTTCGTAAAGTTTCCTTCGTCTGATTATACAAATAGTAAGATGATATCACCCTGAGATGAATTTTCCAGATTTAGAAAGTATTGTAAACCAATATCGACGTTTACTCGATATACTTCTTCCGTGTAATTAATTTTCCATCCAATTAACGTCAACTGTAGTATCTCATATTAATTTCATAGTCCCAATGAATATCATAAAATATTAATTTTCCCATAAGATATTAACCTCTTTTGACAATTTATTTTTTAACATTCATCTCTAAGTTCCCAAAAATAGTAACACATCTCCATTTCAAAATGAAACATTTTCATCTCACCAATTCATTTCTCCTAAGTTCGATTAATTGCATAGATCAGAATTCCAGAGATTTTGAAGATTTTGAAGAGAAATTGTCAATTCCTCCAAATATATTTAAACTCCGTACAACGTCCCAAGAGAAAAGACAATTTATAGAATGTAAGAAGAGAATCACTCAAACGATGGTACTAAGTTCAATTAATTTCATAGATCAAAATTCCAGAGATTTTGAAGATTTTGAAGAGAAATTGTCAATTCCTCCAAATATATTTAAACTCTGTGCAACGTCCCAAGAGAAAAGACAATTTATAGAATGTAAGAAGAGAATCACTCAAACGATGGTAGTAAGTTCAATTAATTTCATAAATAAAAATTCCAGAGATTTTGAAGATTTTGAAGAGAAATTGTCAATTCCTCCAAATCTGTTTAAACTCTGTGCAACGTCCCAAGAGAAAAGACAATTTATAGAATGTATTAGGTGTACAAATTAATTCTCGGCCCCCAGATTTCATCGACCACAAAATTTATTTAGATTAGAATTTTTCCAAATTTGAATAGTCATTCTAAAGCGCCAATTGTTAGCTTTAAAATGAGATATATCGCATGACTCTACTCCAAACATAACGTGAAAAATCATGTATAGAAGCGATGTCGTTCGATAAGCAACATTTAAGGCACTGTCTTCTTTTCGCGTTTCAACTAAAAAAAAGAAACGCTATATCGTGCAGCACTTGTAAAAAATGGTTTCAACAGTTTCGAATATTCTCCAGACTTAGCCTCTTCAAATAACCACCTATTTCGATCCCTACAACACCACCTAACTGATTCTCAATTCAAGTAATTTGAACAGGTCTATAAATGCCTCAATGATTTCATTGATGTGAACCACTATCATTTTTCCGATCTGGAATCCGACAATTACCTGACAGATGGCAAAAACGTATAGAAAATGAAGAAGATTATGTTTAATATTGAATTTATATCAACATTGTTATAAATAAATGTCAAAGTTAGTAAAAAAAGGCCGAGAATTAATTTGTACACCTAATAAGAAGAGAATCACTCAAAAGATGGTAGTAAGTTCAATTAATTTCATAGATCAAAATTGCAGAGATTTTGAAGATTTTGAAGAGAAATTGTCAATTCCTCCAAATCTGTTTAAACTCTGTGCAACGTCCCAAGAGAAAAGACAATTTAAAGAATGTAAGAAGAGAATCACTCAAACGATGGTAGCGGTAAGACGAAGGATGAGTTGCCGCGATTAAAGTTACACTTTTAGATACTTTGACCTCGGTGTCGGTTAGCAGGCGTGGAATCTCCGGTTGGCAATAGCAAGCTCTCTGAGCCAAAGCTTCCAGGATCCTCTCGGTTGGTTCGGTCGTTCGCTCGCTTGCCTCCCACGAATACGTAGAGAGCAAGCCTACGTTGTTGCTGCAACGCCGGCAGCGGCAGCGCAGAAGCTATTACTCGGCGAAAACTTACTTTTCTCGAGGAAATTACTTTTACGAAGTATCTTATTTCTTTGGCGACGGTGAGGAGAACACGGTCGTCGTTTCTTCTCGCTCTCAAGGAAGAAGAGGCGCTTGCCGTTGTACAGGTCGGCTGGAAGGATTGCCAGGACGATGTTCCATCGAAACATCCTACATGTCCGTGTAGAAGTAAGTGGAAACACTTGCGCGTCATGGTGTCGAGGGTGGATTAGTAGATGTTTGTAAATCGCTATTCCGTGGATTGAAGTAGGTGCATTGTTTGATCGAGCTTGTCTTCCAAAATGGACTGTAGCTAGTGCGACAGGATACTACTTGTCTGCAAGGAAATTCTCTTTGGTATGATGAACTGATGATAGAAATTGTGCGTTCGATTTAAAGACATTAGGATGAAGTAGATGGGAGAAGATTGGCAAAGTATAGTTCGACAACTGAAATATGCTTAGAGAGCGATGAAAGTTCTCGTTTTCGAACGTGTATTTCCGACATTTCGTCTTTGGAATTCCTAAATCCAGGCTCCTAAAGTAAACGCACCCCATAGTCGTGTACTTTGGGAGGTTGAGTTTGGGGAGTTCAAAAACGAAATGACGGGAATAGGCGATTGAAAACGAGAGGGTTCGTTGCCCACTAGCCATCTTTTAGATGTCGGACAGTAGGTGATTTACAGTGTTTTCTATTTTGAATTAAACATTACGAGCAACTTTCAGCGACTTTGTTATAGTTTTACGGTATGATTATAAGTTTTAATCACCTCCATCTTGAGTCTATTATTTAGTTTCTGATATTCTATCTCCCTTTGGGTAATATTGTCAAAAATTTAACCGTTCTTTCGGGTATTACGCGGACAGGATTTTATGCTTAAGTCTAGAGAAATCTGTGCTTCGTTGTACAGCATTGTCGTTGTTCTCTCTCGAATTCTTCAACGGTGAGCCTATAATCCGATATTGACAAATCCGGTTAAAACGAAAATAGGCACTTAGTACATAAAGTGGAACAAGCTGGACAGTTGTCGAGCTCCGCTGCAAATCCCTAAATCCATATCACTGATACCGGGTCTTGCAACGACAATGGAGACAGGATACCGGTGAAATTTTTGTATATCACATGTCGCGACAAGCTTATACATACTACCAGTTTGATATCTTCTCGCACAGATTTCCACGATGTATTCCCCTTTTGATAACTGAACATGTTGTTCTACGTACATTAATCTCCCCTCTGGAAATTTTGTTCGTCCGAATCGACAGATTTTCGAGGAATTTTCCGCTTCAATTTTGAACACTGTGAAAGTATTATTATAGTTGTATGTTGGGAAAATTTTACTTTTTTTTTTACATCCCGCTATTTTCATGAACGTGAATACGAACTCGATGATAATCAGTTGTGCAGCGATATTCGGAAGATTAAATTTGATCGAGAACGGTAGATAAAATACAATTGCCACAAAATTTTTCGCGATTGGATAACGTTAATGCAAATGTAAACGCAGGATGGAAAATAGAATTTCCGTTTGGAGCGAAATCAAAATCCAGACTACGAATCTCTAATCCAGATACATTGAATTATACAGTAGGTATCGCAGTGTTATCATGATCCAGCATAATATTGCATAATGTAAAACATTCGATCAATTATGCGACGATATTTGTGCTTAATTATGCACGTAAGCCAGAAATTCTAACGCCGATATCCAGAATCACTTTTCGACTCCGATCCTCCCGCAGATTATAGATTTCCAGAGAACAAATCCGATCGCCCAGCTGGTTAAATTCCATGATCCATTAATGAGAATTAGCGTAGCCTTTAACGTTACAAATTCTCCGAGAAACTTATTTTCAATATTGTTTCTCAACTTCCAACGAGAAATCTTCTTGAAATTATTATCAATTTCTCACAACGCAACGCTCTGCTCTCATAAGTAACATTAGATAAGCGATTCTTCATTTCGCTAAGAATTCGCAATTTCAATTATTATCTAACTCCCCGATACTTCGCTACTTGCTTCAAGAAGTAGATTTCCAAGTGAAATTATAGCCCCAGCGAAGAAACTACGTTTGCAGTTTAACTCAGCAGTAGTCAGCGAGAACAGATATCGAGAGGAATCACGTTTAATTCTTAAATTTCCCCACTAATCCCATTATTTCGGGCTACTGTACGATCGATCTTCAAAAAGTCGATTCGAGCTTCCTTCATTGCCGGATATACTTTTCGATATCGATGGAATAATAAGAGGGTATAAGGGTAGTTTGGAAGCAAACGGAAGAAACGTGAGAAAAAAGGAGATCCAAAGAAGGCCAATTAACGAGAGGGCAAAGGGTATACGCGTGCCTCGAGATCGAAACGAGGACGAAGAATCATCTTCTCATGGCACGCGACTATACCTTACGTGTCTACTCGTCGTTCTATCTTCGATCTTCCTGTTTTCTTCCTGTCTGTCGTCCGTTATCGTCGAACTCTCGTGATCGTATGCTTTAATACGAGACTACTTGAACCGCCATTGATTTGAGTTTCGATTCAATACGTGACATCAAATTACTCGCTATGATAGCTTATCTCCATCGATGGAGTCCATATTTTTGCACGTAAAAATTTCATTTTAAAGAGTCGGCACATCAATCCCAGGATATAATTATAAGATAATAGTACTTCACCTGCGGTGAACGTCGTACAGGGTACAAAATATTATCACAATATTATCATTAAATAATGAAGATTTATGAAGCTTTCTGAAGTAAGGCACGTTGACTTTTGTCGCTACATTTTATTACTTTAGGCGTTATTGTTATTTATTTGTCGTACGAGCAATTCGTGAGTATTCGTATCGAGTTTTATTTATTACTATTTTATATTTATTAGTAGACTCCGGATTTTTATGCATTTATGACAAAATGGATACGGCTAAAATATACAAAAAGAACATAATATAAAAACATATCTAAAATATCCAAAGTATGGTATTTGCTGTAATATTTAACGAGTGCAACAAATCCCTAAATAGGTTTTCCTAACTTAGGTGCATTTGTTCAAATTGAAATTTGCATAAACATCCGAAGTCTATTTATTAGTATGTTTTTGAAAATTTCGATTTCAGATTCGTAATCATTGATCTAAACAATTCTAATCTGCCAATTTTCGTCTAAATCGAAGTACGCTTCAAGGTTTTGGCCAGGATTTGGACGAAATTGGCCACTGTGCGCCGCAAAGAGAAAAATGTCAGAAGCGTATCTTTTGTTTTCCCTGGCGCTCTAATTCTAATTGTAAGCAAAAAACACCGTCAACGCCATGCAGGATTGATCTCGTTAGATAGAAACACGGGTCTTACAGCTCACAGCAAAGCTTCGCGTTTCTTTTCTCGAGTTTTCCTCAACTTTCTCGTTCCGGATGTTTTTTCCTCGGCATTTCATACGAAGGAAGACCTCCTGACGGTAGGCAGCGTTAAGTCAGATTCCTTTATGACGAAGGGGCAAATGACCTCGTCGTCACTCTCCCCCGTCCGCTGAGGTGGAAAAGAGAAACTAAAGAGGGGAGACTGGGCGAAAGAGGAAATGCCAGCCGGCGGAGGAAATAAAGCATTTCGAGGAGAGAGGGCTGCATAATTTTCGTTCCTTCCGCGCCCGTATTTCGCGGAGACAATGCGCTCTGGGAACCGCAATCCTGGGTGCAACCGACCCAGAAAACACGGCTGGGATTACTGTACCGCGATAGCTTGCTTTCTGCCTGCCTATTTGTCTTTGCGCCTCCACGTCCACGCTTCTTCCGTCTGCCTATACACGCTTGCGCCGACGACCCGAAGGGTGTGAAATAAAGCCAGATGCAGATTGAACGACCACCTTTTCTTAGCCAAATGCTGCGAAATCATTCCAAATACAAACCCAGCTCCCATATTTACCTATACCTACTATGTATTTCTCATTTCGTTGCATTTAAAAATCTACTTTTAATTTTCATTAGTCAAAAATTAAACATACCTTTGAACCTTTACAGTTTAAGACTAGAACTACCGGTGTTAAATCTATTTCATTTCAATTTGTTAAATAAGTACTTTGAGAAAAGAGAAATCATGAAGTAGAAAAGATGATCGATTTGATAATTTATGTTTTATAATATCAACATTGAATGTCTGCTCTATGACTCTCCTTTAACCCTTTGACTACGGTAGACTTTGACGCGCACCGGCCGTACCGTACGGTAGGAATTCAATCGCGACGTACATATATACATCGAGAACAGCGAAGTTTTTCGTTAGGCATGCATTTCTGACGAAGTACATATATTAATCCTTTGCACTCGGAGCCATCTCTGACGTTATCTATTAGCAACTTGGCCGCACTTTATTATTTGCTATCTTGTGCCATTTCAATAAAAAACTTTAAGTAAATATATATTTCTTAAAATGTTGCGGTGCAATACGTACGTCCTCTTTAATTACTAATAAATTCAAAAGTCCCTTTAGATGGGGTAACCGAGTGATATGGTAAACTTAAGATGTCCTCTTAGGAGGGACAGCAGAGTGCAAAGGGTTAAAATATTAAAAATACTGAATTCTATTACGTTAGACCAATACTATTTCTTTACTAATATTCTGCTTGAAATTGTTAGGGCACTAAAAGTGAACATTAATTTTAAGCTTTTTTCACAATATTTAATAACCCGGACGCCTATTGGCGCTAACAGTATGTACCAGCAGAGCAAAGTAAGTCAAGCGCCCATTGGCGCCTACAGTACCCAGAAGCCAACATGTTTCAGACGCCAATAGGCGCCAACAGTAGTCAAAGGGTTAAAGTTTGAGAATTTGTAGAAGAAATTGTGAACCGGTCATTTTGACTTGCTTGGTAGATCTAGTGTGAACGTGAAGGGATAAACGAAAGACTTACCTCTCTCGAGAAAATGCGTAGCAATAAGTTATTGCGGGAGCAGGGTGGTATTTTGGAACCGGAACTGAAGGGAAATTGAATTTTTGAACCGTATGGTATACAATTATGTACGGTACGGGGCCTGTATCGAATATCCATCTAGCAATTACCTGTAACATGAACTTTCCAACGGTTTGGAATACAGTACGCTGTAAAAATGAAATTTTTATATTAATGCACGGTATGCATAATTTGTTTGAACAAAAGTACCGTGAATTATACAAAGAGGAAGACTGCGCTGAGTTTCTAATGAAAATTAAAAGAAACTCAAGTGTACTCTTGTTCCACGCCTTTGATTCCATAGTAAATTTTTGATCTTCATAAACGAAGTATTGTGTAATTTTGTTATTATTATTGCAAGCATGAAAAAATATGAGTTATGCTTTTTATACTTCATGCCTGTTAATTTAATTCTGACAAATTATACATGCCGGGCAAGTGTATGTGTATCGAATATTTAGCAGATATATTTGGTCGGACGGGGATGTAACGAGGGGGAAAAAAATGTTGGCCGAATGTAGAGGGAAAGGGAAAACATGTGAGTTTAATTAAATACACCCGTGCAATCTGCAAAATGGTATACCAAACTTTTCCCCCACGACTTTCGTGTAATCCTACAGAAAATATTATGCATCTTTTGTTGTACCCGTGGGACACTTGTAATTCACTTTGCGCTCAGTTGAAAATTTTGCTCGTTTACTACAGTACGAAAGGAGAGAACTTATGAGAATCAGATTTGGTTTAAACTTTCCTCAGCCTTTCAAGGCGAAGATCGGATTTTCAAGTCGAAATATAGTTTGAAGAGGAACTTTATTACGAATTTTATTGTCAAGAAATATGTCGTAGCTGGGTGTCAGGAGATTTTCCAGTTTTATCGGTTGCGACGGAGGATACTATTTCTCCCTGTCATTAAGGATGTCATCGGACACGATATTGTTGTTAAATCCTAATGAAAATCTCCCAACTCTCTGACGATTGAATTCTATTCAAAACTTTCTCGTAGTATGGCAAAAATCTCATTATCTTTGCACCGAATGTTTGTTTAATTCTTCCAAACAAATTCTCGTCTTTCACATTTTTTGTTTTATCAAGATTTGATCTAGACTGGATCTACGGAAGTGGTCAAATTGACGTATTCCTACTTCTCTAGAGACGGTTTCCAAATTTACAGCGCCACGGCACAATAAATGTTTCATATGTAATTTATATTACACAAATTACTTACCTAATCATTTTCTTTGCTGGTTGATCCCTCTTTTTCAAAGTATTTATTTAATATATTTAAGTATAACCAATTCAACACCAGTAAACTTAGTGTTAAGGCGAAAACTTTTAATTAGCGAGGAAAGAATTCAAAAGACATTGTGAAATTTTGAAACACTGATATATATAAATTAAAACTATCATAATTTCATTTTAATCCTGCCTCTTGTTATTAGTTTCACAATTTCTACATGAAATTATAGATAAAGTATGAAACCTTTGTATAAATAAATGATGATTTTCAAAATAAAATGAAGAGGAGAATATCGATCGGAATTCTAGGCCTTACTAATTGGATAATTTGGTGTTCCAATAAGACGATACTAGATCGGTCGAATGCAAAACATCCTTTGTCCGTAGTTTCGGAACTGACGCTCGGATATCGATTCCTGAGGGAATCTCTTTGGCTGGGATTGCAACGATTCGCATTCGGACGCTGAAACTGAACAACGTTGGCGTGGAAAGTTTCGGCACCGTTGAACATGTCCCGAGTAGAAGTTTCTAGCTAAATTCCTAAAGGAAGAAACTTTTTCTATTATTAAATTTGCAATCGTAGCGCTGATCTGTAGATTTTCTTTATATTTGTCTCGTCAGGATGAAAATTCTCCCATTGGAAGTACTGCGAGTTAATTAAAATCGCGATACCTTGTTCAAACATCTTGTAGACTTGTCACGTGTGTACCAAAGTAACAGGATTTCTAGCTGTCTATGCAATTTCTATGCGGAAATTTCATGGAATGGAAATTACATCTTTGATTGTACGAAGTGGAATTTCAAGGAGATATAACGTATACCATTATTAAATAAATTCATTATTAAATTGAATAACTTTGGTTGGCAAATCGGAGAAGACGTAGCAGCGGGCAAACTTTCCCGACGAATCTACCGGGAATAGTTTCTACTTTGGTGTCTTCGTCAAATTTCCAACCTCTGCCATGCTAACTTATCCCGTTTTTGCTCTTGTGTAACTTGTAACCGTTTCTCCTCACTCATTTACCTGCCGAATAATCACCGTGATTCCAAAGAAATGACTTCTCCTTTGTACGACAATTATCAATTAATCTCCGAGCACTATGATTCTTCCACCAAATTATTAATTTCTCACTTAATAAAGTAATATTACCTGCCTTAATAAAATTGCAAATATCTCATCCCAAATATTTCCACCGCTCGAAATTTCAACAATCATATATCTCATGTAGAATAATTAAAAAAACTCCCTACAATTTACGCTCCAATTATCACAAAAATACAGTCCCAACCGCAAATCGTATTTTCTCCCAACGTTCTCAAAAATTCCAAAATTAAAGTACCAGTAACCACATGAAATACTTAAAAACCTTTTTTCCTCCCTTTGGAACAATAATAAGCGCACATTCGAGGACCGTACACCCACGAACCATTCGTGAAAATAGTTCAAAGACAAAGTAGAACTTTTTTCCAGTGTAAAATCAAAATTCATAAAGTGACTGAAGATCGTAACTGTGTGTACATAGCCAGCTAAACACGAAGTCGCAATCGTTGCTCGTACACGCGTTCTTTCCATTGTGCACCAACAAATTCCTAAGCGAGATATTATACGACAGCGGGGTAAAACAGCGATACGACAGCCGGATATGCGCACAGGCCTGTGTTTTATTGCCCGTACGGCTGGATAAATATGCGGACGCTTCTGCCACGACCTCCTACTCGGCCGTAAAAATGATAAAGAAGGGTATCGGCTGGCCGAGCAACCCCGAAATGTACGAATACATATGGAAACGTCCTGGAACGAAGCGCGCTTTTCTCTTTCCTTCTTTCTCTATGTTTCTCTTCTTCGTCCTATTTCTCTCTCTCTCTCTCTCTCTCTCTCTCTCAGCAAGGATGGAATCAATGCGGGAATCCTTTTCTTCTGTCATGGTCATTTTCAGGGATCTTATCGTACGCCTCGGGGCTTCCTTTTTTCTGCGTTTTTGAGTAATGATGCAGATAAAACTCTCGTACGATTCGATTCGTTCTTCGTCTCCATTGGGACTTTCTCATTCGCCGAGTGCCGGCAGGAATTTCCGAGTCGAGAAGCGTTACTTCAGTACGGTCAATTTATCCTTCTAATTTTTTGCAATCCGACCACCAGCAAGGAACCAACACGTTTCGCTTTTATCGCACTTTGACCTGGATATCTTCGACGACCCGTCCGTACATGACTGCGGTTTTGATAAATATAAAATGACGAAGATGAATCTTAGGTTTGGGGGTGAAACTTAGTACTCCTGGTATATGGTAAAACGTATCAGATATTGGAAGTTATTTTTGGTATTACTCGAGAATATTTTATATTTTCTATGACAGTTCTATTTGAAGATATTTTTAAACGTTAGGTTTAAATACAATATTTAGACATCCTATCACGTTCGTCAGAATTTGTTGCAGTATTTATTGTACTGTGATTTCTTAAAGTAACATTACATAAAATATGATACAACAGTAAGACTATTTAATAACATTCAGTCTAATTTTGAACGTAATGACGTACTTTCTTTCTATCCACTTCTTTCAAACTCAATTCCTCCAAATTTTCTTCTTCCTTAAATCCACATCGACCTGTTCTCTCTAATATCACTATTTTCACCCTCGCACCGTAATTTCGAAACTAATTGATACGTATCTTTTCTGATTCCAGGACCGACAGACGCAGCCGAGGATGCAGTGAGAAATCCATCCCATCGAATCTACTAACTGCAATCTGTGAGTGTACCCTCGTTCATATCGTTTACCGTTTAAATCCCCGCGACAGCAAACGAGGCTATTTCTCGAACTTACTTCGACGAAAGTCGAAGATCGAGCTCCGCCTATATTGGCGTTCGTTTGGCTTAAAAATCTTTAAGTCGCATCAAAGATTCGAGAGGTTTATACAAAAATCTCGGCGAAACTTTCTAGCCTCCCGACGAGGACGATTTCCGTGGAATATTTTCGCGAAGCTACTCAGGCACTGGGAGTAAAGAAGAGGGAATGGGAGAGTAAGAAAGATGAGAAAGAGAGAAAGAGAGAACGGAAGAACGTCTCTCATGAATTTCATAAAGTTTCATCCGACCTGTACATTGGAAGTTTCACGAGGCCCGTGAAAATTGGTGCCATTCGACGCTCGCGTAAAGCTCCGTTCAAATCGAAATCTAAGCTGCGGCATCAATATACGGTAGCTCGTACTATAAATCCCAGTCGCCTTTCCCCGGTCGAAAATGGGGTTACGAGATGCGGCTGCCGCTACCGACCAATCCAATCAACTTACCTGAGAGACTTATGACAGAAATTTTATAAAACGATGAGAAAGGGCTCCTTTAGGCTACGAGGAACGGCTACAATAATTCACATGGTCTGGTCTTTTGTTCTTCTGCCTTTTAAAATATATTCTTAATCGAATCTTCGAGCTTGCTTTTGCCGAGAGCCATTAGACAATGGTGGCTGGAACTGGTAGCTGTGCCAAATTTTATTTTACATCTACGGCGAACTTACACTCGGCTGGGTGTAATCTGTTTTGAATCTGCAAGAACTATCAGTTACGTCGCTCTGGTAATTTCTGACGGTTTAACGTTAGCTTTTTTTACAATTCCAGTGCGGCTTGTCACTTGGGGATTCATGTAATAAGAGAAGATTATGTGTTTGTTGAAATTTTTTGGTATTAATTTTGTCATGTTTTAATTCAAATTTAATGAATTATTGTGATACTTTGATGGGAATAGCATTATTAATGTGTTGGATGCCAGGGGGAGTTATCGGTGAAGGGGTGTATTGCATTTGTTGGAATTTCGTGTCACTTTTAAATAGTAATATTTTATGAATTTTCTAGTACATTCAATATTTAAATGTTTGCATGGAAAAGTAAAGTCCTGCAGGTTAGATGTCTATTTGTGTCTTTAAGGTTTCTGTATTGTAACGCTGGACTTTAATGGAAATAGTTTCCCTTAAGTAAAAATGATGAAAATATTAAAATATTGGTGGCGTTCAATGTGTTATTAATGCATCAGGATTATTCCATTTTAGAGAGAAAACCCAGAAGATTTGTATATCTATGAATATTTTAGAAAGCAGAAAGAATTTTTCATTTCACTAAAAGCCGTTAATTTATAATTCGATTTATCAGATGAATATTGTATACCATTTGTCAAATCCACATCGTCTGAACGAACCAAATGGAGATCTTACCGAGAGAACAGTCTCAGAAGTTAAGCATCTTAAACGAATCTTTTCAATTGACGTCATCAATCTGATTCAAAGCAGTCGGAAGTACGATGAGTGCACGGGTCACTGTACCTTCTCTATCTCGTTCCGTGTAAAATTCATTCCCCTTTATAACAATAATGACCCTCCGTTCTCTATTCACTCGCTGAATCATTTATGACGCTGGGGGTCAAGACTGCGGAGCGTTCGTCAGCTACGGTACGATTACCGTGCATTAGTCAAGACAACTTAACGTCTCCGAAGAGAACTCGTACAAGTACCTTTCCAAAATGGACAGAATCATTCGAAAACTTGATTTCCGGTTTGCAACAGCATCTCTCACGAATACTTCTTATTGTCAGATGGAATACTTGGCAAATAGAAAATTAAAAATTTGTAGAGGTGCCGTTTATGTGGGTTTTTATAACAATATGATTATTTTCTATAGTGTAAAAGGATTTTAGAGAAACGCCATCATAATTATGTGGAAGATTTCTATTGTATTGTACCAATCGACACTTGTGAGTGTCCTTAGGAACCCGCCTGAACCCACGTGGACCCGCTTGAATACGCTCCAACCCGTACGGACCATCCCGGACCCGGTCGGACCCCCTTTGACCTGCTCCAACCCGGTTCGAGCGTGTTCGAGCGGGTTGGAGCGGGTTGGAGCAGGTCCAAGGGGATCCGAGCAGGTCCGAGCCGGTCCAAGCGGGTTCCTAAGGACACTCGCAAAGTGTGGGGGCTGTTTTCACCCTCTAGATATGAACGATGACCGATAAAAAAATCCCTGTCAAATATTTAATTGAATTGTACATACCTTGTAAATTTCATTACAATCGGAAATTAACACTTGGGAAACCTCCCTTGTTAGAGTTTTTTTTTCATTTCTTCCAATAATCTTTCAGTCGGTGCTGAGAAGAATTTTAGTAGAACAGCTCAGATTCAAAGTGGAATTAAGTTTTGCTCCATTTAATCATATCTGTGCTTGACTCAATTTTAGTAGTATATGTAACCGAATCAGTTACTCACGAAAATACCTCCAACGTCAAGTTCTGATATCACAACTTGTTGACGCGTGATAGCGCAACAAAGATAAACGATTCGCCTAAGAAATCGGAGCTGCATCGCGTACCGTTAGGCGCGACCTGGCTGGTCATTGTTCGGCAGGATTACCGAAAATACAGAAATCGGCAGGCCCATCTGGTTGCCAGATGTGCCAAAGTCAGTCGTCTGGTTTATGACTCAAGTCATAAACCTAGGCGACTGAAAATATTAATTAAATTCGACCGGCACACTTTCTTGGAACCGAACCACCGGTTCTTGGAATCCTGCCGCCTACAGTGACCAGCCAATCACAAAATTCGATTTCAGTGACCGACGTCACTTCCGTTCTATCTGCCAATCAGAAAATCATATTCTGAGAAGTACCGAACCCTCCAATCGGAAAATTTCTAAGTTTGCACATCACCCCTTCTCACTACGAACAGTGAGGAGGAGGGGGCCGATTGGAGGGCGATTCGGACTTTGGCGGATAGAACGGAACCAGAACTGTTTTGGCAAACGAACACATTAGATCTTTTTAACTGCAACGAATACGAACGGCTTTTCTAACAAACGCAGTACATCATCATTCTCGACTGAGAAATTAATTAATCCACGTGTAACATACATCTCGACCAAGAGATAAGATAGTTTAAGTGTCGTTGTTTGACTGTTATTTCATTTTAAGTGTAAATAAAGTATAACTCGATTCAAATCAAGACTCAGCTAATTCGGGAGACCCAAAAAAACCAGGTTGCGGCACTTTAATTAGTCCCGCGCCATCACGTCAACCTCGCAACCAAGCGAAAGAGACGTGCGACTCAACACAACTTAAACAATGACATCGATAAAATTCACAAAGAAAATCCGCAATTCTTTCCCTGGACTTTTGATCTATGGGTTGAACCTAGGTATAGTGCGACAACTAAAGGATGGCTAAGGACTAGTGGATCCTTTTGTTTCCAACCACTTCTTTCCGTCATTTCGTTTTTGGAATCTCCAAACCCAACTTCTTAAAGCAAACAACCGTATGGAGTGTTTACTTTTGGAAACTGGATTTGGGAATTACAAAAACGAAATTTCTAGAAATGAGCTGTTAAAAAAGAGAGAATCTGCCGCTCCTTAGACATCTTTCAGTTGTCGGACTATATATACTCGAGTGTACCTTGGTGTTAGCCTGAGAATTTTTCCGACCCCCGGAAAATGAAATTACGTTGAAATTCTTCCAAAATAGACAGAATCATTCGAAAACTTGTCATTCGGTTTACAACAGGACCTCTCATGGATACAATAGTAGAGTTTTTTTTGTTGCATTTCTTCAAAATATCTTTCAGCCTGTGCTGAGAAGAATTCTAGTGGAACAGTTCAATGGAACTAATTCAGTAAAATGGAATGATGTTTTGCTCCGCCTGATCGTATCGATGCTCGATCCCATTTTAGTAAATAAATACATGTAACCGAATCAATCAATCGCGAAAATACCTGCGACGTTAAGTTCTGATATCAAAACTTAAACATTGATAAGGCATCGATAAAATCCACAAAGAAAATCCGCAATCCTTTCCCTGGACTTCTGATCTATACTTTCAACCTAGGTATATACTCGCGTGTAGCTTGGCGTTAGCCTGAAAATTTTACCGACTCCCCGCAAAATGAAATTACGTTGAAATTCTTCGATCCACGTGGAATCCAACGTTTCCATCATTTCGCCGCGGCAAAGGAAAAGGAAATCCCGCAGATTCCGAGACGAGAATTTTCTTCCCGCCTCGGAATTTCAGAAATACACGGCTCATTGTAATTCGGACGGTCGATCTCGAGCTAGAGCAAAGAATTCGTAAATGCAGCGGTGGAAAAGTAGTAAAGCGAAGCGCGGTGGTACGAACGAAATTACCAGCTTGAAATGAGATCGCCTATATCGTATTCCATGAGAGAAACGAAGAAACATGGTGGCCAATTAATGGTCGCTCTTTCTTTCCTTCTTCTACCTCTTTCTTCTTCCATTTTCTATTTCACCATGGTTCTCTGCTTTTACCCTCTCTTCCAGAACGTCGAGCTGGCCGGATATACCGTGAGAGTGTGCAAAACGAAAGCGAGGATAAGTCTATTGCGAATGCGTAAGCGAATTACGGAAGTTCTTTGCCAGAACGGAAAGTGTTGGACGATGGTAGAGAATCGAGTGATCCTCTTTGAGGTGCTCTTTCTCTTTTTTCCCCTACTGCTCTTCTCTCGTTTCGAAACGGCAAGCGTGATGCGCGATTCTGGAGAACAAACAGAAATGCATTAATCTATGGCGATCTCATTAACTCTACCATCTAGCCGTATGGTGTCAGTCGCCGTTAATTGTCTGGTTGAAACGAAATTGCCGGATTTTGAAAAAATACTGCTAATCGAGGGAGAAATAATTTCAGGCTGTGGTAAGAGTTAATTACACCCTTAAGTGTTTGCCTTTACCCTGGCTATATAAACCTTTCGAGAGAATAGAGTGCTTTTTTTTGTCCGTAGTTTCGTTTTACCGAGGTTGAACGAAATCTTACCCTTTTAATGATACGCTATTTTAATTTACCTCTGACCACTGAGTTTTCTTTGTAACCATTCATCAATGAAATCGTAACGATCAATGTTATATGTTAACGTAAGCACAATATTTTCTATCTTTCTTTTTTTTTTACTTGTAGTTATTAATGAAAAAGATGTTTTAATAAAGTCTGATCAATAGATGACGAACGGTATGAACAAAATTCCGTATGAGCGACATGCAGCAAATAGATTATTTCACGATGGAAATCTGTCGCGTATTGGTCGTTTTGATGGCACCGACGGGTTGTTATTATCAGAAATAATAAGCTAAAAACGTCCATTCGTTTCTCGTGGGAATCGTCCTGAAGTTTCGATGACGATCCTCCCCCGTGACCACAAACACGAACAATGCGGGGACATTTGACCGACTTTTCGGATTGGATCTGTTAGCCTTATCCGAACGGACAGTCGCGTCCTTTCGTTTCCCCACTTCATTGAGCTGTAATATTTCTCGGAGTGTCTCGAGCGAGTTAAAAATCTGTCGATCACACGTAGCTACTACGAGGAAAAGATCGATGCATCGGGGGCCGTTGAGAAATCCACGGAATGACTTTGATTTCATGAATAACTTGTGACTTTGAAATCATCGTTTTTCTGACAGGAAAAGTATTCGGATTTTTTACAGTAAGCCTACCAAATCGGACAAAATTACCGATTCCGAATTTTTTATACAAGTTCTCTAAATTGATAGGGGAGCCATGAAGTAAATGTTCCACTGCTATCTTATAAAATCTAGATTAGTTAATCATCTTTATCACCTCTCAAGTTCTCTTTTTCCAAAGTACTTATTTAGTATATCTAAACTTTAATAGATAGAAGGTCAGTAGTTTTAATGTTAACACGTAGCTAAAATGACCAATTCTCAATTTTTTATACAAATTCTCTAAATTGGTAGGGAAGCGATGAAATAAATAATCCACTGCTATCTTATAAAATCAAGATGACTTAATTAATCAGCGTTCTCAGCTATTCATTTCTCTTTTTCCAAAGTACTTATTCAGTATATCTAAATTTTAGTAGATAAAACGTCAGTAATTTTAATGTTAACACACTGCCAAAATGACAAGTTTCGAATTTTTTCTTCAAATTCTCTAAATTGATAGGGGAGCCATGAAGTAAATATTCCCCAGCTATCTTATAAAATTTAGATTAGTTAATTAATCATCTTTCCCACCTCTTGATTTCTCTTTTTCCAAAGTACTTATTCAGCATATCAAAATTTTAGTAGATATAACTACGGCAGCTTTAAACCCGGAATTTTTTCTACTCAGAATGCAAGCTGCACTTTTTATTAATGAAGTACATAGTGAATGGAATGTCTAAAATTACCATAGACTGAAGAATATTTCTAGCAAACCTCGTGAAAATTGTCAAAGTGAAATACATATTACACAGATATTGAAATATAAGTAAAAAGGATATAAAAGTTGACCGTTTCTACTTCAAAGAAACCTAATTTAATATAAACTTCCACCTTTGATACCTGTTCACCATGCAACACTGCACGTTTCTGATAAAAACCTAGCACGATAAGGTGCTTCATGCTTCTCCATAATGAGATCCCAGAGATTGATGAGATTCACAAAATTTGGGGAATTCGACGAGTAAAATGCGAACGTACAAATCTGTCCATGATGTTTACTAGAAACGTAAGTGACATGGAAGACGAAGAACGAGAAAAAGAGAAATTCCAGCAGAGGCGGCAAGCTAAGCCGTAATCGTCTTATTCCGTGTTAAATCTCTTCCTTGCTCGTTCTTCCGTTTCTCCAAGATACTTTGAATTAGGAGACGACGATATGACTCGGTGCCATTGTCTCGAGCTTACAGGCTCGGCTACACAGTTTAAAGCCGCTGGCTTCTCCGGAATGCAAGGATTAAAAGACGTCTGGTTTTCTTCGAGGAAAGTTTCGCGTCGTGGACGTGGAACCGCGACGTTGAGAATAAGAATTCGTTACAATATTTGCGGCCCTTTGCTTTTCCTTCGCGTCTCTTCGTATACTTGCATTCTTCCTTTCTGACGACGGCAAGAACGACGGGGGAATTTCATTAAAATCTAATGTAATTAGATTTAATCCGATGGTATGGTTGAGGAGGACTTTCAAGAAAGACGCTCCTTCAAATTTATTATAAGGCGGGATTTAATTTATTCAGATATCCGAAATGTAAAAAATGAGAAACTCTGAGGATGTACAAACACAGGCAACGTATATTCTATGTCATAAAATATTAAAGCTTCAGTTTTAATAGAAAAATGTAAGAAGCGTCACTTCAGCTCAAGAGATTAGTCGTGATATTTCTCTGCCATGGTGGATCTTCAACTACATGCCTATACAATTAAAAAGTTCTATTATTTTGTTACATTTCTCTTTGCACAAAATAATTTGTGTTACATTAATCATATTGGACAATGAACCTCGTATCAATTTATATCCTTCAAAAGCGTAATTACAATTACTTGAAATCAAAGATTTAACGTAATGGAGCGAATCTCGATGTGCACATCATGTTATATTGACACGTGCCACTTACATTAATGTATCGCCAGCATGGCTTTCAGTTTGCCAAAAGCTGCCTGCAGTAATCTATCATTAGTGGAATTTTATTGGAGAAATATATCGATTTCAATAGATATCCACCTAATTCAAATCTCCCTTCATGGTGGATTTATACAATACCGATATTACTCATATTAAATTTCCCAATTTACAACTCGCCACATGTCTGCCCTTCTGAAATCTGATTACATTAAGCTTCACTTTCAAAAATGTTCTTTTTACGCGACTAAATGTTTTCGTCTCACGCGAGAAAATCCGCTATTACTATGATATTACAAACATCGGTTTCCCGAGACGTTTAAGAATCTACTTTTCCAACTTGTTCATAAATTCTTCCTAACTTTAAAGAGCCAGAAGTGCTCGTATCTCGCATGCACCCAAAAGCTCTCGCATAGTTCGCCAAAGGAGGAAAGACGATCACCGAATTACGAAAAAAAAAAGTTAATACCTATATCCGATTTCCTTCGTCAACGTGCTCCTCGATGAAACTCCCGTTCTATCGAATATCCAGGATTTTCTTCCGGATGTTCGACCAACGAAGAATCTGGAAACCGTATCCCAGTACACGAAATCGGACGTAACGCGTTTCAGTGAAATGCAAACGGTTATGAGGTTTATACGATTCTTGGTACGATAGTTGGAGAGTAGTAGCAGCCATCGAAGAATCGTGAACATCGCAGGCTATAACACGGTAGATCGACATCATCTTCCAATACGATCGCAAACGATCATCTTTATCGTCGTTTCCACAGCTGCCGTGAGATTGTTCGTAGCAATATTCCGCGATAGCGTACAGATACGATGGCTATTAATTTCAAAGTTGAGTTTTAATTAACTAATTAAGGAGATATGAAATTGATACGCACCAGGTTGCTAATCACCGTCCCGCAGGAACAACGTGGGAACGCGTAAGCGTCCTATCTCCCTGAGACACTTCGGCATCAGTGTCAAGCAAGCCCTGACGAAGCAAACTAGAATGTTTGCGAAACGGCGAGAACGCGATAGCAAAGACACACATGCGCTACCCGTGTTACAAGAGGCTGCCCGGTTACGATCGATTTTAAACCGCGCAAACTACGAACCACTTATAACTTCAATTTTCTCTACGACTTTATTGCAAATTCTCTCCCCATTCTGATTTGTCGTTTTCCCTTGGCATAGGTCGCAGACTGTTTCTTCGACGTTGGGATAAAAGCTCCTTGTATCGAGATTCGTTCTGTCCAGTAGCGAATACATTCTATTTCTCTCGTTTTCTCTTTTCCCCTGGAAATCCAGCGAAAAATAAATATTTGTTTCAACGTCGTAGAACGGTAACATAGGTAACACGTTTCAGAAAACAATCGATGCTCGAAGAAGGCGAATCGCCGAGGAAGATCACGGCACGATCCGTCGTCGGACGATCGCGAAGATCGTGGGTACCAGATGGAACGTTTCTGTGGAGATCGAAATCGCCGATCTCCGAACGTAATCCGGAATGGTCTCTCTTCTCGACGAGAATTCTATGTACACATCGTGAGGTCGTTCACCGAGATCGTGCTGATTCCTTTTGGTCGATTCGCCTCCGGTGTATAATACACCGACCTCATCGGACGCCATCTCGATCGACCGGAGGTCGGAAGATGTCTTTCGACCGATTATTAGGTGGTCTTAGAATCGTGCGAGAGATACTCGTCCCTATAGTCCTGTCGTTTCGCGTTTGTCCCAGTCATACCGAGGTTCCCTTTATTCTCGACGACGTAAAATTCTCCAGGTGTTCTATGCGCGAGAGCGCAAAGTGCTGTCGAGAGTGCCGAAAACCTTTCGGCAGCCGGATGCCAGACGAACAGGATATCGGCTCCTCGACGTCGATCCTTTTGCACGCTACATGGAAAAACGATACGAGCTCTCTGAAAACTCGCAAGGCCGAGACCACCTTCGGGATGATAAGGGGAGGATTTTAAATGAGCAACAGAGATCGCAAGAATGGAAGAGGTACCGTCACGGAGATGATGGAATGGTTATCGGGATGCTTCGCGTCGAATATATCGAGAGACTTTTTATCGTGATAGTTTTATACGGTTTTTGAAAGATTCTTGCACGAGGTATTGAATTTGTGAAATATTTAAATCCATTTGACTAGTATTATATCAGGATTTTAAATAAGAGCTAATGAATGAATTTCGGTTGAGGGTAGATTTTTTAATGTTTTTAAATTCTTGTAAAATCTGTAATTACGTGGATGTTAAGCGAAGAATGGACATGGTACTCGGTATCTGAGTGAAATATTAACAGTTCTGTCTAATGAATGATCATTCTCATGGATATACATCATGAAGGTACAAAACCGAATCCATTTCTAGAGAGGCAGCACTGTATTACCTTAAATTAAAAATGCATCGTTCATGAATGAAAAGCGACACACTATCTTCGTTATTTCATTATGGCATAGGAATGAGGTCGAAATGCTTCGTGTTTATTCATAGAGAGTTGTAAGATGTAACAGTGATCTCTAAACCGGGAAAATGCAAGGTCCAATAACGTGACTAGCTAATAACACGGCTGGAAGGTTACATAGGGGCGCTTTTGGCAAAGCGAACTTTCGCCACGAAGCAATCACTCCGAGCATAGGTCAAGCCAGATTTTCCCGTTACAATCTCACCACCATCGCTGGCTCGCCGTCGAGAGATAAATTTTACAAATCGCCCTCGGCACGACGTTACATGGACCTCCGCTTTACCACATTATATTACCCCACCGTCGACCAAAACGTAATATAAGATGAACACACATATGCGTTTGATAGCCGGCGAATTTTACTGGGTCCACTGTGAAATTTCCATCCTGGAATTTAATCTCCGCGAGAAAAATACGGTCTATTAATTTCAACCATCCGATAGCAGTCAATTCGATGACCTTTCAAGGGTGAAGATTTATTTTACGCTCTTACGTTGACGTCCTTTGGTTCACATTTTTTTAGAAACAAAAGAAGATACTCCAACGGGGAATATTTACTCTTGGAATATTCTTGAGCATAGATTTTTATCGCGGGGAGAAAAAGTTATGACATGCAATCTTGGAATGTCTTGCGTACACTTCTTTTAGAAAATTACTTCAATATTCTTTGTAATAAAAATATAGCCGTATCATGCACCTTCTGTCTCTCTGATACTTATCTCGCGTTATACTTCTTTTTTTTGGAGTACTCGGTGTGGATCTACATCAAGTAAAATTGCATAGAATTTAAGAGACTTATTTTCAAGAATTTTATCATGAAAGTGCAAAGTAGCAATCTACAATTGGTGAAAAAAGCTAGGTTTATGTGAACTTTCTGAAATCTTTTTGATCCGTAGGAAGTTTTCTGAAAAATATAGAGGTATTATAGAGGACGAGTGAATCGTTGTCACAGCTTGCAGAACACAGCAATGTTCTTCGACTTGGACGAATCTCGCGACGAAGTAATCTTCAGGATTCGATGGAGACTTGGCTCGAAGGCGGCGATAGTACGAGGTCGTAAACTTGACGCGAATTCCGACAAGCAGCGACTGAATTACTAGACGAAATTCGTCGAGGTCTCGATGCTTGTTAGTCTAATTACTTGTAAGTGGAGTTGTGGCTGTAACGAGCCAACCGTCTGCTCGAAAACTTCTCGACGAGTAAACACGCTTGCCGCCGCAATATTATTCGGCCGATCCCTCCTTTTCCTTTCTCGTTGCGTCCTCTTCCTCTTCCTCTTGAACCACCCGCACCGTGGCAATCTTCTTTGCGTAACCAGCAATTTCCCGGGGCCGTGGAGAACGACTTCTTCGAACAAGTTTTCATAAAAAGCAATTTTGCGCGGTAACTACTGCCGATGCGTTATATTGCCTCGTTGCGTTACTTTGCATTAGTTTCCAAAATTCTATTTATTGCCGTAGAAAAATTATTCGTCGTTAAATCTGACGCTTAAAGCGACGACCAATTCGTTGTTCTTCAGTTAGATTTCACCTTTTCTCCAGTTTCATTCGCTTATATAATGTTGGCTAAGAAAGAGTTCGCTTTGAACTTCGATAATTGTATAGTTTGTCAAAGTTGTATGAGATGTTTCAAATAATAAGATTGTAGGATATTTAGTATATATGTGGGGATTTTATAAATCCCGCGTATTTCGAGAGACCCGCCATGAGACAATCGACGGACGAAAAGACGATCGACGACAAAACAAGAACAGATCGACAGTAGACGAGATCGACGATAGACGTGTTTGACGATAGACGAGTTCGACGAGTTATACATAGAGTGGACGAAGTAGAGGAAGATGATTAGACGAACTATAGACGATAGACGAATTGTAGACGATAGACGAACAGTAGACTATAGACGACTAGACGAATTTTACAGTATAGTTTATATTTTGTCTTATTTAGTGTGCGTGTGTTTTAGAGAGTAGAGCGTTCCTTATATTTTACGTATTGTATAAGTTTCCACTTGTATATATTTTATTTCAAGTATATTGTTACCAATATCCTACATATATATGCTTTAGATATATATGTACAAGTGAAAACATAAATTTAATATGAAATATGGGGAACACACTATTCTAGATCACTTACAAACAGTAATAAAAAATATAAACCATGAAGCCCGTCTAGTAACGTCTAATTGTCTGTCTACTTGTCTAGTCCCCCTCGTTCAGAATTTTTAAGAACGATTCGCGCGGGATTTATAAAAAACTCTCACAAGATTAACATTAATTTTTATAAAACTAGAACTGTCGGCGTTAAATCTATTGTATTTCAATATATTCAGTAAGTACTTTGGTAAAAGAGAAATCAAGGGGTGGAAAAGATGATGGATTCGGTAATCTGTATTGGAAGATATTTGGAAAAAGAATTTGGAAAAGATTGAGAATGAATCATTTCGACTTGCTTGGTAGTTCTGGTGGTAAATAATATTTTATTTCCTAAATTTAAAGGTGTAGAATAAGTCGAGGAAACCGTGTTAAGTAGTTTTGAAATCCCCTTTACGATATACAGTTTGGCGTGACTCTCGTGACGGTAAGAAGGTACGGTAAGATGGAAATGTTGCTCTCATTGATCTTGTTGCACGCTATTGTAATCTTGTAAAAAATTATGTTTTCTCTAAGTACGATCGTTTGATAACGCTGATTTATTTCCTTCAAAAAGAATATCCTCGGAGTGGAAAGTCAACTATGATTTTTCAGTGGTTTATTTGCCCCTTATGATTTATTTGAATCTCAGGTTGTAGATCATAGCGATTGCTTTGTTCGGGACATAGAAATGGATTTAAAAATATGAGAGATATGGCATTTTATGTCGATGGAAAATTTGATGAAGAGATGAGATCCGAAATCGAACTTCACCGGAATTTAAACTTCCACTCGTTTGACCGGTACAATTCTTCATCTTTCTTTTCATGATTGTTCTTCTCCTTGGAAAATCTGACTCCGCACTCGAATATTCTGCATTTGACGTTTCTCCTCGGACGTCTGGTATCTTTTTTTCCTTTTTTTTTTTTATTCTTTCACTCTGTAAATATGCATCGAATATCCTCAGACAGAATCGCCGTTTACGTTCCTACTGCAATCTTGGAAATTGTTATTGATATACAGGGTGTCTCATTTTAATCTTTACAGTCGAATATCTCGAAAACTATTGACTTTTCGAAAAAAATGTTTAGACGAAGCATACTCTATTCGAAGGGGGACAGACAATGGTGAACACCGTTTTTTTCTAGATGGAGGCGCCTCCGAGATATGAAGGTCACCTTTGTTTTTTTAAATGGAAACGTGGTTTTTTGTTATGGTAGATACATAGCTTAGCTCAAGACGAATTCACTGGCCTACATTATGTTGACCTTGAAATGTCATTCAAGGTCATTTCAATGAATTAAAGTTCTCTTACAACTGCGCGCCCAGAAAATGTTTCTCATCTTCTTGAGCATTAACACTATTGATATTAATGTTTACAAACACAGAATACCTGCTAGCAGAATATCTTTAAGTTGATTCGAAGCAGTGAGTAGGTAGTACAAGTGTTCTTTTTGATAGCAATTAATTTCACGATGGCTGATTATACGCCTGATGAAATTGTTGACATGATTTTAATTTTGGGAGAATGTCAGCAAAGTTATAGGGCAGCTGCCCGAGTGTATCGGGAAAGATTTCCGAATCGCCGGCACCCAAGTGCAGTCGTCATTAGAAATTGCGAAATTCGGGCTCGGCAAGGATTTTTGCATCGACGCCGTCATCAGCGCCGTTCAGAAAGATCAGAAATTTTAACGCTGGCAGCAGTAGCAGCAAATCCTCATACCAGTACCAGGTGCATAGAAAATAATATCGGTGTATCACGATCTACGGCGTCCAGAATCCTTCGGCAACATCGTTTTCACCCGTATCACATTTCGTTACACCAAGCATTGAGTGATGCCGATTATGGTGCCAGATTGAGATTTTGCCAATGGTCTATGCGTAGGATAATGCGTGATCCTTTCTTTTTCTCCTACGTGCTCTTTTCGGACGAAGCAACTTTTAAAAACACGGGAGAAGTAAATCGTCACAATTTCCACTATTGGTGTGATGAAAATCCTCACCGGCATCGAGCAATTGAACATCAACATCAATGGTCTCTAAATGTTTGGTGTGGCATTGTTGGTGGCTCGTTAGTGGGTCCGTATTTTTTTAATGGTACACTAACTGGAGAACGATACAATAATTTTCTTCGTAACGAATTTCAAATCCTTTTGGAAGACATTCCACTGGCCACCAGAGTGCGGATGTGGTTCCAGCATGATGGTGCTCCAGCTCATTACGATCGCCGCGTTCGACAAACCTTACATGAAATGTTTCCTGGCCAGTGGATAGGTAGAGGAAGTCCGACACCCTTTCCACCAAGGTCGCCAGATTTAACACCTTTGGATTTTTACTTGTGGGGTTACATAAAAGATAAAGTTTATGTGGAAGAGCCAACCACACCCGAAAACATGAAGACTCGAATAATAAATGCTTGCAGTCAAGTTACCAGGCAAACTTTAGAACAAGTGGAGCTGTCATTTAGGAACAGAATCCAGTGCTGCATTGATGCTCAAGGTCATCCATTTGAATTTAGAAGATGAGAAACATTTTCTGGGCGCGCAGTTGTAAGAGAACTTTAATTCATTGAAATGACCTTGAATGACATTTCAAGGTCAACATAATGTAGGCCAGTGAATTCGTCTTGAGCTAAGCTATGTATCTACCATAACAAAAAACCACGTTTCCATTTAAAAAAACAAAGGTGACCTTCATATCTCGGAGGCGCCTCCATCTAGAAAAAAACGGTGTTCACCATTGTCTGTCCCCCTTCGAATAGAGTATGCTTCGTCTAAACATTTTTTTCGAAAAGTCAATAGTTTTCGAGATATTCGACTGTAAAGATTAAAATGAGACACCCTGTATACAAAAATACCAGTCGAAAGGTTGAAGGTATAAGGAGTTCCAGTATGTCAAACTTTTGATTACGTAGCTTATCAAAATCATAAGCTTTTCGATTCTAGAAAACGATACCTTTACGTAAACGTTATAACAAAATAGCGTATTTACGATGCATTTTCAAGGGTAGCTGATAAATTACCTTAGTGCCTTTATTTTCTAGATTTCTCTAGAAAACTTCTCACCCTCTTTGCTACAGTAATCCGCTATTATTGTCACATTTCTCCGTACATCGTCGAACCGTACATCACTACAAGTTATTCCCACTGTCTCATTCCACTCGGCCCACATCAATTTGACAAAGTTTCCCATCGCGCAATATTTCCTCTCTATTTCAACGTTATCGTGCCTATTTGACGCGATATCGTGTTTCTATTATTTATAGCATTAATTTATAGCAACGAAAAGAATTATTGCACGTCGCGGCCAGACTGATGCAACACTCCAAACGGTTTATGATTATATAAATCACACGTGACATATACTAAAACCAGCAAATTACCCACAACGCAACCGTTTGATGTTAAAAAGAAAATCATAATTATGTTTGTATTACTTAACAAATAAGAATCAAAATTATAGTACGAAAAAAATCAAATTGTCCGTGAGAAGTGACTTCTTATCTAACGGGGACAAAGTTGTCCGATCATAGTCGATTACGTGGCCGGTAAATGATACAGTGATGATAGACGATATTTTTACATCTTACCGGTATGACGGTGCATCCTATAAATTGTCGTGTATCGTAATCAGCTTAGAACGGATGCGCGGGTACTTATTCGAGCATACCTTATAGTATTTGCTCTCGGTAAACTTACACGAATAGACTGAATACGTCGTTCTCGTAAAAGGAGAGCTACCTTGCATTTCACGTGGATGGAACAACATTCTGGAAAAATCTGTTTATTCCGGAATACGAGCACGCGGGAAGACGCTTTCGTTAGATGAAATTAAGTTAGGAATATCTGCACGAGATAGGTACATTTTATCCTACCGTTTCGATGCATCCGGCTTCTGTAATAATTCAAGGATTTAAAAACACGTTGGATCGGATTGATTTTGTTTGGAATTTGGAGATCTTTTATTATTCAAGTGTAATGTTCTTTTGTTTCACAAGTTCTATTTAAATATTTATTTTTTGGGCTCGCGAGATGATAACGCTTTCGGACTCTGAAATAACGGATTGGATTTGAGATCCCTTTTCGGTCTCTGAGGAATATTCTTTTTTTTTATACGACACGTGGATCTTGGTCGGAATGGTTTGAAAATATTTTAAAGTGTAGGTTTTTGGATGGAGAAACTGTGGCTGTTGAATATTAAAAAGATAAGGTATAAAGGGATCACCGGTTATTTTTCGCTAAAGTCATTTTTAGGCGATAGAAACGGTTGAGAATCAGTTTATAAAATAAAGGTTGATTGAAATAGTTTGCTTTTGTTAGAATGTTATGCAGATATGTTTTAGTTATCGGAATAGATTCTTAATTTTACCAATTCACGGTTTATGAAGTTAATATGGTTTTTTAAAGTGCACAATCAGCGAGAAGCTAAGTGTTTTTGTTACCTACGTATAACTTACAGTGCATTCACCGTGTTAAGCGGTAGTTTAACACAATTCCTGACACGTAAGTAGACTTGAGCCGAAACATCAGTGACTAGCAAGCTTCGAAAGAAGTCTCGCTTCTTAAGCTTATGAAATAGGTTTAAAGTCTTCCGCCTCAAGGAGTATAAGACGTAACGCGTCAGACACTCCGACGGAGAAGACAGGCTTTCCGTAATCCGCACGTTAGCTATTACTTATTATACTAATTCTGGAATAAAATGGACATCCAGATCAACAGACTACACATAACTTCACATTTTAAACACAATGTAAATAGCATTTAATACAAAGTCTTTTCCGCAACTACCTGCGTTAAATCTATTATATTTAGATATATGAAATAAGCACTTCAGAAAAAGAGGAATGAAAAGGTGGAAAAGATTATTAATTCCTTAATTGACATTTCATATGGTGGAAATGGAATATCTACTCTATGGCTTTTCTATAAGCTTGAGGAATTTTTTTTCAAAATTAGGAACCAGTCGTTTTGACTCCCTTGGTAGTGCTATTGTTAATATCACAGGTTGACAAAGCTCTATCAAGTAACTAGTCACATCAATCTTATCACGATAGAAATGAATTTCTAACCAAATAGCCGCTCGCCTCGGAACCATTTCAACATACTCATTCTCCCTTTTAACAGAACCATCGAAATAAGCACAATTCCGCGAATAATCTCATGCAATGTCGTCACGCGATCAACTCAAGCGATGAAAAAGGGTTGCCGGTCAAGAGGTATCATTACGCATCGTTATTTCACGTCAGTGTCACCGGTTTATAATAATCGTGATTTCGACGAAGCAATCATAAAATTTTCGGGCCTTTATGCTCCACCACCTTTTGTCGGTAGGTCCGTGTGAAACGATAACACGAGCATTTCTTATCGATGGGGTAAACTTCAAAGTCGTTTAATGGCAAAACTAATTACAGACGATGTCGTACAGGCCGGTCCCACTGATAATAGTCGCTGGATTAGCGTGACGTACTTTCGTGTTCTTCTCTGTGGCTTGTGCACGCAGTTACAGTCACGACGATAATACAAGGCACGACCGCTTTCGAGTTTCGAGGCTAGAAAATTGAAAAAAAGTTAGCGTCGCGGTAGCCGGTCGGCTCTTAATGACGGCAGGAAGTAGTCGTCGGGGCACGAGTGCTTTCGTGACATCGATAATTCGTTCGCCTGCGGTTCCTTCTTTCTTGCTCCTGACGAACTTCGTCACCTTTACTCCGTCCAGCTGCCTTTTTGCCAGTCAACTAATTTCAAGCTTATTAATAGTCGACAGAGCTTCCGATATGAAATTTCTCTTGTGCATGCTCGACTCCACCATCTGAGACGGGAACGTGAAATTTGCCCTGTTTTTATCGGATTTATGGAGAACTTAAAGTATCGTTACGGTATGTAATAATCGGGGAATTGTTATAATCAAGAATTTCAGGATCGTTAAAGTTTGAATTACTCGTTGATTCTACGACACGCATAGAATTTTTTGATAAATCTTCATTCTTGAAAGTTTGCAAGATTTTATAACGAGCTAATATATGGAAATTGTATATTGAGATTTCAACGTGAAGTTTAACGCTAGAACCTACCAAACCAGTCAAAATGACTGGTACACAATTTTTTCCAAAAATTCTTCAAGTTTATAGGAGAGTCGTAGAAAGAATATTCTACGTTTATCTCAAAAAACGTAAATCACCAAATCGGTCATCTTTTCCTCCTTCGTACTTTTGCTTTTTCAAACTTTCTATTTTTAAAATATAACAGATTTCACGCCGGTAGTTCTAATGTTAATCTTGCATTTCTTTTGGCATCTTTACAATCTATGTATGCTTATGTTATTTCTTCAAATACGACACGGTTTTTCATATTACTACAAATGAGAAACTCATTAAGAACGGCGTAAAAAGAACAATAATTTGTAAAATAGGACTGACCATATACATGCCAACGTGAGCGAGTGGCCCAGAAAAAAAATTTGGTTGACGATTCCCTCAGTAATTACCAATAGCAATTAAAACGTGTCGTTGTTATTGCTGGTTTGACGTACCTGTAGAAATTGGCGGAACGAAGGTGATTGTTTCAGTGGCGCGCGATAAAACTGCAGATAATTTCGTCGCGTATCTAACCGCACGAGCATTTGCCGGAATTAACCTAATTACTTTCGAACGTGAGGGCCGTTAAACTACGACGGGTCCGCGCCAGTAATCCTAACGTTTCGAGGAACGACGCTGTTAAAATCACTGTTCTGGAATGCGAGACTCTGCGTTCTAGGTTGTGCGAAACGCTCGCCATCAGGAGGACGTACGGGCTACCGTGAGGCATTAGGCTACCAACCCCCACTCTGAGCTTCGTTACAATTTATTCCACGCTCGTCTTCTGTAATTAAAAAAGCTCGATTCATTAGGACTGTCGCCTTAGAATTTAATTGCTTCTCCGATGGAATTTCTTCGCTGGAATAACAAATCACCGAGTGTGTCGGAACTTCGGTGGAAGAGCGTGGAACGATTTTCACGAAAGTTACATTCGTAATTCACCGGGGTTGATTTTACACTCGGAATTGCAAGAAAGTGTCGATTAGAACTGTCACGACAAGTAGAAAAATTTGGGCCACCCTTTACTCCACAGAACGTTGCGAATCTTGATTTCTGGTTGTAATCGTTGAACAAGTAGAATTGGAACTTTCTTGTCAGACTAACTGTGCATGCGGGTTTTACGTAGTAAATATCGACGTCAGGAATAAAGGAACTTGTGCTATTTTTGCATTCGATGTTTAACAAGCTAGTCGTTTATTTTCATTCGTTGACCGTAGCAAAGTGGAAATTATTTTTTCACTTTCCAATTACCGTTCACGTACATCTCGCAGGAACAACTTCAAGTACTCCCTTCCACGAATTCCATTTGATTATTCAATTAAACTCATTAGCATTTACTTTCCAGTTTGTTTATTTTATAAACTCATGAAAATTTTCATACTCTTCCGCTTGAAACAGATTGCCGGAACGAGGTCGAACTGAAGATTAATCTCTACCATTTTAACGCCGAGTATTTATTAAAACACTAAAAACTCTGGTCGTCGAACCGACACAGCTAGAAAATCCTCAACGGATACATAAAATTCGAATTCCTCGCGCTTTCAGACCGTTCCACTGTAATACATTTGTGCACCTCCCACGAATTCAAACGAACCAACGTCATATTTTGCAAATCTAAACGCGCAAAAGTTGGACTCCCCGCGATAAGGGGGTAAGGGTGGTTCTGAAAGTTATGCAGCAATCGTAAGAGATTTCTACGGCAGCAGCGTGCTCATTGCGATTCTACCTCAGACAAGAGAGTAGCAAAAGGGGAAAGAGAGAGGACTGCTTGGCAGACGCGAATCGCTTAATTGGAGAACGCGCGCAGCGGTGTCGGAAAGACAAGTAACTTGGATTTGCCGATATGACCCACTGCTCTGGGAAATCGAGTTAGGTTAGTTACGCTGAATTCAACCTCCACAATGGATGAACCGAAGGCTCGTGTGCTCTTGGAAACGAGTGTGCAGCTTCGAAGCCATAAGGAGTTCCTTCACGTTTGTAGAAACTGGCGCGCGGCTCTGTACAATTCTCGGCGACCTGACCCGTTGTAATGAGAGGCTTTAGAGCCCTTGGGTGCATGTCTGCCTTCGTACACACTCCGAGGAAATGCAATTATCCGTGAAAGTTTCGACAATATTTTCCGGTTTACATCGTTAGTTAGCTTAAAGTCCACTCGAGTATTTCGATTTCGAGTTAATTAATGGGAGTCGCTTTTAGGTACAATCAACGTATCCTTCGTAGAATCATACCGTGAGCGTTACACCTCGGGAATGATCGGAGTTTGTGAGTTTATCTCCTTGTTATGCTGTATATTTTGGATTGAATCATCTTTATGGTGGAAATCTTAGGGTACACGTGAGAATTAAAGCTAATTGGAAGAACCTTCGAAGGGGTGTAGGGGTGGAAAATGAGGAACGTAAGTTATTTTAATTAATAACACTGGGTGCAATTTAATTTGGATTGTCTATCGTCTGTGTGATTTCAATGATCATGAGATTTAGATGTTTACACTATCTGCTGGTATTTTTTAAACATCCTGTCCACTTTTGACTGGTCACCTGACCGCAAATACTTCCCTGACAACGATATCTCTTCAAAAATGACAAATTCTCGTCATTGAGTCCTTCGAACAGTAAACCGCAATGATAAATAATAATTTATCAATTGTCGCGTCTATCGATTAATAAGGTAACAATGCAAAAGTATTTGGCTCGAAAAGCATACTAATAGACTACCGATCGGAAAAATGTTAAACAGAGTATGCAAGTTTACTGAAAAGTTCAATTTCAAAAATATTTGAATAGTGTTCCGTTATCCAGTTTTTTATATCCATAATTGTAAAATTTGAAATGAATTTTAACGGTAATATCAGTCTACGAAAGTCGTTCCAAGATAATTGAATTTTTCAGTGTCATAATAAAAAGCTGACACTTAAGCTAATAATACGTCCGTCGAAATATCATCCACTAACTGACAAATTAACGAGCATCAATATAGCCGTGCATAAAAACGTCGTCAAAATAGAAGAGTACAGACGTCTCGGCTGAAATCGATCCAACACGAATCGGCTTTCACGAATCCCTCTTTTCGTTACAGCGAGTTAATTAATCCACATCGTGGCTCTTTCATTATCGCAACGTCGAGACACGGTATACATAAATTACGTGCCGTGCCGTTGCGACAATGTTCCAACGCCATTTTTCTGTTCGCCAGCAAGTCCTGCCTTCTCGTATTGTACATATCTGCGTCATCATGGACGTCAGGAAAAGTCGTTAACCACATCGCCGGATGGACTTTGCGGTTGACAGATCGGTTTTCCCGGCGTAATAGCGCATCAAAAAGCGCAACGATCCGCGGACCTGCAAAGTAATGAAGTAGCTCGATGTCCATGCGAAACGTCGACCAAAATATCCAATCAAACGTTTCGTTGAAATACCGTAAGCGTTCTCGCATTGCAGCCAGTCGACGGTACATTTTCGTTTATATTTTTAACATGAAAAAAAATTGAAATTTCCTGCTGATTAATTGAGAGCGATGTCAGTCTGAAGGATCATGGCGGGACGTTTTAATTTTGGTAATATATCTATCGATATACGAAGAAGTACGTTACAGTCCATTTTTTGTAGCAATTTAGAGATACTTTACGTAGCTACTTGAAAAAAAATAATTAATCGTTCAATCTGGAAAAGCTGAATGCAATAATTGTGTAATTATTTGTTGAGGGAGTACTTATGGGTTCAGCGTTTGAAGAGTCCCATTGAAAAATGTTTGCGAGTGGTGGATGCACGGTGTCATTAAAAACACGTTGACCGAATGCACCAAACTGTGCAGTTTAGACTGCACGTACAGGTAAAATTACAAGAGAAAAAATCTTACGTGTAGCTTTGAAACTCAAATAAGGTAGTTAACAAGTGTCGGGGTGGTTTCAAGTATGGAAAGATGGACGAAAAAGAGTTTCTTCTTGGAACCTCTTTGAAGCGACCAAAGTTCCATGATGTCGTTGGACTTGCGTTTCGACAAAAAGTAACCTGCTAATTTTGTTCTTCCCGTATATATGCATAAACTTATCCACCAATTTACATATACTCCGTGAATAAAAAAATCTGCTGGCATTTAAGTGACTTTGAATCGCGTTATGCAACGCGATGGCCTTTTTACAGCGCAAAGTAACGATATATATGAAAAAGTTTCCCATATCGTAGATACCCAGACTAGATTTTATTTTTTCTCGCCTTGTACCACGTACTTTTATATCTTCAGTGTTCCCTTTTATTTTATCGTTGCTCCGTTTCCTCCGAAGATCGCGTATTGTACGATTTCGAATAAAAATCGCGTAAAACCGTCTACGAATGTCTGATTACGTTGCAAATATATAAATTCCAAGTGAATGCCTATCTCAGATACTTCTCCATTCTATTAACGATCCTTACAATGAAATTTTCTTTTACTACTAACAATAAACTTCCGTTGAAGTATCCAAGAAAAACCATTTTTCAATCTAAACGACTCAGGCCTTGTTTATTCAACGCTCAAACAGGTAATGCCCCAATTACGAAAAATGCACCCTCCAATCGCAACATCATTTCTTCCCGCAAGATAATGCATATTCATCGATCGAGCGTTGAAAGCCTCCCACGTTAGAAGTACATGTTGAATTTGCAAGTATAACTACGCCTTTCCGCGAGTTGCCGTTAAGAAAATTTAATAAATCATTTCACCCAGGTCGAGTATCAATTACATCGCGATGCGTTACGCCGCTGAACAATTCGCGGTACGAGCATTAAAAACTGGGCCACGATCAACGTAAATGGTTTTCCCGCGTAACTCACCTCTATTCCCCATAACTGGGTCATTTTTCTCGGTTTAACGTCGCCGTAGAAGCCAGGGACTCTCTTGACAGTCGATACGCGTCCACGATGTCATGCGAAACGTTCTAAAACAATGTTTCTGCTGGAAATGGCGAGCTTCACTGCGAGAATAACTGTGGCACAGATCTTTAAACTTTTGCTGTGAAAAAATAATAGGCATGTGCACTGGAAAGAAGGCGTCCAAAGTAATTTATTGAAAGCAAAGTATCAATTGAATTAATTTTTATAAAAATTGTGAAGAGATAGGGTCTCATATGTTAAGGTAGTAACGTTATTTGGAATCCTTTGAATAAAGAAGATACACTATATATTATGGTATTTTATTTTATAAAATATATTTTATTATAAAATAAAATAAATGTTACGGGTGGACGTTATTTTAGCTGGAAATTTTAATCATTTCGAGCATAACGCTAAGGGGGGGGGGGGGGGGGGGTTGAAAAAATGGCAGGCATGTGCACTTGGAACAAGGCGTTCAAAGTAATTTATTGAAAGCATAGTATTAATTGAATTCATTTTTATAACAATTACTAAGAGGTAGGGTGTCATGTGTTAAGGTAGAAACGTTATTTAGAATCCTATGAACAAAAAAGTTAGACTATATATTATTATATATTATATATTGTATGTATGTTACCATATTTTATTAAATAAAATATGTTGTATTTTGTAAAGTAAAAGGACTGTTACGGGCGCATGTTATTTTAGCTCGAGATTTTAGTCATTCTGAGCATAGGGGCGTTAAGGGGGTTGAAAAGTTTCCGGTTAAATAATACGAGACCTCGAAGGTGCCTTAGAACCGCGGCCGTGTCTTAATGAAATTCCAAAAAACTTTGTACGTAACGAAATCCGGATGAAATTCTATGACCGATGATATCGTCCTCAACGAAAAATCAGGGTGGCGGTTGAATTGTTCGTTTTACGACAATGAAGTAGTGGCTTCTTCGAGTTAAAAATTAATAATTGACCCACGATGCTTGGTCGACGAAGAAAAGTTTCTCTTTGAAGATCCGAGAGAGAAGGAGCAATGCACTTTAGAGACATCTAGAGATTATTGTTTCCTCTTTGTCCATGGTATTAGAGCTACGTTCCTTTTGAGGAAAACTTTAAAGATGGAGGTTCCTAAGAGTTCAACGCATTACTGTTTTATTTATTGGAGTGAAAATTGCTAATAATGTTGAGCTCTGTGCCGTTTCTGTTATTTCGTGGTGCTCTTAAGACGCTGTACGTAAACTTGCGAGATTAAGTGACAAGTAGACGGTAAATTGCGTCAAATGAAAGGTTGAAGTTCAAGTAAAGGATAATTCATAGAATTTTCATATTAAGTGTGAAATGTGAAAAAACAGAGTGATGAAGAAATATTATTTTCATTCGTCAAATTGACAGCATTAATGATCCCATAATTATCGATCATTGTAACACGTAAACGATCAATGTTAACGGGATCAGAAGGGGGTGCTAATTAAAACAGGAAAATATCTAGGTATGTCATCATGGTCGACACAATTTTCGGACAATTACACGTCACAATTATTTCTGTACAATTTCAAAAGCGATACTTTACAAATACCATCTATACCAACTTCTATAACGTTAATATGTTCCTCATAAACTAAAATCATAAACGCCCGAAACAATAAAAGTTACAAGCTCATAAAACGCAGTTGACTCCGCCATCATCAAATGCAATTACAATTACTCCAACCTTCGTCCACAATAAAAATACCGCAATCAACCCCTCAGTACAAGGTTGCTCGACTAAAAATACTCAACGGCAATTAGAGTGCCATTTCAATCCCATCAACGTTGCCATAATCCGCCCAGGAACAGCGATGCTCGCACGAAGAAAGTGGGCAAGGGAATTCACTGAAATGCCTCGAATCCTAATAAAACACGCGAACAATTCGCCATGGTAGCAAACAAAGAGGCTTTCGATCAGGCTGGAATGAAAGGATTGAAAGCGAGGAAGATTGCTTGAAAAATCAAGCGAAACGGTATTACAAGGTAGCCCGATCCGGTTAGAAATTCGTTGTACAATCGATAAGACTCCCTGTATGCCCTAGAAAAGGGACAAAGCTTTCTTTTCGCGTAAGAGTGCTCTTACCGTGGAAAATGACTCAGTGTCATCGGTTGAAAATAAGTTGAGCGCACAATAAAGCCACCTCGACATCCTGCGACGGTGGACGTCGGCGTCGACGAGCTGTGAAGAATCCGATTCGAGGGCGATAATCGATTATAACTAGTTAGCCCGTCACGGCGCGCCGGCGGGCTAACCGATGTGCGATAAACACATCACCTAATTACTTGCGGTGGATCGGCCCATGCTCGTTCGGCACGCAACACGCTGCACACGGCCGTATACACGCGCCATTCGAAGAGCAATCGCGTATGCACCTACGTGGACGTAAGAGCGTAAATATATCGGGTGGAGGGTGCGTGTACACACGCCAATGACCGTGCTTATACCGAGTTGCAGCCTATTAAGTATACAGGGTGAACCTGAAGATCCGGAGATTATTTCTTCGCTGGACTTGACAAAAAACAAAGTTCGTTGGGATGTAGAGTTTTTCAATTTGACTAAATATTACGATATATAGTAAGTAAGACTAAGGCAGTGTAGTTGTTTCAATAGGACAGAAACTTATCTCTGCATTCTGTTTCACGCTTACAATTAGTCGATCACCGAGAAAAAAAACAAGCTGCACGCTATACACAGCGCAGAATTCAGCAAGACAGCGAATTCTTAAAGTAGCAATAGGAGATCTCCCCATTCGGTTAGATAAGTGTTAATCCTTCAACCTCGAGGGCCAACACTACGGCACCCTGGCGTTTCTCAAGTTCTCGAACTCTACATGCCTATTTTCGATACGATAAGGTATTCTTAATCCAATTTTTTTCGCGGACCCGGCTCGGCCTACTTTTTGATATAAAATTACTTGAAAGTACTTGTAAAATACTTGCGTAATTTAGCCAAAATCGTCTCGAGTTGCTAGCTTACCCGAACGAAAAGTCATCGAGTGCAAAGGGTTAATACATTGTACGCTCCATCCCTAGGTCAAATTATATAACTCGATTACCCTTAATGAATGATCTTGCCTTCG
Organism: Cerceris rybyensis; assembly: GCA_910591515.1. Taxonomy (NCBI): domain Eukaryota; kingdom Metazoa; phylum Arthropoda; class Insecta; order Hymenoptera; family Crabronidae; genus Cerceris; species Cerceris rybyensis. Next base: position 15,045,169 of record OU342790.1, read on the forward strand.
GAAGTGTATTCCAATTCGAAAATCACTTTTATTGTGATTTCCTTATAAAATAGTCATAGTATTTGACACAAGCTTTATAATAGTTTATCGAATGTTCCTTTTAATATGCAACTTCTTCTCGTCCCTTTGCTTAGATTTACGTATACACCAAACCCTTTCTCTTCAAATTCTTCTATTCATATTCACCAAAGAAGCGGTCTACCCGGGAAAGTCCACCCTATATGTACACGCGTCCTTGCACCCGCGTCGCATGCACGCGCGAATACCCTACACGTTCGCCTTGTGCATACGCGTAAACACAAACATACCTGTATACCTACGACGTACCTGTACACACGTACACACATGTGCAAACACCTCAGCGGACCTCGCTTATCGCGACTTTGCCGTATGTGTGCTCAGTCGACCATGCTCGCATTGTCGTGTCATCGTATACAGTTTAAACGCGCCTGTACCGCTCGAGTGCGTGCGGACATGAAAATTGAATTTCGCGCGGTGGCAGGGTGAAAAAAAAAGCGGCCGACGTCGGGACGCCGTTGCAAAAAGTTCCCCGACGCTCTGTTGACTTTCACCACCCACGTTTCTCTTCTCGTCTCTTTCTGTCGTTTTCTTTCTTTTTTTTTTATTTCGTTCAGTCAGTCCTTCCACCACTGCTGCTACCTTTTCCTCCTCCACCTCCTCCTCCTTCTCTTCCGCCTCCTTCTCTACCTCTGCAAACTCTCGTTCCCTTTTGGTATGGTGCTGAATTACTTTCGGCTGGCTGGAAATTCGATTCTCGTCAGGCTCTGGCGTTCCGCGCGCGCGGAAAGATTCGTTCCGCGTGAGCAGAAAAACGGGGTAATATTAGAAACTGGAACGGTAGTTGGAGAATGTTGTGCCTTTCTAACGATTTGCCGAGTTTTCGTTTTGCTTTGTTTCACGTTTCTGTGCCTTCGATGGATATCGTTTCCCTTTTGCAAAATACCATGCACGATTGTATCGTAGGTATTGTCGGACGATGGAATAGCTATGGGGTACCAAGTTGGAGTGGTTTGAATTTAAACAGCGGTGAGAGAACAGTAGACTGGACTTTGTATTCTTTTGAGGGTGGATCGTGGATCGTGGATATTATTATTTGCATTTTAGAATTGCTGAGAATGTTATCGTTGTAACTCCGTTGTTTTATTGATAATTCTAAATGGAATTTTAAGTTTTTTGGTTTTAGTGTCTTTTTATATGACAATACATTGTAAAGATACAATTTTACGAGATTATTTTCCAGTGGACTGACTTCTCGCTTGACCTCCTTTTGGAACTCCATTTTTTCCATTGTTAATACAATTTCAGACCATAATTTATCCTTTTAGACGGAATAGAGGCGAAATATAAGGGATATGAAAAAAATTCTTTTTATGGTCCAGTTGTTAAGAAGGACTTTTTTTCTATCCCTTTCAAAGTCATCATTTCTTTGTATGTTGCCTTTTTTCTGGAATTTCATTTTTCACCATTGTTAATACGATTTTACCTCACAGTTTGCCTCTCTTGGCAGAACGAAGGTTGAAATAATCCTAATATAGGAACATTGCCTTTAAAAATCATTTTGCGTATTTTAGCCACTCTTCCAATACTTACTCCTCGATCACTAATCATTTTCGGTTCACTCAGCCCGAAGCAATCTTTGAAATGTGTTCAATATAGAAAAGAAAATTATGAAAGAAGGTAGAGAAGAATTACGAAAAAATAATAGCTGGTTTCTTGAATGTCGACAACATGGAAAACTAGAACGACGCGTTGTAGTCACGCAAACGCGCACTTTTCATAAAATTTCCTAAATAGACCTGGACGTTACAATGTCGATTATTAGGCACGAAACTCCCTCTGGAATTCCCTCGTGGGTCCGGCAACGCCCCGTCAAAGAACCACGAAAATTCTAGCCCCAGTATCGCGGTCCCTTTCGACGAAACATCAATTGCCCCCTATATTTCCGAACTATCACGCAGATGTGGATTTTTGACGTGTGAATGTATTGATCCCGAGGCAATCTCCTATTAATTAGCTCATTGTTGACGATTTTTTATATTTCTATTAACACATTCCGTGCCATGTGGGGCGTATACGACCCTCACTAAACTTTTCGTTCAGGTTTCTTGCATTTCTCATTACAAAAACAAAGAATTTTATTGTGAAAAATATATTGTAAAGTTAAATATAGGCATCTTAATATCGTGTATACTGCAAAGAAATTTATTTAATCGTAAAAGTATGGGTCGTTTTCGCCTTACGCGGCCTGAACAGAAAATCTTAAAAAATAATCCGGCAACGTACTTGTTAAAATAGACTAGCTCGCTAATAAAATTGCAATTTGCTGAAGGAATAATTAATATTTTAATATAAACGTGAAGAATGTGCTGACAAGATTAGTATTGTTGAACGATTAGAAGATAACATGCTCCATAAGCTAGAATTGTAAAAGAGGAAATGGAAATCGTGGACTCGTACTACTAGACTTACAATTAGTGGCTCTAGTAGAATAGCTACATCGATAATCAGACACACTGCTGTTTCTTGTTGAATCGCTTTCCCATAAAAATTTATATGATTAAACATTTACTTGTTCAACTTACATAAAATAAAATAATTAAACATTTGTAATTTTTCTGCCCAATATTGCGTTGAAATGAAATTGATTCTCGTTCAGTACAAAACGTTATTGAAATATAATGAGATCGATCTCTTTAACCAGGAACCTTCGAATCGTGAAAGCTCTAACACATATAACGCGCGAAAACATTGATTTAAAAGCTACGCCCAGCTAATTTGCATGCGTCGCCCGACTCTCTGTCGGGCTAGCACCTCGTTTACGCCATGCAGCCTTGACAACCTATTATTGGGGAACTTGTTTCACAATGTTATTGCTCTCAAACGGCCTTGGACTTGTTCATGGCTTTAGGAAAGCTCGGTCGTAACTAAACTCGCAAGCTTCCAGTTCAGTGGTGCCTTATCGATTTGCGCGGACTGTATCAACTCGTTAGTTCAATGAATTTTCGTATTAAGTCATATCGCGTATTTGTTCTTTACGTAGCATTTTTTTTTACCTCACAATGAGGATTGAAACGAAGGGCTGCAATTTTTTGCAAAACGATTTTTGAAAGACGACACTTAGAAATAAATAGGTGTAGTAAATTCAAAATGTGGTTGGATATTTTAAGGACAATTTATGTATTCATGTATCTGAATATTTAAAACGCTTAGAAATTTGATGTGCACTTAATGGTTTTAATTTTGCATCTACTTACGTCAACTTGAAATCGATTGTTTAACTACAAAGTGCAGAGATTTAAATTAAAGGACGTTGTTTCTATCAATAATTATAACAAATTCGTACCATTTAGAGTAATATTGAATTAAACATTATGTAAAATATTTAATGAAGGTACTGTCGAAGTATGAAAACTTTAATGACATTTTAAAGGTGTTCCTTTTATAATTTCAGAATAACATAGTCAGACGCCATATTTCAGGAGCGAAGTCAATGTTCTTCGCTTAATGGCCGCATTAGGGAAAGAGAATTTAGACTAATAAGTAGATTACTATACGAACTTCCTTATTACGTTATCATTTTCGAAGTCTCCGGACTTCTGACTCATACGGCGCGAGTAATAATTAACTATCAATAGTCGCGGATAGAACTTAAAATAACAATAACTCAATATAAATAGCTTCGAAGATATCAAGAAAATTTAGAAAGACGAAACCAATAAACCTGAAATAACGAAACCTTGGCCCTTAAAAATTTTCTCCGTACATACATCTACTTTCAAATTCTACAAATACCCCATGACCATTTTCCATTAAATCGCATCACAGTGTCACTTCGAAAGTCCCATCGTGCAATTCTATTCGATTTGCGGTGCATAAATCTTTTTCACGGCGCATCGAAAACTTCTAAGAATCCACCGAATCAAAAATTAGAAGTTCGTTATCGCACAGATTGATCTCGTGAAGTGGATAGGGTCAAAGGATAAGGCGAGGATGGAGATTGGAATCGACAGGGTGCCAGTTTCTTCGGTTAATCTCGAAATGATTTGCTCGCAACTCGAGAACGTCCAACACTTCCTTCAGAGTCTTCTCTGGATAATGTTCAACAACTTCATCTGTAACTCCAACTTTCTAGTTATAAGGGGTCCCTTTTCTTCCGGCAGATATATTTCCGCGAATCCTCTTCCTTCACTTGCCATTGACGATGTTCATCACGTCGATTACCTGTTCTTAAAAATCTAAAACTGAAATTATTAAGTCCATTTGTTTTGTCACTTCAATTTCCAATTGCAGAAGATAAAGCCGAAGAAGTGGTCTTGTATCTCGAATTTTCCAAGTTTTACAAAATGTAAAACTTTTTTAGTACTTGTTGCTGCAAAGGGTGTTTCGAAAGTAGTTGTTACAGCTTTTAGGGGTTGTTCCATACCCTTGCACGGGTTTTTAAGATTATTAAAATTCAAATCACAGACTTGATTTTTTTCCACCTAGATTACCCATTTCGTACCACTGTGCCTTGGCTTGATGAAGATTTATGAAAAATAACTGCCGCAAAATTTGTGAAAGATTAGCAATTATTTTATTGATTCATCGAATTCAACGAAACAAACTCTTCTTATGCAAATTAACTTTTAATTGTGTTTTCGCGATTGAATTTTAGCTAAATAAGTCAGGCTTCCAGGTTTCACTTATATTTCTCGCCACATTAAACAAAGCACTGTGTTTGATTACTTTACCATTTATTTATATTAACATTTAGAATTTGGTTACTCAAATGTAACATCCATCAATTCCATTTACACCTCTAATATTAATTCTATGATCAACGAAAACAATTATTTCCACTTCATTATCTCATCACACAATTATTTTCATAATTTTCATAAAATTTTAAAATTAACAGCAACTCCAAACAATCGTCAAGTATTTTAACAATATATTTTTTTCTAAGCTATCTCTTCCATCTAATTGCCGAAGGTATTTTGTTTTCATCTCATGAAATTTGCCTCTTATCGAAAGACGTACAGAGACTAGCTCTTCCTACACGCGTGACAAATAATATATATCTTGCACGTGTCCCGAAATCGACGTAACTTTTGCTCCACAGCTTTCCAATAATATTACTTATCGAGCACGGAGTTTCAGAGGACACACCGTAATCCAATTCCGCTTGTTCCCCTTGATTCCATCGTTGCTCGATTCGCTCGCTCGTCATACCAATGCACCCTTACGATCTCTAGCACGCCCATACACCCTACTCACCCTCTATACATATTTGTATAGCCGTTAGGACAGATACCTCATAGAATACCCGCGAAAGTACATTGCCCTGTTGGTTGCTATATTCAGCGAAGCTGCTCGGTGCTCCTTATCACACGCGGACGAGAAATAACCCATTTTGATTTCATAGTGTGCACCTTCGTCGTCCAAGTTACATAATGCTTTTCTCTCGTCTCGTATCAGAGAGAACTACGAGGGTTCCAAGCAACTTTCAACGTTCGACGGAGTCTATCTGCGCCTATTTCCACTCGCATCTTCGACGTTCTCCTTTTATTCGACGAATCATGTGTACACTTGGAAGAGAAAATTGCACGTGGAAAGAATATCTTCTCTGGTTGGCCGATGAAGTCATCCATACTGATTTCTCTTGACCCTTTTATTTGATCTATAGTTGTCCAGGAAATATAATACATGTTGGATTGTTTTTACTGATAAAAATTTTCTCTTTAAACTAGGATGGTTCGTTTAAAAGTTTATAATAGAATTGTGACCAGCCTGGAGTTCTTGTAAATCCAATGTCACGGTTAGATAAGGGTTGGGGTTATTAAGCAAGTTGTCGTTATTACTTTTGAAGTATTACGAAGTATTGAAGTTTAATTGTGATGGAATTATAATTTAACTTCAATTATTATTTTAAAATATAATTTCAATTTTATTATAATTTTTATTATGAATTTGAAGTATTGAAATTAAATTATGAAATTATAATTTTGAAGTATTGAAGTGAAATTATGATGGAGTGATTGACAGGTAGGCGTTAGCATTATATTATAATATTTTATTAAACGTTACAAACTAAGATTCATTTGCACATTACGGGGCTTCTTTTACAATAACCATATCACCGAACTACTGCACCGTATGGTGCGCGCATAATGAGCCCCATGACTCTATCAAATTATTTGAAATTATAATACTTATCCAGAGGACAAATAATTGCAGAGGAATGTGAAAAGGGTACTCATTTCACGTGTCATTTTTAGGTTCCCGTGCATTGCTTACATTCTTTGCATAGCTTAAATATGACCATCTCTTCAAAGTTTAAATATGACCGATTTTATCATTATAGTCAAGAATTTTTTCCTCTCGACAATTAGAAGTTTGTTGTTGGAATTAACGTGAACTTCGAAGTTTCTTCGAGTCTGCAGCTTCTTTTAATGGATATAGATGGTTTCGCGCATGACATTATTCCCATCTCTTTTACCTTTTGCAATTTGAGTTTCCGATTACATTAAAAAAAACTTTATTCCATGCATTACCTGTGATACTTGATAAACTGTTACTCTTGTCTCTTGTTAATCAATTCACAAAATGTATTAGCATTTTTACCCCTTTGTATTTCTTTGCCTTAGTAACTGTAAAAGTGCACAAACACTTATAAAGTGATGAGCTAAAGGCAACTCCTCTTGAAATCTAGCAAGTTTTCGATCACATTCAAGTTCGCCTTTGGATATTTAAAAAATAATTTAGGAAAAAAAAAACACTTTCTCCCCTGAATAATATATATTTGAATCTCGGTCCAGTAACTCCAAGTTGAACCATTCAACTCCACACCCAAGTATATCGTTTAACGTATCAAATTCTCACATCTAATTTTAATACGTTCAGCATAAATACACAAAACGTAATGTTCCGTGGACTCTATATTATTATACCACTTCGAGAGATATCATCGGTATCGCAAAATAAAAGCGCAGAATAAACGGCAAAGAAGATCTCCCGAGGGCGACAAGTATATACGATGAGCACAATGGAACACCCTCTTTATAGAGGAGGGATTTCGTACAATCGGTAGATATCATCGCCATCTGCACCTGTATCTGGCTGGCTGTTTGACGTTGCGGAAATTGGAAAACATTGGTTATCGTCCAAATCTCTGGACGATTTTACGAGCTCCCATCGTAGGCAGGACGATATCGTCGAACGTGGACGTGCATTACGCGGATGCCGTTGACAGCATCGATTGACCGATGCCCAAAATCTATTCGTACTTGGACGCAAATTTTACTTGCCCGTGGAGCACATAACTTGGACAATTTGTTTCGATTCGTTTCCGGTCGATATCGAACGCGGGAAATCCAAGCATCACTGTGGAATTTTCATCGCGAAACTCTTGACCGTTAGAGTCGTGACGATTCTCATAGTTTCTCGCTTTGATTGAAACGGATTTCTACTAAAATTGATACTTGGAATATTGGAGTAGTATCTTTTTTTTCAGCTCGGGTATAAGAGTGTCATTGGTGGCTATCGTAGCAGGAAACGGAGCTGGTGTGAATTTCTCGCCGGGTGTAAAAGTCTGTTGCCTCTACGACGTGTTTGCTTTGATCGTTTCGAGCGTGAAATGTGATTTTACGAAATTTAAATTTGAATTTCGTGAAATCCTTAACCCATTTAATGCTGGAACGATTAAGGTCAACGTTTGTAGGAAAGTGGAAGGGTGAAATCGGACGTACGTTTCGTCGGTGTATTTATTTAGAGATCCCTCGTTTCGAATTGTTCATTTACAAATGCTCGTATAATCTGCTTTCATCGAGTAAAATATAAAATCACACCCGTAGAAGGTTGAATCCGATTAATTTGAAAAATGAATATCCATCCCAATCGATATCGATTTACATGTATGGTCAGGCTTTAATCTAATTTTAATTAAGCCGCGATTCATCCACCTCTAAATGCAGAACGCACGCGTCGCCTGATTTGAAATACGGCGTGCAATTTTTCAAACGTGCACTGCTACTGCAACCCTTTTACGTGCATTTCCGCCGGCCGTTTCTCTGATGCATCAACTGCTGAGCACAGAATTCGCTACAAAGCGGCAAACAATGCAAATGCTGCCGAGAGAACGGGAGAACGAGAAGCGAGCGTAGAAAAGGGCCTTTAAAGTCGCTCTAGGCTCTCTTCGTGCTGCAACAAATAACAGAGACAAAGTGAAACATAAAAAAAAAGGGAAAAGAAACAAAAATACACGATCGCCCAAACGACTCGCAAGCGACCCCGACGAAAGAGAATTTCCTGAAAAGTTTCATAAACTGATTGCTCGCAGTAATTCACGACGTTAATCCAGCCCGAGACGGATCCAAAGTTGTACGTTGCACTTTGGGACTTTGATAAGATTTCTCGCGTATTCTCCATCCCCTTTCAGCAGCTGAGATAGCTGCAAGGAGTACGAATGTAAAACGAACCTTAAAATTCTACTAACAAGAAGAATTACAATAGAAGAATTGCAAGAGGAGGTGAAAGAAGATAAAGTGAAAAATCGAAGATGCACGTTTGCAAGGTCTTCGTCATTGGACTGGTCAGAATACGCAATGGATCAGTTAGCTAAATTCTCAGCACTCCGAGGCCATTCCTCGTGCTTCCATTACCGCTTTAACGCCGAGATCCTATGAATTATGCGAACATGCTCTCGAATTCTCAAGTGTGGAGCGAAGAGAGGAAGAGAGATGAGAACCAACGGGGCCATGCTCTCATGGGGTTGCTGAAGTATGAGAAGAAGAAAGTGGATAGGAGGGTCAAAAGAAAGAGAGGGGTATAGAAAAGAGAGAAAAGTAGAAAACGGCATGGAGGGAAAGAGAAAATAGAGGGGAAGAAACCCTCGAACCACTGACCCGTAGATCGGCCAAAGTCGACGGTACGGAGCAATCGATGGAGCGAAGTTTCTTCATCGGCTCCATCGGCTTCGCCATCGATGGGAAGTCAGACCAATTACGGCCGATCCCATTGCCTTAGGTATATTATCAGATGGCGTCTGAAAGTTAGCTTTTCATCTCTTCGATCTCGCGGTGGGTACGTTTAGCTTTTCGATGCCGACGCAGTTTCTGCAGAAATGAAAGCCGGAGGAAAAAAGGAGAGAGAGAAGAGAAGATAGAAAAGGTGAGATGAACACGAAGCCTCCTTTCTCCTAGTCTTTTTTTCGTCTACCCTTCGCCCGCCTGGCCCTATCATGACTTCCCTTTTCCGTCGACCGCACTTCGAACGGGCCAACTTTCGAAAGCTCGCCGAAGACCGTGCGGTAGGATAGTTACACGAACATCGGAAGAAGGTGGCGAAGAAGATCGACCTGGGAGGCTGCTCAAGGGTCGAGACGAGGAAGAGAAAACTCGAGCAACTTTTCCTCGACGAGTCTAATCGTCCAAGTCCTTCTCGGTTTACTCGACTCGAAGTCGAGGCTGATTTATGACGCTAGGAACGAGAATTGGTTACTACTTGGGCGGATTTCGACCGATCGATGATCTGACGAATTATCGACATCCAATTCTCCAAGTCGGATCATTCTTTAGAAAATAATAGTCGTTAATATTAACCCCTTAACCTACGATTTCTTTACTAACGAGGCGCGCAGAGACTCAAAATGAATTCCTGGAACCAAAAGTTTTCACTGATTTCTGATATTTCGTGTAACTGAATGTAATATTAATAGTGTAGAAATAATGAGACCATTTCATGACCGGCTGATATTGTCGATTTAATAGTCTCTGAAAGACTTCAAACTTTCTTATTCCATTTTCCGCACTACGAGTTCCACACGTAGTTACTGGCTAAAGGGTTAAGTAAATTAGGGAAACTAGATTCCAACATCGTCTTTAGAAGGTCAGAGAAAGAAGATGTAAATTTTGTTACAGCTGTATCTTCTTATTGCTCCTCGGAAGACCGTTAGTACATATTGTGCAGCAAGTTTAGACATACAAGGAAAATACAACAAAGAATATAACTCTTTCTACATTAAAAGGAAAAGTGCAACGGACGGAATTTTGAACACTAGAATTACCGACTGTTAATTCAGTATATTTAATGATACTGTATAATTACTTCAGAGAAAAGAGAATGAAATGCAAAAGAAACTAAATCGATTTCTCAAGTTTCACAAGTTCACACAAATTTGAACGACATTTAAAAAAAATTCAGCACAAGTCGTTTTGACCCCTTGATAGATCTAGTGTTAATATTGATAATAACACAGTGGTCGAATGCACAGAGTGGAATTAGATTCCTATTGGTTTGACAAATACATTGAAATGTACTGTCATGTCGCAAAGTACTTGCCTAACGATAATCCTTTGTCAAGAATGAGTAATTCATGAAGTTGGAACATTGCTCTGTTGCTGGTTTATTCGAAAGTTACTCGCGCTTTACGCTCGCGTAGCGTCGCTGAAAGTAGTTCAAACTGTGGATTTCAATCTCCCATCAGAGGAGGATTCTGATTTCCAACGGGAATCATTTCGAGGAGGACAAACCTACTTCTCGTTCTCTCAATTCACGTTGCCGATCGATGGTGCTATGAGTCACGGATATGAACAGCCGCGAGCTATTCTTCGATCAGCTCTGCACATCCTAGTCGACACCAATCAACGATCGCCCCTCGGTTAGCCGATGGCAAAAAATTTTAGTGGATGTACTCGATGATGAATACTGTCTCGAGATGAGATGAGAAAAAGTTGAATCACCTTGAGTCAATAAGAAAAATGAAGTACGACGGTATAGTTTCTGCTTCATGAGTAGAATGACAAATATTTCTTTCCTAAACGAAAGTCAAGCTTCTTCGAATAGCAAGAATTCTTTGGAAAGCTTTGCATTTTCTTTGCATCAAAATTGTTTTAAAATGAATCGAATACGGAAGTTTTTAATAGGATAAAATAACAAGTAGCTAGATCATTATTCTATTCTTATTTGGAATATCTTTGCTAATTGTAAGTTTGTATATATATGTAAAGAAAGTGTACTTTCTTCATTTGAATAGGCCGCGCTTCTTATGCGAGTAATTTAGCTGGCACCTCGTTACGAAGAAAGTGAAAGTTACGTAAGAAACACGTGGTATAGCTATTACACAATAATATTAGAATTAAAGGATAGATAGAGGGAACAAAACTTTAATTGTCGTTTCTCTTATTACAGGTAAGGTTGTAAATATTGTACATACGATTGTAATTTAAGAAAATAAAAATTAAATCCTCTTATTACAGAGCAACAAAATTTTAGTTTTTCATTAAATAAAAAAAAAGGGGGAGAGAATCCTTAATATTAATTAATTAAGAAAAAGAAAATAAGATCATTGTCTTATATATATGAATAGTTTTAGTTGGATGCCTTGAAAAAATTTAGAGGCAGAATGGATATGAAGCGATGTAGTAGATGCATCTAGGAATAATGTTATTATCAAACAAGAACTTGAGTCTTACAGGTGCAATCGACACCTTATAAACTTAGGTAGGAATGGCGTACTTTCAGTTCGACTCTGCATAGCAATTGTTAATTTGAATTCAAAGCAGATCCTGATTATCATGCTATCGAGGACTGCCACCCCCATTCTCCTATCTCAACCAAATTTTCCGTCGAGATATCTAATCACCCAACTGCATTGCAACACCGTATCAACTAAACAATGAAATCAACTACTTCGTACTTCGAAGCACAATATTAATCCTATCCCCTAAAGAAACTTCACCTTTCTTCCTCACCCTTTCATTCTCCCTCCTTCCCTTCACCTCCCACACATAAAACCCCATTACAAAAAATACATCAAAAGTCTCTTACTGCCCCTCTAAACCCGATGAAATCCACGACAACAAACTCATACCTTTCCCGATGATTCCATCAACGTCGATAGGTCTTTTCGCTCGTCTGCATCCAACCCAGTCAAATGCACTCGAACCCAAGCGCAAACCTTCTCGATAAGGGTCGTCAGGATAACGGTGACAGTTTAGAAAAGCAATCGTTAATTCGAATTCAAAACAGACGAGAGAGGGATATCGTATCCGTTCCGTGCTTCCTCGATGATCCGACTAATCTTCCTGACCCGCTTTGCTCTATCGGTTTATAAACGCCCGCGCACCCCGATCCAAAGGGGGTCGAAGCGAGAAAGAGGGGCGAAAGGATGCGATAGGACGGTAGACCTCTACCCATTCCACCCTCCATTATCTCAACGTTGGGTTCGGTCTACGGTGGACACGATCCCGTAACTCATATCACCGTGTGTCACTGGGCTTAATCTAATTCACGATCGTTGTTCGCCGTAACTCACGCGAGAATAATTGCTCAATCGATACTTTGCGCGCAATGTCGTGCTGCACGTCGCGACGCTTCAGGAAGGCTGCCACGACGCTCCCTCGTTCCCAGCTTGGTTCACGTGGCTATCTTCCGATCGACGATCCACGGAGATTTGATTAGCGACCGGAAACGACGACGGAGGCGTGACACCATCGGGAGGGAAATTGAAATGCAATGCGGATAGAGCTTTTTGCCTCCTTCTTCTCCACCTCTCTTTCTCTTCCGTCGTTCCTTCTCCCTCGTATCGAACCCTTTCGCTTTTACACGGTAGCTCGTCCTCTCTCTTTTGTAGTCCCGCAGGTACAGGTGAAAATTGTTTGACGGGACAGAACAAATCGGCGAAACGATCACGATTTGAATTGCAAATAAATTTCGACGTGCAATTTCGCTTCACTTGTGACGCGCATAAACATTGTTTCACCCCATGACTTCGGAACACCGATGTAGGTTGTGTGCTCGAATCTGGAAAAAAAGTATGTTTTTTTTTTTTACTTTTACCCCTTTCTCTGGTACTTTTTTTTGTCGTATAACAGAGCTTAATACTTTTCGGATGAGAGAGCTTTGTTTTGGTTGGAGTAGGGAGAGAGGTTTGACAAACGAACGATCAGGAAGCATACTTTCCTCGGACCGGTCGGAATCGAAATTTGTTTTCCCCTCTATGGCGAAATGAACACGAGCATGACGTTCCGACAGGCTGGAAACTCCAAAGTATATTGGAGTCCACATTTTTTCTGGCCGACAGCCTTCGCGAGCTGATTGATTGTGACGAATAGCCGGCGCTACCGGGACGGTTTCTCTTGTAAACGGACTGCGCGTACATTTTACGAACAGACTCAGGAGCAGCGTCAATTTAATCAGTCGTGCGGATCGCTGGTTTGTCATGGTGTAACCTTCTCGTATAGATTTTCTTCCCTTTTCAAGAGAAAAAACAGAACTAAAGAACAAAAGAAACTGAAAGAGATAGATTTCTAAATCGATGGAGCAGAATAATAATAAATTCACGGTTTCGTTAATATCTGACAATGAGCTCGCAACGCAGTAAATTTTGAAGATACAAGAATATATTAATTATAAAGTTACACTTTAACTCTGCTGTTCTACTCATTTATATCATATTCGTATTCGTGTAAAAGTTAACGTTTTAAAAAACATTTTAAGAAACAGAAAATGTACAAATAGTTAGACGCAAATTTTAAATACGTTGAATATAAAAAACTAATGCTTAGAAACATAGTATCTGTTAAAATATAATCTCCATTTTAGGTTACAGACTCGAACAAAACAGCAGGGTTAAGTAGTTACTTTAACACTGAGGAAGTATAATAACTCTTGTGATATTCATTACAAAAGTCGTTCTAGAAGTCTTTACGTTCTTTCTTGGCCAGGAGTGCTGGATTATTGTGTCACTTTTATCCGTTGATTTTATCGACAAGTTGATTAGAAACATTGAAGTTTTTGACTTCTTCGGAAATTGCGACCGAGCAAGTTTTAGTGATATTTCGTATCGCGAAGTAGCTCACTGCCAATAAACTGTACAATAAAATCTTCGAGACTTGGGCCGAATTGTGAGAATACTGTTAGTTTTCTAAAGGACAAGTCAGTATAAAAAGATCAAGACGAAGCGTAAAAAACAGAAAGGACTGAGCAGAGTATAAACGGCACTGCGAACCGATAAATTCTCTTTATTGCGGTACTTCACCGTCAATTCGCCCGGAAGGAATGAGTTACTGTAACCTGCCATGAGTGCCTAGCATTGAATCCATTCCGCAAATACAATTTATTCGTTCCTGTTGCATTCCTATTGATTGTAGAACGTTGAAACAAGTGGCAATTACATTTTCTAAATGAAGATCGCCAATATGCATAGGAGGAAAATCATTTGAAGTACAGAATAAATAAATCAAGTAAATGAAGTTCCTCCTGAGCGAAGGAATACTTTGACACACACGAAATTCCATTTACGAAAGTGATCTAAATAATCACAGATGGATTGAATATCAGCAGGGATAATAGGGTTGCATTAATAATTCAAAAGACTGTAAATATACAAAAAATATTGATTTTAAAGTTCGCAAAATTCTTGATAAAAAATTCGATGGTGTGAAGCAATAATTGAATTAAAGGTCCAACATTAATAAAAATTAAATTCTACGTCAGTTTAACAATTTTTTAAGGCCCTATTTTTCTAAATATAATCTAATTACGAATCTCCATAATTTAGCTTCCCGAAGGTTATCGATAAGCATTTAAAATCATATGTGCATCACAATTGTCACTATGCGTTTAAAATGTATACATATATATTCCAAAAACGAGAAATATTTGAACTTTCCATAATGTTTCAAGACCTCTGCCACTCAAGAAGTTTTTAACTTCATTCCTTCTACACCATGACATCGGATCTCTATGATTTCGTGCTCACAACATCACTTTAATTATAAGATGGTAAAGGTTCATCCCTCATTAAAAGCAGCGAGGGTGCACCGTTCCTTGCAGTCTTCAACCTCTTTTCTCGTAGCCTCTTCTTTCTTTCCTTCTTAATTCCTCTCGATCTGAGACTTTGTATTTTATAATTCTTTTAGACCAACCACTTTAACCTCGTTATTTCCGATACCAAGGGGATCGAGTGTCTCTCGATAAAAGTGAATTTATCTAAAATCAGTGTTAAGAATACCAATGAGAGGCACTCGAGTTATTAGTCGGATACCCGGTACTTTCTATCCGATAATTCTCCCCCTCCTGCCTCTTCGTAAATTCTAATTAATTCAACCAGAATGCCTCCCCCACTCTGTACTAAGTGATTTTATTTAGCGAAGTTTATGAAGCCGATCTTGACCTAATTTACCTAAAGGATCGATTAAATGTGCAATGAGTAATGCGCAATAAAAACCACAGATTTTCTCCCGTCAGAAGTACTACGTTATTCGATTTAATTATCTTTTTGTTAGTGAAAATGAGGTCTCCACAAAAAACTCTCTATTGTCTTCTCTGACAAATCTTCTTAAATTCGTAAGTAGATCTTGGGCGAAATGACAATCTTAATTAAAAGCAAAAAGTATAAAAGTAGACAAACATTTGGCGGGGTTGCTGATGCAGCGACAATTTTATTGCAATCGACTACATGTATTGTTGGATAATGCACGGTAAACGTTAAAAAACCGTCATTTTGTAACGTATCATCATTCTGGGAATAATGTATTGGTACTTTCATTTGCACATGCAACGGTTCCATTATCAAAATGCCCAATTAACATTTTACGATACCTTTTTGAATTTTTCAGTAGAAAATACACGTACTTTGGAATTTTTAATATTCAAGCAATTCGAGTACTTTCGAATTTTTAATATCGAGTTAATAGTAATGTATCTCTGAAAATTTAGCAATGGATGTTTTATTGACTGTCAAAATATAGTAAAGGATTTTGCTTGCTTCAGCAAACTGGAGGATTTATTACAAATATCTCACTGTTCCATTCGACCGAATACGTTATCAATTGTATTATTAAATGGTTATTCTCTAACTACAATTGATGTTATCAAAGAGATAGGTTTTAAATACGACAAAATTTAAATTATTAAAATTTTAAACATGTTATATGTGCAACTTATCTAAAACCCTGAGATGTAAATTTTCAATTTAAATTTTACTCACTGGCAATTAAATAATTACAGTAAAGCAATACATTGAAACAACAATTTTAATCTTCTGAAAGTCTATGTCTTTACAAAATGTTATCTCTTTTATAGTATCTCTCTGGTACATATCGAATTTTCGCGTAAAAGGAATATTCGATCGTTGAAAAATATCGCACGTCCAGCCACCACGATATTGACGCTAAAATCCAACATAGGGATTAAAAGGGGTTTTCAGAGATGCGTCGATATAATCGTCTCAAGTTAAAAGTATAAATTCCCGGATGCAATACGCATTATCGGTGCAGAGTTTGCGATTGTCCAAAATACCAGATTACCGTAATCCCCTGTCGAAATTGTAGAATCATTAATACTCGTTGATGGACACTGTCTATACGTTAAACGTATTTTGTCTGCGAAAAATGTTTCGGGAATATCTGCCAATATTGTATTCCCAAATTACTCAGGCTTTCATCAATGACTCTCGTTACCGGAAATGAGACAATAAACGAACACAGACGATCTTGCCACTTTGACAGAATTATTCTTCCGGTGCAATTTATGAAATTATAAAAACGATTAAAAAATTATAATATCCGATAGATTTAATATGTTTACAGAGAATCGACTCATGGCAACGGAGAGATTGCTGAGATTTCTGTCTGAAAAGTAGCGTACAATGGGTTTTCTTCCTTCCCCTCTTTTTCGTAGTTGAAAAAAAAATCAAGAGAAATGCGGACAAGAAGAATCAGTTTGTTGCTAGAAGTTAATTGAAAATACACTGAAAATCCCGATGGAGAATTTTACGTAGAAGTAAAATAGGTGGAGGAAGTGCACTAAACAAATGATGGTACAGCAAACCCCACGCTGAAGAGAGAAATGATAATCCTCTCATGCACGCGGTGAATAAGCTGGAATGGATTTTCGTGGCCGGTGGAATTATTTATCATCGTGGATTATGGTCGCTCTCGGCGGTTATTAAACGAAACGAAAACCATAAGAGGGAACATGTTGGGACGAATTATCCGGGTTGCATTAACGGAAACGTTAAATCCATTTGCGCAGCTTGCAATCCTCTCGTGGTTGTGATCTTAAATTTTCAATTGCTCGTCAAGTACAATCGTTTCGAGACGTCTAGAATGGTCACGCGAGATTGGATTAAATCTTATCATAAGTGTAGAAATAGAGAAACAGAAAAACAAAGAGAACGAGAGAAAGTAGGGAAATTTACATATTTTCCCGCTCGTGCAATTATAATTTTTCGTTACTTTCACGTAACGAGGTTGAAACTTTTTCTCTCTTCCCTTTATAAATCCTCACCGAATCTGTGCTGAAATATCGATTATACGAGTCAAGTGTAATCCACGGTATTCGAAGTTTTAACCTTCCTCATGAATAAAACTGGTCCCGTTCTGAAGCGCGCGCGGTTTCCGACGATCTTGAGATTTCAAGTTATTTCTTCCACGAAGAATTCTTTGAGCCCTTTGAAGCTACGTACGCTATTTCTGCCCTTCTCTTTGTGCTCGATGAAACGGTGAGCACCAAGGTGTCGATGGGGATACAGGAAAACCAAAAATTTCTCTTGTACAAAGTATTAGGTGTACAAATTAATTCTCAGCCTTTTTTGAATAACTTTGACATTTATTCATAACAATGTTGATATAAATTCAATATTAAACATAATCTTCTTCATTTTCTATACGTTTTTGCCATCCCTCAGGTAATTGTCGGATTCCAGATCGGAAAAATGATAGTGGTTCACATCAATGAAATCATTGAGGCATTTATAGACCTGTTCAACTTACTTGAATTGAGAATCAGTTAGGTGGTGTTGTAGGGATCGAAATAGGTGGTTATTTGAAGGGGCTAAGTCTGGAGAATATTCGAAACTGTTGAAACCATTTTTTACAAGTGCTGCACGATGTAGCGTTTCTTTTTTTTTAGTTGCAACGCGAAAAGAAGACAGTGCCTTAAATTTTGCTTATCGAACAACATCGCTTCTACACATGATTTTTCACGTTATGTCTGGAGTAGAGTCATGCGATATATCTTGTTTTAAAGCTAACAAATGGCGCTTTAGAATGACTATTCAAATTTGGAAAAATTCTAATCTGAATAGGTTTTGTGGTCGATGAAATCTGGGGGCCGAGAATTAATTTGTACACCTAATAACTATTACACTTGCAGATATTATTTAGTATCGATTTAAATGCTGGTCGTCGCTAACATAGTTGCAGTAGTGCAAGTAAAATTTGTAAAGAAAATTGAAAAAGGGCGATAAATGTGTTCTCTTGTATACTGAATTAGTGAGATAGAATTTGATTCTACTCGATATTTTTGGATATTATGGAGAAAGAGAAGAATCTAAAAATTCCAAGAGAAAAAAAAGTATAAAATTCCAGGTGTACATCAGGACTTAAGTATAGCGGATGTGATTACGATCTCAGGAAAGATGCTATATGTATGGAACGCTATTTCGCGGGTATTTTAACGTGCACATGTACCAAAATTCGCGACAGTATAAGCGAACCATCACGGTCGATCAATATCGTGCCATCGTACTTCCATATCCGTTCTCCAAAAATTCGCGCAATATTAGAGCAACGTGTCACGGCTCGACGCAACGCCAAAAATCCCCAAGGAACGTGAGAATTTTGTGCACGTTCATTGCTCTCAATCCGCGTCCGATTTTGTTATATCACGAATCGTTACCACCGCCAAATTAATTTCACGTGCGAGCAAATTTTTTATTTGATCTTGCGTACTGAAAATCACTTTTCACGTTGCGTATTCACCATTTTTCCGACTATCCGAATCCCATTTTTCAACAATATCTCAAAGGACATGGCGAAAAGTACAAATCTTTGTAAAATTGAGTCTGTACATAGTCGATAATTTCTAATTTTCCATCAAGACATTTCTTTCTATTGATCCAAATGAAAAGTCTTTTTATCCTTACCTTCCTTCACTATTAATTCATTTACTATACTTTTGTTAATTTCTTCTTCATAGTATTAACACAAAATCCGACCACCTTTCATTATAGATAACTATACAAAACCTCGTTCTTCTATCGTTCGATTCTCATCTAGAATTCTTCTTCTTCGAGAACTTTAAAATTCTAAAAATTAAGATTAATGATGAAGTTTTTCGAGGCCAGCCCGACAAAGCCGACATCGATTCTCATTCTCACCTTTCAGCCCATATTCCTGGCTTTTTCATCCTCCTCTTTAACCTGATGTCCCTTTTTCAGTGCGATTTAATGCGAGCGTGCGAGATATTTGGAATAAAATGGCCAGGAATGTGAAATCGGCGGCTGATATACGTAGGTATTGGTGTACGTATTGGAAAACGATTCGGGTACCAAGATGAAAACCGTCGAGCGCATCCTGGTGCACAGTCACCTGGAGGAGTCACCCGTAGAAAAATATCACTCCCTCTGAGGGATATTTGGCATGAACGAATGCAAGAAAGCCTGCCCTTTTTTCCCGTCTTCCACTTCTTCTTTCTCATATCCATTTTATCTGTGAGGCGACGCTTGTACCTTATTAGAGAAGACGAGTTGAATAATGCAATCATAGTTCTACGTCAGAGATGTTTTAACAAATACTTTCGAATGAAACAATGATAAGGCACCGTCCACGTGAACACTACGATGTATTATTGATTTGCGGTAGAAGTAAATATCTTCAGAGATATAAATACATATTTGTTTTTCCTAAAAATGTTATACTCGTGAAACAAAAAGTCGGCGGTGTTCCTAGTAATGAAGGGAGAATTGGATTAAGAGTACATTTTTTTAAAATCTCTAAAAATATATTTCACTGGCTCACAGTTGAGATTGAGGTAAAAGTGCAGGATGAAAAGCATGGAGAAATGTTATACGTAGCCTTTACTCAAATGAAAGGAATATCAAAATCCTTTGGTATTGCGTCTATTCATGGATGAATTATATTTGATGAGGACCATCGTGTAATTCTTTGAAATGACAGGTAATATCGAAATATTGAATAGGGGCGAGGTAGAAAATTTTGTTTAATAAATATAATCTGAAAAATATATGACGTAATGCTGTTGAAAAACATCATAAACAAATCGTATTCGCGATACGGCTAAACGTAAAAAGGTCTATTGATCGAATGTTGAAAATTTGCACGAACGCGAAGAAACAAATTTCAGCGTACAGCGCCTGTATCCTTTTCACGTGCCATTTACGAAACTCTCTTTACATACGTTACACGGAGCAATTTGTGCGCGTTGCAGCCGCTCCTTTTAATTGCATCGTGCTTCTCCATAGCGTAGGAAAATTAAACGAAATTGGCCAATTTCGATTTACCTTGCTTCAAAGCGACGGATCAAAAGCCACCGACAAAGAATGATGAGTCTGATTAAAAATCCGCTCCAAGCAGATCAAAATTGAACTGCACAAAAGACAACGGAATTTTCCTCCACCGTTCTTTTTTCCAACGTGATCCCATCGTATAGAGAAGAAGGAGATTTACAAAAGGAAAAGAAAAAGAGACAGTGTACCTAAAATTACCCAATCAATTGCGTATCAATCGATTACATTCTCCGTCGTTGTATAAAACAGTGTAAGAGAATAAAGAGACGATCCCTAATATAAATGCATAAAAGGGTAAGGAAAAATGGGGCAAAACAAATAAGGATGGCTAACGCGACTTTAGTAGCGGCATTACTTTCGTTTCTTTTTTATCCTTCCTAGGCATTATACGGGGGAGAAAGAGCTCTCAGGTGGTGTATATATCAGCACGAGCTACCCTGTACACGCCTTTATCTCCAAGTATCTCGCGCGAGTAGATACCCGGCATTCTATATAGGGAATCGTGACTTCGTTTTAAATTCTCCCGGTACGGGGTAACGTCGTTTCGAAGAGAAATCGCCCTTTGCACTGACAATAAGGAACGGAGGGTACCAGGCGGGGGTGGCAGGCATATAGGAGAGAAAAGCAGTGTAAGCTCGTATACTTCCTCGTCTATGTGTGGTTGTATTTTCTTTACTAGGTAGTTGTATATAATCTGTATATATATATATACATATACCGAGTACTCCGTCGTCTCGATCGATTTCATCGACCCTTTTTTGGGACGATTTACAGCGACATCGTCAAACTTTATGCACCGTGTCCATAATGCAGTTCGAAGCCCTGCATACTCATAATGGGGAAAGGGGATCTTTCAATCGATATTCCGATGAATGGACAATCCCAAAGTGGCATTAGTTGTCGGATGGCTAGTAATAATGGCAACCGAACGATGGATGGTAATTATAAATAGTTCTCGGTGGGAATGCAACCAGCTTTGAAATCGCAACGAAACATAGCAGAGGTATCGATACATTGCAAAACAATGAGATATCGTTAATTAAATTCATCTTCTCGTTGGCGATGAGAAAATGTGATTTTTCGGAAAGGGTAGCATGATTTTCATGAATATTTGGAAATTCAAGAGGAAGGTTTTTACGTTCTTGCGAAAATGGAGATAGACGAGGATACGAGAGGCGGAAAAATGTTAAACTTTGTGGCGTCGATGCATTGCGAAACAATGAGATGTCATTAATTAAAATTATCTTCTCGATGGTATTGAGAAAATGTGATTTCTCGGAAAGGGTAGCATGATTTTCATGAATATTTTGAAATTCAAGAGGAAGGCTTTTACGTTCTTGCGAAAACAGAGATAGACGAGGATACGAGAGGCGGAAAAACGTTAAACATCGTGGCGTCGAACGGCGATTCTTATACACTGGTTTATGCAAAGTAAATCGCGGTCCGCCACCTACTGAGAATGGACCTGTCGCATCAGATCGCCGTTCTGCATATTTATGACGTTTTTGCAGCTGCGCAACCGTTCGAAACTATGAGCTTTTCAGGCGTTCGTGATCGTTCGAGCTATCTTTTCCACGGTTTTTCTTTTATTCCCATTATTCGGATCGAAGACTGTTTACGGTTTACGTTCTTCTTCGTAGAATTTGAAATTATAATTCGAACATAATACAAATTACATTATTATTTTGGTAGAAAATAACAAGGAATTCTCCAAAAGAAATTTCCCTTTATTTTCTTCAGAATAGAAGGTACAAAATTACAGTGTCTACTTATGCCAACATTCTCTGTCTTAAAATCGTAATTGTCTGCCCAACTTCTCTGTCCAAACCGTAAACGACGTTCCACGAATTCCCTGCTGACCTTTAATTGCGTCCCGCCAAGTACCATTACGACAGGCTGAAAATTTGCGGTAGACGTAATGTTACAGTGCAATTGCAATAATAGTTCAACAGTGTCACAGTGAAGTCACACGCAAGAGATTAGAATCATCGAGAATTCTTCCGTGATGCCAGAGTGTTACGATATCCCTTTCACATGCCATTACTGACCACCGATTTATCATCCTTTTTTCAGAGCATCATTCTTCCATTCCATTCTTCAGCTTCAATTGCTATAGTCACTTCATCCGAGGCCTACAGTTTTAGTTAGATTTCAAATCAGCGACGTTCTATTATTTTAACCCTTTGCATTCGGATGTCGAACCTAAAGTGACATTGTAATTCTACCATATCACTCGGATTCTAAGGGGACCTCCAAATTTATTAGTGATTACAAAAAACGAAATTTGTGGCACCGCAACATTTTGAGAAATATATGTTTATCTGAACATTTCTATTTAAATGGCACAAAATAACGAATAGGTACATAACATCAGATATGGCTCCGATCGCAAGGGTTAAATGATAATAACAGGGTAAACCAGGGTTGATGGGGATTAAATTCAGTCTGTAGTGTGACCCACTAATGGACTGATCAAATTTTTCCACCACAGTTCCCGTTTCCTTTCAATCAAACTTCCTTATGTTGAAAGAAGAATTATCATTATCCAAACGTAAAACAGTTTGAATTTGTCTCGGTGTAATGAGCAGTATTGTGTGGGTCATATACAAGTCAAAAGTTCATAGAAATCTAGGTCGCCCTATGATCAGACTGGACCTCCGTATAATTTTTACGGTCTACGTGAAAAACCGCCGATAAAGGGTGAGAATGGGAAAAGGGGTTGTAGCAGGGTGACTTGTCGGTTCTTAGGAGACGGAGGACGTACGAGGAAGACGAAGAAGGCGTTGAAGCGTAAGTGGGGTGAGTCGAAAGGAGAACTTAAACGCGGAATAGCGTCGAATAGGCGGCACTCGTCCGGTGCTTCGAGCCGTTCCACCGATTTAATAACGTAAATTGTGCGCGGGTTGCTTTAGTAGTTCCGTCACGAATTTTTCTAAAGCACACTATCGAGTGTTCGGACTCCTGCCGAGAATACAGAGATCTCTCCCTCCGGGGCAGGTCCGTGCTGAACGTCCCGTGGGCCCACCTCATCCCTCGTACACCCTAGTCCATTTTTTTTTCACCCTTTTTCCTCCTTTTTATCGAACTTCCTTGTATTATTACAGTATTTTCGTTTTTTTTCCGTTATCTCCTCCACTTCTCTTTCTCACTTATTCTATCAAACATTCTTCGTGATATACTCGTCTTCTTATATCATCTTTTCTTTTCTGGAAATACGAGGTGACAGGAGAACGTCGACGAAAGCTAAACGACGAATTGCACCCCCGCGCTTACGTGACTCGCATTCGCCTCTTTTCCAGCTAATGTGCCGCCTGTGAACGCGACAGGTCTGAACTTTCCTCCTTGGACTTTCCTTTCTTCGGTGCTTCACGGTCGAGCTTTGAGTCACTTGTAAGAGAGCCGTGAAAGAGAATCGGATATGACGGAGACGGTTATACGATATATTGAATCCCGGCACAAAGAATTTCCTGATGGGGTTTCAGGCTCCTACAGCTCGCAGTTGTGCACGGTAACTCGTAGAACAATAGATTCTACGGGAAATAGAAGTTTCCTCTTATAAAGAATTTCAAATCGGGTTTCGAACTTGCTATTTCCCCCCTCGCCTGTCCTTTTTCGCTTCGATTTTCTCTCCGGAATTCAGGAAAAATCGTTTTCCAACCCCGATACGATTTACCCGGAAGCGTTTCCATCATCCATCGAGAATCTCTAGATTTGATATAATTCTATCGTACAGTTACAATAAGCATCCTCTTACGTTCTTTGTTCTTAAAATCACGGCGTAAAAGAGACGAGGAATCAAAGGAAGGCATTTTACACCCAACGATCAAAAAGACGAGTGTAAGAAACCAGAATGAGAGAAATGAGCTTACAAGGAGTTAAAAAGACGTCAGTAAAACGTCGCCAGATAGAGGGAATAGCGTCTCTTAAAACACCCAGTGGCACGTATAGACCGCGAATTCCTAGCCGAGAGAATGCCGGGTATTTGCATGTGAGTAATGAATCCGGCATGATGGGGCTGAAGATGAGACAGAACGTCGTGAGACTCCGGTGCCGGAGAAAGTTCCGCCCCCGGTGAAACAGCCGTGGTATCAGCACCCACCAGACGCGATAACCCCTCATGTATGAAGTGCCGTTTAACCAGACTCTCCCTCTTTCTATCTCTTCCCTCTTTGCCTCGCCAATTTCCACCCCCTCTTTCTTCCCCTAGATGTTTCTTATTTCCCTCCTTTTTCCACGGTTCTTCTTCAACCCCCATTACTACCGTTTTCTTCTTTTATCTTAAGCTTTCCTCCCCTTTTGGCTACCACCTAGTTTTCCTATCCGAAGCTCCTTCTACCCCGAAAAGTTTACCCTGAATAAGAGGGGCACCGGAATGCCGTCCGCGAAACTTCCCAAGTCAAATTGAATGGGGGTGCTCCCGTAGTCGCGATCGGAAACGGGACGAGGGAATTCCGGATGAATGGCGTGGCACATTTTCCGCCGAAAGCGCAAGATTATTGTTATCCGAATGGGGAGTTCCTTCGGTGTTCGAGGTGTCTTTTGTTTCGGGTAAGTGTCGTTCTTTTTTTTTTCTCGTTGAAAGAAAAGTTTGAGATTTGTTGATTTATGTGAATTTGAAAATCTGAGAGAGTTTTGAAATCACGATAAGAAATAAAGTTGAGCTGAAATTTTAATCGTCGTTGTAGTAAAATGGGAAAGTGGTTCCCGCTGGGAGCTCTTCGTTTTCAATAGAAAATGGAATAAATTCTTTGCCGCTCGTAGATCCGCAAATGAAGTCCCTTAGAAGTAGAAATCCGCCGGTAGAAAAAGTCGTGCTAGTTCCTCCATAAAACTGACTTTATGGTGTGAGTTGTGTCGCACCGCGGACACCGAAGTTTCCAGACTGTCGTCATAAAATGCCATTTTCACTGCTCGCAAGTACCTAATAGAATTGCGACGTACTTCAGGAAACGTAACGATTGAGAAAAAAAATTTTTTTTTTCTCTCTAAACAGACAAAAAAATATTTGAAAGAACCATCGATTAAGTGAAACCGATAAAATTCAACCGGTTGAACTTGACTGAAATCTTTTCTAAAAAATTGTATATTCATGTATAATTTAAATTCTTCCATTCATATTTTACGAACATACCAACCTCCCTCGAGTCTACAATGTCTCATTGTCAGTAATATCCGAAACATTAAAGAAGTAATTTCCATCAACGATAAATTCGACGAAAAGCTCACGATCTCTCTTAAATTTTTCCCGAGCGGCTTAACCGTTCACGGTAAATTTTTGCCGGTTATTTATCGCCCTCTGTCTCAACTTAATGTTGAGTCTTAACGCGTCGCGGGTTCAGATATATCGTCGTTCTTATAAAATATAACGCTGACAAGCAAAGACAGAACTGGGCCGTATATTGCCAAGGAATGGCTCTGGGTTTCAGGTGCCTCTTAATAGGTCCATCATCCACCAAATTACATTGGATGGCTGTGCTACCTTTTCCAGGCAGCCTCGTACTGGCCACATTGTACCCGTTGTACTTTTCAGGCAATTAACTCGGAATGGGCTCACAACCGATAAGGCACCACGTGTAAAACATTTTAAAACGTCCAGAAAAATGCGGAAGATACGTGCCACCGGTAAATTACGACGATGCTCTGCGAATTATTTACTTGAACAAACTACTTACGAATACGCATGGACGTACATTAATTCTTTATGTTCGTGGAACGAGTTAACTCGGCGTTCAAAGGGATTCCTCTAACGAATAGAAATTACATCGTTAAATAAAGAAGTTTGGAAAGTACGTTTGGTTAGGAGTAGTAACTTGGAAACCTTTGCCTTTATCTCTGCGATTGTTCAGATCCTTTTCACGTCGATATAACACCTACTTTTTATACTTTTACGCTGAAGATATTAACACTTTAACGACCGCTCCCACAACATGTGTGTGATGCTACCGCCGAACGTTGTTAGCCAGTACCACACTCTCTGTGTGATAATTTATGAATGTAAACAAGTGTCGATATTGCTATTGGCTTCGTATTTCATCGCCACGTCATTGATTTTATTTTTATTCTCTTACTTTTCTCTTAATATTAATAAACTTTTTTTAAATTAATTCTTCAAAAATACTGCCGGCCCCTGGCGACGTTTGACTGCGTAGACGTGCGATCGTTAAAGTGTTAACAATGATATTTTTTTCAATTACTTTGCTATTGTGCTATTTTCTGCCTATTGTTCTTTTAGGGTGAAATCGTATACTAATCTTTCAAATGCGTGAGTTTTCCCTTTGTGACACATCATATCAAAATTGTTTGTACTTTTACTTCACATCCAATTTGAAATTACTTTCGTCCAAGATATTGGAAATGCTGCCATTTAACACTAGGTTTTCGAAAGTCTTCAAATTTACGGATTCCTACCTTTTTATAAACGCCTTCCAAACTTATACACACGTGGTACAGTAAATATTACACATGTATTTTACAATATAGAAATTACTTAATTGATTCTCTATCCCTTTGCTGCTAGAACCCTTCATTTTCAACGTTCTTATTTAATATATATTGTGTTCACGTTCTTAAAGCTATTGTTAAAAGTGATAAATCTTGAGAAAATACCTTTTGACAAAGTTCCGTTGCCCAAGGCGGCTCAAAGATAATTTCTGACTTTAACTATTACCGTTTTGAGTGGCGAGAGGGCAAATTCTTGCAAAGGATGCGCTGACCCATTATTAAATCAAAAGCCCGATAGCGTACAAGGGGATGGACACTCATTGAACAGACCTGCTCTGAAGTGTGGTACACGAGAGTCAGACTTGTCGGGCAACGGCAGCTCTTAAAGAGATTATTTCGTGACCCTCTACTCTGGATCGTTTGGCAAACCATGGTCTATTCCTCGAAGGGCCTTCCATTCTCTTCCTAGGTTACCTCCTTACGCTTCCTTGACTTCCATGAGGCACTCTGTCTTGTTCTCCCATAGAGCGATGAATATACTCACTGAGTGCCCGAGGACCTGCGGGCTACCTTCTTCGAGTGAATCGAACCGAAACACCGGCAAAGTAAACGCGAAATTGATGAAGTTTGACCGGCAGTGTCATTCATTACGTTTGATTAATAATGCGAATTCAAGCGGTGCATGAATATTCGGTAAAACTCGTTATCGATGAACGTTCTATTGATCTTTGATATTAAATTGTAACTAGTTGGAATCTTTAGTATACGAATACTTTGTATTATGTTATTGATAGTTGAAAGGTATTTTTAATCTTTTGCACTCGAAGGCATCTCTGACATTATCTATTAGTAACTTGTTGGCACTTTACTATCCTTGCGACACTTCAATAGAAAAGTTTAGGTACATATATATTTTTCAAAATGTTGTGGTACGATAAGTTCATCTTCTGCAATCACTAATAAATTCGAAAGTCCCCTTAAAGGGGGCAACCGAGTAATATCGTGAACTTAAGATGTCCCCTCAGATCCGGCATCGGAATGCAAAGAGTTAAATTTTATAAACCTGTCTTTCTATTGAGATTGAAATCCTGCAGGCCTTTGCTTTGCTAAACAGCAGTTTTAAAAAGTCAAAAAAATGTTGTCAGCTTGATATGTCAAAGTAAGCTCAACAGCTTGATACATAAAAAAGTAACGTATGAATTTTCTCACAAAGTTTCATGTTTCTTTGTTAATTCAATCATTTCGAATAAAATAACTATCGTCAAGCTTTAAAATTGCATCAAAGAAAATAGGGAGTCAGTCAGTATTAAAATGACAAATTTGGAATTACACTTTACTAATTACTCGTAATTCGTTCAACCGAAGGACTGAAGAGCCTAGGTATTTCGTTCACTTCCTCTTTTCACAGTACGCAATGCCGGTAATTTTAATAACGAATGCCTACTTTATCCCTTGGAACAGTAGACATTAAAACCGCAATAAAAAAAGGAAAAAAAAACACGACGGTATCCCGCCGTAAACTTCAGTCCGTGCCTCTCTAAAGGGTGGATCATAATTGCTCACTTTGTCGGGCGACGCGCGAACACGCTGTTAAAATATTTCCTCCGCCTGGCGGCGTTTATTGTTCTCCATGTTACCATTTTCCCCGATAGGTAGAGGCGAGGAAATCCACAAGCAAATGTCCGGGGGTGGCTTTTCATGGGACGCGATGAATGCCTCAATCAAAGTGTGCGTCGCCCTACAAAGAACGTAGGCGAAATGGCGAGCCCTTTGCGCTCCTCGAATGGCGAAACGAAATATTGCGAGATTATGCAATTTACAGAAACACGCGCAATGTAACGTATTGTCGTTTGTAAGCTAATGCGACTGAAATTCTCGCGCGGCTGCTGATTATAATTTATGTCTGAGCAGTGCTTTCCCTTTCTACTTGACGGAGAGCATCTCGTACACCTGACGCGACGGAAGTGTGTAATATCGTTTTGTATGGTTTGATTAATCCTTTGTTTAATTACGATGATATCCGATTAAAATGAATTTAAATATATACAGGAAATTACCTTTCAATTCTAACAATAAGTGGCGCTTTCCTGCTGCACTTTTTTCAACGCGCTTCTTAGTAAACTTTTAGTCGATCGTTAGGGAAAAAGTTAGCAATACTAATTTTTTTTGCAATAGTTGATGGAAAATGTATTTTATAACTTTTACAAATGTAACTTTTTAACCAGTCTAAATGGAATTAAAAAAGTTCACTTTGATGCTACTACTTGGTTCTAAAAAAAAACGAAGTCAGAATTCGGCTATTAGGACCTCCTCATTTTGGATATCCCCCCGATAATAAAACGACATTTGCAAAATTGGTTGTGCATAAATGCATAAACCAAGGATCAATGTACGCACGACAAAAAAACAGTTATATATTTCGGGCGTAAAAAAATGCTATCTCCCCACTGTCGTTTCATGTCGTGTAACAATTTTCCATGGCTGTCCAGCGATACACAATTGCACTGCTTGCAGCGGAATTTTCTCGTAGACAAAGGCGATACATTGAATAACATCGTGAGACATTGAAATATTTTCTATCTTACGTTTGAAAAGTACAGGGCCATTTAGGACGTGGTTATCAAGCCACATGCATTATAAAATATCGCGAATATACGTCGACGTCTGTGTATCGTGTGTATACCAAGTGCATATATGGTACCAAGTCTGCGTATGTTACGTATATAGATTTATACATATACGTAGGTATATATGGTCGCATTACGAGAAACGTATATACACGGCTGCGCACACGCGAACCTACGCTCATGTAGTTTGCACACGTGTGCATACAGTGACTGGAATGTGTCTGTACATTTTGACGTTTGAGACAAATGTGGAGAGAGATAGACAGACAGAGAGGGAGAGAGAAAATCATTTATTATTCCTAGGCAAATCCTGTAACGATCGTTACAATAAGGAAGTGCAAATCTGAGCCCGCAGGGTAATTACAATTAGCTTTGGAGCAATGTAAGGAAAGTCGAAGGCTAACGAGTGATAACATTTCTCTGTCTTTACGACGACGTTGCTGATGATGTTCTATGACGTTGGTGAAGCGTGAGTTTTAAAACTGTCAAAGACGGACGTGTGATAGTGTTTTAAAATTCATACGATTGTAATATTACTGATAATATTATGAATTAAAGCAAAAAATTAATTTCTCTCGTAATAACGTAGATACCACTGTGCGTTAAATATAGCCTCATACGGGGAAAACGGAGAAGAAGAGGGAGAAAGAAAAAAACTTAAATCCCTCGAGTAAAAGGATAACTCGTAACAGTGATCGACTTCAAAGCGTAACCAAGGTGGAAAGTAATTGCTGAAAAAATTCCCACGTCACGATGAATGCTCAACGAGTGGAAATAATCCTTAGCTCGACATGTTTATCTAACCAGTCACAACTGTGCAATCCGTTCGATAACGTGTGTAAGGATTCCTATTAGGTAGAAATCGTTTGACTGTTTGTTTCTAATTCAATAAATGCATTCTATTTTTACAAGTATTATCAACAAGTATTATTCTAATTACTATAAAAAATATAGAATTTACTGATCTCACTTAAAACCATATCAAATCCATTCAATGAAAATTACTCTAAAACTTTCCCATCCCCCTTTCCGAACGATATATATTCAACCCCAATTGTCATACAATTTCCAACGTCATTCAATGCACCAATTTTTCAACAACTGTTCCTTTCTAATTCAATGAATGTATTCTATTTTCTCCTGTATTATCAACAAGTACTATTCTAATGATTATAAAAATATAGAATCTATTGGTCACAATTAAAACCACATCAAATCCATTTAATGAAAATTATCCTAATACTTTCCCATCCCCCTTTCCGAACGATATATATTCGACCCCAATTGTCATAAAATTTGAAACGTTATTCATTGTACTAATTTTTCAACGACTATTTGTTTCTAATTCAATAAATGCATTCTATTTTCTTGCGTATTATCAACAAATACTATTCTAATGATTATAAAAAATATAGAATCTATTGGTCACAATTAAAACCGCGTCAAATCCATTCAAGGCAAATTACTCTAAAACTTTTCCACCCCCGCTTTTAAAACGATATATATTCAACCCCAATTGTCATAAAATTTCGAACGTTATTCAGTGCACCAATTTTTCAACAACTGATCTTTTCTAATTCAATGATTGCATTCTATTTTTTCACGTATTATCAACAAGTACTATTCTGATCATTATAAAAATATAGAAACAATTGGTCACAATTAAAACCACATCAAATCCATTCAAGGCAAATTACTCTAAAACTTTTCCACCCCCGCTTTTAAAACGATATATATTCAACCCCAATTGTCATACAATTTCGAACGTTATTCAATGCACTAATTTTTCAATGGATGCTGTGTCTATTGGCTTTAATCGTCTAACGGTGCACTTCAATCGCAAAATGTGTTTCTCGTTGCGGCTGCACTGTCCAAAGTGCACGCGTGTACATGTGCATTATCGTGTGTATCACACACGACGTTTCACCACTCGCGGAAACGTGGCGAACGACACTCGTTGCGTTAGTCAAACGGAAATTAACCGGTGCTCACGGTCGCGTTTAGCCTCCGGTGTCCAAACACGCTGACTCTTTCAGTCTCGTAGCTCCTCGTCCATTTTGTGCGATTCACGATCGGTGAACGGTATGATAAATAGTGTCGGGACATTTTGATAACTGTTTGCTGTCGAGGGATTTATGACAATGCCAAGATTCTATTCGGTTATTGTACACGTGGAAAAAGTATTGGTTCGTGGATCTGAGAGAAGGAATTGAGGAAGAATAGTTTCGTTGAGAGTGAAATGTAGGCATATTTCATACTGTATTCGAAGAAATTCGCGTACAAGGTCGTAGGGATGATTGTAATGTTTCTTGGTGATCATTGATATACAGGCGGCCCTCGATTTTCGCACATTCTAACAATTCGCTATTTCGCAAGTTTTGAAAAATTCAATTTTTTAAAGAGTTTTGTCACTATTTCAAAAAATGTTTGCTTCCATGTAGTCACTGTCAAGGATTGCTGTAGCTCGTGCTCACTCATTGCCTGTTAGAGATTTTTTAACATTGTAATATTGTTTTTAATATTAACTACCAGATATTGGAGTAACCACATTGACATACATTTTTTATATTTTTCCTATAACCGTCTACTTTCGAAAATTGAACATTTTCACATATTTTCAGGAAGCAATTATATGCGAAAGTCAAGGGGCGACTGAACATAGTTTGATTTGCCTAGTCAATTTGTTTAGTTTTATTTCGAATGGTTAAAAAGTTACATTTGTAAAAGTTACAAAATACATCTTCCGTTATTGCAAACAGAAACTAGTATTTTGAATTTAACACGAGGAGAAAAGAGTAGGGTAATATCGAGCATGTAATGGTGCCTGATGGAATATTCCGTAAAAAAACGATGACTAGGAAAGCAATACATTTGTTTTATTTCAAATTTCGTCTCGTTTCATTCGTATAATAACTCTTATTTCGTCTGTGTATCTATTAACAGCAGGAAGTTGCCAGTTGGCTAGTCAGATCGTTTCACTCATTTGCCGAGCAAGCGCGTTCGGTGAATTCCGCTAATTGCTGGACTGATTGGCGAAAATCCAAGCGTGCCTGGTCGAACGGGCTGAATGTTGGTCATTAAATGCTCTTAAAAGTCTTTCGAATCTCTGTTTCATCGATATTCGTCTCTCGATGAGCATTCGAATTCCCGAAATATTTGGTCCTATTGTTCTCCACCCTCTCCTTCTACGTGCTACCGATTAGTGGTTCGGCGTTAATGTCAATTTTGTCCAGTGTAATTTCTACGATAAAACAGTCCGATTACAAAACAACTTTCAAGACAGTAATAACTCCCGAGTTTTAACAACAACGATTCCGTAGAACGCAAACATTTCTCGACGAAGATTATTATTCAACGAGTCACGGAGAGGATACACGTTATTTCAGTGAAATATTACGAAGCCGTGTTAATAACGCTGTTTTCCGAGAACAGCTTTCCTTATTAATTCGATCGTCCTCCATAGAAACGCTCGTCGACATTTTCATCTTGAAAACAGCAAGCCGCTTCGACGTCGGCTAATACGAACTACCCTTTTTCACCGTTTCTCTCTCCATTTTTCTTTATCCTTCTCATTTCCTCGCTATTTTTTCCTCTTCTTCTCACCTTGCCACTCGAGATTATTTTAACACGAAACAACTATCCGCGATGGTGTAGTTTGTAAGGGAATTTAATTAAATAAAGCGGAGCTTTACGAAGAGATATCTGCTTCTTTGGCTAGTGAGAAATATGAATTAAGTAATTTTAATAATGATGTCAAAGCGAAGAAGCAAAGCTTTGAAAAACGAATAAACGCCTAAGGTATCGCTGAACATCCTTTTCATCGGAACATCTGTCGAATAAAAATATTACGATGAGAAATAATGAAGTAATAACGTTAATTAAGCAACTTCGTGTTTATTAATTAAGATTGAAGATGGTTCATTTTACTTTAATACTTTTTCTTTCATGATAATAGGACGTTAAACTATATGGATAGAATTTTGCGAAAAATTTTGCAAAATTCTTAAAGTCCACGGATTTTTCTAACTCTACCGAGAGTGTATATTCTGCGGAGGAATTTTAGGCGAAGACAGGCTGCTGTCAATGGCGAGATTCCTTGAGAATCTTGCCGGTCGATAGAGCGATATCCGTTCTTATTTCGTGTCAAGAAAATCGGTTGAGTCCGTAAAAATTCCGATACCAACGAAAGATTCTAGCGTCGAGCGTTCGCAGACACCAAACCCACGACTGCACTATGCTATTTTAATATTCGATTCGATATTGAATTTCGAAATGCTGTAAGTTTATATTCATCGCATAAATAACCATCGAATATTCCTGCTTAATGCATTTGTCGACTCATCGAACCTAAATAAACTCTCGTATTTCCTCCGTCCATTAAGGCTCTAATAGGAAACAACAAAAATACTAACTAATTGCAATATTATAAATATGATCTGTCAGAAGTACGAATTAACATTACCATTTTGCCAACGTATTTTCATAGAATTTTCCACGGATAGTCAGGACGAATATATTTTACCATCAGGTAAAAATGAATTCGAAAAATAACACGTTCCGTCGCATACTTCTTTGGAATTTCAGTCGCGTGACGTCGTTCTCACCAAATTTCGCGTCTACAAACGTCGAGTTGGAGACGTCGGAACCAAGATCCTTCGTGGCAACGTAGTAGGACTGTTCCTGCTCCGATAACCGTGTTTTCTCAAATCCCTCCTGTAAGAAGAAAACGCGATTATTCGAATGTAGAGCACCTACTGCCGGAGGGGAAAAAAGGGGCTGAACGTAGGAAGAGATCAACTCTCGAAATTGGTACAAATCGTATAATACCGAAAGAAGTCACAGCCGAATCGAGATTCACGATTACCGATTGATCTTCCATCGTTGATCTAAATTCGCAAAAAAAAAGGAGAGGACGAGGCCGCAAACCCTCGCGTTGACGATCTACTTTGATATTATCCTTGGTGAGGAGATCTGTAAATTCTAGTTAAACGGCGACCGCTTTGGTAGACTTTGAAACTTTCCTTCTCTTTCTTTCCATTACAAAGGGGATGGGTTATCTTCTTCTTTTGGAAACGAAGCGTGCTTACTGCTTTCAGCCCGCTCTTTTTTCTCCCCCTTCTGGTAATCCATAGTACATTATCCACGACCCTAAAAGCAACGAGCTTAGCGTTTTGCTGTCGTTTCTGGGGTAGTTAGCCGTCTTAATATTAACGTAGCCTCTTCCCTCGGTTACGAGAAATACATTTACGACAGGAACGTTTAACAAATTTTCCTGTTGTCGGATCTCATTAACCAATACCATTGATTGTTTCCCTCGCACCGCTGATTACATTACAGGCAATATCCTCCATCAATACTCTGCGTAAAATAGATTTAGGAAAAAAGACTTTTCTTCAGACCTTTTACCTACTAATTGTTGTTACCATATCGCCGTAGCCTCAGAATCTTGCAAGCTTTCGGTTATTTCTAACCGAATCATGAATAGTCAAGAAAAATGTGCAACTCCCTTCACAACGACCAATCACTCCCCAATTGGACGCGAGTTCGTAAGAAGCAAGGATCAAAAATCTTTCTTCATCCTAGATAAACGCGACGGTGCTTCTTAGTCCCAAGAGAACCTGGGGTGGCAGTTACCCCGTCAGAATTAATTAACTCTTGCTCGTTGCTCGTTCTCGTCGTTCTGTTTTATCCTCTTCTCTCTTCATTTCACGCCTTTCTCTCACACTGAATCCTATTTTCTACTATCTCATTTCTTCTTATTCTCGTCTTTCCTGCTTATCCTCCTCCTTCGTCTTCTTGTTCTCCACCCTCTTATTCTCCTTTTTTTACCACAATCTTCTATCTGAAACGCTCCCTTTTTCTATCTATCTTCTACTTTTTCTCTCTCTCTGGAGGAGCCACCAAAGTTCCTCGACAGGTTCGTTTTACGATCCGCGAAGGCCGTAGATCGCGAGGAACCGCGAAAAAGCGTGTCCGCCGGAGCGAGGCCGTTGCGATAACTCCGACGGGCTGTTCGACGACGCGTAAAGGATCCCATGGGGGAAACGACCGGGAGAAGCTCGGATAAAGAAGCACGGAAGTAAGAAAAACGAAAACGCGAAAAGAAACCGACTAGCAACGAAGAAAATCCGGGGATAAGATGAGAGGGTGAAAGGGAAGCAGGAGAGGGAAAGAAGGACAGAATGAAATTTGCATCCCAAAATCCTTCCGTTTACCTCGTTCTACTCTGTTTCCCTTTTATACTTCCTTCATGTCTTTTTTCCTCGTGTGCCTATGTATATTTTTTTCTTCCTCTTTACGGTGTCTATAGCCAACGCCGTCCTTTGCATACGATATAATGACGGTGCTCGACATACCGTGAAGAAAAGGAGGAACGTCCGTTGGATGGACGTCGGGGAGCCTTTCTGCATCGTAGACCCTATTTTCTGTCCTGTAGGCTTGTTTGTTCTGCACGGGCTATCGAATGCGCACAAAAGGGCCGACCGTTCCGCCTAGTATCGTGAACTTGCTGAAATGTTTGCCTCCGATTTCTCTGCTGCCATCGTGGCTCGATCATCGGGTAGAGTAACTGAAGGTAGAAGAGCGTGAAGCTGACGGTAAAAGTTTTTTTTAAGTTTTCGATACACGGGGTGAAATTGTATGATTCTTTGACGGTGGAAAATTGAAAATGTTAAAGTATTTAAAACTGGGATGATTGGAATTGTTTGGGTAGTTTTTTCGTGTATGGAAATATGGGGGATGTAATTGATTGGAATGTGTGTCAATCGTTATGTCTTTGATGGTAATTTTATTACATGTTTTCCTACGAGGTTGCGAGAAATATAATCACTAGTTTAACCAGTTAACTGTGGCGAAAATTCTTTTGAATTCTGGGCCACGAAAATCGAGAGATGAGCATAAATCTATTTCAAATTATTTTTACCCTTTAGTTACTCGTTTTACTTCGGCATGGCTTCAAAATATTGCAAACATCTTGAAATTTACGAATGTATTTTAGTTTTCGTCAAAATTACAATTTAAATGACCAGTAGTAGCTCTTACGCAAGACGAGTATACTCGTCCAACACAGCTAACTGGTTAATGGAAATATTCACTGAAATGTGATATTAATGAAGTTGACAATTTTTTAGTATCGCTTTAGATTGTTGTAGATCGACTTACAATGGGTTCGAGTAACAAATTAAATTCAGATTATTCGACATCCGCTCCATTTTTCTAATAAATGGCATTCAGTTGTCACTTTATTTTTTTGTAGATTTCACACTACCTCTTTTGACGGCATTGTTTTGTTTCATTTTTAGTCCTTCTCGAGTATTGAATTAAAAAGCATATGTGACCTCATTGTTCCATTAAGATCACGAGAAATCTCACCACTTTATTATCTTGCTTATTTCCGTTGTTTCCATCTACAAAAACAAACAAATAAGAAATGAGCATTTCCAAATTTTCTATCTTTTCGCCTCCAATAGCTATGATCATTTCTCCTATCATCTGCTGTTTTATGTGTGTCTCGAATCACTAAAGTTATGAAGTATGTACGTATCACACAGGAAAAATGAAAAATTTCCCATAGCTTACACGAAAGTTCGATCCAGGCCCATCGATTAAAACTTTGAATCTTTCTCTTCTCTCCCACCATAGTCTCATTAAATGCTACAGCCATCTCGCCTACATCACACAATTTATTTAAATTCTATACCACTCAGGCTATGGTATACGTATCACATAGGAATAATTAAAAACTTCCCATACCTTACATACTTCTAACTCTATGTTTTTACATTCTATCAAATTTAACCCCTCAAGTAATTTTTCTAACACCCTATATTCTAGATTAGTTCTGCATCATTGAAATTCTACATTTGAAAATTCTTTTTCACGAAAGAAAATCTTTAAAAATCTCTTCTCTATCATTGAAAATTCTCAGCTTAAAACGTATTTTCATCATTTCAGTTCGTTACACTACGAAAGTCGGTCTCCTTTTCGTATATCACAACCGATGCATGGGAAGTTTAGGAGGATTCCCTTTAGTTTTGCTGAAAGGTAGAACGTGCAAGGTAATTTTCCAAGCTCGCCCCGTGATCGGGTATTCAAAGCGTCCGATCCGAAGTTCCATTATAGGTTTCGGTACATGCATACTGCCATATCTTACTACCTCAATACCGGGCGTAACACTTGTTTCTGACGGCTTTACGAGCCTCTTCGTATTCTACACCTATACATCAGATGCTACACGATGCCGGGATCGCATCCTTGAAACGCTACACGGAAAACAGAGACGTGTTCCTTTCGCCCCGAGTAATACGGAACTATGGGTAATATATTTATGGTATATAAATTTACAAGAAACAGCTTTTATAAATTTCACCACAGCAGTGTAACACCTTGGGAGGAAATTTCGTGGGCTCCCACCTTCAGACTGCATTAATCGATCAAAGAGGAAAACATCGTGGAATATACTCGCAGTACTTTAACCAAAGGGGTTGCACTCTGTGGAGATTTTCGTAATAGTTACTCGGTCTGTTCACATTTACCTGTTTCATTTCATGATGGTAAAATGTTGAAATATAGATATATAAATATAAATATAGAAACGAAAGGATTTTCCTCGACGTTCTTATTTGTTCGTGATCGACGTTGTTTGATCTTGCGTAAGGATAATAGAAGGGGTTTATGGTGGTAACGTAGTTGGAATTTTCTCAATATCTCTTGGAAGATATCTGCGATGATATTAGATGGTTGAAACTGTGGGTACCTAATACTACAAGTTATTGGTTACGGTAACAATTTAATTTCTAGCTAGTACCGCAGAAATAGATTTTTCATAATACCATTTATAGTTATAGTACCAACTCAAATCAACATCCAATTAAAATCTCAACTTCTTTTAATACAAAACTATCATCCCTTTGCGTTAATCTCTCTCATTGTCAGAATGGTTAACCCTTTGCGGACTAGCGACGCATATGTATATCATATGTGGCCTGAGAAAAAATTCAATTAGAATCTATTGTCGCATGTATGCGCTATTGAAGTTTAAAAATTGAAATATAGCCGTTGGAATATGATTACACAAATAGTAAATTATAATTTCTATACATTAATATTCTAACTTTTTACTTGAACAGCGAGTTTGAATTTTCAAATAAATGATTTACTCTCACTGCTCAAAAATGTCTCCGTCCTCAAAGGGTTAATAAAAACCAACGTAGCAAGTTGTTGTAAGCGCAGCATAAATGTATCGCAATACCCCCATAATAGCGTCATAATGTCGCAAGATCAAATTTGTACAGGCACTAATTATTTCTAGCTGTTAAGCTACACCCAGAGTGTCCTTGTTTCAAGTTCTATCTTCTTTACCCCCGTACACGCATTGCTTTTATCCCCTTACCCTCTTGCACCCATTCCCCTGGCAGGTACATACAGAGTTATGTACGTCCCAGGAAGTTCCTACATGGGGCGACGCGGTCGGAATAACTAGGAGTTTCAAACGAAGCCCAGGACGCTCGATGGAAGAATCTATAGAAAGAGGGAGGACGAGGAGAGGCAAAGAGGGATAAATGGCGAAGGTGTACCACTAACGAATGCAACTTGCATTCACCAAATAAAATAGTCCGCTTCTTCGACGAAGCGTGAATGATGCATTAGGGGTGTCATGGAAGCTATGGAGTCGCGCGGTCGCAAACGGGTTGCTGTGGTCGGAGAGTCGAAAATCGCGCGAATGGAAATCGTACGTGGTGCACTTTAAATTCTAGACAATGTACCTTTTGCAGAATTCTTTTAGTAGTTATTTTAACTCTTCAATATAATTTAATAGCCCTTGTTAAACTCTAATATTAGATTTAACACTTTAAACGCCACCGGAATTTTGCTTGTTTTGTAACTTATACTGAAGTGAACCTTTTTCTATTGAAATCATATTTTTATAAAGCGGAAACTTTAAAAGGACACTGATAGATCGATATTCAAGAGACCTTTATCTTAATAACGCCAATATTTAACACTACATCTACGGCAGCCGTCAAAATGGCAGGCTCCTACTTTTTTCAAATTTCTCTCAAATCGACAGAGAAGTAAAATGGTAAATATTTCACATGTATCTTATAATATACAAAATAATTAACTGACCGGAATTTTTTCGTTTGATTTATCTTTTTTCGATGTACCTATTTAGTATATTTAAACATGCCAATTTATTGGACGCAAATCTAGAGGTAAATATGTAGGGAATACTTTTGCAATGGTACCCACAAT
The DNA here is from genome assembly GCA_910591515.1 of Cerceris rybyensis. Classification (NCBI taxonomy): domain Eukaryota; kingdom Metazoa; phylum Arthropoda; class Insecta; order Hymenoptera; family Crabronidae; genus Cerceris; species Cerceris rybyensis. The sequence continues at coordinate 15,084,805 of OU342790.1, forward strand.
CTTACTATCAACTAAAATTTATTACTATCAAATACATAAAACTAAATATAAAGGATGTAATTATAACAAATACTTAAAAGAATAACAAAAATAAGCAGCAGCAGTTATGGCGTCTTTTCACTTTCGCGTTTCCTGTCCTGTCTTTTGTTTTTCGCCACTCTCGTTCTCTCTCATTCACTCATTCTCTCACTCTCTCATTCCTACAAATATTCAATATGGTAAAAAATCCATAAATATTGTAATTTAAATGTAAGATGAAATATCATTGAATTCAATAGCGCTGGTCACCAGTGACACCTATGACTGTCAACGTGTGAATGAGAAGGAGAAGATACAGATGTTGTAGGAAATTGTAGATGAAGAATTTATTTTTCTAACTGATACGTGAGATTTTGGAAAGATGGAATGGTTGCGCGATGTTAATTGATACCTCGTCGATTTTAATGACCTTTTCTAAATTTGAATTTTTTTGAAGCCAGTATTGTTTAACGATAGTTATAATCCTGTAATACTGCGACGATGTAAATTAATTTTCGCAGATGCAAGTTGCACGATACTTTAGGGTTTCTCACGAAATGCAATACCACTCGAAATTGCAGTTAGAACGTACGAAATTTGTTTGCAGTTTCACGTACCAGTTTCAAGTACGACCAGGAACGCATTTATTGGTCTGTGCGCGGTATGATTGCAGTTACACGAATTCCCAAATTTTCCCTGAGAACGATCACGTTCGTTAATAACGTGGTCTCGTTAATAACGCAATTAAAATTTTATACCCCGAGAAGTAACCACGTTAACAAATAAACCCCGTAAGATTCGTATCTCGTCGTTCTGCGGTATTAAACAAATATCACAAATGACACCGTCTATGCAATCAATATTTTATGCCATGTTTTCTTTGTTCTTTTGACATCCAAGAAATGTTCCATTTTCATGTTAAGAAACACTGCTCTTTGATTCGTTCCTCTGCTTTTTCTTCTGTTTCATCGAATTAACATAAATTTAACGACCGACATAAAAAAAAATCGTAATAAAATCATAGAGAAATACAATTCCTTGTGGTTCCCTGTCGATCAAAAACCCCACAAAGCATTTTATTACGACAAGAGTTATGTCAATCGATATAAGACTTTACGATAGTTCTATGCCGCCGATAAAAAAAAACTTTTACGACGTCAAACACCCATAAGGAAGTTCAACCAAACCTACATACTCCCGACCAAGCAAGAAAAATTCTCAAAGTCAATGTCAACCGACATTATCCTTATTTTTTTCTAAATTATCCAACATCATACCCAATTCTATCAACTATAAAAAATTATATTCATCCCTTCATCCAACAATACCAAATAAAATTACATTTTCTTCGCAAACCATTCAAACAAACTTATCATCAAACATTCAAAACCTCCCTAAAACCATCGTGCCGCAAGCTCGACAATTTCGTCTCTCGACAACGTCTACGAAAATATGTAGAATTCCTCACCATCATCCGAACAATAAATATCGATTCTCCAAGTCCGGCTTAAGAAACAAACACCAAGGATTCCGCATTTATCAGCGAAGCAATTAAAGTTCCCATAACGTTCATCCGCGTTAATCTCGCGCGAGGGGGTTATATCGGTAACCACTTCGGATTGTCTACTGTCACCGACATTTCCAAAGCGTCTATAGAGGGATTAACGTGGATTACTCTGTGCGCAGGATATCGGCGAGAACAGTCACCACCTTGCGGCCATCACGATGCCAGGAACGTGCCCGATGACCGATGCGGTCAGGATCGTCGACAGTTAGTGATGAGGAGGAGCAGGTTGTCGGCGTGCCGATGGCTCAGGTCACCAGTAACATGGTCTGCGGACCAAGATCGGATCAGGCACCTTTTCGAGGACTTATAATCGTCATTGTCCTTCTATTGTCTTTGCCGAGATGCCGATGCTTCGATCTGGGTGAGTCGATTCAAAGATGTTTCACTTTACAGTCTGACTTTTACGACTTCCAAGGACTGTAGGTTATTTTTGCTGCTTTTCTTGTTCTTTCTGTGTTTCCTCATCTCTGCATTGTCCCTCGAGAATGGTGTGGTACGTCGAAGGAATCGGGGAGGTGAACGCTTTGGTTCGAGGGTAGAATCTTTATCGTGATCGAGGATTCTACCTGGAGGAATGGGAAGTTTTTGAATATAGTGGAGAAGTTTGTAAGTTGTAGGAGGGATGCATTGTTGTGGATAGTCGATTTTTTCTCTCTTTCGCGTGGATTTTTACGTTGAACAACTATAGCGAGCTTTTTTCGTTTGGTCCTTCAGTTAAATGTAGGACGGTGGAAGAGAGGGACGCGTGAGTTTGGAACTCGAGTGGCCGGCTTCGTCGAGCAAAGTGCTTTTTGGCTTCTCTCTGGGTTATATAAAAGATGCTGGGCATTTCACGTTAAACAGGTACTCATGCATTGGAATATGGAAAATGGGGGTTGGTTTGAAATGAATTCTGTTCATATAATAGGGATATTCGAGTTAACTGTCATTGATTATTGATATTTCAGAAAATTAATAACACCAAGACTCTGTTGAATACATTCGCTTCCAGGTAGTATCTTTTTCACAATAAAATTAATTAATACTTCCAATCAAAAGTAATAAAAATCTCTATCGCAACGTCTCAGGCAATTTTACCAGTGGAAATTTTACGTTAAACAGGTACTCATGTGTTAGGATATGGAAAATAAGTGTTGGTTTGCAACGGATTCTGTTCGAATTTTGGGTAAAATTCCAGTTGACTGTCATGTTGATTATTGATATTTTTGAAAATTAATAAAACCAAGACTCTGGTAAATACATTCACATCCAAATAGTATCTAGCATTTGATAAAATCCATGTCGGGTTGATACTTTTAATCAAAACTAATAAAAATCTCTGCAGCAGCGCCTCATGAAATTTGGCAGAATCAAACACTTAAATCTCTGAGAGTATCTAACACATGGGAACCTGGAAACGTGAAGATTTTCACGGTAGAGCAAGCAATCGGTCAACGGAATAAAACGTCCCGTCGTAGAATAACGAATGTACGTTCGCAATTGTTCGCAAGTACGAGGCAATAGCACGAAGGGAGAAAGAATTGAAAAGAAAAAAATCATTTTCAAAGGATCACCCGGAAAGATTCATCCGAACCCATAAGTTATTGGTCGATGGCTACCGTTCAGCAGCAGGTGCAGTTATGGCGTGGTGAAACATTCGGACCAGCGAAAGAAAAGGTCAACGTGGACATGGAGTTTCGTGCACATTCTCTACCTTCGGTTATGGGTCTCCGGTTGCCGTCCGTTCCGTCGCAGGAAACATATATACCTGGTGTCCTCTAACTCACGGTTCACTCGGGTCATTTCGCCAGATAAAAGAGGAAACGACGAAACAAAGGGAAAATATTGTTCCATTTGTGCGGCGACTGTTGTATGAAAATGAATTTACTTTACTTTTATCATTCTTTCTTCAATCATCTTTGTCTTTCTCTTTTCTTCTCTCCGTTTCTTTCTTCGGTTTTGTAATATCCTAAAATGCCAAAGTGAAAAAAGATTATTTTAATATTATTTCTGTCTTTCTTTTTCTCTCCATTTTCACGAGTACATAGAGACAGGGGAAAATGTAAGAAGAACACCATGAGTCCTGTGCACCGCCTTGGGGGATCTCGCGCGGATTTCCCTTTCCTTGATACAATCCGAGGGCAAAACGTGGAGCAATAGGCAACCGGCATCATCTCCGAAAGTCGAGCTATAAAATTTAAATTTTTCCACTACGAAGAAACGAGAAAGTCGAGATGCAAGCATACCCGAATGGTCGTGCACGTCGAGTGCAATAACACACAATTACGGCATGGCTGTAGAAAACAGACGAGACGTATAAATTTCACTCTTTCTCGTATCTTATCTGTACTAAAGTATTTAAAGTACGTTTCCCGTTCTATCGTTGTTAAACAATGTTAACTGACGCGATGTTAGTTATGTAGCTTTTCTTATCTTCGAGTTGCACCGAATCGGTAATGTTAGGAGATAATGTGACAAAGGAATTGGCTCTTTATTCTACAGCCAGTGAGCAAATAATAGAACGTGACATGTACCCTACTTTTTGCATTTTCAGTTCTGATTGTACTCCGAGAATGAGTGAAATGCTGACAGAATTTGCTGTGCCACTGTAACGCTGAGCTTTATTTATTTGCACAATAGAGACAATTTAGAGATAGTAAGATCATTTGAAGAGTTACAGTAGAAATTAAGTCAAATTTTTAATTGGTAGATTTGACTTCAAATTCCCATTTCCTTTGGAATACTGTTCCTATGTGAAATATATCACAACATCGATGGTCCAGATATTAGTTAAAATTTTGGTACCTAATAAAATGGTAGTACTCTGCGTGAAGTAATTCTCAAATAGAATCGTAGCTCCCTGGTAAGATAGATTATTGCTCTTTTTCCATGAAGAATATTCGTTTACGTAGTAATAGCGTGGATTCTACATATCTGGTTTCGCGCTGGGGCATTGTACTGCCATAAATGAAATGTCAGCGGCACGATGAAATAACAATACTATCTAATAGCTGCTCAGATGCAGACGAGCGGGCGAACGGCATTGTACCGATTCTCTCTCTCTCACCCTTTCACTCCTGCAATTCGCTATTCCTGGCCCTCTTGTTGTTTACCGCTCATCCATTATGTTTTTATGCATATTAATTATTACTGGCAAGGGTCCGGTATTTCTGCCGGATGATAGCATCCCGGAAACGGGCTATTCTAGCCTTTCTGCTTCCTTTTCGTTGAGAATTATTGTGCTGTTGAAATATCGTTGATTAAGAAAATTCTATGAGTCAATCCATCCGCTGAAAATATATGTAGTTGAAATCCGTGATCACTGACATTTTTCGAGCAAAACATTGAATTACCGGTTAACAGAAATATCGGCCACGTTTCCCTCGAATACCAATTGCAAACGGAACAAATTCTCTTTCCTTTCTTTTGTATTTATCGTAGTTTCTCATTTATTGCTGTATTCAGAGAGAATAATTTCAGTGAAAACAACACCGTGATAATAGCATCGAGTACTCAGCAAAGAGGAAAAATGACGTTCCAGAAAAGGCCATAGAGACAACGATTCAATATTTCTTTCTCTCTCAACAAATATAACGGGCATTCTGTCGACACATCGCGTCAAATTTATTTTATTGAATCGAGCACTTTTTAATCGGCTTGTTTAATTAATCCGCTTGAATTACGAAGAACGCTCCCATAGAGAATCAATACGGATAACTGGACTCCCCCGATGAATTCCATTGAAATCAGCTCGTACTTATAATTGGACGGATTAGTACTTCGATTCGGGTATAAATTCGCGCAAACGGTCATTTCGCGGGGTACAATCGACGAGGAAATATCTGTTGAGAAAATCTTCCTTTTATCATGCAAGAAATCGTCAATTTGTTCGTAACTCTTTTCCAATGAGCTTAAAGATAGTACCATTTCGTTCGTATTTTCGGCCATCTTTTTCTAATGACTTTAAATACCTGGCAAGTATTATTGTCGAGTTTAGCCCATGCGTACATTTATTTGAGTTACGTTCAAACAGAACATACGTGATCTCGATTGTGTAGCGATCGTCCCCTGAACCTTTCATTATGCATAACATCGCGTGTGACGGAGTCGCAGATGGAATATCGCAATACATCACTTTGACTTATTACATCGGGACATGAAACCGACACCTAGCTCACCGATAATACGGGTAAACGAATACGCGTGAAATTTTTTTACTTTGAGCCGGCTTTCCCCATTTTATTCTATGATATCCACCATCAGTCTTTGCAATATGCTCGCCGGCTATGGTTGATGAACTGTGGTATTTTTAATATTCGTTATGTTCGAGGATAAGTTGTAGTCGTTCAGTAAAAATTTCAAGCAGGTATGTACTTTTCCATAAGAAATTTTATTTATGTTAAAGCGTTGATTTTTCTATTCTTTTTTTGGTTTCACTTTTTAATAAGTATAATAGAATGTATGACTGTTTTATTCTCGTATTAACGTTTTAAATATCATGGGAATTTTTCTGTTAGTATTATCTGACGAGATGGGGGAGGGAGTTGAGAAATTTAATTAGTGGAAATTATTAATTTCTGATTTATTTTATTATTGATCCGATATAAACGAGTGGAATGCTGGCGAAAATTTGGTTGGTGCTTTTGAAGTATTTAAGTGACAACGGTGAGATTGTCTAGGACTTTTAATTTTTAATGCTTTGCAGAATGCATTTTATGGCGGACAAATTTCTTGGAGGTAGAAAATTTGAACTCTGCTTAATTAATCAAGAGTCTGCGATTCTATGTTCATATAGATTATATCTTGCATTAACGAGAATACTTCTATTATAGCGAAAGTTTTATCGCAAGGGAATAATCGTAGATCGATGCTTTTAATAAACCGTAATGCCTTAAAAAATATTAAAAGAAAAAGAGTGGCTAATCCAATGATCCCATTAAGGGAAAATTCCTTCGCCTAATCCCCCGCATGAAATCGTCAATCAACGATCAAATGTACGACTTCAGTCACGAAACTTCACTAAATTAATGCTTCTTCAAACGAGAAATTTCAAATCAACAATATCTACCCCTCAGAATCAATGTACGTAAAATGTAAGAAGTTTTTTTTTTTAATCTCAAAGATCACGTGCAAACTCTTCCGCAGTTCTCTTTCATAAATTACTACTACTTTCCATACTTAAAACTTCTCCAAATTGAAGACTTCCAAAATCAATATCTTCGCTCCAATTTTCGCGAATTTCCACCCCACCTCCATAACCGTTCTCCAAGCTGCAACCCTTATGCAACATATATAAAGAGAACGATGATTTCCTCCTTCCCAACGTCGCTATTTTCTCTCTTCTCTATATTTCCCATCCCAATGACAACCATTTATGCAGAATCACTTCGGTGATAATGACCGCAGAGATTCCTTCTTTGTCCAAAATATCCAGGCCGTGGGGATGATTCGTGAAATCGTCGACTCGTTTCGAAGTCGTGGGCTTAATAATCAAAGCATACGGTTCATCTCGACCACAGTTTGTCCCAGTAATGGATTCTGCATAAAGAGGTACAGTTGACTATTCTAGGATTCGCGATCGAAGTTACAGCACTGCCAGGATGGCGACAGTTTCTACGGATTGAATTGTAAAGAGAACTAGGCCGTGCCTATCTGACAAAGTACGGTAGCATGGCCTTCTATCCAGTCGCTTGCGAATGTGCATATTGGCAACTGGGAACAATGGGAAACGTAGCGCGAGGCAAATGTTTTATTCCAGTGAGCAATTATGCCGGTGAGCTTAGAGTTTCTCGCGTCACGTGCCACTCGACGCACCAACTTCGACTCGTGGAAACATTTTGCGGTAACGTCTGCCGAGTCGCGAGAGAAATGCAATTGCAACAAGTCTCCAATTTCGAGCAACGCTTGTTGCTTTTGTTTTGTAAATCCTGAAAACCTCTACGTGCGACAGGTAATTTTTAATCGGTGCCGGAATAGTTTGTTTCGGAAATTTTAACACGTTGACTGCCGTGGGGGTCACCGGTGACCGGCGCCATTGAATTCAATGAAATTTTATGTCGCTTTGAAATTGCAACATTTATGAATTTTCACACATATTGTATATTTAAATATTGGTGTTTAAAAGATAAAGGTCTGCCGTATACCTATCTATCTGTAACTTTGAAGTTTCTTTTTTATAAAGATGTGAATTTAATAGAAGAAATTTCGATTCAGTAGAAACAATGAAACTAGCGATTTACGGTTGGCGTTCAACGTGTTGATGTATTTGGTCGACAATGGCGACCAATACTATTCGCTCTTTTGGATCTATTGCACTAATTACAAGATAATTTTTACTTTTTAATGTATGTTATTTTTAAACTTCGTCTCCTTTGAACAGCGATATAGTGATATTCACGCTAAGTTTAAAACTTATAGAGACGTGGTAAAGTAGATATTTTTATATGTAACTTGTAATATACAAATTATTTAACTGATCTACTTCTTGCTTCATAAACTATTATTAAGTCTTTCTTCATATAACTAACTTCTTTCTTCATAAACTTCATCTGCTTTAATTCTATCATCAGACACTTTTGCAATGGAAATAATAGATTCCATTGTTAAGTCGGAATAACTACAAACACTCTTTCCAGCTTGTCCTAAATAGATCCCATTGAATGTGTCACGTACTTCTGTTAACTGCTTCACGATATCGAATCGTGTCTCTGAAAGCGGAAATATTTAAACGTCCGGTACGGTCTGCGAATTGAGTATTCTTACTCCTGCTGGTCGTCTTTTCGTAATTTCCCAGCGAAATCCGCGTCGTTTTTCAAGGAAGGAAACGTTAGCGCAGGACGTTTAATAGCACTCGGTTCGTGCTACTGTATAATTAACTTCTCCCTCGCGTTGTTTCCTTCCAATTTTCTAACTATCATTCATTCTCATTGCAATTCTAACCCCCGCGATTTTTTCCCTTTTCACGGTTTAATTACAAAATCTCCTGTTGCTGCTCAACCATGTTGATCGTCGTTTGATTTCCTCTCTGCAGAAATAATTACAGAATCGAGTCGAAATTTTTTAACATGTCGTACTCGCAACACGTAAGAAGAATCGTTAAAAATAAATATTAAAGGTACAGATTTTTATTTGAAGAAAATTCTAATTAAATTCAACGCAAATGGAGAACAAATTAGTGTGAGTACACAATTTTTCTCCTCTGTGAAACTTCACCTTAAAATATTCAAATTAGTCCACACCGTTTGCTAAATTTCTTCTGCAAGAGAGAAATTTCCCATTCCTTATTCCAATATATTAATACCATTTAAACAGAGTTTTATTAAAATCATATCTTTCTAATTGAAAGTCTATTAATAACAGGTATTAACATAGCAAATAAAAGAACTTTTGCTTCCGTAAATGTTAAACTGTGAAAAGCTGAGATGTATAGCAAGATATTTATATCTCGGGAGATATGAGACATGAGGAGAAATGGACATAAGAAAATGAAATATAATCCTTCCTGTTGAAAATCCAAGTGTACATGGACACATGTATAAGACATAAAATGAAGTAACAACGGAGAATTTAGGGGTGTAAGAAACATGCACGAAGTTTCATCTGTTATTATGCTGGTCCACTGTTATATACTAATACTAACTACTCGACATTGGCGAGGCACATAGTAGTTGGAGTCAGTGGAAACTCGACCACCGTGACTGCTAATTCCGCGAGTCTCACGTTTTGTAGCTGTGAAATTTGTTGCACCAGTTATGCGACAAGTTTGCTTTCCTTTGTGGCGGGTAGTAGCTCTAAGATCATTGCATAGTTTTGACCCGACCTCCTGTGAATGCAGCATCTCGGTAATACGGTCTTCTAATGATTCACCCGATAGCCTGTTCTCCTAGGAACTCAACTTTTTTGTCATCTCAGCTTCTGGCGACCTAATTTTCCTTCAGTCAGGATCGTAAAAGAGTTTGAGTTCAAACTAATTAAGGGTGCTGGTAACTTGTATTGTCAACGATGAGAGCTTCTGTAAGCGTGATTTTATTATTGGTGAGGCATTCAATTGTTTAAAATAGCGATAAGAAAAAATTCTGAATAATTTACGATTTTATTCAAGTATCTGATGGGTCATTAAGTCAGATTTGTAATTATTAATAGATCTGTTAACTGTAGCTTCCAATATCCGAAGCACTCGTCATCTCAAGCCACCAATAATCCGAGTAGCCATTGACTCAAGCTGTCAATAACGCGAGTAATCGTTAATCCAAACTCCCAATAATCTGATTGTGAGTACCCATTAACTCAAGTTTCCAATAACTCAAGCTCCCATTACCTCAGCCACTTAATATCCGGAAAACCCGTTACCTCAAACTAATCAAAATCTCGAGAACCCGTTAGCTCAAACTTCCAATAAAGTATAGGTACGGCAAGTCCACTCGACTTGTCAAACTTCAATCATCAATATCATCAAATTCATTATTAATAAATTATATTTGTCGATTAAACCCACTCCTATCCACCATTGAAACTTCATGCACACTTATTTCCCCTTCAGTTACTAAACAACTACGTGCAAAACTCTCAAGCCAGAAACTCCCGAACGTGAAAATTGTCTCGATTTCTCGATCCCCCTTTCGCGAACACATCAAAAACTTTGCGAAACAGCGATCACCCAGTTACCGGGACACGTTCGACGCGGAATCGCGTTGAATGAAGATTTTAGCACAACCAACCCCCTAGCCCGAAGTTTGTCCTTATAATGGACGGTGGTTGAAACCGGGGGAACGGTAACAAACACAAGCAAAGTTTTGTTCGGTATAATGTCGGCTCGCGGAGAACATAGCTGGCGCAGTAGCTCTCTCGACCGGAGGCCGGCTAATCCCACATCCGCTGCATTCTGCAGTTTTGAAACTTTCTCCCCGTAACTGCAGTGTCGTAGCTTAAGTGTAGTGCCGTGGCCTACTACAGCGTCCCCCACAAACTCCCATACCACTCCTGGATTCGACAATTTATTATACCCAACTATTAGGTTGTTGCGGAAATAATGGCTGACACGTGGAACGTTATTTTTAACGATTTATTGGCAAGTGGAAGTTTCGTTGCTGATATCATTTCGCAGATCGACTGTTGTTGGCACGAGGAAGCGAAGTAATAGCGAAAAATTGGGACACACCGTAAGGTCCGAATTGTACTCGACGATTTACTATATAAACTTGGGTGATTCGTAAATCGCGATTTTCACTCACTTCGATTGCGAATTTTTGGAAATATTTTTTACGATATGGTGGATGCATTTTATCCGAAAATATTATGTAAAGTGTAGAATATATTATTGGGAGGATTTTATGATCTGTTTGTAATCTGTAGGATGAATGGAAGTGTTGGAATATTTGTTGAGTATAGTATTAACAGTAGAATTACCAATTTTAAACCAATCATATTTCAATGAATTAAATAAATACTTTGGAAAACGAGAAATCGAAAGATGGAAAGGATGATTAATTCAGTAATTTATATTTTATAAGATGGTCGTACAATTACTAGTTTATGGTTCCCCTAGAAATTTAAAATTTTTAGAAATTCAAAAGTGAGGAACAAATCATTTTGATTACCTTGGTAAATAGTTCTAGTATTAAATGACGGATTAACGTTAATTTGAATATTATATTTCTCAGTAAACTGCAGAGTTTTACGCATTTCTGACAAAAACATTATTAAAATACAGAGAAGTCATGTAATCTAAAAAAATATTTGAAATATTCAAATATAGCATTTGTTGTAATTTTAGCGACTAAAAGGAGTCTCTACTTGTGTTATTCCTTAGCTTGGTCTATCAAATTTAAAATTTGAATAAATATCCGCAGTATATTTACACTTATAAGTATTGGTAATATTATGAAAGAATTATTGACGTCAAAATAGCTGACTGATACAAGAGAATTGGCCGATTTTGCTCGAAAGTTTATATTGGAATTTATTTGGACTCTAATCGTAAATGTGTCCGGGCACAGGTTATTTATCGTTTCTTACGGGTTACTTCTATTTTTATTGACATTTTCACTTGTTTCGATTTTCGTGGTCATCGAAGCAACACCGAACTTTTACGATACCAAGAAAATGAAAAAGAAACTTCGATTGTACTCGCCACGGACCTCAATTGGGTCCCCCTTGTGTGTACGGCAGAAAACGAAGTCATGTGCCGGAGACGACTTCTGTTCCCGAGGATTTCGCTCGAGAATTTTCACCTGATCGTAACAATATCGTTACAAAATTTCCGCAATATATTTGATGCTGATATATATTATTTTCCCCAAACTAAACTCCCACAATCATTGGACATGTAATAAATTGAGAAATATAAACGCACTGGGCGTTTAAATAAACCAAAATACATGAATTGATAACATATTGAAAACTCGTTTATTTATCAAAATAATTTCACAGGAAAATAAATATTACACATAATAAAATTCAAACAACCAAAGAGTCGAGTTTCCAAAATGTTTGTAATTATCATCGAGAAATGTCAAAAAATTGCGAGGGAGAAATCATGGCGTAGCTTGCTATACCTATGATGGAACAATTCGAATATTTTTTTCAATACATATTCACTTCATCTCTTTCAAAAAGAACTTCAATCGTTTTTTCAACGTAAGTCAAATTATTCACGAAAAAAATTCAATTAAACTTTTCATATTTTTCCATAAAAAAATCAACTTTCAATCCTAATCGTCAAAGCCACCCTCTGTCACCAATTTCACGAAACTATAATGACACCTTGCGGAAGACCGTTGCCAATATTCCATAGGCGACTGATTTTCACACTAATTCCCATCTTTATTGAATGTTCCTAGCTGACAATACGCAAATTGGTATTGAGTTCTGCCTAATGCCGAGTTGAATCGTTTCAGGACAATGTAGCACGGCGTTGGGTATGGAGACCGGCGAAATCCCTGATGAAGACATCTCAGCCAGTTCTATGTACGATCCTAGTCTTGGGCCGAAACATGCCAGGTAGGTGAACAATGATATCACGAAATGCTTGACTGCCATTCACTGAGTTGACTATTTTGGTATATTATGGAAACGGGTCCCTGAATTTGCTTGAATGTCCAATCCTTGTCAATCAATTATTATTAAGATCTTGATGCGACGATCAATTCCATTTTCACGTGAGCAAAGTGACTTTATTAAAGAAGATTAAGAAGGGTATGTGATGCAATTTTAACCCTTATTTATTTTAACCCTCAGTAAGTCTACTCTCAACCACCGAAACAAAGAATCAACATGTTCCTGATGTACAAATAATTCCTGCTACGATCTTAGTAGTTGAGTTTTAAGTACGATAACACATTTTGTTTTTAATTAAATACACAAAGGGTTAATGTAAGAATACTAGAAGACAAACGAAGTATCTCTTTTGGCACAAAAGTGTTAATATGTACTAATAATACTAATAGTGTTTTTTTCTTTATTACATATTCGAACCAGGTTTCAGATATGTAATTCGTTTGTTCGTATTATGTATGTTTTTCGTGACGAGCATTTTAATATTTAATATGTTGTATAATCTGGAAATGGAAAATGTAACATTATAATATTATTTATTTATACGATGTAATTTTACAAATATACTTATTTGTATTTTAACATTATTGATAATAATGCTACATTACGTAAAGCACTATATTTGTAAAATTTGGTTATATAAATAAACAATATTGTTTAATTCCATTTACAATTTTATGATTAATTCTTCGAGCAACGGGAGCAATTATTTTCACTTCACTGGCCAAGAAGTACGTTGACTGCCGCGTGTTGTCAAAATATGCTCCGTGCTCCTGGGTGGCCGTACACAGCAGGTGTTCGTCCTGTAACAATAACAAGTCGTTTCGATGCTCGCTTCGCTATCAGTTTGCCCTCGACCGCCGAGGAGTAATCAGTGCTTCGTGATCGGTTTAACTATTTTCACCTATTAGTGCGTGTATACTACTTTCGAAGTTATCAAATACATCTCTTTTTGCGGGCTACTTGGCAGTTCACCCTTACAGTGGTATCAACCCTTAGCGGTTGTACGTTTGCTCTCAGCCATCAAAGCTCTTTCACCGTTGCCATTGTATTTGTGCTCTCACAATCAATCATCAAAGCAAAGAATCAACACGTTTCTGAGGTATATATGACTTTCACTAAAATTTTAGTAATTTTGTTTCATGACTGATTATACATTTTGTTCTTAACCCTCTATAGTCCGAATTTGTTGTGAATAGCCCAATTATAAAATGACAAAAACATAATTTTAGATAATAGAATAAAGCTAAATTTTAAACAATGAACTGTAATGAATTTTATGATTGTCATGAGCTAAATTATAATATTTGGCAAAGTTAAAAATTAGACTTTGAAGACTAAAAGCTTAAGTGTGTCTTGCGATACCTCAAAGTTACAGGGGACCATAGAGGGTTAATAAAATATGACCGCAAAGGGTTAAATTACTGCTTAGAATCGCAGAAAATAATTAGAAAAATATTCGATACAAAAAGGTTGACAAGTAATACGCCAAAAATGACAAACAATTGGATGTTAAAATAAGTGAGAAAAGTTTACCCGCAGTCTATATTTTTGATTCAACCATCGATTTCACGCGGTTTAAGCGAGTGCACAGTCGAAAGCACTTAATTTCCTCGATAGTATTTAAACGCATCGGGGTCGTTAAAATAAATCCTGAGGTTAGGAGGGTTAAGCCCGATAATTCGACGTCCTCGCCACGTTAAGCTCTCTAATCGCATCGAAATTCTTTCTATATTGTAATCTGGGTCGCGTGACGCGAACGAACGTTTCACCTCGGCGATATTAGCGAGTCTACCAGGTGGTTCGGTTTATTTCTTATTACAACGAGGAGATTAAAATCTCTAAGTGCCTCGGTTTTTTTTTCGTGTCCCATGCCCTGCAGCACATTAAAATTTTAAATAGCACATGACCTGAAAAGCACACCTTCTACAAAATTCTGTTATCGAAAGGCGAATGAATATCGAATAGAAAATGACTCCGATGAACAGAAACGCTGCTTGTTGAGATATTAAACAGGGCTATCGACTTTCCACGCTATCCTACTCAATAACATTATAAAATACCAATGAAAAAGTATTATATGGTAAAATATTACGAGAATTTTACATACAATTTTTCATTTACGTTGTTAGAAAATTATGCGTGAGCATAGAGAGTCAGAATAATAATTAACATAAATAATTTGTAACTGTCTCAAGTAACAGTCTCTCATAGAAGTCTCATAGTCATCTCACTAGAATTTTGAGATCGAATAATATCATGAATCCTTTTCATTCTCTTCCCGCATACTTCCTCAAGAATTTCGAAAATTTCTCCCATCCGAGCAATGCATTAATATCGAATTAACAGCGTCAACGAGAAAGCCACGAAGGAAAAGAAAATCGAAGAATCCAAGTGCTAGAAGTTTCAAAACGTTGCACAAAAGCCGAGGCGGGAACGAGAACCGGAAGAAAAATGGCAACGGCCGATGAACGTTGATACACTCGCTCTCTCGGAATGTCCGTCGTTTATCAGAGAGAAAGCGTCTTCCTGACATTTTTATTAGCGATATTACGATCTTGATTTGTCGAGGATGGAGAAGGTCCGACAGGATCGGATCGATCGGCCACGTTTACGAACCGAGATAATTTATAGGGGTACGTTGCAACACACCGGAAACCATGGCCGAATGTCCACTAATAATCCACCCCTCTCTTTCGATATCCTCGTTACGCGATATCAATGTATAATAAGGTTATACCCTCTTTCTCTTCCCTTCCCATTTTTTTCTTGTTCTTTTTTTCAAAAAAAAAGGTCAAACGTTATCGACCATCGAGCTTTCCGAGATCGGACGGCAATTAAAAAAATTTTAATTAAACCAGCCCTCTCCCCCCCTCCGAGCTATCGACCGTGAGACTTTAATTAACGATCCGCGTCCCGTTAAGTCGGTAAATGGCCTATATGTGCGACGGCATACGCTTTCGGGATAGATTATAACCGGTACAAGAGTTACATCGTCGGAGCAAGTCGTTGCAGGGCCTGAAGATATATACGGAGCCACGGCATAGGAGTCCGGCTCGATGTAACAGGGGATAGGATAGAGGGAATGAGCGCCTGTAGGCGGGAGAGGGTGGACCCGACCCCTACAAATTACCTCCAATTTCGTGTAAATTCCTCGTGCCTGCGTCAGCATAATACCTGTATTAGGACGCCCAGCTCCGGCTCTTAGGCGGCAATAAATCTGTATTAGGGTGAGGCGTTGCTCCTCCTCGCAAAAGGGGTACGTCGTCCCGGACTGGGCTAATTTTTCAGCGCCGCATCTCACGGTACAACGACTTGCGCGAAATTGGATCATGATTTGTTCTTGGTTTATAAATAATTTCGATTTATGAGCGAACGAATAATAGATATTATTCGTGGTATTATTCTCTCGTTTGCCGATATAGCTATATACTTCGGTCTCTTTGCGGCTGTAAATTATACACTGGGGAAATTTGACCTTTTGCTCTCTTAACGCCGGATGGCCTCGTTTCCTGGATTTTTTATTCTACCGTGGGACCATTTAGTTGGTTCGATTTATCATTCCTTTCCATGTTTATTCGGGAAAATATTTTCTTCCTTCGGTGAATGAGACGTCATCATTTCTTGGAAACAATATTATAGGTTGTACAGAAGAGAAGATAGAAAGATACTGTTACAGGTTTAATCCCTTGCCTTATAATAACTTGTGATACTCGTGAGACGGTGAGCGGAACGGGAAATATTAAAGTTTTCCAAAAACTGTTATTAAATATTAGTCGGTCATGAAAGAAGCAAATTACTTCAATGCTAGTAATACTGACTTTTACGTTATATCAGAAATCAGTGATAATTTTTTATTTTCCCAATTAATTCTAAGCGATTGCGCATTTCGTTAGAAAGGTATCCACAGGACATGGGGTTAAAAGGATCGAGAGAAAACTGAAGATGCCGATATGAATTTTGCAACGGTTTCTTCTCGTGAAATCTTGCAAATAACTATTTTTTAGAGGGTTGAAATTTGATTTTTTAGTTTTTAACGTTTATCAAAGTGGCCCGGATGACCTGAATCCTCCAGTCAGTACGAAGGAGGTTCAGTGACTCTCGTTTATCATGATAAACGCATTATCATGCTACGATTCCCGATAAGGTTCACCGTGCCACGCTAACGCACGATTATAATTATAGATGAAAGATACATTTCCATTATGGGGTTAGGTCTCTCGTATAAGGGCAACGGGCTAGTCTAGGATAACTCTCACGTCGTGCAATAATTTGTGGCTGCGATACCGCGATACTCGCGTATATCCTCAAATATTGTATCCCATAGAGCCACCTTCTCTTCCTACCTTGTGTAATCCAATCTTCCGGGAATCGTCGGAGAACTTGCGAATAAAGGTAAGACGAAGTTTTAAGATCGTTCTTTCAGCACGGGTTGAAATTAAAAATAAAACGAATATTATTACCAGGGAGAATTCTTGCTAGGTACTTGTTGCTCCACAAGAATTTTCGCTACTTATTAAAACGCATTTGGCAAGAACAATTTAGTGCGGGGAGAAATTGATGTAGTACCTTGTAAAATCATAATCTTGTAAATAGTATGTTGCGTGTGGAATTTCACTTTCATAGTTTGTGCTTGCAATGTAAAACCAATTTCACGAATGGTATAACTCGGTTAATCTTACAACTAACAAGCTTTTTTGGTGATAATTTACTTGGTGTGGAAATTTGGTACAGAATTTGCCAGAATATAGAGTAAATTATTTTCACGATGTGGTATTACTTTTGAGAGAGGAGAAACATAATTGGGCTACTTTCAATTAATCGTTGACACTTTTTAACCAATGTTTGCGCTTTGTCCAGTTGGCTGTTGTTATTATCACGTTTAAAATACAAGATGGAATCGCACGTGCTAATTACAACAGAGTCTAGAAAAAGCGTGGCTGGAAAACGGCGGAATACATTGTGACGTGATAAATTTGAAATTTTGAGCAATCTTCGCAGTACACAAAGCTACCTTTTGTCCCTCGTTACAAACAATACACCGTGTCTCGTTGGAGCGTTACAACCGTGACCCATATCCAGCTTTATGTCGAGTGTTCCCGATTTCCCAGCGTGAAATATGCAGTACATTTTCGTCGTATTGTTGCCTGACAAAAGTACCGAAGCATGGAAGCGACGGTTTTATAATCGAGTGAAAAAATATTTATCGGAAGAGCAGCGCGAGAAAAGTGTTTATTTTCTGCTCACAGCGAAAATCGTTTTGTATTCGGAGAATCAACGTTCGTTCGTCGCTCGATACTTATATATGCAATACTGTGTAAACGGTTATAGCATAGGGATCTCTCTATTTGAGATCGATTTGAATTTTGCATGTCTTAATTTCGATTCTCGCGAATATTCATTGCTCCTCGAACGACTTCGCCTCCCGTCCTGATAAACCATCCAAACGATCGGGACGTTTTATCGAGTGGCCTCCATTGTTGATAATTGTAACAATTGGAAAAACAATCGTTGCCGTTCGATTGCCAATCTCCGATTGATATCCAAGGGGCTTTTGAGTATATATCTTGGGTATTAACAATATAGTAATAATATAGTAATTGTTATATACAATACATAGTATACTCACCCGGCGCCTCCGGGAAAATTGAACACCGTCGATTTTTAAATAAAATATCTCCGTTGTTTCTTGGCCGATCGTGGTGGAACTTTTCTCCACGTCTTCCTGAGACTCCAGGCTTTCAAACTACGTCACTAAAGTCGTCCTCCAATGGTTAGTTTTTGTACAACGGTCCCGAAATCGAAACAAAAGCGTTTCACGTTTAAACGAATGTAGATGGAAATTCCTCCGTATTAGCTCCTTAACCTACTCTCTTAGATCGAACCAGTGGAATTTCACTGGTTCGCCAGTGGAAACTCACTTGTTTACCAATGACACTTACTGGTTCCGCCAGTGATCTTGGCGGCCATCAAAGTTCACTGGTTTACCAGTGAATCTCACTCGTCAGCATTTTGGAAAAGTAAAACACGACGCATGACGCTGCGGCAGCGGACGCAAATTTCACTGGTTCGCCAGTGAGATTTGTATTCACTGGTTGAACCAATGAAATCTCACTGGTTCGATCTAAGAAAGTACGCACTTTCACGATTCAGACGAAAAAAAATCATCCCGCTACGATCACCAGAAGCCGAGAGACTGAAATTCAAATCAAAGTCTGCACTGCTCCCTGGCCGTCATGACCCTTCACCAATGGTCTCCGGGAAAACCAGACACCATCGGCTAAAAAATGAAATATCTCCGTTGTTTCTCGCCCGATCGTGGTGAGATTTTTTCCACGTCTTCATGAGACTCTAGGCTTTCAAACTACGTCACTAAAATCGTTCTCCAACAGTTAGTTTTTGTACAACAGGCCCGAGACTGAAATAAAAAATCGAGTACCAGTCATTTCAACTTGCTTGATAGTCCCAGTATTAAGAACTCCGTTTTCCTTCTTACAGTTTTATCAAACCATCATTACTTTATGAGAGGAAGCTTCAACAAAGATTATAGTAATAACAATAACAATAATAATTTATCCGGAAGAACACCGCCGAGGAACAAAAGTTACCAGTGAAAAGTCCAATCGATGAAAGCCTATGAAAGTAGATGGGGAGATCGGAACGTGCAAAGGGAAACTCTTCGTTTTCGTATCCCTGTAGCAGTGGCTATTCGTATCGCTTTAGAATCCCAGTGGTCATCTCGAGGAAGGCGGAGTAGCGAGGGAACCAAAGGTAGATATAGCAAATGAAGAGAGGGGAAAAAAGCTTTAAAAGATGAAGGACGAGAAAAAGAGAACGAAGGGTAGTGAAAACGTAAGGAAAAAAAGAAGTGGAACTCGAAGCGTGACAGGCCAAAATCTTCGACGAAGGGGAAAAAGCGAAGTAGAGGGGGATGGAATCGCACAGACATAAAGCAAGCCGAGTTACGTGTGCTTTCAGCGGACGAAGCCAACGAAAAATGGTGGCCATATTCTCCTGGCCTTCCATCCCGACTATCTTCCACTTTGTTACGATTCGAAAACCCCATGGCTCTGGTCCCTCTCTCGTTTCAGTGATTTATGGACCGACAGCGACCGCCTACCCACCCAGTTCACACCTCCTATCACCTCGTATCCTTGTATTTCTCTTTTTTTTTCGCATTCATGTAGCTTCCTATAGCTGCTCAATGACAGAAGAACACTAGATACGTTGGATTATGTGCCTCGAAAGTCGACTGTTGCATGATTAGCTCTCAGTTCGCGTGACGAGGTACTTCCTGGCATAATTCTTCTTCAGCCTCTTTGTGCGGGTATGTCGAAGTTGCAAGCTCGAGACAACGATTCGAGATGGTATTTTCGTGAGGAGGATTTGACTTCGAAAAGTCTGTGGGCTGGGTTATATTAGGTGTACAAATTAATTCTCGGCCTGTTTTGACTAACTTTGACATTTATTTATAACAATGTTGATATAAATTCAATATTAAACATAATCTTCTTCATTTTCTATACATTTCTGCCATCTCTCAGGTAATTGTCGGATTCCAGATCGGAAAAATGATAGTGGTTCATATCAATGAAATCATTGAGGCATTTATAGACCTGTTCAACTTATTTGAATTGAGAATCAGTTAGGTGGTGTTGTAGGGATCGAAATAGGTGATTATTTGAAGGGGTTAAGTCTGGAGAATATTCGAAACTGTTGAAATCATTTCTTTCGCCTCTGTAGCGTTTCTTTTTTTTAGTTGAAACGCGAAAAGAAGACAGTGCCTTAAATGTTGCTTATCGAACGACATCGCTTCTACACATGATTTTTCACGTTATGTCTGGAGTAGAGTCACGCGATATATCTTATTTTAAAGCTAACAAATGGCGCTTTGGAATGACTATTCAAATTTGGAAAAATTCTAATCTGAATAGGTTTTGTGGTCGATGAAATCTGGGGGCGGAGAATTAATTTGTACACCTAATAACTAGCCAATTTTTTTTATGTTACATGAATGCAAAGGATAAATTTAAACAGTGTAAGTTGAGGCTAACGAACGATTGATTAATTCGAGGCATTGTTTAAGTGGCTTTGGATGCATTTTTAAAGCTTAAGGTTAACTTTCTTAATCGTTAAATTAAATTTTAATTGGCATTGTGTGTGTTAGATACATGGAGATTAATATGGTATTGATCCTGCAGTGCTAGTTAAAGTTTAGAATAGCTTAAATAATTAAAACGTCGTTGCAGTTAGATTTGATAGTATGCAAACGTGATGAAGATTTATTCTTTCATCCGATATATTATGAAATTTTCATTATTGACTGTTCAATAGTTCATAATGTTTTTCTTTTTGTGAAATTGAATCGTACTTTGACTGAATAAAATCTTTAATTTGATTTGCTACGATATTTCTGGAGGTTTGCGATAGTGAAAAATAATAGTTAATTGTCATGAAAAAGAATAATACTATGTCTTCTATCGTGAACGAACGTTAATGTGACGATATATTGGAAAGTTAATCATATACTTCCCTAATTTAGTTGGGAACTGAAACTTTCCCCAGATCATACATTTCAAGCCGATGAAACATTCAGACAGTATAATTTATATCGCAATGTTTCGTGGGCAACAGTGTACAATTTACTAAAACGCCAATTTCCTACGCTTAATATGCAAAACGAAGCCGATAATGCCTTGGAGAATTCTCATGAAACACGTAATCCAAACTGCAAAGGAAGAAGTTGAAATTCGAAAACTTTAGGGATCCGCCAAGATTAAGAACACGATTTTACTTTAATAAAGACTGCAGCCAAAGAGTCATTTTCACAAACGGCGATCAATGTTCATAAATTTGTAACTTTTTATCCAAGGATGACTCCTATCTTCTCTTTCGGTTTCTTACCCAAGAACGAGATATAGAAACGTTCTATCCCCGTGAGATCAATCGGCAACTGTTAAGTTGGCCGACCCTTAAAAATCTTTTATCCATAAAATCCGCGGCTTTCATCGTTTATCCCCATAGTCTCTTTGTTTCCTCACTCCATTCGGGAATCCACCATTCCAGCTTCTGGCTCGATCACACGGCAGGGTTGCTCGGATTGATTCTCTTTATCCGATACGTTTCAATTCAAAACTCGGTGAAATTCTTAACTGTAATTGGCCTTTTCGTAAGGAAATCTAAGTTATTTTAATGCGTCTACGTCTAACAAAATACCAGTGAAATTAACTACCGGCAATTATGTTTCCCCCTTTTGCGTTTGGGGATGAAACGTGCACCGACTCGATCGTCCTCGACGTCCTTGAATCGATCCTTAATGGCCAGGTTTATCGACCCTCCGAGAGGCTTTATCTACAAAAGTAGCAGCCCCCAACCGTTAACTCTCAAAGTTCTCCTTTGTTTTCTCGCGCTACTTCCGAATCCATGGTTCGTTTAGTTCGAAGCTTAGAGTGAAGAAGGGTGGAACGGGAGAAAAAGGAGGAAGAAAAGTGAAAGAAGTAGACGAAGAAAGAAAGAAAAGGAAACGAGCTAAGAGACAAAAAAATAAGGGGAAGAGGGAGGAAACTGATAGACATAGAAATACAGAATGAGCAGAAGAAAGGTAGACGGTTTTTAACTACACGAAAGCACTCTCTTTGCGCAGGATGATTCATCCTCGTGAAAGGGCGGCAAAGACCTCCTTCCCATCTTAAACCACGATAACATCCAGCCGCGCTTTGGCGCGACATTCTGCCTTCGTTAAATTAACATAGTCGTTAAGGCGTAACTGGGTCGACGTTATACCGTCATATCGTATTTGCGTGCTGTGTCCGTTTGAAGCAAACTTACTTTGTGCTTTTTCTTCAATTAATGATACGCGCTAAACCGGACCCGTTTCGACATCTTATACGCCAAGGTGGAAAAGTGGAAACGCTTGCACCACGATCTTTTCTTCGTTTTTCCAGATCCGAGTGGAAAACTTCTACGGTTATTCGACGCAAGCCATTATGCCAAGATTGCGGTAGCTCGGAGAGATTTTTTGCCGGATTCTTGTGTTCCGTGCATCGCGCGAAATCACATCGTTCTGCCGCGAGAGTGATTGCGCGGGAAAATCTTACCCGCGACGAAAAAATCTCCGTTGTCGATTTACTTGACAATATATCGTTAAAATTCCAAATAAACATCGTCCCTTGAAAAAATAATATGAAACTTTGAGGAAAAATTTCAAAAAGTGCAGTGACCTCGATGCACATTTACAAGGATAATACGTGTAGAGGAATTCGTAGACTTATTCGAATAGTTCTCTTAATAGTCGATAAATTCTCAACCACGAAAATTCCGACTGAAATACAATACTTCCTGGTTGTTGCACGTAGAAGGAATTTTCATCTTACCACCTCTTGAATTAGAATTGAAAATCAGACGAAGGGAGTATCCGACGAAATTCTCGAGCGTCGAAATATCGGGTGGAAGAACGCGAGCTCGCGTTGCCCTCGATGGCGGGCTCAGGAAGTTTATGTTCAGCCGGTGCATAAAGTTCGCGACGGCCCACCGCCCACGTACTTTTAGTTTTATTTAAGGTCACTGCCGTCTATAAAGGGACTGACCGTTATTGAATATCAATACTTACCATAAATCGCCCCGTTGAGGCTAACATCCGCGTTCCTTCCTCAGATTCTTCCGCAATGAAAAAAAAGGACGCTGGCTATTCATGAAACGTTTCTTTGCAAGTATAATGCACGAGGAATGTAGTCGAGTTGCCGTTGAAAACGATAAACATTGTAGAGGTTTTTTACCCTTTTTTTTTTGTACCGATAAACATTGAGGCCTTTCTACGAGAGATTATGGCAGAAATTCTTCCCGCGATAGGGAATGTTTAGTCGATATTTCAACGTGGACTTTTAATCGCGATAAACTGTGCTATTCTCGACAAGTGGGTCTGTTTGTTTTAGAAATTATGCTGTTCGAGGCTTTTGTAGCTTCATTTTTACCATTTCTCTCCAGTTGTTTTTTTCGCATACACTGAATCTTGATGAGCTGCTGTAAATTCAATTATGGACATTGATATAAAAATTACGGGAAAAAAATACAGTAGATATTCTATGTTTTTTTTTGCTTGCTTTTTGTAAAAGTCCGAATGTTTTCTGATAAATTGAAATTTGATCGGTCAAATAAAAGATGTATGGCCGGTTTGTTTTACAGTTTTCCAGTGTTTCCGAATCGTTGGAGAACTTTTATTTTCCATTCTGTATTCTCGTGTTTGAATGTTTTCGAAAGGACGTGAAACCTGTACGTAAATTCCGTTCTATCACGACCTTTATACGCAAATAGTTCTCTATATCGAATAATTGACGAGATCCTGTACAGTAAAGTCTCTTAATCCAACAAATCCAAATGCAATATTTATTTCAAATCATTCTACAAATACTGCATGTAAAAACGAAAAATCATGTTTCGTCAATATTGTTTATTTTCCACCCCTCTTTAATTCCGCCAGGCATCCCCATATAAACATTTCAAAAAGCAATAGTAAAACAGTGCATAAAATTTCGTAAAAAAGACACAAACATTCTTTAATTTCATCGAACAGACATATAACATTTAACTTTCACACGTACAATACACAAGATAAGGAAAACAAGCAGTTTGCAACCCACGTTGATAGGTATAATGCAGCGAATTTCGTAAAAATTGCATTAACGTTGTCTCGTTCACGCTATCTTGTAATTTAAAGTAACACACCGAAATCCCATCAAAGTATCGAATTTCCATGGAGGAGTTCGGCAGTCGATCTGCTTCCGAGCAGTATTATTCCGTCGTACATGGAGCGGAGGAGGACTCGGTGATAACGAAAATCTATTTCGTCGCTTCCGCGTTCCGTGTCGAGCGTGTGAACTGTTCCTCCGTAGTGATACACGTAGACATAAACTCATGAACACATATGCATACTCACGTAGAAATACAGATGTCCTTTCTGTATATTTATCTGTATATGTAGACACATAGAAAACGCCTGGATACGTACGTGTTCTCGATTTTCAGTCTCGATTCATCGAGTATCGACTACCCCCGATGTATCGGGTCTTCCGAGTTTTCTCTTTATTCCTCCGACTGTCGGGAAACCATGAGGGACGGAGACGAAATTTCTCGTTAACGATAACGGGGAAATCGTATTTGCAATCATCACTGACGCTGTGCATTCTGTCACGCGAGATTTCCTCGAGCTTCCTCGTTTTTTACCTGACGTTCGATGCTGAAAAATTGAGAATTGACGGGGGTTTTCGATGGTTGCCTTTTTCGACACATTATTTTCTTTCGTTATTGAATTTCCATTATCGGGTTTGAATAATTCTCCCGCGTACTTTTGCCGTCAGGTAGGGAGGTTTGTTCAAGGGGTGGAATTTTTAATCGATTTCTATTTGTTGGGTTTTCATTTTCATATCGGTGGAGTCCTGTTTGTTCATTTTACAGGATAAATAAATATACTTAAGTTATCTTTGATTTGAATGATTAAGGGTGAGAATGTGCTACTTTTGAAATGGAATTTTTTTTAAAGAGGGAGATGTGTCTGAATGTCTTTACTTTCCTAGCTCAGCCATTCCTTGAAAGTTCGTTCTTCGAGATTGAATTTAGGCTTTGCACGATACCGTGAACTTTAAGTCGGTACAACGAGCTCGAAAGTTGTTGCAGGAAGTTGTCGACTCATGAAAGAAGAATCACGTATACTGATATATGAGGCACCACTGGAATAGTTCCCTATCGAGTAGCAAGCTGACTTTCGCGGCTCGTCTTCTTTGACACACGACTACTTGAAATTTTAACTCGGGACTGCGCCGTGAACTTTGGAAAGATCTTTGTGTTTCAGCTACTTGCAATATTTATTTTATTAAATTTACAAACTTCCTTTCTCCTTTACGTTAACTTCTGCACTTCGTATTGAGATCCGCCAAGAAAACGAAAGTCGTTTACGTATTACGATTTTGAAGTTAACTTATGCGACGAATTTTATTTAAGAATATCGAGAAGTAATAAAAATTATTCTATTTTGATCCATTCCTACAGAAATTTCTAATCATTTGCAAGTGAACGTAGAAAACGGGCTGTACAAATTATTTCAATAATTCAAGGAACAAATTGTACTAAATTTTATACATTAAACAGCTCTTGTATCTTTTATATTAGGGGTACCGAAAAGTAATCAAAATTAGAAAAGTGAAAACATAATTGGAAACGCTTTTCAACAAAAACTTGAAAGACTTTTATAAAAAGGGAATCGAACAACTACCTTTACGCTGGCAAAAAATACTGGAAAATTATGGAAATGATTTGGTTGATTAGTATTAAAGATTTTTTTAACAAATAAATGTTTTTCGCCAGCAAAAACAAAATTTGATTACTTTTCGGTACCCCTAATATATTGACGAGATTAAATTCTCTCGTGTTCATTGACGTTCAATGTTTATCTTACCATTTGTTAAGCCCGAGAAGTCTTCAGGGAAAACGAGAAAATCCTCGTTAAGGGATGCACAATTTCACGTTTGATAGTGGCACACCGTGTTATTTGCAATTGTAAGACCGTTTTGAACGAGAAATTTCAGGCCAGTGTATGGGTCAAAGAAAAAATGTCGAAGCCGCTTAACGAGTCCTGCGAGACAAATATTCGTCGGAGATAGTTTCTGGCGAAAGTCAGTGGCACATGCAGCTATACATATATCGGGATATGGCTGAGCTGAAATATGGCCGGCCACGCAATTTTCATCGCCATTCAGGACGATTTTGCCGAGGTTTTGCGGGAAAGTTTCCGCATTTCCACGGATACTGCCGCTCCTTTGTTTCACGGCAAAACTGGAGCATTCGAAGGATCGATTAAACTGCAATTATTCACGGCAGTAACCCGCGCGAGAAGTTTCCTTTAAATTTATTTAAATCGACCTCATGAATTACATCATCGACGAACACTTTTTGGAGCTTTGCTGGTCATAAGTTTTTCTCTTTCTTTTTAATATTTTTGGACCTTAATTGCTTTCGTCATTTCACTTCGGACGTACAGATTTATGTGAGTTCAAAATTACCGAGGGTATGATATAACGAATAGTAATTTCTGAAATTCTATCAAAGCATACAAAAAAGCTTGCACGAGGATTTAATCTCAAGTCGTCTAATTGCGAGACCGAACCTTTATCTCTGTACCCATAATACTTCTCTCTGAAAACAAGTCTTCTGTATATTTTAATAGCGATCATTTGCACACTCATATGTGAACTAATATCCAACGTATTTAAAAATACGTAGAAGAGAATAATATAATATCAAAAATAAAAGATGTAGTCTACAAAATTGGAAAAAGGACAGTGCAAACATATTTGCAGTGCAATATTCCTCTCAAAGCTCGTATAAAATCTTTTCAAATTCACATCCCATAAAAATATTAATCTTCTCTATTCTAGACTTCAGTACTTTAGCAAAGTATCATCTAATTTTATCCACTGAAAATATCAATTCCTTAAAACACTTCAATTTCAAAATTTCCAATAATTAAAAGTACTCGAAGGTATACAATTAGCATATTTATCCTGACACCAATAGATATATCTAGAAATAAATTTCCAACATATAAATCCTCTTTACCATCTTAACACTTTACCGATCGATATTTTTTTAACATCCTACCCCCTTCTTAACGATCACGTGGCACAAATACTTCTTTGACACAGACATCTATACGAAAATTACAAACTCGTCACTGAGTCCTTAACACAGGTAACCGAAATGATAATAATTTATTAATTGAAGTGGTAACCAATTAATTAGTTAAAAGTCCAAAGGCGCTGAGTCCGAAAAGCCTATTAATAGGCTTCCGGTCGGTAAATTGTTAAGAAAAATGACTATTCCTCCCCATTAACCTTCTACCGCAAAGTGGTTCGATACAGGTCAATTTCTCCTGGCAAAACGCTAAATTAAAAGAGACATTCAGGTTACATCATCCGTCCCATAAAGAGAGATATGCGAAGCGACATTGGAAGGACGAAGTTAAAAGGGAATGATCAAGTGGCATCGAAGCGTCGAAAATAGGATCGTCCCATTTGCAGATTGAGTTTGACTTGTAGAGGCTCTCCCACGGGACCATGGTGGATCTATCCCCCCGACTCTTTCCAGCAGTAACTCGTGTTAAGGGTAGTACAGCCCAGGGATGAGATAAGGTGATGTGGTATTATAAATGTATACGCTGGCAACGCTTTATCTCGTTTATCGTCCTTAAAGGGAGACTTTGAAAAAGGATCCTCGATTCACGTTGCCAACGGTGATGTCGCTTCTCGGCGATACTCCTAGGAGCTTTTCCTTGAGACTCAAAGGACCGAAGGAGTCTGCCGGTGCAAAAAAATCGCGCGGCTGCCTTCTAATAGATTTCTACCTTGCAAAGTCGCTCTTTAAGGCTCGGCTCTTTAGTTAGGACCGGAGCCGGTAAATTGTTGCGAATTTCCGAGGAAATTTCAGGAAAATTAATGTTAGTCGTGCACGTACTTTTACTCGCTCCAGATGACGACCTTCGTAAATTAAGTCTTGAGTGGATGGAGTCCTAGTGAGTCGATATTTATCGTCGATAATTAATTATGATCGAGATATATATTTTCAGAGGATATTTCAATTTTATATGATAGATAATTAATGTGAATCCAAAAGGATATAGAAGATTCGAAAGTAACAATATTATTAACTGGGCGTGCCCATTTTTCAAAATAACTTCCTGAAATCAAAAGTTCTCACTGACTTCTGATCTTTCGAATAACTAAAACTAATATTAAGAGTGAAAAATGATTAAATTGAAAATATCAGCCGGTCGGAAAGTGGTCTCATTATTTCTATACTCTTAATATTACTTTTAGTGATTCTTGAAAAATCCTAGTGTTTGTACGCTCTTTGATATATGATTAATTAACTCCTTAGCCTATAACAACGTCTGACACTCGTGACGCGAGAAATGGAATAGGTAATTTTGAAGTCTTTAAAAAATGATTAAATTGAAAATATCAGCCGGTCGGAAAGTGGTCTCATTATTTCTATAAAGACTTCAAAATTACCTATTCCATTTCTCGCGTTACGAGTGTCACATGTTGTTATAGGCTAAGGAGTTAATTAATTATATATCAAAGAGCGTACAAACACTACGATTTTTCAAGTTAAACCGTAGGAAGAATTTTTAGCACGGAGAGAACAGTCCGTGCTGCTTTCCACCAGATTTCCCGTATCGTTCATTTCCAGATGGAGAAGCGGAATCAATCCGTGAAGCTCTATCGAGCATCACTGTCATTCGCGGCCGTTTTAATATCGATGGACCCACTATTTCGTGCTCGAGCTTTTTCTCCCCGTAACTTTTCTTTCTCGGGAAGCTCGATGCACCAGGCTCCGTGTGCTTTCCAGGCGACATGCAGCCTGGAGGAAAAAAAAGAAACCACCCTCTTCTCGTCTCTCTTTCTCCTGTGTGCGATTTACCCGTAAAATCGGACGGGCAGGTAGGAATTTTTACGGATCATTTGGCTGATGGCATATTCGGGCGGCAGCATTCCCGGCATATTCGATAACCATTCCCGCAGGCTGCACGAACCCGAAGAGAGAAAGGGCGAGAGGTGTCGAATGGGTTAGCAAGAGAGAAAGGAGGATTCGCACGGATTCGCATAGTCGTTCCTTCCTCGCATTGGCACGCCATGACACGATCCTGCGACTCGGTATAAATCTATGTCGCTGCGCATGCAGTCTATGATAGTTCATCGAAAATATTCGATCGAGCGAACAAACTGGGAAGACTCGTTGACCTGCGAAACAACTTGCACAAGCGAGATTGGAAAAGTTAGGGAAAGGACAGAGATTGTGATAATGGGAATGCTTGTCCGTGTTACTTTTTTTTTTCTCACTACTTTCTTCTTTCCTTTTTCTCATTCCTTCATTCTTTATCTCATTCTTTCTCTGTGTGTCGCTTCTTCGAAGGATTTTGAAGTATCTGATAGCGATGGCAAAATTTGACGTATATAAAGTCACGGGGAAAATCGTGACTGGAATCTCTCTTTCGCTACGTCGATAGAGAACAATAACGTCGTACCGTGCGTACGTTTCTGTTCGTTCAGGGTACAATTGGACTTTTTTTGCGTGCACTCTGCGTTCCATTCTGAATGCAATTCGTAATGATCCCATGGGCTGAGAAGCTCAACCAGGCGAATGATTCGAGACGATTCGTTGACCCGTGAATGAAACGGCTCTTCTGTCACTAACAAAGCCCCATGCCATTCCTTCGTATGCGATAATTCCATGCCAATGGTCTCTATAATCATTAAGATCCACTCCTTTTGTTCTTCGCTTCTCTGATAGTTCGATAATTTTTGTTTCTTTCGGTGAATGAAATTCAAGGATATCGTAATGTCAAAGATAAAGGCTTTTCTATCTTGAACAGAATTAAAGTTACAGGTTTCACGAAATTTTTTTACAAAGTTGCATTTCAAAATGTGTACATTCTTGAATCCATCATGTTCTATCAGTTTTATTTTATTTTTTATTACTTAGACACGCAGTTACAGATAATTAACTATCGGTAATTATAGCGATTAAGAATCTTGAGAGGGACATATGACTTTGAAATGTAATTTGACTACATTGATGGCTCTTTTTTCAAAAATATTTACGTTTGCACTGTTCCCTTTTTGTAAATGGATAATTCACTTGAAATCGGACGGCATGCGTTACATTTCGTGGTAAATGCATTTTTAAGTGCAACATACACGTTTCACCCTCTCGTGACACAATCCTCTTTGTCTTCCCGGTCGAGCAGCGTAATTGTCGGTCGTTTCGCCTCTAATTAGCGAAGGCATTAATTCCCGTCAAAATGATCATACAGCAACGTGTAATGCCCATGTAACGTTGCCCCGTTTCTCCCAGCGGGTTTTTTCTTCTCGTATTTTCGTGATCTCCTCAAAAGTTCGTTCTGTAACAACGACCATTTTCACTGAAATTGTCGTATTATAGAAAACGTTAATTAGATTTTAGGGATTGTTGAAAGATTGATCGAAGGGATTAAAAAAGCGACGTTTGAGCAATCAAGAATTCACGTACGATAAAAGATAATGGATGAAATTAGACGATCTCTTGAAAGCATTTGCATATTTATGATCTCTAAAAATATTTGTCATTTGGTAGATTTGCATTTCATCGATTACAGATATTTGGTATTACCATTATTTTAAGAATTTATTAAACAGTATAGATTTATTTTTCTGTAAATCAATATTGAGATTTACGCTTGCTTTTCGAAGGAGAAAGGGTAGTTGGTTGCAATATGAAATCTTCACCGTGAAAATTTTTGGGTGTAAAGTATGTGAAGAAGTAAAAAAAAATTATGCCAATTGAACTACAACTTTCGTCGAATTATCGAGAAAATTCAAAACAGCTCTAAAATCTGGAAGTCGAATAGCCTTAACTTGAAACTCCACTTGTATTTTTCCATTTCCACTTTTCCACCCTCGTTTCAGCTGTTCGCCACTTGAAACAGGAAATATTTCGCGTTTCCAACAAATTTCGCGCGAATCTTATCGAACGACGTCCATCTCGTTTCTTCGGATTCATCGTATTTTTCTCGAAAATGCGATCTAACATTTGTAACACAACTCGGAGCAGATAATACTGGTCAACACGATTTTCTCCCAAAAAATATTTATGCCAACTCTGATAGACTTTGGGGCGCTGAACACGAATACAAATTTTGTTTGTTTCTATCTGTTCTTCGTCCTTGAAAAAATCAGATTTCAAAAAATAACGCCAATTGTCATCTTTTAGAATTTTTTATATTTTCCTGTAAAAGTTACTTATGCATCTTTCATCAACATTTTTTTACAAATCTTCCTGAATATAACGATGCATATTACTTTAATGCTATGAACATTTAAACAATGGAAAAATCAAAGGTAAAACGATACCAGGCACCCCTCCATTTTTGTGGATATTTTCTTCTTCATCTTAAAAACCACACGCCTAAAACAAATTCTAATAGCAGGAGCATTTTTTAACGAAAAAACCATATTGAAATTTACAATATGGGTTCTGTTTTCGGCAAAAAAAATAAAATACCTCACCAAGATACAAGCTACTACAATACTTACAAACATGCTTATTGTTCATAAGTTACATTGTAACAATAACGCTACATGAAACAAAGTATTATATTTTTAATATTTAGTCACATAAATAAATAATATTGTTCAATTTCATTTATAATATCAATATTAACTATACGAGGAGGTAAGGCAATTATTTCCACTTCAGTAACCGACGAGTCCAATTGCTGCGCGTTGTCAAAACATTGTCGGCTGTCCTCGATGATCCCACGATACAGGTACTCGTCTCGTTTGTCCAATAACAATTAGAAGTCGTTTCGACATTCGCCTCGCTATCAGTTTGCCCTCTGCTGCCGCCGAGTAACCAGTGCTCCGCGATCGAGGTCCTGCACTTTCACCTATTAGTGCGTGTATTACGTTTTTGACGACAAGATTCAGGATTAGCAAACACCTTTCTTCTTCTACTTGATAATTCATCCTCACAGTAGTATCAACCCTTATTTAGCGGCCGTACGTTTGCTCTCATTGTCAGCCACCACATCATTTACGTTGCCAATGTATGTCTACTCTCAGCCATCAAAGCAAAGAATTAATATTTTTGATTTTTTGATACACATTTCTGAGGTATATATAATTTTTACTAAGATTTTAGATAAGGATAAGTGCAACCGTAATACTCGAAGGGTTATTAAATAATTACAATAAGTTAGAGGAGATTGGCGGACGCGTAAATAATAATCTATTATATAAAGCTCAAATACCACTGACTGACTGACTCATTCATCCACTCATCACGAAATCTCAAAAACCACAGAACGGATTACAATGAAATTTGGAACATACTCTTGCCTTGGGTCGTAGATGCTCACTAAGAAAGGGTTTTGAAAAATTCGAAATTATAGGGGGGGTTTTGGGGGGGTTAAAGTATGGGCCAAACTCATCACGCAGAGACGAAACTACTTGACCTAGAAACTTGAAATCTTGCATGAGCATTCCTTCTAGGGTATAAGCACCCACTAAGAAAGGATTTTTCAAAATTCCAAATTTTAAGTTTTTTTTTTAGTTTCGATTAAACCGTAGCGAAGCACGGGAGCATTCAGCTAGTTAGGAATAATAGGAATAAATATAAATAACTAGGAATAAGGATTAAACAAATGAATAAACAAAAGGAATAATAAAAGGAATAATTAGATGGATAAATATATATATTCTTGAATAAATGTCTCTGAATTCAACTCCTCACGTGTAAACTCCACTCGTTCACATCCGCTCTCGCACTAATCACTTTCATCCATATCGCATTTCGTCTCGTTCGCTCGATGCTCTTTTATTCCTCGCTCTATCTCATTCTCACACAGCTCTCTCTCATTCAATCATTCGGTCTTTTCTCGTTCCTTGTCTTACAAATAATATGTTTATAATGTCGCAAAAGAATGTAGCAGTTATTTTCAATTAATTCACATATTTCGAATTAATGTGCAAGAAATTGTAAACCGTCTTTACTCTCATTGGGACATCCATTTCCAAATAACAAAATGCGTTCGAAACAGAGTGACGAAGATGGTTGGTGTACCGGTAACGATCACAGGTCATTAGCAATGCTAATGCATCTTTCGGCTGATGAGCTATCGCAATGCCTCTGGTTGGCTGGCCTTCTAGACCGATGCATTTCTCAGGGAGGCTACTTTGGAGTAGCCGAGCCATAAGTCCGGATAGCTAGCTTCTCGGTTGGTTTCCTTACTCGGCTGCCTGTTAACCGTAAATTTCGTCGGGGCTATTAAATAGCTTCCTATTAATGATTGAACTCCGTAACTATTTTCCAAGAAATTTCGATTCCTTGTGGATGGAATTATCGGTAAAATAACGAAGTTGTAGTATTAATTGCAAGCAGGAAGATATCCTGATCTTAGGAAATCAGTAATACTCGAGTTACTTTGAGTCTCTTTGATAATCGTTGTTTAGAAAGATCCTTCACAGGGTTTCTCTTGAATTTTGCCTTGGAATATTAGATTTAGAAACTTTTGTTGTAGATACAGAAATTTCGTGCTTGTTTTAGATGATAATTTTGGGATCGATAATGGTTATTTTTCAAAATAAGTTTTCGTAATTCTTTATTACATTATCGACCAGATATTTCATTAGAGATACTACATACCATGGGGTCAGATATTTTCTGCTACATACAATTAAAACGAGCGGCTAATTACTTGTGATACCGTATTTCCCATTAAATTATTTCAGCCCAAATAATACCAATGCATATCCGAGGATTTTTGCGAATAGCCGAAAGTACAATATTTGAAACCAAAATGTGAATTCTCATGTTCCATCTACAATGAATTAAAAATCATTACTGAAAAATCTGTAGCGCTGATAATACGAATTTTCTGTGACATTAAAATTGAAAAATTTGCCAATGAAGAATGAAAAGGTCGTAGGGTGCGGAGTAAGTGCACTTAAAACTAGAGTTTCTTTTATCTACTTTCTTGAACACGATTGTAGGATCACTTACAGAGAATTCTGCCAGTTCAGTAACTGCTAAAAATTTGTTACGATTCTTACAACACAATTTTCTTTTGTCGTTACGACAAACTTATGAAACTTCCGAGTATGGTTATGGACATTACGAAAGTAAGTGTTATAATGCAGTGAATATCATATAAAATACTTCTAGAGTGTCGGGGCATTATGATCCGATTACGTAAATGTAATATAACGTGCAGTGGTTTAGAAACGATGCAAGTTTCCCCCGCATTTTATCTCGTATTCTCCCTTTAGCATCGTAGTAACTTTCTACAAATATGAAATATCATTTACGATTAAAATAATTCTACAAATTATAGGATTTAAAGCATAATCCTACACATACCTAAAATACCTTCTAGATTCGTTTTTAAGAAATATTATCATCGCTCTTTACATAATATTACAGTAATGTATAAAAAGAAGATTAAGCTGGTATGTTTATAGATAAAGCTTAGCAATTCATAATTGGCTCAGGAAGTATCACATTCGTCGTCTGTAAATGCTGATATAATAGAATTTAAATATCGTTAATTAAATAAAAATTGATTCTGTGATAGATCTCTCCTATCTCAAAAACACCATCGCACCGTCACCTCCATGTATGTGTGCTTGATTTTATACACCGTAATGTCTAATATTTGTCTGATATTTTATCTGCTTTCAATATTTTTATCAATGTGAAATTTTTCTGTTTAATCTCATCTTTACAATGATACTTGCAAAAACCTTAAACATACAGATATATGTTTACCAGGATTTTACCTATTTAATGTCAATATTTAAATACTGAAAGTATTCGAAAATATGCAAATATTAGGTACAGTTTAAAACTGATAAGAGATTGCATTGAATTCAATAACACTACCAGTGACCACCATGGCATTAACTCGTTGGAAGTCATGAGATCACCGGTGACCTGTGCCATTCAATTCAATAAACATACGACTTTCAAACGGTAATATTCGTGAATTCGTTACTTTATTAAATATTTAAATGTCGCTATTAATCAA
Organism: Cerceris rybyensis; assembly: GCA_910591515.1. Lineage (NCBI taxonomy): Eukaryota > Metazoa > Arthropoda > Insecta > Hymenoptera > Crabronidae > Cerceris > Cerceris rybyensis. The sequence continues at coordinate 15,120,033 of OU342790.1, forward strand.
AATAAACTACTGCTTGAAATACAACTATTTTTACCTTTAACATTTTTCCTCCACAAAGATACGATTTTAATAGAGAATGTCTCGCTTTAGTAGAAAGAGTGAAACTAGTGAAATAGGACACTAATCGTACCGACACTTCTCGCATACTCTTTCTTGCCACAGCAAATCTCTCGACCTGTTATAAAATAACAGTATCATCTTTCTCAAAGAAATGCAGGACATATGAAGAGAAATGCAGCAAAGAATACTGTCACCTAAATACAGGAAGCAACATACAAGATATTCTTTACTTAATAATACCAAAATTTATATATTTTTATTTCACTAAGCCAATCATTTCAGATCATATACTACAGCAATTGTTAATTCCAAGTTAAAGCCAGGTACTAAATCCTCTAATATTATAATAATTACACAAAAAACATTTAACTATTCCTCCAGCATACTATTCCATCAAATAAAACCCATCCAATCATCAAACCAATACCCTCGCTATTCCCCCATTTCCAAATCTTCCAAAATCCTCTCCAAACATGCCATATTCAATGATCAGAGAGCAAAATTCCGATTTCCGAGCATAAACGTCCCAGCGGAATACTCACGTGAGCAATCATCAATACTCCTGTCGAAATCTTTAATGAGCCCTTCGTGGATAATTTCCTTCCCCGTACGATTGACCTGCAGGATAGATAATTCGTGGGCCCGGGGGCAATTCTGGAATCAGTCGAGGGAAGAGCAACCGGGGTTGACGAGGTGGGAGGGATAACTTTATTCGAACGAAATCCTACTCAACTGGGGTGCACTGTGCGGGGAATTTCGGTGGTGTGACGTAGGATCAGCGTATAGGCGAAAAGGGGTTGAAGAGGCGGCGGTGGTGGTGGAAGAGAAGCAGGAGGAGGGCGGGGCTAAAGCCAGGACATTGTTAACAGCATTGCTGCCTAATTAACCGCAAACGCTTTCAGTGAGTTTCGCCTGGTCTATTGTTTACATGCGGGCATGCCGCCTGTATGATAGTGCTCGACGACCGAACCAGCTGAAATATTTCCATGGAGATTCTACCCCGCTTCGTGTATCGCTTACATATATTCGTGTATGCCCACCGATATGCATGTGATCGTTCGGATCACATCGAGAATATCGTTCGATCGTTGATTCCCGATAGGAGGGATGAAAGGTGTCACTGATCACTGGAGTGTTTTTGTTTTTATAAAAAAAAAGTCTGTGGGAATATTTATTGTTTTATTGTGGATTGGATAGGGGGAGATCGGTGGATGATTAATTACGGTGGATTTATTTATACCGGATAGATTCTCGATGCATTAGGGGGAACAATAGGAACGGCACGTCTGTCCGTCAGTTAGGAAGTACCATGACTGAACATTATTGCGAAATTATTCGGCACAGAGGTGTTAAGTAGCTAATCTGTAATGCTAGTCGAACGTGTGATGAGAAAGTCGAAAATACTGTTCATTCGATAAGTATATTGATATTTATTAGCAAAGGTGATAAAATCTGTGATATTAAAAAAGGAGACAGTATGGCTTCTTTCTGTTAGTAGCGTAATTCGCTTCGAAAAATAGGTCATTAGGAAACACTTTAATTTAATTCTACTTCGTTAGTTATAGTTACTTGAAAAATTAGCAAAAGACGGGGGAGAAATTACGAGGTAAAATTTTATTTTGAGCCAGCTGCCGAGATAACGAGCTCTGAAGATCAAGGAAATTGTGTAACAGGCAAGCCCAGGAAAGTCGGACCTTGCCCATGGCTTCCCATTACTCACTTATCTCCACGAGTGATAATAACCCTCTCTTATTACTCTCTCGCCAATATCCTTAATTCTGATAGCTTCGTTGCCCGGTAAATAGAGCTTAAAATGAAGCTTCAACGTGGTGCTTCGCATCGCGCGAACAACCAGCAAGCCATATTTAATTGCGATCTTATCTCCCGTAGAATTTGAAACCCCATCGGTGAATGTATACGTTTGTATGTAATGTGGCCGGGGAAATTCGTATCTTTACTTTAGATTTTGCACATGTCGTAAGTTCTGACATCGAATGAAAAATATATTTGGGGTTGAAATAGTAGCTTTGGTACCGTGGCAAAACCGACGTCCCGAAGGGGTTGAAATTTCGCTGTTTTATTCCGCACGCTTTTCTTACAGAAACACCGATATGATTCGCTAGAATTTATGTAGACTCATTACACTATATTTTTAAAAAGTGTTTCAGATGATAATTTCATTTGTAATGGAATTACTCGAGAAATTTCGACTTAACTGGAACACTTTTCCATAATCAACCGGTTGCAAGCTCATATACGAAGGCTTATTATCGCGAAGGATACATATAAATAACGATAAATAACTCAAAATTGATAATGCAAAACCATGGTGTATCGGTATAGCGAGTTAAACGCTCGCTCGTAAATCAATCCCCCCCGTCATTAATTTACAAAGCGGACAACCCGTCGATCTCGAGTGGAGTCACGAGAAAGTATGGGGTAGGCCATCAATTATTTTCCTCGGCTTATATCGGAAAACTGATCGGGGAAAACATATTTTTCCTTGGAAGAGAATCGCTTTTGTTCGTGCATCTTTAATCCCTTGCAATGTTCAAGTTTAAATGAGCCATATTTTAAGGCTTACCAGCTCTTAAACACGAAACCTATTTTACAGAGTTCATCCACGACATTAAATCCATCTCTCACTTTTGTTTCTTAGAAAATAACAAGTTTCTTTCTATAATCATATAAAATACAAAATAGCAAAATTATTGTCTACTAAACGTTAAGTTTAGTAGACGTATCCACATCCTCCTTTTAATACTTTCACAACAAAATAAAAGCCCTGTAAAGTATAATATTAAATATCATTTCCATTTCTTCCTCGCCGAGTTCCGCGAGCAACCTCGTCTTCAAGGATCCGAGGTAGAAATCCAAAAAGAGATTTCACTTGTCTCAAGCGCATTGCCTCTTTCCCATGTAAACGTTGAATTTTTCCCTAAGAGGATATTCCCGTCGAAATAATTCTTAGCATAATTCCCTTTCTTTCTCAGGTTACGACAAGACAAGGGCGGCGGTGCCTGGTGCCCAAAAAATATGGTCACGAAAGAGGGCAAGGAGTTTCTTGAGGTGAACCTGCACAATCCCCGTATACTGACGTCTGTCAGGACCCAGGGAAGATTTGGAAATGGTCATGGGGTTGAGTACACCGAGGAATACTTCGTCGAATATTGGCGCCCAGGGTTCAACAAGTGGGTGCGATGGAGAAATCGACGTGGAATGGAGGTACGTACCTTCTGGCTACTACCAATCGATTCAGCTCCTGGTGACCTTTTGACTTGGACTGTCGAGGATATGGAATCACGAATTTGTTACTGGATTGAATTTTTCTTCGTTTCTTAAAAAGATAGAGAGGACTACTTTTTTTTACAATTGAGATATATTAGGGAATGATTGTGAAATATACTTTGATTTTTCTAAGTGCTGGTAATGTACAATGAAAAGTGGTCTTTGGAGTATTATAGAATTCGAATCTATCCGTGAATATCGATATACAACGATTGTTCTCGTATTCGACACACGTTCTTTCGCCGCAATTTCGGTACTGGCAATGGAGAGACACAAAGTTTTTCGCAGCGACACATTTTCGAATACGACGTGTCACCTTTGAAACACGATTCTTTGTGAGATCCTAGTGAAGCTCGTTCGAATAACAACCGCTTGGAATTTTCTAGACGTGATAAAAAATAAAACTGAGTTATCACGATATTAATTTCCCACCCTTCTATACGAAACCTAATATAGAATTTCTTTTCGATTCTCATCGTTTTTCCTCAATTTCTTTTCATTTCAATTCGTCATTTCTTCTCAAAGAACAGAAGACCTGATAAGATCACTCCATCATTCCCGAATGTTCGAGAAACATAAAGTATACATTCCAAAACGTATTACGTTTCCCGAAGCTCTAATGCACCTCATAAAACTTCCTTATTAACACCCGCTTATTCGCGGCACGCTCGAGCGTTTCTAGTGGACTTTAATACGTGCGACTGATTATAAAGCAATTCCGTGGTTGTACCACTGGAATTAATGGGGAGGTACTCGTTATAATTGCTCTTGTCAAGAAAATTGGATTACAGTTTTACCTCGGGTCTCACGGAACAAAAGCATCGCGGTCGTGTAAACGTAATTCCATTCTTTTCAACGTGAAAATCCGCGCATATCGGGGAAGCCCCGATGCACCAGCTCCAGGCTATACTCACCATTTTGTATTCTCTCGAAGGTTGCATTCCCGTCGTTGTTAGAATACATCCATGTATGGGTTGCAACGTATGTGCAACATATGCCTCTATGCGGAGTACGAAACGAGAACCTTTGGCCGATGTAAGCGGACGTTACAACGTCCGACGTGTTAATTAACGTCTCTTTAGCATGATAATCTCTGTACGAGATATCCATTAGCTCGTCAAAATACATCATGCCGGTTAAGCGATTTACCGGCGGCGATGAAATTACGGGCGAACGCGACTCCTCGACGTCGCCTTAAATTAATACCGCGCGAGTGTATTTTGGTCGAGACGGTCACTCGCGATAATGGCAAGGATGAAATTTATCTTCCCGGACGTAATAGCGCCGACGTCGTATATTATCGTGGATTCAACTAGCCAAAGGATGAAATGAAAATAGCAATATTTCGCGACCACGGAAAAATAGGAACCGTGGCTGCACAGGTGCGAGGCAATGGACAAATAATAGGGTGGAGAGTGGAACGTTTATTAACAAAATTGTACATTTTAGAAACACGTGCGACGTATCGCCGTGGGTAATCCTTGGTTTATTGTTTGATACGATTAATGGCAGTGTGTATTTTTGAGTCTGGTCTTTCCGTGGGACCTCTAAGTTAACTTTGAGATTTAACCCCTTAGCCTATAACAACATGTGACACTTGTGGCGCGGGAAATGGAATAGGAAATTTTGAAGCCTTTCAAAAATTATTAAATTATTAATTACTATTAATATAACATTTAGTTATACCGAATATCAGAAGTCAGAGAGGAATTTTGATTTCTGGAATTAATTTTGAATCATTGCACGCTCAGTCAGTAAAGAAATCGTAGGGTTAAGGGTTAAGCGTTGAAAGGAATTTAATTTGGAAGAATGAAACTTGAAGGATAGTTTATTTTCGATTGGATATTTTTCGTTGTTCATCATCAATATGTACAGAATCAGATTTCATGACGTGTCGGAGTGATCCCTAGTGCAAACATCAATCCAGCAAGTATTTTTCGAAAACGTTGTTTTCAGAAATTTATCGAGTATTTCTTTACTACATACATTTCATCGACTGTCGAAACAGAGAATAATTCAAACTAATTGACGAAAATGGAACAACAGGGTGAGAAATGAACTTCATAATTTGATGATCTGATCATTTTTATAATTTTACTTTTAAGATGACAAGTTAGGCGAAGAAAAGGGGCGCCAAATATCGTGGATTCCGCGAGTTACCTATGTACAGTTGTTCAGAGATAATAATTTCGAATTTAACGAAACGGTGCAGAGGCGAAGAAAGAGAATCGAAGTACCTTGATATTCTATCCGATATCGAGTGAACGAGGGCCGCTTTTGTTCGTGGACCGCGAACACTCGCATTGGTAAATGGAATTTTAATGGGTGCGCAATAAAGCGAGTGCATTTATTTCGCTCGCTCGAAACGGCATGGCATGGTAATAATCAATCGTAACGAGCAGAGTCTATTTTTCAATTCCTATCGCGCTCCGCTTCGGGGCTCGTGTGCATTTTTGCATTTTTCCTTGTCGTAGTTTTGCAGCAGTACGCGTGGACGTGACGATTAAATATAACGTTTGACCGTTAGTTCGCGTAAATTATATGATTAATTGTTCCCGAAAAACAACGAATTGATAGTCTGAATTAAGCACGACGAATAAACAAACAGCGCCAACATGTTGTAATTTAAAACGATACTCATGTTGACTCTTATGTATGCCAGTGACGGTTATAATCGTCTCGCTGCAAATTATCTCCACTTGTTTTCTGTTTTGAGGTGTACATTGACCTCAGTTTTCTTTAATTGCACCAATTGTTTCAATCATTGTCGTTCGATTAACCCCTACGATTTCTTTTCTAATTGGGCGTGAAAAGACTCAAAATTAATTCCGGAAATCATAAGGTTTCACTGATTTCTGATATGTCGTGCAACTGAACGTGATATTAATAGTACAGAAGTAATGAGACAGTTTCGTGATCGGCTAATATTGTCAATTGAATAGTTCTTGAACGACTTCAAAATTTCCTATTCCATTTTCCTCGCTACGAGTCTCACACGTAGTTGTAGGCTAATTGTAAGGGGTTAAAATTCTTCCATTAGAAAGGATTTTGTAAGAGATAATTAAAAGGTAATCTAAAATAAAAATAATCCGAGATAGAATCATACTTTCATAAATATTCTTAACGTAGGGGAGAGCGGGGCTAAAAGTTACCGAGGTAAGTTGTTCCGATTGAAATAACTCCGCGAGGAGAAGAGATAAGAATGTTGTGTAAATTCGTAATGAAATGGAACGCCACATTGCACCGACAATAGCCATTTTAAACAAACGAGTGGGACCCGGAACAACGAAACGACATCACGTGCCTCGCTGGTCCACGTAAGAAAATATTTTCGCATTTGGTATTTGTGGTCTATCTCACGAATGATTCGTACGATATTGTTGAGTAGTACTTAAATAAACAGACTTGGTTTAATCATTTATTGTTTTTTATTTCACAAATAATAGCTTTAACAGATACGGTAACAACTTATCCCGGCTTGTTAACAACTTGCCCCAAGTCGGAGTAAGTTGTTACTTTCCGACTTTAGGCATACAAAAATTAATAATAAAAGACTCTCTCAAAAAATGACCCAAATAACTGGCTTAATATCAAAGTTACATATGTAAGTTGATTTTGATCGCATCGTATGAATACTAAAAGCAAGTATTTTAACAAACTTTGAAGTTAACTAAAAATCGGAACTTTTAGCCCCGCTCTCCCATCAACGTTCTATTACTGCATTACATATGTTAAAATATCGAACGATCCGATCTAAAACAGGAACACATGACAGATGTAAAATTATCCTGAGAATGATAATTCTATATAATATCATTTTGATCCAATCGTTCTTTAAAATAGCTACCGCCGTGGTAAGAATAACTCTTCAAATTAACAATTACTATTACCACTGTAATAATCCGACAGGACCTCCCAGCAATAATTAATCTTGTCTCGTATCTCCGGAGTGTAATTTCAATTTTACAGCGTTTCCTGTATCAATAATGTAGTTTGACGATATACAAAAATCCCGATAAAATTACATAAACGCGTCAACCCAAGCATACATCATGTTCTTCGTTCCTCGCACATAATATATCCTCGCGAAACCAGCGAGAAAATGGAATGCGCCGATTTCGATAAAGGAACTCATTGGTAACCAACTCAGCGCAACGAACTATCGCAAGTTGAAGCGATATCTCGATGCCCGGACCCGGGATCCTGGCCTTTCCCATAGGAAAAGCTTCGTGACGCGAAAGTAATTTTCAACTCTCCAGGCCAAGCCCTATCACGGCCTGTGGAGCCTCGTTATTCGACCCCGCTGTCATCAAGAGGGTTCTGATATTCGCCATGGCCTAGTGATTTTCTCTTCCCCATAAACCCTTAACCGTTTGCCCATACGGTGCAGTAGCTATACACGCACCAACAGCCACGTAGATACCTGTAGAAATTGGTGCATACATTCATATAGAAATAGGGGATGCAGCTTTCACAGAGTTCCTTCTGTCCTCCAGCGAGGTTCGTGCCAGACGTTCTTCCCATTTTCACGCAGATTTGCTCAAAGCGAGAGAGGAGGCTGGATTCTGATGAGACGAAATAAGAGAGAAGGAACATAGGGATAGGAGACGTTGAGAGAGATAGAAAGAAAGAGAGAGTGAGAGAGAGAGGAAGGAAGTTTATGAGGAAACGAAGGATGAAGAAGGATAAGAGAGAACAGGAACGTTTACCCTGGAGCCTCAATCTGGCCGGCATGTGATCTTTGTGCAGACGCTCGTTCCTTTTGCTCCTTGCACTTTGAATACGACTGGAAAGAAGAACGAAGCTGGAAGAAAAAGGGTAGAAAAGGGTGGCTAGTGAAAAAGAGAAAGGTAGAGGGGACAAGCAAAATGACTACGTTATCGCCCCGTCGTACGTGACCCGAGCCTTCCGCAGGCATTTTTCTGCTGCACAGATCGCCACTCTCACGAATACGAGAAGAAACGCGAGTGCAACGAAAAAGAGCGTTTCCGGTTCCGATCGGTCGCTTTAGCGGGCTTGAAATTTTCCTGTCGTCAGGGTTTCCTTTTCACGTGAACTTTGCGGAGTATGCTTCGTTGTCTGATAGATGGCTTAAGGATTTTAGTTTATAATAAATAATTCTCGGGAGGTACCTTTCTTTTTAAAATATTTCCGAAGAAATGATCGTTGCATTTTGTTGTTAGCATCCATAAGGAACTCAAGCTTCCTCTGCTATTTCGATGGTTTGCTTTTGACGTAAGCTATGTTTGACGTTTGTATTTTGTTCTAATCATACTTGGACAATGAAACAGATCGACCGTTGGCAATGATTTTAAACTTAAAACAATGTGGCCTCGATGGACGAGTCAATCAGAATGGCCAGTTATAATTTTTTTCAAAGAATTCTCTAAATTAACAGGGGATCCAGACAGTAAATATTCCACTTCTGTTTTATAATACTTGACTCCTTGGCCTACGAGATTTGTTTCGTGGCAGCCTTTCTGTAATTCAGAATTTAATTGTTAAAATAAAAATTGATCAGTAGTTCCTGATATGCCCTATAATTTAACGTAACATTTATATTATAAAAATTATATCGTCGCGCCGCATCTCATTGATATTTAATAGGTTTTGGAAAACTCGAAAATTTCCTATTCTAATAAACTCATCTCGAATGTCACTCATTATTGTAGAGCAAAGGGTTATCTTACGTCACTGATGATCTTTTTCACCTCCTGATTCCTCTTGTTCCAAAGTACTTATTCCACATATCTAAATATGATAGACACAAAGCCGGTAGTTGTAATGTTAACCTACTGAACTATTCTAGAATATGAATTTTTTAAATTTCAGATATTTTTTAAGAAAAACACGGTCGTATACAAGTTTCATTGACTCGACAAAATTCGCCGTTCGTCCCAAAGCACATTTTATCATCGTAAATTCTATTCTTGTTCCTCAAGTCAGCCTTCATTTTATTCCTCACCTTACATTACTGAAATAGTAATCAAAGGGAGTGGAATGGATTCTGACTTTTTCCTTACGAGAGACGGAAGGGTATTAAACCGGAAAGGAGTCTTCTCATTTAGATTCCGAGAACGATGGAAAAAGACACGGACTAACCGTGGTAGATAGACGCATTCTGATGGAAACGGAAGAGAATGAGATAGCCGAGCCGGTGCTGTCTCTTCCTTTTGCGTTAGGGTACTCGTTGCCTTGCCTGCGGTGGGACAATTGCCAAGGGTGGACGTGTTTCATTAACGCCGACGTACCACCAACGAGCCTCCTTAAGGGTGCCTTCTCTATCTCCGTATCCCTTCGTTCAAGTGTGACCGTTACCTCGTAAAAACATTAAGAGGTTATTACTCGTCACGTATAAGAAAGTTCTATGACAAAAATTTATCTTTATGTTAAAATCGTCATATTAACACTTCATCATGAGTCAGCGAAGAAGCATGAGGATTGGTATCAGAACGGTTTGAACTTTGAACTTTCGAAAGACTCGTTTGAACTTTGGAGCGGTAAATTGAGGAGTATAAGTCCGAGTACTGCGGGAAATTTAATTAGTATAGTTAAACTAACATATTTAGTACAGTTTCTATTTCTATTTGATAAATGCTGATTTTTATAGAATTTTGAGGAATATTCTTACGCTGTTTTTTTTACAGCATATATTCCAAAAATGATAAATGTTCTGTTGTGTAATTTACTTTTGACCACCGAATTTTAAGTGTGGAATGCTTGAATGTTATTTCGGAGTATAATCTATTTACGAATTTGAAAATCGTAAATTTTGAAGTTCACGGTTAATTATAAGTAGCATGAAAAATGACGATAGTTAAGATAAAAGGGGAACGGTAGAGGCATGGAAAAACACCCCGGAGACAGATAGATTTAACTGTACCGTGATGTAGCACATTCTAATTAATTTTACGTGCGTGCACTTTGAAAGCAGTGTTCGCGGAGTACTCGACTAAATAAGCTTTCAAATAAACATGTCTATAGCGCGGTAATTTTCGTGCGTGGAATTTATCGCCCCGCGCTACAGGGATTTTAGCAAAAGGAGAACACCACTGCGCGAGAAACAAGACACGGTTGTTCCCCAATGATAACATTCCCAGAGGTGTGTCGCGATAAATCCGCAGGTGAAAGTCAACATGTACCAGCGCATTCTCTCTGCTACGAGGCAAAATACATCCGTTCTCTTACAGGAGGGTCCTCGTTGTACACTGCAACACCTTACAAACTTCGTAGATGTGCATGAGCTACTTTCTTTTTTCTTTCCCTTAGAATGTTCAATTCGAAGAACAACTTTGCAAATGTACAATGAAAAATTTAATAACGTCGCATTTACAATTGTATTCTCTCATATCATCAAATATTCTATACTTTTTGTTTAACAGGGATACCTGACGTTAGTAGAAAGTCGTGAATTTTTTCATAATGCTGTTCTCCATGAGAGGACGACAATGCCGAGGGCGATGTTCGTAAAATTTCCGTAGAACATTGAAAGGATAATTGAGAATGAATATTTTGTAAACGTCTTTAGGAAACTATAAACAATCGGGGCTTTTGTTTCCTTGGAACATACGAAGAGAGTGTACGCATTTGGGATGTAATCGACAACTCGTCCGCTCCTGTTTGACTTGGCGACAGTTCGCTTAAGTCCACAGATATCGACGGTAATTTCCATCGAAATTTCAATCTCGTTTATCCGTAAAGTAACTTCCATGAGCCCCGTCGGTCGCAGTCATCCCTCACCCTCTCTCCTAGCCCCGTGTCTCACCCCCTCAGGCGATCGTCGCGGCGGCAGTGCCGGCAGCACGTATCGAATTTTAATCAATCACCGATAGAGACAGCCAATTCCAAAGCCAATTAACATATTCATTCCATGGCCACCCTCCCACCCTTTTTCCACTGATTTCAGCGAAATTCAAATTGCAATATGGTGAGTACCATTACGAGATAACGCCGACCGAGCGTGCGGTCATTACGTAACGGTCATTACCGCGGCCGTTCGTTCGCAACAATATTGCGCGAGTTTGCAAAATTTAAAAAAGAATGAGAAAGAAGGGAAACGAGAAAGAGAACGAGAGAGAGAGAGAGAGAGAGAGAGAGAGAGAGAGATCGGCAGAGAGGAAGCGAGGGAAAAATAGAGGAACGATTGTAAAAGAATCATTAAAACGTTCTCCCGTTGTACAAATGTCGATAAAATCGATATCGAAAGAACTTGTGTTTCTCTAGGATATTTAAATTTTTAACAAATAAAATGGAGTACATCAAATTGAAACATATAGACGTAAAGATCGTTGATGGGAAGTTATATTGATATTCTAAATATTGGGGAATTGAGAATTCTAAGAATTCCTTGAGTTGAAAACTTTCGAAACGTCCCCGATGTTTGCATCCATCGATATTCCTCTATGGAATTCTAGAATTCCAAGGACTCTTTGAAACTCCATCAGTACCTTTATCCTCGAGTTTACCAGAGTTCATGTAACTATCGAGACATTCAGTTATATTAATTAAATTTGAACGTGTGTGGAAAGTTTGCGAGTTTGAATGAAAATATCCATTTAATTATTTTCAATTAAGATTCAGTAATATTGAGATCAGAACGTCGTCTTTAAAGGAGCGCTCTTGATCCGTTAGTAGTTTAGGTCCGTTTATGGTCAGACAGGCTGAAAGGCGTTCGTTATAAAGAAAAGAGATGATGCTATTATAGCATCTACCAGCCATTGGATTTGCAGCACGTCTGAAAAATCAACGAGGTCTTTCAGGTGAAAGGGGAATACTGTTAGATTCCCTTGTTTCATCTTGAAGATGAAATTAAGGAAAGGAATAAAGTTATACACGACTAAGACCGCGATCTCAGCTTTCTCTTTCTACTCTACGCTTTGAAACAATTTTAGAATAGGAATTCAATGAACGACAAGGGGAAATTACAGAGATTTTTCTTCCTTTCATTCACCCTTTTTTCATCATCTCTTTATATTTTTTCCACGTATATATCACATGGAAATCTATTATTAATCGCATCTTTTAAAAGCAGAAATGTCTTGCAAATATGAAACATGGTACAGGTCGCTCTCGGCTTTCCGTTTTACTTTTGTACAATTGGCTATTTCGCACGTTTGTAACAATTCAATTTTTTAAAGAATTTTATCGCTTTTCCAAAAATGTCTCCATGCAGTCACTCACACAGTGCCTACGATTTTTTAATATTGTAATACTGTTTCTAGTATTGCCTACTAGATGTTAGAGAATCTCATATTCACAAAGAAACCACATTAACATATAATTTTTAATATTTTTGCTGTATCTATTTACTTTCGAACATTCAATATTCGCACACATTTTCAGGAATCAATTATGTGCAAAAGTCGAGGGCCGACTGTAATAAAAAATGTCATAATATTTTTAAAAAAGTGAATTTTGATATCACGTTCGATAAGCTTCAACTGGACTACTAGCATATTAAAAAATAACTTGTGCCACTCCATACAACTGGCACAGTTTTATTTCTGCCGCAGACTTTCGCCATGATTTTTTTAATCCAGACGCTTTCAATGTTTTCAAACAAAAAATTGAGTACGAAACCGTCCGAAGCTAATTATAAACGAAAACAATGTCGGCACACGAAATAAATGTAAAACTCCGTATCACTGACAATCAGCCTCATCGACGAAATGAAAGCATACAAAGAGTTCAATCGGTAGAGTATCCCCCATTTTGCCATTCACTCAGGATCAGTGGTAATTCGTTTCCGATTATATGGTAACTTGGATGTAAATAATATTTTAATTAAAATATCAAATAAAATGACACGCAAGGAGAATGAAATCGAACCACCCCTCTGCACGAGCGACATATACACGACGCACGGATGAACGCGTATAATTTAACGATACATCCAGCCTGGAACTAACGTGTATGCATATACTCACACAAAGCCAGTACCAGTATCGATGGATTACGGATTATCGGCCCGAACGTGGACACCCTATTAGCAGATTACCGCGCGGCCTGGAAACAATTTTCCACGGCCACACTTTCCATCTCCCTCTATCTACCCTTCGCATCTCTTTCCACTTCCTTTTTTTTTGTCCATCGAGTGTCGAATTATTCTTTTTCCTCTTTTTCCGGCGTTTCGCAGCTCCATCAGAAACGGAATCCACGGCTGGGTGAGTACTTCCATCCGTACGAGAGCTCTCACCCTATCGGGGGTGAATGCGGAAGGAAGGGATTGTAAAATTCTGTTTCTTTTATCCTTGCGCAGTTTTGTGCGATTTTCGAAATATCGAGATATGTGTATGCATACCTCGATTGGCAAATGGAAATCTATTTTGACGGAAATGAGTAGTTGCACGCTCGTTATGATTTCAACAAGTTCACTTGATTTAGCGCGTAAAACGTAACAATTCCTCTCAATAATATTTATCGCGGACTGTTTATATTCGACTTTGATGAATTCGGTGTTTGTCCATATTGAAACGGGTTTTTATTTTTTTTTGGAATGTATTTTGGCGAGTTGCGCTGAAATTGCTGTGTTATTCGGTAACGATGGTAGAGAGGATTTCAACAGTGAGTGCATTAGGGATGAGCTTTTGAACAGATTGAAATTGAGATTTCTGTGGCGTGTTTTGCAAATTATCCTGCGGAAAAGTGCACAACAGTAACGATTTCACTTATTAATGCATTGTGTTATAACGCACTAACAAACAATAACTACGTAGCCGATGTTCACAGCAATATACGTTGGACATACATACTCGGCTTCGATACAGAAAGTTTTAAACAGAATATCATTGTATATCGATGCCCATACACTCAGAATCGAACAACCATCCGAAACCAGGAGTGTAGTTTATAGTTTCAAAATGTATTCGCATAAACGAACGCACTGTTATAACTTTGCTTTGAACAATTAAACCACGAAACATAAGAACATGCTTTCAACACAATTCCAGTAAATGAATTGTTCTTCTCTACATCGAATACAAATAAAATATTTTCTGTTCAATGGACCTCATGCGGAAACTGCCATTAATACCAATTACAAATTCTGTGTTCTCCATGACCTAACCCTTTTAGTGTCGATCAAAAAACTTAATTGAATAAATGACTAATGTAGTTGCAAATAAAAATAATTGTCATTTGACCATCGTTTCATATAGAATACGAAATATGTAGCATAAATTGTATATTTCCAATTATCTGTCATAAAATTACTGTGGAAATTAAATAATAATCCTGCGATCTCTGACGCCAGGATTGTGGCCAACACTAAAAGGGTTAAAGTAATCGACATGCAGATTTCTAAGGGGTGATCGTCTGTAAGAAGTCAGACTATCGAATTCAAATTCTCATCATCTGTACAAGACATTCTCCAGATTATAATTCAAAATGCGATGCCTCAAATCTATACCCATTTAAACCTTGAAAACCTTAGCGAAATGACCGTAGCACTTAAAACCAATAATAAAAAAAGGACAACTACAAGAATGCAGCGCATTAAGGAACATTAAGTGAGATAGGAAGGAATATATTCCATCTGCGTGGGATTAAAGGCGTTAAAATTAAACGGTTCTTCATTAGCGGAATTCGGGGAGCCTGAATTTGGCCGCAAACAGATTAGAGGTGTGCTCCTTTCCAGCGCATTGCTCCTCGAAAGTAATTGCCTACACGACGCCAAGGCAAGCCACCGGAAATGGGACACGCCGCGTAAGCTCGTTCTGCTTTTTCGGCCTCCCCTTTCCACCTCGAAGATGAGCCACCACTACCACCTGTACAGGTTACCTGACTTCGACCTCCTAACTTTGTCGAGATAATGAAACTCAGCGAAAGACGTTGCGTTGGTGGCTTTAATTTCATCAGTGTGTGCACTGTCTTTCCGCGGCAATTCCAATTTGCCTCCTCTAACCGCCGTGCACGGTGGTATGCTTGAGATCGTTAGAAAAAGAAAAGAAGAAGGAAGAAAGGAAGTGGCTCCGCACCAAGGAGGATTATCAGGCTTACGGAAATTGGGAAAGAATGGAATTGCCAGTGGAGTACAGGTAATTTTATCCGTGTACCTGCACGGAGCCAGTCGAATTTGCTAATTTCGAACAACCCTTCGCGTGAAAACGTTTCAAATTGATCCAAGTTTTTCGATCGTGCCACAGAGTGAACAGGATTTCCTGTATGTTGATATCGGGGATGATTTTGTGGGAGGAAAGATCCTTATTCCTGGAATTGGGATTTTAACCCTAGATCACTAACCTTCGTCGATTCGACGACACGGATTTAATAAGTATGCCATATTAGTTAAAGTTATCGTAATAAATAAATACCTATCTTTAATAGTAGAAAAAAAACATGTTTAAATTTTATTTAAGTAATACCCTTTAATCCCTTTTGTAAACACCGTGGTCGAAGAGACAAAGGTTAGTGTTAAGCGTCGAAAAATAAGGTTAGTGATCTATGGTTAATGAGGTTTCTGGAGAATAGAAAATCTAGTTTCTTTATGTTTAAAGATGTTACAAAAGTAAGTTTTTGGTAGGATGTTATTTTTGTAAAAGAATTTTCTTCCATTGCTTACTGGTTTGTTAGTTGTACAGATGAAAAGTGATAATTAAGTCTTAAATCGATTTCTGCAAAAATAATACTTCTTCGCTTACACATTTTGTTACCACAATGTTTTGTTAATCTCTTGCATTGCAAACATTGAAAGTATTTAACCCCTTAAGGTACAATAATGTGACACTCGTGACTATAAATGGAATAGGAAATTTTAATGTCTTCCAAAAAGTATTAAATTAAAAATATTACGGGGCCACGAAACGGTCTTATTATTAATTATACGAAATATCAAAAATCAGTCAGAACTTTCAATTTTAGGAATGAATTCTGAGCTGTTGCACACGCAGATAAGAAATGAAGGGATTAGAAGTGCAAGGGGTTAACGACGTTTATTACCAACGTTGTTAATAATTACTCTGTGCTATTTAAAATCTGGAAGGAAAGTATATTTATAATCCCCATGGAAATCTTTCAGAATTTTCTTTGCTCGTGTTACCTTCGTGAGAGTTTTACGTAGGCGACGTAAGAAATGCAACGACCGGCCGGATAATGCACAAGATACGTTCGTAGAATGTAAAGCATCTAAACGGGGTCAATGAGAAAAACAATGAAACAATCTCAAAACATTGCATAATTCATACGCTGTATGTAATAACTGAACGCATGGGTTGTGCCGGATCATGAACGCATTAATTCTACTGTCATCTGACATCGCAAAACGTAAGGAAACGCGGTCAATTTTCCAACAAAGGAATTTTACCGAACTTCCATTATAATATAACGTCACTTTAACCCCTTCGGATCAAGCTCTACTCGACACAGCTTTTTACTTTATTTTATTTTTTCAACATTTAGTATCAGCTTTTCAATTTCACAATGATTTTGCAATATCACCAAAATATTCGTCAATACTTACAGTTATTAGTATCATTAAAAAGGGAGTCTAGCCTATAATAGAAAATATTGTGAAATTAGTTTTATTTACCTCACTACAAAATTAACAAAATGATTCGGTCCGTAAAGGATTAACGAGACATTTTTAAATATTAAATATTACTTGAATAACGTAAAATGAAATAGCAGCTATAAACGTTTCATTGCACATAAATTTATTTATAGTCAATGTATAATTTTAATATAACTGCATTACATAAATAAAGAGAAGTTTTTATTTGCAAGAAATTTGTAATTGGCAACGATAATTAAAGGTCAATATTGTAAGAGGAATTCCTCTTACATTTTATTTGCTCTTACCGATCCTCGGAGAAATCAGTGCTCGATAAAACAAGTACAAGTTGAATTACTTTACGTAAGAAAACATAAAGTGGCGATATTGCGTTATAGTTTATAACAAGTTACCAATAAAATCGTGGACGTAGAAAAGTTTTCTGTATCCTGTTTGTCTCGTGTAGCAAGATTTTCACGAAGTGCATTCGATCGACCTACTGACCTTCTCAGGATTTCTCTTGAGGACCATTCGTTTGCATTCATGAAGGAAGATGTCCGTCTACGACAACACCACGTTGTTGTTTTTTACATCCTTTTTAATTTTTGTAAAAATAAGGTCAACAGATTTGCTACTCTCCTACTTCAAGGAGGTGTCGTGCTTGGAAAAATTAAGAGATCCATTCTTTTGTTGGACGTTGCTGTGGTGCGTGGCATTGAGAAAAAATGCTCATTGTAAAAGTACAAAAGAAACGCGAAATTACTATATTTACAAAAAAGAAAGAACTCATTCCTCGTATTTCTCAGAATCGATGAACTCCTTGTTGTTTCATATCAGTTTGAATAGTGAAACTCTCTGATAATGGGCATTGTTCATGAAAATTCGATTACATTGTATCGTTGAATTCTTGATTTGTCGTAATCAGGTTAATGAGACATCTTTATTATATTCGGAAATATTTTTACGGTTTGAAAAACATTTCAAGAAAGAACGGAACGTTTCTTTTTTAGAAGTACAGCTTGTAACGTGTATTTTGCAATCTCTCGATTCAATGAGTTGAACAAAAGTGTCTTTGCATTATTTGCAGCTTACTGATTTGGAGGATACCTGACATTTTTGATCTTTGATATTGCATTTTCCCTATGGAGTTTGCAAAAATAATGATACTCGAGTCAATCTGTGCAATCCAATTAAGGCATTTCCTCGTATCGAAAAAAGAATAATGGTCGCTGCCGATACTTCCGCGCTATTGATACAGGTATTAATAACGTAAAAAATGTCGTGCTTCGACAAAGGAAAAATGCACATTTCTGAATTACGTTTAATTTACATTTACGAGACCGAGCAGCCGTTTAATCCTACAGCCCGTAATCCGGAATTCCCACCGCAACGCGTACAATTTTATATCCCAAATATTAAATGCAGCCCTTAAAAACGCAGATATAAAGCTGAAATAATACAACCGCGAAAAATTACGTTTCCCCCAATTAACTACGTGCACGTCGAAAAATGTTGAAAAAGAGGAAGAAAACTTTCAAAATCTCCAAATATAACATCCCTCCCAATTAACATTATTCACGAAATCAGATTTACCTTAAGGTAGTTCTTGCACTTGACCAAAGTCTGCAAATAAATCTAATGTTAAAATATGATGTTCTTGAGATTGTCACGAACAAGTTACAAGCAAAAAAAAGCTCTGTTACCGAGCATTTCGATGAAAAAATCGAATTTAAAAATACAGTTTCATACATTGACGTAAATGAGAGTGAGAGAGAGAGAGAAATAGTACTTCCGACTTTATCGTTCAATTTTCCAATCTTCCATACTGCAAATACTTACGAAAAACGAGATCATTAATTCGGGAACGTTTTCGAATAGATATTTCACCAAAAAAATTGCAGCTGCCGAATATTTAATAAAGAAATTATTAATTGAAAACTATAAAATCATGCATTTCACGTTTAAAATATGGCCACTGTTTGTGAATGTGAGTGTGTGGCAACGCCGCATTGTCGATAAGTACGCGTACATCAAATTTAAAGTTTTTAAATTATAATTATAATCAATACTTCAATAAATTATCATTCGTTTTATAGAAATTCAATGGGGCCCATTCATAGCACCCATAAAATCCGCTCCTATGTGAAAGAACTACCTTAATATTAAAAAGAAAAAAAAAAAACAGACGAAATTTTCAAACTTATTAACTATCGTTACAAAATATTATCTTTCCATTGCCACGGAAGTCTTTGCACGATCCTCCTACACCAGGCTGCCGTGAAGTAATCTGTAGATCTTCATTTCAATCTCGTCCACGTTGACCGAACATCTCCATTCCCATCGTCGACGTTGCACGTCATGGCAGAGTAACCATATTCGAATTACGTTTCAGTAAATTGAGTAACATCTCCGAGTTTTCCCTCGTACTACCAACAGACGAGGATATTTCCTACGTCGTCACCAGAATCATCATCCTTTCTGATGCTACCTATCCACGGGAGAGCGATACGGTGTCCAACGGGAATTGCTTGAAAATACAAGCACAGAATATATGCAGGACGAATAAAGCACCGTTATCCGAAACCGCTGTGGTTACGCCACTTAACAGATTGCTTATCATCATGCCGGTTGGCGTAGATAAGAAAACCACCTCCGTTGGTTGCAGACAAAGGATGAAATATAACATCACGGTGCTTCGTGAAGTTTCACGTAACTATACTTTTAAAAAACGTATACCTTTAACACCGTTTCGTTCCATTGGGACTGTATACCTGTTGATAGGCAGGTGGTAATTTTCCCAGCAGGCTTTCTTCCGTGCGATAACGCCGTCACCGTAAACACTGTCGTAGGATCGCTAATAAAAACATAGACTATATTTATTTTGACGTAAGCGTTGCACCATAACTTATAGAAAGTTTGAATCATTTCTCGTCCTGTCGTGCATAATTGGAATAAACAAAGCTGTAAATAATTCCTGAAGTGTATATTGTGGGGATTTAATAAATCCCGCGAGATAGAACGACCTAGAAAGATCCACCATAAGATAATTGACTGACGAGACGAACGTCGACGAACGTCGACGAAACGTGGACGAAAGGGTAATTAGAGACTAGACCAACGTATAGACGATTAGACGAATAGAATTAGAGACTATTAGACGAACAGAGTTATAGACGATATAATTTATATTTTATATTATTTAGAATGTGTATGTTTTAGAATAGTGCATTCCTTAAATTTCACATTAAAGGGTCTAGCAGGATAAGGACGTCAAAAGTGCCCTTGAGCCGATTTTATTCGACGATGGGTCATTCGATAGGTGATCATGAAAAACCATTGTACACAAATTTTCAATCCGATACCTTCTCCGGCAGGGTAGATCTAGGGTAAAATCAAAAAATCAGTTTTTGCCTCATTTTCCCCACTTAATGAGGTGCAAAAATTCTGATACATTCTAAACATGAATGCACACGTTAGGAATTTTTTTCAGATTTTTCCTTTGCAAGTTCTACGCACGAAAAATGAAAAACCAACAAAAAATTTTTAAACATCAATTTTGTATTGAAATTTTCCGAGCACAACTTTTTCCTTTTTACAGTAGTTGCCTAATATTATCATTGTTTCCACTTGTATATATCCATTTTAAGCATATTTGTAATAAATATGCCACAATATGCGTTCTATATAAAGAAGAAGAGAAAGTACAAGAGAGAAGGAGGGAAAGAGAGAGAATCTCTGTACAATTGCCACCCTATTTCGGTAACATGGCCACAGAGCTATCCAGCAGAGCCACAAGATATATAGCTCTTCCTCCAGAATGATCCTCCCGCCTTGAAAGCACAGATATCAATTTTATGTGTCGGTAGAACGATATCGAGCGTACTACTCCTACCCCGATCTCGGCCCTTGTTTATGGCTGTATTAATTATTCGTATCGCGTATATCCCGAGAGCTGGCTTGTATTCCCGCACGGTGCAATTGCAGTTGTAATGCATACACGGTCGGTCATCCTCCTCGACCCTCATCCTAACGGTCCTCCTCTTACCCGCGATGCTTTAAAGGAGCACGTTCCATTTGCGTGCCGTTTACAACTCGGTGAGCCGTTTACAGCTGTCTGCCATCTATGCCATTTGCTGTATTAACTTCGCGTGAGATCCATCGTCGTTATTGCGAAATTCGATAAGGGTGATCGAATTCTCGCATTCGGGGCAACGAATATCGACGATGTTAATCTGCACTGGCTGAAATTGCAAGAGGGACTTTACTCCGTTAAGCGGCCTGAGGTGAAATTGCTACCGTGAGTCAAGGTGATTTGATTCAACTCCTTGGCTTTTAGATATTTTTAGGGTTTAAGATATATATTCTGTATTTTAGGACGAAAATATATTATACGTGGTAACGTGACAGTTTTAAAGAGAATTGATACTTTTAATAGATGACCAAAAATTTGATAATAGAGATTTAGTAAGTTCATGACGTTTTGAGAGTACGATACTATTTTCAGGATTCACTTCGCTTAATTGTGTCTTCTTCTCTTCACTCGGGGTAGAGTAATAATAATTTCCAGAATTATTTTAAGATTGGAATGTTAAATTCATTGTCCTTAATTTATAACGGTCAGGAGCTAATATTGCAGTGTTTCCCATAATAGTTATCGAATTCAGTTTACATCCTTCCGTTATATAATGGTTAGCTATATTAAAGTAGTTAGAAATCATCGTTATGAGATCGGTATTATCAGCTAAAATCTTCTCTATTCTCCAACATACCTAGAGAATACGATTGTCGCATTGTCACCAATGGCAATGCAAGATACGCACTAGTATAGCGATAAAACTGCTCGAAATTCTCTATCTTCATCCCTTCCTCTTTCCTTCTTCACTCTAGCGTCTCGTAAACGCGAAAAGCGCATCGTCGGATTTCATGGAAACGGCACGAATCCATTTAATATATCGCAAGACCCAAGGTAGCACACGTTACCGAGGAAATCGTTCGATCTGCGAGAAAAATCTTGGCGTAAAACGACTTTCAGGAGCCATCGTATCAGTCGGCGTGAGACTCGGTTACTGGCCTAACAATTTCATCGCCATCGATAAAGAGAGCGATATGAAACGAGAGCACGATCGTGCCGCGTAAACAACTTTTTCAGAACTTTATCGTCCACTCGTGTACTCGTTATACCTTCCCTTTGCAAGCGGGCGCATATTTGAAGTTACGTCGACGGTAAACGTTTACGTACGTAATCTATTTGTTTCATGCGTGTGTAGTCGTTGCGTGCAATTATTCGCGACATATTTTCCCTGTCAGGAACAACGGCTGTCGGTAAAATTTCCCGGCCATGGAATCATTTTTAACTCCGCTTGTTGGGTTGCGGGTGTTTGGTCCTGAGGACATTCTGAAAAAAGGGCAACCTGTTGGGAAGAAAAATTGCAATAATTCGGATAAATTCATTTTGTTGGGATTTTTAAAAAAGTGGACATTTCGAAAAATTTTGATATGGGAGGTGATAAATGGGATATTTATCGTAATCGTTGCAGAAACTGATTTATCAACTTCCTATTAATATCATTGTATTATTAGGTAAAACTCTGTATTCTCTTTTTGTTCCGATGGCAACAGTGTTGTCAATGTTGTTGTTTCGTTTTTATATTTCATAGTCGATTGCCCGTGGTTACAGTTAGTTAAAGTTGTTCATCGGCTGTGGTAGGTACTTATTTTCTTCAAGTAAACGTACGTTCTCTTGCAACGTACCCTAAAAATGTCAATAACACAGACAAATATTTATGGTAATTTTAACTTTAGATCTACCAAGGTGGTCGAAATGAGTTGTTCTGAATTTTTTGTATGTGTTTGTGAAATGTTAACGCTGCTTCTCTTTCGATTTTCTACATTTACCGAGTATACTGTACGGAATTAAATCGATCATTAATTAACCCATTAAGGACCAAGCATTGAAATGAAGAAAGAAATTTATAACTAGTTTTTGGGTTACATAATGTTGCGTTAACGCAACTTTGGGCTTACGTGGTATCTTACAGTGCATAAATATGTTCTTTTACTATGACATAGGTTTAAACATCAATTAAATGAATCTGATTCCCCGAAAAAAAATTAGAAGTGAAATGTTTCGTTAACGCAACTTTGGGCCTTAATGGGTTAAATTGCCTCCTCCATCTTTTTTCTCCCGCCGTATTTATTTCACATTTTGAAATATATTGAATTCAGTTAGTGTTAATCCAACTTTCGCACTTTACACGAATCATTTTCCTTGACAATATTATACCACTGTAAAACCGAAATTCACAAGATCGTATGTACAGACACAACGAGTAACATCGAAGCGGTATCGATGCTCGTACAAGAAATACTCAAATATCTCATTACGTGTCTGTTGCATCCTGAAATAATATACAATCACCGCAGCATTGGTATCGGCTGCACAAGGTTCGGATAACAATCACTATATTTTCAAGCTCGAATAACTGGCCCTCCCGGTTAGAAATTCTAATCCGTTCGGAAGTGCAAACGAAAACGAGACTGGGTACGTTACAGTATCAGAATAGCGAATTCATTTGGCCGCTTACGTATGTTTGCACTCTGCGTGCATATGCACCCTCGTAGTTTCGGCAACAAGCCAATCCGTTTGGAGATCCCAGGTACGTTTGTCGTATTCGCGGTTGATTTTCGACCTCGACGTTCATATTTCAATGCGGACTCGACGCTCCTCGTGAAACGGCGTGTTTCCACGATTTCGATCGATCTGAAAGGAAGGGTGAGAAAGGGACGATAGAGAGAAATATAGCGGGAACAGAGGGAACACGAGGGAAAGGGAAATGGTAGAGGGCGAAAAGGGAGGTACGAGCGACGAGTAGTGCTTCCATTCAGATTTAACGCTGGCATTTACATTTAGAGGAGCTTCTCGGCGGACTGTTGTTTACTAATCGGATCCGGAAAATGGTGCTCGAGAGCCGTGAGATTCGTTCTTAACGCTGTAAACACGTTCCAATGACCATCCGATGCTCCGTCTGTGTCCGAGCTTAACAAAACCACCGTCTGCATTGTTTGCCGTCTCTCAGTCCTACGAGTAGATTTTTCCACTCACCGTTGAGGAACTTCCGTACGAGGGGCATACTTCAACGGAGCTTTTCGCTCGTTAAGAGTCCATGCTTTTTCTCTGGCTCTTCGTTCTTCTACCGGAATGGAGATTAGAGTTCTCTCCGAGCATTCTTATCAAAGTAGGAACAAGTTTTACGGTAATTGTCGGCATATTTTGACACATATTTTTTTTTTACTCAGTTGAATATCCATTGTTTTGATTTATAATGAATTTTCTGCGTCATAGAATGAGGAAATTGTTATATTATCAAGTTTTACGGAGAAACTTTGGAAAATTGTAGTTGCTCCGGGGGATTTCGACAACACGTATTTTGAGAAACCATCCCCTTTAAACAGAATTTTTATATTAGAGACTATTAATGAATAAAGATCGGGATTTATGTAGGGATGTGTGTGTAAATGAGATGAGACAAAGATAGGACAACGTGTATTTAAGAGTGTTTTTAAAAACGGATGCAGGAGTTAGTCGGAAAAGAACGTTTGAAGAGATCGATAGCGTTACCACCGTGAAAGATTATTTTTCTATTGTACATTTTTCATTTTATTATTTGAATTAATTATATGTTACAGAATACGATCGGTGTATCCTACATTTAAAGGATTATTCAATGAATTCCAAATGAGTAAAATATAATTGTAAGATTTGTAGAATATAGCATACATTTTTTAAACATGGAGTTTCGTATTTATTAATATTCCAAATGTTTCATATTGACAGAAAATAGTATTTTAACTAACAATGGAACTTGTTACAGTTACTGGCCGGGAACAACAACCCCTACACGGAGAAAGAGCAGATATTCGATCCAGCGATCGTGGCGACGAAAATCCGCTTCATCCCTTACACTTCCCACATGCGCATGGTATGCATACGAGTGGAGCTTTATGGCTGTCCATGGACCGGTGAGTAAAATTTATGTGCACTCTTCTTCTCTTTCCGTACTACGTCATCTCCTATATTTCTTCTTCGGGACAAAGTGCCGTGGCGGCCATTTGAGAAAGCCATTTTCCACTTTCAGACTTTCCGTTAGCCTTCACCGTAACGATAATATGCTTTCTTTCGCGGAATCGCGATTGTTTCTTTTTCCGTTCGATTAGTTCGTTCCTTTTGCACGAACGGGACGATGTTATTGCTGGGAAATCTTCAATTTGATTTCGGAAAATTCGAGATATTCGCTGGAGTCTCTTTGCGACATTTACGAAGAAAACGAAAAACGTACAAGTCCCAAGTGAGATGGTGTCTTTGAAGGGGATCTTTTACATTGGTTATATGTATGTACGTTTTCTTGTGGCTCTACGATGACTCGCAACCAGTATATGTCGATCGTCCAAGTCACAGATTAACGGAGATTTACGAGGAAGATTCGAAGGTGCTGCAGCTGGGCCTGCGTTAAGCCACCCACCGAAATAGCTTGAATTCCGTGAAACAAACACCTGTATTGGCAGGAATTTGTGAAACGTTCGTCGTTAATTCTCAGTAGCTTACAGTGTTTTGGTGATTAAATCACGTGTCTTACCACATTCGAAAAGACTATAGATTTTTGTCACATGGCATCTACACATTTTGGGAAATATACAGAAATATGTACAGGCGTTCTTCGACTTTCGCACATACTTAGTTCCTGAAAATGTGTGCAAATGTTGTATGTCCTTTTTATTAAAATGAATCATTTCAAAATTATTCATTTTTAATGAAGTTATAAGTTTTTTATTCAATTTATTAATTTTTATAAATAGTTTAACCGAAATTGCTGGCACTGTAGAGTGATACAGAAAAAACATTAGCAATTGTATTTACTCATCAGTATACTTAATTAAGATAATAAGGAATGTTTCAGAGCTTTCACATTGTTCCTTTGTAAACTTGAGATTGTAACCTCCAGTAAACAATACTAGAGACGATATTACAATATTAGAAAACTTTTAATGTTGTTTAACCCAGACAATGTGCATGTGGGCGAGCAACTTCCAACCTCGTTGGAGCGACTAATTATGGAACTAAATGCAACTAAAATGGAAGCGAACAATTTTTGCAACATCGAGAAAGATCTTTAAAAAATTGAATATTTAAAAATATGCGAAATAGCGAAATGTACGAAAGTCGAGGTCAGCCTGAAATATTTACTGTATGATAATTTCCAGTGTGTCTATACTGAAGTAGATGGGATTAGAGAATCTCCTTTTTTATTATTTATAAAAATTGGCAGGACTCGTGACATCCTAACATCAAATATCAATTCAACTGGGACATTCTGTCAATAAAAAGTAACTCAATCGTATCATTTATCGTTTAAATATTGCAATCCACTTGCGGTGCAAAACACCATGCCTCGAATATCCAACTAATCGTAGAACCGGATCTCGTTGATCTGTTTATCCTTTCAAACGGTACCGTAAACTCGAAGGATCTGCGGACCGTACCATAAGAAATATTTGCACGAAGAATATTTACTTTTCATTATCGAGGCGCGGTTTTCATGCGCACACGTTTCGGCTACGTCGAATGAACAGTTTACCGTAAGTCTGTCCTTTTTCACGTGAAAAACGTTTTCACTCCGACGTTATACCGTAGCGAATAATAACGTCGTAACGACATTCGCATATTCAATTTCGTACTAGCCGCGTAAGCAATTACCGTAACAAGGACGAAATATTTTCCATATGCCGGCCCCTCCCGGTGATTGTAGTTGAAATTACTGCAATTGCAGTGCGTGCTCCGGCAAAATGTTGCCGTAACTCGAGGACGGTATGCACATATATACCTACACATGTATATATGTATATGTACATGTGAATATATTTTATATACATACACTTCTTTGCGGTATTTTTTAGTCTTTTCTACGCGAATAACTCCATGATAAATATAGAGACGTATTTTTTATTACGCTTGAAATTTATTGTTCATACTGCTATCGAAGAAGGGTATGGACAGAGAGGGAAAAAGAGAGAGATGTTTGGCACTCTTTCTAGAATGCTTGTTATGCTTAAAATGGAGTTTTCAAGCTTCCCCCATGGTTTATGTAAACGACGAATCTCTTCTGCAATCGGATTTTCGGCTTCTCCGTTTTCCATTACGAATAAATACGCTTTAGTGCTGTCCGACGAAGCAGTAGAAATGCATTTAAAGAGTCGTGGATTTTTCACTCGTAAACGATGAAACTTGTACCTGCCCTCTTTTTATTGACGGCCGTCAAGTTTTCCTATGATATTTCTTTCATTGTTAAATGTATCGGTTCTTCGTTGATACGTCTTAGAATAGGAAGGAAATAAAATAGAACACGGACAGTATTTATTTCCTGTCGTTTAGCCGATACAAAAATATACACGTTCTTCCTCCACGTTGTTTCGATACTTTTGGAACTGTGTCGATTGTTAACTTCTATGTATTTCCTTCAATCGTTCAAAAGTATTGAATTCATCCATATTATTCTTATCGACTCCTAAAATACAATTTCATTAAACATAAGATAATCAAAATTTTATCTCATTAAAGAAATCTTTATACAAATTAAACATAATTGTTCGTATTCTTATAACTGCTGAAATATTTATAAATTCCGGATAAAATAATTATCGTTCGTTCTAGACATTTATCGATTTAATATTAGAAATGATTTGAAACCTTGCTTGGCAACTTCCTGCTGCCACTGACACGTAAATAACTTTCTCGATATAACGAGAAAGCAATTAGACTCGGAAGAACGATCGCAAACAATAGCTCTAAAATTCTCTCTCAACCTTTCTTCCACTTTCATCAGAAGCAACGAAACCTCGCCTTTCTTCAACGCACACAACGTCCGATCGTAAAATCCACTCGTATAAATTATACATGGGGAACACGTAAATAACCGTAATCGACCTAGAGGCGACGACATCGGGATTTGAAATTTTTCTCCCCCGTTTTCTCACAAGGACGTGCACTTTAGCCATATAACCGGGTGCAATCTCATCACGTATCGTACGGAATAAAATGTCCTTACACCGCCTTCACGTAACAGGCCAATGATACATAGTTCAAGAACAGTGAACCTTACACCTTCCACCCCCTTTGCGGTGTTAAATTCACGTTTCTTCTTCCAGAAGGCCTAGTCTCGTATTCCATGCCCCAAGGAATTAAAAGGGGCTCTGAGGTTGACCTATCCGATAGGACGTACGACGGAAGGGAAGAAGGAGGTTACCTCTCCGGAGGACTGGGTCAACTCGTCGACGGGCAAAAGGGCCCCGACAACTTCAGATTGGACGTCAGTGGCAATGGGAAAGGTAAGGTACACCATGGCTGCGTGCCGTGGCAAGATTAGCGCTCGAGTTAGATCGTGTCTAGATTAACTCGATAGAGTCGTTTCTCTATGGTGCTGTTACTTTGCGAGCTATTGGTCTCATCATTCATTTTCTCCTTGGCCTCGTTTTTTCTGTTTCTTTTGATTTTTTTTTCATCTGTTCATCCTTCTTTTTCAAGTCCATGTACATCCTTTCTCTCCATTTTCTTTCGTTGTAAGCACGGTCCCGTAGATCCTAGTATTCCACGTTTCGCTTTGTAATTTAAACGAGTCAATTTGAATCGTCGAAAAATCCAATGAGAATGCCAACGGGACTGCATTATATCGCTCCTCTAAATTAACAATTTCTACGGAATTAGTACGACCCGGGAGGGAAAGGATTCTCGGGGGCGTTATTAAATTTAAATTGTAAATCCATCTCGCACCGTCGATGGAATTACATTTGTTGGACGTTGTTGAACTGCCGTCGGTTACAGGGGTGTATTGAAATTTCTCCTGGAATTAATTTAACACGCTGCAACCGAGGCAAGGAACGGAGAAAGAATGCTCGACTAGAAGTGGATTGTTTTCACGCCGTGAAACTCCAACCAGCCATGTTAGAGTGTTTGCGCAAGAGCGCGTATATGGACTAGGAAACAATCGCTGATGGTGTTTTTTTTAAATGGTTATCAACTGAAATCTCAGGAAAAATTATAAATTTGTATCCCGGATGAGGCATATTTATTAAGTATTTTAGAGCAGGATAGTTTAGGATTACAATTATATTTCTGTTAAATTTCAGTTCATTTGCAGAAATGTCAGCAAAATAGGGCAAGCGTGATGAAGTGTAATTGTTTTTAGACTGAAACACATTGTCCGCGTGTTAATTATGTGGCGCGTTGAATGAAAGGTAAACGACACGAGTAGCAAAATAGTTTGAACCATGAAATAGTCATTTTAAAAATATGCAGTCTGTGTGGTATAATTAGTGAAATATCTAGTGTAATAATATAAATTATATTTCAGTTAACAGACTCTTGTTATTAATAGATTTGTTTCTTCGGCGATGCGTATCGATCGGTATTTTATCATCGCTGAACAATTTCCCGCGTTTATCGGTTTTCTCAATATTCACACCTTACGATTCTAACATTTCTCATTAAATACTATTTATAGGAAAACTGAAAAGCATCGATAAAGTCAAAGTTAAATTCTCCTGGTTTCCCTGCAATATAGTATAATTTTAAACAAATATATTCAAACTTTGAGCTCAATTTTAACAGCGATTGCACCTCTATCTATACCTGCGCCAGGAAGCGACTTACTACATTTAAAGTTGAAGTTTCATGCTTCCAATTAGTCGCTCCAATAACTGACAAAGTTCTTTTTCTAATTTATTACATAATATTTCATAACCTCCATGTTTTGGAACCCATCTAAAACTTTAGATCTCAGATCAAATGACCATACGAGTTAAATTCGAAAGCTGCAAAAAAAGAAAGGAGAAAGAAAGATCGACCGGTAGAGTCGGTGGTTGCATCTGCGAGCGAATTTCCACCCACGGATCTGGCAGTTCCATCCTGAAGTCGCCATAGTTGGAACGAAAATAAAATTTTCCTTCCAGCGTTTCCAGGTGCACCCTGAGAGCATGGAAGGGGTAAGAGAATTCAGAAGAGCCAGCTACCCGCTAGAATCTCTCGGACTCTCGAAGCCAAACGTGTTCCATGCGGCACTCGAATCTGTTCCAATTTACATTTATATTGAACCGCGAGTTAGACTCCGAGAGCAACCGCGCTGCTGTTTACCGGCTTTCCGGCTACATTTGTGTCTTTCCATTTACGCCATGGGACAGCCGAGCATAGTCGGAAGCAACGGCACTTCCACCTTCTTAAACTTTTAAACCCGCCGTGGTTGCGTACAACTCCTCCCTTTCTCCCACTTCATCCTGACTCTCTTTAAACCCGGAAACTGCGGCTTTCTATTCGTCTTTCTTCTTTCCTTTTTCTTCTACTCCAATTGTGACATCGATAGTTCATTGACGAACCCATTACATCGCGATCATTCCCTATTCGTGCAGGATACTTCAATATTTTACGTGTTGCAAAAACCAAGATTTATACCATTGATAATTTTCGAATCAACTAGAAATTTCACAATAGTCTCAACCACATAACGTTATAGCATATTGTCAAACTGAATTCTCATATTCCATGAAAGTTTATTATTTTACCCCTTCGCAAACTTTACGATACTCCTATGTTAATTGCTTTAACCATAAATCGCCCCAACAATGTTCACTGTTCCGTGTAAATGTAACCTATAGTGGAATACGATCGCGATAGAATGCACTTGCAATTTTCTGATAGAATAAACGTTACGCGAAATTTCATTACATTAATTAAATAGTTGAAACCGGTCCGATGGATCGATTTTCGAGGGATGGAAGATACTCCAGATTGTCTGATATAGCCAAATCCCTCTTTACGAGCTCGTTGCGCGCTCCAGAGCATACAGTTACCAAAACGGTTTCACCGAGAAAGTCATCAAGCCCGCGTAGTTCGACCTACCGATAATACTCCACGGGGTGGTTATCTTACGACCCTTGTGAATGTTCAGAATTGATGGTGGATACTGGACCGAAGGCGGTGGCGGCGACGACAGGAAACTGGAAACTATTTACTCCAGGGAGTGGTATTAAGGGTATGAGGTTTATATGAAAGCGGATAGATCCAAACGATATAATACGAGGCTATACAACAACCGATGGAATATCTTCGTCGGGAACGGAAGGGACGAGAATCATTGGCGTTGCAGGAAAATCCGACGATAAAGTCCCATATAAACGCAAAACCCGATCGGTATTCTTGTAACTTTTAATAAGCTTTATCGAGTCCCCTTTTTCTCTCTCTTTTTCTGCCTGCACGTCGATGGGAGATATCCCTGATACTCCTTCGAGGATGTCGAAATAGAGCAGGCTTGTGACAGCACACCGGAGACCCTTCGGTGTTTCCTTTCTTCTCTTTTCTTACGTTTTTATTCTCACTCTTTCTCTCTTGTTTTCTCCCTGGGAGATTTCGTCGAGCACGGGAGATAAAAGTACGAAGGATTTATAGCTAAAAGAACAGATCTTTGCGAGCTACTGGGCCACGGGAAAACTGTATCAACTTCTCACGATCTATGATGCGCTGTGTTAGGGAGAGGAAGAAAAGAAATTGGAACGTAAACAGAGGAGACGAGAAGGGAATTCGATGGAAATATTGTCCACGGTGTTATTTCGCGTTAAGTATGCTCAGGGATTTCGGGATTTATCTTGCGTATTTGGGGACGACAATGGTTCGTGAAAGCAGGTATTAGGTATACACTTTGGTATACAGGTACCTCTAAAATTAAACAATTTGGTTGTTTTTTCGGCCGATTGTGATGAGACTTGTTTCAACGTCTTCCTTAACCTGTTAACCGGGCGTGACGTATAATTACGTCATATCTGAAAGAAGACTCCAGTAAGCTTGTCGATTTTTGCTTCCTTAAAATTTTTAAACGTAATATGTTGAACGCATTACATTTTATGTCGTTTGTATCCGTTTAATCCTGACGTAGTACTTTAGATGTAATGATATTATTTCTCACTGTAAAAAGAAATATTCCAATTTGAAACAAGTTGAACAAAAATTAGTTCCCCGGTTAACAGGTTAAGCCTTTGCACTCCGATGTCCCACCTGAGGGGACCTTCGAATTTAGTAATTACAGAGGGTGAACTTATT
This sequence comes from Cerceris rybyensis, assembly GCA_910591515.1. Lineage (NCBI taxonomy): Eukaryota > Metazoa > Arthropoda > Insecta > Hymenoptera > Crabronidae > Cerceris > Cerceris rybyensis. The sequence goes on from OU342790.1 coordinate 15,152,003, forward strand.
GCACCCCAAGGTTTTGGGAAATATATGTTTACCTGAATTTTTCTATTGAAATAGCACAAAATAGAAAATAGTAAAGTGTCGACAAGTTGCTAATAGATAATGTCAGAGATGGCTCGGAGTGCAAAGGGTTAAACTTCAGGCTTTCAAACAACGTTAGTTTTTGTACGACCGTTGCGACGGTCCTGAGATGGAAATAAAAGCCTCTCACGCTTAAATAAATGTAGATGGAAAATCTTCCATATTGACACGTTAAAATCCGCACTTTCACGATTCGAACAAAAAAAGAATCACCCCGTTACGACCACCAGAAGCAGAGAGACAACAATTCAAAGCGAAATCTGCACTGCTCTCCTGGCCGCCATGACACCTCACGGAGGGCCTCCCAGAAAATTGAACAACATCGGCTTTAAAATTGAATATCTCCATTGTTTCTCGGCCGATCGTGATGAGACCTTTTTCCACGACTTCTTTAAACTCCAGGCTTTCAAACTGCGCCACTAGAATCGTCCTCCAACGGTTAGTTTTTGTACGACGGTCCCGAGACCGAAACAAAAGCTTCTGACGTTTAAACAAATGTAAATAGCTTGTTATAGGAGAGTTAGCTGTATTTAAAATCCCCCTTTCCCATTTATTTGAATGCCAGAGGAAAATTATTTGCACATTCTACATAGCGCTCTTTTGAGAAAGGAAAAATTTTCGATACACAAACACTCAGAATACTTTGGCATATAATCGCTGTGTGACTTTTAATATATGTCGTCCCTTTGGAATAATTTATTTTGATGTAACCGCTATTAGCTTTCGTTTGACGACAGTAATTAATAACTGTCGTTATACATATGAAATATGTTATATGAACAAATTGAATATTGTACAAAAATATTTATAATCGATGTTGGACATCGATGTCGAAAAAAAAAACTGAATATTTAAATCCGACACTGTCTCTTCACGAACTACTGAAAATTCGACATCACCGTTGAATTTACGGCACGCGAAAACCAGTTTTTAAACTCTTTTGAAAAATCTCGGTGACGTTCTCGTAAATGTTGAATTTGGAAAATCCACGGGCAAGAAAAGTTCAGGCGAAAAACCACGGTCTGCTCGGTCGAAGGTAGAAATTCGCGAGTGCATCGTGAAAAGTAAGAGGGCCGAAAAACGCGTAACTCGTGTCGTGCCGACTTTAGGGTTATTGCAGTCCATTTTCAATTCGCGCATTTCCTAACACACACATGCGATAGGTTCGTGTTAATATAAGAGAAACTGCACATACATGGAGGTAGACAGTTTCGCACGACGGTATCTAATGGCGAGATTCGTGCAATAACTGCTACCACGGCTCCGTGCCACGAAACTCTTCCATTTCGTGAACCGTGTTTCGTTACTTTTGCGGCATGTATTCGTCGACACTGTTGAAAAAGAGATCGAGATGGACTGAAATGAAGAGGATGCTATAAATTGTGGAAAAAAAATGAGAGAATGATAATGTACCGAAAATTAATTGGACGTATAATTAACACTAGATCTACGGCAGCCATGAAATTCGCGTGTTCCTACTTTTTTTTTTTAATTTTTTCTCAGTTCGACAGAGAAGCAGTACAGTAAATATTTCACTAGTTTCTTATAATATATACGTTACTTAACTGATGCTATTTTTTGTCATTTCGTCCATCTTTTTTCAAAGCACTTATTCAATATATTTAAACATACCAGATTTAGCGGTCGTAAATCTAGTATTAATATCTCTACTTGACTTTCGGCAAAAGAAAGACACATTAAAAATTTCATTCTTGTAAATTTAAAAAATCAGCTACAATATGCAAGGTGTATTTTTCTGTTACACTGTTTTATGAATAATATTCCCATATGGTCCAACCGTAGATTTATCATTAAATGGAAAATATGACTGTTAAAGCATTGATAATTGGACGCGCATTTGCACGTTTAATTTACGACTAATTAAGGTACCTTGCAAAGAGCACGATAAATTCGGTATGGAAAATTTCTGACAAAAGGTTTGTACAATTTGGAATGGAAATGAACGCTTTTTCACCCGCAACAGCTCGTCTCTTTCTTTTATCCCTGATGCATTTTCATGTTTCATGTCGCACACAAACAGACTCCTCATCGCACGGCAATTGTTGTTTATTTATGTTAGAGATTTTATTGTTTCGCTTATCGAGAACGCACGTCGATAGAGTAATCGGTTACAGTGACGTAACGTGTCATTTTTCAGAACTGTTCACTTTTAACGCAAACCCACGTAACCGTCCCGTTTGTGTCTTATCGCGTAACTTTGGCAACAAAAAAAAACCTACCCTTGTGGATGTGCATACGAGTGTATGCAGAAATCGATCTCGCAAAACGTTCGCGCATTGAACAACGCGCAGAAATAAATTGCAAACATTCCACGCGGATTAGTAGATTGAATTTTAGTGAAGTAAATATAAAGATGCGATTACTCGCTGTAATGAAAAATATATTTTTTGCTTTTGTTTGGGAACTTATTAAAACTGATTTGGGTGGTTTGTATTTTTACTTTTGCAGGATACGAATGGGTTGGATGGAGAAACGACACGCCCAGTATGCTCGGACATCCTGTTGAAATTACCTTCGAGTTCGACTACTCGAGGAACTTCACTGCCATTCATCTGCACATGAACAATTATTTTACTAAGGACGTTCAGGTGGGTGGAATTTTAGTGCTGGTTTAACACAAAGGTGTTTCTTTAACCCTGTTAATACATTGAATTTTCCACGGCTATTGGTGAGCAATGGTGACATATTCAATTGAATCATATCGAATTTCTAAAAACTATTATCTGTTCTAATGTTTTAATTTAATTTGGATATAATTGTCAGGTTTGAAAGTAATGGAAATATTGAAATATGTTTTAATGTCACTTGGAATGAGGATGGCTAAATTTCTAGGAGTCCAATATTTTTGTGATGTTTTCTGATTTCTAAATTTTAAGAAATTTCTGTAACACTTTATTTAGATTTATTATGGCGTCTGGTGTTTATAGATATATATTTGAAAGTTTATCTTTCTCGCTCTCCATCTTTCTCTCTGTTATTTTTATAGGATATCTCGAAATCCACTTCCGTACCCGTTTTCCGGGGGAAGCGGATTGCTCAAAATGATATTCAAATATGCTTTCGCAGATTATTCTGATTATTATTCCCCTTATATTCCAGAAATACACAAACCGGTGTTTGCCTGATCCGTATAAATCTTAGAATTGCATAATCAATTTTACATGTAATTTGACACAGTAGATTAAACATCACAGATAATTAAACGACTAAGAACATCAAGAATTTCCTTTCAAAGTATCTCTTTCAACAAATTTTACCAAAATAAAATTCACAATTATTTCTTTGCCATTGTCCAACTTTCCCACAAATAAAAAACTTCAAAGACTTTTCTTTCTCCTTTCATTTTTGCATCCTTTCAACTTGAATCATCATAATAAATTATTCCAAAACATTAAAAAAAGAATCTAATTCATCAAAACTATCGTATACATATCACAAAAAATAATCTCTCCAACTTCGAAGATTAATCTCATTTCCACTAATTGAAAATGCCGGCATAAAATACCATAACCCCGCTTACATTCTTATCCAATGATCATCCGTCCAAGAATTTCCCCTTATAACGAAGACAGTCAGGTAACACAGTAAACCCATAAAATCTCAACGCGAGCACGTTTCTACGGCATCGATGTAGCTCCAGCGGAAAATGCGTTTCCATCACGCTCGACGATTTCCTCCCTGTTTACCCATTCTCCGATCTCTTCATCCCATTCACGAACTATAAGTGTACGCAGTCGAATAAGCCAGTATTATACTCTATTGGTATAGATATACCATAAAGGAACGATTTCTCAACTATTCTCGCAGGTCTTCTCCTACGCGAAGGTTTACCTCGGCGCTGGAGCAAACCAGTTCACTGGCGAGCCTGTCCATTTCTCTTACATCCCAGACCTGGTGTTGGAGCAGGCACGTGATGTTACCATAAAGCTTCACTCACGTGCCGGTCGCTTTCTGAAATTGCAACTGTATTTCGCGGCCAGGTGGATCATGCTCAGCGAAGTAATCTTCGAATCAGGTAAGGAGAAAGGGGGAAAGAGAAAAAGGAGCAGCCAGGCGATAAAAATCTATCGCGCACCCTCGTAACACGTGCCGTCGTCCTATAAAACCGTAGAAGGGAGAAGGAGAGAAAGGAAGACTCCCGATACGAAGAGCTATCGGGAGGGAAATAAGTCCTTTCGGATTTTCGGTCCTACCAGTCGAACTTCCGTTCGATCGAGGAATCGATGTCGGCCGGTACCTCGTTCGAAGTTGAGATCAAGGAATAGATGAGTTTCGGAGTCTCTTCGTACTCTTTCTTTCCTGTTTTTTCCCCCTCTTTCTCTGTCAGCCCGACTTCAGATATTCGATTCGATTTCCAATGTTAGGTGACACGCTGTAAGAACGATAGAATTATTGGAAAAGATGAGGAATAATCAGGAATCTTTACGCGAAGAATGATATGTCGGAATGAGAACGTATTCATATTGTCGGACAATGAATTCACCCCCTTCGCCTTTGAAATTGACGTCAGAGATCTGACGGAACTTTTATCCGGCTTCTGTCCGTTACGTAAGGAATCTTCGGTTAACTAGATTTCACTTTTTCTCGTCCTGCTCCTATTTCATTATGGACTTTATATTCGTACCTTCACCCTTTCGATATATACAATTAGTGACCATTTTAATTGTGGTTCTAATCAACTACGCTATATCACTTTCACCCCATGTAGATCTTCGTGGTTTTTAACACTACAAAACTACGAATATTTTCTGTCATCATGAAAAAGTAACGTATTCACCACTTTGTTCGTAATATTCCAGCCAGGTTACTTAACACTTAGCCGACCGATCGGGTAGATCTATCCATTTCCAAGCTAGTCGATGACCGACCGATCGGGTATTATTTTTGACCTGAGGAACGCTTCTTTCTCTATAGAGCTTCTTATTTCTATAGAGTACAACATATAATAAAATGCACCAATTTTTTAAGGCTTTTATTGCCCATTATTATGGCTCTACGCAGAAAAATGCGCGGGACAGCGCAATTTGGATTTCCCGAGCGCGGTGGAAACTGTATAGGTCTCTGTGGCGCGTGCGGTCGGCTAAGTGTTAACACTTAACAAGAATAATTCTGCGTCACCCTGATTAATATTTCCCCTTATTTTCCAATATTTCTGTTCATTATTCATTATGAAGATCTTTCACCACCTCATTTTTTCAATTACATCTACAATGTTTATACAAAGTGTTGAACATTAACGAGTCATATAGCCATAGCAATAGCGACAGAATAATTATATCTCTATACTCCATAGAGATAGGTCTATGACACGTACGATGGACAGACTAATTGGACGATATCATTAAATATAACGATATCATATAAATCTTTGTTGAAGTATCAGACGACCCTTTGAGTCGATTATTCCAGTGACGTAATTCTGACAAATTTAAAGATATCTCCAGGAGTGGCGACAGAAAAAAAGAGGGGAAATGAAAAGGAGAGAGGAAGAAAAAAACAGAAATATCCGCGGCACGTTATGCGAATAAGAGCACGTGGTCGCGAAGCAGAAACTTACTTACTCCCGAAGCGCCAAGCCCTCAAAAAGTTTCGCTCTGGCAAGTCGGCTCGGTCCGCCGAGTCGGATAGCGGAGCCGTCGTTAATCATTCTCTCGGTGTTCTGTGTTCTCTCGTTGCTACGAAAGATAACTTCGATTGCTTAGCCTCAAAGTGGCTAGAATTCCGTCGGTATCATATATAATTCGCGTTCGTTTTGCGCGAACGTGCGGTGAATAAACCATCGTTGATTTCTATTTATGTTTCTTAACCTCGGCCGGAAGTATCTAACAATTGATAGTGATACAAAAATTTGCAGTTTTTTTTTTTTTAAGATAAGGCACGATAAGAGGCGAAATATTTTAGGTAAAACTTTTTAACCCTTTGCCCTGTTAGAAGGGTCGATATCTGAGATACAATAGGGGAGGTTGCTCAAGCCTTAATAGAAAAGGTCTATAAATTGTAGGTTTGGTTGAATAAAGGATAACATTTTTTTATTTGCAACGTCTAGGAATATTGCAAATATTTATTTTAGAAAATTCAAAATATATGTACATAATTGTAGATAATTAAGAAAAACTAAGGTGGCAGTATCGATGCGACTGAGGCAAAGTCGTGCCTAGGAAGTAAACGAACCAAAAATAGCTGAAATTAGTATACCTTGTGAAACCTCTTTTCTGATAACAATAAGCAGCATAAAATAGTATAGAAATAGCACGTAAGTGGGATAAGAAATTGTAATAAAAATTTGAACCTAAAAACAAAATCTTTTGCAACATAAGAATACGGATATTTTTAATTAAACATAATTTCAACGTTGCGGTCAACGTGTTAGTATATGTCTGATGATCTCTGTATTTTCAAGATTTTGCCTCTGAAGTTTAGTAATTCTCATCATTTTTAACACGTTTCACATCGCGTGCGCCGCCGGTGATACACTTTCGAGGAGTTTGATATTTCGTACGCTACCTCATTATTTCGATAACAGTGAATTTTCCCACATAACTATTACAAAATATATATCCTTACCTCAAATAATACGCGTCAACGTGAACCACAGAGATTACACGCGATCTAAATGAAAAGTCGTGCAAAAACGTGTGGCACGAAACGCGTTGAAACTCATGTGTTAACCCCTTTTGAGACCACTTACACGTCACCTGTGTAATGCACGCTTAAACAAAAAAAATTACTTACACAGCTTCAGTACAACGATTATAAATTTACAGCTTCTGTAAGTAATAAAGAATTAACCATCTAGATGAGATTGTTAATCGCATTTAATTAAATCAAATATCAATGACGTTTAAAAATTAAAAATCTGTAGTAGTTGCACACTAACACCTCAACATAATAATCCATCATCTACATCATTAAAATTGTTAAAAACCCTCAACATTTTTAGATACCGAGACAAATCACTATCTAATAAAAAGTATCTGAAGATTTCGACCGTCTAAAAAATATCATTTAAGCCTTTCGCCTACGATTCCATTTCTGGGCGCGTAATGATTTTAAATTAATTCCCGAAATAAACAGCTCTCATTATTTTTAGATATTTTGCATGACTGACACTAAAATTGATAGTATAGAAATAATGAGACAGTTTCGCGACTGGTTGATATTTTCAATTTAATAATTTTTGAAAGACTTTAAAATTTCCTATGTTAATTTCCACGCCACGAGAATCATACGTGGCTGTAGGTTAAGGGGTTAAACGTTAAATTTTATACGAAGTCAGTTCTTATTATATATCGTTACGGTTGATAATACATTTCTCGAACTTCTTTGGAATGATCAGAAACGAAATTCGACGGTTGCCGAAGTAGGAGTTCTCGAAAAGTTCGAGGCCGGTCGGGTGTGCCCACCAAGAGACCGAAACCGTCGTTAATCATTCGATGTAGCCCTCGGTCTCCTGGTGCGAACGATAACTTCCATCGATCGGACCGGAAGTGACCGGTATTCCTCGTCACCCGTTCGCCACGTTGCACGTATTCACCCTGAAACGCTCCATCGAGCCGCGTCATCGATATGGAAGTATATCGCTTTCGTCCCGTAACGTTTTTCGCCGAAGTGAGCATCGATGGTGCAAGGCAGCCCGATGACAACGAATTTTATGCGTTGCAATTAATTTCTCCCTCTTTACATTTGAAAATTGTAGGTAGAATTGTTCTAAACTATAGTGGAAAATAATTGGATACATCCATGAAATTATTTCTATAAGTGATTGATCCTCAATGGTATAACTCTGATTTAAATGAACTGTATCAAAATTTCATTCAAAATCTATTAAAATCTTTGGAAAATCTGCAAGTGAAATTTATCAAACGAATATTCATATTTATATCTCTCAAAAGTTCAAGATAGATATAGATATGGACACTTCATATTCAGAATTAACTTAAATAATTCCAATAGTGTGTTATCAAATTTTACTTCGAACTGCCGTATTTTCGTTTCCGAATGTGAATTTTCCAGCGAACCAAAACGGTGAGTTTTATCAATGTATTCAAAAGGTCAATAAACTCGAGTTCAGTCTCGTATTGTCGTCCAACCGCAAACTTCAATAATATCCTTCATGAAGGTGTGAAACATTTTTTTTATTTTTATTTAAACAAAACGTTGTTTGTTCGCGATTCGTTGGATTCTTTTGATAGCTGGGAATTTCATTACTTCTCATCCACGTTGTGCAGTAATCTCCGAATGGAACAACACCGAGGACGACGAAGCCAGGAACAGAAGTGCTATTGTATTGGCGACTGGCAGCCCCTATCAGAATAACGAGGGTCCACTGCAGAGGGACGAAGTAAAGGCCACTTTTAATAAGGAGGAAAACAACGATAATGCCCGTAAGTCTCCCTCGCTGGTTTCTGCTATTGTTGCATCGAAGGCTTCCCTTCGTAATTTTCCGCACGATTTCCACTCCCTTCGTCTACCTTTATGAAGCATCTTTCCGTATCTGTTGGTACTGTAATGCACTCTCTAGAAAAATCAAACGCACACTTGAATAGTCTCTCAACGATCCCTTTGAAGATTGAATTTTGGAATTTTACAAAGTTCTTTTCACATATATGTAGGATCGTGAAAAAGAAACGAGGGCGCGAGTATGATACTATGTGATTTTTTTCTGAAAAAAATACAATTTACAGGATCTTATTTTCTAACGATTAGATTATTTTATAATGATTACAGATACAAACAAATGATAAATAATTTGATTTGTAATGTATGTTAAAAAGTAGACATGTCACAGCATAAATGGGGGAAAATTGTGTTACGTGTTTTATTGACAGAAATCTCAGTTATCTCGGAAAGTTCTATCATTAACCCCTTGTCGTACTATTTCTTTTCTAATTGCCTCCGCAGTGATTCAAAATTAAATTGTCAACATAAAACTGGACCAATGATTTCGGATATATCGTATGATTTAAGGCAATATTAATTTTATAGAAATAATACTATCATGTTACAGCTCGCTGATATTTTCAATTTGATAGATTTTGCAAAACTTGAATACTTCCTATCCAATTTATCGCATCACGAGTATCACTTGTTATTGAAACCGATGACAGTAAGTATGTCATTTTCCTTTTTTTTCATCCGTAAGATCCATCATATTACAGCGACAGAGAAGCAGATATCTAAAAAATTAATTATTTCAATATCAAAGATCATCGCGATTAAGTACAAAAAAATACTTCTCCCCTTCTTTAATTAAATTTATCAGCCCATAATCTATCAACATTGGCATATACTCCTCTCAGTTTTATACACTAAGCTCAATAGTCACTCTTCAAACATAGCCGAAAGGATCTTGTATTCAGGCGATGTGACATACGTATTGTCTTCTTTACCTTTAGTCCTAAGATGTAGAGAATTTCGTTATACTCGTAGTAATCCAAGTGAGAGGAAGAAATGCAGAAAGGACGGATGAAAGGTTTAGGAGGTGTAACGTTATGTCTCCTCGTCTACTTGCGCTGGGTAGATATTCCTGCGAAGCGTTATGGCGCGATGCAATACCAGAAAAGAGACGAAATGGAACCATTCCACAGCGATCTTAAGTGAAGCGTGAAGCTGAATGAAATTGCACGAAAATTTCCTTCGAAAGAGGAAACGATAAAAGTGTTGATAAAAGTAAACTCGTTCCACGGGCTCCGAGTGAATTTCCTCGCTTGACTTTTGTTTTTGTAATTCTCTGCTGCGATTTTACGTAAGTAAATATTGAATCCCTTGAAATTGAATGCATTTATCGATGAAGAGGATGATATCGAAATATTTGTGCCGATAGTTATGAAAGTCATGGAAGTGAAAAATTTGAAAAGTCAAAAAAAGAAAGAGCTAATAATTAACTTATTACAGAAAACTCAAAGCATAGGGTAAAAAAGAAGTATGAAATATAAAAAAAAGAAGTATAATGTCGAAACTGTTATAATTTCAGGCAAACTTGCAATTTTTCACGATAAATGAAATAGTAGTATTATATGTATATTGAATATTTTATTTCAAATGCAATTTTATCCTTTGCGGTCCAATTGATTTTTATCAATTTTGTAGTGAGCTAAATGAATTTAATTTTCCAATATTTTCTATTGTTGGTTATTTATTTTATTTAAATGATAGCGATAGCTGTAGGTACTGACGGATATTAATGTGACATTACAAAATTGGAATTGAAAATAAAGTAAAGTGCAAATCGAGTATAGCTCGACATAGGATTGCAAAGAGTTAACTTTAATAATGATTCATTTTTTTAATTGTATATTTTTCTATCTCAACTGCGCTTAATTAAAAATTCTTAAATTCTACGTAAAGGAAATTGCATGAAAGTCATTCTAAAAACCTTTAAAAAATAAAAACAGTATCTACTTTCTTCACTTTTACATGTTTTAATTACTCAATGTAAAGTTACGTGGAGAGTGCACGTTACCAAAGATAATGATTACTTAATATCCGAACAGAAACGATAAATCGATAAAGTGCTGATCTACCCTCATCTAATTACGAGGAGCATGATGAACGCAATCATCATTATCGCCCTATCGTGCATTATGCGAGGCAACCTTCTCGATAACACCCAGTGTGATAGGTCATGTACTATGGTGTATTCGGTGGCCACCATACCAGCAGCATTTACTTTCTGTATTCGCGCACGAGAGTGCACGTATGTACAAACGCACCATGTAAATCACTCGAAAATGCAAATGAACGAAAAACATTTTCTATTTTCACTAAGGATGTTGTATACCGCGAAATTCCAAATTTGCACGAGATAGAATTTCAGTAGAATTTTTAACGAACGAGCGAAATGGCAGTAGAAGTTGGAAGATAAAGTTTAACGAAGATGAAAGATATTAATGGAGACAAGATAAAGAATATCAAATGAGGTATACTTTAATTCAATTAATTATGGGAATAATAACTTTTTTTTTAAAGTATTTTACAATAGGGATGGAAGGTATGATTAAATATTATTTTATATCGTTTTACATCACGGTTAATTATTACAAAGGATTGGGGCCTATTATTCTCTTCAACGAGGAGCTTAAAATAATTAGGAAAACTTTATGATTCATGCGCTAACTTTACATTTATTTTGTTGCTTGATTTCCGTATGATATTAAATGCTAACAAAGATAATATCTTTTCTTGGCATCGTAAAAATTCATGGACATTAAAAAATAGAAATCCAATTACTTAAACGTACTTCTATAATTAATATAGCAATATTTTTATATTACACCTTAGCATATCTTTACGTGTTTCTTTTTTTTTATGCAGTTGGATTTTTTTGCAAGTTTCACTTACCTTAGACTGCTCTTTTTAAACGTTTTGTCTGCTTTGAAGCCGTCCTTTTACATACTTCACTTAATGTTACACGTTTTTTTTTAAAGTGCCCTGTTTAATGCAGTTACGAAAACATATACTAAGTACGAAGTATTGTTGAAGGAAAATGAGCTTTTTTATTTTACACGCTCTCTTTTTTGCCTACTACATACTTTTTTTGTACTGTCTGCATCCATCGCGTAAAAGGAAGCTGCGATGTTCATATCTGAAATATCGTAGTACCCATATTACATGCAATCTTTTCATGCTAAAATTCTCGTGTTTCTAATTATTTCTTAAGATAAATTTAACTTCTGCGGATTCTTGAATCTGCTGCATTCCAAAAATTTTCTATGGAATTTAAATCTGTGGATTACTAAAATTCATAGATATGTAATTTCTTTTCTTTTATTAACAACAAATAAATACAATAAGGTACTGACCTAAAACCGTTAGTCCAGAGGTCAGGAACCCGTTGCCCTTTCATTTCGAATCTCCGACTCATTAGTGTAACTAAAGAAATGAAATTTTACCTTAAATAATTTAAATTTACCATTGGAATTAATATTCACAACATAATATTTGGATATCTGACTGATTATAGCTATTTGAAGAATCCAACAATCTTTAAGACACAAGAGTTCTTTACTAATAAAAGTTTGCCGCCCCCTTAAATCATCGTATGCTAATTTCTGCACATTTTCACATCTGTCTCTTACAATTTGCTCGCCCGTCCTCACATTCATACTCAAACTGCTCTAATCTTTTTATAATATGCCATATTATACAATAACATTGAATAATATGAAATAATATTTCGGACCTTAGAGAAAAACCAAATCGCTTGTTCGCCAAATGCAATCCAAATCCCGCACACCATCATCATTTTTAAAATGACAGTCCTGCATATTTTCCTTGCACAATAAGCACACTATAAATTTGTTGGTCACCTTTCAGTTCCAGATAAAAGCAAGGAGCCAGAATCGAAACAATTTGTTGGCCTGGTCATCGGGATTCTCACAACGGTGATTGTGATGCTGCTTGCGGCCATCACGTTCATTTTCTACAGAAACAGAAGACTCAAGGCTGCCCTCGCACCTTCGACTTTTTACGACCAGCAAGGCGATCTGAAGGTAAGGAACGAAAAGTTTCCCGTGTTGGCGGAAAACAGCTGAAATAAATCCGACACTAAAGGCATCGGTACGGTAGTTTTAATCCTTTCTGAAAAGAGCATTTCGAGCTGATACGAAGAGAATTATAATACCATCAGGATAGAAAGCATAAGCTGGAACAAACAGCGAAATCCGGGATTTCATTGGAATTCAAATAGCAAATCCACCATCCGAAACTTTCCAATTACCTCGGCTTGCCGATTTACGTTAATAAAACTACGTTCTACGCTTTGGGAGTTAATCTTATTTCGTCGCGTACTCATTAATTCTCTAGCTGTGTTTTGTGTACGACCATTTCCGTAGATTATTTACCTGGAACTTTTTTTCATTAAAAAAAAATATCATCACACGTCGCTTACTTAAGAGTGATTATTCAAGGATTATTCACAGTGAAGTGTCAAAATTCACGTGAAACTGTATTAAGTGATTATAGAAATAAAAATGGCAGTACTGCGGATGTAAAATTATCATTAGATCTATGGACCTGACAGATTAGAACTTTTTTTAAAACAATTTCGACATTTACAGAGACGCGGTGCAGTAGATATTTCGTATGTACCTTATAATGTACAAACTACTTAACTGACCATATTCTTTGCCAGTTGTTCCTCGTTTTTTCAAAGAATTTATTTAACTCCTTACCGTAATTAACGAGTGACACTCGTGATGCGGTGTATGGGACAAAAAATTTTCAAGTTCTGCAAAACCTGTTAAATTGAAAATATCAGTAAGACGCGACATGATGGGATTATTTTCATAATATTAATATTACATTAAATTATACAATATGTCCAGAATAACTGATCAATTTTTATTTTACGGACTGAATTCTGAATTATTGCGAAGACAGTCACAAAGTAATGGTACGGCAAGGAGTACATTTAAGTATAGATTTAACGACCGTAAATCTAATGTTAAAAACCTCAAGTTGTTAGAGAGATTTCTTATAAATTAACATTTAACACTAGAACTACCAAACCAGTCAAAATAACTGGTATACAATTTTTCCCAAAAATTCTCCAAGTTCATAGAAGACCCATGGAATAAAAATTCTACGTCCATCACAAAAGACATAAATCACCGAAATGGTCATTCTTTCCGTCACTCGATTCGTCCTTTTTTAAAGTACTTAATTAATATATTGAAATATAATACATTTAACGCCGGTAGTTCTAGTGTTAACTAATGATTCGATGATTCTAAATATAAACTTATACGTTCAAGTGCAGTTACTATATCAGTTAAAATGCAAAGATGTAAAGAGGAGAATAAAGAATTCAATTTTCAAAATCAAGAAGCAACACAAGTGAACAAGAAAAATTAGGTGTCAGTATTGGACTTCTTATGAGATCACGGGGTATGGTGGAAGAATCAAGCGTTGAATGGTCCCTCGTTACCAATGGCGAGTCGGACAGCCTTAACACGATGCTGCCAATTTGGTAAACGACTGCGATCTTGTTCCCCGGTTACGATTTTTCTACCTCCGATGGTATCCAAGCTTCACCACCAAGATTCAGTTTAATCCTAATAAACTGAACGTGCGCGCCTATTTGCTCTCCGTTCCTCGAAGGTGTTCGACGAAAGGCTTTTGAGCAATCATGAAAAATTTCTCACCCTCATTAGAGACACGTCGGCTTGTGGACGAGCTAGGAGAGGAAAGAAGGTTAATATTTCTATCAAAGCAAAACGAGATTGCGCGTCGATGGAGAGGAAAGAGGAATCAAAGAAAATTCCCTTTTCAAGCCTATTGGCGAATTATAGAGAAACAGAAAATTTCATTAAATTTATTTATATACGTTCTCAATTACGAATTATAAATCATAGAAGATGAAACTGTTATGTTACTTGTTTTCGACAATTTCGAGTCAGACATGGAGGTAAAAGGGAGTGGTAATTTTTCTTAGAATTCCTATGTCTGAAATACGAGCGAAACAGGAACGACGTTTACCAGAATATACTTACCCTGTGGAAAAGTTGTCAGAAGTAAAGAAATGTTTCTCCGCCTTGTGCTTTGTTTCCGAAGTTGAATGTCTAACTTGACCGTAAATTCCAGTCCGACTTTTGCCGTGTGTAACTGCAAGAATTATTAAAGTTCTATATTCTCTGTCCATGTTGCGGGAGGTTTACACGACCCTTCCGTTGGTTACCACCACCAAAGGGACTATCCCTTTACGGGCAAGGGACGTTATGGTGGCTCGTACTTGAAGACAGATCCACTTTGTACTCGGAAAAATTAATTACTGCTCTTAGCTGTGGCGCATGAACAATGTTGAAACTACACGGCCGAGTGAATACCAACGAAAAAACATACGATGGGAAAAATAAAGCAGAATTAAAGCTGCGTTGCTACTGACTCGACGGCGTATTTAAACGTGTGTTTCTACGTAGTTTTAAGGCCGGTTTTTGATGAAATTTCATTTAGTTTATCGCTCTATGAATATATCGATAGGATCGACGAATTTTATCGCGGTACATTTTGCTCAAAAAATTAATTGTGAATTTGATAGAAAATACTACTTATATATACTTAATATTTTTTAATACCGATTGATTCGAGAGATTTATAATATTTCTCCATATTATATAATTCATTTGTTAATACTAAATTTTCGGCCGTTAATTCTGGTGTATTTAAATACATTAAATAAAAATTTTGAACAAAGATAGATTAATCGGCAACAAATATAGTGAGTTAAATAATTTGTGTATTATAAGTAGACTGCGGATGTTTATGCACATTTCGAGTTTCACAAATGCAGGTAAGACAGGAAAACCTATCTAGGGATTTATTGCACTTAATAAATATTACAACAAATACCATACTTTGGATATTTTAGATATATTTTTATATTTTGTTCTTTTTGTATATTTTAGCTGTATTTAATTTGCCATAAATGCATAAAAATCCGCAGTCTAATTATAAGATACGAATGAAATGAAATATGTACTGTATTGTTTCTCTATGAATTTGAGTTTTCAAAAAAGTAGGAACCCGTCAAATTGATGGCTGCCGTAAATGTAGCATTATATTACAGCAGAACGTTGCCAGTTGGATTTTAAATGATAATGTAATTGCTTCGAATTGTACATAAATATATAAATTGAAGCTAGTAATCTTACTTTAATGGAATAAATCATAAAATTATCGGATGAAATAAGGATTATTACGAACCTTGATAAAATACAGAATGTATTATAATATTATATGCTGTGCGCGTAACAAGTTGGATAAGACAAAGGGAAGAAACATGAATGAATAGTCTGCGGAGAGTAAAGCACCGGAAGTACGTACTGTCTTGAGCCTGTTAGTAACTGGATTAATAACAAGCTGAACTTCGTTCGCGTCGATGGACACCTCGGAGTCTTCGAGCCTTTCTGTGAAATGTACGGAAGACAGTAATTAACAGGTTGGTGAACGATGGGAAATAATGGGTGGCAGACGGTGAAGCTCAATTTTCCTCAGTAGCTTTCAGAAGATCCCCATTTACACGGGCGGATTCGACTTAAGAAAACGCACGAAACATCTTGACACTTGGAAACGTGACACCGGCGATATTACAACTCGTAAACATTAATTAAAGTCCCGTAGTTCGTCTCGAATACATATCCATGGATCGTGCGATTTATCACTTTAAATTCCCTCGGCAATTATCCGTAACGAATAACAAGAGAGTAACTAACGACAAGTTAGCTTTCAATATTTCTTAATCTAAAATGTTTTTAATGTTGGAACCTATAGTAGTTGTTTTTAATTCAAAGATGAAGTTTAGTCTCGAGATTGAAGTCTTAAACTGGATAGGTTTTAATGAATAACAAGGTGCAAGGTAAACGGTGTAAGTTTATGGAAAGTCGAGGGACTCATAAACGATGATGTAGAGGCACCTGGGGGAAAGAGATTGTTATTGTCTCGCTCGTTTCACATAGCTAGGCTAAAGAGTCCCCGAGACAGGACCCGGAAACCGAGATACTTAATGGAGGGTGAGAATGTTCACATTCAAAGTACTAGAGAAACAAATCATCCCCTAAAGAGCGTAAAGAATAAATCCACAGTACCTTTTACATTCTTCACGGGCAAATTATAATTAATAACACATTTATTTTCAACTCCGTGATTAAAAGAATACAATCCTAAAATCCACAAGTTTGTGCTTAATTTCGAGTAAACTAGCACAAACTTGAAGTTATGAAAAACAACATACGAAAATCAGAGCGAACGCGTTAAAAGATAATTAAACACGGCTCGTGGTCTATCCCTAGGGTAAAAAAAGAAGATGAACTCCAATTCCATTAAGTCGCGCGTATCGTTGAGTGCCGGTACAGAAAACAGCTAAAACAGCAACCCCCTGTTTCCTCTTGGCGAGTAACACGTCGTTTAAGATCCTCCTCGACGAACCAATATAATTCTCGCTGAGTAAATTTTTACCAGCCACCCCCGGATAGAGGGGTTGAGGAGGATCCAACCGAGCTGACTCCACTTAATTAAAAGACCCAGCAATATGACCGTATTGTCGTTGTCGTCGTTGAGGATACGTGCGTTATCTTCGTCTTTCACCTGGTTCGTAAGTAGCTCTATGTACACACGTACTGCCACAACCCCTTTCTCCCTTTGGGTTCCTCTTCGGATTCTACTTCACATCCACCTTCGTTCTATCGCTCTGGCATTAGCCACCTGCTACTTGTCTCGTCTCGCCTTTCGAAACCTATAGGCCACCGTGATTTCCCTTTTCTTTTGTTTCAACGACACCGTTGCACTTAACGTCGAGTTACTTCCGCGTTCTCGTGCAGGGGAAAGGAAACGAGACGATGGGAAACTTTAGGGGATTTAATTAGATCGATGAAAGGTACGGTAGATATGTTATTTGAAGGGATGTTGGTCGATCATTGATATTTTAACAAAATTGGATATTTTCTGGTATTTTGTAGAAGCAATTGTAGTATCGGAAATTTTAGAATTAGGAAACAGTTTATAAGTAGTGAGTGTGGATGGATTTTGCAAGAGAGAGTGAATGTTTAGAATACGTGATTTGGAAGGCAACGAATGTCAGAGTTATCTAAAAGAAATACACAGTTTTTGCTGTTGAGATTTTAAAAATAAAGTATAGATCTACTCTTAGATTTTAGGCAAACCTGAAATCTTTCGTTTACATTTTTCCTTTATTTGCTGTGCTAATTTTAAATAGTTTCTGTAGGTTTAGGTGGTCTTCAAGTCACCATGACTCTGATATACAATTACGTAGAAGAAATTTGTTGGAGTTGATAGGAATTCGAACCGTTGTTGATTAGAAAATCCAAATCTTCAACTTCGTCGCCATTATGGTGCCTAAAATCAGATTGGTGTTAAATGAATTACATCATAACTTTGATAGATCATTTTCAAGTAGTATAACACCGTTGTAATCAGGCCACAAATTCAACGTAAAAAGGAAACCTTGATATAACTCCAAAAAACATGTAACACACATCTCTCGTTTACTTCAGCACCATACCGACAGGGATTTCATCCGGTACCATTTTCTAGCTACCGATAGACAAAGAAAATCGGACGTTCTCGTTCGATTAATTTTGTCTATCCCGTTTGTTTTATCGTTTACACCTCGGAAATTCTTGATCGATGTTGTCCCGAATGTTTTTCTTTCCCCGATGGAGAAAAAGGCAAGCTTGATGCTTTTATTTCGAGCTTTCGTCGTAGTGCTCTTATAATCGATGCCAAACAGCCGGTTTTGATGCGATTGGCTCAGGAACGATGGAACCATTGGAAATTTTATTGAGTAACATAAATCGCGCAAAACGAGAGCTATGTCGAAGAAAATAATGAAAATTCTATACCTTCTTTTACGCGATTGCAACGTGTATATTTCAATGTTGTAAAATATTCAGGAAAATCGCTTCCATTCAAGAGATACATCGACGTGGAAAACTTCGTATGTAAATGCTTCCTTTGATTTTTTTTTTGTTTTTTACCGCGATGAAGGAGTCAACGATGAATTTACTTTTGCGGGGGCTTTTGTACGACGTTATTGCGTTGCTGTGCATAACTGAAAACTAAATCGCGAACGTGGAAAGAGCGAGTCGCTGTGAGCGATTTAAAGTGGTTGGAGGTTTTGTCTTACTTTGCATTATTAAAGTTTGCGATAATGAAACACATTGCTGAAATATGAACTACGGTTTGAAATTTATTTTTGAACGTACCGTATAATGTTATACCTTTGTACAATTTTGCTAATTCTGTTAAAGGAATGCGATGAGAATGAACATTCATTGCATAATATAACGCATCTTTTTGAAATTTTGAAATGCTAATACAAAATCATTTCACCTTATATTTAGCTGAAGATAGATTTATAACTATAATATTTATAGTTGTAAAAATTAAAAAGTGAAGAAAGATTTAAGACGGTTGAAGATGAAAAATACTCGACATCCTACTAAATCTAAGAATGCTTTCTCTCGAAAACATTTCACCTAAAAAGTACGAAAAACAGTTGTTCTATGGAACTCGTCGAAACAATACCAAAACAGTTTGAATTTTCCGTGTGTCCATAGTCATATTAACGTGCCCTGTAAAACAATGCCGTCCTCGCGTCGCTGTTTCACAGTTCGTTACTTTTTAACGTTTCGCGAAAAAATATGCGCCTCGCGAGTCTGGACAACGATGCTTAACAAGAGTCGGAGCTTCCTATCGTGACGAACAATCGCGAAACACAACGAATTGTTTCCTTCCTTCGCGTCACTCCTTTCTTCCCCTTCTGCTTTTTTTTTTATTTTCGAGAAAATAGAACGCCAAAGTACTCTTTTCAGAAATGAATCTTAAAAGAAGCGGGACGCGTGGAAAAGGAAAATGGAATTTCGAAATTAAACCTTTAGGTGACAGAAGTGGCCAAATAAACCTTACAGATAATGAGAATTACCTATAGGAATTATAATCATTTGTTAAAAATTTTTCTCACGATGATGGCTCTCGTATCATGCGCCAAAAACGGAAACAGATGTATATGTCACGGTAAATGTAATTAATCCAGTGATTATGAATGCCTTCACCATTTCTAAATTTGGTAAATGTAATGAATTTTAAAATATTTCTCAAATTGACCGGCGAATCTGTGTTAAATCCTGGTCAGGTCCTTCCTTGGCGAACCCGGGGTTACCTGAACCAGGAGATGGCGAACCCATAATAGTTCCCCAGGGAAGGAATTACCTCAGGGGCCTGTCCAGCTCGCTGGACAGGTACGGGTTTGACGAACCCGGGGTTACCCGAGTCTCATGGATGGAAAGTCCAAAAGGGGCGCAGAGGGTAGTTCCTCAGAGGGCCTACTGAGATTGCTGGATTGGGTCTTGGGACTTTGGTCTGGTTTAGGTGTAGATTACAGGTCGTGTAGGTTCTAGAACTTCTGACAACTCCCATACTCTCCGTGGTATGCAATAGGGTGCGCAATTTTCCCGCCTCAGAAAAACAAGATCTGAGCTTGGCTTGAATTTTAGTGGTAATTATATACAATAACCGACAGTTACACATAATCACGATATGTAATAAATTTACCGTGACATATATATAGAGTAGACTTCCGTCTTAAGCAAGTTTCTGTAATGCGCCAAAGTTATTTTGACTACTTGTCAACGAAAAATCTTGTCACTATAATAATTATAGCATATATACTACTTTACACTACGCGCATTATACGAGAAAAATTCCTTTATACCATGATTTTCTATAACGCGAATTTCTACAACATCGTAGACATTAACCACGTTAGACGAAAGTCCACTGCATTGCGGAAAATGATTATTGGCAGAATCGTAAGACATCGTTAGGAATAGCGCTTTTATTTAGAATCGAGGAGGCTGTTAAGAGAAACGTTAACTAGAGGGATGAAAGACATGTGTATGCACATGAGAGAGACACAGACAGCAGAAAGAAAGAGGGACAGAAAGAGGGAGAAACGTTCAAAAGTGAGGTAATGCGATTACCGACTTTAGCCTCCGGGCTCGTAGCGATACGAAGGGTAGCGGAGTGAAAACAGATTATTTTAATTTAAAGCAACAAACTCCCTAATTCCAATGTACTGTAATCCTCACCGCAAATTTGACGTACGCGTGTACACGCATTGTTACTGTCACTAGTTTTCAGATGAAATATCACGTTCCAGGACGAAACGTATCTCCGGTAGAATGTTCTTTTAATTAAAACGAAACAGATCAGGTGTCTGAGTGTTTTAAGACTGCAATAGGTAGTCGGAAATTCGTGAGATTTGATGGGAAATGGAAAGGGAGAAAGAATGATAAAACGATGAGCAAAGAATGTAATTAGAAAGATGATTGGAATTTAGAAGCGGGAAAGATCGTGAAGTGAATGAAAATTATCTGAACATCTCGTGCGAACGTTAGAACTTTCATCGTTATTGGCTAGAGAGGGGGTGGAATTTGGTATTTGCAATCACGTAAATTTTCGAGCGAGTAACGAGACGAAATGAGATTTCAGTATTGAATTTTCTGCATCCATTTCGGAAATCAAACGCCGGATTCAATTACCGGAAAGAAGCAACGGGGATGAAAAATACGGGGTGAATGTAAGGATAGAAAGAACACCGAATAGAAAGAGACGTCATTGAGAGAATATGAGAAACGTCGTCATGTTCAACGGCTCAGGCTGTTTTTATAGAAAAGAGTCGACAATGTGAATGTGGCACTGGAAATTGCAAAAAGCATTCCAGTGTTAGTTAATGAAAATTCATTTTGCTTTTCAAATCTATCCTTCCGCAACTTCCGTGACTACACTGACCAACAATTTTTCCTACTGCATATTCGTTTTAAGCTTTGATTCCTGATAAATTTAATTCGCAATATTTCTATATCTGTTACATATCCCTGTCATAATTGTATAAAAGGTAAAACGTTCTACCGTTTTCATTCGCCAATAGCCACGATATTATTCGAATTCCGGTCAAATAAATGTCGGATCATATAAAACTTTTTTTTATTTTTTTCGCGTCCCAAATTCCATATTTCCAATTTCTTAATACCAGTCAGTCAACGTATCAGTATAAAATTGCACATATTCCAAATTATAATGGTTAAAAATTATTTTTGAATATTCCATGTTTTAATTTATTCTTTTCATCCAAATTGACACATTCTACACAATTTAAAATTATTCAGGTATAATAAATTCTTACTTGAAAATAATGATAAATTACAATCTCGATATTTTCCTCTTTATTTTTGTAAACTTGTAAAAGAACGATGTACAACGACTAAGAATAATGTCCTATAATAGCTAACATTTATGCACATAACGTTTCAGAAATTGATCAAACTGTTTCAATGCAGTCTCACGAAAGTTTTCAATTTACTCAGCGTGTTAAGACATTATTTAACAGTGCCCTATCGATCGTCCGTTCTCGTACTCGTGATAAACCAGATGCTCCATTAGTATGCAACGAAACGTTCTACGTCTCTGAACAAATACAGAATGGTACGGTACAATAAGTCCAGTAAAACCGGTGCGCGTGGTGAACAGGCTATGCGAAAAACACAGATCACGCCATTCGTAATTTATTTCAACACGAAATAACGGAATAACTATAGAAATCATGCAGAGGAATGACGTTGGATCGACGGATACTTCTATAACAGAATCTTCGACCATAATGGAACGTATCCGTATCGAGGAAGGGCCCCTTGGATATTTCGAAAGGGTTCTTTTGTAGAAACGATTGATAAGCTTGCATCTATAGCAACAACGTTTCGAAGAGGGTTTCGATGATTTGTGCATGATAAATATCGGTCAAACTCACGGAGAATATCATGAGGGTGGCTGGTCGAGGATAGTTTACATTTTTTTTATACAGTTAGATTATTTTCTTTATTTTAAAAAGTATCTAGAATTTTAGATAATTGTGAAATTTGTATCAGATAGGATACGAGTAGGATTTAGATTTGACTTCTTAACACTTTACCGACCGGTATTTTTTAACATCCTACCCACTTCTAATCGGTTACTTGCACGCAAATATTTCCCTGATACTGATATCTCTTCGAAAATTGCAAAGTTTCTTCACTGAGTCCTTGGCACAGTTAACCGCAATGAAAAATAATAATTTATTAATTGCTGTAGCGACCAATTAATGAGTTAAAAGTCCAAAAGTATTGGGCCCGAAAAGCCGATTAATTGGCTATCGGTCGGTAAAGTGTTAAGATATTTATCGAATTTAGTCAATTTTCTGTTTTATGGGTACATTGTTGCTTAACGCTTTTACAAACGCGGGAGTATGATTATTCGGAAATATTCAAAAGATCCATGCGGTTACGTACCTTCCGGCTTACCGGAACGAGGTTGAGAGTTAATTTGGCAAACGTAAATTTGCAGAAACATCGGAAGCCAGTTTTACAGGATAGATATTTCATGAACGAAATTGTTGAAAATTTCAAGCTCCCGCTCATCACCTTTCCGTACGTAACGTTCACTGTACTCCTGTTGATTCATGCTCTTTTAATGAAGTGTTTTTAAACTTTTGAAACGCCCCCGTCTACTATACCGAACCCCGACACCTTTTAATTAACTTACGCTCGCATATTAAATTATCCTCTTTGCGCGTCGCTTCATTCAATTCCGACCCCATTAAAGATTTCCACATCGCGTCAATTACGACGAGTTAATCCCTTTCGTCCGGTCCCTCGTAAACAATAATTAATATCAAAATTAACGTAAAACCATTGAAACCTTTTCTCCCCCAAAGAAATCAAACCAACCCCTTTTGCTCCATTATTCGCCGTTCTGAAAAAAAAGAAAAGAAAAAATAATATCGAAGAAAGAGGTAAACGATAAAAATCAAACTCAGCATGTCCCCTCACACTTCTTCGACGCTATTTTCCAAGCGACACAGTAATACTTGAAAAGCACCCTCGTCGTGCCATGGGGAGCTCTGATCGGGCCATCAACACGAACGAGCAGCCGGCGTTGCTTTGAATGCTCGACCATAAGGTTGGAGGAAGTCGCGACAGGACTTTAGATAGCCCTAATGGAGAAAGAGAGGTGTTAGGGCACATGACAGGAAGTGGGACATAGAAACGCGACCGATCGAGAAGAAGAAAGTCGAAACGTTGAAAAGCCAAGGCATCGCCACTGTAAGCTTTAAGATAGAGGTTGAGAAGAGGGGTTGCGGTGCGCGGTAGTGGCTAGAAAAAGGGGTGAGAAAGAAAACGAAGAAGAGGGTGAAGAGATTCGAGTAGAATCCCGATGGCTAAGTGGTTATCTTATCTTAACGGTCGTGCTGCAGCATCTCAGCAGTCTGGCACCCTAACGCTTCCTAAACGGAAATTAACACCACCCCTCCTGTGCCCCAGCACCACGGCGAAGCCGAGACTCTGACATCCGAGCCGAGGGCAACGCAAAAATCAATGGATATTATATCGCGTGTCTCGAGTACCCGGGGAACAACCCCCGCAACACGATGCCTCTTATCGCGGAAAGAGTGGTTCCCCGATGGAACGAACGAACGATCCTCGTCTACGCTACGAATTGTTTGTTATAATAAGGATGTTAATTTCCTAAGGTGGTCGATTCTGAGCCACCTGGTTTATTCCTTTTCTACGTCCCTTTTCAGCGGAATGACGATGGGTTGCAGGGGTTGGTTGGAAGAGACGAGGTCTGATAAGAGATATCGCACTTTTCGTCGCGCTTTCGAGCGAATGTACTTTGCCATAACGAACCCGGCTAATGGAACTGCACGAATGTGACTGTACCCGGGAATGACGAGTTTGCTTCTCGGGTTTGTGGTTAAAAAAGAAGTCTCGTTTGTCAGTGATATTCAACCTGGCATGATAGTTATTATTTTTCTAATGATAGAAATGTTCTGGTAATTACGATGATAATTATACGGTAGAGTTTTACTTGAGAATTATCACCTTTACCTTCCATCGTTTCGATTATAAAAGATTAATTTCATTCTCTATGGAACCCGTGACTTTGCGGTAACGCAAGACACATCTGAGCTTCTACTCTTCAAAAGTAAAATTTTTAATTTTGCCAAATATTATAAGTTAGCTCGAGAAAAACATGAAATTCTTTGCAATTCAGCATTTCGAAAAAATATTTAATAATGAAGTATATTAGTTTATTTCATGTGAAATAGTGGGTATTGCGTATAATTTTCGATCATCCAAGTTTACACTTCTTTGTGTATTTGACATGAGTGAACATCGTCTTTTTATTTTTTTTCGTATGATACACTGTTGCAAAAATTCTACAAAAATTACAGTCATTTATTTATAGCAAACTTGAGAAACTGTGGAAGTATAAACGTGGTCACATTAATAATTTAGCAAAAAATATAAACAATTGTTGGTTTCTAATTTTTTTGACTGATTTGTCACCGGCAAAAAAATTGTTTTAAATTAGAGAATTATTAATTGGGGTACTCTGCAACTATATGTAAAAATATCAAAGTGGTCACTTCATATTTTCAATAAAAAATTAATGTTTATAAGCTTTTCGGATTTTTTAAAAATCGGTTTTCCAGCCAAAAAATCTGAAAAAATTCCAATGTATGTACACCGTTGGGTACAACATCTGTGATTTTTTTCAGAATTTTTTATCAAGCCAAACGGGAGAAATCGAGCAAAAATCGAAAAACACGTTTTACACCATAACTACCCCTACGGTAGAGGTACCGGGTTAAAACTTTGCAGGAAGGGTTTTTCCAAAGAGCCCTATCGAATGGTATTGCCTCAAGGTTAATCATCTTTGGGGGCACTTTTGCCGTCCTTATCCGGCTATACCCTTCAGTTCGCTATTTAAAATATTTTTTTCATCATTTTCTAATTGTGCTATCGTAAAACTAATCTTCGGATCCCACAAAAAATAGAGGGTTAACAAAATCTTCAATTCCCCCGTTTATACTATCTCGTTGTATATATAATGCATATTCGTTCGTGAACCAGAATGATCGGTGATCGGAATTACCTATAAAAACGTCTGACTCCGTGGGGTCATGAATATTCCGGAAGTTGCAGGAAGGGGATGGTATAGCTCACGTAGAATGGAAACTGAGAGGGCGTAAGGGTATCGCATTTATCGTGCGATATACACTCGCGGCATGTGCATAAATGTCATATGCATTAACGACGAAGCACAATATTCGGCCGCAGGTCTCAGTGCAAGAGGAGGGTGAGGATAAGGGACCAATTTGCCCTCCACTTCCGGCACAGTATCATCCAGCTGCGTACACCACGACGACACCTCAACTTCACAAAACTATCACTGATTATAACGGTTAGTAAAAACTCGATATTAAACTCGACATGTTGTTCTACTTTGTTCATGCATGTTAAGATGATTTAAGTACAATAGAATTTCATCGGTATATGCATTTGTCAGGGGGATGTAAATTAAATGGAAATTAATTATTCGAACTTTAATTAAAGGTAAAAACTGGATATTGAATATCGAATGTGAATAATTGAATAGGAGAAATACGATTGGAATTTATGATCAATGCCTGGAAACGATAATGCGAAGATTTGATCGTATTATCAAATTGCAATAGAGCTTTCGATTAGAGATACTGAAATAAATATGAAAAAGATATGTTATTTTTAATATTCGTGTATTTTACTTCTTTAGATTTCTACTCTTCGTATTTTAACGAGCTTTTCAAAGCAGATTTATTACTTTCCTCGTTGTTTGTTATATTCCTACGTAAATCGGATTTACCGTGTTTCTCGTATTATATGAAAACCAATTATAAACCGATTTAGCGTAGAATTTCTATTAATCTTAATTACTTTCTGGGAAATTTTGTATTAGTTCTATACTTTTTTCATTTTTTTTTAACTGGATGGAAAGGGTAGAATGTTCACCGAATATTTAATTACTTTGACGCATTACTAGACTTATATCGAACTAACACCGTTGATAGGATGTAGCTATCAACGATAAATGCAACACTTACCGTGTTACACGAGCATGCATCGTTTGAGCGAATTAAATTATCGTATAATGATCGACAGATTATTATGGAGTTCATGGTACTTAAACCGGCACTTTCCTCAACGCGAATCATTATAAATTTCAACGTAATTTAACGAACTCGCGTACTAAAGCAGAGCGTTTCATACTTGTTTTATTGCTGGCAAAACTTCATTCGTGATTCAAGTAAATTAGGAAAACCCAAGAAATCGATTTCGATGACTGCGATGAAAGCTTTATCTAACTGTTTTTGATGAATATAACATCTTCTTTTTTTATTGTTACTATTTTGAAGGTATCAAGTGTTGGCGAAATATTCAGATTCTATTGTTTTTCATTATCGTTAATTACTTTAAATAATCGAGGAGCTGTTTCGTTTGAACAGTGTGTAGAAAATTCCGGCGTGATTGAAAACGCAGTGGTCAAAGCATACTTCGGCCATTGACAGGATATTTTTGAAATATCAAAGCCAACAAATTTCACTGGCACGATATTTTGTTGACGAAATTTCGCTGTAACAAAAAATACCTCTAGATTTCACTTCCTTTAAAAGAATCATATTAGAAGAAATATCTGAAACAAAAATCTCTTTCCCATAATTTAATACAGTAAATGTAAAATAAACTTTCAAATTCAAAAGTTGAATAAATAAAATTTTCCAAAGGACAACAGATGCATAGACCACAAAAGAAAATTTCGCTTTAATTTTCTCTTTCACAGCGTCATTCACAATTATCGCAAATCTACTGCAAAATTTCGATTTTTTCTATCTTTCGATTCCCCTTCGGAATGTAAAAACAAAGCTAATTACAAAACATTCTCTCCAGTACAACCTCCTTTTTCCATGCTAGTTACAAAATGAAGTTAAAAAAAGCAACTTCCTCGTTACACCGTGTTTCCGCGAGATCCAACCATTGCATTAGCGGAGTGTAGCCTGTATTTGCAATGAGCATAAAAAGAAGAAATTTCACATAACACCGTCAGAACTAGAAAAAATCGACTGTCGATTTTCACGCAAAATCCACGAATGCAAAAGTAACACCAGCAATAATTAATGAAAATATTATTACACAGAAAATACGAATAGCACACCATCAAAGTTTCTTTCTACGAATTCATTTTTTAAAATCAGATTACGATACCCTCGGTATTTTCAACATGTATAAAAACAAAGGAAATTGTATCTATCACTGTCAGAAAATATACGCAGAAATATCGTAAGATTTTCAGATATGAAATCTACGTTGCAAAAACGTAAAAGTTGCAACGGCAGTGTGTAACAATCGTTCGATCACGCAAAAACGATGCAAAAGAGTTAAGAAATGGGGGTTGTAAAATTGTACAAGCCGAATTCATTTCGTGTGCCACAACCATCGTGTCTCTATCCATGTCAAAAATTCTTTTTTCCTTTCCGTTTGCCGTATCGCTGGACAGGAATCGCAGAGGTGCAGCCGGTTATTCCGCTGTTGCTTAACACGGCGATCAATCTTGCCAGGCCAATTCCGCCGGTCCAAGAATATCCATCTAATCCACCACCCATACCACCACCGCCGGAAAAGTATTACGCCAGTAGTGAGATCTGCAAGGTGAGTATCAAAAATGTACCGCAGACATGCGATCCGTGACGATTAGTCCTTTCCAGGGCATTAATGCGGGCCACTTCGACTCGAATTGTGTCAAACACCACTTCGTGACTCTCTTGGATCTGTATTACGATTGTATTGCTTTAAGTGTTTCTCTGTCAAAATCTAGTACTACTTGGCTTATCTTGTGTTGGGTGTTTTAGTTTTGTTAAGCAAAATTTTCTTGTGAAGATTGTTTAGACTCGAGAGAAATATACTTAGGGGACTTTTGTGGCCAAGGAGATAAAAGCTTGGACTTACAATTAGTAAGCCTAAATTTAACCCTCTATGGACCTCTGTAACTTTGAAGTGCCGCAAGACACATCTAAGTTTCGATTTTTTAAGTGAAATTTGTAACTTTATCAAATATAATTTAGCTCGTGAAAATCATGAAATTCTTTGCAATTCAGTGTTTAACAATCAGGTTTAATCTATTATTTAAAGTTGTGTTTTTATCATTTTCTAATTGTGCTATCGTGAAACTTCTGATTTCCGGATACAATAATTCGGACTACAGAGGGTCAAGTCCTCTTGTGCCAGTCACAGGGAAATTTTTCTTACGTGATGTGTATATCGATGCCTTGATGGTTTGAAACCCACTTAATACAGGAGGCGATAAGCGTCATGACCATAACAATTAACAGTGGAAAAAAATATAAAAAATAGTTTGGAAAATGTGAGATCGCTGCTGATTTGTTTTTCGTCTGGTAAATTCCTCCTTTTTCTATTCTAAAATTTTCCATCGTATAATACCACACATTTCTAATTTGAAACTGGAGTCTGTAGAAGCTTTTGATACTTTTAGTATTTTATTAGCGTCCGAGCCGGTTCCTTCTCGTTTATAACGAGAACATGTTGAAGCAAAGCTGGAAAAAGTGGCATCACAAATATAACATTCGAAATTATTCGTAAAATTGTAGCTGTTATTTTGTCATTTTTTTATGGTATTCCATGGAGTGATTTTTGTTATGTTCGCGATCCATTCTTAGCAAAACACGACTTTGTCTCGGGTATTATGAGACTTAATGGTTGAAAAACAAGGTAACAAGGGGGCACTATCAATCACAACTAATGTGAAACGTCCAAAGAAAACGTCTTTCGTGGGCATACACAGATTACCCAGCGATAATGTAAAGGGTGTGGTTATTGATTACTTAAGTTCCAAGGCTTACGTGTATTTTCACCTGATTACCCCATCATTCCCATTATTCTACGAATGATGAATAACGTTATCCGCTGATGTTCTCGTGATAGAAAAATTGGCTTTGTTACCACTTTGCCCCTCGAATGTATCCAGCTGTCGTGTAATCAACAGATTGTACGTCAGCCTCGTCCGAATTAATCGTACGAACATGAATGATAGATCGTGAATATTTTAACGCAAATATTGGTAGTATAACTATGAAATATGTGTTTTATATCATAGAACCTTACATTCTATCTTCTTATTATTTACCCATCATTGAGTGGATTGTCAACCATATATTTTAGTTTTTCATGAAGAAACCTTATCAGCTCTTATCGGTATACTTAATTACATTTCTAATTTTATTGTTATCAATCCACATTTTTCAACACCACAAACTACAAGCATATCATCCCCAATTCAAATGCTATCAATAGCCTAACAATCTTCGATCTCTAATATTGCCTGATAAAGATCACATGCCCTCAATATTCCAATAATAAATTTATTTTCCAACATATTTCTACATTTTCAAATGATCTACGAAGTGTCTTTCGACTTAATCTTATTATAGAATTCCTTACCACCGTGACCGGCTCCAAATGTGACCGAAAAAGCATCCCGTAGTCTAACAACTTTGAATTTCCAATATTATTTTCCAAATTGAATATAATGCTCTAAATATTCCAATGATCAAACTGTTATCAAATATACCCCTAACCTCATATGTAATCTATGAATAGCGTTTCGACTTTATCTTGTTATAGAACTCCATACCATTACCGTGACCCCAGGCACGTCCGGACCGAAAAAGCACTCCCGTAGTCTAACTTACAGTTAGAATTATCCGATATGATTTTTCAAAGTAAATATATTCTAAATCTTCCAATGATGAAGTTATTTTAACACGTTCCGTGCCACGTGGGGCGTATACAACCCCCACTAAATTTTCCGATCAATTTTCTTGCATTTCTCATTGCAAGACAAAGAGTTTTATTGCAAAAAATATATTGTAAAGTTAAATATAGGGATCTTAATATCATGTATACTGCAAAGAAATTAATTTAATCGTAAAAGTGTGGGTCATATACGCCTCACAAGACTTGAACAGAAAATCTGAACACATTGTGCGCCGGCTAAATATCTGCTATCAAATTTGTTATATTTGATAATGTTACTATTTAAATCAATATAAATTTAAACACATTAAGTAATGCACAATTTAAAGGGAATAATATTGCCTTCTTTGTCCACTTTACCGTTTTCCTCAAGATAAAATAATATGACTGATATTGATCGGTAAAATCCTAAAATCATATATTTGAAATCCCGCATTATCGCCAGACTGGCGTACAATGTCTTAAAAAATGATCTAGCACGGAAAGTGTTCACTTGCGTATCGCCTGTATCTTCTTATAGGACTCCTTACCGCCATTGCGACCACAAATACATCGCGACCAAAAAAGTCTCTTGTAATCTAACACATTCCACTGTTATTTTTCAAATTGAATATAATCCTCTAAATATTCCATTGATAAAGGTATTTTCACATATATCTGTAATGCCATTAGAAATCTGTGAGTCGCGTTCCACTCCTATTTTCTTATAGAACTCTTTACCACCATCGCAACCCCAAGCACATCACGGCCAAAATAGTTCCCTGTAATCTGACAATCTGGAATTTCCAATATAATTTTTCAAATCTAACACAATCGTCTAAATATACCAATGATAAAGTTATTTTCACAAATACCTCTAACGTCATAAAAACCTGTGAATCGAGTTTCCTTTCTATCTTCTTATAGAACTCCTTACCACCATTACCACCATCGCCAACCCCAAGCACACCACCACCGATGAGTGGGAAAGCATCTAGTAGCCTAACAAGCTACAGTCCTGAGGATATGCTTACGGAGGAGGAAGACGAGGTGCCCGAGTGCATTTTAGACTTCCCTCGGGAGAAGCTCAACATCGTTGAAAACCTCGGCTGCGGTTACTTCGGTGACGTTCACATATGCGAAGTCGACAGGTTTCCAGGATACGACGAAGTTTTCAGAAATACCTGCAGCGACCTCGTGATCGTTAAGTCTCTACGACCAGGATCTTCAGATGCGCTTAGGTAAGGCCTCTTACATTATTATGACATGGTTCTGACGTGTGAAAGGAGACCATAGTATTTTGAATGCTACGTGGTCACTTTTCAAAGTTATCTTCTTTAAATCCCTTATAATATTATTAATACTTTAATAGCCGCACGTCTACGGAGTCAAACGTTGCCAGGGGCTGACAATATTTTTGAAGAATTAATTAAAAAAAAAATTATTAAAAATAAAACAAGATCTTATAAAATAAAAGACTATAAAATAAACTACGAAACCAATGGCAATATCCACACTTGTTTACATTCATGATTCATCGCATAGAGTGTGTTGTGTACTGGCCAATGATTTATGGCGGTAGCCTCACATATATGTTGTGTGAGCGGCCATTAACCCTTTTACTACTGTTGGCGCCTATTGGCGTCTGAAACATGTTGGCTTCTTGGTACTGTAGGCGCCAATGGACGCTTGACTTACTTCGCTCCGCTGGTACTGTTGGCGCCAATAGGCGTCCGGATTATTAAATATTGTGAAAAAAGCTTAAAATTAATGTTCAATTTTAGTGCCCTAACAATTTAAGGCAGAGTATTAATAAATAAATGGTATTGGTCTAATGTAATAGAATTCAGTATTTTGAATATTTTAATATATGTACTTCATCAGAAATGCATGCCTAACGAAAAACTTCGCTGTTCTCGGTGTACGTCGCGACTGAATTCCTACCGTACGGTACGACCGGTGCGCGTCAAAGTCTGCCGTAGTCAAAGGATTAAGTTTTAAGTTTGGAAAATAAGTTTAACCCTATTTCTACCACGATTTTCTGTATATCTATATCGTCCAAGAAGTATCTTTTAACACCTTTACGCTTGCATGCATACATCTTGGAAATAATTGTTAAAAATTTATTTTTATTTAATAGTATGTATTTTATTAGAACATTTTTCATTGTTAACATATTTTAGCAAAACCGTACATTGCAGCGAACGCTATTTTTCCCATCCTCTACCTGTCAATCACTAGTTGATTACATTCTCGCCAAAAGAAAAACCTCCCCGATAATACATTGTTTTTCGCATTACGTCGAATGTTGGATTACACCGACATTGCGTACTTTTTAAATATAGAAAAAAAAATAGATTCCAGAAAGATAAGCGAAAATGACAGTTCAATAATCGCAAACTTAAAAATTCTCTCACGACCATATAAATTTAAGCGTAAACGCTCTGCGAGGAGATTCGCGCGAGAAAATTAATTCGTGCATTTGAAAATCGATAAAAATGAATTTAATGACGGTTCATCGATTCGAGAAGAGTCGCCGGTAGCTTCGGGCGAAAGCCATATTTTCCAATAAATGAAAATACAGGAGGAAATCGATATAAAATTATCCCATCCGATTATAAAACATGAATACTGATTCATTATCCACTATAGCCGGTTGAAGTATGGGGAATAACATACAACATCGATAGAAAATTATCCCAATCGATTATATGTAGAGAGCGGTACGTTAAAGGCTGATAATTCGATAACGTGGCGCAAAGTGATTTCGAGTATAATGACACGCTCTCTACATATTAAGTTTTCGCGACGAGATAATGCAAAAGGGCTTTAAACGTTCGATGATTGGCGTATAATCGAATAATATGTACGCGTCAGCGTCATTTTTCGCGGCACGACGAGATCGCTGGTTAGTCTGGCAAACCAGCCATGCAATTTTCTACGGCTTCGTTCCATTCGAGTTTTTCCATTGGACGTATTAAATTTCCGTTCTGGTATAATTAGACGAGCGACGTCGAGCTTTCAATCTTGCTTCGTATCTCCGTCATTGTGATTCCTTTTTCTTTTGTCACTTAAAAATAATTAAATAGACCCCACCACAATATCAATTCATATTCTACACCCACCCTCGTCTATGATTTCATCACATTTTAACATAGATACGACCTAAATGTGAAGCTATCGAGCATTACGATATACTAACCCTTTGGCCTACGATTTCTTTTCTGACTGGACGTGCAATGATTTAAAATTAATTCCTGAAATCGAATGTTCTCACTGATTTCTGTTATTTCGTGTAATTGAAAATAATATTAATAGTATAAAAATAGTGAGCTTGTTTCACGACCGACTGGTATTTTCGATTTAATAGTTTTCAAAAGACTACAAAATTTCTTATTCGTTTTCCCGCGCCACGAGTATCACTCTTTGTTATAAACTAAGGAGTTAATGATAAATTGCTCTCGACGATAATCAGAATCTTTGTTAATAATACAAATCTCTCTTCTAGTTAATTGGACATTCATTAAATCGGTTATCGATACCGTTCAGGGAGCATTGATTTCTATATATGAAGAGCACTCAATATTTCCTTAAAAAGGATTATTAAAATTCTCGAATTTAATTAGAACCCAGTATAATTAAATCAGTCGATAGTAGAGATCTGAAATTCAATAAAGGGATTAAAAAGGAGCAACAACGTGTAAGAATATCAACGTCATTCAAGCGTTGTCTCACATACTTCGATTCCAACCTGTCCTGTCGTTCGTGAAACCAATTTGATCTGCTTTCAAAGGGACGAAGTAGAAATAAATGGCGAAGCATGTCCTACCAGGAGGGTATCCATGATGTGTCATCGTTGACGTAGCGAAAGGATGATCCGAGCGGACGAGATCACAGAGATCACGGTATCTGGCACACGGAGTTTTACCAGGCTGCGAAAGCGCTGTATTCGTCGGGAACGAGCATAGTAACAGGATACCAAGCAGGGGAACTGCAATTGCGCTCGTTCCGACGTTTATTCTTTTTTTATACGGCGAAGAGCGTTCTGCTTTGTGTGAGTTTAAAAAAGAGATTGAAAGAGAAAAAGAGAGGGAAAGAGACCAGAAACTGGGAAAGAGAGAGAAAAAGCGTGGTAGGCTAGGGGTAGAAAGAAACATAGAGGGAAAAAGGGAGGAAAACGTTTCACCGTGTCAATAAATCCTACAACGGTGGGTATAGTTTTTCGACAGCAGTTGCCTCCGACAAACTTTTCGTGCATTTTCGTCGCTCCGCGATATTTCTATTGGCTTTATTATGCCTCTCAAGCCGAGAACACGAGATTTTCCACAAAATCGGACAAATTCCCGACCTTTCTCCGATTTTTCTAGCAATTTTTCCGCTAATTGTCTTACCTCTGATTTCGCGTCTCATTTGATGTACGTGTAATTAATTTTCTTAGATTTATGAAGAAAAAACATCAATTTTCTTAGATACACACAATTTAACCCTTTGCACTCGAGAGGCGTCACTACGTCGTCCTGGGGTTTCTCGAGTTCTCGAACTGTATACGTTTGTTTTCGATACGGGAAAGCATTCTTATTTCAATTTTTTTCGTAGACTCGGCTCGATCTGAGTTCTTAGTATAAAATCTTCCGAAAATACCTGTAAAACATTTGCCCAATTTATGCCTCTCAAGCCGAGAACACGAGATTTTCTACAAAATAGGTTAAATTCCCAACCTTCCTCCGATTCTTCTATCAATTCTTCCGCTAATTAATTTTCTTAGATTTCTGAAAAGACATCAATTTTCTTAGATATACAAAATTTAACCTTTTGCACTCGACAGGCGTCACTACGTCGCCGTGGGGTTTCTCGAGTTCTCGAACTCTGTACGTTTGTTTTCCATACGATAAGGCATTCTTATCCCAATTTTTTTTGTAGGCTCGGCTCGATCTGACTTCTCATTGTCAGTATAAAATCTTTTGAAAATAACTGTAAAACATTTGCCTAATTTAGCCGAAATCTTCTGGAGTTGCTATTCTCCCGAGGGAAAAGTCCTCCGAAGACTTTTCAAGAGTTAGTTACAAAATAACTAAAATGCAACCCTACGATAATTGTGCACGTTGCAATCGATGCAAGAGACATACGATGTGACAATCACGAATTTGATTAATGAATGTGGTAACGAAATTAAAAAATAAGAGCGGCATCTACGCGTCAGTAAATATCTCATGGGTGTAAATAGACGAAGTGATAGCGGAAATTGTAGTATTTCGTATTACAGCAACGCTCGTCATTAGACTCGACAGAAAGCCGCGAATGAACGAGGTAGTATTCACGGACCGATGCACTCGTGTATAAATGACAGAAGAGCGGTCAATAACGGAGTCGGAGAATACAACATCGACGATGTTCAATCGGGTGCAATGTGTTTCAATGAAACTGATACCTGTCGATCTGTGATCCCACTTAGCGAGTTCTCGAATCAACTCGAGCGTCAGAATTTTTGCACTATAATTTTCACTCCTTCATTTCACTCTTTTATTCGTCTTTAGAAGTAATTTGTCACTTTATTACAAAAATGAAAGAATTATAATGAACGAATATGTAAATAATAAATATCAAGGTGTAAGTTTTTATGAGAATATTTTAATTATATTTTCATTCGAGTGCTATAGATTGAAAAATAAGTTATTCAATCCTCAAACGAATCCTCGAGTGCATGAGAAGGCAAATAACGAGGGGCTATGTTTATACGAAATCTATTTACACACGCAAATGGAATTTCGCGACATTTGCAATACTCAGACCGCTTGATTTTTTATCATTTTTACTCTCCTTTCAATTTACTCTCTTCCACTCCTCCCTCTATCTTTTTCTCTTCCTCTTTCCGCGTGTTTATCGCACATATGGTGCTCTTTCCCGGCGAGTCCCGTTTAAATATTAGATACTCGAAAATACACCGAAGGAACGACTATCGAACATAAAATTTACAAGCCCTCTTGAAACGATAATCTCAGTGCTTCCCCATTACTCGCAACCCTTGTTGCGTCGTTCACGGCAACCCTCTCTCTTCTATGTTCACGTTGTATTCTCAGCTCCTTCCTTTTTCTCGTTTCGTTCTCTCGACGTTAGAGACCGTAGGAAAGCGAAGGGCATACACCCCGGTGAAGAGAAAAATCGAGAGAGTAATAGAAAGAGAGAAAAAGAGAGTGGGGAGGAAAACCGAGCGAGTTTTCCCGGGACGACGATGCAATACCAAGAGTACTCGCATTACTTCCACTATATATTTGCCTCTGTATTCAATACCCAGAGCCTCGTACGACGGCTGCCTATAAAGATATTACTTCCGAATGCCCGTGTATTTTCCAGGATAGAATTTCAACAAGAGGCAAAGAGACTGGCACGGCTCGGCGATCGGAATGTCGCGCGGCTACTCGGTGCCAGCCTCGAAGACGACCCCATGTGCATCGTATTGGAAAACGGCGGCTACGGGGATTTGAATCAATACCTGCAGAGCCACATCGCTGAAACCTCCACCGTGCACACCGCTAAAACTCTTAGGTACGCTCCATTAAGTGTAAACAAGCGCCTCGATTGTTCCGCAGAATCGTCCGAACTGTTAAACAGATTGCACCGAACCGATTGTCCGGCTTGTCGTTTGTTTTTACGATTACGTTGCCGGAAAGCTAAGGATCGAACTATCCCTTGTCCGGTGCATGGGAAGTGCATGAGGTGCATCACTGGAGGGGAAATTGTTCGTTTCGTTTGTTCCATGATCGAAGCTTTAACAATGAAATTTACCATTGGAAAATGTGAGTTTTACACTTTGTACGCTGGAGGGCAGATAAAAGTTGTGGATATTTGTTGAGGGATTTTTGAAATATTTTCTGGTACGGTATTGTTTTGGATGGAAATTGAAATTGGTAGAACTATTCGGTTAATCCGTAGGATTTCTTTTGTGACTGTCCCCGTAGTAATTCAAAATTAAATTAGATAAAATAATAATTGATCAGGGATTCTTAATGTATCGAATGATTTAACGTGATATTAATATTATAGAAATAATTTTATCATATCACTTCTCGCTAATAGTTTTAGTTTGATTGGTATTGGAAAACGTGCGAGTTTCCTCTCCAATTTCAATCACGTATTTCACTCATTGTACACCAAGGGGTTAAACTATGGCAGCGGTGTTATTTAAAGTTAGACATTTCTTAGACTTATTTATAATTACACAACGTAAAATCGAGACCACTGATTTTTTTTGCAAACATTTGGATAATTTATATTTCTCATAGAGCGTTGTACACGTATAAAAACACAAGAAAGTTAGAAGAGGACAAACCTCAGCCTTTTTTCCGTTAACAGAATCGATGTGTGGAAGAAACTTAATAAGGATATTCAATTTGCAATAATTTTGTTAGTTGTTCATCCAGAATTTGTTCATCCGTCTTTTTATCTTGTAATTTCTATCGAAACCGGAATAGAACAAGGGATTCTCCGTATCTAGGAACGAGTTAGCAACAATAATATTTAATTAACTGTAGAGCTTGTACAAGAGAAGAACAATCGGTCCAATTTTCCCGATTTTATCGTATACCAAGAACGTCAGTTCCAATCACGTTTGGAGGTGCGCGTAAACGCGGTACGTTCGCGAATCAGTCGAAAGTACTCGAAATACGAGAAATCGGCTGAAAATGAGAGGTGAGCGACAGAGAAGATCATTGGTGCACGTGACAGCTGTCGGCGGACCGTGTTTTTCCCGTGCGTTCGTTTTCAGTTCCCGCAGGAAGAGAAACGGACGACATAGGCTTCTCTCTTTGCCGTCGTCGGGGGTGGCGAAGCGAACTGATCTACGGGGTGTTGTATATTTTCCGAGTATAAATTCTGACACTAAACGGTTACCTCTTTTTCCAATGTCTATTATATTGGGTTGGAATGAAAGTAATTTCGGTTTTGTAGTGTGAAATGGAACTTAATTTTTTGTAACAATGAATTTTTTCGATGATCTTTACTCGCTGACCTTTTGCCATCGTTTTGACAAATTCGTGATTCTGTTTTTATAGAAATACTGGCCCTTATCAACAAAAAACTGAACCCAATGAAATTTTAGGCTATCATCGCGATTGAAAGTTTTATCATTCAAAAAGTTTTGTAAGCTGAAAAATAAATGGTAATCTAATGGTGTCAGATTAGGGCTACATGAAGTCTGTGACATCACTTCTGAGCCAAGCTTGGATTCTGCAAAAAATAAAAAAGTAAAACATATCAGAAATGTTCGTTTTTCACTCTATGTTAAAATTCTCCTAAACAAACAATTACAAACAAAATAAAGTGCAATTTGTTTCAAAGCCAAGTCAATAGTGACAACTTTCGATTGTTAGAAGAAAAAATTATAATATTGTCAGAAATCATTGAGAACAAACGTAACGCTGGCTCTCATCAAAAACCGAAATTACTTTCTTGCTGACCCAATAGTTCTAGATATTTATTGAACTTTTCTATTTCAGTATCTTTATAGAACTTTGCATTGAAAATTGCCACTTACCGCATCTATTTTTTCCTTGGCCGGTCATTCGACTGGCGATAAAATAATAATATCATATTGCCGAAGATATGCAAGAGATTCTCAATTTATTGTTGGAAGCATGGAAAAAAGCAATCTTTAGGTAATAATAGAAAATATGACTTTGTATTTCGTGGAACTGATCATCTGCCATTGTATGGTACAGTTAGACTTCCAAACAAATTTGTCTAGTGTCGATTCAATTGGTATACTTTATTTTAAAGTCTCTTAATTCAGAAAATTTGATTATTTTTGTATTATTTGAACGTTATTAGTTATTTTACTATTTTAAGAACAAGATTATATATTTTATCACAAAGTTGCACAGAGTAAATTCTAATCTGTTCAAGTTCCAAATCCTCTAAACGTTTGTTAAGCTTCACGTGCATTTTATAAGATACGGTGGTGTATAATGATAAGTGGGGACATCGGTCTATTTTAAATTTACGAAACACCCCGTAGATAGACGTAATATACATGCATTCTGAAACCAATTAATTTGCCGGATGCGATTCGCCGAACCGAATTCTATATCCGTCTACACGGATCTACGCGAAACAAATTAATTCTACGACCGACAGAATTAAAATGTTGTGTTCCGTTCCCCGAATTGAAGTTACGTGATCTGTTAATTAAAATGACGACGTAATGACGTACGGGGGATGATGGTTGTACCGCAGAGAAGGGATAGATTCCCGCTTCAGAAATCGACGCTTCAAATTGCCATCGGTTGTCACGTGAGCACGCTCAATATCGAGATTGATAGAATACCGGAGCATTTTTGTCCCGATCAGTTTCCACTTGGACGATTAAAATACTCCTATCGTGGATCCCGCGAATAAAGCGTCAAGATTCCCACCGGGAGATCCAACTGCGCGATTCGCCTGGAAAATTTGACTGATATCATGGCATTGAACAATCGTTGGCAATTCCTCGATTGAATATCTGCAAATTCTCGCTGCATGACGTACTAGTATTTTCAAAATGAAGACGCTGGAGTTTAATAATATCGAAAACTTCAGTTTATTCCATTTCGGGAAAAAATCAATGACCGTGGTCTAAATCACTTATTAAGTCTTCATTTCGAGATGTTTAATCACTTGTTTTAGAAGAAGCTTTAGGAGAATAGGCAAAAGTTGATTTCTTAATTTTGTCTAAATTTCTATTGAAATTTTACACGGAACATTCTACCAATTGCAAGTAATTTAAATTTTCCTCGGCCTAATTTTGTCTCTAACAAAAGTAGCATCAGAATAACTGGTTGTTAATGGTTTCAAACAATTGCGCATGTTTACGGGAAAGCCATGCAGTAAATGTTCCACCCCTATTTTGTAATACATAAACTACTTGCTCGATCATCCCTTTCCTCTTAACCCTGCTGTTCTTCTCGGGTCTGTATGACCCGAAATGGAGATTATATTTTATCAGATAATTTGTTTCTAAGTAATAGTTTTCGATATTCAATGTATTTAACATTTATGTCCACTTGTTTGTATATTTTATGTTTCTTAAAGTGTGAACCTTTGCTCACCAAGTTACTGTGACTGGAAGGGATACGAATGTGAGATATAAATCAGCAGAACAGTAGAGTTAACTTCTCCTTTTCCAAAGAACTAATTCAATACATTTTTGTATATACTTGGTTTATAATGTTATAATATTAATGTCCGTGGTTCCAGTATAAAACAAAACTCTTTACGTTCCCTTGTGTATCATTAGCCATTAGACTCTCATGCATCCGCGGAAATACAATGATAATTGAAGATAATGTAGTTACAAACGACCAGACCTGTCGACAAAAGCTCAATGTTACTCCAGAAAAATAAAACAACAACGTCTAGACGCGAACGCTCAAGTTGCACGCATCGCGAATGTAAATCGTAGAAACGTAAAGTTTATTTCTTCGATGGAAGGAACTAGAATGCGAAAACGGTCGATTCGGTGAGCTTTTGTCGTTGTTAATGCAACTGATCGCCAGACGGTCCATTTGAGTGCTCTTTAAAATACTGTCATTTGTGGTATTTCAAGTCGATGGGAACGACTTGCACAGTGTATATGCGCGTGTACGTGTGTACTTAAGTATGTGTATACAGACAGAGTTTGGAGAAGTAAACTTCAGGACGAAACCACCTCGTTCTTCGTGTTGCAGTTTCGGCACGTTGGTTTACATGGCCACGCAAATAGCATCCGGCATGAAACACCTTGAGGAAATGGACTTTGTGCATCGAGACCTGGCCACAAGGTAACGACGTACTCATTGATTACTTTGAAGGAAACTTTCCTAATCGATCGCTTCTCGATGATACCTTTTATTGTTTTATGTAGGTCATGCATGTTTTTCTTTCTTTTTTATTGAATTTTTCTTGCATGAAAAATATTGACATACTGCAACTGAATATTTGTTGCTGTGCAATTGATAACATGCTCGAACCGCGCTCTATTTGAAATTCCGTATAAAGTTTTTATAAAGGGTCGAATAGATCTTTTATAAAATATAGGGATCCCGTGTAAATGAAAATTTCAGATAGATAAGTCACAAAATTTTGACATTCCCACTTAAAACGAACTATTAGAATATGTGTAAATTTTTGTGATCATATTTCAAATACCAAAACAAGAAACACGGACCAATGAATCCATTAAATGCCCCGATGAACGTAAAGATTTAATATAATATAAAGATTAGAAGAATTGACTTACTTCCTCCAATACAATACAAAAAGTACTCGAAAAATGCGTGAGCAAGTTCATTGGCCTTACGTTATTAAAAAAGTACGGCTCCCGTTTAGCACTGTTTACACGCACACATTTATACACTTTCAATTCGCGTAATTAATACTCCTCGTTTAAAGTTCTCAGCCGCGCCGAAATATATAACGGCATCGTGCGTTATATTGCCACTTCCGGCGGAACTTTTCCGTTTTAAGGCCAAAGTTTCCGACCCCACCAGCGTTCTCTATTACGATTTCACTCGGCCTCGGCCAACATCCTCCTCCCTCCTGCCAGAGGCTCGATTTAGAGCCTCTTGGATACCGAGACTTCCAGCATGTTCTACCGGATCGCAGGGTGTACCGGTGCTATTAAAATCCGTACAGGTAGAACGGTGGATCGTTGGGTCACGTGTTCGAATTATTAACCCTAATCATAAACCTTAATTATAATGCCCTTCGGCGTGAGGGCCAGCGTTGGCGCATTAACGCAAAAGCACCCAACTGGGGCGACATTGGGTGGCGAACGAAGGGGTGGATAGAAACTGGGGATAGGATTCGTGGGAAGTGTGGGGAAGGGTGTCGAGGGGAATGAAATTAATTGCCTGTTGATTTATAGAAACGAGTTTTGGGTAAAACGGCCCAATAACCAACCAGCCATCGGCAAATAAAATGGCAGACACGAAACTCCCTGCGGCCCTTTGAGCACTTGGAATTAAACTCCGGAAACGTGGCAATGGGAGCGCGCGCTTATTATCGCTACAAAAGGATAGAGTTTAATAAAGAGCTGGGTATATTCGACGAAGAATTCGTAGATACCGTGTGACCAACGACGACTTGGAATACTTAGCGATCTCATTTTCATTGGTTCTCCGGTCGTTTCCGTGGACGGTTTTCTTATCCTCGAGACGTTCCACGAGGAGTGGATTAATTAAAGCGCGAGCAATAAAAATTTTTAACTACTCTCAGTCATGAAGGCCGTTTCTA
Source organism: Cerceris rybyensis (assembly GCA_910591515.1). Classification (NCBI taxonomy): domain Eukaryota; kingdom Metazoa; phylum Arthropoda; class Insecta; order Hymenoptera; family Crabronidae; genus Cerceris; species Cerceris rybyensis. The sequence goes on from OU342790.1 coordinate 15,194,524, forward strand.
TTTAAAAGAGGAGATATAAAAAGTTGCCGGAGAAATCTAGACGTGACGGTGCAGAGTACGTACTGGGAGCAGTTGGCGGTGCGAGTAAAATAAAATCGTTCCGTCGGCTTAGCGAGAATTCTCGTCCTTGCGATCCTTTCCCTTCATGGATTTTCCTTGCCGTGGAAGCACGATAAACGCTACGGATTTTACGTGCAAATCAGCGCAAAACTTCAAACGGCCATCGCTTTCGACACGCCCGGGAGCGTTTCCTGTTAGAAGGAACTTAAAAAGCAGGCTACAGTTGGCCGAGAGGATTACGGCACGCGAAACAAGCGGAAGATCAACGAAGAAGAGTTTCAAAGAGGCTGTGACAGCAACGAGAATAAACCCCGAGATTTCTATGTAGTTTGGGTACTGCTGTCGTCTATGTGGAACTTACCAATCGACATTTCTCAGGTTGTTTAAAGCTCTGAGACCTTTGAAAAAGTAGTCATTATGAAAAATATAAAATTAAAAACAACTAAGTTTTTACAGATATATGCATTATACTCTTCATAGTCCAGATGCTATTTAATATTATTAGCTTTTGGTAGAATCATTCCATTAATTAATGCTAAAGAGAAAGTACTCGTTGCAGAATGATTTTATTAGTCTAGATCGAAAATCGAGGCTCCAGGAAAGATGCAGAAAAAAGTCTCATTGCGATCGGTCCAAGAATGACCGGGATATTTAACCTCAAAGTCGAAGAAGTTGAATTTCTCTGCGGCACGAAGCGAGGGTGAGAGCGGTCAGGGATCCGGTAGAGGTCAAACTTCAAAAAATCGTTTCTCGGCTTCTGGTTATCGTAGAGGGATGATTTTTTTTCGTTTTAACCGTGAAAGTGTCTACTTTGACGTGGTTCCAGCGAAAAGAACCGATCTTTATTCGTTTAGGGGTGAGGTTCATTTTTCCATCTCGGGAGCCTGGCGCAAAAACTCATCTTTAGAAAATGATTTTGTTGACGTAGATCTAAAGCCAGGACTTCAAGGAAGACGTAGGAAAAAGTCTCATCGCGGTCGGCCTAAAAATGACTGAGATATTTAAGTTAAAAATCGGAGAAGTACGATTTTAAAGAGGTTTCAAAGGGCCCGTGATAGCAACGCGAATAAACGCCGTAATTTCTATGTAGTGTAGGTACTGCTGTCGTCTATATGGAACTTATCGACATTTTACTGATTGTTTAAAGCTCTGAGACTTTTGAATAAAGTAGTCATTATAAAAAATATAAAATTAAAAGCAATTATGTTTTAGCAGATATACAAACCATGATATTTATACTTAAAAAAACGACCGAATATCATTAGTTTTGAGTAGAAGCATTATAATAATTGATGTCAAAGAAAAATTACATTATCAATTAAAATATCCAGTCCCTTCTCTCACGTTGTAAGGTGAATGGACCCTCGGGGCGTCTTGAACGAGACATTTTGTCAAATTTCCGTGTTCACTTTAGAAGACTGGTGTCTGATACGTCGATACTTGGTTGCAAGAAAGTGCACGCTAATTAGGTTTGCGAAGTTGACTAAAGAAAAACGCACGAGGACGTGAATAGGAACAGATTATGAAACTAACGAGCCGCTTCTGCCACCGGCGTTACTGTCGAAATACAGCCTGCTCGATAGCTGGTAATGACTCGTCACTGTAATTAGAGAATAATAGGAGCTGCATAGAAAGTTTACAGGAAGATCCCTTCGGCGCATGTCACAGGAAAAGGCAGGATTTAATCCTCTTCATTGCTGTCTTGTTAAAATTTAATGAAACGAGGAGTACGTCCCAATTTCTGCGTAATACATCGTTCAATATATCGTTTCTGTTGTGGCATATTTAGAAATGCTATACGGATATGTGTTCGTATGCATGTAGCAAAATGGAGGATTAATTTTGTAATATGTCATTTTAAACACGACTCACAAGATATTCACGGATATTAATGAAATATTTTCAAGCAGAAACTCGGAATTATTTTATTCGTTGAATAATTTCCCCATTTGAAATTATTTTACGTATGCAATGAAATCGGATATCTTGAAAACATTCAGACAGCATGGCAAGATCGATGACTATTTGATACACGGGTAGAATTTGTAAGTACGACGATTACAGCACGTTTATCCGATTTTCACTGATTATCCGATTGTGGGTTTGTTGCAGGAACTGTTTGGTAAGCCGTGGTTACACCGTGAAAGTATCCGATCTGGGTTCGGGAAGAAGCGCTTACGCAGCTGATTATTTCCGTGTCGAGGGCCGCCCTCCACTGCCAATTCGATGGATGGCTTGGGAATCCATGCTGATGGTGAGAAGTTTGTTAGAAGTTCATTTATTTATGATACAATAATTGAGGGGAAAGTTTCCTATATTGTACAGTTTAACCCTTTTAGTGCCGGACGACGATATATCGTCGTTAGCAAAATTGCTAACACTGGACATCGAAGGGTTAATATTCAGATTCCAATACGATATCAGTAATTTTATGACATATAATTGTAAATACACAATTTATGCTCCATATTGCGTATTCTATATGACACTATTGCCAAATGAACATTCTTTTTATTCGCAACTACATTTGTTATTAATTCAATCAATTTTTTCGGTCGGCACTAAAAGGGTTAAGGTAGTTCTAGCTGGATTCAGAACTAAAAGTTTCTTATTTCATTAAAAATAAAGAAAATTGCGTAAGAATTAAAGCAGGGGCTAACTTCACAGAGGTCATATCATTCGCTTTTTAGACATTAAAAAACATCTTTCTCTATAACTATGAAGTAAAAAATTATGAAAAAATTCAATAATATTCCAAAAGCATAAAATAATACATTGCTAATTTTTTATTAGAATCCATCGACTCGTTTTTCCATTAGAAAAATAAAAAAAGATTTTACGGACTCAGCAAAAGTTTTTTTCCGTAAGACCCATGTTAAATATGTTATTTTTAAACACGATTTATTCATAAACCGTGTGGACGAACTCGTTGAGATTCCGGTTATAATTATAAAATATCATGAAGAATATATTTTCAAAATTTTAAGGAAATCTATCGAAAAATTATAAGTGCCTAGAACTACCTTAAGAGAATACTGCTCGTAACCGTGTTCACAATTTTAAATTCTAGCCTTTTAACACTAGATTTACGGATGTTGATGCGCCTATTTTTCTGAAGTGAGCCAATTTGACTCAAGCAAGAAAATTGAAGTTTTTTCCAAAGAAAATAGTTCCAAATCAATTTAAATAAAAGATTTATTATTAAAAAAGTAACCATCAATATATTATATATATAGTAATAAAATTTTGAACGAGTCAAATTGACTCCGTAAATCTAGTGTTAAACAACGTATGTTGAAACTACAAATTTACGCAAAAAATAACAGCAATATTAACTTATCCATGTGTAAAAAATAGCTCAATTTAGAATCCTGTTAGAGGGACTTTCATTTACTATTATTTTACTTCTACGTTAGTTGCAAAATTATAATAGAGTAAAAATTGTTGACTTTATTTCATTGGAATCTCTTATCGCACGAGGAAATGTTATGTATGGGATACAAATTTCCATGCTGCATAAGAAAAAAATCAAAACTGATCGATCTCGTATCGGCTTGAAGTATTGTTTCGACGATCTACGCATAACTACGCAACCACACGGTGAAATTCAGTCCCTGTTGGAAATTCCCTGTCCATTGTTTTTCACAGTCGAGACCACAAATTCGTCTCGCAATTTTTTATTCCGTATCGAAAACCGGATAAAATAGTGCCTCCCTTTTTTTTCGATATTCGTCAAAAATGCACGACGCCCGGCGACGATAGTTTTGCATATCGAAACGGATACCTTGTATGGTATTAAAAAAACAAAAAAACAAAAATAGAAGTAAAAAAAAGCTATTATTATAAATTGCAAAAATTCAACGTCCTTTCGCGATTGCCTGTTAGTATATTTCGTATAAGGGATAACATCGTGTATCAGCTTCGAAAGGATTCCTACGAAACGAAGATGCAAAAATACGTTATTCCACGTTCGATCTTCGTGCGGCAACGGTGAATTTATTGGCAGTCCATGGTATTCCCGCTATATCAACGTAACGAATGGCAAAACGTGCTCTGTCCAGGTGACGTATTTTATTTGGTACATCCGGCTTTTAATTTTTCTGCTCATCCTCAGCCGTCGATATCGGCCTGTCGATCCGCGAAACCGCGAAGCATCAGTCGGCTAGAACTGTCTGCGGTCTCGTGGACATTAGCGAATTGAGCTTATTCGCTTTTGGCTACTCTCGATGTGTGTCATCGGACTGCTAAAGTGCCGGTTAGAATGCAGGATACACACACTGGGGAATTCATTTTCGTTGTTGGGATAAATTTTATCTTTGACCATTGAACAATTGCCACGCAGAGTTTATATTATTAACGAACCGTCAACATTGTTTGAAATAATTTTACGAATACATCGAGCTATTTGTGAATAAAGGGTGATTGGGATTGTCTTGTGAACATTTTATGGATACATAAACTCGTGGGTGGAAATGGAAATATCTTTTTTAATTGCGGGATAAGTTCGTACTGGAACTAGTAGTATTGTGTCGTTATTGGTCAGACATAACTGCTGTTCGCATTATTCCTACAGAATTTGAAGTCAAATAGTTTCTATGTCAATGAAAATTAATACTAGAAGTACCAAGCAAGTTAAAATGACTGGTTTTCAATTTTTTTTTAAATTCTTCAAGTTTGTAGAAGAAACATGGAGCAGATGTCATACATCGATTATATAAAACACAGATCATCCAATTAATTATCTTTTTCGCCGCTTGATTCTTCTTTTTTCCAAAGTACTTATTTAATATGTTAAAATATAATAGATTTAACGCCGGTAGTTGTAGCATTGAAACTGATTTGATATATCTACATAACAAATACACAATTATGTAAAAAATAAAATAACCTCAGCATTAATAATAGAATGTCTATTGGAACTAAATCTGGACACTTTGAAATACTGTAGAGTCTACTTGAGCTATAACTTCACCAACTGAAATATTAAATTTGACAATATATTTTAGCTTGAACGTTATTTATCAAAAAATTAAATTTTTTGCAATTAAATCTGATTCAAATGTTTACTTCTGCTTTTGTAAAACTGGGAATTCTACGAGAATGGAAGAATTAAGAACTACCTCTATCCCCGCATTACTAAAGTTGACTTTAACATTATTTACGAGGAGAAGTTCAAAGAAATGGAAATATTTTAACGACTGGACTTTTCTCGTTCTCGTTAGCCGTACAAAGGGTACAACATTCTCCACTCAAAGTCATTCGTAACTTTAATCGTTCCTCACCGAGACTCGAATAACGATTCGTACGTCAATGAAAGTCGTTACTATCGGAAATCGCATATGAATGAAATCCGTGCTACGGCAAATTGATAGCTAAATGGTAATTCGACTAAATGGGAAACGAGCAGGCGATATAGTATTTTGCCGGTCGTTCGCATAGTCATTTCAAATTGACTGCGTCGTTAATGTTTCATTATTGCCATCGTTTATCCAGCCGCCGCCATTGTGCCGCGTTAATGAAACGTGGCCGATTCTGCGCGGGAAACACCGCTTCAAGAATTATTTCGAATTAGCGTCGATTTAATGATCTAATGTTTAACTTCATCAAATCCGACGCCGGTGCGAGCTAATGTCCCGTGATTGAATTTTAATTACCTAACCTTCTACTTTACCGGACTCGAATTGCTATATTTTCTCTTGATGCAATAGAATTATTCGCGGAGATTTATTACCTGATTGGTAAACACTAAAACAGAGTAGTACAATTTATAAAGTGTTTCTTTTATCACGTTGAATGTCGTGGGAGTCACCGGTGACCGGCACTGCTGAATTCAATTTCAGGCGGAGACATTTTTTAATATTGAGAGATAATTATTTATTTAGCGATTCAAAATCTTTTTTTTATCAAAAAGATAAACTGTTAGTGTATACAAAATATGAACGACTATTTGTGTAATGTTTCAAAAGTAGTATTTCAATTTGTCAGCTCCAACCGTGTAGACATGCGGAGATAAACTATAATTAAATGTTTTCTCAGACTAAATATATGCATAGCTTCTCCTCAAAGAGTTAAAATTGTCATATTTACATATTTTGTGCGCATTAAATATTTATATATTGACATTGAAAAGGTAAACCCCACTGACTACATATCTATTTCCGCTATTAAGGTTTCTGCCTTGGAAAGATGTGATTTTAACAGAAACCGGTTGCATTCAACGTGTTAAAATGTAAGAGAAAATTGACTGAATAAAAAATACATATTGTACCTAATTTCAAATCAGGTTTGACAAAGTTTGAAAGCACTGTATTAAAATACTATCAGTACTTAATGACTTCTCGACTAATTTTTACATAAACGAAGGTCAAAGTTTTTGGTAGCAGGAAGAAAACAAGACTGTGTATATCAGACAAAAAGTAAGGAGAACAAAACACGGTGTCATAAAATTATCTTTTATTGTGAAAAAGTAAGATAATTAATAGCAATAAGTTTTGTAACGTCATCGAATTTTCCGTGATACTGCAAGTGGTACGTTCGTTGTACCACATTCCATAAGGGAGTAAGTACGTTCTCTTCCCTGAACATGCGTGATCTGCAAACTCGCTACCGGCGCTCGTGCACTCTCTCCAAGATGGAGTGGTTGCTAGAAATTACGTAACTTAAGTACTTAAGTTGGGGTAATTTCTCGTCAAGCACCAATACCACCTGCTTCACCCGTCTACTGTAAATTGGTTTTAATTTCCAGCTACGTTTCCCGCTCGATTCCACTAGTAGTGTATCGAATGAACACTTTGCTTTCTTCGAAATTCTTTAATGCCCACAAATCAGTTATTGTGGAATTAATGTACAGATAACTTTACAACGTTTCAAGAAAATACAAATACTATGGAGAAAAAATTACAATTATTTTTCTATTCTATAAAAAATATATTTAAATCTCACTTATTGAAAAGTTACTTTCTTTGCATGAGATATTTTGGATTCCATAAAATTAAAATAATTTTTGATGTATCTTACATTCTATTTGTATAATTCTATCAATTCTGAACCGAATTAAATCTATATTGTTTCAACGACACTGTCGGTATCGCAGGAGCAAACAACCACAGTTTTAACGTCCCAGAAATCGTAATTTTTCCAATAAAACGCCCAGAGATAACGTTACGTTTCAATCCCCCTTCTAAAAATTGTGAGCACTGAAAAAATAATCGGGTCGACAGGAACTCCTCACGAATGGGCACTCGAACATGGAATCGTTTATTTTTCACAAAATTCTTCTCACAGCCTGAGTTTTCGAAAATTCCTACGTGTTACGGAACCGTATTTTATTCCAAAACGGCTTCGCTCAGGGAGTGGACATGAGATTGTGTGGTTGTTAGGATAAAAGGATAAACTTTAAAATATAAGAGGTATATTTATATAATATTAAGTGAAATATAATATAATGTTCCACAATGATCTTGGATGTTCCCAAACATTCCACAATATTCTGTAATGTTGTGGAATGCTCTCAAATACTCTCAAATGTTTCGGACAGTTCTAGAAAATTCTAAAGGGCGAAAATTCCAGCCCTTATATCTTCAAAATCAACCCCTTACGGTAAAAACGGGAACCTTCTTCATGGACAGTAGATAGAGGGCTACCACACCATATAACTCCCTTGATCGTACCGGGACTCATTTCTGAGTTTTAGCAGCACGCACATAACGTACACTTTGCTTTATAATATATATTGATTAATACTTGTAGAAGAATTCAGTAAAGTCAGCAAAAGGACAGGAGCTCGCGCGAGTTTTTTGGTCTTTTTGAGAAGGAAAAAAGTTATAGACGCGTGTGTCAGAAAAGCCGCAAGACGCATAACTGCCAATACGGAGAAAAGAGTAACTGTTTCGTGCCAGTGAGCGAAGTCTGAGCTTAACTCGTTCCAGTTACTCGTCCGAACTTTCTCAAAGTCGACGACGCATACAGTTTCCATAAATTACACCGTCACACTCGAGCATCGAGTTTCGCGCAGATCTGCTTGGAAAGTTTCGCGAGTTGTTTCTTTTTACGCGACGAGGCCTCGTCTATCGTTGCTTCTCGTTTTGCGGCACTTGTCGCATTGTCAATCTCAGGTTGGAGAGGCACGTATCGGAATAAATTTTCCTTACTTTTGTACCATGAAATAAAACTTGTCGAATATAAAATGCAAGTTTAAATTGGGAAAATAATTTAGAGGATTGATTTTGGAGGATGTACTATTTGCTTTGTTGCTTAGTATTTCATCTGTGTTTTCCCTTTGCACCCTGAAAATGATGATAGAAGAGTAAAAATTGTTGGATGAAAATATACTCTTTTAAAGATTCTTCTTATTGAAGTTAACATCAGAAATTGTAATATCGATATTTAACTCTGCGCTGTATTATTCCTTTTGTTATTGAATGTGTATTAATTTTGAATTAATTGCTGAAATAACAACTTATTTCTGATTTCTAATATTGAGTTTAACTTAACTTAATATTACATAGAATAAAAATAATTTCATCGTGACGTGACCCATTGATATTTCTGATTAAAAAATTTTTAGAACACTTCCAAATTATTTATTTATTTATCTATTTATCGCGTCATGAGTGTCACTCATTATATGGCAAGAAGATAATAGACTATATCTTGTTCATTTTGAAGTTCTAGTTTATTCGAATCAAAATTTATATTTGAAATTTTTTAACTGTGACATAGCTACAATTTTCGATTGAAGTTAATTTGTATGAATTGTAATTCGAATTAAGTGATATTGATAATGGAGAATTATTTAAAATTTGTTAGAAAAAAGGAAACTTAGGTCCCTTTCGACCTCTATTTCACCCAAAGGATCTAAAACGTCCCCTGAGCGTAAATATTTTTTATGAGACAGTACAGTAAGAAAAAGGTCGAAACGTTGAAGATATTCGACGAATAATTTCTGCGATATTTCACAAAATTATCAGGCAAGACACACGTCGAAGAGCGACATATGGGCGTTCGCAGTGACCCTTTGGGAGATCTTAACTTTCGCGAGGGAGCAACCCTTCGAGGAGTTGCCGGATCACCGCATAGTGGAGAACGCGACTTACTTTTACCAGGAGGACGAGAGAAGAGTAAGTAAAATCGACTAGAATCGTTCTATCGTTCTTTCATTCCGTTGGTTTACCTCTTTCAATAAGCGTAACGAGTACTTGGCATTAAATGCTTTCCAAGTTCTTTCAACGTTTTGAAAGCCGCCATTCGGTTGTGTCTTTCAAACTTTAGATTATCTTGCTTGCAACGCCGCTATTTCTTCTTTTCTTGAATAATCTTTTTTTTTATCATCAATAATAGTCCTTTGAGATAAAGAAAATTGTATGCTTATCAAAATCTGTTTTCATGAATTTCACTGAGAGCCGTCGTTTTCTTGAGAGGAATTCGAATTGTAGAGGAAAAACAGATATTTTAACGCAGAAATCAATATTTACCTCGATTCGTATCACGGAATGGCGATGAAACTGCATGCAATATAAATATTTTGAGGAAAATTGCTATTTGCCAAATGGAAAAGTGTCCATTCGAATTCCAGACAAAAACATGATATCGTTTATCGTTGTATTTAAAAAAGAAAGTTCTGACAACTTTCAACATGCTTGCTTTGCAAACATCGTCCACCATTATCATTTTCTATATGCTACTTTTCCGATTATTCGAAATATTCATATCAAAACTTCTACAACAGGCAAACATAGCGAAAACCTCACATTACAGCCAGGAAAAAGTAGTTGTAAAATTTCAAACAAACAGATAAAAAAAGTCGTCGAAATTCATTTAACACTAGAACTACCAAGCAAGTCAAAATGACTGGTTCCCGCCTAATTAAAAAAATTCTTCAAGTTCACAGGATAGCCACAAAGTAAATATAATATATTGATCTTTTAAAACACAGCTTAACGAATCAATCATTTTTTTCCACCTGGCAGTTCTTATTTTTCCAAGTTTCATGTCTAATATTAGGGGTACCGAAAAGTAATCAAAATTGGAGAAATGAAAACATAATTGGAAACGTTTTCAACAAAAAATCGAAGGACTTTTTTAAAAAGGGAATCGAACAACTACCTTCACGCTGGCAAAAACTGTTAGAAAATTATGGAAATTAATTTGTTGATTAGTAATTAAGATTTCTTTAATATAGGTATAGATGTTTTTCATCAGCAAAAAAAATTTTGATTACTTTTCGGTACCCCTAATATATTGTAATGTAATAGAATTAATCCCGGTAGTTCTACTGTTAATTATTTCATTCAAATATTGTTCTGGACGATCAATTTATTGTCTCCAGATCATACTACCCCTACCGAAAAACTGTCCAAAGGAAATCTACGATCTGATGTGCGAATGCTGGCAACGAAACGACGTAGACCGACCGAATTTCCGCGAGATCCACTTGTTCCTTCAGCGAAAGAATCTCGGATATAAGCACGCCGAGACAAACGACACTTGATACAGAGAACTAGAAGGCTGGAATCTCATCCGGCTTTCTATGATTGGCGAACTCAATGGCAATTGGTGGAACTGCCCGTCAACGACCAAGTTACACCCGGTCAGACCAAGTTAGTACCTAGGGTGACGAGTCGTCAGAGGTGACGATCCATAAATCGTCAGGAACCGAGGTAAATCTTCTGTCCTACGGTCCTCCCAGGATTGTCGATAAATACTCGCTCAGACGATGTCGAGAAATTACCGGATTGTTCCTTGATTTATCTCTGGAAGATGGAAACGCGTTCGATGATTTAACATTTGCGTGCTTCTTTGCCCGTGGGGTTAAAACAGTTTATCTTCTTTCTTTTTTTTTAAACGAGTAGTTTGCATTTCGGAGTTATAGTGATTATGTGAATGAAACTTCGGAGTTTTAAATAACGTGTTTATAATAGAATTCTCTGGTGATAATTGCCTTGGGAATCTTTCTTGCGCGATACGTGTATCATTACTTCGATGGTGGAGAACTTGATGAAATCGTTGATCAATGAAGAAAGATTTTCATCTTTCATCGTCAGTTTTCATTACAAAAGATGTATTAATTTGTAATGATTCAACGGTAGTTGGTCGTCTTTAATGACATTGAGATCCAGGAATTTGGAGTTACGCATAGGATTTCTTCGTTTCCACGTTTGTCGGTTTGACGTTCGTGAAGATTAATGGTATGATTTGGCGACGATGTCGGCAAATAGAAGGGAGATCTACGCTAGTATAATCGGCAGGTAGATTACGATTTTGCTCCGTGCTATACAATACAAAATGGAACGTTCCTACCTTTGGCAATAGAGGAAGAGCACGTTCGATAAATCGCACATACGCTATTCCGAAATTGATACTGTCAGCAAACAAGCTTATGATACCTACCATAACGGCACTCGTGTCACGTTCGGAATATACGTGGATCGAACTTGAAAATCATGAAGTATACGTAACGTTCCTACCGTACTCTTGAGTGATCCCCGAAAAATCTTTCGCCGTGAAACGAAAGAAACGCATTATTTATATTTGTGCAAATACAATACACGGGAATTCAGAAACACCTGGAGAATACGAAAGTTTGCCGAGAATCTTGATAAAATGTCGCGAAGAATGTACATAAGTACGTATACATGTATATCAATATCGGTCGAACGAAGAAAGGGAAAAATATGGGAGAAAATATTCCAGGATAGTTTGTTCCGAAGTAATTATCGAGGAAACTTCGTAGCTGCAAATGCGAGTGCTCCGTTTATTAATTTCCGACACCCGGAGATGTTTACTGGGTCTCGAGGAGCAAAAAGAAATTTACTGATATACATATACACGAAATATGTCCGAATGGAACGTGCAGTCCTCCTTTTGCAAACTTTTAATTAATATTCCCCCGATGAGAGAAAACCGGACACTATACATACAGATTTTGTTCCGTAGAACTTTCTGACGAGCTGGAACTTAACGTTGTCGATTAAGTTCGAGAATGGAGGCTACCATAGAACGAACCTGAGAATACCGCGAATGAGAGGTTTATCGAAAAGTAGAGAGGAAATAGGAAGATCTAGAGAAAGAGTGTGTGTGTGAAAGAAAGTGAGAGAGAGAGAGAGAGAGAGAGAGAGAGAAAGAGTGAAAAAGGAACAGAAGGAAATTCCTCGAGCCACAGGCTTGCGTTAAGTTCCCTGAAACTACTAATAAGCTTAAGATGCGCTTAGCCGAAGTGCATAAATGTTTGACAATACCACTAGAGGTTGCAGTATAAATTGGTAAATATATATATATTATATAAATATATATATATGTTATATATATATAGCGTGTAAAGAATGTTAAAGAATTTAATCGATAATATAAATTCTTAGCGCGTCGTGTTAAGGCTTGCATTCTCTCCGCGGTCGTATCGTACGATCGTTTTGCGGTCGTTAGCCCCATCGATTTGCAAAACTTTGCCGGTATCCCGAGGCTCGACTCAAGCAAAACCACGAATTGGATGCATCGTGATTCTAGAGAGGGTGTAAAAAAAGCAGGGAGAAGCTCGTGTGACCTGAAGTTAAGTTTATAGAAAGGAACAGAAACAGATCATTTATCCGATGAATATTTTTACATCCGGGAATTGAACTCTCTTGTAGAAATTTAATGAATTCTCCTAAGTGATTTTCATTACTAAGCTTTCACTAGAAAACAAGATGTTCTTGTTATATTAATTTATTTACGAAAGAAAATATTGGCTAGAAGTTTCAGTAATAATTTTTTTAATTAAATTTCAACACGTTGTCTATAAGTAAGTTCAATTTAACAATGATATTGTAGTATCTTTTAAATTCACAGTTATTTAGGGTGAAAATATTCCACGGGTAAATGTTTGCGGTGAACGCGGAATAATGTGAGACTTATAATTGTTAGGAAGAATTGAGATACGAAACGATTACGGGGTGGAAGATAATAAAATTCGCGAAGGACGTCTGTATGCACACGCGACGTCTGCACGAAGTTTAAATCGCACGCGAATCGCTGCGTTGTTCTGGAATTTATAAAGTTATACACATTAAACAGTCATTCTGGTCTGTAAAGAAATTAAATTGCCGTAGGAAGTGTAAATGATAAGCGTCTACCTATCTGAAATTAGTTCTGCAAAAACGATCATCGAATATCATCTTTGGTCGATTAACAGTAACATCGTCATATCAAAATTCTTATCTCAAAAACTGAAATCTAATAAAGTATTGAAAAAAATTGATCTATCTTAAAAATCCGAAGACTTTCATCTTTTTGCAGAACTACATTCATCGGTACTTTAAATTAATCGAGAGGTTTCATTTTGAATATGAAAAGTCTATGATATTGTCTATGACATGACGTTGGTAAATTAATATATAAAAACTAAGAACGGTTACAATTAAGGAAATACTGCCACTCTACTTAGAAGATCTTAGAACACCGAGCGACGAAGATCGCGGGAATTTTCATTTCGATTCCTCATTCATCGATACGACGATAACGATGGAATATCGATTGTAAGTCCAATTGTGAGAATTCTTCGAGTGATCTCGCCGTTGAGAGTTTCAACTGTGAAACATGGAGGAAGAGTCAAGAGAGTATTCGCGTTCGTTTCGCAGGAGAAACGACGAATTGTCACGTAGGTAAAGGGTCGATGTACATATCCACTTTGATGAGCTTATGAAATATATTCGATGGCAATTTTTGGCCGAATTTAGCAAACTTTCTCTTGCGATCGGACGCGAAATTAAGCGACACGAAAGAACGCACAGTCCTTCCTACAAATTGAAATGGAATAATTTCCAAGCTTTTCGATAGATTACATCGCGTATTCCTCGAACGAAATGATAATGGGACGAAATAGGGAACGAAACGTAATCGATCGGAAGTTTATGAGATTCATAAATAATATCGGTATCGTCGACATATCATTGATTTGATGAAACTTTAGTTTATCATACTTACGACAGACTGCAAGTTTAAAAATATATATCGTAATTTGATACAAGCGTGTAATTTAATTATAACGAAAGAATATTGCGTATGAGTTATTTTCGAAGATTTTTTATTCTTTTTTATAAATATCAAAGAAAAACAAAAAACTCGACATATCTGTCGTTTCCCATGGACACTTCCATTCGATTCGATTCTTTCGAACTTCGCTGATTTCTGTTTGTAGGAAGAATTCCTACTCCGCGAGCCAGTTGTTCGAGGATTAAGTGAAACACAGAAAGGAAACAAAACTTGCACCGTATATACAACCGAAAATCGTTGTGAATCCCCTAAAGAATGGATCGAACTCATTACACTAATCGATCTCATCGTAGAGTTAATACTATAAAACGCGAGAAACACTTTGTACAATTTGTAATAACGTATAAGGGCGATCGTAAAGCGTAAGTGTAGAATTCGAGAATTTCCTTCCCCAAGAAATATGTTTCTTCAATTCCAGAAAGAATTCGCGATCGAAGTCGTGGAAAATGTTTCGATTTTTCCAGCAGAAAATACATGAGAAAGGAAAAGCTGGGAAAATCGTGCATTAAAATTAACGTGTAACTTTCAGCTTCAAAGGTAAACCCCATGCAAGAAGGAAACGGTAGTTTGGTATTCGCACAAAGCGGCCGAATTACATTCGATCGCGAATTCGGAATCTACCTACCCTTCCCGCAAAACGTTTTCTACTTTTCCTTTGTGAGCATGATTTGTTTTTTTTTGTCTCCCCCTACTCCACCCCCATCCCCGTGCATATTTACGCAATCGAAGAGTCAGAATCGTGAGGGTGTTTCGTCGTTGGCTCGTGCCGTCATTCGCGAACAAAAGTTGAAACACGGAAATGCCAGGTACACACGGGGATTCCCCCGTTTACCGATGGAATTTAATATCCGCTGCCTTCGTTACGAAACACGATCGCGCTTTTTCTTCTCGTCCTCATCCACGTCTCTTTGGTTCTCTCTCTTCGTTCTCCGCTTTCTCCTCTTCCTATCCTCTCTTCACGCTTCCGTTTTTTTGCGAATTTCGATAAAGGCGCAACGATGCGATGGCTGCGTTCGAATTGGTCTTCGGATTTTAATAAATAGCGACGGAAAGCATTCGAGTCGAGCTCCAAGCTCGTCTTTCATGTCGTATACTCTTCCCTGAGTGTTCTTTGAAATCATCCACTCGTGGGATTTGATGTTCGATTACGTTTACAAATTCGGGATGCATTTTAACGTTTCTCTGAAACGATCAAAAGTTCAACTTGATATTTCAGTGGTACCTTATGGAGTTGAAGTTACAGATTCTCAGATAATCAAAATTTCTGCTATTCATGATACATTAACTTCGATATCTCAAGAGAATCTTCGGAATATGAGTTAATGTTACATTCATTTTGGCATCTATAAAAATCTCTGGTGAGCATTACATAACCGAAGATTTGAAATATTTATCCTTTTAGACGAGCGCGCATGACTCCGAATGTCGCAAAAATTGTTTCCACTGCGAAATTACTTTAGAATAGATTTTAAATTAACACGATATGAAACGTATAATACTGTCAAAAATCATAACATCCACGAGAGCCACTGTAGTGGCGTACCGTGTCTAAAAGGTTAATACTACTAATTAGAATTTTCTCTCCAATAATTTAATATTAACACTAGAACTACCAAACCAGTCAAAATGACTGGTACACAATTTTTTCCAAAAATTCTCCAAATTTATATAAGAGTCATAGAATAAATATTCTACGTCTATATCAATAAACCTAAATCATCCAATCGATCAAATTTTCCGCCGCTTGATTCCCTCTTTTTCAAAGAACCTATTTAATTTACTAAAATAAGTTGGATTTGACGCCGGTAGTTCTAGTGTTAATTTTAACTTTACTTTCATATTAATAATTTTCTCTCAAACTATGCAATCAAATATTAACCCCCCGCCGCACAATGTCTTTTCTGATCGACTCTACAATAATTAATCAAGTAATTAAAATAACTTCAATTTCATAAGTTTTGCAAAACTTGAAAATATTCTATCCCACCCACCGTATCACGTGTGTTACACGTTATTATACGTCAAAGGGTTAACAAACCTCCCACAGGAAGTCTTTCCAATTATCGTTCAAATTTCAACCCCCGAAATATTCAAATCAATTTAAAGATTCTCTCTTTCCGTCGCTATTTAAAAAGATTCGACCATAGAAAAATGCAAAGCGCGTTAGACCATAGTTCGAACCTGTGTTTTTGTGAAATAAAAACTCTGCGAATTTTGAAGATAAGCGTACACGCGAGACGGAACATCGCGGATACAGCGGAACGTATTCGCCAATCACCGCGTGCAAATATAAACGGTGAAATGGGTTGTAAATAAGCCGACTGCGCACGACCGCAGGTATAGGGCCAGTTATCTATTGTTATCGGCGGACATATTGACTATTGTACGTGGTTAACACTCTACCCTTCCTCCTCCCTCCTCCTCGCCTCATCCTCTACCGCCCCTCTTTTCCGTTTCCTGTATAAATGTCAAGCACATGTATTTAATACGTTTGTACATAGCGATTCGTTTTCAATAAATACTCAATGCTTTGACTTTTATTCGTCCTGACAGTTCTTCCGTGTTGAAGAGCGCCTTTCGTGCGATTTTATTCCGCTACCTCCTAGGTCATTTTTTGCAGCGACGTTGAACGGAGATTTTCGACGAAGTGGAACGTCTTAGGGGAGAATTTTAAGTACAGTTTATTCGCACGTGTGGATTCCTGATGACGACGAATTTTCTCTGTCAAGATTGAGAAGAGAGATTAGGAAGAAGAAAGTAAGAGGTTGAAATAAGTTGAAAGGTAAGTTTAGAAGTTTTTTGAATTTTTATTAAAGTAAGTTTTAAAGTATTCTCTTCGTAGTTGATTTGTTATTTTCTAATAGAAATGTTAACACGTTGAACGCCACGGATATTTCGCTAGTTTTATCATTTCTACTGAAATGAAAATTTGTCTATTAAATTCACATCTTTATAGAGTAGAAACTTTAAAGACACAGGTAGATAAATATTCGGTAGACCTTCATCTTTTTAACATCAAGATCTAAATATTTAATATATTAGAAAATTCATAAATGTTGTGATTTAATAATTAAATGAAATATCGTTAAATAGTGGGAGTTACCGGTGACCTCCATGACGGTCAACGTGTTAAGAGGTGATTGTTATTTTTTTGCCATGAATTCTGAGAGTATACGAGATATTCGTCCGTTGCTTTCGCTTCTACGATTTCGCAATTACAAATCATACGGACGAAGAATTCCGTGGCACTTCGTCACAAAAAAATGGAATTAATTCGACCCTCGAGAGGCAAAGCGAGCCTCGTCGATCATTCCGTTTCGTTCTCGTCGAAGCGAGAAATTTTTTGTGTTTTACGACGTCTGATTAATACGCTCCAGTTGCGTGTACGGGCAAAAATCGGCAGTGTATCTTGTTTATCGTGTTTATCGCGCTACTAATTTCTCCTTCGCTATTCCTTTGCATAATCCTCGTGCTTCCGCGACGGAATATAATTCGAGCTCGAATCCGATGTAAACGAGACGCTTTAGAAGCGCTGACACGCTCGTAAGATAAACAGCTTTATACAGTGAACATCTCCAACATCAACGCTTTCGTTAACTCCTCCATCCTGGAATGAACAATGGAACATTTTTCTATGGTTTGACGAATTTTCAGTGAAAAACTCGCTGAAATGAAAACTCTTTATGTGCCATTATTTGAATATCTGCCAAATGGATGAATAAAAGAACATTCATGAGACATTTTGGTTAATGTTTGAAAATGTTGAATTTGCACTACGGTGAAATAAAGCTGGGCGAAAATTACTAATTGTAAGTCTACCGAGGTAGTCAAAATGAATTTTTTAAAAATTATACTGACATTTTCAAAGACGTCATCTTACTAAATTATTTTTATCTATTTTGTAAAATGTAAAATATTCAACACTAGAACTACCGACGTTAAATCTATTATATTTCAGTATGTTAAATAAATAGTTTGAAAAAAGAGGAATCAAGGGATGGAAAAAGTGCTCGATTCTGTAATTTGTGTTTTGTAAAATCAACGTAGAATATCTGCTCTATGACTTTCCTATAAATTTGGAGAATTTTTGGAAAAAATTGGGCACAAGTCATTTTGACTTGCTTGGTAGTTCTAGTGTTAATCAATCACGTTTATCACCGCCAGATTCTTTTTTCTTCGAAGTATTTACCTGGTATCTTTAAATGCACTGAATTTATCGCACTTTAAGTGTTAAAAAAGTTGAGTAAATTGTAATATAAACGTGGAAAGTTGTAGGTAGTGCATTATACTCGGTATTACAATCCGTCGATGGATCATTGGTGTTCAACCTCTACGAGAAAGCAATTCGGGGCCTTTTATTCGATTCAGTTTGAAGGAAAAACGAAACGAGATATAAATCGTCGCTTTTTCTCTCGACAAGTACAGCACTTTACGAGACGGTTAATGGAAATGAAATCACCGAGTGATTTCCAACGACACGCGTCATTTTTTGTTCCGAAAGTCCTTGTAACGCGAGTAACATTGCCAGGAACGTAGCTACTATTACTTCGAAGTCTCGTTATCGAGGTGGCATCACGATGGATTTCCACGGTGTTACCAGGTATCTGATAAGAAAACGGAGGAATGAGGAAAGAGGGTGCAGTGAATCAAATTGAAGGAGAACTGGATCAGAAGAAAAAGGAGGAAAAAAAAGATTAGGTTAGAGAAAGGAGTACAAAAGGCAAAGACAGAAATGTAGAAGTACAGAGTAACAGGTGATAATGAGGAGAAGAACAGAGAGGAAGAGTATAGTAAAGAGAGGGAACAAAATAAAACTAATCAAACAGAGGGAGAAATGAGACAGAAGGGTAGTAAGAGAGAGAAAGCAAAGGGAAAGAACGAAGAGAGGGAGAGAAAAAAAAGGATGCGCAGAAAAGGAACAGACGAAAAAAGAAGTCCAATGGACCCGCAATATTGTGTGTCCTTGACTATTCCGTATAAGAGAAAAGCCCTATTTTCCTGTGGGAAATAGAAGGGTAGAAAAAGAGTTACCGGTGGGATAGGGTCGCGATTCGATGTTAATCCGATGTGAAACACTCACCCTCGACGCTCTCGAATTTTCCTACTCTACGGGATTATGTACGGGGTGTATCCAGTCACTCGGATGGCTTATCTTCCTGCATTCTGGACTCCCTCTCTTTTTCTCTCCCTCTCTCTTCCTCTCTATGGTCGCTGCGTCGATTTACCGAATATGTTTCCTGTGTACTTTTGCATTCCATTGGTCTGGCATATTTTCCAACTGACGTGAAATATTGATGAATGCATGTTTTATAACGGCACGACTACAAAAAAAATTATACCGTACCGAACGTAGTGTACCGTTGGCAACGATACTGTTTGTTTGTAAGAGAACACCGAGGTGAGTTTTTGTTGGGAAACTAGTTGGACATTTTGTGCACGATGACTTTAAAAAATTCCAATAAATAACACATATGTTTTATGTTATTTTGTTTCTGTGTTCTTTACTGTACAGAGTTTTAACGATGTCTTTTGGAACATTTTTCTTTTAATCCTGAAAAATGTAACGAATGGTTTTTAGGGAATATAATTTCTACATTTCGAAGTTTATTATTTTTTCTTTCTTTTTTTTTTCTTTTTCTTTTAAGAGTAATACTGTGATGCATTCGCAATCTTGTCGCGAGATTTTAAGGGTTGAATCTGACGAGGGTTGGGTTCAAGGATAACACGTTAATCCACGTTTCTCGTGTTGTCCTGCCCGATCCTTCTATATCGAAAGGATTGGAAGGATCGAAAGGAATTAACCTTCTGGAATATGTCTCTTTGGGAGTAAAATATGCGATCTAATTTTTTGCCGATGGTTCAACGCGGAGACCGTGTATCAAATTGTAATCAAAATATATATTTGAAGAGAATTAAAAACGGTTGTAATTCAAAACATTTTATATTAGCGCACAAAGCCATAAAATTAAATAAAATAAATGATAAAATAATTAGAATCATCGATAGCTTCTACTATCCTTTAATTAAGTGAAATTTAGATCTTTTAAGAAAGAAGACTTGCAATTTAAAAAACTTTTTACACGTCTCGTTTCCTATTTTGAATGATCGTAAAAAAGAGATTCATCCTCTATGTTACTATAAAACTTTGCTCAAATATCTCGAATTATATTTCCGAATAGTATTTCGATAACAGCATAGGGAGACGTGAAAATTTTATTCGATTCCCGGAAATCGGAGGATTTTATGCTTTTTTTTCCGATATGAAAATAACGAGTACCGCAATAGGATATCGAAACTACGTATCAGCAAATGTAAATATTAGTTACACCAAAAAAATTATCGAGTTTGCAAATACGTTTCCCTGATTTTCAATCGTTCGCGATGTAACAGTAATTTAAAATTGCAACTCGTGAAAAATGATTAAACGAGCTCTATTGCTGCGCAGCACGATAATTCAAATTATAGTTTATAAAAATATTACTTCTATTTGAACACCGGCCAATCTTACTTACGGTTAACTCTCGGCATATTATTATAAACTTTCGTGTCTCGATGCTACTCTTCTAAAAAGTCGATATCATGTATAAGGAGAAAAAAATTTTTTGCAACAAAAAATACGCGTCTCGATATTATTCCTCTAACAATCGATATCACTTAAAGAGGAGATAATTTCATAGTTCATAATAATTTGTAACAATATATTCTCTGGATTTTAATCCAATGGGAGAACTCGTTCGCTTGTCTTTTTTATTTCACCACCCCATTGTCTTGCGGAATTATAAGCTATGGGATTTTCCTACGTCAATTCACCAAAGCGAATCGCAAAATCCGCGATAGGATTTCTACATAATCAATATCACTCTAATCCCCAACAGATTGAACGAGGCGCGTCGAAATTTTGAGGAAGCAACACCGTAAAATTAATGGCCCCCGAAAATCAAGGGAAATTCGTTAAGTTTATCTATAAATATCGCGTTTCAGCGTTAATAATGACACGCGAATGGGAAATTAAAGCCAATTAATTTCACGTCAAAACAGAGATATTTCATCTGTACAGGAAAAAGGTGTATCACATTCGAGATAAAATCGATCGTTACCGCGTGAATAAATAAATATTCATAATGAAATTCACGATGACGTAAACCTATACGAGTGGAAAAGTTTCATACTTGCGAGCTAATAACGGACACACGGTGAAACAGGGGGCGGAGAAGAGAAAAATAAAAATCAATTTTAGGGGCTTAAAAATTAATTGGAAAGATTATAATCGTGTATCGCTGGAAAACATGGCGAAACAGTCGATATCTTTTGCTCGTTTCCCATCCTGCTGATTTTTATGTTCGCGAGATCCACCAGTTTTATCTCATCATAAACATATTCAATCGTTTCTTCTATAAATTTCACTTTAAAAATAAAAAAAAAATATATAGTTTCCCCCACAATAAACAATTCGTTGTAATTTCGAAAAATATCATTTCAACTTGGAAAAACGGAGAAGGTGGTTTATTGTTTGTGTTAGAGATTGGTAAATATCACTAAATGTACGGATTGTAATATAGGTTCGTGAATTTGATTTGGTAAAGTACGCTGAATTTAGCTAATCTCACATAGCAAAGCAAAACACGGGTAAACGCATGGTAGCCTCGAATAATGTACGGCTCTTATTTGTAATTTATATGCGGCAACGTCATCGAACAAACGAGGAGGAAAGTCGAGTTTACCTGCAATTTATCAAACCCGAATCGGATTAATTCAAAGTTGATACTCTGCATCCTCTATGCGTGTTTCCTCTTCGGCATTACACCCTGGATACATTTACAAAATTGATGCACAAATATTATTTATGTCGATCAACGATAGACATCAGGCAAACGAGAAATTTTCTATTCTAGAGGCAACGACACTCTATGAACGTTCGAAGCGTTATTTTATAGGAAAATTCGACCTCGTTTTATTCGTCGTAAAAATTGCCCCATTTCCCGAACCCCCGATAAAGTCATGTAAATTTAATGGCAAGCCGAATGTTCGCCATTTATAAATTCCACCGACTAGAGCAACTGGGATGATTACGGTTTTTTTTGTATTTGTGTATGGAAATGTGGATGTAAGAAGTATCTAAAGTAAATTTTTGCATATGTACATACACAATAAGCGGAAAATTGTAGTAAGAGACTCATTATTTTCCTTAACACTAAATTTACGGCCGCTGAATCTGGTGTATTTAAATATATTAAATAAGTACTTTGAAAATGATGGATCAAGCGACAAAAAATACGATCAGTTAAGTAATTTGTTTGTTACTCGTTCTCTATAAATTTGAGAAATATCTTGAAACATGTAGAAACCCATAAATTTCACGGGTACCGTAGATTTAGTGTTACATTTGCAGCAAACCAGAAAGAGTAACATAAACCTAGCTCGAATATTAAAAATAGAAACGAAACTTATTTTTACATTCTTAGAAAAATTTTTCACTGCAAAGTTTTAATATTTTTGTCATTATTTTTCTTTCAGTTTTATTTTAAGTCTAATGCATCCCACATTAGTTTAAATTTAAACAATAACGTTTTGTATAGAGGTCTTGTAATCTTAGAAGTAGTTTTTCTCGAAACTTTGTGAACGTAAAGCTCTATTCCGTTATTTTATGTTCTTCATTCGCATGGTTTTTATCCCTGTATACAATTTCACCGCGGTTGTTGACCAACCTTCTACCTAACGAGTCTGAATTCTATAATATATCTGGTGAATGTACGACGCATATTTCAACGCGAAGTGGAGGATCCCCAACAGAATTAATCCTTTTAATATGAACGTAACAACGTCTGGTTCTGCCATTTACACCTGGTGCTACTGGTATGGCATATAATACGGGGAAAAGATGAAAGAGAAGGGAAATTATTTATTGTCCGTTGGTTAACCCCTTGCCATACCATAACGAGTGACACTCCCAATACGATAAATTGGGCGAATTTTGCAAAACCTATCAAATTGAAAATATCAGTGGAACGTAACACGATAAAATTATTTCTAAAATATGAAAATTACGTTAAATTATATGATATAACCGGAACCATTGGTACATTTTTATTTTACAAATTTAAATCTGACATACTGTGGATGCAGCCACAAAAGGAGAAGAAATTCTTTGGCAAGGGGTTAAGTCTTGACCCCTCTTAACCGTTAAGAGATACCTCACTCTGTAACAGTCTACACGATATTACACTTTGTCACGGAGTTTGAAAATTTATTGTAAATATAACAAAACAAGAGAAGCATAAATATCCGGTAAAAGGAAAGGGGATAAAAATTGAAGGTAATAATATTAATAGAGTGATAAAACGATTAATGTTGAAACAAATGTCACAAGCTTTCAATTTATGTGACACTTGGAACTAACAGTGAGTAAAATATTCTAAGCTAAATCGATTTATAATCCGTGCTAAAAGGTAAGTTAAAATAATTCAAAATAATAGCCGGACATAGGGGAATTAACGTGAAATCGTCGGGGTAAAAAATTGCACGAATAAATAAACGTCAATTTTTTGGAAACCCTTTACAAGTCCTGGTATAAATAAATCGGCGATTTTAAAACAGCGCCCTGATACAGAGAGAAATTGTTATCGAGCGGATTTCCAAACACGGCAACGGCTCTAAATAATCATCGACGGGGCGCGTAATGGCTCTTCTGTTGTTCGCCAAACAGAAGAAACTAATCAATCAATAGCCGATTCATCGGATAGAACGATGCACTCGCGCGATTGTGCAAATTGTTGCCTTTCTCTGATACGCTCGACCGATTGTTTATGCTCGTTCGAAGTTAATGGACGATGCGACTTTTATCGGGCGATTCCCAAAAGTACAGACCTCGAAAGTACAGTGCGGTACTTTCGGGAGAAAAATATTTTTGCGAGAAATGCACGTTTCCTGTGATACGAATTAAGTGGAAGAAACTTGGAAACTTTATTGGAATAATTTAATTCGTCGGAGATAAAAGAATTATAAAATTCAAGCAATTCGATCGGACAGAAGAAAATAGGAGCCCGAAGTATAAAATAGTCATAATTTTACTTTTACAGACTCCTTTCTCTTGATGATATATTTAAAGAGTGACGTTAAAACTAATGCGACAGCTTAACGTGAAAATTAGTTTTAAATAATTTACTATATCCCTCTTATATTCAATAAAGTAGAACATTACTTTCATGAAAATATATTATTTCTTGTATGTATATGTTATAATGGAGATAAAATATAAATTTGAATCCCGAGATGACCAAAATTCCTTTTTCTTACCAATTACTGAAACAATCTTGAAGAAAAATATTCCTGAAACTGGAGAAATCTGATTTTTCTAATTTCGTTTCGACGAAAAATTATTTCCTACGTTTCCCGATCGTGGAACTTTTCAAGAATTCTTTTACTTTGAAATTCAACGTCAAGCAGCATGCATTCACAGAGTCAACAAGCAGTTACATCTAAATTGACTGTTAACATAACATATTAAATAAATGATTTCGGTGACTCTTCAACGTTCACCGTCCATCCTGGAAAAAGGGAATATTCTATAACAAAGAGAATAATCATTGCCAGCTGTCATCAACGATTCCTATTAGTAACCACTAAGGCCCGCTTCGTCGAAGGTAATTGAGTCTTGCGAATCCGCCTTAACCGTAACGCCTCGCCCTAAGGAAAGAAGCACGAACAGAATTATTGGATGTTTGCTCGTTGAGGAAGTGGCTTAACGGATGAGGACGTGACCGGACTTTCGACGTCGATGAAATAAGCGAAAAACGCGGGGAGTTCTCATTCCGCGCCATCCGCCTGGCTATATTTTCCGAACTTTAAAGAACCACTAGATTGTCATGAGAATGATCAGGCTTGGCTCCAATGGCACAACAAGTTTATACGACTCCGAATACAATCGACGTGAAAAATATTTTCCATTAACCCCTTGATCTATGATTTCTTTAGTCACTGCGAGCGCAATGACTCAGAATTAATTCCTGAAATCAAAAGTCCTCACTGATTTCTGATATTGCGTCTAACTGGATGCAGTATTAACACATTGTATGCGGGTGTTTTGTAATGCCTCATTAAGACTCAAGGGAAACACTTGTTAAAAGATTTGCACGAATTTTATTTTTAGAAAGAATTAGTATAAACTGTAAATTGTTTCCTCTCTAAATTCGAAAATATGCTTAACTTTTCATGTTTAAGTGATTAATGAGACGAATCGCCTTTTTTGAACTGTCTATGCACAGTTTCCGTAAGACGTATTTTTACGTGGCCTGTATACAATGTGTTAAGTGTAGAAATAATTTGACCGTTACGTGACCAATTGATATTTTCAATTTAATAGTTTTTGGGAGGCTTTGAAATTCTATATGGCATTTACCGCGTCAAGAGTGTCACACGTTGTTCTAGGCTAATTGAAAGATGTTGATAATAGACGAGTGACAGTTATGTGGGTATTTCCTTTTTCTAAGGTGTTTCGTTGAAATAAATTTTCTATCGCGTTAATTTTGACTTTCGAATCTGAAAGTGACTTTAAATCTTCAAATACCCCTCAGGATGTGTACAGCTACCTTTTGGCATCAGTGGACAATCTATGAGGAAGAATTACTCAAAATTATATAGCTAATGTAGGATATTTGTGACAAATACATCTTGTTATATGCAATGTAAATTAATTACATATCCTCTTGTCCGAGGATAAAACACTGTAATTAGTAGGAAAATGAAATTTTTAATTACGCGTACAAGGAGCAGGAAGATAGAAAACTTCGGTCATCCACTTCGGATTTTTGGAGTTCGGTTATTTAACGCTTTAAATATAGACGTAAACTTTTTCTGCATTTGACTAGATACTTTCTCTTTGGAGTTTATTACGTGTCTTAAAACAATTCCGAAGTTTTAAGGAACTTAAATTGGCGACTCTGACTCGTCGCGTGATCGTTAAACAGAGCACTTAAGAATTGTAGAACACATTAAATTTCACGCGGTATAATATTATTGCCATTCTGGATACATTTATAAGTGCAGGCACTAAATGAAATGTGTAGATCTACATTAGAAATTCACTCCCACTTGATTTTCACTTCCACACGCTTTTTCCTTTGATATCACGGTTCATTATTGTAATTCAATTCGCGTTAACATAATTCAAAAGAGTTGAACGATTTCGCCGGAAACGGTAAGTATAATTGGATGTAACGAGGCCAGAATTTTCATAACGCTTGTGTACACGTAAGAGGAGACTAACAAGCCGGAAAAACAAACAGGAAAAAATTTTGAGTGAAAATGAACGCAAAAGACTCGTACAATGTTTTTTATTCGCAGCGGATTACAATCCGTAAAATGCCTACGTCAATTTACACAATTTCACAATGTATTCTATCAAGCTGAACGATTTTGTCAGAAAATCCGTTTTTTTCCCCCTGTTACCGTGTAAATTCCAATTAAAACGATAGACAACGAATAAATATTATACGAGAGTACGATTCCCTCAAAAACTCATGCCCCTCTACGTTTATGCAACGAGATATTTTTCATTTCTCCCATTGTTCAGGCTTACTCAATTAAGTTAATTGATTCACAACGTGTACGCATGGCTCTCTATCTATTTTTTATATTTTCCCAAAGCAAACCTACAGAATTTTCATTCCCATTTTATCATTGGAACGCTTGGATCCTGTCACAGAGAAAATCATCGTTGGAAATCATCTGTTCTTCTAAATTTTCATACATTAAACTACAGTGGATTGCCAAATTATTAGGAACAGCCACATTTTTTTCAGATTCTTATTTTAGGCGCACTTGACTGCAGTTTTAAGTGGTTCAAACTGTGCAGAATTGTGTTATTTGAGATTGCCTTGTGTCTGTTACTTAAATTTTAAGTGGATATTGAAAGTTAAGTGATATATTTTTTTTTATACATTTTTAAGCAGCATGAGAGTCGCAGTATACTTTAGACTCTAATGGGTGAAGGACGAATTTTAATATTTTAAACCAAGTAATTTTTATTTTGGTGTTATAATATTTAGTTATAATGTAAGTATTACTATTATATTATCATATAATTTCATTATTTACCAAAATATAGTAATAAAAATATATTTATCTTATCCCTCTGGTTTCATCACCAAATATTGACCTGCCCTAACGTCGCCTAATTTTTTACTTATTTTTTTGTCTCTTTTTTTGACATTTTTTTGTATTTATTTTATGTCATAAATAACTATTCTATATAATTCAAGCGTTTATTATTTTAAAACGGTGTAAATCTAATAAATTTAAGACTAATACTTTACGAATACAATATTTTCGTGACTGTGATTTGGCAACCCACTGTAAACAACGCAAAATATGTAAAACGAAATTTTATCACTTAACACGTTGACTGCCATTGTGGTCATCGATGACCAACGCTATTGAATTCAATGAAATTTCATGAAATTTTTAAATTGCAATATTTATGTATTTTCTAACATATTGAATATTTAAACATCTATGTTAAAAAGACAAAAGTCTGTCGAGCACCTACCTATCAGTGTTTTTAAAGTTTCGAATATATAAAGATGTGATTTTAATAAAAAGGTTTCTCCGTCAGTTGAAATGATAAAACTAGCGAAATACTAGTTGCGTTCAACGTATTAACTCGTTTACGCTTTACAAATACAAAATCTGTATTTACAAGTATAAAATCTCTCTGTATTTTCAACTTATTGTACATCATTCCTAAACTATTACACAGCTTCTGGATAATTCAGCGTATGTCAATTGCAACAGACCATCGTGCCTGACTAGTATCACCCAACAGTTTCTGGAAGTTTTGCCAAAACCGATGTTTTCAGGTCAGTGTGGTTTGCTTTATCAGTCGTTCGAAGAGAATCATACATTATTGATCGAGTCAGGTAAATGCCGGAAGTTAGGTGGACCGACAGCAAGAAATACATGCGCTTCAAAATGTCGTTGTTCGGGTGCCTTATGCATCTCTCAAAATAGCATACGATTCCTCGTAGAGGTTTCCATAAGTAAAAATATAGAAGCCGAAAGTCTGAATCAATGGGACAGTGTTCAACCCCTTCGTAAAGTTTAGACATCTACATTGCGCTCTCAGTGAGGATTGCAAAGAGATCGAAAACTGTGCGAGATACCTGAATAGCTAAATTGAAATTCTGGACCACTGTGAATCTGTAAAATTTTTAATTTTTCCTATATTGTATGCATATCACAGTCTCGGCGGTTTGGAATTTAAAACAATAGATCCTAGGTGAAATGATCACAGATTGATGCCGAAAAAATGCAGAACAAACAAACAATTCCTCTCTTTAGCCCTCCTTTTCTCCCTCTTTCATTTTTTCCTCTTCATCCTCTATATAATGAGACCCTAAATGCCCACGGAGTAAGTAGAATCATCCGGTATAAGTAAGACAGTTCTGCAACGGAGACGCGAAAGCTGCTCATTTTGAATGTTCCGCATAAATGCCAAATTTACGATCTGTAAACGTGCGAATATGCATTATGGGAGTTACGGGAGTTTGATCCCTCGAAGACTGATAATGGAACGAAGAAAATCTCACAAAGAGTTTTTCGTAGTACTGCTAATCTGACTATGAGTATAATATTGAGGTATAATGCGCTCGCTGGGAGTTGTGAGAGGATTGCAAACAGATCGTGCATTGTGCGGTATCGTTGGAAATTTGCGAACAATGAGGAGATTGGGAATGATCGTTTTTGTATAAGTTTGCGGCGAATAAAATTGTCTGCTGGAGAAAAATTTGCGTATAAAGTCGATCAATTGAGAGGAGGATGGAGAAAGAGAAAGGAGAAGATATGAAAGGTATATCATAGAAGGTATCTTGTAGAATTATGAGATAAACGGGAAAGTTAAAAAGGATAACTCTTAGATGTAGCATCGAAACGTTTGGAATTTTTTTGGTATTAACACGTTGACTGTCACGATAGTCACTGGTGACCGGCGCTATTTGAATTCAATAAAATTTTATTTAACTTGTGCATTACAATATTTATGAATTTTCTGACATAACGGATATTTAAATATTGACGTAAGAAAAAGAAAGGTCAGCCGAATATTTATTTATCTATATCTTTAAAGTTTCTGCTGTATAAAGATGTAAATTTGATAGGAAAAGTTTCACTTAGTAGAAAGTGATGAAACTAGGAAAATACCGGTGGTAACAAACTTGTTAATGTGAAAATATGCGACTTGAATTTATAACTAACAGCTATAGCTGAAGAAATACGCATACGATAGTAAAGTAGTACTATTGCAATTCATTTGTACAGTTTCCTTCAGTTTTGAGGATTATTAAAAGTATATCTCTTCCGGAGGATAGAGATTTCAAATTGGAAGACTTCAATTTTCTGAAGTAGAAATAATGGACGTAGGAGAACTTTGGTCGCGTGAGAGAGGGC
This sequence comes from Cerceris rybyensis, assembly GCA_910591515.1. NCBI lineage: Eukaryota > Metazoa > Arthropoda > Insecta > Hymenoptera > Crabronidae > Cerceris > Cerceris rybyensis. The sequence goes on from OU342790.1 coordinate 15,224,047, forward strand.
ATTCTATTGCCGCGATAGCAATTTATCTCTATAGGGTGATCGTAAATTTAGAGTAGCTGGAAGATGAGAGCGCGAAACGTATCGAATTTACGATACGAAAATTTACGAACTTCCTTTCGTAACGAGCTACCAATTAAAGTAGATTGAAAATCATTCGATCGTTTTATAAACTGCAATAACGGCAACCGTTCTCGTTCGGTCTGCTGTGAAATGCAATGCAAACAGCACACCCACACTCGATGAAGTGTGTACGAAAATTTAATTAACGCCCCCCGGAATAAAATTCAAAGACTTTCTACGACACGCGCGATTTGTATTCACCAATCTATCAATTTATAACTTTATCTGTCAAAAATACAAAAAACTTTTCTACATACAATGCTTTTACCGTGCTCTATTATCGTGTGAAAGTGTAGCTGTAAATTGGATGATTTAAATGCTTTTTTCCACATTAGCACGTTGATTGCAACAATTACAAAGATGACTGAGAATTATCTTAAATAGACCTTCATTTCTAAAACATTTAATGGGAAAGTTTGAAGTATGAAATCTGGCAGGTTGCATGCTTTAAATAATAGCGCCCCGTTTCGATGGACGTTGGAGGAGTGCCAAGCAAGATCGTTGGTATTCCAACGTTTGGAATCACCATGCTATAAAGAATATTGTTCTTTTTCTCTTCGTACATGTTCAAGATATAAGGAAATGCAATTAAGTGATTTATGACGTAAAACTCCGTAATAACAATAAAAAAGTTAAATATTCAAAATGAAATATTAATGGAATAATTATTGCTGAAAATAAATTTAATTACATTTAGTAAATCCAAATTTCTTTCTATAGGTAGATATTCTGACTCATTTACTTCATTTTGACTAATGTATTCATTTGATAAGTTTAAATATATTGAATTAGTCGTTGGTAAATCTGGTGTTAAATGATCTTCAATTAAATTAGTCTGCTTTTTGCTAAGAATAAAGTACATGTCCATTAACCAACACTATCTTGGCACTTTCGTTTATAATAGTATATATGTATATGGACTTAATAGACAATGTACGATATCACAGCTAATAGCTACTCTCAGTGTCTCCTGTTTGTACTGCAGTGATAGACAAAGACAGAAATTTTGAAGCGAAATTTTCGCAAGAAGTTACTCAAACATCGAGTATCCTAATTAAATTTTCTTTGCAGCAGCAGTCAACGAGCGAAACAATTATTTGAAAGGGAGTTATAGGAAAAAGTGGTATCGGTTTTTCGAAGAAGGAGAAAAATATTGGCGCCGTTCCTCACAAAGGTGGAGTTAGTAATTCAATCAAGTCTCAGTGTAAAGATTTAACTGTATTTGATTTAGTTGGTTGCCCGTTTGAAAACAGTTTAAATACTTCTAGAGCTGGTGGTGAAAGAAATGAATGATCCATCAAAGACATTCTCAATAATTTGATAATTAACATTAACTTCATCTAATTTAACCGATCGTTCTCTCCAAAGGAATTCGAAGGATTCCAATATTTTCTCACTTGGAAAAAGGAATATATTAACCCTTTGCACTCCTATGTCGAGCTACATTCGACACAGCTTTTTGTGACACTTAATGTTTCATATACGAATTATCAACTTTTCGATATCAACAATAATTTTGCATTTTAATAGGAATACACCGCAGTATTTACAATTGTTCCTAGTATTAAATAAAAACGATTAATCAACAGTAGACAATTTTCCGAGATTATATTTGCTTATCTGACAAAAAGTTAATAAAATAATTCGGAGCGCAAAGGGTTAACGATACCACAAAGAATGATTTTATATTTGCAGTATGCAATTTATTCCAAACATTTTAACACAATTCTTTTATCCGTCGCTGTCTGGAAACGTTTGCCACTAGGAAAAAAAAGGAACGCGTATTCGTTTGGTTACGGATCCAATCTCCAGGGAAATTATTTCAAGCACCTTTTCCTTATCTTTGCTTAAGAAGCTGTCGGTCAGATGAGCATACTGGTAGACCAACGGTCGCTTCTCCGAAGTTAAAGTTTAATCGCAAAAGTGGCCCGCCGTGCTCCAAAGTGAAGCAGGAAGAACGAAAACGAACAGGAGCAAAATTTAGGTCGAATACGGCCTTTTTTCCTTCCCTCTTTCTCGCTCTCTCCCCGTGGACCGTTTTCTTTTAAAATGGAGCAGCACGAAATATACAAAGAAAGGCCGAAAGAGGAAGTAATATCCCGACTGACTGGGATACCAAAAACGTTGCCGCGTTTGTAACTAACCTTTCTTCCGGGTGAAATGTGAAAATTACTACGAACTAGCTTGAAATTTCATGCGAGGATATTGCAAATTTTTTTCATTAGAAATAATCCGTGATGTGCAATTTTGAAAATTAATAAGGGAAAAAGGATATCCTAAACGGACCATCACTGGCATTTCCACTAGCTTTGTCGAACTTAAATTTAGTTGTTTCAAAATTCACATCTGCAAAGTTGAAAATATTGGTGAAATTTTTTTTTTGTGAGTCTGCTAAAAACTATATATAAAAAAGTACGTACATATCTATCTGCTTTGATTTCATTTTAAATTACAATAAATGCTATGTAAAAATGAAAACAAATTTCCTTTAGTAATTAAATTAATTATACCCTGATACCGCACTAAAATTTCAATCGAACAAATTGTGTATTTGTCTGCTACTATCATTTTTTTTAAAGTGTAATTATGAATCACAATATAAGAATTATCACTGACAATTAACAAAGTCTAGTTGATAACAGATGCAGAGTAAAATGTGTTACTAACATCCAGGATACAATAGCCCTCGCTAATTTAACGCCATAACACCTCACACTGGTCATGCTAATTACACCCTTTATAATTATCGACCCGTGAAGAACAATGTCCTTAAACCTACCCCTTCCTATCCCTTACATCTTTCGACCCTACTCAAGTCAAGTCAGTTTCTACTCAAGTCAGTTTTCCTATCCTAAGCCATCCTAATTACTAATCCTATAACCGTTCGTTTAAAGAATCCCCTTGAAAACATTACACACGTAACTTGACTGTCTTTAGAAATAAATATCCCATTTCAAGATACACACCCCAATACATTGCACCAAGATAAACCTTTTACCAAATTCGAACAGTTTAATAAAAATGAAAAAAGGAAATAAATTCGATCGTGTAAATGCGCATTCATAAACGGTTACCTCCAGGTATTCAAGGAGACTGAGCGAAATGGCAAAAAGTTTACGAGTCATGTTTTCGATGCCTCGTGACCGCAGGCCGATCGATGTTCCAGCGAACGTGACTAAACCTTTTTCCTTTTTTCTCTCTTTCTCTCTCTTCTTAGGCCGAGGGTGAGAAACGAGACGACGGCATTAGCCTCCCCTTTCGACGCCCCCCCCGTGAGTGGGTTGCAGGTGCGAAAATTCCATTTCCTTCCGCTTGTCACCCAACGCGCCCACAATTTTCGTTTTCGGCGTACGTGCACGGGGATCCGGCGGCTTCTAAATGCTCACGAGAGGGGATCCACCGTTCCGAGTGTAAAACGTCCTCCGAAACCTTTCACCCCCTTTACTTACCGGTGAAACGCGATCGGAAAACCTTAGCGGCAACGTGCTCGAGATCAATGAATTCGTTCAACGTGTATCGCGAGATATTTCCTCCTATACGTCGAATACCAAGTGCCAGTGGTATCGAGGAAATTTGAAAAGTTGCCATTGTGAGGATTATTTTACGGTGGTGAATGGCACCATAGAACTTCCCTGCTGAGCCATAAGGCTAATGAATACCTACAGCCCGTATAATCCTATAAGATTTTTTCTACATACATATCAAATCCAATAATGTAGAATTAATAACTGAAATTTAACCCTTTCGCACCGGACGGGACATGTGCTGGCCGAGTCTGAAAAATTTTTGATATTACGGCTGGGACAATATATGTCACAGTTACTGAAAAACATCTGGGGCAGAAAATAACGCCAAGTTGGGCCTCCAAACTGATTCTCAATCGTTCTGACAATGAGTCCATAAATTTCTCATCTCGATCGTCCCCGATCTAATCAAACAAGCGACAACTGTTATGGTTGCTCAGTTTTCGGCATAAAAATTATTTTATCTAATAATCGCTTGGAGGAGAAATAGCTGATCCCGGTAATGGGGCACACTCGGACTGGATTTTTCGCCGTATTGAAAGGGTTAACTCACAATTTTAACACTAAACGTACTAAGCCGATCAAAAAACCGGTGACAATTTTTTTCTAAAAATCATTTAAATTTATAGGGTAGCCCTGAAGTAAATATTCCACTTCTATATTATAAAGTCTAAATTAAGAAATTGATCATCTTTTCCACCTCTTCATTTCTGATTTTCGATAGTGGCTATTAAGTTTATCTAAATTTTAGTAGATATAACGTCGGTATTTTTAGTGTTCATCACAATATATCTTTCCATACAATTCTTTAAAATGAAAAAAAAAATCTGTATACAATATAAATCATCATTACTCATCAGCAAACAATTCTAATAAGACAAGCAAACAAGTCAAATTAACGTCCCTTCACATCCTAAAATCGTCTATCAAAAGTAATTAATCGTGTAGCAGATGCTTTTAAGCAATCATCGCACCGACAAAGCGCCCTATCAGAGAACCAGTCGCCGAGGTCTCTCAAAGGCAACCCTAATCTGCAGGTAGCGCGAGAATAAGGGCTGACAAACGGTCAATAGGCATCCTTTTCACCCTCGACGTCCGACCGTTTGCGTGTCACGTGGCGCATGGCTTTTTCTGAGCTGTGCGTGACGCATCGCACGCGCGGCCACGTATGCTCGCGTGACACGTATGATGACTGGATGCATGTACGACTGAGAGGCGCCTTAAATCACAGGGCTGCCGTGAAAAGCTCGCCACCCTGGCTCTGTTACCTTTTAACGTTTTGCGGCATCATGCCTGCTGGTCCCGTTATCCGCGATAATGCACCTTCCGTCGACGTCGTGTGCACTCACGTACGCCTGGAAATTTATGAATGCGAAACCCGGCGCCGCCTTAATTTCTAAAATTGCTTTGCACGCGCAACACGCATATTTGCTGGCCTTTTCTATAAAGGCTTGGGAATCGAGGATAAGAGATAAACGGAGCATTGCAGACTTTGAGGAGAAACGATTTATTACGATGGGTAATTAATTCTGACGATTTGGTTTCGATGGGGATATTGTAAAGTTAGGTTACTTGGGAATTGATGGTAGTTTTTTCTTTTTGGAAGATTATATGAGTATGGAACGATGGTGATGTGAATGGAGCATGGAAATAATGAAGCTGAGTTGGAAATCCCTTTGGGATCTTGCCTTTTGGGAATTTGCCACCTTTGAGAATTTTTTTTGGGATGTGAAATGGGCACTATGGCTTTTGTGGTTTGGAACCTGCCGGAAAACGTGTAGTAATTATAATAGTGAAGGTGGAAAATATAGAAAACGTGGATATTAAATGAATGGAGAAGAAATGACCTCTTTTGTTAAGGTAGAATCGATAAAGCTTTTCTATTTGAGTTATTCCATAAAAATGGCTACACAATTGTTTGAAATATTCTGTGTACATCGGGATACCATTTTAAGTTTGGAATGAATTGCAATTTTTCATGATTATGGTGAAAAAGTTGAATTTTCTATCGTAGGTATTTTTAAAACTTGTCGAGTTTCAAAAGTGGACTCTTTTTACATCGTTATCGGGTAGTGAAGGTAATGATAATATTATCTTTATGCATAATTTCGATCGTAGCTGTAGATTATTTCGAAAGTTATGTCGAAGTAAAAAGGAAATACGAGGAAACTTATTCGAAGGCTGAGTTTGCAGTTGGGCTATAGGGCGAGTCACTCAAAATGCAAAGTAGGCGAAAAAAGGGTTACCATGATATCAAGAACATTCGGCTAATGGTTTAACATAATCGACAAGAGATAATTATGTTTTCACGACGATGCATGGTAACGAGATTACCACGGAAAGATCAAGTTACCCGTTCTTGGTTTTTAACGTTTTCCAGGAGCACGCCCAGCTCACTATAATACGTTGCTAAGTATGTACTCTGGTTAAACTACGAAATTCCCGAGTACACGGTAACTGCTATACAACTTAATTTTAAAACTCCTTCCAACGTGCTATTTCTCAAGCTTTAAATTTCGTACGAATTTACGAGTTTTCTAAGGACGAGGAAATTCATAATTTATACAGGAAAAAAGTATGCCACTCGAAATAAGAAATTGTACTCAACAATCTACGAGATTTTATCTCTCCATCCTCGTTTCTCCTTGAGTTGCATTTTTCACCCTCTGCGGCGTGTGCGGTGGAATTTTGGTTTAAAAAAACAGCATAAAATTAATAAGATTTCTGTAAAGAAACTCAAACCTTCATACTAAATATTCCTCAATTTGTAACTCTACAAATTTCCATGCCAAGGAATATTGTCATACTAAAATAATACTTCTCAAGGTAATAATTACAATTAGACAAAATTCATGTAAATTATTTTTATTCATATAACAATTATACATTTTAAAAAAAAGGAAATCAAAATAATACTACACAATAACGTTGAAAACTAAACGAAGCAATAGATCCACCGTAAGCCGTGGTGGTTTAAACACGCGTAACATCTGTACCAAACACCCACGGCTAAACCGTAGGGTTAAACCATCCCTTAACAGACACCCGAACATTTCCTGTTTTTATTTAGAAGCCGTCAAGCCCGAAGTTGGTTCTATTTACACCGCTCACAGAATTTCCGGTGCATTTCTCAGTTCCTTTGAGTCGATCCAAACGGAGAACACTTGGTCCCGACCACCGTTGGGATGTCGTGAATGATTAAGGGTGCGGTGGTTGAAGGTTTAAGGCTGGAAATCGACGGCGCCGTAAGTACTTCTCCCGAAAGAGAGAACCACGGTGCAAACGTCTTTTCGGATAACGTATGTAGTACATATGTAGTAGCTTTGCAAGGGGTCGTGCTCGATTAAAGCTCAGTGAATCGCAGGGCCGTCCTTTGTCGCGGGTTTGTTCCGACGGAATTGAAGGAACGAAAGCAAAGCGTACCAAGAGGAAAATTTCTATCGGATAGTAGTAGGAGAGAAATTTTCAATCGATTCACTTGAATATCGTGTCACGATATTGTCGGTCAAAATCCTCTTTACAAGGAATCTTCTCACTTGAACCGTCGGAATTTGCGATTCACTTTCAATTACGTTTTAATTGCGTGCAAGGCGGCGTTACGTTAAATTGTTGCGGGTGTCGGAGACAATTACGGTTATACCGTGCGGTGCGGTCGAATTTCTGAGCGTGTGCCACGAGTATGTATTGCATGCACGTAAAAGGCGCGAACAATGTACAGGAGGATCGAGTGTGTTCGTGAGATAGCCAGTGGCAAGGAACCGGTATTGCATAAACGCCTGGGCTCCCTGGCAACGTTCTCCAGCTGAAACAGCATTATACGTTACAGCGGCGCGCCGCTATGCTGCGTTAAATTCAATTCTGAGTATCTTTTCATCAGAATTCCTTTCGTGCATACATTCCTCTCTGGTAAATGAGCCGAGGGAGGGCAGCGATTATTGTCAAAACTCTGTTGTATTCCTCACGCATTCTCCGACGGGGTGGCTCTTGATTTAGACAGGAAACTAGTGACTTCGAATTTCGAACTGATCTTGGAATGGATTCATATCGATTTGCTGAAAGATGTCTGGATGGGGACGCTAAAACTTGTGTAGAATCGTGAAAAAGGAAGAGAGTCGCGTGGTAACCGATCCAAGCAGCGTACTGGGCATGAGTAGCTTAACGTTGAGATTCTCTCTGACTTCTCCCTGGTGAAACTTCTGTCTCAAGTCCTCTTTTCCAAGGTTCTTTACAGGAGGGCACCGCCTTGATCCCACACTTGTGGCAGACATGATGAGGAAATTTTGTAATGTCTTATCGTAAGCAGATTCGATGAATTTTGTAAAATACATGACCTAAGTAAGTAAATTTGGTGTTTACTCTTTTTCTTTGCAAAGTAGATCAAACATCGCTGATGGATATTAATTAATTTGTAACCAAGTCATTTTATAATCGAGCAAAAGATGATTCCTAACTTGAAGAAAATTTGGTACCTTTGAACACAAGAAAGGACTTATCGAATAGATTACTATTCTTGCTGATAAATTTCAAAAACTTCCTTAAACGTGCTATTCTCTCTTTTTTTCACCGACAAAATTTGTATACCATATAGTGATTCATATAAATCCATTTCCACGTATTTCAACGTAAACGTCTATATTTGAAACTCATCTCGCCGACGGTGTCCACGTTCCTCCATCTCCACAGAATCATGCAACGATCTGCGTTTACATACGTACGTGTACACATACGTATAATACTTTCATAGAACTTGTTTCTTCTCGTATTCAATTTGCGAAAGTAATCCGTCATAGAAATTCTCACGAGCTTTTGCCCGACTATAAAAATCGAGGAAACACAGCAGAAAGCGAGGCCATCGGTGGAATTAAAAAAGCGTCGTTTCACGTTGAGTGCACGCTATCGAGGAAGAAAATTGTACTTTGGAGAAAAATTAATTTCCGTTCCGGATACGCATCTCCTCCGATCCGAGGTCCATTTAAATCAGGTCGTCTTAACGACCCTCGTTTACTCGTTGTAACGAGAACGTACGCAGCTGGTATCACTGGGTTAGCCAGTACAAACGTACTTCGTTTGCTCGTATACGTGCAAATTCTGTGTTTGCCTCGAATATGGATAGAATCGATGCTCATCTCACACGGTATTCCCATTTCAGCTTGCTTCTACGTTACGTAACATTTTCGAGTTTCAGGATATTACTGTACACCTAATATGTACAGACGTACGTACGTATGTATCTACGTATGTACCCATCAACGTGTGCGTATGTAATGCAGGAATATAGATTTCCTGTTATAGACACACGTAAACGTGCCTCTCGACGCTTCAGTTTTAAATCCGACAGAGCCCTTTCGATATATGAACAGAAAGTACATGTATTATCGATGCTTTCCACATATTTCCTGACAGCTTATGCGACTCGACACGACTGATGAATTCGTTGAAGTATCACGTACTCGATGCGTTACTATTCTGCGATTCTTTCTTCTGCGTGATTGTGTAACTGCAATGATTCATTTTTATGTATGTGGCTGTAAATTATTAACGAGGAATTTTTTGTCACTTTGTTAGAGACATTTGAAAATCTGGTATAATGTCAGAGTTAAAATGGAAGGTTTATTTGAGATGAAGTTGTACGCTAAGTAGAAGTGTAGTAGTTAATTTTCTCCATTAAATTTACTGATAAGAAAAATAGTAAATATTTATGAAAAGTGATCGATTGGGGTACATTTTTTGTCAAGATTAGTGTATTTAAAAGAAAATAATAAATATTGAGAATTATTAACAATAGTGAGTTGTTATAAATGGTAGGAACACCTTGAACGCGATCTTTGTAACCTAGAGAGCACAGAACAATCAGAACCCGCTTACTCTCAACGAGATGTAACCGCAAGTTGTAAACCAGAACAGTGTCCCTACAACTTACACAAACACCGGTGCACCAACTCATCAGGACCCCAACATATCGCACAGACCAAACCTAATCTCCTTGAACCAAATAGAAACCGCTGGTACGCAACCACTTTCGTCCAAAATCGGTCTACCAAAGTGTAATCGGTTCAATGAATAATTTCTTTTTGTAACTTATCCTCTCAGGGTATCCAATTCACGAGGGAAACACTTTGTATTTGACAATACACATCACGTGTTTGGGACTTTCTTTAGGTATTTTACAATTTCTTGGATTTCTTGTCGTCTCACAAGCAATGTTCAGGATGATACGCTCCAATTTTTATGAAACTTTGCATCAATATTTATTAGACATATCGCCGATTTTCAAGAACAACGACACATTTAGATTTGTGTCGTCATCGAGTTAATCGAGTTAACACTAGAACTACCGGCGTCAAATTAACATATTTTAATCAATTAAATAAGTACTTTGAAAAAGGGGGAATTAAGCGGCCGAAAAATTTGATCGATTGGGTGATTCACATTTATCGATATAGACGTAGAACATTTATTCTATGACTCTTATATAAACTTGAAGAATTTGTTGAAAAAATTGTGTACCAGTCATTTTGACTGGTTTTGGTAGTTCTAGTGTTAACTACGCAGGAAGAATCTACGTAAGATTGATTCATCACATATTGTGATGAAATAACAACCAAATGTAAGTACTTCCGAAGGATGTGTGATTTATATGTTTATAGATATCAAAGGATGAAAAAAATAAAAAACTAAAAAGGGCCTACTGTAAAACTGTCATTTTCGAAATGTGCCATTATTTAAAAAAACCGACGATATGTGAAAATATTTCTGTAAATCATTCATGACAATTTTGAGAGAAATATCAATCCCTTTGTCCGAACCACCCTTTCTAAACGTCCTTATAAGTAGTCAATAAAAAACATATAAAAAACTGATTGAATAAAAAGTTCAAAGAGAGAAAGAAAAAAATTCATAACGTTTCATGATGTTTTTAAATATTACGAAATGCATTTAAATTGGCGTATAAATCTGAAACGGTTGTATTGCATTGAAATAACCTTTCAAAATTGAAATGTCAAACGAGTGTATAATAAGCATTGTAAAAAGTATTTAACTTTAGCCAGAAACAATTTTGAAAATGTTTAAAACAGTTGATTAAATGTATACATACAATAAATGGTAAAACGTTTCGGATACGTTAAATAACGTTTTAAAATGTTTGCTGAAAACGTTCATTGAAATAACATAGTCCAGTGCAATCGTGCTGACACTGAACAGTTTTAAATGAACCAGAAATATTATGTATGACACGTGTTTCCTGGGTGTAAGAGTAGAACTTATTTGACGGTGCGCTGGAAAGCAGCCAGATGTAAGTATTCATACTCGAGCGAGTTGCCAAGAAGCGTGGAAAAAGTATCTAAACGTTTTCCATATAATCTATACCTTTTCTTACTTCTCAGGACGGCCGTGCGAATATTCAATTGAATTATCATCGTTATCGTGACCGTTGAAACGCCTCGCGTAAACTTTTCGGAGGAGGCTGAATGATATAGAAAGAGGAAAGAATCGGTGAACACGTAGGGACGTATACGTCCCTCTGGAATTCTTCTTTCTTCTCTTCAACTGTTTCCATACTTCCTCTCTTCTTCTCTATCGTTTTCCTTCTCTATCGTCCTCTCCGAGGGTACTTGAAAAATTGAAATGAATTCTCTGACGAAAATACGAACTCTCGTGCGTGAAATCGAAATATTCACTTGGAGGAAATATTCAGATAAATCTACCCCCGATCACTTATTATTTTGCTCGACGAAATCGCGGAAAATTCTTCCATCATATTCCGTGCAGGTAGCGGGAAAAGTTACCAAGTCGAGGATTCGTACGAACTCGCGTCAGACATGAAACTATCAAGAGTTTCAATTTGGAAAATCTATTTTTCCAAAATAGCCATACGATCGATGTTGAGTTAGGGTGATTTTATACAAAACATTCCCAATATTTTAATCTCTCTGGTAAAATCCAAATTGGATTTTGATGTTTAAACGATATATCCAATGAATGATCACGATGTTCAACAAACTCGTGAAAGTCGTGAAATATTGGAGAATTTTTTCAAAACATTTAAATCGTTATTGAAATCTGTATAGTATTTTTTTTTCTCCTCAGTTTTTCTTCCTCCATCGACGGTTAATAGTTTTTCATCGTCACGTCAATTCGGTTCGACACGGTGTCATTCGAAAACACGTTTTAAACACTATCCAGCTAAAACCCAAACTGAACTCGGACACTCGTGTCCCTCTTCCCGTGCCAATAGCCCAATTCCACGTTTTTCTGTCAACCGGTGAATTCAGTTTCGAATTTACGTTATTCAGATCGTCGTTCAGAGTCGTACTCGTGTTCAGTCTTCTTTCAAAATCGCAGCTACGTCCAAATGGACGCCTATTCGATTTTCCCCATTTCTATTCGTAAAATCTTTTTCTCGCCTGCGCTTGCACAAACTGAGACACTAGTACGTCGCTTTCGTTTCACCTAACGCTGCTCATTGGTATGCGAAAACACGCTTTCGTTGCGAGACCATCCAACGTATCTCGGCTCGGCTGCAAAACGACGTTATATACAGGGTGATGCACTTAACTTTACTATCTAAAACATCGCTGTTATTTGTAATCAATAAATGCGTCTTTTCACGAACCGAAGAGCGACATGTCGAAAGTACCGACGCGATGTTTTTTTTTATCGTGTCTGTCACTCGTGAAGTACTCCTTTATGTCATGTAAATAGAAAAGGAAAATATCTCTTTTTCAGGAAGTTTAAATAAATAAGGGACAAAATTGTCAGAGGATAAATTGTACGAACATATCGAAATTCATAATATTAGACCTTTCATCAATTTAATTCAGAGGGAGTGACATTTGTCAACTTGAAAACTGTCAAGTTGAATACCTAATTAGTGACATAGGACAGGACAAAATTATTTTCTTCCTACTTAGGTATGAACATTAACACACTCCAAATACATTTCTACGAGTTTAGAATTACAGTTATAAAATGACTTAATGAAAGGAACATCCAAGTGATATGTTCATCGGAATTATTAGTAAAAATGGTACAGTTACACGATCACGAAAGATATTTATTTCCACTGTCCCTCGAATTTATCCCACGCTCAAAAATCCTTTTTACGTCTCTCAAAATCCATTCTCCATACCGAAATTGTCTGACACCTATGGGGAACGTCACGCGGGCGTGTTTTAATTCCGATTTATCAAAGCAGTGACAGTAACTTGAAAGGATCGGGTACATCGCACACGTACACGACGTGTGGTCCATCGTGTCACCCCTTAATCCTTCTGCAACCCTCTTGGGTCGCCACAGTTCGTGACAAAACTAGCGCGAAAACCGATGTCAGTTTTGTCCCATGGAAAGCCCTCGACATATCCCATCAAATCTGATGTAATTTACCATCCACGTTATTATTATTTCCCTTCTTCCTACCACATATCGTACTTTATAAATACCTAGATTTCCTAGACGTTTATTTTTTGCAACCCTCTTTAACGTCATGCAAAAGAGAAAAGATATAGAGAAATACTGGCTTTTAGTAGTCTCTAACGGAATAATTAAAATATATCTAACTTAAACTGTATATATTAACTCGGCACGTCGCATGGGGTCCTCACGAGCACCACTGTTCAGGACAATAATTACGGTGGACTAGACATCAGTGGCCTTGTCTCACGAAAAGCACTTGACGCGTCCCTTCGGACTCGCCGCAGTATTGCGGTCGATGTAATTCAATTAAACCGTTATTATTGTCCAACGTGGAAGATATCCACGTGCCTCGTATCTTAACAATTAGTTTGCCTACAGCACAGTACAATGTTCAAGCGAGTGTTAGCTCTTGATAACTCCAAGTATTTTCACGTATTTCATAATGACATATATGAAAATTATAACAGTCTTTTTAAGGATGCAAGCCATTAGTCGTAGAATTTTTTCGAAGTGATCGTCCTATGCGCTAATCATTCGAATAAACATGCTGGAAGTGAAACGGATTACTATTGGAAACGCATTAACGCGAACCGATACAAATGGTGAATTTACATCTCACGCGGAGACATATGTGCTCGATAACACTGTTTCTGGATCATTTGCGCAGTGCTTAGTTCGGTGCATCGTAACGGAGAGATATATGTAATTAAACGGTAACATCTTCGCCTTTAAAGATACGCAAAGGCAAGATAGACTACGATGCTTGTGGATGTTCGATAGGAGGATTACAGTAATGATCGTTGAATAGTGAATTTTGGGAATGTTCGTGGGAAATTATGCTTTCGAAATACGAATACCAATTAATCGGTAAATAACGATGCATATTGCTCTTCAAGAATTTAACACTAACCATATCGTAAACAGTTGAGTGACTGGTTCAATGAAATTAAATCACATAATTTTTCTACCATTCAGTAAAGACTGTCTGCACGTTGTTTTCTATATTAACACTTTATTGACCGGTAGCCTATTAATAGGCTTTTCAGGCCCAACGCTTTTGGAGTTTTAACTAATTAATCGGTTACTAAAGCGATTAGTAAATTATTGTTTATCATTGCGGTTAGCTGTGCCAAGGACTGTGTAATGAGAATTTATCATTTTCGAAGAGATATCGGTATCAGTTAAGTATTTGGGGCCAAGTGATCGGTCAGAAGTGAGTAGGATGTAAAAAAAATACCGGTCGATAAAGTGTTAACTTGATAGTTCCCGGTAATTTTTCGACGAAGATTTTATTGTTCTTCTATAATCGGCTCCAGGATCTGCTATGGTTAGAATAAGTATCCACAGAGCATCTACACAGTTAGGCGGGACGGTAGGACATTCTTTGTTCCACCTCGAAAATTTGTATTATTATATAACTTTGTTAATAAATATAAGTCAACTTCAATCAATTAAAAAAAAATACTGTGCAACATGGGTCTTTTAATTTCCTGAATTCCCGTGCCTCAAAGAGCTAAATGATATCTGTATTTTTATTAAACAGCAACAGTACCAAAGTCAAGAGAAAAATCATCCTTACCCTACAGTTCAACAAATTCGTGAAAAAGCTGTCAAACCCAACAGTATTTACGTGTCGAGAACGAATTAAACCACGAAGATTCCCTCGAATTTCCCAGTTCAATATCCCTACCCCGTATCCTGATATTTCCAAGTCCCAGTACTAAAAAGTACCAGCGTGATCCAATAAAAAGGCGACAAATTCCAGCATCGTACACGTACGTATCACTCTTCCCGTCTAGTCGTCGGTTACGAGAACACGAGACAGCAACGTCGTCCCACGCGGTCCCATGAAAAGCACTCGATGCGTTCCATCGAAGGGACGTCGGACGTTCGACGTGCCGTTACCACCGACACCGGCGTGTTTCAGTCTGACGCGTATTTCCATCCACGTAACGCGTACATGCCAACATACTGCTTACTTCCACCCAGGACAATAAAGTAGTCCTACCTCGTCCTCTCCGTCACTCGGGACCTTCTTCATCCCCTTTCCACCGACGTTGGTGTCAGCAGTGGCGGAGACATTTCCATTTTATTGGACGGCAGAAACGAGAGTATCGCGAGGAACGACTCGTTTTACGTATATGCATGTATAGGAATCTGAATTGGGTGACGTGCGGACACTCAGGACGTACGTACGGGGCCGCAGGACATCATCTGCATGCTTGCTCCAAGCTGAGTACCCAGGCCAGGGTCGCGCGTATATCCGGGACATCGGGCTGTCCATACACCGCTTTCGTGTGTACACTACAATTCTCTCTTTGCAGATACGGGGTGTGCAGGAAATTTCAAGTGTAACCATTACGCAAGATCTACGACACGAAAGGTATAAAGATTCGGAGAGAAGTTTGGGCCTTTCTAGACCGATACTGGTACCATTTACGATCCATCGTGTGGAGCGTGCTTATCTGCAGCTGTAACATTTGACTCTTGATATATTCTACTTGGTTGAAAGGAGATAAGGTGCCTCTTTACGTTATATTGTGAAAATATAGAATATTTAATTTTTTTATATTATATCACTATTGAGGATCGTGGGTATGCTCAACCCATTAAGGCCCAAAGTTGCATTAACGAAACATTTTACTTGTAATTTTTTCGGGGAATCGGATTCATTTAATTTATATTTAAACCTATGCCATAGTAAAAAGAACATACCAAAGGCTTAATTTATGCACTATAAGATACCACGTAAGCCCAAAGTTGCGTTAACGCAAATCTAACCCAAAAACTAGTTATAAATTTCTTTCTTCATTTCAATGCTTGCTCCTTAATGGGTCAATATATTAGGAGAATACTGAAGTTTATCGGGAAGATATGATACAGACTTCATTACTAGTTAGAATTGACAGTGTATCGATCTTTTCGATATACAGTTGAAAGAACTGGGGGAGAGTTAATTGGCGAGATTCGAAAATCGAATAACGATGGCCACAGGAAATGCCGATCTGCCGGGTGAAATGTCACAGAGAAATTCCCGTCGATCAAATTCTCATCTGTGCCTGATTCCCGTTTGTTCTTTCCCCGCGTTTCGCAATCTCGTTTTTATCCGGAAGATACGAGGAAAAATGGGGATCGTTATTTTCGGCCCACCCCTTGTGCCTCTCTACACACATACGAGGCACCCTTTCCCTGGAATGGAATGGCGGACGATTCCTGCTACTCTCGGCCGCTCGCGTGAATAACTTTATTCGATTCGGGCCTTCTCTCCTTCTCTCATCGTCGTCCTCTCTCCCAAAACCCTCCGGCAATGCGGTAATCGGTTTACTCCGAGGCACTCGCCGCAAAAGTACGTCATTCGGGATTATTGCGTCAGGTGAATCCGCTGCGCTCGTGCGACTCTGTCGAGATATTTGGATATATACACTGTGTGTGTCCGCTTGCCTATCGTCGGGAATATTCTGATCACTATGGTGTGAATAATGTAATCCAATTAAGTCATTACTATTGCTTCTGGGAAACTGGACTCGCTAAAGGACCATCATTTATCGAGGTGGAGAAATCACGAATGGTCTGTAATTGAAACGTAGAGATTGAATTCAGATAAATCGATGGAACGTAACGAAATAGGAATTGAGACAGCTATATGCATTTATATTGCATATGAGATGTGAATTGTGAACTTTACTCTTGGAACCATTGAGGATTAGGAGAATGTAAGTGGGATGCCTTGAAATATTTTTTTGTGGGATGCACTTGGTTTTGGCTACTTACCCTGTATTTTAAAATTGTTAAAAATAGTATTGTGGCGCTTCATAAACAAACAATTTATAGATTATAAAATAGTGATTCTCTTTGAAGAGCCTCGCAGACAACTCTCTTAACATATTGTCACGAATTATTGTGAGTAACGAAATTGTTTCCCCTATACATGGTATCGATTAGTAGAGGCGATAACAACGAGTTGATAATGTTAATATTGATATTATGTCAAGAGAGACGTCTCTTTGAGCTGTGAGATTGGACCTGTTCAAATAGAATCGTTATTTTATAATATTTAAGTTGTCTTATTATGAAGCGTCGTGACATTATAAATAAAGTTTGCAAGTCGTTGGCATCGCTCTAGTAATCGATACCATATACAAGGGAGACAATTTCGTTACTCACAATAATTCGTAACAATACCTTTGTTCTTTGTTCTGAACTTTTCAACTTTTGTTGGATATTCTATTATCCCTTTGAGGCCTCAGAAAAAAATCTCATCAATCTGATCAATGTATACTCGGTTAATGCTCAAACATTGAATTATAATTACACTAATAGTAATCTACAGCGTCTATACATTAATACTTTAACTTTCCGATAAAAAGATATTTCTTGATCGCCATAGAAATGTTTATTTCTCAATAATCAAAAAATTCTTCATCCCTAAAGATTTTGCATCCATCTTAACAGAACTTCTCATGGAAGTTGAAACCATCCAACACTTGAATGCAGATACTAAGTTGACGGAGTATTGTCAAGATACAATTATAAATTGTAGTACTCTTTGCTTCCATTATAAATTCAAAATATTCCAATTATTATCCTCTCAGTTTCTCCCTTTCTCTCACTCGCATATTTCAAATATTTGCCTACCGAAGGATTATCTCTGTCGTATTACATCGTAGAACGTAACGTTGGAAATTGTAGTTTCGAACAATCGTATGGTAAATAACTTGAGATATTTGAAATTTATAACGAGCATATTTGCCGCTAGAGCGTTTATACGAATTTCGTCGAGCTGACCCGGGCGGGAAAGTTTTCGAGAGACCGATGCCGCAGCCCGTGCGACTTGCACGCTTCTGACGGCATTCATGAGAGGGTTATGAATGTATGTATAGCTCTGCAGACACAGCTGGTTGCCACAAATATGAAAGTAATATTTAATTTATCGCGCCGGATTGAACGGGAGAGTTTCGAATGCCGTTTAAACGAAGGAAGGGAAACTAGAATGAATTCGTACGATCTCCAACGTTCAAACATGGCGAATGAAACTTTGAATAATATAGGATTGCATCTTTCAAACTCGTAAATAATTTCCAAATGTTCAAAGTGGACGTATCTGTCGTGTATAGATAACCGAAGAATATAAAAACCAAGTTGAAACGATCACGTAAAGTTGCAGTTTAACCCTTTGCGGACTAACGACGCATATATGTGGTCTGAGAAAAAATGTTATTAAAATCTATCGCTGCATGCATGCATGGGTAAAGTTTAAAAATTGAAATACAACCGTTGAAATATGATTACACAAATAGTAATTTATAATTTGTATGCATTCATATTCTAACTTTCTAATTGAAAGACGGTTTTGAATCGCCAAATCAATGATTATCTCTCAAAAGGGTTAACCCTTTGCGGACGGAGACATTTTTGAATATTGAGGAAGAATCATTTATTTTTAGGTGGAAAACGACTTTTCTATCAGAAAGTCAGATTGTTAATATATAGAAGTTAGAGATTACTATTTCTGTAATAATATATCAACGGTTATATTAAAATTTTACAACTTTAACCGTATATGCATGCACCGAGAAACTACAACCGGATCTTTTCTCAGACCGTATATATGCGCCAGTCGTCCTCAAAGGGTTAAAGAAGAAACGTGAGATTATATTTTCGCGCCTGGTGCTACAAATCGATCAACCCTTTCGTGTCGCACTTGCAACGTTTTACCATAATTACCTGCCGTAGTTAGGTTGAACAGCATGGAACTTGATATTCATCAGCATAAAAGTTTTAAATTACAACGAATATTAATAGTAGCTCTGGTCGAGCGAATAAATTTTACATTAACACGGGAGATTCCTTGATCTTCCTGCAAAATCTAACGGATAAAATGGATTCACGGTATAAGTTTGTCAGCTTGGAATTCATGCCGTCTGGAATATCTTTAATTATCCGAAATATTGTTATAATTCATCAGAAATTTTAAACATTTCCAAAATTGTTACTTCTTGTAGACATACCAAACTCCTTGAATATTCCGCGATAGAATCTGATTTATCCTTTAAAATAATTAGCGTAACTTTCATTTATTTACTTAAAATTTCAACTGATATTACAAATTCGAAAATAGCGTCTCAAACCTATCTCAAAATCTCATTACTATTTGCTATCTAAATTTCAATAATAGATAAGGTAGGAAGATTAAATGCAAAAATTGATAAATTGTACAATTTGATCTACCTGAATTAAATAAATGGAGAGGACAGAAAACTTGACCCATTCTATCACTTACAATCTTAAACTTTGCTGTTCTGTTCACTTATAATTCACATTCGTATTCCTACCAGTCAAAGTGACCCAATGAACAAAGGTTCACATTTTCAAAAGCACAAAATATACAAACACGTAGACGCAAATGTTAAATACATTGAATATCAAAAACTAATACTTAGAAACATAGCATCTGTTAACCCTTTATATGGTCCTATGTCGAGCAGTACTCGACATAGATTTTCACTTGTCTATATTTTCTGACAATTTAATATCGACTTTCCAATATCACTATGACTTTGTAATATCACCGAAATGTCCGTCAATACCTATAGTTGTTGATATCATTTTAAAAAATTAATAACCAATGATAGAAAATATTGCAAAATTAATTTTATTTAGCTCACTACCAAAATTAACAAAATAACTCGGACCGCAAAGGGTTAAAATATATTATATATACGCAATTTTTCACAAGTTTGACACGCGTTTTTCCCTTTACGGAAATAAAACAGCAAAATATGGCGAAAATCCGCACTTTGGTCTTCCATCTTACTCTTACTATAAAATCTCTAAAAATCAACGATATAACTCAATTGTTTTTTTAAAATGGCGCTGAAACCGTCAGCTGTTAAATGAAATAGTGATAATATAGATGTGAATGACTCTAATGCATTAAAAAATGATCGACCGCCACCTGTTCGCAAAATGCGTCACAACTTTTTCGACGACCCAATAGTAGAACAGCAGGGTTAAGATAAACATAGAAAATTGAAAATAAAGCAGCGTAAGAAGCTTCGAAAACATTTTCAAAAAATTCATAGCAAGTTATGTTAACCACCTTCATAGATCTGGCATTAAAATTAGGATAATTACCATTCTACAAAGAATCGATTTGTGATACGAACAACAATGAGAAGTAACGTCTAATTATCACGATGTACCTTGCGAACGTTGATCATCGGGGAGCCATCATCGTTTTCCGTATTCCAACGTCGAAGCGGGCTTCTAGTACGGTGCAATCGAATTCAACGGACATACAGAATCTGGTTCTACGTGATTAACGTTTAATTATAATTACGGGTCATTGATGCCGATAAACTGGCGCACAGTGCCCCATTACCGTCCGTGGTGATTGCACGCGAGATACGCCGATGCATTCGCGCAGAGAATCCTCCTGAGATTAAAAAGTGAGGCGCGCAACCCGCGCCAGATAAAATCCCATTTTCGGCAGGTGAGGAAATCTCGATGAAACCATATCTCCCGTCGATCGGCTATTGTTACTGGAGGTATTTTTATATTGAAAATTATCATTTAACAAATTCATATATCGTGGGAAAAATGGCCGGTAAAACAACGAGTACCGGCAATTATTGCATTAATAAAGAGGCGTTGAAATTTATTTGATAATTAAATTCTGTTTGCCCGCTCAAGTACTCTGGTTGTGAACGCATACACCTGCAAGGAAATGCGATAGCCAGTTGTGTCGGAGAGCAGCAGAGAATGAATGGATATTTGTTGCAAGTTGCGAAGTCAAAAATTATGACTATACTGGCGCAAGGAGAGAAGAACAGAATCAGAAAAGAATATAGAAAAGTATAAGGTAGAAGTTTTGGAAGTTAGTGAAAAAATACTGAGAAAACTTTTGTTTTTGTAGAAAATTTATCGAAGCAAAGAGACCGATAGGAAGCGATGACTGAAACACATTGACTCTAGATATTGACTTCTGTTAATTAATTCTATTGTTAGCAGGATAAATTTAAGAAATTTGCTTTAACATTAGATCTATGGTCGCTAAATCGGGAAGGTTTAAATAAAGACCTTGCAGAATAATTTGTATATAATAAGATAGACGTAAAATACTTACCCTATTACTTCTCTGTCAGTTCGAAAAGAATTTTTAAAAAAGTAGGAACCCGTCAATTTAACGACTTCCGTAGATCTAATGTTAATAGCAGCATATTTTACAAATAATAATACGCACTAAACCTGCCAAAATGGAGTAACCTGCCGCGTTAACTTACTCCTGTGTCATTCAATTTGCAGGTCATCAGTTTTGCAAACTGAACATTGTCAGTGGTCCCTGCAACTTCCTGTCTCTGGTGCATATTTCTCGCTGGTAGCTCAAAAGTTACTTTGAGGCGTTATAAATGTAAACCTTCGGCTGATCATAAATTTAACGGTGCATACTGGTTCGATGGAAACCATAAAATGAATTTACTATTACACAGCGTGATCGCGCATACAATTTTTCCACCCCATTGTTTTCTATGTGTAAAGAAAAAGAATTGATAGGCACTCGTTCAAACGACTTTGACATCGTTGAGACTTTTTCAAAAATCTGGTATAAAAGCGCATTTTCTTGAACGAGAATTCTGAGCGATCTCTAAATGATGTCAAGTGAAAGATCGGTCGACTGCGACCTTCGCCAAGAATTGAGGGGTTCGAGACAACGAATTCCAAAGATATATCACCGTACGAAATCGAAGTTTGAGCCAGCGTTGAAACATCGATAACAGCGAAGACGTGGATTATTCTCCGGCTAGATGGAAACGATAACGTGCGAAAACCATAAATTGCACCCGTGCCGAATCATATATCGTGGTTGTCTCAACGGCACGTCAGCTAACAGATCCGTTTGGGAATAAAAATTGAATTGTACACTTGCACCGCATGAAATATACCGCGCCACGTGCCTGTCCTTTCTATTATTTTCGGAATCATGAATTCCCGTCAATTTGCAGATTCCATTCACTCGTCGTCGCCTCTACCGATATGACACCGAGAGAAATATTTCAATAAACTTTACCTTCCAGAATTTACCAATTATAATTTGAAAAATACAACTAAAAATAGCAAAGTTTAAATTCATTACATCTTTATCGCATGTGTTTAAAATAGAAAATAAAATAGAAGTTAAAATTTATTACATCTTTATTGCAAGTGTTTAAAATAGAAATAAATATTGCCTTATCATCGTCTCCCCATTACTCTTAATCTCTCATATAAAATGACTGATTAAAAATCATTGTTTCTATAAACAACCACAAATCCACAATCAGATAGAACAAAGCAAGAAAAACGTATTCGCGACATGGCATCGAGTCCCATATCAACCACGTCACGCAGACACCGCACGCACCATGCCTCGATTGCTTTACCGATCCAAAAAGGGTGATACCAGAAACGAACCCAAGGAAAAAGAAATCGGCGCACAGACATACAAACTAAAATGACGCGTTCTTTTAGCAGGAATATTTCAAGCACGTCCATATACTCGGAAAAACGAAGAAGGGGGGTTTACATCCTCGGTATGTCGCCGGCTCGGTAGATTTATTCCGAAGGACGGGGGTTGGATTACTATTTGCCGTATAAATTTGCATGACCGTACAGAAAGCTCTCGCCTCCTTCTTCCTACTTCTCTTTTCACCCCTTGCACCCTTCACGCTGATTTCCCACGCAAGAGAGAGAGAGAGAGAGAGTTGGGAGGACGTTGCTAAAGGTGGAACCCCTCGTAAATCTTAAACGAAATCTAAGATCGGTGATCCCTGCTTATGGGTTTACACCTGTAGGCGTGCCAGGGCCTACGAAATCGAGGAACTTTCTCCCCGTTGAGGAAGGAAGGAGTGACGACTATGGTGGATATTCATGGAGGAGACACAAAGGACACGAGACGTCTTGCGTTTGATGGATCAGGTACTTCAGAAGGAGGACGTAAGCAGCTACTTTGGTGGATTTTCGTTGAGCGCGAATGGCTGCGCTTACTGGAGAACGTATTAGATATTTTCTTCGTTTCGATATTTCCTTTTATTGCAATGAAATGGGATTTATGGTTTGAGATAGGAAACGACGTTGTAATTGAAATAGAGATAACAGTTTGCCGGGTACTCTGCCTTCTGAAGATAAATGAAGTAGCGACGGAAGCTTGGAATTTATATGAGAAAAATGATTCTGTGGCGAACAAATGCCGATGCTCGAATGGCGTTGATTTTGATTTGAAGAAAATACACGAGAGAAGCGATAAAGTGCTATTTTTGTTTTTAAAGTATTCTCGTCATTTTCTTGTTAATACTATTAAAATTGATCGACTACATCTATCTAATTTCTATCAAACAGGCATAAATATATACAGTGAATATTCTCTTTGCAAGAGTGAAAGTTTTCCTTTCACGTTGACATTGTCATTATAGAAAAAATACAGTCGATCCTTGGTAATCGGACAAACGTTTTGCAAGGCGGTGTCGGATTATCAAATTTGTCGGACTATAGAGTACTGTCACAGCCTCCTATAGTCCGGAACTTTTTGGAAAAGCGTACCTTGTAATCCCACAAATAAAATATCAAAGTGGTAAGATTCTATATGTACTATACCTAATTCATACGATGTGGAATTTAGTAAATTAAACAACACAATAAACAGCTTAGGGTTTATTATAAAATTAACATAATTATTGCTCTAGAACTTACAAAAAAATAATAACTAAACATTTATGTTAATGTTCGTCCAGGCATTCGCGAACGATTTACCATATTTTTTCATAATGCAACTCGACTGTACCAACATGTTATAGGCATGTCGGATTACAGGGGGTGACGGATTAGACAGGGGCCGGATTACCGGGGGTCCACTGTATTATAAAAATACTTAACCTGTTAACCGGGCATGACGAAAAATTTCGTCATATCTGAAAGAAAACTCCAGTAAGCTTGTCGATTTTTTCTTCCTTAAAATTTTTAAACGTAATATGTTGTACGCATTACATTTTATGTCGTTCGTATCCGTTTAATCCTGACGTGGTACTTTAGATGTAATGATATTACTTCTCACTGTAAAAAAAATATTCCATTTTGGAACAAGTTGAACAAAAATTAGTTCCCCGGTTAACAGGTTAAGAGTATGCACCCCATTGGGTATAATTTGAAGAATTAAGAATTAATTGTAATAAGAAATTAACAAATACTGTAAAATATTATACGTTTCACCCTGCAACTACCCCTACGGTAGGGATAGCGGATTCATACTTTGCATGAAGAGTTTTTTTAAGACACTTATCGAATGATAGACCTCAAGATTAATTTGAATTGAGGGCACTTTTTCCATCCTCATCCAGCTAGACCCTTTTCATCCGTCCTCTGCTAATATTAAATACCCATATATCGTTATCGATATCGTTTTAACCGGCATAGAAACGGACGGGCAGTTATAGAATTCAATGGCGCAATCCGGGCCGGTTATTATGTTAATGAATCATATTAATTACTGGGCTCTGGCATATGCGATATAAAGCATCGTCCTCGTTTTATACTTCTCGTTAGCGGATAATAATTAAAATCACCCAACGATGGAGGGAGAGAAAGGAGATAGAGACAGATAGAGAGAGAGAGAGAGAGAGAGAGAGAGAGAAGGAAGAGGCACACCGTTGAACTTCCCTCTAATTATATACGGAGCCGATAAGCAGAATTAATCGATTTCCGGAGCCGGAAGCCCGGCAACGAAAATCACGATATTCGGGGCGTGATTCGCGGCCACCAGGGACGATGTTTCCAGCAACGGTCACGGATTAAGTGACTGACGAATTTTTCACGATATTAATTCTCCCATTCCCGACGGTACATTCTCCAACCGGTCAGGATGAAACCTGGGCGCGGTTTCAGAATGAAAGGATCATTAATACGAATCCCCGGGTCTGCCTCGAGACCGAGCGAGCCATTGTGTTCGAGCCGCGGAACGAGAAAACGGATTTATAGAAATGAAGATTTAAGGAGTAACTCGCCAGCGCGGAAATGCTCTCAGCAAAGGTCGAAGATTCCGACGGAATTATGACGTTATTTTCTGCGTTACCCTTTCGATGATCATCCGTTCCATTCTCTTTTTTCATTGTGACTCTACAACTTGGAGCTTCTATGGTGAACTTATTCATGGGGAAAGGTCTTCGTTTATTATAATCGAAAATGGACGAAGTGTAAGTGTATGGTAATCGCGTAAAATTCATCGTGGAGATGGTAGAAACGGTTTATTTCGTATGGTTTGTACAATCATCGATGAAACAGAGTGATTTATCGCTCGACCAGAAATCGTTTAGTGTATCGTTTAGGCATTAATTCATCAGGTCGGTCCATTATTGCTTAACATATGAATAATTCAAGCGAAATGTTCCGAACTTGCCAATAATTTATCTATAAATCCATTCGTGATTTAACCTAAATTAACCGGACGTTGCGTGTGATAAATCACTGCAATAATATTCACCGGATGAAACGACGGATTTTATTTCTTTCAAAGAATTAAAAAGAAAAAAGAAGGGGCAGGCGAAAGTAGAAGGAAGAACAGGAAAGGGCGAGCTTAAAACCACGAGCGTCCTCGTAAAGATGTAAAAATTCCAACATTCGAGGGGACACACTGCCAAGAGCTTCCCCTGGTAGGCGAGGTATTTTGCAAAATTTTGCAATATCTCAGACTCCCTCCGTAGATATTCCATGAAATTCCAGAAATCTCAGTCCTGCGCGAACAGGCGCAGTCCTCGAGCTTCTTTCATCGGCCCAACGTTACACGATCGGTCTTATTCCTCGGATAATAACGTTATCGCGATCTACACGTTGAATATACGCGTCTGACCCAAATAACTGCCGTTTCACTCCGGCATCCATTTTCCATTTAACCGTTAATATCATCGATCGTTAACGGCAGGATAGTGCAGTTGCGAGGGTTATTGGCACACGGAAAACACCCTGCCAGCCGGATGCATCGCTTTTATTATTAATTCATCGAACCGTCGACAGCTCGGACTGATCACTATCGACGAATTATTATCGCTGTTTTCTCCGTGTCTGACAATCGCCGTGATAACTCTGAGATTTTTTCTACGGAGATGTTGAGTTTATCATGACAAGAATTTTATACGTGGATGGTTCTGCTTGTCTGCTGTTATTACGCTGAGTAAATGCTGTAGACATTTTTTTTTTACCTTCATATGTCAACGATAAAACGTGGAGAGGGGTATGAGAAAAGTTACATTCCTCTAAAAACTGTAAAATACCTCAAGCTTCAGAACAGAGGGTGTGTACATAACTTACAAGCTTTTTTAGAAACGCACGAGAATGGCATGTCTGGAGGTTCCAGTAGTCAAATAGACACTGTAACAATGTCATAGTAGAAAGTGTTGTTGGAATAATATTGTTTGTGAAATTTTCCTACTCGAAACGTCTACTTCGTGTGTTACACGTATTTCTACGATTTTAACCCACTATCTGCCAAATTTTTCTTGGCTTGATTGTTTCTGAAAGAAGTATTGTCACATTGTAAAAATGAAAATGATTCATGAAAATTATTGCGTAAGAGTACAGCTAAAAAGGACTGCTTTAAACAATGTTTCATCTCGAAAGCACGTCAAATATCTAAATTGAATGCTCAAAGGTTTAGAAAATTAATAAATCCCCAAATGGGGACCATGGAATGAATGGGTTTAGCAGAATTGTGATAAAACAATGGTATCCATAAATGGTGAACCACCGATACTTTAGAAAGAATAATAGGATATATTGATTTGAAGGATTTAAAGCAACGTTTTATATGTCTGTGGCCATAAGAATCTTTCGTACGTGATTTTTTTGCGGGTCGTAAATCAACGTTTCGTCCAGGAAAATGTCCCCGGTACAGTGTTACATACGTAAACGTTCTATCGGAATAAAGTTCCAGCTCGTTCTCGATAAGAACCTCGAGGAAACATATCACAAATCTTCCAGAACGGTATTTCAGTATGAAATAAAGGGAGCAATACCAAGAACAAGACGCGCAAAAACCGAGAGTAATTTACTTTGCTTATATTGCTACCCATCCAAAGGAGGGACCCATCTGCCGCTGAATCGTCGAAACAACTTTTCCGATTCCTTCTGTTATTATTTGCCAGACACGCACTGCCACGATGCCTTGGCAATATCGTACAGTTGATGTATACCGTTCATACGTATACCCCGAATACATGAACGTACATATAAAACGCTATAATATACAGGTATACAAAGCAAACTAAAAATATAACGCAATTCACCTCGCTGAATAAAGAAAGTCACGTTTATGGCTGCAATTTTTCTAACTCACTAAAGTACAATAATTCGCACAATTTACCGAAGCAATAACTAAGTAAGTGCACTTTCTCCTATTCAGGTTATTCACTATTTTCTATGATAACTTTTTACTATGGTAGTGTAGGGGCTGTAATTAGAGCGATGAAAGGTACGGTGGATATGTTATTTGAAGGAATGTTCGTCAATCCTTGATATTCTAACAAAATTGAATAAGTACTTTTTGGTATTTTGTAGAAATAATTGTAGTATCGGAATTTTTTAGAGAAAATTGTTTGTAATTAATAAGGGTGGATGGATTTTGTATAAGCGAGAGGGAATCTTTAGAATAAGTGATTTGGAAGGCGACGAATGCCACGGCTAGAGTGAATGTTTAGTCTGTGGATAAGGAGAAAATGAGAGAGTGCAATAGAGAATGCATAGTGCAGATTTGAGCCATAGCCAGAGTTGAGCTATAAACAGGGTTGAGCCATAGACAGAGTTGAGCTATAGACAAATCTGAGCCATAGACAGAATTGAGCTATAAACAGAGTTGAGCCACAGACAGAGTTGAACCATAGACAGATTTGAGCAATAGACAAAGTTGAGCCATAGACAGAGTTGAGCTAGAAACAGAGTTGAGCCATAATCAGAGTTGAGCCATAGACAGATTTGAACAATAGACAAAGTTGAGCCATAGACAGAGTTGAGCTATAAACAGAGTTGAGCCATAGACAGAGTTGAGCCATAGACAGATTTGAGCAATAGACAAAGTTGAGCCATGGACAGAGTTGAGCAATAGACAGATTTGAGCCGTAGACAGAGTTGAGCCATAGACAGATTTGAGCCATAGACAAAGTTGAGCCATAGACAGAGTTGAGCAATAGACAGATTTGAGCCATAGACAGAGTTGAGCCATAGACAGAGTTGAGCCATAGACAGATTTGAGCAATAGACAGATTTGAGCCATAGACAAAGTTGAGCCATAGACAAAGTTGTGCTATAAACAGAGTTGAGCCATAGACAGAGTTGAGCTAATTGTAAGATTAAGTTGAGTTGAGAACAGTAGAGAGTCTAATCTTGAGCGTAGACATATAGAATTTGTAAGATTGTGAACTGGAATATTTAAAGATTTTATTGATTAATGTGTTCGTTATTTTTTATAGTTTTACAATATCATTGATAAAGTTATTCACTGTTATTTTCATACGTTTAGTTTCTTGTTTAGGCTACAATACCATTAGTTAAAAACGTACAATAATTTCCGAGAAACTATATAAGAAATAAATATATATAGAGAGATGCTACACTACTTTGTCAACATTAATTTGTTAGATGATTTACTTTATTTCTTAATCAAAGATTTTATAGTGAAAAGAAAATCAAGAGTGTCCAATAGAGGCAATGTTACTGTAGGTAAAGTCGAAAACGTATGTACTCCTTTACGTACAAGCTAGTCTAATCGCAAAGCAGACATTAGGTGAATGTTCTAATCGACTCCTCTATTGAGGTAATGCCTGTTGTCGGTCGATCGATATATATTCCTATCGTGCGTTTGCCGAGTACCGGCACGAAGCTACAGAATACTGTCTATCAGATGATGATGACACTTGCAGTGTTGGAGTTAAGTCGTACCATTGCCGACTAAAGCTACTTGCGCGAGGACTTACGAGAGGCGTAGCAGTTAATCACTCTAACTGGTGCAATACGAACGTTCTGGTAAGTTACTTATAGTAATTCCGCAATTATAAATGCAATATAATTCAAAGATAAAATAATTACTTTCTACAGGTATCGAAATTGTTCAAATCTTTCACTAATCATATTTACTTATACCGAGTTTTTATATTGCCGTAATCATAAAAACAAATTATCATCTTTCTTTTCAATAATTCTTTCACGTGATTAATTTCAAAGGTCTTTCACTTTTAATGTAACCATTTATACGATTACAAAATATCGATTTTACTGAATACTTGCAATTTTTATTGGCACACGAACCAATGCACCTGTAATTGTTGCACCCCCTAACGTCCCTCCGAATGTATCTACTAGAAAATGTTACAACCCACACTTCTACCCGCAAAACTATCGACTGCAACACCCTATACCTTCCACCAATATAAAAACAAATATTTCTGTAGTATCGATAAAAATACTCTTCAAACCTATTTTTACACACCCGGAGTTTAACTTTTGAAGAAATCTGTTAAACATCTGATGCAATCATCCATACGAATGTAAAATATCGATGCAGCTGAATACTCGCATTTTCCATTGGCACACTCGCCAATGCACCTGTAATTGTTGCACCCTCTAACATAGAACTATCCACTACAACACCCCATACCTTCCATCAAATAAAAAGAAAGAAAGTTCTCCTTTAACATCGATAAAAATACCCTTCAAACGTAATTTTATACACCTGGCCTGAAATAGTAAATGAAGCATTTAACAGTAAACTAGTTTTTCATCCATTTCTTCATAAAGGCATCGGTGCGATTCATCGATACAGCAAGTACATACATAAACTCGAGTCTTTCTACACCTTTACACAGAAAGTAATAATACGATCCATCGTCCAACGTCGACGGCGTTTGTCAAACGTACCGTTGGCGCATCATCGATGCAACTTACGGTTGGCGTGGCCGCAAAATTCTTCGCGTGCAACCACCATCAGACACGCAACCGTCCATTTTACAGGGTAACATCCCCGTGACGGCTCTCCTTTGGTTTATCCACAGTGTTTCATCGTGAAGGTTGCACCGAAAACGTTCCCAGAGCACTGCAAAGAGAGCACTCGTTATGGATGAGACTCCGATAACGTGTAAATAACCGAAGTGGTCGGTGATGTGCAAATAAGGAAAAAGGCAGAGATGGTCATACGTGTATGCATTATGAGAGGCAGTCAAGTCATTATAAATATTCCGTGTTTACTCACGGTAAATATCGAGGTAAATGTACACGCATGATCATATACGTATAATTATCGGAATTACGAATCTACTTGATTGTGTTTACTTCCATACTTGCTTTTCGTTTCACGCCGATGCCGAGTAAACTCCGGGTGCCTATTCAAACGAAAATATTTATTCGCCGTATAAATATCGTAACGGTATTTGGCTACCTGCCGCAAATACGAGTCCTCGATATTAACGTGTGTCGTGATTAATTGTAACAATTACGATCGATCCAATCGAATTAACATCGCGACTAATACACCCACTTTGACACACCACGTTGATAAAAAAGCTACACATTCTCAGGCAAAGTCAACTGGATGAAGAAAAATGCGTTTAAAATTGTTGAAAGAAATGTAAAGATAATACACTATAATAGTTATAGAATTTTTATCGTAAAATGTATCGATATATCACAATCTCCGTTTCTTGCATTGTATCTAAAAGAACTTAGGCTTAAAACGTCGCATCATCAAGCGCGGTTACTTCTGTTTGCGGGAACTTTCCAGTCATCTAATCACTTGCTTACGTCGACACGTTTGCAAAAATAAATTCAACGTATTCCTAAATGATGAGTTGATAAGAAAGTAATTTCGGTTTTGGGGTGTGAAATGAAATTCAATTTTTCTTAAAAAAGATTTCTTTTTAATAACCTTTGTGAGATGACCTTTTGCCATGTTTTTGACGAATTCATGATTCCACTTTTATAGAAATTCTAGCCCTTATCAGCAAAAAAATTGAACCAAATGAGATTTTAGGCTATCATCGCTAATAAAAGTTTTGTAACTTCAAAATAAATAGTTATCTGATGGTGCAAGGTCAAGGCTATATGGGGTGTTACTACCCTGAAGCGTGTAGTAACGGTCTCGAGGATCGAGCGCAGGCGGTTCATTGTCTCGCGGATTTTTATGTTTAAAAATCGACACTGCATGTCCGGGAAACCGTTGCACTCCAGGTTGACGGGAAGGCAAGCCTGTCAACCATAATTCATCTTTCGCAAACAAAGGGCCTCAGGGTCCCTTTCCTAGCGCCCAAGTGTTTTCCTGGCATGCAGATGTCTTTTCGTAGAGACAATGGGCTTATGGTGCGAGCTGCAAAGTTATTTCTGAGGCCCATCTACCTCCCTGGTGCCCACGTGCGCACCAGACGTTCGCCACCTTGGCTCACACCCTCGCGCCTCAATGGATTATAGCCGCACCATAAAGCTTCGCCTGCGCCGGCAAGTCTTCGGCCTCACCACCCTCGTCGACCACCCTCGGTCCCTAACCGAGGTGACGACGCACGGGCCCGCACCCCGCGCGGACTCGATCGCTCTCCCCTCCAACCGTCCAAGGGATGCCCAAGGACATCTCTCTAGGGAATTCGCACCCTTCGGAAATAGTGAGAAACTATCTCAGGTTTTGACACACACCACTGTTTCCGTTGGCGTGCGAGCCTTATTCTTGGGGGCGTGTCCGGACGGTGGAGGGAGACTTTCCGCTCTACGAGGACTCTTCCAATTTTTGGAAGAGTCAGTCACTCCACATCAGTCAGTCAAATCAATTCGTAACAATCAATATTTTCACTCCTCCGGTTTCCGACCGGTAACAGTCTACCTCGCTAATACGCGCAATACAGTTCTTTAAGTTTGTTTTGTTAAGTTTCTACTTGTATTGTATTTTTATCCCGATTAATTTATTAAACTTCAGTATCTAAATTCGGAGTGATTCAATATCAAAGCACATCCTTTCACTCCACCCCTGAAAACCCTCGTGACGCTCATCAGCAGCAAGAAATCGCGGGGAGCGCAAACATCTCGTGTTCTTCGCGGCAACCAAGCGAAGGTTCGGCTTTACAATCCGAACTGGTCCAGTCGAAGCCTGGCCCCACAGATTGACGCGCAACATTTGGTCCTTCGAGCCGGATACAGCCGCTTTGGAGAAGCGCCTGGTCCATCATTCCGCCGGAGTGGAAGTGAACCAACGCTGCAACAACGGAAACTATCCGTTCGATCTCGCAGCAGCTGCAGAGAATCAACTTCTCGCAGCCACCATCGCTTCATAGGAAGCACCCACCGCATCGCGACCGTCGCTGCTTCGAGGGAAGCAGTTCGAGCGTGCTCGCAACGCTGCAGAGAATCAATTTCTCGCAGCCACCATCGCCTCGTAGCAGGCAACATCCGCACCGCGACCGCCACTGCTTCGAGGGAAGCAGTTCGAGCGAGCTCGCAGCGCTGCCGGGAAGCAATTTCTCGCAGCCACCATCGCCTCGCAGCAGGCAACATCCACATCGCGACCGTCACTGCTTCGAAGCAAGCAGTCCGAACGTGCTCGCAGCGCTGTAGAGAAGCAACTTCTCACAGCCACCGCCGCTTCATAGCAAGCCAAACGCCGCAACCGCGGCTCCTGCGGAGGAAGCACGTTCCTCGCAGCCACCGCCATCGTCTCGGAGGGAACGAGACATCGCATCCGCCACCGCTGCAAGAGAGGCAATCTCTCGTAGCAACCACCGCTTCGAAGCAAGCAAACGCCGCAACCGCGGCACCTGCAGAGGAAGCACGTTCCTCGCAGCCACCGCCAGCGTTCTAAGGAACGAGACGTCGCAGCCACCAGCGCCGTTTCTGAGGAAACGAGACGTCACAACGGTCATCGCTGCAGAGAAGCAGATTCTCGCAGCATTCACCGCTTCAGGGGAAGCAATCGCCGCAGACGCGGCAACCGCAGAGGAAACCATTCCTCGCATCCACCTCAGTTTCAGAGGAATCATCGCCGCATCTATCGCCGCATCGCCGCAGCCACCGCAGCCGCATAAGGGCTGCAATTACCGCCGCTTCGCAACGAGTCTCGCCGTTTCACCACGAACATCGCCGATCCAAGTAAGATCGCATGATTTTTAATTGAGTCTCCGTTCCTTTCATCCGCAAAATCACGTCCGTCCTTTCGATCTCAGTGGTCAATTCGATAAAATCATGGCGAACGAACAACGAATCCGGGAGTTGTCACACAGGTGTACGACTTTCCGCCTACAGGTCGCTCGTTTTGAAACGTTCTTAGAAAGCCGCGACCTAGACATGCAACTCGTGAGCACGCGCAAAAAATACTTCGAAGGTCACTTGCGGGACTTCGAAAATTTCCATGCGGAACTAGAGCTCCTCGACGAGGAGGTTAGTTTCCAGGAACGCATAAATGTAGTCAGACACGCGTCCTCCCTCATAGATCGCGCCGACCGCCTGATAGCGGAAATGAGGAAAAGCCCTTCTGGCACAATTCCTGTAACCGCGCAGAATACCGACAACGCGGTAAATCTTCATTTAAATGCAGCGGAGCTCAATTCACCCTCATTTAATCGCGCAAACAGCCACACCTCGGCTTCCGTTGTTCGACACAGCGACTCCGCTCACGAAAGCGTGACAAACGTCGGCGAAACACACATCGCGAAGACCACCGCGTCTAACTCGTCACCCGCGCCGGACCAGTCGTATCCCGCGCTAGAAAACTCACATCCGCCACACTCCACACAAGAGCATCCAAGTCCTGTGTCGGAGCCCGTGGACACCGCGGCAAAACGACAGCGATCCGCGTCAAAGCAGCCGCATCTCGCGTCGGAACCGTATCCCTGGTACTCCACGCGAGAATATCCAAATCCCGTTTCGGGATCCGCGAACACGGTGTCGGAACGACCGAGTCCGACTCCAGAACCGCATTCCACGCGAGAAAATCCGAATCTCGCGGCGGAACATCCGAATTCTGCTTCGGAACCCGCGAAATCCGCACAAGAAGTTCCGAATCTTGTGCCGGAACTCGCTGACGTGACGTCAGAACGGCCGCGCCTCGCGCCAGAAACATCGCGCCTCGCGCAAGATCCGCCGCATCCCGTGCGAGAACCTCCGCCTCTCGCGCGAAAACCTCTGCACCCCGTGCGAGAACCTCCGCATCCCGCGCGAGAACTCCGATATCCCGCGTCGGGATCGCCACACTCCACGCAAGAACAGCCGAGTCTTGTGTCGGAGTCCGCATGCACGTCATCAAAACGATGTCGTTCCGTGCGACAACACTCCACGGCAAAACAGCCGCACATCGCGCAAGAACCATCTCATCCCGTGCGAGAACCTCCGCACCCGGCGCGAGAAACTCAGCATCCCGCGTCAGATGATCCGAAACCCGTTTCGGAACAACCGAGTTCCGCATCGGAACTCGCGCGTATCGCGCCGAACTCCAAGCCTCCCGCGCCGCGTAAGTTCACAAATCGCGCGCGTAATCGTGACCATGTCACAAAGGTTTACGAGCAAACGGCTCGTTTAATTCCGAAGGATCGCGAGATCCGAGTGAGGCAAGCCGAGCCTTGTCTCAACGGCTTGAATCCAAACCGCATCGTAGCTAATTACGAGAACGTAATTAGTTACTCATCGCGTCGTGTCAGGCGTAATTCTTTCTATCGCGCGAAGGAAGAAATTCCCCAAGCGCAAACGAACTCCGCGAATCGACCAATTCCGCCCTATCAAAGCGTGCTACCAAGAACCGCCATGGTCAACGTATCGGTAACGGGTGTTCATCCGAATGCCAGCCGCGCGAAATCCGCCGCCAATGCATCCGTGAAGGTAAGGCGTTCACCGCCGTATTCTTTCGAGCCTCTCTCTCTTGATCCCGTCGATCAAAGGGCAATCGCACCCAGGCGCGGCACCCGCCTAGTAGGTGACCAATTTCACGAACCGGCTTCGATCGACGCGATCTCCAAAATGACTCGAGGCCATAAATCACTTCGCACCGCTAGAATCCCGCACGACAGTGACCGCGCGTCACCTAGGAAAATAAGCCTCGGCTCGGCAGCCAGCGAGGTGTTCAAAATTTCCAAGGTCTCCGCTGCCTATTTCAAACCCGCGACCGGCAATCTTCGGGATTCTTTCAAGGTCTTGGCAACCGTCAAGACAATAGACCACCCGCCGCGTTCGGAGGTCAGACCCTGCGTTCCGCGCCGCAAGAAAGCCACCCATCGCGTCGCTAACACCGAGCGAAACACGCTAGAGCGCCCGTTCAAGAACAACGTGAAGACTCACGAAATATCTTACATCGCGGTCGTAAAACAAAACCATTCGCTCGAGAAACCCTTAGCACAAGGCAAGGGTCTCGAAAACACCTACCCGAAGTCGAAGCAAAGGTCTTTGACTCTCGGTCGCGTACCGAAAACAGCTACCGCGAAAAGGGACAAGGTACACTACCTGCCCGACCGCACGCTAACAAAACAATCGAACCACGCTTCGACGGCTCGAGCATTGTTTGACGCGTCGACCAAAACGGTAGCATTCTCGCCATCGAATCTCGCACCTTCAACCGAAATCGTTAGTCCAAACGGCACAACATCACAGACTCCTCAAGTCTATAAGCACGCGCTCTCATCAACCGCTGACAGCACGAGTATGCATCAGCAATTCCTGACCCATCCGAAGGGCAGGAGCATTCAAAAAATTCGATCGCGCGAGAGAACTCTCGACTACCGCGAAGCCTCCGAATCATCCGCCGGCGCTAACGGCACACCATCCGCTTCGCTCGACAATTCGCGGGAACTAGCTTCCGCTGAATCTCAATCCGCGAGATCAGTATCCGAGGTCGTCAACAACGACCGCAAAGGCGAAGCTCCAATTAGACAAAAACATCCTTCGCCTCAAGCGCTAAATCGTCACGTGACCGCGTTTAACACTCGGTACACTCCCGCGAAAACTCTGCGCACGACTACGCAAGTAAAATCGCATCCACGACGCGAGAACCATCGCATCATCCGCGGAATGGTAGTAAACTACGACCGCGCTAAAACTACGCAATCTCGACCCCCGATGGGTCCGCTCCAAGGGAAATTCGTAACTCCCAACCGACCGCGTAAAGCAGTAGGTACGGACCGCTGCTTACCACCTGGTATTAGAAGCCAGGTAGCTCGTTACAGCGGTAGGATCATCACATACATTGCGTCAGCTCGATATTCCGTTGTGAAGTTCGAATCACTAACTGACCACGAGATCGGAGCAAGTCCGAATCCCTTTCCGACGATCCAGCCATTCGCTCAATCGAGTAATCCTTCCGCTACCAATCCGAGCTCCTTCCTCCGCGGAGACTCGTTGAAAATCATCGACGAGCCTTACCGCATCGCTTCGAAGAGCTATAATCGCTCCATGTGGCGATCTTGCATCAAAGGGATGCAAGGTTCCAGGGCACGTTGGCACGAACATTCAAACACATCGCCTGTGAAGTGCAAACCGGATCAAAGTATAGTAACTCATCCGGTTCGAAAAATCGCGACTAACTCCTATATCGGAGCACCGCAGAGGCTCTCGCCATTTCCCGCAGATGCGCCGAAGTAATCTGTTACACTTAACCATGTACCTAATATTAAGTAATATTAAGAAGTGTTAGCAGTAGCCTCTAATTATCATCATCTTAGCATCCAAGTCCGCGATAAATCTTGTAGTACACATCAAAGCCAACGTGTAACCTACATCTAATTTTGAACGGCAGCCGTTCAAGGGGGGCCGGTATGTTACTACCCTGAAGCGTGTAGTAACGGTCTCGAGGATCGAGCGCAGGCGGTTCATTGTCTCGCGGATTTTTATGTTTAAAAATCGACACTGCATGTCCGGGAAACCGTTGCACTCCAGGTTGACGGGAAGGCAAGCCTGTCAACCATAATTCATCTTTCGCAAACAAAGGGCCTCAGGGTCCCTTTCCTAGCGCCCAAGTGTTTTCCTGGCATGCAGATGTCTTTTCGTAGAGACAATGGGCTTATGGTGCGAGCTGCAAAGTTATTTCTGAGGCCCATCTACCTCCCTGGTGCCCACGTGCGCACCAGACGTTCGCCACCTTGGCTCACACCCTCGCGCCTCAATGGATTATAGCCGCACCATAAAGCTTCGCCTGCGCCGGCAAGTCTTCGGCCTCACCACCCTCGTCGACCACCCTCGGTCCCTAACCGAGGTGACGACGCACGGGCCCGCACCCCGCGCGGACTCGATCGCTCTCCCCTCCAACCGTCCAAGGGATGCCCAAGGACATCTCTCTAGGGAATTCGCACCCTTCGGAAATAGTGAGAAACTATCTCAGGTTTTGACACACACCACTGTTTCCGTTGGCGTGCGAGCCTTATTCTTGGGGGCGTGTCCGGACGGTGGAGGGAGACTTTCCGCTCTACGAGGACTCTTCCAATTTTTGGAAGAGTCAGTCACTCCACATCAGTCAGTCAAATCAATTCGTAACAATCAATATTTTCACTCCTCCGGTTTCCGACCGGTAACAGTCTACCTCGCTAATACGCGCAATACAGTTCTTTAAGTTTGTTTTGTTAAGTTTCTACTTGTATTGTATTTTTATCCCGATTAATTTATTAAACTTCAGTATCTAAATTCGGAGTGATTCAATATCAAAGCACATCCTTTCACTCCACCCCTGAAAACCCTCGTGACGCTCATCAGCAGCAAGAAATCGCGGGGAGCGCAAACATCTCGTGTTCTTCGCGGCAACCAAGCGAAGGTTCGGCTTTACAATCCGAACTGGTCCAGTCGAAGCCTGGCCCCACAGATTGACGCGCAACATGGGGGCTGTACCATCACTACCCCACCAAGCTTTGCCTTTACAAAAAATAAAAAAGTGAAATATGTCGTAAATGTTCATTTTTACAGTCCATGTTAAAATTCACCCCAAACAAAGAATTACAAACAAAATAAAGCGGAAGAAAAAAATAATCATAACATTGTCCTCTCTCGATCAGACCAAACGTAACCCTGACAATCCGAACAAACCGAAATTTCTTTCTTGCCAACCCAATAGCCAGTTAAAAGCAAGAAAACAAAAATCCTTCAGCGATATTGCTATACATACATCACATATCCGTAAGTTAGGCACTGACAACTACTCTTTCAAAGGACATCATAACTCTATACATCTTCTTATTAAACCATCGATTAAAATCGAGCCTCAGCAATAATTGTACCAAATGTTCTCCACTTTCATTATAACGTGAAGTTGGCGATGTTTTCACATTGTAAATGTATGTTGGGGTAAAGTGCGAAAGGATGTTTTTGCAAGAATCTCTCGTTTTCCCGCGGATGATAATTGCAAAAGCCCGTTGTATTCGTTTCGTATTCGATCCGCTTTTCTAGACAAAACTAGCGGCCGCACGGCACCTGCGGTGCAACTGCACCTGTGCAACAATCGGTGCGGTGTACACGGCTGGTTACACGCCGTTTATCGTCTCGGTGGAACACAAAAAGAGGAGAAAAAAAAAGAAGGGGGGAAAAAAACGTTATGATTCGAGGTAAACAGACGTGTGTAGAAACGGAAAAGAGATCGTAAAAACAGAGGTATAGAGAGAGAGAGAGAAAAAGAGAGAGAGAGAGAAGTAAAGGAGAAAGAATCGGGGAATGTGGAATTTCGCGGTCGTTCGTGCGTATGTATTGTATTCAGAGCGACGAAGAGAAGAGGATGTAAAATGCGGAAGAATCGCTCGTTGGTAAAGGGAGATCGAAGATAAACGAGGTCGAGGAAAAAATTGAACCCACGGGATTTCATTGGCGGTGCTACCTACTGCCACGGTCAGTTTCTGTCGAGTTATTTGCTCGGGGTTACGAATGAAAATCAAAGATTCGTAGGGGAGGTTTGCTGAATTGAGAGAAATATGCTTTCAGGGGAGAGTGCGAAAGTGTGCCGGGAAGACAATGCCGAATTGAAACGAATCGCTGGGACGTACTGCGATGATTAATTTATTGCGAGATGTACGATAACCGAGGGTTTCGATTGCATGGAAACACTTTGGCATACGATAAGAGGGAAACGATAAGTAAAATATGAGTTATAATCGTTCCATAAAAATACAATGTGTGAAAATACAATATATTACTCTCCTAACATCTTACCTTCGTGTTTTTTTTTAAAGTCCGTGCTTCATGTTTTATGTTGTTGAGCTAGAAATCTGAATAAAAATCACTTTACCCTAAAACGGTCAAGAGTAAGTAGTTTTATTTTAGGTAAATCATCGTGATATCCCGTGCTTGACGTGCTAGTATGATCGATGGCTCTTTAAACTTGGTATTTAAGACGATTTTTTCTTTCTGAAATAATTAAAAAGCAGTACTGGCGTCTCTGATTATATTTTATAGCAGCTCATTTAAATTACACTGTTTGAAGGCGCCAATTATGAAGTTTATCGAATTTTTCATGCTACCGTGTGCTGTTTCAACGCACACAAACATCTATCATCAGACGAAGTAGAGACGATTATTAAACATTTTTTTTTCAGACAATATTTTGAAGAAGGTAAACGCGGCTAAAAGTGTCATTTTTAAAATTTTAATCTTTTCTTAAATTCCGTCTTGAATTACTAATGTGATTTTGTGTCATAATGTCAATAAATGCGTAATATTAGCCAAAAATTTCCATTGGAATACGTACCCTGTCGTTAAAATTAAAAAAGTTTTTTGATATTATGTGAAAATTATTACTCGTAAAAAGATGCAAGACATTGTCATATCTTGTTACAAATTTGCGAATAATAAGAGGTCCTTCCTCACCATTCGTACCACTTGGTTCGGATACCATGGTAAATTCTCGTCGGGCGTACCTGTCGGCGATAAATAACACGAGACCGCCGTTACACGCAGTCGCCTTGAGCCGTCTAAAACGGGATCGAATCGAATCGAATTCTCGAAAAATCTGTGCCAAGTCTCGCCGTGGGCTTCCACAATTTCGAAAGAATTTTTCGAAATTTATCGTTCAAGAAGTTTGCACCAAAATGGAAAAGAGATAAGAAGTACCATTCTTCCTTCCTAAAACTTACGATAATCGTCGATTTCACAAACTCCCCAATTTTACTCACATTTTCGCAACACATTTGTAGCAGGATGATGACCATTCCGATAATTATTGAAGGCGAAATAAAATTAAAACTAATATTTATTAAATTAAGTTATTATCCAAATATAAAAAATATATCCAAAATAACACTAAACTACTTAAAGTCGTAAGGAAAATAACATAACTAACATAAAGGAACATAAGAACATAAGAAAACCATAAAATCATCCGTACTCTCTCGACGCAGAGCATGCTCTGCTCTTAGGCCCATCCGCGGCCGCACGCTGCACGTCGTCACGTCACTATTCTAAACATTTGAATATCGAGACGTCTCTCGCTACGACGTCATAACTTTATAAAATATACTACACATTTTAGTACACACGCAAACATATTATATCCACTTCATACTTAAATCCAATCTTAGAAAACCAAAAATCAATCAAACCTTTAGGAAAACAATAAGCACCATAGAATCTCACGAACAAAATACAAGAACAATCGCAATGCAAACCTAACTGTAAGTCAATCGTCCCAAATCCCAATAGAATGTTCTCCACGAAGAAAGCGACAAGAAGGGGATCAATCTAGTTAACCTCCAAGAGTTAATAGAGAATCGGTGTTAACTAAGCGCCATAATCCCAAAAGGCCAGAAATGGTTTAAGGACCACGTCGAATATCCTCGTTGACCCCTTTGGTCATATAACCCAGCATTTATTACGAAAGATTTTGGAAATCTATCGAGCGCGCAGGGGTGTCGTAGCAGCCGACAAAGGGTAACACAGCGGTTACCCCTGAACCGTACGAGGGGCATCCATTAACTAAGCTCGTAATCCCTTCAGTTAAGTTAGCACATGGTGCGGCGGACGGTCCATCGTTCGTGCACCAACACCTAAGCTCAGTCCCTGCTAACCCCTCGGTTGATCTTACCCTCCCTCTGTCTTTATCTTCCAGCCTGCCACCCTCTATTCTGAATCCATCTTCCTATATCGGTCTCATTAGTAAATCCTCTCCAGTCTATCTTAAATTTCTTTGTTGATTTACCAACAGCTATGTTTGATATGGAATCCATCTTTCCTTATTTATCTTGATCTTCGTGATATTTGTCTGACTGAGAAGGGAAGGAATTACTTATGATTTGTGAAATTTCATGTTAACATGTTGTATGCGGGGTTTCGTGCCGTATCATTGAGACTGAAGTGGAAAACTTGGTGGATTTGAGGGAATTTTATTTTTTCTAATTAAGAGTATTTGAAACTGCTTACGATTGGAATTTGAAAATATATTTAAGTTTTCTAATTTAAGTGATTTATGACACTAACCGCCATTTTTTTTATTGCCTATGCACAGTTTTTGGAAACGTATTTTAATGTGAGTTGAAGATGGTATGTTAACGTAGGGAAGGTTGATTAGAATGTATGGTTAATTTGATAGTCATTAAGGGATGTAGTATTTGAATGAATAGATGATATTATTTTATTATAACTTGTGTAATTTGTTTCCAAATATTGTTAATAGAGGCAGAAGTATTTTTATGAGAGCAAGGTGTTTGAACATGGAACGTTGTAAATGAGACGATGGCGTGATCTTCTGAATTTACATGGTGAGTTAATTGAGTAAGAGGGAAATGGATAAAGATTCTAATTATAGAAGGGTTTTAATGACACGTACAATTATAATCGTCGAAAACTTTTAACATTACGTAGTTTTACTGCAGAGAAGAGTTACATATTTTCTGAGAGTAAAAAATTTGGAAATTCTAACAGCAGCAAAAGCTGAAATAAAAACTAGACACTATTCACGTGACTATCAGTGAAATCAACATTTTCTCTTCTGTTTCCGCATGTTATCATTTTCTCGCGTATCATTCGTCTCGCCGATAGAACGAAACGATAGCCTTCCTCTCTGCCTGTTCCCATTTCTACCAGCATCCCTCTAAAGCCAGGGTAAATAGCCAGAGAAGCTCAAGTGTTTCGAGGAGAGGAAAAGTAACAGACACCATGACCAATGGGTGCGTTTAGCTTTGAATAATGAAGAGGCACCAGTCTACTTGCAAGGATCCATTCTTACGAAGGACGATACGTCCGTCGCTCCACCTGCTCCTTTGTACCACGAGAAAGGACGAGAATCCTGGATAAAGGAGAAGCTGTTTGGATTCGGAAGGACTCACCGAACAAATTCGTATCGCTAGGTAACTGTATAGGAACATCGAACGTAGACGAAAAGTCAACCTTAATGGCTAATATCAACTTCAATCGATTGTGGTAATTATAATTTCCCATAGAATGAAACAGAAGAAAAACAATGAAATTACATATGTTATAAAAAATGTATAGTTTAATGGAAAGATATCAAAATATTTGTGTGTTTCTGATACTTCAAAATTATCGACGTGCCGAAAAATGAAAATAACAAATTTCGAGGCGAAATGTGAACAATGGCTAATGGCTAATGTCAACTGCAATAGATTTTGGTAATTATAATTTCCCATAGAATTAAACAGAACAAAAGAATGTAATTACATATGTTATAAAAAATGTATAGTTTAATGGAAAGATATCAAAATATTTGTGTGTTTCTATACTTCAAAATTGTCGACGTGCCGAAAAATGAAAATAACAACTTTCGAGGCGAAATGTGAACAATGGCTAATGGCTAATGTGAACTGCAATAGATCTTGGTAATTATAATTACCCATAGAATTAAATAGAACAAAAGCAATGGTGTTACATATATTATATAAATTGTTGAAAAATGTATAGTTTAATGGAAAGATATTACAATATTCGTGTGTTGCAAATAATTAAACATTATCGACAAGGCGGAAAATGAAAATAACAAGTTTCGAGGAGGAATGTGAACAAATACACTCATACTGCAATTGATGTTGGTACAAATGACAAAGGGAAATAATTCCGCGCTTTAAACGAGAAACAGAGGAATGTTCAAAACCAACCTATTTACAGCACAAAGAGTTAAAATCACCGTACAGCAGGAATTTCAAGTCTGACAAGGAAAGTTTCATTTTTTGATTTAATTTCGTATACAGAGGATTCATTTTCATTTATTGATGAAACGCTATGATTTCACTTTGAAGGGTACGTACTCCCGAAGTTATTAGGCAATTATTAATATCACAAGGGCGTTTCATACGATATCTTGCTTGATATTCGAGCATGACTTTACACGTTGACTGCCATCGGGGTCACCGGTGACCGGCGCTATTAAATTCAATGAAATTTCATGTTAGGTTTAAATTGCAATATTTATGAATTTTCTAACATATTGAATATTTAAATATTGGCGTTAAGAAGATCACGGTCTGTTGAATATCGATCTATCAGTGTCTTGAACGTTCCTTCTTCCTAAATATGTGATTTTAATAGAAAAAGTTTCACTTAAGTAGAAATGACGAAACAAGCAAAATATCGGCGGCGTTCAACGTGTTAATAATTAGCAGTCAAGTTAATGATCAAATATTACGTTTCCTGCTAATATTTATAGAAATAACAAAGAATAAGAATTATATTGGGAAAGAAATTGCTAAGATTATTCTTGTCCTGTTATCGAATTGATTTGCTCCGATTATCGTTTAATTATGCATAGACAAAATTTTGGGACGTGCTATAAATAGACGTATTCTACGATAATTTCGAACGGTTCATTAAGAAATAAGCCCGCCATGTCATCATGCATTATTCTATTATTCTGTCTAACAAGCCGAAGAGACACTTCGTAGGAGACGGTGGCTTCAAATTCCCATAATTTTCTAAAATTAGTTTACATCAAACTACACATCGCTGACGATTCAAAATAGTTTTGATAAATTTCTAGTGGCGTGTCTATTTTTACATTGTAATTGAAAAGTGACTTTTCGACAAAAACGATGGATTTGCATTCGAACTCGAAAAAAAAGGAAATAATTTGCCTCGGACACACGATGACATTACTCCATTTATTGTCAATAAAATATCGTCCTAGCGATGCGACGATTATTTTATCCGGCATAAACGTTTAATTGTCGAGCTTTTCAAATGGATTGTCACTACGGGCGTAGATCGATACTCGCCATGGATTTCGGCAATTAAAAATTTTAATACGTTCGTAATTGGAATCTGAATTATACAATTGTTTTATAACAATTATCGCTTTAGTTATTTGTCTTAATTGACTTTTATCATTTGCATGAAATCAAACATGAATATTCGGGTAAAAACGAAACGTAAACGAAACCGATACAAATTAATTAAGCGATTCAACGCAAAACACGTTCTATCCTTTAATTTTTTTTTATAAGCAAAATTTTCTAATTATCTCAAGCTCGTGAGAAAAAAAAAGATCTTTTCATATTTCTAATTAACTTGAAACAATCTAGCAAATTTTGTGCGAGAATTAATTTACGGAATCAGCACAACGTTAATTGAGTTTATCTC
This sequence comes from Cerceris rybyensis, assembly GCA_910591515.1. Taxonomy (NCBI): domain Eukaryota; kingdom Metazoa; phylum Arthropoda; class Insecta; order Hymenoptera; family Crabronidae; genus Cerceris; species Cerceris rybyensis. The sequence continues at coordinate 15,268,626 of OU342790.1, forward strand.
TTTTTTTATATCGTTAAATCTACGTTTCGACAATTCATCGTCGAACAAATTATTCGTATTTTCGAGACAAAGTCCAACTGCGATGGGAAGAGGCATTTATGGCATGCCTCGTACAATCGACTGACATTACGTACAATTTTCTTCGCATTACGCCTAATTGGCTGGCCGATGTCAGTGCTGGGCCCTCTGTTTCCGCTGTCTATCGATCCTCGAATTCTACGGTGATTATATGGTGCACCCGTATATTCCTGCATAATTTATTCCCTCGTAGTTGGTCCCTTCGTTTCACGTGAAACTCTAATTATGAACATTCCAGAAATTGTTGTTTACAATTGAAACGCAGCTAGTGCCGAGTTCGTTATTTTACCCCGAATTAAATTGTTAATACTTTTTAATGTTCCTTTAAAAAAAATACATATCTGTGATCTTTTAACCAGTTAGTTGGGGTTAACGAATATACTCGTTATGGAGAAACGGCAGAATTTTGTGTATTGACGGATATACTCGTCAGGAATAAAAGTTAGCGACCACTGATTATTTAAATTGTAATTTTGACAAAAACTAAGATACATTCGTAAATTTCAAGGTGTTTGGAATATTTTGAGGTCTTGTCGAAATAAAACGAATAACTAAAATGCATAAATAATTTGAGATAGATTTACGCTCATTTTTCGATTTTCGCGACCCACGTAAATAGGTGTTCACTCTCAAAAGAAATCGCTAAAGTTAACTGGTTAAATAGTAATTATATTAATGCGTATATTTCTTTCAATAATGATGGGATTAGAAGATATTGATGGGAAAGAAATTAAATAATGAGGTTTTAAATGATGCATTTCCCGAGGTGAAGTTTTGCATCTCCGGATTTCAGGCGGCAGTTTTATTTCTGAGACAATCGCGTGCTTTTCGCCGATTCATCAGAGTCGACTTTCGTGTACAGAAGGCAAGCTTCTAATTCACTTTCTAGAGAAATAATTAAGGCGCGGTCGCGTCTGCACGCCGTATTAAAAGAAGAGGGATAATGAGAATATCGCAACGACCCTGAAACCATGAAGAGGCAGTCGAGGTTGTTTTATAAGCTGGACTGACGAAACAAATTTAATAACAACATTTTATATCCTCGCAGAGAAATTTTAATTCCAAAGGATTCGCAATTATTGATACAATAACACGTCTCTTAAGAAATGAAGGTTTCGTATCACAAACATAGCACTAAGCTTTTTGTAGTGAATTGTAGCTGATTATGGATTTCATCTTTCATAAACTTGTTAACGACTTCCACCGATGTAATACCAAGTCTTTTAATAAACCACAAGTGGTTCTCGCTAATATGATATTGTACCAGTCGAAAACCTTTAGTATCCGACACACTGTGCCTAACAATTGTAGTAAGGGGTGGTAATAAATAACAAATTCACAAAACACAAATTAACAAAATAACTAGAGTGTATACATATTTTAAAAAAAAGGTTGAATATTGAATAATATAATAATAATAATAGTAATGATAATAATATTTTAATATATTAACTATGTACTTTGAAAAAAGAGAAATCAAGAGGTGTAAAAGATAATTGATTCAGTAATTGATATTTTATAAGATCGAGATAGAATATCTGCTCTATTACTGCTCTATAATCTTGGAGAAATTTTGAAAAAAAATTGGGAACGAGTCATTTTGACTTGCTAGGTAGTTCTAGTGTTAATAATTGTGTTAATAATGGTATTAAAGGTTTCGCATCTGGCTCGTTTAGATGCTCAAATAGAACTTATAAACGAATGGTTCTCCGCATCGTCGCTAGGCACAATTGTATATAAAACGTGAAGTTAAGATATCATGCCCGTGCCAACGTGAACCCGTCTTCTCATAAGATTTTTTAAAAGTGGCGCCATACGATAAACTACTCCCATTCTTCACTAACGTAGTATTACGTCTATTAATACCACCAAATATCAACTACCATAAAGCACAATTTTTTGAAAAGAAATTCTTCCACTTTCCATTCCCTCTTTCATTTTAAACTTCTACCGTCGAAAGTTTAACGTTATTACGCCATTTCGAGCAACTTTAGATTTAAATTATTGAACGAGGCTTGCAGTTTTAAGGGTGCCGTAAAATTACCAGTTACGAAAGTGTTAACAACGATGTCGCTTCGGTACACATCGGTCGCCCGGAAACTTTCATTCGAATCAACAAATTTCATCCCCCCGTGGCATACATTTCGAGGGAAGTTTTCAGCATCATCAAGTTTCCTTGGCCTACGTGGAAAAGAGAGCAGGAATTCAGGCAATGTCGTCCTCGTATCCATCCAGCCTCTTCAGCGCTAACGAGGTATATATTCTCAGCGTTATATGACGAATATTTAATATAGCATGCCGTCGCAACGGAGGGCGTCGGGATGCTCGGACGGCGCCTAATATTTGTCTAGAACCGGGCAAGCCTGTAAGCTTAATTAGAAATGGCCGACTGTGCCAGTTCTTTTTACGGAAATCTTCCGACGTTTCACCGCGATGTCATATTCTTACGGGCGCCCTTAAAGAATTTATGCACATACTTGCAATAATTCGCTTACATTCGTGCCAGAAAGCTCACTAATGATGTTGTGGACGAAGAGAGCTGATGATAGCCAGGATTTTTTTTTTATAAAACGTGTAAGATTTTAGCAATTGTGGGACTTTTTGGACACTGCTTTATGAACGTGCGTTCATAATCGAACGATAGAGAATTGGCGGGAAAACTTGTTTCAACCCCTATCTTAATTAGGGAGATTCGTCATTGATATAAGATACTTGAAGATGTTATGTAATGTGTAATCTGTAATATATAAATACCAGATTTGTTTATCTATGTAATTGCTTACATATAATATTTATGTACTTGGTCACCAATTAACAATCACAAATTGAAAGATAATATAATATATCTTTAGCTTTGGATGTTTCTTATTTATTAAAAAATATATTTTAAAGGTAATCTTAAACTGATAGATTCCTCAGAAACGGAATAAATTATATTTCTGTTGTTTTGTTACTTGCATCTACATATTTCCATGTCAATCGTTTCCCGCAGAGCGGACGAATGACGTTTGTCGAGGAATTGCAAAATTGTTTCGATACCTCGCGTAGATACAGTTGCAGTGTCAGAACAGAAAAATATCGAAACCTGATGGAGTTGTATCGTGAACAATCCACTCATCCTCTGCATTTCCTGTACGTATAAAAAAAAAAACGTATCAAACTGATAATATTTGCGAGGCAACATTGACAAAGGAAAGTTCCCTGTGAAGAGCAATATGGTTTCCAAAAATGTTGAATAACCGCTGTCAAAATACAAAAACAAAGAAAATTACCAATAAACAGTCAAGAAATCGTAAACCTTGATTTCTTCACGGTCGTACGATCAGTGTGATTTTCGAAGTTGCTTAATAACATTGGCGTATATACTGACAAATTGTGGACAGTCGGTGTTTGCCTTCGTCAACCACGCGTGACGTTGAATTCGTCGTTGATCGACGATTATCGTCATGCGTCGATCCACAATCGCAGTCGACGAACCCTAGCATTAGCGAACCATTCAAAGCCACACGTGCCTCGGACCCATCAGTCTGCAAATTCGCGATAAAACGTACAAAACGGAATAAACAAGTAAATCAAGGAACGACGAGTTTGGAAGAACGCTGCCAGAATGAACTTTTCATTGTTAACCTTCTATGAGCCCTCTTGTGACTTTGAAATAACATAAAACCCATCATTTCCATTCTTCATAGTAAATTTTAAAACTTTATCGAATATTACCATTTAACTCTTTAAACGCGTTCACGACGGGTTGAACCACCGAGGGTGCATTCATGTCTGTCGTGCCATCGGACGAGCGGAGCCAACGTTGATGGCACATTTAACATTAGAACTACGGAAGCCGTTAAACTGACGGGTTCAAATCTTTTTTAAATGGCTCTGAAATTCGTAGGGTTTATATTTCACGTGTATCTTATAATTTATAATATACAAAGGACTTAACGGACCATCTTCTTTGCCTATTGATCTCTCTTTTTTCATAGTATGTATTTAATTTATTGAAGTATTGCCGAATCAACGTCCATAAAGTGTTGGACAACTGATTACTATAATTGGTAAATTTATTTACATCTTTATATAGTATAATATAACATTATCTTCCGAGTTTCGGCATTTTTTCTAATAAAAATTATTGGGGACTACGCGAATTCGAACGTCCATCGTCTTCGAATGCCCAGTAGCGACTTCCTGTCAACAACACTTCCGGTCGCTAACGCAACGCGACCGGCCGATCGATGAAACGATTCGATACTCGAATTCAACGGGTTCGAGGGAACAGCTTTGTTCGGTACGCCAACTTCATATTGGCGTAACAATATTGTATTATAATGTTCTTCTTAAGCAGCTACAATAAGATGACATTTGTGCAAACCAATCAACGCCTTTTTTGCATTACGCCGCCGGATGGAAGAAAAGAGGAAAAGCAAAGCTACCCCATGGTGGGAATACTAAATTCAGGCCCCGTTGTGAATGTGTTAAATCATGGAAATCATTACGATGTAATAATTTTATAACATGGTATCGTGCAACGGATCTTCAGATGCGGTAAAAAATTTGGGCTTTAGAGGGTTGGGTAAGTTTTAAGAAATGCAGTGAATACAGGATCATATATTTGTTTCATTGTTTCATTGTAATTAGATTTGAGTATGAATTGTACAGAGTGCTTGCATTTTTCATATTACAGCTTTAACATTAATATAAACGCGTTATATTGTATCATTTAATATCACTGTTTATAATATTCTCATTATTTTCATATCATGAATAAATTGCAGAAATTTCTGCATTGTAACTGACACTTTGCGATATAGTTTTGCCATTTCAGCATTCGCAAATATGCCCATGTGGATTTTCTGCTTGATATTCGTGAAATTGAACGAATTAAAGAATTTTTACGCATGAGAGAAAATGGAGAGGGTTCGAAATTAATTGCATCAGCAGTATCCTCGTGGTCGACGAATTCAAAACTTTGCAAATACGATAATTGGGGGTGAAGTTGTTAAAGGATGATTGAAAAATACTCTATATTCTGCAAACTAATAATTAATTATTCGCAAAAGCGATTGTCCAGTCTCCTTTCTAATATTATTTATACGAACTGTCAGAAACTTGGCACTGTGACTTTTTGAATAACAAAGTATTATGCAATAAAAACAGCAATCTAATTTTGCATCTCGTTACATTGGTATTACTGCAGAAGTATTCAGTAACAGGTACGAGGATGAAGTTGTTAACAAAAGAATACGATGTAAGGAATTGTTAAAAATACTGAAATACTATTGTGCAACGTAATCTTCCTACGCAGATACAAAGAAATCGTAATGCTTCGTCATCGAGAAGAGGACCATCGGAAAAACAGCGCAAAAGTTCAAGTTTTATTATAATTCATACTCTGCAATATTCTCTTCAAAGAAATCTAAGGAAACTTTTAATTGGCAAACCTCGTATAAATTCTCTTATCATATATTTCTTCTTTGAAGAAATCAAAGTACGTCAAGGAAGACAAAGAATAAACAAAAAAGTCGATAGTTTTATCTTTCTAAATGAAGCAGGATATGACATTAATGACAATGAAACTTGAGCAATGACCATAATCGTCAAATCTCATTACACAGACTGCATCCTTAAAAAGTAATATATTCTACTCTTAAAATAATCAAAACCGGCAGTCGACATTCCACAGATGTTTAACACGTTAAACGCCACCGGTATTTCGCCAGCTTCATTATTTCCACTGTAGTGAAACGTTTTCTCTTAAATTTGCATCTTTATAAAGCAGAAACTTCAAAGATACAGACAGACAGATATTCAGCAGACCTTTATATTTTTTACGCCAATATTTAAAAATCCAGTATGTCCGAAAATTTATAAATACTTCCATCTAAAAGTTCCATGAAATTACATTGCATTCAACAGCCCCAATGACCTCCATGACAGTCAACATGTTAAAACCAACTAAAAAAATGATCCTTCATCCTCACTACAATTATCATTTGCATTTCTACTAATTACTCAGACAGAACAAATTTTCCTGCAACATCAGACAATTAATTACATGCATCTCTAGCCACCCCTAACATTCTCACCCTCACAGCAAAGCTTCCATAAAACCTAGCCCACCTAAGACCCCAATTCTCCCCCATCTGAGCCATAACATTGAACAACATAAAAATAAAAACCTACTCCAAAAGCAGGCCAGAACATCGAGCAAAATCATCCCCGATATCGCTTTGCGAGAAAAGTAGCAGGTGACAGGAAGCAGGACACGATGGGCAACATTAGTCCAAGCGTGTTTCACTGCGCATCGGAGCGCGGTGTCGTTCGGGCGTCTGCAGTTTTCACTTCGTCACGTCGGGCCAGTCGTTCGCCAGAGTTTACTCTCGCGCCTACCAGTCGTTGGAGTAGCACTCTCACGAGTAGAATAAGCTCTCGTCCAATGCCAGCGTTAGGCGCGCGTAAAGGCTGACTGCTCCTCTTCTCGTTGTGCTTCATCCACTGGCGCCTCTTTCCCTCGACCTCTCGACGGTCGACGTCGTTCTCTCTTTCCCCCACTATCCTTCCTTCTCTACCTGCCTGCCCACCTAGCACTCTTCCCCCCCTCCTCACTCTACTCCGGCCAGAATCCTTTCCCCCACCGTCGAAATCGATGCTACTCGCGGATCGCGAGTTCAGTCTGCGACTGGCCACCGACTGTGTAACGTCGCTCCTTGTTTTGCAATTTGTTTTTTTTTTCCCTCGATATCATCACCGGATTTTTCGATTCGTTGTTCTTGCTCCTACTTCTATTTACGGTTAATCGGTTACGTGTTGACCGGAAGGAACAAAAGCAGAGGAACGATTGTAAAATTGAAAGAGTAACGTCATTGAACACGTGTGACCTTGCGGGAGTTTGAGGAGAAGAGAGTTTTTGGAATTGAAGCTATTCGTAGATCGGGAAGAACCGTTCAGTGGAAGATCAGCAAGATGAGGGTGGTGTTTGTAGAAGAGGGGATGCTGTATTTCCGGTTGCACTTGGAGTGCATGTTGCTGAAAAGATCCTGAGGCGATCGGATGTGCAACGGGGCGCTACCATCGAGGATTAAGAAACGTACGACGACAGGATATGTGTATCTAGGTAAGTGGACATTTTTTTTTATTGGATTAAATGTATAGATGGGAAAGGATAAACGTCGAACGTTGATAAACATGCGGTGATCGTGGAACGAAGCGCGTATTGTGTAGGTAGATCGTATGATTTCCAATGGTTTGTTATTGCGCTTTGTATTTGGAGGAAATGCACTTTTACATAAGGAGCAGTGAAACAATTTCATCCCGATACAAAATATACGAATATACGATCGAACGAATACTAAATATGTTAATTTAAATTAAACAACGTGCAGTTTACCTTGTTTCGATTATTGGGAAATATTCCAAAAGGTAAATCATTGATGTAAAAGCGTAAAACGACCTGACAACTCATGCATATAGGTTTCCAATGACCGAACGATTTCACCACCAAAGAGCATACCATGGTTTACCATAGACGATAACAGTCCTTTAATTATACATCTACATCATCCTACAACATTCCGTACAAATATAACGAATAAAATAAATCCAATACAAATTTGACATTCCCCAAGTTTAAAAAAAACGCTACAAACATTACTTTACACATATAAACATAATCCAAGCTCAACTTTGGATATTCCTATTACTAATATTATTTATATTTTTTCCATCGATCACAATCGAATAAATAAAACAACGAACACCATGTTACATGATATAGAAAGGCAAAAAAGTAAAATTAACGATAAAGAAGGGCGAGGAAAGCTGACAGGTCGTACGTATATCCTGCAGCAGTAGACGAATGTACGATTGGTCAGCCGGGTCGGCTTTACCCTGGACATTTCGGTGACAGTTTCCATTAAGGCGTACCGTAATGCCTCCGACAAGTTCGCGATGGCTGCACGCTTTCACGGCAAGAAATTTCATTTCTCTCCCTCTCTCTCTCTCTCTCTGCCTGTCTCTCCGCTTTCCTTTCTCTCCACCTATCCTCTCCTCGTTTCATACATCTGACATTAGACTCTCCTTGTGCATCGTGACACCGGTCACCATGGTCATATGTACACGTAACGGAACGTAGGTGGAACTTTGTTAATTAATTGCTTCGGAAATATAATCCACGTCGAGTGTAACTAATCAGGGAGAAACTCGGTCGGACGTTGACGGGCATGTTTGCTGCACCTATCACGGAGAGGGATGGAAATGTAATTTGCCGGGATAGAGTTAGCTCCGTTGAATGCCGCGGCCAAGCTTCACCACCTACCACCCTTTTCTAGTCATCAGAGCTTGATCTCCTCGCGGCGTGCCACTCATTGATTGCCTCTACGGATTTTGCACGTAAAGATCCATAGTTCAACGTGGCCTCGAAGGCACTTCGTGGATTTGCGTGAAAACGCTAACTGAGCAAATTTACTTTACCGTTGATATTAACGCGTGCACTTTTGATACTTAAATACATCGTGCCTCGACATAGCTGTGGGTAAATTAACGATGATTTTGTCGTGGTTGTTTTACACGTTAACACTAGAACGACCGACGTTACATTTGTTACATTTAAATTTATTAACACTAGAACTACCAAACCAGTCAAAATGACTGGTACACAATTTTTTCAAAAAATTCTCCAAGTTTACATAAGAGTCATAGAACAAATATTCTACGTCTATATCAATAAACGTAAATCAGCTAATCGATCAAATTTTCCACCGCTTGATTCCCCCTTTTTCAAAGTACTTATTTAATTTATTAAAATATGATAGATTTGAGGCCGGTAATTCTAGTGTTAAATAAGAACTTTGGAAGAGGAGTAATCAAGGGGTGGAAAATATGATCGATTTGGTAATCTGTGTTTTATAAGATCAATTTAGAGTTTTTAGTCTGGGACTCTCCTGTAGACTTAGGGAATTTTTGGAAAAAAATGTGAACAAGTCATTTTGACTTACTTGGTCGTTTTAGTGTTAATGAAGTGAATTTCAGGTGATTTCTAGGTTTTTTCTTTCGATTTCTGTGAGTGTCGATAGGGATTGGATTATTAACATTATTTAGAGCGATCGATGATGGAATTATTAATTTCGATGACGGGTTAACGCGTTGACCGTAAGTTCGGTCAATTGTGAATGACGATGTTGTCGTTTAATCAGATACGGTTGAAAATGTTAATGTTGTAGAGGTTGAAATTCGTGGAGGGAGGATGAAAAGTGTTTATGAATCTTCTCCTTTGAGATACAGAGATGGCGGATTAAGACGGTTTTCATATTGTATTATTAAATTTATAATTGCATCTCACAGAGATGCTAGGGGGATTGAAGGAAGATAATGGTGTTTACTTGCAGAATGATTACGGGAACGGCATATTGAAATAATAACGCGATTCTACCGAGTTTCTGCGACACATTTAGCAATGTTTCTTTCTTCTTTCGCGTATCCTACGAGTTCGAAAATTTTCTTTTAGCCTTCGACAATCATATATTTACCGTTTCACCAACAAGGCACTCCGTAAACAATACAGATATTGCAAAATCGTAGGAAGAGTGATATAAATCATCGAGGTGATTCTATACGTTGAAACCAATCGATTTAAAGCACTGCGAGAATTATGAACTATCTTCGACAAAATATTAAATTCACTCCGTGCAAATTCAAGGCTCGAATTAAATTCTCAGTAAATTTTCACCGCTGAGAATAATAAAAAGAGAGATAAAGGGAGAGAGGAGAAAGAAACGCGAATTATATACTCCTTCCGTGAATCTCCACGGGGAAACAATTATAATAATTTTAATTAAACTAGAATATAATTAAACATGGCAATCAATCCCTCATATTCCGTCATTAAATTAAAACGAGCGTAGAATCACCGGGAACGCTTTCGATTCGCGAAGTCTCAACGGAATTATTCACAGGCGAAAGCGGAAGATTTGCTGGAAAAGGAAACAAAACCTCGAAAGAGGAAACGAACGGATAGAGAGACGTAGAGAAAGGAGGAAAAAAAAGTGGAATATCCAGCTTCCCGTGTGCGTTCCAATGGAGAACGATCGTACCTATATAGGATCACCGTGAAACGACGATTTCGGTGCATTACATGGAAATGGTTTCAATGTCGGATACGTCGACGAATTCGGTAGGTGGTTAAGCTGGCAGTTACGATTAAAAGCTCGAAGCTTCGGACGCGCGATCCATTTGCATATAGGAAGCTTCGTATAAATTGTGTGGTTATACTGCGTCAGAAGCAATAACGTAGGACGACGCACTGCGCTCTGTAGCTGGAAATCGTGACGCACGATACTGTATAACGGATTACTTCGATTCTGTATATATTTCTCTATAGACCTGTCACTGAATAGAAATTTCTTAAAAGGATGCCACTGTTTTGAACACATTCTATACACATATGTAATTGTATGATATCTTGATCATATCTTTCATTGTACTTTACGATACACTACTGTGCGTAAGTATTTGGACACTCAGTAGTGAAATGACCGATTTCAATTGTTGTTTTTTCATTTATAATAAATGATGTCGAATATTAAGTTCATCGATATTTTTAAACCCTATATGGCTATCTCAGACAAGATCGGAAGACGAAACTATGTTAGAGCGTTTTACTTAAATAATATTTCATGCATTTCTAACAATGAGGAAGTGTCCAAATACTTATGGACGGCAGTGTAATTATACTTATAAGGTACCACAAGAATGCTTCATTAGGGCACCAATAATTAGTCAATATATCAATAGATTAGATTTCTATAACGTAAGAAGTATTTTGAACACATTCTGTATTTAAATATCATTGGAAGATACTTTGACTGCCATTATACTTTATTGTAATCATACTTATTAACACTAGAACTATAATAAAACTATAATATTTCAATATATTACATAAGTACTTTGAAAGAAGACAAATCGAGAAACGAAAAAAATGATCTATTTTGTCATCTGTATTTTATAAGATCAACGAGAATATCTGCTCTAACAGGGTTCTATAAACTTGGATAACTTTTAGAAAACAAATAGGAACGAGTTATTTTAGCTTCTTTGGTAGTTCTAGTGATGAATATCGTAGGAATGCTTTGTTAGGGAACTGACAATCAGTCAACATATTGGTAGATTAGATTTCTATAACGTAAAAAGTATTTAAACACATTCTATATTTATGTATAATGGTAAGATACCTTGACCAAAATTTTCATTACACTTTATTATAATTCTAGGTATTAAGTATCGCAGAAATTTTCTGTTAGAGTGCTGACAATTAGTTAATATATCAATACGTTATTACAGTACGATTTCTCTAAAATAACAAGTATATTACTCCAAACAAATCTACAAGTTTCTGCATTTCGCAAGCCTACTCAGTTTTTACGATCTGCAACACGGTAAAGCTTTTACCATAAAAACACCCAGTATTCCTTTTTTCTAATTTTAAGAATATACTGATTCTGAAAATAGTACTTTACTCCTAAAATCACTGTGTTTCCTCATCACAAACTTTAACGCTAGATCTACCAACATGTCAAAATGACTGATTTACCATATTTTCCACAAATTCTCAAACTTGATAACAAATTCCTAGAGTAAATATACTACACATTTGCTATACAAAACACGTATTACCAACTTTATCATCTTTTCGACTTCTTGATATCTCTTCTTCCAAGAAACTTGTTTAACCCTTTGCGAACGGAGACTGTTTTGAGTATTGAGAAAGAATCATTTATTTGGCGATGAAAAACTATTTTTTTTTATCGCAAAGTCAGACTGTTAATGTATACAAGTTGAAATTTACTATTTGTCTGATAATATTTCAACGTTGTATTTCAATTTCTCAACTCTAACCGTCAATATGTGCACCGATAAGCTATAATCAAATTTTTTCTCAGACTGCATATATGCGCCCGTCGTCCTCAAAGGGTTAATATATTAACACTTTTCCGACCGGTACTTTTTAACATCCTACCCACTTCAGGTCGGTCACTTGCACGCAAATATTTCTCTGATACTGATATCTCTTCGAAAATTGCAAAGTTTCTTCACAGAGTCCTTGGCACAGTTAACCGCAATGAAAAATAACAATTTATTAATTTCCATAGCGGTCAATTAATAAGTCAAAAGCCCAAAAGTGTTGGGCCCGAAAAGTCTATTAATCGACTACCGGTCGGTAAAGTGTTAAAATACAATAGATTTTACCCCGGTCGTTCTAGCGTTAACTACTTTCTTAGATCGAACCAGTGGAATTTGACTGGTTCGCCAGTGGAAACTCATTTGTTTACCAATGACACTCACTGGTTCCACCAGTGATCTCGGCGGCCATCAAAGTTCACTGGTTTACCAGTGAATCTCACTCGTCAGCATATACAAAAATAAAACACCACAGCGGACGCAAATTTCACTGGTTCGATCTAAGAGAGTATATCAATCCTATTATAAATCTCTGCTATCAAGAATAGTCGTTATCAAACAAGACCCGCAATCATTACCCTGACATTTTCTTTCACGTAGATCAAAAATCAGTCAAATAAATCGTAAAAAAAAAATATTTTCACCAGTGACCAGAACGAATAATCCCATAAAATCACGCTTGTAACCTAGCTCACGTTGAGACCCGTACGGCAGTCTGACATTACTGTGCGGTGCCTGACTATAGTTGCGGTGTGGCAATACAAATAGGGGCTGCTTCCGGGCCGCAACGCCTGCACGGCGAAGCTTCACGCATCGCTTACTCATTGCTGAACATCCAGTCGGAGTTCGTACCGCTTTTGAAAGCCACGAAATTTACTTTAGCCGCGAGCGCGACTTTAAAGCGGTGTTTTGGGAGTACCGTGGCAAACAACGTTTGATTTCGCGTCAGAGAATCAGCTACAGCCTCACCTATACGACCCTCCCCCTCGTCTACGTATAATGCCAATGTCACACGCTGGAATCTACGAACTTTCCTCCGAAGTATACTTATATGTAGGTATACATTGCCGTTCCTAACTAAATACGTCTTTTCAGCGAAAATTGAAAGGTCGATTAAGGTTTCGTTGTGAGTACGAACGAAATTGTTGATTGCAGCTGGCTGTTGTGTTACGTGAGTGTATTGATTGAACAGTCTGTATGGTGTTTTCCTTTCTATTGGTGAATTTTTTCCATGCTTTGTGATTTTGGAGTTTCTTCTTTGATAGGTGTGCATGAGACGAGAAAGCGAGATGGCATTTTTTTAGGGGATTGAATTTATTATGATTGTGTCGATTATAGTTAGATATTAGCATTTAATCGGGGAATGTTTATTAGATATGTTTTAGCTTTGACAAAAATTCTTCCTCTTTTGGATATTTTTGGACAATTTTATATGATTTATTCAGTACGATTTAATGGTACGTTTAAATATTATATTACATTACTTCTGTCTTTTACATTGTGCTAATTTCTGTGTTACAGATAGCAATGTTTAGTTACGGAATGACATGTTTTATTTAATTATTCGTCTATTTAATAGCTGTGCTGCAATGTTTCAAGAATATTAACATTTCGGAGAAGTTAATAATTTAAACGTCGAATCTGAAGTGCTACTTTGGAGTGTTTGAAAATTTTGTAAAATAAATCTCGGAGGTGATGGAATGATTTATAAAGCTAACTGTTCTGTAAAACTGAGCGCGTTGGAGGGTTTAAAAAATCGGAGCATTGTAATATTAATCAAGTTTATTTACGTGCAACTAACTGACACCAGTATCGAATGACAGAATGTAAAAGTTCCCAGCCAATTCTGAACAAAATGTCCGTTCATGTCGATCTATTCGCGCAATGAGCACGAAACTCGATAACGGAATAATATTTTAAACCATAAAATCATGCTATTAATCAAACTTTTCATCCGTGCGCAGATGCACGTACAAAGGAAAATGTAAAATACTCGTCTTTGAGCAAAACCGTATTCCATATTGCAATTCGTTTACAGAAACGCAATGGAAATTGCAATTACTTCATGAGAGACCCATACGCAATTAATGTGCGCAAAATAATCTTGAAAAAGCTAACTATGGTATCATATCGCGCTGGAAAATTATACTTCATTCCTTCTTTCAGTTCTTTTCCAATATCCAATCCACAGCGATTCAACTAAATTAATATTATTACTATTTCGTACAATTAATATTTTCTCAGCCTAAAGTATATATTTTAAGTACCCCTAAAAATAAACAAATGATCGCCTAAATTAACACTAGATCTACCAAGGAGTTCAAAATGGCTTGTTCTAATTTTTTTTGTATATTTTTACGAAATTCTTCAGGCTGTTTCTTTTTCTGTTTTCTGTGTCGGTCTTGCAGACCGTCAGAGATTAAACTGTTCTAGTTTTCTACCCTCTTCATTTATTTTCTTCTAATGTAACTACCTGACAATTTTAACACTGGATCCACCAAGGGGTCAAAATGACTTGTACTGAATTTTTGAAAAATGTTGTAAACCACCATGCTTAATTTTCTATATCCACCTTATAAAACGTGAGAGATTAAATCAATTTACTTTCTTGCGCAATTTCATACTCTTTCTTCCGATATATTTATCTAGTATCTCTAAATATATTAAATTAATAGTCGATAGTTCTAGTGTTAAATATGTTGGATTAATCTCCGGTAAATCTAATATTAACAAAGCTCAGTCAACTATGAATTTGATAAAAATCTGAAATTTCTTCTCTTCCATTAAACCGTAGAATAGTATGCAAAATATTTCACATTTTATACCGGAATTTTAATGAGGTAGACACAGTATATTATAAATTGAATCAGGAGGAGATTAATCAGCATTACCTTTTGTTTTTTCCTTCGTTTATTTTCATTCATTCAGGAGATCCAGTAAGCTAAGTAATTTCGATCGACCGAACGTACGTACGGTTTACGAGGCGAGGTGATAGTTTATGTCGTCGAAGCGTCATTCAATTACTTGCGCAAAGTTATACGGCCGCGGTGTGCGTTACGAGGATCTCTATGCGCGGATAGATGTGTTCACTTTCGGCAGAGAAACACCATCTGTTGCGTTCAATGATTTACAATGTCTAGCGATCATTATTGACGATGCACGTAGAATTTATTGGGCCGTAAATAAAATTCAACGATGGTAAGACACGGGAATAGCGTTCGCCTCCATGGCCGCAATCGATACTCCGTAACGATATCGAATTTGTGGTGTCCATCAAATCATGTCGACGTATTTTCAGCGATATTTTTTAGTTTTATTAAGCCAATAGAAAGGAACTTTCGAATAGACAGAGTACTTTGGAGCGCAAGAACTTGTAAAAGCAGAATGAACTTCAGAAATTGAGTAGCTGGATTTTTATTGACTAGGCTTGAATTATGAAAAATTTCAAGATTAGTGTTTCATTGTGTCTTGCAAATGTTTGTATATCTTATTTTTATTAATTTTTTGTTTATTTTTTTAATATAAAATTCTTTGGACTCTGTGCAAAATGAGAGAATTTTTAGAACGAAGAAAGGTGTGGTAAGTAATTCAGTGTTTTTGGAGAGTGTATTTAGACGGTCTGTTAATGATGAAACTACCTTCAATTTCTTTTCCAATCACTCGTCTCTAACTGCTGATCAATGGCACGACGATGATTAGTTCGACTCCACGCGTCATTAGAACCGAGACAATAAGTCCTCCTAGAGTTCTCCATTATTCGCGACACGTACCACTGTGCTTCGTTGGGTTTTCATTTTCTGGACGATGTTCTCCCTCGAGTGACTTAAGAAGCGATGATTAAGCACGCAGAAATTAAGGCAATTATTGTTCTCCATTTATCGATACACATACCGGAACAATAGGTGAGCAAAATTAATAATTGTAGCGGCGATTATGAAAGCGGACTTAACACTAAAACTACCGGCGTTATATCTACTCATATTTAGAAACACCGAATAAGTGTTTTGAGAAAAGAGGAATCAAGAGGTGAAGCGATAGTTGATTAACTAATTTACGTTTTATAAGATAGAAGTGGAATTTTTTCTTCATAGCTCTCCTATTAATTTAGGGAATTTTTAGAATAAATTGGAAACCGGTCATTTTGACCGGCTTGGTAGGTTTAGTGTTAATAAGAAATTTTGGAAATTCAATTTATCACTTATTTTTCTTTGCAGAAATGTTGCATTATAGAAATGTTAAAAAATTGAGTCATTTGACGGAGTTGATAATAGTCTCATAAGGAAAAATTTAAAGCACATACCAAAACGGAAGTCGAAACATCTCGAAGCAAGGAATAGATGACATTGATAAGTTAGTGTTAATTTATAATGTCAAATTAGCGGAATATTTCTGTCATTTCGAGGATACATATTTTTAGAAACTCACCATTAATTCTGTAACCTTCAGATAATATCCATCCGTTCTTCGTCTGCAATTCAAGTTAATTACATCTTGTGGCATATTTCAATCCTACAGATTTTACAAGAATTCTCGCTTTCGTGAAATTTACAGTACCATGAAGGCCTCATTTAACATTGAAATATAATAGCAGCTTTTTCCTGCCCATGGATGTACATTTCGTAGAGCTCGTAAGGTACAAAGCTCCTTAACGAGACAGATTTTTCCGTATCAATTAAAATACTCTGAAAACCTCTAAAAAAAGACTGACTATAAAAGAAAAGAAATATAAGAAACTTAAATAATTAAATACCAAGCAAGGAAAATATACCACCCACATAATCATCCTTTGTATCGTCCCTGTGGTTCGGCTTCAAGAAATACGTCTGAAACATGACTCTCACAGCATAAACAATGTTAATTATTATTTACATTACACTACAATTACATTACGTAAAGAAGTCCTTTCGCGAATAACTTTACCCCTTTGCCTCAGGAAAACTGTGCATTCATGTACGCACAATAAATACCGGCAGTGAATATCAGAATCGTGGCTGATCGTATTAAGGATTATCGATGATTTTCCATAGGCCGAAAATAGCCGGTTTCCTTGTTAAAGGCAGCTTAATCCAATCTGAGGGAGCTTTATTCAAGAGCGACTATAGATTAAACGCCGATATGCCGTACTCATTCGTGGAATTCACATTCGCCTGACCTGATTTGCACAGGACGTACAGGTAATAATCTCCTTCGGTGAGCTTTATGATTTTCTAGATTGATGACAATACGACTACGTAGCCTGCATTTACCATGTTCTAAACAGTTACATGGAATTCAGCATCAAAAGCTTAATCAATTATAAACATACATTTAATTGTGATTGCTTCAGTGTAAACAACAACACGTATTTAGCTGGATTTAGTCGTCACGTTTCCTTCGCACGAGGGAATTTAATTACTACACCGAGCAGGAGAATTAAATTATTAATTACAAGTTATAATAATTCTCAATTACTTTGTTTACTTTTAGAATATATATAAAAAAATTGTTCGATTTTGAACGTTAAGCTGATTATAAAATTGCAATTCAACTTTTACAAACATTGCAACTTTATTTCGTGATGATAGAAAGACGTGTTGGTGTCGAGCAATCGACTTTGTTGCTATTTTTAGTACAATGTTTACTGCTGTATTACATCATCGACCTTTTATAACATCTCGTTAGAAGTGAACTAGTTGTTTTTTTTAACGAGTAAATTCATAGCTAGGAAGATCGATGTCCCTTTAAGTACGTATCGCTGTAGGGTGCATCCGTTAATGACTACTTAAGATGGACTTTGAGTGTACTCGAGAATACTGAAGTTTCCTCCCTCGTAGCAGGAACCGCTCGTTTGCCTCGTTAAGATCGTTCAATGATACGTTAAGATCCATTCACGTCGTAGAAAGTCTTATTACCACAATAGGATCAACGATTGTACGCATAAATGAATTCGTTAATTATTCCGGATAAGTTTCGAAAAGGCAAATTTTTAATGAAAGAAAGAGTCAGGGTAATGAATTGCACCCTTCTCCGATTCATCACGACGATGAATTACATTACATTATTCGATAACACAAATAACGGATAATAAGTGATACAGTAGCAAATAATGGAATGAATAAATAATACTCAATCACATGAATAAAGTTATTCATTTCCCCCGATGCTAAAACAATGGAAAATAATTTAATGTGGAATAATAACAATTTAATAAGATGAAACTATAATGAGTACTCATATCAAGATATATTTCCTCCCGTGCTTGACGTCATTGTATGAATTTTAAGCTACCCTTTATCATTACAACGTAATCAATTAATTAGTTGTTGTTCGATTGTAAAATTAGATGTATTCAAGAGAATTAATTGTATAGAAATACAATATGTAAAATGCAATTTTCATCCACGAGGAGAAATTTTAGCCACGAGGCAAGCGTTAAATAAGGAACAACCGTTCCCAGCATTGGTACCCAGATTCAACCTGAAAAGAACACCCCAAAAAAGACGGAACGGCGAACTTAATCCTGAAAAACTTCATCCCCGAGCATAGCGCCTGAGATTAAACCAAACTCCAGAACCTCTTTCGAGAGCATCCGCCTAGCAGCAATCTCGAAGAATCATCCACCCCCTCCGAGGGTAGATAGAAACAGAAGCGTTTCTCGAGTGTTGAAGCTCTCGAAGTCCAGCCGCGGGTGATACGCATCCGTTAATAACGGCTCAAAAGTCGACTTTCGAGGCCACTCGAGAACGTCCAAGTTCCATCCTCGCCGGAAGCTCGTCTGCCTCGTTAAAGGCTGGCCGGTCGGCTCCAGAATATTCAGTCGAACGAGAAATACGAAGTGAGATAGGAATTGCCAGAAATTAGGAAGGGATAGAAAGACTGGGAGTTACTAATAGGCAGACCAAGAGAGGGTTAGAGATAGATATTAGGAAGAAATAGGAAGATTGAAAGTTACTGATAGATAGAACGAGAGAGGGTTAGAGACAGATAGAGGGAGGGTTAGAGATAGATAGAAATTAGCAAGATATGGAAAGACAGAAAGTTACTGATAAATAGAACGAGAGAGGGTTGGAGATAAATAGAAATTAAGAAGGAATAGAAAGGCAGAGAATTAGGAATAGATAGAACGAGAAAGGGCTTCGGATAGAAAGAGGGAGGGTTAGTAATACAAATTAGGAAGAAATAGAAAGGCCTTAATCACCATAGAGACCAAAAGAGGGTTAGTGATAGAAAAACATTAGAAAGAAATAGAAAAACAGGGAATTACTGATAGATAGAGAGAGAGAGAGAGATTTAAAGATAGGAAGAGCAAGAGTTAGAGATAGATAGAAATTTGGAAGAAATAAAGAGACAGAGAGTTACTGATAGATAGAACGAGAGAGGGTTAGAGATAGATAGAGAAAGATTTAGAAATAAATAGAGAGAGGGTTATAAATAGAAAGAGTGGGGTTTAGACGTAGATAGAAACAGGAGGGGAGGCCGACGCTACCACTTGGAAACGTGGGCCTAGGCGATGGTAGATTGGGAGCGTCGCTGCCGCCAAATTGCTTTCGGGATTATTCGCATCCACCTGACTGTTTCCAGTCGCGACGCCGTGAGGACATAAAGGATTGTTCATGCCCGCTGGAGACGCGACTGGGCGATATGTGTGGCAGCTCGTCAGCTCGTGCTGGCCAACGGCCAATGCCTCCGGTACTTTCTAGTCGTGCGATATTTCTCCACCACCAACGGCTCAGCCCTGCGAGACTGATAACTCCACTGCGGATGTTTATGTGTTGTACTACGGAAATTTATGTTTACCGTCTTCCTATCGAGGGTTCGTTCGACCGTGTAGGTATTAGTGGCGACACTTACCTGAGATTGGTGAGACTCTTATGGTAAGATCGGTGAGAGATTTGCGAAGGATACGAGAAGTATATGGTTATTCGTTGTGCTTTATGTTCGCCTGTCGAAGTGCTTAACCCTTTGACTACAACGTCTAGTCGAAGAGTACTGTTGGTGAACGTGTGGAGATGGTAATGGTGTATTATCATTAGGTTTCTTATTGAGAAATGTATTGAGAACGTTGTCTGACTATAATTAGTTAGGTAGTACTCAGACATCATTAGTAGTTGAGAAATTAACACGATCAAAACGATGGAACTAAATCACAGTACTTGGCGAATCTTCTATCAATTTTTTTCTTTACTTCTGTATAACTCATTAGGAGGTACTTTCAACGTACACTGGGATATTCCTCGATAATTTTTACCCTCATATGTTCTTCTATCAGAAAAGTAATTGATAGATACATTTCGAAAGTTGAGAGATAGAATTTTGTATAGTAACGATCAAAATTTCTTCTCACAGTGGACAAACATTGATATATACTTAATACATGGAAAATTACTTCGTGGATGGCAACGTTAATCTATCGTGGCGGCATAGTAGAAATTGCGATACGTGGTTCAGTTTTCCTGATGAAACTGTACCGTCGTTCTCCCTCGAGAGGCAAGTCTGAAGAAGCTCGCGAAACATTTACGTATTATACGAGTTTCAAAGGGCACTTGAAATTTTTTTCCCATCGCTGAAATATCGGTTTCACGGAAGCAACGAGTCGGTCGTATATATATAACAAAATATTTACGTCATAATTCTTCCTCGCGCATGGAATAATGCATGGTAGTGCAGAAAGTAATCTCTTAAAGATACTCAAAGTGATATAAAAATCAGAGATAAGAAGAGAAGATAAATGTTATGCCAAGTTTTATTCGGCGAATGAGTTGCACCGATTGAACGTATTCACGTGGAGTATTCCATATGTCAATGCATGGCAAAGGTGAAGCGAGAATTTATGAAGAACAATGTATATCGGAGAACTGTGTTCTTCGATGCGATCGAATAGCGATATTTCCAGGGTCGTGCATAAAATCAGGATGATATGCTACGTTCCTTATTTATAACGTTGCGGGGGTGACAAAGTAAGAAAAACAAATGGCTCGTGTAAGATAAAGGACAAGCCATGACGTATGCGTTACATTCAAATAATTCAATCTCGACAAACGTTTCTCCCTGTTCTCCCTATCATCGTTCGATTAATACATTGCGTACGGGTCACGAAATATCTCGTGTGTAAAGCCAAACGTCAGAATAGAGTCACGACATGTTTCGTCTTCGCACTTTGTTACAACGTTTTTATCGTGAATTAATATTACGTCGGTTACCGGGGAGATTGAAATTATAACATGCAAAGCAGAGAAAATTTATATCAATTTATAATTGTTTAATGCAGAAATAAAATCCAAGATTATGTATATTCTATCGAATAAAATACATGGGCATGTTGAAAAATTTCGAAAGAAGGAATGTTAACACTTTTTCGACAGGTATTTTTTTAGCATTCTATCCACTTTTGACCGATCACTTGGCCGCAAACGCTTCCTTAACACTAGAACTACCAAACCAGTCAAAATGACAGGTTCACAATTTTTTCAAAAAATTCTCCAAGTTTACATAAGAGTCATAGAATAAATATTGTACGTCTATATCAATAAACATAAATCACCCAATCGATCAAATTTTCCGTCGCTTGATTCCCCTGTTTACAAAGTACTTATTTAATTTATTAAAATATGATAGATTTGTAGCCGGTCGTTCTAGTGTTAACACTTTGACTGCCATGGAGGTCACCGGTGACCGGCGCTATTGAATTCATTAAATTTCCGTGTAACTTGGAAATTGTAATATTTATGAAATTTCGGATATATTAAATATTTAAATATCGACATTAAAAAGATAAAGTTCTGCCGAATATCTATCTATCTGTATCTTTAAAGTTTCTGCTTTGTATAGATGTGAATTTAATAGAAAAAGTTCCACTTCAGTAGAAATGATGAATCTAGCGATATACCGGTGGCGTTCAAAGTGTTAACACTGATATCTTTTCGAAAATGACAAATTCCCGTCACTGATTCCTTGGTTACAGTAAACCGCAGTGATAATAACAATTTATTGATTGCCGTGGCAACGGATTAATAAGTAATCAAGTTTTACTACTCCACTTTGTTTCTTCAAAAACACCTGCTAAATAGATAATTCAATTTTTAGCAGCCCCTCTTTGTGGTTATTTAAATAATAATTATTGGCAAATCTCCATTTATAAATAAATATTAATATTCCTCCAAACTGGAAGATCCGTAAAATATATATAGTACTTGAGGGTGAGATGTCTCCGTAAGAAATGGAACTACTAATTTGAATCGTCGAAAGAGATCCAGAGACAAGAATAAGCTGAAAGCACTTGCCCGACTCTAATAGACACCGACGCGCGATAAGATTACCGGAATAATGTAACGTGAAATTGCATTAAATTCAGCTCGATATTCATCAGGCTGAAAAATGCTGAAATCGTTCCGACGCTTCATGCTCCACCAGCGTCTG
Organism: Cerceris rybyensis; assembly: GCA_910591515.1. Classification (NCBI taxonomy): domain Eukaryota; kingdom Metazoa; phylum Arthropoda; class Insecta; order Hymenoptera; family Crabronidae; genus Cerceris; species Cerceris rybyensis. The sequence continues at coordinate 15,291,051 of OU342790.1, forward strand.
CTTTTTTGCCATCCCTCTTCCGTCTCTTTTCGACGGTAACAGTCGACGCAGAGAAATATTTCACGGCTGAGGCGAAACTGTTAGCCGACGAGACTTAATTTTGTTAGCAATCTAGAATTCGCTGTGCCGGCAGGAACGCTCGCGATACCGCAGAAATCGGTTCGCGCCGCTGAGCATGAATCTATATTAACTAAATATTATAGATGCACACGCAGCAACGGATCTACGACTACGCTGGCATTTTCCTGCGAATTTTAATTAGCTAGGACCAACAGTAGCATTTTGGGAATTTTGCAAGAATATGAAAAAAAATGTTTTGTACCAAACCTTGTTCCTGTTCCAAATTCAACTGAAATTTCATACTTTTTACTCTCAAATTTGGTTTAATGTTATATTCTATGTTTTAGTAAATGTCTATAACCATTGTGCATAGTTACGGTACACTTCTTTTTTAATATTAAAACTATTAACGACTAATATTTAAGGATACTGGATGAATATTTCAGAAGAAAAGGAATAATGGGGCAAGGAACTTGATCAATTTAATTTCTTTCATTTTGTAAAATGGATTTGGAAAATTAAACAAGATTCAGAAGATCTAATATTTTGAAAAAATTCAGAACAAGTTATATTGACTGCCTTGATAGTGTTAACACTAGGACTACGAAGCAAGTCAAAATGATTCGTTCCCAATTTCTTCTAAAAGTTCTCCAAGTTTATAGAATAGTCGTGGAACAGATATTCTACGTTGATCTTATATAATACAGAATTACTAAATCCATCATTTTTTTCATTTTTTGATTTTCTTTTCTTCAAAGGACGTATTTACTATATGAAAATATAGGATAGATTTAACGCCGGTAGTTCTAGTGTTAAGAGAGGGAAAAATGTTTTTCTTATCTTTATTCCGTTATTATTTATCGTTGCATTAAATCAATAGGGTTGTTAGGAACTATGTTAGATGAAAAAATACAGACTGCAAAACATGCATAGAGGAATGTAATAATATAAATTATAACAAGTAGATTGATATATGTATGGTAATTTAAATGAAATTGCTTTATGTAACATTAATCTTAATATCTTTTAGTACTTTCAATGTGGCAGCATTTCGTTAACGATAACTGGCGTTTAACAATATTCTTTAGAAGTATCTACGTGATTGGCAATTTAATATGTATCCAAGTAGACTGCAAAGGAGTAAAAAGAGAAGTTTTTCGATGAGTAATGTCTTTCAAGTTGATACATTTAATAGAAAATGCTCGCGGCCTTCGTGCTGTACGGCACTTGAAAGGGTATCTTAAACGTTACCAAATTATACAGCTTCTTGGAAAGTGCTTGTCATCCTTTATACTGTTTGAAGAGAGGCTAAAAGAATTCAGTTTTCTGTCCGTCTTGTGATCACGTCGTGGCGTGTATCTTCCATGGATAGCCTATTTAAATGCAAATCGAAGAGGCGCAAAGACAGATGCAACATTTCCTATTGATCCTTGGTATTAACGAAAGCCGACGAAAGCTGAGCGAAAGAGAATCCCGAGGAACAATAAAGAATTTATTCTTTGAGAAGTATGGAAAGCAAAGTTCCATTCACTTCTATCCCCCGTGTATATTCCACTGGGAACTTTAAGTAGAAACCCATTTAACTAAACGTGTTACGCGTATTTAACACGTTCTCCGCCAGTGTGCATTTGGAAAAGCGTTTGGCTGAGAGCAGATTACATATGTTGCATTTCCATTCGGTACAGTGCAATGTGTTTAGTTCTGTACGCCCAAAATGGAATTAGGCAAACCAAGTGTTCCAAATAACTTATTATTCGTGCATTCTACTCTGAAATACAAACGTTTCAGTTATACATAACAAAATTCAATATCTATTATTATTGTGTGAATGTCCTAGGATGATCTTTGTAGGTCATTCTAGAATTATCCGGACAAAACAAACTACAGATGAACGGTGGACGTCGACGCCACGAGGTCGAGAAGACACCGCAGAGAGTAGACGAGCAGAAGATAGACCAAGATAGACGAAACGACGAATAGAGGATAGACGATTAGACGTGCATAGAGAGAATAGACGAGTAGACACATAGAGCAGAGACGAATAAACGACTAAAGTAATAGACGAATAGACGGACAATTAGACAGGACAAATAGAGGGCAGACGAATAAATGCGACTGGACGGACGTTACAGTGTATATTTTAAATTTTTAAGTGTGTATGCGTGTGTAAGAGAGTAGCGTGTTTTCTATATTTTACGATATTCACGTTTCCACTCGTATATAAACCCGAGTCGAAAAGTCCAGCCTAAACAGAAACTTCAAATCCTAGATTCTTTTGATTTTCCATTTTGAACCTCAAAATCCTCAACTAGTGTCTACGCGCCTCAAAGTCCTGTAAATATGATTTTTAAGAGTTATATGGACTGATCAGGTAAAATTTTTATTCCAATTTAATCTGACATTCCCTAAAAATATTTCAGAAGTTCCAAGTCTGTCGACTCATATTCTAAAAATAGGGCTTTCATTAGAAAGTAGTAATTAAATTATCATTATATTCCATATAAATTCTAAATCTCCTAAAATCACTACAATTCCAATCCAATTCTAAAACTCCTCATTATAGAATGTATGGCTTAATATTGGGCTTAGATTAATTTTCTAAATAAGAATGCTGAGGATTATTTTGGGCTGTATGAAGCCTAAATTGATCCTAAACTAGGCAAAACTGGTAAAAATGAACAAGTTTAGGGCGATTGTGGAATTAAAATTTGCATTCTTTTATATGTAACATATTTTTCCACATTCAGCCTAAATATCCTAAGTTATTCGGTAATTTAGGAGGAATTTGGGCTGAAATTTTCAACTCGGGCATACAATCACTTGTATATTGTTATAAATATTCTACATTATTCTCAAAGAAACGTATTTTATCCCCGCACAACAATCGATGCGTAAACGAGCTTCTTAAAGACCTAAGAGACTCGTTACAAAGAATTCCAATCCATCTCGATGTTTCTACTCGACAGCCCACTTAACATTCACTCTTCAATAATTCCCTATAGAAGTGGCGCGAATAACGAGCGAAACGTTCCGATTACGCAAATTATCGTTTAATTGAAAGCCCGTACAAATACGAAACAGAAAGCGACACTTGGCAGAAGAAGGTGCCTTTTATATCGTGGGGTGACTGCTCCATTCCCAGCTTCCGTCCTCAAAAGAGATAGATCCGATATCTTTCGCCGTGCAATCACGTCGAGGCACGAAGTCGGCAGCTGTTTTATCCGGCCGAAATATCTGGTTTGGTGCATCGGAAAAAGAAATCGCACGATCGATCGCGAAGCTGGACGTAACACTGTGAAATAGAAAGAGTGAGGTGAAGGAAAAGAGGAAACTTGAGGACTAGATTCAACGCGAAAGAGAATCGCAAGGCAAGGCGGACTCCGAGTGGCCAAAGTCAAGCCGCGGATATATTTCGGCATTTGGAGATATAACAGCAACCGAGGCGATTTTCTAAGTTTATTCTCTATGATGCCGGATGTTATTGGATTTCCTTGGATGCCCAGTATCTCTGGTAGGAATCTTGAGATTGTAGCGTGATAGGTTTTGCGAAGGTTCGTTTAATATTTCATTTAATACCGAGACATTTGGCAAGTATGATTATTTGATAGATTTTAAATCAATTCCTGTATGAGATACTGTATGAAATTATTTATTTATTATAAAAAAAACTCTCTTTAAATTCAGCAACGGTCATGGATGACTGTCATGGCGCATTCACAGAATTATAAGTTAAGTAGATTTAGTCGTTTTTGGTCAGACATGTTTTCAATTGTTGCCTACGCACGTTGCGTTGATTGCCTGTTATTTATGTTGGCGAATTTGATATTTTGAAGTATTTAAATTTAATATTTTGTAAAGATACGTTGTATTTCAGTATTTATAAAATGTTTATGGTAATATGTGATTTAATAGCATAAACATCAAAAGCTTGAAATTTCTGTATCTGCCTTAAACAATCCATATGACGTTCACTTTATTAAAAACGAGTCAATGAAACAGGATAAAGAAGAATATAATTTAAGTTCTATATATATCATGGGAAATATTCATTCGAAACAAAACATCCTCCATCCCTCCTGAGTTCATAACAGCAGTAAAAACATTTCAACATTTAATATTCCATTTTGTATTCGTAAAATGTTTTTTTTTCATTTTTTTATTACGAGATTTTTACGCATAAATTCGGCAGGTCTTTCGTAGGCAAACACAATTTCGCAATTGGCTCAACAGTCATTCGCATTCATCAAAGGCGCGTGCTTTTCGACGAAACGTTTTCCGGTCATGTCAAACAAATTTTGCGGTACAAGGCAGAAACAAAACTTTCAATCGAATACACTGTAATAGCAATTTTCTAGAAGGGCGACGATATATTTCATGGTGCACGGCTTTCAATAAATTGTTGAAAAAAAATACACAGCAGCAACGACATTTCTCGTAGGGGAGAAAAAACAACATAACAACCTAATTGCCTGTAAAATGTCGGAGAACGGATGTGTTGGGCGATCGTGACATGTGGTTGAACAGGACATACCAATCGTGTGGGTGTGGACGCAACTATTCCTGCTATGTGTATTCACATGTGTAAACGGCTATCTGATGTGAAAGATGGCATTAGGCTACTCCAACGTTCAACCTGTCTTCTAAAATTAATTTATATTTATTTATAACTGCAAATTTGCAATATTATATGTCGGAGAAAAATTACAAATTAAACTTTACCAGCAAGTGGGAATTACTTAAAACGTAACCGTCATTTTTTCACCCCGAACGATCAGTTAAAGTATACTTATCTTGAATTAGTAAATTAAGTATTTATTCTTTTGTTAGATGGTTATGTTAATGTCTATGAGTAAAATATTTGAAATGAATATTTGTACTAATGTATAGATACTTGGTAATCCTGAAACCGCGGCTACCTGATGTGCAAGATGGCATTAGGCTTCTTCAATTTTCTGACTGTCTTCTAAAAATGAATTTATATTTATTTATAACTGCAAATTTACAATATTATATGTCGGAGAAAAATTACAAGTTAAATTTTACCAGCAAGTGGGAATTACTTAAAACGTAACCGTCATTTTTTCACCCCAGACGATCAGTTGAAGTATACCTATCTTGAATCAGAAAATTAAGTATTTATTCTTTTGTTAGATGGTTATGTTAATGTCTATGAGTAAAATATTTGAAATGAATATATGTACTAATGTATAGATACTTGGTAATCTAGAAACCGCGGTTACCTGATGTGCAAGATGGCATTAGGCTTCTTCAATTTTCGGATTGTCTTCTAAGAGGATAATTATATTTATTTACAATTGCAAATTTACAATATTATATGTCGGAGGAACATTGCAAATTAAATTTTACCAGCAAATGAGAATTATTTTAAACATAACCATTATTGTTTCACCACAAACGACCAGTTGAGGTATAATCTTGAATCAGTGATTTTGGTATTTATATTTTTTGTCAGATAACTATGTTATTTTCTATGATTAAAATATTTAAGATGAATATTTGTATTGATATATAGATTCTTGGTAATCTAGATTCATGGGTATTGCAACGAGTTTATTTTTCAATAAGGATATTGCAACTTGAAAAAAAACAACTGTGTCGTTCTTCGAGTTATTTAAATTTAAAATGATCTGCATAAACATTGGCCCTAAAAGTCTACTGTCACGGAACGGTCGTGCAAATAATTACGAGAAAATTCCCCTCGCTCGTGCACACAAACTCGCGTCGTTGCCCACACACGTAGAATTATAAATGTCATTTTAAAGAACGAAACAAAGGTCGATAATGAGTTAACCCGTCGTTTCGCGGTGTCGGAAAACTAGCTAAACGGCAATGGACGTCGAGTCTACGAAATGACGTTAAATTAAACTCCGCTCTGGCAAACTTGCCACCCCCCATCAAGTGAAAAGCGAGCCGTTCAAACTTTAAATTCAATATACCTCGACTCTACTTGTTTCGCGCAAGGATTTTTTGGCAAGGTAGAATAATACAAACTTACAATAAATACAATTTTTATTTCAATATCTATACCTAACATTTCCCATTGTCCATTGCATAAAAATCGATTGACAAAAATACGGTCTTCGTGATTCCAGAATTTCTCGCACGGAATAACGTACAAAGAGGAACGTATAGCAATACCGTGGCAGAAAAGCGAAACTTGTTTTTCTAATATTCAACTGATATCGAAGAACAACAGATACTTTGCCACGAATCAATATTTGCCGAACCGTCGAAGCATTAGAAAAATATTAATCTCCGTAACGATAGCACACGCCAAGTAAGGATCCCTTTTAAATTGCTTCGAGAAAATTGTAAGATACCCAAGACTTAACGTCGCTTTAAAAATAATCCTTATCCGATCCTATCTCCGAGTCTTGTCCGATTCGTATTTGTCTTTCCTACCAGATCCAAGATCTCTTTGAATGTCTTTTCCTCCCAGAAGTTCCATCAGGTGTCTCAACATCATCCGACGAAAACGTAGGCTAACTCGTACGATTAAATCTCACCAGTTAACGTGGATAGCGTGACAAGTAAGTTCCAACGATGCGAGAGAAATTCAGTCGGGATATTTATCAAGCAGCGAGTAGGTAATGCGGAAACTGACGAGCTACTAATTCGATGTTTCGTGGCAGCTCTAATCTGACGGAAGGAAGAACCGTCGCTTCCCTTCCGGGAGTTAAACGCCAGTTAGACGCACTTAACATCCGTGGGACGACGACGGCGACGACTACTACTCGTCGAAACTTTAAACTCGATTCGTTTCTCCCTAGTCAGCGTGAAATTCCTTTCCACTCTTGATTACGTCGACGGGAACAAACTTTGGTACCTGGTTTTTCGCCGTTAGCGCGAAATGCCGTGGCTCTCTGACAGGTGCGATAAATTAATTGAAAAATAGAATAACCGGGTCACCCGACGGAAAGGTACACAGTCGTTTTGTGCCACCTGCATTCCCACCTCCCGGCTAGAACTCGTTACCTTTTCCCCTACGATCGAGTGAATTTCTTTTTTTTCTTTTCTTTCTCTCTTGGCATAACCCTGCGTTCTTCTCGATCGTTAAAACGATCGCTGAAACTGACGGACGGAAATTGAGAAGTACCAGGGTATGGACGTGCATGGGGCAATGGCCGAAAAATTAATTGTCTCGACGTATAAGCATGGAATTGTGGAAGAGTGCGTGCGGAAAAGTAAATAGTCATAACCAGATACTTTGTACAAATTACATGGCCTCTGACGTTAACTAATGGTACCGGCGAGCGCCGAACCGTGCAGACCCTTCAGCCTCAACGCCCAACGAAACCGCCATTCCTTCTTGGCTTTTAATCTCGTAGAAGGTAATGACGTCTAGGTAGAGGTAATGTTGATTACCACCGCGATGGTGGTAGTTTCTGGTTATACCATCGCTATGGTATTAACGTGGAAATTTCTAGAGCAATTCTTCAACATCCATTCTGACTAGTTTTCTCGGCCATTAAAACTGATATAGCCATTTTCGTGAAATCAGGAGGAATTGATAATTCTTGAGAGAAAGAGGGGCACTTTGTGCGGGGTGAGTTTGAAATAAGTGACTGGAAAGTGGTATGTTTGATCTCTTTGTTTTACAACTTATTTTGTGGCTGCTTCCACAATTATTCAAAATTAAATTCCTAAAAGAAAAGATGATCAGTTCTTAAGACATTATATAATTTAAGGTAAGAATAATATTATAGAAACAATTTTATCTTATCGCGTCTCATTGATATTTTCTATTTTATTATGCGAAACTTGAAAATTGCTGTAACCGAAGAAAATTAACCCTTTGAGGACGATGTTCGCATATATGCGGTCTGAGAAAGAATCTGATTAAAGTTTATCGGTCCACGTATACATAGCTAAAGTAGAAAAAATGAAATATAACTGCTTAAATAGTAATTTATAACTTCTATTCATTAACATTATAACTTTCCGCCAAAAAGAGGGTAGTTCTGATTGTTAAATATATAATTATCTCTTAATATTCAGAAAGGTCACCGTCCACTAAGGGTTAAAGAAGTGTAATGGTTGCCGTAAGAGAGATACAAATAGAATGATATTTTATTCTTCTACATTTTTTACCTTTAACTGCTATGATCACTTCATCGTTATGTCTGAAAAATATTCCCTTTGTGATACGTGCACCCTAGCATCGTTATTTCTGAACCTATTCAAAACTATAGCCTTTAACCCCTTGCCGTGCCATTTCTTTTGTGATCAAATGTGCAATTACTCTTAACTAATTACTAAAATAACAATCTAACCCCTAATTTCGGATATAGTAAATGACTTAACGTAATATTGAATAGCGTAGAATTTATTTTATTTTATCTGGACCCACTGATATTTGTAATCAAATAATTTTTGGAGCACTTCAAAATTGACTATTCCATTTATTGCGTCAAAAGTAGCACTTGTTATTGTACGGCAAGGGGTTAATCAAAATAGATCTTACAGTTAAAGTAAAAAATTTGTAAAAACGTTGAAAAGAATTTGAATCAAAAGATACACCTAAAAAGAAATGATAGCGATTACAGTTGAAATTTTAACCGAGTGCAATGCGGATGTTGACCCGAGAACCAGAAGTCAACGTGTAGCACTGATTGGCAGAAAGTCCAACACCACGAAACGGACTTTCATCCCGAAACAAATATTTTCCTTAATTGCGGGCGTGCCGCTGACACGCACAATTGTGGGTTACACGAGGGATTAGCAATGTAATTCCTGAAATTAATTATTCGAAGGAGGAAAGGTACTGCCGCCGGGAAAGTGTAGGAGGAGGAAGAACGAACGGAATAACGTAGAGAGAGGACGGAAAAATTGATGAGCTCGTAACGGCATAATCGTTGGTGCTCACTGTTAAAGTTATAGGTCAGCTGTACAATAAAGACGGGAAGCGATTTGGCAAATCGCGCGTTAAAAATCCCTCCCGGCGAGATCTCTATAGATATACCGCAAATAAAGAGAACAAAAAACGAATTGCCTGAGATACGCGAGATCTCCGATGCAAAAATAGAATTTCGGACCTGAATAGGTGTAGAATTAACGCTGCCGATTTATTCGACGCGCTGTACTTGTTTATCGTAGACAGCATCTTCAATTATCATGAATTTTTCAATACAAATTAATCCAAACTACTTTCAGAACAACATCAACGTAATTTGGCAAATCAAGCGTTAAAAATCCCTCTTATATTTACACAATGAATCCTACAAATATAAATAAAACAAATTCCCCAAGAGATGTGAATCTTCGAAAACAAATAAAATCTCGACACTCGAGACATGCGAAAATAACGTTGGAAATTTATTTTGCACTTGTTGGGTCCTCATCGTCCTCAGTTTCTTCATCTAACGTCGTGAAAATGTATCCGAAGTAACGCAGTAACTATATATATATACGTCCACGGAAAGAAATTTACAATTTTACTTAGTCTCACGGATTTCCAGCGATTACGTGTGTGTAACTCATGCAAACAAGTCGTGGCTCATACTTACCGATATTACTCACCTAATTAATTACGCGGAAAGCGAGTCGGTCGGAAGGTGGCCGGGGGTGATAGCGGAAAGCGTGTGATGAAAAACACGCTCGTCGAATGCAAGCGGAAAAATGAATGGGGTCGTAAGGGCGTAATCGCGAAGTAGTTCCACGGGGTAAACTCGGTAGATCGGGTGACATAAGCTCCAGCTGTAGAGAAAGAGGAAAAATATTGAAGAGAGGGAAAGACAGAGAAAGGGAGAGAGAGAGAGAGGGAAATGTTCGTTTGAACCCCCTGCAGGCTCCTCCTAAGTAGCGTGTACCTTCGAAATATGTCCGATGAGGGAGATAAACCGAGCGGCGTACGTGCTTCTTGGCCAGAAATTGTATTTACCCTTGTATAGTCTGTCGTGTGCAAAACTGTTCTAAATCCTGCGACAAATTGAATAATGGTGGTGGTTGTTTAAATGTGAAACAAATTACCCCCACTCGCGAGTTCGTCTCTACTGTGAGTAGACGGGATAAAATTCGTATCAAATTCCTAGCTACATCTCTGTGCTTATTCGTTGATATTTCATCGTCTAGGTTGAAGTACTCAGTTCGCAGACTTTGTACGTTGAATTAATCATGTTGTGTTAGAGACGTCTAAGGTGTGCGTACACGTATTTCTGAATTGTTCGCTGGAACTAGGAGTAATTAGAAAATGAACGAAGAGAAGGTAAGAGGGAGATTTATTCTCGATGGAATTGTAAATTTTAATATTGTAAGGCTAATATTGTGATCGCTTTCTAGGATTTTTAATTGTACCTGACAACTTTTTTGGTATTATGAAAAATGTTGGTACTCGTTGTAAATGTGGTATAGTGATATTTACAAGTTTCGTGACAGACTTGATATTGAAATAGAGGCATAGATATATAATAATTTATATTTTTCATTTTTACAATTTATGATCTGTCTTTTGTAAGGCAAATCTCACGTCGAAGAGTAATAAAAGATAGAATTCCGTCAGTGTTGAACATATTAGGATGACTATCATCATTCTACTACTACAAAGCAACCTCGAAAGTCCAAGAGCCTTAGAATTTTTGTAATCACAGTTTTTACCGTAATTTTTTGCCAGGGCTGGCAAAAAAATTCGGCACAATTCATATAACAATGTATTGTATTAACGATGCATATACCTGTCGTTTTCCCCGTTGCCATTTTTCTCCCTCATTTTTCACAAATTCCGAAAAAAGGAATAATGAAATCCCTGGCTGTATTGTTCGTAGATTATATTCTCAAGTTTCTCTCAAAGCTTCAGCCTCAACATGAGTTTCGAATATTACCATCGGAATATTCACAGCCACTGTTCGGCATAGTGTATGTTTTATCTATTCATACCAATCAAATTGGGGGAACGAAACACGAATTCTCGTGTTCGAACACAAATTCGAGCCGATCGTAATCGCGTGAACGACTCACGCAAGACGTGTCGCACGCTCTCTACCTTAAAATCTATATACAAGCGTAAAAGAAGTATCAGCTTCGAAGTAAAAGAAAATTATTCTACGAATACTAAACACCCGTAAAACCATCGGTTTCGACGTAGAAACGAAACAGCCGAAGCTTTATAGAGAATAAATCTAGGCTTATCAGAAAACTCGACCGTACAAGTCTACAAAGGAAAGATGTAATACTTTCGAAACGATTTTACATTCGGGAAAAAGAGGTAGAATTTTCGATTATATCGAAACACACAGAATTTCTAAAATTTGTCTCCCTCCCGCTAAGTAAAATCACGGTAAAGACGAAACGACGATGATGGTATATTCACAAGGTAGTACTTTCAGGTGCTTAGTGAAATAACAGTTTCGTTATATTTCACTTTGGCGTAAAAACAAGAAAAGATGAAACGATACCGAGACCATTACATATTCATAGGTAGAGATTACATTTTCCACGTTACAGACAGCAAAGAGATTTTCTTGAAATACTTTGCCATTTATATAAAAAAAGAAGAAGTTGCATCATCCTTACACTATTACCGTTGAATCAGAGTGCAAGAAAGCATCAATGGAGTGTACTCCGTTGAGTCGATTAGGAAAGCTTGCTTTCTTTGTACGTCGTTTCTGCGTAAGCCGAGGACATAAATCATGCAGAAGGTTGCGAAAAGAATAAGAAGCATTCTTTTCTGCGAAATTTACCCTTAAATGGGGCACGGAATCGATACGGGTACTCGTGTTCTTTCCACCACCCCTATCTACCTCTCTCTTTCCCTTGTACTTGCGAAGGGAAAAGAGAGGAAAAAAATTAATCGCAAGAAGGCTGTGTGGCAGTACATCGTGGATGGAGAAAGCCAAGTGGAAAAATGTGCGGATAAAAGTAAACAGGGTCGTATTAGCGGGTTCGCATGGACTACTAAAGCAACGCTTTCGAGCGGGCCAGAAGTCGTGACATTGACGAATGAAGCAGGAAAAGGTATCCCTGTCGCCTTTTGTGACTCTCTCGACTTTCTTTTACCCCACACTTCGGCTGACCGGTTGCAGAATTAACTACTGGCGTGGCGACGGCACTGGCTAATATTTATTGACTTTTACCAACTAAAAGAAAGCCGTAATTTTTCCTTTCTCGGTAGCAGTGGTCAATTTATACGTTGCGTAAGGTATAATTAGAAAAAAAAGGTAAGAAAGAATCCTCATAAATCATCCTGGAATTCTGTGCATTTCGAAAGGAACGTTTAATTATGTTAAAGACTACGGTGTCATCCTGGAAGAAGGGTGTTCCGAAAAAGATACAGAGAGTAAGAGAGAAAGGAAAAGAGCAGATGAAGGATAAGTTAATTCCTAAGAACTTAGAGAAGTCGAGACAATAGCTAAGGGAATCGTTCTACCCGAGCTTTCTTGCAATCTATCTCACCCTGTCGCACAAACTCGCGAAGAACCGTTGCATCCGTCCGTTGTAAAGGTTTTATTCACGGTACATTACCAGAAACCTAAGTACGGGGTAAAATAAATAGAGAAGAAAATTAGTGAGCTCGATTAAACTACCAACTCTGCAACCTCCTGGAAAGAGAGAGAAGAAGAAATAGAGAGAGACCATAGATACATCGCGACATTGACGAATGAAGCAGAGAAAAGTATCCCTTTACCCCCTTCTCGCGCTAGTTTCGCTCTTTCGCCCTTCTGCCACGTTGTGTATCCCTCTCTCGGTTTCGCCATTATGCTACATAATTTACCAGCGTCAGGGTGGTAGTGGTTACGCCACCGTCGGCAGTGGCAGACCACTGCCACCCCTACCGCCGAGTTAACCGACGAGAGAGCAGCGGTTGTAGAGGAACGAGGGTGCCGAAGGACCCTTTGATCCTGCAACTTCTACCCCTCCTACCCTTGACTCGAACCTGTGTTTGTATTGCCGTAAAAAGTGGGCCACCGGAAAAGGGCCCCTCCTACCGAAACACCCTAATCTTCAGTTCAACGCTTCCAATCGCTTTCCACGACCCTGACGCGCCGTTTCCGGTCGACCTCACTCTGCGGTTCTTGTAGATATCGAGCGTGTGGAGGTTCCTTGGCGATGTCGGATACTTGATTACTCTTTGTGCACGATAACAAGGATCGTTTGAACGGAGGCGCTTTGAAGAAGGATCGTGTCGTTCGGTAACTTTATGTATCGGGTAAAACGTAGCAAACTGGTCTATGGTGAACGTGTTTACAAGTTTGAAGAGGTTGACTGCTGATGAATAACGTTAGACGGTTTTTAGGTATATAAGTGACGAGTATCGATTTTGAAATTTTCCTTGTGCTGAGGATGATGAAGTTAATTTGAATGAGGGAGTGTTATTGTATTTTAAAATGAAGGGGTTGGGGATAAATGAATGATGTTGATGGGTAGGATCTTGTAAGGGTGATATTTTTAATGTTAGTTAACACGTTGATTGCCGTGGGGGTCACCGGTGACCGGCGCTATTGAATTCAATGAAATTTCAGATGACTTTGGAATTGTAATATTTCCGAATTTTCTAACACATTCGATGTTTAAGTAGTAGCTTTCTGCAAATAAAACCCTGCTGAATATATATCTATTTGTGTCTTTAAAGTTTATGCTTTACAAAAATGGGATTTTAATAGGAGAAGTATCACTTCAATAGAAATGATAAAACAAGTGAAATATCAGCATCATTCAACGTTTTAATGAAAAACAGGAGGGTGGAGAGGTACGACTTTTTTGACCGGTAAATGAGCCAGGTGATATTTTGGAAATATATATGGCTGTTAGCGAGACTGCTCAAGTAAAATTTAGTAGCTTGGAAAGTATATTTAAACCTCATAAAATGACTATAATTATTCCTTCGTTGAGTGCATATTAAGAGATAAAAAGCTCACGATTGCAGCAGATGTAGATGATTTAATCTGAGTATTTTTGTTCCGTGTGTTATCGAATTACCGAATGCGTTTAAACGTCAATTAGTTTTTTCTGGTATCGGACAGACAGATTTATTTTTTTTCACGGCTGAAATAGCCACACGCTGTTCGAGTTAGGTAGAAATATTCATTTCCAGGTCGTGCCACGGGAAATTTATATCTTTCGTGTGCTTTATGCTTCAGCGATAAGGCTAATCGCCTGAAATGCCATAACTTGCACCATAAAAAGCAGCGGACGACATTAACGTTCAAGCACTTGTTACAAGGTAGTACAGTGATTCTGACGTATATTACGCATAAATAACTTCATGCCCAGTGAATTTTACAATCACATAAAAGACTTGTCAATCGATGCTACAATACAAACTCGCCCTCTGTTCCCTCTCGTTTTCATTACAACAAATTACGCCTAATATGTTCAAATTTGCTGCAATTCATAGCAACGTTTCAACGATGACCGCAGTAAGAGCTGTATAAATAAACTATAAAATAAAAGATACACTACGAATAAATTTAAACCAAATTCATCGTCAATTCACTTATTGTCTATTAACTTAACGTCTACCTCTCGCCTTACGAATCAAAAAACACATAGAAAAGAACAAACCTAAGACAAGGTGTTCCTCTACCAGGCCTGAGAATTTTCCGAATTTTTTCGAACCACGCAAAGTCAATTCACACAATGACTAACCCTCGTTTGATCACGAGTGGTTGGTTATTTTTAGTTTGTACATTTTTTTTCACGTACTAGGCAAAGTAACGCAAAATTGGGCACAACGGTAAAATGGTAAATTCGGAAATTACCGAAAAAATTGGTACAGTGATTTGGTTGGGTTCAAATTCAGCAGCCAAATTCCGCCTAATGAGTGTCCTTCACGAAGTATTGTCTCAATTACGTTCATTATCGGTTGATGTTGGGCATGAAACACTTCCTTTGCCTATCAATTAAAAATATTAATATTTCCAAATTACGGAGCCTCCGAATAAGCTACTTTCCTGCTCGCAATAGTGATAAACTCTGGCGAAAGTGCGTCTTCCCGCGCTTTCTAAACTTTAGCTTTCTACAAATCTAGAATCCAATAACATCTGCATAAAGTGTAAAATATTGTAACGCAGCTTCATAACTAAACAACTCAAATATTACAAAATAATGTCTTTATTTTACCAGATCCAAGCTTCTTGCTCAAAGACAACTCTTGCCTCTCTATTAAATCGATATAAACAGTTGCAGTTCGTCGTTATCATTCTCATAATCGATATCAGATATAGGAGAGACAATTTCGTTACGATAATTCGTAATAATATCAACACGTAAAATGAGGCAAATTAGGCATTTTCCAACATCCTATCAAACACATAAGACTTCTGTGCGTGGCTCAAATCAGGGGAGCCTGTTTTAACACTTTGCCGTCCGCACGCCCCATCAAAATTTGTTTGCTTGGCGCCGGTAGGACTGTTTCAGATCATTCCTCTTGTCATAAATCGTCAAGTTTTACTAATCTCATCGTCAGTTCTCTTGAGTTTTTAATCCTGCCCCTCTATTTTCATGAAATTTCGAGGATATATATATATATATGTGTAAATAAATGTAAAATTTTTTTGTTTTATATATTTCTTTATTTATATTTTGCGCACGATACCACTGTGGTGTCGCCGGCCGTTGCGCGTTTGTTTTCGCGGGACATCACATTGGTGTCACCGGCCGGCAAAGCGTAAATATATATATGCTCACTCAAGAGGTGCCGTCCGAAACTACGAGCAAGTATAATTCCTAAGGTTTGCATCCGTAACAGTAAATCTAAACGAAATCTTTTTAAAAAATTCAGATGTAATCCAGATGAACGTCCTACGTATAGCCACCCCTAATTTTCTTTCAGACAAAGATGCAGTCACTTTATCAGAAACAATCATCCCAACTTTCCGCGGCTGATAACTAAATGCGGAAACCACTCGGTGTATTTCAATGGAGATATTTAGAATCCTCTGTGCGACCGGTTACTGAAGTTTCCTCGCAGTTGGACGTAGCTGATACTTTATCGCGTAACAAATGGTAGTTCGATCGTACGTAAACATTTCAGTTTCCCCCGCGCGTCATAGAATGTATGGCGTTACGGAGTATCGTAACTGCAGCTGCGCTTTTCGTTTCGCGAGATATGGAATTAATAGAGAACCGCTTTGCGAAACCCTCCATGCTCGAGTTACTTGCACTTCCATCGTAAACATATAAATACAGTTGGCCGCATTATGAGATACCAACCACGACTAACTATGCCGCTTTGATAAATGAATCGGTAATTTTGGGAGCATTTTGACCACCGGTTTATAACTTCGTAATACATACCGCGGGCAGTTAATGTTTATTGCTGGTTACGATATGTTGCTGATTTTGTGATGATGTTACATCGGTCGGGAAGTATCGGTAGGCTGGTCAGTAATGTAGTTAATTATGGTTTTAGAGGAAAAATCTGAATCGTGTGGGGTGAAATACAAACTTGTAAGGGGAGATGCTATGTGGAAAAGTAAATGGAAGAAGTAAAATAATAGTTGTCTATTTTTTCATATTTATTCTATTATTCATATTTTAGATATTGACAATAGATCTGCCAACGATTAATATAGTATTTTATAAATATTAAGAAAAATATGTTAGCGGAGAAGAAACGAAAAAAGTGGAAAATTTTATCAATTTCCTCCCTTTTAATTCCCACGCTGGATGGTTGTAAAAGAAACAGCATTAGAACTTGAGAAATATTTACAAAAAATTCAGAACAAGTCGTTTTAACTATCTTAATATACAATTTGATGTGTTTTAATTACTCTGGTAGATCAGTGTCGATATTTTCAGTAAATAACATTTTTTGGCTAGCTGAAGTTATAAGTAACTCTGTTACGTAAATTTCAAATGTAGGATGCAGTTAGCATTTTTATAAAATTGATATTCCGAAACGGATAAAAAAGTTCTATAATCGTGATAAAACTTATGGTATCGCATTAAAATACAGACACTAGTTGTTAAAGGAGGATGAAAGATCCACGCATTTAAGCTGTTCCAGGGAAGTTGAAAATTCGATTATTAACGATAATCGTGAAATCTAAAAAATCTCGTAAATTAAAGATAACTGTAGACTTCCATCTTTTCAATGTTTCGCCCAAATCCAAGGTGTGCAAAATCTAATCCGATCGTAAAAGTTTAACGTTTCAACTATTACGGATTGTGCGTATCTGCAAATTGCGAATATTGCTGTATCGAAGAAAAAGTGGGAGAAAAAGGGAAATAAATAAAAGTTTTATTGCACGTATTTTAATACCGCAGAGAACAGAATATAGGGGAAATGTTAATGTGTAAAATATGCAATCTCGAAAGTATGTACGCGTAATCTCGCAAATATTTATACAACAACTAATAGAGAGTTTATGAACAAAAATACAAAGTTATTCAGGATGTACTAAATTGTGCTTAATTACGTTTTGATGTTGTTCCATAATAAACAGACGTGAAGAGTGCCTTTAAATTGTTGCAAAAGTTCGTACACGAGAACAGGGATTTTTTGAAAGTGATTCTTCGTGCCGAAGGCAATTAAAACAACTACCTGCATTATGCAACGGCAAAATAAATTTCCAAAGGAAAATCTGGGTAACTACTATTGTTCAACGAGAGCGCACTTGAACCATTATAATTGCTCGAATTTTTTACATTCTATTTTTTATTGTTATTAAAAATGTCTGACTCTTTCCAGACCGGTCGTCTTACGAATAGTATTCAAGTGCTGCGGTAAAATTTGTATGGAAGACTTGACTATAATAATTTGTTGACAAGGATGAAACAAAAGTACACGTATTTTGAGTACATCGTAAAATTATCATGAAATACAGAATCATTTGCGACAAACGTAATAATTAATTTCATTTTTGGACCTCCTAAACTCGGTAATTAATTTGTCTCTCGGCGACTTATGTCCGATGCAGTTTTGAAAATTATGGTCACTCTTTGATCTCGGCCATTGGAAAGCGATATTTTTAAACTAAAATTATCGTATTTGTAACTTTAACTGTAGGTATATTCATTAATATATTAAAGCAAGGTCTCGAATACGGTCAAAAGGACATTGTTATTTTTGCGGAGTTTTATTTCCATCGATGTTCATTTTGAGCTTATACGAAAGGACGAACCGACGATATGGAATGCTGAATTTAAAAATTTGTTTCCTCTGGCTAACAAATTGACTATGGATCAAAAACATAAATTACTTAAAACATTTTTCTGCAACAGAACACGTTAGACCGGTTTCTAATTTTAAAAACCGATACGGAATGTATTATTCTGAAACTTAGGCGGCACTTAATCCAAACTGAATTCAACTTGGTTCAATTTGAACCAGTTTTACATTACAAATAAAAATTACAGTGTTAATTTAGTTCAGCATATTTTACACCAAAATGCACACTATTTTCAGTCACCCAAAATAATTGAACTCAATAACAACTGCATAAAACAGTCCACCGCTTGATAAACATTCCCAAAGATATGAATTTAAGAACTCAGATATTTAATTACTTGATCTGACAGTTTAACATCGTGCCACGTCTAGAACCTTTACAAGCTAAATGCACCACCACACCAATAATATAAAAAAAAATACCAAAAAGGTTAAAAAAATACATTTCTCCCCTCATAAAACAAATCATATTTCATTAAATTACAAATTTTTTATCTGATAAAAATATAATTCCTCTCTATTTTTTTCCATTTTTCGTCGAATTCATATCAAGCGTTTGACCTGCGTTCGGGATATATACACGTCATTGCATAATTTTAATTTCGCATCCAACGAGGAAATTTTAAAAATTAAATTTCAAAGTTGAACTCATTGAATAGAATATGGATAAAAATTACGTAATACTTCCATCGACAGACATTCAGCGTACACCCGTGCAAAATTTAACGCCAGACAGGTAAACATAGCGTTCGTAGTACATCATTCTCTGGACGTGTAAACACGTCCAAGGGACTTAAAGGGTTAAGAACGTTGACCGAGCTTCCCGAGTATTCTTCGCTTGTTTTGTTCACTTTCCTCGATGGAAGCGTGAAGGAGGAGGAGAAAAAGGAGGATAATGTAATAGGAGATGCGATGTTCGTGCATTTACGCGTTCACGATGTGCGTGGAGGCGAGAAACGAGAAGCAACGACGAACAAATCTGCTCAATCGAATGTAAATAATGCTCGATCGGCGTAGCAATACCGTTCACTGTCATCCTCTCGGTCGTGCTCTAGCCATAGCCGATGTCGTGACCCGCGTTGCCATCGTCGTTTTCCATCTACGAGATCCTTTTTCCCTTTTCCACGCAACTAGCGCGGAATGGCGGAAGAAAAACACGGCATAATCGTCGTCGGAAGTCTTGCCCGTTGAACTTCGCTGCTGCATCGTGAAAACGATTTAACGGACGAGAGGAATGTATTAACGTTGGAAAGGATTTTGCATGGTTGTTAATTGAAATTCTCCAAGTTGGACAATTTAAGGAAATTCTTGAGAAATTTTGTCGATTGGATAGTCGCTGGTATAAAAATGCTAAGTGAGAAAAAGCAGAATGAAACGAGATAAAACCGAAAAAGTGTGGACTTTGCATTCGTGTGTCCTACGCTTGCATCACAAAATGCAAATAGGGAGAAACGAGAATTGGGATGTTCTAATGCACCTCTTCCGAGTTGGATGCATTGTGCTACGCTGTTGCGAATTTTTCCCTCTTTCTTGTGAATTATTTCTTGCATATTACGAAATTTTCGTACAATCGTGAATTTTCATTGAATACTAAAATTACCGACGTTGTATCTACTACAATGTAAATACACGTAAATAATAACCGCTGTAGAAAAAGAAGAATGAAGAAATAAAAAAGATTATTAATTAACTGATTCAGGTTTTATAAAATGGAAGTGAAATAACTACTCTACGGCTTACTTATCAATTTAAATAATTCTTAGAAAAAAATGTTGTACCAGTCTTTTGACCGGCTTGGTAGATTTAGTGTCAATAATTTATTTATCATTGTTGTATCTCAAGATTTTACTCTTTGCAAATCGACATCATTTCTAGGATAAATTAAGCAACCATAATTTTCCACTACATTGGCAAGTTTAGCGCTAAAATATTCGATATTCCGACACAATATAACACCGATCCTCGCTGTAACTCAACCTGCACATTTCGCTGTTTTTCTACCTCGTATAAAAGCGATCGGCACTTAAGCTTGAAAACACATTCAGAGATGTCGGCTGGGAAATGTATTATGTGAAACTGCGGTTGATACGTTCGTCGAAATCTTAAGTGCGCACGTGGAAGCTCTCTCCTCTCTTGGGCCGCTAAAGTTCTCGAAGACCCGACCGAGAAGAAAAAAGAACGATGTGTAGAAAAGAGAATAGGAAGAGAAAGAGAGTATAGAACGAAAAGGGAAATGATGGACTTTTTGCAGCGAGTGGTCCTTCAAAAGAGGCAGAGCCATACGCGCGCGATGGCCACTTGGCGCGATGAAACGTCAGAAGCCAAAACTGCAGCTGCAACTCGGAAAAAGCGTGCACGATGCACTCGTAACTGCAGCGACGATAATGCCACTCCGCGAATGCATCCAAAGGGAACTGACGAAGCGTCAGAATTTCAAAAGCTGCTTTTGACTGAAATGCATTGCGGGAAACCGTGTTCCCGTTTCTTTATCCCCCTTTTTTTCTCACAGCGTTCCTCTTTCTCGCAACGTCCCGCCGTCTAACGTTGCCTATATTTTTTTTTTACCCTACCCTTGCCATCTACTCACCTCTGTCCAAGATCGAAATGCACCTATGCACGTACGAGCATTCGAATGTGTGTACATGACAGCTTGAAATGGACAAATCCCGTTCCGCGGAAATCTGGACATATCGCTTTGGCATGCTCCATTTCCATCACACGTTCGCCATTCTTCGCTTGATTTATAAGAAATTTCGAAAACGGACAAATAATACGGGAGTCCTCAAATTGACATTGAACCATGCTTCATCAATGTGTAATACATGTCGTGAAGTAATATTACATGGGATGTTGTATGGTTTGGAAATATATTTCATGGTAGGAATTGTGTAATTTATGTGGGATACAGATTCGTTCGGCGGCTACGTATTAGCAATAAAAGTATCGATGTTATATCTACTAAAATTTTGATATATCAAGTGAATACTTTGTGAAAGGAGAAATTGATAGATGGTCAATTAATTAATTTAGGTTTTATAAGATAGAAGTGGAATATTTTATTTTATGGCTCTCATGCCAATTTATATGATTTTTAGAAAAATTCGGAATTGGTTGTTTTGGCAACGTGTTAACACTAGAACTACTGACGTTATATCTACTAAAATTTAGATATATGAAGTTAGTACTTTGGGAAAAGGTAAATCAAGAGGTGAAGTAGATGATAAGTGAATTAATTTAGGTTTTATAAGATAGAAATGGATCAATTTAGGTAATTTTTAGAAAAATTCGGCACCGATATGAGCGTTTTGGTAGGTTCTGTGTTAAATATCGTTGTTGAGTGATGAAAATAGATATTAAAAAGGGATCTTTTAATTTAATAAAGTAAGCAGCGCCGATTAAACAATTGTTCAACTTAACGTTGTGCCGAGTTTATTCACTTTGGTGTAAGCGTACTTTAAACTGTCCCTAAGGATCCAATACTTCTCGCCCTTTCAGCCCTTTTCTTCTTCTCGTGACGGAGAAAAAGAGCACGACAAATACTGGAGACCTTAAGTTTTCAGAGACCACTTGACGTTTTCCAGAAAGTCACCAAACTTCTGGCGTCGATTGGGAAAGAAGTTAATTCCATTCTTCCTCAGCGTAATTACAAACTCATTAATCACTTTTTACACACTAATTCCTATGATAACAATAATATAATTTTGTAGCTTCACCATGTAATCAAAGAACTTTAAATTACTCGACATCGAAGCTTTCCATTTTCCCCCAATTTTCAGAATATATTACAACACAATATTCGTTATAATTTAACCGATACACCAACACGATGAAACTTCAAATTACAATTAAACAACATCGTCCAAAATTAACATTTACATACAAAATAAATTCCTTACTCTAAAACCATTTCCTCTACCAGCACATTCTAATGTAAACCTTTGATACAAATCCCTGCACGTGACAGTACGAAATTAATTTACAATAACAACTTGTCTGCAAAACCCTTCAACTTCCTCTCGAATTTCCCACCTAAAGTACGTTCAAAAACAGTCATTATCAATTTAACAAAATCATTGAAACTTTTACGATTTACAAGTTTTCAACAGTAAATTCATTTACTCGAATCTCATCGTTTCCAATGGTTTCTTGAAACCGATGTATGAGTGAAACTCACGAAATTAGGAGGATTCAACGTCATCAACGACGTCTTCGAAGGCTGCAGCGACGAGTACACGCTTCATCTGCAAGAGGAGGAGCTCGAGTATCAAACGTTTCACTGAAGCAACCCCATCCACGTAACGTGCTATGCCTCAATTAATATCGCCACCTGCACCTACCTTAACCGTAATCTTCTTCCTTACCTTCAGACCAGATCCTATATCCAATCAACAGCATACGCTTGGAATTCTACCGTGATGGACCGTCTAGTTTGCAGCCATAACGTTACCGTTAAACGAGCTGACGACAGCAGAATTAAGAAGGCAAATTGCGAGACGTGTTAAAGAAAATTAAGGGACTCCATTATCAGCGATGATAACGTCGTCGGAGTTGAGAGTTTACGGAGGTTTTTAAACGTCTAGCGATATTATGTGACGGGTATACGAAGAGGAGCTCTAATCAGAGAGCAATGATATCATTTGGGAATTTAAATGGTTTGTTGCATCAAAGTGGGTAAAGGGATAATGTTGTAGTATCGTAATTTTTTAGAGATAGGAAGTAGCTTATAATTAGTGAGTGTTGATCCATTTTGTATAAGTGAGTTTAGAAAACATGGTTTGGAAAGTGACGAATTCCAGAACTAGCGCGAATGATTAGCCTTTGGGTATGGAGAAAATGAGTGAGTGCAATGGAGAATGTATGGTGTGAGAAAGAGTATCGAGGGTGGATGCGAATGTGAATTTTTGGGAGAGCTAGTTGAGACACGTAGTTGAAAAAGAGACACAGTGGAGACAGGTAGAGATGAGTGGAAAGCAGTGAAAAGTAAAATCTTGAGAAGAGAGAGAATTTAAGAGAGTGTGAATTAGAGTATTTAAAATTATTATATTTAGTGAAATTCTTTATTTTATAGTTTTATGTTTAGTCTACGATATCATTAGTTTAGTATGTACAGCCTTTAATTAGTGAAGAATATCTAGAAAATAAATATATATAGGTATAGAGAGATGATATTCTACAATATTGATGTTGATTTCTTTTTAGCGATGATGAGAATAGAGTTAAGAATGGATGAAGATTGAAAATAATTACGAAGATATAGTTACATGGCTGAAATGAAGGATTTGATCATATGTTTTTATAATGTATAGTGTTTTAATGCGCAAGGTGTAGCGAATTGTATTACATGTTTTATTTTTAACCTTGCTGTTCTACTAGAGTCCATATAACCCGAAATGGAAATTATATTTTAACAGATACTATGTTTCTAATTATCAGTTTTAGATATTCAATGTATTTATTATTTACATCTACATGTTTTTATATTTTATTTAGAGTGTGAACCTTCGTTCTCCGTGTCACTATCACTGGAATGAATATAAATGCGGAATATAAATAAACAGTATGTTCACTAGTATGTCCCATTGGTTTTTGTTAGTATTCTTATTTTAATTGCATTCAATTAATTATACTCATCATTGTATATTATATACACAAATTGTAGTGGGAGCGATGATAGATATGGAATTAGAGGATTGAATTTCCAACTAGTGGGTTCAGATTCAAAGCTCATTCAATATATCGTTTGTTATATCATTTATTATGTTATACTCACGTACATTATATCATTGCTGATTTCGAATCAAACTAAAATTGTAGGTCTTGGGCCAAATAACAATAGCAGTTAAAACCGAAATGTAGAACAATAGTAAATTTTATACTCAACAGGATATGCAGCTACATATCCAGACAATAACATCATCACCCCTATAATAAATTACGAGGTTTGATTATTATGTTTAAATAAAATCATGCATATCTCAGTTTAATTACCCGTAACGAAGTAATTTCAGGTCAGTGAAAATTCACAATATTAAAGTTTGTCGATAGAAAGTAATTACTATTTATATGAAAGCAGAAAGCATTGTGCTTAAATAATATCGTAGATTTTATAATTTAATTTACATCAACAAAAATTCTCCCGACAAATTTTTTATTAAATCGTAGGCTATTAAAAGGGCTAAAAAAAGGAGTGTGTTCTGAATAATGTAAAAGACGGACCACCGCACGGTAATTGAATAAGCAATTTCTGAAATAAACGCTCTCTAATTGCACCGCTGGTCCTGTAAGTGGAGTAATTCAAGTCGCTTATAATACATTCGAGAGAAACGGGGAAAATTGAGAAAGAAAAAGAGCCGCGCGTGGAAAAGACACGGAGAAAGCGAAGATACCGAGGAGTATTTTCCTACGACGTAACGGAAAAGGGATCGTTTAAAGAAAACACACAGTAGAAATAAAAGAGGAGAGTTGTTTGAGCCAGCAACAATGCTGGGAAAACGTACCGTGCATATTTCTCATATCTTATCGTAATGGCTGCCGGTACTAAGAGAAAATTCGCCCGTTCGAGATGACGCGTGTACGATGGCTGAAGTACTTGTCTGAACGATAACGTACGCATACTACTTTCAGGAGAATGGTAACGACATCGCAGGAGCATCAACATTACCAATAATTTCTCTCTATTTATGAAAGTATCTTATGCTAGTGGTAACTTTATATTAACACTAAAACTACAGGCATGAAATCTACTATATTTCGATACACTAAATGTGATCTGTGGAAAAAGAGAAATTAGGTGGTGAAAAAAATGATCAATTCAGTAATCTGTATTTTATAAGATCACCGTAGAATATCGGTTCTATAACTATCCTATAAAATTGGAGAACTTTTGGAAAAAATTGAGGACGAGTCATTTTGACCTGCTTGGTAGATCTACTGTTAAAGTGAAACGTTTTGTTACATTCGATTCTGCAGAAACAACTTTGATTTATGAGTATATTTCTACTTTTTTTTCTGTTGCTTATTTGACTCATTGATGTATTATGTACTCTTGTTTTTCCTGGAATTACGGTAATAATTATAATGGTATGTGTATGAATATAAATGTTAATACAAATATTAACGATAATAATAATAATGTTGATGAATATAATAATAATAATATTGTGCTCTTTTCAGGCATTGATTTGTACTTTTGTCCACGCAGAATTTATTTCTCTATAAAATAGTAAATTACGCTTTTAGCATAGACAATTTAAATAACAAGCTTCGCATTTTCCGCGACTTTTCGGCACGTACTCGTGTGTAATGAACACACGTAAATGTGACGAGGCAGTTGCGAGTTAACTTTGCGTGTAAATTTTTTTTACCGAAAAATGAGCTTCTGATTTACGTACTGGATTATCGTCCACTGCTGTTCCATTAATACTTACCCCTCTCTCTCTCTCTTTCTCTCCCTTTCTCGGCATTTTCCTTTTATTTTTTTTTAAATCAATAAAGAAATTGGGTTATACAGAGTCAGCCTTTACACGGGAAATTAAATAACTCTCTTACTTGATATCGCGAGATTCAACGATAAAAAGAAATTCCACGAGGATTTATCGTCGACCCTTTCATCGCGAATTTCCATATTCGATCTTCGTTTACGATAGATCGGCGGATAGTAAAACAATAAATTACCGATAAAAATATTCATTGGTCATTACCAGCCTCGTATTATCGGATCCGTACATCTCGAACGCGGACACGGCATTAATAATTAAATGTAATTCCAGTAAATTACACGTTACTTCCGGCAGTAAGGCTCACTAACAGCACAATGACACGAAATGTAACGCATGGTGTATATACGTATGTATAAACGTACTCGACGTACGTACGTACGTTAGCTACAGACTACATCTGAAAATCTTCCCCCTCGGCACGCGCGGCCCATTTATTTGTCCCTTTCAAATTGTATTTGTATCTGATTACTACCTTCGAAACTATTACAGAGGAAGCGCTTTGAACGCTAATTACCAATAATTACCATCAGCCCGCTTCGATACGTGCTCATTACCACGTTTATCTGCGTTTCGCGATACATTCGCCGTGACACGCATTAACACGACATTATTCGCGCCCATTAACGTTTCCCTCCCTCTTTCTCTATTTCCACTTCCGTTTCTCTCTCTCTGTGTATGTTGATTTCTCTTTTTCAATATCTCTCATACCCTTTTTCTTCTCTTTTCTGAAAAAAAAAGAAGAAGAATGTAATATTTTTCCGTCGTAAAATAGCGAGAGGATTTACGAGTTGAATTTTAGCTACGATCTCCATTAACGATCGAATTTAACGCAACACCGCAACTCTGCCGGTGACGATAAAACACGCTCGGCATCACCCACGCCTGGTGTATAGGGAAAAGGCGAACAAAACGCGATCGTGAAACATGTCGCACGCGTTTCTCACGTCTTATCATAACTTCAAATCGCGAGCGTTTGCGAGAGGCGCCACGACGATGCACGATCGGCCCGTTAACGTATGCACGTCGTTTCCGACGCTACGACAGACGGATACCGTCGCCCTCGAACCTATCGGCTAGTCTGATATCACCTCACGACCGAGCATGTTCCAAGTTGCGATTGAAAATCGACATTCTGGAAGATGATCGTTACGTACGGTGTGTCTTGAATTTCTCGACGGAGGATTGAAAGAATTTTTCATAGATTTTTTACATTTTTGTTTCTTGGAGGAAGGTCATTTTTTTAGGAATTTTAACCCTTTGCAATCGGAACCATCTGTGATATTATTTGTTAGAAATATGGCGGCACTTTACTATTTCATATTTTGTATCATCTCAATAGAAAAGTTCAGGTAAATATACATTTCTTAAAATGTTGCGGTATAATAAGTTCATCGTCTGTAATTGATAAGAAATTCGAAGGTCCCCTTAGAGGGGCATCAGAGTTCAAAGACTTAAAATACTTTTACAGTCGTTTGAAAACCTTTGATAGAAGTTAGAAATTTTAATATATCGTCGATGATTCTTCGTAATTTCTTTTGTTGCTTCGATTTCTTCTTTATCATGTTTCTTTTATCGCGTCGTTTTCTTTTTATTCCATACCTGAATTTATCGCAAAATGGGCAAGTAACTGCGTCAAAATGAAGTACTCTAATCGAACGATAAATTTTGGTGCCACATTCTTTACTTTTGGCTCGGATCGAATTGAAAATCCAAGGAACGTATTTCCACGGCTTATCGGTCACTCCTTGAGAATGTATGCATATCGTTAAAACGGAAATTCATCGGTGCTCAAACTGTCGTATAAAGTCTACATCGTCAAATTCTTCGTGCGAGGAAAAATCATTTTACGCCGTCTCCAAGACAAATTCTTCTGTACAATTCCAACCTCGGCAAATCCGGCGAAGGTTCTTTCGCGAAATGGTCATGCCTAACGAGGGACTTTCCTATCTGACACAGATTTATTAGATACCTTCCGGCATGAGAATTCGTTGACGGCGAAGCTACGGTGGGATCTTCCGTGAGAAAGCAGGATATCGTGCGGTGAGCTTTGTGGTCCATAAAGGGTTTGCATGTGCAAGGTGTACCGCCGAAACAAGGTTACGTACTCTTCGATCGTACACCCCTTGAATACGGCAACGCGAGCTTTGACTTATGTAAAAACATTGGGTATACTTGCTGCCTTGGTTTTTTTTATCAGATTTGCCAGAGGAAGCGCGATATTCCATGAACTCTCTTGTATAAATTAATAGTTTGAGTGGTAAGGGTGTTTTAAAAAAGGAAAGTATTTAGCATGATCTAATTATGCAACAGTTATTTACTAAATATCGTTACTAAATCTACTGTAGTATCGCGTGAGTGTATGACTGTTGAGTGTGTATGGATGGGTATGTATGTGTGAATGCAATCGACGTTTGTTTCTCGAGCTCGTGTGGCTGCAGGAAGAAACGAAGGGGCAGTTCTCCTCGATCCCTTGTACAGTGTGCTTATTATCAGTATTTCTCTATTATTCTCCATTATTAACCCTTTTAGTGCCAACCGGAAAAATTGATTGAATTAATGAAAAATATAGTTGCGAATAAAAAGAATTGTCATTTGGCGATAGTTTCATATAGAATACGCAATATAGAGCATAAACCCTGTATTTACAAGTACCTGTCATAAAATTAGTGATATCTTATTGGAAAAATGAATATTAACCCTGCGATACCCAGTGTTAGTACTATTGTTAACGACGATATATCGTCGTCCGGCACTAAAAGGATTAATAACCAATAAATACTTTTTGTTTTATTTTTATTATTAATCACCAAACATCATCTTTTTATTTCACTACCATATCCTATACTACCCAAATATTCAAGTCTGGAGATGTAAACTCCTTCTTTAGAAAATAACTCATGTCATGGTAGAGGTCAATTATAGTAAAAATTTTATATTTGCATGATATTCTACTGTCATTAATTTGTTTTGAACTCCATTCTCACCTTCTTGCATATGACGTAGCAATTGCTGATGCAGATCACCTAAGCACCATCCTTTGTTGTTGTTCAGTTTACAAATTAAAACAGAAAAAGTACACTAACTACTTAACACTTGAATATTTAACCCTTTACACTCCAACCCTTTGCATATCCCACCAGAGGGGACATCATAAGTCTACCATGTCACTCGGTTGCTCCCTCTAAGAGGATCTCCGAATTTATTAGGGATTACAAAGTATGAACTTATTAACGTGAACTTTTCTTTTGAAATGGCACAAGATAAAAAATAATAAAGCACTGCCACGTTGCTAACAGATAACATCAAAGTTGGCTCCGAGTGCAAAGGGTTAAATCTAATGGTCCAAACTTCTCCGATACAAAATAACTCATATCTCAGGGAAGATCATTTCTAGCAACAATTATTGTTGAATAATTTTTCTTCTATGATCGCTATGAATATTCATTAATTTCACTCAAAATTAGTTTGAGGGTATTCGAGGTTGTAAAGAACAAGGAAGGAACGCAGTCCTAGGAATGAAACGCATTAGACGCCCTTATCGTAACGATGTACTTGGTGCGAGAGAAAATTGTACACGTACATGGAAAACGATGCTAGGTTAACCGAACAATGCAACGACTCGCCATTTCCGCCCTCGTCGGCGACGATGCTGTCAGCGTAAAACCCCTGGAACGTACTACAGGCTTCATTAGCCGTTGTGCAACGTTTCAGTGCATCGCGTGGTGACAGCATGAGGGCATCTAACGATAACAATCTCAGATGATTTTCCTTGGAATGCTATTCAATTTAAGGAATTTTCAGGAATAACGAAAAGAAAATCAGCTATTTAACTTTCGAAATTCGAACATTATCATTTAAGCCAAAAAAAAGAATTGTTGGATATTTCAATTCCTGGCTCACAATTTTACTTTTGAAAATATTTAAATGATACGATTTTAATTCAATTGTTGCTTCGTAATTCTGCTTTGATGGGAGAGCCATTTTCTTCGGTTTTATGTAGATTTCAAAGCACTGATTAAAATTCGTATTTAGTCTCAGTTATTTTCTGAGAATATAATTATACTATAACTGATAGTATAATGATTGATTCTTTCTAATTCTTGGCAACTCTCAATTTCTTAAGTTCTTTTGTTCAATTTTTCATTGAAAAAGTATGATAGTACACCATAGGGCAAGAACTTGAGATAGGCGAATGAAATTTATCAAATGACCTCAAATTTAATCTTCATATCTTTAATTTCTTTCATATACATACCTAAAAATTTCAAAAGAAAAGAAAAGAGCAGTTTTATATTTGTTTTCATAGAATAGATTTTTCCAACATTAATTTCTTATTAACACTAGAACTACCAGACCAGTCAAAACGACTGGTACACAATTTTTTCAAAAAATTCTCCAAGTTTATATAAGAGTCATTGAATAAATATATTACATCTATATCAATAAACATAAATCACCCAATCGATCAAATTTTTCCGCCGCTCGATTCCCCCTTTTTTAAAGTACTTATTTAATTTATTAAAATATGTTGGATTTGACGCCGGTAGTTCTAGTGTTAAGTACTAAAAACCTGAGAGTATTGGATCGATGAAATGAAACAGATACTGCCACGATGATACTGACAATTTGGACAAACGAGAGAATTCACAGCAACAGACACGTGCCATTATCAGGGATAACGTGGCCGAGGATTTTGCAAAGGGAAAATCTGCTTTGGGAACGGTCAGCAAGCCGCCTGAACGTTCACGCATGCACGCTACTTCCTGTGAAAGGAAACATCGTGACACATTCAGGGTACCGTTGAACTATTCCGTGGCCATTTCAGTCATCGGTTCGTACGTCGATGCAGGGAAACGCATTCAATGTACGCGTGCCGATTAGAGGAACTTGCACGCGAGGAAGTTGAATGAAATATTTTATGACATTTATGAGACTTTTAACAATGCCCGAGAAACTGCTGTACACGTAATGCTTCTCTTCATTTTTTCTGTGAGTAAACGTAGTCATTTAACGGGGAAACTTATCGACATGATGGACGTCCATTAGAAGGAAATTGTTGGAAATAAAATTCAGATCTGATGGCAAATAATGAGGTAGAATTTTCTTCTTTTTACTGGAATTTATTTCTTTGAATTTTATATATCTAATAATTGTTAGAAACGTAAAATGTACAGAGCCTTGATTAGGAAGTTTTATCATGAAATCTCAAAAAAGCTTGTTTGTTTGCAACGCTTGGGTATCTTTTTAATTATCTCTATTCAACAATTAACTCTGTTAAGGTCTAGAATTTTACAACGTGAGTACATCTATACAGTGTTCTCTATTCTCTGAAAAATATTTTAATCAACATTTACTATATTTTATTTCATTATCACGCGAAAAATTTTCTAATTAAAAATAATGCAACTCGATACTCAGAAAATTACATAAATAATACTAAGTAAAAAAAAAAAGAAATACTTTACTAAAATCCTCTTTAAAATTCAGTGAAACCAAGCGTTGAAACCATTTTCAGAACTATCAATCACTCTTCGCATGATAAAACCGAAACGTCCGCTGTTCTCTACGCCAATCCAAACGATACTTTGAGTACTGACTCGAAACGAGGTACATCAAAACCAAAAAAAAAAAGAAAACGCCCGATATACGTGAAAAGTTTTCCACCAATGTAGATAGAAGCATGATGCTCTGGTACTCTTTTGGAATAATTAATCGTCCAGCATCGAAAACAGTCTAGAACGATAATGATCCACCGATAGAAACTCGCGGATTTCCCATTGGAAATGCGAAACTCTTTTCCACATAGAGAAAAGTCGATCGTTCGTATAGCACAAAGTTGGATAATAACACGCACATCGTTCCTTCGAAAGCAGTTCGGAAAAGGTAGCGGGACTTATCGGGAATATCGTTTATCGATACTCTTTCTGCATCCGTGCAACAGTACTCACAATCAGAGAAAAGATGATACTTTAATATCGCGGCACGATGTAGCAGCAAAAATAAGCTCCGTATCTGCTCTTAATCGTAGAGGAAATAATGTCGCGAGGGATGTGACATTTGGAAGAAATATTTCTGTGATGTTGATTCATCGTGGAACTTTCGTTCGATGGAAGGATTTTTGAGAAGATATGTTTGAATTTTCTTCTGTTTCGTCTTTGTTATTTGATTGTTATTGTGGAATATTAGTTGCATGCTTTTGGGTCACGGGAAATAGAAGACCTGTCTTTCCTGTGACTCCTTGTTTCTGTAGAGAATAGCTAGACATTAAATGGCGAAAGTAGAAATTGACCAGTCCTTCCTACTATATTTTGTGCTACAAAGCAAAGTTAATAGCATAAATATAATTTTACAATCTCAATTTTTCTAATACATATTGATATTAAAATGACCAAGGATGTCAGAATAACTGGTTTCCATTTTTTTCTCAACTTCCTCAAACTGGTAGAGGGTGGCAACTAGTAAATATTCCACTTCTGTTTTATAAAACCAAAATTATTCAGTTGGTCCTCTATTTTACGATTTTTCGTTTTCAAGGAAAGTTTTAACTTACTAGGGATGTCCGAATTTCTAAGTTCCATTTTTTTCTACACTTCTCTAAACTGATAGAGGGTGCCAACTAGTAAATATTCCACTTCTGTTTTATAAAATCGAAATTAATCAGTTGGTCGCCTATTTTACGATTTTTCGTTTTCAAGGAAAGTTTTAACTTACTAGGGATGTCAGAATTTCTAAGTTCCATTTTTTTCTACACTTCTCTAAACTGATAGAGGGTGCCAACTAGTAAATATTCCACTTCTGTTTTATAAAACCCAAATTACTCAATTGGTCCCCTATTTTACGATTTTTCGTTTTCAAGAAAAGTTTTAACTTACTAGGGATGTCAGAATAACTAATTTCCATTTTTTTCCAAACTTTCCCAAACTGATAGGGGGTGCTAACTAGTAAATACTCCACTTCAATTTTATAAAACCGAAATTACTCAATTGGTCGCCTATTTTATATTTTTTCGTTTTCAGGAAAGTTTTAACTTACAGGAAGAACAATGACAAATGTTAAGTAATCATTTGCACGGAATTAGTTCTGGCATTGAAATCTGGAAACTACAGATTCGAAATATTGCTAACGACAAAAATGTATCCCGTAGATATTTCAAATCCTTCGAACAATGTTGGAATCCGTAAACGTAAAAGCTCGACAGCACAGTTGGTAAAAAAAAGCAGTGTGTGAAATGCCTTTTACATTGTCGCACGTGTAGTCCGTTTTGCGATTGAACACACGCGATGTCCTATGCACCAGTAGAGAGGGAATATCGGAGATATCGTTTAACGATACCGTGCGATACGATCACGAACTGATAGACAACGAATATCAGGCACTATCACGCAAAGCTCCCAACACGGAAGAACCGTATAGGTGATCGTTGATATCCTCGAAAGCGCGAATTGGAGAAGTGAGTTTTGCCGACAGATAAGTAAAACGTACAAAAATACTCGATTTACGAGCTAGGAGAATGAGTAATATGTTGCGTCTGTCTTGAAAATTGATACATAGATTCTACCCTCCGTCGATTCGAAAAAATGCTGATATTTTCAATGAAAGGTACAAATTTTCAGAACAAGATGATAAATTTTGTTTGGTAATATTGATTATTTAGAGAACACTGATATCATTGGTAACTGTGAGGTTGTGTAGAGTACGTTATTTGACACAGTTTTCATTTTCCAGATATTTTTGTAAACATTTCCAACGGTAGATTTTACTTCGTAATTAAGCTCAACGTGACAAGTAAGAACCACGAGAATTCTAACCCGGGTCATTAAGAAGCAGGGCAGGTCTGATCGCAGTAACTAATGACCCATAACAAAGAAGGGGGCAGACTCGCGAAGAAAAGACCTTCCCCTGAAAGTAGCGTGAGATATGAACAATCAGAGACCCTAAAAGTCAAAATAATTAAGAAACAAAATCTAAAATAAACCTCCATAAATCTTAAGTCACTCATATAAAAAAAGAAACCCCAACGATAAAAACCTCTCGACTCTACATCCCTAAATATCAAA
The DNA here is from genome assembly GCA_910591515.1 of Cerceris rybyensis. Taxonomy (NCBI): domain Eukaryota; kingdom Metazoa; phylum Arthropoda; class Insecta; order Hymenoptera; family Crabronidae; genus Cerceris; species Cerceris rybyensis. The sequence goes on from OU342790.1 coordinate 15,324,794, forward strand.
CACATATCCTTCAATTTCTCCCCCACCAACTCATACTTACAAAAACACCATTAATATAAATTAACCGAAATTCTCCTTGTCATTTCAAGGATATCTTGTAACCTATAAATATTTAAGTACAAATATACACAAAAAAACCATTACTACCAATGAATCCAAACCTCTCCTTGATCATCGTCCTCAACATATCTTTCCAATTTGCATATTAAAACACATGCTCCAGGCGTTTATACTAAAGTACCGTTAATAAATCACAGTACACAGAACTGTATATTCCACAACAAAATATCATGAAAGTAAAACCGTCTGATGCCTATTGTACAAACAAGCCCCTCGGTTATCTCGAGATGTAAGCCGTCCTACGCAAGAAGGCCGCAGGACATAGGACTCTCACAGAGGTTGGATTCCATACACGGGAATGCCAAGAGAGAATGGAGGTCCTGGATGGAAGTCCTGCTTAGGTGTCCTGGATAAACGAGGAACGAGCTAGCCAGAGATCACCGGGGAGGAGGAAAGTTCTCTTGGCACTCTTATGTACCGCGATAGCTTAAAACCGCAGGGTACGCGATAATAGCCACCGATAGGTCCACACGGATAGGCTAGGTGTTCTGGTCGGCTATTTTTGAACGAGAACTCCTTCGGGATTTTCTCTCTTATATGCGAGAACTGTCGGACTACGCCGGGAGCGTATAGATATTCCGTTAGTGAGATTTCGATTTCACAATTGTGGAGAACAATAATACTCCGATGGAACGTATTAGCTCTCGGTAAAGACAATTTGCTATGGAGCATGGTAGACGGAGGAAAAGAGGAAAATGGAATTTGATTGTGTTCAGGAGATTGCGAAAGAAAAATCTTGAGGAAACACTGGCGCGGTGGGTGGAATATGAACTTTGTTCGAGTGCGTTACGTTTGATCATGGTGTTTTTATTTATTATGTAATACTGTAAATGGAGTAATTGTAAGGGGTGGAATCATTATGATCTAGTTGTGTTATCGTTGTGGTCATATAGTTTTAAGATAATATCATTTTTTCAATCGAGAACGGTTACAAGATAATAAAAATGTGGTGGAAGTAGTATAGAGTCCTATTCGACATGTGGATTTTATCAAATATGTTCCTTATGTATAATATATTAGTATCTTGTACCAAAACATTAGATTGTATTGTAAAATTAAAGATATATATGTAATACTATTCTATTTTTGTTTGTTAAACTTGTTCGATTAAATCCACATATTTAATAGGACCCTATACTACTTTCGCCATATTTCCATTACCTTGTAATCGTTCATGTTTTAATACAAGATAATAATATATTATATGTATCTAAGTAACTTGTTTTATTTATTTATATATATATATATATATATAGAAAAAAAAATAGAATAGAATATATATATATATATATATATATATTCTATTCTATTTTTTTTTCCTATATTATGTATATAAAATATATATTATATATTTTATATATATAATATAACAGAATAAAATACATGTACAATAAAAATATAGGTTCATTATAATTAATATTATTATAATAAATATATATATATATATATATATATATATATATATATACATTTACATTATATAAATATTATTAACAAAAATAAAAATGATAATTATTAATGTTTATTATTATATGCATAAAATTTTACGATTAATACTAGGAGCAACGAGAGAAATTATTTCCGCTTCACTGGTCACGAAGTACGATGACTGCCGCGTGTAATCAAAACATACTCGGCGAAACTCAGCGACCGTGACCTACAGGTATCTTTTCCGAGAATCTCAACAATAAGTCACTTCGACGCTCACCTCACCTTTCCTATCAGTTCCCCCGCGACCGCCGACGAGGAAGCAATGCTCCGCGATCGGGTTAAACTATTTCCACCTGTTAGTGCGTGTGTAATACTTTCCAAGACAAGGTCCTGGATCACCAAATACGTCTCTTTTTACGGGCTACTTGGTGATACACCCTCACAGTGGTATTAACCCTTAGTTGTCAGCCGCACATCTGGTCTCAGCTCCCAAAGCACTTTTACCGTTACCATCGTCTATTCTCAACAATCAATTTCTGTTTCTGAGGTATATATAATTTTTACTAAGTTTTTGTTTTGTTTTAAGGTAGTTCTAGCTAGATTCAGTACTAAAAATTTCTTTTTTCATTAGAAATGAAAAAAATTGCGTAAGAATTAATTCAAGGGCTAACTTCACAGAGGTCATTTCATTCACTTTTAGACATTAAAAAACATATTTCTCTATAACTACGAAGTAAAAAATTATGAAAAAAATTAATAATACTCCAAAAACATAAAATAATACATTGTTAATTTTTTATTAGAATTCATCGACTCGTTTTTCACGATTTATTCGTAAACCGTGTGGACGAACTCGTTGAGATTTCGGTTATGATTACAAAATATCATGAAGAATATATTTTCAAAATTTTAAGGAAATCTATCGAAAAATGATAAGTGCCTAGAACTACCTTAAGTGCTATTAACATTAAATCTACCATGCCGGTCGAAAGACCGGTACCAAATTTCTTCTAAAAGCTATTTATATTGATAGAATAGCCATAAAGTAAATATTGCACTTCTATCTTACAAACCTACATTAGTTAATTAATTAAGTTAATTGAGGGTATCTAAATTTTAGTACATATAACGTCGGTAGGTTTAGTGTTAATGAAACACAACCACAAATAGTCAAACATTCACGCCATCCCTAGCATTCGTCTTCCAAATCACGTACTCTAAACATCCACCCTCGCTTACACACAATCCCTCCACACTAATTCTAAAGTAAAAATTGTTTGTTAACTCTAAAAATTCCATTGCTACAATAATCTCATTTACGACTACTTTTAAATTAAATTTATTTAATAAATCGGAAAGAGGCCAAAGAGTATAATTACATTTTAATTTTAAAGCGTCCAAGGGATGTCTCTTTCATTGATTATCATTAGCGTAGTTTCGTGCAAGAAATTTTCCATGGGGTGACTCGGTAAGTACCAAAAGTGCCGGATAGTACGAGGTAGAAGTAGGGGGTTGCCTTCTGTGTATACAGCGTGGAGCATTAGAATAAACGAGCACTGAAAGTGTAAATAGGGTTCTTATGGGAATTACAGGAGCCTTAGGTTACCAGTGGCCAACTAAGGTTAAGTAATATATCCCCGCAACAATTTTCATCCTGGCGCTTATTAGCGCGAAGACAAGCGATTCGTTACATTACTTCCAACTAACAATGAATTAGTATAATTTTTCGCCAAGTTTCTTCCTCGCGGCCCACAGAGAGGCATTTGTCATTATCGCGGACGTGTTTATAAAATTAGCGAGATATTAAAAAGATGCCTCATTCATTTCTGGGCCTTCGTGAAAGTTTTGAATTGCGTTTGAGTTCTCTCCATCTCGTTTTGCTTCTATGTACGCGTAGAGTTTGGCACGAAACCTTAGTATCGTTTTGGATCTGTCCTTCGGGATTTCGAGCATTCGACTGGCACAATCCGCAAGTTTCACTGACTCCGACCAGGGGGTCCATAAAATCTCGAATGTATTTTGCAACGGCAGCAGGAAGAAATTGCCCCGCAGTCCTTGTCATTACGAGGGAAGTCCTTGGAAACTACTTCCGGGTCTGGAAAAATTTCGCGAAATCGTCCTTGTCTTTTCCTAACGGGAAAACTTCTTTTGCCCGTCTAAACGAAACTCTTCTCTTCTCTTTAACTCTATGCAGATTTCTTGCACTTTCTCCCTTTACCTGATTCCTATCGAGCGTTATTAATTCCGCAGATTCATCAAGACAATATGAATATGATTAAACTAAGTCTGTGGAATTATTTTAAAGTGTTTAACTTTCAAAGGTTTTAAGTCTTTGAAGTTGTTTTTTTGAAATTACGAGACAGTTGAAAACTAAATGGTTGAAACGTAAATTGTAGAATAATTGGATGGTTTGCAAACGAAGGAAATTATCTTTAACACATTCATGCCGGCGCGTACCACCGGTGGCTCGCGCTGCAATGTATTTCAGGTGGTGGTCTCAACCCTCTATGGGCCCTTGTAAGTTTGAAACAACACAAAACAAATCTAAGCTTTTATTTTTCAAAATCGATTTTTTTACTTTCTCAAATATTACAAGTTGCCTCTTCAAAACTTATTTTCTAATATGCTATCGTGCAATTAATCTTCAAATGTCACAGAAAATGCGGCCCATAGAGAGTTAAATTAGCCCGTAGGAGAAAAACGCAAATTGCAACATCTGTATGAACGTGCTAATCAAGAGCCTTACGAAATATTGACACGTTAACTGCCATGGAGGTCATTGAATTCAATATGATTTTATGTAACCTTTAAATTGCAATATTCACGAATTTTCGGACATACTGGATATTTCAATAGTTAGGGTTCAGAAGAGAAAAGTCTGCCGAATAGCTATCTGTATCTTTAAAGTTTCTGCTATATAAAGTTGTGAATTTATTAGAAAAAGTTTCATTTCATTAGAAATGATGGAACTAGTAAAATACTAGTGGCGTTCAACATATTAATGTTGTAATATTGAAATACCGTAGTTTCCTTGAGACACGTGTAAATGTAACGTACATGCAATAATGCTGATGACTAGAATATCGGCAAGTATCAAATGCGAACCCAATAAATTACCTGTACGTAAATAAATTAAGAGATACATCAAACGGTATTAATTAGCGAAATAATAATAACGTTAATAATTCCCCGGATTATATAATTACAGAATCGCACAAAGTACGATATTATTAATGTCAGTATGATCAAATAACTTTTAATTAGTCAATGAAAAATGGCTTCGTTAATAACCAAACTCTCAAATAATGTATACGCTATCGAATTCTACAATATGATACTGATACACATAATTACCATCAAAATAATGACATGTTCCCAGGACTTTCTAAATCACATGTATATTAATAATACAATTAATATAGTCTCAATTTCATAATCCCAACTTCACCAGCAACTATGTCGCACAAATCTCATAAAACAGTTCGTAGGCATACCTTCACAGAGAATCTCCGTCAGTTCAGTCGAATTGAAATATAGAATTTCCTCTTCTGTCTCTGAGAGAAGAATTTCAAGCTCAAAGGTTCAAATTCCTTGGGTAATCGCGTTCTAATTGCAATCTCTCGACGTGAACCAAGGGAGAAATAGTGCGCGCGAGGCACAGAAGAGCAACATCCACGAAACGGGCAACCATTTCCCTCCATCTATCTTCCGAACGCAATCTAAATTCGATAATAAGATGCCCCAGAGCTATCACGCGTACATTCGACTGAATTTCCGCAAAACGTTTCACTGTCGTTCGTTCGTCCCACGTAAGTACTTATCCATACAACGTATACACCTGGATTCGGATAATCGAGGAAGTTAACAGGTACTGCACATCGCGAGACTTTGCGCTAATCTCTGTCTCCTTCTCTAACTCTCTCTCTCCTGCTCTCCTCTCTTCTCTATCTCTTTCTCGTGTGATTTCCTCTATTCTCTATTTCTCTCTTAAGTTTCGCGGTATCCAAATGAAGCCAGCAACTTCGCGATAACTTTGCTTGTGACGCGTGTCGAAGACGATATATTCTGCATTAATTATTTCCACCCAGCCGAAAAACGTACATAGAATCGACGATACCGTTGTCGATCGTTAATGATATTTCAGGGATGGTTAGGAACCTGTATAGATACGTGTTAATTAACGTCAACATCGATAACGAAGCTTCCTCACCCTCCTTGTAGTCGGTGACGAACCAAGAAATGAATATCGGTATTGGCAGTATTTGGCGTACGATCGATTCCAGTATGGCACGTTCGAGCAAAGTTCAATAGGAGTACGGTTGTTTGCACTGGGAAAAAGAGAAATTATTCAAAATGGAGACAATGCATTTGCGAATATTTCAAACGACTGTGATAGGTGATCGAAGGCATTGTGAGGAATATAATTTTTACGTATCACAAGTTTTGAAGGGTCACATTGGTATGTTGGGAATGTGTGGATGATTTCTGTGAAACATCACAGGAAATGATTAAAAGTATGTGAAGAAATTTGCGAGTGATAGAGGAATGAAGTTGAGATTTTAATGGCTTCGACGTTGAGGAACTGTCTGGTTGAAATTGCGCGCGAATGAATTTGGGAGGATTGAATTCATTAGTGTAGGGTCATGGTAGGTGTAGAGTCAGAGGCTTGGACTTCCAATTAGTAGGTCGAGTTCAAATTCTCATCAGGGATATGAGATTTTTCGAATGTGACATGTAACACAGCCGCGGAAGAGAAAAACCTGTGTAGTAGGTCATTAGAAGATAAAATGATGAAAGCAGCTATCGAATGTAAAAAAATGAAGAATTAACGGTAGATTTAAATAATTTGTAGTGGGATTCGGTGAAATAGCACTAAGGTGTAGGCGTGGATAAAATAAGAATAAAGAAGGAAGAAAACTAAATGACAAAACTAATAAATATATAGAACACACTAAGAATTAACACACTAAGAAATAAATATATATATTGAGTATATGGAACTATATATAATACAAGAAAAAACAACAAAATACTAAATAACTAATAATCTAATGAATCTAAGGGTTTCTAAAGTAGTACGTCTCACAGTTCCTCTAAAACTCTACTGTGTCTTCCGTATCCTGAGACGTAACCTCTTAGGATGATCTCCCCCACATCTTTCTAGGTCACACATTTAAGGGGAGAAGTCATTCTAAGGGCATTGACACCCAAATATTATGCCACAAATTACATCATCTTTCTATTTGTATTTCCGTAAATTTATCCTGTATATTCAGTGATAAACTCTTTTTATATCATCTGAAATGAGCCAAATGCTATTCTTACAATGTCCTCTTACAAGTTATGTCCAAATGCAAGGAGTTGAAAATTACAATTTTCATATTACACGTTTAAACCAGAGATGAAAAAATGTTGAAGGAAACGAAGCGCACAAAACAAAGCCGTAAAAAGGGAAGCTGCAGCAAAATGAAATTTTAACCGCGCTAATTTTCCATAAGCGCATAATCCTAAAAGCGCATTAATTCGTGCTGTGCAATTCCCGGGTGTTTATGCGAATTTCTTCACTCGTGACAGAAAACCCGTAGAATTCTCTATAATGCATCCTATATTACCACTACCTTACAATACTACTAATCGATTCCAAAGAAAAAGTAGTCTTCACAATCTTCCAGTTCATCAAGTATATTTAACCCCTTGTCCTACAACACCGAGTGATACTCGTGATGAGGTAAATGGGATAGAAAACTGTCAAGTTTTCGAAAACCTATTAAATTGGAAATATAAATGAGACGAGACGCGATAATTTGATTTCTCTAACATTAAATATTACTTTAACTTATACGACACATCAAGCATCACTGATCAAGTTTTATTTTTAGTAATTAAATTCTGAATTATAGCGAAGACAGCCACGAAACAAAGCGTAGTACAAAGGTTTTCAAGAATTTCTATCAATTGTAGAATTCTCTGATAACATGAATGACCCAACTAGCCAAGAAAAAGTCGACATGTCCAATGATAACGACACAGTCCTCGCAATCAATTACGTTTCGTGCACTTAATTACACTTTGTCTAGTTTCGAGAAACGACTCGAGCGAAATTCCTTTCTTCATTTCGCCAATGGATCGGGATAGCGGTCCGTCCGATGGTACTTGCGTGACCGTAAGAACCATTTCCGGCTGCTGTAAAAATGGAACAAAGCCAAAAGAATGCAATCCTCTCTCTCTTACCGCACGTTCTAACGTCCTGGAAAAGGATGGAAGGGTGCAAGGTTGGGCTAATTGAGCGGGGACTCGATTACGAGTTGGTCTTTCTCTCTTTCTTTCTTTTGCTCTCTGTCTTCCTCTCTCTTTCATGTTTCTCTAGGCGACACACGTACCGCAGAGACCACCGAGGGCTGACTGGTCTTCCAGGGTCGTGCCAAGTAAAAGGACCACCCGACCACTCGTAGTTTTACTCTTAAGTCGATTAAGCTCTTTTTGCTCCGAACTAACCTCGCACTGCGCGTCAGGAAATATGACGAGAAGTCGCTTGAAAATTTTCCACAACTTCTCCATACGTGACCGAGAGACGATCAAAGATTCTGCTTAAGTTTCAAAGTAGGGGAGGAGGAATTTTAAGGGAAATATACCGTTACATTCTGATGGTGGAACATGCGTTGAGAAAGGAATATCGTGAGACTAAAAATGATAATCATGATTTTGAATCTTCCGCTGGATATAGCTACTGTATAAGTTACTTCAGGTATCCTTTAACCGTTTGAGTCCCAGCGGGTATTGAAAAAACAATGTCGAAGAATCCCAAACAGCGCAACGGCGCCTTCTCTAAATGAGTACAAGACCCAAGCAGCGTGATAGCCCTTATTTTATTTTATGCCAAAAAATACCAATCGTCGCTGTTGAGTTTTTGTATTTGACTGAATGATTGAACACTGGTTCGTTGATTTTTAACAGTTTCTTCTTTATTGTTAGCTTGTGTGATACAGAGCAGACCTCGTGCACAGTCTAGAGGGCGGTGACCAACCTTTCTAAAGCGTACGGTCCAGAAGTGCAAATATGGAAACCGCAAGATTTCGTTTTTCTTTACAGTCACAATAACACTTCTTGTGTTTAATGTTCTGCACACAAGGATGTATTCGCTCCGGCACATTAAACAAGAAAAAACCGACAGTCGGTGACGCACCGTTAGTTGTCCACAACGCTCGGAAAGAGCTGGGGTTTCTCGACATAAAATCTGAACAGCGCGATCGCGCTGCTTGGGACTCAAACGGTTAAATATTGGTGAACGATTTCTTTTCTGACAGTGTGTGCTATAATTAAGTGTTAACACTTTTCCGACTGGTATTTCTTTAACATTCTATCCACTTCTGGCTGGCCACTTGACCGCAGATCTTTTCGAAAGTTACAGATTCTCGTCACTTAGTCTTTGGCACAGCAAAGTGCAACAATAAATAACAATTTATTAGCTGATTAATGAGTTAGAAATCCAAAACAGTCGGGCCTGAAAAGCCTATTAATAGGCTACCGGTTGGTAAAGTGTTAAGTTACAGAAATAAAGAAATTCCCAGTGGTTTCTTCTGGGTTACAAATTTTGAAATCAGATTGATAACATAAAGGCAACTTTGTGGCACCACGTATCGTTAATTTTTACAGTTAGACTATTTTTCGGAAAATCTTAAATTTCTCGGTACCAAGTTCTAGTCCATGAGTCTTACTCGTTGTAGAGTAAACGGTTACCTACATATATTTTAACGTGTCATTTTTTTGTTTCAGACGATTGCCGCGAGTTTCCATGAAGACGTCACTCTTCAATGGCCATGAAGACTCATCATCTGTCAATAATTGCCAAGTTTTACGTATTCCTGACACTTTTCAGTCCACTTGGCGATGTTTGGGCACTCGATATACGTAAGTCTTTCCACTTTTTAACGTTATAAGTGTATACTTTTACAGGACGAGAGTAGAAATTTGTTTTTCAATTACGAACAACGAATTATTAGAGTGGAATTTATTTCGTTGTGAAACATTTGTAGAGTAACTTATTTTAAGTGACATTCGTCAATAATAATACTTACTATCCTCAATTTCTCTGGTGAAAATGGACGTCGACTTCGATTACGAGTTACATGTGTATTACAGAATAGAGACCACACTGTTTCCCCTTCTGTTTTATTCAAATTTCAATCATTTCGAAGCCCTGTGTATAGGAAGATTTTAATGGACCATGAATATGGAAGCGGCGGTCACGCGGATACAAATTCCATTTTGAACGATGCAATCCCCTCCCCCGCAATTCAAAAAATATATTATATTTGACCATATCTATTATACATCATCGTGCTTCATAACGTATTCAATTATCGTATCACTTTTACACCTCTACCGAAATACTGTTATGCATCGGCATTGTAATTTTTTTCCATAGCCATATTTTTAGTATGCCACATTGTTAAAAAAAGAATCATCATCCTCCCCATAAAAATATTAATAAGAAAGTGCTATTGATAGTCAAGAGTATTAAAGTCCAACCCTCACTTTCTCGAAATACTATTACAAATTCACTCGTCTTAAGTGCAGATAAAAAAAATCATAATTCCATTCCCATCTGAAATATAAAAAACTTTTAAAGTACTTACCCTTCTTAAAGAAGCTATTAAACGAAAGGTTCAACTACTGATGAAAAGTATCAACCCTCTATGGACCGCATTTTTTGCTCTATTTGCGAAATACAAAGATACAATTTTAAATAATGGTATTAATTCCATTTTTAAACATTGAACTGTTGTAAAATATTTCATAATTTTTACCAGATAAATTGTAACACTTGGCAAAATTAACAAATTCATTTTGAAAAATAGAATCTCATATATATCCTCAAAGTCACAAAGATCCATAGAGTGTTAATACCAAAAACAGATATTTACTAGAACTTCTTACTAGAAAATAATAACCATCAACAGTTTCCCAACACGAAATTCACCAAACTGGAATGCATATCCGTTGAGAGTCATCAGTCGACCAACACCACACTCGATAATCGAGAAAAGCGATCGCAAGGGTACCGTTCACCATAATGTACGGGCGTAACGAAAAGAATAATAACAAAGATAAGATACTCGAAGGCAAGATCGAACGTTGAAACGGTGTATATTCTACCCGAGCAAATTCTCCCCGTGTTGCAGCTGCGAAAACCTCATTCGCCGTTAGAAGCAACCCGTTCGAAGCTTTACCCTTCTTTCTTCCTTTCTTTCTTTCCTACTATCTCCTACCTTTCTCCGCTCCTGTCAAATTTTTCATCGGGAGCAGGTGATCTCCGAGTTTTTATTTTCCTCCAAGCGGGCATGGCGATGGGGGTGCCATCAGTCTGAAGTAATGACTCGCTATTCTCCGCCCGCCCGGGGGATCAATTATTTTGAATCTAATGCGACAGGATAAATTGCATCCCGCGAAGGACTCCTCGTGCCCCGTTCTCTCCGTCGATCCCTTTTACTCATGCTAGTGCTTGCCGATTGGCGAAGAGAGAAACTGTGTGTGTGGAAGAGAGAACTAGGGAAGAGAGAGAAAGAGAGAGAGAGAGTGAGTATGCAGAGACCGAGGACGAGCCAGACAGGGGATGATTTTACGCCGAGGGGCACTCTCGTCTTCGGGAAACAACCTCCTCGTTACTAGGTCTCTACATCCCATCCCGTCACTCGACAAATTGCCAATAAGCATGTTCCATCGATTGCTCTCTCTCTCTCTCTTTATCTCTCTTACTCCTCTTCATCGTCCTATGTATATTAAATTTTCCGAGCTGTTGCCGTTCGTGTAAAATCAACGGGTATTAGGTAGGTGCAACGCGCGGCGGACTAATTACGGGGTGTATCTCCTCGCACGGTCGAATCTCGAAGATCTTCGAGTCCGTTTCGAGTGCACGTGGCTGGAAAACTGCTTATTTCAATGTTCATTCGTGCTGCTTCAAGCTGAGAATTTCACGCGACGAATATTCATCCTTTGGACTAGGATTGTCAGGCAACGTGACTGTTGTGTAAAGATTTCCAACAGGAATTCAGGACGAGTATCTCGGTACGTTTTAAGAACGACCTAAAGTTAGTGGATTTCTACGTAACATAATTTTTACGAAATTACATCTCTCGTATTTTAATCCATAAAGATTCTCTGTAAACTATAAAATGTAAGATAAAGGTTGTTTTTGTTCGGTCGGTGACGTCAAATGTGACAAGTTGTGTATTTTTCTCTTCGTAATGAAGGACGGCTATTTGTCGACCGGAGTTTAAATAAAATACTTCTTGTTCAAATTTTTCGATACGTTTCGGTAACTGTATGTTACCCTCTTCAGTCGTAAAATTTATTAAAAGAAGACCTAGGATATTTTTCTCTGTTTGAGGTGGGCCTAGGTGCCCTTTGTCTCAGGTGTTGGAAGGAGACTGACAAATCTGGAAGAAAAATTTGAACAAGAAGTTTTTTTTTAAACTCCGGTCGAAAAATAGCCGTCCTTCATTACGAAGAGAAAAATACACAACTTGTCACATTAAACTATAAAATGTAGAGATCTTCGTCGAGTTATCAAATCTCTTGTTAAAACCATAAAAATCCTTTGAATGCTCTATCAAAAGGTATACGTTCATGTACATTGAGGATACAGAAAATAAACGTAACACCGGACAAAAAGCAGAGACCAACCGTTTCGCAATTGTTTGGACCATTACCCTCCAATGAAACTCAGTCTTTTTCCTTGGCGAACTTTCCAGATTGCTCGGAAAGACCCTTTTTTTCAGCAGTCGATTATCGGGGTACGTATCGCCGCGTTTCCCCGTAGATCGTCCGAAGTACTTAAGAACTTTCCAAGATTATCGATGTTTTCACGACGGTACAATAAAGAACCCACGGTCTTTTCTGTTCTCCACCTCTCGTCACATACCACGGATACCGTTGTTCGTTCTCTCCGACCGAAGAAATTCCCGAAGATACGTTTACCTTTCGGAACTTTTCTTCTGTTGATATCCATAAAGTAGACTTTATACGTATCTACTCGAACATCGTGATACATTCTTTGCGGATGTGCGCACGACTTTTGACCTAGAAAAGTAAATATGGCGTTCATAAAAAATTTCGATCCCGGTGAAGTCCTGGTCTGGCGTTTTGCCTCTTTCTTCTTCATGGCGGGTCAGCTCAATTACACGGGACTTTGTCGAGGGAAGAATAAATGGACGAAGGGTCGTGGAAAATACGAAAGAATGACTAAGGACAGTTCATAGTAGCTGGGTAGGTCGTTAAAAATCCTTGTTTAAAGATTTCACCCCTTTTTTCTTTTCATTCTTCTCTTATTTAGAACTTGTATTACGCTTACTTTCCAGGAAGGTTTAAAGTCGTGAGGGAGAGACTTTTCTATGGGATATTGACTGGTTACTGTTACGTGAAGTGATCGTAGTGGGTCTTTGTCGTTTGATGAATTTCATAAAAATAAATTGAAAGGATTTTGTAAGGGGAGAAAGAGATTATATTGTGGAAAAAGGAAGAAAGTAGAGGAAGATACGATTTAACACTATGGAGGTTATAAGAGTGGCTCTCTGTGTCTCCGTTTGAAGATAAAGAGAAAGCTATAACTTTGAAATATCACGACCACCTCGATGAGATTATTACTATCGATTCTTCCCGTGCGAAAAGGTCGATAGAATTATTTCTGTGTCTTCTTAAATGAAAGGTCAAGAAAAACGGGAAAGGGAGAGGGTGGAAAACAAATTGCACAGAGGCACTGAGAGGGTCGCTCTTTTAACATTTAACCGGTTCTTTTTGTCGTATGTAGAACACACAAGTTTGTACTGAGATCATTCTCTTTGAGAAGGAGAAAGAGTAACTTCTTTAAACGACTCTCAGTTTCACCGCAACGCTGCGTTTTCCATGACGAAGCACGAAGACTAAAGACCACTGCCGACTTCACTCTCAAAAAGAAACTAATTGTGAAAAAGGTGAGGAAGCGATGAAAAAAAATTACAAAGGGGAGATTAAAAGAATGTAAAGTGTTGAACTCTTGACGGGTCACATTGTTATCGAGGAACGTTTGATACTCGCAGTTCGTTTGCTTCAAAATGAAATGTATATCAACAATAGAATATCTGGGTTTTAAAGGTCGAGCGTTGTCATAATTAATACAGTGTGCTCTCGACCGACAGAGGTGGAAGTACAAATTCACCATGATGTGAAAATTGTTTTGCAACTGTGTCATTATTTTCTTTCGAGGAGGAGAGGATAAAATCTCCCCTTGCCGAAGAAAGGATAGATGCAAAAATCTTTACTTATGAGCTAGTAGAATTTTCTGGAAATATTTTTATTTTATTTTTTACGTCATTCTGATAGGTTTCAAATTGCTAATAATTTTAGTTCATTGCAATAGGCCACCGATCGAATATCACCTGTCGTCATAAAAAATAACCCAAGATAAAGTTCTGTCACAGAAAATTTCTATACTTCAACTGTTTATAATTTTTCCTAAGTACGTTGCACGATCCTCAGGAATTGTCTCTCGCAATTTCTAAGCTTACCATTTATTTAATATTCCTGGCCCTAGTGTACCGCTACGAGTCAGAAAATCGCACGAATTTACTTAAACATTTCGCGAACATAGCGTAGAGGCGACGCGCAAACTTTCGTGCAGAAATTGCAATTTAAACTGTAGGAAAACAAGCCGAACGAGAGGAGGTTCTACACGATGAAACAGCATGCCGGAAAAGCGTCAACGATGAAGAAGAGGGGGAAAAAAAAGAACTCGATTATTCCCGCAAATAAACGGACAAACTTTCACTGTCGTTTCAACAAAAGGTTATCCCGATTACTCTTCCGTCTCTCCGCGTGCCAGGAATGCTCCACCGTGCGACCACCCCTTGGCGAAAGATCGTGGAAAACGAAAAGAAAATGAAAGAAAAAAAAAACACAAGAAAGAAGAGAGGTTCGATGGTGAAAGAAGGGATACAGGGTTAAAGGTCGTGGTGGTGGTGGTGAGATTCACGGTGGGCAACCATTGTTGCGAGCTTTCGTCGGCGTTAAGGAGTTCTGCTCGAAGCTTCCGTTTCCCTCGTTATGGTAAATGGTCTGTCTTCGTGGTTGGGCAAACAGTCGCACAAAGATAAGTGCAAGCAGCGAGCATACTCGGCTATCATCTCGAGACACTTTCGAGGACCGTTGTCCTTTGGTGTCTTTCTCTTGCTATCTCTTTCTCTTTCGCTGTTTCTATCTTTCTCTTTCTTTGTGTGTGTCCTTTCTGCATGGTGACGGATACACGAACCTTACAGTCGTGATCTTCCGAAAGGTGTCCAGCTGGCTCGGGGTGACTCGTGAAACATGCATGAGGGTGACTATTGTTCGTGGGAAAATGATTACTTTGTGCACACTCCGGCGAACGTATGAGGGACTTCGTCTCGACGGATTCAAGTTAAACGATCTGAATGATAGAAGAATTGCAGACGAGTGTTTAATATGTACTTTTGAGTCAGGGTGCTCGACCATATCTTAAGAGCTGGTTCTAGACTGTGACTTACGGAACTTTTTTTTTTTCTTCTCGATTCTAATGCTGGTTGTCAACATGATTTAGATGTGACGAGATACAAAATTGATCTCTTGTCTAGTAGAATTAGCCGGCCAATTACAAACACTATTATGAGACCTATACGTATATTTATTTATATATAGTTGTCCCAAATTATTATATGTAGTAAAGGTATCGTAGTCTAAATATCAAACTAAAAGTATGAAAATAACAATGAATAACTTTGTGAACCCCTTGCCGTGCCATTTCGTTTGTCACTAGATTAATTACTGAAATAACAATTTAACCCCCAATTTCGGATATAGTACACGACTTAACGTAATATTAAATATCATAGAATTAATTTTATTCTATCAGGACCCACTGATATTTACAATTTAATAATTTAAGAAGCACTCCTAAATTTACTATTCCGTTTGTCGCGTTACGAGCAGCACTCGTTATTGTACGGCAAGGCGTTAAAGATATCATAAAGCTATACAAAAGAAGAAACACATTAGTTATAAAAACTCTAAATACTCTAACTCGCAGTCTCTCAAATTCTCCAACTCTCCTCTCAAGATTATACTCGCCACTGTTCTCAACTCAAATCTGTTTACAGCTCAACTGATCGTGGGTAACTAATTTTCCCAAAAATTCTCGCACCATCCTCCACCCTCGATACTCTTTCTCACAGCATCCATTCTTCATCTTTCTCCCAGCGTGCATTCTCTATTGCACTCACTCATTTTCCTCTTTTTCTGGCGTTCCAAATCACGTATTGAAAAACGTCCACTCTTACTTAAACAAAATCCACCCATATTAACTAATTATAAACTATTTCCTAACTCAAAAAATTACTATACTTCCTGTTATTTCTTATTACTACAATTAAAGTTCCATCAGAGACCTAACCCAAAGAATAGATTTGCTACACACTGTTAAAACTTTGCCGTCCGGCGACATCACTGTGGTGTCCCGCGGAAACTAACGCTCAACGGCCGGCGACACCTCAGTGGTGTGGTGCGCAAAATATAAATAAGAAAATATAAATAAAGAAATATATAAAACAAAAATATTTTACATTTACTTACATATATATATATCCTCAAAATTTCATGAAAATAGAGGGACAGGATTAAAAACTCAAGAGAAATGACGATGAGATTAGTAAAACTTGACGATTTATGACAAGAGGATGATCTGAAACAGTCCTACTGGCGCCAAGCAAACAAATTTTGATGAGACGTGCGGATGGCAAAGTGTTAATAAATTGATATGCTTCTATGTCAATAAATTGATGAACTTTATATCTGTGCAAATGGAAACATTTTTGTAACATCTATCGGGAGTTAAATGAAATTTGTAAAATGGAGTAGCACGTACGAAATTGCGAAAGGGTTAAACGTAATAAATCTCGTCAGAGCAGGCTACAGTGCCCCTCGTTGAATTCAATGGATAATGTCACTTTAAATGTCGAAGAGGGAGGGATGAAAATACATATGTATATAAAGCTGATCGTAAATCCCCCGTCAAAACACTTTATTACGTACTCGTGCCCCCGGACGATTTAATATTCGGATGAAATACTTGGAGCAGGATCGCATAAACCTTCCACCGAGGAGGAACTTGACAAAAAGCCTTTTATTATTCTCAGCGTCTATTTCCATACACGTGGGTCGGCTGAGAGGGGTGATCTATAGATTTTCTTCGACGCGAAGAGTTCCCATAAGTCGAGCGAGGGACGTTTAACAATGTTAGAAGTTCGGTAACTGGAGCAAATTGGCCTGCGAGGAAGATTTGAACGCGTCGCTCTACTTTCTTACCGATAACAAATTAACCCAACTTTGATGTTTAACTTGCCAATGATTTCGACGCCATTCGCATGACTTTAGCTGGGTATATGAGCACGCGATGTTAAAGGAAAATCTTTTCACGGGATGCGATCGCAGATACAATTAGCCTAGTTAATTTCGAACCAAAAACAGCGTCGAATCATTAACGTTTTCTATGGATTCTTCCCGAGTTGAGTTTTATGGTAAGTGTTGACTCAAAACTACTCACTGTTATTGATCATTATTTCTTGAAAGACTATTAACCCACTTGCCTTACGATCTCTTTTGTGACTAAACGTGCAATAACTCAGAATTAATTGTTAGAGTAATAATCCATCGCTGATTTTCGATATACCGATATAAGTTAATGCAATATCAATAACACAGTTATAATTTCAACGTCTCCTGACCTACTGATATTTTCAATTTAACAGTTTTTGGAAAACTTAAAAATTTTCTATTTTATTTACCGCGTCACGTGTGTCACACGTCATTGTAAGGCAAGGGGTTATTTTTTAGAAATTTTTTTTAACGTGATAAAAATAAGGAAAATATTGTATTTTTGTATCTAAAGGATTTTAATTAGTTACGATGAGAACTTAATTTAAGGCTATCTCGTGGAAACTTATGTCATTATGGTACTCTGTAGTCGATACTCGAGAATATGGTAATTCCCATTCGAATTTCATGGCGTTGAACGATGGTAGAACTATGTAATGTGTTCAGTTAATGCGTAAACACACACGTTCAATTATTAAGCACAGTACATGTGCCATGTATGGTTTTAAAATTGTTTCATTATTTTCTCCATTGACCTCATTTAACGCTATTTGCCTGCTTTTGTAATATTCGGCTCCAACAGCTTTTCCACTTTGTCGAGGACCTATAATTTGTGAGAAGTTTCAAACAGCCGACGCCATGATATACACATAGCGTATTAAAATTTTTCAAAAATTAAATACTATTTCGTTTTAATATCTTCAGTCATTATAAAATATTTGAAATTCTATTTAATATCCAGCCACATGACAATTTATACTAAAATGTATCGATTATTCAAAACTTAGCTTTCCCTTCGTCCAAATAATAACAATTGAAAAAAAAGTACTATAAATCTCTGATGGGCAGACGTGCAGCATTTTAATCTCATCTGTCGCCGATAGAACGGATCAAACATACCAAAAGTGGGCTTCAATATCGCAGAATGCGTAATGGAAATCGTGTATGAAATAATAAAGCAGACAGAAATAAAAAAATAAATTGAATATCCGCACGAACGATAATCACCGTAATTACGGGCGTATTGTGTGCACGACAGTGTACAGAACAATAGGAAATAATATTGTAATTTGTTCGCCGTTATTTGTTCGTCGTATTCGACTAAGCCTTCTTTATTCCAGTGTGTATAATAGCCGATAAGTAAAATCCTTCCGTCTTTCGTCAACTGCTTTGACGATTCGAGTAAAACTTCCTTCCTTCCGTTCTCCGAGTTCACCGTTGCGACCGACCTTTTCCCCATTTTTAGCAGAGCCGACTTCGCGATCCGGTCTTTCCATTTGAAATGCAAAAGAGTTTTCGTGCAGTCACGCCTCAATCCTGGTCTGCATTGTTGTCGTTTAATCTTCGATGTTTCTTTTCCAGTTTTACGTTCTCCATTGCGAGGAAGATTGCGGAATCCAGAACAACCTTGGATGTTTTCGTGAATTTCATTAGAGCATTCATGAATTATATTCGGTTGTAAGTGATACTCCCTTAGAAATTCATAATTTTTCCCTTACTTTTCCAGAACTTTGACCTCCGATAGATTAACCGGAAGTTCGAAACTTTCATTTCTTATTCACCATAACCCCATTGTAATTTTTATACGTACACGTTACTCATAGAATATCCGAGAAAGTTCATGTTCGCTGTAAGTAGAATAAGACAATGAGCTCTTTTGTTCGACGTCGTTCGATTCAGACCCGTTGACATTAGATCTATCAAGATGTTCAAAATTACTTGCCTCGAATTTTTTGAAAATATTCCTGAAATTTCTAACGCTGTTTCTTTTCCAATTTTCTACATTCCTGCCTTCTTTATTTATTTCACTCGCACATATTTATTCGACAATTTTTAATGTATTAAATTAATCGTTGGTAGATTTAGTTTTAATTATTACTTTCAGATTAGTGATCAAAATCAATTAATACTATACTTTCATAAATAATCGAACAAGTTTTCCAAATTTGTTCCAAAAATAAATATATCTAGAGAAGATGAAACTGCAAAAGGAGCAAATATACCATCCAACAGATCAATCTCCTAACGAGAAACTAAAAAGCGTATAATTCGAAGAGCACGTCGTTTTCTGGCTCAAACGTTGTAAATTATACTTGAAACATTGGTCTTGCCACTTAAGTCAGTAGATTAAGTACACGTTATCATATATCGATTTGGAGAGAGCAGAGAGAAAGATATTCTATAGATGTCCGGCCCATCCTCTTTTCTTCAGCCGTCTCTTCTCAGCCGACTGAATCGACCATCCGCGACGAAAAGCTTCCCGGCTTTTCGAGGATTTGAAATGCAGAGCAGTTTCCCTTCCACGGAAAGCCAAGTCGTGCTGGAAACGTCGTCTTGTCCGATCCGAAGTCGTGTCGTCGGTTAATCTTCGGTCCTCATCTTCCCTGACGCGAGATGTACCTTTCAAAGTGGGCTTCGTTAATTCTCCCTTCTACCTTCGAATTTGCTTCTCGTTCCTTCAAGCCATTCGTGAAATACCGTCGGGCGAACAGTTTTAAATTTCCGCTTAATCTAAGTAGGAGAAAAGATTACGTGAATTCTCTCATTCCTTCTTCGTTTTCTAACGACTAAGAGAACTTGACAAAGGCTACGTTTAGATTCCTACATTTAACATCACTATTATAATGGTATAGGTGATATTTAATATAAATATACTTAACCTTTTGCACTCCGATGTCCCACCTGAGGGGACATTGTAAGTTTATCATATCACTCTGTTGCACTCTCTAAGGGGACCATGAACTTATTAGTAATTACTAGACTGCGGATGTTTATGCAAATTTCGAGTTTCTCAAATGCAGGTGAGACAGGGAAACCTATCTAGGGATTTATTGCACTCAATAAATATTACAACAAATACCATACTTTGAATATTTTAGATATATTTTTATATTATGTCCTTTTTGTATATTTTAGCCGTATTTAATTTGTCATAAATGCATAAAAATCCGCAGTCTAGTAATTACAGAGTTTGAACTTACTGCACCCCAAGATTTTAAGAAATATATGTTTACCTGAATTTTTCTATTGAAATTGCACAAAATAGAAAATAGTAAAGTACTGACAAGTTGCTAATAGATAACTTCAGAGATGGCTCGGAGTGCAAAGGGTTAACACTAGATTTACGGAGCCAATTTGGCTCATTCAAAATTTAATCAATACATATACAGGAACCGTCAGCAAAATCCGGACAAAATTAAGAGTTCATTCAAACACTTGTTTAGTTATAAATTACTTGTATTGATGAAAAAAAATGTGTAAATTAATTAGGAGATCCTTATTAAGTTTTATCATTCAGTATAGCCTCCTTCCGCTGCGATCACTTCTTGGATTCTTGATCTGAAGCGCGAACATGCCCTTTTCACCTGATCCTTGTCCAAATTCGCGAATGCTGCCTCTATAGCGACCTGAAGGGATGCCACGATGGGGTGCCTAGATTTATTAGACACCCTTTCAATAACGCTCCAAACATAATAACTTAGAAGCTTCAAATCTGGTCAATTGGGAGGCCAGAAGTCTTTGGATCGAAATATTTCGACGTTATCGGAAAACCAGTTTTGCATTAAATGACTCGAATGAGCTTGTACGTCAACCTATTGTAAAATATGGGATCTTACGGATGCTACACTTTCCATATTTGGCTTCACTAACGAAATTATGATCCGGAGGTACAGTTTATTGTTAATGCTGAGCTCTTTCGTCGGCAGCCGCTGTGCTTACAGACATTTCTTTGGAATAAATTCGCCTTGAGCGATTAGCAGAGCCTTCAACAAACTTCTCTACAGCCGCATACCTTCGTACAATATCATAAACAGTAGAATTCGGGTATCTAAAGAATCGAATAATTTCAATAGCTGAACGCTCCGCGCGAAGCGCTTCATTTATTGCTGTTTTGTGAATAAATATATTCCGAACACTATCTAATCAAATCTGCCATTTACATACGTATTGTACATACATATGCCTTGCTTGAAAAGAAAGAAACATCTACTGCTGACATTACATGTAGCGGGAAATTAAAATAGAATTTTGTCCGGATTTTGCTGACCGACCCTGTATAAATATATTGGTTGGTTAATTTTTTAATAAAAAATCTTTCATTTGAATTGATTTGGAACTATTTTCTTTGGAAAATATTTTAATTTTCTTGTATGATTCAAATTGGCTCACTTCAGAAAAATAGATATATCAACATCCGAAAATCTAGTGCTAAAATAGATATATACAAGTGGAAAGTTAAATTTATAGTGAAATAAAAGTAACGCACTCTTCTAAAACACACACAGATACATACTCTAATAATATAAAATATAAATTATAGCATAAAATCTGTCCAGTAACGTCTAATTGTCCGTCTACTCGTCTAGTCCCTCCATGCTTCTAATCGTCTATAATTTTACTTGTCTAGTCGTCTGTAACTCTATTCGTCTATTCGTTTATACACGTTCACCTACCCTCTCGTTCGTCTATGCTCTAACTCTATACCTATACATTTATCTACTGTCGCGTTCGTCTATCCTCATGTTCGTCTAGTCCTTTCGCCCTCGTGTCGTCCGTGTGCCGTCCACGTTTCGACGACGTTCGTCTTTTCATCAATCAATTGTCTTATGACGCATCCTTCTAGATCATTCTCGCGGGATTTACAAACTCCCCACAATAATTAATACAAACTAGAATCATATAATAATATAACAACTAGTAAAAAATATCATTTCAATCTTAATAAAAATGTAATATACTACGAAGAAATTTTTACACAATGTAATTCCCGATTTATCTCACGAACTTGTCAATCAGGTGGATTCAACTTGAAAGGAGTCAAGAAACTCTCATTAAAACCATCGTTTCCTTTGTCCCTGACAAACGATCGCTTTCGTTTCTGGTTGAAAAGAGAACGAAGCGATTCGTTAATCGCACGATTCCGTCTAGTAAAGCCGGTTTAAAGACCTTCAGGTCATCGTGTCTCATCCGGAGTCGTGTCGCGGCTTAATCTTCGATTCTTATCTTCGCATTGCCCCAAGAAGACAGAGGCCAGGCTTCGAATCGCGGTGGTCCATTGTCTTCTTAGTCTACCTCGTTTCTTTCTCACCTCTCTTCCCTTCAATTCCTCTTTCCCCCTTCTTTCTCTATCGAATTCTACCCCTGTTCGAGGGAATAGCTCGATAACCCTCCCCCTCTATGAACGTTGCCGGGGAAAAAGGGTTCTCTACGCGTCGATGCGGGGGTGAAGGAACGTAGAAACGTAAAAGGGCGTCATGCTGGATAGAGGATAGAAGACGGGCGGTGAAACGAAGAGGAGGCCGCTGAAAACCATCTTCCGGATAACCGTATTACCCGCTGGCATTGTCTACGGCCAGCCAATTCGAAGTAATGAGACACAGTCGGTTGCAGAGAACAATCGGGCTTCCAGCGGCGTGCAGGAGCCACGACGTGCCTTCCTACCTTCGCCGCTATCTCCTGGTTTCCTCGTCACAGTCTTCCCTCCTTAGTTTCTACCCCTTCTCGCTGTCTTTCGGTCTCTTTCTTCGAGTTCTCTCTCGTTCTCTTTAGGTTCCTCTTACCTTCCTCGTTCACTCTTCAACTTTATAAGGGGTACGTCAATTCTACGACGCGTAGTGCAGACTAAATCTCATCTTATTTCAATTCTATACCTCCCCCTTGTCCTTCTCTTTGTCTTTGGCTGCTTCGTCACCGTTTCTATCTCTCTATCTTTTTGAATTCACCCTTATCGTATACCTACCCTTCGACTCTGCCTCTTTCCTGCGCTTTTGTGCTTCCTTCTCGAACGCCCATGATATTATGTGTACGCGAACAATCGTGATGTAAACAATAGCACGTCTTCGGGAGTTGAAAAGGAATCAGAGTTGACTAATGAGCATAAGCCGGCGCCTTCGAGACACCCCTCGAGAGAACTCGCGCGAGTAAAAGGCTCGCGGTGCTATTGTTCTTTAAAGTTTTCGAAAAGGACGAAGGGTTTCGCGAATGGAAGGATTTATGCTGAGTTGCTCGTGTAAGGATCACCTTTAGTCGTTGCCGTTATTCTACGTTGCGAGAGAAAAATCACGAGGTTAATCGACACAGTGGGGAAGGTCAAAACGCAAGGGTTGAGGGATTACTGTCGTTGGTATGGCGTTTGTGACAATTTAGGAGGGTGTTTTGGGATTGGATGATGGTGTCTGTCAAATGTGGGTCAAGGCCTTCTATTTGAAGGCGAGACAAATGATTTTCGAAAGGACGAACGGTGAGAAGAAAACTGAGACGTTGTCAAGTAGAGAACAATACTGGAAGGATCTCTTTGCTCGCGTGATTAATGATTACCTCGTACGTATTCTCGTTGAAACAAAACATGGAGATCGTAATATCTATAAAAGCTTCTCTAAATATTCACACTATATTATACTCATAACACTTTAACGACCGGTATTTTTTAAACATCCTATCAATCTCTGACCGATCACTTGATCATGAATAACTCTCTGATATCGACATGTTTTCGAAAATTACAAATTCTCATCATTGAATCCTTGCCACAGTAAACAGCAATGATAGATAACAATTTATTAATTGCCCTGGCAGCTGATTGATAAATGAAAAGTCCAAAAGCGTTAGGCCCGAAAAGCTTATTTAGGCTACCAGTCGTTGAAGTGTTAAAAATATCTAAATACAGAATTAATTTATACATCGTGCTAACCCTATCGACTGTAAGAAAATTAAGCCATCGTCTCCAAAAGCTTTTAGCTTTTAACCCCTTGCACTATCGGTAAATTCGCAAAAATCCATGCCTAAACCGAACGCCCGATATACGATATCTTGCGACTGACAAAGATTACCACGTTAATATTTACTTCACGCAATGGAACTTCTGTGAAACTCAAATGAATTTGAATCAAAGTCTAAATTTAATAATCTTGCACGGGGACATACGATCTTATTCGAGATATGAATACTTTGCCCGAGATTAATACCACGAGTCAGACTCGTGATATTCAAGTTTGGCCTAAAATTTTCATCACGAGTCAGACTTGTGGAAATAGTGCAAGGGGTTAAACAACTTTTTAAAAGTTACAAAAGATCACTTAAAAAAGTGTAATTAACATCCAACATGCATCGATTCGACATATAATTATTTCTACACATAATCATTACAAACTCTCCATTAACAAGCAACCATAGAACAGAGATTAGAACAGAATTCTCCGTCGTTTTGTGTCTCCGATCCTGCAAGGTACGTAATCAACTCGACGATGCCTATTAGTCGACATCAGGCTGGATGTCCTCTCGGTAGCCATTATTATCCTGACTACTGATTCCACCGACCAGCGAGCGTGCCTCTAATTAAAGTGCTCAGATGGAAGATTGTCACATTCCGATCAGGAATCCTTCCAAGTTAATATGAGCTTGCCGTCTGACAGATCGTGGATGATAAAACCCGTCACGGTAGGATGAACAATTGGAGCGGTGCGAAAGGAAGTCAGTCCTGAAGCCACGTTGAAAAATACGTCGGAACTTGCAACCTGCTATCTCATAATCGTACCGACGTCCGTGCAACTGTGACAGCTAAACGAGAAAAAAAAAGAGAATGGAGAGAAATGAAAAAAAATATAAAAAGCACAGAGAGATTAACGTAACACGTCGATATCAGTAAATCAAAGCATCGAAAGAGGTTTAAAGATGGGCGAACGAGTAGGATCGTATAAGCGAATGGTATGAAAAAAAAGTGCACGTAAATTAATCGAAAATTACTTCTATATCCACTTTGCACTGGGAATGTGTGTCGTTGGTTTACGTTACTGGCACGGTTTTATGTGCTGTATCTAATAGAACTGCCGATACTCAGATTGAAGGGATTTCCTCGAGATTTAACGGGTATGTGGGTGTCTAGGGGAGATTCGGTGATAAAAAATTCTCGCTGCTTTTTTTTCCGAACGATATATTCGGAAAAAGTTTTTCTCCTTAGGGTTGAGAGAAAGGGAGCGGAAAACGTCGCGTGCGTGCTTAAGCATAATGCACTGGTGAATCACCAGGTGTGGCTGAGAGAATTTGGAAAGATATCGCTTAGAATTCATTTACGACCATACCCTCTTCAACATCTCCCTTTTCCCTCTTTTCTTGTATAATATTTACTCTCGGAAATAATGTGATAGAAATCGTATTTAATTTTGGAATATCTTGTATAGGGGGAAAAGCTTGTATAATATTCATGCATGGTTATCGGTATCTTTTCACGTTCACGTGATTCTTCATTTTTCGTTTGTCGCAAGGACAGGCAGAGAATTTCAACACTAAACGTACCAAACGGGGTCAAATGACCCCTTTCAAAGTTTACTTTAAAATCATACATTCATTGTTATTTCTTTCGCTCATTTGACTTTTTGTAAAGTCTTATATCATCTGGTTATTCAATTTCTCGCTTTCCATTTTTCTGGTAGCTTATTTTTTACCGTCAAAAATTGTCTTCCTACCATACGTACTACGAGGGGTCATTTGACCCCATACGAAGTTTACGTATTTTTCGGCATTTTTCTGCAACTGGAACCTTAGTTCTAAACTCATATACGCTTCTGAAGTGAAGGTTTCATTTATTTGAACCTGAAATGTGTGTTTTTTCGGCATCAAGAGTTGGCCGATCCGATCGAATCCATACGACGCGTTATTCAAGTCCCAACTTTGAGATTACATATCTCTAAGAATGTTGTGCAATAAAAATTTTAATTAGTGGAAAAGGATGCTCTGATTTGTTATAAATCAAACACAATTGCTAGATTTTGAAAATCGCAAAAAGAATTTTTGAGATTTTAACCAGGATTGCAACGAAATCGACCACACGCATAAACAGAAAAGACCATTTTCGAAGATTCACAAGAAACACTCCCTTCAATTAGTTCTCCAAAGCTAAACGAAATAGAAATGCAGTCGTATATTGAGAGTCAAAGAGTAAAGGTCAGAGTCTACAAGAAATCAAGTTCGACAAGGAGTGATAATACACGACAGTTACCGTTACATTCAATTGGCCTTGTGTAATTTATTGATTATTGTGTTTATAGAAGTAAACATTTTTGGTTGATTGTTTTATTAGAAATCAGAAATGATGTTGTAAATTATTTCCTTTAATAAATTGGGTATTTTTTTGTCTGAAAATCAACATTTTTTTCATAAAGGGTCAAATGACCCCTCATGGTAAGATTAGGTAGGTGTAAAATACCGGTACGTTTAGCTTTAACACTAACGGTACTATAGGCGGCCAAATGACTGGTTCAATGAAATGAAAATAATTGTTTTCTACGTTGGTTTCTATATTAAATTGACTGCTTTTCGTATTTCTTGAAGAAAGATATTATTGTTATTTTATAAGTGGTCACAAGATCTGTCATGGTAAGAATACCTATCGATATACGAGTGTCGGTATTGTTAATAATAAAAGAACACGTTTCAACCACCGATTGAATTATAAATTGGAGTACCTGAACTTTTTAAATTCCTGTTCGTAGCGAAGATCTTGAGAACCCGAGGAGCATTATGTTTTTTAATTATTAACAGTATCAGCAGTTAAGTAAGGAGCGCCCAGTGAATATGGGGGTCTCGAGTTTCTGAATGCTCGTTAAGAAGCACACTTCTCCACATTTGCACTCCTTTACTTCGAAACCGCTACGTGGTATGCAGAAGTTTCTTAAGCATTACGATTTTGTAGGATAATTCGAAGCACCCTCCAAGTACTTCCGTTAGAGTTACTATAGCAAAGAAAAATACAATGATATGCGAAGAGAAAAATGTAAAAGGATCGTACAAAAATGTAATCTACTGTGCGATGGACAAGAGTCCCATAGAACGAACATGAAACATCCCATCTCTTTTTATCTCGTTCTCTCATGTAAAACGAGCAATATAAACTAAATAAGAGGTAATAAAGATTTCAACATGGAATAATGTAGAAAAAGTGGAACAAATTGACAAGAGAAGCTCACGGATATCTACGTTCATAAATTACATTCGCTCTAACGAGTCTCTTAAAAAGCTCCCGAGAAACATAATAGCGCACAGGATTTTGCGTAACTTTAGCGTCAAAGTTTCAGAATAAATCCAGAGAATGCAGCTTTCCCGTAAACATCGTCGATTCAGCATGCTCGCGCTCTTTATTTCGAGTACCACGGAATTAGTCGTCGCTTTTGAGGCATTTTCTCCTTTTTCCTTGATTTTATCCCGCGACGTTCGTCCTCGTCCATTAGCTCGGGAAATCGGGTTGACGTATTCGACGAAACAGTTTGTGGATAAGGGGTTTGACGGGAGGGCGGGGGAGAGGAATCATTATAAAGAGCTTAAAAAAAAAAGAAAAAGGAAGGAGAGAAAAAAAGAGTACCTTTCATTTTCGTCGGTAGTACGAAATGGTTTAATGGCGACGACGCTTACAGCATTCAGGCCGATCATCGGCTGAAGAGGCTTTTAAAAATTCGTATCCTCCTCGTCGCCGGACAATACGCAAAATGGCCTGGCTGGCCTACTTTTCCATTCGCGGGCCCGACGGAGCGTCCATTTCACAACTTTATGATTTATGACGAGCGGAACACCGAGAGTGCGCGTGCAGAATTCGCGTTGCTCGTGTTTGCGCGAAATTCGCGGCAATGCCGGATGAAAAAGCTCCGGGGAGATTAAGAGGCGATGCTCGAAAGACGGAATGGCATGGAACGTTGACGACAATAACACAGTGGAGAGGTTGGTATCCACGGGAAATGATGTTCTTGGACGATAAAAATATTTCTCTAAATGAGGAGACCACGGTGAATGGTAGTACTACGAGCGTATGTGAACATTTTTCTTTTCTCGTGTTTGTATACGGTAAGGGTGTAAACGGTTGTAAAGTTCTTCACGGATTAAACCTACTTTTTAACAAAGCATCAACCCCTTTCTGGTTGTGATACGAATTATGAAGTCAGACTGTATGCATGCTCTGGTAAATTCAGTACGTCGTTGAATGAATATAATCCGTAAGTGGTTGCTTTTCTTCTTATTTCTTTCAAATACATAGACTTTAAGGTGAAAAGTCTGACGTTTAATTCAAGTATCGACGTTATCTTTAAAAGAAACATCAATCGTAACTTCGTGAAACACGTATGGTTGAAGTCTCAGGAGATTGCTGATAAAATAGTCTCAAGTATAGGTTTTTGTTTGGTGTCTCTTTTCATATTTCAGTATCATGTAGACATTGTACACCATTTTCTTCTCGTTCTATTCTCAAATATTCTATTACTCCGTTTAAAGATCGGGAATAGTTTGCAGATCAAACATGCTAAATATTAATTCGCTAACGTACCCGAGAAAATGGTCCTCTCCTCATTCTCCATTTCTTTCCTCTTTCACCGACAATCTCGCTATCTTTCATGAAGAAAATCGAACACTTTGGTGAACAAAAGCGGCAATAAGCATGATGCTCTCCGCGTTTCTCTCGATTTTCGCCGATTTCCCTCAACGACTATCGTTGCAACGAAGTTTCCAGAGGCGCTTGCACACTAGATATTCTGTTTTCACCCATGAAAGAACAGAGGGGAGAAAGAGAGCGTGGAATTAATCGCGAATAACGTTAATAACCTCACGTAAAATAGACTCGACTGTTTAAATTTAACTGCCCCGCTGAAAACTGCTTCGAAATTACTGCGCCACGGTCGCGGCTGGAATTCTATTGTAGTTTCAGTGTAATACGGGGGCTGCGCTCTCTGCTCTTTAACTTTACGACGCTCTTCCGACTCCCTCGTTACAATAAACACGCCGTTACGATGGACGCTTCAGAAGTCACTCCGTAGACTACCGGTTTTAATATTCCGCCAAAGTGGCTGGGAACAATTACGCGACTAACATCCCAGCCTGTATTAAAAGACTCCCCATCTCTTTCCATCACTTTTCGTCTCACTTTGTAAATATGTACTCCTCAAAAAATCGTCACGGTATTGCCGCATTTATTTAAATCCTGGAGAAATCTTCGGTGTGCGGGAAGAAGAGTTCTTATCACAGATTTTCCAAAGTGTTGCGGATCAAAAATACGCCCCTGAAGCTCATAGATTAGATTATTTGTCAACACGCAGATGTTTCTTTTGTTTAAATAGCGGTCGCACGTTATACTTTATTTGTGATTCCGAGATCAATGCACTTTATGAGCCTATTTTTGTCAATACTTATTCAGGAAAAGTCTAGGACTTCCTCTCCCACGCGAGCTAGGTTTTTGCGGTTCCTTCACCATCAAGGGAGGCGCTTGACCTATGGGCAAAGGACATTTCCTTTGTCCATCAATTAGAAATATTAATATTTCCGAATTGCAGAGCCTCCGAATCAGCTACCTCCGAATCACGCACTTCCAATAATTTAATCTTTTACAAATCTAGAACCGAATAACGACAAGTGTTCTCAGTAGAAACTCCGTCCGCAAGGTTGAGACCTGGATATATAGTCCGACAATTGGAAGATGGCTCGGGAGTGGCGGAGCCTCTCGTCTTCAATCGCATACTGATGTTATTTCATTTTTGGAATTCCCAAACCCAGCCTCCTAAGAAAAACGATAAAACGTGGAGTATTTATGTTAGGAAACTGGGCTGGAGGATTCCAAAAGCAAAATGACAATAATAGACCGTTGAAGGTGAACGGCTCCGGCTATCGCTAGCCATGTTCCAATTTTTAGACTGTAACTGTAACAACAAGTCTACAAAAAGTAAAATAAGGCAAATTGGATGTAATAAAAAATTACACGCTCACTCCAGAGATCCCGTTAGAAACTACGAGCAAGTATAATTCGTAAGTGCTGCATCTGTAACACGTTTCAAGTCGATTTGGAGAATATTCTAGCTTTGTTAAGTTCGAAAGTAACCGCAAGTCAAGTGGTAAATTAACGTTTGTTTAATTCGTTCTATTATTAGGTGTAGCATAATAGATTGTAACTTAATTTGTCACATCGGAGGATAATGATAGATAGATAATACAAGGAAATTTAGGAGTTGATAAAATTAAAGAGGATCGGACGATGGAACGCAAAAGTTAATCCAATAAATTCTCTCGCGACTCCGACGTTTCGGAAACTCAAACGTACATACGATTCCGATAACTTTCGGTGTCTCTCCTCGACTGTGTCAGAACTCGATTCAAGTCTCGGATAGTCGTGATTACAGCCCCTAACTTTGACCACTATACATTTTACAACACCTGACACAGCGTCCCATCAATGCGTTATCTCTTGAGACGGAAGATTTAGAGTTACGTGACGGAATTCGTATTTCGAAGGTACAAAAGCCATTTGACGATTGGAATGCTTCGAGAGAAACGTGTTTCTATCTTACATATAATGCTTCAAAGGACTTGGATACTTTAACAATCGTACGTTCAAGAATATTAAATACAAAAATTATCACATGAAAATTTAATAGAAAAAAAATAGTCAAGGAGTTAATACAAAGTTTAAAATTCTTTTATTTTCAGATTCTATCTTTCTTAAATAGAGTTTTTCTCTTTTAAATAATTTTTTTTTCTTATCAGGGTATATTCTAAATATCCAAAAAAACCTTTATCAACTATTCTCAGTTATTAATTACACAATATATATATTTTTTTTATTATCCAAAATTATAAATATATACATATTAAATTTAACACTAGAATTAAGATTTTGAATTTTTTCCGAAAATTCCTCAAGTTTATAAGAGAGTCGTAAAACAGATATTCTACGTTCATTTGATAAAGCTCAGATTATCGAGTCGATCATCCTTGCCACTTCTTGACTGCCCTTTTTCCAAAGTACTTAGGTACTCAATATATTGATGTATATTATGATGTATATATTGATGAGTAATAGATTTAACGCGGATAGTTCTACTGTTAATTTCCCACAGAAGTCTTAATTATCCACCGATCAGTCACAAACACTCAAAAAAGAGCAACAAAATACCAAAACCCTCAGGGACACGAGCACGTTCTCGAACCTTAAGAGCATACGTCGCATTCTCGATTGTATTCATCGATATCCCGTCGAGTATCGAAACACCACGATATCACGTAAGAAATTCACGTTCCGACAGACACATCCATTTACGATTTAAAATACGACCCGATAGCGTGATGCCTTTCCGGATGACGATCCACACGTGTTGGTACGGGAAGTCGCCCGACCGTACATATGCATACATTATTATTTACCGTACCTATATATGGTGGTTAGCGTCTTGGAAAAGTTCCATAAGCATGCCAACCCCTCTCGCAGTGCCACCCCGTGCCGGTTTCTAACCCTCGCGGGTTTGCCGTTCCGCGAAACTGAAGGAACGAGGAACGGCGACGTCGACGACGTGTTTCGTGTTAACGTCTACGAAAGGTCGATGCCACATTTAACATAGTCCCCTTCATGGCCAAGGATCATCGTGACTTCTGCCGTGCGTTTCTGAGTGCTATCGTGAGCTATCATCGTGAAGAGACACCGCAAGGAAAGTAAGAGGAGGAGAGGAGATCGACACATGAGAGTATATTAGTGAGCTTCCGAATTGTAGGGAAAACGAGGTCGGTTTCAAGTACTCACGAGTACCTTGGATATTTTATGCGACACGATTGTAGATTTACATTGCATTGGTATTTATAGAACTGGGAAAAAGAAAGAAGGCCACGCGGTGACCCATCGCAGTAGCGTTCCTTAGCCGAGTTGCTTAGCATTAAAGATCTCGCTAGCTCGGCGTGAAAACACTCCGCCAGTTTCCTCTTCTTGCTGACTATTCTTGTCCCCATAATTTTCCCCTAAGTTATTTTATAGGGAGGTGCCGCCCGACCCCATGTATGTATGAAGATTTAACCCTTTGCCTTAATATATTATCTTGAATAAATTATTAAATTGACCCGATCGACATACGATGTGCTCGAAATGTGGTGATCACATTGAGCCCAATAGACGTACTACGTCTCTTATACTATTCTAGCTGACAGTTCCCGTGCTTCGCTACGGTTTAATAACTCATTTAAAACCTGCAATATTTTACGTGCTACGAAACTAAAAAAAAACCTAAAAATTTCGAATTTTGGAAAACCCTTTCTTAGTGAGCACCTAAGACCCAAGGGGACGGTATGTTCCAAATTTCATTGGAATCTGTTCTGAGGTTTTTGAGATTTCGTGATGAGTGAGTGAATGAGTGAGTGAGTGAGTGAGTGAGTCAGTCAGTGGTATTAATCGATGAGTATTAATTCTGGAAGGGTAATATCATTGGGATCATTAGGATTGCTCGATTATTTTACAAAAGGAACTATCAAGATTCATTCAACACCTTATATTGTATAGCTAAACTTGCGTTATTAGAAGATTGTGAATATTATTGCAAGAAACACCCTAATTCTCAACATAATCCTAACAATTCATTCCTGATTCGCTTCCAATTATTGGTCCACGAGAGTGCATCGACCAGAACACCCTAGCAGGGCTAAACCGTCGAGAATCTCCCTTGCATTGTCCTACGTGTAATCCCGATTCTCGATTTAGCGAATCGACAGTCCAGAATTGGCAGAAATAAAAGAACGGTCAACTGCGGTTCGGTGGATCGTCGGTACGCCATTGGTAACTACCCCCGAGGACATCCCTATGGTCTCGTTCGAGTTCAGTTTGAAGGATTATAGCTAGGACACCTGACTTGTTCCCATCGTTTCAAAGGGAAAAATGAGAGAGAGATATTAAACAGCACGAAGGAGAAAAAATATATACAAAAGATTACGAGAGCAGAGGGGAAGGGAAAGAATTCACGAAGGAAGGACGCATTATACATCGAGTGCATCGTCGTTGAAATTCAGAGGGTATGGCATTCTTATTTCAAGGAGGGACAAATGGAAGGAATCACCGGTCACAAAAACGAAAACTCTTGCGTCCACCATGTCTTCCCTTACGGTCGAACGTACCTGAGAAACGGACAAAGCCGATTGCGAGAGCCGGGGAGAGTGCCACCGGCTACGGGAAACTTTTCAATCCGGATTTTCATTCGTTAGTAATGCTCGGCAAAGTGGACCAAGTGACGCGACGTGCACGTAGTGAATTTCTCACGCTATCCGGATGCTTCTTGCACAAAACTCCTCGATAAGATCGTTATTTTTCGGTCAAAGCAACGAAGTTACATTGCGTTTAAAACTTACGTGGGGTTTTGAAAGAGTAACGTCACACCGATTTTTCTATGGAAGTTAACACTAGAACTATCAGTGTTAAATCTGTTATATTTCAATACATTAAGTAACTACTGTGGAAAAAAAGTAGGTAAAAAAGATGATCGATTCGGTAATATGTGTTTTATAAGGTTGATGTAGAATATTTGCTCCATGGCTCTTCTATAAGATTGGAGAATTTTTGACAAATTTGGGAACCAGTCATTTTGACTATCTTGGTAGTTCCAGTGGCAAAAACGTGTGGAAGATAAGAACAATAATACCGCTTTTTCTAAGGAACAATTTTTTAATTCCGGTTTTTTCACCTGATTTCCTTCGGTATCGGTATTATTGTTTATTTTAAGATTATTTCCAATTTTATTACTTTATGGATGCTTTGTGTTTGTATTTGTTATCAATTATTGATGTCGTTGTAAGAAGGCACAATGAATTATTTTAAAAAATTCAATTTACTGCATTTAATCGATATATTCCACATCGTTTGAATTTGTGACTTTTCCAGTCGCAAATATTGCATCATTATCAAACACAGGGTCGTTGAGAATACTTTTGATCAAAGCGGCAACGTTTAAACATCGACGAAAGGAAAAACTTTGAAAACATTTCTCGCAGTTCAGCGAGCAAAGCGACTTCCGGCAATTACATGTCAAAAGTAGTTGAAGTACATCGAAAAACGGAACGAAAATTCGGCATTACCTTCGATTGTATA
Organism: Cerceris rybyensis; assembly: GCA_910591515.1. Lineage (NCBI taxonomy): Eukaryota > Metazoa > Arthropoda > Insecta > Hymenoptera > Crabronidae > Cerceris > Cerceris rybyensis. The sequence goes on from OU342790.1 coordinate 15,358,842, forward strand.
CTCGAAGGTACTTTTATCAAAGTGCTCCTTTCAGATTCTTCTCTCGATGTACAGCAGATTCTTCATTTTTCACGATTTCTCGTTTTTCTTGCTGTCAAAGAAGCGCATAAACACTGAAAACGTGCATGAAAACTTTTAATGGCATTCGGAGCGCAAGTGTTTCACCAACAGGAGCGTTGAACCGATAGAAAAGGATTTTAACGAGGTGCACGGTGACCTGCCGTAAATATTCGCCAAGTTTTAAGGAAACACAACCTTTAAGTACCCTCCGAGAGGCGCACGAGAACAATCGTCCTTCGATAAACTTCCGCCGTCGAGTAAACCGTTCGCGGAGCAGAAGAAAGACAAATCGCATTGACACGCCGACGGAATTGAATGGAGGCATCCGTCGAATACAATCTCGATCGTTGGAATTCGGTGAAAAATCGAGACGGACGGTGATTTTAAACGCCCCGATGAGAAAAGAGAGTTCCATTCTACAGACCACGAGGAAACGTCACGAGATTACGCTCAATCGTTTCACCCGGCTGCATTTTTTTGTTTAAATTACACCCTCCCTCTTTCTCGTTGATGATAATAACGAGACACAATCGTTAGGTAGGATTTCCTGCGAGGAAAAAAAAGTAGGAGGAAGAAGAAATTGCAGCAGATTCCAGTAAAAAGATCGTTACACTTTGGTAAAAGTTGTAACGGAATCGCCGAGGTTAACGCGGTTTAATCCTTTTGATCTGTGCAACTAAAAAGTATCAGCTTTGGCTGCATACTTTGGCTAACAAAGTCGGTGTACTCTACCCTGCTGAAGATCCCTTGACCTCTTTTTACACGATCGAACTTTTTTCGTACGTCCGACGAAAAAATATACTCCGGATTCCTCTTCCGGCTAGTTTTACGTAATGATACAAAATAGTGGAGAAACATGAACAGGAAAAGAAAGAGAAAGAGAGAAAGGGATGAGAAACAGAGGTATAGAGAGAGAGAGGGAGACCAACATAAAGTGAGTTTCGTCGAGACACCTTCCTTCTTGAGTTCTGCCTCTGACGTCCGCGGCGACGTCCGGATTTCCGACTGTCGTATCCTCGGCTCCGCCAAATTGCACGCCGGCTTACAAGACGAATAGTTCGACGCGGAATGCGTTGCAATGAATCCACGAAACGCCTCGTGGATACCGCCAAGCTCGCGCCAGGATTCTCGTATCTCGGTAGTTGACAATAGCGCGAGAACTGTTACTTAGTGGCAGCGCCGTAGACACCTGGCATTCCAACGTGGGTGCAAACTGAATTAGATGAAAATGAAACAGTCGTGGAAGAGGACACTTGACGAGAATAATCGGTGTAACCATGAGAACAAGATGGTAGGAGAGTTTAAAGCAAAATTTCACCAACAGTTACATTTACATTTGGAATTACGAGACAATTATAGAAGCTTACTTTTGACATTGTAAATTTGAATCAGTGACTATGACCTAGATTTTCTCCACGCTATCTCAACATTGTCTTTTGGTCACAGTGGCAAAATAAATTTTACAATTCACCCCTGGCGAGCAGTGGAACAGCACGTTTTAACGTGTTACTCGTCTTGCCGCCCAAAGGGAGCGTAAAATCATCATGCACACGTGTCTGACACTGGATATAGTTTACTACGAACACTGCAGAATGCAAGAACTTTTGTCGGAACAGGAGGAATATAATATATTACAAGGTTGAATGCCACGGCTGAGGATTTTGAAGCTTGCTTTATTCCAACAAATTCAGGGAGGACTTCGGCGAAAATTGAGAGTGACTCTGTACTCAAAAAGACCAACCCTCTCTCTCCCTCTCTTTTCATCTGAATAAACAATGAACAGTACATTACATTCTAGAACAATCTACTTCAATTTTCCTGCTACTTCATCTTCACCATAATCGAGATCTCTGAGAGCGTGAGGCACCAATGCGATACAAATTAATGGAGTACCATAAACACACCGCAGTGGCCACATTCCCGTAAAAAGGAGTGGTACTCTCCGAGAGCTCTAACTCAACGGTGAAAATAACGGGAAGGTGCTCACCCGTGTCCTCTCTTTCGAGAAGAGCTGCACCAGAGACGGTGGAAAGGAAATATAGAAACGCAGACCCCGCAGGAGAAAAAGGGGAAAGAAAGGAGGTGGTTGAAAGAAGAGGGCATCCAGCATAGACGGGAAAAAAGACTCTCCCTTTTGCGCAATTTGCCGGTGCATAGGAGCAAATTTCCCAGGTATACAAAAGCGCTCGGCATTTTAAAGCACGGGGGCCAGGAGGCTCGCGATTGTCGCGTGCTCGCACCATCTACCCCTTTCTTCTACCACCCCCTGTCGTTCTTCCAGCGTTTACTCGCTCGGCTTTTGCTGCTCGTGTGCGTACAAACTGTATGCATGTAGGTGAGCATCGACACGTTGTACACCGACATCATGGGACGTAGTATGTCCCTCGGGGCTTGGGTTATTTTACGTTGCTTGTGACTCGAAGCATTCGCTTTCTCTTTTACGCTACCACCCCCGGTGAGCTGTACGACTTTCCAGCCATCGAACGAAACACTGAGGCATCGGTGAAAAAAAAGGAAGAAAATAAGAGAGTGGAAAAGAGAATTATAATGTTTTATAAATATTTTTGGAAGTTTAGACTCTTATGTGTTTCTCGGAAAGGAAGCAATTTGACGAAAAAAGGGTTGTGGATAATAATTGCTTTGTGACACGATAATTGAGCGGGAAGCTGTATGTATGTGACCATTGGTTTGCTAACAATTTCGATGGGTAATTTAATAATGTAGGTAGATAAACTGGGTGAAGAGAATTGATTAGGTTAATTGGTAGTAATGTTGAATCTGTATGGTCAGTATTCGTTTCGGATGGGATTTATGGAGGGATGTTTTCAAAGTGTTGATTGGAAGTGGAAAAGATTCAAAGTGTTTTATTGCTGATGCATTTGTATAATATATCGTGACGAATTATTAGAGGGCCGGAAGTAATGTCGTTTCTCAAGAAATTTTGATCAACAACTAATTGATTTTTATCGACAGAGTGTTGAAAATTTGCATATTAGGTGACAAAAAGTTGTTGATAAGGAGGATGATTACATCTGTGATTAGAAATACAAACTTGTTACAAAATTCGTTTGAATTTAATGTAAAAAAACGATATTACTTTCAGGTCGCCCTAATATTATTTTAATTAAGATTACTAAAGCGATAGCAATGAGTTGCAAATATTGATAATAATATGTCAAGGAGAGTTGTTTGTGAGCTTTGAGATTGGACCTGTCCAAATAGAATCGTTTAATAGTCGACAATTTTTATATTCTTTAAGTTGTTTTATTATGAAGCGTAGCAACAGTGTATAAAAATGTGACCGTAATATTTTTAAACAATGACGGATGATTGTTGGAAATTTCTAATTTAAAAATTGCAGTTTGGAATTTGACAATTGAGTAATGTAAAACTCGTATCACGACTGCTCCATCATTATACAGAAAACTGGTTCTACAATACCGTTAAAGCTTAATACTCTTCCTCCTCTATTGGAATTTCGCGGAAGTTTATTCGTCTTCTTAAATTTCATCGAATATGTGACGTCGCGAGAGATCCACGAAGTAAGGAAAGAGCCCCGATCGAGGATATGATATCGGACGGAAAAATTCCGGAGGTTACGATGCAATTCGAACTCCAACTTCTCGAATGGAAGCTCGAGAATCCGCTTGACCGTCAAAGAGGATATATGCTCCAAGATATTTGATAGAAGCCGATAAAATTTGATACCCATAAAAATGATAAAAAGAAGAAGAATATATCACATATAATTCTAATACATCTCAATATACAGTCATGCAAAACATTTCATCAAATTCATCCATTAAATCTGATTATATTAGGTGTACAAATTAATTCTCGGCCTTTTTTCGACTAACTTTGACATTTATTTATAACAATGTTGATATAAATTCAATATTAAACATAATCTTCTTCATTTTCTATACGTTTTTGCCATCTCTCAGATAATTGTCGGATTCCAGATCGGAAAAATGATAGTGGTTCACATCAATGAAATCATTGAGGCATTTATAGACCTGTTCAACTTACTTGAATTGAGAATCAGTTAGGTGGTGCTGTAGGGATCGAAATAGGTGGTTATTTGAAGGGGCTAAGTCTGGAGAATATTCGAAACTGTTGAAACCGTTTTTTACAAGTGCTGCACGATATAGCGTTTCTTTTTTTTAGTTGAAACGCGAAAAGAAGACAGTGCCTTAAATGTTGCTTATCGAACGACATCGCTTCTACACATGATTTTTAACGTTACGTCTGGAGTAGAGTCATGCGAGATATCTTATTTTAAAGCTAACAAATGGCGCTTTAGAATGACTATCCAAATTTGGAAAAATTCTAATCTGAATAGGTTTCGTGGTCGATGAAATCTGGGGGCCACGAATAAATTTGTACACCTAATATAATCGAGAATACTTGCCACTATCTCTGGAAACCAACCTAAAGCTATACAAAAGGACCTTCATAAATCACCAATTATACTTCCGACATATAAGCTTATACTCCCAGCTTAAATCATACAATAGCAAACGAAGGACAATACTGAATAATGAAATGAAGAACATAAGTGGTCAAAAATGACGTCCAAAATTGCATCCTTCCCATTGAAATTTTCTCCATAACTGACATTCTTTGCGTTTTTCTCCTTTCCTTCGAGTTTGTTGCGTCTGGAAGGGAATCTGACGGACACTCGAAACTGCAAAAAGAGGCATTTTTTCATGCTTCTAGTTTCCACGCGGAACGCATCGATCTGTTCAAAGCAGCATTAAATTTTATCATGGCAACGTAAGCGAACCGTTTACGCTCATTTGTCCGTAAAACCGACAAAAAGAAAGAACTTTTATCGTCAGACTTTCAGTGCGTGGTATCGACTGACAGATAAAGATTTCTGCGATCTCGTTGCAACCCAACGTAATTTCACCATGAAGCTTTACTTCCTTTTAATTCATCATATTATTCTGAATGTTTATTGTCGATTGTCTTGCTGCGTTTTATTGAGTTGTAACGTAAATTTGTTCGCACAAATTTAATACATACTTCTCTTTATTTTTTTTATTAGATTTTTTCATTGCATAAACTGGAATGTTACTCGGTAAAAACATAATACAGGCTTTTATCAAAGATGCAGTAATAAATTTATAAATTAACCACGGATGTTGTTTTAACCGAAAGTTGAATACTTATGGCCAGCAAAGAACAGTTTTAGGTGGATTCTGAACCATTGAGGCTACGGAAATTTGACGGTGGTTGGATAAAAATAAATAATTGAAGGAAGCGTGATTTAAAGCACGATTCAAAAAAGTAACGAGTTTGACTTTGATCCTGGTAGCTGAACTTACTCGAATTCTATTAATTGCCATCTTGAAAGACGATATTTTTTACAGACGGCCGTGATTGCTCGAAAGCCCGATTTTTATTGTCTAACGAAAAGTTTAATGGAAAGATTACCCTCGAATGATAGTAAACTGAAAGCAAATTGAAACGTGAATGAGGTAACTGAAAGACTAATAAGTATAGTGATTGGATAATACTCTAGTGGGCCGAGCTTAGGAGACCCCTGAGCCATTTGCCACTTATCCCAAGTTCGCGAACAATGATTGCGACGTCCGCGTAATTGCTGTTTACGTTCGTGATTCTCGCGAAAGAACTCTCTTACCTTCACCATTTCAGGCCATTTTCAAGCTGTCGTTTCCCCGGAAGAGCGGAGATCTTAAAAACTCACATTACACTACGTGCTCTATTATTGCGAAGAAGTCACGTTTCCCAGCGACTATTAAGATTGAAGATCTCTCACGGTTTCCATAAATCCAATCGAAATTTTACATATACCTTAGCTTCCGTTTAGACAAGTACACCGTGTGATCGATGTCTCTCGTCATCCGTAATCCACAATTTTGTTTATAACTTACCATGTAACATCATTAATTTTAGACAACATGAATAGCATCTAACTTCTTCAGAAACGTGTCACAGATTCATCTCTAATTCTTAAATCAATTCTATCAATTAACTTAACAATTTCTTCTATTATTTTACCAACAACATCAACGCGTTGAACGCCACCGGTATTTCGTTAATTTCATCATTTCTATCAAAATGAAACTTTTCCTATCAAATTTAATTTTGAATTAGACATTAACGCCGTTAAAAAGCAGAGATTTTAAAGATACAGATAGATATGCGGCAGATCTTTATCCTTTTAGCTCCAATTTTGAAATTTTTAATATGTTCGAAAACTCATAAATATTGCAAAGTAAAAGTTACATGACATTTCATTGAATTGAATAGCGTCGATCACCGGTGACCCCCATGACAGTCAAAGTGTTAAACAATGTACACGTTAACAAACAATATTAAAGTACGATAAGGAAAAATCATTTAAAACAATCACTTCATACCACATCCCCCTCGTTTATCATTTCCCTCGACAGATTTCAAATTAAAAGCATCATTTAGACACCCCACACCGTCTCTCCCATAAACGATCGAGGACTCTAATCGAGGCCGAATCCATTATTAGAAATCGCAAAACAAGAACGTATTCCCGACCACATAACGCGAACACAGTAATTTTAAACGGGTGCAATAAACTGGAATGTCATGTTTCAGGATCGTGCAACCAATCGTTGGGGATGGAGTCTGGGGATATACCGGATTCCGCCATTACGGCATCCTCGTCGTATGTGACGAACGTCGGTCCACGAAATGGCCGGTGAGCACATTACTTTTACGACGCGTGCACTCTCTCCGGCGCGTTAAATGGTATCACGGAGCTGCCTTTTTAATGCACCTCGAAGAGGAGAGATCAAACCAACCCTCTACCTCCCCTGCCACCTGAAACAGACAAGCTTTCCCCATTAACGTCCACCTCCGAGATGCAACCGGCGTTGCTTTCTTCCCCATGGTCCCTCCTATTTTTGTTTCACGATCCCTCCCTATTCTCTACCCCTATTCGATCCACCCCTTCTTCTCGTTCCTTGCCCGACCTATTTGTAATTTAACGATCCCATCCGAACCGGGGTCTTTCACGAAACTTTACCTTTAATCGGGTTGGATCGTCTTGGTAGACGTGCGGGGAAAAATTAATTGTTACTTGCCATAACGTCGGGCTTGCTGTGAGAAAAAATAAGAAGGATAATAATGAATCTGTCGACTTATATCAAATTTGGATTAATATTAACGATTATTAAGACTAGTGAGAAATCTGGGAAAGATAGGTTTTTGTTTGGAATGATTGAAAATTTTAACAATTTTGAGCGGATTTGTTAAGATTAATATTCTGGTATGTTTGGTGGATTGACTTGTGAAGTATTTAAATATTCGTTTGAAAAATTTATTATCAGATTATATGGAGGGATATCCTTTTAGAATTCAACGATTTCCCATGATTTATTCGGAGTTACTGAAATTTGCAATCGTACGCGACTGACGAATAGAATTCTACGTGTGATTTATCTACAGCTATAATACTGTCATTCAAATTGGCGACAATAATAACACAGTGATATTAATCGCTTCTCAAAACCGATTAAAGTCGCCACCGAATTTATGAATACACGTATTACGCTAAAACATGGCAAATTTGTTCGTAGAAATTCAATTCTCCCGTATGAAAATCCGATTTTTTATCCGCTTAACCATCACACCCATCATAGAAAATGTTATAATACCATTGTACTCGTTTCCCATTTTATACAAGGATTACAGGATTCGACCATCCAAACGAGGCTTTTTCATTCCCAGAAACATATCCGCAGTAGTAATGGCAGACCTTTAGCCAGACACGTAAACGCCTTACAAATACCACTCGTTCGCCAAGACTGCATCGTATTACCGTCTCTAAGGAGCACACGAAACGTTATACCACTGAGAAACTTACCATTAAATTCACAGCAATTCATTCACTTTTGTTCCCTCAAGATCTAAAAAGATTCAATAACACTTTGCATAAACATTAATTTATATGTTAAATATTCCAAAGTAATATTAACTGATATGTTTCGATAAAAGACGTGTTCCTTATTCAAGGGAAATTTCTAAAGTCAATTAGTGTCATTCATTTTTCGTTCTTCTGTTAGAAGATCTTTTAGTCGAAAGAATTTATCTTTTTGATATTCATTTACAGAATACATAAATCGTTGGTAATTAATATTTAGAACGTGGGTAGTCAACCTTGTCTCTTCCGTCCGATAGTGGTCCGTTCAAGCTTTTATTCTAAGCCACATAAGTTTCATTCGATTCTGGAGATACTTTTCCACTTTTTTATCAGTGGCCAACGCTCAATTATTTGTTTCTTCTTTAACGCTAGATCTACAACCGCTAAATCTGGTATGTTTAAATATATTAAAGAAGAACCTTGCAGAAATATGCATTAAGCGGTAAAAAATATAATCATTTAACTAATTTATATATTATAAAATACACGTGAAGTATTTATTTTCTTATCAACTACTTTCCTATCAATTTGAGAAGAACATTTAACACTAGATTTACGGAAGCCGTCAAATCGACGGGTCTCGACTTTCTTTATAAACATTTCTCAAATTTACAGAGAAGCAATACAGTAGATATTCCATGTGCATTTTATAATACGAAAACTACATAACGAATTATAATTTTTGCCACTTGATCTCCCTTTTTCCAAAGTCCCCACGTAATATTTTGCAGTGCAACAGATTTCACGCCCGTAAATCTAGTGTTAAAAGATATAGGAACATGCCTTTTTGACGGCTGCCGTAGATCTAATGTTAAATAAAAAAATAAATTAAACTACGTATTTTTGTTAAATGGCCTCTCAAAGATTAAGAGTACTTTACAATTTCTCTAAATTAAGTCACTACAGAAGCTGCAGCCGATTAGAAAATGTTGCTATTATCAAAGGTGTAAAAGCGGACGGTATAAAAAGGTTGACAACCCCTGAGTTAGAGGAATAGAAGAAGAGTGACGAAAAAAAAGGCGCGGACTCTTTCTAATCTTTTGTGAATTTAAGTTCGTTATTAGATTCGCAACATCGGTAGACCAAATGATGGCCAGAGTTCGGTGGAGTTTTATTGGGTCGATTTAGAACGGACATGGAAAATGGTGGGATGGTGAAAAAGAAGGTGCGGGGCAACGAGGAGGGTATAGAAAGATGAGATGAGAAAAGAAGTGAATCTCGGATTCACTATTTAAGTACACTCCTCGGAACGTCGGAGTTCTTAAAGCCGGTGAATAGTCCGGTGAATTGTTCTTCTTTGTTCGAACGATGCTATAACGGGTGGAGGACTATAATTGCGCTCAGGTAGAGTTCTTACTTTCGAGAGTCAATGAAAAATGATTAGTTTCGCGTGGTAGTGTACGAGCGCAATCTTGAAATATTTTCTCCACTTTTTCCCTTCTTTATTGTTACATTTTCATGACCCAAATATCTACCGAGGTTTCACCGTTATTTTAATACTCTTCTATCCGCAAAGAGAAGAAAGTTTCGTTGATAATTGGAAACACTCTGTGTCGATGAACCTGTTTCCCCTTTTTATCAATTTTACCGAGTGTTTTCGATATTGAAACGTTCAAATTAATGACGAACGACGATCTATACAAATATCCTTGGCGTCCATGTTTTTTATTTTATTTACTAATTCATTCTGAAAGCCTCTGCCTGATTGGTAAATATTATTGACTTAAGAACTATCGTTCTGGTTTGATTAATTAGGTTGCCAACGACTACAACTTCGAACGAAGTACTCGGAACGATCGTCTCGCTTGAAATAGTCTGAATGCTCCATCGGTTCGGCATAGAATAGAAACTAATATATTATCAATTAATTATATCAATCAATTTCAGTAGAGAGACTCTTATTGTGTTTTAAATATCGACGTTTCCAATGATGTCACGTTTTTAACGATATCACGTCAATCTTTATATAAAGAGCATTAAGTCTATTCACAGATATCGCGTTCAGTCGATTTAATAAATGTTAAAAGTCCTTTGCCATCGGAAGCCTTAACAAATCCGGCATAAAACCGATCACTGATTTGATATACCTACACACTGTTATAGCAGAGGAAATTTCACTTTATTGGGGATATTCACTTTATTTGTTTCATTTTGCTACAGCATTATATCAAATAATGTTTCTCTACTGATGTCTCTATTGACAAAAACTCTCTATCTTAATTAACGTTTTTGTACTCCTTTTCATTTAGTAAAAAATAAGTAAAGCATGTTTCCGGCGTACAAAAGACGTGTCAAATTAATGCCAATTAGAATCACAGAAATACCGCAGTATTCTCAACATTTCCACAATTCCCGACAAAAAGAAATTATAATCCAATTTTATCCATTAATTGTTCCAAACCAAATCTCATATCACTGTGATCAATCAAATTCTTTTTCTTGCTAACAATAAGTATCACTCTGTAGGCTCCTGTAACTTTGAATTAACGCAAAATACAAATTTGTAACTTTAACAACAATTACAATTTAGCTCGTGAGAATCATAAAATTCTTTGCAATTCAGTGTTCATAAAACAGGTTTAATGCACTCCTCAAACTTGTATTTTTATCATTTTCTAATTGTGCTATCGTGAAACTAATCTTCAGATAACAAAAAAAATCGCTTTATAGAGGATAAAATAAGTTTAATAAATATGCACACAATTTGAAACACACACAAATCACACCAAAAAAAATCTCTCACACGGGCCAAAGATCTTCCAACTTTTTTCACCATGTCCAAAGAAAAATTCCACCCTACCAACAATTCACCCAAATCCTCAAATCAATGTCATCCATGAATTACTTATGCAAAGAAATCCAATATTTATGTCCAAAAAAGTAGTATCCACATTTTTTAATTGAAGACAGAATCTATTCGTACAAGATACCAAAAATATGAAGTCGCTAACGAATTCTCCCCAAAACAGGCTACGGAAGGAGACAGCCGGTGGTGCTTGGTGTCCAAAGAGCCAAATAGAAAGAGGAATACGGGAGTGGCTCCAGGTGGATCTTCCAGGACCGCACGTGATTACCGGTGTACAGAGTCAGGGTCGTTACGATCATGGCCGTGGCCAGGAATACGTCGAGGAGTATACCCTCGAGTATCGACGACCCGGCTTCTCCGAGTGGCGTCGATATAAGCGTTGGGATAACAAGGAAGTACGTCCTAGCATACCTATTCTCTGTTGACAAAGTAAAGAAAAAGTAAGTTTAGCCCTACCGAATAAAAAACAGGACGCTGCAATCAAGAGTAACCCTCTGTTTTCTTTTCGTCGATTAATTCACCGCAGGGTGGTTTATTCACGATGCAAAATCATTCACGAATTAAACGTTCCGCGACTTAGATTGCACAGGAAGAAACTATGATTTTATAAGAGTCTCTTCGTGCTGACAATGATGTATAGTCTGAAATAAGTACTCGGATTTACATAAAAAAGGCATACGTTTCGGGAAACGTTGCAAGTGATAGCGAACACCGATCTTTGCGAGACAGTTTGGAAGGAGGACGATAAAGGTTTTGATGATGGACTTTTTGTTCGTTGGAAGTTCTTTGGTGGTGAGGTTGTCGATGATAATATGAAGGAGGATATACATGAGAAAGGGAGGAGGGAACGTGATAATTAGACTGCGGATTTGTATGCATTTATGACGAATTTAACAATGCTAAAATACACAGAGAGCAGGTAATATAAATAAATATCTCAAATATCCAAGATACAGGATTCGTTGCAATGTGTGGAGAATAGAAGAGTTCTTTATTTCAATTTTTCCTTGTTAATTGCGTTTACCAAACTTCATTATTTACATAAACATCCCCAGTGTAGTGATTAAAATTTCGTAGAACACTTTCGTCACAGATAGAACAATTATTATTATCAATCTTCATGCAATTTAGTCTATCGGTACCTATTTGTTTTTTTATACCTTTCGTTTTTAATTTCTATGATCATTTCACGTAGCACGCCATTTTAGGTGAGTTCTAAATCATTAATAAGAATTTTTATTACTTACTCAAAGTTATTTTTATTTTCGCAAAATTCATAAATCACTCTGTCGAATTTTTTCGCACGTAATTTCTATCATTGTAAGTGAACAACATCTTAAATAAAATAATCGTAAGCTACGTGAACCGTAACGCGATACATTAAGCGAAAAGCATACGTTTTTGTCCCTCGTAAAGCCATTCCCGTCGATTTATTTCGAGGTAAGTTTCGGTAAGACGAAAAACTCCACCTTTTTCGTCCTTCTTATTGTGATTCCAGCTGTAGCAGCAATTCGAACGCGATTCGAGTCACGAGACTTCGCGAGGTTCTGCACTCAACTCGAAGATCTCTCACGATCCTAACAGTTCTAAAGATTGAACCGAGAGAACTTGCAAGTGCGATGCTACTATCGGTACTTACCTTTACGTTAAAATCCCATCGTTTCCGCCGTAAGACACGGTTAAGGTAATGGCTCGAATTTTTTACCGCTTGGCCCGGGAACTCTTCGTTTACGCGAAAATCAAAGTTTATAGGAACGTTTCTCAGCACGTGGATGATCTCTTTTCTGTTTATTGCATTGCATTATCCAGTTAATCAATATCGAACGCTCTAACAAGGAGAGGACCCCAACTGTCCGACTTCGATTTTAACGAGACGTTGCACGACGATAGCATGTAGGTCCCTAATGATATGTGTAAAATATTAACCGTAGTTATGCAGTAGTTTTAAAGATATAAGCGATTAAAGTCCATACCTCTTCATATACTATAAATGTAAATTGGGTTACAACAGCTGTGGTGGGGCAGTGGCAGCGGTTTAATACTAAAACTACTGGCGTTATGTCTACTGAAACTCAAATGTACTAAATGAGTACTTTGGAAAAAGAGAAATCAAGAGATAATGAAGACAATTAATTAATTAATTTAAGCTTTGTAAGATAGAAGTAAAATATTTACTTCATGACTCCCTTATCAATGTAGGTAATTTTTAGAAAAAATAGGGAGCCGGTCATTTTGACCGCCTTGGTAGGTTTAGTGTTAAGGCTCACGATCCGAACGTCTTCGAGTCCCAATGACGGGTAATTTTTTTTGCCATTTTAATTTGATAAAATTGCACACAATGCAGGATAACAATTATCGTACACTTGCAATATATACATTGCTTGAGTATGTACACCACAGCTGTTGTAACCAGATTCACATTTATAGTTTACAAACAGGTGTGAACTTTAATCGCTTATATCTTTGAAACTACTGCATACAGTCTGTATCACAAGAGCGTGGACGCGATATCTCCGTGGGAATAAAACTTTTTTATAAGAAATATCATATAAATCGAAAGTACATCTAAAAAATTGATACGCACTTCCTTAATAAAATGTCCAATCTCCACCATTAGCGATTATCGTTTAACGTCTCGGCATGCTTTCAGCCAACTTTTCAGCATAAGAGACAGGAAGAGACTTCCATATCTCTCGAATTCAACAAACTAGTGTTTTCAATATGAAAATATGCTTTTCTCGGAGTTTTTACTTCATAACAGACCAAACATTTTCGATTGGATTGGCATCGGGAGACTGAGATGGCCAATCCAACACATTAATACCGTTCTGTGTTTTCCATTCCGTACAAAGGCGGCTTCGATACAAATATACCTATATTAGTATTTTATAATATACCTTTTTAAGATACCTATATCTATGCCGTTTTTAGTTAAAATTGTTTGCGCTTTACGTAAGGAAAGCGTCGGATTTTTCGAAAAAAGGTGTAAAATCGCTTTATCCTCCCGTTTCGTCGTAACCCGTTTCGAACCTCGACCAGGGAGGTCATCGACACAATTTGTGTCTTTATACCATTGCACCCACTTATTTACGAATGCGCGAGGTTTATGCAGATATTTTGCTGCATCTCTAACAGTCATTTTAGTACCTTTCGGGTGATGGCACAAGAAGACCGCTATGAATCGTTTAGCGTACACGTCACTTATTTCAAAATGAACTGAATTTCTCAGATATAGAAACAATACTAAAAAAATTGGGCCTATTGCGTATTAGAGGAACCTTTGTATGTTTAGACCAGCACAGTCTTTAACAAATTGCGTATCAGATTTCACAAATATCGCGTCCACGCTCTTGTGGTACAGACTGTAACACGGATAATATTTTACACATATCATTAGGGACCTACATGCTATCGTCTTGCAAAGCCTCGTTAAAATCGAAGTCGGACAGTTGGGGTCCTCTCCTTGTAAGCCAAGAACCGGGGGTATTAATCATCGATAAATCGTATCAAGCGACGATCGAAGAAACAGATAGGAAGATCTTCTTTTCTCTTTGTTTTTCTGAGCAAAATATGATTTAACACTATATTTATGAGCGTGAAATCTATTACAATGCAATATATTTAATGGGGACTTTGAAAGAAGTGGGACCGAGCGGATAAAATGATAATTCGATAAGCAATTATTGTATTATAAAATAAACGCGGGAAATCTACTGTATTGCTACTTTGTCGATTTAAAAAAGATATGTAAAACAAGTAAGAACTCGTCAATTTAACTGCTTTCGTAAATCTAGTGTTAATAAAATGTATCGATTAATATTGCAAAGTGAAAACATCGCGGCGTGGGTGTAATTTTATCCTAACGTTTGGTGAACACATTTGTAGAAGTGTTTCAATGATAGATTAAGAGAGGGATGGAAAAAGTATTTGTTTGTTAATTCACTTCGGCAGAAAAAGAACTGCAGTCGATCGATTAAACATTATACGGTTTGAAACGGCAATTACTGTTAATTTGTATGCAAATATTCCATGCAATGCGTTCAGCAGGGTTCATCGCAATTGTGTGAATGTATTTCGTTTTATTCGTGGCTTACAAACAAATATATTTCTTCGCCCTTGACATTTCTTTTTGACATAAGATGTAGGATTTTTTTACTAAAAGTAAAATGGATATAGATTTGAATAGATTTTGTGACATAGATACCTTTTTAACGACGTCGAAGACATTAAATTCGTTTGATTGCAAAATGCCATTTTCATAATGAATATAATAATAAATTGTTCTCTAATCGAGAGACAGTTGCCAGTTATTGTTATCGTTAAACGTTTTAAAATTTGTGCGCGGAAAATTCAAAAGAACGGTCGAATATCGCGATTTTCTATAGGCGATAAAATTTCGCGCAACATAATGCATTGCCAAGCAGAATGGACACAACGAATTTCTCGGTTCGTTTTGCAACAACCACGGAAATCGGAATGTGTACCTACGAGCGTTTTTCAAATTGCATTAAACTTTACAACGATAATTCAGCTTTACATCCGAGACCATTTTCGCGCCATCGATTGCACGTCGTAACTCCAAAATTTATTTACTAGATAATGCATACAGGGTGTCGCAAAAATATTTACTTGTTTTTGAATAATCCTTGTTTTTTTTTAATTATTTACATTTATTTGTACTTCTATGTTCGCCCAACAAATCGTTTTTAATTTAACACTAAAACTATCCAGGTGGTCAAAATTACTTTAAATTTTTTATAAAAATTCCCCAAGCTGATAAGGGAGCCATGCAGAAAATATAATACACATAACACCGGTAGTTTTAATATTAAATGTTCTTTTATATCTAATGTAATTTTATTGATATCATTATTGACACTGATATCAATAATATCCCGAGTCGAAATATTGAACCTCATTTGAACCTTTTACTACCCAACATTTAGGAATTAAAAGTACAAAAATATTAGGTTCAAATAGGAGTAAATACCATGAAAATAGGTTCAATATTTCGACTCGAGATCGATATCATCTTGAATTGAATCCTTTTCGGCAAGGCAGTCTCGATTAAATTGCTAATCGGCTGATATTTTCAAAAGTCCATGATTGTTCGTCAAGAAGATCGTCCTTCTCCTGTAAACTTTTCATAATGAAATATATCATAACGATATGGCTACCATTATTGACCCAACCGCAGTGCGCATTATCCTGGAAGTAATCCTATAGTTAGTTTGCACATCGAGATTTTAGGGCAAGTCGATTAATTTTGACAGAGAAGCGTTGATGCACATTTGTGCATTTCCACCGACTGTGGCAATGAGTTACGAGCTTATCTGTCGCAATTGTCATCGGTTGCAAAATTGTTTCATTAATGTTCGTCTCAATTAATCGTGCAACACTTATGGACACTGTCACTGCAAAGCATGGGCTTCATTATGTGTTGCTAAATCGATTATATCATTTTCGAGATTGATGATTATATTATTACATTGGTACATTGTCGTCTCAATGAACTGAATATTCCTTGCGGAAATTATTACTGGAAAATCCGTGTATGAAACTGACAATTAAATAGATTAAACTGTTGGTGATGTTACACGATGACGATAGATGCTTGAATCATTGCTATTGCGTGCACACTGGCATTAAATGTGCATTTATTAATGGTACTCTCATTTTGTTCTTTACAACATTTCCTAATATTCCGCAGTATGAATTAAAATTTAAACAAAAATTCTGTAGGTTAAAAGTAGCTTCAACCGCGAAGTCTTTCCGTATGTTTTATTTTTCCAGCAATAATTAATCTTCATTAAAGCTTTGCAGAGTAAATGAAGGGCTGTAATTGAGTACATTTAGTAAAATAAAAGCAGATACATATTATAATACATGATAATGTATTAATCATCACATTTTCCATTTAGCCATTTTGTGCAAAGCATAACAGAGAAGCTTATTTAAAATATGAACTTTGTTAATTGCAACATACGTATCTATATTTACCTCACAGCAAATTGTTTACTTATTAATTCGATATTTGCATATATTTCGCAACGTGTTTTTTCAATATCCTTTTTATTCCTCTCTCCGCACATTATTTCTATATTTCCATAAAGATTTTGCATATATTTTCAGCATCACGTTACATCTTCGCTGGATTTTAATTTTTTACGTTTCCATAGATTTTTATTACGTTTATATTCTGGTTAGACTTTTTTGTTAATTATTCTCCTAGCCAATTTTTTTTATTATTTTAATAATCCACACATTTTCATAAGTCTTTGATATATACTTCTAAGCTTCTCATTATATATTCTACTATACCATCAACGTTTTAATATTTCCACAGGTTTTGGCCGGCAATAGTGACACCTCGACAGTCGTCTCGCACAGACTGATTCCGCCAATTTTTGCCAGTCAAATTCGACTTTTGCCACACTCGGAGCACAGACGTACAGTTTGCATTCGCGTAGAGTTCAAAGGTTGCCAGGATTCCGGTGAGTTTTTATCATCGTTTTATTCTTCCTACACATACACCAAATCCACCCTAATTATATATATTCTACCCTTAAATCTCAAATGGTAGAAAAATATGCGTCCTTGCTCCTCAGATGGAGATGGTTGATCGCAATTCAAAGAATTTCTCGGTAAGAAACGCGATGGAAATTAATCTCACTCCAGCAGATCGCATTCATTGGTATCGACGAACTCTAAATGGCACGCAATTTCATCGTGAAACTCGTTACTCGGAAAAATATTCTACGTTCAACTCGTTCCTGGAATCGCAGAGTCGTGTCGTTTTAAAAAGGTTTATTAATTGGCACTATTTCTGAGAGATGTTTCGCGGAAGATTTTTAAAGAATTATCGACTCTTTGATTAAGCCAATCTGACGCAATCTTTAAATATCACGGCCCAGAAGAATACCAATGGCGGCTATCTTTTAATACACACTGTTCATCTATTCAATCAACACATTATAAAATAAATGAGGCAACCTCCGCTCCTTGACAACATACCTATAGGTAGATAATTCATCCAATAAATTTTGAAAACGTCAAATAAATATGGCAGCAAGTGCAAAATAAAGGAGTCACAGATCTTGACCTAATCGCTTGTGAGATTAGTCGTAGAAACTTAAAAATCAGGATAATTAACCATTTCGGTGCGAATTATTTTTAAAATTTTGTAGTGAGCTAAATAAAACTAATTTCACAACATTTTCTATCATTGGCTAGACTCTTTTTTTAATGATAGTAATAACTGGAGGTATCGACGAGTATTTTGCAAAATTATTATAAAATTTGGAAGTTGATATTAAATTTTGAGAAAATAAAATCAAGTAAAAAGCTGTGTCGAGTACAATTCGACATAGGACCGCAAAGAGTTAAACATTCACGCTAACATCATGACCCAGAGGAATACCGATGGTGTCTATTTCTTAATATATTCTTTTAACCTACCTAATTAATTCATTATAAAATAATTTGGGACAATCTCCACACTCTCCACATCTCCACTCCACAGATAGTTAATTTAAAATATTCGAAACGGTGAAATAAAAATGTCAGCAAAAACGAAATGAAGGAGTGAAAAATCTTGACCTAACTGCTCGGAGTCTATAAGATAGTCGTAGAAACTTGAAAAACAGGTTAATTAAAAATTCACCAAAAAACTCCCCTCGCAATCCCAGCCCTCAAAAACCTACATTTCCACCGCCGCTCAATTTCACCCCAAAAAAAGCATCTAAATCTCGCCCAAGTTGAAAGATCCATCAGTTCATTTCCCAATTAGAAATGAACTCTACAAATAGGAAACGCGAAGGAAAGCGTGAAACATCGAATAAGCGCATCGCATCTGCTTTTGTAATTCCGCGGCGAATGTCGAGCGCAAATACGACGTCGACCGGGCGGATGGCCGACGATTAATTTCCAAATTGCAATTTCATTCAATTTGGCATGGCCCTGCTGAGACGGCAGCAGGAGAGAATTCAGGCCGCCGCGGACTCCGGCCACGATGCTGGATCCCATTAGTGTTCGTAACAGCGTTATACGGACGAGCTCATTGGCCATGCTGGTACATTTGTTTTCGACCTAGTTCTCCTACTTAATGCACCTAATAGAATCGATGCGGAGGACATTGTTCCGCCGTTGAGTAACGAGTATACGGTGCACCATTATAATACGCAATTCCATGAGTAGTATTCTAGCACGCAACGGCAACTTCTATCAGACCGTTGTCGACGGGACGGAAAACTTCGAAATGGCCGTCGAAAGTGGGTCTGGAAACGTCGGAAACAGTATTCTCACGCATGGTTGTTGGGACCATGGAAAAAAGAGAACCAGTGGATATCGAATTTTATAGAAGGTTTTCCGTTGGATTTTCTTTTTTTTTATTTGATACCGCTTTGTAAATGTGGAGTAGCTTTGTTCGGATCGGATTTTGTGTAACAGTTTTTGTATATGGTAAAGGATGTATGGCAACAGCGGCTAGGTGTATTTTTATCGGTTTGTTGTTACGACGTTAGAGATATTGTAAGAGAATAGCCAAAGTAAAAAGTCATTAACACTAAACCTACCAAGGCGGTCAAAATGACCGGCTCCCTATTTTTTCTAAAAATTACCTACATTGATAAGGGAGTCATGAAGTAAATATTTTACTTCTATCTTACAAAGCTTAAATTAATTAATTAATTGTCTTCATTATCTCTTGATTTCTCTTTTTCCAAAGTACTCATTTAGTACATTTGAGTTTCAGTAGACATAACGCCGGTAGTTTTAGTGTTAAAAATGAATGAATTTTTGGGGAAGATATTGACTGATTCGTAAAGTGTATCGTTGTTATGCGATTATGGAACTTGTTAAGTTAAAGCAAGCAGCATTATTGTGCCAGTTAACATCATTGTATAGTTGAACAGTTGTTAATCACGTTGTATGCGGCTGTTCCGTCTAATTAAGACTGAAACGAGAATCTTGTTGAAAAATTTGCACAAAGTCTATTTTTATAAAAAAAAGTAGTATTCATTGGAAACTGCTTACTCTCTAAATTCGAAAATACACTTAACTTTTCAATAATAAGTGATTAATTCCACTAATGACACTTTTTTAACACTGGAACTACCAAGCAAGTCAAAATGACTGATTCCCAATTTTTTCCAACGATTCTCTAAGTTTACAGAATAGCCAAAAAACAAATGTTCTACGTTGATCTTATAAAATACAAATTACCGAATCGATCACCCTTTTCACTTCTTGGATCCCCTTTTTCTAAAGTATTTATTATATATTTTAGTATATAATAAATTCAACGCCGGTAATTCTAGTATTAAAATGATCTACACATAGTGTTCGAAAAACGTAGTTTTACGTGACCCACACACAACATGTTAATAAACGATAAAAAATTGTTACCACATCTGTCAACTTAGGAGTTGACTGTCGACTAATTGCATCGAGTTTGATGTGCAGCCCAGAATAAAAATCGAATTATCTCGAATCGAAGTGTAAATGAGATCGAGAGGAAGATTTGATTTCTCGAAAACAGAATATTAATATACATCATTGTTGATGGATAAAGAAGGTAGAAATTAATTAAAATATACGGATAGAAAACAGAACCGAAAAGCAATGCATTAAAAGCCAGTCTCATTAAAGCCAAACTCTACACGCTTTATTTCTCGCTGATACAAAACCCGCTCATTAAGGCCGGCGAGTAGGGCAATGTCAGTTGCAACGAGAGTGCAGCAATGATCCAGCATTATCATTCTTTTCGACAATCATCCGCAGTGCGAGCGACAGCGGCTCAACAAGTCGTTCAACTTCGAAACGTCCATTACACGCGACCCGCTGAAATATTGGAGATCGCACATTTCTACCTATGGATATTTTACATTTCGGTTGAACAAGACAGATGAAATTGTTAGTTTCGTATAAAAATGATAAATAACAATTTTTCATATATATTGAATAATTCTCCTCGAATTTGATAATACGATTAATGAAGGAGACTCGACGTCAAATGGAAAATATTTAATTAATGAAAATACGAAAAATAATTTTCAGAATAATTCTCGTGAAATTTACGTATTACGAATTCACATCGTGGCAATCAGGTCGCACATATTTATTAAGATTTAAAGAATCACGTACTTAGGAAAGTTTATTAAAGCGCACTCGGCCGAGTGAAATAGTGGCTTCCCCAGCGTGCTGCATTTAATAAATACATTAAGGAACGCAAGAAGGTATGAATACTAATTAAAGAAACTGATGCAGCACGTTGAAATAAAAGAAGGAAAATATCATGTTACGTTACACCTGTATTTGTATTATAGAAAATTAAATTTGAGTATCTTTTCCAGCCTTTTCTATGTACAACCCTCGTACGATATTCTACCCTTGCAGATTATTTTTAGATGGAACATTTTGAAGTATCGGCATACTTTTCCGGAGACTATTTTTGATCAAATAATTTTTTTAATATATAGGTAAATCCTTAAACGGACATTTTTGTGTGAATTTAATCGAATTAATTTTTTTTCGCGTCTTTTCTCCTTTTGTCACTTGTTGCCTATTTAAATTCGAATTTAAAATTTTTATTTGGTATGTTACATTATACGTAAAACTCTAAGGATTGGCTGTCAGTTCGTACGGTTTTGATTGTAATCATAATCTATCCAAGTTAAGGCGACTTTTGTTGGTGGCAGAACCCTTTACGCACAATTGTTAATTGTTTTCATGATAAAAACTCACAAACTCTGGTCTCGTTATACTCAAATAACCGCAAAAGCGAAACTTTTAACCCAAGAACTTTTCATTTAGCTCTCTGACAGTGGAGAAATTTAGTTTTAAACTGGAAAACAGCCCCCATGACGTGTACTTTGCACGCGGTCGCTTTAGGGAAATACAGAGAAAAAGCAAAGTGGAAATTCACCTTTCGCGGTACTTTCATTTCAATAATCGTTTAATTCCTTGCGGTTTCACGAAATCCCATTGATTCGCGAGGTCTGTGAATAAATCTGCGGTAAACCGAGGAAGGATTTCATAAAAATTCGTTAAGACGTGTATATATTTAATAAAATTGTACTTATTAAAATCAACACCATCTTGGTAACACAAAATTTAAAAATTAATTAAATCCTTCATTTTAGTTACCCCTGAAAATTTCTATTTCAATATTTGAAGAAAGAAAAAAACCACAAACGCAAGATCAAACAAACACTAATTGCAAAGCTACCAAACACGTCAATATGACTGGTTCCCAATTTTTCCAAAATTTCTCCAAGTTTATAGGAGAGTCATAGAGCTGGTCTCGAACGTTGTTCTTATAATACACAGTTTACCGAATCATTCATCTCTTTCACCGCTTGATTCCCCTTTTTCCAGAGTACTTAATTAATAAATTAAAATATAATGACCTTAATGCCGGTAGTTTTTATCACACTCACCTATACGCAAATAAATACCTCTAAAAAAACGTAAAGAAGAATCGTCAAAATCCATAAAGCGTCCATCTCTCTTCCAAGCAATTACAAAATCTCAAACGAATACCCCAACGATAAAATATCCCATACACCCTCAACATCCCCAACAATTAACACCGACACGAAAGCACTGCAGTCGATTGCAGCGTCTAAATAAAACACGTGGCATTTTCCTTAAAGAAGTGCAATCTGACCCGGCATTCCGTGGCGCGTTATATCAATACCGGCTGTAATGGACGACATTTGCATAAATGATTCATCTGGAACGCTAAAACCCGCATAACACCGCCGAGAGAAGAGGCAACGAGAAACGAGCGCGCGAAAAACGAAGGACGAAGAATAGGGAGAGAGAGAAAGGGTTTGCTAAAGCGACACGAGAGGTTTCGCGCTATAAGAAGAACATTCGAGGCTCGACTGGGCGGGAATGGCGAATTTATGGGCCTCGTGCACGACATCTGGTTAAAACAACGCCGATGCCGTAGCCCCTGGTTTGGTGAACACAAACGATTACTCCCGGCGATCGTGGGCAACGCGAAATACCCGAGTTCCATCCCTGATATCGACATTCCGATTTGAACGCGTAAAACTCGAACGTCGACACGCCGAGTGGCGTGGAAACGAGTCGATTTTTGACCTCGATCGACCGCCACGAGAAGAGGGAGGATCCGGGGTAGACTGTTTAGGGGTTTGACTACTTTTTTTTCTTTCTTTTTTGTGTCTTTTTAGCTTTAAGGGCTACGATCGTTTCATTTATCAGTGACTATTTTTAGATGAGTTCTGAATCACTGAAGCTGTGATATGTTAAGTAATAAGGAAAAAATTTCAAAGAGGCGAAGGACAAAGATTTGAACTCGTGCTTAATGATTACGAGTCTGATTATGAGCCTTTTTCTACTTACTGCATATAGCCTCCGTGGCGTTTTCTTTTAGTATAATTCCTGATTACGTGTGAGGGCAAGAAGAATACAAAGAAGGTCCGTGGAAACAATTATTAGGGTTAAGTCGGGTTTAAGAAAATAATTTTTATACGTGTACCCGAGTTAACCTTCTGTGGGTCTTTGTGACTTTAAGATAACATATAGACATTTAAGGTTCTATCCTTCAAAATCAAATTTTTAACTTGGCCAAATATTATAATTTAACTCGTAAAAGTCATGAAACTCTTTACAATACAATATTTAAAATTCTGGTTTAATTCATTATTTAAAATAGTATTTTTATAATCTTCTAATACTGCTCTCGTGAAACTGATCTTCGGATGCCACAAAAAATTCGCACTATATAGGGTTCACTTGTGAGACCAACAGTTTTGGCTATCACAAAGTAAAATTTGCTAACGTTTTTTTTTATATTAACACTAGAACTAACGGCATTAAATCTATTATATTTAAATAGATCAAATAAGTACCTTGGAAAAAGAGGAATCAAGAATTGAAACAGATTCTCAATTCACTAATTCACATTTGATAACATACGCGAGGAATATTTAGTGTTTGGTTCCCTATAAATTTTCAAACTATTTATACAAAATTACAAACCGGTCATTATGACTGCCTTGGTAATTCTAGTGTTAAGAACATAGAGGAAAAAGAATTAGTGGAAGGACTACCACCTTAGAATTCTTAATTGGTGCATCTAGGGATTAATTGAGCACCATCTTTTTCGGTTTAATTCACAATCACGCATGTGGACGATAGAAATGTGAATTTCACCTCGTTATGAATGAAGAAAAAGTAGAGGAAGGTTTTAAAAATGTCAAGAGGCAAATCGATTTCGGAACTTGCTGCGAGGATGCTTATGGGAGGGAGCTACTCTGTACTCACTACCCCGTGTAATTTCTGTAAGGATACTCCAATGAAAGTTTGTAATGATTCTGGAGACGAGAGGAGAAAGATGGTGAACGTCGGTTGGTTTACGAATTGCTGGATTAGAGAGCGAAGTAGACGTAAGAGGAGAGTTGGTAAGAGATGGTGAACGATATATGAGGGAATTTTAACGTTGAGAAAGGTCGACGATCTACCGGCGAAAGGTCGGACATTTGCAATTTGCAAATAGGAAATTTAATATTGAATACGGTGCTACGATAAAAAGTCGATGAAAATTGATAAACTACTTCGCCACGATATGTACTACTTACTAGTAAATTGATTTTGAAAATCGGTCGCGGTATAAGTGCACTTTAGCGTGATACGTTTCTCCAAAGAACGATAAGACCCTCGAAAGTTTGGCAAACGTTTTCAAACCTCCTCGACTTTGAAAATCAATTTTCTCGCAAATAGCATCTTACATGAAAAAACAAGTCGTTCGATAACTTCAATCTCAACGATTTATCCCTATGAAAAATATGAAATTTTCCATCGATCATGAATATCATGTATCATTTTCACATTTCTTCTCGCAAGTAAAATTATCTCGTAATTCCCCCGTACTGCAACATTCTCCCCATCTCTTACGCGAGACTTTAATTAAGCAGTAGATTCTTCCGCGGGAAATTACGATCGAAACTTTTCTTCGTGGAATGGAGAATCGGGGAAAGTTACGACAGCCAAAACTCGCTCGACCACGTCGCGTGACACGCTTGACCAACCACGGGTGTATACACCGTGAAATATTAAGAGTAGTTAGGCGATTTCGAACACGGCACAGTAAAGTGGACGAGCTGCAGTTTTTGTCGTTCATTATTAATTTTCTCGCGAAAACTCGACTCTCATCGTCCCCTCGTCACGCTTACAACGTAGAAAGAACGAAACAAAGAACTCAGAGAAAAAGAAAAGAGAAACCATCCGCAATAACACTTCAGACTTCCTTAGCTTCGCCATAGTACGTTCGTTAAATGTCCTTACAAATTTTCATAGGATCTAATAATCATAACCATTTTGCACTTTAAATCTTTATTTTAATAGCCAACGGAATTGCATTTGCTCCGTTACTTTCGCTACGAAAGTTCCAAAGTAAATGGAGCAGTTTGAGCGGAAGCTAAGGTAAACGAGTTGACACAACAATAGCGTTAACGTGCCATCTCTATCTTCCTTTGTCTCTCTCCCCACATCCCTTTCCTTTCGACCTACCTAAACCTCCGATTCTCTACACCATCCACCTGTTTACTATCACCCCAAAGAAACGAGACGAAAGTTCGCACCAACGGGGTCAATTTAAACCCGGGCAAGTATCGTGGTGGACAGTTGTCACGCGAAAGTTTGTCGTGTTTCAGGCGGTGTCGTGAGTTACAACATTCCCGATTCCCCCATGACGGAGCTCAGTGATGTTTCGTACGATGGCAAAAGACAAGACAACTTGTTGACCGATGGTTTAGGCCAGCTGATCGATGGCGAGGTCGGCGCAGATAATTACAGGCTAGACATGGGAGATGGAAGAGGTAATCGGTGGGTGGATACACCAAGGGTGCTAAGTGCCGAAGTTAAAGGTGCCTTCGAAAATCTTAACCGGCGAGATAGCTCACGGCGACATGTTTCCCCTGTGTGTCGTTGGTGTCGATACTACGTTTTGGAGCCGTTTTAGTTTCAATTTGACAAAGTAGACAGAATTTATAGAATTTTTTGATAAAGAATAGAGAATATGAATATTGGATCAAGTGACCTAATCCGGCTGGTACATCAGTGAAATACGATTATCGGTACTTGGCACCAAGGAATCAACGTTCGAGTAAAACGTCGAATTGGCAAAACAGAGGGAGGATGAGAACGCTGATGAAAACATCGGTGCTTTCTTGCTCCTAGAAAGTTAACTCCGACGAACTCGATTCAATTAACGGAGAAGGACAATAGATCAATCGCTGTTCCGACTTTGCTTTCAATTCGCGCTAACGAACTTGTCCCCGCGAAGTCGGAATGGATTCGCGGTAAATCGAGCTCCTGCAAAATAGATACCCCGTTTTTGTTTCAGGCACTGGCTGGGTTGCATGGATGCGCGATACTTTCGAGGATGATTACGTCGAATTAGTTTTCGAGTTCGAAGTAACCTGGATCTTCGAGGCGGTGCACATTTATACCAATAATTATTTCTCCCGCGACGTGCAGGTAATCTTTAATGCATTCTCTCCCCTTCGTCGACTTTTGATCGTTTTGCTAGCGAAGCGAACCATAAACCGGCCCACCATGCCGAGAAGAAGATAAAACTTTTAATGACCCACTTCATCGTTAGACCTCTCGCAATATTTCCCACGGAATGAGATTACGAGGGTGGCTATTAAAAAATGCGATTTCAGAGAACAGGAGACCATTCGATCTCATAGTTCGAACGTTCCAGTACGTCGCGATGAATCGGTTTGAATGTTGAATGAACGACAGAGAAGAGGAGAAAGAGAGAAACAACATTCAATTCCCGAGCTCCCTGCAACCGCGGTCGACCGATGCACTCGCTGAAATGTCAACGCGACAAGCCGGACAAATCACCCGTATCTCCTTTCATCCGTATGAAAGGCCTCGCGATTAAAACTGAGTCGGGCTTAAGTGCCGGTTATTGCTTACACCGGTGACTCGTCAGACTGACCTCCAACGACTATGGCCAATTAAGCTTGATCTTTCTTCTCTATTCTCTTCGTATCTTCATACAACGAACAATCAGGTTCATGTTTTACCTACTAGACCAGACATAGCCAACTGTTTTTGCCTCTGGAGCAAATAGGAAACAAAAGTGTTTTCACGGGCCGGACGAAATGTTATTAGGAGTACAAATTAGTTCGGTCCGTTTTTTTGTGGTCAAAAATACATTTATTTCGGTACAAAATGAATGAACAGATTAATCGAAGTATCGTCCATCACTGGCTACTACTGTTTCCCACCTCTTAGGCAATTTTCGAATTACATCTCGAAAAAATGTCTCGTCTTTTGAGGCGATCCAAGAGAGGAGCCAATTTTCGATTTCTGCGAAACAAGTGAACCGGTGACATGTTAAATAGTGTTGCATCCGTTGGAACATCCAGTAATCAGAAGGAGCAATATCCGATGAATACGGCGGGTGCTGTCAAATATCCCGTTTGAGCGTTTTTAAATATTTTTTTACGACTTTTGCGACATGAGGCCGAGCGGTGTTATGCGGAAGAATAACTTTGTCATGTGTTTGCTCGTATTTCGGCCGTTTTTCTCGTAATGCACGGCTGAAACGCATCAATTGTAGCCTATACCGATTGCCAGTAATTGAATCGCCAGATTGTAGGAGCTCATAGTATACAACACCCTTTTGGTCTCACCAGATACACAACTTGACCTTCGAACCATGAATATTCGACTTTGGTTTTGATGTTGATGTCGATGGCAACGATTGGCCGGGCATAGCGTAGTATTTTTTCTTCTTGGGGTTGTCGCAGAATATCTATTTCTCATCCCTAATCACAATCCGATGTAAAAGCTGCACTTTCTTTCCAATTAAAGCAGAAAACTATAACCTCCCGCAAATGGTGCTTACTTAACACAAAATTTGACATATTCAACACAGTAAAAAACAAGGTTTTTGTATGAAACTCAAAGCGATACGAACTGAATATTATTGACAGATGTCTAACCACTCTGAAACATCTAAAATCAGCTGTCACTATAAAACATTCATAACAGCCAGAGCTATAGTTTGAAAACGGACCGAACTAATTTGTACTCCCAATAAAATTACAAAATGTTAAGCAAAACAATTATTTTTTTAACACGTTTCGTGCCGCGTGGGGCGTATACGACCCCCATTAAACTTTTCGATCAGGTAGCTTGAATTTCTTATTGCAAAACGAAGAATTTTAGTGTGAAAAATATATATCAGTGTTAAATATAGGCATCTTAATATCATTCCATCTAATGTCACTTCAAACAGATTTATTTAATCGTAAAGGTGTGGGTCGTATACGCCCCAAACGCTTTGAACGGAAAATATGAATGATCCGGCACGGAACGAAAACAAAATTTTATTGTGAAATTTCTTCATGGATAATTGTTATAAATCAGCGGTCGCCAAACTTTTTGACCTCACGAACCAGTAAGTTTTATGAAATGGCGTTATTCTATGAGATAGCGTTTTTATAACTTTTCACGTATTGTTATGAATTGAATTATGTTTCAGTGCATCTTAAAACATAACTTAACGTGATGAGTAAGTATATTCCAAATTTTTTTGGGGGACCAGCGAAATTTTCTCGCGGATCTCTAGTGGTCCGCGGACCACCACTTTGGCGACCGCTGTTATAAATAATTGTTCGCGGACTATATATTGGCCATACTTGTACCAGACTGTAAACACGCATTGTTGTTTATATATTCATTATTCGAAATCGAATCAAATTACATCCGATAGAGATTCGAGCAATTGCCGAAAATTAAAGCCATAATTTATATCAATGTTTAAATATAATTGACGTAACGTCTGTTTCCACGAGCGCCGACGTTTAACGAGATTCCTTATCGATCCACCATGGGTAATTTCAGTTATATTACAGAAAATTTGATCTCGATATTCTATGCTTTTATTCAATCTCCGTGGTTTCTTTCTTCAACTGACAAGCTTTCAGATTTTCTCCATTGATGGTTACCGTGCCCATATAGGTTTTCTCGAAAGCTGAAGTTTGGTTCAGCGAGGACGGTGAAACGTATGAAGAGGAACCGCTTTCGTATTCCTACATACCGGATATCGTGCTGGAAAATGCACGTAACGTCTCCATTGGGATGCATGGTAGACGGGGAAAATTTTTGAAAGTTCATCTTTACTTTGCGGCGCGATGGATCATGATCAGCGAAGTGACGTTCGATGGAAGTAAGTACAGTGAGAAGAAGTTGAGAGAAGAAGATGCGGGTTTTATGGGTGGTCGATGGTCTATCACGTTAATGGGGCATGAAAAAAGATTGGTCTCACTTCATAGGTATCATTACTTGCTAGAATAAATTATTTGCTCGAGAAAAATAAATATTCTCTCCTGATGCGGGCATATCTACTTCAATGTTAATGTTTCAATAAAAAGGGAGGTGCGAACGTGTCAAAGGTCAGACAGGTAGGAAAAATCTACGGTTATCTGTGCTCGAGTGTATTCCCTACAGTTATTCTCGTATTTGCACAAAAGTCTTTCCCTGCGTCATCATTTTTTGTTTCAAAATTTTGGAGATATTCAGGTGTCAGGATACTTTGGGATATCTCGTTAAATTGATAATGAGCGAATGTAATAATCACCGTTGGATTATCTTTAGCCACTCAGTATTCAAACAGAAGCGTAGTCTAGCTTTTAGAAACCGTCACGTCTTTGGCTTGAATGTCTGACCTCTTATCTTTCCAATTTCATCGTGAGATCTTAATGTTCGCTTGCATTAACAATGCGACCATTAAGCGGATCGATCACGTCGTTGTTGCAGATCTTTTTACTCACGCCAGATAGTCGTGGAAGAAATGTCATTGTATTAACCGATTTAAGCGTATATTTTCATGTTGAAGCTGGCAGTTATTTTTCTACCTATCAATATTCCGTTGACGCGAGAATCGAAACGTCTAATATATTCATACAATATTTTTGAACAATTGAAATATTTAATTCTTTAAAGAATAATTCCTGTTACCCAAGATGCATTATTTACGATATTGAAAGCGCTGATAAAACGGAAAAAGCCGAACCTGATCTATCATTCTTTAACAGCATTCTCAAAAATATCGTATGAAAACTTACAATTTTCAAAATTGTGTCAAATTCTAACAATAAATACGGAGAATATTGCCACTGTTTCACAGCTGAAATTTTGCGCGTGAGACTTATTATTAAAATTGATTTGAAATTCTAAAAATACAAAAAATAGTTTTATTTAGTAGCATTTACAAAGACTAGCAATATTCGCTGTATACTCGTTGAAAATAATTAACAACTCGTTGTAAAAATTCTTCCCTACCCATTAAATCATTCCTATCTCAAAAACGTAACAGTCACAACCGCGAAATTAGTACAATTGAAAAATCGAGATTATTTATTTCCCCCAAAAAAGGCTATCTGGAGTAAATCTAATTACGGAGTGACGTTTCCTTATTACAGCGAATCCGTACGAAAATACCACGGAAGACTCAGCGTCAGAGTTCAGCAACCGAGAGATTCCAATGAACCCTGAGGTGGATCTTAACTTGCAAACAAGTAAGTGACTCGACAGCGATGGCCTTTAATTCCTATCAATCTCTCGAGTTAATTACCCCAAGTGTTCAAAAGCTATTTCTTATCTTTCTTATCTCGCGTACTTCCGAGTCTGAGTGTCAACGGCGATTTATTCAACTGATCGACAAGTATTTAACTTTATCGCGATACAATTGTACAAACGTCTGTGCAAGTAGTTAATTAGAAATTATCGATTGAATACCACTCGACCGTCTTGTTCTTAAGGTCATCATTAAAATTTCACGATCAAGTTCAATGACTGCTAATGAATATCTCTCAATCACTTAAGAACGAAACAATAATCACAATTTATCAATCGTTTAAAAATATAATAATATTTCTACACGCAATTGTGCACTGTTTCACGATAAAGGAAGAGAGAAGGAAACGAAGTAACTTGAGTTGCATTTATTCCTTAATTTCATATCTCTTCGTGTAATTTGATATTCTCCTCCCTTTAATCTACACGCTCTCGTTTATTCTCGGTATAACATCTATACTTATATATTAAAATCTTCAACGAGGACAAAATCTCTGAACGTCTGTTTTTTCTTTCTGCACAATGGAGGAGCATTTTATAACGGCAGCCTTAAAAGATTAGCGTGGAAAAAAAAACACAAGTGGTTAAACCCATCCACGTTTCTACTCTTCCTTTTTTCTTTGTTCACCAAGTCTCTCTTTCAGAGTTTCTTGTACAATTCTTTTTACCATCATCCTGAAGCACCAATTTGCAATACATGTAATTTATTCAAAGAAGTAATTAAGCTACACGTAAATACAGAAGGAGAAAATGTGTTATCGAAAGATTCCCAAAAACTCGAAGAAGTTTGAGTGACAAGAAGAATGAAGACAAACTATGGTTTTCGGTTAAAATTAATTTGCTAATTTCTTAATTGGTACGATCCAATTGTTACGAGCTCGCGATCGAGTTCCACTCTGCTCCACTTTAAAGGCACATAAGGTTTGTCCAAGGAACTAACTTCATTAGCGAAACCAGGCCGCTACTCTTTGCCAAGAGGAGGATACGATTAGGAGAAGTCACCGAATAAACGTGAGAGCGAAAGAGAAACTTGGATACTTTGCAATTCACGTGGCAACTTCCTCGTAACGTAAACAATTAGTCGGATTAAGAGACAGATCTTACGATGAAGTGAGAAAACGAAGAGAAGAAGTGATAACAGGAAGAAGTATCAATTTTGAAGCAATTAAGAGTCTTTCATAAATCAGCTTTTTCGTAAATGGTTCTATACTGTGCTCTTGTTCGCTCGTGATAAATGAAAAAGACAGATCTTTAAAACTATGAACCGAGATGTGATAAAGTACTATTCCTTTGCTACTTTACTGATTAGACTATTTTGAAATATCATGGCAATTTTAAGGTCGAACTTCGAGTGGATGAACGCTAATTTAAAAATCAATAAAAAAGGTGAATTCACTGAGCAGAGTAGTGTAAAATTGCTGGTAGTTGCTAATAACCAGGGCAGTCGATGCTATTAACCCTTCGTTGTAGCTTTTTCTGCGATTGATTTTCCAATGATTCTGAATTAATAGCGGAAATAACAATCTGGGGTATGACCTAATGCGATATTAAATAGCAATGCAATAATTTTATTTTATCGTGACCCACTGATATTTTTAATTCAATAACTTTTAGAAAACTGCGAAATTGTCGATTCCATTTATCATATTACGAACGTCACTTTTACTGTAAGGCTAGATGTTAAAGACTACATACAAAAAAAGAGCAATATTTTTTTTAATTTCCCTATTCTTTAACGTTTCATGCAAAGTAATATTTTGTGAAATGTAGCTTTTATTGAGCAGTGATATCTTTTGACTTTCTTCGATTTCATTATTTAACCCCTTGCCGTACAATAACGAGCGCTACTCATCACGGAATAGTCAATTTTGGAGTGCTCTAAAAATTATTTGATTAGAAATATCAGTGGGCCCTGATAAAATAAAATTTATTATACGCTATTCAATATTACGTTAAGTCATTTATTATATCCAAAATTAGGGTCTAAATTATTATTTTAGTAATGAATTCAGAGTCATTGCACATTTAATCACAAAAGAAGTGACACGACAAGGGTATAACAACTTGTGCCATGCAGTAAGCAATAGGATTTAATTTCTTCTAATCAGTGATATCTCTGGTACAATGCTGTCACGATTTCAAAAATTTCGGAAGTGTTACATATATCCTGGACAATAATATTTGTATTATTATTCCATTTTGCACAATGTTTGTTTGGGTTACGCGAGCTTAAAGTGCGCGAAGAAAAATTCATTACCGTTAGTACTTAATACGTTCGATAATCGATTAACGAGACACAGAAAAGAAGTTTAAGGCGAATTTATAATTTACGAGATACTTTGAAAGAAAATGATCGATTACAGTGATTAAAGGATGCTCTGCTTGGGAAAGCAACGTTGAAGTTGTTCGAAGCAAGGGAAGAAGAACTGCAAGAAGAGGATGATAGAACAAAAGGTAAAAAGACGACGGAAAAAGAGTCTGACACCAACGTAATTACGTGTCACTGATAGACTTAGCGGCTTTATTTTTCATTCCACCTCCAAAGCCGAATGTCTCCTTCGAATTGTTGCAAACAACAGAGACGCGAAGGATTATGCGTTCAAGGAAAATGAAGAAGAAATGATGCGCAAGAGTGCACAAAAAAA
The DNA here is from genome assembly GCA_910591515.1 of Cerceris rybyensis. Taxonomy (NCBI): domain Eukaryota; kingdom Metazoa; phylum Arthropoda; class Insecta; order Hymenoptera; family Crabronidae; genus Cerceris; species Cerceris rybyensis. The sequence continues at coordinate 15,391,912 of OU342790.1, forward strand.
TAATTTTTAAACACGTGAAAGTACTTGGAAAACCTTTTACTTTAAAAAAAAAAGATATAGTGTAAACAAATTTTCCTAACAATTTCATTTCTATCTAAATACAGAAAGACACAATTTCAGTTCACTTACGCATCTCATTAGCTTCGAATTAATTACTCAGACAGAAAGACTGACAGGTGAAAGAAACAAAGGGATGAGTAACAGGAGATCCTTTATAATTTGCAGACAAATTTGTGCGTACGCGAAATTTGATTCGGCTTATAATGGAAAACGCCAAAAAAGACAAGTGAAAAAAGAACATACGAGTCAGACAGGAACGAGAATGAAAGGAGAAGGTGAAACGAACAAAAGAGAATAACAGTTATATATCTCAAATACAATTATATTTCTCTGATATTCCGCATGATACACATATTATAACTTCCATTCTTCCACGAGACGAATTTCTATACGTGTACCGTTTTAAAGTATTCCAAATTAGAGTGAGAAAGAAGGAAAAAGAACATGAGTGACATGCCAACAGACAGACAGCAAGCAGAGAAAAAGAGAACTTTCCCATACGATTAATTCGTTCTAACTATTTAAAATGTGGAAATATTTGTTAAACAAGCGCTGATAACGTAGAAAAATCCAACTGACAACATGACAGTAGAAAATAACTTTTATCATTCCACCGTTGATAATGCACACTGTGACCATCGAATTCCAGAAAATATTAGGGCGATTAAGAGAAATACAATCGTAAGTGGAGTATCAAAAGAGAGAGGAAGAGTAAGTGTGCCAGGTAGATAAAGGAGCGGTAGAAACGACTTAATTAAACTGCAATCTACTCAGGTGTAATCACGCGCTCCTGGCATAGCGGCCGCTCTACAAATCCTGGCTGGGTTCGTTTGCTCGTGCCACGGCAACCCGGCTACCGTTGCATTCGTCCTCGATACTGAATCCAGTTGCAAATAAAACAGAAATCGGGCATGCGATTGTGCTGTCGTAAGAGGTAGCGAGAAAATAAAAAAAAGGGGGCAAAACTGATACGCGCTCGCGATACTTACAGCCATACTGAAGAAAAAGTGTAGAACGATCGTAGAAGGGAAAAAAAATGCGAAATTGGAACGAGATAAAACGGAAGAAAGTATGAAGAAAAAACCTAAGATGTATATATGTTTAAACTAATAAAACATTAACAGCAGATTATACCTTCTAATATTATCATAGTCGTGTCAACGAGAAAAAAAAGGATAGAAAAAGATGAGTGTCCATGAGAAGGACAAGGTGAAGAAAAAGAAGTGCACAGGGGAAAAAGACGGGTGGAAGCGGAAAAAGAGGATGAACGTGAGAGCAGGATGGAGGGAATTAAAAGCTCTTCCGTGTGTCTCCGTCCATTTCCCTTTTTCTTCTCGAAAGAGCGTGATTTAAAGCCGAGATTTTCCGGCTGGCGTTGCTACATTTGCGAGAGAGATCCCCCGCGCGAATTAAAGTTGAAATTGCCGCGACACCAGGCCCCCAACCGTTCGTTTTACTTTTCCGCTCGAACTGCGACGCCTCGGAGGATTGATCGAGGAAAATCGGTCTCTCCGGGTCTCTCGGTCTACGAGACCGTAGGAAATCTTGATCGCCACGCGAGGCCAACTCGCGAAAGGGCGACTTATTTATTCGTCTCGTAAAACCACCGTCGTGACGCTGCTTCCGTTTTGCCGTCGTCGAAGGATAAAGGGAGAAAGGTTTGTGCAACAAAACATAGAGAGAAAGAGAGAAATTGTAGAGTAAGGAGAGAGAGAGAGAGAGAATAAAGAAAAAAGACGAAGAACGAGAACCGATAAAGCTCTACCGGTCGACCGGACCGACAGCTCGACCGGCATGAAAAATTGGAAGAATGTAACGGCGCATTGTAAAGTCCTCTTATCGAGAGGCCCCTTTAGGTTTCTTTTATCCTGCTTCAACGAGAGAAACGCCGATTAGCCTTTTGCTTCTCGATAAAATGCCACGCTCCTTCGGTTGAAATGAAGAAGAAAGGACGACCGGCATTCCTTACGGGCGTAGCTTCTTTTTTACGACCAATAAAATAGTTTCCACCCGGGAAAAGATTTCCTGGTGTCTCGGCTATTAGCCGGAGAGGATCGGTTCCGCTTCTAGATGGGATTCGAATCGCGCCATTCGTTACTCGATTGCGCTCCTTCTCTTCCAACAGCTCGTGAGGCTTTCGGGCTACACGACTCGGTTGAGAACGAATCTTTATTGCGATCTCTTCCTACGAATGTAAGTCGACTTATATGTTGCTTTTCGAGTGGATAAAGCAACTATGCTTGGATGTATAGAGACTGGATGATATTATTATTAATATCATTGGATGGCAGATTACTTTCAGTCGGCTTCTCTTGAGGCTATGGAATTGAATTAATTTGATAGTTGAGTTTGAGCTGGATAATTTGGTCTCATTGATATTTAACGCCGGGAGGTTTAAATTACCTTGGGAGATTTATAGTTGTTCTGGGCGTTATGCATATTTATATTGCTGATAGGGTTTTATATGTTGCATTGTTTTGTGCGAATGAACTCGCGGTTACGAGTGTTAGGTAGTTGTAATGCACGTGTCGATGTATGGATAGGATTGGAGGATTTTCTATGTGTAAGTTTATTATTTGCTGGATTAATATAAGTAGAAAAGTGAAATAAGGGGAAAATACGGCTTATGCTCACAATGTCTAATCACACAGTCGTTTATCTACAGAGACTTCTATCCACAGAGGTGTATTTCTGCAGAGTGTCTCGAAGGTCTCGCAAAAATAATAGCCGTTCGACACTCACATTCATACTTGTTCTAAAATTCATCCCTTCTCTCACATATAATCCGACAACTTAAAGATGGCTAGGCAAAAGAATGTGAGTCTGATTATTGGAGAGGATAGTTATATCGCATTCATGCAACTAGAAAATTAAGAATATAGGAATGCTACGACTATGCAGAGTATTTAATTTGGGAAGCCTGGTTTGGGGATTCCAAAAACGAAATGGAGAAAATAGACGATTGAAAACGGTCTCTAGCCATCTTTCAGTTGTCGGACTGTACAAGACATTCACAAGTATTCCCATCCCGCGGAATGTTTTTCAAATTCATTGGTAAAAATAACGGGGGTGAAATGTAATTGGGAGGTTGAAGAAAAATTATCTGACCCAGTTACAGCACCGGGAGAAGGTCAGGAATATTTGGAGGTACTAATAGGTGTTCTGACTGCCATCATCCTACTTCTTCTGTTGGTGTTCGTTATTATTCTACTTCTGAATCGACGGCAAAAACTTCAGAGCTCGCCAACCGTACTGAAAAATCCATTTGGATTTGCCATAAATATGAAGGTAAATGCTGGTTCATAAATATGCTAAAACTTTTCCAGGACGATAAGATAGGTTCTAATTTACCATTAAAAGTCCACAAACTCCATTACCGTCCTAGATTGACGTAAGCTTATTCCGCAAAGTGACATCCTCAACGCGACTCTCGGGTAATCCTGATTAATCTTATGAATTTCAATTAACTCGTCGAATTGTTTCCTCTTTTTGCGTAATCCCGTAACACGAGGTCCTTGTATATTAGCAACGATGCTGGAAGGAAAAAGAAGAAAAAAAAAACCATACGACTCCGTCTATTTTCAGGGCCTCCTTTTGAATCTCACCCCCGGTGGAATGCTGACAGAGACTGCCAATCATGTATCGCCTGACATGCCAGAAGACGTTAGTATGCACGAGTCATTGACAATGGAACAATTCAACTCGCCGCTTGTCAGTCCTCAATATAAATCAACCTACGCCATTGTAGCAACTTCCGGTAAGTTTCCATTCGCAACCTCTCGCGACTTATTTTTCACGAAACCCGAAAGATTTATGTTTTTTCCGCTTTCAAAGAAAAGAAACGAATTTTTCATAGTGAAAAAAGGATACCTAAATATGCAGCAATATTAATAGAAAAACGGAGTTAACAAAAATACAAATATTCAATTTATTCTTTATACAATTTTAGCTATTTTTGAACACAGAATTTAGAAATATTTTACTTAACACTTTACCGACCGGTAGCCGATTAATCGGCTTTTTGGGCGCAACACTTTTGGAGTTTTAACTTATTAATTGGTTGCTATGACAATTAATGAATTATTATTTTTCCTTGCTGTTAACTGTGCCAAGGACTCAGTGAAGAAACTTTGCAATTTTCGAAGAGATATCAGTATCTGGGAAATATTTGCGTGCAAGTGACCGATCAGAAGTGGGCAGGATGTTAAAAAATACCGGTCGATAAAATGTTTATATAACGAAAATTGGTGTCTGTCATTCCTGTCTATCCATTTTGGTCTATCAGTACACCAAATTAGAAAACTTACTTCAATGCTGACAAAATTAACTATCTTTATATTATCCCGCTAAAGACATTTTGAAACTTCTCTTTCATTAAACCACGTCACAATCAAATCCATTAAATATAAGTCAAAATCACAATGCCAAAATTATTCCAAATCTTTTCTCTCTCAACTGAGCCCATTTTCAATGTGCAAACATACTTTCTCAAATCGTTTAATCCCTTGCCCTACTATCTCTTTTATAACCGAACACGCGATATATAAATTAATTATTGGAATAATAACCTACCACAAATTTCCGATATACTGACATAACTTAACGCAATATTAATAGTGTAGACCCAATTTCCACGTTTCCTGACCTCATGATATTTTCAATTTAATAGTTTTTGAAAAACATAAAAATTTTCTATTCCATTTACACCTGTGCCACACGTCACTGCAAGGCAAAGGGTTAATACCCATAATAGTATAATCACCGCTATTTTAGCACATTACTAAAGAACATTTACCAAAGCTATTATAATTCCAAGATAACGCTGAAGATTAGGGTTAAGATCGGTAGGATTATTTGAAGCCACAAGTACCTTCAATAATACCAAAACTACAAAGACCTATCATCATTCAGAATCCCCGAAGGATCTAAAGGACACAAACGTCTCGGAGGAAAACGTCCGGTTGGATACCAGGGCAGAATCCAACGTTGGTCCACCCAGTTGTTCCTCATCGCCGACTCATTCGCCCGCTCGTCATTCCCAGCACTACAGGACCCTTCAAAGTTACAGTAGTCCAACTACTAAACTCAATATCGCGGTTTCGTCTAATCACCAACGGGATGTCGATCAAGTTCACTCGAAACGCTGGCACACAGCGCCCAAAGAGAAACACAAGGTATAGTCGAGGAAAAGTTGGCATCGTGCGAAGAAACTTGCGGCCGCGAGTAATTAACGCGTCGACTGTTTGATGGAAACTCGTTAACCGTTTTATCGTAATAAAGCGTGTACGCGTCGGAGGGAAACGTTACTTTGGACTCGAACAAGATGGATTATGTGATGAAAAGGGGAATTAGATTTTGCGACGGTAGTGTTTTAATTTGATTAATTTTAAAGAATGTTTTTTTTTTGTAATCACCGATTTAAAATTAACATTCTGGGTTTTTATCTTTCTTTGGGTTTTATTAGTTAAATTAAATTTATTGGGTAGCTGCTTTATATATGTTAGAATTTTTTTTTTATCGTATCAAATATAAAGAGATGAAATTTTCTAACTTAATGGACATTACAGTACGCTGAAAATGTATCTCGTTTAGTTATCTTCGGCCTTTTCGCAGTTTTCCCCTTTAAGCCTACCGTACGTGCCAAGAACGTGAGAAAAATTATTTTTGCCAGCGCGGCAATCTTTGTGCAATTATTACGAGAAGCCTAACGAGGCGCAACATTGCATTTCCAGATTTCAGCACCTGTCGTCAGCTGGAATATCGCACCCAGCATGAACAAGCCGTACAAATGCAAGGAAATAGAACCAACTAATATACCACGGCAATGCCTACGTACAACGGAGAAACTTGGCTCGAGAAACATCGGAGAGGTATAACTATAACATTCCTTTCTTTTTTTTTCTAAGAAATAAATAAATAAATTCATTTTATGCAACATGTACCAATTGCGCGAACATGTATGTAAATAACGATGCAGAAATTCATTCAAATTCATTGATTGTTGTATTAGAAAAATGCGGGCGATGATGAAACTCTTGTTTTCGCTGTTTTACATGCGCGTATGAAATCTGCGAGAGAAATTACGCGACGGGTGATAGGCTGAAGTTTACGAAATAATTGCATAATCGGTGGGCTGAAGAATATCAGACGTTACGGTTTATATGGTTGCATTAGAACTCAACAATATGCCGTATTAGCGTCGACAAATTGCAGTATACTTTGCCGGTGAAACGTCGAGGAGGAGCGACAATGAGGTTGGAAGATAATGCACTCGGTGTGCATATTAAGCGCACAATAATTATGTGAACAGGCAGATTGGTACCGCTCGAAGTGTCATTAATTTACTTGCACGTCGTAAACGATGGCATTTTCCAGGGTATAGTCACAGGAATTAGATAATTTCCGAGGCAATCGTCGGGAAAATTGATAATTAAAGCGATATTGTTGAAAATTAGCCAAATGCACATTTCAATGGAAAATTAATTGTATGACTTTCAATCGTTTCGTTCTCCGCGAATAAGAAACACCAAGTTTTTATTGCAAAAGAAAAAAAGATTTCTTTTGCAAAAGAATCTTAACGCTTTGCACTCCGATGTCCCGCTTGAGAGGACATCGTATAGTCCGACAATTGAAAGATGGCTATCGAACGCTGGAGCCTTTCGCCTTCAACTCTATATTGATGTTATTTTGCTTTTTAAATCCTCCGGCCCAGTCTCCTAAAGTAAATACTCCACATAGTCGTTTATTTTAGGTGGCTGGGTTTGGAAATTACAAAAATGAAATGAGCCCTGCCTACCCATCTTTTAGTTATCAAACTATACGTCTACCATATCACTCAGTTTCCTCCGCTAAGAGGACATTTGAATTTATTAATAATTGCAGAGGATGGAATCATTGCACCGCAAAAGTTTAAGAAATGTATATTTTCCGGAACTTTTCTATTGAAATGGCACAAAATAGCAAATATTAAACTGTCGCGAAGCTGCTAACACATAAATTCAACTACGAATCCAAGTGCAAAGTGTAAATAACTAGTGGCGGTAAATCAAAGCTGCCAGAAAATTCGAAAAAAAATTCATAAATTATCTATAAAAAAAAAAGACATTTTGCATAAAATAATCAAGTATTAGGGGTACCAGAAAGAAATGCCGTTTCTTTATATCAAATTCAAACTTTTAACAAATAGTATGCAAATTTTCAATGTCGGATCGATAGAAACCAGTTAGTTTTTGAGCAAAATATCTGAAAAAAAACGGCGTTACTTTCCGGTCTCTCTAGTACTTATCCTGAAGGACAAAGAAGTAAGAATATAAATAATAGTATAGAATGTTAAGAAGGCTTCATTTGATTTATGATCTCTTCTTATTTTCCAATTCACAGGCCATAGTCTGCGAAGCTGTAGGGTTGGAAGAAGTAGTATCAGATGCACCAAGACTGGTCGTTGCTCGAGTACCAGCTTGTCACGCCGATATGCGAGCTGGTAGTACGACGGATCAAATGAGAGAAGTTCGATTTCTGTCGTGTCTATCCGATCCGAATGTGGCTCGTATCTTAGGAGTGTGTGCTGTCGAACCAGTCCCATGGACGATCATCGAGTACACGGAACTTGGTGATCTTGCCCATTATCTTCAGTATAGTGTGCCACTTACGGGAACTCTTAGGCCGAGCTGCAATTTGAAAGCCCTTAGGTAAGCGAATCGTGATAGATTTTAGAACGATGCATTCAACCGGTGGATTACTGCTTTCGTGGTAATCTCCGTCTTCTATTTTCTCAATGCTACTTTGTTAGGTACTTCGTAATCGATCATGATGATTTTCTTCTTTGGAATTCTTCCGCGATGAATTTACACGATTGGATGATTGAACGGTTTTCTACGTTACTGTAGATGATTGAACTGATGTTGCGATAGTTACGGATATTTTCATAGAATTTTTCAAAAACAATCTTGCACCGTTTAACACGTTGAATGCCCATGGGGGTCACCGCTGACCGGCGCTATTCAATTTAATGAAATTTCATGTAACTTTTAAATTGAAATAATTATGAATTTTTGGATATACTAAATATTTAAATATTGACGTTGAAAAGATAAAGGTCTACGGAATATTTATCTATCTCTATATTTAAAGTTTCTGCTTTATAAAGATGTGAATTTAATAGAAAACGTTTCACTGCAGTAGAAATTATGAAACTAGCGACTAACCGGTGGCGTTCAACGTGGTAAAAATTGTTTAGGTCCATTTTGCATTTTTCGCTGTAAATAAATTACATCAATTGTCATAATATGTTGTAAATTCAAACTTCTTTTGAAATCAAAATTCTCGTGTTACTCTGTATTTCAAATGAGTCTCTTTAGCATCACTACAAGATTCATTGATCGAAGAATAGTTAGAATTCCAATTAAAACTACGAGGTTGCCAGGTTCTTAACCAGTTAACTGCGTTCGACGTGTATACACGTCAATCCAAAGGCTATTACAGTAGCCTTTTTAGTATTGAATTGTCAATTTCTCATGGATTAGAAATGTAATTTTTTTACATTTTGCTTTCTCCTTTTCGTAAAATTTATAATAGAAACAGTTGCCATGCGTTTGACGGATATACACGTCATTGCTCGATTTTAATTCCGTATACTGCGAGGGGTTCATAAAACTAAATTCCGCAGTTAACTGGTTAAATAAGAATTCAAAGCATGACAATTGACACATATAACTTTATTTACAGAGATACATAATAAATGTCATAAATCTACTAGTAGACTTAACAGAGATAAATGTTGTATCAGTCAAAGCTGCCTGCTGTACATGGGAACGCAGATAGCATCTGGGATGAGGTTCCTGGAGTCGAAGAATCTGGTGCACAAGGACCTAGCAGCCAGAAACTGTCTAGTGGGTCGCTCTTACACCGTGAAAGTGACCGACATAGCGATGTGCAGTGACCTTTACAAGAAGGATTACAGTGACATAGGCGGCAGGCCACCGGCGCCAATAAGATGGTTACCGTGGGAAAGCATTCTGCTGGTATGACTAAATGATTTTCGCTTTCGCTTCGCGCCGTTTTATGATTTTCTCTTTAATGAGCATCCGATGAGGCTGTAAATAAAGAAATATATAGGCAAACGACATTCTTGAATTTCAGGACAGGTACACTTGCTCCAGCAGCGTGTGGTCCTTCGCTGTGACACTCTGGGAAGTGATGAGCCTGGCCAGGGAGAAACCTTTTCAACATCTTACCAATGATCAAGTGATAGAGAACGCTGAACACATGTATTATGGAGCGGAATTGCAGGTATTGAAATTTGTCCAGGTGCTATTACAAAATACAAGTTGTGTTTGTAGATTTTCTCTAATTCAACCCCTTGCCGTACAACCACAAATGACATCCACGATACAATAAGTGGAATAGGAAGTTTGGAAGTTTTCCAGAAAATTATTAAAGTAAAAATATTCACGCGTCATGATAGGATCAAATTATATAGGGGATATAATGGGAAATAAGGGGAAGCAATCAATTCTGAATTGTGGCACAATCAGTCACAAAAGAAATGGTACCGCAAGGGGTTAATAAATATGCCATTACAAAATACAAGTTGTCTTTGTAGATTTTCTGTAATTCAACCCCTTGCCGTACAACCACAAATGACATCCACGATACAATAAGTGGAATAGGAAATTTGGAAGTTTTCCAAAAAATTATTAAAGTAAAAATACCCACGCGTCATGATAGGATCAAATTATATTTATGTGATTAACACTGAGTTAAGCTATATCCAAAATAAGGGGAAGCAATCAATTCTGAATCGTGACACAATCAGTCACAAAAGAAATGGTACCGCAAGGGGTTAATAAGTCATTTGAGAATGTGTGCTTCTACTAAAGTAAAAAAGAGAGAAAACTTCAATGATTAATGTCGCTATTGTTGCACGTTCTGAATGGAAGGCTTTTACAACACCACATAGTTTCGAGTTTCACTTTATTAAAAATTCACAATTCAAAAGAATGTGTAAATGAATGGTAAGTTAACTTTTGGTAAAAAAAAACTTTTATCTCACTATCCTAACAGGTATACTTACCAAAGCCTACGATGTGTCCCGAGGAAGTCTACAGGATGATGTGCTCATGCTGGAGAAGAGACGAGGCCTCTAGACCAACCTTCAAAGACATTTCCACGTTCCTGAAGAACATAATCGCGGATTATCGTCCTGCTGCATAAACAACTCTACATAGTTAACTGTGATACAATAAACGGACGCGAATTCCTTGGCTGAAGCCGACCTCGAGAGACAATCTCTGTTCGAGCGATTCGGCGGAATGAATTCATCGAGAGTGTACAATCGTTAGTTTTAAAACAAGTAAATATGGAAAGGAATTGTGCATTCGACTTCCAACTGCTCGATCATGGAGAACGTAGAGACGAGGGTGGATCTTATTCTGTTCATAGATCTCCATATAAAATCCTTTAAAAATTCTTCCTTCCCAACATCCTTCATCAGCACGACAACGAATAATTGCAAATTCCCAAGTGAAAATTGCAAATTCGGAAGTTCGAAGAATACCCTCGTCTCACAGTTTTATCAGGGCGGTTTATCAGGAGGTGTCGCTCGCGATATTTTCTAGTCAGTTCGATCCTCTCATTCCTCCGGAAAGTGCTATCGTGTACAGTATTCTAAACGTGAATAATGTGTATGGTACGATGCTAAGCACTGATAAGTCTATCCACTTGTACATACAAATCTATATACATAGATATTAAATGATAGGTGAAGCAGGAGACTTTTACGGAAGTGGTCGATCCGATAAACAAAGGTTTCGTCATGATGGACGTTTGTAGATAACGATTACATGATTCCTTGTGTTATTTAACCTCTTGTCTTACAATTTCTTTTGTAATCGAACGCGCAATAACTCAAAATTAATTGTTGGAATAATAATCACTAATTTCCGATATACGGATATATGTTAATGCAAATATTAACACTTTACCGACCGGTAGCCGATTAATCGGCTTTTCGGGCCCAACACTTTTGACCTTTTAACTTATTAATTGATTGCTAAGGCAATTAATAAATTATTATTTATCACTGCAGTTAACTTTGTCAAGGACTCAGTGAAGAAACATTGCAATTTTCGAAGAGATATCAGTATCAGGGAATTATTTGCGGGCAAGTAACCGATCACCGTCGATAGAATGTTAAAAAAATACCGGTCGTTAAAGTGTGAAGACTAATTTCAACTTCTGCTGACCTCATGATATTTTCAATTGAATAGTTTTTAAAAAACTTAATCATTTTCTATTCCATTTACCGCGCCAGGTGTACCACACGTCATTGTAAGGCAAGGGGTTAATTATATCCAAGAGAAATGATCGATCAAGGTGTTAATTTTGTTTTGTATCAAAAATTCCTGTTATTCTGAGCTCTTGAAGTCTGTTAGAAAAAATTGGAATACTGGAAAGAATCGATCGAATGTATTCGATTTAGATTACAGAATGTAATTACATTAACGTTGCCGATTGTCAGCTACGTAAGAGTCTCGACTTACTTGTACATTCGAAGCCCGTCAGTAGTAGGTACTTATCATTCCAGTGTTCGTTTCAGTTCTAAAGAAACTTCACTTATCTTAGGAGGCGTAGATTGGAAGCCAGAATAAGTCGATTCTTCGCGAGATACGTAACACGTATGCATATCCACGCTCTCTATCGTTCTTTCTCTCTCTGTCTCTATGGATCTCTGTCTTTCACTGTCTCTCTTTGATTTATAATTAAGAGCGAAAGATTATCATGGAAACTTAGCGAATAACTATCATGCTTCGAGAGAAATCAATAAAGAAAAAAAAAACTTTAGGCTACTCTCCTCCCCATAACGTCTATTCGAATTTCAAAACCGCGCCTGAACGTTTGAACGCGACGATCAAACTAAACGTTAAAATTAGGATCGACGTGCAGCCGGAGAGAGAAAAGGCTTATTTTTCAAACAGCAATGACAGACATCGAGGTCAACGATAGTCGCGAATTCTGTTCCCTTTTCGTTGGTAAAAGTGCCAAACACAGCTAAGCGTTCAAACGTTCCTTTCTGCACGCACATTTCTGTAATTCTTAAGATGGATTCTCAAGTATGCGTTTAAATGATCAACAAAAATAAAGTACTGAGTGTTCCTTTCTGATCGTTGACTACGTTTTTTTTCATTCACGAAAAATCTCACCGATAAAGACCGTGGTACCCGGAAGCGGAAGAGACCTGGTACCGCTGTAGCGTTGCGTGAGAATGCATCGCGTTTTCATTTGATAAGAATCATTACACCACTGGAAACTGGATTTCAAAATATTATCCAAGTTAAAAGTTTATCCTGGTAACAACATTATGTCGTCGTGGTACATGAATAAATGCAGTCGAAAAACCGGTTATATGCCAATTAATTTCACAGTACCGCATAATGCGCTTAGATATGCAAATAATGGTATCTGCAAGTTGCTGATTGCAATGTCAGGAAATTTGAACAAATTATTTCCTTTCTGACCGTAAAGAAGGATGTTCTATCACGTGGTGTTTCATTTGAATAATCGTTTGTAGAAACGTTTAAAATAAAAGATATATCTATGGTGATTTAAATTTACACGAGATAAGCGTCTCATTGTCTACATTGATGTTTTCAAAGGCTTTTTCAAATGTAAATAAATCATCATTAGAATCGTAGAAGGGAGAAAAATTAATGAAGTAGTATGTTCGTAACACGTAAATCCTTAATAACTCGACGGTAATCAGATCCTCGTTTACTCGCAAACATTGCACGAACTTCTCGTATAGTTTGTCAGAGATTATCAATGATTTCTTAAAGATATGAGTCCAAAGAAGGTCAGGCTAAATCCGACTTGTCTGAATGGATCAAATTTAATTAGCTCGGCGTTATATCGACGAAAAGGTTCGGTTATATTTCCTCCCTCTAATCGCACGATCTCATGCAAAATAAGGTCGATGGCAAGAAGTAGACTAATTCATTGATAATCGATGATAAGATCACCGGAGGAAATTTCAGATTACTTATTTTCCTGCCACCGATTCTCATTAGATTTATCCCAAACCGGAAAGACGTAATGATTAAAAAAAAATTTACTTTTATACAGAAAGTCCTGCTCGTATCGACAAAAAACTGCTAGCCAATTGAAAAATAGTTAGATATAGGATCTTTCTGCCAATTAATGAGTCATAATTGCTTTACAATTATTTTAATTAATTACGAGAATAAACCGACAAAGTTTCATTCGAATTAGAACAACATGTAGCAAGTTTCTACCATTTGCAAACTCAAAGTTACACCGATAACTTTGCATGAATTACTGAATCTTCCATTAATCCGCGATGTTACAAGTTTATCTTATAGATGACATTGCACGATTATGTTGGGTTATCTCGATTTTTCTTACAAAATTGTTTTACATTTTGTAAGAAAAATGGAGATAACCCAACATAATCGTGCAATGTCATCTATAAAGCTTTGAATACATCGCTGCAGGAAGCATTAGCTGGAAAAAGCAACGATTGTATAAGAAAAAAAAAGGAAAAAGAAGAAGCTGATACATTTAAAGTGAACAAATGATGGCTTCGTGAGACTATTCCGTCGACAAGATGCCTTTTAAGTGACCAAACCGGATTACCGAATGACAAAAGTCTCTTAAGTACATATCGAGATCTCGTAAGGAGCTAATAACAGAACCTGAACCACGTTAAGTGTCTTCAGGACAGAAACGAGTCGTTATAGTCACGATATCTTTTAAATGTTGCCAGAACAATATGGTTTCACCTTATACGAGCATTGGCAACGCTCTTCCTCCAGGTAGTCTCCATTAAATCATGGACCACTCATAAATCATCGATAAACCTTTTATCGGCACAATTCGGATAACATTACTTCACGTCCAGACGAAGCTCATTAATCTTTTCCATCCGGTGTGCATGGATTCGTCTCCATCATAGGGACAAGGTTGGAAAATTGATGACGATTTTGTAAGGGGCCCCAAAACATGCTTCCGAATTGAGGCACTTTTACCGCCCACGACTTATCGAGGTCAAAATTGAAACAGATACATATTTTAATTTAACAGACAGATTAAAAAATTAAGATTCGTGTGGTGTAGAAAATATTTTCAGTTTCTCCTGAGTGTTTATTATAAAAACGAATCATTAAGCTTTATTCATGCTTGATCTTTCAATACACGGAAGTATGGCGCATGAATGAGTCAATGTTTATAATAATATTTGTATTTGCATGAGCAACGATCATGTACCAGTCTCTTTATTCATGTTTGTTCTTTAATTAAGTGAATACAACGACGTCTATGTATTTCTCAAGTACGTCGTTGAGCAAATATACCTAGGGAAGAAACCCATCGATGAATAGACTTTTTTCCATTTGGGAAACGATTAATTCTTTCTTAGAGACGTAACATTTTAAATTCAGCAACGCAAATTTACAAGTCATACGACATTTTAATTTGCATCTAATTAACTTTCTCTAATTCGTCCTCCAAGTAGATACATTTGTCAAACTTCACCCTTTTAGTACGAACTTCGCGAAAAACCATTCAATATTCTCTTCCAACCAAAAATAAATAAATCCTTCCAAAGTATCATTAATTTAACTACCCACCAATATTATTCTAAACAAACAACTAAAAGTTTACTAATAATTTAGAAAAAAAACATTGGAGAACAATAGAAACGAAAAATTGTAGTAATTCAAATTTAAACACACCATTCATACATCTCATGTTGGCAGACCGTTCAAATACAAGAAATGATAAATGTACGTGCATGGAATGTTCATTGTAAATATCAATCGGGGAAGTACGTATGCATCTTCAAGGAAATCACCGGCAATCGACATGACCGAGTCGACTGACATGACGCGACGCGACACAACACACGGTGGTACATTGGTCCCCGGAGAGATAATGAAATGCATGGCATCGACGAAACGAACTTTCGTTGGTGTACGTTCGTAGGAAGAGGTGTGCGTGTCGTATAACGTCGCTCGCTTACGTTTATATAATGCTAGAGCCGGGAAAGCGGGACCATTGAATCGTCCGACTGTCAAAGAGTCACACGTCGACCGAACACTACCTACGGCAACATGAAGTCCTTCCTGCCAATTGTTATCGTCGCCCTTCTGGCTACCCTTCTTCATACGACTGGTAAGAGACGTGATATTATTGATTAATTCAATGGGGAAATTGTTGCGGAACAAATTGAGAAAAATAAATAAATAAATTATAAAATTATAAAGGTAAAGGTATTTGTTCTCATGGGTAGGAAAGGTACTTAACACTTTGACTGCTATGGAGGTCACCGGTGACTGGCGCTATTGAATTCATTAAATTTCCGTGTAACTTGGAAATTGTAATATTTATGAATTCTCGGATATATTAAATATTTAAATATCGACGTTAAAAAGATGAAGGTCTGCCGAATATCTATCTATCTGTATCTTTAAAGTTTCTGCTTTGTATAGATGTGAATTTAATAGAAAAAGTTCCACTTCGGTAGAAATGATGAATCTAGCGAAATACCGGTGGCGTTCAAAGTGTTAAACTACTGGTGTTATATTAATTACATTTAAATATACTGAATTAGTACTTTGGAAAAGGAGAAATTAATAAGTGAAGAGAACGATCAATTAGATAATTTAGGTTTTACAGGATGAAAGTAAAATATTAATTGAACAGTTACCTTATCAAATTGAGAATTTATTAAAAAAGAAAATTGGCAACTGCTAATTTCGATTGCTTTGGTAGTTTCAGTATTAACCCCTTTCCATATAATAAGAAATTAAAAATATCAGAGAGGCGCGACACGATAAAATTATTTTTATAATATTAATATTATATTAAATTGTATGACATATGAAAAATCACAGACTAATTTTTATTTCGTCAATTTAATTCTGAATTATTGCGCTGGCCATTACTAGAGAAATTATAATGCAAATTATAGTAAACGACATTAATTCAGGCTAACAAAATTCCATTAGTTCCGATAAATTGACAAATATACAAATTTAATCAATTACTACACACCCTTGAATGAATTTTCAACCCCCTACACATTCATAAAACAAAGATTGTAAGATTTTATTCGCACTTTGTACATTATTTTTACCACAACCACGGACCATTCTCGTCGATCATCGATCTTGCAACAAAATTTATAGGAAAACCGGAAACAACCATGTGATTTCGCTTTGATCAAAAACCGAACGAGTTTCTTTATCGCAGCATAAAATCGCCGCGGAATATTGAAAAACGCGCCCCATCAAATTCACCCTTTTTCCTTAATCCTCGAGACTCTTCGTTGCTTCATATTCCCACAAAATATTTCCCGCGCGAAAACACGATAAACTCAACAGAAGATAAACGACAAACGCGACTTCCGTAGCGCCATGTTTAAAACTCAACGTTCCTTCCTCTGCTTAAAAATCGTTGACCGAGTCTTTAACTTCGAATTGACGTCTTGCAAAGAAAATCGAGGATGCAATCTCGATGAGATTGAAAATCTATTTTCAGAATATGTCGGTGCGCGTGAACTGTGCCCCCAGGACAATTGTCTTTCTCCAGAGAAATGCGACGACCTGATCGTCGGAGGATCGTGTCAAGAACAAGGTACCACGTGCTGTAGCATAGGTGAGTCGTTTACTATAAAATCTACAATATTACATGCTCTCCATCACAGAATAAAAGATCTTCCCTTATTAACCCAATTATCCACAAATTCGAATTACAACTCTGCCAAAATTCATTGTCATCCCCGAGTTAATGTACTCGGATAGATTAATATCATAATTTCGACTGTCCTTGTTCCCTTTTGGTTCGTGTTACGATACGAGTTATGAGAAAGCACGAGGTAATTCTTAAAATAATTATACGGTAATAGCGATAACATAACTGTACGTCACTAGTGGATGGAGCAATTTCACGGGCCGCCATAACACACACGCAATACCGTAATTTCTGCCATGCTAAATCGTATACACGCGCACCCGGCAGATTCACTTTTGCGCGCCGTGAATTTCGAACAGGCCGACGACGTTGGTTCAATTTATGCGTCACTGTCGGCACTTTCACGAAGACCGTCTGTCTCTAAACGGTGCCTACGACGCACCAGTTTATTTCTCAAACCGGTATTCTATTATATTATACCTCCTCTTAGTACGATCATGAATTAAATACTTTAAGCGACGAATTAAAAAGATACCTAATTTCCATGTCCAATCTTTTTTTTTTCCCCTTCTCCCTCTCACGTCGAATATTCGACGTCGACAAATTACTCTCTCGTGTCTTCCGTCTTCTCCGTAATGGTAATAAATTAACGTCTAATCGATTGCTTTAAATTAACTTTTCGAATCGATGTAAATCGATGAGAGAGAAAAAGAGAGAGATGAGTTTTATTTTATTCGCAGTCAAAGAGGAGTTCCGCACCCACTGTCAGCACTTTGGCGGCGAGTGCATGGATAAATGTGGCACACGCCTGCAACGGAATGCTGTAGACTGTCCTGAAGATACTGTTTGCTGTGTTTTGGTTTAGGATTGTGTCGCGAAATCTTTGGAGGGGATGCAAACGATTTTACGTGGATTACATTTTAATACGTGGACTGCCATGGTGGTCACAGTGACCGGTGCTATTGAGTTCAATCATATTTCATATTTTAAATTGCAATATTTATGAGTCAGCAAACGTATTGAATATTTAAATATTGGCGTTAACAAGATAAAGGTCTGCCGAATGTCTGTATATCTGTATCTTTAAATTTTCTGCTTTATAAAGATGTGAATTTAATACAAAAGTTTCACTTCAGATGAAACTAGCAAATTACCGGTGGCGATCAACGTGTTAATCTATCGCGATTTAACACTTTGCGAACAATGTTAGTTTTTCTGTCGTTACACGATGGACGTTGATTTCATTACATTATTCCATATATTTTTTTTAATTCAAGTAATAATTACAAGTACCGAAGAATATCCACTGACGATATGCCAAGTTGTAGGAAATCAATGTCAAAAATTTCAAAGACGAAATTAAGTCGATAGAAAATTAAGTATGACAGAGATCCACGTTGATTCGACGTAGGGTTAATGAAGTCATCATTCAAGAGGGAACAATGATCCTTGTCAGACTTTAATCGTTACGATAATATTAAGTAATAAACCACGGTATCGTCAGCGATGTTGATTTCTTCGTAAAAACTTGACCAATGATAAAAACTGTACGCACAGTGTTTGCGCGTAAAGCCGGTTAATTGGTTTTACAATTATAACGGTATCCTGCCTCGAGGAAACACGTACCCATTGGATCTGTATGGGGGAAAAAACGAGCGTATGCGAATGCGGCACGAGATAATTGGCGATGAGCAGAAGAATTTACCGGGAATAACTTATCAGAGTTAAACAGCGCAAACATAAGAGCCATTTACATAGATACCGTGGTTTCCGCGATTCTTCGATAACTTCGGGTGCATCCACCGCAAATACCTACGGTATTGAAGAGAATACGTGCATGAGTGTAGAATGTTAATTGTTAAGCGTTTGTGTTCAGGTATTTATAATAAAGTATGTTTATTTGCAAAATATCTCTTGTGTTTAACTACAATTGGAAATTGTTTACTCGTATTTTTCCGTTTTCTCTAAGCGTCGCAACTTTTGGTGCACTTCTTGCATTTCCGGCTTCTATTACGATGATCATTAAGCTAAGGGTTTAAGCCAGAGGTTGTCAATCTGGTCCTTAACGTCCAATGTTGGACGATTCAAGCTTTTATGGGGGCAATAGGGAGTTTTTCCGATGTCAAAGCTGTTTGTTTACAAGCGGCCATCACTGGAGCGGAGTTTATTTTTTCTTTAAATAAAAAAGTAACTTTTTTACTAAACTTTCAGTGCAAAATATGAATACTTTGCAATTTCACTCAATTTAGTTAATGCAGAATCGGTGGACGGTAAGACAATTTTACTACCAAAAAAGGAATGAAAATGGGCGGTAGGTATAAAGAGGTTAACTACCCCTAGTTTAAACCTTCACCAAAATTGAGTGGTGTCGAACGTTTTTGAAAAATTACCAATATTTATAGAGGACTAATGCAGTGAGTATTATAGACGATATAATGCAAAGTACTTATTTAGTATATTTAAATAGTATAAATATAATACATACAAAACCAGTAATTCAAGTGTTAAGGTACACTCTGAATGATTAACGTTACGATATTTGTTTGGGAAATAATAATTATCATGTTAGTCAAATTTAAAGTTTTACATCTTCAAAGTTATGATAGAAAAATTATGGAAATATTAAAAAACTTACTCAAGACCACCTACTTCAAAGTTGCAGACTCTGTCTTCGTTAACGGTACAACTGCATTGCCTAAATATGTTTGTATTTCATGAGCCAACAATTTCTAATCCTTTTACAGTTATTTTCCACATTTCTAAATTACAAATATTTTCTGTGGACCAACGAAACTGTATTTTTCATAGAAAATATGTGAAATACGTTCCGACACTTTTGTTATCGTCGCAATAATGAAATTCGTTCATTAATTTCGTGCTCCAGGTGTACTTTCACCGATAAAATCTTCCTGGTAATATAATACGATGGAGTGTGAGATAACCATCTAATCAGTTGACTTGAATTTAATCGGTGTATTTTTACGAGAAGCAAGTGATTCATGCCTAAAGCTCTGTGTAATATGAGAAACGCCTGTTCCGTGTTTATGGAATATCTAATCGATTTTTTAACTGGATAAGTGCAAAAAATTCTATCCAAAAAACTCATCCATTGAGCTCAGACTGGTTACATTTCTTTTTTACATCTTCTCGATTTAATAAAAACGGTGCAAAATATTTCCATCGAGGGAATAGTTTAACAATGCCAGACTTTTGAAATGCAATCAAGAAAAGATTTTATTAACATCCCGATACCCGTAGATTCACTTTAAAATTTTACATAAAAATTAAATTAAAAAAACTGCCTTCCAGCAACAAAATATCCCCTTCCATAATTCTTACAAAATTCTACCTTTATCTTTGTTACCATTAATCACATTATAAACAGTGTAACAAATTATTTCACCATGGGGAGGCCAAGATCACGCAATTATCAAGAGGCGTTTAAGCCAGAGGGTAACAGGGGTGTTAATCGGAGTCAAAAGTTTTAAACGACAAACGATAATGATATCGAGAATGGAGAGGGTGCGATAAAAGGACGAGACTAGGCAAAGGAAACCCACGAAGTTTTATCTAAGAAGGGAAGCAGCCCGAAGCCAACGAAGTCAGTTGACAGGGGCTTACGAAGAAGCGCGTGTAACGAAGGCAGTAAGAGACGAAAATAGGTTGCAAGAGGTAAAAAACCAAAAAGTCTTAGTCCAGAAAAAAATAAGATAAAAAAGGACACGCAACGCTGACGGAAATCTTCCACCGGTACCAGCCGTACAGAAATTTGTAATTGCTTAGATTGATCTTAATGTATCGAAGAGAAAAACGTTTCATTCTAATGTCAATAGTGCATGTGAAAGTAAAAATTGTAACGTCACGATACGATTGTCAGAGTTTGACATTAATCTGTATTTGAAAGTCGCATACTTCAAAGAAGATGAAGAGACGAAAGAAAAATCAGGGATACGGAGACACTAAAATAAATCTCAATCTACATAAACAGCGAGTAGGAAGAAAATAAGGAATTAAGAAGTAGGAAGAATACCTTGCCCCTGGCGATACACGCGAGACATGTGACACTAAATATAGAGAGCGCGTACGACTGTATCGGTCAACCCTACGGCGACAGCGTTCAAGATCAGCCTGGTAAGAAAAAACTGTCGCCTCTATCCTACACGATAGTCATCGAACAACTAAGCTGTACCATGGACCATCTCAAGAGATCAATCATCTCATCATAAAATAATCCACAATCCTACGGTATACAAAAAATAAATGCAATATCAACACTACATCATTACACTTACAAATCAACAAAGATACCCTAAACTTCACATCGAAGAAAATGTTTTACTTCACCCCTTCAACCATCAAACTATCGCCTCTATCCTACACGATAGTCAGCGAAGAACTGCATCATAGACAATCTCAAGAAACCAATCATCTCATCACAAAATAATCCACAATCCTACGGTATACAAAAAATAAATGCAATATCAACACTACATCATTACACTTACAAATCTACAAAGATACTCTAAACTTCACATCGAATAAAATGTTCTACTTCACCCCTTCAGCCGTCAAACTGTCGCCTCTATCCTACACGATAGTCAGCGAAGAACTGCATCATAGACCATCTCAAGAAACCAATCATTGCATCACAAAAAAATCCACAATCCTACGGTATACAAAAAATAAATGCAATATCAACACTACAACATTACACTTACAAATCTACAAAGGTACTCTAAACTTCACATCGAAGAAATTGTTTTACTTCACCCCTTCAACCATTAAACTATCGCCTCTACCTACACGATAGTCAGCGAAGAACTGTATCATGGACCATCTCAAGAAACCAATCATCTCATCACAAAAAAATCCACAATCCTACGTCGTACAAAAAATAATTGCAATATAATTACTACATCATAAAACTTCAACTGACACTTCCAAATCTACAAAGACACCCTAAACTTCACATCGAAGAAAATGTTCTACTTAACCCCTTCAACCATCAAAGAGTTACGAAGCAGATATCCATGATGCACCAACGACCCTTTTTCTGGCGAACGAAGAACGCAACTCTAAAGTATAACGCAAAGAGAGCGAGGAATCATGAAGAAGTAGAAGAAGAAGGAGAGAAAGGTGCAGAAGAAGACGATGATGAAGAAGAGGTACACCTTGCCCGAAGCACTGCAGGCAGATGCCAGTACGTGTACTTACATATACATATATAAGAGCCGTTTCGGTTAGCCCGGGGGCGGAGGTGCGGAATCATGCAGCGTAGAAGAAGAAGAAGGCCCCTTCCGTCCCCCGCCCCGATCGTTGTGTGGAAGATGCCCCCGGGGCCAGAGGCGGAGGTGTACCCCACCACCAAGTGCGGTAGAGCAACGGTCGCTCCGCTGCGGGCACGGAAACGAGAAGAGATAGCGGCGAGCTTCGTGCGTCCTCTGCGCCACCACCTCCACCTCCGCCTCCACCTCCGCTTCTACCACCTCTTCAGGGAGACGGTGAAGGGCGAACGCACGGAGAAGGGATTCAGGTTGCCCTGGGGACATCCAGCGAGACAATGCGCTTCGTGAAGCCTCCGGCGACTTCACGACGGACCGTGCCTCTCTCTTCTCTTCTTCTCTACTATCTCTCCCTCTTCTCCTATCTTCTTCCTCTCGTCGTTCTACCCCTTCTTCGATTCTACCTTCTGGCAATCCTCCCTCGCCTCCTTCATCCTTCCTTCCTAGCTCACCCCTTCTTCGACCTTCGTGAGAGTCCACGTGATTTCATCCCTTCGCAAGACATCCCTCTGGATCGTTTCGTGATTGTATGCAAAAGTTGATAGTTTCTTTTTCAACCTATTCCTTTAGTATTGCCATCAAATTCACCTCGTTTCTTCATCGTAGAAGGTTGGTTCTTGTTTCGCTTTTCGCATTAACACGGAGGGATGGTGCAGGACTTTTTTTTTTGTTTCGTTTCGGTTCTTTGCTTTATATGGAATGTAACACAGATTCCGATTACGAACGCAGAAAGTTTGTTCTTGTTTCTCGGGACAAAGGTGCCTCGGAGCATTTCGTCTTTCGTTGTAATAAAGTGCACTATGGCTTACTTGTACATACCTCCTCTCCTCGTACCGTCGTTCTATTTGTCTTCTCTTCTTTTTCTACGGTTCTCTTCCTCTTCCTTCTCTCCCCAATCTCTTTGCTATGCGTTACTCTTTCTTCGCTTGGTTTGTCTTGTCTCTCTTCATCCTACTTCACGTCCTCCACCTCGTCCTATGCCACGTCCTCCTCCTCATCCTCTTTCTCGTCCCTCTCTTGTGCGCTCGCTCGGAGGGAGTAACGATGCCCTCAGGCGCGCCTCCGCGGCGCGGCTCCGCGGTAACGATAAGCAACGAAATGAAATATTAATGAAGTACCTGAGCGCGCGACCATTTTTCGCGGGCGTCTCACCACCGACGCCTCGGGTGTCGAAGAAAAAGTCCACGGGGTTGGGGAAAAGGATCACCGTCGACGTAGAAATGAAAAAAGAGGAAGAAGTGTAAGAGACCCGTGGAGAAAAAAGGAAGAGGAGGTCGATGAAAGCGACGTTTCGTTAAGATGAACTGGTAGATTGCAAGGGATGATGTTTTGTTTATCTATTTCTACGGAGTATTCGGTGAAAGTGGTGATTTTTCAAGGTGGAAAAATCAATGGCATTGATCCTTTTGGAAAGAGAGGGTTTTGGGGAAGATGTTCTCCTCCATGTGAATGATACTTTAGAAGGGGTAGTGTCGGAAAATATTGTGACCAGGAGATATATTTGGGAGATAATTCTTCAAGGTTTACCTTTGACCTTACAAAAATTGAATAAGTATAAGGAAAATTACAGAATCATATGGAAATCATAATCATTTAACTCGGAAAAGGGGATGCGATGGCTAAGTTTTAGTATTCACTTAATTTCTACCCCTTTATTTTGACTCAAAAAAATTAAATATTACTTTCTCAGTTCCCCTGAACTTAAAAAAGACTTTCTCAACTTCCACCTGAGAGAAGTTAATAGTCTAGTTGCTATCTGACAGATATTTGTATACACCTGGTGTTAAATCTTATCATTTGCGCTTTTTAATTCAATTTTAAAGTATTCTAAGCGCAGGGGTTAAAGTGCAAGAGTAATAATCATAAAAACGATAAGCGCGAAGACAATAGGACTAATTGATATACAGCTCGGTGGTTTCTTGCGAATTACGATTATCAGATCCTCTAGAATCGTTGAAGCGAGCGTGCTCGTTAGCGAAAAGGTTAATCGAACGTGATATATCATTCGAGCACCTACCGGCAGGCTGCGTCGCACCGGGGAACGTCAATCAAGTTTTTGTGCTCTTCGAACTAAACGCATAATTAACGATCCATCGTGGTAGCGTTTAAAGTGAAAGATTTCATTCTAATTCCATCAATTAAAACATCAAAAAACACCTCTCACGATATCCTCTAAGGCTTTTTTCGAATTTACATTCAATAGCATCTACCCCGTTGCTCTTCACTCCTCGTTGCCTCTATCCATATTTCCTTATCACAAAAAAGTCTAGACTACTCTAACAAACTTCAAAAAATACTGAATCGTTAGATTTTTTCCTTCCTGTATCGCAGAGTTAACCCATTAAGGACCAAGTATTGAAAGAACAGAAATATTTTAAATGCGACTATTTATTTGTTATTTGTTATCAGTAACTTAAGGTGATGAACAATTAGAGAACAAAAGTGCATAAATTACGCCTTTGGTATGTTCTTTTACTATGACATAGGTTAAAATATAAATTAAATTAATCCGATTCCCCGAAAAAAGTTAGAAGTGAAATGTTGCGTTGACGCAACTTTGGGCCTTAATGAGTTAAATGAGTTTAAGTAGAATAGGGTCTACGGTGTGTAGAAGATTATAAGAAGCTCAGACTCTCATTTAGTTAGACAGACTTCAAATTCAAGTCACCTTTAAATCTGAAGATGCTTTTTACATGCATTATACTGTTGAAAGTTCTATGTCCATCTAAAGCTCCAAGTCCTAATTAAAATGACCATAAAAATAGAAATAAAAAAAATCCGAAACAAAAAGAACTAATTAAAATAATCCAATTAATACCTTCACTTCTACCAATACAATTTTCTTTCGAAAGAAAGCCATTATTCGCAACGACCCAAAAATCATCAAAACAGCGAACAATTCGACATGAATACCCGCGAAATACGGAGGGTAAAATTACAAGGCATTCGACATCGATAAACACCCCCGAACAACACCCCTATCCAACCAGCCGAACGAAACCGGGTAGGCTAATACACCCAAGCCACGTTTTCGCGAACAATGTATGAAAATAACCCATTGCACACTTTTACCACGGCGGTTCATGTCGGCGCGGTTGCATTGCGATGAATGCGAGCTACCCGGGGCAATTCCCTAATTGCAGTGAGAGGCAAACGAAGCCGGAAAGAGAAAACGAAATGGACTTACCCGAGGGAGCAAAAGAGAGAGAAAAAGAGATCGAGAGAGATATACCGATAGGTAGAAGAGAAGAAACGAAGTGAGATAGAATGATAGCAAGAAGAGAGACGAAACTATCCGTTCTTCTCAGCGACGCTCGAAGCGTTCTGAAACGCTAGCTCTTTCTCCGTTGCTTCGCGAAGCTCCGCGTAGCTCCAGCGTTCTCCTTTTCCTCTCGGTCGGCCTCGCGCTTTCCGTTCTCTCCTCTCCTGTTCCCTCCTATCTTTCCCTCTTGCGACGTGTGCAAGCGCTCGAACGCCCCCGCGAGCCAACACGGGCCAGCGCCTTCTCCTGTAGTCGCAGTCTCGCTCGATCTTCGCGATCTTCACGAGTCGCCCCCGGGTTTCGACTGCCTATAAGCAGACTTCATGGACGGAAGAAGGAGGAATGGCCAATGTTTCTTACCTGCGTTTCCTCCCGACCTCCCTCAGCTCGTTTTCCCTCCCTTCTTTCGCGCTCCTTTTCCCGCTTCGGGGTCTTACTTTGTAGTAGTTTCCTTAGTCGGCCACCGAGTTTCAGGACTTTACTTGAAGCTGTACTTAAGAGAATCGTGTAATTAGATTGAGAACATTAACATGGATGTTACTTATGTTGGATAGATATATGTAGGATCGTGAAAAAGAAAGAGAGTCGCGGTAACCCATCCGAAGCAGCCTACTGGGCCTGAGTTGCTTAACATTGAAGAGAATCTACTGTGCCAGCATCATCTTCCTGATGTTTATTCCTTTTCACGCCCTTTTCTCCTAAGTTCTTAGAGGGCATCGTATCCCACATATATTCTAGGTCAGTGGTCGCCAAAGTGGTAGTCCGAGAGAAAATTTCGCTGGTCCCCGAGAAAAATATGGAATATACTTACTCATCACGTTAAGTTATGTTTTGAGGTGCATTGAAACATTATTCAATCCATAACGATACATTTTATGTGTTCTCAGGTTACCATTTTTTTTTATAAATATATTTAACACTTAAAAAATCCTTTTAGTGGTCCGCGGGATTTAAATTATGAATTGACTGGATCGTGAGGTCAACAAGTTTAGCGACCGCTGTTCTAGGTGATTTCAGATGAAGGGGTGGAACCTTGGGATCTGGATTACAAAGGGTTGTAAAATTTGGGATGTTATGGCTATAATTGTTGTTTTAGACACTGAGCCCCATAATAGGGTAGTAGATTGTTAGTATGAGTTGCTATTTACATTGAGACGAAGGACGTTGCTCATGTACGGACGATGGGGGTCCGTATGAAAGCAGATATTTCTCTTTATCATTTTTCCGCAACTAGAAACTCCCGAGAGGTCTAAATCTTCGGTACACTGCATGAAATGTAGCTGGGGATACGGGGTAGTTTGTTGTTGTTTCCCTATATCCAACTTCGACTACTACTCCCATTTTTCAACGACCTATACTTCCAGGTTGTCCCCGAGCGACCCCGTTTATGGTGTAAATATTCCATGGAAAAAGCATCCAACAGATGACTGCAAAGAGATTCAGTTCTCGACTTTCTATCCTCGTACCTGTACACATCCCAGTAAATTTAACAAAAATACACAAAGGTCATGAAAGTATTAGTCGAATGCAATATTCCACGGACATTTAATTTCTAACGCAAAAAAGATGTCGAGGGTGCAGTTATTGCTTGGAATGAGTATAATCGTTGGTTTTCGAAAGAAACAGCGACGCAATGGTGTGTAGTGTACGTTCTGGGTAATGGGCTAGTAAAAGTTTTCTATTTATTTCATTACCGTCTACCCTCACTTTGACTTTTATTGCAGAGTGGTTTCCGCCATGGAAAAATGCAACTTTGACGGTCACATGTAAATCTTATTTGCCCGACAGAAAAGTCTCTCGGCGCACGAGCGCGGCACGTTTAAAAGCGGTGTGGCCCAGCAATAGCATTTAATGGAGCGGTTATGGGAGAATTATTATACGGAGGTATGAGATTAATTGCGGTTAAGCCTCCTCGTTAAACTTGCCGAATGGATTGAATTATAGCCGTCGGTGACGATAAAATAAGCTAATGTTATTACACTGAAATTTTCATATCCTCCAATGGATCGTTACTTTGTTTAAAAAAATTTTTTTTTTCTTCCTTGTGGATATTTGTGGGGTCTAGGTGGTTTCTTGAAAACTAGCTAAATAGAGAGCGAATATTCGTTGTTTTTCGTGGTATGCTAATCGGATGAGGATGAAAGTAATCTTGGCGCAAAAATTAGAAACTGAAAACCACGTGGACGTTGCAGAAAGGAATGTCGAGGAGAAAGAGGACCTGTCCTCATCGACTTTCAAACTAACTGACCTCGAACGAACTTCTGCCTTTCTCTTCCAACTTTAACCCTTAGAGTAGCGAACGGCGGAACAATAGAAGTTGAAGATATCGCTGCGACGTAAATAAGAGCGCAGATACGCTTGGCGAACAATTAATTCGTTGATCATTTAATGGATTCGTTCTAGACGTTTAATATTCAATAAATACTCAATTGTAATTTGCATGAAGTTCTTAAGGAATATTACGTTCTTAAAGCAATGGTTAAAAATTACAGAGGTGGAAAGCAAATCGATTGATAATCTCTGTAATAATACAATAAAACGAGTTTTACTTAATGTCTGCATGCTAAACTGTCCACAATTGAGAGGCAGTAGAGAAAATAAGAAAGTATTCATTCTGAAAATATCTCGTGATCGTAGCTATACAGGATGAAACGATACTGCGAAATTTAATCCATTATTGGCACTTATAAATCAATATTTTAATAATAAAGTCACGATTCTAGCCACACAGATATTAATATCCCGCTTCTAACCCCGTCGCGCTCCACAAATGGATCAGTTACGACCGGTTCGCCGCTAATAACACCAACCACGACCATCCTAACCGATCAAGATCATCTTCTCCACACGAGATTGTCTCAAAGCCTTCATACTAATTCATCTTTCGCAATTTCCACGAATCGTCATCCAACCAACCTTCGAGTATCATAATTACTCCAGCCACCCGCGAAAGGCCAATTGGAAATATTTCCGAAAACTTCAAATCCTACGAGTGGTAAACAATGAGATCGACTTTCAAATTAACTTCCAACGATTGTCCACGATAAAGTCATGACGAATCGATCCGCAAGTATTTCTAGGATCCGAGACACCTCACAGCGTGAACCCATGGTGGCAAAAAGGTACCCGAAGGCGCTCAATAAACGTTATTGGCGGGGTCCTATCGCACTAGGTGGGAGTTAAGGCCCAAAGCACATCCCACGGCCATCTATGGGAGCCGCCTGCCTTTCTCAGGGAGCGTATCTTTACCTTACGTAAGTGAACGAAAGAGGAACAAAGGTGGAATCGATGGCAGAAAGAGGAGAGAACGTTGAGGAAGAAGGAGGAAAGAGAGCAAAGAGAGAAAAAGGGGCATCGCAGACGAAGAGAAGGAGCCCGGGGGCTGTCTGGAATCTTCTCAAAATGATTCACAGCCTCCGGTAATTTACATTCGCTTGCGTGGGTGATCGTCGGGACTGAGGAGGTGGAGGAGGAGGAGGAGGTAGGGGGCCCGCCGGCCATACTCTTCTCTTTGCCGACTGCCATCGAAAAGGTTAAACATACACCCACAAGAGGTCACGTAACCAGCGGAGAGAAAGACCGTTCGTTCGAGCTACCTCCCTTCCTTTCCCTTCGACGGTGGCATGCATGTACTTGCTGCATGTGCAGGACGGTACATTACGTATGAGGACAGGGGACAGGAAAGAAAGGGTACCTATCCACCGATCGTGAACTGAGGCGAGATGCTCACGAGATCATTGGAAATTATTGTCTTTGGGTATCTTCGCGATAGACGTTTAAGTACGATCGATGAGGAATCTTTGATTGTATCGTTTGGAACCTTTATAACTTGCGTTCGCACGTTGCGAATGATAAACGAGGTATCCGATGACGTGTTCGAAGATATCTTTCTGGGGAAGTAGAAAAAGATTGGTGTACAATTGATGTAATGCATTTGATGTAATGCGAATAAGGAAAGTAGGAAGATGAAAATTACCATTGGATGCTTAATATCTTCATGGATACAGGCAATTAGATAGGAGGCTGGAGTAAGTAGTATATACCTATACGCGCACGACTGTCTCTAACATGTTCCTTCGCTGGAGAACAAAGGTTTCGGATTTGCACGAGTAACCGAGCGTTAATTATCGGTTAGCTGTGTTATACACGTGTACCATACTAGAAAGAAGAGTCTACCCAAACGCAAAGGGTAAACGGATAATGTTCAAGGATCGGATAAAGTATCGGTTTCGATAGGTTTCATTAAACTGCTCCGTTTCGCGGTTTCTCGATAACTTTGATAATCCCAACCATGACAGATTTTCTACAGAAATACCAGTGTACCATCATGACATCCAAGACTTTTCAGGAAACACGAACCAACGTGTTTAGTATTTGAGCAGAGCTTCGATCGACGATCTTATGGAATTTTCATCGAAATTCATCTAAAAACTATATCCGCTTCGAGAACAAGATTCACGCAGAGAGAGAACGAGGAAAGAGAGAGAAAGGACGAAGAGGACGAAGAGAATAAAAGAAGAGACGAAGGAAAGAGGGAAAGAGACCGAGACGAGCAACCGAGGCTCTTGCCTTGGGCACGACACGACCCGTTTCAAAGACACGTAGGGCCAAACCAGAGGGCGAAGGGGAGGAGGGAGAAGGCTTCTCCCTAAAATATGTGGACCCACGGGCAACACTCGGACTCTCCTCGTTACATCCTGCTAGATGCCCCAGGCGTATACTGGTCCGCCATGCCGGCAGTCTGTATATCGTATGATACAAAAACATCACATTATTTTCTTCTTTCTCCATCCTCGATCGTTCTCTTCCTTTCTCTTTCTCTCTTCTTGCTCCTCTCCGCGGACGAAGCAAAATTGCTCCGGGGCATGTGACCACCATTATGCCTGCCTGTGCCCACCTTCCTACTCTTTCTCGACCTCTTCCTCCTTCTCCTCCTACTTCAGCCTCCTCCACGGTCCTCCACCGCGGTCCTCGATGTATCCTTCTTCCTTCGTTTCGTTCTTTCTTCTGTTCGTCCTCCTTCCCTCCTTCCTGGCTCGTGGAAGTTCCTACCTTGGATTATGCGTCCGTTAAACGATTCGAGATGCTCGTCGCAGAGCATGCCGACTAATTAATGTCTACGACATCCCTCGGATCGAAGAATTCGTGGAGAGGTTCGTGATACTGAAATTTCCGATGAGACCTGCTGGAGAGACGATGAACGAGACAGAAGAAATGTCTTTGAGTCTTTGATATGTTTTTTAAAGTAATGTTACTATCTCTACTGAGAGGTATTTACTTCTCAGTGTTAAAGTATGGGAGTGGTGAAATTAGTGGACATTTATGTTCTTTATTAACACTTTTTAACCCCTTGGTGTATAATAACGAGTGACGCTCGTGATGTGGTA
Source organism: Cerceris rybyensis (assembly GCA_910591515.1). Lineage (NCBI taxonomy): Eukaryota > Metazoa > Arthropoda > Insecta > Hymenoptera > Crabronidae > Cerceris > Cerceris rybyensis. The sequence continues at coordinate 15,422,610 of OU342790.1, forward strand.
AATTGGATAGAAAACTTACAAGTTTTGCGAAATCAATTTACACTAGGACTACCGGCGTTAAATCTATTAGACTTAAAGGTATTAAGAAGTGGAAAAGATGATTGATTTGGAAATTTATGTTTTATAAGATGGATGTGGAATTTCTATTCTGTGGCTGTCCAATAATTTGGAGAATTTTTGGAATAAATTGAGTACAAGTCATCTTGACTTGCTTGGTAGTTCTAGTGTGAAAAATATTTGATATTATCGATGCTATGATGTTAATATTATATGATATTATACGATATTTAACAAATCACTGATGAACTTTTGTTAAAAATTTAATTCTGAATTATTGCATAGGCATTGAAAAAATAAATTATAATGTAAGAGGTTAAAAAAGGACTGTAATTTTTTTTTATATAATGAGGCATCAATGAATATACTTGGAAGAGATAATTTTCATTATATATGTGTGATAAAAAACGTTGAGTTAGGTCGTTCCGTTAAACGATCTCACAAATTATACCGCAAGTGCCATTTATCTCGGTCCATTAGAAAGACATACGATGAGTGAAAGTACAATGCAGCCCCTCGGAGGACGTACCTCGTATTTTTAATCCGCGATGAAATCTATCGCGGAATGTGGCGATCGAGTAGATCGATCGATCGATCCATCATTACGAGCAATAGTCGTTTCGACGGTCCGGCATGCGTCTCTTTCTTCCTCCTCCTCTCTCTTCACACTTGGAAAGTAATTCACGCAATGTTATCCATCTAAATCATCTCGATGATACCATTTGTATACTTTTACAGCCTGGACCATCGATCAAAGAATTAGAATTAAACATGAAAGGAAGAGACACGAGCCAAAATCATCTTTCCCGCCCTCTGCAAATACTAGCTGCACTACGTGTCTGAGTCCGACAGACTAAATCTACTTGACGCATCAGCTAACCGTAATCGATGCTAGCAGCAAAACTACACACAATAAGTATTCTTATCTCATTCCACATTTTTTAATTATCTTCTCCACTTTTACATTCACATAGTTACCAATGTAAATTAAAAACAAATACAAAACAAAGCATGGACATCAAGTAAACAGTGTAAGTTCATCCTCAGAGCATACACCACTATAAATCTCCATCACTGATGACCATTCGCAATCACATCGACATACCAAGATCTTTAAGTACCCTCGCATTCTTTCAGTCAGTCGAATTCCTTCTCCATCGATTAAACGATTCTCTACCGAATTCGTCTTGTTTCCTCATCCACGAAAACGAATCGGCAATCTAGATCATCAGGGACACAAATGCCTGCAAAAAGTCAAAGACAAAAAGCGATCCGCGAGCTCCGAGTGGCGATGACTCCTCGGAACGAGCCTCGAAATGGCAAAGTAACCCCTCCCTCCCTCTCTGCCCCTCTCCCAACCCTGGTTCGCGGCCTCCCAGAGATCCACTCGAACGTATACGAGCGTCACTTTGTCCCTGACGAAGTTAGCGTTTACGTATGCGAGCAGCATCGTCCGGTGGGTTTGGAAGTGCCGGAGGCATTCTGGAACGATGTTGTCGGCCGTGGCCGTTTTAGCCCCGGGCGGCTCAAATACGACAGAGAACGAGACAGAGAAGCCGTGGCTCGCTTCGTTCCCTTTATATCGGCCCTCGCCAACTGCCCCATTATTCTCGATGGCCGATGGCCAATCGTATCGGTGAAGTACCAACTGTAACTTTACGAGGACGAAGACTCCCTTCGAACCTGCCAGCAACACCAGCGGCCACTGCAACGCGCGTTTGGAAAAGCTCCAGATACACCATGATATCGAACGAGGAAGAAAAATTCCTTAGGTTGTACCGCCCTCGAAGGATCGATAGCTGTCGTCGATATTCGGTGCTGTTGGGCCTTCAATTTTATTGAAAAGTTGCCCGAGGAATTTACGGCGAGTTGATGTTTATTGTCGGTAGCATGGGGTCTTTGGTTGAGTAGTTTCATCTGGGAATAGATCAATTGGGAAGATTTGGAATTTTTAATCGGGCAAATTCAAAATTTGCGTTCGACTATGTGACCTCGCCTCATTAGGGATACAATACGCAAATCCAGCTCCACAAATCAGCTATATACGTTAGATTAATTGGGAAGAGAAAGGATTTTAAATTATTGCTTTACACTGGCAATATCAATTGATAGTAGAAATGATTGTAAAAAAGTGGAAGTATGGATGGACCATTGTGGATGGGTTCATAATAAATTACAATTTTTTTTTAAATGTGGTTTATTTCAGGTCCGATACATAATGATACATAGGAATTTTATAAACGAAAATAAAGATATAACTAGTTAAACAAACAATGGATAAACAAAGTATACAGTAATACTACTGTGTCTCGGTTACTAACAATGGTTCGAAGCGTACAAACTGCGATTACAAACATAACTACGTCTAAATAAGAATACAAAAATCAGCAAGCTAGAAAGTAAATACAAGTCCAAAAAGAATAAGTTAACACTTTACCGACCGGTAGTCGATTAATCGACTTTTCGGGCCCAACACTTTTGGGCTTTTAACTTATTAATTGGTCGCTATGGAAATTAATAAATTGTTATTTTTCATTGCGGTTAACTGTGCCAAGGACTCAGTGAAGAAACTTTGCAATTTTCGAAGAGATATCAGTATCAGGGAAATATTTGCGTGCAAGTGACCGATCAGAAGTGGGTAGGATGTTAAAAAGTTCCGGTCGGTAAAGTGTTAATAAAGATATAGTAAAAAGGACAAGGGAAATAATACATCACTTAAGTAATATTACCGGATTGTAGCGACTTGGAAAATTATCAAAAGCTGAAGTTACGTCTTGAGGAAGATTTTTGAATTAGAATATTACGATGACATATCAAACTGGATTATGACGAACTAAATTATCCTGTAGAAAGTTCATTGGTCTAGATTCAAGCGGCGTTCGTCTGTAAAACTGGAAGACCAAGAATATCGGTACAGGCAATAAATTCTGATCGTCCGAAGGTGTTACGGTTGTACGTCCGAGTGATCACAAACGTGATCGTTGGTTTGCGTGCATACGACTGGTTCCCCTGGATCATGGTTTTAAAAGGGAGTACACGGCATGATGTCTCGTGTACCTTTATATTTCATGTTTAAAGAAACCATTGAACGATGCTTCTGCTTTGCGCCGCTTTTAAGTGCCGCGTACATAACTATACGCATGCTGCAGTGATTATTGCGCTCGTTCGATGCCCGGTGCTTGCGACAATATTGCTACTATGTTGTAATGATGGACCTGGCGAATATACCCTGGGATAATTTATGTGGTATGCAATTACTCGAACTCACGTCGTGCGAGCTAAAAAGGTAAATGAACGGGTAAGTGCGCAACTCTGGCAAAGCGTGCATACTAAAGATCTCATTAGTTAACTGGATGGTGGATTTACAGATTATTGTTATTAGTGAGACCGAAACGTCGAGAGGGTCTAAACTGCTGTGGAATAGAGAATGCCAATTATCGAGATTTCTATGGAAATGTATCGCTTTCTACGTAAGAATTTTTTAATAATGGATTACAAATAACTGAGTCGTTTATGGTTTACTATTCTTGAAGGGAAATGTGTCAGTGACGACACGAGATGAGTGCATTCTCCTGATTGTTAACTTTTGGTAGAATTCGTTCAAGTTGAAATACGTAACTGGGGCAGACTGATGTAACAGACAAAAATTGATGGGAAAAGGGAACGACTGAAGTGAATTTCGCTGATGAAGATCGAGCATGATACAGTAAAGTTAAATGCTCCAGGCGCTTATCACAACTTCACGAGAAATTTCAAAAGCTGTAAGCTCAACAAAAAAAGAGAAAATTCACGCTAAGCATGAAAACCAAAAATATGTAAATCTACAATCCAAATTGAAACTTCACCTTCATAAAACAAAAAATCATAACACCAAACCTAACATACACTCCAAAATCATAGCCACTCTCAGCCAAATCCAAAAAACCATACTCCCCAAAACTTCACAATTAAATTACCACTTCCAAATTCCCCTAAACCAAAATCAACCCCACTTACAATCCCCTCAAATAATCCAACGAAAAATCCCTCCAATCATCACAAAAGAGAATTTTAAAACATCCCCATGCCTTCAGAAAAACACAGAAAATTCATCAAACACGAAAGCTCATGGGAAGAAGAAGGTAAGAGCGAAATAACAATAACGATGATAAACACGAATCGGATTGACCATGGAGCTCGAAGGTACAGAGAGGGAAGAAGATAGTCGAGGGTTGAAGCCAATTGACACACAGTATAGAGGGGTGACCTCGAGGCTGAGCGAAGAGGATTGCAAGCTCAGGGCGCTTACGAAAACGCCGCGAGCTGGTTGAACGAGAAGGCTCGATTGGAGGGGAAGAAGGACGACGACGATGGGGGTGGCGATCGTGATGGTGGTGGTGGACGCGACGGTGATGGCAGTGGTGGTGGAAGTAGCGCGAACGCTCTGACGCCGGAGAAGACACTTCAGTCCCATTAAGGCTGCGGTGGCGCGCGGCTGGCGCTGGTTTTACTCCTCGGAAGAAGACACGTGTGAACCGGAACCACGTGGATCTGTGCGTGACCCTGGTTCGAGCTTCACCGTGAAAGCTCCCGGGGTGGATCGAAGGAAGTGCTAAGTTTTCACGTGAGGGAGACGAAGAGATTCTGAATTGATAGCCGTGGACACGAGAACAACCGTCAACCTGGAGCCCACGTGTCAAAAACGGTGAGTGTTTGTGACAATTAAGACATTCAAAATCAGTGATATTTTCGGTAGTTTCATTATTTTTACTGAAGTGAAGCTTTCTCTGGTAAAATTACATATTTACAAAGGAGAAACTTTAAAGAGACAAATAGATGTGTAGTGAGTAGGGCTTAATATTTTTAATGGCAATATTTAAATATTGAATGGATTAAAAAAATTGAAAATGTTGGAATTTAAGTGTCATATGAAGTTTTATTGAATTTAATAGCACCGGTCACGTGTTCAATTTGATTCATAGGGTTGTAAGGGAAGGGGGATGATTTTAGGGGTGGATCGATTACATCTTTGAAAATTCTTGGGTTCAATGTGTTATACAGATATGTGATTTTGATAAATTTTGTAATTGCACAAGAAATAGAACGGATTTATGTAAGATGGGATATTTAACAGTGCTTTTACCGATAGACATGACTTCTTGCGGATTTGATTACCTTTAGTAAAAAACAATACAAACCACTTAGGATTATGTAATATGGTTGCTAGATAGAATCGATGTCAGCGGACGAATATCGAAAGCGTTTAGTACTTATTAAAGAGTGTAATCTTGAAGTGCAATCATTGTACACAAGATACCATGGTATAATGTAAAAACCCGTTTGAATGACAAAACGATTGATAACAAGCATAAGAAAAAGGTGGATCGTGTATTCATTCGATTTATTCTGTCAATCCTGTTACATTAGCTGTGACCTCTCGTAATTAACCGACCAAGGAACAATTTATAGAACCTAGCTCAGTTACCAGATAACACTTCAGTGCCTCTCTCCTCATCAAGCCGTTCTCTTAATACGCGTTCACCGAAACCTTCCACGTTTCTTGCTTGTAAATCGACTTTTGCCGAAAAAACGTTCTATCGTAACCATCACGAAAGAAACTCCATCCTGATAAAAGCTATGCGCGATAGTTGAATTCGAAAGCGTGATAGAGAAAAAAGAAAGGAACGGTAAAAAGGCAAACTCACCTATCGCCGTTCGTTTCCGCGACGTTTTGCTACCGAAAGATCGCGTGACAAATCGACGTCCGTGCATGGAAATAGAAATGGAATACTTTCACGCGATTAATCGAGTTACTTCGAAACTCGGGAGGCACGATTGTAAAATACAACCGTTAATGACAGTTCAGAGAGAATCGATATGTAAATGGCAGGAGGAGCGAATCGGTTGCGATTGCAAACGTACACGCGATACTCACGGTGTTGCATTACGTTTTGCGAGGGGTTGACACAGATTCGTTTGATAATATCATGCAGCATTTAGTCATATAGATTCTCTTGAATGTGTACGGGATATCAAAGGAAAGAAAAACAAATGTGATTATGTCAATGGTATGAGTGACCTCGGGAGAAAGAAAAAAAAATGGATAATCGATTTGCAATATTTGAACACACCTTACGATGCTCGCATGTAGAAACTCATCGAGACACAATAAAATTGCTCAATCGTACGTTGCATTCCATAAGTCTTCGAACAATGCTTACGATCAATTATGCGTCTCACGTTGCACGTTCATAATACCGCGAAGCTCAAAAGTCCCCTTCGCGAATTAATGAAGCCGATGTACGAAGTTTCACTGTGCTAAGTCTCGCCGGAAATGTCATCCTAGAAACTTTGATATTTTTTAAATGTCTCGCTATAAATATGTCTTACATCGTTTATAACATGAATCGATTAATAAATCAATTATATTGATAGTTTAACACTACAACTACGAAACAAGTGAAAATGACTAGTATATAGGTAATATTTTTCAAAAATTTTCCATTGAGTTGTACAATAAAAATCTCTAAGTTCGTCTCAAAAACCATAAATCACCGAATCAATTATCTTTTCCGCCTTTTGATTCCTCCGGATTTAATCTCTTAGCCTACAACTACGTGTGAGACTCGGAGCGCGAAAAATGGAATGGGAAATTTTGAAGTCTTTCAAAAATTATTAAATTGGCAAAGTCAATCACGAAACGGTCTCATTATTTCTGTACTATTAATATTACGTTGAGTTATACAAAATATCAGAAATCAGTGAAACTTTTTGATTTCAGGAATTAATTTTGAGGCTTTGCACGCCCCATTAGAAAATAAATCGTAGGTTAAGGAGTTCAAATATTTATTTAATATATTGAAGACTATACAATATACCGAGAATTGTTTTAACTGTAAACTATTCTTTTGTATAAACGCTTCTCCATAGAAAAGTTTCGTGACCGGTAAGAATTATGGGATGTTTCTTTCTCTATGTTGCTCTTCAATTTTCTCGCGTGAGGAAGATTGAGAAGTTACGAGAAAACGATCGGAACGAATCGCGAAGTCTTCTCGAGAATTGACTTGCGACACTTGTCTTCGTTCTGTCGGTTCGCTGGATGAACTATGGTACCCATGGAGAGTAAGTGTTCCAGTTCGTTAGGACGGCATATCTGAAATAATGATTGCCCTGTCACCGTCCGAAGTGCATCCATGACAAAGCGAGTTAACGGTTCGTGTAAAACCCACGCGAAAGGTCTTGGGATGCAATTTTTGAAACCGTGGGGTAAAATGACGAAACGCGAGATGCCGCTTATCTGTACCACCATAAATCGATATATTTCCTGGTCGAGAATGCACATTGCTGAGATAATTGTTGGTTTTATCATAACGCGAGCGATTATTTCGATGCAAAATGTTACTTTTTTTTCCTGTTGATAAATCCCATCGTGAATAATATCGTAAATGTAGTCATACATGGCATATGCTTTTGTTAAAGTACGGTAAATGTAAATTATAAAATTATGAATTATTAATATAATAACTGGAGAAATAATGTAATTCGTTCTTTGTACATTGTATTGATCTACTTGCGGTAAATGTTTTTTTTTATTTATTGCAAAATAAAAGGAGGATCTTGCATCCTGCACTAATAATAGTTACAACGGCATCATCTCGTGACAGTGTCATTAAGCGAGACTCTTTCTCTTTTTATCCGGGACGATTGTCACGGATAACTTTTTTTTCTCTAATTATTAGAATACGATGGTGAATGACGTAACTTTCGTAACGATTTCTATCGCTAGCATTACAAAGCAATGACGTTCTCATTTGATTCCACCTTTCATTTCAGATTACACGCATCGCTCGTAATATTCAACAATCACTGCACCACGTTAACCCTTTGCGGTCGGAATTATTTTGCTCGTTTTGAGCTCAGCTAAATAAAATTAATCTGACAATATTTTCTATCATTCGTCGTCCATTTTTTCAACGATATCAATAACTAGGTACCAATGGATATTTACGTGATATTACAAAGTCTTTATGAAATTGGAAAGTCGATATTAAATTGCCAGAAAATTAAACCAAGTTTAACACTAGATTTACGGAGTCAATTTGGCTCATTCAAAATTTGATTACTACATATATAATATATTGGTTGATTAATTTTTTAATAATAAATCTTTCATTTCAATTGATTTGGAACTACTTTCTATGCAAAAAAACCTCAATTTTCTTGTATGATTCAAATTAGCTCACTTCAGAAAAATAAGTATATCAATATCCGTAAATCTAGTGTTAAATCGAGTACTGCTCCATATAAGATCGCAAAGGGTTAATTCTATCCGACATATACATCATCTCCTCTCTCAACAAATAAACTACAATCATCCCCATCCAAAATCATCCTATATCCGATTCGTAAGTAACCGACAAAACGAACTTTAACAATAAATGAAAAAAAAAAAACTGCAACACCCATAGCTTATCTGCAGTCCGATAACGAACTCCCACCGCGAATATCATCCATGAATTCGAGTTTGCGTTGAATAATATCCAAAATTCTACGATAACGTGGAACCAAAATGGAGCACATCGCGATGGTAGAAAGTTTTTCAAACGGTGTTACCCCGCGATAGCCGACGTACACTGACAGCGAAGGAAGGAAGGAAGGTGGAAAGGGAAAGGAAGGGAAAAAGGGGTACGTTGCCTGGCATTTCTGAACGGATGTGGAAGGGATATGGGCTCTGTGGAAATTGTGCTGGGGTAGGAAAAGGGGGAAGAAGGGATGGTGGAAGGGGTGAAGGAGGAAGGGGATCGAGGGGCGTGAGGGGTTGGAAACTGACCCGAGGGATTGCCGGGGGCGCAGACGAGCTCTGCAGTTGCCGTAATTAGAACCGAGCGCCCCGAGCACATAGCCTACGGCTGACGAGTCTCCTGCGGACCGAAATTATTCATGAACCGCGCCACCAACGGCGAAATTTTCCCCGTAAATATTTTGCCTTGTCCGAGATATCGCCCCGTGTTATGCGGATAGATAGAACCGGCGCACGTTTGACCTATCTGCAATATCGGCGAAGCCCACGGTGCACTCAATTATCATTGTCGAGGAAATTCGAGAAGAAACGTACTGGTCGGATAAGAAATAATGGATTGTTGGGTATGAAATAAAATATTGGTAATTAATTTGCCGGGGGATGGCAATTTTGATGGCCATTAACGCTTGTTTAAAGAGTATAATTGAAAGGGGGGTTTAATGGCTGAGATTGGAATGAAACGAGGTATGCGATTCATTCTACTTTTTCCCCTTTCATTCTTCTACACAAGTCGTCTGTCGTGGATTCAGGAATGAAGTAAATGGAATAGGAATGTACATTCTGGTGATCTTATTCTGAACTTGAAATGGATCTTTTATTCTTGAGATTGCGATAACACTGGGTACTCTATTGGCTGCTGGGGTTGAAAATGTTGGGGAGGAGATAGTGAAAGGTACAGTATGTGGTAACTGAATTGGAAATGAAGATGTAAGTGGATTAATTGGGGCAATGGGATTATGTTTATTATTGGATTAGGGCACTCTTTGATCAATTCTTTTAAGGAGCTATGCCAAGAAATTGTTATCTGTTGGGACGTTTTGGAAATTCTACTGAAAATACGAGATATTCGTCGACGATTGATAAATACGTCGATTTGGGTTAGACGATTGACTCTCCAAACTGTATTGTAGTCCATAATTCCATTAACACGTTGACTGCTGGGTTATATGATCCGGAGTCTGGTAATCAAACAACATCATGCTACTCTGTAATGATCCAATATTATAGTATCTCCAGACGTCATAAAATAGCTTTTTTTTATTACCCTTGACAATATAAACACAGAAAAAGATACTTAATTCAGACTAATGAATCTAAATTTTCTTTTCTTAAATTCACCATAATATTTCAAACCAATTAGCGTATTTTTTTAACACTAGTTTTACGGTCGCTAAATCTGATGTATTTAAATATATTAAATAAGTTCTTTTTTTAAAAAAATGGATGAAGCGTCAAAAGATACGATCAATTAAGTAATTTGTTTATTATAACATACACGTGAAATATCTGCCGTATTCTTTCTCTATAAATTCGAAAAACATGTTACTGTAAACCTAATGTTAAACAATCCAAAATGTATATTCTCCCCACAAGACATATCTCAAGTTTCTTTTCACCCCGTTCCTCCTCCCACCTAAAGTCATCCACGAATTTTCCAAAATACAATTCCAAAAAAAAAAAAAATCTCCAAGCACACATCATCAAAAGACTTCCGAACTCGACCAACCATCAATCCTCGTATAAAACAAATACACCAAATTCTACCCATCCACGATACAATAGAAGCACGTTCACCGAAAGCGCATTCGAGTTCATTGACCCCAGTCTTGCCGGAACCACCGTTCGAACATCGAATTCACCTCCAACCCTCGCAATTCTCTCGTCATTCCCTCTAAAATTCGCGATCGTAGGTGAACCAAGTGGAACACCTGGCCAGCTATCTTTATAGTATAATACGTGTTGCAATAGGTGTTGCGCCGCATGAAATTCCTATCTCGGCCGGTCCCGCGGCTTATACACAACGTCTCGGTCAGAGTTTCCGTCTCGTAGGGTAAGTAGGTGAGTAAGTGGTGGGAATAGGCGAGGATGAAATGGAGCAAGACATGCATTGGCGCGTGTCGGGAGTGCCTCCTCGCCACTCTGCAAGCCAGGCCAAGTTACGTGGGCAGGTACGTACCTGAATAGTCGAGGTTGCCCGGCGTAAGTAACGACGCGTGCAACCGCTGCCAGGTAGGTAGGTACATACCTGGCTTGGCGTACAGTGCGACGTATTGCCACCAGGCAACAACCAGCCGGGGAGAGATTTACGTCCCGGAGTGGGACCGAAGTAAATACCTGCAACGAGAGAGCACGTTACAAGGCCCAACCGCGTGTATCCTGACGTGTCCTGGTGCCGGGACGTCGGTTCGCCATGGTGAAATGTAGAAAAATCAAACGGGCAGAATTTATTCGATAATAAAAGCCGCCATTGCTCGACGCGACAAGCGTTTAAGGTGGGTCGGCTTTGAAACCCTGAACCGGAAAACACGCGACACGAAAGCGTTTACGAGACTCTTGGCAGAGTTATGGTGGAGATTGATAAAATCCTTGTGATAGGGGGAATGAGCGATTGAGATTGGATCGATGATCGAAGGTTATGATTCAGGTTTGATGGACGTTGGATGTCTGTGATGTAGGGGTTGATAGAGAAGAGTAGTCATTTCAGTGAAACTATTCAGCAGTTTTGCTTTATTTCTTTATCATCATATCACTATCCTAAGCTTAGAATATTTGAATTACTTATACAAAATTTCAGATGTTCGATAAGAAGGTTGCACGGTCTTAAAGTTTGTAAATAATCGTATGGTAAATAAGAAATAATTTGCTACAAAAGGAAAAAAATCCGATAAACCAGTATACGTATATAAGAACCGTAAAATCAGGTAAAGTGACAGTTCATCGCGATAAACCGCTCAAAACAAACACAAGTGGGACGTGGATTTAGGTTCACGATGGATACGGTTTCGCACCGAGGACGTATGCACAGAGATTTACATCGTAGCTGGTTTATGTTGCACACGCGAGAATATACATAAGCCCCGGCATAGCCTGACAGCGTTGGTGAAAAATATAGAAGCTGGTGAAGAATTTATTCACCAATAAAAGGGATTTCTCGTAGGCGAAGCAGGCAGTCGGGATCTTGAATTTCGAAAGAAAGCCACTCGCCGAGTACAGATAAATTTACATGCGCGCCGAACTCACTTCTGCCCGCTCGATAAAGTCGATAGTCATAAAATTCATTTCTACGGAATGCTATCGTAAAAATATGCTCAGAAAGTGCGAACGTGATAAACCTCTTACGCGTTTCGTACCTTACTCAATTATTTCTACGACGAATTAATACATCACGTCGATACAATCAAGAATGCGGAGAATTAATACCTGAAGTAGAAAATGTTGATACTTTATACAGACTTTGATTTGCGAATATTTTTAGCTTGTAGATGTTAAATAGACGAAATGAGTCTCAAGGTACATAATTTTGCATAAAAGATTGGCTTCTCTCAGTTGCATGATTAACGTAATAGCCGCATTACTTGCAAAACTACCTATGGAAACGGTACGTTGAAAACGACCAGCTATGCTCTCATTAAATTCTTTGATGTTCCACTAAATCTTCTTTCCGTCTCAAAAAAGAATATACGTCAGTCGTTACTGCAGAACATGAAGCATTCTCGTAGATATACACATCTTTGCATTTATTAATAACCGTACATGAAAAGTATAACAACTAAATATTAATCTTCTTCGTTATTGAAGAGAATGACAAGCAGGGTGCACCAAATACTTTAAAATTAACACTAGATTTACGGAGCCAATTTGGCTCATTCAAAATCCGATTACTATATATATAATATATTGGTTGGTTAATTTTTTTTAATAATAAATCTTTCGTTTAAATTGATATGGAACTATTTTTTTTGAAAAAAACTTCAATTTTCTTGTATGAGTCAAATTGGCTCACTTCAGAAAAATAGATATATCAAAATCCGTAAATCTAGTGTTAACATATAAATATATTGCACTGCAACTTTCTTAAATTCCAGTGCAACACATACTATAAATCTTGAAACGGGAGATCAGTAAATCGTTAACGATTATCAGACAAAATTTCAAAGAAAACCAAGTAACATTAATCGAGATCTAATTTGAGAAAGATCGACCACCAAATTACAAGACGATTCCGTCACTTTCAATCACGGTGCAATTATTCGCAACGTAATTGACGTTATTCGACGATACGAAACATTGCTAGAAGATATATCGCGAATTAATTGAAGTTCCACTAAACGAGAATTAAGCGACAAGCACTTCTGTACTTGGTAAGGATGAGTGGGACTACGTGCCAGGCCATGGCATCGATAAATTTCAGACTACCTACGTAAGTGTTCGTGGTAACTGCGAGCACAAGCCAAACCGGTCGGCACGCGCTTCGTCCATCCACTATTGGAGACCGTGGATGCAGCAAAGAAAGGAGCACTCTTCTTCGTGCTCTTCCTTTCCCTTTGACGTTTTATTTTCTCCCCTTGCCATCCGGGAAGTTATTGTTTCTTTTTATTTCACCGTCCTTATATGCATCCACGCGGTCGCAAAACGATGAACATGCGCCCGACTTTTATACCGAAATACTCCTTATCGTGTACCATTAGAGTCATTGCATTCTCGTGTTTTTATCTTCTTTGTTTTTTCCTCGTGTATTTATATAAGCTTCGAGTCGTTCGTTTGGAGACAAAAATACTTATATCGATAAGTGCAGTTGTACGATGTGGTTCGCGAGATGCTGGTCTGCTTTCAAAATTTGAATCACAGTATAAAGATTGATGGATGTTAATGCAGACCGGACAAGTGTTCCATTTATTTAACCAAATTTCGAGTGTGAAAAATCAGTATAAAGTCGTCACATACAATTACTATCTGCGTGTTCTTCCTGTGTTGACCTTTTGTGTCAACGTTTACCATGTTCGACGTCCCACGATACCTACCCTTACACTGACACCTCAACGAAGCAGTCGATCTATTTTTTCATTCTGACAAGATTTTAAATGTTAAAAATTGGTATAGTTATCACATGATATTAATACCCCATCCTATCGCCTCCTTTTCCATCATCGTGCACCATGCTTAATGTCCTACGGTACCTACCCCTTCATCGACACCTCAACGGAGAAATCCTTTTCTACCACTTCTTCCAGAAAATTAAAAATCTTAAAAATCAGTGTAAGTGACAAAAAATTAATAACCATGCATTCGGCCTGTCCTATCGTCTCCTTTTCTACCAACGTTCACCACCATTGACGTCCCACGAACCTACCCTTGCACCGACACCTCAACGAATCATTTCATCAAATCTTTTTCTCTGACAAAATTTCAGATGTTAAAAATCAGCAAAAACTCATTACGTAAAATTAGTACCCAAGCATTCACCTCGTCCTATCGTCTCCTTTTCCAACGTTCACCATGCTCGATGTCCACGACGTCCACCCTTTCCCCTACACCTCAACAAAGCTGTCCATTCATTCTTTTCCACTGACAAAATTTCAAAAGTAAAAAATTAGTATAAAGTCATCACATAATATTAATACCCAAACATTCACCCCGTCCTATAGTCTCAATTTCCATCAACGTTCACCATGCTCGATGTCCCACGACTTCCACCCTTGCTCCTACACCTCAACAAAGCTGTCCATTCATTCTTTTTCTCTGAGAAAATTTCAAATGTAAAAAATTAGTATAAAGTCATCACATAATATTAATACTCAAGCATTCACCCCGTCCTATCGTCTTCTTTTTCATCAACGTTCACCATGCTCGACGTTCCACGACTCCTACACGTTACACCGACATTTGAACGATACAGCTCATCTATTCCTCCTCTTCTTCTTTCCTACCTTACTCTACTACCTCCTCGTTGCACCACATCCACCGCTCGCGGTCGAGCACGATGCAGGAAGAAGTTTAAGCAGACTTCATCTATCTCGCGTAGCACCTCCGCTTATTAAACTCGGTAATAACTACCGTGCCATTCTCCGGCCGATCTTCAATCAGTGGTTCTAACGAGTTACTCTAGCCGACTGGCAAGGGATGTGGGTCAGCATGAAAGCTCACACAGCCTCCCGGTGAAACACGAAGAACTTCGCTCCCAGTCAAGGACGTCCTCGATGAATGTCCTCTATAGCCACTTAGAGCCAACATGGAAGATCGTGGCGCGACAATAACGGTGGTAACGAGGCCAGAAACGGAACGGGGCACACCTATGTGCATCGTAAAACTGGAGACCGCGTGGGTGGTCCTGTAATTGTAATGCTCGATTTTACCCGATCACCGACCCGATTTCGCGGGTACTACGGTTCATCCATTTGCATTGATCGTGTTACAGTTATGCATTTTGCCTTATGCACTGTGGAATTGGTGAATGTTGTAGGGCACGCTTGTGAATTTTCATTGGTGGTACCATCACTAAAGCGATGTGAAATTTTATAATTTAACCCTCTATGGGCACCTGTGACTTTGAACTAACACAAGACAAGTGTAAGATTCTACTCTTCAAAGTCAAATTTTTAACTTTGCCAAATGAAATTTTTTACAATTCAATGTTTAAGAATCAGGTTTATTCTATTATTTAAAATTCTACTTTTGTTATTATGTAATTACGCTATTGTGAAACTGATCTTCGGATACCGCGAAAAATTCGGACTATAGAGGGTTAAAAAAAGGATGAGTCAAATTTGAAAGAATAGAAAGTATGACAACACATCAAATTAATTAGTGCGAGTCCCTGTCTCGACAGTTAAATAATGTTTGATTTAATTAATCATTTTTCAACCCTCGCTCATCGATCCCTCGATACATAAAATTCTTAATTACCTCGATTTTTTTATGCTATTTTACCAATTGTGTCGTATAACGAATGAATCAATCAATACCTCTGCCTTCCACTTTGTGTAATTCAAATACACTCGTATTAATCCATCACCATCGCGGGGAAATTGTAATCGGCGGAAAGAACGTGAGGAAAAACGAACACACCTAATATTTTTGCGCATAAATGAAACGCTCAGAGACACGTAATTCAAGAACGATTTAATTGGATCTGTATTTCAGTTCTTGCGCAGAGGAAAACCACCGAGAAGACGATTTCATGAAAACCTTCGGCCCGTCGAATTCAGTTGGCGCGAGATAGGAATATAAGGGAGACGTGACGGATTAGCGTAATGTCCGTGAATTTAAAGCATTCGCTCGTGCACATGGAAATCTACGCCGAAATGACAACGAGCGTAGAGTAATTCCGCTGGAAAGAGACATTCTCACGACTTCGTCACACCAGCTGAATCATTAGCGTCTGTGTACGCTTCCTTTGTCAACTGCAATTTCCACGGTTCATGGATTCGTTTTCCAGATTTGTAAATTAATAAAACAGAACCGCTGCGATATTACGATGTTTCGATGATGAATTTTATGAATTTAATTTTCATCATCGAGACATGGCAGTATTTCGTATCGATTTTCATTTATTAATTTTATTAATTTAGAATTTTATCGGTCTAACTTTTAAGGTTTGGACCATTATATTGATGTGGAATGCCAGTATTATGAAAAATAAATTGTAACATTGTAAAGTCGAGTTTGGAAATCGGATATAAGGGGGCAGAACGGAAGGAATATTAGATAGAAAATAATTTTTTACATTGAGAGATTATACGGGATCATTTTCTATTTTATAATCGCGACAAATGAAACCATAATTTAAGTATTCCGTGAAAAATATTTTTTCACTTATTTTGATCAGATACTGCCTTTCAAAACATCAAGATTTTTCTAGAATCTCAAGCTGCACGCATTGTTGACGCGATTGCTCATTATAATTAGAGAAGTGAACAAAAATACACGTATGCCTTGGTAAAGTTGATTGATTCTTCCGCAACAGAATTCTCGTTTCATATTTGCAAAAAACTTGGTAAGCGTTCTCAAGATTATATTATAAACGTCCAGGTGAAAATAATCAGTGGTATAATTACCGATGAATAATCGGTACAATTAAATATTTTTCGTAATGAAATAACGGACTCTCGCACAGCTGTCTTTTAAGAGGTGACTTTGCTGCTACCAGGTGTTCGAGATGATAGAAATGAAAATCAAGGAGAACAAATAAAACATAAAGTAGTTAATGAGCCACGAATGTTCCTCGTTTCCGTATAGTCATTTCGCATCGATCACTAAGTACACGCTCGTAACTGCTTCGTGATTGGAAGACATTAACTTACAACGCTAATTAATGTCAGATGCATCGTTAATTTTTTAACATCTTCGTAAAAATTGTACAAAAATAATTCATCCAATGTGCGTGTCAGTCTGAAAGAATGTCGTCATACGTTCGCCGGAAGATTACTGTTTTTAAACTGTCCTACTTCCGGATCACAGTTTAACTTTTATCCTACTGCAAATCAATGTAAACTTACGTACACCAACATATCACCTTGTTTTAAATGACTTACGAATAAAATCAAGCACTGTAAAATTTCTACCAACAAATTTTTCTCTTTCCTTTAAAGAACAAGTTAAATTTATTGATCTAAAATATTACTAATCAATAAATAAATATTTTTAAACGTACATTTAATACATTTCAAATATAATAATATCTGGAAACATATTTCAACAAAATTATGAATATTACTCTAGGATCCAAAGTCTGTGCATTCGAATCAAAAAAATCTTCAAAGTAGAGCCCACCAACATAACAAAGTACAGTGAAAAACTCTTTTCAAAAGTACAAACCCTACTATGACACGATGCCTTAACAAAAAAACATTTTCACATAAATATCCAACATAGCATCCCCATATTAACGTTGCCAGAGGCATGTAAAAGTAATAGTATGGAAATGCAACGCAATATTTTCGAATTAGCATGCATATCCCCGAAACGTTGATGTCCTCGGTGTTTCCGGAATAAGATTCGTTTGAAGTTAGTCTCTCGTACAACTGCACAACCGAGCCTCTATGCATCTGCTGCACCATGCACAAAGTCTATCTACATACGAAGGAATATCCTGGCTGGCACGAAAATTCGCGCATGCACATACGAGTTTCCGGAATTTACAGAGTTGTGTACGTTTAACGTGCGTGTAACGTTGACCCTGAAGCATTGGGCAAGTCCCCGTGTAGGGTTAACCCAACCCCCGGGGCTTCGGAACCGCACCCGAGACTGCGGATGCCTTTGTCGAGGCGAATATTGCCAGCCGAGTGCTGCGTGAATATTTTAACATTTGTAATGAACGTCGTCAAGGGAAAAAGAAAATTGCGTTAAACCGACGGGAGAGTTTCTAAGGCAGCGACGGTCGTGTCTTGCGCTAATTGCGCATAATTTCAGCGGGCTTAAAAAGGTCAGAAACTGAATGCTGAATATGAAAGAGGGAGGAGATGGATTTTAAAGAAATTCCGAGTCACAATCTTGTGAACTGGTAGGTACTAAGCTTTTGTTCGTTGTGGATGACATTGTTTCCATTTTATACTATTTTTAGTCTTTTTTTTTTAAATGCATTATGACGCTATATTTCGCACGTTACTTTCTGTTATTACAATATTAACGTGAATAGTGTTCGAACGGAGAGAGATGGAATATACAGTGTTACGTTGATGCATCGGTAGGACGGTGAAATTGAAAAATGTGATTATGATTATTAAATACGTCCGAGTTACGAGAATGGAATTAAATCATCCGGAAACAGAGAATATCTCACGTTCTACCGGCTGCGTTCACCAGATAATTACCTTAATAACGTGGCAGGCGCGGATTTGCAAACTCATACGAAAATACTATTCCATTACAAATATTATTCCGGGAGATCCGCTTCGAATACCGTTCGTAATGGAATCACCGGAGGAAAATCAAATGGCCGTACGAAATTAATTCGCGTATCCCGTATCATTTTATTACTCTACGTTCTGGTACTCCTATTCCCGTTATATTTTCATTCCACGTTCACCGACACATCACCATCATGTACGTAGGGCTCATGGAAAAAAAGCAAATATACGTAACCCGTCGATGTTTCCAACTTCCGTACGATATCCAATTGTAATTAATTCAAAATTCTCAATCCGGAAACATCCCTCGTTACCAAGCACACATTTTCCATTTGCTCTCTACTTTTGAAAAATCTTCGCCATTAACACTAGAACTACCAAACCAGTCAAAATGACTGGTACACAATTTTTTCAAAAAATTCCCAAGTTTGTATAAGAGTCATAAAATAAATATTCCACGTCTATATCAATAAACATAAATCACCCAATCGACAAAGTTTCCTGCCGCTTGATTCCCACTTTTTCAAAGTACTTTTTTATCATATTGAAATATGATAGATTTAACGTCGGTAGTTCTAGTGTTAAATCGCTAACAGAATCGTTAAAATCTTGCATTGTTTTTCCACGGAATTTTTTCAGCTCATAAATAATAATATTTATCTGAAAGTTTTCTTTATTATTGTTATCATAACAATGGCTAAACTAATCACAAAGACCATAGCACCGTCGAGTATATACGATGTACCGAGTTTCGTGTTTACCAGCGACACGATTCTACCGGAAGTTCGCCGATCGGCTGAGCGCATACAAATTTACATGCATGCCGGCGGCCAAAGCCTGTTTAGATGTCCACGCGAGTTTCTCGACGGACTTCAACATCGTCGGTGACTTAGTACACGCGCTAAAGACACGCGCGTGTCCTCGAGAACGCATTAGAACGCCTCCTTGTCCTGCCTTCAGGCTGAACGGTCATCCTACCACGCACGTGCATCTATGCAGCTGCTCGATTCGCTTATTGTGTGTTCAACTGTCGCGAGAGAATTCAAATAAAACGACCACCATTATCTTACGGTACAATGACAATGTGCAGTCCTCCTTTTGTGCTTCTTCCTCGTTGTTACTACTGTTGTTCTCGCGTTTCACGGTGAACTTTAGTCGTAGATCTTTGATGATTGTTAAACCAGGTATCTCAGGTATAGTTCAACATCTGAAAGATGGCTAGGTGCTGCGTAACCTCCCATTTCCAACTGAACATTCCTACTGTTTCGTTTTTGGAATTCTTATACTTAATCTTCTGGAGCAGTGGTGGCGAACCTATGACCCGTGGGTCAGATACTGACCCACGCATGCTTTTTTAATGACCTACGCGTCGATTTTCATAAACTTATTTTTTATATCATAAAAGAGAGAACAGACAATAAGAAATACTAAAAAAGTAAAGTATATATATCCAATGTCGAATTTATAACAAATATTTCCGATTGAGAACTAAAAGAAAGTAGTTTTTAAGCATCCTACCCCCCTCCTTTCAAAGTTATGCCATTGACTCGGTGACCCACAAAGTATTACTTAAAAAAATAATTAAGAACATTTGACCTACCCCTCAAAAAGATTCGTCATCGTTGCTGCAGATGATATGAAGTTAAAGGTTTAGAGCAGTGGTGGCGAACCTATGACCCGCGGGTCAAATCTATACATCGAATCTATAATATCTATAATGTCGAATTTATAAAACAATGTTTCCCAGCAGACACTGGCTAACTGACAAGCAAAAAAAGTGACCCACGCTAGTACTTAAAAAAATATTGAGCAAAATTTGACCCACTTCTCAAAAAGGTTCGCCATCACTGTTCTAGAATATACGCCTTATATAGTCGTTTACTTTAGGAGACTGGGTTTGAGGATTTCAAAAACGAAATGTCTGGAATAGTTGGTTGAAAACGGGAGAATCCGCTGATCCCTAGCCATCTTTCAGTTGTCAGACAGTAGATTAGGTATCTTCGTGATCGGGAAGGTAATGTTGCAAATGTTAGCACTTTACCGATATTTTTTTCACATCTCACCCACTTCTGACCGGTCACTTGACCGCAAATACTTCTCTGATGTTGATATCTCTTCGAAAATTAGAAATTCTCGCCACTGAGTCCTTGGCACAGTAAACCGCAATGATAAATTTATTAATCTCCTTGGCAACTGATTAGTAAGTTAAAATTCCAAAACCATTGGGCTCAAAAAGCCTATAAAGTGTTAAGAAGTTGAAGATGAAAAGTAAATTAGATATTTATATCGATTTAGTTCTAGTTTACTATTGTAATGATGCGCATAATAGCTCTGGTAATGCAGATGTGCATTCTATAAATCCTTGTCGATATAACTTCGCCATTATCAGAATTCAGTAAGAGGAGATATTATTTAAAATGGAAATATTACGAGATCATACAGTTACTGCGAGAGAAAATCCTAAAGAAATATGAGACCAAGATGATAATCATATTTCGGACAATTTGTAGGAAATATGAAAATCTCGATGTCTTTATAAAGTTGTACGGAACACGAGACAATGATAATTTCACGACAAAAAAAAGAACTGATGAGGGCAAATCTCGTTTGCCACACTTGAATGGTTGAAGAAAAGGTCTTTTTTTCTCATATCCTCGAGCGGTGCCTTTATTATTCTTGCATCGCAACGGTATGAACGTTCTCTTGGCTCGTGCACGTACATATTACACACACGGCGTACATGGAAAATTGTCTACCGTTCTGAGATGCCAGTGCAATAGTAGCAATTGCCGGTACGATCGTTATTGCGGCTGTTCTTCCACTTTCTCTTATCGATTCCTCTTCTACTTGGTCTCTAATTCGTTCTGGAAGCTAACCGTTTCGAGGCTAATAGAGAGCAATATGATTTAATTAAATAAATTCTGTAGGAGCGCGTAGCGATCGTAATAACGGGATGACCAGTTATTACTCCTAGCGATGGTTAAGACTGGCTTCCATCGTTGGCTTCACCGACGATGATTTAAATTAGATGTTCAACGTGAAGGAAGTTAAGATCAAAGCAGTCTTCCGACAATTAACCGTATGGATACGTTTTGTCCGCGATTACTTCGAGCAATCAAGGACGATCATTATGTACATGATTATGTTTTATTTCTATGTTAGATAACGTTTTAGAATATGTACACGTATACGTGCATAGAAGCTGGCTGATTAGCCGAAGGCATCTCTACAATCTCTATGACCGTTGTAATTGCTGGGATGATTCGATTCTCTTCTTTTTTCAGTGTTTACTTAGGGAAAAATTTGTGGAGAAAGGTACGGGCTGAAGCAGGACGAATATTTGTATTAATTGAGAAATTTTTTATTATATAAAGTCATCGTTAAATCCTATAGGTGATCTTGCATTTTAATTTACTGATGGACAGTAAAAAATAACAATAACTGTTACTATGTTTAACACTAGATTTACAGAGCCAATTTGGCTCATTCAAAATTTGATCACGATATAAGTATATATAACACATTGGTTGGTTAGTTTTTTAATAATAAATCTTTCATATATATTGATTTGGAACTATTTCTTTTGCAAAAAGCTTAAATTTTCTTGTATGAGTCAAATTGGCTCACTCCAGAAAAATAGGTATATCAACATCCGTAAATCTAGTGTTAAACATTACTTTTATTTCACTTATATCAAATCGTTTTTACATGAGTTATAATAATAATAATAGGGAATTGTAACAGAGATATTAATCTCTAAAAAGACAATTTTTAAGTTTTCCAAAAATTGGTAAATTAAAATATCAGATAGATTATTATTCTAAAGATTGATTCTGAGTCATTGCGCGTTTAGTCACAAAAGAAATCCTAAGGCAAGACGTTAATAGAAGCGCAGACACAAGTATAATCACTATTGTGGTAATCATTATCAGAGCATTCTACTTTCCATCCTCTACGACCTGTTGTGTTATACCTCTTTATTTATAATTGTGTCAATTAAAACACATGCTAATCGTACAAACGCCACTTCGTCTTTACATTCGTAGACACGCTCGCGCATCTATTTAAGAGCCGTTGATTAGCTCGAGGCTGCACTCGGTGATGGCTGTTGCACTTGCGTTGCATCTCGTCCTCCACTACCTGCAGAACCACCATCGCAGCTTCTAACAATAAGCTTAACTGTGTTAAATCTCGCATAGAATTAGAATTTTTCAAAATGCTGCTTTCTGATTACAAGTAAAAAGTCATGCATCTTGTATCTCTTATTTGATAAATCTTACTTCAACTACTTTTTGATACCTTTTGTTGTTTATGCACTTCAAGCACGTATAGAGAAAGGGCGATTCGCGCAAAGGAATTGACCTCCCTCAAAATCAAATTTATCTTCCTAGGTAGACCTAACAAACATTTATGCACAGTTTCATAAAAAATTTATCAGTTCCCAAACTTCCCTTGTAAGTGTTACATATAAATTACAATCCCAGGGAAATGAATCCAAATTAATTTGCATACGAATAAAACCCATACTGTATCTTAATACCCGCCCCTAACTAGAAAACTTTCTCTTATACCTATAATATTCGAATTCAACAGTTTTAATTGTGTCAAGAAAAATCTATACTTCAACGCGTGTGAAACAAAGTTCCAATTTTTTATTGCAAGCGTGAAACACTTAAGTTACAGTAAAAAATAGATTTTCAGTCTACTTTGGTCAGTCTAGAGATGTCTCTGGTTTTTTGAAATCATCGTTGAGGTTCACCATAACCACAACCGCAACCATCGACGAAGGGACACTCGCGGTGACCTCTCATCCTCCAAGAACGACCATGAAAAGGTTCTGCATCGTGTTTCACATGGTGCTCGCAAACGATGCACCGCAGCGCATGCCGGTTACCACCACGGATAAGAGTGAAAAGGAAAGAGCGAGAAACCAGTCCCCTACCTTCAGCCTCATGGACGTCACAGAAACTCTGGTCGAGGCTGAAAATAAATATCACGAAGACGAGGCAGGAGAGACTTCTTTCCTTCTCGAGTTTCGTGGTCTACGGTGCCTCGAGTGGAATCCTTTGGTATCCTCGCGAGTCCGTATTTCTTAATGCACCGGTACCACATCCGTGATGTTCGCCATTTGTTAGATTGGCAAGACGTTGGGGGGTATTATACAAATCTTCTACTCGCTAGCGTAAAAAACAACAGATTCATTGCGAAACATTCTTCCGTGCATTTATTTACTATCTATTTATAGACAATATTACAAAGATCACGAGCAACGATCAAAAGTTTCAAGCAAAATCCCAAAGGATTAACTTTCTAATCTCTCACAAGGGTACTCGACTGCATATCATTAAATCCACCCCCATAGACCGTTGAAAGAGTTTCTTAAAAATTGAAACGGCACTCGATTTCAATTCCACTCGACCCCAGTTAATTAGCTTCATCATCATACGTTCCATCCACAGCGCAACAATAAAGGGTGGACCTTCGTCCTGGAAGAATCCGGGTTACACGAAAGGGGGAGACTTTGTCACGAAACAAAGCCCGACAATGTCCTCGACTTTATGTACATAGGCATTGAAATGAACGGAAGTCTCTCTTTAAGCCACCCCATACGAATACCAGCAGCACAGGTCGTTCCTTGCCAGTCTTCACATTCGTCTCTACCCCGTTGAGTTTGCCTTCCTCTCGGACGACGGGCATTCGTTAAATATTGTCCCGTCGCTAATTGCCTTATTAATACGTATGAAAACGGTCGTTTCAACGTTTCGGAAACCAACCTTGGTATTACTGCGGAAAACAATGACCTGCTGAATAAGCATTATCGACGCGTCGCGGGCGACCAACCGTGAGGATCGATAAATTAAATCTACCTACGCTGTTCGCGTGTAAAACACGTATGGGTTTTCGATCTCGTTAACAGGGGAAAGTCCGTGTAACGTCAGAAACGGCCGAATGCTGTTTTGACTTATAAATGGCAGTTGAAACCACACATTTCTACGAAGTCGTCGTCGGTTTGCAAGATGATGAGGAAAGAGGTAAAAATGCGTGGCACGTTGCATGTCTGTATACTGTCATGGACGTAAATCATGGGACACTTTCTAGATTTGGTTGTGCAGAAATATTGATGGTGTTATATGTTACTGGTATACAGGTATATATAAAGCTGTTATTTATTGATTGACGTAGATCTTTTAGCAAAGAGGTGATTGTAGTTGAGATTATTGTCCCGGGTGGGAAAAATATGGGGTGATTATCAGAATAAGGTTCTTGATTTGTGAAAATGACAGGGATTTGAATTTGTGGACCGTGATTTGTTGAAATCGTGAAAAGCGTATCACTGAAGTTTAGAAAGAAATAGAGATGAGGAGAGGTGGAACGAGAGAGGAAAAGTATTACCGATATGCCTCGATGGAGAAAGCCGCAATAACGTTTTATTGGAATGATTCGACGGTCGTTTATCCATCTTATGGCCGATTTTACAACTCGGTTAAAGTATGCCCCGTGAACGTGCATTTCGCTGAGGCTGCGTAACGTACTGAAAATATTGTAAACACATTATTACTTCTGGAGGCAGTGATTTTATTATATCTAATACAGTTTCAGCTTTATTCTTTAATACGTTCAAAGATGGAGGTGTATGAAGCAACACTTCGTCTCTAATGTGGGTATAAGGGCAACCAAATATTTTTAACAGGAGGAATTATGTTATTTATCCCACGAAAAGAGTTCAATCTGCATTTAATTTAAAATTTCAAAATAATATTAACACATGACAGAGTACCATGAAGTATAATAGCACAACTTTATCTGGGAGATATGAATATGGTGGATGGGACTCTCAATTAGTCTACTCTAATTTCAAAAGCGTAAATTAAGCGATTCGAGTAAAATGACTGTAGTTCCAACCGCAAAAATACAAAAAGAAACAGCAACTAGCAACATAAAATCTTTATCAGATTGTAACCCCAGTAAAACTGGATTCTATTGTAGAAATGTCCAACTTTAATATACATATTTTCCCATGTTCAGAGAATTAATTCTAAAATTTCTGAAAATTGAGCTATACAATGCAACACTGTAGAATATCCTAGTCATATTTCTCTGTGTACCTAGTGACGTAGACTTTTAATTACAGACGGAAATGTGAGGCCGACGGGAAGGAGGCGAAGGCGGAGCTGGCACAACGCAATATGTTCCCTAGCGCTCAAATTAAAATGAGGTAAATATACGCGCCAAGACGAGATGTACTTTGAAAAAGCAACGTATCGCGGAACATATTAAGCAAACGCGAGTTTCAACTTGAGTAATTTATCTCGAGTCTTTGCCCGCGACGCTTCGAAGAACGGCAATCTGAGTTTCGCACTGGCGAACGTTTCTACGAAGCTAACAAAATAATCTTCCGGCGCAACTTCAGTAAAAAAAAATATCATTTCACGTTCACTGACTTTCATCTTCGAGCCCTTCACCAGACGTTCGATCGCGTTAATCATTCTGACTAATACGCGCCGCGGATCGCAACACGAGATGTTGTAAATGAGACTTTGAATGATGCAGTTATAACGGGAAATTAAATTTAGGCTCTGGTGTTAAAGCTAGAACTACCAGCTGTTTATTTATTATACTGAAATATACTGAATATGCACTGGACGTGGAATATTTACTTTCTGGCTCGTCTATTAATTTGGAGAACTTCGAGAATAAACTGAAAATTTGTGATTTTAGGGACGTTGATAGTTTTTGTGTTGAAACTATTATTTGTACGGTACAACTTGTAATTATCGACCGAATTTTAATGTTAGGTGCTCTTGGTTTTGCGATTGAACGCAGTTCAGATTGAATTTTGATATTTTTTATATTTACGCAGTGTGCCAATTAATTTTTTGGAATATTGCATGTGCTCGTGATTGTCGAGATTAAATTTCGTCAGATAAAGTTTACAGAGCAAGCGATATTCTGTATTTTGTGAAGGTATTATACTAGGCCGTAAATTCTACAAAAAAAATTCAATAAGTACACAATTAATTATAAATCATTTGTTAAAAAATCCGTTTAATATTGTTTGCACAACTTAAAGCTC
Source organism: Cerceris rybyensis (assembly GCA_910591515.1). Classification (NCBI taxonomy): domain Eukaryota; kingdom Metazoa; phylum Arthropoda; class Insecta; order Hymenoptera; family Crabronidae; genus Cerceris; species Cerceris rybyensis. Next base: position 15,449,146 of record OU342790.1, read on the forward strand.
TTTTAAAATGTATACTTCCAGAAATTCTATCGGACTCCTGCTGCTAAATTAAAGCTATAATACCTATTTAGCTTAGTAATACCTTCAAATACCATCATTGGTCTAAAATCCCTGCACAATTTTTCGAAATCACCAAAAAATTATTTTCTATAAGATTCGAATTCCTAAAACATTCCAAGAGCCTGCAAAAATGTTGAACAGTCACAACCCCTGAGTGAATTGACCCATTTTAAATTCTACCATCACCTCAACGAATCTTTCCCTAAATTATTATTAAATATATCATAACCACTGTGGTTTAGAATTCACCTAAAGCAATAACTTCTAACTGAAACGATCATATCAATCGGCGCATTAAAAAAAAACTAAACAAACAAAACTAGCGTTCCACCGTAAAACCAAGTACAGAAAGAACGCGGCCTGATGGTGGCTAATGTTGAAAGTATCTTTGTCAGATTGCTGTCGCCAAGCAGTTCGCCGGCCACGTCGCCCACAATGTCGAATTCTTCGTCGCCGACGCCACCAACCCCGGCCACACCGGCTTACAACCAGAAGATGACCGGTATACCATGCGTGGCCGCTGCTTCGAGGTACACCGCCCCGGTTCACATTGACGTTGGCGGCACGATATACACCTCCTCCCTCGAAACTTTGACAAAGTAAGTACACACACTTTGAAATTCATCCTTGCCAACACTGACGGCTCGATGTCGAAAGCAGGGTGAACTTAAGCGAACAAGAAGTTCGCCGAAGTTTCGCAGTGGACGTTCACTCGGTGTCGTTCAACAATTAGGACTGTAAAACCGGAAAAAGGAAAAAGTGTATTGTTGGACAACCAAGTGAAAACTAGGAAAAGAAATACGCGTCTAATTCGTCAGACGATAATTACATGATCACTTATAAGGGTAGTGTACTTTGTCAGGGTAGTTTCGATTCTAATGTGTTGTAAAGAATTAATATTCAAATTGCACTAGGATTCTAAGTATTTTGGGGCGGAAAAAGGCAGTGCAAGCTAGATACTAGTAGAATAAGATCTACTTGGAAAATAAGCTCTTTAATGATTTTTAATCACTTTGGTACGATGTTGGTTGTTCAGGTAGTTTTATTCACAGGCGAAAACAAGTGCAGTATGATATACTTCTGAAAACTTGGTTTACATTGCAGACAGCAATAGCAAATTAACCCCTTGCTGTAGAATAATGAGTGACACACAGGATAAGACCAATTGAATAGGAAATTTGTATGTTTTGCAAAAGGTATAAAATTGAATATAACAGTGAGAGTTGATGCAGTGAAATTATTTCTACAAAATTGATCTTATGTTAAATTATTGGATACAAAGAAAATTACTTATCAATTTTTATTTTACTAATTTAAGTAATATGATGTGAAAGATTTGAGTTGACTAAAATCAATTTTTGACTGTGCGCATCATTTAATGGCTAATGATGGTATCAAGGTGCTTAAGTATGGTTTTAGTATGAGATCCAGTGAAAAATGCATGCACTAGTGTTGTATATCTGTGGTCATTCAGTTCTATCGGCAATCAACCAGAACGGAATGCGTCTGGCGCAGCTGTATTTATAGTGACTCACAAAACTGATCAAATAGTTTCTTTTATCGCACTTTCTAGAATATGAGACTTTATTTTGACTTTTTGGACTTTTTCCTACAAACATGAAACCTCACTTTGAAAGCTTGCCCTATATATAAATACAGTTTGATGGAACTTCATGTTGGACAGAGATTCATTTATGTATATTTCTATTTGGATGCTAAGAACTTTCTGAAGCCAACTTCCCCTCGTAGATTTCGAAAATAAAGACAACAGTAGAAGATAACAATATCACGTAAAATTGGCAATACTACTGGCCTTAGAGCGGCAAAGAAATCTTTAATTTGTTTCTTGCAGAAATTATTACTTTCCTCCTTGTTGAAATCTTTAATCGAAGCAATATTGTCACACACGAGAAGGCCCGCAAGATACTAGAAACAGGAATTTTTTGCTCGAAGGTCCCTCTTCTTGCACATTCTCGACCCCTAAGCGCCCTGAACCTCACGTAAATTGCAAAGGGGGTGAGAACCGATAACCCTGAGCAGAGAAGGATCTCTTGATGTTTTCCAACTGACGGATTGACGCGACTCGAACACTGATTGTAAAACTTAAAGAACGTTCTCCTTTTCAATCCATTGAAAACACAGAGAAGCGAAAAGTTGCGAGGAGCAAGTTGAGAAGTCATTAATTTGACTTTTTTCTTCGCCGTTATCGAAACGCCGACAGGAAGAGAGACTTTAATGGACGACGAAGACGAGATCGTTTTTTCGAGCATCGAATGTCAAGCGAAATGTCATACATCGAAACGATGCCTCGATGTTAAAAAGTCAGCGCGTGTATCTTCAATGAGACGAACCTCACGTCACCATACATGGTTCGGCGATTTGGTGTCCTGCTCGTTCTACAAACAAGGCGAACGAAGTTCCGTCAGATTGATGATCAACAACGTCGTACAACTGATTTCGTTTTAACGTATCACGAACTCCACGGACTTTATTTTTAAAAATCACTCTAAACGACACGATTTAGAAATCTCTCAATGCCCAAATAGTCCTCGCAAATTACCAAGCAGTTACTCCAAATTTCGAATTCATCATCTGCTTTATCTTTCTAATCTCCTATCCATCACTTTTACCAGAATTAACCCTTTGCACTACAATTTATTTCGCATCTACCTCCGCTATAATTCAGAATTTAATTGATAAAATAAAAATTGATCGATGATTCTTGATATGCCCTATAATTTAACGTAATATTAACGTTACAAAAATAATCTTATCGCGTCGCCTCTCATTAATATTTACAAGTTAATACGTTTTCGAAAACTTGAAAATTTCCTATCCCTCATCACGAGTGTCACTCGTTATTATAAGACAAGGGGTTAAAATAATATTATCCATCAAAATTCTTCTCTGCATTGCAAAGTATTCGAGATACTAAAAAGATCAATGCACCTCCACCATCAAACAAGGTTCACAACTCATCTCTCCAACTCCACAAAGTTCGTCCCCTCCGATAACCGACTCACCTCTCGTAAAATCGGAAAGGCAAATTCGCGAGCGATAGGAAGAAATTCTACTCTGAGAGAGTAGAAAGGGAGCGTGATGTCCGGATCGCGGAAACGTGACCATCGACAACGCTCCAGGATGTTCGTAGCAGGCAATATCTCTGAGAACATATCGCTCGCAATCAGGCACACCGTTACCATGCCCGACACTGTCCAAAGGCTATTTGCGGTATACCCCTCTACTTTATGCATAAAAGAGACGTAACGTGAAAGCACAAAGCACACTTTAGTCCACGTACTCCGCTCTAATCTCGAAGAGTGATCCTGAGCGCAAGTATCAGTGGTGGTTCAAAAGGTAGAAAAATATTGAAATCCTCTCAGGTCGTATTCGTATATCGCAAAGTAACTCGCCAGTAATCGGGCAACTCTATGGAATAGCTCTCGTTAAGTTGAGACACCCACACCTTCTCCATCGTGGTTGGATCCAAGCTTTATCCGTCGATCTCCAAGCGTATACACGCGTGCGAGCGAAACCAGAAGGATAATAAATCCTAGCCGTGCCAATGAGAGATCCATCGCCGATCGTTGATGGCGGAAGATAAATAAATTCACGTCGGACAATGATCGCGCGCCTATACGTAGTTTCTCTCACGGTAGCTGTTAAGCGCGTTACAAAATCAACTTGCGACTTGTGCAACGATGCAGAATGTCATGACGATACACAGGCATTCATACGTGGTCGTTTATACGTGGTATGGTATGGCTGGTTGCATGTGAACGTATTCACATCCCGTGATGTTCGCTCGTAGCCGATACTCGTTACGAGAGCATCGCGCACGCTAACTAACTTGGACGTGGATGGATATCTGGTGTGCGCTTATCGTCGAAGAGAATCGTTAGTTTCACGAGATCACAAGAGGATCGGGTTAGACTATGACTGACGATCACTGCCGGGAAGCGTCGTATCCCGTGGGAAAGTTAATTCTAATTGACAGCTAGCCTCCTGCCGTCCCTTGGACGTCTCGTTAACGGGAATTCACTTGGACTGATTGTGAGTCACTGGGACTTTGCTCCGATTTCTAGGACGATGAGCTTGCGAAGATTTATGCCTTGGTACCGTTATACTGAACTGGACGTATAAAACAATGGAGCACAATAGAACCTCTTTTGTACTCGAGATACAGGAAAAGAAAGATCGACGATCATTTCGAACGGAGATTGTATGTACTTTCATAAGTTGCGGTTGGAGAGCGAAATGTTTCGTGTTTGGGAAGCTCTGTGTTGGAGTCCTGAGATAACTCATGACGGATACTTTGTTACAGTCATATGCAAATTGGTTGAGAAGTTTATTGTAATTTAGGTTAGTTACAATTGTCTAATAAACGACCTGTATAAGGAAGTACGTGGAAAGAATTACGGGAGAAATGTATATCAGTGTAGAGAACTAGTATTATCATAAATATCGCATCTAAAGCTATACATTTAACCCCGACGTATTATTCGCTTCTTGGAACAGTGTGTTCAACAATATCGCACAACCAGTCTTTCACTGTTCCATCGTTTATCCTCAGTCTGTATTAAAATTACACCGATAATGAGCACGATGGCTCGCAGATAAGTAGCAGCAATGAGTGCAAACGGGGACAGAGATGGATAAAGTAAAAAATGCAATTTGAATGGCGATTAATCGAGCCAGTGGAGCATGCATTTATTTCAATCAGTCGTTACGCCTCGTCTCACCTATCCCCGGGCTTAAGTCCTCAGGAGGGAAGGAGTAAACGCCAACGGTATAAGTGTCGCGACGTGTCGAACCGAAAGAAGGAGAAGTAAGAAAGAAAAGGTAAAATAAAAATAAAAGGGGCCACAGGCAGCTATGGATATCGCAGAAAACCGCCTTGGCAACCTCTCCGGCATCTCCTTCGCCACGCTCGATTGCACCTTCCTCCCTCATTACACGCCGTCGACCTTATTGTTTTGTCGAAAGTATCCGCGAGATTATACTACGCCCGATCGTATCGCGCGCCCAGCGCAAGAAAACCGCGCGACGAGAGCCAGGTGAAAAAGAAACGCGCATCGACGGGATATCGTGTATCTCGTCTATGCTACCACGTTACACTCGCACATGTTCGATCGAGAATACTCTCTCTATTCTCATTCTCTTCGGGAATCCTTTTTTTTTTCTCATCGTGAAACCCGTAGTTGTTGCTTTTGCTTTGAAAGATCGAGCAAAAACCGCCGACGGGAAAGGCAGGTAAAGGTAACTTACTCGGGCTCGGACGTTATCGCGCGGATAACAAAGAGTTCACCTTTCACCTGTAACATTCGTGATGAGGGAAAATTTTATCGCTGGGATGCACTGACTATTGTGGATCATCGGATTTACATAGGGTGATGGAAAAAAGCGCGGGGTTTTTTACATGGGGAAAGGATGAGTTCCTTTTTTGAGGTGAATCTTGGGTAGTGTTTGAGATCTTGGTGGAGAGCTGTTTTAGTTATGGAGAATAGAGATGGAATGTAGAGTATGTGTGCGATTGAAAAATTAGAGATGATATAGTCAAGTTGTTTTTAGCGATTTGAATCACTTGGGATTTGAAGTTAAAATGATTTGTTAGAGTTTGATGACTTTGAGAGTTAATTGAATTAGTCAGGTTTGATAACGATGGAGACTAAATACATGAGGTAGTTTGAAATTTCATGAAATTTTTAAAACAGAGGATTACTATTTTAGAAGTGGTTCACATCTTTGAGATTTTGATCTTCTTGGTGGAGAGTTGTTTTAATGATGCAGAATAAAGGTGGAATGAAAGGTAACTGTATGATTGGAAAATTGGAGGTAATGTAGCCGAATTGTTTTTAGTGATTGGAATCAATTGGGGTTTGAAGTTAAAAATGATTTACTGAAGAGTTTGATAACTTCAAGAGTTAAAAGAATTAGTTAGGTTCCATAACGATGGAGACTGACAAGATGAGGTAGTTTGAAATTTTATAAAACTTTTAAAACAAAGGATTACTATTTTAGAGGAATTTCACATCATTGAGATTTTGATCTTCTTGGTGGAGGCCTGTTTTAGTGATGTAGAATAAAGGTGGAATGTGGAGTAAGTTTGTGATTGGAAAATTAGTGATTGGTTTTAGTGATTTGAATTACTCGGGGTTCAAAGTTAAAAATGATTTATTAGAGAGTTAATGAATTTAAGAGTTTAACGAATTGATTAATTTCGATAACGATGGACACTGACTAAACGAGGTAGTTTGAAATTTCATAAAATTTTTAAAACAAAGAATTACTATTTTAGAAGAGTTTCACATCATTGAGATTTTGATCTTCTTGGTGGAGACCTGTTTTAGTGATGTAGAATAAAGGTGGAATGTGGAGTAAGTTTGTGATTGGAAAATTAGTGATTGGTTTTAGTGATTTGAATTACTCGGGGTTCAAAGTTAAAAATGATTTATTAGAGACTTAATGAATTTAAGAGTTTAACGAATTGATTAATTTCAATAACGATAGACACTGACTGAACGAGGTAGTTTGAAATTTCAGAAACATTTTGAAACAGAGAATTACTGTTCTAGAGGACATTCACATCTTTGAGATTTAGATTGTAAGTTTTCAGACCACTTCATTGTATATATCTTCAATTATTGCAACAGAGTTATTACGAGTTAGAGTTATTTAGAGTACAAGGATCATCAGTGAGAAAAGAAACTGCGTATCACGGTGCGATCTTTTCGCGAAATTAATATCGAAGCGGTGTCGAAAGAGGCAATACCCTTTTGCGTTCAACCGTGTTACTCACGAAATTGATTTACGGTGGTTAAATCATCATCGGCGCGTAACGGCATTGGCGTAGATCGCATCGAAGATAATCCGCTTCTCGGCTCGAGACATCTACGAGGATTTCTACATTAATCCATACCGATCTTTGCGAAAATCGCGATAAAAATGACGTTAATAAAAATCAATAAGACGCGCGTGATAATAAAATTGCACAATACGATAATTACAACGTTATTATCAATCGTATATTCCAAATTGTCACAAATCTATAAAATTACAAGATAATTGAAAAATGAAAGAAAGATGTCAAAATATTTGCACTCGAAGCGGAATGAATGTTTGAGCGCAATTGTAATTAACGTGTTCAATTGTAAATTAATTAAGACTTTTGTTGGTTCGGTAGCTCCATATTTGCACAGTACAAATAGCTTGTACTGTGCAAATATATATATGTATATACATATTGTATATTTTAGTGAAATTTTAATTAGATTTCGTCCAATGAAGTTGTACGTGAATAAACAGGCTCGATATCGCCGGCAGATCATAAATTTGTAACGCTGATTAATTTTGCTCGATCGCTACTGCATATATAATCTGCAATTTGAGAATACAGGCAAACATTCATATACGATGCAATAAGAGGCAGGTCGATATAACATGATATTAATTAGTAAATTTCTAATTACACCATAACCCGAAGCACATTTGCATGAGTTAAACGCAAATAATTGGTACTTCAAATAATCACCAATTTACTTCATTCCACTTTTTGTCGTCCATAAACTCTACAAAAAAACTAGAATATACCCCAAAAGTCTCTCTAATATCGTTAATTTCCTTTTCTCTAGCAGTATCTAGTTAATATCATCGTATATTCCGCAAAAAGGACGAAATTCTAGTGTAACCTTGCATGTCCTGTGCGAATCCTTCCTCTCTCGTTACCTTTATTAGATTTTCCTCCAGTATTCTCACGCATAACATCTGCTTAACCTTCCAATAACTCACCTTTAACGAGTGATGCCTTAAGGTAGTCACTCCATGACATCCTCCGCAACATCGATGGATGCACAATAATTAATTACCGTGTCTGGTCTCGCGTGTCTTGACGATTATTCGATAAATGTCGGTGGTGCAAATGCTGCCTCGTATTCGACGAGACCCGGCGGACAGGAAAATCCAAATGCCAACTAGATAGACTTCTGGTATCAGACTCGATTAATTCGTAGGATCGAAAAGTGTTAATCGTTACGAATTGCAAAGGTATACTCCAACGATACTCGGTTAATTATCGTTGGTATCTTCGACAACGAAGAATTACTTGACGGATACCAGTAGCATCATTAATAAACCGCCCAACAAAGTCGAATCATCATCGTGGCGCTAATTCCTCCCAGTCGACTAGTTTCTCGAAGGATTAATCATGTCCCTTCTATCAATATTTTCCAGTAGACATTTTCAGAAGTGACGTAACCGACGATCATTAGTTTGCGCTTCCGGTATCACGTAATCCCTAAAACATCGTCGATCATCCTGCCGGAGAGTCCTGCGAATAGTCCGCACTTGCCCTCGGGCAATCCCGTGAAGATCCACCGAGTCCTCGTTTCCTCGCCCTTCAGTCCGGCACGTGCAATTTGCCCGTGAGTCTGACAGAGCGATTTTCTGTTCCTTGAGAGCCATATTCGTTCTCATACACGCGTATGAATACGATCTTTGTTGTAGAACGGAGATATATTTTAGGTATCGTGAATGATGCTGGACGTGTCGATTGTTGGGCGTTTGGCGGTGAGATTCCTTTTGAAACAGCTTATATTGTTGGAGATGATATTCTAATGTGATGGAAATGATTGTGTTCTAAGTCATTTATTCTTTCCTTTGTGATATTTAGACTTTTGTTTTGGGGTACAAGTTGAATTGACTACAATGAGATGACAATCAGGTTTAGTGAATGATAGGATTTTTTATCATTTCTGCAAAGTAGATCTGCCATGATGTATGCTAGTTGAATAGAAAATGAGGAAGGAGTGAAGTTTTTCAATGGTCCTGCTATATTTAGTTTGTGTAATAATAATTGTTAGTGTAACGGTAATAGTATGGTGATAATATGGTTCCAAAGTTGTGGGAATATTTATTGAGAAGAATGGAATGAGACGTGGATATAATCAATGTAAAATAGTTTTGTTAAAAATCTATGTTTATTAACCGAAGCGAAACAACATTAAAACAGAAAATACATAATTGCTATTTGAACTGCACTATGTTCATACCGATTTTATGCCAGCCGATACTTTACTCCTACAAGGTTCACACGACTCTCCTGTTCATTCCCATGCACTTTGCCCTCGCTCACCTGAAATCATCCCCTTGCCATGCGTCGTTTAAAAGCAGACTCTCTGCTTTCATGCACTCTGCTCCGTTCGAAACGTTAGAATCATCATCTTCACTTTTTCTGACACCCAAACCATTAAGCTCATATGATTACAATCAGCAACAAAGCAGAAAAAGTAGAACAAAAATTTAAAAGTTACCACAAAAAAAAAATCAAAGTCAGCAAAAGTTCACTCCATCCTACAACATTGTAGAAGTTTAATAAAAATGTTCATGCACCATCTCCAGTCGTATAAAAAAAAGAACACTTCTTCATGAGTTAGTAACTCCAAATTAATTCAAATCCCTCATAAAATGAAGATCAGAAGAAGGAACGCAACTCAAAGACCCTCAGGGTGTTACACCCAGGATAAAAGAAAGTTAATCCCTCGCAAAGAAATTCACTATCAGTATAAATTCACCGATCATACGAATAATGAAACAAAACTATTCGAATAACGAATTTATCCCAAAAAAATCCCGAATCGATATTCGCAACGATAAAAGGAAATAGCCCTCGCACAGATTTAGCTTCTACCAAGAGAATGAGATACGCGTGTACGTGTAGCAAAAGCAGAGCAGGAATCTGAGTGATGTGAGCCGATCGTTTAGCGTTTTCCCATAGCGAGTGGATCTGACCCGGGATCGGACCTCGGTCGGTCGGTGGGCCCAAGAAATCGCCCGGGGTAATCACGGCGCTCGTCCTCCGCCCCTGGTACCGTTTCCTCCCCCGCACACCCTTTCCAAGCTACGATCTCCACGAACAAGGCTCTCTTAGCCCGCGAGCACAAGTACATCCTCTTTCCTCCCTTCTGTTCCCTCTTCTTTCATGCTTTCTCGCTTTTTTCCCCTCTTGGCACGGGGAACCACCTCTATCCACCACCATCGTTTCTCTTTTGCCCTCTTCGCCCTCTCTTCTTTCGTACTTACTTTCTCGCTTATCCTTTATCCTGATGTTTGGCTGGAGCTTGCTCTAACGTGACCTATTGTGCATTCTGATAAGACGACCGAGAGGTAAAAGTTTATGGGACGAGGAATTTTAGTTTGATTCCTCTCAAGATTTGTGTTGGGGAAGTTCTGAAGAAACGAGATATACCTTGTGCTTTGGTCGAAAGTTTGAGTTTAACACTAGAACGACTGACGTTAAATTTATTTCGTTTAAATATATTAAGTAAGTAATTTTGAAGAAGAGGAATCAAGGAATGTGTTTTATAAGATCAACTTAGAATTTCTAGTATAGGGCTCTCGTGTAAACTTAGGGAATTTTTGGAAAAAAATGTGAACAAATCATTTTGACTTGCTTGGTCGTTCTAGTGTTAATAAACGACGTGGGTTGCCTTAGATCAAGAATTATTTGTGATTAGATTGTTGTAGAGAAAGTATGAATCTGTGGTTGTAATTAAATGTAGAGTATAAGCGGAGCTTTAAGGAGAATTTCAAAGGGGTTGAATTTTTATGTGGGTCTAAAGGAACACCTGGTCCCTGTGTTATTTGTTTGTCGTATAAGTAGAATAAGGAGAGGGAGAAAGAGAGAGGAAAATTAAACAGGAAAAGAAAGTAAAACTTTCGCGATATACGTATAGATATGTATATGTACCGACTTTCGCGAAATATGTCATCCCCCGTATAAAGGTCGCAATGCCTTACTATCGATAATCGTCGTCAACATTGTTTCCCTTCACTAGAATCTCTCAGTAACGCGTTTAAAAAATAATACTAAAATAGGATTGGGAGAATTTTCATTTTTATCGGCCGGGCGAAAGATTCGCCGCTCCTCTCATCCTACGCTCTTTCAACTTTCGCGATACCACGTCGAAAGGGAGGAGAAGAGCGTAGAAAGACGAGAGAGAGGAGGAGAAAGAGAGACAGAAATTCCCTCCATCTCTGTATACGCGTATAGCAACCTACCTACCCCGCGGTATCTTCTCTTTCTCTCGTTCTCGCTAAAGTCAGATCGCCCACGGGCTCCACGAGGCCGTCGTTATTATATGTTATCGCCATGGAAGGTATGGGAACCGGCCCGAGGGGGCACCGGATACCCACGTCGGTATTTCCCCCTCGTTGTGCCATAACGCACCGTCGAGGTACACGAAGAGCCGACTCTCCTTCTCTCTTTCTCTTCCCTTCGTTCCCTCTTTCTCTTTGTCTCTTTGTCTCACGATCCTTCCATCGTCTTCGACTCTAGTGCAGTCTCTTCCCTTCTCTCTCCCTTTCGTCCTTTTTCCAGGGCAGTCGTCTATTATATGCTAAATTACGACGACCTTCGGCCGCGCACGCAGAGCACGGTACTCGCTATCGAAAAATACGACTTCGCCGTCGGCATTCTCGGTACCGAGTGACACGACTGCATCCACTGGAGAACGCTTTAACCCTTCGCGCTGGTAACGTAAAAGGGATGTCGGCAAATTTTACGCATGGCGGTACTGATACTTCAAAATTACTCCTATATTAGATTCTTCCTTGACGATATCCCTTTTTTTATATTTCTTGGTCATTAAAGGATAAATTTAAATTCGATACTGTACATGAGGGTGAATCTAATGTCTCATTGTTTATCGTAGGGGTGTAGGAAATTTTGTCACCCGTTAACCCCTTAGTCTACAATATCGTGTGACTGTTCTGTGAATGGATTAGGAAATAATCAGGATTTTTAAGAAATTTTTAAGGCTCGTAAAAATTATAAAACTGAAAATATCAATGAGACGTGAATAAAATTATTTCTATAATATTAGTGTTACATTTAACTATACGATATAGCAAGAATCACTGTTCAATTTGTATCTGAACAATTTAATTTTGATTGATTGCGGAGGCAGTCACAAAAGAAGTCGTAGAGGAAGAACTTCAAGCGTAGAATTTTTTATAATCATGTAGTGCTCTCTCAGAATTCGAATATAATAACCTTCTTTGTTGTAAAATTAAACATTCCCAGAATTCAAAGCCCTCGCGCAAAGTCACTGTTTTCCAGGTAATATTTAATCAAGTCCCTTCAATTGTTATTACGTTAAGTGTACCGAACATGTACGCAATTTAACCATTTGTCCTCCAATTAATATAATAGCGCTCTTCAGATTTCATAGCGAAAAATTCCAGTACATTTGAACTCTATGGATAATTGATGGCACACCTCCTGGATTGCTTCGTCCAATAATTCTGTAAGACACGTTTATGAATAACGATATGCACTTATGCCATAATACATCCTATCACTTTCTCAACTTCAACAAGTCCATCAACATTAAAAGAAGCGTGATTTCATTACTTAACACTTTACCGACCGGTACTTTTTAACATCCTACCCACTTCTGATCAGTCACTTGCACGCAAATATTTCCTTGATACTGATATCTCTTCGAAAATTCCAAAGTTTCTTCACTGAGTCCTTGCCACAGTTAACCGCAATGAAAAATAACAATTTATTCATTTCCGTAGCAATCAATTAATAAGTTAAAAGCCCAAAAGTGTTGGGCCCGAAAAGAGGATTAATCGACTACCGGTCAGTAAAGTGTTAACAACATAAAAACACAAATTTTTTCTTTTCGTCCTCAATTTAAACAAGTACTATTATACTGTTCAAGATTTTTCAACAATGTTTTTTACTAACCTCAAACGGTTAATAAAAATACTAACACATCTGTGCCGCGAATGACGATGCATTCGCGCAAAGACGTCGTGAAACGCGTTCGAAAATGTCACGGGCACTTTCTAAAGGAGCCGGAAAAGGTGGTACAAACTGACCGCAATGAGACAGGCGTATCTGCATATCTGCGCATCCGTTAGTGCGAATCTCATCGATATATTATGCACTTTCTTGTCATCCATCGTTGATTACCGGACGAGACGGCAACCCTCTCCATCCTCTCCGATTCTTTTACTCCCGCGCCTGTTTTCCTTCCATCGTCCTTCTTCTTCTCTCCTCTCCTCACCTTTCTCCGGCTGGTATCCTCAAGGTGGCATCTGTTCCGCCAGCTTTCACGAAAATGATAGCTGCTGCTACTTCTCTCCTGGAGGCAGTGTTAGCCGCAATGAAGAGATGAAATTCGAACTCGAGACGACCGTGACGACAGCAGATCGTCCAGACACGATTAAGCGCTCGAAATCGTACGGATTCGCCTCTGCTGCTATTGGATAAATAATCTGATATTGATTTCAAGTTTTTGTACATTTATCGCTTTTTGCGACTATGCTTTTAGCTTACAATGTGTTTATTTTGAATTGGAAAGTGGAGCGATGGATAGGTAACTGGGAGGACATGAAGTTCAGGCTATTTAACAAATTCTATATTACTTTTTTCTCATGTCTTTGGATTTTATGGAGTTTCTTTGATTATTTGGATTTAGATACTATGGCTAGCCTTGCCTAGAACTTATAATTCGATACAGGTTTTGAATCAAAGAAATTCAATTCGTTACAGTGGTAACACCGTGACTTTCAGATATTAGTTTTCAATTTTTATACTGATCGTTATTAAGAATCTTTTCAACCCCGTGTAACCAGTAAAGACCGTGTACCCGCATCCTCTGCAAGATGCCATACACTTCAATATACAGCACCGTGATAGACAAAAATTATTCCCCACTACCATTGCCATGATTTGCAAGTAATAACAGGAAATTGTAATAATAAAATAGCATCAAAAGATTCGCTGTCATGAAGAACTTGGAGAACAGGTGCTCATCGTCGGAGCACGAAGTTAAAAATTTGTCTTGGAGCGATTTTAGCAGGTGACCGAAATATCTGCACCTGCATACTCCAATAATTCTGCATCAATAGAAAGTGTAATTCACGTATGATAACACAGAATATATCCAGTCCAAATGTCACTCAAAGGAATTCATCAGCGTTTGTCGATGAAAAGCATCGAAAGAATTGTAAAAGGAGAGAAGGAATGTGAAGAAAAGCATAGTCGACGTAACAAAATGACAAAACAGACGGATAAAATTACACGTCCACTGAGGGTAAAGTTTCACTAACACTTTTTCACCGGTTGTTTCAGGTATCCGGAATCGAGGCTGGCGAAACTGTTCAACGGCAGCATTCCCATCGTTTTGGACTCTCTAAAGCAGCACTATTTCATCGACAGGGATGGTGGAATGTTCCGACATATATTGAATTTCATGCGAAACTCCCGTCTCTTGATACCGGACAACTTCGCCGACTTGGACTTACTACTCGAGGAAGCACGGTACTTCGACATCGCACGTAAGTAATGCTCGTTACATTTTGTCAAAGCAGCAAATAGACATTCACCTCTAAAAACAGAAATTTTGAAAAACTACCAACATTCATTCACATATTTATCACAGTAATCTAGTATTCCCTAAAACAATTGAAATTATCAAAACAATAACCACCCACCCTACATACTACCTCAAAAAAACCTCACCCCAATCTTTTCCAGCAATGTGCCGGCAATTGGAGCAAATGAAGAAAGAACGCATAAAAAACGGTTCCACGATGACGATGTCCTCCTCGTCTCCAAGTCCACCACCAAACAGCCAATTGAGCGGACGTGGAACAGGTTGCACCACTGGCCCGTGTAATCGCGACTCCGAAAAGCTTCGTAGCAACGAGGCCAATTGCAGTTACGAATGCGTCGCTCTTCACGTCAGTCCAGATCTTGGAGAACGTGTTATGCTCTCCGGAGGTCGCGCGTTACTCGACGAAGTGTTTCCAGAAACGACGCAGGCAGTGATCGATGCTCGATCAGGCGTTGCCTGGCATCAGCAAGATGCTCGTCACGTTATTCGATTTCCATTGAACGGTTATTGTAAGCTGAACTCCGTGCAAGCGATCACGAGGCTCTTGAACGCTGGTTTTCGCGTAGTCGCGAGCAACGGGGGTGGTGTAGAGGGTCAACAGTTTTCGGAGTACCTGTTCGTAAGACAGGCCGTCAATACTTGACGGAACACGGCGCATCAGCGCAAAACTACCTCGAGAACCGTACGCTGTCTTCAGCGTGGCCAGGATCTCGAGTGAGTTGACACTGTTGACATTGTCCAGGAGAATTCTTCAAGACTGCGTTATTATGGATGATCCGATTGTTGCGGTGGAGCGCGCGAGCGCGGATTTAATATAGGGGTGGAATTGTTGCGGCTGTATGTCGACGATTACGTTTTGAGAATTTTATGACTGAAGTGACGCAGGAAATTTTACGATCGGGAGAATTTTTACGTTTGATAAGGCTGTTCCGAGGTTTATTTTAATAACTATAAGTCAGAGATCGACGTGCGAAAGGAGTCAGAAATTTGGAGATAGATTCGAAATTTACGGTCAGAGAAATAGGATTTTTCAAGGTTCGCTGACAGTCGAACGATTGTCAAACGAACATCGATCGATTTTTTTTTTCTTTGCAAACAACAGCCGAAACTCTCGTTGCGATTGTTTGACAATTTTGACTTTTTTTGTTTGTAGAAATTCTGGCTTTAGGGCTGAATTTCGAATTCAAACCAACGACAAAGAATAACGGTATTTGATATAGATTTTCGGATTTTACGAGTTACAGAAATTACGTGGAGGAAAATATAATAATTCTTTATTGAAATTTACGCGGCTCAATGAATCTTCGCCGAACGTCGTAAGTGGCACTAAATGCACTCGTTTATAGTGGAGAACCTCGGGTGCGCTGATTCTTACTTCCGTTAATTAATAAGGTGTACCTATATGTATTTAAATGCCATACTAATGACTGTAAATACCGCGAATAAACGTGTATCTATATCTATATATAAATATAAATATATATATATATATATATAAATATGAATATAAATATAAATATGCATATAAATATAAATAATCTATGAATTTAAATCGCCGACACATTAGGATGCGGAGAAATTCGACAACGAACTAATTCGCGTTGATCTCATCGGCTACCGAGAATTAAAACTGATTGTTTCTATCGAATAATCGAGAACATTTTCAGGCGAGACAGTGCCGGGCAATCATGGCCTGATCGCTAAGTAAGGAAAATCGAAATTTTATTCACACGTTCTCCTAGTCTGAATCATCGCTTCCAATTTATCGACTATCCCGATTATTGCGAGTTAAAGAAGAGGAGCCGTTTATAATTAATACGATACTTCCTATGATAAGTACGATTCAATTGATTTAATAAAATGTTTATTACTTAAAAACCAGCTGGACGAGAATTTTCAATGATTTGCGGTTGAACACTAAAACATCGCTCCATTTCGCAATAGAGTATTTCAATCTCGAGATTATTTGCTTCGTTCTGATTTCAACAAATAATGAGAAAAAGTATTTTTGAGAACAAAATGGCGTTAGAAATATCTATCGCGAAAAGAATGCAACGTGTTCGTCGATCGAAATGTTGAAAAAAGAACGAAAAAGTAGCCATCCGAGATCGAATATAACTCACCCGAGGCATTCCGTAGCGTTTGGAGTAAAAATCAAATTTCACGCACCCATACGTACATAGGAAGCTACAATAAAATTCATTAGCCGAACAATAACGTTTCCATGTGAGTTTGCTAGAAAAATTTCATATCTACGGTTTTGCTTCACCCTTCCGTGTACGCCGCGAAATCAGGTTCTCCTTTGGTATCATTTTATTTTGAGAATGTGCATTCAAATGAATTTCAAAGCATCCAAGCTTTCATCTCTTTCGCTGTTTAACTTTAAAAATTCTAGAAGTAGAGAACATTCAATGAAACTTTCAGATATATTAAAATCAAAACTACCGGCGATTAATACAGTCTATTTAGAAATAATTAAAAAAAAAACGTTAAAATGAAAGGAATAACAAAAGGAAAAATGATCTAATCATGGAATTACTTTTAACACCCAAAAATTTTTGTGTAAAATAAACTTTTTGGAATTTTGTCAATATTGAAAAAAAACAGGGGAAATGGGGTAAGTAGGGATAAGTAGGGTAAATAGGTAGACGTTAGAATTCAAAATTCGAGGGGCCGAGTTTCAAATCCCGCCATCCGTAACCTCTGACAAAGTCTTAATTTAATGTTTAACATATAACAAAGTTGGTGATTCGAAGCCTAAGTAAAAATAGTAAATCCGATTTCGAATAACCATAGTACTCAAAGCCGAAAAAAAATGCAAAAAAAGAAACCGATTAGCTAATACATTTTTTTATAAGAAGATAATACAAGAATTTAAAAGAAGATAATTGGCCGAAGACAGAAAATAAAGAGGGTAAGAGAATAATCAAGTTTATTTAAGTCCAATTAACAATAGATCCTTCAGATATCGGATAAAGAGCGAAAGAAGGAACGATGCGGGAAATAGCAGCGGAGAAAGAATAGAAGAAAATACAGGAAAGAGGAAGAGGAAGAGGAGGAGGCAGAGAGCAAAAGAGCTCGGAACCGCGTTGATCACGTAACCGCGGGAATAAGGGATAAAGCGCACAAACGTCGTCGCCTAGGGCCCTGTTTCCATGGTTACCGTGAACTCAATATCCGCGATGCCGAAGGGCACTACGAGCCGCGGGCTGTCATCCCTCGAACCCGCCGAGCGAACCGCTCGACGTTTCGCTTCGACCCTCTCGCGTACTCTGTTCTTCCTCTTGTCCCTCAGTTTTCTCTTTTCTTTCACTCTTCCCTGTTTCTCTATGGGAAAGTATGCCTGTCTCGATCTCGCCTTTCTCCCTTGCAACCCTTGTTTCTTTTCCTTCAATCGTTCCTTTATTCTGATACCACTATCCCTTTTCCTTACACTTCAACCCCTCTCACTTTCTCTTTTCTTCGAGGATTGTTTCACCATCTTCGTCATACTTTCTTATTCCCATAATTTCGTTTTCTATTTACAATCTCTTAAGTATCATAAGATAGTAGCATAAATCCTTTCTTTTTCTTTCTTCATCTTTCATTCACTCTTTAGTCTTTGCTCTTTCTGAGTCTCCACACTGTTCTTTTTTCTATCATGTATCTTACTATTTCATGTACCTTATTCGTCGTTCTTTTTTCGATCTTCGCACCATTCTTTGTTCTATCATGTGTCTCACTATTGGCAGTTCTCTTTTATTCTTTGCATCGTCCCTCTCTCTCCTTAGTAGCTCTCTTTATTTTTTGCATTTTTCTCTATTTATCTTTATCTACTTCATCTCTGTCATCATGTTTCCCCATCCTCATGTAATTCGTTCATCACTTTCACTCTGCAACCCTCTAGTTTTCTTCCTTTCTCTTTTCCTCCCTCCTTTTTATTCGTGAAACCTTTCTCTTCACATTTATCGGCTCTCTCTTCGTCCCTCTACATACCTCTCTTTCTTCTTCCTCATTTTCTCTATTTATGTTTTTCTTCTTCATCTCTGTCATCATGTTTCCCCATCCTCATGTAATTCGTTCACCACTTCCACTCTGCAACCCTCTAGCTCTTTCCTCTTCTCTTTTCCTCCCTCCTTTTTATTCGTGAAACCTTTCTCTTCACCTGCATCGTCTCTCTCTTCTTCTCTCCACCGTGTACACTTTACCATTCAACCTTAACATCCTCGGCCTCTCTCGCACCCCTGCTTGATTATATTCCATTTCTGGATCGCCTCAGGGCCACCTCGGTCCCAGGTCCTTCAATACACGACACGACGCGAAGTAGCCTTTGGCGTCAACATGGAAGACGGGCTTGAAATTCGAGGATACCTCGGGACACAACGCTGCTATTGTCTGCATGGAAACTAGACGGATAAAAGTTTTTTGTCCCATGCCCGCAGCTCCGTTATCGATAACCCAGGTAATTGGGCGAATTTCCGTGATTTCTTTTAACCTTCTTTCTCCATCGAATTGTCTTCTTTCGTGTATTTCGTTTTTCTTTAACGTTCAAACTACCAAGACAGTCGAAATAAATGGTTTCTACTGTTTTCAAAAAATTGTACAATAGGACTAGGCGAAAGTGCTCGCAAACAAAATTAATTTGGAGGCACAATATTCGATGGATCTTAGCCGACCGATCGGGTAGATCTACCCATTTCCAAGCTAGTCGATGGCCGACCGATCGGGTATTATTTTTGATCTGAGGAACGCTTCTTTCTCTATAGAGCTTCTTATTTCTATAGAGTACAATATATAATAAAATGAACCAATTTTTGAAGTCTTTTATTGGCCATTATTACGGCTCTACGCAGAAAAATGCGCGGTGGATAGCGCAGTTTGGCTTTCTGAGCGCAGTGGAAACCGTACAGGTCTCTGTGGCGCGTGCGGTCGGCTAATTGTAAGTGCTAAAAAGAAACCCTTCCTGTAAAGCATGAATCCGCAACCCTTACCGTAGGTATAGTTACAAGATGAATTTCTCCTGATTAGCTTCATAGAATAGTCTGGGAAAAATTACAGATATCATACCCAATGGTGTGCATACTTTGTAATTTCTTCAGATTTTTAGGAGTGATGGAACATAAGTAGTTGAGAAAAATAAAATCTGTTGTTTTTTTTACTTTCCGTGCACAAAACAATGGTATACTCCAGATCAAGGATTTAAATATGCATTTCAACTTACTTCCTTTAACGTAAGCTGTTCGAGGTCCTAATGAATATATATTATAAAGCAAAGTGTACAATATGTGCGTGCCGCTAAAACTCAGAAATGAGTCCCGGTACGATCAAGGGAGTTATATGGTGTGGTAGCCCTCTATCTACCGTCCGTGAAGAAGGTTCCCGTTTTTACCTAAAGGGCGTGATTTTGAAGATAGAAGGACTCGAATTTTCGCCCTCTAGAAATTTCTAGAACAGTACAGAACATTCGAGAGCATTCCAAAACATTACAGAATATAGTGGAATGTTATGGAATGGTGGGGAACATCCCAGATCAATGTGGAACATTATATTACATTCCACTTATAAATATCCCATTATAAATATACATCTCATATTTTAAAGTTTATCCTTTTATCCCATCAACCACACAATCTCATATCAACTCCCTGAGCGAAGCCGGGTACCTCAGCTAGTAGTAAATAATTATTGGAAGCCAAGTAGAGTAAAAGTTCGTCTGAGACATTATTGGTTTACACTAATTATGAGCTGAAGCTCATTTTGGACTTTGACAAGTGATACGAGTCTGTGACAAGTCAGAAAGATTGAGAGTTTGTCTGAAATATTAGTTTAACTTAATATTACAAAACAGTATAGCACAAAACAAAGTTGCGCAGGAGAGCGTCGTATAGCCAGGAGAGACACGAGACACAGAACAATCAGAAAGAATTAGTTAAATTAAAAAACTCGTTTAACTTCTTTAACCACTACCTTTGTTTCATTCATAATATTCAATAGTCCCTTCAAATACCTGAGGAACTTATCATAATTATAAATCCTTTAATTCATTTTGCATCGGCATGATCCCGTTTCATCGAAAAGAGAAAAAGTGGTTTATACCACTTGCGAAGTTGCAAAATTTTACAAGTCAGACAGAACCAAACTCCTGCCTTACAATAACAAGTATGAATAATGCAAAAATTAATTCTTAAACATGTCATATACTGCCATAAAAGAAATCGTAGGACAAAGGGTTACATGCTAAGTAAATATTCATAAACAATTCATTGTCTTTTTAATTGATTGTTGTAGCGACGAAGTTGCATTATATTTTGGAATGATCCAATTACTTTTTCTTTTTCAATATTCATATA
Source organism: Cerceris rybyensis (assembly GCA_910591515.1). Classification (NCBI taxonomy): domain Eukaryota; kingdom Metazoa; phylum Arthropoda; class Insecta; order Hymenoptera; family Crabronidae; genus Cerceris; species Cerceris rybyensis. Next base: position 15,469,943 of record OU342790.1, read on the forward strand.
AAATTCTTCAAACTTGGCGAAAAAAAACTTAATATCACTTTTACATTGTTACTTTGATCTTCATAATTGTTTTTATTTTATCGTAAATTGTATTCATTCTTTTTGCTTTAACTTGCAATTCATATTAATTTTTTGGAGGAATATAAAATTAACAAAAAAAAATTTTTCACGTAACAGGTTTAGAACCCGCGACGTTCATCGCAAACATCGTCGAACTTATGCTTTAATGATGTCGCCCAATAGCTATATTCGAACATTGCACATATATGTCATACAAATATTATTTTCAGTTAATTAAAATAAAACTAAAAATAAAAACGTAATAGCAAATTTCTTTTTTTCATGCGTTTTACAGTTATATATCCAAACCGGCTGAGTTTTGGTAAAAAAAAAAAAGAATTTTAATTACATCTTATGTAACTTTGTTAAAACAATGTATTTTATCCTTTCTTTCCATTATCACTTGGTCATTTAAACTAATAATTATATTATATTTAGCATCGCCTTATCTAATAATGACTAAGGTGAATAATTAAAAATAACTTCTCGTACTTTTTCTCATAATTTGAATAATGGAATCGAGAGTATTTGTGAGAAACGTCGAGCAAAACTTCTTGAAAACGATTGATAAGATAAAACGGCGCTGCGTGAATCAAGCTTTATCGCTGACGTGATATCTGGATTTAGAATATTTTTCTTTTTTAATATCACGCGAAGAGCATATATTCAAAATCCAGAGAATGAAGCAAACTCCTTACAGAACTTAGTTCTCCATTTTCAGACTCTTAATCATTTTGGAATTTAATTAATATAAATTTTCTTTATAATTAGAATCGATTTTATTCGCACAAATTTCCGTATGGTATAAAAGACGCGACATACGTCTGCATGATCTATTTTTATTATTTATTCTTTCATAAAGAACATAGCATTCGGAGGAACTAGTGAGGTGCACTGAATAATTTTACTATGCATTCTTTCTGAGGTATGCAGATCGCCTTGAATCTTTCGATTGGCCATTCTTTTTCAATATAATAAATTATTAAAATTAAAATTAAGAAATAAACGAACGAATAAACTTAAGAGATATATGAAATTTCATCGATAATTTTGTCACTGAAATACATAAAAAGAAAAGTGTTAATATCGAATTATGACAGAAAGAAATTCACATGTTCACAGTTTCTTCTTACAATAATTATAAAATTAAAGACAATATCGTAAAATGTTGATAAAGAACGCTATAACGTATGAAACGTGCCATTAAATTCAATGAAACTCATTGCACAATTTTCGTTCAATCATTAATTCTCTCGATGATCGAGGAGACTTTAAATGAACAAACGATGAAATAAAAAGTCTAAGAGTAAAGAATTTGGGCTAATCTTTGGTGAAACTTATTCTTGTGTTTTTATTATCTCTCGATTACGGCTTATCCAATTACAATTTGTAAAAATATCATACTGTACCAAAACTGCTATGTACCATTAGTTGTTTTTTTTTTTTACATTCCTCTATTAATATTTATATTAATATTCCACCTAGTGGCAGTAAGGAGAATGTTACAATCTAACTCTGAATACCTTGCATCATCTCGAACTCGTAAAAAACGACGTAAATGTAATTGCAAAGAGGAACACGCAGCTAAGTAAAAATTTTCTTATATGTGAGAGGTGCGCGGCAAAATGTATGGTACAAGTAATGGTATGTGCGCCTTTTTAGGTAAACTATTTTTATAGCTACTCAAAAATCAATTATTTACAATGGATTCCGATTATTTTGCCTCAACGATCTCGGCAATTTTCTTTTTCTACCATTTTTCAAACTTATCGGCTCAGCGTGGCGAGTGACCGTTAAATTTGGAATTGCATTGTAAAATTATGTCGCGCGTTTCGATCGGCATGCAGCGATCGTTCTTTTATTAACAATGATTAGAATCGCGATCTTGAGATCAAAAACTCTCATGGAGAAATGTACACTTTACAATTGTCGTCTTTGCACTTTAACGAGCGCAAAGTATGTTTGAACAAAAAAAGAAAGAAGAGAAATTCGACGCAGCTTAATATGATATCTCGTTTAAGGATTCCTTCAGTCTTGTGCGCGAATTTTTGATAGATTTTTCGAGCCGTTGAAGCAAATCAATTTCTTCGCGTATATTTTACATCGAAACGTTATTGTACGTTCGCTCTTTTGTCCCTCGTTATTTACACTAGAAAACTCGCAGGTGTACGTGCCTTTATAATATTTGCAAACGCCAATCAGGAAGTATATCATTGTGCTTCCCATAGGATGCGGAAGCACAGAAATTGCTCGTGTGATTAATAACAAAATCTAAGATTAATCCAGATTATCCCGATTCAACGGATTTTATGTTGTTCTCTTCTTTATTATGATTGCCAATTACGCTAGATTATCTGGATTAATTTCGGTGTCTATGGATTATCAAGAAAATAGAATAATATACCTCATATGTCATCGTTCTCCTCATCCCATCAAATTACGGCAGTACAATGGGAGAGATTTTAATTATATTGCCCTCATAATTATTATTACGCTCTGATAAGATGAACGTGATTTTTTCGTATCAATGTCGCGCGATAAGGCTTTAAACTTTCGAGACGAAAATTCGGCTTAGATATATCTCTCTTTATGTATGTATATAGATATATACATATATATATATATATATATATATAAACATATATATCTATATAAACATATATGTGGATGTGTGTGTGTATATATAAATGTGTAAAAATAAACATAAGTTGCTTGAAATTCGACAAAATTAAAGATCGTTACAAGAATGACTACGTAAATGTTCGGGAATACGCGTTGCAGTAAGAACGGTGTTTGAACACAAATGATACGCATATGTATCTGTAATGGATGTATAGATCGATGTCTCAATTCACATATGAGCCATATACATGATTTTCTTAATTTTTGCAGGATCTAGGTTGGACACGTGCAATGTAAAACGCTCATATAACGAGCAAGTTACGAAAGATTCGATATCTTTTCACATATTTGTCTGTACGATAATAGGCACCCACGTACATCTGCAGCAAATTCTTTTACATTGTAAATCAGGTACACGCTTTGAATTCTTTTTTTTTCAATCGATTATGCAAAGCACACTTTTCTCTGAATATCAGCAGAAACTGCACCAATTCCGAAGAGGAAATATAAATAATTAACATAACGTCAATCGAAAAAATATCCGTAATTCTTACTTTTGTAAATATTTCTTTAATAAAAAACGTAACAGCTAATTCTTTTATAAACACTGAAAATGTAGATTACAACATAATATACTGATAACAATTCCATCTTATGGTGGACAGTAGCTATATTCTGTTGTACCAACATTGAAGTTATCACTATTTAGTAGTTATGTGTAAGGTATTGTACAAATTATTCCATACTTTTTGGACAGTGTGCTCTCACAGTATATTATTACATTACAATTTGCAAAAATACGATTTACTATTTTAACAAAATCTGCACTCTTACTTTACACTAGCGCTACAGTGTCCAAAAGTATAGGTCAAGTATTACAATGCAGCAGGCATATACATAAATGACAATGTACACACAATCATCCGGCATACATGCACGCACCATATAACAATATTTATATATGGCCACACAACATTCTTGCCATAAAGAGACTATCGAGACTACTCATCAGCCATGTGCTCATACACATTGCTCCTTTCATTGATGCAATTTTGTGTTGAAAAATAAAGAACAATCTATTATATTACATTTAAAAAACTCTTCAGTCATTTACAGTAGGGAAGCTTATCGACATGGTAGAAATAATCTTATTTTGAATGTATGTGGAATCCCGATGTGATTCGCAATGAATTTCATTGTATGCAACTTATGAAACACTGTACAGTGCAACGTACACTAACGTTACATGATCCATCAAAGTCCATTGAGGCCAGCTCACACGAGACCATGTAGGTAGGGCGCCAGATATCGGGCGGATCACTCAAGTTCCTGCCCTTCAAAGAACATCACTTCAAGTATGATTTATATAGCGTTGTGCTTCTACACGTTTCTTTCTCTTGTTCAAGAAGGAACAACAAGTCTCTAAAATTCACCCTCTTTAAACGTGGTCTCATTGGCATTTGTCTATTCATTCCACTGGATGATGTGTTCAAGCCTGAATTGCTTCCTGGACTATTGGCTGACCCCCCTACATCGAGTTTCGGCTTTTTACGAGGACCAATTGCTTGTAAAGCCGTCAAGTTAGCTTCTCTCTGTCTCAGTTCTTCCATTTCGGCACGTTGCATCTATAATGTAATGATATGATTGTATTTTCATGTCATTTATTTCATATACAAACACTCTTTTCTCTTCGATTACAATATATATTCTTAAATACCTCTTTTGCTTTCGCCTTGAGTTTAGCTTGCTCTGGATCTTCCGTTTTTGCGCGACTTTTCGCGGCACGTAAAAGTAACTCCCTTTCTTGTTCTTCGTGCCTTCTACGTTCAACCCTATCTAAATCTTCCAGAAATTTTAATTGCGCTCTGACATCCTGCGTTACTTCATACCGCGGATCCACCTGAAAGATTCAACCGTTGATTATCAAGATGTGCACGGAACAATTCTTTATCGAAGACAAAGTATTCAGGATTTATAAAAATGTTATCGAATAAGTTCATAATAATCGATAAACTTCACCTTTATTAGATCTATCCTGTGTTCTGCGATTACAGCTAATTTTTCTACTAAATTCTTTAACCTTTCCTGCGCGGCATGTGAAATTAATGCAGCAACTTCTTGATTAGGTTCTTCTAATCCATAATTGGACACTAAAAAATAATCCTCGTGTCTAAATACGATACTTGTCTAATGCTTCGTGTGCTTGAAATTTCAAAATTTGCATTAAAATTACCAATTTGTTTGATTCTTTGCTGTAACGGTGTCATATGCAAAAACACTTCATCTTTACACGATCTTATCTGAGTCCCAACAAATTCCGTTGAACCAAGTATTCTCTGAGATTCTTCTGCGAGATTAACACCACCCATAGCCGCGACATCATTAATGTCATCATCTCCCCTATATAAAAGAAAGAATTATTTGCATTACTTTAATACCCTATACAAATATATAAAAATATTTCACAACAATTAACAGCTTCTGTTAACACATCACGTATGGCACTCTGCTGTTTCAATGTGCCCACAGATTTTTAAACGCTCCAGAGATTTGAAATATTTTATATATCCGATTATTTTTCACTCTTTTCGAAATTCGATATACATTTATTTCGGTAAGTATTTGTCATAAGAACATTCAAAGCTACGTTGCTCTTAGTAAAGCAGCAAGAAGTGTTGTGTAGTCAGTTTGCCAAATACGAGATATTTCGTTACCCGTACGCAATGTGTTAATAATAAAACTGTTAATACTTACGTATATCCCGCAGATGAAAACGTCTTTTTTTCTTTTTCTTTAGCAGCTGGCTTTGGAACAAGTGAAGGCACTACGGCTTTATTAACAGTAGTGGTTGTGTTGACAGTTTTGCCTTGAGTTGTAGTTGGAACTGTCTTTACAATAGTTGTAATAGGTGGTTTTTGAATCGTTGGAGCAGTAGGTCGTATTCCAGCTACTGCTACAGTTGACTTCACAGTATACGCGGTAGGACTACGAACTACTGTTGTGACCGGTCGTATCTAAATAAAAAATTACTACTTCATTATACAATAGTAATTGTAAAATAAATTTTAATCGTATTAATTAAATTGTGAGCGGTGTCTATAGTAAAGATTTACATATTGTAAACACGTTAAACATATCCTACATAAAATACAGAGCCATTTTAGCGGTGGTAAAGAGCTTGATAAGCATGACCTTCTAAAATAAAAACTTTAATAAATATCTTACCAGCCTTTGCTGAAGTGGCTGAGCGGGTCGGGGGACTGTTGTTGTTGCTGCGGGGAGCGGTGCCATTACTCTTACTTGTGTAGTTGCAGTAACTGCACTTACAGGAACTGTTGCTGCTGCCACAGCAACAGTAGGTCTAAGCTGATTCTGCTATATTACAGTATGAAATACATTTTAAGATACGTGGAGTTTTATCTATTATCTCTAAATATACAAAGCTAGGTCTTTTATTATAAAATTACCACACAGAAATAATGACTTATAGTTAAACTATATACAGTCTACCATGAATTATTTTTAATAATAATGTAGCATATTAAGTTGTGCAATAAAATTAGTACTACTCTTCTGAACTATTCTGATTGAATTTTACTTACTTTTATTTAACATATAGCTCTTACCTGTGTAACTATTGGTGTAACAGAAGTCACAGGAGTAACAACATTAGCGGGAGGCGGTTTTATGCCTTCTATAACCAACTCTTTCGTCGCGAGCGATTGTCGCAAGAGCGGTAGACTCTTCTTGAGGAATCCAATCAGGCATGGTTGAGGTGAAGCATTTAATAATCTTTCAAGTCTATCACAGAACTCTTCGGGTTCAACTTTAGTATCAATTAATTCTTGTATCAAAGTTCGAACATTTCGCTCCACTGCTTTAGGTTCTCGACTAGACAACTCTAATAAGTTTGCTAAGAATTTACGGCACTTTTCTTTGGTATTATCTGTAGTTTGACGCTAAAAATAAAATCAAAATTAATATATTTCTATTCATATTTTACTAACCAAATTAATTATGTTCGAAATAACATTATGGGAAATGGATATTATTATATGTAAAATATCAAAGCTAATTTGTTAAATATAAAGTACATACAGGTGCAGGTGCTTGAACTGTCTGTACAGTCGTAACAGGTGGAGTAGGTGTAGTTGTAGCAGCAGTAGTTACTGTTGCAGGAGTTGTAGACGCTGTTGTAATAGCTGCAGCCACAGTCTGTTTAAATAAATAAGAATAGTTATCATAAAATTTACTTTTCCCATAATATGTACAAAATTTATATCAGTGATAGTGACAAACTGTAATCTAAATTCAACGAATAATTACTGGCAATCTCTTAAAATATTTATTATGTTTAAAAATTACAAAATTATAACATAACGCAGAAGTAAAAGCATATTGCAATCTTACTGAAAATAAAATTCTAAGCTTTATTATGAAATTGTGCTACATATTTGCATTTATATAAGAGATGAAAATAATTTCATCTATGCCATGCTTTCTAAAAGCAGGTATTGCTATGTTTCATCAGATTTGTCAGAATAACACTTTCTACATTTTCAGCACGCATTAATTTACTTACATACAATCTTCTTCGTATCATTGTCTCATAATAATTCACACACAGGAATTCTGTTACACTAAGTACTGTAACGATTAATTATTTACCAATCTCTAAACATATTCTTGATACAAATAAATAATTTGATACTGAAGAAGTTTATATCAATAAATATTCTGAAGCTCAGTATTATTAAAAAAGTGCAAAGTTATATGCTAATGACAAACTTTTTTCCCACATGCATTTGCGTATTAAGTGCTTGTCAATTGTCTACAGCATCGTATCTTCATCTCCCCTTGTCGTTTATTATTTGCGTTCCTACTAATAAGTTAAACTCTACATACATGTGCCTTTTCTATACGCATGCTGAACTTCAGAAGGGATTGATAAAACATAAAACTTGTATTTTTAATGTCCTTTTAATTATTCACTCTGTTACTTAAAAATAGACAAACTATGACACTGATTCAATTCAATGATATAATTCATTTATTGTATTGAAATCGAAGACGCACTTGTACCTTGTACAGACTCGTATCTTTTCCTTTCTTAACATTGTTCTTCTTTTAGTTCTTGATAAAATAAGAAGTAAACTTACAAATAATTTTTCTATATTTTATGGGTTACAAAAATTTGAAATACTCATGACATGTATGTCTCATGAAATCATTTCTTTTATATTGGAGTTTAAAGGTAACTTTGAAAATATATTAATTACCTATAAAACCCAGCAAACAGACATTAAAATTAATTATGGAAATCATATGAGAACATATGTTCATAATATACACAAAGGAATTAATTCATTTAAATTTTTGTACACAAAAATTCATATGTCTTTAAAATATTTGAAATCAAACTTCAAAATTATTACTCCAAAATACCCTTAACCAATTTAACATGCAGTGTGTGTATGTGTGTGTGTGTATCCATATATAGAACAAAGGCATTAATTTGTATAAAATTGCATTTTGTAAGAACAGAAGAATTCTACAAGGTAAAGGCATTTCAACAAGTAAGCAAATAATGAAACTAAATATCTTTATAATATGCAAAAACTTTTCTAATAATTACAGCAAATATAGATAGACTGTTCGTTAAAATAATTTTAATCACTCTGGATGATAAACGAAAATACTAGTGAGAGATAAATATTGTATAAATATTTGTTTGTAGGTAAAAATATATTTGTAAAGTATACACTCAATGTTCTTAAAAAATTAAGAAGTAATGTAATATAGAGAAACTAATGTGAAATAGAAGAAACTAATAGTATAATTGAAAAAGATTATAAGATTGATCAAATTTAATAAATCTGAGACAATATAAATAATATGGTATAAAAGAATATAAACATAATACATAGCCTTACCAGTAACACCATTCCAACTAATTTCACAAACTAATAAAAGTCTACTACAGCACTACATCGAGTCTTGTAGGAGGTATGAGAGTGCGTCACCTGAACAGATTTTCTTAGGGTGGCGAGTGGTGGGCCAGTGAACTGTGTGTTCAGCCTACTTACAGCCGGCACTGAGGCTAGGCGATAGGTAGTGCCCGGTGATGGTGCAGCGACCACTGCATTTCCTGCTATACTATTTGGAGTTACTGCAGTACCGGTGGGAGTACCTGCAGCTGGAGCTGGCCCTACCCTCAGTAATTGATACTGCCCATTTTCTGTTTTTAACAATAAATGGCCCTGAGTCCCTGGTTGGAGGCCATGTAATGCTTGTAGTGTTATCTAAAAATTTTAAGATAAATTTCTCAATTCTAAGGTATAGCAAATACTATGATGGTAATTGTACATCTTTATCTATATCTAATTATCAATAAATAACTAAATATGAGATTGTTCTAAAACTTTGAAATGTATGCTCATATTACATTTCATGTCTTTGCATAGTCATGATAGAAAGTAAGTTCTGTTAATTTCAGGAAAGTAAATTGTAACAGTTAAGAATATCATATATACAATATACAAGTACATTGGATTCAAACAGTTAATTTTCACAATGAACAAGGTGATCTTTGATTAACTTACAAACAATACTATGAAACATTTCATTATGAACTTATGTGTTTATAAAAAATAGATGTCTTACTCCTGGAGCTCCAGGTCTGGCACCAACCATGTGTGGACTGATTACTACTCTGGGCGCGACTTGTTTTCCTGCTTGCTGTCCTGCTACTGGTGTACCAGGACGCATTGCATTCACATTAAGAATTTGCACATTGCTGGATACTATTGTAGATGTTACTCCAGCTTTTCCCTGTAGCGCCGTGCTGACAGCATTGCCAGCCACAGAGACAGGAACGGACATTGGAACAGAAACCATGCCAGCGGGTGCTACACTGGTCTTTATCACTAAAGCTGTACCTGTCTGCTTATTCACACTAGCCACTGTTTGACTGCCCGCTTGACTAACAGATCCAACATTAGAAACAACATTTGATGTGGTTTGTAACACTGCTTGCGAAGTTATTCCCAAGGTTCCATTAGCTAACTGCCCAACGGTTTGAGCAGGAAAGGAAAGTTTATTATTTGCATTTGCTACCCCTGTAGTTGCTATTACTTGACCAACAGTTGGATAAATAATCTTGACAGGTTCATGTGCTTTAGTGAGACTGGGTATATGCGTCGTCTGATTACTGGTCACTTGATTTGTTGTAACTTGATTGATATAAGCAACAGGGGGAACTCCTGACTGTGTATGCTGTTGCTGCTGTTGTGTAGTAACCTGTGGCGCCACTGTGTTTGGGGTAACCACGTTTACTGGGAGGAGAGTATTCGTGGTAATGGACTTCGTGACTTCTTGAGTCATCAGACTATTCACAGTAGTAGCACCGCCGCCGTTCGAAACCCCATGTTTCTGTGGCTGTACCGCGGTGATGGTGCCCCCATTGGAAATACCACTGTTCACCTGATGATTCTGCTGGCTAACCGACGCGGAACTTGCTTGATGACCAGATACAGCCGGCGTGGAAGTTACCAGCTGTGTTTCGAGGGAGCCCACTATCGCGTTCACTGCGGATTCGTCGACGTCCGTACTCAGAGCTTCCTCCAGAAACTTAGCTGACGCCATTTTCTTCCAAGCTCCAACTGTAAACTGATCTGCGCATGCGCTTGTCGCAAATTGTTCCCATGGTGCATTGCCCCCCCTAGCGCAGCTGAAAATTGTACTTGGCGTATCTTCTATTTACCATCCGGCGGTATACGCACAGATTGATATTTCTCACCATTATGAATATCTTTGTCAATCCCTTTTACTTGTCCGACGAATTATCGAATCGTCCGTTTTTTGAACGTGAAAAAAACGATTATCGCCATATTACGCCGGACGTCGGTCGTTTATGTTATGGCTGTCAATATTCTCCATGCAAACACGTCACCCGCCAAAATGGCTATCTTCGAAACTGCAAGTATATTAGTGATTCCTATTTTAAACGACGATATCATAATTGCCATCCAACTTGAAAATCTGGGAAAAATTTATAAAAATTTTCTGCTCTCGAGAAATTCCTATATATTTACGTGCTTTAACGGTACCTTTTGCTAACAGATCCTTTGAACAACACGTGTTCGTAAATCGACAATTTTCTATTAGCTTCACGTTTTCTCGTGTTCCGCAATACTTCAGAGTTGTTCCATTTCAATATTGTGAATGGAGCTTAATATTTCGATAACTAACGGCGCCATCTGTTTGAAACTTCAATTATGAGTAAATTGTTTTTCAACTCGTGCAGGATATCTTGTATTACATAATCGATGTTCGACGTCGTACAAGTTCCTATCTAATGAAAACACAATGTTCACCTTCAAAAAAGATTAGTACACAAGATACAATTATATTTCGTCATAATTACACATTTTAACATTACAAATATATATATATTTTTTTTTATTTTTCACATAATTCCTTTTATGTATCTTTATAATATATACATTTTTATTGTGCTCGTCCGATGATTTACATATAAAATTAAAACGAAATCGTCAACAGTTTATCAAAATATATATACATCACATTTGCAGTCAAGTGAGTTTAAAATTCTTACGCGATACTTTTCAGCTAACCTATGAAAAGAGATCCCTGTATCCTTCTCGTGTCTCGATCCTAAGTTCCTACATTATCTTTAAATTACATAAGAGACATTGTAGCGTCATAGATTCATGATTATGTAAATTATTCTCGTTTTCGCATTTCCGATAAAACGTCATAAAGAATGTCAAGAAGTTGGTCGTCTAATTTCGGTCTTTCGTAAAACAAGGCAAACGATTGATTTAAAAAAAAAGAGATGTCATTTTTCGAGATAGATAATGGCATTACTAAATTATTAAACTAAATTGTAAATGAATTTTCTGATGATAAAATTATGAAAAAGAGTCGAGTAACTGTTCACGGCGTCGGGGACCAATGGGGCCAAGTTTTAATGATACTATACAGTGCATCGCCAGGACTTAGAGTTTGAGAAATTTGCCGGTGTCCTAATAATTTATAATCAGATGCAATTTTACCGGCCTCTACACCGAGCTCGATAATTCTTTGAGCGGCATACAGCTGTTTTTTCGGTGGTATAACCGAATTAAAAGTACCGATGAAAGAGATACCTATGCTAATGTTATTGTATCCGAACGAATGAGCGCCCATGTAATCCCAACTTCTACCAACATATGCGAGGCCGTCACCGCCAACAAGAAAATTATACGCGATATCTGACCATTTCCTAGACTCAATGTGAAACGTCTGAGCAAATCGAACATGAAACGTACATTCCGATTGTGTTGTACAAAAATCCGTGACCGTATGACTGATAATAACGTACGGTACCGGAAGCTTCATTTTGGTCAATGGCTCCGAAGGTGGTTGAGCACCCCATTCGTTTCGTTCCACGAAACGTACATTTCGTACTTTAACGCCTGAAAAAGAGAACATACGATTTAAATTGAATACGTCACATACAAATATAATAAAGAACATAGGGATACTTTTACTTCTTTCAAACAGAACCGGTTCTGCGCGTGCGTAACGACGCGCGACATCAAAATTTTATTTAACATTCTTCATTTTCTATTTATAATTAATCAGTTGCCAATTAATAAGAACTAACGTAGAATAATATATTGGAAAAAATGATTTCACTGAAGATAGAATTTCGTTGGAACTTCTGTCAGCCTTGTAAAAACGGATAAAAGAATTGAAAACATTCTATAAATATCGATGGCACTAGAGTTTTGGTACGCACATTATATACAAATATCACAATGTCGCATTATAAAATTTTCGGGAAATAATGTATAAAATTGTCTAGCGATTGAGAAATATCGGAGATAAATAACTAACCAGCGAGTGAAGAATCTGGTATTTCCGGGAAAACAGGTGCTGGTGGGGCAGCAGAGCTGCGCGCGAGATACACAGAAGTAATGACCACTGCTGTCACGAGAATTAAAGCTAGCACACACAAAAACGCTGCACATCTCCACGTCCATAACCATTTTGTTACTGAAACAATAGAAAAGTAACAATGTTATTTTAATTCTTCAAATGGAAATCATATTTTCACTGATCTAATCGTTGATACACAAAAAGAACAATAATAACTGTCATTGCGTTTTATGAAGCACAAAAAGTTAAATAACCTTCATATTTCTTGCACCCTTCGATATTATCGTCCGCCTCGATGTTATTTAAACTTCTTTGATAGAAACAGCACGAAATTTCTCTCCAATCTATGCCAGAATAAAAAAGAGCATTTCAGAAAATCTCATGAAAGTCTAAAGTTGGAGAAAAGGTAGTCACAAAAATCCGAAATGTAGGACAGCATAAAACTCATTAAATTCACACGTGACTTGAAAAAACATTCTATCACAAGCACAAGGAATATATGGAAGCTCATTAACTCTGAAATTCGTTCGTTTACTATTCAGTATCTTATCGTGTTTTATATCCAATTAAAATAACCGTGACCAGAATGGTACACGCCACTTTCGAAATAGAATTTACGAAAGAAATTTATTTGTACACCGTATCCATGAATCTCCATTTCTTCTTCCTTCTCTTTACTATCTCCTACGTACAACACGTACCGTTTATTCTGGCATAATAACAAGAAGAACAAATTTCGGGAAAGTAAACCATTTTACAATAGAATCGACAAACAATTGCAATGTAATAGAAGCGATGAAACTGCAAGATAAAACTTTTTTCCGACTTTTCTTCGATTGTCACTCGTGATCTGCTGTATAAGAGTACTAACAATAAGTATATCGTAAAAATGTATTATCAGAACCACCTCGGCATAGATTTTAAAACAGGATATATCTATCGGCTCCTTCCTGCCCAAACGTTATCAGTTTCATCTAACAATCAGCGCTCGCAGATAAAATACCGATTTTTTTGTAGAAGTTAAGTCTCGATAATGATGAATTGACATTAAATAAATCTTACACATTCTATGCTTGCTTCTCTAACGACCGAATTAGATAAGAAATTTTCAACGAATACGTAAGAGTTATTGAGATAAGAGACAGTGAAATATGGCTATGATCTCTTTGAAATAGCACGTTTATAATCTAAAGTGTAACTCGTCTGAGAATTCTATTGTCAATATTCAACGTGTTATATTTTCTATAGTAAATCATTATCATCTTAAAATATACATTTACATCCGATGCGTTTAACAGGTTAAATCGGTAGTTTGTTTAACTTTTACTTCGATTTAAATTTTATAATAAAAAGAAGAATATTAAAAGGAAAAATATGAATGAAACATCGAACGAAATGTTATTTTCGTGTAAAATTACGTATGTACATATGTATTGTTGGGTTGCGAATGAAATAATACATTCGGGTATTGTATTTACCATAAAAATTATACGCATCTGTAATTTCTCGTTGGTGATTGTCGTAATAAACGCGTTTCTTCACGCGCAACTGTAATACGACTTTATAAAGAGCAAACACACGTGCGTCGTTGTACACTTTACAAATTTCACGAAACTCCACGATGTTATTTCTCACGGCGTCGAGACGACAGAAGTGAAAGAAAACCAGGAATACTTTTTAATGAGACTTTTCAATAATACACGTCGTCATATATGTCATGATTTTTAATGCAGAACTCCGGTGCGATTTGCGTTTAGGTCTGATAATCTTATCTAATCTCATTTCCGTTTTCATCTTTTTTTTTGTTATTTGTCACCGATTTAAAAACTTGCATTGGCTACTTTGAGACTTAAGTTATTCGAAGATCTCGCAATTTTAAACGAATCGATAGGGCAATATATATTTATTACAGTTTCCCGCACAACAGATCAACGATGATTATTAACTATTGTATTAACACTAGATTTATTGGCTTACTCAAAATTTGATTACTATTTGTATAATACATTGATTGGTTAATTTTTTAATAATAAATCTTACATTTAAATTGATTTGGAACTATTTTCTTTATAAAAGACTTCAATTTTCTTGTATAAGTCAAATTGACACACTTCAGAAAAATAGGTGTATCAACCTAGGTGTAAATCTAGTATTAACATAACGAGAAATTAAATACAGTATGTTGGAACTTTTCATGAAAGTAAGGATCTTCCCACCATATACTAAATCAATGGCGGCGAACCTTTTTATGTACACATGTCAATAATTCCCAAATATCATTTATCGACTGTCTAGGACATCCAATACTTTTTTGGAATTAAAATAATACAGTTAGTTTCTATCCATCAATTATCTGCTTTGCAGTTCGATGACTAAGAGATGACTAGGAAGCAACGGAAACTCGTCTTCAAACGCGTATTCCCGCCATTTTGTTTTTGGAATTCCCAAACCCAGTCTCTTAAACTAGACACTCCACTTAGTTGTTTTCATTGGGAGGCTGGGTTCGGGAAATTAAAAAACGAAATGACCGGAATAAACTGATGAAAACGAGAGGATTTGGCTCTCAATTATCTACTCTACAGTCCGACAACTGAAAGATGGCTAGAAAGCAGCGGAACCTCTTATCTTTAAACGCGTATTCCCGCCATTTCGTTTTTGGAATTCCCAAACCCAGTTTGCTAAAGTAAGCACTCCACTTAGTCCTTTACATTAGGAAGCTGGGTTTGGGAAATTAAAAAACGGAATAACTGGAATAAACTGGTGAAAACGAGAGGATTTGGCTCTCAATTATCTAGTGTACAGTCCGACAACTGAAAAATGGCTAGGAAGCAGCGGAACCTCTTATCTTTAAAAGCGTATTCCCGCCATTTAGTTTTTGGCATTCCCAAACCCAGTCTGCTAAAGTAAGCACTCCACTTAGTCGTTTACATTAGGAAGCTGGGTTAGGGAAATTAAAAAACGGAATACACTGGTGAAAGCGAGAGGATTTGGCTCTCAATTATCTGCTCTACAGTCCGACAACTGAAAGTTAGCTAGGAAGCAGCGGAACCTCTTATCTTTAAACGCGTATTCCCGCCATTTAGTTTTTTGAATTCCCAAACCCAGTCTCCTAAAGTAAGCGCTCCACTTAGTCGTTTACGTCAGGAGGCTGGGTTTGGGAAATTAAAGAAGAAATGACTGGAACAGTCTCATGAAGACAAGAGGATTTGGCTCTCCCTAATCATCTTTCAGTTGTCGAACCGTCCGTGCCATTACTGACACACATACCCCTAAGTTCGCCACCACAATACTAGACAGTAAAACGTAAATAAATTTCTATCCAATAATCAAAGAAATTCTCTGTAAAATCACCTTTATCGTAGTCAGGATTTTGAGACAGAATTGGCCTGTTGGCAGATGAATCACCCTTAGTAGTTGATAAATCAGACACATTGGCATCGGACACACGAGCAGCGTCACTTTTCACAGTATCCGACTCCTGTATCGAAGTTGGGTTCGTATAAACGAACTGCTTTATCGTCACCGGGCCCTTATAAAAGGTCTTGTTACCCAGATGAACGTTGGTTGAATTCTTTACACGGACATCTCCAAAATTCGAGGGATCAGCATTTGGTAATACCAAATTACCATCGGTAGTTGTTACTTGTTGTTGCTGAATAATCGCCGGGACAGGTAAGTCGGGTATCCAATCTCCTTCTTCGACGTCCGTCTCCTCCTCGTCTTCTTCATCGTAGTCTACGTCACTGCACTGCGTAGAGGAACCGGCAAGGCTGGCATTAGTACAGGCGACAGAGACCGCCGCGGTATCCTTCAAAGGGTGGACAATCTCACCACCACGAAAGTTTTCGGTATCGTGGTTCTCCACGGATGGGATAATGCCGTTAACCCGATCTTGCTCCTTCTGATACCGGTTACCGTCCGGCGTTTGCTGATGCTGCTGCACCAATGTCACCATGCCCGTGCACTGAACGAACAAGAACATTCTCTACCGGACGGTTCAAAATTCGCGCTTTTCGCCCAGGATTCTGGGCTTTTCGGGACATCGTTTATCCTCGTTGCCTTACGATCGGTTTGGTGGCTTGAGTCGTGGATAAATTGGGGATTCTTTAAAGTAAATAGAAACGAATTGATCATTGGCAAAGTAAATATATCATTTAACCACTTATTCGATCATTTTATTTTGACATTTTAGAATTAAATATACTATTTCGTTTTGTATTGCAATGGATGGATTTTAAATGATTTGATTACGTGGATGTAATTATGGATCTGTTAGTTTATGATTTGAAGATCAGAATACCGAATTTTGTTAAAGAGGATTGTGAAACATGGGATAAATGTAGAATGTTATACTTCAATTTGACATAGTAAAATGATGCTTTGTTGTTTCTACTTGAAGTGTTAGGGAGGAAATTAATGGGAATTTAGTTTGAGGGTCCTGAGCCTTGTGGAATTTTATGGGTAAATGGAATATGCAAAAGTACAATGGAATCTCGTATAGCTTGGTGTTTTTACAATGTGTACTTGTAATTTACGCTAAGCTGCTATAGAATGCTATTGGAAATTATTCGGCCGTATTTAAAAGGAAATTTTAAGGATGTTCGAGTTTGTATTTTAGGATTAAGGAAAATTTAAGGGATAACGGTAAAAATGAAATATGACGCGAACGTATTTTCCCACGTCATATGGGATCCTATGTAGTTATTTTGCTTTGTATCTTTGTATTTTCATTTCTGTAGATTCAATTATTAGCAATGTAATTAGCGTGTAATCTGTATTTAATAAACGTTCTACAAATATTACTCTAAAGTTGCAACGACGTACAGTGTAAGGAAATGAAATTAGAAAGTAAAGATACGAATCTATATTGTATTACAGTTAGGTCACTTTATAGATGATTAAAATCATGGAATTAATTATTTACGTAATCGATTTGAATCTCGATTTGTGATAACGTGTTTTGCATGTTTGTAAAACTCAAGTTGTGCCTTGAGTCGGGACAGATTTGTAAATGCTGGCGAGTTTATATATTTTTTAACGAGATAAGATACAAAAGTTCGGAATAAGACTGGAAATGCAAATTTTCCAACGATAGGAATCACCAGGAATAAATATAAAGTAATAAAATTCACTGACACGTATTGGTTCTTTGAGACAAATTTTCCCAAGTTCCGGCGATGCTTAGGGAATTCTTATGTTGCAATGAGTCATCGGTTTTCATTGGCAATTAGCAAATTATGTGGCTCGAACAGTTTCCCATATTTTATGCAATCTATAGGCCGTATTTGTAAATTCTAGGACACTTTGCTATCGTTTCGCGAAGTTTGTACGCACATATCGTCTTCATTATGCGACAACAATGGGAGTTTTCGCACAGGCATGAATTCTCAGTGTTACATTAGTTCTTAAGAAAAGCTTAAAACTTTCAATACAAACTGTACTCTTACTTTAACAATACTACTTTGTACTTTGTATATTCCACTTCTGCGAAGTAATTTAGGAAATCCTAAAGGAGATATCATTAAGGGGATTACATTAAGTAATGCATTTAAAAATTGATGACTTCACATAATGGTAACATAATGGTAACATCATTAACAAAAGTAATTATCCATTTTCACCGAATCCAAAGACAATCGTTAAGTTTTCACACCATTAACACCACCCCATATTCATACTCGTAAGAAATCGCGAATTAATTTGCAACGACTATACCACGAAACGAACTACATTTATCAAACCTGTCCTACACATCCGTTGGCCCGATAAATTCCCAATTTATAATGACTCAACATTATCGAGATGAAACAAATTACGACTTTGTTTCATTCAGATAAGCTATCGCTATGCCTGAAGTGTTGTGCGCCATGTCAATCGTGTTAACAGGACGAAGTTCAGTTATACTCGACGAAATAACATACATATTATACATCATTTTGATACCACTTGTCATTAAATATAATTTTACAAGAAACTAAAACTCATAGCAATTTCCATCAAAGAAAAAAACCATCTATAACATTAACAATAATAACAACAACCATCATAGCACCGTATAAAACATACAAATACATCATTTTATACAACTTGTCATTAAATAGAATTTTACAAGAAACTAAAAGAGAAATTTCCATCAAACAGAAAACCATTCTTAACGTTGACAACGAAGACACCAACCATCATAGCGATAACCACCAAACTTTGATCGTTAATAGCAAAAGATTTAATATCAACATTAGCTCTTATTAATCATCATACTATGGACCAAGTGATCGAACAAAAATTACCTCGCACAGATCATCGTTCCTGCTCGTGGCAGTCACTTTGTCAGCTCTCGATCACCACCAAGCTATCACAACATGGCGTCCTCCAAGATGCGTTTACTTCGTCGTTCCGCAAGGAAAATATCCTCATACGTGTATAACGCGTACTTCACGATAAATAAAACTTTTCGCGCATACCACAGAACACCTTTTTTCACAGACCGGTAGACGATCGCTCGGGATCACGAAGTCCGTTCACGAGATACGCGTTAACGATCTCATCGCAATTCAACGATACTGTCGGAGGCACTCTGCCGCCGGTGACGCGACGCGGCTTCCGAAGGCCGCAGCTGGAGGTGGAACCTCTATATACTTCTTTCAAACAAGTTATTTCTCACTCCTTGGTAATCTCTTCGAAAAAGAAAAGCTATCACTTATACAAAAAGGAAATGACTCGAAAGCTTTCCTATGGATGCACCGTTCAACGGATGTGAAGAAGGGATCTCCCAGACAGACTAATTCGGACGTAGCATTCTGTGAATTCCAACAGCGATGCGCCTGTATCACTCTTTCGCAATTCTACGTCACCGGTTCGATGACGTGCCGCGAGTTTCACGAAGGACGCGACTGTCGCCAACGCAACTCGTTTTGGAAGGAAATCTTTTTACGTCCGAATACGTCACACGAGACACCTCGAAAGACCTTTTCTTATATGAGAGAAAAGAAAAAACACGGGGTTGTTAGAGTACAGAGGTAATTTTCAGTTACACCGTACGTTTCGACAATATGTACGATAAGGAGGCGAGGTCACAGTCACTGGAAGACACTAAACCACCAATGAAATCGGATTGCGCGATGTCGATATTATCTCTACACGATTCGTCGCCGTGACGGACTGTCGACAGTACGACGATTGAGTCGTGAAATCGCGTGCAACCCCACTCTGGATATTCTCTTTCTCTTTACTCGTAGACGTGAATGTCGACAGAGTATATGTACTTCACGTATGCGTGCACATGGGAAGATATTAATTACAATTCACGTGTCCCTAATGTTGATTGTATGCAGGTATCAAATGCATATTGCTATGGAACGTCAGTCAAATATTACTAGTGGCAACAGGTGGCAATGAGAATCGTTTTGTTTTTGAAGCTCGCTTGTTTAGACACGAATAATCGAATGAACGATGAAATAACGCGGGATTTCACAGGATGCTTATTCTCACTACAATAACCATCCGTTTGCGATATGCGCGGATGCATGTTGATAAGTTGCGATTAGATTTATTAGACTTAACAATACCGTGCTAATAATTCTTGTAACTGGTCGTGTTTGAACATGGACGAAATGTACGTGCGCGTGCGAACTGATAAAAGGTATTAATGTTTTATTGAAATTTATCTTCGAACGAGTAGAGACGTGTGTACACAAAAGGATATTTTCTCGTGGATAAATTCTGAGAAGTTACCATTAAGAAGACAACAGAGAAGAGAATATTTTCTGTATTTATGTCGTAAAAAGTCTTCGTATTTCAATTAAATTTTAAACTTTTTAATGATAAATATGGAAGAGAATTATTGAATTAATGGTAAGGTTTATTGGGAAGTATTACAGAGCCAAGGTTGTATATAACGTTAAGTAGAATTTATTCATTTTAAATGATTGATTCATGTACAGTTTATATCTCTCTCGGTACATGATATGGTGATACAGATCTTTATTAACCCATTACCTTCCATGATCCCCATTTGGTGATTTATTCATTTTCTAAATTATTTAGCATTCTATTCTGACATTTGACGCAATTCTGAGATTAAACGTATTTCAGACAGTCTATTTTAGTTGTACTTTTAAGCAGAGTTGTTTTTCTTTTTGCACTGTGACAATACTTATATCAGATACAATCAAACCAAGAGAAATTTGACAGAGAATGAGTTAAAGTTTCTTCCGTTTTTGCACTTACATTGTCTATTCGTTGTTGGAAAGTTAACTTATTCATTGGTAGATTGATACGATTAACATGGGAAAATTAAAATATAGTGAATTTTTAGTTCTCAAAATCGTATGTGATATAACTTGAATTGGTTTCACTGTAAAACCGGTTTACGAAAAGTATTTTTGTGGTAATCGTTTGTATTAAAAGCCGAGGATAAAGCTGCGATTTTTAAATATGCATTCAAGATAAAGTATACCTCCAAGGAATATCGTCATTAAGCTGATACGGGATGATGATTAATTGCAGTGCTTATTCCTTCAAATCAGTGCACTATGCTTGTACAATAAAGCGACGCAAAGATTTTATTAAAAAGGAGTGTATGCTACTGTGAAGGCTCATTAACGGAAAGCCATAAACAGCTTCTTATCGTGATCTATAAGAGAATTCATAAACTGAATTCTAATGCTCACTTTATTCCGAGTTGAGTGCAATTGACTTCTGAATATTTATAATACGGCTTCATTGTGTTTCTTTTCGCGTTTTCCGATACGTGCAATATGTTTCGATGCAAAAGATGCGCGTTTATGAATCATCTTGCGATAAAAGAGAATGTATTGCAAAACGCGTGCACAAAATCAACCTTCGTATACGTAGATATTAGTGTTCTTATTCCCTGGTGTTCTCAACGTTAATATCTATAATTATTATGAACCGAGAGTTTCACCGTAATTAAAACTATTAAATGATTCGTTAGTAGTAGTTTTACATCGATCATTAAACTTATACCGAGCTTACAAATTTTATAATTGTCGACTAATTTAGATGGAGAAAGTAGGATGGATGAAATAAAGTCAATTTGTTGGTGCGTTAAGTTGTATTACAATATTATAAATTATATCGATTCTTTAATCTCCCGGTTATTTTTAGCGGTATTTTTATCGTAGTTTATACTTGCGAAATCTTGTAGTGACCTATTGAACCAATCACGGATATTACCTATCACAGATCATGTTGCATTTAACAATGCCACTGCATATAATCAGAGACACGAAAAAAGAAGATTAGATATTGAACGTAGTTGTTGAGTTAAAATTATTCGAAATTCTTTCTCACTGCTTGTAACACAAAATTTCACAGTGTAATTCGATTTATCGGGTTGTAGGAAAACATCTAATGTTTCTATTAACTTTCTTGTGATCTGCAGTTACTCTACTTTACCTATTTCTGATACTTCTTTTTTATCATACATTTTACGACGTCGGTATTTCAGTTTCGTGACTACTAAACTCTATAAAGTGTCCAGTCTACTATTATCCCCTTTCCACGTCGTAACCTAACGAAAATATAATTTATGATTTTACATAAATCTTAAACTTAATAAGATCAAAACATTGTATTTAAAAAATGAAACTTATCTTTTTACGTTTCTTTTGTAATAAAAACATTTAGATAACTTATAAATTATCACTGACATTTCTACTTGTAAACGAATAAATGTCTTATTAATCCTCATACGGAAACCATGTTGAAGGACATTATGGAATTAAATTAACAAGGATATACAGATATATATAAATGTAGTAAATAATAATTAAGTTATGATTTTTTGAAAATGCTTACTATGCAATTTGGACAATGTGGGAATCAGTTAGGGCATACAATACTTTCAAAAATATCGTCCGACATTTCATGTCGGAATACAGGTGTACCATATAATGTTAATTATCAATATTCAGAAGATACGTTTAATAAATGGTTCAGTGGCATAACGAAAAATGGCAAACACCTAGCACGAGCGATTCTTATAGACACAGAACCAAAGGTCATACATAAAATTTATAATGAAACAACTATGCCATGGTCATATCGTACAAAAAATATAATCTGCCACATTGAAGGAGGCTGTGCGAATAATTGGGCTAATGGTTATATGATAAAAGGAAAAGAACTGTGCGATACAATATCAAATACTATACAGCAAGAATTGGAAAGGATAGATCGTTTCGAAGGATTTTTTATGCTCTTAAGTTCTGCAGGTGGAACAGGATCTGGTGTTGGGAGTCGTACCATAGAGTTGTTACGTGAAGAATATAAAACCAAATGTATCATTAGCACTGCGATATTACCATTTTCATTTGGAGAAGTATGCACACAAAATTATAATACCTTACTAACATTGGACAAACTGTATAAACAAAGTGACATGACTATTTTATTTGACAATGAACAAATTCATAGTATGTGCACAAATTTACTGAAAAAAAGTACAACACATTTACACGATATAAATGAAGTTATTTCTGAAAAATTAATGGCCGTATTTCAACCAACGAATAACATAAATTATAGTATAAATTCATTTGTCTCTCAAGTAGCATCGCATCCTTCTTATAAATTAGCAACGATTAAAACTACTCCACATGTCTCCGTGACAAGTACGATCTATGAACCTGTTTATAATTGGAGCACGTATATACATCATTTAAAACAAATGCTTCGAATATCAAATTCCAGTTCAGAATTAACAGATACTGAGATCAAAATGCCATCGAGTTTGCTAAGTGATACTACACATCATTCGTATGCATGTTGTGTATCAAATACTTTAATTACGCGTGGTACAACAACGGAGAAGGATTTTGTTGTAACTGATGACTTGGAACAAAAATATTTATATGCAGATTGGATTGTAACCGATCGATTGGTCCATTTGCATCAAAAACGTAAAATTTTCAATCGCGACAAATTTCTAGCATTAGTTACCAATAATTCTCAGATCTCTCAATCACTGGATGTGTTGTTAAACAAAACTTGGAATTCATACGTACATGCTGCATTTTTGCATCAATACAAGCAATTTGGTTTGGAAGATGATAACTTTTTAGAAACATTTGCAGAGGTCGAAAATATCGTAAAAAATTACAAAGAATTGATTAATTACAAAATAAAATTATAGCGTTATGATTTTCCATATATTTGTACATATTTTGTCATATTCCTAATAAACTACAAAAATTCAATTGTTTGAATGTTTAAGTTTCTACTTCTCGTAATTCATTAGCAATGAACGACCAACTTTGAATTCTTACCTTTTCCAAAAAATCTACACATTAATATGAGTACATAGAAAGAACTATGAATTTTCGTATTTAAGAATTCAACCTTTACAAGCGCATTCAAGAATTCCGGGAATCCTTTCGCTGAATGCTGTAGGAAAACGATTAAAGGGTAGTCGTGACGTCATAATAGAATCGACCAAGCTGCGTCGTCGCGTAGACGTCCAAAAAGACGATAGTTGAAAGATAAATAGATAGATAGATAGATAGATAATGATAGAGAAAGAGAGAGCGCGCAAAACAAAGAAAAAGATAGAAGAACGTGGGAGGAGAGGGAAGATATAACGACCGTAGGGGATGCTTCGTATAACTTGAAAAAGAAAGAGACAAAAGAAACAAGGTGCCGAACTTACACCCTCCCCACTGACGACATAAATGCACTGCGCGTGTGCAGAGGACTGATTGGATTTACAGAATGTAGACGCAGTATCAAAAAGCCCTGACCGTTTTCCAAGAAATTCCGAAAACGCTTCCAAGAAGCAGTGACGATCTGTATTCCCATCCTCCCACACTTAGCTGACAATCCGAAGAATGGGATTTCTCGAGAAAATACTTCAATATACATTTTACGGATTTCTCCATTTCCTAAATCCTCCTTTTATGCTTTAACTTTTATGAATTAATTTCCTATGAGTTCCATGAGTACAAGAATACCAAAAAATATTTAAATAATATGTTTGTAACATGCATCTAATTGAAACAATATATGTGTGTGTGTGTGTCTTAAAAGTTTACATAGAACAATCCTGTTGTTAATATTCAATGTTGATAGGATTCTCTAATATTAAAATAAATACAAGCAGTACAATGATCTCTTAAGATTTTCTGATATTGAAACTTTCTTTGGAAATATATTCCATCCAGTTATATGGAAGCATTCAAGGCCAAGGTTTAGACACACAGAGGCAAAAGGGAACCTATAGTGTGGTGAATGCTATATAAACAACGACAGATGCACTAAACACACTGTTCCGTGGCATCGTTCAAGCGTTTCAGGTACAGCCGCGATTGTCAGAAACTCGTTTTCTTCCCCTTCATCGCTCCCACTATGCTCTAAGTATTGAGCATCTTTGGAATTAGACATACCCCACCACTAATTTTCTAGTCCCACTATAGCGTTACCGTCAGAAAAGGAACAGAAAAAAGGTTTACATACATCTGCTAATCACGTACGCTGAAAGGCGTTCAAACTCGTCAAGGAATTCATAAAATTCTCATTCTTCCTCGCCAAAAGAAGATGATATTCCGCAATTCCATACTAGCGATTTTTCATAATACAGGGATGAAGGAAGTAGTTTGTTAAAGTAGTGGCGCCATCTAACGTCCACAGGGACGCATCTATATTCATTCAAAACAATTCCTCCATAAACTATCATTTTACACCAATCAATACTAAAAATGACACGCTAAGTATCTCTTCATAAAATACTCTCCCATTCAAAGCGATTATATCTCAACAAATTTACCAAAACAATGAACAAAAACACAGAATATCTGCAGTATGTCTTTTCAATACTTTGCAATGCGCCCCTGTAAAACCTGTGTAGCACACAGGCAAACATCGTATGACAGTATTTGTGCGCGGCTGGAATACCAAGAGGCGTGGTTTTGAATAGATGAGACCTGTTCAGTTCTGTGCTTTGTTCCCCTCTGCTAGCGCCGAACTACCACCAACTAACTATCAAACACGTATAGGGAATACGGGCGCTCTCTAGCGTCGATGCTGCGGACGACGCTACGCGCCATTTTGTTTAGTGTCCGCTGGACGCATCGTGCGTCGGGGTGTCGCGGGGTTGTTTTCATGACCGTCAACGCGAATAGATTCGCGGCTCTTTGAGCTCGCCCACGATCAGTACGCACACACGTAGTGGTTAAGTTCAAGACAGTGCAATACACGCGTGTTTATCTATACGTGATTATTGTGACGTGTGCTACACGAGGATAACTTCTTGAGGAGTCTGAGATCCTTGTGCATGTAGTGTCAAAGTTAGGAAACGCTGAGATACACTTAACGAATGCATGGCGCCAGTTACAACTCCATGGATACCTCATAGGGAATACTACTCGTCGTCGTTGATATTCACGTCGGCAGATAGTTTTTGCGAAGGTAAGAGGGTCGAGTATGCTTAATCGATAAAGCGTCTCCCGTTCTCTTTCTCCTCTTCCTTTACACAAACAACACGCCGAGTGTTTCGGCCTGTCTCATCTCCCGCGAGTACTCAATACTTCATGGTCCAACGAATTTTTCATGCCAAATGTCGTTGGGGGCCTAACCACAGCGATATCTCGCTTGTGCAAGGCGATTGTGGAAAGTGAAAGCTCGTTCCCGAGTGTTCTGCATTGAGTACGGATCTCGTTACGTCCGTCGCAGTGGAACACGTTTCGTACTACACTTTTGCGGGATAGGAATGACCGAGGGCTTCGCTTCAACTGAAGTGTCATGACTTTGAACTGTATCCCGATTATACGGTTGTACCGATGCATTTAAGTTCTCTCTCAGGAATTTAATATTTCGCGGTTTCATCTTTGAGGAAAACGATGTTGCATTTAGTTTACAATACTTATGTAATGCAGGAGAACGAAAAGTAATTGTAACGCGATTCTGTTACGTGTGGGGGAGCTATTTTAGAAAGATTGTAATTAGATAGGGAATAAAAAGGTTCTTTGTGAAATTCGTAACGCTACGACAGAGAAGAATTTACCTTTGCAATTCTTTCAAGATATTTCGATGTGAAGGACAATTGATGCCAGTAAAACCATCACGTCGAGCACTGGTATAAAAAAATAGAAACCTATATAATGCACCATAAAAATGTGAAATTAAGAGTATCATTGCGAACACCGAACATATTAGAATTTGTAGAAATAAATATTGTTAATTCTTTTTCTTATCTCTTTGCAGATGCCTTTTCATAGAAGGATTATATATAATATAAAATATATAAATAATAAATTTCACAGATTCTTTCAAATCAACGCTTTTACTTCATTTTCTACGTATTCTTTCGAAACGTGCGTTAAATATGCACATGGGTTCTCAACACATTGCACGTATATACAACGATGCCCTTGAACAGGCTATCTCGATTTCTTAAGTACAAGCAATAAGAAATTGATTCTGAAAGATCATAAAATGAAAGCAGAAGAAGAAAAAAGAAATGAATGTTCAAACTCGCCGTAGAACTTCGTATATATACCGATTACTTTGAGCTGTAGACAGCATTGCGATCACTGAATTTGTCGGGTGATTTCAACGCTAGGACGTGCAGCAAAACTGTATAGATTACAATACTCTCGCTAAACATATAAAAAAAGCTATCATTCTTATACACATTTCTAACCACATTATTTTTTTACTGCCGTTCAGACGAAAAATATGTAAAATCGTCCCAAGTAGATGTAAATGGCGCGCATCCGGATATTGATTTTACGTCATTCACGATATAAATGCGAAAGATCGCTTACTCCCTCGATTTTCTACATTCGAACTTCCAGCATTGAAACAGACTTTTTATTGCAGTTCGATCTAACCCAGTGATTCTCAAATTGGTGTCTGCACTCCTATAAAGCGGGGGTGGCCAACGAGTCGATCGCAGAACGATTTTTGATTTATCATACCTTATAAAGGACAATTTCAAACCTTCTTTCCCATTTACAATTATTACTGCAAAAGATACAAATTTAAATGTATTAAATTTTCAGGATCTTAACACTTAGCTGACCACCAAGAAAAAAACAATTTGACTGATTGCACCAGATTGAGCCTTGAAATTGTTAGGGGTGGTTTTTCCAAGACTTTGTTCTTCTTCTCTATCTCTTGTTGGGTTAAAATATTTTGAAATTTGGTTATTTCATTTAACATTTAGCCGATCAAATAGGGAGATCTCCTCGTTTGATTATCCACTGTCTTTTTATTTGAAACGGGGAGATCTCCCTGTTTGGTCGGCTAAGTGTTAATAAGTAGATAGAGACACATTTTTCTAAAATTAAATACGAATATATAGAGGCAGAAGTTGGCCACCTCTTTTACAGGGTTGAAGGAGTCACTTAGTTGAAATTTCCTACTGGTTCAGGCAAAATTGATTAACCCACTTCATTAAATGTATTTATCACAGGCAGATTTCTCATTTCTTGAATATTATTGCTATTTATAATGAATCTAAGGAGACACAAGGAATGTTAAAATCGTTTGAGGGCCACTGATCTAACGAATTTCTGAATATCGTTACTACAGAAAACTAGACATTACAGTGAAGTTTCTGTTCCTGTTGATATTTCGTATATTATTCGTACTGCATTTCGTGCTTCTCCACCGACAGTGGAAATGAATTTTCCCTTTCCTCGCCCTCGTTGCATCCCTCCCTAAGGGGTCGTGCTCGTTTAAGTGAGACTGGGGTGAGCTCGTGTGAGCAAGTCAATGCATGCAGTGGTATAAACGTTACGGTATTATATTTCGTGAAAGTACCTACACGAAATTACACATTACACTTTAACTATTTTAGCTTCGAAGAAACGTATTTTCTATCCTTTTTTGCCTTTACTTTCCAATATCATTTATATCATGGAAAAAAAGGGTTTATATAGTTCCGACAAGAGTGTACATAGTTTTTTATCACACAAGCTTTCTCGATTATAGTAAAGTCATAGGAAAGGATTAAATGTGACGCGTTGTATTCTATTAGACTTATTAGATTTGTTGTCTTACGTCAAGCGTCTTAATCATCCGTCTCAATCAGGTTTCCCTGCACGAGTGAAGTTTAAACAACGCAAAATATTCTATCGATTTATGTTATCCCGAGTCGAAAAGTCCAGCCTAAAAAGAAACTTGAAATCCTAGATTCTTTTGATTTCTCATTTGCCGCTTAATTGTGTATACCATTTTGAACCTCAAAATCCTCAACTAGTGTGTCTACGCGCCTGAAAGTCCTGTAAATATGATTTTTAGGAGTTGTATGGACTGATCAGGTAAAATTTTTATTCCAATTTAATCTGTCATCCCCAAAAAATATTTCAGAAGTTCCAAGTCTGTCGACTCATATTCTACAAATAGGGCTTTCAGGAGCAAGTAGGAATTAAATTATCATTTTATTCCATATAAATTTTAAATCTCTTAAAATCAAATTAATTTTTAGTATATTGAGAATTTTTTTGGACCTAGATCATTCCACTCCAATTCCAATCCAATTCTAAAACTCCTCATTATAGAATGCTGAGGATTGTTTTGGGCTGTATGAAGCCAAAATTGATCCTAAACTAGACAAAACTGGCAAAAATAAACAAGTTTAGGGCGATTGTGGAATTAAAATTTGCATTCTTTTATATATGTAACATATTTTTCCATATTCAGCCTAAATATTCTAAGTTATTTGGTAATTTAGGAGGATTTTGGGCTTAAAATTTTCGACTCGGGATAAGTTTTATATCCTCTGCATTTTCATGGAATGTAAAACTTGTGCATTTGGTAGTTGAAAATTCACGGTGCACGTATGCCGTACTATGCAAATGGGGTAAGTTTGCCCATCTCGTCCCAATTCGTTCTTCCCTGCCTGAAATATATCCACCTAACGAGACACCGAGGGGGCAACGTGCTCGTTCTTTCGGATCGTTGATCCGTCCATTAAGTCTGACAAAGTTTTAACTTTCCCTTCGATGATGTTAAAGAATGTTTTCGAAATGTTCGTAAGTTCTATAATATCGTGGAACTGTATCATCTAATGTGTGATATTTGTTTGATTCATTTAGAATAACACAATTTTGAACACCGGAGATTTTACTTCGAGAATGATTATAACTACAACATTTTTCTGTGCATTTTATTCTATTCGATTAGAGATTGTTTGTTGTTTCGTAATTCGACTTCAATGGCTATAGTTATTTCATCTAGGATCTATAATTTTAGATAGATTCCGAACCAGCGATCAGTTGCAGATTAATCGACAAATGTATTAATGATTAATTAACACTAGATTTACGGATGTTGATATACCTACCTATTTTTCTGAAGTAAGCCAATTTGTCTCATACAAGAAAATTAAAGTTTTTTGCAAAGAAAATAATTCCAGTTCAATTTAAATGAAAGATTTATTATTAAAAAATTAACCAACCAATGTATTATATATATATATATAGTAATCAAATAATTAATTAGCCAAATTGACTCCGTAAATCTAGTGTTAAATACTGGCGATACTTATATTTGATAGAATAAGAAAAATTAGGTATTGTACGTAACAATATATTCTGGAATTTTCTCAGCCCATTTGTGCACCTTTTTTGTTTATTTGGCTCAAATAGATCTAGTAATTATACTTTCATTTAGGTAGACAAAATGTCTGGTTTATTCTATGCAGAGATTTATGTTTATTGTATTTACGTAAATACACGGAATATTCAAATAGATGTCCTTCTTTGGGTATCACGTGACGCATTGGATATTGGAAGGAAATTATCGCGTGCACGGGGACTAGGAAGGTTTTTGGGGGTTGATAGTCGTAAGTTGGAGTTTACCTAGGCACAGGTGCTTGGGATTAATCCAAGACACGCCTACGAATGACTCACGACACAAAACCTCCGTACCTTTTTTTTTTCTTTCCGTAGCGCGGGAAAGGGTGCCTTAAACCTGTACTCGATAGCAAATTTTTCTGGATCCGTGGGGGATTTTTAATTAACCTGCCTCGACTGCATTCTTACCTTGTTACAGTATTCAAAATAAATCCATGGCTTTACGTAGCATCAAGTTGAAGGTGCCGTTAGGTGAAAAGTTCATGGTATTTGAAAAAAGAATGTATAAAATGAAAGTAATGTTTATCGTCGAATATTTACTTTTCTTTGAATTTGTAATTAGTAATAATGTACTTTTTGATTCTGTGTTTTGCAAATAGAGTTGTATCTCTTTTTTCTTTTCAACTGGGATTAAGATTTTCATGTGAACTGAAAATACTTATTTTCCTATCTTGAAAATTTTTAGTTCTGGCTAATTTGTTTGATCGATAATATTTATTTATTCGACACTCACGCGAATCGATACCGATGGTAAATTTTATTCCCGACGTTCGTGCGTGATTCTATCAGTGAAATTCATTATAATTGCTAACTCAAAACACAAATAACGCAGCCGAACCTGACTCGTGGAATCTGCACGAAAAATAAAACCACAGTTAAGTTTGGTATGCGACGGCCACATACCACGCCTCTTGCTAGATCAGCATTCCATTGAACCCAACCTCCCCATGTTATGCCAAAGGTGATTTCTTATTTCGTTCTCCTCTTTTTCATTCCTTGCTTTATTCTTAATAACATGGTAACAGGTCAACACTATCCTCCGATGTACAATAAAACGTTAAAGAAAGAAACGGAGATAGTGGAGGGGAATGGCACTCGTTAAAGTTTGCAGCTCTAATAAAGAAAAAAAAGATATAGTTCAAATGAAAATAAACAGAAATATAACTTTTATGCGCTTAACTATCTGTTTTGTTTTAGAATCAGATTACCAGAAAATAGAGAAGAATGCGAACCCCTGCTGAGACCGAGACTCTGCCCCAGCCTGAGAGGTATTCATTTGAATCTCAGGAAACGGGAACATCATCGGCCGTCAATCAGATGGTCTTGTCGTCTTCTCATCCGGAAACTCATATATTCACTAACAGGTAACAGCTTTTATTAAATTTCAATGGTAATTGCACTAATTAAAATTATTTCGATATAACGATAACCTAGATAAGAAAATTTTGACACAATTACCAAGAAAGATGCAGTCTTGTCCTAGGTATTTATACTTGTCTACATACCTTGTATAATCGAAACAACGCGCTTTTTCACGCAGAAGCGCGCGTCACGGCCACGCATGCGCACTCTTTTAAATTCACTCTTACAGGTAGATATACCAATATAACAATTTTAACATTGACCAAGTTGAACTAAACCTTAAACTCATAAAATTCAACTTATCCAAAATCCAACTATCACTACTCATGAAATACACTTTTACCAATAGTATATATAAAAGAAAATCAGCTAATGATAAACGGTATATGCTGACAGAACAAACAATGCTTCACCAATTTCAAACCATGCTAAGTCAATCTTGACTATGCATATTTGCATTTCGATAAACTCGAAACTTCGTTCGATAAGCGATTCGAAATAACCCGCCCAATCCCATTGGACCGTATTCACATATGTTGGTAACCGTACGTACGTAATAAGTGTGTGATTACTACAATCGAGCCTTATCCATACGCCGACGTGATATCGAAGAAGGAAACGGTAAATGCGGCCCTCTGCCGGCTAAATTGTCAGTATACGGTACGTTCCGTGTGCGGGTGCATCGCATGTTACCCGATCGTGCGCTTTTTTTCTTACTTGGCTTACGAAATTTTCATTGTTCGAAGTTAGTGATTCTTTTTCTCAGTGCACGAAATACAAGTGTAGCATCCATATGCTAGGAACGGTACGATGGTCCTCGCAAGGTTTTTCCTCAGGAAGACACATAACAACGATGCTGCCGTTCCAAACAACGTCGGTACGAGGAGGTGAGCCCGAAGGCCAAGCCGTCGGAATGCGTTTCCGATAACGGGCATCACCGTTGACGGCTCCAATCTCCTTGTCCCCTCGCACTGTACGCGCGTGCAAACTCTTACACATTCATCTTCTCCATGGTTCATCCATGATGTTCACAAGTATCATGAATTTCTCAGGTGTTCGTCGGCCAAATACTTTTTATCCGTCACATGTTCAATCGATACGCTACGAGACGTTATCGTTCTTGGTTCCTTTTTCGTTACGTGTCCTATACACTGAACTCACGTGAGATTGAACGATTGGGATAAAGTTTGATTTTAAAAATGCAAGATTTACTGTGGATTTCATGGTAGATTGATGGTATGTTTTGAAACTGCTAAGTATCCCGTGTATATTTACATTAATAAACATCATTCCAGTGGTGTCATTTTGAGCAAAACATGTTACCTGATTCGTCTCTGTAGCATTATGCAGATACGTTGTATTTGATACTTGAACAATTGACAGAAGGAAGTGTTGTTCGTCGAAATCGCAAACGTTTATATCTTATTGTAATGCTTCCTGTTACTAATCACATTCATGGTAAAACGTAGATAATAATAAACAACAATTTGAAGTTTCGTGAAAAGTGTATGTTCTTATCAATTAGCATTCTACGTGGGTAATTGTCATATTTACTTGTTATCATTGGTATAACGTGTATCGAGTAAAATTCACTGTAATTGTAGAAAATTTTTAGTTGGATTTATTAATGTGCGATGTCTTACTTCGACAAGCCACTAGGATTTTAGATTGCTTTTTTTGGAATGAATGTGTCGAAAGATTCACGTAAAAACCGTAGCCAAAATATAATTAATAAAATTCTGTGAGATCGACGAATTATTATCGTAGCTACATTGATCTGTAATTGTACGGTTCGTTTAAAAGAGCTCTTTGGCTGGTTAACAATAAACGCGATTGTGTCATCAGCTGACCGCCATGCATTGTGATAACAGCAGAATGCAAATCAATTTAGTTCTTGCCATTTCGTAATCTCAATTTTTCGCCGAATTCATCCGATGATACTTCATTTATTACTTGATTACCGCCACTCAAGGATTTCGATAATCACCGTGTACGAATCGTCTATAGTTATCGTTTCGCTCGAACGGACATGATTTCTTTGCAGTATTATATTTTTTACCTATTTCCTCGTTCTTCTTTTTTCACTTAGTCACGTTACACCCTGCTTCACGTTCAATTTTCAACACGTATCTCATTTTATACGGAAAGTTCAATGATTTATCATTAAGAAATACATTTGTAAATAATTAATCCGTCCGTTATACGTGAGAAATGATATCTCGAGGAAAAAGGGATTCATTAATGTGTTCTTTTTCCTACTTTACTTCCTTTTACCACTTTTCATCGTATTCGCTTCGTTCGACTTACGAGTGCTACTCATCTGCTCTCACGAGTGCAACTTCAGCTGCATTTAAGAGCTCTTGGCATATGCACTTTCACTGCATCACGTATCAGGCGAATCGATAACCGATAAGCAGTTCAAATATAAAATTCTCTCTGAACGTATTTATGCAGTTCTCCATTAAATACCGAGTTTCCCCTTCGTTTGTTGACTTGAAAGTAATTGACTTTGAAAGTAATTTTTTTGAAAGTAATTCAATTGTATCTACGTGCAGTATTGAATATCGCTATATTTTAATACAAGAAGAATAATAGAATTGCTATTGATACTATTATAAAAGTGTACTCAATGTATAATGCATTAATTCGTGGTATAATTAATATATTATAGTACTGTAGTCACTTTTCTTTGAAATGAAATCTACGCGTTGGAAAAGGAAATTAGACATCGAACTTGTAAATATTATTGTCGTACGAAGTAATCTTTATAAAATATTTTTCATGGACATCAATAATATGTAATATTGGATGCAATACTATTTTGAAAGAGGGGGAGACAGAGAGAGAGAGAGAGAGAGAGAGAGATTCGTGCTTAACGAAATATATAGATATAAGAACAAAAGATAAACTTCCACTGACCGTGCTTACAATTAGCGCAGAATCTTTGATCTAAACGTGTAGTTACCACGTGCGACCTTGATAACTTTTTCAAGGTCACACTGAAATTTTCTCGGTAAAAAGAGAAAGGTGATTTTCCCAACGTTGCACGTGCATTGTTATTTCAGCTTTTAATAATGTTTCCCATACCGTCGGATCTTCATCGATGATTTCTTCTGCCATTTCTTTTTATATCGTCAGATATTTCTAATTTTTGATCAATAAACGTTAAAAATAATGTAATATGGTTTTATTGCGCTGTAGAGAAGAAGTAGATACGATGTTTATTGATAATACGAAATATTTCGCTGTTCTATTTCTACCAGATTTGCCTGATACTGTGTTATTTTGTGTAGAAAATGCGTCGTTCACACGATCGCAGAAAGATAAGAAAGAAACGGAAAAACAGTTTTACTCAGTTACAAATAGATGTGTGTATTTTGGTCATTGACACGATCTCATGCTTCACGATCGATAAACGCGCATTCTTTCCCAATGCAGTTTCTATTTATCCTCGGAAATTGAAACCGATCACTTTATGTTGCAGCACTTTTATCAATTTTTCCTCAATGTACCAATGTTTATTAATTGCACATATTTTTTGAACACGAAGATTGTTTTCGTAGTAATTGATAATTTTTTCACGACAGACTCTATATATTTTGAGAATTACACTTTTGATGATAATAAATCGTTTTTGTTTCAGCATGTTATGTATCCAGGAAGAATTGGGCCAGCTAGGTGGAATTGCTGGTGGCCCTACTATTACTGATGCACGTGATGCTCAATTACCTAATAGTAGTCATACAAATTCGGAAAGTAATAGTAATTCCAGTGAAATTGCTACAAAATGTACTGCAGGTTCAGGGACCTTAGATGCTCAAAAATCCAGTTGGGTGGAAGGTATACTAGGCTGTATGCGTCCTGTATGGACTATGCTTTCAAAGGCAGCTGTGAATGAAAAGATTAAAGGGCATCAAAGTAAGTAAAAGTTTCCTATTTGTTACAATATTTTTATGCGTATTTCCTTGGGAATTAATAAATGCACCTTCCAGCTGATGATTGGGAGATACCATTTGAATCGATCAGTGAACTTCAGTGGCTTGGGTCTGGTGCTCAAGGAGCAGTATTTAGTGGGAAATTAAATAAAGAAGTTGTAGCTGTAAAAAAAGTAAGAGAGCCACGTGAGACTGACATACGACATTTAAGAAAACTGAATCATCCGAACATTGTGCAATTTAAGTACGTTTTTTATGTTTCTACAAGAGATACACAACTGTTGAGAACGTAAAAGTGTAAAATATCATTTCGTAATTATAGGGGTGTCTGTACACAAGCACCATGCTATTGCATAGTAATGGAATTCTGTCCCTATGGACCATTGTATGATCTTCTTAGAGCAGGAGAACCCGTTCCACCTCCAAGATTGGTATCTTGGTCAAAACAAATTGCAGCAGGGATGGCGTATCTTCATGCACACAAAATTATACATAGAGACCTCAAAAGTCCAAAGTACGTTAATATCTATAATGTAATTATTATAATAGTCATTTCAAGTTTGGAACTACCTACATATATATGCACACTGCTGAAAGCATTTTTATAGTAATATTTAAAGTTCCATATGTTATTTCAGTGTGTTAATAGGACAGGGAGAAGTTGTAAAAATTAGTGATTTTGGAACCAGCAGAGAATGGAATGAAATAAGTACAAGAATGAGTTTCGCTGGGACTGTTGCATGGATGGCTCCAGAAATTATTAGAAATGAGCCATGTTCTGAAAAAGTAGATATATGGTCGTATGGTATCGTTTTATGGGAACTTTTAAGTGGCGAGATACCATACAAAGACGTGGATTCATCTGCTATTATCTGGGGTGTCGGCAATAATTCTCTTCACTTACCAATACCTGCTAGTTGCCCCGAGGGTTATAGATTATTAGTAAAACAGTGCTGGGCTGCCAAACCACGGAATAGGCCGTCTTTTAAACATATTGAAATCCATCTTGGTATCGCAGCAGTCGAAGTACTTTGTACAAAACCGGACGAGTACTTTAAAACACAGGTAACATTGATAACTGCAGATAATCAGAAAAAAAATCATTAATAATATTAGCAGGTGACATGAAATCATACCGAATAGATTAAATTGATGTATTTAATAATTACAGCAATCATGGAAAAAGGAAATAAGAGATCACATGAAACAGATGCAAACAAATAGCTGTAGTAGTCCAAGATTTGAAGCTGATCTGATTCGACGAAGGGAAGATGAATTAAGACATGCTCAGGACATTAGAGAACATTATGAAAGAAAACTCGAACGCACTAATAATTTATACTTAGAACTAAGTGCTGTATTACTACAGTTAGAACAACGTGAACGAGATGTGATAAAGTATGTAGTAATTCTACAAAAAATTTGGCATAAGGAAAATGTAGAAAACTTAAATTAATGATTATGGTTTTCAATGTCTAGACGAGAACAACAAACTGGTTATAAACAGTGCAAAAAACGCATTGTACATCCACTTTTAAAAGCTCAAGAAAGACTTCATCGAAGACGTAATCCTACCACACAATTTTCAACATCATCTACACCTACAACTCCGCCATCGCCCACAGATTGTCCGCAAAGTCCTGTTAAAGCAACTATGTATACGCAATTAAATGAATCGAATCAACCGGAAACAATTTTAGTTTCTAATAATAGTTTCAAACAACGCAAATATAGACATCGTAGAGTAGGATCTGGATGTGGTGTGAGTTCTAGCCCAAGATCAAGTCCTCATCGTGAAAGAAAGGTATATATGATAGCTGATAAAAATATTTGAAAAGTATAAATAAGTTGCGGATATGTTACACATTAAAAAATGTTTACTATTCACAGAGTGCTGAAGTTTCCGCGCGTTTGGTAGATAGTCAAACACAAACAGATATAATGGATGTTAGTGAAACTGATTTCAGTCCTGTTGATATTGCAGCAACACATTCAACGGCAGAAAAACTTCTTGTAAATAGCATTAATAAAGAGTCATTAACTAAACCGGTACAGGAGTGTTTAAATGGGAATTCAATTTTGCCCGAAGCTCATTACAGGATGCAATCTAGTCCTTGCTCAAGTCCTGAGCCTACAAATGAAAATCACGCAAATGGAAATGAACGCCTAAAAGATTGTAGTGATGATGATAATCTTGAAACACTTGGTAGAAAAGTCAGTGAAATCATTAATGCTAATCGTCTTATTTCACCGATAGATAATGGAAATTGTGACGATGTGATAATATCACATAGGTAAAATATATTTTATAAGAAATTACCTGTTTGCTTATTATAAAATCATAATAAACATGAACGAATACTTTCTTCTGACAGAGGTAAAGAAGACCCTGTAAAATTGCCTAGCCATTTTTGTGGAATTATTGTTAACGGTTCAACTGTTCAGCAAGAGCCATCAGAAATTAAGACACGGCCTTGCTCCGATAGCATAGACACGTTATGTGATAATGAAGATGACGCTTGTGAGGAAAGCTGGTCAGACGAAGAAGGCGAGGATCCTAGTTATACATATAATTATTCTCTCAGGAGAAGAAGGTAAATATATATAAAATTTCATCGTGACATATTAAATATTCGATAGTACTTCTACTAATACAATGACTGTATACTTGTAGTATTACAAGGCGACCTATAGGTCCAGGCTGTAGGTTAAGAAGGTTTAAGCACGCAACAGTACGAATAGAGGGAGTGTTAGCTTCTGACGAGGAAAATACTTCCGAATATTCACATCCTCCGTCCAGTCAATCCTCTACATTAGAAAGTAACCCCGATATGCAAAGGGTTCTTCGTAATATTCATCATTCTCATAAGGTATAACGGATTTTATTATTTAATTCAATCATATATTTACTATTTAACATGTGTAATGTAATAGGCATATACTACATTTTTTATTTATTTAGAGAAAAGAATTAGATGATGTTTCTGATACATCAAGCCAGTCAGAAACGGATGAAGTTAGTGAGATTACAATCGCATCTCAGCCTGCAGGTGCGAATATGAAGATCGAAAGCAGTGTATAGAATAAGTATTAATCTAATTTTGATATCTCATTAACGAATGGATAATTATAAGTACCTAATAGCCAGTGCATTTCGATAGTTTATATTTCCATTCCAGCCTGTGTTAAATATTGTAGATATTTACCTGTCCAAGATACATATATATACATATATATATATAGATTTATATATTAGATATATGTGTATATTAATTTTACGCATTATTTATCAGTAAAATATTATTATACCAGTCGAAAAACTTTGGAAAGAATCTTCCTAAGAATAAGAAATTAATCGTCTTTGAAACCGAGTGTTAAATAATGAAAACTTTCAATGATTTAATAAAACTGTTTTAGTCATCTTCAGTTTATGCAGCTAACTGAGGTAAAAATGAATTTTGTATAAATTACCGATGATTTCTCTTTTTCTATGCCTGTAATGAAATTAGCTACCCGAAATGTAAGGCAGAAATCAATATAATTTTTATATATAGTCTAGTAACATTATCGAAAACGAAGACATAAGGAACACTATTAAATATGTCGCTAAGTATTATTTGTAAATATACGCGTATCATGTTTCCGCAAGGAAGCGAGGAAAAATTCATCATTTCGTAAAATGTTCATTGCATTATCTTCTTTTCTTACAGTTCCTTTTAGTAAATATATTGTATTCAATCAGACATTTTCGTGGCCTGATGAAATACGAATCCATAACAAATTATACTTACTAAACATTATTTAAAACGCGAATTTATAGGAAGCTTTTATTACTGTAATGAATTTAATGTCAATTAATAGCCTTTTTTTTGTTCGTATGTACATATAAAACTTGCTACAATATAGAGACCGTAAACTGAAAGTAGGAAACTGATATAAAGTAATTTTTAAAAATATTGTATATAAGTACAATGAGATCATGAAAAAGTGAGTGTTTCATTAAGAAAAGTAAACTTTGCAAAATAATGTAGGATATGCAACAAAATGACAATGATTAGAGAAATTTTACGACATAAGTGCCTGTGGCAATTCGTATAAACCACCACTAATCAGTGACTATTCATATATTTACAAGAAATTCAAGAATTAATAAAGATAAAATGTGCAATATATAAAATAATTGAAATGCGTAATTGAAGATAAAAGTCCGCATGATTTTTCTAGATTTCAAAAAATGTTCACACATTGGGCAAACATATATTAAACTGTACACGATATGTTTCCTTTACATTATCTTAATTGTCACAGAAAAGTCATGATGTATTTTGAAGCGTAAAAATTACATTTATACCATTACTCTACCTATCAATGTGTGTGAAACATTGCATGTAATAGATTTGATTTCATTCTGAAATTCATAAATGAAATAATTTAATTTAGTAACTATATTTACAATGAAGCTTTAGAATAAGTTGTATTATAACACAGTCAAAACAGTGCAGGTTGTCTGAGTTTCAAACTGAAACTCAACAATAGTATTGGACTGTACGATAAAGTCATACTCATTCTTCCTAACTGATAACAGCATATATTGCAATTCTGTTATATGTGCGAAATTACAAAATGTTCTTTACTCAATTGCCCAAAGGAATGATTGCATCCATCTATTGTACCTGCTTTGAAACTCAAATTGCCTTAATGACAATTATTATACATTGTAAATATAGACAATACAATACAATACAATACAATACAATACAATACGAGTTTAAGAAATTAGAAAATAAGATATAGTATAACATTTTGATGTGCTCATTTGGACGAACTAATTTAAGGCATACAGAGATGTACTTTCTAGTAATCACACATACTGTATCTACCATATTTATGCGAGTAGTTGCATAAATCGTTCCTTTTTTTGTGCAGTGGCAGCTAAACTGACTAGTTCTATTATTATTTGATAATAGAAGCGATATATAAAATTTGTGTTGTATACAATAAAGTTGATTTAGACTCACTGATCTCTCATATTCTTATACTGATCCTAATGAAAATCATGTAATAAATTAATCATTTTCATTTATTATATAAAAAAAGGACAATTCCACCAAAGGATACATTTCTGTATAACAGAATTAATAATATTCATAACATATATTTATAATGTATATTTCGTAATAAAAGTAATTTTACTTACAAATTGACAAATGTAATCAAATAAAAACGATAATTATAACCGATAGATCTATTTAAAAAAAAATTAGGACTTCATATATAATTGAAGATGTGTGTTTTAAAAGTCTAAAAAGAGACCAATATTTTCATTTAATAGTTCTATTTGATCAGAAAACAAATTACACGCGTGAT
Source organism: Cerceris rybyensis (assembly GCA_910591515.1). Lineage (NCBI taxonomy): Eukaryota > Metazoa > Arthropoda > Insecta > Hymenoptera > Crabronidae > Cerceris > Cerceris rybyensis. The sequence goes on from OU342790.1 coordinate 15,510,831, forward strand.
CACATAATATTCATAATATACATTAATTTCGTACTCGTCATAAATGTACACTTTACGTTAACTTACTAAAATACATACAATAAATATTCGCACAGCCTGTTTACCAATGATATAATCGAATGTAAATGACAAGAAAAATGTACATACACTTTATATGAAATAACGAAATGCCATTCATTAAAAATAAATGATTGTATGGACAATATTAAGATATTCAAATCATCCATTTGAAGTAATGTAGTGAATGAGTATATGCATTAAAACAGGTACTTAATGTAATTTCAAATAAAACCTTCACTTAATAAAATATAGTATTCCCATTATTTTTTCTCTTTTAGAAAATAAATGCTGTCTTCGTATTACGCTCATGCAAATGATATCTTCATAGCATTTTGGCATTTGTATACAATTTCGTAACATCTGCTTTGAGTTCGATGTATTTAATTAGTATAAACATTTATAATTTGATTTTAGTAATCTATCTTGTTCCAGATGTTATAAATAATTTCTTTATATTTATTATCGTATAATACGTGGCTCCTTAGTGTATTTTAATGTTATTGTAGATTATAGATTTTTAATAAGAACATCCATAATATTAATTCTAAATGTGTGTATACACACACCCACACACATTTTGACTTCCAAGTAAAGTTGTAACAATAATTTTTCACTACTGTTCCCAAGTGAAATATTAAATTTTATTTATATGTTTATATATCTATCTATATATGTATATACACGAAATTTGTAAGTGGAAATTTGATGATCTCGTAAGTGTATGTAAATTCTTATAAATCTTTCTATACAAGTTATTCCTTTAATGAATACATGATTATTATATTAAAAACAGTCACAATTGAGAAATTCCAATGTACCATTCTAATGCACATGGATCTACAGTATTACAAGAAGTAGAGATTCTGATTAGTTATTTTCATACTTGTCAAATTATTAATCGAAATTAATAAAGATAACTCCAGTTGAATTAATTTCTTGTCAAAACAACAATTCAAAACATGATGTGTTTTTATTAAGTTTTTTGTCAATTATAAATAAAAAAAGAAATTTATAATTAAGATAACTACTTATAGATGAAAATTTACCAGTAAAATGAATTATGGAGAAATTCTGCAGTAGATTTATACAGTGTTGAAGCACTTTGTCTTAATCCAGTAAATAATGACACTACTCCCTCTTTCTCCTCCTCCGGCTCATCATTTTCTGGCAAATAATCGGGCAAATCTTCGTTATTATCGTCATTGTTTCCTGTATGTACCTACAAATTACAATAAATTTAATTTGTGGGAATCATAAAGAGGAAATAGTATATTATGTAAGTATGCCACTTACTAGTTTAACAAGGTATTCTTGATTAAATTTATTTCTTGCTACTAATCTTGCTTCCATGTTTTTTGTATTTTTCTGAATAATTTCTGCAATTTGTTTTGCAGTGACATAACTTAAAGTACGCATAGTAACACGTTGATGTTCAACATCAACTACAAGAGACACTAATCCATCAATTCTAATTAATGTTGCCTCCAGCTCACCACGAGTTTCCTATTTTATGTAAGCAATTAATGAAATATTTTATTTAATAATCCACATAAACTTGAAAAAAAACAAATAATTAATTTCTCATACTTACAGGCAATAAGCCATGGATGTGTAATACAATAACGTGTGTTTTTAACTTTTTAGGCTCAATAACTCTTCTACATCTACTACGTAAATTATATATTGGTGGTTTCATACGTTCTATGTCATCTTTTATACATTGTGCTCGCTTAGCTATCTTTGGTTCATCTAAACTGTATTTGTTTATAACTGCATCTAAGGCTTCACGAACTCCAAATGTAGAAGTTATATGCACATAGTTATCCACGTTTTTTATAAATAATTCCAAAATGTCTAAGCTCACATCAATAATTTCGAGATCAGGAGTTTCTAGGACGTATGCTATATAAGATAAAACCGTTTTATCCTGAAATTAAAAGGTTATGATAACAACATATTTCTAATCCAGTACAAAAAAATTAAACTTACCTTTAGGATTGTGTCATGATTTGCAATATCATTGGCTAATTTTTTGTATGTTTCGAGGGTTGCTTTTATATGTTTCGGATCTACAGAATCGTCCACGTCCATTGTTTAAATTCACGATATTAATATAAATCTGACTCCATGCAACTAAATGAGAAAGAAATATTTTGTTTCACGATTTATACTACTACTTTCTTTATCGTTTCCATTGATAATTATATAAAAATTAATGAAACCGTTGTGGTGTTTTTATCTTATTAAATAATCGATCACACGTTCCACGTTTTTCAACGATCAGATGTATATAGTAATGTATATCTAATATATGACAGATATTCAAATAGTATAGGCTTTAAACTGTTCATTGGTTCAGATGTCGAAAGTAAAAGTTAAACTAGAATCTAGGTATTATTTAATGTACAATTCTACAAAAATGTAGTAATTTGCCTAAAATATATTTTGTGAGTATTCTTAATAAATAAATTTAAAAAATTGTATTATTAACAAATGATACAAGAAAAAATTAAGTGATGCAATATTAAGTTCGATGAAATTTTATCAGCTGTTTATGAAAACCAGCACACGAGTACCATGAATGCAGTGCTCGGTAAATACTTAGGACTTAGAGTAATCATATGTTGCATGCTTCAATTAATTAAATGGGCTCATTTCACAAATATGAGAAAACAAGAAAGTGTGTATAAAATGTTGTGTATCATATACGTATATACATTCATCATATAGATGCTACGTATTAGTATATATATATAATGCACATGCGTAATTCATGAAGACAATCTGTAGTAGTATCACTTTCTGTAGTAATAGCCGTAATAGTATGCTACTGCCAGCTGCTGCCAAATTGTTTCGATGACGCGCATATTATGGCGCACTAGCGAAACTGGCGTTTGTATGACGTACTAAAATAACATGGTCGACATTTGCTCTATCAGCTACCAACAGCACAATACTCGTATTACCTGTCTAATGAATTTCTCCTTCATTTTATTAAACCGAGAATTTTAGACATTTAATAGTGACATATTTGTACTTCTAGAAAGCAATCCATGTATTTAACGATCTCCAATCGAGTAGCGAGGGTATCAGGGCAATAGAATTATACGATACGTAAAGTGAAAACTTATAGATAACATATTTTCGAACACATTCACATAAGTGATTGTTGCAAGGTGTGAAGTGTATACCAAGTGCTAGAACAATGGAATACGTACTAATAAAAGATATACGGCCGGGGCAAAAAAACATTAATGTAGTGTTTATTGTTTTGGAAGTTGGTCATCCTACTATCACCAAAGAAAACCGCGAAGTTCGAACATTCAAAGTAGCAGACAATACAGCTTGCATGAATGTTTCAATTTGGGATGAGCCTGGTCAACTTTTGGTACCAGGGGATATTGTAAGATTAACTAAAGGATATGCATCCGTATGGAGACACTGTTTAACGTTATACTCTGGAAAGAATGGAGATATACAAAAAATTGGAGAGTTCTGTATGGTTATAAATGAACAACTGAATATGAGTGAACCGAACCCTGCGTTAGCTCAACAGTTGATCAATCAAAGTGGATCTGGCCCACCTGGAAGTAATGTTAACAATAGCATCACCAATAATGGGAATGCAAATAGTATTGCTGGCCAACCTGGAAGACAGCCTTTGGTATATACTATTACCTTTACTTTGAACTTTATTTGTATTACTAATAGCACATTATTAATAGCAATTAAAACAAATTCAATAATATAAGTAATTGAATATGTTTATTAGGCCATTCAAGCTAATTCAACACCATCAGCTACTGGCACAGCCAGTAGTTCAACAACAGCAAAAAGTGGGAATGGCAATAATGGTAACAGTGGTGGAAATAGTAGCAGTACTTCAGGAGTCTCTGGTGGTTCTGCCAGATTTACTGGTGATTCTCCAACAAAACCGGCAACTACAACAAAGAGTAATTCACGCGGACGTGGAGGATATAGAAATGGTGGTCGCAGTGACCGGAGATAACACACAAATAAGAAATTGCTAATTATTTATGTGTAATAAGTGACTGATTATATTCAGGACAACTGTAATATACTGTTTTTCTAACACTTCTGTATATGAATATGGTTATTCGTGAATTAATTACGTATACGAAATAGTCTCTTTGGAGTACTTGCAATGTCATGACTTGAGGATGTATTCATTAGTGAAGGTAAAACAAATTGATTTTACCGTTCATATCATCATATTTAAATGTTTAATATTTTACATAAATTTGTATTTTAAACGTTTCCTCAAATCATGACAGACTAGTATACAAATTTCAAAGATATTCTGATAAACTAATGTTAGATGTAATATAAAATGTATAATCTGCATTTCATCAGTAAATATTTTTATTTGATAGTCTTATAAGATATGTTATAGCTAAAAATCCAGGACTATTCGTGTAAGCTTATTTCACATTGAGTAAATAGATAAATGTTTTTATTAATTTTATGCGAATTTCTTTATGCACAAATATTTTTGTTTCCTATAGTTTTCAAGTTATTTGAACATTTTTTACGTTCAGCCCTACTTACTCAGTGTGAATTTTGCTAGAAATTAAAAGATATAATCATGTTTGAATTGATAATATTTGTATTTTCATCAAATTTCAGAAAAGGTTGAATGAAATTGTACAGAAAGTTGACTTCTTCACCTATCTATTTCTTTTGAAATACCAAGAATTAACTTATTATTATTAGATTTGCATTTATTTGTTCTCTTTTTGTATTTATTTTCTATATGTATAATAAATTAAGTTTTCTATAGCCAATAATACTTCATTAATTCAATATTATTAAATATTTTTTCTTAATTGAAATTAATTCATAAGCATTAGCTTACAAATTTATCTATATTATATATTATTTTATTTTATATTTATGTATTTTTAAGAACAGCTGTAATCTACAATACAATGTATTGGATGTATTGTTTTATATCTGTGTACCCTGTGAAAGCGTATACACATTATATATATATATACATACAATTTACATACAAATTGCGCTGACGACAAGTTTATCTCGGAAAGGGAAAAACAGAAATGTTTCCTAAAGTCTTGCCAACTTAATAAAGAAATTTATCGTAGCTGTAGATATAAATGAGATAAAGAAACTGATAAAACAAAGTTTGCTGGTTTGCTGCTCATTTGTGATATTTCTTTTCCAGATGTATAGTGTTTAGGTTATGTTTATACGTAGGTGTTTAAATTTTTATTGTATCAGTAGAAAGGTAAGCAGATGCTGTAAACATTTTGCGATTTATCCATATCTTTTGAGACATGTATAATTTCGAAATGTCATAAATTTCCAGAAGGTACATCGCAATGATAACGTCGTTATCATGGATGTTTCAATCATAACACGTTTGATTCAGTAACAGATGTATAGAACGGTTCATCGAATGTAATGATTTACTAGCATTTTTTATACGTTTGATGGACTTTAAGGCGGTACGTTTAACGCTCATTTCTATACAGATATACGAAACTCTTCTATTTTGTTATTATGTCATTTGAATTTTTTATATCTAATGCTTCTGTTTATTACAAACAGTATGAAAAAAAACTAAGGATAATATTTCTAAATGATAAAGAATATGTTTTTAAGATAAATGATTTTTACTATGATTTAAATGGATTTGGGTATTTATACTTATTGTCTTTGTTATATCTACTGATTAAACCTTTGATTTTCTTATATCATATAATTATATCACACACTATAAACATGCATATAAGTTGAAAATTTATATTTGCAGATTACTTCCTTTCAAAGTATGACAAGGCCACATATAAAATATCAAATCGCAAAAGATGCAGATGATACGTCAGACCATTTTCCTCAACATACCCAAGAGCTTCCAAATACACCTAAAAAGGAAGCACCATTTTGGAAAAAAGCTTTCCAAGCAACTGTTCTAATATCCATCTATTTTGTTTTATCCATAGGTCTAACATTTTATCTTCAATGGCTGTATAATACATATGTAAGTGAGAATTTTGAAAGTATCATTATAAATGTATTAAATGTATTATCATACATTTTCTTTTACTCCTTCTTTAGGGTGTTCATTTTCCTCTTAGCGTGGTGATATGTCATTTAATTACCAAATTTTGCATTTCTGCATTAATACGATGTGTCAAAGGATGTTACAAACGGCAACAGCAAGTGAAACTTGCTTGGCAGAATATAATATGGATAATTATTCCAGTAGGTATAGCTAGCGGACTTGATGTTGGCTTATCAAATTGGGCACTGTCACTAATTACAATGTCCTTGTAAGTTATTTTAAAACAGTTAAATAATAAAGTACTTTTATCTCCTATTGCTGAATGATATCAATATATTTACTAATAAAATATATTTTAGATACACTATGACAAAATCAACAGCTATTGTTTTCATCCTTGGATTTTCCATTATTTTTAAATTAGAGAAGAAGGTAACAGTAGTTTTACTTTAGGATAAATATTTATAACAAAATTTATCACACATATATACAAAGTAAAAATATTTTTATAGTCTTGGTCATTAGTGAGTATAGTAGTGTTGATAGCAGGGGGCTTATTTATGTTTACATATGAATCAACACAATTTGCTCCCCTTGGATTTATAATCTGCCTGTTAGCATCATTCGCAAGTGGCATTAGATGGACCATGGCACAATTAATTATGCAAAAATCGAAATTGGGGCTTAAGAATCCAGTTGATATGATATATTATATGCAGCCATGGATGTTGCTACCTATTATACCAGTGACATTATGGTTTGAAGGTGAAAATTCATATAAATACAATTTTTTACTTTTCCACATAATACATCCAAGTAACAGGAACAAATATTTTCTACAGTTATGTTAAACAGTTCATTTTACTTTCTAGGACATCACTTATATGAAAATTTTCGAAGTACAGATTGGACTAATACCCAATCGATTTTGGTTACTTCATCTGTTATAGTTGGAAGTGCTGTTCTAGCATTTCATATGGAAGTTATGGAATTTTTAGTTGTCACATATACTTCTAGTTTAACTCTTTCAATTACTGGCATACTGAAGGTAAATAAAAGATTTATTAAATGTTATACGAGGTGTTTCAAGTTATGTATAACAGTGTTTTATATTGCAAAAAATTGTTAACAGGAAGTATGTACACTTGTTTTGGCCTTCCAATGGAAAGGTGACCAAATGAGTGGCCTCAATTTTATGGGATTGTTAATGTGCCTTGGAGGGATTGTAGCTCACGCCGTTCACAAAATATTAACAAACAGAAATAAAAAAACTGAAAATGAGATTCAATTAAATTCATTTATGAATGAAAATTTGAAAATCGAAGAAAGGACAGATACATTATTGATGCAAAAATCGACCTCTTTGACAAATCTTTTAAATGCAGACTTTAGTTCGGATGAAGAAGCGGGTAAAGACTGTGAAAATTCTTCTCAAGTATTGTCTAATATATTGCAACGCCGGGAACAGTAAATTGCAAAATTTTGTTATCAGTGTTTACATATGCTATGAAAAACATTCCAAGTCAGTATATGTACTGCTTAATATATTTCATATTTTTGAATACAAATTATATTAAATTATACTGCAAATTCCTTATGTTTAATATTGTTATACTTTTTGCTATTTATCAATTTAGTACTGCACTATTATTATAAGATTACCACACTAATTACATATAAAGTAATTTTGGAATATATGTAAGTATGTGTATTCCTGTCATGTGCTTGGCTTCTGTTAGGTGTCCGATTATATTATAATGCATTTGACAGCGTGTTGATGTGAAAAATCTGAATGTATTTAAATCATTCACATAAGGCGAGTATACGTAATTTTAGAGAAGTATTAACACATTGTGTGCCATGGGGTTGACCAACGCTATTGAAATCAATGAAATTTTAGATGACTTTTAAATTGTAATATTTGCATATTGGTCTCGAGAAGTTTTGTTGTCTATATATCTATTCATGTCTTTAATGTTTCTGCTTCGTAAAGATGTGATTTTAATAGAAAAAGTTCCATTTCAGTAGAAATGAAGAAAATTGGTGGCATTCAATGTGTTAATATCATTAACTGATGTTTATATTTTTTCAGTAAAAAGTAAAAATGTGTAGAAATTAATTGATAAAACAGTAATGATTTTCAGTGTGTAGAAAAAATGGAAAGTACAGTTGCATGAACGCCATGCGGTTAACAAATTTATAATACATATTCAATATTTAAACAGTGTAAATACTTACGCGATTCTCAAATCTTAGTTGTCATAAAAAGTTTCAATTCTTTTCGGTAGTTCCTTATATGAAAGTGGCATAATCATGTCTTATCGAGTAATAAGCAGTACTTTCTTTAACATTTTAACGTCTGTCTTATTTATACAAGATATTTTTATAATATTAAAAAAATAGAATTAAAAAGGCGCACATTATAATGGAAATTACATTTTCGAATCCGCTTACAAATTTTTGTCATATGTTAATACCAAACGATGCATACGCATTTTCTACTGCATTAATTATAATTTTCCGAAACGAGATTTTACGTAAGACTGTAAATTTAATGTGAATTTTTGAATTTATCCGCAACAACGTGTACAGTTATGAAGTATGCAATTAAAAAACACTGGTTAGTGTTTTTTGATACATGTAAAAGTAATTTCATGTAAGCATTTAATTATACTTATATTATTTTATGTGATATTAATTTTATTATGCAATCTACAACATTACTTGTATAATAGTACTGATACTGTAATATCAAAAAATAAGTAAACATATTTAATACCAATGTCCTCATACTGAGGATTCTGTGATCCTTTATTTTATAATCTCAGAGTGCACATAATAAATTTTGCATACATAAACATGATATTTTATCATTTCTTTACTTTTTAAATAACATACATTATAAACTTTGAATATAGTAAGAAGTATGAGATAGGATTGGATTTCTACAGTTTTGCGAAACTTTTCTAAATATATTATTACACATGTTAATATAATTGCTTGTATGCTATGCGAAATTGAACTGCAAGGAAACAGAATACATGTGAAAATAATATAGGACGACAATGATTTTGTTATTACTGGAAAATATATTTCAATAAAAAAAAACGTGGAAACTGCTATTCAATTTGAATAAAGTCCAAGGTAATTAAAAATAATAAAGTAAACATATGTTTATATACAATTGTCAGTCATAATTATCGAAAAAAAGAATAAATATGTCATAGTTATACGTGTGTGTGTGTGTGTGTATATATATAACAGATTTTAATATCTATTTCAATATAGATTAATAAATAATTATCGATTATATAATTTAATAAATAGATTTATATACTCGTTACTTAGCTTGTTTAATTTGATTAGTCTTTTTAGATTTGGCTTCAATTCTGTCTTCTAGTTTATGGATTAAATCATTCAGTTCTTCCTAACAGTGAAAAACAAATTTTTTTCATTAGAAATTGTTGCTATTTCTTCGACGGAATAATACAACATAATTAATTAAAACTGTTATTCTTACCTCGCTATATGTATACATTAGAACACAATGTTTTAAAGCTTGCTTCTTTCTATGAAACAAGTGTAATGCGTGGGCTAAGCAGTAGACGCTATCATCTTGTGAATTACTAACCAAGGAAACAAATAAATTAGCTCTGCACGTTTCGCATTCAAAATCACCGTCGTCTTCTTTCACTTTCTTGCCCTTTTTACGTTTTTTACTATCTGGTAAAGGCAATCTTTTTGTATTGGTAAGACCCACGTGGTCTAGCTGTTGTCGATAATTTATTTCTCTTTCGCGAATTTTAATTACACTTGGAAGTATCTGTCGAAAAAAAATATTTCCTAGTTTAATATTTAGATTACTTATTGTTTCCCATCATAAATACTGGTATTTACCTGTTTTAATACGTCTATGTGAGATCGTGAATCGTTAATAATATTAAATAACAATCTTTCAATTGAAAATATTGATGGTTCACAACTATCCTGTATATCCTATAATTACAGTTAATGAGTATAATTCAAATATCTCCTATGAGATAAATGTAATAAAGATATTCGGTTTAATAATCTTATTGATTTGATATGCGATACATTTTAATGTATAACTTACTTTAAATACTTGCTCGCCAGTTTCCAGCCAAGACGGTTGTGCGAAATAAACACTTTCCGATACTACGTAACCAGTACATATGCTTGAAGTAAATGCTTTGGGAAATACAATTATAAATTGTCCTGGTTCTTGTACAGTTTGACATAACGACACACCATTACTAACTAATAATTCTGGAGGAACCATAGCTGTATCAGACGGCAGCCATATGGTTTTGTTTTTACAATACCGTGGTACCATTTTTGACAGTGCTTCTCTGAAATTATTGTTGTGTTCATCGGGTATGCCGTACCAAATTTTTTTAGCGCCTGTATGCAAATATTCTATCCACGGTAACCCATGGGGATCGCGATACCAACAACAAGCACTAAATAACATACCAACGTGAAGTGTCGGTACTGTCACACCTATAAATAATATTTATCTATTATACTTTGGTAAATATATTTTAATTGTGTGAAAATTTTGACAAATTTTCGTACCCATTATTGGACCTAAAGCTCTTAATACTGATCCCGCATTATTAGTAAGTACTTTGAGATTCCATGGATGTCTGGCAAATGGACTGTTTTTAGCAACGGAGAATCCAAAACCATGACCGCTCGAATCAATACTTGCTGCATGTACGCAGACATGTCGCTTTTTCTCTGCAACATGTTTCCAAAATGCATTTTCTACATCATCAGCAGAAGCTCCTTCACTCTCGTTGCCAGATCGTTGATTTTCACCAAACCACATGCGTTGAGTATTTCTCGCAATGCGATAAAATGCATTTAATGGCATATTTCTTCCCTAAAAAGTAATATAATTTATAAGATACAAATAATGCTTCAAGCTTCTATGTACTGCTTTGGATTGATAACATCAGATTCATACTTTGACTATGCATTCTTCAATTTCATCGGAACTATCGTCATCCTCTTCTTCATCATTATCATTTGAAGGTGCATTTTGTCTTTGTAATGCTTTGCTCTCTTTCTTCATCCATTCAGCCTCGACTTCGTCAAATAATTTACCTCGTTCCTCTATAAAAGAGATTTGTATTGTCATATTTTTATATCTTAGGAATCCAATAGGTATATATGAACATTTTTATGTATACCTGGCGATAACGTATCATATGGCAATAAATATTTACAATAAATATCATCTAATTTGGTTACGCGGTCTTGCGCTGATTTAGGTATCTTCATACCATCTGCTACTTTTTGCCATTTCTTTTTTTCGATAACTTCTTTCAATCCACCTAAACTTTGAACTGTTTGATACAGATGAGGTAAATCAACTTCCATACCTCCAATCTGCAAGATATATACATAAATAATAAATAGTTCTTAAGAACGAAGGTTCATAACAAACTTGTATTTACCCATGGTGGATGTGTGAGTGTTATACTTTGAGTAGCTAAATATTTCTTTATTGCCATCATTTCTTTCACATTTGGACCCCATCTATGAAGCATGCGATGAACATATTGATTATAGGCAGTGAAACGCATATCGTCCGATACCTTACATTCTGGCTGTAATTTGAAACCAAAAATGGTATGTTTAGTCTTTACGGATATATGTGGTTAAGACGAAAAATACTTACTTTAAAATTCGGTGGTGGTACAACTCGGCATATTCCAAACTTCTCTGCAACTGATCTTATTTTGTCTATGTATTCCAAAGGATCTTGAAAATCTTTTTCAGAAGGATGAAATGTTGGTGCTTGTACTAGACGAGCTTCTTCATTTACATTTTTTGCGCTTGGGAATGTAACATTATTAGTTGGAGAACAAACTTCTATATTCTTTTGTTTAGCTTTTGATTGACACCTAAAACAAAAGAGTCACAAATTATATTAAATGAGAAATCGGCAATAAGAGAACAAATATATTTTTTATACGCTAAGCATATGTAAGAAAGGATTGAAAATGCATAACTTCACCTTTTTCCATTTTTACTAGAATCAATAGAAGTTTTTCTTTCTCTGGAAGTTTTCGGAGATTTTGTTAATTTCTCTGAACCTGCAAATCCTCCAGTTGCATTATTAAGCCGATTTCCAGTTTGTATTATATTTTCAGTTTTAGATGGAGAAGGTGGTGGAAATTCGGGATTAGTTATGTTAACAACAGAAGCTATATTTGAAGATGTAGACGGTATTGCTTGGTCTGCAGCTATTATAGTGTTTGGTGGTGTACGAGTTGTAGGTTGAACTGTACCCACAGGAGGGCATCTTGCAATTGATGATGGTGGTTTAGTAACTAATTTTGCTCTTAATAAAACTTTTTGATTAGGACCATTTGGACCCTCAGTACCAAGCTTAACAGCCACTCCTTGTATTAATTGTTGCCCTTGTACTAAATTCGGACCATTTCTTGTAACAGCTTGTAAAGGTATGTAAAACAATTGGCCATCATTTTCATCGTCATTTTCATTATTACTTTCAGTTTGAGTAGATATTTCAGTACTTTTCTGTTGGTTTAAATCTCCATCTTTTGTTTGTTCTGATTCGTTTACATTGTCATCAAGATTTACTTGTACTGCAATGGAGGCACTACAATTCACATTGCTCCAAGTTGTCGTAAGTTTATCTAATGGTAAAACTTGAACATTGGCCAAGGTAGCAAAATTTTTAGGTAACTCGAATTTTTTTACATTCAATGTCCCACTTGATGTCTCTTTGAATTCATTTTCAGTTTTTGCATTTATATTATTAGATACCTTTTCATTGGATTCTGGTTCAAAATCATCTTTCGGAGTTTGATCTTCAACTTTAATTCTTTCAGTGTCTGATACAGAAGGAATTGCATTTGGTTTATTAGATTCACGAATTTTCCGTCGAAAAGGAGTATTAACAGGAACTTCTGTATCACTCTCAAATGCATAGACACTGCTTTCATTATCTGGAGAAAATGCATTTGCATTAGGAGTTACTGTTTTACGTTCTTTAACTTTTGGTAAAAATGGTTTTCTTGGCTGAAATATTGGTTTCTTTTCTATCTGTAATTTTTTTTCAGCAGAACCGTCTACCGAGTTATGATCTGATTTTGATACAGTGTCGCTATCTTCTCCAAGAGATAGTTCTTTGTTAATTTTTCCATTTCGTCCTTTAATAACATCTTTAGTATCTGTATTGACTTTGCTAACTGTGGTAGACTCAATTTGTGGTTTTGCATCGACGGGCTGCAGATCTGTGATAGCAATGGGCATATATCTATTTTGTATGCCGATACGATCTTTCATATTTGCTTTCTCGGCCAATTTGGAAAGTGTTACATTCACTGGTCTTACTAAGTGCTGAATTTTTGTCGAAATAGACAAATGTGAAACATCCGCCTTTTTCTCGCAAGCATCGTACCTAAAACCAGATACATTCTCTACTTCCAATTTATTTTCTTCCTTTGCAAATGAACTTTCATTCAACCATTTTTCGATTTGTTCAGTTGACATGTTTACTTTTTCTTTTCGTATATGTAATGTTGACAAAGACATATCTATAACATTTGCAGGTGGAATTTGTGTTTCATGATTACAATCTTTATCAATATTTACTACTGAAGACGTCTGAGTTTCAACTTCGGTCGGCAATTCCGGTACTACTTTGTTATCCTCTTCAGATTGAACTTGGTTTTCATTTGGTAATGTTATTACTAAAACTGATCTATCTGGTGAGTCTTCGCGTTTTTCATCATTTACAATTAATGTGCTCAACTTCTGGCTTGTATCTTCTACTTTAACATTTTCCGATGGCTCTCCTTTTTCTTCTTTCACAAGAAGATTAGCACTGGCATGTGTTTGACAGGAATTCAAAACTTTCGATATCGCTTTCTTTGTAAATCCCCGAAAGGATTCTTCATCATCAGATACCTTTGACAAATCTAATTTGGCAGAACTTTCTTCAACAGGATGTTCATTTTTGTTCTTTACTTTGCTAATAGTAGTAGAAACATCTTCATTTTGTTCAGTAACGTCCTTCTTCCTTTTCAATTTATTAAGTAACATTCCTAAAGTTTCTTCATCAGAATCGCTATTTTCGTTAGCAATAACTTTTACTTCCTTCTGTTTTGTCGTATTATTTTTATCAGGCAATGTTTTATTAACATTCTGTTCACGCTTACGTTTCATTACGAACTTTTCTTTACCTGGTTTTACACTATTATTTATTTGTGATTTGGGTTTATTATTAACATTATTCTGAATTTCCATTCCAGATATTACATTTTTCGATGAAGATCTAAGATGACGACTTACAGGCTTATTTAATTTCCCTAAACTACGACGCGTTACCGGCCTCGTATTATTAGTTTCATTAGAACTTACTGATTCTTCATCACTGTCTATTTCACAGTATTTCTGAACCCTCATCAGTCTTTTACTTTTAAAAATAATTTTATTCGCTTTATTTTTATCAACCTTTTTATTGCATCCATTGCTAGTAGAGTAAAGTTTGTTATCTTTGTTTTTAGTAACTGATTTCGAAATAGTCTGCTTTACTTTTGCTTTGATTTCATTTTCCGTTTGGGTGATCTTACGTGCATTTGGTAATTCGGGAAAACTGTCCATGGAGACATTATCATCATTTTCTAAATCAGGACTTACTAGCTTTCTTCCAAGAATTTCCATGTACACTGCTGCTGCCTCTTTAGTTTTTCTCGTGGGCCTTCTACAAAGATTTTTTGGAGAAATTGTTCCACTATGAGAACGAGTTATTCTTCTTAGTTCGGATTTGCTTCTTGTACATATTTTCTTCTGTACATTTTTTTGTACTGTACGTTTTATCTGTGTTGTTGATTTTTCTGATGGTAATTCTTCTTCATCTGATGATGACTCCCCGTTTGATGTGTCACTATTTTTTTGCTTTGCAAGTACTTTTTTCTTTGGTTTAGATGGAACAACTTTTGTCTTTGAAGCTGCTTTCTTTGTTTTGCTTGAAAGTACACTACTTCTTAAACCAAGCCTTTTGGTCTCAATTCTTGGCAAGAATTTTCTAGGTGCCAATTTAGTCCCAGACTTCAACATTGCTCTTTCTGTACAAGATCTTGTTCTCATAACACAAGAAGTTTTGAATTTGTTTTTCATTCGTTGCTTAGCAAGACGTTGTTCCTGATACTTCTTTTTAAGTGCTTGTACTGTTGTTGTTGTAGTTTTAAACGTGGTAATGTTTTTTTGTATTGTATTGCACACCTTTTTCTTATCTGTAATAACAGACTTTACTTTGATAACATTTTTCTGACTTGAATCTGACTTCTGATTTTCATTAGATGTGCTGGTTGAAGATGCAGTTTTATCTGATAATGGCTTCATTGGTTTAGGATCTGGTTTCTCTTTCTTATTTCCAACATTGAAGAAATTCAAGCTAGGTGGTAAAATTGATGTTCCTAATTAAGCAAACAAAAAATTAATACATAAATTACAAAGATAAAAATTATATCTAAAGATAACTAATAATTTAGAGACCTCTGAAGCATAAAAATGTTAGGAAATCTTCAGTATTCGGGCGTTTATGAGTTATTAACTCAGTTATAACAGTTGGTTTAGTTTTCTCCTTATCCTTGATAGGTGTATGTGAAGGATTAAAAACTGTTGTTGCACCTTGTGCAAATTTCCTTTGTGCATGTACTTTAGTTCTACAATAAAAAATATAAGTACATACGAAATATAAATCAGTAAAATAAAGCATCACAGTTGTGCAATGGTTTAATCAGATATATGAAAATATAATATTAAATCGAAATACCTTTTTGGAGACTCAGTAAGTGGTTCCATAAGATCCACCAAATCTCCTTCCTTCCTTTTTCTTTTGTCATTTCGGCTCAGAACCATTTTTCAACTATATAGAAAGGAAATTTATGTTAATACTGGTTAATATTAAATAAAAAAAATCATTGAACACATACCACTATTGATATTTAATAAAAAAAAAATGCATATATATACATATATACATACATATATATATATGATCATTGTCTTCACTTTTACAAGTAAATGAATACTAAAAAATGTTACAATTTAGGAAACAAAAATGTATGCATTCCATTGCAAATATGGGGAGAACTACTATAAAAGAAAATTCGATATTGTCAAAGTCTGTAATATGCTTACAATGGTTCTAAGTTTTAACAAATTTGTTCATTAATTAAAAGTAAACGAACATTACGAATGTATTACAAGCACTGCACATCTGCTTCGTATTCGCACTGATCTACACATTTGATAAATGATTGTTTATTGTGTCAAACGGGATTAAATACCACGCTCTGATCTATGATTGAGATATACATAGATATGCACTATAAAATAATATTGATTTCTCAAGTCTTATCCTCATTGTACAGAATCAGGGAGTCAAGTCAAGGGGTACAAGTCTCTGTGTTAATCACGTTTACATAGTTGTAGTACTCCTCGTGTTCCCAGGGGACTCTGTTACTTGTGTAGTTATACGCTTTTATAGGTTCATTTATTAATCAACGTATATACAGAACATAATACAACTGCACAGATGAACGAAAAAATTTTCGTATCAAAGTCACGTTGAATTTCAAACGAAAATATTTGCTAAAACTCGTTCAACATAATCGTATCAAAGCGTTTTATAAGAACTAACTAACAATGAAGCTTGTTCTGAATTATTTGAATATGTGAGTACATATTTGGCAACAGCAAGGTACGCTGCGATGAATAGAACAAGAGGAAGAAACATTCATAGAGCAAATGTAATTTAGAGACTTCAGGAATATCGTCCTTTGGATGTATTGTAAATGTAAACGTTTATGCAACGTTTGAAATTAATTCTTGGGTAATTGACAATACCTTTACATTTTTTAAGCAATATAAATGCTACAATATTCCATGGAGACAAATTTGTAATTTATAAAGGTATCCAAAATCGGTAGTGGACCCGCCATCTACTAAAGCGCATATGAAACATTTATCGAAACTTTGGTCCACGATGTTCTTAGGGTTCTTAAGTTTCAAATCTTGATAAGCTAACGCGAATTTAAAACTGCCCATAACAAATTGCAATATAACCTCCCTGTCAATTCTTGTTTTCAGTGTTTATTGAAGTTCCTTAATTTACAGTATGATGTACAAATGATCTATAAAATTTATAAAACTAATGTAATTTTCAACTACATCAATATCAACGACAAATTTCTGTATACAATTGCTCATGTAAATATAAATAATCAAATCCGCAACTGTTAAGGAACTTTCAATGATTTGTAAATTACTGAAACACTTTATTTATTGATTACTTTAACGATACTACGTAATACATAATTTATCAAATAATCAGAAGTTACAAAGGTTGGAATTAATTTGCAAATGCAATAAATATAAACCGGTGGAATACTTCTTAGGAAACATAATGAATTTATGATTCAAACGAGAATTAGGTTAAACCTAAATTAGGCACATAAGGACTGACAAAATTTATCAAGCTATAATACAAATTGTATGCACAGCTTGTTAGATTATAAATTAATTTCAAATAGTAGCACTGTAAGTCATTAAAATGACTCTGGAGGATGCACAAAATGCAGCGCACAAAGCTGTGCAATTTGATAGTAATGGTCAATATAACCAAGCCTTATATTACTATAATATTGCTGTAAAGTACCTTCTACAATTGGATTCAGGTTCCTCATGCGATCAAAAATTATCAGAGTATCAGGAAAGAATATCAGTAATACAAAGCCTCAGTAAGTTTATTATGTAATATTATTAATGGTTTAAACTTTTGCACTCCAAGTACTCTTTTGTAAAAAATTGAGTGCAAGAGATTAATATCATTTTTATACAACTTTAAAAATGAAAGACAAAAGGAGAAATACTTAAAGCCATAGCAATAATGGTTTACAGTTAATGAAGAGGAACAAAAACGTCATAAAGCACAACCTTCACATTGTTCAGAGCTTCAGAGATGTAAATTTCTTCTAAATCAGGCACTTGATGCTGATGAAGCTGGCTTAAAGGATGTTGCTGTGAAACTATACACAGATGCAGCTGAACTTGGTCTTAATGCTGTGTGTAAAAATGTTCAAAGCACAGTTTAAATCATGTTTCAAAATAATTTAATCAAAATTAAGACTGAACATAATTTTAGAATATTTCATTATTATATGTTGTAGAAAACATCGGATTTAGAGGGAAAAAAGAAGTTAACGTCGCTTATTAGACTTGCTCTTGATAGAGCAGAATCTTTGAAAGGAATTAAAACACAGGAAAGTAATGATATTATTGAAACGCTTTCTAAATTACCACCTGTGCCGGAAACAAATTTTCCTGATGAATTTGCTGATGTTGATACAACACAACCTGTAGATACAGTTTCTACAAATTTAAATGATATTGATGGTAATTGTTCAAACTGTCATATCAATCAGTATTTTCCTACTTTAAAAAATGAAGACAATTCTGTAAACTTTTGTCCACTCAATATAACTTTTAAACAATTTACAGAAAAACAAACGCGTCCCCCGCTTCATCGTGGAAGCAGCGCGCATTTAAAAGTCAGCGGCGGTAGTAATAGCTACACTGATGAGGAAAAAAGGGTTTTACTCCATAGTTCTCACATTAATGATCATGAATTCGTGCCATTCATGAGTATTGATCTTAGAGAAAAATTTCAATATGCCATTCCATTCACTGATAAAGATGGATTGCTAGAATTAGCTCCAAAGCAAAAACCTGACTTCTCTAAGTGGTGCAGGCCAGAGGAGTTGTTTCCTGATCCCAAAATGCTTATAGGTCATCATGTTGACTACTACAGTATAAAACAGACTGTCAGTAAACTATGCTCTTTTAAATTTAACTACATTTATTACTTGTAGACATTACAAATTTTAGGTAGTTTCTGATTGTTCCTTTGTTGCCTCGCTCGCTGTGAGCGCTCAATACGAAAAACGATTTGGCCGTCGTCTTATCACGTCGATTATTTATCCGAAGAATAGAAACAAGGAACCGATATACAATCCTTTCGGTAACTATTCACTTATGTTAAGCTTAATATTATTGAAGAAATTATAGAGAGAGATATTTTAATAAAAATTAAATGATAAGTATTTTATATTAGGAAAGTACATGGTGAAATTACACATCAATGGAATCCCACGTAAAGTAATAATAGATGACTTATTGCCTGTAAGCCGACACAATCAATTACTGTGTTCTTATTCTAATAATCATGGAGAGCTCTGGATTTCATTACTCGAGAAAGCATACATGAAAGTAATGGGTGGATACGATTTTCCTGGCTCAAATAGCGTAAGTTCTTGGTACTCGACTCGATAATTTATAAACAATCATTAAAGTAAAATTGCATATTTTCTGAAAAAATCGTATATCTTTCTTAGAACATTGACCTTCATGCTTTGACCGGATGGATACCCGAAAGATGGGCTATAAGGCAAGGTGACGCAGATTTTAATAGAGATAGTTTATTCGATACTTTACACTCGAGGTTACATAAAGGAGACGTATTAGTCACTGTTGCCACTGGTGAATTATCAGACTATGATGCTGACAGAACTGGCCTCGTGCCTACCCATGCATACGCAGTTCTTGACGTTAGAAAAATAAATGTAAGAATTCGATAGGTAACATTTCAAGATATGAAAAGGTATTGAAAGCTTATAGCCCTCTTTTATATCTCTAGGGTGAACGATTGTTTCAATTGAAAAATCCGTGGTCACATTTGCGATGGAGAGGTAATTATTCGGAACTCGATACGTTACACTGGAACCGCGAATTGAAAGAAGCATTAAACTACGATCCTGATTCTGCATTGCAATTCGACAACGGTATTTTTTGGATAGATTACGATAGCATCTGCCGTTTCTTTGATGTATTCTATTTAAATTGGAATCCGGGATTATTCAACTACACGTATTGTATTCATCAGTATGTTAAAGAAACTGTCTTCTTATATATAAATATCAACGTACGTGATATCATTCTTAAGTCACGATTCTTATTCTAGAATGTGGAATGCCGGAATAGGTCCGGTAAAAGATGCATATAATATCGGTGATAATCCTCAATTCTTATTAGAAGTGCAAGGCAACGTTACAGGAGCTATTTGGATTCTCCTTACCAGGCATATCACAGATATTGCTGATTTCAGACAAAATCAAGAATACATAACGGTATTAGTTTATCGTAATGATGGAAAGAGAGTGTATTATCCTTGTGAGTGATAATTATTTTATTTTAATAACAGTATGTAAGACTTTATTACGGGATTTTAAAATTTTCTAGCTGACCCACCACCATATATCGATGGTGTAAGAATAAATAGTCCACATTATCTCTGTAAGATAAGACTGGGAGCTCAAAGTGACTCGCGATATACTTTAGTCATATGTCAATATGAAAAAACTAATACAATATATTATACTCTACGTGCATTCGGAACATGTCCTTTTATATTACGAAAGATACCAAACTTCTATAAATATGAAAAGGAGGTGCTGTGGTTCAATTATTATTAAATAATTACTATTACTGCACAATCGTATATAACATAACAATTAATATGATGCGAAAAGGATTTGTGTAAATATATATATATCTATCTTTAGATTACCGATGGTCAGTGGAAAGGTATCACAGCTGGTGGATGCGGCAATCATCCAACTTACCAGAATAATCCGCAATACCAATTAGTATTGGAAAGCTCTCATAATAATAATTACTTATTAATTATTTTAAAAGGACCTAAACAGTATCAAATAGGTTTTGATGTCGCGACGGTCGTATTGAATGATCCCGAAGCACCTGGTGCATTCAAAATGAAAAACTCAGGGCCATTTAGGTTTGCATTTTAATATTAATATTTTTCTTTACTTCCTACTCTTCTATTTCTATTCCTTAATGCACTATTTTAGATCTGGATTTGTCTATTTGGAGTTAGAGGATTTACCAGCAGGTACTTATCACATAACTCCTTCGACATACCTACCTGGTCAAGAGGGACCATTTTTCTTAATATGCAAATCGTCCTCTAAGCTGCAGCTTCAACGGCTTCAATAACTAATTTAAGTGACTAGAAGATGAATTAATTTTTGTTTATTATATAAAGAAATTTTAATAACGCGTTGTAAGTATAGTTATATAAAGCATTTATATGAGTGATAATTTATATAAATCGAATGTGATAATTAGAGCAGGATTATGAAGAAATGTCGAATATTTATACTTGTTAATCATTGTTAATGCAAATAATCAAAATCGCAAGATGTATCTAAAAATGATTTTTAATTATACTGAATATTAACATAATATCACAGCTGCGCAAAGGCAAAACGTTATTTTAGTAAATAGTGACTTTAACAAACAAGACAGACAGAAACAATGACGAAGGAATAATGTATCATTGGAGTACTATAAAATCTTTTTATTTCATACTTCAAAAAGTACAAATTAGTAATGAGACTAGACAACTACTGACTGTGTTATGATTCGTGGCACTGGACTTTGCTTATAATTATTATCCGCATCGTGCACATTCGCTTGGCACTTATGCAGCGAAATGACAATGTATATAGATTTCACTAATATTTTAATTTTTTCTATTTAATATTATTCTTTGTACTGTTTTTATGTACAAATAATAAATGACGATAGAAAGATTCGAATATGCTTCGCCGACAATTAATGTCAAAATAATACTAAAGAAAATACCTGCGAATGTTTTCTAAAGATGCAATGTAAATACAGTATCGGATAATTATTTTTGTAAAATACATGTTAGGAGTGATTGCATTCAAATTGAAATATAATTGAAACATAGAACAGCTTTTTAACTCCTTCGTAATTCAATTTACGTCATTACGGTTTACATATTATTTTAGAGAAACTATATTCTATAATATTTATCTTTGAAAATTTTGTCTCACATGTTTCTTACATTCTATTTTTGGATCTTCAGTTTCGCTTCATGTCATACGTGATAAATTTTACATCGCTGCACCATAATAATAGCAAAAAGATGCTCAAACGATTCACATTTCGCGTTATAAATACATACGAATTTTTAGAGGCGGTCGTTTTGCATCGCTGTAATTCATAGCACAAATAAAGTTAGTGTTAAAGTTTCATTTGACGCTTAGTAAAAAGTAAACAAAAATTAATTACTCTTATAATTACTATCGACTTTCTCAAGTAACTTTTATTACGGTAATAGTAATTATAAGTAAATAATTACGTGACACATATGAAAACAATATATAAAATAGGAATTGAATATAATGTAAATATATTTACAGAATCGGTGTTTCAGATAAATAAGAAAAAAAAAGAAAATTACAAATTATTATACAAAAGAAAATTTACATAGCAAAGAAACGTAACGTTAGATTAAAACGAAATTGTAATGAAAAGTGCAATCAATGAAACAGCATTGAAGTTATGAATATACATTCTCACTTCTTAACTATGATTCGAGTGCGTATGTACAAGGCACTATTGTCAAAAACTATAAATAAACATTTCTCTCGTTAATAATGCTGAAAACATCAGAATTACAGGATTCTCTCTAGTTGCCAAGACTGCCTTCGCGGTGTACCTAACACATTCTCTCAATTTGCTTGTCGATCCGCAATTTACAGGATTATTCAGAAATAAATTAATTAATACTTAGCGGTCCCTATATCTCGGATTACAAGCGATTTCTGCAAATCTCATAACACTTATTAAATCCCAATCACTGTGAAAATATAAAATGAAAGTAATTGAAAATGCAAGTGCTCAGTACCAATTACACATCATATACTACTCGGAATTGAATCTTACATGTAGTATCAATGCCTTATTATATTTACGATCGATAAAGTAAGAGCAGTAATTATTATTTAATAATGGTCAGCAGTTTGCAGAACCGCAACACCTAAAATATACAGAGATAATGTAACAGAATGTACTATTGTTACTTTTCTAATACATACTATTTGACAGTACGCGAGAAAACACACCTCTAATTGAATCGAAATGAATTTCGGCCTTATGACAGCATTGCAAGTTACTTACATAAAAAAAAAAGAAATCTTTGGAATGGGAATTCCCCGTTTATGTTTTTTACAATTTCCAGTGTTCGCTTCATGTATGTAATAATTTATACTTTCAAATACGATTACGTCATACTGCATAATATTCTTAAATTTATGTAATTCTGAAAATGGACCCATTTAAATCGTTTGAAAATTATGTAGTTTCCGTATGACTTATAATTACATAAGATATCAGTTGAAAAAAAGAAATTAGTACCTTTATGAAAAAAAAACTTGTAACTTTCTGTGTAATTGAAATGAATCATTGAATATTCGAGAAAAATAAAAGGGAAATTTCCTCAAATTCAAATGTACTATGACAGCTTATATTATAAGATTTTTGATTCCGATTTTTGTTCGTTCCAAGTTAAATAATTTGTTGAACCTTATGTTAAAATCATTTCCCAACTATTCAAATTTCACGTAATCCTTAATAGAAATGGACAATGATCTGTTTAAACATTTTTCTCTATCACTTATTCGAACTCGCACCATTCCTTATATCCGTTGGCTGGTTTTGATATTTTCTTATCATTCATTATCATTTTAAATAAAAATTAAGCTGTACACTATTTATATTATGATAGAAAAACAAAATTGTAAATTCGCTACAAATAGGTCTTTTACGTGAAGATTTGATTACGAACGGTGTGACGACGCTCTTTGTCGGAATTTCCATTTAAATGTTATCAAATAATTTAATATTTGTACTACCAACGACTTTAGATTTTTTAAAAATCAGTTAGCCGAAATCTAAGGGCGACTCACTTACTTGAAGAATTTATCAAAATATTCAATTCTGCAAAATTTGCTTATCGTGAATTTTATAAAATTAGATTCTTCGCCTTACTTAAATATACCAATTATGGAGTTGACTCTTATTTGTTATCAATTCAATACCTTATGGACATTTGATAGAGATTTAATAACATCTTTTTTTTTTACACGACGGTACCTGTTGTCTCGTTAAGTATTTTTCAAGATTAGAATGTTTGATTGATTTTGTAGAGCAAACGATATCTTTGCCCTTAATACTCTGCAACGAGAAACATTTGAAAATATACCTTTGTAGGGCCGAAGTAAATAGTAAATCGTATCTAATGGAAGGAATTGATTTTCTTCACAATGTAGAAGAGTATTTGTTAGCAGTATTTCTATGAATTTAACTTTTCGTACCTTCAATAATGTCGTATAAACAATGCTGATTTCTGTTAAATAATAATACTTTGAGTATTTCTAAACATAAGTTAGTCCTACTATAATTAAAGAAATTCGATTATTTACAAAAATTAACATAAATTAAAGGAGAAGGAAACTTTGCGTGTTAAAGGTGCGAAAAGTTAAGTCACTCGTAAATGTCTAGACGAAAAATAGATTTGCAAACAGATAGAAAATACCTATTTTAAATATTATATATCTTTTTCGGTAATGAATAATACAAGTGTATATTATTGTCATAGTATAAAATTATTACTAGTGATGTGACCTCCCAGTGAAATGTAAAAGAAAATTATAATTACAATGCTTCCCAATTTGTATCTCCGTTTTCATCTGCTGAATTCCGGAAGTGGTTTAGCGATTCCTTCGCTGTAAGCCTTGTGAACTGCTTCACACACGAATCTATATTGACTCTGAAAAAAAAGAAAGGAAATATAATTAAAATCTTTATAACGTTATATTAATTATATATATATGCACATTTAACACTACATTAACGACTTTATCCAACAGTTGCTTTATTTTCAGCATGTTCATTGAACAATGAAACATTTCTTTAACAATGAAACTTACAGCATTCTGTATCATCATTGCTCTTTGATCTCTCATAGAGCGCACGATATCTAAAGGATATACTGGTTGATTAGCTTCAATAAGACACAACGCTGTTTCCATCAACACTAAAACACCTGTTCTACCTATTCCAGCAGAACAATGAACAACAGCAGGCTCAACGATACCCGTTCGAGCTGCTCGCACTCGTTCTGTAAATGTCGTGAATTGTCGCCAGTCACTTGGTACCCCATGATCCGGCCAACTGCAGTATTGCATATGTGTTATATCCCTTTCTTCTCCAGTCTAAACAATTTAAAGATAATAAGTATTTTAACTATTCGTTGCGCTAAATTTATTATCAGCATATCTTTCGTAATCATGAATGTTAATTTTCAGAATGAGGCAAGAGCAATATTGTAAACGGTAATTTATAACTGTTGTCTGCAGAGAATAGCATTAACACTAGATCTATCAAGATAGTTGAAATGACGGGTTATTTTTTAAAAAAGTTTCACAAATTTGTAAAAATGCAACTTCTCTAACTTTTCACGTCAAACTTGTAAAATATAAGTGACTAAATTGATTCACTTCCTTCTGATTTCTGTTATCCAATATTTTGTACATATACTGAATTAATTTTCGATAGCTCTAGCGTTAATTGCAATTACAGATTTGTGCTTTATCAAGTTTTACTAACGTTAATGTCACGAAGTATAAATTCCCGAAATATAAAAGTATCCTCTACGTTTTCAGCCGTAGACGTAAGAGTGAGATTTCTTAACGTAAGAGTTTCGTTAAGCGCTGGCCAATATTGATGACATTTTGCTCGGCCGCGTTCAACCAAAGTTGTTAACATCACAACGAGTGTGCTCCCTGCTTCTAAAACCATTTGCCAAAAGTCAGCAACAGTGGACGACAAGGGTCCTTGTGTGGCAATGTATCGGTTAATAATTCCTGATCCTGGTATTTCCATATTTACGTAATTGGCGTTTATGTAATCTCCGTTTACGGAGCCCATAAGAATAACCCGTGTAACATCGTCTGAAAAGTATATGAAGAATCGTTTTCAAACTCTATCTTTAAGTATTCCCTTACAATAATGCAAGTGCTGAGTAGTATGGTACATTTAATATGATTAGAAGTATATGGAATCTTACACGGCGAAATATCACGGTAACGATTTTTGTTTTGATTCTCAGGCTTCTTAGATTCTAGAGATGAAAGCTCCGGATTTTTTCTATATAATTGTTCGTATTGCGCAATGAGAGCACCACTTGCAAGACCATCCGCAAGAAGTAGCATTGATTGCGCCAGTGCATCTGATCCAATAGCAGCATGAGGTGCATCCGGCACATATCTTTTAGTATATAAAAGTAATAATATGTTAATTATTTATTTTTTACCGGGAACATATTTATCGTATGTAATATCAATTGCATACCTATAAGGAGGTTCTTCTTCGGATGTTTCATCGGTACCAGCCAATGCATTGTATAAAGCATTAGGTCTTACTGTCAAAGTCAATTCGCCGGAACCAGAATCGCGAGACTGTCGTATTAAATTTACGACGTGTTCGTGTACTAATCCACTGACGTCTATTCCATTTATATAGACAACCTATTGATAACAAAAATAATTAGTCAATATTTTTCTATTATATTCCTATAAAATTGCATTAACATAGAAAAGATATTCCTTGCAAAAGTACAAACCTGATCGCCTTCGTTTAACTTTGGATAACAACGATCGGCGGGTGTATTCGGAGCTACTCTAGATACTAAAATAGGCATGTCAAGGTCTAAACCACCTTTCACATTAAATCCAAATCGGCCTTGTTCATCAGGCGTTAAAGATATCGTTACTAGTCCATCTTCCACTATCTGTAAATTGATCATATGTTTTGTAATTACGTGTACTGATAATGAAAAATTTCAGTTATAATAACATACCTGTGGAGCTGGTGAACTTGTAGGCTCGCTATAATCTGGAAGGTCATAAATATTCCTCTCAACCGTGGTATCATCATCCGCGTAGCTTAACACTCTAGATCCTAATACAGGAGAAAATGCATTGCCTTGTGTATGTGAGCTTGTTATTTCTTCTCGAAGAGATAAGAAACCGCCCTCACTACAAAAGAAAAATTAAATAAAGAAAATACCGGTTGTACAATTTGAAATGTATAAGTATTTAAGATAATTAAATTATTTTTAACTAACTCGTCACTAGGATTGCCTTCACCCCACGCTTGACGAGGTTCACGAGCTCCAAGAGATTGAACTTTATTGTCGTAAGGTCTCGGAGGTCTTCCTGGTGGCGCGGACAGTTTTCCTTTATCCTCTATGATAGGAGCTGATGTAACGCCGTGCATCAATCTTTTACTAGGTGATCTAAATAATTAATGTCAGTAAGACACATTGAATTCAAAAACGTTAGTAAGTTTTTGCAAAAATGTTAATAGACAGTACCGTATAAATGGCCTTTCCACTCTTGCTCTGTGTTTTCCGTCTTCAACCGTTTGAAACTCTGTGCGACCTGAATAAGTAAATCTGCTACTTAAGTAGGTTAGTGGAAAACGTCTTGGTCTCATTTTCGGACTGTGAAGTCTAAAAAATGTATGATGCTCGACGCATGCTTTCCATAGGTTTTTCGAACTACGATATGTCTGCATGTTGAAACCCAATAGTGTGTCGTAGTTTTCTGACTGCAATATTCGTTAGTTACTTAAATTTGTGATAAAACTTTTTTTTTAATTTGCGAAAAGTAGGAAATTTGTAGTACCTGCTCTCGTCTGAGCTGAATGAAAAACTGCTTACGTTTAAATGAAATCTTAACGATCTTTGACCATGAGAACACATTAATTTTTATACCATTTTGAAAAACTACTAGGCCTATGGACGTTACACCTAATTGTATCTCTTTGTTTGTTGTATCCTATGGACATAATAGAAGTAATTGTAATGGAACGAAAATTTTTAACAGACAAAATAGTAATATCAAATGTGCATACCCTAGCTTTATGCAATTCTACACCATACATGTCCAGCCTTTTTGCATGATCTAAAAAATTGAATTCTGCATCGGCTGGTAGTTGACCTCTAAAAAAACATAAGGAAAAATTGATTCATTCCTTACTACTTAATCTCATGATACAGTTATACGAAATTTTCGTAACAAGCGATTAACACGCTAACTGTCATGGTTACTTTTAGGATTCGAGTCTAAAAAGCCAGTTTACTTTAATCATATTACACTATTAAGTACTCTAATTGTAGTATATAATACTCGTCAAAAAGCATAGAGTATGTGTTTTTTTAAAAAAAGATCTTACGAATTATCTCGTAGCCGTGACTAACATAAAGAAGAAATTCATGCACTTTATCATACAGCGTGTCAAGCGAATGTCGCGTTCTACTAAAAAAAAAATTGCTCCAATATCTCATTACACGAAAATTTACTTATTAATGTATTTTTATGAAACATACTTATGAAGTTTATGAAGTTCCGCTATCTTTTTTTCCATTTCTTCACTTTGTCCTGGTATTAATTGTAATCGTGAAAGATATCCTGGACCATGTTCTTCTGGATGGTAATCACCCAATTCAGCTGAAGTTACATTGCAGTTGTGATTATTTCTTAAATAATTTTGCTAGTAAAATAACAATTAACACATAATTCACTTACATTGTACAGTGTAACTTGCAATAAGACAAGCTGTACTAGGTGGTAACTGTAGTTTTCCTTGAAAAATATCTCGTCTTATTTGTAAATAAAATTGGTATCTAGTGTATTCTTCCTGCAGTTTACTAGGATCTGATACGTAAAATTTGACTCTGAAGAAGAAGTGTCCACCTAAAGTAATTATCTCTATTAAACATTATAATTTAAATGTCATCAATACAAATAATACCTTAATTATTTACTATTATTACCTTTACTTCTTATTTGCTTTTTCACCAACTTGGTGGGATCTAACCATCGCTAAAGAACATAAAGTTAAAATAATGTGATTACCCAATTGCTATACAGTAGACAATTATCATGAACAGATTAAGAAATATAAAAAAATTTGTACCATTACATCAGGATTGGATACAGTTGCTGTAGCACCATTTTCAGCATACTGTAAGCCAAAGTAATCTTTTTCAACAAGTTCCAAATGTTGAAACACCAAATCTAACAGTGTTTGTCCTTTTGCTCTCTTCTGAAATTTAGATATATTTTTTTATACATATCAAGTATATAGAATATTTAGAAATTCTTTATTACTATCTGTGTAAGAATAAAAATTCTATTTCACATAATATAAACTTACATCCAGTTGAAATGTATGTTGCGTGTCATCAAGAAAAATAACAGTTGCAGAAAGTGATTTTAATCTACGATTCCTAGCTAATTCAGCACCACGAACGTGGTAGCTCCCACTGGAGCCACTCAACGCTCTTCGTGATACGCTTTCGATCATCTCAAAAATCTGAAGGCGTGTCAACCACCTTCCCGACACCACCTCTCTGCTATGCTGACCACCTAAACATAAAATTTCATATTAAAATATATGGAAATAAATATAAATAGAATTTTGAATTGGTCATTTAATTACATTACATCTAAGAAAAGCACATTATATTGGATGTACTAATGTAATTATTGGAAAGGTTTTCAATAATTCCTTTCTGGAGTTTCCAGTGTAAGATTTAATCCTTTCATCAAAGAAAATTAAATGACAATATAAAACTACAGAGGTCTTTAAGTAGCAAAATAATATTGTAAGGAAAATGAACATTCATGCAAGGGATGGATAAGCAACTTATATTGTAAACTGAAATTAAAATAAGTAAATACTGATCATTCCATTACAATTAATAATAAATACGTGAAACACAAGATGTACAGCACAAAGCAATAAGGGTAATTACAAATATGTGCTTAATTTTACTGATATATCATTTATTATCCACTATTCCAAATATAAGTTATATTCTTGCTTTACACTTCCTTTCACATAGAAATAAAATAATATATCAACACATAGCCTGGTCTAAACTGAAAAATTTATGTTATGTACTATTACAATTAATAACTCATTTTAATATCAAATTACAACGTACACATCTTTATGTATGTGAAGATTCATCTCTTAAAGCGAAGAAAGTTTAAAAAACACTAGTCTAATAATTGCACTCATAAGGTTATGTCAGGATCCA
Organism: Cerceris rybyensis; assembly: GCA_910591515.1. Classification (NCBI taxonomy): domain Eukaryota; kingdom Metazoa; phylum Arthropoda; class Insecta; order Hymenoptera; family Crabronidae; genus Cerceris; species Cerceris rybyensis. Next base: position 15,541,064 of record OU342790.1, read on the forward strand.
TGCTGTCAGTTTTGATAATTAGCTCGTAGCAGGCAAACGAGCACTTGGAAACTTTTCACTTCAATTCATATTAAAATCATGACCAAAATTGTAATTACACTCTGAGGTTGTCATTGGAAATACATTCGCTTGAATATTGGGTCAGTAATCTAACGTCAGTTACATAAGCAAGTTTATGTCTACTGCGTGCCAGAATAATGTAGACCGGGGCATTCTGAAAATAGTTTACATAAAAGAAGCAAAAGGAGCATGTTAAATATCATTCCCATGTAATATACATTGTAAGCTTGATACTGTGGCAAATACGATTTTATATATCAGATTTATTAACGTAATTAACAGAAATATAATCAAATGTGTGATATTTACATTAATTATAACTATCTTTTTGTATAAACATTTTAACAATTATGAATGGATTTTAAGATAAGAGTAAATTATAACTCCGTCAAATATGTGGGGATACCTGAATGGAAAGGAAAATTGCATAAAAATTCAAATTGTTTTGTACGCGAAAATTTCGCAAAACGAGAATCTTTAAAAGTGACAAGTTATACAACATACGAGACTATGCCTTATATCGATAATTGCATGCACGGAAGATATTGTGTCAAATAATTGTTCGTAGACGCTAAAATACTCGTTTTTCAATCGAAAGGAATAATTATTATAAAGAATACACTTACATTCATGATCCGTTGTAACACTTTTAATGCAATTTTCACAGGTGCTCCAAAACGGTTGACGTGAAAAAGAGCCGCTACATTCACCAATTATTAAGACCGATTACTTTCACAAGGAACGTCTAACGAAATAGTTTTCCGCGATGGTATTGCAATTTTACGAAAAGTTTTTTTCTCTTCAGAGCCTTTCTCATTATTTTTCGTATCCGAAAGATAATGATACATTTAAAAACATCATCTCGACAAAGGTAGACGGTATCGGAATCATCCGTGTATCGATCACAACATTATTTTACATTTGGCTTTCGTAAAACTCCTTACTTAACCGTATAAAACTAAATTTCTTTCTCTCGGCAACATATAAGGTAACACTAATAAATTGGCACGCACGTATAACAATGTCAATGAGTTACCGCCGAAACTACCTTGCAATTATATAGCAATTACCGTAAGGTGAGAATTTTATTAAATTTCACTTCAATTACGAATCTAAAGTAGTTGAATTTTTCTCTGTACTATAAGTTAAAAATTGGACTCTCATTTACGGTAAAGGTGTTTGACGCCCTGATAGAAAACTCTAATGTATACATATACACATATATAGGTATTAACATATGTGCACATGTATATATGTATGTACTTAATATCAACCACAGACCAGGTGGAATTAAGATATCGCGATCAACGTGAAATATTCCCGGTACAATTTCCTGCGAGATAGCAGCCATATTTATTATTTTAGGCTGCATTCCATGTGCAATAATTGCAATTGCACATAAATGCTTTAAATTACTTAAATATAGTTAGAATTCAACTTGAAAGACTTCTCATATCAGGTACTAATAAAAATTCTTATTTCGGGTAGCATGCGAAAAACAAATCTCTATTCGATTTTTTTTTCATTATATCTGTAAGGAATTACCAAAAACGCAAAGTAACAGATTATCTGTTGTATTAACAGGTTTAATTTATTATAACTTACCTATTCATTCTTCATTATTCTTCAATGGATGGTAAAGAATGGATATAATGATAATAACACAATAAAAATGCTTAAGTCTATAGTTGCTTCTTTTTAAGTACAAATGCAGATTGTTGATGTATAAATGACGTTATTTTGGATTTAAAATAACTTATTGAAAGTCTAGAACATTCTATTCTCTTAGAACGAAACTTTTTAAAATAAAAAAATAAAAGAGGAAGATCAATGTTATTCTTTTCAGTTAATTCATACTGCATTGTCGTCAAAATATTTTGTTTGCCGGTAAGAACGACAGTGTTCTAAATTCGTTCGAAGGATAATCATTGTTCATTGAAAAATTATATAGAATGGATGATGATCAATTTCGTTTATCTAAAGAGTAACATGAATATTTTTCATATATAGAGTACGCCTGCGTGCAAATCATAGTTGCATATTGACATATGTACATGCATGTCGCAATGTATTGATATAGCTCGTACATAGAGTAGTCTACAATAAATTATAATATATACAATAATACATCGGAGTTTTAAAATTAATTCTTATTTTTCGCCGAATATTCATCAGAGACAGAAACGAATTCATGAAACAGGTTATCTATTCCAAAATATTATTTAACATATTTTTCATAATTTATATTCTGATATTTAATAATAACATATTACGTACTACTTATAGTCTTTACTATTAAGAAATGAAATAATTTATCAAGTATTATATTTTATATTTTCACATTATCTTTAAATTAGGATGTATGGTAGAAAAGTAAAAAGTATCTGCTTGTTCTTTTACTTGATAGATTAAGAATTTCTGAATCAACAATGACATCATTGGGCCGTGGTCGTGGCCGTGGTTGGGGCCTGCCCAAAGACTTAGAAGATATTAGACCAGGAATACCGGTTTCTTCGGTTAATATTGACTGTTCGGAGATCATCAAGGAGATCAATCTTATCACTAATGATACAAGCCTGACAGAAAGGATAAAAAAGATAGAGAAGTTTGTCAATGATCCAGCTAATAAGGAACACTTGAAGTATTATGTTAAAAAATTAATATTTTATTTGTACATAATAATATTTCTGCTATTTGTTATAGTACTTTTATTACATTACAGACAAATTGTGGATACGTTGTATGATCATGCTCTAAAGGACATTGTATTTGGTAAAAAATTTATAATGGCTACTAATGATTACTTATCCAGGAAGACTTCTTGCGATGTTGAAAAAGATCTTCTAAAGCACTTCATTACTGCTTTACAAATGAGTTACACAAGTATATAGATTAAACTTTCATGATGATATTATTAAAATATTTTTAATTAGAATCTTTGATTAATTTATTTCACTTGCTATGCATTGCATCAATCATAGGAAGGGAAGAGTTAAGGGAAGATGACATGGTACAGTTTCGAAATTCCGTTTTTCTCTTGTTTGAGAATTATCGTTACTTGAAGATGAGCAATGTTAGTTGGATAAAAGTTTTTGAATTGCCATTATTGGATTATATGGAGATGTTACTTGAAACATCAGCACCAGAAGATGTAAAAATGTTTGCAGAGCAGGTATATACATTTCAGCATTGTAAAATTATGTTAATATTCAGCCTTGAAGTTGTTCTGCAGTTTAACTATAAATTTTTTCAAAAACTATGCTAATTACTTCGTCTTTAAACCTCTCATTTTCACTAATTACTCACCCTTTTTCTGTTGCAAATACATTTTTTTTAGATTGGTATTCATGGAAAATGCTTCAATACAATGTACAAAGCAGAATTCACAAAACTGATGATATGTACACGAGAAGTGTTAATAAAGAAGAACTTATCTCCTGGATCACGGCGAATACTATTATATTTACTAGATTTATTTAATCAGAATTTTTGCGCGTTGCCGAGTGATTTGCAAAAATTTTATGAATTTCAATTCGGTAAGAATTCGCGTCTATATATTGATAAAAGAAATTCAATGTATATCAATGATTTATTTTCATCAGTAGCTGGATCTTTTAGATGAAAGGAAGTTCATTTACAATAATTCTATTGCATACAAAAATTCTATTACAGATACTACTGCAGAGCATAATAACGGCAGAGCCGACTCAAGTGAGTCATCGAATTCCGAAGTAGAATTCATAAGAAAAATTATGGAAATTCTTAATACTGAAGATATTTCAAGAAATGAGCCAAGTGAACAGAAAAACTATACTCCGAATAATAGAACTCTAAGGGCAATTCGTGGTTCTGGCGCAGCGAATGTTACAAAAGAATATGGAAGGGTTGAAAGTAGATCTCATATCGATAGCTCGCTACCTAAGGACAGTACCAACGATGAAGGATAACAATACACCACTTGGTTTGAAAGTGATTACTGATAAAATGATATACGCAGTAAAAGTAATCTAACCGTACTAATTATACGAATTTCGTAAGATTTTCCGAGTCCAAAATAATTGATGTGATTTAACGTTATAACAATGTATGACAAGAAAGTTTACTGCGTTTTCGCAGAAATTAGTAATTCGCTCATAATTTGCAAACAACTTTGATGCTCAGTTATATTCATTGCAATAGCTTAATTAATGTAAAACACACATATGCACACACGTGTACGAAATGCACAAAGATACATGACTGTATGTAAATTATTATTGCGTACTTTATAAGAATTAAATAAGAAGAAACTAGATAAATTAAACCAGTGCTCCGCAACCATTTATCCTTCACGGTGGAACAACGTTACTCCAATAATTCCACAGCACATTATAAGTGAAAGTTTGCAAATACAGAAATTACTATAATATGCATATGTTTCTATTAGATACAAAATAATAAAATAGCTCTATGTATTTAGACACTTACTCGAGAAAATCATCGCGGCACAGCGGTTGCGGAGCGTAGAATTAAAATAAAAGGAGAGACGGTAAAAGACAAATTTTATTTAGAAATGACATTATACTTGTTTCCTAATATATGAACAATACAATTAAATTAAAGGATTAATGTAATCATCTCGCATTTAATCGACGGACACATGAACCCAAACCTTTTTATTATACTGCAAACTACAAATGACAAAGAACAATTAACGCTAAGCTATTTGATTAAACCATTTAATCATTTGCTATAAAATAGTAAATGTAATTCCATAACTGCTTAGCATGAAAAGTGTAAGCGCAGCTTCGTTCAAAGAAAATTGAAATTCTTTATTTGAATTTAAAAGTCGCCGTAACTTTGCGAATAGAGCGCCCCCAAGTAAACGCGCGTACAAGTTAAAAGTAAGATTTCATATATCGTTTATCTACCTATACAATTTATATTTTGCGATTATTTCTAATTTTAATGATTCTACTAATCACAGTTTACGATAAAAAAGAAGTAGTAGCCAATAACAAAATATAGAATCCTTCAGATAATTTAAGGAGGTAATGGCTTGGATTCGTAATTAATGGACCTGTTAATAAGTTCAAATCCTCGTTACCGCTGCGACATTTTTCTTAAATACATTATTTAACATATCGTTCCCTGAATGCGTTCGGAATCCACTTAAAAAAATTAGATTCCAGACAAAATTATGAAAACAGTTAAAGTAAAAAAACAGTAAAAATTTGAATTTGCCAAATGCAATTGATATAAGTTTGTTCGATGCGTAATCGTTGGCGGCGCTACTTGCTCCGTTTGACTAGCAATAACTACGCCGCATTAAACCGTTCCCGCCGCGTGGCCCATAGTTTGTGGATTACGGTTGCGGTTTGGTTATAAATCCCGCCATCTCCGCATAGTTCAACGAATTTTGATAGTATTCAGTATTCTGTAAGGAATACCAAAGAAAATGTAATAACGCCTAAACCCTTTATACTGTCTGAATGTTTTGTTCGTTATCGTTTATGCCGATAAGGTTTATTATAATTTTATGTCAGATTGATTTTGCGGCCGCGTGTTGTGCTACATCGAACGAATTAAAAACAAGCTATGGCAAGCGTATCCGTTGATAAAGATACCTTCTTTCGGCGTATGAAGCGGCTTTATGCCGCGTGGAAGGTAATGAATTTTTAAGTATATTCTATCTTTAACATTGTCAACGGAATAAGTAACAGCTTAAATAAATCATTTTTTGTTAAACAGGATGGAGAAGTTGGTGCAGATGACAGTTTCAATAAAATGGATTGTCTCGTCTCTGCCGTTGGCACTGACGAAGACATCGTTTACAGCAAATCGACAGCATTGCAAGTGAGAGAAGTTTTATTTTCTTATTCAGCCATGTATCTCGAGCACTTGTTACATTTTACATTGTATTGTTCATAGCCGAGACTTTTACAACAATTCGAATATTTTTAATTTGAAAATGTGAATTTTTGTAAAATTCTACTTACAATGTAACTTATCTTGATTTTTTCTTAGTGTGCCAAATCGAAGGAAGCTTAGAATAGACATTTGTTGTAGAGACAAAGTCTTGGCTTTAATTATATAACTGACATAAAGAGGCAATGCTCGAGTTTTTATATAGTATATTATTTTAATGTACATTTGTCAATTAGCGAAACTTCATGGATTTTTGTACTTTTAGTAATGTAACTAATGCAACATTTTATTTTAGACATGGCTACTTAGCTACGAACTTAGAGATACTATAATGATCTTAGCAGAAGAAGCAATTTACTTCCTGGCTAGCAAAAAGAAAATAGAATTTTTACGAAAAGTTGAAGATCAGAAACCGGAAGACACTGGTGTGCCTGTTGTGAAGCTGCTTGTGAGAGATAGAGTATGTATTGTGTATTATTTCAATTATCATGTCATAAGTACAACATCTATTGCTGCAATATTGGATTATTTGAAACCGATAAATATCCCATATTTCTTTTAAAGAATGATGAAGATAAAGCCAACTTTGCAAAGCTTATTGAAGTTATAAAGGAAAGTAAAAAAGGTAAAACATTGGGTGTCTTTTCAAAAGAAAATTATCCAGGTGCCTTTATGGATGCATGGAGAGCTGCTCTGAAATCAGAATCTTTTGATATTGTAAGTGAAGCTTTTTAAGTATGATGAGTATATAAAATTTTAATATCTGTTTCACAATTCTAAGATTGCTGGGATTAGTATTGGAAAATACAAATGTTTTAATATTTTAGGTTGATGTAAGTGCTGGTGCAGCATATATAATGTGTCCGAAGGAGGATGCTGAAATTCTAACCATAAAGAAGGCATGTTTAGTATCTGTAGATGTTTTCACAAAGTACCTTAAAGATCAGATAATGGAAATCATAGATTCAGATAAGGTCTGTATAGTTGTTATTCATTTAATTGAAGACACGTTTCTATATCAATTTTTGTAAAGTTCTGTACAAAAATGCAAGCAGAAAATTGATTCTTGTCCTTGTTTATATTTTAGAAAGTTAAGCATTCAAAGCTTGCAGAAGGTGTGGATGCTGCAATAACAAATAAGAAATATGTAACTGGCGTTGATATTACTCAAGTAGATATGTGTTATCCTGCAATAATCCAGAGTGGCGGCAATTATTCTCTAAAGTTCAGTGTCGTTAGTGACAAAAATACTTTGCATTTTGGCGTCATTGTTTGTTCGCTCGGAGCGCGTTATAGATTTTACTGCTCTAATATAGTCAGAACGTTATTAGTGAATCCCACTAAAACGATTGAGGTAAACTTGAAACTTAAATAAATTCTTTAAAGTTATGACTTTTTATGAAACATTGCACATTGATGATGCATACGTTTATGAATTGTTATAGGATAACTATAACTTCCTCTTACAACTGGAAGAAGAGATCTTAAAGAAACTAGTGAGCGGAGTAAAAATAAGCGAGGTTTATGAGACAGGTGTTAAATGTGTAAAGGATCAGAGGCCGGAATTGTTGGATCATTTAACCAAAAATTTCGGATTCGCAATGGGCATTGAATTTAAAGAAAGTTCTTTGCTTATTGGGCCAAAAACACACGCAGTAATTAAAAAAGGCATGGTATTTAATGTTAATGTCGGTTTGTCCAATTTAACAAATCCAGATGCTATAGACAAAGAAGGGAAAATATATGCCCTCTTCATAGGTGATACAGTCATGGCGAGTGAGGTAATAATATGATGTAACTTTAAGCATATTTACATGATTTCTTTACTTACACATTATTTATAACGAATTTTAGGGGCAACCTGCTATAAATTTAACACCATCAAAGAAAAAAGTAAAGAACGTGGGTATATATGTACAAGACGAAGAAGATGAAGAAGAAGATGGAAGTGGAAAGGAAAATGAACCGAAACCTGAGATTCTAGGGCGTGGAAAGAGATCAACAGTGATAGAATCGAAATTGAGAACCGAACATAGTTCAGAGGAAAAAAGAAAGCAGCATCAAAAAGAATTAGCCCAACAATTAAATCAAGTTGCTAAAGCTCGATTGGCTCAACAATCTGGTGGGAAAGAACAGGAAAAAGTCCGTAAATCAACAGTATCTTATAAAAGTCTGAGTCACATGCCTAGAGAGCCAGAAGTTAAGGAATTGAAGTTATATGTTGGTATGTTGTGCAGTTTCATTTGGCTGTTTGTTTGCGCACATGTGCTTCAGGTATAGGGTATTTCTTCTTACATATACATACATTTTTCAGATAAGAAATATGAAACTGTAATATTACCCATTTTTGGAATTCCCGTACCCTTCCACATATCGACGATTAAAAATATTTCTCAATCCGTGGAAGGAGACTACACGTATCTCAGAATAAATTTTTTTCATCCCGGTGCCACAATGGGTCGTAATGAAGGGGGATGTTATCCACAACCTGATGCCACATTTGTTAAGGAAGTGTTAGTATAAACTGTCGCAGTATCTACTGTAAAGCCAAGTGTTATGTTGCCATTAACGAATTGTAAATACTTGAAAACCTGTTGCTTTCGTTTTTTATAATAGAACATATCGGAGTACAAACACCAAAGAACCTGGAGAAATTTCAGCACCGTCGTCTAATTTGAACACAGCATTCAGATTGATAAAAGAAGTTCAAAAGAAATTTAAGAACAGAGAAGCGGAAGAAAGAGAAAAGGAGGATCTTGTCAAACAAGATACTTTGATTCTCTCACAGAATAAGGGAAATCCAAAGTTGAAAGACTTATATATTCGACCAAATATTGTCTCAAAGAGAATGACCGGTAGCTTAGAAGCGCATACAAATGGTTTTCGTTATACTTCAGTTAGAGGCGATAAAGTTGATATTCTTTATAATAATATTAAAAATGCCTTCTTCCAACCATGTGATGGTGAAATGATAATATTACTTCATTTCCATCTAAAAGTATGTATTACTTGCAACTTTTAATTCTTAAACGAATTTTTTTCAATTTAGCACATTACCTTGATAATAAAATCTGTACTAATTCTATGTATATTGTTTTTAGCATGCAATAATGTTTGGTAAGAAGAAGCACATAGATGTACAGTTTTATACAGAAGTTGGTGAAATTACGACGGATTTAGGAAAGCAACAGCATATGCACGATCGCGATGATCTTGCTGCTGAGCAGTCAGAACGTGAACTTAGGCATAAATTAAAAACAGCTTTCAAAAGTTTCTGCGAGAAGGTACCGTAATTGAAATCAATCATTTATTACGAAAGAAAATATTAGTATCATTGATTGACATTTCATTTAGGTTGAGAGTATGACGAAACAAGAAATTGAATTTGATACACCGTTTCGAGAATTAGGTTTTCCGGGTGCACCATATAGAAGCACTGTTCTTTTACAACCCACTAGTGGATGTTTGGTCAATCTTACAGAATGGGTAAAATACTTTAGTAATTTAATTGTTATCTGTAATGGTATCGGCAGTAAAATAATTTTATATAACGAGTAGATTGTCCGAGCCATTAATATTCTTATTAATTTTTTAGCCGCCATTTGTTATTACTTTAGAAGACGTAGAACTTGTACATTTTGAAAGAGTTCAATTCCATCTGAAGAATTTCGATATGATTTTTGTCTTCAAAGACTACCACAGAAAAGTCGCGATGCTCAACGCTATTTCTATGAACATGCTGGATCATGTGAAGGAATGGCTAAAGTAAGTTACGCTTATTTTGAATATTTTTTTTCAATGCACCGAAGTGTTATTTCAATATATTGTTTTCAGTTCGTGCGATATCAGATACTCTGAAGGTATTCAGTCGTTGAATTGGACGAAGATCATGAAGACAATAACAGACGATCCGGAAGGATTTTTTGACAGTGGTGGCTGGACTTTCTTAGATCCTGAAAGCGATGCAGAAAACGACGACGTTGATGATGAAGAAGAAGAGGAAGATGATGCCTACGAGGTTTAAAATAATTTTGAGTAATACCAAAAACAGGGAGATAGCGATATCTACTTGTATTTTTTCATCATTTTTTATTATAGCCCTCAGACTTCGACAGTGAAGAAGAGTCGGATGATGACTCTGAATATTCTGAGGCTTCCGAAGACTCTGATAGCGAAGGTAAACTTAGAACAAAAAGAATCGAAACATGCAAATAATGTAAATAACTTTTAAGAAGTAAATTATTACAAATATTTGTTAAATTTCTATTATCAGAGGAGGAATTGGGTAGTTCCGAAGAATCCGGTAAAGATTGGTCAGACTTGGAGCGAGAGGCAGCTGAGGAAGACAAGGAAAGAGGGGAGGAACGTTTTCGTGACGATTATCAATCTAGTAAAAAGAAGAAATCGAATCGAAAGCAGTCGTCTTCTCCATCGAAGGATAGGTGAGCTGTACGATCTAATACAATACAAGAATTTTCTACTAACATACTTTTTTTCATATGTTAAGGCATAATTCGAAGCACAAGAGTTCCTCCAGTTCCAAGAACAGAAGTTCGTCCAGCAGTAAAGACAAAAAATCGTCGTCGTCCTCCAGACACAGGTAAAAAAAATATTTATTATCCTGATCAGTAGCCCGAGTTTTCCATGTGGAAAGATACGTCGTTGCTCTGATACTTTGTTAAGTTATATGCTTCAATAATTAAAGATCGGATCGATCACGGAGTGGGGGATCACACAAGAAAGTGTCTCCTTCCAAATCATCCAAACACAGGTGATTACCGTAAACACCATTATCCTCAATGTTGTTACATTTGAATATTTTGTTCTGTTTAGCCCCAAGAAGAGTGACAAACACGACAAACATGATAAGCATAAGTCGTCCCATTCTTCGTCTAGCAGTAAGAAACGGTCTCGCGAGGACAGTTCGGAAAGAAATGATAGGGGGTCAAAAAAATCTAAGTATGCATAATTAATTAATCTTCTACGTGTATTTTTTTTGGCATTATCGTAAATTCTTTATATCATAGTAACTCCATGTCGACTGAATTTCGAAGAAAAGCAAATTCATCTTACCGTCACTAATATAAATTTTTCTTACGATGTGTTGTGTTACAGGAAGTGAATACCAGAGATCCAAGTAAATGGGATAAAAGCACATATAAAACAAACACGAACATCATGTTGATTCTAAGCAAAGCTTTCTTACTTATCGTTCATCGGGTATGTTAGGGGGATAGTACATTTTCTTGCATTGATAAGTTCGAACTGTGTTAGCAAATGACTTGTTGATATTACTTAAAATTTCGGTGAAGTACTCCGAATATTTTTGGATATTTAGTAATACAGACTGTAATGAATGTGAGATCGCGTGGGTAATTTGACGTCAATGTATGAACGCATTTTCTATATTAATTATCACCTGTACATAAAACTATCATTTCTACGTTAATTAAAGGAATCGATCTTAAGTGTATGATAGATCATAAATACTAACAGAAGCTATTTCATTCCATTACGCGTTTGTTAATACTACCCAAATAACGTCCGACTAAAAATAATTTCGAAGAACCGTAATTTGTTTTGAAAACATACGTTTATACTAATTTATTGAATTGAGGCAATTGCTCCACGTTTATGCTGAAATTAATATTTTAATATTAACTTTTTTCTTTCCTTTTCTAAGCTCTTTTTTTTATCTTGTCCCGAAGCAATTGCTTTTTAATAATACAACAGATAGTTAAGATGTTACTTACAGATAGGTACACTGTCATAATATAATCTCAATGCAAGGCGATGTACTAGGAATAACTATCGTACGTAAGAATACCCAAAAATAGATATTACATTGTTAAGCGGAGAAAGCTGAAGTGGATCAAAACCTTTGATAATTTTGTTTTCATGGTTCTGAGATTTGTACCTTGGTAAACGAAATAAATACTTTTTAAGTTATTTATTACTAATGCACATATATGGTCACTCATGAATTTTTGTATACCGAAATTCACGACACGCCTACAAACACATTTCTTTATACATTTGTAATAACGGTTTAATTACACCTTAATACATTTTTGATACCATCATTTTATTTCAGATATCTCCATCATTTCTTTCGATATCTCAGAAATCCTGATATTCCTTTCAGATAATCTAAAGTTTTTATCCTCAATGTCTTACATAATTTCGCTTCTGTCGAATTTCAGAGAAGTGGAAGGTTTTAATGAGTTCAGCTGAAAGTGAAAGTGAAACGAAAGCGTGAATCTTCATCATATCTCGTGGCCTTGCTGTTTTCATTTTCTTCCATTCAATATTCAAGATTAAAGTAAACCTGTCGATAACTTTATATTATATTCTACAAGATTGTGCTCGTAATTCCTTTGCAGCATCTTACAGATAAATTGTTGAAGAAGAGACGCTATAATAATAACAGAAATGTAGGAGAAGTGAAAGTATACCTTTGGTTAGTGGTTCTACAGCTTTCTCCACGACATATCACTAGCCCCATACATAATTCAACGGCAACTGACTTAGCTCAAGATTTCACAATTCAAAGATGACACTTTTAAGAGATAAAACTGTCGTTCAAAAATCCACGAAGATTGTTATTTTTTTAATATAAATATTGCCGCTTTCGTTCTAATAATTATTTTACATGTATAAGAAGTTTATAACTTACGAACGATCGTACATATTTGTACTAAAACTGGAGATACTTTACTTTTTGCACTAAGTTTAGCAATTATGAATTATTTACTTTTTCTACTAGCATTACTGGACGATCTTATGTAATTTGTGTTTGCCATATTTTATAAATATTTTTTTTACGTATTCATACAACTATTAGTCCATTAATTCTATATACAATTTACGAGCACCACGATAGGAAACTATTTTCTACAAGTAATTAACTGCAACATAAAAGTAATGGGCTGATTCCTTATTAATTATATAGATTTTAATGAGTAGAATAGCATAGTTTTAAATTACGAGGAAAAAGAAAAGCCAAAATACATTTTTACTCGTTTATTTATGAAAAGTGAAAAAAATTTGTTAGGTACACTGATAAAAGTTATCACGCGTTTATAAATACACTTTACAAGACTTAGAGCTAAATCATGTTTCGTTTTACAAGAAAACGACGACGTTAACGTAATAGAAGTGGAAGAAGCGTGCCTAGTTCCGTCCTATCTGATCAATCTGAGATTGAAGATTGTTCACGACCTCCGGAGGCACATGCTCTCCCAGAATTTCGAAAAGGTTGATTTTCTGCTCGCCAGGAATTGATTCATAGGCTGCTAATTCAATACCCTCTTGTACTTTCTGTATCGTCGCATCTTTCGGGATAAGGTAGGTATTCTGTGCCTGCCTTATAGCCTCATTGCTGAATATCTGGCCGTCTTTTTGCGGATATGCCCATGCGACTCCGAGCAGAAGTAATGTTCCTAGTAATACCGCGTGAAGTTTCATCTAAAACAAGACAACAATTTGTTGTATTAACACTGGATCTACCAAGGTCGTCAGAATGATCTAATCTTGAATTTTTTTAAATCTTCCTGAAACATTTACAGTTGCATTCCCCTGAATTTTTTACGTTCTACTTGAAGAGTGAAAGAAATTAAATCCATCATGTTTCTTGCCCGCCTCGTTTCCTTTTTCTGGAATTATTTATGCAGCATCTTTAAATATACTGGTTACTACATTTCTGAATTCTAATATTCAAATTTTACGCGCTACATCTTTTTCCAAAGAATTAAATTTTGGATTAGAAACTTCCGGTCTAAATGACTTTAAAAACATTCATCGAAATAACACAGATATTTGTAAACCTTTCCACTTGCAATAATTTTAAAATTTATATAAATCCCAACGAATTCTTTAAATTAATTGGTAACAAGGGTATTAGTACATTGTTGGTTAATATTGTTAAAGGTGTCGGTGCTAGAACCAAATAATTAAGCATTTATATATATATATATTTTCATAGTGCATAAGAAGAAACACTTGAAGCGTGAGAATTCAAAAAACAGAGGTAATAGTATTTTTTGGAAAACGTTATTAATGTACCATTATATTAACGTATTCGAAATTATTTGTATCGTCGAAATATTGAAGGATGTGTACGCTGACAGAAACGTTCCCTCGCTTCATCCTTACCAGGTAAGAGGCTGGAATTTGGAACGATATTTATCGACAGTTTTATCACAACGTGAGAAAGATGCTCGTTCCAGTTCTCTCACAATCCTTTCCTGATGTAACAGAGAACGTAGGTAAAAGGAATAGCTTAAAAATCTTGGAAAAAAGGAGAGAATTCTCACGACTGTGAACACCAGGAAATCATACTTTTTCGAATTTTAAAAACAAGTATCGTGTGAATTCTACACGGAATTTAGTTCGTATTAAATATCAGCAATGATTTACTTACAATTTAATCAAAAGATTTCTAAATTAATAGTATAAAAGTAAATAATGATTTGAAATAAATTGGCAGTAAAATGAGGAAAACTTTCTCTAGCATTTAACCTCTTTGCATTTGGCGCGATTTGATTCTAATGCAAACATCGTATTTAACAAAGTATGTATTAAAATTTGTTAGTTCATGAATTGTTAACATAAAAAGACAATTTGAATTTAATGGTTTTATACCAATTTCTAATGGTTTTATACACATCCGCTTACATAAACGATAAACACTTTCTCCGAAGAAGGAAGATCTCTTTGCGAATAACGATCCAACGTTTTTGCAATTATGTGCAATCCATAATTATTAAAATAAGTCTAAATAGAACAAGGTTGCTTTTAATCGAAATGTTTTGCAATAGCGCTTAAAAAATTCTTCATTATGAAAATGTTTTGGATTCAGCAATACTTAATTTGATGTTTGTTGCGAAACGTTGTCGAATTTAACGTGAATAATTTTGCAAATTGCCATGGTATTTTGCGCAATAGCGTAGAAGGATTTTTCTTACTACTGAGGTTTAATGGGTTAATTGGATTTGAACGACGTAAACGAAACTTGTTTTCGTTGCGCCATTCTGTCCTCTAGTTTCCACGAATGATATTATAATCCCTTTATTGTTTACTTAACTTTCAGTAACGTGCAAATCGAAACGTATACTGCTACAGAAAATACAAAGCATATTCATAATGCGAATAATTTATTTTATTGTTAAACGAGTATTCCGAGTAAAGCCGAAGGCAAGAAGTTATTGTCTACAACAAAATTGCAAATTAAAACAGATACTCCTATAGAGAAAGCAACTAATATTAATAGATTTATCAGTTTATTATATTTATAAACAATTATTCTCTGTGAATTCGTCCGCAATGAAAAAAATTTCGAATTAATCGAATACTTCAACGCGGTTGATTGAGTCTTCGCTTTCGGTAATCGGTGAATTATAACTTTGACCAATGATTAGATATAGTTAGTATAATTTGGAAATCTGAATATTTTTACACGCCTTTCACTCTTCAAAGATGGATAATTTATTTTCTTATAGTTTATTTTTGATTCTACAGGGATCTTCAAATAGCACACCCTTCATAAACCGCGACTTTTGCCGGTACTTTTTCAAACGACGCAAGAAGAACGTTCAAACTGTTTCACACTTATATCACAAATTTGTACTATGTATAACGATCTTTACCATAGAATTATTAATCCTATTCTATCTCTTTGTAGTCTGCCGTGCAACTTGAGATTTGAACGTACATAACTCTAATTATATTTTGAGGAAATAGAAAAGGAAAACAATCGTTCAATTCGAAAGCAAAGAAACATTTCCGCACTCGGCTTCTATGTACAGTACAATCATCATTTTACTGTTAAAAACCAAAGGATATTTGTTAATTGGTAAGGCAAAACAATCGTATTTCACCCATTCATAATTCACCGTAAATATCGAAGATTACACGTACACAATTTCAAATATGTTCTGAGGATATAAAAAAAGAAAACAACCATTCCATTGAAAAGCAAAGAAACATATTTCCACACGCAGCTTCTATATACAATCCAATTAGTGTTTCAAGGAAGAGATACGCGTTAAATGGTAAGACAGATCATCAATCGTATTTTAATTGTTTATGATCCACCGTAGAAATTGAAGATTAAGCGTGTATAGTATTAAATATATTTCGAGTACAGTCTGATTAGCGTTTCAGGGTTAAAATCGAAAGGCTGTTTGTTAAACGGTAAGAGAAAAACGGTGTCTCGTGAATGGTACTCACATCGAAAGTGTCGTTTCACAATCGGTCGCTGCGGAACGAAACTAAGCGAGGCGCCGGCAGAAGCTGCTTTTATACGTGAGATTGCCACCTGAAAGATAGTGGTAACACACACACAATCACCACTCCCATCCTCCCGGCGAGGATCCACCGTCTAATTTGTTAAACGTTACAGAAAGAAAGGCGAGAAGACCCTTTTACTTTCGTTGGTGTAGTAAGGCTTTATATTCCAAGTATTTCGATATAATGATGGTTCGAGGAAGTTACGATATCCTTTGTTATCCGTACTTCTGTTTACTTGTTTCGCTACCTGAATTTTCTGCACGGTTTAATTTCATTTTAACCGTTTCCAGTTAAAGGTATTACTATTGGAATATTTCGGTCTTATTATATTATGAAATTATTATCTGATTTTTATTGCCGTTGAAATTTTCGAGTTACGGTAATACCATCAGGGTGAAAATGGGTGAAATATTTTTAGAGATACCGTTTAAAAATGTATGGAGCTGTTTACAATTGTAGGCGCTAGAAAAAATGAGCATGGCGATGAAAGCACGATAATACAAAAAAGAAGGTATTGATGTAGAGAGTTTGTAAGTACTGTATAGATGCTTTGGATTGGCACTTAGAATTCAACGAAGTTGCCGAACGACGCGAGCTCTTTGGAAGCATTTCTCCTTCTACTTTTACGAATACCATCATACGACCTGCTGTGAATATTAGTGGCCCGTTGACCAATATATGACGACGAACACTGGATTCACCACTTGTCCGACGTTTCACTTTTGGAACTCTGTCCCTTCTTTTTGGCTTCTCACGTATGACGGTCAAAGTGTTCCAGTTTTTTATTTTATTTTTTTTTAATGGCGAGTACAAATAAAACATTTGATTTTCATTCCTTAGATAAATTCTTTAATAACTGTTCGTTTAACAATAAATTTCCCATAGGAGTGTTGCAAAATTGCCCGTCTTTGAAGACATATTCTCCTCTCAGGACAGTTGCTACTACTTTTCCATATAACAGTCTCTCCTTATACGGTGTTAGCTACAATAATACCGAATTTTTTTTAAACAAATCCTTAATGCTCTATCAAATTTATTCGATTTTTATTTACCTTATTCTTGTAGAAAATTCGTTCTTCCTCGATCTACAAAAATAATGCAAAAGATATATTTTTAACGATTAGCATAATTTGAAAAAATCATCTTCTTACAGGAATTCATAGTAATACGTACCTTGAAAGTACTTTCTGGGTCCCAGATAACAAAGTCTGCATCCATACCGACGCATAAAGTACCCTTACGATTATCGAGTCCACAAAGTTTTGCGGGTCGTGCACTTATAAACATCGACAATTCCATTAAAGTCATGTTTCTCAACCTTCCAGCAGTCCACAGTAATGGTAATCCTATAACATTATCACTATAAAGTTAGCACAGTAGTTGCGATAATACGCAACGAATTTAGATAAATTAACAAGACGTATTTCAGCTCTACACAGTTTTGCACGGGTTTTAAGCCATCAAGGTTCTAACGTTTTCAATAACAATTTATTGGATTTGAAACTCGGATTCACTAATTGGGAATCTGAGCCTCTAACTACATGCTCAGCATAGCCCCTGATAACATGCTATACGGGAGCAATGGTAGGTAAGGAAGTAAGGGTTCGATTTCATAATTAGTGAGTCCAAGTTGAAATCCCCCCCCCCCCCCCCCCCCCACCTCTGACTAATTTATATATTTATAATAATTTTCCTGATGTTATCACATAATGTACCATACTCTCGGTGACTCTGAATATACCTATAGTACAATTGGGTCCTACGCGAAATAATCATAGCTGTAAAGCTGAAAAAAATACGGAAGGAAGAAAGCCTTTGACAATTCGTTATTATCGTTAGGACTCTTTAGTCAGGAGGGGGAATATTCTATTCACAACCTGACATTCAATCCGACTGTAATTGTGTTCCGATACAATATCTTCATTGCTATTACTTTTTTCTTTGTACACTACTCGAAATCAAGGTGAAGTAAGGCACATTTTTGTGTAAACTTTCTCCACTGTATTTGCGATCCAAATACATCTCCAAAGTAGGTTTCGAATATCGAAGTATATCGATTTAAAAAATTGTATAGTACAACAATATGAATTTTGTTGCAAACATACCGAATTGCAAGGATGAAATTCCACCCCATGCAGTTAAAAAATTGCCGCTCTCTTTCAACTGCTCCACGCAAGGGGAATGATCAGAAACAATCATATCTAATATTCCATCTTTTAGCCCTCTCCATAATTGATCCTAAGAATTTAATAAACTTTGTAACATCGCGTTTAAAGACTATGAATTAAAAGAAAAACGGAGATAATAAAAATAAAAGAATAATACAAATTTATTACTTGATTGATTTTTTCTCGAATAGGGGGGCAACATTTAAATTCTGTAGCACTCTGCGGTACTTCTTCCGCTGAGAGTACTAAATAATGATAGCACGTTTCTGCTGTTATAGGTGCGCCGACATTTTTTGCATCCCTTATCATCTCCAAGGCGCTCGCGGCAGATAAATGCACTATGTGGCATCGCACGCTAAACGAATTACATTCATCGAATTATTAATGATTAATTCGAAAACCCACTCTCTTTTTTACAATCATTATCTCGATATGAATTCACTGCTGAATTTTTTAAAATCTTTCTATAATCTCACCCAAACGTTTTACACCATTGGCAAACCATCTCAACTGCTCTGTTCTCCATAACGCAAGGACGTGATTGCAAAAAGCTTTCATAAACCGTAGGATCGCCTAAATGTAAGCCGACTGTATATAACTCTAAGCAATATCAAATATCAAATGATCATTGAACGTTCTTTCAAACCTTTCGGAACAGCTGATGTATCTTTGGTCTCGCATTCTGCGTGAAACTGCAATGAAATTTTCCCACAAAATTACGTTACTTCGACGTGTCTAAATTGTAGCCGTATGTTGCAGAAAAAAGAACTTGAGCATGATGTAATATATACGGAAGAATATAACTACCGCGAGTACCGATCCCGTCGACTTTAATACCGTCAGAGCATCGTGAACATCATTTGCATTCACATAAGGAAATTCGTCGACTCCGCTCGGACACAAAAAGCATTTGAATCCGACGACTCCTGCGTCTATCAGTGGCCGCAATTCATTCTATGGATATCGAAAATAAATGATCGTCTTTTATGGTAACTGCGAAACCTCAAGAATAAGAGGGCAATCGTGATTAATGACGTTAGCTGAAGTCAAAAGGAAAAGAAGCGGCTTTTAACGTTTTTAGTACACGGACCTGATTTCCTGGTATTACTCCGCCCCAGAATGCTACATCGACATATATCTTTCCATGTGCTTCTTTTGCTTTCGTTTTAAGATTCTCTACTCCCGTGGTAGGTGGAATGGAATTCCTACAATACATTATTTATTTGCAAGTTGAACTATATGTAACGATATATCGTATCTTATTTGTATCGATGAAGTAATTCTTGAGATTTCTAAACTGAAGGAATATAAGAAATGAGCTTTCTTATACAAATAATTCAAATGTTTCACGATACAATTCGATGCATTTTTCATATTATTCAGCATAGTAAGTATACTGAGCGGTAGTAAGGACGGTAAAACGATAAAGTTTTAGATTTAACGATTTCAACGTTACAAAGGCATGTCTGCAATTGTGGTAACACCGCCGGCGGCTGCTGCTTTCGTTGCTGTATTAAATCCTTCCCATTCCGTTCGCCCAGGCTCGTTAACGTGTACATGCGAATCTACGATTCCAGGCATAATTACCAATGACCCAAAATCTTCGATTACAATACCCGGATAATTCTGAAAATTTAAGACTGTATGAACTTTTGCCCACATTATTTTCTGCAACGCATTGCATAATTGTACCGAAGAAAAAACGGTTTAATTGGCGGTCTATTGAGCTAGATGACGTTAATACTAATCTATGAAAGTAGATTTAGTCCTTAGTTAGAAGGACGTGTTAAGTAATTCGAAGAGAAGTAAAATTAAACAATTGAGTAGCTTACATTTTTGCAATATGGATGTACAAAATCAAAATTGAATCTTTAGCAGTTCGTGTTTCTTGTAATCGTCTAATATGCTTAAATGCACTGAATAATCGTCGGTAGTTCTTATATTAACAATTTCGGCCGTTTCCTTTTGAAAGTAACGAAGTTGATATAAGATACTTACTTTCTCTAGCGTCTTTAATTCATTTGAACCAGAGCTCTTGATGATTTTGTGTATCTTATCATTGTTCACAATAACAATAGCAGGTTGCACACTGTCATTGAAAACAATTCTTTGAGACACGAATGCACGAACTTTTCTGGAATACATCTTATACCGTTTGCTGTTTGGCAACGACTAGCTTAGCGAAGCAGAAATATTTTGCAAGCAAGATACCCTTGGGTCAATGATGTATGCTATCTAAGAACTTTATCAGATCTATAACGCGGCTTGAATTGCACGGAGTATAGTTGTAGTAC
Organism: Cerceris rybyensis; assembly: GCA_910591515.1. Classification (NCBI taxonomy): domain Eukaryota; kingdom Metazoa; phylum Arthropoda; class Insecta; order Hymenoptera; family Crabronidae; genus Cerceris; species Cerceris rybyensis. Next base: position 15,561,783 of record OU342790.1, read on the forward strand.
TCGTAAATTGAAACTTTATTACAGGCTTTACAGTAAAACACAATTTCTGTGGTCATCTGCCGTAATTTATTACATAAATTTGTGTACATTCAAATACATATATATCATAATTATCACATTCACGGAAGTACTATTATGTAATTCGTAATGAAATACGAATGTGATGAGAGTACAGTCTTCATTGAGTTGATAGTGGACGATGCACAAATATCCCTTCCAATGTATTTTACAAAGTGTATCCAGGAAACTTTGCCAAAGCCGGGGTTTGCATATCTATCAAGAAGAATATAGTACCAGCAATACCTACAAAACGACAGAAACGTTGAAAATCGACGAAAATGAGCTAATAATGTTAATACATTGTAATATGTCGCTAAGGCACGGTATACCTTCAAACAAAGAACAAGGAGCATCAGGCGTCCTATTCTGGTGTTTTCCGTAATGGAAGCACCAGTCTGCAAATTGAGTAGCCCTGTACAATTGTTTAATGTCCTACGAAAAAGAAAATGATTCAGTTAAAAATTATAGCTGCTGTACAATCATGATTTATAACATCATTGAATCAACCTTTGTTTGTTGAAAAATACATAAAAATGTATAAGCATTTCCGGCTACTCCGTGGCATATTCCGTATCCTTTTCTAAGCAATCCTCTTTCCCATACAACTTCTCCGCATTGTAAAGCCGTTTTTAGATATATATCGTCTTTGAATACCTATTTAATCGAAAAATATAAGTAATATATATATATATATATGTACTCTGTAATAATGTTTATATATTCATATAGCAATATGAAGTGTCATTACCTCGTAAGCCAAACAGAAGAGCATTACTATTCCAGGTGCTCCATGACACCAATGTACTAATTTATCAGTACGACTTCCAATAGAAGAAGGAAAGTTTCCAGAATTGTAACGTATATCGAGAAGATACTGTAAAGCTGGCTTTATATATTTCTGTAACTGTTCTTCCGTTAAGTATTGTCGAGCCTAAAAAAGATGTATTAATATTTTTACTACCGGAAATAAGAGACATTCTATTTTTTATGTTACTTAAGACAAATATTCTTATTTTATGGTAAGTTATTATAAAGAGATATCGCACTTGCAGCAGTATATAAAGAATTCCTGCTAATCCATGAGCAGCTCCAATATATTCAGTATCGTGCCAAGAAAACATTATAGGTACTTTATAACCATTCTTCGTACTGTATCGATTTCCCGATCGAATAACGACTGCAATGATCTGAAACATATTTTAATTAGTGTAATTTATTCTATACTTTAATTTCATATAATTCCTTCGGAACTAACTTTCGTTTTGTTACAAGCGTGAGAATTATGATGTGTATATTTATATCAATACCTGCTTGAAGATATCATCTTCAATAGGAGGTGGAGATATATGTGAATTTACAAAAAGAAGGGCAAATAAATAGCCAACCCTGCCATAAAGTAATTCATCTGGCAACCGACTGCCTTCATCCAAGACATGAGATGACAGTGATTTCAATCTAATATTTTATACATTAATAGAACATATACAGACACAAAGCATAAATTGTTTGAAGATAATGTACATACTTTGCAATCATGTTTGAAGCTTCCTCAAGTCTACCTTGATGATGAAAAACAACAGCACTAAGGGCTAATGGTCCTGCAATTCCAGTCAAAAATGTTATTTCCCTTCTGCTTCCAAATTTGGCAACACATGATTTTAATAAATCTGCTGCTTTCTGTTAAACAACATAAATGCATTGTTAATATATTATACAAATGATTATATTACATAACATAACGTAATAAGATAAAGTATTTTATATAAATTTTAATGCTTGACATAAATATAATTATGTTGTAAACAGAAAAATGTCTGTAGCACTAAAAAAGTTAAATTTTGAATGTAAATATTATTGTAAGTGCATACAGAGACATAAGCAGAATTTTCAAAGCATAATCCATATTTGTAGAAAAGATAAGCTAGTCCAGCTGTTCCAGTGTACATGGAACAATCTTGGAAAAGCTGGTGTGATGATCGGTTTATATCATCTTCCAATACACTCAATAATTTGTCTATGTACTTCTTTATATTTTCTTTGAATCCTTGGGTTATCTGAAAAGAGGTCAATTATTAGTATAATCTCTAAAATGTATTTTAAATTTAAGTAACATTAATATTTAAACAGCACTTACATTCACATTATTTTTTTCAATACAGACAAAGGAACTTCCAGTATCGCTATTATAATCATCCAGTTGATCTTTGTAATAGCGGCTGGTATCCATTTTATAGCCGGAGATATGTTGAATGAGTCTCCTGATGTTTATATGTTGGCTGAGATATATTTTACTTTTCCTTATTAATAATTTATTAATTGCCTGTAATTACATGAAACTTCTGAGATAGCTATACATACAAATAACTTCATAAATGTTAAATATTTCTTCAACGTTTAATAGAATCTACTTTATTGTCACAATAATCAAATTATAATTTCTTTTACAAAGGAAGATTTATATTTAATGATTTATTTTCTATAAATTATATTGGAAGGGAGTAACGATTAAGAATTACATTTTAAATTACCGGTTAATTTGACATGCAAAAAATAAAATGCATGACGAGAATTTACGTCCATTCATCATCCCTTCTCTGTCTCATAAACTTTAACCGTTACTCATTTCCGTCATTCTAAATTGTTATGAAAATTTTTTTATCTTAAATCACGTGTATCAACCGGCTACAAATAAATAATCTGCAGATTTATTAAATACTAGCAATAAATATATAAAAATTGCTGACAAACCTTACTGCGATGTAACAATAGAAATGTCAGTTTGAACATAAGCCGGTGAACCCGGTGAACCAAAGTCTGAACTGGTCTAAACGCAAACTTGATCAATGTTTAATTTTCAATTTTTTCGACCGATAAATATACGGAGCATAACTGAGCATAAACGATCAATAAACATTTGATATTTTATAGAGTGGGCAATGCATGCGCATGAGAGACAGAGAGGAAGATATAAAAATCTATAGGACGGGAGAACTTGAGAAAAGGTTTCATATTATTATACTATGTCCGTACCGTGTGTACGATCATAACAAACATAATCGGCTAATAAAAATAACTCTTATGCAACAATTAGAGCCATCGTTACAAGAGAATATAGTAATTTTTCGCAGTCGTTTATTAAATAAACAATTTGTAGTCTTAGAATTTTAGAACGTTAACAAATAAACATTTGCTACAAAAATTTTGTTTCTTTTTCTGGCCCATTTTATCCATCGACCTCTTCAACCATAAGCTATGTGAATGCTAAAAGAGTGGAAACTTACTACTTTCAAGGGGTTCTAGAAACGCCGAAGCTTGCGCCATCTAACATTTTACAATTCCCCGCTTTTTCTCTGGCGCGAAATAAGACTCTCTCAAAAACAAGTATTTTAGAATACTAATATCTGCGTTATTTGTCGACAGATTTAGATGTGGTTTGCGAAACAGCCTAGGCAAACACAGGACAGACAGGAGAGAAACATGTCAGGCAGAAGAAAACCAGAACAGACAGAGCCAGGACCAGCCAGGGCAGATATAGCAAGTCACAGGACAGCCCAGGACAGCCACGACAGGAGCAGGACAGGTATACGACAGCTAGGACAGTGTTTATAAATAAATAATTTGTGGTCTTAGAAACTCGTATTTGGTAAATACTGTATCATATTCGTTTATGTTGTAGAATGCAAATGATGAATAAAGTATTTGTTATACCAAAAACACTCTTACATTTTTTTACCAGCTACCTTTTTGTTCCATTCCTAAAATTCCATTTCATTACAAAATCCCAGCGAGCGTATTATAATTATAAGTTCTCTAATATGATAACATCATTCGACGGCAAGCCAGATCGATCGTCTAATGTGTTGACTCCACTTATGTGCTGAAGGTTATTTCAAGGTCAAATTTGAGCTTGCAAGCTCGCACCTGATCGCTCAAACTAAAAAGCTCAATTAAAATTTCCAAATTTCCTCCAAAAATATGAGCTTTTGAGCTATGAGCACGTAAGTATAGAGCTTTTGAGCAATTTTTCCAAGTTTTTCAAAGAATTTCGACAATTCCGGGTGAGATTTTTAGTTTGAGCCTCGACATCAGAGCTTGCAAGCTCACACCTGATGGCTCAAACTAAAAAGCTCAATTAAAATTTCCAGTTTCCACCAAAAATATGAGCTTTTGAGCAATTTTTCCAAGTTTTTGACAGAATTTCAACAAATCCGAGTGAGCTTTTTAGTTTGAGCCTCGACATCAGAGCTTGCAAGCTCAAACCTGATGGCTCAAACTAAAAAGCTCAATTAAAATTTCCAATTTCCACCAAAAATATGAGCTTTTGAGCTATGAGCACGTAAGTATGGAGCTTTTGAGCAATGTTTCCAAGTTTTTCACAGAATTTCAACAAATCCGAGAGAGCTTTTTAGTTTGAGCCTCGACATCAGAGCTTGCAAGCTCGCACCTGATCGCTCAAACTAAAAAGCTCAATTAAAATTTCCAAATTTCCTCCAAAAATTTGAGCTTTTGAGCTATGAGCACGTAAGTATAGAGCTTTTGAGCAATTTTTCCAAGTTTTTCACAGAATTTCGACAATTCCGAGTGAGCTTTTTAGTTTGAGCCTCGATATCAGAGCTTGCAAGCTCACACCTGATGGCTCAAACTAAAAAGCTCAATTAAAATTTCCAGTTTCCACCAAAAATATGAGCTTTTGAGCTATGAGCACGTAAGTATAGAGCTTTTGAGCAATTTTTCCAAGTTTTTCACAGAATTTCGACAATTCCGAGTGAGCTTTTTAGTTTGAGCCTCGATATCAGAGCTTGCAAGCTCACACCTGATGGCTCAAACTAAAAAGCTCAATTAAAATTTCCAGTTTCCACCAAAAATATGAGCTTTTGAGCTATGAGCACGTAAGTATAGAGCTTTTGAGCAATTTTTCCAAGTTTTTCACAGAATTTCGACAATTCCGAGTGAGCTTTTTAGTTTGAGCCTCGATATCAGAGCTTGCAAGCTCACACCTGATGGCTCAAACTAAAAAGCTCAATTAAAATTTCCAGTTTCCACCAAAAATATGAGCTTTTGAGCTATGAGCACGTAAGTATAGAGCTTTTGAGCAATTTTTCCAAGTTTTTCACAGAATTTCGACAATTCCGAGAGAGCTTTTTAGTTTGAGCCTCGACATCAGAGCTTGCAAGCTCGCACCTGATCGCTCAAACTAAAAAGCTCAATTAAAATTTCCAAATTTCCTCCAAAAATTTGAGCTTTTGAGCTATGAGCACGTAAGTATAGAGCTTTTGAGCAATTTTTCCAAGTTTTTCGCAAATTTATGATTTATGCTTTATTCTCCAAGTTTATTCATGATAGACAAATGAATTTATACAATGAAAGTAATGTATTTTAAAACCTTCTATTCATTCTACTTCGTTTCATGTTTAATTTTCGAGATAGTAGAAGCCCCACTATCACCAATATCGTAAATATAGTTATAGCTGTTCCTAAAACAGCAAGCAAACCAGGACTTGAATCAATTATTATTCTACTACTCGAAACGTCAGAGACATCCATTGTTAAATTCTCAACAACATCGGTCATGTCACTACAGAAAACTTGTCCTTTCCATCCATACCAATGCACTATCCTTGTGTTTGAAATTTTCGGTGGCCAGGCGCACCTAACATAAAAGACAAAAAGTTATTACAATATTAATATCCTTTAAAATTTAATGATGTGATCAATGAATTCTACCTCAAATTTTCTAAAAGATGTGGCTGCTTGGAATACAGTTTTGGTAATAAATCATTCAGCATCCATTGTATGGAACAGTTACAATTAAATGGGTTTCCTTGGAGATTGATGTTATCCGTGATAAAGCTATCGTTGATTGTAATTACTTTCGATGATATATAACTGAGATGATTATTGCTTAAATCCAGCTAATGTGATGAAAGAATATTATTATAATTGACGAGTTTTATTTATAAAGATCATTTCATTGAAGTAATGAATTTACTTACAGAACATATATTCAAGTTCTGGAATGTCCTCTCATGAATAAAGGATAATTTTTCATTATTGTTTATAGTGAGATTAATACAGTCATTTAGCGGAACTTCCAGTTTCAAAAATGCATCTTCATCAATTGTTTGCAATGTACTTAAGTTATTTACAGTAAGTGAATATAGGTTCAGATTCGTTTGCATCTTTAACTTTTCAATAGGATTGCTACTAACATTAAGACTTCGTAACATTGGAAAATTTTGCTTGGACAATGTCTTAGGAATAGTAAAATATTCATTAGAAGAAATATCTAATGTGATTAATTCATTCAACACAATATCAGGGAAGTCAGTTAATTTATTTCCACTAATATTCAAATTTTGTAAGTGATTCAATGTTGTTATGTTGCTTTCTATATGAGAAATGTGGTTGTATTCAATACTAAGTGTTTGTATTTGAGATGATTTATAAAATATCTCCTTAATTGAATTATATCCAGAATATAGTTCAAGCAATGAATCTGGAAATTCTTGTACGCGTAGGGAAGTGAGAAAGTTATTGTTTATATAAAATATATTTAAAAAACCAAGTTTTATTAAACTATTTTCATGTAAAACATGAATCTTATTGAAAGATAAGTCCAAATACTGTAAATTTTTAATAGTTTCGAAAAAGTTATTAGGTAAATTGGATATATTGTTATGAGATAGATCCAGGATATTTAGCTTCTCCATATTTTCCTCTAATGTATGTTCTATCGATTCAATATTATTGTAACTAAGATTCAGTGACATCAGCATTGGAAGTACTTTTAGAAATGAGTCATCAAATGTTTGTAACTGATTTTTACTAAAATTTATGTTTACGAGATTATTCAGATCTGCAAACTCTCCTATATGTATCTCTTTTAGAAGATTTCCTGATAGGTTTAAACTTTTCAAATGCTTCAGCTTTTTTAGCAAATTTCCAGGTAATTGTATGATATTATTCTTCGACAGAATAAGCTCATTTAATGTTTCATGTTTATTCAACAGTAAAAGATCAAAATTCAGCATATCATTGTCTCCCAAATCTTTTCCATGACAGTTAATTATGGGGCCGTCATCTATAAAAAAATTATTATACTTAGCATTTAGAACTTATGAAAGTGTATTTTTTTTAAAAGTCATACAATTATTAAAAAATAAGCAACATCTACTTTAACGTATTATATATTAAATAAAAAGCAACACGTTATAAATGATACTTCATTTGAAAGTTATTCTGTATACCTGTGGTGATGCATAAGCATGTTGAACAAATATCACACATAGAACTTCGTATTATGCATAAAAGATAAATTATAAGTATATTTAAATAAACAAACATTTTGTCAATCCAAACTAAATTTATGTGAGAAAAAATGTGTCTGGCTGACCTACAGTCACCGAATAGTTATTATTACTCATGTAACTGAAGGTGCAGTATGCTATAGCTTTGCTTTTGATAAGATATCTGATAATCATGTTTGGCAGATGATTGTATATCTATTTCATAGTACTTATTTTTTAACAGGAATTGAATGAGGCAATTCATCCTTTAACAATCGTTTCTTCACAATTGATTAAAAAGTATAACAATTTTATTTCAACTTCTGAATCCTTATTATTAACAAAATTTTGACAAAATATATTATTATTATTAATGCTGTATCAACATCATTATTAAAGGCTTGTTGCTCATGCACAACAAATACTTAGTTTCTAGTTTTAAGATAATATATATAATATTAAGATTTTTTGAAAAAACTTTTTAATGTGGTCTGTTTTGTATTTTTTTTCCCTTTGAGTTCCGGACGAGATTCAGATGTTACAGATTTCTTCATTTCAACTTCAACTTCATCTTCTGAGCAACTTTCATAAACATGGACTTTTTTTGTTACTAGGAAACCATCCTCTTCAAACGTTTTATCTACCATTTTCAAAACTTTACGTTTTCCACCTTCATGTTTAACTTTAGGTGGAGATGGTGAATGTATTGCAACAACAGGTTCTGGTTCCGGGGATGGAGGTAATTGTTCCTCCTCTTCTTCTGCATTGGATGATTCTGCATCACTAGAATCACTTTTTATTGTAATGCGTTTCCGTTTGTTAACATTAGCCTTTACATCTTTACTACGATTCCGTTTCTTTCCTCGTGCATTATTCTTTCCTACATTATTTTTTTCAGAAGAAGTTTTCTCTTTCTCTTTTTCTTTTTCTTTCACTGCAGAATCTGCCACATTAGTCTTAACTGTAGGTGCTAAATTGATGGTTTCCTGGCGCTTTCCTTGTTCAAGAAAACAGTCCATTCCACTTTTTTGTATTTTCTTCTTTGGTGATATAGATCCATTCTGTTTGGGAGAAGTCTGCTTTCCTTTGTTTAAAATTTCAGATCCTTTTTTTTCCTCGGTGGATACTACATTTTTTTGCTTATTATTAGCCTTTCCAAAGAGACTATTGAAGCCTTTCTTCTGAGCAGTTTGCTTAAGCTCTGTAGTTTTCTTCTCTGGGCTTTTCTGTCTTTTTTCGGTAGTGACTTCAGCAATGGGCTTTACAGAAGATTTATCTTCAGATACAGGTTGTACATTTTTTGTTAATGCTCCCCAACGTAACACATGCATTTCCTCCTCACTACGTTCAATGCTTTCATTGCATTTAATTGCACTAAATTTGACATCTCCATCTTCAGCAAGTGCAAGGAGACTAATGTCTCTAAGTGCTTTTTGCAAACTATAAATATGTTCAGAAATGAGTTTACTGAACTTTTTTTTAGCTGTATCTAAATTTTCTTGCTTTACAACTTCCACTCGCATACCACCATCAGGTAACATTCCTATTAACAAAAATGTGCATTCCAGTTTTTCTTCTCCCTGATGTCTTTGTACGAATTCCCATAAAACTTGCTTTGCAATATTAACATGAACCTCTAACTCTTTGCTAAGCCACTTATATGTTACCTAAAAATATATTTTTTTAATGTTTATACAGATCTAGTATTTGTTACATATAATTTAAACATTTATTACATACCAATTTGTCATTATCGTATATGTATCCAGCTACAATTTCGAGGTATTCGTTGAGTGATTCAATAATCATGATTGATCGATTCTATTAAATACGGATTTTTCCAAAATTTGAAATCTTCACTCCAACCTTACACTTTGTGAGTACCCGGTTTACCCGCGCGTTCCATCACAATTTTCAAAACAGCCACTGTGGGATGGTAGTTCCAAAGTGAAAATCACTATTTCGTAATACCAACGAGTTTTTATCTTATGATTAAATATATTGCAATATTCTCAAATTTGTGCCAGATAGTACTAAAGTAACATCAATTGTTTGCCTCAATGACAGCGTAAAAAAATAAATATAACAACTTCTAGTGAGTACTATTTCTTCTTTTAAATAAGATGGATGAAGCTCATTGACAAGTTTCATATGAATTCAAATCATTCAAATATATTAAAAAAGGATAACATTGTTATTGTTGACTGCAATGACTAAGAACATAAAGGCTCTAACTGAGATTCATTAAGGCTAGTAGACTCAAGCTTCCAAATTATCATAATTTCCAAAGTGTAGTATTCTGCAAATCGTTTTATTTTTGGTCAAAGCATGATCGATAAAGTTGACTGTGATACTAAAATGATAACGTAATTTCAGAACCTTACGATTATTACGGTTATTATAAAACGTGTAAACATTGCTGAAATGATACATTGCTTGCCAAGTTTACTCTCTCATCGGTGGTTACAGGTTTTAGGTATTGTATAAATGTTGGGTTATGTATCTTAACAATTTAGTTTTAGGTGTTAAGATTGTATTACGATTACCGTCTTAGGATAAATGAATAATTCAGCCCAGTATAAATATGCTTCACATTTCCTTTATACTATTACCAAGAGTTATTTTTCATGCATTCAAGAAACATATATAAATCCTTGGGTATTTGATTTCATCCAAACACCTTATGCATGTATATTGTTTTACTGTAGAAGCTGTAGATTCCAATACAATAGAAGTAATAAATCTATCGTAGAGGGCACTAAGTTCAGCGACATTGCAGCCATCTATTATGTGCGGGCTAAGTAATTTGTGCATCGAGGTCCTATTTAAGCTTGGAGCCCCTGAAACTGAATTGACGATTCCTCGTGGTGGTCGATTGGTCAAGAATTATTTAAAATAAATGCCGTGGTATATTTACGTAAAAGCGTAATAAAAGAAATATGGTTTCGGTGATGCAGCCATTCATGGTAAGTCGACAATATCGGGTTAAGATTGTGTCACCGGTTTTCTTCTGCTTTTGACAATCGAGTCGTTCTTTTTATCTGCCTTCATAGAATTACAACAAACGAATGACTCTTTGATTATAATGCAGGATGTCGAGAGCTCACGGAGTTACATTGACGAGTTATATTCGCCAGATCCCCAAAAATGTTTGGAAGCTATTATGTGAGTGTAATGGCACTTAACCTCCAAGAGGGAGGTGTTGAATAATATTATTTGTCACAACCAACTTAATATGCAAATTAGAATAAACGTGGAAAATAAGTTATTCGAGCAAGTTACATTATGATACTTGTTTCATAATTCTTTTATAATTCATTTTTCTGTGAACAACTATCTGATAGCTTCATGATATTATTTCCTTCTAACATATCCTTGTTCTTTCTTTTTAGATGTCTCAAGAACTCTGTTATTGGAAGTAATAGGCAGAAAGGTTCAGTAATAGCTCAAGGTGTTGTACCACGCCTACTACAACTTCTTGGAGACTCTTCTGGCACAGTTGGAGATCGTATACGTCTTGAATCTGCTGTAACTTTGGGATCTCTAGCCAAAGGAACTGACCAACATGTATTAGCACTTATAGATCTTGGTGTAGTGCCATTACTGCTTCAAGTGCTACTTTCGACACCTATCTCTGAAATACCTCTGGAAGGAAAACCAAAAGTATCAGATTTATTAAATGAAGCCTGTTTACGCTGCTTACGCACAGTATTTCAACATGCAGCAGCACCAGTACATTCTATATACCAAGATTCTGCCTTGGTACCAAGGTTATTATCATTGGCAAGTCGATCAGTTACTTGTCAAGTTTGTGTAGCAACAATTTTAACAACAGCATGTAAGGTAAAAACACACAATATAAAGAAGTAACATATAACACTTATCTGTATAATTAATTTCTGTTTTGTCCAATAGACAGCAGAAGAACAAAATGCATTATCCAAGGGTGGTGCAGTTGAAACACTGGCAATGCAATTAGACTCTCCATTAGCTGATGTGCAATTACCAGCACTAGCATGTTTAGCAAATATGTGTTATCAAAATCACATGGTCTCTGCTATCGTTGCTTCAGCAACCACAAGTAACACTTTACAGGGTAGGCTTGTGCCTGTAGCACTGGGGCAACTAATGGGTCGTGAGAGAAGCTCCTTAATACAACTCGAAGCTGCAAGATGCATTGCTTATATGCATAGGGCTGGAGCACTACCGTCTACGGATCCAAGAGTCGTATATCGTGCTCTACCCTGTCTAGTAAGACTCTGCCATCGAGATCGTCCGCCTCGTGAAAGAGTAGCTGCAGCTGAGACATTGGCTTATCTCACAGAAGTTGATACTGATCTACAACGCCTAGCTTCTATCAGTAATCATCTAATTCCAACACTTGCGGAGCTACTGCGACCTCATCCTCAAGTAAGTGAAATAAACGTTTTGCTTTTCACTGCATATAGTATGAAAGTATAATCGTACGTCATTACTAGGTACAAGATGCCACGTTAGCCCAAGATATGCGGCAGGCTGCATTCAGAGCATTTGCATCTTTGGGCGCTAATGATGAAGATATCCGAAAGCGTATCATTGAAACTGAAAGCCTCATGGAACAAGTAGTGTCAGGTCTTCAAGATCCTGGCGGTTCTCGTGTCCGTTTAGCCGCAGTTAGATGTCTTCATTCGCTTTCGAGGAGTGTACAACAACTTCGAACGACGTTTCAAGATCACGCAGTTTGGAGACCGCTCATGCAATTGTTGCATGGTGCAGACAAAGGATTAGAGGGTAAAATATGATATTTTTATCATTATTATATAAGTAAGAAATGTATATCACATATATCTATTAACTTTGAGTACTGAATTGATATACTTTCAAGAAAATCACTTTATTTTCCTTAAAATTACTCTAAGTATAAATTATTATCGATAAAAATGTGCAGAATAATTCGTGCACTGTTATTTAATACTTTTATACGTTTCCTGAGATGTGAGATATACAATTTTATAGAAAGAATAAATAATGACTTATCGTAAAAATGGTTGATAATTAAGTAATATTTCGTAAATTTACGATTATCAAATATTAATGTGGTTATATCATATAGGTAGAAGCGAGAGTGAAGATGATTTATTAACTGTTGCCTCGAGTACTTTATGTAACTTATTATTGGAATTTAGTCCAAGCAAAGAACCCATTCTCGAATCTGGTGGAGTAGAATTATTGTGCTCGCTTACGAAACGGCCCGATCCAGCGCTACGATTAAACGGAATTTGGGCATTAATGAATGTCGCTTTCCAAGCGGAGCAGCGAGTAAAATCACAGATATTATCATGTCTGGGAACCGACCAGATTTTTCGTCTCCTGGCTGATCCAGAATTAGCCGTTCTAATGAAGACGCTGGGTTTATTAAGAAACTTACTCTCTACGAAAGCACATATAGATCGTATAATGGGTGAACATGCCGCTCATGTTATGCAAGCTGTTATATTAGTTTTGGAAGATCCCGAGCATCCAGCAGATGTTAAAGAACAAGCGCTTTGCATTTTAGCGAACGTAGCCGACGGTGATCGAGCGAGAGATCACATTATGGCGAACGAAGATGTGCTTAAAAAACTAATGGATTATATGGTTCGTAAAATTCTATTCTCTCCACGTTCTTGCGTAAATCATTTTCAATATTTCTGTACGCATAGGCAACGTTAAATACACATATTCTTGCATTACTGTTATTAATTATAAAGCTAACAGCCGATGCAGATGTATAATATTTGCAATGTTAATTTAGATGCATAGCAATGTTAAGCTGCAAGTTGCAGCAATTTTTTGTGTGTGCAACCTAGTCAGGAAAGATGAGCCTGGAGCTGCGCAACGGCAATCGCGTTTAAGGGAATTAGGCCTTTATCATATTCTGCAGCAATTACGCCATACCAAGGATTCTCAATTATTCGATAAGTATGGCAAAACATTTATTAATATTAAAAATAACATTTCACATGAACAAATTGTCAGACTCGAATGTATTTGATTTATTTCAGTGTCAAAACTACCATAGCACAGTTCTACGATGCCTGAATTTCATTGATGTTACTGACGAAGGTTAGACTTTGATTTAGTGTTCTTTTATACTTGAGATACAATTACATTTGGTGTTAATACTGTGATCCCGTACTTTGTTGATGCATAAGTGCTTTAAATTTATATAGGATAGATATACAAGAACAAAATGCCTGATCCTGTAATCTGTTTGTCATATTTATTTTATTTAAAAATGAAAGCAATATGCAAAGTTTCTGTATATTTCTAGAGGAGAATGTACGCTGCATAATAATTGCTTTGGAAACAATCTCTCCCAAATATAAGTTGTCTAATGCGAATACAATATTAAACAAATTGATTAAAAAAAATTAAAATCGTGATGTAACAATAAATTAAATATCTTCGTATAACATACCTATACCCATCGGGCATATTTTACTATAAATGCATATATGAAAATTCACAGTAATTTTATTATCTGGAAGAAATACTGTTAACATACTCAAAAGAAATATTTGACTAGCAGATTCTTTATAAACTATGTGAAGTCGTACATCTTTGGTAAGGAACGTGGAAAGTCATTTACGAAATGTAAGTACTTTTGATTCTTACTATAGTCGCGCGATTTTTGTAACGTGATCTGGAATGTTGAGTTTTAAGTTATAAATGATACATACGAATATTTATGAAAATGTACGAACTGGACAATGCTCGCAATATCATTCTATCCGATGAAAAATAAAATTCTCATCTTTCTTTTGATCGTTGTTACAAATTCCAACAAATAATGATCGTTCCACGATAATACAAGTTTAAGCACTGTGCCGATTAAGCAGAAGTATTACTATCACTCGAAAGATTTTCCATTGGATTATTAGCCAATGGATCCAGCTCTGCAAATAAGTCCAACCAAGAATTTCCCTTTTGTTTTCCAGTCTTACTCTTTTTCTAAAAAAAAAAGATAAGAAAATACCATTAAGAATGTAGTTTCTAAAATAATTTCGTTTTATGAAGAATAAAATATCGTTTCTTTTTATGGTGAGACTGAACAAAAGATAAACATTAAATATAATTAGCATAATTTTATTGTAAAAACTTTAAATGGTAGTCATAATAATTTTTTTTATTACTTACTTTATCGTCCGTATTAATCGGCATACTCTTTTGTCCAACGCCAAGTGCTGCATCACCCAAACTTTGCTTTAATATATTTGGTGGCAAAAAAGTATCATTAGATAATGCTTCCCATTCATTGCCTGGATTGGATTTTTCAGCAAGAATGTCGTTCAAAAGAGCCGCACTTTCGGATGTTAAAGAATTTAGAGACTGCTGTCCATCATTTGGTAAATCCAAGCAAGAGAGATTAGTTAAATTAAAGCTCGTATTACTACCACCGAATATATCCATTGATAAGTTTTGTTCGATATTATTTTTATCTATTTTAGTCTGATTGCCTCCTTGTACTTTTTCAATTAATTGTTCAGTGTTACAGGAATTATTCTCACTTATAATTAAATTTCCGAAAAATTGGTCAAGATCTTTGTGATGCTCTGTGCTAGAAGTATGTTGTACAATTCCATTTTTCGAGGAACTTGGACTCATGTTCAATCCTTCTAATTCAAGTATATTTTTTGAATCGTTATCAATGTCCAATAGTTTCTCACTTTGACTACCATTCTTCAGTGTAGAATCCATTGTCGG
The DNA here is from genome assembly GCA_910591515.1 of Cerceris rybyensis. NCBI lineage: Eukaryota > Metazoa > Arthropoda > Insecta > Hymenoptera > Crabronidae > Cerceris > Cerceris rybyensis. The sequence goes on from OU342790.1 coordinate 15,576,854, forward strand.
CTTCATTTCTTCCGCTTCCTCGACATTATCGTGATAATCCATATCAAAGAATGGTAAACTATAAAAGGTAAAATATGTTTAAAAAGATAATTGCTGCTTTAAGATATATATATATATATATAAAACTTACTTGTCCTTCTCATCAGGATCATCATCACCTCCAGTCTCCTGTGCTAATTTACTAGAAGGTTCGACGAGTTCTCTCACAACCATAAAGTCGTATCTTTGATATCCTTTGAAACTGTTTGCTATTGTGGAGTATGCTTGTGCAGATTTTTTGGTGAAGTTTAAAAGTGTGCTTTGGTACAAAACTAAGGCATGGCTAAACATATTACACCTTGCTGCTGCTAACAGATCTACTTTTTGAAGGCAATCCAGGGCCAAGCTGTCAAAGGCTATTTTGCCTCTATGTTTTTCAGAATACAAAGGATATTTTAAAGAACATTCAAATATGTAATAATATAGAATATAATATATATATAAAAGTACTACATACTGTCTAACACGTGTTTGAACTTTCCTAAATCTTTCTAGCTGTTTAGATGTATCAGGATCTAATTCTTGAGAAACATTCTTCATCCATGACAGAGCAGCTCTATATTCTGTACGAGTTTTCTCCATTGCTTGAACGTTCTGCAATGTGTCTTCAATGGCTCTTTGTCTGAATGTTTCTACCTCCTGATATAAACGGCCTAACGGTGCCCTTAAGGCAAGTCTTTGCTGGCCAGAATATGATAAAGATTTGCCAACTGCTGACATCATTTTGCCTGCTCTTGTTTTATCCTGTTTCCCAGCATCCTTAAGGAATCGACCCATTGCATTTTCTTCTTGTGCAAGATCTGGAAAAAAATAGTTTTGGTATAAGATTTCATTTTTTATTCATATATTCTTCGTTTTAACAAATATTAACTTACTACATAGCCTTTCTTGATATTTGTCTATAATTCTCTGTAGGTATGAGCAAGATTCTTGAATACTACGAAACAATTCCAATTTAGCATCTAACTCTGCATCAGATGCAATGATACATTCGTCTTCCTTTTTCCCCAATTTCCGTGACAAAGCTTGCTTTGTCACCCAGAACTGATGTTGCATTTTTGTGATGGTAGAATCATCGTGCATATTGGTCTTTTGTACCCAACAGTCAAAGGCATTTCCTGATACACCTGGTCCATTTCTGTTACTAAAAAATACGAAGATATTAAGGGCATTAGGTTATTTATTACATATATTACGCATAATCGAAAGAAATAAACAATTAAACGTTGTACTGTCACTCACGCGTAGGCCACTATCTTATCTACTATAAGTAAGCGATAAATGAACGAATATAGCATACGATATAAATGTCATTATAATTTACCGTAAATTTCAATGTGATTATTCAAATATTAACAAATACTTACTACGTATTCATGATGGAAGACAGTTGATTGAAATAAAATGTTGATTAATGTTTATAACCACCTAAAATGACACGTCTTCCTATGTGATTTAATGTATCACGCACTTCGTATATACCATTCTTCAATATTCATTATCAATTATCTTAAAATAGATAAAGGTGTATTTTTCACTACTTAGCACTAAATCGAACGTTGACACATTCCTTTGATGTCAGTCTGTGAATTTCAATAATGGACAGTCGTCATGTCGTCATATGTGTGGGGTGTATGATACCATTATCATCCCCACCATCAAAGAGCAACTTAGAATCAGTTTTTATGAATGCGATACTACCGAAAATACTGTGAACAGTAACCCATAGAAATTTTTATTTACACAAAAATAGCAAGATAATGCACAATTTTATTTTTACGTATGACTGAAATATCTCAATTTGTATGCTGTTAATTTGCTGAATCCATGATTGTAGTAAGGCAAGCACGGTATACTATGAATATATTAATAGGATAAATATTTCTTTATTAATAATTTACAAATTTTCAAAGCAGTCATATTATATTTAGAGGAAAGTACTAATTTTATGGTAAATATATTTAAGTATTTTTATATCACTCTTACATCGTTGTTGTTATTGTTTAGGTACGAAAGATTTTATGATTTAAGTAAGAAACTTTTAAAGTGATGCTATGCGAAGTCAAAGAAATACACATTTGAAGATTTTATTGATACAACTACGAAGTCAATTTGAAGTTCACAATATACGATGATACTAAATAAGACAATTATAATTAATATCGAAGTTGTAAAATTATAATATTCGTCTAATTTTTTACATATCAGCCAATGAGTAAGGAGAGACAAGTTACCCCATCTGTTGTTTCTAGGTCGTCGTAACGAACGTGGTTCATGAGCAAAAACAGCAAAAAGGCAATGGCGGCTTCTCGTTGGACGGTCAATGAGTTTATTATGAAAAATTTAAAGAAAATGTGATCTACGTGACGTGACGAACGAAAATAAATTCGAGGTACGTGTCGACGAATTCTTAGAGAAATTCTCGATACCGGTAATCTCTACGTCCATCACATCGCGATGAAAACCACATGCAACCACATGTGGATCTGGAATTAAGGGACAGTTTAATAGAACAACATAACTGATTATGGAACACTTGTCTATTTATTTTCGCATGCACTTTATATTGAAATACATTGACCGTACAAAATGAAGGAAATAAAAATGCAGAATACTTCTTGAATATTCGCATTCAATTTATGCCTCGTTCTTCGATAAAAGAATAATCATATCGAAGAGTATTTTTGCATGTAATTGAATATAGTTGTATTTTATTTATAGTTTGTATTTGTGTTGTACACGTTTTATGTTTTTGTTGTATGTAGGTGCGTTAAAAATAAGACAAATTTATTTCGTATTTGCGATCTTTAAACAAACTTGTACAGCACGATGCACTACGCTAATATAATACAAGGAAATTCCAACCTATCGTAAGAACGAATAAATATTTCGAAAGTATATAACAATAACGATCTATAATATTATTTTATATTTCATATAGTGTTTTTATGTGTACATGAGGTTTTTCTTGTTTTTATTCTATTTATTTTGTTAAGGATTACAGAATTTTGTATTTTTCAAATATTGTGTTGTGAGTTTATCTGGCAAAATAAGCATGGTAGTGGATATGATAGAGCTTTGGAGTTATGTATTAAGTATTCCATTAAATTTCATTAATCAATATATATTTTATCTTCTGTTATATATATAATAATCTTATATTTAACAGCAATTTTACCATTATTATTACAATGTCACTTGTCATGAGTGTTATTATTTAAATGACAAAATGGTTGGTCTTTTATTTATTTTTGGTTATGATTCTTTGTAGGTGTGGCCTACAGGCGGAGGGAAAAAGCTTGCTTGCAGAACTAGAAATGGCACGTGGCAAGCAATGGGTGGTAGACAGATGGAGCAGTTACTAATGAGTAACGAATGGTGGTTAATAGGAAATCAAATAGGAAAGAACGTCGGCAGGCAGGAAGGTGTAAACGGGCGAGCGCACCTAAGTAATGAGCGAGACTCGGCATCATCTTCGCTCGGTCTCGGACTTATATGCAGCCGACGAGATAGAGGTGCTTCTCCTGGAAGAGATTCGCGACTTGGAACCACCACCTACTGCATATTCTAGACCAGAGGATATTCAGGATTTCGAAATCGGTATGAAAATTATAAAACAAGCCGTATTTGTCTTTATAATTATATCAATTATTTCTGCAAATAATGCATAAATATGAACATAAGCGAATGTATACATTCTTTTTAAATTATATTAATAGCAGGCAGTAGGACAGGGGGGCAAATCAGCTCCCAATCTTCGGAGCTGGATTCGCCAGAGATTCATTCTACAGTCCATTCTTGGGACTCACATGCAAATTATCATAGTCACTATGGCCATGGAGATCATCATGGCTCTTCCTCTAATGGTTTGGCTTGGCCACGAGCAAGTCATTTGGTTCTTTATTGCGACATACAGGGGCATCTTAAAACAGCTACTGGTGTTATTAGACTCTTGTTACTTGTAAGTAATATATTTACTAGCTATAAGTTCAAGTACATATTTTCACGGAACACGAACCCAATACTAATTCAAACACTTAACACAGATATCATCTGCCGCATGTTTGGCGACATTATGCAGTTCTGGCACTGCCAAGGTCAGCCTCTTTATGTTGCCTCTAGTTGGACGTTTACGTTTCATGATCTTCGTAGCCGTTTTCTGTTTCTTAGTCACAGCATTACTACTCTTCCTTGATATTTCGCACGTCGTATATGTTTTTCCTTTCAATTGGACTAAGCTGGTAAGTAGAATGCTGATATTATCTTTTGTTCCACATTTTAACATAAATATATCTGATAGAATTCACATCTTATAGAATACTTGGGTATTCACTGGCATAGGCTTGTCTTACGCGTTAAGTAGCGCATTACTAGCATTTTCTATACGAGAATACCACAGTGGAGGCTGGGTACCAAGACGAACGCGTTCTCAGTTATCTGCTGCGGCGGCACTCGGATTATCGTGTGCTCTGTTAGCATTTATACTTTCATGGATACACGGTCGCAGTTCATCAGGCTGTAAGAATGAAGATAGCCGTAGCCACACACCAAATCAACTGTATAAACCTGTTGATAATTCTTCCTCTTCTGGAGTAAGTAATATCTTTTTAACATTCCCTTATTTCTTAACGTTAATAAATTTTTAGTTACGCACAAAATTGTTCGATATTGGGCATTTTTGCTAAGTGATTATCGGATATTTCATCTAAATACAATTGTCCAGGTTACTCTTAAAGAGCGTAGCCCTAAGAGGCCAGCTTCATGGGTTGTGAAAAATCAACAATCGAAGAAACAAAATGCCGACAGTGATACAAATACGAACAATGGTCATCATGGCAATGATAATCATGCAAAGTATAAGCAAGGTATTAATAGAAAAGATCATTGGGCTTCAGCGAGGCAACACTTTTTACATTCCCAAGAAAATAATGAAGAGACTCAGAGAGAGGATGTTGAAGTTGAGAGGCGAAGAAGAAGACGAAGAAGAGAAGGCGACAGTAGTTCGACTGGTGATGGAAATTTAATGAGTACCAAAGCCGAAAGTAGTCATATTACAGAAGATACTAAAGCTAGGCGGGTCCCGCGAAAATTACCTCTGCAGACAGTTGAACAACCTCGACCTTGGTCTGGTGCTGAACATGGTAGCAGTGGTTCTATACAAATTAGAAGTAAAACTTTGCAAATGCCAGTGAATAATAACGCACAGAACTATCGTGGCGTAAATGAAACTAGTTCAATCCAAGTGACTCGGAACGGTCTCCACTGGGAGATGGAATGTACATCTAGTAATGGTATGGAGGAAGCAACAGAAATCAGTATGGCCCGTACTGCTATGTGGACCGGACAATGGCATCCACCACCGGACGACGTTCAACCTTGCTCTAGCAAGACTATTGATCCTTACAGCTTCGCCTGATTGAATTAGGAAACGCATGAGCATGTTTTAGCCAGTATTGGACCATTGCAGTGGATGGCTTTTGTGAACAATTGTGAAATACAGAAGCTTCCCAGGAAACGATAGTTCCGCAATTTGACGACACTAAGCATTCTATCTTACTATACATGACGAAGATTTTTTTTTGTTGTTTAATCGAAGGATTTCTAAGTTTGAAATGAATCGTTCGAAAATGGACTTTATGTAAAATTGACATACGTAAGAGTGTACCTTAACGTTAAAGCAATGCACAGTGATTACGAAAAACTGTATCTCTGTTTCACGTATTTTATTTATGTTTTTGTCGACTGTGCATGAAATCAGACGTAATTTGGAAAAAAACATCTAAGAAACACGAATCGTATGTTTCACGTCCGTTAAGCGGATGAAACAATGTTGAAAACGTTGACAATGAAGTCATTGTACATCATGGTTGAATTAGCGGGACAAAATCATCGTATCAAAATGTTTGAGAATTCTGTATAAAGTTACTGCTGCCTTGTACATTTTGCTGCCAAGATGAGTTTTCTTTCTCTTCAGTTATTTGGATCCTAACATTTTGCGTCACAAACTCAGACTGCCCGACTTTGACATACAGACAATGTCACCTTATTCCAATCGTGTACCAAATAATACATCTAAGTAAGTTTTAATGGGATTTGTAAGTATAAGACCACTAGCACGTAAACACTGGAATATTTGACTAATCGTTTTTACTGTATTTTAATGCCAATGTTCTCTGAGCTCCATGCATACTTGATGACCTGTTAGTAACTGTGAGAATTGTGTATTGTTCAAGAGTACAAGAACGTGTACATAATATAAAGTCTTAAAGGCTCTATAAATAATTAGTAAAATGCAGCTAGACCGATCATTCTACCAATCCTTTGCATGAATCCGAAAACCTTAATTGCATGCTTCAAAGCTATGTTCAGCCGTTTAGTTCCATTTATTTATTGATTCGTTATTCATTAATTGAAAATTGAACAGTTCATGATGTCTTATGCAAAGTATTTTTTATCTAAATTATGATATTTAGTTGCTTGGTTTAAGCCACATTGTTATTTAATCATTCAATTTTCATTAACACTTAAGATCAATGACGTTATTTTTCTCTTTTTATGTGAGTTTCGATTATAAACTGATGAAAGGAAATTTGTAGAACAGCTTGTATCATGAAAAGAATCAATCGATAATTGAATGGCATTTAATGTTGGAAGATTAGTATCGGTCCAGCTTCAGGTATCATCTTTCTATGACAAGTTAGTATGCGTGGACGATCATTTAAATTACTTTATTCCAATCGCTCTTTAATACTGAAGTATGCTCATTAAAATAATATTGTCACGGAGGGATGGACTTACGAACATATTTTACAGGCTATAGTTTACAAGTCTCAGGAATAACAGAAAATGATACATTCCAGTTCTTTGCATTTATGTTTCTCGATCGAAGATATGTTAATGAAACATCTTTTCAGCCGGCATTACGATTGTAACTATGTATTTGATGCAATAACGATTAGCTTATAGATAAGCTCCAGTGTACTTATAGCCTGAAGAATTCTAGGAAAGTCCATCTCTAGTTTTTTGTAAGGATATGCGCACTATCTCTAATTATTGTATTAACTTGAATGCGATTAGTCAGGAAATGCGGCATGCAGCGAATTTGCGTTGATTCGTTACTTTAAATGAAAGTTTCTAGTCGTTTCTAGTCAAGCACTTTTGTACGACAACCATGTCTCTCTCAATTATTCGTGAAATTGAAGAGCAAAGTATTTTTTAGTACATACATATCGTGTTAGAAGTACAATTTGTCTTGAAAGTTATTGAACCATTACGTTTCTCAAATTAATTGGCCCTTAGAATCTCTTCTATAGCCAAAGGGTGTCACGCGATGTTAGAATGTATCCCTTCTAGGGTCTAAGTTTCTTCTGTTGATTGTTGAAGACCACTACGATTACATAAATATGAACGGATTAACTGAGTTCTATTGAGATCATAAATAACAGCTAACTTTGTCTTTTGATACGATTACTAGAGTAAACATACACATCGGACACTTAATTTAGGCACTGGCGTGTATGACACGCTAAATGTCTTATCAATTAATAGTATAAGAAATGTGCGTGTTCATATAGGGTTGTAAAGAAAAAAAAAGGGAAAATAACGTGTAATATGGCAGCTTCGTTGTGACAGACATATTTATGGTATTACAATCCAATCTTTTTTTTAACACAACGAAGTATTAAAAAAGAAAAAGGTAATTTTCCTTTATATTATAAATGCTAATATAACAGCAAACGTTTGAAAGTGCGAGTAGTTTCCAAGACCAGGACATTCCGCTACGACATTGTCGGTCGTCGAGTGTAAAATTCAATCGGTGTAAGATACGATTAAATGTCGGTTTAAACATAAAAAAATATATATGTACGGACACTGCCAGAAGAAATATAACGCTCCTTGAGTGTCGTGTATATCTAACGAGTTCGTTACTTCTTAATAACTTTACGTCTGAGGCTGTACCTCGCTATGATCTGCCATACATCATGATAAATAATTAAACTGTTAAAGATTGTATTAATGTGTAAAAACTGTTATACTTTTTAATATATTTCCGTATTTATTCTGGCTGAAAGCGCTTTTAGATTATGGCACAAATATTTACAGAGGATTGAAATTTTCGACTAACTTGGAAGGATACAAACGTTTTTTTTTTGTTTTTTTCGTTTTTAGCGAAGTTACCAATATAACACTGAGGCAAAAGGAAATTAGAATATAATAGAAAGACTGCCGATTTTCTGGCAAACTTTCTTCTGATTTATTTTCAACGAAACTGTTGCTAACTGGAAATGAAACTTACTAGTCAGGAAGAGATGATTAATTTCACATTGTACGAAGTTTTCGTTTGTCTGGTAGTTGTTCTTCCTTCAGGTCTTCCGACCACCTGTTATTTTCATTTCTTACATATTCCTCGAATGAAAGCACTTCGTTCAAGTGTTTCTCAAATTCTAACAAATTGACATGTTTTATAGAAAAATCGGATTCTCGTTAAGAGAAAACATGTTGGTGTTTGAAATAAGAGCTCTTCTTGAAGCTACCAGCATATCTAAAAATAATCGGCATTGAATACCAAAAGAAATATTTATTAGACAAAAAAAAAGGATAATAGCACTCATTTCATGCACAAAGAAACAGTTTCTTTTACGTATCCTTTTACGCAGTATATTTATGGTAGCAATACTTGCTATATACTATTTTAAGTTGCCTATAAACAGTGTGATATTTTATTTTATTTTATTTTATTAGAATTTTACCTAATTTATGTTTTCAGCTTCGTTCGAAATCTTATTTGAGGAATTATCTTGAAATAAAATTTGATTTCAAAGTTTACTTAATGTACAAAGTTGAATATTTTTATAGTACGTAAAGCTTTAATTTATGAATTATATTTTGATTTGAAACTTTGGAAATCTATTTTCTACCCGTGGGCATAACGAGTACTGCTGCATTAATGTACGTTGAATAGTTTTTGAAGCAATAAGATTCAATAGAAAGAAGCCTCACATATGCACATATATCTTGTTCATTAATCACTGTGACACTGAACAATGACAATCCAAAAGAAATATATGAGCTATGAACTATGCAATGCTAAAATCCTTTGGCCTAACTTTTCATTCATTGGATGGTAGCATAATAGAAGATGTAGATAAATAATCCCAATAAAAATGATCGGCTGGTCTGGACATTTTGGATGTGTTCTGATATCTTAAGTAATTAGACATTAGGTATTGATAGCATCATTGTATATTAAATTTTGTTTGATGCAATTTTTATTTGAAGATGATGCTGGCAATCCTAGATAGCAGATATGAAGTGTAGCAAACGTTTTTATCGTGAATTTGTTACACAGATAAACATACCGGATGCATGTGGGATAAGAAGGAATTATTATTGCGACTTGGTGGATACAGCTCGACAAATTACCAAGAGTTGCCCGATAGACCCCTTTCAATTTAATGTAATATCTTGGCAATTTGTCACGCTCCATAGCTATTGTTCTGGACAATAACGATCGAAGATTCATGTAACACCTAATTTAGCATTATTATTTATTCTTTTAAAGGTCGTTTTGTACAACTAGGAATAAACGAATGAATGGTTGTTGTGCAGCATCGACTGTACAGGGTCGTAAATGCGTAAAGTGGACATGTTAATTATCGATATACCACAAAATACCAAGTAATTAGAGACAATTTTGTCTAATGTTACTCGAAGATGGACACGTGTACATTCGTTAGTTAATAATATGTTACATGTATTATGGTTCGATTGACGGCGACTAAGTATGTCATTATATTCTGCGTAAATACAATTAGATAAATAATTGTCACGCAATCGTCCGAAATACAAACGAAATTATTAAAAACGATCGCGATCAATCTAACAATTGTTATCTTTTACCAGTGCCAAAGAATACGATTGACAAAAAAAAGAAAGAGATATATACGAATTTGATGTTTCCTATTAGTTGGTGAAAAACTGGTGTAAGATAAATAGGCGAATATGAAGTTTTATCCAAATGTCTATCTCCTGACTCAGCATTCGATTCAATCGGCGCCCACGTCTTACTGTTATATTATCAGTTAATGAAGCCCACCTTAAGCGCGATTAAATAAAATCTCATCCTTGTTAAAAGGTTTTCAATCTGCGTGTAAGAATTTGTACGAGGAGGTACGTGCAAAATGTAATTATTTGCGTAGCAACGTACCTGGAACTTCCAAGGGTCTGACTTTCGTTTTCGGGATCGGTAAAAACTTCTTAATCATTCGTATTACTATTTTCCATTTCTTTTAATTTGCCGATTATATCCTCCAGTTTTTTGCGCTGCACACATTGCTTCACTTGATTGTTTTTGTCTTGCACGAATTGTTGAACATTCGTTGTTCCTGTATACTGAGGTGTCGAGCCACTTTCATGAAACGATAAAATCTACTTCAGTATCATCTGTACGTGCTGTACAGACAATGTATTTGAATAAATAATTATGAAAGACAACTTACCTCTTGTTCTTGGAGTATAGGAACGGTGGCTGAAAGTGAATACAAGGGTGAGTAAAGAAACTTCTGAACCAAACTATGATGTGGCTAAGCGGTATTAATCATTATTGGTATAATTAAAACAATACTTAGCATTCATAGGATCTTACTTGGTGTTGAAATCTTAATTGTCTCGTTGGGTGTCTGAGGTCTTTATACTTAACCCAAGTGTATGGGGCATTGTGCATGTTTGATAATCTAGGTTGTACCATTGTATGCACAGTGAATTGTGGACTTGATATTAATTTTCCTCTACGTGACAACAGCTGCTGTTGCGATTGCTGCTGTTGCTGTTGCTGCTGCTGCTGCTGATGATGATGATACGAATAATTTGAATACGGATCGTATCTAACAAGGCTTTCCACGGATGAAATTGCTAACGAATTCGCCACTGCCACTGCAAAACGATATGTACATGAAATACTGAGAAGTTCATATTGTATTTTTTACTTATTTCTAGGAAAAGAGTCCATAAAACATAAAGAAACATGTAATCGTTTCAATAAACCTTTAGCCTTCTGAATATTCAACAATGTATCATAGTATTGTTTCTTAAAAGTAGCTAATTCTGCAACTGATGCAGTTTTTTGGAGAGCATTTACATCGTTTCCTTCCATTCTTTTCACCGTACACCTGAATGTATTATGATTAATGATTTTTATAAGAAATTGTTAAAAGTCAAATATGTATTTTAAAAAGCTGGCATAAGAACCTGCGGGATGTGCTATCTGTATTGTTCTTTTTTTCGTACCCTAATTGTGTTTGATCAAGACCATAGCCAATATTTTTTCGAACCATTTGCATTTGAATTAGATTGGGCAGTTCGATTTTAGGGCAAGTAATTAACGACTCCGATTTCTTTTGTTCCATTAACTTTGGTGCATTCTCTAAGACTGAGGTATCAATGTTTTTTTCTGATAGGTGAGAGTTGAGAGAATTGTTTTCGGAAGAAACCAATTGATTATCATTTTCCAAAGTCTTATGAGTGGTTGCTAATTTCCAACATCTTGATGCAAAAGATGCATGAATTGGTCTGGTTTTAGGCACAATGGGTAGCTCTAGTAATATGCGAGGAACTATTTGCAACGTTTTCAAATTAAACCAGAATATGACAAAAGTAGAAGATTATAGAAAATATATTACCATTGGAAATATTTTGTTCTGCTCGCTTTAAAAAGTCTTGTAAGCTCGTTCTAAGTCTTGTATGAACTATTAAATCATCCATTAGGAAGTCCTCTGTTGTAGATGCCTATAACACATAGTTTATATTATCTGTTAATACATCGATCTGATATCATCTAATGAAATTATGAATTCAAAACTATTTTATTCCATTACGTTTGAATCAATCATTGTATTATCGTTTTCGTCTCCCCCATATACAAAATCCATTTTATATATATCTTCTTGTATGCTTCTTTCCTTTTCCTTTAGCTGTTGTTCAAAATATTTCTGTATTTCCATATTATAAAGTTTAGTTTCATTATTGTCACTATCATTTTCCTTTATCTCTTCGTTAACATCTTTAGTGTACAAATATTTAAAATTTTTATTTTGTCTTGGAACAGATTTATTTTGTTGTTCATTTTCTTCCATTTTACAGTTTGATACATCTTTTACATTTTGACTTCCCGATATTGTCTCACTACCATAAGCATTTCTTTCATAATATGTGTTATCCTGAAATTATTTATTGATTATGGAAAAATTGTATTGTAACTGCAATAAGATTATTAATATATTCTCACGAACCTGGTATAATAGCTGGGGCATATTTACATTATATTCATGGTAATTACCGATGTTAGTAACAGGTAGTTGAAAACATTTATTACCCATTGATCTAAACAGTCCTTGGTGATGGCATGTAGGAACTTTATAAGAACTATTTTCATACATTAAATGAGGTGCATGAAACCATTTGCAGTTTAGATTTGATGGAACTTTTAATGTTTTTGACTGTTGGGGAGTGTTCATTAAAAAATTTGGTTGAACATCTGAACCAAACTTTGAACATGGAACAGTATAATCCAATGTATCATATATATGATTGGCATTTTTTACATGACTGTGAATCATTGAAATTTCATTTGAAGGAAAACCTCGAAACATATCAGATACTGATGTCATCAGCTATATGAACGAAAATAATTATTTATATTTTCTGTATTTAAAATGAGTAAATTATGAGAATGTTGAATTATACTTGGGTTGAATTTCCACATTCCAATGAAACGTGATACTTCGTATTAAATTCGGAAGTTTGAGAATTTATATTTACTACAGCATTTTGATTTTTAGTAATATCTTTCTTACTTTCTTCTGTAATTGGTGCACTAGTCTTGTCTTCAGAGACAATGGTAACTCTTTGTAATAAGAAGTAGTATAATTATTTCTAATGAAACGTAAGAACAATAGATAATACTTCAATAAAAGCATACTTATGATATGGTGGCATGCTGTTTCCAATTAAGCCTGTAGTTTTAAATATTACAGCTTTTATTTCATCCTCTGAAGAGCCTTTTGGCCATGGTACCATAGAAATTATTTGCTCACAAGTATTACTGTCAAGATTTTCCGATAACAAAACCAGGGTTTTCAGCACATGTTCATACTCAGCAATACCATTATCAGGTTGATACATATTTAATAATTGACTTATTGTATTAGAAATATCTGTATTCTCGGTCAGGTTTTGAGATATATTCCATGATAGTGGAAAATCATTAAAGGTGGAAGCAAGATCTGACACTTTATTTTTCATTTCCATTATTACTGAAACATAGTATTTTATTTTAACAATAATTAAATGCATACACAGGTGATAAATCTCTTCTCATTTCAATTGAAATTTTTTTACCTTCTAATTAGAAACGATTTTCAAAACTTTCATTGAAGAAATGAATGTTAAAATTGTTATTTCCACGATTAAAAAATTCTATTATAAATTTTATGAGAAAACATTACTCACTATCATGAAATTGTTTCGTCTTACTACAGCGAAATCTTTTTTTTTCTAATGACAGTTTTATGAACAGGTTGGCGCGTCTCGCAAAATTCCTCAGGACTTAAATATAATTATAAAATAATGAAAACAGCTGCACTACCACATTATTGCGAACAAATGAATAGCATTTCTCCCAAGCTCATCTGCAAGTCGATTGAAATCTGATTACAAATCGAATCGCAAAATCGTTCTTTTTTAAATTTAAAATTTTATTCGAATAGAAAATCATTAGTAAATTAAAGATTCATTATGTTTAATAATATGTCTGTACTATATAAATATTTGTACAACAAAATGAATAGTAATCCTAACTTTAACAAAGAAAATATATATAAGAATCTTAGCTATTATTAAACAGTTAAATTTCGATTTGAGTCATCAAAAGAAATATTATATTGTACATTTATAACATGCAAAATATATATATATATAACATTTCGCATACAATTTTAAACTAAAAAGAATAATAGTAAAAAATGAAAATACGTACTTATTAATAACAGCAAAGTTCAAAGATGGTAATATATATTAAAGTATGTAAGAAGGAAATTGCTCTCATATACCGTGGAAGATAATTGAATTGACTAATTATAATACACAAGTGCTTATTCCACATACGACGAATGGATTATTATAATGAGTCTATTGGCACTTTAAATGGATCCATGTTGATAATCCCAAAGACTTTGCAAGAATTATTGTGTGACTGTTGGTATAAAAGGAGTACCAGAACGTAGTTCTAATAACTTGGCTCAATATGCTTCTAAAGGAAAGACTTCTCCTTTCTTCCTGCTTGGTAACATTAGCAGCTTGTGCAGCTGTTAAAGCACCACCGGCAACAGGATGGATGAACTTCGTTCCCAAATCTGGTAATATAAAACTTTATTCTCTTTCTAATGTTACGTTCCATTTGAAAAAATGTACAAATATTCTTTGCACAGTAAATGTATTTTCTTGATTAAATGTTGCACTGTGTCTTTCGGTGGTAAAAGTTTATGGTGTTGGTATATAATGTTAAATCCACAATTCTTTATAATGTAATTTTTAGCCTATTCAAGGGCACTTGGACCACCTCCATCAGGAATAGATACAATATCAGTACCTTACATGCCAAAATCTCCGTTCTTTCCGAAATTTGTCGACCCTAAAATGATGATTTCTAAGAAGACTGATATGTTAAGTAATTTATTTGGTGGCATGGGTCCAGCATACCCACCGAATTTCAAACCGTTTACGCCATACGGTGGTAGTGAAGGATCTTTTTATAACGCTGCCGAAGGATCAAATATATTGCCAGAGAAAACATCAGGATTACTACTACAAGACTCAGGCAAAACTAAAATAAGTGATGGGAGCGGTGGATACAAGCGTGGAATGTTTGGACCATTTGCTTCTTCATTTGGCCCCATGGGTCCAAAGTTTGGACCTATGTCTCCGTTTTCGGGAGCCGATGCAATGCCTGATTACAGCATGAAAGGTCCATTTTTTCGCAAACGAAGAAGTGTAGACGAACCTTCTATAACGAATCTCCGATCGATTTTGGGTGATGGCAAAACGGAGACAAAAGACTTGGGCCCGCCACCGGCATATCCTTCTCTTCCACCGATCGCAGAAGAATCGGAAGAAGGAATTGATTTAATGCTTAAGAAAATGGGTGGTGCAAGTGTACCAAAGGAATATCTGCCTGGAATGTTTGGACCATTTGGACCTGTCGTAGACCCATCGATGTTTATGGCGAAGAAATCTGCTTTCCTAGATACTCTATTTAAAACTATTGCCACTAGCACTGCATCACCTACAACCACGGACATTCCAGTACCTAAAAGTACGATTGTACCACCTAATTTCTGGTTTCCAACGTCGATAATCCCAAGTCCAACTGAGTACAATTCCAAGGTCTCTGACTTTTTGGATAAGTTGTTCGACAGTTTGAAACTCAATAAGACTGGAGTAGAAGAAACTGATAGCTTTAGTTCTAAAAGTGATTTTGCAAGATCCGTGAAACCTGATATGGACGTAACTCAAGCAAGAATTTCAAGGTCTGTGGAAGATTTAGCTTCAATTGATGCTGCCAAAGATACCATCGTTGATACGATATTAACAGAACTCAATGGCCTAAAGACTGATATGATGTCAACGATGGATGATCTGATTACGTATGAAAAATCCGCATCTGCATCGCCGATCCCGAAGAAGCCTTTTAAACCTTTTGCTCCTGGCATGTGGCCCAAACCAGTTGTGGATGTGATGCTTCCATTTAAGCAGAGAATGGCAATTCTTGGTCAAGTCTTCGACATGCTGACTGACTTGCAGAAGAATATTACAACGGCTGTTCAAAACATCGTGAAGGCTAAAACGGCTCCCCTTAATACTGAAACATTAAGTAACGTTAACTCCCCGAGCCTGTCGAGTGACTACGTCTTACCAAATAATTCACCCATCAATGTAAGTTTTTTGGATGCGATCAAAAACAAGTTGACTACATTGGACACAACTGCGCCTACTTCTTACACTATTGCTGATAAGTTTGAACCAAAGAAAGTTAGAATGCTACCAAAATCTCCGACATCGTTTTGGGTATCTTATCCTGAAGAGCCGATTTCCGGTATTAAACGTGAAATCGATGAGAATTCTGAGAATGCATTGACACCTGAAGAAAATCAATCCGGTCATCATAGTGACAGGCAGTATGCACGAGCTGTTAAGATGCAAATGCATCAGGGATACCAGAGTTTACCAGCTGGTTCCATAGAATCTGTACAAGCAGGCGGTGGATCGGTACCTGGACATCAAGGTGGAGGAATAAAATTACTTGTAAGTACTTAAAAATTGTTCTATAAATAATGCGTATACTTATCCCAATGTCAAAACCTTTGAAGGATTCAAAAAATTCCTAGCGATAATGTATAACTATGTTTCCTATTATTTGTCTAACAACATATTTTGTTCTGTCTTGATAACAAATGAAGAGTATTAAAGAAATGTGATATGCGATACTGTGACTTCATTCGTTTTCAGATTCAAATGCCTGTATTACCTAATACAGAAGCATCACGCTTTCAAAATAATAATTACAAAAGATAAGTATGTGCAAATATATGGCTCCTGAATATCGTGAACACATTCATTTGTCACAGGAATCTAGCGGTTATGGAGACGTTGAAAAATGGGCTGATTGGGTGAACTATCTGCAAAACGAACATCAAGGACACAGGCATCATAATCACCATTAATACATTGATGCAGCAGGAATATCGTTGTTACTGTAGTCACTTCAACTACCAATTACGCGATAAAATACATAATGTGTACGCTCGATGATCTTCTTTTAAATAAACGGTGTTTCGCAAAATACACACGTAGTCGTAAAAGAACTAACAGCGAAGAGACAAATTCGATAATCTTTCCGTTCTTTTAAAACGAATGAAAATATATTTCTAAAACTGATATATAATATGCATTTTTATTAGAGCTTTTAAATTTATAATACATGTTATGTACAGGTTTCATATGCAAAGAATGGAAAAATGTATGTTATAGCATTCATTCATCCAAATAGTGCTATTAACAATGTTATTTATAAATTGTTTAATTAGTACGTACATATATATATTTTTTACATATAGATGTATATATGTATTAATATATATATTTATCAGTCGAGCAAACACCAGCGCACATGGACGCAATCCTGCATCAAGTGCGTTGCTTTGTTTCACTGTAATCAGCAATGCATTGCACGCAGGATAGCGTTAGTGTGTTAGGAAGCACCAACATTGGTAAACATGGCGCGGTACTTTGAAGAAATGGAGGGAAAATATTTAATTTCTCAGTATTAAAAATTTTCGGTTTAATTCCTATACTAAATACGTTATTGACTCTTATGCAAAGTCATGCAAAAGATTCTGGAAATATTGGCAGTATTGGTAAGTGTTGACGATGGACGTCTATGTACTGTTCAGTAATAACTTTTCTCTCTAAACTTACAATTTTTTAGAACTCATGAATCACTGACACGCATCCTTGCTCACATCACTCTAGAAACTTTGGTACTTAACTATTAATACATCATACATCATTAAAAGTGCTCACTATCATCTGCCTTTCGTCACTCTGGATATAAGTTGTTCCATTTGTTGATCGATTCTGAATACCATGTAAAAGGACGCCAAGACACTCCCTAATGTTACTAACAGTCCCAACCCTTCGAATATTAATTTCGGCGCAAAGATCTTCCAAACCATTAAATGCCGACAGTGAATCGTCGCCGAGAGCATACAGCCGAAAGTCTACAACGCATATGAAATAATGGAAAACTATTAATTAAATATATATTTTAAAAATGTTATAAAAAACAGACTATTCTCAATAATGATCCCAATATTCCGATACTTTATACTTCTATATAATATCTTAACAACTTTGAAATATTCATTATTTTAATAACTTACTCTTATACCGTGAAGTAGAACGTATTTTCCAGCAACTGAGAAAACTGCGGTATGAAAGACAGAGTCCTGCTCAAACAGAAGCAGTTCTCCCCTCTTCATTTCGTCCTCTGCGAATTTCACTTTAAATAACTTCGGAAACATGAGATATAAAGTGAAGGGAGCGACTACTAGCAGCGGTAGTGTTGCACCCAATATAATATGCGATCCAAATGTGTTTATTCCTGCAGATATTACAAAATGATTAAAATTTATGCTACCAAACATTATAATTAATCAGTATATCTGTACTTACCAATTAAGATTGCTGGTAATAAATTCCCGTAGAAATGGCCTCCTGTTCCAATAAAAGCGGCATCCCAATGAATAGTAGGGAATGTTGATTGATGGCCAGTTCCATAAAAGAAATATTCAGCTATTAAGAACCAACATAATAAAGTTGGAGTTGGCACTTCAACAAGTTCAGCTGTATCAAAAATAGTACACATTAAAAAATGTAAAATATTAATACGATCATATATAAATCATGTACATTGAACATACTTACATACACTGTTGGCATTTTTGTATCTTTCGATTGCAGATAAGCCCAAAACTGAGGCACAAGTTATAAACATTAAGAATGTACTAGGAGACAATATATCTCCTAATAGTAAAGAGTGTAACAGTGTCAGGAATATGCTTAATGAGATAAATGCAGCACTATAAGCAGTACCCAGACCATAAACAACTGGGGTTTCATTGGTGTCCATTCTTTTACGATAAATTGAGTCCTTTATCTTCTCAAATAATCGAGGTACTATATTCTCATCCTGGTAAATGTTGATTGACTCTTTTTTCTTAGGTAGCAAGAATATACTGAGTGGACGGTAATAAAGAATAAAGATTGCAAATAGAGTCAATATATACACCATGTTAGGCAATGTATTTACTTGCCAAGATAATGTAAATTTGACTTTCACAAACTTTGGAAGTCGTTGCAAAACCCAGTAACAACTCATGCAAACGCCAATTATAATAGGACAATACTGCCCTACTAAGACACTAGGAGAAAAACCAGAAAGGTTTCCACAATTCTGTAACCACAGTCTGACTATTGTTATGTACAGTGCAAGTACAATCAGAGTAATAGCAGGTAAAATTCGTTCTAAATTATTTGACGTTATTGAACCAGCTTTCCCAACAATAAACATAGAGCACAACCTCGTATGTTGTTGTTCTTCTCGACAACGCCAGAAATAATAAGATACACGTATGGAAATGCATGCTATTAAACTCATAATTAATACAATGGTTTTTGAATTTGATCTAGTTGGTGTTTTTGAAAACAGCTTACTTTTTCTTTCAGAATTTTCATTATTGTCATCTTTTCTCAAATTGAACAAAAGAAGCCAAAAAAGTGTAACCAATAAAAAAGACAGTACACTGTCTTCTTCAACTATGTAACTGTTAGAAAAGAGACCACACACTGTTAAAAGAAGTATTACTCTGCTGATATAAATAAGTTTCTTGATTTTACGATAATCATACCAACTCAGAGAGATAACATCCCAATTTTTAGCAATTAACACAACTAATAGCGACATGGATATAGCACCAGTTGCAAAGAACATGGTGTTTTTAAATTCTTCTAAAATGTTAAGGAAATATAGTGAAACAATTACTAAGGCAGTAATTAAATTCACTAGAATAGAGCATTGTAAGAATGATGACTGGAATATTTTAGACATACGATTTTCTGGAATGCCAGTAATAAATAAATAAAAGAAAAACAATGTACAAAACATTAAAATTAGGCCTTTTGATATCAAACTTGAATCAAACTGAACCCATACTTCAGAACATGTGTCTTTGAGTAATTTGAAGTAACTCCTGCTGTTTTTAATAAATAATTCAAATTCTTTCACATTGCTTACATGTTTTACTTGTTCAGATAGCTGAGTATACATAGTTTCCAAGGTTTGGAGGTGTTCTTTAGAAAATATGTAATTATCTGCGGAATATACATCTATATATTTTTTTGTTTGAGCAATATTTCTCCACACAGAGTGTAATGGATACCAGAGTTCATCTCCATTAGTTACTCTTGTTGTATTTGGCAAAGATTCTATTACAACAGACCCCAAATTCGAAAAAGGAATAGGTGTTCCAAGAATAGATGACAAAGTTGGTACTAGATCAATTTGATTCACAATATGATCTTTGGTGAAGCTATAGTTTAGTAGAGGAACTGTAGAGTAAACAAACATAGCAGCTTCAATTTCATTTGAACTATCACCGCCATGATCACCGGTCTCTGTCATTCCATGGTCACCAATGACAAAAAGTACTGTGTTTTCCTCCAATGACTCCACAATTTCTTTTATAAGTGTATTCGTGTCATTTAATTTCCTTGTCATTTCAGGATGATTAGCACCATGTTTGTGTCCACAATGATCAATCCCAAGAACATGTGCTACAAGCAGTGACCAGTCTTTCTTTTTGATCTCAAAGAATATGCGATATCTAACATCTTTGTCTACACTGTCAAGATCCCAAACATTAAACGATGGAGATGGAAATTGACGTTTAAATTTACCAGGAAATAAATTGGTCCATGTATCATCACCCATAAACACAATACCTTCGTTTGCATTTTGATCAACAATATTATCTTCATCAACCATATCAGGGGCAACGTTTGATCCAATATCAATAAAAGTAGGTAATGATCCTGTGGTAATACCTTTAAGACGTTGCATGGTAGTTGTGGGAGGATCTGCTATGAATTTATAGAGACGAGAATTTCGAGGTCGGCTCTGCAGTAACTCGTGAACGATTGGCAACTTGTTACGGTAATAGGACGAGGTAGAGTCATCGTTGTCGTGCCAATATACAAAATCATACTTCAAGGCATCGACGACCAATAATACAACACGTGCTTTTCGTTCGAGACACAGCCCGGCGGCATTCTGAGGATCCTGATAAAGATTTGCAATATTACATTCATCAGATTCCGTGCAATATTTACATTCGGTGCGTTCCGGCCTGGATACGCGATTAAGTAAAAAGCCGCTGGTGAAAATCATCAAGCCGGCTGCCATCAAGTACGACATCCATCCTTGAAATATTAAATAATTCCATAGTCTGGTCATTTTCCTTGGCCTTTCGTTGTCTCTTCGTGTTATTCAAGAAACATGTAATCCCAGAAGAAACATCAAAATAATCTTAACCTATTTCTGGATGTAGGCTTCTTTTTTATCATTGTCACATTCTGGTATGCGAAACATTCATATTTTCAATAGTAAATGTTTTCGAGGAGAATTTTAACGAATATCACACGGATAATCGCTTGCACATGTTTCACGAAGCATAACAAATTTAACCTCAAACCCCTCAAACTATTTCAATGTACACGAAGAGGAATAATATCGTGCTATTTTATCGATAAAGCGATGCAATTAGAACTTAGTAACTTTATCAGTAGAGTGCATTTCAACGCATTTCATTGCAGTTTCTCTCTAATGATAAGCGACATAAAAAATTAAAGCTTACGATAATCGTCAATAGAGAGCATTTCAATACATTTCATCGTAGCCACCCTCTGCTGATAAACGATACAAAAAATTATAATTTACAGAGATTATCAACAGAGAGCATTCCGTTATACTTCATTATGAATTTACACCACCGATCTATCCACATAAATTAATAAAGACAGACTTTCTTTGAAGCAATACTAGTAAAAACTCATCGCTTTATTCACGTCGAATGAAATCGAAAATAATGAATTTTTATTAATGTAAGCAATTTAAAATATAGCAATGATTAAAGTACGGTTAGCAAAATAAAATAAAACTAATTCGATTACTACTGATAGCGTAGCTTTCCTTTCCCACTGAATGTACCAATTAAGATAATATTAATTAATAATTGGCCACTATGTTGTTATAGATAATTTTCTATAGCAACATAATTCAACAGCAACGAAGGAAGGGAAATTAGAGGCAGATTATATCGACAACTACTGCGATCGTTTCTTTTCTTTCGAATTTCTTGCTGTATTCCGACGATGTTTAAATTTCTTTCGAGTAATGATAAAATATATTAAACATCTTGTCCACTCTTTAAATCTGATCACTTTGAAAAATCAGACTATCTACAATCTCTCCGATACGGGGGATTCGGGTTCCGATCGTGAATTTTATCAATTATTTAAATGGAAATCTCTAAAAGAAGGCTTCGATGAATCTAAGATTACCAGAAAACCGATATTTCTCCTGATGCACAAATCATGGTGTCCCGCCTGTCAGAAATTAAAGGCGAAATTTTCAAAGTCCATACGATTGATCTCTTTGAGCAAAGAGTAAGCAAGCATTTTGATTAGAATCATTAAAAATGTTTCTACATAGATAAAAAAAGAAATGTAAAGTACAAGTGCAAGTAAAAGATTCTTTTTTAGACGGCATTAGTATTAGAACTCGACGTTTAGTCTCTTGTGTTTCAATATATTAAATAAGTACCTTTGAATACAGAGGAATTACATAATACATTGAAAAGATGATCGACTCGATAACTTGTGTTTTATGATATGAATAGAAAAAATTGGGAAGCTTTCATCTTGAATGGCTTAGTAATCGCAGTGTTAAATCATCTACATTTTGCTCCGAATTAGATTTTATCAATATTTTGCATAGCAAACTAACTAAATGTGACGACATTCTTTCAATATTTGATCTACTGGTCAGCACGTTGGTAATTTTCCATTGTTATTTTATTAATTACTCATTTTTATTTATTATTGGCAGTGATCTAACAAAACTGATTTAATAAAACAGTCATTTAACGCTGCAAATAATTTATTTGCAAAGTTAAGAGTTGAATGGATTTCATATTGGAGAACTACCAAAAGAATTTTTCAACGATTAAAAATTAATTTCTGTCAAATAACGAGAAACATTTCCATGACTATATCAGAATCTTTGGTAACGATAGTACCAATTAAAAACTCCGTTAATTGCAATATCGAAGGTACGTAATGATAAACGTGGAGGTCGCGAAAGATGCTGCCGGAAACTGCGAGAAGTTCCAGCCGGATGGAAAGTACGTTCCCAGGATTCTCTTTTTTACGGCGGACGGTGATTTAATTAAGGAAGCTTGGAATCGTCACCTGAAGGCCGACGATAAGTACAAATATTTCTACAGCAGTCCGGCGCAGATCATCGATACAATGCTCTACGTATTGAAAAAGTATTCCAAGGATCCGTGTCCGGTGGCGTTTGGCGCCGATGATTTAGCGAAGAAAATTCCGGCGGAGAATTACGATAATGAATACGAGAATCTTGCTCCGACTCTTTTGGAATAAATAACAATAATTAAGCATAGCAGTTAAAGCTGAAAGATGACTGTCTGTACTAAAAAATAAAATAATAAAGCTAAGAGGTGACAGGGTGATGCTTGACTCACCCTGTCTAATTTGTATACTCATTTGTATTTTACTGTACTTTGATGCCTAACCGGTTTTGATAAACTAACTACATCGTGGCTGCGACTTTCCGTAATTCATTTGCAATTTTTTGTTCAAAAGTCTTCCGTGCTACTTAAAGCAAAATTATTAATCTCCTACCCCACAGATATTCACTGATACATTTATATTTAATAGTAAGGCACTATAATATTCAATAGTGAGCGAGAACGAGAGCCTATGGTGGTTATGTAGGAAAATACCTGAACTAGCAATTAGTAAAACCAAGTTCAAATTCTCCGTCTCCGTTATAGCCGCAGTGATTCTGAACCACCTAAAACAGTAGGTCAGGGGCTATGGTGATAATGGATGTAAAGATTCGGAGTTGCAATTAATATAGATATCAGTGACCCGGTGGTTTGGAATCCACCTCAAATAGTAGATTCAAGGCTTAGGTGGTAGGGGAACTAAAGGCTTGGAATTGTAATAAGTGGATCAAAGTTTAGATGTCCTATCAGTTCAGAGGAATTTTGTCTACACTATTATTTAACGTATCATAGTCTCGGTAGTTGAAAACCCACTTAAAACAGCAATTTTCAGTCAAACTGACCATGGTAGTTGAAGCTCAAAAAAAGTATAAGATAAAAGAAAAAAACGATCAAAGGCTTGCATCTGCTGATCAATCTTCGTTGCCCATTCGCCACTTGTATTATACGAGCACATATGTAAATCTACTGTAATTTCAATACAAGAATCCGTAGCTTTACGAATCTTCTCTCAGTGTTCGTAACAGAGAAAGCCTCGACAGCGAATGGGTCAATTTGTAACCAATCTAAACGCCGGCTCACAGCAGGCGTACCCTTTCGACACTCTTCTTCGTTGCTGGAGTCTGCGCTCGTACATTAAAGGTCCTTACACATCAGCCTATGGGCAAGTGGCAGAGCCCTTGCCTGACGGCGCTTGCGTTTGCAACAGTTGCCACATGGAGCTACGATGTCCCATTGGGCGATGGTGTCTCGTTAAGGGCCCCTGGCCACGCCCGCTTCGCCCTATCGAGGGTCATGCACAGGGGATGCGTTTGGTTATTTGACATATATGAGACTTCCGTATAGCGCTCAAATGGATACGGTGGAATTTTATGAGTTCTTCTTCTTTGATAAGACGCGCGGTGCCTACAAGAATTTTAGATGATTTATGGTAGGAAAGGTGTTAAGGGCTCGAATATTCGATCATCATCTTTGGGCAATTTTTCCCGAATCATTATTTAATACATTATGATCAGAGTGGCACCCGTCTGAAACAATAGACCCTTAGCAAAGTCTTTGATTCATCCCCTTCCCCTGGACCTAATACCGTAAATGCTAGCCAAACTTTACATCGAACTATTTTCCAAAACAGCAGATACCGTTATCTTGCAGAATTAAGTCACGTAACTCAATGAGTAACAAACTAATTACAAATTAATAAATACCGAATTAACTCGAAACAATCCACTACAGTTGAAACGTATCCATGCACATCACAACCTCATAACCGCATCACCCCCACTCCGATGATCTCCCTTGAATCTTGCCAATAATCTGAAACGGGGAAGATCTCTCCCAAAGAGTAGACGAAATAAAATCACTTCGTGTCGAGTGTTGTCAAACGCAGGCACTAACTCGGACATCGGAGGTCCTGAGCACATCCTAAGTATGCGTAAACGGACCACCCAGGGGTGCACGCACGGGGTGAGTCCGGCAGAGAAACGGTCACGGAGTTAAGCGTGCACCCGCGGATTACGTATGGATCTCGACGTTCTGTGTTTGAAGGGTTGCAGATAATATATTGCGTCGGTCCGACGAAGAGAGAGAGAGCGAGACAGAAGAAGATAGAGAAAGCGTGATAGAACGAGAGAAAGAGTAAAAGAGTAAAAGGAGAGAAAAGGAGGAAAGAGAGAGGGAGAAAAAGGGAGCAAGAGAGAGTGGTTTTTAGCTTTGACCGTTTCATCCGCTTGCGGGGTGGGCTATTGCGCCGTAATATCCGCGTACCTATATCTACGTCCGTCACTTTTTTTTTCCACCTCGACTCGCCGGCAGCCCTAGTCCCCGGGGGTTTAAAAAATGAGCCGGGACATTATTTTTCCGCGGTCTCGTTCATCCCTCGCCCGCTTTTCGTCCCCAGGATCCGACTGACCGGTCCAGTCCCACTCGTCGTCGTTTCCGCCGGCGCAGCTTGCAATGTGCCGCATCAGCGAATGTGCAAAAATTGAAGAGAGAAACGAGCTTCGAGGGAAGGGCGAACGAAAAAGGGCGAGGAAGCGAGAGAAGGTAAAAAAAGGGGTGACCGTTTCGCGGAGGAGGGATGTCCGGACGAGGTTGCGAGGATATGGGAGTGAGAGACGGAGAGGAGGATTATACTGGGTGGTCCGGTAACTATTTTTGAAGATGGCTTTGGAAGAATGAGGGTAAAATATTGCACGGGGTGGGTGAAAGATTGAACTTGAATGAAGATAGAAGAAAGGGGATGAAAGCGATGGATAATAGTTGTGATTTTTTAGGGTGCTGGTGTTTGGGTAAGGTTGGCTCTTGGATTTTGAACAGTTTATTGGAAGAGGAGTATTTTAACTGTAGTAAGGGATTAAAAGGGTTGAGGATATTTGGTTGAGGTCAACAAAACTTTTTGGTGAAACGATCGTATATCGAGGTTGGATTAAAGGGCGCTTACATCGTCGGTTAAGTCAGACTAGTAACAATTTCAATCTCATGCTATCTTGTATCCCTTATCACGTTATTTTTCCTAAGACTTCTATCTTCCTTCAACTCCATACATTTTTTGTTTCAACTTCAACTGCTCCGATCACATCAACCAAGATCCGCAATTTTATGTGGCTTCTAGACTGTTGATATTCGATTCTAAAAACTTCATTCTCAAATACATTCAGCTGGAAAAAAATCATCCCCGTTAAAACGATACTCCCTCTTTTTTCACCGCTCACAGTTGGACTCATAATTTAGACTTAGGCTCTCCCAATTTTCAAGATATTCACGAAATATCTCCCG
Source organism: Cerceris rybyensis (assembly GCA_910591515.1). Taxonomy (NCBI): domain Eukaryota; kingdom Metazoa; phylum Arthropoda; class Insecta; order Hymenoptera; family Crabronidae; genus Cerceris; species Cerceris rybyensis. Next base: position 15,603,367 of record OU342790.1, read on the forward strand.
GACCACCCTGTATATCACGCCTCCCTCGTTCGTCCGTTCGTACGGTCGTTTCCAGAGTATGGATGCGGCTCCGGCGGATATATCGGAGCTGGGAAGCCATTTTCAATTCAATCTGTTAAAAGCACGTCAAAAACTCATACGGTATTTCACCGAGGCGACAGATTCGCGAGAACGAAACCGCGAATCCTCACTCGGCGACGATGGTATCGGTGAATGCATGTATTGCGGAGAAGTGGTAAGTTGCTGAGACCCCCATAAAGAGAAGGGTACGGGACGATTTGTAAGAGGACTGGGGTGTTTGGTTCACCCTAGAGATCACTATTCAGGGAGGAAACGTTTATGTAGACGCGGGACATATGTGAAAGTTAAATACGAATTAATGTGTTGATATTCAAACTTATCTCTTATCATTTTAACGGAAGGTTGCTCGGGTCGTATCACCTAAGAAGAGAGTTCTATAAGTTGTTAGTTTTAATAACTCATGGTTTCAATTTTACTTTATTCCCAACGAATGGGGCTATTGTAGCTACTTATTAACCCATTAAGGCCCAAAGTTGCGTTAACGCAACATTTCACTTCCAATTTTTTTCGGGGAATCAAATTAATATAATTTATATTTTAACCTATGTCATAGTAAAATAACATACCAAAGGTTTAATTTATGCACCATAAGATACCACGTAATCCCAAAGTTGCGTTAATCCAACATTATGTAACCCAAAAACTAGTTATAAATTTCTTTCTTCATTTCAATACTTGGTCCTTGATGGGTTAAAGAAAATTTTAAAATACACTTACTCTGTCGGGTGAAATTAACAAACTAAAAATAGCTCAAGTTAATATTTCTTACGTAAATCACTTTATGGACAATGATAGTCAGTATATAGAAAAGCCACAGAAACATTTTTTAATTCGGTTGCTGTCTTGTACCTGTATTATTTGAATTATGTTATCTCTGTATTCTTTATTGCAAATGGTACAGGCTGTTTGAACTATATTTTTCATGGTTTTTAGAGCTTGTTCTACACCTTTGACTGTACGGTTGCATATTCTTTTTTCATTCATCGCATTTATCTCGTCACGCAGGTAAAATGTCTGAAAGGATCCATCGGTTAGAAACAATTATCGGCAAAACCGAGTGAAATTTCTCCCACGACTCTAGCACCTGACCTTGAAGAGTTTTCAAAAGTATCCGATTTATCTTTCCCGATTGCAGGTACCACGATCTCACCGTGTAACAATCCACGAATCTCCCCTCGAGCGTTTGCACAGGGGAACGATCGGATCAAGATTGAGATCGCGGTTGTATCGAGTTACGATGTTTGCAAACATCGTTCCGATTGGCAACACCAGGGAAAAACGGGCGGATCTTGATCGTTACTGATCGGCTAAGTTAGATTAGCCGTAAAAAAAGCAAAGAGCAAACGAGAGATCAAAGTTACGTGCAGGTAGAAAGATCAATCTGAGGAAATGCACGATCTGCGTGGGTGAATTCTGTGACCTGCTCGGTGACGAATGTGAATGATCGAGATTTTGATCTATAGGTTTGCTCTTAATGTTGTTCTTCAAGGAGTTTAGGAGAGTTTTCTGATGCGTGAATGAATCGTGCAACTCACAGTGGGTTTGGAAGAGAAACTGCAACAAGGTGGTTTTCTTTTGGAAATGGATAAATGTATAGTAACTTACTCAGTGTTTTTTGAAATTCTTGATGTTTAGGACAAAATTCGGATGTGCATGTTTAAGTCTAGAATGTTTAGGAGGAATAGTGATAGATCGATACATTAATGATTAAAATTTTATTTTAAAAAGTAATATAACATTTACTCCTTTTGTTTCCGAGAAAATTGAAATATCTACAGGAGTTTAATTAACTCTGGCACAAAATGTAAAATAAACAAAGTTTGATGAACAGCAGATAGATATAGGTATATATAAATAAATGGACAAATATACATAGATTAATAGATAGACAAACAGACATAGATTAATAGAAAGATATATAGGCAGATAGGTGATAGATAGGTGGATCTAAATAGAGAGGTGGATAGACAGCTAATGGGATTATGGTTTATAGAATTAACGGTTCGAACTTCCAATTAGTGCACCCGAGTTCAAATTCCCCAGAACTTTCCTAAATCATCACGTAAAGTCCCAAAACCTCAACGCTTCAATCAATCCAAAACTATGTGTCCCATACAAAATAAACGTATCATTTAAAGTAGAAACTACAAAAAATTTAATAATAGATCCAGAGACAATCCAATTTGCAAAGAGTTACATCAAAATTCGACCCTTTTGATCACCATCTAATTAAATTTTTCCTTCCAAATTCTTGACAAATTTCCACATTTATTCGAAATATCCACCAATATTGACAAATATCCTGAATTATTCTAATATAAAGATAACTGTTTTCCGATCTGAAAAACTTATCTTATTAATTTCACTAATATCAACGACAACACGGAAAAAACGTGGTCGTTTCGTTTATCTGGTATAAACGTAAATATAAATTCGAAATACGAGCCTTTCGCTTGGAATATAATTCACCGTGAATCGCGTAAACCAGGTTGCCAGAGAACTCGGCTGATACTTTAAAAGCGGGACGTGTATTGCCATGGCTATCGGTTTATTGATTTATCCATCGGCGCGTACGCTTACTGTGAGTGCCTGATGTGCCAGAGTATTAAAAGAGTAAAAATAAAAAAGAGAGAGGTAGAGAAAGAAAGAAGCGAGAGGAATAAAAAAAAGGGAACTCTGCGTCGGTGTATACCGCCGTCGACGAATACTCGTTTCACTTATACTTTTAATATTGCTCAAATTCGCTTTGCGCTTTATTGAAAATCAATGGCGCGCGCGCGCTAACCCAACCGTCGTGAAAATGCAACGAACATCGAGGCACGTTCGACTCGCTGGTATAGAGACAGAGAGGAGGGAAAATATGCTAACGTTTCTAACCATTTGAACGAAATTTTGGAAACAGTGAGATGGAAAAATTGGAGATTTTTTTGTATTTTTAGATTCAACTGCTACGATCATTTTATCTGGAACCTTCAAGGAGGTTGCGAATCACGGATGTTACGATATGTTGACACTAATCGTAACATGCAAGGTCAACTGATGAGGTCAATGAAATAAAAATATGTAACTAAATATGTAACTTAAATAATGACAGATGGATAGATTGTTTCCTGTATAAAGGGATCACTGTTATTTGAGAACCGATCAGGAGATCTAATATAGGGAAAATAGATGTGGATAAAGTGTCTGTATTGTTAGTGTTACATAATAAATTGGGAAAAATTTTTTCAGAGGTGTGGAGGTATTTCTATTGGGGACCACTGATTGAAAGTTCATAAATTAATTAAAATAGAAAGCGTCGGCTATAGCAGAAGGTTGCTCTAGTCGTACCCCCTAAGAAGACAGGTCCATGAATTGCAGGTTTTTTATATAAACAATAAAATTAAACATTTTTAATTCTAATTGTGTGCAATGTCCCAAGTCGAACATCACTGCAACAAAATCTTAAAACTTTCTCACCACTAAAATTCCCAAAGTTGTAATCAACCCTTTTACAGACTCCCAAGTGATAAATTTACAAAGAACAATTAAATTACCACTTCACCTAATATTAAAACAAACATACCTCCCCAACATCAATCCATTTTAACAAAGAAATTACTCTCAAAAATTTCATTTCAAAGCCGCAAAAAAATCCAAACAAAACAACCCTCTTACCATTAAACCCGTTAAATTCCATGAAACTCGACCTTCGCCCGCTTTCTTCGATATTGGAAAACGTCTCGAAAAGAGACACCAACATCCACTCAAAGGATATCCCGCGAAATCGACGAAAGGGTTGAAAATAATGAAGAATATACACAGCTTGTATCGGATTACGGGATCCACGTATTATTCCAACAGCAGCCGGCAATGGCATGACATAATCGTATTTAAATGCAAATATCCTACGAAGAGCACGTTAGTTACTTTGGTTCGCACGGTTAAGTCAAAAGTACAAAATGCCATTGTGATCTCGAAGGTGCGTTTATAAATACCTACGTATCGTTGCTGCGTCCTATTTACGCGGGTAAGTATGAAACGAACGAGAGAGCAAACCAGCAGACGAACCAGGCGGGCAGGTAGATCGGTGGGTTTTAAGAACACAGATATACAGCCTCGGAATCATAATGCAGAGAGAATGCTTTTATTCCATTATATATTGCGGACAAATAACATCTGTACATTAGATCACTATAAAATCGTTCGCCATTCGCCAACGACAATGGGGCTTCCCCCATTGAGGCCTCTCCGTGGAACACGATTCGAGGTAGGCTCGTCACGATGACGGTCCTCGTTGCTGTTCAAACGGAACCCGACGGTGTTTCAACGCGTTGAAGAAAGAACGAAAGAAAGAGTAAAATAAAGAAAAGAGAGAATCATAAAAGAAAGAGACACATACATACATCAGCGAGTAAGAGAAACGAAAGCACAGTTTAAAAGACAAAGAAGAAAAACGTTCTCCAGGTAAAAGAGAACGAGGAAGGCGTGCATGGTTAAAAACAGTCCCGACGAAACAAAAGGCGGAGCATAGAGAGAGAAAACGTCCGAGCATCGCTCGCATTGTGTTCCACGTTTGGAGCGGGTTTCAAATAAAAGAGTAATGTGTTCGTCCGTTTGGCCTCGAACGGTGGGACGGATAGAGGCGCGCAGCCCGGCGGATACCGGCGCGTCTGCACGCACGGTTTATCGAGCCCGAGAATAGGTACGGGTAGGTGGGTACGAGGCCGGGTATGTCCCCCTTTCGCTCGCGGCGGATACAAACTCTTAACACTTGGCGGAACACCGTGCCTGGCCAATCGGACGGGTGCGCGGGCGTGGCCGTGTTTAAGCGCGCCTTCGCGTTTGCCCGAGGTTGCCCGAGGCCCCGGGGTGGAACACTGTGGCACAGTGTTTTATTTCGCGCGCCTCTGGAGGGGTCGGTGGTTTCTATCTCTGTCTCTGTCTCTCTTTTGGTGAAATTCCTCCTTTCCCCCTTCCCTCAAAGCTCCCCTCTCACCCTGTAGCGTGCCGCATCGCGAGCTCCCCCTCTCCGCCCTTTCCCAGGCGTTAACATTACTGTTTCTCCCTCTCTTTTTCTCTCTCTCCCTCCTATTAAACCACCCGTCTGTCTCCACCTCCCAGAGGATACGTTTCTCTCGCGCGCACCCAGCTTCCCGATTCCCCCGATTCCCTCCCTCTGCGTGGCCCCCTCTTCGCGTTTTGCAACCCCTCCCCCCACCGTGCCGTTCAAACCGGGCCATCTCGGTGGGGCTTCCTCGCGTCCGCCTTTCGGGCTCCCTCTTCGCTGCCGACGCCACTGGATCGTCGTCGCGTCTCTCTTCGACCAGAGAGGGTCGAATCACGAATCGACTCAGCCGGGATGCTGCAATTGTTGACAATGCCGGCGAGCGGAAGAGAGCGCGCAAGAGGAGCCGTGCCGAGTCGGCATTCGGTACCACGACGGCCGTACGAACGGTGGTGTCGGCGCTTCTCGCGAATCTCTTTCCGTGCGTGCGGGCGCGTGCGCGTGTCCGGATACGGGCTTGCTTTCTCCGTTATCCAGCCGCGAGTACATCCGGCCGCCCCCTGCGTTGCCCATCTTTGGCTAACTCACCCACCACCTATTTTGCCCTCCGTGGGCCATCCACGGTGACCTCTCCGCCCTCTTCGTGGGGTTGCATCATCGTTCATTCTATCTTCTATACGGTCGGTGGTGAGAGAGTTACACGGAAGATCTCTTCGCTGGGAGGAAGAAGAAGCGGTGAACTGCGACTGTGGACTCTCTCGTGGGTTATCCATCCCCCTTCTCCTCCCCCTCCACCTTATTCCAGAATCCCCTTCCCTCCTACCCACCTCTGTTTCCGGCTGGAAGACCCGTTCGTTGGTCGTCCACCGGCGCTCCCCCGTTGGAGTAACGATCGAAGGACTGCGCGCGGTCACCGCGACGAACGGGAGAGAGAGTGTATTCGGCTCGAGAACGGGAGAGGGTGAGGAAGCGAGGACGATCGCGAGATAACGGGCCGGTTATGAGAAACGCGCGGTAGCGAACCCCGCTCCTCCGTCGCGTACCCTAGAATGAGAGGAGAGCGTGTCGGTGGTGCGTACGGGGCTCTATGCTCGCACGAGGGGGTTCTACGGTGATCCGTTCTTCCTTTGGTTCGCGCGTCTAACAACGAGGAAGGAGGAAGAATGGACTTAGATGAACGTAACGTTTCAAGTGCGTAACGGATTCGTCGTTTTATCGTTACGGTTGTCACGATTACTCGGTCTACGTCGATACTGTTCAACGACGATCGGGATACGATCATGTCGCTGCCGCGTGGTGTTGGTCTCGGTGTCGACGTTGGTCAATTGATGCAGCATCAACAGCAACAGCAGCAACATCACGTGCTTCCGGCAGCCTTTTTCCTTCGCGCCAGTGCCGAGAGATACCAAAGGACACCGAAGTGTGCGCGATGTCGTAATCACGGGGTCGTTTCAGCTTTGAAGGGCCACAAGCGTTATTGCCGTTGGAGGGACTGCGTGTGTGCGAAATGTACCCTCATCGCCGAGAGGCAACGGGTCATGGCTGCTCAGGTAATGCCGCGTGGGACGTTGTATCTCGTGCGGAGGATGTTGAGTCTTTGTTAATGTTGATAGTTTCAATTATATTTGGATAATTACCTGTGCGACGATCGGTCACGGTGAAGCGCGTGGACTAGTCGGTAGAAACAGTTTGTTTTCGAATTTGACGGTACGTTGTTTGTGGAGGGATGTTAAGAATTTGGAAAATGTTGAGTAGGCGCATTTGAAGAAATTGGGCTGTTGGGTTTTCTTAAGTTTGTTGAAGTTCGGCGACGATAAGGGGGCTGAATTTAAGGGTGGAAGAACGGTTGAGAGTCGAGGGAACGTTTGATCGATTAATCGCTCAATTTGATCAATCAGGCTTCAAAAGTAGTCTTGACAGTAACTTAAACAGTGAAATGGTTGATACGTTATGTTCAACTTCAAGGAGGTTACATTGTGTTAATTAGGGCGACAATGACGTGACGTTTCTTTGAATATCTTAATGTAAATTCAACCCATTATTTAGCTTATAATAACGAGTCATACTTGGAGTTTCATTTAAGAGTCCTGAAAAAGTACTTGGTTCGCGAGGGTTTGTTGTCTGAATAACTCGGGTGGAAAGAGCAGTCGTACGTGGCTATGGTGGGCACGAAGATATATCCTTAGCCTCTCAAATAGCGGGCCCTCTTTTGAATTCCCTCTGCTTCCCCCTGGGAAATTTCTTCCACTTCAATGTCTACATTGGTTTAAAGTATACTGTCCTTAAATGTAAAGATTAGTAAGATAAATATTGGCGAATAGTTAATGGTTAAATCTACACCCATTGTAGCCTCTCTCTGTTCATTTCAGAGATTTTTTATTTAGGTATCACTTATCATGAAACTTTTACAATTGCACACATTTACAAAATATTTATAGAGAATGTCGAAATGTGCTTTATAAATTTCACAATCAGTTATTGATTTAGTTCAATTGATCGTAAACGAGTGCTTTATCCCCGTGTAATGTTACGGGGTTGTAACGTTAGACGCACTCCAAGCCGTGACTTCACACCGAGTACCCCCATAACGCGACGGACATACCTGATATCGTGTATGGATATCAATGGTTTTTGATCCACGAGGTCTATGTTATAGGAGATTTTTGCACATTGATCTTTGACCCTGTTTCTATGGCGTAATTTCTTTAATTTTCGGTATGTAATCGCAATAAGAACAATAATGAAAAGGAATTTAGTCGACTCCATTAGTTAGGATTAAGTAAAAATAGAAAAAATATAACTTCTGTATTTTCACTTTTATATGATAACTTCGCCCAGGATTTAATGTTTTAATTGGGTTTTGAATCATCGAGGCTACGATATGTTAATTGATAATTTAGGAAATATTTTCCAAGGAGGACGATGGATTTGAATCCGAGCTCACTAATTGCTTCTACCGTACCCACCATAGCTGATTTTAAATGTTTTTATGTTACATACCGCACGAATCGATAATCCTGAAAATCGCTAATTTTTTTTCACGCAAAACACTGCAGTCACGAGAATACAAGAAGTCTGGAATAAAATCCTATGTAAGCTATACGCGCAATGTTACATGAATACTGGCTCTTTAATTTCCTCAGATGCTTTTCGAGAATCTTTGCCACATTGTTTCCCCGTGAGGTTCACATTTTGACGTTGCCGTTAAAGTTATTCATAAAATTCTCAACAAGAGTAGATTCTGAGGATCTTAAACGCTGACACTATAATGCGGGAACGGCAATGCTGAAGGCAATTGCAACGGGAATCATTGCAACTGTGACAATCTGAGAAAGTCGGTTTTTTCATATAAAATTCGATATCTGTAAGGATACTTTCATTCTTTTCTCGTGATTTCGATATTAATGTTAATTTTCTTGATATGGATTTTCGATACAGAACAATTTTCCGTTGCAGATAACTCTCGTATACTTATATGTTTCAGTTTCTATGTAAAAGTAATGAAGATCAGATTGAAAAGATGAAAAAAAATTTTATTTAGAGAAAATTGTTACATCTAATTTTATATCAAAGAACGTAAAAGGCTTTGTAGTTAATTAATCAATTACAGAGTGGATTCGTCGAAAATATGGAAGTGTTTTTGAATATATCTTCTTACAAATCTAAGCATTATGTTCCGCAAGAGTTATCTGTAGACTCTGATAATACTTTGTGCAAAATTCTTATTTATTGCAAACGTAGTGAATTATCTGAGATTAATTATTCAAATAGCTGGAACAGTTTCAAAAATAAAGCAATGTGCTTGGAATAATGGTTATCTGGCATCCAGGAGAGCGCGCAATGTTGAACAATTTTCAAACAGTAGTTCTTATCAAAGCAACTTCAGTAAATATCCTTAACTCAAGGTCGCAAAAAGTTACAAAGAGGGTAAAGAATGAGAACAGCAGACGCTCTAAAAGCCTTTACAATTTGATACATGACAATACACTTTCAATTCTTCCAGCGTTTTCTTTTAGTCCGTGACCTTGACCAACCTTGACCAACTGCCTTCACCAAAACTCCTTCGAACCACCACAAAGATTCCCTTTAAAAAAACTGTATTCTCAAACCTTTCGCAAACAATCGCAACCCCCACGTTTCTCTATCAAGAACAACCTTTTCCAAAGCACTGTTAAGATTACTTACAAAACAATCTCAAAGTCAAATAAATAATCCGACAAAAATAATCTACAAAATTCCACAATCAATAATTTAATTTTTAAGTCACAAGTACCACCACAAAACAAAATCAATCTCTTCTCTTACCGTCGTCAATTCTCCTCGGTACCAGAACAACCTTCAAGCACTACTCTCACCCTCAACATATCACAAAATTATTTAAATAATAAACCGCCCTCAGATGAATCACCCCAACCGTCACACCCGAACCCAACGTAAAAGTAGTTCCACGCGAAAAACCAATATAATACCAATCATCGACACAGCTCGACCTTCGTAATAACGTTTGAAGTAATTGTTCCAGGTCGCGCTGAGGAGGCAGCAGGCCCAGGAGGAGAGCGAGGCTCGGGAATTAGGCTTGCAACTGCAGTACAATACAGGCAGCTGCACCACCGCTCCCGTTTTGCCTGGTGCGGCGAGTGGGACCACACCAGCTGGAAGTCCACCCCCGCATCCGGCCCATGTCGCAAGTCCGGCGGGCCTTGCGATACCAGCGGCGGCGGCGGCGGCAGCCGCGGCCGCAGCGGCCCACATTCAGACCCAATTGCAACACCAGCAGCCGGACTGCGGCCTCCTGCAGCGCAAGAGGATTCCTCAGGATGAATATCGACAGCCGAAGATCGAGAAGCCGGACTCGATCGGAGGAATGACCGGTGAGTGAAGATTGTGATTTCTTGAGGGTTCGAAGGAGGAAGTTGAAGATGTGCAGATGGGGTGGGTTTGTTGATAAGGATATTTGTGTGAGAGGTATAGCTTTAGGAGAGGGGAGAAGGAAGGTGGATATTATATGGTTGTTAGGTAGAAAAATTTTCTTGAAGGATAAAGTGATGGTGATTCGAATCTTGATTGGGACTTTATTGAGACTTTATTGGGGATTCTTATTTCATAAATTGTCGCTTTCGTTTTAAGTTCTGTGGGCATTTGGTCTAGGTAAGTTTTGAATCTTTGGAGATGTGATTCATTGATGGGTTAGGGTTTGAATTTGGGGTTGGTAAATGTGAAGTCGAATGTCTGATTCTATAGGTTTATATTTTGGTTTTAAGTGTTTTGGGTATTTCGCTTCGGTGGATTGTGGGCTACTGGAGATGTGATGATGGATAATTGATGGTTTAGGATTTCAATTCGGGTCTGACAATTGCAAAGTTGAATCTCTCTGTCTTTGCAACTTCTAACTTTGGTTTTACGTGCTCTCGACATTTGTTCTATGAGGGTTTCGAATCATAGACAGTGTGGAGTGTTAAATGATGGTTTAGGAAAAATCTTTTGAGAAGCGACGAGGGTTTGATCTTAGGCCCTGTATCTGAGAGCCCGAGACTCAACTGTTTTTACTTAGAGTCTTCTTTTATGATGTTATCGCGAAAACTGTACCAAAAGTGGAATTCGATGTTACTTATTAAGAAGTTAAATACAAAATGTCTGATGTCCATTATCATATGAGAGATAGAAAGAGATGTGATGCAGCAATGATGAGTCTAAGAATGCAAGATATTGTCCTGGTTGTCCTCATATTTGAAACACTCGCAACTCACAAATAATACACGGTCCGGTAATGTATACCTACACTTATAAACATCAAAGAATGTTTAGTTACGAATAATATACACTTTCTCTAGACACGTAACCACATATTCTTCTAACACTTCTACAACGATTTGCAATCATCACTTCATTCCACTCTCTCTCTCTCTCACTCTCGATATAGTTCCTCTTAATCTTATCCGTTCATATTCACCATCAGAAAATGTAACTTTTAAATATAATACAATCTACGTATAAGAAAAACATCCAACATTTAGATTCTAAATAATACGAAAGCACTGACAGCAATCAATACTCACATTCCTTCATCTAAACTTCTTTTTACGTCGTCTTCTTCTCTTAAACTTCTCGTTGTTGCATCGACTTCACTTTTTTTTAAGAGAAACCCCAATGGAATCCGTGAATAGAATTTTAGCAATCAATAGTGTTTCACTTCAACAGTGAAGCAATCCTAAACAAGAGGATATGCTAATGTTGTTTTAGCAATCACTGACAGTCAGAATTGCCTTGAAACTGACGTTTTCGATCAGAAATAGAAACGGGAAAGGAACACGAGTCTGAATAACTAGCGGTTGAATGCAACGAACCAGCATCATCGAGTTTCACAGGAGGTATTCTCCATCGGATGTACCTAATGTTGACAGGGATAACAGAACTTCCAGAAGATGTGTGCTCTCGACAACAAATGAAAAAACAAATCTCTCCGAGTATTCTTTGCGAAGCATCTTTCTATATATTCTCAATTTGTTTTACAAACTTGTACGCGAAATTCCATTCCTATCGATAAGACGTGAAATAAAATGTGAACGTTGAGGATGTAAGTCGTGGCTAAGGTATATCCTTGAAGTTCTGAATAGAGCCTTTGAAGTCTTTTCTCAGTAAGATGATGGAGAAGTTTTTAACGAATTGTTACTTTTTTTAGTTTCAAAATGTACTCTAATTAATTGATGAAGCTACTATGTTTATAAAACTATCTACTCGGAGTTTTAATGAACACTAGATCCACCAAGGTCATGAAAATACCTCATTCTTTTTCTCGAATACTCCAAAAATTTTATCACTTCTTGTCCTTTCATTTTCTACGTCAGTCTTGCTAAAAATAAATAACAAAATACTGATTGATCATCAAACGTTCAAATGTTAACTTTCCTAATAACGTTTAAATTATGCTAGACCCAAGATTTGGCACACATAAATTTGTCGAATAATCTAGATGTTATCTTAAAAATGTAATCTCTTAAGATGCATATCTTTAACTCTTCACGGACACGAATATATCATAAATGTATCGGTTATATATCGCAAGGTACCTAATTTTCAAAACGTCAAGCGAATACACTTCAATTTCCCCCTAAAACAGGTGGGTTTTCGTCGAAAGACGTAGGTGTTGTAAGGTGCGTTTATCGCAAGAACAAGAGTGTGCACTTCGGTGTTATGGGAGTGCACGCGTGTGCACTTCAGGTAGGGTGAGAATGAACCAGGAAGGAAAAGAAGTCTAGAAAGGAGCGAAGGGTTGAGTACTGAGAGAAAAAGCAAGAGAGCAAGATCCAAGGAGAGAGAGAGAGTAAAAGAGAATTAAAAGCCGCCACTAACGAGTACGACTTTTTGCTTTGAGTGGTATAATAAGGGGCCAGGAGTTTGGCCATTATTTACTTAACATTATGGTCTCTGGCCACTTGCCCTACTTAGCCATGTATGTACGCACGTTCCTAATGGCCACTCATACGCAACTCATGCGTATTAAACGCATGAGCTCTCTCCTTTTCTCTCTCTTTCATTCTTTCTCTTGGTCGCGTGCCACATTTCTACTGCTCGGATTGCACTTTTATGTCGGAAAGTGCTAGTTTCCGAAGTCACGAAGATATCCCATAAATTCGATCAGTTCGAGGAAGTATCTTTGGTGATGAGAATTGAGGGAATGTGCAAATGAGACAGGAAGCAGTGGAACCAAACTTTGAATTGGAAATAGTTCAAATGTAGTTGAGATTAGAAATTTTAAGGTAGAAGGGATAGATACCTCCGATTTTATTTAATTTTGGATAATTGGATTTAATAATGTACAATATTTAGATGAGTTAATGTGAAATGCTAGTCTTAATTGTACCTCCGTGATTCGTAATGAGATGTAAGCAGTGATTATATCAGTTGCGGGGGTTGCTAGTCTTTTTTTGATAGACTGCCACATTTTCGTAAAATCTAAAATAAATTTAAAACAACCAAACAGTTAAATATTATTCTCTGAGTATTAATTTACGTGTTAAATATAATTAGATTATTTTAATTAGGCCAAAGAGCCAAAGATATTAAATGAAAGGTCACCAGGCTTCCGAGCTCTAGTCTAACTCGTTAATTTTTATTTCTGCATAACTAGCCAACTATCAACCCCATGAGACACTAATTTTCTGCAATCTCCACAAAAAAATCCTGCTTCCTCCTTCAAAACACCTGATACTTTCAATTTCGTAAATACTTCCCTTACAACAGTTTCCAATTACTGAAACAATTAGCACTTTTCATTATACAAGAAAAGGGATATCAGATAGATTTTGCACAGCGACATCAAAATAATCGCGCAATTCCCAGTGGCACATTTTAATCCCGTAATTATAATACAATGGTTTTAAAGGGCATCCATTACCCAGAGCTTTTTTCCTGGTCCCTTCGCGATAGAATCCCTGTTCGACGTTGGCGAACACGTTCTAGTAGAAGGAAAACGTTCAGTCGTAATGCTCTTTGTCGAGCTGGACCACCTTTTTTCTGCACGGCCTGGAATCGCACGGAAGGCGATCGCTATCGGCTAACCCTCTTTTTCTCCTCTTTCGACCATTGTCTCTCTTTCTCCTCCTGCGTGCCAGAGCGAACCGATTTCCGTGAAAGAGATTCGAGATTCGTAATGAAAGAATATCGATATACATATATCTAGTTATATTTCAACTCGAAGAGAACATGAAAATTCAGGGATGCCGAGCTGTCGTAAATAAGGGGTTGAAATTATTGCGATGATTGGTTTTTGAATTTAGGAGTATTTCAAATTGTCTTCTTATATTTTATATGTGTATATTTCTATGTTTGATGGTTGTTGCTTTATTTTAAAAGGGTACTTATGATAATTTAAAACTGTAGAAGATGTATGTTGTGTTTTTAAATACTAAAATAGGGAAAATGGTAATTGGAGTCAGAATTGTAGAGTTGAGGATAGTTTTAGGAACCGTAGTTAGGCCACTATGGATATATATTTTTCTATTTAACACTAGATTTACCAGCGTGAAATCTATTATATTTAAATATGTTACATATGTGCCTTGAAGCAAGGAAAATTAAAACGCGGAAAAGATGATAGATTCGGTAATTTATGTTTTATACGATGGACGAAGAATATTTTTATTCTACGCCTCTCTCATGAACCCGTAGAATTTTTGGAAAAAATTGTGTACCAGTCATTTTGACTGGCTTGGTAAATCTAGTGTTAAATTTGTAACACCCGAAATTAATTAATTGTTCCCCTTTTTTAACTCGCGATTCATTGTTATCTGTAACTTTATTCGATGCAGTAATCATGTTAAAACTCACCGTACAAAGACTTTTTTCGTTAAACTCCTTACTATAACCATATCAACTCAACAACCCTTCCACCTAAACAGCCGCAATCTTCCTCCACCACCTTCACAGATTTCTCATAGTTCCTCACAGATACCAACCCCATGATGTTCCCACAATCACACCACAACTTGTCCAACCCCTTCAGAAATTCTAAGTAACAAACTTTCACCAAAATTCTCAATTCATAAAATTCTAAACTTCCCACGTCGTTCTATTCCCCAAGTAATTTTCCTCCCGAAAATCCCAACGCAAAAGTTACCCTTCCATTGTGTCCCGTTGAAAATTACAGTTCCTCCGATTCCGAAATCGCAAAGGCTGACATCCCCATACCAAGTGGAAACTTCGATTTCCCTCGGTTTCGATTACACCTACGGTCTTTTCACGTGCCACCTGTCCTCCCCACCCCCTGTAAATGCTCCCCATGGACGACAGTAGGCAGAGAAGACGTCCTTCCGTTTCGAGTCTTGGAAACAGAGTGCTTACAGTAGTGTAAGCAGACCGGGCGCGTCTTCAGTCGAGAAGTTTAGCAGTAATTGAATTTCTCGGGCCAGTGCCTACGACCGCGGGGGATTCTGGGGCTGGTCGGGGGTTGCTCCGTATTCTCTTGGTAGGTCGAAGATCGGGAGGTTGCCAAGAGGGTAGGTGCACTCTCCTTTGGATATCTATAGGGAGAAACTCGACGATACCCTATTATACTCGCGTCTTCTCGAGTGAGCCTCTGCCTCTTATATTTAGTGCTGGAGACAGATAATTGTCCTTTAACCGGCAAGGGAAAGTTCTTTTAATTTCGAATCGTAGATATAATTAAGGCCTTGTCCGGCAGGCTTCATTTTCTTTTTTGCTTCTACTGTCTTCGGCTTTAAACTGTACTTTGAATTGTTTCAATTTTTTCGGATACGGATGAGGAGAATTTTGTAACGTTGATTATGCATTATTGTTTAGCGATGGGAAGTATTGTGGGGTTTAAGGGAGGTTTAACCCTTTCGCTTCGGCAATCCAGCCCGCCGAAGTGTCGTCCCCGTACGGAAGCACGCGCCAGAAATGTGCACAGTGCGCGTGGTTTTTGTATATAGATTTTGTAAGTCTTAAATACTTACTATGCTTAATAAAACAATTGTTGCTCTTATATAGCACGTATTCTTCACATTTTTAATATGAAAATACCTTATACAAAATTATATTAGTTATTCAAAAAACACTAGATCAACTACAGTTGGTGATTATCATATGGATGCCGCATATATCCGGCGCTCGTACGCACAGGTCGCCGCGCGGATGCCGGATATATCCGCCGCTCGAAGCGAAAGGGTTAAGTCGAGATAGAATGGTTCTGATAAACTATGATACAATGTCGAAATGGGCAAGATATTAATTGTGAGAAATAGCTGTGGTGAGTGTAGCTCAAAGTAGTTTCGCAGAGGGTTGATAAAGTTTCGTTTAGAAGGTTCAGTTTTATGAGGTTTTTGAATCACTGAATCACAGAGGATTAACAGTTGTCAGTAAATTGTAAAATATCAAAGTTAGCCTTCTGATGTTTCAGCAAACTGTAATACACAAGAGAGTCAAGTATATAGTATCATATTACAAAGATACATCACTGTATAAAGTCCGGATATCTAGACATCTTACTTATCATTACCAAATTCCCTGCATCTTCATAACTTCAAGTTTCCCACAAGTGCCGCGCAGTGACAAACCACTTATCCACCTTTGTCCCTCGCCACAACCCTTTCGCGATCCTCTCCAAAGAACTCCACCCAAAACCCACATCATGTAACCAGCAACGGTTAAACCACTTTTAAAGGGGTCCTTCAGAATTTCCTCACCGATTGCGACTATGCCCAATTTCAGCGTACGTTCACCATTCTGCCGTATCAAAGGAGACACGTTCTCCATGGCAGTGATTACGCGGAAAAGGAGGACTCGGAGATTTGGTCTTTCCACTGAATTCCCTCAAGTAGGGAGTATACGCTTTGTACTCGTACTCCTCTACGTACAAACGGAAGATGATCTTTCTATGCATGTACGTGCACGTGTACGTGTATGAGGAACACACCCTTTATCCCAATGGAACGCTCGGTTTCCATCGTCTACGGGGACCATTATCCGGCAGTTTCTCTTCTCTCACGGGAGAGAAGCTTCTTCGAGTGTCCAAGAAACTTTGTGAAAGACCAGTCCGCTTCCGTTCTTCGTCTTTCGTGGCTGCGGAGGACACCAGGAAATTATTTCACTCGGCTGTGTACGCTCACCCGCACTCTGAGGATTTCCACCCTCTGCGGGAGGAACCAACCCCGCCGTTTTGTATTACGACGCCCTCGAATTCCAGTTCTATGGTGACGCTATCGTGGCGTTTTTGAGTTCGAGATAGAAAATAACGAGGCTGAGATAGAAAGGATAGATAGGTTTGAGTAGTGCAGGGGTATTTTAATATTTTAGCTGTTACATGGAGATGTTTTTAATGGTTGTAAGTGTAGCGTGGTCTTTTGAATCGTTTGGAGGTAGAGACTTTTGGGAAAATGAACTTGGAGGTGTTAGGGGTGGATGGAGACATTGTGATAAATGAGGTGGGTGAGCTGATGAGGATACCATTTGAATATTATGAGGGGTACATTATTAGGTTACACTGTATCGTGATTTTGTAGCACAGGTTAATACTAATCGTACCAGCACTTTATGTATATTTTTTTCTCTGGTCGTACATTTGATCATACAAAAGAAGGTGGTACAAAAAGATGGTACAGTTAGTGGTAAAATTGGAACTTTCTTGTTAGGGGCGGTAGGTGTTGATAAAAAGGTTGCTGATAAACGAGACTTCTGAGATAACGAGAATGGAGTTGGAATATTCTCCAGGTTAAATACCTCTGAGGTGATTTTGAAATCATATTTTATCGTAAATGTAACAGACCTCCAGAAATCATCAATACTCAGTAACACAATTTTAAAGATGGCATTTATAGATAGATGGTGAACGAAGTTGCTGAGACAACGAGGGCAGAGATTGAATATTTTTATATTTAGAACTGTTTGAGACATCACAACAGCATCATCTCGATGTATTATCTGAAATATTGGTCAAAAAGCGACTTCCTTCTAATAGTTAAACACATTTACGCTAGGTTGGACAGGAGTCATTGACTCTCAAACAGCGAAGCTCAGTCCAAAGACCTCTAGCATCGCTTTTGAACAACTTTTCTCACGCTGTGTCTTTCGTTTCCGTAAAATCTCTTTTACACCGACATCACCGTAGTTAAAATAGTTAAGTGCCGTAATAGTATAACGAAAAAATATGAAACTACTCTGGAATTACAACGACACTACCGTGGACTTTCGAATCGTAAAACGGAGTTCAAATCCCCTTGCTCTCACGTTCGCGAAATTTCTCCAACGTGATAAGTGTATCATGGCCTCGGTAGTTTCTAACTCGTTCAAAACTGTGGTTCCACTTCCGGTTCGGCTGTTTGACTCGTGCCGGTCGAAACCGGACATACTAAAATGGACGATGCACGTACTACGCTTCGTCGTTTTCTTTTTTCATCTCTCTTTTTTCCTCCCAACGAGGAGCACTTTATAATTAACGCGCGATAATTTTATATGATATAATTCGACAATTTTCCACTCGTACCTCCGCTATCGCGACACGTTTGACGTAATGTTATAATAAAACATTTTCCAGCGTCGATGACGTCGAGAGTTTTTAACGATACTTCCGATTATTATTAACTATACGTCAAATTATCAATGTCAGTGCGATTGAGAATAATTATTATCGAGTAATCACTCTCGCAAAAATGCTGTAAAAAAGACAGTAATGTTTCCTCGATGATTTGATATCGAGACGGAATTTCATATTACATTTTTGTCGGATAATAAATTGTGTGAAGTCATTTTTATTGCGAATGTTTAATGAAAGAGGATGATAGAGTGGCAGGCAGTTGACTAGTTAATTAATATTATCCTCGTCAAAGAGCTGAAAGGTATGCTTATAAAACTTTAATGACTTTTTCTCAATTGAAAATTTGTGAGTTGAAAGTCTCTTTATAAAAATAGTCTGAAACTGACTTCCTTTTATACACAATTAATTAATATTAAATAATTCAACTATAGCTCTCGAGAAAAGAAAAATTCTGGAGGGCTATTATGAGAAAGGATGTAAAGTCCTTTTCCGGAATTATAATGTAATATATTACAACCTCGTCGGTTTGGGACTCATCTAAAATAGTAGATTCTGAGCGGAATGACTATGTTAGTTAAAGTTTAAATATAAAAATTATAATTTTTCTATCTTTACTTAACCCCAATTAGTGCACTCAGACTCAAATAGCTCATTCTCCCTGGTAAACTTCTCCTAAATTATTATTTTCATTCAAACACAAACGTATCGTTTGACGTCCCCTTACAGAAAAATTTCAAATTTACTTTCTCTACAATTCATTCAATTCATAACAACCCCTTTCCCTACAATAATGAGTGATACTCATAATGAGATATTAGGTACACGAAATTTTCAAATTTTGCAACTCTTATCAAACTGAAAATATTAATGAAACGCTATGCGATAATATTATTTCTACAATATTAATATTACATTAAATTATACGACATATCAAGAATCACTGATCGATTTTTATTTTAGCAATTAAATTCTCAACTATAGCAGAGACTGTCACAAAACAAATCGTAGGACAAGGTGTTAAACAACTCCAGAGCGATCGTCGTAAAAAGATAAATTCTGCATTATCCAATGATTCACCTTAAACACCAATGACATTAAAATTTGCATCCGGAATACTGTTAATTTTTTTCCATCGCTAAAACCGACCGAATCGCTGTGTTTTGTTAAAATTAATAATTCAAAGGGGACAAAATCCGCGCGTACCTTCGACTACTTACGTTCTTCGTGACGCGCTGGCAACATTGTTTGCAAAGAGTCAGCAGGACTTCGCGGAATACAGCCGCAGGCTGTATAGAATAGGATGGGTCAGAGGGACCTTTACCTATTTGCATAGGTGTACTTGCTCCTACGAATGCACGTACACGTGCAACGCCGCCGTGGAAGCACGTTTCGAAAAGTGTTTGAACAGAACCTCCGCCGACGTCCCCCTTTAACTATACACCGCGGAACATTTGCTCGGACGTGATCGTGCTGTGAGGAGGATACGCTTTTTTAATTGAAAGAACATTCCTGGAAGTCCTTGGAACACTTTCTAGTTATGCGGAATACTCTATGATACATGTTGCAGGGCTGAATTTAGGGATGGGTGTTTTATTTGTTGAGCAATTTTAAGGGTATGCGGAAAGGTTTGAAGGGGGCGAGGTGTACAGGACAGGGATGAAATTGTTTACTATTGTTTTTGTAAATTTTTGAGAGATTGGAAAAATGACTTTGAATTTTTAAGGGTGTAAGTCGTTGAACTTCTGCGATGAGTGCTTTTTATGTTTGAGTTTGTATAGATTGGGACTTAGGGGAGAGAGGGTTAAATTCAAATGATTTTGCAAACTTTTTTGCGCTGGAATTTTCTTCTGACATTCATATCCTATCGTCAGAGAGGTAGAATAAAAAATTGTGAAGCTATATACAGTGATATAATTACTGAATCGAAGATTGATTTGCAGCTTTCCTAATAGTACAATATCATGCCCATATAAACATAACAGTAGAATTGAAAAGTTTTCAACAATAATAACAATCATAGCACTACTGTATCAAATAAGTTCCATATAATATTATACTCCATTCACCCTTAAAAATCTCTTTAAAAAGCTTCACCCTTTACACGTGTATGGGGTCTCCCACGGCTAAAACCTCTTTACAGCGAAGTAAATTCATCGTCGAAAGGTATAAGTAGGAGAAATGAAATAATATATCTAAATTAAAGTTTCTCCTTTTCTTTTTAGAAAAATCCAAAACGAGTGCAACTCAAGCAATAAAATTGTAAAAAAATCTTCATCAAAGAATCTACTTCAAGTTTGCCCGGATTAATTCGATATTCTAACGAATTTGTGTTAATTAGTTCTCCATTGATGCGGCGAACGGCCGTCGGGAATAACTGAAGAGAAAACGGATCATGAATACGAGGCGAAAGAACCGTTTATAGAGAAGTGTTTTTACATCCAGCTGCGATGCTTTCCTTTGGCATTGTACTATCGCGAATAACGCGAAAGAATACGCCGGATCGTTTTTCATTCGTTAAATGCAACGCGCTTCACGAGCGGGACTTTAAAAAAACATTATTTGGAAGCCGCAGCGGCCCTCTTGTGAAAAAAGGGGGAAGGAATGATTAAAGGAAATCAAATACTTTACCGCGAAAAGGCTTCTTTCTTCCGTTACATCTGCCCACTCAAAGGAACAGTTACGCCGAGAGAGCCGCACTTTTAATTAATTCGCGTGGTATCGTTTTCCTCAGTTTTCCTTCGTCGATAGATGTACCTACATTCCCCGAGGTAATTTTCCTTGGAATTTCTTCTGACGATTCAAACGAATTTCCTTTTTCGAACTTTATATTTTTATGGATGTTTTATAGCTCAGAGTTTTCTTGTTTAGATTTATATTACAGCGAAAGAAGCTGTGGATATGAAATTATATATACGAGACTACTTCTGTGTTCGTTACTATCGTGTATTTAATAACCTTACCTTCGTTGTACCATTTTAATTACAAATTGATAATTCTTTAACAATTTAACAACAATTTTAACAACACGGTAAATTATAAAGCAAGTAAAATGGTACAAGGAAGGTAAAGTTATCATTTTTCAACCTACACTAAAACTATTTAAAGATATCTCCTCAATCGATCCAATTTCATTTAACCCCCATTGAACAAACCCTTCGAAACATCTAACGTTTCCTCATCAACGATCTACCCTCAAACATAAACCATCTTCGCCACCTCCATCCAAGATTCGGTCAACGGAAAAGGCAAAAAGAAGTAAGAAAAGCAGCAAGAATGGAGAAAACAAGCGAAATCCACTCCGACGGTTAAACTCGCATCGAAGTGGAGAGAGAATTGCAAGGGGTAAGATCGCTTTAGCGTAAAAACTGGCGAGAATCTCCGGTTTTCTTGGCGATGCGGCCAGGGACGAGCGCGGAAAAGAATCCAACGAGGGAAGCGGATGGGAAAGGGGTTGCAGAGGAGGCACCAGGAGGAAGTGAAAAGAGTCAAGCAGAGCCGCGGACCCTCCCCCGTGGCCCTGTCGGCGTTCAGCAACCGTTTACGAGGCATAAACGCCGAAACAAAAGCCGGCTGGGCGCGAAACAATTAAAAACGTTACGCCCGATCGCTCTCCAGCGTTCTACCCCCTTCCAACGCCTCTTTTTTTTTTCCCTCTCTTCTTCTTCGACCCCCGCGCCAAACGGCCCCCTCGCCCTCTCGCTTTTTCGCCCTCTTTTCCTCTCTGGCTCTTCAACCACCCTCTTTACCCATCGGACCCACAGGGTGCACGCAACGTCTCTCCCTCCAGCCGTTTTCACCCCTTTCGCCGCATAACACGAAAACACACGGACGGATGAACTGGCGCCCACACATCCGAGCCTGGAAACAAAAGGGAATCGCGACGATTTAATGACTGATCGGGCTGTTGCTCGCTGTTGCTGTCGTTGCTGCCTGAAGGACTTTTCTCTTTCCCTCTCTGCCTCTCTTTTCTTTCTTGGACTCTCACTCTTTTCTTTCACCTTCGAACGATTTCTCCTTCCAGAGGTTTTCCGTCTACCTTCTTTCACCTGTTTTCTCCGTCTTTCTTCCGCTAGTCTGTTTTCATGAACATCCCCTTCTCTCTTTAGAGGATTTTTCTTTCACCTTCCTACGATTTTCGTTCTCTCATTTACCTTCTATCTCGTTTTATCATCTATTTCTCTCTCTTTTTCACCTTTATATCAACACCCTTGTCCTTCTTCGCCGTTCAATGTCGATCTCTCTTCTTCTAGTATTTCTGTTATCCCCCGTATTTCTTCATCCTCTCTCCAGCTTTAACCAGCAGCCTTCTGTTCTGTCTCCTTCTTTGGTTCTCTCGTAGCGTGGACAACGAATCCGAGAGGCTTTCCTCCGCGCCTCGAGCTCGGTTTTCTACGTAATTTCTGCATCGGAGCGGATCATCGGGCGCTGCTATTTTCCGTGCGTATCGATACGTAATAATGAGAGTCTTTTCTCGCTGCTCGGATCCCGTTCTTCCAACCTGCATTTCGCTTTCGCTCATTCTCGACCGATCCACGCCAGACTGCACCAATTCTTGATTCCTCGTAACTCGAATATTTCGTACGTGCCGGTCTTGCTGCACGCTTTCAGACCTCGTTGCGTCTGACCAATTAATCGCATGGGAAAACGGCGATGAAATGTTTTTTTTTTGTGGGGCATGATAGTCTGCTTCGATTGGAAAGGAATTTTATTATCTCGGTTTGGCTTTTGGATTTTGATGGATTCTTCCGTGATTATGCGATTTCTTGGATTGCTTTTGTGGAATATCTGGGATTTTGACTTTTTGAATAGTTATTTTAGGGTAGGACTTGAAATCTCTTTTGGTGGCAGGTTATTTTTTATTTGGGAATTTTACTGGTCTAGTGGTGGTTTCTTTTTATTTTCGTTAATGTTTTTTCTTGTTTTACTGATGTAGTTGGTTCGCTTAGGACACACTGTTTTAGGTGTTTTTTGAATCACCGAATGTGATGACATTCTTCTAAAGAATGCAATTATTTTGCAAATCTTTAACGAACTTCGTTGATAAATTAAATCCAATAATTAAATTTTTCCAATTTTTCTGTGATTAAAAAAAAATCAATTGCAAAATCAGCAGCGGTATTAGAGACGACCGATGCCACCGTTCGAAAATTCTGCGTTGGATTGTAATCGTAAAACGCATCTCCGTTAACGTTTTGTTGCGCGTTAAACGGAACAAAAGCAAAAGTTTTCCTCCATCCATGGAGACAGTGGGTTATTTTACGATCTCACGGACAATGGGAAATAATAATTCATGGTGGGTGCCTTTGCGTCGACCCTCGCGTAACCTCGAGGCCAAGACCCCGTAAAAATTACCGATGCTATGGGGTTAAACGGCTACGGACGCTGCTAGTGATAACTGTAACGCCTCGAAGGGTTATTTATAGCGATTTTTTTACGCTCTTTTCCTATTCCAACCCTATTTTTTTCTGACATAATTCCCAGAGTACGCGATACGCCGGGGGCTGCCTTTGAGGTTTTATCCGTGACCTCGCAAAATAAATTTTTATGATGGACAAAGTTGGGAAAAAGAGTTTTATAAATCGTGATGTTGGCGTACGTTCATTTAACTCCTAAAGGTAATCGTACGATTTAATTGCGAGTTATGGCAAGGGACTACGATAGTGTGGAGTGTTCCCAATTAACAACTTGAAGGTCTTATCAATTATGCTAATAAGAAATTTTTCCTCATCTGTCATTTTAAATATCATTGCCCATGTAAAAAAATCATAAAAAATGTAAGGTCTTACCGTCAAACGACAACTACGAGACCTCACTTCAGCTTGTAAAATTAGAAAACACTTCTTCCCCGATGTTCTGATATTTTGGAAAAGAAGTGTTTCCAAAAGCAAGAAGTATTTCCCAATATTTTAGAGAAGTCTCCATAAAGTGCTTTCTGATTGTCCAAATTCAACCGTACAATCCCATCAATCGTTAAACTCCGTTATTCCCATCTCTCCCCAAATTTTCTCAAACCCCATAGCAACATGCATCTTAAAATCATTCAAAGAATTATCAAAACCATTCAAAAAGTCAGTTTAATCTTTAAACCAAAAGATCGTCATCCTTCCGAACAAGTAAGTAGAGCATAACCCTCGGAAGTAAGAAGAGGTAATACCGAGGAGCAACACGCTCCATCTCGGTAGCTCAGCCTAAGCCTAATTTATAGGGATGTTTCGTGTCCTCCACAGTTGCCCTGCAGCCTGTGTCCTATTACTCCTATTCTCTATTATGCAGCGCCGCCGTAGGCCGGAAGCTCCCGATATCTATATGCCATTCTAAATTATTCGGCATTGTCCTCGCATGATTCCATTGTCCGCGTCTGTCTCCACCGTACGGTGATACGCCGCGGCGCGAGTTAGGGCGTAGACCTACAACAACGTGGTCCTCTTCGTCAGACACCCAGCCAGCCTGTATCTGCTTCGAGTGCGTCTTGTCAACGGTCAAGAGTTGGCAGTGGCCTGCTACCAACTTGTACGACCGAGGCGTCTAATTGATCGCTGTGTTGGAGGAATTGTATGTGTGGTGGAATTGTGAATTGTGTTCTTTAGTAGTGGGATGAGGAAGTCTTTGTCTTTGTACTATGATTTGTTAGTGACATTAGATTGTTGTGAAATGGTTGAAAGTTCTCCTGAGGTGTAAGGATACGAGAAGTGGGTTGGAGAACGGTTGACCGTCGGTAAAAGAAGTTGGTAGAGGTGGAAGTTGTTGTGAATCTCAAGTTTCTGAGTTGTCAGTGATTTGGGTTGTTTGTAGGAACTGCTGGGAATGTCAAAATCCTAGAGATGAATTGGAGAACGGTGGTCGTTGATAAGAGTGATTTTTTATTTGAAAGTGATTTAGGTTGTTACAGAGTGTTTGTAGGTGTTGATGGAGATATCAAAATTCTAGTGGTGAATTGGAGAACAAAGATAAATGAAGTTGGTCGTTGATAGAGCTGAGAGTTCATGTGGAGTTTAAGTTTCTGATTTTAGAGTGATTTAGGATGTTTCAGAGTGTTTGTAGGAATTTATAGGGATACCGGAATTTTAGAGGTGAATTGGAGAACGATTGGTCATTGATAGGTTTGGAAGTTTTTGTGGATTTGAAGTTTCTGATTTTAGAGTGATTTAGGCTGTTTCAGAGTGTTTGTAGAAATTGATAGGGATACCGAAATTTTAGACGTGAATTAGAGAACGATTGGTCATTGATAGGCCTGGAAGTTTCTGTGGATTTGAAGTTTCTGATTTTAGAGTGATTGTAGGAATTGATAGGGATACCGAAATTTTAGAGGTGAATTGGAGAACGATTGGTCATTGATAGGTCTGGAAGTTTTTGTGGATTTGAAGTTTCTGATTTTAGAGTGATTTAGGCTGTTTCAGAGTGTTTGTAGGAATTTATAGGGATACCGGAATTTTAGAGGTCAATTGGAGAACGATTGGTCATCGATAGGCCTGGAAGTTTCTGATTTAAGAGTAATTTATATTGTTGCAGAATGTTTGTAGAAATTAATAGAGATCAAATTCAGATACACCATAAAATTACACAACATTTCAAACCCAAGCATCCGCACCTTCGACGGAGCAAAATTTTATTAACTTCCTCGCTCGTCTCAAAGTACATCGATGGGGATACGTTACACCTCGCTCGGCGGCATCTAAGAGAAGTTAGATTTCATTCGTGTGTGCCCGGCGAGGGAGAAAAAGAGAGATTACAATAAATTGCACGCACCCTTCTTGAAATACAAGACAAACACGGCTCCGATGCCAAGAACGAAAGGAGATTCCTGTTCCCGATACTGTGTTCCCTTTTGTGAGATGTTGCGCCGTCTCGTTCAAGGGTGTGACCTATCACAATGGTTTCCTTTTTCACACCTCTTTGTACCTATTGATTAGGTAGGTACGTTTCTCCCGGAAGAACGAGCAGGATAATCCTTACAATGTGACAAATTATTCGCAATGGAATGTCAAACACGTGAAGTATACGAATAAAACGTATTCCTCTGATATCAAAACTACCCTTATAAGAATTTTTTTTAGTTAATCCAATTGCAGTGTTCTTTGCTTCCATTTTGGCATAGAATAATTAATTAACGCCGGAACTATCGGCACTACGATTATTATGTATTTAAAACACCGAAAAAGTACTTTGCAAAAAAAGAAATCAAGAGCTGAAAAATGATCGATTAAGCAATATAGATTTTATAAGATAAAAGTCGAATATTTATACCCCTGTCAATTTATAAAATCTTTAGAAATAATGAACAACCGATCATTTTCACCGCCTTAAAACTTGAATGTTAAACGTACAATAAAGACTACAAATATGTACCTACTGTCTATCGTAATTTTACAATTCGATTATGTAACGTTTTTGTGTATTTTACAAACTATAAGTCCCAACCACAGATCCAAGACCATAAGGAAGCAATAAAAAAAATCTACTAATAAGTGAAACCCTTTTTCTCAATCATCGTTATCCGTAAGCACAGAACTATCCCCTCTGTCGCTCCAAGGACACTGTAAATATGTGTTCTCCAGCGTGACCTTAGGCCACAGGACATACCACCCACGCTTTCCGAGTACCCACTCACCCCTATTACGAGGGCGTATCAAGAAAGAGGGTGATTTCGGGCTCGCTCGACCATACACACCGACGAGAATGATATTTTAATAACTCTCTCGGCTTAATACCCAGAACCGTAGTGCCCATGGCGCGTGTCTGTACGTCGAAGAGTCACCTCGCGAGAATATTTTCCCCGTCATAAAGGAGAATATTCTCCGCGTCGCTACATTAACACCGGCACCCGATATTGCATTCCATTCCTTTGACGCCACGCGGGTGTCAATTATTATTAATATTATTATCCGGATGCCGGAAGGGGTGGTCCATGGAGGTGACGTTGGATTACGTGTATCCTGCAGTGGAATTTTCGTGATAGAATCCCAATGACGTGGAGCATTCACGGATGGGGTTGCTCCGGGGTGATTGTGAAGTTTCTGGGTGCAATGCATGGGAATATGTAATGCGGAGGAATCTTCTGTGCGTTGGAATCGATAGATGGGTGAGTGTGGGTAATAGGCTGACTTTTGGGGCGGAAATTTTACGAGGAGTTTATCATAGGTTGATTCGCGTTTTAAACGTGCAATTTTGACGATTCCAAAGAGAGGTTTCTTTTGCATACATTCCTAAATCAAGAATAAAATTAAAATACAAATTAAAATTATGATATACAAATAATTAAATTGAGGATTTAGACTGAATTTAACCCTTTTACTACTACGCGTGGCTACAGTCACCGTCCACAAGAATGGAGCCATAAGTTAACACACGTTACACGGAAAATTACACTTAAGCAAACGCGTTCATGGAAAAACACATGGATATGAACACAAATAAGTTTGCTACTAAAAGCAGTGTCACAACGGTGTTTTTGAGATAAAAGATTTGTCCCTGAATGTTGAAAACCTCTTGCACTTAATGCTCCCACTTTTGACATGGAGCTCCGTTCCACAGGAGGAACTCAGCGGTAAGACCCACTGTAAAAAAGGGTTAACTATTCGATACATTATCTCCCCAAGATAATTCTCTATAAAGTCACCACCTAACGCTACAAATCTGCAAAAAAAAAGATCCATCATCTTGATCAGATTGTAGAACAAATTCCACAAGCCTTAGAAACAGAAATCAACAATCTGCCCTTGAAACTTATAATTTCCTTGGCGATACAAGTAATCAGCGACAAACGATGCATCGATTGCTCCGAATCATAATTTTCCGTTCAACAAGCGCCCAATAGTCCCGGTAGAATTACAAGTTTCATAGCGACGGGGTAGTAACGATGCCGGAAGAAATTTCAAGTGCATCCAGAGGCTGACCGCATTGAAATCTATACGAGCACTCGAGTACATCTCTGTATATGGTGCTCAAAGGATTCGCAGGATGTTGAAGGTAGCTTTCGTACTCTCGGCGATTCCCTCGGTAATTCCCTCGGCGATTTCCTCGACGTTCGGATAAAGAAGAACCACTGTGCCGTTCGAGTTATCGAGGTTGTTAGAAATAATTGCGAGAGGCCACGCATACTGGCGCAAGCTTCTTCCATCCAAAAGTAATACTGGGCTTTGGAGAACAGAGGATGAGGAGAGAAGAAGGGATCGAGGGATGTAGAGAATGAGAGAAAAAGATGAAAATAGAAAGGAAGAGAGAAAACGAAGTAGGATATATATATAGGAAAGGAAGGAAACTAAGCGAGAGAAATTCAGAGAGAAAGAGAAAGAAAGAGTGCCGTTATAACGTGCGGAGGCGTATGCACGTGCGGGGCTATTGAGTCTTCGGTAATGCGTGAAAGAATCTCGGGGTGGTGCGTTTAGGTGGTGGAAAAGTCTGCCTCGGCTGACCGCTCGTTAAAAAGTTTAACCGGCCGTTTATTAGGACGAGAGAGAGATAGAGAAAGAGAGAGAAAAAGAAAGTTAAAGGGAAGAAGTATAAGAGAGAGAAATTGATAGAGAACCATGAAATGTAGCTTCTACCCTCCAGTTTTCATAGGCACCCTCTTTCGTGGCTTCTCCCTTCTGCGCGCTCTATTTGCGGATTAATTCTTGACGCGCACGCTTACGTTAACGAGGTTGTTTTCGAGTACTTCGCCACCAGAGCGATTCCCCGAGTTCGGTTCAACCGGAAGATAAATAAAAGGGAGTTAAACGACATGGAATTCCGCTTTTGAGGATCTCGATGCTCAGAATGATTTCTTGCTGGACTTTCCGAGAAAGCTTTTCAAATTTCATGTTCTATTTGACCTTCTTTTTTGCCATTTTATTTTTTCTTTTTTGTTATATGAGACTTTTTGTTAGACAATGGCGTTTTGAATGAGTATACTCGATATTAAGATTCGTGTGGTGCTACGTTCGATTGTACGTCGTCGGTGAAACGCGAAATCTTGCGTTGAATGGGTGGTTAATACGATTTTTAAGAGGAACAACGCACTCGGTTTTGTTTCAGGCACAAAGAGGTCGAGAATCTCGGAGAGCACTACGGGAACAATGCTTTCTACCAGCGACACCGGTAACGAAGACGATCGTGACTCCGATTCCGGTGGAGAATTACTTGCTGACCGTCCATTGGGTAGGATTTTTTCGCATATGTTGAAACTCAACGTTGGTTTCATTTTTAGATGTAGTGGAATTATTTTAATTGCAGAAAGTTACATAATTATTCCTGTTTACGATAGTAGGTTGGCGTTACTATATTTAAGTTTGTTAAGATTCTGCTGAGGTTCAGTCAATCCAAATTAACGAGAGAGCGTCAAGGTCGAGGAACAATCTGTCAGTTTATTATTCGCCATGCTATTCGCTGTTAAATTTCTCATTATTTCCTTTTGAGAAAAATATAAGATTATAGATTAGACTGTTGCTACTTTTTCTCAAATATAACTTACGTCGGGGAACCGGTGTTCAAGCGAGTTTCTCAACTATTTTTGCAACGTGTAAGAGGAAACAAGTTCAGGTTTTGAAAAGCAACTTTGGGGAACGTGAATTTAATGATTCTTCTGAGTACCTCCCATCTGTTCTGGATGGACGATCGTCAAACTAGTAGGCAGGACTTAGTGTTATTTACGGGGTTGTCCGCGCAGAACCGGTATATTAGTAGTTGGGACGAATTGTTATGCGATAAGGATACACTCTCTATGTGCAACTTCAATGTTCCACCCTTAGTATCATCAACAACCCCTATTCAATGAATGCATCCATACATCTCCCTCCACCCTACTCTTCAAACTTGAATTCCATCCTGGGCCCAGGATAGAATAAGTTCTCTCTGCCAATATCAAGATAAAATTGAATTTCTGACCATTTACGTCAATCAAACAGTTTTTCTTAAATCTGATAAATATTCTAATTCATTCTCTCTGTTCTCAGTACCAAGTTTCTAAATTAGCAACCGTATTCGATAAACCTAGCCACACATCCCCCAATTCTACTTGCTTTCCAAACTCCATGTCCTTACAGATCATCTAAAAAATCCCTCTTAAGTCTGATAGTCATTCCAACTCATCCTCTCATTTGCAACCCCACCGTTCTTAATTTAGACACCCTATTCGATAAACGCATCCATGTATTCCCATCCTACTTATTATACAAACTTAAATTTCACCCTGTATTCAAGTTAGAAAATTAGAGTAAACCTGGAAGCTGGCCCGAATCGAAATACTGAACCTCATTTGAACCTTTTACTACCCAACATTTACGAATTGGAAGTACAAAAATAAATCTAAATTCAATGTAAAATAAGACCCTATTTAGTGCCTAAAAGTGGCACAAGACCATACAATCAGCAATTTATTTAATTATCCCGATCCTGTTCTTTAACATCTATATATTTCTGTACAGAAACATTGAAGGTCACAATATGAACATGCTGTATTAAAATCGTGCAGGAATGGCAAATAATGTGCGAGTTTCAGCCCAAAATGTGTCCCACAAATCGATTTTTGATTTTTCCGACTGGAAAAACTTTCAGAAAAAATCTGAAAAAATTAGGGTATAACAACGATAACATTAGGCAACTACTGTAAAAGGAATAAGTTGTGCTCGGAAGATTTCAATATGAAATCGATGTTTAAAAATTTTTTTTTTTGGTTTCCATTCTTTGTGAGTGGAACTTGCAAATGAAAAATCTTTAACAAATCTCTAACGTGTACATTCATGTTTAGAATGTGTCAGAATTTTTTTGGAATTTTTATACCACATTAATTGAGGGAAATGAGGCAAAAACTGATTTTTCGATTTTACCCTATAACTACCCTCCCGGTGAAGGTATCGGATTAAAAATTTGTGTACAATGGTTTTTCATGATCACCTATCGAATGACCCATCGTCGAATAAAATCGGCTCAAGGGCACTTTTGACCCCCTTATTCTGCTAGACCCTTTCCCTTTATGCCATCTTAAGGCACAAAATAGGACGGCAATTTCAACGTCCGTCGAGGATTTACATCCTATCCAGTCATTAATGTTATTATTTAAAATAAAATTAAAGTTCTTTATGCAACATTAAATATATATTGAATACAAAAATTATTATTCAACCTAGGAGGAGTAAGAGGTCTAATTCAGGGGATAAAGGTTTTGGTGATAGCTAAATAGGAGTATCATTTTACTGAGAAGGAGTTACAGGTTTAAATTAGGAGTTTTAGTATTGAAAAGTATCAAATTAGGTTCAAATAGGAGTAAATACTCTGAAAATAGGTTCAATATTTCGACTCGGGGGATTGTTTGGATTAATACCGATATCTACTAACCGCAAAAGACCTGATGGCGCCCGATAACGAGATATGTCTCTATCCGTCTGGAGAATCAGACCAAAACTTGCCACGCGCCATCAGATCTTTTGCGAATAAGATTCTCTTCATCTCTCGTCATATTGTTAACATTATCCATCGTCTGCCGCAGTAGTACCGACGTCCATCGGAGGAACGGAATCCGACGCGACGAGAAAACGTTCCAGTAGCTTGAACGACTCCGAGGAGGGAAGTCCAGAACCAGGTTCGCAAAGTCCGACGCATACACCGCCACTAACGCCAGCTCTAACTCCGCAAAGGGAGGATACGCCGGCGCCGGAGAATCTTAGTCTACGCAAAAGCGGAAGTCCTCAGCAAACGCAGCAGACCCTCCAACCGGTCGACCTGGTGCAACCTAGGCCCAGTCCTCCGTTACCCTCCCTGGCAGTGAGTCCTCGTTTTTTTCAACTTTCCCTGCTTTTTGACTTTCCGCGATTCCCGATGGAAGCTACTCGAGATTTATTCGGACTTTGTGCGATTAACTTTGAACAGTTTTTTTAATTTGGGGCTGTTTGGAGGAGGTTCGTTCTATGTAGATGTTTTATGGTTGGAGATGGAATTTTGGTTTTGGCTTAGGGATGTAATTTTGAGGCTGGATTGAATAGATTTCTTTTTATCAGATATTTGAAACTGAGTGTGCAACAGACAGCTATTAGTATAATATCAACTGTCTACTTTCTAAGTAGAGATTCCTTGGCGAGTCTACTCACTTGCCAAAGCTCTATTTAGGTTCGTCGTTCATGTCGTATAGTTTTACGCAAAGTACGTATCTAAAGTTGTCCTAATTAGTAAAACACAGTTTCCTTATTAACATTAGATTTACGGTATCAAATTGACGGGTCTCTGCTTTCTTTATAAACAGTTATCAAATTTTCAGAGCAGCAGTACAGTGAATATTTCACGTGCATTCTATAATATAAAAACTACTTAACAAATTATCATTTTTGCCACATGGCTTCTCTTTTTCCCAAGTCCCTATGTCACCTTTCCAATGCAACAGATTTCACGCTCGCAAATCTAGTGTTAAGCTAGACCAATCAGCGTTAAATCTGTTATTTTTAACTATTTTAAATAAGTACTTTGAAAACAGAGAAATAAAGTGGCAAAAAGTCACCATACATTCGTTACAATACAAATTAGGTCGTGCAACCATATAAAACAACAAGTATTCAATCACACAAACAGAACTCCAAACTGATAACCCTTATTAAAAACGCCATGCCAAACGTTTTCTGTCTGCAATTGCAGGCTGCAGCGACGGCGGTACACTTTCCACCATACGCGCCTCTGTACGGTCCGACGGCGAGTTCCTTATACTGTTCTCCAGCCCTCTACCAACACCAGCACCACCATCACATGCCAGAACCCCGTGAAATACAAATGCAAATGCAGATGCAAAATATCCAGCAAACCTGCGGGTTGCAGTTGCAGCAACAGCAACAACAGCAGCAACAGCAACAAAGATCACCGGTGGATGTTCTTCTGCGCGTCTTTCCAGGAAGACGCCGGGCAGACGTTGAAGCCTTGCTGCACCGATGCAAAGGTAAGGAGACGGAATCCGATATCCGAATCTTTTATTCGCGGATATAACTCGATATACCTCTCTGGTAATTTCTTTTAAACTTCTTCCATACGGTGCACGCGCACCATATTGATTCGGGGAAGCGGGGAACTCCCCTTGTGCCTTTGTCTCGTTAAACGCTCTCCAACCGTTTCCCCGTAGTTTCTTTTTTATTACGACGAATTAACTTTCACGTGCTTGAGAAACGTTGCATACGAGGGGGCACGTTTGAATATATTTGAAATTTCGTTCGTCTTTGAGCATTAAAAAGCGTTTTACTTATTTCGTATAAAATGTCTCGGTTCTTTGAGCTAACGGAACGATAGGAGTTGAAACATAACAAAAGTAAAGGGTTGCACGGATTTAAAGATGTTCTATACTTGGTTTATGGTGGAAATTTAAATCTCTACTTTAAAAATGTTTGTCTTGAAAATTCGTGTCAAGAAAGAAGGTCGCAAGGGTTTAGGGATTCTTTACTCTTGGTCCGATAATAGAGCTTTAGGTTTCTATTTAACATAAATAAATCAAATTTTAATTAATCGCGTTATCAGCCACCGTCGAACGAACGAACTTACCCCTACAAAACAGAGCTAACTCGCAGACTAATAAAATCAGTTATACAGCGCCACTCCATTATTCTTACAATAAATAAAATTCGTGTGCAATTATTTGCCAAGTACATCATTACAAACTCGTAACACGCTTCAACCCCCTTCGCGTCTATGAACCGGATGAAATAAACCACGCTACAAAATCCGGCACCCAAATTCTCCAATGCGACCGTTAAAGTGGACTTCGAAGCGATTTTCGGTTCAAATTCTGCGTTCCACCATAAAACCAAGCATAGACTCGCACTACATATCTCCCAACAAAACCGCTCCAGCAAACCGCCCTACCTCTCGTTTTCTAAATCCGTTCCGAGAGTTCCTCTCTGTGCAATCATCTAACCTCTTCACTCCCTCTCTCTTTTCTCTCTCCATCCTCCACGTGCGTTCCATACAACCAGGTTTACCCATCGCTGAACCCCAATCGACAGAATCGTCTCTGTGTCTTAGGCGACGTGGTCTCGGCTATGGAGGTGTTGGTCTGCGAGGACAGTCTTCAACCTAAATCCGCGTTCTCACCCCTCGCGGGTGCATTGGCTTCTGCTGCAGCCGCATCGGCGTCAGTATCTGCAGCTTATGCGACCAGGGCGGCATACTGCACCACTCCCATACCTTCTACGAGACATAGATTCCTCGCTGCACCTTATGCCGGTACAGGATACCTGCCGACGGTGATCAAACCACCTAACCAAAGTCTACACGCGAACGGCACAGGGGATGCTTATCGAGAGACCAGTCCCGACGATGCCAGCGATAAGACGAGCTACTCCGAGTGACCTGACGAAGCGCAGCCCGCTACCTGGTATTATCTGCAATAACCCGGCAATTGTGGTTTGCGAAAAGGAAATGTGTCTCGAGAAGAAAAAGAAATATTGGAGAACGTGCCCAAGGGACGTGGAAGAAATTGTGGGGTAGTTGAAGAATCTCAGGATGGACGAAACGATTCTGTGAAGGAAGAAATTGGAAACAAGAAGATTCAATTGTGGTTGATGGTTTGAAGGTTACGGAGAAGGTGTATGGATGAAACGTGAGAATTTGATGAGAATCTTCGATGACGAAGGGTTGGAAGGTGGGAAGATGGCGAAGAATGAACGGAGATGTCGAAGTGATCCTCTTGGAAGTTTGAGAGAATGAAGTGACACAGAACCTACTGGATGTTTGCTGAAGTTGAAACAGAACGGAGTTGCGCCGACGAAGATGGGGAGATGGATAGTTTGGATATACTTTGGAGATTGTTGAGTTTAGTGAGTCTGAGGTGCGATGAGAATGTTGCATTGGTGAAGGATGATTGATTGACGATTGATTTGCATTTTACGAGTGGACGTTTATTGGTGCCGGTTCGATTGTTTGTTCGGTTGTGCATTTTTGTTTCAACGACGGCAGAAGAGAATTACTCTGCACGAAGAAATGATTCGGGGTGTCTTTGTTCGGTTTTGCTACTTGCAGTATGTTCGACGGAATTTAAGTTCTGCCGGAAGAAGATACGCAAATTTATTCGTTTTATTTGACATTTATTCACGACTCTAAATATTGTTTTTGGTGAAATATCAAGTGGTCCGAGAATATAATACATTTGCGACAATCCACCATTGACATGGGATTCACCTTTTACCCCAAACTGTGGCCAGTAAATCGTCGACCTTACTGAAACGGGGAATTACGCTTCGTACTAATTCGTTTCCTTCAATTTAATTTCGTGACGATTATCCTTAACTCTTGGAAGAATAGACAAAAGTTCGTGGTGAGACCAGTCGCGGATACTCGTGTGCTGCATCGGAAAAATATCCTCGTCATGGGGGTTCGTTTGTCTCGACGCGGAAGAATTAAGCGCCGACTTCTAAAGGGGCGGATTTCCGTGAGAAACGTGATGGTAATCGTGAAAGCGGCCAAGATCGGATACTTTTCAAACATTTTGAGTACAATCTTTCTCTATATCCTTTTTATAAGTATCGAAAGTATTTACTATTGTAGATCTCTTGGATTTTGAAATTTCATGGGACTTGCTTTTAATATTTTAATAGCTACAATGATACTTATTAAGTCGTCTGAAGAATTATAAAATTTCTTTGATAATAGAACTTCCAATTGCAAATTTCAATGGTCACAATATTATTTTACACAGTAATTTGCAATTAATTCATGAAATATTTAGCTATTTTAGGAAATATAAGTTTCGTAGAGATAAAGTTACGTCTTTTCTATTTCTTTATCTGTAACGCCCAAACAACCTTAATTTACGAAATATCTCAATATTAATTCCGTTTATAATTGAAGTATAAACTAGTGAAAATTTTTTTTCTATTAAATGTTTAACAACTGTGACGATGTATGTATTAGCAAAATTATATTTCACAAACACATCAATATTACGTTTATTAAATTTTTTTCGGACTTAAATAACTCAAAATTTCTCGAGAACCAAAAGGAACGGAAGAAAAGACCAAAAAAATTGAATACCCGCCCAAAAACACAATTTCCAAATTCACATCTTGGGCCACTTTCATAATTACCGTCGGAACTAAATACTTTATACATGTGTAGATAAAAGACGCCAATTAAACGACTATGTGTGTAGGTAAAAAAGAAAACAAAGCGCGTTCGAGCAAATATTATCGACAGAATTAAAACGAGAAAAAGAGAATGGATTTGTAAATACGCGCCGTGTCGGCTTTAGCTAATTATCTTGCATTTAACGAACGAGGATTCCTCTCGAGGAGTATGTTTTAGAATGTTATACGCGTATAACGATTCGAATGCACACGGAATAAAAAAAAAATATGAAGATGAAGAATTTACCGCGTGCAGAAGGTGCGCGTGTGCATATACATAATTATACATAAGTGTTTGCCTGTAAGTATAACGCCTCTAAGATGATGTTTAGATTGATCCGCCGGCGAACGGATACGCCGTTCTTTGTAGTTACCAATATGTTACTCGAAGAAATGTATAGACGGAATATACGAACAATAAATAAGATATTGATACTCCACGGGATTGAATGTTATTCATTTGCATATGCTTCAACTTTCTTGGAGGATGGCGAAAAAGATTTTATAGCTCTTTTGATACTTCTTGGCTTGAATTACGCTTTGGATGGTAATTACATTTGGTGTTTGTTATTTAAAGGAATTTTTTTATCTTAGTGGTTTCTTTTTAAGTCGGGTACTTCAGTTAAATGTAGAAAGATGTAATATTGTAATTTCGCAAGACTGAAGTTCAAAGGATAAATGTGAATTGTTACCGAAGAATTATTTGTGGTACCGTCACTTCAAAGTTTCTATCTTCTTTGTTATATAATTATTAGTGGTAATATTGTTTCGAAGTACTTTGATAATTTGGAAATGAATATTCTCCAGAGGAGTCTGTAAGAAGACTACTTCAGTTATATAAAATATTAAACTTTCAGCATGTTTCAAAAATTTAATTTCATACCTGCAAACTTAGCCTGTAAAAAAATATCTAAAAATGCACCACAGAGGGTTGGTATTAATTAAATTAGCATTGAAACTTAATACATCCATACAAGCTTCAAATACAGGTAATCATCAACCACCCGTGTTTCAGAGGTCAACGTATTAACACAGAGAACGCATTGACCTCTATCAAAAGAAGGTTATTTCTTGACCCAACAAGTTTTCCCATCTCATGGCATCCGAAACCCGCACTTAACTGTTAGAGTGGAAAGCCTTCTTTCATATTCCCTTAGATAAATCTAATGCGACATCAATGACGAAGAAAAATATCGAATGGTGCAAAACTCACCCCCTATTCTCCTCCTACTCTTCCATAAATGGTACATTCTACGATGTTAACGATTTCCGGTGCATTATCTCACTCAAATCGGGGATAATTCGTTGTGACGGGCGAATCGATACGTTTGGTTTCCGTCGAAAAGGAAGATAAAGAAAGTGCAATCATTTCAACGGAGGACGACCTTCCAGCTGGCTGGAGGCTTCACAGAATCCACGGAGAAGAACAGGAGAAAAAAAGGTATCCGATGTCAGATACAATTTGTAGGTGCAGGATATGCGAGACGTGGCCAGGCTAGTCGAATCACCGAAATCGGATCGGTTTCATGCTCGATCAGCTTCCGATCGAGCAGTCGATTTTCGCACAAACGGACATCCATCGATGCGAGTAATCGATTTTACTACTTGATCTTCAACGTCGGATTACCGCGACCTTCGGCGCCACTGGGTTTCAAGAAATTAAGGGGAGCTTAACTTTTTACTTTTGGAAATCTTATTTGGATTTTTTTTTGTATTGTTGTGGTGAGCTGCTGGAGGTGTGGATATAGAAAAATGTTTTCTTGAGTAGGTTGTAGATTAATTATCAATTTATGTGTGATTTAGATTAATTATTAACACTTATATGAAATGATGGAAAGACAAAATTTAAATAGGAACCTATGATTAAAGAATCCATGGATTGGTCGACTCAAATGTAAGCATATTATGTACTACAATCATCTTCAAATAATTCTCAAAATATCCTTCAAAAACATCTCAAATTAGTTTCACTGCAATCAATCGCCATCTCAAGCTTACCAATTTTTCCAAACATCCACATCGTACCCCGTCGAAGAAATCCGCAACAAGAAACCCCCTGCAGAATCCTCCACCGGAAGTTTCTACAACCTCGTGTAAAAAAAGGCGAGGAAGCAGACATCCATGGAATTCATTCAAGTTATTTTCCTTCTCACCTCGAAACTGGATTTTCCCGACCCGGTACTTCAGTTCACCCCCGCTTCCTCTCTCGCCCTTTCAATTCCCTCCCTCGTTCACCACCGATACCTGCAGTCATCGTTGTAAACGCGCCAAAATCTTTCCATCCTACCCCGACACTCCGTTCGACTTTGACATAGTCAACTCTGTCGACTTCTACATCGAATCCGACAATAACGAGCAGACGATACGCGATACGTGCACGGAGTTAAGAGTTGGTCGGTATCGATGAAATACCGATAATCGATTGGCCTCTACAAGGCAGATATCCGATAGGTCGATGGCTGAACACGCGCCTAGAATTCTATACCCGGCAATTTGTACCCGCGGTGCACGGGCATTATAATACTGCGGCCCGCTTATTATTTACGAGCCATGGCTGCCTGGCTCCAGGGGTGGCAATATATCGACACCCCGTGGAGTTTCCTCCTTTGGCTACTGGTTACCATTCATAATGGAGTATAATGGCACCCCTCTTACCTTCCTGCCCTTCCGCCAACCCCGGGGTTAATCCGTAGTCAGAGTGCAACAACCCCCCGCGGTATACGCGCGAGAGAACGTCGAGAGAGACGGTGAGATTTGGATGGGAGGGTGATAGGGGTTGAAAGAGAGTGACGGACCGATAGACAGAAAATGAGAGAGGAAGAGAGAAGGGGTGAGTATTCTGTACTGGCTGGAATTTTAAGCCATGCCGAACGGAATGAGGGTGGGATTGTTAAACTT
This sequence comes from Cerceris rybyensis, assembly GCA_910591515.1. Taxonomy (NCBI): domain Eukaryota; kingdom Metazoa; phylum Arthropoda; class Insecta; order Hymenoptera; family Crabronidae; genus Cerceris; species Cerceris rybyensis. The sequence goes on from OU342790.1 coordinate 15,642,428, forward strand.
GGAAACCGATCCGCCTTGTATCCAAAGGGGAGGCGAGCATTGATACGAGATTTAATTTCGAGATTTTTTTGAGAATTGTTGATGATGGTTGCAGGATGTTTTGGGTGTTTGGTGCTTCCGGTTGCGGATAGAATGTTCGGGGTTGAGGGTTGGTTGAAGGGGTATAGCTTGAATCATCCACTTTGGGTAAATACTCCACTTATAACTGTGGGGTTGAAATGACTTAGTAACTGTTAGTGTTAAACCATTGCAATGGAAGTTGGAAAAATTCTAAATTCTGGAAATCAACCCTTCTACGTAACTTGCTGCTCTTTAGAGGAGGAGGATAAGTAGAAACGTCGGTTAACTCACAAAAAAACATCATACATTTCTCTCCCACCTTAAATCTCAGAAGCAACACTGCTTCAAAGATCGTCTAAAGAATAGACAACCCCGCAAGACTCTCCAAGGTCTTCCTAACAACAATAAAAATATCATGAAAGAAATAGCAAAGAAACCACCACGAAACAATTTCTCCAACTTAAATTAAAATTCAAATACCATGAAAACAACTCACAAGCAATACAATCATCAACACGCTGAATTTAAAATACAAAATACAAGTTCACAAAAGGGGTTGCAGAATTATTACCGTAATCAAAGAGACCTCGTTATTTGTTGAGTACTCAAAAATTTCTATCCGCGGAAAAGCTGGCAACCCATCTAACGAGTGGAATGGCTTTTAAAATTTTTTCGACTTCCACCAATATTTACACTCTCTCGCTCTCGTTCTCCGCCTGGGAAACCCGAAGCGATTCCGCCCTCGGGCTTATACCTGCATCTACGGTGCATGCACGTGTGCATCGTCGTATTTGCATCGTCGATGCACAAGTGCACGAGGAGGCCGATCCATTGGGATCTTTCGAACATCCTCGTGTGGATCTCAGTGAAGAGAGAAAGAGTATAAAGTGTTGCCGAACGTCGGCAAACAGGAGCCTTGTGTTTGCTCGCCCGAAGGACCGATAGGGCTTCGCGGGGTGTGTACACAGAAGACGTATGTGGTTACGGGGGATGTATGGATAATCGAAGGATAACGACGTTTTGAGTCGTGTCAGTGATTGTATAAGTACTTTGAGGGAAAATATTAAAAAAATTGAATTCGTCTTTAACAGCATTTTGGATTGCATCGATGTATGAGCCGATCCGAGGCCAAATTAAGATTAAGTCCAGTTTTGAAATTTTGGCAAATTTAAGTGTGAAAGTACTCTGAGTATTTATATTTAGACGAAATGTTCTTAACACTTTACCGACCGGTAGCCGATTAATCGGCTTTTCGGGCTCAACACTTTTGGACTTTTAACTCATTAATTGATCGTTACGGCAATTAATAAATTATTATTTTTCATTGCGGTTAACTGTGTCAAGGACTCAGTGAAGAAACTTTGCAATTTTGTGAGAGATATCAGTATTAGGGAAATATTTGCGTGGAAGTGACCGATCAGAAGTGGATAGGATGTTAAAAAGTACCGGTCGGTAAAGTGTTAATAATAATGATTAATATTGTTAAAAGACGAAATTAATTTGGCCAACAGAATAACGTGGAAGTACTTGAAGGAATCGTCAAAAATTAATAGATTTTACGAAGTTGATAAATACCTTGTTCAAGAAAATAAAAGTATTAGTATCTTGAAATTAAGAATAAATAACTTAGGTGCTTGTGATAATGGAAAGCACAATTGTGGAGGAGGAAGATGGGCGCCGGCGTGGGAAAGAAAGGCTTGAGTACAGGTTACATAGTGCGGGAGATACGTAACTAAATTGGTATGAAAAACTATTTATGAATAACTATAATTAGAAATTATCTTGAAATTATAAAGAATAAGGTAACTGCACTATAGAATCACAGTTTTTTAATAGTTCACACAGAAATTACAAAAAGTTCGAATGTCCTGTATACTTTGCAAAATTGATAATAACTTTTGCAATCCCTCTATTACATATTTCAAATGAAACTACCCCAAGCCCCAATTTTTCAATCCATGAAAACATAACATACCCATGTATTCCGTTACAAAACGTTCTCCAAAACTGGATCACCACGATACCAACCCCCTTCCCACAGTGAGATCAACGACCCCGTCGATTATCCACCAAATTCCTGCACAAAAAATTCATCTACATTGTACATCCCTGCTAATCGACTTAATTAAATCTCAAAAATCCCGTGAAAGAAACATCTCAACCGTCCTCCACAATTATCCATCCAACAACGCAAATACCAAAAGCAACATGGCGCCGGTAAAGTGAGATAGAAATGTCTGCATCAAGCGTCTCTTTGTAAAATCATATCGTCTTTATTTCCACCGGTATCGAGGTATTTCATTGGCCGGCACTTTATTATCTTCCATGTGGATGTGAAGTGGGGTCGGCCGACGAGAGACGGATAAAGGGCACGAGGCGGAGAGGGCGCGAGAGGGTTGCGAGAGGGTACAAGGGGGTACGAGAAAGGGGGAAAGAGAGAAACAGAGTAATAGACCGGGACAACGGAGGCCACGGACAGCCTCGGTGGAAATCGCGCTTCCGAGGGGTGTCACGAAACAATTCCCAACTGAATAATATTAGTATCTAACAATGGACGTGCTAAATTGAAATACAGAGGAACGCCACCCCCGTCGCTCCCTCTTTCTCCCTCTCTCATCCTTCGTCTCCTTCTTTCTCTTTCTTTGTATATATATATCATAGTTCTGGTCCCTCCAACACCTACGCGTCGATGAATTCCGTGCACGTATACAGATTACCTCAACCGACCACTTCGACCCCCGGATGCTGTACCTTTTTCGTTTACTCCGCTCCCCAACTGGGTCTGACTCCGTTTCTCGTGTATGCGCCGTGTGAACGTAGTCGCCAAGAACGGCAGACAGTGCTTCCGAGGGCGAGAAATAGCATGCAAATGAAATATTAATTAAATCTATGAAAATTCTCTGTCTATCTTTCTCTCTTGTTCTTCTCAGACAGCCAGACAATCCCTCGCGCCTGTTGCTGTCTTTGCTCTTTACTGTCTCTGTTCTCGCACCCCCTTAGAGGGCTTTTGTCTTTGGGAGAATCTTTCTCGTTGGTCTGTATTGTTCTTCTTCTCCTTATTCTTCGTATGTAGGTCTGTTTTCTATTGCTATTCTCGTTCGTCTTTGTTTTCTTTGTTGTCATTGTTGGTTTTCATTTGCTCATACGATTTCGTGTCAAATCTAAACACTGTAATATGTTAAGTTTCTAACTTTGGGCTTTGAAAATTTTCTCATTGTGATCTTGCTTCGAGAATCGGCAAATGAAAGATAACAAGTCTAAGTAACAAACATCGAAAGAGTAAGGCCCCTAGAATTCGGTCCAACCCCCTCTTTCTCCTGGTTGCAACGCTATTTTTTTTCTTTCCGCTCTGTCTCTCCTCTTCCGCGTCGAATCCTCACCACCTTTCTCCATTCTTTTTCTCCACCCTTCTGCTCTTCTCCTTCCACCCTTCACGTACGCGTATTTCGCTCTTTCGCGCGGATTCGAGCGACAAGGCCGCGCCACCATCAAATTCATTCTATCGCCCGGGGGCATATTCCATTAATTACTTTCACTTTGCGTCAATGGCATTTCCATTTCAATGATCGTCTCGCCCTCTGTTCCCTTCCCACCCTCTCGTTTTGCGCGCCGGCGCCGATTTCACCACGGCGAATATCGCCGGGCTGCCACCCCCTTCTCTTCCATCCCCGCGATCATCCCCCTACCCCGATGGATTCCGCTGCTTCCTGCCCGATTGAAATACGTTTCGTATTGTAAGTGAAATACAACGGTCCACCCCTGCTGGGTGAACTCGAAACGCGATGACGGGGGTGGAGAACCGCCCCCGCTTTCCCTCGGATATTGTTTTCGAATATTGCGCTCGTATCGTTCGGGGAGGATGCACTTTTGTGGGTGGTCGAAATTTGGTTTTTCTAGGTACTGTTTGCTTTTTTTTTTAATTTCCCTTTTTGTACTAGTCAACGAGACATATTGGAGTAGGTTGAGAGTTAATAGGCGCAATATGGTATTGGTACGGATAAGGTGCATTTTTGTGCGTGGTAGAGGAAATTACTATAGGATTTCTCAAAACTGAGGTTTTAATACTTTGACTTGGAATACTGTGTTACAATATCTATACGTTTTGAGGGGAAATAATGAACTTCGAAGGAGATTGATAGTGGCAGTTTAAACTGCGGTGACAATTCTTTAATTTGGAACAACAATAGATAAACTTTTTTAAGAGCGGTTGAGCAAAGAAAGAAAGAATTTTTACGAGTCAGAATTTCTATAGAAAGTTTTCATATGAACTGTTTAGTGGCACTGAAATTCAAAATTTCTGTACTACTATATTAAAATGTACATCAGGTCAGATCCGGCCCTCGGGCCGTCAAAAAAAGTTTATCCATCACTGGCTTAAAATATCAATCTCTGTACACTTTCAGCAAACACACCAAATTTCGATTGACACTAATAATAGAAATTCTCGAAACTAAGAGGCTAACATATACTTCAGTTTACAATATCAAATTACACTCTCAGCACGGAGTATAAAATGTTCAATCTAAACAATACCTTTCCTAAAAAAAAAATCAACATCACCCACACTACATACATCTACACACCTCAAGTTACACCTACAAGACCGTCCTCAACCTCAAATAGAAATCTCCACAAAATTATCCCTACAAAAACCTCATCATTTCCCACCTATCGGAATACCGGCACATTCCATGCCCACAGGAATCCGCTTAACATCTAAAAGACCGAATCCCCGTTGACGTCCAGTTACCTCGTCTCAGAATAATGCGTTAAATCGTCGTCTTATGCAATGTTTGACTCGCGACACGGCTATCCGCGCAGGTATAGCCATTCCGCGGACTGTGGATTTTACCAGAGCACGTTTTACCTGCCGCGGTTTCAATCGTGTCGTCGTGTTTGCCCATCCATTATGGCTACAATAACAAGGAGCGTCCACTCCATCAGCTTCTCTTTCAGCCTCCCACGTCTCTTTCATCCCTCGCCACTCGTAACAGTCCACCGAGATCGGTATACACAATGTTGACCCTATTCTCCTTTCAAACGGCGTTCGTCGAACCTCTCTCTTTACCCGGCTCTCATCCTCGATCTCGAGAATCGAGGAAGACCAAAGGGAAGAGAGACCGACGGAGGAATGCCGGGAGACTCGACGGACGAGACTTTACAAAAATGTTTCTTCCGTCGTGAGGTTTGCTCGAGCGAAGATTCCGGGACGATGATGTGATTGGAGAATGAACCTATGGTGAGTATGGTAAGAAGGTCGAGACTAGGGCTTGTGATAAGGCAAGAGTTAAAACCTTTAACTTCTTGTTCTTCGATTATTTTTGTTACTTACTTGTTGCGCAATAAAGAAGAAAACAAAATGGAGCAAAAGTTATCGGTGATTCATGATATATCGTATTACTTAATGTGATATTAGTAGCATAGAAGTTATTTGATCGTACTGTGTTCCAGCGATATTTTTAGTTTTATGATTTTTGGAGAGTTTCAAAATTTGTAGTTCTATTAACATCGTCGTAAGAGCTACTTGTTATTGTAGAGTAAGGAGTTAATTATGAATTAGAAAGGATACTTGAGAAGAGTTATTTAAAAAATTTGGAGTTTGACATTGTCAGTTTCTGAAAAAAAGTTGCCTAATTAATATCTTTCTATTGGCTCTAGGTACTTGAATAATTCTCGCTAAAATGACCACACCATTAAAACTCCAAAATGTCAAAAATATCAAGACCCAATAGAAAAACAACGAACGAAGCGCCTTTCCCGAAACACCACTCAAAACCCTTCAACCACGCACCCTCTCGATTGGCCGCAAAAAATCAGCAGCAAAAGCGATGACACACGCGAATCCTTTCCCCATCGAAGGACATAACTCTGGTGTAATATCAGGAGGATCCTTAGACACGTCGTTCGCGCTGATCTATTGTCCTTTTTACAAGCCACGTAATCTCGAATTCGCTCGGAATAGTTTCCCGGTGACAATGAGCATACCACCCCCCTTGACTCCGCCGTCAGCTTTCTCCACGGGGGTAAAGATATTGAATACCGTTTCACATGCCCACCACGTAGCCAGGCCGCAAGGATCATGATCGTTCGGAAAACTCCTCCTTTATCGCGCTTCATGGTGACCTTATACCTACCGAGTTTTCAGGGCGCAACCCCCTTGCTTTTCTTCGCTTCTGTCCTTATTCTACTCTTCCTCCTCCACCTCTTCTTCTTCTGCTTCTTCTTCGTAGCCGTCGTCGTCGTTTTCCTCATCCTCCTTCTCATCGTCGACCCTCCATTATATCGACGATATTAAAATTGTCTTCTATAATCGAAGCGCTGGCTGCGGCTTGAATAATTTCTCAGCTACCACTTCGAAAAGTACCGCCGCTCCTCCGACACCCCTTTGACACCCCTTTCGACCTAGTATTTTAGAACTGGAAAGGTGGAGATTCGCGTAACTCTGCGCGTTGCCTTTGTGAACGAAGACCGGAAGAAAGGTGGGATTAATGATTTTTATCATTGGAAGTGATGCTTATAGAAATTTTGGAAGGTAAATTGAATGGTGATTCGATAGTTTGTGCTTGCAGGTCTGTGGCTTATGGAAAGGGCGATGGTTTGAGATTTGTATTAGTTTTGTTCTACTTTTTGCGAAGAGAAACATTAGGAGTATGTATTTAAATATATTAAATAACTACTTTAGAAAGTGAGTTGACAAAGGAAAGTTTAGTAGATTTCGCTTTATAAGGTAAATTTGATATATAGACTGTATGGCTTCCCTACCAATTTGGGGAATTTTTCGAATGAATTTGAAACCAGTCATTTTGACACCCCTCGTATTGTTTTAATGTTAATAAGGATGACAGTTGAGTTAAAAAATGGAAATGGTGACACTTTATGTAGCGCGCTACACTTTGCCTACCCTGCCAAAATATATGTGTGTATCTAATTGTACAGCTTTATTTGAACACCCTGTACAAAATCATCAATTTGCAAAATACCACAAAAATTCCCAGCACGTCCGTCCCTGGACCCGTGCGGGTGCATAAATGTAATATACATCTTTACAAGCTGATATTAATCCCGGATTATATTGGAATGCGCGCGACTAATTTAATTTCTCGCCTGCCCCTTTTTTCGCGATCTTCACGAAGGCTTCGCGACCCTCGAGCCGTTGTCAATTGCAGGTCGACACCTTTGCCCCGTCGCGTGCGCCTAATCGCTTTAGAATTAACTGCACCCCTGCGTGCTTTTATGGGGGCCTCCGATATCGGGGTTGTTGGTCCTGCACGAAAGTAGTTTCATTCTCCTTTGATAAGTCGCGTCCCAAGGCCTGACACGTAACAGTTTGCCCTCTGAATTAATTCAATTTCAAAGCGTGGAATTTAAATTAATCCACGGGAAAGTGGGGTTACTGGGTTGCGGGCGATCTTCGTGAATGACCTTCGCAGGGACTGCAGGGTTGAAGGAAACGGTTAGGGGTGAATTAGTTTATTGGTTTGATGTAGCTGATTTTTTTATAGGGAGAGAAGCTAAAAAGTTATATTACGGGGGATTGGGATAAACGTTTGAAATTCTTTTATTAAGCTTACTATCGCGTTTGGGGTATTGCAGGTCGTGAGATTGTAAATTTCACAGCTACCTACTCATGGATGACGTCAATAAGTTATACAACATAGGTTTAATCCAAGTTCACTCAAATAAATCAACGAATAAAGACATTATTCACAGGCATACCAAATTTAAGTAGGCTCAAACTCTCAAAAACACTTGTATGGTTGCAAAATCTTTAATTTTCTTCAACCTGTGAATCAGCCAGCACTAAAACACCCCAAACTCCCAGTCTATCTCCATCGCCTCAGGAACGTTAAAACAATACCTCCAACGAAAGCCACAAAACGAAAACTAGGTTATCACCCCCTCCTCTCTCTCACACTTATTACCACCCTCTTTCCCAACTATTATAAAACCCAGAGAAAGAACAAAAAAATCATCCAACACATCAACATCTCGTACTCGAGGCCGAAATTGTGGCCGGGCGCTGCTGCCATTTGGTACAATTTTTTCCACGAAGTTAATGTTAATCAGTGGCGGACGTGACGTGGATAGAGGGTGCTCGACTGGATTTTCACGTCGGGCCGCTGCCAGGCCTCCGTGTACCCGGCGTATGCCATAAACGTGCTGCCATAAGTACTTTGGCAATATATACATACGTACATGCATTCGTGCAACACGCATATGTAGAGAGAGAGAGAGAGAGAGAGAGAGAGAGAACGAGAGAGTGAGAGAAATCTCGACGATCCATTACAACGGGCTAGCACACAATTGTGCACCACTCGTCGCGAGCAGAATTATTTTATAACGTTCATTTCGGTACCCACCCGCTGATTGTCGATCGTTTCGTGCAAAAGTTTTCCCATTTTTGCGGTACACGCCCGATAAGCGTGATTCTTTTCGCGAGTCCCGCGAAAAATGGCATTTTATTGGCGCAATAAAACCGATGACAGGGATTGCCCGCTCGAGTGCTCGCGGATTTTCGACGTGATTCCGCGGGATTCATTGTAACCACCCTGTCCGGGCAACGTTTAACGAATGATGTTTATTGCAATTCGTTTGTGGCGTTTATGAGGTCACAATCGCGAAGGAGAACATAAGCGGGGTGGTTTTTGTGAGATATAGGGGTAGTAGGTACCTGAGGAGCGTAGCGATGAATTTGAATTTGGCGGATTTGAATTGTTCTTGGTACTGGTCTGGGAAAAGAGTGGTAAGTGATAGAAGGTCAGTGATGGGGGTGAGAACGAAGGATAGAACTCTTTATTAGTGGTGATTGAAATCCTCTGACTTAATTAACATCAACTTAGGAACTTTTAATCTCTAAATATTTATTTAAAATGTAGTAATGTCGGTGATGTGGAGGATATGTGAACTTGATGAACCAAAAGTAGGGAATAAGGATAATTGAATTGAAATGAAATACAAAGAATCGCAGAAATTACTCGAAATCAAACAGGGACTTTTTCACTTTATGATGAATTTCCTAACTATACCAAATGGTTCACTCCATAAATAGAAAGAAGTATAAAATCGTGAATTTCAAAGATCTTTAAAATTATTCTTACCTTTATACCTATGACTTGATACAGAACACTGAAATATTCGTGTTTTTTTTTTCTCTTCAATATTTTTTTTCTATGCTTCAAAGGAATGGAAAACTCGAGATAAATCGTTAAAGTGTGCTGAGATTGAGGTATCGCGGTAAATTATATTCTTTGTAATTTGCTCATCCGTGGCATTTCGTTGGATCGGCGAAGATTTCCAAGCATAGATCTTTGTTCGTAGCGATTCTACGGGCAGCGAGAGAAATCGTTGCACAATGAGACCCGCATAAGAGGCATTAGAGGCATACCAATGCACTTTTGCTCGTTGCCAGAGGTTTTCAGGACAAAATAAATTAATGTCCTTTCATTTGAATTCTCTAGAAATATTTCCGTGTACACTGATTACCAATTGGCATGCGCTGTTAAATTCCTTTGACATTATACTATAATAACCAAAAATACGTCCTCACTAAACATAAAAAATAATTTAATAAGAATTTAAAAGCTAAACACAACTTAAAAACTAAAACTGAATAGTTCCAACAGCTGCCCAACATCCAGCTAATTTTCTACAATTCCCATTTTCTTCAAAACCAAACCATCAATACGAAATAACAAATAAATTATAAATTACTAACTCATACAACGAACCAAAATTCAAGCCATCCATTCATCAAATCTAAGAATATCCCCAAACCCTATGAATACAGCACAACGCAACTGTAAGAAACAGACACCAATTTCTACAACCGATCAAAATCCATACCCTCCTCACCCCAAATCGCCCCATTGCCGTTCCAACACGACTTCTCGAATTTCCCAAAACCCATCCCCACACGAAATCAACCGAACATACCCATCGTGGTCACCCGTCCATCTTTGCAACCCCCCACGCAATCGAGATATTCATTATTCCGGAATTACAGTGATTAAATATGCCGGTAATGGTATAATAGGCGAGCACAAAGCAATAAGAAACCGTACCATTAAAAGGCGGAGGGCTATTAACATCGTGCTATCAATTGACCGCTCACAAAACAACTCTCTTTAACCTTCTCTCTTTCAAGTATCCCCCACCTTCCCGCCCTTTTCTTTTGAAAATCGCGTGCGTTCTTTTACGCACGCTTTCGACGTCGGGCCGCAGGGACGAATGGAAGGGCAAGGGAGGAGGGAATGTTGAAGAGTGGGGGGAAATGACAGGAGGGGGGGAGGTTCAGGTGGTGGGGGCAAGTACAAAATGCACACGCGCTTGCACGTCCCGTCTAACCGCGGTCTCCCATTCATTCGCGTTATGTAGTGTACAGTGCCATGTAAGTATAATAAATAAGAACGCTCGAGGACCCATTGTCCCGATTGTTTTCGATGGCCTCGTCGAAAACGACGAAGCATGTCGACGGGGTGCACGCCACGGGGCACTCTCGTATTAGCACACGCGTCTACACGCGCATCTACACATACGCCAATTTACCCGATCCTCTGTGTCTTTCTTTCTCTTTCTTTTCATCTCTACTGTTTCGTCTCTTTGTTTCTTTCCATTCTGTCTCTATTTCTCTGTAAGTCCTCCCCGCTCACTCGCTCTTTCTCTCTTGTTTTTACATCGTGTCCTAGAACCGTTCAACTTATCCTCTTTACCTTTTTTGTATTTCTGCTAAAGTCTCTTAAATACTCTTTTATACGGTGAGAAGAGAGAGAGAAAAAAAGCTCAGCGGGATCCCAGAAAGCAGTAGCTACGGAGCTGGGATACTCGGTCACAGTAATATGCCGTGTACGTGTTCACCATCCGTGCACGAGTACGTACTTCCAGGCCTTTTCCCGAGCTCGACTAAGACGGCCGTTTCGAGCATTTCGCGGCCTTCCAGTCGATCGAGCAACCGATCCTGCTACGAGAAGGAACCTTTCCTCGAGGACCTCGTTATCGATCTCTTCGAGAATTTACGGTTCTCGATCAACCCCCTGTATCGGTATAGGATCGGATGAGATCGTCGCGGGTTTCGGACGCGAATGGAGAAGAGTCTCGAGGGTGTCTGTTCTTGTCTCGTCAGTAGAACTTGAAATCGGGGTGGGATGGATGCCGAACTATGTTGATCCTTTTCAAAGAAGAAGAGAAATGATTTTTGGGTGGTGTTTTAGGAATTCTCTTTAAGTGACGTTATTTATATCGGGTTGAACAATATTTTGTAAGTAACTAAATGTTGGTACATTTTAAAAAAGACTTGGAATATGTCTACTAAAAGGGGCTATGACGAGGGAGAAGGCTTAGACTCGTAATCAGTGAGCCTAAGTTAAATCCCTCATTATCTCTGGGAAATTCGTCCCAAATTGGTAATCAATATAACATAGCCTCGATAACTCTGAACAAACCCAAAACAGAACCCTAAACGATGATAACAGTTACAGCTAAAAAATACAAAATAAAGAAAATAACTCTACTAGAAAGGCAAAAGGATAAAAGTGGAATAACAGCATTATACCACCAGACTCTGTACCATCCCCGATAACCGCATCGAAAAGAATAATCCATTTCAAACGGACCTACCAGAATCTCGGCGCATTGGGAACCATAAAACAAAATGTCTAATGGGGTAGCAAGAACCGGAGCAACGCGAACCAGCAAAGAATAATAATATTACCATAAGACGACTATAAAGAGCAAGCGAGCAAGGGCAAAAGAAAGAATCTCTATAATCTAACGACGAGAAGCCGAGAACGGGGTGGCAGTGCCATTTTTTTTCCTTTCGCAGCCGTGGACGAAGCACGATATGGGTGGTCCCTCTCAGCACCATGCACCAGTCCCCGCTTCTGCATTATCCTGCGATAATGCTACGTGGGAAATATAACGCAGATATAGACAACCTTAGGTATATACCTACTCGTGTCACCCGTTCGAGTATTACGATGCCATTTCTGTGGCTATTATTATCCCCAGTCAAATCTTAAATGCGTCTGCCGGATATTGCCTCTTCGCGGCCGTGGCGATAAAAATTTCCATGCAAATTATCACGAGTTACGCCCACGCCCTGCTTCTTTAATCTCTTTCTTTCTCTCCTTTCCTTTTTTCCCTCTCTGTTTATCTATATCGTCATCTGTTTTTTCCCATAATGCTATTTTCTTCCTCGTTTAGACTGAGATTAGTGTTAATTTTGCATTACCTTCATAGAATTGAGAAAATTACTTGGTGCAACGAAGTAGGTTCAAATTGAATGTGGATGATGTCGTTTATTACTTCATTATAGGGTTGTTATTTTAAAAGCCTATAATATCGGGTAAGTAGAATTGGCATTTCTGAAAGGATTAGTGTTTTGGAAAGAATCAACAAAATGGGAACACACTGGTAGAGTTGAGACCCACAAATAGTAATTTATAATTTTCAACTTATATCATCTGACTCCTATAAAAAGATAACTTTCGTTCATCAAATAAATGATTTCCCAGTCGTCAAAAAGTCTCAATCAGCAGGGGGTGAACCACAATGAAAATCTTTATTATCAAACTACGTTTAACATCGGACTGCAAAGAGTTCAACCTTGACGTAAAAAAATCGTGGAAAAATGCGAAGCGTGCTAGCTGGCAATAAATTTTCAATTAACAGGACCATCCATGATCGAGATTATCATAGTAATTCAATGGACACTTAACGTCGTGACTGTGTATTACGTCGTATACGGATCAAGTGGCGGTGCAGGCTAGGAGAGGCCAATCAGTTAAGTCGTGCATTGTTTCGAACAAACACACGAGCCCGAGGGCACCCCCTAATCCTTGCCGCCTATCGAAAATCCATGATCGAAATATATCTACTCTGTCAAACGCATGCGTACCTAGATCAGGCTACCCTTTCGTCCGACAAGGATTTTTACGGCTTTCAATCCTGTCAGAATGAAGGACGTGTCGCCTCTGGATTTGCCATCGAAATCTTTGTTATGTACTTTGCCATAAATCAGGATACGCTTAAATCACCGCCAATCCTGACCGTTCGATGTGTGTTAAATTGACGCTCTTCGTTCTGGACTGACTTCCGTTCGATGTTTCTTATTTAGGGCAATCGAAATAATAATGGTACTTTGTGCGGATAAATTTTGTCTTTTAGTTTAATTTGTTAAACTGTTTAGTCAGATCAAAGAAGGGATGACGTGTGAAGCGCACGGAGTTGAAAGGTTACAGTCACGAAGGGTTGCGAGGTTGAATCATTAACTTTGATTATTTTTTAGTAAATTATCATCTCTATGATACAGGTGTATAGATATGAGTATATCTATATATTTATCATTGTTGGACAGTTGGAGATGTGGTGTCACAATATATTTAATAGTAGAATTGTCAATAATATATACAGGTGTATGTCAAAAGTGGATATGGATTTTAAGGCTCCGACTCCACACTTGTGGACCTACTCTTCCGGCCCCGGTTCCAAAAGACTTTTTCGACGTTTTCAATTGATACATTATAATTATAGATTTACTCCGACGATCTACAACTACTATTTAATATATTACATTTTGGGTAATTCAAAATCCCCCTGATACTACAACTCCCAAGAAAGACAATTAGAACAACCACAATCAAAGTACAAAACAATTTATTCTGACTTCTAGGTAACTATAAATTATAATCATTCAAACTGCTTAACAAAAAATTATAAATTAATTATAATAACGAACACAAAGATGTTAACTCCGTACCCTTAACACTACAACAGCCAAGCCAGTCAAAATAACTGGTTCTCAATAATTTCTCAAAATTCTCCAAACTGGTAAACTAGCCTGGCAGTAAATATTGCATTTCTATCTTACAAACCCCAAATTACTTTACTTTTCCAAAATACTTAATCGGTATAATTAAATGTAATAGACACAACACCAGTAGTTCTACCGTTCACCATTCACCAACTTCCACCCCTCTAATCGTCCTCCTTCCTGATTACCTTATTAATAAATTCCAATCGTCTTTCGTTACCACGTATCGACGAAACAAAATAGGAAAAGTATCGTACTCAAAACGATATTAATAGCGGGAAGGGAGAGTTTGACGTTTGATCGTCCGCATTTCATGGGTGAATTTTCAGTGCGGTTTCGAGCCCTCGATCCCAGTGCGGGTCACGTGCCGTGGAAGCCACGATGGGAGAACTATCGTCCGTGGCCGGTAACGTGGGATTACCGTGGCCAATAATTCCGCGGGCACGAATTTGTTTGATATACTATATCCATTGTGTGATCCATAGAAAGAGGCTACCCACTCTCCATTGTGGCCACGAAGGACGAGGGGAAGAGGAAAACGGAGAAAGGTATATCCTTTGAGAAGGGAGAAAGAGTGAGAGAGAGATTGAAGAGAGAAAGGAGAAAAGAGAACGACAGAAACACAGAAGGGTGGTTTTGCCAGACTCACAAGTGGCAGCTTTTAATCTCTTCCAGGGATAACTCATCTCGAGGTTGAATTGTGCCTCGTTACCAACGATTTAATTGCTTGTTAATGGATAATCGAAGTGTTTTACGACTCGACCAGGGATACTGACCATCGTGGGACGAAAATGGGAAAACGTTTTACCTGTCGAATATTACAACTTCTATCACCGATAAATGGAAGAGTCTTTTTTCAATAATCGCCAATTTACCATGTAATTGCTATTAGGGATACTCGATAATTGATTAATCCCGATACTCTTATCTCCATGAACCAATGCCGACGAGGATTCAGAGAAGGTAGTATTGGAAGAGCACCGTTAGAATATGAGCTCTATTTTTGAGAAAATCTGCATTTTACGTTGGCACGTCAAAGAGTCGGGGTACAAGAGACGAATTCGTTATAGAGATATTCTAATGGAGACTATAAGGTAAATCTAAATGCACTAAATATTGGAAAAAACACGTGGTGGGTGGTACGTGTGCTAATTGACCGATCAATCTTCATTAGAAACCGGCTTAATTACAGTACAAGCTCTCCTGGAAAGTCTCCCCTACTCCATCCTCGCCTAACCCCGTCTCCGTGATCATCTTCCTTCGCCTCGTTCCTTTGGTGCACCGGGAAAGTTTAATAATTCCGAAACCTTGGCGAGATATAAATCACAGAAGGTCCTCTCGCGCCGTTCCTCCTTTCTTTCCCTCTTTCTCTCTTCTACGACCATAATTCGAAAAACTTTCGAGGGAACAAAAGTGAGGACTTTTGTTCCAAGTTTTAGTTCTCTTTCCCTCTCTCTCTCTTTCTCTCTCCCTGTCTCTATGTCTCATTGTCTCTCTTTCTCTCCTCAACTGTTGGAGCTGTGTTTGCGGAGCGACGCCCCGACAGTGTTTTGTTCGCTTTGTCTCTCTTCCTGTTAGGTATATAATACCATAACTGCCTGGACCATCTCCTCGTACCTCCTTCGTCTAACCGCGAAACGAAATGTTCGGGTCTTTCTGTCGTTCTTTCACTATATAATTCTCCCTGTATAATATCTCTCTTTGTCTTGCTACATCTCTTTCTCTCTCAGTTTATTCCTCTCTCGTTTCCACGCATACGTTCAATGCTTAAAACGCAAGGAGACGCGGCAAAGAGTAAGGAGAACGCAAAATGTCGAGGGACTCGCGTCGTTTTGTTAGCGAGGTAAAGCTACGGCAATATAGAGGAACAATAAATTTTCAACCCCTTCTGCAAAGTTCAATTTTGTCCCGACAGATTAACAAAAAACAAATTGTACATAGTTAGGTTTTTGTTACAATGTAATTGTAATTTCATAAATGGCAGAAAACAATCACCAAAATCAAGTGCAAAAAGAATCAGTTACAAAATGAATTGATATTCCTGATATTGATCTCAGCAAACATTCTGAATTATTATGCCTCTCAGACTGTTCGTGAAAATTTAGAAACTAAGTTTTCTATTTTTCTATTTAAATCGTTGTGATCCTTTTCGGTGGCTGTTGGACCCCTAATAATATGATATAATAGAGGATAATACTTTATTAACATATTACTTCTAACATTATGACACGTTGGACAATTTAACCCTTTTAGTGCCGGGCGGAAACGAGGTGCCCATGCGAAGACAACCGGCCGGATTTCACGATTTTACTAGGGTTTGCAAAAAAGCTCATAAAAACCAAACCAAAAACAATATTTACATACCTAATTCAAAAAGGAGAGTATTAAGGACGCAGTAGAGAATAAAACAATGACACTAATTTTTCTATATTCATTGAAAGTTATATAAATAACAAAGGTATGAATGATCATAAAAAAAATGAAAATCAAGTTCTCTCTTACAAAACGTATTTGCACATACGAAAAGCCATTTTTTCATCATAACTTTATATAGACCATTTATTACAAACTATGTATATACTTCACACTTCCAATATATTTTTTAACAAAATAAATAATATTGCATAACAAGAATAAAGAATAACTGCAAGGTACATGGCATCAACCGGTATAGAATGTAAAGAAAAGTTAAACCGAAAAACTACTTTTTTTAATCCTCTCGTAATGAAATTAGACCATTTATAACGTATTATAAATTTATTTTGAGATAGAATTCTCTCGCAATGCGAATAGTAAAGCGCTACAAGGTGCGGGCCGATATATCGGCACTGGCACTAAAAGGGTTAAGCAAAACCGGTGAGAAGTAACCAGAATTTGACTTCGGTCCACTTGTTATGATCATTTCTCCCAATTATAGGCAGATTTTAGATAGTTTTCGAAACACCAAGACTATGATATTCATTTTCCACAAGAAAAATTCCGCGGAGGACAAATTGACAAAGACACATCTAAACTCAAACCCATTAATGACAAATTCAAGTATTTACCTCCACACATTAAATACCTCTAACCCACGTATCTCATTTCAAAATGCAATTTTCAAAATTAATATTTTTAAATTCAAAGCTCAGGGAAACGTGTAAACTAATCGAATACCATCTCTTTCACGTTATCTCTTTCCTCCTACGCACATGATCCCGACCCGACGAATATTTCACGCTCGACATGCGTGTTTTTTCTTCCACCCCACGGAGTTAAATACAAAACAACGCCATACTACAAGCGGGTGACACGCAAGGAAGAAGAAGGGGGAGAGAACCGACGGCGTATGATGACAGTGGAAAGACACGCATTATACAGGGAGAGAATGTCGATCTCGTTTTTTGCGAACGGTAGGAAGACACGCGGAATGGACGTTGTCGATAACGTTTTCACGAACGACACGTACGTATAAGTTACGATGATGTGAGGCAGATCCATTAGACTATGCAATTGTCCACGTATTGCATTGTCAGCCACCATTGGAGATTTCTATTCAGAAATCGCGGAAGTCCCCGGATGCATTGACGAGAGATGGAGGATGATCGAGGACCGCTCTTGTTGCGAGAAGGAAAGAGATACGAGAGAGACGGACATCCACGACCGACAAAGGCACTGGTAACTCCTATGCTTTTCTATTTTTCTATATCATTAACTGGCATATATCTTTTATCGTTGAAATACAGCATTTATCGTGAATTATGAATACTTTTAAAACATCAAATGTCAAGTAAGCCTAACTCTTAAAATATCATTTGAGAAATAAACTACATTACAAATAAGAAATTATTCATCCCTGTAAAATGTCTAATTTCTTCATTCTCCCGATTCTTTGTAATTCCAGTGTAAACCGTATTTTCCAACGGTGTAAAACGATATCAGAAGTATGAGCAGAAAATTTCCATAGCGAAGAAATTGACGATATTATTGCGAAAAGGAAAGAGAGACCGACAAAGACACTGGTAACTCCTATGCGTTTCTATTTTTCTATATCATTAACCGGCATATATCTTTTATCGTTGAAATACAGCATTTATCGTGAATTATGAATACTTTTAAAACATCAAATGTCAAGTAAGCCTAACTCTTAAAATATCATTGAGAAATAAACTACATTACAAATAAGAAATTATTCCTCCCTGTAAAATGTCTAATTTCTTCATTCTCCCGATTCTTTCGTAATTCCAATGTAAACCGTAGTTTCCAACGGTGTAAAACAATATCAGAAGTGTGAGCAGAAAATTTCCATAGCGAAGAAATTGACGATATTATTGCGAAAAGGAAAGAGATACCGACAAAGACACTGGTAACTCCTATGCTTTTCTATTTTTCTATATCATTAACCGGCATATATCTTTTATCGTTGAAATACAGCATTTATCGTGAATTATGAATACTTTTAAAACATCAAATGTCAAGTAAGCCTAACTCTTAAAATATCATTGAGAAATAAACAACATTACAAATAAGAAAGTATTCCTCCCTGTAAAATGTCTATTTTCTTCATTCTCCCGATTCTTTGTAATTCCAATGTAAACCGTATTTTCCAACGGTGTAAAACGATATCAGAAGTGTGAGCAGAAAATTTCCATAGCGATGAAAATGCCGATATTATTGCGAAAAGGAAAGAGAGACCGACAAAGGCACTGGTAACTCCTATGCTTTTCTATTTTTCTATATCATTAACCGGCATATATCTTTTATCGTTGAAATACAGCATTTATCGTGAATTATGAATACTCTTAAAATATCAAATGTCAACTAAGCCTAACTCTGAAAATATCATTTGAGAAATCATAGACAAATAAGAAATTATTCCTCCCTGTAAACCGTCTAATTTATTCATTCTTCCGATTCCTCGGTAATTTCCAACGATATAAAAGGGTATCCGAAGTGCGCGCAAAAAATTCCCATAGCGAAGAAAATCAAGAGAGAACTAACTCTCTCGTAAGAAAATCAGCGATTTCCTAATTAACCTAGTTAAAAACCTGAGTCTCGAAATGAATCTCTGTTGCGCGCCGTTTTCGAGTATCGTACTCTCGCGCTACCAATTGCTTATGAACATAATCATAATGCGTATGTGCCAAGTCGAGTTGCCCGATCGAGGATCGAGGTAAAATACCAAAAGAAGAAGCTCTATAGGTACATTGGTACTAAACGTGGAAAAAATAAAGAACGAAGGGTCCACGATAGGAGAGGAAGAAAAATCTCGTATTTCCTCGGTGGTTTTGCGCGCCCTTGTCTTTTGGCCCTCTCGAGTTTCCTCCATCGTTCTCACCACGCCCAACCAATTTGCCTTGTGCTACAACTTTGCGATCGATTATTCCTCGATTATGGTGTAACGAGATATCGAGCGGACGATATAGAGACGCGTGTTTCCTCGACGAATGGTAGCTGACGGCATTGTTTGTCCGAGACAAACCGGTATATGCGTACGTTCTTACGTTAATACCCGGAGACCTTAGCGCGGCAGACCTGTTCGTGAAACAATTATCCGCCCGGGGTTTACGTTGCATTCATTTCGAATTACACAATGTGTCGCCGCGGCCATTGTATTGCCATGGCTGATTGACAGAAAAAGGATACGGAGAAACGAAAGGCACAATAGACCTTTCGTGACCGGAGAATCCTAGTTTGGGGGTTTTAAAAAAAGGGAACCCCCTGGAGTCTGTTTTTATTTCTATGCGATTCAATGTTTGAAACAATAACCCGTTCATGCTCGATCGGTTGATGCGAAGGGACAATAGACTGTTGTTTATATCTGTATATATGTAATATAATCTGCCTGGCCAAGATCAACGTTTTTATCGTTCTGCTTCCAATAATTTTGAGACCATATCAATTTAGATAGTTTTTAGGTTTAGCGAGTAATTCAAAATTGTGTTCTTTGTTTAACGTACTAGAGATCGGATAAGACTCCGGCACTTTATAATAGTTGTTCTATTAACTTACATTTTTCGTTCTATTAAATTACACTTTTTAACAATTAAAACTGTTTCCCAACGGCTCAGAAGAAAGGTTTAACGAGTAAGTAGTAGCCTCGAGGAAGGAGCCCCAAGGGGAGTGGGTGAGATGGTTTTTATCGTGGAGTTGTCATCCCGTGTCCTTTCAAACAATAACGAGAGGACAATGACTAGTTCGAAATTCGCGGACAAAGCGGGTGTAGGCATACTCAAATGGCACTTATAAAGGGGACCATACCAACGAACGTACCTAAACGTACCTGTAGGTACTATCCCCCGTAGATACGTATGCCTACCTCGTGAACGTGGGTACATTCGAACTGCAAAACCCTTTGAAAAAAAAAATCGTATTCGATTCACTCTGTGGCTGATCCGGTACAACGCGTTCATTCTCATCGATAAATACCAAAACTATGATCCAAAGCCACGCTTCGGGCAACCTTTTTCCGTATTTCAACGCGATTGTTCAATTATGATATCGTTCTTCGATTCTTCGACGCATTAAGGATGAGCTATTCGTCTTTAATCTACTTTGATGTCTCGTGACGTTTTATCGAAATATAATGGAAGCTTGGATACTATAATGCAGGGATTGATGAACGTTTGATGGGACTTTTTTTGTATCTTCAAGTACAGGATGGTCTGTAAGTACCTAAGTGACCTTAAGATAGACTTTTAATAGTAGCAGACTTTATTAATCCCTTGACATACAATGACGTCTGAATTCAATTATTTCACTCGTATGTCAACAGAACTATTGATTTATTATTTTATAATGGTACTTAATTATTGGCCCTTCAATTTGATTACATATTATACAGCAATGCTAATTTTAAAAAAATATGTTCTGTTTATAAACTTGCACATAACTGTTCAATTGGCCCAAATTAAATAGTATTTTTCGGACGCATCAAATTCCGTTTTATTTCTATGTCATGGGGTTAAAAAGCCAGTGCTATGTTCTCGATATTAATTGAGACACTGTTAAAGTATGGACTTTAACAGATAGAAATTGCAAGATGCAATTTTTCCCTTCTATAATTCAGCTTAAAGCTACTGCGATCATTTTGCCTTACAGTTTCGGATGGTCCCCCTATGGTACCAATATTCTGACAATTTTTAAGCACTCCCCAGGTAACATTTTTTTCCAAAATCTCACAAAAAGGTCCAGAACAACCACCAAATTTTATTTCTCATTCATACTATGTCATCGATGACGGAAAAAAACAATGGTATACCAACGCTCATCTACGTGTCTCCCAAACAAAAGCGTCGTTTCCGGTACAATGCTCGCGCCCATCAAACGAGATTGCTTCCGCATTAATTAGCCATTCGAGGCTCGAAGATCAGAAAAGATACGCTGTAGAACGGTAGATCTAAAATAATTTACCGAATGCGAAGCTCGACCACCTGGGCACACATTAAAAACTACCGTCTGCAACCCCCGCTACCGTTCTCGTTTTTCTTCTATTCTCTTTGTTGCCTCGCGATCTGTAGGTACACACCGGCTCGTTTTATTATACTAATATGTCCATCGTGCATGCATCGAGGTGCATCATCGTCAAAAGAGGGGTTTCCTCGTTCGAATTTAATTGTACTCGGGCGATCGTCGAGCAAAGAGACGAAGTGATACGCGGAGGGACTGGTTATGGTTTTTAACCTCGATGAAACCCACTACGATAAAACCAACCCCTTCCGCTTATCCGTGAATCTTCCTGTACGGTTCGATGACCTTTAAGGAACGGGTTAAAAATAAAGGATAATGGATATCGAAAGAGGCCGGTCGTTTGCATTTATTTGGACTCTAACATTGCAAGGTAAAGATATTTAATAAAGAGAAATGAATAGATCGAAAAAGATTATCAATTAATTAAGATTTCATAGGACTGATTATAGACTTATTCTATAGCTCTCCTATCTTGGAGGATTTTTAGTTAGCCTTGGTACTCTTAGGGCGAAACTGGAAATAGATAAAGATGAACAAGTTGGTTTTGAAAGTATAATGGGTTTTAGTAGTTCTTTCCTCTCCAACCCTTAGCACAAGGAGACACTTTTGAATATTATAAACGAAAAGAACTAGAAAAGAACAAATCCATCGAATTCTGATGTCAAAACTCTATTGCCCCAAGACTACAATATCTTATATTACTCTTACCATTAAACAGTATTAATTCGAAGATTAACATTAACTCAGTTAACATTTAGTTCCCATATTAACAATAATACCAGTTCATACAAGTCAACAGCACAAGTTCAATTCCATGCTACCAAGTCGTACATTTTCACAGTAGAACTATTTCTACGATGAGCACGTTCGCGTCAATAACGACGGAAAACGAAATTAAACGGCGATCATTATGACCTGCAATAGACATTATATCGGTGCCCTCTCATTTTCCCTCGTCGCTGATCCCTCTCCAAAGAAATTCCCAGAGACCCATTCTTCGCGGTGAGCGCGGGGGCGAAGAATCTTTTACAGGGTTACCAAACACGTTTGAATGCGGTTTCCTCCAGGATGGATATGCACACACAGTTCAGCCCGAGGGAGTTGTATGTACGTATCACGAGTATCGAGAGCCGATTGGTCGTGCGCGCACATGTATGTACCCCAGGGGGAGGGTAAAAGCGGTACACCCTGAAAGAGGGGTGGAGAGGAACAGAGTGAGAGAGAGAGAAGAGTGAGAGAGAGAGAAGAGGGAGAGATGTGGCAAAAAGTGATGTAACAGAAAGAGACAGGGTGAGAAAAGTGAGAGGAGTGAAGAGAGGGTGGAAGAGAAGCAGACAGAAAGAGGGAGATGTGACAGAAAGAGAAAGGGTGAGAAAAGTGAGTGGAGGAGGGAAAAGTAGGAGAGAGAAGAGCAGAAAGAGAGAAAGAGAATTGTGTGTAAGAGAGAAAGAGATGGCGAGAAGAGGGAGGAGGTGTGAAGAGGAGGATAGAAGAGGGAAGTAAAGAGAAAGCAGAGAGGAGTAGAGAAGGAGAGAGGAAGCCGCGAGAGAAGGGGGAGGGAGAGAAAAGAGAGGAGGAGGGAATCCAATATAACTGCACACACGTTTATAGGGTCGATGGGAATATATTGGAGCGGATATTGAAATACTTGTTGGTAGTTTGAGTCGAAGGCGAGAGATGCCTTTCTCGATGCCATCTTGATTGCGCAATCGAGGCATCGGCCCACGAGTACAGAATTTGACGATAAAGATCGTACGGATTATAGAAGCCGAACGAGAAACCCTACCCTCCCTCTGACACCCTCTTTCTCTCGGTTCATATCGAGAACCGAGAAATCGCGCAGTGGTATAATTTAATTGGGGAAACATTGAAACTTCCGTTAAATTTCACGAATTGGGTTGACAAACACTTGCAGATTTTAAGATATACGGACAAAGTAAATTTTTAATTCAAATTAACTGTAATTGGATATAATATTACATTTTAATTAAATACCGCCAACTTTGCTCACTGATTCCTCTTTGAATCAGTTCTAACAAAGATAGATACCCTTAACACTTAAAGATAGTGTCTCAAACATGTCGCGTCGTGATAGCGAGCGCGATGTCGCCAGTGCGGCGTCATTCATTGTGGGAAGCGGTTGCGCAGCACGAATAATAAAAAATCGTCCGATACAAACGTAAGTATTTTTTGAAATACTTCACATAATTATGTAATTTTGTATTATAGATTTCTATTATTTCATACTTTTAGGACCTACGTTACCTATAAATTCAACCCTCTCGTTACCCCTTTCAAATGTATCCTTATTGAACATTTAACATACAAAAGTTTCTGTGATTTTTCATCCACCTAAAACACTTGCTAAACAAAGTGACCACAGCTCTTAAAACCGAGAACCCCCAAAAATAAGGTTCAACCTGCCGGCAGGCAGTTGCACCGAACACGGAAACATCACGGTGCCCCATGATGAATGCCAGAAATACCAATATCTCCATACCGATTGTCACCGGTCGCGTATTTCCATGTCTCGACATTGGAAAAGAATCAGTACGAGGATTAAGGAGGAAGATAGAATCCTCGAACGCGAACGATTCTGTCGAACGGAAATGCAATTCGCGGCAGCGTCGGCAGTGGAGTCTCAGCTCCAGTCGACAGATAGATAGAGTCAAGATTCAATTAGCTCTAGCTGTCAACTGCATGATACTCGTCGATTCACTACACCTTCTCGTTCGTGTGCCCTCGCATATGCTTCTCTGTGCGTGTACACGCGACTGTGCGCGCGTGCGTACACTAATATTCGTGCGCATAATGCGCACACACACGTTACCTACGGTACAAAACGTACGTACGTTTGCATATGTGATGATCGTTCCCGCGAATGCATTATTACACGCGAAAATGATCGAGGTAGCTGTGAATTTTGGAAATGATTTCACCCCTCGTGAGACGCGAGAAGCAAACCGGGAATTTCAGACGTGCTCGATTTCATCGGGTGAATTATGCGGCGTTACGATCATCGGGGGCGCTTGGTTCTTGGATGCATAATAGTGGTTTTGGGGTATTTTTGTCATGGTGGAGATAACAGTAATTGTATTGAGGTACTATGGTGCGTCAGGCGTTCACCCTTTGTTAAGGAATAAATCTCGCGGAGTAGAATTTAGAATACAAAAATTTGTTACTCTTTGTTTCACATTTTTGATTTGGAATAAATGGCTGGTATTCTTTTCTGATTTGTGGAACTTTGTGGTTAATAGTTGGCCAAGCGAATGGGAGATCTCCCTGTTTCAACCCTCTATGGGCCCCTGTGACTTTGCAAATATTATAATTTAGCTCGAGAAAATCATAAAATTATTTCCAATTCAATGTTTGAAATTGTATATTTATCATCTTCTTATTGTGCTATCGTAAACCTGGTCTTCGAATAAACAAAAAATTCGAACTATAGAACGTTAAAGAAAGTCAGTTGATGAGCGAATAGGGAGATCTTCTTATTTCACCGGGCAAATTAATTTTGTAAAATCAGACGGGATGTTGCTTCACAAGAAGATACTTTAAACTGATTTTTTGCGATATGCCCCATCTGCAGTTAATCGCACAAGTAAGAAATTAGAGATCTCCACCAAAGTGCAATTTCCTCCCCTATAATTTTCTCTGATATCCGATATCGTTTGTATCGTCAAGAAATTGTAACATAACTATTTTTGGATTTAGGTACTTCCCACTTAAACTGCGCCGGCTGAAACGCGTTAATATAACCTTTTTAACATCGTTTTAATTGAGCACCCATTCATGCGGGCTCGGATTCGCTTTGAATGTGGGTTTCGAATTCATGAAAGAATACCGTAGAATTCAACGATAGTTGGTGTGCGTGTAGGTGATGTAGGTATCACTTATCCGAGGGCAGGGCGATACCAGCCATTTTCAATTTATTTCAAGAGCCTTTTCGTGGCGGAGAAAAGAAGGGTGCCACGACTACCGGCAGAGAGATACCTATAGAACGACCTTCGGCCTCTCTGCCTCCCAACAACCACCACCAGAACCACCACCACTGGTAACCGCAACCAATAGCGGATTCGCCAAGCTGGATATTAAAACGTATTAAAGTTATTTCGATTTCAATATCATCGCGCAACGTTTAACTGCGGCCTTTCTCTGTTCTCCCTCTCTACATTTTTCTCGCTTAGAACTTGGATCAATATTCGCAAATTAAAGATCGAAAAGTGCCGATGCCATTCTCACCGAAGAGGCCTTTTCTTTTCTTCAACTACTACGGTCATTTCCGCCTAGAATCTAATGTTTCCGATAGGTTCCGAATCACTAAGGGGTGTAATCTGAGAAACGATGTGAAAAGTGTCATGGTTGCGATAATTGTTACGATTGCTACATTGCAAGGTGATATGGTCCGCAGGTAATTTGAAGAATTGTAAGAAGTCGCGCAAGAAATTCTAAATAAATTTGAGAACCACTAGGCTATGCTAATTTTGCGCAGGTATTACAATTTTTAATAAATTGCAAAATACCAAGGACATATTAAATGATAATTTAGAAAAAATTAGCTCAGAGCTGAAAGCAATTTGTACTTGAGCCTTAATTTGAAGTGAGGCTAACGCTAGGACCAGCGGTGTTACGTCTATTGTATTTAAAATAGAATGGGTAAGTACATTGAAAAAGGAGAAAGCCAGATATGAAGAGAATGATCAATGAAGTAATTTAGGTTTTATAAGATAGAAGTGAAATATTTGCTGCACAGCTCTCTTCTCAACTTGTGGAGTTTTTAGAAAAAATTGGAAACCAGTTATTTCAATCGCCTTGGTAGTTTTAGTTTCAATAAGGAACTCCATGCCAGTCATAAATTCCAAGGAAATTATTACTTTTGAAATCACTCAATGTGTAAAGTAATAATAAAGTACTCCAAGCTCTGATATGCTTTGTAAACTTTACATATTTATATTTAAATAAGTACTTATAGCGGATTTTTAACGGTGCCATGTAAAACTGATATTTAAGAAACCGTACGCTTGAAAGCCTTTGAAACAGAGTGCTGAAAACCCCGCCGATATTCGCCTCGTTCAGTCTCCCTCTCTCGTAAACGTGCTCTCAAAAAATACACAGAGAAAATGCTCGTGAAAGTGAACCTCACTACAAGTATAAAGGCTTTAAGTGAACGCAAAAAAAATACCGCGTAAGAAGACTTTTTTAAAACGCCAACACATTTATCTCCGGAGGAAATAATTAGATATACTTTATTTCCTATCTACAATTAGAAAATTCGTAAATGTATCATAAATCGACTTTGGTCTGCTAACAATCACATTTCACACGCTCCTCAAAAATAGTTACATACAACATCCACTAAATATAATGTAATCTATTACCCTACATTTTATCCAATTTCAATCAAGTTATAACACATTAAAAAGAAATCAAGCATTGTATAATATCTGGAAACGGAGATTGAATGAAATTTCATCCGGAGGAGCGTAAGAGAGTTGAATTAGTAAAAATCCAATGGTAAAATAGTGTTCGTTACTATTTATTTCATCGTATAGATGAACAAACGAATCATTTCACGATGGATATCTCGTTCATCGCAACAAATGAATCCCACACCATTTACGAGCCGATAAAACCTGACAAAAGGGCACACGTTTTCCCTGCACATGCGGTAAAAATAGGAATTTCAGGAACGTACGTTTAAAACGCATATAACAAACACGGAAGAGGAATGAAGAGTACAGCCAAATGAACGAGTGAGCAAGAGAATAGAGAGAGAGAGGGAGAGAGAGAGAGAGGGCGTTACAGCCACAGAATTATTGAACCCCATTGCAAATGTGAGCGAACACCGGGGAAAGGAAAGAGAAAAAGGGGGAGTGCGGGGGGAGAGAGCCGTGGAAGGTTGATGGGAGCAAAAGAGTTGTAAAAATAACGCAGTTAATTAGCAGCAAACCACTTTAGCGAGCTCGAGCCCAGTGCACACACTGTAATAAGCAAAGAACAACTCGCGGGCGAAAAACGCCCTCGAACGCGAGGTAACTGAAACGCGCCAAGGCCCAGACGAGCCTCTTCTCTCTCCTTTCGTTTCTGTTTGCTTTTCTCCGCTTCCCTCTCTCTCTCTTTTTCTCTTTTCCGCTCGTTTCGATCCCCCTTCTTTCCTCTTTCCTTACGTACTGTTTCCTCCTTTACTACATTACCGGGTAAACGGACGTTTTTAACAATTTCGCTGTTGCACCAGCTTCGAAAGTATTGTACCACAACGGAATGTGCTCCGTCGAAGGTTCATTTGTTTCGTGATTTCCCGTTTCTTTTAAACGACGAAGAATTACCTTATTTTCCTCTCCGGATTCTGACTTTTTAGTTGGATATCTGAGAAGTACATTTTAATTGCTAGATCGTTTACACAGGTTGTAAGAAAATCAAGAATTCTTGGGCAACATTAAATCACCTTACTAATCGATAATGTAAAAGTCAGAATTAAAAGATTTCACGGTACAAAGATTTCTTTCTGGCCGATGTATTCGTTTGCGCGGCATGATAAGAAATGTCGACTCTTTTATTCTTAACGAAAAAGTATAAAGAGGTACTGAAAAAAGAAGTTTTTCTTGAAAGCAAGTAGAAGCGCGAAGTCTAGACGTCAGAAGCTGTCAGGCGCACAATCGCGAAAGATAGAGACGATTCATTCAAGTTGAGAGAGAAAGAGAGAATGAGAAAGGAAGATAGACAAAGAGAAAGAGATCAGCCCCTTTCTGCGATAGCTCCCCATTTCTACCCCCGACAATGGTTCACCGACAGAGAAATTGAATTGGCAACATCAGTAAGCGACGCTGAGTTGCTCCTGCACTGCCGAAAAGGAGTAAAGAACGAGAAGGAGGAAGGGTAAAACACTGGCGGGGTGGGGAGACTAGGTAAAAGAGAAAGGAGAGAGAGAAAGAGAATGGAACCGCGTTTCACGCCTCGTGGATTTCAAACCGTTTGAAATCCAGGTGGAAATAATACAACTTTGTGTTCCTTGTTAAGGATCAAAGGGAACCTACCCCAATCTCGATTCCGAGGTCCTCAGTTTCTCTTTCTCCTACCCTCCCTCTCCCCTTTCTTCCGATACACACACAGTTACACAGTCATGTAAGATGTCTGATGTCACTGCATTCCATTTAAAATCAATTATTCGTAGTTATGATAAATGATGTATTTATTTCGAACTAGAATAACGACAATGGGGGGCTGCAGGGGGAGGGGGGGAGATATGTTTCATTTTAATCCTACAACAGAGAATCTGTAGAAATGTTATTTCATTTTATTTGTACTTAGTGTGGGATTTTTCTAAGGCTCTACTATGTATAAATCTTTTTGGGCGCCTGCATTTCATCTTTGTTTCATTTACATTAGGCATTCTTGTTTTGTTTTTTTTATTAACAACTTAGTTTACACTCTTTACTTTCTTCATCTCACGATACAACACTTTTGCTTGAACTGTAAATGCGAAATTAATGCATAACATTATATATTGTATTATGTTTGGTTTTTGTGATAATACTTTGACTTAAAAGGCTTAAACTATTCAAGTTTTTCTGAATAACCAAATATTACTGTGATATTGATGGAAGAGAAAAAGAATTAACATTAAGAAATGAAATGCTAAATTTACGGTAGGAAACAGTAAACAACTTAATATTCTTCTGTTCTTTTTATACACTTAAATGTTATCGCAATATATAATGTTTTTTTCCTTTAAACTTATAAAATTAACTTACCATAAGGATCGAATCTTATTACTTCTAATTTATCTTCCACCCTTTCTTTTATCTGTATATATTTATGACCACTTGCAAGACTTTGCATTAATACTAAAACGTTTCTGCAACAAACATTGAAATATTAGAATAAACTTGCAAATATTATATGCAATGAACAACATAATTTAACATAAACTTTAATGCACAAATGAAAGGTAAGAAAGATTTCAAAATGTTTTGTAATATACTGAATTAATTAGAAACTTAATAGTAGATAAATAGAAATTAAAAAATTAGTATATTACTTAAAAAAAAACTAACCTAACTCTTTCTATCGTAAAATGAAATACATACCGGCTTTTTATGTACTTACTTGCTCTTTGCTTTTTTAAGTAGTATATTTGTTAAAAACATGTTTCTCCTATGTATTTTATGATGTACTCAGCTGTTTGCAGTTAAATTTTATGCAAAATTCGTCGGAAAACCAATTGCTCGAGGAAACGCAGCAGTGTTGCATCCAGGTATTCATGGGAATGGCTTTACCATCAGTCGAAAGCAGACAAAAGTTCATTCTAGTTGCACTGAAACTTTTCCAATCCGTGTTAATAATTATTTCTTTTAATTATACATAACAGAAATCACCTCTTTTCCTTTTAATTTCACGTATCGTTTTACACACATATATATTGAATTTTTTATATCGTTATTTTATCACGCTAAATAAGATAAATAAACAATCGAATTATTACGATACAAGACAAAATATTTAATTAATAATATCAACCTTCAAAAAATGCTTATGAATGTAAAAAATAAATTGTTACACAGAAATTTATTGAGGAAATGTAAGACCAAAATTTGCATACACTTGTAAATGATAACACAATCATTCTGAGCCGCAACATCTCTGTGTTACGATCTTACAAACTTTATTGTATATTGCTATAATAATTATATTATCTTAATATAAAACCAATGATTTTCGAAGGAATTAAATGCAAAAAACATCCCCTTCGTATACATGTTGCTCCCATTTAAGAGACATTGCAGACAACGCATTAATAATTCTTACTCAAGGCTTAATTTATTCAATGATTTACTTATTGTCATATCACGAAGATCCGAACATAGAATATTCATTGCTTATATCGTCCATTAAGTGATTGTCACGTACAATTATATTTAATCAATGAAACGTGCCGTTGAAAAAAAACTATGTTTTGTTAACCACGTATCAAAAGAGATTGCCAAAAAGCAATCGTTTTAATTCTTTCCAATGAAATTTTACTAATATATAAAACAAAATTCAATTTGACATTTTGAATGGCAGTAGCTGTAAGTAGTCAAACGCATAATAAACTTAGATCATAATCAAATTGCAAGTACATATAAGAGAATAATTAATGTGCAAATTATAAATAAAAAGAAAAATGAACTTGAAAATAAAGAAGTAGACAAAATGACACTGTATAAAATATGCGTGTCATGATGATACTTTATCATTGGCTAGAATTTCCAATCGTTTAATCACTTTTCCAAGATCAACGTCTTTTTTCAGCTTTAGGTAATCGACTTTTCTGACATTATGTATGGAAGACCACGTGGGCAATAGTTTGCATAATAAACGTATATGCTCCTCTAATTCAGAAGGTGTTATTTTTGTTCTGAATGAATTCTCTAATTTGCCGATTATAAATTCGATTGTTAAGATTCCCTTCTTCTCGGCGACGAAAATGTTACGAAGAATTTTCGCTAACTCGGGCAATCTTGAATACATAGCTGCCTCTTTGTCAGCGTTTGGTGTGCGTGTCATTGCTTCGAAAGCTTTTGCAGCTTGTTTCGCACGTACCTGCAAATAAAAAAAAAATAAACAACTAAATAACATAGCAATATATCGATTGATCATACGTTATCAATTAATAGGTGATATATTTTGTTTGATTCTACTTTGAAGTAATATTTATATATAGAAATATTTACTTTTTCCAGAAGAGCTTTTGGTATACCCTTGAATGCTGTACTGAGATAACTATCTTGCGTTTTCGGCGTAGCTGGTGGAGTATCCACAACTGTGATATCAACTTTTCGCATGCCGTTTTCAGTGGTCTGAGTTTCATTATCTGTAGTAGATTCTTTTGAAGAATCCGATTTTGAATTCATTTTCGCTTCAGCCAATCGCTGTAGAGCTTTCTCCATACGGGTTCCACAATTGAACAACGACCTGGCTTTGTCTAAAAAGCAATGAAAAATTATACTTTACTTAGTAAATTATAGATAAAAAATCGTTCGATATACATCATCCAAAATGCAATGATTACCAAGGACATCCTTTGCAGTCGATAACTTTTCAATATTAGGCGGTTGTGGTAAATCAGACTTTTCAATTGGTTTGCAAGTTTCTACATCGAATTCAGGATGCCAGCGCATTATCTTTTCTTTTGGCACTTGCATCGGCGTTTCCAAACTTAGCAAGAATTTTTCATGCTCGTCCTTTATTTTGTCTGTAACAAAAAAAATAATGAAATGGTTAGTAATAATAAAAGATATGGCAGGATACAGTAGCAGATACTTTTAAAAAATTGTATTACCAAGCAAAGTATTATAAAATTTCCTGCGTCTTTCTAACAGTGCTTTTGGACCCATACTGCTTTCAGATGCAGTTCTTAAAACATTGTCTGCATCAGGAGTATTTCTCCCATCTTTTTCTTCAATAATAGGTGTAAGAACCAGCTCGTATTTATCTTGTTTAGAAGTGGAGCCAAAGTTTCTATGCTTCTCTTGATGATAACGGTATGCTTCTGGTAAGATGGTTTTGATTTGTGCCAGATGGTCTAATGTAAAGTTTCGACGCAATAGTTCCTGAACTGCTGGCTTTAACTTTTTGAAAGTTATGGTTTCCTTTCTATTGAACAGCATTGCAGAAACCTATAAAGAAGCAATAGGGTATTAGTACACTTCTGGGGGGTAAAAAAAAAAAAATGCACAGAGTAAATGAATTACCGTATCTACACATCTGAATGCTTCTGCTAAGAATCTATAATTGTATGGCAGTGGCAAAGCAGGTACACCACTTTCGACAAGAGACAGATATTGTTGATATGCCGGTGCTTTTGTTGGGCTGCTCTTTACTGGACTTGGAGTTGTCTCTTTAGGTTCAAATAAAATTCGACGCTGAGGGCTAGCATTCAATAAGTCCTTATTTTTCATAGGACTTAATACTATTTTACTTGGAGATCTATATGTCTTCTGAGGGCTAACAGGAATTTCAAGTTGAATCTGCTCAAATTTATGAATCTGAGGCTTCTTAACATCACTTTGTTTCTGCAAATTCTCTAATTTCTTTTCACAATTCTTTATGCGAGCAATAGAGGCTTTAAGTTCCATAAGTCTCGATGACTTATTAATTCTATTTTTTATCTCATTTAGACTCAGGTCTTGTTTAATCAATCTATCCATAGCTGATGTTTTCTTTGGTGTGACACAATTCGTGGTAGACTGTTCGTTAGATGTATTTATAATTGTTGTACTCTGAATAGCAGCACCATCTTTTTTCGGAGTAACAGGATGTTTCTTTCTGGGACTCAATGCACCCTTCTTTTCAAAAGGCACTTGTTTCGCATCCATTTCTCCCAAGATCTTTTGGAAGCTCTCCCTGATATCTGCATGCCCATCTTGGCTGGATAATTTCGATAAACGAGTAACTCGAGTTCGAGACGTAGTTTTAGGTGTCTTTGGAGAATGCGATTTAGGTGAATCAAACTGAATATTGCGAACAACTGAATTTGCTTTTACACGGTTAGATCCTACTTCTTTTCCTGGGACAACGATAACTTTCGGACTTGTTCCCATCGTTTTTTCTTCCGTAGTCGAGGTCAATGTTCCGGATACACTCGAAATATCAGTGCTTGTTGGATTTTTAATCTGATTACTCACCAAGCTCGATTGATTTTGTTCCAAAAGCAAAACCTTCGCTTTGCTACGTAAATCTTCACTTGCTTGTCGTTTGCGCGTATTAAAATACGCTGCTATCGATGGCTGGGACATTTCTTTATATACGAATATATATGTATTACGTGGAAGTCCGTTGAAATTTTGAAAATCTTCACCTACTGTTTACGGACTTTCGACCTTTATGACCGTAATTAGGTTCCACGTCTGTAATGGTTCGTGTAAAAGCCCGCCTTTTTTATCAGTTTAGGCGCCAAAATGAAGAACAACAGAGCAATCAAACAGTCAATGACTAACGTACGCGGGTAATTTAAACCTTTGGCCTGGTTTACATTACTCTTTGCGTATATCATAATGAATATAATAATGCAATGAAATAATACATAAATAAATAATTATACTAAAGTGGTAATCAACGCGTCATTTATTTACTTGAGTAGCCTGTATAAAGGTGCCGAAAATTAAAGTGCAAAATTAAATTCTGGAAGTAAGACATCGTTTTAAATGATAATAATGGCCAATCATGTATCTTGTAAGCAGGCAGAAATGGAAAATGATTAGTTATTATTGGTTATTATATTAATGTTGTTAAATTTTATGGGAAAAACATATGGCAAGAATTGATTCAACTTTTAGCATTATTTAAAAATGAATGACGAAGTTTTTCTAAGTTCTAATTAAGATAAGCGTGCAAAATGCTGACGTTAAAGAAAAAATTTAAAAGTTGAACAGTGCCATAAAATTTTTCATTTATAAAATTGTATTTTAAAATATTGCTTACAGACGCCATACACGTGACTTATGAAAGCATATTGTTAGAATACATAAAAAAAATGACTATTAGTTATTTTAATTAAGTCAAACACTAATTAATTATTGATGCAAAGTTATGTAAACTGCATGATAATGTATTTTAACATTATGTAATAATGAGAAATAACATTTTTATATATTATATGTATACAAATCTAATTTAAAAATAAATGCGGAATCTAATTGGCACGCGTATCAGTTAAAAATTTCCATTTTCGATTAAACTCCTTGGACGATGATCTTAAGGTTCATATTTATATTATTATTATCAGAAATACATTCAATATTATATTTTACTTCATAATTCATTAAAAATTAATTATTTTATATAAGTATACTTTTAGGTAAGGTAACCATTTAACCTAAAAATCATGTTGCAGATGGCCATTACTACCAGGGGCATAGGTTTAATTTTTTCTAAGATAAATGTCGTCAAAGAAAGATTATTTTCCTCTAAAAATTTATTTTTTACAAATGTAGTCATATCTATTTCTCTCTCTGCTGTAGGGGATGTATTAGAACAGCACTATGAAATAGTAAAGGTATATTTTGTACATCCAAGGTTTCATTCAATTATTGTTACTTGCTTAAATAAATGTTTTACAATATTTTAGGGTGAATGGGATAAATGGAGTTTAACTAGAACAAGAAATATGGCTGTTTCCGGTATGTCAGTCGGTATAATATGCCATCATTGGTATAAGTACTTAGACAAAAAGCTACCGGGTCGTACAATTGGCATAGTCCTAAAAAAAGTTGTAATAGATCAATTAGTCTGCTCTCCGCTTTGTATTGGAATGTTTTTTTTAACATTAGCAATATTGGAAAGAAGTAGCTGGGCAGAATTGAAAAATGAAGTTAGTAGGAAAGCTCATAAATTGTACTTAGCTGAGTGGGTTGTATGGCCACCAGCGCAAATCTTTAACTTTTATTTTCTCCCGAATAAGTACAGAGTTCTTTATGACAATACCATTTCACTTGGTTATGATGTTTATACGAGCCATGTGAAACATGACACTTCATGCAGTTAACATTGAAGTCATAGTTTTATTATAGCCTCATAGTTAAAAAATTCAATTCATAGAAAAGTAACTACGATGTAAAATGGTTCCAAATGACTGGAAACTAAAATGTACAGTACCTTAAATTGTATATAATTATATTGTATATTAAAAAATGTTCCAAGCAAAATATACACATATTTATGTACAAAACAATCAAGCTGTACATTTTTCAAAGTATTGCTTTCTTTCAGTGCGTAAATCAACCTCGAATACAATCGTTTATTTTGATATGTTACTCCTCTTTTGCGATGCTCGTTTCATCAAGTACTTATATACATGTTTTTTTTGCGAAACATTTAAAACATTCCATCATGAATCCCTATAGGTACTAGTACAGCAATAAATAGTAATAAATTACGAGCCACCAGTCTCCAATCGTTCGGCACTGCGTATGGTGCCAACACGTGTGTTAATCTATGTATCTACCGAAAAGGAAATAAATTACATAAATTACAATGAATTACTACCTGCTTCATAAACCATCAGTAAGAGTAATACTTAGCGTACCTCGTGACTCGCGCATATAAAAATGAATGACGTGACTAGTAGATTTAATACTGGAAATCTAGGCAGTAATACTAGTACACCGTGCGAATCTGCAGCTAACCAGATATGACCTTGAGCGACTAGCGTTTCTAGACTAATTCTACCCAAACCAGCTAAAAGAGCCGAGTGCTTTCCACGTAAAGCTAATGATGCATTCCGAAGTGCAATATATCCTATGATCTGTAATAAAGAACTTGTATAAACATATGTATTATACAAGGATTTGTAGACCGTAATAATTACAACAAATAAATAATCACCGGTATGAAGGCCACATACGAATGAATCTCTTCACACTCTGATACGGAATGACATAAGATAGTAAAAGTAGTATAAGCTGTTAATGATGTTAATGCTAGCACAGAAGATACTGCAGTTCCTGGAATATGATCTATCCTCTGTAAAGCCACGAGACCAGCTCCAAACGTTACACCCCAAGCTACACTGTATCTATCGACTCTCCAACGTGACCACCATTCACGTATGTCGTCGTCAGTTGTGACAAATAATGCTTTCCATGGCCTTGTTACGAAAACTTTTTCAAAGAAAACCTGTTCAATAATGATTTTATAATGTATAATTTTCTGGAAAAGTAGACGTCAAATACGATTATAAATTTATTACCTCAGACATATATAATATTGTGATCATTGACACAAGACCCAGTAATTTTAGAGCGAGATAGAGTAAAGCTCTCGGACCATATTCGGCCAAACTACCGGAATATATTCTTGGCGGTAACCAGGCTAAAAAGTAAATGACTAAAAACCAAAAGGAGACTAGCGGCACAAAATGATAGAACTGGTATGGTCTGTTCATACAAAGGCATAGTGATACCGTTAAAAAATTCAATCTGAACATTACCTGCAAATGAACAAATGGATAAAGCAAAAGAATATATACGGAAATAGATGTATTGTAATATTGTAATACATACCCTAGCAAATCTTACAAGAGAAACATCACCTGTTTGCCAAAAATAACAAAAATGTCCGTATCCAGAGAGAAATAAATAAGCAGAATTTATTAATCTTAAGTACATGTAAATTGGTAGAACATTTTTAGCCCCGGTAACGTGATATATCAACACGACAGCTTGCATCAATCCTCTCCATTCATCTGTTTGTTCTCTATTCAAAGCTCTTGGTCCTCTTTCTCTATCTTCGGTAAAAAATAAACCAAGTGCCAAGATATATCCGAGAGGTAGCCAAAAGCTAAATTCACTGTAATACTTATTTTCCTTCATAAAGAAGTTCGTTCTATAGGAAACAAGTAAAAAAACATGCGATTATACAGCGATCAAATATAATTGTGGAAGTCAAGTAATAATGATTTTAACATACCTGTCACATAAATAAAAGTATGCTAATATAATGGAAAATACTGCCAGAGAGGTAATTAATGTATAAAAATCCTTTATTTGTGGCTGTTCAACTTGTATCTCCTCTGAAGTATTTGCTTCTTCTACATTTTCTTCTTCGCTAGTAGTGACGTGAAAGTAAGAAGTCTCGTTACGATGATGACAAAACTTTCTGTAGAGCCACATTCCGCCGCCCGTTATTATACTGGAAAAAATTGTCTGTTATTTTTTAAGTAAAATACGATATGATGATATTTGAAATATTACCATAATGCAAGAGCAGATAAACTTAGCAACTGCAAAGTCGTGGCTGGCTCTGGATAACTGCAGCAGCTACCATCGTCAAAGTTCATATGATCATTGCAGTAAGTATTTAAAAGTATTTGAACTTTGTGACGCAATGATAAAGGGCTAGCCAAATACCCATCCGGACTTTGTTCTAGGACACCAGTACCAACAAGTTTACTGCTTTCCCATATATGAGCTTCACTGTGAGACAATATCTGCATATCATAATTATTAACAATTTCATTATTTTATAGAATTATTAAAAAGTGTATAGCATGTAGAATATACCTTTACTGCTGCCTTATTACACAAGTTTATCTGCCTATTATCTATGCCTGATAAATATGTTGGTAATCTATCTTTTAACACGGGATCCTGCAATACCCACAGAAATTGTGTTCCTTTTTTAGCCAAAAAATCTACTGGCTGTACCAATCTGATCACACCCATACTATACTCAGAATACAGTTGTGTATCACTGTTATTATTCGCAACAATGGTTGCTGCTCCACAACCCGCAATGATCATGCTGGGTGCATCATTTTTCTAAAAATACAATATAGAAATTAATACCCTTATGAGATGTTCATTCAAATTAGAATGAAGTTATGAGTTTTTTTGAGTTTTGTGTAAATTACCACCCATCCTCTTAAATCCTCTATCATGGAATTGTCAAGTCGAGGTCTCCATAGAAATTTCGTATTTAACCTGAGTTGCCCATCATTGAAACTTAAATCTGAATTCTGTGGCATATCAGAAAGATCAGATGCCTTTCCATCAACTATAAATTGTGATATAAAAGATTTGTACAATTGTCTGATCCTAGTATCCCCAGTGAATACAAAATAATTATGGTGGCCCATGAAGGCCAAATATCTCAAGCACCTTCTGCTGTCTCTACAAAAATTTGCTTTTCATAAATTTTGTTACAGATGAAAATGTTTATAACTAATTAATCTTACGTTTGGGTATAATAATGCATCATACAACCGTAAGGTTGCCATTCTTTATCTCCTTTGTATCTTCCTTCCGTTAACAACCATTTACAAGAATCACTACCTATAGAAATCAATTGGACCATTATTATATTTTCAATTGTTATTCATTATCAAAGATTATAATATTTCCAAATGGATAGATTCAACCAAAGATCATTATATTTTACTAAAATGTAGATGATAAAAATCAAAACAAGGGAAAATTTGCAAATTCGATGAAATACTGTACCATAAATAAGATGCATTAATCCATGGTATAAAATGAAGTAAAGAACAAGTGCAGTAGCTAATTTTTTAGCACTTGCTACTGTTATCAGGCTAATAAAATGTTCTGCTGAAGTCATGAATATCTATTTCCTTGGATATATTCACACTGAAAAAAGTTATCTTTTGAAGTACATCATATCTATAACTAAAATACCTATTCACATCTACAATATTGTATTTACTTTGAAAATAAATGACAGTAACAAATATCTGACATAAGTCGAGTCAAGAATTGTTTTATTATTTATTTGCTACCTGACATGGCATCGCGACTTGTTTGTACGAAAAATTTGTTTTTTCTTTCCTATAGTATTCATTAACCCTATCAATAACCCTATCTTATCGGTTTAGGTGTCAGATGAAACTATATTTTGTAAATAGACGCATGAAATATATTGTTACAACGGAACACTAATGTTTTAATGTCTTTCAACAGAATGGAACGACTTCCGACAAGTAGATTTATTTGTGTAGGATAACGTTAAGCGCAATTTAAAACTTTGGTCTTCTAGACTATTTTAAATCTATACCATTGAAAATAGGGCATTATTATTAGTAATTAATTGATAGTTTAAACACTATTTCATACAAAAATTGCAAACTAACATTTTTGAACTACGATTTCTACAATTTAAATCGGAACTATTACTCCAATGTACAAAAGTTTCTTTTCTCTCGTAACATTTATATTTCTTTTGTAACTACTGTGTTTAAATCACTAAGAAAGATACAACGAATCAATAGAATTCTGTTTTTAATATTCGATTTACGTAGAGACGAATTCGTATTCTCAAAAATCTGCTGATCCGATTAAGCCAATCAAGCGGTTCAGACAATATGTTTTTCTTTTTCTTTATTGTTCAATGAAAATTCAAGCGCTTAAATTATTGTAATCCGTCGATTTCAAAATGATCAAATTATAACATTGATTAGAAATAAGGCTTATATATCGTGTATACATTCTCTTATGCGAGAACGACTGCTGTGTTTGATTTAGTTTGATGTGTGCAGGTAGAAAACTCGACGGTGACGCTTTGCAACGATCGTGTGGTCTCTCTTTTTTTTCACCCGTAACGACATAACGTGAAATCGGATCGAAAAAAAGAAATGCAAAACGCTATTATCGATGTGATTTTACGTTCCTGAATAGAGGAACAAACAAAAGAAGCATTCAATGTAAATCGTAATGAACAGCGGTTATGTTTTTCAGTGAACGACGATATAACGACAATGGCGGCAATGTCCCCATCGAAGGTAAGTTAATATTTGAGATTTTTCGATATTCTACAATTCCTGTGTTTCTATACAATTCGTTGGAACACACCGTATAATTTTAATGACAAATATATAAATCATTTACTCACACCAATGAAATGTCACGATTTCCACTGGTGAAATAAAATTCCTCCTGCATGCACCGTTCGTCAAAATTTGGATGACGTTTTGCGTCAAATTAGACGCGTTAGCTTTGCACTCCTGTCAGGCAAAATATATCGTTACTTTCGTATTGTATATTAATTGACTGTGAAGTATGATATTCCTGAGACAAACCTAGTAATTGCTTTATTTTAATTCTTTTTTTTAAAACTTCATCCCTGGTTTTCGAAGATACGTTTGGCCTTGTACATTATCTTTTATATT
Source organism: Cerceris rybyensis (assembly GCA_910591515.1). Lineage (NCBI taxonomy): Eukaryota > Metazoa > Arthropoda > Insecta > Hymenoptera > Crabronidae > Cerceris > Cerceris rybyensis. Next base: position 15,682,402 of record OU342790.1, read on the forward strand.
TATTGTCAGTTACTGGAATTACGATTATTGACAAGTTTTTAATGTCTTATACTTGGGATTATACTGAAATCAAAACATTGATATCCAATTATATTTTTAATTTTGTGTCAAATAAATATTTTATTTGCAATCCATAAAATGTTAATAAAATTATAATGAAAAATTGTAATATATCATGTATAGTAAGGTTTTGTATAATTTCAATTTGAATGAAATTAAGGATGTAAAGTCTTTCATGACCATATGAAATTTGGTTATAATACTGTTATGTACATTTTCTATGAAAAATCATTGAGTATTTATATTTCAGCGGAGGTTGCAGAAAGAATTAATGTCTTTAATTCGTGAACCTCCACCTGGTGTACATGTAGATGGAGATCTAGTTGGTCAGAATTTAACACAATGGATAGTTCATATGGAAGGTGTAAAAGGCACATTGTACGAGGGTGAACAATTTCAGCTTCAATTTAAGTTTAGTTCCAAGTACCCCTTTGATTCACCAGAAGTAACTTTCATTGGTGGAAATATACCAGTACATCCACATGTTTACAGCAATGGTCATATATGTTTGTCAATATTAACTGACGATTGGTCTCCAGCTCTTAGTGTCCAGAGTATCTGTTTAAGTATTGTTTCAATGTTGAGCAGTTGCAAGGAAAAGGTAAGAGTCGCTTATTATCTACATTGATTTTCAGTTTAATAACATGATGTGTTTCTCCACTGTAGAAAAGGCCACCTGATAATACGTTATATGTAAGAACATGTAATAAAAATCCAAAAAAGACAAAGTGGTGGTACCATGGTATGTATTTCATTCTAATGAAGGTTACTTTAAGTCAACATGGAACATATAAAGACGTTCTTTTTTTATTTTGAATCCAGATGACAAGGTGTAACAGCAACTGCCACAACTTGTCAATATGCAAATATCACTGGACCAAGTGAAGCAACATTTTGCGTGTCCTTAAAATAATTATGATTTTATAGACAAAATTGCTGGAATAATTTGATCACACATTAAAATACACGAGTCAGATGAACTGAAAGATGCTGCAACATACTTACAATTATGACAGAGAGGCATTGTAAAATGTGTGAGTTGTCTGGTTATAAATTATTATAATGTTGATAATAGTAATACGTATTATATCACAGTTGAATAGAGAAAGCATTAGGCTGCAACCAACTAATGCAGAGAACAAAGGTGCACATGAAATTCTATTAATGAAAGTTTCCCATTAATGTAGAAAATGTGTTGTATATTAACATGAAGATAATATATTAGAAGAACCATTAACTGCATAACATACAATAGTGTGCAATGCTTTTTCACTTATCTTATTATTTTCTTTTTGTCTATCCTCACTGTATTACATTGAATAAAAAATAAGCAATTATTTTGGAATCTATTCCATATTGTGCAATCCAAATTACATATAAAAATATATATATATATACATACATTTCACATCTTAGACTATATACAGTCGAAGATATAATTATCATTAATGTTTAATTTTAATAATATTTGTTCATCGTTTTGGTCGCATTTAAAATCAACAACGTTTTATTTTAAGACAGCTGTAAGATTATTATTATTACTACATTTAGAGTTAATGTAGCAACAAAAAAGAAGTATTGTAGTTATACTGATTTGTAACATAGCAGTACATTTAATAAGTCATATGTTCTATATGTATGTTTTTTGTCAGAAACGTGAACAATCTATATAAATGGAAATAAAATTTAATTCACTTTGATCCATAGGATCATAATGTCGAAATTCTTGATGTTGTTATTTATTAATGTATTTTCATGAAATTGATAACATTAAATTAATGACTGAATATTACCATTGATAAGAAGTTTGGAATTACTTTAAGCGTGATAAAAGGTTTTGTTTAAATTTTAATGTTTAAAAAAAAACGAATTTGAAGAAAATTCAACTAACGGTAAGTATAAACATTTACATTGTACGATATCTAACATAAAAAGTAATGTTTCTCAAGAACTCAAATAATTATGCAATTACAAGAAAAAGACTGAACATAGTTACATCAATATAACGTTTGTTGAGCTAGGTCGTGTTTGTAGCATGATGATACGGTATTTCAACCTAACCTGACATCGTCTGTTTCGACCTAACCCCGCGTAAGGTCCATAAGGTCATATATTCCCATTAAACTATCATAATTTTTAGAAGTTTTTGAAAAAAAATCTTAATAATTGTTTTATTCATAATAATTCATGAAAAAGAAATTATTAAATAAAATGTACCACGTTATTTGTGCAACTCTATAGGATATAATGAAATTCAGAGATTAAAAACACCATCAATTTACCGGTTTCAATTTTCGATTTATCTCGACAAATTCTGACAAACACCCTAATCATTATAAAGATTAAAAGCAATATAAATGGCTGTGTGGCAATTAATTAAAAGATCTGAACGCATAAGAATCAATCTTTCGTATGTAATGAACATAGTTTAAAATAAGTTCGTAATTGCCATATACCAAAATGAGTGTACGTCTACGAAGAATAATTTTTTGTGCTGTTATTGCATTTTTAAGTATATTATATTTATATACAAATCACAGTCTGTATAGAGGCATACAGAATAAAGATGTTTCCTTAAAATTACTTCTTTCTGCTGCTATAAGGGCAGCCGAAATCGGTGGTTTTGAAGTAGTAGCAGTCCATGATCAAGTCAAATTTGAAATAAGAAGCAAAGGAAAAACAAAGGAAGGTAAGTGCTTTAATTTTCTACTTGATCGAAATATTCTAACTACAACTAATTTTTTATAAAATTATATGATTAAAAATGAAAGCAGTATAAAAACATAAGATTAATATAAATTTTGACACCTTTTACTTTACAAACTTGATAGGTATAAATGATCCAGTAACTGAAGCAGATTATAGATCACACTGTGCGATGTACCATTCCTTAATAGAGGCTTTCCCTGAAATTACTGTAATATCTGAAGAATCATCAAAAAACTGTGATAAGGTAACTGTATCTGATGTAAAAAATCATGCCAATACTTTAAATAGTTATGAAATTGAGGATGAACTTGTGAATAGTAATGATGTTACAATTTGGATTGATCCTCTTGATGCCACAAAAGAATTCACAGGTAACATTATCTCTGTAGATCATAATATTTAATTATGTTATTAAATATATTTTTCAAACATTAATTTTTGATTTCTTTGACTTTAGAGAATTTGTTGCAATATGTTACCACCATGGTTTGCATTGCTATTAAAGGAAAGCCTATAATAGGTGTCATATATAAACCATTTGAAACAAAACAGAATTCTACCTTGTTTTGGACATGGAATAATCATGGAATATCTGGGAATTTAAAATCGTTACCTAAGGTAATATTAATAAAACATTATGTAAATAGAGATATTAATAAATATGTTTGAAAATAGATTGAAGGCAATAAGAAGCCTGTTTTAATTGTATCACGATCACATGCTGGACAAGTTCATAATGTTACCAAAACTGTATTTGGTAAAAATATTGAAATTATATCAGCAGCTGGTGCAGGTAACATTTGGGATTTGCTAATATTTTGTTGTATTTTTTATCTACTTACTAACACTTATTATATGTTTAGGTTACAAATTTTTAGAAGTTGCAAGTGGGAATGCAACAGGGTACATTCATATGACTGCAATAAAAAAGTGGGATATCTGTGCAGGAACAGCTATTCTTACTGCTCTTGGTGGTACAGTGACACAATTATTTGATCGGCAGGGCATAAGTTTTGGTCCTGATGATTCCAAAGTACTTACACAAGGTTTACTTGCTACTATGAGTAACCATGCTTGGTATTTGGAGAAATTTTCAAATATTTAAAATTTGAACTTGAAATAAAGCATATAAAGCCATTTCACTTATAAAAATATCAAATAACTTCCAGAATACAAACATGATATATACTCTTAGAAGACATAGCCCTTTGCATTAAATGATAAAGTTGATTTCTAAGTCTGCAAATTTTTTTCCAAATGAATGAATACATGTAGCGTGAAATACATTTTTATATTTCAATTGAATGTTTTTACCAAACATATGTGATTATACTTTATTGGTTTGTACCCAAACATGTTGTTCTGAAATAAATTGATTAAATTTTTATGAATTCCTACTGATACTCACTGTTATGAAGTAAAATGGTGATGAAATATTTTACTATGATTTTTTATGACATACAAATTTTATTTCGATATATTAGTAGCTTGGTCATATGCTCTATACAACTGTTAAATTATGTACAGAGTTTCTTTGTTATATGAAATAAGTACAGTTTCTCTTTTTGTTTTCTAAGGGAAGTCAGTAATATGAATGAAATATTTCAATAATATTGTATGTTTCATTTTCAAGCTAATTTCACTTTATTATCAACAATTGTTATTTCTGACAATTTTTTTAGTTTTTTATTAAATTTAGACGAAGCCTTTTCTTGAGTCACTGCATCCATGCAATGGGTCATATACTGTGAGACAACTTTTTTTTGTAGCTTTTTTAAGGAAATTTCACCTTTTGTTTGTAATACATCTAAGATTACACTTTTCCATTCAAAAATTTGCTTCTCTGATACACTTTCACACTGATTATTTGATGATTCAGAAAGAACAGAAGTATTTTTACTTTTTTTCTTTGAGACAGGTTCTTCGTTCTGCTCCTCTCCTGTTTCTGATATGACTCTCTTCTTTAATTTTTTCTGTTTAGCAGTTGCAGGATTCTGTTTTGTTTTACCATCATTATCCATTTCATTGTTATTTGTACTTGTTTGATCCTCCCCTTGACTTTCTTTACAAATATTTTCATTATTTTGGTTTTCAGCTATATTCTCTTGACTTTCCATAGAAAATGATTTATCCTCGTTACCTTCATCAGATTTTTCTTCCTGTTTATCATTGCCTATTCACATAACATACATAAAACATTTTAACAATTACAAATGAATTCACAATTATTTATTTCTTTTTATAACGATGTGATGATTTTATAATGATCGAATTTACAATAAGAATTACCATTGTGCTGTTGATTCTCAGATGGTGCTTGAGCACTGGTCGCATGTGCAGTTTCCATTTTTTTCCAAACACTTTCAACTAATGTAGCACTAGTTCTATTTCCCAAAGCGTTATGTACGAAATTAATGAATTTCTTTTTCTTCCGCGGAATATTATCGTATTTTGACAATGTCGTCAGAAAGCCACGTTCCGCGTTCGACAATTGTGTCGAACTGTTAAGTAAATTGTTTACCACGTTTATCCATTCTTCTTGTTTTCTTTCACCTTTTTTCGATCCAGGTTTTGGAACATAGTCCTTTCCTCCGTAACGTTCTGCCTCTGTTATGCATTTTGTGTGCGCAACGTATTCTTCTCCTCTTGAAGCAACGAAGAATACAGTTTAATGTACATACACGTTTAACCAAAACATACTTCATTAAATTGTAATGAATGCTTACCGGAAATCTTTGAAACAATCCACACATGTTAAAAACGGCGCGCTACGGCATTGAAATTGATAATGTTTCGCTACTTTAGGCTTTTGTAACGCTTCGCCGCAGCTATTGCAAGTGAACACAACCATGATCGATAAACTATCGATACGTTTTGCAAGTAAAAATGTTTAATTTTCAACATACAAGAAATCGAATAATCAAAATACAGATGCTAACCTAATAAGCACGCTACATCAGCCATAGCCACAACTAATTTCCGAGTTGCATGGCATTAACAAAATATGTTTTTCGTTACCCATTGGTTACTCTAGTGCACTCTGCTTGTACAACAATGAAATACAGTGCACTTCGTTCAGTGATATGCAATAGATGTCTCTGTTCCTCATATAATTTCTGTCAGTAGTTCTCAAACTTTTTAATATTTCTTTCATTACGGTCTTTTAAAAGTATATTGGATTCCTTGTGGACCCTTTAAAATAAACTACAATTATTATATAGGCTATTGCTATCGAAACATATTTTGCTAACAATTTTATAGTTAGAAAATGGCAAATCCCTGTAAACCAGTTTTGTAGCCACCAATTTGATAACCACTGATTTTTATGATCATAATGCATATAATACTAAGGGTGTGCAAGCTGTGCCGAGTGCCGGGTACCCGACGCCTCGGGTCGGGCCGAAGAAAGTCGGTCGGGCTCGGGCGGGTACCCGACACACTCGGGCCTAGGGGAACCCGACTGATTTCGGGCGGCCCGACTGGTCTCGGGCCGCCCGACTAGTCTCGGGCCGCCCGACTGATCTCGGGTATTTCGTCTGCTTCGGGTCAAGATGGCGGACTCGAGGCTGTTCGGTGTAACTCTTACGCTGCATGAGCGTGTCTCGCACTGAATCGCCGGTATCATGGAGCGTGAGAGTTACACCGAACAGCCTCTAGTCTGCCATGTTGGCCCGAAGCAGACGAAATACCCGAGATCAGTCGGGCGGCCCGAGACTAGTCGGGCGGCCCGAGACCAGTCGGGCCGCCCGAAATCAGTCGGGTTCCCCTAGGCCCGAGTGTGTCGGGTACCCGCCCGAGCCCGACCGACTTTCTTCGGCCCGACCCGAGCCCGACGAGCCGGGTATTTGCACACCCTTATATAATACTAATTCTCTAGTAGATACGCTGTCTTAATAAACATAAAGTGTACTTGTACATTTCAAAATCACATTCCTTAATTTAGATCGACTTTATGCCACCTAGGAGTAATCTCTTGCTAAAGAACCAGCATATTTCAAAATTATTCGTCAGAATTTATTTCGCCACGTTTACTAGGATTTATGAGATTCACTAATTTTAAATGTAATATAGTACTACTAAATTTAGTTGCATTAGAGCTATCTACTAAATGTCGACACGATAATTTAGTTTAAACTTTTACTCTCCTGATTGTTAAGAAATAGTAATAGTAAATAATGTTCTGATTAAACCTTAAGGCCCGTTTATTATGTCGCATAAAAAATGTATGATTTTTCTTGTCACCACGAAATATTTCGAAATCTAATGAAAAGATTGCAGTATTAATGAATTAAATATATGTCTTTCTGTACAGTGCAGTTGAGTAATAATGTATATTGGACTTTATGCATAGACATTTTCCACACAATTTTGCATATTCGTGTGCGTGAACTGCACTGCGATAAGCTGGTATACACTGGTATATCAGATACATCGAATTGCATCGCATACGCGGCAGAGTGCTATTAAACGAATGCGAAATATGGCAAGTTCGTCAAGGTAAATTTTGTAGAAGCTTCAATTAATACCGTTCAACTGACACTAATAATGTCACTTTAGATGCCGTCTATTCTAATGCTCGCTATTCGAAATCAGGTTGAGGTAAATCGAAAATAGAATAATGTTGTCATTCACTGTGGTTATGTGTCCTTTGTTTGACAGTAATATATAATGTTTGTTTATTATTTCTGTGTATCGTGTAATCGTATGGCGGCATTAAACGTATTTCTGTTACGTGGGAATTAATGCGCGTCAAAATTCTTTACGATTAACAGCCCGTATCACATAGTAATTAAGTGGTTACATGTAAGGACTTTTAAAGAATGAAATTATATATTTTCGTTACTGCGAAACCATAAATATGGTGAGCAAATATGTCGAAATATGTGCGATGTCGTTATAGGCATATATGTCTCATTTTGTAGATGGTATATTATATATATAAAATTAATTTAAAAAATTATATGTATGTATATATACTCTGATACGTAGTATACATTTCCTTAAAGTTTTTTCTTACAGACACGACACAAACAAAGTTTGCTGTTATGCACATCCAGACGCTCCTCTTATCGAAGATTATCGTGCTGGTGATCAAATTTGTTCTGAATGTGGGTTGGTTGTTGGAGATAGGTAAATATTGAATGCGGTAGAGAATGTTAAATAATAAAAAGACGGTTCTTACTGTGGAACTTTTCCAAAAGAGTTATAGATGTTGGTTCAGAGTGGAGAACATTTAGCAATGAAAAGGCTGGTGTCGATCCATCTCGTGTTGGTGGACCAGAGAATCCGCTTCTTAATGGTTCAGACCTATCCACCATGATTGGCCCAGGCACTGGTGCTGCATCATTTGATGCTTTTGGTGCATCAAAATATCAAAACAGACGCACAGTAAGTTACACAAGTTTAATGTCCTGTCTGTGATGGCTGTAATATGCATATTTGTACTTTATGACCTTATACAAAATTATATTATTTCTAGATGAGCAGTTCAGATAGAGCATTAATCAATGCATTTCGTGAAATCAATGGAATGGCTGATCGTATTAATTTACCTAAAACTATTGTTGACAGAGCAAATAATTTATTCAAACAAGTGCACGATGGCAAAAATTTAAAAGGCCGTGCAAACGATGCTATTGCTTCAGCCTGTTTATACATTGCTTGTAGACAAGAAGGTGTTCCACGTACATTTAAAGAGATATGTGCAGTTAGCAAGATAAGCAAAAAAGAAATTGGCAGATGTTTTAAATTGATTTTGAAAGCACTTGAAACTAGTGTGGATCTAATTACTACAGGAGATTTCATGTCGAGGTTTTGTTCAAATCTCGGTCTTCCTAACATGGTGCAAAGAGCTGCTACACATATCGCTAGAAAGGCAGTGGAAATAGACATTGTACCTGGAAGATCGCCTATCTCTGTTGCTGCTGCTGCAATTTATATGGCATCACAGGTAATTATATAATATAATGTATGATTTTCTGAAATAAGGGAAATTTGTACATTGGTTTATTGTACAATAGGCATCAGAGGATAAAAGATCGCAAAAAGAAATTGGAGATATCGCTGGTGTGGCAGATGTGACAATCAGGCAGTCGTATAAGCTAATGTATCCTCATGCAGCAAAACTATTCCCAGAAGACTTTAGATTCGCCACTCCAATTGATCAGTTACCACAGATGTAAAATTAATATATAGCCTTGCGTTTTAATGTATATTTTATCATGTTGAAACGGTATTTATATATCAGAAATAATCACCTATAAATATTCTAACCTTTATTCGTAATATACATTCCTAAATGATTTACTAAATATCGGTGTTATCTAATTTATTACAAGTGAAGAACATCTTTTCGTTTTTTTTTGTTCTATCTTGTTCCTATGGTATTACTATTTACAACAATATTGCGTTAATCGTATTTGGTGTGGCTAACAATTAATTTAAGTTCATCTCTTTTCAAATTACTTCATTTTATGTTTATTATATCTGCCGAAAGAAATTAGACGCTGTCTTCATTTAGGCATAATGGAAAATCCGATTCCAAGATGCCAAAAGATCTCAAATACAAAGGTAAAACTTTTGTATTACAGTTTATTATGTAATGATTAAACCATTGGTAACACATACATTGTATATAATTATAATTTGTAATTTATACGAATAGACGAATATTTAAGAAGTAAACGCGTTTCAACATGTTAAAATTGAAGAAATCGATAAAATCTTTTGTTTAAGATGTAAAATAAGAACTGAAATGTTGAAATGTAAGCCTTATACAAAAAATTTTATACTCATTATATTTACACGAAAAGTTTGTTACCAAATGTTCTACTTAAGATACTATAGTACAGAACTTTTCTTTGTATTTGATTTTTGAAAGGATATGATAGAATATTTGTAAAATAAAGTGTATCAGATACTGACTTGGAAACACTATACAATGTTATGAATGTACAAAACTTTTGTAATATCTTTTCTGAATTGGATACATCTGTGCAATCATTAGATTTAAATGAAAATTGTAAGACAAACATTATTTTTTTAGAGAAAATCTTATAAATTTTGTTTCTGTTACAATGCTAAGACTTTAAATGTGTCTTAAATATGCAAAACACGATATTATGGGGGAATACATTAAGCAATTATTATTTTGAATATTTGTCTTATATTTTTTATGTAAATCTATAGATGTTTTATGAAAACAATAAAGTCTAAAGAATATTTTGATACTTGTAAAAGTTTGGTGCTTGTTATTTTTATAATAATAAAATAAACAATTTCGAAAGCAAGTATACATTCCGCGAAATAATAGCTAAATAAATAACTATGTATCGTTATGAGTTTTGTAAAAAATTGTTGATATCGTAATAATTAAATATAATAAAAATTATATAAACGCGATATGTTTATGGGTCTTTTATATTCGTGTATGAAATAGAATGTTCAGTTACTGCAGATCTGTAAAATCGTAAAATTATGGAGAAACAACTTATAACACATAGAATATACATCAAAAAGGGACTGTCGAATTAATCATTTTGCTAGAAAATATATAATTAAATATTTAATTACTATAAATCGTCAGAGATGGGAGAACAAGAATATGTTTCTACATGACCAAAATATTTAAATCTTTATCAGCTGTCACACCAAACGTCATTACTATTCCAAAGGTTTTCTACGCGTTACGCGAAAAACAACTTTTCCGTCTCCTCTGTTACAGCTTTAAAAAAATTGTTAAACACTTTCGAAGATATAGAAAATAAACTACAAATCAGCGTTTTAATTATTCCAAACTGTACAAAAAACTTCGAATACCAACCTAACCTGTTATCCAATATTTGACAGTACACAACAAATTTATTTTGAAACGTGTAAAGTTACGAAAAGTACATCAAACGGAAGGTAGAAGAATTCTGTACCTTTTTCACAGTAAATGATATAAAATGAGCACAATACCACCTACTAAACCTCCACGAGGTATTAAACCAACCAAAGAGACAGTAAGTTAATTTAATTGTTATTATCACAATCATTTATATTATAATATATTGTCAGAATGATCTGAAATGCTGCTGATCTGAAATATCTTTAACCTGTATAATTTATCCATTAACAATATTTCAGAGTGGGCTACTGATTTCTGTAATACGTGCTTTATCTGCGAGCGAAACTAATGAACAAAGGGAAATAGAAAAAGCAAAACTTGAAAAGGAATATAAGAAAAGCGATCAAAGATTAGATGAATTAGTATCACTGCATGATCAGGATCTCACAAATGTTATGCAAGTGAGTTTCTTTTGATACTAAATTCTCAAGTACAACAAAAAGAAATTCTTCTTTAATATAATTGCTTTTACTTTCCTACAGATTTTTAGTGCGCTGTCAGAGAAAGTAACAGCCTCCAGGGAAAAAATACATGCGGTAAAGGAAAATTTAAATGCATGTAAACAATTGTTAAGATGTAAAAGGGAAGAGCTATTAAACTTATGGCTGGAAGGCATTGAACATAAACATGTATTACACCTGTTAAAAGATGTGTAAGTATTGAATTTATATAATTGAACATTTTGTAAGTTGATAAGCAAGATGTACTGTTACTGTAATGTTGTAATTAATTTTAGAACACCAGATCATTGTGGCCGAATTGCACCTTTAATGGATACGGACACATTGCCAATATCCACAACTTACAGTGCAACATCGGATCAATGACCCTGTGTAAATTGTAAAAAATTATGAATAATTTACAAACTAATTATTTTTTAATGATATGTCATAATAAAAGTATATGTATGTAATAAATTTAGATTATGAAGAATATATGTGCTATTATACAATATTCTATCACAACATTTGCCTCAGTGGAATAATTTATTTGTTATCCTAAGAGAAAAGGAATTTTAATGCAACGAGCGATACGTAAATACATTTCTATTTTTTATTAAAACCTGACATTTTCCCGCCTAGTACACTGTACGAATATAACCAATATTTTACTCGATAGTGAATTTTAGAATAGCTGTAAGAATAATAAAATTTATAAGCATAAGCTTATAGATGTTATACTTTGAATGATTTTTATTAAAGTAATTTTCTCTGTAGTACAAAGTTAGCTAAAGGGTCTTAAAAATTCGTACTTTTCTAGATGAATATTTATATGTTTGTATGCATATCTTAGCATTACGATGTTGAACAATGACGATTTTCTAAAAATAAATTTTAAAAAAGTGAAAATTGACATTTCGTTTTATGTAAAACATGGTAAAACATGTAAAATGTAAAGTTGTTTTTTTTACATTTAAGGTGATGTCTTATCTGTAAATATTTCATGTATTCATGGCTGTACATAGATATATGTTCATACCGTTCATACTATCCTTCCAGCTTATCTGTACCTTTACAGTCACGAATAATTTTTGTATGGTTACGTGCGATTGTGAGACTTTTATGTGAGCGATAGTAACATTAAATTGCATTTATCGCATTTACTATTGGTATTATATACTCACGTATAAAATTTACCGCATTTTGACGGTAAAACGTTTGGAGCGTATGTACATTGTGAGTTTCTTTTGTTAGAGATATGAATTTTAGAAGATTTAACCGCATTTCAGTGTTTTGTTAGTAACAATTTTCAAATTGTACTACTTCCGTGATAATTTGGATAAACTTGAATATTTTAAAAGAATATTTTTTACTGTTACTTTTTATACTGACTAGTAAAATTTGGAGTTTCACGTTAAAACGTTGAAAATGTAGATATAATGTGACTTGTACGTGTTCATTTCAGTGTTGAAAATTGTTGTCACAATATATGAATGTTGTTCTGTACTCCTGCATTAATTAATATATTATTTGGTGTTTAATTGTTATACTTAAATAATGAAAATTATCCCATGGCATAACCTCATGTGGTACCTATTGTATTGTAAGTTTAGAATGTTTATTTGTAAAGTAATATTTGATGCACAAACATTCCCCGTCTACATTGCTTGTGTTACATAGTTTACTAATATTATAGCAAAGCAGCAAGTATACTATGCTATATACAAGTTTAAAGACTCTTTCTAATGTTACAGGTAGTGATGGGTACATTGGAATTAAAAGAGACTTTAAATGGACATAGGGGTAGAGTGTGGAATGTTTGTTGGCATCCTAAAGGTACTTGTATTGCATCTTGCGGTGAAGACAAAACAATTATAATATGGGCACCACAAGATTCAAAATGGGTCATAAAAACGATTCTTACCGAGGGACATACCAGAACAATCAGAGAGATTGCATGGTCTCCTTGTGGAAATTATATAGCATCTGCAAGTTTTGATGCAACTACCGCTGTATGGGATAAAAAGTCCGGGCAATTTGAGTGTAATGCAACATTAGAAGGACATGAAAATGAAGTGAAAAGTGTTAGTTGGTCTTGTAGTGCACAATTGTTAGCTACGTGTAGTAGAGATAAATCTGTTTGGATATGGGAAGTGAATGATGATGAATATGAATGTGCCGCAGTTATCAATGCTCATACTCAGGATGTAAAGAAAGTAAGTAATTACATATTTCTTATGACTTGACTCGAATAAATGTTGTAACATTTTAATTAAAATATAGGTGAATGTCAAAGTAGGTTACCATAAAGGGTTATTAACATTATTCTTTAATGCAGGTAAGGTGGCATCCCCATGAAGAAATTTTAGCATCAGCTAGTTATGACAACACGGTAAAAATATTTAAGGAAGATCCAGCTGACAATGATTGGACATGCATAGCTACATTATCTTCCCATACATCTACAGTTTGGAGTCTTGCATGGGATAAAACTGGCAACCGTATAGCAACATGCAGTGATGATCAAACTGTGAAGATATGGCAAGAATACAAGCCTGGTAACGAACTGGGAATTGTTACAAGCAATAATGAATCGATGTGGAAATGTGTTTGTACATTATCTGGTTATCACACAAGAACTATTTATGACATTGATTGGTGTAAAACAACTGGTCTATTAGTAACTGCATGTGGTGATGACATAATTAGAATATTCAAAGAAGATAGTGATGCAGATCCGCACCAACCAACATTTACAATGGTTTGTTCAATGGATACTGCCCATACGCAAGATGTTAATTGTGTACAGTGGAATCCTACTGTTCCTGGGCAGCTTGCATCAGCCAGCGATGATGGCACGGTGAAAATTTGGTTTTACAATGAATGAAATGTGATTTGTTTATATTGTAAATTGTTTTATCACATGTAATTATATTTTTTAATAAGAAATATATCTCATTCAAGATTTATTTTTTATATTTTTCTACCCTTTTTCCTTCAACGAACTATTTTTATATTTTGTATTATTTTACTTATTCTTTGCTTTCAGGTCTATGTAAATGTTAAAGCAACTGATAGGATTGAAATTAGGCTACAAGATTATAAGTTTTCAGAAAACAATAAAACATTACAGCACGATGAGTGGCATGAAACTTGATACCATTGGTGTTCCCTTGGAAAAAGTTACAGATACATTAAAGAATTATGCAAATTTATCGCTTGCAGCTTCGTGGGATAATGTGGGATTGCTCGTTGAACCTACAGATACAAAAATCGTTTCACATATCCTCTTAACAAATGATTTGACCGAGGATGTCATGCAAGAAGCACTAAGTTTAAAGACTGATCTAATTATTACCTATCATCCACTTATATTTGCACCTATGAAATCTGTAACAAATAGATCATGGAAGGTAACTAAAAAAATTATTTCGATATATTAAAGCATATTTGTATAATTAATAATTCACGAAGCATCATTCTTCTAGGAACGAATTGTCGCTAAATGTTTGGAAAACAAAATAGCTGTATACTCTCCACACACGACTTTTGACTCGATAAAAGGCGGCGTAAATGACTGGCTAGCTTCTGCATTTGAACATGGTAAATTGCAATCATACAGATCTTTTAAAGCTGCAAAATTTATATGTTTAATAATAATTTGAGTTATATTAAGTACTCGACACGAGTAAGCCAATACAGGTGGACAAGAGTAACGAGGATTATGGTATGGGAAGACTATGCACTTTGAAAACGGTGATTTCCATAGAGGAAGCTGTACATCTGATAAAAAAACGTACAAATCTACAACACGTAAGATTAGCTCGTGCTCGAGAAACAGGTACAATAATCTCTTCTTGCATTTCATGAAATTGCAAAAATGTTTAGATCATTAATAAGTTTTGTACATATTGTGAATTGTGTTTTATACTGATGTGTGACGTATTCAGGTGTATATCATTTTCCGTATTTTAGGTGGTAATATCAGTACTATTGCGTTGTGTGCCGGTGCTGGTGCATCTCTGTTAAAAGATGTGCCCGCTGATCTGTACCTTACTGGAGAAATGTTGCACCATGATATTCTTGATGCTGTTCATCGTGGTACCAGTGTTGTTTTAACCAATCACTCCGACTCTGAACGTGGCTTTCTTAAAACATTTGCGTGTACATTATACGATGCCTTAGATAAATCTGTAAAGGTGAGCGTATCCGAAAGGGACTCGGATCCTTTGAAGACAGTGTAATTTTTTAAGAATAAAACATGCCAATATGAACAGTAGGACTGAAATATATTGTGAAATATTTCATATGTACATATGACAAAATTTTTATTATTAATGTTGTTAATCATTCTGTCCTGTATCGAGTTGACAATTTTCATTTCAAATCAATAAAGTTAAACAAACGGGATACCGAAAGTGAGATGCATTTAAAATGTAATAACATCACATGTTCATCGTAAACAATACTTCATTACGATAATTAAAAAAATGATACTTCGATCTTTAAACAATCGAATCTATATCGGACTATGTCTCTGTAATTCACCCTTAAACGTTATAACTACGTATAATTAATTATATTTTTCTTCCATTATTGAAATATTTCGCATTCTTACATTTGTTACTATATTCATGTTCTCATTCATTCGATACACACTCGTCGAAATTACAAAAGAAAAGCGGATTTAAACGCATACATAACATGTACTTACTCAGCAAAGATTCCCCTAAAAAAAATAATCATTATTCTGGTCCAATTAGAATGATTTTAATTTAGGTCCTCGTGTCCAATCGAGTTTCTTTTATCCAAGAAGTCTTGCCTTAGATTTATTTCATTGAACGGTAGATAGCAATAATTTATCTACGATTGCTCAATCGAGTATAATTTGGCTCATAGTCCAACGTAGGTAAAGTTATAATTTGAATAAAATTTAATCTCTTATACATTGTATACATACGATGTAAGGTCTATCTAACAACTGACTTTACGTGTTATTATTACGCCGAGTATATCGACGAAATGCATCATGATACACGTTGAACACTTTACAAGTCGCGATTCTCTACATCACCGAAACGGTGTAGAAGTATACCCTGAGCTCAGGATGCCCAAATGTGTGGATCGTGTCAGCCATGAAGAATATTTCTCTCAGACAAATAACATGAAATTTCAAACTGAATATAATAGGAATTATGATAGTGCTACGCCACTTCTAAACGGGCAAGTTTTTTCATTCTCAGTTTCACGTTCTATAAAGATATTCTGTGAAGATATTATCATTATTATTATTTTGTTTCTATCAGATTGTAGAGTGTGATGCATTACGTTTTGGTAATCAAATTTTGTCCATCAGTCAGTGACGGTAATGAGTAGGTTCACATTTTGATATTTTGGCAGTACAAATCACTTGTTATCATTTGCAATCTACTTGTAGTCATTAAACAAACAAAATTGCTGCGTTTTATTAAACAGCCACTGTCTGTACCGTTTGATGTAGGGTGCAACAAAAGTCTTTTATCAAGAAAGAAAATAATTTCTATGCGATAACAGAAAGAATAAATAATGTAATTGCAATTTAATGTAGCGATCGAGGAATCTAGAAATTATAAGCTAAATATTTTAAACTTTGGAAATTCTTACTTTATTTAATAGATTTTCGGTACACCCTATATATTTACTCGAATCGAAAGCTTCGCTGCTCAGTGGAAGATCTTCGTTATTTATGAATTTAACACGTAATATGAATAAAATTGCAATAAATTTATAAATAATTCAGATTCATCGAAACTTCTGCGATCAATATTATCAATTCGCTGTGTTCTTCTCTCTTCGTTCATTATACTCGAAATTCCCATAAATCTCCCTCTCCCTCCGAGTATAACATATCTTATATACCATTTATTAAATATCGTTACAACGAAACAATTAAAGTCTCATTCGCCTCTTAACAATAATTCGTACATTTCCTTTGGCAAGCACAATGTATTGTCTTGTAACCATAACAGAGCAAATAAAATTTTAACTTCACCTGTCCCCCAAGTAATCAGTCCGTTCCGTCGAACGCTTTAATACCTTCGATTCTTATCTTTTTTCTTTTTCTATACGTATTATAACAAACTAATATTTTTTTTACAACACACCGGCACAATTTGCGCCGTGGTATGGTCCAATCCTACCCTTATTTTCACAGAATTCATCGATCTCGCGTCTCAGCCGACGACGTGTCGTCACAAAACTACCCCCATATCGTTCCATCGTGACATTGATGTCATTTTACATTTAATACCAGATCTATCTTCGATTATTTCAATCTATTAGATAAAGCAAATCACAATGCGAAAAAAAACTATTTACAGGAAAAAATCCATAATGTGTATTCCTTTTAATTGCTGGTAGACGTTGACTGTGATAGACTGACCAAGTTTTAATAATTCATAACAAATCACGCACAAAATGTTCCACCAGATACAGAAAAAACAAAAAGAAAACAGTTTTTTTCGCTGCGTCTAATATTTAGAAATACTAAATAAATACGTTAGAAAAAAGGAAATGGAGGCCAGAAAAATTTGGGCGATTCAGTCGCTTGCAATGTCCAAGATAGAAATTAAAAATTGCAGGAATAGCAGTGTTAGAAATTTCAGAAATAATTTCATAAAATTCAGGCTACCTTGATAGATCTGGTTTTCATTTTGCAATTTGTTAATTAATTATCGATCTCGACAGATCAGTTAATCGAAAGCAGTGTGTATCGTTGACGATTCAGCCTAAAAGTTGCGACGATAGATTGAAGTCGAACTAACGGATAATTACAAAACAATAAATTCGCTGTTTCTTGAGTATTTGATTCTCAATCGTTAAACGTTTTTCAGCCTTCGAGACATCTCGTTTCTAAACTTTTATATTTTGATTGTTGCCTTCGTACCTAAACTTACAATACAGTTTTGAAGTGTTTAACGTTGGAGTTCCATTATATACAGGGTGATCTATTTGTCCGTTACAATTTCAACGTCTACGATCATTCGTATATCGCGCGAAAGTAATTTAAATGAATGACGCTTCTCATCTAAGGATTCGTATGACCCGCGTAAATTTCGGTGTTATGAAACCGTTCGGTTGATTATGAGACCGTACTTATCTGTATTTACATTCCATTTTATCATAATTCTGTAAGTCTTCTGTAAGAAACTGTATTAATTCGAAGTCAATGACTTTGGAAAAGTTGAGAGCCGCTGTCCCAATGGGTATAACAAGTAATGAATGCAATGTAGAAATTTAAAAAAAAATCTACAACTTTCATAACTTCAAAAGTATGATAACAAGAACCAATTAAATGTAAAATTTTCCTTATTCTAAATAAGGAGTTATTCTTGTTCTCGATTCTCTGTTTCCTTATTACGAAGAAAGAGAATTTCTTATAAAATTCACATCGACAAAGACATCAATGGAAACGAGTTGCAGCAAACAAACGGATTACCCCGTATATTGCGAAAGCAATATTACGTCTGGAACAAATGAAAATCTCGGAACTGTATATTAACGCGAGTATCGATGCCTTTATACTTTTCAAGTAGCTCGTAGAAAGAAAATTACCCATCGATATCAACGAGTATATCCGATTTCGTGATTCTTCTTTTCAGTAACGGTGATTCAAAAACGCCAGTAGGGTCGTTGAGATCATTACGAATGGTAAATTCGCTAGCCTCAGTTGACCGCCGTGTTGCATCGCTGCTGGATGTTCTCCTGATGAAGAAATGATTAAAATTGAAATTGAATTTTCCACTGTATCTCATCGCACTCTTGAAAATGATTTCTCAGATTCCGCAGTATAGATGTATCAATTTTGTGATAACGCCGTGAGGCATGTAACAAATATAGTCGGTTATCCTCTCTGTTGGTCATATTTTTTTTCTTCTCTTTCTCTTTAATCCTGAATTCATCTTTTCCAAGGTACCCCGGCACAGTTTTGCCGAGGGCGTAACAATGGCTGAGCACGCCACTGCAGTCTGAGAAATCTCTCTAATTACTCTCCTCACTCGATTCAATGGTTTTTCGTCGGGTCGTTATTTGCCTTCAGGAGTGATTGAATTCATTCGTTTCGTAAGTGCTCAATGTCAAACCAAACGAACGGTTCGAACGTACGATATTTCGATTTTTTTTTTATGCTTTTCTCCGTAAAAGGGGTATATTTCATTCGTAAATCAATTAAAGATAGTTAATTGGAAATTCGACGAATAATAAATCCTCTCAGTTCAGCGTATATTTACAACACCGTTACGAGGATAAAAAAAGAATAAAAGCTGTTCTGTAAATCTTGATAGTTCAAACATGGAATGACATTGGAGCGGAAAAGAGAATAGTTTGTCGAAAAAAGAGAAATATATCAGTGTACGTTATTGTATAGACTTTGGGAATAAAAGCGAATCGGTGACATCTACCCACGAAAATTTCTTGCAGGGACACGTCTCGGAAGTTTTTCGATCGTGAAGAGAAAGAAAAAACTGAACGTCATCGATGGATATAAACGCCTTCGACAGACTTACGTACATACCATTAAGTACGTGCACTAAGACAGTCTTTGTATTAGCGTCACTAGGGTGGCAGGTATATTGTCCGCTATCTGCAGGCTGAGCACGCTGCACCAGGAGATACGACGTTGTAACTTCTCCTTTCTCCGTGATCACCGATACACCACCTCTGGGACTGTTGTAGTTAATCCCCTATCAGATAAAGATGAAAAGTAACGTTAGGAGGGACAAATTTTTATCCAACCAATCGTTGGATCAACTTTTGTCTCGTTTTCCCTCTAGAGCTTATTTTCTTGAATGGAACTTACTTCCTACAACGCAGCGAGGAGCAAACTTTTTAAGAAGAAAAGAAAACATCTTAGCGAGTTAATATAAACCGGTAACCCTTTGCTCTTGGAGCCATTCTGAACGTTAATTATTAGCGAGTTGACGTGACTTTCTGATTTTCTACTTTGTATCATTTCGATGGAAAACTTCAGGGAAACGTACATTTTTAAAAATATTGCGCTGGAAGAAGTTCATCACTGCGTATTCACTAATAAACTAAACGAGGGGACTTCAGAGTTCAAAGGGTTAAGCATTTGAATTTTCACGGAAAATTTCGTACATTTAAAAAAGAAACTCCTTAAATTAATTTTTTGAAATATTGCAATTGAAAGCTTTTTTATTGTTATTTTAAAATGTACGATTACTTTGTACGACGCAATGATGGGTAAATTACAGAGAAATATGCATTTTTTAAAATATTGCGCCGAAATAAGTTTATTACTCTGTAATCAGTAATAAATGCGAATTTCTTCTACGAGGGGACACGAGAGTTCAAAGGATTAAATATTTGAAATTTCACGGAAAATTTCTCATACGTAAAAAAGGACCTTCTTAAATCAATTGTTTGAAATATTGCAATTGAAAGCTGTTTTATTGTTATTTCAAAATCTTCGATTACTTCGTTCAACGCAGTGATGAGTAAATTTCTTTAGAAGATGGCCAGAAAGAAAAGAAAACATTTGGCGAGCTAATATAAACCATTTACCCTTTGTCTTTGGAATCATCCTTGACATTACCTACGAACAAATCGACATGACTTTTCCATTTCCTATTTTGTGTCATTTCCAAAGAAAACAACCGGGAAATATGCATTTTTCAAAATATTACTTTGAAATAAGTTCATTACTCTGTAATCAGTGGCGGACTAAGGCTAAAGCGGGCCCTAGGCAACATTGTCATTCCGGGTCTATTTTTCAGTCATGACACATACTTTGCGTTTGGTAGTTTGGTTTTGAAAAAACGGGCCCTAGGCACGTGTCTAGGTTGCCTAGGCCTTAGTCCACCATTGTCTCGCCAAATTCGGATTTCTTCTACGAACACATGAGAGTTCCATCTAGAGAATCTTCTACATGAGAGTTCAACGGATTAAATATTTGAAATTTCATGGAAAATTTCTCATACGTAAAAAAGGAACTCTTTAATTGAATTTGTTTAAAATATTGCAGTTGGACGCACCTTTACTGTTATTTTCAAAGCTACGATGCGCGATAGTTTGTCCACTACTGGACTGCAAGCTGTAATGGGTGTTCTCGAAATGTTTGGATAAAACTTTAACGGTGTTCCTTTGCTAATCGTATTGATGAAAAAAAAAAGTATCATACGAGAGTTCGCGAATACTTTCGCTCAGCTGGAAGTTTCACGATATCGGAGAAATTGAAGATTCAAGACCCAAACAGATTATTTATTGGAGACCAGTTGCTACAGTTCGAGATATTCGCGACCGCATTGTAGAGGATCGTCCCACGATTCGGAATATGCCAGGAATGTTCGAACGTGTTCCAGAATCGATGAGACGTCGTTGCAAAGCTTGTTCCTGCTAAAGAAGCCTACTTTGACACTTCTGATATGTGTTTCCGAAGAGTTATTATTCCAAAATAAAACATTCCCTTGGTTACACTGATATACCACTTTTTCTTGGAAGTACGATCAGTGGTATACGTTGGTAAAGTTTTATCAAACACTTCCGGAACAGCCGATGGGGTGAGTTTAAGAAGATATCGAGAATCTTAGGGACGAATCTTCAAGTACCAATAGGAAAAGAGCTTTAATGCGTCTGGAGTTTTTGTTTGCGAGACACAAACGGTTTTAGTTATGATATTACTTTATAGCAGGTGTTCGTGGTACCACTGAGAACATTTCTGTTTGGAACGAGTATAAAAGAAATGTGTATCGTTTTTTTTTTAAGTACGTTCAGCTTGCATTTATAAAATGAGAAAATAAATATGAGAAATCTGGGACGACAGCGGGAAGTAACATTTTTTGCGATCGGTATAATGAAATATAAAAGAAAGTATTTGTAATTTTTGTAGATTCAGGTATATTTGAATTTGTGCTGTTAATTTTGAGATAATCGAATTCAATGAATTGTCCGTATCGTTTTAGTTTCAACTCTTAATTATACTTTATGTATTGGAAAGTAAGACACGAACGGTAGAGGACAATTTGAACTTTTGTCGAGCAAAAACTACCATGCAAGTTATGCAATGTACTTAACAAAGAATCGATATTACCGGCTGTGTTCTTGCGCCGTTGAAATTTTGAATTATACGTGAAGTGGCGGGAGAAATCAAATCAAAAGTTCTCATGGAAATTGAAAAACAATATGAAATTGCATCGAAATTCCTTGAAATCAAATCGAATTGTTTTGCGAGCTTGCGAGACCTCGTTTCAACAAAAATTCGACAATTTTTCGATGATATTATTTTCACTGTAAGATATTAAAAATATTTATGGTGAATTCCTACGCTATTTGATTAAATTTTCAGTATAATCGTATTTTACGGGATAAACAATATTGATTCGTACATAAAAATTGTTTACGTTGAAAATGCACCCTATTTTAACGACAAAAATTGAGAATTGTTTACCTGGAAAAGATACATATGCAACGATTCACTAGCACGTCACTGCACAATAGCTAATAACAGCACTTCTGTATTATTTGGCTTGTTTATTCCGCAATACGCCGTCGGGAAATGTAAACAGCCGAGTTTACGAACAGTATTCAATTATAAATACGAAACGGTGCACAGAGCGTTGGAAAGAAGCAAATTTGTCGCACGGTAAAATAGGTATAATTAACTCAACGCCTAACATTCAGTGGGAAATAAAAATAACGAAAAGAGTCGCTACTTGTTACGTGCTACTTGTAACCTCTTCAGTATAGTAGTCGACAGTGTACCAGCAATTACTATATCCAAGCGTAGACTTTAGTCGATGGCTGATACTTCAAAACAAGTATACACTTTAGCAGGATAAATCCTGTATCGGTTAACCCTTCGTATTCGTTCTTGTATTTGTGTTTTAATTAACTCTCGACCTTATGATTTTTCGGTGGCTGCCTGTATCAGTATTATTTACTTGTTAAAATGTAAGAACAAGCTTAAAGTTTTTATTAAATCTCTTTCTCTGAGGAATAATTGCAATACACATTCGCTGTAGACTATGAATGCAGTTGTAACAGCTGTTAATTATAATATAAAACAAGGGATAAGAGAAATGTGTGTCGATGATAATTCTCTATTTGTACAGCGTAGTTCAAAAATTGCTAAACAATTTTAATCATTTGAGCACTACGAAATACAATCGTTAAAATATGATTACACAAATAGTAATTTATAATTTTTATAATTTAACTGTCATACCTTCTGATAAAAAGCGGCTTTTGATCGCCGAATTAATGATTATTTTTCAATATTCAAAAAAGATAATAAGCGCAGTCGCGCTGCTCGGCATTTCAATGATATTTGCCACTGTGCGCCGGGATTCAAAAGGTGAAAAGTTAATGACATTTTTGCCACTAATTGCTCCAAATCCCGAATCAATTGGTAATCATTCGACCTACATAATCTACAAGATTAATAAAAAATAATGTTCAAAAAGTGCAGTTATTGCTCATAAAACAATAAATGTCAATTTTACAAAAAATAAATGTGTGATTCTACTTCCAAATGGTCTAGAGTTTTTTCGGGCCACTCTCTGTCCTCATAACCGTAAAATATTTTTGTTGCATACAGCGTCAATTATGATAAAAGTGTTAATTAAAAGTGTTATAGAGGAAATCATATTATTATTTATTCAGCAATCCAAAACCACTTTTTAATCAAAAAGTTAGACTATCAATGTATAGAAATTATGAATTACTAATTGTGTACTCATATTTTAACCGTTGTGTATCAACTTTTAAACTTTAACGATATATGCATATGGTGATAAATTATAATTAAATTTTTCCTCAAATTGCATATACGTGTCGTTAGTCCTTAACACTAGAACGACCAAGCAAGTCAAAATGACTTGTTCACATTTTTTCCAAAAATCCCCTAAGTTTATAGGAGAGGCCTAGACTAGAAATTCTAACAATAAGTTGATGTTATAAAACACAGATTACCAAACCGATCATATTTTCCACCCCTTGATTCCTCTTCTTCCAAAGTTTTTATTTAAAATATTTAAATGTAATAACTTCAACGTCGGTCGTTCTAGTGTTAAAGGGTGAAGGGTGTGATTTACAGTTCAATGTCATTCGTCAAAGATAACGGTCTCTAACCAATAACTCCCCAGCCGATAGTGTTGAGTAACAAGGAGGAGTGTTCGCACAAAATAGCTTGCGTGATGTTTGAGGGACGATCCAGATTTCTACGTTTAATGGAGCTAACAGAGAGATAGCCTACCCATTATCATTACCAACACACTCGAAAGTTGCTGCGAACTTCATAGTTTCATATGGTGGTGTTCACAGTACACGTTTCATCGTTCTCGTGTTTGTCAATTTTCTAGTGTACTATCAAACTAGATACATATCCGACGGTAACATTACGCAAATGTTATTTCACGGTTTCAGTTAGCATCGTGCCATTCCTCCCTTTGCCGATTGATCCTTCTCTGGCAAATTCGCGAGAAAATCGTACACCGTGCGATTCGGTGGTAGTATTTATTTAACTCGATAACTTCAGAGTTTCCTCCTGAACGATGTTGTAACCGATAAGAAAGCTGAGTTTAAGCGTTTAAATTTAAAGAACCCGTATGAGCTCCTATGAAGACATGATAACACTAAACTATGAAAATGGTTGGAATGACCGGTTCTTAATCGTATAGAAATTTTCCTATGTTATTAAATATAAATTACTGCTCCAATACTCTTTTTCAAATGTAGTTTCTCAATCCTTGGCTTACAATAACGTTTTACACGTGATGCGGTAAATGGAATAGAGAATTTGCAAATTTTCCAAATACTGAAAACTTGAAAATATCAGTGGGTCAGGAGACGTTCAAATCAGTACTGTATATCGGAAATTAACGATAGATTAATATTCCAACAATTAGTTCTGAGTTATTGCGTGTTCGGTCATAAAAGAAATTGTAAGACAAGGGGTTAAAATATTTAGATGGAATAAATTTAACACCAGAATTCTAGTCTTAAAATCGTAGTCCAACGAGGATTTCAACAGTTTTTGGGAATATATGGAATGTAATATTACACTTTAAATTAAAAAAAGAGAGAGAAAAAAATATTCGTAATATTAGAATTCAGAAATTTTAATAGAAACTAATTCGACGATTTTTCATTTATACCATATATCCTTGAATTCTATGGATCTATAATTATAATTGAGTGTTATCGATCGGCATAAAGTTTCAGATAAAATCGATGCAATTCCAATCTACGGTTTAATTTGATAGATATTGCTCAGTCTTTTATTCAATATCTTTTTTACACGCTGTACGAGCAGAAAATAACGTAAATCCCCAACAGACGAATTTCGGCAGTAAAGTCAATCGGTAACGATGATTTTTTCATACGTGAAACAGCTTCCAAACAAAAGAACATCAAAACCGCTGTGTAATCTGGAGCAAAGTATTCAGTGAAATAACTGTACGTTTATGGATCGTTTTATTTTTTCGCCCGCAGCGACCCGAGTGACCCCTGTACATTAATCTAAAAGATTCTATGAAACTTTTCAGGAATTTAATGTTCCACCGGACTCGAGTTCACAGAGACACCTTTAACGAACTGGATTGAAGGTCTACAATGAGCGGTAAATTTCACGATAAGATTTGTTCCTCTCACATAAAAGAAGTCTCGTCTTCTTTACTGTAGTAATTACAGTGGCACGGAGTTTATTCCGCATTTCTTCTCCATAAATACTGATCTTCCTTTTTTTCAAAAGTCTCGTTCACGTTTCACACAATCCATTTCGAAATGACTATAGCACCTGGTGCTTGTCAACGTTTTCATTGTACTTTTTTTTTCTTCTCGTACTGCCTAACTTGTAAAACGTATTGTTCTGAGCTTTGAATAAATGTTTCCCATTTTTTACACTTCCTGCTATTGTTCTTTTCCTTTCTCTCTCTCTATCTGCTTCCCTTTCCACAATTTTCTATCTCCTTTGGATAAAAGATTTGTTTCAACAAGTACTTTTAATTGTTACACGTATATTCGTAATCATTGAGTTTATTGTTAACGATGAAAGTAATTTATGTGGATGTTCTGAAAACTTTTTTCTTTTCAATGAGAAAGTTCGTTAATGGGCAAGGGAAACAACGCTTTCTCAAAGATTCGTGAATTCAGGAGAAGCCTTGTTACCGCCACCGGCATCGATAATTGAGTACTCTTAAGTTTACTTCGAGACGTAACTTTATGTACTCTTTTCTTTCTTCTTTTGTAATTTGTATACAGATCGAATCAAAGATTGTAATACCGCGAATTAGAAAGTTTAACTTTTCACAACAAAATGGAATGATTCTATGTAAAAAGGATTCATTATCCTCTATTAAAATCAATAATATAACCAAAGAACTAAATTATTTCTCCGCTTTAACATATGAAATGAGCAGTAATTTATGAAAACATTTAATCTTTAATTAATTGCGTATTGTACACGTTCATTCATATTTAATATTAAATAGATTCACGCGTAATTAGATTGCGGTTATTCTCGCAATAAAGGAATCTCATTTCGTGACATTCGTTTCACATTTTCAGCTTATCCTTCCATTAAAAATTCCTTGGAAGAATCGTAACCTTTCAATTTACTTCATGTGCCAAGATTCCTTTTTATTTACGTCTACCTGCAATTACTCTACGATCAAAGGGATATAAAAAATTATTCATTTTAAATGTACAAAGTTCTTCGTGCCTATCAAAAGACTTTTCTGATCCTCACTGTGTTCCCGATACAGCCACGACAATAACAGGACTCTTGATCTTTGAAGGACGAATATTCAGCATTGGTTGAAGGGTTCTCAGATTTCGCGAGTGGCTGAGTGTTCCGTATATTGACAGTCACGTTTTCCTTACAAGTGGGAAGGAGACACTGAGAGAGAGAGAATGAAAGACAAAGTTCTCCACAATCTGTTGCACATACAGGACAACTCATATTTTTTGTTTCTTCATCGTGTTAAAAAGAGCGTTCTAAATCGTTTTTTTTTATTTCGTCGATTTTAATTACTACAGTTGTTTGTCCTAGAATCTATTGTATTAGGTGGGTTTCGAACCATTTAAGCTATGATGCTTTAACACTAGGTTTTTGAAAGCCGTCAAATTAACGGATTCCTACCTTTTTAACGCTAGAACTACCGGTGTCAGGTCTAACATATTTTAACACTAGATTTACGGAGTCAATTTGACTCATTCGAAATTTGATTACTACATATATAATATATTGGTTGTTTAATTTTTTATTAATAAATCTTTCATTTCAATTGATTTGGAACCATTTTCTTTGCAAAACATTTCTATTTTCTTGTATGATTCGAATTGGCTCGCTTCAGAAAAATAGGTAAATCAATATCCGTAAATCTAGTGTTAATCAATTAAATAAGTACTTTAAAAAAGAGGGAATCAAGTGGCGAAAAAGGATCCAGCAGAATAAGGGGGTCAAATTATCAAAATATTTACACGAGAAAAGAACAACATGTAGTACCAAAAACTAACGAAAAGTTAACAAAAATTTCGAAATTCTGGTATATTGTTTAAACAAATAATTTTTTGCAATTATATATACCGATGGATTCGTAATTTCGAGATGCACAATTTGAAAAAAAGAATTTTGCTTACGCCCTTTAATTGCGGAGATATTTCAAAAAAACTGTTTTCAACCCCAAACTTTGAGGGCTAATATCACCCCTTCAATGTCGACGACAGCAGATATAAAAAAAACACGTGTCAAATATTTCTTCAAAATCTATCTACCACATCATTTTCATCAAAATCGGCGTGTACGGGTTCGGTATGTTCCCTCGTAAGTTTTTGCTCTCTTTATCCACCATAGCATTCTTTATATTTCTTCTTCCTTCTTTTCTTTTATCTTTTTCCAATTTTAATTACTATGGTTATTTTACCTACTACTTTATATTTCACGTGAGTTCCGAATCAGCCAAGCTATGATATCTCAAATAATTTAGGACAAATTTCTCAAACGTGACGAGGGAGAATTAAAACTAGGATTTATGCATTGCAGATCTAAGTCTTTGCTCTCTTTATCCACCATAGCATTCGTTATATTTCTTCCCCCTTTTTTTCTTTTGTCGCTTTCCAATTTTAACTAATATGGTTATTTTACTTGCTACTTTATATTTTACGTGAGTTCCGAATCAACCAAGCTACGATACCTAAAATAATTTAGGACAAATTTCTCAAACGTGACGAGGGAGACTTAAAACTAGTATTTATGCATTGCGGATCTAAGTCTTTGCACTCTTTATCCACCATAGCATTCTTTATATTTCTTCTTCCTTATTTTCTTTTACATTTTTCCAATTTTAATTACTATGGTTATTTTACCTACTTACTACGTTATATTTCACGTGAGTTCCGAATCAGCCAAGCTACGATACCTAAAATAATTTAGGACAAATTTCTCAAACGTGACGAGGGAGAATTAGAACTAGGATTTATGCATTGCGGATCTAAGTCTTTGCTCTCTTTATCCACCATAGCATTCGTTATATTTCTTCCCCCTTTTTTTCTTTTGTCTCTTCCCAATTTTAACTACTATGATTATTCTACCTGCTACTTTATATTTCACGTGAGTTCCGAATCAGCCAAGCTACGATACCTAAAATAATTTAGGATAAATTTCCCAAACGTGACGAGGGAGACTTAAAACTAGGATTTATGCATTGCGGCTCTCTTTATCCACCATAGCATTCTTTATATTTCTTCTTCCTTCTTTTCTTATATCTTTTTCCAATTTTAATTACTATGGTTATTTTACCTACTACTTTATATTTCACGTGTGTTCCGAATCACCCAAGCTATGATACCTCAAATAATTTAGGACAAATTTCCCAAACGTGACGAGGGAGAATTAGAACTCAGGTCCGTTGATTGCGTTTCCGAGCCTTTACCTGCTTACCCACCATAGCCCCTAAAAAGCCTTTAAGTCTCTGCCCATTTGCCCTACAATGAACTCCCAAGTACCTCGTACACTGTTCCTGCATATCCATATGTCTACCTAACCGTTCCAAGATATAAGAAAAGTAAAAAAAGTTCCCGTACTCTCTCGTTTGTAACTTAATTGTCCGTACTGGAAACGGTGCGTGAGTATATCTGTACGACGTATTTACCGTTCTCTTTCAGATTTTCTATACGATAAAGCGGAAGCAATTACAGCAAGGGAGATAATCAAAGAACTCGACAACGAGACACGAAGCAACGAGACGGAATAAGAAAAAGGGAAGAGGGATATCGGATCCGAGGGTTGAGGAGGCATGGCGGAATGTAAAAGGTGGTCGTAGAGAAACACGCGAGAAGGGTTTGGTTAGGAATGATTAAAAAAAGAAAGAGAATTAAAGGGAGAGATAAGTGAGACAAAACGAGGTAGTCGTTAACTTAAACATCTACGTAAAACAAAATAACGGGGTGTGCAGACGAGCAGATAAAGAAAGAGAAGGATAGAGGGAACTAAAATAAATGGTAATGAAGGCGACCTTACGACGCACAAGGGATGAAATGGGAGTGGTAACGTGATAGAACGAGAGGGATTGCAAAACAGAAGAAAAAAAGATAATATATATATACCTTATAAGAATTAAATTGCAATCGTAATATAAAAGCTTTTCAACGTATAAACACTGTCAGTATAAAGAGATGAGATATACCGGTTATTTTTAATCATTTCTCTATCAGAAAATGTTCCTGGGAATTTAATAAAGATTCCGAGCTTCCCTCTAGAGACGTTAGCAAAGAACTGTACGCTCTGGATGAATTTTATCATATCAAAAATTGATTCTCTTTCGCGCAGAGAATGCAATATAAGTCTCAGTGAATAAAATCGGTGATCACTGCCTAAGATGGAAAATAAAGTAAATTCAAACGGGACGAATAAACTGAACGGCGTTATTCCGATTATCTTTTTCACCGAGGCAATTTCCAAGTAACGGTAAACCGAAGAAATCATAATTTCCATCTCCTTAATCTCTCTTTAGTTGGTTGCTGTAGATCCAACCTTCTAGGATTCGGATGATTCAAAGTCTACGAGCGTAGAAAACGAATGAGAAACTGCGCATAAGAGGGAAGTATTAGGGGAAATTTCAAGGGGGAAGAAGGATTGAAAACCGTTGACAGGGGGAGATACGAGGGTGAGGAGGGAAAGGAGAATAGTAGACGGCGCCAAGTTTTACGTTTAAGTTAGAAGAATACTGTTGGAAGTACAAAAATAAAGTATCACAGAAGAACGTTGGTCAGCAGAAGTTCTCGAAGTTTAACGAAGTGACTGAGGAATATAATAGCCCCGGAGAAGATTTCTCATGGAAAGGAAGTAAGAAAGAAGGAAGGAAAGTACGACGGATCAGAGGCGCAACCTGGGGTAATCAAGTGATTAAGTTCACGAATTATTGAGCGAGTAATTTAACGATTCGTTTATAGAGCTTTCGTTCATTTCGAGGGCGTAAAACGAGCTTCGGCAGAGAAATTGCGCGGATCGACGAGACGAGAAGGTGGATGAAGAGGGGTCAGGGGCTTAATAAAAAGACGAGGAGTTCAGTTTCAGGAAATAAAAAGGTACGACGAAGTTTGGAAGAGGAGAAAGATGAGGAAATGAATCGGGCGAGGAAAAGTGCGAGTGAAACTTTTTTACCCGGCTAATTGATTCATTGTCTTATTCAATTGAGAGAATGGGATATTGAGCTTCCGAGGGGAGAAATAACAAGCGAGGTAACGGAAAAATGAGAGAAAATAAGGAAAAATGGATGTACGTAAATATGGAAGAATGAGAAGGCGAGATAGAGAGATATACCTTTTTCAGGAGTGGCTATTAATACAACGAGATGAAAATAGAGAGGTTGATATAATGAATTAATTAACCATTTAACCGTGAAAGACGTGCATGTAGGTATACATGTGCTGATCAAGTGTTTCAAGAAATTCTTCACAAAGGTGCAATAACAATATATATTAATTACATACTACAATAATTACTCTGTTATAATTATTACAATAATTTTACACAAATCTGATGGAACTTCAGGCTACTGAAATTATCTCAACTGAAAGAGAAACATTCCCGCAATTCATTTAACACCCCCTAATAAAAGAAAACCACAAAGACAGCAGTTAAAAGATGAAAAATTTCATCCAAGCATTCCATACAGTAAGGATAATTGATTCAAAAATGCATGAAGATATGCAAACGATAAACTTAATTGAGCTCCGACTCGCGTAAAAGTCAGACATCCCTGGTAAATAAAAGGAAGAGAGAAAAGACATAATGAATAATGAAAAATGATGAGGACGAGGAGGCAGATTAGTACGGACGGAATAGAAGTCTACTAAAAACGAGAGAAAAGAAGAAAAAGAGTGAAATAAAGGTAGTGGTAGAATAGTGTCATTGAGCCAGGGGGTAACAGAGGGGGCAGGAAGACGAGAGTGTGTACTGCAGGTGTTGGTTGCCTGTAGGGATGATCACGGGGGGGTGAGAGCGTAGAAGAAAGACAGGCTGATATACTGGAACAGTGGTTTGAAGGGGAATAGGCGAGATAAATAACGGAGAGAAGGAGGAGAGAGGTGATGGAGTGACAAAGAGAGGATAGGGACTCTGAAGCCGATAGGCCAGAGCTGTGCAAAGCTGAACGAAGACGGAGAAATGTGTAACAGTGGGAAGTAGGGGCGAGGAAAGAAAGACAGCGAGAGGGCAAGAGAGAGAGAGATTGAGAGAGATAGAACACAAGAGAGTTAAACAGAGAACTGCAAGGAAAAAAAGCGCGAGAGAGAGAAAGAATGCGAGAGAGTTAAGTAGAGAATGAGAGAGAGAGAGAGAGAGACATAGGGGTGGGTTTAGAGGGCTGGAATAGAAAAGATGAAAACGAGGAGGTGAGAGAAGAAGAGATGAGGGTGCGACGTTGGAAAATTGTGTGCGCGCGCGAGAGTGAAAGATGGTGGCAAAGTGGGAGTGTTGTAAGAAAGGTGATAGAGATAATAGGCATGAGGGAGAACGAGAGTAAAAATGTGAAAGACAGTGGAAGCCTGCGAATTGTAAAGACAGACATGATAGTACACAGAAAAAAGGAAAGGCCGGATGAGAGTTGGAGAGAGAAGTAAAGAGAGATAGGTGATGTAGAATGGTGACACTTCTAAGAAGGATGGATAGAGAGACAATGAGGCGAGGGTGTGAAAAAGAAGAAGAATAAAAGAACGAGAGAGGAGAAACCGAGAGAGTGAAAGAAAATGCAAAAAAGTACGAGGAGGAGATGGAAAACAAAAGAGATGAGTGCAAAGGATTGAGAGAAAAAAAGTATGTAGAAGGGAGAGTTGGGATAGAGGATGGCATACAATGGGGAGAAACGAGGGTGAAGGGGAGGTAGGGCGAACGGCTAGATAGTTTTATTCATTGCCCCAAGTAAAAATCCCTCAAGATACCGTCTTGTTATACATACACCCCTCGGTGCAGGGAAAACGCGTATAAAAGGAAATTTATAGAGGGAGCACGATGGAATTATTAACGAAAGGAATAACGAAATAGCGACGGTAAGAGGCTATCACTGATACAAAATATCGAGGAGAAAGTAACCGAGTAATTGAATAGGAGCCACTTCAAAGGAAACATACTAGAATATTGAAGCACGATTCTTGGAATCTAAATTCAACATTCGCAGAACTGCGAATACTTGCTACTGATTTTCTATGCAAAAAGTACATTAGTAATTATGCTCTCAGAGGTTACGATTTAATCCATTGCGGAAATTGAACGTGCCGCGTAAAATAATTTCAAGGTAATTCATCATTGTGCTTTTACGAGGAAAGATCGTTAAAAGATACTTCGCATGAGAAAAAAGAGACTGCAACGAGAATATATAATGATTGGCGTGGTTTTTGCAAGAGCCCTTTTTTCTCTTGGTTGGATAAAATTAAATAATCAAGCGATTAAATATGGCTACTTTGGTTGGTGATGGTTCTGACCAATATTGCTGTAATATAAGGTATATACTTACTTGGGAAATTTCATTTTTATACCTTATTTCGTTCGGTTAGAACTTTCTATTTTTACTCCTTGTACCTTCCTAACGTAATTTAACGTGTCACGGAATAGAGGTCTACCCGAAATTTTCCGACAGACTTTTTTCATCGTTGAAAAGCAAACAAAGAAGTATCATGCATGAAATAAATTTCTACTGGAAAGAGTTAAATAGAGGTATTCAAGCTTATCTATTGTCAAAGTCGTTTTTAATATTCTACAAAGATGGTAATAAACGACTGGTAGTTTTCTTTTGGAGTACGAGATAATCCTCGAGGGATAATTTAATGTGAAAAAGATGAAAGGATTTTTATGCATCGTAGATGCAATACCTTGCTATCATGAGTCCAGTTAATGGTCGCGGGTGGTTCAGGGCTATGGCGTACGACGCAGGTGAGGTTTATGGTGCTACCTCTGTTTATGTACATTTCTGGCTCTCCGATGATCGACGTTACAGGTTCTGACACAGTGAAAAAAGTACTCGTAAGTCAAGCATGAAACGAATAATATCCTCTGGGTCGAAAGGAAAAATGAAAAGGCCATTATGTGAATTTAATGATAAGAGTTGTTGAGAAAAGAAATGTTCTACTTTTTTTCTATAGAAAAAAAAAACACGAACAAAAAGAGTTCAAAGTAATAGAAAAAAGGTGCGAAATATTTCAGATAAATTGGAAATATAACGGTGATAATTTAACACTGGAACGACCAAGTAAGTTAAAATGACTTGTTCAAATTTTTTTCCAAAAATTCCCTAAGTTTACAGGAGAGTCCTAGACTAGAAGTTCTAAGTTGATCTTATAAAACACAGATTACCAAACCGATCGTATTTTCCACCCCTTCATTCCTCCTCTTCAAAAGTTCTTATTTAATATATTTAAATGTAAAAAATTAACATCGATTGTTCTAGTGTTAAAAATTTGTATCTCCGAATAAACAAAAATGTTCAACGATGGAAACAGAAATATCTGCAATCAAGTGTGATTCGCGCAACTGCGAATGGATGGATGCGTACAGTTGACGATCGTTAAAAGGAAATAAACTTCACGAGAAGCATGCTAAAGTAAACAGAAAGTACAAGCATGACGATAAAAGAAGACGAGAAAAACCGGAGAGAATATAGACGTTGAGGAAACAAAGATATGATGGAAGACTCGAGGCAACCAACCGACAACTGAGAGATGCATTGAATGACCGATCGGCGGAGTTGTTGACACTTGACACTCGTAGGTCCCGGTGTCACGACGTTGCGGATATTTGACCTGAAGTGTCCAATCCTCCGTTTGAGGGAAATGCGACGCCACGAATCTTTGGTCAGATGTGTACGTCTCAACGCCGACCGTCAACAGATGAATATCTCTGTGCCGAACCCAGGAAACCTGTTGGTCAAATTTTATTTAAATTATACACAAATGATACTTCAACAATAGATTATGATATTTTTATTAATAATTCGGGTAAAAGTGCCTCAAGCTAACGAAGAAGAATTTAAACTTGAGTTAGTACTGATAACACGTCTGGCGATGAGTCTTTACTCCCTTAAACCTTTGCACTCCAATGTCGAGGTACACTCGACACAGGTTTGTGTGACACGTAACTTGTTACTTATTAATAGACTGCGGATTTTTATGCATTTATGACAAATTAAATACGGCTAAAATATACAAAAAGAACATAATATAGAAATATATCTAAAATATCCAAAGTATGGTATTTGTTGTAATATTTATTAAGTGCAATAAATCCCTAGATAGGTTTTCCTGTCTCACCTGCATTTGTGAAACTCGAAATTTGCATAAACATCCGCAGTCTACTTATTAATTATCGACTTTTCGAAGTCAACAATAATTTTGCATCTTAATATAAATATCCAGCGGTACCGACAATTTTATCATGTATTAAATAAAAGTAGATAATCAACGGTAGAGAATTTTTCCGAGATTGTGTTTGCTTATTTGACGAAAAGTTAGTAAAATAATTCGGAGTGCAAAGGGTTAACCACTGTGGCTCTTTTAACCCCTTGCCTTACAATTTCTTTCGCAAGAGAAGGCGTAATAGTTCAGAATTAATTGTTGATATAATAATCCATCGCCGATTTCCGATATACCGGTATAAGTAAACGTAATATTGATAAGATAGAGTTAATATCAACGTTTCTTGGCCTACGCTATTTTAAATTGAACAGTTTTCGGAAAACTTAAACATTTTCTATTCCATTTATACGTCACTCGTGCTACACGTCATTGTAAGCCAAGACGTTAATTATCTATGATAATTTTTTATAGGATCTGCTATTTTAGACAAGTTCAAAACCACTGAGACAATGATGAATTAAGGGATAATTTAGAAAAGAATACACTCGACGTGACGGAGGAGGACCTTAAACTAGGGTTTACTACTGATTGCACGTCTGACTATGGGTCTTTACCTCCTCACCCATCGTAGCTCCTGTGATGTCTATGATCGTTTTACACAGAACCTACTGTTTTCGTTTGAGAACCACGCAGACTGTGATATATTAAGTAATAATTTAGAAAAAAAAAAACTTCCTCAATATGACGAAGGAAGAAGTACGCTTGAGTCTACTACTGATTGCACGTCTGACTATGGGTCTTTACCTCCTTACACACCGTTGCCCCTTTAACGGTCTATCATTTTACACCCGACCTACTGTTTTGGGCTCAGAACCACCGAGACTATGATATATTAAGTAATAATGTGGAAAAAACTTTCTCGACATAACAGAGAAGGATTTACACTTGAGGTTATTACCGATTGCACGTCTGACAATGAATGTTTACCTTCTTACCCACCATGGCTCTTTTATTTATGTACTATAATTTTTTATAGGACCTACTGTTTAGGTAACGTTCAAAACAACCGAGCCTATGATATATTAAGTAATAATTTGGATAAAACTTTCTTGACATAACGGATGAGAACGTAAACTTGGGTTTACTACTGATTGCACGTCTGACTATGGGTCTTTACCTCCTCACCCATCATGACTCCTATGATGTCTATGATCATTTTACACAGAATTTACTGTTTTAGTCTCAGATCCACCGAGACTATTATATATTGTAATAGTTTAGAAAAAAAAACTTCCTCAATATGACGTAGGAAGAATTACGGTTGAGTCTACTACTGATTGCACGTTTGACTATGGGTCTTTACCTCCTTACACACCGTTACCCCTTTAACTGTCTATCATTTTACACACGACCTACTGTTTTGGGCTCAGAACCACCGAGACTGTGATATATTAAGTAATAATTTGCAACAAACTTTCTCGACATAACAGAGGAGGACTTACACCTGAGGTTATTGTTGATTGCACGTCTGACTACAGATCTTTACATCCTCACCCATCATAGCTCCTATGATGTCTATGATCATTTTACATAGAATTTACTGTTTTAGTCTCAGAACCACCGAGACTGTGATATATTAAGTAATGATATGGAACAAACTTTCTCGACATAACAGAGGAGGACTTACACCTGAGGTTATTGCTGATTGCACGTCTGACTACGGGTCTTTACATCCTCACCCATCCTAGCACCTATGATGTCTATGATCATTTTACACAGAACCTACTCTTTTAGTCTCAGAACCATCGAGACTATTATATATTAAGTAATAATTTAGAAAAACAAACTTCCTCAATATGACGAAGGAAGAATTACGCTTGAGTCTACTACTGATTGCACGTCTGACAATGAGTCCTTACCTCTTCACCCACCATAGCTCCTATGATGTCTATGATCGTTTTACATAGAACCTACTGTTTTCGTTTGGGAACCACCGAGACTGTGATATATTAAGTAATAATTTAGAAAAACAAACTTCTTGAATATGACAAAGGAAGAATTACGCTTGAGTCTACTACTGATTACAGGTCTGACAATGAATCTTTACTTCTTCACCCATCACAGCTCCTATGATGTCTATGATCGTTTTACATAGAATCTACAGTTTTAGAGAGGTTTAGAACCACTAGTTATGATAAATTTGCGTAGGAGTTACTGTTCTATGTTCACCAAGGTTACGATATATTTAATAATAATTTAGTGGAGATTTTCCAGAGGTGATGGGAAATGTGAGCTTGGGTCTATTAATTACGAGTCTGACCCTTTACCTTCTTACCCAACTCAACCTCCAGTAGACTTAACGATGAGTTTCCGTATGTTAGATGTCACAAGTCACATAAATATATATTTCTATGCCTTAACAGCTTCCTTCTCTATGGATTATTTTGTTTTTTAGTAATTAAACGTAAGTTGATAAAACAGCACTATGTTTTTCTGACTTTTAAGACATTAAAATTGATAGAACGTAGTACTGCGTTTCTTCCCGTGTCTAGTAATCAGCAAAGTAGTACTACATCTCGTCGCTCGTTAATCTTGATAATGAAGAAAGTAATATTGAATATCTTTTGTTTTTAACATAATGAACATTTAAAAGACCGATTTCATTCAAAGTAAAACGTTATTAATTAAAATAAACTTGTAAAACCATAGCATTTCCACCTACAATTATATTCGAAACAAACAATTTTCCGTTTATTTATGGAGAAAAGATCGTTTGTTGGTCGAAACATTTTGCTTATATTCAATCGACCCACGTTCATTTTAATTATTTTAATCACGTCCCAGTGAAAGATACAATAGCGTAACATCATCGCCGCAAACGTTCCACCGATAAATTATACTCCCTGACGTATCCGTGGAAAAATTAAATAACATCGTCCGCAATATCTGGGAGGGGTAAAAGCGCGTTATCTCATCTTGACTCATTTTTAATTACACACACGTAGAAACGAGGCGCACTACCCCGGTCGAAAAATGACCCAGTTAACAGTTTAGAAAGTAAGAACATAACGCCGCAAACAATCTTCTCCGTGAATTTACTTAAATTCCAAGTGGAATGCGATATTAGCGTGACCTAAAATAATTAACGACCGAGATCGATAGGATCTCCGAGGTTATTTGAGAAACTCCAGTAGAGGAGGTATCAAATTATTTTCAACATCGGCCAAGTTTTATTACCGTAACTTATCGGCTCACTCGGATAGCACGGTAAAAGGGGGTTGAACGAAATAACGATGCAAATTCGTTACGTTATCTCGAGCACGCGCCGGGGTAGAACGGAGGAATTAAAACCGGTCGCGTGTACGTCTTTGTTAAAGTCCCGAAGCGTGAAAAAAGGCCTGTCTAGATTTACCTCGTTATTACAGTACGTGAATCACAGGAAGAACCCCGTTGTCAGGACGACAATGACGCTATCTATTTGGATAACTGCAATTAATGTTTCCTGTAACACGCTCGTGTATCTATGCGCACACCAATTTGCGTCGCTGTCCGACGGCGATCGTTGTCGACCAAATACTGATTAACGTGTAGTACTCTAGACTACGAACTTTTGCTAATGAAAAACGTCTATGTAGCCTCATCTAGTATATAGGATGGTACCGTCGTAAGAACGAGGCGGTGAGAAATTCATCCGTCGTTAGGAAATTTACTCGAAATGGTGCTGTTCAACTTTTTTTGCCACTGTGAAATGTTTGGAACGTTTTTGAATTTTAATGGAATTACATTTTTAATAATCTGAGTGCTGAGGATGTATATACAGATGGCCCTCCACTTTCACACAATTCGCTATTTCGTACGTTTTTAAAAATTCAATTTTTAAAGACTTTCGTCACTACTTGAAAAATATTTGTTTTCTGTCAAGGAATGCTTGTAGGTCACGTTCAACCATAAATTGCCTATTAGGAGATTAATATGGTTTCTAGTATTGACTATTAGATGCTGGGGAATCTCAAGTACATAAAGAAACCTCATTAACATACAATTTTTCATATTTTTCCTATATCCCTCTACTTTCGAACATTCAACGTTTGCACACATTTTCAGGAACCAATTACAGTGGGTTGCCAAATTATTAGGGACAGTCACGAAAAAATTGTATTCGTAAAGTATTAGTCTTAAATTTATTAGATTTACACCGTTTTCCAATAACAAAAGCTTTATTTATATAGAGTAGTTATTTATGACATAAAATAAACACAAAAAAATGTTAAAAAAGAGACAAATAAAAAGTAAGTAAAAAATTAGGCGTCGTTAGGGCAGTTCAATATTTGGTGATGTTTCCTTTCGCCACAATAAGTGCTTCTATACGCCTGGGCATGCTTTCTATGCACTTTCTTTTATTTTCGGTTTGCGATGCCATACACTTGTTAGCTTTTCTATCAGTCTGACCTTTGTGGTTATCATTTCTTTGGCCATTTCAGCCTTGGTAATCTCCCATAAATTTTTATTTTATTTTCTGTCATAAATAACTATTCTATATAAATAAAGCTTTTATTATTGGAAAACAGTGTAAGTCTAATAAATTTAACCCTTAAAT
The DNA here is from genome assembly GCA_910591515.1 of Cerceris rybyensis. NCBI lineage: Eukaryota > Metazoa > Arthropoda > Insecta > Hymenoptera > Crabronidae > Cerceris > Cerceris rybyensis. The sequence continues at coordinate 15,721,937 of OU342790.1, forward strand.
TCGTGATTTTATTTTTTTAATCAGAAAAAATGTTTTTAATATCCATATATAGTTTAGATTATAGGAAAAATATTAAAAAAATTCTTTTGAAAGAATTCAACTTCTAAATTACCTAAAAATCCTTTGTTGCATTTATACAACACTGCGCGTTCTTAGGTAAGCAGATGTATGGGGAATTATTGACTCATCTAAATAGAATAAAAAAATATTTTAGTACTTAATTATAGTTCTATTTATTATGATAGTTACAAAAACAGTTATTTTCTCTATTATAACAAAGACCGAGGAAAGTTATTCCAATATCACTTTTTTCCGCGCCGATGAAAACCCGCTAAAACTGACAAATAATTAAAACATTTGAAAGTTGGTGCCACTGCACCTGTCAAAAATTTACAAAGTACACTATAGTCTATGACAAAGTACATTCAGATTTTTTTATATTCTCATAGAATTAGTATGTTGCAGAAATACAACTCCGCGAATTTAAGGGTTGAGACTAATACTTTACGAATACAATTTTTTCTCGACTGTCCCTAATAATTTGGCAACCCACTGTATGTGCTAAAGTCGAGGGCCTCCTGTATGTTGATATTTAGGAGATTTTACTCATGCTTGTACTATTGTTATAAACAAAACTGATGAACGTTAGGATGGACGCGTGTAATTATGTCATGGCTTGCTAAAGCTTTGTTGCTTTAGTATAATCGTTTCAGCTTATTATCCTAGTTATATGTTGTAACGTCAATCGATACTCTGATGCGGTACATGATGTGAGAACGATTAGTTCACCGATATTTTCTAAATAATAAGTGAGAAAATGATAGGAATGGAAAATACATTATAATGAATTGAATCATAATCCATGTATAGTGATAATCGGAAGTAACTGTTTGTTGCGTGATACGCTAAACTATAATTTTAAACGGATGGGCAAACAATCGATGAATATACGGGAAAATATTTCATCCCACAATATCCACTATTTAGCACGTACACTGCTGTATGATTGATATATGACTGACGCTTTTGTTTTCACAGGAGCGCTGGAAATTACAAGATATCGAGTGCATCAATATTCATGAAATATCGTGACTAAAAATCTTCAGAGTTCCCTCAAAAGACGTCGCGACGTAAATACCACTGAAACCAAACAACTTAAGTGAAACTTGTTTATTAATTTATTCAAGAATCTGTTGAAGTCTTAAGGGGAACTTTGCGCAAAGTGGCCTGCCAGTCAACGTGTTAATACTTCGCGTTAGAATCGCGTCTTTCAGAAATTGCATCGTTTACAAAGCAAAATCGTTTATCGCGTCTCAGAGAACATAGAGGTTGAGAGCAGTCCAATAACTCGGATTATCCGTGATACATGATACGTCGTTACTGTTAAGTCGTTGTTTGTTTGTTTTTGTAATTTCTGGCTTTAACAGCAATGGCACTCGATACCGCGTAGGTTTACGTTGATCCTGAACTAATAGCGTTGTAATACGTATTGTGTAGAACAATTGTTCTAACATTATAGACTGTAATTGATACTGTGGAAATAGAAACCATTATTCTCCTTTGCTCAATAATTTTCGACTTTGCAGTCTGTAATTATTTCACCAAGGATACACTGTTTTACGTGGGTTCTGAACCACCGAGAGTATTATATACTGAGTAATAATTTAGAAAAAACTTTCTCGACATGATGGAGAATTTAAACTTGGGTTTACTACTAATTGCACGTCTGACAATGAGTCATTACCTCCTTACCCACCGTAGTTGCTTTGACTCTCTATGATCATTTTTTATAGAATTTTAGGTAAGTTCAAAAACATCAAAGCCTATGATATATTAACCGTTTTGATACTAACGGTGACTATAGTCAGTCAACAAAATTTCACAGGAAGAATTAATTATTAAATCATATTTTGTAATTGAATATTTTTTAAATACCGTAAGTTCTTATTTTTCCTGTATTATATGCGTTGCAACTTTGATAAGGAATTAGTTATTTATATTACGTCATTAATTATTAAAAGTAATTCGTCCGCCTCGGGATTGTTTCCTGCCGTATTAACAGGCATGCGGAAATGTACTCCGTAGCGAAAGGGTTCAGTAATAATTTGGAAAAAACTTTTTCGACATAACGGATGTGGACTTATACTTGGGGTTATTACTGATTACACGTCTGACAACAACTGTTTACCTTCTTAGCCACCACGGCTCTTTTAAGTATGTATGATAATTTTTTGTAGGACCTAGTGTTTAGACAAATTCAAAACAATCGAGCCGATGATATATTAAATAATAATTTGGAAAAGAACATGCTCGACACGAAGGAGGAGGACTTAAACTTGGGTTTTTTACTGATCGCACGTCTGACTTTGGGTTTTACCTCCTTACCCACAATTGCCCCTTTAACTGTCTACTATTTTACACACGACCTACTGTTTTAAACTCAGAACCACCCAGATTATGACGTATTAAGTAATAATTTGAAAAAAAAGTTCCTCGATATAACGGATAAGGACTTACACTTGAGGTTGTTACTGATTACACGTCTGACAACGGCTGTTTACCTTCTTAGCCACCACGGCTCTTTTAAGTATGTATGATAATTTTTTGTAGGACCTAGTGTTTAGGCAAATTTAAAACCACCGAGACTATGATTAATTAAATAATAATTTAGAAAAGAACATGCTCGACACGATGGAGGAAGACTTAAACTTGGGTTTTTTACTGATCGCACGTCTGACTATGGGTCTTTACCTCCTTACCCACCATTGCCCCTTTAACACTTTGACTGCCATGGAGGTCACTGATGACCGGCGCTATTGAATTCATTAAACTTCCGTGTAATTTTGAAATTGTAATATTTACGAATTTTCGGATATATAAAAAGATAAAGGTCTACCGAATATTTATCTATCTGTATCTTTAAAGTTTCTGCTTTGCAAAAATACGAATTTAATAGTAAAAGTTCCACTTCGGTAGAAATGGTGAATCTAGCGAAATACCTGTGGCGTTCAAAGTGTTAATTGTCTACTATTTTACACACAACCTACTGTTTCAGGCTCAGAACCACCGAGATTAAGACGTATTAAGTACTAATTTGAAAAAAAAGTTCCTCGATATAACGGATAAGGACTTATACTTGAGGTTGTTACTGATTACACGTCTGGCAATGACTGTTTACCTTCTTAGCCACCACGGCTCTTTTATTTATGTACTGTAATTTTTTATAGGACCTACTGTTTAGGCAAGTTCACAACAATCGGGTCTATGATATAATACATCGTTGATTGCTCACGAGTTAACTCATGTTTCCATGTTCAAAAGTTTTATTAAAAAAGTTACATTAGCTGTTTCAATTTTACCACACCAAAAAAAATACTAAAATATATAATAGATACGAATTATAATAAACAGTAAATATGTACGAAGTTTCATTGAAATTCATTATATATAAATAAAATATACTGAAGTTTATTTAGATTCTTAATTACTTAATTACGGAAAGAATAGCCAGTGACATGAGTTATCTTCTACGTATAATTACCGGTCAACAATGTGTTAAGTAATAATTTGGGAAAAACTTTCTCGATATAACGTACGAGGACTTACACTTGGGTTTACTACTGATTGCACGTCTAACAATGAGTCTTCACCTCTTTATCCACTATAGTTCTTTTAACTTTAACTGTCTTTGATCATCAGACTGCGGATTTTTATGCATTTATGACAAATTAAATACGGCTAAAATATACAAAAAGGACATAATATAAAAATATATCTAAAATATCCAAAGTATGGTATTTGTTGTAATATTTATTGAGTGCAATAAATCCCTAGATAGGTTTTCCTGTCTCACCTGCATTTGCGAAACTCGAAATTTGCATAAACATCCGCAGTCTAGTGATCATTATACACAGAATCTGTTTTACGTGAATTCTAAACAGCCGAGGCTATCATATATTAAGTACTCATTTAAGACTTTCCCAGAGCCAATGGGATATTCGAATTCACTAAGTTCACTTGACTTGAAATCACTAAGTCAATTCAAATATCCCATTGGCTGTAGGAAAATCTTAAATGAGTACTTAATGTGTGATACACTCGTTTCTTCGGAACCCACGTAAAACAGATTCTGTGCAATGATCACATACAATTAAAAGCACTACACAATTACCCACTAGTAGAACAATAACTTTGAGTCTCTACCTGCTTGCTCATCGTAGCTTCCAAAAAATTCCTATTTACTATCCTAATACACCAAAGAAATTTCCGATTCATTTTCCATAAACACCAAATCCCTGATTACATGTAAGAAAAAATAAAATGAAAGGATTAACTCCCCAATTTGTAATTTCAAATTCAACTAATACACCAAAGAAATTTCCAATTCATTTTCCATAAACACCAAATCCCTGATTACATGTAAGAAAAATAAAATGAAAAGATTAACTCCCCAATTCGCAAGTTCAAGTTCAACTAATACACCAAAGAAATTTCCGATTCATTTTCCATAAACACCAAATCCCTGATTACATGTAAGAAAAATAAAATGAAAAGATTATCTCCCCAATTTGTAAGTTCAAGTTCTTCTCACGTTCACCCCGACTATAACTCCACTACGATTTAGATACGACACAGTAAGACAAAGGGTTAAACCAGGAGCGAAATTCCAACACGAAGGTCGATTTACTACCAACCCTTCCCCGTTGACAACGCCAATTTTGAGACTACCTGTATATCATTCGGGCTGATGCACCGCGTAACGATAGAGACACCAGCAAAGCGCTCCCAGTACGCGCCTTCATCGAGCCGTCATTGATTGCTCACCGATGGCTTAATTCTGTTTGTTGTTACGCCTCGTTAAATCAAGTTTTCTCGCATGCGCACCGATTGCACCAATGGGCCACGAAATTCTATTTAGGCCGGCGCGATGATCGTTTGATGTTATAAAAGAATATTAATGAGAAATTCTCCTCGACTACCGAGAATTGCTGTGGACTACTACCACTGAATCGTTGACTACTACACAAGGAGTGTATCGTGGACTACTACTACGTAGACGACAATGATGACGTTATCGCGAAGAGGTCCATTGTCGATTTGACTCACGGTTACTCGACTGCCATTTAAAATTCAAATGCAGCTTAAGGTATTGCTTACAATTAAAGTTGAATCGCGATATGCGGCCAACGGGTGAATTTGAATTTAATAGAGTCCGCTTAAAAGTTTAAGTAGACACTCGGTTAAAAAGGCACGAATCAACTCCATGAACATCCCCTCTATTTCTCTCTTACTACGTGCAAGTAAGCTCCTCCGAAGGAGCCTCGTAAAACTCGAGATATGTATTTATTGAGCGTGATCCCCACTCGTCGTATTTCCGGCTATTATGTGCCTCTGCCTTTCAAAGGCTGCAGTCCTTTCAGAGAGCGATTTGCAGTAGCGAAAGCAAAAGGGAGGATGGTAGATGATAGGGTGGTATTTTCGAAGATACAACACCGGGGAGAATTATCGACGCTGTGAAAACGAGAGCTCGTGGGTGAAAAAAAAACTGCTCTTGTTCTCATTGTAAAAAAGCGTAGTTTCTTTTTTACTTAAATTCCTCCAGTAAACAGGAGAACGAGGTAGGTACAACAAACGGACACGAAAAAGCGAAACTTCTACCTCTCCTTGTCCTCTTCGTCCTTTCTCCTCTCTCTTGTTTTTTTTTTCCTAGTCTATCTCGTGGCTGTTGCGAAGACCTGTTCCAGTTTGTTATACAGTTACCCTCCCCTCTGATGGACCAACTTAAATTGCACTCCCTATGTATTGTCCGCGGGTGCTTTTTTACTTAGGGAACTTTCATGTTTATTTCCTACATAGATTTATTTCTTGTCTACCGGACTGCAGAAATTCCACTGACGGCAATTCGTTGGCCCTTTTTGCTGAATCGATAACATCCCTGTTAATTTACGTCGGTCTGGCTACATGGCACTTTAAATTACTCTTACTTAACGTTCTGCTTTACGATTACGCTTTGAGGTTTTGGGACTTTAATATACCATATCATTTCGCGTTGCAATCAATCGATGTCAAATTATTGGATTACTGGTACGTGTATTAGCTTCGAATTGAAAAATATAAATGTACAACTTTATCAAAGGGAATTGCAAAACATGAGATGAATTTGGCACGTTAGAATACAAGTTGGTATTGAAAATGTGACATGTTTTTTACTCAAAGGGTTAATCCTGCTGTTCCGCTTGGTTCTATATGACTCGAAATAGAAGTTATATTTTAACAGACACTGTGCTTCTAATTATTAGTTTTGATATTCGACATATTTAATATTTACGTCTATCTTTTCCTAGTTCTTATCTTTTTTTCAAATATGAAGCTTTGATCGTCGGGTTACTATGGGTGGAAGGAATACCAATGTGAGATGTAAACGAACAGAACAGCAGAATTAAAAAGAATGAGTTATTTTTTAGATATTTTGACTGTTATATGCAGATAAAAGACTTGAACGACTATATAAGGACTGTAAACGATCTTATAACTGTTACAAATGATAACAGGTCTTGGATTTTGTGAAATATGAAGGATATTGACGATGACAAGCCACAAATGAACGATAAAATGTCATATATTGCTGTAAAACTTAGATATTACTGTATATGCAGATAACAGACATAAACAACAGTATAACGACTGTAAACAATCTTAAAACTGTTATAAACGTTCATGGCACTTGCATTTTTGTAATATGAAGTGTATTGACGATAACAGGTCGCATGTAATCTATCTTATGTCGTATAGTGCTGTAACAATTAGATATAAATATTTTTGCTGATGAAAGGCCTAAACGACTATATAAAGACTGCAAACGATCTCATTTCGGTTATAAATGATCATGACAATTGCATTTTGTGTAATATGAAGTGTATTTTATAATATATAAAACTTGGGTTTAGGAGACACGTTGTAGCCTGGAAAATGAAGTCGAGGAGTTTCTTTCTAACGTCAGTATGGTCGGTTATCAACCCCATAATTCTCGAGGGTCTCCGAATATTAAGGTGACGATGAAACTCAATGAGAAGAGTCTTACACGTGACCTCTTAACTCGAAAGTCTTATGTTAATCATCCTTAAAGGGCCTTTGATCTCCGATGAATATTCGAAACCGACGGAGAGTCTGTTTCTGAACTTTTATTATTATCATATCAAGAAGTCAATTATTAGTTGTAATCTCGTTGTATTATCTTAAGTCATCCACGTGATATCAATAACCCATCTGCCAGTCACAGAGATCGGAAAAGTGCTATCTATTAATCGATGCTTTTAGTTTCCCTATTATTTTCCTCCTATACGATAAAAACCTCTTGAACCTTTGAAATAATAGATCTAACCCCAAGATTCGATTCTTTTTTTCCATCCGATAATTACTTAAGAGTCGATAAAGCCGATAGATTTGTTACTAAAATTCTCATTACCCACGGACAATTATTCGTTACCGTGGAATCGTTCGAGGGAATCGATTCGCAATTAGACGAATTCTTATTACTCTCAGAGTTAATTAGTTCGTATCACGAGTCACGCGATTCTCTCTTTTTTTTTTACGTACCGTCCGATCGCCCAGATTTCGAACACGGCAGTTTAAAGTGGCCGTTTTGCCAACCAATGCGGTGACATTGCGAGAGGCTGAAACGTCGAAGAAAGGTCCTCGGTCGAGTGGCTCCAATGCATGATTCTCGTACATTCCGTGATCGGATGTACCACGGGCAGGTCTTTGCACTTTAAAACAAAAAAATACATTGCCGTTTTTACCACGTCTCAGTTTCCTTCAATCTCCAAGATTGCGGAAGATTGTTCTTTGACCCGAAAGATTACTCCGAAGCTCTAGACGTTTCGCGAGACACAGCAAGAAATAGAAGGAGCTAACGGGAGGAATGACCAGGGTGTAAAAAAGATGAAGGAATAAGAAAGAAAGGTAAAATAGAAGAAAAGAAGAAAAAGTAGGAGGAACTAACGGGAAGAATTACCAGAATGTAAAAGAGATGGATAATTAACCCTAGATATACCAGCGTGAAATCTATTATATTTAAATATGTTAAATATGTACCTTAAAGCAAGGAAAATTAAGACGTGGAAAAGATGATAGATTCGGTAATTTATGTTTTATACGATGGACAAAGAATATCTATTCTACGGCTTTCTCATAAACCCGTAGAATTTTTGGAAAAAATTGTGTACCAGTCATTTGGACTGGCTTGGTAAATCTAGTGTTAATCCTAAATCACTAATCTTATTTTTCGACGCTTAACACTAACCTTCGTCTCTTCGACTACGGTGTTTACAAAAGGGGTTAAAGGATATTATTTAAATAAAATTTAAACATGTTTTTTTTCTATTATTAAAGATAGGTATTTATTTATTACGATAAGGTTAACTAATATGGCATACTTATTAAATCCGTGTCGTCGAATCGACGAAGGTTAGAGATCTAGAGTTAAGAAGGAATGGTAAAATAGAAGACAATGAGAAAAAATAGAAGAAAATAATGGGAGCAATTAGCAGGGTGTAAAGAAAGATGGTGGAATAAGAAAGAAAAGAAAAATGGAAGAGGAGAAGAAAAAATAGAAGAAAAGATTAAACTGAAGCTCTAGATTTTTCACTGGACAGAGCAAGAAATGGAAGCAACTAATGGAAGGTATGACCAGGATGTGAAAAATATGAAGAAATAAGAAAGAAGAGGAAAATGGAAGATAAGAAGGGAAAATAAAAGAAAAGATTACTCTGAAGCTCTAGACTTTTCACTGGACAGAGCAAGAAATGGAAGCAACTAATGGAAGATATAATCAGGATGTGAAAAATATGAAGAAATAAGAAAGAAGAGTGAAATGGTAGATAAGAAGGGAAAATAAAAGAAAAGATTACTCTGAAGCTCTAGATTTTTCACCGGACAGAGCAAGAAATGAAAGCAACTAATGGAAGGTATAACCAGGATGTGAAAAATATGAAGAAATAAGAAAGAAGAGCAAAATGGAAGACAAGAAGGGAAAATAAAAGAAAAGATTACTCTGAAGCTCTAGATTTTTCACTGGACAGAGCAAGAAATGGAAGCAACTAATGGAAGGTATGACCAGGATGTGAAAAATATGAAGAAAGAAGAGCAAAATGGAAGATAAGAAGGGAAAATAAAAGAAAAGATTACTCTGAAGCTCTAGATTTTTCACCGGACAGAGCAAAAAATGGAAGCAACTAATGGAAGGTATAACCAGGATGTGAAAAATATGAAGAAATAAGAAAGAAGAGCAAAATGGAAGATAAAAAGGGAAAATAAAAGAAAAGATTACTCTGAAGCTCTAGATTTTTCACCGGACAGAGCAAAAAATGGAAGCAACTAATGGAAGGTATGACTGAGATGTAAAAAAAATGGAGGAATAGGAAAGAAAGGTAAAATAGAAGACAAGAAGAAGAAATAGAAGAAAAGATTACTCTCAAGCTCTAGACGTTTCACCAGACGGAGCAAGAAGTAGAAGGAACTACCGGGAGAAATAACAAAGATGTAAAAGAGATACAGAGATAAGGAAGAAAAGTAAAAGAGAAGACAAGAAGAAAAAATAGAAGAAAATAGTGGGAGTAATTAATAGGGTGTAAAAGAGATGAAGGAATCAGAAAGAAAAGAAAATAGAAGACAAGAAGAAAAGATTACACTGAAGCTCTAGATTTTTTACTGGACAAAGCAAGAAACGGAAGCAACTAATGGAAGTTATGACCAGGATGTGAAAAATATGAAGAAATAAGAAAGAAAAGTAAAAGAGAAGACAAGAAGAAAAAATAAAAGAAAACGTTACTTTCAAGCGTTAGATGTTTCACGAGACAGAGCAAGAAATAGAAGGAACTAACAGGATGTGAGAAAGACAAAGGAATAAGAAAGGAAAGTAAAATAGAAGAGAAGAAGAAGAAATAGAAAAAACTGAACTAACAGGAGGAATAATCAGAATGTAAAAAAAATGCAGGAATAAGAAGTAAAAGTAAAATAGAAAACAGAAAGAAAAAATAGAAGAAAAGATTACTCTCAAGCTCTAGGCGTTTGATGATACAGAGCAAGAGGAACTAACAGGATGAATGACCAGGATATAAAAAAGATGAAGGAATAAGAAAGAATAGTAGAAAACAAGAAATCTGATAAGGAGAAGGCAGAAAGAAAGAGAAAATTCAAAAAGTAAGGTAAAAGAAGTTAAGGAGAAGAAAACGACAACGTAATACTTGATTTTTCGTGTATTGTTATTCCCGGTTGGGTTTAGAGTTCGCTTTCTCAAATGTTTACTGAGAAATCTCTTATGTGGGACACGATATATAGTACACCGGTGGTGAGAAATCATTTTAACGTGTCTCAGAACTATAGTACGGTAAGAGGCGCGATATTTCTCTTTCAATTCGATATAGACTCTTCGGACTTCGTGATAAAGTATTAAAGTAGGTGCTAAACTTTTCGCTGCGGTTTCCAAATCTACTTTATCTCGTATTACGTGGCAGTGAGGTATCGTCGGGATTCCGTGACGTTTTGTTCTTCGCGCGTGTACCTTAGCATTTTGTGTACTCTACGTTCGAAGACGAAAATACATACTCTTCAATGGATCAGTGGATTTGGAAGGTTATATTGCTACGGTGTACTGTTTACTGCCATCGTAAACTTAACTAATTTGCTACATCTCTCAGTAAAATAAATGAAGGTATTTCAACGTAGGTGAATACTTTATCGCATTCCATCCGAACATTGTTTCCATTTCACGTTTTGGTACTCGTTAGCCGTGTCAAGTTCAAAGAATAATTTATCAGTATTAACTTAATGATGTTTTTCTTTTGTACTTACCCGAAAATAGTAAAGTCAGGGTCAAAAATAAACCCTTCATTTTTTGTTTCTCTCTCTCATAGTCGTTGGACGACAGTCGCCCTTTAGATCCTCTGTACGATTTCTAATGCACCACCAACCCTCCTTGTTTCTTCTTTCACTATCTTCCTCTTTTCTCTATCTCCACTGTATCTCGTTGTCCAAATAATGAAACGATTCCCGTGGAGAATCCCTTCTGTGGACTTTCACTTGTCAATTATCTCCGTATTATCCCTTTTATGCCGTGTAATGTACTCCCAGCGTGGCGCAATGATCCAGGAGCGAGTGTTCTATGCTGCATCGTATCGCACAAAACCGGCGCGTAGAAAATCAAAGTTGAGTTGAAAGTATCGGACGAATAATCAATAGCATCCGATTTTCCTTCGTTTTTTTAGCCGATGTCGCCATTATGTCTCTTCCTGCTGCTTCTTGCGATTTAGGTGTAAGCAACACACAGCATAGAAACTATCGTCGATACTTCTTTCCCGTCGTCCTCGTTCCCTCGATACTCTCCTTCCATCATCTCGTGATTATCCTCTATCGTTAATTAAACCGACGTGCATGTACCGTGCACGCATCAATGAGAAAAAAATCCGAACAAACAAGACAAACCGATTCTATTTATTTATTATCTCTACTCTAATCAAATCAATCAAGTTGAACAAACGATAACATCCTTTCTACCAACACCGCTATTATCATTGACAACAATACGAACGACGAGACTCGTGTGTTATACCACGACAATTTGAGAAACATGCGACTCAGGATTTCCGTACGAAGAAGCGCGAACTTCTCGGAGAAGATGCAACGAGATCCATCAACGGTCACGGTCTTAGCGAAACTGACAGTGCATGCGACACGGCCCGGGAGAGACGCCCTGCCATCTGTCCTCGCACACGCCCCGCTTTCCCCCACTAAAAGCCGACGGGGAAGACGGGGTAGAGATCGTCCAGCGCAAGCGTCAAATCCCTTTACCTCTATTACGCCCACGCACACTCGCGCCCGGAGCGTGCAGCATCCCTTAGTCAGGATAGTCAGAAATCGAATTCCATGCCGACCACCGATCGCTTTTTATTGCCATCCATGTACCACGGATATACGATATCCATTGGAGTAACAAATTTTATGCGGTATATGTATGACGTTGGTCTAGATAGCAGGGTGGGTTCTAGATAAATCGGCTGTCAATGCAATCGTGGATGAGGATTTTAATAATGTGACAGATGTAGGTATTTGTGGTTCATTATACGAGAGTAGATTACATAGGATGCATTAGGAAGGGTAATTATAAGGTACTCAAAAAATTGAGGGGAAAATGGAGGGAAAATGTTTGAAAGTTCAGAGGCTGACTTTGCAGCAATGTTATTTGTGAACGATTTATTTTGTAATTTAATTTAAAATGGTGTCTATCTTCTATGGACATATTGACTTTAATTTGGAATACGTCAGTGTACTACTTTTATCGGGTTAGTAGGTTTCTCTTTGTGGAACCGAATTTTTTCGTAGCCTGGGTGTTCTACTTAGATCGACGCTTGTGATCAATATGGCTGCTTTACCTGTTAAGGGTAAGCTGTGAATTATATTTTGTATCGATGCGGGAAGTATGCTTTGTAAAATAGATATGTTTTGTTAAAGGTAGGTTTAAGTTTCAATAGCAGCGTAGATGAGAAACTATGCTGAATAGAGAAGTTATAGTAAATAGAAAATCAAAGAGCTGTTACCATTTTGGCGTCACGATCAGCGTTACCGGCCAGACATTGTTTCGATTTAAGACGCGAACGGGGTATAGAATGTGTAGTTTGTTCGCCTTAAAATGTTCTTGCAACGGTACATTTAATTATCTCGTATTTATTTATAATAAAGAGCAAACAACACGGGTAGCAATTTAGTGTGTCTAAAACATCACATGTTCGTACAATTGCGTAGATATCTTTGTTCAACATGCTTGTTCATTGCTCAGATCTTTCGAATTTAAAATTACAGGCACTCAACCTTTTGTAATTGATACGCATTGTGAAAACGACCAATACTATTAGAGACAAACGATAAGGTTTGCCAGTAACGTAACAAGAATTGTAACTACCATAATGTAGAAACTTTCAAAGTATCTGATGTTTCGTAAAAGATATTGTAATATTGGAATGTAAATATCTTTCATGGACATTTCATATCTAAAGGAAGAAAATAAAGTATTGCAAAATATGAATGCTAAAAGAGACTCACGTATCATATTGAGAATGTTATGAATTTCAAAGCAGGCACAGACAAAGTTACATTACGTCCCTGTAGATATTGTCGATAATAGTATTCGGAGCATAAAATTCAAAATTTTGGAAAAATACAGAGTCTTAGTAGTCTCATGTATTTTCATTAATTTTAGTTTAATCTCTATAGAATCATTTGATTATTGTTTTAATACTTCACGAATATTCTTAAAACGAGATTTACGTATGTCAAATGCCACGTTGTCGCGTTGTACCGGACAGGCCAATAAGCTTTTCACAATCAGCTTTTCTCATCTTTCTGATTCTTACTAACGTATAGCCGGTAGCGGAATATAATTCTATATCAGTGTTCTGTTAAAATACGGTCGTAATGGATTATAAAATATATGTCGCATTCCTCCTTTTAAGTTTAAGTTATGTTAACTGTCAATATAGAGGAAAGAGTGTAAGGATATTTTTAATTTTCTCGAAAATATTAAATATATACTTTGGCTAAATTATTTTGATAAATGCATATCGTTGTATATTTTCGTCGAATATTTCGTTTGCACGTGTGATACTACACATATGGGCAGAATAAATTTTATTAATGCACATAAAACTCAGCTAACCTATAACTGAATAAAATTAAGTTTATGATATTTAGATGTGGAACAAAATACATATTTTTCTCTTAGGTTCAAGGTACCTCTTTGTCGGATCGTGTACAACAATTAACGGAATTAGCTCATGCGAGACCAGTAATCAAATTCAATGGCGCAAAGTTTAAAGAATATGTTAAAACTATGCCAAGAAATTATTCTGTCATAGTATTGTTTACTGCTATGGCACCGCAAAGGCAGTGCCAAATCTGCAAGTAAAAGGAAACTTTTTCAAACTTTAACATATTATGAATGAATTGTTTAATAATTATGTACTTTATTTCAGACATGCAAGAGATGAATTTGTGATAGTAGCAAATTCCTTCCGATATCTACATTCCTCCTATTCAACAAAGTTATTCTTTGCATCTGTAGATTTTGATGAAGGATCGGATGTATTTCAAATGGTATAGAAACTATCGCATATACAAGTTATCTGTAATTTTGTGCAATTATAAAGTTTCTTAAATTTATAACTACTATGGAATGATTTTAATTGATTAATTACAGATGAAATTAAATACTGCACCAGTGTACATGCATTTCCCACCAAAAGGTAAGCCAAAACCTGCAGATACAATGGACATTCAAAGAGTAGGATTTGGAGCAGAAGCTATTGCAAAGTGGATATCTGAACGTACCGATATTCAAGTTAGTACATTTATACTAAAGTATATATTTTGATTTATCAAATGTTCTACATTTTCATTAACATTTAATTACCATTTTACAGATTAGAGTATTCAGACCGCCGAATTACTCTGCAACAGCTGTAATAATGCTCCTTGTACCTATTGGAGGATTCTTATATTTGAGACGTAACAATTTGGACTTTATTTATAATAAAACCATCTGGGGTTTGGGAGCACTGGTAAAACATTATTTTATTCTTCATATTATCTGAGTAATAATCCTGATTTCTGAAATACTTCAGACTAATCTTGTTTATAGTTCTTTACTCTTACTATGATTTCTGGTCAAATGTGGAATCATATAAGAGGGCCACCATTTATACACAAGTCAGCTCATGGAAATATAGCTTACTTTCATGGTTCCTCTCAAGGTCAATTTATATTTGAAACATATATCGTAATGGTTTTGAGTATCCTTTTCAAAATGTAACACTAGTTATATAACAGGGATATAAGTATGCTAGGGTTTCCTTAATCAAATGCAATAGATGGAGCAGTGGTTTTAGGAATGGTTCTGATGATAGAAGCTGCAGCACGCAAAGGTGATGTTAAAAAGCGACGAATATTTGCTGCAATTGGTGCAGGATTAGTCGCTATTTTCTTTAGTCTTCTGTTATCCATATTTAGGAATAAAGCTCAAAGTTATCCATACAGGTGTGTCAAGTTGTTCATTAAATTTTTCTTAAGGCTAATGATGCAGTTATAATATTGTGAAGTACATTAATATTTTCGTAAGAATGTTGATGTTGTATGAAAAATTAATTTGTACAATTCTTACGAATATATTAAAATACTTCACTTTTAATGCTTTTTTAAGAATATTCAAACATCTGTATCTCAGTGAAGATTAATTGATTTGTTTCAGCTTGCTGTTCAAATAAAGGACGTGTACATATAATACTACTAATTGTATATGCTCTTTTGAAAAAAAAATCATCCTGTCAGACGATTGGAATACCTACAGAAAGCACAAAAAACGTGCTTGAAAGCAAACACTTCAGCGAAAAAGAAATTTATAATTGTGCAATATTTTAAATAAAAATATTGTTAAAATGTACCATAAACATGACTTGAATCCATAATATAAAATAAGTAAATGCTTAATGTCTCTGTTTTTCCCATAAGACTTCAATAAATATGTCTTTTGATAAAAATTAATTGATAGCAATACAAATTACAGGACGATTTGTATAATCGGTTTTGACGATGTAAAATAAAGAAAAAAATAACAACTGGCAGAAATAAGTTATCCTACACGTTAGTATTTAATTGGTTATCATTTAAGTTTTCGGCAAATTGAGGGAAGCATTGCAAAATAATTTCTACAAAATGAATAGCCTATAATTTACGCATATTTTACTAAATATTTCAACAATAAAAAATTCTCGATATCATCGAGATAATATGGCTCGATTTTGGCGACATCGATAAAATTCAAGTTCCGTTCTTTGAACTGTAATGTTAAGAGTGGTTATGAGGGTTGTGAGTACGGGGCCGAAATGTAGGTTATGTCATATATATGTGACGAGACAGGTTTTTGCTTGGTTTTGTAAACACGACATTAAAATATGATTGTAACATTTTAACGTCACCTTTTCAATGTGAAAAGTAATTGACTTTGCTTAAATTAACGCTTGAGTTATGTCATACGTTGTAATATAAATTGTTTGCTACTCTATTTTGTACTGTCTACCAAAAGAACGAAGTAATTTTGGAAAATTGGATAGTTGTACCTTGTATCTTGTAAAAATGGATGATCAAGCTTGCCCAAGATGCAAAACTACCAAATATCGCAATCCATCGTTAAAAATGATGGTAAATGTTTGCGGGCATACCCTGTGCGAAAGTTGTGTAGATTTGCTATTTCTAAAAGGTTTGTCTATTACTATTATTATTAAGTGATTATCTACATAAACAATTTTAATAACAATATTTAATTAATCAGGTTCTGGATCTTGCCCCGAATGTAAGATTCCATTGAGGAGAACAAATTATCGTGTTCAGTTATTCGAGGATCCAATGGTAGAGAAAGAAGTAAACATAAGGAAGAGAATACTCAGAGACTTCAACAAAAAAGAAGAGGACTTTAATTCATTGCGTGAATACAATGATTACTTGGAGGAAATTGAAACTATTATTTATAACTTAGTAAATAATATAGACGTAATAGAAACAAATAAGAAAATTGAACAATATAAGAGAGACAACAAAGACCAAATAACAAAGAGTAAATCTAAAATCGGTAGAAGTGAATATGAACTAGAGGAGATGATAGAGCTAGAGAAACAAAAAGAGGAAGAGAGGAGAATAGAACTAGCTAAGGAAGAGATGGAAGCTAAGAAAAAGAAAATTCGAGAGAAAGAGGCATTGATAGATGAGCTAACATTTTCCGAAGGAAATGCAAAAAGTATTGTAGAAACTTTTGCTTCTGCAATTCAAGCATCGAAGAAAGAAGTAAAAGCAGCACCTGCCATTAAAGCGACACAGTTTAGTACAGGAATAAAGTTTGGCAACCAAGGAGGCCAGAGTTATTTGCCAGTGCCAAAAATGGAAGATGGTCCACTATATTCCTACACACCCATACGACAAGCTATGGATGGGCCAACACCACCCGGTTGGAGGGAATTACAGGGTCGTGCTTATGTGTCTCATGTACGTGCCGAATCTTCGGTAGAAAGGGCAGGAGGATTCAAAGCACATGTTGCTTGTTTGAGAGCATTGCAAGAATCTATGGCTGGCTTATATCACAACCCTTCGCAACGTCAGGCAGAATTTATATCCATATGACCATACAAACTGTTCTAATGCTAAAAAGTTGTTTCTAACTTTGTACATAGATAGATTACCTTTTGTAAGACAGTTTATCCATTGAAACAACAAAGTAAACGGCTAAGAGTTTCTAAATTTATTGTCCATCACATGTCACATTGATTACATGTGTGAAATACAATAAATAGATACAAACATACAGGCATATGTACCTACTATGTTTACGTACTTTCTACCATTGCATATTTTAGATAAAAGAAATAATTCGTTCATTTTTATGCGATATGTTTATTTTTTTAACTATCGGTAATGAGAAACTACTTTTCCTGGTGAAATATTGTATTCCTTTTATTCAGCGAGAATAAATTGGAGTGTTTCAATTTTATTGATAATTCGATCGATATTATTTCCTAACTTATCTATGATTTTACTAAAGTATAATGATTTATAAATAATTTTGATCGAGATCTCATCATAAACAACTCCATGCAAACGGTGATACGAGAACAAAATCTTCGAAATTAATCGCAATAATTTTTCTTTTTCTGCGACGCATATTTATAATTCTTATTCTAACGCTAGTGATATGCTTTATTTGCAGATAAAACTTATCCAAGAAATCTAAGGCAAAATCTAACTTATTCAAGCACTCTCAGTACTAATATTGTACTGTACCGTGCATTATTTTTTGAAAATTTTGCCTCTCTCTATTATTAATACATTTCTCTGCCATAGTTATCTTTCTATTCACTAGAATAGGAGAATGTAGAAGACATTCTTCAATTTCAGCTTACCTCGTTTTGATGTTTAATTATTTCTGATACTTCGTATTCGGCGCACAAATATTAATACTGCGAACTGCCATCTACTTTCCTGCGTTTACTCTAATGTATCTGCTCGAGGTAAACGTAGGACGGTGCTCTGTTGACGTTTTAAGCCTGACAATGGGTCTATAGAGGTCGCGTAGTGCTCTACCGTTACGGTTTGCTTTGACCGACCAACGTCGCCAAACTGTGACGTATTTGAATCGTTGAGTTTTGAATTAAGAGCTCAAATTCATCGATCTTTAATTATTTTATTACTCTGATTTGACATTAACAGTTAAAAATTTCGATCGTCAATTTGATGACGAGTCATACTAATAATTTTTACGGATATATCAGAAAAATGTAAAAGTTCAAATTTTTAATTCAATGGTTTAATTTATTTTAATGGTTCAAATTTCTGTTTGAATTACCTTTTGTGAAGTCATGAACCTAAATTGATAAATTTGTTTGGATAAATTATCGTAACTAGGAACGTATCAGTTTTTATGTGTGCAGATATCGTGTTAAATAAAGTTTAGATACTATACTCAAGTTACGTAAATAATGAACGTTTATGACTGATAGCTTTGTAACGAAAAATAAGTTGCATAAAGCAAGTATAAATAACTGATTGCAAATTCCGATAAAAGTTTGTTCCGCGAATTACATTACGACGCGAACTACGACGATATATGCCTTTTCAGTGTACGAAAGTCATTACGTTAGTTATCTCGGATATTATTTAAAATGTAGTTAAACAAGTGTGTTTCTCAAGTGACATGAAATATTCAAAAAACAATGCACATCGTTTTTAACATAATAGTGTCTAAGTAGTAATAGTAATTGAAGATATGCATAATCTTACTTACCAAGGAGCGATCGCCAATTGCCTTTCTCGTGAATGCATCATCGAATAAATGGCGTCGAGTCGCATCGGCACAAAACTATTCACTCCACATTTTACAAAAGAGAAAACACTTTTTACTTTTTACAATATGGCAACTTTATTTTCCGAAGATGTTGCCCCGCACTTGTAAAAAGAGCCAGCGTTCTAACGAGACTGAAGATCCTGCTCGATATTTGCACCGATAAAACTCGATTCTTCCCATGGACCAATCGTGACGTAGATAATAGACAATAATCGATATCCGTTAGATTTCGATAATTGATCAACAACGCTCACCCTTCCGCCATTTTCTTTCGTAGTACCGCGGTTAAAACGCAGGTCGATACGACAATCATACACTCAGATACTCGAAAAAGTAATTTAAAAGTGTAATTATGTCGAAGCTTTGCTGTAATCTCGCGAAATGTGTCACGGCGTATTCAGTGTCTCGAGTGTCGTGTAACAGAAGTATTTGTTTCCGGACGTCTTTCCAAAGTCATCATGCCAGGCAGAGTCAACGGACAAATTGCATATCTACGACGTACACGAGGCTTTGTAATTATGTTCTCATCTACGTTATAGCAGCAAGAGAGTGTCAAATCTACAGAATAAGTGAGTTAAAAAAAGCAACGATCGTTATCCTTCACTACCGATTCCTCCTTTATCCGTCATCGATTACGTTCGATCGTATTCGTCAGTCTACTTTAAAAATCGTAACATCGAATTGAATTGTATCGAAAGCATATCTCCGGTTTTTGTGTCCATCGAAGAGCCCGTGTAGAAATCAGTGCTCGCAATGATCACGAAGCACAATTTCTCTACGAGGCAATTGTCTCTCGTCCGGTTTCCGGAGTTTCTCACGAAACTCGTGAAAACAAATGCGGTCGGTGAACGAATCGCGAGCGAGCGAGCGTATGCGCGAACGTTGGAGACGGGACGGTGTGCCGAAATGCTTAATTAACGCGAGTGGAGCCTCCGAGGCTCTTCAATGATTCCAACCAATCACAGCCGTCCTTGCGTCCCAAGACCCCGCCCATCGAGAGAGCTCCGTTGCCCTTTTCCTCGTGACTACCGGCCACAGTACGTACGCGAACGTTCACGGAGTGTCGTCTCGCTCGCGTCGGCTCCGCTTTTTCGAGACGGCTCTTTTTCAATTCACAACGGCGCGTCTCGCGACGTGAACGCTTTTCCCTCTACTCTTTTGTCCCACGGAATCCGTCGTTTTTTCTTTCATCATATTTTTCCGCGATCTATTACGAGATCGTGTTTCATTCGTGTGGTCGTATCACGATCGAAAAGCGCGCTCTTTGCCGGTGCAACGAAAAAAAAAAAAGTGCGGGACAAAGATCAAAATTATCTCTTTACTTTTTTAACTCTATCTACGATTGTCACGTAAAGTCGAGAATATCGAGTGGGTATTCAAGCAAAGAGAAACATGTAAGAAGAATCCACGTTTGACGTTAAATCGAGAAAAAGAAGGAAACGGCACGTTTCTTGAAATCGTTCTGGCAGAATATTGAACGTCGAATACGACGAACGGATCGTAAGCAGAGTGTGCTCGATCTCGATCTGTCAGCCTCGGGATTGATTATCAATGCGAATCCTCGATCAGTATCGACGTTAGTCGGTAAGAATGCGTGGCTGAAGGACAGAAGAGGAATCACCGTGTTGTCTCATACTCTATCGAGGGACAGAGGATCCTGAGAATCAGCGTGCTCGTCAAATTTTGCAGAGAAGATGCGGCCCCTCGTGTCGAGCTTCTTCCTTGCATCGTTGCTGCTCGTTGTCGCGTGGCAAAACGGCGCGCAGGCCAACTGGTGGTGAGTCTTTACAACACAATTGTTTATGTCTCTCTTTCTCTCCACCGTCTAGATACGATCTCGGTCCACATCTCTGAAAGCCTGTATCTTCCCCTCGTGTTCGCGTGTTATTTCTTTCGAGGGGCGCACCTCGTGTCGCGAATAATTCAAATAAGCCGCGGTACAAATGTTCCGCGGCTATAAAGAATGCTTTTTTCTCCCCTGTCTCCCCTTCGAGTAATACGTAATGCTAAGTATCCTTCCTGCTTATCCGTGGTACATCTGAAATAGGCATGGCGTTTTTTCGTACGTACGAGTCATCGCTCGATTGCGTTTTATGCGTATTAACTCTAAACTACCGACGTGGTTAAAAATCAACTGTTCGTAATGTTTCTGAATAATTTCTCGAATTGATAGATGAGATATGGATTATACATTGCACCTTTATCTTATACAACGGAAATTACTTAAAATTGATCATCTTGTTGGATCGTGAAAAGGAGTATCGCGGTAACCCATGTAAGTGGCGTGCTCGGTCGGAGTAGCTTAACATCGATGATCATCCGGATCGGCGCGAAATCACTGCGTCAGCGATTTCTTCCTCATTGCAATTCTTTTCCAAGTCCTCTTCTATTAACCAGTTAACTGTGGCGAAAATTCTTTTGAATTTTGTGTCACGAACATCGAGAGATGAGCATAAATCTATTTCAAATTATTTATACCCTTTAGTTATTCCAAACATCTTGAAATTTACGAATATATATTAGTTTTCGTCAAAATTACAATTTAAATAACCAGTGGTAGCTTTTACGCATAACGAGTATACTCGTCAAACACAGCTAACTGGTTAAAGTTAGTTTTTTAGGAGTGCTCCAATCCCACAGGATTTTTCTCCTGGCTTCTTATTTCCCAATTTATTTAGTATGCATAAATATAACAGATACAAAACCGAGTTCTACTATTGATCTTCGGTTTGGAGATCATTTGAGTGAAATAGTCAGCATTTTTTAGGAATTGTCGATCGTTATGTCATATTCTTGTTATAAATATTGCGTTGATGGACCAAGTAGAAGAAAGGAGTACAGGAATTATTATGTTATCAAATCTGCACCAAAGGAATCCTAGAAATAGTCTTATTGCGTGATAGATCTATTTTGCAGATTGTGAATTAATTTCTTTAACCCTTTATCCTACAACTACGTGTGGGACTCGTAGCGCGGAAAATGGAGTAGGAAATTTTGAAGTCTTCCAAAAACTATTAAATTAACAATATCAGCTGATCACGATACGGTATCTTTATCTCTGTACTATTAATATCACGTTCAGTTTTACGAAATATCAGAAATCAGTGAAACATTTTGATTTCAGGAATTAATTTTGAGTCTTTGCACGCCCCAACAGAAAAGAAATCGTAGGTTAAGGGGTTAACAGTATAATGTATTATGGGAAACTGAAATGCGTATTTTAGAAAAACCTTAGCCGTTAAACTGTTCTAATGAAATAGTTTCTCATAGAGAGTAGACCAGTGGGAGTTTAATGCGTAGTACGTAACCTTCGTGTAAATACAAAGTTATCTGCGTACGTAGGTTTGCTGGACCAACGTCGGACGTCTGTTTACATACACAGGCATTCCAAGGATGTTATTGCGATGAAAATTTTTCGACATCGTAATATTTGCTTTCTCTATCATATTCGCTACTTGGCAGCGTTTCTAGAAAAAATCACATAATATATAAATTCGAAAATATACCTTCACCTTCACTATTCTTGTTCTATACAAACACAGCTGTGGTCGTTAAAAAGTTTAACTTTTAATTGTACTTCACCTTCTTTAAATTAATCGTCATCACATATTCTTCGAACCAATATTCAAACATTGTACGTTACAATTTTGGTTCATCAGAAAATAGCAGTTCTACCCGACAGTTTAATTAGAGGTCGTCAATCAATGGATATAATTATTTTAATCCCTTATCTTACGATATTACTTCGAGATTATGGGCTGAATACTAGGACTATTGGCAATTAGTAATTACTAGACTCCGGATGTTTATGCAAATTTCTAGTTTAGACACAAGACACAAAGACAAAAGAACCTATCTAGGTATTTGTTGCACTTAATAAATATTACAACGAATACCATACTTTGGATATTTTAGATATATTTTTATATCACTTTCTTTTTGTATATTTTAGCCATATCCATTTTCTCATAAATGCATAAAAATCCGAAGTCTAGTAATTACAATATATTTAGAGATCAACTAATAAATTACAATATACATAGAGTAACGTTAAAAGGAAAGGGGTAACGATAGAATTTGATATGGTAGAATTTATATATTTAACAAAACAGAGATAGGAGAATGAAGAAGTTGGAGTGAACACGAATTTTTATAGAAATTAAGAAACAGTCCTCTTATTACCGTAGTTAATGTAGTATTAAATATACTATTTCATTTCACATTGCAATAGATAGGTTTAAAATGGTCAGCTTACAGCATTTGGTAGTTTACGAGCATACGATAAAAATGTCGAATGTTATCAAAGAGAATTGTAAAACATGGGATCAATGTAGTCTGCCAGATTTCAACTTTGCATAGAAAACTGTCTGCGGTCGATGCTCGTCTTTTTCAATGAAATGGTTGATAAAATAATATTGCACAGAAAAAGTAGACTAATCGGAGCACGAAATGTTCGTATAAATACAAAGTTCTCCCCACACTACCGTAGCCTTCAAGGATCAACTACGGACTGCAGACGTTTGTTTACATTAACAGACATCGAAGGATGTTATCGCGATAAAAAGTTTTTCAGCAACCCAAATACTTTAATCGTTACATTACTTGATAAATACTGTGATCGATTTTAACAATATGCTTCGACAAATCGAAAATACGATTCATCCTTTAAACCAGTACCTTCCCTGATCCCAATTTGGGGATTTAGTCATTTTCCATTTTTTTTTTGATAATTTGGCATGCTTTCGAGATTAATACTAGAATTACCAATCGAGTCAAGATGATTCGTTCGTAATGTTTTCCAAAACTTTCTAAACTTATAAGACAGTTATAGAACAGATTTTCTATGTTGACCTTATAAAATATAGATTACTGAAATTATTCCCATTTTAACATATTTTGAGTAGAATTTCGGTCTACTTCAACTTCTTGGTAGAACAATGTTTGTTATAATTTTACTTCACATTTTATTCGTTATTTTATTAGCGCAAACATATGTGTGTCGGTTTTTTCGAATTTTTACTTGTTAACACGTTGACTGCCGTGGGGGTCACCGGTGACCGGCGCTATTGAATTCAATGAAATTTTATGTCACTTTGAAATTGCAATATTTATGAATTTTCAGGCATACTATATATTTAAATATTGGTGTTTCAAAGATAAAGGTCTGCCGAATACCTATCTATCTGTATCTTTAAAGTTTCTCTTTTATAAAGATGTGAATTTAATAGAAAAAATTTCGCTTCAGTAGAAACAGTGAAACTAGCGAAATACGGTTGCCGTTCAACGTGTTAAAATTGAAATAATTCAGTAACAACAAATGTAGTTATATGGAAAAATTAAAATCTAATCAGGATGTATTGGGTTGTTCGGAAAGTAGTTTCGTCTTTTTTTTTGGTAAAAATGGAAGACGTTTTTCTTGTAGTTCATAAATATATTATTCAATTAAATATTCTCCATTTTGATCCAATACCTTTTGTCATCTATTTGCCAGTGGCCACGCTCATAAAAGCTTTGATCGTTGCTGGCAAAAAATTAATCAAAGCCATTTTTGACGTCCTAATTCGAAGCAAAGATTTTGCAGTTTAAAAAATTATCTAAACCAGTTTTGGCACTGGTGTTCTGTTAATGCGCCTTCTCCATACACATTCGAATAATTGTATTCTTTCTTGAACACCATTTTTACCTTTTCCGATAGTAAAAAAGTAAAATATGACGTAAATGCCGCTTTCGACTTTCCATCTTTAACAGAGCACCAAACAAAAACTATTGTATAAAATCAAATAAAGGTTTTCACGAACATGCGTTGCTATATCAACTGTCAAAATATATAATAGCAAAGCGAATTAAATATGAAATTGGCTGTGAAAAAAGATAATTACGTCCTCCGTTGAGAAAAAAAAACAACCTAATAATATTAAAAAATATTAAAAAATCATACACGAAAGGATTAAACCAATATTCAAGCATCGTACGTCACAATCTTCTTCCATTTTCGAATCAGAAAAGATAGTGTTCTTCGACAAGTTAATTACAGGTCGTTAATCAGTAGACACCCTGTACAAACATAACTCGAGCCGGCAGAGGCGAAGAGAGCGCGAGACGTTAATTCGCAGTTACATTCGAGGAGGCCCGCTTAGACGGCCACGGTCCACGTAATCTCGCGATCTACATTTGTCCGATCGCAGAAAGCCAGCTTCGTACACGAGCTCTGGAGTTTCTGTGTACGGTAATTTCCTCCGGGAGAGCCGTGACAAAGTTGTCGGGCGGCTCCGACTCCCTCCGCGGCTTGCCATTTCTGACTGACCGTAGAAATTGCAGCCTCGCTGGCTGCGTCGCAAAAATACACCGTCGAGTTCTCGAAAGTCAATTGCATTCGCCGGCACGGCCAATAAATGCGCGGGCATTTCTCGCGTTTAAGTGAAACAAAGAAGGAAAAAAGAAGCATTAAACCTGTCGAGTCTTAATGGCCACTGTGGCGTTCGATGATAAGAAGTTACTCGTCCACTCGTAGCTTATTCTTATTTATTTTTCTCATTTGTGGTCCACTATCGCGTCTATTTCATCGTCTATGTTGTATCCGTTGATGCTTGAAGATAATTACGTTGTATTTCCTTGATAATATCTGTACGCATTTATGTAAAACGAATACAGTCGAATCTGTCCGCGTTAACGGTCTCAATTCAGACATTTTAAGGGGGTCATCCTATGTGACGGCTATTTTTTTTTCGCTTACTTTGGGAATTTTTTTAGACGAACTATGAAAATGTACAATCTTGGAATTTTTACCACACGTTTATTGATACTTTTGTAGTCTACTAGAATTTTTACAAGTGGAAATAACGATTTTAATTGACTTTACACTGTTTGAAAGACACTCCTGTATTTTTGACGGCTACCATGAGAAGTTTCGCTCATATGAATTAGAAAATCCAATGATATTTAGATTTGTAAGCCTAAGGTTATCGTCAGGACTAGAATAATTCTGATATCTCTCATAGTTTATTGTTTTAAGCTGAAAACGGCGAGAAAATAAGACGGTTCTTGGAACTTAGCATTTAAGGCTATGCCAAAACTTCAATTTTCGATATTTTTATTTTATTCTAATTCCGGCGATAGCCTCAGATTTACAAATTAAAATACCATTTGATTTTTATATTTTTCCGTGTTATTCTGATACACACAGCCCTCGACTTTCGCACAATTTGTTATTTCGTTTGTAATAATTCAATTTTTCAAATTCTTGTCGTTTTTTAAAAAAAATGTTTGTTTCCATGCAGTCACTGCCACGGAGTGTTGTAGCTCGCACTCACTCACACATTGCCTATGATTTTTCTAATATTGTAATAACGTTTCTAGTATTGTCTACTAGACATTAGAGAATCTCAAGCTCACAAGGAGACCATATTAACATATAATTTTTAATATTTCTCCTGTATCTCTCTACTTTCGTACACATTTTCAGGGACCAATTAAGTGCGAAAGTCGAGGGCCGACTGAATCTTCTATTCAATTTTCCATTTTATATCTGATGACTAGACTGCGGATGTTTATGCAAATTTTGAGTTTCACAAATGCAGGTGAGACAGGAAAACCTATCTAGGGATTTATTGCACTTAATGAATTTTACAACAAATACCATACTTTGGATATTTCAGATATATTTTTATATTATGTTCTTTTTGTATATTTAAGCCGTATTTAATTTGTCATAAATGCATAAAAATCCGCAATCTACTGATGACATTACTAGAAGGTTAGGCTTGCAGTTTATCGCCAATATTTATACCCGTCTACAGCTTTGAAGTAAAACAAGATCGTTTAAATCTGCTCGCATTAATACAGTTCGCGGTGGGTGGCTGTAAGTTTTACTTTTCTTTTAATCCATGTATCTTATCAATCGTGTTCCACTGTTATTTATTCTATCGTCTATGTTGTACCCGATAATGTTTGCAGAGGATGAAGTTGTATTTTGTCGTCAATATCGAAACTCGTTTAAGTGAAACGAGTATGTTTAAGTGGCCGCTGTATCGCAAGTGGTTGTTACTTGGGAGTTTCGAGATTATTTTTTATAGTCTATTGCCCCCTGTTATTTATTCCTTCGATTATACAGCGCTATCGTTTATTCCTTACGTTACATTAAACGACTTATTTTACGAAGAAAAAGACGGTAGAAGAATGTGCGTACAAGTGGAAACCTAAAACGTTAAGAATACGAAAAAAAAGGGTTATACTGTAGTCACATTTACATCTAACACATTGGTAGACTCGAAAACAGAGAGTCACAGTGTCCGTTTCTACGTCGCTCGTCAATCTGCTTTCTTTTAGTTTTCCTCCGGACTTTTCTAGAATAACTTCATTTAAGTAAAACGAGAAAGTTTGAAGTCTGCCCGCATTGGAGCGCGTTCGTCCGTGGGTGGTTGTAAGTAACTCCGGTGTATTCAGGTTTTTTTTTATCGTCACTTTTTCATTATCGTTTCTCCTTTCGGCTGTGTTACATTGCTATCATCTACAAAATCTTCTGTGTTTAATTATTCTTGTTGGAAATAAAAGTTTAATTTGACTTTTTAATTAATCCGATATATGTATTTCAATGCGGCACATGAATTTAATCGCAACAGGACAGTGAATTTCACAGAATAGACGTAGAAAATTAGTGAAATCGTATCGAAATAAATTTTAATAATTCTTAGAAAATGAAATTAGAAATTGTAGATTTTACTTTTTAATTTTAATCAAAACAAATTACTTTTAATGAAAGCAGCAGTATCCTAGTTAGTATTTTTTCAGCTAACTGTAAGCTTCTTTTATCTTATTGTCTCTGGTCTAATATCATCTTTTCGTCATATTCGCATTATCCTAATAACATAAATAAAAAATCCTATTTAAAGTTAAAATAAGTTAAAACTTCCCTTAAATGAAAACCCTATAAGCGTAATATACCTATTACTACTACAATCATTTCCAATCTCTATATTATTTTTATATTATATCATTCTATATACAATAACCGTTCAGTGAAGTATTAATTAAAAAGGAACTTATTTAGCAAACATTAATTTTTCGCTCGTGAAATAGAAGCAGTCCTTTGATAAGAACGCCTTTTATAATTATAATTATTGGGATCCGTTTCTAAAGGACAGTAGTAACATCTGTGTCAATTCACGTCTTTGCAAGTGCACTTCATCCCCTTTCAATTTGTCTACAGCAACTATTCACATTAACAACGATTTATCGAACCTATTAAGTCTATATATAATTTAAATTGAACATAATAGACACCTTGGAACAAATATCTTGCAATATTGTAACGCAAATCAATTTTTATTTGCGAAAAAACCGCAACATTCCCTCAAATATGCCGCAAAACCATTGAATTTCGAGCGTAATAATTTCCCTTGTTTCATTTGATAATTAATTATCGTCGCTCTAGCGTGACATAATTTTAAAAATGCATATTTTATCGCGTAAAAGCCTTTTTTTCTCCCCGACATTCCAGTTTTTCGTGACTAATGATTGACTTTCATCGTGATTTAAACGCATACTTCGCCGCCTATATTTCGTAAGATCGCGTCGTTAATTATATTTATGATACGATTCCGCGTACGAAATATTTTTTTTTTCGCATTCAACGAACGCAACGAGTTTTTTTTTACCGTGTTACGTAATCGATAAGAGTTCGCACTTGTACGGATAAAACGATGGAAATCTACGGCCGTTGAAAAAAATGCGCCGACATACGAGTTTCTACGTTCTCCACTTAAGGATATTAAAAATGACGTCGATAACAATCGCACATACTTGAAATTATTAGCCTATTTGCGTCATTAACGTTAGAGATTTACTAAGGTAATCTAAATGACTCATAATTTCTTTGAAAAGTTCATAAAGTTCCGAACCCCGCCTTTTCTGTATTTTATTATGGCTACATTGATAAATGTAGTCATTCGTAATGGTCAGTTTTCTATCTTCCTTCATTCCTTCTATCAGATTTATTTCGAATATCTAAATATACTTTATTAATCGTCAGTAGTTTCAGTAATAAAGGGAAACCCTGCTGAGAATATTGTTCTGCGTTGTATATAGCAATGCGCGGAATAATCCACGTGAACAATAGAAATAATCCTGGAAACAATGGTGCATACGGACTCCAACTCCCGATCGGTGGACCTGAGAATAAATTCTCATCACTCTGAAATTTTTTATAACTTATTATTTAACGTATCATAGCTTAAGTTATTTGGAATCCACCTAAAATAGTAGGTCCTATGCAAAATAATCACAGTACTGTTAGTTTTAATTAACCCCTTGCCGTACCATTTCTTTTGTGATTAAATGTGCAATGACTCTGAATTAATTACTAAAATAACAATCTAACCCCTAATTTCGGATATAGTAAATGACTTAACGTAATATTGGAAGCGTAGAATTCGTTTTATTTTATCAGGACCAACTGATATTTGTAATTAAATCATTTTTAGAGCACTTCAAAATTGACTATTCCATTTATCGCGTCACGAGTAACACTCGTTATTGTACGGCAAGGGGTTAATGAAGTTCAAATCTCCAGTCGCTTCGGAAAATTTTTTTCTAAATTATTATTCACTTTGTCATAACGTCGGTAATTTCAAACCTATCTAAAATAGTGAGTACCACGCGAAATGACATGAACTGCTGAAGACTAAAAAGATACAAGCTAAAAGAAAAAAACTGTGTTATCAAAGCTTAAAGAAGTCTTTGTTATGTTAATGTATTTCAAGATTATTATATTCTATGAATTCTGCGTTAAAAGTACTATGTGAGAAGGAGAGCCGTCGGAATTTTCGCATAGTGTTATATCGTCAGCCATGGTTTCAGAGTATTCTGTTAAAGAAGGGTTGATTGTGTTTGTTATCGCTCTGTTTCGGCTGTAAATGCTAAGGCCATTTCACTTAGAACTTGACTCTGACTCAATTTGGCTGTGTTGTATTTCAATGGTAATTTGGGAAAAGTAAGATATCCAATCTTCGACATTACTATTTCGAACTTGCAGCTTTTAACTACCTGCCTACTATAAATTTTCAATTTTGCATTTTTTACTGTATACTGTACTCTATATTTTGAACTTTGGCTCCACAATTTTGGAATTAGAGATTTTGACTCTGTATCCAGAATAGTTTTAAAATTCTGAATTTATTATCCTGCAATTTACTTCATTTCACTTTCTTCTTTCCAAGTGCGACTCCATATCAAAGAAATGTGACAAACTCACCGAAAAATAGAGAATATTTTAAATGATATTTATTTGATCGGTAATGGTAATAAAATTCTAATTTTAAGCAGGCTAAGCTCATTTCAAATGACTTCAAGCGTCAAGGAATATTTCACGGTAGGAAAAGCTCTCTCGGATGATTTCGGTCAGACGTTTAATGATTTTCAAAGAGCGTAAACGCTGGCAACGGAAGTCGCAAAAGGGTTCCGGGATTACGCGATATTCCTGCAAGTCGAATAGTATACGCGCTTCGACGACGTAAGCGTTTATTTTAGATTCGAAACTCGCTATTTCGAAGAGCAGGAGATATTCGCGAGAGTAAAGCATGAGATATTCGCACGAGTAAAGCGTTATCACGTTTCCCGCTTAGAAAGTTGCATAAGATGACGATGACGAATGGTTCTCGTCCGTGGGCAATTTTTTGCAGATTATTACCACTGGGGTATTTCAAATTCGGAGCATAAATATGCTCTTTTAAATATTGGCTTGAAATCCACCTAGAATACTAACTCCTATGCGAAATTGCTAATCTTAAATTTGTTCTATGTTTACTCAGCCTTCAATTAGTGGACTTAAATTTAAATCTGTGTATTTTTTTTTCAAAATTATTCGACATATCACAATCTCGGTGATTGTTTGGTAATTGGAACTCAATTAAAACAGTAGGTCCTTGGTGAAACGATCACAACAGTCGGAGCATAGATATACTGTTTTAAATATTAGTTTGAAGTCTTTACAGTACTAACTCCTATGCGAAATTACCATAATATTGTACTTAAACTGGAAGTGCAAAACTTAAATTTTTGTTAAGTTTACTTAGCCTCAAGTAGTGGGCCTAAATTTAAGACCTCACCGTCTGTGTATTTCTTTTCAAAATTATTCGACATATCACAGTCTCTGTGATTGTTTGGTAATTAATTGGAACTCAATTAAAACAGTACGTCCTAGGTGAAACGATCATAACAGTCGGAATGTAGATATACTCTTTTAAATATTACGTTGAAGTCCTTAGAATACTAGCTCCTATGCGAAATTACCATAATAGTTAAACTAGAAGCGCAAAAATGAAAGTTAGTCTAAATCTACTTAGCCTTAATTAATGGGTCTAAGTTCAAGACCTCCCTGTCGCTGCGATTTTTCTTCAAAATTATTAATCAGCATATCATAGATAGTCTTGGCGATTGTTTAGTGATTAATTGGGACTCTATTAAAATAGTAGGACGAAAATGATATGATCATAACAGTCTGAACTGAAGAAATAAAAGATTAGAAGCAACATTAATATTATTCCGTAGAGCACAAGATATTCGCGAAAGCAAAACGCGATCACGTGTCAGTGCTTAGAAAGGTGCGCAGAATGACGATGACGAAAGGCTCACGTCGAAGGACAATTTTCTTACGGATCGTTTCGTCCATTGTTAACGGATTCTTGATGTCTGAGATACTGATTTAATCTTCGATCGAGATAGGGGAACGTGGGTCTTCAAAGAATACAACGAGGGCCCAGAAGAAACTGAAATTGTGGACTTTATCCTCGAGTTTCAACATTCCAAAATTCAAGGTTGAATTAATCAGTATAACATGTTGATCACAGTTAATATCAAATATTAAGCACAAAAAGGAGTAAATATAAGTTAAGCTACTTTTCCACAAAACTTCGTATTTTCAAGAGAATGTACATCATAGTTTTAAGTCTACTTAATATCTAGCTAGTTTCTCCATTTAACCGAATATTCCTACACTTCCTATACTCCCTATTCTCATCAACAAAAATAAATATGTAACGTTATAGAAACACCAATTTAATGTCACTCAACTAACAATATTGTCACATCTAGCGTCATCGCACCATAAGCTGAAATCAATTCAACAGCTGAAATCAGCTCAATTCAACGTCTGCATACCTCTTCCATCAAATCCTTCAAACGACCTTTAATCATCGACCCCACGATTTATCTGCCCGTACACCAAAAATCACCTATAAATTTCTTACTATGACGAATAACGTATATCGTCCTCTATCGTGGAAACAGGCAAAGGTAAATTTCATCTACGTGGCTCGTAGATTAATATCAAATATTAAGTACAAAGAAGAGCAAAGATAAGTTAAGCTACTTTTCCGAAAACTACGTATTTCCAAGAGAATAAAACATAATTTTAAATCTACTTATTTACCTAATTAGTGTCTCCATTTAACCGAATATTCCTACACTTTCTACACTTCCTAGTCTCCCAAACAAAGACAAATATTCAACATCATAGAATAGCCAATTTAATGTCACTTAATCAACAATTCTCTCGCGCCTACCGTCTTCGCACTATAAGCTCAAAATACCCCAATTCAACGTCCACATTCCTCTTCCATCAAATCCTCCAAACTTTAATCACCGACCCCACGATTGATCTTCCCATACACCAAAAATCACTCATGAATTTCTCACTTTGACGAACAACGTACCGTCCTCTATAGTGGAAACAGGCAAAAGGTAAAATTGAGCGGTATTAAGTGGCTCGTAGGCAAAGAATCCCCTTCGATCGGACGCTCGGAAGCGGGACGCACCATCGGGGAAGCCCCGATGATAGCGATGATGCGTTTGCACCGGAGAACACCGCCGGTGGTGTTGACGCGCCCCTTCGGGGCATACTTTTAAAACGAGAAGGCCGCGCGTTGACGTCCTACGGTCGGCCACGATTCTGCCGCGAGATTTTATTTCCGACAAACTGGTTCCCCGGGCGATTAATCGCCCCCACTGTCGGTGCTCCGGGAGTCCAGCCTTCCGGTATATGCCCACTTATTTCTTCTTCTCTGTGTTTTATCTCAGCGTGCTGGAAACACGCGAATTCTGTTCGTTTGAGTCGCTATGTTCTTAACTCTTTCAGAGTGTAGTAAAATTACGAATTCTGGCCCAAAAAATGTCTAATTTTTTTATGTTCGAAAACACGTCGGCGTGCAAACTAAACCGCGTCTCCTTCTTCAGTTAGAATAATCTTAGAAAATGGAGGAAGCAAAGAATCTAGT
This sequence comes from Cerceris rybyensis, assembly GCA_910591515.1. Taxonomy (NCBI): domain Eukaryota; kingdom Metazoa; phylum Arthropoda; class Insecta; order Hymenoptera; family Crabronidae; genus Cerceris; species Cerceris rybyensis. The sequence goes on from OU342790.1 coordinate 15,755,138, forward strand.
CATAGACTTAGCGATTGCATATGTGCGACCGTAGAACTCAGAGGGTTGAATGTTCGAGTTATAATCTATTTGGACCGCAAGAATGTTTTAACCATTTGACGAATGTCTGTTAACTATTTAAATGAAAAGGAACTATGGCTTAGCAATCGGCTTAGATTATACCAATTTGTTTTTGCACCCCACAGAGATTCTTCTCACCCCTCCGCACAAGTATTAACATATTTCTCGATTATCAAAGTGTGTGCAAAAAAAGTTAAAATTTTTTTTCACAATCCAACCACATCATCAATCCCCACTATGAAGTTAACTCTTTGCGGACGGAGGCATTTTTGAATATCGAGAAACAATCAATTATTTAGCGATGAAAAAATACTTTTTCATCAGAAAGACAGTCTATTAATGTATACAAGTTGAAATTTACTCTTTGTAAAATAATATTTCAACGATTATATTTTAATTTTTCAACTCTAACCGTTTATATATGCACCGACAAACTATAACCAATTTTTTTCTCTGGGCGCATATATTCGCCCGCCATCCTCAAAGGGTTAAATGCTCGGTACCCAATCAATTGCTCCGAGTTCAGATCTCCGCACCTCCTAGACATTATCCCAATTTATCCCTCCATATATTCACCGAGAAGTCCGTGAATCTTCGCCCATCTAAATCTGTAGCTCCCAGACGAAATACAACCCCATCAATGAACCTCGGAATACAAGCCAACGATATTCCATCCACCGTAAACCCAGCAACGATCTCTTAACGTAGTCAGTCAGTTGAAGACTCCGATTACCAGCAAGACCCATCTGGAATTCGTACATCGAGTACCTACTTTACGGCATTAGGGTAATATAACGGTACAGCCGAAAATACGGGTCATTAACTAAACCTGTTTGATAGCTGTGAAACGATCTTTCCTCTCTTTGCTCGTCTCCTGTCCCTTCCCCTTTCCACCACTTGAAACGATCGGCCAAGATATCGGTCCCATCCTTTCAGTCGTCACGATCGCGATCATAAAGACACGCGTCTCTCGAACGGACTCATAAACCTTCCATCGATGCAAGACGAACAAAGGGGACTGTCCATGGGGAGGTAGATACGGGGTATCATAGGCCGTCGTGAATTTAATAAAAGCATCTTTATTACCAAACGCGAAAGTATCAGTGGCCGGAGCACCGGTTATAGTTGCACGCGCGCATCGTCTTTACGAGGAGCGATTAAAATCGGTATCAAACGTCTCCCCAATGGTGCCCCTTCGTTTTCTCCCTCGATAGCAATAGACTCGATTTAAACTGCGATTCCATGGACGTCGTTGGCTCGTATAGCGCGTACTTTTATTATGTTTGACGATGCTTCCGCACGACCTTAAGCTTCGTATGTTCTCCAGGACGAAGAGCAACGTCGAAGGCTCTTCCTCCTGGATTTAACGCACGATCGTAACCCCGAGAATACGGGGATACCTTTCTACGTCGATTCGATTCCCCATAGGGGGAGAAAAGAGAGACGGGGATAGAAAAAAAAACTGTGATAGAGATAAAAGAGAGAAAGATAATGATAGAGGAATAGAGAGAGAGAAGGAGAGGGAGGATTTATGCGCACGCGGACGTGCTTTTACGTCGACGAATTGCTTTCCAGTCTCGAATCTCGAATGCGTTCACGGGGGACCAGATAGCCGTGTTCTCGCGAGATTCAATGCCGGGATAAGGATCGACCGATCCCTCCGGTGTTATATGTCCTTTTTCGCGACCCGAGATCGCTTTATAGCGCGCCTACTCCTACGATATGACACGCACGACTTCTTCTGTGACCCTTCGCATCTTCCTATCTGCTTCTTCTTTTTTTTTACAAGCCTCCGATATAAAAAGTTCCTGCGATATATGACCACCCGGAATCGTAAAAATAAAGAGCATCGTTGATAACGGGAGACACGAAGGAACTTTCGCTATCGTAAGAGTCTATGGGGTAGGTGGAGTATGATGGCTGTCTGGCGAGGTTGCGACGATGTTACGGTTTTTGAATTCTTCGAGGGATAGAGAGTGGAAGGAGGAAGGAATGAAATTGGTGTTGTTTAATGTTAATAAGCGAATTTAACGGATGCAGTGGAAAGCACGATGGGTTCTTGGACGCATGGGGAATAGATGGTTGAGTGTGAATCCCCTCGTTGATGACTCTGGGGAATTTATCATGGGTCATGTGCATCCTGGCATTGGCGGTTTGAAATGCGTTTAATATTGTACGTCCTCGGTGAAACAGATGGGGGATTCTCGTGATAGCTATTTGGTAGGTTGTTCGTTGGAAATTTTCTCCTTGGGAAATTGTTCTTACATTTTTAATTAGCATATCGTAGACTCGGTGAGTTGGAGTCGAACTAAAGCTGTAGGTCTTGAGCGAAATCATTACGGTAGTTGAAGTTGAAAATACTAATAAAAAAGAAAAAGATGGAGATCAAATCATATCTTGTTAACACTAGAACTACCGGCGTTAAATCTATTAAATTTCAATATATTAACACTTTGAACGCCACCGGTATTTCGTTAGATTCATCATTTTTACTGAAGTGGAAGTTTTTCTATTAAATTCGTATTTTTGCAAAGCAGAACCTTTAACAGATAGATAGATAATCGGCAGACCTTTATGTTTTTAATGTCGATATTTAAATATTTAATATATCCGAGAATTCATAAATACTACAATTTCAAAGTTACACGGAAATTTAATGAATTCAATAGCGCCGGTCACCGGTGACCTCCATGGCAGTCAAAGTGTTAAATAAGTACTTTGAAAACAGAGGAATCAAGAGACCGAAAAGAAAATGGATACGGTGATTTATGTTTTTCTAGATTGACATAGAATATTTATTTCACGACTCTCCGGTAGGCTTGAAGAATTTTTGGAAAAAACTGTATACCAGTTATTTTGACTGGTTCGGTAGTTCTAGTGTTAATTAGGTGGGTTAAAACTTATTGAAAATTATAAATTCCTATTTTAAGAAGACTAACCTTTGTGGCCTTATTGTAAGGTATAAAAGTGGTATAAATCTACTTCAATTACAGAGCTATACAGTTTTGTAGTAAATTTAAAAGATTATAAAACAACGAAAAGTACTGTTCTGCGTTAGAAATTATGCAGTTGTATGATATATGGAGTCTGGATTATAAAAATAGGAAATGTCAGGAAATGTAGCGACGACGGGGATGGGGATTGAGCAGGATCGACATGGAATTCCCTCGTCGACACTTCCGGGGAATTTCTCCCACGTGATGCGTGTCGTAGATACGAAACCCCTTTAAAATTTTAGGTCCTTGGTGAAGCGACGATAGGACCTTCATTAATTATGAATATGTATTAGGATATCCCACTTACTTATACCCTATATTATTTATTTACAATACATAAATTTGGCTACAGTACGATATAGTGGAAGTATTTTGTCAGAGCTATACTTTTACACGTTGCTTACCAGAGGACCCGGAAATAAAAGCCCAACTGGCTGAAAATTAACAGAAAATAACTCAGAATGCCGACATGGTGGATATAGAGGAAACGGCCCATTCTCTATCAGTGGATCCAAGTTCGATTACCCCATAACCTGTGACAACTTGCTCCTAAATTATTATTTAATATCCCATAGCTTCGGTGTTTCGTAACTTATCAGAACAATAGGTCCAAAAGCAGAATGTTTAAGAAAAAATTCGAATGTTCAGTCAACGGGCCCAAGTTCAAGTACCTTATCACCTCTGACAACTTGCTCTTAAATTATTATTTAATATGCCATAGCTTCGGTGGTTCGCAACCTATCAAAATAGTAGGTCCAAAACTAGAATGTTTAAGAAAAAATTCGAATGTTCAGTCAATGGGCCCAAGTTCAAGTATCTTATCACCTCGGACAACTTGCTCCTAAATTATTATTTAGTATGCCATGGCTTCGGTGGTTTGCAACCCACCAGAACAATAGGTCCAAAAGTAGAATATTTAAGAAAAAATTCAAACACTCAGTCAACGGGCCCAAGTTCAAGTTCCTTATCACCTTTGACACTCCTAAATTATTATTTAATACGTTCTAGCTGTCTTGGTTTGAAACCCACCTCACAGAATCTATTCAATGTTAGAACGTTCAAGAAAAAATTCTAACGCTCAATCAACGGGCCCAAGTTCAAGTGCCCAATCACATCTGAGAATTTTTTTCCCAAGTCATATTTATACACGAAAATAATAGATCCTATGCAACATCATCATAGCAGTTTGAAAAATCCAAGAATTACCACCACACTTATCTCCCACCACCAAGCACGAAACTTTCGTTATCACATCACTATGAAAAATTTCGCGCCAACATAAACAGCAAAGTAGTAGAAACACCTTGGACGTTCAGCCCGTTAACCGATCCTCCAGGGTGCAGACGAACTCTGCAAATGAGAGTTTTCTCTTCAAACGACTTCTATTCGACGCGACATCGGCCAAGCTGTCCCGATAGGGTAATTCGAGAGAGTATCTCTCACTATGACGAACGAACTTTAACCACGTCGCGTATGTAATCGTAGAGAATCGTTGCCGGCGATTAGATTAATGTGATCGTGGAAAGGAGACACATTGTGTCGTTTCGTACGGAGCCGAGAAGCGGGAAAAAATTGCACCGCTCCCTGTCGCTTTCTCCTCATGACCGTAAGTTAGTACAAAAATCACGTTCCAGCGGAGGCAGTGCTTCGGGGAAATATGTGTGGGACCTTTAACGTCCTGGTAACAACCAAATAGCACCTCCGCAGCTTATCTGCATTTACTTCGGATTTCAAATGCGAAGAATCGATGGTTTCGGTTACATTATTATGCCACTCGCCGAAATTTGTGATTTGTGTGGGTTTTTTGCGATGAAGTTGGTCTTTGTCATTTTTTTCAGGTGCTATTATACTGTTTAGCGACGTGTATATGTGACTGGAGGAAAAATTAATTATGATTTATCACTGCGTGTATACAAGGTTAAAGATTATAAATTAAAAGACAAACGTTGAAATATTGTTATACAGATAAGAATCTAATTAAAAATGAAAGATTATCTCTCGGTATTCAAAAATGTCTCCGTCAACAAAGAGTCAACTTTGATGTGGTCATATTTGATGCAGGAGTGTTTTGGAGCTACTTTGATATGTTCATCGTTTAGGTTCTTAACCCCTTGCACTATCGGTAAACTCGCAAAAATCCATGCCTAAACCGAACGCCCGATATACGATATCTCACGACTGACAAAGATTACCGTGTTAGTATTTACTTCACGCAAAGGAACTTCTGTGAAACTCAAATGAATTTGAATCAAACTCTAAATTTAATAATCCTGCACGGGGACATACGATCGTATTCGAGATATTAATACTTTGCCCGAGATTAATACCACGAGTCAGACTCGTGATATTCAAGTTTGGCCTAAAATTTTCATCACGAGTCAGACTCGTGGAAATAGTGCAAGGGGTTAAGTTAGGTTGATTAAAGTGAGCATTAGACGAAACTACATTTTTCGAAAAGATTCTGAAGAAGAACAAAAAATACGACATGACAGAAAATACATCAAGACGACATTGTGCAATGGTGTGAAGTGCTGGAAGTCTTGCATTTCTTGCAATTAGTGAGATTAAGTTCAATCGCCTTCACTGTTCCGGATATTACGGCCTCATCTTGTTTCTACCACATCTTCTTTCGGTACAATCGTGATCATCTATATTTTCAAGTTTAATTATCCAAATCATTTTCAAATCATCCAGACCATACAAGAATCCCAAAAACAATAACCACCACTGAGTTATCTAGCTCTTGCGACTTTAACCAGTTAACTGTATCGAAAATTCTTTGAAATTTTGGGTCACGAAAATCGAGAGATGAGCATAAATCTATTTTTAATTATTTATACCCTTTAGTTATTCGTATTACTTCGGCATGGCCTCAATATATTGCAAACATCTTGAAATTTACGAATATATTTTAGTTTTTGTGAAAATAACAATTTAAATAACCACTGGTAGCCTTTACGCATGACGAGTATACTCGTCCAACACAGCTAACTGCTTAACCAGTTGACTGTGGAATTTAGTTTCAAAAGGTCACCACAGGGTGCGGAATTAGAAACAAGGAACGACGTGTATACACGTCGAACGCAGGGCAAATGGTACTATTATACATTTTACGAAAAACCAGGAAGGATTACATTTTTATTCGTCAAAAAAAACTAACAATTCATTTCTGAATACGTTATTCTTATTAAAAGCTTGAAAATTGTCAAGAAATAATACTATACATAAACAAGAAAAACTAAAGATAGCAAGAATAAACAAGAAAAATAAGAAATATTTTTCTAAAATATACATATTGGTAATGTAAAGGGAACATACCACCAAATAATATTCTTATTACATTTTATTGAGATTTCAAGTTTTTATAGTGAATGGTAATTTTTTATTTTACACGACGAGTATACGCGTCAAACGCACCGCAGCTGCGCAGTAGCGATTTGGTCCGATGTGTATACACGTCGAACGCACTCAACTGGTTAATTGTCACAGTTCATAGAACACCACCAAATTACAACTCCACTCCGCCTGGAAAATACACTTATTCCCAAAGCTATGGTGTCTAAAATTTGCCTTCTGTACCAAGTGTCAGTAATTTCTCACAACAGACTATATACACCCCTGAGGATAAATGTCCGAAAACTAACGGACACCAAAATATAGTTTCACGATTCCCAAGTCCAAGATTCTATCCCAAACTGAACCTTCTACCAGGAAGGACCTCCATCAGATCGTAGTACGTCGATAATGCTAGACATGGAAGAAAAGGGAGTATACAGGAGGATGATCGGGTATCGGTAGAAGCAGCGCAGAAGCTGCCGAAGCTGAACGCGTACGAGAGGTTCGGTGAAGCGCGGCAAAAACCTAATAGCATCCTGTTTTGTTTAGTACTTCTCGTTTTACGTCGAGAGGCTAGCCTCCTCCACGCGCGGCTTCTTCTCCTCTCGCTCGAAGAATCTTCGACAAAGGAGACCGCCGCGAGCTTTCGAAGCATGCCTTCGGGACTTCTCTTTCTCTCTCGACCGATGTTTCCTTTGGGCCCCAGATATACATGTACTGGGTGTCCTAAAGTTGCTGAAACATTGGCAATTCTACTCAAAAGATGGAGAACAGTCGCAAAAGTAGTATTCTTAGGAGATTATTGCCATTTATTTCTACAATATTACTTACAGATCGGATCGAAGTCACTCGGTATCAGGTGCAGAATAAGAGGAGACTGTCCTTGCACCGTCTTATCGGTCCTTGAAACCTGAGGTCGACGAATGACAATAGAAAAATAATAAAAACAATAACTCTTACTTCGTCATTAATCCCTTGGTTTACAATGACGTATTACACACGTGACGCGAGAAAAGGAATATGAAATTTTCAAACTTTCCAATAACTGTTAAACTGAAAATATCAGTTGATTACGCGACGGTGAAATAATTTCTATAATATTAACACTTTACCGACCGGAAGCCTATTAATAGGCTTTTCGGATCCAATGCCTTTGAACTTTTAACTTATTAATTGATTGCCACTCCAACTAATAAATTATCATTTATCATTGCGGTTATCTGAGTTAAGGACTCAGTGACGAGAATTTGTAATTTTCGAATAGATATCTGCATCAAGGAAGTATTTGTTGCCAAGTGATGAATCAGAGGGGGGTAGGATCTAAAAAAAATACCGATCGATAAAGTCTTAATATTTTATTCGATTGTACAAAATGTTCAGGATAAGAGTGAAATTTTTATTTTTGGTATTAATTTTGAGTTACTACCCATGATACCAAAGTAGAAATCGTAAGGCAAGGGGTTAAGTGCTTCTTCGACCCAGTCACGGATTAGAATCGAAAGTACGTGAGGACGAGGGACGTGTCTTACCCGTCGCGACTGATTTCGAATTCTGAGTTCGGATTCTTAATCAGCGTCCGGAAAAACATAAGACTACTGATTTTCATGCCGATCCGACAATTTTTCGATACTCGCACCCGCCATATTAGAACCGCCATTTTGTTTTTGCAAATTCTGAGTTCGGATTCTTAATCAGCGACCGGAAAAACATAAGACTACTGATTTTCATGCCGATCCGACAATTTTTCGATACTCGCACCCGCCATATTAGAACCGCCATTTTGTTTTTGCAAATTCTGAGTTCGGATTCTTAATCAGCGACCGAAATAATACTAATACACCAATTTTCAGCTAAATTGAAAAACTCCTTGGGGTTTTGGCCAGGATTTCGGCGAAATTGACCACTGTGCGTCGGGCGAATCGGAGCAAAGTACTTATGAAATGACTTCTTTCTAAATTCTCGCCGTACTATGTTAATTGGTAGAGAATAAGTTGTAGGAGCTAAGAATCTCAAGGTCTGAAGTTTAAGTTAAGGTGCCAGAATCCAAACCTTGAAAAACGAGTGCAACCACAGAAGTTAGAAACTAGTGTTCTCCAAAATGTAACCCCTTATGAAAAAATGTTTTTCTACATTTCTTACTTAGTTTTTAAGGTGTAATCGCAATCAGTGACAGGACACCCTGTATAGTTGTACATATTATCAAAACGAAATGGCCAGGTCGAGGTACGACATACTCCCCCTCATTTTCTTTTTCTCCTCGCTCGCCTTTCTTCTCCCTTTTTCACTTTCTCGCTTTCTCCTGTCTCCCACCCACTCTCAGGAGCTGTCTCTGCTGTTCTTCTCCTCCATCTCGCGTTCGCTCGTCGTTTTCGTTACTTATTCTGCCCACCATCCTTCGAAACTCGCTCTCCTCTCATTATGTGCGAACCATTATTGCTTCCTTTTTTTTCCTCGTCTGCTTTTGACAATGAGATAGAGTGGAACTGTAATAACCTGGATAGGTTACGACAACGATCGCTTTCTCGGCCTCGATTCTCTCTCTGTAATGTGTCTTTGTTTGGTACCAACTTAGGGGATGCTTTGTGTCATCGAATGTAAGGTTCTCGATACTATGGAGGTTAATTGCTTGAGGTTTTTATGTCAATTTTAGGTTGAAAAATGGGTGAAAGTAAGACGCTTCCGGTGAATTTTGAACAGTTGAGAATGAAGTAGGTAGACATATTATGCGGGACTAATTTTTCAGAGAAGACAGTTAGAATTTGCTCTTGGGCTCAATATTCTAGACTACTAATTTGTAAATGCTGTCTACTAATTTTTTATGTTTCAAATTAGTTGGAACAAATTAGATCTTGCAGTATTAAGTGATTTCTGAATCATCGAAGTAGAAATATATTATCTAAATTTACGAAAAATCATGCAAGAGGTGACCGGGGAGAAAAAGAAACGACTCAAACTCGAAATAAGAAACTTATATAAATGATTACTTAATACTCGAAAAATTTTGTTACATATTCCTCCTCATTGAAAGTACTCATCGCACTTCATATATCGTCAAGTACCAAGCCCAAATTTAATTCCTTTAGAATAATTTTTATTTTATTCCATATATTTTATATATTCAATAAAATTCTCACTCCTCGTCGTCCACTTTATTCTAACTCATCACATTCGGTTCTAACGAGGCTGATGTTCTTCCTCCATTTTGGTTCTCCAGACTTCCGGCGGGCATCGTTACAAATCTCAACAGCAGCATCCTCAATAAACCTAGTTCTTTCTCCTTCGCAGCAGCGCTTTGTTTTCTACGTAGCTGTTAACTAAAAAACCAGGTCGTAGGGTTATTATTTGCAAGAGTTTTCCTCCATTTTTACCACACAATGGCGGTTCACGTACTTGCGCACGTTCCTCGATGCTCTCTGCCAGTGTTGAACTTTTTATTTGCGTGTTCAGGTCGCTGCTAATTATTTTTCTAAGAAAGCAATTTTTCACTGGCTAATTAACTCGCTTGTTAACGGAACACCCTTCTCTTTCTCTTCTCCGTTTACGTTCTCTCATTCACTTACTCAATCAGTCACTCATTTACTCACTCATTTACTCACACGTTTACTCACTCACTCAGCTCGTCTGTTTTTCTCTTTTTCTCTCTACTCCTCTGTCTGTTCTTTTCTCTCACAATCAGCCTCTGTCTCTCCCTCTGTTTCACTCCCTCTTAGTCTCTATTTCTACCTGCACCTCTTTATTTCCACCATTATCGTTTTTTTTCTATCAATCTTCCTCCTTCTCTTTCTTTTCCTATCTATTTCCCTCCTTCTCATTCGGTCACACATTTACTCACATTATTTCTCATTCACTCAGCTGATCTTTTTTTCTCTCTTTTTCTTTCTACTCTTCTAATCTCTTCTTTCCTCTCAGCCTTTCTCTCTCCCTCTATTTCACTCCCTCTTAGTCTCTATTTCTACCTACACCTCTTTATTTCTACCATTATCGTTCTTTTCCTATCAATTTTCCTCCTTCTCTTTCTTTTTCTATCGATGTCTCTCCCTCTCATTCAGTCACTCATTTACTCACATGTTTTCTCATTCACTCAGCTGATCTTTTTTTCTCTCTTTTTCTTTCTACTCTTCTAATCTCTTCTTTTCTCTCAGTCTTACAATTAGTCTAACCCTCTGTTTCACTCCCTCTTAGTCTCTGTTTCTACCTCTACCTCTGTATTTCCACTCGTCTCGTTCTTTGTCTATCAATTTTCCTCCTTTTCTTTCTTTTTCCATCTATTTCCCTCCCTTTCAGATTCTCTTTCGGCCTCCATCTCTCGGTCTCCCTCTTTTACTATTTCAGCCTCTTTCTCTCTCTCGGTTGGCCCGTATTGACTTAGGAACAATGAGTTTATTAAGGGTACTGGCACACGAAACTTTTAATTATGTTGTTGAAATTTCCACGAGATGCGGCGCACGCCTTTCCACGAATGCCGCGCTCGATGGAATATTAAAATTTCCATCCGCTGCGAGGACCGCTCTCTGGTCTACCGTGATTGTTCGAGATATTCCGTCGAACGAGACCGTGTCGTTGGGTTAATTAAAAATTAGATTAACCCTCTGGGCAAACGTTCTCTATGCGTCCACTGCGACTAGTCGAGGATGGTCGCCTGGCGATACTTCAAAACAGTCCAGCGCTTATATATACTTAGAATTTCTCCCACGTGAATGCGGTTCTCTCGATGGAAATTTTTGACTTTCCTCTATTAAACAAATTGCAGCAATTAGACAAAGTTCTTCCAACAATTAGACTAATTTGTTTATTAATTATAATTGTTACATAGACGACATCACTGTGTACAACTTCAGTTTTTCTCAAAATCATCTTTGTTTCTTCTCTTTGTATTTTTCAGATTTAACACTAGATTTACGGAGCCAATTTGGCTCATTCAAAATTTGATTGCTATGTATATAGTACATTGGTTGGTTAATTTTTTAATAATAAATCGTTCATTTAAATTTGTTTTGGAATTAATTTCTCTGCAAAAAACTTCAATTTTCTTATATGAGTCAAATTGGCTCACTTTAGAAAAATAGGTATAATCAACATCCGTAAATCTAGTGTTAATTGGTAAGTTCTGTTCATATCAGACTTATCGTTTTAGATGAGTACAGAATTATTGAGTTTATGATATACTGAATAATAATTGAATTGAATCGGAATCCTGTAATTACGAGTTTCAACTATTTTATAACGAAATGCAACAAAGTTTTTCACAGTGAAAAACTTCAATTTAAATCCACTGTTAAATAATTTCAAATCTCCACTTCCTTTTTGCAGAGAAAAAACTGCCAACCCCATTTCATCACGCAACCTCTGCATTTCTCCAGCTGACACTCAAAATTCAAGCCCCAAATTTTAATTCCGCCAACGATTAATCTCTAATTAAAAACCTCCAATCTCGACGGCTTCACTCATTCAATTTTAATCCCCTCACTACCCTTCGCTCTTCCATCACGTTTATTTCCGTCAGCGATTGGATTTACCGAAAAATTGGCGCGTCTCGAGCGTCTACGTCGTGGCAGGGACTATCGGCGACGCACACTTGTTGAACGCGTGGTTTATCTTTGGCCATAGATCACTCAGGGTCTAACGTGTCTTCCGTCGTGCTCTCCTCCCTTATCCGCCTTATTTCTTCGCCTCTTCCACGACGGGACGGTGCTTCGCAAACCTGGCGTGTTCTCCTTGAGAGGACACGCTTTTAGAGATCGTGGTATACACTTGGATACACGAAGTAACACTGTACGTAAGATTCTGCAGGCTGTTTATCGGTGAAAGAATTGTTCGGTTTTATATTTTTTTTCAATTATTACAGTTATTTTGTCTAGGACCTACCGTTTTAGATAGATCTATCAGAACCTAAGGTATGATATATTAAATAAGCTAGAATAAATTTGTTCAAAGTTAGAAGGGATTTCTTCTCGCACGAAGTAATTGGGAGCTCATTAGTTGAATGCTAAAATGAAATATGTAATTTTTTTGTTTCTATTTTAATTGCTGTAATTAGTTTTACTTGGAGTTGCAGCTGTAGGCGGATTTTGAATTGTCGAAGCTACGATATTATTAGATGATGATTTAGGAAAAATTTGTTAGGTGTAATGGGGGATTTGAATCCGGACCCAGTCATTGGTTTATCTTGTTACACACCACACCCTCTATTGAACGTATCCGCAATATTTCTGACTTGGCTCATGGTCTTCCCTTTTTGTAACTCTTTGTTTAGTGTAAGTTGTGGAATTATTTAAGTTTGAGTCTTTTAAAATATTGTAATATTTTTAAAAAAGTATTATTAGTTTCCTGTTGTAATGTTCTGATTTTTGAGTTCGTTGCTTAAACTTGTTCATGTTCTTTTTCATTTTTGACGGTTCTTTTGTTGCACTCGATTATTACGATTCTTTTCATATATTCGCGCAGATGTCTTCGGATTCTTGGGTTCCTTTTACCCGGATTTAAGTGTTCTTCTCTTTGGTTCATGGTTTACTCCTCATTTTTCTTTCCCCCGTGCGTTAGTCATCCCGTATCCGAGTCTTATCCGCTTTAACCTTCTTTCGTTGGCCCTTCTCTTTTCCTCTCGTACATTGTACACCCGAGTTCTTTGCATTTTTATTCCACCCTCTCGTTCTAGTAACTCTTTTTCTCTTATTCCCTCACCCTGTGGTAACTTTGACTTTTTTTTCTCTATCTTTTCCCCAGCCTTCTCCACCTTTTTCTTTTCTACCTCTTCTCCTGCCGTACAAGTTTAAGTCTCCCTTTTTCTACAACCTCTTTCTCTTTCTCACCCTCATCCCTTCCCCCCTTTTCCATAAATGCATATTTTGTTACCTCTTCCTTCCTCCCTTTCCGTCTCTCTTCTGATATTTCCCTCCATAAAATGTGCATTTCTCTTTTCCTCAATAGCTCTACCTTACCCCCTATTTTCCCTCTCCTCCCACTTTCCTACAATACATTTAATTTACTTCTTCCCTTACTCAAGTATTTTTCTACATCCCCTACATCTCTATACTCTATGTCTCCTTCACCTTCTCACTCTATCCTCCTTCATTCTCCCATTCATCCTCATCATCCCCATTCGCTCCTCCTCCTCCTCCTCTTTTACCCTCTACCTTCTTAATCCCCTCTCCACGTATCTCTGTTTCTCCACCTCCTTGATTCTCTCTCCATAGGTATATGTTTCTCTATAAGTACATATCTCTCCACATGCTCTTACCTCTCCAACCCCCACACTCCTGTCTCTTTTTCTTTTCTCTTTACGTCTACCCTTCATCCTCCTCTTCCGCCCCCTCTAAATCTATCGTTCTCTCCACCTTTTCGATTCTCTCACCATAAGTACATACATACGTGTTTCTCTATAAGTACATATCTCTCTGTATTCTCTCTCTCTCTCTCTCTTTCTCTCTCAACCTTCCAGGCTCCATCCCCCTCTAAATCTATCGTTCTCTCCACCTTTTCGATTCTCTCACCATAAGTACATACATACGTGTTTCTCTATAAGTACATATCTCTCTGTATTCTCTCTCTCTCTCTTTCTCTCTCAACCTTCCAGGCTCCATCCCCCTCTAAATCTATCGTTCTCTCCACCTCTTCGATTCTCTCACCACAGGTACATACAATACATGTTTCTCTATAAGTACATATCTCTGCATTCTCTGTCTCACATAGACATTCTCTCTCTCTCTCTCTCTCTCTCTCTCTCTCTCTCTCTAGTATCCAAACGCCATCCCCTTCTAAGTCTATCGTTCTCTCCACCTCTTCGATTCTCTCACCATAGGTACTTACAATACATGTTTCTCTATAAGTAGATATCTCTGCATTCTCTCTCTCTCGCACAGATACTCTCTTTGTCTCTCTCTCTCTCTCTCTCTCTCTCTCTCTCTCCAGCATCCAAACGCCATCCCCCTCGAAATCTATCGTTTTCTCCACCTCTTCGATTCTCTCACCATAGGTACTTACATACATGTTTCTGTATAAGTACATATTTCTCTGCATTCTCTCTCTCTCTCTCTCTGCAGCATCCAGTCGCCATCCCCCCTCCCTCGGTCTCTCTATCCAGCCCTGTGTCCCGGTATCTCCGTGGCCATAAATTACGCTCTCCTTTTATTTGCAGGAGCGCCGAACTTAAGTAACTAGATCCGAACTCGGGTACGAGGGGTTAAACGGCCGCGTTCCTCCTTATACGGGGCTGCGATACGCGGCGTAGTTGACCCTCGGCCACCCTCGGCCACTCTCATTCCGAGCAGATGCAATTGCGTTGTCCCGCGGGGGCGAGCGTGTCGGCCAGCCGGACCAAGGGGTCCAATAATGGCGGCTTGAATAATACAAGGGACACGGGGACCCCGGTGCCCCGGAACCGCGCCGCGGGGAAGCTTCCACAGAGTCAAGTCGTTCTCGCCGCCATCTTACCTTCTATTCATCTTGAATTTCATGCTACGATTCTCTGACTGTTCTTAACCGGTGGAAGGGAGGAATGAAAGTGCTTTATTGCGCGACGACTCGTACAGGCTGTGAACGAACGGTTAAATTGGGTGAAGATTGAGCGTCGTCGATGACGAGGACTGACGGACTGGTCTTTTTGAGTTGTCGATATGGCGTAGATCTTTTTTGAACACTTTATATCTCAGCTTTTTAACATAGATCTTTTGTTTTTTTTCGTAGCCATTGACAGTAGACTTAACACTAAACCTACCAAGACGGGCATAATGACCGGTTCTCAATTTTTTCAAAAAACTACTTAAATTGATCGGAGTGCCGTGAAGTAAAAATTCTACTTCTACCATATAAAGCCTAAATTAGTTAATTAATTAATCCTTTCGCTTCTTGATTTATCTTTTTCCAAAGTACTTGTTCAATAAATCTAAATTTTAGTAGATATAACGTCAGTAGTTTTAGTGTTAAGAGCGTGAAATCTGTTACTCTGCAATATATTAAATAAAGATTTTGGAAAAATCAAATTTTTAGGGATATATCTACTATATTCCTTCTCCGTAAGTTTTAGAAATCTTTATAGGAAATATAGGAACCCGGTTATTTGACGGCTTCCGTAAATCTAGTGTTAACATCTACCAGTGTGCTTCTCCGGAAATAAGACTTAGACTTATATTAATTTTAGAAAACTCACTAAGGCTCATTTTCGGGGTAACATATTTGCAGGAAGAAAGTCCAAAGGGTGAAGAACAGTCTTCTGTTTTCATGGAAAAGGAAATAATTGTAGATGTAACGGACGCGAGACTATGATATTGTAGAAAAGACATACAGGAATATTTGAAGATATTAATGATTCACATCAATTAATGGAGCTCCTAGATTCCATTAAAGGATCCTAAAGACTTCATTAACCATTTGCGCTATATAGACGTGCCACGCGCGTCGAGATACTTTTGTTACAAAACCGCCAGCTACGTGTATACCACGTCGATAGCCATTTGTTGTATAAACAAAATGGACCAACAATTAGATCGGCTAACAATTAGATCGTTCATTATTCTAGCTACAGTTCCAGTTCCTTACCGCATATTATATTGTAGAGCGCGGCACGGCTACCGAAATTTAAATCATACCACAAGTTGCTAAAACTCCTACACATCAAGATTTACATCTGCGCAAAGAAACCTCGACTTCAAGAAATTTCTTAGTAAAAGAACACATATGATTAACGCACAAAAACATTCTCCCCACAGACTCCCTTACTCTCGCAAAAATCACAACACTACCAACAAATTCTTTCCAATCTTCTGAATGTCTCTTCCTCATAAATCCCCCCCAAAACAACGTATCACAAAAGAGATGCCACTTAACTCCAGAAGCAAGGTATATAAGCAACCGAAACCCGGAGATATACGAAAAGAGGAGCAGTCTCATCGAGTCTGGGTATTCCCAACGACCTTCCTCCCCCGCAGAGATTAGAAAACCATAGGAAAAGTCCGTCCGGCTTACGTTGCGTACATTCGTCGGTTGCTCGTTGGCTCGAAAGGGATAGGGTAGAGAAAATGGTCGAGAGTCGACAATCCCGTGGCCTGACATAAATTAGTCGTGGGTTAAATCCCGGTCTAATCCATCATAAATAACTCCGTGCAGATGCGTGTATATGCCCGCGTACGGGGATCCCGTCCCCTAAATTATTTCGAAAAGATCGCAGCCCACGTGCTGCATCAACGCGCGTCTGCTGCCTCCGCCTCTATAATGCGCGCCTCTATGCATCGTCGAGTGCTTAACCACCTGCCAAATGTACGAGGATTCTTTAATCCCCATTGACAATTTGTCCGCCTCTGCCTGCGTAAACACTTGCCGGGGTAAAACGGTGAAAAATTGCGAGCCAAGTTCCGCGGGGTTCGTTTCGTCGAAACTGCATCGTGGTATTGTATACCATGATTCTTTTTTTCGTTTTAAGTTTTGGGTGGGTCAGTTTGAGAATTTTAAATGTCTAGAGTTTTTGTTGATGGGTTACCTTTATATTAGTTTCTGGATGTTTGGCGATTTTGCAGATTTAAGGCGGGAGTTTCTTCTCGAATCAACCTAACGCTATAACTGTACCCAAAAAGTGTAGAGAAAGAATGTGAATTATCTTTTAACCCTTAAATTCGCGGAATTGCATTTCTGCAACATAGTAATTCTATGAGAATAAAAAAAAATTTGAACGGATTACGGTTTCTGAACGAACTTTGTCATAGATAGACTGCGGATGTTTATGCAAATTTCGAGTTTCACAAATGCAGGTGAGACAGAAAACACAACAAATGCCATACTTTGGATATTTTAGATATATTTTCATATTATGTTCTTTTTGTATATTTTAGTCGTATTTAATTTGTCATAAATGCATACAAATCCGCAGTCTAGTCATAGACTATAGTGTACTTTGTAAATTTTTGACAGCTGCAGTGGCACCAACTTTCAAATGTTTTAATTATTTGTCAGTTTTAGCGGGTTTTCATCGGCGCGGAAAAAAGTGAAATTGGAATAACTTTCCTCGGTCTTTGTTATAATAGAGAAAATAACTGTTTTTATAACTATCATAATAAATAGAACTATAATTAAGTACTGAAATATCTTTTTATTCTATTAACATGAGTCAATAATTCCCCATACATCTGCTTACCTAGGAACGCGCAGTGTTGCATAAATGCAACAAAGGGTTTTCAAGTAATTTAGAAGCTGAATTCTTTCAAAAGAACTTTTAAACATTTTTCCTATAATCTAAACTATTTATGGATATTAAAAACATTTTTTCTGATTAAAAAAATAAAATCGCGCATTTAAGGGTTAAGACTTACTCGCAAATGTACGTTATAGAATCAATAATTCGACGAATTTAAGTCCACAGATCGCCGACCCAATCGTAGCAGCTAACCTTGACAATTATAAAATAAAATTTCCACCGCCTCTCAAAACTTAATCGTAAATGTAACACAGCAAGTTAGCCGATCCAAATCTACAAATTTCAGATTAACCGATTGCAAACACTCACTTCCAAAAATACAAAAAAATGTCCTCACCACCCAGATATTCTATGGGTCTCATCTTCTTATGAGTTCTTTCGTCGAGGTTTATTTTTCTAAATTTTTTTCCTCGAGACAAAACTGGCCCAAACGAGATGTTTCCCTTATGTATTTGTTAAAGTTCACTACTATGTTATGTAATCTTGTGATTGAAAAACATGTATATATACTCTCGTGCGTAAGGGCATTTGTATTTTCTTTTTGTGAATAAATTTATTATTATTATTATTATTATTATCTTCTTATGAGAATCTCAAACATCCACTTCACTCCAGACCAGTAGACACATGTCGTCAACATAAAGCTCCAAATCTTACCCCAAATCATTGCCAACAATCAAACTCCAAAATCCAGCGTGCATTCCTCTCCAGGGCGAGGTAGACAATCGAACCGGCCCTGGACGGTTGTGCACATTTCGCGAAAGCTAAATCCATCGTGGTCATACCGTCGGGAAAGTGTTTCCCCGTCGTCGCTCGACGCATCTCGTATCTTTAATATTAATGGAGAAGTTAGTAGAGACACCCTCCTCGCCGTTGAGCAACGCTCGTCCGTCGTTACGAGTGTGAGGACGCGTGATTCTCCACGTGAGCGTA
The DNA here is from genome assembly GCA_910591515.1 of Cerceris rybyensis. Classification (NCBI taxonomy): domain Eukaryota; kingdom Metazoa; phylum Arthropoda; class Insecta; order Hymenoptera; family Crabronidae; genus Cerceris; species Cerceris rybyensis. Next base: position 15,773,645 of record OU342790.1, read on the forward strand.
ATATTTGCGGGCAAAAGTTCACCATTGGTCACATGCCGGCCTTTTTTTCTCCTCGCTGAATAACTTGGGGGAAATTTTGATTTCTGAGGCCATCTTCGGCAGCGTGGTTTTGGATTTTTATCTTTACCGCGAACACGGGACATCGAGGACCGGGAGAATCTGAGGTGTGGTTTGTTATTTTTAACCCTTTTGTCGGCGAAGTTGGGGATGCACGCCCTCGTGTGTCCATTGACACGTGCGAGAGGCGGACATATACGCCCTGATTAAATTTCAGTTTGTTAGTGGCGGATGTTTTTTTGGGAAGGCGTTGCATTATTAGATGGAGCGTCGGGTGAAGTAAGAATCTTAATTCTTCGGTTAAGTTTTTTGACGGTAGTAGGTTGTTTCTGTGAAAATAGTGTCTTGGACAGGTAGAGATTGGGAATTGTTCGCTGCAAATAATAAATAAGCTTTTATTAAATTTTCATTTATTAGAGGTGTTTTTTTAGTTATATAAAGTAATGAATTGTTTGTTACTTAGGCGTTGTCGAAAAGGAACAATGTTAATAGTTGAGTTAATTTCTTTGATGGTAGCAGGGTGTTTCTGTGGTAGGAGCAATACTGATTGGAAATTATTTGAGTAACGAATAAATTGATTTTTATCCAATTTTAGCTTATTAACTCCTTCGGATCCTGTGCACATTGTAATGTACATACATAATACTTTTCGTACTGTATTTTATTACGTATAAGTTTAAACTTAGTTTCAACACCTTTTAAATTCTCTTTTTTATACAAATATTTCTCAGGATCTCTTTAACGTTACAAATTTTGCGTAAGGACCATATCTATATTAAAATGTACATTTACAAATTATAAATAAATATTTTCTTAAACGAAAAAAAAAATCGTGTCTGAAGGGGTTAAGGGCGGTTGCTTTTAGCGAGGTGTTACATGAAGCAGTAGAGCATTTGGTAAATCAAGAATGACGAAGGTCCAGTTCCTTCTTTTTGTCATTTATAATTACTTTAGGACGTTAACAGCGATGTTTCTTATTAAAAAGCTTAACATCGTATGTAGCGCCGACTGTTTCTTCAATGAACTAGGAAAGTAGAGTCCCGGCGACTCTCAACTTTCGCACAATTCGCTATTTCGCACATTTTTCAAAATTCAATTTTTTCAAGATTTTTGTCGCTATTTCAAAAATTGCTTCTATGCAGTCAGTCCCTCGGAGTGAGATGCCCAAATACAACATTAGAGGACGCTGAGGTTCTTTACTATTGTAATGTTGTCTCTAGTATTACCTACTAGATGTTGAAAAATCTTAACATTACAAAGAATCCATATTAATCCTTTGCGGACGGAGACATTTTTGACTAATGAGAGATAATCATTTATTTGGCGATTCAAACTCGCCGTTTAAGTAAAAAGTTAGAATATTAATGTACTAGCTGAAAGTTCCCGTGCTTCGCTACGGTTTAATATCATTAGGATTAAGGACTACTTACATTAGTAGAAGTTAAGTTTAACGTTGATACCCTAGAAGGAATGCTCATGCAAAATTTCAATTTTTTAGGTCACGTAGTTTCGGCTCTGCGTTGATGAGTTTGCTCCATACTTTAACCCCCCAAAACCCCCCCTAAAATTTCGAATTTTTCAAAACCCTTTCTTAGTGAGCACCTAAGACCCAAGGGGAAGGTATGTTCCAAATTTCATTGCAATCCGTTCTGTGATTTTTGAGATTTCGTGATGAGTGGATGAATGAGTCAGTCAGTCAGTGGTATTTGAGCTTTATATAATAGAATAGAAATTATAAATTACTATTTGTCTAATCATATTCCAAAGGCTGAATTTCAATTTTTGAACTTCAATCGCGCATACATGCGACAATATATTCAAATTGAATTTTTTCTCAGGCCACATATATACGTCGCTGGTCCGCAAAGGGTAAATATGCAACTTTTAATATTTTTCGTATATCCCTCTACTTTCGAACATTCAACATTCGCACACATTTTCAGGAACCAATTATGTGCGAAAGTCGAGGGCCGCCTGTGTCTCAACAACGTTGAATATCTGTTTCATGCATTGATTGATGTCTCTCATTGTTCGTCTCTCACTCAAAGATTAGAGGCAAAATCAGCTTTTTGTTGCATTTTGTTAAATAAAACCGTTTCAATATACCATAATAACATCGCTGACTGCAATCTATTTGCAGTAGAAATACTATCCTGTCTAAAAGATCTCGCCTACCGTTTGAATTGATCAAAATACATGACAAACCTTTCCAATCGAACGTCTAAACACGTTCGTCAGTTTGCAAAGCCATGTAATTCGAGATTCTCATATTCACGACTCTGATTCGGGCAGATCGTATGTTAATACCATTAGGGGCAGAGCGCAATGGTGATTCAGAAATCGGCGACGATTAATATTCAACTTTCGCCTGCGAAATAGATCTGCGTTTGTTTGCAACGTAGCCGGGTGTGCATGATTGCATTGTACTGTGCGGAGCTGAAAAGATGGTAAAGTGCTTTGATTGGCTTCAGTTACCAAGACGATCTTCGTGAGTCATCATACAAAAAGGGAACACTTATAATTTTTTACATATCTTTCTTCACAGTTTGACTATAATTGATACTCTCAATTCGCCTAGTAGCTACCGTCCTAACTCTAAATTTGGTTCTCTCAGCTAAAATGTTTTGGCTCTTTGGGCTAACGAGAATAATTAAATTTTACTTTAAAAAAATGTTGTTTTAACACTTTACCGACCGGTATTTTTTTAACATCCTACCCCCTTCTGACCGATCACTTGGTCACAAATACTTCCTTGATACAGATATCTATTCGAAAATTACAAATTTTCGTCACTGAATCCTTAACAGAGATAACCGCAATGATAAATGATAATTTATTAATTGGAGTGGCAACCAATTAATTAGTTAAAAGTTCAAAGGCGTTGGATCGGGTGAAGTGTTAACATGAAAATTAAAATTACAGCACTATATTTGATTATTTGATAGCTCAACTCTTTGTAATATTCAGGAAATAAAATAGAAAAATGGCACTGTACTAAAAGAAGAGGGTGATAACTTAGAAATATCTATCAGAAGTAGGAATTGATCTTAATTTTTGTCACCCCCTAATGTTCCGACCACCAACTTTGCAGCTCCTGATAGTACAGGCATAGGAATAGATTCGACGTCAAATTGCACCACGTCGCAAGCAAAATTGCACGCATCAATTATTACGCGTATGATTTACCCTTCGCCGAAAAATAAAGCCCCGCCAAATAATTGTGTGTCATGCATGAAAGATTATCTTTTATCCCTAAAGCGCACGTAAAATAAATCTACCCGTGAATATTTATGGACGCTTACTGACTTCGCCTCTGACGCTTCTCGATCCTCATTCTTTGTCTCTTCTCTCTTTTTCTCCTAACAATGTTGCTGATCCCATTTGTGTTCCTTCAAGATACTAAATGTATATACGTGCGTTATAAGCAAAAAAAATGAAGTTCCAAAAATAGACTACATTCTTTGCAAAGTTAGGATTTTTTAATATTGATATAGCTTACTCTTTAGTTGAATCAGATGTTTACTCTAACAATCTTTCATCCGGTTCGTAAAAAAAATGAAAATTACTAACTTGTTTGAAAAGTTTGGTACTTGAAACAGTAACGAGAACTGTCCACAGATCTTCTGTGATCAGATCGACGTCTCATACTTTACATGCTCAACATTTGGAATAGAAATATAATTAATAAGAAGAAATGAGAGGTGAAACAGATCATTGATATAGTAATTTATATTTTATAAGATCGGCGTAAAATCTCTGCCGTATAGTTCCCCTTAATAATAAGTTAATTAGAAAATAAGTACTCTAGAAAAAAAATCAAAAGGTGAAAAAAGATGATTAATTAAGTAATATAGCATTTGCTAAATTAAAATGAAATAATCACTGCATGAGTATTCTACAAATTCGAAGAATTTAAAAAAGATAGAAACAGGTCCTTTTAACCCATTTGCGTCATAAGCTCATAAATGCGCGCACTTTTTCTGGTCACTATCATTGAAACGCAATTATGCGTTCACATTGTGATCGAATAGCATCACATATGAATAGTTTAAATTATTTATACAACATTCGTCGATTTAAGTACAACATCACTTTTTGAAATACTGTTAGGCTTAGACTTAACACTTGACCGACCGGTACTTTTTTAACATCCTACCCACTTCTGATCGGTCACTTGCCCGCAAATATTTCCCTGATACTGATATCTCTTCAAAAATTGCAAAGTTTCTTCACTGAGTCCCTGGCACAGTTAACCACAATAATAAATAATAATTTATTAACTGCCGTAGCAACAAATTAATAAGTTAAATGTCCAAAAGTGTTGGGCCCGTAAAGCCCATTAATCGGTTCCCGGTCGATAAACTGTTAATATGAAGAAATTTGACAGTAAAGATATATTTTTGAACTTGTCATATGATGCAAATGGGTTAACAGCCTCGTTAGTGCCAGTGTTAAAACGAAATTCCTCTTCACAAAATCTCAACGATCCAAGTCAACGTCCGCACAACCACCCAAATCGGAAGTGCCCCGGTACCAATGCAGAAAACGTCATTCCATCTTATTTTCTCGATCGAATCACTGCATTTTTAAGGATCGACGAATTCTTCAGTCCTCTCCGAGGAATGATTTGAAAAATATTTCCCGTGGAGTCTATCGCGACCGAAGTTTTTCGAAATCCACTCGAGCCGACTCGATTGCGATAATACAAAACGGGCCTACCTTATTCCTCTTTTTTCCCTCGAACCATTACGGCAGGCCGTAGAAGCAGGTAAAAGTTCGAACCTTTTTCTTTCCATGGCCTCTTACCCTCGAGCAAGCACGGCTTGCGAGCACGACGAGCAAATACCAACTGTTTTTTCAACGTGCTGCATATTACCGTGTTCATTTCTCTCGTATCGATTAACGTTCAATTAATTTTTTTCTTCCCATGACTCTTGGGTACCCTGGAAAATTTGGAGTTGAGCCCGTAGAAGAATCGAATTTTTTTTCTTGCCTCTAAAAATTAATTGAGGCATTGGATATTGGTGTATGTCAATAAGAGATGTTTTGAGGGAACGGAATATTTTATAGAATCATTTGCAACGAAAATTTTAGAAGCTTGAAGGTGAAGTTAATCGTTTAGATAATTAATAAAATTATACGGGGGAATGAAAAGGTAGAGTATATTTATCATGGAATTTTGAGGAATTAGATGACTCCAGTAAATATTTTTTTATCTTACAATTAGATTCGATCAAAGTGTTTGGAACAAACAGTTGGCAATTTTTTCGAAAATGTTTTAAATGGTAGGATGCAGTTAATTTAATTTAATTTTGTTTTACAATTCTAAAATGTAAGAGATTAACCCCTTGCCGTGCCATTTCTTTTGTGACTGAATTTGCAAGAACTTTGTATTAATTAGCGAAATAACAATCTAGCCCCTAATTTCAGATATGATATATGACTTAACATAATATTGAATAGTACAGAATTTATTTTATTTTATCAGGACCCACTGATATTTTTAATTTAATAATTTTTTTAGCATTTCAAAATTGACTATTCCATTTATCGCGTCACGAGCAACACTCGTTATTGTACGGTAAGGGGTTAAATGTACGAATTGTTTTCAACCCTTCTTAAACTCATGTTAATCATAGATAGGTTTAGTAATTATTATATAATTTCATTAAAGACTTTGATGATTTCTATCTGTCTTCGTTGATTGATATCAATGGAGCGAGCAGAAGAACGAAGTTCCAATTTCCAAATACCTCTTCCATTTTGAAATATGGGCGGAAGCAAAGAATATTTGATTACGCGATAGTATCTTTTTATGTTGATACGATAGATGACTTTGATTCTAATTTTAAATAGTCATGAGATTCGAACACATTTACGTTACCACCCAGCCGACCTACATGATACAGCTCTCCGAGGGTGGCAGAACCTTCTGCCCCTAGGAAACGAAGAAAATAAAAATCACAAGAAAATCGAACCTCCCCCTGTAATATAGCAAAAAATATAGGTACTCAAATTCGCAAACCTTTGCAATATCATTATACCAACAACTACAAGGGTGTCATCCCCTATTTTCTCCAAAGATTCCATAATTTAATTATTCTGTCTTTCCCATCAACAATGTGTATGTATGAACGTAGTTGTTTTTAAATCGAAGATGTTATTTTGTAAGGGAAAATGCACGGAAATATAATATACGGTTGACACATGTGCGTAGCGAGAACATGCGAGCGATTTGTTTGACCAAAGCTTTGAGTGGACCGAAGTTGCTGAATTGTGTGAAAAATATTATAGATGTGTATACCCAATAAAAACATGGGGGGAGTGTGGGTGTGTGTGTGTGTGATAATTGAGAAAGGTCTAGAGAAGAACGGATGACGAGTGAACGATTACGAAATCTACTTATACTTTTTATATTAATTATAGGAATATATCTCACTAAATATATTATATATTATAATCTTCCGATTCTTTCCATCAAAAGTTCCAACAAACAATTAACTTGAAATTCCTAACCATCCACCCCCACCCAAAAGAAAAGCACAGACCCCCGATATCCAACCAGTAAAAAAGCACATATCTATTTTTCCTCCCTCCGAACTTAAAATTCCCAGAGAATTGTGCGGTATCCACGAGGACACTTAAGAATAATACCCATCAGCGAGAATATACGACGGGTGGCAGAGTCCATTTTCCCCGAGGCAGGTCGTACTCTAGTGAAAAAACTGAAGCGAAAACAGTAAGGAGTAAATGCACACATTTGCCAGACAAATTGACCACTTCCACGTCAGGCTGACCCTATAGAGGCGGGCAGTCGAGCATGCACGTAGGCGATGTAGGTATATAGGTAGACCGAAGGCAGCCGGAGGAGCCCATTACGCGGTGCGTATACGCGTATGGGGTGGCCTTTTTTTCATGGCAAGGTGATTTCCGTTCGGTTCGTTCCCGTGACTCACGGTCGACCGAGGGAACGAGGAAAAGAAGGAGGCCTCGATCGAATGCACGCTGCGATAGGTATCCTCTTTGTTGTCGGAGGTATATGCTCGGCTAGAGCGATCGCGCTACTACACGCACATTTTTTCTCTCTTTTTCTCTCTCCGATTCTCTCGTTTTCTCTCCTTCTCTCGAACCAAGAGAGCCGAAGAAACTTAAAGGAAATGAGAGAAAGAAAAAAATCAATCCTCCCCCTAGAGGCTCTCTCTTCTCTCTCCGTGTCCTCTCCCTCTATTTTTTTCTCCCAGCCCTCCCTTCCTCGATCTCTTCATTTTCTCCGGCATTGTAGTCGTCGAATCGGCACGAAACTAACGAGAAGGAGACGGCGAATCGCGGTAACTGGGGCGTAATGGGGGCACGAGGGAGGGAAAAAATAAAGGGGGGTAGGTAAGGGATGGAAGAGAAGCAGAGATGTAGGAGAAAGAGCAAGAGGGAGGGAAAGAAAGAAAAAATGGAGAGTACTCTTGATTTGCCGGTAGCTCGATTTTCGTGGTCGACCTTTTGTCAGGGGCTCTCGCTCCTCGCGGTGAAAAAGGGGGGCACACGATGGAGGCGGTGTACGAGAGGTATGCGCGCGTAGAAGTAGGGGAAGGTGAGGAGGGTGAGCCAAGAGGGAGAGGGGTTGGAAAAAATGGCGAATCTCACTAACAAGCTTTCGAGCTTGTGGGAAACAAGCTCGAGGCTGGTCTCCTCGTTCGAGTACACTCGAGCGGAGAAAAGCCGAGCGTGCAGGCGCGTGTGGTCTTTCTCCCTTTTTCTTTTTCTCTTTCTCCTTCTCTCTCTCTCTCTCTCTCTCGCGATCTTTCTCTTCTCTCGTCGACTCTCTCCGGATCTCTCTGGTTCTCCGTTGCTCTTTAGCCGCATATCACGTATGCTGTTACAGCGGCGCTCGAGCGACTTTGAGGATCCTCGAGCGCTCCACCCTTTACGCCGCGCTGCTCTCTCGAAAATCCAACCCTTTTTGGGTCGAACGACCAATCGCTGCTAGTTCCTAGGTGTATCATCCGCTCCGTGTCGCCTCTCTCTCGTTGCTCGTGGCCTCGCGCGTTCTCCGCTCGAAATTCTATTTCCCCTTTGAGTGTCTACGCCCGCGAGTGGCTTCTTCGTTTTCCTCTTCTGCTCCACTCGTTCGGAGTACCTCTTTCCTTCTTTCTCCTTTTCTCTCTTCTCGTTTCCTTTCCTCTTCGTCTTCCTCTCTCTCTCTCTCTCTTGGAACGAACAACCACGATTGCTTCTCGACTCGGTGTACTTGCGCCCTTTGCCTCTCTCGTTTCACCCTCGACGAACTTCTCGAAGTCGAGGGTACCTCGTGGTATCCCTCGTCCCTTGCCTCTTTTCTAATATCTCTAGCATTTTCTCTCCCCTTGGCTTGGGTACTTTTAACGAGCTCGATTACGGGGCTCTTATCTTCCAATTTTTTTCCTCAAAATTTCTCAACTACTCTTTATTATCGTGATTGTTGCACCGTTTCTTTGACCCCGTTCGTGGGGCTGTTGTTCTTCGGTGTTCCTCCCCTTCGAACTTGCTCTTCCGGGTTTATATTTCGGCTTCGAAGTGGTACTTGTTGTCGGTGTAGTCGAAATCTTGAGAAATTGTACCTTTCGATGAGGTCATTATGGATAGAGTATTATTTTGTATATTTGCCAGCTCAAATTTGCATCTCTCGAGAGCTTACTTGAGTAGTATAAGAGTATCATTTAGATGACATTTTTTAAGGATATGGGAAGATTTCTTTAGGGGTTATGACAAGTGTGGGGTTGAAGGTTTGGACTTCCACTTATTAAGTTCAATTTTTCGATAACTGAATTACTACTTAATAGTATAATTTAAGAAACATTCCCCAGAAGTGACGAGTCCTAGCCTTCAGCTTCTTACAACCCCCTACCTCCTATGGTCATTTCTAGGACTACCGTCTTTAGGACCTACTGTCTTAGGTGGGTTCCAAATTACGGAGGCCATCACATATTTAATAACAACTTCGCACAAGTTTCTTAAAAGTGGCAAAGTTGTATTAGATGTCGGATTCACCAATTACGAGTTCTACCCTTCAGCTTCTTAACCCCTTGCACAACCGACAAACTCGCAAGAATCCATACCGAAACCAAACGCCCGATATACGATAACTTGCGACTAACGAAGATTATCGCGCTAGTATTTACTTCACACAATGGAGCATTTGTGAAACTCAAATGAATTTAAATCAAAGTCTAAAATTAATAATCCTGAATGGGAACACACGATCTCATTCGAAATATTAATACTCGGCTCGAAATTAAGACCACGAGTCAGACTCGTGATATTCAAGTTTGGCCTAAAATTTTCATCACGAGTCAGACTCGAGAAAATAGTGCAAGGGGTTAACCACCACATCCGCAAAGAATACTCGAGCTCAGAATTGCTAATTTAGACATCTAAGTTTCACATCTTCCTCCCTATAAGTTAATATCTTCCTCCACAGCGTTTAACACTAGAACGACTAAGCAAGTCAAAATGACTTATTTACAATTTTTTCCAATAATTCCCTAAGTTTATAGGAGACTCCTAGACTAGAAATTCTAAGGTGGTCGTATAAAACACAGATTTCCGAACCGATCATATTTTCCACCTCTTGATTCCCCTTTTTTCAAAGTACTTATTTAATATACTTAGATATCATAGATTTAACGCCAGTCGTTCTAGTGTTAAATTTCCGATCACCTTCGACCACCCCATCAGTGCATCCTCCCTCCTCCCTCTTTCTTGCAGTTCCTTTTTACTTTCTTCTCAGCAACTGCACTTTTCATTCTCCCATTATACATATTCCTACAAGTAGAATTTGATCTCAAATATTTTTACAGCCCCATAAAAACCAAAATAATCGTAGCTCCATGCTTCGTATCAGTTTCAAAGAATCTTAAACACCTATCGGCTCGCATTTTCACGTCCGATTTCCGTGGATTACGGTACTCGAATACCGTAGATACATCGGGGTACGTTTCAAGTGGATCAAATCGAAATACATTACCTTAAGTCGCCAGCGAACCGTAAAATGACGAAGCAACACTTTCGCTGGCTGCTTTGGGTTTCGTATGAAACTTACCGTTCCTTTTCTCCTATTATGCCTGTCCTAAGCTATTATTCACGGATAGGCGAAACGACTTTCGACGATCGGGCAAATTGTGCCGGGTATCTGTACGATCGAATCTCGTGTTGTAAACGCGGCATAAAGCCTCGTCTTTGTGGGATAAAACGTCTCGGTTGATCAGCTTCGAAGAAATTAAGCTCCAGTAAACATTATCTACGATGAAAAACTAAAAGAATTTATCGGCCAGTGACCACATTCTCATGACTGACAGTCAATATTGAGGATCGGCATTGATCCTCACATTTAAACTAATTAATATGTATTCTGTGAAATTTTTCACCATTAGTAATATCTACAGTGTGGAAGTTACACATAGAAAAAGGTACAAAGCAGTTGATGGATTCCAAAGGCAAAATTAAGTCCATAGAAAATTCATTACAATAGAGTTCTATAGAGAACGTATCTTAATGTAAAGTAAAAAAATATTTTGCAATTAGTAGGCTCTATTTTAACACTAGATTTACAGATGTTGATATACCTATTTTTCTAAAGTGAGCCAATTTGATTCATACAAGACAATTAAAATTTTTCGCACAGAAAATAGTTAAAAATTAATTGAAATGAAAGATCTATTACTAAAAAATTATCAAACCAATGAATTATATATATAGTCATTAAATTTCGAATGAGCCAAATTGGCTCCGTAAATTTAGTGTTAATTTCCTATTGGTTCAAAGAAATTTAAAAAAATTATTGTTTACTATACCATAGATTCTATGCCTTGAAAACAGTCTGAAACATTAAGTCTTGGCAAAAATAACCATAATAGTCGAGACTAAAGAAAGAAAGAATGAAAGAAAGAAAGAAAGAAATCTCGCTTCTGGTAAAACCAGCATCGCCTAGGTAATCGTTGGTCGTTGAAATTGCTTTCGGGCGACTCTAATTTCGTGTACGGTCGGAAGCCATTGTTCGAAGGGAAGGCTAAGTCTCGTTTCCACGGTGTGCCGTGACGGAACGGACTTACGGGGTCCTAACGGTGGACGGTGAAGTATGCGGTAACAGGCTGAGCCATGGTTTCTTCCGATGAAATTTAAATGTGCCTTGAAACGGACTATTTGTAAAAGTTTTTCCCAATTGTCAATTGTACTTCGTACAATACGTTAAAACGCATTGAAATTTATTAGTCCCAGAAACGGAAGACGACTTTATACAAAAGAAGAGCATCAGCTTTTCTTCGGTGTTCCATTACTACCCGTTCTATCCGAGATTGAAGAAGAAAATTTCTCAACCCTTAGAAAATTAATGAAACCTTGAAAAATACATTTTTCCTGCAGAACATTGAGAACTTAAGCTCGTTGCCCACGAACAAGTGTACGATACCCGAGTCGAAATATTGAACCTATTTTCATGGTATTTACTCCTATTTAAACCTAATATGATACTTTTCAATATTGAAACTTATAATTTAAACCTGTAACTCCTTCTCAGTAAAATGATACTTTTCCCAAGTCGAAATATTGAACCTCATTTGAGCCTTTTACTACCCAATCCAGTACTGGATAAGATGTAAATCCTCAACGGAGATTGAAATTGACGTCCTATTTTACGCCTTAAGATAGTTCTAGGCACTTATCATTTTTCGATTGATTTCCTTAAAATTTTGAAAATATATTCTTCATGATATTTCATAATTATAAGCGGAATCTCAACGAGTTCGTCCACGCGGTTTATGAATAAATCGTGTTTAAAAATAACATATTTAACATGGGCCTTATGGATAAAAATTTTTGCTGAGTCCGTAAAATCTTTTTTTATTTTTCTAATGGAAAAACGAGTCGATGGATTCTAATAAAAAATTAGCAATATATTATTTTATGCTTTTGGAATATTATTGGATTTTTTCATAATTTTTTACCTCATAGTTATAGAGAAAGATGTCTTTTAATGTCTAAAAAGTGAATGAAATGACCTCTGTGAAGTTAATCCCTGCATTAATTCTTACGCAATTTTTTTCATTTCTAATGAAAAAAGAAATTTTTAGTTCTGAATCCAGCTAGAACTACCTTAAGATGGCATAAAGGGAAATTTGTGCCACTTTTAGGCGCTAAATAGGATCTTATTTGACATTGAATTTAAACTTATTTTTGTACTTTTAACCCTTTGCGGACGGAGGCATGTTTGAATATCGAGAAACAATTAATTATTTAGCGATGAAAAAACACTTTTCATCGGAAAGACAATCTGTTAATGTATACAAGTTGAAATTTACACTTTGTAAAATAATATTTCAACGATTATATTTTAATTTTTCAACTCTAACCGTTTATATATGCACCGATAAACTATAACCAATTTTTTTCTCAGGGCGGCTATATTCGCCTGTCGTCCGCAAAGGGTTAATTCCTAAATGTTGCGTAATAAAAGGTTCAAAGGTTCAATATTTCGACTCGGTTAGTAATCGACCGATTTTATTTCCAAAATATTTTCCATATTTTTTTTTCAAATTTGACACAGTATTTTTCAATCTTGACTTACAGTTTCTTTAAATTTTCTATCACACTTTATCTCACACGTTGCCTTAAACTTTGCCTCAAATTTTTCCTCACTGTTTTCCTTAGACCATCTCAAAGTTCACCGCACGTCAAATAAAAAAAAAAGAACAGCAGGAAGGAAGGAAGGAAACAGGTCGACTGATGTTCTTCAATCTTTCCGATATCACCGGATCAAAGCTGGCTTCCATTGATAGCTCAAATCGGTATCAACCTCCGAACATTAACGTTCTTTCATCGTCGCCGTTCGAGCGTCCCGTTCGTCCTCTGTCGTGCAATCGTGTCTGGATTAAAAGCGACAAAACGCAGAGAAAAGGGAAAGAGAAGAGACGGATATCGCGAACGAGAGAAGCCATGCAACGAACTCAAAGAGAGAGAAAGAGAGAGAGCAAGAGGATACGTTTCCTCGGGGGAACTCGCCTCCTGTCCTCACCGTTTCTTTTCTACGATTTGTTTCTCTACTTTCATCCATGACCTCAGAGTTTTTTCTCTTTTCGTGGGCCTTCGTGTCATCGTTGAAAGTATCGCTGAAGTTTCCTTTTACTCTTCTCTCTCTGTTCTTCGTGTCGATCGGACGAAAATCTGCTGTGAGAATGGGGTTGGACTTTTTCTATACCATCATTTTCAACTTTAATTTCCATGGTTATTTCGTCTAGGATCTCCTGGTTTAAGTGAGTTCTAAAACAGGGGTGGCCAACCCAAATCATCTTGCGGGCCACTTTGGAAATGCATCATAACTCCGCGGGCCGCATATATGTAAAATTATATATCCCTATAAATTACATTCAGACTCACTATAGGCACTTTTTCAGGGTGAAAAATTGAAGTATAATGAGTTATTATTATTGTGTTTACTATTACTCTTACATGTAAACATAAATAATATAATAATAATGATACTGATGATAATCTCGCGGTATGGAAAAATGTTCTTGGCGGGCCGCAGGTTAGCCACCCCTGTTCTAAAACAACGATACTATGGTGCAGATATAAAATAGGAAATTTAAATAATTTGCCAATCACATTTGAATTGTGATGAATGAAAACCCTATACCTATTAACTCGTTGACTGCCGAGGAGGTCACCGGTGACCGGCGCTATTGAATTCAATGAAATTTCATTTGAAATTGTAATATTTCCCAATTTTCTAACACACTCAATATTTAAATACTAGCTTTCTGCAGATAAAACCCTACTGAACAGATATCTATTTGTACCTTTAAAGTTTCTGCTTTACAAAGATGGGAGTTTAACCCTTTGCGGACGGGGATATTTCAGAATATTGACAGATGATTATTTATTCGGCGTTCCAAAACCACCTTTTTTCAAAAATTTGGGCTGTTAATGTATATGAATTATAAATTACTCCACTTTTAATCATATCTCATCGGTTTTATTTCAATTTTTCAATTTGAATCGTGTATACATACGGCGATAAACTATAACTACATTTTTTCTCAGACCGCATATATGCGTCGCTAGTCCGCAAAGGGTTAATAAGGAAAGTATCATTTCAGTAGAAATGATAAAACAAGTGAAATATCAGCGGCATTGAACGTGTTAAAAATTTGGAGTACCTTGATGATCTTTCAATACTTCCTTGCCCACCATTGTTCTCTGGCTCAATTTTTTTATTTCCCATCTCTTCATTTTCATGTAACGCGTATCTTTAATGTTTGATTTAAGAATTTGAAAGAGGAAAGAGAGGTGAGAGCAGACGAACGTTTTGCACGGTTCTCCATTTGTTCCTTCTCGGAGTTTCGTGCATGGCGAACGTTTACTCGGCGGAGGACATACATCAGGTGCAGGGTGTACGGTTGAGTTTCTTTTTCCTCTTTTTTGCAATACATTACCCACTTCCGCCATTCGGCCAACAATGACTTCACTTAAAATTCAGTTGTTCCCCATTTAAGTATTTCCACCCACCGAAATATAAAAACCACCCTATCAAAAGCTCAAAGCTATCAACCCTGCCGAAGTGTCTCATCCAAGCAGGTGCCAATATTCCATTTAAATCTCCCAAAATACAAATATGAAAAATCACCTTTCCCTATCTTCCCTAGAGTATCTCGAAACGTCTCGTTACCAAAATTCGAGAGTAATGTAAAAGTTTTTCACAAGGTGAGAGAGTAAGGGTCGTCGACGTTCCCCATCGCCTCGACGTCGGATGGATTCACCTCTAGGTGTATACGCGGAGCAATGGCACGCTCGACGACGATCTGCGTGCATATAAATGAGGCCGGAAATAGGCGCGCAAACAAACAGACAAACAAGCTGCATTCACCGAGCCGCGGATTGTTCCGTGAATTTTGCAGCAGTCATATTCATTTCTGAGATTGGTTTCTTCTAACTTCTCGCTGCACTTTCTCTCATTCTATCTCTCGATTTTTCTCTACGTCCTTCTCTGTCTGTTCCTCTCTCTTTCTCTTTTTCCTTATCGTGGCGGAGAACGAAACGATTTCGTCCATCGTAGACGTTGCGAGAGGAGAAGAAGACAGCGGAAAGCTGGAATAAAGAGCGTACAGGATAAAAGAGGACGGTCCTGTCGAAGAGAAAGGGGAATGTTCCGTAAGCGAAAGACGAAGGGTAAGAAAGGTAGAAAAGAGAAAGAAGAAAGAAAGCGAGCGACCGGACGGAGCCGATCGATCGATTCATCTTGGCAGAAAATTCGCGAGCCCGACTTCCCGAGCTTAGCTATGCTCCTACAATTTCGGTGAAGCCGTTTACCGGTGAAAACGAACGGTGGCCTCTCCACTCTTCGTGATTTTCTGTACCGGGTGTCCCGCGTGAAATCACTTCCGGTTTTAAGGATCTACGGTTCAGCAGCTGCGAAATATTCGGACGATGATACCACGGAGCAGGTAGGATTTTTCTGCGCTGACGGTGATTTCAACTTGACTTTGGGAGATTCGTGGATCTTTGGAGATGCGGAGACTTCTTGGAGAACGCGACGATGGTTGTTTTTCGTTGGATTGATGAGATACTTGATTACGATGGGAGAGGAAACAGAATTGTGGTTGGTCCCCTTCGAATTGTCCTTCTATTTGCCTCTTTCTCCTCTTATTGATCTAACCATCTGTCGATTTATCTATTTGCCAATTTGTTTCTCTACTAACTTCTCCCATTTTTTCCTTCCTTCCATTCCTTGTCGCAATTTCACGTATAGCAGTACATTAAGTTCTCCTTCTACGCATCCTAAATGAAAGTCACCGAACAGACAGCCAACAGCGGATCGCCATTTGTAAAAAATTCATAAAAGAATCGATATACTTTCCGATCTTCTTTCATACACGTACAGTAACCGTATCAATGAGACCATCTTCTTGAACAACGACCTCTCTTTCTCCCAGGTGGTCATCCAAAATCCTCATCATAAACGAGATCGAGCAGCATATAAAGAAAAGAGGCAACAAAGAATCAAACATTATATACTTTGTTTATTCAAGAATCAAAAGTCACACGGCAATTGATCGCAATTGAGAGAATATTAGCAAGAGACAAGTATAGGTTTAACCGCAGATTGCAAAAAACAAAATAAAAGGACGAGGAGACATCGAAGAAAGTATCCGATCGGGACGAAAAATTCCATGGAGAAAAAGAAGGGGCAGTTTATTACAGAAAGCGGCGATCGTTAAGGACTAAACCGATCCTCGGCGGTGGCAGTCCGGAGTGAAAGAGGGAGAAAGAGAAAAAGAGAGAAAGAGAGAGAGTATCATTTTATCCGGCATAACGTTTCCTTAATAGGGAGGATTCGAACGTTCCATTTACGCGAGGGACAAGCAAAAAGTCGCAGGGACAGGCTCAATTTGGTACGCACACGGGATCGAGCTTATCGTCGTTACCGGACCGATAATTCGCTTTCCGTGAAACCACGGAGGATCGGAGCTCAAAGCGATCGCCGACTTCGAATGTTCGATGTAATAAGATAAAAAGATCTTACGTTCTTCCTTCTCTTTCTGTTTCTCTCTTTCTTCCTCCCTCTGTGTGTCTTACCTTTCTCACATGACTTTCCTCTTGACTCTTTCGGTTTGTGCGTGTTCTTTCTGTGCGTTTCTATCTGTCTCTCTGAGGCTCCACTCTTTTTTTTCTCTTCTTTATTTTTGTGTCACTCGTGACTTAGTTTATCTTTCTGTCTTCTTGTTCTGTGTCGCTGAGACCATTTCTATCACTCTGTCTCTTTTGTCTCTCTTTATCTTTCTATATTTTATTTCTTTGCACCTTTTTTTCTCTGTCTCACGTCTCTTATATTTTGCTTCGCTTTCTGTACGTCTCTCTGTCTTTCCCTTCTTCTCTTTCTCTTGTTCTCCTTTTCTGCGTCTCTCTATCGCTTCACTTTTTTTTTCTTCTTGTTCCCCCTTTATTTTTCTGTCATTCTTGTCTTAGTTTATCTTTCTGTCCTCTTGTTCTGTGTCGCTGAGACTGTGTTTCTATCACTCTGCCTCTCTTGTCTCACTTTTCACCTTTTTCTTTCTATCTTACTTCTTTTATCTCTTACATCGTTTTCTGTACGTCTCTCTGTCTTTCCTTTCTCCTTCTTTCCTTGTTCTCCTTTTCTGTGTCTCTCTATCGCTTCGCTCTTTTTTTTTCTTTCTCTCCCTTTATTTTTCTATCATTCTTGTCTCAGTTTATCTTTCTGTCCTCTTGTACTGTGTCGTTGAGACTGTTTCTATCACTCTGCCTCTTCTCTCTCTCATTATCTTCCTTTATTCTATTTCTTTGCACCTATTTCTCTCTGTCTTACGTCTCTTATCTTTTGCCTTTCCCTTCTCACTTCATCTTTATGTTTCTCTTCTCCTCTTACGAATAATTTCTTTCTGAATTTCTCTATTTCTGCTCTCTTTATCTTCTTCTCCTTTTCTGTGCCTCTCTGTCTTGCTCTACTCTGCGCATTTTTCTCCATTTCTCGTTCTTTTTTCTATATATTTGTTCTATGTCTTTCTGTCTCTCATTTATTCTTCTCTCGCAACACTTGCATTTCCCTTTCTACATTTTCTCGTCTCTCCTTTCTCCCTTCCACGATTTGTCTCTTTCCAACCTCCTCTCCTCTTTGGACCCAGGAGAGAGAAGCGATCCACGGAAGATTGCACCGGAGAGTGGCTTCCTTGGAATTGTATCCAGTGGTGCATCTGTGCATCGTCTCGATTGGCCTTTCCCCGTGCAATCGCAGACGCAACATCTGAGAGAGAGCAGATGCCAGATCATAGAAGTCGCAAATTCTTCCTTCCTCCAAATGGCTCTTCGCGTTCGTGTACGTAAATAGGTACGTGTGTGAATTCGTTTCGCACGGTGCACGCTTTGGTCGAATATCCTCGCCAGACAAGGATCAAAAAGTAGAATCGCGCCTCGATTTCAACAGGATTGCATTTCCTTCCTTAGGGACACCGCTTCTTAGCCTGCTGTGTTTGCAAAGAAACGACCACTTTTCTACGGATTGAAAGTCCTTAACGTTGTTTTTTCCAAATTAGATATAGAAGCTAAAATTACGTTGGTTTCTTTTCTCTCTTTCTTTGTATATTTCGAATGACTGCTGTGGTCTTTTTGTTTAGGATTTACTGTTTTAAGTGGGTTACAAATCATCGCTTCCCCCAGGGGCCTGGGAATACCCTAGGGACGGGTTTGACGAACCCGGAGTACCCGAGACCATGTACCGGCTAATATTATTGATAATAGAGCTACTACCAGCCATAGCAGCATTGTTGCTCAGACTTCCTAATTATTAGGTTGGTGCAAAAATAATTGCGGTTTCCATTATTAAAAGTTTGAAATATTGATTTGCTGTTAGTTTTCTTGTTACTAAATATCAATATATAGTACCTCTCCAATCTCTCGAGACGATTTGCGTGGATCTTTTTCGACAATGGCCTTTAATTCGACATTGTCGATTACAGAAGGACGTCCGCGGCCCTCTTTGTCTGCAAGCGTTTTGTCGCTTTTATGAAATTTGTGAAAGCAATGTTGAGCTGCACACTCAGTCAGAGTTGCCTGGCCAAATGCTTTATTAATACTACGAGCAGTTTCCGCAGCTTTAGGTCCCAAACTGTACTCGTACAATAATATCGCTCGAATTTTCTTCTTTTCCACCCTTACTTTTCTGACCTAATATAGCGAGGTGTGAAGAATCAAAAATAAATGATAAGCATATATCGAAAGAGCCAACTTCACGCTTTCAAATGGTATGCTATATATATATATATATATATTTAGTTAGAAGAAAAATAACTTCAAATCAATATTTAAAACTTTTAATCATGGAAACCGCAATTATTTTTGCACCAACCTAATAATAATTTTGAAGAAAAATCCCAAAGGTGACGAAGAAGGATTCGATCTCGGGCTCTGTGATTGCGAATCCTAGTCTTTTGCTTCTTACTCACCATACCCCCAAACTGCTATGATCATTTCGCCTATTATCCACTATTTTGGGCGGATTTATAATTACCCGAGTCGAAAAGTCCAGCCTAAAAAGAAACTTCAAATCCTAGATTCTTTTGATTTCTCATTTGCCGCTTAATTATGTATACCATTTTGAACCTCAAAATCTTCAACTAGTGTGCCTACGCGCCTCAAAGTCCTGTAAATATGATTTTTAGGAGTTATATGGACTGATCAGGTAAATTTTGTATTCCAATTTCATCTGACTTTCCCTAAAAATATTTCAGAAGTTCCAAGTCTGTCGACTCATATTCTAAAAATAGGGCTTTCAGGAGCAAGTAGGAATTAAATTATCATTTTATTCCATATAAATTTTAAATCTCCTAAAATCAAATTAATTTTTAGTATAATGAGAATTTTTTTGGACCTAGATCATTCCACTCCAATTCCAATCCAATTCTAAAACTCCTCATTATAGAATGCTGAGGATTATTTTGGGCTGTATGAAGCCTAAATTGATCCTAAAGTAGGCAAAACTGGCACAAATGAACAAGTTTAGGGCGATTGCGGAATTAAAATTTGCATTCTTTTATATGTAACATATTTTTCCATATTCAGCCTAAATATCCTAAGTTATTTGGCAATTTAGGAGGATTTTGGTCTTAAAATTTTCGACTCGGATACCAAGGCCACGATACATTAACTCCTTGACATACAGTAACGAACGACACTCGTGGTGAGGTAAATAGGAGAGGAAATTTTTAAGTTTTCGAAAACCTATTAAATTGGAAATATTAATGAGACTCGACGCAATAAATTGTGCCAAGGATCACTGATCAGCTTTTATTTTACCAATTCAATTCTGAAGTATAACGGATGCATTTGCGAAACAAATCGTAGTGCAAAGCCGACTAGAGGCTTTTTCCTACTTGAAGTAGCCCCCCGACTATACGTTAAAAGTTAGATGCACCACATTACACTCCGTTAGAGTCGCGAATCCCTAATTAGCATTCACAAATTCTAAAGCCCATTATCTCTTGCAAACATTTCTTAACACATTGTACACCGGCTAAATATCTGCTACCAAATTTATTATCTTTAATAACGTTGCTATTTAAATCAATATCAAATTTTAAATAATTTTAATATTGCCTTCTTTGTCCACTATATCCTTTTTCTCAATATAAAATAGTACGACCGACATTGATCGGTAAAATCTAAAATCATATATTTGAAATCCCGCATTATCGCGGGACCGGCTTGCAAAGTGTTAAATTACCATTTAACCCTAGATCACTAATCTTATTTTTCGACGCTTAACACTAACCTTCGTCTCTTCGACTACGGTGTTTACAAAAGGGTTTAAAGGGCATTATTTAAATAAAATTTAAACATGTTCTTTTCTATTATTAAAGATAGATATTTATTTATTACGATAACGTTAACTAATATGGCATACTTATTAAATCCGTGTCGTCGAATCGACGCGTCGAGTGCCAACTTTGACATTGCATATCTCTAAGAGTATTGTTCAATAAAAATTTTTATTAATAGAAAACAATGCTCTGATGTGTTACAAATCAAACGCAATTACTAAATTTTGAAAATTGTGAAAAAAAAATTTGGGCTTTTGGCCAGGATTTTGGCGAAATCGACCACTGTGCGACGAAGGTTAGTGATCTAGGGTTAAGAAAGAATTGTCAAAAATAAGTAAAGATAAGAGACCCACAGTTTTCTCTGTGTCTCTTCTCTATACACCCCTTGTTTCCTTCTATCTATTCATCGTCTTTATTATCCTCACTGAAAGTCAGATCACCGTGAGAATCGTCTCGATTCGACGTTCGATTTCTAATAACGCGACCTTTCAACGGCCCTCGAGGATCGCGTTATCCGGGTATCGTTGATCCGGCAAAAAGTCGTCCGGCGTATCTTGGCCTCGCAGAAACTGCCTCGCGCGGCAAAGATCGAGCGTAAAGATCGAGACGCGATAGCGGAATGCACGTTGCATAGCTTGGATTAATGTGCCGCGTATTGGCTCGTTGGGAGTGGAATTCGAGGAGATCGTTGGAAGATTAAACTCTCGGTTGGTAAGCCAGCGGGGAGAAATTTCCTCGGGAGTTTCACGGGAGAAATTAAAAAGCGATAAAATTCGTGGTATCCGAGTGTTGCTGGCTTTTGCGGGGATTTGGGGAGGGCAGGAAGAAGAAGGGGGAAAGGATAAAGAGAGAAAGTGGAAGAGAGATTGAAGAACAGTGTGCGAATGAGATGGAAACAGTGGAAGAGAATTATAAAGAGATGATGGAACAAAGATAAAGAACAAGTGGCATATATGAAGACAGAATTTGAAACAAATACAGAAAGACAGAGATCAAGAAACTTTGGCAGAAAACCTGAAGGACACAGCGACAAAGATATCAAGATCTAGAAAGCAGGAAGGTCAGTTAACCCTCTATGGGCCCTTGTCACTTTGAAGTACATAACATATTAGGTCGAGTCGTAAGTAACTTCCGTTTTTTTTTATGAGAAATTTATTTTGCAATCATTAAGTAACAAAATTATATTAATTTATTATGTATTCTCCGTTATTACGTATAAACTTCTCCCATATTCCTGGGAGTTTTTTAATCCCTTCCTTGTAAAGTGTGGTTGGTTTGGACTGAAAGAAACTTGCAAATACGACAATGCGCGAGCACATACGGCAAGGGTGACTCAAGAAAAAATTCTTCAGCTTGGATGGTCTGTTTCACCACAACCTCCTTACTCCCTGGACCTTGCCCCAATAAATTACCAACTTTTCTGTTCGTCACAAAACTTTTTGAATGGAAAAACATTCAATTCCGAAGAACAAGTCATACAAGCCGTCGAAAACTTCTTCCAGTCCAAACCAACCACATTTTACAACGAAGAGATTAATAAACCGCCAGGAAGATAGGAGAAGGTTATACGCAATAACGGAGAATACATAATAAATTAATATAATTTTGTTATTTAATGAGAGCAAAATAAATGCCTCATAAAAGAATGGAATTTACTTATGACTCGACCTAATAATTTAGCTTTTAACACTAGATTTACGGTCGTTGATACACCTATTTTTCTAAAGTGTGCCAATTTGACTTATACAAGAAAACTGAAGTCTTTTGCAAAGAAAATAGTTCCGAATCAATTTATATGAAACATCTATTATTAAAAAATTAACCAACCAATATATTATATGTATAGTAATCAAATTTTAAATGAGCCTAATTGGCTCCGTAAATCTAGTGTTAAATAAAGTTAAATCTATTATTTATAATAGTATTTTTATCACTTTCCAATGTGTCATCATACAACTGATCTTCAAATTCCATGGAAAATTCGGACTATAGAGGGTTAAAAACAAAGACTTCAAATTAACATTGCTAGATTTTCCAAAAAGTCATAAACATATCAAAGAGAAAAAAAATTGACAAAGAAGAATTGAAAAGATTACAAAATCCATCAAAGAAAAATGTCCACTTCTCTACACACACTTTCAATAATTCTGAAACTCACAAGTCAGCTCTGAATCTCAAAGACCAGCGAAAATCGGATGAAGAAGAAGCAGAGAATAATGTAGAAGGAAGAAGCAAAACAACAAGGACAGGCAAGAAAAGCATCGCAGGTAGCGGTAGGAACGTCGACGTATCGCTGATTTAAATATCTTCGTCCGGCTCGCCCGATATTCCGATAATTCTCGTCATCGACGAACCCGCCGGACGACTTAACGAACAACGGCAAGCGCGATCAAGGATCGTTAATGGAGGTTCCATGGCTCTCGGTTTCGCAGAGGACTCCATGGGATGGCACGATCGCAAATTTCCCTACGTTAATGCCTCTCGGCCGTCGCTCTGAGCCTATTTCCGATATCGGACAGCGGGTTTAGAAAGTCCGCCCTCGAAAACGACGTGCTCTCGAGTGACGGCGCGGTTGGATCTGGCACTCGTTAATAAATAACGCGCGAACGCTCCGAAACTCGAAGGCCTTCGACGTTTGTCCTTTTCTACGTTTTCCACTGCGTTCGTGTTCAACCTCTTCGTTTACTCGGCTCTTTAACCTGCTCCTTTTCTCTCCTTCTTTTCGCTCCGTTTCACGATTTTTCATCGACTCTTTCGAGCCACCTTGTTCCCACTTCCACCCTTTCTTTTGCCTGACTTTCTTCTCTCGTTTTTCTCTTCGATTTCTGAGCAGGAAATCTTGTTTTTTATTAATATTTTGCGATCGGTTTTTGGTGGATAAATTTTAAGGTGTTTTGGGAAAAATGTTTGGGGGTGAATTTTAGGGAAATTTTTTGCGTTAGAGGGAAAAATTTGAGGGATATGTTGTATGGATAGAACAGAAAAGAAGATCGTATGAAAGATTCTATGATCTTTTGAGGTTTGAATCTTTTTTTTTTAATTTTTCTACGGTTGACTGTTAATAATTTTTTGTTTTGTTCTGTGTTATTGGATCCGTTTTTTTAGTGTAATGAGTGGCATCAGATATAATCGTGTCAGAGAATTATATAATTGGACGAATATATAGCATCCGAAGTGGTAAATTCAAGTTGGAATTTCATCTCGTTTCTGTGAATTTCTCTCGTGCGTTACGAACGTCACAGATTCGCAATTTGTAACGCATCTAAAATTTCAAGTCGCAAAGTTAGTGACCATGGTATTCGAACGGGAAAATACAGGAATAACAGCCGTTTCCCAGCAGCAAATTCTCGCAAACTGACCGCGTAAAAACTTCATTACGTAATAAATATCAACTACAAAGTGATACGAATAGATATTTTCTAACGAAGTAAATTCAAATAGCAATATTTTATCTTCTCTCTCGTGAAACAAATTTTACAGCTGTGCAATTTAGAAACCGCCCAAAACAACAAATCCCAAAATGGTGTCCACCGAATTAAATTTAAAGAATACAAAGAAGACAGTAGTTTCAAAGTAACAAAAGACAAAGTGGAAGTCATCTAAACAACCTTCATCATTAACACTAGAATTACCGGCCTCAAATCTATCATATTTTAATAAATGAAATAAGTACTTTGAAAAACGGGGAATAAAGCGACGGAAAATCTGATCGATTGGCTGATTTATGTTTATTGATATAGACGTAGAATATTTATTCTATTACTCTTATGTAAAATTGGAGAATTTTTTGAAAAAATTGTGTACCAGTCATTTTGACTGGTTTGGTAGTTCTAGTGTTAAACAAATACCACCTTCCTCAAAAAAACTCTGCTCCTCCTGAATAAAAAAAAGGCGAAATAGTTTTTTGTTATGTGATAATGTATTTGTATAATTGCAAGTTTCCTTGAGCTGTTTAAAGTACTTCGTTATTGCGAAGCTGCTTTTCTCATTATAATTTTTAATTTTACAATGGGAATGAACTGTTTATTGACGCGTTGGAGATTTCTGAATGAAGAAAAGAAGTCGTTAAATCGTCGTGCGTACGCCAGATTCGCATCTAGGACAAAGCGATTTTGGCCGGTCATAGATTCACTCGTTTATTTGCGTCGACGAAGTGCTCGCCACCTATTCCGGTTGAATCCCGCGTTCCTGGGGGCATTAAAGCCGCGACGCTAAATCGCGTCTATTCTCGGAAGGTGGAAGTCCTCTTTCCACGACTGCTGGAACAGCCAAGGAAGAAGAAGAAGAAGAGGAGGAGGCAGAAGAAGAAGAAAAAGAAGAGGGCGAAGAAGTCGCAGAGGAGGTAGACGGTGCCAAGGTATCCGCGACATTTCATAAACACGAAATCAATTTTAATCCTTACCGAGTGTCGGCCCGCTCCGGCAAATGGAGCTTATTTATAAGCTCTTCGGCCACTTCCTGCACGAAACCGTTGCTGTACTCTTTCTCCATTGGTATAAAGTGTTATTAATCCGTTGATTTTCACGTTTCGTATCACGCGCGAGTATTGACATGGATTTGAAATGATGAAATTCGATTTGACTTGATACCAGGAAGTTTAAGTACGATTTAAGTTGGATATGCCGCAGGTTTTGTATGGTCATTGGATGAAATATGGAGGACCATCGTGGTGGAGGAGATTCTGCTGTTTCTCTTTCTTTTAATGCATTTATACATTTACTGGCGGAGTTTTAACGTTTGTGTTTCTCTAGTTTTTGAAGTTTCAGAACGTTTACATTTATAGATTTGAAATCACTGATCTATTAAGTGCGCAGACGTAGAATTCTGTTAGAAAATGTTCATTTTGCCAGCCATGAGACGACGAAAGTATCATTTCAACGCGAGAATATTTCAATGTGGCTCTCCTGAAATATTCTGCACTGACTCACCAAATTTGCCCTCGTTTCCTTGATGACGACGTCCTACCTCTCAATTATCGGTTCTGCTCAGCCACCGAATAAAATTCCAATACCATCCTTTGCATATTTCAAGGATGCATCACCACCGACAGGTATTCCCCACCTTTCTCTCGACAGGTAAGTTTTTATTCTCTCGAATACTTCTCCTAGAATTCTGCCAATTGTCAGTGTACCTTCTCATCCCTTAACACTAAAACTATCTATTTCAAATCTACTACATTTGGATAGACCAAATAATTACTTTAAAATAAGAGTAATAAGGAAGTGATAAAGATGCTCTTGTTAAAGAGGAGAATTTTTAGAAAAAATTTCGATTCGGCCATTTTGACATGGTTGATACTTCTTGTACCGCGTGTAAAACCTTTCTTCCTAATTTTCCATTCTTCCTCGTCTTCCTGTAATTTTTTCACTAACAAGATGAATGACACTCGTTTTCTCTAATTTCCTCTCTTCTACCGGCATTCCTCATTTTACTTTCATAGAACAAAGACGCCAAAGCTAAAGATATTTTCATGTTCACCAGTAGATTACTTTTTAACCCCGATTTTTATACACGGTCTCTCAGTCGATTTTGACATCTTGAATATTTCGATATTGTGGTATGTAGCAAAAAATGTTTCACAGGAAACTTAAATAGTATCGAGGGGGGCATAATCTGGTGTCATTAGTTTTTCCGTAGGTGGAGGCGTCAAGGACATATGAAAGTCAACTTTGTTTTTTTAAATGGTACGAGATACTTTTTTATGCATCGAGCGATGCAGCCAGACATTCTTTATAAAAAAGTACTGACCGATGTATGTCGAAAAGCTAATAGTTTAGGAGATATTTCAATTTAAGTAATTCTAAAATTCATAATTACATTAGCGTTTATTTACAGGTAAAGTTCAATATAACGACCATTTGCATCGCAGCATGTTTGAAATCGATGAAGTAAGGACTGGCCTACGTTATTTAACACTTTGACTGCCATGGGGGTCACCGGTGACCGGCACTATTGAATTCAGTGAAATTTCGTGTAACTTTGAAATTGTAATAGTTATGTATTCTCTGGCATACTGAATATTTAAATATCGACGTTAAGAAGATGAAGGTCGGTCGAATATATATCTATCTGTACCTTTAAAGTTTTTGGTTTGCAAAGATGTAAATTTAATAGATAAAGTTCCACTTCAGTAGAATTCATGTATCTGGCGAAATACCGGTGGCGTTCAACGTGTTAATGTATCGGCTGATATTTTGCCATATTCATCGATAATGTGCTGCTTCATATCACTGACTTTAGTCGAAACTTTCGCGTTTTATCCTTTAAGTAGCCCCATAAGAAAAAGTCAGACGGCGTTAAATCAGGTGACAAACAGATAAACAGAGCACACGTCCTAATGCGGCAGGAATGATGCCTTTGTATTTAGATTATTTATAGTGAAATACCTCCTTAACTATTTGCTTTTCAAGATACATAGATCAGTACTTTTTTTATAAAGAATATCTAGCTGCATCGCTTGATGCATAAAAAAGTACCCCATCTCATTTAAAAAAACAAAGTTGACCTTCATATATCCTTGACGCGTCCACCTACGGAAAAACTAATGACTAGACTCCGGATTTTTATGCATTTATGACAAAATGGATACGGCTAAAATGTACAAAAAGAACATAATATAAAAACATATCTAAAATATCCAAAGTATGGTATTCGCTGTAATATTTAACGAGTGCAACATATCCCTAAACAGGTTTTCCTATCTTAGGTGCATTTGTTAAAATTGAAATTTGCATAAACATCCGGGGTCTACTAATGACACCACATTATGCCCCACTCGATACCATTTAAGTTTCCTATGAAACATTTTTGCTACACACCACAATACCGAAATATTCAAGATGTCAAAATCAGCTGGGACACCCTGTATATTGAATATAGTAGCAAATTTATTTATCACCCAAAAGTTACAAACTTCATTGACTGAATTCGTATCGATGACCAATGAGCGCTATCACATTCAACATGCCCTCATCTACACTCTTCCTCCCAAGACGCACTGTTCCACCTAAACTCCAAGCCACCAAGACTACAATGTACATATAATACATCAAAAATTTCCAAAAAGCAAGGAAGCAACATCGAAACTCAAACCCTCTAATCAAGAGTTCGAACCTCTACCTCCTTAACCACCATAGTCTCCCTCTTTCTCTCAACGTCTCCTCCATCCACGCCGTAACTACCGCCATAGCAACTCGTTGCTCACCGTCGCTCACCTGGCGAGCTAGAAAATTTAATTAAACTCACGCGTGGCCGTAAATTATCGTGCTATCGACAGAGGGTCGCCGGATGGGCAACGCAGCGCGGGTGCTCGTGAGAAAGTAGCGGAGCACGATGGAAAAGAGAGATGGGAAACGGGGGCGGGATGAAAAGTAGGGATCGCCGGTATAGTAATACATTCGGCGTGTGTTGTGGTCGCTGTTAGCACCGTTAAACTAGCCTTTACTGTTCCGGCTGGGCCTTTGAGCTGTGCCGACTACGCGGCCACGGCGGCCCTGGGCAATAAAACGCGTTCACCATAAAATGCCGCGTCTCCTGCGAGCAACGGCCACAGACTGCAACCTCGAGATTCTACGCGCGTTGGCACCCGCGCGTTGCATCGCGTAGGCGTGATTTTTCTTCCTTTATCTATGCTTTTTTTTTACCATTTTACCTCTGTTGCTGTTTTTGTTGAGGATGTTCAATTAGAGAGGTGTGGGAGTTTTTACATGTGATGCAGAAACTTGGGGAACAGTCTTTGTAGATGGTTGCAGAGAGGGTGAGATGGGGAAATCAGGTTTGCCAGTTGGAAGTATAATTTTTCAACGACATAGCCACTGTACCTCATTGAGACAATTCTCACGAAAAAGAGGGGAAACAAAGTACTCAAATTTCTTTTTTATTAGTTCCATTCCCTCAAACAAATGTGGTGCTTCCTGGGTTGGGTAAAAATATAGAAGCTGACTTCTAGTTACGGAAGATAGAATTCTTCCTTACTACTGGAACGTTACAAGTTTTTTGTTGTTAGGTGGATACGCAATCTAGATAGAATTGTAAATATTAGGCGAAGTGATAGAAGAAGGTGAAGACAAGAAAAAATATAGAGTAGAGAATGCCAGTTGTTATGATTTCGTTGAGAACCTTCAGTTTATTCGACAACCATCGAGGACGTGGTTCAGGCATGGAGAAGGTTCCCCAGAGACGGTGTCAGGGGAGTTGTACTAGGGTGTACTATTTGTTTGTCCACAAATCTATCCCCATCGTCGGTATAACCTGTCTCTCGTTGTTATTACCGTCGTGCACAATTGAAATCTCATTTGAGAGGCAACATGATCACATGGTGCCTCTATGGGGATGGGGATGCAGGTTTGGATTCCCAAATGTTGCGTCTGGGTATGGAACCCTTCGCTATCGCCCCTCTCGACCATCTCCCATGTAATGCGTCCAGATGGAAAAGTCAAAATATTATTCCAATCCGTACAAAACTATTGGGTTGTCGGAAAAGTCGTGACGCATTTTAAGAACAGGTGGCGGTCGATCATTTTTTAATGCACTAGAGTCATTCACATCTATATTATCACCATATCATTTAACAGCTAGAGGTTTCAGCTCCATTTAAAAAAAACAATTGAGTTATATCGTTGATTTTTAGAGATTTTATAGTAAGAGTAAGATGGAAGACCAAAGTGCGCATTTTCGCCATATTTTGCTGTTTTACTTCCGTAAAGGGAAAAACGCGTGTCAAGCTTGTGAAAAATTGTGTAAAGTTTATGGTGATGATGCTCTACAGGAACGTCAGCGCCAACGATGGTTCACAAAATGTGGCCCGAAAACGGTCTTGATCCCGACATGGTAGTCCGCTTCGAACGACATCGAAAGTAGACATGCATCAGAGAAAAGCATTGCTCTCAGTGTGGTGGGATTTTAAAGGTGTCGTATTTTTCGAGCTCCTACCAAGGAACCAAACTATTAATTCGTCTGTGTACTGTCGGCAATTGGACAATTTGAACGAATCGATCATCCAAAAACGTCCAGAGCTTGTTAATCGTAAAGGAGTGGTGTTTCATCACGACAACGTGAGGCCACATACAAGTTTAATCACACGTAAAAAATTGGTGGAGTTTGGATGGGATGTATTGTCACATCCAGAATACTCTCCCGACCTTGCACCATTAAACTTCCATTTGTTTCGTGCTCTACAAAACTCCTTGCGTGGTGTATCTTTTAATTCCGATGGGGCGGTAAATCAGCACCTTGTTCAGTTTTTCGCTTATAAAGATAGGTCCTTCTATGAACGAGGAATTATGAAACTACCTGAAAAATGGCAAAAGGTCATCGAACAAAATGGACACTATATCATTGATTGATCTTTGTTCTCTATATAAATAAATGACTTTGAAATACATACAAAATATGCGTCATGATTTTTCCGACAACCCAATATGTCCTGATTCTGTGCTGTTTTCCAATAAAGAGGTAGATGCAACAAAAATGGTGGAATTATAATTTTTTAAAGGTTACTAACTTTGGGTTATTTCATTTTTTGTCTAACAAGATAACAGCATTACGAACATAATTACATTTCGCGATTTCTTCGGCACGCTTTGCACAGTGTTCGCAGTAATGCTGTACATCCGGTCGCACTCCTTTTCGTCGATTCTTCCATTCGGCGATTTTAAAAAGGACCGGTACCGCGAACCACAAATTCGCGAAACCTCTCGCCTTTGATGTCTCTGTCCGATGGTTTTGTGAATACAACCGCCCCGTTGACGCAAATATTTTTCGCTTTGGGAACGAGGAAGATTTTGAATTAAGTAATAAGCTCGTGTGTCGTGACAGTTGCAGAATACTAATTGACTACGACTGTTGCTAATACATGTTATAACTTGGAATCTCGTAATAGAATCAATCTCTTGCTACTGTTGTAAGCACGATTTTGATATTCATTGTAACTCACAGTGGAGTTTTTATTTTGACGAAGAAGATATTTTTCCAAGATAAGACGAGTAGAAAATTAAATTGAGTGTAAGACTTTGTGTCACAAACATTTCTCACCGATTTTTCTATGGCAAAATCTTCATACTACTCCCGCCTCTGTAACGCACTAAATAGTACTTCAGGAAGGATATTCCAAAAGTGCCCGAAATTTGAAATCAATTCCACTAATTAGGAGTTCCCGTCTTCAACTCCATACTCACCACAAATTGCTAAAACGTCTGTCCTCCTCACCATCAACAATCAAAAACCACATCTCACAATCAGAGATACAGGACAACCACCCTAACACGTTCAATCTTCGCTCCAAAATGCTCGACATCAACAAAACCAAACGATCCGCCATTAACGTATCAGCAAGAAAGCCGAATTAAAAAAAAAGAAGAACTCCGTCATCCACCCTTGCACGGCCTCCATACAGCTATTGTTTCTCGGCCGAGCGAGCAATACGGGTAATAACGAAGAAGAACCATTCAGACAACCCCGATCTCCCGCGGAACAAAGAGGAGCAACGAAACCATGATCTACGGCATCGACATTAAGCGGATTCGAGTAAGGGTGAGTCGATTCACGATGTCCCATCCATCGGTAAGCCCGATTTCCACGAGAATGACTTAATAAGCGGAAAATCCATACGTAAGGAAAATCCAACGTCCGAGAAGACGAGACTCCGAGGGGTAGGTTTCGAGGGTAAACACCGGGGGTAATTGGGAGAAAGCATAAAGAATTTTCTGCTAAATTGACCCGCTCCTACGTCGAGATGGAATTTCTCCCCTCATGGTCCACGTTGCTGCTTCTCCTACGACGACGACGAAGAAGACGACGTAGCAGCAATGAAAGTTTTCCAATAAGAAACGAAAGAGCTAATCAGACTTTTCTGGATATCAGCTTGGAGCTCAATGGTCTGTATACTTACCTTTTGCGCCTGGACCATCGTCTCTCTCTCTTTCTCTCTTTTTTCTTTTATTCTGTGATTCTTTCTTTTCGCCGACAAGGCTCGATTTCCACCGGTAGTTTTGCCTTCTTTTGCTAAAATCCACGAAGAATCCGCTCGGAGGAGCGCAAAGTAGTTTTACGCGTGGCACGGTACATCCGGTGGATGCTGATTCTTCGACGTTTTTCGAAGAAAGTCTCCGTGGGATTCGTATTTGTCGGGGAAGAGTTTCCAAGAAGGTGGAAAGGTATTCGGTGTCCGAAGACTTTCATGGTTTCGTTTATGGTACTGCTAGCTCGGCGAAGTTAATTCAACCAGGTATACTTTACCGAGTTTCGATGGAATGGCAGGAATTCGCGGGGATTATTGGATAGCGAGATGAACTCTGCTTTCTTTTGGGGTTGGCGATGATTGAGATTACTTTGAATTGTGTTTCACCCTCTACAGTCCTAATTTTTTGTGGTATTCGATGTACAGTTTCACGATAGCACAATTAGAAAATGATAAAAATACTATTTTAAATAATGCATTAAATCTGAATTTTGAATTATTTCATGACTTTCACGAGTTGAATTATAATATTTGGCAGAACTAAAAATTTCCCTGTGAAGAGTAGAAGTTTTGGATGTGTCTTGCATTACTTCAAAGTCACAGGGACCCATAGAGGATTAACATTAAACATACATCTATTATATTTAACACTAGAACGACCGACGTTAAATTTGTTACATTTAAATATATTAACATGTTAAATGCCACCGATAATTCGTTAGTTTCGTCATTTCTACTAAAGTGAAACTTTTTCTTTTAAAATCACATCTTTATAAAGCAGAAACTTTAAAGACGCTGACAGATAGATATTCAGCAGACCTTTATCTTCTTAACGCCAATATTTAACTATTTAATAAGTTAGAAAATTCATAAATATTGCAATTTAAACGTAATATTAAATTTCAATGAATGTGCCGGTCACCGGTGACCCCCATAGCAGTCAACGTGTTAAATAAGAACATTGGAAGAAAGGGAATCAAGGGGTGGAAAATATGATCCGTTTAGTAATCTGTGTTTTATAAAATCAACTTAGAATTTCTAGACTAGGACTTTGTTCTAAACTCAGGGAATTTTTGGAAAAAAATGTGAACAAGTCATTTTGACTTGCTTGGTCGTTCTAGTGTTAAATATACTGAATAAGTTCTCTGAAGCAGGAAGAATCTAGTGGTGGAAAAGACGATCAATTAAGTAATCTATGTTTTATCAGATAGACGTGGAATATGTATTTATCTAACTTCTCTATCAATTTAGGAAATTTAAAAAAAAATCAGAATCAGTCATAAATATAAAAAAAAAAAAACATCTCTATATTAAATTGCTATTAAATATCGTATATCACGATGAACCAATTTCTTTCGTCGACAAATCAAAACATTTCCATCGGCAGAGCATTCAGAAACCGCAACCATGAAGTGTTTTCGCGAACAGACCTACCCTCGATCAGAGGGGTACCTACACGTGTTTGTTTATTATTCCGTAGCAAATAATACTGTTGATGCAGCGCACCATTGTGTATAATTCATGAGAGCATGATACACTGCGTTGTGGATGTAGACACGGATTAATTTCGCGTTATTTTTGGGCAGAATGTCGATCCATCTCGTTGGTGCAGCACGTATTATTTACGTGCTCCGAAAAATAATTTATACCGGTTCGTCCAAGCACTTTAGCTAGCATTTTAAAACAACGGAGATAAAAACATAAAAAGTACTATCGACGGGATATTTCGGAAATTAAACATTCTCCTTTGTTTATGCACCAAATGGAGTGCAAGGGTTGTAGCAACATGAAACTGGTTCTCTGATAAAAAATATGAAAAAAATCGGAAATAATAGCTTTGTGAAATATAGGTTTGAAAATGGGACAATTGTTTCTTTGAATTCGTATTAAATTGAATTTTTTTTTCTAAATGTGGGTGGAAACCATAGCGTTTATTTATACACCGAATGGAGGTGGTTGCAGCAGAAGGAAGATGGTTCTGTGATAAAAAACAACAGCAAAATAAATTGAAACGTTAGCTTGAAACAGCAGACCGATAGCGAAGTAATTATTTCATAACATTTGTATTAAATATTTTTTTTGTAAATATGAAGTGAGGCAATACGCCGAATGGGGTGCAAAAATACAGAGTAACATATTTATAAAACAGCATACTTGCACTCTTCAAAACGGAGTCTCAAAATAACAAATTTATTTTTAAACTGAGCATCATCCCCTTTACATTTGCGCCACCCTATACATAATTTCTTTTTTCTTCACCACCTTTCTCTCTCCCAATTTTTACGGCAAAGAAGTGCGCATAAATTCCAACAAATTTCCTTTCATATCGTCTCGATAAAGTACTTAGGCGAAATTTTTAAATAAAATACTCGCTTTGACGGGGTGGATGCGTTTTATCTCGGTTCTCCTGCGCACGAGCAGTTAGAGGAGAGTGTAACACGTCGAAAATTTATCGGGCGCGGCTGTAGAAGAGCCGTCTTTTCGCCAGCGATTATTCTCAGCTTTCGCGGTCCATCGCTTTGATCCTTCTCGGTAAATAAGTCGAAAAAGTTTACGTCGGTAGAAACGAGAGAATATTTATAATTTTACTCGGCGAACTTCTTTAAAGATCGCGCGTCTCAAGGGAACAGGGCAGGTTTTAATTCAAAGATAAAAGAAAAGCTGGTATCGCGAACCACCAAAAAACGATTAACCTTATTTCAAAAGCGATTGAGCCTTTGTCAATATCAATTCTTCAACTTCCAAATGAAATCAGCTTCCCCCTATTTTTTATACATATTGTAACTCCCAGAAATTTATTATCTGAACCACGTGACAAGTAATCTTCAGGAATTCTAAAAACAAAACGTTAATATGGGCGTTAATTAAAATAGCTTCTAACCGATAAAATCCAAAATTATAAATCCATCTCTAATTGAAAATCCAAGCCTCTAACATCATACTTGCCCTTTTATACTTTCAATCCCTTGCCATACAATAACGAGTGACACTCGTGATGCGATAATTGGAACAGTCAATTTTGTAGTGTCCCAAAAATTATTAAATTAAAAATATCAGCTGTCACAATCGAATAAAATTAATTCTATGCCATTCAATGTTGCATTAAGTCATACGCTATATCTGAAGTTTGGGATAAATTGTTATTCAGCAATTAAATCAAAATTATTGCGCATTTATTCACGAAAGCAATAGCACGACAAGGATTTATGAAAAATATACACATTGATTTCACGTATTTCACGCCCAGTAAAATATCACTGACAAAAAAGCACCCCCAATGTAGCGCAGATTATTAATATTAGGTGTACAAATTAATTCTCGGCCTTTTTTGACTAACTTGTTAACTAACTAACTAATGTTGATATAAATTCAATATTAAACATAATCTTCTTCATTTTCTATACGTTTTTGCCATCTCTCAGGTAATTGTCGGATTCCAGATCGGCAAAATGATAGTGGTTCCCATCAATGAAATCATTGAGGCATTTATAGACCTGTTCAACATACTTGAATTGAGAATCAGTTAGGTGGTGTTGTAGGGATCGAAATAGGTGGTTATTTGAAAAAATCAAAATCAAAATTGAACAATTAATTTCTTTCGCCTCTGTAGCGTTTCTTTTTTTTAGTTGAAACGCGAAAAGAAAACAGTGCCTTAAATGTTGCTTATCGAACGAGATCGCTTCTACACATGATTTTTCACGTTATGTCTGGAGTAGAGTCATGCGATATATCTTATTTTAAAGCTAACAAATGGCACTTTAGAATAACAATTCAAATTTGGAAAAATTCTAATCTGAATAGGTTTTGTGGTCGATGAAATCTGGGGGCCGAGAATTAATTTGTACACCTAATATTTTCCTAAATATTTCAACGGTGTCTAAGAATATCAAACTTAATCTGGCAATTTAGCAGTCGCAATCTCGATAAAAAATAATGAGCCGCCAGTGTCATTAACTCTGACGAACGGAAATCGAGCGGGTTCCTTTCAACGCAGGTGTACTCGGAGTTATATTAATTCCGCCGTTTCCGTTCCGGCTCTCAGAGCTGCTCCTGCTTTCGGATGTCGAACTCGGGGCGGCGTTAAACCCGTCACGCATTGCACGCAACAGTGGCAGACAAAATTTAGTGGAGCACCCGACTGAATGGGACACCATACCCTGGACGCAGCCGAGTCACGGTAAAGAAGCACATAGCTCATTCGAGCCGTTGTTTTGCTCGACGGTAGCTGCTCGGCTTCGGTTTCTCCGTTCAATTCCATTGCGTCCACTGTGCAAGGGGACTTTAAGATGTTTCTTTCGTTCTTTTCAGTGATGCTGGTATTTTTTAAGACTTTGCAGCTAAAAGAGTCTTTAGGTAGTTCCGAGGAACTTATGCAACACGAGAAAACTTTGTTTGCAAACTGGCCAGTTATTCCGAGGGGTCAAAATGCTTCAAAGTTTCTTGTTTTAAGTAATAGGGGGTGCAGACTTGAGAAAATCGCTGGGAAATACTGATACCAAGGTGTTCATTTCTGGCAGAGAGATTAAAACCGACAACAGTCAAACTAAGAGGGATTAGAAAATTTTTATACTTGTAAATGTAGGAGTCCCAGAGATCCTCTTCGTCATCGCTATCATACGTATTTTAGCCTTTCAGCTAGAAATCTTTAAAATGTAATAAGTTCCAAACACTCATACTCCAATTAGAAAATCTGCATTCAACAGTTACAATCTTAATTCTCTTCTACTTCATCTTAATGTGGCTCACATGTATTTTTCATATCACTTGAAAGTTTCGAAACGTGCTTCTTTTTGTCAAAGAACTTATCCACCCCTTTTAAAATGGCCATAAGTTCCAATCTCAGCATTTATCCTCAATGCGAGCATACTGACATCGTACTCACCTTCATTCGGCTCGGCTTAATACTTACAAAATTTCTATATTTGCAAATCTAGGAGTTCCAGAGATTCTCTTCATCTTCAATATTTTGAGTGCGTTGCCCTGTCACCCAGGAATCTATGACACATAATAAATTCCAAACAATCATACTCCAACTACAAAATCAGCATTCAAGAGTCACAATCTTAATTCCCACCACCCTCTAAATTCCTCTGGCTCACGTATATTTTCCATATCTCTCGAAAGTTTCGGAACGTATTATATATGTTTCTCTTTTTGCCAAAGAACTTTTCCACCCCTCTTAAAATGGCCATAAGTTCCAATCTCAGCGTTTGTCCCCAACGCGAGCATAGTGACCCCGCGTAAAAGTGGCTTCAAGCGCGTGTCATCGTGCTCGCCTCCGCTCGGCTCGGCTCGGCTCGATTCCGTGACGCTATCGTTCCGCCTCGGCGAGCAATGCACGCGCGTACTCGCCGAAAGGTTTCGTGGATTCGAGGAACGGGCCGAAGAAGCCCTGCCTTCTCGTTGGGTACAAAGCGCGCCGCCGACTGCGGGCCCGTTTGCTTCGCGGAGGTAATTGTCTTCTTAGCGGGAGTATATACATACACGTATTCCGCGAGTAAATAGAGTAAAGCGCCACGAATGCCGGTTTTCACAGGGTCGCACGCGGGACAAAATAAATATCATGACGTTGTAACCAGGTTCCCAACTTTCCAGCTTTTCGCTTCTCGCATTTGACTTCAACGCTCGATTTCACGCGTAATTCATCGATCTTCGCTGGTTGTTTGTCATTATTGGTGCATTTAAGTTGTACCGATGAATTTCTCGATGTAAATGTTCAGATATCTATGAAGAAATGAAGCGTCTTTCAAGGGAAAGTCATAACAGCCTACGGGTACACGTTGGAATGCAAAGAAACGATGGACCTGGATTTATCTCGCAATTCCAGAGTTGATTCGGATTTTAGAGACGTCCCGGAGAACTCGGAATAGTTGGCAACCCTATTCGCGTTTCGCGGCTGCGAAATCGTGTATTCGGTGTCCCATGGATGAGCTTTGCGCATGCACCGACACGGTGTATACGACGTTCAAGAGCGGCAAAGCCATCCACTCGAGAGTCAAAGCCTCTCTTCTTCCTTCTGTTTGTCGTTTCTTACTTCTGCTCTTCTTCTTGCTCCTCCTTTCCGTCATCCCCTTCTTCTTCATCCTTTTCGTCGTTTTGTTTCTTTTCTCTTTCATATTCGCTGTCACAGTTTTCTTCTTCTTCGTCCCTTTCTTCGTTGTCCTTTTTTCTCGGTCACTTTTCATCAACCCCTTCTTCTCGTGTTAACTTCTTCATTAACCTCTTCGATTTCTTCCTCATTGTCTCCAACATTATCTTCCTCTTTTCTTCATCTTTTTCTTCCTTTTCAAAGCATATCTTCTTTGGTATAATATATAAAGCAGGAGTAGCCAACCCGAATGATCTTGCGGGTCACATTTGAAACGCATCACAACTCTGCGGACCGCATATAAAATTATATATCCCCATATTAGATTTCGACCCACTATAGGCATTTGTTCAGAGTGAAAAATTGAAATGTAATGAGTTATTATTATTGTGTTTACTACTATTTTTACATGTAGACACAGATAATATGATAATAATGATACTGATAATAATTTCGCGGTACGAAATAATGTCCAAGGCGGGCCGCGGATTGGTCACCCCTGATATAAAGAATTAAATTTCTCCTACGTCCCTTTCTTCTTTATCCTTTGGTTTCGGTCACTTTTCATCAACCCCTTCTTCTCATATTCTAACTTCTCCATTACCCTCGTCGATTTCTTCCTCATTGTCTCCAACATCATCCTCCTCTTTCATAATACAAAAAGAATTAAATTTCTTCTTCGTCCCTTTCTTCTTTATCCTTTATTTTCGGTCACTTTGCATCAACCCCTTCTTCTCATATTCTAATTTCTTCATTACCCTCTTCGATTTCTTCCTCATTGTCTCGAACACCATCCTCCTCTTTTCTTCGGCTTTTTCTTCATTATCAAAGAATGGCATTATCCTTTCTCGATACTATTGCTATCTTCTTCCTTGCCTCCCTCCCTCCCCTCTTGCTCAACATCCTCGCAATCATCATCGGCGTTCTCTTCGTCCTCGATCCGTTTCTTCCGCTTCTCGCTTTCCCTCGCGTCGATCTTCCGCGACGAGTGGGCGGCGGACGGCAATTAGCATACTCGCGTGATCAAAGCGGTGGGACACGTGCGACAGGAATTAACGAGCACCTCCGGGACGACTCTTTCTTCACGGGGCAAACGTGCGCGCGATAAATCGCGCTTCCGATGCCTCCTCGACACCCGCTATGCCGCCCACGCATCCGAGACGACTGCTCGTTTATAAGCAACGACGATTATGAATCCTCTAGGTGCTCTCGATCATCGGTGCTCTCTTAGATCGAACCAGTGAGATTTTACTGGTTCAACCAGTGATTACAAATCTCACTGGCGAACCAGTGAAATTTGCGCCTGCTGCCGCTGTGCCATGCGCGTGTTTTATTTTTGAATATGCTGACGAGTGAGATTCACTGGTAAACCAGTGAACTTTGATGGCCGCCGAGATCACTGGCGGAACCAGTGAGTGTCATTGGTAAACAAGTGAATTTCCACTGGCGAACCAGTGAAATTCCACTGGTTCGATCTAATTGTAAGAGAGTGTGCTCTGATCGCTGGCATCCGCGGTCGAAACACTTCCTCTTTGTGATTCCCATTGCTGCTTTAAAACACTCATATTGTACAGCAGTGATATGAACTTGGAAAGATCTCAAAGTATCTGGAATTACCAGTAATTATTTTTATTTTAATAAAGTTAAGCTTCCAAGAATGTTTCACGATATGTACGATGATACTTGCTGCTATTATATGCCAATAACTCACCCTTTGCACTTCGAGCAATTTGTAATATGACCTTTAAGCAACTTCTACTCATTTTTACTTTGAGCTACCAGTCACTCAAGAACTATTTACAATGATGCAACGACAACTCTGTGAAAGATTGATAATCTTACTTTGTCATTTAGAAAAACGCGTATAAACGTTTAAAATGCCTTTGCTGCGGCTGCATCGGAATGCAGAAAGTCAGTGCTCAAATTATGGGTCGGATTTAATCCTGCTGTTCTGTTCATTTCGATTCGTATAGTGACCCGACGAACAAACGTTCACATTTTAAGAAACAGAAAATATAAAAACAGGTAGACGTAAATGTCAAACACAGTGAATATTAAAAACTAATACTTAGAAACATAGTATCTGTTAAAATATAATCTCCATTTCGGATCATATTGACCCGAGAAGAACAGTAAGGTTAACCAGTTCACTGTATCGAAACTTCTGTGGAATTTTGGGTTACGAAAATCAAGAGATGAGGATAAATCTATTTCAAAGTATTTATACCCTTCACTTATTCGTTTTATTTCAGAATGGCCCCGAAATATTCCAAACATCTTGAAATTTACGAATATATTTTAGTTTTCGTCAAAATTACAATTGAAGTAACCAGTAGTAGCTTTTACGCATGACGAGTATACTCGTCAACCACAGCTAACTGGTTAAACCAACCCTCGCAGTTTCGGTCATCTTGTAAGCCATAGATCCACGCATACAAATTCCCGTAAAAATCGCAATACAAACAAAAGCTACCTTTCCCTTCGATAATCTTCATCAAGACCGTACACCATCAACTTCCACCACTTTGAAATCTCTCGAAGCCCAACAACCATCCGTTACAACGATCAACAAAATTCATTTCAGACATCGTCACCAATTCCTCGCTTTCACCATCACCACTACCCAGGATCAACTCGCAAAGAATTCTCCCTCCTCCCTCGGCCACCTCAAGGCCCAAGATCCCATGATCTCGAAGCAGTTGCATCGGGTCCTGGAGGCCGTAAAACTCGAGTGCCCGCCTCGTTTATCGACTCGCTCCCGGTATAAGCCGGCACGCCGGAATTTAATCACATTATGGATACGTAAATCAGGTATCCGAATCGATCGATCGGCCGTATCGTTCGTCGCGTGCCGCATATTCTATTAACTATCTCTGTCTCTCTTCCCCTCGTTATCTCTCTTCGGGCGATACGGCAAACTCTGCGAAAATACGTAGCCCCGTAGGCCCCCGTCCATTCTACCCGTGGCCCCCTACCTTACTCGATAATATACCGAAATGCAAATCGCAATATGCTAATGCAACCATCCAACAACTCGGTTTGTCTAACCGAGCGTTAAGATCCCGGCAGGGCACTCGCCGACTCCTTGTTTCACGCGTGAACGACGCTTAACCCCCGCGCAGTACGAGAGCCTGAACCAACACGTACTGTTTTCGTGAACGACTATAAACGGGAGACTTCCTCGTAACGTGGACTTGCAGGAAATTCGATTCGATCGGGGTTGGGAGAGATTGGTCTTGGTCTTCCTTTGTAATTTGTTTTCGGGGATTTAAGTGGTTCTGCCGTCTAAAAGGTACAATTGTCGGTGGAATCGGCTAGGGTACGATATCAGCAACTATTTTTGAATGTGGTGAAAGTTCATTTTGGAAATAATTGTGTTTATTTTTTAGATAACCATATGTATAATTTTTTTTGCGTTTAACTTGGCAAAGTGAATAGAAAGAAATGCTAGAGTTTTGTTAGAAAGTTTTGTTGCGCACAGTGGATACTTCGTTATAAGAAGAAAAGGTGTTGTGTCACTTTCAAGTATAATAGCTCATGTATTTAGAATTTAGGATAAATTTGTCGAAGGTGATGGGAGATTTGAATCTGTGGACCGTTAATTGAGAACTTGAATCTTTATCGCTGTAGAGACTCAAGCCTTTTATCTGTAACTCTATCGTTGTTGAGAGATTGCTCACAGTGTACCTGATCCTACGTGATAGACAAGGTTCTCTTCTTCTAAAAATTAAATTTTCCACTGTCGGTTTCTAGATAATTCTGTGCTTTTGCCTTTACCTCCACGTTCTCCATAGCGCCCTGGTTATTTTTGCAAAAATTGTATTGGTAACCAAGTAAGAATATTAAATTTGCAAACATACAAACTCAAATTGAAATCTCTTCTCTATTGACTCCGTGGTACACGTTCAAAAGCCATCGAAACCTGTAGATTCGAAACGAGAAAGCCATCAGCGTCAACCGAGGCAAGGACGATCGATGAATTTGTATAATTTGCCAAACAAACCGGCAGATTAATTTCGCGGTTGGCAGACCGGTCCTCGTGCATAGGAGGCTGTTTTCATTGTTATTCGCGGATTCGGACCGGTAAGCACATTGTCAGCGGAATAAAAATGAAGGCGCAATCCCTTGTTGATTCGGTGACTCCTTGTTCACGCGTGAACGGCGCTTAAACCACCGCGACGAGAGCCTGAACCAACACGCAGCCTTGTTTTCGCGCGATCGCTAATATCGCTGTACTCGAGCTGCCACCGTTTGCCGCCGAAGTATAACAGATTGGCTTATGACAACATGGATAAAAGGGAGGCTACTCGGTATATCAATAACCCGCTTGTCATTATCGACATAAAGACTCGGCCGATTTATTTTCCGAAGGAACCGTAGAAACAAACAGGAGGTTCGTTTCATTATCGGTAACTCGAGTGATCGACAAGGATCGAACGAAAATAGTCGCGTCGATTTCCCTTTGTTTCTACTGGTTTCAGCTATTGTTGAATGGATTCTTGTTTTTAGAATAAGACATTTTTTTTTATTGAAAGTTTAATAGAGAAACAGAATTGAAGGGGTATTTACGATGGAGACTTGAGGACAGAAGTTCGTTGAGTCGTTCAGACCTCGAAGGTCATGAGGAAGAAGCTTCGTTTTTTATTTCAACTTTAATTCTTACAATTTTTCGACCTAATTGTAAGACTAAAAGATAGCTTCTCAGGAAAAACTCAATCTATTAAAGCTTTCCAAAAGATTAACCCTTTGCGGTATTATGTCGAGCAGTACTTGACATAGATTTTCACTTGATTTTATTTTTTCAGAATTTAATATCAATTTTGCGACTTCAGAATGATTTTGTAACATTACCTAAATGTCTGTCGATACCTATAGTTATTGATATCATTTAAAAATATGAATAACCAAGGATAGGAAATATTGCAAAATTAATTTTATCTGGCTCACTACCAAACTTAACGAAATAATTCGGGCCGCAAAGGGTTAACACTAGATCTACGGAAGCCGTGAAATTGACAGATTCCTATTTTTTCAGAAACGGTTTTCTAATTTAGAAGAACCCGGTGCAGTAGATATTTCATATGTATCTGATAATATGCAAATTACTTAATTGGTCATCTTCTTTGCCGGTTGATCCCTCTTTTTTCAAAATAATTTAATATATTTAAGTATACACTCAAACCTATTTTTGTGCAGTGGATAGGGACCGCATAAAAGAAAACGCATGAAAAAAATCGCACAAAACTTCACGAGT
Source organism: Cerceris rybyensis (assembly GCA_910591515.1). Taxonomy (NCBI): domain Eukaryota; kingdom Metazoa; phylum Arthropoda; class Insecta; order Hymenoptera; family Crabronidae; genus Cerceris; species Cerceris rybyensis. The sequence continues at coordinate 15,816,355 of OU342790.1, forward strand.
ACTTAGCTCTAAGAAATAGTTTTCGCAACACAATTAAAAAGTATTTTTTTGTGCGGTAAATAGGGACCGCATAAAAAAGGTCTCACGTAGAAAATAACTCAAAACCTTACGAAATAACTAGGAATTGCTTTTTTAAACGACATCAAGACACGAGGCTTGGCAACTACTTGGAATCTGATTTAGAAAATACACATGCGAACATTTTCAAATATTCTATTGAAATATTTACTTATTTTACACATACAAAACTTTTCAAAACGTATAACTATTATTCTTCGTAAATAGAAAAAATAATAAATTTATCTTCAATTTACGCTTTGAAATGAATCGTATCCTAATGGTCCAGGAATCTGAACTCACTTTGAAGGACGTCAATTAATATTAGATTTAAAAATTAAAACACGTAATATTCTTTTTTATTCAATCACTTTCCTTATTGGACTTGTCACTTGCGCATATCAGAGACGAATAACAGCAACTCTTTGCGATTTGCGATTATAGAGTTCAATACACATATAATTTAATCGGCTGACGCTATACTTATGTAATGTTTAGAAATACATATTAAAAATCGAAAAAACTAAATGGCCAATCAAACCTACTACTTATCTATCCATAACTTCGTCAAATATGTTGCAAATTGATTGAAATTTTTATATACCGCACAAAAAAAGACCACACAAAAACAGGTTTGAGTGTATAACATTTAACGCCCGTAAATCTAGTGTTAAAAATGATCAGCACTGCTCCAAACATCAAACCATCCACTCTACATTCATCATATCTTCCTGATCAACGACAACCAGATTAATCGGATCGAAAGAAACGAAACTAAAGAATCAGTGATAAACAAAAAATGGTAAAAAAAAAAGCTAAAGTAAAGAATAGGTAAAAAGCTCGCGAACGATCGGAGGATGGTCGAACGGCGCGTGGGGAGGTTAAATACGATAGGAGGAATGGTATTCTCGTAAACACGGAGACCAGTACTCTATTTGATATCCCTGGGGCTGGCCGGGGCTGCACTTTTAGATTCACTGGCTGGAGAAATGGGGATGGGAAACGTGTGGGATCGCGAGCTCGCGGGCGCATGGGCGCGCGCGCACGTTAAGAGCAAAAGGGAAACAATGAGGCCCTCCGGGGACACCGGTGCATCCCCTAATTAAGATTGGCCTTGTTTTAAGCAGCCCGCGAATCATTTGCCGATCCCTCGAGGAGCCGATATATCGGTTTGCATGCGTTGCGATCGACGAGTGAACCGTCATGTAATCCCTCCGCCCTTTTGTGCGAATCCCTTTCCTACCTTCTCTCGTTCTTTGTTGCGTAATCTTTCTGGAACGTTAAATTCCTGAGAACGCTTGAGAGCTAGTCTACGTGATAACTCTTATGCAATCGTGCAAATGTCTCTTTTTAGGATTTCTCTCTCTCTACCTCTCTTGTCATTCTGTTTTTTTCTCTCTCTGTTTTGTTCTCTCGTTTGTATCTTCTTCTGCCAATTGATACGGAAACGAGAGAAAATGTTAACGCTAAATCTACCGAGTCAGTCAGAATGACTGACTTTTATATTTTCTGGATAGATGGTGACGTTTAGAACGCTGAGGGTTTTTTAATTTTTGCTGCTTACTTGGGAGAATTACGAAGAGATCGAATGGATTAATTTTCTAGGCTCTTTCGGCACACTTTTTCCAGAGACGTGCTTAATTAGTATATTGAAGTGTATGATGTTTATTGTGAATAGATTTGGTATTAAAGTAATACGAAGCTCGAGAGAATCGGCGAAAGATTCGGATTACGCGGTCAGATTTCGCCTCTTGGTTCGTTAATTTCCTTTCATGAAAAAGCAGCTTGATGACCTGAGCATAGAATCTAACAAGATAAGCCTAGGAATTAGCGCTAACGAGATTAAAGATTTTAGACTGAACATGCCCAGCACCGGCGTAGATGAAGCATAAAAAGCCAGGAAGTAAAGAGGGCAGTTGACGTACTTCGCAAACTTTTCCTGCAGAGAAACCCTCCTGCTTTCGGATCAGTTTGTTTCCACGTTCGATCCGACGATCCTGCCGATTTGTCGGCATACCTTATCAAGTCGTGGAAGAAAATCACGTACACCGGAAACTTTCAAATATTTGCCCAAAAGTGAACAAAAAGTGTTTGACATAGAAATTTCTTAAACTAACAAAGATTCCAACGAGAATTCGAGAAATTCCAAAGAGTTTGAATCAGAAATTCAAAATATTGGTCGTCCGGAAAGTTCGTGCCGAATTTCGATAGACAGCGTAAGAACAGATCTGAATATATTAAAATAATTGAAAATAAATGGCATACGTAGATATTCTAAACGACGATACTTCAGGCATATTTGGAAAAAAATTTGGTTATGATACGTTCAATTTCGTCAGTTTTATGGTTTTGAATATGGAACCAAAGTGCATTAAAGGCATTTAAGGGTTTTCTTTCATTGGAAAGGCAAAAATGCTGCATAAGTGGCTAACGGAATATGCGCTGTTTATGGTGAATAATGTTGAACAAGAAAGATCTTAGGGAAACCGAAATGAACCATCTCTAGCCACCCCAAAAGGTGATCTTCATCCGAAGAAGGTCATGCTTTGTATCTGGTGGGATTAGAAAGGAACCCTATGTCATGAGCTGTTACCAAACGATGAGACAATAAATTTCAAAAAGTATTACTCCCAATTAGATGAATTAAAGACAGCAATTGAAACAAAAACGTCCAGAAATACCGACTCGGAAGTGCATCGTGTTTCATCAAGTCAATGCGCGGTCTCATATGTCTTCGAGAACTCAACAAAAGTTGTTGGAGCTCGACTGCGATGTTCTATCCTATCCACCATATTCACCATACTTTCAGATTTCCACCTATTTCGATCAGTACAAAATTTCTTTAATGTAAAAGCTTCAGTACTTCCGTCAAGATAAACAATCGTATAGAAAATTTTTTCGCTGAAAAACCTGAGTGATTGTGGATGAACGGAATTTTCCAGTTACCTGAAAGATCGAGAAAGATTGTGGAACAGAATACCACCTATATAATTTAATAAATATGTACCAATATTTAAATATTCTTTGGTTCAATTTTCGTTCCAAATCGGCACGAACTTTCCGGACAACCCAATATAACCGTATTCAGACGACATTGAAATCCTCAAAATTTTGCCCTCATTGCTCAAATATTTTTCACGTTTTCATCTACTCGCGCATATAGTTAACATTTTCTCACGTTGTTCATGGTAAAATAAAAAGAAAAAATTGGTTTAAATTGTCCCAACTTAACAGATTCATCGACGCAACAATCTTAGAAAGTTGTACCTATTCACCGTAATATTTATCAATATATCCGTACACTTTCTTCCAATCGAATTAATAGTTTCCCTTATATGTTTCTTCTGCATATCTCCATATCCATCTGTCTTCTATGTATCTTCCACACGTCTCTTCCTGAGCAGCACGCGCGTTTAGTGTTTCGCCATGCACTTTTGAAACGCCCCGTAGAAGTTGTGACCCACCGGGTGGGTCAGTCGGGGTTAAACGTGTTAACACGATACGCGCACGCGGTATTCGACGATACACGAGATCGAGAACGATAGAGGGACATTTTTTGGGAAACGGTTGGAAACGCCGGGACGGAGAGCAAACGCGTAAGATAAACCGGTCATATCCTTTCTTGCGTGAGATAAGTTTTATGACTTGACCATTATTTCTGGTACCCTTTCTCATAATCTACCGAGGTAACACATAGAGCATAAACCTTTAAGGGCACGTTCGGTGATAATTTTTATTGTATTCGAATGATTTATGCCGGAGCCATTAGGTCGAGGAATATCGGTGTTTTAAACCACTTAAATGACGCTTAGAGGAATGTTTGTCTCGTTGATTGAAAACTATGGCGCCTTTGAATGGAACTTAAGGTTTGGAAGTTTGCGCGACGTTTTTCCGTTTAAATAGCTTGAAAGATATCGATCATTCCTAGGAATGTACCTTTAATGTTTGTATTATTTACAAATTAATGTAGGTACGACCTTATGTACAAAGTACTGTTGACATTAATCGACCTAACGTTCGCTAGATCTTTGTCGACCTTCAAGGTTCTGCTGCTCCAATCGTCAAGTCGCTACTTGAAACAAAGAAAAGGAGTACACAGTAAATTTTCACCAGTCTTTATTTCAAAGTATGCAGAAAATCTGCAATTTATCAAAACTTACACTAATCTCGGGTTTAAAAATGTTCATCCCCTGACAGAAAGAAACATACATTTCCATTAGTAAATGTTATAGAATTTTAATACATCATTGCAACTCTACTTTGCTCCCAAATTAGCGAGGAATTTACATATCCATGTCTTTTATAATAGTCTTATATTTCAAACTTTTCATGCTCGAACAAAAAGAAACATATGGTACTATCAGTTCTAGTTATAAAATATATCACCGTAAATTTTTCTCCAAAACCAGCAGCACACTTACAACTGCTCATCTCCTATTGTAATCTCACTTTTACAAATGTTTATTCTTCAACAAAAAAAAAATACCATCAACTAGTTATGAGATTGCAATATATCGTTCTAAATCGACTCTGCTCCAAACCAACTGTGCTCCAAAAGCAACAGGAAACTTAAAACTCCTCCTCTTCTGTAGCAATTTCATTTTTTAACTTTCGTCTCGCGCCAAAAAAAAAGCTGGATACCGTCAGTTTTCGTTATAAAATTTCAATACATCGTTCCAAACTGACTTTGCTCCAAAACCAGCCGCAAACTTCCAACTCCTCGTCTCCTATTGTAATGTCACTTTTACAAATGTTTATCCTTCAACAAAAAAACACGATACCATCAACTAGTTATGAGATTGCAATATATCGTTCTAAATCGACTCTGCTCCAAACCAACTGTGCTCCAAAAGCAACAGAAAACTTAAAACTCCGCCTCTCCTGTAGTAATTTCATTTTCTAACTTTCGTCTCTCGCCAAAAAAAAGCTGGATACCGTCAGTTTTCGTTATAAAATTCCAATACATCGCTTCCAAACTGATTTTACTCCAAAACCAGTCGCAAACTTCCAACTCCGCAGCTTATAATAACCGAGCCGCGCAGTCAGAGATCACCGACAAGGAAGTGACACGGTGTCGACGACAAAAATCAGACGACGTCTCGCATCCTGTATCGTGCATCGTGCAGCAAAAGACGCGGCACGAAAAGATAGTCCGTTCGTCGGATTGTCTGGCAGAGATTCATCCTGACGCACCGTGCATCCGCTCGTACGTTTACGAATGCCGGAGCGCAAAAGGAACGTAGATAAATAGCAGGCACTTTTACGAGCAGCCTCGGCACGCTGTTTGTATCTGCCGCTTCCGAGTAATCGTACCTTCGGACGTACTCGACTCTTCGAATCTCGCCGATTGCGCTTTTCCTTCTCCGTAATATATACCTGTAACGTATAATTGCGATATATGGAGGGCATTTCTTGCTGTATACGATGACACGTGAATATACGTATCCCTCATGCTCGATGTTTGAGAAATTAACGTGAGAAACGCTCCAAAGTGAACTAATTTTTAAATATTTCCACCTTGGATATATATCTAATTAAGTTTCATTAACCCTTTGCGATTCAAATTATTTCGTCAATTTTGTTAGTGAGCTAAATAAAATTAACTTTGCAACATTTTCTATCGCTGGCTATTTTTTAAAATAATATCAGTAACTATAAGTATAGACGGACATTTAGGTAATATTACAAAATAATTGTGAAATTGGAAAGTCGATCTTAAATTGCTCGACATAGGACCGCAAAGAGTTAAAGTAAAGTATCTTCCTTAAAAATTCCAAACCATAATGAAATGTATTGAGTTCCAAGAACTCCCCACGAGTAACGCGCACAGATGTTTCCTTTTTCAAAGATTCCCGCGCGGTATGCACACCTGCGCGCCGTTTAAAAAACTCCCGCGTAAACGCTACCCGTCTGCGCAAAGATACAATGAAGTATTTAAACGATTACCTCAAACTCCCAGAACTAAAAATATAAAAGAACAATCTTTCAAAATCTATAATCCTCACGTAACCACCAAGAAACTCATACAAAGTAGAATCTAACTCAAAACCCATGAAACTTCAAGCAACGACCTACGCGTAGAAAGTGATTCAAACCGATCCTCCCATCGTTTCTCATCCCAACAAACCGATCGAATAGGGTGAATAGAGGAGATAGAGTATAACCGTAGGAGTCATCGAGGCCCGAACAAACGAGTACAAGTACAACAGGCAACGAGGGTGAGGAGGGTGGTTCAGTAATCGATACTAATTAGGACGAGGCAAAGTTTCGGCGTTGGAACGGGCCGCGGGCGTATTGGTAGCGGATGCCACAGGCACAAATGCACGTACGGACGTGCATGCACATTGAACCGGTATATCTACCTACTTACGGGTTAATACTACGATGTACGACGTATTGTGGGCTTTCGGGGATTTATCCCCCATTATAATGCCGGCAGTGAGTGTTCTCGACGTAAATGGGCCCTATCGCTGTCACGTGGACAAAGCACGCACCGACGTGCTTATGACGGCAACGCGATACCTCTCAAATAATAATAATAATAATAATCATAATCATAATCATCATTATCGTAGTCGTTGGTCTCAGTCTTTCGCAGCCCGCCGATGATAATGGCAAACGGACGGTGCGTGTTCACTCTTCCTCTCTCTTTCTCTACGTGTATATATCCATATTTGTTTCTCTCGGTTTCTCTCGAACGCGGCTTCTATCCTTTCTCACTCTTTCCTCCCTTTTGAATGGAGAACAAGCCGGAGCCCTCCCGCGGCCCCGGATACATCATCGGATCTGAATATGGATTTCTTTCTTTCGTACCGGCGCTTTGTCGAATTATTATTCCCCTCGTTGCTACCTCTCCTTCTTCCATCTTTCTCCGTTCCTCTTTCCTCTTCTGCCCCCGTCATTTCTGATCCGTGTGTCTCTCCTCGCGCCGGCACGGTGCGCCTTATTCCCTAACCGTCTCGACTTACCCTTACCCTTACTCTTACCCTTACCCTTACCATGGTCTTACCCTCCCTAAGTACACTCGAGTGTCGCGTCCTTCTTTGCATCCTTTTATCTATCGCGACGACTTCCCGCGAGGGTCTCCGTTTCAACTAAGATTGAATTTTCACGTTGTCTCGAACGGATTCCTCCCACGATTTCTCCGTTTGGCATGGATCTTGTCTGCGGTGATCTATGAAATCGAGAACTTCGATCGGTAGATAATCGTGTTGATTGGTTTTAGATCTGTTCGAGAAGTTCTGGTAAAAGGTACTTCTGGGAGCGACAACTTTATTCCTTACCTCGAGATATCCGAGTAGCGCGGAATCCACTTAAAGGTGTAAACATAATGACCACAGCAGGTGAACCCGACATTTAAAACAACAGTGAATCATAGGACAAAAATCCAGTTTCTCAATAACCAAGAACATACCAAAGATTCACGATCTACCTAATACCCATTGTCATCTTCTTGAAATTCATTAGATTCAATCTCTATGCAATTTTATAGTAACTAACAGCGTACAAACTATCTATCCATACCACCCCACTTTTCAATCTTCGCTACCTTCATTCCCCCAAAACCCTTAGAAAAGCCAAAAATTTCTATGTTCCACGTTTTTACCTCCCCTTTCAAGTGCTCTCGTGTCTTTTTACCGCATTCTCAAAACAATAACCATCCTCAACAACGACTCCACTTTGCAACCTTCTCTAACTTATCCCCCCCCCCCCCCAAACCCTTAGAAAAACCCAAAACTCCTATGTTCCACGTTAAATTCCCCTCTCCTTTCAAGTCCTCTCGTGTCTTCTTCCGCATTCTCAAAACAATAACCATCCTCAACAACGACTCCACTTTTCCACCTTCTCTAACTTCATTCCCCCCAAAACCCTTAGAAAAAGCCAAAACTCCTATGTTCCACGTTAAATTCCCCTTTCAAGTATTCTTGGTTCCTCTTACCGCATTCTCAAAACAATACCTGTCCACAACAACCGTGCGCCATCAGCTTTGCCCGGACATCCGAAACGATTTGGCCTTGGCCGCGTTAGTCGTTCGACCGTGGTTAACCTTCCCGTAAAACTGCACCTTCGAACCGGTCAAATCGTTGTCCGTCCCTCGTTTCTCGATATCTCGCGTACACAGTTATCCCGCCTATCGATTGCAATATTGCACGACTGTCCCTATCTCTCGGAGGGGCGCCGTCGAAATCGGCTGTTTGAGGAGAGGCTGAGCCTTATCGTAAATAGCGATTCTCTCTGGCTGATCGTGCGCGAGAGGCAAAAGAACAGAAGAGAAAATGTATCTGGTCTCTCTCGGTTGCGGTGGCGTTTTAGGGAACGAGCGAGTGTTTCGATCGTCGACAGGGCTAATCCTCGGTTAGGAAGAGGAGACTAGCTTTCGAAAGGGTCTCCGCGACATTCTCTCTCGGCTCTCGTACACAAGATAACACCGGGAACCCTACTCGCGGGATCTCCTCGTCGAGGTATACCCGTAAAACGGCACTCTCGGAAGAGCCGTAAACCGTGGCCAAACAAACCCGAAATAGCTAGCCGACGTTGGTGCCTCGTCGACGTCCGAGAGCTCGACCGCGTGTTCTCGAACAAATAATAAACGACGAGTGCCTATACCTGATGCACGACCTCTTGACGGACGACGAGGGCCGATTTCCTCGCGGGACAGCACGAGGAAACTTCGGTTATCGGGATTTACGCTGTGGAACGTTTGAGGAATGGATGATACTGACTTTGCTATTTGGACTTTCTAGCTTAACGCTTTCAGGTATCATTGTTATGTTATCGTGTTTTCGATACTGCTTTCGTTGGTACAGTTTTCTTTCAATTTTTTCATTGTATTTGTAACTACTTAACGCGCAATGGTACAAAAGTTATCTATACTCTTCGAATGAACTTTGGTACCCAGAGAAATGTTTATTCCGTTCTCCTTACAGTGAGTATCTTAACCCCTTCAGACCCGAATTTTTTTTCGTTTAAGAAAATATTTATATATTCATAATTTGTAAATGTACATTTCAATGGACATATGGTCCTTACGCAAAATTTGGAATATTAAGGAGATCCTGAAAAATGTTCATGTAAAAAAATAAAATTCATTAGGTGTTCAAACTAAGTTTAAACCGATACGTAATAAAATACAGCACGAAAAGTATTATGTACATTACAATGTGCACAGGGCCCGAAGGGGTTAACCTTTTAGATACAGTACGCCACTATAGTGATTTTCGTGGATATCACGATTTTTAACAGTATTATACCTTTCATATCGTATTTATTTAAATCTATTCCAAAGTAATTTTGCAATGGATACCGTTTTTGTGACATTCGCGGCCAAGAGCGCCGCATCTGAAAGGTTAAAACTTGGATTCCTAGGGATGTAACGATATCCGAACGATGCAAAGAGACCATAAAACCTATAGCATTCTTCTAAAATATGTACTTCGAACACCCACTTAAATATTCAAACCAAAAAGTCGCCATGCCATCACCGCAGGAACAAATATTCTAGCATAACCACCCTCGGTACACAAACGGCACTCGACGGACACCAATTGCGGACACCCTAAATGCCGAAAGGGTTAATACCAACGAACCTTCCAAGCCGAGAAGAGAAAGAGTTTAATCATTCCCCAGATAGCTGTATATTCCGGTTGCACAGGGTTATCAGGACGAGGCTGACAATCAGCGGTCACTTGGAACGTGGCTCGAGGGGTTGCCGTGATCGTTTTTGAGACGGCCAAGGCCACACCCTCGATTCTCATTAAGATTTACCGGTTAAACGAGCGCTACCTATGTCCGGTCGAGACTTCCATCCGGCTCCCTCTTCAGAAATAATATAAAATGATGCGGTCGCTTTTTCGAACGGCGACGGCGATTAGTGGAGAACGCGGGGTGAGCCGCGATTACCCCCGGACCCTCTTTCATAGCTGATTCGTTCCTCCTTGCGGCTCTGTGTTGTCTGAAATTTTAAGAAATATGGTCGAGAGTAAATTAGAAGACTGTATGGGTGATACTACGTTTATGGTGATTGTTTATGGTGATCTACGGATTTGTAAACGTTTGTCTGCGACCTAGGGGAGTCGAGAGCAGATGGGGTTCTCTGGATTTTTTGTATTATGAAGGAAATTCTTTTTGTTACACGTTATTATATCTGTATTATTATTATATTTTATTAGTAGGTCGTAGATAACTGGAATAAGTTTTCTTTTGTTTGAAATTTCAAGGAATATGGTGGTAAATTAGAAGAATGAACGGGTGATATTACGTTTACGATGAGTTTAAGATAAGTTTAAGATTTGCAAGAGCATGTACATTTCCGGATACACAGGCGCATTCTCTTGTTTATGATTTGTAAGCATTGTCTGTGACCTCGAGGAGTCGCACCCGGATGGGCTTGCCTCGATTCTCTATACCTCACAAAAAGTTGACGTTTAGTTTTATTACTAGTAGTAAAGTTGAGTTTTATTGCTACTAATTACCAGATACAGTTTTCGTACTTCTACGTGATGGTAATAAAATTCGCGGAAATTCCGGACAGTAGGTATACGTCCTTCCATTAAAAATGGCATTACGAAATTATCGACGATTAATCTCATACATTTTAAACATTTTTGAAGGTACAAAAAAAGAGGTGAAACGGGAAGGAAATTGATTTTTAGATCTAATCTTATTTAACACTTTGACTGCCATGGGGGTCACCGGTGACCGGCGCTATGGAATTCAGAGCAATTTCGTGTAACTTTTAAATTGTGATATTTATGAATTCTTGGACATATTGAATATTTATATATCGACGTTAAAAAGATAGAGGTCTGCCGAATATTTATCTATCTGTATCTTTAAAGTTTCTGTTATGTAAAGATGTGAATTTAATAGAAAAAGTATCGCTTCAGTAGAAATAATGAAACTTGCGAAATGCCGATGGCGTTCAACGTGTTAATGAATATTGGCTAACACCGATAAAGTTAGGAAACACCTCAGATTTACCCTTTATCTATGATTTAATCAACAATTTCCGAGAATCCCTACCATTCCTAAGATATTGGCAAAATAGACGAAAATATAGACTCTCGATAGTCTGTAAGGTCACTTGGTTGGCTTTCCCGTCGTAGAAGTTCGCGGCTACGGCTTCTCGGTTCCTCGACGTTCGAGGCCCGACATCGCTTATCCTAGTCCGCCATTCGTCCTTTTCCCCTCTATAATTTTCACCCGAATACCTGCCCTAATTATAGGTGGTTCGTCACGCCGAAAGTTCTTTCCGCCTGGTCCTCGGTAGCTCGCGCGCTTCTTTGGGCGGGCATCGTGCTCGAAAATATTTCATTGTAAAATTCAACTCGAAATTCCAGCTTATATTCGCCAGTTGCACTCTTTTAACCACTTACACTGCGCTTCTTTTCTGACTGAAGGTGCAGTGACTCGGAATTATTTGCTAAAATAAAAAATTACCACTCTTTGGGCGGGCATCGTGCTCGAAAATATTTTATTGTAAAATTCAACTCGAAATTCCAGCTTATATTCGCCAGTTGCACTCTTTTAACCACTTACACTGCGCTTCTTTTCTGACTGAAGGTGCAGTGACTCCGAATTATTTGCTAAAATAAAAAATTACCACTGATTATTTATATAACGTAGACTCAACGTAATATTACTACTATAGAAATAATTTCTATACTACTAGAAGTGATTTCTGCTATAGAAATAATCATCGTGCGATGGACTATCATTTTCAATTTGATAATTTTTCAAAAACTTGAAAAACTTTCCCCGATTTCAATCCTAGGTAATATTTAATCACCCCAACTTCAGCTTTCAATTCAACAATTTCCTAACTTCTCCTAAATATCCCTTACTCTCATGCTCTCGTCAAATATTAGGTGTAAGGGAAAGTTCTGCCGTTTTTAATTCGTGTGGCATCCGAATAGAGAGTTTGGACAGGAAACCAAGTCTTTTAATATTATCCAAAGCAGTAGTCTGATTAATTCCAAGCTTGGAGCCCATTTCTGTGGAAGTTAACGTGGGATTTATCCTGATCACACTGCGATGGCTTTCCTGATCTGGGTTCATCTTTCAAAGAAAAATCACCCGAACGAAATTTCGCAAACCATCTTTGACATTTACGAACTGTTACTGCATCCTCTCTAAACACGTCACACAAGTTTTTTTTTGCCTCCATCGCGTTATTCCCTTTTGGTACTCATACAACATGCAATGCCTTACGTGCACTTTTTCTTCACTCATGTTAAGAGTTTTACAAGTTTAAAAAAACTGACTAAAATACGAAAAATGTGTATAAATCATCAATCATATACTAATCTAACAATAAGTGTTCAAACTGGTTTCAGTCGGATCAGAATTCTTGCTAAGGATCGACAACGCATAAAAGTGCACGTGTTCAAAAACGACGGAACTTTTCCTTACACTTAATTCACCCTCTGTCCCAAAAGTAAGATTTTTTCCCCGGAATAGATTTAAATAAACACAAGTACTTCAGAATAGTTGACAAAAATCACTTTATTTACTCGAAATATTCTCCCTCGGTAGAAATACAACGATGTGCGCGTTCAAAGAGTCAATCAAATGACTTTTTTATGTCGCTGACTGGAACGATGCTGAGATTTTTCGTTGTTGAACGTTGATTGTCTTTGACTGATGCATAACGATTTCCTTTCATCGCTAAATACAGTTTTAGGGACAAAAAATAATCACAGGGAGCTATACCAGGTGAATACTGGCGATGTTGAGGCAAAAAGATTTGTTTTTTGAAACACCACGTCTGATCTCCAGTTACAATCGTTTTTAAGAATTTATCGAAGGCATTCAACGGTAAACGACGAGCAACCTCGGCATCATTTCAGTCAGCGACATAAAAAAGTTATTTGATGGACTTTTTGAATGCGCAAATCAATGTATTTCTGCTGGGAGAGAATATTTCCAGTTATTAACACATTGTACGCCGGCTAAATATCTGCTACCAAATTAATTATATTTGATAATGTTACTATTTAAATCAATATAAAATTGAAATGAATTAAATAATGCACAATTTAAAGGGATTAATATTACCTTGTTTGTCTACTTTACCGTTTTCTTCATGATAAAATGATATAACTAATATTGATCGGTAAAATCTAAAATCATTTATTTGAAATCCCGTATTATCGCAAGACCGGCTTACAATGTGTTAAAATGATTTTTGACAACAGTTATAAAGTACTTATGTTTATTTACATCCAGTCCGGTTACTTTTGGGACAGAGGGTGTATAATCAAGCACCAATTACAATGAATTTCCCAAACAAATTTTCCACCTCAAAATGAAACAACCCAAAGCATCAAACATTCCATTTCCTCTGCATTTCTCCCTCCAAAAAAAATCTTATCCATCCTCAACAAAAACTATCCAACCCGACATAACCGCTCCCAACAAAGTCCACATCCATCGCCATCTTCACGATCATCAAACGTAATACCCTGAAAAAAAGTCCTCACCGATACAAGCACATCAGTGTCATTAGAGCGGCACAACCTAAGGATAATAACGCTCGATCGACTTCCTGGATTGTTTCAGGTACCTGGGAGTGGAGTCACGGGTGAGCGGATCCGGGCAAGGAAGCGGCCTCGACGGACAGTCCCCGATCATCGGTGCGGGTGTGATCGGTCCAGCGAGCGCCGAAAAGAGCTGCAAGAGCGTGCACCTGACCGCGAAGCAGCAGGCGATATGCTCCCGCTCGCCACCAGTCCTGCAGGTATTTACCTCGCGGCAGGGCAGACCTCGGATTAATGCCCGGGGAAGCACGCGGCTAATTCGATTCGGCGGACCCACGCCCCGACCACTACGGGGACCGCTACGGGGACCGCAACGGGGACCGTGGACCCCTAGAACCTTTGCGAGCTGGAATTTCTTTCCTCTCTTGAGAACGAAGAAAGAGTGGCACTTTGGCTTCTGTCCAATAACGTTCAATGAATTTTTTCGGGGATGAGGATATTTGAAATGATTTAGAAATATTAGTAATGCTGGGATAAAATGTTTTGGTTGGATGGATTGAAGGATTGAAGGATTTTGAATCGAAGATGTTGAGAGGAATTGGAGGGATTTGGGATTGGTGGGATTTAGTATGGGTAAGGAGTTTTGGTGGAATTTGAAATTTTGAATTTAGTCAGATTTTGTCGAAGGAACTTGGAATTTTGAATTGAGTAATTTAGATTTGTCAAAGGAAGTTGGAATTCCAAATTATGTAACTTTGGTTTGTCAAAGAGACTTTTACTTTGGATTTGAGTATCTTAGATTTGCGGAGGGTACTTGGAATTTTGAATTGAGTAACTTAGATTTGTCAAAGGAACTTGGAATTCCAAATTAAGTAACTTTGGTTTGTCGAAGGGACTTTTACTTTGGATTTGAGTATCTTAGATTTGCGGAGGGACTTGGAATTTTGAATTGAGTAACTTAGATTTGTCAAAGAACTTGGAATTCCAAAGTAAGTAACTTTGGTTTGTCAAAGGGACTTTTACTTTAGATTTGAGTTTCTTAGATTTGCGAAGGGACTTGGAATTTTGAATTGAGTAATTTCGATTTGTCAAAGGAACTTGGAATTCCAAATTAAGTAACTTTGGTTTGTCGAAGGGACTTTTACTTTGGAGTTGAGTATCTTAGATTTGCGGAGGGACTTGGAATTTTGAATTGAGTAACTTAGATTTGTCAAAGGAACTTGGAATTCCAAATTAAGTAACTTTGGTTTGTCGAAGGGACTTTTACTTTGGATTTGAGTATCTTAGATTTGCGGAGGGACTTGGAATTTTGAATTGAGTAACTTAGATTTGTCAAAGAACTTGGAATTCCAAAGTAAGTAACTTTGGTTTGTCAAAGGGACTTTTACTTTAGATTTGAGTTTCTTAGATTTGCGAAGGGACTTGGAATTTTGAATTGAGTAATTTCGATTTGTCAAAGGAACTTGGAATTCCAAATTAAGTAACTTTGGTTTGTCGAAGGGACTTTTACTTTGGAGTTGAGTATCTTAGATTTGCGGAGGGACTTGGAATTTTGAATTGAGTAACTTAGATTTGTCAAAGGAACTTGGAATTCGAAATTAAGTAACTTTAGTTTGTCGAAGGGACTTTAACTTTGGAGTTAAGTAACTTAGATTTGCCAAGGGTCTTGAAATTCTGAATTGAGTAACTTAGATCCGTCAAAAGTCTCAAGAAGTCTCGAAAGGACTTGCAATTCCAAAAATGGAGCCACTTGAGATACCCTATGGGGCTTGGTATTCCTACTTACAATTAGCTAACTTCATAAAAAGTTTATCGACATAAACATTGAATTCGCACTGCTCAGGTGACTATATCTCTGGAGCATTTTCTAACTCTGTTCTATTCTAATACTTCAGATTCACCACATTCTTCCAAAAAAGAACCCAATACTGTAAAACTAATCCTTCATCTGCATTTTCAAAATACTCACCGTTTCTTCCTTCAAAATCGTGTAATCTGCTACCGTCGTAAGCTGTAAGTGATAAGATTACATCGATCTAATTTCCCAAAAAGTATCCCAATAGAAAATTCAATGTCTCTTTAAGACGGTTTAACGAACGCACCACGTCGAGGGCATTCGTGCCGTGAATCGGCGGAATTCTAAAGAACTCCCGGAATACCGAGGCCGAGTTGTAGGTTTCGTTTGCCGCGTCTGCAATATTTAATACTCCAGCTATGTTACAGTCAGGGTCTTCAGTCAACCCTAGCCGACCTCCTTTCGAGATAGTTATGGCCAGAAGATGAACTCTCGTATTCTCTGATCTGTATTTGAAAACGCATACGTCCGTATTTGCGCGCGACCTTTTCGACCATCGCGAATGTTTCGAGGGTATAAGCAAATGCTACAAACTAGCGTTATCATGAAAGGAATTCCCTCTATTCTTTAAGTCCTGTTGATCTCTATTTTAAAATGTTACGCTGTGGTTAAAGAAAAGAGGAGATGAGAGCCGAAGACGTAGGTTGAAGACAAATATTGAAAGCTTGATGTATTTTGTAAAAAAGTCCAAAGAACTATTATATAGTCTTAGCCATCAGAATATTTATAGCAATTCCATTATTTTAATGATGTATTGTGTTTTGTAATTAATTATTAGAAATATCAGTTACCTCTTTTCAAGACCAAAAGTTTTTTTGAAATCTTTTGCGATGAAAAAATTCAAAATTTTCTTATCTCTTCCGTTTTCATCTTTGGGTACTTTTTAGTACGAATACATTAGTCCTAATTACGTTACCGTGCTTTTATCTTAATCTATCTTAAATTACTATCTTCTATGCAAACAATAATATGGGTATTGCTCTACAACTTCAAATATCTACAAGACAGATTAAGATAGAAGCGCAAAGTAATTAGAATTAAGATAATATCGGTAATACACACCGGGAAATGTCCAAACAGGGCGAAAAGCTCTATGCGCCCCGAGCCATCAAGATTACGTAAGAAACTCTCCGTAACTAATTACAAACGCTGAGTTCTTCGGCAAGCTACAGCACTTTACGAAAATTCATGTAAATACATAAATACTTTTCGTCCTTATAACCTGTTTAAACATATAAATACTTCTCATCCTTAAAATTTGCCCGTTGCAAATTATAAGACACATTGCACTCTATCAACCAAATAACTCCCCCATTGATCCTCTTTCGCAATTCACCGGACTAAATTGCGAAAAATGCAAGTAAATCCTTAATTATTTATACTCTCATATCAATACTTCAACCGTTTTGAACCTAACGGCGATATATACTCCCTGCACTTTATTTTCTTACAATCCTCAAGGTAGTAGACCTCCCAAGTTAATAACCAGCAACTAAACGAAATTTTTTCAACCAGAAGCAAGACCCCTTCCTACCTACTTCCTACATTGGTATTTACAAATTTCCTTCGTAGAATTGACTTTTCCTAATTGTTGCATCAAGTAACAATCGTCGATTTCCAACTGTTAAAAATTTCCTTCGATCAACCACCTCCAACCATCCACTCTAAACTCAGCGATCACCAGAATCGCCACAAAAGTGCGGTGGTCGCTGTCCAAAATCGCGTTTACCATTCTCTAATGCACAAATCTTGTCGATGGCGAGAGAACGGGGCAAAAGGGGCCAAGAAGAGGGAAGAAAAGGGGGCCAGGAAGGAGGGAGCAGTCGTCTAGGAACCGGTGCTTAGGTAAACTCGAGCCTCGGGACCCGATGTCTCTTTGAACGTCGCCGACCGCGTCCCGCTTTTCCGAGTCTAGGTTACCGACAAAAGAGCCACCATGAATATTCATACGCCAATGGGAATATCGGGCTTTAATTTTTAACGATTGGCTCCGGACTGCGTTTAAGAGACCCCGAACGTCCTCGGTGTTGTTGCACGAACGACCGCCACGAACCGTGGATTTATGGTGGTCCGCGGTCGATGATAGTTAAATCGCTTGTTCGATGACTCCGCGCATTGATCTATCGGTTTCTGCTGTACCCCAGAGGTTCACGATTGTATCGGCACAGCTGGGTGTAGTTTCTTAATCCCTATTTACTGAAATGAAACGTTTTTTCGACGGGTGTCGTTTGTTTTACGTTATAGCTCTGGGAAAGAAGGAGGAGGGTAGTTTTTTTGGGGTAAAGTTGAGAAGGTTGTTCTTTTTTTGGAAGAATGCAACGAACTAGTATCTACTAGTTTTTTATAATAAAAAAATTGTATCTTAATCCCTTGTTAAATTAAATTGAAGATTTTCAAATTTTGCAAAACTTATCAAATCGAAACTGTCAGAAAGACACGAAACGATAAAATTATACCTACAATATTAATATTACTAGACTGCGGATGTTTATGCAAATTTCGAATTTCACAAATGCAGGTGAGACACGAGAACCTATCTAGGGATTTATTGCACTCGATTTATATTACAACAAATACCATACTTTGGATATTTTAGATATATTTTTATATTATGTTCTTTTTGTATATTTTAGCCATATCTAATATGTCATAAATGCATAAAAATCCGCAGTCTGAATATTACATTAAATTCTATGATATATCAAGAATCAATGATCAATTTTTATTTTATTAATTTAATTCTGAATGATCGAGGAGGCAGTTACATAAATTGACACTCTTTCATCCTACTCATCTCTTTAACTCTTTTCAATCTCGTATCGAACTTCAACGGCTAAAAGTCTTTTCCCGTTATCAGTTTCCAATAAATGCACTTTCAATCCTCAACAGTTTTCAAAAATTCTTGACGAACGTGAAGCAAGTAGTCGAGAACTAAAGTCACTGCCAATAAGTTTAAAGTTGTCTCACACTCGGCGCGGATTTCACGGTCTTCTTGCTATTCGCAGGCAGTCAGCGCGGGCGCGAGATTGGCAATAGAAGAGTGCCAGCATCAGTTTAGATCAGCAAGATGGAACTGTTCCGTTAACCCGGAAAATCCAGACAACGTTTTCGGCGGCGCGATGCTAGTCAGTAAGTATAAGTGCATCTTCGATCAACGACTCGCCTTTGCCAGACGGAAAGGCGAGAAATGCTCTTTGTAAACATTTATGTTATTCTGCGATTATAAATCGTCACTGATAGCAAATAATACTTGAACAGAGACTATACTATCGATCCTTTTATTACCAAGGGTATTTAAAATCGTCAGACGCTAAATATTAGTTGCACAAAAAGAACAATTATTTTTAACAAATTTGTTTTATTCGACATTGCATCTCCCTTGTTAACACTAGAACTACCGGCCTCAAATCTATCATATTTTAATAAATTAAATAAGTACTTTGAAAAAGGGGGAATCTAGCGGCGGAAAATTTGATCGATTGGATGATTTATGTTTATTGATATAGACGTAGAATATTTATTCTATGACTCTTATGTAAACTTGGAGAATTTTTGGAAAAAATTGTGTACCAGTCATTTTGACTGGTTTGGTAGTTCTAGTGTTATATATGAGATTTTTATCGAAATTTAAACGGTAAAGATACTTCGTCTAACTTAGAGTCTTGCAAATAACGTATGCATACTTTATAGTTAGAATATCAAAATTTTTAATTATAGCATGAATAATTTATTACGCTACTTTAATTGCCGGCAAAATTTAATTTTCTCTTACACGAAAACAAGTTACGTGAGAAAACGAGACATTGTGGAAAAGAAAATGATACCTCGTTTCTTTGTCGATGCTACTTCTCCTAACTCGTGCTTCCGCATTTCCTTAAACATCGCAAAGAAGGACACTTTCTCTCAAAGAAATTGAAACACTTTGCCCATCTACCGCGTCGAGAAATCGAAGAGGAATTTCGCGAGGAAGCGCCGAGCTTCGCGAACGAGAAGAATTTATTGCACGGTGCAAAAATTCCTGATGCATTTTTGCAGACAGTCGTGAAGCAGCGTTCGTATATGCAATATCAGCAGCAGGAGTCGCTTACAGCGTCACCAGAGCCTGCTCCAGAGGAGAACTCACTGATTGCTCTTGCGACAACCGGGTCAGAACACGCCGCCCGAATAACTGGCAGTGGGGCGGTTGCAGCGAGGTAATTCTCATCATTTTATGCGAAACAACTTACCTTAAGTGCTACAAAATACTATAGCATGGTTATTTATTAATCGTAAAAATTGAAAGAATTTTCCACCACATACTTCGTAACAGTTCTAGAAGGTACGTTTAACAGTGATAGTAGGGCAGAGCGGGGCTAAAAGTTACCGAGGTAAGTTGTTCCGATTGAAATAACTCCGCGAGGAGAAGAGATAAGAATATTGTGTAAATTCGTAATGAAATGGAACGCCACATTGCACCGACAATAGCCATTTTAAACAAACGAGTAGGACCCGGAACAACGGAACGACAGCACGTGCCTCGCTGGTCCACGTAAGAAAATATTTTCGCATTTAGTATTTGTGGTCTATCTCACAAATGATTCGTACGATATTGTGGAGTAGTACTTAAATAAACAGACTTGGTTTAATCATTTATTGTTTTTTATTTCACAAATAATAGCTTTAACAGATATGGTAACAACTTATCCCGGCTTGTTAACAACTTGCCCCAAGTCGGGGTAAGTTGTTACTTTCCGAGTTTAGGCATTCAAAAATTAATAATAAAAGAATCTCTCAGAAATTGACCCAAATAACTGTCTTAATATCAAAGTTACATATGTAAGTTGATTTTGATCGCATCTTATGAATACTAAAAGCAAGTATTTTAACAAATTTTGAAGTTAATGAAAAATCGGAACTTTTAGCCCCGCTCTCCCCTACTGTATGTGGCCAAATGATCACTTCAATGGAATCAACCATATAACATTTTTTTTAACCCCTAACTGACGACTGTTTTTTTTTCATTGTTTCCTATAATAAAGTAACAAACTTCTACATTTATTTTGGAAAATTATAATCGTTATTTCAAAATCAGTCAAACAATAAGTCACGGCCAGAATAGGTATACCTAAAGTGCTGGTACGGTTAGTGTTAAGTATGTTGCAAGAAAAAGCAGAAAATCGAATGAGCTTTAGAAATCATCTTTAGAAATAATTTTGACAATAAATTTAGTAGAGGCTGAAGTTACAGAACCGTGTTAAAAACAGTCTCAAAGAAAAGTCTAACTATTCTTCGATTCTATTCTAACGCACCCAAGTTCGTAAAAAAACCACAGAAAAGTTAACATAAAATAGAAACATAATTGAAGTTTCAGCTTCAATCGACATTACTCAGAACCACGGCAAACATACCGCGCAAGTTTATCCAAGCTTTCCATTCAATTACGAAAGCAGACCTTTACAAACCAATAAAAAAAGCCGAACCCTCCCCGTCTCTCGACGTATAATAACTCCACGCGGATTACGCAACACGAGACACACAAATTCCCCGTCGAGGAGACACGCCGAAACGCAATTTCTTCCCGGGGCTTACGTAAAATGAGGTATTTCAGCGTCGTGTCTCAATGAAGTCCCGATCGCAGAAACGTCGATTATTTTCACCCTCTTTCGCTCGAGGGAGAAGAGAAGGACAGTTGCAACGAATAGACGTAACAGTATCCTCGGTTTTGCATTCTTCGAACGTGGAGAAAAGCGAGTCGAGTAGGACGTGATCGCGCAGGGCATCCCCAATTTGTCGTCTCCGATCTCTTCACGGTCGGTCGACGTAAACCTTAACCCTGGACGAAGACAAAGCTCGTCCTGTAAACGGATGCATTTCATGCGAACGGCTGACCCCTTGTAGACATTCCCAGCTTACAACGGGATTAAGGGAGCTAAGCTTGTTAAGTTGCAACAACCTCCCACTTTCTACCCTCCGCCACCCCCGGGCCACCCTCTTGCCCATATCGGCTGTGTAACTCTCACGTGAACGGTGCAGACGTACGCGAATGTACGTACGGGCTTGGTAAGAGGAGGATAACGCTCTGAGGGAGAGAGAAAGAGAAAAATATAGAGGAAGAAAGGAGAAAATTAACCCTCTATGACCCATTGTTACTTTAAGGTAACATGCTGTGCATTCGAGATTGCATATTACGATTTTTGAGGATTTTTTAATGTTCACGCGACAGTAGCTGTAAATTTTATTAGAATCGAGGGTGCTAGGGGGTTTGTTTTAGGAATTTTGTAAATATTGATTAACTATTGTTTCTTATTTAATGAAAAAGGGACGAATCTGCATCGTTTACAATCAACATTGAAAGATTAGACAAAATTCATCCCTTGTCGTCTGTAATTTTTAACCCTCGCTCTCCTGTCAATTAGCAAGTTCTACCAGGCGAGTAAAGCTTCCAATTAAAATGAATCAAGATGCGAAAGATCAACGAAATAACAGAAGAAAGGGTAAACTTTCGAAAGAAGAAAGAAAAACACGTGCTGGTATCAGCTCACGTGGCAAGAGGAGGAAGGTGTCGCGAAACTACAACGTTACCTTCGGGATTATACTCGCCTAGAGCGCAAGTTTCTCCTCTTCGTCCTTCTCTTCCTCTTCCTGCTTCTTCCCAACGAGATCGTATAAGTTCCGGACCCGTCTCGACTGCACGGGATTCCTTTAACGAGGGTGATCCCGCGGGACAAATATCCCGGTCGGACCTGCTGACAGATTTTCGAGATAATGATGTTTGCTCTCTCCTGCCTCGTGACTTGGGCCAGCTTTAACGAATGAAGCTCCGTATCTCTCGTCGATAAGTCGACGAAAACCGTAGCTTTCTGTTGCACAAACATATTTATACTTCTAGGACAGACGGGATTCAGGACTTGGTACAATCGATGGGGAGAAAGTTTAATAATTCCGTATCCTTTATTAGAACGCGTTTCTTGTTCATGCAAAATTGCTAGGGGAGGGTTGATAGACAGCTTTAGCATTTGGTTTGCGACAATAGATGACTATAGAATAAAATATTGTCACGTTAGTGTAATAGTTTTTGTTCTTTCCAATAACACATGACTGTAGAGTAAAATGTAATTGTGCTAGGAGTCTAGATTTGACAAGAACTTACAAATTAACCCCTCGCCTTAGAATTTCTTTTATAACCGAAGGCGCAGTAACTTCGAATTAATTGTTGAAATAATAATCTACCACTGATTTCCAATTTACCGGTACTTATAAGTTAACGCAATATTAATAAGTTATTAATAATAACATAGAATTAATTTCAACCTACTGATAGTTTCAATATAACCGTTTTTCGAAAATTTAAAAATACAATTGTTGTACGATACACACCTTCCTCCTTTTGTCAGCTGTGCACTAATCTGTACTGTACAACTTGGTCAGTCGGACACGAATGAAGGTTACTTCAAGCAAAAATGTATTCTCGATTCACAAATAATCTGTGAAAGTTCCCGAAGAATAATCAACTCGACACAAGTACTTCATAACTCTAATTTCATACAAAACATTAAAATCTACAAACCCAAACGTAAATAATCTTCGAACACAAATTCAAGTTCTCTCATGACCACCGACAAATTTCTTCCACTTCTGCTTCCCTCCCGTTTAAAACCGTACCGCCGCGTAAATCGCAAGAAAAGATGAAAAATCGAGGGATAAATAAGGCAAAGAGTAAACGTTGGTTGCGTCTGTCCAGGACATTCATTTCGGAGAGAAGTTTTCGCGAGAGTGGTCGGACGGCGGAGAGGATCCGGTGAAGGAGGGTGTCCTGCACGGACCGAAAGGGCTGGCTGGCCAGCTGATGAGGAAGCACGATAGCGAAGCTGGCAGGCGTGCCGTTCGCTCGAGAATGCAACGCGTATGCAAGTGTCACGGTAAGCCATTAATGCATCCCACAGAGATAAGAGCGTGCCTCTATCTTCTGTCTTATTTTTCATTCCGTTCGCCGAATCGAGGCGAGATTGACCTATCCCTCTTAACTTCTCTCTTTCTAGTCTCTGTATGTTCACATGTACGTTGATTGTCTGCGAACGAAATCTAGTAACTTCGATGGTATTGTTCGTCGAGGATTGAGACGATTAAATCAACACTAAAACTATCGAGACGGTTATAATGACTGGAATTTTTTCAAAAAGCTACCCACATTGATACGGGAGTGATGGATCAAATATTCCTCTTCTATCTTATAAAACGTAAATTACTTCATCGATCATCTTTATCACCGCTGAATTTCTCTTTTTGCAAAGAATTTATTGAATCTATTTATATCTAATAGATATATGTTCCTAACGTCGGTATAGTTTTAATGTTAATACTAAAACTACCAAGACAGTGAAAATGACTGGTGGACTTTTTATAAAAATTGTTATAAAAATCTTTGTTGTGGATGAAGTTTTATTCTTTTGGAATGTCTATCGGACGTGGGAAAATTCGTATCTTGGAATTTGCCAGAAATCTAGACAGAAGAAATCGTAGATAAAACCGTAGTACGAGAAATCCCTCCTTTCAATCACCGCGCGTCAGTGATGGGGGAGAGTGAGAGAAAAATAAATAACCGATGCACTTTGTACACGCGAATATATAGCACTTGAGCATCAAATGTCAAACGGAGAACACACATGTCCGATCTCGTGTCTTGGAACGTCAAACATTGCGATATAGTCAGCGTTGTACGCGGTGCATATTCAAGTTCAATGCTTAAGGTCTCGTATACCGTGAGAGTCACGATATCTCGCTTCGGCAAATGCACCAAAGTGTTCCGTAATATTTTAACGCTCATATTTTTTATATTCGTCGTAACACCGTTATTTTTGTATTATTACCTCACATAAACTGAAGTATATCAGTCGATAACTTAAATTTCCCAGTGGCGATGAGAATTTGAATTCCAGCTCATTAATTAAAATTCCGAACCTTATGTTACATTTGCCGCAATATTATTACAATTATTTTTGTACTTCGGATCCACCTGTTACGATAATGTCACATAGACTGCAGTTTTATGAATCTTAGGTGGTTCCCATACCACAGGGGTTAAAATACATCAATTGATAGTTTAAATTTCTCAAAGTCAACGAGAATTTGACTCCACTAATTAGAAGTCTAAGCCGTTAACTTTATAGCCACATATATAACTACCTGCCACCAGAATTTCATTCCAATATAAACGATTGAACGATCCTAATAAATTGAACATCCACTGCATCGATAAACTGTTTTGCATCGCGTTAATTCAAATAAATGTATTAACAAGTAACATGGAATTTTCAGGTATGTCCGGATCGTGCAGCGTACGCGTATGCTGGAGAAGACTTCCAACGTTCAGGGTGGCCGGAGCGGCATTGGCAGCACTTCACGAAGGCGCGGCTCTCGTACGACTCGCTCAACGCGGTGGAAGAAGACCAGCAAGGCTCAGGCCGGCTCGCCCTGACTTAAAACGGCCGAATAAGACCGATTTAGTATATCTCGAAGACAGTCCTGATTACTGTGAGAGGAATTTGACGTAAGCCTGTGGATAATGCCCATATTTTTAATACAACTTTCCCCCCTAAGCTGAAAAGCGCTCAAGAGCGTCTGAACTGTAACCAGGAGTTCTTCCTCTTTCTCTTTTTGTACTTTCCGGCATTAATTATTATCGTCATATCAGCTAGAAACTTCTACATAATCATACGTATCGCACAAGATGAATCTTTGGTGCCTTACCAGTGGAATTGAACTCGATTCAAATTTTTTCACAATTTATTATTTAATATGTCCTAGTCGCGGTGGTTTTGAGCCCATTTGAAAAATCAATCCTAGTCGAAATGACCATAGTAGCTGAAGTCAAGGAAAGCAAAAGAGAGAAAAAAAAAATTTCCCCGAAGTAATCCAAAATTTGAGAACCCCAATCCACTAATTCCAAGAGTGAGTGTTTACCTCCATACTCATTGTAGCCACCTGAAATTTCTAAAGCCAGTTCAACTGATTATATCAAAGTTCAATAACTTCCCTTTGAAAGTTTATCCCGTATTATATATAATATTTTAATAATCTAATATCATAACTTCTTTTACTATTTGATCGTACAGACTCGGCATTCCCGGTACAAGAGGAAGAATATGCAACCGGACGTCCCTCGGACTCGACGGATGCCGCCTTCTCTGTTGCGGCCGGGGCTACCAGACTCGCGTACGTAACGTGACAGAAAAGTGCAACTGTCAGTTCGTCTGGTGCTGTCACGTTAAGTGCGAGCTCTGTCGGCACACGCGAGAGGAGCACGTATGCAATTAAGGTGGTAACTGCATTCCGGCCGGCCTACCGAAAGGTGCTCTTCTCACGACCCTTCGCGTCGAGGCAACCGTCGCGGGATCGGGAGATGATTTCTCGATCGCCCTGTTTCGTTGCAACAGAAATCTCGATGGAGCGTACTTCTGTATCACACTTTAAGTTTAAAAATCGTCCGACCGGCTCCTCCGACGTGGATACGCAAGGCGGCGGAGGTTGGTGGAGGGAAAAAAATATCGCGAGCCAAAAATCAAGAAAAGAATTAAAAAAAAAAAAGCGAAATCGCCGCGAGAGGCTACAACAAAAGTGACGCATTACGTTAGAACATTCTGTACCTGACAGTCAGAGTGTCGTAAGTCCACTCTTCGGCAACGTTGACTCTTTAAGCATAGTTTTTTCAGACGGTTAGAATACATATCCTATATCCGCGCTATAGAAAACGACGAACAACGACGAAGAACGACAACGGCTGCTACGAATTGAATTGTCCTTGGAAATTGTGTCGGATTCTCAGTATTAATATCATAGCAAGTACAATGTTCTCTCTGTGAAGTTGCAGTTACGTGGCTTATTATGCTAGTCTGGCTCTCAGGTGCACCCGATTATTTACGTAAATGTTAACATGTTGAGAATCGTACGGTGTAGTTTCTTATTCTAAGAAACGTTAAGGAAAGATGAAAGAAACGTTAAGGAAATGAGATGGGACTGGAAGGAGTCTCGCGTTAACTTTAGGAAACACAAGAGAATTAGTCTTGTTTGACAGACGTTAAATATGAAATATTTCAACGCTCCCATTCGTAACTTCGGCGTACGTGTCTAAGCATGAACGTAGATCTTTTAAAGAATTCAACGGATTCTCTCAATCCCTTGCGAGAGACGGAATCATCGAAGATCGTTGAATTCAACGCTACTAGGAGTTAATATTAACGGCGCGTCCTTTATTGTACTACATTGAAACTCAATATGTTAATAATTTGCGAATTTTGCTAATGAGAGAGAAAAAAAAGTGAGCACGTGAGAACGATCGAGTGGGAGTGAAAAGTAGAAAGAAAGCGCGAAATTGTGCGCATCTTCCGTATGCATGTGTACCGTATGACTGTGCCAATCGAACGGTGTAAATCGAATGCCCGTATGGCGTGCGAACGAGAGAAAGAGACAGGAAACACAGGTGGGATTAGGCCACTGGACGACCATGACTTTTTTCGTGCTCGCACATTTGCGTATGACGCGAGAGTCTTATTTATATCGAAGTAAAAAGACCTCCACGATGTGTAGGTATCTCATTGTATACCAATGCTCTCTAGCGCGTAGAAAACCTTGTCTTTTACCTAAATATGGAGCAAACTGCTACGGCTCGCTACTATCGTCCATACTGGCGAACAATGCGAGCTACGAGGAGCGGGGCGGACTACGGGAAGCGAGTGTTCGACGTCGAATGGTGAATAAAAAAAAAAAAGATGTGAAACTGGCGCGCTAGCACAGTGTAAGTGTGATATTACGACCGACGAACTCGCTCGCGGGGTAGTTCGCCTCGATTCGCTCGGTTCGGGAACAATTCTGCCAATGAATGTGTACATACTGTCTTACTGTTTTTTAGATTTTACGTCCACGACTGTCGCTGTATATAGGTAAGCGTACCAACGATCCACGTCGATTTACTTTTCTCAAATGCTGCGTCGTGTGAAGATCCAAGACTCGTGGAGCTTCGAAAGAAAGAAAGTGAAAGGGAATCGAGAGAAAGAGAGAGAGGGAAGAAAGAAAGGAAAATGATAGAGTGATCGCTCCTGTGTTTGTCCACGGCCCAGTATCATTATTGTATTGACCATTCAACGAAACGAACGTCCCTTCCGGAATTCTTTTCGCGTTTCCATCATTATTGTTCGCATACACGCGCATATGTGTGTATGCTCCTTTTATCCGCGCGAGGAGGAAACCATTACTTTGTCGCATGCCACAGTAATTAAAGCTACAGTCTAGTCAATTACGAAGTTCGAATTCGTGTCGCAAAAAAAAGTGTCCGCGGTAACGGTTTCTCTTTTTGTGTTCCAACGTATTAAATATACAGAATAATCGACAGGTCGGATTATATATTGTCCATCAATTTGTATTTGTATCGTCGATGAATTTTTTGAACGTCCGATTTTATAACGTTATACATAAGATCATTAATTCGTAATCGAAAGCTTTCGCGGACTTCGTTCGCTCGAACCGAAAATCCGGTGTGAATGAAAAAACGTATCTGCGAACGTAGTTTTCTTTGCTGCCGTGAAACATCGAGGCGATTTATTTCGTTCGTAAAACATGGCCTTACGAGGGGAATGGATTGAACAAAATGGATTTAGCAAGTACCGAGTTCGTCCGTACGTTTATAAGGATCTCTAGCGATAAAACGCACACGAGCGAGCACTCGTGCAACGACGACATAAGAAGCGCAGTATTGACAAATTGTAATTTATTTTCCTCACGATAATATATTACATTGTACTTCTAGCTTTTCCAATCAAGTTACGATCAAGTATTCTCGTAATAGTTACGTCTCTTCATTAGCAATGCGATAAACCCTAGCTCGTAACATTTGTATTTGTATGTACCTGTACTCTACGTGCATTTATATAAATACATATGCGAACAGTGTCCGTCATTACTCAACACGGATCTGACTCCCACCGAACACTTTTACTGCGAGTATCTTCTCTTCGAGCTGTGCGCTCTCTTCGAAAGAACAACGTATCGTTCGAATATAAAACCGATCGTCGCGATAACACCAACGACCGTACCTACTAGCAGACCTATACAAAACTGAATATCCTCGCTGAAGGTTTTCGCGGGTCTCATTGGCATTAAAAACTCTAACTTCTCACCCTTCATCCGAGCCATATAACGAAGCCAATAAACAAGTCTATCGGAAGCTGGATTAAGTCTATCTCGTATGGCTAATGAGACTTTTCTCGCGTTTTCACGATAATCCGGTGTCTCGTGAATGTGTGTTACTACATTAACTAATTCTTCGCTGGAAGAATCACGATTATCCTCGAAGTTGCTAGCGAAACCTAATCTCACAGCGCGCTCCGCGTTTCTGGACTCATGGTGATTCCTAGGGAAACATATGACGGGTGTCCCATGAAACCCGGCTTCCAGAAGTTCCGTGTCAGCGCAATGACTCAGCAGGACTCTCGTGCGTCCGTGTCCTGTAACAATGGAATGACATTGTTAAGAAAGACTGCTCACGCTGATCATCTTGTTAACCTTTTCTCAATTATCGAGCATCTTGACAAATCATTCTAGCTTGCGCTGTGTCACAGGTACATTATCATTCTTCGATTCCATTCTTTCTTTTTGTAATACTTCTCCGGGGTATATCGTGTAAATTCAATGGGTAGATTTTTTTTTTGTATCAGGAATATCGAGGATAGGGAAGAGAGGGATGAGATGATCGGTAAAGTTGTTGATTTATATACATCTTTCTTTACCTATCAGATCTTGTCGATCTGCACGCGGATCGATGTAAAGATTCTCCGGCAACGGGTCATCTAACTTCTGCAATAATTTTTTCTTCCATACCACAGCTTGGCCGTCCCTTCCTTGCGGTAATTTCTTTGCTAATTCTGTTACCAATGTTTTATGACTTTCATCTAAGAGAGAAACCACTGTCCCCTGTCTATGCTCGATCAAAAACTTCTGAAGATTTTCTTGCAAAGGCTGCATATATGGTCCTCTGCAATGATGACAGCCAACCTAAAACATAACACATTTTTAGCATAAAAAGAATCGACGTCTCATCGTCTGTGTTAATATAAAAAATCGGAATAATTTTAATTGCTCGATAAAAACCAGTGATAGAACGAACTGTAATCAAGTTTGAAATTTTTTCGAGTGTAATCAACCGTATCGATATCTAATCAGATAAATTGAAAAATAAGGAAAAAACAAAATAAGAATGATGTAATATTAGCAATTACTTCGACCAACAGTTGCGTCAAGGAAGCGAAATTCGATCGTAAAATGGTATCACCGCCCCAAAGAACAAGTCGAACGTCCGCGTAGAAATTATCCAAATTCAAGCCAACTTCCGGCAAATATTTTCCCGCCACTTTGAGAGCGTACGATGCGTACTCGTCTCTGGCGGCAGAGTTTGTTGATCGTCGAGAGAAAGCAGTCGATAATCTTGATAGAAATTCCGTGTTCTGTATCGGTAAAGCAGCACCCGTTTGATCGAATACATACAACTCTTCCTCCGGATTACGCGTCCATATCACCGGAATCGAGTCGATAAACTTCGCCCACGGTAATAAGCAACCATCATGTCTGAAAAAAATGTACAAACTTTTTCATAAATATGTAAAACACTATAATTGTATACTTTTAAACTTTTACGTAAAGTATACAATTTATATTCTGGATAATAAGTCACCGGAAGAAAGCTAATTAGATGTATTTCAATTCTTCGATTATATGTACTCTCTATAGATCGATGCATTCGTACCTCATTGCAGGAAATATAGTAAATGTCGGCTGTATCTCCTGTATTTTTTTCTTGATATTCTCATCGCTCAGCAAACTCTCGCAAGCTTGAATCGCGTAGGTCTTGCGGTTCGAAAAATCTTCGCTTTCGACATCGATCGTAAGTACTTCGACATCGATAAGACTCTCGTAAAGTTCATCTTCACGGGAGGACGGTATGATCAAAGTTGCGTCGATTCCTGCATCCGAAAGTGTATTCGCAAGCAACGATAAGTCGTAAAGATCTTCGAAAGCAACCACCACTGCTGATTGCGGGGGTTCAGCCAGAATCGAACCGCCCGCCAGATTAATTAGACAAAGGCACACGCATAACTTGATCAACGTGGACATTATAAACGGATACGAGTATCGATCAGGAAACGAGATTGTTATTATTAATATTATTGTTATTATTATTATTATTATTATTACTATTATAACGTATTCTCAATTAATATTCATCCGTTATTTTATTTTAAAGCGATATACGTGACTGACGACTGAGAAGTACGATTATGTTCAGACGGAGTCCGATTTCGGCAGTCGTAGTCGTTTATCGCTGCACCGATTTCGAAAGAGGTCATTCATTCGCTCCAAAAAGAAGCGTCTGTCTCAATAACTTTAACCTTCCTTTTTCGATAAGTTTGAAATAATTATTCAACTGTTGTCACCTGCAAAATTCTCAATACGATAGTTCTACTATAAAAAAAGAATTCAATTCTGTTCTCTCAGAGACACTTTCTCAACGTACACATAAAATAGGAAACACAATTGATTCTACTGAAAGTAGAGTAATTCAGGAGTCAATGTACAACTTCTTTAAATCGTGTATTGTATATTATTCCGGAAATAAGTGTTTACAATTCAAAACATAAACAAAACAATGCAATTTCGATACTTTGGAACACATTGGTCGGAGTCACTTGTAGATTACCGGCACTATCGATTACACTTGACATGTAGTATTTTTCACAGACTAAATTCCAGCTCTTAAGATGATTCCAAGCCGGTGATGCAACATATACTAAACGAATGACTTGCCTCATCCGACGCAGAACCAACACGAAGCATAAACGATCGCGTGGGTCGTTTAGGTTCGTCTGTCGTAGGTCTGATTTGACACACACGACAACCTAAAATCCGTCACGACCGATAAAGCCGGCTGAAACGTTCCAAGAACGTACGCTCGCATTCTAGATGTATCTTCGTACATTCTGTTCAGATGCAGCGAGTGTTTTCATTACGCGATTTTGCACATTACTTGCATGCTGTTGCTGATATAATACTCTCAATTACATCCTATTATAGTAAACTAATATAGTGCATACTACTACTACGCTACTATAGGCGATCGGTTAGGCCTGTTATGGTATAGGTGCTTTACATAAAGCATTATAATTTTAAAAAATTGATATCATAAGAATTCATTCGTATGCGTAATGGTATCTAAATAAATTCATGTATAATTGATGTGTTTGCACACCAGAAAAAATGATGCTTTGCACACGGTTATCAACATCTCATAACCTCTCGTCACGTGTGTAGAGTTCAGTATAAGTATTATATTAATGTATTGGATCACTATTACTTCAACGTTAATTTATAATGAATGTTGTAACGAAAATGTGACTATTCAAATCATGTATACCATTTCTAACGGAATTTAATATAACAAATTTGAAGTAATTTCATCATTAAGGTCGCTTCTCAATAAACTGCAAGAAATCTATAGTTCGCTATCATGATGCCATCTATAAAGATGTGACATGACTACTATGTATGTGATTTAATTAACACGTTTCTTTCTAGTTTACAATTGGTTAAGGGAAGCAGTGTGCGCTTTGTAGTTGCGACTGCGAGACAGTTTGATTTCGATTTGTAAGGTAATAAAATGCAGTTTGAAGATGATTGGGTAAAAATCTTTGAATATTTCATTTGTAATAACCTGACTTTCTGTATTACAATTTTGAAGAATTAGTTTAGTTTCTAAGTCAGTGTCTTTTGAAATTATCAAGGTTAATTGTGAAACGCAATATTTATTTGCAGAATACGAAAATATAACAAATGATGTTCTATAGTATCAACTGAAGTGTATAATCCGAAATATATTGTCACGCACGTGCGACAATATTGAGTGTCGAATTCGAAACTACATTATTGTCTAGTTCAAGTAAACAAAAATAAAGATGAGCTTCTCCTTTGATGCCTTAAAGGCACAAACTACTGTCACAGCCGCAAGCAGTACACCAACCACAGGTAGTTTTTAGTCACAAATAATAGATACTTATATACATGATGGGATTGGTTGTCTTAATAAGTAATAAATATTTCTTATAGCTCTACCTACTTTCTCCTTTGGAGCCGCTGGTGCTGGAGATGCAGGAAAATCAATTTCTACTGGTTTTCCTTTAATGTCAGCTGCTACCCAGAATAAACGAAAAGAGTTATTTGGTACTGGATTGGCCGGTACTCCTGCTCAAGGAACTGGATTTGGTTTTGGAACACCCAATACCTCTGCTCCTGCTCTTGGGAGTGTCCCAAACCCGCAGACAACAGGCTTAACATTTGGTGCAGGAACAACTCCAAATACTGGCATCACCTTTGGTGCTACCAGCGCACCAGCACCCACAGGATTTCCTGCTCCAACACTAACCGGGGGTGCTCCAGGTTTTGGTTTAGGCAGTGCTACCACCACTACCACAGTACCAACAACGGGATTGACTTTTGGAGCAGCCAAGCCACCTGCAAGTACAGGATTTTCTGTAGGAGCTGGAGAAGCTAGTGCACCAACTGCAGCACCTAGTTTAACATTTGGAACACCAAGCACATTAGCAGCAACACCTGCTTTTAATCTTGGTGGTACTCCAGCTGCAATGACTACTACATCCACAACAACAACCACACCTGGCTTTAGTCTCGGAAGTAATATAACTTCCACAACTGCATCTCTGGATAGTGCCAAGACATCCACAGTACAAACTGGATTTAATCTAGCTCCAACTACGTTGCAACCTAGTTCTGGCTTTGGAACTAGTACTGCTAACACAACAGCAGCCACAACTTTTCCTTTGGGTGCTACTGGAACAACAGCTACAACAGGATTCAGTTTCGGTACAGGCACGACTGCTGCCAGTACAACTGGTTTCTCTTTAAATAAAACTGCTACCCCATCAACGACTCTTACGACACCGAGTACTCAAATATCGTTGGGAGCAATTACAACGTAAATATATCGTTTTTATATTACTTTTCCGATAATTTACATCTAACTAAAAATAATGGAAATATTTCAGTGTTAGCTCATCCTCGACTGGAAGTCAGCCAGCACCCATAAACTTTTATCAGCTCGAAGAATCAATTAATAAATGGACCTTAGAATTGGAGGAACAAGAAAAAGTATTTGTAAACCAAGCAACACAGGTCAATGCCTGGGATAGATTACTTATAACCAATGGTGAAAAAATCGTAACGCTTAATCAGGAAGTTGAGAGAGTAAAAATCGAACAGCAGCAACTCGAACATGAATTAGACTATGTTGTGAGTTATGGCTGTCATGTATTGTTTTATTGACAAATTACGTATGCACATTTATTTTTAACGAATGAAATTTCAAATTACAGGTTGGCCAGCAGAAAGAATTACAAGATTGTCTTGTACCGTTAGAAAAAGAGTTAGCGTCTCTTTCAGTTTCCGATCCGGAAAGAGAATATACGTATCGTTTAGCCGAAAATCTCGATACCCAGTTAAAACGAATGTCGGAAGACTTAAAAGAGATCATTGAACACTTGAATCAAGCCAATCGTACGCAAGATTCGAGCGATCCGATCGTTCAAATTGGTAAAATATTAAACGCACATATGAACAGCTTACAATGGCTCGATCAACAAACGGCTCTGTTGAGTCAAAAAATACAACAGATTGATCAGATGCATCAAAATTTCCGACAAGAGAACGAACGAAGTTTTAATCTAGCATACAATTAATTTAATTATTACGTGTTACAATTCGTTTGATACGAAAATTTTATAAAACACTTTTCCAATGTTTCATAACAAGTGCGAGAGGAGAGAGCGGAGGGAAAAGATAAAAAAAACTGTTCTCTAAGAAATAAAAAATATATTTTACATTCATACCGCGTCCAATTCAACACGCTCACTTTTAACGTGGTTCTATGTTGCAATCGCTGAAATGAAATAATGTATCTTGAGATGATCCGCTAAATGTAAAAACAAATTGACCATTCTCTCTTGAAGAATGTTACATTTCACGCCATCGGGATGTAAAATATCCCAAGCCAAGAACATGAAAAATTTCTTTATGTCCACAGTCACAGACACGCTATCCCCCTCCTCCTTTTGACTGGCACCCCAAACTTGTAGATTTTGAAAATGTGTCGATACCGTCGCATTATCCGCGTCAGTTTTTAATATAAACGTGCCAGACTTGTCGGCAATTAACGTTAATAAAGGACTCATATTTTTCATTCTTTCAACGATGTTTCTCACGTGTTTTAATTGAGGCATATCGACAGAAATCTGAAACGAAGAATATCAGTTACATCATATATCGCTTATCCTTTTTTTCTAAGAGTTTTCATTTGCATAGATTTATAAAAATTTCGAAAAATATCGATTCCTATCGATCCCTATCGATCTTACATCGAATTCTGGTATATTTGGCGCCTGATGTTCTGCCCATTCACGTCGCGGTATAACTCTGACTGGAACATCGTGCAAACATTGCCGTGATTCTATTGTTAGCGAAGGTAATTCGATTTCTATTGTCAGACAAGGCTGTCGTTTATTAGTTAACTTTATTTTAACACTTTTCGCGGTCATTCGTAGCGAACCTAAACTCCGTGCGAGCATAGTTGCATCAAATTCTAAGTAGATTTCATTCTGCTCCTCGGTAACCCCGTTCAGAATATATTCGTTGAAAAAGTGGCTTTGATTTAATTCCGCCCAAACTCTGGGAATTCGTTCATCACCGACGCTAAAACACAGCTCTTCCGGTGTTAATCGTAAGATACATTGTTTTGCCATTCGTGAAATTGCATTCACGATATCTGTAATGCACACAAATTTTGATGAAAAATTTATATTTCATAATATATTGTTACTAATATGAAATAATTACATTGTTAAGAATGATAGCGCTGGCTATTGAAATCGTAACTTGAAAATTTGGAGGTACTTGCAAAATTTGAAATAAACTTTGTAATCATAACCTGTTCACATATAGAAAGTTGAAAGACAAAAATTTGTGTGGCAATGACAACTTTTGCAAATTATTTACATTAATTTTTCCTAACTTTATACTTTGTAAAATGAAATCTTTTCGCGATATTGTCGTAAATTTCGTAGTCTATCCATACGAAGATTGTTTGGAAAAGGTTAGAATCAATTATCGGAGTTTAAACTCACTTGTAAAGTCTCTCATAGCAGCTGCATCAACCATTCTACATCGAAACTTCATATTTTATCGTATATACAAAATTCACTGTTAATCTTTGTACATTAATAATAATTTCATGTGGATAAACTTTACGCGGGAATTCTCTATATATGCTTGCCGGTTGTCATCTTCAACAATATGACATTTCTTATTTCGCATCAGAGACCTGCTATTATCAGAAATACGACTTGCTTTGAGATAATTGCTAATGACTTTTTGTGTTTACTTGATAATTCCTTCAGTTTATTATCTTTAAGTATTGTTGTACGTTTTTAAGTCTCCCGCAATTTCATTATGCCTTGGAGTAATTACAAAATGCGAGACAGCATTATCTATGGATTGAAATTGTGTTAGGAAGTAGCATTAACAATTGCAAAAAATGTGATTTAAAAAAAAAAGAGGTGCATTACTATCTGTGCTTTAAAAAATCAGTAGAAGATCAAAGAAATTATAAGAGAGTGATTTGCAACATCATACAGTAGAATTTCAATTATTCGGTATGTGATAGTAACGAAGATAATTTAAAATACAACAATTTTTATTTTTATTTAAGATAACACAGATATATATTATTATATTATACAATTACATCATATAATGATTTAAGTTTTGCGCGCCGTCGTTAGTAGGTCATGTAGAGCTTGAGCCGTAGCTACGTTCCAATTGGTCCGCCGTTCCACCAATAAGCGGCAGTCGAGCTGTCACGAGCGCCCCCACTCTCCCAGAGGGAGCTCCTATCTCATTCCGTTTCTTCGCTTGGTGCCGTCAACACGTATTCGCCGTGAGCATCGTTTTTACAATTTCCTTGTTTACCGGTCGCTTTTAAGTAGTGCTATCGTTTGTTTGTCGTCACATATGTGTCGTCTCTTGTGCAGATGTCACGAGCATATGCATTATCGGTCATTTTCGCACGTGAGTTTACCCTGTGTATGTCACGAGTGACCTGCAAATCTACTGTAAGAGACAAGTCTACTGTCAAGCTTTGTGTACAAACAAAAGTCAGCTAATCGAACGAACAATTTGCTAGCCGGGGTCACACGTTTGCACGGAGAGCTTATGAAAGACATTCGTATTTTGATTCGAGTTTCGCATGTACGTCCTTCCTATCGATGGTTCCGGGAATTCTCGTGACACGTTTGAGGGTGAATTCGGCCATGTTGTTAAATTCGGCGACCGACTGAAAATTATCAAGATTACTGTGTCCTCATCGACTGTGCTCTTGACATCGAGAAAGCCTTCGCAAACGATGCAGCAGTGAACGATATGCGGTTTGGCAGAAAGAGGTGAGTTGTATCTTTCTTTATCCTGTACCGGTATGCACACATGTACCGCTTGATGTGATTGTTTTGTTTTTATCCGGCAACAAACACGAATGCAGGTCAGAACGTTTGGTTATTTTGTAATTAAAACAGAACTTATGGTTGATCCGTTTTATCGGTCATTTTGTTAAATAGTTTTATGAATGTATTCAATGAAAATACAGTTAAGATATTCTCTTTTATATGCGTCAGTTGAATGCGCCCAAGTTCTTCGGTTTTGCTCTGTTCAGAGGTATTTAACCCCGATCAGTAATTTAACAGAACATCAACCAGTAGAATCAGGAATGACAGAAAAACTTGTCGCGCCTTATAAAGTACAGTTTGTTATAAAATTCCACTCTTTACCTCATTTCTATCGCGGTTCATACGATATAATTTATCCCGTATTACAATAATATACGATCTTAACCCTCTATGGGCCCTTGTAACTTTGAAGTAACACAAAACAAATCTAAGCTTTTACTTTTCAAAATCGATTTTATAGATTTTTCAAATATTTCAAGTTAGCTCTTCAGAACCATGGAATTCTTTACAATCCAACGTTTCAAAATCTAGTAAAATTTATTATTTATAATAGTACTTTTATTATTTTCTTTTTATTTTCTTTTATTATTTACTTTTCTATATTTATTAATATCTCAAGATCAATTTTAAATCTTACATTATATCAAGTCAGTTTACAATGACTTCTTATTCGATTCGTTCTGTAGTTTCCGCGAAAGCACAACTTATAAGTATTTTCGACATCGAATAATTGTAGCGCTCTATTAAATTTCTATTAAATTGTACAAAATAGCTTGAAAGTGTTGGTACACTGTTCTATGTACTTGTATATTTTGTATATTTCTTAGATTATCAAGTAGCTGAGTAAGGCAGGTGGTAAAACACGTGGTACGCGTAGAGACATGCACCGGCCTTATGTTTTCCTCTCCTTGTCTTTATCATCTTTCAAGTTACTTTATAACGCTTTCTCTCTCCTTCTTTTCGTCCTTGTCGCTCTCTCAACCTTTCCTTCTTTGGCTCTTCTGCCTTTTGTATACACTGTACGACACATACATCTATACAACAACAAGTATCGATGGAAAGTGCGATGTATACAATGTTTTCACCTTAACTTACAAGGTACATAAACTTTTTTTTACAAAATGTACAACTTTTTCATACGACTTTGATCTACATGTTTATACAATAGGTAGCATTTAAATATATTAAATCAATTTCTTCGTGGAATTTCTTACTTAATCTTACGAATAAATTAATGTTTGTTCGATTATAACTATCTTTCTTTCTATATGTCTGCGAAATGAAGTTTTAATATAATATGGATAGGAAATATTCTTGATAGTCCATAAGTGATTTTGCATACAATTTGAAATGTATCAAAATCATGGGATAATGATTTAGCTCTTTCGTATATTAATAATTTTATTACGAATAATTTAAAGTACACAATTAATGCTTTATGTGTTCTACATCAAACTGTGGCCAGAAGACATTTCTTTTTATTTGCAACTAACTGACGTTTTCATTTTTCATCGCAATATCAGATACATATTATAATTTATTATAATTTTCCATTTTCCCTTAATTTAGATAATGTTTAAATTTCCATCAAAAGCATTAATGAATCGATTTCAAATTTTTGATGCTGCAAGGACCATTTTCGATGTGGGTCGTTCCCCGGGTTAGCGAAGTTTTTGCATCGATATCGTCTTTCTCATTCGTGGATCCGGTAACCCAGAAAGGTATAGAATAACACGTGGCTGCATCATCTCGAAAGGGTCAGCTTTCTCTTTTCGAAAGAAAATATTCGAGAGAAACAATAAAGTCTACTATAACAATATGCACTTGCTCATCATACGCGAAAAGTGTTGTAACGAAATACACTCTGCGGTGTTTGTACCTAGACTGCAAGAACGGATGCGGGGATTTTTATTTCCTCGAGCAGGGTGTCGTTTAGAATTAATTTCTATGGTGACTTCCGGAGATTCAGCAAACACGGTGACGTTTCTCCGTATTTGAAAACAATAGAATTATCTTGGCATAGGTTTTAAGGGTTTTGTACATTCGCATGAAACTGCGCTAATCGAATTCTGCATTTACTTTCAAATGTTTATCAGAACATGAAGGATAACGAAAAATGGAACTCGTATCGTCCGTCTAATATTTCACAGACATCGTATATCTGCCCTGGAAAGCTCTGATTAACCACAGATGCATCCTCTCGCAAACTGGATCCTCCCTTCCGACGAATCATCAGCTCGCATACCGTTTCCCTATATTTACCTTCCGGTAAAAGCAAATCTCTTTCGGGATACTCGGAAAGGGTCATAAAATCTAACGGTGGATATCTTTCCCTTCTTTTTTACGTTTCTTTATATATTTCTTCAAACAATTTACAGTAGGACCCTTCATCTCTTTTAATATTATGATAAGCATATTATAAAAGTATACAAAGACCTTTAGCGGAACCTTGAGTTCCGCCAGATATAATACAGATTTTGGAATCGGATCGACGGAGTAACTCCTCACTATAATTGTTATTAACGTCGCTTTCAGATACACATGTCCGTCATAACCGGAGATTTGTGCAAACTATGTGATATTTTCTTCCTGAAGTGATCATAGCCTTCGACGCTTATGGCGACGTTATAGTCTCGGCGTCTTGGCACCTTTAACACTAGAACTACTGACGTTAAATCTATCATATTTCAATATGATAAAAAAGTACTTTCAAAAAGTGGGAATCAAGCGGCAGGAAACTTTGTCGATTGGGTGATTTATGTTTATTGATATAGACGTGGAATATTTATTTTCTGACTCTTATACAAACTTTGAGAATTTTTTGAAAAAATTGTGTTTCAGTCATTTTGACTGGTTTGGTAGTTCTAGTGTTAAAGTATAAAGTACTAGCTGAAATTTCCCGTGCTTCGCTACGGTTTAATCTAAACTTTAAAAAATACCTCAAAATTTCAAATTTTGAAAAATCCTTTCTTAGTGAGTGCTTATACCCTAGAAGGAACGCTTATGCAAAATGTAAAGTTTCTAGGTCAAGTAGTTTCGGCTCTGCGTTGATGAGTTTGGACCATACTTTAACCCCCCAAACCCCCCCTAAAATTTCAAATTTTTCAAAACCCTTTCTTACAATTAGTGAGCACCTAACACCCAAGGGGAAGGTATGTTCCAAACTTCATTGCAATCCGTTCCGTGGTTTTTGAGATTTCGTGATGAGTGTGTGAGTCAGTCAGTCAGTGGTATTTGAGCTTTATATATATAGATAAAAATAATAATAAAACTCCAACCAACTGCGAAATGACTTCGTTTCTTCAAATTATAAGAATTTTTAATTTTCAGTATACTTGATCCTAGATCTACATCCCTTAAATCTGTACTTATACTATCTGTATTACCCTTTGCACTCCTCCCCTCATATGCGATATCGTAAGTCTACCACACCACTCACTTGCCCCCTCTAAGAGGACCATCGAATTTATTAGTAATTTCAAAGGGTAAACCTATTGCACCGTAACATTTTAAGAAATATATGTTTACCTGAATTTTTGTATTGAAATGGCACAAAATAGCAAATAGTAAAATACCGCCAAGTTGTTAATAGACAACATCAAAGATGACTCCGGCTGCAAAGAGTTAAATGTATTAAATAAGTACAATTATTACAGTTATTTGTACATTATAAGATACATTCAAACTATTAACTGTACCGCTTATCTATACAGTTAAGAAATCTGTATGAAAGTAGAGAGGTTCCCGCGATTTTGGCGGCCCCAGTAGATGTAGCATTAGAAAGGCGTTAAAACGCTAAAAAAGCACGTGGCCCAGGGTAGTGCGATCTGGGTGGAACTCATCTCTCGTCCCAACTTCCAGGGCATATAACGCTTCCACTTATCAATATTAACTTGCCCGTTGGGAGATAGAGTGACGTCAACTCGCGGACCCGGTGTCCCGCATGGCAACTGCCTCGGCATGCCGAGCGAGGACGCAAGGACAAACAGACAGACGCCGCGCATAGCGCACGCGGTGTTCTCGCGAGCGCCGCACACGCCTCCCTTCTTCGTTCACGCACAGCCCTCGTATGTTTCTCTTCTTCCTTCACCCTGATCTGTCTTTCTTTCTCCATTTGCCCTCACTCTGCCTTTATTCGTGTCCTGTAGTATCTTTCGTTCTGCTTCTTCTTAAATGCACTTTGTCATCGTCTCTTTTCCACTCTGTCTCCTTTTCTTCCCTTCTCTTCTCGTTTGCATCGGTACTCTTCTCCCGGCTTTATTTCTGATCTTTGTCTTCCTACTTTCATCTCTTTCCCTCTTCGCGAGTGATACTTCGGAGCTTTTAATTGATCACTCTTTTGAGCTGTTTTTATTTAACTGGTTTTAACCTTCTCCGCGTTT
Organism: Cerceris rybyensis; assembly: GCA_910591515.1. Classification (NCBI taxonomy): domain Eukaryota; kingdom Metazoa; phylum Arthropoda; class Insecta; order Hymenoptera; family Crabronidae; genus Cerceris; species Cerceris rybyensis. The sequence goes on from OU342790.1 coordinate 15,857,711, forward strand.
TTTTGTTTTTATTTTTCGTTCAGTATAGTAGACTCTCGCATGACACGAGTTCCTATGATGCGATGAAGATATTGCGAGTACTGTTTTCATGTAATGCGATTCTTCGTAGAGCGTGGCAAATAATAAATTACAGGAATTGCTTGATTTGAAAATTAGATCTACTTCAGTCGAACATCAGGATGTTTCCTTCAACGTCGTTGGATGCTTATATTTCATCGTTTTGTTCTGTTTTTATTCAGTTTCAATGACAAAAGATTTTCGCCTGTATTAAGAGTGTGTTTTTTTAATTAAAATCATGTGTATGCAATTTATTTAGAAAATGCGAGGAAAATTTTCGTACAACACGATTTCCTATAATGCGAATTCCTATAACGTTATACATGTAACCGTATGCGAGAGTCTACTGTATATTTTATTCGACTTTGTCTTTTTCATGTGCTTCTTGCTTTCTTCCAGGGAAGTCATCCTTGCACTACTCTTTATCTCTTATTTTTTAATTTATATTGCTCCTTCTTGCTGTGCAAAAACACGAAAACGATTTGTATTTCTCCTGTTTCTTTCCTCGATCTCTTGCTGAAACTAATTGTAAGTGTGTTGAAACGGCGCGTATCATCGACGGCTAAAAGAGACGAGGAGGGTTCGCGTCGTCTGCACGTTTCGTTTCTATGAACGGGGCAGCTGTCTCCTGTTTGTCTCCTCTCACACTCGCGCGCGAAAACGCCGCAATGTGAGTACGTACGGTGTCGTTGCGGATTGGCGTGCGGTGTGAGTCGCGACAGGATGCTTTAATCTTGCACGAGGATTGATAAAAATGGTACACGAACGGTCGATTGTAGACGCCACTGTTAGGTTATGTTAACGTATTATTTCAGACTGTTCGTAACTCTCCATTCTGATACTGAATTTTTGCTTCAGCATTATATGAGATATGACTGCATTTTCTTAACCGTTTGAGTGCTAAGGAGCGATTTTGCGCTTCTTCCGTTCAGTATTGAAAAGTGCCAAGGTTATCGACCAATAGAATGAATGACACTTTTAGGATAAATAATAAATATAGTTCAGTAGTATATACTGATTAGGACAGTACAGCTACAAGATAGACAATGTTTTTAACTAACAAATAGAACAAGAATATTTACCATTTGTTAGCAGAAAAACATTGAAATTTTACTTTGTTGCATTCCTCGATACAAAACGAAAGAAGCGCGATTTCGCTGCTTCGCACTTTTCAACCAAATTTTCGCAACGAGCTCTCGCACTCAAACGGTTAAAGATATGAATCCAAAAAAGGCTTTTAATGTTTTAGACTTTCACTTGTTCTGCTAATATATTTAAAATATTGTAATTCTATGATATTATAATATCATGATATTTAAAAGTTTAGTACAATAGATTTTAAAGACTAGAATTCCGCAGACGTTGCGTGCAAAGGAACTTCCCTCAGAATTTCCTCGCTGCAGTTCATTAAGCGAGACACATGTTTAATAATTTGATAATTACTAGTTAAGTGTGTGCGAAGCAGGCGTAACGAGAATGAAACGAGGTCTCGAAGAATCTCGCAAATGGCCGAGTTGCCTCAATCACTCGAATAATTAGCAACTTTAAAATCGAACTTCGCTAAAATATCAAAGATCCCAATGTTATCTTTATGCCGCAGTATCTTTATTGCTCGATCGATCGTCTTACTGTTACTTGACCGATCGCAAAAATTCAGGAATCATCGAAAAACTCGACATTGGCAGGTCTTGCCGGTTTTTGGACGGTTACCGGTTCACCAAGTCGAATCCTGTTCGGTTGCTCGGTAGTAGGTGCAATTCACTACCGCAATGCTGATCGTAACTCGCAATTTTCGAAGTACCACACGTTAATACACTCGAAATTACAGGGCACCGCATATTTCTTGCACGAATACCAACAACGATGCTGCCTGACGGTTCTCAATCGTTAACAGTAAGCACGGATCAGTCGTGTAACTTTTCTTACTTTTAACGGATGAGAACCCGGAAGGCGGGCTCTCCACACTTCAAAGAGAAAAACCTGTCTGCATCGCGGAACGACCTGCATCCATCCTCCAACCTCCATCGTGCTGCTTTCTACCTATATACCGTGCGGCTCCACGGCCGTGTCACCTAGGAGGTAAGCCTGTTTTGGCAGAGCCTGATTCGCCAGGCGTCAAGCGTCATGCCTCTTGTCACATGTACACGAAGGCACTTGACGTTCTACCTCGCGATTCGTTAAAAGAGCTACACATACAAATCGAACTAAAAGACGAAAAGAGAGAACGCTGCAGATCGAAGCAAGGGAGACAACGCGATTTGGGTGGCGACAGTGAGGACATCGGCGTAGGCACCAGATTTCTAACATCTCTATAGTGAAAACAGAATAAACTCCGGCAGAATTACCCCCACCACATGGGGAGATTCTCCTTGATGAAACGAAGCGCGCGACGAGACAACAATGTAATACAATGTCTCGCTCCTCCAGACAAACTAATAAGAATATTTGAATGCTACGACTTTGTCGGGTGCTTCCTTTAAGAGGCTGAGCGAGTGGACTCCAAGAAACAAAATGGTACGAATAGGCGGTTGAAAACGAGAAGCTCCGCCGCCCAGGTGACACGGCTGTGGAGCCGCACGATACATACATGCATGGCGTCTCCTTCACGGGACCAATCCAAGGAATTTCATGCCACGTAGATGCCTAATTTGTCTTACTCCCGCTTCTAGAGAATAATAGCGTACGACGACCGACTATCATTCATTTTTTTCCATGATTCTTAGACGCCATAATTAGGGCTAGCTCATCTTCGAAAATGCACTTGCTCTTCCCTTCCGTAAGTCTCGAGATTCCATTGGATGTCATTGATGGAACAACCCAAAGGGTAGTATTGTTCATAAGTATTGAAAATTACGAGTACATTTTTCAATTTCGTGTGAAAATAATTATCCTGCAAGTTGAATGTACTATGGTATTCCTTCTTTCGTGTGCCTTTGCGCTTTTTCTTTACATTTTTTAACCCGCTATATTCTTCCGTGTATCTTGCACGTTTCGCGACCAATGCGTCCAGTGTGTGTCTTCGAAAGAGGAACACGAAACCCTACGGATATTTTTTTTCAACCGAACACGCGAAGATGAATTTTCAAAGTATGCAAATCCTTCTCTCGCATCGTGGTGATTATTACGGTTGAAACGTCGAAGAGTATCATCGGTATTGACACCATCTGGTGTTACATCCTGGCAGAAAGAGCAAGAGAATTTCACAATCTGCAATCTGTTCGGTGATATCTTCATATCACGAGAAAGGAAGGAACGTTGTGTAGTAATTTTTCGTGCTTCTCAAGCTACGCGGATGAATAGTAATGTTTTTTTTAATCTCTATACGGTCCAGGCCTTCAGCGGCAGACCAAAGAATTTCGTGACCTGCTCCGTGAGGAGCATTGCATTCATTTCCATATTCTATGTATTTGTTGTTTATGTCTACCTCATATCCGGTCGTCTGAATATCTGGCGAACAGAAACGGGTTGTTGGTTAATGAGTTACCGATATTACGGTTAGTACGTTTGGATCGGTGGCAAGTACATTCCCAAGTATCTTCATTTCAGTGTATACCCTGAAACTTGACTATTGATGAAATTATTTTAAAAAATTCAATGATAAAGTCGTATTTAGCACACGCTGTTTTTCTCAACAACGGTAACCTTCTCATAACAGTAAATTACGTCGATGATGTTATATCAAAACTTCATTTTGCTAGTCTTCATACTTATTTCATGTAATTTAACACTTTACTGACCGGTACTTTTTAACATCCTACCCACTTCTGATCCGTCACTTGCACGCAAATATTTCCCTGATACTGATATCTCTTCGAAAATTGCAAAGTTTCTTCACTGAGTCCTTGGCACAGTTAACTGCAACGAAAAATAACAATTTATTCATTTCCGTAGTGACCAATTAATAAATTAAAAGCCCAAAAGTATTGGGCCTGAAAATTCGATTAATCGACTACCGGTCGGTAAAGTGTTAAGAGAATTTTTGGGAAAAAATGTGAAATATTTCTTTATGCACAATGCCACGTCGAAGAGGGTACCATGCGAACACCTTGCGCCATGGCAGAGAACTTCTTAAGTACCAATGTTGATCAGCATTATCGTTACGTTAACGAAGCTCTCTCGATACCGATCGATTAGCATCAGCAATTTATTGGATATTTCTCATGTACTAGACCTTTCTTTTTTCTTAATTGCCGTTAAGTCCAATGTAGAAGGACGTACGTCGATCTCGCATGGTCCGCTTTTGTTGTTCCTTCGCATTTCGTTGAGAGGCGATCAGTTCTGAGAACACAACGGCGAAACCGCGAGGCCTTGCAGAGACTTATACTCCGGATCCCTTCCTCTTGTTTCTTCGTCTTTCTCAAGTCTCCTTTCCTCTTCCGTGTCCCCGGTCTCTCCTTTGGTTCTCTTTCTTCCATACTTATCCTCATCTTTCTCCTCTTCATTTATTTTTCTCGCTACACCTCTCCATGCAACGATCACGGTAAAGCCCGATTCACACCGAACTGACGACACGGTGATTGATATTAAAATTCCGTTCCTCCTCGCAAGTTCACTGTTTCGTCATATGCATCTGTTATCGATAAAATGATCATTAGAGATCGGATAAAACATTCACATAAATTCTGTTTAAATCGTTAAGTGTCAATTTAGCTTCCTGACGGATACTCGTGCAACTTTCAACCTCAGTCCAATAGATCTTTAACACTAGAACTACCGGCGTCAAATTAACATATTTTAATCAATTAAATAAGTACTTTGAAAAAGGGGGAATTAAGCGGCCGAAAAATTTTATCGATTGGGTGATTCACATTTATTGATATAGAGGTAAAACATTTATTCTATGACTCTTATATAAACTTGGAGAATTTTTTGAACAAATTGTGTTACCAGTCATTTTGACTGGTTTGGTAGTTCTAGTGTTAATGATCCAAAGTTAAATGCTTAGCCGTTTATTCTCGAGTTACATAATCGCAGTTTTACCGCCAAAAATATTAAATGGCTTCGACAGATTCCTCGAGTAAATCCGAGGGAGTTATTTGGACATTACCCTTTACCTTTGCTTATGCAACGCTTTCAGGACGATAGGGAAAAAGTAGATGAAGTATATGTTAAGCATGATTGAAATTATCGTTGAAGGTAACTGTAGATGCGAGATTACGTCGAGTTGCATTTCTAAGGAGGAAAACGCATGCAGCCTTGCGTTCTCGTACTCGTTTAGACTGACCCGATGCATCCTTCGAGAGTAGGTGGGATAATTTGTAAATATTTTCCTCGAGCCAAGTGACCGTTGCATTTTTTAACGTCTCAAGGACTCCTAAGGGTGTGCTTATTCGACATTGATACGTCCTAACGTGGGACATGGATATACACGGTGTTCTCATAACTTTTTATCAGTGTTTTGATAGTATCGATATCAAATCGCAAAGTGTGACAACACTTGAGCTGTTTAGGCTGTAATGCATTGTATAATTGCCCGTTAGAGTCATTATTAACACCCCGCAGAGTAAGAATTATCGTATTCCTTTGTCATGACAAATGATCGCTGAGGAAAGTCTGGTAAAAGTCAATGTAAAAGCATAAAAAGTTTTTTAAGCGTTGATGGGACAACAAGATGTTGACCGGACGATAACCAGTCTAGTGAATCCTACAATATTAGTGAATTCTTGGAAATAGCACCAATTAAATGAACGATGACCTGCTACGCCAAAACTGGCCCTCCCTAGAAGAACATGTCGCGTTGATTTGGGCGATTGGAATGTAGTAGCACATGTTATTTGTGGTAACTTTGAAATTTAAATTGCCGACACAGCTATATGCGTCATTCAAAGATAAAATACATAATGAAATTTGCAAAATTTCAGTCGGAGAATGCTACGACTGGTACAATGGATATATTTAACCCCTTGTCGTATTATTTCTTTTGTGGCTGTGTCCGCAATCATTCAGAATTAAATTGTTATGATTAAAATTAGTCGAAGATTCTCGCTATATATCGTAATAATTTAATTTAAGTTGTAGAAATAATTATATCGTGTCTCGTCTCACCGATATTTGAAATTTGATAGAGTTTGCAAAACTTTAAGATTTCCTACTTTTTTATGGCATCATTAATGTCACTCGTTATGGCACGACATGGGGTTAATGCAGCCTTAAACTCTGTAAGTGACTTAGAAAACGTGATAAAAAAAATTTACAGTAAATGCAGGATTAAGGATAACGATGTAATTAAGGCAGAACATACTTTCTTCCCGAAATAAATGCGTTTCGAAAAAAAGGAAATCAGGTGATAATAAAATTTCAGTTGTTGTGTGAAAAAAAAAGTATATTCGAGCTCAACCCTTTTTATCGTTCCGAAAAATTTGATCCCCGCGCATACTCGATCTTCTCACATGATGCACAGGACACCCACCGAGTCGCCACCATATTGTTACTCCTCTTGCATCCTCCTGGGTTCGTGCTTTATCGACGCCCACGTTAATCCGGAACCACACCTTTGCATAATACAAAATTTCAACAAACAAAGTAAAACGTTCCAACTACATTAGGCTTTTTCACGAACACATTTTTATTAATTCTTTAACCCTTTCAATGCCAGTCCACAATAATCACTGTTATCAACATATTATCATGTAATTATCTCATACGATATTAATAATTCCATTATAAATGAATATATTAGGAATACCAAAAAGTAATCAAAATATTTTTTTGCTGGCGAAAAAGATTTATTTATTAAAGAAGTCTTAAATACTAATCAACAAAATAATTTTTATAATTTTCTAACACTTTTTGCCAGCGTCAAGGTAGTCGTTCGATTCCCGTTTTAAAAAAGTCCTTCGATTTTTTGTTGAAAAACGTATCCAATTACGTTTTCACTTCTCCAATTTTGATTACTTTTCGGTACACCTAATAAAATATACAATTTATAATTTACATAAAGGTAGCAATGTTAGATTATTACAATCACTCTCAACAAACATTGAAATACAATTATCATTAATTTAATCAATCCCTCCAGTCGGCATTAACTCTTTGAATCACAGTGGAACTAAAAGTGTCCCATCTCTTTGATACGTGGAGACGCATGGTAGGACATTTTTTGTCCCACCTCGAAAATTCATATCATTATATAACTGCATCCCTAAATATAAACCAGCTTTACCGAATTAAAACAAAACAAATGTATGTGCAACATGGGTCATTTTATTTTCTCAATTCCTATGCCTCAAAGAGTTAAAAGGGTTAAGTATAAATTGTACAAAAAAAAATTACACTCCTTAAAAAGTTGATCCTCATTGTCGTATATTTTCTACGAGACACCCTATACCAGCGGTACCATTTGAAACCGCGGCCGCTTCAGAAATGCATGTCCCCCATAAACGATAGACATACAGGAAGTAAGACTTTTTGGGGTGAACCGAATGAATACCGCGAGGCTGTCTCAGGAATATACCGCGAGGTATTGCTCCAGCTCTGGCCTCCGCGGTGGGAAAGTTTTCGCGAACAGCGGTGTAGACGCACCCCGAGGCGAGGTGCACCGAGCACCGATGTATTCATCGCTATTAAAGTACGTTCTCACCGGTAAACTCCCTGTCCTTTGTTTTCAAACACCGGTCTGAGCTTCGGCCATTTACCGCACTTTCATTCAATTTAAAAGTCTGATTTAACTCGGACAAAACAGCCTTGAATAAAATTTATCCTAGCGATTCTTTTCTTTTCGCTTTCATCCATTTGTATCGAGGTATCGGAGATCCCTCGAGGAAGAACCCTCTTTGGTTTGCGCTTTCGTCACGACGATATTTTTCGTCGAGGGATACCGGGTATAAGTAGCTGTTGTGTCCTTCCGTAAATTAGTTACATAAGCAAAACTGATCTCGACCGTAGTCCTCGTGATACTCACGAGTTGTTAAGGTTGATTCGTGTAACCCGAAAACAACCTCGTTCTTCTTTCTTTTTAACACATTGCACGTCCGTCTCGCGATAATGTGGAATGTCAAATATGTAATTGTAGATTTTTCAGATCAATATTAGTCATATTATTTCGCCTTGAGGAGAGTGGCAAAGTTGACAATAGAGGTAGTATTATTTTGTTTAAATTGTGCATTAGTTAATACATGTATATCTGATACTGATTTAAATGACGATATTTTTAAATATAACAAATTTTGCGGCTGTGTATTTAGCTGGTGTGCAATGTTTAAGGCGATGCTTCGATTACTTTCGGACGCAAGTTTGTTTTAATTGTTTTACTTGATGAAAATGCTTTTGAACTATTTTATAGGATCATGCAGTTATCTCTAATTCAAGGTAGTAGCGTCTTCTGATTCTACAGTTTGTAGAAACTAAATCGTCGTCCTTCAGGGAGAAAGTGTTATTGTTTTCTAATTTTGTCCGGTTAGAAAGGGTCCTCAAGGGTCTACGGTAGGCAAGGTTAAAGCTGGACTCTCAATTGATGAACCCAAGTTCAAATCCTCCGGTCACCTCTGAGAAGTTATACCTAAATTGTTATTTTAAGCATCGGAGCCTTAGTGGTTCGCAAAACCCTTTAAGTCCCAATCGGAATTTTTTCAACAACAAAGAAGAATCACATATTTTATCTACATATAATATTATACAATTAAAATTAACGAATCCAGTGCGGCAAATTTTTTGCAAAATAAAATAAAGTGATAGTTCCATCAAATAACCACTGGACCGTAATACAAACATTTTTATTCATAGTTGCATCACACGATCATCATTAGTTATTATTAAACTACGGATTTTTACTCTACTTGAATTCTTCTGCATTATCAATCTGTTAATTTGCATAAACATCCGTAGTGTAGTTATCACATACTAAATTCTTTAACCCATTCACTACCAGAACGAATTAAGCAAATATTACTTTGCATGTTACAATTTGAGAAAACGACAGAAACACTTCGAAACCTTAATTGAACGAATCAGAAATATAATATTAACATTTATAAACATACGAAGAATATTTTTGATTCAAAATTACTATACACGTTCGGCTATTATTGCTAAATTATTAATTCCAGCTTATAGTGCAACCACGAGATATCTCGTAGTTGGCAGTGAATGGGTTAAACTCCAATTTTACGTTAAAACCAAGAACAAACCAGTAGAAGCCACCGAATCACAAAAAACTCAAATCCTCGAATTTCTACCATAAAAGATATCCCTCCAGTTTACCTCATCGCCAAAATCATATGACTTGCATTTACTTTTTATCCATCCGTAAAAAAAAAATCCGAGGTTAACATAGAGAAAAGGGTTAACGGAGAAACGCAACGCCGAGTGTTTTTACACGAGCCAGAGATACTCGTGTGCGGTCGAGGGTACATATACACATACACAAGCGCAAAAAAGTCCATAGGGACGTCGGTCGTTTCATCGCGCCCTCCACGCCACCTCTTGGTTCCTCGACTCCCCTGTCCTTCCCTACCCTCGACCAGCTACGAACGACCGTACCTTTCCCCTCCCTTCGTTGATCCAGCCAGTAACCCAGCACGAGAGCACGTTAGAGACCCTCCACGCAGGCCGTCGAGGCAGCAGCGAAGCTGTGTACCTTCAGTTCAAATCCAAACGGCGAGCCGTCGAGACGAATCTGCGTGGCCCTGTTCGATTTTGGGCACGCGTCGCGACGAAAAATCTTACGATAATTGTTGCGTTATGGGCACGAGAAGAGACACGTTGAAACAATCGGGAGAAATGCACGTCAATTGATACACGACAACTTTGCGCGACGGTTCAAGAAAGTTCGATTGTTTCCGTGTTTTCGATTGAATGCATTGGTAACGGAGAGATTCCTAACGCTTTGGCAAATTCTTCCGTATCTTTTTTGTACCGTCGCGACGCTTGGATTTGAAAATTCGGAGTTTTCGATAGCTCTATTTTGGATAGAACTATGAATCGATAGATAAAGAAGAGGATCGAGCACCGGAAACGGTCCGAGGGACGTATAGGGAGAAAGAGGAGGAGGAGTGAAGGAGAGGGACGCGGTGGTACTGTGTGGCGCGAATGGCCACGAGGGTGCACTATTACGAAAGATAGAGAAAAAGGGACGGAGAAGATCACGGAGTTCTTATGTTTTCTTTTGGCTCGTGGGAACACTGACTTTTATACATTGTAATCGGTCAGCGCTTCTTGAAGACCGAGGAAATTTGGATCGTTGGACTCTGTTGACAGGCGAATGTGACTATCTACAGATCGAATTCAACCGTTTTTCTTCCGGTTGTGTCGCGTTAGAACAATCGTTCGTTGTTTGGAGAATATATGAACGGTACGTGGTGGAGAGTTTTAACGATGGTTTGCGGTGTTACGATGTAAAGTACGTGGAGTGTCGAAAAGTGTAACCTGGGAGTTCGAGTTTTTTTTGGGAGAGGATCCATCGAAACGTTCACGATCCACGCCCGCGTGTTTTTCCTGGAAGAGTACCCTTAAGAATGGATGTTCTATCGCAAAGAATCCTAATGCCGGCAAAGGTCGTGGATATAACTAACTATCACTCGTCATTTTATTCTCCACCACCAACTGAGGCGTAAGTACACAATGACATACAAGCTTCTTTTCAATTTCGTGTTTGACAGTTGCTTTCTGAGGGGGCTAAACTTTTTGCGCTTGGAAATACAATTTATTCGTTGGCTGACACGTGGAATATTATATTTTCAAAGTGACATCGGTTTGAAAGAAACAAAAGTATAATTTGTAGTTTCTCTTCAATTAGATTTCCTAATTTTATCGGTAAAATATTTGCTTCTATTTAATTCTTACTAAGGATCTCTGTCAATTTCTATCTCTCTTTCTCTCTCGCCCTTAAGAAGTCATTTCTTTCTTTGATATTAAACTGTCAGTTTACGGAAGTTGCTCGAACGTGCATTTAAAAAAAAAATACACTCGTAGCTGTTTTCCACCGTGGACCTGAACATGCAAATAAAGGCATTTAGAACGTTTCTTGGCAAGGAGCAACGGAAGTTGCCGCTTCAGCGTCGATATCAAAGGATGCAGCCTTATCGCTGGGCAGATTGTAACGTCGCTTCGCGTACATGTTTCAATTTTCTTCCGGCTCGTTTTCTGTGTTTATTTTGAAATCAAGACGCAGTTTCACAATCGGTAGCGCACGAGATTAAAGTGTCACATGATTGAACGCGATTCATTATATTTTAATTGAATTGATTTTACCGCTTGACATTCATTTCTCGGTGCCGGCATTTACTTGTTGTTTTTCACTTAAATGTTTATATTTAACAACGTAATGTTCAATAGATTCAAACTTTTCAAAAACTTACGTGGTTTTTGTTTCTAATTGTCTACCATTTAATGTTTGACCGAGGGACTGAAATGTTGTTAGGGTCATTAATGCAACTTCATCCGTTTTAACTTGACATCTCAACCACGTGGAAGGGTCGTAAAATTTCTACTGACAGGCTTAACCTTCATCAGTCCCTGGAGTCCTTTTTGCCTTGAACCGGGAGAAATAATACCCAGTAAATACATATTATTGTCAATGAAATTATTATAATATAAAGGTAAGAAAAAGACGTATTCTTTTTTTAGAAGACAATAGTCTACGAGTCAGAAAGGACCCTAGGGACATTAACCCTTTGCACTCCGATGTCCCACCTGAGGGGACATCGTAAGTTTACCATATCACTCTGTTGCACCCTCTAAGGGCATGTTCGAATTTATTAGTAATTACAAAGAATGAACTTATTACACCGCAAGGTTTTAAGAAATATATGTTTGCCTGAATTTTTCTATTGAAATAGCACAGAATAGCAAATAGTAAAGTACCGACAAGTTGCTAATAAATAACGTCAAAGATGTCTTGGAATGCAAAGGGTTAATATTATTTTTGTTAAAGAATGGATGAAGATTAGAGGAAAAAAATTGTACAGGGTTTGTCTTATTTTTTTTAAACAATTTATAGTGTCAAATACACTTTTATACTTTCATTCATGCACGATTTGCTGTAGGTATTAATGAGTTATCAAGTAAATTTCTATTCGTAATTATTAATAGCGTCAACAAAAGTTTGAAATTTAAGAGTGGGCGATAATTAACAAACTATCAATTTGGAGATACGATTTCTTAAAATTCAGCCTTTTCGTCCCATTCAAATCAAATTATTTATTTTCTACCAGTAATCTAAGAGTATCATAAAATTGGTAACTTTATATTCCCCTAAAATTTCACCTTATCTCGGAAGTGACTATTCAAAAATACGACTGGTTAAAGGCATTGCATACCAACGAGCATTCGGGGCTCTTTAAATTTTCTCTTAAACCGACTTGACCGTAGAAACTGCCCCACCTATGCCCACGAATACTTCAGAAAGGACGGGGAACATTTCTGAAGGTGGCAACGGGGACGAAGGCTCGGGTTCCCAAATAGTAGGCCCGATTTCGAGCCTCCTTTGCCCTTGCCGAATTTTTCCCACGTGGTATTTATATTTGAGATCGAAGCTTACTTAAAAGTTTACATTGGCGAAAGCAAATGATGATTTACCGTATTAAAAGATCTATAAAATTCAAATAAAGTCGAATAGAAATTGATCTTTAAGTTCTCCAATTCAGTAGGTCTTGGTTGAGATCCCTCAGTTACCATTGATGAATTTTAGCCACGTGGTATTTATATTTGAAATCTAAATTCTCTAAAAGTCGACATTGGAGAAAACAAATGATGATTTACCGTCTTAAAAGAGCTAAAAAATTGAAAAACAGTAAAATAGATATTACTTTTTAAGTTTTCGAATTTAATAGGCTCTGGTTGAGATCCCTCAGATGCCATTGATGAATTTTAACCACGTGGTATTTATATTTGAAATCTAAATTCTCTAAAAGTCGACATCGGCGAAAACAAATGATGATTTACTGTATTAAAAGAGCTAAAAAATGGAAAAACAGTGAAATAGATATTGATCTTTTAGTTTCCGAATTTAGTAGGCCCTGGTTGAGATCCTTCAGATGCCATTGATGAATTTTAGCCACGTGATATTTATACTCGGGACCAAAATTAACATAGAAGTTTGCATAGGCGAAGACAATTAATGATTTATCGTATTAAAAGAATTGCAAAATGGGCATAAAGTGAGATAAGTCTTGGGTTCTCAAATATAGTGGACTCAGGTTGAGATCCTGCAGATGCCGCTAGTGAATTACAACCACGTGGTTTTTGTTTAAGATGTATAGCAGTTCACTTAAATTTTTGTGTTCGCAAGTGGAAATAATAATTTACCGTATTAAAATGATTGTAAAATGAGATTGGAACAGCGAGAGAAATTGAGTCTCGGGCTTCCAAGTAATGGGACCTAGTCGGAATCTCCTCACAGATGCCGCTGGTGAATTTTTTCCACGTGGTATTTATATCGTGGCCTCGGCTGTTCGGGACCTACCCAAAATTGCAAGCGACCTGACCGTGTCAGCAGGCGAAAAATATCAGACTGAATACTAAATTAATTTTCTACAAGGATAAAATTACAAAAAATAACTATATCAGTGATATACCGGTCACGTTGCACATATATCATATTTCCTAATTGACGACTAAACTGACTACTAACTTTCACGAACAAATTTGTGATTAAAATTCAACAAATACATATCAAAAAATATATTTATAACCATAGTAAATTACAAGAGAAACAGCATCAAAAATTTCACAGCCCATTCGCACTAAAATGCAAAAAAGAAACGTCGAAGGCAAGAAACCTGATCGATTCAGCACCTTGCGGTTCACAAGGCAGGCATATCAAATTGAAAGAGAAAGAATATTAAAAACTTCAGGCTCATTTACAAAAAATTCTCAACTCATATTAATCACCTTGGTAGATCTAATGTTAACGTGTACCAGAACAATTCCAAACCCCATCGATTTTCGCAACAATCAAATATGCAGCCTGGTAAGTCCCGCAACAGTATATACGTAAGGGAACACTACCACAATACCAGGGATACAGAGGGCAAATTTTACATAGAGAAACGTCTGCTAGAAGGCAAGAACAAACACGTAAGCGAACAAGAAAGAAAAGCGGCAAGCACCTTGGAAGGAACACCGTGATATCCCCTCGTTGTTGTTGCCTGGCAGATATCCCACTTTAGGCTCGTTTATCGCCCGAAGCCAGAGGGAAGAGGCCTGGGCCCGTATATCCCCGGTTCCTCGCAGGTCTACAGGGTCTACAGCCTCGGAGACTCGTTCGACTAAGGAGATTTAAACCCGGTTTGAGATCGAACCCGCTGGGAATTCTCCTGTCGTTTATTTCGTTTGTCGGCCGAGCGAAGCCCATCGCTGTCCTTTAACTCAGGATCTTAACTACTTTTTCTGGCGATCTTCATTTTTAAGGCGGCGACGAGTTACGCGAACCCACCCTTTGTTACGGGGTGTTATCGGCGCATTGCGCGTTTTGCATTGGTTGTTATTAACCGTTTGAATACCGGGAGGGATTTAAAAAATTCGAAAAAATCCAAAAGTCAATTTCGCGCTCTTGAGATTTTATTTCAAAATAAGCTAAAGTTGGTGTTTTATTTTATGTTGTGCACAGCAAGAACAATCTTCTCGTCCTTCTATCCTAATTTGGAATTACTTTATATTATAAAAGAGAAACCTGATGCATTCTTAATAAAGTCGTCCTTCAATTGTCAACATTGAAAAAATGTCCTGGGGTTTTTCGACACAAAAACTGAAGAGCGCGAAAGTGGCTCGTGGTACGCAAACGGTTAAATTTGGTTCTATATTTTCAATTTTTTCTTCGGTTTTACATTGTATTATGACTGAATAGTGAATTTTGGGGGATTCGAGTTTGAAGGTAACGGGAATTTGGAGGGTGGACGGTACCGTTTCTGGGTGGCGGTAATTCAATTAGATAGGGTTTGTATTTAGGGTTTGTCGTGAGTAGTCTTGTAGATCTTGCAATGTGGATTATTAAAAGCTCAAACTCTGACAATTTTTAACGTATTTACACTACCTTTATCAATATTCGATTAACCCCTCCTGCTAATTTTTCTACGCTATCGCCCTACAGAAATTAAAAATATGAAAATTCTTTTTTTTACATGCTCCAGAGAAATACTCAAATTAAATATCAAAAGTCATTGTCAAATCTCAACTTCACATTTATCCATTACGTCAATAGGTATCAAAATTAATCCCAAAAAATTCAACATCGATTTGTTTTAATCGAATACTCTTTCCATAATAAATTCCGAAATTCTGTAAATTCTGAAGACACTCAAGTAAAAGCGGAAGACTGCCAAGAAAGAAGGGGGATACTCTGGCATATTTTAAGACTTCGCACTTAGGCGAGATCCTGGGAAGACGATCGTTAAAGGCGCGAAGTGAACAAAGCCATGGGGCCTGTGTATTAACACACAGCCTGGCAAAGAAAATTCACGAAGAAGCACCCGGCTGTCTTGCAAACATACATCGACGCAATGTGCGCCTCGCTTTTCAATGGGCGAGAGGGACGAACCGCGTTCCCGCAAATCGCGTCGAATAGTTTGGGTCAACCGAGGATTTACCTGGACGTAGCGTGTCCACGTGTCACAAATCGGAATCGATGGCACGTGTTTTTCGACTAGAAGGAACGGTCGGCCCGAAGAAACCGTTCCGTTCCTTTTTGGGGGGAAAGTTGCTTTTGATCTTCGACGTCGATCGATGCTCGCTCGAACGAGGAAATATGGTTAGGGAGGAACAAAATAGGGTTTTTTTTTTATTAATGATGTAAATTCGTAGAATAGGAAATTCCTTGGCTCTCTTTTTGGCAGTTTTGTCATGGAGAATGAAGGTGCGTTTGAATTGTGCATATAGAGTATTTGGATTGTATAGATGTTTAGTTGGTCCAATTTGTAGATTTTGTTAGTATAAATGGTAGAGTGTAATTTTATTGGCGTTTAGGATATTTTTGAAGAAACAAGGTGTAGAAGAAATCCTAGATAATTAATTATCGTACTAAGTATATCCTTTTAAGGCAAAGCGGTATAGAATATGTACAACCTCTTTTTTTATACTTAAATTTATATTAACTATCGATTCTTTGAGGTGCATACAATATTTCGTTAAAATACAAATTTTAAAGCACTTTAGAAATTTTGAAGTGGATTTTAGATAAATTCCGCTATGCAAGTTGCGTATAAAAAAGGTAGGACGTTTTCTATGTAGCTGTGTTGAAAAGTTTTAAAGGCCTTGGTCCATGTAAGGATGATCAGGAATTCTGAGTATATGGGAAAGATTTGAAGTACCCAACGCAAGTATATATGTATAAATTAGAATATCATTTCTCTCTATAACGTCGAAGCAAAGCCAAGAAACGAACATACAAGTTCGATCTTGTTAGATAAATACATAGATCTATGAATTCGTCGCGTGTGGCAATCTCTAAAATAAGAAGTCTCCCAGTGTGCCCCAGCTCAACAACACAGGGGAAGAACTGGAGTCGAAGCGTTTACAGTAAACTCGAAATACACTTACCCCCCGACTAACGTCTAGTTTATTATTAGGCATCGTCCAAAAGACTTTTGCGAAATTCATAACGTCTCAAAGTCCAGGGTGACCTGATCCATTAAAAGCCGTTCTCCGTATTTCGTTATCTCCAACAAAGAATATTCCACGATCCATCGAGTGTGTCTGAATACTTAAAATTCGTCCCGTACTCCACTCGACAATTAGATGACCGTTTACCATAGCAGCTGGGCTACCCCGGAGTCCTCCTCGCCAATCGGGAATGTTGATGAACGGCAAAGACACGAGATAAAAGCAACCCCAAGACGTCAAGTAACAAATTTCGTAAGGGATTCCAGTTCTTCCGACGAGATTCGCGAGCGGGCCCCTTGAGGAAGTTGTTGCCCCCTTTACAGCACAAGGAACGACCTTTCTCTCCTTTCTTCCTCTCCTTTTCTCGTCGGCGGTGCCTGCCGACGTCTCTTCGATCGTTGTTCTCGACCTCGGTGCGCCCGGTACTTCTCGAGGGTCGACGACGCCGATCGTCGTCGGGGAACGTACAGGGGTGGCGAGCCAGCCTGATTTCCAGCATCTGCTCCAGTCAAGAAAGACCGCAGTCTGGAACGACTTTACCTAGCAAAGGCTTCGCGGCTCGCCTTCCGTGCTGTTTCCTTCGTCTGCGAGAGACCAGAGAGACGCCTTCTCTTCTTTTCTATAGGGTCTTCCAAAAGCGCCGGAGCATATGCGTTTTTTTTTCTTCTACGAATTGTTCTCCGTAGTGAAAGGAGAGGGCCGAATGATACCGACCCCAACGAGACGTCTGCTTTCCCTCGGGTAGAGACATTATGGATTCTAATGACCCCTTCGGACTTGAATGTTGGTCTTTTCTCTGAATTGTAATTAGAAGCTCGTTCGACGGTGTTCGACGGGATGTAGATTTTGGGAATGTCAGATGGAGATGGAGTTCGAGTGGATGATGTGAATTATTTTGCTTCGTATATTCAGTGTGACCCCTATAGAGCAAGAATTGGCAGCAGGTCTGTAGCGAAGCAGTTCAACCCTCTCTTCCATCGTCACTTATTAACACTTTGCCGTCCGGCGACACCACTTTGGTGTCCCGCGGAAGCTATCGCTCAACGGCCGGCGACACCACAGTGGTGTCGTGCGCAAAATATAAATAAGAAAATATAAATAAAGAAATATATAAAACAAACAAATTTTACATTTATTTACATATATATATATATCCTCGAAATTTCATGAAAATAGAGGGACAGGATTAAAAACTCAAGAGAACTGACGATGAGATTAGTAAAACTTGACGATTTATGACAAGAGTAATGATCTGAAACAGTCCTACCGGCGTCAAGCAAACAAATTTTGATGAGACGTGCGGACGGCAAAGTATTAAAATGCGAGGCACAATTTTAAATGCGTTTGATACCAAGATTTGAGTACATAGATAGCAATAGGTAGATAGCGATACGTTTTTAAGAGAAAAGCACGATTATAGGTATATATATGGATATTAGCTATTAATTAATAACCAGAAACTCCAAAAAGATATAGGTTCATTGAATGGTAAACTCTTTCCATAATCTGACAGTAGGACTCCGATCCCTCGCAAACCCACGTCGCCATATGGGATTTGACCATAAGTCTCAAAGGTGGGCCACGGAGGATCGAAATAAACATCTGTACTTGTAACAAAATTCGCACGCTAATCAACACGATTTATCCAGCCCTCCGTCTCTTTCAAAGGGCCCCAAAAACTGGGCCATACTGTCTCATCCACCTTTATGCCAGGGGACCTCGAACACTGACAATCGAGACGTGCTCCGGTAACATAATACAAAACACCGGAGCATAGTGTTACATCGAAGATAGAATCACGATCGAGCGATTCCGTAGGTCCTCTAATCGTTATTAGAATATTTTAGGGTAAGGTGTGCATATGCGCATGCGCGCGCGCGCACAGGATCGTTTTAGCGAGATCGTCTACACGCGATCCTTCCTATGGAGCCACGATTCCCACGGTAGAATTAAAGATTCACGAGGAGAAAATACCCATCGCGCACTTGTTATGGGAACGAGCACCGGGTGGTTCGTCGCTCGATCTACAATTGGTCGTCGTACGCTTTTACCGCGAGGGGTAAGGCGTGGTGCACGACGCGCACCTCTAGGCTCAGAAGGGGGATGAAGCTCACCACCGAAGAGGGGCTTCCCGCCCTTTTTTTTCTACCACGACGTGCGCAGGGGCTTGGCAATATTCCCCTACTGAGCTGCGTCTGTGTGAGTGCGCATGCGTGGTAGTACTACCTTCGCCAAATGCGTGGTGGAGAGAACGAAACCGAGTGACATATGCCGCTCTATGGCTGTTTATCATAGAAATTGACGGTGCACAAAAGATGCATTGGGCGGATAGAGTTTTGAATTTTTAATACTTTATAGTTGAAGCACTTTTTCATTGGCATTCTCATTGTCGGAGAAGAGGCAAGGGTGGAGAATCTTTCAAATTGTTTAGGGAGATAATTTGTTGTTATAACTTTAGTGTACTGTTTTACATTACTTTTACTTCTTTTACTTCCATACTCTCTCCATTTTCTCTGAATACCTCGATATCCCAAGACAATCGCACAACGCGCATCGCGTCATACAATTTCGAATTGTGCCCCAGCCAACATTCTATCTGTCAAAAAAATATTTGCAAAATCAAAAAAACCATACATTACTGCCAACTTAATTAATACACCGACCCTTACGTGTCTGCAAATCCCCGATTTCCTCGGTCAATTCCATGGAACAGAGGGTAGGTACCTACATGACGCTTTCGAACACGTGCATCTCCTGGCATACATGTGCATCCACATGCACGGCTCATAGAAGCGGGTGCGCATGCTCAAGGGAGCGTTCTATCGGACAGGGAGGTAGAAGCAGAGGGACGGGGGGAAGTTTGGCAGCGCGAGTGCGAGGGCATCGAGGCAGGTGGTAGCCAGATGTCTCTCGTAAGGACTTCTACCCTGATGTCGTTGGCTGGCCGTGTTCCGATCATACATATGAACGCACACGCACAGGTTTATAGAACGATATAGGTATAGGTATACCTATCCACGGCACCCCGTGCCCACGTACTTGAGAGCATGTTCGAACCGGCAAACGAATCCATCTTTTGGATATACATGTATCCCGTTCTTTTTCACGAGATGGGTCTCGGATGACTCGTTTCTCGACTCGTCTATGCAACCTAATCGTACACGATGGCTGGTTCACAGAGACTGAGAGGAAATCTAACGGAGAACGGCGGCTAATTAGGATAGAAGTTTTATCTCTTTACTGTGGAATTTTTATGATGCAATATGAAATCCGGAAGATGCCGGAGTGCTGGTTGAATTGCGTCGGGATTGTGTGATCGGACGGCTGGTAGCGCGTACTTTCTTGGCTCATTATTTCGAGCGATGGGCACGACATCGAAAGGAAATGCAATTAATTTTTATATTACATCGGGTAAGGTAGAAGTAACGGTCGATTCCATCTACTGGGAGAGACAGTAGAATGTGCGTACGATTCTACAAATGATACTTTCTAATTCTAATTGCAACTCGGCGTTGGAACCTTATCCGAATCTTGGAAATTCTTGTTAATCGTTGGACATTTAATTTATGTAATAGATAGGTAGATTATTTCTATATTTAAATTCTTCGATATTACTTCCTTTTTAACATGTTCCCTAACAGATTCCACTTTTAGGCTAACTATCTCGAGAATTTCCTTTGAATATCCGTCGTAGAATTTCATTCATAAATTTTTTCTCTTCTTATCACCTTGAAGCGCGGCTCTTTAATGTCATTCATGAATCACGCTAGCTCGAGAGATCACTGACGCCGAGTAAAAGTGCACGCTTCATGGACGCTTCATTGAGCATTCTGTCGCTCCTACAACCTCCTACGCTTAGTCTAACAAGCTCCTGATGTCGTCAAATATTTGACTTCAAGTAACAGTCGATTATTACATGCTCAACGTGTCATCATAATCGCACAGTGAAAAAAATGAACGTACTCTTCACTTATTCGTCATTTCATTGCTGCAAAATACATTTTCAGTTTTCCGCCTTTCAGAAAACCGGATGGTCGATGCACAAAGATCCTAATTAAAACACAAGTCTGTAATTAGAGAGAAAACTCTACCAAGAGCATTCATCATTGTCACCTGTCCGTACGAATGACAAAGTGGCGCGATCGTAGAATTCGATGAACTCGCACCGGTCCACTCTGAAATTCCGCATATTTTACCAGGGCGTTCCCTTTCATCGGCGGTTCCGCGGCTCTACGTGGTTTTAAAGGCACAAATTGGAGAACGCGAGCGAGCTCATCGCACTCTCCGTTCGTGGTCCGAGGCGTGTGGCGAGGGGGTGGGTCATGGGGGTAGCAGCTGACGCAGCCAGCGCAGGCCCGAATGGATCTCTGCACCTGGTCTCTAACTTTGGAAAATCGACGACAGAATCAATTGTGCTCGCCGTAGCACGCGACCAAGCAGGCTGCTCGATAACAGTTGCATTGACCCTTAATCTTGACCCGTTATTCGAAAGGGTCTCTATCTACGATACTTTCTTTTCTTATCTCATTCGTTAGGATGTTGGGTGATGTAACTATACACGATGTCTTTCCTATGGTAATGAATAGAAGTTGTAGTTATTTTTCCAAAGAAATTGAAATCTCTTGATTTTATAAGAACAAGTGTCCTAATAAACAGCAAGTACTATTTTTAAAAACACTAGCGTTCTCTATCGACAATGGCGGAAGTTACTTAAAGCGAAGCGCGCAATTTGAAACTTAAGATTATAATTCCCTCTGTAAATTCTTCGTGCTTCATGCTCAAGAAAGATCAATTTCTTCCGATACTTCATCACGAATGGATTCATCTGCTGCTTGCATTCAAAGACTCTCTTTGAATGGTAATAGTCAATCTCCATTTGAAGATCATAGATCAAGCATCGAAGAGCATTACACACTCTTCTCGCTTCGTTAAACATCGGCGTGTTCTCGCAGCGTGGTTCGAGCGATAGGATCGTGAAAGGATACAAAGTAAAAGCTCCATAGGTGCCTTCTGGTTTTTCTGACGAACCATGACCATGGGTCTGGGGCGATGGACATACTAGAAGGGACATCGGCTTGCACAGTATGTACGAGAGCCCGCGCAATGACCTTATTGTTGCGTGACGAGCAACAGGCGGACCTAAGGAAGGAAGGAAGGAAGGAAGGAAAAAGAAAGATGGGAAAAGAGGGAAGACTGTCGGCCCGTTCTCGCAAGGGGGAACCGAGTGCGCCGGCCGAGAACGAAGGAAGTTGGCCGAAAAGAGGGGAAAGTTCGGAACTTCGGCAGATGTCCATACATCGTGGAACGCATGCTTACGAGTTCTTCTTTTTCTCTCTCTCTCTCTCTCTCTCTCTGTATCACACGCGCTCTCTTCCCCTTTCTCACGAGGCGATACACGATTTTCGTGGTGAAACTCGTAAAAAGAGGGAACCGTCGTATAATCCTATCGATGAAAATGTGCGGATGAATAAGTTCGTTAACCTCTCCCCGTCCGTGGGAAGGGAGAGACGATACGCATTATCGAGGATCGCGGAGAGAGTTATGATACTTTTCGGCTGGCCCAATATCGAGGTCGATCACGTGACGATGGAGCGCATGGTATTCATGCATAAGCAGCGATTGCAGCTAACGAACCAGTCGACGAATTGATATTACGCGAAGGAATTCAAATATGCATCTCGCTCGGATAATATCTCGCTTAACTTCTTATCGAGCGAGCTTCGAAATGATTCTCTTGAAAGGTAATTTCAAGGAGACAGTATTATACAAGAAGTCCAGTTTCATATCACATTTCAATTACCTCTTTCGAGAACTGTTAATTACAGAGGATTGATTTCAGTTCATCAATCCGAGATACGGATACGCAATTAGGAAATTTATATTTGACAAGATCTCCTTTCAGTTCTTACTAATTAACCGTGGAAATAATTTCTTTGAGAAGTAATTTCACGGAGATAGTATTATAGAAGTCCCATCCCTTATCAAATTTCAACTTCCTTTTGCAATTAATTATAGAGGACTAATTTCAATTCATTAACCCGAGATACAAATTCGCAGTCAGCAATTTTTTCATAATCTCTTATGATCACCATAGATCAAAGTAAAACCAAACCCTCTCAAACACGTAACAAGTTCCAACCCCACAGTTTCTAAGCTCCCAAGCGATCAAAATTATAGATGACAGAAAATTCACTCAGCGAAAACTGGCAAATTACGTAGAACCAAGTACTTGAAGACAGTACACTGTCATCGGAGTACATACGGGGGATTTACCCTCCTAGACAAAGGGGCAGCTGTTACCTGACACCTGCTTCTGTCGCCACTTTCCGTATACGAGCCAACTATGGACTTGTTCATTCACTTTGTCTTCGCGACAAGAGGTGCTTTCACGTCGCGAACTTCGCCGATTGGAAACTTCAACCGGACGTCCTCGACCTCTGGTACATCCCTGCGTTCATCGAATTCTACCTTCGTGTCATGGTGGTGCACTTTCGCACGCAAATTTTCAAGAAGAAGGAGAGAGAAAGGACGGAAAAGGTCTTGTCAAACGATACGTTCAATTTGCCTTATGCTAATTTGAACGAGAAAAGGAAAGAGGGTGGACGATATTGGCTTGAACTTTGTAACCTTTGCTTTTAACCTTTTGCTATTGTTTTGATATTTTTAGTAGAATTATAAATAATTATTTAGTGGAATTCCCGGTGATAAGTCCAGTTTGTTTAAATTAAACGCTGTGAATTAATAAAATATAAAGAAATAATAAAGGCCCGAGTCGAAAAGTCCAGCCTAAAAAGAAACTTGAAATCCTAGATTCTTTTGATTTCTCATTTGCCGCTTAATTATGTATACCATTTTGATCCTCAAAACCCTCAACTGGTGTGTCTACGCGCCTCAAAGTCGTTTAAATATGATTTTTAGGAGTTATATGGACTGATCAGGTAAAATTTTTATTCCAATTTAATCTGACATCCCCTAAAAATATTTCAGAAGTTCCAAGTCTGTCGACTTATATTCTAAAAATAGGGCTTTCAGGAGCAAGTAGGAATTAAATTATTTTATTTCATATAAATTCTAAATCACCTAAAATCAAATTAATTTTTAGTATATTGAAAATTTTTTTGGACCTAGATCATTCCACTCCAATTCTAAAACTCCTCATTATAGAATTCTGAGGATTATTTTGGGCTGTATGAAGCCTAAATTGATCCTAAACTAGGCAAAACTGGCAAAAATTAACAAGTTTAGGGCGATTATGGAATTAAAATTTGCATTCTTTTATATGTAACATATTTTTCCATATTCAGCCTAAATATCCTAAGTTATTTGGTAATTTAGGAGGATCTTGGGCTTAAAATTTTCAACTCGGGAGGGGGGGGGGGGGGATTGTACGATACAATTATATAGCTTCAGCTAGATACGTGTAGAACAGTAAAGGATTAGTTTAATTTTTATAATTTTTAAAAGAAGAATTTTAGGTCCATCGTTAATTATTGTTGCACATTTATTATCAATTACTTTGACCATTTTGCCCCAAAGTGTTATAGTCAGGTAACTCTTAAAAGTGTGATATCATTGAGAAAAATTTCCCAGAGGTGGTGGGAACTTAAGGACTCCCTAGGTGGGAATCCAAACCTTTATTTCTGCAGTCACCATAGTCCCAAACACTCTTGTTACCTGGGATCATTTTGGTACCCCCCTTCCCTCGGTAGATCCTTACTCCTTGACGGTGTACAGGGCGCCATAACGTCCAGTCATCACCCAAAAGCTTACCTTTATAACTCTGGTATATTTCTCGAGCATAGCTAAAATTGGAGGGATCACGGAATTTCCTGGAATGGGACAATAAAATTTGTTAAATACCGGGAAACTTAATAGCCTTTCAAACGGACCGGTCTCTTTACAATGTTTCATTTGCTTTTAGATATATTCGTGTTAATGTGCAATATATCTTTTGAGGATACTTATGATGGAGTATTAATCGCAAAGAATGGTAATTATAATATAAGGAATCGAAATTGTAACGGGATTGAAATTTCTAAAGATTTTATGATACTTTGCATTTAGAAATTTTTAATTCCTTGCCATAGAATGTCGAATGATACGGTAAACGGAGTAGGAGATTTTGAAGTTTTTCAACAATTGTCATATCTAAAATGTCAGACCAGTCTCCATAATTGTTATAAGTGAGAGATTTGTATTTCTGGGACAATTCTGAGTTATTGCTCACGTCGTCACAAAAGAAATTTTAAAGGAAGTGGTCAAATTACTTAATAATTAACAAAAAAAAAAATTGTAACTTTTGTTGCTTTTCTTCTTTATTATACTAACGCAGGAGTTGCGAAAAGAAGATGCAATCGCTTATTATCTTAACGATACGAGCAAAATTCCCATTCGCTCCATCTCAATGAACACAATTTCATTCTCTCCGTATATTCAAGTGCCACCGAACCAAAACCGCTCAAAGGGTATTTTGTTCTCGAAGGAATCAAAAATTGCAAGACCCAACTATCCATTGTCGCCAAACAATATCGTCCGTCACTTCTTTCACCATAATTCGAGTAATTCATCGTCATTGTGTTGACTCCACCAGGAAATGTAAATTGCACGAAACGGGTAACAGGAAGCCCGAAAGTTCAGGGGATAGGAAGGTATAAAGTAAAGTCAAACGAGATCCGACCGCGAATTACTCCCCTTCCCTTTCCTGCTTCATTCTTATCCCTCTCTGTCTCCACTTTGGGCCCTTGTTTTTTTTGCGTCTCACTCCTTGTGTCCCTTCTCAATTTCCTCTTCATCCTTTACCACGACCACTTCCTCCCTCGCTTCTCTCCTCTCCCGGTATACTTACAGTTCTAAATTGATAAATGACTGTCGTCCCAGTCACTTTCGGTTGTCTCTTGTGCACACATATTTCCATTTGGTCCCTGTGTCACGCATTGTACACGAAAGTGACGATTTTATCGGTAACTTTACCTAGTTGTCGCCCACGTGCCCTCTGTTTCCTTCAGGGTTCCATTTTTTACCTTACTTTTCTGCCTTTTCCTCTTCGGATCCCTCCTACTTCCGGTTCCTTAGCTTCTACCATCTTCCTGCTTTTTATCTTCAGGCATCTAACTTCAGAATACCGAAAATTCCTCTAACTTGGAATATTCAACGCTGGCATTTGATATTAGTATTTGATTGTAGATGTGATTTGATTTCTCCATTAATTAAGTATCTCGTGGATAGGAATATTCAACGGATTTGAGATTGGAGGCTTGGTAAATAATAGTGGATTGCCTTTAGGCATGAAAGAACCGCCTTTGAATTAGAGGTGATTGTGTACTTGTGTTAAAAAGACACGTGTTCTGTTTAATGCACGGCTTTAAAAATCCGTGTTCTTGACGAGGGGCACAATGAAGCTTTCTAACAATGCACGGATGTATGTACAGGTGTATTTATATATGGACGTTCCTTTCGATAATGCACAAGATATTTGTAAGCCTCATATCAATTGAGTGTAACATGGTAGCAATATTCGTAGACATTTTACTGAAAGTTCATTAAATAAAGAATCGTATGGTTTTATATAACTAAAATGAGGTTACGAGAACCACATAAATTTTATAAAAAGTCTAAAGAAATTCTCCCTTAGAAGTTGTTTCGAAAAATATTATAAATTATAAGTCAAAGTGATAAGGTCCTGTGGAAGAGCGATAAGTATGTTAGGGAGATTGGCGATGATTTATTATGGCGCCGCATAATAGTTGATACAATTGCATATCAGTTAAGAAGTGAAAAGAAGATAATTTAAATAAATTGAAATAAACTTAAGACGTGTTTGTGAGCATAGAATACACAGATGTATTCTGTACTTCAAGTAACAGCATGCAAAACAGAGACCTGGTTTGAATCGACAGTCATTCACGAACGTCGGGCCGGCAACAATCGTTGCATGCATTTTCTATCTCCTCTCTCTGTTATCTCTGGTCGCGTTATCTGTACACGTTTCGCAGATCGTGAGAATGTTGAGAAACCTCCTGCCTCAGCCACGTGCCTCGGGATTTAAATCCAAGGATGTTCACGACCGTTAGATCTTCTGCGAAGGCGAAAGTCTTTGCACAACCTCAAAAAGATACACTGAAAGCATCGGTCTATCTGTTAGGCATCTCTCCTTTCCTTCTTCTTTGCCAAAGAAACGAGGCGTTAATCTTTATTGTACATCTGAAATTTTATTTCTCTTCTAATTTGTGTATAAATTGAATTGCATGCCGTCACAGAAATTTTTCAGTGTACTTATCTACCGTTTCAAATTGTGCATAAATTACCATTGCTAAGATCGTTTTCCAATAGTTTTGAGAAGTTCTCTGTAACTTTGAGACGGGATATGACACGGGGAACGTTGTGAATACCGTACGGAAGTTTTAGAATTCGTCACGCACCCTGCCTCCAGTTTGGCCTTTCGTTGCCCCATACAAATCGATAGACGGAGAGCTAAAGGTACGACTTGACATCTGCTGACAATAAGTCGTAAGAAAATACTTGGTAGCCTAACGCAATAGCTCTTCTTTGTAGGACTGCAATGTGTAAGGCGGTGGGGCCTTGAACTCACAATCAGTGGACCCTTGAAAAAATCCGCCTCCTCTGAAAAATTTTTCCTAAATTATTATTTAATATGGTTTAGCAGCTGTGGTTCTGAATCCGCCCAATACAGTAGATTCTAGGCGAAATGATCATAATAGTTAAAGGAGCTATGGTGATAAGAAGGTAAAGGCGCATTAATTCGTAAGCAATGCGTTTGAATCTGAATTCCACATCACTTTTGGGAAATTTTTCCTTAATTATTATTTAATATGGCTTAGCATCGATAGTTTAGAATCCACCTAACACAGTAGACTCTAGGCGAAATGATCATAATAGTCAAAGGGGCTACGGTGGATAAGGAGTTAAAAGGGGCCAATTCGTGAGCGATAAAAATTTCTTTATCATCGCCTCGATGGCCCAAGTCGCACTTACAACACTAGGTCCTAGGCGAAATAGCAATAGCAGCTAAGACTCCTAATGAACTGATCGTAATTTTTTTAAGAAATTGGCAGTAAATTAATATTCAATATATTATAGCCTCGGTGGTGTCAATCCCACCACACTTTCCTAATACAGTACTTGTCATCGGCCAGAACTTATCGATAATAATTCATCCAACGATAATATATCCGTAAACACAAACCGTCCTCTTGCAGCCAAGTGAAAAGGAATGTTTTTTCCTCCGGCATGCTCGGTATACGCGAAAAAATTCCTAAACGGCACTCCCCTTTAGTTCCTTGCATTCTCTCGCGGATGCACTTTGTAATATATTCCTAACACGTTCACCGCCGGCAACATAAACATGTGCACACCTGCGGCAAGCTAATGTGTTTACAACGGAGATTTTACTTCGACGTACCTGTCAATTAGAACTTCAATTACGACAATTTTGACTTAATACTTCGGCAGATTTCATTAATCCTCATATATCTACTGGCATCATTATGGACACTGAGATATATCGTAATTAAACTCGGAAACAATTTTGGGGTAGGCACGTGTTTACCGGGGTTAATTAAGTTGCAGTATCTAGATGGTAATCTAAAATGGTTACTTTATACGCTTGGAATATATTTAATGTAACATCTTTTAACTTGATCTACGTTCATCTATAATTTCAGCTGGAAGCAATAACAGAAACTTAGATGCCATTATAATTAATTATATTATTACGTTTCTCCTGTATGAAATTCACGATATTACTTTTATTCTCCTTTTACGTGAATTTTATACGCCTGTAATCATTTGTACGAACAGGATCGTTAACGATGTTCCAATTTAAATTTTAATTATCAAGCGTACACGCATTTAACGCGGCAGCTGGCAGACTACTTTCGGAATAAGCTACCCTCGGAACCGTGTGTGATTCCTGAATCAAGTAGATAATTCTGACCTAATGAGTTCGAATTTATTGCTACTTAAATTCGACAATTTTTAATTCCCATATACATTTTTTAATTGCATTACATCATGTATATTGAATTGGTCGGAATTATCATAAAAACGGTATCTCTTTTAAAACGGTATAATAATGTTGGGAAAATGTTTGTGAAAAACTACGAGTAAGGAGGTACACCCCTAACAGTGAATCTCATTTCAAATCCTCCGCCATTTTTGGAAAATGTGCTGTAAATCATTATTCAATAAATTATTCTCAGTGGTTTGGACTTAACACTAGAACGACTAAGCAAGTCAAAATGACTTGTTCACATTGTTTTCCAAAAATTCTCTAAGTTTACAGGAGAGTCCTAGATTAGAAATTCTAAGTTGATCTTATAAAACACGGATTACCAAACCGGTCATATTTTCCACCCCTTGATTCCTCTTCTTCCAAAGTTCTTATTTAAAATATTTAAATATAATAAATTTAACGTCGGTCGTTCTAGTGTTAAAACAGTAATTCCTGACCGAAATGACCACAGCATTTAACCTTGAAAAAAATATAGAACAAATAGACGATTGTCAGAGATATTTGTTCAGACCGGTAGATGCTTCGACAATAGCGCAAAACAAACACGGGTAATCATTAAAGTTTTCTAAGGGCTGGAACAATCAAATATAAGCCAATTCTCGATATTTCGCTTCGCTACTCGCAAAGCATTTCACCCTCGCGTTTGCTCCCTTTCTTTCACCCCCGAAACAGCTGCGTGTACCGAGAGAGGAAGGTGGTCCCAGTGGCGCGTCATGCAACGAAAGTACAATGGGAGGTTATGCAACGATAGTGCTCGTAGGATACACCAGAAGTATACGCGACATTATAAACATATGCGAAGCGCAGATGGCCGGTGAACCTTATCTCTCCAGTATACCGTTTTAGCTCGGGGCAGAAACACCTTCATCATCGATTGTCTTTGCCTCGACTCGGTAGAGCCAGCTGAAATTGTTGATGATAGACCTGAGATCTTTCTGACGAGTCAATTAAGAGTTACTAATGCCTAACGCGAATGTAACTAGCAATTTCCGGTAGTAAATCGACGTTGATTTGTGTTGGAATACGTAGAAACGCAAACTGATGGGCTCGACTTGCATAAGATCTATGTTTCATGTTGAGAATTTGTATCTTTTTTTTAGTATTGTTACATCTCGCGGGGAGACCTCTTGCCATTGTAGAAATTAAATTAACCTATCTCTATACGAAAATCGGTATTGGTTCCCTAGTCTAGTGGGGACTTCCGGTTTAAATATTGCCTCGTCGATATATTAACTCGGTGAGTTTGATAGTAAAAAAATATCAGAGTAGGAGTATTTTTGTAAGTATGCTGTTGCATCGAATATGCAAATTGTCGCGTGACATCTTTGAATTCACTAGAGCAAATTATTGTACAGTATTTTCCTTTTTTTAACATTAACCGTTTGCAGTCCTATGTCGAGTTGCACTCAACACAGATTTTCACTTCATTTTATTTTATAACGATCTAATATGAACGGTCTAATTTCATTATGATTTTGTAATATCAAAATAAATATTCGTCAGGACCTATAGTTATTGCTATCAATACATAAAAATTAAGTGCCAGCGATAGAAAATATTAGGAAATTCATTTCTCTTAGCTCACTATCAAATTTACAAAATAATTCGGACCGCAAAGGGTTAACATCAGTTTCAGATATATTGAATATCGTAATGCTGAAGCACGAAAATGTAATTCCAAAGAAAGTGATATTAAAAATTCAGCACTCTGCGATACGTTGGAGGAAGAATTTTTTCCCCGAAAGTGTTTCGCTTTGAAATTCATCCAACGTTTCTGCGTGCAGCGGAAATACGGTCCGAGAACGACGAACACAACGCACGCCGGACCGTTGCCGTAGATTACATACGGCATGTGTACGTGTTTCATCTCGAGTTCACTCTCTTTATCGTGCTAAGTTACGTCATCTTGCGAAGTTAGACTCTACTGCCTCCGGAATGTAAATACGTTGGGGCGCCATGCAGCTGACCGTTTCTTAATTACGTTTCAAATACAACACTTTCCAGCCATCAAACTGCCGTTGGCTGTGTTTTACAATATCCCGTTTATTTCCTCCATTTTTTTGTATCTTACAATTTTGATTGCTGTAATCATTTTGCCTAGGAGTTGCAATTTCAAACGTGTCACCGAGAATGTGACATATTAAATGATAATTTAGGAAACAACTCTTGTCGGAAACGTGATCTTGATCCTACTAACTAGGAGTCTTCTTTATTACCAGATGTAAAATATAGCATTTTAAATTTCTTTGTAAAAACGTCGTTATTTATATCGCTAAATAGATCGTCTTATTATATTTGCAATTATTCAATGCTAAATGATAGCGCAGAAACAAATTTTTAGAGATGGCGACCTTGGAATTAATAGGAGCTCTGGAGCCCTCAATTCTAGATCTTCTTAGAAATTAATACTTGTGGTAAAAGTATTGTTATCACTACATTGTAGAGTTTAATCTCTCTCTAGTCCGTCAATCAATGCACAGCTAATAAAGTAGCTAGTAGAGTCAGAGTAAAACAACTAACCGATAGCTTTTCGAAACAAGGGATTGGTTCACATTACAGAAGCGCGTAGTGTTTCATGGCATCAGTGTGTTTATATTGGTCCGACACCAAAAATAATGACAAGGTTTCATTGATACTTTGCTACATTGGTTCTCGAAGTAATATAAACAACCTAATACATTATATTGACTCTGTTACTTTAACTGTTGTGTTGTAGTTTCTCCTAAGTCCTGCCGTTTTATAGTCGCTACGATATATTAACCTCTCGCCCTACGAGTGTCATACGTGACACGATAATTAACACTTGAACTACCAAGCAAGTCAAAATGACTGGTTCCCAATTTTTTTTCAAAAATTCTCCAAGCTTATTGGAGAGTCATAGCATAGAAATTCTACAGTCATAATATAAAACATAAACTACCGAGTCGGTCATTTTTACCACTTTTTAATACAGCTTGTTTCAAACTACTTATTTAACATATATAAATGTAATAGATTTAACATCGGACGTTCTACTATTAAAATAGGAAACTTAGAATTATTCCGAAACTATTAAATTGGAAATATTAAATACAGCAAATGGTTATATAATTTAGGAAAAACTGCCCAGAGATGAAGGAAAAGGATTTGAATCCTCCTATCCAATTAAGCCCTAATCTTATCTCTTTAAAAAAGTTAACTCATATGTTTCTACGTATTTCATTAATTTAATAATATTGTCCTACTTTGACAAATTCTCCTGCTAAAAGTATCCTGACAATTGAATTAATAACGTCACGAGAAATACACTTTGGCACGTACTTTGCCGAGATTTTTGCGAAAAAGAGGAAGAACGGGCGAAGAAAAAGAGAAGGGTGAGAACGAATGACGAAATAGCCAATCGTCTCCGGACGAAGGCGGCAGGAAATCCTGTAAAAGGAAGAGGAGAGGCAAGCCAGTCGCAACCGCAAAAACTGAGACTTCATAGTCTGCGGTCAAGATTGCCTTTTGCTCGGTGTTTCGGACAGGGGTGAAGAATAGAGGGGTGGTCAGCGCGATAGTCGTACGACAAAGGAGAGGAAGAAAGGATGCTCAGCCATCCGTGATTTCCCGTCTTCGTCGCCGTACAAAAAAAATTGCTATATCCGTTACAGTTTCGCGCTTTAGATCTTGCTTTGGTTTCGGTAATTTCTGGTTTCACCAGCTACCGTCATTTCGTCTATGGTCTCTATGGTCTTATGGTGTTTCTCGAACCACAGAGGCTGCGATTTACGTCTCATGCAAAGAAACTTTCGGAAAGATGACGGGGAGAGAATTCGGACGAGTGCTACCAAATTCAATGGATCTCACTCTAATTTCTAAATAATGATATTCACGAATTTTCTTATATATTTGACACTAAAATATAAACTGTGAGACAAGGAACATATATCTGACGATTTCAACGTTATACTTTCGAATTTAAATGTACATCTGACGATACTTTCAGATTTAATCATCAATAAAATTTAGTTGAATTCCAATCGATCACTGTTACGACATTAGATACAATATTTCTCAGAACTGATCTCAAGAAGATTATAAAACTCAGCACAACCGTCAGAGTACAATTCGGTCCCCGTTGTGACCGTAGTTACCAACTAATGTTCCCAATTTGACTACTGCGCCGATTATAATCAATGCAGAAAATTTTTTATTTAACATCGTTAAACTAAGCCATTAAGGCTCGTTAAATTAAAATACAAACATCATTAATATTAACCAAATTAATGTAATTTTTCAGATCGCGATCTGGATACGATTCTAGCAGCGGCGGTGATTCCGATACCGAGTACAGTGCATCAACTTGTCGCGGGAGCAACAGTCAGCAACAAAACCCTGGAACGACAACTGCAAATGGACACGGCCAAGGGAAACACATAAACAAAGGGAGATGGACCAAAGAGGAGGTATGGTGTAAGAAAGTAGCTAAGACATACACTTGTTCGTTTAACCCCTTCGTTACGAGCACCGGATGTATCCGGTATTCATCAACTTCCTTTCGAGCACACGACTTATCAAGCGTTATATGTTGTGTGTAGAATATCTTTTGATTTTATAAACATATTCTATTAGTTGCATTTTAAAAATAGACTTTTGTCTATTTGTTTTTTGTGTGTTTAGTGTCTAATCTCGTTTAGTAATTATACCCTGGCAGCTTGCACTGTCGGAGCGAAAGGGTTAAACGTTTGCATTACAATTTAATTCTAAGTCTTCTTCGTCATTAAGGAAGCGATTGTAAGTCATATTTTGAAATTTTTCTCGTTGAAGATTGCAATGAAAGTTGTAGAGTTTGCGTAGTTTATATTTCAATGAAATATGACAGTATCGCTTGACTTCTGGCGGATCGAAAATTTCGGATCGTTCCGACACGTCCACGTACCTCGATTTCGATCCGATGTAACACGAGGGGGAAACAATAAGCATAGGTCTCAAAAAAAGGTCCACCCTTCGTACCTTCCACAACGAGTTACGTCCGCAGGCAGATGCCCTCGGCCACCCTATAGTCATATGCTACCATAGAGCATAGGGTACACCGTATGGTTTCCCGTGGGAAACATCACAGTAGGACCCATCGATCCCATGCGCTGGCTGCGCGATCTTCTCTATACCCTATATTAATTGCGAATTGCAATTATTCTGAAATTGCATCACTTTAAGAGGATTTTCGAACGTCAGATTTCCATATCTGAGAATAGAGTGAATTTTGAAAATACGAAATTCTTTGTCGTATAGACACTTTAAGATTATATAAACTTCGTAGTTTCTAAAACTAGAACTAGTTTTCGTTTGGAAAAAGAGAAGTCAATAGGCGAAAAAGATAGTCAATTAAATAATCTTGGTTTCTTAAGACACGAATGGAATATTTAATTAACACTAGATTTACGGACGTTGATACACCTATTTTTCTAAAGTGTGCCAATTTGACTTATACAAGAAAACTGAAGTCTTTTGCGAAGATAATAGTTCCGAATCAATTTATATGAAAGATTTATTATTAAAAAATTAACCAACCAATATATTATATATATATAGTAATCAAAATTTGAATCAGCCAAATTGGCTCCGTAAATTTAGTGTTAATGGCCCCCTATCAGTTTCAAAAAAATCGGAAATATTGATAACCGGTCATTTCCAATACCTTGGTATATTTAGTGTTAAGTGACAATTCTTTCTATTTCCAACTTCAAGTGGTATAATTCTAAGATTTCAGTCTAGAATCTATCCAGTGGTATTATGAGTCTTCGCAGTAGGAAGTTCAGAATAGAAATATACAGAGATAACTAGGATCAATTTATTCGCTAATTGAACACTGTAATCATAGTGTTTACAACCTGCGGTTTACAATCCATTAGGGATGTAAAGTTTCACGCTAAACCATTTATTACAGGATACTCTGCTAAAACAACTAGTAAGTAGTGCGGAGCAACTCGGCACCGGACTCCGATGGGACGCCATAGCCAGTCATTTTCCAGACCGGAGCGATGTGCAGTGCCAGCAGAGATGGGCAAAGGTCGTGAATCCAGAGTTGGTCAAGGGTCCATGGACGAAGGAGGTAACTAATTCGCTAAATGATCACATTTATTCCAACTTCATTTCGCTTCGAATCCATTAATAATCCGGCTACATACCTATTATATTCAATTATGCTAAATGCAGGCCTTTAAAAAAAAAGAAATGAAGAGGTGAAAAAGATAATTGGTTAAGCGTCCCTGGAATGTTCAATCCTCCGCAGACTGTAACTTGGAGAATCGTGAATGAAGTTGTACAATCGGTGTTAAAAATACATTTTATAGGACGTGTGCATATTGCTTAAGTCATTCGTGCAATTTGCGAATCTTGTCGGCTGAAAAGTTAGATGAAAATGTATTCCAAGATAAGACAATCTGCGAGGTACGTTTGCGCCGCGTTCAGTGATCAGCAATAGCGTCGTTTCCTTCGTACTTACATGCCTTCCAAGAGCTACAGACGCCTACAGGGATGTGTCGTATTAAGGCGTACATTACAAGATACACGGAGAGCTAGTACGAATTCATTTACCCTCTTCGATTCGTTATGCTGATCGTTTCAACGAGGCGTATCCACCCTGCTCATGAATTACGTCGTTAAATACTTTTTATCTGCGTGCATGCGTTAGCATCAATACTAGCGTATTTAGTTTGTTTTTTGTTGGTTTCAAGTACTATGGCGATTTAGCCTAGAGACCTACTGTTTTACGTGGGTTACGAATTATCGAGAGTTTGATACATTAAATAACAATTTGGGATAAATTTCCTAAAGGCAATAGAAGAGAATTTTAAATTCAGGTCCACTAATTGCAAGTCCGAGCCTTTACCTCGTTACCCATCATGCCCTCCACAGTCTCCACGTGTTTACTATAATCCTGCTTATCCTAACTGTTCTTCACTAACCCACACATATGTTTTCTAAGAATTAAACAACTTAGGTCCAAAAATTAGAAATACAGCATCTTGGCTCTTCAGAAAATGATCTTTCAGAGCACATCACCCTCGATCAATACCAAACCCTTCAATGATATTTCTCACATTCTCAATTAGTCCCAAGTTCAAATCCCCATCATCTCTACAAAATTTTTCATTTTTCCCAAGTCACACACCATACCCCGACCGTTCAGAGTCCCCTACAGTCATAGATCCCAGGCAAATGTTGGAAAATACAAAATAAACAAACTAAAGCTTCATCCACCCTACTTGTACCGCATAAAAAACTCCGTGCAACAATCCAACCATATTCTCAAGCAGAGTCAAGTAAACCGGACTGCAGGAAGATTCTGCACACTCGTGAAAGTTCAAAGAAACCGTTACCTTTATCTTTCCTTCTCTGTCTGACCGCGTCCAAATACGCGGGAGATCCGGCCGGGTCCACCATGGAGCGAGGGCAAAGTATGGCCCTACCACCAAGAGCCGATGGTATCGCCGAGGGCTCGAGATCATAACGGCACGGCCCTGCACGTACGCCTACACGTACCGTGGGCACAAACGAACGAACGAACGTTCCTCGGTCGCCTCGGTGGGGTATGCAATAAGAAAAAGCCAGGAGCCGCGGAGATGCTGCGTCGCCGTCGTGCCAATGCACTTGGCAACAGCCAAGGGCAAGCAAGAGCCGCTCTCTGTGTACCGAACGTGTACACGCGGTCATGGATTCCCATTCGTGTGCACCTGAGAGTCGTGGTATGAGAACGGTGAAGCTTACTGCATCCTCATCGCCTTCTCATGCCTTTTACCCGGCGAATCGTCTCCTGGTGTCCCCTTTAAGTCCTCGTTTCATTTGCATACCTTCGTGTTCTTTATTAATGATTTTTCTCAGTGCTGAGAGAAAAGATAGAAATTGACACTACTTTTTAAGGATGGAATGATGGAGTTTCTTGCTCGACTTCCAGGTGAGAATAACGTTTTGGTGGTATTTAAGCTACTGATGGATTCGAGGTTGAATATACTTTTTATTGGTACTGGAGATTGTTTATGGTTGAGCGTTACTGGGACTTATGGTGTAGCAATGTCGTAGGAGAAGTTTTCTTGAACGGAGGGTTCATTTGTGTTTGCAGGAGGATGAAAAAGTCGTGGAACTGGTGGAACGATACGGGCCGAAGAAGTGGACGTTAATTGCACGGCATCTGAAGGGACGTATCGGTAAGCAGTGTCGGGAACGATGGCACAATCACTTAAATCCGGGGATCAAGAAAACCGCGTGGACCGAGGCGGAGGATAGAATCATCGTCGAGGCTCATCGTAGAGTCGGTAATCAGTGGGCTAAGATCGCCAAGTTACTGCCAGGAAGAACGGACAATGCGATTAAAAATCATTGGAACAGTACCATGAGGAGGAAGTACGAGACAGATGATGGAAGGACTGCCACCGGAACGAGGGGTATGTTTTGATCGATGGACAGTTAATAACAGAATTATCTTAATGCCGTGAGAGATGGTAAAAATGATGAATTGACTTGAACAGGGAGAGGTCGAAGAAAAGCTACCGATTCTTCGACTGTGTCGAAAGAGCCTGTTACCGTGGACGATGATATTTCGTATCATATTAAGACTGTAACCAGCAACGAAAATTCGTCGGCCTTGACAACCGTGCAGCCCTCTCATACTCTGGACATCGACCAGCTGGACTGGACCAAAGCTTGGGACAATCAACAAAATAGCCAAACGTATCAAGGTCTTCTTCAACTTTCAGAACGTAATCGTGGAAACGATACCCAGCTGGACTCTCCCTCGAAAAGAGGGAGTACGTCTGCCAGAGTTAAGACGGAGCAGATTTCACCGTTCACGAAGTATGTTGTTTGATGCGAAATGTTTACTTTTCATAGCTTCGTTCTTATTCGAACACTGCAATAATGAAAATAATCCTTATAGATATTTCGATCTACAAATACAAGGCGAAGCGACAGGGTCGAGGAGCTCGGAGATAAGATTAATGCCCATGCCTGATTTGGAGGAGATGCCTGGTCAGATTACTGAGAAAGAGAAGAGCAGTCCACCGCCGATTCTGCGCAGACGTAAAAACCTGCAAACGATAGTCCCGAAAAATGAAATTCCCGACAGTGGAAACCAGTCTGATTATTTGATAATCAACCAACAACATCAGCAGACCGGTCACACCACGCCATCCACTCCCATCAAGCAACTGCCATTTAGTCCATCTCAGTTTTTAAATAGTCTCAGTCCTGAAACGTCGTCCTGGCCACGGGCGAGTACGCCGAAAGGAAGCAGCCCTGGTCCTCTTACGACGCCTCAGCCCACTGGTCTTCGACGGAGTCAAAATGGTAAATACATTTTTCACAGTTTGTCTCTGTTATTCTGTATTCTAATTATAACATCGACAGTCAACCCTTCTATAGCGCTATTAATTCGTACCGTGTCATGTGGAAACGGGCAATAAAAATACCGCGTTATAGGAGGGTTAGCTGTGTACTATTTAAACAGTAGTTGAAGTAAGTACACAACTATTAAAGCAATGAAAACATTTCAAAACAAGTGCAAATTTGTACATTTTCTATTCAGATGGCAATACGCCGAGGACACCAACACCGTTCAAAAACGCTCTCGCTGAGTTAGAACGGCGAAGCGGCGCGACAACTCAGTTACCTGCCACTCCCAGTCGTCTGGATGCCTTAACCGAGATTATCAAACAGGAGACGGATCGCGAAAGTTTAGCAGGGACCAGCACTATTCTGCAAGATTCAGGTTATGGTACAACAAGACGGCGGGGTAAAGAGAACAGTGCACCGGGTGGAAAGAGAGCGAGGAAAGCTCTTTGCCAAGCCTGGGCGAATGCTTCTCAGGATAATTCTGAAATGAGTTTCGTTGTAGAAACACCGGTAGGTTGAATGTTGCATCGATTGTTGGATTGGTACTTTGTAAAACTGTTCGATGACGAAGTGTTAATAAAATCGATATATATTTTATCTTGCAGAGTAAGAGTTTGGATACCTCGGTATTATTTTCACCGGCATCCATGGCACTGGAAGACAGTTTCTTAACAGCAGGGACTAGTCCCGTGAAGGTAGAAAACCACGTCCATAATCAAAATCAAATTCAAAGTCAACCAGCCCTATCCTGGTATTATTCCCGTACGCATCATCGCCTTTAAGACACGCTAGCCGGCCTTTTAATAACTCTCTCGTTTAACACTTTGTTTCTTTTTTTCCTTCGTTTAGTTTTTTTGTTCTCTCTTGCCTGCCAATTGAATAACGTTATGCCTCGTCGCTTATTTTTATTTGTAACTAAATGTTTTTTTTTATGAAGTCCACGGCGTGCGGAAAACTGATCGATAACAATAACAACCGTATCGTCCCTTTCCCCGTGGTACTCTATTCCTCGTTTCCCTTTTCGTCGCCTGGTATCGTCCAATCCAAAGATTATTAGCGTTTTTCTTTTTCTAATTAAGTTCTAAGCATAAAGTAACACGACTAACATTACGGCATAAATTATCGTTCGATCTATTTATATTATTAACTTATTCCAACGACGCGTATCCTCTTTGCCTGTTGATTATTTATACGGAACGTAGTATTAGTTTCTTCGCAGCTACTAGTAACTTATAATCATGGAACAGCGAACGAAGAAAAATTTCACAATTATTTAATTATATATTCGGAGGTAATGGTCTCGTTAAAGGCATCGATACAAAGGTACTTAGTTATTTTAGCGTGTATACATTTATCGTGTTGAAAATCATGGTCATTCGATGCCGCACATCTTTCGATGTTGTACTCGTCTTGATCGGTAAACCGTCGATCTTGTTTCGTTTTTGTTTGCTTCACTCTCTCTCGTTCTACTTATTTTCTTTTTCTTTTGCTATTAAACTTTCTGACAATTAGCTTACGTTCAAATGTACGATAGACTCGTTTTTTGTTGATGTCTTATTCGTGTAAATTATTCGAACTCATTAACACGTTAGAGTCGAAGCGTACCAGTTAATACCGGTGGGAAAACGCGGTGGCCTTAGTAGAAGAATTAAACGATACTAATTGTATCCGTAAGTATAGATAAGCGCAATCACGTGGCGTAACTTCAAACAAACGTAACTATTTCCTTGAAATCTTCAAATCGCGCAATTAAATGAAACAGTACGAGCAGTATCAATCATCGTGCTTCGTAGAACGTGTTAATGAATTATAAATAACGAAATGGTAAAAATCGTGGAACGAAGAGAATTCTTCATACATGTATGTTCCAAAGTATATACGAATATCCTCGTGACACCTTCGTCCTTAAAAGCGATCCCCAAATAACTCGCACGATCGTATAGCGTTTTTATATATATTTATTGTCATATTAATATATTTATAATACATATATGTATATATATATTCACACTTATATATATATATACATTTTTATTTTTAATTCTCTCTTTTTTTGGGGGGTGGGGTTAATAACATTGAGTTGCCGCATGTTTGCACTAACTTTAAAAAAAAAATTGAAACTCCTTATACAGGCCTGGCCTAGCGTACCAAAGTACCCTAATCCTGTCCCGATAACCGTACGATCCAAAGATAATTTTTTTGCGGCGGATCCAATTGTCGCGAGACACGCTTAAACGATTCGCAGCCGTACGAAAAATACAAAGGCCCTAGTCATAATTCCACTGTAATTACGTGGTAATTCACTAGCGAGCATGTGAAACGTGCCGAGTGAGAGAAACGAAAAGGACGAGCCGACGCAGTCCTATAAAAAAAACGTCCCACGAATTAACTTCCTCTTTCATCCAACCGATCTCTTCTACACGAGAGCACCCCGCCCGTTCTCCGTTATCTCTCTGTCTCCTCGTTGTCGGATCACGTAACCTCGAATGACCTTTGAGGTTTTAAAATCGATAGAGACACTCTCTCGAAAGAATTTTCTAATTGCAATTCTTCATTGCGATTCTATTATTGCCGGCTGTAGCTAGTGTGTCTATCCTTTCCAGACATCCCACGACTTTGTGTCCGTTCAGCGGAAGCCTAATGCCAAGAGAGCGATCACGTTCGACGCGTTCGACAGTCCCTGTTGTATCCTCAGCCCTCTACCTCATAGGCCGATTAAACGTGCCAAGGTGAGTTTTTATTCTTGGTTAGCTGTACAGACTTCCCTCAATTTACACGGATTTTTCACTCTACGAGGATTCGTTTTACGCGAATAAAAATTACATAGATATAGTCCACCAGTATAAAAAAAATATTGGAAATAAAAGTTAGCATATACTCTTGTCACTTTTAAAACATCTAGAAAAATATATTTTCTGACAGAGTAAATTAAGATTATGGATAAAAATATTGCATAAATAGTAGTAAGTATAAGTGACCCGCGTAAAAGGAAGACTCGCGGTAAAAAGTGCCATGTAAATTGAGGGACGAGTGTACTTTGGCTCGTTAGTCCAAATTCGCGAATATATTATCGTTCAAAGCTTCTGTTACTCCAATTTTTGTGTTCAATGTTTCCAGTTATCCACGTGATACTTGTCTTCATTAACATTTAACGTTGTATTCCTTTCTGTAACGTAGATGATGTTTGTTGAAAATTTGTTTTTACCTATTATCCTCGGTAACGTCTTAACATTATCGATGATCACTATTTTTTTTTTCTTTTCATTC
The DNA here is from genome assembly GCA_910591515.1 of Cerceris rybyensis. Taxonomy (NCBI): domain Eukaryota; kingdom Metazoa; phylum Arthropoda; class Insecta; order Hymenoptera; family Crabronidae; genus Cerceris; species Cerceris rybyensis. The sequence continues at coordinate 15,898,950 of OU342790.1, forward strand.
GACGTATCTTCAAAGTCCGTCAATGAGATTGAAAGGATCGCTGTCGGTTTTCTGTTGCAGCTGCATTTAGAGGCACAATGGACGACGGTGGCTTGCGGGCGTACGCGGGATCAACTCGAAATGACGCGAGCTGCTCGAAAATTTTTGAGCTCTCACGGATTCGTGCCTTTGCGTCCTCGTTCGTTGAATTTTTGAGACAATCTTGCAGCCGTAAGGGCTCGGTCGCACTTCGTGGTACAAAAGACGCGACGTTGAACTAGTCGTAGTTAAAACTATACGGCACTTCCGTTTAAGGAATATAGCCCTTCTATCAGATACGATCTATCGGATGGAGTTTATAAAATAATAATAAAAAAAAAAGAAAAGATAAATCTATTAGAAAATTCTACTGTCTAAACGCAACGTGTTGTACTTAGAGACTTGTTTCTCTTACGATATAATGTAATGGAAACAAAGAGGTCTCGGTTGCACGTTGAGTACAACCTAATCCGGTTAGAGCAACCACGGTGCAGCCGAAATTGCATCTAAGGGAGAAAGGGACTGCCATGCTTTACCACTTCCGTTTGCACGTCACTCGATTGAGGACACGTGAATATTCAAAGTGAACGGCAAAAGGGGAGCAAAGTAAAAGACACACAACTGCCTTTTCTTTTTTTTTTTTGATGATAAGAAATTGCTACAACGTGTGAGGGTGAGGAGTTCGAAGCATGGCGATGGAGTTCCTTGTTGTTATGAGTAACACGGATTTATTATTCGTAAATAATTTGCACTCTTCCTCCTGCTCTCTTAATGTTGAATGTGAATTTGTGAATGCTCAATTGCTTATTAGTTTTTGTATTATTTTCATCTGCGGAGAAAGCAGAGCTTTATAGCGTGAAGGAAAAAGCGTATACGTACTAAGACGAGTTAGAGTGCTGTAATTTTTTTTGTCGCGTTTCAAGTAATCGAGATATTTTTTTATATTTCACACGTGTAGCGATCTCTTTTCATCGTTCTTTTTTTTACGGAGAATTTAAGATAAAAAGAGTGGAATAATAGCCGGTTTATTTGATACAATAGTATATATTATATAATATAAAACAAAAGCATTATTGCGGCCGTTATGTACAAAGAGCCTTTGTAACTGGTATTTAATTTACAACTGAATAATAAAGACGTGATGGTAAATCACACCAAAAAAAAAGAACTTACATTTTGTCTTAAACCGATGATTCGCGATTGACGCGAAACACCGGCATGGAAAGTGCGGGAAATCGGATACGATTTTTTAATTACGTATTATTGATTCCAATGATGCATTACGTTCACATGTAAACGGTAGAAATACGCAAAACACTGTGCCGATACGTAGTTTGTATAATTAATGCGCAAGAATGCCTCAGCTCGCTTAATATCTGCTAATTCGGCGAATTAACAAACGAACTTGGAATGTCGTGGAATGATAAGATAGGTGCTGCAAAACATCAATTCGCATAGATTGCTCTCAACATCATATTGAAAGACCAAACGAGAAACATACAGGTGTATCAAAGATACGTAATTCGATCACTCAAAAATCATTAAACCCTATGCATTTCTTAACGACGTTTCATCGTGGAATTCATCGTTTTGAGAGACATGTAGGATCGTATCGAGATATCGAATTACAGAGTATTTAAAAAATCAACGATTACAGAATCGTTCAGCGATACAAGTGGGGCATGACTTGATATAACAACAAGATTCTTCTGGGATACGACGTATGTCGTTATCGCCGAAATTTACACGTTAAAAAGTACTTTAATACAATTGTTCACGAGTAAGCCTTAGTGTGAAGAAGATGACAATGGTGTCCGAGAAAATCGTCTTGGATATTTTCAAATGAGAATTTTTGGAGACTTTCCAGAATGCATTTCTTTTAAGTATACCCGCTCATATCACCTCACTATCGAGATTCTTTCCTGCATTACAATGCAAACATTCGTCCTAAAAAGATATTGAATAATTCTCGACTAGATGGTGACTAGATGAGATCTTTTCGAAAACTGAGTAACAGACACAGACATATAACGAATAAACGACTGCACCTTATTATTAAAGTGATCCTCAATTAAATCTACTCGATGTACAGAATTGCACAATACGAAAGTCACAATACTAGAAGTCATAGTTATATTATGGAGGAGCTATATAAACTACAAGCTTGGGTGAAAGAGGATGTTTCATCAGGCTAGCGCTATACGCTATCGTTTTATTCAGTGTTCGCGAAAAGATCGCATCGCACGTAAGTCACGCATCACCAATAAACCGCTAAAATCTATGAGAAATAGGGCGAGAATAAAGTTCGAAGAGGACAATATTATTGTGCCGCATCACCGATTAGCGTTTACGAAGAACAACATCGACAAGACATTGTACATTATCGTATTGCAGTTTTGGACAATCGTCAACCGATTAAAATTTCATGGTAGAAATCTTGTTCCTATTGATTTCGACTATAATTTCTAATCAGCTCGAAAAGTAACAATCGTCAAACGAATAATTCGTTACCACGCCAAGTACGGAGCTTTTAATGAGAAGAAACGGACCTACGATTATGACCAGTCGATGGATTTTGTTTCTTAACAATGTAGCTCGACGTAGCTTCCTCTATAAAATGTTCCAAAACAATCAACAAAGACGTGTAAATTCACTAAAAACAAGTTAAAGGTACAATTGCTTGCCAAATAAGGCTTCTTTCCTACTATCTTTCGTTATAATGCCTCTTAATTGATACTTTCTCGGGAATGATTAGGCATTTCTTTTTCGCTTAATACTCAAAATTGAGTTGCTTCAACTATTCCTCGTCATCTGTAATGCTACCACCAGCTGCTTCCTCTAAAGTATCAGGATCCGCTAAAAGTATTTCAAATTATCCACGATGCTGAGGCAACACGGTGATTCTCTGTCCAAAAACAGCGAAACGACTTATGTATGTCCATTTTTACCTGGAGAAGGAGAGCCTTTAACTCTGCAGGTATTATAGCTGCCGCAATTTAAGCATTTTAAGCCTACAACGTGAAATTTCACGGCCGATACCTGTAAAGATCGAATTTCATCAGTAAGAAGCTAATGTGAAAATATATTCTATGATGTTGAAAAGAAAAGAAAACTATCCATACCTTGTGGCAGTCTTTACACAAAATATCGACTTTAAAATCTCTGTATTCTTCTGGCATTGGTGTCAGTGTCAGTTCCGTGTCTAAGAATTTCCATAGTTCTGTCATATCCGGAAGAGATACTTGGCAAGTTGGACACGCATAATGCCCAGATTGTAACAAGTCTTCGAAGCAAGTACGGTGCAACAGATGACCGCAGTTTGGAATGTGGCATGGTATGCGACTCGTATGGATATCCTCCAGACAGACAGGGCAATTTGCGTGTGAAACATTCTCCACGCACTGAAACATTCACATAAAACCATGATTTTGGGAATTTCCCAGTTAAGTAATTAAAATCAATTACATTGTCATCAAGTGCAAATGACTCTAAACAATATTCAACTGCGTCGAATTGAAAACAGAGTAAAGTAGAGAGCATTATATTTAACAATAAATGATATATACCTTATGCCGGTTTTGCAGTTGCACCGGCAAACACATGTTGCACTTGGCACAGTGAAAGAACCTGTCACGACCGCCGACTCTGCATATTCCACAGCCGTCGCAATGATACTGGTTCTTGTCCTCGTCGTCGAAGAGATTACACTCAAGACACGTGTATTTGCCGAAACGGCAATGGCAATTCTGGCAAGTTGCTTGCACCGGTTGACGTGTGTTGCAGAGGACGCATATCAATTCCGTTACTTCCTTTCTGTTCACCGTGTGTGTTTCTCGTTTGTCGTGGCAAAATCGGCACGTGTACACTTTGTTGCAGCATGGCGTCTGAAAGAGTTTGAGACGTATAGAAATCTTTGGCATGAAAAATAACCGCGAAAACTTTGGTTTTGGTATAACACACTACTTTCGGGAAGTAAATTGTATAAGAAATTTCGTTAACGCGTAAATGATAAATATACATAATTTACAAGTAAATGTGCAATTATACTTGAATCTGCTTCGATGCTTTTAAAGTATTTTTACTGTAACATTCATCAATTTATTAATTGCTCAACGTAGACGGTTAAAGATAAATAAAATAGCCGGGAACGCGAGCAATTAAAGAAATTACGTGCCGGCTGTACGGCAGTCGAAAACCAGTGAATAACGGGCATGATACGATCGAGTAAACATAAAATTGCGAATGTAAGATTTGCAATTACGGTACACGTAATATGGAAGTAACACTTTTAATTCCCATAACGTTGAAAATATGCAAATACATCAATATATTCGGGGATTATTGCAATCGCCTTATTCGGCACAAACACGACGCTTATTGCGTCAGACTTATTGTTCCCATATTTCTACTTTTCTCTCCTTGACTGATGAAGTTACCGATAAGGATAAACTTTCCTTTTTAACGTATTCATTCTAAAAATCATAATTTCAAGGAGGATTTCCAATTCGTCAGTTTTTTGCTCGTTAATCATTTTTTTCTGCGAATACTTTCCAACTTCTCTTGTAACTTAACTTTGTTAGCAAGTGTCCAAGAGAACTTTCAAAAGAAACGTCTTTAAATTTCAATTCTTAATTAATATTGTTATTGATTGATAGATTCAGACGAGTTTTAAGTTGTTCATTTAAAAGGCTAAGGATTCAGGCTCAAAGTAAAAAACAGACAAGGAAGACAAGTGTCTAGGGACCGTAAATTGGAGGAGCCCGGATTCTATCAAGCCCCTTGGTATCTCTGACTGAATATTAGAACTACCGGCATTAAATCTCTTAAATTTAAATATATCGAATAAATACTTTGGAGAAAGAGAAATTAAGAGATGAAAAACATGATCAATTAAGTAATTTAAATTGTATAACAGAGAAGTGTAATATTTATTTCATGGTTTCTCTATCTTGGTAATTTTAGTGTTACCTGTAAAGACCGGGTTTACATCCCGGTTAAGGTATATTTCATTTTCATTCGTAAAATCGTACAAAAATCTGATTACTTAATAAAAAACACTCCGGTTGAAAATATGTATTGCCACAAAAGAAGAAAAAATATAGAAACAAGGGCCCATATATATTTTCTCTAGGGCCCGCTGGAGACTAACTCCAACCCTGTGAGGCTTTAACCTTCTTAGCGTTGTAACCTTAATTTTATAATTTTTTTAAATATTGAGAATGACTTGTTTGCTACTTGCCTTGCAGTTTTTCAGCTGCAATTTGCTGCAATAGCTACAGTAATTTTATTAAGGACTTGAACATTTTCGTTGCGTTGTGAGTCATTAAGGTTATAACATATTTATCGCATGGAAAATTTTACCGGAGGTAACGGAAAAAGTAAATTTGAACTTGGACTTATTATTTAGGAGCACAAGGCTATCTTGAAAGCATAATTATTAAATGTACTTTTTAACGCCTAGTATTTGTATCTTAAATTGAAATAATTGTCTTACTGTCTCGTGATGTACGACGAGAGGAACTATTCTTCTCACAGAAGAATTTGTATATACAACTTTCTTTGAAGAATGTATTTGCTTTAAAAAATCCATGCCATCAAGTGGAAAGACATTGAACTTAAAACATTTTTACTATCGTCTTTTTTTCGAACAAAACATGCTCGCGCAGCTGCGTAAGATTATATTGCGCGGAACCGCCGGTGTCACGTGTCAGGGTGAACATTTTAATTCGCTTCACATCGCTGGAACAATCGATTAATAATCCATTCCGTTTATCATCGATATTCTCTTTAATTACTAGCGTAGTCAAATCAATCGTAACACGGTATTTGCCGTGGAACAATATTTACAGAATGGATATTTATTTGAATTTACATTTGAAAGATAGTGAAAACATTCTCGAAGTAATCTGTTCTCTGCATCGTTTACGAAATAGCAGTTATACAATTTCTATTTATTTACGAGAAATACGACTATTGTTAATACTTTCTCTGCTGTGAAATCACGTAAATCCATTGACGTAAATCCTACAATAATCTTAATAACACTGAGTTTCCATGAGCAGAGAAATAAAGGGTTTAAAAGGAGTTATGGTGAAGCATGAGTTAATAACTTTGATCCTTAATTAACGGTACCAAGTTCAAATTCTTCGTCACGTTTATGAAATTTTTCCCGAATTCTTATTTAACACTAGATTTACGGATGTTAATACACCTATTTTTCTAAATTGTGCCAATTTGACTTATACAATAAAACTGAAGTTTTTTGCAAAGAAAATAATTCCAAATCAATTTAAATGAAAGATTTATTATTAAAAAATTAACCAACCAATATATTATATATATATTAATCAAATTTTGAATGAGCCAAATTGGCTCCGTAAATCTAGTGTTAAAATTTCATAGCCTCAAAGATTCGATTCTCAATTAGCAATAAAACTATTAAGGCGATTACAATAACCGATTCCGAATTTTTTCGAAAATAGTACCCAAACTGATAGCGGAGCCTTGCAGTGAATATTTCACGACTATCTTATAAAACAAAAATTAATTAACTAATCGTCATTTTCACCAGTTGATCTCTCTTTTCCAAAACACTTATTTAGTATATTCAAATTGTACTAGATATAAAGCCAGCAATTTACGTGTTCAATTTCTAAACGAGTTGATTTGATCCTGTATCACCATTTCTGACATTTTTTAATAAATTTTTATTGAATACAACATAGCATCGGTGATTCAAAACTCACTTAAAACAGTAGCGTCTAAATAAAACAATCGCATCGAATTCAGTCCGAAAAAAATACGAAAAACGAAGTTTAGCTTTCTAAATGAAGAGCTCTACTTTCAATCACCATCCGACAAACTGTTTCTACATAGTGTTTACTACGACCTCGATGATTTTAAGTCTATTCAAAACAGTCTCTTTAAACACACAAGAGCAAATTAAGATAAATGTTGAAATCGATACACAGAACTCGAGCAGTTCCTGTTCGCACGTGTAAAGCTACCATAGGAATTGAATGTACGTTCGGTCTCATAATCGAGCGGTTTAAAGCGGCTCTTGTGAAACGACGCTTAAACGTAGAACGTTATTTGACTTATACAGCGACAATTGGTAAGGAGCAGTCGAAAGAGGGCGTCTCGTAATAGAACACGACTAAACATCATCGATTTGTGCACACATGCGCGTACACATATACACGTTACATAGATGCGACACGCATGAGCGAGATACTACGCGCACAGCTTATGTTTACATACGATGAATGGGAAAAGTTCACGTACGGCTGATTTTGAAGTCGCTCGTTAATTAGAAAGACCGCTGGATTCCTTTTTCGTCGTTTGTTTTAACGATATTTATACCTTTGCTACTTTATAACGGTTCAAGAGTAATAGGAAACGTCACAATAACAGTTTCCATGTGGAAGATTCTTTAACTTTAATCATTATAGAACAATAATTACATTTTATAATACGTAGCTTTTGTGTCCATTGGACTATTTATTTCACATAATTAGAAACTATGCCAGATGGGAAATTGATTTGTCACGTTTAGATGAAAATTTATACGCAATAGGATTATTTCGAAACGATGTTAAAATAATGAGCATTGAAGTAATAGATCCCCGACGAAGGTAAAATTATAGATAACATTGATAAGTCTCAGGAATGGCTGCGTGAAAAAGGAAAGTTTCATTTCACCATAGTACGCAAACGAGGACTCGGGATGAATTTACGTGAAACTCGAGGAACGATCAATCCAGTCAGTCGTAATTGGCGAATCCGAAAGTAGTGCGTTCTCTTAGCAGGGGGACTTAAGAACGTAATAAAATCTCACCACGAATTTGGACTTTCGCTTGTAATGCTCACAGCCGTAATTGTCCTCCGCGTTAGAGAGAGATTCCTCCTTCGATGTCGACGCATGCTCGGCCACGGTCTGCACTTGCTCGTTGTTCTCCATCACGCGTTATTCCTTGATACCTTCCTCTTTCTCCTTCTCCTCCTCCTCCTTTGCATCGACCTACTCGTCCTTTCCAGATTTTCTCGTAGCGTGCCCGATTAACACCGATAGTCCACAGTTTGTTTCAACAATTAACACGCTCGCAATGATTTTTGAAATCAGTCAAAAGTATCACCAACCACGAAAGTTACGGATACGCGAAAATCGTCGACAACGGGGGAAACTTTTTACGAGACGATCCGCCGAAATGATAATCCAACGTTTCTTGTGGGACCATTAAGAAAAACGATGTCAAATCGTGCCATCATTGGCGTGTCACAATCTTTGGTAATCACGACGATACAGTACGTCAGGGACGAATTAAAAAGAGAAACTCTCGTTTTATCCGAGGAACCGTTGTATTTTTCCCCACGAGCAGGCCGATTGTGACAATAATGTTAATCTCGTTGATTGCAGACAAGTATGGGTACATAGATATATAACTACTTTGCACTTTCTGTTAATTTCGAAGGAAACAGCTCGCTACTTGAAACTTCGTATACTACTCCGCTTCGTTCGTTGCGATCAGTTGCGATATCGCCACGGTATAACGATGATAACGGCAGACAGCGTATAGAAAAAGTTTGGGAAGCGTAGCCGGAAGTCATTACGACACGACGACGTACTATGACACGTTCGCGCGCAACTCGTAGCCCGCGAAAATTCAAGTAGTGAAAAGAAAGAACATTTAGAATTGTAGTTGTCTAACTGGAGTCCGTAGTTCTTTAGAACAGGCGTAGCTAATTTTTGTATACATATGATTTACTTATTTTTTGAGTTAGTCGCGATCTGCCTATCAATATCCTGATGTTAACAGATTTAAATGTACGTTTTGTGCATTAATAAGTGAGATCGAGAAGTTGAAATTCTTATGAAATCATTTTCTAGGGGATCATTTGAAATTATTTGAAATTTTAGGTAGATTAAGGCAAAGTTGATGCACATTTAAGCTATATATATTAATCGCAGTCAATTTTAAGGGGTCCACGAGCGTTGTGAAAAACTGTAAAGAAACCGTCACCCAAGGAATCGTAGAAAACATTTGAGAACCCCTGATCTAGACACCTCTTTGTTCATTTAAAGGTACTTTAATGAATTAAAGTATTTTCTCTTAAATCATATGATAGAACGGTATGTAAAATATTACTCTAAACTTGAACAAAAGTTGCCTTGATGTACAGCAAATACGGTAGAGTTACATAGCGAGTATGCGAAAATACTGTAGATGCTCCATTTTGGCTGTGTCCTCTCATGAACTTCATTGATAAATTTTGCAATCATTTGTCTAATTCTCATTATAATAATTGATAATATATACCTATCTATCCAAAAGATATATTCAATTTCGCATATGTACCAATCATTAATGTGAACATTAAGGGTAACGTTAAGGTGCAAAAGAGGAGATAAATGATCAGTCACAAGTATAATACTAACTATTTAAATTCATCCTACCATTACTGGAAACATGTTTAAAAATACTTCTTTGATAACACACTAATGCATTTTACAGAAGAGATAAATGCAAAAACACAATGTTATAGTATTTTCTCAATTCTTGTAGTGGCTATCGCGACATATGGTATCACTGATTACAGAGTGGTTGGTGGAAATAGTGGAAAGATGGGTATTAAGCCCTACCACCGACGGGATCTCTAAAATTTCCTCGCACCGATTGTTATCAACCGAATTCTATTATCGGTGCGCCTTATTGGTGTGACATTGAGAGTATTTATGATAAGTGTGAAACATACATTCACCAATGTTGAGATGAAGCAGCAGCGCGTCATGTATGGCGACTCGCGGAATCTATGCGATAGAAACCCGCAGTTCGCCCCGCACGGGCTCGACATTCCGTCGGATTAATAATCAATGGCTTTATTTGAGAAGAAATACACAAATAAAGTGCTGCTAGATGATACAGAAAAGCTGACAAGCGTCATTGAAAATGCAAGAACAATCGATGGACATACGGTACGCGCGCCTTTTAATGCGTATGTTTTGACATTTCTTTAATAGATGCTAAAACATCAGCCGATATACGATAGAATTTATTTCACCTCGTACCATCGAATCATGATGGAAAACGGAGTTGTGCGTTAATGCTTATATTATATTTGTCGTCATAATAGTCGCTCAAATAACACGTATACTCCTGTGTAGGCCGAGATTTGAGGGACTAATTTTTAACGGTACTTTGTATGGAATTCGAATGAATCAGCGCGCTAATGGCTAATTCTGTAATTTACTTCTACTACGATTGGAACGATAAGGTTGACTTTCAGAAAGGATATTTGAAAAATATGCGGTTCTTTGTTAGATCAAAGATACAGTTGAATGTATGGTATAAAACACTGTGCTTATAATCAATTTTTCGTGTTGAAAAATGTTTGATCAGTGTCTGGAGTTAATGATTATCGAAGGCTCCTATTCACTATGTAAAGACATATATACATATATTTATGAATATAGGTACATATGTACGTGCAATTAAAAACAATATAGAGATATGCATTTCTTAGATTTTCCTTTTATGACGTTATATTTTATGTAAAATAATGTTGTTAATGTAAATTCAGGAATACGTAATCAGAACACAACGAGGTCCCCTTCCTGAAAGATCTTGGAGAGTTAGTAGACGTTACAATGACTTTGTACAACTTAATGCAGCTTTATCGGTATCGGGCATTGATCTGGCACTTCCTCCAAAGAAAATCATTGGTAATATGGAGCCAGACTTCATAGCTCAACGACAAACAGCTCTGCAGGTATGTTGCAGGTTAAATAAATAAATCATACCTATCCAGGTACAAAAGAAAATTAATAACCATTTATAATGTTTTCTATTTTTAGAACTATTTAAACTCAGTACTAATGAATCCCATATTGGCATCGTCTCTTCCTATGAAAAAATTTCTTGACCCGGACAATTATACTGCACCATTACATGGTAAGAATTTAATGTATTATTTAGTATTAATTGATAACTGTAAAAAATTGTGTGTCAAAACAGATATCAAATTGGATTTTTCAGAAATAGCATTGCAACAGGTGTCACTGGCATTACGCAGTGATGCAAACTTTGAAGTTTGTAAGGCCATTCCTGATATGGGATGGCGGTTGAGAAAGCATTATTATACTGTGAAAAACCGACAGAATCCTAAACAAGAGCTTTTACTTGCATGGGTAGAATTTGGACCAGATAAGCACTTGCACGATAAAGATATACAGGGGGTTTTCAAAAGTTTAGGGACATTGAAACACTGTTACATGGAACCAATTGTACATCAGCATGTAACTGAAAATGGGGCGCTGATGATAAGAAATTTTTATCCAACTGGTACACTGCGCGATGTTTTGTGCATAACAAAGCCTAAACAACCATTTATAAAAAAATATGGAAATCCAAAACAAATAAAATCTCTCACGGTTCCCGAAATTGCTACGTATGGTTATCAAGTAAGTGACTGATGGAAAAAAGAAAATAAGATGTATATAGATTTAAATAAAGATTGAATTTTATGCGAAATTTATCCATATTTCAGATATTGGAAGCCTTGGGATTTCTTCATGAAAAAGGCCTACCATATGGACATTTGCATACCGGAAATATTTTGCTGACGCAAAGATGCGCAAAATTGCTAGACATCGAAAACGGTCTTTTAGGTTTACCAGCATTTTATCGGCCGTACGTTGTACAGAGGCGCAAACTTCATGCTACGGTAAATTCGAAGACATATTTTCCGTAATTTACGTTGATGTATTTCTAATCGCTTAATCTTATTATATCATACAATTATATTAAATAGACGCAAGTTGACGTTTACTCGTTTGGACACGTATTGTATGAAATGGCCTTTGGAAGGCCGCTATTAGAAGCAACCTGTTCAGAATTACCCACGTGCGAGGCGACATTAAAAAATTTACTCGAAGTAATCCTCTCACCGGAAGCTCTCAAGCAAGATCTACCAACAGTGTCGCAGATCTTGGAGCATCCGTTTTTTGAAACTGCAAAGCGTAATGCAATAGCTATTGGGTCGGTGGAAAAGCCACATTTCAAATTGAGCAGTCATTTAAAGGAAGCTCTACAAGAAGCAGCAAACAAGGCAGAGCAAAGACTGAGAGACGAACAAAAAGTGGCCAGGCATCAAAAACGCCTTGTTAAAGTTCAGGAAATGATGAGTTCCGAGGAGGAAATGAAAAAACGAAAACAAAAATTGGTATACATCTTTACCACTAACGTAAAAAACCAATGACGATTATATTAAATCGAAAGTAACTAATCTTGTATATTTTATTCAGAAAAAGGAACAAAAACTAGCGCAGGAGCAACGTTCAACTAATCAATTGGGAACAAACGGATTAAAGCAATTGAATGGGAAGAGCCCTGAACGATCGGATAGTCCAACGAGTACTTCCACAGCTACGAGCGTTGGAACTTTAACTCCACCGTCACTTCGTAAGTAATATGTCATCTCATTATTTCATGTTACTAACGATATATCATTTAATACCAATTAACATGTTCGTACTATTTTGAACTTTTCCAATCAGCTGGACACAAAAGTTGATGGCGCATACTACGATTATTCCTTTCACGTAGGTCATGTGATCGTACGAATCCCAATTATCCACGTCCATGATTCCAGTACTTTCAACCATCGCTTGGTTGTTTCTTTGCGAAAACAAGCAACACACCATTCAATATCGTGAATCGTTTCTTCCAATCTCGTACGTTCGTACGTACGTTCTTCATGGCGATTGTGCATGCTTGTAAACGGTTAAACTTAACACAGTTAGATATAATGAGTTTCCGTAATAATGGACAACCAGGCGATGATGAGGTATTTTTGTGAAACGTTAAAGTCTGTTTAACTTAAGGTTCTGTAGATGTACCACAAGGTGATGGAATTCCTGGTAAGGATATTGTCCCACCACCTCCTTCACTGCCACCAGCCATATCAGCCGGTGGTGTGGCAGATAACATACCGAAGTTGACCAATGACCGCACCGCATTACTTGGAAGTATTTGTAATTTCGACAGAACTAGTCTTCGCAGAATTGCAAAATGAAAATCGTTGAAATTACGGGACTGATAAACGAAAGAGAAACGACTATAATATTTATCCAAAAGCTATGTGTATTCTGAAGGGTGTCGTCGTTTTTTTCTCAGTGGACTAAAGAGTTAAATGATATCCGAAATTTTAATCGAATTACAGTAACTGGAATTCGAAATCCTATTTCTATGTATTTCAACTTGTATATTACGTATATAAATTGTGATTAGTCGTGTATTTAAATGAAGAAAAAGAAATAATGACATCGTGAATGTATAAAGGATCACGCAAATTATATTTGTTATATGCACGGATCGATGTTAGAATTCCTACACGATATTTTTACGAGAATTATTTGCTTTGCTTTACCTCCGTTTAGACACCGTCCAGATTTCAATCTGAGACCGTGTAAATTGAATCAAAACGATGAACTTTAGAGAGAAAGAGAGATCTCGTATTACCGGGATCGACATTGAGTTGCGTAAGTCAATGTATTTAAATACGCAGATGTGTTACTGCAATGTAAACTAATTGTAACAAAAATCTATTTCAAGGATTTTGAGTTCCACTACATTCTCTCTTGTACATTTATTCACGATATCACGTACGATTTTAAAATATCAATGTATACAAGAATAGTAGAGATAATTTTAGAATAGTTTGGAACTTCACTTCGAAACAGGTTTCGCGATTGCCGTGTGTATATTTCGTATGAGTCTCTTTCGTATTTTCCTTTGCGACTAGTTCGCTCGAATATAGAGAAATTAAAATGTAAGTAATAAGCGTGATAGTACATATGTGTATTACGTAAATTTCGTCTCGTTAGTGTTATCTATCGTTCTGTCTATTCAAAGTTTATAATATACATAATATATAAATATTGATCTTGTTCGTACGATAGAATATGGGGGGCCGTGTATCGCTTTTTGTATTGATCGTAGGATCGGACGATGCGTTTCCATGAAAGGAAGAAGAGAGAGAAGAATCACGTGCCAAGAGATAAATACGCGCTCTTTCGATGAATTTTGAATCACAATGATGTAATCTATTTCTATGTCATAAACAAAAAAACAAACAAAGGAAATTAAGTGTCTCGTGTAAGATTTGTCTGTGAATATAACAGTGAAAGAATTGATCTACGGTGACGAATTTAATATGCAATATTGATTTTGAATGTAATTTGTTAAAGTATCCGTATGAAATGCAATTATTATTGATAGAGTAATATAAATATTTGTTTCAACGGCAATTAAAAAGTCAGAATAAAAGAATTCTATATTTATCGACTATAAATATATTACTCTCGTGTAAATTTCAATGCATCTCCAAAACATGTAGTGATAATAAATATTACTTTAGCAAAGATTTATGTATGAAGAATCTTAAAGAAAATTTCCCACCAGTCTGATTCGATCGCTTATCGGTCAAGGACATTGTGTTATACGATTGACGGAATGACTCTCTCGTGTATCACAGAATGCGACGTACTGAGATAACGAATAATTTATTAAAACAAAACATTTTCCTTTCCGTGTGCGAGAATTACATTGCATTTTGAGCAACGATTCTTCATATTTAATAGCGATGAACACAAAACGCAAGAATAGTAATTTCGTTTTATAGATACGTCATAATACTTCGACCCTAAAGATTCAGTAAATAGAAGATATGTACAGTTTCGAATTATTTTAATACTGTACCGCAAAAATTCTTAATACATTAAAAACATTTATCTTTAATACCGTTGTATAAAGTATGGTCATAATCGTGTAAATGTTTACATTTAAATATCGTCTAGTATAAAAAATATTTGCTTCTCTAGAATCAAACAGCTGATGCACATTTAAATTGGGTTTAATGAAGCGTTTCACTTTAAACATTTCTGCCTTATCGTTGATCACAATTCTCTCATATAATTATATTTCATGTACGCGCAGCGATACAAAAGTTTCAAAATGTATGCGCAATGAGTAAATGTGGCATACAAAACTGTTATTGTAATAAGTCACAAATTACAGAACTCCGAAGTATAATGTGATTTTTATCAATTCCGATATTCAACTTGCTTTCTTAGCACGATATCATGATTATTTGTATACCGTCGAGTTAAACAACTTGCGCTCATTACAATTTCTTTTTATCAGTACCTCCTCATTATTCTTATCTTGTATAACAATTACATCATTTAGTCTATGTACACTTGTGTATGTATATACACTATGTTATATATGCAAACGCGTGTATAAATATATATGGCATTTCGAAAAATAGACAGTAAAAGTGTAAAATCCAGGAAGGTGTTGCGCAATTCTCTAAAAAGGACGTCATCGCTAAGCAGCATGTTAATGACATATAATTATACAATTATTATTATATCTCTGGACTCGGCTGACCACCTCAGACAAACATTCTCACGTGTACAACGTACACAGTCGTATTAAAAATTGAGTCTGGACTTTTTGGCAAAACGATCGAGGGCGATGACGCGCTGAATCACTTTATCGTCATAAATTTTTGTGTAGTTCTTCCGTAACTGCTTTTAATCTGAAAGAAATTGTGCGGAATTGTTTTATCATCCATTCATAAATTCATTTCTTCATTTCTTCATTTCCCTTTACGATGTACAAACTGATGTTCTACCTTAAGAGTTCATCTTGAATTCGATCTGTGATTGCTTTCCTCGCTTCAACGTCGCTCGCATTTGCCGCACGTAACTGTTTGATTAATTCGCTAAAATCTATCGGCTCTCCGTAGTTCATGGTGACTTTTTTCCATAACTTTAATACGTATGGAACTTTATTCGGGAGAACCTGATCCATGCCAAGGTGACATATAGGGATCACTATGGGTGTGACAGGTGATTCCATTATTAATCTTCCTACACCCCATTTCATCCTGTAGTAAAATTGATTGCTTAATATATCACAATCCAAGTAGATCACTAACTTCGTAAAGCTGAGAGTTCTAGGTAAATTGGCCAAAGCAATTAAAGGTGCTATAATAGAAAAGGAGGTAATGGCTCGACCTCCCAACCAGTACTAATTCCAAGTTCAAATCCTCCGTCACCTTTCGAAAATTTTTTCTAAATTATTATTTAATACATTATAGCCTTGGTAGATCAGTATCTACTTAAAACAATAGGTCCTAGACGAAACGACCCAGGTAGTTAAAGCCGAAGAAATAAAGAAAAATTATTGCATCTGCAAACTTTCCAATCCAAGCCTTTAACTCCATAGCGTTCAGATAGCCCTTCTAAATCTTCAATACTATAATATCAAATGAGTAAAAAAAAAAAGAGATCATACAACAAACCTCATGTTCTCCTTAAGCATGTTCACCTTCCCTTCGGGAAAAATGTGGACCCAGTCCCCAGCTCCTAACTTTTCGATGCAGAAATCCAAGGCTTCCTGATAAACTCCACCACCCCTTACAACTGGTATGCACTTGCCGAGCATGAAGAAGTAGGAGCACCAGCTATTCATGAAACAAATGTCGTGCGCGGCGAGCGACCATCTCATTTTACATCGATTCAGGACGTACTTCAGGTCCAGTGACCCTAAATGAGTTCAGAGATTTTCTGCCTTAAATTCTTTCATTCGATTGCATATCGACGTCTGTCTGAGAAAGAAAAGATTATATATATATGTCTCAGGAAAGGGGAGAATAGAGCATACATCGCTGTGGGCGCCTATGAACGCTAAAATCGCGGTTTTGTTTTACATTTAAGCTTAAATCAAATTCGAATTATAAGCTCAATTATAGTCCAGACAATTATTATTCCTTTACGTCTACTTAGAATTTCTTAATATTGCGGGAAATGCGTGCACCAGCTAGAGAGAAGTTCGCGAAGAAAAATTGCAATCTTTTTAATGTGACAAAGCTGTGTATAATTTAACAGTCGAGCTACGGGATTTTTGGCTTAAATGACTTTATGGTGTAACCATCGAAGCGGTGGAAATTATGGGGTCTTATTCTTTTTTGTTTATTAAAGTCGCTCGTTTCATCGATCGGATTTAATAAAAGTAATTTTATTGACTACAAAAATAACTAGTTCCAATTATATATGTAGATATTTTTATTTTTATAAAAATATAGGTATCGAGTCTCTTGGTACCGATATAAAGTGCAAACTAGAGGGTCGAGGGTATTCTTCACCCTGATCTATAAAAGTAGCTTTGAATTTTTTCCCCGATGATCTTTTTTTTCCGTCTTGTAAAATTTATTAATTTTCTCTCTTTATTTAGTAAAGCCTCGTTTTGCATTAATTTCATGCTACTATTTGTAGTGATCCAAAGCGGCCGAGGTATTCTCGGTGGATTGCGAAAGATTGTTTTCTAATTGCGTGCCGTTGATTTATACGATTACGTGTTCGGACTACGTAGTACGTGTCAAGAGCGATCGATGAAACTCGCTGAGTGTGAACTTAATGATGATATCGATACGAATTGGATATTCGAGAGTCGATTATAATGGAACGAAATTTTGTTAACATTAAAATTATCGCGGCGATCAAAGTTACTGGCTCTCAAGTTCCTCACATTTCGATAACTGGCATAAAACAAAAATTACGTTATCAATCATCGCGTTCACTTCTTGATCCCTCTTTTTCCAGAGTACTTGTTTAGTATGTAATAGTTACTTAATTACTTATTTAAATATTCTTAGTACAATATTCTGACTTATTTAAATGTTACAGATATAACACAGATAGCTTTCGGGTTAATGCAAATAATATCGTCGCTTGAATGATGTCCTGAATTTTTTACAAATCCTTCTGGAACTTCTAGCGCTCTTTCTTTTTTTATTTACCACCTCCATCTTATAGATCGCAAGCTATTAAATTGATTGAGTTTCTTGCCTTTTTTATCTCTTTTCTTCTAGTGTATTCAGTAGGTATTTTTTAGTGAATTAATTGTCGGTATTATTATTAAAAACCTCGGACGATTTCTAGCTTCTTTGTAAATTTGTCTTGTTTCTTACTCTATTCGTGACGCACACGGTACGTCGATAATTCGATGAGCCGATGATGGGCAAACTTTTGGAGCAGGCTAAACGAGAAATGGATTGGAAGATGGAATTTATTGTAAAGCTCAATAAGAACTCAAAGAAATATCATTTTTTTTTAAACACTGAAGTTGAGAATTTCTACAATATTACTTTTAAATATTTAAATGGGCCGCATTTGACCCGCGGCCTGCAGATTGCCCATCGTTGGACTAGACAATACATGACGTTCAGGGTGCATCACCGATTTTGGGCGGGAATTTATTATGTCTATCAGAATGTTATTTTTTGCACGATAAACGCAATTGTTATTTTTATCTTCACGTCCAAAGTTGTTCAATAACAGCAGTTATCAAGAATTTACGAATTTTTGTGCGTCGTTGCGATTACGTGTATGTCTTGCTCTTTTTATGTCGCATTAGAATAACTTCGAGAGTTTGTGTGTAATAGTAAGTATAAATAAATGACGCTGATAAAACTCACCCCATATACCTGGATCGTCGAAACAGCTGTGATGATTTGAAACGGTGATAAGAGGAACATTTTTCGGACGACAATCTAAGGCTCGGGTAATTATGTGCTTGTTGTAAACTGTCGTTTTGTTCAGCCATACTTAAACAGCAAAATTGCAAAAATTTCTTCGGTAAATTAATTCGCAGTTCAAGGAGAGGTGATGGTTTGATAGTCTAATTCTCTGAATGAAGAGTTCCGCATGGAATTTACGTTGAACATCGCGCAAGTTTTTAAAACAGCATAAAGGTTTGTCATCGAATTGAATATCATTATGACGATACTTATTTATATGCAGTTAATTCAATGAATGCTTTACGAGTGATCTTAATAACGTACACTGCAATGCATACAAATTTATCTTCATCCGCTCTTTACGAAAAAAAACACATTGAACAGCTTGGAGTCTTTGGCCAACTTGTAATTTGTTTTTTTTTGTATGAAAAAAAGATTTTTTTCTCTTTTCTTTTGTAATAGCTTTATTGAGAATGATATGAATTTACTGGGTAGAATTTGTCTTGAATTGAGCCACATTAAATCTCGGTTTGAAGGAAAAGGATCTTAGCGGATGGACGAAGGGTAAGTAGTCATTTTTAAGAAGAAGTTAATTTATTTTAACTCTTCTGCTACGGTTTTAAGTTGAAAATGATCGCTAGTAAAGTACTATTGAGTGATATTTTCGATAAAGTAAAAGAATATCTTTTTACTCAGTAACTTTATTATATCTTATTGGCAGCGAAAGGATTAGAATTTGGATGCCCAATCGTACAGAATTGAAAATTTATAGTACGATACGATAACATTACCTTTTCTGCTAAAAAAAAGCAAAAAGCTATTTTTTTTTTATTTAAATTGTTCCAAACATTTCTCTTTCTACGTGCATCAAACTTGCAAAAGTACTTTTCAAATGTATTTGAGTACATAAGGTCCATTGAAGTGTAGGCAAATATTACCAAGTTTTCTTTGAAAAAAAGTGGCGTATCTTCTGCTACAAAATATCGCTTGTTTTCGCTTGTAGCAAAGTTATCTACATATATTACGATTTTATTTTCATAATTTATCACCTCTGTAAAATCATGCATGGCTATCATGACGATGCAACAACAGGTGGCAGCAATGAAAATGTAATTAATGCAACGTGTAGCGTGAAATGTGAATAGTAGTTGTAGCATTAAGAGGAATTGAAATTAAGTTAAGAGCACCGCTGGCTCATCCGGTGACTTTCGTACGCCCAGAGACAAATTAATGAAACGAACGTAGAATGGATGAAAGGAGGAAGGGGAGGTTATGTTCTCCCGTGTTATACACCGTGTCTATTCTATGTTCAGCCAATAGAGTAATGCGCTTAATTTCCGAAGTTTATTGTATCGTAGCTAAGTCAACACACAGAGCCATCTTCGTAAATCAGTGGTACTCACTGAAATGTCAGTGAGCCATAGCGATAGATTCTCCGCGCCCTACGTTGGGCAGGAACATTTACGCAATTCTACCTGAAATTAAAAATTTCAACAATTTGCAACTGTTCCCGGAAGCCGACGGTAACGCGACAGTCATTTCCGGCAACGTGCGCAAAAGATACATGATATTTGAAACGTTCGTGATATTAAATGTGATCTAAATTTGTGTAAACACTAAAGTATAAAATTACTTTGAATGGAGAAGGATGTAGGAAAGTTAGAACAATGATTAATGAATAAATTCCCATGATGATAAATTCTAAATGGTCATGTACATTTACAATGAACGTAGAGACATGAAAAGTAATTGTATGTGCATGTATGCACATAACGGTGTACGCTTCTTTTTCGTAATTTTTAATTGCACGATCGTGCTGACATCTATTATCCGATTATTGTACCTTCGTTATAGTCCGAATAAACTGTTCTTAAATGCACTTAAGTGATTGAAAATAGCCGTTTTCTTTCCTTTGTACATCGTTATATACTTGTAGGCTTATGAACGTTAAATTCATTGCTTTGTTAGCAATAATATTAATATGTTTTTTTCTTTAACAATATACCATTTTTGCTAAAGTTTTCTGCTATGTATAAACGTGATTTTTGATCAGACTGATACTAAGAGTATGTTCTATAGACACGAATATTTACTAGCATGTAACTAAAGTAGCCTATGGCGAGACTGATCTTGCATAATTACATAATTATATACGGCGTAACGTAAATTATAATATCTATGATACAATTGGATTTAAACACTTTTAATTCAACTCACAGGTGAAACGTAAGCATTAACAACGTAATGGTGATAAATTAATGTACATTTGTAAAGCTAGAGGGTGCATCATGTTTTTCTACATTTTCTTTTGCATAATTAAGGAAATAATTATTACCCAGAAGGATGTAAACATGTGTTTAGTTGATCGTCAAGTTCAACACATCGTAATTTTTGTTTTGCCGATATGCATATGCGTGTGTTTACTATGCATCGTATAAAATAACTTTAAGTGCTAATTGAAACAAATAGGAAACTTGCAAGATTGGTTTTATGTAAAAAAGGAATTCATTCCTATTCGTAATGATTTCTATGTAATGAAAAAAATTATTACGTTGTTTTAGCAAAACACATCGTGTTATCGAGATTTTGTTACGGATATTCGTGTATCATTAGTGCCGAAAACTCTGACAGAGGTCACGATTAACCGATGTACCACCGTTCCCGTTTGGAGAAGTAAATCTCCTAGAAAAATATGATATTTGTAAAGAATAAAGTGCTTAGAAAATTATCGAACAAAAAAAAATCAGTTGACGCAATTAAAATGGATAATGATCTTCGAGATTATGTGAATCAGCATTGTTTTTCTGCATTGGCCGTAACGTATTTACGACTTTATTAGCTACGTGACAATACGATTTCTCAGGTGATGATGCATTAAGTTGCATTTCTTCGCGAGTCACATAAATTATTCCATTTATTCCTGAATATACAGTTAGAACGTGACTCGGCACACTACATCGTAAAAATCATTGAAAAACGCATGATGCACGGTGCTCATTTGCGTACTACAAAGCGAATGTCCAAGTAGCAAGGAGAACGACACAGATGTATAAACAGTCCTGATTTTTATATGGTAAAACCGGCTCGTAATATTGCTCACCTATAACGAATTTCGAGAAAACCCCTACTATCACAAAGGTTAGGCTGCTCGCGAAGTTCCAGAGGATCGTCGGATTCCGGAGCTTAGGTATGATCCACTTGATGTTGTATGCCATTGCACTGTCTTCCACTGGCTGGAACCAAGGAAGAAAACAGCGGTGCGACACTTTTTCCGGACGGTCGGGAAGCGACTTCCCCGCGAGAAATCCTCTGTTCTTTCGTAACTCGCGACAACCATTTTCGTGCCAACTTCACGCCATGTTTCTCGGTGATCATCACGTGGTCGGCCGAGTATTACCGAACATAGCCGAAGGTCGTATCGTTTATTGTAACATTTGAATTCGAACAGTTCGATTACTCGTTCTCGTATCGTATTTAACAAGTTCAACTTGGCGTTAATCACCGGTGGCTTTCAAATTGTTCTTTTATCTGACCACATGAACCATCGGTGACCCATATTGAATTTTCACATTAAGCGCCGTAAATTATCGATGGCGCACTCTTAATTTTCTCATTTTTAATCATCTGTGGTCCATTTTTAATATTCAAAAGCACCCAAGTGCTGCTAGAAGAAAGAATAACTTATAAACACGCACCGATTTGTTATGGAAAATATAAAAAAGTGCGACAGGTTGAACTTGTTAAAGTCGGTAAAGTGCCTGCCTTTATATCGTTGCGATCGACATCTTTCTTCAGTTATCATCGTTCAGTGAGAAACACGAGTAGCCGATACCGTTGGCATTACGCGCCGATACATGGCGGTGAGTCTTTGAACTTTGTCAGTCCTTTATTAATATTGATCTGTTCATTTCATTACTGTTTCCGATGAATAGTTCTTCGTTAACCACACAAAGATGGGAACATAAATTATAGCGTTGGATACTATTTGGTATACGTTCGTGACAGTAGTTGAATAAGATCGTTTTCCTCGTAGACGGTTTAATGTAGTCAGTGATACCTCAATTAATGTGCTCGTCGATCAACGTCAGATTTCAAACTGGCGTGGTATCGTTTGTATTCTTCAGTTACGTTTTCAAGTGTGTTGATCGCATTTAGAAAAAGTCAGTAGAAACTGCTCGATAAGCTACTGATATTTGTACGAACAGAAACCTTGTAATTTGAACTATATGATCTGTCTATGGCGATATCAAATGTTTCGAAGTTTATATTACTCTTGTAATAAAGTAGATGCGCACAGGACCGTATCGTGAACATGGAACACCCCGGAAATTATCGACGACATTACAATTCAAATTTGAACAATGTGAATTTTCCATTTAGTTTATAACAAGCAATGCATGGGTAAAAGTATAGTTGAAGAGAAATGTCCAAATAATTAAATTGAAGACAATGTAAGGAAGAATTGCGGAATTCGGTATGGTGTGAAAATTAAACGTGTTTAAAAGTTTATTGAGGGTAATGATTAAAAATAATACGAATATATCCACAATTAAAATATGTAAATATTTTTCATAGAAATATAATATGATCGCGACAACTAATTGCACGAATGATATGGTTCACCAGCAAAATCTTAATTTCCCCTGCACATTAGTCGAACAAACTTAAAAGACATTACAAGGAATTCAAAAGTTTCTCAAATGATATAGACATAGAGTGGAACGAGGCATTTATTTTACGTAATAATAGTAACATGTAATAATAATCAAACCCACAGGTACATTATCTGAAACGGTAATGGAATCTCATTTAATCCTGCAATGGGAGACTGTAAAGGATATACGTTATAATAATTGTGCATAAGGGAAGAAACGAATGTAATAGTAAAATGCTCCAGAGATCGCAGATAACCATTCGCGGGGCGAACGGGATGCGTGTATCTACAATAAAAAGCAAATGTCCTCGTAGCAAGCATGCCTCCGACCGTGCACCGTTGATGTTGTTACTCGAGTAAACCAGAGGTTCCACTTCAATTCTACGAAAGAACCCAAAAGGTTTTATGTCAAAAGGGAAAATTTTACAAAACGATTCCGCGTGTCCGCGAGCATGACTTAAAGGGTCTAGCCAGGTAAGGATGGAAGAAGTACCCTCAAAGCAAATTAATCGTAAGGCATACCATTCGATAGGTCTAATTATCACTCCCGTATTAAGGATAATGTATAAACAATTTATTAAATCTGAAACTCTATTAAATTGTTCAGCCACTACCCTTGTGGCTCTCCTGCCTCTTTTACTCCTATACTGCTTGTGTTGAATTTGTGTCGCTTTTGTCCTGCTCTTGTACTGCTTGTCCTGTTTTTGTACTGCTTGTCCTGCTTTTGTACGCCCTGTCTTACGAATGCATTGCCTGTCTTGCACTTCTACTCCTTGTTTTACTCCTATAATGCTTGTCTTGTTCTTGTACTGCTCGTCCTGCGCTTGCGTTGTCTGTCTTGCCTGTCCTGTACCTTTTCTGCTTATCCTGCTTTTGTACTCCATGTCCTACGAATGCATTGCCTGTCTTGCACTTCTACTCCTTGTTTTACTCTATAATGCTTGTCTTGTTCTTGTACTGCTCGTCCTGCGCCTGCGTTGCCTGTCTTGCCTGTCCTGTACCTTTTCTGCTTATTCTGCTTTTGTACTGCTTGCCCTGCTTTTGTACTTCCTGTTCTACGAATGCACTGCCTGTCTTGCACTTCTACTCCTTGCTTTGCTTTTATTCTACTTGTCTTGCCCTTGTACTGTTTGTGTTGTTCTTGTACTGTTCGTCCTGCGCCTGCGTTGCCTGTCTTGCCTGTATTGCCTGTCCTATACCTCTTCTGCCTATCCTGCTCTTGTACTGTTTGTCCTGCTTTTATACTGCTTGCCCTGCTCTTGTATTGCTTGCCCTGCTTGTCCTACTCTTGTACTGCCTGTCCTAAGAATGCACTGTATGTCTTGACTGTCCTGTTGCTATTCTACTGCTCCTGCGCCTATATTGCATGCCCTGCATTATTGGTTTACTCCAATAAATATTAATAATTAGGAATTCCTGTGGTAATAACTCATGTTAAGGAAAGAGTTTAAACTTCACTAATTTTTTCAAAAAGTGATTTGTCGACCAAAAAATTTGAAAATATTCAAAGGTATGCGCACCATTTGGTATAATATCGGTGATTTGTATTAGATTCTTCTTCGACGCCAAACAGGAGAAATCTGACAAATATTGTAAAATACTGGAAGGATACCCAAAGAAGTCACTCATTCTCAGTATGAGGTATGATTCCCATCCTATTGGCCCTTGAAACCTGAGCTTGGCGAATGACAACCGAAAATTAAACCACCCTTTAACTGTCCTTACGGTAGGGGTAACAGATTCATACCTTGCAGGAAGAAGTTTTTTTTGAAGACCCATCGAATGGTATGCCTCAAATTTAATTTGCGTTAGGTCACTTTTTCCATCCTTTTCCGGCTAGACCCTTTAGTCGCGCAAAAGTGAAGGGCCCAGTCGCAGGAGGTGGATACTTGCGAAGGAGGAGGAGAGAGACGGTAAAGAAGTACGGGAGCATCGAAGGAAGCGAAAAAGGGGGAAGAGATACAATGATGCGAGCAAAGTCACCTAGCGCGGGGGAGGGACGGAAGGAGAGCCGTCCAGTGGCATGTGGAAAGTGGGGGCCTGACGAGAGGAACGAAGCAACCAGTCGAAGTACGTACAGAGTGGGGAAAAGGGCCTCATCTCGCAGCCAGTCCGACTCGAGTCTCTTGACTGCGTGTTGGCGCGCCAGCGTACGTATCTACAAGCCACCTTTCCAACTTACAATCGCGAGAAGGATGTGCTCGCAGCACCGTGCTGCAACGTACCGTGTACTGCTCGAGAATCGACCGGAAAGTGTCGTCCTTGCGTTTGTCTGTTGTATATAGTTTGCCCTGATGGAGTATCCTGACCTGAACAGAACAAAGTATTCGTAACATTGAATTTTAAATGTTATAAACAATTGTGTAATTTTGAAGTACAGTGCATTGACTCGCATCAACGATCAGAGTTCTATCTCGTGATTCTTTTTGGTTAAGTCGATATGACAGTTCGAGCGGTAGTTATACCGCTATTGACAGTGTTTACGCATTTCACGGGAGGACTTTCGATCGTTGAACTGACTCGAATAGTTTTAGAATATGTCTGTTCTTTGGAGGTGCCGCCTGTTCATCTTTAAAATACGAGTCGAAGATAGAAGGAGAAGGAAGAAGTAGACGGAGAGAGAAAGACTGAGCGGTAGAAAGAGAGAAAGAGGAGGGGCAAAAAAGAAGGAGCAAGAACAGGGTAAGAGAGAGAGAGGGAGTGAGAGAAAGGAGAGAGACCGAAGAGAGCGAGCCAAGCGTTCGGCTTGACTCGAGTGCAGTGTACGGTGATGCCGCGAGGATGCCACCGTCGTTGGTCCTCTCGATACGATACAGGACGGCGCGACGGTACCCCGTGATCTGCCGGGCCTCGACGATTCTGTGCCACGATATTCCGCTCTTACTCGCGCGGTGCGGTGCAAGTGCAAGTGCAGGTGCAATTGTGAAGTGGTTCGAGCACGACGTTGAAAGCGTTCGCACGGTTTATCGTTCCAGGGCGTCGCGTAGTGCGCGAAACTCAGTGATTCGATGCGGGAAGTTGAATTACGTTACCATTGATTCGCGAGTGACGCCTTTGGGGTTAGATCGTCGAGCGTTCGAATCGTCGCGCATGCGCGGTGTGCCGAATTTCACGGAAGATCAAGTCGATCCATCTTTGACAGGAAACGTAACAAGTGGAAGGATAAGATCGAAAATAGCAACGGCAGGAAATCCGTTCTTCGCGATCTCGTTAAACTCGAGCGTCTCGAGTTATCCCGAGCATCGACGCTTCGGCATCTCGGCTGCGGAGAGAAAGCAACAGGTACGTAAGCATGTACATACATACGGTATGTACGTAGGTACGTGTACGCGTTCTCTTGTATATTCCCTCGTAGTTGCACGTTGTGTACAGTCGCGTTGCGCATTCGTGCACGAACCTGCGCATGCTCTCGATCGAAGATCTCACAGTCGCGAAAGACGATGCACCGGCTTTGCGAGTAACTTTGTGTTCGTGACTTTCGTCGCGGAAGAACTCCAGTTCAACCGAGTCGAGTCAAGTCGAGTCGGGAAGCGAGTTCGTCTTCGTCGCTTCTTGCATCTGTATCTCGCTTACTTTTAATGCTTCTTGTCTTTGAATCGGACGGCCGTGCGATATATCTTTTCTACTGTACCTTCTAGTCCAATTTATAGCGTACTATTATTACCTCTTAGGTTATATTTCTCTTTTTTACCGGATACTTTCTCTTGACGCGAGCGAATTACTTTGTTGGATTCACTTATTTGCAACATAACCTGTTCTCTATTATGGATAAGTGTAGCTTTATCGACCGGAACCAATGTAGAAGAGTTAGTTCACAACTTTCACTCGAATTAGAATAAATGGAGGATGCGTGTGGCAATGAGCGACTTGTCACCGATAAACGATCTGTCTGTAATAGAGACATTTAATGACGGCACTATAATTTCGTAACTTGCACGTAAGATAGAGAAGTCTTCCTGTGCTTTTCTTTAGATTCCAGTCTATCGATAGACCGAAGTGGGTACGGTAGATTTAAAGAGTAAAAATAGTCTGCATATCAAAGTAATAGCTTTATTCTCTGTCAGATTCTTAAATATTTTAATCTACCGAAATTTCAGATAGCTTCCATTAATATCCATTAGCACATTGACTCTTTTCTAATCTTAAATTCCATTCGACAAGAACACTATCTACTATCTTCTATCGTTTCTCATTGAATTGCCGTCATAGATAAATTAAGAGGGCCATAAAAAAAATTAATCACACCGAAATCTCTTAGTATCAAAAATTCTGTACAATTTGTCAAACCTCGACTCTCCGACGCCGGAGGGAATGCATTTAAATATCCAAATAGGTACATAATGCTTGCAAAGAATTTTTAACACTTAAAATTCCAGCCACATCGCGTGCCTGACAAAACACTTACCACTTGCAATATTAAAACTCTTGCAACTCTATCCAATCACATTATCCTTTTCTTTCCACGCGACCATCGAACAAAGTCATTTTAATAGACCGTTCGCCACTGCTACCATCCGGTACCAGCATCCACACATTCACCCTCGTCTTTTCCAATCACCCATTACTCAAATACGGTAAAAACGTTCATATTCAACATAATTGTTGTCCAGTCATAAAGTGTCTTAACGTTCCAGCGAAAGGTTCACCAAATACCAATGTTTCAGCGTTGAAATAAGAAGTTTAACGTTGATGGGAATTAACATTACGAATATCCCACAAAAAATACTATCTAAACTATCCTTCTCCATTGAATCATAGATAAATTAAGAGGGCCATTAAAAAATTCAACACACTGAAATTTCCCTAACACCAAAATTCTGCACAATTTATCGAACAACTTCGACTCTCCGACACCGGAACGAATGTATTCAAATATCCAAATATCGTAATGCCAGCGAAGTATTTTTGACACTTAAAATTCCTATCGCATCGCTTGGTAAAACACTTACCACACGCAATATTAAAACTCCTACAACTCTATCCACTGCAACTTACCCTTTTCCTTCCACGCGACCATCGAACAAAGTCATTTTAATAGATCGTTCGCCACTGCTACCACCCTTTTCCAACAACCACAAATTCACCCTCGTCTTTTCCAATCACCTATTACTCAAATACGGTAAAAACATTCATATTCAACATAATTATCGCCCAGTCATAAAGTGTCTTAACGTTCCAGCGAAAGGTTCACCGAATCCCAACGTTTCGATGTCGGAATAAGAAGTTTAACGTTGATGGAAATTAACATTACGAATATCCCACACCAATATTATTTCAATTATCGTTCTCCATTGAATCATAGATAAATTAAAAGGGCCATCAAAAAATTCATCACACTGAAATTTTCCTAACACCAAAATTCTGCACAATTTATCGAACAACTTCGACTCCCCGACACCGGAACGAATGTATTCAAATATCCAAATATCGTAATGCCAGCGAAGTATTTTTGACACTTAAAATTCCTATCGCATCGCTTGGTAAAACACTTACCACACGCAATATTAAAACTCCTACAACTCTATTCACTGCAACTTACCCTTTTCCTTCCACGCGACCATCGAACAAAGTCATTTTAATACATCGTTCGCCACTGCTACCACCCTTTTCCAACAACCACAAATTCACCCTCGTCCCTGCCATACTCCCATTACCCAAACAGAGTAAAAACATTCATATTCAACATAATTATCGCCCAGTCATAAAGTGTCTTAACGTTCCAGCGAAAGGTTCACCGAATGCCAACGTTTCGACGTTGGAATAAGAAGTTTAACGTTGATCGGAATTAAGATTACGAATATCCGTCGGTTCGGCATACACGATGGTAAAAAGGCACGGCTTATTTAGGTGGCTATGGGACCACCTACTCTTTTCCGAGAATGTTAATTGGCCGTTTCACGAATTATAAAGCAACGAGGGGCAGAAAGAGAGAGACTTTGCTATCGGGTCCATTAACATACCTCTGTTCGCGCTATCGTTTGCCCGTTGTGCTCGCGCTAGCTCGCTTTAACTCTAACGACGCAAAAAGATACTAATTACGGCGAGGCTGGCAGCAGCTTCTTCCACATCGGTCGTGGAACGAACGCGGCGGCCACGACGTTTTCCTTATTTTCCGCGTTTCGTTTACGGCGGCGGCACGAAAGGCAATTATGACAACTTAGACTAATTACAGCCGTTTATTTGCCCCGGGACTCGCCTCGCACACTACTTTCGAGGCTTTTGCTCATCGGAATGATGCTAATGACGTTAGATACGGAACGATCATAATCGCCCGGCCCGAAATTGCCTTGGATAATGTAGATTGGATGGCGTTCCCGCGTTTTATGCTGGGACGCGAAGAAGCGTTAGCTCTTTGAGGATGATGCGCTTTGGTGAACATTCGGTGGGATCAGTTTAACCCCTTGCACTATGGTGGATCATATGGGGATTAATTAATATTTTAATTTTTAAAGCTCACTTAACCCTTTGCATTTCGATGTTCCACCTGAAGGCCCGAGTCGAAAAGTCTAGCCTAAAAAGAAACTTCAAATCCTAGATTCTTTTGATCTCTCATTTGCCGCTTAATTGTGTATACCATTTTGAACCTCAAAATCCTCAACTAGTGTGTCTACGCGCCTCAAAGTCCTATAAATATGATTTTTAGGAGTTATATGGACTGATCAGATAAAATTTTTATTCCAATTTAATCTGACATCCCCTAAAAATATTTCAGAAGTTCCAAGTCTGTCGACTCATATTCTAAAAATAGGGCTTTCAGGAGCAAGTAGGTATTAAATTATCATTATATTCCATGTAAATTCTAAATCTCCTAAAATCACTCCAAATCCAATCCAATTCTAAAACTCCTTATTATAGAATGTATGGCTTAATATTGGGCTTAGATTAATTTTCGAAATAAGAATGCTGACGATTATTTTGGGCTGTATGAAGCCTAAATTGATCCTAAACTAGGGCAAAACTGGCAAAAATTAACAAGTTTGGGGCGATTGTGGAATTAAAATTTGCATTCTTTTATATGTAACATATTTTTCCATATTCAGCCTAAATATCCTAAGTTATTTGGTAATTTAGGAGGATTTTGGGCTGAAATTTTCGATTCGGGGGTACATCGTAAGAGTATCATAACACTCTGTTGCCCCTTTTAAACCCTTGCCTTATAATGACGTGTGGTACACGTGACGCCGTACATAGAATGAAAAATTGTTAAGTTTTCCAAAAACTGTTAAATTGAAAATATCAATAGGTTAGGTGACCTTGAAATTAGTTCTATGTTATTAATATTGCATTAACTTATACTGGTATGTCGTGGAAATCTGTGATAGATTATTATTCCAATAATTAATTCTAAGCTGTTGCATTTACGGTCACAAGAGAAATCATAAGGCAAGGGGTTAAGGGGATCTTCCAATTTATTAGTGATTACACGGGATGAAGCGATTGCACCACACAGTTTAAAAAAATCTATGTTTACCTGAATTTTTCTATTGCAATGGTACAAAATAGCGAAGGGTAAAGTGCCGACAAGTTGCTAATAGATAACATTAGAGATAGTGGCGAAAGAAAATTAAACAACTTGAATTTCTTGCATGAATGATCACATATCTGACACTCATTAACAGTTGTTTATGGCACATGATACTCAAAGTTGCTCCGTGAAAGTAAAACATTCAGACTTGTATAATAGCTATCGGCAAATCAGCTGATCAAGACATTTCTACAACTCCCTATTAAAACAGAATTTAATTGGATTCTATAAGTTCAAAATTGAAGAAAGTATATTTTCAGTTATACCATAAACATTCACTGCTATCTTAAATTAATTCCATATTAGAAACTACCACAGAATCAAATCTTCGTCTTTCTTTCCATTAAATATCCTCCAAGTGCTTTTGTCTGCTGAGAAAATTCAACGATGAAAGAAACGCACCCATTCTCGTTTACAGTGTATCTAATTTCCGAGTTTATTACAAGGTATTACGATATCTCCGGGATGCGAGTGGTATCCTGGGGTCGGTTTAATTATACTTTTTGTGTCCTTCGCGATTCCTCGGACCGCGGCACGTGACGGTCGCGAGACCATGAGCGGCCTTGCAGTTCCTGTCACGATCTTTCATAAAAGTCTGACCGCTTCGACGCGTGTCTGGTTACACGTACTGACCGACAAACCGTCCGTTTGATTAATTATTCTAGACGCTGTATTATTTCCGCTCCGTCTAGCGCGACCGAGTTGTAAATTCGATCCATTAATTTCCATATTATTCTGTTGGATATCCGTATGATACATTTCTTCCTGCTGATTTATTAAAATTACTAAATTTAGATGTCGATGCATGTAGCTTGTTGTACGAAATTTCTTGTCTTTAAGTGTAACAAAGATTTTTCTTAGGATTCATAGTTCTAGGTGAAGGAAGAATCCGGCTATGCTGTATTGAATAATAGCTTGACAAAAATACAAACGTGTCGAGAGGGATTTGAGTCTGGGTCTATTATTTAGTAGTTTGTTTTTACTTATAGAGAGAATTTTTAATGTATTTTTTGTTGAAACGAATTGAGACACGTTAACCAGTTAGCTGTGTTTGACGAGTATACTCGTCATGCGTAAAAGCTGCCATTGATTATTTAAATTGTAACTTTGACGACGACTAAAATATATTCGTTAATTTCAAGATGTTTGGAATATTTTGAGGCAATGCCGAAATAAAACGAATAACTAAAGGGTATAAATAATTTGATATAGATTTATGGTCATCGCTCGATTTTCGAGACACAAAATTCAAAAGAATTTTCGCCACAGTTAATTAGTTAAAGGTACCTTTGATTCACCGCTGGAACAGAAATCTGTTTAGAATATTCCGCTTGATTGTTTCACTTTTGCTTTAACTGGTATGGTTAATTCTTTTGACATATATAATTTTAGTTGAGGTAGAATTAAATGCTGGTAATTTAAACGCGAGCTTTCTACCTCAAAATCGTAGCCTTCAACTTCATAATGACCTCAGTTCTCCTCTGACTTTCGCTTTTTCTTCAATATTCTAAATTACCCTTTAACACCATCGCACAATTCACCTTCCATTCATCATAACGAATTTACATCATCATTCTCGCTTCGCCGTGCAATTTTCTTTCCTTTCGTTTCATTCCTTATCAATTTCCATCGATCTCAAACCCAATATCTCATTCGAACGTTGTTTCCCAGTTTTATTATTACATCTCGATGGTAGCAGCAGTCAAAAGCGTGTTCATCGCGTCTCTTGAAGCTTGCAAAACAACAAAATCAACGATTAAACGAGCAAAGTGTAGAAGACAGAGAGGAACGAGGGCAAAGAGGCAAACGGGAAGGTGGTTACCTGTAGAGGCACGTCTCTGAGGTGGTACTAAAGGGATTTTTCGTCGTAATAAAATTCCTAGGAGGTGTAATTACGCGGTGCCGGTTAATCGACGCCGATCAGACCTCTCCGAGACATCGTTTTACTCGTTAATTACCGGCTTTCATTATTAATTCGAGTAGGGCGTGACCGCTCGTTTCTCCGTATTAGATGGCGCCTGTAATTAATTATTTTCGCGGTTACACTCGCGGCTTGAGCGATGTGGGAGAACTATGGTGTATGACATATATTGCGATCGAAGGGACTTTGAAAAGATTTTCAAGTTTTCACACGGTAGAATAGGAAGTTAGTGGAAATTATTCTTTTCTTTGATGAATTTCGTTAGTCCAGGAGACGCAATTATGTTAGCAATGATTATTGAGGAATTGTTAGCTTTCGAGGAACTTTAAGTTGATTAGGATCGTTGAAAATCGGTGGCAAACGCCATAGGTTGCTGACGAAGGGTCTCTGTGAAAGACTTGTATGATTTTATTCGATAGTTGTTTGTGAAAATTGTCCTTTTCCTCGATGAACTTCGTTGGTCCAGGGATGGAATTATGTCGGTAATAATTACTTAGAAATTGTTAGTTTCCCAAGAACTTCAAGTTGATTAGTATTATTGAAAATTGTTGCCAAACACCATAGATTGTGGTCGAAGGATTTTTCCAAAATTGTGCAACATTTCAATCAATGAATGAGGGATCCTTTGAAAATTTCCTTTAATTCTCTAAGGTCTTTTAAAAGTATATTGCCGGAACTCGTGAAATTGACATGTTACTACATTTTAATAAACATTTCCCTCTATATAGAAACAACAAAGTAGATAGTAAGGTAAAGATTACCAGTAGTTAATCAGTTAAAAGAAATTTTCGATAGAAATAGTGGTAAATGTTTACTCTGTCAATAACTGGCGAGAGCCGATGTCTCGAGACGTTTTTTAAACCTTCTAGATTTTGTACCAAGACCACTTTAAAAAAGAAATAAGTTATACAAATTTGAGAAATATATTTAAAAATTCGACAAATGCTTCAGTAGTTGACCACCTTTGAAATCGATAAAACTAGTAATTGACCACCTTTTTTCGTTAGTACTTGACCACTTATACTCGAAGTAGGGTTACATATTTTACTAATACTGAAAATCACGTTATTATCGCTTAGTTTTAACAATTACCAGTACAAATTCTAACTAATTATCAATTAAATAATAAGAGAAGATATGAAACAAATCAATTATATAAGAAATTCAATTCAGGAACAGAATAGACATTGGACACTGATAAAACTATCGTTAGTCATCAACTGAAACACAGTATGCTACAATATATCGATTTATATTTTGTATTTCTACCAAAGTGAGATATAAAACGGATATATTATACTTATATCGTAAACAAATTTAAATCAGTATAATTCCGGTAATTAACCTTGCCTGTCAACTTCTGAAAATTGTAGAATACGAATATCCAGAAGTTGACCATTAAAAAATTATTGCTTTTTGAAAGTTAAAACGATAAAAACGATGTATATATCACTACCTATAAAACGCTGCGAGGTCTTAACCAGTAAATAATTCATTCGCGAAATCTTCACAATTTAAGAAATTTTTACCTGAACCGTACAGCCATTCTTACCAGAAACGTTAAGGAAATAGACATATAACGGCATATTACTTACCTTATAGAATTCAGACATTCGCTATTAAATAGTAGGTATACATCACTTTACATACAACTGTTTCAAAATTTAATCGACAGATGCTGTGGCATCTGAAATTCACTTTCATCGAAACTTTACAACTTGTCCAAACCTTATTTTTCTATTTTTTCTAAAAAAGGTCAACTACTGGTGCTTTTCCTATATTTCACGTTCACCTTATGATACATAGATTACTCTTTAACTTGTTCATCTTTGTCGCTTGATCTCTCCATGTAAAATTACTTATCTATATATATATATATAAAGCTCAAATACCACTGACTGACTGACTGACTAACTCACTCACTCACTCATCACTAGACTGCGGATTTTTATGCATTTATGAAAAATTAAATACGGCTAAAATATAGAAAAAGAACATAATATAAAAATATATCTAAAATATCCAAATTATGGTATTTGTTGTAATATTTATTAAGTGCAATAAATCCCTAGATAGGTTTTCCTGTCTTACCTGCAGTTGTGATACTCGAAATTTGCATAAACATCCGCAGTCTACTCATCACGAAATCTCAAAAACCACAGAACGGATTGCAATGAAATTTGGAATATACCTTCCCCTTGGGTCTTAGATGCTCACTAAGAAAGGGTTTTGAAAAATTCGACATTTTAGGGGGAGTTTTGGGGGGTTAAATTATGGGCCAAATTCATCAACACAGAGCCGAAACTACTTGACCTAGAAACTTGAAATTTTGTATGAGCCTTCCTTCTAGGGTATCAACGTTAAACTTAACTTTTACTAATTTAAGTAGTCCTTAATCCTAATGAACTTAAACCGTAGCGAAGCACGGGAACTTTCAGCTAGTCCAATATATTTAAGAGTAACAGATTTAATGTCCATAAATCTAGCGTTAAAATAATTAAATTTAGCCTTAAATAATTAAATCTAACCATAGTTTACAAGCGGCAATAGATAAAACGAGCATGGCAAATGGAGCGAGGGGTAGCAAGGTGAACGAGGATGACAGAGGAAGATTGAGAAGAGCGTTCTCGAATTTGACCAAGATCGATGGCTGGCCGGTAATCTTTGAAACTTACCTCCTGTTAGATCCACGTCAAAATAGAAGAGGCCAACTAGTATGCGCAATTACCGCGGGATACACGTTGATTCTGCCATCTCCATGTTAAATAAATCGCTTCGTCGGAGCCAATAACGCGGAAGAGGATCGACTCTTGGATGGATTTTAATTTATAATTATTTCAATCCGCCCGGAGCGAAGGCTACGTACACTTTGAACGAAATAGAGAGAGAAATTGCAACTGTTAGGTAACGAGAAAGCGGATATTAGGCTAAATTGTTTATAGAGTCAAATTATATGCCGGGTTGGTGGGAATATAATTAACAAATAGAATATTGGAATATAATGATTTGGATTTTTGTACTGGGTATCTTTTTGTGCTGTTGAGAACGGAAGGAGAAAGCTGTGCTGTTTAATTTCTCGGAGATGCTATCTGAAATTGCTTCGTTTGAATTTTTTAAGGAGGATCGTTGTTTATCTATTGTTCGATTAATCTTTTTGTCCTGGACTAAACGCTGGCCATGGATTCTCTACGGTTTCCTTATACAGGGAATTTTGTCTCAGTATTTTTGAAACCAAATTACTTTAATTTCAAATATAACATTAACTCAGTATTAGTAGGAATTGCGAATAAGTTTTTAAAATGACTATGACAATAAAATGTCAGTATTTCACTCACTAAAACATTTCAAAACATTTTTAACAAATAGGATTAAAAATAAACTCGAAATCTACCTAAATCTTTCGAATCTTTTGAAGTGAACAAAAAAATGATAAAAAGAGATGTTCCCGCGTTAATGATTAACAATAGAAATGCTGCTAAAAGGCGCTCGAAACGTAGGTGAATTATTGAGAATAGATACTGAAGCTATTGTTTTTTGTTGCAGAATGCTGTCACCCGGTCAAGACGGCCAGTCTAACAGTTATTCGCATGGTAATGTCGTCCTTCAGGGTGCACCCTGCGGTCAGTGTCGAGATTTATGCCCAGCTGGATACGTGCCCCACTTTTGGAGGTGAGTGACCACACTTGTGTTCTTTATATTTGCACAAATTTGCAGGTTTCAACGAAAAAGGTTCGGTTGTTATACAAGAATCGCCATTGGTTTGCTTAACACATTGTACGCCGGCTAAATATCTGCTACCAAATCTATTATATAAAGCTCAAATACCACTGACTGACTGACTGACTCATTCATCCACTCATCACGAAATCCCAAAAACCACAGAACGGATTACAATGAAA
This sequence comes from Cerceris rybyensis, assembly GCA_910591515.1. Lineage (NCBI taxonomy): Eukaryota > Metazoa > Arthropoda > Insecta > Hymenoptera > Crabronidae > Cerceris > Cerceris rybyensis. Next base: position 15,935,552 of record OU342790.1, read on the forward strand.
TTTGGAACATACCTTCCCCTTGGGTCTTAGGTGCTCACTAAGAAAGGGTTTTGAAAAATTCGAAATTTTAGGGGGGGTTTTGTGGGGTTAAAGTACGGGCCGAACTCATCAACGCAGAGCCGAAACTACTTGACCAAGAAACTTGAAATGTTGCATGAGCGTTCCTTCTAGGGTATAAGCACCCACTAAGAAAGGATTTTTCAAAATTCGAAATTTTAAGGTTTTTTTTTTAGTTTCGATTAAACCGTAGCGAAGCACGGGAACTTTCAGCTAGTTTATTATATTTGATAATGTTACTATTTAAATCAATATAAATTTAAACACATTAAGTAATACACAATTTAAAGGGAATAATATTGCCCTCTTTGTCCACTTTACCGTTTTCCTCGAGATAAAATAATATGACTGATATTGATCGGTAAAATCCTAAAATCATATATTTGAAATCCCGCATTATCGCGGAACCGGCGTACAATGTGTTAAAATACTTATAGGGTGTTTCAAAATGATTTGTCATAGCTTTCAGTGATTATTCTACCTCCTTTGATCGATGGAGATTTGAGAAAAAAGCCCGTCGCAAGATTTGCGAAAGGGTAGCAAAATATTTTATATTTAACAAGCAAATTAACTTTTAATTCAAAACAACTACTTTTGAAACACTCTCTACATTTATCTCTTTCCCATCCGAAGTGCAGGCGGCTCGAAAGTTACTGAACTGCTTTGAAATCTAAACTGTTTGGTATTGATTTTTCCAAATTAGAAAAATTAATCGACATAGAAATCATAGTGCAGAGGATTAACCCTGCTGTTCTCATTTACAACTCATATTCCTATTCCTTGAAGTCATAGTAACCCTATATGAATAAAAGTTCACATTTAAAAAATGTAAAACATACACACTAACAATTGAAACTTCAAACACGGTGAATATCAAAAAGAAATATTCCAAAATTGATCTAATAAAATTGATCTGTTAAAACAGAATACTTCACATTCATTCAGAACAATTTGTCATAAGTCTAACGAGAGTAACCGGGTTAAACACAATAGAAACTTATACAGTAAAAACTTATACAGGAAAATTTATCAGTTCTTTTTTTGTTTTATTTTGTAACATTTATTGTTAAATAGTTTGTTATTATATCAATTATAAACTTATTTATTGCTAATATCCATTTTTCTTCATGAAACATTCATGAAAATCAAAAAAAGTTCGAGTAAACTTGTCATGTTTGTGACGAGGAAGGTTCATCCTCATTGAATATTTTTTGTTTTTCTTTTTGGAACGAAGTCATCTAAAGACGTTTCACTTTTCTCATTTCGTTCAACAAGTACTTATCGATAGCACGACACCACATTAATGACACTTTGTCTTGCCCTTGAACTTCTATCAAAATTTAAATCATTTTGTACAAATTTATCCATAATTTCCGTTATAGTGGCTAAACTTTTTTTTTAGAGAATCCGTTGAGAGTTCCTTTTGCTCCTCATGTTCAGAAACGCTAACTACGTCATCTACGTGCACTTGTTGTTCTAATAATTTTTTAAGATCGTTGTTAGAAAGGCTTTCACCTGTTGTAACTTACAATAATTCATCAATGTCTGCGCATTTATATATAATCTTAATATTATAACAATACTACCGCGTAATACTGAAACAGCGTTAAGCGGGGTCTAACTGTACTTGAAATAGCACTATAAAGGGTTAACGAAAGTAATACGATGAAGAATTGCGACCACTTAACTAGACTTTGATGATATTAAGAATATCTATAATTTAACTTTCCTCAATCCCACGTCACGGAATCCCGTAAATTCCAATCTCCGTTAGTGAACGTGGAAGCTAAACGGCATAGCATGGTTATCTACGGATTGAAAGGAAAATCAGAGAGAAGTTCGCGATGGCACGATTAATGTCTCTGGTGCGAGTGCTGTCTGTAATTCCGCGCGAAAGACCTCACCGTTCGGACACGCGATACTTCTTTGATTTTCTGCTACGCGCCGATTGCATGTAGCAAAAGTAAACGGAACGAGGAGTGCCAGGCCTCCCAAGAGAGGAAAAAAAAGGATAGAACGTTGCAGCCGTAAGATTATCTCGCGATGGGAAACGAGAGGGAAGACTTTGAAGAGGGAGGAAGCTTAAGAGTACAGAAGCAAAGGAAGAAAAATGTTCAGAAGTGAAAAGAAAGAGATGGAATCGTGAAGTGGACTAGGGAGAAAGACGGAGGTAAAGAGAATTGGAGAGAAATTGAAAGAGTTGAAGAGGGCAAGGAGTATGAAAAAAAAGAAATATGAGGGAAAAATATGAGTTGGAGGAAAATAACGGGAAAAAAAGGAATGAGAGACGAAGAAAGGAAAGGAGTTGGGTGGAGATGGAAAATTGGCGAGGAAGGAAGAAGATTCAGAGAGGGACGAGATTAAAGTTGGAGAATAGAAGAAAGGAAAGTGAGAGAGAAAGAGGAGAAAGGAAGAGAGAAATGGAAAGAGAAATGCAGCTAGGTAAAGGAAAAGTAAGTACAGAGTTAAGCTGAAACGTGCAATGGGGAGCATCGAAGGGGGATGTAAGAACAAAGAGGAAAAGATGGAGAATGAGTACGAAGGATAGAAGAAGAGGACTGGATGTAAGGTGTTACTCGCGTTTAAAGGAAGAAGGGTGCATCTACCTGCAAAATGACCACCTTGCCAAGCACGTATCGGTGCTCGCTATCGTTGGTGCATCCAACTCGTTCTGATCTACTTGCTTTATTTTCCAATAACCAGGGTACAGTCGAACTCTACTTTATTCTCTCTTTGACCGATAAACACACGTTTTAATATCTTCGTGCGGTTGGAGTTAAACTCTGGAAACCTGCTTAGATTAAGTTTGTTCGAGAAACCATAGTTTTAACTTTAAAAATATGCTTCTTATTTCTATACAATCTTCCTCCACCCACCCATGGAATTCAACTTGGTCTCATTTTTTATCGTATACCATACTTTCGATCGTCTACTTGGACCGCCTACAGTAAAATTGCAACCCACAATCACCACTTTCAACCAAACTACCCTATACCAAATGAACTTCCCTACCATTTCAATATCTCCTACCATTTCAACTAAATGAGCTGAAATCAAACTCTAAATTGTCGCTACCTACCCTCAAAATTCAATCTAGCCTTATGTTCTACTATACATCACAATTACTATGGCCTAATTGAACCTGCTACCATAAAATTGCAATCAGCAACCAACACCTCCGCCCGAACTACCCTATAACAAATAATATTTCCTAAAATTACAATGTTAACTAAATGAGCTCAACCCAAAACCCTAAACTTTCTCCTCTCACCTTCCATATTCAATCTGACCTCATTTTTTACCATTCACCACACTACCTGCCGCCTAATTAAACCTGCTGCAATAAAACTGCAACCAGCAACCAACACCTCCACTGGAACTACCCTATACCAAACAAGGTATCCCACAATTTCAATATCAACTAAACGAACTCAACCCAAAACCCTAAACTTTCCCTATCCACCCTCAAAATTCAATCTAGCCTCATTATATATCACATACCACACTTCCAACCGTCTAATTGAACTTCCAACAATAAAACTTCAACCCCCACGATCAGCACCTTTACCCAAACTCACCCTACAGCAAAAGAGTTTCCCTACTATTTCAATACAAGCTATACAATCTCAAACTAAACTCCAAACTCTGTACATCCACCCCTAAAATCCTCGTCTCTCTCACATCCCATCATGCACCACATTACCTTGCCAGTAGAATTAACCCACAACCTGCACTTTACCTCGACCTCCTCATACCCCAGCCTCCAGTGTCTTGAAACCTCCAAACCGTGCACCATGCACGCAGAATTCCCTCGTTCGATCGTGTTCTCCTTGAACGGGTGAAATTCCGTCAGCCAAGGGGGAAAAGATACCGCAGAATGGAAGAGAAGGGAAGGGAAGGTAAGAAAAGGTTTGCTCGCGGAGGCACGGCTTTGGGTAGAGCCTCGACCAGGGAGATCGAAAGAGGGCAAAAGGAACGTTTCTCGGCTCTTCTCGGGTCGTAGGGTCGACTCGTTGGTCTCACGCGAGGCCTGCGTGCAACGAGACCGACGATGGGCCGTTCCAAGACGAATCGGCTGGCAACCGAGCTAACCGGCGAGAAAGAACGAGATGGGCATAGGGTATACTCAAAAGATGAGCCCGGTGAGAGCGATGGAGAAGGTGGAGGGATTATAGGGAGGAAGAAGGAAGGGGAGAAACGTATGTTGGCCTGTAATTAACATACCGAACCCCCTCTGCGTAAAGTCGACCCGTTCGTTCGCAGGTTCGCGAAGACCTATAGGGTTCATAAGTGCGCTGGTTTCTTGGGATTCGACTGATATTTGTGCCGATGATCCTACAAGGTTTTGCCGGTATTGAACATTTTCGGCCGATTGAATTAACACGTTAAGCGCCACGCTCGTTCCTAGAGACCGGTCCTATCCGTTTAGGCTCTTTATTAACCTTTTAGGTACGGCTGAATTCTGCGTGTGGCTATTTCCCTGGACCGTAGAGTCTGACGTGAACGATGTATAAACGATACAACACTACAAAGTGTAACGGGCAATGCCGTTTTGTGCACGAGTACATTCAACTGAAGTATTTGATGATTAAATCATAATTTAAAAAAAAAATATATATTACACATATTTTAACTTTAACAATTCACTTTAATAATTAATAATATTATTGAGTATAATATATCTTGAAACATGGTACAATACATAAATCTACGTCACCATTTTCACATTCATAACGAGATCTTCGCCTTGTATCGTTTTTCGAACACACTATACAATTTCGTAAAGCTTTTTTGGAATTTTTAGATTTGCAGTAGGATGGAAAGTATACATAGCTGACACTGCCGTATTAAAAACAAAGACTGTATATTCTGTCTCTCTATTGTTAAAACTGTTGTCAATTGATGTAAAGACAAACGAAGTGTGAAACAATGCATATGAAGACAGTTATTCAAATCAAATGGTGGGCGGGTGAGCCACTAGAGCAAGCCACTATAGTGGCGTGTCGTCCAAAGATGACAACCATGAAAGCCACTATAGTGGCGCGTCGTTCCTAAAAGGTTAAGAAAGATATCTTTCTACTTGTTTTAATAAACTACATTAATTTTTTATAAAATGCTTTATTTCTTACTTAAAATCACTAATTATGGATTGACCAAGCGCAGCAAACGTAGCTTAGGGAAAAAACTAATCGTTGATTTTCATTGATCAGCGTCAACATAAACGAAAAATCAACGACCGGTCCGTAGGGACCGGTGTGGCGCTTAACGTGTTAAATGATTGGTTTGCTTTGTATCTGGGTACATTACGATATGGTGAGACTGTAGTATTCTTCATTAGTGGAGAAAAAATTGAACCTTTTAAGGAAGCTGATTGTTAGTTTGTTAGACAGGATTCTATTAGGATAATTGGGGGTGGCTAATGCTTCTGATTTGGTTTGCGAGTATTTAATTTTGGACAATCTTGTGATATATATATCTAGTAATTCTAATAATAATAATTATAACCGTTATTGCAAAGCATACAAATAACAGATGCGTAAGAGAAACATGTTTTGAACCGCTTTGTCTAACATTCAAACATATAGGAGTATTTAACACTAGATTTACGGAGTCAATTTGACTCACTCGACATTTGATTACTACATATATAATATATTGGTTGGTTAATTTTTTAATAATAAATCTTTCATTTCAATTGATTTGGAACTATTTTCTTTGCAAAAAATTTCAATTTTCTTGTATGATTCGAATTGGCTCGCTTCAGAAAAATAGGTAAATCAATATCCGTAAATCTAGTGTTAAAGACTAAAGGTTAATGTAGAAATAAGTATAGAGGAAAAATTAAATTAAAAAACCTCAACTGTAAGTGGTAGTTCTAGTGTTAATTGTGTGTCTACCATAATCTTCAAAGTTGAGAATCTACCTAAAATCACATCAATTAAAGCCGAAATGCAAAATGGAATTATATTAAAAGCTCTGGTAAGCGTGGGCTTAAAGTATCATAAGCTCAATTTCTGAGCCCGAGTTTAAGTCTTCATTATCTCTCGGAGATTTCACCTAAATTATCATTTAATATATCAGAGATAATTTGGCAATTAAACACCCACCTAAAACGGTGCCTTTTAGACGAAATAATCATAGCATTAAAGCTGAAAAATGCAAAAGAAGAGCAAGCGGATGTAAGCGGTGAACGAGATGGAAGATAGCGGTAATAAACGTACGGTTGCTCGTTGGTGTCTGTTGCTAGTTCTGCATTAGTTTTGTGTTAGTTGCGAACGCTTAAGTTCAGGTGGATGTAGAAGAACAGTATAGAAGATCTGTGAGAGCAGATAAGAGAGCTACTTTCTAAATCGTTTTAATTGTGAACCGAGAGATTTTTCTTGGATGCCTTGCGTTAATTGACATTCTTGCAAAAACGATGACTAGTTGCGTCCTTGTGGAAGTATTCAAGCAAATTCTCTGGCAGAAATTCTGTACATTATGGTAAAATATTATACTAGGTTTTAATGAATCATTCTCGAGTTGATAGCTTTAGGCGAAGGTGTGTCACGATTTTAAAGTTTGTTAATTTTTTATTTCTTTGGAAGTTATATCTGATGAGAATAACTTTATGTCAGTTGAATTGATATTTTTGTAGAATTTCATTAGTTGGCCTGCAATAGTTGTATTTTTAAGTATTACACAGGATTCTTCCATGGTTGCAAAATTCACTTCCTTTAAATGACTCATCCTATTAAAAAATAGAACTCGACACATCTTCAAAGTGAGCATTACGTCTCTTGATATTTTTAATTATACCAGTGTTTCTTGTAGAATTTTTCTTTAATGAATCCTTCACAATTTAACTCGTAATTCCTGGCCTTCAATTCAATTTTACTCGTTAACGCAATCGCACACGACGCGTGCGATTTTCTCAATGATTCTCAACTTCGCTTTCGCACTTGGGACCGTTATTAACTTCCTTTGAAATTATTAAACTTCTTCTTTACAATTCGTAACGCAAGTTGCAACGTGTATTCAGTCATTTATTCTGTTGTTTATATCATTTTCCATTTCCCTTTGATTTGCGAGCACTTCGAGCCCGATAACTTCAATTTTACTATTTTATATCAGAATCTTTGTCTGTCCTTGAAAGATGGTTGGCTGCCACTTGCAACGGCAATAATTTGTTGCAAAAGTATGAAACTGTTTGAAAATCTACCTCGTAATTCTGTTTCGAGGATGTTCCGTATCTTTCATTTATGTTTTTCCGGTTTCACTTCCAACTGCAATATAATAGTAGGAAGTCATAGAGATTCTTCATTGGATGGCTGTGAAAAGAGCTGCATTTCACTGTTCGTTGAACCGGAAGTTCAGGCTGGAGAACACATTTCTAACTTTTGTTGCATTATTTTTTTCATGAATCGGTGATCCACGCTGGAGAACACGTTTTTAATTTTTGTTATGTTATTTTCTGCGAGCTGGTGGTTTGTATTGGAGTACAGATTTTTCGGTTTTGTTGCCTTCTTCTTGTTTTTCTTCTTGGTTGTGCAGTTGGGGTAGAATGAGAGATGCATTGGCCGAGGGGAATCATCGCAACAAGTAGATGGGGAGAAATTAAAAATGAAAAAAAGAAAAGAAGTAAAGTTACGCTTTTTAATAACGGAATATTTAAAATTGTTAATTTGGTACTTGTGAGTTTTTGTTCACGAATCATTGACTATTATATTCTCTTTTAATTATCGATATTTTGCAGTATTAATTTAATTTATACAGTTAATTGTTTCGATGATCAAATACTCAAACACATTAGCTCTTTGAATTCCTATAATTTCAAACAAGTTTCTTCTTAATAACATACACATGAGAAGTTCATTAACTGGTTAAAAAAAGGCAGCAAAGATGAAAAGGAAATATGTCAATTTAATTACTTTCATTTGAAAGGACACATCGAAAATCGAAGGAAAACAGCTTTAAAATTCTTAAATACTCTTCGAAAAAAATGAGGAACAATTTATTTTAACGACCTCGATAAATCCAGAGTGAATTTAAAGTGTTAATTTTAACGTACGCTTCTGAAAACACGAGAAAGCAGTCGTCAAAGAGATCTCATCGAGATCGTAGAAGTGATTTCTTGATGTTCATCGAACCAACGAAGCGACGGGGTTTTCGACGAGAGAAAAGAATGTCGCCCAGCGTAGCAGGTTTCGTCTACGTTGAACAAAAACTCGAGGACCTTTGGTCCCTCTGCCGTTGCACGTTTCGCTGTCCCAACGATTCTTCTCTTCTTCGCGGACTCGCCGCTCTGCTTTCGACTTGTTTCCGAACCTACCACGATTTTCACATTTCGCTTATTCTTTGCCCCCTTGAAATCGATGTTCGTGCATTCTTTTCTTTTACGGAATTTTCTGAACGTTTTTGAATCATCAAATCGTTCATAAAATTTGTTGAGAACGTGTCGCTGAAGAACTAACTTCTTTAGTGCAAAAATGCAACATTTAACATTCCATTATTTCAATCAATGGTGCAACATATATGTTGTTACTTATATTATAAGAAAATAGTACTTTTCCAACATCGTCCCACTGGAAGAGCAACTTACGTTCTCCAAGCGTTCTCCAAAACCCTCCAACGAGGATGTTGTATCCATCCCTTCGACTGAACTCGATTCTCAAACAGCATCATTGAAATCGTATCCAACGAATTCCTTAATCATAAAAAAATAGTATTCTTTTTCAAAACATTTCCACTAAAGGAACAACTCCCGTTCTCCAAGCGTTCTCCAAGCGTTCTTTAAGCGTTCTTCAACGAGAAACTTGTCTCCATCATTTCAACTAAATTCGATTCTCAAACAGCATAATTGAAATCGTATCCAACGAATTACTTAATCATAAAAAAATAGTATTCTTTTTCAAAGCATTCCCACTAAAGGAACAACTCCCGTTCTCCGAGCGTTCTTCAACGAGAAACTTGTCTCCATCCCTTCAACTAAATTCGATTCTCAAACAGCATAATTGAAATCGTATCCAACGAATTACTTAATCATAAAAAAATAGTATTCTTTTTCAAAACATTTCCACTAAAGAAACAACTCCCGTTCTCCAAGCGTTCTCCAGGCGTTCTCTAAGCGTTCTTCAACGAGAAACTTGTCTCCATCCCTTCAACTAAATTCGATTCTCAAACAGCATAATTGAAATCGTATCCAACGAATTACTTAATCATAACAAAATAGTATTCTTTTTCAAAACATTTCCACTAAAGAAACAACTCCCGTTCTCCAAGCGTTCTCCAGGCGTTCTCTAAGCGTTCTTCAACGAGAAACTTGTCTCCATCCCTTCAACTAAATTCGATTCTCAAACAGCATAATTGAAATCGTATCCAACGAATTACTTAATCGTAAAAAAATAGTATTCAAAAAATTTCCACTAAAGGAACAACTCCCGTTCTCCAAGCGTTCTTCAACGAGAAACTTGTCTCCATCCCTTCAACTAAACTCGATTCTCAAACAGCATAATTGAAATCGTATCAACCGAATTACTTGATCATAAAAAAAAAAATAGTATTCTTTACCATTTTTTTTATAATTAATAAAAACAACTCCCGTTCTCCAAGCGTTCTCCAAAGCTCTCCAACAAATATCTTATTTTCATCTTCTTCAACGACCCAAGCCATTTCGTATCCAACGAACTACTTACCTACATCATAAAAAACAGTATCCTTTTCCAACATCTTCAAAACACCACTTCAGCAAAGATGTTATCCCCTCAAGTGAACAATTTTCTCAAACGGCACAACGTGCAATCGTATCCAATGAATTTTCAAGATCGCTTGCGCTTTTGCACGAAGTAAATTTAACGTTAAAGAATCCGCCGAGTTTTTCTCATTCTAGCGGGTCCTCTTCTGAATACCACACCCCATCCCGAGTTCGCTTCGTGTCCTGCCTTTTACGGTGGACTGTGACCGCCTCGGAAGCCGCTAATTAGCTCTACTTCGCGTTCATCTCTGAGCGTTTAATCGTACCGGTCCTACTATATTCAGACCCGTGCAAACTGGCCCCTCCCTTCCGATTACCTTTAATCGCTTACCTTTGTTTCGTACTCGTGTACGAACATATATACATACATATGTACATACGAACTTGTTCATGGGTACGAACGTACACCGTGTAGCAACGGGTTAACTTTGCCTCTCGATTCAATATTGTGATTCTTATTTGTTTGTGGGATCTTCGCGTGGGATTGGATTGGAAAGAGGAAGGTTGGCGGGATTTTTGATATTGAAGTTACTGAAGATTTAATTGATGTGTACTGATGGGTTGGGTAAATGAATATTGAAATATGGCGGGGAGGAAAGTTAAGGAATTTTAATAGGTGTAGTTTTAGAAGGTTTTATGTAACTATTTGGAGGAGAGTTAGTGAATTTTTGTAAGTGTAATTTTAGAAGGTTTGTTTAATTAGTTGCAGGTATTTAAGTTGTGGGGTTGAACAATATTTACGAATTGAAGTTTTGCAAGATTTGCAGTTGTTTAGAGGGTTTGTTGTAGATTTGTATAATTTTTGAACGTGATTGAGGACCAGTGGATTTCACTGACTTGGAGCTCAGTAATTCTTTGATCGTCGAGATTAAACAAGCTTTAATTATGGTTCTTTAAACGCTGTTTAGTCCTTGGTAAAAGAAGTTTCATGTAGGGGATAAAGAAGAGTCTGGACTAGAATCTGGTTTAGTTGTAAACAATTATTGGTAATAGTTTTTCCATAGAACGACTTTGAGCTGTTTCTCACGAAAGAACTTGACTTTACCAGGCCACGTTTCTTTCGTGGGTACTCACAAACCAGGTCAGCTTTATGTTACCCTGAATGCTTCACCGAGAAACTCGTAAACGCGCGAAAGTACAGTGCTAAATAATTATTGACGATTGTTTCCGTGTAAATGGACTTTGAATTAACTTCCAGGGAAAGAAACTGCCTTCTGGATACATGAAAAAACATGTAGTATAACATTTCCTCTGAGAAACTCCCGACGAGACCTGAACTCGATGCAATTTATATCTATAGTTATATGTTTTTCACCATTCATAAGTATTCTTACCATTTGATAAAGAAGTGATGTATAATTATACAAAAATCAATTGGTTCTGTCGTAGAAAAATAGGATAAATAATTTTTTCTAAATTAGACTCCCCGAATTAGTTAATTGTATCCAACCTGTGCAAAGAGAAATAACATCTCTGTAGTAACTGACACACATATAGGGGAGGGTGGGGCAAAGTGGGCCTCTTCAGCAAAAAATAGTCATATCTTTATTTTTTTTTATTCGTTATAGGGGGGGGGGGCAAAGTGGGCCTCTTCAGCAAAAAATAGTCATATCTTTATTCTTTTGGGCTCCAGGGACTTTGCCCCCAGGGACCCACTTTGCCCCACCCTCCCCTACATAATTCTCATGAGGTATATAACTTGAGTGTTCAATGTTTATTAAACCTTGTTTCTGTACAAAATTGATAATTCATTGTTATCGTACCGCTTTATTTTTTAATATGAATTGTATAACCATCAAATATGAAAGTCCACTATGGTGCAAGAATCCTTCTGTTCATTCCACATCAAGCAGCAAAATTCCCTTATATGTTCCACTCCATCAAATAACGCATTCCTTGGAAAGGCTACTGGAGTAAACCTGTTACATCGAATTCAATGTCATCCAGAAGCTTATAGCTCCTTAAAGTTCAATTTTACGATGTCTCCTCCAAGATATAAATATTTGTCAAAGAAATCCCACCAAATTCACGTGGCAATAAACACGTTAACTAACTCGACAGGCACATCTATTGTCTCGATAAAACAGATTCCTCAAATAATCGTTAAAAGAATCGAAGCTGTTGACTTTACAGCATGATACTCTCCTTCCTCTCATTAGTCCAAGATAAATTCATTCCACCCATCGTACCTCGCTGATTCAGTCATTCCGAATAAAGAGCCGATCTAATGTCCATGAAGCGTGGAGATATGCCGATAGAAATTTCCAAATTCAAGTAGCGAAGCACTTAATTACGAAAGAATTTAATAAGACCCTCCGACTAGTCGTAATTCTCCGGCCAATGTTCCAACTCTTTCGTCATCGTCAAATAAAACTTTCTCGATCGACCGACTTCTCGAGCGTCGTTAAGTTTCGTCTTTGGACCAAAAAGGAGAAGAATTCAGGTGCGAAGCGTGTACCATCCATGAGAGAGAGACGGAGATGAAAGTCGTCCGAGCGGAGGGTGAAACGCTCGGGTTAACGGTATTTTGGATGCCTCCCTTCGCTCTGTTTCCTGCCCTTCGACGGTGGATCTCGATGCGAGTTATGTGCGTGTAACGGGTGACCCTTTTGGAGTATTACTGAATGTCATAGGTCATTGAGGAAGTCAGGATATGTTTGGAGAAACCTCGGTTAACACTAGATTTACCAACCCAGTCAAAATGATTGGTATACAATTTTTTCCAAAAATTCTACGGATTTATGAAAGAGCCGTAGAATAAATATTCTTCATTCATCGTATAAAACATATATTACCGAATCTATCATCTTTTCCACGTTTTAATTTTCCTTGCTTTAAAGTACATATTTAATATTAGGGGTACCGAAAAGTAATCAAAATTTTTTTTGTTGGCAAAAAAAATGTATTTATCAAAGAAATCTTAAATACTAATCAACAAAATGATTTCCGTAATTTTCAAATACTTTTTGTTAGCGTAAAGATACGTGTTCGATTCCCTTTTTAAAAATGTCCTTCGATTTTTTGTTGAAAAGCAATTCCAATTACGTTTTCACTTATCCAATTTTGATTACATTTCGGTACCCCTAATATATTTCAATATAATAGATTCGACGTTGGTAAATCTAGTGTTAAAGGTGGATACTTTAGAAGGAAAAGTTAAGTTCTTTGAATTAGGTTTGAGTTTAGTCTGGGTTAAGTGAAAATTTTTAAGGCAGTTTACGATTTTTTTCGTAATTAGAAATCAAAAGACAGATAAAACTGTATTCTTTAATCGATATTACTATAAAGAGATTTTTTATGCTTTGACTTTTAAATGATTTTGGAAGAAAACGGCTTCTATACTACTCATTTCTTACGCATCTTTCGGTAATGTCAGGTAGACAGGAGAGATAAAAGGTTATCATAAACTTCATTAACCTTTCTGTCTAAAGACCTGTAAAGCTACTATCAAATCGTCATCATTCACCTGCTATCTTAAATCAACCACGTATTCATAACAGCGCAAGTTAGCTTAAAGCATAAAACAATTAGCTCCATCACCTCTGAGGACTTATTATTTGATGAATCACAGCCTCAGTGATTTGAAAGCCGCCTAGAACAATAGATTCAATAGCATTCGACTAAGCTATTGAAATTGGAAATACAAAAATTAAATTTTTCCATTTGATTATTTTAACCATTTAACTGTGGCGACTTCTTTTTTACAATTGATTCCAGGAAAGTGGAGTTCTGTCTGGCTGTTTTAATAAGGTCCTTGTAATGTTCAACGCGAACAACTTGTTGGTCCTCGTTTAACGCGTGAGGAACGAATCGAGCACAGACTTTCCGTTTATTTAAATCTTTCGTCAAAATTTCGTCAATCATATTCTTAGTCGTATTTAATTCTGCCGCTATCCATCTCACAGTCGAATTTGAATCATAGACGATTATTTCTCGCACTTTTTCCAGCAATTCATCCTGATTTTTGTTCTTCGGTCGGCCTAGCTTTGAGTCGTCTTCCAAAGCGTTACGACCATCCTGGAATAGCTTATACCATTTGAATACACGTTTACGTGATAAACAATCATTAACATAAATTTTCTTCATTAATTCAAATGTCTCTGTAAAAGTTTCACCGATCTTGAAACAAAATTTAATATTAGCCCTTACTCCGTCGTGTCTTTGTGACGAGATGACAAAAGGTTATGTCACTTTAAAAGCTATAACTTAACAATACGTTGATTAAAACTAATAAGGGTGGTCACGTTTTGCAGAGGAGATATACAGCTTTCAAATGATATATTCTTTTAATAGATGGCATTGATAGTTTTTTGAAATTTAAAAAGTTCCGTTACTTCTCCGACATACTGTGTATTAGGTATACGGGAAAGTTCTGTTGTTTTTGAACACGTGCACTTTTATGCGTTGTCGATACTTACAATTAGCAAGAATTCTGATCCGACTGAAACCAGTTTAAACACTTACAATTAGATGATTGATGATTTCTACACATTTTTTCGTATTTTAGCCATTTTTTTATACTTGTAAAATTCTTAACATGAGTGAAGAAAAAGTGCACTTAAGACATTGAATGTTGTATGAGTTGAAAAAAGGGAATAACGGGATGGAGGCAAAGAAAACTTGTGTGACGTGTTTGGAGAGGATGCAGTAACAGTTCGAAAATGTCAAAGATTGTTTGCGAAATTTCGTTCGAGTGATTTTTCTTTGAAAGATGAACTCAGATCAGGAAAGCCATCGCTGTATGATCAGGACAAATCCCACGTTAACTTCCACAGAATTGAGCTTCAAGCTTGGAATTCATCAGATTACTACTTTGGATCACATTAAAAGACTTGGTTTCCTGTCAAAACTCTCTGTTTTGGATGACACACGAATTAAAAACGACAGAACTTTCCCTTACACCTAATAGTTTAACACTAGAACTACCGGCCTCAAATCTATCATATTTTAATAAATTAAATAAGTACTTTGAAAAAGGGGGAATCAAGCGGCGGAAAATTTAATCGATTGGGCGATTTATGTTTATTGATATAGACGTAGTATATTTATTCTATTACTCTTATGTAAACTTGGAGAATTTTTTGAAAAAATTGTGTACCAATCATTTTGACTGGTTTGGTAGTTCTAGTGTTAAACGCTGTTGGACACTGCGAAATCTCCAAACAATCGCACAAAAGCGACACCCAGTATGTGCGGATATGCGTACACTCGCCATCAGGCTTAATAATGTACGTCTCTAATCAAGGAAACGAGGAGAGGACAAACATCGTGGAATCGAGCGTGTTTATAGGTACGTGACCGTCCGAAGCCGAGTCCAAGCGGTACACGAAGCTGAATCCAAGGGGAATCGGCTTTCTCGATTATCGGCCGGTCGTGTGACGAGCCGAAAAACTTCACGAAATCGAGTTCCGTTGCATTCCTCGCGCGCTTCGCCGCGCTTGGGCTTCGGGGAAGAGAATTTTTCTTCGGGTCACATTTTCTTTGCATTTCTCTCGTTCCTGCCGCGCTAATGAACAAACCGAGGAACATGATTCTACTTGGATTTCGATATTGCATTCTTTGAACTCGTTTCTTATGATTGATTTCCGGAACTTTGCTTTTTTTGCTTGTTTCGTGCGTCTGATTTTTCGGGAGAAGTGGTTGCCAATGATGAATTATTTCGTGATAGTTATCCTAATTGGTTTTTTGGGAGGAGATGTTTGTGATGTTTGTCGAATTTGAATCAGACAAGATTTGATTTTGGAAAATTCTGGGTTTAGAATTGAAAAACACTGACAAGGGAACATACCGAGGTGTCCCCCTCCGATTTTGATGAAATTTGGCATAGTCGTTCAGTACGCGAGAATAATCGATACGTATTTTTTTATATCTGCTAAGTCGCACATTTAGGGGGTGAAACCACCCTTCAAAGTTTCGGATTTTTTTCTTTTTTTGCTTATAACTTTGAAACGGTTAATGATAGACATTTTTGATAAATGTACGAAATATTTGTTTTTTCGTCTACTAAAGGCCTACCGAACTTAAAATTTGATTTAACGATTTTTTGTTAATTTTTTATTAAAAAATAACGTGTTTTTCGTTATATCTTTAAAGTTTACGATCCGATTTTAACCAAACTTTTTTTAAATGGTAGAGAAATCAAAAATAAAAGTTACGTGTTTTTGCGTTTTTCCATAATCTACTCTGGAGTCGTGAAATTAACCCTTTTCTTTTTTAGGGTTTTGGCACTTTACGTTACTATATCTGATCAACGAATGATGATGGGAAAAATGTATTATGCAACAAATACTTCTTTTCTCATCTACTATATTATTGTTTT
Organism: Cerceris rybyensis; assembly: GCA_910591515.1. Lineage (NCBI taxonomy): Eukaryota > Metazoa > Arthropoda > Insecta > Hymenoptera > Crabronidae > Cerceris > Cerceris rybyensis. The sequence continues at coordinate 15,951,661 of OU342790.1, forward strand.
TGTAAAAGATCAAAATTTGAAAATTTTTTGTTTTCTTTATAATATTTAGGCTGCGCACATCCGCCAGGACGCGTCAATCACAAACTATCGTAGATATCATAAAATTTCATAAGGGAAAGTTTCATGGATTTTTACATATAAAATAATATATTTATAATTTATTTAAATCACAATTTATTTATAACAAAAAAAATAATTTAATTTATGAATTTAATATACATATACTATTACAGCTTCTATGGAACATATAGTCCACAAAAATGGTACTCCACGAAGAAATGTTCAAAACAAAGTGATTTTTTACAGCACGCACATGTTATAATGGCAGGTTGTGTTCCATAAATTTACTTTTGTCGTTAACCATTTACGTTATATACAAAACAGGACACATGATTAATTTAGTTTAGTTAGGGTTCATTTTGGTAAGATTAATATCAAATAAAGATAATAGAGATAACAAGAATTAATAAAGAATCGCAGAGAAGAATATCATTTTTGCGAAATATATGTTTCATAGAAGCTGTAATAGTATATGTATATTAAATTCATAAATTAAATTATTTTTTTTGTTATAAATAAATTGTGATTTAAATAAATTATAAATATATTATTTTATATGTAAAAATCCATGAAACTTTCCCTTATGAAATTTATGATATCTACGATAGTTTGTGATTGACGCATCCTGGCGGATGTGCGCAGCCTAAATATTATAAAGAAAACAAAAAATTTTCAAATTTTGATTTTTTACAAAAACAATAATATAGTAGATGAGAAAAGAAGTATTTGTTGCATAATACATTTTTCCCATCATCATTCGTTGATCAGATATAGTAACGTAAAGTGCCAAAACCCTAAAAAAGAAAAGGGTTAATTTCACGACTCCAGAGTAGATTATGGAAAAACGCAAAAACACGTAACTTTTATTTTTGATTTCTCTACCATTTAAAAAAAGTTTGGTTAAAATCGGATCGTAAACTTTAAAGATATAACGAAAAACACGTTATTTTTTAATAAAAAATTAACAAAAAATCGTTAAATCAAATTTTAAGTTCCGCAGGCCTTTAGTAGACGAAAAAACAAATATTTCGTACATTTATCAAAAATGTCTATCATTAACCGTTTCAAAGTTATAAGCAAAAAAAGAAAAAAATCCGAAACTTTGAAGGGTGGTTTCACCCCCTAAACGTGCGACTTAGCAGATATAAAAAAATACGTATCGATTATTCTCGCGTACTGAACAACTGTGCCAAATTTCATCAAAATCGGAGGGGGACACCTCGGTATGTTCCCTTGTGAGAGAATTTGATAATTTGTACTTTTTATTTATGAAATATACAAAACTGTAGGGCAGAAACTATTATAGAATTCTTGACACTTTACGGCCCGGTATATTCCCGAGTCGAAAATTTGAGCCCAAAATCCTCCTAAATTACCAAATAACTTAGGATATTTAGGCTGAATATGGAAAAATATGTTACATATAAAAGAATGCAAATTTTAATTCCACAATCGCTCTAAACTTGTTCATTTTTGCCAGTTTTGCCTAGTTTAGAATCAATTTAGGCTTCATACAGCCCAAAATAATCCTCAGCATTCTTATTTAGAAAATTAATCTAAGCCCAATATTAAGCCATACATTCTATAATGAGGAGTTTTAGAATTGGCTCGGAATTGGAGTGATTTTAGAACATTTAGAATTTATATGGAATAAAATGATAATTTAATTCCTACTTGCTCCTGAAAGCCCTATTTTTAGAATATGAGTCGACGGACTTGGATCTTCTGAAATATTTTTAGGCGATGTCAGATTAAATTGGAATAAAAATTTTACCTGATCAGTCCATATAACTCCTAAAAATCCTATTTACAGGACTTTGAGGCGCGTAGACACACTAGTTGAGGATTTTGAGGTTCAAAATGGTATACATAATTAAGCGGCAAATGAGAAATCAAAAGAATCTAGGATTTGAAGTTTCTTTTTAGACTTTTCGACTCGGTTTATTAACATCCTACTCACTTTTGATCGGTTACTTGCCCGCAAATATTTCGCTGATACTAATATCTCTTCGGAAATTGCAAAGTTTCTTAACTGAGTCCTTGGAACAGTTAACCGCAATGATAAACAATAATTTATTAATTGCCGTGGCAACCAATATAAGTTAAAAGTCCAAAAGTGTTGGGCCCGAAAAGCCGATAATCGGCTATCGGTCTGTAAAGTGTTAAAATTAATAGAGACGAAAGTTAATAATTAAATACATAGTATTTCATTGTAATATTGTTAATCAGACATATTTTGTTATTTTTCTCCATCATGATACTTCCGAATCATGAACAAATTACAAGTAAGTTCGAACATTTAATTCCCACATCACCGAGCAATCTTTCACGGACCACCCTGCAAAATTAACTTGCATCTGATTAATTCTCCGCTCCCATCTGTGAAAAAAACATATAATTTCTTGAATTAGCCGAACTTTCACCAACATATCCACGGGGTTTCTTAACGAGTATTTCGTGGCCGATTATCGTCCATAGAAAATGAAGCTGTAACGCAATAAACGTACGAATTATAATCCCAATTACATTCTCGAGGTCGTACAGGTTTATTATAACTCCTCGAGCATCGATCAACCTGCATCCACAGCCCAGTGACTTTCGATAAACACCTCGTAACATTCTAAAGTCTATTTGGGAAATAAGTTTATAACGAACACTCTGCGTTTATTCTGTTTTCTTCGATCCCTTTCAAATTAAAAATAACTTTTCCATGGTCTCTGCCTCTCCCGAAATAGTTAGACCCGTTTAATAGACGGATTTACTGTTTTTGCCAAGATTTCAAGGAGCACGCACTCTCGTGCGTTTCGCAGGGACGTTTGTCACTTTGTTTTCGCTCTCAGAAGCACGTATTCTAAAATTAAGAACAGCGGCATTCCCATTGCGACTACTTGGTTGCAATCGTTGAAAACACTCCGACCTCCTCTGATAGCCTTCCTAAAATTATTAATTGCTTCTGATACACGAATCGGTAATTTTTAACAAATTTCTGTACAATTTAACATTCTAAGTCATAAATAATTTCTACGCAATTATATGCAACTTAGTTCTACGCTCTGCAATTTAATTCCAAAGTTTTTGGACTTATTTCTGGATGCAATCATGAAATCTAACGAGATAGACTGAGCTCTAATTCTCTAAAGGGTAACAAACTCTCTAAAATGACGATTTAAATGTAAATTGCAAAACATGGGACCAACGTAGCATATCACTGATACAAAGACTCGATACAGACAACAGTCACCTTTTACCCTCAAGCGTTCAATTCAATCCTATCACATAAAATTAAAGTAATACATCACTGTCCTCTCCATCATTGCTCGAGTCCCCATCACAAAGCCTACTTAAGTAATTAACTTAAAAATATCAGAGATTTGGAATTCAAAATTTCGTCACCCCTAATTACCATCTTTAACCCTTTTAGTGCCGGACGACGACATATCGTCGTTAGTAACAGTGCTAATATTGAGCATCGAAGGGTTAACATTCAGTTTTCAATATGACATCAGTAATTTAATGAGAGATACTTGTAAATACACAGTTTATGCTTTATATTGCGCGTTCTATTTAATAGCTATCGCCAAATGACAATTCTTTTTATTCCCAACTACATTTGTCATTAATTCAATCAATTTTTTCGATCGGCGCTAAAAGGGTTAAATACTCGTCAGCCCCAAGAAATTTTTTTTACGCGATACAATATGTTATCGCCTCGATGATTATGAATCCACCCAAAACTATGAGATCAATCTCAAATGATCATGTCAATTAAATTCAAAATAACAAAAATGCAATAACAATCCAAACTAAAAAAACATTTTCATCCCTCTGCCATCAGCTTTGCTTCCTCGCAATCGTCAAAATCGCCACGTCCCTCCACAACGTTCACCGTGTTCTCTCGCCTTCCCGAAATCGTTAATCGCGTTTAATAGGCAGATTTACGGTTTTTGTGCGAAAGTTTCGACGCAGCACGCGCTCGAACGCACTCTAACGCACTCGCGCTGGCGAGTTTCGCTCTCGACACGTTGTTTACGCGACCGCGTACCTCGACGGTCGTTTGTCAACCGTTAAACACTGGTCACCCTCGGCTCTCTCCCATTTTCTACCCTATAGGCCGCAGGCGATAGCGAGGCACTCTTGATTAACGAGACACCCCATATATCCGTGCTACGCCATCCCCTTCGATGCGCAAACGGGGGATCGCATTGTTGCATTCGTGCTTTACTGCATATTGCTCCTGCTGGTCGATCGTTCGCGTGGTTTGACGTTTCCAAGTTCAATGGGATATCTCGAAAGAGTTTCACGGAACTCTAGGATTCTCGTGATCAGATTAACATTAGATTTACGGAGCCAATTTGGCTAATTCAAAATTCCGTTACTATATATATGTAATATATTGGTTGGTTAATTTTTTAATAATGAATCTTTCATTTAAATTGATTTGGAACTATTTTCTTTGGAAAAAGCTTCAATTTCTTGAATGAGTTAAATTGATCAATAGGTATGTAATGGACATCCGTAAATCTAGGGTTAAGGGGTTATGATTTGGGATGGCGAGGTTAAATAGAAATTTATTAGAGATCTGAAGGGAATGTCGTTTGCAAAGGAAGATTGGGAATAGGTACACTATGATTTTGATGAAAATTTGCATAAATATTTGTTAGACATATTTAAAAGAAGTAAGTGTAATTCGTTAGTGCCAGTTTTCACATTTGGAAGGGGTATCAACCCCTTTTTTTGGACCGCCCTTTCTATAAACATGCTTGCAAAACAACAAAAGATATAAAAATGTAGTTTGAATAAGGGTTATACCGTTTTTTGAGATCTATAAAGCAGCATGTAAATCTTTTAAGAAACTAATTTTTTTGGGGGGAAAATTGAATTCTTCCTCGTTGTTGGTGTGGGGATTTTATAAGTCCCGCGTATTTGGAGGGCTCCGCCATGAGACAGTTGACTGACGAAACGACGATCGACGACGAAACGTGGACGACACGAGGACGAGAGAACAGTTCGACGGTAGACGAGATCGACAGTAGACGAGATCGACGATAGACGTGTTTGACGATAGAGGAATTCGACGAGTTATAGAGTAGGCGAAGTAGAGGATAGACGATTAGACGAACTATAGACGATAAACGAGTTATAGACGATAGACGAATTATAGACGATAGACGAACAGTAGACTATAGACGCATAGACGACTAGACGGATTTTATAGTGTATTTTATTATTTGTTAATTATATTTAGTGTGTGTGTATGCATTAGAGTGTACGTTTCCCTATATTTTACTATAAATTTAAGTTTACTTTATTTATTTTAAATATATTGTTATCAATATCCTACATTGGTATATTTAAATACAATATATGTTACAAAATCTAAGATACAAGTCATTGGTTTCATAGAGGGTTAAAACCCGAAATATAAAAGAACAGCAAATATCTTTTTCTTGCCAGTAGGTAATGTGTCTACCTTCGCTTAATTAATGATTCACCTAACACAGTGCCTCATAAATATTACTTTCTCTTTTTTTGAACGAATTTTCTGCATAATTCATGACATCAATGAACGACAAAGTTACAGAGTGTTTTAAATTTTCAACCGGACGAGAGTAACGTTCTTTTTTATTACTATTATAACGTAAGGGTGAAATCTATTAGCGATAGCATTATGGAAATTATGGATAATTATAATTAGTCCGTACTGGTTACCCGCTGCGAGAAACCGGAAAGTATTTCCATATAATGATCATAACTTATGATCAATAGATGGTTGTACTGGCTACGACATATTTATAGTGTTACACGTGACTCGATACTTCGCTCTGAAACGGTTCCTTTAAATCGAGAATAATTCAAACAGGTTTGACGAATCTTTAATTGCTTTTTGCTTCGTTCATAGCCATCGATCTTGCGTGGATAATTCAGAGCGAGGATAAATTTTTTGGAACGTTTTACGCGTTCTTTAACACGCTCACTGCTATTCACATTCTATAAAATCGTTTCGCTGGAATGTATATCTGACGAAAGGATGGAAAATAAAAGAAATTGTGTTTTGAGGAATTATAGTTACCTGTAATTAACTTTTATAAAACGTTAGAAAATTAAATGTGGTTTAATATCAGAACAGATAAATGAAGGTATTTTCTCTTTTCTATTGGGTCAGCTAGAAAGTAATTTCGGTTTTTGATGAGAGCCAGAGTTACGTTTGTTCTCAATGATTTCTGACAATGTTATGATTTTTTTCTTCTAACAATCGAAAGTTGTCACTTTTGACTTGGCTTAGAAACAAATTACGCTTTATTTTGTTTGTTTAGGAGAACTTTTAACATAGAGTGAAAAACGAACATTTCTGATATGTTTTACTTTTTTATTTTTTGCAAAATCTAAACTTGGTTGGGAAGTGATGTGACAGCCTCCATGTAGCCCTGATCTGACACCATTAGATTACCATTTATTTTTCAGCTTGCAAAACTTTTTGAATGGTGAAATTTTCAATGGCGATGATAGCCTAAAATTGCATTGGGTTCAGTTTTTTGTTGATATGGGCCAGTATTTCTATAAAAACGGAATCACGAATTTGTCAAAACCATGGCGAAAGGTCATCGAGTAAAGGTCATCAAATTCTTTGTTAAAAAAAATTAAGTTCCATTTCACACTACAAAACCGAAATTACTTTCTTGCCAACCCAATATTTTCTCTATTCTTTCATCAGATCTTGAAAGTCCTTGGAATGCTATGACATCGTTCGAATTATGTTTGATGATTGGTGACAATTTTATGAATATTTTTTTGTCAAAGTGATGTGTCCACCGCTTTCTACCTTTCTTCGTCGATAGATGCCGTCATCGTTTGTTCTTTTTTTATTGCAATAAATTAGTTGAGATCCGTGTCCCCGTTTTCGTTGAATTTCTAACGTCGATATGATCTGCGCGAATGTATCAAACGAATCTTCGTAAGTGGGACGCTAGTGAACACTTTCCATTCCGAAGTTTCGCGTTCGCTTTTGGGCAAAATTGGACTCCATGTCGTTACGTTAGAGGGTTTCTCTCCGTTCTTATTAAGTCCTCAGTTTCTCTTCTACTTACAACAATCTGGTGTCGACTTCGATTTTTACTTCTTTCTTAGAACAACTTAGTAAAAATTAAATTACATTTCAAAAAGATCTGATTTAACCCATTCGAGACCGTGCATTTCTTTGGAGACTATCCAGAAATACCGACAACTTTTCGTTTTATATTTACCACTTCTTGTATTTCTAATGATTGTGGCTTTGGGTCACCTGCTTTAGGGTCGAAATTGAACCAAATACCAAATTTAATGTTTACACATTTGTAAGATACCTTTCATTTTGAGCTAGTTTTATTTCGAGGGCTGTTTTTTCTTTAATGACTGATAATTGCAATTGAAGATCATTGCACACACGGTGTGCAGTCGGTCTTTTTGGCTCGGAAATGCATTGCACACACGGTGTGCAATTTGTCTCGAATGGGTTAATTTTGAGATATAATTCAAATAATTAAACATGTTTAAAACAATTGCCTTTTAAATATACATTAAAACGTATCTATTTCTTTCTTTGACTTCTAACGTAATTTAACATTATGACTCTAATTATGGAGTACTCTGTATAATTTTCCTTCATCCTCCGTTCTCCAATTTGTTCTCCACATGTCCTCTCGCATTAAGCCTCTGCCTTTAGGTTTCCTTAGCCATTGCGTGCGGTATAAATGAGCATTAAATTGCTTTTCTAGTTAAATGGACAAAAATCTATCAATTGCTTTTCATCATACCATATTTACATCTTTAAATAAAAGTCCCTCGAGCCCTTGGCTACCCATGAGCGTCAGTACCCTTTGAAATTCTTCCGCATGGTTGCAGCATCACGTTATCTTTCTGCGAAATAATCTCAGCTTCTAATTTCAACAAATTGCTACTTTCAACAAATCACCTCCATGATTGTGGTTATTATCGAATTTGAACCAGCTGTAATCGATATGTTATCTCTACTTACATAGTATCTTTTATAAAAGGAACCTAGCCATTTTTCGTTCTTTTAATTTTTCTAAGTCAACTGCTAGTCCTGATTGTTCTTCCGTCGATCGATTACCCCTTACCCTTATAAATGATCAAAAAATACACTAATCTAAAACTGTTGCAACCCAAAAAATTGAATTTTTAACCCGACACTGCAAAAATGTTGCAAATAAATCGTTCCAACAATGCTGAAATTTTTTTCATTGTCAGATCAGTGGAAATCTACAAAGAATTTCGTGGGCCACCTGATATTTCCATAAATGCATCTTGTTACTAATCACATTATTCTCGTATTATTGAAAATCGAAAACAGAGAAAAACATCAGTATTTTTCTCCGATCAAATTCCGTTCAATATTTTCTCCGACATGTGGATTAACATATTGATATAAAAAAGAATTGTTTGCTATTGTGAACGGCGCCTTACGTGCTGCTAACCTTTGCCGACCCTTTGAGTAATGCGTCTGGTTCGGCTTTAACTTGGAACGTATCCTCCGTGCACGCATGTCCTCTCGTGGCACCAGCACGTCCCCGCAGACTCATCGTTTTAATGCAGCGTTAACCGTCGATTGCTGATCAAATCGATACAAGATAAGCACAAGCTAAATGCCCCTACCTGGCCACCAATTCCCGATAACTGTCAGGCCCTCCTTTTTTCCTCGTTTTTTTTCCACGCGAACACGTTTATCTTGCATGTGCGATCGTTCGTTACGAACCAAGGAGATTGACATTATGATAGTGGTTCCAACAACAATGCATGGAATGCCTGTCTGAGTATGGTAAATGAATTGTCCTGTGAGTGGTCTTTTTCAAGGGATAAAAAGTTTTCGTGTAAAAAGGGCCAAGATGACTAGGAGTCCTGAGAAAGTGAATTGAAAACATTTCGTGATTGGATACTACTTTCCTATTTTTTAGCGAATTCAACTGCATCTCAAAATGATATTGGCAGGAGTCAGAAAGGGAATTCTTGAAAGAAGGTATAGAATTCTCTTTGCGAAAGATGGAGGAGTCTTTCTAAAATGCGCCCCCTGATAAAAGATAATTTTTCTAAGACTTTTGAGCAACCTGTACGAAGTTAGGTATTGTAGTTTCTGCAATCACTTTCGCAGTAGACGAAGAAAATTACCGATAACTTTGGCCCTGAACACATTTTGCGCGGTGCTTTCCCGCCAAACTTTCATGGCGATTTTTTGCAATTCGTGCGCTAAATTACTTCTGCACAAAATAGCTGTAGTCTTTGTACTTTAAGTTTTCTTTTCATAAAACTTTTAGTTTCTCTTTAAAAATCTATTTTTCTATTGACTTTAAAAAAATAAAAATATTTTCTCAGAAATTAAGAAGTTCAAGAATTTTAAAATGTTTTAACTAGTGATATCTTTCAAAGCACTTTCCTTTGTGCAAGTGGACATAGTAAAATTTACGCATATACGTATAATTTATTTCAATGAATAAGTAGCTGGAAGCTTCGGTGTCGAGTACGCTTATCGTAGCATAAAAGCAGTAGCAAAGCGCAATTATAGGAATGCATTTTTGCAATGCACCTTTTAACACAAGATTCACGAGTGTTGATACACCTATTTTTCTGAAGTGAGCCAATTTAACTCGTACAAGAAAATTGAAGTCTTTTGTAAAGAAACTAGTTCCAGATCAATTTAAATGTAAGATTTATTATTAAAATTTTAACCAATCAATGTGTTATACATATAGTAATCAAATTTTGAGTGAACCAAATTGACTCTATAAATCTAGTGTTAAGTTGAAATGTACGGACGTCGACTTAGTACTCACGTGTACCCGATCTTATTGTAAAAACGTTACGCAAGCCCACTAATAATAATAATCCACCAATAATTCGTAGAAAACGACTTTTGTCGTTACCCACGCTCGACTACCAAGTACAAAACGACTTTAGTCGCTTCCCGCGCAAAATGTGTTAAGTAGTATAGTGTCTCACAAGCCGTCCAAATGGCTGAAGATTCGCATCGTTTCTTCATTCCACTTCTTCCCGTAATCAACTCGCATCCACACAACTGCTTCAAGACTCCTCCACCAACTGTTCTAATCCCCATCGCCGAATTGGCATTAATACAAATATAATCCCGCGGTTAAAAATTGCCTCTCAGTCCCCAAAGACCCGTAACCCTCTACAAGGTACCCGAGCGTCCCATAAAGCCAGAAACCCTCATTTTAACCACCCAAACATCAAAACTACGACCGTCCTATACGACAACAACGAAAGATTTTTCTCTAGCCTACCTCAATTGCATCGCAGGTATTTAAAATTTCACGGTAACCCGTTCATTACGGAACGGTAGGTTTCCGTGGCTCGTCGAGTTTAAAAATGTTCCCACGATAATAGCGGAGGTCGGCCGGGCGTCGGGGATGCTCTTCTAATAACCTTCCTCGTGTATGCTCCGTTGCGGCTCACGCAGGTAACTCTCGCTTTATGAGCAGCCTCGCTTGCTTATAGAGCGCAGCTGCTCGATACACGATACACGAGGATGATGATTGCCGTAGAAAAAGAAGCCGAGGTATCCCGGCGAAAAAGAGAGTCGGGTACGCTCAACTTCTACGCGGCGAATGAGGAGGAATGAGTAACTTGAAGGGATGGAAGGAGATGTGGATGAAGGGAAATTATATTATTGTGGAATTGAAGGGGAAGAACTCTTTTTTAACCCTAGATCACTAACCTTCGTCGATTCGACGACACGGATTTAATAAGTATGCCATATTAGTTAACGTTATCGTAATAAATAAATACCTATCTTTAATAATAGAAAAAAACATGTTTAAATTTTATTTAAATAATACCCTTTAACCCCTTTTGTAAACACCGTAGTCGAAGAGACGAAGGTTAGTGTTAAGCGTCGAAAAATAAGGTTAGTGATCTAGGGTTAATGTATATATAAAGTGAGTAAATTGTTTAAGAATTACATGCATTATAAACAAAAAGCTTAAACATAGAAAGTGATACATTAACACTGAATTTGCGGGCGTGAAATCAGTTACACCGCAATATATTAAATCAGGGTATGGAAATAGAGGGATCTGGCGACAAAGAAGATGATCAAATAAGTAATTTTTATATTATACTATAGATGTGAAATATCTACTGCACCATGTTTCTACAAGTTTAGAAGGTGTTTCTAAAAAAGCAGGAATCCATCAATTCGACAGCTTCCGTACCCGAGTCGAAGGATTGATTTTCTGTTGGTGTTCTCGATTTTTTATACTTGAAGAAAATCAAAAGAGAATTATAATCTGTATGATCTGATCATTAAACTCTATATTATTTGATTATCTGTAGGTACTCTGTGGATGTGGAGATTTCCGTTTTCACACTTGAAGAAAACCGAAAGAGTATTATAAAAAGATTTTCTAGGTTCTCCTTTAATCCTTTTTCATTAGATTTTAGAAGGAATTTTTCATTATTTATTAATTATTAATATTACTTAATTTTTTTTTAAATAAATTGAGTGACAACTACGAAAAAATTAATTTGACGGAAACTTTATTTTTATAACATTTTAGTTATATTAGTAATAACTAATACTGCAATAGTACAAGAAATTGAACCTGATGAAATGTTTGTTCTAGAGGACCACAACGTACAATATATAACCCGAGACTTTTTAATTTCAGGAAATTTCAGTGAAAGTATTAAAGCTGTTAACATAATTAACATTGTTAATGTTTGCATAAAAATGATGATCAATGATATACTGTACATAGGAATACCTGTAAATAATGAGTTGGAGTGATCTAATACTTCCCAAATGAAAAGTTCGTAAAATTCTACAAAAGTATATAAAGAATGACAGTTGTAGAGACGAATGTATAGTAAACTTTACAATGATTAAATAATAAGATGAAAAATATGATTTCTCGCTGGTTTTATTTAATTATTTATATCTTTATTTTCATTGTTGACATGAAATGAATAAGAAATAAAGTAACAAATAAAAGGATTTTTACTGTAATCTATTACAATTCGATGTCTAATTAATAAAAATTTGTATATCTATTGTCCGAAAATAAAAGAGAATCAAGAGAGAAATATAACGACTAATAGAGAACTAAGGAGAATAATAGAAATATTTAGAAAATGTAAGAGAATCATAAATGATGATTTCAGGGTCCGAGATAATCAACAGAAATTCATAACTTCGACTCGGGTAAACTTAGTGTTAAAGAAATTTATAGAATCGCAAAGACGATTTAACCCTTAAATTCGCGGAGTTGCATTTCTGCAACATACTAATTCTATGAGAATAAAAAAAAAATCAGAACGGATTACGGTTTCTGAACGAACTTTGTCATAGACTATAGTATACTTTGTAAATTTTGTGACAGGTGCAGTGGCACCAAATTTCAAATGTTTTAATTATTTGTCAGTTTTAGCGGGTTTTCATCGGCGCGGAAAAAAGTGATATTGGAATAACTTTCCTCGGTCTTTGTTACAATCGAGAAAATAACTGTTTTTATAACTATCATCATAAATAGAACTATAATTAAGTACTAAAATATTTTTTTATTCTATTTACATGAGTCAATAATTCCCCATACATCTGCTTACCTAGGAACGCGCAGTGTTGCATAAATGCAACAAAGGATTTTCAGGTAATTTAGAAGCTGAATTCTTTCAAAAGAATTTTTTTAATATTTTTCCTATAATCTAAAATATACATGGATATTAAAAACATTTTTTCTGATTAAAAAAATAAAATCGCGCATTTAACGGTTAAGTTGAGACTTAGGCAGTTGATACAGCTGTTTGAACCAAGTATAATGATTTATCACTGAGAAAAGTGAATTACTCCTATGGAAATGGAGACTCGGTGATGTTGAGGTAGAACGTTCGAAGAGAATGGATATAGGAGAAACGCAAACTAAGGTTCTAACGGGAGAGAAAGATGAGGAAAAGGTAGAGGAGAGCGAAGAAGAGAGGAAAAGAAGAATCGCTGGAGGAGCAGAGAGGAGAAAAGGCAATAAGAAAAGCCGAGGTAGCGAGAGTCGACGCTTGGCCGGAGTGCAGTTACAGTCTGGGTTAAGAGCGAGAGACCGAGGGTGGGAATTAAATGGGGCGGACTCTTGATTAGTTTGGCCATCCACCCCCGCACGGAACACCCCAGAGCACTCCCACGCTTAATCCAGCATTATGAATATTTTCTCCTCGTCGCGCGTTTGCCTGGTTTCACCAAGAGGAAGATAGAACATAGCCCTCTCTCTTCCAACCTGTGTCGAACGAATGTCCGACAGGGGTCAACCAGTGGTACTTCGATGTGCCCTTAAGTTCCGGCTTTTCTCTCGGCTATGCGACGTTCTCTATTGTATGGACGATCTCGTATTTCCCTCCTTATTCCCTCGTGAAACGTCCTTGTGCTTGTCCAACGATATGGACAACCATAATGCGGGGGATACGTGGGATTAAAACGCGTCAAGACGCGTGACGGTGAAAGGCACCGGCAAATTTGTGGATGTTTCGGGATTTCAGCGAGCGATAGGCGCTTATGGAGGCGGATGTGGGATTGAAGGTGGTCATCGAGGAGATCGCATCTGGAATAATGTGTTACGTGGGTAGGATGGAGGTTTTGGAGATGATGGGTAGTTATGGGGTAGTTATGGTGTGATGTTTAGCGTGTAGAATTTATTTGGAAGGATTTACTTGCAATTATGGACGAAGTCTGTTGAGAAGGGGTCCCTTATTTGGTGGGTCGTATGTAGGATTGTGGTTTTCTCTACTTGAGAATCGTTTAGTTTGCGCCGTTTTCATTGATAAGATTAGTATCAGTGTTGAAGATAACCTTTTGGTGATTCAATTACTACTGTGTTTTTAGGAAGAGTGAAATCTTTTTTAGGGAGGGTGTAACTATACCATAGACACTCTGTACCGACTTTGTGGCCACATAGACTGCCCCATTCATCGGACGAACCATCAAATATACCCCAAACAACACCAAAGAACCCCAAATCACCCTACACTCATCCATGTCACCTTTCAAAACTAAAGGTACCCAGAATCTCTCAAAAGGGGCACTTTCACCAGCGTGAAACTCTCTCACACCGTAGGACCCCAACCATCCATGATTCCTTTGGAAAAGGGGTTAAAATTCGTGGCTCCTCCAGGAATTCCCCAATTCTCCCAGGACTGTATCCATCGAAAGAGAAATTCTAAATGTGGGGGCGTTGCGTGAAGAGAAAATGGCGCGAATAGACCCAGAAAGAGAATCGGAGTTCTTGGTCGTTTTACGACACGGGGCGTCGTCGTGCCGGTCCGATTCTCTCTCTCTCGAGGCGGAATGAATCTCTTGCTGGGTAATTAGGCAGATTACTTTCCTGAGTCGTTCGAGTCCCGGTTTCTTACTCTAGGTACAGTATATATATTTCGTGCGTCTCCCATTTTCCCGGGGGGTGGCAGAGGACAATTAAAGGAAGAAATTCTTTGGCCTGGCGAGGGTGAAGAACACAGTGGAAACGTAGGAGAAGGGCGCATCGAGAAGGACAAGACAACGGTGGTAGGTCCGCCGGAAGAAGCTAGTGTGCGGCCGATTCGAGAGGAGCTTAAATTCACCGCAGGGCTAATCGACCAAAAGGCGCGTTTCTAGCGGAAGTAATGTCGCGCTTAAAGGCCTCCCCCTGTTGGCTCTTTCGAGTTCTAGAAACGGTGCCATGATTACCGAAAATATCGCGAGGGACCATTCAGCGTGGAACGGCGAGACAGAGAATGGGATAAAGAAGTAATGGAAAGAGAGAGAGAGGAGGAAATAGAATCGAAACTCTCGAAGGGACGAGAAAAGAGAGGAACCAGAAACGTACCGTTTTTATTTACGACCCAAGGAAGATCCAGGTCTCGACCACGGCGGTCTCTACCCGTTAATTAAATAATATTTCTCGTGAAGCCCACGGGAGTGCCGGCGTAAAGCTA
Organism: Cerceris rybyensis; assembly: GCA_910591515.1. Lineage (NCBI taxonomy): Eukaryota > Metazoa > Arthropoda > Insecta > Hymenoptera > Crabronidae > Cerceris > Cerceris rybyensis. The sequence continues at coordinate 15,966,679 of OU342790.1, forward strand.
CGATAAGGGTCACGGGGAGGAAATCGCGTCGACGAAAAAAACATGGCCCCGCTAAGAGCACTTATTGCAGTATTGAGATCGTAACTCAGAGGCAACCTCGTCATAAACGTTTCCCCCGTTGCCACCGCCTCTGGACCTCGGGTGACCTTTTCTTTCCTTCGTTCAGCGATGTCCCATTGCCTGGACCTTCTTCCATCCTCCCTTCGACCCTTCGTCGTTCGTCCTTTCATCCTGTTCGTCCCCTCGAAACTTCCAATTCCTCGGAGTCATCGTTAGCTACCAAGGCGGACGAACGGTCATCCTGAAGAACGAGGAGCAAATTAAGACTGGCTAGGGATACGAATAAATAGAATTTCAGGATGATTCTTCCGTCTGATTTTTCTATCTTGCTTTTACATCTTATTAGGATGGGAGGATAGAGTTTTAAGTGGTCATCTTTATTTATTGAAGGGGATGGAAAGGGAAGGTTTATTAGGGATTTAGAGGAATCTTTCTCCCTTTAGATGGGATTTTTGGAGAGTGAAAACACTCTGTATGTTGTAAGATAAAAAAATACAACTATAAAACATTTTCCAATATTAACTCCTTGCCCTACAATAACGAGTCACACTCGTGAGCAAATAAATGGGATAGGAAATTTGCAAGTTTTTGAAAACCTATTAAATTGGAAATATTAACCCTTTGCGCCCCTATGTCGAGTGTAACTCGACATCAGTTTGTATCTCGGAAACTCCTCTGTCGAGCCTCATTCGACATTTTTTCAAGTCCAAGCCAATAAATGTTAAGGCGAGAAAAAAAAAACAGGATTGCATCCCAGACATTTTTTAAAGAGATATCATGCACTTGGAAATCACAATATCAACAATAGAGCAAATAAAGCAGATATTTAATTGAATTTCTTCCTTCCTTTATTTATTTAAATTACTCTATTTTTTCAGTTCAAGTAAATCTCGAACAAACCACTTAAAAGCGTTGGGAGCTACTGTGTTACAAAATTGAAATATAATTCGGAGTGCAAAGTGTTAATGAGACCAATCGCGATAATATTATCTCTCTAACATTAATATTTGGTTAAATTGACGACATATCAAGAATCACTTATCTATTTTTATTTTACCAATTAAATTCTGAATTATAGCGCAATCAGTTACGAAACAATTCATAGTGCAAAGGGTTAAAAAAGTACTCTCTCCTTGACAAAATTATTTGCTACTTTCGCACCTTACAAGTCGCAGCCAAAACGAGTCGTTTCTCGTTCGCAAAGAATTCGGTAGCACAAACACACTTCTGCAAATTGTCTCCACCTGTCCCATGGATTCCAATGTTACTCTAAAAAGGCCGGTCAGTTTTACACTGGCGAAATCTCAGGTCCGGTGGCCATTAACCCCTTAAGTGTCGGCTCTGAACTCGATCCGCTCGTTAGGTTATCGCTTTGCCTTCCTTGGAAGAAGGCCACGTCGTGGAGAGCGCGGATTGCCCCAGGTAATCTGCTCTCGTGGAATATACCGGATATCTTCGGAAGACCAGGTTTTATTACTGCGCTGCTTCGATAGGTTTTAATGCACCTTCATGCTTGCTCTTGGAGTTCAGATTAAATATGAATCTTCTCTCTCCTTCTTTCTCTCTCTCACTCTCTGATTTTTTTTCTTTCCCTTTCTTCCTTTATTCTTCTTATAATAAAACCGAGATGGTGGTTTTATCTAAATTGTAAAACTTTATGTTACGGATTCAGGTCTGGCGGGAACGAAAGATCGACCGCGAAGGAAATAAACGGTCAGATGTAATTAAGGGATCGTTAGTTTCGATGAGTCCGAGGAACGAATTGAACGCTGAGGCAGAGAGAAGTTTTATCAGAGACATTTCTTTGGGTTGATTTTATTTCTCCGTTGAAGGAAATTGAAAGCGATGTTTGGCAACTTTTTTTAGATAGGTAAGAGATAATTCTTATATCATTTTTTGTTTTGCTATTTTCGTGAACTTGACACTACAATTACCATGCAAATCAAGATGGCTTGTTCTAAATATTTTCGAAAAATTCTCAAAGCTTTGAGGAGTTATGAAATACAGTTCACTGAATCTATCACCTTTTCCATCTCTCGTTTCCACTTTTTACAAAGTTCTGATTTAATATATTGAAATATAATAGATTTAATGCCGGTAGTTCTAGTGTTAATTAGGAAAATTGATGTTATCATTTGTTAAGAAGTTATAATATTCTGGGTCGACACGTAGATTAATGAATCTGGATATAAAATTATTTACACCCTTAAAGTGGTCGTAACTTAATCTTCATCTCTTTCATCGTAAAATCTTGTTTCATTCATCTTCCGAGGCAACTTTCGAGTATTCAAAGCTCTCCTTACTTAGGCCTCAAATAATTTACAACTAGCGTGCTGTTCAAGGGCGAAGATACTACGAAAAATTGCCAGAATGTCCAATATCGTGAAAGCGTCCGAAGAATTGATCTTTCAATCGTCTGCAGTAGCGTACAACTCTAAAAGTCGAGTACGTTTCCTCATGCTTTTTCATTTAAGATTCAGATTCTGTCTGGCTCGATTCAACCGAAACTCGCGATATTAATATTCGGTGTAGCCTCTTTCATTCTCATGAATGTCCTTTCCATGCTTTTTCCAGCAGTTTAGCAAGCATTCTTGTTTCTTCCTTCCCAAGTGCACGTTACTTACCAATCTCCTCTTTCTCTCCGATATCTCATAGTTACTTCTCTTCTTCTCGCTCATAGGTTTCCTCCGTAGGAAAGCTTCCATGTTTTGTATGTCCATAGGTCTTTCTATTACCACTGTCCTTTTCTTTACTTCTTTTTCAACGTCTCTTTTTATTTACCCGTCCTTTTTCAATTTCCTTCCTCTGTCTTTCTACCTACGTCGGCTATTTGTATTCCTCTCTTTGATTCTCTCTTTTCTACATTTTCTCCTTTTATCTATAATTCTCTCTCGATGCTCTCTTTCCCCATCTGTTCTTTCTTTTTCTCTCTTCGTTTATCCATCTAGGTGTATCGCTATCTTTTTCTACATTTTCCCAACTCTTTTTCTTTTTTCCAGGTTTCCTCTCTTTCTCCAACCATCCCTCCGGGACATCCCTTTCCCTACGACATTCTCCAGGCACACCTCCTACATTATACGTCTCTCACACTTTCTCACTGGGAAAGTAGTTGTCTCTTCCCATTTTTGTAGAGTTTTGTTGGGACAGTTCGTTGGCTTCCTTTTTCTGCCATTTCGGCCGACAAACATCGCGGTCGTTGTCCCGTCGAGTCTAGGACACCCGGCGCCCGGCGTCCGCCATCCGCCGGCGTCTGCCGTCTCGGCGCCCATATTCCCAGCCCTCTCATTCTCCTCGTTCACCTCCACCTCTATCTCCTCTTCTGTCCAGTGCTACCATCGCCAACCCTCTAACCACCCCCGACCAACGGATGGACTGGACAAATTGCCAGCATCTGGGTTTCACGGTTTTTCTATGCTTCTCCCTTCTTCCTTTTCTCTATACTTCTTTGTTGCTCTTTGTCGTGCTACTCTTTCTTTTTATTCGTTTGCTTCGCTTTGTTTACTTCTCTATTTAAAACTTTTTATTTTTGTTTTTGTCACGCCTTTCTTTTTTACTTGTTCCATTTTTTTCGTGGTAGCACAGTCTTTCTGTCTCTTCTTGTTTTTCTGTTCACTATCTTTCTTTTCCACTTTTTATTTACTCTGTTACCACGCCCTTTTCTTTATTTTTCTCTCTCTATTTTCAGTTTTCTCTCTCACTTCTCTCATATTTTTATTTTTTCTCTCACTTTCTTTTCTATCATTTCCCCCTCTCTTTTTATTTTTCTCCAGCACTGGTCCCACTCGCTCGCTCCAATTCTTTGTTCCTTTGATGTTTGCTTTTCCCCTTTTTCTGATCTCTGTTACCACGCCCTTTTTTTTATTTTTTTGTCTCTATTTTCAATTGTGTCTCTCACTTTTACCTTTTTTTTATTTTCTTCTTTCACTCTGTTTTCGATCATTTCCCTCCCTCTTTTTATTTTTCTCCAGCACTGGTCCCACTCGCTCTCTTCAATTCTTTGCTCATTTGATGTTTGCTTTCCCCCTTTTTATTATCTCTGTTACCACGCCCTTTTCCTTATTTTTCTTTCTCTATTTTCTTTATTTTCTCTCACTTTTTCCTACTTTTATTTTCTTCTCTCACTCTCTCTTCTTTCTTCATTTTTCACCGTCTTATTATTTTTCACCAACACTGTTACGCTTCTCCGACGTTTGCTCGTTTCCCATTACGAAAAATTGCAAAATTCCAGTCGTGATTTCTCCAAAAAATGAGGTTTCGAGCGTCACGCGATAGCAGGAGCTGCAACGCGATGTTTTCGATTGGAGAACCGCGAAGTAACGTCGACGGTTCACTCTGATACGGTTGCCTGGGAAATACGAGGGCCTTTATCGATACATGAGTCGGTGGGGATTTAATGTTGGGCCGGTTGGGAAGATTGAACGGTGCTCCTGAAACGTACACCGTCCTTGATTTCGATCGAAGGAAATTTGCATTGCTGCCAAGCGGAAAGAGGAGCTGCCGTTTGCCCGCTACTTACTTCTGTCTTCAGTTCCGCTTCAGTTTTAGATTTGAACGGAGTTTCAACGATCAGTTGACTTATAGAGAAAATTTATATTCGACAAATGTTTGATCTAACAATAAGTTGAACACCGTGTCCAAAGTGCAGTTTCATGTATTAGGTGAAGCAAAAAGAAATAACTTTGTTTTTTATATGTCTGACAGGATATTTCGAGTGTGATTCATTATAAATCATTAAAAGTTTTGTTACTGTATTGCAATCAAAGTTTGCTTTGTGCTATTACAAGGAATAACTATTATGTACTGTTTTATAAATTAATTTGTAGGTATTGTAAGACGAACAAGACATTTCTTTTCGCTTTACCTAATATAATTAAACTTTTCTCTGAGTAGTCCACTAAATCATGGAGTCAGAGATGGAGACGTTTTCCAGTTAAAACTGGGATTCCTTGCCAGACTGATAAATTGTATCTTCAGTATATGCACCACGTGATAACTTCTTTCGCTGGTTAGGACAAAATCTCCATAAATTTCTAGCAAATAAAAAGAAGAATCCTTTTTGCTCATTCAAACTGCACCGAGTCTCTCGACGTCCATTAAGTCTCGCTTACGAGCCTCAGAAAGCGTCCGGCCAAGTACTGTACGGCGCTCAAAAGATGGACACCGACTATTTAACCCTCTGGGCTCGACAACTTTTTCAATTGAGCAAGGTACAGATAATATAACGCCATTTTAAACACAAATTAGTTTAACACATCTTTAAAAATATGTATTTCTTATAATAAGTGCCATATTTTTCTTACTACGATAATTTATGAAGCATTTGTCAAGGTGCCATCTTTGGCTTACCGTAGCCACTAACGCACTAGTAGATTGTGGACAATTACCCCTTGCAATTATTATTACATTAATTATCTCATCATTTAAAATTTGAGGATACCTACAGTCCTCCAAGTACTTCGACAGACACGAATTTCATTCACCGTCACAATTCGCTAGATTCTTCACAAAGTGTTCATTCTATTGGGTTGTCGGAAAAGTCATGACACATATTTTGTATGTATTTCAAAGTCATTTATTTATATAGAGAACAAAGATCAATCAATGATATATTGTCCGTTTTGTTCGGTGACCTTTTGCCATCTTTCAGGTACTTTCATAATTCCTTGTTCATAGAAGGACCTATCTTTATAAGCGAAAAACTGAACAAGGTGCTGATTTACTGCCTCATCGGAATTAAAAGATACACCACGCAAGGAGTTTTGCAGAGCACGAAACAAATGGAACTCTGATGGTGCAAGGTTGGGAGAGTATTCTGTATGTGACAGTACATCCCATTCAAACTCCACTAATTCTTTACGTGTGATTAAACTTGTATGTGGCCTCACGTTGTCGTGATGAAACGCCACTCCTTTACGATTAACAATCTCTGGACGTTTTTGGATGATCGATTCGTTCAAATTGTCCAATTGCCGACAGTACACAGTCGAATTAATAGTTTGGTTCTTTGGTAGGCGCTCGAAAAATATGTCACCTTTAAAATCCCATCACACTGAGAGCAATGATTTTCTGTGATGCATATCTGCTTTCGATGTCGTTCGAAGCGGACTACCATGTCGGGACCAAGACCGTTTTCGGGCCACATTTTGTGAACCATCGTTGGCGCTGACGTTCCTGTAGAGCATCATCACCGTAAACTTTACACAATTTTTCACAAGCTTGACACGCGTTTTTCCCTTTACGGAAGTAAACCAGCAAAATATGGCAAAAATGCGCACTTCGGTCTTTCATCTTACACTTACTGTAAAATCTCTAAAAATCAACAATATAACTCAATTGTTTTTTTAAAATGGCGCTGAAACCGCCAGCTGTTAAATGCTATAGTGATAATATAGATGTGAATGACTCTAGTGCATTATAAAATAATCGACCGCCACCTGTTCGCAAAATGCGCCACGACTTTTCCGACAACCCAATAAATCACCATAATCTTCTAGCTCATCACCGTCACTTTCTTATTCGTAACCTCATACTCTAACTTTTCCATTTCTTTCTGCTAAATTACCCGTCCAACGCGTAATATTCAAACTAAATCCACTCTCTTTAACCAGCGACCATCTCTTCCTCTCTCAATACCACAATCGTCACAGCTCGCCCTCGCAAATTTGAATAACAAACACCTTCTTCGATCAATCGCGCAAACGCAAGCATCTATAAACGCCGCGGGACGGGATCTCGACGAAGAAAAGGAAACTCAAAAGACGAGGAGCGATCCGTGAGAAAAGGCGAGCCGCGATTGGAAAAAGCCATGCTCTCGCAGCTTCTCGACGCCCACGCGCCGATCGCCGATGGCCGACGGTTACGGCGAGATACCTGCCGCCGAAACTGATCGCTATTTAGATATTCCATCGGGTAGCAGGAGATCATCGAGCACCGTTTCATGCTCCATTCGGCTCGTTCGGTGCGTGCAACTCGATACGAACGAAGATTATTCGGCTCTCCCTCGTCGATACTGTGCGTACGAGTAAGGGAATTTAAGGCCGCACCGGGTGGATGTACCTATGGTAGGTAAGGGGCAAGGGCAGTAAATTAATTACGGCTTAAAACATCGTTAGGATCTGCCACAGCCGGCATGGGTTTGGTTATTAGCGCAGTACATCATACGAAGCACTCTTCTCACGGGGTTTTGCTTCACTCTTTTGCAATTTCTCTCCTCTTCGTCTTCATTTCGCAGTGCCTTTTGTTATACTTTATTGTATTTTTGTAGAATTCTTTTTTGATTTTGTGTTTGTGGTTTTTGTTTATTCTCGTACTTGCTATGGTGTGTTTGTAGGATTTTTAGATTTCTATAGATTTGTTGAGGTTTTTTTCTTTTGGATTCTCTTTGAGTTTATTTGTGTTATGGGTTGTTAAACTTTTGTAAAATTTGTTTCGCTGGTTGAGTAATTTTGGTAGATTTTAAGTTAGTGACTGAATGGTATACTCATTTAAAGATTCTTCTTCTTTAATAGCTTTAATTAGGGTGAAGTTCACTCTCAAATTTCATCGTTATCTTCCATTTCTAATTGCCAACACTTACCTAAACCATCCACCCATTCTTCCCCACTTCTTCAGTAATCAGCATCAACCCCACAATCATCAAACTCCACTCGATCCTTCCACAAATCCCACGCAGCAAAATTGCAACGAGCCACGAGCGAGTCGTTAATTCGCGCGATCCACCGGTGCCCATTTTGGCCCTCGTTACTAATTGCGTTAACCGCAATTCATTTCCACGGATATCGTCCGTTCGTTATCTCTAATCGGCGATGGACTTTGCAGAATTGTCGTTCCCCTTCGCTTTTTTTTCAGGATTTTCCACTCTTTATCTCCTCCTTCTCAAGCTCCTCAAATGCAATTCTCAACTCTGTTTCTCTCTTTTATTCTAACAATGGATTACTACTCTTTTTTTTATGTTCCTCCTACATAACTTAACGAGGATATTTTTTTTAAAAAGACCATGCTACCATGTCTCTCTTTTTCTGGGTAGAAATATATTTTTCTTTATTTGTTATAATTTCCTATACGTCTCTATTCAAAATTACGGTCGACTACATACAATTTTCTAGCATATCTTAGAGGGAAATTTATTTCAAATTGCTCCATTAGTTATATAGTTTTATTAGATTCTACAGAAAACTTGTTTAAAATTTTTAACACTAGAACTACTGACTATTCAGTATATTTAACACTAGAACTACCAGACCAGTCAAAATGACTGGTACACAATTTTTTCAAAAAATTCTCCAAGTTTACATAAGAGTCATAGGATAAATATTCTACGTCTATATCAATAAACATAAATCACCGAATCGATCCAATTTTCCGCCGTTTGATTCATCCTTCCTCAAAGTACTTATTTAATTTATTAAAATATGTTAAATTTGAGGCCGGTAGTTCTAGTGTTAAAGGTGCTATGTATTAATTTCATCTCTCACAAGATAGATATGTAAAATTAAGAAGGATACATCCCTACAAATTTCAATAATACTTTTAAAAAATTCGATAAAAGTTATTTTGACCCGCTTAGTAGATCTAGTGTTAAACTGTTTGGTGTGCTAAACAATAATGATATTCGAGGTTACTCAATTCAGCAAATAATTCAATGACAGTACAATATGAGATACTCGTCAAATTTTCATTTCTGCAATATGAAAACATCGATTCTTTTTTTCTTAAAAATCTACTTTTGACTACACCACATCGATATCCGGAAACCATGGCTTTTTCTTCTTCCCACGAACCTCAAAGTCGATTCCCATTCGTGTTTCTCGTCTCGTATAACTATGGATTACCTCTCTTTATTTCCTCCCCTTCCGATACTTCTCCTCCCCATGTACGTACGTACTCTTTCCTACCACCTCGTACATCCTACGGGACCCCCTGGATTCCGTGTCTCCGCCACGATAGGGTCGGATATTGTAAAATATCAGCGAGTTGGCAATTGCAGATATTGGAAAGCCACGGATATAAAGAGTAGAAAAATCCAGCCGGTTTCGGCTCGACATAGCCATCCTGATTAAGGCGTACATGAACGGGGGCTTAACTGTATTTTGCATCGAACGATTTTCCATTCGTAGTCACGAATTTTTCTTTTTGGAAGGATCGAAGAGTAGATTAGGGTTCTTCGGACAGTGTAAATACATCGTACTGACTCTCCTCCCGTTCTTTTTGTCGCACGTGAGATTAAGCTTGTTTGAATAAATGAGGTCTGTGTTTTTGCAATGCGAGCAAAGAGGTTCAAGGATTATGGGAGAAGTTGAGCGAGAAGGGAAATTATTATTCTGGTGGGTTGTTTACGTCGAAGTAAAACTAAAACAAGAGCTGGTGGACGTTAAATGGGATTGAATTTTTTAAAATCTTCTCCTTCCTTTTTCATTATTTCGGTTTTTAAGGGATATTATTTTTAACACAAAAACTACGTCGGTTAGAGTAATCGGTTTCTACTTTTTATAAAAATTTCCTAAATCGATAGGGTTGCTGTAAATATTCCACTTCTATTTTATAAAAATTACATTACTTTATCGATCATCTTTTTCACCCCTTGATTTCTTTCTTTTCAAACTATTTATTTAGTATATTTGAGTACAATAGATATAACTCTAGTAGTTTTAGTGTGAATTAAATTTCTTTTATGGTTAAAAATTCTATTTCATGGCGGAGTTGCAAGGATTAAAGAAACCTCTTGGTTTTTTCAGTGGTGTATTAGATTGATTGTTCTTTCTACTAGTTTTTGATAGTTTGCATCATCTACATTTTCTCGAATAGTTTGAACAAAGTTCCCCTCACCCTCAAATTGTACGATAATTTATTTAACCAAAGATCGATACCAATATGGCGGATTCCTTCGGGAGGAATATCCGGAGGAATTCGAGCCACCGCGGAATAGAAAACACGAAACACGAAACGTCTCGCTTTAAGGAGCTTTACCGGTTAGAGTTGCGTAATCCATTTACCATGGGACTTCGTATGGTGGCTCTTCTGTCTCTTCATCGGATCGTTTATTTTCATGTTTTTTATGTTCCGTTTGGGTTTTATGGGGATCGTGAAGTCACCGCGTAGGACGTCTTGGATGTTATCGATCTTCGTGTGTTTCTTGTTTCTTGTAAGTCGACGCGTTCGCGGGTTTTTGTGGAGGGAAAACGATGTCACGGGACGAGTAAAATCGGAAAGAACATTGTGGGACAGGTTGTACAAGTAAATGCTCGACGGAATGCATCGTCGTACCCACGGTAAGCAGGTCGGCTTTCACTTTAAGCTCGATTCACATTAAGAGAACTGATTCGCGCGATACCATGATACATCCACCCGCTGACTGGTAAATTTTACTGCCCTTTTCTTTTGCTCAGTTCTTTGATCGTTTTATGATTGACCACAATTAGGACGACACTAATTGTTTAATAAATGGCAGTATAATTTCAATTGCACCGAAACTTTTTGCCAAACCTAGTATTGTCATCTAACATGCCCACCCTTGACCTTTGTAAAGCTCTCTCACCTTCCGAAAATAACACTCAAACTTAAAAACCTCAAACTAATCCTCTCTAATTCAACAGAATACCGAAAAATTGCTAAAAATTTCTAAAACCGAGATGAACTTTTAATTTGAGGCATCACACGTGAACTTGCAAGCTCTGATGTCGTTGCTCAAAATAAAAGTTCACTCGGATTTGGTAAAATTTCGCAATAATCTCGGAAAAGTGGATCAAAAACTCTATACTTGTGTGCTCGTATCTCAAAAGCTCATATTTCTAGAGGAAATTTGGAAAATTTTATTGAGCATTTTAGTTTGAGCCATCAGGTGTGAGCTTGCAAGCTCAGATGTCGATGCTCAAACTAAAAAGTTCATATTTTTGGAGGAAATTTGGAAAATTTTATTGAGCTTTTTAGTTTGAGCCATCAGGTGTGAGCTTGCAAGCTCAGATCTCGATGCTCAAATTAAAAAGCTCACTGGGATTTGTCGTAATTTCGCGAAGAAGTCGGAATAATTGCTCAAAAGCTCTACGCTTACGTTCCCATAGCTCGAAAGCTCATATTTTTGGAAAAAGTTTGGAAAATTTTATTGAGCTTTTTAGTTTGAGCCATCAGGTATACGCTTGCAAGCTCAGATGTCGATGCTCAAACTAAAAAGCTCATATTTTTGGAGGAAATTTGGAAAATTTTATTGAGCTTTTTAGTTTGAGCTATCACGTGTGAGCTTGCAAGCTCAGATGTCGATGCTCAAACTAAAAAGCTCATATTTTTGGATGAAGTTTTGAAAATTTTATTGAGCTTTTTAGTTTGAGCCATCAGGTGTGAGCTTGCAAGCTCAGATGTCAATGCTCAAACTAAAAAGCTCATATTTTTGGAGGAAATTTGGAAAATTTTATTGAGCTTTTTAGTTTGAGCTATCACGTGTGAGCTTGCAAGCTCAGATGTCGATGCTAAAACTAAAACCTCATATTTTTGGATGAAGTTTGGAAAATTTTATTGAGCTTTTTAGTTTGAGCCATCAGGTGTGAGCTTGCAAGCTCAGATGTCAATGCTCAAACTAAAAAGCTCATATTTTTGGAGGAAATTTGGAAAATTTTATTGAGCTTTTTAGTTTGAGCCATAAGGTGTGAGCTTGCAAGCTCAGATCTCGATGCTCAAATTAAAAAGCTCACTGGGGTTTGTCGAAATATCGCGAAACACTCGGAAAAATTGCTCAAAAGCTCTATTCTTGCGCTCTCATAGTTTCAAAAACTCATTTTTTTTAAGAAAATTTGAAATTTTGTCGAAAATTGGATTGAACTTTTCAGTTTGAGCCACTAGGTGTGAGCTTGCACGCTCTGTGGTTCAGGACTCACCTAAAGCAGTAGGTCCTACACGAAATGACCATATCGGTTATAAAAAAAAATTAAAATCAAATTCCGCCGATATTAAAGCGTCAACCGATCGTCCTTCCATCCGGTCGGCGTTCCTGTCGTCCCGTTTGCGGCTGCTCGTTTTTAGTTGCGTCTTTGGTGCACAAGAGCTATCGAATTTCGCGTATACACCTAGGAATGCATGCCGCACGGCTCGCGTAACTCTATACGTCGGTCACGCACGGAGGATTCGCAAGAGCGACGAGAATATTCGGTATTATGTATACGCATCGGAGACCAAGTCGATACATCGAACAGAACAGTGAAAGAGGAAGGGAAGGAAAGGATCTGCGAAGCTCGTCCGTGGCTCATTCTCATTCGAACGCGATACGACTCCAATAAAAGGTAGTCTCCAATGTCCATGCAGAAAGGACGGAGGAAAATTATGCCGGGAAATTTGTCCGACATGGTTAAACGCCACTTGAAATTCAGATCGTCGATAAACAGAAGGAATAAGTGTTTGAACTTAATGGTTGAAACTTAACACTAGAACTACCGGCGTCAAATCCAACATATTTTAATAAATTAAGTAAGTACTTTGAAAAAGGGGGAATCAAGCGGCGGAAAATTTGATCGATTGGGTAATTTATGGTTATTGATATAGACGTAGAATATTTATTCTATGACTCTTATAGAAACTTGGAGAATTTTTTGAAAAAATTGTGTTCCAGTCATTTTGACTGGTTTGGTAGTTCTAGTGTTCACAGACGCCGTGCTAGGGCATTTTTGAATTCTTCACATGTACGATTACGCGGGGACGTTGCCGAGGTCGTTTGTTGCAGGGATGGAGAATTATGGGAATGTATGTACTTATTTATTGTGGGAATACAGTGGTAGAAGAATATAGAGACGATGATTGAGTAAATACACCGGTGGATCTTGTAATGGATACCGCTAGTTTATTAATCCTTTCGTGATGGAAGACCGGTGGTCAAGCAGCTCGTTGGCGATTCTGCGGAGAATGTTCATGCTGCATGAAGATTGCGGTGTTGACGCTAAACGTTTTCCTGTGAGACCTCAGTGATTTGAATATATCATAGACAGAAAATTAAATGGCTACTGGTATCACCTTTCGTACTCTCACACATATTTGTAAAGAATTTTTCCAGTTCTAAAGAGACGATTTAGAACTGTATTTCTTAATAAGGGGCAAGAGTCACAATAGACCTGAATTCACCTTGATTACAATGCATCATACTCATTCCGTCATCCCCTTAACTTTTCAGGCATAGTACCCTCCGTGCAACATGGTAGCACAGAGAATTATAATAGCAGAGAATTACAAAACCAAACAAACAATTTTGCCATAATGAATTCTCGAGACCACAGCCACCAGTCTGCGCTCGTAACCGCGGAATTCAATGGTTGAAAGAGAGACGTGGAAAAGAGCGAAGCAACGTAACGAGATACCAAAACTAATTATAAGTTTCTTGCGCAATAGGAAACAGCAAGCGGCACGTGGCGAATGTAACTTCCTCGTTCCTTGCTGAGCAATTTTGATCGAAACCACCGGCGAACGGTCCTTCGGGGGAGACTTTATAGAGGAAATTGACGGAAAATACGTGTCAAAGGGACGGCAGGCTTGCTGCTGTAGTTACCAGGTGAACATTCCAAGGAGAGGAACAAACGAGATGAGAAGGATCGACGTTAAAAGCCGGAAACGTTAGGAGCTTAACAGCGACGCGTTTCATACCTTGGCGAGTTTCTTGCGCGAACATCGAGATCCGTCGCGATGCGACCGATTAGCGAGAATAGTCTTGCTGGAATACACGATGAGAATAAGTCTCTCCTCTCGGTGGCTTGGAATTCATCTAAAACAGTAGGTTTGCTGATTTCCATCAAATGGTACTCTTTGAAGATGTAATTCACAAGTCTTTGAAGTTGAAATTCTGAAGTCGGCGATTTCTTTTACAAATCATTGGTGCACGGTGTCATTTAGGTTATTGCCGATTGGTGGTTCAGGACTGTAATATCCAGTGGTGTTGAATTTAGATCTCCGTTACCTTTCTAAAATATGTTTCTCAATTATCAGTTGATTTACTCATGGTACTCTTTGACATTGAAATTCTGAAGTCACTGCAGTTGAAACTCTGAAGTCGAAGATTTCTTTTACAAATCTTTAGTACTATGCACGGTGTCATTTAGGTCAATGTCGATAGGTGGTTCAGGATTCTATCTTCAGTTGGTGGTCCTGGATTTAGATTCTCATTACCTTTGGAAAATATTTTTCTCAATTATTAGTTAATCTTTTAATAGTACTCTTTGACATTGAAATTCTGAAGTCTCTGAAGTTGAAACTCTAAGGTCGAAGATTTCTTTTACAAATCTTTAGTACTGTGCACGGTGTCATTTAGGTCAATGTCGATGGGTGGTTCAGGATTCTAATCTTCAGTTGGTGGTCCTGGATTTAGATTCTCATTACCTTTGGAAAATATTTTTCTCAATTATTAGTTAATCTACTAATAGTACTCTTTGACATTGAAATTCTGAAGTCACTGCAGTTGAAACTCTGAAGTCGAAGATTTCTTTTACAAATCTTTAGTACTGTGCATGGTGTCATTTAGGTCAATGTCGATAGGTGGTTCAGGATTCTAATTTTCAGTTGGTGGTCCTGAATTTAGGCCTTTTTTATCTTTGGAAAATATTTGTCTCAATTATTACTTAATCTACTAATAGTACCCTTTGAAGGCGAAATTCTGAAGTCTCCGAAGGTGAAGATTTCTTTTTCAAATCTTTGGTACCATGCACAGTGACATTTGAAAATTGTTTTCTAATTATTATTTGATCTATGACAGCCTCGACGATTCAGAACTCACGTAAAACAGTTAGCTCTACAGGAAGTAGCTGCAGTAATTAAAGCCAAACAAATGCAAAGGTGAAGAGTTACACTCAATTAGCAGGCCCTAGTTCACATTCCCATTACCTCAGTAAACTTTCTACGTTATCTCTTCAGAAATATTAAGTCTCTTAAATCCATAACACCTTATATCCTCAAAGATTCTTGCAACCCATCTACAACACTGTTTCTTACACAAAATGATTGCAACAATCAAAGCCAAATTACAAGAGCAGCAAGAAATTCCAGAAACGCCAAGGAGAGAATAAGCAAATGATAAAACACCTTAAAGAGAACATTTCAATTAAGTACTAATTACACATGTACGATGCAATTTTTCTCATCTCTATATTCACAAAGATTGTAATTCCCTCGGTGGTCAGAGTCTTCCTTTACCGCTACGAAATTATCAGCGGCGCTAGGAAGTTGAGGACGATACTCCAGGCTCGTAACCATAGTTGTATACTAGTTCAATAAAATGATCAGATGGCGTCATGAAGCAGGAATCCACGGAGCCACGGAGGTAGACCCGAGGGAACTACTGGTATTACAAGTTCCATAATCTTACGGAACTGGCTCCAGCTGTCTCGTATCGCCGATCATGCACGTGCATCTCTAGCAGCCGTGACACTCCAACGAGGATAATTTTCCTGGGATGTTTCTTAAGGAAATTCACCGTCTTCGAACCTGCTTACGCCGCGGTTGGGAGCCTCAACGATAACAATTCAAAAGGATATTTTTTTTACGGAAGTACAACTTGCATTTTCACATAGGTGACCACGTTGATGATACGATGATTCTCTTTCTTTTAGCTGCTTTAAGATTTACGTCTTTGTTAACTGTCTGTGATGCTAAAATGCGTAAGTTTTGAGAGTATATTTGTTAATGGGAATTTATTTGGAATTTTTCTACATTAATGAGAATGTTGTTGTGAATACACAATAATGAAGGTATACAAACATACGGAAAGGGTGTAGCAGAATAAGGGGGTGAAAAGTGCCCTTGAGCCGATTTTATTCGACGATGGGTCATTCGATAGGTGATCATGAAAAATCATTGTACAGAAATTTTTAATCCGATACCTTCACCGGGAGGGTAGTTATAGGGTAAAATAAAAAAATCAGTTTTTGCCTCATTTTCCCCAACGCCACTGCGCCAATAATGCTTTTGAAAGAACGGTTAAAATTCTAGGTTATAAAGACCACACAATCAGTAATTTATTTAATTATTCCGATCCTGTTCTTTAACATCTACATATTTCGGTGCAGAAACATTGAAGATCACAATATGAACATACTGTATTAAGATCATGCAAGAATGGGAAATAATGGGCGAGTTTCAGCCCAAAATGTATCCCAGAAATCGGTTTTTGATTTTTCCGACCGTGATGCACCGTAATCAAAAAATGTGAAAAAATTAGGGTATAACAACGATAATATTAGGCAACTACTGTAAAAAGGAAAAAGTTGTGCTCGGAAGATTTCAATACGAAATCGATGTTTAAAAAGTTTTTTTTCGGTTTTTCATTTTTCGCGAGTAGAACTTGCAAAGGAAAAATCTGAAAAAATCCCTGACGTGTGCATTTCTGTTTAGAATGTGTCAGAATGTTTTTAGAATTTTTGCACCGCATTAATTGGGGAAAATGAGGCAAAAACTGATTTTTCGATTTTACCCTATAACTACCCTCCCGGTGAAGGTATCGGATTAAAAATTTCTGTACAATCGTCGGTCCCATCGTCGAATAAAATCGGCTCAAGGACACTTTTGACCCCCTTATCCTGCTAGACCCTTTGCGAATACTTACACAAAACTTTTTTATCAAAATTCTCTTTCTATTCCAACACAACCATGTTCAGCACTTATGGTGTTTAATACTAAAACTACCAAACGAGTCAACGTGACTGGTACACAATTTTTTCCAAAAATTCCCCAAGTCCATAGAAGATCCGTAGAACAGAAATTCTGCGTCCATCACAAAATAAAGAATTAGCGAATTGATCATCCTTTCCGCCACGCGATTCCTCCTTTTCCAAAGTCCTTATTTAATATAACTAAATATGATAGATTTAACGCCGATAGTTCTAGTGTTAAGCTTTAGCGCCTGTCCAACCCACGCTGTCTCCATGTCTCCATTCATTCAACTCTCGGCCATAAAGTTGCTATTTTTCCAAAAAATCCTGTTTCTGGTTACTGTGCGGGTTACTTTGCCTACTCTCTTAGATCGAACCAGTGGAATTTCACTGGTTCGCCAGTGGAAACTCACTTGTTTACCAATCACACTCACTGGTTCCGCCAGTGATCTCGGCGGCCATCAAAGTTCACTGGTTTACCAGTGAATCTTACTCGTAAGCATATTCAAAAATAAAACACGGCGCATGGCGATGCGGCAGCGGATGCAAATTTCACTGGATCGCCAGTGAGTTTGTATTCACTGGTTGAAAGAGTGAAATCTCACTGGTTCGCCAGTGGAAACTCACTTGTTTACCAATCACACTCACTGGTTCCGCCAGTGATCTCGGCGGCCATCAAAGTTCACTGGTTTACCATTTTTTTTTGGTTGAAAAAAACTTTAATTGCTTGAACGAGTGGAATCTCACTGGTTCGATCTAAGAGAGTAGGTTCTATGGCTTCAGATGGATTCTAAACCACCGAATATAAACCACGATCATAGATGAAATGATAATTTAGAAAAAATTTTGCAGACGTGACAGGGCAGAATTTGGATTCGTGCCCACTGTTCATAAGTCCGAGCCTTTATTTCCTTATCCACCATAGCCCCAAAAAAAGTCCTGTATTAAATTCCAATACATCTCCATCCAGGATTAACGGCACTCGAACGCGTATACAATTTCGCGAGTGCGTGCCTTACGAAAAGTCACCCTAAATCTCGCTCGTCGTTTC
The DNA here is from genome assembly GCA_910591515.1 of Cerceris rybyensis. Lineage (NCBI taxonomy): Eukaryota > Metazoa > Arthropoda > Insecta > Hymenoptera > Crabronidae > Cerceris > Cerceris rybyensis. Next base: position 15,984,397 of record OU342790.1, read on the forward strand.
ACTAGCGAGGCGTGTGCATAAGGGTGTCCCGGTACTCGTTGTGTCTCAACCCTCAAACCGGCAGCTGCCCCTGTCCCGTTCGTAGGTCGTTTTTTACGCGAAGTAATTTTTAGGGTGCCGACCGAACTGTGACCATGGGGAGGGAGGAAAGTGTTCCTCTCCAAGAAGGATCGGGGTAGCACGCTTGGTCCTTCTTTTCGCGCCTCTTCTCCCCCTTTCTATCGTGATCACCTTTTCTTCTTCTTTCTTTCGTACTTTCACTCTTTCGTTCTTTTCTTTTTTCTTTCCTTTCTTCCACCCCTCGAGCGGGAGAAACTCCATTGGAATACCCTATTAGGAACGCTGGACGATTTTTAGAGATAATGATCCTCTAACTTTTTTCAATGGCCTCTCTAACGAATAGCCTTTTAACTTTGTCGAGATTGCGAAAGTATAAAGATCGATCGAATCTCTCGCTTTTCCGTGCCTGCTTTTCAGGCTGTTGGATGGAGGATGGGGTTACGGGGTGGAGATCCGATTTTTGGTTTATTGGTTGCTTGAAAAATCGACTTGGTATTGATGTTTGAGATATGTAGAATTTTTTAAATTTTCCTGTGCGCTATTTTGTCACTTTGTGCTGAAGATTTACCAAAATAATATTCTTTTTTGCTAAAGAGTAATTTAACCCTCTGCGTTCCAACGATCAGTCTGGCTGGCATAACAAGTAAAGACGATCTACTCCAACTACCAGCTCTACTGGCAACATTTTATTTTCTAATTATTACTAATTAGAAGTGACCCTAAACGGACGAAAATATGTATGGTTTGTTCAACTCCTGGTGGTCCTGGAAGAAAAAGAACAACTTTCTATTGTGATACATGTACAAGAAAACCCGGTCTACATGTAGGCGACGGTTTCTTGTATTATCATACAAGAAAAGTTTATAAGAAATAAATTATTATATTGCTAAATTAACTTAACCTCATATATATATAAATTTTATATTATTAATCAATATTTAAGTAATTAATCGATGCTTAATACACTTCTACATAAATTTCAGCAAAATATTTTTTTGCCGTTTATGTTATAAAAAAAAAATAACCAAATTGTATATTTTGAATCTGAATTTATTTTAACATACATTGAAGTTAACTACGTTTTTGAGTGAACTCTCGTTAATAGAAAATCATTTTGTTAAAAACTGCAGCATTTTTTTCAAAGTATTGTGATTACAAAATATTGCCTAAAAGTTCGTGGAGTAGACTACCAACAGGCGCAAGAAATGCAAGGAGTGCAAAGGGTTAACACTAGGTTTACAGAAACCGTCAGATTGACGGATTCTTGCTGTTTTAGAAACGCCTTCTAAGCTTGTAGATACGTGATACAGTAACTATATCACGTATATCTTACAATATACAAATTACTTAAGTGATTATCTCCTTTGTCACCTGATCTCTCTATTTCCACACTCCTTATTTAATATATTGCTGTGTAACAAATTTCATGCTTGTAAATCTAATGTTAAAATTAGCGATTTAGTGTTAATATTGTACATTATTATGTAGGTTAGATCTAATCAATTTAAAAGTCTGATTTGCAAAAACAATGCTCAAATTGAAATCGTTAGTCTTATCGATAAGCAAGTTACTGTTACCTCCAATTAAGCTGGTGGTACCAGTAGAGAGGGAGAGTTATTCGCGCAGCACAGTAACCGCAATTAGTACGTCGATACTCCTATCGTTCGATATTGATTACAATTTATGCCACCGCAAATACCGCACTCTACACTCGCACTTAGATTCAAACATTTACGCATTTCTCGCATACTTCTACCTCCCACCGTGGAATTCTCGAATGAAAAATATTGCAAATTCCTTTGCCGGATGGAAATACAAGGCTTAAAGTTTCTATCCTAACCGATGCAACGTCTTCTTCCAGCTGAAAACTTTCATAACAGTTTCTACTCTGTCTGAAACTCGCGAAGACGCCAGACACATTGCATTTTCGCGTAATGCAAACGGCTTTATAAGAATTCATTGCTCGAATAAAAAGAAGGACTTGAACGATGAAATGCCAAGTCCTCTTGCGAAAATCCTCGCAAGGTATAGGGAAAATGTAAGACTCTTTCTTTCGATTTTCTTTTGTCGTCGTCCTTTTGCATACCTACCGTAGGAATTCTGGGCCGATAAGAGGAGAAAGTGCGCACTTTATTGCGAACACTCAATCTTCCGGGAAGAGTGACGATGTAGGGGAACCCATAGTCCACGTTGACTTTGGTTGGCACATTGGCAAATGGAAAAACTGGAAGCATGAAAGGTGGAACGTTATCCTTAGGTCGGACTGATGTTGATGAATCATGACGTCAGCGGTGGGTGATGATTTGTTTTTAGGTGAAAGATGAAAGATTGACTATTCTCTTAAACTTCAATCCGATACCAAAGTCCTCTTTCTCATCAACGCTCTAATTATTCTTTCGAGAATATCTTACTTTTCTTCTCCTCCTCAGAAGATTAACCTCTTGCCCTACAATATCGAGTAACACTCGTGAGCAAATAAATGGGATAGGAAATTTTCAAGTTTTCGAAAATCTATTAAATTGAAAATATTAATGATACGCGATAATATTATTCCCATATTAATATTACGTTGAACTATACGGTACATCAAGAATCATTGATTAATTTTTATCTTAGTAATTATATTTTCAATTATAGCGGAGGCAATCATGAAAGAAATCGTAGTGCAAGGGGTTAAGAGCAATGTAGTTCAACATAACATGGATTATTATTTATTGCCCTTTAAAATATAGAATTATTTCTCACATTTATTAGCTCCTTTAATTTCAGTTTATTAAATAGCAATTTACGAAAACTTTCCATAGATGATGAGTATTTTAAGTGGGCCCCGCTGGGTGCGAAGATCGATCTTATGCCTCTTTATAGTTATTAGTTTCTTTAATTTTTATTGTCACTTCGTCTAGGATGTACAGTTTTGATTGTGTGTCGAATTCGAATAGAATTATTTCTCACATTTTCTTCTCCAAGTGTGTTGGAACGGATGATTTTCCCCGCAGAATTCAGCGCTACTTTCCATCATCCACTTCCGCGCCTTCTTTCCACCGATGCGCGCAAATTCCCCTTTCGTCGGCCGGAGGTAGATTTCTGTTCTTTTCCTCATTTTTCGGCACGTGAATTCCCGCTGGCTTTCTTCTCGAGTTAAGAGAAGACGGAGACGTATGTACGTGAGCACCGGCAGGGTGGAGAGGAGCCTGATCCGAAGCGGAAAGTGAGTTTTCTGTCGGGTCTTCGGCCGCGCCACCCTTCCGGCTTTTTCTTCGTTTTTCACGCGCCAAGCGGAACGGCGCTTGCGCTCGTAAATGCGTGTACGCATCTATATAGGGTGACTTCAAGAATTTCTTCTTCAGCAATAATATTTGTACGCATTTGCCAACATTTCTAAAGATATTCGTTTCTTGGACTTTTTGAAAATTTTTCAAGGCTCGTCTTTGTCATATTGGCGATAGGTTTCTTTGTGAGAATTAGAATAGAAGTGGTAAAACTGATAGAAAATAGACTGAAAAATTTAGACACACTGACTGTAATTTTAGTAGAAATTACAATTAGGGAATAGTCTAAATTTTATCTTCAGCAACCTCTCCAAAATTGTAGGTAGCATCGTCTTGAGTCTTTGCATTTACATTTGTTTTTGGTACGCTTTTTACCACCGGAAAACAGTAATAATAAAGAAGTGACCTCACCGAAGAATCACACAACTAATTTATTATTAGTGACTCCCGAATGAAACTATTGTACTATTTGAAACAACTAATTTATTAGGGGGACCGGTAAGTAACGTCGTTTCTCTAGATATTTTGCTGAAAAACTAATCAATTTTAATCGACCCGCCATTGAAAATTTGCACACTAAACAGGAAAGGGTTGTTGACAGCGAGGATGATTACGTCATTCATTGAAAATAAAAACTTGTTACACAATTTCTTTGAATATAAAGCAAAAAAATGACATTACTTTCCGGTCCCCCTAATATTTTCTCTCAGTTCAACAAATTCCGTGCACAGTGATCCTTTGCAAACACTCCCGCCATTTCATCTCCAAACTTTCAAAAATTTTAAGATAATCTCCTTCGTCTCTATAAACCCCGGTGGTATTTCATCCACGTCGAGGCGTTATCTCATCCCTTCGCTGCTCAGAATCGTTCCACCCTATATATTCCATAGGACGAGAGATTTTCTGGCGCATCCTTAGTTGCCGGAGGCAGCACTCAGCCTTCGGGATAAGTTCGTTAGTAGCCCCGTGCCGTCTTCTCCTCCAAGACGCTCCCGAAGGACGAAGAACGAAGGGTCCTTCGGAAGTTCGCAAGGTATCGGCCTCACCCTCGTCCTCCCTCAGACTTCCCGCCCTTTCTCCATAGGCTCCTGTCTTCTAATTTCCACCGTTTCGACAACCGTTCAATTTTGACAATTTACGCGCAGCTTTCGCCCTCCTTTTTTCCACCGCGAGGATGATTTACAGCGGTTCTAATGAATGGAACGCGGTTAAAAGCCCTCTTTTCACAGGGTTCCTTGAACGAGTGATTCGATTTCGAAGAAAATCAGCTTAGAGTTATCCGGTTGGTGTTGAATCTATCCAAGTATGATGGTATTTGATGTTTCGTTGAAAATGTAATGATATTTAACATCAGAACTACCAATGTAGTTAAAATAAGTGGTTCCTAACTTTCTATAAAAATTATATTTTTTATAAATTTTCTCTGTGTATCTTAACCACTTGGCGGGGCATTTACTTCGTGGCTGCCTCTACAATAATTCAGAATTAAATTAGTGAAATAAATAGTGATCGGTGATTTTTGACATATCGTGTAATTTAATGTAATATTGATATTATAGAAATAATTTGATCGTGTCGCATCTCACTGATATTTTCAATTTAATGGGTTTTGTAAGACTTGCAAATTTTCTGGTTACAGTACGGCAAAGGGGTTAAAAAGTGTATATTACTGAATTCATTAGCACTTTTTCGTCCTGATTTCTCTGCTTGGGCTATTATAATTTTTAATTAGATTTAGGAAATTTCTGCTAAATTATTATTTAATATTAGGGGTACCGAAAAGTAATCGAAATTGGAGAAGTGAAAACGTAATTGGAAACATTTGTTCACAAAAAAAACGAAGAACTTCTTTAAAAAGGGAATCGAACAACTACCTTTACGTTGGAAAAAAGTGTTAGAAAATTACGGAAATTATTTTGTTAATAAGTATTTAAAATTTCTTTAATAAATCGATGTTTTTCGCCAGCAAAGAAAAATTTTGATTACTTTTGGGTACCCCTAATATATTGATATATTTAAAATTGATTATTTCATGAATTGTGCATTGAGATCTGTAGTGTTAGTACTGAAAGTCATTTAGATGGAGAAAAGGATAATTGTGAATGTCATCAGCAGAATTGAAATGTTATAATCCAAGGAAAGAAAATGAAATTGGAATAAGTGAAGGGGTTGAACGGACATTTAAAGTAGAACGAGGAAAGTACTGAAAATCAAGCGCGCTGGTGCTCGGAGCGAAGCGATTCGAACTAAGAATTTTCAATTTGCATCTCTCAGGCTTAACCGGGCAACTCTCTTAGAACACTCTCGGCAACCCCAAGGAAATTGAAGATTCCTTAATCCCCGGGTCTCACCTTGCCGTCAAAAGTGTTTCCCTTGCGTTTAATTACGTCTCGGCAGCAATTGCGATTACTAGTTTCAAGAACTGCAAAATCTGAAGAAACTTAGTTCGGTAATTTCAACATTTAGTGATAAGAAAATAGTTGGAGATCAGTTCACATAAAGATTCGCATGTTACTTTGAAGTACCTTTATAAGTTGTTTCGTCGCTCTTCTTAAAGTAACATACAAGTATTTAATTGCATAACTTGATAAAAACTTGTAACTTCATCGAGCGTGCATTACAAAGCATACAACAACCCTCTGAAACTCAAAAACTTACAAAAATTCTTCTAAAAACTCAGTTATCGATCAATTCAAGTCAGAATTTCCTACAAACTTTGAAATCTCCGCTCAAATCAATTTACCGCGCTTTTCAAACCACCGAAGAAACCTCTTTAATTCGAATTCTCGCTAAAAACACGATAACAAAGGAGTTAGCAGTCAGTTTAAGTAAGAATTTTTAATATTGAAATCCCCGCGTAAATTGATTTCGCGCGCTTTTCAAACCAACAAACAAAACACTAATTGCAATCTTGAATAGAGAAAAAATGCACAATAACAAAGCAATTGGCAATCACTTCGAGTTAGAATTTCCCAGGTAACCTTCCCGAACGAAATCGACCGTGGCGCAATTTAATATCGCGGCTTTTTCGACGGAAGAAACGAGTATTATTGGATCGGGTTGATGGTGATCGATGCAGCGTGATGAATCTACGCTCAAATTACTTGCGTTTTACTCGAGCGGCTCTCGATACAGCCGTTGCGCAGGGACGACCACTGGCCGTACAAAAAACGTGCTCGACCGGACCCAGCCAGGCTAAGAAACTCGCTCGCTCGCAGAGCCCAACGGCCTCGAGAATTCCGATTCCTGAGAAAACTTTCTCCGGGAAAGCTCTTTCCGCGAAATAACCGCGATTTAACGAACGATAGATCCAATACGACGACGCAATTTTATTGTCTGTGGACGAGCTTGTTTTGATCATTTTCGTGACTGAGATTTCTTTCTGGAATTGGAGAACTGGAGGTTGATGCTGAGTTCATTGTCTTTGGAATCGATGTTCAAGCTAAGACATCGTGATGAATTTGGGACATGAAGTAGAATATTGGTGTTTTGATTTAACCCTTTGCGGACGGAGGCATTTTTGAATATTGAGAAACAATCAATTATTTAGCGATGAAAAAACACTTTTTCATCGGAACGACAGTCTGTTAATGTATACAAGTTGAGATTTACTCTTTGTAAAATAATATTTCAACGATTATATTTTAATTTTTCAACTCTAACCGTTTATATATGCACCGACAAACTATAACCAATTTTTTCTCAGTACGGATATATTCGCCCGTCGTCCGCAAAGGGTTAAATTTTAGAAAACTGACTATAGATTTTGCCGTGGTAAGTTCTTTTTTCTTTAACATGTTGTTAAAGATGCTAGTTTTATCATTTCTATCAACGTGAAACCTTTTCTATTAAAATCACATTTTTAGAAATACAGTTAGATAGATATTCTGCAGACATTTAACTTTTTAACCCTTTGCGAGCAGTACTCGACATAGATTTTCACTTGATTTTATGTTCTGACAATTTAATATCCACGTTAATGATATCATTTTAAAAAATGGATAATCAACGATAGAAAATATTGCAAGATTAATTTTATTTAGCTCACTGCCAAAAACGATATAATTCGGACCGGAAAGGGTTAATGCCAATATAGAAAAATTCAGTATGTCCAAAAATTCATAAATATTGCAATTTAATAGTAACATGAATTTCGATTAAGTTCAGAAGCGGTAGTCACCGGTGACCCCCATGGCAGTCAACGTGTTAATGACATAAGTGTTTGGCCGTGTGATTGCGTATTTTCTGATAAGTACCTCAAAGTGTTGAGTCGACCTTTTCTATCATCAATTAAAATAGTTTATTAATATATTCTGCTTCTAATAATCTAGATGTCACGTAGATATCTTTAACACTAAACCTACCGACGTTATATCAACTAAAATCTAAATATACTCAATAACGACCTTACACAAAGAGAAGTGGAGAGATAAAGAAGATAATTAATTGACTCATTTTGCTTTTGTAAGATAGAAGTAGAATATTTACTTCATGGCTATTCTATTAATTTAGATCATTTTTAGAAAATATTTTGGTATCGGTCTTTTGACCGCCTTGGTAGGTTTATTGTTAATTAGCAAACAAAAAATAATATTTATTGATTGTAAGCACAAAAAACATTGGAATTGTAATTTTCGGCCAGATTCTTGCAAATTTCTTGACACTCGAATGGTAAAATTACTACTCGGTACATAATTATCTCAATAGTTTGAACTCTATCTGAAGCAGCAAATCCTATAAGGCATTACAACAATAATAGTCCTTCCATTTTAAAACCACCATGCCTGCATTTTTTCCTCGCCACAGTTTCCAACGTTCTCGCGAATTCAGTGGCCGAAAGTCGGCCAAGGAGTCACCGAAATCGGCAGCCTTCATCGAGTTCTAAAAACCTGATTTACGTGATATTGCGAAAGTAAGGGAAACCATGAACGTCGAAGGGGCAGAGTCGTGCACTTACCTTGGCGGAAGAACGAAGGTAGAGACGATGGCCTCGGTGTATTTATCTTAATCGTTCAGTTCGTTCCAGGACTCGTCTTCATGGCGTCTCCTTCTCTTGGTCCTCAGTCTCTTCTAGCCGATTCTCTCCCCCGAAGTTGCACGCTTTTCGGATCGATTCGACGAGCCAATCGTGCGCCAACCGAGGACGAGGATACGGACGAGTGCGATTTACGAGCAGACGGCTTAAACCTCGTCCTCGAGATCCTCCTCTTTCGGGTTGCTCCTTACTTACGTACCCGATATCCTCTTCCACGCTTGTCCCCTTTTCCTACCTTTTCTCTGTCTCTCCTTGATTGTTCTCCGTTTCAGTGGATTTGCCTTCGTTATCCTTGAGTTTCTTAAGTTATCTCTCCCTCTTGAGTTCTCTCATGGCTCTCTTCCCTCGCCCGTGTCAGAGTACTTTTTTTTTTAAATTTCCCTTCTTTTAGACTTTTTCGATGCCTTAAGGTCTTAACTTCTTAAGTTAGTGTTTCATTTCATTACCTAGAAGTACCTCTGTACTGAATTCCCTCTTTTACCTTTCCTTTAATGGTATCTCTATTCCGAAATTCTTCTCACCCCTTTCTACGTCAGTGCCCTTGATATGTCATTGTCACTATAAGGATACCCCTTTTAAATTTTCTCCTTTATATTATTTTCACTGTCTCCGTTCAATGACCCTCACATTTCAAGATTTACCTGTCTTCGAATCATTCATTTTCACCAACCTTGTACGACCTAGGATAGAGACCTCATCTCTATTCTCCCCATCTATCTCTCTTTCCCTAAAGAGAGCGTGTTTTTTCAAATTTCCTCTTTCACTCTCGTTCTAATGTCTCTCTCCAAATTCCTCCTTCACCTTTAGAATTACCTCTGTCTTCGGCACCCTCCCTCCCTCTTCTCTAACTGTATCTCTATTCTGAAATCCCTCTCCGCAATTGTCTCTTACCTTTCTCCCTAAACGCGTAACATCTCTCCTCCCCGTCCCTCTCTTCTTACGTTTCTTCTACTTTGAATCTCAGCTAGAGTCTCGCCCTGTCGTCGACGAGAGGGGATATCCCCTAACGATAAACCCTCTCATCGGCGACGGGCTTATCGCCTCGAATTATCCGGAAAGCCTTGCCGCCGAGGAACCGAGGGAGGAACGCAATGTACCTGCGGAGATGCCTGCCAGGATATCGAGCCATCCTGCAAAGACCGGCTCGTTTGTCCTACGATCCGACGTTCTTTCGCCAAATCGAATGCATTTCACTTTATGGATGCTTCCGAAGATGCTGTACCTTCAGTCAGCATCCCCTATCGATAGAAAATACTCCCAGAATTCTGTAAGGACGATGATGAGGATGATCCTCTTGTGAACAAAGCACGAGGACTCTTGTTTTTTCTTTTTTGTATTTTACTGTATTTAATTGTTATGATTGTTTCTGTTAGGACTTACTGGTGTATTTAATAATGAAGGAAAAATTGTAGATGTACAAAGATATAAAGAAAAATGTAGAATGGGGATTTTAACCCTTTCGCACCGGACGGGACATGTGCTGTTCCAGTCTGAACAATTTTTGAAATTATGGCTGGGACAACATATGTCCCAGTTACTGAAAAACATCTAGGGCACAAATTAACGCCAAGTTGGGCCTACAAACTGATTCTCAATCGTTCTGAGTCCATAAATTTCTCCTCGACCTAATTAAACAAGCGACAACTGTTAAGGTTGTTCAGTTTTCGGCATAAAAATTATTTTATCTAATAATCGCTTGGAGGAGAAATAACTGATCCCGGTAATGGGGCACACTGGGACTGGATTTTTCGCCGTATTGAAAGGGTTAAGTTGTTCCTACTGGGTGGGAAGTTTTAACTTATGCCTTCTTCCACTTATTAGTTCCTTTAATTTCTGTGGTCACTTCGTCTAGGACCTACAGTTTTTATTGTGTTTCGAACCACCGAAGCTACCATTTATTAAATAGTAATTTTGGAAAATTTTCTCACATATGGTGAGGCTTTTAATTAGGCCCCATGGGTGCGAAGATCGAACCTTTGCCTCTTTATCTATCATAGGTTACACAATTTTTGCGGTCACTTCCTCTAGAATTCACAGTTTCAGCTGTATTCCGAACCACCGAAGCGAAGATATAATGAAAAATTTTCCAGAGTTGATAGGAACTTGTCAGTGATTATCAGTTGAAGCCTTTACCTCTTTACCCACCATTGACCTCTGCACCTATATGAAGAAGTACATACTATATAAAACCCATGTAAAGAACTCTTCTTCTCATGCGGAAAATGTAAATTCTAAGAGGAGGAGTTTGTTACAAGCAGGTATTTTGAATTTGCAAGGATCATGTTTTGTTATCGAGGTTTGTTAGAGGAAATTCCAAGTGTACGGTGCTACTAAGTGTTCTAGGAGGTAATCGCAGGGGTAGTTTGTGGGGGTACTCTGAAGGCTGGGATATGAGATAATTGAGGTATAGTGTTTATTAGGGATGCTCTATACTAGCGTTAAGGCCTGTATGCAGGTGTGATTCGATTACAGTACCTCACTATTAGGGAAAGCTACTGATACTCGAGAGATAGATCAGAATTCGTATAATTATAGCTTGTAATATTAACTTCTTACATCCATTAAATTCATTCTCTCTCAAAAGCAATAATCAACCTCCTTCTCAAATCCATTCTCTATTTAACTCTTTCCTCTTCCATTTTCCACCTCAACCCAAGGATTACCAAGGCATCCAAAATGATTGGTTTCTAATTTTAAAAAATTTCAAAACTTATACTTAAAGAGTAACCTTACTTTGTACCTCATCTTTTTCACCTCCTGATTCCTCTTTTTTCCAAGTACTTATTTAATATATTAAATATAACCGATTTACCACCAGTAGTTCCAGGATTAGATACATTTCTTCTTTTTTTTTACACCGATTGCAACAACTTGCCAATAAACTATCAAAAACGTTACAGTAATGATCACGCTCTCTTCCTTCATTAATTTCTCTCCGATTATTTCCATCAATCGATCCCACATCCCTGTGATCCTCGAAAGTAGCGAGAGTCCTCGCTCGTAAATCTCACCGATCGCTTAATGCGACGTACCTCGTGCCAACTTTACACCCGAGTTTTTGTATCCCCCTACGCTCGCCACGACTCTGCTCACGGAGACTTCGATAATTTATCGCCAATAATAACGCAGCCGGCAGTCCTCTCTCCGCTCGTCAGAACTTTCTTACCCGATGGGTACACATATATCACTGTGAGCACACCGGCTCCTCTTGTCCCGTCTCGTTTCTCCGCGAGGCCAACTTTTCCGTTTAATAAGTCCCTGCAATTTTTCACCCTTCCGAGGCAGCCTCCGGCGAAACCGTCGACGGACCGAGGGTCCCTCCTTCGAGAAGAGACCACGACCCTGAGAAATCTAGCGCCCTTTCCTTCGAGGACTTGACTTTTGCCAGTCAAACTCGCGTTAAGAGTTGGGATGTTTGGAGGATTGAGAAATGGGGGTAGAGAGTGGCAGATGGTGGATTGGATTTAAGATGGTGGTGATTTTGGCAGTTTTCTTTGATACGAGCTTTATTTTTTTGTTGGCGAATTAGCAATGTTTGCGTGGTTTAGTAGATGAAGAGTTGGATTTTCAATTAGTGGGACTGAGTTTAACCCTTTCAATACGGCGAAAAATCTAGTCTTCTTCACTTTGTGAAAGATCTAGCGAATTGTGGTGGTGAATGAAATTCGTGTCTGGCAAAGTACTTGGAGGACTGTAGGTATCCTCAAATTTTAAATGATGAGATAATCAATGAAATAATAATTGCAAGGGGCAATTGTCCACAATCTACTAGTGCGTTAGTGGCTACGGTAAGCCAAAGATGGCACCTTGGCGAATGCTTCATAAATTATCGTAGGAAGAAAAATATGGCACCTGTTATGAGAAAGTCATATTTTTAAAGATGTGTTAACCCTTTCAATACGGCGAAAAATCCAGTCCGAGTGCGCCCCATTACCGGGATCAGTTATTTCTCCTCCAAGCGATTATTTAGATAAGATAATTTTTATACCGAAAACTGAGCAACCTTAACAGTTGTCGCTTGTTTGATTAGATCGGGGACGATCGAGATGAGAAATTTATGGACTCAGAACGATTGAGAATCAGTTTGGAGGACCAACTTGGCGTTATTTTGTGCCCTAGATGTTTTTCAGTAACTGGGACATATGTTGTCCCAGCCGTAATACCAAAAATTTTTCAGACTGAGACAGCACATGTCCCGTCCAGTGCGAAAGGGTTAAAGCTATAGATTTAGGAATACTAAGTGTACTGTGAGTGTAAAGTGAAATAATTGTCGTAGCTGATTTCTTGGAAATCTTCATAATGAGAAATCTGGCCTCCTTTTAGGATGACGAGTTTTGTCACTCTAATCGTGTTAGGATTTGGGATGTTTGAAGAATTAGGAGACCAGGAATTTTCTTTGATGTATGTTTTAGATCTTAGGAATTCACTTAATAATTTCATAAAATTTTCTTCAATAACAGAAGGTAATTTTATTAATAGTTTTGATTAACAACTTTGAAACTTTCCTCTGTGTGATAAGTTCATCAGTCCTGTTGATTCCGAATTTACCTAAATTTCTCAGTTCCAGATAGAATAGGTGATTATACAATCAGACTGAAAATCGTGAAATAAATTTCTCGACTCAAAGTTTAATCTTCCAGAAAATGAAGTCCACACTTGTACGTATATAATTACACCCAGCATCTCGCTCTATTCATCACCCAAAGAAAGAAAAAAGTTCGTTGTCAATTGCCGCTTAAAGCGAAAACATTAACGTCAACGATTCCCCATCGGCAGAAATGCCTGATCGCCTCTCGACCTTAAGTGAAAATTATTCACAAATTATGTCTACGCGTTTTGCATAAAATCACAGAGAACACAGCTCAGTATCCTCGAATGCAGCCGACCATATCATTTAAACCGTAGCAATAAACGTAGAAATCGAACGATCGGTAAATTGCAAATACGCTTCTTCTTCGTAACATTCACTTGAACTTACGACACGATATAATAATCTCGAAACGTTCGCATTAAAGTCCATGGAAAGTGTATTATCCGACGGACAATTAACGTTTTTACGCCTCCTTGAATTATTATCGCGATGAACGTTCATTGCCGCACGAATGACTCGATATTGCGTCAAGTTCAGCTGGGATTCGCTTAGATTCTAAACGGAGGAAATAAAACGTGCGAGGGACTGACATTATCCGACATAATCCAACTCGTTCGACCAGGTCGTTGATAACCCGTGAGACGGTTTATTAACAATCTTTATTCGATCTAGAAATTGCCTCTTTTACGAGCAACGAATCTAATTGCGATATTTTAGTTTACGCTTTCCTCGACTTTTAAAAGGGCCTGCTATACAATTTTTCTTAGACGAAATAGGAGGAATTTCAATTTGAAAGTACAATGGTGTTGTTTGAAATGGTAGATTTGCGTGCTGGTTTTCTAGTATGATTATAGCAATTTTTTAAAACTCTTTTACATGTTTAATTATTTTGGTTTCATTTCACTAGTTTACTTAATTTTATGTCAGTCAACTGCAATTAATTTTACAATATTATCGATGACTGGACATTCTTTTTTCTCTGAGAATAATAATTATGCAGTCCTGTTATATTGATAATTAAAACTGTATTTTATTAACAATAAGATAGAATAAATGATTGAAATAACATCAGGAAGTGACTGGAATTTATTTTCGTATATTTTTATGCAACAATAAAGTCTTGCATAGAAGTTCATTCTCTATTCGAGCAGGTGTACTTCAGAACTCGAAGAAATCAGTAGCGCAGATACATTTTTTTCAGAAACAATGTAGCTGCCGTTATCGGGGTTAATCACGATTGCCCTTGGAGCGAAAAAAAACCGTCGACAGCGCGTGGTTTTATCGTCGATGGTAGGTTTTGCAAGAGAATCGGAACGAGAGAGAAATTGCCGAGTCTAGAACGAACGTTACAAATTGCTTCGTGGCTATGCTTCGATCTCCGATAATCGAAGATTCGCACGGGGATTCTCCTATCTCGGGATACGGTCAAGAGAGAAAATCATTCTTGCACGCGATCAATCGCAGACAGAACTGTGGAAGAAAGGGAATGGAAGACAAAAAGAAGAAGTTCAGAAAGAAAAGGTACGAAAAAAAGGTGGAGGAAAAGCAAAGTGAAGGATATGAAAAGGAAGAGGAATAATACGGAATGTCTTAAGAAGAACGAGAAAGGAAGAGGAGTTCAGGAAGAGGAAGAAGGGATGAAGAAAAATGTATGAGAGACAGGACAATGGAAAGAGAAAAAAAGCGTATGAAAAGGAAGAGGAATAATCTTGGGAGGAACGAAAAAGGAAGGGAAGTTCCGAAAGAGGAAGATTGAAGTGCGAAGAAGGAGGAAGATCGAAGTGCGGAGGAAGAAAGGGTCAAGAAAACTGTGTGATAGACGTGATAATGGAAAGAGGATAAAAGCATGTGATAAGGAAGAGGAATAATACGGAATGTCTTGTGAGGAACGAACAAGGAAGAGGAGGAAGGAAGAGGAAAAAGGATCAAGGTGTGAAAAAAACATATGAGAGGCAGGATGATGAAAAAAGGATAGAAGCATATGAAAAGGAAGAAGAATAATGCGGATTGTCTGGAGAGGAACGAACAAGGAAGAGAAGTTTCGAAAGAGGAAGATTGAAGAGCGAAGAAGGAGGAAGATCGAATTGCGAAGAGGAGGAAGAAGAGGTTAAGAAAACTGTATGATAGGCGTGATAATGGAAAGAGGATAAAGGTATGTGATAAGGAAGAGGAATAATATGGAATGTCTTGTGAGGAACGTACAAGGAAGAGGAGGAAGGAAGAGGAAAAAGGAGGAATGAGAGAAAAAAACATATGAGAGGCAGGATGATGAAAAAAGGATAGAGGCATATGAAAAGGAAGAAGAATAATACAGATTGTCTGGAGAGGAACGAACAAGGAAGGGTAAGTTCAACAAGAGGAAGATCAAAGTGCAAAGAAGGAGGAAGAAGGGATGAAGAAAAATATGTGAGAGACAGGATGATGAAAAGAGAATAGAAAGATGCGACAGAGATAAAACAGTATCAAAGAAACGACTGAAAATTGAAGATAGAAAAGTAATTAAAAAGAGTGAGAAGGTAGAAATTATAGAAAAAAACTTAGGAACAAATGAAAAAGCGAAATAGCACCAAACAATGAGAAAATAACGAAAGAGGAACCTTGCGATATTATGAAAAAACGCGAGGAACAGAAGACCGAAAAAAGAGCAGAAAGGTATCAAAATGAGATGAGACGACGGAGGAAAGAAGAAATTAGAAGTAAACTAAAAACGAGGATCGGAGAGGTGGAAGAACGGATATAGAGTAAAAGTGAAGGTAAAGCGAGGTGACTTCAGAGAGAATGAGAGAGAGAGAAGAGCCGAGCTAAATTAAAGGGCGTCGCGAACAAAGGCGGATGTGCTTCGAGAGTAAAACAGCCCTGCGTAGGTGCCTCTCTATATAGGTATATAGACGGCTAAGGGGTGTCTACGTTTGGCTCTTCGTCTCGGATCAAAGCGCGTGGCTCTGCTCTTGGCTGACAGGAATAGAGATGGAAAGCGAGATCCGCGGTGAATTTCAATGCGTCCCGCGATTCGTGCCTGGAAAACCGTTCTCGGGACAAGAGGGCGAATAGAACAGGTACCTGCTGGGGCGCCGTGCTGAAGAAACCGATGGGAGAACCGATCGAACGCAAAACGCCGAGTATCCTCGCACGGATTGACCTTCGATGAAAGTGAGTACTTGCACACATATAACTGCAAACTCCAGGAACCTCGGAGTCCAAGCATCTCTTTGGTAGATGTGGCTTAAAAGGTTTTCAAACTTGTAGGAGGAAATGTGTTGATTGGGAGATATATGTAAATTAGAAGTCTGGTATATGAGAAAATGGTGGTTGCTGAAATCTACTCTTTTAGATCGAACCAGTGAATACAAATCTCACTGGCGAACTAGTGAAATTTGCGTCCGCTGCTGCAGCGCCATGCGCCGTGTTTTATTTTTGAATATGCTGACGTGTGAGATTCACTGGTAAACCAGTGAACTTTGATGGCCGCCGTGATCACTGGCGGAACCAGTGAGTGTCATTGGTAAACAAGTGAGTTTCCACTGGCGAACCAGTGAAATTCCACTGGTTCCATCTAAGAGAGTAAGGGAAGCTTGCTACGTTGTAGGTAGTCGAATCTCTAGGATGCAAATTTTCATGGGTCTTTTACAGCAGCATCTGATTCGATGGTGCTCGCGGAACATCCGGTTTCGTCTCCGTCTACGGAATTACGAACAGCATGAATCGAATGGACTCTTGGAATGACAATCGATCTGTTGCTCGTGCGTACTGGAAATTGAGAGGATACTGATCGGTGCTCGAATAGGCCAGGTGCACGTAGAAAACACTTCGGCGTGGTGCATGCTAATTGAGAAATTGAGACTTATGCAAATCAGAAGGATAGGAATACTCGTTCAGTGTCTCCGTCTGCTTCGACGTCTGCCAGAAATACGAAACACAGCGCGACTTTAGAGTCCAACGTAGCAAAGTGTTTGGACCATCTTACTTAACATAACTCTATAAAAAAAGACTTCAACTTACTAAATTATAATCAAACCCTCACGAGTGTCTTGTACCCAGAACTTTTCAACCATAGCAAAAGGAAGCCGTTAAATCGTGAAACCAACACTACCAAAACTCCATGGCGCGCTTCGAGGAGGGTGGATAGAAAAAGTCCAGGATAAAGGCAGTTTACGGATAATCGACGGTAGCAAGACCTTCGAGACCGTTCCCGTAGAGTCTTGCCTCCACATCCGCGACTGGGTGCTGCACGTAGAAAGCGTAGGTTCGGCAAGGAGGCGAGGAGAGGCGAAGACCGAATCACAGGCACCCCTGGTTTACCATAAGAATGGTCCCCATTATCCCGTAGATCCGCGCCGGGAGATATTCCGAGTTGAGAATGGCCGAAGCCAGCTAAGGGGCTGGTGACAGATGCTCTGTATGCAAATTCCCGAGCACCCGTGAAAACCCCATAACACGCCATCCTCTCGCTGATTCTCCGCTCCGCCACCCTGCCCGCGCCACCCTCTACGATCTCAACCACCTCATACTCCTCTGTCTTCTCCACCTTCCACCTGTTCCCTCTTTACCACTCCTTCGACATTGCCGCTCGCGAACCCAAGACGCTCGTGATAAAGACTTTCCTCTCGATCTACCTCGCTGTTCTCTTTCCATGCTCTTCCTCCCCTCGGTTCCTCGTTGGGACGAGGGAGGACTCGATCCGAGGTGAATCGTGCCCGATTCCCCTTCTCTGTTGGGGGAAGGATGAGAGGCGGTCGTGACGTTACTATTAATATTGGGCCTGATGCTGATATTGTAGGATGCAAAAATGTGATGGAGCGAATGCGAGAGATAGCGAGAGAGAGAGAGAGAGAGAGAGAGAGAGAGAGAGAGAGAGAGCAAAGAGGGAGCGTGTATGTGTGAGAGAGAGAGAGAGTCAAAGAGGGTTGTAAAAGAAAGTGCCTGCGAGATGATGAGGGTGTATGAATGTGTATGTTTGTGTGTGTGGGGTGTAGGGCCTTCGGAGGAATCCAAGTGCGTAAGAAGGCCCAGAGTATATTTGACAGCGATAGAGAACAGAGTTTTATACCAGCGTCACAGCGAATAGAGTATTCTTGAGAGCAGGAGTGGCCAACCCGCGGCCCGTGGGCCGTATGCGGCCCACCTTGAACATTTTTCCGTACCGCGAGATTATCATCAGTATCATTATTATTATATTATTTATGTTTACATGTAAGAGTAATAGTAAAGACAATAATAATAACTCATTATATTTCAATTTTTCACTGTGAAAAAGTGCCTATAGTGAGTTTGAATCTAATTTATAGGGATATATAATTTTATATGCGGCCCGCGGAGTTATGATGCATTTCCAAAGTGGCCCGCAAGATGATTTGGGTTGGCCACCCCTGCTTAAGAGTATAAATTTAGAGAATAGCGTAATATAGTTTTTGTGTATTTAGTGTGTTTTGTGTTTATTGTGTTTTAGTGTGCATTTGCTTTTATTTTATATTTTATATATTTTATATTTAATAAACTATTTATTATTCTTTATTGAATAATAAATTCTACAATATAGTATATAGATGTAAGTAGTATGGGGAATTAGAGAGACGGCTGGCGAGTTGGCACAGGGCCTCATACTGGAACCTTTTTTTCACTTGGTTTCTACGTGAGGTCAGTTACTCTCTGCATATTGCAGTTCAATTTAAATTTGTGAATGAGAGCTGCATTTTTTCGCTCATTTTATTTCGAGTAGACATTGGAAAGTGAAGTATAAGTGAAGTATATGGGAGGAAAAGTTTTACGTTGGAAGTCAAGATCCACTTTTTTTAACGCTTGAAATACCGGTGTTAAATTGATCATATTTTAATACGTTAAATGAATATTTTACAAATCAAGAAATTGAAAGATAGGGAAGATGAAGAATTCAGTAATTTATATTTTATAAGATGGAGGTATTCTTCGACAACCTCAAGAAGTCTCCTCGGAGGTAGGCCTGTTTCGCCAGGAGTCAAGATATTTTAATAAAGATATTTCAATGTTACGACTTTGTCAAGTGCCTCCTTCAGGAGGTTGAGCAGGGTGAATTAAATAAAAAAAATGGTGCGAATAGGCGGTCTTTAGCGAGAAGCTCCGCCGCTCAGGAGACTTCTTGAGGTTGTCGAAGAATACAATATCTTTTCTATGGTTCTCTTATAAATGTAGAAAGCTTTGAGAAAAAATGGAGAACGAGTCATTTTGATCACCTTGGTAGTTCTAGTGTTAAAAGTAAGGGTTTGAAATCTCCGTGGGGAGACTCACAAAGGTACTCAAGTATCAAATATTTGAACTTAGGCCCACTAAATAATTTGGGGTCCCACTATTGAACACTGTTCACTGCAGTTTCCAGGATAGTTGTCGAACCGAGGATGTCCTTATGGTTTCCTCCAGTTTCCTTTGTCTCCCTTCACCTCGTTTTCCCATCGCTTCTTTGTCTTGCTCCTTCTCGTGCACCCTCATCGGAGTGTCTCGATTTCGCCGTTGTACGGGGTCTTTGTAAGGAGCCTCAGATGGGAAGAAAGGGAAAGGGATAGGGAGAAGGTGCGAGGCAAGGAACGGGAAAGGCGTTAATTGAAAGGAGCCAAGCCACGGCCCAATAAGATTTCGTTTCGCGCGAGAGGAACGTCCAGCAGCAATTTCCTCGATCTTCTCAACGGGGGAAGATGGCTCCTTGAGCTCTCCCTCCCTTCGTTGACCTCCGACTCTATGCTCGCGAAAGAAACTCGTTCGTTCTGTCCGCACAACGGGTTCTTGCCTCTTTTGTTCGGCTCGAATGGTAATTGAGCATCGAAAAAAATAGTGTAATGGAAATACGCAGGTTGAAATTACACGTTGGGGAGGTACTTCGATGTGCGTGTCCTTGAAATTATCAATAGAATCATGGTAGTTCGGTTTCTCCACGGATTGCAGATGTGATGGGAGTTGTTTGTGGGTGTAATTTGTACTGAGAGATTCAACAATATTTGTCACAGCTTCTATTTACTATTTTACGTCTTTAGAGATTTTGAGAAAAAAATTACAGAAAATTATTTTGAGGTTGAAGACACCAAGGTCTGTCTGATAATAGAGAAAACGCTGAGCTTAGGGTTGGCAACAGCTTCGCCTCTGGTTTCAAAGATGTAGAACAGCGTCTGAAAGCGGTGTAAGATATTTTTGAAACAGCCTGTAGTAGTAATTCTATTTAAGCGGATTATATGGGGGGGTTACACTGTGCATGCTAAACGGTCTTTAATTTTGAAGATGGATTTTGTTAGGATTACAAGTCCTTTGCAAAAAAGAGACTGACTTCAGGAAGATTAAATACTACGTTTCATATTATATTTGAATTTCCTCACACCAACCACCTTCCAATTCCCCCTCAAACGAGTTCTCTCCTACAACCGGCAAGACGATCGCCATCACAAAAACACTTGTCTCCCTCCCCTTCTTATTTTCTCACACAAACAAACAATTCTCACAAAAACAACCTACCAATTCCGAAGACGATTTAATCTACCCCCGCAAAAATCCACGATCATTTCTATCTTCATCCCTCCATTAAACTTCTTCGCGCTCTCTCATCAAATCATCCACGCCTTCTTAATCTTCCCGGGGCATAACGCTGCATAACGACCTTTTTTTCCATAGGCGCAAAGAAATTAATTGAGTAATTGTCTTAAATGCTACTGTTCGAATTCCCCCAGTCATTCTAGCATCCCCCGTTTACTGCATTCGTGACTGGCACTTGGGACGTGGGCGACAGCCACCATGGAACGAGGAGCCGTACCTTGAAATTAATTTAATTAGCGGTCGGTCTAGATCCAAACTCCAGTCAAACGCTCGTTAATCGCACCTGTCGTTGTCCTCGTCGACGTTCAACGTCACCCTGCCGTAATGTTTAGCCGTCTCGCGAGCTCATGGCTTCTAACGATACTTATTTCATTGGAGTTCACGTGGATAGGACGATGCCGACCGTAATTCATGATGGTACCGTCATGGGAATTAACGGTGACACGTAAGCGAGACGCTCGCCTGGAGCCACTTCCTTTCCTGGGCGACTGCGGCGCCCGTTTGAATTCGGCGGTAATAAATTTTGATGGATGCAATTCGGAGAGGGTAATTGGTTTTCCGTGTGAATGGGAAGTAATTGGAAGAAGCCAGGGAGATAAGGGGATTGTTGGGAAATTTGAGAAGGGGGAGTGGTTGCGTTTGGTAGTTTTTGCTTTTTCGGAGATTTCAATGATGCATGGAACCTACGTGGGTGTATTGTTCTCTGGATTGTGGGTACTGTAAGATTATGGAGAGTGATTCGTAGGAGGGGAAAAGGTTTTGTTTGGGAATATTTGAGTTTTGGGAGATTTCGTTAGTGCAGGGGATGTTGGTAAGTTTATTGCTCCCTGGATTTTGGGTACTAGAAGATTATGGAGAGCGAGTGGTAGGAGGGGGAGAGGTTGCGTTTGAAAAATTTTGGTTTTTGGGAGATTTTGATGATGTGGGGTATGTCAGTGAGTTTATTGAGCCCTGGTTTTTAGAATACTGTACGATTATGGAGAGTGATTGGTAGGAGGGGGAGAGATTGAGTTTAGAAGTTTCTGATTTTTGGCAGATTTCGATGATGTGGAGGATGTTGATGAGTTTATTGGCCCCGAGTTTTTGGAGTACTGTAAACTGATGGAGTGCGATTGGTAGGAGGGGGAGAGGTTGCGTTTGAGAAATTTTGATTTTTGGGAGATTTTGATGATATGGGGTATGTTGGTGAGTTTATTGACCCCCGGTTTTTGGAGTACTGTAAGATTATGGAGAGTGATTGGTAGGAGGGGGAAAAGTTGCGTTTGAGAGTGTTTGATTTTTGGGAGATATCGACGATGTGGGGTATGTTGGTGAGTTTATTGACCCCCGGTTTTTGGAGTACTGTAAAATGATGGAGAGTGATTGGTAAGAGGGGGAAAAGTTGCGTTTGAGAGTTTTTGATTTTTGAGAGACTTCGATGATGTGGGGTATGTTGGTGAGTTTATTAACCCCCGGTTTTTGGAGCACTGTAAAATGGTGGAGAGTGATTGGTAGGAGGGGGAGTGATTGAGTTTAGAAGTTTCTGATTTTTCGCAGATTTCGATGATGTGGGGGATGTTGATAAGGTTATTGACCCTGGGTTTTTGGAGTACCGTAAGATTTTGGAGAATGATCGGCAGATTGCTTGAATTGTGTTTCTGTTTGGGGCTCGGTATGTTGCAGTTAAGCACAGTTTTACTTACAGTAATGCAGGTAAATTTCAGTACCGTTTATTTAATTTTTTAAGTTGGCAATTGTTAGAATTCCAAGACTTTTCGTTCCATTTTTGTGTCAGGAATGTCAATTGATGTTATAATGCAAAGTACTTCATTAAGTACCAGCAGTTTTCTGCATATTTCTAGTTTAATCCCTTGAGCAATCTAAAAATTTCTTCAACGAGGGCGACGAGGCTGATTCTCTTACAATAGCACCTATCTCTCATGTAATGATAGATTTCTATATAATTACTGCCGTAAATGCACCTCCATTATCCGGGTATTTTTTGCAACTCGTTAATGGATCATCAGTCCAAGGGTGCCTTATTGTAGAGAATAATTGAAAAATCCTCGAAGGTTCTTGTGCCTACGGCCATCGACTCTTTCGTTGCACTTCTGCTACACTAGTATCATAGGGGCATGGGATGTTGGCAGACTACTTACAAACTGACAGAGAAAACGGAAAAAAGAGAATCCTTACATCAGCGTAACAGCTACAAACGCATTGCCATTAGCAAGCAATGCGTAAAAGATCATCCTGCAAAATAAATTACTAAGAACCTGAAACTAAGATATATAGAAAAAAAGTTGATGGAGAAAGTAAAGAATTTCCCTTTCTCCTATACTATTTCAATTTGTAGAAAGTGTAATTTGTTTAAAAAGTTTGTAATGTACTTTAATAGCAAAAGTTAATCACTTCACACAATCGCTAAAAATGTAAAATTGAAATATTTTACAAGGTGTTAGGTGGAGTAAAATAATTTCCCTTTTCATATGCCATTTCAACTTGAACAAAGTGCGCCAACACGTTAATGTCCAATACATTTAATATTAGAAGATCATTTCCACTAAAACTAAAATGTTTTTAAAGTCGTTAAAGAAAATAAAATGATTCCTCTTGGAATGTTGCTTCAGCTCGGTGCAAGTGCGCCAACATTTCATCCCTTAACAATACAAACTGTCTTCTTCTACTGTTCTGCAAGTTCCATTAACGTTTTATTACATTACTCTATAAAAACATTGCTGTTCTACCATCTAACCATGGTCATGGAATTCAGAATTGAGCAGGAGGGAAATGTTTCCACGAAACAGCAGCGCGTCCTGAATCCTCCTATTGTTCGCCGGCGCATTCTGACCGTGAATACTTAAATCTTTTCATTTCATGAATATGAAAAACAATTGCAAGTACCTGAACCACAGTTACACCCATTTCCCTTGAATCCGCGAGTATGGAGACCATGAAGCGATTCAAGTACGGACAATTGTTGGAATGGTTCGCCATCCTTTCCAGCCAGCCGCGTTAACAATAACGGGGAGAGAGAAATTTCGTAACGCCATGGGAATAATTCATCGATGTTCCGAGTGCGAGTGGGATGCAAACTACTATTTTATCATCTGTGTGGTCTCTTAGAAATGCTTGAAAAAAGTCTGTAATAGAAAAGTGAGATTATTGTATATTTTATTTTAATGCAATACTTAGGCACGGTTTAGTTAGTATTGCGAATAATCAGAAACGATAGGATTATAAAAAAATTAGGGACACAATGGAAGCGCAATGTAAAGCCTTGGATTGCAATCAGTGAGTCCGAGTTTAAATCATTCCTCGCCACTGGAAAATTTTTTCTATATGATAACTATATCCCTGTTCCGGTGTTTCAGGACCCATATAAAACAGTACTTTCTACGGTAAAAATCATACCAATTAACACTAAATCTATCGGTGTTAAATCTATTGTATTTCAATATGTTAATCACGTACATTAGAAAAAGAGAAATTAAGTCAAATCTTTTTGACTGTCCTATAAAACTGGAGAACTTTGGAAAATATTGGAAACGAGTTATTTGACTTCCTGGTCAAAGTTGGTAGTTCTAGTGTTAAAGTCGGAAAGTATAATGAGTAGTTACAAATATACTGAGACTTTGTCATTCTCACGTTGCACATTTAAAATTCCAATCGCGCTATTTTTTACCTGCAAGTAAATAGCTTAATTATAATGTAATGTACGGACCCTCCGATCAGTTAGTACATAAGATAGGTTTAAGGAATATTTTGTAAGTACAAATATTTTGTACTGCGGTTCACTCAAATAATCATCACCGACTCACAACCTCAAGTCCAGATCTTCTATTTTTCCATCTCGACCTTTCAACTCGGTAACACAGTCACTATTCCTTACTCATCTCCGAGTCATCGACCAAGTCTGGAAATCCTACTTCCTACTTTGACCTTCGGCTTGAATCCACCAATTTCACCACTTCCACTTCGCCTCCAAAAACGTTTAAAAACCCTACATCTCTTAACTCTCGGTCATTACTCAAAATTCATTAGTTCAGTTCTCAGTCTCAGTGTTCATCACTCAGTTCATTACTCTGTTCAACTAATTGTGAGAGTCATCTTCAAATTCTAAATCAAATTCTTAATTCTAACTCAAAAGTCTCACAAGTTCTCACCATCAAATAATTCGTTCCCGTACATCATACTGAATCACTCTTGGAACGAGCCGAGATATTTAATATCTAAAAGTCGAAAAGTATAAGTTCTCTTGTTTGGCGGACCTTAACACTTTACCGACCGGTATTTTTTTAACACCCTGCCCCCTTCTGACAGATCATTTGACCACAAATACTTCCTTGATACAGATATCTACTCGAAAATTACAAATTCTCGTCACTGAGTCCTTAACATAAGTAACCGCAATGATAAATGATAATTTATTAATTGAAGTGTCAATCAATTAATAAGTTAAAAGTTCAAAGGCGTTGAGTCCGAAAAGCCTATTAATAGGCTTCCAGTCGGTAAAGTGTTAAGTGGGAATCTCCTCAATTCGCCATTACAATAAGAAACTTTCCAAAACTTCTATTATCTCAACTTACAAAACAGTTGATAACCCCTTGGTCAAAGTTTAAACCATAAAACCTCAAAGAACCTCCACATCTTCTCACCCTCCACCATACACAAAACATCCCCCTCCCATTGCGCCATTAATCGAGCAGACAGTACATACATTACCTCTGCTCATTGTCAGATCCATCGCGATCAACGCGAGTCTTCTCCAACGTTTCTTCGCGCCGCGGTTCGCTGAAAAAAAAGGAGAGAACCGTTTGAGAGTACGCAAAATGGCTCGAAAATCAAATGCACAAAGAATCTCGGCAGCGAGTCGTACAGAGGTAGACGATACGTCGACGAGGGTCCGAGAAGAGGTTCGCGGATGGAGGAACGAGAACGCTGGAGAAAGGATAGCCGCGAAATGGTCTCTCGACTTAATATAGCGAGAGAGTGACGAGGCTGGAGTCCCGCTGGATGAAATTTCATCGCGGGAATTCAATTAAAAGTAATATACCGAAGGGTCGGATTCCGAGAGAAAAAGCACGGTCGCAGCGATGGATAGATAAGTAAATACGCGAATAGATGGACAGATTTATCATCGGGCGACGTTTAACGTCTCCATTAAACCATCAGCGAGATAGCGGAATAAGACGACTCGACGATTCTCTTCTCAGCTGGAAGAATAATCCTGTAAACCCCTTTTCGTTACTTTCGCTCTTCATTCCATTTATATCTTTTACTTTCTCGCGCTCTGTGACGAGATAATTGTTTTTGTCTTCAAACTTTTTAACCCTGATTCCTCCGACGATCGTTCCAAGCGGATTTAGACTTGTATAAAAGGACGATGAAATTAAGAGGTGAAGATATTTTTGCCTACGTTTCTTCTCTCTTTATCTTCGTTTGCTTTTCTTTTTCAGTGTCTCGTTATTTTTCTGTTTTATTACCCCCTCTTTGCACTCTAACTTGTTTCATTTTTATTTACCTCCCTCAACTTTACCCTCTTCTCTCCTTTTTTCTCTACCTCATTTTCCCTCTCTGCTTTCTCTTTCTCTTTCCTTACCGTCTATGGCGAAACAAGAGCGTCTGAGTTTAACAGAAAATTGGTCATACTCCAAAAAACTTTCCACGAGTTTCTTATTGTTTCGAGGACAATTAGGATAAGGCAGAATAGGGGAGTATCCTCTTCTCATCCCCACAGAGTTACCCCGTGAACGGCCCATCACGTAGGTCGAGTCATCGTAAACTCGTCCGGGAAAATTCGTTCGAAATGCTTGGAATTCTTGTCTCGAAAGACGAACGGCCGATGCGATTTCGGAATACTGATGCGTCATGGTACGAATATCGATGAGGGGGTGGAAAAGGAGAGGCTTGTTTCTTTATTCCTGCCCTCGCGATGCTTCGACGCCAGCTTCTTTCGGTTGGGGTGAAAATGCGACTTCGACTTGGAAACGGCGTATGGCTTCTTTACGCGCTACCAGAATTCTCGACTGATGAGGGAAGGAGAGGATGTTGAAGAGGAAGGTTGAAGGGGGTACGAAGCTATTGGAAGAGAAACTGATGGACTGGGTTCTCCATAATTTTCTAATTTTCGAGTTTTATGAAGTGGATTTGATGTATGGAAATTTTGTACAATTGTATTTCTATAATTGAAGTTACAAGGAAACAGAGAAATAGTCCTAGTTGTTAGGACTCATTGCATTAGGCGGCATCAGAATCATGGAGACTATGATATATTAACACTAGATTTACGGATGTTGATATGTCTATTTTTTTGAAGCGAGCCAATTTGAATCATACGAGAAAATTGAAATTTTTTGCAAAGAAAATAGTTCGAAATCAATTGAAATGAAAGATTTATTATTAAAAAATTAAGCAACCAATATATTATATATGTAGTAATCAAATTTTGAATGAGCCAAATTGGCTCCGTAAATCTAGTGTTAAATAACAATTGATAAAAAATTTCCTAACGCAGGCGGAGAGTTTGAATTCACACCACTCTCACCACCACTACAGCTTCATAGAATTTTCAAAAAGCAGAGACATAATAAACAAATTTTGGTTCATGAGTCTCAAATTGCCCCAAATATTGTCCAATCTTATAGGAAATTAATCTTATATATAAAGCTCAAATACCACTGACTGACTCACTCACTCACTCACTCATCACGAAATCTCAAGAACCACAGAACGGATTGCAATGAAATTTGGAACATACCTTCTCTTTGGGTCTTAGGTGCTCACTAAGAAACGGTTTTGAAAAATTCGAAATTTTAAGGGGGTTTTGGGCGGTTAAAGTATGGGCCAAACTCATCAACGCAGAGCCGAAACTACTTGACTTAGAAACTTGAAATTTTGCATGAGCGATCATTCTAGGGTATAGGCACCCACTAAGGAAGGATTTTTCAAAATTCGAAATTTTAAGGTTTTTTTTTAGTTTCGAAGCACGTAAAATATTGCAGGTTTTAACCCTTAAATTCGCGGAGTTGCATTTCTGCAACATACTAATTCTATGAGAATAAAAACAAAATCTGAACGGATTACGTTTTCTGAATGAACTTTGTCATAGACTATAGTGTACTTTGTAAATTTTTGACACTTGCAGTGACACCAACTTTCAAATGTTTTAATTATTTGTCAGTTTTAGCGGGTTTTCATCGGCGCGGAAAAAGGTGATATTGGAATAAATTTCCTCGGTCTTTGTTATAATAGAGAAAATAACTGTTTTTATAACTATCATAATAAATAGAACTATCATTAAGTACTACAATATTTTTGGTTCTATTTACATGAGTCAATAATTCCCCATACATCTGCTTACCTAGGAACGCGCAGTGTTGCATAAATGCAACAAAGGATTTTCAGGTAATTTACAAGCTGAATTCTTTCAAAAGAATTTTTTTAATATTTTTCCTATAATCTAAACTATATATGGATGTTAAAATCATTTTTTCTGATTGAAAAAATAAAATCGCGCGTTTAAGGGTTAAATGATCCTAATGATATTAAACCGTAGCGAAGCACGGGAACTTTCAGCTAGTAGTGTATATCTTTTCCGTCCATCCCATAAAACATAATTTTCCAAATCAAAAGAAATTGAACCAAATGCAATTTTAGGGTATCATCTCTAGTGAAAATTTGACTATTCAAAAAGTTTTGCGAATTTTAAAATAAATGGTAATCTGATAGTGTCAAGTCAGGGCTATATGGGGGCTGTAAAATCACTTGTCAACCAAGCTTTGCCTTTTTAAAAAACAACAAACATACATCATAAATGTTCGTTTCTAAAGTCCATATTAAAATGCACCCTAAACAAATAATGACAAACAAAATAAAGCACAATCTTTTCTAAGCCAAGTCAAAAGTAACAACTTTCGATTGTCAGAAGACAAAGCTCATAACACTGTCAGAAATCGTTGAGAATAAACATAGCCGGTAATTCTGATGCTAATTATCATTCCCTAAAAACCAACCCCTAATACTTTTTACCATAACTCTTCCATAAAATCCCCATGATTCGTAAGCAAACACCGAACACTCTGGCGGAATCAATCGATAGAATTTTAACCGTAGGGCTAATAAAGTCAAGCCGTGATTCAGTGTATCCTGCGAACAGATGCGCGTTGCACCTTTATTTTCTCTCCCTTCGGTAGAAGCGTGTTTGCGGTAGCTGCGAAATGACAGGCTTCGCTCGTGCGAATGTAACGACGTACGTTGTACGTGCATACATACGCGTGTGCCTACCGCGGGCTTAACGTACAATTTACGAGACAACTCGCCGATCCTTCCTTAAAACACGCTTCAGGGAATTGCGAAATTTCGGACCAATTCCGTCGTGGTGTTTCGGTTAAACCTTCTAGGGTCCGGAGCTTCGGTTTTCTTTGTTCGCTGTAATTAAATATTGGCTTAATTCAGTCATTGACTTAATTAGACCGCAGCGATGGAAGTGGAGTGGAAGGAAATTATCTCTGTTTCCGGTTAACCCCTATCATTCTAAGAGTGTTTCTGACAGAGAATTGACGTTGTTCACTCTGTTTCAACAATTATATTGTTGCTTTGTATTTTGAAGTAATTTGGTATGGTTGATTCATTTATGACATTTGAGGTGTGTTTTGTAGTGTATGAGGTATTTATTCTTAGCTGGCATTGTAGGGTCAATATCGTGTTTACGTTGAAACTACCAGTTTTGTATTCTAGTATATTTAAAGTAGTTCTAGGCACTTATCATTTTTTGATAGATTTTCTTAAAATTTTGAAAATATATTCTTCATGATATTTTATAATTATAACAGGAATCTCAACGAATTCGTCCACACGGTTTATGAATAAATCGTGTTTAAAAATAACATATTTAACATGGACCTTGTGGAAAAAAATTTTTGCTGAGTCCGTAAAATCTTTTTTTATTTTTCTAATGGAAAAAGGAGTCGATAGATTCTAATAAAAAATTAGCAATGTATTATTTTATGCTTTTGGAATATTATTGAATTTTTTCATAATTTTTTACTTCATAGTTATAGAGAAAGATGATTTTTAATGTCTAAAAAGTGAATGAAATGACCTCTGTGAAGTTAGACCCTGCATTAATTCTTACGCAATTTTTTTCATTTCTAATGAAAAAAGAAACTTTTAGTTCTGAATCCAGCTAGAACTACCTTAAACATAGTACTTAACACTAGTACTACCAAACCAATAAAAATGTCTGGTACACAATTTTTTCAAAAGATTCTCCAAGTTTATATAAGAGTCAGAGAATAAATTTTCTACATCTATATCAATAAACATAAATCACCCAATCGATCAAATTTTCCGCCGCTTGATTCTCCCTTTTTCAAAGTACTTATTTAATTTATTAAAATATGATAGATATAATTTTTGTTTTGTAAGATAGACTTGGAATATTTACTGTATAGATTCGTTATTAATTTGAGGAATTTTGATAAAAAATTGAGAACAGGACGTTTTGACCGGTAGCTGTATGCTAATATTCGTATGGTTAATATAATTAATGTTAGCTAAGAAATAATACCTTTCTCTGTAACTCTTTTATCTTTGAGCCCATGTGACTTGAAGATCAACTGATCCAATCATTATATCTCTGTCAATCATAGTTTCTAAAACTGATATTACTTCTATAATAAGAAAATACTGTTTTTATCCACAGTCCAGCTAAGAATAAATTAAAGTCGTCGCTCGTGATATCAATTAGGAGCAATAAATGTGTTAAATTCTAGTTTGTCGATAAAAACGAACAAAATTATTCGCATGAGACCGATAGAAATTGCAAGTCTAACATTATGCATAGCCAGAGGCAGTAGAATTATCAGTTGAAATCCAAGATATTCCCAAAGCGGTGAAACTTTCGCGGCGCATAAGTCGTGCGTAACTTTGTCGTATAAATCAGGTACTTTAAGAAGGAAAAAAAGCAAATAGCACGTTCCAAGAAGAACGTTTATCCAGCAGGAGTCAAACAGAGCATAGTAACGTCACGAAGCTCTCGGTGAAGCTTCTCAGTAGCTTGATAAACGGTGAGAGGAGGAAAGACAAGAAGAGAATTTTCAAGAACGCGTTTCCGCAGGCGGACGTTAAATAGGAGGGAAAAAGAAACGCTTCATTTCCCGCCCGTTTATCGGCCGGTCGTTACTTTTTATTTTTGGCACACTTCCTACCCCGCGTTTTTCGTTTACCCCTCGCGAATTCTGGCAAATATCTCGGCGGAAAAAATCACCGCGAGAGCTGGATATTCGAGGCGGCCTATTGTCGTTCACGGTGAATGAAAATCGAGTGTCGCCGGTGAATTTGAACGAATGTCTTCGACACGATGGTCCCTCGTGATTGTCGTTTCACCCCATCGATGGGAATATCGAGATCGCACGAAATAAGGCGAAGTAATCTTTGATCGAATCGATTTGCGTGCGCTGTACTCGGAGGATGATCGGTGGAAGATGATACCAGCAGTTATTTCTAATAAATCATAGATTCTTTTAAGATTTGGTTTCTGAGGGAATCATTTTGAAAATGGCTGCCTAAATGGGAGATTCTTTTGATAGTATAGTGGCACTTTGACTGTGTTATGTAAATTGATTCGATCATCTGAAGTTACTTGTGTACTCTGCTTCAACATTGTAGCGAGCAAACAAGATGGCAGTCGATTGTTATTGGCTATAGCCTATGGAAAGTACTTTGTAGACAGATAAACAAAGTCAAGATACACTTTTGTTTGCGAAATTAGCGTAAGGTGATAATTGAAGTAGCAAAGGTAGCCGGAGGAAGCTTGATCTCTCCTAATTTCTCGCCTCCCAACAGTTGAGCTCTCAACAATACATCCCTCCATTATTTACAATATTTCATATTGGCATTATTGTATTATTTTTTGCATTATAAATAAAGTCCTGCCGATTATATATCTATTAGTTTCTTCAAAGCATCTGCCTGTAATGATGTGATTTTAACACTAGAACTACTGACTATTAATTCAGTACATTTAAAGATAATAGATAAATACTTCAGAAAAAAGAGAATGAAATTCGTAAGAAATTAAATTGATTTAATTTCTCTTATTTTACAAGGTAGATATAGAAAATTAAGTATGGCACAACCCCAAAACTTTGAGCAGCATTTAGAAAAGAATCAACACAAGTCATTTTGTCTTCCTTGGTAGATTGTGTTGACAGAAAAATTTTCACTCCAGTAAAAATGCTGAAACTCTCGAAATATCGTTTGAGTTCCACTCCAAACTTTGACAATTCACAAGCCACGTTAATTTCTCGCACCAAACATTCACGGAAAACCATTAAATCCCCAAGGATATTAATTCCATAATAAAAGGAGTTATTCCCAACGAAGGAAGCATATTCCAAGAAACTGATAAGATCGCTCTCATCGAGCTCTCCAACGTAGAAACGTAATCGAGCAATCGATTCGAGCCATCTTTAAAATAATTCACTCGACGATCAGACACGCCATCCAATTAGACCCTATATCTTAAAGCAGTTCCCCCAGTTTCGTCTCATTTTCGCCATTACCCATATACGCGTCGCTGTTTACCGTCAACTCGGCAATAGCCATTATTTCCGGAATATCTTCGACGGAATCGGCGCTGTATTGGGGGCCAGCACACCGGCGACAGGATTTACGGGTCTCGGAGAACCGGAGATCCATTAGAATTCGCGCGTGCACCTACAGCCGTATCGGTTTTGCACGCTGAGGGAGGGAAACCCCTCCGACTTGAATGTGCGCACTCGGAGAATCGTTAATAACGAGGTATAGGGATGTTGCTGCGATTCTTATATACTTTTGAATTGCGAATACAAGAGTAGATGGGTCGATTTTATAGTGTATAAGAGTGTGGGGATTTTATAAATCCTGCGTATTTTGAAAGATCCGCCATGAGACAATCGACGGACAAACAAACGATCGACGACGAAACGTGGACGGCACGAGGACGAAAGAACAGATCGACAGTAGATGTGCTTGACGACAGACGAGTTCGACTTTAGATGATAGTAGAGTAGACGAATAGACGATGTATAGAGTAGACGAATAGACGACGTATAGGGTAGACGAATCGACGACGTATAGAGTAGACGATTAGACAAACAAAATTATATACGATAGGCGCATAGAGAGGCTAGACGAGTAGACGAACAATTAGACGCGACTAGACGGATTTTATAGCATATTTTATTATTTGTTAGTCATAGTTAGTGTGTGTGTGTGTGTTTTAGAGAGTGTGCGTTCCCCATATTTCATAATACATCTAAGTTTCCACTTGTACATATTTTATCATTAAATATATTGTTCTCAATGTCCTACAATAGTTTAGGACACACTTAAGTATATACAAGGGAACGTCCCGAGGTGTCAATCACCGATTTTTATGAAATTTTAGAATGATATAGTTCTCGCGAAAATATTTGACCCGTATTGTTTTTATCGGCAACCGTCCACGTTAAAGGGGTGAAAACCACCCTCATTCCTTAATAATTCCTTAATAATAATTCTCACACTAATTTCACCAGCCTTAATTTCTAGTCTTTCAGGAAGTATTTGCGGCCAAGTGATCGGTCAGAAGAAGGTGGGATGTTAAAAAAATATCGGTCGGTAAAGTGTTAATAATCACAAAATTGTTATTATCGCTAAAACATATGTCATCGGTGACCCAATCAACAGCAAGTATATCAACTCCCATGTCCAAACCAACAAAATAAGAAAAATCTACGTTTAAGTGGCCGATAAAATAAGAAACAACAAGGTCTTCTTAACGTGCAGTAAACATATGACACACGAGTTCCTCCAAATTTCATTGTTCCACAAAAACCTCCAATTTCTCTTCTCCTATTTCCATTTCCACAGCTCCCACAATTTCCACATTTCTAGCCACACTATCCGTATTATTAACGATCCCCATGATACCCCACATAAGCAACGAGAGCGAGGGTGGCGGAAAACCATGGGACACAGTTGCAGGAAACCCTGCCGGCATACGGTGCGCATTTTCATCGAGCAAATAGAATTTGCGGTTGTCGGCTAGCACATGCGCTTGGATTTCATCTCGCGAAATCGTCATGCGGATCCTTTGATGTGTTCGAACTTCCGAAAGCTCGGATGAGATTGTCGAGGAGAGAACTAAACTTCGAGTAAGAGGAAAACGGAAAGAGAAAAGTGGGAGGAACGCAGCAACAGCAGCAGGTGCCTCCCTCGGTTTTACGAGCGGTCGCCAAAGGGCAGTATACCGGATGTCGTTTACATGCGAATCGCTCATCAGGGAGAAACTCTGCCATGGATAAACTCTAGATTTGCACGGCGGTCCGATCGTTCAGATTCAGAAACGTATGCTAACTTACCGATTTCACTCCCGTTTCGCTACAGCAAACCGTTCCTCGTTGCTGACGCGAAACGAATGGACGATTCTACGCTCGATAGATATTTTATTGCATGGACATTTTATTAGAGTTTTCTAGGATTTTCTTTTGGGCCGGGGAGGAGTTTGGTGTATTTAGATGACTCGGCTGGTTTGAATTATTGGAGGAGGGATTAGAAAGGATAGGCTGGTTTAAGATGGTTGGAGCACGTAGACTCGAAAGGGTAGCAGTATCAACATTTGTACTTGAGAGATAAAGGAGATGGATGAATTGACGAAATTTTTTCGGGTCGATTACAATTTGTTTTGGGACGATTAAGAAAGTTCCTTGAACTCGAATGGCCAGACAGGAATATTAAAAAAATTGGATCAACCTTGAAAGGGCGACTTTTTGCAGAAATTAGTTCCACACGCAATATGAATTAGCATCTAAATCAAACTCACTCGAATCACCCCTACGACGCAGACTCAATTTTTGTCCCAACCTGCACGCAAATCGGTGCTTAACAACATTTGACGCATTCTTCGCTACAATTCTAACAATAACTCTCAAGTTGTAAGTACCTACACTTTTCTCAAACCAAACTGAAATCCTCCCCAATTGAAAAACTCTGCTAATTGCACAAAATTCCAGCACTTCACAGATACAATTTTCCTAACAATTCTACCGTACCTATACAAAAAACAACCCTCTCTCATGGTGAAAATCCCTCGGCAATTCCCAAGCCAGTGTCCATCGATCATGGCACTGTCTTACGCTCAAGACGGATCGTCGACGGCCCTCGAAACACTGGGATCTCATTATCACCGTAGTATTCGCGTCTCGACGTGGAGGAATTTTTTTTTTCTGACGCTTTGAATTTCAAAGTCTTTCCCGTAACCAGGAAACACGGATACTGCTGGGAGTTATCGAAACTCGAGGGGAAATATACGTCAGGCGAAGCTCATCAGCCGAACGCGTATCCATCGTGAATACTAATGCCTGGAGGTCGCGAGGGTTTTCAGACGACTCCGACTTATTATAGTCGTACGAAACCCCCCTCTCTGCTTCCGTAATCTCGTGACCGTTCACCGTTCGGTGCTCTTTATATTATAGCCACAACGACCAGGGGACAATTCTTTTTTTCTCCCTCTTTACGGTTAGTTTTTCTTTACGCCAAGTACGCTTGCCTTTGTTACCTTCTACTCTCCGATGTCCAACCACCCTTTATGGCTGATGGCTATTCCGCGAAATAATGAGAAACTCCGCTATGTTCTGCGAGGACTTCGCTCGTGTGGCGGTTTTTCTTGTTCTTTTTTTAACGCGACTGTGCAAGTTGGTGTAATTGTCGCGAGCGAGGAATTACGAACGGAGTTGCAATGGGTATGATAGTGTGGGGAGGTTTATGAGTATTGAATGGTATTGATTGTTAACGGATAGGAAGAGACTGGTTTTATTTATGTCTTCCCGAGTCGAAAAGTCCAGCCTAAAAAGAAACTTCAAATCCTAGATTCTTTTGATTTCTTATTTGCCGCTTAATTATGTATACCATTTTGAACCTCAAAATCCTCAACTAGTGTGTCTACGCGCCTCAAAGTCCTGTAAATATGATTTTTAGGAGTTATACGGACTGATCAGGTAAAATTTTTATTCCGATTTAATCTGACATCCCCTAAAAATATTTCAGAAGTTCCAAGTCTGTCGATTCATATTCTAAAAATAGGGCTTTCAGGAGCAAGTAGGTATTAAATTATCATTTTATTCCATATAAATTCAAAATCTCCTAAAATCAAATTAATTTTTAGTATATTGAGAATTTTTTTGGACCTAGATCATTCCACTCCAATTCCAATCAAATTCTAAAACTCCTCATTATAGAATGCTGAGGATTATTTTGGGCTGTATGAAGCCTAAATTGATCCTAAACTAGGCAAAACTGGCAAAAAGTAACAAGTTTAGGGCGATTGTGGAATTAAAATTTGCATTCTTTTATATGTAACATATTTTTCCATATTCAGCCTAAATATCCTAAGTTATTTGGTAATTTAGGAGGATTTTGGGCTTAAAATTTTCGACTCGGGTTTTGATGGAACAATGAATGTTGGATGGTGGTGGCCAAAAATTTGTAATGGATTTGGAATTGTAAGAGATATTAGCTTACGGTAGGGAGTTAATTAGGTAGGTAAATTTTTGAGTGTATTTGAGGATTTTGTATCTGTCGGTGGGATTTTCTGTAGGTGGGAAATTTTTGTCGGTAAAGACTTTTTTAGGTGAGTGCCGAATTTATATTGTTGGCTGAATGAGGAAGCTTTGGTGTGCACATACATATAAACTGCGGATTTTTATGCATTTATGATAAACTTAAAACTATTAAAATACACAAAAAACGTGTAGTATAGAAATATGTATAAGATATTTTATTTGTTCTAACATTTAGAAAATAAAAGAGCCCTCTCCTTGGAATCTTTCTTGTTGGTCGCATTTATCAAACTTTGAATTTGCATGAACATCCGCAGTGTACATATATAATGCTAGAACTGCTGGTGTTAAATTTATTATATTTCAATATAATAGGGGGACCGGAAAGTAATACGATTTTTAATATTAAATTCAAAGAAATAAATCTGTAACAAGTTTTTATTTTTAAAGAATGATGTAATCAACCTCGTTGCCAACAACCTTTTGCCAATCTAGTATGCAAATTTTCAATGCTAATTGAAATCAATAGAATTTTGAGCAAAATATCTAGAGAAACGATGTTACTTTCCGGTCCCCCTAATAGTAAATAAGTGTTTTGGAGTAAGAGTAGTCAAATAGTGGAAAAGGTGATTAATTCAGTAATCTTTTGTTTATATGATGGACGTAGAATATCTAGCTTATGACTCTTCTATAAACTTGGACATTTTTTAGAAACCTAAGGAACCATCTAACGATCTTAGCAGTAGTTATAATATCAAGATTTTATTTAAAAATCCAAGTTGCCTTGAAAAATTATTTCAAATCCACCACTGCAAAGTTCTAAATGAATAATGAACAATTTAAAAATAAGCATGGAACATTAACTCTCCATAATTTTCAATTTCTATGATTCTATATTTCATAATCCGTCATATTCACATTCAATAAGAGTCCAAGACTCCTACGGTTATCTTGTTTGACCAAAGAGACGCAAATACACCTAACTACCGTCTTCAAACGTCCCATCGGTAGCCCTCACTCGTCGAACCCCGTGGTTTCTAATAAACTCGTCAAAATTCAGACGGCTAAAAATAAAAGACAAGATAAAAAGAAAAAGCAGAAAGACTAATGATAAACTCTCCCGAGAGGAAGAAAGATCGCAAGAGCAAATAGGCAGAAACGCCCGAATGATGGGAGAAGGAGAAGCCCGAAGAGACAGCGTGGTCGCGCGGGAGCAGCCACGTGCTTCGGAGCCGAGCGCCGCCGAGTACCAACGAACTTGGCCGAACTCGAGATTTCGTGTCGGAACTCGGGTGTCGGAATGCTTCAGCCCCAGTCGTAGTCGCGTGCCACGTACCGGTGGGTCATCGGGATCTCGGGTCCTTTAATTTCGTTTCCTCGTTCGAATTATTCCATTCCTTCGTATTACCATTACCCCATTCGTTATTAACGTTACATTAAAATCCAAATACGCGAGTGAGTTTCATCAAAGTGTCTCCAAAAGGACATCATCCATAACCGCACTTCGATCAGTGAGTTTTGTCGATCTTCACTACGCTCCGAAGCTGAAAATCGTAGACAGTGCTGCCGTCTTGGATACCGAGGATGTCCACACTATGATTCGATGAGAAATTAATACGCAGTACGCAAGATAAAAGGTATTTGTCATCGAGATTTCTATCGTAATGTAGTTTAACAATTAACGTACTACATTTTTACACGTAATCGAATCGAGACTTGCACGTATGTCGCGAATATTGTTTACGTTTCGTGTTGCGATTACATTCGCAAAGGTGCGCGAGGAAAAGGGTAGATAGAGATTCAGGGTCGACATTCTCTGAAGATGCGCCAATTAGTGAGCAAGTTTTTTCGAGTCTTTCGGTGCATAGGCACAAAGTACAAGCTCGAAGGGCTGTTAGTCGGTGCGGTGCCCTTTTGAGCGTATCTTGCGTTATGACTTTTAATTAGCTCGCATCCACAACCGTGTCGTGTTGAGATTAAAGCACCGCTGCGTGTGTTTACTGTTGCGTCTCGGTTCTCGTTTTTTGCCCTCTGGAATATTTCGAGTCAATGTGATTCACGAAGCTACGCGGATAGGCGATTCTTGTAAATGAAAACAGTGGTCCTCGTCGCGGCCGTTTGCAGATGTAAACACGGCGTCGTACGCGCAAGGACACGGCGGGTTTGCGTACGACTTCGTGTTTCTCGGAAAGGTAAAGGTCGTTTACGTTTAGCTCGATCATTCATAGAGTAGAAATACTACGTGGCAAATGCTTTGGCTTGCTTTTGGAGCAGAGTTATAGAATCTAAGTATGTGGATTCTTCTTCTGCATATTACGACGTGGGAAGAATACGAGTAGCTTTAGTGTTGATGCAGCAGATGTTTAATAGATTAAGTGACACAGTTTAGATGCCAAGCTGAGCTCCAGAATTTAGTTGTTAAGATTATTATTTTGAAAATCATTCGTTCTGGTATTCTTCGTACTTTTTAACTACAAGACTTGAAGATCTGCAGCTGAAGACATTTTGCAACATTTAGAAATATGTATAAAATTATGTATTCTGCGTTTATTTATTTGTTTATATTGTGTTTATATGATCCGACAATTCTAATTCGGCTAGCGAGCGGTGGAGTTCCTCGTTTTCAACCGCTTATTTTCACCATTTTGTTTTTGGAATCCCCATAACCACTCTCCTGAAGTGAACATTTCGCATAGTCGTTTCTTTTAGGAAACTGAATTTTTGGACTTCAAGAATGAAATGGTGGAAATAAGTGATTGAAAACGAGAGGCTCCGTAGATCGCTATCCAAGTTAGAGTTGTCGTACTACACCTTCATCCTGCTAATTACCAGTCTACTTAATTATGATATAAGGCAGAAAATTCCTAGTAGTTATGATAGCTGAGGATACAATGACTCAGACTTCAATCACCTATAAATTTTTTCTAATTTATTATTTAATATGTCATTGCGTCGCTGGTTGGAAATCCAGCTAAAACAGTAAATTCTGGATAAAATTAAAATTGGAGAAAAATCATGGACTTACAATCATTGGCCTAACTTCAAATCCCTTTGTCACCTCTGAGAAATGTTTCTTTAGTTATTATTTAATATAGCATAGCATTGCTAGTTAGAACCTCACCTAAAACAGTAGATTCTAGGTAGAATTACTACATCAGTTACATTTGAAAAGTAGGAAATAAAATTGGAGCAAAATCTCAGACTTCCAGTTAGAGTCCCCAAGTTCTCAAATCCTTCATCTTCTAATAAATTTTTTCTAATTTATTATAAAATATATATTATAAAATACCGTTATTATAAATTTATTATCAAATAACATTGACTCGCTGCCTGGAAGTCCACCAAAAACAGAAGATTCTAGGTGAAATTACCATACCAGTTAATTCTGAAAAATAGGAAACAGAATCAAAACAATTCCTCGATTTATAACTAATTATAAAGCCCGAGTTCAAAACCCTACATCACCTCTTAGAAATATATTCTCAATTATTATTCAATACATCACGACTCCATTAGTTTCGAGCCAACCTCACGTCGAAACACTTCGAACAAACTAAACCAAAAAATTGACCTTTCCCCAATCCCCAATACTTCAACCTTATAATCCGACATCGAACTCTACGTCCACAAGAATTCCTCCGTTCCTCCTCAGAAACTCAACAACTCGATCCTGAAGACGTGAACGTGGAACTTGTACCACGCCGATTCCGTCGTCGAAGACAAATTCCGGGCGATCTTTCCAAAGAGAGAGGGTTCGTTATCGTCGACCTCATCTCTGAGAGGAGGTTCGTCCAGGTTTGCCGGGAGCATGGAATACGGATCTTCTTGGATCTTCTACACCCGGCTTTATCTCTCCTCTTCTCCGCTTACCCGTGGTAGGATTACTTTCCCATTAGGATCTTGTCTTTGGAGGACAAATAGGCGAAATTTCGAGGCACCGATGGCACCCCCTCTCGCGAAACGCCATTTTTTTTTTCTTTTCCCTTCCGTGAATCCATCTTATCGGACCACGAACGACGATCCCTTGTTCTCGTCGTTTGGAAAGGCTCGTTTTAATTCCAGGAAATCGGCCGGACGGAAAAGTCGTCCTTTATTCTTCGGCAGAATCGCGAAGGAACGAATGTTCCTGTCAGGATTGCGCGTCGCGTATTGGTCCGGAAGGACGAACCTTCGACTGGCTCGTAGGTACATAGTTTTGGTGGAAAAGTAAGATATCGTGGTGGTTGTAGGTTTTCGTTGTAAGGGTGGATTTAACGGTGGAACTATCGGCGGCTAATCCGGTATTGATGTATTGGGTAATTGGAAGGAGAGGGACGGAGACGAGGAAGAAAATTGAGCGATGTAATTGATGAAATTTTGATGTCTAGAGAGAGATATATATATATAGAGATACCTCTGTATAGATATAGAGTTGAAAGTTTCTGAAGAAATTACTGAGCAGCCGTTTTGCAATTTATTTAACCCTTTAGCCTAAACTGGGATTCGTAGCGCGGAAAATGGAATAAGACATTTTGAAGTCTTTCAAAAACTATTAAATCGACGATATCAGTCGGTCACGAAACGGTCTCATTATTTCTATACTATTAATATTACATTCAGTTCCACGAAATATCATAAATCAGTGAAAACTTTTGATTTCTGGAATTAATTTTGAGTCTCTGCCCGCCCCGTCGGAAAAGAAATCGTAGCTCAAGGGGTTAATTTTGCGAGACTAGTATGAAGTATGAGACAAAGACATTTTTTACATTTTTGAAGATTTTACTAATTGTAAGAATATATCTACTCGATTGCCTATACGGTCTTTCTTTTCATCTATTTTTAACAATCAGGACTTTTTTTCTCATTCCACCCCTGCTACCATTTCGACACTAGAACTATCGGCACTAAATCTATTATATTTCAATATATTAACTCTAGAACTACCAAACCAGTCAAAATGACTGGTACACAATTTTTCTAAAAAATTCTCCAAGTTCATAGAAGACCCATGGAACAAAAATTCTACGCCCATCACAAAATACATAAATCACCGAAATGATCATTCTTTCCGCCACTCGATTCCTCTTTTTTTAAAGTACTTATTTAATATATTGAAATATGATAGATTTAACGCCGGTAGTTCTAGTGTTAAATACGTATTTTAGAAAAAGAGAAATCAAGAGGCAGAAAAGGTGATCGATTTGGCAATCTGTATTTTATAAGATCAGAATATCTATTCTGTAATTGTCTTATAAACTTTGTACACTTTTGGAAAAAATTAGGAACGAGTAATTTTCACTTGCTTGGTAGTTCTACTGTTAATTGTTCTGTTTGTGTCCACCGTGCAATGCTAAACAGTTGAACTATGTAAAAGATTTTTGGTAAGAAAATCTATCGACCGATTCAAAATACTTCTACTCAAATAACTGGCCACATGCCGTTACTTATCATCTCCGATCAACAGAGCATCGAGTTCTAACAATGTCTTCGAGAACCGTCGACTTCGAGTCGTCGAGAAACGACCTGTAGCTATTACTGTCATCGTTCACCTGTCATCGATCAACAACGTACCGATATAATCGCATCAGCGGGATATTAATATCTATGTTGATACGATGTACAGTGTTTTTGACCCTCCAAAGGAGATTTCAATTTTTCTCTCGCTCTCATCCTTGATCGTTCCATGCTCCGCCCCGTGAAGACGGCGTTTCGCGTCGGTAAGAGAAATTCGCAATCTTCTTCGTGCAAAATTGCCGTCCAAGAGCATTAATCTCGAACGGAGTAAATCTCAATTTATCCCGGGAGTCGCGGCCATTTAGTTCGTCCTCGTCAACTTTTATTTTTCATCTACTCCCCGTGACAATCGTAACTTCTTCAACCGGCTGTGCTCGTGGCGAAATTACAGCTTTCACTCCTTCTCCCTTTCATGCTTTTTCTTCCCTTTTCTCCCTTGCTTTTTCCTCCTCATCTTCCTTTCTTCCCACATTTCTTTCGTTTTATCGGTTTCGCTTTCGCTGTCTCTCTGCCCTCTCGTTATCTCTCATCCTGTCCTTTTTTCACTGTACTTGTCATTCCTGCATCTTCCTGTTTCCCGTTTCAGTTCTCATCATCTTTTTTCTCTCGCTGCATCTTCGTTGTTGACAGTATTGTTTGTCTCTCTTATTTTGTATTTTAATCTTCGTCTTTCAAAATCTCTCATTTTTTTTTACTACCACGTAGTCTCTCTTTTATTCTTCTTATTTCTATCATGCTCTCTGACCTTTTTTTCTCTCCTTACCCTGCATTTTCCACTTATTTTTCCCTCTCATTGTACCCTGCCTCTATATCTTTCTCTTTAATTTTATCTACCTGTTTCGAACTTGTTCTCTTTTCTTCCTCCCTCTGTTTGTCTCAATACCTCTTTTTGCTCACCAGACTTGATTTGTTTGTCTCTGTATTTGTATGTATCTCTCAAAACCTCATTATTTTGTCTTATTGTCTCTTCTTTGTATTTATTTCATACAAATATATAATTCATTCTCCCCTCTGTTTTATTTCATCTACCTGTTTCATACTCTGCATTCTCTGCATTCCTCTCACTGACCTCCCACAGCGTGTCATTCGTGTCTCTATATATCAGTACTCTTCTCTCAGATCCATTTTTTCTTTTCTCTTGCTACCTCTTTCTCCCTCTTTCTCCCTTTTTTCATCTCATTGTCCTCTCACTCAAAGTATCTCTCTTTAATTGGATCTACCTTTCTCACTTTCTCCATGTTCTTTCTCTTCGACTGTTCTTTTTCTCTTTCTACCTATCACTTTTTATTTTTATCTACCTATTACACCTTGACACTCTTCTTTCTCTCTTCCTCGCCTCCCTCGGTGTCCCTTGTTATCTCACTTCGACTCTTTCTTTCTTTCTCTAACTATCACTTTTTATTTTTATCTACCTCTCTCACCTTATCTCCTTTTTTTCTCTCACTGGCCGTTCTTCGCCCCTCTCTTTCTCTCTGCGCGATTCGCGCGCGAGCGTACACTCGTTGAGAATAATAGCCGGCTCATCAGTCGGAAATGAATGCTTTAGATTACTGCGATAAGCCGGTAAGCGTGAACCGTGCCTTAGATCGTAATGGCCAGCTTCCCGGGCGCACGGAGACCCCGTGGTTGACGACTTCGTAACCTGGAGATTCGTCAACGTCAGACCCCATTAGCAGCAGCCCCTCGTCTGCCGTCGACTCGCTAATTCCCTCTTACCGGTGGAATATGCCTCGCCAAAGACATCCGCCGACGACATCCACCGTCATACGTGTCGCCGTAATTACATCTCGCGAATCTGGTGAAGATGAAACGCGGAAAAGTAGTATTGTCTCCCTTACACCTCGCTTCTCTGTCTGTTGTACTAGTAGTAGAGGTTTACCGAAGGAGTTATGTCGAGCAAGGTGGTAAAGATTCGAATTCCTCAGATGAGGTTACAGATGTAAGTCCGAGTTCAATTTTTGTCTTTGTAATTTTTCTCGTATTATACGTAATATACAGACTGCGGATTTTTATGCATTTATGACAAATTAAATACGGCTAAAATATACAAAAAGGACATAATATAAAAATGTATCTAACATATCGAAAGTATGGTATTTGTTGTAATATTTAATGAGTGCAATAAATCCCTTGATAGGTTTTCCTGTCTCACCTGCATTTGTGAAACTCGAAATTTGCATAAACATCCGCAGTCTAGTAATATATCATGGCCTCTGGGTTTTCGAATCCATTTGATTATTGTGTAGTACCCCTTTAAGAAGAAAAAATTCTTTCGAGTCGAAGGAGTGAAGTAGGCTCGAGCGAGATATCTTAAGTTTACGTTTAACCCTTTGCACTCCTATGTCGAGCTACACTCGACACAGCTTTTTGTGACACTTATTTTATCATATACTAATTATCGACTTTTCGAAATCAACAATAATTTTGCATTTTAACAGGAATACACCGCAGTATCTACAATTGTTCCTAGTGTTAAATAAAAACGAATTATCAACAGTAGACAATTTTCCGAGATTATATTTGCTTATCTGACAAAAAGTTAATAAAATAATTCGGAGCGCAAAGGGTTAATCTAAACAACTGTGCTAGCGACTGCCGTTGGAGTTCGTTTTAGGCAGTTCGTTTCGAGCATCTATGTGAGTCGGATGCGAAACTTATTAATATCTTTATTCACTATTATTAATATCATTCTTATTATTCATTATTCATTATTATTATTACTGTTATTATCATTGTTATATTATAATACTCAATATTTTTCATTTATCTAAATATATATACTCTAGTTTTGTTTTTGTTAATTTGTGAAGTGAATTTATTGGCTATTTAATACCCCCTTACTACAATTGAAAGAGTAGA
The DNA here is from genome assembly GCA_910591515.1 of Cerceris rybyensis. Taxonomy (NCBI): domain Eukaryota; kingdom Metazoa; phylum Arthropoda; class Insecta; order Hymenoptera; family Crabronidae; genus Cerceris; species Cerceris rybyensis. The sequence goes on from OU342790.1 coordinate 16,028,815, forward strand.
TCCTAGGTCCAGTAATTACCACTGATGAAGTGGAAATAGAATCATGTACTTTTTCTCGCGAATCTGGCAAAAATAATATGCGGAAAAGTACTGTAAGAGCCTTGGCTTTTCCCTTTTTGTCTACTAGTAGTAGAGGTGCATCGTGGATACTGTATTAGGTAAGGAGGTAAAGATTCGAATAATCTGTGAGCACGAGTTCAAATTTTCTCTTTGGAATTTTTCTCGTATTATTACGTAACGTATCATGGCCTCTGTGATTTCGAATCCATTTGATTATTGAAAGAGTAGATCCTAGGTGCAGTAATTTCCACTGATGAAGTGGAAATAGAATTATATACTTTTTCTCGCGAATCTGGCAAAAATGATACGCGGAAAAGTACTGTAAGAGCCTTGGCTTTTCCCTTTCTGTCGTACTAGTAGTAGAGGTGCACCGTGGATGCTGTATTAGGTAAGGAGGTAAAGATTCGAATAATCTATGAGCACAAGTTCAAATTTTCTATGTGGAATTTTTCTCAAATTATTACGTAATATATCATAGTCTCAGTGAGAAACAATTTCTTTTTAGAATCCATTTGGGTCTGGAAACAGTTGGTCCTAGGTGAAGTAATTATAACTGTTGAACTGGAAATACAATTATTTTCCGTTTAGTTGAACATGGAATTAAAAGCTGGGGCTTCTAATTAGTGGCTCGGATTTCAAATACTCCTCTGCAGTATTTTTCCTAAATTATTATTTAACGTAGTACAGCCTCGGAGGCTCGGAAGCTCCCTAAAACAATAGGTTCTGGGCGATGTAACGGTAACCGTGACTGTAGAATTTTATTCTTTCTGTTTGAATTTCGAATTGAAAGCTCGGTCGCCTAATTAGTAGCTTGGAATTCAACAGCTTCTACGTTACCTTTGTCATATTTATCATAAGTTGTTATTTAATATATTATCATATCGGTGGATCGAAACCCAGCTATAGCAGTGTGACTTAAAATTCGGCAAAATAACCACAGCAGTCAGAACTAAAATACAAATAAATGACAGCAGTGACCATGTCCTTCGAGACTTTGAAAATATCCACAGCGTCCAAGTCTCCCTTGAGATTTTATTTTTCGAGCTTATATAGAACTTTATTAAAAATTAGAGTTTCCCCTTATTTAGCGTGAAAATAATGGTACAAAAATTTTTAGATTTCACTAATTTATAGTAACAGTCTTTTTTTAGCCCTTATTGAATTTTATAATAAATTATATCGACTCGCCAAGTTTTTTTACTCCTAAGAAAAGTTTACTCAATTTTCTTAAACGATTCCAAATCTTCCTAAAATCGTACATCTTAGGCATTGAAAATAAGCACAAAGTTCCAATTTTTACTCTCACAAATTGTCCTCCATCGCTCGATACGACCAACTAAATTGCATTGCAATTGAAGGTTGCAAGAGGAAAAAAATGAGTTTTTTGGGGAATCGTAATCTCAGAAGTGTAACTCGGGTCAGACCGTGTGGCCCAAATTGCAGTCGCCTTGAAATGATGCTTTCTTGCGTCGCCGGGGATCTCAAAGGATGTCTTTTTCATTACGATCGCAAACGGAGACTGTAATCCTCGTTTGAGTCGTTTTTCTCGCTGTTACGCGTCGACGTTGCAAAGAAACTCGCGGGACTGAGTTCACCGATTTTAATGCAAGGACGCAGGGTGCCGAGGATATTAAATTGTCGTTCGCGACGGTGAGGTTCCCGTTTTACTCTCTGAATGTGCGATAAGTAAATTTAAAAGAGGTTGTAGAAAATGCCGAATACTTTATGCTTTCGTAAGCGATAAACTTACTTACTTTGTGAGGTGAAAAGAATAATTTTAGATTAGATTTCTTGTGCAGTGAAGGAATGTTAATTGCGACAGGAGGATTTAAATACTTATTTTTTTTAAACTTGTAAGTTAGAATGATTACGTGGCTATTACTTGTTGCAATTTTATATGGGTATTTGATTTTTGCAGCTGTTGATAGTTCTCGGTCCCCAAATTGAGAATGAGTTAATGACGCCCACGAAACTGACTGAAGGAGAGACTCCATTTTCCAAAATAGAGAAATATAACCATTTGCATTTTTAGTAAATTGATGTTAATTACAATTAATTATTTACTTATCGTTGCAAATTATTTTTCCAATTTGTCGTCAATTAAACTCTTGCGCTCCGATTTAAATGTTTCCTGTGCGTGGAATAACTGCCGCATTAATTCCAAAAATCAAAGTTTCTTTTTCATTTTGAAACTTTCGTGCAATTGAACATAGTATTAATATTATAGAAATAATTATATCATCTCGTGACACACTGACAGTTTCATTGTATTAGATTTTGAAGAACTTGAAAATTTCCTACCCATTTATCTTACAACAAGAGTCACTCGTTATTGTAGAGCAAAGGTTAATTCAGCTATCGATTCTCAAAGTCAAAATTACTTTGAAACAATGTTAACTATGACCGACACATTTCAAACGTTTTTTTAAATATGTCACCCATAATTCAGTACACACCGCAAGAAGTTAAAAATTGTAACAAACAATCCCATAACCAATCAAACTTATAGAAACCGGAATAGAAGTGCAAACCTTTTCCTTTTAACATGCAAGGAAGCATAGCAATCTCGAAGATAGAGAGCAATAAAACCAAAGCGAATAGGCGTCTCGCGGCTTTTGAATTTATCGCGGAACCTTTAACAGCGCTGAAACAAACGCCATGGTTGCGTTCATCGTTTGTCGCTCGGTTGCGAGATAAAGCTTAATTTAACACCGCAACGTTCTGTCCGAGTGCTACGCCATGAACCATGGCCACCTTAAACACGCGTTCTAAGTCCGCTTCCCATAAAATCGTAAAGTCGGAAGCCGAACCCCTTTGGACATTGATTTTTCGACCGTCTTTCATTACAGTTCTGCTTGCTGTACGTTAGAAAGATAAAAATCATTTATTCTCATCTACTAAACTAAACTCAACTCAGTATTTCAATAAATGAGCTGTTATTTTTGAAAGTGGTATAAGTCCACTTTTAAAAAAAATTAGTTAATAGCAATTTTTGTAAGATTTAGACACCTTCTCTCCATGTTTATAATTATAAATTCATGGGAGTACGATTTTTTCATAAAGTAGATAAAAGAATTTTGGTTTTACAATGTTATCGCAAAAATCTTTTTTTTTGAAAGTGGAATAAGTCCATTCCTAATAATTATAATTAAAAGAGCACTCTTATTCTTATTATTAAGTTATATATTATAACTTCACTATGCCAACTGCAAAGGAAAACTAAGTTTAAAATATAAATTTTTGAATTTCTTGTTATCTTAACGAAGTAATTTACATTTTTCACTTGTTCATTTATATCGCCTTTTTAATATAACTGAAATTAACTCTTAATAAACTGGGTTACTCGTGTTTTTAAATGTCTTAATTTTAATTATTATTTTTGACATAAAAGTCCATTTGAGTAAAGCTAATGTACATAAAAATATGGACTTAAATTTACTCTTGTTTTTATTTCTTATAATATGTTATTTTCGAAAGTGGTATAAGTCCATTTGGAGTTAAAAATATCGTTTCTTTTTTTAAATAATTTTAATAATTATTATTTCATAATACTATTTAAAAGGTGTATAGTGTTAAAAACGTCACTCGAATAGATTAACGTTTGCCAATATTTTTAAATTAACTCAAAAGCAAACCCTTAAATATCTCGATACATGAAGAAATAGACTTATACCACTTTCAAAAATAAGAGCTCAAATATTCCCAAAACAAAGAATAACATAATTTGAATTGTAAATCGAGAAATATAAAACATTACTACATAAATATTATAACATGTTTTATAATTTTGAAAATGACAAATTATAGATGCAGTGATTTGAAATATAGCAGGTTCCAAGGAATAATAGTTTTGTTGTGAATTTAAGAGTAGAAACAAGTTTCACAAAATGTCGCAAAGATGTTGCAAGTATCACGCGCTTAAGATTCAGCGTGAGGACTCGGAACAAATGTAAAGTGTCTCCGCTGGAGTAACTACATTTTTGCGAAACTTTTACGCTGTGTGTTTTATAGCCCATGCTGATTTATCATCGATGTAAAACACCATCTTTACGTGCACTCAGGCATTCGAGATTCAACGCCAAGTATGCGCAAGAAGTTAAAAAGACCCGGGCAACTGTCCTATCAGAGATTTCAATGGCATTTTAACGGACTAGACTCCAAGTTGATAAACGCGCGTTGAATAAAGTTTCTGTTACTTGAAAGTTTTCATAAAGTTAAAATTTATAGACTTTGTGACTCTAATTACTTTTCAAATTTTTAGAGAAATTAATGATACTATAGAGTGTATATATAAATAATATAGAGAAGTGATGAATAGAAAATTAATTTTAAAATTAACTTTCAATCAGTGTGCTCAAGTTCAACTCTTGCGTCACCTTTGAAAAATTCTTTCGCAATCAGTATTTAGTATTAGGGGTGCCAAAAAGTAATCAAAAATTTTCTTTTGCTGACGAAAAACATTTATTTATTAAAGAAATCTTAAATACTAATCAACAAAATAATTTCTATAATTTCCAACACTTTTCTCCAGTACAAAGGTAGTTGTTCGATTCCCTTTTTAAACAAGTCCTTCGATTTTTTTCTTGTAAAACGTTTCCAATTACGTTTTCACGTCTCTAATTTTGATTAATTTTCGGTACCCCTAATATATAATTTCTTAGGTGGATCGACGTCCATTTTAAACAATAGGTTCTAGTCAAAATGAAAATCGTGCATAATTCTTTACAGGATTTCAGAAATTTGAATTCCTTAGACAGCCAACTTCTTAACTATCTTAAATAAATTTATATTTCCTGTATAAATTCATTTCAACGCGTTTACACAGTTTATGTATACTATGTTTATTTATATTCAGTTGAATGAAAGTTCCTAAAAAAATTTCATCAGCATTTAAGAAAACATTTCACCATTCACCCTCTAGCAATCTCCTCGTTAACCCTTCCTTACATTCATACGTAAAAGCATCTTCAAACATCGAACCCCCGTAAAGTTTTCCTGAAAGCAAAGCGACTTTGTCCCGTTTCGCGCCGTGAATTATACGAGAGCGTTAGAAAGCCTCGAAAGTCGACGGGCAGGTTGAAAATATTGCGTCTGGACGGTTTAGAAGTCGAGGTTGGCGTGCATGCAATAGGAGGGAGTGTAAAGTGTACATAGCCGGGACGGAAACCTTAAAAATATCCATCGAAACGAATGGCAGTGCACCAGTGTTCCCGAGACTCCGAGTCGCACGAAAATAGAAGTCCAACGCGCGATCTTTGAACGATCTCCCCCCCTTTTCGTTCCCCGATAGGACGAAGGACATATTCCAATCGCTTTTCCTTTTGTAAACTCCCTGTGAACTTGTCTGCATGACGGGATATTATTAGACGTGCCAGAATCAGGGGGCCAAATGAAGCTGAGACTCTGACGTTCGTTTGAGACATTTCGTCTGATGGATAGATCGGTGTTTTCGTTCCGCTTTGTGAAAGGCTGATGAGGTGAATTTTTTTAGGATTAGAAAGACTAGAAATTATGGCTGGTGAAATTAGTGTGAGACTTATTAAGGTGTGAGTCTAGAATTGACATTAGTGTTATTAAATTTTTAAGATTGAGGTAGAGAATGCTGCCAAGGATATTGATGATCGAGGCTGCATTAACCCTTGTCCTACGACTTCTTTTGTGACTGCTTTCACAATGACGTAAAATTAAATTGCTGAAGCAAAATTTGGTTAATGATTTTGATACGTTGTATAATTTAACGTGATATTAGTATTATAGAAATCATTTCGTCATGTCGGGTCTCATTGATATTCTCAATGTCATAAGTTTTACGAATTTTGAAAATTTTCTATTCCATTTTCTACATCACTAGTGTTATACTTTGTTGTAGGCTAAAGGGTTAAGTTCGGTGAAGTTTTAGAGAATAAAAGTTCGTAAAAATGTGTAGCTTCACTGCTTGGTGGAAAAATTGCGACATCTGCAAGTTAAGATTGTCTTAATCACAAAATTCTTAATTTTGTGTGGACACTTCGGAGAAAAAGATAATTGAAGTTGATAGATATTAAGTACTTAACTAATTCTTCTCTTAATACCCCAACCAGAATATTAAAATTCTATAACAATGAATTGTTTATACTTTTATTAAAAAATAACACTAGGTGATGCAATAAACAGTTTAACACTTTCCCGACCAGTACTTTTTTAACACCCTACCCCCTTCTGATCGATCACTTGGCCACAAATACTTCCTTGATACAGATATCTATTCGAAAATTACAAATTTTAGTCACTGAGTCCTTAACACAGGTAATCGCAATGATGAATGATAATTTATTAATTGGAGTGGCAATCAATTAATAAGTTAAAAGTTCGGATGCGTTGGGTCCGAAAAGCCTAAAAACACTAAACATACCAAGGCGGTCATAATGACCGGTTCTCAATTTTTTCAAAAAACTACCTAAATTGGTAGGAGTGCCGTGAAGTAAAAATTCTACTTCTACCATATAAAGCCTAAATTAGTTAATTAACTAATCGTTTCACTTCTTGATTTATCTTTTTCCAAAGTACTTGTTCAATAAATCTAAATTTTAGTAGATATAACGTCGGTAGTTTTAGTGTTAATAGGCTTCCAGTCGGTAAAGTGTTAATAAAAATTTCAAGGAACCAACAATTTTGATAATTGGCATCCCAACTCCTAATCCCCCATTAAATCCCGCAAAATTCTCCAATTAAAGTGCTCCATTAATCGCATTATTCTCAACGTTCTCCAAACAAACAGTTCATTCTCCTAAACGACCGTCGTAAAATCGATTGTTAGAAACGCGAACGTAGTGAATTTTAATATCCTTCCACAAAGGAGGCCCATGCACCTCGTCGTTTCTAATCTTCCGCAAACATCGTCCTGGACACGAAACGTGACTCATTGTCATTGATACATCGCAATGCGTATTTTGTTTAACCACTTTGTCGTTGGTAATTGGATCTTTCGTATTTGTCGATCCAAGCTGAATTTCGTGCGAGAATCCCTTGCCACGGTCTGTTACCCACCCTCTTTCTCTTCCCTGTCTTCGACGATGCGACTAAGTTAAATATTTGACACGATATTTCTTTTTTGTTCTTCTTCTTCCCGCTTTGAACGGTCTCTCGTTATCCCAATCTTGATGAAACGACGTTCCAATTTCGCTGTTTTCCTCTGGATTTAGTGTTTTCTCTTTCGCGACGAATGGCAGACTCTTTATGGCTGTTGAATGGGTCATTCGATCTTACTTGTTTGAGGAATGTAATTAAGATGGAGCGTAATATTTTCACTGATGAGATACACAATAGAAAACGATTTGTCTATAAAACTTGGAAGATTTATTTGTTATATGGGCCTGTGAGATGATTAGGAGTGTCCATTGGCTTCGTGAATCAGTCAGAAAGATAATAATGGGAGAAGATACAATTTAAAAAAAAAATAGATTATTTTGTTATATTCTCTAGTTATTGAAATATTCCAAAAAGTGCATTTTCAACCATCAATCTGCAACTTAAAAAATTATGGTAGAATAAAGTAGCTCCCACTACAAATAAAATGTTAACGACAACACCCGAAAGATCAAACTTCGAGGTAGTTTAACCCGTTGCCGCACACTTTTAATTTAACGGTCATGCTCAGAAACACACACGAAAGTGTTCCAAATTGTTATAGTATAACAAATCGCACAAAAAAGTAATTGATATGTTATCTGGAATGTTACATCTTTTTTTCAATGTATTACTGAATACTTAACAAATAAACGCATTAGTACACTTCGTACTAACGATGTTCCGTTTTCATTAATAAAATTGTGCAGAACGACTATAGCCGTCATTGACCTATATATCGCCCAAATTTGAGCGGCTATAGCCGTCATTTGCGACAACGTGTTAACCAGTTAGCTGTGTTTGACAAGTATACTCGTCATGCGTAAAAGCTACCACTGGTTATTTAAATTGTAATCTTGACGAAAACTAAAATATATTCGTAAATTTTAAGATGTTTGGAATATTTTGAGGCCATGCCGGAATAGAACGAATAACTAAAGGGTATAAATAATTTGAAATAGATTTATGCTCATCTGTTGATTTTCGTGACCCAAAATTCAAACGAATTTTCGTCACAGTTAACTGGTTAAAAGTAGTACATCGATTCGCCTTGCAGATCTGTAAAATCTCCCCCCAAAATGCCAAAACAGCCTCGTTTTTTCCCCAATAGAAAATATTAACTCAATTACCTACGGCAATGATAATCCGCGCAAACGCATTCCTTTATTTCTACTTCAACGATTTCGCACGAATTCGGACAGAAAGAAGAATAGGGTGCGTTTGAAGGATTCCCAATTCCCAGACGGGTTCCCTTGTCAGTGTGCCGGTTTTCCTTGATTTCTCGATTTTCTTCGACGACACCTTCGCGCACCAGGGTAAATATTTGATGTGATTTTTCTTCCCCCTCTTCTCCATTGCGTCCAACTGCCCCTCCGGTGCGCACCCTTTTCCCTTCCATCACGGATTTTTCTTCTTCCCGCCGACTTAGCACGTTTTCAATGATAATCCCCCGTACACGTTCCCCCTCTTCGTTTCCCCATACCCGAGTTCGGTTTGTTAAACTTTCACGTCGACTTTGTCGCTTGCCCTTTTTCTTTTTCATATTTTTATTCCACCTTTTTTGTTGTATTTTTTACGTTTATTCCCCCTGCTTTCTTGCTTTTTTTCTCATTTTTGTTCCATCCTTTTTTCTTCCTCGCGTCGATTTTCATTTTTCTTCCATTTATAATAGCTCTGCCTAGAAAGAAAAAACTGCAGAAACCTCTGTCTTCTTACAACCTCGATTTTTCATATTTCCGCCGACTTGGCATATCTTCAACGATATTCCTCCATTCAGATTTCCCTACTTTGTTTCCTTTTGTGCTCTTTCGGTTTGTTAACCTCTTACAGTGCGATTTTTTTCGTAAAAACAAAAATTATTGAATAAACTAGGTGAGGAAATAAATCTTTCAAAAAGAAATTTTGCACTTTTTTTTCTCTTTTTGCTTCTGCTTGCTCCCGTTGTTTGTAAAGCGGAGGAAAATCATGGCGCACGTGACGCACCTTCGAAGGGAAAATACGACGTCTTAACCGTTTCAAGGGGTGGAAAAGTATGGGGGTGTCGCGTGCGCATATGGTACATGTATCATTGCCGCGGAGAACGCAGAGGTTCTTCCGCGTTTATCTACCCTCGTGCTCGGTTACTTGAGAATAAAATGGAACGATAAGAACGGCCTGTCCACTCTATATAGATAATGCTCGTGAAAAAGAAGAAATTTACGGGTTTTCCGATTGCCGAGGTGCGTGAAATGTTTCGGCATCGTGAACGTTGCCGAAGAGACTTTCTTTTTAGAGTAAAATTAAGGGGTTGCTTCAGAAACCTCTGTTTTAATGCCGGCCATTGCCCGCACTAAATTTTTTGCAAGTTTCTGAAAATGAATCTAGATTTTTCTAGATTTTTGAAAAAAATAACTCTTTGGCCTGCGATTTCTTTTCTGACTGGGACAGAAATCTTCTTTTCTGAATTCTTGAAATCAAAAGTTCTCACTGATTTCTAATATTTCTCATAATTTCATGTAATACTAATAGTATAGAAATAATGAAACAGTTTCTTGACTGGCTGAGATTTTAAATTTAATAGTTTTTGAAAGACTTCCAAATTTCTTATTCCATTTTTCGCGCCAGGAGTGTCACGTTGTTGTAGCCTAAGGGTTCAGTAATTCCAGTTACGAAAGTTTCATAAAACATATTTAATAGGTTCGTTCTTCTTTTGAAATATATATATAAATATCACTCTGTACTGTAACAGAAACCAAATTTCCGAAAGAAGATCAAATTGTATAACACAGTCTATGCTTACTCAATTCACTCTCTCTCAAATTAAAATAAAACTCTTCAAAAATCAGAACAACATTCATTGATTAACAATCTTCCTCACCAACATCATTTCACAAAACAAAAAGAAGGAGTCAACGACAAAAAGACTACTCTCTCCCCGAAAATTGTTCCATCCCTGATCAGATTCATTCTATCTACCTACAAAGCACCAACGTTCAAAATTCTTCCCACCCCCAAAAGGAAAGAAAACCACCAAAGAAATAAGCATATTCCAATAAACGAACCGCCCACCGAAATCTCAACATATTTCTCCGCAGAATCCGAATACTCCGTCTTATCTTCCATCTGCGTAACCCACCCCCATCTCCTTTCTTTCACGCAGGAGACAATTTCAGTAAAATCGAACCCCACAGTTTCAACGTTCTTCTCTCCGGAGTATCGTTACGGTTCTTCGCGAGACGCAATGCGAATTTCGATTCGCGTTTTACATATCCGAGAGACGGTGATTGCAACACATGGGGCACTCCTCGAGGAGAAAATTTGATGTACTAACCGTTTCGAGGGTTATGAGGACACATAGGGTGACGCTGTCTCGCATCTGGTGCACGTATCGTCGCGATAAAAACACGCCATGTATGGCAGAGAGGGGTAAAACGGAGGAACAAGTGCGGTAAATCACGTGAACGGCAGAAAGACGATCAAAGGGAACCTTCATGGTAGACTGCAACCCTTGAAAAACGTTTCGTGGTTCCTCTGAGATTGTTTCGTTCGCCTTTTTTTTAAGGCAAATGGAAAGGGGTGGAACTTTAAACAGGGGTGCGTTGAAGAAGGTGATGGTGGAATTTGAAGAAAGATTTGAGAAAGTTAAGTTGATATTTTATGGAAAAATGTGTGGGAAAGATTAGTATTAAGTTGCTGGAGCACTTGAAATTCATTGGTGGATGAACAATGATAGTTTTTTAAGAGCGAATTGAAGGGTGGGAATTTAGAACAGTAAAGTGTCGAAGAAAGTAGTGCAACGTTGTTATTTCATTGGTCTTAAACGCTCAATAAACCTACTGATGGAAGTCCTCGTTGTAACTTGTGACCGCAATGTCAACCCGGAAGTTCCGGCGGATATCCCGCAGAATAGTTCAGGTTATTTGAACTCAATCTTCATTCCTGCATCAAGAGTAGTCTGAAAGTAATGACTCAAACTATAACTAGATCAAATTTAGCTCTTACTCCAATCTTTTCAATTACTCGATAGCCCCACTTATCTAAAAACCACCCTACAATCTCCCTAAAATCACGTCCCTCCCTGAAACTCTCATCACCCTCAAAATCCACAACTCTCAAAAGAATCGTTCAACTCAAATCCAAATCGGACTTATATCAATCTTCTCAAACAATCCACCTCTCCACTTTCAACAATTATTCGAGACACTGCCCCAACTTTCCACCTCTCCTCCAAATTCTCCCTAAAATCACACATCTCCCTGAAACTCTCACTACCCTCAAAATCCACGACTCTCAAAAGAATCATTCAACTCAAATCCAAATCGGACTTATTTCAATCTTCTCAAACAATCCACATCTCATCTTTCAACAATTATTCGAGAAACTCCCCCAACTATCCACCTCTCCTCCAAATTCTCCCTAAAATCACACATCTCCCTGAAACTCTCATCACCCTCAAAATCCACGACTCTCAAAAGAATCGTTGAACTCAAATCCAAATCCAACTTATTTCAATCTTCTCAAACTTTCTCCCGTCCTCATCCCCCAAAAAATGCACAACCCCCAAAAAACAATCGTCATTCTTCTCCCCCCATTAATTCTTTCCGGCCCAAAAAAAAAATCTAGCACAACTAGTCGCCCGAATTCTATGGCCGCAAGTTGTAGTTAAAATCCTTATCGAACCAACCCCATTGCAAAAAGCTCGCATCGTTTAACTCGGTCGTCGAGCGGTCTCGTGTGACAGAGTCTTCAGGGTTCTTATTAGTCATAGCCATGGCGGTAACGGCGGCAACGATGGGTCGAGGGAACCCCTCGTGGACAACGTATCGAATGTACTAACCCATAGAGGCGCAGGAGGCCCGGTAAGGGGGGCCCTCTGCGAAGGGGCGCGCCCCTAGTCCAAGCACCCCGATATCATCCTAGCTAGTATTTCGCTCGACGCTTACCCGTTCGCCTCATCCTCGTGATCGTAACAAAATAACGCGAGAAATCTACTGATCGATTCGCACGGTTTATTATTTTGCGACAGTTGGAAAGTTCGAGGGAGAAAGTGGTACGTCGAGGTGATTGGATAGTCGACATAATGCTCGAGGATAAGAGACGTTTGTTATTGTGCGGCTGTTGCAGGTTTTGGGGTCAAAGTGGTATATCGATGTCATAGTGGTTGATGTAGAAGTGATCGACAGGGTTTATTGTTTTGAGACAATTACAAGGTTGAGTTTTTCATGTGATTCTGATCGATATAGTAATTAACAATTGAGAGATGTTGGTATTCTACGTCAGTTGCACGTTTGAAGGAGACAGTGGTGTGTCGATGTGATGAGACTCTGGACGGTATAATAATGAACGATTAGGAAGCATTGTTCTTCTATGATTATCTCGTTTGAGAGGATAAGCGGTATATCGGTGCGATATCGTGCTGGTCGAGGTAACAGTGATCAGTATGATTTATTATTTTGAAACAATTGCAAGTTTGAGGGACAAAGTGGTACATTTTTTAAGTTATGCTGATCGATATAATATTGAACTATTAACACTTTACCGACCGGTAGCCGATTAATCGGTTTTTTGGGCTCAACACTTTTGGACTTTTAACTTATTAATCGGTTGCTATGGCAATTAATAAATTATTATTTTTCATTGTGGTTAACTGTGCTAAGGACTCAGTGAAGAAACTTTGCAATTTTTGAAGAGATATCAGTACCAGGGAAATATTTGCGTGCAAGTGACCGATCAGAAGGGGGTAGGATGTTAAAAAATACCGGTCGGTAAAGTGTTAAAAGCTTCTGTTGTGCGACAGACGAACGTTTGAAGGAGAAAGTGGTGCATCGATGGGATATCATGGTGGTCGATAATAGTGACGGTTTATTATGTTGGAACAGTTGCAAGCTCAAGGGAGAATATGATACTTTAATGACAAGACTGTTGCATGTTTGAGGAAGAAAGTGGTACATTGAGAGGGTGGTCGCCGCACTTGATGACTGCACTGTCAATGCAGGAAGTGGTCTGTTAAGCCGATAGCGCTTTTGGGACAGCATTCTGTGACCAATGACTCGCATTTTGTGGTTGTGCCTGTGTTCCAGGGGGTGGTTTTCCAAAATCATCGCGTAGTGATGGTGAAAAGTGACTTTTAGGTTTTAAAATAGGGAGGTTTTATAAATTAAGTCTTAGTCTGTTCCATAAGTTTGGAAAACTATAGTTTTCATCCTAGACACGAAAGTTCTGCGGTTCAAGTCTACAATTAAGTTAATAGAATCAATTATAATTATCTAAGACGTAATCTGCACTTCATCAGCATAACAGCACAAACTATTAAAGAATTTTAATATTAATATTAAAGAACACAATGTATGAATCCGCTAGCATAAAAGTTTCATACATAAATTTCAAAAATCTCGTTAAAAACATTCCAACTTCCTTACACCTACTTCAAGAGGTGATTTCCAAAGAATCCTCTTTAAAAATAAAAAATGACATTGGAAAACCGCTGACGATATTCGAAACTCGAAAGTTTCGCGAATGAACTCCGAAGTCGCGTTAAAAGGTTTGTATTAACGTCCCCGCGGATTTCCGGTTGGTCTTGGAAGATCGTTAATTGCATCGATAACGAAGGAAACCGCTGCCTCCGAAGGGTCTGCGACATCGAACTTTCCTAAATTAATTCCGAAGTCGCGTTAAAAGGTTCAAATTTACATCTGCCTCCACTAAAAGCTGGTCTTCGATGATCGTTAATTGCACGAGGTTGGTAATGAAATATGCTATTGACTTTGAACTCTTTGCACCGTGCAAGTCGTTTGAAGCCGGAAACATGAATGAACACCATAGAAGCTGGCTAACGCGCTGAAATATTGACAAATTAAAATGCCACGAAATTGTTTTCACCTCTCAAAGGGTGACCTTTAAATCGCCGCTTGACGGCGACGATCATGGAGAACGTAATCGGCATCGCGTATACTTCGTTTGGATTATTCAAAGTGGAAAACAAGCTCTGGAATTGTTGGAGGTGCATTGAAGCGAAGAATGAGACGTTTATCGCACACGCAGTTCTATACCGGAGAGAGAGTCAGATGGCACATGACCAACGTGCAACACTCTCGCATCGGATTCGCGAATATCAGGTAAAAGACTTTGTTCTTTAACCCTTTGAGGACGACGGGCGGATATATGCGCCCTGAGAAAAAAATTGGATATAGTTTGTCGGTGCATATATAAACGGTTAGAGTTTGAAAAATTAAAATATAATCATTGAAATATTATTTTACAAAGAGTAAATTTCAACTTGTATACATTAACAGACTGTCTTTCCGATGAAAAAGTGTTTTTTGATCGCTAAATAATTGATTATTTCTTGATATTCAAAAATGCCTCCGTCCGCAAAGGGTTAATGTAATCAGGAGAGAAATATATAGAGGATATCAGTGTCCAATCATCTGTATTGATTTTTTTTCTAAGTAACGTTTGTAAAAACTGTGCAAGAAAAAAAATCGCATCGAGCCTTGCACGTTTATAAAATTCAATTTTTAACAGTCTTCTTTGACAGACGTTCTGGAATTTAACACGTTAATTACTACCATAGGAATGAAAAATTCGAAATAGACTACTTCTACTTAAAATAAAAAAATTACTTGTCGGATTAATTGCGTATAGCAGTTAGTGTTTTAAATATAATACTGCCTCCCCTTAAATTACCCGGGTACTTCCCAGAGGGTAGTTTCCATAAGTTTGATGACCACTGATTCATACCCTATGCATTAATTCTTCAACAAAGTAACTTAACTCTTTCAAGCACGAGAATTCAGGAAATTGGAAGACCTATGTTGCACAGTATTTTTTTTAATTGGTTTATATTTATTAATAACATTGTATAATAGTACACATTTTCTAAGTGGAACATTTTTAACACTAGATTTACCAGCGTGAAATCTACTATATTTAAATATGTACCTCAAAGCAAGGAAAATTAAGATGCGGAAGAGATGATAGATTCGGTAATTTATGTTTTATACGATGGACGAAGAATATTTATTCTACGGCTCTCTCATAAATCCGTAGAATTTTTGGAAAAAATTGTGCACCAGTCATTTTGACTGGTTTGGTAAATCTAGTGTTAATCCCGCTGTGCCTCAGAGAGCTAAGTCAATATATCAGTATATTTTTGGAATCATACGTGAATTCGAAGTGTGCAAGGAGAAATTACATTGCAAATATATGACACCCGCAAAATATAGGACCCAGCGTACCGATGCAGGGACAGAAAAGGAGATTGTCACGAAAATTTCAATTTTCCCGCGCTCTACCACCACATAACAGTAAACGCAGGTCGCAAACGACAAGAGGGTTGTAAGACGCCTATATTATATTATATAATCCTATAATTCCACGGGATCCCGTTAGTGTTCTCTCCTCGGTCACAGTCGCTCCAGCGTCGGTATCAATTACTTTACCCTCGTCAACCGCGTTAACCGTCTTCGCGCTCTGAAATGCCAAACCTCTCGAGGATCTAACATCCATCGCGTATGTTTCCACGATAGAATTCTATCGTGAAAGAAATTAACGCGTGTCTCGGCATCTTCGTGACTTTAGTCTTGCCACAGGGGACGTCAAGATTCTCTTTCCCCTTGTAAAGTGTACCGTTAGGGATGGAGAACCGCAGAAAAAATTTTTTTTTCATATAGAGAATGAAAAACCGAGGTTTCTTCCAGTTTAATTTTTTTGAACAAACAATTCAAGTTCCTTTTTTAAGAAGTTTAAATTTGATGGTTGAAATTAGTTCGTGGAAGAGATAGAATTTGATAGAATATTTGAAATATTTGAGAGTTACAGAATTTTGTGACATTTAAAACGTTTAAAAGGCAGAGAAGGTAGAATTCTATTGTGAAAGAAATTAACGCGTGTCTCAGCTTCTTCGTGACTTTGTTCTGGCCACTGGGAGAGTTAAGATTCTTTTTTCTCTTGTAAAGTGTGCCGTTAGGGATGAAGAACTGGAAGAAACTTTTTTATTTCATATGGAACATAAACGCCCGAGGTTTCTTGCAGTTTAATTTTTGTGAATGAACAATTTAACATTCTTTTGTTGGAAGTTTAGGTTCGATGGTTGAAATTATTCCAAGGAAGAGATAAATTTTTATGTAAAATTTGAAACAATTAAGATTAACGTTTTATAGGTGGAATTCTTTGGGAGATGGATAAGGAAGTTTGACAATATTGGAGAAATTTAGTTTGTGACTTTGTCATAATCACGGCTTTGGATTTATTAGCTTTGTAATCTCAGTTTAAACTTGGATAGATATCTTAGAATTCTGGATTTTATCTGAGCTACCCTATCACGTACGAAGATTTCTTAGCGATTACTGGGGAATACTTGCTCACCAAATCCGGGGATTTATTCCATCGTTTACTAGGACTATACGACAGATCATTAGTGTAACCACCTATCTATCACAGTAATCCCCAGCAAGGTACATAAAACAAAGTATTTCCTCCCTTTCGTTAATTCCTGAAAAACAGAAAACCTAGAAAGATTGCAAATTACCAATAACATAGTTTGTGCGAGAAATAAAACGTATTTATCTCGAAAGCTCGGATTCTCCATTAAAATGCTCATTCGAATTCAAATCCGCGTCAACTCTTTGAGGTCTTTTTATATTTTCATTCAATTCACGATAGCCTCCGTAATCAAGAACTCACCAAAAATTGTTAGTTATAATGAAATTATATTAAAAACTCGGATTAGCAATTGTTGTGTCCAGTTCAAATGCTCGTCAGCTCTTGGAAGTCTTTCCTAAATTTTCATGCAATACACCATAGCCTCCTTGAGCCAGGACCCACCTAAAATAATTAGCAGCAGACAAATTTAAATCCGGAACGTTCAAAATCTATATTAACACTAGAACTACCGGCCTCAAACCTATCATATTTTAATAAATTAAATAAGTACTTCGAAAAAGGGAGAATCAAGCGGCGGAAAATTTGATCGATTGAGTGATTTATATTTATTGATATAGACATAGAATATTTATTCTATGACTCTTATGTAAACTCGGAGAATTTTTTGAAAAAACTGTGTACCGGTCATTTTGACCGGTTTGGTAGTTCTAGTGTTAAAACCGAAATATATATCGAAATTATGTTAAAATCTCTAATCACCAATTACTTGGTCCGGTGCAAATTCTTACCAACAAATTCTTACTAACTGAATGTTCTTTTCTAACTTTTCATTCAACACACCATAACTTCTACGACAGACAAAATTGAATTCGGAACGTTCACAAACTATATTAACCCTAGATCACTAACCTTATTTTTCGACGCTTAACACTAACCTTCGTCTCTTCGACTACGGTGTTTACAAAAGGGGTTAAAGGGTATTATTTAAATAAAATTTAAACACGTTTTTTTCTATTATTAAAGATAGGTATTTATTTATTACTATAACGTTAACTAATATGCCATACTTATTAAATCTGTGTCGTCGAATCGACGAACGTTAGTGATCTAGGGTTAAAACCAAAATATGAAACGAAATTATGTTAAAAACCAATCACCAATTAGTCGATCCGATTCAAATTCTCATCAGCTCTGAGTGTTCTTTTCTAACTTTTCATTCAAAACCCCATAGTTTCTGCGATTCAGAATCTACCGAAAACTGTACGTCATAGATAAACTAACCATAATAAATAAGAAAAAGGAACAACACAAAAAGAAATATCTTCAGTGTGCGATCTTTTCTCGATGTGCGTAATCAGTTAGCAGTAGTTCAGCAAGCTCGCAAGAAGGGGACCTCGTGGTAAATCCCTGTTTGACTTAAGCGCCGTTAGAATGCTGCAACGCGAGTCTCTCTCCTGTCTTAATTCGCAACGAATAGGCCAGCTCGCGTACGCTGGAATCCCTAAATCAGGATTAACGAGGAGATATACCTAGTCGTAATCCTTTGCCCAGCAAACTAATGTCTCGTTCGCGCACCTCGGATGTTTTACCTCCTACACGGGGAGCCAGGAATAATGTGTTTCAGCCACCGTTTCATGGGACAACCCCCTTGGCTCGTCCCGCCTCCTGCGAGCCCGTTTAGTCATACTCAATGTGCTTATACGGTTAGTTAATATTAATTTCGTCTTATGGAATGCTAATAGGTTGTCTGGATGTTTGGATGAATGTTTCGCTGTTAGATTGGTTGGATGGAACGAATGAAATTGTGTTTATTGGAAGTATAATATTGTGGATTGGCCGAGCGAACTTTGGAGTTTGAGGAGAAGTTGGAGAATAGGGAATCTTTTAAGTAATTTAACATTAAAGTGCTGAATTTGGTATTTGATATTTTAGTTATATTTAGCTAAAAGTTCCTACTATGGCTGAGAAGAAATTATTTAAAAGGATATTGATTAACACTAATTTTACGGGCGCTAAATGGATTGTACTTAAATGTATTAAATAAGTAACTTTCAAAAAGGGAAATTAACTGAAAAATTAATTGATCAGTTAAGTAACTTATATATTATCAAGTACATATAAAATATCTACTGCACCACGTCCCTATAAATTTTCAAAGTCAATTTGACGGCTTGTGTAGGTCTAGTGTTAACGTGGTAAGAGTTTGAAAACTGATGGCTTTATATCAATTAGAGTAAGTAATTTTTACAAAGTATTTGTTAAATGTGCAACATTGAAATTTGTTGACAAAGGAACAATAACTTGATCGATAACTCTCTAAGATATCAGTCGACCAGATAAAAATCACGCGTCAATTCAACAACGAAAATAGTAAAAAAACATCCATCCAATTCAGCTCAAACACAATTCCATCATCCAGACATCTCTGCACGCAACTTACATCGAAATCTTATCAACAATGCCGCACCACTCCTCGCTTAAAAAAAAAGCCATTTCAAGAATAATGTAACCGTTATCGTTTCTCCCTTCGAAAAATCGTTTTATTAGCCCGAGACAGGGCGCGGCGGTATAAATACGTACGTCTCGTACGATCATTTTTCTCAAGTAGTCGTCCCCAGGGATACGAGCTCCCCGATGATCCCCTCGTCTGGGTTTTCTCCGCCCTGGGCAGGTACTTGGTATTCAGCCGATAGAGTTCCATCGAAACTTGAGCGGCCACGAGCGAAACTTTGATACCGCCGCGGGATAAGTGTCCGTCTTTTATTGGATCCGCAGATACGTTAAGGCTGCCTACAAACTTGCGACAGGGGGATAGATTTGACTGTTACTTTTCCGAATAATGGTTCCTGGTTGTGGTATACTTCCTGGGGATTTTCTGACTTTGATAAGAGCCATGGTGAAGATTTGAGGTGATGTTACTGTTAGGGGTGAAAGATTCGAAGGAGGAGTTTGTTTTTGGTGGAAGATGTAGAGGGTGGATTTTTACTAGTAGATTTGATAGGTTGGTTTTTATGTCACTGAAGAGAATTTTAGATAGGTTTTTTAGTATTTAAGGAGAGGATTCGTAGGTGATTGGATGTTTAGAAAGTTATTAAACTCTTTGCGGATGGAGACATATTTGAATGTTGAAAAGTAATCATTTATTTGGTAATGTAAAACCACCTTTTTGTCGGAAACTTAGTGTATTAATGTAGATAAATTACAAATTGTCATTTATGCAATCATATTTCAATGATTTCAATTTCTCAATTCTAAACGTATATATATAAATGAGGAATTAAACTGTAATTAACACGTTGAATATCACCGGTATTTTTCTAGTTTCGTCCTTTCTACCGACGTGAAACCTTTTCTATTAAAATCAGATCTTTATAAAGCAGAAATTTAAAAGACCCTGATAGATAAATATTCAGTAAACCTTTATCTTTTTAAAGCTAATATTTAGATATTCAGTATGTTTGAAAATTCATAAATATTGAAATCTAAAAGTTATGCGAAATTCCATTGAATATAATAGCGCCGGTCACCGGTGACCCCCATGACAGTCAACCTGTTAAACTTTTCTCATACCACATATATGCGTCGCTAGTCCTCAAAGGGTTAAATTTTATTGAGATTTTGGAATTTTTTTGCATCTTTTTATTTTAGGTGCTATAGTTATTTAGCGTAGGACCTACAGTTTGAGTTGGTTGTAAAACCACCGATATTTATATCTATAACTTCAACGGAAGTTGAAGTCTTATCAGCAAGCATTTGTAATTCAATGAGAATACGAGATGCTGATTAAACTCAAAAGGAATTTTCTCACAGCTAAGTCTACTCTTTCTACGAATACTTCTCAACGAGGTAAAAAATTCCCACCTCGAATGTAGACAACATTCGCAAGGAAAAGCCTACCATTCAACATCGCTACCTCGTTCACGCTGAATGCGCTAAAAGGTATCGGATTACTTTCTCGTTCGTCCTCCAAACCGTTAAAAATCCATCTCCGTTCCCACTTAACCTCTTTCTCCATTAAAGACGAAAATCCGCGAGATTAAAAATTCGATCATTCATTACGCTGCTAAGCGATACCGAGGAGGAAGTCTTGAATAAAACAAAACCGTAATGCGAAGTCTGCTAACTCCGTCTACTGGCACTCGGAAGCGAGCCGGTAGAATCGGAAGAAGAGGAAATGCGTCGAAGATGAAGAACAAGTGGAGAAAGCCGAGAAACGGGAACACGATGAGAGGAAAGATCGATTTTTCTAGGTGTGCCTCGTGTGCGCGAAAGGTTTCATTCACCCTCTGGAATAGAAGAAGTCCGAGAAAGAGAGAATATAAGTCAGAATGAGAAAGAGAACCGGATAAAGACAAAACGTTACCGATCTTCCGCTTCTTCCACTTAGAAATGTACACTAAAATTACCAAGGCGATGAAATTAAATTTGAAAAATTCCTCAAACTGATAGATGAACCCCGTTGTAAATATCCCACTTCCATCTTATAAAATTTAAATTTCTTGATTGATCATCTTTTTCACCTCTTCATTTCTGTTTTCCGAAAATAGTTACTCACTATATTTAACCCGGCGAGAGTGTGGTGAAAAATGTAACAAGGTGTATGTGGCAGGGTATGACATACCCGTTTACAAAATTGGCTGTAAAACTTTGTAAAGTAACGGCTGTAAAGCCCCTTTACTTCAGCTACTCAAAACAACAACAGTTTTGAAGGCCACAAACAAAAAATACACGCAAATAAGAAACATGGTGGGTATGACATACCCTGCCACACTCTCGCCGGGTTAAATATGATAGACATAAAGTCAGTAGATCCAGTGTTGTGCAGACTATCGTACGGTGCTGAAGAGAAGTCCTGCGATACTCGACATGTTTGACTTTCTTTCCTTTGTTCCGCGATCCAATCAGTGCACTCACCGTTAGCAAATTGTACGCAAGTATATCTAAAAGTGCATGAAAAGCATAGTGTTCCACTTTGATCGATCAGACTCGCATTCCTGGACAAATCCTTCCGCTTGACTTCTTTCTAACGTATTATAGGCACCCCTCAAATAACACGACATCATGAACAGTACATATATACTGTATATATCGAATCAATTTTATGTTATTTCTGTGCACCAGAGATTTTACAACAAAAATGGATTAGAAAAATAGTGTTCTAATTTTCTAAGTTTTCTTCGCACTATATCTACGGCAGTCGTCAAATTGGCGGGTTTCTACTTTTTTCAAATTTTTGTCTCAAATCGACAGAGACGCAGTACAGTAAATATTTCACATGTATCTTATAATATACAATTTACTTTACTGACCGTATTTTTTGCCATTTGATGCATCTTTCTTCAGAGTATTAATTTAATATACTTAAATATGCCAGATTCAGCGGGCATAAATTTAGTTAATTAATTTTCGGAACCAAATGTATAATAATAATAATAATAATAACCTTTATTGCAATGAATACAGTTGACAGATACAAAGTAGAACAAATGTTTTAAACCAATAGGTGTTTCGAACATTCAAACATAACGGAGTACTTAAAGACTAATAACTAAGCTAGAAATCATTATGTAGGAAAAATTGTCGTAAAAAACCGCAGTTTTTTGTTTCCTTTTTTATAATAATAATAACAACCTTTATTGCATTTAACACAGTTAACGGATACAAAGTAGAACAAATGTTTTAAACCAATAGGTTTGCCCAAATGTATAAATTTGTATAGATTTTGAGCTTCGAAGTGCATCGAACGGTATCCCCAAAATTGTATGAATCCTTAATATCGAATAACATGGTTTCGAACAACACGAAACCAATTAATCGTGGTATTCGAGGGATGATTGTATAGTACATAGGAGCCTACACTGTAGTCGTACTGGTCGACATCGGTGCAAGAACGGTTGCCTGCTCGCAGGCTGCCGATTGGAATTCTCTGTGCAACGCTGTATGTATGTACCTGTCGTGCCTCGAGAACAATGATGCACTCTCTTTTCCTTCGACTGCGCATTCAAACTTCAGCTCTTTAACGTGAGAAAACCGACTGGCGTTTCCTCGTTTCGTGCACTTGAGAATTTTCAGGTGTGCAACGTTGTGCGCCGTTTCCGTGCGAAAAGAAGCGGGCTCCCTTCTTTGAGATTAGAAAATGTAAAATGCGCCGGTCGTTTCTGCTGCAACTCCGTGGCGTGATATTACGCTATACGCATCGTCGGAGGGGGTTGAAACGATAAGTTCGGAGAATGGAGATAACGACTAGGAGATTAAATATGTTTTAGAGGGCATAAATGCGTTTTGTTGTAAGCTGAAGAAAGAATGTTGCTGGGTGATCGAAGGAGATTAGTTTTATTGGAACGTAATTTCTCCTGGATAATTTCGGCTACTGTTTGGAGATGTAGGAAGGAAAAATTCTCCTTATAACTTCGAAGCTTCACTATTAACTCTTTGAGGCACGGGAAATCAAGAAATTAAAAGACTCATGTTGCATAGTATTTTTTTTTAATTGAATAAAGTTGATTTATATTTATTAACAAAGTTAGCTAATAATATAAATTTTCGGGGTGGGAAAAAAATGCATCAAAGAGGTGGGACACTATTAACCCCGCCGTTGGTCAAAGAGTTAAACTGATTGTTCCGGTATTACCTCACAAATGTATTTATCCATAGCTACGATCAATCAACAATGAAACCCTTTTACCCAAACACTCCACTACCAACTTAAACTCCCCCCTTCAACCAGCGCAACAAAACATCATCCAAAGATAGACCTTACGAATTAAAAGTTCAAAAACCTCCGTTTCCATCGTCGTCTGCCATCATACCCCAGAACTCTTCCAATCATCCTTGTCATACCGTCAATTACTCCCAAAGCAGAAGAGACGCCACGGTGAAAAAAAAAATGTCTCCAGAAAGATGCAACCCCTCGAAACGAGCTTCGTCCACCGAAGTGCCCATTTCCGCGTGTCTACCTTTATTACGTTTTATTACGCTGCTGCCGTATTAACGGCTTTCATGTTTACCGAACAAAAGCGAAGCTAAACAATGCACCGGTGACCGTATCGGGGGAAGAAGAAACGAACGAACCCGCCCAACGTCTGTGGTTAAAAGGGAGAAACGACGGGGTTTCTGGGACGATCATTACCAAGGGGGACCGTAAAACGTTCCTTCCAGAAAGACCGCCTTCTCGAACGACGCTCACGAAGAGGACGAGGAAAGGGGAGCGAGTTTGCGAGGCGGGGGTGGAAACCCGTAGGAGGTCCTCGGGGCGCGTTATGGTCAACGTGCTCGCTATAATAAAACTATTCCTGTCGTAGCTTACGAGAAAAAGGTGGCGAGGAGAGGCAGAGAGTCTCGTGAAGTCTGAGGAGGCGAGACGTACGACAACCTCGCGGAAAGAGCGGGGGAAAGAGCGAATCCCATAGGATATAAATGCCGACCGGTAGGGTGTTTCTTTGGACCGTGGCCGGCCCCGTAGATTCAATCACGACCCTTCCTATACCGATGGAACTCGCACCTCGAATACCAAGCAGACCTTTCGCCTCGGTATTAGAGCGTCCCGTCGTCTTTGATCGTGACGGGAATTCTCGTTCCGACCGGGAATTCACCTTTCCACGGCTACGCTATCGAGCCAACATACCCCATGATTTCCGAGGATATTTTCACCGCCGATATTTTCACTTTCGATGGAATCCGGAGGCTCGTTGAACGCTCGGCCAGCTGGGAGGATCGTGAATGATAACGCTAGGTTGGAAAGGAAGATGAGGAACTTGGTGTTTCACCTTTGGGTAGATACGTTACGGAAAATGTGATTAATTTGTTGGTTGTGTATAATTACAACTTTTGGTAAATGTGATGAATTTTGGAACATGTATCAAATTAACCCCTTGCACTATTTCCACGAGTCTGACTCGTGATGAAAATTTTAGGCCAAACTTGAATATCACGAGCCTGACTCGTGGTATTAATCTTGGGCAAAGTATTCATATCTCGAATAAGATCGTATGTCCCCGTGCAGAATTATTAAATTTAGACTTTGATTCAAATTCATTTGAGTTTCACAGAAATTCCATTGCGTGAAGTAAATATTAGCGCGGTAATCTTTGTCAGTCGCAAGATATCGTATATCGGGCGTTCGGTTTAGGCATGGATTCTTGCGAGTTTACCGATAGTGCAAGGGGTTAACAGACGAGTCTGGGTTAGATCTTGGTTGTGCCCTTCGAGGACCAGTTCAACTTGCTTGATTAGATTCGGATTTGACGAACCCAGGGTTACTTGAGTCAGAAAACGATGTATAAACGATGAATATTGGTTCCACAGTGAAGGAGTTACCTCAGGGGCCTGACCACTTCGTTGGTCAGGTACGGGTTTGGCGAACCCGGGGTTACCCGAGCCAGAATGCGGCGAACCCATAGAGGTTTCATAGGAAAGAAGTTACCTTAGGGACCTGCTCAGTTTGCTTGCTCAGGTCTTGCGATTTTGGCCTCAAGTAAGTAAGTCTGAGTTAAATCTCGATTAGGTCCGGCGACTCCCATACTCCCCTGTGTACGCGAGGGGATGCGTCAACCCACTTCCCTTTCTGTGAAAAAAGGGTTGCCCGGATTTTAGTGGTAATTATATATAATAACCACCAATTATACATAATCACCAGATTCATCACGTTTACCGTAACAGATACATTCTTGAGATAAAATCGAGACGCTGAGTGTTTACGGATTATTGGGATTTTAGAGTGTTCATTATATCGACAGTTTCGATGAAGTTTATTGGATATATGATAGGATATCAAAGAAGTTAAATTGTAATATAAAAATATTAGACTGATCGTAATACAGTCATTTTAATTCACACCTTACTTTGGTACACTTGAAATTTCTCAACTATGCATCATTGCGCACCATTTACGTGCGGTAAGAAATCCACTCCTTTGAGATTGAAAACGTTAAATGTACCAGGCGGTTTCTGCTGCAACTGCACGAGATATTGCGCAGTATACAATTATATCGTATGTAATCACATTTATTTAAATTCTCTACGTAATGAAACACATTAAATGAACGTTCCATTCCATTCGTTCCGTTCTACGTTACGCATGGTCAGACGTAACGCGTATCCTCTATGCCGTTCGACTCTCCGGCGGCAGGAACCCCTTGGGTATGAAATATGCTTTACCTTCGAGGTCGTAGCGAATTCTTCCCACCATTTCCCGGGACTTTCATCCTTGCAGCATCATATTGAATATGGAATCCCATAAGTCGAGCGATAATGCAATATGCCGACGTCAGGTTCTGGGGTTACCAGTCTAGGGACGATATGGAAGAACTTCACACGAAAACTCTCTATTAAATCCGGATTTACCGACGATTTTTTTTTCTTCTCTCTACTTGCCTGTTGGGACTCGTCGTACCTTCACGGCTGTCATAACTTCCCTTCTTCTCATGCCTCGTGAGAGCACACTCCGACATTTTTTAATAACTTCCATCGTTGGCTGTTTGAAAAATTGCCTCCGGGGTTGGAACCGATGTCTCGTATAGGTTATTCGATTCTTCTTCGTAAAAGGGAGACTTTTATTCTACTCGATAGTTCACCCTACGTGAGGTAAGGCGATGGAATGTAATTGTAGCAAGGGTTCGTTCGTTGAGGAAGATTCGAAACTGTTTCAACAAATTGAGGCTCGTTTGTTGATTCGAGGCGTTGATCGATGAACTTGTAGAGTAATTTAACACTAGATTTACGGATGTTGATATAATTATTTTTTTAAAGTGAGCCAATTTAACTCATACAAGAAAATTCTAGTTTTCTTACAAAGAAAATAGTTCCAAATCAATTTAAATGAAAGATTTATTATTAAGAAATTAAGCAACCAATATATTATATATATAGTAATCGAATTTTGTATGAGCCAAATTGGCTCCGTAAATTTAGTGTTAACACGTTGAAACAGATGATGAGATGTGTTTTTTTTTATTTTACGTATCAGTCAAATAGGGTTGGAAGTCAGAGGAGAAAATTGGAGTATTGAAAGATTCCAAAGAAGTTAGGGTATTGTAAATGCAATTAACTGAACCATGGATCTACCAAGGTGGTTAAAATGACTTGTTTAGAATTTTCTCTAAATATACGAGAAATTTCTAACGCTTTTTCTTCGTCGATTTTCAACGACTATCTAGTAGACTGCACGAAATTAAATCCTTAAGTTTTTTTCTTTATTCCCGTCTCTTTTACTAACGTATTTATTTTGCACTTTTAAATGTATGTCATTAATCGTTGATAGATGTAGTGATAAAAATATTTATAGTATATAGCAATAAGCTGAGATTCCAAAATATCTTCAAATCTCCGTTACCGATTACATGTTTTTCCTGCGTGATACGAATCTCGTAACCATGGTGCTACGATGTTTATCTATTACGGTAGGTCATAGAAGTAATTACCACATGAATTAAAAGTGCTATGGTGGATAAGGAGGTAAACCGTTAGGCTCGAGTTCAAATCCTCCTCCGCTGTAACTCTTTCCCTAATTATTATTTAATATATTATCGCTTATTCGGTGCCGTATTCACTTAAAATAACAGATTCTAAAAGAAATGGCAGTTGCTCCTGCAAAGATCACAAAATAAAGAACGTCTCCTCGTACAATAATAACAACCCGTCTTTACTGAAAAGGAAACTACTTCTAGAATTGCACTTTAATCTCTTGCTTTCACTGTTCCTCACTTGAATCACGATACATCGTATGATTTACGATCGCCTCGGCTCCTAGCGCTTTTCTCACCGTAAATTTAGTAAACCGTCGACTTTATGGTTTTCACGGAATCCGAGGCTTCATCTGCACCGTTACGCCGCCATAAAAGTAGGTGCCGCTTTTTACCATCGATCGAATGCCATCGAGGCACTTCCGATATATATTTCGTTGGTCGTATTTTAGGCCGACCGTAAGCAGCTGCTTTTCAATGCCCCCAAAAGGGAAGACCACGGTGTCGGGAAAAAACGACGAGAGAATTGCCGACGCCTACGTTGGGGTGAGTTTTACGTGTTACGACGTGATCGAGTTCCCAGAGAAAAGCCAATTAATTCCGAGTACATTGAGCGACTGATCGTAAACCTCATTCTCTCTTTTCTCTTTCTCGTCTTGCCATCGCAGCCTCGATAATACGTCTTGGCGTCATGCGATGTTCCAATTAATCGATGCGCCACGTGGAGTGCATGAAAGAAGGAAGATAATTGGTCAGTGGTTTTCATCGATCAAGCGAGATCACTGGTTGATAGGCTTATCGTGAATTATACAAAAAAAGAAAGGTACAAGTTACCTGTCGTACGGCTAGGTAGATGTACAAGTATCGTACTAGGCAATTACAAGCGTGAACATTTAACCGTTTGAGCCTGCCCACGCACAGTGGCAGAATTTCGTCGGAAAGTGCCAAGCGGCGCGATGGCGCTTCTTTGTGTATTTTCATGCGATACATAATATTATAAATTTTGCTTTGTTCTCATAAGTCAGGTATAATCTTACCAGATTGTCGCATGTACTTATTGTTAGTTAACTCTTTAAGACACCTGAAATGTGTTCCACCTCGAACATTTATATTATTTTATAACTTCGTAAATAAAAGTAAACTAACTTTGCTCAATTAGAAAAAAATAAGTATCTCTGCAACGGTAGTCATTTTATTTTCTGAATTCCTGTGCCTCAAAGAGTTCAAGCCTTACACTTCTAATTAATGGGTCAAAGTGCAGATTCTTGCCATCTCTGGACGATTTGCTTTATTTGATATCTAAATCATCAACTCGGTGGTTCGTGAAACCTCTAAAACTGCAAATCCTGAAACAAAAATTGTCACAGCAGAAAGATAATTTGCTTAATATTCGTTAGCTGTTTTTCTTCATTCCTCCCTTTCGACGTGCCCCGTTAATCTAAAAAAAAATTGCACATTTATCATATATCGATGGAAAACCTCTTACGTTACTCCCTCCACTTTCTCGCAGCAAGAATGAGAATCCGAGTCTAGGTAGAAATCCCCCATAGGTACACTCCTAATTCGTCGTACGAGGCTTATCTCCGGTCCAGTCTCGCTTTCACCTCCTCCTCCTCTCGCGATAACATTTTAGCTTAAATTTAACCTGCCGGAGGCAGGCCACCGGCTGATTTAAGGGCTCGACATTGCCATCCCGGCTCGCTGCATAGGCGCGCGCTTGTGCTCTCGCCTGGAGGGGTGAAAAGCACCCTAACGGAGGCGTATGCCACCGGTAGATAGTCGGTCGTGATAAGCTAAATGCTCGACTCCCCTATATTACGGCTTAGGTACCCCAGGATCGCCGAGGAGCCTCGAGCGTAAACCGAACTATACGCCAGTTACAACCGACCGGTGAGACAGATCGTTTGGAGAACCAGGATCAGAGCTTTACGTCCCACTTCTGGAAGATTGCTCTTAGATAACCCTCTCGTTCGTTTCTGATTACGAGGACTATTCTTTGTATATTCGTTGTAGGTGGTTTTGCTCATAGATTGTCTTTGCTTGCTGCAAAGCTTGCACCGAAACTGTAAACTGGATCATGTTTGAGTTTTGAATTTGGCGCGCTGAGTATGACGTCGCTATTAGCTCCTGTTTTGAATTTATGAGACACGTTGTTTGGAGAACCAGGATCAGCGCTTTACGTTCCACTTCTGGAAGATTGCTCTTAGATAACCCTCTCGTTCGTTTCTGATTATGAGAGCTACTCTTTTAGATATTCGTTGTAGGTGGTGTTGCACATAGATTTTCTTAGCTCGCTACGAAGCTTGCATCGAAACTGTAAACTGGATCATGTTTGAGTTTTGAATTTGGCGCGCTGGGGATGATGCCGCTATTAGCTCCTGTTTTGAATTTATGAGACAGGTCGCTTGGAGAACCAGGATCAACGCTTTAGGTCCCACTTCTCAAAGATTCCTCTTAGATAACCCTCTCTTTCGTTTCTGATTATGAGAGATACTCTTTTAGATATTCGTTGGAGGTGGTGTTGTACATAGATTTTCTTAGCTCGTTACGAAGTTTGCATCGAAAATAAAAATTAGATGGTGCTTGAGTTTAGGGTTTTGACTTTGCGATTAGTTGATTTTTAAAATTTTTGTTCAGTTTAGTTGAGTCTGTAGGTTTAGTTGAATTATGAACTACGGGGATTATGGAATGTTAAATGATAAATTAAAAAAGATGTCCCAAAGGTCGGTGCGATTTGCACTGAGTCTTGTAATTATTATAATTCTATATCCACCATTGTCCCTATCGATCATTTGTTACTGGTATATACCTCTCATATTTGAGTTTACCTTCAGAGCTAAGAGACAGACGGTAGCTTTTATCAATTTAGGTAACTTTCTCCCAGTTTCCACCGCGTGTGAGATGATAAACGCGATAATCACTTTAATAAGTGATGTAGAGCCAGTGATACCTACCTGGGGTTAACCTCGAGAGATTAAACTTAAAGTGAGAGAAAACTAGAGGAGGGGTTCAAAATCGTGAGCTATATAATTAAAGATTAAATTTATCTCACTCAGAGTATACAGCCAAAATTTATTAGCGTCACTTTCTGATAGTGATCTTAATGAAAAGTGAGAGCTATAATTAGAGACTACGATCCAGAACTTTGTCTAATATAACATTACCTAATCGACTGTGCATCAATCCTAAACTTTCTTTAACGACTTCAACTCTATTTCAAACATACAGAATTCCCCGAAATCATAACGTTCGAAATTTTTACAAAAAACGTAAAAACAACTGTATGAAATCTTTGTAAAAAATAAGTAATCAGATCGTATTTGGCGGTTTTGGAAGATCACCTCGATAGAACTTATCTTCATCTCTAACAACGCGGATTTTTTCGCGAACTAAAATGCAAGGGCGAAAGTGAACCTCGCAGACAGGATATGCGGGGGACAAGTTGCGGTGTTATCTGAAATTTGGGGTGCAGCTTCGGCGGAAATTGAGCCAAGGCCGTGCCGGAAATTCCCCTCGCCCCTGTGGGATGCGGCAACGTGCCATAAATTGAAGAGGTTTCGAACGAATCGAAGTGTATGTCCCTTCGATACGAAAATTGAGTTAAGGACTCCCCTTTACGCGCGAATTTAATACTCACTTTCACAGAAAACCTCAAATTGACGCATTCATAGCAATACCTAGTTCCCTTACCCACTTTTACAAATAGATTTCTTTAATAACAATTTCTTTATAAAACACATCTCCCTATACTTTCAATTTTTTTAAGGATGATTTGGTGGTATATTAAGAGCGATGAGAATCCTATGAAAAAATTATATATTATTCTTATGTCTTCTGAAACGCCCCAAAAAATTAGAAATTTTTTCACAAGCTCGTTCAAATGTTATAACATTTTTAAATTATAACAAATTTACACGTACTTAAATGGAAAACATGTTATCAGGACAAGTTCAAGTAAAAAAAATCAAGTGAAGTGAAAATACGATTCGAAAAATCCACAAAATTGTAAACTATAGTAGATTAGATATCTATGAAGCACATAAGCAATTAACATTTAGTGGTTTCAATATCATTTATAGAGAAAAATAATAAAAATGAATGATATTTATGGTATAATTGGATGCAGAGCGTAATTCACATTGAAAACATGGCAACTCTACTATAGCAAATTAAAAATATGCTATAGGCTATGTTACAGCGTGAATTTAAATCTTAATCAAATGCGTCGAAAAGTTGGAGCGATCAAAATCGAATCACTCACGACTACCAACTATTAAAATGTTGCGATGTTATCACGTTTCATCAGATAAAAATTTAACTTATTTTATTTTATTTATTTAAAATAAAATCAGATTTATGATTTTCTGTGGTATTTTTCTGTCTTCTAATATTTATTTAAATACATTGAGAAAATTTGTATTAGTGTTTTTTGATATGAAAAATTTACGTATTTTTTTTTTTAATAGTTAAATTCAGGGTACAGCCCTTATCCAAAGTTTTTTTTATGATTGTGACAAATATCAAAAATTGCATTGAAAAATTAATTAAAATCAAATGAATTTCCATTTTATTACAAATCTGATATTAAAAATAAGCTTGGGAACAAAAGACATTTTGTTAAAATGCCATGTTTTAACAGATATTGACAGATATTGGTTTAATCAAAATTTCACATACTCATATCTCCGATTGTACCTACAAATCACCCTTAAATTATTCCCTCAAATATTCTATCAAATACTTAAATTTATTTCGACAAATATGTATGTGTACAATTTGTATTTATTGTTACGTTTTTTTACGAAGAAAATACTGATATTTTAGCAAGAGTAACTTTCATCCTGGGAAACCGCCTGCAAGCATGCAACCCGTCTATCCACGGAGAGCAACGCTCTGCATATCCCCAGGAATACTCGCACTCTCACAATCAGATCGATCCTCTTCGGGCACATTTCCAACTGAAACTGTTGCGCGTCTAATCGGCAAATTACACGTTTTAACTCTCAAACCTGCCGTTTAATACGATAGACCATCGACGTTCATGAATTTCAATCGCAAAAGACTCTCAAGTGTGGCCTCATAAAAAATTCCAGGTATCTGCAAACATTACGTATCACGATAGGGTTCGCTGATCTCGAGGAGCGGCAGTGCTCCTCTCAGTTTAATCAGGTTCTCTCGTCGTCTGATGCAAGAGAAATAGATGCCGCATACATAAGTAACGACCCGGAGAAAGGTGCCGTTTTGCCTTTATGAACAAAGTTAGGTGAATCGTGCGTGATAAATCGCCAAAGAGACTTTTAATAAAGTAACATCACGGTAATCGTATCCCCCTTGTAATTCCCCCGTTTCATCGTAATACACGTAGGAAGAATGTGTCAGTTGCTAATTAGTATGCTCATTTAAAATGCAAAAACATGTCTCCTCGGTCAAAGATCACAGAGTATCGGTGGTACTTGACTCGAAAGATGTTTCCTCTGAGGTTTAATTAAATTCATGTAGTCATGTTTGCAAGCACAAAAGTGCGGATGCAGAACCGAGGAAGAACGACCGAGTACTTCGCTTCTGGCGTCCTCTCGAGGCTTGCACTCAAGTGCATTTCGAGCATCCGACTCACAGTAAGACTTCCTTAAACACTCTGCACGCGTTTCAACGAGTCTCATCCAGAGTTCTTCCCCTTCTTCCTGTCCGTACTTTAACTCTTATCCGTCGTCTTTCCTCTCTTTTTCTATGTTTCCGTCTTCGGTGCTCGTCTTCCACTGAAAGCCATTTATATCGGAGTGGAATCGAGGGTGCGAACTCATTCTATGATGCTCCTTTGTATGCAAACAAGGTGCTTGTTTCTAAATTGGGTTGCAAGTCGAGCCATCGTTAATTAATATATTTCGCTGTACGACCGAATTAAGCTCATTGCGAGACGGGCTGGCCTTTGGTATCGTGAGCGAGCGAATACGGGGGTAGGTTCCTGGTGGTCTGTTCGTTAAACGACCACCCTGGGAGTCGTACCAATCATAAATGGACCGTCGCTTCAACGCCCGTTACGGAAACGGTGAATTTTCACGATCTAAGCGTGAGCGGGTTCACAAAGATAGGAAGAAAGGTGTTTATGAATACAAATGAAAATGTTACTTATTGAAACTATAACCCTTTATTATCTATCGATCCTTTAACCCTTTGCGCTCTGAATTATTTTATTAATTTTCTGTCAGATAAGCAAATATAGTCTCGGATAATTGTCTACCGTTGATTATTCATTTTGACTTAATAGTAATTGTAAGAACAGTTGTAGGTACCGCGAGATATTTATGTCAAAGTAGTTATTAATTATTGATTTTAGAGATCAACAAGAATTTTGTAGCTCAATATAAATATCCCGTGGATACCTACAATTGATCTCACAATCAGTATTAAGTAAAAATGAATAATCAACAGTAGACAATTTCTTTTACTATATTTGGTTATTTAACGAAAAATTAATAAAAAAAATCGCAGCGCAAGGAGTTAAAGGATCGATTAAAGTGTCAGCTATTAATTATCGATTTTCGAAATCAACAATAATTTTGTACTTTAAGTACCATAGTTTATATCAAGTGTAGCTCGACATAGAATTGCAGAGGGTTAGTACTGACCGTACACTGCACGGTCAAATGATTCAACAGATTGAAAGTATTAATATTTCTTTCTATTATTATCTCAAGACAGTTTTCTCAGTTCTTTCCAATATTAACACTTTGCCGGCCGGCGACACCACTGTGGTGTCATGCGCAAAATATAAATAAAGAAATATATAAAACAAAAAAGTTTTACATTTATTTACATACATATATATATCCTCGAAATTTCATGAAAATAGAGGGACAGAATTAAAAACTCAAGAGAACTGACGATGAGATTAGTAAAACTTGACGATTTATGACAAGAGGAATGATCTGAAACAGTCCTACCGGCGCCAAGCAAAGAAATTTTGATGAGACGTGCGGACGGCAAAGTGTTAAGTTGGGAATCTCCGGCATTCTTTTCGTAAATATATCACGGTTATTTCTTAACTGACCAAGTGACCGACTACGGTTGAAATAAGTATATACAAAGTCCTGGTACGATTAGCGTTAAGAACATCAGGAAATATTAATTCGTACGTTGTACAATGAAATACCTCCCTTCATTAACGATCGATGAAATATTCACCCAGACTTCTTCCTATTTACGAAATAAAGGCCCTTCCACGTTCTGTAGCACGTTCAATTATTACCGGCGCAGAATAAAATCATGCAACTGGAATGTAATTCGAGACACGCTCGTCGAGGGGGATTAAAAAATGCAATTTGTGCCTAACAAAAAATACGACCGCGGTCGCATAAAGGCACGAGATATCCGGGGAGGAAAAGGCTTCTAGCTGCGGTAACGGATGGAAGCAGAGGGAATAAGAGAGAAAGAGAGAGGGAGAGAGATGAGTGTGTCCATGTTTTGAAATTCCATTACTGGACGAGATGAGGTCAGTGCACGGGCGATTCATTAAGCGCTATATTTTCTCCACATTTCTACCTGCGTGCTAACAACAGCGAGGGGATTTTCTTGCTGGACCTCCTCTTTGCTGGATTCCTGAGTTTCGGGTTGGTCAGCTTGTCGGAGGAGGACTTAGCCATGGGGGATACTAATTTATATAAAGGTTTTTGATTAATCTTTATTATTTAAAGTATCCCATTGACTACCTCTCCAAGGACGTTACATGGGAGGAGGGAGAACGAGGAATGGAAAGGGGAACGTGAAGTAGGAAAAAATGAAATATCGACGTCCCGAATTCTCTCTCATTAACTCGTCGATAGAATGTGAATTCCGATGTACAGAATTTATCGCGCCGGACGAAATTGAGCGCTCTCGGTTCAGACTTTATTAAAGTAGCTGTTTATTTGTAATTGTTGTTTGTTCCTCTACAGGAATTTTAACAATTTTACTAGTAACGCTACGTAACACATTGTTGACCGGAAAATTGACGTAAATGTTAGCTCATGTCACGGACTATTTTTTTATAATTGAGTATGAAAAGGAATAAATTTAAATATACTTTAAGTATACGTAATGAATTAAACATTTGTACATCTTTGCTACATATTATTTATTTTAGTAATTTTTTTGTGGTAAAATTGAAATAGTTAGTGTAAGTGCAAAGACGAGTTATCTCGTGACCTGTGTAACTTCGAAACTTAATAATGTTTGCGCATGAAAAGTTAAGTGGAGTTAACGAGTTAACTCGACAGTGGTCAACAATGAGTTAACATCGCTCAAGTAATTATCTCCTTGACATAATAGTTCAATGTCCAAGTATCATTGATTTAAACAAAGCAAAAATTACAGTTGTCAAATCAGAAGAAAATCAAACCTTAACCCCTTGTAACCCTGATCATAAATTCTAAAATAAATAAAACCCGAACTATCAAAACTAATTTGCAGTAATATACTATTTAGCGGCATCTCTGCGTAAGGTTGTGTATTATTTCGATAGTACGGTATGTAGCAGTGATGATACAATGAGTTAAAAGGAAATAAGTACGGTCCGTATTGCTTTTGTAGGATCTTTTTTAGTTTGTTACAGAAATGTCACAAGGGGCTACAAGGGGTTAATTTCTTATGGCTTGAAACCCAGCTAAAACAGTACCTCCAAATCGAAATAATCATAGAAATTAATTCCAAAAAATACGTAAAAAAAATGCTTAATCACTCGTTAACGTAAAAACGATATAACCGTGAAAAATTCCATAACAGAACGTTATTACAAACGGGCCTACACGTTTAGATATTTTTCGGTAATCCCAAGACGAGTTTCTTTATTACTTTTCCCCTCCGAATAAAATACTCCCCACTATGACTTCGAGAAATCTCACAGCTTGAAACCGTGGGTCATCTCCGATTAGCCGGCATAAAAAAGTTAAGCCAGGGCGTTGAGATGAGTTACTAAAATATGAATATTTTTGATTTCTCTCCGTCGACCCAAGGGAAAATCCTTTCGCTCGCAGATGCTTCGCCGCGAGATCGAGCTCCTCGTAGTTCGTGGAAGTCGTAAATACTGGGGACGATCTTTCGTGGAAGGGTTTCTGCGGCCCTAAATCAAGGTCAGCATCGTTGCGCGTATGTCGTCTGCGTTCCTCCTTCACTTTCACCAGCCACTTCTCCGTCGTGCCCCACCTTGGATATGATTTAGTACTTTTGACGGGATTAATAATTTCCACCGGCAGGGAGGTAGCAGATGTCGGGACATTTTCGCACCCCATTCCATCGTCTTCCCGGCATCATCGCCTTCTAGCGTTACGTACCAAGCTTCTTTCCATCTTCTGTTCTCTCGGAACGACAGAGGTAAATCTGTCATGGCTCTATGACGAATTTACTTCTCTCCCTTTGGCTTCGGTTGCCCTTTGCTGTTTTCTACCTACGCGAAAGTATCAGAGAATTTCGTACTTTGAAGAAGCTCTTTGAGATTATGTTTAGCTCGTGGCGGTAATAATTGTCTTCTTCCTTCTCGTTTTCTTTGCTTTTTGTATTTTTCAACAAGACTGTGGTTATTTCAGCTAAGGTTTAGTATTTTAGATGTATGTAGCACCACTGCGATTATGGTATTTATACGTATCACAGAGAAAACATTCTCCAGAGGTGATGGGGTATTTAACACGTTAAGCGTCACGCTCGTTCTTAAAGCACTTTCCGTTTAGGCCCTTTATTAGAAAAGATATCTTTCTACTTGTTTTAACATACTACATTCATTTTTGATAAAATTTTCTATTTTATACTTAACTCCACTAATTGTGGCTTGGTTAGGCGCGACAACGTAGCTTAGGTAAAAAACTAATTGTTCATTTTCATTGATCAGCGTCAGCATAAACGAAAAGTCAACGCCCGGTCCCTAGGGACCGGTGTGGCGCTTAACGTGTTAAACTTGGTTCCATTCATTACGAGTTCAACCCTTTATTTTGTTAGTTACCATAGACTCCAAAAATGTTGATTGAGTGTCTATTGTTAGTAAGGAGGTAAAAGTTCAGGCTTGCAATTAGTGAAGCCGAGGTCAAATCCTTCTCTGAGAAAGGAAAATGTTTTCTAAATTGTCATTGAATATATCATAGCATCGATGATTCGGAACCCACTTAAAGTACGCTGAGAAACTGCACGGATCGTTTGCCAATCAGAATCCTACAATTTATCGATCGTTGTATCGATATGTATTTCTGTATCGATTGGCTGTAACTATAAATCACAATTTTTCCCGCGTAAACGATTCATTCGGAAGGATACTGGTATCCCTAATTGCGGAAATGACGTAACGTGGATGTCACAGTTATACATCAGGAGTCGAAGATTCCTAGAAGTAGTCTCGGAGATAAGGTATCTTGTTAACACTGCTGGTAGCGTTTCAAAGTTAGGTCCATACAATACGCTCACAATAACGCTGCTGATACTGATCTCCGAAGGAAGCGTGGGTGACAATACGGATGACAAGCGTTACTTCGGTGCGAACAGGATTTAACATCGTCCTCTCGTCCTCTCACCGTTATTCTTTCTTTAATACTACAAACATAGAGGTATCTTATGTCGACGAATATTAAAATGAATCCCTTGTAATCTTCTCAGCTATAAATTTTCATTTCACTTGAAGGAAAAACTGCACCCAGTCGCACGTTTTTAAACAATAGCATTTTTAATTTTAACATTTTCAAAAAATTCAAGTAGAAGTCCCTTTTCGCACATGCAAAATTTTCCATAGAAATTAAAATATTTAATGAATTATTTTGACCAGCTAGAATTTTTTTCATCCTTTTTTTCACTCGGTCTAAAAAACTTTCCCAATCACTGACTCGGAGTGTCATTAACACTTTGTCTATTGAAACCCAATCAATAGGTTTTTCATTCAACAACTCTCATTGTTCGATAATCTATATCCAGCTATTGTAAATGACAATAACATAAAATCGCTCTAGCGTGAACGACCAGAAATCAGAACGACATAAGTTCATCTTCACCTATTGATTCTAAAGTTTCCCCACTTTACAAATACTCACAAACATTTCCTCCCTACATCCACGCGAATGAACATTAACTAACATGACAATTCCACGTCTTTCATTTAAAAACCCACCTCCAAAAGTACATCAAAACAACCCTATCAAAATTACATCATCGCTGATATGCCCACCATCGGTATCCACATTGATTCTCAGAACACAATTTCAAACCCGTCCGTGATCCCATGTTACCGACAGGATAGGTCCCCGAGACTAAAGAAAAACCACAATTACCATAATAACATGATAAATAACACATGATCTATCTCGAAACACGTCCCGAAGCCCCTACCATTCATCCATCGTCTCATCCGTTAGCCGTAATTTCTCCGATGTACCCACAATCGGCATTTGCGGCTGCAACTCTTTCCAAGAAGAAAGTTTCAAGGACATGCGCGAATGCGATTCGAGGCTACCGGCGCGATTCGCGCGCAAAAGAGTCTGCCGAGAGCGCGAGGGCCTTAAGTGCGCGTGGTGAGGGCAAAGAAAAGAGAGGCAAAGGCCCAAGAACGTTGAGAAGAGGACGAAGAGGCGAAAAGGCTTTGCGAGAGTTGCTCGAAGACAGGAGAGGGAAGAACGTAGGCTGGCCGAGAGACGCGCAGGTTGTTCCTGATCCGGCGCGCGGTAATAGAGGCCAGGTAGGCGGGTCGGTGCGCACGAAAAGTAGGGCCCCGCGGCTCCGGGGGAACGTTTTTCTCTAAATTACAGCTCCGACCGACTCGTTCTGCCTGTGCCTTTCCCGCGAGCAAGCGAGCGAGTGAACAAGCGAATGAACGAACGAACCAAAGCCAGCTTGCTCGACCGCTACTACCTGAATTCCCGATTTCTCTCCCGCGTGCGATCTCGAAGATACAAAAGATAAGGCCCGATCGGTGGCGCCATTGTCGGTGTACTGTTCGAGTTCTGTCCTGGAATCGCTCTTCTCTTTATCTCTATCCTTTCTCTTACTACGATCTTTCGCTTCGACCTTTTATTGTTACTTCGTCAGAAACAACCTGGCGTGTTGTAAAAGGGGGGATCAGAATTCCCGAAATCTGAAATCTTCCTCGGGTCGTTTGGGTAATTCGTAACTTAAGGGGTGCAATCATTTCGTGAGTCATTTGTGACGTTTTTGTCGGAACATTTTGGGAAGAATTTTAACGATGAATTCCATGGAATTTATAGTCATGTTTGAGATTTAAGTTGGATGGTTGACTAATTGTATGGTTTTTTTAATTGTGCAGGAATTATTAGGATATTTGTGAGTTTGTGAGGTTAAACTTAGAATACTTGTATTAGAAAAGGTTTGATCATTATCGTGCAATGTTTCGAATCAATTCATGGTGGTACCTTTTGCAATTTCCCTGAAATTATTCCGGAAAGAGGATGATTTATTTTCACCTCGCCTAGCTCGTGTTCCTATCACACCAGCTGCATTCTGATCGCCGTAAAAAGAAGAAGGAAAAGTGATGCTTCCGCTGTGGTTTCTACGCTTGGAGTCTTCGATATTTAATAATATCGCATTGGCGGAATGGCAGGAGGATCGTTACGAAACGGTATTCTGGGTGTGCTAGTACCTTTTTCCCTCGATTGAAGCAATTAATTCCAACGAAGCCATGCATACGACTTTTCACGGTCAGTTGATGTTGGTCGAGTTACGAGTAACTTTTCACGAGATGGTCCGATGTTTATTGGACGAGATAGGTAAACCGGATCGCCAGCAGACCAGAGCTATCTTCGAGGAATGAAAATAGAGAAATAATCCGACGCCCCAGGACAAGGTTCACCGGGCACAAATTTCCATCGTCTTACCATGAAGGAAATTTTTTCCCTTGTTTCTGCTTATTGCTTGAAAATTCAATTCTCGTATCATCGAATCCTCATAGATTACATTCGAATCGTAATCGGGGAGCTGGGAAAGAGGGACGTGTTTTAATACCTTAGATGCTTTAATCAGTATTCTTTACATGCACTGATTACAGTATATTCGTTATAATGATAGGATGGAGATTGTATGCTGTATTATAGGGATAATACAAAGCTGAATATAATTTCTTGCAAGTAAAGCTTACGTAGCTGCGTAGCCTCAGCTAAAAACATCAATCAATGTTATGATATTATTCTAATATGTGATCTACCGCTATTACTTTGTTTACTATCAACTAGTAGTGATCTGCTACCACATCATGAACAGTCTAGGTTAATAAAACAGTCTCAAGGACTGCAAGTTATTTGCTCACTAATTGTAAGTCACGCAAAGGTAATATTTATCGAAAATATGTGTAACGATTAAAAATTGTTATAATTGCATTTAGTTGACCTGAATTAAGAGCAAATTCTTATGCGTTTGTACGTTAAAGAAAAGAGAAATATGTGACGACAATTTTCGAAAGTAAAAAAATCTTTGTTTTCTTATTATTCTGCGATATCACGATGATAGGTCACATGTTGGAATGAAAATCATGGCACATCAAACATTGCCAATATTATTACATACGAATAGAAATAAGTATCTTATATGAAATTTACGAAACTAATTAGAAAATATTATTTCTCAAGTGCTCCTCTTATTCAATAATGGAGATAGAAACAGCAAACTACCCCGACCTTAGCAAGAGCGTTCGATATGAAATTTCAGTCGATCGTATCTTGGAGTCATGATGGCCAATCGGGACAATGTATACAGATATCATCGTAACTATGTATAAATTAGATATTGGCAAGGAAGAGAAGGAAGGTAGATACAGTCAAATGGACAGGTAGAACGAATAGATAGTTGGTAACTGTATGGTCCATGGAGTGCAGGATTCTTCGTGTAGCGTGGATGAACTCACGTAGGTTGGAGTATGCCCATCCAGCCCATCAAGAGATGGATTCCAACCTACAATCTGCATAATTCCCTCTTGGGTTTCCTTATCCTTTTGCGCTCGCACCCGATGGAACTCACCTTCCATTAACGAGTTCTTTCTACGCCGCAAAATGAAATTTTTAAAACGCACATACCAAACTATATGGGAGCCTGTGGTGGATAAGAGGAAAAGGGTTCAGACTTGCAATTAGTGAGAACAGATTCTTTTCCTGTCACCTCTGGGACATTTTTCTTAAATTATTATTTAACTAGCTGAAAGGACCCGTGCTTCGCTACGGTTTAATACCATTAGGATTAAGGACTACTTAAATTAGTAAAACTTAAGTTTAACGTTGATAATCCATATTCGAAAATGTATATTCAATCATTTAAAACCTATTTTATGTGCTTCGAAACTAAAAGAAAACCTCAAAATTTCGAATTTTGAAAAATCCTTTCTCAGTGGGTGCTTATACCCTAGAAGGAACGCTCATGCAAAATTTCAAGCTTCTAGGTCAAGTAGTTTCGGCTCTGCGTTGATGAGTTTGGCCCATACTTTAACCCCCCCTAAAATTTCGAATTTTTTAAAACCCTTTCTTAGTGAGCACCTAAGACCCAAGGGGAAGGTATGTTCCAAATTTCATTGCAATCCGTTCTGTGGTTTTTGAGATTTCGTGATGACTGAGTGAGTGAGTCAGTCAGTCAGTCAGTGGTATTTGAGCTTTATATATTACTTTATTTAATATCTACTCCATTTGTTTAAAAGCCATCTTAGATAGTATATCATAAGCGGAATGATCATAGCAGTTGAAATAGAAATACAAAAATTCTCTTTTTTATATTCAGTCCAAATGAAAGGGCCCATGTTCAAATCGTTGAACATCACATCTATGACGTTTTGCTGAAATTGTTAATTAACTTATCATAGCCTCGCTGGATTAGAATCCATGTAAAACAGAAAGCTCCAAGCAAAGTGAACGTAGCAGTGAAGGTAGAAATACAAAAGTTCTAATTTTTCTATTCAGTCCCCATTAGTGGGCCTAAGTTTATGTCACCACCGAGATGATTTTGCTAAATTATTATTTAAAATTTCGTAGCCATGGTAATCCAAAAGCTACTTAAAACAGTAGATCCTAGGCGAAATGGAAATGTAAAAATTCTCTTCCTTCTATTCGGCTCCAATTAGTGGGCTTGAGTTCAGTTTCTTTCCTGTTATCTCAAGAGCAATTTCCATATATTATTATCTAACATAGTATAGCGTCAGTGGTTC
The DNA here is from genome assembly GCA_910591515.1 of Cerceris rybyensis. Taxonomy (NCBI): domain Eukaryota; kingdom Metazoa; phylum Arthropoda; class Insecta; order Hymenoptera; family Crabronidae; genus Cerceris; species Cerceris rybyensis. The sequence continues at coordinate 16,070,941 of OU342790.1, forward strand.
AAAGACCATCTAAAATAGTAGATCGTAGACGAAATAATTACAGCAAGTAAAATGGAAATACAAAAATTGTATTTTTTCTTTTAAGTCCCAGTTAATGAGCTTGAGTGTAAATTCCCATCAATTCAAGAAATATTTTCTACGTGATGTATATGTCGTAGTATGGGAACATCATAGTAGCATTTAAAACAGCATATCATAAGCTAAAAAGACCATAGCAGTCAAAAGTATATAAAAAAAAAAGAAATGTAATCGTTTTGGCAATGAAACACGACAGTGAAGTTACACATTCATCTGATGTCTGATCGTTAAAACTCCAACTTGAATAATTGAAAGTTAATAAACTCGAAGTTTTAGACTTTCATTGACAATCCCTGCGACGATCACTGTAATTAGTTTCCCGTTAAGATGTTTATATTATAAAAATATTGCAAATGGATAAGATTACCTGTGTTGCTTAGAAATTACGTTTTTTTTAAGAAAATGCAATCTAGTATAAATAAAAAAAGGGTGATAGTGCAGTTAGCTCTGGCTAGAACTTGCCTGGCATGGAGTTAATTGAGATTTATTCGCGAATGAAGTCACGTAAAATTTATTTTGCACGTTCACCGTGGTCTAAGTTATGTAATCTCCCGTTATGGGGAGAGTTGTTACGGGGCTAATCAAACATCATTCGCGGTACGACTTTTTACCACACTTTTTCTGACCGTAGTACATTCCAATTTTACGTCATATGTAATTCATGTGAATTAAAGAGCTTTATTCCCAAATTATGCAAAATTTTGCTTGTAAAAAGTGACTAATTACTTTTAACAATCTTCGAACATTACGTACATAATTTCCTTCGGCAATTAACGTCAATGGGAGAATTATTGATTTATAATCCGTCGTATAATTATCTTTACTCAAAAAATCTACAACTTCCAGGGTAATACTCAAAGTCAAAGAAATCTTGAGCGTTAAATCAACTGGAATATCTTTTAACAATACTTGAAAGTAGAAGATTGAAATATACGTGGTGATCCAAAAGTCGCTGAGCCATTTTAAAATATAACTTTATTAAATAAGTATAAGAATTGTGTAGCGATAATTTTCACCATTTTGATAGTTTTAGCGTCGAATTCATACGATATTTATTAAATTCTACGACATACCAAGAATGACCGATCACTTTTCATTTCATCAATTTAATTTTGAATTGTTCCATTGGCAGTCACAGAAAGAAATCTTTTAAAAACAGTTTGATCTACATCGCCAATAAATATGATATCGGTTACAACATTATTTTCAACATAAATCGAACAAGGATATTAAGAAGAATGAAATTAATAAGAAATATTAAAAAATATGATATTAGCCAGAATAGTTCCCTTAAGGACACGCTAAACCTGATATTCCTGAAGGAGCAGTAACGCCACATAGAGAGAAAGGGTAGGGACGGTAGAATACACACACCATTTACAAATATTGAAAGAAGCTCTTCGAATACGAGCTTCTACGAAGCTACTGTTGACAGTAGTCAAGTGGCGAACTGTTCCCCATATTCCTTTCGAGATTCTGACATTCCGCGAAGCTCCGCCGGGAAGTCAGTAATGAGACTTCGTGGGAAACAGGGGAAGTCCGCTCCGCATAAGCGCGGGAAAAAAAAAGGAAAGAAAGCTCACGCGTCCCGTGACGAGAGAGAGGCAGGTAAGCGCACCTGCGGATTTCAGATGAAAATGAAACGCTTTGTTATGGTGATACCGGACACACTCGACTACGATGGTTACTTCGAACGGAAGTCGAAAATTTGGAGCCATCGTAATAACAATCTTTTGTTTCGGAGTTAGCCGGAAGTCGAGAAATGTACGTCAAATTGTTTTAAGGTAGTTCTAGACACTTATCATTTTTCGATAGATTTCCTTAAAATTTTGAAAATATATTCTTCATGATATTTCATAATTATAAGCGGAATCTCAACGAGTTCGTCCACACGGTTTATGAATAAATCGTGTTTAAAAATAACATATGTAACATGGGCCTTATGGAAAGAAATTTTTACTGAGTCCGTAAAATCTTTTTTTATTTTTGTAATGGAAAAACGAGTCGATTGATTCTAATAAAAAATCAGCAATGTATTATTTTATGCTTTTGGAATATTATTGAATTTTTTACTTCATTGTTATAGAGAAAGATGTTTTTTAATGTATAAAAAGTGAATGAAATGACCTCTGTGAAGTTAGCCCCTGCATTAATTCTTACGCAATTTTTTTCATTTCTAATGAAAAAAGAAACTTTTAGTTCTGAATCCAGCTAGAACTACCTTAAAACTGCTATATTTCTCATTCTTGATCAAACTTAATAGTTCTTATTGCACGATATCTTCATGCATTGAAATATCGTGGAATTATTGCAAATTACCTGTAACCGATTTATTACGGCATTGATCTACGGTCAATAAAAGTTTATTGAACATCGTAGTAAATCAGTCGATGGTTATTACTCAAGATGGTTGAGCGCTGCCATAAATTATCTTCGGTTTTTACTAAAATAACGAAGATACGGAAGTCAAGGAGTTAGAAGTCCCTCGAGGGTCGTGTATTTTTAAAAAGAAATCACATTACCGGTAACAGTGCGACGCTAAGTATCTACGAGTTCGGAAAAAGGAGGGAAATGCAGGCACAAAACGTTCTAACGAGCAGTTTGTCGTGGTACACCTGGAGATTTAGCAGCGCGTCGGCGCAAGCCCAACGTGTGCGGTGAGTTTCGAACGATCGCGCACCACCTGTTTTGGAAGGTAACAGGTGCCTCGACGAAGATAGCTAAGAATGATGGTCGAGCAACGGCCATCGAGTAGAGTTACACGCGGGAACATTCGTAATGAATCACTAAGCAGGCCGTTAGTCGTGGTGTCCCAATGATCACCGATCTAACTAAGATCTCAACACCTCTTTATCTCGGAGTAATTCTTCTTTTAAAAATGGCGCATATATGTAAGTCACGTACGAATTTCTAAATGAACTTTCATTATTCATGAAAGGAAAGATTCTATTGATTATTCCTGGTAGGAGGTAAAAGACCATCTCGATAAGCGAATACCGAACGATTTTATCGATATCACTTTATCTAAATGCTTATATAATGTGGACGTAAGGGATCAGCGAAAAGCTCATTAAGCGATGTATAAACTTGAAATAAGGTACTCCGTCTTGCATCTTCCGCGTTCATGACACGTACATTTGTAGCTCGTTAAGAGTGAAACTGCCGCTTTTACGAAGTGCATCTCACGATTGGTGCATTCGATGATAGAGTAACGTGTCCCGTCGTACGAACACACCTTCAGGATGCTGAATTTCAATTCCTCCTAGATGGCGCGTACACGCACGCGACTAGTAACATCTCAGGGAGCGAGATTCATCTGCATAACAGTTAATAATTCCGGTGCACAGTACCGGTTACGCTGGAGTTGCACGATGTTACGGGTAGAAACGAGACTGCTCAAGTGGGTTCATCATGAACAATCGTGCGCCACCTGTTTTGCTAGCATGTAATGGGTGGCCGTATTACTGGTGGCGCAAGAACCGCATCCTCCCATACGATATAGCGTCACGGTGTATCAAGGGAGCACAGGAAACCAGTATTTTTTTTTTACTCTTACACAGTTAACATCCGAAAAATAGCGATGGGAAGAAGTTGGAAACTTATTTAACCATCCGACGACTTCATCTTGCGACTCAATTTGCACGAACAAAAATGACGAGCGAGTCAATCTTCTCATCTCCTGACAGCGAAGAAATACGACACGATTGAATAAAATTCGTGCATGTAAACCTTAAACACTTTCGATGGGACTGATCGATACAGCGAACCAGTTACTTTCTGCTTGCGGTTTCGCCCGAGGAATGAAGCTACAGAGTCTCGATCGCGTTCGATGCAATTCGAACTATCGTGTATCAGCTGTTTTACTCGCACTACCGGGTATGCGCTCTCGGTAGCCAAGAGATGCCGGAGCCGACGAGAAATACCTGCCGCGCGTATTCGGGCAGGCTTGAAATACTTGCAATTCAGTCGATAAGACAACTGTTCGTGCAACTTAACGTTTAATTACTCCAACTTCTACATCAGCACTTCTCCGTCTAATTAGAACCAAAGATGAATCAACATACCCTGTATATTTTTCAAAGAACAGCACCACAGGCAAGAACGGTAACGTGATTAACATGAACCGTTGCGTCAAGAAGTCACACAATAGCTCAATCAAAGGACGAAACAATACCTGACACCACGGTCAGCAAATTGCAAGAGATATACCTCGAAATCACTCAACACCAGGAAACAATCGTTACAAGATATCCTCGAGCATTTTCGGGAAAGACGTAAAATGTCCCCATAGAACGACGAGGATCACGATGAGAAGTAAACGGCAATCCCCGTGGAAGGTCCATCCTGTAAGTGCCCTCGGGGGGCTGCTATTCGTCGTTTCACTCACACAACTCGAGAAACATCCAACACGCGAGCACACAGGATAGATGTGCGCTCGCGCACGGATGAGACGTGAGCGTATTCGAACGCACAGGGGCCCCTCGGCGCGAGGCGTCGGGCCCCGACACGCCACACGTATTAGAAACGAATATAAATATATCGGGAAGAAAGGTAGAGTTGGTGGGAGAAAGGAGGCACGTATTGGTGCCGTCGTCGAAGTTACACGCACCGACGCAGCCTCTCGAGAACGGACCCCTCTTCTCTCCCTACTCGCTGCACCTTTCCATCCACCCTTCCCCTCCCACCGCTCTTCTCCGGGGCCCGAAGTACCGGAGTACGCTCAGTGTCCGCTCGGCCTTAGCACGCCCGAGTAGGAAGGACAGAACGCGGCTTCTAGAAGGTTTTAATGTCTCGTCGTGCCACCGCCTGCTTCGACGATCCTGCTGCCAATTAACCAACCACGACTACACCGTAAACGTGTTCCTCTTAGACTCTCTTGCTAAAGAACGAGAGAGGGGAGAGGAAATGAAAGACGGGAAAAAGAGAGAGAACGAGAGAGATACGAAGACGTTAACTTCCATCGCGATACTTGGTTGTTTCTTGTGGAGAAATGCGCATGGTGCAACGGCAATCGGTAGATCGGGTTGACTCTACGAGCTGATTCGTGGACCGGCGGCTTTGTTATTCGCGCCACGAGGTGACTCCAAAGAGTGACAGGGGATATCTCGTTCGGGGAGGAGCGTCGGTGTAAAACGATGATCATCGTTGTACCTATCCGTTGGATTATTCCGAAAGGACTGTGACGGACGTCGCGTGTCAAGGATACGACGTGAATCGAATTTATCTAGGCATTTCTGCCCGGTGTGACGGAGGATGAACGCCGTGAAGCCGGTCAATCTGGATCGTCGATTTACGAGCAACTGGACGGAGGATCGAGACTGACTTCGAAACCGACGAGAAATCGCGCGCGTAAAACATCGTTCACCTGGTTCTCCTTTGTACTCTCCGATACGTGCCGCGTATTAAAACGTTAATCTCTCCTGTACTACCGGTTATACGTACAGATTGGGACCTATCCCTTCTCCTCTGGTTTTCATTCTATCTCGTTTCTTCTTTAGCTCTTTCTTCGTCTATACCTTTTCTTCTGAGTTTTTCTTCTCTTTCTCTCTATCCTCTTGGCCATCGGTGCTTGCTTTCGCTGGAGTATACTCGAATCCTCTCCCTTTCCACTTGGCTTGTTCCTTTCGTCCCTCTTGGTTCTCTCTCCCTTTCTCTCTCTCGTCCTTTCCTTCTTTCATCCTTATTGCTCGAGTCCGAGGCCGCACAGCTCTCTTCGTGTTTCGCGAGCGCGTGCCAATCGAGAGAAATGCCGAACGAGACGCGCGATGAATTCGACGCTCTTTGCGAGCCGTCGACGCCACGGCGGGTTTCGTTTGACACGATGCACGATTAAATCTCAATGTGAAAATACAGTGTCAAACGTGAATCACGAGATAACGAGTACAGAAACAATGACATTGCTTCAGTTCGGTGTGAAATCACGAAGATATAATTTCCTTCGTGAGAGGCGTAGTTTCGGCGAGCAAGTCGAAGCGGATGAAACGACGGACGACGGAGAATCGCGAGACGCTAGGATCTTGCAATCGAAAGATCGCGATCTCATTGACTTCTCTCGAGGCTGATCAAAGTGGAAACAACGAATGAAAAGAAACCACGGAAGGAATCCAAGATATCGTTAAGTTTCAATGAGATTTCAACGCGTCCTTTTCACCGAGATTAACAGCAAAACCAGTAGCGACAAGATCGACGCACGGTCAGGAATCTCTCGCGATAAAAACGTATCGATCGAGAGATAAAGACACTCCTTCTTCCTCGCTCTCTTTCGCGCCTCGTGAAAGCGAGCACAACGTGAAAGAGATCACTGAAGGAAGACAGCGGACAAGACGGATCGGAAAGTAGAACTTCGAATGACACGTTCGCATCGACCGATCTCGTCGACAGGAGGACGATGTCGAGTTTAGCGAGAACAAGACGAACCTCGGTGCTCGGATCGAAGAGATGGTGGCAAGGTGGTTGCTGGGCGACCAGAAGCCATCAGGAGGCTTACCTACGGAAACTATACGCGAGAAAAAACGATAACGTTCTGAAAATCGACGAAGATGATCCAATTCGTCGTGATCTCGCTACCAATTGGACTCCCGGTGCCGTTTACGAGTTACCCTCCACCGATGAGCACTATCTCGATGCGTTTTTACGTAATCGTGAGGATGGCGACGAGGAAGACGTTGTTGGTGTTGTCGTCGGGTGTCCAGCACTTGCTACGTCGAGGGCTAGCCCGACGGAAAAGTGCGTCGAGTATTTAAATGGTGCGCACGATGTCACCGCGACCTTTGAAAACGATCGTCGTCTTGGAGAGGCGGAATGCAACCGCGAGTGCGACTCGCTGCATTCGGGTTACGATGTCGCCGCCGCCTCGTCCGAGTAAGTCTATGGCGTTTCTGCTTGTTTACTTTCGTCTTGGATATTCTCTACGAAGATTCCTCGCGGAAAGGGAACGGATTATGTATTCTTGAATCGTACTTGGCTTCTGGATGTTAATACGTATGAGATGTTTGTGTCGTGTCCGTTCAGTTTGTGGGATTTCGAGTGAATTTGGTATTCTGTTTAAATCTATGATTTTATCGTGGATATATTCTGCGCTGTTAAATATTCATACTTTAAATCCTATATGAATAGTTTGATGTTGAATATTTTAGATTCTCTGTTAGGAAATCTGTTCTTCAGTTGTCCAACAAATATGAGAACTACGAAATTTACCGTTTAACAAGGTCCAAGAATGTGGAACATGCGCAAACCTATGGTCTAATATGTCTAATCGGAACTTACTGCTCATGCGCGGAAGGTCGCGCCTGACATTTTGGTCCCACGATAAGTGCGGCCGATGATGGTACCAAAATGGAAGGAGTTAACACGTTGGTGGCCATGGGGATCACCGGTAACCGGTGCTACTGAATTCAATGAAATATCATGTAACTTTGAAATTGCAATATTTCTGAATTTTTCGAACATATTGGGTATTTAAATATTGGCGTTGAAAAAATAAGGTCTGCTGAATATCTATATATCTATCAATGTCCTTAAAGGTTCTGCCTTAAGATGGGATTTTAATAGAAAACGTTTCACGTCAGTAAAAAGGATGAAACTAGTAAAATACCGGTGGCGTTCAACGTGTTAACTCTCTGTCAAAATTTTTTATTGTATGCGAAGATCAGTTTCACCATAGGACAATTAGAAAATGATAACAGTAACATTTTAAATGATAGATTAAACCTGAATTTCACAAATTGAATTGCAAAGAATTGCATGATTTTCACGAATTAAATTATAATATTTGACAAAGTTGAAAATTTGACTTTGAAAAATAGAAGGTTAGATGTGTCTAGTATTACTTCAAAGTCACAGGGGCCCATAGAGGGTTAACATGATACTAGAGTCGTGTTTATCACACAGTAGCAAAAATATAAAACTAGGTCCCAAAATACATGACAAGATGATCTGTCATTTTTCTGACAAATAAAATCTTTGCTTGCAGAAAGGTGTGCAGAAGCTGCAGGTGTCCCAGGGAGGAACATCAGCGGACTTCGACGGAGGTGGGCGGTCCCTCGGGACTCGGCCTCGGTCCTGGTCCGCCGATGGCCATGGCTATGGCTTTCCAGAGCGGGGCCGCCGGTGCTTCTCACCAGGAACCGTTCAAGAGTCCCGTGCAAGCCGCTCCCCCAGGACTTGCTCTTCAGGACGCCCTGATGCATCATCAGAGGCATTCTCAGAGCGACGATGACAGCGGATGCGCACTAGAGGAGTACACGTGGGTGCCCCCTGGACTCAGGCCGGATCAAGTAAGAGAAAGAACCTCTCTCTGACGTGAGCTGAATGTCGATGTACTTTCTGTAGTACTTACCGCGCGTTTCGAAACTGGTCGCGTCTGTGCCGCCGCGTAAGTCGAAAGCGGGCAACGCGATTTAGGTTAAGTACCGCTCTCGCGAACGAAATAAAGCGATCCGTGTTGGTGACTTCGTGAAAGATCGCCGTGTTTTGTGGAAAATTCTCAAGTTTTAAGTTTCCACTTAAACCGAGCAATTATTAATGTTGAACAATTCAACAATTGTAATTATTGAGTAGCCATTAGCGGAGGATAAGAATTGTAATTGTCAATATTTTTGGAAATGCAAGGGAACTTCAGAGTTGATTACGTGACCTACCATTGTTTTAAAAAAAACTAATCACTGCCACCCCCTAGTACAAGAAACTATTACCATAGGGCCCAACATCAATCACATATACGTAATACTCAACCATCATTAATCACACGAGTCCAAAACTTAAACACCCACACCTCATCCCTTACCTACTCGCCCGCACGGATCGCATTCATTTCAAATTTATCGCTCCACCCGTTCAAGATTCGGGCGCGACAGATGTCGCTCCGATCGATCGTAACTTTCAACATCCTATCTGAAGTTTAAAATCGTCCCCTTCAAAGAATGCCGAAAAGCCAACCCCGCCGATGAACGCACGTCGAAGCTCGTACGAGAGGCGCTCGCGTTCGAATATCCCGTTGGGCAAAAGGGATAAAAACAAAGCCTTCCTTCCAGTCGATCGCTCTTAATTACAGTGGTGCGCGTACACGCTGTCGCAGGTACACCTGTATTTCAGCGCGCTACCGGAAGACAAGATCCCGTATGCCGGCAGCGCTGGGGAACGCGAGCGGGTGAAGCAGTTACTTCAACAGTTGCCGCCACACGACAACGAGGCGAGATACTGTAGCGGCCTGACCGAGGAGGAGAAACGAGAACTTAGGGTTTTCGCTGGGCAACGGAAGCGTGAGGCCCTCGGAAGAGGACACGCGAGTCAACTCGAGAGGCCGCACGGTGCCGGATGTCGCGAATGCGCTAGGCCCATCGCGGCCGGCGAGATGGCGGTGGCGGCTAGTAGAGCGGGCCCATCTGCCCTCTGGCATCCTGCGTGTTTCGTCTGTTGCGTATGCAGGCAGCTTCTCGTCGACTTGATATACTTCTGGCGCGATGGAAGGCTCTACTGTGGCCGACATCATGCGGAGACTCTCAAACCGAGATGTTGCGCCTGCGACGAGATTATACTCGCCGACGAGTGCACCGAGGCGGAAGGCAGGGCCTGGCACATGAGGCACTTCGCTTGCCTCGAGTGCGATCGCCAGGTACGATCATTGACACGCGATGCCCCGAGAGTAGTCGGCGGTAGTCGTGAGTAGTCGAGAATAGTCGAGAGTAGTCGGGAATAATCGTGAGAGTGGGGGAAACTCGCGGGCGATTCCTTTAGGATCGTTTACCGGCCGGGCAAGGCTACTTTTATTGCGAGGAGACGGTAAACGATCAGATGCGGATTTATCTTCTCTACGATCCTCGTGTTAGATTTTGTTTTGTTGGAGTAACGTAATGCTCTGTCTCTTTAGGCGCGAGAGAAAGAGGGTACGGTCCCCTAATTGTGCCGGTGCACGCAATTCTATTATGTATTACGTTGCAATAAACGACCCGAAGAGAAGTCGGCGGTAGATCCTGTCGTACTTTGCCCTTGGAGCTGTCAGGGATAGAAGCATGTTTTTGCACGTACTACTTAATGTTTGAAGGATTAAAATTCAGTGGAGGATGATGATTACGATTTCAATCGAAAAGAAACGAAGGATAGTTGCGTGGATTGAATACTTACTCGTATTGTGCATTACGCACAGTAGTAGTTACGCTCATTCGTGATGTTTTTTTATTGAATCTTGGGGAAATTCTTTGCTTGGTGTTTTAAGTACGAGTCGGTAAAGTAGATTTTTCTATAAACAAGTACAACTTTCTGTTACAAAATTCGTCTTATTTGACCGTACCTTAAGTGCAATTGGCAAGTATAACGTACCTTGTGCGTGATGCAGAATCGTTGGGATACCTGTTGACTGGTAAAAAACAATCATTTTTAGCCGGTTCTTCTACTTGTTCTTTCACATTGGAAAAGAAATACAGCTGCAATAAGAGAGATTTATCCTTCGAATATCTCGCGAATGAAAAACGAAGAGAAGAATGCGCAGAGTAACATTGCGTTCGAGTTGCAACGTCAAAATGAAAACACAAAGTTCAACGTGCTATCGTTCGGAGACAAGTCGATTGGCAGAGAGTATAGAAAATTCTACCACCAATACATATTTTTTTTTTGTTCACTGTGACAATTATTTACGCTCGGCGGCCACATTCGCGGAGAGTCATTTACCCTCGAGCATTCGTACGATTTGGCTGTCAGACTCAGTCCTATCCCCTTTATATTCTCTGACGGCCGTCCAGAACATTTGGTTTGCGCACAATAACTCATTGAATTTAGGTGTCGATAAATGTCACATGCAGTTGCCAGCTACTGTGCATTTCGCATGCTGTACATCTCTTTTGTACAAACTAGCCAGACAAAGCTCCTTATCGATACTGTCAACCTGATAATAAACGATCGAATCGGATTTCCGATCAATGGTCAACGACGTAAAATCGTGAAAAAAAAAACTCCACGTTACATTTTTATCTACGTAATTCTCCCATTTATCTATACACCTAAAGACATAAACTTATTTAAAATCTCTCTCCTCGCATACAGAAATCGTGCATCATCCAAATAAGAACCCATACGTTACTCCAAAAGACGCCCACTGTCTTTTCACAAAGTTATGTAAAACTATCAAAAAATATACATTGATTCATCCCATCGCATTAGGTCCTCCACCGTGTGGACCTTCCCTTTCGGTCATAAATCTCTACCTCCTGTTTTTTTCCACCCTCTAGCTCGGCGGTCAGAGGTACGTGATGAGAGAGGGTCGACCTTACTGTCTCCGTTGCTTCGACGCCTCCTTCGCGGAGTACTGCGACAGCTGTGGAGAACCGATCGGTGTCGATCAAGGACAAATGTCGCACGAGGGTCAGCACTGGCACGCGACCGAAGCTTGCTTCTGCTGTGCCACTTGCCGAACGTCCCTCCTTGGTCGTCCGTTCCTGCCACGAAGAGGTGCCATTTATTGTAGCATAGCGTGTAGCAAGGGAGAACCGCCGACGACGCCGAGCGACTCCTCCGCCGGGCCGCCACCACCGCCTTCCTTCCTCAGGTACGCATACCTCGCGAGCTGCTTGACGAAGAGGGGGCAAGAAACCCTTCTCGTTGTCCTTGTACCGTGTCTATATAGATTCGTAGTCAAGCCGAGATTCGCGTACAACTTTGGTACACGCGATGTTTCAGCGCGGCATAAATTCAAATTCTTCTAACCAGAATACCGAATGTTTCTACGCATATAGTGCACGAATGATTGTACCTACAGAAGAAAGATTTATGTACGATGCGTCAGGGCGATTATGCATTTGATTACGGAGAGTGTAACGTACTCTGGGTGTACATCATTTATATGAGAACAGATTATCAAGAAATATACGAGTTGCTAATGTACGTAGAACCTGCTCGGTCGTGAAAAAATTCTTGCTCATTCAGATCACCGGAGACTCGCTTGAAATTTCTATCTTGATTGCGTTAGGTTTACCGTTTTAATCATTCCTCGTTACTTATCTGTCGCACGATTGGTAGGACTGGACGAAGACAATTGCCGCCAGCGAGTGAGGGTTCTTCGAGTCCACCACCTCCACCACCACCTCCGCCATTACCGGGAACGAGACATACCTTGGGATCACCTAGAAATTCTCCTCGGATGTCGAGGAAACATCATCAGGACTCGGCGTCTCTGGCAACGACGCCGACACAGAGCACGCTGAGTCCTGAATTTCCTGCCGAGGGATTTCCATCGAGTGGTTCTAGAACTGGGGGCCTAGATCGGGTGTTGCTCGAGAGAAATTTGGAGAGGTTGCTTCAGGAGCGTAGTTCTCATCCGGAGGATAATCGCAGCGAATTAGGAAGGTGTGTCTGTTAAGTTGAAAGTAGGAAGTAGGCAACTATGGCGAGTAGCCATAGCCACCATGCCAAAGGTGGTGATCTTTCGATCAGAGTGTCCGGGTTCACATTCCTCGTGATCGCTGGCAATCTCCTTCGTATCTGTTAGGCATAGTCTGTGTAACATGGCAGCAACCAAAGACATTATGTTCTAAACGAAATAATTATATCGATTGAAGGTCTAAAAATTAAGTAAAAGAGTACAAAGTTCCTTCAGCACCAGTCTATTGTCCTATAAAGGTGCAGTGAAAGATCGAAAAGAAAAGAAGGAGTGAGAACTTTGCATCACGTTCTCTTTTCTGACGTTTAATTCCTTCGTGTCTAACTCATTTGAAAATGGGCCACCTAAATACGCCAGACGATCCGCAGTATCGCGAAATTCTACGCTGAATAGTTTTACACCATAGAAAGCTAAATATTCCACGGTTAGTCATAAACTTACATCTACGCGCGCGAATTATTCCTCATACTGATGCAAATGAGTTAATACTATCATATACTACTGTAAATAAAAAATATTTTACCGCTCGAATAGCCACCTTCAACGAAACGATATCGTTTTCAGGCTGATGCAAGCGAGGGATCGAGAGCCTCTAAGATGCGTACAAAACTGTGTTCCTTCTCATGCTTCGAGTATGCCAGAATTACCACCACCCCCTAGATCATCGTCAGGACCGTCGACATCGACCGGTGTTACCGGAACGGTATCTGGCTCGGCGCTAGCACAAGAATCACCAACGTCACCTACGAACCTTATCATTAGCCAAACGGATCCCCCTACACCGACGTCGCGACGCGTACGGTTTCAGGGGGATTTAGACGTGAACGATCATGGCGCGACACCGCGGATTCCCCTCGCGTCGACAAACGAAAGGAATTCGTCGTCTTCGCCTTCTCCGTCGCCGACGTCGTTGCCGAGAACGAATGTGTCTCGATCGAGAAGCTTACAGCCAGAGGAAGTCGCCAGCACGTCGGCTTGGGGTGCGTAAAATTCGATCCTTTCTATGAGATAAGACGTTTCAGGAATTTATTGGCAAACAGAGTTATTGCGTTACTTGGCTTTACACGTAGACAGGAAGAAAGTGTTTGTTGAAAAGATTCCTTTAACTTGGAATAGCTTTGATGTTTTAGCAAAATTAAATTCTAGTGTTTCGTTAAAAAATATATAAACTGAGAAGTTGAAACGTGGGCGCAATATGGACAATTGTGGCTAGTAATTGTAGAAGCAGTCTTGATAGGTTGAGAAATTTAATATGAAAAAGTATAGACCAGCGATTGAAGATATACGACATTCTTAGGAGAACATTGCGGTAATTTTTGTCACAGGGAACTTAGGAGGTTCGAGGTCGAGAATCGAGGCAGAGGAGGAAGATGTTGAGAGCTGCTGTTCGACGTGTAGTTCCTCCAGTAGTTCGGACGAGGCAGCCGCTTATGCATTACCACCCAGACGAGCCTATGGAGGTGTTCGAATATCTTATGTACCGAACGACGCCGTTGCGTGCGCAAGGAAACGTGCACCGACGTCGTCGTCCTCGTCGACTCAGGCGCAAAGAGACACAGAAAAGTGCGTCGTGTCCTGATGATTTCCTCGACTCTTTGCTACGGTTATTTTGTACTTTGTGTCGATGAGAATGCACTTTCTGTGCGCCGTGAAAATCGGCAATTATCTGAGCCTCGTGTCGGCTTGGAGGAGAGATGGCAAGGAAAGGCGGAAGAGAAACAAAGTTCCTAAGGCACCGAAGCAAAACACACACTTTGCTACACCTTCCGTAGACGAGGCTCAATATTTTCATGGAACAAGGCGGACGCGCTTTAATTAAAAGAAAATACTCATTTTCGTGTAAATAGTGAATCTTCTTCCGGACCGATCGTTCGTGAACGTCGAAACGCGACGTGATCATTGAACGATCGCGACTTCTCCTTCTATTTTTTATTACCCCGTTAATGTATTTGATAATAATAACGATAATAATAACGTTATCTTTTACTACCATTGTACATTCCTGCTGCGAAGACGATTCAACGAGCGTCTGAGTATATTTTTATTGGATTGTCGAACGATTTCTCCTATACTAGCACCCTCATTCCAATTCCTTGTAATTTCCGACATTTTACGAATGTCTTTTGGAAGTTACGAAAGACATTGCAATGTAAGTATAAATCGCTGATGTAAATTGAAACTCTGATATATATTTTAACATATTTCGGATACTCCGAATTATCGGTGATCTCTGTCAGATTTACAGTTCGACTCATTACTGATTTTGTACTTTGAACATTATATTATTTATTTAACAAAACTGGCATTTGTATTTTTCTAGTCACTGCGCACGTTACCAATGTTTTTACAATGGACATATTCGCAGATGGGTGACCGGACGAAGTAGTATAAACCGGTATTAATGAAGTATTCATAAAGTATATATCGTAATACGAGTACATTCCCAAAGATTCTACCAACAGCTTCGGTCCTTCGAACAAACCGTAGATTAGTCAAAATGTGTCGAAATTATGAGTCAAACCAAATTGATAGTTAATTAGAGAATATTATGTCGTATGAACGTTCATCACTACTTGTCAAAAAGAGGAAGAAAAACAAGAATTTACGGTCGAGCGGCGAAAAGAGCGAAAGTAACTTCCCGTAAGGACGCTAGTTGTACGGCTTTATCTCGCGGTTTGTCTTAGGGCCGTAATTCTCTTGCTTTCTCTCGGCAAGTCGAGTACATTTCACGCCTCAGGACGGAGAACTTGTCCATGACGGACTGTCTGAAGAATCGGAAGAATGAGCCACGCCATGGCTATCAAAGCGTGTATTCGCTTCTTTCGATCGACGATCTCAGACAGGATCGTATCGAGACGATTTGTTACTTAAGACAAAGCAGAAAGTCTCCCGACTTACAGGAAATATAAGAAATTTCTTCAGCTTCCATTCAAGCACACTACGTATTTATTTTTCAAAAATGAAGTGACAAATGAGTTGGCATATTATATATTTTTAATCGAAAATTTCTGGCAATTAATTTATTAGTATTTTTAGTATAGTATTTTTCACAGCCTTACATTGAGCATTCTTGAGATAAAATTTCTTGCGAAATTAATTTCAATTCAACTCGCTAAAATTAGGTGAATTGGAAGTATGATTAAATGTCTATAATTATTATTATCTAATAGAAAAAAAATGATTCGCATTGTAGATGGTTAAGCCAAGACGAGGGCCGCTTTCATTTAGCCCTTGGCACGGCTCTGTTCTCCAAAGTTCTTACGAAAGATCGGCATTAGCATAAACGCACCTACGTTAGAGTACATCTCACGTATTGACTAATCGATGAATATCTCATACGGTGTTCGAAGGATGAGATATGAGAAGTGGTGTCGCTCAAACGAACACAAGAATAAAGGGGTTATGTCACGTTCGGCCAATGAGCAGTACAAACAGGTAGTCGTTACATAAGGATTATGATTTCTCATCGTGCGCTGTACAAACGGTGATCATTTGATAATTACTTTCGTAAGTGGAGCGTTTCGCAAACCAGCTTCTCCTCGAAACGAAATTATAATTGCTCGAAGGAGGAATTTTTACGAGTTGAAAGTACGCGCTTTTTACGATCTTGCATTTTCTCGAAGAATCTTAATGCTCTTAGAGAAGGCGGTGCATATCTTTTCAAATACGAATCGTAAAATCGAAGGAGGAATATCAATTAATCATTTAAATTCCTGCATCATATTAACGCTAATCAAAGTGTAATCACTTTTCATAAATACAATCTCAGAAAACTGGTTCTGCTATCGTTAAAAGATATATCTCAATGAAATTAGAAGGGTGCGATAAACGCAAACCCATCACTCGCTACACAGTACGAACAATTATTCAAGTTAACCGCAAATAGGTAGATCCACATTCTTTACCTTCAATCACTCGAGACGGAAAAATTCCCCGCCAATGATTTTTATCCCATAGTGATAATTAAGAATCCACGATGAATTTTTCATTTCACCGATACATTTAACATGCAAACACGCAAGAAAGTAAGCATATTCGAGCACGGAGGTTATGCCACCGCTAATCAATGCCTCGAGCTTTGTTTGTCGGCTGTCCCGGAAAACTCATTCGCGGGTTCTCAGGTACTGCGACGTTGTTTTGCCAACGTGAAATTATATCGCGAAAATTAAAGTTGCCGAGTTCGCGCGAACTAGGCCGCGATTGCGTAACTTTTGCACAGCCGCGTAAGTACGGCGTTGCACGTATGCGTCTACAATCCTCTACTACACGCCTAAAGGAGAACGCACTCTCGCGTGGATGCAGAACGTTCCTTTCCGCCAAATCTTCTCCTGATTTATAACATACTCCATTTATCTTGAAAATTTTGAAAGAACTTTTACCACTAAATCAACCGAGACAATCAATTATTTGATGAATTTCTAAAATTGAAAATAATAATTTATTAAATTGAATATAAATTAGAAACTTGATCTAATAGAAATATTTAAGGGAATAATAAGTGGAATATCTTTGAGAAATTCTTCAAGCTTTTAAATTTGCTATTCTTTCATTTTTCTATGTTGCTAAATGTGGGCAATTGTGTCGTTCAAATTAATTGTCTTTGTTACTCCTTTTCTGTCGACCCTCATACACTCCTTGAAAGTAATTAAACGAAACATCCTTTGGTATATATTTCACCTACTTTTCCTTTACGCTTTAATTAATGGTATTTGTAATCTATTGTACTATATATCATTGGAATTACATCAAGTTACAACATATTAAAAAGAAATCAAACATTATGTAGCACTTGGAATTGGAGATTGGAAGAAATTTCACGCCCAGCGGTGTATGATGGCTGACATGTTTATTTATTGTATTTAAGTAAACTGCATTAATTGTCGGTAGTTCTAGCGTTGAAAGTACATTTTTAGAATAGATTTGACGAATACTTTATTAAAGACATAGTAAGAAGAGTTTTAAGATCTTTATACAGTGATTAGATCTTTCACGTAGAGAGGTCTCTCGCGTAGCTATCGTCTTCACTTGAACGTCTTTTTCTACTAATTTTCTTCATACCAAGTTAGCGCGTTTGAAAGAAACAGTCTTGAGTTTTGATGAAACGAAAGGAACTTTGGATAATTACGCGAATGCTATAAGGAATTTTAACTACTTCATGGCTCACTTACATTTTTATTATATATGCTTGAGGAAGAACGCACTCTAGCGTGGCTGTGAACGTTCCTTTCCGCCAAATCTTCGCTTCGCGCGCACTGCATGCCGCAGACTCGTTTGAAAATTTGAAGGACTGCACTCTTTTAAATCTACATTTGAGCAGTTATTAAAAACAATAGAAGCTATGACAATTTAAAACAAAATTTCTACAAAGCACCAGGAATTTAAATTCAGGCAAATTGTAGTCTTTAACTTCCCACCCACCGTAGACTCCCAAAATTACATTTCACAA
Source organism: Cerceris rybyensis (assembly GCA_910591515.1). Classification (NCBI taxonomy): domain Eukaryota; kingdom Metazoa; phylum Arthropoda; class Insecta; order Hymenoptera; family Crabronidae; genus Cerceris; species Cerceris rybyensis. Next base: position 16,088,835 of record OU342790.1, read on the forward strand.
AGCAATAAAAAATGCATCTATGAATAACAATTTACACAATCGTTAATGCACAAAAACTAGTAAAATCCGCAAGTAATCGCAAATTCTTTGCATCTTCCGTATAAAATAATTTGCCGGAAGAGTTCACACGTTTCGAGCTATCCAATCGAAATAGCTCAACGCCATAACAGTAAGACCTCGGATAGCACGATACACCATATCGGAGGAAAAAAAAAGCCGAAATAATATGTTCAAGCCGACAAATCGTTTTCGTCGAACCATATAAATCATAGGAGCTGAATGAAATCTCCGTTTCCCGTTATACCAAGTCTGATTCACGGCCGAGTCACGCAGCTGGGTGCAGAAAGAGAACGCATTTCTCGGAGCGTTGTTTCATCTAGGTTCTCTCGATACGGCGAATACCAACTCGTTTCCATGGATTTCTGAACATCCGCGAGAACGGCCGAATCGTAATATCAGTTTAAGCATGCGCGAGCAAACTAACGGAGCCTGAGGAACTCGTTTAGCCGACGAAAAGAATTGCAAATGCAAAGGAATTCCATACTGGAGAAATGACACACATTGCGTCGCATGTATCGGCATCGGGACGAAATTGCAGGCACGGTATTTTCCGAGACCTATTACGGCAACTGTGCGGTCAGTTTAGATGCGAACAGGAAATTCTATGGGGTTGCGGTTTTATTGGGTTTCATGGGACCAGTAAGGTTTCATTGGTCTTTGCGTTCGGTTGCATGATGCATGGATTGGTATCGTGAATGAGTTTGAGAGTTTGAATAAAATGAAGGGTCCTCTGGATAGTGCAATTATAATTGTTGCGGAGGACATTGTAGTAGATGTGAGAAGGAATTGTCTCATTGTTCTTTTACTCAACACTCTTAGCGTAGCATAAATTAAGAGTCTAACTAAATATGGTGTTGAGATGTAAGGTGTTTTGAAAAATGGTGGGACAATTTCTGAAACCAAATACATCCATCCCTTGATTCACACGGTAGATACATTCCTAAAAAAATAGAGCAAAATGAAACAGTGTGAAACGGTACACAGAACTTATACGAAATAGTAGGATATATTTAATTAATCAGTAGATCGTGTAAATTGATCTAAAGGGAATAAAGAAAAGTTGAGGATATGTCAGGATTAAAGGAAAGGAGAGGATTGGTTCATTAATTTATAGAGACTATTTAATGCTTATACAATTTCAATTTATTTTTGAAAACGAAAAACATAAATGTTAATGTTGCTCTAGCGTGAGAACATTTCTGCACCTCTGACTTACACTTGGTAGACGTTTTCTTCCTTTCCTTGAATCCGTTAGATGTAAAACACAAAACAGGACTTTCACGTTTGCAATTTAATTTGTGGAAGGGTTGCTTAGGTATCTTTTAATCGAATTTTTAAAAGAGTTAACACTATTTCTACCAAGAGGTGTCAAACGACACCTTCCAAATTTTCACTTTAAATTATTCTCTAAGTTCAATCATTTCACTACAATTAATTTCTTGACTTTTCATACAGTACTTAGTTGTTAAATTACTTTAGCAAGACCATTTGTCACCAGCACATCCTAGATCTAAAAGTGTGCATATGGTATACTTATTTCTACCATGAGGTGTCTTTTGACACTTTAACAATTTCATGACAATGCTTAATTTTAAACCATTTTACATATAAATATTAATATCACTTTGCAGCACCATGTCAATTATAATCAGATTAGAGAATCCCTATTTCAGTTGTAACAGCAAATACAGGAGTTGCTGTATAACTTTGATATTCGCTTATTTCCTGCCATGTTACATTTTAGCGTGCACCGCTGCAATGAGTTTACAACTAGCTGCACACCGCTGCTAGTTGAACACCGTTTGGTCGAAATAGGTATACAGAAAATCGTGGTAGAAATAGTATTAATCAAAATAAAAAAAAAAAAAACTTTTTTCTTTTCATTTAAAAATTTTATTAATTGAGTACCATGCAAATCGAGGGACGAGTGTATGTAAAGACTGCAAAGTGTATAGCACGTTGTACCGCGAACCACAACGACTATAACAATGTAATTTCAACTTCAAAGTGCCACTATGTCCAAGTAAATTCTCCTATTTTCATCTGAATTCATCATCCCATGTAAAACAGTAAACCCCGCAAACTGTACCGCGGCAATTTACCCTCAAACTGTAAAAAACGCCTTATATATTTATAAAAAGCAATCCAACGTATCGCTTCACCTCAATGCCTGCAATGAATCTCGCTTCACCGATGGCAATTATTAAAGCATCAACGGGGACTTAATGGTACACGCGTGACAAGTAGGACAACCGGTGCAAAAACACGTAGCGATTTGTATCTACCCATGCACCAATAATCGCAGAAGTTTACTCGTTAACGAATCGAAAAAGTATTCCAATAGAACTGCACATTCCAGGTTATCCCGTTTTACGTTTCACTTGAACACGGAATGCAGTCGCCTCGCGGCAGGTGCACCGGAGCGTCCTCAATGATATCGCCCGGTACTTTCCCCGGCTCGGATTCGAAGATCGTGTCGTGATCCACGACGATGTGGCTCCGAGTAACTCGAGGAGTCATCGATAAGAGAAAAATGTCGAACGATTACGACCGTTAAGAAAAAAATGGCACGCTGGACTGCAATGGATATAGGGTCAAACTTCCGAACTCAACTAATTGGAAGTCCAAGTTCCAGTTAATGAGAATCTGACTAGTGATATTTTTTACGTTAGCATTTAATATACCGTATTTTTCGGTAAATAACACGCGCGTCATCTACACAAAAAAGTTAAAATTTGATAAAATAAGAACCTGCGCGTTATACATTTGAATGCGACATGAAGAATATCAAATTCAATAATAAAACAATGGTGGGATCATAAGTAAGAAAAAAAGAATGCCGAAAAGATAGAAGTGCGCGTAATACAATAGGTGCGTGTTATCTATTGAAAAATACAGTAGTTGAGTTGCAGAAGTAACATGGTGGTTTCAGAAGTTTCATTTATCAGGAGAAAGATGAAGGATTAAAGTGATATATTTAACACTATATCTATCCACCAAGAATTAATTCAATATATCTTAAATTGTCAAATAAACGAATGGGGCTGTAAAATTGATCTAACCGCCTGCAGTATTCAAGATAGCTATCAAAAATTGAAAAAAAAACAGAATTAGAAATTTCAAAAACACAATTTTTATACTTTGCAAAAAATTCAAGGCAAGCCATTTTGAGCACCTTGATAGATCTAGTGATAATAAAACGATAGTTTTTAGAGGTAGCGCCAAGGATTCCCAACAGGGAGAGAAGTACAAATGTCCATCACCCCTTAGTTTTTCCCTCTTCCCTCCCTCCAACCTCCTCCACAATTCCATAATTCTTCTCAAATAATTATTTGCTATATAATATCCTGAATAGTTCGTGCCCATATAAAACGGTAGATCCTAGGAGAAATGAGCATACCAGTTGGAAACTAAAAATACAGATATAAAAACAGTACACATTCCGCGCAGTCTTTATCCAGACATGCGGATCAGATAAATCTTTCGGAGTAACCATTCGAGGAAAGATCCGTGAAAACGGGCGATCAGACCGGATAATTTCAAGTTAGATATGCGCGGCTACGACTCAAGCTAACGGGGCCCGTGGAGCTCGTTTACGCGACCTCTGGACGGTCATCTCGCGGTTAAACGCGCGAGAGGCTTTCTCCAGGGCTTGGAATGCGGCCTCTCCCTCTGACTGGAACTCGGCTTGGCACTCTGGTTGGCACTCCGGCATCGTTCGAGGACAGCAGCGGTGCCACGACGTCCTTCCCGATCACTCCCTCCGGATTATGCTTCCAGATTGGTGCCTGTGCAAATAATGGGGTTTCTTTGCTGTACCGTTGAAAAATGTAGGCCGTTTGAGTTGACCCCAACTTATACAGTTCAAGACGGTGCATAATAGTTCCAAATGACCAAAACTACCAAACTATCAAAATGTATTCTAATTTAATTGAAAATTGACATGCTAGAATAATTTGGGACACTGGTGACGAATCTGAGCTGAAAGGTTCCAAACACAAAATGGCGGATTCAATATGATGGACATGTAGATCGAAAAATTGATGGTCCCGCGCAATAAATGGAATTCTTGATGGTCTTTGACCTTTCTATTTTTAGGTTGTACAGGTGCAGATTTATTTTTATACGCGCAGACGTAGATATTGTATGACAAAACGTATTTGTTAGTTAAAAAATATAGTTGGAGGGTAGACATATTTAAGAAGGTTACAGCCGTCTTCTTAGATAGGTATAACAAATATTTATGCAAAGTTTCATCAAAATCGGAGTGTATTAATTCCTAAACTTCCATTGTAACGATATACTGTAATAGAAGAACGTGTAGATTGAATATCATGACACGTTACAATGCTGCAATGTCCGTAAGACACAGATCAGTAATGATCCAGAGCCGGAATTTGCTCTCTTGCAAAATTAGCGTGCTCCTATTTACTTCGTGAAATACGAAAGATGTTAAATATACAAATTTTCTGTCGGCAATAAAGGAAATTCAAGCTGAGGCTAACAATTTGGGTCTCTCAGACTCTAACCCGGTAGCCTCCATAATCCCCTGACCCTGCACCTATGGTTCGCATTACTTGCAGAACTTAATGAGACTCTCCGTATGCGCTTCTCATTAATCTGTTCAATCATAAAGTAACACCGCAACAGAGGCTACTCATTTTCGCTTCCTTATTTGCACTTGGTTCCTTCGGAGGGTCGGCAGCGTTCACTCAACGCTCCGCTCTCACGTCGGCCTGCATTTAATCTACAAGTGACTCAGTAATTAAGAATTCCAGTGCAATCGCGATAAGCTATCGAAGCATAGAGTTGACTTACCTGGAAATCGATCGTTTACTTGTATCTGTTCCGGTTTACGGAGAGGAAAGCATGAGATGTGAATTGACATTCGTGATTATGCCTCGGCCTGCGGGCCTGACATCAGTTCCTGCTCACTTTCTTTTTCTTCTAATATTTTTGAACAGTAAACTTCTGTAACCATGAATTTTTAACTACCAATTGATCTACGTATGACACAATCAGTTATAATTTAGAAAAAGTGCAGTACAGGTTTCCAAAATGTTGAAGTATTTAGTGAGAGTTGGGGCAGACAGGCCCAATTCTAAAAATATGGATACCTGTATGTGCCTTGCTGTACAATAACGAGTGGCACTCGTGATAAATAGAATAGTCAATTTTGAAATGCTCCAAAAATTATTAAATTAAAAATACCAGTGGGTCACAATGAAGTAAAATTAATTCTATGCTATTCAATATTGCGTTGAGTCATTTGCTATATCCGAAATTAGACAGAGTTATTGCGCATGCAGTCGCAAAAGAAATGGAACGGCAAGGGGTTAACTATTTTTTTTTCATTGAAATTAGAGACAATTGTAGTCAAAGTAAAAAAAATTATAAGTCGAAGAATTTTAAGTCCGTTACGACTTCAGCTCCTCTCTCCAGCGTGTGCAGGTTTGTGCACTATTGTAGGCACTTTAGTTCCTCCACTGTCTTCATAGTTCATACCACTTGCCGTCTCTTTCTGTTTATACCGTTCGATTCTAACTGCAATTTTGAGCAAATTCCAAACCTTTGATTAACTGTCAGATAGTAAATAATAATTTTGGAAAAATTTCTGACGGGTAGCAAAGATGTGAATTCACTAATTGAGAGTCAAAGCGTTCAATTTCATTTCTATTACAGCTCCTTTTGCTCACTTTCCATTCCGATCGAGAGATCGATTTTGCCGGTTTCAGTAAGACGCAGTCACCGGCGTAAACATCGGCAAATGATTTGCGCTCGGCCGGTCCCGTCGTTTTACTACATTTACTACGCCACATTCTCGAGACTCGCGTTGAATGGAGTCAAAGATTTCGAACGGCCGCGGGATCCTGATCTAAGATTATTTGAGAAGAATGTTTGAAGCAGGTAAAAAAAGTATGAACACATCTAATGGAATGTTGCAAGATTATAAATACTGAAGCTTTAAGAAAATTTAAATTATTTGTGCAAAAGTAACGGAACTGATATGAAAAATGTTTCATAAACATCTTGCAACGTCAAACATAGCAGGTGCATCCTCAAAATTACACCACCATCATAATAATTCTGCACCAACCAACAACTAACCAAATCGTAAAAAAAAAATCCCACATTCAAATCTCCCCATCCTCAAGAAGGTCACGAGAACCACCGCATTCCAAAAATACCACAAGAAACCAATCAGACCCACGAGCCAAATTACCCGGCATCGCGAAATCACGCAACCCAACCTCGAGCCACCGATCAAATCCTATCGATGCAAATTAGTCAGAGAGGCAAATAGCTGAGAGAAGAGGAAGGTAAAGGAGAGGTGGCAGAAAAGCAAAAAGATCGGCGGCCCCTGCGCAGGGAGACCAAGCCGCGAGAAGACGTAAGTTTTATTGAGAGAAGGGGGGGGAGAACAGAGAAGGCAAGAGAGTAGGCACAGAGATATTGAGGCGAGCGAGCAAACACAAGGCAGGTAAGAAAGCAGGCGAGCGAGTCGCTGCTCGAAATGGTGGGAGGCAAACGCGAAGCAAGGGGCCGCGGGAGCGTAAAGTGAGTTTTCGCTCGCGGCTCTGGCTTTGCAATGCCAGGGAGTCCAGTCGAGTAGAGTCGAGTAGAGTAGACTCGAGGCGAGTCGGGTCGAGTAGAATCGAGTAGAGAGAATCGAGGCGAGGTGAGGCGAGTCGAAGCGAGTCGAGGCGAGTCGATCCGAGGCGAGCCTCAGTCAGTCCGAGACGTGGCCCCGTCGCATCCTTCTCGAAGCAGGATCCGCTCGTCCAGGAGAGCCTCCTCGGACTACAAATTTCTCTTACATTTAGTTTCGAGTACTCCTCACTTCGCTCGTGATGGCCGCATTCTAAGACCACTCGCGGAAGGATTGTCGGTAGTCGAACTTCCGTTTTTGAGATACCGATAAGAAGGAATAATCCGAGTGACTGTTTTTGGCATCGACGATGTCGTACGGGCGGTGAATCGGTTGAGACCTTCTGGGCTTCTTTTGGGTGCTGTGATTGTGTGTGCGCGAACGGAATCAGCTGGATGGTGGAACGATTCAACAGGTAGGAGGATGTTTTAGTTCCGTTTGAGTTCCGTTTTAGTTCCTCGGCACTTCGCGAAACTTCTTGGAGTCTTTACACACCGGGTTTCTGTTTCTTCTTGGTGCTCGCTTGGAGTAGTTATTTTAATTGCAGAAGAGTTAGTAGTTGGTTGATGGGATTGCGGGTGGTTGTTGGTTTAAAGTGTGTAGATATTGCGAAGGATGTAGGAGATGTCAATGAATGATAGAGAGAAAAGAAATCGTAATTAAATGGACATGGGGACTGAAATTGGTACCGACACTGACAACGGTGCAAGGAAGAACGTTTCCTCTTTCGTCATTATCGATTTCCTGCATCCTCCGCCACGGATTTCTCGTCTTCCTCCGCATCCTAGGATAATATCATGTATGGCGTAATGGCTCATTATACTTAGAATGTCAGTGAGAGGAAATTTAATGACATTCGCGTCATCATCGATAATCGAGGGTCTTCGTTTTCCTTAATTGCATGTATAAATATGCACGTCTTACGTCTAGTCTTTCTGTAACTGTTTTCTTCTTATTAGTATCCTGTTTGTCGTCACGAATTTAATGGAGATAAGTTCTTGGTTGTTTTCAGTCTCTTTTTATATATGATTACGTTCTCTCCGCGTCCTTCTCGCGTCGTCGATAATTCTCGCGCGCTTCTTTCGCGAAATTGCATCTGCAAACCTCCTTGAGACGCGGCTAAACTTTCTGCATTCGTTTTCTCCTTCGTTTCCTGATTCTCATCGCGACTGAAACGAAACTAAAACCACTCGTCATCCTGTAGTTTCATCGTCATCGACGATTTAGAAATATCTCGTGTCTATTTCCTTCTTGAAGTTGTATTTATCAGCGTAAACAAACTATAAAGTAACAATAAAATCTTCTACTATTTGTCAAAGTAATAAAACAAATTACTTTTCCTCTTTCACGCCTTTATAGTTCCTAATTCTACGAATAAAACTGCTCGTCTTGCATCAAGTCCTCGTCAAGTGATTTTCCTGTTCTTCGCGTTCTGGTTACCGTCGCGAATCGGTGTTAAACTGTATCGCTTTTTATTCCTCTTTGTGGAATATATTATTCTTATTTTAACTACTACGATCGTGTCACCTAGAACCAACTGTTTTACGTGGCTTACAAATCCAAGCTTGTATATCCTTATTTACTTAAGTCCTCTGATTTTAGGTTTTAAGCAGGTACCAAATCACCTAAGTTGGAATATTATAATTAAGTAATTTCGAAAAAACTTCTCTGAGACGACAAAGAAGGAGTTGAATTATGAACTATTGATTGCAACTATGAGTCAGTACTTCCTTACCAATCTTTGTACTCCGATATTATTTAAGTGGATTTCAAATCAGTCAAGTTAGGATATATGAGATGATACTTTAGAGAAAATTTCTCAGAGACGACTGAGGAGAATTTGAACTTTGAACCACCGATTGCAACTACGAGTCATTACTTCCTTACCAATCTCTATCCCCTGATTTTTCATTTTAAGTGGGTTTCAAATGGAAGTAAGGATATATTAGATGACAACAATTTCTCAGAGACACCAGAGCAGGATTTAAACTCGAAAACACTGATTTCAATTTCGAGACATTACCTCCTTATCAATCTCTGTCCTTTGACTTTATTTTAAGTGGGTTTCAAATCAAAGTTAGGCTATATTAGATTACAAAAATTTCTCAGAGTCGACGCAGGAGAATTTGAACTCGAAAACACTGATTGCAATTTCGAGTCATTACCTCCTTATCAATCTCTGTCCTTTGACTTTATTTTAAGTGGGTTTCAAATCAAAGTTAGGCTATATTAGATTACAAAAATTTCTCAGAGTCGACGCAGGAGGATTTGAACTCGAAAACACTGATTTCAATTTCGAGACATTACCTCCTTATCAATCTCTGTCCTTTGACTTTATTTTAAGTGGGTTTCAAATCAAAGTTAGGCTATATTAGATTACAAAAATTTCTCAGAGTCGACGCAGGAGAATTTGAACTCGAAAACACTGATTACAATTTCGAGACATTACCTCCTTATCAATCTCTGCCCTTCGATTTTATTTTAATTAGGTTTCAAATCAAAGTTAGGCTATATTAGATTACAAAAATTTCTCAGAGTCAACGCAGGAGGATTTGAACTCGAAAACACTGATTGCAATTTCGAGTCATTACCTCCTTACCCACCGTATCCATCTTATTCCCAATTTACATTCAACTGGAATTCCCTCGCCCCCCTCGGCGTCGAAGAAAGTTCTTTTCTCCCCACGACTACATTTTTCTCTCGTAGTTTCCTGTTCGTCGAACGCTCTCTCCGTCTCGTCTCGCGTTATCGTCGATCGCGTAATATCCGAGTGAAAACATTGCAGACAGTGAGAACGACACGAAAACTGAATGAAACAAGCCCGAGCAACGACGTTCGCCGGAATGCTAGCTCGTTTTCCACGACACGTCGAAGGAGAACGGCACTAAAATCCCGCTCTGCTTCCTTTCCTCCAATCGCGCCGAGACAATCCTGTTTCTCGTCATTCGTTTATTCGGATCTCGCGGCATCAATGAGAACGATCTTTTCAATCGTGCTCACGTTGCCGTTTCTCAAAAGATCGGCGTGTTGAAGTTTCTTCATTTGGTGCTTCTTGATGATCCTCTATCTTCCTCGTCATCTTTAAGGAAGAATAAAGAGACATATCTTAATTGGTTGTTCTTGCTAAATTCAGAATAATGTCTATCCATAATTAAAGTCGTCTATCGGTGTAATCGACCTTTGCGATGTCTAGGAAATGATTCTCTATTGTCCTTTCGAGCGCGCTTTCTTGTCTGATCAACATAAGTCTGAATCTCCTTCCGTTGGTTCACCCCTAATTCATCCTATTCTACTTGCAAGATGAAAATCTACGATGTATCTTTCGAATTGATTGTTTTGTCATAGAAAATCCATGTTTCACTTAAAAGAGAGATCCACGAAGAAAATCAACAACGCGCTAGTTTCTCTAATTGGAAATGGGGACACCTTTTTACAGTTTACGTATCCTGAATTTATTTCAGCCTCGTTTCAGTAATTGAAAGCAAGCTTAACATTCTTCTTGTACTACCCACTCAAGCTAATCGTAGAGTTTAGCACAATTACGTCCTCGAGGTCTAACAGAGAGGTAGAAAATTGGGCGGGTTTCTTTTATGTCGTGATAAATTGATCTAATCCGTTTGGAATGTAAATAAGTAAATGAATAAGAAGCACGGTAAGGACAACGACATCGGCATTCGCTGGAATGTCAACTCGTTTTCCACGAGAGGCCGTCTAAAGGCGGATCGTTTTCCCTACGTAGCCTCCTCTGTCACCTCCTTCTATCTTACCTCACCTTCTCCTACTACGTCGCAGCGGCTCCATTCGAATCGAAACTCCACGCACAAGTGAGCCGTTCAACGGCACCGATAGAAATCGCCGTGCCATCGCCTGGAATGTCAATTAATTTTCTTCGACAGAAACGCTGGAACGCCGTTCCTGCTACTTCTTGAAGTCTTTCTTCCTCGAGATTTTTTTAGTCTCGAAAAAGGACACTTTTGTACGCGTGTACTGTTATAAAAATAACAATGACACCGTCGGGCGTTTTCTCATTGGAAAGTACTTCTACGAATTCGATTTGCATTTTTAGAAAAACCGACGTTACTCGTTGGATCGGAAAGTTTAGACACTGATGGGTCTAACTGACACATTTCTCATGTGGAATCTTCAAAAATGAGAATTTTATTTACTAAATTCGAAGAATCTTTTACCTTGAAATTTTTCCGAAATTAAAGACTCAGGTATCGATAAAACTTATAAAAGTCCTTGCAGCAGGACAATTATTCAAATGAGTACTTGTGATAAAGTACTTTTAAAAAATAAAAGTTGTTTGACTCTTTTAACATTTTCTCATCTTAAACTATGCCGAAGTCATCGGCTCGTAAAACACTTCTCTCCAAAAAACATTTACACTATTAAATTCCAAGGACTTAAGTACCAAAAAACCTCTCCATTTGCACGTCTCTTCGGTCTTACGATATATTGCAAATTACGTTATTACTCATAGCATATAATTCTCATGACTCAACAAAAAAAAAAAGACAACCCGTCCCGCATCTCGTTTCAAGCGTCCACCAAAAAACCATACACGCCAGTTGCACCATGCGGGAGATCGGTGAAGATTCCCCCGGAATGTCAGGTTTCCACGAGGTGAGAAAAAAATACCCCATACGCGACGTAACTCCGTTTCCTCCCATTCCCTTCGTGTTTTACTCCCACTGCACAGCCTCATCTCCAGCGGTGAATTGCGCGCCTTCCAGATGGTAATAGTGGTCATGGTGTGGTAGTAACGGCTATGGTAGTGGTTATGGGAGAAGAGTAGGGGAAATGCGTGGCTCGTCGGTGAGGCCGTGCTGAGGCCACGCTGAGGCCGCGCTGAGATTCCTCAGAAGGAGATCCGCTCTGCGTTTGTTGTGTCGCAACCTGCGTAGAAATGTTGTAACACACGAATATATTAATTTTCCTCCTGCGGGCTTTAGGGTTACACGTGTCTTCTACTCTTTTTCTACTTCGACGCCTTTGCCCGTTCTCACAGTCCGAATTATAAAGCAATATCGCTGGCGGGTCTTTAAACTATGAGATTCTTCCTTACAGAAAGGAAGATGTTCAAAGTTAGCTTGTTTAGCTACTACGATGTATGTTTGGATTAGGTTTGTATGTTTTAACAAGGAGAATGTATGTAAATTGAAATGATTGGAATGGCTAATTGTGGACATCAACGTTTTTTGGTTTTGCGACGGAATTAATTTACTTGAAAGTAATTCAATAATCTTTACTTTGATTGTTTTAACAATAGCTAATGACGAGTATTGTTAATAATGCTAGTAATTGTTGTTAATGATTAGTAACAAGGACCTAGTTAAATTTCGTTTTGTTCAGGGTTTTAAATGTGACAGCGGAGTTGCGCAATGGAGGTGCGCAATGAGGATGCGTAGTAGGGCTGCGCAAAAGCCAAATTAACGAGAGAGTCCAGAGTAAATTAAAGTTTGCGCCGGGATTTTCAGTATGTTCAAATAATTCTGTATTTTTTTCACTGTAGCGTGCATCGCACCATTCAGATCGCGCTCGGTAACGTGGTGTAATTACACTCTCTTATTTATCTTGATCTGCACGCGTCCTTCGCCTTTGTCTTATTGCTTCTCACGCTATGCTCTTTAATTTCACGTATCTTTTCTTCCCGCCTCTACTCTTTTGTCGTTCACGCACTCTTCCATCTGAGGCAACGTTCTCCTTCTCTGTTCCGTATACGTATATGCTTGAATTTGCTGCCTTTTAAGTTCCATGTCGCTTCTAACATTTTTTTTCTCGTATTCTCGTCGATGGCAAGAAGCGGATGAGCGTGTCAGCCATTACTATTATGAATTGTAAAATCCACTGAAATTATTCACTGTCAAAGTAACAAGCGAACATGTTCGTAATTTGTGTACGGAGATTCTCAATCAGTGGAAAAGTTTGAACAGTGAAAATTGAATGTCAAAAAAGAAATAATCAAATATTTGTAAATTCGTTAGGCAAGCAACCTCATATTCGATTTTATAGAATGAGCCAATCGAAATATTGTTTACTCACGTTACAAATCTGATAATATTTAATTAGCATAACAGGTCCTCTAAAAATCACTTATAGAAGCTGAACGAGTAATCGAAGAACGGGTTTAAATGAAAGTTAAAAATTAGCCTTGACATCTCGTACTTCGCGCGATTACAGGTTCTACCGGTCAAATTTTTCCTAATGTCGTTACTATCTATGCAGTTATAGGTAACAGTAATCGAGAGTCGCAATAATGTATTATCGACTCGTCAATTAAATTAATAATTATGAATGTCGATATGTACCCTCCTAAATAAAAGTTCCGTTTGCTTTCTTTTTTTAGCGAAAGGAGTTCATGAACTGGAGGTGTCCATGCCGAGCGTTAAGGGGAATCCGCAGAAGGGTTTTGTTAGGAGCGTAGGAACGAAATTTTTAAAAAGATCCAACATCATAGATTCAGTGAACAAATATAACTTGTGAACGCGAACAGTGCGTCGACGACGTGGACGATCGTTTTTGTACGTTCGAACCCGAAAATGTCATCGAAAACGTGTTCGGTAATAATGTCGGGAATAATCCTGTTGGTATTGGCGGTACTGTCTTTGAGAGTGGTGCAAGGTCATGTGGCCTTGACTTTTCCACGAGCCAGGAAATACGATCTGGACTTTCTGGACAACGCGAGAACACCTGGACCATGTGGCATGCCACGTGGTAAGTATCGTCAATTAAGAATGCGAAAAGATACTTAACACTAGAACTACCAGCCAGTCAAAATGACTGGTACACAATTTTTTCAAAAAATTCTCCAAGTTTATATAAGAGGCATAGAACAAATATTCTACGTCTACATCAATAAACATAAATCACCCAATCGATCAAATTTTCCGCTGCTTGATTCCCCCTTTTTCAAAGTACTTATTTAATTTATTAAAATATGTTGGATTTGACGACGGTAGTTCTAGTGTTAATACATGATCTCTTGAAATAACAGACTGTGGACAGGGCGCGGTAGATGCATTTATATATTGAAAATTAAAAGATATCTAGCTCTCAATACTTTCTTCATACTTGCACACAAAGATAATTAAATACAGGGTTGGTTAAAAGTTACTAGAACAATTTAAAACATGACCACTCCACCTCAACTTTTTCAAATTAGAAACAAAGTAGTAACTATTTGAAAAATACAATTTACAAACCTAATGAAGAATAATTTCCAAGAAAATGGAATTTTTCGACAGCTTGAGAGTTACAATAAACAACTGTTTTAATTATACAAATAATATGCTCCGAATAAAAGAGTCATTTTATTTTTAAGTGGTTATAGCAACTATTTAGCCAACCTGCACCTTCCAATTAGAATAATTGCAAAATTAACGTCAACGAAGAAGCGCGCAGTTTCGAAAGGGTAAACTCTTCGGAGTGCACAATCCCTCGCTTCTAAGCAAAGAAGAAAAAACGAGTTCCAGTGAAATCCAATGCGGTGCATCTCAAGCATCCCGTAAGAAAAAAAAGATAGCGTCAAATCCCGTTCGACAAAGTTACCTACAGAGCAAGAGACAAACACCCCGGAAGTTGTCGGTGTGTCACACGATCCGCGGAACGTGAGCATGGACCGGAAATTTAATAGTGGAATTTTCGCGGTCGTCTCGTGACGATGGCGTATGCCGGTTACCATAAGGGTAGGGAAGAATTAATATGGTGGAAGGGGGATAGAGGGTTCTATGGGAAAACGACATTAACGCGAAGATATGTCCCGGTGGGGATAGCCCGCTAGTCCGATTCCAGGCGACTTTCACCGACTCGCACGAAGGTAGCTTGAACCTCGGTACTCGGGCATTACCTTCCATGTTTTGCTTGTGCTCGAGAAACACGTATGTTCTTGTATTTCTGTATTCGCGGGGAATATGTGAACTTTAGATGCACGCATGCGTCGACGTAGATATGAAAGGACAATTGTAGATTCTCCGGGGAAAAAGAGGAATCAGCGATTGCGGGAAGATTTGAGTAGTGAGACCAGTGGTTCTCAAACTTGGAACTGCGTCCATCTTGGAGAACGCGAAGGGGCCACGTGAAAAACATTGAAATTTTTGACTGGTTCTGACGAAGTAGATGCAGTCATTCAATAAGATTTACTATTTATTGAATAAATGATTGTTTGTTAAATAATGTTTCAGTAACAGTAGTCTATGTTTTAATTATAGTAAATTTGTAGAGGAATCACAAGCAACGTAGGAAATTGTAAAGAAACGTAAGGTATTTTATAAATGTTTGAGAACCACTGTTTGAGATGCAGATAGAAATATTGTCGACAGGCCCGATTGGCAACGATGTTAGATATTTTATGCTTTTAGATTGAAACTATGGAAACGCAATGATATATGAAGATGTGAATATTTATTTTCTCAATACTCGAGTATTAACCGAGAAACGAGTGAACTTTAGATGAACGGGTACATCGGTGTACTTGCGAAAGAACGGTAAAGAAAAAAGCATGCTTTACTGTTAGTAAACGGAAACATTGAAACAACATTAATATCAATGTGTATTACTTTGTAATATTATTATTCGTATGTTGGGCTCTTTTCATATCCTATATCGGTCAAAACACCACAACAATTGTGTTACCGTTGCATCATCGCCACGATCAGGTGAAACGTGCAAATTCCTCAGGCGCGCTCGTTATGCCAAATACACAAATATTCATAGAGGGCTATACATTCGACACGGTGAAAAAGAGAATGTCGTGAATATTAATTCCTTTTTTTTTTACGATCGACCAACTGCCATGGTGATGGGAACGTTCTCTCTTTAATTTCATCGACGATTCGACCGTTCCAAGGAAGGAAACACGAGCTTTCCTTCCGGGGAGAGAAACAGGAGGGGAAGAAACGGTAATCCTCTAAAAGGCAGTATCAGCCGAGGAACGCATGCTGTTCTTCAATATTTCCGGAAATTGCTCACTCGCCATGTTGCACTCGACGGCTTCCGTAACATTTTTTTTCCCATGTCAGTATAATATACACGTCGATACTTAACTTTATGGAAATGTTAAAAGTTATTTTCTTAAAACGATTAATAAATGTTATTAATTTATTAAGTTTTGGTCGAATTTCAACGCAGTTTGGAATTTGAAGGAAGAATATGAATATTGAAATGTTTTGTCCCAATATTCCAATGCCAAATTTTTTGGCGCGAAGCGAAAATTGCGAAATAAATGCAGATTTATCGTGCAGCCATTTTTTGTTTGTATCGATTTGCACGTCGTGCCGATATAATTGACTTGCGTGACCGCCGACATTCCACGGCGAACGAAATTTCAACAGAATCGTGTCTTGTTTTCGTTGCTTCTTTCCAAATTATGGCATTACCCTTTCATTATTAATTTACCTGTCCACAGTCGAAACGAATAATAATTACGAGTGGCTGTGAAAATTGATTTAATCCATTTCTAATTTTTCTTTAACACCTAGCATTGTTGAAACGTTTAATTCAAGTAGAAAGTAATGATTACATTATTGTTGAATAACATGGATATTTCCTTTTATTTTTTTAGGAAGCGTCAAAACTACTTTGCTGTCCGGGAGTAATTTCAACGTTACGTGGCATCTTGCTTACCCTCATCGAGTGAGTAAAAGTAACCTAACTACGTTACAACTTTTTCCATCCTTTAAATCTAATAAGAGACAATTTCTCTACGTGAACTATTTCTCCGCTAATAAATTCGATTTTCATTTTCATTGCTCTGCTAAAACGATTTCCTGCTTCCAAGATGATAATTCTCCACGTTGAATTTCATTACATAGTAGAAAAAGAAAGCAGCTATGGCGTTCCAACGGAACCAATCAGTAATTCCAATGTGCACTTATCTCTTTCTCGAAAACGCATTTATTCCTCGTCTCGTGTCTTACGTGGCTATGCGGAAAAAAGGGTTAAGGAAAGGAGCTCGAATATGTTTGCTTTAAAAAAAAAAGAAAAAATCGTATTAACGATTACGTGAGAGCAAGATAAAATCGCACGATGTTTTATTATTTCATGCCGGGACTTTCTCCAAAGCGGTAGAACTTTCTGCGCTCGTATCTTTAACCAGGCTCGACGATCAGCGTAATCCTCGTTCACGATATTTAAAGACGCTCTAGAAGTGCTTATCAGCGAACAAGATGTTTGCAATTATCGACCGTCAAGTGACGCCCGATCGATCAATTGCAGAGGTGCATATATCAGACATCGTACCTGTTTGGACTACAGGGTGATCCAAAAGTAACAGTGGTTCTTAAGTTTTTTTTAGGATTTCTTGCGTAATGATCTCTTTAAAAGCCTGTAAATTGCCTGTGGACCCTTTAAAACGAACTGCAATTAACATATCGGCTATTCTTATCGAACCATTTTTCGAGATGGCATTATTTATTCAGACAATGAGAAATCTTAGTTATTAAATGTTTAAAGGCAATCTGCTTTGGCCGAACCAGTTGTTCTACGTGACCCCTTCGAGGTCAACTAGAATACAGCAGATTCCAGATTGATAACCACTGCACCATTCCAGTTAAGAATAGAACAACTCTTTTATTCATTGAAAATACTCATTTATTTGTTTATAAACAATATCAGTATACTTCTTTGAAATTACCTTTAATTACTTTTGCAGATAATATCCTTCAAATGGACGTCACTTTGTCCTTAACTTGAAAAAACTAATAGTATGAGAGTTGTTTCTTGTTTAAAATATCAAAGACAAAACAAATGACTGTGCTAACAGGTGAATGTTCATATAGATGTATCGATGCCAATGGAATATCGATAGACATCGATTTAGCTAACGACAATATTGCGTTGCGAGTAAGCATCTGTGTCACAATCTAACAAAAATAGCAATCGTAAAATACATATTCTATTGGTTACTTTTTGTAACCTTGGTTTTACGGTTTCCTTTTGAGGTTTGACTTCATTGTGTTTTTAATAGGAAGCATACCTTTCCACTTATCCTTGCAGCAGTTGAAATTATGATTTTAAAAGACAGGAAATATCAGATTTCATTTATATTAAAAAATGCTTTTTTTCTATATTGATTAAGCGATGAAAACGGTAGGTGTGTAGTGTCACTGGTTGCGATTAGTGGTGAGTTGCAAAGATATATAGTTAGGAAACGCAAGCAGTAAGCACGATGGCCATATATCTTTGAAATGTATGTGCGTAATGTTCAAATGACACGCGCGTAATAAATGCACAAATGGTGGCCGTAAAAAAAGTGGAAAGTTTATACTCTGCGGTTTGGCGTTCGTTACCTCGCGACCGTCATCGGCACCGGTTTGTTGTTATTATATAAGTTACAAATCTTTCTAATTTGTAGTACATCCAATAGCACAACGCGTTAAAAATGGTCATTTCGTCGACGTTTAATTACTTCCATTTATGTTAATCTCATTAGAATCTTCAAATTTGGTAGTCAAACGTAGTTTGAACACAAAAAAAAACTAAATTCCGTATTAATCAAACTAAGAAACTAATGTTCCAAAGTCACTGAAATAACATCGAAACAATTTACATGAATTTCCCATAAATCAGAAGCAGAATATAAAGACATCTACTATCCTACGATGAGATACAGACAAAACACGATTAAACTCAACCCAACATTGACCTCCAAAGGAAGAAACATTTCGCAAAGATTCATCGCATTCTTTATCCTCTTTTCGACAACCTAACTTCACCTCTCGAGGTTAGCCTGTCTTATCGGTGGCACTAAAAACGTTTTACCAAGAACGTGTCACGAGTAGAGACCTTTGAAACTTGAAATTCATATTCTCCACGACTATGTGAGTAGTCGTCATCGTTCAAGACATCACGAATTTGTCCGCACGTGGTCTACGAAAGGGAAAGAAAAGGCAGAGACCTCTATGCTCTGCCCACGCCTGGCTCGTCGTGGCTCAAGGTGATGCGCGCTGAATAATTCAAAAGCGAAGCTTTTGCCTCGGCATGCGTTCGGGGTACGCACGAACGCACTCATGTACATAAATATGTGTAGGTACATATATATATATATAGCGTAGGTAGGTCGAAAAGTTGGTAAGGGATAGGTTACTTTGCATGTGGAGACACGAGAGAGCTCGTGCTCGGTGAAACACATCGGTATGTCGGGTACCGTAACTTGGCTGTTGCCAATGATTCGAATCGAAGTCGAACCTCTGAGGCGTTGTCGAGAAAAGAACTCCTTACGTTTCTCCAGCGTGAAGAAGACTTCAGCGAGAATGCAATCGTATTTTATCCTTTTGCGCTGGAATGCCGCTCGTTAAATCGTTAAGAGAAGCAACAAGTGGATAAGTCGTTTCTCGCGACGGTTTGTTACGCATGCGTGGAAAAAAATTTCATCGCAGACTGCGCGCGCAACGGAGTTGCACCAATCAGAGACACGGTTATATTGGAAATTTCGAATTTAGGATCGAATTTGAATTTCACATTGATGAAGGATACGATAGTTTTTATTGTTACCATGATTTCTTCAAGGATGAACCTGCAATTAGTAGAAACAAGGGTAAAGAATAATGACGAGGGTTTTTCCTACATTCTGCGAAGTTTACGAGCTTCGATAAAAAAGGATTTAAGATTTCTCCTTTGTTTTATACTTATATAGATTTCCTACCGTTTTGTACTTCAAAGAAACATAAAATTATTTATGGGTAATTTAGAGTAGAATTGTATCGTGCGATTTGCTTGTTAAAATCAATTTTGAATTTAGGGCAATGCTTAAATTCGCCGTGAAATTGGTGTACCGTTTTGTCTCGATTTATTCTTCTCTCGGAATTGCAATTAAGTTGGGACCAAACGATGTATTTACGTATGCTATGTGTTTGCCGATCGTCACGATCTTTCGTCTCTCTCGTAACAGGTTTTAGACGATTAAAACTGGTGGCCTTAGGCAGGTTGCAAATTCAGCGCGCAAAAATATCCCTGGCACGAGAAAAATTCGACAATAGCGTTGCAACTGCAGGTGTGTGCCGTGCGAAGCAGTACCACTTTGTGACCGGCCTCTTCCCTTTCTCCGCCTTTCGAGAAGCAAGCCGAGCGTTTTGCACTGTTGGGAAACATTTCGATCTCCTTCTCTCTCTCGCTTCTTCTCTCTCCTTCTTACATTCTTTCTCGCTCTTTCTCTCTATATATCGAAGATTTCCGATGGAATTCAACGGGAATTTACGAACTCTGCCGATGATTCTAACCAAATGGAAGCCACATTTTATACTTTAACTCTTTAATAAAACAGAGACCAGGTTAAATATTTGCTATCGGCTGG
Organism: Cerceris rybyensis; assembly: GCA_910591515.1. Lineage (NCBI taxonomy): Eukaryota > Metazoa > Arthropoda > Insecta > Hymenoptera > Crabronidae > Cerceris > Cerceris rybyensis. The sequence goes on from OU342790.1 coordinate 16,108,835, forward strand.
TAACGAGGCGCTTTCACAAAAATTGAGAATAAAAGCCGAGGACTTTTTATTCAGGCTTGGGATGTATCGATGACTTTCGAGAAAATCCGGAAACATAATAAAGGCGGGAGACGTGACGAATTTCTTAAATTCGGGTCGATTAATAACGGTTCTTTTTCGTGCCTCTTTCTCTTCACTTTGGTCGCCGATATGTCAGCGGTTCAATTAACAATCATTATTACGTCGTTAGTTGATGTATATTATTTCTCTCGATTTCAGTGACGACAGGAATTCTCTTCTCATTTCGAATTCAGCCGGCATATTTTGCAAATTTTGCAAGATCCTTCGAAATTGGTGTGCAGAATTGCTAGACGTTAAGCGAGACAGCACTAGTCAATGTTGCCTACATTTTAAGCGTGACTGATCACAAAAATCGTGAGTTTATATGTCATGGGATGTGTGATAAGAATTTCTGATAGAGCTATCTGTGCACGATCAGGAGATGTCTCAATCAACGTCCTTCTTCGATGCTCCTTACGTTTGGTGTTGACGAAAGAAATCGCTCATTGGAACCCATGTTGTCCACATTAAACAGAAGTCAGGTTCCTTAGGAATTTTCAATCTGCTTAACATTCTGTCGTTGTTTTGCAATTTTTACTTTGAGTACTACAATGATTTCGGCTAGGAGATTCTGATTTACCTGGATTTCGATTTCTTAAGACTATGATTACGTGTTAAATAATTCTATAGAATGATCACACGCATCTTTGACAGGAATCTGAACTTTGACCCTCTTTAACAAGGTGATCGAGCCCTTCATAAAGTTCACATTAATATAATAGGTCCTTGACTTTCTAAATTTCTTGTTATAATTCTTTTAATTTTTATATATGATCGATTTACTTTAAATTTACTAATTTTTAATTAATGCTCTCTCTCTCTCTCTTCCTCTCTTTTCTTCATTTAAAAATAGTCTAACATCATAAGTCCAATACTACTTCAGCGTTTGAGTCATATAACTCTTATACATATTCCAGCAAGTGAACATTTATGACTTTGGATTCTAAAAAAAATAAAATCTCGCATTACTGAAATTGTCTCTAATTAATTATCAAATTCATTTAAATCACTGAGTTATCATATTTTAACGTGCAGCTGAATTATTTATTAACTTAGAACTTTCTATTGCATACAGTCATATTTTTATTTTCCACAATTTGAGAAAATGTATTTCTGAAATATCTCTAACGTTTCAATACGAATTTTTTCAGGGTGGATTTCGTCTTCAAATATTGGACGCCCTCGATAGGCCACTTGTCGATTTAACACCCGTAACGGGAAACAACGAATTCGTGGAGGAAGATGCAACGTAAGTAAACCAATGACACTAATTAGCTCCATATATTTAATTGCGTGTCTCAATTGCATCATGAAAATACGAGATCGTTTGTACTTGAAGGGCTCAGAATTATCCCGTTCAATTGCCCCAGAACTTTACATGCACCGATTGCACAATTCGACTTCTACGGGAAGCCGAGGAATGGGGCCCGAGCTACCGATTTTGGTCTTGCGCAGATATCGATGTAAGTTTCTTCGCATGTATTTTTTTGTACTACACCATTATAAGGAACTCTGTATCTCAAAATGGATATAAGTCCTCTTAAAGTAACCCGACAATTTCACCGTGAATCGCTACCAATTTAACCCTAGAAGTACCAGTGTTATATCTATTATATTAAAATATACTGAATAAGTACTTACTAGAAAATGAAAATCAAAAGATGAAACAGATAATCAATTAAGTAATTAAGGTTCTATAATATAGAAATAAAACGTTTAGAGTGCAACAACTGAGAGATGGCTAGGGAACGGTGGAGTCTCACGCTTTCAGACGCCTATTCCCGCCATTTTGTTTTTGAAATTTCACAAATCCAACCTCCTAAAGTAGATAATTATGTGAAGTGTTTACTTTAAAAGACTTGGTTTGAGGAATTCAACAAAATGGCAAAAATAGGCAGATTGGAACTAGAGGTTCTGCTTCTTTCTACCCATGTTTCAGTTTTCGAAAAGTACTTTATGGCTTTCATATCAACTTGAGGAATTTAACTCTTTTCTTTTCAAATTTTCCTTCTTAAGTGATTGAGAAAGCTCTCTGACCTTTTAAATGTTTCTTGTTCACACTTATATCGGTTCGTTTTAAATATTAGAAATATGGAAGGGGATTAAGATTGAGGAAGAATCCTTCAAGCCAAAGCTACGAAATGTGTGCTTGAAAGTTCATGTAAGAAAAAGTCGAGAGATTCAGAGGTTTTACGAATTATAACGATTCCCGCTTTCTTGTCCAAACACGTGAAACGCTGCTTTCCAATTGATGGAAAGCGTCGCTCTCAACGACGGGCCGTTTAAGTGTTAACATTTCAAGAACTACAAGCATTAACCCTTTGCGGTCTTATCTCTGGCTATGCTCGAGTTAGCTTTCTATCACGACATATCTTCTATCCTCTGAAATTCAAGTTTTCCACCAACCTCACTGTTTTTACTTAAACGAGTGAGAACTTTCTTGATAAAAATAAACCAACTTTGTTTAACCCATTCACTGCCAACTACGAGATATCTCGTGTTTGCACTATAAGTTGGAATTAACAAGTTAGCAATAACAGCCGAACGTGTGTAGCATTTTTGGAACAAAAATTTTCTTAGTATCACTACAACTGTTGAGATTATATTTTTGAATAATTAAATTACTGTTTTAAAAACTTACTGTCATCTTCTCAAATTTTATCACGTAAGCTAATATTTGCTTAGTTTCTCCGGCAGTGAATGGGTTAATTAAAAAAAAAAAATAAAAAATAAATGTCCGTGCAACATGGGACATTTTATTTTCTGAATTCCGGTGCCTCAAAGAGTTAATACAATGGGTCAAAGAAAAAGCGAATTAAATAAACAGCCCGTAACATAAAATGTTAATAAGTATACCACAGAAACTACCCTCTCCTGCGAATTCTTGACGAAGACGCAGACGATAAAGCTGTCGATTTGCTGAAATCGATTTGTATCTGTCAGATCATCGAGAAAAAGAGCTACAGGGAGGACTGCAGCGGGCACGGCCGATATCTCTTGGGCCGATGCAGATGCGATCGTTTGTATCACGGCACAAGGTGCGAGTTTAAAGAGGAATGCCTCGACGACTCCGACTGCGGTATTCAGGGCACGTGTATCGACAATGGCGGCACGACCGCGCCCACCAAGCATTGCTACTGCAACATCGGTTGGTTCGGTCCTGGCTGTGCAAAGAGTAAGTTTTCTACCGATAGCTTGAAAAACATCGGTCGGATTTCGCACTACCGACGCCGATGGTTCTTGGACTCGAAACTGCCGGGCGACTTTCTTACGCCATACTATCGGATTCACTTGCGTGTCGTTCACTTATGCCTTTCTCGAGCAACCGTATTTCCCAACTGTTTGATCTGCAAATTTCGAGCTGGAATATTCTACTTAATGTGATTTTGATTTGGCATGCGCTAAATAGGTTTCGTAAATTGTGGTGAACGCAATAGGGCAATGCGCTACGAGCGATTAGGGGGTTTCGCACCTGGCTGAAAGGGGAGAGGACATAGATATAAGGAGAGATTTGATGTAAAATGTTATTTGAAACTTTATCTTAATCTTTTAACTATAGGATGAGCTTAAAGTTTTCTTGAAAATTATCCACATTATCATATCTTTGAATAGTATACTGCTATTGTGGTTCACCTGCTGACTGGTATTTGAGGCCAGGTACTATATGCATACCACGGAATTGCATTTGAATATGAAATACAAGAGTAGGATATATTTTGTAAAAATTTTCCAGAGTATTTTAACGCAAGCATGATGAAATGTAGGTATATCGAAACATCGATTTGGTAGCTAATGTCGTTTTTGCCCGATTATGTCAAAACTTGTCATATAGAAATACCATTCTGACTTGAGTTTCCCTATGGGGAAAATGTTAACACTTTACCGACCGGTATTTTTTAACATCCTGCTCACTTCTGATCGATCACTTGCACGCAAATATTTCCCTGATACTGATATCTCTTCGAAAATTGCAAAGTTTCTTCACTGAGTCCTTGGCACAGTTAACCACAATGAAAAATAATAATTTATTAATTGCCATAGCAACCAATTAATAAGTTAAAAGTCCAAAAGTGTTGGGCCCGAAGAGCCGATTAATCGGCTACCGGTCGATAAAGTGTTAATATTAAAGCAACGATATATAGAGACTTAAAAGAGACTTCCAATTTTTAAGGGAACCTCATATTTGATTTCCATGAATTTGTATTAAATAATTATTGAAATAATGATAGTTCAAGTGCTAATAAACTCGAGTGTCCCCTGAAAGAGGGCAACCAAGTGATCTACCAGACTTACAATGTCCTCTCGCCGGGACATCTGAGTACAAGGGTTAAAACTCATCAACTCAATTTTACCCCATGACAGGATCTCCAATAAAAACCTTCGACGTGGACTTGGAATCCTACACAATGAAAAAATTCTCAGACAACTTTTCGTTTTACTGGCGAATACTGAAAGAGAGCAAAGAACTAGAGGGTATCATCGTAGTTAATGGAACCAGTTGGGTAGGAGTTGGCTGGCGGCCAAGCGATTTAACAGCAGCTTGTCGAGCTTTCCCCGAGATCCAGGAACGTCCAAAGGGAGAACCACTTCCACGACCAGAGCCAAAATCAGAACCTGGACCGATACCCGAGTCAACAGTAAAACCAAAACGCGAACCAAAAGCTGAACCGGAGCCTGAACCAGAACCTGAACCAGAACCAGAGCCTGAACCAGAACCAGAACCAGAACCAGAACCTGAACCTGGAGTCGGCACTGAGAGATCAGGTGCAAAGAGAAGATCCGCAAAAACCCACGATGCCACGACACCAAGCTCAGAACTTGACGTTACTGTGCAAACCAGCGTAACATATCGCGTCAGCACAAAGCAAGGTAAAGATAAAAGAATAATAATTTTTTACCCCGAAATAACCACAGTGAAAAAAAGAAATTAGCAGCTTATGCAAAGTTTACATCTAACAAGATAATTCTGTATTGGTGCAGGTCGAAAAAAGAGATCCCCGGAAACCGCGGTGTCCTCTAAAAATGGTATGTAATCAATTCCCTTTTACGGTATAGAGAAACAGAACGCTTGTAGAAAATACAAAGTAGCAATACTGGTAGTATACTTTCATAAGCAGTAGAATATTTGGCGACTCTCTCCTCTCGTACGAGACACGAAGCACGAGGTGGTGGTCAGTAAAACATACCAGTAGATAGTTGCACGACGATCGATGCTTTCTTGCACAGGGGAACCCGTCGCCGAACCGAGCACCGGCGTCAGCACCACCGTCACTACTACCATCACCACGCCTGAACCCATATCAGAGCCAAAGTCCGAACCGGAACCCAGTTCAGAACCAGAACCCAAATCCGAGCCGGTGCCGATATCCGAACCAGAACCGAGAACAAATCCTGAACCTATTTCCGAGCCAGAACCGAAATCAAATCCGGAACCAAGTGCTGAACCTGAACCAAAATCCAGTCCAGAGCCGGTTTCGGAACCCGAGCCGAAATCGAGCGAACAATCTATTTTGAAAGCGGGATCAAAGTCCAAATCAGAACCCACTTCAAAGCCAGAACCGAGATCCAAACCAGAACCGCATTCAGAACCGGAACCGAAATCCGAGCCAGAGCCAAGTTCAGAACCAGAACCAAAGTCTGAGCCAGAACCCCATTCAGAACCAGAACCAAAGTCCGAACCGGAACCGAAATCCGAACCGGAACCTAGTTCCGAACCAGAGCCAAAGTCTGAACCGGAACCCAAGTCCGAGCCACACCCACAATCAGAGCCGGAGCCAAAGTCTGAACCAACCTCGGAACCGGAACCAATTTCGGGCCCCAAATCGGGAGCTACGGAAGGTAATGACTAATGAGGCAATTTAATGCTTGCCTTGTGCATGCTTTGCACGCGCTTCTGTCTTACACCGAGCCGATGATAGGTGGCATGACTCATGGATGTGGGAAGAATTTCTTTGTTCCGTTAATTGAACGTGTCTCCTTCGATCTTGTTGAAGAATTTATTTTAGATAGGTTTTGGAATTGATTAAATCGAACAGACGGGGTTTAGTTTTTTCTGGAGACGTAAGATTCTCTTGGCGAGATCGACGGATGAAAATTTGTACAAGTGAAAGATATATACGTCGAGAGCAAATATTTAGAAAGAAAGAAATACTCGTAGCTGATAAGAAGCGGGAAAAGTAAATACTGGTAGTATTGTTACTAACATGAGTGTAATATTCGAGATGTAGAGACAAATAAGACGGTGATAAGTTAAAGTTGAATTATTCGCATTTGTTTAGCTGGAAGCTTCCTTTCTTACTTCCGCGTAATGTACTAACACCAATATTTACAGAAATGAGAATGCAGCTGCGTCTGAACTTCACAAAACAAAGTAGACGCTCATTTGTTGTGCCATGTTCGTTTAACCGGTTATATGATCATGAACACTTTGGTCTGTATCCAGTTAACATTCTGTGGATAGTCAGAGAAATAGAAAAAATAGTATTTTATGTAGAAAGTAAGAGTTCAGTAAGTTTAGATTATTGTCTAAACTAACAATTAATATATCTCAGTCCCTGGTAACAATCCACCTAAAGACACAAATCATAGATAAAATTACCAGGGGACTTAGAACAAAAAAAAATTGAAAAACAAGTAAAGCATCCAACTTTCTACATCCAATGCTACTTAAATATGTTACAAACGCTGAAGATAAAGGCTCTCATGTACAGCCCGTAAGATTTGCATCTCCAATAACATCAGATCATTTCCACCATACAGTAAACATGTCTCGAGTTGCGTCTCATCAATCATTTTAATCAATTAATCACTCGAGACACGGCCAACGGCCTAATTTAATTTGACCTCCTTCTTTATGATCCAAGCGTCCCTACCAGGGCCAGGACACAAGTACACGCCGAAGCACGACTTCAATCCCATGGATTGCACAGACATTATAATCGGATCTGCGCGTGGTAACAGCCATCGAATCGGTGATTATTACACGAGAGACCGATCAACCCCAAGAAAAGATGAATACTGGGGTGGAAGGGACACTTTAACAGCCGCCATGGGCTTCGAGAAGGATGGCGTGACGACGATATTGTTTAGAAGGAAACTGGCTGCAAATGAACCGACAGATCATGAAATTATCGATGGTAACATGCAAGTTATATGGGCTAAGGGACAAGAACCTGGAAAATATGTTCACCACCCACCGAGTGGAATTGAAAAGGCCAAGGTCAGCGTCAAGGACTTCTACAAGGTCGACGAGCTTAAATATCATGGGCACGGATCGCAGAGAGGTGTGGCGACCCTGAATTTCTTTGGTAAGTTGTGTTTTAAGTTGATAGGTTCTCTTTTTGAAGTGAAAATTAATATTTCAATATTGGTACTCTGAATACTACATCTATCACACTGAAATACACTGAACAAGTAATTTGGAGGAAGAGAAATCAGGAAATGAAAGTGATGATCAATTAATTAATTTCCAGTTTATAAAATAGAATTAGAATGTTTACTATAGAGTTCTCCTACCAATTTAGATACTTTTCTGAAAAGTTCAAACTCTGGTATTTTATGATGACCAATTTACAGCGATAAGAATTTTCAATTATAATTGTTGAATGTTAGGGTGTGAAGGAAGTCTAATTAGAGCAATGTATAGAGAATGAACTCTGATTTAGATGAAACGAGGAAACAAGAAACGATGAATAGTGGTACAATGCTGCAAAATGGAATTTGTGGTGGACAGTGGCAATATCCGAGACACTGTTCGCCGGAAAATGGTACCTGCGAGTACTCGATACGGTGGACGTACAAGGGACGAAAGGTATTTGCTAATTATCACTGTTTCTTACACACTAGCCTTTTAAAAACTAATGAAGGATAAAACATCAATATCTTCTATATTTCTAGGATCAAATATCCTTCGTTATCTCGACAACCAACACAAACACTTGGACCGGTGTAGCGTTTTCTGACGATGATAAAATGGCAAGTATTTAGAATATTAATAGAATTTTATTTTTAAACGATAAACAACCTGCCTGAATTATCTGCGCTTGTTAATTTTAAAAATTTCTTAAGACAACTCAAATAAATAAAAGTAATTGGATAACACTGATTAAAATATCAGTTTCTTCACGCGGAATACTTTATTCTCGCGTTCTATTTTTAATCAAATATTACACCTTGATTGCAAAACATTTACACAAACTTCTTTGTCTCAATTAGAGTCAAACAGACGCTGTGTTGGGGTGGGTCGATAAAACAACGGGTCGAGCTTTTGTCATGGACACTTGGATCAGCGGATACAATGCCCCATTGCTCGATCCATCCCAAGATGTTTTCAACTCGAGTGGTCGCATTGAGGACGGTGTAACGACCCTTAGATTTTCGAGGAAGCGAATAACAAAAGACAATAGAGATCTCGCCTTTACGGACGATCGTTGCTTGTACATGATGTTCCCAGTCAAGGGTGGCATCTTCAACGCTGTTAACAAGAAAATACGTAAACACGAATCTGTACCAATTGTCTCAGCTGAAAGGATATGCATCAAGTCCTGTGGTCTTGAAGGTTCGTTTTTTTATCTCATTAATGTGCATTAACTGTGTTCTAATTCGTATAAATGACTTGTATAGTGTTTACATGGTGCAAAAATTATTAGGAACTCTATGCACAGTATGTTTCATTTATTTGGAAAGAGTGGAATATTTCACGAGAGAGCGAAGTTATGAAAAAGTTGTTTTAACAAAAGTTGTTGAATTGAAGCAGATTAAGTGTTGCAAATTATTTTTTTCGACTTCTAATGGTAGATCTAATACTAGATCCAAGTATTAATAGTTGGATTTTGAGCTTCTTTTGCTGAAATATTTTTTTCATAACTTTTAGTATCTTTAGAAAAGTTTGATTATTTTCCATCTTTTGGTTGGACAAAATATCCTGTACAATAATGGTGTCTTTGCTGTTTACTTAACAAATGATAATTGGCAGATGTCGAAGAGCTAACGACAGCGTCACCTCCGAGATTACACTACAACGTTGAAGTGAAACTAGTTAATCTGGGTGATGGCTTCATGGCACCCACACCAGGTAGTCCTGACTTCGACGTTATCTCGAACACCATAGCTGATAGCTTTGGACCAGTCTTCGAAAAACTACCCGGCTATTCCCAAATTCGTTTAGATGAATTACGAAAGTAAGACGAAGTGTAATATGATAATGTTTAAAAAGTAACTCGGTATTTTAAGTGTTTTTTTTCTTCAGGGACGAAGAACAGAACGGTGTAATCGCACGCATGGATTTAATCTTGGACAAGAATGAAGTGAAAGGAAGATCTCTGAAGCCTTTGGACACTAGTGCAGCAGCGGAAAAGGCTCTAAGAGAGGCCATTGTAACCGGAAAGATTGGTGCATTAAGTGTCGATCCTCAATACCTGTTTGTCAGATCTCCTCGAGGTGAGAAAACAAAAGTTACCTAATTTTAATCAGCTTCAAAGTCAAATGGTATTTTTGTAGTTCAAATTATGCGGAGATATTTTAAGTAAACTTTATTCTTCAACACAGTACCTTCACCGATTTTTTTTTAACGAGCAAGCAAATAGAAATATCTATTAACTCTTTGAGGCACACGGTGGGGTGAAATGTGTCCCACCTCTTCGATACGTGAAGATGCATAATGGGACATTTTTTGTCCCACCTCGAAAATTGATATTATTATTTAACTTTGTGAATAAATAAAAACCAATTTCATTCAATTAAAATTTAAAAAAAATGGCTGTGCAACTTTGGTTATTTCATTTTTTGAATTCTCGTGCCTCAAAGTGTTAACTTATTGCAGACTCTTTTTTTTAATTTAAGTTCACAATTCAACATAAAATAATCACATGTAACATCCAAATTAGAATTCAAGTTAAACATTCTTCATACAAGAAAATTATCTCAACAAGATAATAATTTAACATACGAACTTCACAATAAAGATCTCCATTATATTTCAATGGTCATCGAGGAAAGATGCAATCTATCAAAAATAATAATTCATTCCAGAAAATTTTTCCATAATTTAACGTTTAATTCAATTGCATACTCCCCGCGTATCGCTCGAGGGATACTAATCTTACAACAAACTTAACAAAGCGAGTTTAGTAGTGACAAGCTAAGAATGTGTACGTATTTTCTAATTTTAATTATATATATTTATATATATATGTATGTATGTATCGTATCATGTAATATGTGTATATATAACTGATAAGGCAACGGTCCAACTTGGACATCATTATTTTTTCTTGGTCATCAGTAAATGACGTGGGCGGAGGAGACGAAGACGAAGAAACCACATTCACATCAGACCTGTTCCTCGGTGCAACGAAGTTATACATCGTCGTCGGTTGCGTTGCCGCTTTACTCGCCCTAGCTTTGCTCCAGGCGAGCTGCACCCTTTACAGATCCTCTAGGAGGCGTGCAACAAAGGTACTCTATTTCCAACAATCTTCCTTTTCTTCTTTAACGACGTAGTTACTTCTTTTGCTGTACCACATCCGATTCTAATTACTTCTCTTTTCCTTACTTTCTCTCTGTCTCTTTCTCTGTACTGTGTGCATGTAACACGTTTTATGCGACGATCATAATGCTGATTTGCGATAGAGGAATTAGTTTTGCATAGATACCAATGTTAATAACGACTGCTTAATAGATCATCGACAGTATACAAATTTGTGACCATTTTATGAAAATTATGATATGGAAAAAGAAAAGCGTACATTTAGATTTCTTCAAGTTTCATAATGTGACTCGAGAAAGAAATTAAGTGGGCATCTTACTTTTCATCGTATAAAGGTCTTTTGAGTCTCGAATAAATGCAACAATTCTGACTACTCCGTAATTGACATCAATGTCAATTGTTTTATCAAAATCTCGGTAAAAGACGTCCCCGTTTGTCGCGACTGAGATCAATTGAAATGGTGGCGTAGAAATTCGAGACCCTTTTTTTCACATTCAGTTTAGCGAACTCGAAACGATCTTCTGCTTCGCTTATGTTGCATGATCCTTACTCCCCCTGATCGTCACGATAAAGAGGGTGTACTCGCTGCCTTTGGCTTCCTCCGATGCGCCGAACCCGATTCATCGTACGAACGCGACGCGGTATCATCGACAAAACGGCGATCACCATCACCATCACCACCACCATCACCACCAACACCAACATCTTCGGCATCATCAACATGCTCCATCCGATATGCATCGCCCTAATCCCAGCTGGTAGAACCTCGCAGTCAGTACATGATCGTCGCGCGAATATTATTCGTTAGTATGCTCGTTTTTGCTCACTAATCCAAATATCTCTGTTAATGCTTGCAACTGTATGTTTCTCTTTCTTTCTTCATGCTTCAATCTTTCTTGCTTCTCTTCTATGTTGCTTGGTATGACTTAATTCACTTGATACAAATTTGCAGGAATAATTATATGGTATGTCAAAACATGAAGGAATTATAGACAATATAAGTGATAGTTCTAATTGATGGGCATTAGCAGACAGTATATATGGTCGTCGTATAAATAGTATTCGTTGGTATGTTGGGATATCCTTAATCCTTATTAAGGTTTCTAAATTCCGCTCTCTATTTTCTTTCCGTTTCTTTTCTTCCTGCTCTTCATGTCTTGTCTGGCTTCTTTAACGTAATACAATGCGCAAGACATCGTACCCCCTCTCAGTTTCGATTTCTCGTAATATATCCAAAATACGGAGTCAACTTTTACCATACTTCCTCGGATGTACAGTCGATGATGAACGCTTGCGTGCACCCAGAAACCTCGGTTCAATATGTGGCTACGATATCTAATATAAAATGACACGCAATTTTCAAGAGATTTGAAGCTCGTAGCGATATAGAACGATGTAGCACCAATTGCATATCTTTAACACTTAAACTGCCACGCAAGTTTGTAAGAAAATCTTCATCAGGTCACACAGAACGCTATACCAAACGTGAACCATATAATACCTACTGTCCGACAACTGAAAGATGGCCAGCGAGCGGCAAAACCTCTCACTTTCAACCACCTGTTCCCACCTTTTCGTTTTCGAAATCTCCAACCTCAATGTCTTAAAGTAAACACTCTGTAAAATCGTTTAGTTTATGATACTGAAAGTGGAGATTCTAAAAATGAAATGGCAGGAATTAACGGTTGAAAGTGAGAGGCTCCGCCTCTTCCTAGCCATCTTTCAGTTCTCGGGCTGTGACGCGGTAGCCTAAGTGTTAACAGGATCTATTTAACCGCATCTCAATTCCTCAGGACCGCCTAATTGCCAGTAACGCTTGGAAGGACTACGCCTCTGGTGCAAACACCAATTTCGCATTCGAGGCCTTCGAAACGGAAGAGAAGGCTCCACCGCCGCCAGTCTCGAGTTTGCCAAGACACCGAGAAATAACGTCCAATGGCCTCGGCACGGACACAGTCGAGGGACCAAATCGAATCGTAGGTCCACGAGCAACGTATAGTCTTCCTCGTGCACCTGGATCGAGGCACACGGCACCGATACAACCCGGTTACTATACCCAAGATCGCAGGGATCATTATCAACGATCGAAGAACCTGCACAATCCTGCCAGTGGAGTATCGGCACAACCTAATCAGCCGGACTTTTACTTCATGCCGAGTCAACGGAAATACAGCGGCGAGGTCGTGCGCGTCTACGTAGACTACGGAAGTCAGATGCCGAAGTAGAGGAGAGTGGTGCGAGTGCGAACGAGAAACGCGGAGAAAAAAAAAAGTCGTCCGTCAGTGCTCTTTCTCTGCTCCCTTCGGTCGAAATCCCAAGCGGACGATTACCTCGCTTCAGTGAAGCGACCCCCCCCCCCCCCCCCCCCCCCCATGTACATAACACGTGTGTTTTTTTGTTCTTTTTAGTGACAGAGCAGAACATCGGAGAAGAGACTTCGAAATGAGCGTCATCTTTTCGGTGCTTGATTGTTTTTTTTTCCTCTCCCCTCGACGGCACAATTACCCTCTTTCTCGAGTCTCGTGCCGCGATTACTCGTCTCGCGGGCAGCGAGACGACGGGAGACTTTTCTCTCTTTACGAAAGTACGTAGAAGTGGCGCTTACGACCAAAGAGTTCTCGATAATAAGGCGCGCTCGATGCGCGGTTTTGTACAAAGCACGCGTAGAAGGGAAACGCATAACACGATCACTCTAATCTTTCGATGCGTGAACCCAGGTACGAACGGTTGTACCAGTGCGCCCAGTAAATACATGTACTTATGCGAGTAGGCATGGACGTTTGAACAATAAAGCGTTTGTACATTTTTCGTTTTCTCATCGCACGCTTCTCCTGTCGTTTGGTAGTTACGGATGATCGTGCATATTCATGGGCATCTCTGGGGGAGTGTTTTACAGAGGCAAGAAGAAGAAGAAGAATATTGATTTTATATAATAATAATCCGGGAAACAGTGATAACTCCGATACGGAGGTGTACGCTGGACACTTTGTATAGCAAGAGGTATAAGATACGATTCTCGATCAAAGTCGAAGATAGAATCTGGATGCACCAAGGTATTATTGTAAATGCAATAGAGTTATTGTTAGTTAAAGATGAAAAGTAGTAGTGTGCGTAGAAGACAGTAGTACCAGAGAGACGCAGAGATCATACTGGAAGTGTATCTCCAGATTTGAACAGGCATGCGCCCTTTTCTTCATGAACTTATTACGTTAATTCCGGTAATTCATCGGTTTCATTTGTATGGGTAAAAACTTCGGACAATAATCGAACGGCTTTACGGAAGATGAATTTCTTCAGTTAATTTTACATCTTTGCGGCAAATTGTTGAAACACAAAAACGAAACCCTTTTGAGAATTATCCGACTGTAATTATCCTATTTATGTGGCAGCAATAAACGCTGACGACAATAATAATAAGTGGCAGCAACCGCTAGAAACAGTGGTGGAAGTAGACGCAGCAAGCAGCACCCGCAATTATTTTCACCGAGAGTCCTAATTAATGCTAGCCGTTATGGATAGAAATTGTAATACTTACAATGACGACACTTCCGTTATAGACAATAGTGTTGGTACGGATTATAAATTATTACAATAGTGGTAAAATTAACGATAATACTTGTAATAATCATAATAACGATAGTAGCAGCAGTAGTAACGATGGCAATAATATTACAGTATTAATTACATTAACGTCGTTAACAACGGCGTCGCGCGCAACATGACTCCCGACATTATTATTTTCTTCTTCTTTTTTTTTCACTTCCACGACGATGGAATATAAGATCATAGTAAGGCGACGCCATAGGTAAGCTTTTAATACCTCCGAAACTGTCTGTGTTCGGAAGCCAATTATAGCACGCATTGCCTCGTGATCCTATTATATTATATAACTAGTATCGAGCACATATTTTCGGTCCTACCGTTAATATTTTCTCTTCGGACACACGTGCGAAGTATGAGAAACAGGGGGTGGGGAATCCTACACGCTCTGAATCACGTGGCACACCCGCCAAGGCAGAGAAACAGAGAAAAGTAACGTCAAACTTTTTTTTTCCAAGAGTACAAGAAGAACAACGATAGAACGAAAGTACACAGAGCAAATAAATGCGCCTCCGACGTGTGATATCAAACGTCTTATAAGCGTTGAAATTAGCTAAACAACAAACGTTCATTCCTCGCGCGTGTGCGCAGTAGGTACCATTGGCGGGTATGCCATTCTAACGTTTTTTTTTTCTTTGTCGCGTTCTTTCACTCAAGCGCATGCAAGCATGCATGGCCGCGCGCATTCACACACCGAACCTTCCTTTCTCGCCCTTTTTTTTATCTTTATTCTCCTCCTCTTTTCTCACACACTCGTATCGCCAGCACGTACACACAAAGGTCAACACATCCTTACTGTCGATCAAAGCAGTGTAGTTGAGAGTACGGACAGGCGAACATCTGATAAATGGAGTGAACACGATAGTAAGGCTTAATTTAATTTGTTGGTTAGTAAATTGTAAATCCCGCCGGCTTGAATTACGTGCACAAGCCTGTTTCCACGCAGGTATGCACTCGAGCTCCCTGTCCACTGACGGTACTGATCTTTTTTATTTTCTGTATTTTGTTTGTTTTTTTTTGTTGTGTATCTCTTAAACGATGTCTTTCTCAGTTTGGAACTTTAATCCATCTCTATATAGCAGCTACATATTGTCACTCCCGGAGATGCCGTAATCGTTCCCCATATCCGTTCTGCTATCCTGCATCGCTCTCATTCATCCGCCGCTTATCATTCACCGTTTCACTTTCTCTGCCTGACGTCGGAATCCTTGTTGGGTGTTGGTTTACTGCAAAGCAGATAAAACAGTGACATGATAGAAACGTGAAACAAGGGAATCGTATTAGATGCATCGACGCATTGCTACCTCAATGTGAGTCATGCGATCACGTAAAATACCAAGAATCGATACAGGCAAGACACGCAATAATACAATCGATATTAAAAGAACGCTCCATGGACGAGAGAGAATATGTGAAGGTTCTTTTATAGAAGTGATTTCTTTTTGTCGTTTCTTTTATAATTTTTTAACTTCAACCGCTATTGTCATTTTGCCTAGAACTTACTATTTTAGATGAATTTCGAATGTATAGCTATAATCTTCATATAAAGTAGAAAAAATTGTTCCCTTTTCTCACCATAGCTTATTGCTACTATAGCTACAAGTTACTATAGCTCGATTGAGAGTTTTTTATTTACAAAAGCAAAAACTGCATAGAAATTGAAAGTACTTGATTTCATTTTTGCGCCAATTCTCTTCGTTCTCTCTCTTTTTTTTTATAGCGGTTTCTTTAGAACAATACCAATAGAGCTGAAAGCGTCGATAAGCCTTAAAGGAAAAGGGTGTAAATAGGTAATGAGGAAAATGGAATTGCGCTGGTGCAAACTTAGAGGGTCGTTTTCGATCGGATTTTCTCTGGACAGAATGGAATTGTACAGTTTTGTAACCAGGATACTGGGGCGTTGGCGGAGTCACGGGAGGACGGACGGGAAGATCGGACGGTGGAAGGGGTCCTTGAAGTGGAATGTAATATTCCAACTCTTCCCTCGATTCTCTATCCCGAGTGATGCTTTAAAAAGATAAAAGAATCAAACTACACATGTGCACTCGCACTATATAAATAGTCCTAAAATAACTGTTATCCCATAAAAAAAATGATTCAAAGTGCAAATGGTTAAACTATACCTGAAACTACCTACATTCCTTAATTACGATATATTAAACTAATTATTATTTCTAATATTCCTAATGATTTCAAATTATTTAATACACTTACGTGTCAGGGCTCTGATCGGTGTCGGATTCTTCGAGTTCAGCCTTGTTCCGTTTCTTCTCGTAAACTAGGATGATAGCGCACAGAACAACAACCTCCGCACAAATGCCTAAGAAGGGCCAGAGTGCGGCAAGCTTGTCTTTGACCCTAAGGAATGTTTGGGCCTCTGCCACGTGATCCTCATCGGTATCAGACCAATTATAAGACACCCTGCACAATACGTTTCCGCGATCGTTCATTTGGATGTTGTCGACAATTAGGACGGCGCCGTAGATGCCTCTTTCTTGGTCGCCTGTGATCTTAACTCGGCCTTTGCTGCTTGTATAATTCTGGTCTCCAAAGGTCCAAGATACCTTGATACCAGGGCTTTGAACACCGGCGCATACTAAATGCAGCTTCTCGCCTTCTACAACACTCGTCGATTCAGCCAGGTGAGCCGTGGGTTTTGCTGCAATGGTCGAAATGAATTTTATTAGAATTGACATGTGTTCATTGAAAAAAATGGATTGTAGGGCATATAACATTTTTTATTTAACCCCTTGCCCCATGATTTCTTCTGGTAAAAGTTTATGTCTCATCTAGTTTGTCTAAGTATCCTCTACTTAAAAAATGGATAAAGTATTAAACTTCTACTTATTTGGATATCCCTAAAAATGTAACTTTTCGAGATAAGTAAATCAACAGTTCTTCATACAGAATACCCAGACAAACCACCAAATGTATTTAAAGTGACATGGTTGCTTCAAAATCGGCCGTTTTTATTAAAAGGTCCTTTTTATAACTTCCATACCAGCACTACCGGTGTTAAATCTATTATATATCAATATATTAAATAAATAGTTTGAAAAAAAAGAAGTCAAGAGGTGGAAAAGATAATCGACTTGATAATCTGTGTTTTATAAGATCAACGTATCTGCTATCTCATAAACTTAAGGAAAAAATTGAAAAGTTTTTTTAACTTGCTTGTTAGTTCTAGTGTTAATCCAGCCCGAAATATTCTTCACTTTGAGGTAACACAAGAAACATCTAAGCTTCCATTCCTCAAAGTAAAATTTATTACTTTGCAAAATATTTTGTTCTAACTCGTGAAAATTCATGAAATTCTGTACAATTCAGTATTTAAAATACAGGTTTAGTCCATTACTTAAAATAGTATTTTTATCATATTCTTATACCACGGAAAAAAACGGACTATAAAGGGTTAAACAAAACATACCCCAAAATTTCTTCTCTATTAAGAAATATCACCATAAATGAGTTTGAATGATACTCACGTACAACCCTATACTCTGTCGAGGAATTAGTTCCTTTACAAGTATAGTTTCCAAACAGAACTTCTGCGCTCTTCAAAAGTTCCAAGGTGCCTGTTTCATTGTCTATCTTGATATGGTCCTCGTGACCAGATAAAGCCGTAGTTAGAGGGACCTTCTCTTTGAACCATTGCATTTTCTCGCCTGCACTTCGGTTGCCGCATTCTAGTACCAGCGGTACATCCTTCTGCGTAAGTACTCTAATCTTGATGTCTGTATCAAATCGGAAAACGGATTGCGTAAGTATACTCGCGATTATTTATTATCCTTATCTAACATCCTTGAGACAGCATGGAACAAGCAAGAGTTGAGATTACGAGTGATCTCTTGAATTCATTCACCGTGTCGTTTGTTCACATTGAATGTTAATTAGACTGGATGGTGATTTAATTTATAATAAGGAGATTATAATATCGATTAACACGTTGACTGCCATGGGTGTCACCGGTGACCGGTGTCATTAAATTCAATGAAATTTCATGTTACGTTTAAATTACAATATTTATGAATTGTCTAACATAATGAATATTTAAATATTGGCATTAAGAAGATAAAGATCTACTGAATACCGATCTATCGGTGGTTTTAATGTTTCTGCTTTATGAAGGTGTGATTTTAATTGAAAAAGTTACAGTAGAAATGACGAAAGAAGCAAAGTATCGGTGGCGTTCAACATTTTAACACTAGAACTACCGGCGTCAAATCCAACATATTTTAATAAATTAAATAAGTACTTTAAAAAAGGGGGAATCAAGCGGCGGAAAATTTGATCGATTGGGTGATTTATGTTTATTGATATAGACGTAAAATATTTATTCAATGACTCTTATATAAACTTGGAGAATTTTTTGAAAAAATTGTGTACCAGTCATTTTGACTGGTCTGGTAGTTCTAGTGTTAAGTATATTCAACGTTTGGGAAGTTCTTGTAAATGTAAGTTTTAAAGGACACTTTGTAAAATGCCAATTAAATTGGTTTCAAGTAAACGATCTACTTCGAGTGTTAGCGTCACGTTCTTATCACGAATATTTTTCTTATCGGATCAGTACAAACTAACGTTATCTGTCGTATATGTGACAAAATCAATTTACGAAACGATTGATTACCCATTGAGCGTAAACTGCTGTATCACGTATTGTCAGATCGCACGTTCGCAGTTTATACTCGAAGGAAATTATCGACTATAATTATTTCAATGTAATTGCAAAAAAAAATAGAGAATTAAACGTATGAAAATATTTTTCCAAGTAACGCATCGATAATTGTCCACCTGTAAATTAATCTTACTTAAAACGTATTCCACGCTGTTGCAAGCTCTCGAAATTACTGAAAACAGGAAAACCATCACAATAAATCAAACGTCTTGCAAATATACATAAAATTCCAAGTACACCTATACGGCGAAACGTAGTGTAGATTTAATAATTACATAAATCGTATATAAGCTTCGTTACATTCGAACGTCTGACAATATTGCTACGCAAATAACGACGCTTACGAGATGAAAAGAATGCGCGAACAGAATCGAGAAAAAAAGAATTTAACGCTACGAGCATTCTTTTCGTTCAGTTTCCTCAAGCAAAAATAATGCGCCATCGCAGTTGACAGGATAGAGGAAAAAAAATATTTGCATAAATTTCAAGAATTTCTCTTCGTGGAATTAACGAAAGGGGAACTGTCTTCTCCTGACTTGATAACAACTGGAAACACGTAGCACCGGTGATATAAATAATGTTTCCGATAACTGCAACCCAAGCCACATTCCTGATGAATCCTCGTACGTTTTGAATAAAAGTACTTTCCTTTCTGACTGAAAGGCAAGCTTTTAATCCAAATCAAATACATAATTAATATGTAAATTAGCGGAAGTAGATACTAACTGAAACTGGAAAATTACTCTTAGTTAGAGTTAATTGCAATTGAAAACAGCAGCAGGAAGAAACAGTTCCCGTGCAGGTTACACAATCGTGAAAATTTCCATTATAATTGCGCGATGCACGTGTTCATCGAGCGGTAATAGTTGCAGAGATAATAGATTACCGATCGATCATAAATTCCTCCTCGTGCTTAAGATTCGAAGAGGTAAAATGTGGTCGAGAGAAAAGAGAAGAGAGAAAGGCAAAAGAGAAAAGCAGAAAGCAGATATCTTCAGAGTTGTTACAAAGCAAGCACTTCAGATCAAGTGGACCTTGAGCTTCCATGTGATGCATCGAAAGCCGATACTTTTGTGCTAGTTAATGAAAACTACGAAAAGTAGAAGCAAACAGTTTCTTTGTGTTAATTCGCACAGACGTTCAGATTCGATGGAAGTTGAAGCGGTTGAAGAATGGTTCGATATAATCACCTGAAAACGTTAAATGCAACTGGCAATTACCAGCAAAAGTGTAAGATCTGAAGCAATTAGTAAAGCGATACTTAACTCTACTGTTTTGCTCATTTATATCTCACATTTGTATTCTTTCCAGTCGTAGTGACCTGGCGAACAAAAGTTTACATTTTAGCACTAGAGAACTACCGACGTTAAATCTATTATATTTCAATATATTAAAAAAATACTTTGAAGAGGAGGGAATCAAGCGACAGGAAAGTTGGTCGATTCGATGATTTATGTTTATTGGCATAGGTGTAGATAATTAATTCTATCACTCTTATAAAAACTTGGAAAGTTTTTTAAAATAATTGTATACCAGTCATTTTGACTGGTTTGGTAATTCTAGTGTTAACCGGTTAGTTGTTACTATCGAGTATATTCGTCATAGAGAAATGGCAGAATTTTGTGTATTGACGAGTATACTCGTAATGTGTAAAAGTTAGCGACCATTGGTTATATAAATTGTAATTTTGACGGAAACTAATGTATATTCGTAAATTTCAGGATGTTTGGAATAATTTGAGGCCATATAGGAATAAAACGAATAACTAGAAAGTATAAATAATTTGAGATTGACTTATGCTCATCTCTCGATTTTCGTGACTCACGTAAGTGCGGACTCTCAGAAGTCGTCACAGTTAACTGATTAACGCTAGAACTACCGGCATTAAATTAACTATATTTTAATATATTAAATGTGTACTTTGGAAAAGAAGTAATTAAAATGTGAAAAAAATGATCAATTCCATAATCTGTATTTTGTAAGATCAACGTAGAATATCTGCTCTAGGTCCATCCTATAAACTTGGAGAACTTTTGAAAAAAAACTGAGGACGAGTCATTTTGACTTGCTTGTTAGTTCTAGTGTTAAGAAACATAAAAGATATAAATAAGTAGATGAAGATTATTATTTTAATATAGTAAATAAGTATTTTTGAAAAAGAGAAGTCATAAAGTGAAAAAGATGATCGATTCGGTAACTTGTATTTTATAAGATCAACGTAGAATGTATGTTCTATAACTGTCCTACAACCTTGGAAAAATTTTGTAAAAAATTGTGATCGACTCATTATGACTTGCTGGTAGTTCTAGTGTTAAATACATTGGATATCAATAGCTAATACTTAGAAACGTAGTATCTGTTGAAATATAATATCCATTTTGGGTCATATAGACCTGAGAAGAACAGCAGGGTTAAGCTAAACCTGGAATAGTTCATAAAAATTGAAAAAAGCGTCATTAAACAAATATCCTTTAGCTAATTTCCATGTAAAATGCAGCCAAAGAAGATCCTCCGGGAGACCTCTCAAAACCTTCAAAGCTTCTAGCAACTCGAAACAACAAAAGGATAGTAAGCCGGTACAAACACTTTGGAGTCTGTCACAATGCTCAAACAATGACTCGGGAACGGTTTAAGCGGAACTACACACTAATAACATAGCTTTTATCAGTGTAACACGTGCAACAGTCGCACAGTGAAAAACATTGACAATCTAGCTGGAAAGAAGTGATAACTCGAGGATCATTCATTTTAGAGAAAAACGTTTTACATATATAAATGTTTCATTCTACCGTGGAAAGAATACAAGTGAAATTTTATTTAAACATCAATTTCATGTTTTACATGAAACTCAATATTTTCCTTTGCTGATTATCATTCTTCAGAAGAAACAGAGAAACTACTATAAGCCATTTATCTTCGTTTCTTTTATGAGCGCAATAACTCTGTATTTATTTGCTGAAATAACAATATATCTTTGTTTTGCAATGTATTACATGTCTCAACGCAATATTGGATAGCATACAATTAATTCTATTTTATCGTGACCCACTAATATTTTTAATTTACTAATTTCAGTGGCACTCCAAAATTAACTATTCCATTTATCTGTTAAGCCGTTATATGAATGTTAAGCTTTCTCGACCAGTCACGCATTAAACTCGAAAATGACGTCAGAACGAGAGATGTCTCTATCCATCGGGTGAATCGGAGCAAACTACTTGCCAACAGACTTCTTTGTTCTGTTAAATTGTAAGTCGTAAACAACAAAAGATATCAAACAATAGTGAACACTTTCCAAGCCGGTCCCGCGATAATGCGGGATTTCAAATATATGATTTTAGATTTTACCGATCAATATCAGTCATATTATTTTATATTGAGAAAAACGGTAAGGTGGACAAAGAAGGTAATATTATTCCCTTTAAATTGTACATTACTTAATTCATTTAAATTTGATATTGTTGTAAATATGTTAGAGATAATAAATTTAAAGAAGCAATTCGTTTTCCGCGCCACTTATTCTCTTAAGTAGAATAGGGGGCGACACATGCGTATTTTTTTTCATTTCCGGAAGCAGGGAAAATTCTAGAGCTAAGATATTGTAAAACTCCTATTTGGTCGTGGACTTCCTCGCTAACAGTTTAGAGAGATCTTTTCTTTAATATTAAGGGTGTAATTAAGCAATGTGAAGATGCGTTTTTATATTGAATTATTACTTCAAGTTGATTTGTTTAATTTTGTTGAAACACATGTAATCTACCAGTGATTTGTAATTTATAATTTTCAAAATAAAAATCGCCAACAAAATAGCAACGTTATCAAATATAATAAATTTGGTAGCAGATTTGGTAGCCGGCGTACAATGTGTTAAAATAAAAGTTACACTAATCCTTGGTATTTAAAAAAATATTTCTTTTCTTTCCATTTCCAAATATGATTTCTTTCCATCTACTCTCTTACATCGAACCAGTGATATTTCATTGGTTCAATCAGTGAATACAAATCTCACTGGCGAACCAATGAAATTTGCGTCCGCTGCCGCAGCGCCGTGTTTTATTTTTGAATATGCTGACGAGTGAGATTCACTGGTAAACCAGTGAACTTTGATGGCCGCCGAGATCACTGGCGGAACCAGTGAGTGTCATTGGTAAACAAGCGAGTTTCCACTGGCGAACAAGTGAATTTCCACTGGTTCGATCTAAGAGAGTAAATAATCCACTTCATTTCACCGTGCACCATCATACTCGCCTAAAATGCACACAAACAGCATGCCGCGAGCACAGATATTACAGTGGATGCACAGATAGTAAACTTAACGTACATGCAATCAATTACAAAGATGTATGTAAAGAATACCGACAGAACTGTCGGTGTACGAACCGATATATATGGAGAGATGAAAGACATCGTTGGTTTCCGGAGAACATTTGTAGTCACCATCATGGCTGTCCGTCGCCTGCAGCGCCGAAAGCTTGCTACTTCCGGTTCCCGCTTTCGATAAGACGACCAGCTGACCACTCGAAAGTTCCTCGAGCAATTGCCCATTTCTGGTCCATCTAATGGGATCGTCGGGTTTCAAGCCGCTACACTCGATCGTCCATGGTTGCCCCTCGTGAACGACGGATGGTCCCGTGTAGGTTACTTTAAAGGGAAGAACATACGAGCATACGTCAAGAGGCATTCAAAAGGATATGGGTTGTGTTTTCTAGAGATTACGGTTTTGCAAATATTTGAAGATTTGGGACGCTGGTTAAGATGGATTAACGTGAGGGAGAGAAGGTATCTCATTTGTGATGAGGCGAATCATTTGTTGGAGGACTATGGGAAGCATTGAAGCTCGTGCTAGGGATTTGTGGGGCCGATATGGGCTTCTGGAGATTACGGTTTACAAATATTGGCAGTCATGGAATGGTGGCAGTGGGAAAGAGGAGAGTAATCTTGTCTTTGGTAAGGTCTATTGTTTATTGGGGAGCTATGGTGAGTATGGAGTTAAAGAATTGGATTATAAATTAGCAGTCGCGACATGAGGTTTGAGAAATTTTGATTTTGCAAATATTTGCTGTTATCTGATAGTGATAAGCGTGTTTTAAATGACTGTGTTGGTGGAATTAAGGAGTCGGAGTAAGAATTAATGAGCTCGAGTACCGAACTCAGTCAGCTTAGTAGTGTTACTTTAACACTAGAACTACTGGCGTTAAATCTGTATATATTTCAATATATTAAATAAGTATTTTGGAAAATAAGGTATCGAGTAGCAGAAAGGATGATCAATTCAGTGATTTATGTCTTTTGTGATGGACGCAGAATATTTGTTCTATGGCTCTTCTATGAACTTGGAAAATTTTTGGAAAAAATTGTGTCATTTTGACTGGTTTGGTAGTTCTAGTGTTAATCAATCAGCTAGGTTAACGTTAAATTTCTAAATTATTATTCAATATATTATAGTCTGAGTTAAGATTGATTAGAATTGTCCCTTGTATAGTCGGTTTATGGTTGTATTTTAATAAACTGATTAAAAACCAGTAACTGAACATTTTCTTTATCCAACAAGATAACATGAAGCCTATTTATATTTTACCCGATCGAATATCGAAGTATCTTTTGCGTGAGTTATATTTTTAATCTGGATTTTACGAAATATAGAAGTTACATTTAGTCTCTGAATTGAAAGATACAGAAATGCACTTTTCTCAGATGACGAAGATTGAAGAAGTGCTTTTGATTCGGGACCTCTTTTCCGATTGCCTGAAAATATAGTACTCGCAATCTCGGATAGAAAAAAGTCAATACTCGTACATAGTTTGGTAGATTTGAGAAAGAGAATGCCGACCAGAATTCATTAATCAATGCAAATTCAAAAACTTACACTTTTTGTCAAACCACACTGTTTTATTTGTTATTTAATTCCTATTACTGCTTTATTGTAACGTCTTTTATTCTAATAAAAGTAATATAATTTTATTAGAATACTTTTTACGTTGGACAAATTTAACACAGAATTAATGTTAACGAGTATACCAAAACACTTGTTTCAAAAACTACATATTACAAATTCAATGTCACCGGATTATATGACGAACAAACTTAACCAACTTATATTATATGATAAAATAAAAATAGAAATTTATTACCAAATTCCTTTGTATGAAATCTAACTACAATCATATTTGAAGAAATCATTTGAAGAAAGATGAAGGTGAAATTTCATATGCACATTTCGTTTAATCGATGACCTTTGCACTACATAAATTATTTAATGTGTTCATGTAAACCAGTATTCATTCATAGTGCAAGGGCGCGCAAATGCCTAAGAAAATTCAACGCATATATGCGGCCTAATAACATCACTAGGAAAGTCCTACGCAAATATGCGCTCTAACGGCGTCAATAGGAAAATTGCGCGCATATATGCGCTCGAACGGCACCAATAAGAAAACTTCGCGCATATATCCGCTCTGGTAATAGTGATCAGAAAAGTTGCACGCATATATTCGCTGTAATGACGTCACCAGAAATATTGCACGTATATATGCGCTGTGGAAACGGTGACCAAGAAAATTGCGCGCATATATGCGCACGAACAGCGCCAATAGGAAAACTTCGCGCATATCTGCACTGTGGTAATAGTGATCAGAAAAGTTGCACGCATATATTCGCTGTGGAAACAGTGACGAAGAAACTTGTGCACATATATGCGCTAGTAATGCAAGTGGACTAAATGTAATGCCGTTGATGGACTGAAATCATTTCCGTCTCTTAAAGCAGAGAGATCAAAATTTCAAAAACAGAAAAGACTACCAAGTGACACGACAAAAAGCAACTTTAAAGCAAAGAGATGAAAATGTTAATTTTGAAAATTGAAATTATCCCGGTCACTCGATGTAGGCTAGAAAAGGGATCGATACTAGGGAACACACGCTGCACCGAACTGTAGACGTTGAAAACCTGCACGTAGTAAATCATCGACTTTAAACGATGTTATAAAGTATAAATAGAAGTTTATAATCGGCCAAAAACTCAAATCGGGTCTCCGACATTTCTATGCGCAATCTTCCTAAGAACGGACGCTTTCGATTCACAGCGAAAAATCTTTCCGTTCGAACATTACATTGTCTATTCGCGTTGTCTTATAAATAAATGAGAAAGGAAATATCACTCGTCCGTGACTCTTTCGTCGTCGCAAATTCTATAATAAACGCGATGAAAACGCGCAAACTCGTAATTCCACAGTACATATACTATAAAAAAAAGCTAAAGTTTCACGCAGCCATAGAGCTGCGCGTGGAACTTCTATTGCGGTATGAAATTCTCGGAGGCATTTCTACACAGAAATACAGAGGAATTGGAACGACTGTGATCTAGGACACAATTTGGCAAGTTGGAATTGTGGGTACATGCGAGGTGGAACACAGAGGTGAGAGCCAATACTCATAAACACGTTGTGTTAACTTAACCCGTGCCAAAGGTCAGAAGCTGCCGTGTACACTTGAAATCCTAAGAATCTATGGTGTTTCAAGTGATCGTATTTTTAGGGGAGGTGTAAAACTTTCAACTTAA
Organism: Cerceris rybyensis; assembly: GCA_910591515.1. Taxonomy (NCBI): domain Eukaryota; kingdom Metazoa; phylum Arthropoda; class Insecta; order Hymenoptera; family Crabronidae; genus Cerceris; species Cerceris rybyensis. The sequence goes on from OU342790.1 coordinate 16,135,252, forward strand.
TATCGACATATTTAATACACAAAGGCTAACATTTAATATTTATTACACATCAAATAAAAACTACGTTTCGAAGTTGCTGAGGGTCTTCAGTTTTCTCGTTGCTCGTCTACGTTGTTTAATCAAAGCTTTTCACGCCATTTGTTTTTTTTCGTGTCGCTGATTCTTCTTGTGATTTTAAAATGACTCGATGATTTTTCTGAATGTGCTACTTTTTAGGAAAACACTATTTTTCAATCCTTTTAACATGGAATTTTTAGACATTTCAATTGAGAAGTCGATTGATAGAAAACTTTTAAAAATACCTGTCTTATAAATTGAGTTTATATGAAATTTTCACAGATGAATGAGTTTGAATTTACACGTACTGTAATTTGCAAATGGTAACTTGTGTAAGGAGAATGTTTGCGGTAATTTTCTCGTGACAGAACGAGCCAGATTAGACGCTAAGCGAATTTCAAATACGGGTCACTTAAAAGCCGGTCAGTGCACCTCGTGATAAACTCATCGGCTCGATGCAACGGAGGGCGTATGAACGCCAATCACGATACGGCTTTCCAATAGAAATATGCTGCAATTTTTCTACCCCAATAAACTCGACAGTCGGATACATGTAATTACTCGATCTCTTTGCTTTTCACTGTTAAAGATCGTCGTGCTGTTCGTGGAAGAACATTCATACGCTCCAAGTCATCGAAAGCTTTAGTGTAAAACACCAGTGAAACATTTCATGTTTTAATAAATAGAATGTTATATTAATTATCTACGTAACTTGAAGTATCTATCAAATCTGCATTAAGTATTGTTACTAGACTGTGGATTTTTATGCATTTATGACAAATTAAATACGGCTAAAATATACAAAAAGAATATAATATAAACATATATATCTAAAATATCCAAAGTATGGTATTTGTTGTAATATTTATTAAGTGCAATAAATCCCTAGATAGGCTTTCCTGTCTCACCTGCATTTGTGAAACTCGAAATTTGCATAAACATCCGCAGTCTAATTATTACATTTTTACTATCCTATTCTCAGTCTACATAGTTGAATTATTCTCGTTGTTCATCGTTCCAGGTTTAATAACGGAAAGCAGAAAGTTGCAATCTTTTCCTCCTTTTCTTTGTATCTTTGGTTCCAACTCGTGCAAATAATAGTCGCATAAGTTCCACAGATTTAACTAGCGCTCAAATTACAAAGACTATGACATATTAATGGATAACTCCGGAAAAATCTTTAAGAGGTGACAAGTATTTCAAATGGATTCCACTAATTTCATATCCCAGCGTCTAACTCTACATCCAACGTAACCTAAGTCGTAATTTGTAAGAGAGGGAATTCTGATATAAGTGAATGTTCGCAGGAGCTCAATTTTAATATCTATAATTCAAATAAACACCGTTTTAATTTAGAGTCTTGGACTCCCACGAGATAGAATTTGAGATACGGGCCAAACGTGCGTATGTTTACGTATGTTTACGTCAACTGGTCAATAAGAGACCCTGCTGCTCTTACGTCAGTAGAGGAAAAAGGGGAACGTTAGATACGTCGTCACAAGTGCGCATCCATTTGCCAACGATACACAGGCGATCAGGTATAAGCTATTAGGGTGTCTTAAAAAGTAGATGGGACGAAGGGGAACCGCCGTTGACGACGTTGTAAGTATAGTCACGTGCCGACTGTTTGACCGCAAAGATCGAACATACAAGCAGCTTTGCGGTGGAACGATATAGAACGCTATCCTTCGATCGTCTTTTTTCACTAGAGTTACTGCGGTTATCGTGTTGGTACGAGCTATTGTCCAGTAAAATGCTAAAAGGTGTCTGTTTAAATGTTAATTTTTGCGACAATACTCAAACTTGGAAATGGAGTGGGTAAAGAAGTAAAAATTGGGACTCGCAATTAGTGAGTCTGAGTTCAAATCTTATGACGTCACTTCTAGAAAATTTGTGTCTAAATTATTATTTAATTTAACATTGCATTGATAGTTATGAATCCATCTAAAACAGGCTCTATATTTGCGGATTTGAAATTTTTTCCTCCATGCTATCAAAGCCCTTCTAAATTTTTATGCTTATTTCGCGTAGGCCCTATTTTTTCAAGTGATTTGCTTTTAGTTGAGTGGTTTTCATCAAAATCGAAGTGTATCAGTTCCCAAACTTCCTTCTTAGTCTCGAATACGGATAAACCTCTTAATACCGCTTTCAGTCCTGATCTTTCCTGAAGCCCTGCCCGTCCCTTCCAGTCCTGCCCATCCCTTATACCCTGCCCGTATCTGTCAGCCCTGCCCATTCCTTAAACCCTGCCTGTTCCGCCAGTCCTGTCTATCCTGTTTCCCAATTCCTTGTTTGAAAATTTAGAATTCAGTCGAAAATCGCATGGAGTTTTTAGTTTGAGCCATTACGTGTGAGCTTGCAAGCTCCTTTGTCGATGCTCAAACTAAAAAGCTCACATTTATGGAGGAAATTTGGAAAATTTTATTGAGCTTTTTAGTTTGAGCCATCAGATGTGAGCTTGCAAGCTTATATGTGGACGCTCAAACTAAAAAGCTCACATTTTTTAAGGAAATCTGGAAAATTTTATTGAGCTTTTTAGTTTGAGCCGTCAGATGTGAGCTTGAAAGCTCATATGTCGATGCTCAAACTAGAAAGCTCACATTTTTGGAGGAAATTTGGAAAATTTTATTGTGCTTTTTAGTTTGAGCCATCAGGTGTGAGCTTGCAAGCTCAGATGTCGATGCTCAAACTAAAAAGCTCACATTTTTGGAGAAAATTTGGAAAATTTTACTGAGCTTTTTAGTTTGAGCCATCAGATGTGAGATTGCAAGCTCAGATGTCGATGCTCAAACTAAAAAGCTCATATTTTCGGAGGAAACTTGGAAAATTTTATTGAGCTTTTTAGTTTGAGCCATCAGGTGTGAGCTTGCAAGCTCATATGTCGATGCTCAAACTAAAAAGCTCACATTTTTGGAGGAAATTTAGAAAATTTTATTGAGCTTTTTAGTTTGAGCCATCAGGTGTGAACTTGCAAGCTCATATGTCAATGCTCAAACTAAAAAGCTCACATTTTTGGAGGAAATTTAGAAAATTTTATTGAACTTTTGAATTTCAGCCATCAGGTGTGAGCTTGTAATCTCGGATGTCGTTAAATATTCTACTATTTTCTATTCTTTATTTATATTTATAATATTATAAGTATTCTACTACCTGATATTCCTGTAATTCTTAAAAAGTCACAATATTTATATCAAAGATATTTTAATTTTCCATTATTCTTCGATATTCTAATGTTTACAAAAGTAAAAATGTTTCACTACTTGTTACTCTCGTACATTCTAGTTATCCTAAACCACAAAGACTTCAAATGTAGCTCCCATAAACATTAATATATTCGGCATCAAATGTTCCTCCTCGGAAAATCAAACTATTGCTAACATACCGTTTTCCTGCTTTACGCACATTTATAATCAACAGAGAATAATAGCTGTTGTTCAAAGAGTTTCTGAGAAACATTGTTTTCTGATACTACACAACTTACAAACCAGTTACTATGGTGAATCATGCACCTAACCGAGATGTGCGACCTTTGTTACCGTCACTGGCAAATGCCACTATGACGTGTTCAGTAGATATATGCATTTGTGCATGTATATATGCATGTACGAGCCTACGAAAACACATGCACACACTGTGTGATACAGCATGCTATAATTTTACCGATTTGTCATCAGAACGCTAGCCATACGAGACTATTTTGCGTACGATAGCCTGCGATTTACCGTTCGTTTGAACGTAAAGACATCGACTCGGTTCAAAGCTCGGTTAATTGTCTTTCGAGTTGGAGGTTTTATTCGCCGTTATCTTTATTATCGTAGCGATAATATTGCGCATCGAAGGAAACGAGCGATCAGGCGAAAAAAATACTTAAGATTTTAATACGTGTCTCGTAATTACGTACGATTTTTCGCACATGCGTGATAAACGCTAAGAGTGACAAGGCGATTAAAATGTGCAGTTCAGAATTTTTGTGAAAAATTGCTCAAATTGGTAGAGGAGCTGTGCACTAAATATTTCACTTCTATTTGATAAAAACTTGAATTACTTATTAATTAATCATTTTTCTTATTTATTAATTATACTTATTCAGTATATCTAAATACAACGGATATAATACCGGTAGCTCTGGCGTTAAAGAATTTAATTTTGTGTGTTTCCTTTTGTACTGTAATTGCTAGCAATATTTTTGATGGGTTTCGAAATATCGAGAGTATTATATGTTAATGTGAATTTAGATAAAATCTTACAGAAATGATGTAGATTTAAATTTGGAGCCATTAGGTGGATAATTGGAGGTTTTAAGTTTTAACACATCATAATTCTTTAAACATAGCAGTATAATTATTGATACTCACTGATACCACTAGTGATAAGAATATCTGTATATTACTTCTGCGATTGCGACACGTAAATTGATACTTTAGGAAATATCTGTCACCTAGTGCAAGACTTTAATTCACTTTAAATCTAGTAAAATAGTTTTAGTTTAATTCCACACGCGCTACAGACTCCGAAGGATTTCTAAACCATTATAGAAAAATCTAAGCCTTTTCTATCACTTATTCTTCCATTTAAAGTATAAAATTCCTTATTTCAGAGAATTTATATTGATTAACCTGAACTCCTGAAATCACTACAACGGATTTTGCAAATTAGTCAAAGGCATATGTCCTATGATCTCTCATTTAATCATCTGATACATGACAATTCGTGAGTTTTATTAAATAACATAAAAAGTTCCTACGGTTTCCCGTGAATTTCTTGGTTATTTCATTTTCTGGTTACTTGAGACATAAAGCGAGATAAAAACATTCATGACTGTATACAAGGTATAGGATTCTCTTTAGTCAATCAATACGCTATTGTGTTACATCTTGCATCATCGAAATCGTTCTGCAAGTAAAAACAATTCAATGATAGTACCATGTGTACTTTTAATCAAGTAAAGGCCGTAGTGAAACATTATTTTGCTTTGCGGACGTTGTCAATTAACATGTTGCGGATGAATTAGGTACGACGAAGCTGCCGTGGCTGTTTTCTTTCATTCATTAAGAGCTTCTGGGTATTGGGAGGTAATATACACGGTAAACATATTCTGGTGATTATAAGAGCGGTCTAAGAGAACTATGGTAACTCTATGAAGTTAATGGCAATTAATGGCTACGAGTTTAGTCAAAATCCAAGTTAGTTTTCAGTTTGAGCAACGACATCCGTGCTTGCAACCTCACGTGTGATGGCTCAAACTAAAAAACTCAATAAAATTTTCCAAATTTCCTCCAAAAAGATGAGCTTTTTAGTTTGAGCATCGACATATGAGCTTGCAAGCTCACACCTGATGGCTCAAACTAAAAAGCTCAATAAAATTTTCCAAGTTCCTCCAAAAAGATGAGCTTTTTAGTTTGAGCATCGACATATGAGCTTGCAAGCACAAACCTGATGGCTCAAAATAAAAAGCTCAATAAATTTTTCAATTTTTCTCGAAAAATTTGAGCTTTTTTAGTTTGAGCATCGACATCTGAGCTTGCAAGCTCACACCTGATGGCTCAAACTAAAAAGCTCAATAAATTTTTCAATTTTTCACGAAAAATTTGAGCTTTTTTAGTTTGAGCATCGACATCTGAGCTTGCAAGCTCACATCTGATGGCTCAAACTAAAAAGCTCAATAAATTTTTCAATTTTTCACGAAAAATTTGAGCTTTTTTAGTTTGAGCATCGACATCTGAGCTTGCAAGCTCACATCTGATGGCTCAAACTAAAAAGCTCAATAAATTTTTCAATTTTTCTCGAAAAATTTGAGCTTTTTTAGTTTGAGCATCGACATCTGAGCTTGCAAGCTCACACCTGATGGCTCAAACTAAAAAGCTCAATAAATTTTTCAATTTTTCTCGAAAAATTTGAGCTTTCTTAGTCTGAGCATCGACATCTGAGCTTGCAAGCTCACACCTGATGGCTCAAACTAAAAAGCTCAATAAAATTTTCAATTTTTCACGAAAAATTTGAGCTTTTTTAGTTTGAGCATCGACATCTGAGCTTGCAAGCTCACATCTGATGGCTCAAACTAAAAAGCTCAATAAATTTTTCAATTTTTCACGAAAAATTTGAGCTTTTTTAGTTTGAGCATCGACATCTGAGCTTGCAAGCTCACATCTGATGGCTCAAACTAAAAAGCTCAATAAATTTTTCAATTTTTCTCGAAAAATTTGAGCTTTTTTAGTTTGAGCATCGACATCTGAGTTTGCAAGCTCACATCTGATGGCTCAAACTAAAAAGCTCGATAAAATTTTCTAAATTTCCTCCATAAATATGAGCTTTTTAGTTTGAGCATCGACATCTGAGCTTGCAAGCTCACATCTGATGGCTCAAACTAAAAAGCTCAATAAAATTTTCCAAGTTTCCTCCAAAAATGTGAGCTTTTTAGTTTGAGCATCGACATATGAGCTTGCAAGCTCACATCTGATGGCTCAAACTAAAAAGCTCAATAAAATTTTCCAAATTGCCTTAAAAAATATGAGCTTTTAAGCTATGTGCCAGAAAAATTAGGAAACAGAAGGGACAGGCAGGGCTGGAAGGGACTGGCAAGGCTTCTGGGATGGACAGGGCTGAAAGGGCCGGGAATGATTGAAAGGGACGGTTAGAGCTTAAAGGATGAGATGGCTGGAAGGGCTAGGAAGGACTGTATGGAACCAGCAGTGCTAGAAGGGACAGACAGGACTGGAAGGGTCGGGTAGGACTGGAAGTGTCGGGCAGGACTGGAAAGGTTGGGCAGGACTGGAAAGGTTGGGCAGGACTGGAAGGGACGGGCAGGGCTTAAGAGAAGTCCAGGGCTGAAAGGGCTAGAAAGGACTGTATTGGAAGAACATACAAAAGATCTTACAAAGTTGAGAAAAACATTTCCCAAACAATGTCTAAGGAAGCTGATGTTGCCGGGATACAACACAATGTCCTGTTTCTATTATAAGAAACACATATATAATAATTTTTGTTACGTTACATACATAAAACCTATAGAAATTTTAATTTACTGCGATTAATTGTACAGTGTATTAAAAATGTGTCACAAGCAAACGTTTCAAATTGTAGAAACGCGCTATTCACTGAACAAAACGCTCTGTACGGATAAAGAAGCAGTTTCAATAAATTCTATCGGAAAAGAGCAAGAATGAAATGACAAACGAGGAAAATCGAATCACCGCTACAACGAAGGCATTTCCACGTTAAAGGATCAATCGAAACACCTCAGCCTCAATGCAACCAATTATTCTGCGTCGATTTGCTATATATAAATAACCTTAATGTGCAATCGTGGACAAGCATTCGCAGTATTTTCATGTTTTTATAATCAATAGCCTCCAAAGGGAATTTCTCCTACTTCGATTCGATACTTGGCAATATACTACTCGTCAACGTGGATGATCAACGGTGTGATTAACGCTAGATCTACTAACAAGGGAAATTCAGGGACTCATACATTCCGATTGCGATGAAACTTTGTACAAATATTTATTACACATATCTATGAAGGTAGCTGGTTCGAGATCATTTTCAGCTTTGAGATACCTTCTGCCTGAATCGCCCTTTCTAAATACATATTTATTAGTCATAAGCAAAAAAAATATCACAATATAGTTAAAATAAAAGTTATACTGTTTCTTGCAATAAAAATCCTGTTTTTGGAAAATTAAATACTACTGTCCGTCTTTTTTTAAGAACTTTTCTTTCAAGAACTTTGTTTCAAGAAAGAGACAGGACAAGTAGGAGAAAGATAGGACCTCCTTTAAAGAGAGGCCTCGCTGGATGTCTCCCGTAAAGTTAAAAACGAACACAAATGAATTACAATTTATATGAATAAAAATATAAATGTTCATCTGTTCAAAATCTTAAATCTCTGAAAGTTCTTCACCGATTGCTTTGAAATTTTGACACAACGCTGCATTCGATTTCCAGGACATACACAGAACAGCCAGAACAACCTGGACATCATTTATTAAATAAATAATTTATAGGCTTAGAAACACACGATTGTATTTGATGAATATTGTATCACATACATTGATATTGTGTAATAAAAATGGTGAATGAAGCTACATTTCTCTCGTTCATTAAATTCCATATTCCCTACATATGCATAATGAGCGTATCATAATTATAAGTTCTCTCATATGGTTTCTCACAAACCAGTTTTGAGCAGCACAATCACGTAAATAATACGAGCCTGCGACAAGCCATACAGAGCAAAAATCCGTCTGAGATGTTTTGGCTAATTCTACTTGCGAGGTTGAAAACTTTTCGGCAAAATTTTACAAGTTGACAAGTAGCACGAGTAGGTGATAAGTCAGGCAAGCTTTTACAAGCGATACGACTCTTTTTTCACCGAGTGGATCTTTAACCAGACTGAGCCACAGCAGCAGCTACAGCTAGTATATCTAGTAAATAATTATACGAAACTTCATCAAAATCGCGGTGTATCAATTTCCACATTTCTTTCATAAGACGACACAAAATGACTTGTACTTAATGTTTTGTCCATATCTTTTGAAATTTTTCTCTATGACGCATACCATATCTTCGATAGATCCGAAGCCACTTAAAAATAGCCATAGAGAAAAAAGTAAAAATTACATTTCTTCTATCCAATCCCAATCACTGAACCCAATTGCAAAACCTCCTTCATTCACCCGTGGTAAATTTGTTCCTAAATTAATTAACATACGACACCCTCGACGATGCGGAAACAATCCTAAACAATAGATTCCAGTCAAAGTAACTACTAGAGTTAAACAAAAAAGAAGCAAAAACGAAAAGAAAAGAGGGATAGAACATGTACCACTATTCTATCCGTAACTATAACGGAACACGTTACTTTCGAAGTTTCTTTCCGTAACCCAGACCTAACAGAGACATAACCTAGACCTAGAATGCAGAAAGATAGAAGTTTACGTCGAGTCGCTTAAGGCGAACGCTTATATAACTCAAACTAAAGATACTCTAATGAATTTATTTTAGTAATGCATAAAAGTTATCCACCGAGCAACCCGATGGACAGGGCGAGGAAGAACCAAATCGAAAAGGCTGGCCCAGTTAATGTTCGCGAGAGGCTATTAAAGGTACGCACACAACGAAAGGATAACGTAAGAAAGCGAACGAGCGATCGAAGAAGCACATCGTGTCTTCGCATCGTACGGAAGAAGGACGGAGAATAACGAGAGAGAGAGAGAGACTTGGTGAAAAACGTTATTCGGAATCGATCGGCGCAGTCGTGCCCGATATAACCAACAATACGACGCCGGGATATTTACTTTAACCCTTCGCTGGTTGGAATTTTAATACGGCAAAGTCGGCATGAAGTATTTTCGATCCGATTAATTCTAGGCTACGTCGTTTGATATTAAAAATACACTTTTAAGATCGCTGTGAATATCCGGGTGTAATTGGAGCGAGATTCTATTTTCACTTTTTTTTGTTCCGTGAAACTGCTTCTGTTGAGACGAATGAATACTTCAAAGACATGGAATGAGCATTGAGGTGGATTTGATTATTTTCTATTTAAGGAGTAAAGACGTCAACTAATTTCTCGATGTGTTTTTCTTGCTATAGGAATACATTGATGTGACGTTTTGAAGTTATTCGGAGAAATAGGATATTTTTAGATGTTTCTGTCGAATTCGGGAAACTTGAAACGAAGTTAAAATACTAAAGTACAGATTTGAAGGATTCGATAAAATATTCAGAAGAATCGACCTTGACGAAATGAAATCTCGTGAAATTATACATTTTCAAATGTTTTACAATAACTATAAATTATTACAAATTTGCAGAAAAATCTCTCTTCTAGTTTTATCGACTTTCACACCAAAAGTGTACTTGATTTTAACACTAAAAGGTGACCTTAAGGAAAAGGGGAATTGGACGGTGGAAAATATGAGTAATCCAATACTTTATGGTTTACAAGATGGATGTATAGTATCTATTGTATGGCTGCCCTATAAACTTGAAGAACATTTACAAGAAACAAGGTATCTAGCATTTTTATCCAACATAGTTCATAGTTCTTGCACTAAATGCTTTTACCTAAAACCATCTAACAATTTCAGATGACTCTATAACAACGAAAAGAAAAGTGTTCTATCCTATATCGCCTAGAATTTCTATGGCGTCACCGTCGTTGCATTATTCCATGGTACACGTTCGGAGATTCAAAAATAGAAGCATGCTCCCAGGGTTAAACGTAAGCATTCTCGTCTGGTTTGTGAGCGACGGCAAAACAGAGCGAATGAAAACATTCGCAGCACCGGAGAATGGAGGTTAAGTTTACATTTCAATACACAATATACACGAGCTAAGAATACAAACTACAAAGGCTCGTGTCGAGGCTGATAGGAATTTGAAAAAAAAAAAAATCAATCTCAACGCACACTTCCGATAACAACGTCTACCGAAACTCCATCTCGTCTCTCCTTCGATTATTCCTCATTCTATAATGCGAAGGAAGAGACAAAATGAAAATACTCGTAGACTCCGATCTAAATATAAATATTTCGACGAGTCGCTAAAATCTTTTCGCGCGATGTGCTCTCATAACCTCAACCGAAATTCCATCGAGTTCAAACGAAAAACCGAAGAGATATTTCAAAAGGAAAGGAAGAAGAAAAGAACTCAAGACACAACTCGATCTTCGATTCGTTCGAAACGATAATTGAAATTGTAACTTACATATGTATCATATATTCCTGTAATTTGAAATAAAGGAATGCAATCTTATCTAATTCTCTTCTATTTATTTTATCATTAAATCCTACTAATTCTCATATCACGTTAAACCTATCCATTGCTCCTGTATTCGTATCGTTTGCTATAGTCCAAAGAAAAAGGAGAGCCCGGTAAATCGGGTAATCTCGGAAAGTCTTACAGAAATTTCCGCGTAACGATCGTTAAAAGTCAACGATGTTTCCTAGGTGGACGCAGAATAGGGTCAATTGTTACGCAACAAAAGTTGCTTGGCGTGGGTACTTTGCGTACGTCTCTCGGAATGTAGCTGCAGCATCGAGACGCAAATCCCGGTGGTCTTGCGCCGGTATTGAAGCAGGGCTGCACACCTTGCAAGGGTGAAAATTCAACGACGATCGCGCTATCTCGATAGTACTGAGGAAATCAGTGAATCTACATATGCACATAATTCCTCGCCATGTATCATAATAACGTGTACATACCGTACATCGTGTGATAAATTACGATATGTCGCTTGGAGAACATATCGTTTGAATAACATGTCATTTGGAGAACGTATCGTCTGTAGAACGTTTGAGAGAAAGAAAAGTAGATTCATATGAGCGACGGTGTTAAATGCGATTGAAAATTTCTGAAGTGAGACCGACGGAGATATTTAAGAAATTATAGACTTTTAACATCTCCGATCTAAAGCTTACTCCACGAACGATGCCGGACGAATGGAACGGCCGATTCGTGATGTCATTGTCTGTATAGGTCATGTGTTCACAAATCGATTTGAATTCCATGACAGTATGTGCGTATTGACAATGAAATTGTGATGGTATATTGTCATCTCATGGATCTCGATCACTTCGGATCCACCTCACGTAAAGATTTCGAGAGTGTCTACTCGAATATTCGTACGATCGAGTGATCTGCGATTCGAAAGCTGTTGATATCGCGTCGTGCATTAAATGCTGCGCGAGGACACACTTCGCGCGTTCTAACGTGGTGCAGTATAATCAAGGCTAAAAATAGAATTTTATCATCTGTCAAGATTCGTCGCCTTTTGTAACACGGAACGAGAGATAAAAAGTGCATTTCATGTAGAATCTATTATTCTCGATTTTCACAAAATCACGGGGATGACAATGTGGTGAGAAGATTCCAAAGAATCTGATTGCGTGAATGTAATGCAGCGAATCGTTGAAATCTTCAGCGCATTGTCTCGTTAAGAAGTAACACGTTAAAAAGTACAAGTCACGTGTTTCATTTAAAGTGAATTCTGAAAATAAAATTCACCCGTACCAGGAAATGGTACTTTTCCAAGAATCGTAGCCCCTTAGTTTCTTTTCAACTAAAGATTTTCCTACGTTGTTACTATTTCATCGTATTACGCGTAGTCTATTCGAAAAAGTAGATTCGAAGGTCATCTATCGTGATCTCAAAGCGATGAGAATTGATCGAAAGAAAATCCACGTTATTTGAAATGAAAGAAAATTTCCTTCAGTCCGAGTTCAACGAAGGAAAGCAACTGCGAGAATCCAACGTAAGTTTTTCGCGGCACGACGTAGTCGATGGACAATGCGAGAAACGACAGACGAGAAGGATAGAATGAAAAACGAAGAAATGCACGGTTGAATGGTGGGTAGTTCGAAGGAGAGGATGTCTCACCTGCCTGGACCATGACGAGGGTGCCCGCTAAATATAGCATCCCCAGCAGCACAAAAGCAGCTCGCCTCTCCATCTCGTGGCGCTGATGTACGCGGTGGCGCGTGACTGTGTGCACTGTACAATACTAACGATTCCGTTATAACGGAAAGGATTTCTAGGGAAGAAATCACGAAATAAGGGTGCCTAGGCTGGATTGCCGTAGCTCCGTTTCCGCGATCGTTGCCGCCGTCGTATCGTTGTTTTCGTCGTCGTCGTCGTCGTTGTCGTCACCGTCGCCGTAGCTGTCGTCTCCTGTGACACCCTGCCCGTTGTTGGCAGCTCCTCCTTTTCGGCTGTCCACTCAGCCGACTGCGAACGAGCCCCACTACTGATCTGCTGATCGTTTACACATGCACTCGTCACACCGAGCCACGCCGTACCATTGACGTCTAAATTTCCCCTTATCGTTATCTCGCACTGCTTTTATCTCGGTGCGCGCCAACACACCGTAACGATGTCTGTCTCTAACACTGTTCCTAACCGACCGATCGCCCCGTAATCGTTCGAAGACCAACGGCAATTAGCACCACGAGCCGCAGGGACGGCAATGTCAGGAAAAATGGCCGCCACTGTCTTCTGCTTAATTTCCTGCGCGGGGTATCTCTTACTTTCTCACTTCTTCGTTCCCTCCTTTTCACTCCCCGGTACACTGATCGTGTACGTCCTCTACGTCCGTCCTGCGAGCTATTCTATGCGCATGCGTATTAATCTCTTTTCGAAAGACAAAGAGAGGGGGTTTTTAAGCTCTACCTTTTTACTATGACGTCTGTATTGTGATTCATAAGTTCAACAGGACAAATATTCGGACTTTAAAGGAGTCTGTGATAATCATTCAGAGTTGTTATGAATGTTTTTCTAGGTATGTTTGCTATGACATTGGTATCACGGAGAGTATTGATGTTTAGTGATAAACGTCATCAGGAGGAACTTGAGATATCAAGATATAGGTATATGTCGGCAAGGAGATTTATGGGTTTAAGAATGTTTTTGCGTATAGAGTATGACAAATAGTTGGTATACGTTGAGATAGTTTGCAGAATTTATGACGTAGTGAAATAGGTATGAATAGTTTCGATGGTATTAAGTGTAGTTGTGTTGGATGAGATGCAGGGAGAAGATAAAATGAGACATCAGCAATGTTTATCGTTACTGATGTTCTTTGGTAAGAAGTGTATGTTTGATCTTGCAGTATTGTTCATTAAGCTTGGTATTTATGCATGTGTCGGTTGGGAGAATTGTTTAATTCAATGTTATTTCTCTATCGCATGAAAATGTCTTTCTGTATACTCGCGCGTAACAAAGATTTTCAGTCTTGCCACAACAACAATTTTATTGATCGGCGTTCCAGTCCAAAGTCCATAGTTGGTACAAGTAAATGCTTTAAAAAAACATAGTAAACGAAAAAATCGGAGATATCTTGATTATTTAGTAAAAATGACTTGACTCCAATAGCTTATCAAGAAAATTACGTATATCTGCAATCATTTTTATGGTTAAAATATCTTGTATCTTGAAGGACAGATTGAGTTTTATCAGAGTTCGATTACACACAAAATTCCCTATGTTCGCAATGAAGTTACTAGCTGCAACTTCGTCAGATGCAATTTAATTTCAAATGCACTTAAATAATTTTAATAAATTGCAGTAATGAGAAGACTAAGATTTCTAAAGACAAAGACTTCCAAAAAACCTTTAGACATGATAATTCACAACATAGTTGTATAGTATATGCTGTATACCGTATCCTTTTATTATCTATAAATATAAATCCTAAATCAATGTAAACAATGTTATCAGCTGTCAGTCGAGTCACAAAGCGATGGAAATTTGAAAAGCTGAAATACTGACAACTTGATCATATACCGATTTGAACTTTTTAAAGATGTGAATAGTTTTTCACAGATGTGAATATACATTTCATAAAATATACATTTTTCTATAATATGTACTTCTTTATTTATTTAAGCGCGATGTTTATATTTTCGAAAGTTAAAGTTACAAACTCCATCGAAAACAGTTTTATGGTGTTAAAAATCAAATGGTATATTCAAAATAATAAAAATATCTTAAAAAATGAGAATTCATGATAATAGTTTAAAGCACGACGTGGCCTAATATTACTCGTCCGAAATTTCATTGGCGAGCCTTTATATATTAGATCATATCTGATTAAAGTCTATTGGCATTCTCTTCTCGTAGAGTTCGTATCAGTTCGTACGTAGTAAAGTACACGTAGGTAGTGTTAATTTTTATTATTAATACTCTTAAAATATTTCTACGAAATTTTTCGTTATTTTTCCATTAAGTTTAAATATACCAATTTATTGATTTTGTAAAAAAAAGTAATACATTAGTTCATTATTATTTCTAAAAGTTATAGACAAAACCGAGTTATTGTTACATTAACGACGTTAAGTTCGTGATAAGTTTGTAATTGATAAGATCTGATAAGAGGAAGTTGATATAAGCCGCATAAATTCAAAAAGTAATCCAGTAGCATTACACGTAACTGAGAAAAAAAGTGATTTGTAAGGTAAAAACGAGTTCTCGTCTGAGAAATCTCTCTCATTTGCTTTATATATTTCTTCACATTTCATCAAGATTGTATATATTATAATATATTTCTTTCTTTGACATATTATAGTAATAAACTCTTGAATCAAAGCGCACAATGAGTAATCAAAAAGATGTAACTCTGCTAGAAGGTATAAGTGATCATTTTACTGAGAAAACATTGAGAAACATTCTGTGCACAAAGTATAATGGTAAAGATGCAGATGTAATTAGTTGGGAATTTAATGAAGCTAGCAAAAAAGGTGATAGCTACTTATCTACAGTTAATAAGATAAAAGTTAATGGTGTTGTTGATGACAGGGAGGTACAAATTAGTCTTGTGGTAAAATCAGTTCCTAAAAATGTAGGAAGAAGGAAAACTTTTAGAAGTATTGAATTCTTTACTAATGAGATTATGTTTTACACCAAGGTAAGAATTATTTGTGTAATCTCTGGTTAAAAGGATATATTACGCAGTCACTTTGATATTAATTTCTTTTCAGGTAGTCCCAAAGTTTGAGGAGTTTGTGAAGAATAAGGGACAAAGTCAACTACTGAATATTCCAACTCATTTATCTTCTGCATTGGGCGATGGAAACGATTATATAGCATTAGAGGATGTTAGCATTTTAGGATTTGGGCGTGTCTCTAGACAAGATTACATCAGTCTAGATGAATGTACTTTGCTTTTAAAATGTTTGGCTAAGTTCCATGCTATTTCTTTTGCATTCAAAGATCAAAAGAAGGAAGAGTTCACAGAAATTGTGAAAACTATGAGTGAAACTTATTTCAAAAAGGATCTTTGGAGCTGGTACAAAAGGTTTCATGTAAGATGTCAAATTTCTTTATTTTAAATCTTCTGTTACATAGTATGTACTTCAGATTAATATTCTTTTTATAGGAAAACTTAGTAGGCATCGCCAAAGATGCACTAACTAAGGAATATCCTGGAAGTGCAGCTGAAAAACAGTTTTGTTCCTTAAAACTTGGCGAATTATTTGACATATGCTGTGAATTTTGTGAAAGACAAGACAAACCAACGTCCATTATAACCCATGGAGATTGTTGGGCTCCAAATTTTCTGGCTCGTAAAGTCAATGACGAAGACGATGCCTTAATGCTTGATTTTCAATTAACTCATTGTACTAGTCCAATTTGTGACTTGTCATTTTGTATTTACTCATGCACTGATAAAACTCTTCGAGATGAAAGTTTCGACGAATTGTTGAAAATTTACTACAATGAACTTAGCAACAGTATTGCTTTACTTGGATCAAAGCCAGAGGAACTCTATCCATGGGATACATTTATGAAAGAGGTAAAACATGTTACTTTCGCGTGTGCCATAACTGATAAATAAGGTTTTTAAACTGTTCGTGAATAATTATAGGTAAAAGAACAATTTGTTTTCGGGATGATATTTGCATTGGAGGCCATACCATTTTCTTTATTGGATGAGTCACAAGCGTTTGACTTGGATGCGATTATTAAAGATGATAACCAAGTGAACATAGCTGATGTATGGACAATCTCAAATATAAAAACAAAAGCTGGGAGACTCAGACTGGCCAATGTCATTGTCCATGTTGTGGAAAACGGATTTTTATGAGCAGACATTATAGGAAATTATAATTTAAAATTATGTACTAAATATAATAGTAAAATTAAAGACACTTCCAACTAGCATATTTGTATGTGTGCAATGGAAGAAAGCTGTCCACAAAATATTTTTTACATAATGTTTATTAAATGTGTAGCATTAAATAAAATAGAGACATTCTGTATTTGTATAATTTCAATTATAACAACATAGTCTAATTAAAATATAATTTGTATAAGAGTAGATAGAGATATAGGCACCCAGTATTTATTCATAAACCATGAGTGCATAAAGTTTTTTTATCACGTATTTCTGTTAAGGAATTAGAGAAGTTCAGAGAAACAACTCTTTCTCTTTTTTTTTTTGTTTTGACAGAGCACATCTACTGTTACCAAGCATAATTCGTAAAGATGAGTGCATCTTTGAATGTATATTTGTTGTTAAAATCGATAAATGCAAGCAAGCAATTTTATCGCAGAAAATGGTGAAAAATGCATTTATATTCCAAGTCTTAAACTTCCTTCAATTATATCAACATGTTCAGAGGAAAATTATTTACGTAGATAATATATCTTACAGTACAATTTGTGTACTTTGAACTCATTTCCTTTACAAATTCTGATGCTGAACATTGTTTGTTAAAACGTTACTGGCATCGAAAACAGTAGTGTCTTCGTCATCTTCCTCTTCCAATGGCAATGGTCGCATTTCGACATCTTGCCTGTGTGCAAGGACACCATACTTTCTGACCATTTGGGCACGTGTTTTACTAACTCTATAAAGAATTTTATTTAAAAGATAATCAACTTGGACTACTGCTTTATATTTTTAAAATATTACATTAAATTTCTAATTATAAAGGATAAATATCAAACTTACCTAAAGCTACGGAACATGGCATAGGCCATAACAAGAATACTTAATCCCACAAATACATAAAAACCGCGTTTAAGAGCTCCAGTATTTAAGGAAGTAAAATGTTCTTCTCCTGAATGCTATTAAAACAATTTCACCTGTTTATAATTTACAGCAAAACCTAACATTGCTTTATAAATAGTATATTATTAAACGAAACAATAGTTCATAAATGAAGTTTATATATAGAGAGGGGCAACTAAAATAGGACTTTGTCATATTAAATTGTGCAAAAAAATACACACCTCTTTTAAATCTGTGGTATGTACAGTTTTATTAGCATCTATCGATACCTTTGAGGTTATATCGTCTACCGTTTTATTACCGTCAGGAAACGTTGTTGTGCCATCAAGTAATATTACATTTTGTTGCTCATTTTTCTGCCCATCCGACGAAGCGTGTGCGTTTATTTTTTCCACGGTTGCATCAACACCTTTGTTTTCTGACGTTGACTTAAGTGTATCCCTGTTTTCCCTAAACCTTCCATCGCATATTGTACTCTGTGCTATTAGGAAGATCAGTAGAAATACAAAAAATTTGATCATCTGAATCTTCGAGCGCGTCATTGTTCCGTGACATTTGTAAAACAATCCTAAGACGGAAAACCACGCGGCACTGAGCGTTGACGTTTAATCACGAGCTCCATGTTGACCCGGCATACACGCCTCTCTTTCGCTTCAAAATTCGACAGCTGCTTCGTGATATATTCGCAAACACTAAACACATGTATTTAAGCTAATTCAGGCAACGTTTATAAAGATAAATCACAGAATTACAATAACGCACGGTCGTTCTTCGATTCATACTCAAATATATATCTCGATTCTTATTTCATATTATTGTGAACAACTAATTCTCAATATTTTCGAATATACGTATGTAGAACACTGGAAAACGGGGATTCTCAGAATTGATAATGATAATTTACGCAAATGTGTTTGATTATTTTACATATTGATTCGTACTTGATACGCTATTAACATATACGCATACATAAACTAGCATAGACCTCGACAAAATCATTTTGTCGCAGGAAATTCCAATGATCTAACCATCTCTATTTAACTATAATGGCTCAATAACAAACTGTCATTTTACTGCGCATAATATAATTTCCATAAAATGTAAACTCTATCTTAAACATTGTAAAATGTGATAACAGCAGTAACGTAACAGCATCGTTTCACTTAAATTGTACGTATAATTTATTCCATCTAATCGATCATTTGTACAATAAAAAATGATAAATTTATATACTAGAGAACACAGAATGTGACAATCGTGGTGTTAACAGACGAGGAATTTAATCCTTCTTAGCTCAAGCGTCGTAATATGCAAGAGCCGTTTATTTTGAAAGCGACATAAGGCTTTTTTTATAAATCGAAATATTTAGAGTTTGCGTTTCAGCGTGTTTAAAAATATTGATACCAGTTTCCGAGAAGATTTACTCAGATTTATCGGATACTTATACCTTTTTCAGTACCAATAATTCCATATAGTAATAAAAAACTACTATACGTAGTGTAAAACTTATAGAACGCAATTAATCAAGCGGAGAAGTTTATCAAACTACACTACTTTTGCATTGTCGCATTCAATTTCTTACATTGTACATAATGTCTATATCAGTGATCCTCAAACATTTTGAAAATTCCTTGCTTGACGGTGTCCTTACAATCATTTAGATTGCTTGCTGGCCTTGTAAAACGAACTACAATCAACACACAAGTATAAGCTTCTGTCACCAAAACATTTTAGGACCTGCAATTATATATTCATAAAATGGCAAATCTTAGTCATCCGATAAGTACATCTGTTTTATTTTAATCTGCTAAAAATTAAAAGTGAATCATTTACAGTCTCGTAAGGTAATGGTATGCAAACTTTTCTACGATCGGGCCAGATGAAAGAAAACAATTTTCACCAGCTAATATAATTCATTAATCAATTCAATGTTCATGGTAAATGGATTGTTTGAAAACACAAATGAGATATTTCTATTCTATTATTTGAAAATCCGCGGCAGGCCGTAGTATGTCCACCAAAGCCTTACAGCAGAGATATGACAAGTTTCTACACATATACAATCGTGTGTCTCAAAAATATACCTATATATCAAAGTTCTCACATTTGACACATTTAAACTTGTGACATACGTGTTACTAATAACACACAATGTAAGAAGGAATTTGCGTCTTAAAATCGTCTCCCGTTGGTATTGAACAATAAAAAATCGCTTATCGATCGAGCAAAAATCGTTTTACGATCGACTTCCCGACCGTATCTGTCACAGAGAACCGCGCAATTCAAATTGAGCACCACCATTCTATACGCTTATCATTAAACGTCCAGATGCATCCCCACCGCTGAAAGTGTATGCTTGTGTGGCAAAACACATAGCAATGGCACACATAGGATTCAGCCAATAACGAAGAAGAATTTAACGCGCAACATGCGTACGAATATACGTATAGGGACGGCAGTTAGAGAGCGGAGTGGTTGGAAGTTACAAGTTGGGCGCAATACACAGTCGGGCTTGTATTTTGATTCGTAGAGGAGGCTCACCGTAAGGACGGGTGGCCGAGTCCGAAGGGTTTGCAAAGAAGGTTCAGGATTATTTGTCGCCTGGCACTGTCAGTTACTGACAAAACATGATTCGCGTTGGAAATGGGGGTGTTATACGTTTGGAACAATTAAAAAAATCTGAAGAGAGTGACGCGACAGAGGAGGCAACGTCAAGAAAGTGCGAGGGGCAGCTGTCTTTGGTGAAGGCAAACAGCTGTTCGTCCTACAAAGGTGGAAATCGTACGACAGAAATGGCGCAAGAGGATAACACTCCTTCTTGGGACAACTTGCCCAGTGTTATACTGCAAGAAATATTCTCGTATTTACCACACAACAGTCGGATAAGAGCCTCCCAGGTATTTTTAAATTTTTTCTCGCCCCTGAGGTCATTTATATTCCGACCTGACACAGTGGGTAATCAAACTGTCATGTCGGATTTAAGTTTTTCTTATATTCTGTTTATTACATAGGATTTAACGGACGAGAGTTTGTTTTTATTTACTTATGTACAAACTATAAATATACATATATATATATATGTTTTACTTTATAACGAATTTAAGTTCAATTTATCAGATGAATGTGTTTCTTAGAAATATTTGATTGAAATAGAAAGAGTGTGTTTGAAGTTTATAAAACTAATATATTTATTTTCCTTTGTGTAGGTTTGTCGAAATTGGAGATACGCCTTGTTTCATCCCAGTTTTTGGAAGAAAATCACATTTGTCCTTAAAGATGAAGACAGCATCTCTTGGGCAAGGTTTGTAAGCTTATTTCTTTTGCATTTAGAAATATTACTATTATGAAAGTTACTTATCTTGAGTATTTTATCAACAGATTTCTAGTAGACTGCTTTGGACTCAGCGTACAAGAAGCTACTATCCATTGTGATATACCAAGTCATTTTTTGAATGAAACATCAACTCTTTTGGAAAAGTTAAGTAACAATAGACAGCTGCGCAAGTTGTTTCTTGAATCCAGCAGTAACTCTCTTGATTGGCCAAGCTGGCAAATGAATAATAACGACGACAACCAAGGGAATATAACGCCATTAATGAAGTCTGTCATAAAGATTGTCGAAACATCTAACTGTTTGCAAGCCTTGAGTTTGGGATGTATAGAAGAATTAACAGCAAGCGCCAGTATAATCTTAGAACCTCTTCGTTTACACCAAGCAAAGCATTTGACCCACCTGAGCCTGGCATCCGTCAAAGATGATCCTGAATGCTACGACTTTTTGGAGCTTGATAATTCTATTTTTAATTCATTTATCAGATTATCAGTTTTAACAATAGATTATGATTTTGTTTGCGATGCTTTACTAGAAGCATTGAATAGCGGCTTTATGGAAAGGCTTGTGATTCATTTACATGGTTGGAACAATGATTATCCTGGAACAACGGAGGCTGCTTGGAAAACTTTTGTGCAGAGAAAGTACGAGAAATAATTTTATTTTCCATTTTCGAATAATACTATGGCAAAGAACGGCTCAAGTATAAATTTCTTTTCATTTCAGCCCGATGTGCGAGCTACGATTGAATCTTATACATTCTTATGCTGGTGTCAAGGTTTTGGATACAGACATATTTTGTCCATCCATGCCCCTAGCACACTTAAAAGTGTTGTTCTGCGAGAGTGTTAACATCAGGGCATTATACCTATTATCCAATTGGTATCCACAAACATTAAAAACCTTAGTATGGATAGATTCTATAGATCCCATGTCAGATACGTACGACATAAACGATCCTAATAAGTGAGTGAGATTAACTTGGTTTTGTTGCACTAACAAATGCTATTTTATTATCTTCTAATTGGAAATTTGATTTACTGTACAACCATAGCCCTGATCCATTAGTGATTGCTGCATGGAAGTGCATCAAACTCATGGAGATTGTATTTATCGGTCACAAATACTACCAAGAGGATCTGTTAGCTATCGCTCGTCTGAGAGGATGTACTCTTAAGTTATTAGTTTTTGCAGAAAGGGACGTTGCACCCAATCGAGAATTTTGGTACAAGACTAAAACAATCACAAATGTAAGTTATTAATTTTCAATGTTCCAATGGAAATGCAAATTTCTACGGTTCTACTTATTAATTCAAACGAAATGTTACTTCTACAGGAAATACAAGACATAATGGGACGTCGATGGAAACTTTTACGCGATAAAGATCTATCGGCAGTTGTATTGGATCCTCTTAGTGGTGACAGTAGAGAAGTGATTATGCCATTGGTCTTGTACGACCAAAAGTAACTTCCAAAACGCACCAAGGAAAACACTCCCCAGCACCAACCATCGATACTTTCAACAATTTCTGGGTGGAACACATTCTCAGAAGTAAAGTTATAAAGTTATATCCTTTATTTTTCTATAAGATTTGTTTATAAGAAGTGGGGACGAAACTTCATATAACGAACCACAGACAAGTTCGTAGTCCAAAAGTCTCGTAACTAATGGACATACTGTCACCTGTCAGGTAAGAATCGTACTAGTTCCGATGTGTAAACAGCAAGAGCAAAACGCACATAAGTTTTCCTGCTTTACGATGATTTTATCAGTTCTTATAAGAACATGATAAGCCATAGTTAACTATGTCTTTCTTCAATACGTGATGGGTACCTAAGTTAAGTGCAAAGTACCCTGTGAATATCGTGACGATCTCCCCGTTTATCATAATGGAGAATAATTCACATTGATTCTTCTGATGGGGAAACATTTTGTAATGGAATTGCGCTTTATCGTCAGCAGTGGTGATCGCAAAATGATCACGCGACCACCTTAAAGAGCAATATATTCTAATGATCGCTCCTCTCGCCAATCGATATTATCAAAGGAAGTTACGTGTAACGTGTAGAGATTTAACAATATTCTTGGCAGATGCCAGGAGGCAAGACAACCAAATGCCATATGACAAAGAACTGTTCCCAGACGTAAACCTGTTGATATCACAGGAAAGAAAAAAATTCACGAAACGAAGACAATGTATTGAAATGAATGACGACCATCCTGCATGATAACGAAAACGGGGAACGAAACGTTATAGAGGAGAGAGAGAGAGAGAGAGAGAGAGAGAGGTCCGATCTCACGATCTTCCACTGGAAAGCGTAATGAAATTCCAAACGTATGTAAGTAGAAACATGCTAAACAGATATTTTTCCAATTCTGTGGAAATTTAGAGCAAGCGAGCGCCAAGAGCATGCAGTGTAAGAATGAGTAATTAAAGAAAAAAAAAGAGAAAAGAAAGAAAAGATACGACTTCGCGAAAGAGTTTTGAACGAGTTGCGCAGATATACAAAAATGCACTCGATGAGAAGTCGAACAGCGATCCGAGGTTATTTTTAATACCAAAACCAATCGGACGCTCTTGTACAAATATTATATGAACGCGCGCCGAGAAGAGTGCGGTCGATTTGGTGGTACGTAAATAGTTGAAAATACAAAGTTCGTATATCTCACGTTAAGAGGGTATAATGAATCATCAAAAACCCATGAGACCTCCAAGTACCGTCTCTTCACCGTGCTCTTAGCGACCGCTGAAAGCGAACACAAATGTAGTTATCTATAAATGAGATCAGAGGAATTAGCTACTAATCATGTATATGTATATGTATGTATATCTGTATTATCTATCGAACTTTAAATGTTAATATTCGGATGCCGCGTGCATCTATTTCTGTCGTGCAATTAATGGTGACGATTTTGAACGTTTACAAAAGATCCATAACACAAAGAAAAATACCAAAACGACAACCGTATACAGTTTACTATTCTGAGAGGTTATTTACTTTTTTTCGAGCCCTTGTATAATTATTACATCGTCGTGTATCGTACTTATAGTCACGTATACTATTGTTTTTTTTATATGTGGTTCTGTACATACATTCATGCGTTTAAAATATTGGACACGCGCAAAAATCACGGAGTTGCGCCCGAATTTAAGAAAAGGAAGAAAGAAAGAGAGAGAGAGAGAGATATGAAGAACGAAATAATATATAGTCGTTTGTTCCAAAAAAAGAAAATGGTTCGTTTGAGAGCTAGGCACAAATACGAGCAAAACTATTTCTTTTAAACAATTTAAGCTGTTATACAAGATGAATGGGCCTTAATATGTACCTGAGTCGCGGTAAGAATAAATTTGCCGAAAAATCTGATACGCGACAGCCACCATAAGAAACTTATCGTAAAACACCTTAAATGGACATTTTTCGGCGATCCGTTGGTGACATATGTCGATAATCGTCGCCAAAAAGTGACCAACCAATTAAGGTATGCTTGTGCCCTTTCATTTCGTATTCCGTGCGCGTGTAATCTAGGTCAGAGAATTCTTATGAAGGAAATACTGATGATGTTTATCCGTTTACGCCGTGTATGAAAACACGCGGACAGGCGTAAACGAGAACACAACCTGGTTCGCTGTTCATTAACGCTGTGCGGGCGAACCAGATTTTTTTATTTACTAAGAATACTTTTTTTTATTTCTCCTCGTGTGCGTTTTCTTCTTTTTTTTTTTTTAATCGAACGAAGTCCCGCATAAACAGTATACTCGCGGCCGCGGTGCCCGGCGTGTAAGTGTTGAAAGAACGAGCGAAAGAGAGTGAGAGCAAGAGAATATCAGTATGAAAGCATACGCGACATCGCGAAAGAATAGCGTATGAAAGAGCGCGCGAGAGAGAGAGAAAGATAAAGAGAGTACGGAGAAATAACAGGAGGTGATATGCGTTCGGATATTATATACGCGAATATCCATTGAGTAATAGAAACAAAACAAATATCAGGTGATATGTTAGTACCATCTCTGCGAATTAATCTGTACAAAGTCGTAGAAAGGCAATCGATGCAGCCGTTTAACAAACGGGCACAATGCAACTACACGTTATATCGATAAACGCGACGACAAAAACCGAGCATAAGACTGAACCTGCCGAAAAAAAAGGTACATTATGTAAGTTAGGCGTGCTGCACGTTGCCCGTGTCCGACCTCATATTCATAAAACAAAGACGATCTCGACTAAACGGAAAGCATTCGTCTGCGAATCGTCAAATATTTACTGACACCGTCGACAGTATTTATATATACATACATACATATAGACACGCATACATATGTATACATGTGTATATATATATACATGTATGTATGTACGTATGTTGAGTATTGTATGTATATCTCACGATTGTTGCCCGTCTAACGGCTTTCTTTCTATAGATTTGTCAGCTTTCCGTATTAGCTCGCGGCCCTCGTCGATTCGCCCCTGATATTGAAACCACGCGAACATCAATTTATGAATATGCGCGTCGTTTAAAGCGAAAAAAAAGTAATAAAAACAAAGGAACAAAACAAAAGGGATGGTGCACCAAGTTAGAGTTTAGATCGGAATAATGCCCTGTGAGCTCACTCGATGGCGGTTCTCGTAGCCGCTATATACTAACTTTTAAGCAGCCTGCCAAGAATCAAAATACTGTAAAATATCAAACGAAACGCTAGCCAGTACAGAATGCTAAGATCTATTTTTTAAGAAGCGAATGTATATTTTTGTACTAAGGCAGGCCTTAGTGTGAATCGTGTCTTCTTGCGCGCAATGGCGAGACGAGAACTGTGATTATATCGCGTCGGTTCAAGCAAGAGGGAGAAAGATGGAGAGAGATACTAAAAAAAAGAGAGAGAGAGAGAGAAAAAAAGAATTGAAAACGCGTCGAAAACGTGCTTAAACGTACATAGAGAGAAAGAGTGATAGGGAGAGACGACACAAGAATCCCTAGTCGATATAACCGAGTGGGCTGTAGATGAAACAGGGGCGAGATAAATCGAGAACAAAACATCTGTGATAAAATATAAAATCTTAGAAGGGTGCTCGAGGCAAAATGGAAAAGAAAGAAGCGCGTGATTAGAGAGCGGGGGAAGACATAGCGAAAGATAGAGATAGAATGATAGAGATCAACGGAGAAAGTGTGAAAAAGACAGAACTCCGCGTATGTTGAAGAAATATGTCGATACGCGAGGGGCAGGTAATTTCCTAAAAAGCTTAGAAGTTTAGAAAGATCTATTACGAGAGAGAGAAGAAAATAAAGAGTTCGTTGTGCGTATGATTAAATAAATGACAGATGGAGACTGTCTTTCGACGAGATAGCCCGGTCTAACTAGTGGCTAAAACGGCCTGACATACTTGTCATTTTCGATCGATCGATGTTTCTGGATTTTGACGAATGCCAATAATTATATTAATGTCACTTTCAAATGAGTTCAAGAATATTACGTATCAACGTGAAATACTATATGTAATTGTATCTTCTTGGCACAATCGAGGGAGATAGTTAAACGTGAAAGCTGCTTAATTCAGTTTCTACATGCTCTTCGACTTCTTCGACATTCCACTAGAAATTGTGAAATATAACGGTAGTACGTGTGTGATCTTGCTAGCATTACGAAGAATCGTGGTATCAACACGTTCCGATCGATTTCTCCGATGTTTTCGAAGAAAAGAAAAAGAAAAAAAAACAATACTCCACATATCGTTACGTGTTAACCCTTTGCTTTGCAGAATCCGTTCAACCGATAAGATCGATCGTAAGAAGGTCCAAACGATCGATAAGTTTCCCTCGATTTGCAAGGATACGCGATAAATGCGTTTCGCCTTCGTCGATCCAATATAACCTCGAGAATCGTCAGGACGTTGTACGCCACGAGTAGTATTATAAGTTCCTAAAAGAAAATATTTTACACGATTTACCGTGATAGAACGAAACCGGCATTACGATTATATACACCCACAAAGAGCATTAAGTTCGAGCAACAAAGTTCGTTCGTTCAGTTTGGGATTGTAAACGCTTTCAGACACAGCACCAGCAACGTTATTTCTCTTCTCGAATTTTGTTTTCTTTTTATTTTGTTTCTTTTAAATAATTTATAAGTATATAATGTAATCCATTCCAATCGAAAGAGGCGGGTGTACTGCGTGAAGATAAATAAGTCGAATTATTAAACGAATGTTCCGCGTCGATGACGACGATGATAATGTATGTAGATTTGTGGGATAGGGGTATTAACCTTTTGGCCTACGATTTCTGCGTGCAATAACTCAAAATTAATTCCTCAAATCAAAAGTTCTCATTGATTTCTGTTATTTCATTTTATATTTCATTCAATAGATATAGAAACAATGAGACAGTTTCTGGACCGATTGATATTTTCAACTTAATAGTTTTTGATACACTTCAAAATTTTCTATGCCGATTTTCTGCACGAGTGTCACACGTAGGCTAAGGGGTTAACGCAAAAGAAAATCTTAAGCGAGAGAGCAAAATCTTAGAAATTAAACGACGTCGCGCGCGCAAAAATAATATCTGATAGACTCAATGATAACCACGAAGAACGAAAACGAGAATGAATTCCTCTATCGTTAGATAAAGTTCTCGATATTCAAACTACCGCTGTGTATAACGACCAGTTTATCGAGATTCGTCCGAAACTGCATTGTCCAATGACAGCGGATTAGGGAAGGTTTTCGAGGGGGCATAAAAACGGAGAAAAAAAACTTTATTCCGAAATATGCACGCTCCTCGATCGATCTGTAACATAATGTAAAGGTATTAAAGGAACAACTGTGTTAGGTATATAATAACTTTAAGGGCAGAATATATCAAACGCGGGCAGAAGCTATTTTTTATCGTTAAACGCGAGATAAGACGGAACGAAGATCGATCGTTCTTCTCTATCGAGAAAGAACTATGAAAAACAGAATAGAACAACATGTAACCGGGCCCAAGTAACGATATCTTGTCATGTAACATTCGTTTGTGCTTTAAGATACTGAACGTAAAAAATCAGAGTCCTAGCTCTAGAAATGCGTGCGCATGCAAATGTACCTAATAATATGCGATACTAGACAACTTTCAATCAGCGATCGCGCATTTGTTAAGGGGACGAGAAAAGAAGAAAAAACGGTATTTAAGATTCGACTGATGTTTAAAAGGCCATTCGAACGACTACACGTCCATGCCGAGCTTAACGATCAACGAAATAGGATCGTTCACTCGGTACAACTTTCTTCTGTTCTCCCTTCCGGGAAAGAGACGCAAGTATGTTAATCCTTTGCGGTTCCATGGTGTGTTTCGTTTGCCACTATTATCCATCGTATTGTATTCTCGATAGAATTAATTTCGACGAAAGTATTCATATTAATTTCATGCAGATATTATTGAAACATTGTAAATATTATCTACATAGAACAATTAATATGTAACGATAACATATTTCATAACTACACGAAATTAATTTCGTTTAAAGGCAGAAACAATAAATTACGAACGCAAAGGATTAAACAGATGGCCATTACAGTTAGGGATGTACGAAACGGGATATGACTATTCGTATCAGGTTAAGATCATGGAAGTTTCCTTGCAAGACGTCTCTATGGGGTGTCTTGGTAATTATAGGTATAACTCAACCACTTTGCACCACCGAATGCTCATGCGCGGGTTTCAATTCCGTAGAAGTCTTATACTCTTTCAGCTGATGGTAATTAACAATGTACATAATTCAAGGAGCATAGAGATGTTTAACACTGTTGATGTAAAGTCGATTGATAAGCATCATCGAAGAACTAAATATATGGTATGAGTTCCTTTAACAGCATTCAAGTCAAAGTGATCGAACTATATACCTGAGTATCTATTGAAGGAAACTATCAAGATCCCATTGCATATATTTTGGGTTCATATTATCCTATTATTCGTGCAACCCTAATAACAAAGTACTGTTAACTTCGTGCGTGAATCATTGCGGTAGTTTGTACCTTACTGGCGTCATCTTCGATCTAACGAGATACCCTTAGAATGGGGGACAATGTTATCGAGATGCATCGTACATGCTAAATTCAAAGAATTCTTCACCAGCGTCTCGAGTAACGTGCGTTTACGCCTATATAGAACACGTCTTGGATTGTTCCAAGACGTTCGAGAAACGTAGAGAGAAAAGGAAGGAGAGAGCGTTCTTCGCGATGACAATACTCCAAAGTGACACGACACCGTAGAGTTTACGTTTTTCGCATGGAACGAAAACATAAGACCGATCTGATACCATACGTTGTGTACCGTACGTTCGAAGATGCGTACAAATATGTGATTCCAGAATTGTGACACAATTTAATCGTTGTAAATGCATTTCCGTTTATATCGATGAATTTCCTCTCGATATTTATTATTAACTTTTCTACAATGATGCATTCGTGGAACGTCGTAAAAGTCGTTTTCTTCTTTTTTCTCTCATACTACGTGAACAGTTCCTCCGATGAAGCGCGAGTGACAGGTTTGCGATTAATAAACATGTTATAATCGACACCGTCGGTCTTTCGATAGTATAACACGGGCATCAAACACACGCCACGTGCCAATAAAAGCGTTGAATCGATGCTTGCTCAGTGATAGAGCAAGAAACGCGGATGTTGTCACGAAATTAAATTGAATAAACGTCGTGTGCCCTCTGTTGCGTGTCACGTGCACCGGCTGTTAGATCTTCGTACGTGTTCTTAACCCATTAGCGTCATTTCGAAGTTCGTTCACCGTTGAAGTCTGAATGAAGACGTTTCGATGATTCTTCCGATACATTTGAAATTATATAGGGTGATTTTTAAATATATTTCTTCAAATTTACAGTTATATCGCCAAAGTGACATTACAGAAAAATTGCCCAAATGATCTTTGTTCAAAAATTTGTCCCGTTAGTTTTACAAGTTTGAAAGTATACCTGTAAATTTGAACTTTACTTTATGATCACCCGGAATTTAAATGTTTCACGTCAAAGAATTATCTCTCGTTTCTTACGTTAGTTCCGTGTAATTCTGATCTTTCGGTCTGGTAATTTGCAACAGAGGCGAATAGTTTTACGGTGGATTTAATCGTGCGAAGTAAGATTCGTATGTGCGAAGCGTTAGAAAAAGATTCCGGTTTCAAAGAAAGACATGATCTCTACCCGCTTCAAATGTATGTGCGGATCTGTTCATTTATTTTATCAATTTTCCAGATACTTCTAAAACCGGAATTTTCGTAACTCAACGTTTCAAATTAATATCGAACATGACGATATAATGATTTGATTAAATTTTGTTCCTGCTTTAAATTCCAATTAAAAGAAAAAAGAAAGAAGAGTATTAACCCATTCGAAACCGTCGACATAACTTATGCAATGCGCACTATTTATCCTAACGAACCAATGGCTCAACGTGTGCGTCATATTAATTAAAAAAAATCTTGTCAGTTCCTGCAGATTATTTTACAATAAGATCTCAGTTCGAAAGGGTTAATTAAAATACTTCTTGCCATTAGATACAAGCAGTGAATGAAATTCGAAGACTTCTACTATTTTTATTATTATATCCAAAAGATCTGATATTCTGGAATAGAATTTTCTTCCAAGTTTATTTTCAAACGTTGAATTATCTAGTTAAATGCAAGACTTTTGTCATTTCTAACGCTCGCATAACAACACAATAAGTCATTTACGAATTTGACGCGAAAACAAGCACACATTGTACCCAGACAATTATTTTATAAGACACCAACGAGCTGGGATATCGTCGTGTTTCTCGTCGACGATACGATAATGGGACAAAGTATTACTATTATTATTATCTTTACTATTATTAATTACTATTATTATTATTAAAGAAACGCGCGAGCCGCAAATCTCACAAGACTCTCGAGCGGATCTCGAATACTCGTCGAATCTCGTCGGGAAACTTTTAACGACAATGTTCCCATTGAGCTCGAAGAATATTTGATAATCGATGGGTGAACACCGAAAGGAAATATAATTCCGTTTAATCGTGAAGATAATTGTAACCAAGTGTATCGACTTTATCCGGCCAAATCGAGGAGGGATAGATAAAATTGAATTTTAAGACTTGATGGCTCTCGCGGCCAGCTTCGTTGCCACAAAGGTCTGAGAAACTTCCGGGTGCCGTGGACGTCGAAAGTTTTGAATTGTAATGACGTTTTGTCAGCATTGAACAGGTAGTTTCATCAGCAAATGATACTTAACAATGGTGTTTTCTTTCTGTCTGATGAGGCTAACTGCTGAAACCTGAGAAATGTCAGTTTTGTCACTAAAACTACCGACTTAGTTATATTTAAAAGATCTTCAGAAAGAGAGAAATCAAGAAGTAAGAATGATCATCGGTTAAGTTATTTTTATTTTATAAGATAGACGTTAAATATTTAGTGTATGATGTACATATTAATTTGGGGAATTTTTAGGAGAACAATTGAGAATTGATTATTTTGATCTTATGGTAGTTTTAGTCTCGATGGGAACTTAAATGCGGTTTAGGTTTAGCGATGGATCTGTGCTGTTAAAAGTTTTGAAGCATTTCGTCTATTTATCGTGGAATATCGGATGATTTATTATTGCATTTTGTGAGATTGACTCAATGGTCGAAATACCAGGTATACGTAAAAGTTTTTGTTAATTGTTACGCGGTTGATTTTGAAAAGGATAAAGACTTTCTGGGCATAATCAATGTTTTCGGAGTCATTAGAGCACAATGATTAGTAAGAATAGAAATATATATATTGATCAAGTAATATGAATTTGATTGACATTTCTTTTATAAAAAATATCATAAAAGGAAAATACTTTAGAAACTGAGTTTAATATGTAATCTGATTTGATCAGTGTTTCACGAATGCGTTCGAAACGTTCGAGTCTGTAACAATCGAATTAAAAATATCTCAAACAATTCAAAACTTGACGGACAATCAAAGTGATTAAGTAATGACTTATCAATCGCAATCAGCACCCGGAGGTTAGCCACTGTCAGACAATAGCGATAGTACTGAATTTCTAACGATCGACCAAGAGGACATTTATCATGAGAAATTGTATGGCGAGAATTGTACCGGGCATATTCGTCGTTGATGTTACTCCAAATCGTTATGCGGAGATTCGAGTTTACTGCCCTTTAATTCATTCACCTTTTGCAGTCCAGTCCACGTAGACGGGTGAACACGTTATTCGTGGAACATTAGAATCTAAAAAAAAAAGAATGAACAAAGAAGAAGAATAAGTGAAAGAACGGGCGAAAAAAAAAGATTTAAAAAAAATATGGAATTCATAGAATGTTAACGCAAATTGTTAAAGTATTTGCACAACCTTAATTAACACGCGATACAGAGAAAAGACGAATGTGAATTGTTACTACGTAATGTTAATCGGACAGCCGAGGTTCTCTGGCAGCGTGTCAATGTATTTTCGACGTACACACATCAGACATTCGAGATATCTAAGTGTTTCTCCAACAGCTAACTTGCAAACGTAGTTGTATTCGCCGTTGTTCGACCGTTAGTACCTGATTTCTTCGACCTCTCTTCGTTCCGTACGACTATAACGACTATAACGGACGAACATAGTCAAATCGGTAGACAATTTGTTTATTGGACGGCGAAAGTGTTGAAAAAAGAAATTAATCTCGATGTAATATTCTCAGAAACTCGTTACGAATCTTACGCCTAATGTATTTTTCCTCTAATAAACGCGACGTACAATATACAGTCGTTACTACCATCGTCATTATTATTATTGTTGTTATTATTACTATTACTATCTGTTGGCCGATCAGTGTGAAATTATCGTAAATGTACTATGCAAACTGGTAGCCATGGAGAGAATGAAATTCTCAGTCACGTCCATGGTGGCATTTTGTTTTTTTAATGGAGGGAACAAATTTTTCGTGAAATATGGAGAAATTTAATAGCGTGATATTTAAGTGGACTTTGATATTTAACGATAAAGAAGTTTGGAAACATCGATTCGAAGGTGTAGACATTTTTGGTGTACTTATCTTGAAATGTGTACTATAATGTACAAGTTTCAATTTTTTTATTTGTCGTATAGGCGATACAATTTCGAATTTTCAATCGAAGAAAAATTCTCAACTGTGGCATACGAAATTACGAGAAAAATACGCCCTTAATTTGTAAAATAGTAATGTAAATGAAAAGGTAAATACTATAGTGCAAAATAATAATAAAATATGTGATGTTAATTAGCCTGAAGCATATATGACTCTAAAGAAATTAAATATTCTTGCTGTATTTCCGTTTCATCGAAAGCACCGAGAGATAATTGTAACGATACAATGGGTTACTGTTAAACACGAACGTTAATCGTATTTTTCATTTTGTCGACCATAATCTACACCATAATTTCGAATCGTTGTTACAATGCAATTAGTCGATGCCACTTGGACGAAAAATTAGAGACAAAGGAAAAAGGAAATTTTCCATTGACACCACAATGGCTACCTGTTTGTGCGATTATTCTTCTTAAACGATACCGAAAAATAAACGAGAACGGTTTATTTTTCGTGTAATAATGTAAGACGTTCCTTCGACGTATGATTTTTCACAATTCGCTTACAATAGTCTCTTAAAGCGATGTGTGTATTTACAAATTCTCTCGTGCACTATATATGTTGTGTACTTCCGGTATCTTGAAGCCGATCTTTTCTATCGTTCGTGACACGATAGGTTCCGTTTTAACGTCTTATATATTGTAGAACAGAACGGAAGATGTTTTATAGAATATTGTTGGAAAAGTTCGGTGTTACGATATCGTCTTCATTCGATGTTACGACTTTTAACCCTTTTCGGGACGAAGTTTTTTTCTGATATTGGAAAATAATGATTTATTGATGTAATGAGGTTCAATGTCATCGAGCAGCGTAAGGGGTTAAATATGGTGGGGAAAGAGTTATATGCTCGAATTTACTATGAGCGAGCCCGAGTTCAAATCCTCCTTTAACATCTTTAGAAGTCATTCGTAAATTATTAACACTAGAACTACCGGCGTTAAATCTACCATATTTAAATATATCAAATAAGTACTTTGAAAAAGGAGGAATCGAGTGGCGAAAAAGATAATCAATTTGGTGATTTAGGTCTTTTGTGACGGACGCAGAATTTTTGTTTTGTGGTTCTTCTATGAACTTGGAGAATTTTTGGAAAAAATTGTGTATCAGTCACTTTAATTTGGTAGTTCTAGTGTTAATTAATATATCGTCGCCTCGGTGGTAGAGAATTCTTCTACAACAATGTGTCCTAGACGAAGTTACCATAACAATTAGGAGGCTATGGTGGGGAAGGAGATAAAGGATCGAACTCATAATCAGCTAGCCCAAATTTAAATCCTCCTCTGTCATATTTAGAATTTTTTTGCAAATTATTAATTAACGTATCGTAGCCTCGGTGGTTGAGAATTCTAAAACAATGTGTCCTAGACGAAAATCACATTACAAGGTAGGAGGCTATGGTGGGGAAAGAGGTAAAAGATCGAATTCGTAATCAGCTAGCCCAAGTTTAAATCCTCCTCTGTCATCTTTAGAATTTTTTTGCTAATTATTAATTAACGTATCACAGCCTCGGTGATTGAGAATTCTAAAACAATGTATCCTAGACAAAGATCACAGTAGAACGGTGGGAAAGGAGACAAAGGATCGAACTCGTTATCAGCTACCCTGATTTCAAATCCTTCTCTCATCGTTTCGAAGTTTTTCGTAGACTATTAATTAAAGTATCATGGCCTCGATAATGCGGAACCTATCTAAAATAGTAGATGAATACCATAACAGTTAAAACAAAAAAATATAACAAAGGGAAAGAAAAAAATTTAACTTGGCTATCAAGAATTACCTTTCCATCGAAAGCGGGAAATTATGAATTAATATTTATTATTTCAATTTTTTTTATATTTCGACGTATAAATGCGTATGATGCTACGATGACACTGTTCCTCTGAGCGTATATATGTGCCCGGTATGTTCAAAGGGTTAAGATACAAATTATACGGCGTAAGAATTGTTGTTTCTTTCAGTAGTAATAATCGTGTAAATGGATAAAAGCGAGTCGGAAGACTCGCACGACGAACGATAGAAATTTGATCAGCATTGTAACTAAGTACTGTCGTAATTGTTCACGATTATTATACTTGTCCATGTTTCTCTACGGACGTATTTAATCGTCTTCGGACGAGCATTTGTAACATGCTGAAAACTGTTGAAACTGTCACCTAATCAGTATTCTTTCAATCGAACATCCCGTAGATGTTGTACGCCGGTCTATGATTTTTACACCTCTTCGATAATAGAGATCAAATGTTTTCGCAAGTATCAATCAATTTTTAACAATGTATCGAACGATTAATAAACCATGCATGGCATAAAGTCATAGTTTGATATTTGAACACCCAAAAAACCACTCCTTATCCATTGGAAATTGTTTTGGATGTGGGGAAATTCAACATTGACGAAGATATTTCTAAAATAATGAAACACCATTTATATTGTTTTGTTACTTTTTCTATCGTTTTGCATTGCGCCAATATACATTAGTATATGGTGGAGTTCCTTTATGAGAATGATAAAAAATTATATCGTTTAACGGAGTTGATAGTTGTCTCATTACAGAGAATTTAACGAGGCACACCCCAAAACAAAGGTCTAATTGTCTCATAATGAAGAACAAATGACCTGCCCGCTCTCGTTTTAATTACCGGCATAATTGAAGAGTTGAATTTTTATAATATTCGTGCTCCCACAAAAGTATCTTCTTTTTGTTATAAAATCGAAAAAGGACTATTGTACTTGTTTGGTACAACATTATAATAATTTTTATTTTTATGTAAAATAATTAATATTTTACTTTTAATACTCTATACATTAAATTTTTCTCGGAAAATTCGACTTCCATCGAGAGATGACATAATGAATGTCATTTATGAAAGGATTAAAGTAAGCGCAAATTTGACCAAGTTTAAGGTCTTTCAGAGGAATTTAAAAATTAAAATGGGTCATGCGTTACGATTTTTTTTTTCCTTTTACGAGCATTCATTTACTTTATAATTAACGTCGTTTCGTGGTAGTCATTATGTACGAAGGATATGCCAGAGAAAGACCATAAATGTAGACCCTGATCGTTATCTCGTCGTAATCGTTTCTTTTGCCGCCGTTAATCCACCGTTTAACGTCTGTCCAGTCAATGACAAGTTTGCATTCTATCACGCGTTCACTGTCAGCTACGAATCGGGTACGATGATAACGGTTTCCTCCAAAACCGAAGTAAATCGTTAACAAATGACCGCGTATCTGTATTGCGTTATCTACAAACATCGTGAAATTCACCATTACCTCGCAAAATATAAACTACGAAAGAAACATAAATCTTCGCGATAAACTATACTTAAGGAATAACTCTCTTAATTCATAATTATCGTGAAATCAATCTTCCACCTACAGAGTCTTAAAACAAACAATTTCTATCCCTTCTTCGAACACAAAAGATATCGATCATAATCCTCCGCTATTACCATTCTACGTGATTAACATTCCCAAAAATAGCGCGTCTACTTCAACGTTAATCGAAAGTGAAAGACAAACATCCGGATCTAAAATTAATCCAATGTAATTTCTATCGTTACCTCGAATATTCCAAATTTCCGATCGACAAATGCCAAACGCGTATTGCAACATTTATACGAGCGCGATCTATTTACGTACGAAATAGTAATTGCATAACAACAACGAACTTAAAAGTGGCCCGATTTGAAATACCCTCCAACGTTCGACGATCGGTGTCCGATTGGTGGTTACCGGTGCAACTTCGAATGGGGAAGGGTATGCGCAGAAGCACGTGGATTTGTTTAGACGACTGTCAAGCCCCTTTCGTGGAGCATTTACAAAGTCCGTGGGGTGCTTCCGGTAAGCCCCGTAGCTGGCGGCGCTTTCCCGACAAACGATACCGGGGGCCAACGGGGGCGACAAGATCCACTGTCTGCTCTCCTCCCCCCACCATGCCCCTCTTTCACCCCGTACCCCCTCCATGGCGTTACACCTCCGACGAGGAGACAGAGGCAATGGCAGAGACGGAGACAGAGACAGAGACAGAAACAGTGACCTGGACAGGGGGAAGGGTAGGGGGAGGAGGAGTGACGACGACGACGATGCCCGGCGAAACGAGCTATGGAGGAGGGGAGAACATCAACGGCGGACAAGGCCGCCATATTGAATCACTCTCGTTAATTTTTGCGCAGAGGCGGCGTGAATTTTTTCTCCTTGCGCGGAAGGTAGCTCGAGGTTGTGTGCCTGGGATTCACGGTCGTGACGAGATCGTTTCGCGGTTACCCGCTGGCGCGCGTCGGCATCCCAGGACGGATTCGGTTTACTCTCTCTCACTCTCTCTCTCTCTCTCTCACCTATCTCTCGTCTCCCACTCTTTCTCTTTCTATCTTACGCCAAGGAACGTCTCTCTTTCGCGCCCTCTCTCTTTCTCTCTCATCGTGAATGAATTACAACACAACGACGAAACATCATCGCGATGCGTGAATATGCAGGACGGAAAAGGCTCGCGGAAACATGCGGAAATCGTGCGTGCACGATCGCGAGGCGGTGAAGTGTGCTCGTGATAGGGAGGGATACTCGAGGGAAGCAACGTATATGAGTACACTGACTCGCGGTATGTGTTGTGTGCGCCATGTCATTGTACGTAAGCGATAGTATAGTGTGTAATATATCGTAGTGGAGTGAAGTGAAGTGGAGTGGAAAGCGACCGGCTGCCTGGCTGGCTGGCTGGCTGCCTGCCTGTCTGCCTGCCTGCTTGCCTGCCTGACTGACTGACTGACTGCCTGACTGGCTGCCCGCCTATCTGCCTGGCCTAGCTGTCTGGCTGTCTCTGCCTGACCGCCTCTACCTGCCTACCTGTCTCTACTTTGCCCGCTCGTCCACACTTTGTGTAATCGATTTGTATGTCAAGCGATTCGCACAAATTTGGACCATCTTTGATTGACCTCTCCAGGTTAGTGTGGGCTTCCTGATCTATGGAATCGTAGACATGTGGCAAGTCAAAACAATCGCGTATCCATCGAACCGGAGATGGTGCGATTATCAATGTAGGAGAGGAAATATGTTGTGCACGCGGAAACACGAGGAGTCGCGTGTCGCGTTGTCGTGTGCGAGCTGGCGTCACACGCCGCCAAGAAGCGTTCGTGCATAGCGGAAAAGCTTGCTCGACACGGGGGACACCGATATATATTTCAGATTGACCGTACGATTAATCGAGAATGAATTTATTACGTTTCTTTCCTTGGGAATAATTGAATTTCGACATCTCCATTTCCCTCGGTAGGAGAGAAATGTTTGGAGAGATTGAAATTACTTGGGATTATTGTTCATTAGTATTCGGAAAAGAGTGGGACCGACTTGTTTGATTTCTGTTAGTTGAGTTTGAATTTTTTAATGATCATTTTTGCGATTTCGTGTCACGTAAATGTACGTGAATGAGATATATCAATAATTCGAAATGGAATTTA
The DNA here is from genome assembly GCA_910591515.1 of Cerceris rybyensis. Classification (NCBI taxonomy): domain Eukaryota; kingdom Metazoa; phylum Arthropoda; class Insecta; order Hymenoptera; family Crabronidae; genus Cerceris; species Cerceris rybyensis. Next base: position 16,173,719 of record OU342790.1, read on the forward strand.
ATGACGTATTTTTTTTTTTTTGGAAATGGATCTAAGACTTTTTGTCACTTTAGGATGTATGTATTTGTAATTAAGAATAGAATGGACTGTGAAACTTAATGCATCGGTAATTTGCACTTATTAGGTTAGGAAGAAACTGCAAGGTTACCCTAGGTCGCTTTAAGGTTCATGTACTGTCCCAAGGATTTCGCGTTATTTACTTCGTACACGGTCGCCTCGATTAAGTGTACGAATTAAAACCACATCGAAGATCAAAGTATTCATTTCCAAATTGATTAAAGATTCAAAAGTAAATTCTGATTATGTCAGTATTTCATAAGATTAACATAAACTTTGAATTGAATCATCGATGAAGAAATTGATTCGATTTCACGGTACACCGCTTATATCTGCTCCTCGTTTTTTTATCTTTTGACGAGTAAAGTCGGAATTTCGCATGAAATTCTTTCGAAATTTCAATACATACTGAAAAGCATCACTAAATTAATCATGTAGAAAGAAAAGTTGAAAAAAATACCGATATTAATCCGAAAGTTTAGAGAACCTGCAACCGTCACGTGATCTGGAAAGTGTGCAAGGCGGGAGATCCGAGAGAAACTCCGTGAACTAGTTAATTCTTTCGCATTAGAATGCCTCAAAAGCGTGTCTGGGCTCAACGAGAGATCGGCATACGTTAAAAATGAACATTCGATTAAACATTATATTCGTTTGTATAAGTGTCATATATACACGTACGAGTATAAGCATGAGAGAAGGCACGAGTAAATAGACATGTATACGTAGAGGTCGCGCACGACTTCTCGATACAATAGTAATTACGAGATGCGTGGACGATATCAAATACGTTGCAAAAACATTGCAACTCCTTCGTCCCTCCGGACAGGAAGGCCGGCAGTGGGGACTCCGTCGAAAAATCGATTTCCCGTAGGGCATAAGGGCGCAGGAGGAGCGAGGGAAAGGGAGAGAGAAGTACGGAGACGAAATTCGGGAAAATCCGCAGAGAGAGAGAAAGATGTAGAAGGGGGAGGTAGAGGAAAAGAGAGAAAGAGAACGAGATTGGTTTCTAGCCCGTTCCGATGCCGCTCGTGTGGGTGAGTGGCTGACTCGTGTGGTAGGGGGTAGACCGTCGACGGGGTAAGGGGAGAAATAATTAATGTGCGACCGTACCTCTCCCCTCGCGGTACAGGGCACCCCTCTCCCCCGTCCTTCTTGTACCGCTACGCTTAGCTGCCATTGTGCCGAGACGCCACTTCCGAAGCATCAAATTTAATTCTTCGATTCTGTATCACCGCTTCCTCACGAGAAATTCTCCCCGAGATAGACGAACGTCGAGGATCGTGTTATTGTACAGTAGGCGAGCTCATAAAGCGCGCCAACATCTTCCTCGAGTATGATCTCGAAGAGGATATATTCTTCCTGATCGTCTTTGAATTCTACGGAGGTTAGGTTAGGACATTGCTTCCGTGGATATCGGCCGATCGCCCGCCTTGCAAACTAATACGTACTTTTTATCGCGCGTTTTAGTCCGTGAACCGATCGTGTTACCGGTGGTGCTACTGTGTTGTGATTGCGTCTTCGACGATCGTGGACTATAGCAAAATTTGTTAAACGTGGAAACGTGATGTTACGTTGCGTATGAGCGAAATGTTCGAACGGAGATTTTGGTAACCCAGTTATTTTTATTTCTGGTGTACCCTCTATCGCTTTCAAATCACGAGATTGCGAAATGCCGTCTCACATCCGGATCGGCTTTTCTACATTTTTCATTTGTACTTCGACGTTTTACTTTACATTGTTATTGTAGAGATCGATCACCGATCGAAATAACGCTGTGGGATTGTAATCGATAATGTGACTCTTTATGCTTATAGAATTGCTGTACATTAAAGAATGGAAGCCATGGATTTGGACGGGGATGCAGTGGTGGACTTGAGTGTTAGGTGAATTTAAATAAATTTACCTTCTATTTTTTTTATCTTTTGTCAGACATTTCATTTTGTGAACAAGTAGCATATTCAATGAGCATGCATTGTTAAAAACCGTTTCAACTAAGAATTGTAGTTGTTTACGTCATTATGATTACGAAATGAGGCTATTGTTATATGCTATAATTATCAAGAATGAAACTACATAATGCATTACAGTATTTTATCATCATATTGGACTCAGTAAAAACTAGTTTCTTATCACCTTTGTCAAACGTGACTCTTGCCGTAAAAGTGGATCATTTTTACATGTGTATTTTACATGTATTATATACAATACATACACTTGTTTGTATGTATTTTCCTTATTCTTTTGTACATGCTTATATATCTATAAGAAGCAGATTTTGTAATACTTTATGGATGGCTGACTAATGACAAAAATTTTGAATCCAAATAATAACTTTGTTTCAGTAGTAGTGGCAGAAGAAATTCCCCATCGCTCACTGTAAATTCTGGGGATGTAGGAGTTCCATTAGATTTAGGAATTCATTTTTCTTCGAGTCCTAATTTGGATAACAATATGCCAGAGGCACGTAATATTCAGAATGCAGCAAGGGGAATTCTGGCTCCAAAGTCTGGGGATGACAGAAAAACACGTCGTAATCTTAGACCTAGAACTGAAAGAAGTTATGCAGAGAGCCCAGACGAACCAAGGATAAATGGTTACTTGAATGGGAATGCTTCGGACAGTGATGAAGGTTTGATCTTAACATAAAAAATTTACTTATGTTATTATAAAGTATTTCCATGTCTTACATGAACTATGCAACTCTTGTTCATCAGGTGAAATGCCGCCACTGCTTCCAATAAAAGAACTGTCATCCGATGAACTAGCAGAACGAGAAAGGACATTTAGGAAATTAAAGGAGGGACTTAGATCTGAAGAAATGAAGTTGGTATTGATGAAAAAATTACGTCAATCGCAACAACTTAAAGAGAATATTGCAGCTGTACCAAAAGTTCCCAGTAAATTACCTCCACCAGTTACAGTACAACAAACTCCCCATAGGTCAGAATAGATTTTATTGCCATTTCTCTAAAGCATATATATCTGAGCATAGTAATTCAATCTCCTGTTTATTTTAATATAGGACAGGGAAAGCACCGCCACCATTGCTTAGAGGTCAACCTGCACCAAGCAGAAGCAGTAGTTTACATGCTCCTCCTCCTGGAATGCTATTGCCACCCACTGCTGGTCGTAGTTCTACTTCGAGTACTGGAATGCCACCCAATATGGTCATACCCCAACCACCTCATCCTAGGAGCAGGCCACCTAGTGCAACACCAAATGTATCAAGTTATCATGCACCGGCGGATAGAACAGAAAGGTCCACAAAAGATCCAACGCCAACGCCGGCGCATCAAGTAAGTAAGGTACAACATATTTTTATACATTTTTTAATATATTATAGTATATATTATTAAGCATTTCGTTAAACCTTATTGCTGTGTGATATTTCGAAAATACGTTACACCATTTGTCATATTTATAAACTATGTAAATAACCATAACTGTGTTTTTGTAAACACAAAGCTGCTTGTTGGATCTCAAGAAAATAAAACCACCGCATCCTTAAGCACACCTGTGATTTCAGAACAGGTATATCCATTAGCCAAAGTATGTTTAGCCTCTTGTTACTCTGACTCTGTTAATGATTTATACCGCCTATTTCTGTTCTTTGTAACAATCAGCATTTCTTAAACTATTTTTAACACTGCCTGTTTTACTTGCATTTTGTTTCTCTATCAATTCGTTTCTCTACATTAATTGTAAAAGTTTCTTGACTGGACTATCATAGAAATAATTCTTACGGTATTGATTATAAATAAACGAAGGTGACGCAAATAAATTTTTGTAATAATAAAAATTGAAATGATCAGTTTTCCCTTTATATTGTACCTAATATTTGTTGAAAAAATACAGGAAAGACCAAGGGAAGATAATCAAACACCTGCGCAGCATCAAGCAGCTGCGAAATTAGCTTTGAGGAAGCAGCTCGAGAAGACGTTACTGCAAATACCACCACCCAAACCTCCGCCACCAGAGATGCACTTTGTACCAAATCCTTCAAATACGGAGTTCATATACTTGGTCGGCTTGGAGCACGTAGTCGATTTTATCACAAAAGAGCCTGCCATACCACCACCACCAGAGCCATTCGAATGTACTCAATGTAAAACAGACTTTACACCTGTGTGGAAGTGGGAGAAGCCTGTAGGTGGTGGTAAAAAAGAAAGTCCCAGAGGACAGCATGCTACTTTCCAAAGACCTCCGGCAGGTCGTGACCCTAGGGTCATATGTGAACACTGTGTAACAACTAATGTCAAGAAAGCTCTCAAGGCAGAGCATACTCAGCGGTATGTTTCACAGCAACGTTTTCATTCCACTTTCTTTTCGAACATTTAAAAGAATCGATCGATGAATTTTCTCCTTTCGATGTATCCAGGTTAAAAACAGCATTTGTAAAGGCACTGCATCAGGAGCAAGAAATGGATCAGAGGTTGTCACAAGCTCCATGTCCAAGTCCAGATCCACCAGCTCCAAAACCAGTTCCTAAAGCAGCAACTCCTACCAGAAGGGTAGCAACACCACCTGCCCCTCCACCACAAGTACCACCGGCACCTACGTTAGCACCGACACCGCCAGCACCAAAACTCCAAGAGCATCCGTTGGTTAAATTGGCAGAAAGTGGGAAATTCAGCCCTCATCATGCTGCTGCCGCGGCTGCGTTACAACAACAATTGCTCAGAGGTAACGAAAAGAAGTTACAATTAAAACTATTATTACTTATCTTGAGGATATGTCAAATGTTACATCGTGACATGTTGTATCGATCTTTTTCAGAATTGGCGAAAAATCCTGTACCAGGTTTGCCACCTCATCAACCTCTTCCTGCTCATATGATGCCACCGTTCAATTCTTTATTATACCCTTATCAGCTTGCAATGGCGCAAGCTGGTGGAAAGGGTCTCGTGGAATTACAACGACAAGCGGCAGATCTTCAACGCCAGTACTTGCTCGATATGATTCCGTCGCAGGCGTCTCAGGCACAAGGTAACCAGGCTCCACCAAGAGCTCATCCACATAATTGGAAGACGTAACCAGACGCATTTAAAGGTCGAACAGTAAATGCGAATAAGTGAACTGCTGAGTTGTGTAATGGGAATAATCATGGAATACGGTACGCGTATTCCTTTTTCCACGTCATCGTATCGAAGGGAACTGAGTGCGGCTGTTATGTCTTCATGCACTTAATACTTCGTACCAATTCTAGAATTGGTATCTTTATTACGAGATGAAGCTCAAATCGGAATAACGGACATCTGTATTATTTGTGAGTGAGGCAACCCGAGCATTATTTGTGAATAGAAATTTTCAAGTGTGAGTGTGAAAGTTGTTGTTCCCCGAAGAATTAAGGTTTCATTTGTCTTCGAAAGAAAGAAAAGAAAAAGAACTTAACAATTTCAGTTCAGACACATGGTCACCATAGTTCTTGTGGTTGGAAAAAAAAAGAAATGAAATGTTTTTGCAGTTAACAATTGCCAGCGGGAAGTATTCGAAATTGGTAAACTAAGAACACGATGTGCTTCTTTTTCGACATTACCCTGTGTTGGTATTGACTTTATTGCGGAAAAAAAATGAAATAGGTGAAAACGTCGATCATTCAAGTAAGTGCATAATAACTCGGACGCACACAAATGAATATAATTGCTTCAATTATTACACTATATATAAAGAACCAAATGGACATTTGTAAGGCACTAACTAAGACAGTAATAAGTGTTACGTGATTATAAATTGGTTAATTAACGATAGCAGTGATAAATTGAAGGGAGAGAGAGAGAGAAAGAGGGGGGAAAAGCGCATGGCGCAGTAACAAAGTTGAAAAAAATCGAGGGATCTTTTTTGGCCCTTATAGTTAAGCCGACCTTTGTCGCTGGTTTGAATGATTTGCAACCATCGGCGGTACCTGTACTCTGTGTATATCTCTTTATTTTCTTCAAACTGTGAGTATTTTTAAGGCGAATATAACACGAGAGAGTTGTAGCTACGAAAAATGATCTTTGTAAGAAAGTGTGTGTCAGTGATAGCCAGCAAATGAATGAGGGAGTGATAGCAGTCTTTGTCAGTATAAGACAGAATGAGCATCAGCAAGTTTTTAACAGAGTGACACGAATTGTCATTCGCGCACAAAATCGTAGGAAATTTCACGTAAAGACGTTAGCTCGCGTCTTTACAGAGTGCATCCGTAAACGGGTAAGGATTATCCTGACAGACCATGAAATGAATTTTTCGGTGAACGTTCAAGCAGGAACTGATTATAAAAATAGGATTTAAATTAGTATGGCGCGATTGATTTCGTGTTTCACAATTGATGTAAAAGTATTTAAAGAACTCTCACCAGGAACTACGTATTCGAAGTTTCCGAATGATTATAATGATGAATTTTTACGAAGTCCTCTTCTAAAAGTCTGCACATTTAAGAGTTAAATATCCGGCACACATCCCAAGCAATACTATTACCAGCCCCCCCACTAATAATCTGATTTCATTGATTCCGGCTAACCGATCTTGGTCACATTTCCGAATCACTAAATATATAGTACTGTAGTCTTGATATTTCTCGGTATATGATACAAGTTAATAAACTAAAATAGCATAATCATCTCTCTTTGTACTACGTGATAGATTTTGAGCTCATACTTGATATACATGTACACCATTTAATAAGTCTACGATCGCATAATAGATCAAGATCTGTGTTTTTTGTGTAAGAAAAACGAAATAATATCTTTGTCAACTGTCATTGTTGCCAGAGCGCTACCGCTGTCATCCTCCTACCATAAAAGTATTTATCACGGTAAATGAGAAAAGGAGGGGAGAGTATGGTTTTTTTTTAAAACGCCCATGTTATCACATAGAATCATATTTTTTCTCGAGCACATTAAAAAATTGAAATGTATAAACCGTTAAGTTTCAATATTCCAACATTTATTTTAACTTAACGTACAATCACGATTATCGAATGATTTACTTAAAAATCTTTCATTTGCGTTTCTTCACCGATCTCTCCTTCTTCATGAGAAATATTCTTTAACAGCGTGAATATGTACGCGGTGTATGACTCTCACAACTGCCGAAGTCGCGTAACTTTTGATTAATTTATAAACGATTCATCACTTGTAGCAATGTCATCGATCTTTCGAAATATCGATAGCTTTTTGCGGTATTTAAAACGCATTGCATTTTTCATGGAAAACGAAAAAAAGTACATTTCTTCCTATCTTTCTTTCTAGTCTTATATCTTTCGCCTCCGTGTGGTGCTGTTGCGAACTACTGAGCACTTTTGAGTGCAAAATAATTTTATATTCTAAACATGAAAAAGTAACAACATTCTCTTCGCTACGTGATTTAAAAAAAAAAGAAGAAGAACTCACTGCAAATCGACGCAGAGCGGTAGCGTGAAAAAAATCGAAGTTAGAATCGATAGCTAAGGCAATATACAGAACTTCGGACGTCGCGGAATAGCGTTTTACAGGACTTTGCAAAAGAAATAAAGAAAAAAAAAAGAGAAAGAAGAAAGTAGAAGAAGAAAACGAACTATGAAAACGAGGTCCGACGTTTAGTGGGGATGCAGGAAACGTTTTTAAAAAACAGAAATCAAATAAACGAAAGCTTTAGACGAAATAAAGAAATACTCGGACCGTCGCGAATGTACAACACACAACATTGTCTCGAACATTGTACTTGCACTGTTGAAATTTTACGTCCAAAATTCATAATTTTAATCTTAGGGTGTCCACCCGACACATACATCTCTGCCCCCACAATTTATAGGATTAGTAGATAAAATACAGATTACCGAATACTCTGAAGACTACACGAATAAAGCTTATCAATGATTGTATTTAAAGTGATGTTTATTTATACTCGTTTCTAATTGTTAGCGGTTATTGATACGCATTTCAAGATCTTTCGCATAATCGAACTTTTTAATAAGGAATTAATAACACGGTGTATTGGAACTATGCCTATTGCTCACTTTGTACATCATTTACAACCCAGAAGTTTAATCGTCGACGATATTATGTTCGGAATTCATTTGATCCGAGCTTTTCGTATTGGAAGTGCTTTCATTAATTTTTATGTGATTTTGTAATGCCATTTCGACTGCGTGTCTTTTTAAGATTCGTAAATTATAAGCACCGACTTGCTGATTTTATTCTTTCTTTATTGATTTTTATAATTGCGGTACGACATCAAGATATAAAAAAATATATGTTTTTTAATGATCTCTTGTTATTTCGTGTCGAAGCACGCTTGAAGCTGCTCTAAATCCAACCGTTTCATATAATCTTCGAGATTCAGGTACGATTTTATCGCCGGTGTTTCTGTACCCTTTCCTGCGAAATCTCCACGACAAAAAATCAAGCTGGGTTACCAGTTTAGCAAGTCGAAAGATATACGCTATATTTAGAAACTCGAAGTAAAACCATCGTTATGCAAGACACGATACAATTATGTCGGCGTTAACTGCATGTCGATCGTTTCGTTTAACGTATGTCATCGAATTCACGATAATCCCTCAAATTGTCACTGAAGAATGATCAATCATTCAGCCACATCCATTACAAAAAATTTTCCGAATCGTGCTTCGAACGTCGACGAAATATGTTTTAATTTCCTTTCCAACCAGCTTCAAGTTTTTAGTTTTGTTTCTTCTCGTTATATTCTGTTAGACATTTCTTGAAGTGTTTTGAGCAAAACGGATACAACGTCGGATGATCGCAAGTTCTGCAAGCCGCTGCAAGATGAGAGCAGCATCGCAAGCTTTCACGGCAACACGAGGCCCATAATTCCGGACCGGCTGTAGCACAATTGTAGCAGTAACAGTCGCCTAAAAAATATACATACAGGTGAAATTTATGTCCTATTATTTCAAACTATTCATTTCCACTCAATATCAATCATTGATTTAATATATTTCTCATCAATATCTGAACAACGTGACTGTACAGTTGAGAAACACTGCTAAGAGTAGATAGACATTCGATTAAACTTTCTTCCCGGCATCGATGATCATAAGATTCCATCGTATTTATAGATTATCGATTCATTAGATGCAATTTTACTCTAATCGGTGTGTATGTCTATCGATTAAATCAATTACCGATGTAATCTGATCGATAAAGTAATTTGTTCTAGTGGTTTAACTCTTATGCATGAAAGAAAAATTCTGTCGATTTATAATTACATTCAGACCTTTTTTCCTGATGTCTGCATTGTGTCTATGCTTCTCATTTTTTCAATTCACGTTACTATTACTCATTCTGTTTTAATATTATGCGTCGTGATTCCGTTACTTGTGCACGCTTGCAACACATAAGACACTTGATTCCTCATATTAAACAAGCGTAATACGTAATGCACGTAAGAAAGTAAGAAGTAAATCGTATCGCATATCACACGCCGCACGTGCGTATTTTTCAAATAAGAACTGGTCCTGAATCAAGGCATACCAGATAATGTTATTTCTGAAGCAGTGTCTCTCAAGAAATCCGTTTCTTCTGTCGATTCATTGTCATTTTCATGACACGCATTACGTTCAATTGATTCGTCAAAAAATAAAGAATATGACAGTTTTTTACGTAATACGATTGAGAATCACTGTTAAACATTTGTATGTGCTAATCTACGTCTTACTTGAAAGTACTTACACGTTAAAATGTATGTCACACAGTTTACTATACACAATTTCTCATCTGTTGAAGTAATTCATACAATTTCGTTACTTAACTAATGTATACCTGGAAAATGAAGCTTCTTCATAGCATTCTCAGCGCAATTAAGGTTTCATGAGATAATTCTACGATATACCTCGAATCTATCGCGCGTAACGATTACCATCATTTGTTAAATGTCCTGTGACCTCGCTAGATTGAGAAAATGCGAAAGATGGTACTATGTTTAATCGGTACGGGAAATTGTGTAATTTTATTAATAATTTACATTAAAGCTTGGTCATGTGATATTAGATATTCTTATTGAGTAGACGTAAAAAAGCAGTACCGGTCCTACAGTTCTCGAGTAATATTCATTAACACTAGATCTACCAAGGTGGTTAATATAACTTGTTCTGAATTATTTTACAAATGTCCCGGAAGCTTTAAATGCTAAACGTTCCAATTTTCTACTGTTATCTTGTACGCTGCAAGCGATTAAATCAATAAAATACTTTACTTAATTTTCTTTTTCCTGATCTATTTTTTTGGCATTCTCAGATTGAATATTATTTCTTTTAAGTCCAAATCGTTGTAAAGCGTACCTAATTGGATCGACGAACAGAATATAAATTCTATTCTATTCGATCGTGGTTTTAACACTGTCTCCATCAAACTGATTAATATGACTGATGCTCAATTTTCTCGAAAATCTATCCCAATTGAGAGGCAAGCCTTGCAGTAAAAATTACACTTTTATCGTATAAAATCTAAATTACTTAACTCTAGAACCATCAGCATTATATCCGCTATATATAATACATACTTTATATTAATAAGTACTTCGGAAGGAGCGAAATTAAAAAGTGAAAAAGATGCTCAGTTAAGTAACTTAGTTTGTACAACATAGAAATAAAATATTTACTACATGCTTCTATCAATTTGAGGAATTTTTTCGAAAAATTAGAAACTGTGCATTTTTACTGCTTCGTCAGTTTTAGTGTTAATTGATCATCTGTTTCACCTATTGATTTTACTTTTTCCATAGAATTATACCTGTTCAGTGTGTCTAAATATAATAGATATAATGCTGATGGTTCTAGTATTAGCTCAGAGATTAACACCCTCGCGCTCTGTTGCATTTAACGTGGGCAAACAATGTCGTTCTGGGAGTGGCTATGTCAAGGTCAGAATCTCTATTGTATTGCACGGAAAGTAATGTTTTTTTCATAACAACAGGAAGGACTACTGCTGCTACTATGCTGTATCACGCCATTCTACGGCGAGATACGTTTTTTTACGGTGCCATGCTGATCGGCAAATTCTTCAAACATTCTTAAGTAATCTTTATACAGAGTGGTTCAAAATTCACTATACCATTTAACATATGAGCCATTTGTCCTCAAAATGGCATAAGTCACTTTCTTTTTAAATCGAGACATTTAGAATTTGCATTTTAATGTTGCACTTATTGTCAGGGATAAATATATTTTTGTCGGTATTAATAACTTTATACAGTCGTGAAGAATCACTATTTTTCATTATGGTGATGTGACTTATGCCACTTTCAAAATAAACAGCTCATAAAATACACCTGTTCCACGACTTATACGGAAGATCGATTCTTCAGAATATCGTGTAAGTCGAAATCATGGACTGTAGAATTATTTTGGTAGGAAAAGGGCTTCATTTTCAAGACTTTTCTTTCTTTTCACTCATTATTTTGAAAATCGTGCAAATAAAGTACCGTGAAAATTGGGAGACTTTTGCAAATCAAGAACGGAATGAAAAAGTTGAATAATATGGATATTCTTTTACAAAGAAATGAAAATAATTGTCGAGGGTTAAATTTATCGATTGTAAGGAAACAAATGTGAATTTTTAATAGATGATTGAGAGACTGATTTTTCGACCACCCTGTATATCGTATTTAGGAAGATCGAACTTCAATGGTTTTGAAGTCTACTTAAAACGGTGAGTCCTAGGTGAAATAAATGTAAGAATGGAAGTCGAAATATAAAAAGTAAGAGGAAGAAAAGTCTTCATTTTACCTTCCGGACAATCGACGGACCTTCGAGCTTCGGTTCTTCTGCATTCGAGTCCCTCCTCGCCTTTCGGGCAGGATGTGAAAGACTCCTCGATGGAATTTTCTCCAAGGATTGCATTAATCTGAAAGTACGTTGTGCCGGGCAATTTCATCTCGGCTGACGTACGATTAATGTGTCTCCGTTACAAATCTTCCTCGATTACTATTTCATTTAATGTCTATTCATAAATTGTAAATATATCTTTGATACAAGCTAAATCTTAAAATCTTTAAAATGTAGAAAGTTGTATCGGGAGACGTGTGTACAAGATAGAAAGTATTTTCCAGCTTTCGATGTAACGATAATGAAAGAAAATATGAATTCTTCTCAATTGAACATACTTTGCTTACATATAACATCGTAGTTTTAAAGACACTTTAGATTTTCAAGAAATAATTCAATTAAAATTTTGCACACCGTCGTACTTAGTTCTGTCACATCGCATTAAAGTTCGATAAAAATAACGTGTTTCTATCCGGTACGCAAACGTTTTAGGAATAAATTAAAACAGGATCACTTCCCAACAATACTGACAATTAACACTAAACCTACCAAGGCGGTGAAAAGACCGCTTCCAATATATTTTCTAAAAATTATCTAAATTAATAGAGTAGCAATGAAGTGAATATTCCACTTCTATCTTATAAAACCAAAATTAGTTTATTAATTATCTTCCTTATCTCTCCATTTCCCTTTTTATAAAGTCGTTATTAAGTATATTTTGATTTTAGTACATATAACGTCGGTAGTTTTAGTGTTAATGATCAAATTTATATTAATTATTATTATAAAACAGTGAACAACTTTAGCGCAATTTATTTTTGTTTGTAATAAATAATTGAAACTGGTACCAGGTTTAAGGTTGTAGAAGAACGATTCTAAACACCGATACAGTAATTAATTATTGTTCTAAAGTTCTGTTTTACTATCAAAACTCGAATTAGAAAGGTTGAATGTCGGATTTCAATTTTGTTAGCGAATACATGCATATGTAATTGACGGTAAGCTCACTCGTTTAAATGCTCCAGGCTTTGAGAACATTTTGACCAATTTCGCTAGCGCATTCTCCGTTTGCGTTTCTTCCGTGATAGCCGTGACATTTTCCTCACAGTTGCCGGTGACAAAGAGAAACGTGCAGAATAATAGAAATGCAACGCGAGTGCACATCACTGCCGTAAAACACTCGAATTGTGAAAAAAAAGCTTACGTTCCGACCTGCGTAATTTAAAATCACGACTGATCAGGTAGCCGAGAAGAGACCCGACACTTTAGAGTTCTCCGCTGTATGTATCACCTGGAGGTGGGGATATCCTACATTGCGACGCATGTGGGCAGAAGGAATCAGTGCTCGATAGTTCTCAATTAGAAATTAATTTCCTTCGCAATCTTCTCTTCGAAAAAAATTGCGAAATTTCATTTTCCATTACCTTGAATTATTAATCATACCTGGCTAACTGATGATGATACTTTATATTATATTTATTTGATAAGAAACGATAAAACTCTTTAACATTTCCTACCAAGATATCGATCACGTTTAATAAACTATATTTTTATACATATATTAAATGTTTTGTACGATAGGTACACCTGAATAAAGTAAATAGGTGTAAGAATTAGGATTTAAAATGATGGACTGGACTTTGAATTAAATAATCTCTTAGAGACATGGTTGAAGTGGTAATGGATAAAATAGATTTTTACAATAGTTTATTATTTTATGTATTCTGTTATCCAATGAATTATGCCTTTTTCTTTTGTTTAGATGTATTTTCGTATTGAAGAAAGGAAAAGAATAATTGTCATGTCCGACGTATCACGTGATACAATGCTAATATATTGGCGTACATATCACTCTCGGTCGATATTATCACTCGGAGAAATCACCGAATGCTAGGGAATATTTCACTTTCAGGCATTCTGCTGGAAAATGACTGCTTTATATTTATATATTACTGCACTTTGTGCGAAGCTCTATTCACAGATGCATTTCCTATGAAATATATACTTATAATAATTATTAAACTTAATCCATGTTTGCTGATCCAAATGAACCCTCATGCAATCCTTAAAAATATTTGCACAAAACATACTTGGGTGATATTTCGCATCTTTACGCTTTAATTTATGTTATTTAGAATGTATTATACTGTATTTCCCTGGATTTAAAATAAGTTACATTATAATAAAAAGAAATCAAACATTGCGCAGCATCTGGAGACGGAGATTGAGTGAAACTTCACCAGGAGGAATGTATAAGGGTTAATAGTTTAGAATTATTTTCTTCGCTTCAACAAAGACTACCTAACCATGTAATTACTCATTAATTTTCAAATTTAATTGTTCTTTCTCTGTTGCGAATCAAATTTCGCTAATTAATACGTATGACTTGAAATTTTGTTAAAATAGAATACCAAATTTGAATTTACCCACATCCAAGTGATAGAACGATACTTCCCTAGAATCATTCAGTTGTGTCATTCGATTCTAACGAGGATAACAAATGTAGTTCGCTGCCACTTTAATTTGAAAACATTAAGACGAGTTATGTCGAAATCTCGACTAGATACGTTTCACTTACGGAAGAACGATATAACGTGTTCACGTATGTACATTGTTACCGCGTATGCAAAAAAATGTGTAGTAATAATGCAGAAAACGTTGTGTTACATATGTATGTAAACATTACGCAATACAGCGGTTTCCAGGGGAAACGTATTCAACAGGACACCGCGAAATTGTAAAACACCTTGCGATTCCGATTTCCTTGTTCAGGAAAGTGAAGTGGATTTATCGCGAGTGCAAAAGAATTCAGCCGAAAGCAAGTTCCTGTCTGTTATCACGGCTGGAGGTTTTACTCGTCGTGTGAAATGTCAAAATGGCGTCTTCACAGGACGCTTGGTATCTTTCGTTGTTAGGATTAGCAGAAAACTTTCGGACCTCGAGTCCGCCGAATATAAAATCGTGCATTCAGTGTTTGCAAGCGGTGTTTAATTTTAAGCCACCTCCGAGAGTCGAGGCACGTACTCATCTTCAGCTTGGTAACATCCTTCTCACACATACCAAAAACATCGATTTGGCGCGGTCCCACTTAGAACAAGCGGTAAGTTCGGGTATTATTCGCTTTATAATACTCTGTAATTGCTTTATCGATATATTACTCTTTATTGCTATCGAGTATTTTACATATTCTTTGGTATTTTTTGCGACTTCGATTCTAACCTTTCTTATTATTTTGGTACTGTCGGTAATGTAACTTCAGGTGTGCAAGGAAGATTTGATATGTGTAAATGTAATCCAAACTGAAATAATTAATGTTGCAATTATATTTCAGTGGAGGCTGAGTCAAAATATAAACACATTTGACGACGTGAAATTTGAAGCAGCTAGTGTTGTTGCAGAATTGTATGAACAACAGCAACAGCCAAATCTTAGCAAACCAATATTACGGAAAGCAATAGAACTGTCTCAACATAATGTGTATTGGCATTGCAGACTTATTTTTCAACTTGCAGTAAGTGTATTGCCTAATGTTATGCTCTTTTCATGAACAATTAATAATGGATTATAATCTTGTGTCTTGTGTTTCAGCAAATACATGCATCAGAAAAAGACTTTGTAGCAGCAAGTAGTCTACTTGCTGTCGGAGTTGATTATTCTCACATAAGCAATGCTAGTTACACAAGAGTTTTGTTCTTACTAAGTAGGTGTATGCTTTTATTAATAGATAAAAAATTCACAGAAGTCCATCCCCTTTTAAATTCTGCGGGCCATCATGTTGAAAATTGGCAGGGTAGTCCACACCAAAAAGAATATTTAAAAGTTTATTTTTTGGTACTTCAAGTCTGCCATTTTTTAATGGCAGGTCAGGTACGAAAATGCACATATTGTGACGAGTTTTCGTTCCGGTATTGTTTTTGCCACATCTAAATTTTATGCATTTCTTTATAGGTAAAGAGTGTAAAGCCATGTTTAAAACAACTACAACAGAGTATACAGACTATAATGTCCCCAAGTTGGCCAGCAGACGAGGTAGTCACAGGCTCTAATATTGGAGACATGTTTATATGGATGCCAAAGGACCATCTATATGTTTTGGTTTACTTAGTAACAGTTATGCATTCGATGCAAGCTGGTTACATGGATAAAGCTCAAAAATATACAGACAAAGCATTAACCCAAATTGAAAAACTCAAAAGTACACGCAAAGCATCATTATAGTGTTTCTTCCAATAGCTTGATATAGTTGTATATGTAAATCTAATGGCTTCATTATTTTTCAGTTGTCGATAATAAACCAATACTTTCGGTATTTCAACTGATGTTATTAGAACACATTGTAATGTGTCGGCTCGTTATGGGAAACAAAAGTGTGGCACTTGCAGAAATTTCTCAAGCTTGTCAGCTCTGCAGGAGACAACCAAGGTTACTGCAAGGTCACAGACCACAATTGCACGCTCTATTGGGTTTATATGCAATGTCAATGAATTGTATGGAAGCTGCAGAAGCTCAATTCACGGCCGCTCTAAGAGTAAGGCCGTAAAACTACGAAAATCGATATATCGCATATTCAATGTATAATTCATAATTCACTATTCTTAGACATCGCAAGAACGGGAGCTATGGACATTTGCAAATCTAAATTTGGCGATAGTATACCTTAGAACAAAGAGGGAAGCAGAATTAGGTGCTTTACTAGAAAGAATAAATCCCGAATCTTTACCATCCCATTCGCATTCCTTAAGAGCAGCCGCGTACTACGTTCAGGGGCTACAAGCTTTCTTTGGAGCAAGATACAACGAAGCAAAGTATGCGTAACATTCACAAGCATAAACGTTCTAATTCAATTTCAAAGAAATAATTGTAAAAAATATTTATTTCAAGGAGATACCTCAGAGAAACATTGAAAATGGCAAATTCCGAAGATCTAAATAGACTCACATCATGTAGTCTCGTACTCCTAGGACACATATTTCTTTCTTTAGGGAATAGTAGAGAATCTATGAACATGGTTACACCTGCAATGCAATTAGCATCTAAAATACCTGATGTACATGTACAATTATGGGCTACCGCTATACTTAAAGGTATAGGAGATATCTTAAGTGTACGTTAACATTGTCCTTAAGAATCGTTTTAATTAACTACCTTTCATTGCAGATCTTTACAGAATCTGTGGAGATCCGAATCGTGAAAGCGAGGCATACCAGATGCATTGCACTTTTTCACAAACACTTTTGAAAGATCATTTTCAGAGTACCCAAATGGGTGAGCATTCTCTTATTCAATGGACCGATGGACCTGTGCCCGCATTACCGAGCAATCCACCACCATCTACGTCTCAAGCGATTCTTTAATTACATTCAAACGATTGTACTTTGCATATTCGGACCGTACAAATTCACGTGTCAGAGCACAGAAATGTGTTAGGTTTGTACAATTTAATTGGATTGAAAAATGAAAAATTTAAAGGAGACTGAGCAGATACAGAAAGGAGACGTATAGACAACCGGAATCATTGAATGAACTGAGGAAAAGCAAAGATACATGCTCAAGCATGAGAAACGAGATCGGGTATCCTGATCTCGGAAGAGCACGAATTATTGTGATTAACATATAAGAAGAAACGAATTAATTTTTTAGCATTGATAATAGTCAATCTCATTGTTCATTATTGAATGTTTCAAGTGCTTGAGAATTGCGATTTTCAATTGTGGAGTTTTATGTATAGGTTTGTACAAACAATTTATTGTAGTCATTTTCTACGTCACAGAAATTGCAAGAAATGTATAGGACTTTGATATATTTTATTATTTTGTATATTGTAAATTATCTTGAACTTTATTTCGTTTTCGTGATAAGTGTATATTTTCGAAACGACGACGATGCTTATCACTTTGGGAAATTAAAAAATAACTTAACGCGTGTAAAAACGAGAATTAGATGCATATTTTCATGATAACTACTGTTCCACTGTACAAAACGTTTATTTTAGAATGAAATTCATTGGACCGGTATTACATCGTGAAAGGGACACTTCAAAATTTGATTACAATTGATGTTTGGATTTTGATTCGGCAACGCGTTCAAACAAACGTTAAACATCAGTTAGCAAGAAGTTAAACATAATTCCACGATCATCTCGACTCTGAGAGAACAATCCAGTTTACGATTTCTCTGTAATAGTTACTGTATAGAGAATCATATCGCAAAAATTTACATTTTTCATCATGCAATAATCAAACTTTCTAATCAATTTTCACAAAATATCGTTGACAAATTGTTTTTTTCATTCATAAATTTGAGATTCCCGCATCTTTTTAGTATTACACAGCACGTTGATACGTACATTTAAACTAAGCTTCAAATCGAGACTGATCATACTGTCGTGGTACAGGAAATATGAAAACGATATATGTAAAAATTTCCGAATGAAAATGAAAAGGAGATATATATATGTATATATATACATATAAAAATATATCAAAATTGGAATAAGCAAATAAAATCGAGGAATCGTATAGGAAGAGAATGAAAAGGAGAAAATACGAATCGATTAAAGCATCGGAGTTAAATTGTCAATAGAAAACGGATTAACATTTTGCTGTACTATGCTCTCCTTCAATGACCAAAGTAAGCGTTTAAAATTCGGGCTGTGGACACAACAGAAGTACAGTATGTTCGTGAAAGTGCACTCTTATATAAGGAAAGATGAAATACTAAGTACAATAGGCTGCAGAATGTTTTCAAAACAGAATGTCGTACCTATTGTATGAGTGATGCGTATCGGTTGATGTGTTTTTATTAAACATTGTATGTATGTAATGTATAATTAAAATAAATACCATCGTAAGTAGTATTTAGATAGAGCAATATATAAAGAAAAAAAAATAAAGGGGCCTTAATATGTGGTAAGCTAAATGGCAAAGATGTCGCCTAAAGTCTTTGCTTTGTTTAAATTAATTTAAGATATTGTACATATTTTAAATAGGAAAATTAATAAAGAGTGAATGAAGAAAAATATAACTAATTACCATTCTGTAAATGTTCTCGTTTTAATTCCCGTAATGTCTAGGAAAAACATTTTAGCCACCCTGTTTTCTGTTTTACTGTTTATTATACCGACGTATAGGTTTTGACAATTGTAATTTTTTTGTGAGAAAAAAAAATTATAAGTTTAATGTAAAAGATGAATTTGACTATAATTGTACATAATAGCGTCTCATTTTTTAATTAGCTGTTTATTCTTTGTTTGATCACAACAGCTGGAGATAAGTCACAGCATTTATACTTTTATCTCAATTTCCTCCTATGATACAATACCAAAATAATTTGTACATAACTTCCTACTATCAACTGATACATCAGCATTAATTTCTGTACCAAATCTGCAAGGTCTTCATGCGTTTTACTTTCTTCTGTAATTGGAGAACACCATACAGAAGAGCTTCTGCTGTTGGGGGACACCCTGAAGTAAAAAAATTATTCTTACAGTTTAAGTTCATCCTCAAATTGAATCCATTGGAAGTCAAAGTTAATTATAATTTGTACAAGAATGTATTGTTTCATTAAAATTATAATCACAGCATCTTTCATATGTTCTTACCTGGTACATATATGTCCACAGGTATTATTCTATCGCAACCCCTGACCACGGAATAGCTGTAATGATAATATCCACCACCATTGGCACAGCTTCCCATAGAAATTACCCATCGTGGTTCTGGCATTTGGTCATATATTCTCCTTAATGCTGGAGCCATTTTGTTTGTTAAAGTTCCAGCAACAATTATCACGTCTGCTTGCCTGGGTGAAGCTCTGAATACAACTCCATATCTGTCCATATCGTATCGAGAACCTGCCATGTGCATCATTTCAACGGCGCAACAAGCCAGGCCAAACGTCAATGGCCATAGAGACCCTTTTCTGCCCCAGTTTAAAAGGTCATCCAATCGAGCTACAGCATATTCTCCCAAATTACTACTATCCTGAAATGGACTGTAAGGGATCTTTTCGGTTTTTGATGGTAAACCAGGTTTGGCCTTCTCTACTGAGGATTCTGTGGCCATAGTTTTGGCCTGAATAGCCATAGGAGCAGGACATCCTGATAAAGCTATGTTACTACGTATTAATGATGTCAGGCCCTGTTGAATATTGGCTGTAAATTAAAAAATAACCATTCTAATCACATGTATTTTTACAGAATTAAGGGAAGAAAGGTTTATTGGTTACAACAAACGTCTAGTGTACATTGTGGAAGGTTATGAAATATTTTGCAACAGAAATACGGTATAGATCCACATTACTACGAATGTGAACAGAATTAACTTGGTTTTGTCGAAGTAACCGCATCTTATGCAATGCAAATAGATACAACTAAGAAATAGACTACTAGAGATGAGTATATGGCACACATTTGCGACTTAACGTTAAGACTTGATAAAATGAAGACAAGCATGGTACAATTTACTTTATTACTAGCTTTTTTTGTTGGCATCAAGAATTTGAGTTTTTAATTATTTTTCGCAGAAACTTACGCGAAAATATTGAACGCAACATCTTTAACCCGATGACCACCTCTCACGTCACGGAGTTGTCTGCTATTCTAAGAGTCTGCGCATAAGTGCATTCCCGGTAATGTATATTGCAGTTTACAGAATTTGTAGTACTGCTTGATGCAATTATTAGAGATGGCGTTCACGATCACTGAAACTGATATATCAAAATAATCGCAGAATTAAAATTAAACCTCTAGTTTAACGGATTTAATTTTATTTACGATCGTGATCTTGACTTTTTACCCGAAGCGAATCTGTTTACTATGATCATCATTTTTGATCTTGAAAAAAATATATTTAGTATGATTTAATAACGAGTTACACTGATTTAAGAAATCGGTGGAAAATAAAAATCAATTATAGAATACTATAATCGTACAGTAAATTACAATTATTCGACAAATGATGGTAACGAAGAAAATGATTTAAAAAACATATAGATATAAAACATAGAATATGAATCTAAAAAATCTAAAAGTTGCCAAACATATTTCCACTATCTTCTATCTTTAATATTATGTTTCCAATGGTCAAAAATCTTTAATTAGATTTAATATTGCGCAGTTAGAATTAAAATATTATTGACAGAGCGTACTTTATAATTATTTGATTTTCCTACCGCTGGAGTGCGCTATTACCTGGCACGCTACCCAAGTTGTGGCGCCACACTAGTCTTCTAGGCATAACCCTCTACCGTAGGGGTAGTTACAGGGTGAAACGTACTTTAGTTTTTGCCCGATTTCTCCCGTTTGGCTTGACAGAAAATTGTGAAAAAAATTTTAAAACGTTTATAAACATTTTTTTTATTGAAAATATGAAATGACCACCTTTATATTTTTACAGTGAATCATACCGTAAATATTGATGTATAATTTCTTCAAATATTTAGCAGTTCCGGTATACAGTTAATTGGAAAATATTATTAGCTAAATTTTTAATGTGACCACGTTTATGTTTTTACAGTTTATGAAGTTCATTATAAATATTAAACTCTAATATTTTCAGATTTTTTGTAAAAGGAGATCATATATAAAAAGAAATGAAAAGGCACAAGCCAAGTGACTTCTTTGATTTGGTCAAGGGTAGTTTGATGGTCGGTCTTCAATGCTTCTTCGTTCAAAGAAGAAAAACGGCTGCTACAATCGCAGCACGTGAAACAAAAGAAATATAGAAAAAAAAAGAAATTATCAGATTAAAGTTATTAGGTCACGTTAGTAAGACGTTTTAAAAATTAATAATAATAAATCAGTTTTACAAGACAGTTAATAAATGCCCCTAAGAATAGATTAATAAAAATGACGAGATCCGAAGACGTTCGTAGAATATTTTTATTGGCTCAGTTCCTGTTTTATACAAAACATCTAACAAACACAGATGCTTTCCGCTGACACTTTAAAACTTTGCCTCACGAAAGCGGCTAATCTAATCGACTTTGCATCTACAGTCTTGCAAATTCCCATTTGGGGTAACGCTAAGTACAATGCAAAATATCAATTTTCTTTTTTGCTTAACGGTGCTCAAATATTTAGATGCTTCTAATCATGATACCGATACTCGTACCGATGATTGGAAGAAAAGAAAGAGAAAATACTTTACGAAACGGAAAAACATTGTTCATTGAACGGATTGGGTTACGCGTTTTAGCAACGGACGGGGATGTGAGAGCTAGGCCATTAAACCAAAACCTCACCGTTCGTTTAGCTCATTAATTTCATGATATATACAAAAAACGGTCCCGAAAAATTCCTCTCTCATCATTGAACGGTACAAAGGCTCCTTTGTTTTCTATCCCTGAAACTTAATATTCATTCGTTTAATTCACCAGTGTCCCATCGTATAACGGAAAAAAGGACGCAATAAAGAAGCTGTACGCAAGATTTTTTCTTCGTGTGTTTTCTTTTTCTCTGTGTTTGTGTACGCGTCTGTAAGTGATATGGCTTCGTAAAGATCTATTTAGCAAAAAGTTCGTTAACCGATTAGCATCTAGTCAACATTAATTAACAACTTATACTCAGCAACAACAACGATCACCTTTTTGTTTCTTCTTCGTTATCAGGTCAATTTCCGATCGGCTCTCGTTACCAGCAGTAGCTGCTTTAAATACTTTACAAATTTCTTAACACAGTATATCGCCTTTTTAAATGGCCTTGAGATTTTCGATTATCGAAGCGTGTACACTTCGATCCTCTCGTTTGCTTCAACACACTCATTGTTACGAGGTTAAACGCTTTCTTATTTAGTTTTTTAATTTTATATCCCGAAGAGAAAAGAGTTTCAAATTTTTTTTTCAATGTGAAGATGTATCATTTAATAGTACGAGAATATTGGGAATAAAGTATTTTTGTAATGTAAGAAAGGAAAGTATTAGAAGAATCTATTAATGGGAGACAAAGATTCAAATTTTCGAAAATAGAATCAACAATATACCTATTTAATTGGGAAATTAAATAAGGTAATAAACACTGTTCCTAAATTATTAATAAATAGAGGACAGTAATTAAATGGAACGAAACAAAATTGAAAAGCGGAGAACAGAAATGAAAGGAAATTCTCAAAGTAGCTGATAAAAATTCTTATTTCTTAATATATCCGTAACAATCGAATGTGTTAAGGATCGTCGAAAGTCGTCGATCAAATTCGCGATAATCCACAGCTCTTTTCGTGCGATCGAATTTAATCCATTCGACCGGAATAGAAAGTTTCATGTTCTTTACCTACTTCAATCAAATCACACCTTATTATATTTAATCAAAAAATAAAATATCAAGTTCACCAATAACTTCAATTTCCAATTTCACTAGCGTCAGTAATTGAAAAAAAAACAACAAATCGATCAGGATCATTACAATAAGAATTTTAGCCGGAATGGATTAAAACGATCAATTATCACGCAACATCGTGATAAGAATTCAAACGTTTTCTCGATATTCGTTAAACAGATTTCGTCGAATCACAAAGAGGACGAAAACAACCGATTACGGCTTACAGTACTGTTGGCATCAACAAGACTCTTTACCCATTTATTTTCGAGCTTAATAAGTCTACGATGCCGAGGTATCAACTAGTTCTACTAAAAATGTGACCTTTAAGGATGATATTCTAAAGTGTCCTCTAAAGAACGTTGTTCTAAAATTCTCTCATAATGACTCGTTTACTTTGTGCGCCGTTTCATAGTTTCTCTCCATCGATGCTCTTCCCTGGCTCGTTAATATTCACGATAACGGAAGAAATCTTCTTTGTTTCTTGATCTTAGCCTTTCATCGAACCCATAAGGTTTTCAGTGGGTCATCTTGTGAGCTTCTCGCTGGTGCGCGTGTTTCGCATACGCTAATGATACTCGTTGAAAAACATCAATCAATTAACGTACATATCTCGTGTAGCTAAATTTAGGATGAAAATTTGTTACTTTAAATTTAAGATTCTAAAGTTAAGTACAACATTGTACATGACATACTGATAAAGCGGCATTTTACACGAAGTTGTAATGTCACCGGAAGTATTCACAGGAATGAAGACAATTTATTTAAAAAATTGAGCAAGAGTATACCAAACTGAGACGTAATACGTAGGAAGAATAATTTAAATAGTAACAATGAAAACTTACATTCGTAAGTTGATAGTTATACTGGGTCACGTGACCCGGTTCAATGAACTTTGCGAATTAGGTGTGAAGTAACATTCTCACCTTTTCTCATCGAATGAATTCGAAATTTCTTTGGAAAGAATTCTTCACGTTAAATGTGTTAAAATAGAAACGAGATCTTAGCCGATGAAAATTGAGCAAAATTTCAACATAGTTGAGTGTAAAGTTTATTTTTCAATGAGTATCATCAGCGCAGGCAAATGGTTCTACGTAGCATGTGAAACGAAAGTGAAACGTCAAGCGGCTAATGATTAAGTCTGCGTATTTCCATAGCTGCGATGTCATCCACGGATATAAGCTTTTCTATGGGAATACAGGAGAGCTCTCCGCCAACGCAGGATTCCGGCTGTTGCCACCTTGCTTCTCTTTCGGCCTCTTTCGCCTTTAATTCTGCTTCCCTCGCTCTACGCTCTTTTAACTTCAACGAGAAAATTGCGACTGATCTCGCCCTCTTCATTAGGCTTTGCTTTACCCTCGTTTTCTTTGCTTCACGTTCCTCCTTCGATGGTTTTTCGTCCTCTTGACTTGAAATCGTCTTACTTGAATCCGAAAGACCGCTCGTTTCTTTCTCTTTTTCGGCATAGTGTGCCTGACGTTCTCGATGTTCCTGTATTTCTCGTTGATGATGCTGATATTGCTGTTTTTCTGTTTTTTCACGCTCCTTTTCCTTCTCTGGCGAGAAACGGAACTTCTGAGTCCTGTGGGCCATTGTCCATGGCGGAGCCGACCTATAAAAACGTTTATTTTTGCTGTCATAAGCTGCTTGCTTTTTTTTGTGCTTTTTATTGCTATGGTCGTTTCTCTTAAGACACTTTGGGAGGTTTTGAACCACCCAGATTATAATATATTAAATGATAAATCAAGAAAAATTTCTCAGTGATGGCAGAGGTTTGAACTTCGACCCCACTGGTTGGGGGTACAAGCTTTCAATTTAAAAGCTGTGAAGTTCCTCCTCAATTTAATTCCTGCTAATACTAAATCTATCAAGTCAGTCAAAGGACTGGTTTACAATTGTTTCTAAAGATTATCTAAATTCACACGGTAGCTTTCAAGTAAATATTCTATTTATATCTTATAAAACCTCAATTAGTTAATTAATCATCTTTTGTACCTATAATAATAGCCTTATTGAATACAGTAAATCAGGCTTATACTAAGTTATTTACATGTTTTCAATCGAACAGTTTATGTAACATGGTAAGAAAATATTAAAGTGCGCTTAAGAGTTACAGTATTAGTGTTAGAATATCGATTTGAGGAAAAAAAGAAAAAAAACCTCAACGCTATATTGTACCTCTTCATTTCTACTTTTCTATAGTACATATTGAGCGTATCTAAATTTTAATAGATACAACTTCGGTAGTGTTAGTGTTAAATTTATATATTTTCGAATAAGTCAATTTAGAGTTTTCAATTTAACTGCATTAATAGTACCATGAAGCTTTTAACTCCACACCCACCAGGGGTCCAATCCTCTTTTATGTTTTGTCATATTGTAGTGTCTTTATATAATGACGACAGGCAATTACGGTCTCATTAATGATTATAAAAGGGTTTGTACAGACCTAAGAAGATCACTGTCCGACGAAGAGGCGAGTTCCTTGGAGACGATGCAGTCGGTGGACCGATGAAGAGTCAACTCTTCCGCGCATCCGCTGACTGTACCAGCTCCACTGATCTCGGAATCGCTGGACTTCCGGCCTCCAGGTTCCAGACCCAACCTTCGCACCCAGTCCACGCCACCGTGAGGTCCTATCGTCAAGTGATGACTATAATGATCGGTACCTCCGGATGCTTCTGGCTCGTTTGTTAACCATTCTCTCGAGCGCCTTCCTATTGACACGCGAAAGGAATAGATTTGCCTTTTACGTTACAAGCTCCTAAATGTTTTTGTATCCTCTTTGTCATTTCCAATGTTTTCAGTCAGGCTTATCATGTATTATTATCAATTTGCAATCGAAATCTTCAAGGAGAGACCGAAAGAAATTCATGTAGTCAAGTGATGTATATATTAGAAGTTATTTTTCAATTGGACGAGAGAACTAAATTTATAATAACGAAATTTGAAATCTTTGGTATCGAAGATTCAGGTTTATTATAATATCTGTGGATTTCTTAAATTTTGTAAGCTTGTACGTCTTTATTATGATACGTTTATAGGCACCCTGGAATGGTTGGAATAACTACTTTGTCTAAATTCCTAATCGGCTGCTACTAGTACAGTACATACAATAAAGAATATTTTTAACCCATTTGAGACTGTGCAGTTTTTTGGAGACTATCCAGAAATACCGATAACTTTTCGCTTTATATTTACCACTTCTTGTATTTCTAATTATTGTGGCTTTGGGTCACCTACTTTAGGGTCGAAATTTAATCAAATACCAAATGTAATGTTTACACATTTGTAAGATACCTTTTATTTTCAGCTACTCTTATTTCGAAGCCTGACTGATAATTGCAATTCAAGATCATTGCACACACGGTGTGTAGTCGGGCCCTTTTGGCTCGGAAATGTATTGCGCACACGGTGTGCAATTGGTCTCGAATGGGTTAAACCTTTTAATATAAAGTTTTCTGCAGTTTGCAATTTAGGAATCTCTTAAATCACTGAAGCTATAACATATAAAGGAATGCCGCAGAGGGGGCAGTAATTTGAATTCAGGTTAAATTAATTAGAACGTCAATCCCTAACTCCATATCCACCATAACTACCGAGCAACTGTACACCATTGAGGCGACTCATCAGAATAATCTTTTTAAATATTTACATTTTAAGCAATATCATTTTCTATATGAATCCAGTATATTAACACGTTAAGCGTGACGCTCGTTCTTAAAGCGCTTTCCGTTTAGGCCCTTTATTAGCAAAGATATCTTTCTATTTGTTTTAACATACCACATTTATTTTTGATAAAATGTTCTATTTTATACTTAACTTCACTAATTGTGGCTCGGTTAAGCGCGACAACGTAGCTTAGGTAAAAAACTAATTGTTTATTTTCATTGATCAGCGTCAGCATAAACGAAAAGTCAACGCCCGGCCCCTAGGGACCGGTGTGGTGCTTAACGTGTTAACTGAATGCCTAAGTTTTTAATTTTGAACTGTAGCTAGCTCACTAAACCCTCGACGGCTTATCATTCATCCCAAAAGGGTTAACAATAAACTTGTACTAAACTAATATCTCCAAATACTCTAGAATACATGAAATAAACCATCGAACCTCGTTCACCTCCAGGAATGGAGCATCTGGGTGAGTTGTGAATGTCCCGGACACTGCCCAAATTGTTCTCCGTCAGGAAGGGACTGCCAGTTTCACTGCTACCAGCACTTCCGGGCGTTTGAACCGCAGGTGGAGTCTCCGAGATCCTCGGCACCGACGCTGCACTAGGTGTCGGAGGACTGCTCGGCGTCTGCGTCGTCGAGGTCAGGGTTGGCGTGTCTGGGAAACTGGAAGACGTTGCGTCTCCGGTTCGCTCGGAAAGCAGTTGCTGCTCTTCGCTCTCACCGTCTGCTGGACTCACCACGAATCTCCCTGAGTTCGAGCGAAATTAATAGCTGGTAGGAGGAAGGACGAGAAGATGGGCGACTGTCTGTCCTATCAGACAGTGGATCTTTCTGGGTGGAGTTCAAGTTCTCGGTTTGGGTCGATGAAACAAAGCAAGAGGTTCGAGTTGGTTTTGGCAATTAGAGGGGAGAAGTAACGGGAACCGGAAGAGTATGGTGGAATAGAAATTGAGCGAAATTAGTAATTGTTAAATGCAGAATTTGAAGTAGTTGATAGCTGGTACTTCCTGAACTTTAGTGTAAGAAAGTGATAGGACAGAGATGGCGAACCTTTTTGAGAAGTAGGTCAAATTTTGCTCAATATTTTTTTAAGTACTAGCGTGGGTCACTTTCTTTTGTTTTTCAGTTAGCCAGTGTCTACTGGGAAACATTGTTTTATAAATTCGACATTATAGTTATTATAGATTCGATGTATAGATTTGACCCGCGGGTCATAGGTTCGCCACCACTGCTCTAAACCTATATTTTCATATCATCTGCAGCAGTGATGACGAATCTTTTTGAGGCGTAGGTAAAATGTTGTTAATTATTTTTTTAAGTAACACTTTGTGGGTCACCGATTTAATGGCATAACTTGGAAAGGAGGAGGGTAGGATGCTTAAAAACTACTTTTTTTTGGTTCTCAATCGGAAATATTTGTTATAAATTCGACATTGGATATATATACTTTACTTTTTTAGTATTTCTTATTGTCTGTTCATTAGCTTATTGCGTGGGTCATTTAAAAAGCATGCGTGGGTCAGTGTCTGACCCACAGGTCATAGGTTCGCCACCACTGTGATAGGAGGATGGACGAGACGATTTGCGACTGTCTGTTCGATCAGATAACAGACATTTCGGGGTGGAGTTCAAATTCTTGGGGTGGGTCGGAGAAGTTTTAAACCAAGAGTTTCATGTTGGTTTTGACGATTAGAGGAAGGAAGTAGCGGGAACTAGAAGAGTATGGTGGAATAGAAATTTACAGTTTGAGCGAAAATAGTAATTGGTAAATTTTGAACTTGAGCGAAGTAGACGAGTGGTAGAAGGAAGGACAAGACGATTTCTGAGTGTCTGTCCGACAAGACAGTGAATGTTTCTGGGTGGAAAGTAAGTCGAGCGAGAATCTTTGCTTTTTTCAGCAATTAGAGCAGAAAATTGGGAGAACGAGAAGTTCGTATAATTTGGGAATCGTTAGGATTTAATTGGAGGGATGAATTTTTCATCAGAGAAGAATCAGGAAAGGGTATTCACCGGTTTAAGAATCACTTTGCAATGGGTACCAGATATTGTATCAATAAATATCATTATAAATAATTACAAGTTATTTACCTATCACTGTTGCAGGCTGCTGTTCAGGCGATGGTGTTGAAGAAAGCCTTCTAACGGCTTCTCTTCTTAAAAATTCCACCTTCGCCATTTCAGTAGCCACCCAATGAGGTATATCGGGAATCGCGCAAATTATGACGAATCTTATCGCCAACATAATATGCTCCAGGGCGACGATCAGAAGGATCGTCTGAGTTGCTGACATCTCTGGGAACATTCGTTGCACTTGACCACTTAAACCGATCAGAGCGCAATTTACTAAAATTGCAACAAGCCCCATAGTCTCCATGGCGTTCTGAAACGAAGAAATAACGTTTCAGTTTTATTTAATTCAATAAATAATTGAAACTTTTCTTAACAATATTTTTTTTTTATATTTTGTAATGAGTCGCATTCACTCACTTGCCAAGTTCCAATGTTGGAAACTCTTCGGCCAAAAGGTCGCTGAAGAACGAAGCACAACTTGAATGCATCGCCGCGCAATTCAAGAAGATTACCGAGCAATGCTGCCATAGCGGCCAAAGGGAATGCAGACGAAAATAGGCAGACGTATCCAAGTTGCGATAGCATCTCCAGGTGCTCCGAAAATGCCCCATCGTACTGCGGATAGAAAAATGTCCCGGTCAGTTCGAAAAGAAACTACAGCATTAAATATTATTTTATGATTCAAATATTTAATTTCCTTACGTATTATATATTTTGCAATTTTAGTTTCATAAAAAATTCTTTATAATCTTTAAACTTAACAATTATATTTATATTTATTTTTTACAATGAAGATATGAGCAATTGAAATAATTGTGTTTTTTCTTTTCTATTCCTTTTTTAGAAGAAGCTCGCTGCAATGAAATCTATAAACTAGTTTGGGAAACATTTAGCGGAGCATTCTATAAAACATATAGTGTCTCTAGCGCAGGTCGTGCAAGGATTGCTACATTTTTGCCGAAATAAAGTAAAAATTAGCAGTGTCGATGAAGTGTCTGACGCTAAGACTAGCACGAGAAGCCGTGAATGTGTGGTTCAACCCTTTCGTCGGTTCTACTTCTATACATTTATTGTTCCTTTTTTTAGCTCGTAATTATCTCGATCAGACTTAACTTCTACGCATAACACTATAATTACCGGTGTTGAATTTGTTTTAATTAAATATATTAAATTAATACTTTGAAAGGAGAGAAATTAAACCCTTGTCTTACAGCGAGTAATACTCGGAGTAAGATGAAATTAAAATGTAGAAATTTTTTAAAAACTGCCAAGTTGGTGAAACGAATAGGACATGATACCATATAATTGTATCCATGTCCGTTTTATTTGAAAATATATTATATAGTAGAAACAATTGTAAAGATTTTTTTTCAACAATTTATTGCACAGATGTGGCGCATTTAGTCACAAAAGAAATCGTAAGGCATGGGGTTAATCTCCATCTTTAAAAAAATTTTTAATTTTTACAAATAGAAGGAACTCGTAATCACTTCGGTAATTTTAGTGTTAATGCGCAAAAGTTCTTTACATTTTGTACGTACGGTTTGAAAGCAACGATATGCAACTAACATAATTATGTAATTATTCCTCGATCTATAATGAGACGCAAAATTAATCACGGAAATGTATTATTCGATGTACTATGTAAAAATTCCATTAGAGACGACTAATTGTAAGTGAGAAATAGTAATAGAATATTCAACTGATCTATTTAACGATTAATCGAAAGGGTCAAAGATTTAAACGATTGGATGATCGTGACATTACCTTTCTGGCGGATACCTGAGCATCGTCGATGGAATCGGTGGATAAACGGGGAAAAAATCATTAAAATTCTGCAAAAAGAACCGATCAGAAAAAAGAACGTACTGCGAGATTAATTAAATTCTTCTCGTCTGCGAACAAAAGATCGCCCCTCTCCTCGACAGGTGCGCACGAAACGAGATTTTATAATTTCGGAGCGTTTAATCTCAAAAGAAAAGACGACAGGAAACGAGAGGGGATGTAACTGATTACACAAGCAAGTGTGGAAGATATATCAAAGAGATACGAGGAATGAAAGACGCTCGATGATGTGGTAACCCGTGAATTTCTATTGCTGGTAATTCTGCAAACATCCTCCAATTACTTTAGGAATTTCCAACACCAAGAAAATTTCCAAGTTAAAAGCTGAGAATTCTCTTCGTTAAAGCTCTCATTAAATCCATTCAAAATCTATCTTCTCTTCTCCCCATAGAAGTAAAAACCAATGTAATTACTTGTAAAAATAAGTAAGTTAAAAATAAACTAATCCTTTGTCGAATAAAATGAATCAAACATGATCCAAAGAAAATCAAAGGCCGAATGAGTTACAATGAAACTTGGTGCAGTATTTCGAGCACTAGAAAATCGGCGGGCAATGCGAGGTGTTTCGAAAAAGAAAAAAATTGGCTAAATCTAGACCAAACCTTGAACGCAACGTCACTAAGTAGAGAATTAGTGGGATGCCCTACTCTGTAGAGGGAACTCTCCAGCTCAGCTTGGCTGACGTTTCTTGGTTGCTTCGATTTCCCGCTCTCTGATTTCTCGTCCTTCTCTTCGCTGTCGTTCGATCGTGTTTCTTCGGTTTCTTCACCAGGAGGTGGCCTTGCCTCGCTTGGACTAAGAGCACCAAAGAGCTCGAAGCTCAAACGAGCTAAACGTAACTGCTCGATCAGATAGGGCACGGCTGATTCCTTCAGGTTTCCGATCACTTGTCTGGCTATCAATAAGGCAGCTAATTGCTGCATTGATAAAGAGAATGTTTAAGTCGTCTACCCGATTCAGTGAACTTGGTAAAGTTTAGGTGAGGAAGTTTAGAACATAGTAGATTTTGTAAAGTCTTTGGCTTGGAGCTTTTTCAGCTTCAATTGTTACTCATTTTGTCCTGAATCTACTGTTTTAGGTGGTTTTGTAAGTTCCAAATAATTAGGGCTGTGATATGTTATGCTAATTTAGGAAAAAGTGAAAGGTGATAGAGGATTTGAATTCGAACCCTCTGATTAGGAATTTGATCCTTCACCTCTTTAATTCCTTAGCCTACAACTACGTGTGAGACTCCTAGCGCGGAAAGTGAAATAGGAAATTTTGAAGATTACCAAAAATGATTAAATTGACAATATCAACCGATCACGAAACGGTCTTATTATTTCTGTACTATTAATATCGCGTTCAGTTATACGAAATATCAGAGATCAGTGAAACCTTTTGATTTCAGGAATTAATTTTGAGTCTTTGCACGCGCCATCAGAAAAGAAATCGTAGATTAACCAGTGAACTGCGTCCGACGTGTATACACGTCAATCCAAAGTTCTATCGCGTAGCCTTTGTAATACTGAATCGTCAATTTCTTATGGACTAAAAAAGTAATTTATCTACATTTCGATTTTCTCTTTTCCTAAAATTTATAACAGAAACATTTGTCCTGTGTCTGACGAGTATACCCGTCATTGCTCGATTTTAATTCCGTATCCCGCCAGGTATTCATGAAATTAAATTCCGCAGTTAACTGGTTAAGGGATTAACTACCACGAACTCTGTGCAAAGTCTTATTACACGTTACAGACTGTCTTCCGATACAAAACGTTATTTATCAAAAGTAGAAATTTTAGAATTTTTAATTCATTCGATTTTTCCTCTCTTTTATAACATTTAAACACAATGGTTTATCTATTTTTCATTTGGTAGAAAATCAATGTTACGACCACTTCAATAAGGTGTTAAGAATTAATTATGGAGAAATGATGGAACATGTTAAACTATGTGGAAATTCTAATCGCTTCGTAACCCAATACACTTTCAACTTGCAAGATCAAAGGTCAAACGATGCAAGAGATAAATAAGAATAAAAAAAGAAAGGGAGAGAAAGAGAGAGAGAGAACTTACCTCTTTGAGTCTCTCTTGATCTTGCAGATAGAAGGCGATGTAAAATAGCGATAGGAAGGAGTTTACAAACTGAAACTGAAACACATAATCTTCTCTGTATACTCGCTCGAATTTTTTCTAATAGAATTACAATTACGTACGCACACCCACGCATAGAGATATACGTAAGAGATACAGAAAGTACAAAAGCGTGAACACGTTGTCCTATGATGATTAAATAAGCTCAAGCAGAAAGTTGTGTTTGTTACGATCTTCTAGGATCATGCAGCGACAGAGACAGCCAGAGCGGACGGTATATTCTTTGAAAAGAAAGGAAAAACAGTAACAGAAGAGCACTAATTTGTATCACTCAAAAGTCCACCTCTAAATCTGCGATTACGTCTCTTCGATTCTCTCTATACGATCTTTTGCAGCCGAGATGAAAGACGATAATCTTTCTTTTATCAAAATGACACTTTTACTTAACGGGACAGTAATTAATTTTTTGTCGCCTGGTTGTACGATAAAAAGTGAGTAAATTCAGAGTGAAATTACACCCTTAATCTTTTACTTTTAATAATAACATTTTTATGAGAGGTATTTAACATAGTGAAATAAAAAAATAAATTTATTTCATTGCAATTAATGGAAACACAATTAAGGCAAAGAGAAAAGAATACGAGTCTTTCGCCATTTTTGTAATCGAAAGAAAGCATGCTCCGGAGAAGAACCAAACTGGAATAAAAGACGCTTAAAACTCGTTCAACGAGAACTGATATATTCATGACAAAGGAAAAGTAACTCTTCTAAAAGCAAGGTACCAATTAATCTTTCGAATTCCAAACGAATCGATGATCTTTTTAATATGTGTATCGATCGAAATTGATCCATGGCGAGGAAATCACATTAGAGATTGAAATTAGAGGAGGACATGTACAAATGGCTAGCACAACATTCATATGTTAAGTACTATTCGTTTAAAAACGGAGATTTGTTCTTCTCATTACCAGTGCCACTTTGTAGATCAGATGATTCTCGTACTCGGTGTCTAGCCGATAGTTTTCTGCGTCCAACACATAAAAAATCACAAATACTATCTACCGTACCATGAGCGCTCTCCATAGAGTATACCATTACAAAGAAAATAAAACTTCTAAACAGTTCTTTCATTTCTTCACATTATTAATGAGATTAAGGACAGAGAGAGAGAGATAGATAGATAGATAAAGAGAGAGAAAGAGAGAGAAAAGAAATAGAGAGACAGAGTGGAAAAAAAAATCATTCGCCTGTTAATTAAAAACCGCACGATTACTTTTGTCAATCAGGGACATAGTTTTGAGTTACTCTCTAGTAGAAGCTAAGCCGTGAAGAAGATTCGAAAGTATAATGCTAGGCTCTCGATCTAGACGTGCAAAAGTGTCTCGTGAATACACGGAAGTCGATGCGAAGAAATCCGACAGGCGTTCAAATCTCTCTCGATTCGTACTGGGACGATTATGTCGGAAGAGTGGTGAGACCGTGAGGTGGAATATTTTTCATCATTGATACTTTTCGTCCAATATACATACCCAAGTCGTTTAACCATACAGCGACTTTGAAGTATGCCTCGTCCATTAGAGCTATCACAACAGCAAGCAATACTTTTGGCACGTAGCTTAGCCAAAACCCATATCCACCGGATTCCAGACGAGCGTCCCACCAATCCTATGAGAATTTATGTTACGGTTATTAGGATTCTTTCGTCTTTTATGACGTCTTTTATTGTTATGTTTCCTCTCGGCGGTTGCTGTTTACGTGTAGGAAGCGTTTGTGGAAAGAGTATGAGGGATGAATGTATTTATTATCTGTATGTTTGGTGTTTTGAGTAGCGTAAAGTATTGAAAGTTGCTGTTTGCGTGGGTTTTGAAATGTTTTATGATGTTGATTATTGCACTTTACTTTTACCGTTGTGTTGACTTTGCTTAGAATGTAGAATTTTAGATGTCGAGGTATGGTGGCTATAATGTATTTACATTAGATTTACGGGTGTTGATGCACTTATTTTTCTAAAGTGAGCTAATTTGAGTCATACAAGAAAATTGAAGTCTTTTGTAAAGGAAATAGTTCCAAATCAATTTAAATGTAAGATTTATTATTAAAAAATTAACCAATCAATGTAGTATACGTATGGTAATCAAATTTTGAGTGAGCCAAATTGGCTCCGTAAATGATAATTTAGGGAAAGTCGGCCAAAGGAGTTTTGAAGTTGTGTCTACTAATTCGGAGGTGGAGGTTTTGATACTAGAAGTATCAGCTTTATATTTATTATGTATGTTAAATAAGTACTTTGGAAAAAGAGGAGTGAAGGGGTGAAAAAGATAACCAGTTAGATAATTTTTGTTTTCTAAGATATAGTGAGATATTTACTGTATACTTTCCCTTTTAGTATGAGGAATTTTTAGAGAAATTTGGGAATCGTTCAGTTTGACTGCGTTGGTAGTTTTAGTGTTAATTCTATAGCTATTGTAGTTCCTTAAGTGTACCCGTGTAAATTGTTGATAATTTTAATGATAAATAGATCTTTATATTAGTTCTGCAGTTGTAACAAATTAAATAGGAATATTGAAAAAATCATCCGAAGAGGAGTCATGGAAAGTCGAGATCACTGATTGAGATTACTGAACACCATATCCACCATAGCCACACGATAATGCATATTAGGCACAAAACTTAAAGTGTGTTTAAATATTCTTTCACTGCAGTTGCTTTAAGCATGGATTGCAAGCGTTTACATTACGAATGCAAATAACACATTACGGTTTTGTTTACATATTCTGGAATTGATTGTAGCGTAGGTAAACGTAGTAGTAAATTTCCTACTCACTTTGAAATAATGAAATTGATTGATACACTGTTGTGTTCAATGTGACAATGTTGAATGTGCAAACAAAATAGATTTGATTACACATCGTTATACGGAATAACGTGCATGACACGCGAGAGCCGACCGAAAGCAGAAATTGATGTGTAAACTTAATTAAAACAATAACCAACGTTTGATATTTGGTAAAAAATGCGTCCACATAATACTCCTCTCGAAAGATTACCATACAAATTTACAAGTATAAGATATTTACCTCAGAAATAAAACATGCACATTTTTAAATATGTACAGACATGTATATCAAATCTTTCATAATCTTCGTACGCTTTTGATAAATTGATTTTGATCAAAAATACAATTTTCCAAATTTAATATCGTTGTAACGAATCTTCTCCAAGTGTCACTATAAATCAAATCTGTAATGAATCGATCGAGAACCAGCTGGCTTGAATTCAATCGGCACTGATTGCCAAAAAGCCAAGTACTTTTTGCGCGCACCTGATTCGTTGGTCCCTGTTTCGAGCGTCGTCGCAAAAAACTACATTTCGAACTATGAACCCGATTCTCATAAAGTTTTCTTTGCCGTTACCCCGACACCCTCGCGAATTTCGTAGCCGTTAAATCAGGCATTTTGCCAAAAGCTCGAAACGAAACTTTAACTTCCCGGTTTGCTTTTTCTTTCATAAAACTTCCCTATCCGTAAAGATTCCAAAACAAAGTGTTAAACCAAGACTGATTACTCTTTGAAAAACTGATAGAGTTTTAACTTTGGAAGACTCTCGCTATGCAGAAATATTGGAATTCTTTGAACCTGTATCTGGAAGCTTAGAATCATGACGATGAAAACGAACAGCAAGCACACCGCGATGATAGGAACGCTCACGAAATAGCGAAACATGTTTCTGCGCCACCTTGGATAGGTCGGCTCCAGTCTTCCTGTTACCGGTGAAATTTCCAAAGTTCCCTGAACAGATTACGAGAACACACCATTAAAAGTTTCATTTCAGATGTACAGTGTGTATCACAAGAGCGTGGACGCGATATCTCTGTGGGAATAAAACTTTTGTATAAGAAATATCATATAAATCGAAAGTACATCTAAAAAATTGATACGTACTTCCTTAATAAAATGTCCAATCTCCACCATTAGCGATTATCGTTTAACAACGTCTCGGCATGCTTTCAACCAACTTTTCAGCATAAGAGACAGGAAGAGACTTCCATATCTCTCGAATTCGACGAATTAGTGTTTTCAATTTGAAAATATACTTTTCTCGGAGTTTGTACTTCATAACAGACCAAACATTTTCGATTGGATTGGCATCGGGGGACTGAGATGGCCAATCCAACACATTAATACCGTTCTGTGTTTTCCATTCCGTACAAAGACGGCTTCGATACAAATATACCTATATTAGTAATTTCATAATATACCTTTTTAATATACCTATATCTATGCCCTTTTTAGTTAAAATTGTTTGCGCTTTGCGTAAGGAAAGCGTCAGATTTTTCGAAAAAAGGTGTAATATCGCTTTCTCTTCCCGTTTCGTCGTAACCCGTTTCGAACCTCGACCAGGGAGATCATCGACACAATTTGTGTCTTTATACCGTTGCACCCACTTATTTACGAATGCGCGAGGTTTATGCAGATATTTTTCTGCATCTCTAACAGTCGTTTTAGGACCTTTCGGGCGATGGCACAAGAAGACCGCTTCGAATCGTTTAACGTACACGGCACTCATTTCGAAATGAACTGAATTTCTCAGAGATAGAAACGATACTAAAAGAATTGGGCCTATTGCGTATTAGAGGAAACTTTGTATGTTTAGACCAGCACAGTCTTTAACAAATTGCGTATCAGATTTCACAAATATCGCGTCCACGCTCTTATGGTACAGTCTGTAGGTATTCTCTTTTTTTCAATTGTTCTAATTGTAATTACCGTGAACAAGGGTCTAGGTTCGATTAAAAGGTCGTCTCTTTGATCCAAGGTCCCCCATCTGTACGCTAGTTCAGCGCCTCTCCTTTTCCATGTTTCTAAATAGACGGTGGCCCAGATTACGTTGAATACGGAGAACAAAACATATGCCACGTCCTCCACCGCTTGGTTCCTGCCGATGATGCCGACCTGTGGACAAGTTGGAGAACAATTAGTAATTGGAAACTTCAAACTTTCTATTCAATTGCTACGGTACAATTGCGATTTTAACACGTTGTTAATGCTAGAACTACTAATGACTGATTTGACAAATTTGAAAACGGGAGATTTTGTTGAGAGATTAATTGGATAGAGAAAAATGATTTTTTTTTAGAAAAAAAGAAATTTCTTACCCAGTATATGACACCCACTGCAGCAGGAACGATCAAAGCGGTAGTGTAGTGGCCGAGCCACGCGAAATACATGGTAATCTTCACCCCGAAGTATTTACAAATATCGTCCAAGGGTTGAGGACTGAGAAATGCACGAACCCATGTTCGTTGCAATTTCTCTAACGCCGGTAATTCGTGAAGCGGGAAGACCTATTCGATTAAAAAACAAATTCTTTCAAATGTATCATCTGTTTGAAAAATAAATTGCAAGTCCAAAGCTATCGATGTTATTTTATTTTGATTAACATGTTGAACGCCACCGGTATTTCGCTAATTTTATTATTTCTATTGAGGTGAATTTTTTTTCTATTAAATTCCCATCTTTGTAAAGCAGAAATTTTAAAGATGCAGATGGATAGATATTCGGCAGGCCTTTATCTTTTTAAAGACGACATCTAAATATTCAATATATATGAAAATTCACAACAATTGCAATTTAAAAGTTACATGAAATTTCATTGGATTCAATAGCTCCAATCATCGGTGACCGCAATGGCAGTCAACATGTTTAGTTATTTTAAGTTAACTCAGGTTTTCAAAATATTACAATTGTGTACAAGATTATGCAATTTAATAACTAATAATTTTCAAGAAATGAATGATAAGGTAACGGCAGCTTTGATAAAGGAAGACTGACGGTATTATACAATAGTATGATGAGCAAAAGAAGTCACAGTTTTAATTTCAGACCTGGGATATAATCCCAGAAGAAATGCACTTTGGGATAATTGCTTGTCCTTCCACCATCTTGAGGCCTGATAAACTATGAAGATCCTGGGGACCTGCTCTTAGCGTGTGCAGCAGATGTAAAACCAAAGACTGTCTTTCTTGAGTCGTAAAGAATTGAGCTTCGTCGTCGCTCCCTTCGAAGCAACTCGCTTCTGTGCCTACGAATTCTTTTAGACCGCCACCAAACTCTTGGCGCAGAGTTTTTGGTAGGTGCACTTCTTCCGCTGCTTTCAACAGGCTGTGATCATTCGTAACGATATTTTATTACATTATATTCAACATATAATTAAATACACAATGCTAACACCACCTACTAATTAGAGAATTCTCAATTCAAGAATACTTTTTTTTTTATATTTTTCGCCAAACGACTATGGATTTTACCAACGACGTATTAGGTTTTAGATTTTAAGAGAGTGCAAAACTACCAGTGATAGGCTTTCATATGTTAAATAATTATTTCTTACTAAATCTGAAATTAAGAATAATTTTGTAACTTTTACCCGTAGCTCCTCTATTAACCACTTGCCCTATGATTTTTATTTGACTTTGTATGATATAGTTGAGCATTAAATTACTATAATACCAACTCGCCACTTGGTTTTGCTATATCTTATAGTTTAGAGTTTTATAATATAAAAATAATTGCGTGGTGTCCAGCCTGCTAATTTTTCTCATTTCCTGTACCACGAATATTACTCATCATCGCAAACCAAGGGATTAAGTAATCTGTGTACTTGAGTTCATTATTTAACATGGAATATGTAGTTATTTTATTTATCTGGATTTGTTAGATCCATAAATTTCTTTAGACTATACTTACACGCTAAAAGGGGCTGTTAAATAAAACCCATAACTATCTGACGAGGTATGGTGCCGGACGTGTACCACCAGACCTGGGGTACCAGCCCGAAGACGACCTAGGAGCCACATCAGAGTTTCGTCGCTGGCTCCACTTGGAAACATCATCACCACATCGCATTCCTGTAAAATTATATTCCCAAATATATCCTACAAATGAAACGAATTAATAAGAAATGAAAACATAATTAAGAATTTCAATCTACCAACAAGTTGACCTTTATCTCTTCCCATTGTAAAAAAACATTTCTTTTCGCTTTACCTACTATTAAGAGCTTCTTCAAAGTAACAAATAAGCAAATGTAATTTGACAGAAAAATCTACATAAATTACAATCTGTCTACTTCTATCTACAATGAAGACAAATGTATTTTCTTCTTATATGAATTGTTCATTAACATCGCATATTTATCAATTACAAAGTTACCGGTGACATTAACGAAAAACCCGTCAGTGTTAAGTTCACTAATTGATAGAGTAACTAAATGAAAATTCTAGTAGAGTTTAAAAAATCCAATGACGTATTGCGGAAGTAATAAAATTGATAAATAAATGAACGCAGTGATAGAATTTCAAGTATAGCAGACTCGTTATAAGCTCTTCATAAATCGGTTGATATAAATCACGATCTCTGCACTTTGAAATAAAAGTAAGAGAAACATGGATGGTCATATTGCGTTTATTGTTCATTAATGTAACATCGTATGTTCCCTGTTGTCATGAATTTTCCCTTCCAAAATAATCGCAGGTGGAACACTTAGGGCCGGGTAAAGTTCTGGCACAAGGAATAACGTCGTTTGGCCTGGCCCACATCCAAATAGTAGTAGATGGCTTGATATTGCCAATCTACGTGCAGCGATATCCTAATAGCACGCCTGACCTACTACACCTAAAAAGTACGTCAACGGCATAACTTCAGGCGGGCTGAATTAAAGGTATCTCCTTCCGTCAGGATATCCAGGGAAATTGGGCTATGGTTACGTGCATTACTGATTGATTAACTTGATAATTCGATATGATTGCTTACTTGATAGATAATAGCTAGATTGTGAAGGTGTGGGTGCTTTTGATACGGCTTATTCGGTTTTGTTTTTCGTAATTTCACATAGTTGAGGATAAATAGCTTTGATCCATTTATTAGGTGTACAAATTAATTCTCGGCCCCCAGATTTCATCGACCACAAAACCTATTCAGATTAGAATTTTTCTAAATTTGAATAGTCATTCTAAAGCGCCATTTGTTAGCTTTAAAATAAGACATATCGCATGACTCTACTCCAGACATAACGTGAAAAATCATGTGTAGAAGGGATATCGTTCGATAAGCAACATTTAAGGCACTGTCTTCTTTTCGCGTTTCAACTAAAAAAAAA
Source organism: Cerceris rybyensis (assembly GCA_910591515.1). Taxonomy (NCBI): domain Eukaryota; kingdom Metazoa; phylum Arthropoda; class Insecta; order Hymenoptera; family Crabronidae; genus Cerceris; species Cerceris rybyensis. The sequence continues at coordinate 16,214,653 of OU342790.1, forward strand.
CGCTATATCGTGCAGCGCCTGTAAAAAATGGTTTCCACAGTTTCGAATATTCTCCAGACTTAGCCCCTTCAAATAACCACCTATTTCGATCCCTACAACACCACCTAACTGATTCTCAATTCAAGTAAGTTGAACAGGTCTATAAATGCGTCAATGATTTCATTGATGTGAACTACTATCATTTTTCCAATCTGGAATCAGACAATTACTTGAGAGATGGCAAAAACGTATAGAAAATGAAGAAGATTATGTTTAATATTGAATTTATATCAACATTGTTATAAATAAATGTCAAAGTTAGTCAAAAAAGGCCGAGAATTAATTTGTACACCTAATAAATTAAGATGTGACAGCGTGTTAATGTGTTGAAATGACTGGGGTTGCTTTACGTTCTTTTTAGAATCAGACTCATCGTTTTAGTTTGATTGTAGACTTTTTATTCTCGATGTGTAGCTTTAGGATGCTCTTGAATTAATGCGAATATGATATAGTACGTGATTGTTTTGGAAATAGCTTTTAGAGGTGTGTTTATTTTGTGATTCCTATCAAAAGAATGAGATTTCTTAAATTCTGTATTTCCATTATAGTATCCTATTATATTAGATTTTTAATTATCACACTTGTAGCGTTGAGTTTCCAATCACCATGGCTGTGATATATTAAATGATAATTCAGGAAGAATCTGCTAGAAATGATCTGAACTCAGGCTCGCCAATTTGGAGTCCCACTCCCTTACTTCATGCTCCAAAATATCTTCATACCCCATAGTTCCCTGTTTTTGGCTTTTCGAACTTTCACATTAACTGTATTACTAAAATTTAGACAGAAGATATTTTTTTTAAATTACATATTATGCAAAAAAAGATTCTGAGGGCCAAGAAAAATTGAACTGTGCCCGCTACCTGTTTTCTGCATCGCCTTTATAGCTTTCGTTCATTCTTTTTTTTTTCATTCTATAATTAGTATTCAACGATGAAAGTACTTCTATCATAATGAAACTATAATGAAAGTGCTGCAGCAGCTCAATGCCCTCCGCCAGCCAAAGTGTTTGTCGGCCAATAACCTTTCAAACCGAAAAGGTTCGAAATGTACCAATGCTCTTAATTAACTTTTTTCCCGTTTTCCATATCAACGTACAAAATATAGTGCAATAATAAAAAATTATTTATCCTACAAAGTAAATTTAAGGAAAAAAGTTGATCATACTGTTGACCTGAGCCATTATTATAAAATAATAAAAGTTACATTTTTGAAAGATCACGGTGTATCATTTTATAGTTTAATTATTGATTGCATACGTTAAAGAAACTTTAGATTATAACGTCCAAGAACTGGACAGATACGTGGGCGAAATTAAAAAGAAGGGATTTCAAGTTAAATGTCAAAGGTTGCTGCTTGACAGCGTTGTCTTTTACATAGCACCTGTTGCACCTGTTTAGTTTTGAATTTAATGTCAGCACCAGGTGTTTAATGTAAAGGCGAACCTTTGTATACGTTTCGTGCAGATTCCCGTATTCGTAGAATTGGAAAAGACATTACTGAAAAGGACAATGTTCCCAAAGGAATGCTCATTTGTACTTGAACATTTCCCAACAATAATGCAAACATCTGACTTCTGATACACAAAAGAAGAAAACCAGTATAAATGTTTAGATGCTATATAAAAATTAAAATGCATCTACGGTGTGATTTATTGTTACAATTATTCTGATAGAAATTTTCTATCATAAAAAATTACTGCAGTGGTTCGAAGGCCAACACTATAACTCCTAGGCTAAATGTACATAGCAATTAACACTTGATCTACCAAGATGATCAAAATTATTAATTATACACTTGCCCTGAACATTCTGAAAATGTTCCTGAATTTTCTTACGCAGTTTCTTTTCTAATTTTCTACGTCTAGCTTGAATACTACAAGCGATTGCATCGATCAAGTTTTTCAGCTCCTTCGTATAATTCATTCGGACATATTTAAGCCTCTATAGGCCGCTGTAATTTTGAAAAAACGCAAGGCACATCTAAGCTTCTGTTCTTCAAAATCAAATTTGTAACTTTATCAAATACTAGCTGAAAGTTCCCGTGCTTCGCTACGGTTTAATATCATTAGGATTGAAGGACTACTTAAATTAGTAAAAGTTAAGTTTAACGCTGATAATCCATATTCAATCATTTAATACTTGCAATATTTTACGTGCTTCGAAACTAAAAAAAAACCTTAAAATTTCGAATTTTGAAAAATCCTTTCTTAGTGGGTGCTTACACCCTAGAAGGAACGCTCATGCAAAATTTCAAGTTTCTAGGTCAAGTAGTTTCGGCTCTGCGTTGATGAGTTTGGCCCATACTTTAACCCCCCAAAACCGCCCCTAAAATTTCGAATTTTTCAAAACCCTTTCTTAGTAATCATTAGACTGCGGATGTTTATGCAAATTTCGAGTTTCACAACTGCAGGTGAGACAGGAAAACCTATCTAGGGATTTATTGCACTCAATAAATATTACAACAAATACCATACTTTGGATATTTTAGATATATTTTTATATTATGTCCTTTTTGTATATTTTAGCCGTATTTAATTTGTCATAAATGCATAAAAATCCGCAGTCTGGTAATCATCTAAGACCCAAGGGGAAGGTATGTTCCAAATTTCATTGCAATCCGTTCTGTGGTTTTCGAGATTTCGTGATGAGTGAGTGAGTCAGTCAGTCAGTCAGTCAGTGGTATTTGAGCTTTATATATATAGATTGTAATTTCGCTCGTGAAAATCATGAAATTCTTTACAATTTAATGTTTAAAAATCAGGTTTAATCTATCATTTAGAGTTCTATTTTTATCACTATCTAATTGTGCTATCGTGAAACTGATCTTCTGATGATACGAAAAATTCGAACTACAGAAGGTTAGCAGAGAATCTTAAATATATTGACATAACCGATCGGCAGATCTAATGATAGAAGCAAAAAATATAAAAGAAGTCGTAAGAAAGCCTTTTTTACGAAGTCTGTTTTTTCGTATGAACCACGTAAGTATCTTTGAGAATAATTCGGGGAAAAATACAGAAGGAGGAGCAGTATTATGTCATCATCAAGATGTCTCATATCATATCATATATCTACCTGTCAGAGATGATGTTATCTATATATCCTTTATCGCGGCTATTCACGTAATTTACGTGGTACGTATGTACGTGAGGATTACCTATGTGTTAAAGAATTACATTTGTTTTGTTGATATTACTGTTATCTCGACCTGCTTCTGAATTCAGTTCATCGAGCTTACGTTTGTACCGCGGATCAGAAGAGCCAGCCATCAAATGCGATATATGATATGTACTTTATGAGAATGACGTGAAATCGATAGCAAGAGGGTACTTAATAATAGAAACAAATCGGTTACGCGCACTCGACAGTGGAACTTTAACGAGGGCTGTTTGACGAGTAACAATAAAGCCTTTCCGCAATTGTGTTTCTACGTATCGGTCTTATCAATTTCAATTCTGTATCGGGAACAATGTGTATTTTCAATAAAAGTCCTTTAAAAATCAGAAAAAACAAAGAGAAGCCTATTTCATTACCATTAAATGAATAAGTTTGAAAGCATGAACTACACTAAAAAATAATTCGACATTAATTCGATATTATTTTTATAATTTGTTGAATTAATAAAAATAAAATGTAATCAATGGAAAGAATATGAACAGTATAACAGATATTACTTTTAATAAAATATTATAGAAATAGTATATTTTCTAGATAGAATGTGACATAATTTGTAGACGCGCTTTAACAAGATCATTATTCCGCGTGCGTGTATTATGTCATTATATCATAGTTTCTTTGTCTCATATCGTGAAGAGCACAAATTAGGCGACAAGTGACGATAAATAAAATTCTACATATCGTGGAGTAATGTAGAGGAAAAATAGAGTTTTAATGGGTATGCTTGATAGATGCGTTAATAATTTGTTAACATCAGTATTTGTAGAAACGATTACGAGGATAGATAAAGCTTTAAAAAAAGCTGAAGCTAATTGCTTCTTAAAATATGCTACCAAAATGCGCACAATAAAAAAGAAAATTTAGTTTTGACTCGCGGACAATTATAAACAATACAACCGGTCCAGCATTCAACTCGTTGATGATACTTCTCGTGACTGTGGACAGAATAAGCTACTATTCTTTTTTCCGCTCGGTTCATTCGATTCACGTAGCTTTGAATTTCGCAATTGACAATGAAACTCGAACTAACGAGTGACCTTTTGTACCGTTTCTAAGTATTCCGTTGTTTACGTTGCTATAGACTATGATCGACCTTACATATAACAATGAAATGGAATCGATATACTCGTACGACGTTTTCACGTAAAGGGGAAAAATGTTAGCAGTGCTTTAACCACCGAACGATAACTGAAAGTAATAATAATGCAAATTACGTTCTTGAGATATCTTATAAGCAACGATTGTGTGGCTTATATAATAAATCGTCGAGACGTTTCGTATTACCCTTTGAATTCAAAGAGGGCTGAAATTCTTTTAACTTTTCTTAGCTCCTTCTTCCAAAATTTAAATATCTGTCACATCTATTATTTCTTTAAGATTAAAAATGTTAATTATAATATAATGTTCACTTTCAATCTTTTGATACTAATAGGATGTATGTACAAGTGTAAGGGGACTAATCATTTGATTCACTCTAGCAGATAGAATGTTTGGAGTAGTATCCATTAAAATCCCTTTAAAAACCCTTTGAGGAAGACGAACACATATACGTGGTCAGAGAAAAAGTCTGATTACACTTTATCAGTGCCTGTACACACAAGTAGAGTTGAAAAATTTATATGTAATCGTTGAAATATTGTAACGCAAATATTAATTTATAGCTTTTACACCTTAACATTGTAAGTTTTTCATAAAAGGTGCTTTTCTGTCAACAAAGAAATGGTTGTAGAAAATTGAGGGATTTTCTAGTTGCTGGTCTTAAATTTGCATATTTTTTTTCATCGCTCCTGTTTTCAAATGAGTAAAATACGTGTAACGTTAAAGGTGGCTTTGTAAGGAGAAATAAACTAATGGTTAAGCTTTGAAAACGATATATTTTTCCTTTTCTCTATTCGGGACAACGGAGGACCATCTTAAATTTAACGAGGTTTCTCATAATGATCATATCTGAATATTCAAAAAAGTTTCCGCCGCAAAGGGTTAATGATGTTACCACAATTTTCTTTGTGTACTTTTTCAGGCAAAGATTCCTTTCTTAACGATGTTACTACTTGCTCTTAAATTTATTTAATTCGAGCAAAATTCTCAAATTCATACTGACAATAGTTATTATTCTGAATAGACTTTTGTGCCAATGCTCTTCAGTCGTTGCTTTGTATTATTTCGTTTCCTTTCTTTCGTTGTTCGACAGCTGACGTTTCCCGCGCATATCTTAGGTCTTTTCGGAGTACCAAGTAATTTCTCGCGTCAGGAGTTGAAGTTTTAATTATCAAGTTTATTATTATACGAACCTGAGTTGGAACCTTTTGTATCCATAGGCGGCGGGGGGTCATCAAGTGGCCGGTGCATGGTATCTTTCGTCTCAGGAGACGAGAAGCTGCAAAAGGGTAAACGTGCATTGTTATTAAATATCGATTTCCAAGACTCCTCTTTAGGACGCCACAGGCGCACGCGTGATTTTTTTACGAAAGTGCGAAAAAGGGAAATGCAAGATAGTTAATGTAATACCAAATAAGATAGTTAAGAGTTCATCTATCTAAGGAAGCTAATATTAACAACGTCGAGTATAATTATTTTGCAGATCAATGTTTAAGTTAAGTTTAATGCAAGGACAAAGAACGATTATACTGTATAATTAAAATGTTAATTTGCGTTTCACGGATTTAAGTCAACTCAGTGTTTCTCAACTCCTTTTAAAATACCGTCGATATTATAAAAAAAAGGATACGTTTTTCTTTGTAATTCTTTTTTAAGAAAATTCCTGAGTTCCTTTTTTTAAGTGCAAGAAGGCAGAATATTCGACCCAAAAACTCTTATAATTCTCGCTTTCAGTGTCCATATAAATATACCATCGAGCTTCAAAGAGAGGAATCAGAAGTATCTCGATTTTAACGAGTCCCAAACAAGTTCGTGAAATCGAATCATTAAGGGAGACGAAGCACTTCACAGAGAACGATTCTCCTCGTTCTGACTTTCATCCATTTATTCCTCTACTCATACGGTTTTCAACGGGACGAGGAAATTCCGTGTTTCATTACTATCGAGAACCATCCGTCATCCAAGAGAAACTACATGCTTACCAATTATTAAGAACGATTTCGAAGAACAAACAGATTGTATTACGCAGAAGATTTATCGCCAGATTCAAACGATATTACATTTACTTTACGTTGCTGAAAAGAAGTCTCGTGATGGAATGTGGCGCTCTTTTCGTCACGTGATACGACTTATAGATATAATTAATTAGCTAACCACTCATGATAAATCAACCGGTTGGCTTCCTTTAACACGTTCGCGGACAGTAAATGTATCAGCGAGGTACCAAAATTGACAGTCAATTTATTTTAAAATTGGTTGTGATATACGAAATTTGATTAATACTAGAACTACCAAGCAAGTCAAAATGACTCGTTCTCAATTTTTTCTAAAAGTTCTCTACGTTTATAGTATAATTACAGAGCAAATATTCTACATCGTTCTTATAAAATGCCGATTACCGAATCGATCATTTTTTCCACCTCTCGATGTTTCTTTTTCCAAAGTGCATATTTAATTTATTGGAATACAATAGATTTGCTGTCGGTAGTTCTAGTGTTAAACATATATTGTAAGACTAGTGAGAATATCGTATTTTAACCGTTATATACAATGAATGCTATAGCATCAAATTGATTAAATGAATAAAAATTGGTTTTAAAATTTAAATTCTATAGCATTCATGTCATTTTGCATCACTGTGAAAATGAATGCTATAGCATTCACGTCCACGAACGTGTTAATAACGCTAGTCTGCGGAATTGAATTTTTTTGGAACGAAGAAAATTTTCACTGATTTCTCTACATTTTGCTGTGTTTTATACATTAATGGCAATATCTTTTGTCTTGCTGTACTATTTTAATCCCTCAGCTGAAAACAATACTTGTGTTATAACTTTTTTGCACACTAAAAATGTCTGCTCTGTTAGATTTATTGTCTCTCTACCATAGATTTTCCCCTAGATGTTTAGTTTTTAAGGTAAATACGAAATTATCCACAAGAATTGGGGTATTTTGTCTCTTTTCCGCTTTCAGCGTTCTTTAAACACGTTTAAATGTTTACAAAGTTAAATAATTCTACATCGTTATATTTGGAAGAGTTTATAGAACGATTTCATACAAAGAAATTTATATAACATGTACGATTAAAGCGAAAAAAATTCTGATTATTGAAAACTTCAAATTCTTTTCAAAATTGATTCTCTCAAAAATTGGAAACTAATAGAGAGAAACGTATTGAAGCATTAGAATAATTTTTCTATATGTTCTAAATCGAATTGACGATCAGAATTGTTTTCTATCAAGACTTTTATCAATAACCGCACAGTTCACGATAAATCTGATTTCTTTATTTCCTGTTCGCTTGGTGTGGCATTTTTCGAAATATATTGCGCCAATGACAGTACGCAATGTTTTTTTTTTATCTTGCACACTTTGCTGACATTGTGTTGTGCCAATAAAGGAACACATCGTTCTCGACGCTGCTTCGCGCTATCTTCCCGGAGGTAATTTTCTGGTCAGCGGACATAAGCTACGAAATTGGCTTTCGAACTCGTTCCTCGACACAAATTCATAGCCTCGTTCGGTGAAAGAATTTCACGCTGATACGAGCTCATATTGCATGTCGTACGATTCATGGAAGAAAAATTGCTCTCGTGATTTTTCAGCTTTGTTAATTGGATATTATACGTTTATGCTATTTCGAGATGCTTAAGGTAGTTCTAGGCACTTATCATTTTTCGATAGATTTCCTTAAAATTTAGAAAATATATTCTTCTTGATATTTTATAATTATAACCGGAATCTCAACGAGTTCGTCCACACGGTTTATGAATAAATCGTGTTTAAAAATAACATATTTAACATGGGCCTTATGAAAAAACATTTTTGTTGAGTCCGTAAAATCTTTTTTTATTTTTCTAATGGAAAAACGAATCGATGGATTCTAATAAAAAATTAGCAATGTATTATTTTATGCTTTTGGAATATTATTGAATTTTTTTCATAATTTTTTACTTCATAGTTGTAGAGAAAGATGTTTTTTAATGTCTAAAAAGTGAATGAAATGACCTCTGTGAAGTTAGCTCCTGCATTAATTCTTACGCAATTTTTTTCATTTCTAATGAAAAAAGAAACTTTTAGTTCTGAATCTAGCTAGAACTACCTTAAAATCATCACTTTACCATACTGCAGCTTGGTACAACATAAAAAAAGTAAAAAATGCAATTTTTCAATTCTATAAACCGTACCAAAAAAATGATTTTAATTACATTTATGTTTTGTCACTATCTAGGTGGAATTATTCTTGTTAACTGATGTAAGGGTGAATTTTTACAAAATATTTGTATAACTTGTTGAAGATTTATATCAGTGCAATGTAAATTACAAAAAAAGATTCAATGTATCACGAATTATTGGAAAAATATTTTAATTGTAAAATGTTTGCTTGGGAACTGAACAGGATTGATAGATTGGGTATGCATTTCACGAATGCAAACGTTTTTCCGTGAAAATCCAAAGTGCATTGGATGATCGAGATTGATATCAGTCGTGCATGCTATTTCATTGGCAGCAGTCGTATCGATTCTTCGTTTCTTCACCTTTTGAAACGATCTTTCGATTCTACCATGCGATGCACGTGCTTCTACGTTTTAAGTTTCGTGATACCGATTTGGTAATCTACGGTTTTAGAATATGAAACTCTCCCACCATTTGTTATTTATCTTTCAACTATTTTAACAAACCTGCCTCACTTGTTAAACTATTTTGAAAATTATTTATTAATACTAGAACTACCGATTTTAAGTCTATTACATTTAAATGCACTAGTTGTAAGTACATTTCAAAATATTTTTTTACCAATCAAGCAATGTCAGAAATCCTTTTCATTAGTTGTTTCTATTAGTCACATTGTCAAAATCATTCTTAATATTTTCACGGATCAAAATATGAACTCTTTTTTGATTTATAAAATCATTTCAAATCAGTGATACATTTTCATGTGGTCCAAAATGGAGAACATTTTTCTACTTGGTACTTTATCTCGATTAGATTTTGGAATGTGACTTTTTGATAGATTCATTGAGTGGAAAAATTCCTTGGGATCCTCGTGCTCCCGGAAATGTATTGAATAGCATCACTTATCTCGTGGAATTGCTATTGAAGTCCATTTCGTGTTTCGATTGACCGAGCCGTTTCAGAATTGCTAACACGTCTCATTTTGGTCGTAATAGAGGGAGCAGAGATCTCTCTTACGTCACAGTAATGCATACAGGCTGATGCAAAATTCAGGAAGGCGGACCACATTGAAATACGGTGAAGAGAATTTTCTAGAGGCACCTTGAAAAGCTTCTCCTCCTTCTTCTTCGCGGGAAGAGTCTGGCGATTCTCTTTTTTTTGGCTTAAGATGAAGAGGAAATAATATTTTCGGGAAGACTCGTCTTCAAACTTGTCTTTAATTTGGAGACAATGGCGTTAAAAGAAGAATACGAAAGTCAAATAGATTGTTTCCGCTGGAATAATTATTGGAAGAATGAATGCTACTAATTATTCGATTAATCTTTGATAGATAATTAACAGGAAGAGCAGGCTATGTTGAAATGAATTTTTTTAGATTGGCACAGAAATTTTGAAAAGTGACGACAAAATTTAATTTATAGATTGCAATTTGTTTCCATAAAAGTAGCATAACGAATAGAGTTTAATAACATACCCAATTTTTTCGTTTTGGCAGTATAGAACGAATCTTATCACCAACTTATCAGGGATGTGAAATAAACAATGTATTATACTAAATCGACTTCAATTTACCAACATAAAGGTAAATAACAAATTAATATTTTGAGTCAAAAGTTATATCGCGAATTTCCTTCATATCTCACGTTCAATTAAATCTAATGACAAATTTCTCAAAAAGAAATACATAGTATGCTGCACTAAAAAAAAAATTTTATTTGCTCATATGAAAATAAATTTACAAGAAATTACTATGTTTCGCAAGGTTTAATGTCATCCATAATTTTCGTCGTTTCTCATTTCAAATCAAATCTGATGACAATCACATTAAGCAAATATCCCGCACAATTTTTTCCCTGGAAAGAGATTTTTCCTTCGTTTCCCGATGAGAATACCTTTATGTGAACGGTACACGCGAATTTTGGGTCACGCTTTACGTAAATATATTCTCCCTAGGTGTGATTCGTGAGACTCCTACGTTCAACTGATAAACACGTTGGTAACAATGCATCCTTTATCTAAATTTGGGATTCCGGTAATCTTAACCCTATCACTTGGCGTTTGTCGTCCTTGGGAAGAGATATTATTCTGCTTAAGAGGGAGTTTCTCGATAATGGCGGATGAAGCAAATACAGGACATAGAAACAATGGGATATTACACATCGTTGGTGTTAAACTATTTAAAGCAGAACATTTCAAGGTATTAAAGCATTTGTTAAATTTTTCAATGAATAAAGTAAATATCACGTAGACCAATAAAAATCGATGGCATTTTGATTACATAAATAAATGAAAGTGACAGAGAATTGTATTTAAAAGATTTACTGTGTCTCATTAGAAATACCGATTGGTCTCCATTATTCTTTTAATACTTTTATTATATACCATACAATAGTAAATATTTTTACTATTATAATAGTAAGGTGTTAGTATAATATTTCTTTTAATTTGTGAGATATGTCGTTTACTTTAATTTTTAAAGACATTTATTACGGTTCCTTTCATTTCTTAATACTTCATAGAAATTTTGATAATTGAAAGTGATGTGAATTGTATGGTTTCTACGGATCAAAAGTTTACAAATGTGCTGTATAAATTTTATTATTGTCATTTAATAGGAATTGAAATTGTATTATTCGTTGCCTTGCGGTAAGAAGTTGACGTATAGAAACTTTTATTAACCATGGTCTCTTTTTAACCGAATGCAAAAAATTACCCCATATTGCTGGTCGGCTAAGCTTTTAGAGGGTCGATGTACTCAAATAGCTTTCACCCTTCTGAAAATTAATTCCTTTTTCCATCACTTTTTGCTTACACACGTACGTCTGGCTGATTGAACGGTGATTTCAAATGTATTCAATTAAATTCAGTTCTTTTTGCGGTGGCACATATTTCATTCTCTTTTCATATCGAATTTAATATCTCGTCGCTGGTACACGTGAATACTGTAGACTCGTTTCAAATGACAGAATTCATAACGAGTCGTATCTTCGCGTAAAAAAGGTTTCTTAAAAAGCTACAGATCAAACAGGCCGTCGTGTAATTACTGCTACAACCGGACAGGGGTTGATTCTATGTGAAATGAAAAACAATTATGTCGAAAATATAAAAGTTCTCCGTTTGATCGACATTAAAAATTTGCTCAAAGAAATGTCAACTCAATGGATATCACCTTAGATTGTTTTTATGCTAGAAAACTATGGTTTCATTTGTAAAAATTCGTCGATATTAACATTTTTCTATTATTCTTGTAATACTTCAACCCTAGACAAACACACCTCGTAGCTTCTGTGAAAGTAGCAATATGTTTTGTTCGATTTTTTCGCATGCTTTTAGATTCACATTTTTAATGTAAATACTTTAGAAAACGAAGACCGAAAAACTTTCATTAAGTATTTTGGATTTACTTCTTGACATAGAATCAACCGCTGTCTGGTTGCAATGCAGGTCACATGATACCTTGTGTATTGCAACATAAGATAATCACACTGTCAAAGCGGGTCAAAGTGTTTGTTTCGTACGACTTTTAAAAAGTGAATAAGGTGAGCTCGCATAACAGTGATCGTAAAAAAACTGCGTAAAATTTCTTTTCAAATACTGCAAAAAGCTTTGAATCACGCTTATGGTGTTTAGCAGTATTACAGTACACACAATGCGTCTGTGACTTATTACATAGCTCTGCAACAATGTACTTTAGGTGTTAAATGGATGAAATGTAAATTCAACCATTTACGTTCCTAAGTACCTTTCCAATTTTTAATTAGCTAATTGAAATTAATTTAACGAAATCCTTTACCGCTGGTTATTAACTCATAATTGAAGATGGCGATAATTACAGACCCTGAAGGTTATTCGGGTGAAAATATAAAGTCACTGAATGCTCCGAAAGCTGAAGCTCGATCGAATATTAACTACCACAGAATTAGATTAACATATAGGCACCACAAAGAATTAACTCCGAAATAAGCTTCATATCTGACAATTCATATATCCTATTCCTAATATTTGCTCTAATCCAAGACCATACAATTCCCCTTGTTATCTTACGTAAAGTTTATTTCATCTCCATGATATCTGTCACGATGAAAGAAACGCGGAAGGCATGCGTGCATATCCATCTTACGAGATGAAGGATGGACACAAGTAAAAAAGGGGAACGATTCAGACACAGACCGGAATGACGTTCGGAACGGAAGAAGGGGATGAACCGTGGGCGTGTGTACCAACGATTTTCGGAAGGAGAATCGATCCTCCACGAGAATAAGGTAACACGAGAATCCTTCGTTAATTATCAAGACACGAAATACTTCTTATCCTCCGTCTCTATTGCGCAAACTTTCGTAACGAGATCGAATCCTGATGGTAGAATCCTTCAACAAAGAAAACGTACGTTTGCGGCAACATCAAAGAACGCGCGCACATCCAGTACTACAAGTACATCTGCTACAACGTACCTACAAAAAGAATTTCTCCTACCCCCTACAAAACTATTCGAATTCTACTAAAATTACAATTTAACCAAACTAATACAACAATCCGAAAAAAACCATTGACAACTAACAATACTAGTGTAAGTAATACTTTAACAATGGCACTTTAAGTATCGAAGTAAATGTTTATCATTCAAGTGGTACTCGGGGTGAAAAGTGTCGTGCCGCGCTGCAGGAGTATTTACAGCGTCGTCAAAAGGGTGGTGGGTGGTATTGGGGGGAGGGGAGGAATGGGGTGAAGAGGAGGACAAGGAAGCACGCACAGTCACAGCGTGTGAGTTTGACAGAAAGGGTTAAAGACTCACCCTTGTCGAGGGTCTCTTTGGCCGCGTGTATGACCTTCCTCCGTCTGAGACCGTCGCCCGCGAGGACGGTCGTCATCTTACTGGCAACGGTGCTAGTCGTTGTTCTATCATCCTCGTCACTGTTCGCGCACTCGCCGGAGGTGGTCGATGCACGGTGGTCGAGGAGATTGATCGGGGACCCCTCGCCGCCTGGCATAGTGTCCCGATTGGCAGGACCGTCGTGTCCTTAACCGAGGACCTTTGCGCCTGAACTGAACTTACTCCCTCTGTGCGAGTTCGTATCGGTGCTGTCTCTTTGCTCCTCGCCACCCCTGCACACACGATGCCACCTACGATCTAGTGGTCGCCACTATCGCCGCAGTGGTATGGAATCAATTTTTAGGCGGTTCAAACGTCGGCTTTCGAGTTCACGAAGTCGCATGGAGAACGTGGGATATTATTCGAGGTGATGGAATGGAGAATGGTGGATATTTTTAAAATAGATGAAGTAGAGGAATGAAGAAAGTCACTTTGCTTTTTCATTTTTTAATGGTTATTTAGTGGATTAATTGAGGGGTTGTGTTTTTATTTGGGGAATTGTGAGAGGTAGGTGCGAGGGGTTGGGACCATATGAATTTTGATGAATTTTATTGAGGTTGAGCTGAATGATTGAAGTTAGGAATTATTGGTTGATTGATTATTATTATAAATTGTGTTTAGTATTTTTTTGAATTTAATTGAAAGGTGTAGTTAAAGAGAATTGGAAATAATTCTTGATGCGTGTACGCGATTGTATTCAGTGGAATTAAGAAATTTGATATTAGGGTTCTAACAAGGGTGAGCCATTTTGTGGGAGGAAGTACTCGTTTAAATGTGTAATAACGAATAAGTGTCATTTATCTTAAATTTGATTTGATAATTTAAAATTTGATTCTGTACCACTGTGTACAGTCAGCGATGGCTACGCACATTCGTAACACCCTTACCCTCGTTCTTTCAACTAAGCTCGGGGAAACGTTGCTACAAAGTCCTGCCATCTGCAGAGAACTTCGAACGAGTCTCGCAATCGATCGCGTGCACCGCCATTTTTCTTTAAATGCCACGATTACGTGCTCACTGTTTATTATATTTCCAAAGGGGTTGTTCTCGATAACACACGATGCTATTAATCTTTCAAATAAATAACGTACGAGGGTTGAGATTAAGGATTGATCTCTGTAATATCGAGAACCGCCTCTTCTACTATCATTTTTCAAGACGTAAATTGAAATTCGACTCCTCTAATTGTCTTTATTTCTTGAATTTTATTATATTCCTATCTAATATATTTGTTTATATTTATAATATTATCCAACGTTTAGAAATGTATCAATTGCTCTATAACTACAAAGCTTTTGTATCGGTAAATTTAGAAGATCGCGTATAACGAGGTGTGAGTGGAATAAAATCATCCCCTTCTTAAAGTGTCAAGGCCACCCCTCGATTTGCACTATCGTCAGTTCATTTTGAGGCATCCTCGAGCGTGTTCTTCCTCATTTCCTGAATCAAAATGGCCATCAGAAACTGCATCAGTATCGTTCTTGTCATACAGCTATCAGCTAGAATCGATTATTGTTGTAACCCAATTGAACGAGAGATACAAACGAGATGGGAAAACATAACGAAAAAACGATCGTCAGATGGCTTCCGGTATTCCTCCATCTCTTTTTTACTGGTTACCGTACCTTTCACCAGTATTTCTCTTGTGATAGATTCATGAAAAAGGATCCAGTAGCAAATTAGGTTTTAAAGGTAGAATTTTTGTGGATTCAAGGATTACTTAAAATAATAGGACCTCGGCAAAATTGCTATTCCAGTTGAAACAAAAATATTCTAGAACATTGTAATTTTAATGATTCTGATCTGATATCTTTATCAATGACCTTTTCACTTTCATTTATACGTACCAGATGCCTGCTGTAATGCAATGTCCAAAATTAAAAAAATATGTAAAGGCGAATTCCTTAGAAAATTTCGACGCTGTTGCAAAGTAATAAACGTAACAACACGTTGATAAGGTTGAAAGTGATGATAATTTCATTCCGTCTCGATGGTCATTTGTATTTCATTAAGACCGATTTGAATGTTATTAGGATCTCTTTTTAATAACTATGGGGAGTAATTAGGTGAATTGTAAGTGGGCTGACGAACTCCATTGAACTTCGACCGAGAGTTTGTTGGTTCAATTGAGATGAAAGGGGCGAGTACACGATGAAGTTGCTTGGCTTCGTCTCTAAGAGAGAAACGCGGGATATACCCAATAACGAGTTGAAATCGCGAGGAACTTCAGAGATGCAGTGAAAGAAGCATTACTCCTACTACTGTTTTCCGACGAGGTTGTTTTCGAACTCTAAGAAATCGCCGAAGATTATTCCAACTTCTCATTTTTCATACTAATTTTAATTTTCAATGGAAAGCCAAACTTTTTCTAATTCCTAGCCCATTTCTACCTCTCCTACTTGTGAAAAAAAATACCAAAATCGAGTCACCTAACTAACGGCTTGAATTTTTACCATACAGAGAAACGTTTACTACAAAAATCGGTGCTTTCTATATTTCTCCTCCAATTCTTATAATTATGTTACCTGCAATCTTTCATTTTACCTGGATTTCCAATTATAGAAGTTATTTTACATTAAATAATAATTTAGAAATAATTTCTTTGGGGTAAAGAAAGATTTGAACTTATGCGTAGTGATTGCGACATTCAACCTTTACCTGCTTATCCACCATAGCCCTTCCATAAAAATGTTACTTACCCCCAGGGCACTATTAGGCGATAAAAAGAATTCCTTCAAAATTAAACGATCTTTCGAATTTTAAAGCTGACGTTCATCTTTTAAAACATGATTCAATATTTTCAACTGCTTGAAAAAAAGTTTTCCACAATTTACTTAAAGTACAATGTACAACATGTTACTATACTTGAAGTATATTACAGGAAGTATATCACAGTGTGAATAACACACTTTCGTAAAAGGGATCGAAGAACATACTGGGATCGCGTGCAAAACGAGGCCGTTGCTTTCTTGTATTTTTATTAAAATACTTAGACGCTTAACTTACACGTATACCAACAGGGTAGTAGGTAATTAAATTAAATAGACTTAGCTCTCTCTCTCTCTCTTTCTCTCTCTCTTTCTCTCTTTCTCTCTATCTATCGTTTAAAGCGATACAATAAACGCACAATTAGAACATTGGCTGAACGCAAGCCGGGCCTCCATCTTCGACTTCCGCCATGGAGGCTGCCAGAAGGTTTGGCCCCCTTTTTAAAAACAAGCATCGCGACGAACGATCGATTTGACGCCGGCGACGCTTGACTTTTCTTTACCGAACCGGTTTACCCTGACTAGGGTGATGTATTACATACATTATTTTTTAACCCCACAGTGCATATAAATTGTCGTAATATATAAAGGTCTGTACGTAGGTATCGCCATTTTTCTATCTGTATGCTTCGCGTAAGAGATCCCTTTTGGAACCACACAAATTTTTGGAATAAATTGAAGTGGTAAGGTTTAGAATTTAAATTAAGAAGTTTCCTTACTTTGTTAATTGTTTAAATGGAGCTGAGAGAAATGATAGGAGTGTGTGTAAAAAGTTTCTTTAGTTTACCTTGATATTTGATTGTCAAAGTGGTCGAAATGAAAAATTTTAGAGATTGAAATTATTGTTACCTTGCAGCATTACTTTGTATATTACTTTGTGGAAATGATGAAAATCTGAACGGTTTACGAGAGTTGATAGTCATTTTGTTCCAGAGAACTTTAGAATCGAGTCTAAGTAGCGTCTTGATGCGAAGAATAAATGTCTTGGGTCACTTCAATAATTTCAGGCACATTTGACGCTCAATGATAGAAAACAATTATATAAATTAATGATTTTTTAAAGACTACGTGGCTGATCTTTTTCCAGTCACTTTCTCATATTTTACGTAAGATGAAACAAACTTAGCCAAACTATCTAAATCAGGTAGTTAAATAAAAAACTACATTTGTAATTGATAATACAGTAATTTCCAAAATTCTCGTAAACCGGATCCAAAAATAGTGTAAATTACATTCTCATCACGAATACCAAATTTCTATGCAGTCTGGGGTTAGCAGAGCCAAAGTCGCGTTAGAAGCTCGACATGCGGTCGAAATGAATCCTGATTAATAAATAATATTATAGAACGATTCGAAGATCACGTGTGACAAGGCCCATACATCCGAATCCACTTTTTCAACGTTTCCACGTTGACACGCAAAAAGAAAGGGAGCAAACAGCGAATGTTTTCCTTTCATTCTTCATCTCAAACGATCATCTCGCTTAGGCCTCGTCATGACACATCGACCTCTGTAACAGATCTCGGTCATGTGTGAGACCTTTGTGGTCGTCGAGGTGCGCAAAACTTTTCCTAGCATCGATTCGGTCGAGTTTCTCGTAGGACTGTTTGTAATTCTTGCGGTTGTAGTCGTCGGTGGATCTGTGATGGACGGTTCATCGGACACTGGCAGACTCGTGACAATTTCCGGTGGCGAATTCGTGGTAATTTGATCCAAAGTAGTCGTACTATCGGTATCAATTTTTAACGTGGACTCTGTTATCATAGTTACATCGTCTTTTTCTCCTTCTACATTTCCCGTTGATTGCGTCGTTTCAGAAAGAATCTGAGTTGTTGATTCCATATTATCATCTTCAATTGTATCTTCCTTTTTGATATCCGCTAACTGAGATTTCATTTCTGAAGAAACGATTGTAGTTGTTACTTCACCGTCAGGGCTTTCTGTAATGGCGGCAGTGCTTTCCTCATCGACGCTTTTCATGGTATCGAAAATTGCCTTTACGTAATCCGAGATAGTCTTGACACTGTCGTTCCTTTCGTTCTTGGTAATCAGTCCAAAGTCACTGGTGGTGGATTTAAAGTTCGCTTTCGTGTCGTAAGTCCAAGCTGATACTTGAGAATGATCGAAAGCAGATGGGTATCTCACTTCACTCCATTTTGTCCGGTGATTCTTCGGATGAGGATAATTCTCATTCTTTTCAGATTTATTTTCAGATTTATTCTCAGCATCGTTAGACGTATTTTCCTTTTCTGTCGACTCTTTGCTTATTGTATCCATTTCATTCTCACTATCGAGTATCAATTGTTTCGTAGTAAAATCCAATTTCTCAGTGCTTTGAATTCCTTCTTCGGTTTCGTGCAACTTATCTGCATTCTGTTCTCGAGTATATTTCTCGCTGTAAGGTTCAAAATCTACCTTACCCTTAAAATCCATCTCGTCTGGGTTCTCTTTCTTTCGACTCTGACTTTTTTCTTCTTTCTTCGCATCTTTGGTTTTTTTCCTACCCCAAATTTCCTCATTTTCTTTCATAGGGTCATGAGACTTTTCCAACTGCGCCACAAAGTCATGCTTTAACGGTCGCAGAACGGTTGTTACACGCTCGTTGGTTTTGTCTAACGTCGCTGAGGTCGTCGTAATCTGGTTCTCCTTCAAAGTCGTTTTCTCGAAGTCACCTGGAATAACGATCGGCGTTGTCACCGCCGTTGACATCGTCCAGGTATCCTCTGGTGATTCAGTGGATGTGCTTCGTACAGAAACAGGCGCCTCCTCTTTCAGGATCTCTGTTAGAAAGTCCTGGAGAATCGATTTTTCTGGCGAAGTTGTTACCGGCTCTTCGGTTGTGATTTTCGTGTCTTTCATGGGATTGTATTTGTATTGATCTTGGATCAAGCTGTTTATCGCTGAGTTAAAGTGCTGCGACTCGGCAGTGACGAAGTCATCGACTGCTGGTCTGACCCTTACACGGACTTTTCTCCTTCGGGTACCCTATAACGAAATTTCATGGTATGGTTTCTATTATACTTTATCGTCTGTTAACACTAGATCTACGGCAGCCACCAAATTGACGTGTTATCACTTTTTTAAAAAAATTCTCAATTTTATAAAAAAACAGTACTGTAGACATTTCACACGTATTTTTAAATACACGAAGAACTTAATTGATCGCATTTATTTGCGCTTGATCCATCCTTTTCCAAAGTATTTATTTAATATATTTAAATATGTCAGATTTAGCGGCCATAAATCTCGTGTTAAATTAAACTTTCTTATTGCATTAGAAGGGATCTATTATTAACAAAGTATTTGTTTATAACGATTATACGGACTTTATCATAATTTTGACTTATGTCTTAATAAAATTAATTATGTCGAGCTTAAACTAATTGTAAGTGAATTAATAAAAATAATTTAGCATTCTGAATGAAAAGTTTTAAATCGATTCCCTTGGTAATCAAAGGTTGCAACGTAGTTCAAATATTTAGAGAAGTCAAGATATCTCAAAACGAGGAATAAACGACTCAGACAACAGTGATAATCACCGGCACAAATAATCGTAAAAAATAACAGGGGATGTCACGTGAAATATTTCATACCTTTCTAACAACGGGAGGGTCTACGGTCTTCTTCGTGGTTTTCTCGAAATCGATAGTAGTCTGCTGTTCAGTGGAATTTTCCGCTCTATCCATCAACCAAGTCTTCGCGTCGTATATCGTTTCCGTGTCGTTTCTGTTTGTCTCTTGCGTTATCGGCAATGGCGACCCGGTAACGGGACTCGTTTCATTCAATTTCTCCGTGTGATCCAACAGATTCGTCTTCTTCCCGAACACCGTCGTTCCCATAAGCATCGATTCTTCGTCCATCGTTTCAACGTTTCCCTTAACGTCCGACGAAACGACAAAGGTGATAGAGGAGACTTCCGGTCCTGCTGTTATTATTTCAGGAACGTCTTTGCCTTTGTCATTTTCCTGGGACCAGTCGTGATTTTTCGAATTCTCTCCGGCGACTCGATTTGCCGCGAAGCTCGGTTGAAAGGAGGAACTGGATAGCTTCGTGGACCACTGACTCTCGGCGCCATAAATGTCTGCTGCCGTCGATTGGGAGCTACTCGACGGAGATTTAATTCGAGTCGAGTGGCTGTACTTCCTCGAAGATGTGCTGGCGAGTTGAGTCTGATCGTATTCTTCACGTTGTGGAAATTGCTCCGGTAGATTTCCGAAGTTTAGTATGAATTCTTGGGGATACTGAAAATGTAACGAGTTTTTGGGTGAGATGGATGAGAGGAGACGAGAAAATGATACTATTTTTCTTGGAAAATGTTTAGTTATAGAAGACATGATATCATAGTGTACTACTGTGTCATAATACTACCATAGCAATGTACTATATCGTAGTAGTGCTGTAGTAGTGTAAGTATCGAGGCATACTACTACTATTCCTTTAGATAGCAAGCCACTGTACTATTATACAATAGTAGTTTCGCATCATATCGCAGTAGCACCATAATAGTTAAGTACTATAACGTAGTGATACTAAAGTAATTGGGCATCTTATCGCATTAGTACTACAGAAGTCTAGGTACTGTACCATAATACTACTATAGAGGACTAACAAGGGAACATCCCGAGGTGTAAATCACCGATTTTTATGAAATTTTAGTATGATATAGTCCTCGCGAAAATTTTTAACCCGTATTTTTTTTTATCGACAACCGTCCACTTTAAAGGGGTGAAAACCGCCCCCAAAGTTGGGGTACCGCAAACTATTTTATCGAATATCTCCTAAACTATTAGAGATTCGAAAATTTCGTAAGGATTGAAAATTAACGTATTTCGACCAC
Organism: Cerceris rybyensis; assembly: GCA_910591515.1. NCBI lineage: Eukaryota > Metazoa > Arthropoda > Insecta > Hymenoptera > Crabronidae > Cerceris > Cerceris rybyensis. Next base: position 16,235,620 of record OU342790.1, read on the forward strand.
GAATCCAATGGTATAAACATTTTTTTTAAAAACCCATTTGTTTAAACAATATGATAAAAAATACTTTTTTTTAACTTGGAGGGTGGTTTCCACCCCTTTAACGTGGGCGGTTGCTGATAAAAAAAATACGGGTCAAATATTTTCACGAGAACTATATCATACTATAATCAAAATTGGTGATTTACACCTCGGGATGTTCCCTTGTAAGTACCATCCTACAGTACTACTAAAATAATCTAGCACTATATCTCAGTAGTCTAATTGCAAGCACCATGCCATAACACTAATATAGTAGTTTAACTACGTGCTACAGTCTCAATGTAGTTGTTTAATTAGGTACCACGCTACTACCACAGTAATCTAATACTGCACTAGCATACTACTGTAGCTACTGCGATAGTACGCTGCTACTTCATTAGTATACTACTATACCAATGCTACTACTATGGTACACTATAATTACTGCTTTACAACAACTTCTTCCTGGAAAATTGATTACAGACACGATTTACAACAATGCAGAGTACTCAAAGGGGAAAAAGACCGGTCCACTTTCACCGTTTCTAAAGAACACGAATATCTTTCTATCACTGTACTACAAGAATATTTGCATATTATCGAGTTTCCACTTTTACACTTGAGCACGTAACAAGCAAATCACCATCGTTACGTGATAGAACTGATAAAAATGACCTCAAACAATTCCCCAGTGTAATAATGTCTGCGGAAACGAGAGAGTTTCTGCCGATTGAAGTTCTAATTAAAAAATCAAATTATATCTCTACGAGAAGATCATTATATTTGTTATTAAATCGATATACTCACATTCTCCGTGGTCTGTTGATAAAATTGATGAGCAGCTTGATTGCGAACGGCCGAAAATGGCGATGCGTTGTCATAACTCTCGTCGTAGTTGGTCTGCTGTTCTACAGGTGGTAATTGCGGATTTATTCGCGGATAATTTTCATCCAGTGGTAGCTCGTTGTGCGTTTCTAAAATCGACTCTGTCGTGCTGGTCGTCGAAACGCGTTTTTTTCCAGGTCGTCGAACTCTACCGCGAATTCTCGTTTGCTTTAATTCGTCCGGACGAGATTTCGGTTTCACCGTGTATAAAGTGTCGTCGGGTAGAGCTGTGGCAACAGGTATTCTTTCTGTCGTGGTTGCAATTTCTACTGTGGATGTTGAGGGTGGCAACGTTGTGGCTTTCCCTGGTAAACGACGATTCGGGGTTGGCTGATACTTCGGCCGATTTCTTAATAACTGTGGCGCGGTCAGTTCTACTTCGTCGGTTGGTAGCAGCGGTTGCGGTGGGATCTTTTTAAAAAGTAATCACACGAATTTATTTTAAGTTTAACTCTTTACCCTACAATAATTAGAGACACACATTTCGGAGAAATTGGAATAAGAAAACTTCAGATTCTCTAACATAAGAAAAAGGGTGAAAAAGTAAGGGGTGCGGTACCGTGAAGTCATTTTCAGGCTACCAGTTTTATTTTAACACATTGTTGACCGGTAATTTTACGTGGGAGATAACTCATTTGACTGGCTATTTTTTCTGTAATTAAGTATGACATTGAAAGTATCTAAATAAACTTCAGTGTATTTTATTCATACATAATGAATTTCAATGAAACTTCATATATATTTGCTGTATATTATACTTAATACATATTATATATTTTAGCAATTTTTTGGTGTGGTGAAATTCAAACAGCTAATGTGAGTTCAAACACGAGTTATCTCGTGATCGGTCAGCAACGTTTGGGCATGGAAACACGAGTTAACTCGTGAGCGTTCAACAATGTGTTAAATGATGGCAGTGCTTTAGAATATTAATGTTAAGATATTTATATGGTACAGAAGCCAATGGTTAATTTTCACTTTAACAATAAATTTGACTTATTTTTTCCTACGTCTTTGCGGTTCAAACTCACTCTATGTCACCGACTTAGAACAAATGGAATGTTCAATCAAAATTTTCACTAAATTGATTGTACATGCTTGGCGCATCATTGTATAAAAATTTTTCTTAATACATCGAAAAATTTCTGCTTTCATCTTACCTCCGGCAGAGGAGGCCGGAAAGTAACAGGTGCCTGGTATCTATTATCCACAGGATGTACAGGTTGGAAATTGGGTGCCCTTATGAATCCATAATCGAGATCCTCCTCCGTTGGTCTTGAAGTGGTCGTCGTGGTAGTCGTCGTTGTAGGAGGCGTCGTAGCTACAATTTTTTGCTGCTGTCCTACGTGAATTTTAATGTATTCGTTGCCATCGGTTTGAACTTGCGATCCATGGCTCTGCGAGCGACTTCTAGGTCTAGATCTGTGTCGACTTGACGACGAACGAGTCGGTTCGTGATTTACAACGTTGAATCGAACGTATTCATCCTGAGAACCTCTTGGTCTCATTTGAATCGTCGGTTCATGGTGGTGAACGCGGCTTCCCACGCGCCCACGAACTCGTTGACGGATTACTACGGGAGTCGTGCTTACTGTCGTCGTTTCTGCGGTTGTCTGTGATAAGAGAAATTAGACGGATGTATGGTATAGATATAATGAATTGCCAACGTATTATATTCAACCCTTTCCGTACAATAATGAGCGACACTTTTGAGGTGATAAATGAAACAGTAAGTTTTGAAGTGTTTCAAAAATTATTAAGTTGTAAACGTCAGTGGACTACGATGAAATAAAATAAATTCTTTGCTATTCAATATTGCGTTAACTCGTTTACGATATCCGAACTAGATTGTTGTTTCAACAATTAATTCAGAGTTATTGCACATCCAGTCACTAAAGAAATGGCACGGCAAGGGGTTGAATTGTCTGTCTGAAACGTACGTTTAGGCTAATATACTTGGTAATTGCTGATTAACCAGTTAGCTATGGTTGACGAGTATACTCGTAATGCGTGAAAGTTAGCGACCACTAATTATTTAAATTATGATTTTTACGAAAACTAAAATATATTCGTAAATTTTTAGATGTTTGGAATATTTTGAGGCCATGCCGAAATAAAAGGAATTAACTGAAAAGTATAAATAATTTGAGACAGACTTGTACTCATCTCTCGATTTTTCGACAAATGAAGTCGCCACAGTTAACTGATTAAATCACATAGACATCATGAGATCTCAAAACTAACCATTTTTGCATTATAGTTTAATATAAACATTTGGTACTTTGAAAAACGAGAAATATACGCGATCGTAGTATCTTCCATCGGAAAACCTCTGAACAATAGTAGCACTTGGCTAATAAAGGAAGTTTCATACTAAAAATTCAAAGTTTAATAATTTGTTAAAGAGCTAAAGTTCCTTCAAGTATTCTCCATCGCATTAGCTATAGAAGAAGAACTTTATGTAAAGGTATCAAATACATTGATTCCAGAGGACACAGCATTCACTTACATCGGGTATCGTCGCCTCGGTAGAAGAAATTTGTAGCTCATAGTCTTCCTGTTTGCTGTGCGGAAGTGGAATAAATATCGGCGGTTCATTTGGATCGTTATCCACGACCCCGGTTTGAATCTTCTCACCCTGGAGACGATGGAAATTGCCTTGTCCGGTTATACCGTATTCCGGCTGCGTCTGCGGTGCATTCAGATCGTAAATCGACGAATAACGATGCTGCTGGGTTGTCCTTATCCTCGGATCCTCGGTTGAGGGTAAATCGAAGTCGTTGTTTTCCCCTTTTCCATCGTGTTGAGGATATTCCTTCGGTCTCTGAAGAATCGCTTGTTCCAAAGTCTCTTCGTTCTGCGCTTGATAATTGAATCCATTTACCGGGGATTTCTCGAGACCTGTTTGCTCTAGAGTCGTTTGATCGAAACTCCCTTGATAACGAATTTCCGAAGGGCTGCTCGCTGGATAGTTTTGATTCCTGGAATAATCGTTGGACAACAAGGATGCACCGTGATTCTCGGTTACGTCACGAAGCGGAGGATAATTTTCTGTTGGACGGATTGTCGTAGGTGGATAATTCTCTTGCAAGAAATCGTTCGAATTTGTGGAAGGTGGAATGGAATCTTGCTGACGAAGTCCGCTTTCCGGACCGGTTGGCTGTATGAACACGTCGGACGTCGATGATGAACCCACGGCACTTGGTGGAATATTTTCGTATGTTTGTTGACTTTGAACGTTTTGATTCGGCTCGATCGTCTGTTTGGAAGTTGAATAATAGAAGTTTAATTGGATGGTATTGGAAATTTAAGAGATTATGTGTTTTGTAGGATATTAAGAAACTTGGACTTTATATTAGGTGTGCAAATAAGTTCCTTCCCCTTTTTTCTCTGCGATTACAAGTTTTGACTGCCCGAGTCGAAAATTTTAAGCCCAAAATGCTCCTAAATTACCAAATAACTTAGGATATTTAGGCTGAATATGGAAAAATATGTTACTTATAAAAGAATGCAAATTTTAATTCCACAATCGCCCTAAACTTGTTCATTTTTGCCAGTTTTGCCTAGTTTAGGATCAATTTAGGCTTCATACAGCCCAAAACAATCCTTAGCATTCTATAATGAGGAGTTTTAGAATTGGATTGGAATTGGAGTGGAATGATCTAGATCCAAAAAAATTCTTAATATACTAAAAATTAATTTGATTTTAGGAAATTTAGAATTTATATCGAATAAAATGATAATTTAATATCTACTTGCTCCTGAAAGCCCTATTTTTAGAATATGAGTCGACAGACTTGGACCTTCTAAAATATTTTTAGGGGATGTCAGATTAAATTGGAATACAAATTTTACCTGATCAGTCCATATAACTTCTAAAAATCATATTTACAGGACTTTGAGGCGCGTAGACACACCAGTTGAGGATTTTGAGGTTCAAAATGGTATACATAATTAAGCGGCAAATTCGAAATCAAAAGAATCTAGGATTTGAAGTTTCTTTTTAGGCTGGACTTTTCGACTCGGGTGTATTACCCGAATTAATTGATTGTTGTGCCATATGAAAGAGCATCCTTTTGTTTTTAAGAAGAACCATAATGACCGCTCTAAGAGTTCCCCGTCCTAAGCAACAATTTCAAACAATATGGCGTCTCAGAAGCATCATTTGCATCACTGCTTACTGTTTGCATTCCAGCTTAAGAAATCAACTGTAGAAGGTACTGAAATTGTTTGTGCGGCACTAGGAGAGAACACTGTTTCTTACAGAACATGTAAAAAGTGGTATCAGAGATTTAAAGCCGAAAATTTTAATTTGGAAGACGAAAATGGTTCAGATGCCCCGAAGAAGTTCGATGACGGTGAGATAGAGCACTTGCTCAACGAAAATCCGGCCCAGACAGCAGCCGTCATTCTTCAGGGATAGGATTTATAATTTACCCACCAGATCGGAAAAGGTTATAAATTGAGGATGAATACTTCGAGACGTAATCTTGTCCCGAATTTATATAATAAAATTTTGAATTTCGAAAAAAAGGGGAAAGAACTTATTTGCACACCTCATATATGAGATGGAAAATATCTGTGGATTCAAAATACTGTTTGTTCTGTCAATTGTCTTTCTTATTAACTGAATTAATGGCGATTAAAATTAATGTAAATATACATCTTTTTATCTCTTAAATTTGTTTATATTCAATTTAAAAATCTCCCAGAAGTGCGAAGGATTTGATTTCGTTTCTAATAATTTAGATCCCGGGCCTCTATCACCATTATCATCGTAGTATCCAAATTTGAACTTGTCCACAGTTTCATAAAAAAATTACGAAGAATATAATTAACATTACAAAATTAAATTTAAATCAAAATTCTAAGTAGCTCGGACTGATAAATCGATTTTTCTCGACTTTCAAAGTTCTCAGTTAAATGTGAAATATTATTTAAAAATTTGATGAATTTTCCTTCTTTTATTTAGAAATGAAGTATTTAAATACCTCGGACTGATGAGTCGATTTATCTCGACTTCTATATTTGTGATTTCTCGACGTTGGCCTTCTGTGCTCTACATTGCTGTATCTTAGAGTCGTCTCTGGTATTCTAGCTTTACTTGGCTCGTAAGAAGATTCACGATATTCTTCGGTAGTGGTCGAGAACCTAGACCTCGACCTATTGTATGGTCTCCGACTTCTATCAGGATTCGTTCTCGTGGATGATGACTGGGTCGTCGTCCTCGGTCTCGTGGAAACAACTCTGCTTCTGAAATTATATGAAACGTAATCTTATTTTACGCTCCCATAATACGACATTTTCGTTGAAAGCATTTTATTATCTTCTTTTCTCAAGTATTCTGAAATGTTTAAATGTCAGAAGGAATCATATCTTTACTCCAGAATGATTTCTCACAAATTAAACATAGCTGAATAATACACAAAGAATATTTTATATTATAATACTATTTTCGAAAATTAATCAAGATTAACCACTTGCCTTACAATCTCTTTTTTGACTGAACTTGCAATAACTCAGAATTAATTGTTGAAATAGTAATCTATTACTGATTTGTTATATACGGGTATAAGATAACGTAATATTAATAACATAGAACTAATTTCAAGGTCCCCTGACCTCCGCTTTTGGAAAACTAAAAAATTTTCTATTCCATTTACCGCGTCACGTGTGCCATACGTCATTGTAAGGAAAGGGGTTAATGGTAACAAATTGGGTCATGCTATGATAACATTTTGAACGTAATGAATACCAAAAGGTATAATATAACAATTTTACACTAATTTCCAAATCTACAGCCGCTCATAATCACCCCCGCATAAATTCTAAAAACCCAAACTAAATTTTTCATCTGCAATTTTTCTCGAATCATTCAACTTTGGAAATTTCTAATTATCAAAATTCACGAACAAGTATTCTGAAACGATTGAATGCCAAAAAGAGTCACATCTTTACTCCAGAATGATTTCTCAAAAATAAAACGCAGCTGAATAATACATAAAGAACTCTAAAACTCTTAATATTGTTTTCGAAACTCAATCAAAATTAATGGTAATAATTTTGGTCACACTGTGAGAATATTTTGCTCTTATCGAACGCCAAAAGATATAAAACAATAATTTTCACTAATTTCCAAATCTACAACCGGTCATAATCACCCCCACATAAATTCTAAAAACCCAAACTAAATTTTTCATCCGCAATATTTCTCGACTCATTCAACTTTGCAAATTCCTAATTACTAAGATTCACGAGTAAGATCGATTCAATAAAGTCCAACCTTTCTAATCATGAACTTTGATCAAATTTACCTCTGCCGACTGCGTGGTCTATAAGTCGTCGTGGGTGTCCGAGGAGTCGTCGTAGTCGTAGTGGTAGTTGTACTCGTAGTCGTCGTCGTGGTCGTAGCCGCATTGGCAGCTTGAAGTTTAGCATCCTGTTTATCCAATAACGAATTAACTAATCCAGGCAAGTGTGGTGAAATAGCTGGCAATTCTGCCGGTAAATTATACTGCGTTGGTCCAACCGGTGCCCTAACATCGTTAATATCGCCAACAGAAGTTTCACCGTCAAACGAATTGCTCAAAGCGGTGGTAGCACGAGAATTCTGATGTTGATATTGCTCTCCAACATTATACCTTTGACTTTGTCTCTGTTGATTCAATTCTTGATTAATCAAAGCCAATTGAGCAGCAAGGTCTTGTTCTTTCGTCTGATCTTGAGGACTTGTCAAAGACTCCTTGAAACTTGGTGTACTCGAGTAAGAAATATCATCTGCCTGATCGACAGAAGTTTCAACTCTAGGACTTTGCAATGTACTCTCAGTGGTCAATCTTGAATTCTCCTCATAGTACTTGTGCTTCCTCGAAATCGGTCGTTGGTCCTCATAATAAGAGGTACTAATAACAGACGCCGGTTTATTATCGGTATAGAATTGCCGAAATCTAAATCTTGAACCTGAAAGTCCAGATTGTGGACTCGTTGAATAAGTCGTTTCATATTTCGTCGTACTAGGTGAGTCTTGAGAGTAAATCGTCGTTTGTGAATCGTACGAAGAAGTCGTAGAATCTGGACCATTCTCCAATCCGTCGATATAGGAATTCGGTTCGATCAACGGAGTAGGACTTGGATTAGGATCATCAGATTCTCTAGGCTCCGAATTATCCAATGTATTTACAACCACCGATCCTATGTGAGGAGCTGGGAATGGAATTTTCGAATATCCTGGCGGTGGATCGAAGCTAAGTGGAGCGACGAAGAACGGCAACTTGTCTACTTTCCTCTCCACTCGATTGTGATCGATGGAAGAAAGATAAGGTAGATCAAACTTGGCATATCCGTTCGGTGGATCCAAGCTCGTTGGACCTACAAACACTTGAGGTGTGCCTGGACCAACAGTGTCCAAGACAGCTATCGTTTTTGCGTCTTTCAGAATCTTCAGAACGTCTGAAATTTTAACCGTTGCAGTTTTAGCACTGATATTTCCCATATACACGGACAGAGGAGGTTGATTTGGTGAGGGTGTGGTCGTTTGTTCTCGATAAGTCTGTTGATCCTGATACTGATTTCTCTGTCTTTGCCGCCCTCGCACTTTGGTCTTAAGAGGTCTCGAAGTTTCCGTGAGATGCTGTCGATGAAGCTGTGATTCTCGTATCAACGGAAGAGCTTGGGCTGGAATTTCATGATTCTCATTGGCAGTTGGACCAGTTGCTCTTATTTCATCCTCTCGTTGCTTCTCCAAGATTCTCTGCTGCTTCAGTGCCCGTTGGATCTCAAGATCCTTTTGTCTTTGCAGAGCGAGTCTATCGGCTTCCCGTTGTCTCGCTTCCTCTTCTTTTCTTCGTTCCTCTTTTGCTCTGGCTTCGGCGAGTCTTCTTCTTTCTAACTCTTCCATTCTCTGCTTCTCTCGTGCTTCTCGTATCTTCTCTAACTCTCGCTGTCTCGCCATTTCTTCGAGCTTCTCGAGTTCCTTCTTTTTCTTTTCTGCTTCACGTTGCCTCTGGAGTTCTTGCTCTCTCTGCACAGCTTCCTGTTGAAGGCGTGCCTTCCTTTCGAGTGCCTTTTGCTCCTCGTTTAATCTCGTGATTTCCTTTATTCTTTCGTCCTTCAGGAATTGAGCTTTCTCCTCGTGTTCCATTTGTATGTGCTGCAACAATTGTCGGGCAAATGCTTCCTGATCGTTGCCGATACTGGTCGGTTCAACACCTTGATTCTCGCTTTGTTGTTGTTGTTGATGTTGATGCTGGTGTTGATGTTGATGTTGATGTTGTTGCTGATGTTGATGTTGCTGTTGCTGTTGCTGTTGCTGTTGTTGCTGCTGCTGCTGTCTGAAGGGATATTGTTTTCTTCCTCGTCCTCTTTTCGGTTGGCCCCGTTGCGCCAAAGTTTCCGCTGGCACATACACGAGCTGTACCTACAGAAAATGAGATAACGTTGGCGGATCAGGACTAATTTACTTCTTGGACTTTCTCAATACTAAATTTACGGCAGCCATCAAATTGACGGATTCCGACTTTTTCAAAATATTTAGCTTTATAGACAAACAGTACAGTAGATATTTCACGTGTATTTTATATTAAACTAGCTGAGGTACCCGGCTTCGCTCAGGGAGTGGATATGAGATTGTGTGGTTGTTGGGATAAAAGGATAAACTTTAAAATATAAGAGGTATATTTATATAATATTAAGTGGAATATAATATAATGTTCCACAATGATCTGGTATATTCCCGAACATTCGACAATATTCTGTAATGTTGTGGAATGCTCTCAAATACTCTCGAATGTTTCGGACAGTTCTAGAAATTTCTAGAGGGCGAAAATTCCAGCCCTTATATCTTCAAAATCAAGCCCTTAAGGTAAAAACGGGAACCTTCTTCATGGACAGTAGACATAGGGCTACCACACCATATAACTCCCTTGATCGTACCGGGACTCATTTCTGAGTTTAGCAGCACGCACATAACTTTGCTTTATAATATATATTGATTAATTATTTAACTCTCTGGATTTTTTGCCACTTGATCACCTTTTTTCAAAGTACTTATTTCATATATTTAAATACACCAAATTTAACGGCCGCAAATCTAGTGTTAAAGAATGCTAATTCTGAAAGCAAGTTAATTTGATACAAAAAAGCATTGGTTTAACGTCTACAAATTTGTATTTGAATAGAAGTCGAAACAGAAACTCGTTCGGTTTAGACACAGTAGGCACTAACCCTTTGGACTCTGATATTCCACCTGAGGGGACATCGTAAGTCTATCATCATTCAAAGTTAGTGATTACTAGACTGCGGATGTTTATGCAAATTTCGAGTTTCACAAATGCAGGTGAGACAGGAAAACCTATCTAGGGATTTGTTGCACTTAATAAATATTACAACAAATACCATACTTTGGATATTTTAGATATATTTTTATATTATGTTCTTTTTGTATATTTTAGCCGTATTAAATTTGTCATAAATGCATAAAAATCCGTAGTCTAGTGATTACAGAAAATCAACATATTGCACCGCAACATTTTAATAAATGTATATTTACCTCAAATTTTCTAAATGAAATGGCACAAGATAGTAAATAGTAGTGCCGCCATATTGTTAGTACATAAAGTCAGAGACGGCTCGAAGTTCAAACGGTTAAATATTGTCTACAAAAATATACAAATTCTCCAAAAATACCAACCTCTTCCTCCTCGTTTTGCGCATTGGAGGGTAAAATCGAACTTTGAGGTGACAAGTTGCTTTGACTCGATTCCTTCAGTTGCTTCGGCACTTCACGTTGACTGTCCTGAGCACCCTCAACAATTGGCACCTCGGTATTCTGTCCCTGCTGCAGCACTTGCCCATTTTCGTAATCTTGATTCGATAGATCTCTGAAGTCTTGAGGCACGTTCGCATTCTGTTTCTGCGTCTGATGAGCTCGTGGTCTTTGGGGAAGGAAATTCTGTGGTGGATATACTGGCGGCAGTGCCTCGGAGGAAGGAAGTGGTGGTGCTAGCACTTCGGGTGCTAATTCGGGGACTGTTTGTGAGTTCGTCAATGAGCCTTGACGCAGCTGCTTGTCGTCTTCAGGGTTGCTAAATCCGCTGGGCAGAAACGCTTGAGACTGAGAAAGAAAAGGGTCTTGTAAGGTAAGGGATGAAGTCAGCCAAAATTGGTAGAGATTTATAATTGAATTTAATCTAGTTCTAGGCACTTATCATTTTTCGATAGATTTCCTTAAAATTTTGAAAATATATTCTTCATGATATTTTATGATTATAACCGGAATCTCAACGAGTTCGTCCACACGGTTTATGAATAAATCGTGTTTAAGAATAACATATTTAACATGGGCCTTATGGAAAAAAATTTTTGCTGAGTCCGTAAAATCTTTTTTTATTTTTCTAATGGAAAAACGAGTCGATGGATTCTAATAAAAAATTAGCAATGTATTATTTTATGCTTTTGGAAATATTATTGAATTTTTTCATAATTTTTTACTTCATATTTATAGAGAAAGATGTTTTTTAATGTATAAAAAGTGAATGAAATGATCTCTGTGAAATTAGCCCCTGCATTAATTCTTACGCAATTTTTTTCATTTCCAATGAAAAAAGAAACTTTTAGTTCTGAATCCAGCTAGCACTACTTTAATCTGTGTGGCAGCTGATGACTCCATGAGAGTGCTTTTTGTTTGAAACGTGTCTATCTGACCATTGCGTGGAAGATTTCTTTAGCACATTTTACTTAATTGAAGATACTTTTCGTCAGACTTCTCAAAATGCATGATTTTTCAACTTTCAGTGCCATGAACCGTAGAGACTATCATGTAGTTGATGATAGTTTAGAAAAAGTCTCTCAGAGGAGAGAGTAATTTGAACGTTGGTTTAGAAATTCACAATTCATATTCCTAATTCTACAATTATCATAGTTACCATCAAAACATTTTCTTTACTAGAAATTTAATTATTTCTTTACTAGAATTTAATAAAATAGAATACTAAAAATTGAAGGTTTTTTCTTTTATACTGTACTAAGCAAACGATTCTCAATGTTTTATTATTTTTAAAGCAACAGTAAATTTCTATACAAACGAGAAAATCACTCTGTCACCACTTAAAGCGGGTTCTACTTAAATATTATCTGTGTACATAAATGTTATAACTAGACTCCGGATGTTTATGCAAATTTCAAATTCAACAAATGCAGTTAAGACAAGAGAACCTATTGAGGGATTTGTTGCACTCGATAAATGTTCCAACGAATACCATACTTTGGATATTTCGGATATATTTTTATATTATGTTCGTTTTGTGTATTTTAGCCGTATTCATTTTGTCATAAATGCATAAACTTCCGGAGTCTAGTTATAACTGTGAGGAATCTTTAAACAGTAAATCATACCTGAAGCAGTTGCTGTTGTAGCCTGAGTTGTTGCTGTAGCAACAATAATTTCTGTATGCTTTCCTGAGTCTTCTGCAGCTGAAGGAGCTGCTGCTGATATTGTTGCTGGATAGCTGGCGGCAATGATAGCGGTAATTGCGATGGGCCGCTGGGCAAAAGCTCATCAGCTTGATTATTCTGGTTGACTTGAGTTTGGGTGGCCCTCGGATTAGCCAGAGGGATCCATTCGCTGTTCGAAACCTGTCGTGACCATCTCTCGGCTCGCACTACGTCCAATTTGGATAACAGAACCAACCAAATGGCGACTGTTACTGTTAAGCACTTCCTCACGATCTGAAATTTAAAGAGGTACTTCGAAAATGCCATCGGACACAAAAGGAATCGAGATTGATAGAAGTGGGATGTGGAGGAAGCATTTTTTTTATATACTCTTCGTGATGATTATATAAGAAGAATTTTGTTAATAATTTTTCTGCAGTTTAATATTTATGAATTATATGTACAATTTTTAATGATAGTTGCGTTGTTTGATGTATTAGAAATGTTTTATTTAATTTCATTTCACTTGGTCATAAGTAAGAAAGGGGAATTAGTAATGAAATGTTGTGTTTATAGGAGCAACGGAAATTCATTAATATTAATTAATTATTATTACTCATGGTATAATTCGTTTACAGTAATTATAATTGAAAAATAATTCCTGGATTAATGAATAGAGAAAATAGAAGTAATTGTGGAAACTTTTTTTAGTTTTGTTTTCTTGGAGGAGTAAAGAAAAAATGTTATCAAACCCTCGTTTCTACTAATTGTTTTATAAACACATGTGCTTGATTTAGAAAAACAGAAGGAACAGATTGTTCGTAAAATATTACAAAAAAAATGCAGTGATATCCATTCGTTTAGGAGTTTTACTAAAAGTTACGTTTTAGGTACAAAAATACAGGTATGCAACTAATTCATAGAGCAATCTGAGATAGTAACGTAAAGTTTCAAATACGTTTGTTAAAATTGCAATTTTATCCCAATTTGTATGTTTTAAATCCGACGAAAGTGTTTGACGAAGAGAAGGAAAGATTTCACGCTTCGGGGAAGGGTGAAGTAAAAAGAATAACCGCAGCCATTTCGCGGTTATCGCGAAACACAGAAGAAATCGAAATATTTCCCACCACTTAGCCGATTGCCGGATGAATTTAAATTTTAATGAAGTCCGCGGTTTTATAGAACAACAGCCGACGCGAAAGGAGGAGAAGAAATAATTCCACGACATCGATTGTAGAAACACGCATACACGCACGAATTCTGCCTTTCTTATTGCACGATCGCCACTGACGAAGAAATTATTTCCTTGTTTGAGGAAAAAGTTGCGGTAGTTATCGACAATAGTGCATGATTTAAATGCCTCGTAACCTTTTTCTTTTGGTTTTGTGTTCTAGTTTTCCGGCCACAGCTGTTATGTACATTTCGCCACGGATCTATTGTTTTAGGTAAATTTTGGATTACTGAGATTATGATATATTGAGCGATAATTTAGGAATGATTTTATAGAAGTGATGAAATGAATTTTCAAAATGAATTCTCAACTTGTCAAACCGAGTTTTTGTCTCCTCTACACACTATAAATCCGTCTTGCAAATTTTTTTGGTAGTTATTGATAGGATTACAATTTTTTATTTCAAATTTAAATTGTTGCACGTTTTTGTATTTTGTAAGAGCAAAATACGTATCTTTAAATCGACTCTGCAGTTTGTAATAACATAATTGAAAAAAATTGTGGACTTTAGTATTTAGGAAATTAAATTACTTCTGTATTTTTTATTTATGCAGTTTTGTAATCTTTGCAGCAGAGAAAAATTGCGTTGAATGTTTTTCTGTTTCTGCTGTACCGTGAGAAATACAACGCTCGAAAAAGTGGCAGTGCTCCTTTAAATTTAAGGGTAGATATCACCCTCTTAACCGCTTACCTTATCGCGTTACTTGTGACGCAAATTATGGCCTAAATGTCCCAAGCACGAGTCACACTTATGGCGAACAGACGGCATCGAATAACAAATGTTTTCGGAAAACATCAGTCACTGTCATATTTACCGGATTGTAATATTTACTGCACGATTTATGACTAGAATCGACTTATATGCTCCACTTTTATAGAATTTTCATTGAAAAATATGGAACATTTTTAATCAAAATAAAAGAGTAAAAACAGTTGTCATTTCTGATAATAAGCAAGTGTGAAAAGTGCATTAGCGAACAAAGAGCAAAATCTTATCATGTTAACAATGTTTTCTTGCCGTTATTATTAGAACATCAATCTTTATATAAGGCGAGTAAAGCCAAGTTTATTAATCCCTATTAAAACAAGTCATAAAAAGATTTAATTACCTGCAATATTAAATAGAAGTTTTACAAAGACTTTAATTCTAGTAATAGCATAAAATTAAGATCATATTTCCTACGAAAAATCATAATTTTTAATTACCAAGCCACCGTTAAACTAACACTAAATTCAGCACCCATAAATCTTCCAAATTCAAATTTATTAATAACCACTCGATAAAAAAAAAAAGAATTAAAGTTTGCACGGCTTACTCAATCTAATAATAATTTACATTTTGTAACACAGATTTAGAAAGTCCATGACATTTAATTTCTATTTTGAAGTATTAAAAAAAAAAGGAATCACTCGTTTTAAACGCTCCAGTACATAGTTCTGATTGTAATCGTTAAAATAAATTGACTACTATTTAATCTGGCAGAAAACCAAAGGAATACCATTCACAGTAGAGAAATTTTTATATAACGCCCCCGCTGAACTCGGAATCCTTTGTCGGACACGTTTCCGAAGTTTCTCTATAGTTTCATGTGGGGCATGTACCTTTACCTAGTCGCATGTAAAGCAAATCAGTGAATGTAGTCGGCCTTCCACATTTACGAACAGACCGAATGTACCGGCAGAAAGTAGAGGAATGTTGTGCGTCACGCACATTTAACAACTAATTTGTATTCATAGATCTGCATACGTCGATGCACGCGTGAATATGGGATAATTAAAGAGGAAACAATGAATTTTTCAGTTTCAATGAAAGTCAAATATGCAACTATCGAATGTATTTACGTTATCGGTGATATAGTTTGCATGGTAATTCTTTCTACATTATACCGGTTAGGAAATGCCTACAGAATTTAATCGGCAAAGTGTATCGGATTTAAAGTCTTTCAATTGCTTTGACTTTGTGACATTTATTCGCTTGAGGTAAACCAGGTGAATATACGTAACTGTATGTTTAATTAAAGGAAATATAATTAAACGTGTTTATGTATTGTTTAGTATTTAACATGGAATTTGTAAAATAATGGGGGTTACTTTATTGTATTGTTCACCTCCAACGAGGGGAATGTAAACGTTTAACGTGAAAGAGAATTTAATTCAGATTCAATCTGCACCTTGGAAATTAATTTGTGTAATTAATTCGTTTGCGAATTATTCTATTAATTTGAGATGTTATATACAGTCAAGATTAAGTAATAAGATTCATGGACTTCTGAGCTGTCGTATTACAAAACTGAATTGTAGTGCATTATGAAATGAGTGCAAAAATTGTTTTTTTTTTGTTGCCAAAAATTCAATTTGACGTGAGAATTGATGCCATTGAAAACTACAACGACGTGGACCTTGTTACGAGAGATTTTCAAGATGACCATTATGTGGCTGAAAGCAGAACAATAATGACTTCATTATCGTTACCGGTATTGCATCTCGTAAGTGCGAATGAAAGAGTCTCGATGTATCTGGAGTGCAACCGACGGAGCTAACGAACTATAAAATCTTTCAAAGTAGCTTACTGGCGATTTCTAATAAATGTTAGAACTTTCCGTGATTCTTTGCCGGATGTCTTAGAAGTATCCTGCAAACTGAATGTCCGTACTAATTAACTTTCGTCTCGATTAACGATCGCGCAAAATTATTTTCCTAATTGCCTTTTAACCGTGATACTTTTTACACGCAATTTAATTTTCTACTTAGAAATAATGCTAAAATTTTAACGTACTCCTACAGATATTAATTCAAATATCGCTATACTACTCCATATTTTCTTCTAGAATTAACGAAACTACAATTAAATAACAATACAATAGAATTTAATAACAATTCTAGAGTTAAAAATAACTAAATCAGAAATATAAATTGAATCATTTTCATACTTCTTAATCTTCACCTTAAACGCTAAAACTTTATCCAACTAATAATTTGATTATGCGGTACCAAAATATAATCTATCTAAATATAATAGCTGTCTAAACAAATAAATATAAACTAATTCAAATATCGCTATACTACTCCATATTCTCTTGTAGAACTAACGAAACTAGAATTAAATAACAATAGGATAGAATTTATTAACAATTCTAAAATTAAAAATAATTAAATCAGAAATACAAATTGAATCATTTTCATACTTAATCTTCATTTCAATTGCTAAAATTTTATCCAACTAATACATAATTAGATTAATAGGTACCTAAATATAATCGCACATCCACTTAAACTATAAATCATAAACGAATTCGATTAACCACTAACCCATTCACTATCTCCGATCTACTCAATTAACCAATATCCACAAATACTATGATTTAATTCCGATGTCGTAATATCGCTTCTAATCAATTTACTGCATCGAACATCGATTACAATTTCATCGGTCTTTTTGTCCATTATTAATATCTCGAAACATAGACTTTCCTACGAGAAGAGCATGTATTCGAAACTGTGCCGTTTATATGTGAACCTGAGAGTCCAGACCTACCTACTGACATCGTTTTGATTACGGGGCGTGGCGATGCACATGATTTTCATTGCGGAAGATCGCGTGCCGGACACGCAGCGCGATTTTTCAGCTTTCTTCGTTATTATTGCTACGCACATGCGGATTCGCTGTCTTAGAAACGCGATAGAACGCTGTGAAATCGGTGACGGTAGACGTGATTCAAATAGGGACGGGATTAAGTTCAATATGGTCTTACTAATTCGAGCTAATCCTATACCAGAGTCTGTGAGTTGGCGTTGCGATGATGAGAAAACCTAGGATTTCTGGATAATAGGTTTTAGATTTATGGTTTCAAAGAAATAATTCCTTTTTGATTTAGTTGGTGCAATTAGTTCGAAGAAAGGAATGAGTTTCTTTCATTCACTTTTTTTTGGGATTTAACACTAGAAGTATCGATAGTAAATTTATTATTTTTCAATGTATTAAATAAGTACTTTGAAAATAGAGGAATTAAGAGATGAAGATGATGATGAATTTGGTAATTTGTGTTTTGTAGGATCAACGTAGAATATCTGGTTTATGACTCTTTTGTAAATGTTGAGAATTTTTTGAAAATAAAGGCAACCAGTTTTTGACTTGTTTGGCAGTTTTAGTGTTAATTGCTGTGATCGTTTTGTTTGGGTGGTACAGTTATTAGAGTTCTGGGATAGAATTGGATATTTTAAATGTTTATTGAAGCAAAAATGGCAAGTGGTGACAGAGATTTAGTTTTGGGCTTATTGGTTGGGAACTTAAGTTTCATAAGTTACGAAAAATTTATATGTTGCTGCAAAGTGAATGACTACAGTTTTGTTATAAGTAAATCATTCAATTTTCAAATTGGGGACCTATGTTCAACTTGCTCTTTCATCTCAGAAATATTTCTTTAATCAATATTATCCTGGAAAATGTGTAATCTCAGAGTTGGACCGATTTAAGGTCGTAAATTCTCGAACGAAACATGACACGCAATAACAAGGACAATTCACTTTATTGAGTTTTAATGATATTCATGAAAACTGCGAACCAACTTCACGAAGTAGAAACTACAGTTGCAAATATGTATTCGCAGTGTTTTAATCGACTATATGGTCTCATAATCCAAGGGAAAGGCGGCCCACTCACTTCGACTGGGCAACTAGTAATCTAATCCTTTGAATCGAACGAATGAATAGTTAGAATTTAGTAAGTTTCGATTTTTTTACAGTAATATTCCATTTTCATTATATATCTCATCATATGATGTCATACTGGATTGCCAATTTACGTTAAGACGTTTACAAAATGTGAAGATCTCACGTTTGTTTATTTTTACACTTTTTCAGCTATTTCATCTAGGACCTAGAATTTAGGTGTGTTTTAAACCACCAAGGCTATGGTACATTAAACAAAAATTTAGGAAAAATTTACCACAATTGAGATTTTAACTGAAGCGTATTGATTACGAGTCCAAACTCCCTATTTACGTTTATATTTCTGATTATATAATTTTATTCCTGAGGATGAATTAACGTCAGGTTGTTTACAAGCGGGACCAGTATTTTTAGAAATACTTCTACGGCATTCGAATGTAGATTTGGACGGTACGGATAATATAAATGATTCCGTTCTTAGGCTTGGCTGATGGAAATAGTACGATTTTAATTCGGCTCACGTTGCATCATGTTGCGCGACGTTTGAGAAAAGCCAGACAGGCTGAAGTGACTTCCCGACTGAAAATTTCGGTCACCTTGTTCTTATGTCACAGAAACATTACAAACGGTGCAATAAACGTGCTACGTAATCCAAACTTGTGTTCCTGTGTTTTTCAGCGCTAAGTTTCGCTCAAAGTACCATCATATATCTTGATATACATCAACGATATTTTCTCCTAGTTTTGAGTTATTTTTGTGTCGAATTTCTCCATAGAATTTCTCCGTTGGATTGTTGCAACAAGAACTGAAGTAGAAACTCCAAAAAGAAGTTAATTCACTCAGCGATAGTAAGAAAATTACCAATTAGTTTTTGTACACGTTTTTAATTACTACACAGGAACATTAATTGTAATTTAACATTTAATGGTACAGTTTTTGAGTGTGAAGACTACTATGTCAGAGCAATATTAAAATTTATTTACAGTTCAAGCTGTAATTAACTCTTTGACCTACGATCGCTTTTCTCACAGGACGTGTAATCATTCAAAATTAATTCCTGAATTCAAAAGTTCTTACTGATTTTTGACATTTCGTATAACTGAAAGTAATGTTAATGGTAGATATAGAAATAATGAGACCGTTCTGCGACTGACTGACATTCTCAATTTAACCCTTTGCGGTCCTATGTCGAGCAGTACTCGACATAGATTTTCACTTGATTTTATTTTCTGACAATTTAATATCGACTTTCCAAATTTCACAATGATTTTGTAATATCACTTAAATATCCCTCAATACCTATAGTTATTGATATAATTTTAACAAATGAATAACTAATGATAGAAGGTATTTCAAAATTAATTTTATTTGACTCACTACCAAAATTAATAAAATAACTCGGACCGCAAAGGGTTACTAGTTTTGGAAAAATTTCAAAATTTTCTATTCCATTTTCTGCGCCACGAGTGTCACACTGTTGTAGGATAAGCGGTTAGGTATAACATAATTTTTTAACAAAGCTTATTACTCCAAAAAGAGAAAATATTACTAATTCCATCCAAATTAGGATAAAATTACATTAGTACCTACACCAATAGTTTTGAATGGTGCCTTTAACACTAGATTTACGGAGTCAATTTGACTCAATCAAAATTTGATTACTACATATATAATATATTGGTTGGTTAATTTTTTAGTAATAAATCTTTCATTTCAATTGATTTGGAACTATTTTCTTTGCAAAAGATTTCAATTTTCTTGTATGATTCAAATTGGCTCACTTCAGAAAAATAGGTATATCCATATCCGTAAATCTAGTGTTAAAGTAACTATCGAGTGTTAACAATATATTAGTTCGTCTGCAGTAATTACAATCGTGACAACCGTTTAGAAGTGCACAGTAGATCTGACATCTATCGCTGAAAAAAAATCTGAAGTAAACGTTTCTCGAACGAGAAATCGATCTCTTTATCGCCTTTAAAAAAACTCTCCCTTTCACTGTCTCGCAGAGAGCCGGTATACACGCGTTCCTGTCTATTCTCTTCGCTGATCTTTCTTCCCATCGTTTGGGCATTCTCTCGATCTCAAAGAGATTCCATCTTTCTCTTATGAAATGACTTTCTCCCTGGAGCGTGTGCGAACAGCGAGAATTTTCCTGTGCTCGATGATTCTTCATTCGCAACACCGCGCCCAATTTCCCGATGTTAAAAGCGCGTGCAATTATCAATCGTTCGTTTGAAGAGATGTTATACTTGGAGGAGGCGTTAAAAAGGAGGTCGGCTACACCTTTCTCTCCTCGCAAGAAGAACATTCTTTTGAGGCGCGGTTGGCCGATTGATCTCACTTGTTCGGAGAGAAAGAGACAGAGAAAATAGTTTACCGCAGAGGTTCTTTGATAATTTCGAGGGGACACTATAAATAAACTCAGTCGATCGTAATTTATGAGTTTGGCGTCAAAACGTATGTTAAAATTGTTGAAAGAGAATTCCACTTTGATAATTATTTAACGGATATCCGTACGGTAATAAACTGAAATTATGTTGTAAGAAAACTCGTTTGAACTTTTGACCGTAACATAAATCTTATGAGTTTTCATGGGCAGTGAAGCAGAAATCTATATTGGGGAATTCAAATTTCCGAAAAATTGCAGTAAAGCTGGTAATCAAATTCATATTTGTAATCAGCTTAAAGTTCATCTAATTCATCGATTTATTACGCTCTATATCAACGCTGTTCAATTTCTATCAAAACGTGGGCCCGATTTTCTCCTAATACTTGTGAACGAATTAAAAACAATATTATAGAAAATATTAAAAAATTTGTTATTGTTTAATTTATAATGTGCCAAAAACTAATTTTTTGTTAAGCTCATACAACAATATACTAGCAATACTATGTGAGATCAAATGACCGGTTCAATGGAATGAAAATATTTCAACATTTTGTATTATTAATTACAATCTGCTTTCTGTGTTGCACTCTACAGCAATTTGAAAATCTTTTGCATTCCTTTCTCAAAAGTGTCACCAATATTAATATACATAACCGGTCAAACGTCTGACTACAGTAAATATGCGAATATATAACGTGTCGATATGGTTAGTCGTTAAAAAAAATTGATATAAATTAATGCAACGATTTCCTACATTTCAAATTCCATTTGTACTTGAAAGGCGCAATTGTGAGTGCTCATTTTGTGAAGGAACATATATATTATGTCTTTTATGATCTCTTTGAGCCCTTGGGCACGACGAGGCGTTTATACTTCATAGAACTGTATACATGTATCAGCTTCTCAACTGTATCTTCAACCCAGAGAACCTTTCGAGGAGACTCAAGACACTCGAGTCTGTTGTCAAAAACGTGGCCTCGTCGTACGAAAATACGGCTAAGATCGACGTCTGCGATTACTTCATTCTGAATGAATAGAAAGGTGCAATTCGAGTGGAAAAAGAATAAAAAATCATATGGAACTACACCCCTTATGGTAGAATGCTTCCTAATGATCGGGAGGAAACTGAAGTTGTGGTGACTATAGTCACCTACTATCAGACGTTTGTACTGGTCTATGAGTGAATATAGTCGTCCATCGCCAGACGTAGACTCTGGCCTATCAGTGAATATAGTCGTCCAATGTCAGATGTTGGCTCTGGCCTATCAGTGAATATAGTCGTCCATTGTCAGACTTAGACTCTGGTCTATCAATCAATATAGTCGCCGATCGCCAGACGTATGCTCTGGCCTATCAGTGAATATAGTCGTCCATTGTCAGATGTTGGCTCCGGTCTATCAGTCAATAAATATAGTCTCGCCAGTAAATATAGTCGTCCATCGTCAGAATTTCCCTGCGTCCTACTAGTGGTTATTAGTCATCTATCGCCAGACGTTTGTACTGGCCGATCAGTGAATATAGTCGTAGATTATGAGATGTTGGCTCTAGCGTATCAGTGAATACAGTCACCCATCGTCAGACGTTAGCTCCGGCCTATCAGTCAATAAGGTTGCCCATTGTTAGACGTCTAGTCTGACTCGCCAGTAAATATAGTCGCCCATCGTCAGACTTTCCCTGCGTCCTACTAGTGGTTATTAGTCATCTATCGCCAGACGTTTGTACCGAACGATCAGTGAATATAGTCATCCATCGTCAGACGTTGGCTCCGGCCTATCAGTGAAATAGTCATTCGTCGTCAGACCAAGGCCCAGTGTATCAGTGCATATAGTCGTCCATCGTCAGACGTTGGCTCCGGCTAACAGTGAATAAGGTTGCCCATTGTTAGACGTCTACTCTGACTCGCCAGTAAATATAGTCGCCCATCGTCAGACTTTCGCTGCATCCTTCTACTTATTATAGTCACCTATTGCCAGACGCTTCGCCTGGCTTCCTAATAAATATACTTCCTTATCATCACACATCTTCCTTCTCTTATCAATGATAATAATTGCCTATTATCGGCCACGCGCTTTGTTCTGCCTGTGATAGAGTTTCAAAGGGAAAACATCTCGGTGCATTTGATTGTCGAGCCTAAGCAGAGTGCAGTCCAACGCACTAGTTAATTTATTCGCGTGTTTCCTTCGGTCAGAAACGAAAGACATGCGTCGACTCGAATGTGAACCGTGCGTAACCCGATCGAGGAAACGACACGCGAAAATGCCAGATTGGCGGCCTTCGGAATTTCATGCTCTACTTGTATCTTTGCACTATCTATCCTATCCCCTCCGGTATCTCGCGTACTTTCGTTTCTTGTCTCGAGAGGGTGCATGTTACTGTATCCGTGAGGAAAAGCTGCGGATATCGGGCACTTCAATTAAACTTTACGGTGCATATCGTGAGACGTTAGTTCTGATGTATGAAACTTTGAAATGTTCCTTCTTATTCTACATATACTAACTGATAATACAGATTTTTAAATTATTCGAGAGTTGTTCTAATGATAACTATTTAGGTTGAAATGTAAAGTTTAAACTCGAGAATGTGGTTGAGAAAGGTATCATGCACGGTTTGAAGGCCGATTCAATGGAATAAAAATACAAATGTAACTTTTTCTACTTTTGACTAATTGTAAGACTTGGTTTCTTCGTTTCTTAGTAAATTGAGCTGCACCTCTTTTGGAAAAATATGATAATTATTTAGTAGCCGGTCAAATGACCTCCAAGAATAGACGATGAATGGTAAATGATACTATTACATGATAAAGAATAATAATGATCTTGTAAATTGACTTTCAACTGATGGAACTATTATCATGATACGGAGAGAAAATGACTTTGCAATCTTCTACTGAAAGCTTTCATTGAGCTCGACATTGAAAATAAGGATACGTATGATCCGCCTTGAGATGTGCAACAAAATGTTTTCTAACATTACGTATATTCATACAATCACTTCTAAATTTGATTATCTTCGAGAGAAATCAAGCAATGCATCGTTTCATTCACAATTTATAAAAGTGTAATCAGGAACTACGAAATTAGGAACGCTTTACTCCTATTATCGTTTTCCTACGTTTGTTTGATTTGCTATCCCTATAACTGCACTTTCTCCGACACTTTCGATCCGCTCAGTTTGATGAAAGATTAGAATATTTAACGAGCGCCAATATTCACGCTCTTTGCGGCCATAACATTTTATATTCTCCATGAATGTTGCAAACGTCAGAGAAAATAAAGTTGAAAACGATCATACTGTCATCTGAACGTATCAACATAAAAATTAGCATTCCCCATGAAATTGGGTTAAGCGTTATTCCACCATATCGGTTACAATCTGACAAACAATGTATTGCAAGGGATCAGAAACAAGTCACTTGAGGGGAAATCGCACTGCGAGACAAAGAGAGAAAAGATCGTGAAAATCGAAACATTGACGTACGCACGATATTTTTATTATCAGATTGGTAGACACCAATTTTACCTACTTCAATGAATGTGAATAGCTACGACTATCAATTAAGAGGACAGCAGACATATAGAATAGAAAGAGACAGGTAGTGCGAGAGCAGTTTCCCCATACGTCCCAAGTGACTTCTTTCTGATCCCTTCCTATAATTATATTCTAACGATGTATCATTTAATAAATATTTATTTATATCTAAATTCTCCATAAAATAAGTAACCTGGAGGAACATTTTAACTGATCGAACTTTCTCACGTTTCTTCTACCATCGGTCAAATTCGATTGCCGCGTTCTCCACTTCTCCATGGAGTCAACGTCTCATCTGTACCACTTAAGCACACATTCAACGTCACAGACTTTCTTTCTGCGACCCCACCTTTACTTTCGCCTTCGGACTTTTCGGTTCCCACCTGAGACCGGATCGAGATCTCTTCACATCTTGGTCAAAGACTCGAGTTCCATCGGGTGAAACTAATAATACTTCGACTAGCCAAAATGGAACGTGAGAATTGTTCTGGGGAAAACGACAAAGTAGTTTCGAATTACAGTTTCGATTCCTGATTAAATAAAAAATGTAACGTTACCGTCATTCGATTAGGTATCGAATTGCAAGTAGTAAACATTTATACGAAGCTAGTAGAGCAATGACGTCGACCGCCACCTAACTTGGATCGAAAGTCTCCTTTCGTTTCTTCTTTTCGCAATAATTTTTATTAATTACAGTAGAAATAGCTGTATTAATTTCATATTAATTGCTGTGCTCATTTTGTCGGGCAATTAAAGTCTTAGGAGAATGCGGAACTATTGGGGCTGTAACATTCTAAATTATAATTTGAGAAAGATATGGTTTCTTCAATGTTTTAGCGTAGTCATTGACATTTCTACTGATAAATAGATCATTACATTAATTTTACAAGCTTCTGGGTTAAGTCTGAGTTAGGATCATCAAATTAAGTAACAATTTAGTAAAACTCCCATTTGATTGTCCGAGACTTTAATTCCATTATTACCATAGACTCCGTTAAATCGTCCACCATCGGATACTTTTATAAGAACGATCTTTAGAGAATTACGTTTCACAATGAATAGAATTTAACAGAAGTTGGAAAATTTACAAACCTCTATAGTTCTGGACAATTAAACCACTGAAGATATCATTAATAGTTTAGGTAAAATTTCCCAAAGGTAACAACAGAAACTTGAATACAGATGCACTAATTGAGAGGCAACCCCTTGACACCACACTCAGCGTGACCCCATAGGAACTATCTCTAATTCTCCTTTAGTAAGAGCCTGGAACACCTACAAACTGATCCAGAGCACGAATCTTCCTATATTACCTCTGGGAAATTTTTCTTACACGTTGTGCACGTCATAACTTAGTTTGAAACCCATATAAAACTATATACCTTTAGCGATATAATCGTACCAGTCGAAATTGAAAATAAAATGGATGAATCAAAAGGAGAAATATTTTCCCTAATACTGGGTTACATCATGTTGAGAGAAATATATAAAGACAATAACTCAGAGGTATCATGTGCAAGCTCAATGATATTTTAATTTACATTAAGTCCTTTTAGATTGCGATTTGGCAGCCTCGACCAGTCGCTATCGCAATAAACAATTTTCTATTGGACCGTTGCATAAACTGGCAATTACGTGTCTAATTATGGTGAACGCTTTCTACCACGGATATGGATATTGTAATAAGAGTCGTCTTTACGCAATATAAACAGTCTGCAGAATTCCAGACGTGTAATTACGACGAATTCATCGACGAACTTTTAACAAAGGAAGAGTAATGGGAAAATTGAAAAGGAATCGTTGTGGTCCGCCTTATCGCCGCCGCAAATCTTCATTGTCTATTAAACTGCGTTGTACGCGTAACGAGGGGATAGTCCAACCTCTCTTTCCAGCTACAAATTTACTTCCGCCGACGATATTTCTTTCTATTTCAACGAAAATTGCATTTTCTGATTGCTCAAGATATAATATTATAGCCTCTCCCTCTCTCGCGGTGTTTCTAATCGTGACAAAAATGTATTTCACGTTTTACGATGCGGCGTAAACGTCAACCGTGAAATAAGGAAGTTTTCTAGAATTTTCTAAACCTTAACATTAACCTACAATTCGCTCATGTCGAATACACGACTACAAAGAAAAAGAAACGTCTCTGGTAACCTCGATATGTTAGTTTTTTTTTTAAATAATTCTCCATGTATTTATTTTCTAAGAGAAAAAAAACTTATCGGTACTTCTTGCAATTATATAACGTTATTCAGTGAAATTATCTTCTCCAATTGGATTTTACGAAGACGAAGCAATTAACAAGGAATAATGAATTCTTCTTGTTCTTTTTTCCCGTGAAATAAATGGCACGCGATTAAGAAATTGAAGAACCGCGAGTACGGAACACTTTGGTTTTTCTTTCTTCTTCGTCCGCGCTAAACTCTCGATCAAATCTATTGTCGTTGAAATTTCTGCTTAACTGGGAACCGTAAGGGACAAAAGGAAGCACGATTTCTTTTTTTCTTTCTCGTAGATTCTTTTCGGTATCCTCTTCCACCCTCTCTTTTACGCTTCACGTCTCCATTTTATTTCCACGAAAGATGCTGTCCCTCTTTTATCCAGGTTAAGTGTCCAACGTAAAACGAGGATCGGTTCGTATATGTTGCTACCGATAATTTAAAACGAGATTTTACGTTGTTTTATTGCAACTCAGACGATTTTGGATAAATGTTGAAAATATTAAAAATCAACCATAGAATTTTACATAATTCTAAGACACTCATTTTGCAGTTTACGTTATGTCCTACGATTTCATTGACGACCTATGTTTTTAAGTAAATTATTCAAATAAAAATATAGAAATTAGTTCAAAATAAATTCTTAATTTTAATATAAATTGAATATTTAATATAACTCGAGCTAGATTCTAAATTAAACATAAATTCGTCGTTTCTTCAATTTCGAGATATTCTATTTCTTTTTCTCCGACACGAGTTTGCTTTGACATTGAATCTCAAAGGGTTAATAATCTTAACTATAAAAATGGGCTTAATAAAGGGTTAATAATTTCACAATAAGAACATTCCACATTAATCAGCATCTTAATTAAATACTCTGTGGAATCAGAAGGGAAGGAAACTTTGCCGAATGAATTCATGAATTATTACGATACTGATTAAAAACTTGAAGTTCTCGTGGTAATTATAAATATCAAACGTTCCATTCTTACGTATAGTAGTTTTTACAATTGGGCGTGAAATTCCACGTTTAAAATTCTATCTGATTACTCGTAGCGGAGAAAATTCACGTTGAAAAGTCGAGATCTAATTTGGTTGTGATCTGATTTTTCCCAAGAAGAAAAAAAAAGAGAAAGAAGTGCAGCAAAGCGATCGAAGGAGGAAGACGGTCGGCGACCTCTTGAATTGCGACATAAGGAGCGGAGCTGTTCACACACTGACCCCCATTTCGTTCTCCGCTGGAGAACAGCATCTTACATCTCGAATTTTACGTTACCAACCGATCGTCTATTTCAGCGCTGTCGTTCCTTCAATTTTATCATTATCTCTACAATATATATGGCTATACTATTATTTTTATACTACTATTATTTTTTAAATTATTTTACAATATTTGCCCGTTACTGTAACATTTTTTTTATTAATTCATAATGTTACCTATTCTATTATATTTCAGTTATTTTATTATTAGTTATTTTATTAATTTTGTCTATAAATGAAGTTTTTCAAAAATTACTTTCTCCTGAAGTATGATCATATAATTGAATATTGTTTTCCTTTAAAGGTTATTATTATTTTGTACGGTTTTCAAAAGTTACTTGAATGTTGCATAGTATAATTATAGGAGAATATTTTATTTTATTCGTCGATGTTTAATGACATTAATTTAGATATTAATTTAGCACGTTGGAAGGATTAAGATTCAGCTCTGACCTGCTTATTAACTGAAAAAAAGTTTGGCCGCGTTTTCACTGTACTTCGTATCTGTGACTTAAACGTAAGTAATCGCCAATCTCCACGATTACTACGATTTATGGCACGTCTAATAATTCCCCATTAGAGCAAAAGGATTACGAACAAGCAGGAATGTTACTTTCCACCAATTTTTTTTTTATTCTGTACACGCGTGGGTGCAAGTCACACCGATCGTCTATTAATCGTATATACATGCGTGTACATAGAAAGCGTAGATACCGAATCGAAAGGCGATATTTTCCAAATTCCTGAACGTTTATGCAGAATCATTTTCACGTCTTATTTGCATCGTATGCCTTTCACTGCATTAGGATTTACGACCTCTTAAGAAATGTATACCTATTTATCCTAACACCTGGAAACTACTTTTTTAGAATTCATCGTTCAAAGTGCAACTATCCATTTCAAACTAAAAATTAATTCTATTTTTAGTTTTGTAAGAACAATTAAATCTTCTAGAAGCAGCAAAGCATCGTTGCTATAAAATAGCATCTTAGGAATGAGGAAGTATTAAATAAATGAAATGAAAAAGAAAATAGAGATCGAAAGATGAAGACTTTGTCCTTAAAGTTAAAGAATCATTAAATAAGCCATTACAATTGAAAGTGTTACAAATTAGCTTTTTCTTATGTTAAAATATTTTCGAATTTGAGCAAAGCCCTTCACGCCACAACATTTGCTAGCTGAAACTATTTAAATGAAATCCTGAGGACGCTTCATTCTATTTACATTGTCATTTGAAATACAAAAAGGGGAGACCCATATTTAGCAAAAACTTAAAGACACTTTTTTCCAAAACGAAGTTATACCACTTTCAAAAATAACGGCTCAAAAATTCGAATTCCTATATCTCTCAAAAATCGACATTAATTATCTCCAATTAAATCTTGCATCAACATGACCCCCTTAATAAACCATAGTTTAAATCCAACGAGATGATTACACGTTCCCGGCGTATCACTTGAAACTCACCATGGTGAAGGGTTCGATTTCTCTGTTCGCGATATTGGCTCTTAATTCACTCCTCTTCGAAACAACTAATCTCACGATCCTGGTACTTTATTGTTCGTATCGGTTGCACTTTCTCACATCGCACCACGAACGATCCATGTCCCCGTGCCCCGTGCCTCTTTGACCTTACTTTGCCGCTCCACTTATGGGATTGCTCTTCTTCGGGAGTCAACTTCCTGGAGGACGTTGTCGCGAGACCTCGTCGCGGGGGATGCGTTTCTTTCGCACGATACTTTTATCGCGTGGTTTAGTCGTAATGCGCGCACGAGCTTAGGATCACGAACAGTTTGAAGGGGCTCACCCAGAATGGAGAGGCTATATAGATATCCCCTCCAGGAGGCTACGGGACTCGCCATAAAGGAACACCGGCGAACCGTGATCCAGGAGAAAGCCTCTCCTTCGATTGGACCCTCGGACCGGTACCGAGACAATTCCAAGTGCATGTCTCTTTCGAGCTGATACTGTCTTTGTGGAGTATGCATCGGTAAAGGTTATGAAAGTAAGGGGCTGGTGGTTGCTAGAGAAATTCTTTTCTTTTTACATTTTTTGGATCTAACTTCTACGGTCATTTTGTTGGGGGATAAAAATTTTGGAGAGTGCAATTAATGACTTGTTTTTTTATCGATGTGTATTCTTGTGTCTAAGGTCCTCAGAGGGTCAGAATTTAACAGTAATGGTACTGTCTGATAACTGAAAGATGGCTAGTGAGCAACGAAACCTGCCGTTTTGAAACGCTTATACATATCATTTCGTTTTTGGAACTTTCAAACTCAGTTTTCTAAACTATACCCTCCGCATAGTTGATTATTTTAGGAGGCCGGGTTTCGGAATTCCAAAAACCAAATGGCGGGAATAGGCGGATGAAAATAAGAGGCTTCGTCGTTCCCTAGCCATATTTCAGTTGTCGGAATATATTGAGACTTATGTGTACGTATTCTTATTATAAGTCTTTTGACTAGGCATGAAATATAGGTAATAGTTTTATGGAAGAAACACAGAAGATGTCGACTTAATGCAGAGAGCAATTTAACAATCTGTCTTTACTCAATAATACGAGAAATTACATACTTTCATTTCGTTAAACCGGTCATTTGATCGCGGTTAGTGTTAAATTTACTTCTTTGGGAGGTTCAGAATGGGACACTTAATAGTAGGCCATAAGTAAAATGACCACAAAAGAATGATTACCTGCACTCCCCTTAAATTTTCGAGACACATATTAGTTATGGTAATTTCTCTATAGGACTGTGATGAGGAAGGGGGCGAAGAATCAAAGTCGCAATCACTGGGCTAAAGTTCTATTCCTCCTCCACCAGCTTTGACAAATTTTTCCTTAGTTAATTTAGAATAAATAATAGTTTCCATGGTCACCCAGGAATCTGTCCACCTCTTGTAATAAAGATGCACAGATACAGACTTCATGCACCCGGAATACCTGAGTCATAGAAACAAATACGTACACGTTAAGGGGGCAACAATGGTACAATACTACACTACACAAGCAGAGTAGACATTCTAGATTTTTCCATCGCCCATTTTGGTTGTCGGATCGAGCGTTAAGTAGCTGGGTAATGGATTCAGACATAAGGGATGTTAATGTAGCGTATTGCCAAATGGGCGTAGGCAGCATTAGTCTGGGACGCCTACGGGTGTCTTGACTTTGTATCATAGCCTTGGTTACTTGCAATTCAACTAAATGACTGGGTCCTAGGCGAATTAACCGTCGGAGTTAAAGTCGAAAAAGTTCAAAACAGGAAAGAGAACGCACGATACTATATGCTTCGTAACCATGATACACAAGCATGAATAACGTAACGCATTGATCAAACGTTATAATCTAATAGAGCATGACACACCGTTACTAGTCGATTTCGAAGCACAGCTTATAGTTAATTACAATTAACACCGTTTTTATACACTACGTAGTCGTGCCTCGAGAAAATATACTAGGAAAATAGTTCGCCAATTATTCTGAGTCGCTCATAAAGAATGGTTAATTGTGCTGAGATGTTCGAGTCAATTAAGCAATATCTGAGTAAATTATTGTTGCATATGTAGCTTTATTTTGTATTTTTAGTTCTATCCCAAAGTTTTATCAACAATTGGTTTTTATCAATCCGGAATTGCAAAATTGGCACACTAGATGGAAAACGGTTGTTGTAGATAAGGACTTGGTGCTTTATTTGTTTGAATTTAATATAAAAACACGAAATTACTTTCCGCTCCCCTAATACAAGGAATTTTTGTAGAGTAAAGAAACGATTCAGTTGTATAATAAACATTTTCACAGACGAAACAGTAGGTATGTGCATAAATTCGAGTTACACGAAGCCGTAAAAAATTGTGATTTTTGTTTTCCAGCTTGAATATACGTGAACTTTACTTTAATGCCGCAATCTATTTTAATGTTTCGTGAAACATATGAAACGCAGATATGCACTGTGTTATGTGTAAAGTCTGTCTTATTGTTTGTTAAAAAAATATTATTTATTGTACAATTGCATGACGATATTTTTCTGTGGGAAATATTGTGGGCGAAAGAACGGCAAGATCGAACAGTTGCTGCATCGATTGCTCTACGACAATACCGTACCAGATTGTATTTGTGAAATGATGCGAACAAAATGGGAAGAACAGGGGGAGGGCAGATTTTTCGACCGATGTAATCTCTATATGCATACATGCACATTCGAGCGGCAAAAATTACGAGTATCCGGTCCGAATGCAAATTGGGTTTATCAAGAGTTTCGTCTCGGAATCAGTGCACCATAGAAACTGCCTAAAATATTATAAAAAGTGCTGGAACAATGATTTTTCATTCTAAGGTGCGCATTTTTGCATCGAAGAGAAATCCTCGAAAAATCTTCTTTTGGTTATAGCGAGAAAACAAACCGTGCAAAAATTATATTTCATTGACAGTTAAGACTTCAAAGACTCCATTAACGAAAGAGATATTAAAACTTTTGAAAAACGAACAAGCTATGATTTTTCAAAATCCTGGAAGTCGAGCTTTAGAATCCGCTGCACACTTGAGCGAGATAGCCGTGGGACCAAGCTTTGGTTTCGTATTTCTCGGCTTCTATTGGTCGCAATTCATCAAGTTTCTTTTTGTTCTGCGGCTTTTGTACACTTTCATATGCCTTCAAACTCAAAAATCTCAAAACATTTCGTAAAATCGTTATCAAGGAACAAATTTTCTCGAACTACTAAAAATAAATGGGTCGAGGGACATTTTTGCAATCTTGCATATGGAAAGTTCATGATACAAGGGATCGAACGGCACAAGGTTCATTAAAATACAATGAAATATGAGCGAAATCTGAGCCTCCAAAAGAGATGTCCTTGAGACCATTACGGAGACTAGTAAAAGTAGTTTCTTTAAAGTTTGCACAACGAAAAACTGGCTTCAAAAACGTTTAACAAGCGAGGGAGAATCAAATTTCAAAGTTTACATAGCGAAAAACTGACTTTAAAAATGTTTAACAATCGAGGAAGAATCAAATTTTACATCCAAACAATTCTACAACGAACTGCAACGCTTCTTTCGTCATCGTTCCAATAATAACAATCTATCTGCACTTATCCATGCTACTTAGCCCCCCTAATTCCACACTGGCCATAATCCTTCCAACAAATTACCCAAATACATGTAATCCTCAATAATTCTACTAAACTCATCGTCACCTTACTTCTAAGACATCGAACAATAATATTTAAAAATTCTCCACCAGGAAACAGACTTTGAACTCGGTTCCCCTAATTCAGAATCTGTTCCTTTAACTCCACACCCTCCACAGATCTCACCATCTACGATTACAACTTCTCCAGTAACATACACGTAACATTACATAACTTCAGGAATGACAAGACCTCGCATTTCAATCAGAACTCGTCCAATCAACCATAATCTCTCCCATTCTCAACTACAATCGTTCGAATTCGCAAGAAAATTCTGTACTACTGGAATACAAAGGAGATCCAACTGTTCCATCGGAAACTGGCCGTTGCGTTTGCACATTTCCTTGGTGAATTTGCATAGTGAAAGATCTTCATTACAATCTCCGATGAACGAGTGTACATCACGTACGACTTTTGCAGTGTGAGATTGCATTGGCATTCGTACGGTGTACCAGCGAATTTAAGCCTGATCCAGAATACGTTATGGCTTACTTACTTATGGCGAGTCGAGGGGATCCAGAGAAGTGAGAGGCGACCGACGTGTGTGCGTTCTATTCGTCTTATGCAACTTCTGATAGGTATCCTGGGTCAGCCAGTTCGTCGACTCTTACTGGTGTTTATATTACGATTGTGTTGGTGGGAAAAAAACAATCTCTCTTGTGAGATAATTGATTATTACACAGCATTGTTGCGGGTAAACTGTTCGACGGTCAAGGAGATAAAGATGATGTTTGAGAGATTAATTTAATATCTTTCTTTCTTTCGTATTTCTTCAATTCTAATAGTTATAATTAGACTGCGGATGTTTATGCAAATTTCGAGTTTCACAAATGCAGGTAAAACAGGAAAACCTATCTAGGGATTTATTGCACTTAATAAATATTACAACAAATACCATACATTGGATATTTTAGATATATTTTTGTATTATGTTCTTTTTGTATATTTTAGCCGTATTTAATTTGTCATAAATGCATATAAATCCGCAGTCTAGTTATAATGATGCCGTTTTTGATTTGTTATTTTTGGTGAGTGGAATCACTTTGGTTGTAATAGATGAAATAATTATTTAGGAACTATTTTACAATTTCCACGGGTGGTGGAGAAGGATTTGGATTTGGGTCTTCAACTCTCATTTGTTCTTTTAAGAATGTTAGACTGAAGTTCCTGGAATACTTCTCGATGTGTAATCTATTTTCTATTAAGGAACAAGGTTTTCCTTTTACTTTTCACTTGATTTGGGTCGAAAAAGTTCCCAGGGACGGATGAATGTTAACGGCTTACGCATTATAGTACTTTAATACATCTTGAGAGTATCTTCTTTCGTTGCTTGTATTGTAAAAGTGTGTTGATTATCAATTTGAGTAGCAAGGAGGTTAAAATATATTTGATATGTCAATAGAAATTTCTCGTTATACTTCAGAAATATTGAAATGATTAATTTAAGCATCAAACAGGGCAAGATAAGTTCTCGGTAGTCTCTAAAGATTAATAGAAGTATCTTGATTCATTTCCTTCCTTCATCATGGTTTCTTGTGCAAAGAACTTTTCCCGACTTGAAGGAGATTGCTTGTAAGAAATAGCACGTCGAACATTCGATCGTGACGACTATCATTTGATTAATTTCTACTGGAATTTCTATCCGCGATGATGTTTGATCGATATTAATGAAATGTTTACTGACAATTCCACGTTAAGTTACAAAATATTAGAAAATGATAAAATCAATCATGTCGATTTTCTTAGAGTGGTGCAAAAATGGCAGCAAGTTTTCACGTCGGCAAGAAATCGTATAACGATGAATCGATACTGAAACGAGCAGAAGAAGTAGCCGAGATCATCGGATGTTCGCGTTTGACGCAACACGTGTATTGCCTTCTGTGGAAGTCCGAAGTCATTATCTCACTTTTTACTTACAGCCGTTTATTCCCTCGACGTTTGACTTTTCACTGAAACTGAAATTCCATCGTCAGTACAATGAGACTCGAAGTTGTTGGGAAATTAAGTAAAGTATCGAAGGAAATAATGAAAGTAACATAGAACTCTGTCGCAATAACGGGACGCATAAAATTTGCTGTTATTTAATTTAAACATTGACAGTTAGTAATCTATATTTGCTATTTTTTATACTAGAAATACCTTAGAAATAAGCAAATCAAAAGATAGAAAAGATGGTTAATCTACTTGTGCCACGTAGAATACCCACTCTATGGCTCCGCCATAAACTTAGAAAATTTATAAAAAATTAGGAACCAAACATGGTGTCTTACTAGTTCTAGTGTTGAAGGAAAAGGCAAATTTTTGAGTTAACCCGAGAAGTTTTAGCTTCGAGCTGGTTTAGAAAAATACTTAAGTTGCAAAAAAAAGGAAACAAAGCAAAATCAATTGGAATTATATTCAAGGTTTTTAACTATCCATAAGGTTCTCCTATCATATTTGACAACTAATGAACAGCTACTTTTCATTTTTCTCTCATAAACTCAATTGCGTTCGATTCTTCCGTAAGATATGTGAGTTTCCCTCTTTTGATTGGACCGAGTTGGGCTCTGTGGCTTATCTTACGAAAGATAAAGCTAAGAAACATACAATGAAGAGAGCCCGAAGGAGGACGAGGCGAATCCTCGAATTCAATGCCCGGATACACGGCATGCTGATGATTGCATGACTCGAGGGCTCGCTTAGTCCCACGTACTTGAGCTGTCGGCCGTTAGATATCTGGAAAAATATCCCGGTGTACCCGAAAAAGATTCAGGGATGAAAACTTGTTAACTTGCCCATTCCATTTTCATCCCTTCTACTACTTTTTCTACGTTAATTCCTTCCAATAACTGATATCGACACTTTTAATTAGAATATGCATTCTAATAGGGTCCCCAAATCACTGAGAATGTAATCTATTAAATGATAATTTTGAGAGAAATTTTGGATGTTGACGATATAATCTAGTAAATAATGATTTTGAGAAAAAACTCTCGAAATTAACACTATTCCTACCACGATTTTCTGTATACCTATTTCGTCCAAAAGGTGTCATTTGACACCTTCTCGTTTGAATGCAAATAATTGCCAAAACTGTTGAGATTTCAAATTATCAGTTAAATGTAGATAATTCGAGGAATATATTTATTGATACATTAACGTGTATTTATTAGAAATTATTTAATCAGCTTACAAATTCTAGCAGTGGTGTGCAGCTAGTTGTAAAGTCACTGGAGCGGTGTACGCTAAAATGTAACATGGCGGGAAATAAGCGAATATCAAAGTTATGCCGTAATTCCTGTATTTTCTGTTACAACTGAAATAGGGATTCTCTAATCTGATTATAATTAATATGGTGCTGCAAAATGGTGTTAATATTTATATGTTAAATGGTTTAAAATTAAGCACTGTCATGAAATCCTTAAAGTGTCAAAAGACACTTCATGGTAGAAATAAGTATAGGTACCATGTGCATATTTTTAGATCTAAGTTGTGCTGGTGGAAAATGATATTGCTGAATTAATTTACCAACTACTGTATGAAAAGTCAACAAATTAATTGTGGAGAAATGATTTAACTTAGAGAGTAATATTAAGTTAAAATTTGGAAGATGTCTTTTGACACCTCTTGGTAGATATAGAGTTAATTTTATAATCTATTAAAGAATAATTTTGAGAGAAGTTTTTGGAAGTTGATGAAGGTTTGCATTCTTATACTATTAAATTGTATGTAAGTGGGAAATAGTTTCAAAAATAAATAAAAAAAGAGACCACTTGGGGCCACTAAGATGGTGCAAGTAGCATAATCCCCTTGGTTCAGTCCTGTTCGGTTCATAGGGCCCCACAAGTTGACCATTTCTACATGATACATAGAGATGCCTACTGTATTATTATGTTACACAATAAGTGAAGAATTAGTATAGTCTCTAATCTTTCAAACATTCCCAATTATCAAAGTTTAATCACTTCTCATAAACTAACAAGCATGTAATCACACATCTTATACCAGAACAATTAATACTTTCGCCAAATACATACACTAATAATATACTATTATGAAAAACTGTAAGCACCTTAAGCTATTTTAATTCCTATCAAGGCAGAATGCCTGATACGAAACCACTTAATAAATCAATGTTTATCAACTCACTACGCGCGGCAACCTCGATAATAATATCCTTCTAAAATAAACGCTCTTCGACACACGTCGTTGCAACGCGTTACGAAGTTAGAACGAAAAAAGAGGTGTTTCCTCGGTAGCTGCATGTAAAAACATTACAACTCAAGCAACGTGATCCTAACGAGAAGGACTTTTATTTTCATGTTTTCTTTCCAACGTACCGGAAAGGAATACTTTTCACATCCATAGCCACCTGCTCGAGGGATATAAATTTGAAATTCTACTACCTCTTCCTACTTTTCATTAACGCGACTATCAAAACATTCTCAAACTTCTTCCTTTCCATTCCTGTCTCTCCTTAATGTTGTCCACTAATGTAGCCATGCATACGTGACCATATTATCGTGCAGAATAGCACCTA
The DNA here is from genome assembly GCA_910591515.1 of Cerceris rybyensis. Classification (NCBI taxonomy): domain Eukaryota; kingdom Metazoa; phylum Arthropoda; class Insecta; order Hymenoptera; family Crabronidae; genus Cerceris; species Cerceris rybyensis. Next base: position 16,272,957 of record OU342790.1, read on the forward strand.
ATGTACACCTACGGATGTTTATACGTGTGCGTAAATGTGGATGTAGACCACACGTTGAAAATCGTGCGAATTTTTCTACATTGCACCAGTGAAAGGGAAAGATACTTCCAGTCGTCGAGGCCTAGATATTCAAGATCTGTCCGTCGTGTATCCTTCGTTTTACATTCAGCGCAACGCTCCTATGTATATTACTTCGTACCGGTATTGATCATACGTTAAATTGTCCGCGAAAATACCTCTTTTTCTCCTGCACTTCCGCCTGGTCCGGATACAAGTTGTAATGGAGGAAACACATGTCGAGGTTTCACATTTGCAATTGATTGTTTCATGATTTTAGAGGAAATGGATTTCAACGGGGATTGTATGAAATTGGTAAAATTGGTGATTGTAATAATTCTGATGTTTGTAATAGATATGGGTTGGTAACGTTGGTTTGATTAAGTGTGAATTTGGTTTGAATTAGATCTGATTTCGGTCTGGTTTAAGTTTTGATGATTTGAAACACGTATAAAGTAAGTTTTGGGTTGGGTCTGAGTTACTTTGAATCAGTTTTTGTTAATTGAGAAATGAGCTTTGGTTTTGTGGATAAAGAATATTTTCTTATTTATATGAATATTTTTTATTATTCGGTATTATAATATTTTAATAAGAAATGGTTGCTTTTGTTGGCTGCTGTTGGTTAGTTATGGTGAACCAAAAATACAATTTTAAGGATGACTTTTGTAACTGGAAGTATCTTTTTGTTGAAAAGGGTGATGTTTGTTTTAGAGAGGATTTGTGTTACCACAGTGTTTCATTAAAATCAGAATTTTCGGAATGAGGAACATTCTCGTTTCAAAATGGAGGTTGACCCCTTGAGGCAGGAAGTTCTGTATAGTTCAATTGAATACTTTAAGTTCCTACAAAATTTCATTAAAATCTGAATTCCCTGGTTAGAATATATCCCTTTTAATGTCAAAATTGAAGATAGCCCACCACGAAAATAACAGAAACTTCCCCGTATTCTCTCCTACCGCTTTATATTCGTCGAGTCTCGCCGAAAAACATCCCCTTTAATTTGAAAACTGAAGGTAATCCTCCAAACTCGAAACTTCTTTCAACTCTTCTCTTAAATATCTTCAGCAACTTACAAATTTTCATAAAAATCCCGATTCTCAACTGACAAAACTTTCCTTCACCGACTATCTTGAAAATGACTCTCTATATAAAAAATATTAATATTTCCCTTATTTAAACTTTTCCACTTTTCACAAACAAAACGTTCTCCTTTATTTCAGAATCACACATTACTATCCAACGTAGAAAGTCCTCTAGACTTTTCTCTCGCCGAATATTCCTCAATGTCCTCAATGTAAGCGTATGATTTACTTGCACGAGATAAAACGTATTGTAAATTTCTCTTACTTTCACCCTTAGCCAAGCAGCCGTTGGTACGAATTTTATTGCGAATCTGCATCGACGTTTGTCGAAAGAAGTTTAGCGATTAGAGCGGATCACCGGGTGTCCTTGCGAAACTGGATCAAGTGGCTGTTCGTGGATATCCTTTTTTTTTCCTTTCCGTTGCGATTTAGTCGCAAGTCCACGTACCTCTCGTTACGTTCATTACGTTCTGGTAATTGTAAATCAATTGTCTTCGACTCTTTCCCCTTGAAACTGTGCCACTCGAGATGGTTTAACGTTCCTTTCCAAGGAATCTGTGGCGTCATACTTTTCAGGTCGTTTGGTGTGCACAGATTGGACTGGGATTCATTTTCGAGGAAAGAATAGGTGATTGTTGAAGATGGAATAGTTTTGGGGTAATTGTGACTTCGAATAGGAATATTTTGAAGGGTTCGAATTCATGTAGTTATTGTTTCAATGTGTAATTAATTGTAGGCTCGTTGAATTAATTGTATCTTATTGTTAGTTGAACTTGCTGTTGTGTTATATTAGGGGGACCGGAAAGTAACGTCGCACAGCGGTCGATTTCGCCGAAATCCTGGCCAAAACCCTAAGGAGTTTTTCAATTTAGCTGAAAATTGGTATATTAGTATTATTTCGGTCGCGGATTAAAATCCGAACTCAGAATTTCCAAAAATAAAATGGCGGCTCTAATATGACGGGTGCGAGTATCGAAAAATTGTCGGATCGGCACGAAAATCAGTAGTCTTATGTTTTTCCGGTCGCTGATTAAGAATCCGTACTCAGAATTTTCAAAAAAAAAATGTTGGTGTTTTGGCCAGGATTTCGGCGAAATCGGCCACTGTGCGTCGTTTGTCTAGATATTTTGCTGAAAAACGAATTAATTTTAATCGACCCGCCATTGAAAATTTGCACACTAAATAGGGAAGGGTTGTTGACAACAAGGATGATTACGTCATTCATTGAAAATAAAAAATTGTTACAAATCAATTTTTTTTAATATAAAGCAAAAAATCATTACTTTCCGGCCACCCTAGTATTTCATTTTTAACTGAAATCGCCATTTTTTTTAGGACTGCATAGATTTAATAATTTTATTTGACTTTTGTTAGGTCATATTTTAAAAAACTTTTTCAGAAGTAATGGGAATGTTGAGTCCCACTTAATTTATTCGACTTCGATTGCCTTTTACCGTATGGTTTTTCTTCGATTCAATTTAATTAAAAAATTCTGATCACCATTGAAATTGATTCGACCTAATAAAATCGAAACCAGCAGTATCAAAAACTCACATAAACTATAAGTACCACGTACATAAACCGCATCCAATAAGAAATTTACAGAAGAACCATCGACATCGCACATAAACCATTTTCCTATCATCCTCTAAAAGACAATCGAGACACTTTAAACATCCAATCGCTCCAATTTCTTCGTAGACGCCGTCATAAAAGTGCAAGAACAAAATAAGACTCTATGTCGTAAAGTAAAAGACACCGTAGCGTCGTACCACCTAATTTTCGCAAACGCAATTTCCTTCGCGACACGCGGAAATATGTGACAAAAGACACGAAACGACCAAGAGCTCTTGTTACTCTCTTCTCTCTCGTTAGAAAGCCCGATGTGATTGCGAAAAAAAAATGACAGCGATTCTTTTTCCTCTTTACAGCCTTTCTCTTTCTTCCGTCGATTCCACGATCTTCATCCAACTCGATCGCAGATGTGTTCGAACGAAGTTCTAGAAGTACGATGGATAGTCATCATGAGAAAAGTTAATTGATTGGCGAGACAATAAATTTTTCTACCTCCGACAATATTGTTTTTGAGGCCTCAGAATCGCCGCAGGTGAAAGCGACCCGCCCGTAAGGTAAAATGCATTCCTCTGCATAACGTAGCCAGTCATCCAGCCAGCCCCCTCGTCGTCGTGCTTCTTCTGTGTAATTACTTTAATAATCTCCCTCTGTATCACCATCTTTTCCACTGTCTTCAGAGGTTTCCTTTCCCTCGAGGCATCTGCTGAGACGTCTTCTTTGACTCTGCTAGCATCGACACTGAAACAAGATGGAATTGCTTGTTGTTGAATCTGTTTCTTTCATCTGCAGAGTTTTGTAGACTTACTGGTAGCTAGGAGATAGTTGGAGATAGCTAAAATGTAGCTAGGTGATTTGATATTGATGCCAGTTGCGAGCTGTGGTTGATTAACTTGGGTGTCTTCAGTTTGGGGTGATATAGTGGTGCTGAAGGAGACTTAACGTTTTAGACTGATTTTGTGATTCATAGGTTGGGCGATTCATAGATTTCGTTCTTGGGAATACCAGCAGGTCGGAGCATATTTAGCATGACGTAGTTATTTTTCGTTTAATACAACTTATAATACGTAAGCTGACTTCCACAGCGACTTGTGAATGTCCCCGCTACGGGGACAACGACCGTAATGGGTTAATATGTGGTAATCGGTGAATTTTTTGTCACTTTAACCATATTTTTTTTATATCTTCTCTTTGACGTGTTTAATTTTAGAGTTTTGGATTACCGAGGTTGTAGGATAGTAAGTAAGAATGTAGAACAAATTTTTCAGAGGTGATAGGGGTTAACACATTGCGTACGGCGCTCTGTTTGCGCAACGCACTCCCAGGGTCCGCACATTTTTGAGCGCTTTAGAAACACTTTATACAATGCATATATTCACTTTTTTAATTCGCATTTGGTAGCAGATATTCACATAAAATATTCTTAAATATTACTATATATTTTTATACATCTTTAAAATTTTTATTATTTATTTTACAAGTTTGAATAATCCTTTAGCGTATGATATAGAATGAAGCATTCTATACTAACCGACTGAATTTTACGTTCTCAGAATGTTGACATTCATTTTTTTTGTTAAGAGTAAACAGATACCATTATTTCTATCGAAAATTTCTCTTAACTGGTAAACTACTGGTACCTTTACCTTAATTCTGTAAATTTATCAAAATGGTGAGTCTAAAATAACTATCCAACCCTCTTGTATCAAGAGTAACGTTCTATAACTAGACATATATCAAATCAAAACTCGGAGCCGTTATTTGAAACTCCAATTCTTCATCCAAGTCGCCGTAATGGCACCACTTAACCATAAATTGGTATAATCAACAATCTGTAGGGTGCAGGACAATTGGAGTAATTTTCTTCCTCGTTCGTGTTGCTTGAAATCCGATAAACTCATCGATGAAAGTTTCTACATTGAAGGATGACGCGGTTGACCTCGCCTTATATCATAGATTTCCTTCGACTTCTTTTTTAACAAGAAAGAATTTCCTTCGTCCGTGCGATTTTCTTCCTTCAACTACTTAATCGTTATGTAGGAATCGCCATTCGTTAATCCTTTGTAACATCCAATCATTACAGTCTCGGAGGAAATTGAATTCACTGTCATCTGAATTACTGAGAATGCCTAAGATAATTCCATTACACTGTCTGCAATTATATCATTCTACGATCATTTCCTTCCCTGCAGCGTCATAACGATCTCTTGCAAAGATTTCGCAAACGACGAGTAGAAAATTCCGTTGGATTTCAGAATCGATTAAATTCAATTGAAACGTGTCAATTTGAAATGAATGATGCCGAAGTAATAGAAAAAGTGCCATGAAAATGAAAGGCATGGATGACATAGATGAAATATTCTATAATGAGACTTAACACTAGAACTACCGGCCTCAAATCTATCATGTTTTAATAAATGAAATAAGTACTTTGAAAAAGGGGGAATCAAGCGGCGGAAAATTTGATCGATTGGGTGATTTATGTTTATTGATATAGACGTAAAATATTTATTCTATGACTCTTATGTAAACTTGGAGAATTTTCTGAAAAAATTGTGTACCAGTCATTTTGGCTGGTTTGGTAGTTCTAGAGTTAAATATGTGCCTTTCACGTAAGAATCCTATTTTCTGTTATCACAATCAACCCAATTTTTTCTTAGTAACTATTAGAAAATTACAACAATGTTAACGATCCACTTTAATATCGTCTTTCGAAAACTCCTCTTCTTTTTCTTTCCTTTCGATACTTTCTTATTACCACCTCAGATTTTAAACGGCGCGTAGCTCCTTTCCCATGCAAATTAACGTTTCTATTGGAATGAAACAAGTGGAGCTTTATTCTCGATTGATGGTGCATCGTCATCGAAATTTGAAAGGTAAAATTTTAATTGACTTGCTCCACATGTTAACAGGACAGGGACGAGAAAAAGGAAGGCTACCGCGGCTCTGATGTTCGGTTTCCCGGGTTTTACAGCTACCTCGTCGTTAAACCGTTCCGGTCAATGCAGAAGACTGTACAATGCACCACCTCGATGTATTATTCGTGTAATTCGAGATGCGAATGTCTCTTTTTCGCGTTACAATTATTTGCCTCTGGGACTTTGCGTCTTTTCATCCTTTCTTCTCTTTCTTCTTTCTTCCGTGTTTCCTTTACTCTCACAATCAGTAGTTCCTTTATTATCACGCTATGTCGGAGACAAGAATTCTCGTGGGGTGCACTGAAATCTGAACACTCGCTTTCTCAAGTGTCTGGTAACCATAAACGACGTTATGGTGCGGGATTCATTTTCTTGAGAGAGCTAGATTTGATATGCCCCATCGAAACTACCATTTATCTTCTGTGGGATGGAATTTCTGCTTGATTCTTTGATGATTTTTGCTTTCACTTCGATCTATCTTGGTATGACTTGTTTATTAGAACAGCTTGGGACCAATGATGAAGAGTCATGATCTTATTAAAATCTCATTGTTACCGTATTATAAAACTCTGAAATCATTCATGATATTATATTGTTATCCTGTAATAATTTATTCTATAATAAATTTTATACTCATGTAACTGTTATGTAATAATTTGTAATTATGCATAGTTGTGCTCTGAAGCAACTCTGTTATCATTGAGGTATAATATTACATGGCAAATTTCAAATTACTTTTTTTTTATTCAATGAAAAAATCTAATTTTTGCATTTTCAGTGTAACTATTGTGGAGTCGAAAAGACTTATTTTTATTTATTTTTATTATGCGACTGACACATGGTGTTGCGAACATTGATGAAATCCTATGAAACCACGTTAGTATATAGATATTTATTAAGGTTGTTTTTTTTCATTACGGCGACGAAGGCGAGCGTCGTCAAACGACGTTTCAGACGTAAGACGAGAATCGACGAGAAAAGACGTGCGACGATTCTATTGCATTTATTTTTTTTAATAAATAAAGAAGTGAGACGATTTTACTTTATTCTAATTTTCCTTGTTGAGTTCAATTCGTATTCGTCCCTATCAGCGATTCTGATCCCACACTATCATGATTATTTCGATTGAAACGTATTGTTTATTATGGTTTCCGAACCATCCAGCTTGTGGAATATTAATTAGCAATGTAGGGCTCATTTTCCAAAAGTAATGGAGGATTTGAAGTCAGCCTCTTATATTTCGATCATTAAAAATACAGACAAATCCATCAGAGTCAAATAAAGTTAACCAGCTACTTTGAAGCATGATGAGGAAGAATCGTGCGAAATTCCAGCGGTTTGAAGACAGTGTCGAGATCCATGCGTCATAATGCGGCAGGTGAGAAAACTGAGAAGGAGAAAGAGTAAAGAGAGGAGCGTGTAAGAGCACGCGTGCAAGGAAAAGGCCAACAACGTGGCGTGGATGAGCAATGAACTTGACCGGAAGTGGGTCAGGGTAAATCCTCCGAGAGCTCGATCAACATCCTTCGTCGCCTCGTGTCTCTTCGAGTATGACCAACTGGTTTAACAACCTCTAGATGATTTCGACCATCGTTTCCAAGTCACATTGTATTCAGAATATGTTTTGTATTATTCGCTTCGTTTTTGAACATATTTTATGAGATTTTTGTGTATTTTAACACGTTGATTGCCGTGGGGGTCACCGGTGACCGGCGCTATTGTATTCAATGAAAATATATGTCACTTTGAAATTGCAATATTTATGAATTTTCAGACATACTATATATTTAAATATATGTGTTTAAAAGATAAAGGTTTGCTGAATATCTATCTATCTGTATCTTCCAAGTTTCTGTTTTATAAAGATGTGAATTTAATAGAAAAAATTTCGGTTCAGTAGAAACAGTGAAATTAGCGAAATACGGTTGGCGTTCAACGTGTTAATTATAGTGGAATTCTATAGAGGCTATCGTTTAAAGCCTGTCGTGAATTTTAAGTTGCCGAATTTATGTTGTCAAATACTGCAGTGGAAAGTATAGTAAAAATGATAATAAGATGATGTCATTTTGAAGCGATATTTAAAATATTGTGGCTCTTTTTAAACATCACTTTTGATTGAAAAACTTACTGTTCCAATCAACGAAATGTATCTAACTTTTAAAGAAAAATCGAAAAGTCCACGACATAGACTCATTTTCAACTTTAAATATATCCGCATAAAATAAACAAATCTAATCACAAACGATCTACTTTGCCAAATATACTCGGCAGGAGATTGATTAATTTGAAAAAAAAGCAAGAAGTCAGTTTAATTTCAATTTTAAGTTCATTCAACTTCAAACGTGTCCCCATAAATCAATAAATTTAATTACAAACTGAAGGTATACAAAAACTACGGGGTAGAAAGTATCTAATTCCCTGAGAAGAAGCTAGAGGATCACGTTGTAGATCGATGCAATAAGTAAAATGCAATTTGCATTAAAATGCCAAAATGCGCGCGAATCGACGGTGAGAATTACGAAATCGCTTTCTGAAACCACAGCCGAAAGGTTGTTAACGCGCGGTGAATTTCAAGTAAATCCATTCGCTTGTCTCGCACAATCGCCAATCTACGTGTTTTTGCATCGTTTCCCATTGTGACACGCGACCGTACGGTTACCGAATTCCACGTTACGTGTTTACGCTTCCACTTCCGTGCGGAATTTCACAATGGAAATTACCATCGGCTGACTCGCATTTTCTCACATCTCACGATGACATATGGAAAGAAGAAAGATATTCTCTAATTCGGAAACATCCGACATTCCATCGGATGGATACAAAAGTTTCTAGTTTCTCCCTGATTCACCGTGAAATATTTCTTTCTTGTCAGTTTAGATGGTAAACCTGATCTTTCGATGTGCATCAAAGTGATGTATTAGAAAAGATTAATAGTTCGCGATTTCTTAGGTTTATTTGTGAATTGTACAATGGGATATTTAGAAATATGGGAAACGATGTTAATAGACCTAAATCTTTGATGATATAAAGCAGTGGTCGCCAAAGTGGTGGTCCGCGAGAAAAGGGTATAGCCGGATAAGAACGGCAAAAGTGCCCCCAAAGATAATTAACCTTGAGGCATACCGTTCGATATGGCTCTTTGGAAAAACCCTTCGTGCAAAGTTTTAACACGGTACCCTTACCGTAGGGGTGGTTATGGGGTAAAACGTGTTTTTCGGTTTCCGCTCGATTTCTCCCGTTTGGCTTGTTAAAAAATTCTGAAAAAAATCACAAATATTGTACCCAATGGTGTGCATACATCGGAATTTTTCAGATTTTTTGCCTGGAAAACAGATTTTTAAAAAATCAAAAAAGTTTATAGACATTAACTTTTTATTGAAAATATGAAGTGACCACTTTGATATTTTTACATATAGTTGCACAGTACCCCAATTAATAATTCTGTAATTTTTTCAGATTTTTGCCGGTGCCAAATCAGTCAAAAAAATTAAAAACCAACAATTGTTTATATTTTTTGCTAAATTATCTAAAGTTCGCTATAAATAATCAACTGTAATTTTTTCATATTTTTTGCAACTGATCCCCAGGAAAATATAGAATGTACTTACTTATCACGTTAAGTTATTTTTTAAGATGCATTGGAACATAATTCAATTCATAACAACACATTTTATGTGTTCTTAGATCACAATTTTTTTTATAAATATATTTAACACTTAAAAAATCCTATTAGTGGTCCGCGGGATTTAAATTATGAATTTACTGGTCCGTGAGGTCAAAAAGTTTGGCGACTGCTGACATAAAGAATCTGTCAATCTTCTGCACTCAAGTACTTTTTCTGAGGACATTTCACGTGTAGGAACCAAACCGAAGGTCCAGTTTGCATGGAAATGTGGAAACACTGGATAAAACATGGACGATGGAGAAAAAGGGTGTAAATCCGTGGGAAAACAGTCAAGGTAAGAAGGCGGAACACGCGGCTGCAGCAAAGGTCACTTGTGTAACAATACACTTAACTCACTGCATCCGTATATAATCGATCGGTCTGCTGCACCCTTTTTCAGCAAAAGTTTACACGAAAGCTACCGAATTAAGGATGTACTTGCACTGCACCTTTCACAGAATCCGGAAAAACTACCCTTTCCAAATGCATTCAAACGTTCTGTGAAACATGAGAAAATCTTTCTGGCAACTTTGTTTATGGGAATGTGCAACTAAAGGATAACAAAAAATATTAAGAAGTATTGCAATTTTTTTGCACAGTTTATGAAGATCCATACAATGAAATTAGCAAATGCATAAAACGAAGTAATAATTAATGTCTAAAACATTCAGTTTTGTTGAATGTACTTAGAAAAGAATGGCGAAGAAATTGCAATTAGTGAAATAAGTATTCGCACGGGCAGTTCTTCAAAAATAAACTCGATTAAGTAACATTAAGAATTATTTTTTAAAAAACTTTGTTTTTTCCTGAAAATTGTCTTAATCCAGAAAAACTGTGTGTGCAAATTTTAATTCCACTTACAGTATGTTTCTTTTACTCTCACAAAATGATGTCATGCTTTTATCTATAAATGCGCAGTGTAAGAATCGTATTTACTTTGTTTAACTTTGTAATTCCTGATAAATTCTAAAGACCTGCTCGACAGGTTTTAGATAACCGTGCAAGGAGTATTAATTTGTCAGGAATTGCTCGAGATTGAAATTTAACTGGTATTATTTTCAACATTTCATATGGAAACTCTAATTCCGTGTAGGATGCCATTTTGGTTTGTTGCTCATAGAACAAGGGAACTCCAAGAATTTATATTGCTCCTTGGAAACAAATCAAGGGATGAGACACGTTTCTCTGACATTGAATTACTGCAGCAATGTGCATGTGCAACGAGGAACAAGTGAAATCACAAATAATGTTAATGTACTATTAACGTTGTCTTATAAATTTCAATATTGACTGAAAGTCTCTTCCTGTAGAAAGTTCCTTTACATGCTTGATTCCATTATAAACAGTCCAAGTTCTCCAACTGATAGCACTTACACCATAATTTGTGGAAGTCGCATTAAATAACCCGCCATGAATTGTAACGAAAAACGGGGAATAAATTACAGCATTGTTACTAATAATAATTCTACAATAAATTATAGACACACGTCTTCAATTTTTTCATTATGAAGTTCAAAGTTTAAGTCTTTAAAAGATATAATAGGTAATTATTGAAGAATATCTAGATAATTAAAACTCATTTGAATAATCCATCAATTAATTATTCAGTGTGCAGATAAGGCAACCATTAAGGTGTTACTTATCCCTTAAAAAATCCCTTCTTAATATGATGTGTCTAATTTAATTTTTTGCTCTGCCGTTAACATACAATTATGAAATATATTTATTTAAAAAATATTTGTCTATTAGAAAAATTAGAAATCATTTAAAATCATCATTTTTCACCGCAGGTAAAAAAATAATGACGAATTTAAAGATACCTAAGAGATTAATAAGTTACAAGAGATAAAAACTTGCAAAACTGACTCTGCAACAACTCATATGACATTTTCGTACACACCATGTGTACGCAGCTAACGGTAGTTGATAATTGTTACCACTTATCCATGGGAAAAGTCCTGACCCATGTAAGTCGACATTTCACGATATGGATTGTTTCAACGAGATTGGAATCATATCAACGGATACGCCCGTTATTCCGATTAGGCAACCTCGACTTTTTTCAGATACATTGCAGTACGTGAGTGACTAAATTGATCAATTTTCTCGCCATTTTTATTACTTTTCTTTTCACTTATTTATATCATTTGGTCCAAATGTAGCGAATTAATTGACAGAAATACTAGTATCGCCATGTTGTTGATTTACTTTGAATTGGATTGCTATGGTCACTTTTGTCAGGACCTGTCATTTTAGGTTGCTTTCGAATCAGTCAAGCTATGGGACGTTAAATAATCATTTAAGAAAAATATAACAAAGATGACACAGGAGGATTTAAACTCAGCTGCAACAATTGGGAGTCCAAGCGTTTATTCCCTTCCCCAATATAGCAGCCGACCTACCCCTCAGGCAATTTTTAAACCACCAAGGCTAAATTATTAAAAGAAGCTTATAAAGATACCAAAGGGAAATCTCCCTTTGATAAGAATTTGAAGTTGTGCCCACTAATTGGAAACTTAAGTTTTCAACACCATGTCTTCCATTTCTCCGAGTTTAAATGTTCAAAGAAACCAGTAAACAACTGTAAAAATAAGTAAGTTATTGAAACTCGAAAAAGCAAAATAGATACCAAGCACTTTAACACTTTAACGACCGCTCACACAACATGTGTGTGATGCTACCGCCGAACGTTGTTGGCCAGTAGGTACCACACTCTCTGTGTGATAAATTATGAATGTAAACAAGTATGGATACTGCTATTGGCTTCGTATTTCATCGTCACGTCTTTGATTTTATTTTTATTCTCTTACTTTTCTCTTAATTTTACTAAACTTTTTTTAAATTAATTCTTCAAAAATACTGCCGGCCCCTGGCGACGTTTGACTGCGTAGACGTGCGGTCATTAATGTGTTAAAGACTAAACAAACATAGAATTCCATAAAACTATAGATTCTGCATGGAATCATTCTACCTATAAAGCCAACGATGCAAAAACTTGATATAGAAAAACGAACGTCAGTATTACTTCTTTTCATATTACATAATTAATCAAATAAATCGAAAGTAGTCTCAGAGATCCACTATAACCTGATAATATTGCATAATACTACTTCGCAATGTGACTTTTCACCGAAGAGATCCCATGGAATTCAACATTCGGAAAAGTTGTTTAGACCAACCTTGATCACCGTTCAGTATTTCTCTTTTACCGATAAACAAGTAAAGTTAACACTTAATAGCTTTAAACAGCCGTTTGTTACACTCAGGAACGAGGTAAAACTTCTCCCTGAAAATGAAGTTATGACGTCCGATCGATACCTTGCTTAAAGTGTACTTCCAAGCAATTCAGTTTCCTTCTTAAAAGCCTTCTTAATGGACGCCGCTGTCGTTGATTCTCTTTATCGTGTGCTTTCAGACTTTTATTATCAAAACGTGACGAGTATTAAGGTCACGGCCAATGGAGAAAGTTTTCTAATCACACCATGAAATGACGTTCGGTTTCATAGAATTATTGGGAAGATATCTAAACCATCATATAGCCCCAAGTCATAATGTGTAGTATTCTGTTTTTGTATTAACCCTTTGTGGATGGAGACTATTTTGAAGATTAAGAGATAATTTTTATCCACCTTTTTATCAGAAAGTCATATGGTTAATGTATAGAAGTTATACATTATTAATTGCGGAATGATATTTCAACGGTTATATTTCAATTTTTTGTATTTTTTCAAATTGTAATCAATTTTTTTCTTTGGTCACATATATGCGTCCATCGTCCTCAAAGGGTTAAAGTCTATGTACTAAATTCCTCTAACACGATTGGTACAGTCCGACAACTGAAAGATGGCTAGCGAGCGACGAAACCTCTCGTTTTTAAACGCCTATCCCCACCATGTCGTTTTTGAAATTTCCAAACTCAGTCTCCTAATTTAAACACTCCACATAGACGTTTACTTTAGGGGGCAACATTCAGGGATTCCAAAGCTGAAATGATGGCAATAAGCTGTTGAAAACGAGACACACCATCGTATCCTAGCCACTTTTCAGTTGTCGACTTATATGCATGTGTACCAAGTACCATGCAGCTATGGTTTACATATCTTTATTCCACCTTCTGGTCTGCGTAAATATTTTGTGGACCACATTCGAGCCATTTATTTGAAATCTGGCACATGCCACTTTCTCCGTAAATCGAGGTACATACTTAGATTTGTTATCTTGGATACTTACATATTTTTCAATGGAAGTAATGCTATATAGCCATTAAAAATCACCATTTTTTATTAAAGTAAAGTGACTTATGGCCGTTTCGAAATTAAAGGCTATGGTCTACGTCTTCCCACGTTTCTCTGACACTGTTAAAGGTCAATAGCAGCAAATATATTTTGTCAGTCTTATATTTGAAAAATGGCAAACAAATTTTTGTCACTGGAATTGTCAATGTTCCCGAGAAAGGGTTAAAAATGGAATAGGAATAAATGATGGTAGAGTACCGTTGGAATTTTACTTTCACGTTTAGATTTCTGATGAGACGCTAGGACCAAGCCCAATCGTTTCAATGCCAGATTCTGTGGCGCTTTTATAACTTCCTCCGAGGAAAGAGTTTCTCTGGAACTGCAGCAATTTTGAGGATGATGGGGAATTTGTGGGAGATTCTTAGATTCCTGGTAGATTGCGAGTTTCACGTGACGGTAGTTTATGGCAAGTACGAGGGTTTTTGTTGTATTTGGCGAAAGGAGGATGTATTATAATATGATCTGATGTTCTTATGTTTTGTGGTTTCCGTTTCTGTGATGATTTTAGTGAGATTTTGAGATAATTTTAGAAAACACTATTTAGAAATTTGTTATTTTTATGGGAATTTTAAACTTTGTTTATGAAATCAATTTCAGTGGATAATTAATGACTATAAATAAAGGATCTTTCTTGTTTTTGGAAAAGAATTTAGATTTTATATCACTAATTACGGGACTGAATACCAATTGGTTTAATTTAGTGAAGGAATAAAAGACAGTGATGCTGCATCTGACGATGAGTTCAACAACCTTAAAATCTTGTTTAGAAACACATCTATAATTAATGTAGAAGTATCAGCCACATCTAAAAGACGAATAAATATAACGACATAACTTTCCCTCGAACAACTCAGCTGATTGGTTTAATCAAATCTCAGCCTAATGATAGGCACGGTACTATCGATCTATCCGATTAATAGGAAGGTAACTCAGAGGTAATTTAACACGACAAAAGCTGAATTTGCTGATTGGCAATCATAAAGATGAACTATCAGTCTCCCTAGAGTAAAAGAAGATACTAATTTTAATGTTCGAACGTTGGAAGATTGAAAGATAAATCTATCTAATGACTAGCTAGAAAAGTCATTAGTGATGTAAATCCAACGAATCGGATATTTCCTTTATTAAACTTCTATCAAATACTACTCCTAGCTTCCTATAAATAGGTAACCAAATTTTTATCAAATAATAATTTTTGAAATCAAAATTCTTTAAAGATCATTCTTACAAACCCTTCTCCTCCATCTAATAACACCCAATTGTTTAGAAACTAGAGTAATTACAAACTTCTCAATTAACCCTTTGCACTATGATTCGTTTCGTGGCTGTCTCCGCTATAATTTAGAACTTAATTGCTAAAATAAAAATTAATCAGTGATTTTTGACATGTCTTATAATTTAAAATACTATTAATATTAAAGAAATAATATTATAGATCGCGTCTCATTATCCCCTTGCCGTACAGTAACTCTGAATTAATTGCTGGAATTACAATCTACCCCTAATTT
Organism: Cerceris rybyensis; assembly: GCA_910591515.1. Classification (NCBI taxonomy): domain Eukaryota; kingdom Metazoa; phylum Arthropoda; class Insecta; order Hymenoptera; family Crabronidae; genus Cerceris; species Cerceris rybyensis. The sequence goes on from OU342790.1 coordinate 16,288,053, forward strand.
TTAATATAGCACATGTCTTAAGGCGACATTGAATAATATAGAAGTAATTTTATTTTATCATAACCCACTGATACTTTTCATTCAATAATATTTGGATCACTTCAAAATTGACTATTCTATTTATCTCATCACGAGTGGTACTCCTTATTGTACGGCAAGGGGTTAATATTTCCAATTTAATAGATTTTCGAAAACTTGAAAATTTCTTACCCCACTTTCCTCATCACTCGTTGTTGTAAGACAATGAGCTAATAAACCCAATGATTCAAATCACAATCAGTAATGAGATATTTTTCCATTAAAATTCTTTAATAAATCGGTAGTTTGACATCCCAAACTAACAGATGCAAATCGAAATGGCCGCAATAGTTAAAGCTGAGATATCGAACAATAAGAGGACGATTGCACAACCTGTGCGTTGATTGTCCGATATCTATAAATCAACCGAGCTAATCGACCGTCTCGAGTAATTTAGAAAATCGCAATTACGAGGTCAGATGGCAGGCAAAAGAAACGAATCCCGTTTCACAGCGACACGTACGTCCGTTGTATCCGGATCCGCGAGGTGGAATCGTGAAAACTGGATCGACCGGCTACAACCAGCAAGGAGGAGTAACTTTCCACTGGCATGGCGATGAAAATTTCAGCCAGTCGGGTTAACAGAATCCAACGTCCAGAAATAATATTTACACGTTCGACTTTTTGCGCCCGAAACCTGCCGTTACAGGTTCATTCGTCTCGCGAAAGTCCCTTTCCATTTCTTCGATCTCGATGACGAAAAAACGATACGATCGGTAAAACTAGAGCATTATACAATATATGCTTTATCTACTGTATAGTAGAATGTAGTATGATCATTGAAATACTTACATTGTGAAGTATTGTATATAGTAATAGAATAACGAAACAGCATATCATTTCATGGGGGGATAAAGTAGATAAGGTAATAATTTCATAGGGGGATGAAGTAGATTATACGTTGTTGTATTGTATAGTTAATGGAATTTATCACGGTGGTTGAAATGTTTGGGGTGTATTACTGTAATGGTGGGGCGACTATGCATATAACTTTATATTAGGTGAATAAAATGTATTGTTTTGTAGTATGGTTGCGCGGTGAGAAAAATTGAAACTGGAAAATATGAAAGGGGAGAAATTAAAGACAAGACTTTTAAAATAGTGGAGCAATAGTAATGCGACGGTATAGCATACACTTTTATAGTAACAGTGTCATGCTATATTCTGAAACATTTTAGTAGTGGTTCTAGACTGTAATATGCAACAAGGATATCGTATTACAGTACGAGCAACTGCAACACTAACAATATAGTACAATATTCAACAAAAATTCAGTACTATATCTGAATGAGTTATAAAAAAAGTACCGCGCTATAAAATACCTCGACGGTAACGTGATTTCAACTATTTAAAATATTATAACTGCTCATTCTGAAAAACTACAATTGCAATTTAATTTTATAGCACAATTTGTAATAGTAACAGCCACATGGATTAATGATAATAATTTGTTACATGAAGTAACGTGACACTTTAGCAATTATCATAGTAGGGCAGAAGTATAATAGTAGTTCGACGTAGTGGTATAATTAAGGATTGAGTAATCGCAGAAATGAAATTTTTCGGAGAAGGAATTTTTCAAGAAAAGTGTTTGTTATCCAGAATACAGGTTATTTGATTATACTTCTTCACGGCTCTCTCGATGAGGCCGAAATCTTGTCGGGAATCTCGACCTCGACTTTCACCCTCGTGCAAGGTCTAGGACAAGAGGCGTGTCTTCCTTTTGGACACACCGTGTGCTATATAAATCGGTGCTTTCTACATTCCACATTAATCGTTTTAACCCACTGATCTTTCTCATTACGACTTAACACGCTCCATTTGTATTTTTCACTTTTCAAAAATCAATCTCTCCCATAAACCACAATCTTTTTTACACCCCAAATATTTTACAAATATTCAGATCTATTTTCTCAACATCTCATATACTTTATGGTAACAAAATAAGATTATAATTCATATAATTCAGTTTTGTTTTGTAAATTTCTCTTATATCTATACCTTGCACAAATTTTATCGTAATGGCGGTATATTTAAAGGTAATCGAAGGTCCCTCGATTCCTTTCTATAAATAAAATAACACACAATGAGTCATTGAGGAATATGTGCGTCATAAATTAAAAAGAAAAGAGAAAAAATCATAGAAAGATAAAATACAGCGTGAGTCAACGTCCGCTTTTAAGCTCCGCTCGAACGACTGTCGCAGTTTCACTTTCACCATTTGAGACGGCATTCTTTAATGCCGGCTCACACTGTCGACTGTTTCCTTGTCCCGCTTCTTTTTCGCGTCGATCGAGGAGAGTCGAGCCACACTTGACACATCGGGGTCGCAAAAAATATATAAGACGAAACCGCACAATGAACCAGTCGAAATCCTTTCGTACAAGTTTGTTTGGCCAACTTTTCAGACTTTAAATGAAATCGGTCTGTTTGGTGGTTGAAAAACCACTTAAGACAGTTAAACCTAGGTGAAATGATTGTAAGCACTTGAAGCTGAATAATTTATACAGCAAAGACAATTGTTGGAATCAATTACGCGAAATAAATTCAAACTATTGGGCTGTTCGGAAAGTAATTTCGTTTTCTTCGGTGAGAATGAAAGACGATTTTCTTGTAGTCCATAAATATGTTATTGAATTATATATTCTCCATTTTGTTCTAATACCTTTTGTCATCTTTCTGGGTGTAGTATGATTCGACGCTCATAAAAGTTTCGATCTTTGCTGGCAAAAAAAATCAAAGATATTTTTGATGTCCTCATTCGAAGTAAAGGTTTTGCCGTTCAAAAAATTTTGCAAACCAGTTTTGGCACTAATATTGTGTTAATGCGTCTTCTCCATACACATCGAATAATTTTTTTCTTGCTTGTACAGTATTTTTACCTTTTCGATAGTAAAAAAGTAAAATATGGCGAAAATGCAGCTTTTGACTTTCCATCTTTAATAGGACACCAAACAAAAGCTATTATATAGAATCAAACAAATTTTTTCACAAAAAAGCGTTGCTATATCAACGGTCAAAATATATAATAGCAATGTGAATTAAGAATGAAGTCCGCTGTGTAAAAATATAATTATGTCCTCCGTTGGGAAAAAACGAAATTACTTTCCGAACAACCTAATATTAGTTAAATTTGATTGTATTGAAGTATTACGTACTTTCTTAATTAACTATAATTGTCGATGTAACGATAGAACTACAAGCAATTTGAATTAGCACTGGATCTATCAAAGTGTTCAAAGTTTGTAGTAACATTTTTGAAAATTCCAACGCTATTTGTTTTTTAATTTTCTATGTCTATTTTGAAGACTTCAAGCGGTTCAAATGATTAAACTTTTTTGCATACTTCATTCCTTTTCTTCTAATGTATTTGCTTGAGATTTTTACACTTTGGATTACGCGTCGGCGATCTAGCATTAAGATAAGAGGAAAGATATTTTCGAAACTTTATTTGAAAGAATAAAATTACGAACATTACGAATTTTATGATAACTTTGACGATGTAAGTTATGATAATGTTATGAAGCCTGTTACGAATTTTTACAAACTTCAGATTTCTTACCAAAGGTTTTACATGCGCATAAACTTTCGACAATGAGTGTAAAAAGTACTGTTTTACGAGTTTAATAAGATACAGTCATAAACCACGTAATATTTCGTGGGCAGAGAGTTCTATATTTTTATTCACCTCTTACTGAACCCTACGGCACAAATCGATGTCCTCCCTTCTCAAACGATGGGACAAACTTTCATAGGGAAAAAGAGTGTTCAACACCGCACTGGATATTAAAAGCTTCGTTTATTTTTAATTTTCTCCCTTTCTCATATTATGAATATAATAACGACTCTTATCGCGCTTGTCGTAAGTACATTTTAGCGGGAACGCCAATCAAGTCCGCGAATTAGTCGATTTTAATATCTCAATAATCATCTATCCCTCTACGGATGATTCTATCGACAATTCAACTCTATTTCGTGCGATCGTTACTTCTAAACGGACTTGATCAAAACCTTCCACATTTATACACAATTCGGTCTCGTAAAATTGCGTCAAACTTAAAAAAAAAAAGATTTCCGCCGATCGAATCACAATTATCTGTTTCCTATCTGAATCTCGCGTTTTAACCCTTTAGCCTACAACAACGTGCGACACTCGTGGTGTAGGAAATTTTGAAATATTTCAAAAATTATTAAATTGAAAATATCAGCCGGTCGACAAACTGTCTCATTATTTTTATGTTATTAACACTTTACCAACTGGTAGCCTATTAATAGGCTTTAAGGGGCCCAATACTTGTGGACTTTTAACTTATTAATTGGTTGTCATGACAATTAATAAATTGTTATTTATCATTGTGGTTCACTGTGCTGAGGACTCAGTGACGAGAATTTCTAATTTTCAAAAAGATATCGGTATCAGGGAAGTATTTGCGCCCAAGTGACCGATCAGAAGTGGGCAGAATGTTAAAAAGATATCGGTAAAGTGTTAATATTACATCCAGTTATACAAAATATTAGAAATCAGTGAGAACTTTTGACTTCAGAAATTAATTTTGAGTTATTGCACGCCCAGTCAGAAAAGAAATTGTAGGCCAAAGGATTGTTCATCGATTCTGTTTTAAGGGTGAAGAAGTAGACGCACTTACGCAGCTTCATCCACCGATTTACATCGATCTATTATAAACGATCGACGTAATTCCATAAAATAAACATAATATTGGTAAATTTTCGAGTACTCATCGAAATTCACCCTCACCTTTTCTATCTTTCCTTTTTTTTTCCTCTTAACTGCTAAGACACTTTAATGAAGATTGATATAACACGAAGAAATTGGAGCATGCAAACTCGAAAGTGCGTGTACGAGAATATAGCACAGACAAGAAGCTAATATCTCCTCTGTGAAATATACTAGAACGTGTTTACATATGTTTTTTTTTCCGTGTGTGTATGTTGTAACCGTACGTGCCCGTGAGATCTCTCACCGTATCAAAGCTAGTGCATATCCGAAAAAAATTCGAAGACCTTAAATATATTCATCATGGGATCAAAAAGGGAAGAAGAATAATTATATATTTTACTGAAAAAGGGATAGTCATGTGGAACGCAATGTTACTTTGTCTTTAGAGGGTTTTATCACGGTTTCTTTGCTTTCGTTATCATGGAAGTACAAAAATGGAAGAGTAAAAAACGACGTAGTAAAAAGTTGATAGTTTCACGAAGCATCTGCCGGATGTTTCACTTTTGCTAGATTTTTAATACTGACGAGGATTTGCCGTGGCTAATATTTTTTATGATATCGGAAATCGAACAACCGACACATTCAACGCGATTAAACGTAGATAAATGCCGAAGGATCAAACTGCGCGGGTATCCGCTATGCTGAATGTTGCAAATTATCATGGGAAATTACATATCACCGTGATTATTTATAAATGGAGGTAGAAGAGATCAAATTTTTAATGGATTTAATTCACGTACAAGCAGCAATATTCTTTAACGATAATATATGGAGTCGGCGAAAAAGATTCTGCGTATTTTAGCGTAAAAGTGAAACAAGTTTTTTCACATTTTAAGTGAAATTTATTAAACTAAATATGAACTTTAAAGTAAATAAATAACTATTTGAAGTTATAAATTGTTACTAAAAAGATTCCTGTGATTTCCAGGAGAAAAAGTTGTTCCACTTTAGCACTAAAATGCGTAGAATCTTTCTCTCCAATTCAGTATTACAAAGTTGGAATAAAGGATATTATGTAATCCGAGGAATGTTGGAGGATTCAGAATTCCCATTAAAACGGAAGTTACAGTCATTTGTACAATTACCGATTAAAAGCCTGAAACGAGGACAAAGATATTTTAATAAGTAATTAAAAAAGAATAAACTTCCAACTGGAGGTAAATTTGGCATAATGGAAAATTCAAATGTGACATTTCATTCGTATAAAAAAGAGCAAAGCTTACCAGACATACCCGCGCATTCCTGATAAAAGGAATGTTGTAAATTCGGAGGAACTGAATTCAATCAATCGATCGTACGATTAAAAGTTCGGAAATTAATTACATGGAAATCCTTAAAAGACGGAATTACGTTTGGTGCAACAATTAATTAACAATATATCATTTTCATTCTTCCTTCAAATGAAAACGTTCTCGTATAAATCATATGTACAAGTTGTAAAAAATTATTCGACATTCTAAAATTACAAAGATTTCATTCTCTTGCGATGATCCGAACTTTAAATCATACTTTCGACAAATTCAATTAATGATTACAGGATCGAAAGAAAAAACAGCTAGGAATCTAGATGTGTCTAAAGGAGAAGTGAATTGGAATATCACAAGTGTCTCACTTACTGAAAAAGTTCGTTGACTAGATGACAAAAGATTCGCCTCTCTTTCTCCTTCTCTTTCTTTCTGTCGCACAGTGTTTCGTGTGTCAATGTATGTGTGTCGTGTGTATCTGCCTCGCATCTTAGGCCTATAAATGGCAATGATGAAGGAAGTAAAGTTTTTAACCCTTTGAAATGAAAGTAAACACTTTTGGAAGCACACGTTCAATTTATTCCTTTCTTTCAGCGTTAATTAATATACTACTTTAATATTAGTATCAAATGGTATTCTATCAAGTTTGGCCTTTTAATTTGCGCGTGTTTTCATTTTGAATTATTTCGATACTAATGGTTCGATTTTTTTTTTTTTATTGTTAGCGTTATCGATTATGGTGGCCGTCAGTCGCTCGATTATTTTCGATTTTCGTTATACATTTCGTGGAAGTAGAGAATAAATCGATTATGAGGTGTACGATAGAGCAAAAAATTCGAGAAACATTTCTGTAACGTCCTAAAATGAAAATTTAGAATAATATCAATAAAAAAATCATGGTACATGATAGAATAGCTACGCTGAAAGAAAGAGCTTATAAAAAATACAACTTACAGAGATGTAATTTTAAGAAATTCGAACAGAAACGATTTTATCGTAAAATTTCTATTAACCGAGAAAATTCTTCATATTTCCATGATGCTATAAACATAGAAAGTACAAAAAAAGTGGAACAAGTCATGTCTTAAGATTTTTGTTTTTATAAAATCTTAAATAAAATAAAAAATATGTATCAGACACGTGAACCAGTTTAATATATAATAGAATCACGGATGTAACTTTAGATGAAACTTCAAAGGGTTAAATATGCGTGCAAATGTGCCTCGAGGGTATTTTCACACGCAACACTTGAAAAGTCTCCCTTTTGTTAAGGAGACATGTCGAGGCTCGTGCAGTAATAATATAACAATGACAAAGATCGACTGGTGAAAGATTGAAAAAGTGACGCTTAAAGTTTCAATTAGAAAAGCGAAAAAATGGATCGGCGATATCTCTCCTTCCTCTTTCAACTTTCTCATCGAGGCTGGCAACCGTAAAATTGCGGTTAGGAATAATTATTCCGCACGTTATTATTCCCCTCGAGTATGTTTTCTACGACGACTTTCATTAACGATAATCGATAGATTTTCTACATGGTATTCCACGACAATTAAAAATTAATTGTACATAATTGTGCAAAGTAAAAATCAATCGTATAATTATTACAATACGAACCACATTAAGAATAATGATTATTCGCAAAAAATGAACAATCATTATTCATCTTGTCGATTTCTCGTGCAGATTACATACAAATAATAGAACGTTAATGCCCACGATTGTCCATGTGGAAAAATAAAATCTTTCAAGTTGACTTTACTTCGCACAAAAATATTCAACTTCTCTCGATCTTTAACAAGTAATTATCGAATAAATTAGTATATCAATAAATGGGATTTTAAACCTTTGAAATGTTTCGAAAATAATTTTGAAACTACATGTAAAATGAGAAGAGAGATTATGCCTTAATACATTTCAAAGGATTATCACATAATTATTCGGTATATCGCAAACAATAATGAATATTTTCACATTCTTAACACTACTAATCCATAATTAAATCAGATCACCAAAAATGTGCGGAATTCGTTGCCCTTAATTCAAGATTAGATTTTCCAAATTTCCATTTTTTATTACACTCCCTCGGGGTAATGTTTAATTTGCAGGCGAACGAGAGCGTATGAATTTCACTTGAAATTCTATGAAAGTGCCTCACTGAGAGAGCAACGTAATGGTGTCACAATCTAAATTGAAAGAACTCATAAAAATAACGCCATTTTTACGACGAACGTGAATGGTAAAATGGCGCAAAAACTTTGGCGAAAGAACTTCGCAGCAAAACATTCAGTCTGCGATTAAGGAAGTTTGCACACCCGGAGAATTATCTAATCACCGGCAAAGCCTTCATTAGTAGAATAATAATAGTTATCATTCTTAGAAGAACTGCGATAATCTTTCTTAACAAATGGTCGAAGAAACTCTCACCTCTTTAATTAACAACGTGTCCAATTCCTTTAAAGATCATTACCACTAAATAACTTCATTGCCTGCATTTTTTTCTGCGCTGATAAGACTTCACATTTGGAAGGCAATAACAATCATCGTTTTGTAATTTTGAAAATATACTTGAAATCTCTAAGTGCGAGTATCCTGTATTCACATAGAATTGATATGTACGTAGTTCGAAATTTCTATCTATTGTATTTCTCATTTACTTTTAATATCTGCATAGTTGAGTACTCTTTTAATTGCAATATTTATGAATTGTAAAATGTCGAATCGATGTATCGTATGTAAAACCCGATTGTACTTTTGCCCGCAATTATATGCATTTCTCTCGATTCAACGTTTCGCGTCGCCCATCCTCGAGGAGAACTTATAACGCATAAAAATGTGCGTTAGAACGAAGAATTTAATAATGTTAAATACTATTAAAGAGAATAACGTCGTGACCGTTGCAAATGTCGCAACGATAATATTAACTTCCGATTTCAGGAACGGCGAATTTCTCTTTTTCAACGAAGTGTCACTGCTCACACTCTGCGTATAAAACTTTGCATAGATTTCAAGTAGCAACGATTACGCGACGAAGGCATTAAAAGTCGTATGTGCATTATTTTAAAGCTTAATTGAAAGGTAATGTACATTAATTAATAAATTTCTGTTGATACAATTGACATGATCTATGCAGAGATTTACACGATGATTAATTACAACAATATTTAATGACAGAATTTCGTCCTTCCTGAAAAAGGACCTGCTCACAAAGACAATTCGCGAGGCAACGTATCGCGGAAATTCCGCATGACAATTGCGATTGAACAATATTTGTCTTTTTATATCTCTCATTCATGATAACGATTTTTTTTTTCAGCAGTTATGTACCTACGACACCGATGGACGAAACGGATCGACGAGGATAATCCTAATTGGGAATTATTCTCGTATTTGTTAAATAATATCTACGTTCCCATTCTCTGTCGATTTGTTGCATCCGCTAAAATGCATCGCTACTTATCAGACACACGTTTCCTATCTTCCTTTTGACACGTTCGAAACATGGTCAATCATTTCGAACTAGGGATAAATTACTTTCACAAAATTTTTCGTCGACAATCGCGCAACCGAGAGGCGTATAGATTAATTCATAATCTTGAGAGAACTTCAACAACGTTTCAGACTCGCTGAAAGAACAAAGATCTTTTAATTTAATAATTTTCACCTCTCGATGAACTCATGCGCACACATTGACGTTTTAAATGACCCAGCGATTCGATACAATAGCTATATTCAAGGCGATTGCACTTTCTACCGTAGTTTTACGATTTGAAAGAAACAGCTAGATGGACGATGTTACTCTATTCTCGATGTATTTCCTTCAAAGGATTTTACCTATCCAATGAGATAATCTAGCAACGATTGCGTGGCATGTCTTGAAAAACTTCAATGGAAAAGTCAACAAATGCTGCTCGAACCAGTAGAGTTCCTTGGTTAAATCGAATAAATTTGAACAATTTAACTATTACCTTAATTCGCTAATATGGACTGTTACATTTACAGTACTTAATTCATCGGAGTATGAAGTACACTCGAGGAAATGAAACCTGACACTCTAGGGCCTAGGCCTAGAGTCTAGGCAGTAGAAAATGAGACTTCCTCCGTTTACAATTACTTCAGTTACTTGTGAACTTAGCGGTGAAATCCTTTTGCAAATCTACTAATCCCTACAGCGACATATTCAATTTCTCTTACTGTACATCATCAGAATATCCAAAGTAATATTTTCGTAATTTCGCTTTTAATATCACTCATTATCGTATGTGAACTGCAACACATTTTCTATGCGTTATATTAAATACGGAAGTCTTTATGTTGCAATTATAATAACGATATACGAATATATATTATCCCCGTCACGTGGACGCTATTAGTATATTTCACGATGAGGAGTTTTTCGATTTAATTCCTGATTTATCATCGACAAAAACTGCTACGGCACAGTCTGAATTTAAAGACATACCACGCGAAGATGTTCTTATCGAATCGGGGAAGTATATAATTTAAGTATCTTGTTTTTTTTCTATTCGTTCATAGTAACTAATAGAAGAAAGAAATGAAAGATTCTCAGTCTATATCAATCACATCTGGATTCTCCGTTGATCCCTTTCGCTGTCGCATCTTCCGGCGTAGCAGGACCGTCTTCAGAATGCTCGGTGATCGTAGACCCGCGACTTCCGGCCGCGGGGCATGCTGCTACGCCGCTTTGTGCCGTTTCCTTTGCTCTCTTCTTGTTAAGTTCGAGGAACCGGGACTACCGGAAGTGCCAGGTTTCTCACAATCGGCGGTCGCCAGGGATTTTAACTCTCTACGAAAAATATCCGCTGCTTTGTTCCAACAATCTACTGGTAACTCTCGTTACTTGGTTTTTACGATTCACATAGAATTCTACGGAAATCATCAATGACGCATGGAAGGGGTGACCTCTTTGTTAGATATAGCAACTCGTGCTGATCTTTCGGAAGAAGAAAGATCGGAATAATGGTGTTATGGATTTTTGTTATGGGTTAATTTAATTGTTAAGTTATCATTGTAATGGAAGGGGAAAGGGGTGAGGGTTACAACATTGAAACGAGGATTAAAATGAGAAGTTACCTCGGCTGAGGGGAGAGAGCATCTCCACCATGCGACATTAACGATCCTCATAGTATGCATAATTCAACGGGGCAGGAATATTTGTATGTCTCGAATCCGTTTTTATGTAATTATTATCTAGAATTGAGAAAAAAAATATACATAAAATATATTTTGCGATTCAATGATAGACAGAGTGCCCCACGTAACACTTTTCGCAATTTTTCAAATACCTGCGGTAATCTGACGAAAATATATTTTAAATAAAAGTTGATCAGTTTTTGGTTGACCAAACATTGCAATATAAAACAGTTTTTTTTTTAAATTAATATCAAAGTTACCTTAAATTTGTTTAAATGGAACTTTGTGTTTTTGACGAAACAATATTATTCAGTGCCTTAGTATACCGTGACCTCTTGGAAGGTCATTTCCATTTCAGGCTCCAACGCAATAAAATGAAAACGTCTACAAGAAATGACAATCTCCTTGAAAGGATTATAATAACTTTTCTCCATTATTTAGATTCAAAATTCAATTCAATTCAGAGAAATTTTTTCCACTTGGAACAACAAATCAAAAACTGATCAATTTTTGGTTAAAATATTTTTTTGCCAGATTATCCCAGATATTTAAAAAATTGTGAAAAGTATTATGTGGTATTCCCTATATATCCTAAATGTATACGTGCTGCCTATTTACAGTGACGATAAGATGTGTCATATGTTCCGCTATGTAACGTTAATAAATAATTGGTGAAATTCTGTAATAAAGTTTGACATAGATGCGTTCAATTAATTGAGAAACTGGATAACGTCACAGACGCGGAATGATATATTTTTTATCAAAATGGGGAAAACATCGAACCTGTAATTTAGAAGCTCCTCGTCGTCGGGTACCCTGGATATAAGATCGAGAAGCTCGTTGTTCGGAACCGAATGAGGCCTGAGAATCTTCCTGAAGAATTTATTGATACCCCAGGCCAAGATAAGGTATCTGAGAGGAATAAGGTAAAGGACAGCAGCACCAAGGATCGCCAGGAGCATGGCTAGATAACTGAGATAGGGGACAGTGAAATTGAAGAGATTCTTCACCCTCTCACAAAGGCTGGCTATGTAGCCAATCGAGTTCTGAACGGTTTGGGTCACTTCCTGGATTGCTTGTAGTCGTTCCTTCAGACTTTTCTTCTCTTCCTGGAAAGAAAAGAACTTCCTTTAATACTAGAACTACCGGCGTTAAACCTGTGATATTTACTTATTTTTAATAAGTATTAGGGGGACTGGAAAGTAACGTCGTTCCGCCAGATATTTTGATCAAAAGCCAATTAATTTTGATCAAACCGGCATTGACAATTTGTATACTAAATAAAAGAGTGTTGTTGATAACAAGAGTGATTACCTCATCCGTTAAAAATAAAAACTTAGTACAGATTTATTTGTTCAAATCTAATGTAAAAAACGACATTACTTTCCGGCCCCCCTAATAGTTTGACGCAAGAGGAATCAGGAAATAAAAAAAATTATTCATTCAGTTATTTATGTTTTATAACATGGATATAGAATTTTTCTAAAAAATTAGGAACCTATCGTTTTGATTACCTTTGTAGTTCTAACGTTAATTGAATTCCTTCCTAATTGAAATAAAACCGAATAAAAAACATTGAGTGAATCAATGTCAATATATTTTTCTTGCAATTTATTTCCACACAATATTTCATCTTTACTAATTCAATTGTGCAATATTTTACGATGCCAATGATGGATGTGGAAAGATAAAATGTTCATGAAAGTATTGCGTTGGATCACATAATACCGTTATGAGATTTAAACTTTATGTTATCTCTAAGAAAATTAAGGAAGTTCTTAATGAGGATCTCACGAAAACTCCTGACACTATACGTAATATAACAAGTGAGGAATATAGGATTTAAAGAAGATATTAAACTTTGTGACAAGTAATCTCAATTAATTCTTAATATCACGACCTTGCTTCGATCAGAGTGCATGTCGATGCTCAATACGGATATGTCGAAGGTTAAAGTGTTATATCTGATAAGAGTTATCTAAACAACGAAAATGTCATAATCGATTGAGAGCCGGAACGGTACACTCGTGTAAATATTTCAGGCGGCTAAAATAAAATACTCGTAGTATATGTCATACGAGGGAATCAAATACGAGATAACAAGAATAACATTGTCACGAGAAATTTTTATCAGAAAACCCAAACATTTAAAGCACAGTGACGTTCGAATAACACAAACACGTAGAAAGCAATTTGCTGAAATATAAAAGGGGAACAAATAGTAATAGTTCCTACGGTATTTTTAAAATATTCTATAGTACTATATATACAGTATTATAGAATTATTAAAATATTCTAAACATGTATTTTGCTTAACAACAATCTTTCACTGATATGACCACTAGTTTAACACGCAAAATACGGGCAACATTTTGCTTATCTCGTTGTCTGCATCAAAGTTACCCTCCTTCCATTAAAATAGCGTTGCTACAAAACGGAGATATTAAAGCTAAAAGAATTTACACATTCGACTGAATATTTCTTATTTTCTACTAACAGTTCAGTATTAAAAAATTCGAAAACATTGTCATCTAAATTCTACGAAAGATTTCTTCAGATTTAATAACGCCCGTGATCGAAGTTTCTCGACATTCGATATGTTAAATATAATTAAATTCTGATGAATCTGATTAAATACTCAAAAACTTCAAATTTCCAGTGACTCACTTTGTCTTTATCATCGTCATCGTCATCGTCGTCGCCTGGAGTAGCTGGGCCATCGTCGCCATCATCTTGAAGGTGAGAACCAGCATGATGAGTCAAAGGTGCACCAGTTATCGCCGCGACCTGTCCGGAAATCCACTGATTGAACCCACTTCCGTCGTTGTTAAGCTGGCAGGTAGCAAGAAAGTCGACATGCAACGTTGCAGGTAAAGGAGTTCTCATCAAGCAATTAAACATACACGAATACAGGTATACTATACAGTTGATAAGGATCGGTAATTAGAATTAACGAATCAAGCAAGCGGTAGCCGAATAATGAAACATTTGAGTAATCAACGTTGAGAATATTAAATATAATGTACAACAATTCACCATGGAATATTACATTTATTTTACAGCCGTCTCCTCTAATTTGATTTTTTTCGTTTTTATGGTATTGAGAGATTCTGCTAAGTGTCCTATGGAATTTTATATTTGATCAATATTTTGTAAAGGGAAACATTAGAATAGGTGTAGTTATACATTCCAAAATGTGTGCAATTTATAAATTTCGGTGATTGAGATAGGTGGTGATAAATTTGAAGAAGATATTGAGAAAAAAGTGGGTCGTAGGTGAAAAATTACATCGTGCGAACTGAAGTGAAAAGATTTTGGAAAAGTGTTGTTTATAAAATTTTAAATGCAAAATTGAAAGCGCCGTGTTTACCGGAGATTTCGGGTTTACTAAACATTTCGAAACTTAAGTGTTTTTTTTTTGGAATTCGAGAAGGAAAACTACGGAAGAAAATCGATGATGCATTTCTACAATGATGTAATGTATGTACAGTGATGATATACTCTCAAAGATTAATCAACTATCTGCATTTACGCTTTGCTTTACACTATAAACTAGAATTTGCTAGGGAAGATAACAGCAAGGATTTCAATAATTACCATACTATACTAATTTTACATTTTCTACAAGCTTTATGTTTAGCTTTATTGAAAGATGAAGAAGATCTTAAGAATCTAGCTTTCCTTGTGACTAATCAAATGAGTTATTAATATAAAAACTAATTGAGTCACTAAACTCCTATTAATTTATTTACAGTGCACGTGGGAACTTTAAAATTTCAAGCATGTATCGATAACTTATCGTTTGCACTTACAGATTAAAGGAATTCACGTATGATATCTGCGACATAGCGAACTCTATTTATATACGTACCAGATAATATTTCAGGAGAATTAATAGCGCTACTCCAGGGATCATGTAAGGTTCGAAGTAGCAACAACTGAAGACGAAAAATACTAGAGCGATGATGCTTCGCATTTTATTTTCCCATTCCCAGCAGCTCCTAATCAGAACATAATTGAAATTTCAAAATGTAACGTAAGAATTGATATTTTCGTCTACTAAAGAAAACGTAGGCGCAAATGATCAAATTGAATTCCATGAATACACCCACTCCCTTTATCGAAATCGACTGCGAACCCAACCCTTCGTAAAAGGCGATTCAATCTTCATTAATCGTTCCTACAAGGGCATCACGAAATTCATTTAAGGCGTGACCGACAATACTACACTATTTACGTGATCAAACTTTAAGATAATTGACTTTCATTGAATTATAATTTCCACCTAGAAAGTTAATTGCGTTACGTGCTTTTATGTAAGTTAATAATCGAATTTTTAACACTTTGAACGCTGGCCATATTTCACCCGACTGTTCATTTGTATTTACGTGGAATTATTTTTATTTAAATCACATTTTTGTAGAACATATCAATTAAACGCAAAGACTGCTGGTTATACTATACTGATTTATTTATTTTACGCTATGACTTTATTATCAAAAGGGTTACCAAATTTTCGAGTATTAAAGACACTTTGAAAGTCACGAAAAATTCCCTTAAATTTAACAGAGCCTTATTTAATTTAATAATAACATTTCTTATAAAAGTTCTACAATTCTAATTTCTCTGGCATAAATTATTGCCAAATTTCAATACTCCAAACTTAGGACTTTATTGTAATAGTAATTAATTTTAACAGTATTAAATGGAAGTAGTACTTACTGAACATATTTTCCTATATCGATGAAAATGATGATAATAGCTTTCAACCTGAGGACATTTCGAAGAAAGACCTGTCTCTTGAACTTTATTTCCGGCTCCATATACTTTTTCTCCTTGGGATTTAACGTTCTAACGCATGCTCTGAAGACATTCCAAACCACGGTCATCTCCAGAAGAATTTGTGCAGAACTTCCCTTTGCTCTTCCCCTTAGTTTCTTGTCTTTTAAGGCATACCACCGTTTCTCGCCATTTCGTATTCTTAATAGAGGTATAGCAACTTTCCCGAGGAACTCTACTTTATGGTCCCTATCTTCGTCGTACACCGTCACTTCCAGCACCGAGTTTATATCTTTCACGTTACTGAAATCACAGTTTCGTTGCGAATAATATATCTTCACGTTCTATTAAGTACTTGAGTAGTCAGTGACTTTAACCCTTTGAGAGCAAGGACTTCTTTGAACGTGGGAAAATCATTTCTTTCTCGCTTAAGAGCCTCGAATGCAAAGGGTTAAAGTGTAAAGATAGTGAACCGGAATATATGAAATTGTATTTCACGTATTTCGACGTAATGTTGAATGCTAACTTCATATACGTGCGGCGATAAAAGTAATGAAGAATTTATTTTAATAATCAAACGATTAAAGCGACTTACAAGGTGAAAATCTTCTGCCAGCTAGGTGCGAGAGTTTTATACTCCGTTTGTGTTTGCAATCTTGCATTCACCAACTCTAAAACACAGAAGGGATCGCTTTTCCCTCCTAAATCGGCCGCAGCGAGACCCTGAGCCCTGAATACCTACATAATTGAAGTAATATTTTTATAATTACCAAGATATCTATATAAATACATATCTTATTAGAAATCTATGTTAAGAGATCCATAGATTTACTTGAGTAGCAATCTAATGATGTTAATTTTACAATTAGGCCTATACTCATCTCTAATTGTCTCTAATTAGATTCAGTATCACCCGCGACATGAATGAGTAAGGATTCCATACTTAAATTCAACATTATACTAAGCAAAAACAGTCGTTTATGTACAAAAAGAAATTAGATAATTCAAAATGCTACCCTTAATTACTAAAAATATCAACATTAAGCTTTATCTAAAATTAACACTTTGATTTTCATGTGGCTCGCCGGTGATCGGCGCTATTAAATTCGATGAAATTTCATATGACATGTTCATATTTAAATTGTAATATTTAAGAATTCACTAACATATTTAATATTTAAATATTGGCATTAAAAAGGTAAAGTTCTGCTGGCTATATATTTATTTGTATCGTTAAGCTTTCTGTTTAGTTAAGAGGTAATTTTCATAGAAAAATTTCACTTCAATAAAAATGATGAAAGTAGCGAAATACCGGTGATGTTCAACGTGTTTATAAATATATAAGAAGACATATATACCTTCACCGTAAGATGACCAACGTCGCGTATCCTCTGCAAGGTGTTCATGAAAGAATATCTCTGATAAAGTCGATTGCGTTCACGGGGTGTTTCCTCGTGCACAGCCAGATCGCTGATCGTTTCGCTGGCAGTAGTGCCGCTGATGGTCAGCAACAAAAAGATATTCCCAGAACCATCTTCCAGATCACGCCAGATTCTGTGAGTGGTTTCACGCTCGAGAGTTGCCAAATCAATCATAGTCCTCCCCATTAGGTCATCTTGATGACTTTTATCGCGATCCCAAACCGTGACCTCTAATTCCTGCCCCAAACAGGGGTCTTCGTAAAGATGAAGGTCGAATTGTTCTAACCAGACAGGGTTCAAGGTCTTGTTCACCACTTTCGACTTGTATTTCTCTGTTCCAAGACTGAAAACAGGAGACTCATCAGTTAAAAGCTTATTAATACTAGATGTCCAACATCTAAATGATATATTTATATATATTAAACAAGTAGTTTAAAAAAAAGATCACTGTTCCTTTATGAATTTAATAAATAATTTTTTAAGAATAGGAACACATCTATTTGACGACTGTTGTAAATATAATAAATTACATATCTAATAAATCACATGAGAAATAAATATTTTCTTAGAAACCTATACACCGAATAATTCGATAACGTAATTAAATAATTGACAAGGTTGGGCAAAGATATTTTGATATTAACCCTTTGTACTCCTATGTCGAGCTACACTCGACACAGCTTTTTCTGACACTTAACGTTTCATATACTAATTATCGACTTTTCGAAATCAACAATAATTTTGCATTTTAACAGGAATACACCGCAGTATCTACAATTGTTCCTAGTATTAAATAAAAACGAATAATGAACAGTAGACAATTTTCCGAGATTACATTTGCTTATCTGATAAAAAGTTAATAAAATAATTCGGAGCGCAAAGGGTTAAAGTAGTATAATCTTCTACCGAAATTTCGCATAATTTTAAGTTAAGTACTAAATTCTATTGGACAGTTCCAATTTTATAGAACTTAATGTGACACTTCATTTATACAAATTAATATTTCACTTTTAAAAATCATATAATTATAGTGGAATTTTAAATAAAGATGCGAAACAACCTCTACATCCACTGGTATTGAATTCTGTCTAACACTTTTATCTTTAGAGAAATTAATGCGACATTACAATGTTAAAATGATATGAATTTATACCGAAATTTCACGTAAGGATCCGAGAGGCCATCTATATCCATCGGTAACAAATTCTTTGCTTCGACGAGAACAATCGTCACCACGGAGCTCCATATTTGAGATTTCAGCCGCCTATTCACGTCAGCCAATCGATTGGTCCTCTGGAAGTACTGTAATGTAAAAATACAACGGGTTAAATTGGAACATCGTCTTTTTTCCCCGAGATAGTAACGTTTCGTCGTTTCGGATATACGACACGCAGAAATTATTAATCAAAGAAAATCCTAGACACGTATGTATGCTGGAGAGACGTTGAGTCGTTCCCTGGGAAGAGCAAATATTGGCTCACGATATTTTTCCAATAATATGGAAGGTTTTACGTTCGTTAAAAAGAGTGTCACCGTTTCCTCCGATATTAACTAACGTCAGGTGTTTGCCCTCGGTCAATTTAAGAATGACAATAAAAACAAAAATACGGTGAACTGATTTTCAGTCGTGTTTTAACAAAGATATTATAATCGGATTAAAAATAAATAACTGTAAATGATTATTGGAACTGGAGGATATTTTAAAATTATTTTTCAACGCTAGATCCTATATATTGTGTAAATGTTAGATGTTTCTTTTTTGACGTTGATTTTTTTATATTTTGTAAACCAATGCGTATTTTGTATTTTACTTTTGATATTGTTACGAAGCACCCAGTAGATTCAATGTTACTGATAACGAGACATGTCAATTGTTTGTTAAATAAAAAGAATAGAGATTCTACGGCGGTAGTCCTGGTAGACGGACGTGTTGTCTTAAATAAAAGTTATCGCTTTTTAATTGTGTTCTATTTAATTATGTCTGAAAGGACAAGGCGTGCGCGGTCGATTCGTAACAATATTATAAGCAAAAGATTGTCACAGTCGCAAGTGGGATTATACACTTCGTCTTGCATCATCGACACGATTACTAATCTCAAATTAATTTCACGCTGTAAAGGATTAGAATGAGCTGATTAAATTCGACTAATTTGATACTCAAAATCAATAATTCAATCTTATCAGCTACGATAAACCAGATTTCCTTAAAATCGGACTCTACACGAGAAAATAATAATCGCTACCCTATGAATATCCTCCATCTTGCCTCTGACATTATCTTTCAGTTTATCAAAGAGATCATGATGCTTGACATCCTTCACATCCAAAACACTTTCATTCGCAGTCACTGATTCCTCTCGTGACTGAAAATGCTTCGATTTCGGTGAACCAGCTCTTCGCGATCTCTTCAAATTCTCAATAATTTTAGTTTCAATTTTTCCCTCATTATCTTCTCCATCCGCGGCGGTAAATTTGAATTCAAAATTCGGCTTGTTTCTGCGCGGTTCCTTCTGCGCATGCTCCTGCGCACTCGATTCCTCGTTCTCCGATGGAAGGCCACGATGCGTCTGCGGTACCGCGTAAGTTCCGGTAGATTTGCGATCGATTATCCAACTTTCGATCGGTGACAGCCAAGGATGCTTCTCAACATTTTCCTCTAAAATCCTCTCTATTCGGTCTTCCAGTATCCTCTCAACAGAGCCCATTTTCCTCTCCAACGAGCTTTTTAACGATCCGATTGTTCGTTTTTCCTTAATCCTCTTTTCCACCGTAGGACCATCGACAGTTTTCATTTTTGACGGCATTTCAGAAATCTTCTCACCTTTTGATCGTAGGTTCTCCAACGAGCTCCACCTTCTTGAGGATGGATCACCTTGATATTTTCCTTCGAGTACATCCTTCTCGTCGTCTTTGAAATTCTCAAAGTAGTTACTACCACTAGTGGAATATTCCGACTGACTATCTTTCGCATCCTTCGGTGTATCCGTCGAAAGAGCATTTTCATCGTCGGATTTCTTTTTCAAAGTATTCTGATCTGCTGCCAAGTTCTCAGCAATTTTGCTGTCTTTTTGTCGAAATCCTTGCAGTTTAGCTCTCCGCGGTGGCGCCTCGATACTCGGAGTGGTATCCAAGGATGAAGAGATATGTTCGAGTGTGTTATTTTTATCATTGTTTTTCTCCAAAGAGATTTCTTCAGTATTAGAAGAGCTCTGATCGCTAGCATCGCTATTGAATTGCATTTCCGTGATGGCTCGCTGAAAAATTACATCAGCATTTGAACTACTCGGTGATTGATGATCCCCAATCTCTTTAACGACATCCTCCTGATCGATTTTAACCGATTCGTCTCGAAAAACAGTTGTACTGTCGTTCGATATATTTTCTAAATTATCGATCTGCGTATATTCAATCAATTTCGTGGACGTTGAGGTAACTTTAGGTTCTAGGACATCGGTACATCCGTTTCTAGCAATGTCATCATCCGAGACATTTGCCGAAGAGGCGTGATCTATCTCCATCAATTCGTTACTCTCTGCTCGAATGTCATCCGACATGTTCCCGATCAAATTGATGCTTTCATTCGAAATATTTTCTTCCCTGATAACTCTGTATTTGGAATCCTCTTCCATTTTATCCATTTGTGGCTGTTTGATCTTAAAACGTGACATTGAAAGCGGTGGATACGCAAAAACTGACAAAGACGGCGCACAAGTGATTCCGAGAATTCCTTGAATAAGATCTACGATTTCTTCTCGACTCCGGTATTTAGCTGTTCAGATAGTTCAGCGAATATTGTAGTATCTTCTTTCTTCAGGCGAATTTCCGTATACATTGAAATATTATTTCCCCTTTACATTCATGATCGGTAGAATCTTCAAAATTCAATGAATTTGCAATTCGATAACGATTCTTTTATTTGAAGATATTATATTCAGATTTTTAATGTAAAAATAGAGAATAAACGGAGTAACAGTGCAATTTATCAAATTGGATCAAACGTTGATTTGAATCAAGCTTTGTTAACAAATCCACACAATATGCTACAGTCTGCACGTATTTCCAGGAAGAAAAGCCAGTCTTGCAGCAGCCATTCTAAGACGATAACAAAAGGTACAATTTTTCCCACACTTTCCGTGCCGTGCAAAAGCTATTGAAAACGACAAAGAACGACAAAACCTGGGCGTTTTTTGTATGTAATGATGTCGGTCCTCTTTCAGCTGGCTTGCCGCCAAGAAATTCGCATCGCAGAAACGTTTCGGATCTCTTCGCATATTTACACAAATTGACAGGCGATATAGTGCAGTTAACATCCGTGAGTCATCGAAAATGTGATGGTCACGCGCACACGTGGCTGTAGCTTGATGAAGACACTTGACTTACAGCAGGAATTCACGAAACATGCGTTTCCATTAGGGTGCATGCCACTTTATCATTTTACACGTCCGTTCTACACCAATCATTCTCCTCTTTATGCTCGAAAGGGTCACGTTCTTCAAGTATACATATATATTGCAATTAATACACGAACCCGCTCCACAGGTTGGCCAACTAGGAAATAACTTTATATTGAGATCGGCAAGCTTTGGAGCTTGAATATATATTTTTTTATTATTTAATATACTTGTTATTATTATTATTCTTTAGATATAAATTTAACTGGGCATCAAAAGAATGAATATATCTCTTTCACTGTCTGTTACTCCGAATCGTTCGCCAGTTAGAAAGGAACTCTTCACAGCGAGAGATCAGAAGCTACAAGCTTGACTTTAATAGTGATTTTTTATTATCGAATATATTTACTCTTATTATTTTTTTTAGATGTAAATTATATTGGTCATTGACCTCCGAATATATTTCTTTCACTGCTTGTCACTCCGAACCGTTCGCCAATTAGAGAGGAACTCTTCACAGAAAGAGATCAGAAGATTCAAGCTTGGCCTGAATATAGATTTTTTAGTATTATATATATCTGTTAGTGTTATTTTTTTAAGTATGAACTACACTGATCATCAGCCTTCGAATATATTTTTCTCACTGTTAATCACTCCGAACCGTTCGCCAATTAGAGAGAAACAATTCACAGCAAGAGATCGGAAGCTTCAAGCTTGGCTTGAATATAGATTCTTTATTACTGAATATATTTGTTGTTATTATTTTTGTTACGTATAAACTACACTATCAGCCTTCAAATATATTTTTCTCACTGTTAGTCACTCCGAATCGTTCGCCAATTAGAGAGGAACTATTCACAGCAAGAGATCGGAAGCCTCAAGCTTGGCTTGAATATAGATTTTTTATTACTGAATATATTTGTTGTTATTATTTTTGTTACGTATAAACTACACTATCAGCCTTCAAATATATTTTTCTCACTGTTAGTCACTCTGAACCGTTCGCTAATTAGAGAGGAACACTTCACAGCAAGAGATCGGAAGCTTCAAGCTTGGCTTGAATATAGATTTTTTATTACTGAATATATTTCTTGTTATTATTTTTGTTAGATATAAACAACACTGGCCATCAGTCTTCTCATATATTTCTCTCACTATTTGTCACTCCGAATCGTTGACCAACTATAAATTCACTCTTCCGCGCAGGCGATCACCGAACTTCAAATTAGATTGTTGAATATATTTCTTATATTCTCAAATATGCTTCTTTTACTAATCGACACTCCGAATCCTTCACCGATTCACAACCAAGTGCGCATTTCATCATAAAGAGAAAACTCGCGAAGTTGTACCGCGATAAGATTGAGGTGGACGTGCTCCACGGAACTGGCCGCACAGTTAAGTCCAATTTTTGATATGCCGTTCTCGATCGAGCCGATTCCGCGATAAAGAGCGAAAGGCACCGGTTATCGTTGAGGAAAACGAAAACAAACGCACTTCCTCAACGAACTGTCTGTAACTGCTCTGACAGTGCGGTTAAACCAGGCTGCCAGGCCTCTTTTTCCCTCTCCATTCGCACCAGGAGGCTGATGTATGCTAGTAAACACTGCGATACCGCGTACAAGTACAGTGTAATCGTCCCGCATGCCACTGGCGTAGGCGAAATTTTTCGTTAGTTATTTTTTGTCAGCTGGTACCAACCCAGACCATATAGAATTATATACCTGAAGGAACTCCAAGCGTGAAATGACGAATTCGCCATTTTATGTAATCGCACAGCTTTTCTTTTTCATTTTGATTACGAAAATTAGAAAGCTCTAGCATTTGGATTGAACACGTGACGAGGTTTGGGTCTTTAACGTTCAAAGAGTAGGGCTAGATTTGAATTCTATTGTTGTTATCCTTGGGAAATTTCTCCCACGTGATGCTAGTCTTTGTAACCTTGGCGATGTGGAAGCCATTTTGGGACTATGGTGGCAATGAGGATAAAACCTTGGAGTGGCGAACAATTGGGGCCCGAATTGAAGTCTCCTTGTAGTTGGGATACATCTATCGCGTAATATATGTATTATGGTCATGGTAGCTTGAAGCAATTGTCACCAATTGTACATGGAAGAAAGGAAACTCTTAAATATCAACAAAACTATTGGGAGAGATCAGTGATGTAACAGTAGGTCCTGTTTGGTGGCCGATTTAATAATTAAGATCAGAAGTATACATGACAATGATTCGAGTAATTTACTCTTTGTAGAGATATATTTCGACAATGTTTTATATTGCGCATTGAATTTTATGTAGTAAAACAACTTTGAACTATCGTATCCGCCAGTGACAACAATTAGCGAAAGACACTCAGCAGATGGTAGTAACATCTCTAGTGTTTCTTTTTTAAGTATTTCTCCGCTTTAATTGCTGTGGTTATTACTCTTAACACTTTAATGGCCGCTACATGTGTGTTATGCTACCGCCGAAAATTATTGGCCAGTACCACACTCTCTGTGTGATGAATTATGAATGCAAATAAGTGTGGATATTGCTATTAGCTTTGGCGTTTTTTTTATAGTCTTTGATCATAAGATCTTCTCTTAATTTTGATAAACTTTTTTTAAATTAATTCTTCAAAAATACTTCCGGCCCCTGGCAACGTGTGACAGCCTAGACGTGCGGCCATTAAAGTATTAAGATCTACTGTTTTAAGGAACTTTCGTGCTAATATCTATATATATAAAGCTCAAATACCACTGACTGACTGACTCACTCACTCATCACGAAATCTCAAAAACCATAGAACGGATGGCAATGAAATTTGGAACATACCTTCCCCTTGGGACTTAGGTGCTCACTAAGAGAGGGTTTTGAAAAATTCGATATTTTAGGGGGGGTTTTGGGGGGTTAAAGTATGGACCAAAGTCATCAACGCAGAGCCGAAACTAATTGACCTAGAATCTTGAAATTTTGCATGAGCGTTCCTTCTAGGGTATAAGTGCCCACTCAGAAAGGATTTTTCAAAATTTGAAATTTTAAGGTTTTTTTTTTACTTTCGATTAATCCGTAGCGAAGCATGGGAACTTTCAGCTAGTGGGATTATAATATAATAAATATTAATTTAAAAGAAATTTTTCAAAGGTGGCGAGAGAGGATTCAAATTCGAGCCTGATGACTTAGAATCCGAGCCTTCACTACAATACTTACAACAGCCTAGTTTTTCCATTACTTTTCGCACAATTACAGACGATTTAATTCAGTTTGCATTTCAATAAGAAATTATGCTATTTTCTCAAGACGTTAGTCGAGGTCAAAGTCAAATCCCGAAACCTCAACAGCCGCTACATTCGTTACTCCGAGGAAGTGGTACCTTGTCTCAAGTCATTATCTCCGGCATCATCGATCCCGAGGCTAATGCAACACGTTGAAACCGTAACGGTGCAATTGCTTATAGCCAACAAATGGATTCATTCAACATATTTACGGGTCGCTGCAAACGATGATGGACAGAACTGTACTTGCATAAATTATGGTGAAGACCACTGTATTATGTTATCCTTCTGTTACGATAGGGAAACATTAAAAGCCATACAAAGTCTTTATTCAGGAAGTGTAATTCTAGACAGACAACATACCAGAATTTTTCATCATCATGACTAGATAGATAGATTATGTAATGTGATGAATTACATCACGCTAGAAATTGCGAGGAATATATTGCGTGATGATGGAAAGAAGTCCCGCGGGAGGAATTCGAATCAATGATTCTGAAGCTACCTAAAACTGTGACATTTCTCCTACATGAAATGACCAGAGTAATTAAACCTTAACTATTATGAAGATAGAAAGAATTTCATTAATCCATTTGCATTATATGACAAATTCAAAAATAATGTATATCTTTACTATCAACTCTCTTTATATTAAATCTAAGTCTAACAGTATTTGCAAAAAGTGACATTGTACTTTAATCGACGAATATTGTATAAATAATTTAGACTGGTCACTTGTGTTGCTATTCACTCACAATTTGAATGCATAAATGCGTTTCGATGATAGCAATCAGAAAAAGTGCGCGCATATATACGCTTGTGATGCAAATGGGTTGACGCTAAAGATTGTTGTAGGAAGTCCTAATGAAATCTTTCTCATTGGTAGACGATACTTATGTAACTTTTCCTGTGAAATAATGCATGAGAAAATTATACTTTACGTACAATTCGTTATGCAAGTAACTACAACTATACTGTCCTGTTTCTTAGATAATGTTGAAATTTCATTTTAAATATTTGTAATATAAATTTTGTATGTTTTCTTTGTTACTTTAACTGTTGTGGTCATTTTGTGTAGATCTCATTATTTTTTAGATGAGTTCTGAATCACCGATGATATATATATTATAATATGATACCATATTATAATAATAATATTTAATTACCAATTACCACTAACACCCAGAGGCAACCCAGGTCAAAGTTCCAAGATCCAGTTCAGGAAGCTGAAAAAAACCCTCAGGAACTTCCATCTGGAGTCCTTGTGGGTTTTCCATCGATGTGGCTCGGGTGACCCCGGGTTCGCCAAACCCGTACCTGCCCAGCGAGCTGGTCAGGCCCCTGAGGTATTATTGTACCATAAAAAGAAGTCACTTCATAAGTGGCTTGCTCCAATTCATGCGACGAATAAAAACGTCCCTCGTCCTCACGTATTTTCGATTCTAATAAGTAGAATGCGGATGTTTATGCAAATTTCGAGTTTCACAAATGCAGGTGAGACAGGAAAACCTATCTAGGGATTTATTGCACTTAATAAATATTACAACAAATACCATACTTTGGATATTTTAGATATATTTTTATATTATGTTCTTTTTGTATATTTTAGCCGTATTAAATTTGTCATAAATGCATAAAAATCCGCAGTCTACTAATAAGTGGCTGGCCGAAAAAGAGCTTAACGACGGAATAATTGTTTCATTTTCGTTTGTAATTCGCAGAGCTCAGGTTTCAATACATAGACATTAGATACATAAATTGAAAAAGATTTTACATAGAAATATTGAACAGAACTTTTAAATGATGGAAGTAAATACTTTGAAACATTAAATAAAATAATTTATGTAATTTTTGTGTGATACAAAAATTCTTCGGTGATTGAAAATTATGTTGTTCTTTTTACGAATTACTTTCTTCACCTTCGCATGGCATTTACGACATTGCAGAGGCGTGAGCCGAGCGGGAGATTAAATCAGAATGTCATTAGCAGGTTCTTGTTAAAGAAGAAGAAGAAACGTGTAAGAGATAACATCTTTATCGATACAAGTATCTAATCGATACTTATTGTTAAGTGTGCTATCATGAAAAGTACATATATTTTTCAAAATGCGTCTCTTCAATCGCGCCGTTTACTTCCTCGTGATTTTTCTAGCAAAAGGAAATATTTATTATGCTAATATACATTTTTCTAATTTTCCACAAAACTATTATTTAAAATACTAAGCAAATTCGATATAATAATCATTATACTGGAAGCAAGTATTCCGTTCTTCTTTTTTACTTTCTTCCTTTTTTGTTTTAAATTATAGAAATATACAGTGCTAATAAATTATAGTACAAAGTGATAATATATATATATATACTGTTATTTCTTGTTTAAAACTCTGAAATCTTCTTCACTAAAATATATTCCAGTACCGAGCATTGATGAATCATTATCCGCTCAAGTAAGGAACAAGAATAATTCAGCAAATAACTGCATTCTCACATCGAAGAGAACTTCAGCGTAGGTATTAATCTCCTCAAAACATCCCGACAGAAGCATTTCAATGAGAAAATTTACAGACCTTCTCTGTACTTAGTTCTCAAAGGAGATACCTCGAGAAGTCAATACTGTGACACGGAGACGAGCAACTAGTTCAATCACAACCCAGTTTCCCCATTCTTTGCTCCAGCTATAAATATTTAATCTCCTATAATCGCATACTCAAAGAGAAATAAAATAATTGTATATTAACAGTAAATGATACTCTTCCATGGTTCTTCGATATAAACTTACCTAACAATACTAATTAATCTTAAATAAAATATCAATTATCACGATTTCATCTCTATTACAACTTCGTAGAAATTTATCCAATTAAAAAAGTAATTACAAACACGTACCATTATCTCCATTGTTGTCACAGATTATTGGGCCAATTTTTATACAGAGGCACATAAAAACATAAATTATGTGTGTCCCTTTTTTTATTCTATACCATGTCTCTGTGGTACGTTTAAAAAAAATACTCAAATAAATAGAACATGTTATCTGATATCATTGTTTTAACGCGTTAGGATTCTATGGGTTAAAAATGATAACAGTGTGACGTAACGCTTTCATGCCCCTATCTGTTCTATGGACGTGGAAGTGTGTCGATATACGATTTTCCGCAGGTTTGGAACAAAGAAGAGGTAATCCAGTTACACGCCATGACATTCATGCATTTAACCCCATCAACATCCACTTACACACAGACCAATAACATATTATCTCTTGTCCATTTAATATGGACATCAAAAAAAGATCAATGGAGATTGTAATAACATATATTGAAAAGGACATTTAAAAGATAAAAGTAGCTGATGAAGAAAATTCGAAAACACTCCTACCACCATGAAATATTCATCATCAACTCCATCCTCAGGCGGTAATATTGTAACCTTACAATTAGCAGTACAAGGTGTTGGAAACATTTCATATTTATCAAGAAAGAAGATTAAGTTGCACTTATTTCCTTTAATGTGTTAGTTTTGAAAACACTGAATTATTCAGATCGTTTGATTTTTCTACTAATCAGCTTCATTTCAATTTTAATATTTTTGTATTGAGTAAGCCAACTGCACCAAGCTGGATGATTAACACTAAACCTACCAAGCCGGTCAAAATGACCGATACCCATTTTTTTTTTAAATTCCCTCAATTGACACGGAAGCCATGAAGCAAATATTCCACTTCTATTTTATAAAACATAAATTACTTAATTAATCATCGCCTTCATCTCTAGATTCTTCTTCTCTCAAAGCACTTATTCGCTATATTTAAATGTGAGTCGATATAACGTCGGTAGTTTTAGTGTTAATGACGCTAATTAATATTTCTTTAAACGTTTTAGCGCGGTAGTTAGTGGAATAAATCATTGTTTTTCATGTTATTATATCTACATTAATACGATGGGTATTTGAAGTATCTATAGCACATAGTTTTTCATTCCATATTTTATGTATGCCTCAAATAATGCCTCAAAAATCACTAATTTCTTTAAATAGTTCAACTTTAAATAATTAAGAGAAAATAATACCTGTTCCTTCTCCTGCTGGTTCCTCGGCCAAAGGGTGACCGTTAAGTAGACTTCTCCTAAGTGTTGTTTCGGCCTGGCAGGATCTTTCAGCTCCAAACTGACATCCTGAGGTATTCCAAGATCCAGTTGTGTCAAATCCAACAAGGCAGCCCCCATGAAATCATCCTGCAGGCCCCAATCGTAGTCGAAGACCTGCCGAAACGACGAAGGTCTTTTGCTACTCGAAAGAAAGAGCAAGAAACTGATAAAAATTTCGTTCCTTTCGAATCCAAATGCTCTGGAATGTATTAGTTAGACCAGCGTTTTAAAGAACTGAAACATTTCTTTGATTACAGAACTGTTACGATTTGCAATTCACTGAAGATTTTACGAATGGAAGAAATTCTCTGGAATACATTAGGCGAACGATTACAAAACACGGTATTTTCTTTAATACTGGAATTCCTATATATATTTCCGATACATTTAGACAAAATAAATATGTTGATAGGATAAAAATGGAGGGGTAAAGGAAATTAACACTAACCGCACCGCATGCGGACAAATGACCGTTTCATTGGAATCAAAATATGTAATTTTTGATATTATTAACAAAAAGCTGTTTTAGGCGGTGTTTCTTACAGTAAATTAACAATCTTTTCCTTTTTTTCGGACAAATTCTACGAATAAACTACAGTTTAAATAGGTACTCCCAAAATGCCGGTACGGTTAGTGTTAAACGATACACTAGATTACTTTGATAGACACAACAGAATAAAGGAATATCAATATTAAAAACTTTAAGAATTCTTAAAATATATAAAGGTTGATTATTTTGACTGCCTTGATAGATCTAGAATTAATTAAGTTTCAGTGCAGGTTCAATTTACGCTTCATTGGGAAAACGAAATGAATGGACGAAGCGGATCGTCAAAGAGGTAGGTGAAAATCCGTCTATTGTAAAAATAACTTGCAGAATTTACCTTGATCGTAAGCGGTTGGAAGGGGTCCTCTATGGGTAAGGTCACGCTCTCGTCCCATATAGGATTTAAGTCACGATGAACGGTTCGGGATTTGTGCAACAATCGACCGCAACATTTCACTTTGACGTAAGGATCACTCGCGCCTAAAACACGTCGTACAGTTTCTCATTAAAAGTTCAAATCCCATCTCCCCTAGAACTTGAAATTAGCTTTCAGTAAAAGACCAACTTTCTCATATCCAACAAACTTTATTAATAATTATACCATTTTTTGAATTCATCTTAAACGAGCTTCCCTTTCGAAACGATTAAAATTCTCAGCATGTAAACTCATATTTGTAACGATAAAGTAACTTTAACAACTTCCGTGAACTTCTATCTCCGAAGCAGAGTCATCCCAGATATCAGAAAAAGGTCAAACGAGCAAAAGAACAATCGATAAGTTTGATGGGAGCCATGGCGGCTGAGGGGATAGAATTCGAATCCCCTCGTCGTTGTCTCTACAGAATTTTTATCACAACAGTCTGATATATAGAAAAGACTATGATTTAGAAAATCTTATAAAATATAGCGCTATCTAGCTATCGCAATGATGAAGTTTAAAGGTACAAAAGTAAAGGTCAAATTAGAGAGTATTTGAATGGAAAAAGATAAATTGGAGGTTGATTTTTGAAAGGTGAATAGAAAGGAAGCTTATCGCACCACATCTATCCATGGCGACGAGATTCGCGCCTCTTCTGATGTGCAGACGTAGCTGAAAGAAGGCATGCTGTCTCAATGCCAATTCTCTCTTTCTGGCGACTTCTTCCTGAAGAAATGCGTTATCATCCTGGCTGATCGATCCTCGAGCTTCGTCGTGCAAGTCCTTTGGTGGCTGGTAGTTCAAGGAGCTCTTTGAGTATCCCTCGCTGCATTTTCCAGGACTGTCGTCCCCTTTCGTCACGACAGTTTGCCGACCTCCGCGTACCAACGGTGATTCTATTTGAGAAAGTGGAGATATTTGTAATTTTATCGAGTTTCTTCAAATCTAATTGGTAATACATATAATAATAATGTTTTATAGATATTTAAATTGACATCTTTGAAGTAGTTCGCTTAATCTCACAAGGAGAACGGCAAGGCCTTCGGGTCACCGATTTCATTATAATTTTATATACTTGTAGAGCAAGTCGTTCTGATTAAGAATATACCCTATTATTGGGGCAGACGGTCAATAGTTTTTAAGATATTAATAATTAATGTTTCGATTTTAGTATAAAAATATAATAGTTAATAAAAGTCTCAGATATAAATTAGATATTTCAAAAATGTAAAGTAAATATTCAGGAGATATAAAATAAATATTTAAAAAATGTTAAGAAGATATTCAGGAGATATAAAACGAATGTTTAAAAAATATTAAGGAAATATTCAGGAGATATAAAAAAAAATATTTAAAAAATGTTAAGAAAATATTTAGGAGATATAAAACGAATGTTTAAAAAATATTAAGGAAATATTCAGGACATATAAAAAAAAATATTTAAAAAATGTGAAGAAAATATTTAGGATATATAAAACGAATGTTTAAAAAATATTAAGGAAATATTCAGGAGATATAAAAAAAATATTTAAAAAATATTCAGGAGATATAAAATAAATATTTAAAAAATGTCAGGAAAATATTAAGGAGATATAAGATAGATAATATGAAACTTTAATTACAAATATCTTAAAAACTATGGACCGTCTGCCCCTATAATAGGGTATATTCTTAATCAAAACGACTTACTTTATGAGTATGTAGAATTTCAATGAAATCGGTGACCCGAAGGCCTTGCGTTCTCCTTGTCAGAATTATCGAAGGGGTCACAATGTCAAATTTTTACGTTTTTATGGATTTGTTTAAAATGGAGAAACAGTAACGTGAAAATTCCTTATGTATCTTATAAGACATAAATTACATAACTAATTACACGTTGATTTATTTTCTTTCAAAGTACTTATTTAATATATTTAAGTATAACAATTTAAGACTGATATTTGTAGTGTTAAATTATAGTTACATTAGAGAATATTATAGCAAAATTTATTAAATTATAGATGAAATCTGTTTAAAAATGTAAACGTAGAAGTCGTGATGGATAAGGAGAGAAATATTTGGATCTACTGTTATTGGTGCCGAGTTCATATTTTTCCCGTCATATCTCAGAATTTTTTTTCCTAATTATACTCTCTAATTACATATTACACAATTTATTATAACATCACAACGACGGTTCAGCAGTTACCTAATCCAGCAGGTCGCACGCAACATGACCATACCACTTACAATTTTAAAAACCACAAAAAATGTATAAACCTTAGTCCGTTTAACTCTACTTCAAAATATAAATCCTTAAGAAAATCTGTTCCAGCTAAAAATACCATCACCAACCGCAAAAACAACTTTTTATAAACAAATCACCCGGACAATTTGTTCTCCAAATTCAAACATTCTTTCCACGCGAAACTTCTCAAACACAAACGATAATATTACCCAGAAAAATACAAAGCTAAATAAAAATCCCGAGACAAATCTATTTTCTCCCTTTGCGTCGAATCTCTCTGATTTTCGAAGTAAGATCAAAGCGAAACTAAATTACATATTCGTCTCACAACGGGCTTAGTAATCGTACCAAACGTTTCTTTCTCCACGCAGACTAAATCAAAATAAGCCCTTTTCTTTTATCGTACCTCTAATACAAGTCGTACAATGATCTTCGTCGGAAAAGCATATAAAAACCACTTTATTAAAGTGCAGCAGATACGTCTTCAGATATCTCGCTTTTTCAAAGAGATCACTCATGTTGTATACATCTAAATAATTACCAGTAGCCGTACATGCGAAGGCTTTCAGGTTAATCGACGTAATCGTGATGAGTATGCTATACGCTCTCGCTGCACAGCCTCTTAAGATCAATCGATGTAACGAGATACAAACGTGATGCTGCTATCAGCTACGTTGCATCGTCCGCAACCTCGTTTTTTTCTAATTTCCGACACTTTTTTTTCCCCTTTCAACTTCGCGACGGTATCTTAGAGTATATCGGATCTCCGATAAGCGACTTTGATACCTGAATCGTCAGCTCTAACGTGTCGGATTTGCATTTTAACACTAAACCTACCAAGCCGGTCAAAGTGACCGGTTTCCAATTTATTCTAAAAATGCCCTAAATTAATAGAAGAGCCATGAAGCAAAAATTCCACTTCTATCTTCTAAAACGTAAATTAATTAATTAACCCATTCACTGCCAGAGAAACTAAGCAAATATTAGCTTACGTGATAAAATTTGAGAAGATGACAGTAAGTTTTTAAAACAGTAATTTAATTATTGAAAAATATAATCTCAACACTTGTAGTGATACTAAGAAAATTTTTGTTCCAAAAATGCTACACACGTTCGGCTGTTATTGTCTACTTATTAATTCCAACTTTTAGTGCAAAGACGAGATATCTCGTAGTTGGCAGTGAATGGGTTAATCATCGCTTCATCTCTTGATTACTCCTTTCCCAAAACACTTATTCTGTGTTTCTAAATATGAGTAGACAGAACGCCGGTAGTTTTAGTGTTAAATAATAGGCATTTGTGGCTAATGGAGGAAATAGAAAGTTATAGTGTTGGGATATTGGATTATATGAGGATTTTTTAAATTATAAGAATCTTTTTGTGTCTATAGGGGTGTGGGTGTTACGGTAGTTTAATTTAGGATCTATGGTTTTAGGTGAATTTTGAAAGGTCAAAGTTATGGTGTAGATATCACGTGGGACAAATTGTTTTAGAGGTGACGGGAGACTTGAACTGGAGACACTAATCGAGAGGATTACTCTTTGCTCAGTATAGACACTTTCTCTTTTTTATTTTTAATATTAAGATATCTTTAACACTTTGAATGCCGCTGATATTTAACTTGTTTTATCATTTCTACTGAAGTGATAATTTTCCTATTAAAATCCTATCTTTGTAAAGCAGAAACTTTAAAGACACAAATTGATATATGTTGAGCAGGGTTTTATCTGCAGAAAGCTAGTATTTAAATATTGAATGTGTTAGAAAATTCGGAAATATTATAGTTTCAAAGTCATATGAAATTTCATTGAGTTCAATAATTCAATAGTTAATATTAAAAATCGTATCTAGTATTAATTCTGATTTATGGAATATCATTGCAAAAGTAATTTGAAACTGGAAACCTATTAATTTCCATGCTACGTAGATGTTCATCACTTTGAATTTTCGATGAATGCTATTATTAATTTCGATATTCAGCGGAATGTTATTACGACATGTTTGATAGAATTATTAACACAGTTCGCGAATCAATTTTGCAATTTTGTTTTATAATATAAATGATTCCGGGACTGTTATTACGCTAGTCATGTCGTTACGAATTACTATATATGGTTAGAAAAAAAATAGAATAAAAGTTTAATCACAGAGAGCAACAGGAACAATTTGGTTTTCGATTGCCAGGTCGCGAAGCGGGTCACTTCAATCAGCGCGTTAATTGATGCGTGAATATCATTTAATTGCTTAATATTTTCAGTTTCAATTACGATAACTATACAGTGGAAATTCTAGGTGTAGTTTTACCTTTAGAATTGCCAAAGTTGCAATATACCATGCGGAAAAAATTTGAAAAAAGGGAATTTGACCTTAATATTTCGGAGGTAAAGAATTCAAACCCGATTTTTAAAGAATCCTTCAAACTTCCAACAGCATCAGAATCCTTTAATAAATAAACACATTTACCATAACCAATGTACTATCGAAAAGTTCAAAAATCATATCGCATCCACATAGTAGCTTTCTACAAATTGAATTGACCTCCAGCAAATGCACAACAATACTTCCACTCTTATTTGCTCCGCAATATACTCACTAGTATAAATCAAATATCCTCAATACGAAACCCTGACTTCCGAGAAACAGAACTAAATTAATAAAAAATCTATAATCTACATGGTCAATAAAACAGTCCTAGTTTCTTTCATCACTCCAATCTCCTACCTTCAACACCTCAACTATCACCCTCGGATCAAGCAAAGTGTCACTATCTCTTCAAATCAACTGTTACGTCCTAACTCCAACCAACACACTCCGCATTATATCGATCGCCATTGTTATTATTATCATCAATATTATTATTAGTAGTAGTAACGAAAGTAGTATTACTATTATTAACAACATTATTATTACTGTCATTACTATTATAAATCTACAGTTGTAAGATACGCACACACACATATGCACATATTAGGGGTACCGAAAAGTAATCCAAATTTCTTTTTGCCAGCGAAAAACATTTATTTATTAAAGAAATCTTAAATACTAATCAACAAAATAATTTCCATAATTTTCTAACACTTTTTGTCAGCGTAAAGGTTCCTTTTCTAAAAAAGTCCCTCGATTTCTTGTAGAAAAACGTTTCTAATTACATTTTCATATCTCCAATTTTGATTACTTTTCGGTACTCTTAATACATACAAACTGTCCTCAGGGCTCATCACCACCTACTTAGATCCCTCACCCTCAATCCTACCTTCTCCTAATTTTTCGCACTCACGACCTTCCTGAAACCTCGACACTTACTGATTTCCTTTTCAACGAACCACACAGACTTTTCAACCTTACTCACAAGTATTATCACACATAAATAAAGGAGATATTATCAAATATACTAAATTGATATATTTAACCCTTAACGGTCCGGAAATCCAGAAAGTAAAAGTACCACGTCGCTCTTAACCAGTTAACTGCGTCCGACGTGTATACACGTCAACTCAAAATTCTATCGCGGTAGCCTTTTTAATATTGAATTGTCAATTTCTTATGGATTAGAAATATGATTTTTCCACAATTCGCTTTACTCTTTTATATATACACGTCATTGTTCGATTTTGACTTCGTATCCTGCGAGGTATCCCTAGAACTAAATTCCGCAGTTAACTGGATATGGAAACATTGGTCCGTTAACTCTTTGAGGCCCAGGAATTCAAATTATAAAATGGCCCATGTTGCACATACATTTTTTTTTTAATTGAATAAAGTTGGTTCATATTTATTGACAAAGTTATATAATAATATCAATTTTCGACATGGAACAAGAAAGATCACACCATGCATCTTCATGCATCAGAGAGGTGAGATACTTTTTATCCCACTATGCCTCAAAGAGAAGGGTTAATATTCGCGAGTATAAAACTTTCCCTCGCGAAGACAAATTCGTACTCGTTTCGTAACACAGCACCAACCACCAATACATCTCGATAAACTCAACAATAACGTCTTAACCCTTTCGCTTCGGCAGTCCAGTCCGTCGAAGTACTGTCACTGAACGAATACGCGTGTCAGAAACAGTGCAGTGCGTGTGGTTCCTGTATATACGTTTTCCTAAGTCTTAAATAACAATTGTGCTGAATAAAACAATCTTTGCTCCAATATGATGAGTATAATTTACATTTTTAATATGAAAAGGCTTCAAACATTATCGATGGCACTTGTAAATACATCATTTGGATGCCGAACATATGGGGTGACGACGTCACGTGGTCGCCGCTTATAAGCGGCGCTCGAAGCGAAAGCGTTAACAAAAAAAAATAAGAAATACCTGGATGATTGAGGCAGTGCCTTGCAGGGCTCTGGGTAGCCGAGGAGCTCCTGCTGTGTTCAGAGGAATAATCCGCGGCATAATCAGACTCCACCCCCGCAGCCTTGAAGGTGCCCTCCTGACTGAGTATATTCCCGGCATCTTTCGACTTTTTTCTCTCCTTGCTCCTGCTGCGAGCCCAGCGGCTCTTCAATGTCGCAAAGAAAGTGTGCGTCCGCTGGGCTACCGAGGCACCGTGACGATGGTGTCGATGATGATGAACAACCCCGGAATCAGCCTGTTCACCGCGTCGTGACGGCGAACTGTTTGCAATGTCGTTATCCCTGAGCTCCGTGGCGCTTTTCGAGAGCTGACGGCTCCCGTTCAAGTTCAACCTCGACCTCTCCTCGGCGCGGCTGTTATCTGCAAATTTTTCACATTCGACACTGTAACGAATCGATGGGGAAATTATCATGTGGCAGGACGATTCGCGGAGAATTAACGTAGACTTCCGAAGTTGGCGCACCAGGGAAGGAAAAAAACGATCGAGAATCGTCGGAGGATTAAGAGAACGTCAGCGAAGCGACGGGAGACGATTTTTATGAATGTTCTCGTTTCATAGGGGAGATCGTATCAGGGTTGAGGCATTGTTTTGAGACAATGACGAGAGTTTGAAGGGTGAAATCTACCTGAAGTTTCACCCTTGTTGTATACTTGTTGTAGTATTGTCGGAATTGTTACGTGTATGAAGAAAGTTTTTGGATTGAAGTTTGATGGCTTTCATGTAGGGGGACGTTGTCTAGCTTGTTTTTCAATAGTGTTTTAAAATTGTGATTTATAGTTTTAGTTTGTAAAGTATGGAAATTTTTTTTCACGGCGAAAGGATGAAGCTACTTTTATCCTGAGCTCAACTGCATACATATGAATGAATCGTTTATTTTCTACTACTACTACTCTGGTAACATCGACAAGATTATTAAATCACCAGCCGTCTTCCCTCCTGCCTTCTCAAAGTATCTCCTAAGTTGCTATCATAAAGAACAAAACACACAGCGTTATAGCACACCAAAAACCATCAACCTCTTATCAAAAAACTTCCCTCCATCCGCACCAGCCGTACAACAGAAGTAAAACTTCAGAGAGTATTTCCACCCCCTAAAATCGCGCCATTGCAAACACAAAGAAACGACCCACCCTTTAATTTCAGCCCCTCGATAAACGTACAAACTTTCGCTAAAAGAAAGAAAAGAGAGGACAAGGTAAAACCATCATCAGAACGCTTCGCGAACGTCCCCATGGGAGTGTCGTGTAAACTTAACTTCTCAAGTGTCTGCCGGTCGATCTTTTAGTGGCGGGACCGCGGGACCAGCAACAGCCCATTTCTATGGTTCACGGTGATTGTCCCCATACGTCGACGGTGATCAAAAGAGAAAGGGAGAAAATTCGAAGCTCCAGTCGACCAGCCGAAGATCGAGGAGCGACGATGGTGTGCTTGTAGCGTGGAGAAACGTCGAGACTGGAAAACCCATTGGGAATTTGCGCGCTCTCGACGGCAGGCTAACTTCGGAAGTCTACTCTATTACGTGGATCTAGAATGATCTGGAGAGCCATTAAATCTGGAGAGACACGTCGACTTGCAAACTCGGGTGAAATTAGATCTTACGTCTAACCGGCCTTCTCAACTTATTAACCCTTTAGCTACGGCAAGTGGTTTGCAAACCTTTTGGGTGCCGTAAGCTGACAATTACAAAACGATATGTGTCTCGTCAGCATACGTATCACGCCTGATAAATATTAAGGTAGATTTGTTTTTCTTCTTAGAGATTTATTCAACTTTAATTATTCTGATTATTTTAGCTAACGTATTCAAAGTGTATGGAATACAAGTAATGGAGGATTTTGTCGGATGTTAGGAAGGGGAATTTGAACTTGAGCTCAACGATTGGTTGGTTCAAGGATTTAACTCCTTATTAATTATAGTCCTTTTGAGTGATACGATAGTTTCACCTAGGATTTGCTATCTTAGATGGGTTTTAAGGCTTTGAGGATACGGTATTTCAGGAGAAATTTCTCAGTTGTGATGGAGGAGGACTTGAACTCGAGCTCAGTGATTGTTAATCCGAGATTCTACCACGTTATTCACCATAGCCCCTGTGGATTTGTTCTTGTTTGGATTGGGGATGATTGTCGTAGGATAATAGGATCTTAGGTATTATTAACGGTGGCTTCAAGGTAAATGCTTCAAGGTTTGCTAACTGACATATGGTGCAAAATGATCTTATATGAGTGATGTGAATTTAAACAAATAGAAAAAAATTATTTTTGACTTTGAAATTTCAAGAACCCGATATATGATAGATAACTAGTATATGCTTTAGATAATTTCAAAATTGCATACGTTTTAGCTATCCCAATTGAACAATGAAACGATAATTGGATTGTTCAGATGTAAAGTATTTAACCCTTTGCGGACGGAGGCATTTTTGAATATTGAGAAAGAATCATTTATTTAGCGATGAAAAAATACTTCTTCATTGGAAAGACAGTCTGTTAATGTATAGAAGTTGAAATTTACTCTTTGCAAAATAATATTTCAATGATTATATTTTAACACTAGATTTACGAATGTTGATATACCTATTTTTCTGAAGTGAGCCAATTTGAATAATACAAGAATATTGAAATTTTTTGCAAAATAAACTATTTATATTTATATATACTAATTTATTATTTTATAATATTACTTGATTATTGTCCATTCAACGTGATTACGCGTTACATAGCGATGCAAATTGTAAAATAAAATGTTCTGTTTTTAAGTTTGCACATAATTATTCAGTTGGGCAAATTTAAATAGTGTTTTTTGGACGCATCGAATTCCATTTTATTTGTATGTCAAGGGGTTAAGAGACTTCTGTAATTCCTGAAGAGGGTAGTGGATGGAAGAAAATTCCCTGTACTTGTTTATATGGGGTTGTCTTTGAGAGCTGATGAATTTCTTATGGCATAATGAAGATAGGAGAAGATGTGTACATTCTTGGCAGATAAGGAATCATAAATTTGCGCACGCTGGAGGAAGTTGCATTTGGTTGCACACTAAAAGTAAACTGACACAGAGAGTGCATCAGAAGTGAGGATACGAGTTGCTTGTTTAAGTACTCCATGCAAGATATATATTAATGGAGATGCTAGAAGCTTCAAATAGCAAGATGTCACGTAACAGTTTATGTAATTGTGTGATAATAAAAAATGTGTAGCAAAGAAAATCTGTACACCGTTCGTGGTTCAAGGCTAGATAATTATTAGACTGCGGATGTTTATGCAAATTTCGAGTTTCACAAATGCAGGTAAGACAGGAAAACCTATCTAGGGATTTATTGCACTTAATAAATATT
Organism: Cerceris rybyensis; assembly: GCA_910591515.1. NCBI lineage: Eukaryota > Metazoa > Arthropoda > Insecta > Hymenoptera > Crabronidae > Cerceris > Cerceris rybyensis. The sequence goes on from OU342790.1 coordinate 16,328,141, forward strand.
ACAACAAATACCATACTTTGGATATTTTAGATATATTGTTATATTATATTCTTTTTGTATATTTTAGCCGTATTTAATTTGTCATAAATGCATAAAAATCCGCAGTCTAATAATTATATTATGCGGTGTAACGTTCGCTTACACGTGTATTTCTGGGATAAACACACAAGGACGTATATACACGTTAATCATGTATAAAGAATTAAATATTTCCGTGTTTGAAAAGAAGTAAATAAAGAGAAGACAATAAATCAACGATCACAATTTGCGTAGATTTTTTCTATAGTAAAATTTTTGTAAAATATTATCTAACAAGTGCAATATGAAAAAAGTATTGTCTCACGTAAAAGTTCATTAATTAAAGACCGTTGAAAAGATAAATTCAATGAAATTTACTTAAAGTTTTGTGCTAAAGGGTTAAAAAGCGTAAGAAGTAGGATCTTTAATTTTCAACGGCCAGTAATCAGTTAAGCGATAATTAAAGTTTTCAATGAACTTTAAATTTTTGTCCTTAACTAGCTAAAAGTTAAATAAAGACTTTCCAACACGTATTCAGACCCTGATATATTCTAATGTTAATTTGCCTGGAACTTCGTAATTGGGAGTTAGTTTTCAGAGATCTAATTTTAGCTCAGCATCCATGGTGAATGGCCATTTCTAGAAGTCTTAGCTCGTGGATTACGGTGATTCCTTTTTCATGGGTGATTAAATGAATGAGGCACGGAAATGACAAGCTCAACCAATAATCTATGAGGGCTAATAGTTTCTAGCATCATTACTTCTCTTCATAACTTTAACCTTTAATTAATACCGATCCTGTGGATGATCTACCGGTATAATAAGATTAAATATAATAATACAATATTACGTGGGCAACATTTCCCAGAGACGACGGAGATTCGAGAACTTCAAACCACTTCTTTCACTTATCGCTAGTAGTATGAGCTTTTGTCTCCGAGCTACGAAAAGCCCTCTGGTACCTCCTTTATTAAAACGTTAAACCTCGAACTTATCCTACTTGTCTACCATTTCCAAGGTAATAAAACTCTTAGAATTAAAACCAGGTCATTACGAAATAAGGATATTAAAAATAAAAGTGTCCGTATGAAATGTTGCAATATCTAATTGATTAAAAATATTGAAATATTTAAAGTGATTAAAACTGTGATTATACTGCTAAATTATAAATAAGATTGATGTTAAAAATATAATAATAATATTGTAAAATAATACATCAGGATTTCTAGAATGGGCAAATGTTATTTTACGGTCACGTATTGATGGAGATATAAGATAGATATTCACTTGTGATATTTGCTTATCCGAGTAATTGTGTATGTTATGGGGAGTTTTGAATTAATGCAATGTAATGGTTGTACGAGGAATTCTTATCTTTTTATGAAAATTGATTATATGGGATATATGAAAAAGAGTGGAGTTTTTTAATTATTATGGTTAGCTGTGTATAGTTAGACATCAGAATTTCTATAGAATTTTCTTGCATCCACAGCCTATATCAAAATTCAGCAGTTCAGTAAATAGTAGAAATACCGAAGATTGATTGATAAATTAAAAATGGTTGAATGTTTAGTTAAGACAAATGGAAGATGAGATGAAAGAAGTTTTATCGATTGTCTACATTTTAAATTATATATGGGAGTTTAAATCATATTTACGTTTGGGACTATGATGAATAAGAAAATAAAGTCCCCTACATGCAATCAATGAACTCTGGTTCCAACCTTCAATACCTTTGGGAAATAATTTTCTGTATTATATTATTTAATAAACCACAGTCTCGAAAGATCGATATCTCCGTAAAATAATTGATGAAAAATTCAAAAGAAGAGGAAGAAAGAATAACTTCTTTCAGAAATTCTGGCATCAGCCATTTAACTGTCTTGGTAATTCTAGTATTAAAAGGATGGAAAAAAAAGATGCTCCAGACTGTTGGCTAATATAACGTCTTTATCTCTTTGCACCGAGAAGCCTGGGGATATGTTGTACATATATTCACCACACGTATATAATATCATCGCAGCTCGATCGATTTTTAAGCCTCTGCTAAGAATCTGAACGAGCCTGTAATTTCCATGCCAGGTCAACGCAATTGCGCGCGTGAGACTTGCCTCTTACAATTGTCTTTTTCTTTTTCACTCTCCCGTTTTAACCGAACCTAACTCTCAGACCTTTATCCCTTTTCCACGTTGAGCGGAAATACTTTCGCAATATTTCGACCAACAGGTAAAACCTACGTTAACACTAGAACTACCAAAGCAGTCAAAATGACTGGTATACAATTTTTTCCATAAATTTTCCAAGTTCATAGAAGAGCCATAGAACAAAAATTCTGCGTCCATCACAAAAGACATAAATCACTGAATTGATCATCCTTTCTGTTACTCGGTTTCTTCTTTTTCGAAGTACTTATTTAATAAATTGAAATATGATAGATTTAACGCCGGTAGTTCTAGTGTTAAACCTAATTCAGGCCTAATCATGTCGTTTTATGAAATTAGAAACATAGAAGACCGAACTTGAAAATAGAAAATAATCTGTAACTTTGAGAAAGGAAAGAATAAGTTCTACTCTGCGATATTTTAATAATTATCTTTTAACTCTTCTTGCGGGTCGAATATCGTTGAATATTTTGCGAGAGGATTTCCTTAAATCTGGCTTTTATATGAAATTAAAAACTTTGATTGTACTCAGCTTTTTTGGTGTAGAAGAAAGTGATCTGCAACTTTGAAAAACGAAAGAATAAGTTCTATTTTACGATATGTTAATTCTGCTTGTGGGTCGAATATCGTTGAATATTTTAGAAGAGGATTTCCTTAAATCTGGCTTTTGTATGAAATTAAAAACTTTGATTGTACTCAGCTTTTTTGGTGTAGAAGAAAGTGATCTGCAACTTTGAAAAACGAAAGAATAAGTTCTAATTTACGATATGTTAATTCTGCTTGCGAGTCGAATATCGTTGAATATTTTAGAAGAGGATTTCCTTAAATCTGGCTTTTATATGAAATTAAAAACTTTGATTTTACCCAGCTTTTTTGATGAAGAAGAAAATGATCGGGAACTTTGAGAAGCGAAAGAATAAGTTCTATTTTGCGATATTTTAATTTTGCTTGTGGATCGAATATCGTTGAATATTTTGCAAGAGGATTTCCTTAATTTTGGCTTTTATATGAAATTCAAAACTTTGATTTTACCCAGCTTTTTTTATGAAGAAGAAAATGATCAGGAACTTTGAGAAGCGAAAGGATAAGTTCTATTTTGCGATATTTTAATTCTGTATACGAGTCGAATGAGGTTGAACATTTTTGTGAGAATTTATTTTGTGAGAAGAATATAAGGAAAATTGTGCAATATTGTTAAAGCCGTAGTTAGCTTTGACTCGTTACCGTATAATATCCTCCACAATGGTTTACCATTAAATTGCTTGTGCACTGGGACAAATAACAATTTGCCAGCTACCTACAGTTCTATTATATCCATCGAAATGAAACGGATATCCTGAATAGAATTAACAATTCTACATCTTAAAGAGTTTTATTGAAACAATTGTACTATTGTGTTTTCAGTATTAACTACTGGTCACTTTGACTTTGGTCATTCTGTCACAGACTTCCCATTTTAAGTTTTCACCTAACAAAACTATGATATATGTTCTAACATAGAGTAAATTTCCCAGAGGTGATGACAATTGTAATACAAATCTACAAGTTTTGAAGTACAAGAGTTCCTATGTTGCCACTGTGGCACTTGAATTCTAAATTATTTCGTCACACTGTGCGACAATGAATTGTTTCCTGCCATTTCGTTTTCGTTTGCAAAGAAAAATTAAATCAATGGTTATGTGGAACGTTTACTTTAAGAGACTGGGCTTGAGGATTCCAAAAACAAAATAGTGGGAATAGACGGCTACAAAACGAAAGAATCTGCCACTCCTTAGCCATCTTTCAGTTATCGGATTGTAGGCTCACGTTACAAACGAGTGTTGCATTTCTTTCATATCAATCATATCAGTGACTGAATTAAATCCAGCTACTTTTGGTAGACTTTTATAGATTTCTATTTAATATCCAACATTCTATTTAATATAAACCAATTTATCAAAACTAATTAGATTGATGTAGTTAAGTAAAATTGCTGGATACGGAATTAAAGATTTAAGCTTGTAATTGCCGAAGGCCGAGTTGGAATCCCTATTTAAATTACTGTTTAATATAGTATAGTGGCGAAAATAATCTATTTATCGGAACTATCAATGATTACACTACTATATTTAAGATTTTGATGGATGTGGAGTTAACGTCTCGCACCCCTAATTAATAGAGCGCGACTTGAAATCCCCATTACCAGAAGTAGAATATTTCTAAATTAGTATTCAATATATCACAGTCGCAGAAGTACCACGACAACAATCTATTTAACAGTAGAACTATATTTACATTTAATCTTTTAATTCAACTATTTGCACATTTAGAATCTGGGATTGTAGTCTCAAACTTCCAAACAATAAGCTTCAATTCAAATCATCATCACCTCCACGAAATTTCTCCTACATTATCATTATATCCCTGATAGCTTAGAATCCCTCTAAAATGTTTGACCGTAGGCAAAATAATCATAGCAGCTAAAGCCCAAAATTAATAACTATATAAATTACAATTACATTTCATTTTAATTGCCAATAATAGAAACACTCGGCCATTTGACAAAAGCTTCATTCATGAAATGATCCATTCCATTCACACGAAAGGTAGGGATCCAGGAGTTAACACTAGATTTACGGCGCCAATTTGGCTCATTCAAAATTTGATAACTACATATATAATATATTGGTTGGTTAATTTTTTAATAATAAATCTTTCGTTTCCATTGATTTGGAATTATTTTCTTTGCAAAAAATTTCAATTTTCTTGTATGATTCAAATTGGCTCACTTCAGAAAAATAGGTATATCAACGTCCGTAAATCTGGGGTTAAGAGGATATCGATGTACATACTACAGAACATTTTCTAGGGAAATAGGTTTGTAGGAGAAAACAAAACTGGGGGAAAATACATGGGAAGCACATTATATGTAGTCACGTGGCGATGCTCGAATTGAGCAGCACAGCTGGTTACCCGGCAATGCGTTGGGAAAATCTATGTAATGCACTTTACCACGTATGTGAACATAAATTCTGTCCTCAAGGCCTCTTATCTTTAGACGCCAAAGTGTAGTGTACTTTCTACTTATCCTATCCGTTTATTTTTCAAACAAGTGTACTGCTTTTAGTACAAATTGTTTCATTGATATACCCTTTATGCTTATAAGAAAAATTGCAATATTCTTAGTATACGTGAAAAACGTTAATGCAACGTTTCCTCCATTTCTTTTTAAAATTCTACTGTGCACGATTTCATTGAATTTAATAAAAGTACCATTTATTAGAATACTATAAAAATTAGTAGCTTTAAAAATTACCCTGTTTTAATGAAAGTATGTCATTAAATTATTGAGAAAGGTTTCTAAAAGTCAATAATGTTAAATTGAATTTAATAATTTAAAAGATGATGAACGAGGAATAGTAATAATTTACGAAATGGTTGAAAAGAAAATTAATGAGGTAAGTTAAAAATTGGTGGATTTATAAACCTTATGATGAAGTGACAAATAATATAACGTGCGGATAATGAATATGATAACTTGATGTTTTTTTAACCCGCTAACGAATAATTGCAGCGTGCAAATAATTGCACTTCAGGTATGAAAAGCTCAATGAAACGAGTCCACGTGAAGTTCAGCATCCGGAAACAAGAAATCGAATTACGCGCTTCAACATTATTAGATTTCGGCCGACCAGAGCGGAAATCACCTTAATAAATCGATGCGTCGCGGAAACGAATACAAGATTCGATCGCATCATTGGCAAACATTGTTCCGTGCAGCTAACACGGGAAAAGTTTTGGCGGCCAACGACTGATGAAAAAAAAATTGGCAACCGCAATGCCTGATCGAACGCTTCTATATAATAGAAATAAAAACTGAAGAAGAATTTCATTTTGTTGTTTACAATCGACAGGTGTTTATTGACCACCTAAAAATCAACAAGAATTTAATTTGAAAATGTGGAAGATATTTTGTAATTTTATAATAATCTGTAACATCGATCGATAAGATTAAATAGGTAGAGAATTTTACGCTGGTCTTTGGATAAATAAATTGAAATATAAATATATTAATTGTAAATAAATTGATAATATAATAATATAATAAATAAAATGATAATTTAAAAATACCTTGTCTGCAGTTTTATTATGAAAAAATGGATTACAAGGTATTGGGTTCTGTCCTGTGTTAAATAAGATGCCGGAGTTCGAGAGAACTAAGTTTGTTTGCAACAAAAACTAGCGGAACTTGTTTGAATACGATACTACTTGTTCCCTCCAGTTCAAGTTAATATTCCCTGTGGGTCTGTTGGTATGATTTCGAATTAACTTCGAACTGAAGTTGCGGTTGTTGAATTTCTACAAATATGATATTTGATTTCGAACTCTATAAGCTCTTAATCGTAAAAAATGAGATTTCCTGGTTGTACGATCATTGCTTACTTCTTGAAAGTGAATAAAACTATAATAGAGATATCCTAATTACAACTTCGTCGATTTTAATCAATGTACTTCATTTTAAATCGATCTACCTCGGTGTGAAATAACACTTCAAAAATTTATCACATTTAAGATATTAAGTGCATTTAAGTGTTCAATAGAAAACTAATAATCGAAGTTCCGATCGTTATAATTTGATTACCAAGTACTTTGTCACTTTGAAACTTCTCTGAAACTTTCATCAATGTAAAATCGCGCAGATGTTCGCGCTGGAATCTATACAACAGGATATCGAACTAACCAAACAAACTGTAAGAACAAACTGTTTTAAATTACCCATATAAGTTCGTCATCGCGTTACAATTCCTACAAAATTAATTTCTTAAATCTTTCAATACAATTACTCTCATTGGAACGTATGGTTATTCAATAAGAATTACATCTATCAGTGTCCGAGAAGACTTCAACGGCAATAAAAGACCTAATACCAATTCCGCCTAATAAAACCTTTATTGAATTTATTTCGCTCAACTCTTTCTTCGTTAGCAGTAGTAGGTCGATATAGTCTCATTAGCTGAGAAGCGCTCGCTCTAGCAAATTCGATGAAACTACTCTCCTTAAAGATTAAGGCACAGGCGAGAGATATCAGTAGATTAGTCAGTTTATGGAATGACAACAAAACTTAAGTGCCAGCTGTCCAACAATTTCAAGTCGCTCTAATGTAATCAACTCTAAAGTTACTTACAGAAACTTAAAACGTATGCTAAATTCTGCGTTAGTTACAATTATAATAAGGTACAGTCGCCAATTTTCGTCCCCGTACGTTTCTCTTTTTCTAACTAACGTCATTTAGTTTTCACAATCAGAATCTTAAGTTAGTGACCTCAGTCGGCCATTGTAAACAATTCACGGTGAAGTGTCGCTTCAGTGACAAGATATTTAAAAAAAGAAAAAACTGTTCAAGGCGAGTTTTTGATTAATATTGTAACGGCGCTTCATAATTAAATAACTCAGATATTATAAAATAACGTCTCTAATTTAATGAATCCAAACTTCTTGCACAAAGCAACTCTACTCTAAATATTAAATCAATATCTAAACATTTGCAATTCTTTGTTAACATTCTCGTAATCGCTATGAAATATAGGGGAGACAATTTCATTACGATAATTCGTAACAATATATTGTCGGAAAGGTTTAATTATTGATAGGCTTGACTTAATGAAATTATTTTTTGGACAATGTAAATTGTTATTGCATAGATTCAAATCGGTACGAAAACATTTAGGTTGTGACATGTGTTTCTCGTTGAATGAATGTTATTCATAAAAGTAGCAAATTCCTAATATCTTCCCCCCATGTGTGCCTAAGATCGTCTAGGGGACGACGTTATTTGTGCAATTTGCTGGGAGAATTGAAATTTCTTAAACTATACCAATGATTAATGACTAATTAGATACAATAATTATAATGATTACATTACAGTTAAATTGTTAAAAATGTAATTTAAGTTCAAGTGATTATTGTGATCACCATTCGTCCCTGGGACGTAATTAGGTGCCCAAAACTATATTCCTAGAATTTCCACTTTATTGTAAAATCTATTCTTGTAGAAATAGTAACAAAGATAACGAGTTGTTGATTATTCTAAATAATAAAGACGTGTTCTCCCTAATCTTTGACGTTTCATTTATTATTTTTTTCTTAATATTTTTTTTCTATAATTTTTTTAAAAAAGGGGGCGATATTTGGCGACTGTGCCTTACTGCATACGTTACAATAACTGTGATGAATCCGGTGATTATGTATAATTGCCGGTTATTATATATACGCACAATATATTATATTACACACTCTCTCGCATACCCGGGGAGCGTGGGAGTCGCCGAGAGTTAATTTTCCCGACTTAAACGAGATCTAAAGCAGACTTAATCAAGACCAAAGTCCGAAGACCCAATCCAGCAAGTTGAACAGGCCCCAGAGGAACTACTCTCTGCAGCCCTTGCGGGCTTTCCTATTTATATAGCTCGGGTAACCCCGGGTTCGCCAAACCCGTACCTGACCAGCCAGCTGGTCAGGCCCCTGAGGTAAATAACTTCTTTCCTACGAAACCATTATAGGTTTGCTGTCCCCTGGCTCAGGTAACCCCGAGTTCACCAAGATCGTACCTGACCAGCGAGTCGGCCCTTGAAGGGAACGAGCCAGGACTAGCCCAGACTCGCCGGTTAACCCCTTGCACTACTTTGACGAGTCTGACTCGTAATGAAAATTTTATGCCAAATTTGAATATCACGAGTCTGACTCGTGGTCTTAACTTCGAGCCAAGTACTAATATTTTGAATGAGATCGTGTGTTCCCATTCAGGATTATTAATTTCAGACTTTGATTCAAATTCTTTGAGTTTCACAAAAGCTCCCTTGCGTGAATTAAATACTGGCGCGATAATCTTTGTCAGTCGCAAGATATCGTATATCGGGCGTACGGTTTAGGCATGGATTAATTTAATTTGATAAATATTCAAGAATTCATCACATTTACTAAATTTAGTGGTGATTATAAATAATCGCCGGATTAATCGTATTTACCGTAACTTAAACGCTGTTTTATTGACCTTTAGCTAGCACTGTGCATTAACCCCTGGCCTTACAATGAAGTGGCATACGTGACGCGGTAGGCGGAATAGAAAATTGTTCAGTTTTCCAAAAACTGTTAAATTGAAAATACCAGTAGCTCAGGAGACGTTGAAATTAGTTCTATGCTATTAATATTGTGTTAACTTATACCGGTATATTGGAAATCAGTGATTGATTATTACTCCAATAATTAATTCTGAGTTATTGCATATTCGGTCACAAAAGAAATCGTAAGGCAAAGGGTTAACCATATGAATATTGACACGAAAATGATCCCACAATGTCAGCTAAGGTTCAATAAAGTCACTGAATTAAATCCTTGACATTAACTCCAACACCATACTCTTAACCCCTTGCACTATCGGCAAACTCGCAAAAAACCATGCCTAAACCGAACGCCCGATATACGATATCTTGCGACTGACAAAGATTACCGCGCTAATATTTACTTCACGAAATGGAACTTCTGTGAAACTCAAATGAATTTGAATCAAAGTCTAAATTTAATAATCTTGCACGGGGACATACGATCTTATTCGAGATATGAATACTTTGTCCAAGATGAATACCACGTGTCTGACTCGTGATATTCAAGTTTGGCCTAAAATTTTCATCACGAGACAGACTCGTGGAAATAGTGTAAGGGGTTAATTAGACTCATGATCTTTCAAAAATATGGGCAAAAAAGCTGTAATACTCTTCCAATCTACTGACATCTCGTCTATACCATTATTCTTCCTTCCATGATTAAGCCACTTACCCACTTGTATTTGTTCACCGTCCTCCGAGCCAGCGAGTAGCTCCACGCTCTTGCTCATCTTATCCACCGTATACGCGGATTATTATTCGAAGCTCCAGCTCGTGAGCCTTTAATCTCTTTTTGAAGTGCGCCAATCCACTGCATTCCGGTAGCATGATTTCGTCGGGGGATTAACGAACTTGAGGACCATCGACTAGCGGTTGCATACTCCCTGGTGCCTTCTACTATCCGCCGGATGTTTCTGACTAGCGCACGTTAATGGACGGTAACTCGAACATTCTTCCTCCCTTCATGAAACTCGATGTCGCCGATACGAAAAAACTGTCACGACAGATGCAAAAATAATGAGAATGCGATATAACGAGGATTTTATTGGTGATTAAATATCCAAGGTGCTAGTGATGATGATGGTTTGTTGAGAAATTCAATGTTGAACGTATAATATGGTGCTGGAAAGAAGTCTTGCGGATGGTTCTGAGGAATGTGAGTCTGAATGGTCAAAGTGGAAAGAATACTAGCTTTTCATATGAAATTTTGGATGTGTTGTAATATTTGTTTATAACTCAAATATGTGAAATGTCGGGTGGAATTTGGAATCGAAACGAACATGTCGAATTCAGCGGGACTTCTTTTCAGCACGGTGGTACGTAGATCACGCTGTGGGCTTAATTTTTTAGTACTATGGTGTGAGTGATTGATTATAAACAATTAGAAAAGTGTGTTAGAACTATGTTTCTTTAACGGTAGATCTGTGAAGGTGGTCAAAATAATTAGTTGGTGATTTTTATAAAAATTCCTCTTTATGGAGGAGTTTTACGATAAATATCGCAGGTCTATGTCATAAAATTTACATTGTTTAACACTTTACCGACCGGTACTTTTTAACATCCTACCCACTTCTGATCGGTCACTTGCACGCAAATATTTCCCTGATACTGATATCTCTTCGAAAATTGCAAAGTTTCTTCACTGAGTCCTTGGCACAGGTAACCACAATGAAAAATAACAATTTATTCATTTCCGTAGCAACCAATTAATAAGTTAAAAGCCCAAAAGTGTTGGGCTCGAAAGTCGATTAATCGACTACCGTTCGGTAAAGTGTTAACATGTTGAACACCACCGGTTTTTCGCTAGCTTCGTCATTTCTGCTGAAGTGAGACTTTTTCTACTAAAATCACATTTTTCTAAAACAGAAACTGTAAAGATACTGAGAGACAGATATTCAGCAGACTTTTGTCTTTTTAACGCCAATATTTAAATATTAAACGTGTTCGAAAATTCATAAATATTTCAATTTAAAAGTTACATGAAATTTCATTGAATTTAATAAGCAGAATTTAATATTTAGCATAGAATTTAAAGGCAGTCAACGTATTAACTAATAATCTTTTTTAGCTCTTGATGCCTCCTTTTTCAAAGTACTGAAATATTACCAGATATCGAGGATAATTTTAATTAAGTCATTCCAGTGAAAATTTGATGTAACCAAATTATTTTCATAGTTCTATTCTTATTCTGATGCGCTATATCATGAGATACGTCCCAAAATACGAAAGATGATTCATTGCACAAATGAAATTATATTACATATATTATTAAAAAATTATCAGCTCCTAAGTTCGCCTTGAATTTAATGCAATTCAAACTCTGCACTGTTAATTGTCACGTAGAATTACTCCCAGAAGTAAGATTCAACGATCTATTGTTCTACCTCTCTCTTTACTGCCGAATTCTATTGTCCTGGGAGGTATATCGACTTGAAATTCGATGACCTGGTTCCTCGGAGGATAAGTCGATATTTTTGAAATTAACGTTCATTCCAGGTTGGCGTGTTAAGTGAACGTAACACGAACGAGCAATGATTGGTGTTGAATTTTGAATTGCTGTACATAACTGATGGGATTTCCTCCTAGTGGTTTACGCGGGAAACGTGCTTCGATTCTACTTGGCAATAATTCAACACAAATCCTTTTTCCCATTTTCAACATATGGATCGTCATAGAAAATCGTATCGTCCTCCTCCAAAATTGATTTGATTAAAAAAACAGTGTTTATTTGATTTAAACAAGTAAAATTTAGCACTTGACACTAAATCTACCAAGCCGGTCAAAATGATCGGTCCTAAATTTTTTCTAAAAATTCCTTAAATTAATAGGAGAGCTATGAAGCAAATACACCATTTCTATCTTAAAAATGTAAATTTTTTAATTAACCCCTTGCCGTGCCATTCACTTTGTGACTGCCTCCACAATAATTCAGAACTAAATTAGTAAAATAAACATTGATCAGTGATTCTTGACATAGCGTATAAAACGTAATATTAATATTATAGAAATAATTTTATCGTGTCGCATCTCATTGATATTTTTAAATTAGGTTTTGTAAGACTTGAAAATTTCTTTTCCAATTTATTGTATCACGAGTATCACTCGTTATAATACGGCAAGGTGTTAATCATCGCTTTCACCTCTTGGTCCCTCTTTTCCCAAATCATTTATTCGGTGTAACTATTAGGTGTACAAATTAATTCTCGGCCTTTTTTTACTAATGTTGACATTTATTTATAACATTGTTGATATAAATTCAATATTAAACATAATCTTCTTCATTTTCTATACGTTTTTGCCATCTCTCAGGTAATTGTCGGATACCAGATCGGAAAAATGATAGTGGTTCATATCAATGAAATCATTGAGGCATTTATAGACCTGTTCAACTTACTTGAATTGAGAATCAGTTAGGTGGTGTTGTAGGGATCGAAATAGGTGATTATTTGAAGGGGCTAAGTCTGGAGAATATTCGAAACTGTTGAAATCATTTCTTTCGCCTCTGTAGCGTTTATTTTTTTTAGTTGAAACGCGAAAAAAAGACAGTGCCTTAAATGTTGCTTATCGAACGACATCGCTTCTACACATGATTTTTCACGTTATGTCTGGAGTAGAGTCATGCGATATATCTTATTTTAAAGCTATCAAATGGCGCTTTAGAATGACTATTCAAATTTGGAAAAATTCTAATCTGAATAGGTTTTGTGGTCAATGAAATCTGGGGGCCGAGAATTAATTTGTACACCTAATAGATACGGGTAGATATAACGTCGGTAGTTTTAGTGTTAAAAGAGTAACTTAATTGAACAAAGAATAATTAAATAATTTTAAATATTTATATTTTACAGCAATACAAACTTACAGAGATGCAATCATTACGTTTGACACGCTTTCTCGATAATGCAAAGTTCTATTAATTTCCTTTCAATCGAAATCCCAATACGCGTGATTTTATACGGCAAACATTCTGATAATGAAGTAATAATTCAATTGAGAAAACTAATATAAGTAATTCCGCTCTGAGTATATCCACTGAGATAACAATGATACTGCATATACCCGTAAGGTCTCTACAAAGGACTTTTGTCTCGCTAATAACGCATTATAATTCAAAATAATGCCAGTAATAAACTTTCAAGTTTAATTATCATAAATCTTCTCGTGAGGGTGCTTATTGGGAATCCCCAATAACGGTAATCCCCTTTTTGCACGGATAGAGGTCACAACTCCCTGCTGAATGATTTCGAGCTATTTATCAAGTCACTAATGAAAGCACTGTACGTTTTTAACCCTTTGCCGACTAGCGACGCATATATGCGGTTTGAGAAAAAATGTAATTATAGTGTATCGCCGTATGCATACACGGTTAAAATTGAAAAATACAAATACAAACGGTGAGATAAGATTAAATGCAAAGTAATTTATAATTTATATAGATTGACAGTCCAAATTTCTGATAAAAGGGTGCTTTTAAAAAAAGCCAAATAAGTGATTATCTGTCAATATTCAAAATGTCTCCGTCCGCAAAGGGTTAATCCTACGATTGGGCCGAAATGATGAAATATTCCATTGAAATAAAGAAGCAAAGCGATTTGTATTAAATAGCAATATTATCCTAATTAGCTGGTTATATGGAACAAGTCGAAACAATAAAAAAGCATATTTAAAAAGAAACAACAACATAAACTAATTCCATACGCTGTCATTAATGCACAATACATATATTCAAGAACAAGATAAACTGTTTTGGCTCTTCAATATTCTACGATAAGGAATGATACTTTACAAAAATTACAGTTGAATAATGTAAACGTAAATGTCAGCAGTAATTTACAACTACATATGATGTAATTTAGACGTAACTATACGAACCTTGTCCTCATTTAAAATTCACGTAGGAAAGGTGTCGAAAAACTTGCTCCTTAAGGTTGTCAATCGAATATTCATAGTATAAGACGAAAAAATCAACGTTCCAGGTTAAGAACCGTGTAGTTCGAAAGCAAGTTTCACGTGAACCAAGATTTTCAAGTTAATAATACACTTAAGTGTACTTGGTGCTTTACACTCGACCTTATATTTCAGGAAAATTAAAAAGTCATTCGACAAATATGCTTTAGTACGTTAATTACGTTAATTTCTACGTTATTAACGTAGTTAAAGTCGTCGACTCGAAAAAAAGCTTTATTTCTTCTTTTAACTGTCAAGGCTAGCTTTAACCCTAGATCACTAACCTTCGTCGATTCGACGACACGGAGTTAATAAGTATGCCATATTAGTTAACGTTATCGTAATAAATAAATACCTATCTTTAATAATAGAAAAAAAACATGTTTAAATTTTATGTAAATAATACCCTTTAACCCCTTTTGTAAACATCGTAGTCGAAGAGACGAAGGTTAGTGTTAAGCGTCGAAAAATAAGGTTAGTGATCTAGGGTTAATTATATGATATGTGGTGATAACTACAAACCCTATATATGTACATCAAATAATTAATATTAAGGTAGTTGCTCCACGCAGGTACCGTCGCTAGATCGGGTTCATCCCCCCATAGAAATAAAATTAGTATTTTCTACGGAATGTATTAGGAAGTTGTTCCAAAATATAAAATATTTCATTTTAGAGTTTTTGATATTAAAATAAAACTAAAATGCAAAATTAATCATAATGCAACTTGAAAAATATTTTTAAATCTGCACTTTAATTATGCTACGTTATTGAAACACACATTGTGCTTATTCCGTATATGTATACACGTACACTGGTTATCAGGTTATCTGTTTAACCTGTACATATGTATCTGTCTGATATACTGTCATATGGTATCTATAGTAATATCCCCTCCTCTACTAATAATTATGAAACGAAGACTTTATTTTTCCATATTTATGAAAAACTAACTGGTAACAGCATGTTTTTTTTTTCTAAATGATTCAGAATATATTATTCTATTACACTGTAGTTTTTCGTTTCAACGTTGTTTATTTTCGCCACAATAAAAATTAATATATTATACTACTTTCCCACGCTTTTCCAATGCAGTGTGTACAAAAGTATCATTTTTAATTGCAATTATTTAGCGTATAACGTGGTGAACGATCATCAAATTTCACTATCATATGTATTATATATCTATTTATATATAGTTCAAGTTTGAACAACTTCTTGTTTATTTCGAATCATGAGACAACTACCTTAAATGTACTGTTTCGCATTTGAAAACGGTCATCAATGAGCTAATTATATTATAGTCAATGACAGTGAGTGATTGACAATAAATATTGATTAATCACAGGGAACTAAAGACCAACTTCATTCACTCGACACGAAACGATCTCTGATTATTAACAGTAAGAGATTCGTCGCCTGCCGCAAAGCAATCTCTGTATGTTTAAACGACAACCACGACTTCCTTCCTCTCTCTCTTGATTGACCAACGTAATTACACTGGCGGTAATCACGTTCATTTCTCTTCTGACTGCTAATGATATTCTAAATGTAATATAGGCTGGTTCAAAAGTCGTTAGACCGTTTCAAAATAGAACAATTCTATTTACTCTTTTTAACTTTAATTGCATCTGTAGTAATTTTAATTGGGACTTACTGTTTCAACGTAAAAATTGTGAAAATTTCGTCCTATTATTTTTTCTACGTATTGACTCCTACGCTTGGCTCCTTCTTATTTATTATAACTGCTTAGTTAACACTAGATTTACGAGCGTGAAAACTGTTACATTGCATATTAAATAGGAACTTGAAAAATAGAGCGATCTAGCGTCAAAGACAATAATGCGTTAAGTATTTCTTGTACTACAAAATACACTAGAAACATCTACCGAACTACTTCTCTATAAATTTGAGAAATGTTTATAAAAAAAGTAGGAACCTCACAATTTGACGGCTTCCATGAATCTAGTGTTAATCTCATTTGGTACAAGGTGTTTCAAAAGTAATTATTATAACTTTCAGAGGTTGTTCTACACCTTTGGATCGATGGAGATTTGCGAAAAAAATCGCCACAAAATTTGCGTAAAGGTAGCAACTCTTTTTTATTGGCTCATTCTTGTTACGCAGAGAAAATTGTTAGCAAAAATTATATATACCTCAGAAACGTGTTGATTCTCTACGTTGGTGACTGACAATGAGAGTAGACATACAACGGCAACGGTGAAAGAAATTAGTGGCTGAGAGCAGATATACGACAGCCAAATAAGGGTTGATACTACTGTGAGGATGAATTCCTAAGTAGCCCGTAAAAAGAGAGGTATCTACTGATTCAGGATCTCCGTTCCGAAACGAGAAAGTATTATACACGCACTAATAGGTGAAAATAGTTGCGATCGCGGAACACTGTTTACTCGTCGGCAGTCAAAGGGGAACTGATAGCGAGGTGAGCATCGCGATGTCTTATTGTTTAGATTTGCCGAAAGGATACCTGTAGGTTACGGTCGCCGTGTTCCGCCGAGTATATTTTGACAACACAGCGGTCGTCGTACTTCTTGGCCAGTGATATGTAAATAATTTCTCGCATCACTCATAGAATTAATTTTAAAATTGTAATTGGAATTGAACAATATTATTTATGTATATAACCAAATGTTAATAAACCAAATGCAGTGCTTTGTTTAACATAACGTTATTGTCAACAATTAAGTCATAAACATAAAATGTATTTGTAAAGTAAGCTACATATAATAACAGATAAAGTCATAAAATAACTCATAAAGAGTAAATGTAAACTTGTAAAGCAAACTATAATAGAAAGATGTCTGCTCTAGCGCCTCCTAAAATTAGAATTTCTTCTAGGCGTCTAGTTTTTTGTATAAGTTGATTCTAAAAATCCTTCCGAATATAACGTTGCATATTACTTTAATATTGCAAATATTTAAACATGTTAAACGATACTCAAAGAAGAAGCGACACCCAGAATGACCCAAAATGTATAAATATTTTCCTATACACGATAAAAATCATAGACGGTGGCCCTAGTAGTTCGATGAGCCAATAAAAAAATTTGCTACCCTTTCGCGAATTTTGTGGCTGTTTCTTTCACAACTATCCGTTGATCCAAGGGTGTAAAACAACCCCTGAAAGCCAATGACAAGCACTTTGGAAACATCCTGTACAATAAGAACTGCGTTCTGCCCTACTTTGCAGTGGTCAAACCTATTTAACACTAGAACTACGAAGCCGGTCAAAAAGACTGGTTCACAATTTTTTCAAAAAATTCTCAAAGTTTATAGGAAAGTCATACGGCAAAAATTCTATATTGATCTTATAAAACCTAGATTAACAATTCGATAATCGTTTCCGATCTATTGATTCCTCTTTTTCCAAAGTACTATACTTATTTAGCACTAGAACTACCGGCGTTAAATCTATCATATTTCAATATATTAAATAAGTGCTTTGCAAAAGGAGGAATCGAGTGGCGAAAAAGATGATCAATTCGGTGATTTATGTCTATTTCGATGGACGCAGAATTTTTATTCTATGGCTCTTTTATGAACTTGGAGAATTTTTGGAAAAAATTGTATACCAGTCATTTTGACTGGTTTGGTAGTTCTAGTGTTAACACTAGATTTACGGAGTCAATTTGACTCATTCGAAATTTGATTACTACATATATAATATATTGGTTGTTTAATTTTTTATTAATAAATCTTTCATTTCAATTGATTTGGAACTATTTTCTTTGCAAAAAATTTCAATTTTCTTGTATGATTCAAATTGGCTCGCTTCAGAAAAATAGGTAATTCAATATCCGTAAATCTAGTGTTAAAACATTGAAATATAATGGATTTAACGTCGGTAGTTCTAGTGTTAAACGTTTGTAGCTAGGAAGTAGAACTGAATTTCGTTTGCGTATGCCTAAATTGGCGAGAAAGCAAGGTCGAAGTACAGTTTCGAATTGCCCGATTAAAAAATAACAAGTTACACTCGTGTGACGATAAATGGAATAGGAAATTTTGAAGTTCTCCAAAAGCTATTAAATTAAAAATATCAGTGTGTCGCAAAACGATCAAATTATTTCTATGTCTTTAATATTGCGTTAAGTTTTGCACTATAAGAGAAATTAGGAATAGATTATTATGTCTGCAATTAATTCTGAACCATTGCGCATTCAGTCATAAAAGAAATGGCACGGCAAGGGGTTAACTAGCCAGCTCTTGCATCGGACGCCAAAAACATTGAGCATTCTCTGTAATTTATGTACGAAGATACCAAGAATTATATCCGCTCATGAAAACCAGGACGAATCCGCATGAAGGAGATACGAACAATTAATAAATTCGACGTGAGAATTTCCGTCCGAATACTCGTGTCCTACTTTAAGACCAGGTTTCCCGAGTTTCTCGATGGAAAGATATAAAAGATACGTCGACGAGCACAGCCTATTTTTACATTTCTTTTCCAATTTTATTACGCATCGAACAAAATAATACAGCTGTTATATTGTTAAAATATTTTGTTTAAGATTGTACGTAAAATTTTCTCAATCTAAACGTCTCAAAAAAATTCTTTCTTACATCTAAAAATTTCATTTGTTTAACCCAGATGTTTTCCTCGTTTATACCTAATATTTGTTGCTTGACGTCACAGTGAGCTGCGAAATGTACAAGCAAACCGACGTAAACTTTAAATACATCGAATATCAAAAATTGATCTCTTAACCGTTTGCGAACGGAGACTTTTTTGAACATTCAGAAATGATCATTTAATGACGATCAAAAATCACCTTTTTATCAGAAAGTTAGAGTATTAACGTATATAAATTATGAGTTACTATTTGTATAATCATATTGCAACGGTTATATTTCAATTTCAACCGTGTATACATGCTCCGACAAACTATAACCAGATCTTTTTTTAGACTAGATATATACATCTACAAAGGAAGACAGCATGATTAATTGAATCTTATACTACTTGCACAATAAACCTACGATTATATTTATTATCCAGAATTTTGTGTTACAGTAAAATAAAAAAGAATAACCAATGATTACTGGTAATTTTATACATTGAGTATTTTAAAAATTGTGTCAAAGACAATTATAAACCGTTTATCATCGGCAATCTACTCAATTTGGATCTGTTAACTCGATTAACCTTTCCTCTGTAATTGCGAAGAATTATAAGTAATGTACTCCCATGTTACGTTTACGAAACACAAGAGTATCGTCGTGACGGAAGACAATAGAGAACTGGAAAATATTGCGACACTTAAAACGGTATTTCTTTAGCTTAGTGTTAAATTTGAACAATAAGAAAAGCTTTTTGTCTCCCTTGCTTTTCCAATAAAATGTTTCTCTCAAGCTTTTGTTCTTATCGTGTTGTGTAACGAGATGCCTTTAACCTCGATGCTGTGACATTCACGGCACGTAATACAAATGCGATTATCGATTGTACAAAATGATTTTAACTTCCTATAAACTCTGTATTCAGTTTATCGCGACCTTTTCTTACTTAATTAGGAAAATTTTGCATCTAAGTTATAATGGAAACCATACGGACAGAAATAATTACAAAATAGATCGTAGAAAAGTATTAAGCACTTTAAAATCAAGCTGAAAAGGAAATGAAAACAACAATTTACGATAAGATAATTAGCGGAAGTTAAAATACATATTTGAATTCTGCAACTTCGCATATTTTGCAAGTTACGAATTGTTACATCAATTTAGAGATTGCAGATACAATTTACCAGCTGTTGCGAAATTTTGCGATAAACAGAATTACAAAAACAGCTTGGGAAATTGTAGAGTGTTAAATAATAAGTTTTAGGTAAACATAGAGATCTTATTTTTATATTAAGAATGGCAAAGTAAATAGAATGAAATATCCTCGTGATTTCGTTCAAAAAAGTTCAACTGCTACATGCCACAGCATGAAAGCTTTTATCAAATGTCTCAACATACAAAGAAAGGAACTTATACCACTTCAAGTGTAGAAGCTCATTTATTGCAACATTAATTGAAAATTAAATTATATCTTTTCATGTTTTTCTGGTAAAATAAAAATTTAGATATCAAACACGTGAATCAGATTAAAACGGATTTAACCTTTTCGCCGTCCGAAACAAATAAATCCTTTCGGTGAAATTCACAGAATGTCTGAATCGCAAGTATGCTTTAGGCGATTTATTTGACGTTGAAAGTATCACGTTTGCTGATATTTTTTTTTAATAATTTAGGTTAATTAATTCATACTTAATTCCGTATAATTCGAGATACTAGATAACTATTATTACATTATATTCTATTATATTGTAATACCATTTTAGAGGTGAGAAAACAACGGATGTAAGAAGCGCGATCGATTTAATCTCTTATATCTTACAGGATAGGTGTAGAAAATCTAACGAGATACAGCATTAAAGACTTTAAAAAAATTCAAAAACTTAGTACAAGCCTATTTGACCACCTTGCTAAATCTAGTGTCAAGGATCGTTTTGTATTTGCGAATTCTTTAAAGTTTTTCTTGTCAAACTGTCGCAATTTTCATTACTATCTCCTCAACGAGAACTCCGGAAACTGTAAACAAGTAATTTAAATATACGTTACAAGAACGAAGTTCTAGCAAACAATAACGCAACAAAGAAGTCACAGGTCAGAATCAAGAAGCTTTATAAAGCTCATCGGAAGCACTGAAGGAAACGATCTATCTAAAAGCTACGAGCACAATAATTAACGAATATTAATCAGTATAGGTGTTTAACACTAGATTTACCAAACCAGTCAAAATGACTGGTGCACAATTTTTTCCAAAAATTCTACGGGTTTATGAGAGAGTCGTAAAATAAATATTCTTCGTCCATTGTATAAAACATAAATTACCGAATCTATCATCTCTTCCACATCTTAATTTTCCTTGCTTTGATGTACATA
Organism: Cerceris rybyensis; assembly: GCA_910591515.1. NCBI lineage: Eukaryota > Metazoa > Arthropoda > Insecta > Hymenoptera > Crabronidae > Cerceris > Cerceris rybyensis. Next base: position 16,349,350 of record OU342790.1, read on the forward strand.
TTTAACATATTTAAATATAATAGATTTCACGCTGGTAAATCTAGTGTTAATAATAAATATTTCGGTAGCAGTGCAATCTTGGTTAATAAAATTGCATACTTTTTAGAATAAAATCAGTATGGAGACTTATAAATAATAGAAAAAATATGGACATAAATTTTCTATGTTCTACAACTGTGAATCAACTCTGAAACTCGAATTACAAGCTCTATATTAAAATTCCTTTTCAGCAAAGTATTCTTATCTCGTTCCTACAAAGCCCTTTATCTTTTCCTTTGAGGCTTTCGTAACTTGGTAGTCACATTAAAACGCGAGAAGAATAATAATTTTTTATGAGATTATTTCGCGAGATTGATCCTCCACAAAACTACGTAAAATTATTTAACTTTGAAATGTCATCATTTACTGTTCATCAATTGAAATATCTTTCAATATTCACATCGTCAATGCTATAAACGTGCAATGAATAATAAATGACGGAGTATTTTATGAAATCACTTTCGATCAAAAGAGATTGGAAAGATAATTGGAATCATAAAGAATTAAAAGTAGCAAATCGATATTCACTGTGCGTGCCACGAGAAGAAAAACTCATGTCACGTCATGAGACTGTTGCTTGTTTCTGTCTTTTTAGAAGCTGCCTGTAAAATCACATTTTCACGAGTTTACATTAGGACGCAAGTAGTACTGATATGCCAATCTGTAGACCTTACGCTGTTTAATAACAAACACACCTCAGTTTAACCTTCCGAGTTCACGATTCAAGCCGTTCGAACTTAGTCGCTCATAATGAATGGAGAAATCCAATAATTTCTTTCTACGAAGTAGTAAAACTCGTACAATTTGATCAACAATTAATCCTTTCGGTACCGCATTTGCAGAAAATCAGAAACACGTTAAGTAAAATGCTCTTATTGGATACTCCATTTCGATCAAACAAAAAAAAGATTGAACCATAAAGAATTAGAAATAGAAAATCAATATTGACTGTTGTGTTTGGCAATATGGTCTCTTCGACTGGCAGCGAGCTAAGCTGGTTTACCAACTGCGAAAAATCGGTTTCCAATTACCTTTGTGTTTGGAAATGTTAATTGTCCGACCTAACATTAAAGTTTGCTTGCTTGTCTTTAATTTTCTTAAAGACTATAATCTACGAATTTAATTTGATTTGATATAGTCTGTAAGGATATGTATTTAATGTAAAATTTCTATGTACAGCAGAAATAGATCTCAGATGAGATTTGAAATGCTTAAAAAAAAAATATTGACTGTACGTGCAACAAGATGAAAAATCTATGTCATATCATGATATCGTTGCTCGTTCCTGTGTTTTGAGAAGCTGCTTGTAAATGCACTCAGGGATTTGCCTGAGTTTTCATTAACAAGCAAGTAGTACAGCTATGCCAATCTGTAGACGTTAGACTGTTTAATAACAAACGTAACTTAGTTTAGCCTTCCCAGTTTGCGATTCAGTGTGTCCGAATTTAGTGGTTCATAATAAACGGAGAACTCGAATAATATTTTTCAACGTAGTAGTACATCTCATACAATTAGATCAACGACCGATTAATCAGAAAATCAGCAACACGTTAAGATGCTCTTATTGGAAACTCCATTTCGAACAAAGAAAAAAAAAGATTGAAAATAAAACTTGAACCATAAAGAATTGAAACTGGCAAATCAATATTCACTGTACGTGCAACGAGATGAAAAATCTATGTCATATGATATCGTTGCTCGTTTCTGTATTTTGAGAAGCTGCTTGTAACGGCACTCGGGGATTTGCCTGAGTTTTCATTAACACTAGAACTACCGGCGTCAAATCCAACATATTTTAATAAATTAACTCTTTGAGGCACAGTGGGATTAAAAGTGTCCCACCTTTTTGATGAGTGAAGATGCATGGTGGGACATTTTTCGTCCCACCTCGATAATTTATATTATTATACAACTTTGTCAATAACGATAAACCGACTTTATTGCATTAAAAGAAGAAAAAAATGCATGTGCAACATGGGTCATTTTATTTTCTGAATTCCTATGCCTCAAAGAGTTAAGTAAGTACTTTAAAAAAGGGGGCATCAAGCGGCGGAAAATTTGATCGATTGGGTCATTTATGGTTATTGATATAGACGTAGAATATTTATTCTATGACTCTTATATAAACTTGGAAAATTTTTTGAAAAAATTGTGTACCAGTCATTTTGACTGGTTTGGTAGTTCTAGTGTTAACAAGCAAGTAGTACAGCTATGCCAATCTGTAGACGTTAGACTGTTGAATAACAAACGCACCTTAGTTTAACCTTCCTAGTTCAAAATCCAATCTGTTCGAATTTAATTGCTCATAATAAATTAAGAGGACGAATAATATCTTTAAATGCAGTAGTACGTTACGTACGATTTAATCAACGATTAATCCCTTCGGTACCACAATTGCAAAAATCAGCAACACGTTAAGATGCTCTTATTGGATACTCCATTTCGAACAAAAAAAGAAAAGATTGAAAATAAAACTTGAACCATAAAGAATTGAAACTAGCAAATCAATATTCACTGTACGTCCAACGAGATGAAAAATCTATGTCATATGATATCGTTGCTCGTTTCTGTATTTTGAGGAGCTGCTTGTAAAGGCACTCAGGGATTTGCCTGAGTTTTCATTAACAAGCAAGTAGTACAGCTATGCCAATCTGTAGACGTTAGACTGTTTAATAACAAACGCACCTTAGTTTAACCTTCCTAGTTCAAAATCCAATCTGTTCGAATTTAGTTGCTCATAATAAATTAAGGGGACGAATAATATCTTTAAATGGAGTAGTACGCCACGTACGATTTAATCAACGATTAATCCCTTCGGTACAAAATTTGCAGAAATCGGATACACGTTAAGATGCTCTTATTGGATACTCCACTTCGACTAACGAAAAGAAAAAGATTGAAAAGATAATTTAAACCATTAATTCAGTGGTTAAACCGTTTAGTACCACATTTGCAGGAAATGGGAAACACATTAAGATCTTATTGAATTCTCAATTTCGATCAACATATATGTTTTGGAAATGCTAATGAAATTGGAGTAAAGTGGTGTCAAATATCGGAATTGAGATATCGCATGAATTTTATGCAAACATTTGTGTCAAAGGTAGCTATTAAACTCTCCTTGGACTATATATGTCTCAGTGGTACCGAAAGGGTTAAGACACCATGCTAGCTGCATGAAAATATTAGAATTGATTTTTTCGCAAACGCGGGAGTATCAAGTTAGTATAAGATGGTACAAGTTTCATCGTTCTACTTTAGTCTAAGTAGATTTTAATTATTTTACTAATAATATGAAGAAAACAGTCCTAAAATATATGAGCAGAAAATGTGGTTCATAGTAATTAATCATAGTATTACATCGTTCACGCAAGATATTGTGACCTATCAATTTCAGAATTCACTCCATTCCCGTAATCTCTTTCCCGTCATCCAGCTTCCGACACAACAGTCATTTTTGTCTCTCTCTCCCGAACATAAAAGAAAACCTTAATAAGATCCTATTCCCAACAGAGAACACCTTAAGCCTCGACCGAATTTCCTCGGTGTTTCCCGATCGATCGAGAAACTTTTCCAATATCTTCCTTGTTCACAGAACGAAACTCAAGGAATTTTTAACTAAGCCTGTCAACGATCACTCGTGAAGGTGTTCCCTGTTGTGGTTCGCTAATTGTTACATCGCGTAAGCCATCGATGGTTTGGTTAGCAAGTTCCGTCGCTTATTGTAACATGGTCTCTGACCTTTCCTCACGATTAAATCATTCAATTATGTTTTCCACAACTGCGTATTCTAACCAAAGATATCTCACCGTTTCGACAAATCTCGTTTTTGAGTACAACCCTATATTTGTTTTTTTTTTGCCTAACTATACTGATTTCAGTGTGACGTGTCATGCATAAATTTGTATGGCTGACTTACATTTAAAATGTGTCAGTTGGTCGTCTAAGGGCACCAAGAGTTTCGACGAACCAGCATTTGATATCACTAATAACGCATTGCCGCGTAAAATTATAGCGAGCAATGAGAAAAAAACAGCGAGCAACGATTCAAGACCTTTACACTTCCATGTCCGAGAGGCCACTGACAGAACTCGCGATTACCCATCTTGCGCGGCGACTCCTTCCCCCACTCCTCCAACTGGGTGTAGTGGTGGGGGAACAGCGAGGAAAGGAGATAGGGCGAGGAGAAGAGGTGGAAAACAGAGAAAGAGAGAGAGAGGCTCTATCGACCCAACCGACCACCGTCGTGCGAAAAGTGGTAATGTAGAAGTAGCGATGGGTCTGATAGAACTTTGTTTTGACATAACATTCAACCGACTTGGATTATTATTGACATTTCGTTCGTGAATGAATAGAGGCATGGAAATGTAAATGATGTTTGACCTTTAAACTTCCATAATACTATGTTAAACGACCGTTTTTCGGTCAATTGCAAGTTAAATATACTACTTTATCTTATTATTTATTGTGCTTCTGATAAAACCGTTTTACGAGGATATAAACCCTTTTAATACACCTTTGAGCTTTCCTCGTTAAAAGTTGGTTAATTAAAATTGCCGAATGAATATTAGAATTTAGTTATTCTTCAAACTCACGAAATGAATGAAATTTCGGTAAATGTATTATATTTCTTACGTCACAATGAATTCAAAAACTATTCGAATACCAGATACAACTCATTGAAGAAGCGGGAAGTAAAATGATTTCTGATATTTAAAAAAGAATTATCAATGGATAGTTATAAATATATTATTTGATATTTTTTTGCTTCTTTGCTTGCACCAGCGATTTTATCAAATATCAACAAGTGAGGGAATAGGAAAGAATCTACGATTTCTCTCGATAAAAGTGCATCAATTCCAAACACGAGAGGATCGACACCATCGCTATGTATATCCACGCTTCCGCGGAACGACGTCGTCACACGACAAAACGGCGCCAACGTGTCCTCCGCAAGGGCAATAATGTCTTTCGAAATTTCGACGCTTCCGAGGGTTGCGGAAGCACGACATTTAGTTGAAAAGGCAGGGAAACGAACAATCATGGATAAGCGTGAAACCCTCAAGGGGTCCTGAAGCATTGTTTCTTTTACTCACGCATTTTCGTGTCGACTTGTTCTCGCACAAATCTGAATTTCGGTACCATAGCCGAAATTTGCCGAATCCTACCGAACTCTAACCTGACGAGCGTACATTGAGATAAAGAAGATTTCTATCGATTTATTCGATAACGAGTCCATCGATTTATCGATTATTTGAATAAATTTGAAACAGCGCGGACTGTCAGTAGATTGAAACTAACATTTGTCAGACTTACTTGGTACATTTTCAGATTCAAATACGTTGGATGGAAATGGCGGAGAAATTTGTCATACATGGCAGCCTTTTATGTGGATCGATTTTGTGTTTAATTATCGTAAAAGCCGCTGGCATTCCGTAATACACCGTGGCGAAGTAAAGCTGCTGTATTACACTACCATATGCGTAATTTAATTGAAACTTCAGTCCTCTGTATTTTCCGTTCATTTCACTGTAAAAACAAATGTAAAATCTGTTAAATAGTATTTAAGTTGGTTGTATATGCAATATTTATTAGTTTATAGCCTAGAAGTATGTGATTAAAACTGAAACAATGTGTAACTATATACTACTCAATAAATTATAAGTTTCTATTCGTGTACAAATTTTTTGAAGTATTTTAGTAATTAGAATAGATCGATCATTTTAACGTACATACGAAATTCATCATATAAGGTGAATGCTTTGAAAGTAATTCGTTATTACACTTTAGTATTAATTAACGTACATTAAATGATGACGAGAGAAGACCACACCTGTCATGATATACACGCGATGTTTGTGGAAATACAGTGCTCTAATTCCGTTAACTTTCACGGAAATATGTTTTTCCTTATATGATGTAATTAAAAAGTGACACTGGCAAAACGCGAAGGCGCTTAGGAAAGACTAATGAGGTATCGCCCTTTCTACTTTACTATTACCTCCTGTTTCGCCAAAAGCTATACATAAATTTAATTATTAAGACATGAATTATTTAAACCGTAAACTACTCGGATTTGTACAAATTGATATATATATGTTTTATGTGATATAATATATGTTAAAAGGCTTGTTAATGTATTTAATATTTCTGACGAAGTGATACTTCTACTTTAAAAAAATTTCTTATCAAACAAAGTCGAGTGCGCTGTTTAAAATTAAATTTTTTCATTTACACCTGCGACAGTAATTTTTTCATGTCGATAACTGAAACATATGATTTGCAAAGTAAAATTATAACAGTCAATACTTTATAGATATTTTAATCGCGTACGTGTGTCACAAAAGAGCTTATACACCCTTAACATAAAAGTAACAATTGCCAGCTAACTAAGCCACTTAAATCCTTCCAAATGCAAATTTCAAAAGTTACAAAGATATCTCTTATACAATACAAAAATTCATAGTAAATATTTATTCCTATAAAATTAAATATTACCGACAACGATAAAACCCCCGAGTTACAGCGCACTTCATATCCTCGTGGCAAAACGTTGAACTACGTGACGAACTTACCGTTCAACAAAATTTTGGCGGTAATTATAAAATCTACATTGTAGCTAGCTCAACAAAAAATCCTATTTCGATCCCTTGCTACGTACGTTATTATCAAAACTAGAATTTTATCGATATTTCTATCCTAGGCGAATTAACATTAAAACATTCCTATCTTAAAAACTATGAAAATAGGTTTAATTAAGACAACGATATTCAGTCATCACAGTGCATTGATTCTAGGAGTTACAATACAATACAATACACTGTATCACATGCTAGTTTTGCACGATGTACGGAAAAAAGAGCGTATCGAGATTCGATTTATCAATATCGATATACAACATAGTACACGTACATTAACGATATTCACAATGAACATCTATTTAAATATACACATCATATTCCATACACAAATATACATACAATATATATATAATATATATTACTTCTATATGTACAATATTTAATTTCACTTATAAAGAAATTTCAATTGAAATCACAGAAAATCATGAGCATGAGGTTCACGGTCAATATATCGATACTTTTATTATCGCTAATGTAGAAAATCTCTCAGCATACACAGTATGCATAGTAGTTTTATATACGAAATATAAAACCCTTTAAACCGGATCTATTATTAAATAGTAAAACAATAACCTACTTTGCAAGATTATCCACGGGGATAATCGACTTTAACTTATTAATAGGACTTCAGATCGATTGCCCGTTCACGCATTACGTCGGGAGTCCACGAATACTAAACTGTGAGTTTAAAAAGAATGCAGACGCATTCATGCTCGCTTTTCAAGAGACACAATTTAATCACACATTGATTGACAATTGTTACGATTATTATGATAGTTGTCTGAGTCATTAATCCTCTATTACGAGGTATTGAGCTTTTGTTTCAGGTTTACGCGTTGAGATCTGTGCAATGGGGCAACTATCAATCGCGTTAGACGGTTCAATGTGTTATTATTTCTACAAAGTACATCCACCGTGTTGCGATGAACATTGGAACGTTTTTAAAATAAATAATAAATCCAACTTTTTACATTTTTGACTCAGACTACTTTCATAATTTGAGATAAAATTTTCATTGGAATCGTAGTCGATCAACGAAATCCTAACGATCTATTATCACGCACTATCGAAAGACATTTTTTTGCAACGATTTAAAATTACTTGAAATATTAAGTAAAACAATGAAGTACGTTGAATTGAGATGGAGAATCGTTGAAAAATCGAGGAAGGAAAAATATCGAACGAAAATTGTATCAATCATTATAGATTTAGTGATACTTCGAACGCAACCTATTTTGGACTTGTTTTATCGAGTAAAGGCACTAGTAGTATCAAAGACTCGTATCTTATTTCACATTTTCACGTAATCGATCTAGCCACTGTCGTTTGCCGTTTGATCGCTGACAATGTATATTTTAATGGTTAGTAGATATACCAGCGATAATTCAATTCTCTGCATGAAACTCGAATGGATCACAAAGAGTAATAAAAGTATATCGGTAGAACAAATCTCGAAGCTTTCATTTTCTCAATTCTATTAGTTCCAGACTTCTTTTTTTTCATTCTATAAAGGGGAAGAAATGAGCTATCTATCATTAACACTAGATCTACCGATGATTTAATTGTATATATTTAAAATTATAAAATAAATATGTCCGAGTGAAATAAATGAAGGGGGCAAAAACCTTGATGGATTATATCGCCTACAGTCTTCAAGATAGAATATTGAAAAAAACAAAACAGCTTCAGGAATTTCAGGAACTTTTTCAAATAATTCAAAGCAAGTCATTTTGACTACCTTGATAGTTCTAGTGTTGACATCCACTAAAATGAAAGGTGTAACGATATGTAATATTAATACAGACTTTTTTTTTTAAAGGAACAACTTTGAAAGAAAAATGATTTACATATAATACGATATATGTATATGTAGATCATATAGCATATATGAGCCGTTTATTTTCAAAGTAACAAAAGTTACGTTACCATAATGAAAAATCATGATTTATTAATGACTACATGAATTAATTAATATTGAAAAACATAAAACTATCCAAGATAACAAGTCTAAGTGAATCATCTCGAAAATTGGCAACAAGACTTTTAAGTACGTTAAAACGCAACATGTCTCGGTCAAAAAAAAAAGAAGTGATTTATGCCACTTTCGAAATAAATGGCTCATATAATGCGGTATAGATATATTTCTATATATACGTATATACATATCACATCGTATATATTTATATCATGTGCCATTTTCACCATTCGAGTGTCACTCAAACAGTTTTCATCAGACAACAAATTGCACATCCAACCCTTGCATCGTGATCCCTGAAATGAACACCCTCGTGACGTAGAAAATAAGAACTAGGTATCTGTGGCACAAAAATATTCTATCTCCCTTCATTTTCATTTCGTTTCCGCTAAAATATATCATTCTGTCCGTTCCTAGCGAACTTCGTCCGGCTTTAAAGGAATATTGCAAGTGTCGTGTGGTGAAACACGGAGGTGGTCCCCCGATGCAAAGGGTTATAGCACTTAAATCACGCATACTGTGTATCGCGCGGCTTCGCCGCCAAAATCGATACGGCAACACACAGCTCTACGAAGAAAAAAGAAGAGTACGACATATAAATCGTCATTTTCCAAGACATAATACACATTAGAACTTGTACTTTTATTCATTTCAAGTCGAACGAAAATAACGATTTATATGAGATCTTTTTATATATGTATATATAGGGTGACCCCAAAAAATGTATATGCTATCAGTCTACAGATTTCTAACTTTTCGTTTCTCTCTCTGGTGATAATTGACAATCAATGTGGACGCTAAAAAACCATGCATTTAACCATAAAACATGTGATGTTTTTATATCACTAATCTTTATTATAACACTTCCCCTTAATTATAAAGTCATTAGGAGAAATTTGTGAAAGTAAAGATGGCAGTTATTAACAATGAAAGAGGATACACACTTTTTGGGGGAACTCTGTACATGTTTACATGGATATATATACACAGACATTTATATATAAACATATATCCTTTCGTATGGTTACTATTAAAAAATTTCACATGGTGAAACTTTCGAAATATAACATCCGCGCATTTCTTTCTTCATATCGTTCGTTGTACGTTTTCGTTAAACTTTCGACCGTTTACGATCCCGTCATGATTGCAGGGGCGAACGATCGAATTGTTTAATAAATTACAGCCACATGAGATCGGACGTTTAGTGATAAAATTATAATAAATAATCAACGAGTTTGCATTAAAAAACTCTTAATGTACATAAAGTGTACAGGAGATGATATATTAAATTAATTTGAATTACTATAATACAAATGACAATGCACTAAGTTAAATTTGAATAATTATAATACAAATTGCGATGTATTCAATCAATCTGAATTACTATGATAGATTCGTTCTCATTTATAGCAATTGGAGATCGCAAAGGGTCTAAGTTTCGCATTTCGCGTACACTTGCTTCTTTCTATTTATCTTAATTTTTAAATACAATATATTTACAATTAATATCTTCTTCGATGACTTTTATCGGACAGATTTACAAAATAAAAAAATGGCAAAGCTACCATTAAATGCGATCGTCTTGCCTCTCTCGCTCGCTCTTCACTTTCACTCTTTCCCTCTTGCACTCCTCTTCTTTCTCTCTTCTTTCCACCCAGTCGTTCTTTCTTCTCCCTTTCTCAATCACTCTTTCGTCTTTATCACTCACTCTTGCTTCCCTCTCAATCCCTCTTTCTTCTTTTTCTCTCTCAACATCCCTTTCTTCTCTCTCAGACGCCTTTTCTTCTTTCGCTCTGTTCCTTCAACTCGGTTCTCTTCTTTCTCACTATTTTCGTCCAGCCCCTCTCTTATCATCCCTACTTATTCCTGATCGCTTCACTCTCACTCTTTCTCTCTACCTTCTCTCTCTCTCTCTCTCTCTCATACCTAAACTTCTCTCTGTAACGTACAATGAAGAACAATGGTAACGCTAAAAATTTGTACAATATATATACATCTTTTGTTCTCGTAGAAGCAGTCATATCGCAGCTTTTCTTTCTATACACATAAGTACATACAAATCGATGAACATTCTACATTGTTAGGCATCAACACGCTTTTCATTTTTCTTTTGATGTGCAACCCTTCGAAGCATCCTCGGAGAAAAAAAAGAAGTTTTTACTTTGTACTTAAGAAACAAAAAAAACAATTCTTCTTCCTTGGAGATCACGAAATCGATACACTTCATTGGGAATGTATAATTTCTTTTTATAAAAATAGAAATGCAAGAAACATTCTTTAAGTAAGATTTAATAATGGATTTTGAGCGCTAAATTAAATTTTTGCACAACTAAAAATGACTGTGAAAAGTGAATGATAGCGGCTCGATTACAATAAGACGACTCATTTAAATGAGTAAAAGAAAGAATTTCAAAAATTGTCAAATTACAGAGAGAAACTTTCAAAACGGTGATTTCAGTTGTATATTTAAAAAAAAAAAGAATGAAATATTCAAATGAATATAAAAATTTTCTGTACGTATGAAAAAGAAAGGGAAACACTTTAGATTTGCACCTGAAAGAAATTAAAAACCTGTAAAAATATTGACGAACTTAAATTTCCATTTTGTAAATCGGAAGCTACGGCGAAGGAAAATATTTATGGACGCGCAGAGTTACTATCTCCACGCCTATAAATACTTCGTTCGAAAGATCTAACATAACATCGTAAAACAAATTAAAAGCATCAAAACTGATTAGATAATTAACTTCTCTGTTTTTGGAAACAATGAAATATATTGACACTTATCCGATGAAAAATCGATAGATCCGACGTTCTTGGAATTCACAAAATATCTAAGATGATTTATTAAAGAACTGAAATCACCGTTTTAGTTCTCTTATGCATCAATATTCAAATCTCCATATAAAAGAACTAAAACGTTTCTAATCAGAATGCTTTAAAGGGTTAAACAAATGGGTACGGAAAAGAAATACAATGTACATCAAGCGGGATTACGGTTCGTCGATCGAGTGCTGGCAAGGTCCTCGGTAGATTGTAATGTTTTATTAAACAATCAATTATTTTCCAAGGAATTCTCTCTTGCTACACTTATTTCCTGTGCGCATTTTCACTATTAGTATCTATATGTGCTTTTTTTCTTGACAACGATTCGTTTGAACCTTTCTGTTTTTACGTCCCATGTTAATTCATAAACATTAAGTTACGAGGGATCCCACTAAACATACAAGTCAGTAACAATTGCACGATTGTTTAAAAACAATGAAAGCAAACTTTTTTACCTAAATTAAGAATATTTCTCTTTGAAATAAAATCTAAAGATATGTACATATATATAAATATATTATATGTAAAATTATACATGGAATTTTAATATAATCTCGTGCAATTCCTCGTGCTCTTTCTCTCAAGCGAGGGTTTAAAACATCGTTAATTAAATAAAGTCGGTGGAGTGTTTGAAATTAAACAAAACTGGGTTAACTGGGCAAACGAATCGTCATCAACGAAGCTCGTTTGTTGCCTTTCTTTTCTCGCTCTCTTTCTCTCACCCCTTTCTCACGTGTTACATTCATCCCTCTTCTAATCACAATCGTACGTGCGAAAAAAAGAGCTACGAACCATCGCGAAGGAAGGCTCATCGAGAGAGATTCTCTTTAGCCTTCGATCTCGCTTTTCCCCCGTCCGATCGATGGTTCCGAAATGATATTATTTTGGTAACAAGATTTATTGCCGTTTCTCGCAATGCGAACGTAACCGTATAATCTACGTACAACGTATTCCAGAAAAAATAGGGGAAATGTACGAAGTGGATCAGAACATAAACACTGCATTTTTATTAATACACTTTTTTTTTGAAGGATCATTGACATGCCTGTTTATAATCGAGCCCCAAACGAAACGATCGAAACATAGACAGTCGGGCAAACAGGCAATTAGCGTATATGTAGAGGCAAGTGAACAAACAGGCGACCCGTGAAACGTATTCTGACGATTTTCAAGTAATTTCCTCTTCATCTTCTTTCTCTTCTTACTTTCATTCGCACGTCTTCTTTCTTTATCGAGATCGAAGGACTCGTATCTCCTTGGGTATACGCAACGAGAGAAAAAGCCTACTCGAAAGACAGAGTCTTTCACGGGTCAACTCACCTGACGATAAATATTTGCTATACTCGTTAACACATAAGTAAAACAGAAGTGTCTTTGCCTTACATAGAATCCTAAAGGTAGTATGATTATTACCGAAGCGACTGCCGACGATGATCTTCCATATGTTTAAATTCTAACATTTATAGGACGTAAAGGATAAACTACACAGGTTTCTTTTCAGTAGTCGCTTCAATAATACATCTAGATCTTAACAAACGTGTATATGTACGTGTGTGTATGTGTATCGTGTGTTCTCTGACTGTTATGTGGTATGTAGCTTTATATCTATATATATTTATATATTTATTTATATATGTATATAGGCGAATCAATCGCACAGAAAGGTGAGCCTTCGAAGGTGATAGATTCCACCGTCCGGGATCATCAGTTTCCAGCCCCTCCCTTTTCCTCTCTCTCTATTCCATTTAAGAGATGCACGCAAATTAGCGTTCTGAATATCGACGATTTGCGATTAATATGTACAGAATACAAAACGTTCGATAAAAGCAATGCAATTCTCTTTTCTGGTAAAAGTTTCAGAGCAATTGGCCAATGTGAGGATTCTTTGCACATATTCTACCAATTGTTTCCTCGCCCTCGGCCTCTGAAACCGTTACCCCTAAACTGACCACCGCGTTTAAGTCCTCTTGGCATAAAATTACCGACAGCAGGGCCACGTGGTCCTCTGTCCATCCACGGAACTCTGGGACCACCTCTGAAACCCCTGCCTCTCGGTGGACCACCCCTCCATGGAGGAAAGGGAACAGGTCCTCCGAGACGTGGCCGGAAATTTGGTCCTGTATGACCATCGAAATCATGCATCGTTCCAGGATGCGATTCCGTGGAGGGCTGAGGTGTAGGTCCATTCGGTCCGGAATCAGTTCCGGTAGGAGTTTGAGGACCGTTCGACAGAGCGATTCTTTTTTTACTGGAACTAAGGTCATTCTGTCCCTGATCGTCGAAACTGCCATTTGTCGATGGTCTTTTGAGATCGTTACTCGTCGTAGAATTCGATAGAGATTCCAACTGTTCTGATAATTGCAGCGACGCTTCCGAAAAATTCATTTCTTGTCCTTGATTTTCGACTGACTCGTTACTTTCGCATATTTTCTCCTGTACAACGGGTTCAGATTCTACGTGCTCTTCGTATTCCGATACTGGAACATATTGACTTGACTGAGCATCTTTAGAGTCCGGTATCAACGGCATGACAGTCACTTGATTAATTTGTTGCTGATCATCGGACACTTCCGTCGACGGAGGATCCGGTTCTTGTTCTTGGGTGAGATTCAATCCACTCGAATAAACGGTTTGTTGTTCAGGATCGTGAGAACTCGAAGCTTCATGCGATAATCTACGATCTTCCGATAATCTACGGTCCTGCGCCAATGTTTGAGTGTTCTCTTCTCGTTCACTATCCTGAATATTCTCAAGGATCACCGTAGATTCTTGGTCGAAGTCTGGCATTCCTATTGGCATACCTTCGTCATCGAGAACCACTACGCTTTCGGGTGGTTGTAATAACAAAGGTCGACTATTTGGTAGAATTTCTGGTGACAAGTTTTGATGCTGATCCTGTGATCGTGACTTTCGATTGTTCGTAACGTTTCTTTGTTTATTGTGATCATCGGAATACCTATCTCGTCGATTTCTCGGAAAACCTCGTCCGCCACGTCCTCTATCGGTCCGATGAAACGAACCGTCTCGATGTGGATGTTCCGATGGTTGAGAGTACCTTCCACGACCTTGTGGTTCACCATGAAATTCTTGACCAGGTCGCAAGCTATGCTGATTTTCACGATAATCGAATTCTTGTTGAAACTCCGCTTGAGGTTGATGCATCTGATGAAATTCTTGTTGGTTGAAATCTTGCTGATTTTGGAGGAAATTCGGCGGTGGACGATTTTGATGAAAATTCGACTGAGACGAATGGAACTCAGTGGTTGTGTTATGGTGAAAATCAGATTGATCTTGATGGAAGTTTGATTGACCTTGATGAAATTGTGGAGGTGGAGGCGGAGGCGGCGGTGGCCCTGAATGCATCATATGGACATCCTGCATCATTTGTCCATGCGAGCCCGGCATTTGACCAGAGGGAAGTGGTATCATACGCATGTCCATGTCTAAATGTTGAGATGGTCCTGGTGGATTACCGACTCGCATATCACGATCCTGCGATCTTAAATCTACCAATACTCTTCCCTTTGATTTGCTGTCAGTTTCATCGTCTGACATTTCCATGTCTACGCTCTCAACGATATCACCGGGTTGCATGTGTTGCCTGGAGTGTAAGAAATGTTATTTAATGTTAATATCATATGAACTCTCATTTGTAAATATTTTCCATGTTATCTTTAACGCTGTAATACTTACCGATAATCTTGATCGCCCGTAGACCATAAATTGTTACTATTAGGTATTGCATTTAAGGAATTATCGTTAACACTGTGATTTGCAGGACTTCCTGTGAGACTGATCAAATTACGGTGATCAACGTCAGCTGCTTTCATGAGGCGATAAGGTAATTGACTCTCCACTGTCATGGGAATTGGTATCACCCTGAACGTAAATAGTGACTTCAAGATCATTTTTACTCGTTAATGTTAATCATAAATTTGTAATATATCTTTTATTATATCTATTTAATTATCACATATAAATGTTTAATACGTCACCTATGATCCACATCTCCAGTGGTACTTAAAATAGATTCTTGTGGTTGAGAATCATCATATTCCACTGGATCTGTGAACCCAGTTTTCTCATACATAGGTGGAGATTCTGGAGTCTCAGACAATATTTCATTTTTTCCTCTAACAGGATTAGGCCAAGTAGTATCGTTATTAGCGTCCCATCTATCCGTATCACCGTCCATCCACGAAGTTTTATTTTTCTCTTCGCATTCACCCGGCCAAGTTGGATTCATGCTATTTTTCCCTGAAGATATAGCGAAACCCGCTATGTTACAAAGTATTTATTATTCGAAATCAAACAGCCACGACGACTCCGAAATCGAAATAAATTCGTACCCTTTTCCTCCCACTTGGCTGGTTCCTTAATTGTTTCACTCGGCGGTGTCCACGTCGGAAACTTCGGTGGCAATTTGTTATAACAATTTTCATCATCGAGAAAAATTGGTGGTGGTAATGGTGGCGGTGGTAATGGATTAACGGTATTATTATTAGTGGGAGCATCAAAAGGCCCAGTTATATTACTCTGACTATTCTGACTGGAGTATGGGGATGGAGTATGTGATTCTCCAGATAAGTTTCGAACGGATAACGGAGTACTATGACTTATCTGACAATTATTTACACCGAGAGGCGCAGTTTGACCGCCTATCATTCTTGATATCACTGGGGTTACAGGGAGTTGTCCCAAAACAGGTGAATGCCTATAACTCGAATGCTGTGGGGATTCCACTTGCGATTCGGGAATATCTAAACCAAGACCTGGAATACCACCAGGATCTTGTGTTCCATCAGAGGAGGGAAGAACAGTCTTTAAGAAGCTAGATATATTAAAGTCAGCACTATTACTTTCGTTCTTTGAGGGCCTCATGTTGATTACTTCTATAGGTTTTGCCTAACAAAAAGTAAATAAAATGTTTGTAAAATTGAAACAAACTGTAAACATGTAACTACATTATGTATACCTCTAAAGAATCATTGTACTGTTGTGACATGCCAGTAGGTGTTGATGACCTTTCATTAAATAAATTCCTCTGTAAAAAAAATAAGTTATATTCGTAATTTGTAAAAGTTATCTGCTAATTAGAATTTTCTTCTAAATATGATATCTTACCATATTACCAAAATCCACATTTCCTCCCATGAAGGAAGAGAAATTGTTGGTAAAATCACCTGACTCGTTGCCTTGTCCCAATTCGGGGGGTGGCACGGGTAGAGGGTCATACTCATGCGAATATGAACCATAAATAGATGGTGGAGCTACATCTATCATTCCTAACTGATTTAAAGTTTGATTTTCATCTCCTGGAAGTTCTATGTCACTGTCAGGACTTGGAGAAGGGGCATTTATGTCCGGTGATGGAATTGGGGATACCAATGTTGGTAAAAGCTCATCCAATTTTTTCTTTAAATTTTTTACACGACTGCCAAAATTTCGGTATGCCTATTCATGGAACATATCATAAATTACTAATAATAATATATTCATAGAATATATTGTTTTCTTTACAATTCTGTATCTACTTACATTCGTAACTATTTTAACTTCACCCCTTTGAGTTTCATAAAATTGATCTGCCTGTTCCAATAATTCGAGGACCTGTGTCCTTTCCCTGATTTCTGCTTCCAATGCACGAACATAATTTTCAACATTTCTCACTGCTGAATCTACTTCTTTCTCTGCATCTTCAACTCTCCTTCGATCTTTTAATGAAGCACATAGCTCTTCTGCATTTTCTATGTCTATATTACTTTCCCGTAAGTCGCGCAGTCGTGCATCAGTTGCCTGTTCTAAAGTTGCGCATGATCTCATAGTAGAAATAAGTAGTGCAGCTTGAAACTCCTCGGGTGGTGCCATTGGTTGAGGATCTAATTTTTTCTTAGGTGCAGCCGAAATTAATCCAGACAGATCAGCAAGGAACTCCTCATCGTAAACTTGTCGTTGATCCCAGATTTTAAAAATCCTTAATATACGATGCTTAACTTTTTCATCTCGAACCATTGTTGTTGCCCTCTGTAGGGTTGTACCCCAGGACTCCACAAATTCAAAGTTTTTTCTCTTGGAATATTGTATAACATCATTTGCCAGATAGAAGAGTGTCAGCCGATGTTCAACTTTTACTGTTATTTAAAAAGATCTTATATTGTTATCTGATACATTGTAGCCATAAAAAAACTATTTAATAACAGAAAACAACCGCAATAATTTGATAAAAGATACAGACAATGTTTTTAGAAGATCCAAAAAATCATTATACACATTAATTATAACTCAAATATAGGAATTACTATAATTTTCAAATTATATTATACTTTATGATCTACTTATCATAAAGCATTTCAATATCATAACTTTATTTCACCCAATGTAAACAAAACAGAATTAATAAAGCGTAAAGAAACTGCCAACTATAGATGATACGTTGTTGTGTTGTGTTGTGTTTTTAATGGACCAAAGAGTCCCAAGCTTACCCTTCTTCAGAACTTGCAACCATGTAGCAACAATTTTTTTATGATGCTGTCGCCTTTCTAGGCACCAAGCTGAGAGACCTTGTATAGACTCTTGCGAATCCTTCAACGTATGAAGTCTTCGCTCGAAGAGCTCCACATCAAAATCACTTGTCGCCATTATGTATTGACACGTTTCATTTAACAAACTGTTTACGAACTTGACACGATATCACGTTTTAACGTGAACCACCGAGAGGAACACGTGGAACGTTGTTCGGATATCATAGGTATAACGTCTACCTAGTCAATCAACCTAACCAAATAATGTCGCTAATACCTCAATCATGAGGGCATTAAAACTCGTCAAACTTTACTCAGAGCATCCTCATTTTACAACATAAAATACAAAATACACATATAGATCCTCGAAGCTCTATTTTACACATAAAACAATGAAAATTTCGTGAAAACCACTCAACTTGGATTTCGTGTAATCCGCACGCTGAAGACACCGCTTTCGCGTCGGTTACAACACTGGAAGAAACTCAATCAATCCAGTAAATAAACTCGTCGTAACAATAAATTTCACGCACTTAATGTTATCGTACGTATAGCATGTCAACTTTCGTTATATATTTCAAAACTACCGTATTTCTATATGACCGATCTTGAAAACAAGAGTCCGCCATCTTTTCAGAACCAAAACACGAGCGTGCAATGGCCGGCGCGATTTTACAGTGTATACAATTTAAGGAGCAATTTATGAGAAATCCTGTATAATAAAATGATTTACTCTTTTCTTTTATCCCATAATTAGAATCTCATTCCTCCTTTGAGTAAAAATCCAAGACGCAGCGTTTATGTCATGGCAATACAATAAAACAATCAAATACAGCAATTACCGATACGAAATTTCATTGTCGTTTTACTTTTCTTTTTTGATACTTATTACGTTGATTAATAAAAGTTTCATATTTCAAATACAAATACGTGTAGAAAAATTCGTTAAATGAACAGTATCTTAATCAAATTTGTATGTAAATAATAAAGTAAAGTTACAGAGGATCAATGGATTTGAAATATCCGTAAAGTTCAAAGAACATAAAATAAAATTTGGTAAAACTCCAACATTTTAGATTGCATTAATAACAAATTTCTAACAATTTCTAACTAAACCCACGGTATAATCCCTAAGCCCCAGTAAAATTCCCGCTTTCGAAAAAAATTAAGCTAAAAAATCACTTTAAAGAATGCAATTCGATCATCGAGCCATTTTTTCGACGATGTTGAATTCCTCTTATCAACTCTCATATTAGATCGCAATTTTATTGAAATAAATAAATATAAATCTTATGCGAACACGTGAGTGACATCTTGCGAATATAATTCGGAAACTCTTTAATGCAATAATTATTATTTTACTACAGAGTCTCCGATCTCTTTCATTATTTGCTCTCAGAGCGACGAACAACTACGGCTATACGTAGTTATTAAATAGCTTTGTCATTCGACGATTAAATCTCTTTTTTTACTCTTATCGTTACGTTCGGTTAAAGGATTAAAGTTCAGTTTCATATGTGATATTCGTTAGTAAGTCGTGGCACTTTAGCAAGCGCGCAACTATTTTTTTCTTTTCATTTGCTTCGAATACTACATTTCCTTTACTCAACGCTTCGCACTGTGCATTAAAGTATAAGTACTATACAAATTTCATTTTTCTCGTATCTTTTCCAAAAAGTATTGCAAAATGGCAATGAAACCGAAAGTCTACGTTATTGGAGTTGGAATGACGAAATTCGAGAAACCAAATTCTCGAAATGATGTTGATTATCCTCAAATGGCAAAGGAGGCTGTTATGAAAGCTTTGGATGATGCACACGTTTCTTACAATAATGTAAAAGCCGCTTGTGTGGGATATGTTTATGGAGATTCTGCCTGTGGTCAGAGAGCCTTATATGAAGTAGGCATTAACGGTTGCCCGATATACAATGTGAATAATAATTGCTCAACGGGCTCAACTGCCCTTCTAATGGCTAAACAAATTATTGAGACTGGATCTGCTGATTGTGCATTAGCTCTTGGTTTTGAGAAAATGGAAAAGGGTTCGTTAACTAGCAAGTATACAGATCGTACCAATCCAATGGACAAGCATGTGGAACTTATGGCTGATGTTGCCGGTAATATATTTAAATTTGTATAAATCGAGATAATACAAAGTATTGGATCTAACATGAAAAATGTAAGATCAACTTTAAAGATTCGTAATATTACTGAGTTTCCGATTGAAAAATGAAATTATTAAAAACTGAATTTAATACCTTTAGGATACTAATCTAATGATTTTCTTTTAATTACAGGAATAGATGCAAGCCCAATTACTGCTCAGATGTTTGGTAATGCTGGAATTGAGCATATGAAGAAATATGGCACGAAACCTGAGCATTTTGCTAAAATTGCTTACAAAAATCATTTGCATTCTACAAACAATCCTTACTCTCAATTTCAAGAGAAATATACTTTGGAGCAGATAATGAAATCTCCTAAAGTATATGGCCCACTTACTAAACTTCAGTGCTGTCCAACATCAGATGGTTCAGCAGCTGTAGTTTTGGCAAATGAAGACTTTGTTCGCAGGAATAAGCTAGAATCACAGGCAGTTGAAATTCTAGGAATGGAAATGTCCACAGACTTGCCATCAACATTTACCGAAAAGAGTTGTATAAAACTTATTGGGTAAATAAACTGTATATTACTATGTTCATATAAAATTGTGCATTAAATACTATGCTCATGTGAAATTATAAATAAAATAGTTATCAAATTCATTAATCTTATTATTGTTACAGATATGATATGACAAGGAACGCGACTGAGAAGCTATTCACTCAAACAAGGTTCAAGCCAATGGATGTCGATGTTATAGAATTACACGATTGTTTTTCAACAAACGAGCTTATTACTTATGAAGCCTTAGGCCTATGCGCACCAGGTGAAGCTGGAAAGTTAGTGGACGCAGGACATAACACATATGGTGGTAAATTCGTAGTGAATCCTAGCGGTGGCTTAATTTCAAAGGGGCATCCCTTGGGTGCAACAGGATTAGCACAATGTGCTGAACTTTGCTGGCAACTTCGAGGTTTGGCTGGCAAGCGACAAGTACCGGGGGCAAAACTCGCGTTACAACATAACATAGGTTTGGGCGGAGCGGTTGTCGTCGCTCTTTACGCCTTAGGTTTTCCGAAAGAATTTGTTGCAAATAAGAGCGAAAATGCATCAGTCGATCCTAGTACCTTCAAAGCGCACGTATTATTCAAAACTTTAGAAGTAGCAATGCAAGAAGATACTGACGGTTTGATCGATAGAGTCCGCGGAATATACGCATTTAAAATAATAAATGGACCAGGCGGAGCACAGGGATATTGGGTTATAGATGCTAAAACTGGAAAGGGAAAGGTTGAATTTAACGGAACGGCTAAACCTGACGTAACGTTCACAATCAGTGATACTGATATTGTCGACTTTATATCTGGGAAATTGAATCCACAAAAGGCCTTCTTCCAAGGCAAGATTAAGATCCAAGGTAACATGGGACTGGCAATGAAATTAACTGATTTACAAAGACGTGCTGCCAAGAAAATCGATGAACTTCGTTCGAAGCTTTAAACCATCAGTCTTGTACCTGTCTCGAAGTTAAAAAGATATAAGAATTTGGTTTAATTGATAAGGATATTGATCGATGAAGAGTTTACGTAGTAACTTGAATTAATCATTGACTTTTAAAATTTTATTCCCCCGTTGTTAAATAAAAATATTATCAAGCTAGAATGAAAAAAAAATTCTACGTGCAATATAATTGTACTTTGTAAATATTGGCACCCTAATGTAAAAAAAAGGATTTGAAATTCACGAGCGAGATGCATCGGTAGAAAGTATTTCAATTGAATTGAAGATTATTTTTGCAAACATTATAATTGTGCTTATATGAAATTTTGTAAATGAAAATAAGGACTGTAATTATCATGTCCAAATATAGATACGCAAGCGCAAGAGAATAAAACGAGTTATATATGAATACAAATTTTTATGAATATTACTCATTTACAGAATGATCGATATTTGTATCTAATATAAGACAATTTTTATACGAGTAAAGAAAATTTAATACGTTATACGTTGTACATAAATGTGTTATTTCACGAAAGAATATAGTCGGTCGAGTATTTGTACTCGACTATTGTTATAATCATTCCAAGTGTGTAATGTCATTACTTAGCATTTAAAACTCTATTTTTTGTGTATTTTACAGATTAGAAAATGCTATATTCTATACCGGTAAGAAAATACCAGTCTCAGTGATTATAACTGAAACAATTTACATTGTTTTGAATTTTACATTTACCGCGATATTGTTATGTCATTACAATAATTTTAATGTCAACTTTTAACACTACTGTTTCTTGCGTTGTTCATTAGTGTTGTAATGGACCTTTTAATATTCGCTAAGAACTGAGGTTAACAGATGTTGATAACTATAAAAATAAAACTTCAAAAAAGTATTTGAAGTATAAAATGCTCTTTGCGATCAAAAATTTCCTCAAGTATTGTTTTATCTCTTTTTTTTTGTGATTATTATGCTTATTTGGGAAGGGGTACAACAGAGTTATTATCGCATGTATAATTCGCGATAATTTTGAATGGTAGCGGTCAAACGACATGAATTCTTCTTGTTGCAATGTAAAAGGTGTGGAATTTTATACGTATTATCTGTTTGTTTTTTTTATTATTCGTAATAAAATATATTAAACCAAATACAAGCTGTTTTCATTAACCGATAAAAGTTAACTAATCCATTAGATAAGTATCTAATTCGTAAGTCCTCATTCCGACAGATGGTGCGTTTAATTGAATTCAAATTCTTACTTTCGTCTAATCAAACTCTATTCTTTATTTTCCTTCAATGAAATACAATTCCTTGTTTTCTTTTAATTGAATTTAACAGAAAATAAATTCGAGATATTAATTCCAAAATATTATTCATTTATCACATCAGCAAAACAACGTTTCCGATCAGTTATTAAGTACTTCAACTTTGACCGTACTTGAGTATGTTCTCCGAGTCCTTAGTCACAAGTTAATTGGTCGCTTATCTATGCCTCTTTTTTATTTCACTGTTATCTTCGATGTATTTTTATCAGTATTATTTATATTTTTATTTGCCCTTGTCATCTTCATAAAAGTTTTGCGATAACTTAAACGTAATCAGTCAATAATACTTTTAAATGCTTATATACAATCAAGGGAAACATATGTTGCATTCAAATAACATTTTATCAACAGAAATCAAAGGTATGTTCCTTCCACTATCCGAGATATGAACTAGAGCTCCAACACGTGTGAAACGGAAATCCCTCTTTTTCGTCCTTATGTCGTCTTTATCGCCTAACATTAAAACCTGCAGCAATTTTACGTGGATTTTGAATCACTGATTCTATCATGTATTAACTGATATTTCAGAAAAACCCGCAACAAGTCAGAGATTTAAGTTCGAATCCAGTAATTGTCTTCTAAGCGCGTGCCCGAGCTTTTAACACTAAAACTACTGACGTTATATCTACTAAAATTTAGATACTTAATAATTACTGTAAAAGGGTAGGATAAGTTAGGAGTGGAGTATTCACTTCACGGCTACCCTATCAATTTAAATAATTTATGGAAAAAAATTGGGACCAGTCTTTTGACCGGCTTATAATTAGTAGGTTTAGTGTTAACTCCGCGCTGATTGTGACTCTTTGGATTCTTGCCCTTCGTTTTATTCCCGCTTTGCCTACTTGTATCTTCTAATTGAACATGAACATAATCATCCTTTCATAAACTATACTAAACGAACCATTAAAACAGTGAATGACAGCAAAAAAAAAAAACGATAATTAATTCGTAAAACAAGTTTTTGATAATTCTTCGTAAAACAAGTTTTTGATAATTCGACGTAAAACGTAAACTACAGACGTGTCGAATCAGTTTATATCTGCATACATAACGAAACTTCAGTGTGCAATGCTTCAAGAATGTTAAAATTATAACTACCTTGATTATTCGTACGAAGAATTATGTATATAACGATTATAAACAATGACATTCAACTTTGTTCATACGTGACGATAATTCCAACAAATGCGATAAAAAGATTCGAAAAAAGTGCAATCCTCGACCTCGACGTAAAGTAAAAACATATTGGGTACAAGATCGAACAATAATTTATACGAATAACTCTCTGGCCCTGGCACTAGTGTGTCTACTGACGACGAGAATTCGAAAAGATCTCCACCAAAATCTTCATGTATACGTATACGCAGAATACCGTCAAAGATACGTACTATATTTATAGCTAGAGACAAATATACATCCTGGCAAAGATCCAAATTACCACACCAACGGAGGCGAAGTACGAGTAACGGACTAACCCCTGTAATAGCAGCATCGTGTCAGTGCTATTAGTGACGTCTACCGACGTGGCTATCGCGAAAGGGAGAAAAAAAGAGCGAAAGAAAGGGAAGAGAAAGAGAAAGAAAAAGAAGATCGTTCAAAGAGAGATATTGAAAAATGTAAAACGGACCCAAATAAACGAAAAGGTCGAAAGTTCTTATCAGTGAGCGTAGTTTGCGTGATCGAGACGTTCCTCCTCTTTGTCGATCGCTTGCTCTCTTCTGTTCGGTTAAGATGAGAGTGGCAGGCCCACCTTGTTTTCCCGAAATGGAAGGTGTATCTAGGAGCATCGCGAGTGACTGTTTTTAACAGCGTCCATTGGGATAAATTTAATCGTGCTGGCCTGCTGCATTTGGGTTAACATCGAGGCCGATAAAGTAAGTACACACCACTCGATAGTGAATTGCGTAAGCTTTCCGTCTCATGAAACGACGAACGAGTCTAGAAACTCAATCGGCTGTTTTTTTTACCCCTGATGTTCAGACTTCTTCTATTTTCATTCTTTAATCTTGATTTTTATTTTCTTGGTTTTCGGTGTAATAGTAGTTTCTAGTAGGAAGAGAGAGGAAAATAAAAAAAGGGATTAAGCGTGTACACGTAAACGTGACGCTTGGTAGGAGAGAACGTTTGGATTTGTGCGGATGTAGAAATAAACTTCAAAATAAACGCGGAAACGAGAGATACGGTCTTCTTGTATTTTTAGATGTATCTTCGCGTTGATTCTTCACTTGTCGCGTTTGCTTTAATGTCATTCTCTTATGGAATCTTTTTTTTGGGGAATTTTCGAATCTTGAAAATCGACTGGGTCTTTAATTTTATGCGAAACTGGATTTACTGGTTAAAAGATACCAGTTGCGTTGGCGAAGAGGCTTGCGTTTCAATGAAATTCGAAGATTGATTGCGACGATTCTAAAATTAATTGATGAATTTGCACATTCGGTTATACTATCCAATCTTTTGCAAGTAATGTTGTTCTATTAACACATCGTGAGCCAAGTTTATGTAAAAGTTCCTTCACGCGCCAATTCTGCGGTTACCATAAATTTTACGTTTTTATCGTAAAATAATTCTTCTTCTTATGATAGCATTTAATTTTTTAGATACGGCACGTCATTATAGTGACTTCCGTGTATTCCATCGATTTAGCACGTTAAACGGCACCGGTATTTCGCTAGTTTTATCGGTCCTATTAGGACCTATTATTATTTTCCGAATAGATAGATAATCGGCAGACCTTTAACTTTTTAACGCCAATATTTAAATGTTCAGTATGTCCGGAAATTCATAAATACTGTAATTTAAAAGTTATATGAAATTTTTGACAGTATTGTACGTTTCATATCGTATTCAATTAGCACTAGAACTACCGGCGTTAAATCTATCATATTTCAATACATTAACACTAGAACTACCAAACCAGTGAAAATGACTGGTACACAATTTTTTCAAAAAATTCTCCAAGTTTACATAAGAGTAATAGAATAAATATTCTACGTCTATATCAATAAACATAAATGAGCCAATCGATCAAATTTTCCGCCGCTTTATTCCCCCTTTTTCAAAGTACTTATTTCATTTACTAAAATATGATAGATTTGAGGCCGGTAGTTCTAGTGTTAAATAAATACTTTAGGAAACGAGAAATCGAAAGGTGGAAAGGATGATTAATTCAGTAATTTATTAGGGGTACCGAAAACTAATGAAAATTGGAGAAGTGAAAATGTAATTGGAAACGTTTTTCTATAAAAAAATCGAAGGACTTTTTTAAAAAGGGAATCGAACAACTACCTTTACGCTGGCAAAGTGTGTTAGAAAATTATGGAAATTATTTTGTCGATTAGTATTTAAGATTTACTTAATGAATAAATGTTTTTTACTAGCAAAAAAAGATTTTGATTAGTTTTCGGTACCCTTGATATGTTTTATAAGATGGACGTAAAATATCTACCCTATGGCTCTTCTGTAAATTTAAAAAGTTTTTGAGAAAATGAGGTACAAGTCATTTTGACCACCTTGGCAGTTCTAGTGTTAATTTCGCAATGCAAACCGTTTTTGTGACAAGCGCTGTATCTAAAAGGTTAAATAATTTCCATAATTTAAATTTCCAAAACTCAAACACAAATAATGCGACTACGCGGCAAAAACGAGTCATACTCATGTGTACATAATATCATATAGAATAAATAACAATATTTTTACTTTGTACACCAAACAGTTGATAACACTCGCTCCTCTTATCATCGAGTCTTGTCGCGATATCCGCACTAATGTAACTTTTCGTACTTTTTTAGGTAACTCGTGCGACATTCTTGTTTCTGTGGTTTCACCACGTTTCTGCGCCCTTAACGAATTTGAAAAAAAAAACTGGCCGATAATATCGGCGCTCAATGCGACGGTCTTTTACGTGACCATGCGTTACCGGAAATCCTTGTGCAGGATTATCTGATTTTCAACTTCGTATCTTTTTTCCAAGTGACACTTATGGTGGTAGGAAATGTTCGATGATTATTTCCATAATTCGTATTCTCTGTGTTATTCTATTTCTTCCCCGTGATCGATTATAAAACGATAATGTAACGGGACGTTACCACTTATACCCTCGTGTCTAATATATCGCACTGTGGGAAACTAATTTGTCAGGCATGTAAACACTGAGCCCAGAAATATGGGGTATCTCTTTCAACGTTTCCTCGCATACATCTTACAATATTTCTATCATTTAACGTTTCTCCATTCTCTCATCTCTTCGTAATGTGAATTAACCTCGTGTCTTGCAACTTCATTCTGAGGTTTTCAATTTAAATATGCTATTTAACCCTTCGCGGTCCGAATTATTTTCTTAATTTTGTAGTGAGCTAAAAAAAAAAAGTAATTTTACAACATTTTCTATTACTTGTTATTCATTTCTTTTTAATGATGTCAATAGCTACAGGTACCGACTGATATTTAGATGATATTACAAAATTATTGTGAAATTAGAAAATTGTTATTAAATTGTCAGAAAATAAAATTAATTGAAATGCTATTTCGAGTACTCCTCGACATAGGACCGCAAAGGGTTAACCCCTTGGCCTATGATTTCTTTTCGAAGTTAAACGCAATGATTTAGAATTAAATTGGTAAAATAAAAATTGGTTAGTGATTATAAGTATATCGTATAATTTAACGTAATGTTAGTATTGTTAGGAATTATCGTAACGAAATTGTCTGTCCTATATTTCATATCGATTACGAGAATGTTAACAACGAATTGCAAATGTTTAGATATTGATTTAATATTGAGAATAGAGTTGTCTTTGTGCAAGAAGTTTGGATTCATTAAATTAGAGACGTTATTTTATAATATATGTGTTATTTAATTATGAAGCGCCGTTACAGTATTATAGAAATAATTTTATTGTGTTGCACCTTACTGATAGTTCTGATTTTACTCGTTATTGTAGGCTAAGGGGTTAATTTCGCATTTTAATGGATCGATGTAAAATATTTAATTTACTATTATATTTATTAGTTTACGGTGGAATGATAAAAGGTAAATTTTATTAAAGAGAAAGGGATGAATGTAACGTGTCAGAATTAAATTTGTAGAAAACTATTCGTACGTTTGTAGTTTTTCAATCAAGGGATAATACTCTTGGCCACATTGTGAAACTGTATTCACGATTTTCGAAATACAGATTCGCTTGAGCCGACAATATTTCTACCCAATAGTTTCATAATTGGTTTAGCCCTCAGCGTGTCGCTCGGTCTTTTAAGAGAACCTTATGATACTTGATAAGTGCACTCATTGTGTGTCTTATTATTAATGTCGTATTGATGTTATAACTCATATGTGACTTACAAATAATATATATGTAAACAGCTTCTTTAAGAAAGACGAAATAAAAATTGTTGAATTCAAGAATTAAAGAGTAATTCTGGAATTTTAAGAAGCTGATTGGAAGAGAATATTCTAAATTATAGCGATTGTAACATTTTCCTGTTTCGATCGCAGAATGCATCACATGTATTCGTCTAAAAAGGGAGACCCTCTCTGCCCCCTTGGTTTCCATCCCCAAGTACGGTGGCCAACTCGTTGCAAACGATGCTTCAGGTAAATTATGATATTTTTGATATTATTGTACGATATCAAAAATACATAAATACTCGAAAATTCCATATCTGATAATATGAATGGTACATAATACATGTGAGCAATTCACAAGTCAAATCGATTAACTCGATTAATGTATAATAAATTTCACTAATAACGATTAACACTATTAAGTGACGAAATTTGTTTGATCATTGAATAATAATTCATTTATTTTACTAGTAAATCTGATCAACTCCAAGGCTATTCCAATTTATTTATTTTTATAAATTCTCCACTACTTACTTATATTTATATTTTAAGTGGCATTTTAAAAACTAGTGCAATTTCATTACGTTTCTCCACTGTAGGCTTTATGGAGTTAATCAATTTGGCAAGTGAGTGGGTCTTATAATAAACATTAACGGAATATAATGCAAACGAATATATGTGAAATATAAACGTAAAGAAAATATTTTTATCAAGAGAAAAAAGATTGTGAATTATTATTTTCTCTTGTTAAATTAATTCTCATACTCTCCTCCGGGGGAAAACACACCAAATCTTCATTTAAAGTCTGCAATCTCCATTCTTTAAATATTCTGTAACTCGACTTGTTTTCCCTGAAATATACTACAACTGATTACAAATTACATTAATTATCCCCTTAATGCACAAATAAAAGAAATAATTGAATTTCGTGTACTCGAGTTAACCCGGTTGAGTACATTAAGGGGTTAAAGCAGCGGTCGCCAAACTTTTTGACCTCACGGACCTGTAAATTTTATGAAATGGCGTTATTCTATGAAGTAGCATCTTTATAATTTTTCACGTGTTGTTATGAATTGAATTATGTTTCAATGCATCTTAAAACAACTTAACGTGATGACCACCACTTTGGCGACCGCTGGGTTAAAGCGAAAAGTGGAAAGGGGTGAAAGGTCAACTAAGGATCTCTTGTATATTTCTGAGGAGTGTATGAGGATTAGAAATTATGAATTTTGTTTGAAATTTTAATCCAAGTCTACCTGCAAATGTTTAATGAACATTGTTTAGGGATTACAAGGAACATGGAGGTAAGAAGGATAATTTAAGGGATATTACATCGTCCTCGCCGAGTCTTTCCTCCAATCAAACATCGGGGCGGTAAGCAATAAATCTCGCACATTTCTCACATTTTTTAAATCGAATTAATCTGTTTGAAAATGAAAATTGAATCGTTAGTACCGCGGAGAACAAGAGGATTTGGTCATCCGCGACGAACTTGGCTAAAGATGAGGTTAAAACGAATTCGGAACCGGAAGCATCGGCCGGTTGGACATCGCTTATGGATCTTTCCTCTATCGACAAAGAAGAGGAGAGATTGGAAAGTAATAAATATATAAATCATAGAATTCTTTGTTGAATACTTTCTTTTGTAAATAGTTCTATCATTGATTATTTAATTAATGATGTTACTGTAGATAGAAGGCCGCCAAAATTGCAAATCAAAGGAGTCATAGACAACAGTAATGGAAGTACCTCGGAGAACGATGTCGCATTTATAATACAGGTAAAAGTTTATTGATATTTGTATTTTCTTTGTCGCGATTTGTTATTTAAACACTTTAATTGTCCTGTTGATGTTACTAAATGTATTTGAAGATTGTGATGAACATCATAATTGTACCGAGTAACTTTGGATGTATGTATCTACTACTGAAGTCAACATATTTGAATTCCTTTTGTTTCTCAAAGTAAAATAACTTTTATCAATTAATCCCTTAACTTGTGCGCTCGAGTTAATTCGAGCGCGCTAAACAGGCTAAACTGTGCACACTCGAGATAATTCGAACGGCGTTGTATATAAAATTAGAATAAAAATTTTGATTAATTTTGTATTTTTTTGCCAAGACAATGATCCAAAGTGTGTTTTTTTACATAAAAAAAATTGATTTTTTTTCAAAAAATCTGTGCGTTAAGGGGTTAATTCGATACGTCTTTTGACAATGTTCAAAAGGTAAATCCTTACGATTACTTTGAAACATTGCATTGACCAGATGCCACGTAAAAAGAAAAAATAGAAATAAAAGTTTAAAGGGTTACATTTTAAAAAAGCGGAACTTGTGGTCAATTTCGGGCTGCATTACCATAAGACTGTTAATATTTTGAATCTGATTTACTATTTGCATAGTCAAATCACCAAATACAAACTGTTTTTAATGTCAAAAATCGTCTGTATCAGTGGTTCTCAAACTGTGATTCACGATCTTCTCTAATTGCCATGAGAAAATTTGTTTAACTACAGATGAGGAAAAAAGAGCAAGTTCTGCCAGGCAAATAAAATTCATTAACACTAGAACTACCAAGCAAATCGGAATGACTGGTTTTCAATTTTTTCCAAAAGTTCTCCAAGTTTATAGGACAGTCATAGAGTAGATATTCTACGTTGATCTTATAAAACACAGAATACCAGATCGATCATCTTTTCCAGCTATTAATTTTTCTTTTTCCAAAGTATTTATTTAACATATTGAAATATAATAGATTTAACGCCGGTACTTCTAGTGTTCAATATTGTGATTTCTATAAATAAGTTTGTATATGCAAAAAGGAGGATACCACCTTTTGCAAATTTTTCTGAAATACTCCTCTAGGGGGTTGAAAATTCAAAAAATTGTAAAGAGACTATTAAATAAGAAAACCTGAAAAAAAGTTTGAGAACAACTGATCCGTACTAACTTATTCGTTATATGCACTGTACTGTGTCGATGCACTGCGAAATGTGAAAACTATAATAAAAAAAAAAGAAAACAACTCTTTAGTCGTCTTTGTCATGTTTGCTTTGATTGTTTCCTTTATCGCTACGATATATCGTTACTCGTGTTCGAGTATCACGATAAAAGGACACCGTTCGTGACAAAGGGACAAAGATTACCAGAGGCAATGTGACAATTTATGTTATGTGTTGTTTGTTGTCGTATCTAGGTGAAAAAATCACGGACAGCTTCCTCGAAAAATGCCATAAAGGACGAGGATGATCGCCATACGAAAAGGGGAGAGGAAACAGAGAAAGTAACAACACTGCCATTCTCTTTCCTTAATTTTTCTTATCTTTTACGTTCTCTTTCATCTTTCACCTTCGTGTCTTTGTTCATCTGGCGAGCTTCGTTTCGATGTTGTTTTCACGTCTTTTGTTTCCATAATATTAACCCCTTGCCTTACGATTTCTTTTGTGACCGAAACCGCAATGACTTAGGATTAACCCTTTG
Source organism: Cerceris rybyensis (assembly GCA_910591515.1). Taxonomy (NCBI): domain Eukaryota; kingdom Metazoa; phylum Arthropoda; class Insecta; order Hymenoptera; family Crabronidae; genus Cerceris; species Cerceris rybyensis. Next base: position 16,381,098 of record OU342790.1, read on the forward strand.
CAAGCGGAGATATTTTCGAATATTGAGAGATAATCATTTATTTAGCGATCGAAAACCACCATTAATTAGAAATTTAGACTATTAAGTTTTATAAATAAAACTATTAATTTATATAAATTTAGACTATTAATATATATAAATTATAAATTACTGTTTGCGTAATTGTATTTGGACGTTTGTATTTCAATTTTTAAACTTATATACATACGGCGACGATTGTAATTAAATTTTTTCTCAAACCATATATATGCGTAACTAGCCTCCAAAGGGTTAATTGTTGGGATAATAATCTATCACTGATTTCCGATATAAATCGGTATAAGTTAACGCAATATTAATAGCGAACTAATTTAACAGGAACTAATTTCAACAATTACCGACCTATTGATATTTTCCAGTTAATAATTTTCGACAAATTCAAAAATTTTCTATTCCATTTACCGCGTCAAGTTTGCAACACGTCATTGTAAGGCAAAGGGTTAAATGTCTATTATGTACTACTCACTACATAACAATGAGATTTAAATAAAAAAAGGGAAAGATATGACGACGATAATAAGGAATTTTAATGCTAGCAGAGCGAGATGGAGAGGCTGAGGGCAAAATTGGCCGAAATGCAGGCGAGGTGCGAGAAAGCGGAGAAAGAAAAAAGTGAAATACTTCTGAGAAGGCTATCGACTATGGAAACTATATCGAGCAAGACTTCACCGAACGAAGTTCAGAAACTGCTGAAGAAAAACGAGGGTATCTATGAGTTATTAATTACTCATTTTGATCATAGTAAATCATTGGACTGGTTGCCAAATAACAGTTATATTTTTCCAAAAGAAATGTAAAAGACTGTCAATTTCAAATAGAAAAGAATGCAGAGAACAGCCTGTCGTTAATAACACAAAAAATTACACATTTTTTATTCTATTGAATTGGCTAGTTGATTGTGTACGATATGGTCAGTGTTCATCGTTTTATCTTATCACACATATAGTAAATTCTTTCTCAAATAACTTAAATAGACGAGATAATGTAATTGCTTACCAAAAGGAATATTTATCTTTTTTTTTTATTTCGTTATATCACGAAGATACAAATTATTATTTTAATTCATTTAGCGTTAACGCAAGAAAAGACTGGGCTATTAACGAAGATAAGGGAGTTAGAGAAAGAAGTTAACTCAAGAGCATTTCGGGGAGAAAGAGATCGGGAAAAAGAAGATCTAAGATCGAAATTAAAGGCAGCTGAGAGTCTTTGCGAAAATCTAATGGATGAGAATGAAGACATGAAGAAGGAAATCAGGCAACTGGAAGAAGAGATATACGAGTTACAAGACAATTTCAGGTAATATTTATATCCTTTGTTATTCAAACTATTTACTTAAATGTAGAGATTTTAATTCTCCTTGCTAACGCATGCAAAACCTACGCTTATTTTTCCATATATTTTCTTTTTCTTCCTCTGATTGCCAATGTTGTTTTGCTCAGAAACATTACATTCTTCGAGGAGTATCTAAATATTGCTAGTTTCAGTGAGACACATCGTCGGAGATAAACCTCGAAGATAAGCATACATATGTAAATAACGCTCGAAGTTTTACTATTTGAAATGAGAAGAGAACAAAAGAGAAAAAAAATTCGATTTACGTAATATCGTTAACACTAGATCTACCGGCGGTTGATCCAATGTATTTTCAAATATCAAAGTCCTATGTTAGAAAAAAGAAACAAAAGAAGGGAAATTAATACTAGAACTACCAAACCGGTCAAAATGACTGGTACCTACACAGTTTTTTTTACAAAAAATCTGCAAGTTTATAGAAGAGTCATAGAATTAGTATTCTACGTTTATCTAAAAAAACATAAATCACCGAATCGATCATGTTTTCGATTTCTTGATTCCTCTGTTTTCAATGTACTTATTTAAGATATTGAAATATGATAGATTTAACGCCGGTAATTCTAGTGTTAAGAAAGAAAGAGTTAAAACGAGTTAGAAATTTCAGGAATTTAAAATAAAGGGGCTATGGCTGCTACAAAAGTAAAGGATAGTGCAAGCGGTCAGTGACATCGAGTTGAAAATACCTATAATACCTCTAATTAATTATTTAAGATATGATAGTCTCGACTCAGAAAAGAAAAGAATCGGAGCAAGACATTTTGAAGACTTTAGTAGATCTAGTGTTAATACTGTAAGAACAGAACAGCTTGAAAATTTCCAAAATTCCAGACATAGATGATACAGACGATACTGATAACAAATTATCCCTGAGAAACTCTGAAAAAAAGGAGAATTGCATTTTACTAACCGATTTGATTGGACAGAGTTTCATTGATTAACAAATTTGGTAAGAGCCTGATATTCTCATCGTTCAACGGCGAAATACGACTCGCTCTATTGTGGAGTTTCTTTTTATTTTGATATTAATTTAATTACGATTAATTAATAACGTACATGTGTTGGAATTAATGAATGCGTCTGATATTCCTGCTACGTTTAAAACGAGTATCATGAAAGAATCGTTGCTACTGCGAGAGAGCAAAGATTCGACTATACTCGTGCTTTTTTGCAATAAATATTAATGTAAAAAATGTTTTCCTAATTTTAAAATTTACAAAGAAACGTCGAAGAAGTTCAATGAAGGGGCTCGAATACAGTAGATTTCCACTTACTGCATCGTTAATAAACGAAATGGAATGATATAGAATAAAAAGTAGATAAATAGAAAAGGTAACTTTCCATTGAAAAGAAACGGTTACTGCAATACTCCAAAAAAAAAGAAGAAAAATTTCAAAAAGTATTTAATAGATAAATCGAATTTTTTTCATTCTAATAATCCGCTATCTCGTCGTCGTAGTTGTTTCTGAGAGAAAGCCTCTGGCGTCGTACATCGTGTACCGAAAATGTTTAGCAAAATGAGCTATCTGAATTGTTGCAGGACGACGATTTGGACGGAAGACGCGTGCGATTCCAACACACGACGGCACTGCTTTTCACCAAAACTGGAAACGAACTTTCATTGTTCGATGAATACCGGGCTCGATGGACTCAAAAAAAACAATTTAACATTCTCCTTTTACGTATTATATCGGATTTAGACGGTTTAGCAAACGAGGAAGAAATACGAGAGAATATCGAAGAGTCATTTTAATTGGGAGGGCTTAGAGAGAAAATGAGACGGTTAATTTGGACTTTTTTTTTGTAAAGAGCAGTATGTGGATTCTATTACTGTCGTCGAACCCTTTCGGTTTTAACATTTATGCACGTTTTTCTTTTTGTGCTTTCGAGAATTTGCAACACCATGGCGTTGATTTCACTGATTGAACGTAACGTTACGGAAGGTAATTATGAGAGTGCAATATGCTTTATGGGGTTGGTTCAAGTAATCGAGTAAATTGGTATTTGAAACAGGGTGTAACAGGATGTACCTAATACAGTAGCTCCTCGTGTAATGTGGGAAATGGATTTTGTGTTACCTTGCATTTTTACAGTTGTCTTTCAAATTTTTCGAATTGTAAAATACCTTTTTTTAAAATTCTTTTCTGTTAGATTGGTCCGAGTAATTTCCAGTGGTATTGTGTGGGAACGTAGTGAAAATTTTAAATTATAAAAGTATCATACGAGGTCCTACTGCATATTAAAAAAAATTTTGGTATTTTTTATAATTGTCATGCCTTAGTAGCTTGCCTTAGTAACTTAGTATCAAATATTAATTATATTAAAATTAATAATTTGTATTTCAATCCATCGTTAATCATAGATATTATTTGATTAAATACAATAATGACATAAATAAGTTTCTCAACGAAGAATTATTTGGTTTCTGTTACAAATACTATTTTTACGCGAGCTTGATATATTGTATAAATATTAACATAATTTTTAATTAATGTACACTCGACATTGTGAAGGGATGAACAAGCAGACGAGCATGTTCGTTTGCGCAAAAGTTTGGAACAATCGAACAAGAATTGTCGGATCTTATCGTTCAAATTGAGAAAAGTCGAGAGGAAAGTTGAAGAATTAGAGACGGATAAAACAACGTTAGAAAAAAAATACGATGAGGTAAATTATTCAAAGATATCGATCTTAGGAATTAATATCACGTTTATAGATTAACAAAGTGGTGATTTCAGGTCAAAAAAGTAGAAGAGACGTTAAAGAAAGTGAAGAATGAATTTCAAAATAGGACACAAAAAAAGGCAACGGATTTGACGAGTAAAATACAACTGAAAAAAATGGTAGACGAAATGGAGAAAGATATTGGTATGTTTCACTGAAACATCTTAGTTACCTAGAACTTTATATTTAAAAAAAATACTTTAAGATATTTAAAGAACCCTATAATATATAATATATAGCAACAGTATTTGTAGATTTCGTTAATAAATTAGAAAAAAGCTCCCAAAAAATTGGGATTTCATGCCTTTAATTCCACGTTTATCAATGGTCTCAATTCGTTTATTATTAATAACACCTAATTATCGGTCTAAATAATGCGCAATATTATGTTTTAGGTGACATGATGAGCGTGTTCACCAATATCGCCGACGGAAAGGACGTAGACATTCAAAATATCACATCAAAGGACAATTCTGCAAAGTATGATAAGCTCTTAAAAGAGAATGAATTACTGAAAGAAAAATTGGATACTACTATGAAGGAGCTGACTGATGAAAAGGACAAGAAGAAGTCTCATTCAAACAATAAAGCGGACGATGTTAAAAATGCAGATATACAAAATAGTAATTGATCACTGGAATGTTGTTGCATTTTTACGAAAATGAGAGGAAATGTTTTGACAGCAATATAATTTGTTACAGTGAAAAAGAAATTGGATGATGCAGTTTCGATGCAGGATGTCGAAAGGAAAGCTTGGGACAATGAGAAATCCGCGTTGCTCGAAGAAAAGGAGAAACTGAAGTCGAAACTTTTGTCGTTATCCGGGGAAAAACTCAAAGTATACAACGAAGTAGTTCAACTTAAGAAAGACTTAGGTAAAGTCTCCTAAAACAGTTACGATATGAAGTTTTTCCGTAGATAAAGAACTGAAGAGTTACTCTAAGAAATATTTTAAAAATTTGTACTAAGGAAACTTTTAAAATGTAGAAACAGCAAAATCGTCGGAGAAGGACAGCGTGAAAATGGAAAAGACAATCAATGAACTGAAGAAAGAGCTTACACAGGAAAGAGAAAGATGCAAGAAACTGCAAGATGATTTATCGGCATATACTGAGCGAGAATCAAAAATGACTCAATCCATAACATCGGTGAGTATATCAATATTTCATTTTTAATTATTTTTCACTTACATTTATTTTGAATGCAGGTCGAACAGACAAAATCCAAACTCGATGCTGAAGTAAAACGATTAAAGAAAGAACTTGAGAACACCAAGTCGTCGAATTCTACCAAAATAAATGACTTGAACACAGAACTATCAGCATCGAAGAAAGAAAATGAGAAATTGATATCACAGATCGACAAGGAAAAACAATCAAAGGAATCTGAGATAGCAACGTTGAAGAAGAAAATCAGTTCATTGGAGAAGACAGGATTGAACACGAAGAGGATAAACGAGATGAAGCAAACGTACAATGAAAAGATTTTAAGTAAGTTTTCCTTTGATATAAAAGACAATCAGAGAAAACTTGAAGAAATAACAGTGCCATATATTTCAGACCTTGAGAACGAGCTCAAGAAGAGTCAGCAGGAACAAGAAAATTTGAATGAAAGATACAATGATATAGTTAATTCCAAGAACAAACTAGAGGCAGAATATGAATCGTTGAATAGGTAAACAATCATTTTCACTAGAAGAAACTGATATTTTAATATAATTCTACGAACTCGATGTCATCTACAATTACTGCGGCATATTTTTTACATTTTCAGTAATAATAATCTGTTACTACTTACAGCAAACTGCAGGAACAAAGTTCAGATTTGAGCAGTACCCGAAAAGAGCTGGAATCAATGCGAGAGTCGTTGAAACTGAAAGAAAAAGAATGGCGAACGGAAAAGTCGTCCCTAGAAGTGAGTAGAGAAATGGAGTTTAAAATAAATATCATTTAAAAATTGCAATTATTATAGTTTCTAATTTTCATTTAGAACCGAATACGCGAAAGTGAATTACCTAATAAAACATTGATAAATGAATTGAATAGCGACATTAATAGTCTGAAGAAAGAAAACAGTACTTTGATGTCACGATTAGAAGATGTAAGAAGAGTGGTAAGTTTATTTTGACGTTATAATTGTTTCCGGATTATTTCGTTTGGCTAAAGTGTAAGGCTTAATCTGATAAAATAACAAATTGCAGAATGACGATCTGTCTGATAAACTAAAAGACTATGAATCAGTGTCGAAAATTCATCAAGCTTTAGCACCAGACACCGCAGCCCTTGAGGCGGAAATACGAAGACTGAAGAATGCCTTTGAGAATTTGGAGAAAGCGAAGAAAACGGATTTGGCACAGTGTAAAATGCGTTACGAACATCGAATAACAGCTATCAACGATGAAATTCAGGCGATACAAAATCAATTGTCACGGTATAAACGAGAACGTGATACTTACAAGCATATGCTAGAAGGAGCGCAAAAAACGATTGCAGATTTGAAATCTGCAAGGGGTAGACAATCGAACGCATCATCTGGAAAGTCAGATGAGGTAGTTTGAAACTTTAGAAACTAATATTTTCAGACCTGAAACTATTCTTCATCATTCTTATCATTAGATTTGCCAAGGTATCCGAGAAGATATTGCCCTAAATTTTCTGTAAATATTTCTGAAATTTCTATCAGTCTTTGACTCTTTTCCAGTTTTTCCCCTTTCATTACTTTTCTTTTAAGCTATTTATTCTATATTTTTAATATAATAATATACATAGTGGTTTGATCGTTGGCAGATATAATGTGGATTAGTAAAAAAATTCTCTATGGAACAAGTTTAATTCCTTACTTAATTCTCAACAATCTATTAATGAGTTGAAGTATCCAAATACTTAAGACTGTTCTCTTATTTAGGAAGAAGAAATCTCGAGTACCAGTTTAGCAACACTTGAGAGGCAAATCTATAATTTGGAGGATGAACTTTCAGAGACAAGATTAGAAGCTTCCAGGTTGAAAGCTGAGTTGGTATCCGAAAAATCCGCAAGTCACGTTAAAGTTTCTGAATTGCAGTCGCGAATTAATGAGGTATATTACAAGCTTATTAAAAAAATATAGTTTAACGCATTTATATTATTCTCACTGACATTCGTTGCAGCTTGAAGAGGAAAGGGTGTTGACAAGCGGTAGAACAAAGATTCCAGGCTTGAAAGTTCGCATGGAATTAGCATGGCAAAAAGAGAGAGAAGAACATCAAAGATTATTGCAAGAAACTGCAACCTTGGCGAGAGATCTGCGACAAACTTTGTTTGAAGTATATAACGGCCTGTGTTGAAGTTTTTATTATTCAATTATAAATGTAAAAAATGTTTAAATCAGTTCTTTTGTTTTCTAGATTGAAAGGGAACGTGCCAAAGAACGTCTTGAAAATAAAAGAAGACAAGATCAGCTGAAGAAAGTCTTCGACGAGGAGAAAGAAGAAAGCAAGAAGAAATTATTGGAGGTAAAAAAAAGTGCTGGAAAAATTCACATTACATTTCTGAAATTTCAATGGAATTTATCATTTCTTTTTCAATAATACTGTTAAAAAATATTCCAGTTACAATGCGATTTACTCGAATTGAGAGATGCCCATGCAAAATTGCGGACAAGCAACGAGAAAATGAGACGAGAGAAAGAAAGACACGAAAAGGAACGAGAAGAAATGAAAGATGTGATATTGAAGAAATTCAAGCAGGAACAAACAGAGTTACGTAATATTAACATACTGCTTCAGCAGGTAGATGATTTGCTGAAACATTTCCCTGAATTAAATGGAATCACTGAAAATGGGACACAAAATACTTATACGCCGACTCCACCTAGACGATTGAAGGTATGGCAAATTATTAATAAACAATTCCACTTTCAGTTTCACCCGAACACTAGAAAATATAAATTTTCTAATCCATTTTTCAGGGACCAAAATCGAGAGAATCGTCACCGATGTTGGACGCAAAAGGCGACATAAGAGGTGCGATTAGAGTAAATCTTTTTTCATAAACTATATGATAATAATTGGTGTTTATTCCAGGTTCAAATTCGCATCTCGTTGAAAGAACTGAAAAATTGGAGTACACTATCAAGAAATTAATGGATGTAGCTAGAGAACTCAAGGAATCGAAGAAAGCTTCAGACGATGCAAATACAACACGGTTGAAGAAACTTGGCAAAAGGTATTAATACTGTTTACACTATTTAAGATTATTGATATTGTTGACGTTAAACAAATGTTTTTTTTTTCTTATAGATCAACTTCTGTAGAAAGCGATCCAGGAAAAGGACTAACGATGAATCGTTTGAAACCGCGTTTGAAAAGGAAAAGTTTATCCTTGGAACAGACAGCGGGACGAAACGAAGAAGTGCGTATTTATCTAATGTACTCCTAAATATTTGCAGAATTTAAAGACTTTACGTTTTCTTCTACGTCAACGTTACGTATTTTACCGTAATAAAGATGTAATCATTTCGCTACTAATGGGATATATATATCCCAGGTTAGAAATGATACATGAAATATGACTTTTGAAATTTACAGAGAAATTACTTTGGTATTCTATGAGAAAGTAATTGAGTAACAAAAAGATATTTTTGATGTAGAATCAATTTCTACACGAAACACATTTTTGTTATTTTGTTGGGACAAATATTACTCAATAGTACTTCGCTGATAATATTTTTTAAAATAAACTCGTAGCAAAAGGTTTAATACATTTTACAATATTTCAGTCGCAGCGTATTTGGGGCACCGACAGCAATTTGTCGAGTTTACAGTCCTTGGAGGGATCAGAAAGTGATACGCGAACATTTAATATGCAGAGAGATTCTAGCGTAGACAGGTATTAATATTTCAATTTATTTTTAACTTCATTCGTTTAATAAAGTATTGTCCAATGATTGATAAAAATTCATAGCATTATTCAGGTATATAATTAATAAAATACTAATAATCGGTACTTTTTCTACGTTCAGTCGGCTTTCTACTGGTTCGACAAAAAGTGAAATGTTAGACAGAGAAAAGAAGCATGGAAAGAGTATAATAAGAAAAATCACGACTAAACTGACTAAATCCGCCAGTGTGGATGATCCAAACGTTTCTATGGACTATTCTCTTCAGGTAAAGGAATTTATTTCAAAATGGCACTATTTATTTGACTAGATCAAGATATCTTCATTCCTCTATCATAGACTTCCGGATCTGAGACGAGCATCAACGATAGAACGGAAAAGAAGAATCTGAAGAAGAAATTAACTGATATGTTTAAGCGAGGCTCGAGAAGTAGCAGGTACGTAATGCTAATCCAAAAAACGACAAGATTTTTTCCCATTCATTTATAACTATATATATCAACAAAATTTGAGAGTATTAGTCATTAATTAAATTCTATTTCAAAGAATTTCAAATGAAAATGTTAGAATATCTTAACACTATAACTACAGGCATTATATCTCTCATATTGAAATATTTATTTAGTGCATCGTTCCCCTAACAATTTGAAGAATTTCTTAAAAAAAATCAGAACTGGTGATTTTGACAGTCTTGGTAGTTTCAGTGTTAAATAATAAATTAAGACAAATTTCCCAGAGGTGACGATGGAATATTTAATATCGAACTTACTGATTGCAAGTTTGAATCTATACCTTCTTACTACAGCATGCTTTAGACCATAACTTAGTTACACAGACCTAGAATATATTATTTTATTGTGCTATCTAATTTTGAAAACCCTATTCTTCTGTCATTTTCAGCGTAGATAAGAAGATTAGCTCCGGACAACACAGTAGACCAGCTTCCAGAAATTCTACAACATCCAACGCGTAATCATACCGAAATCTGGTACCATCTTTAAAAGAAATTCAACGCTTATTTCTAACATAATTATTCTCTAAGTGTATAATCATATCAAGCGATGCTACTGCAATAAAAAAAAGGGATTGCTCAAACGATACGTATTACTCTGCACATCTAAGTGTCCACTTATTGATACTTTAATTACAGATTTACAACGAATATTCACCGGCATTTCTTAATTACAAATCTCAAACTGATAGGAAGAGAAATAAAAATGTACAATACTTGATTAGTACCACAGACCAGTCTTCTCGTCTCAAGCGATCATTCTTCTTTATTATTTCGCACTATTCGTTCTCACTTTCTACATCACGAGTCACGACGTTCCTTCTTTGATTTCCGTTTGTGCTTCGAACTTTTATGTTCTTTGTGCTTGTGCTTCTTTTTCTCTTTCTTCGATTTTTTCACCTTTCCACGTTCAATCCATTTGCCAGAAATCTTCGAATCAGTCGTGACTTTCGGCACAACGACACTTCGAAATACTGGCTTTATAGTTTGAGAACTTGATGCCTCAGATGTTGAAGAATTCTCATTCTTCATTAACCTAGCTGGAAGTGCTGGACCGTACATCGCTGACGATATCGATGAATCAGAAACATTTGAATTTGCATGATCTTGATTTTGTTCAGGAGGAATTTTTTGCGTTTCAGATCCAGAGGTTATATTTCCATCTTTTACTTCAGTTATCCCTTCCTCTATCTTTTCGGTAGTTTTCGGTGTTACGATTAAATTATCGAGATCAATCTTGGCAAATATTCCTCTTGGTGGTGACGTGTTTCTGACTGCATTTATTTCGCTTGGAACTTTACCTATTAAAACAGACTTCAGTGCTTCACTGTCTACATTTTCCTCTGGTTCTGAATCAGAATCTTCGCTGCTGCTTAGAAAGATGGCTTTGAACAGATCTTTCTTCTCTTCCGATTTACTCTTCGTTGCTGTCCTTGTAGCATCTTCCTTGGTGTTATCGCTTGATTCTAATTCTGTTTCTGTACTAACTCCTTGTTCTACATCCTGTAAATTTTGACTGGCACTACTACTTTTAACGGGTGTCGTTTGAACTTCTTTACCAAAAACTTTTTCATAAGAGGCCTCGAAATTTCGCATTTTTTCAGATACACATTCTGCTGCTGGAATATCTTCGTAGGTTTCGTTAATTGACTTGGATTCTGAGTTTAAACTGCTCATAGCATTTTCTTTGGTCAAAGGAACGTTGAACGGATTAATTGTCTCCTTCGATACTGTGTCCGTAGCTTTCAAAAATTTCGTAGAGTTGCTCCAATCGAGAGAATCGAAGATCGAAAACTTTGTTGCTGTTTTCTGCATTTCAGGCTTGGCACAACCAGTCTTTGGTTCAGGGATATTAAATCTTTTGCAGACAATGCTGGCAGGTTTCCATTCTACACGTTCTCTCGTTAATTTTCCAAACATTTTCATTTTTATAGCTTCCTTCAATTCATCCTCTTGAGTATTGCTCGTTGATGCAAGGTCAGCGTTCGAAGAAGACGCATGAGTAAATTTATTCACAACGTAATCCGACTTTTGTTCAAATAATCTTGCTGCCTGATCGAATTCACTACGTTCATGTTCTCTATCCCATTCTGTCATTGATAATGGTTGTATACTTTCAAATTTACTCTTTTCACCCTTTTTCAGAAGATCTAAGTATTGCTCGAAACGTCGTTGTTTGTCCGGATCAGATAAGAATGGCATTACTGCATTACTCTTCGTAGTACTGCTTTCTTTAGTTTTGTCGTCGTCTGTATTCATTTGTGGTGTATTAGATACTGTGGAATTATCTTTAAAGTCTTCTAATTTCTTCAAATTTCCCGTAGATTCCGCACTAGAACCAACAGTGCCGCCTTTGATGAAATTTCGTACATTTAATTTTTCGATCCACGAAGCAGCTGATTTCGATTGTTCAATTTCTAGTTTCTTCCTCTCCTCGACTTGTTGTTTCCCATGCAAATTCAGTGTCCTTGAAACGATATTTGAAGCGACAGACGGTATTGCATTTGGTTGAGAATCGAATGGTTTCCTATAGTCTTGATTGTCCTCTAATATTCTAGCTCTGTCTACAGCAGTGAGATCTTTACGTTTTCCATTTTCCAGTGTACGAGGTACATTCTCGATGGGTGGATAAAATCGACTTTTTCTAACTGTATGCACCGGTATAAAATCTTTCGGTAATTCCGGTGGTCGAAAGATTTTCTTACGTTCCAATTTATTCTTCGCAGGTACAAAACCATCCACGCAATTGTGTCCTGTACTTTTCGAACTAGATTCATCGGACCATCTCGATTTCACTTTACGTTCTGGACCCAGCGAAAAATCATAACGCGACATATCTTCCCTTTCATATATATCTTCATCGTCCGCCTCAAACGCACCGACACCGAACGCTTGTCCGTGTATCGATAGTTTTTTATTTTTATCCTGAACTTTAAACGCAGGAGTATCAAATAAATTTACATGCCCAGAAAGTATATTTCTCCTGTCTAAGCCACTATATCCTATACCAAAGAAATTATCTTTTGGATTACACCTATAAAGAATACAAAAATATATTAGCCTTAACTAACCTACCCTTCAATCATACTTAGTATATAAGAAATATCAAGTTCAATAAAGATGAATATATTCTGCTTAAAATATACGAAAAATGGCGTTTCATTTTTTAAAATATACTTATATATTAATTCTAGTATTACCTAAATGGTTCATAATCATCAGGGGCAAAAGTAATATCTCCAGATTCATCCTCCGACTCCTCCGAGCTACTTAGTGGTATTGTTTTACCAAGTTGCTGAGATACTTTTATTTTTTCATTTCGTCTCTTTATCTTAGCTTTCTCTTTTTTAGTAATTCTAGACCCGACACCCTGACCTGGCTTCCATCCCATTTTTTTTAGAAGTGTAATACCAATTGTTTCTCTATCAATTAATAAATCATAATGAAAGCTAACTTAATAATTACAGAAGTAAGCACTTAAATCATTTGGTTCACCCAAGTAATTAATGTATTAAAATCTGAACAAATTCATGTGCACAAGTCTATCAAGGTGTTGTGAACAATGATTTACCTTATAGGTTTTAAAAGTTCCTTTAAAACTGGAACACCAGGAATGGGTCCATCACTATTGTGATTAACTCTATCTCGCTTTACACCTCTTTGTCCATGATCGGTATAATCGCTAGTAGCCCGGATACCTTTAGGAGCAATTCCAAACCGGCCTGTATCTTCCTCGTCCATAAAATCTTCTGGACATTGAGTGACACTTGCAGCTTTGCTGCTCCTAGATGACTTAAATTGCTGTGGTCTCCAGCCATCTCGTGTACCAACAGTATTAAAATATCCAGCAGAAAAACCACCTGTAAACGCACCATGAAATCTCCTTCTGCCTTGTTCATCATAGGCATATTGCTCTTCAACTGTTATAGGCTTCTTTCTGGGAACATTTTCTACAAAAAATGTCACGTAAAGATCGACGTATTCGATAGGAAAGGTGAAAATTAAACTTGGGAGTACAATGTTGTACCTTCGTCCAACGGATCAAGCGGACTACCGAATGTAACGTAATTTTCATCATCAGGATCACTCATAGTGAATGAAATTTAGTATTTGACATTCATAGACAGTAACAGATGTATATTAATCACATGTTACAACATGTTAAACAGATCTTTCCGATTTGTTCAACTGTCAAGAGCTATATATTTGAGGTTAGACAGATTCATGCATGGGCTCGATGTGCACCAACGATATAAACATATATTTGTAAAGAACCATTGACAGCTGATTCCTCGCGAACCTCTTTTATCTTGTTATCTTTATAATTATCTTGTTAAGAAATTTCAAACGCAACTTATCTAGCAATGTATTTAAAAAATCCACAAGTAAATATACCAACAGATTTTATTTAGAAATCTTTTCATTTACTTTCAGAGTACTGTGGAGCAGTGTTAACTACAGATGGCGTGAAATGCTACTCGAGAATCATGAATGATTTGATCATGTTTGTTCCTAATTACGGTTGATTTTTCATTATCGTTTCGGATTGATGGAAAGCAAACTTATTCTCTGTAGAAATTACATAATTTGTACATTTTAGATATACCTAACCACATTAATCCCTAATTATGTCACTCTAACACTCCAGTGGGTTCAATATACAATGGGAGTAGCGATATCTAAGTTACAAAAATGCTTTATGTCGCTGAGTATGTATGTATATATGTTATGTATCCATGATTCGAGGGAGAAATGCACAGTTTTAATTAGAGCCATGAATTATTGGTTTATATTTATTTATTATTTAAGCTTAAATGAAAACAATGATAATAAAGTTTCGAGAAATGTTTTCGTGAATTTAGTTTCTGTAGGAGACACTAGAAAGCGCTAGTGTCAATGAAAATTTTAAATTTGTTGTGCCGCATTTTCATATTTTGCTTAAATACTATATTTCGATTTGGGAAAAAGAGGTAAATTGTCAAAACGATTGTTATTATACATATTATGAACATATACCACTTCGATTCCATCAAAGTATTAAAGATATAAAAAACTGAAAGAATGAGCAAAATGTTGGACGTACTTCGAAAGATTTCAAAGTACCGCCAAGTACAGTCATATTTGTCGTGTCAGACCGCAATTACAAAAACGAATTCAACGACGTAATAAATAAAATTATATTTCAAACATGACATTAAAAATGGAGGATGGTTAATAGTTATTTGGAAGCTTTAGGTTTTTGCAAAGATATGAAAATAATACAAACGTTACGTTTGTTTATACGTAGTCATACCTTAAGCCGTTTGCGAAGTTCACGCCACTGACGCCATTGTTGTGATTCTACGAAGAAAACCTCCTGCAAGGTCAACGCTGGGTAATATCAGATTCTGTAAGCACACAAGAGCAACGTACTGACTAACTGTTTAAAACATCAAGAATCCTGTATAATCGCGTTTCCGAACAATTATTTGCGTTATTTATCGTCAAAATCAAAATATAAAGCTATAGTGCGAGAGCCTATATTGTAAACGACAAAAGCGAAGCATAAATGTCGAGATTTCGCGATTGTTACTAAGTTCGTAATTAATATTATGAAAATTGGTAGATATGGAACAGTAGGAGAAATATCACGTAATAGATAAATGAGGGAACTATTTTTTAGCGATCGGTAAACGAGGAAAATGTAAGAAACTGGTACTCACAGCAGACACGTGTGGACGACGCAGAGCCCGGGAGAGAAAGAGGCAGACGTTCGCGTCGGGAGGAGTGGGGATGGCTCCCGGTGCTCGGCTGCCGCTTACTGGTGGAACGGCGGACCAATTGGAATGCGACTGAATGTCACGTGCTACACGGCATGCCGTCTAGCGCACCATAATCCAAGATTTTGATCGGAAAAATTAATTAATAACAAATTCTACCTTTATTTTCAATAAATAATCGCCCAAAAGACATTACCCTCTAATACAATAGAAGTTTACAAGAACCCATTAACAAAATATACATGGAATATTTTTCACAATTATTTAAAAACACTTGACAGATACTGACACTTCTGCAAAACCTTTTATCTAATTGTTAAAATTATTTCAAATCTGTCAATTGTTGTCGCTAAACTTCTTCAAAACATTGTATTTAATTGAAATTAATTTTTATCACAATTTTTAAAAATATAGTCTACTCTGCGAGTAAAAAGATTTGAACCTAGTTTTGTACTTTATCTCACCGACAGATGGCAGAACCATTTTCATTGGCTGTAAACGTCTTACAACCCTTTCACTATAATGAGTTAAATGTATCTAATGGTAGAAACTTTTTTACTCCTGGTGTTTATTTAAAATAATTGAAAACCAGAGAATCTTAAAATTCTTGAAATACAAAATATGCAACTCGAGGCTTAGAGAGGTACCACAAATGCATTTTATCCCAAAGTAATTGCATCCTCAATGAAAATTGTTAATATTCTAAAAAGTCACTTAACTGTAGCCACATATTTATATCTATCCATATATAAAATTCAATGGGCATGAAAATAATATTTATTTTTAATGTAAATTTTAATCAATGTTATGGTTAGACTGCGGATGTTTATGCAAATTTCGAGTTTCACAAATGCAGGTGAGACAGGAAAACCTATCTAGGGATTTATTGCACTCAATAAATATTACAACAAATGCCATACTTTGAATATTTTAGATATATTTTTATATTATGTTCTTTTTGTATATTTTAGTCGTATTTAATTTGTCATAAATGCATAAAAATCCGCAGTCTGGTTATGATATTCGGTAGTGATCGTGTCCTTTAAAAATTAGAAACAGACAATGCTAAATATAATCCATGATGATCAGTAACACTTCTGTATTCGGAAGCACGTCCTCCAACGCTAGTTGGTAATAATATAAACAAGTAGAAAGTTTGGTTTTACCTAACATAGACCAATCACACGAGATTAGAATGCAGGCGACGTATCCAAAACGTAAACCACGACTTTCGATCTTTTCTAACGAAAGGAATTCCCACGGTGAAGAAAGTAGCTTCGCATTTTGGAAAAGTGAAGTTAAGCCAACGAAATAAATACAACAACCAACTCCATGTAATGTTAAATACATATTTCATAATTTGATAAAATATTATTGCTCAACATCAATTTTCATTTTCATCCTTGTAACGATGTTGTATTATCTCTTCGTTTAATGTATCTTACCTTGAAATATTTTCCCTCGTCGTAGTAACCGTTCGATGTGTTAAGATTCGCGCCCCATTCTCGGAGGACTTGGGGGTAATTAAGTGGAGAACCGTGGCACTCGAGCTTGCAAAAGATGTGACCAAAGAGACGCGGAGGTCACGGCTCGTGACCTAGTTTATCCATCGAAAAATGCTTCTTATTTGAAAAAAGGCTATTCTTCCCTTCTCGAAAGGCATAATTGTAAATGAATGTCGATGTACCTTATCAGTTTTCTTATATCAATCTTTCATTTGAATCATAATTCGACATTAACTCTTTTTATACTGCGGTGATATACAGATCTCACAGAACATTTGATGAATTCTGAATACATTTATACGAAGTGTAAAATTGATCAGAACAATAATATTGTCTTTTTTCTAATAATGTTTATTATTACTTCAGAGGTATATATATTTGCACCATTTTATAATATAGGGACAAACGTAATATTTAGCCGTTCTTTCAAAAACAGTAAGTCCTAAAATTTTGAGAATTCACATATGTCTTTGAAGTCATTATTTAACACTAGAACTACCGGTCTCAAATCTATCATATTTTAATAAATTAAATAAGTACTTTGAAAAAGGGGGAATCAAGGGGCGGAAAATTTGATCGATTGGGTGATTTATGTTTATTGATATAGTCGTAGAATATTTATTCTATGACTCTTATGTAAACTTGGAGAATTTTTTGAAAAAATTGTGTACCAGTCATTTTGACTGGTTTGGTAGTTCTAGTATTAAATATTCGTTATTCATATGCAAGTAAATTAATTTCAAAGAATTGAAAGGATTAAGAAAATAAAATCGTTTAATTTTGTTATAAAAATTGGATAAGAGTTAACATATTTAATTTTGTTATGATTTGTTTTTTGACGATAGGTATCATGGTGTAATAGTTAACTGTAGTTGCCTAGTACCAAAGACGTTACCCAATATAGTCAGACGCAAAGTGCATAAGAATAAATTCGTGATGTAAGAAACATTTGTTCATTAATTACTGAATGCGCTTGTCTAATTAGAGATTACGTGGAATTAGCGTAATTAAAGTACCGCATAAGTACAACAAGATTTCGCGCGTGAGGAATTCTTCCATGGATAAATATTTCGTCAGTTCGCCATACTCACGCTTGTTAGATTACACGTGATTGCAATTATAAAGCTACTCTGACATATTCTTCAGTTTCCCATGCATACACACCTGGCATCTTTAATTTGGCCTTTTTTTAAATGAAGATCCGTGCAATCCTTTGTCTAAGAAGGTCTAATTTCGTATGTTAATAATTACATTTTTTTTATATCCCAAGTACTTTACTTTAATTCAAACATGTTACTCGATTAAAAGTACTTTGCAATATGTTTGAAGATCTCTTTTTTCACATGAGAGCGTTTGAAATTAAGAAATGTATATTTATATTTTTCTCGAACTCTATCTACAGTAAAGGAATAGTTTGCCTACAGTTTTATTACCTAAACTACACGTCTAAAAAGAGAAGAATGTACGTTATACTTTGAACATAAAATTTTCGTGTTATGTCAGAAATGTTGCATTTTATACGTACCTACCTTGCCAGTAAATAAAATAGCAAGTAGAGAATAAGGACAATGAACAATAAAAAAAAAGTAACTTGAGAATAACTCGTGTATACGAAAAGGATGATAAAACAATGTTATTGGCTACATATCATCATTATATTGAATATAAGGATTATTTTGTAAGAAAGTTAATTGATCTAAATTTTCTTCCTTTTTTCCGGTATTTATATTAACACTTTACCGATCGGAAGCCTATTAATAGGTTTTTCGGACACAACGCCTTTGAACTTTTAACTTATTAATTGGTTGCCACTCCAATTAATAAATTATCATTTATCATTGCGGTTACCTGTGTTGAGGACTCAGTGACGAGAATTTGTAATTTTCGAATAGATATCTGTATCAAGGAAGTATTTATGGCCAAGTGATCAGTCAGAAGGGGGTAGGATGTTAAAAAAATACCGGTCGGTAAAGTGTTAAAAGTGAACTTTTGTCTGTCCCAGGAGATTCGAAAGACAACCTTTCGGACAATTGCAAAACCCAAAATAGTGTAGCTGTAACTTCTGCGAATGGAAAAAATACAATTATTTTGTTATCCTTTAGACTACCATCAATATGTTGAATGGAAATAATCAAAATCACGTATTTTGCAATGTCTGCCAGATACAGTATTTGATAAGATAAGACTTTAAATTCTTTTACATAAATAAAAAAATTGGAGCTTATTTTACATTACGGTACAGTTATAGAAGCACTTTATATCGCATCATTAAATTAAATCGTCACTCATTGAATCGATTTATACTCTACGTTTATTCTTGGAATTTCCCAAGAGAGTAAGGATAACTGGAATTCATTTTCATTGATATTTTCCGATAAGACTCTTCGTTTTCCTTTATCGATAATTACTGTTCTATATTTTCTGAAAGACTTTCAGGAGATATAACTGACTTTGAATATAACTGATTTTGATTGAATTTTGAATGGGATAATTCTGAATATTTGCGATTCTTACACTGTTTATATGATGATGCTAAAAACGTTAAATCTATCAGGATAGTCTAAACAATATGCTGCTCCTTTTTTTTTAAATTCTAACACCTATAACAGAACAAATCCTTTGACTTTCTATTTTGATCTTGGTAAATATAAACTATTTAATCGATTGATGCTCTTCCTTTGTTTATTTTTTTCACGATATTTATAATCCTACTGTCTCTAAATATACTCGATTATTCGCTGATAGTTCTAGTGTTAACATTATCAATAGTTTCAGACATTAGATTATATCTGTCTGACAGTTACATATTTTGCCAGTTTCGATCATATAAAAGTATTATTATATATCAGTGATGGCGAACCTTTTTGAAAAGTGGGTCAAATTTTGTTCATTATTTTTTTAAGTAATACTTTGTGAGTCACCGAGTCAATGGTATAACTTGGAAAGGAGGAGGGGAGGATGCTTAAAAACTACTTTTTTTTTGTTCTCAATCATAAATATTTGTTATAAATTCGACATTGGATATATATACTTTACTTTTTTAGAATTTCTTATTGTCTGTTCTCTCTTTTATGATATAAAAAATAAGTTTATGAAAATCGACGCGTGGGTCATTTAAAAAGCATGCGTGGGACAGTGTCTGACCCACGGGTGATAGGTTCGCCATCACTGTTATATATGAATCCCGTAACACTTCCACAATAGTACTATTGTTATTCAAAATATAACAAATCTCAAAATCAAGCTGCCTTAAATAAACAATTACAAAATTAATCTTTCTATTTCATAAAGTAATTGCTACCACCTTGTTATTATATTTTCCAAAAAGATGTATGATTGTAATAAAAATTCCATAATTTTATTACAGTAATGTCATTAATAACAGAGTTGCAATTTGGTCCAATCATTTTGATCATTATCAGATGTTTAATATTTTATAATTAATAGAAATCTCATCTTACCTCTATAGCAGTTTTACAGCACTATGTTCAAAAATCATCGTCCTTTGCCTACTACAAGATGCTTTCACAGAACCGTAGTTACTAGTGCAATTTGCGAAATAGGATTGGTTTGAAGTAACATGAATGACGAAAGATAAGGACTTTCATGTTATTCGTACAAAGGACAGCAAGTCGATCTTATCCTAAAACATAACGCCCCTTTGACGATTCGTCAGGACATCACGTGTGGCACGAGGCACTTCAACCAAAAGTCACGACCTCGAGTCACCCTTGATAACCGTGGAACGGAATTCTATCGGATCCAGTTACGGAGTTCCTGAGTGCACGTGCCTATTGTCGCCAGGTGCTTCACTTGACACGTGGCAATTTTCAATTTATGAGTTCCGCACTACATGGACTACTTGACGTTTCGATGCGATGCTCGTCAGGGTCGCTTTGTGACGTATCAACTCGTTTTTATTCTCGTAATATTCGATATGATTGCTGGGACTAAATAAGTATTAGAAATTCGGTGGATCGGAATTCACCTAAAACAGTAGTGTCTGAGCAAAATGATCGTGGAAGTTAAAAGTTGAAAGATATAAAATAACGATTAGAAATTTGGTGGATTTTAATTCATCTAAAGCAGTAGGGTCTGGACGAAATGATCATGGAAGTCAAAAGTTGAAAAATATAAAATAACAATTGGAAATTCAGTGGATCGGAATTCGCCTTAAACGGTAGTGTCTGAACGAAAAGACCATGGAAATTAAAAGTTGAAAGATATAAAATAACGATTAGAAATTTGGTGCATTTTAATTTACCTAAAGCAGTAGGGTCTGGAGAAATGATCATGGAAGTCAAAAGTTGAAAAATATAAAATACCAATTGGAAATTCAGTGGATCGAAATTCGCCTTAAACAGTAGTGTCTGAACGAAAAGACCATGGAAATTGAAAGTCGAAAAATATAAAATAACGATAAGAAATTCGGTGGATTGGAATTCACCTAAACAGTACGGTCTGAGCAAAATGATTATGGAAGTTAAAAGTAAAAAAATGTAAAATAACGATTAGAAATTCGGTGAATTGGAATTTACTTAAAATAGTAATGTCTGAGCGAAATGGTCGGGGAAGTTAGAAGTAAAAAAATATAAAATATCAATATAAAATATAAACTATAATATAGTATAAAATATAAAATAATACAAAATACGTAAAGAAAGATTAGAAATACGGCGGATCGGAGTACACCTAAAACAATAGGCTCTGGACGAAATGATCATGGAAGTTAAAAGTCGAAAAATGTAAAGTAACGATTACAAATTCGATAAATGACATTTTTCGTTAAATATAACATGTATAGCTGGCTTTATAATAATAATGTAGATTTGTAAATGTTTTGAATCTTTTTGTATCTCAGATTCACCCCGTCTGTCATCCCCAGAACAATGGGTATTGCATATCTTGTTACCAGAACACTCTATGAAAGTTCATCGATGATTCCTAATAATTATTGACAAAATTATATCTCAATCGAAAGCTTCTACAAGTTAAACATCTTTTACAATAACTGTGCAATAATAAAACTTAAATTTTACCAAAATAAAATAATATTATTATCTCCAATTTAATTCAACCTTCTCTTATACAATACATGCAAAACCTTTCCCCATATTTTGTTTTGCTAATATAATTCTAATGCGTCTGTCTGTTCGCACACGTCGCATATCATGAAATGCTTTTAATAAAGCTATCCTCTTCAGATCGAGTGTAGCTTGGAGATGGTTCGAAGTTATAAAAGCAAAGGTGCAGTTTCTAGATTCGAAAGAGTGGGTCAAGTGATATCGACCATACAGGAGAGGAGAAGGTATAGGATGGTTTGGTTTCACCATTCATTTTACAAGGATCTTTATCTCTAGACTATTCTTTTACACACTATATTTGCTCTTTCACATTGTGTTATCCGATAGCGACGGATTTGGATCAACTGTACCTGTCCGAGTTCGTCTCTGTTGATCCACAAAAAATGCAGTAACGATCCCATCATCGTTGATCAGCCATCGGTACACTACCTCCATCCAATACTCTTCGTTTCTGACGTTAGCATTGTTAATGATTCTCACAAACTCCAATATAAGCTTTCAGGTATCACGAATTGTTCTAGAAATAAATTCTTAATGACTCTCGTCAATTATCAATTCACGTACAAACTGACAATTATATTAACACTAAAACTACCGACGTTATATCTACTAAAATTTAGATACATTTATTAAATAGTGTAAAAGAAGAGAAATTAAGAGGTGAAAGAGGTGAGCAATTAAGTAATTTATGTTTTATAAGATAGAAGGCGAATATTTGCTTCATGACTTCCCCATCAGTTTAGAGAATTTTTAGAAAAAATTGTGTATCGGTCATTTCGACCGGCTTGGTAGGTTTAGTGTTAATAGTGGAAGAAAATTTTTCAAATCATTTATAGTGCAGTCTAATTGAAATTTAATGATAGAGTGTTAATGTGTATTTATAGAAAATTGGAATTCTATTTTTGTACTTTCATAAATCGTATTATCTTGTGCAGACGATGGAACTCAATGTTTTTAGCGTGCTAATAAATCTTGTTGCAGGGACATAGTTGGAATATCTTAATTTGCAGTCATCACGCATCAGCATTTGGTCACGGTCGTGACCATTAGTTGTATCTGGATTACACCTTTTGTCAGAATCGATTTGAGAGGTCGTGCGCCTTTTTACTTTCGTCGATGTATCTTTAACCCTTTCCTTATGAAATTTCGACATGTGGAAATACTAATTACAATAAACAATATAACACCATAATGGAGTTGGAGAAAAAATCAATACTTTCTTAATTTATATCGAATTCAAGCTTAATTTGTTTCCTAATATTTTTAACAAATACGCTGGAAGATTTGTTAAATGATTTTCCAAGTCTATTGAATTTTGTCTGGCTAAAGTAAAATGTATCCACCCCACAAAAAGTAATTTTTCTAATATGTTGCAAACAAATCATTTTTAATAAGTAGACTGCGGATGTTTATGCAAATTCCGAGTTTCACAAATGCAGGTGCGATAGGAAAACCTATCTAGGGATTTATTGCACTCAATAAATATTACAACAAATACCATACTTTGGATATTTTAGATATATTTTTATATTATGTCCTTTTTGTATATTTTAGCCGTATTGAATTAGTCATAAATGCATAAAAATCCGCAGTCTGTTAATAAGTGTCTATGAAATTTCTAAATATCTTTTTGTGCGATTTCTACTATGCGGTTCCTCCCACAAAAACAGATTTTACTGCAATCAAATAATTTCTATATTCTAAGATAAATGTAAACTATCTAGTATACTACGTCTCTATAAATTTCAAAATTGTGTGTACAAAAATCGGAATCCGTCAGTTTGAAAGTTGTCGTAGAATTAGTATTAATATTAACACTAGATTTACGAACTGAGCCAATTTGACATATTGAAAATTTAATTGCTATATGTATAAAAAAGTTAAATATTATTTTTCAAAAAGATATGTTGGTTTTTAGTCACATAATGAAATATGTGTAAATGTTGATTCCTCTCCCCCACAGACCCCTTTATTTCGAATTATCAAATGTGGTATACCTATTTTTACGGCTGTGAGTCAATTAGACTCATAAAATGATTTAACAGTTAATCGCATAAAACATGAAATTTGTAACTTCCATCAGACCAGGGTATCTTGCAGCTTTCAAGCCGCACGTGATTTGTTTCTCCACTAATTTTTCTCTCCTTGCATACAATGTTTATTTGTATGAGAGCCATCCTCTTGTTTTCGCGACTCCGCTACATTATCTTTCTTACCTACCCACTCCTGTCATCATTTCGATTTATACATCGCGCGTGACCAGAGCATTTTTACTGAAAATGTATATTAAAAACAGAGTTTCTATGTAAAAAAATGTTTTCAATGAATTTTTTAATAATAAACCTTTCAGTTGATTAAGAATTATTTTCTTTGCAAAAAACTTCAATCTTTTTGTGTGACTCAAAGTGGCTCACATCAGTAAAAATAGGTATATAATCAATATCCGTAAATCTAGTGGTAATTAATGATAGAATTAGTATTAATGATATATTAAGATTCCTACCCTGGGATCTTTGTCCACCTGGATTCCCATGCACGATCACGAACTCCAGGTAGCCCGTGCCAGTCGCGATATTCCGGGCGCAAACTCGCGGCTCTTCACTCAGTCCACGCCTCCCACGTCGCTCTAGCCAGGGGTTGAAGAGGAGAAAGAGCATGGAGAGGAAAGTGGAGGTACGTGAAAGAGAGTGAACCAGAATCTAAAATAAAACGACCGAGCGAGACAGAGTGATAACCAGAGGGTAGGACGCACCCCCTCGAGTCGGTGTGACGTCATGGGGGCCGAATCAATATCACGAACCTTCCCTCCGTCGGTCCTCGACTGCGAGAGAGACACCGGCCGTTCAGTACGGGGTGGCCTCCTCGACCGTTAAGGGTGCTGAGAGCACGTCGTTCCAACGACGACGACGACGAGGACGACGTCTACGGGAATTCCACGCGTTACCTGTAATCCACGAGAAAAAATTTTTTTTTCTTCTTTTCCATCACCCTGATTGAACTTTATTTTCTTCGATGACGAGTCAGGTTTATAGACTTTTTATTAATTGTTTGATCAACGGTGTATCACTTCGGGTAGTTTGAAGGATTCGCGCGCCAAAAGTGAATGTAATTGTTAACGTGGTATGGGTAGATTTGTAGTTAAATACGGTTAAATGTGCTGCGGAATTGTCGATAGAAACGAGTTCGAGGATCGAAGACAACGTCCGGCGAACTGGTAAGTTTGGATTGACTTTATGATATTGTGTTATGGGATGATACTTATTTCTTTTTTTGTGATGATGATTTGGAAGTTTCAATGGATTAGAGATATTTGAGGTGAATGATCAGTGATTATTGGTAGAGAGCTGTAGCAACTGGTAGGACTATTTCTGCGCACTGTTAAGTACTGGTTGATTGACTGCACTACACCAAACGCTGATTGTATTACATGTAATTCACGTAACTGTATTTTGCATTAATAGAAAGCTCTCTCATAAAAACAATTGTTTAGTACAAATCCAAACAAAAACGCAACAAATTCTACATCAGTCTTATTCAGAGAACAATCTACTACAACTTGCACCCCAAAAAGAAATATACCCCTACAAAGTGCACCAACTTTTTTCACCATAAAGCAACCATTTCTCCATACATTCCACAATCTATTTATCACACTCTGAACAAGATATCTCTACCAACTCAATCAGTGTTCTCCCAAAAAGACACATACATCGAAACGTTGCAGACTCAAATGCCACTAAACCCGCACCCACAAGTATCAATAAAATCCCACAAAAATGAGTTTGTCATAGCTGTCACCAAGCCTCCTCATCAACTCACCCTCTCTCGTTACGAGCACGCATCGCAATAGCACAATGCATTCCGGTTTTTCAGGTGAAGGACCGTAGTGATCCTTACGATCGGTACCGGTACTGCGGGGGCAAGAAGAGGAAGTCAAGGAGGAAGCAAAGGTAGCAGCAAGAAAGCAGCAGGCTCGGTGAGTTGGGTGAAAATCGATGGCCATCAGCGCCCATGGGCGGCCTCGCGTTTAGGACAAGGAATAGCCCCTCCCAGAAGACCTCGCTCCGGTGGGGTGATTGCTGCCCCCCAAATCCCAACCCTCCGTCGTCGTCGGTCGTCTGGAAGGACCATCATCAGGACATGCCACCGGTACCCGTGTGAGGCTGTCCCCCGCTGTTGCGTGATTGTACCCCACGGGGACTTCAGAGGTATATCGAACATATTCTTCTCGTGTACGAAAGAAATTTCCTCACCCTGGCTTGGAAAAAAGTAGCGGGAGTATTAGTTAGAAGAACAAACGATAGAAGTAGCGGTTGATTTGATATATGTGACGTAACTGTTGAACAACACGTGATGGTTGTGCAAAGAATTGGTAATTGAAGTCGTATAATAGGTTGATATTATAGTTAAAGTCGTTATTTCATAAAATAATTAGATACTTCATGAATTATCTAATTGAATAAGTTAAAGTATATCAAATTATTGGATTATAGGATTTAATTCATTATTTTGTAGAATGAAGATTGCCTAATTGTTAATTGAAATAATCTAGTGAGGATATTAAATTATGAATTCTGTTTATCTTTATTATTTATCGGTTAATTAATAAAATGTTGTTTTCGAGAGATTTGAACTATTTGGCATTAGTTAGTTGAAAAAAGAACTGATTTGTTTCAATGTCCAATTGTTTCATTTTCATTCTAACGTTTTGTCATTAGTTAATTTATAGAATAATTGTGTAAAGTCTGAAATTATTAATCTATTCCACACTTTAACCGACTTGGTTACTTGTTTCATGAAATACCTATTTTTGTGAAATAACAATTATACGTTGTTACGGTATTAGGTATAGACATCGGATGCTTTCACTCCTAAGAAAATATAATGTAATTCTTCCACTGCTTGTAGTATCTAGATTCTCTTTCTGCTGTTTTGGGTAATACAGCTTTTTATAACTGTTTACAAATATGTACAGTAAATAAAATAGCATAGGTTGGTCGATGAATAGACATTATGGTGGTATAGCTCTTCAGTATCTAATTCTTTACCTTAGTGTAGATGCATTCGATAGAAAAATCTGAAAGTATCCACGTTTCATATTTGATACAGGTCTCTATTGCATCAAAGTTGCAGCTATTATTCATTCTACAAGAACTAACACTATGTAGGGAAAAGCGGCACTAACGAGATTAGAGAGTGAGCTCATTCAAGCGATTTAAATACCTTCTGGTTAGGAACATAAAATGTCCGCTTAATTGAACATATTACGTGCGAGTTCATCAGGCACAACGTTAATTGACCTGAAGAACAGATTATAATTTACCTACTTAAGCTTATTAAATTCAAAGCAACATCAAACCTCTCCAACACTTATAATACCTTCAAAATCAAATTCTTTTTATCCCACACAATAACTATACTCTACGACAGCGCCGGGCGATTATTGCACGATCGAGCCGTCCTTCGAGAAACACCGCCTCATTTACCCATACATACAGCCGAGATATCACTGATTCACAACCACTCTGTAGGCGTCACGCTCGTGCCTATAGGCACTGACGTTGTGCCGTATTTGGGGCGACATTCGTAGTTAATCGCTCGCGCTGGAAAGATGTGCCTCGCGCGTCAGTCGCGGAGATAAGAACGACGTGCGTGGCACATCGACTCACAATATTTGTTGAGGAACAGTTTCAGATGGCACTACGTCGCATGGATCGCAGCGGCCGCGACGGCAACAATGTATTCTTTAATACGAGGAAGCCTAGCGTTCTAGTATCGGATAGTTATTTTTAACAATTTACGCTAGCAATTAATTTACAAATGTGCGTACTGGAACGCAATACTATATTTATGCCGTAAGACTTAATAAAGTGGTCGATTTCGGCAAAACCATCGCCAGAAGTTCAAAAACATTAAAATATATTAATTGCATTTGATTTAAAACATATCTGAGGATACTTTTTCACTAACAATACTTTTGTCTTATCCTACATGCGACGTAGTGGCATCTGAAACTGTTCCTCAACAAATATTGTGAGTCGATGTGCCACGCACGTCGTTCTTATCTCCGCGACTGACGCGCGAGGCACATCTTTCCAGCGCGAGCGATTAACTACGAATGTCGCCCCAAATACGGCACAACGTCAGTGCCTATAGGCACGAGCGTGACGCCTACAGAGTGGTTGTGAATCAGTGATATCTCGGCTGTATGTATGGGTAAATGAGGCGGTGTTTCTCGAAGGACGGCTCGATCGTGCATTAATCGCCCGGCGATGCTCTACGAGAATGATAAAATTCCTAATCGATATCACAATAGCTTTTGACCTTTCCCTTCCATCCATTGATTTCTTGCAACTTCAATGACACTACTTCGGCCGAAAAGTAGTTAGCTTATTTTCTGTCCATTCAGGAATCCGAATCTTCCTAAATCGGATCGATCATCGAACCTCCCAGACTTACGTCTCCGTCATTTCGAGATCGCATCAGTGGACCCGTACTCCCCGAAGATGATCAACGTTGCTGGAGTAGTCTCGATCGTCCTATTCTACTTGCTTATCCTGGGCGTGGGAATATGGGCGGCCAGGAAGAAAGAAGCCGGAAACGATTCCGAGGAGGAAGTTATGTTGGCTGGCCGTTCAATCGGTCTCTTTGTCGGAATATTCACGATGACGGCGACCTGGGTCGGCGGTGGATACATCAACGGCACCGCAGAGGCGATTTACACAAGAGGTCTCGTGTGGTGTCAAGCGCCGTTTGGATATGCCCTCAGTCTTGTTTTCGGTGAGACTTAATATACATTTTTTTTTAAATTATTTTCAACCTGTTTGCTGGTGTAATGATAATTTGAATAATTGTGGATGGAGGGGGATAGATGACGAACATGGTTTAATACCTTGAATGTCATGGGGGTCACCGGTGACCTGCGCTAATGAAATCAAAGAAATTTGATTTTTTTTAAATTATTTTCAATCCGTTTGCTGGAGTAATGATAATTTGAATAATTGTGGATAAAGGGGAATAGATGGCTAACATAGTTTAGTACCTTGAATGCCATGGGGGTCACCGGTGACCTGCGCTAATGAAATCAAAGAAATTTGATTTTTTTTAAATTATTTTCAATCCGTTTGCTGGAGTAATGATAATTTGAATAATTGTGGATAAAGGGGAATAGATGGCTAACATAGTTTAGTACCTTGAATGCCATGGGGGTCACCGGTGACCTGCGCTAATGAAATCAAAGAAATTTGATTTTTTTTAAATTATTTTCAATCCGTTTGCTGGTGTAATATTAATTTGAATAATTGTGGATAGAGGGGGATAAATGACGAACATGGTTTAATACCTTGAATGCCATGTGGGTCACCTGTGACCTGCGCTAATGAAATCAAAGAAATTTTATGTAATTTTTCAATTGCAATATTTACGAATTTTCGAACATATTGAATATTTCAATATTGGCGTTAAAAAGTTAAAGGTCTGCCGAATATCTATCTGTATTTTTATAGTTTCTGCTTTGGAAATATGTGTATTTAATAGAAAAAGTTTCACTTCAGAAAAAATGATAAAACTAGTAAAATACCGGTGGTGTTCAACGTGTTAACGTCTTTCTAACAAATTGCACGTATAAGATGTATATTTGCATCGAAATATGAACACTTGAGTAGATTACTTATTCTGGTAACCAGATGTTTCACGTTTCTAGTATTTAAATACTTATCAGTAACAAAATCAAGAAATAGTATATAGGTATGGTAAATACTAACATTTTAAAGAGTTAAAAAAGATTATTAATTAATACGTTGACTGCCATGGGGATTATCGGTGACCGACGCTATTAAGTTCAATGAAATTTCATGTAACTTTTAAATTGAAATATTTATGAATTTTCAAATACATTTAATATTTAAATATTGGAGTTAAAAAGTTTAAGGTCTGCCGACTATTTATCTACCAGCGTTTTTCAATTTTCTGACTCATGAAGATGTGATTCGGATAGAAAAGGTTTCACGTCAGTAGATATGATGAAATTAGCGACATACCGATGGCTTTCAAAGTGTTAATAATTTCTGATGTTATGAAAAGAATTTGATGATACTTGGAAATGATTCATGATGTGCGATGCTGGTATACTTGGAATAAGAAATGTTTGATTACTTTTGGTTTAGAAATATTCAGTTATTTGGCAATATTGCAAAGGATCAGTTTGGTCAACTGTGACAACGATTAGGATAATCGTGTTACAATTGTGGAAGAGAATAATAGAACCTACAGATTGATACTATGTCTCTGTCGAATACGTTAATTAAATAATAGTTGAAAAGAGAATTATAATAGTAAATGAAAAAGAGACTTTGTCAAAGATTACGTATTAAAACAACAACCAAAAGTCTAATTACAAATCAACAAATTCAAAGTTCCTCAAAATTATTACGTCCGATATACAATGAAATAACAAATTGATAATTCTTGAAAAATTTATACACGACGACTTTCAAACCAATCATTCTCCATTGTAAACGACTCTAAACAGCAAACACGTCTATAACCATCCATTGAAGGTATAACCGAGCATAGTTTGTAAATGATCGTGCAAATAATAAATCAGTGCAATATCTACTGGATTGGATGAGGCATTTACAAATGAACTTGTTATCATATCGATACATGTTTTTAGCATTTTTCTATGATCGTCTGCATAATTGTTCTGTTACAGGGGGCATATTTTTCGCAAACAAGATGCGAAAACAGGGGTACATCACCATGCTGGATCCACTTCAAGATGCATTTGGCGAGCGTATGGGAGGTCTCCTCTTTCTTCCCGCTCTTTGCGGTGAAGTCTTCTGGGCAGCGGGTATTTTGGCAGCATTGGGCGCTACATTAGCAGTTATCATCGACATGGACCAGGGTACTTCGGTCATTTTAAGCGCTTGTATAGCAGTTTTTTACACTCTTTTCGGAGGCCTCTATTCCGTCGCTTATACCGACGTTATTCAGCTTTTCTGCATCTTCATCGGACTGGTGAGTGAAGAGATAATTACTTTGACATTACCAATTAACATTAAATCTACCGACTATTAATCAAATATATTCCAAAGTGTGAAATAAATACGGTAGAAGGAAAAAGAATGAAGGGGAGGGGGGCAGAACTTGATCGATTGGTTACTGTATATATTAGGGGTACCGAAAAGTAATCAAAATTTTTCTTTTGCTGGCGAAAAACATTTATTTATTAAAGAAATCTTAAGTACTCATTACAAAATAATTTCCATAATTTTCTAACACTTTTTGCCAGCGTAAAGGTATCAATTTTGATTACTTTGATTACTTTTTGGTACTCCTAATATGATAGATATTGAAAATGGAAAAAGTAACGGCGTTAAAAATTTCTGGGGTATTTATGACAAATTTAGAATAAGTCATTTTTCATTGACTGAACAAGTCAGACAACATTGGTAGATTTATTGTTAATTTTTTGATATTTTTTTTCGACGATAATTTATTTCTTTGTCGCTCGTTTGAAACATTGTGAGAAAGATAAATTTTTAAAACTATATAGATTTTTCAGTTGTGAGAGAAACTTTATAATCTTTAGAAATTTTCTTTTTATTCTTATTTATCTTACGTAATCACTCTTTGCTTATCTTGTGGTAAAGTGGGCCATCTTGTTTCACGGATTGATAATACAGTTGAGATTCTGGAAGTATTTGCATTGCTAAATTTACCCGTTCTGTGTAGGCGTTGATCTAGTTCTGTAAGGGTATAATCAAATTATTATTCCTTTTGAATATCTTTCCCTCAAGATCGTTAAAAGGGGAGGCATTTGAGAGGATATTATGGGTCTCAGTAATTATAGAATTCTAAAAGATGGTTGTTGTATTATAGTCCTATTATACGTTATATTATTTCTACTTTTGTTTGGTATTTTCACCTGAGGAGTTCCCTATTAATTACTTAATTGTGACTCCATTATAAAATTGGTTGGACTCTTTCGATAATTAATATACGTTTTAACGTTAGAAATATCTTACAGACACAAGCCTATCCTCTTTTGTTCACAAAATCAGGTACAAACGAAACGTTCTGTGTTCGCTGTCCATTACCTGTAATTAATCGCGATAGAATCAGATCTCGTATACATACCTGGTATCTTGGGTGTGATACATTCACAAGCCAATGAATTGCAACATTAGCCTTATTCATTCTCATCTGATTACCCTATAGAGATTAAAGCTTTACAGAATCATCCGTAGAATTTACTATCGTCATCCTTCCACCTTTCTCATTTGCATGTAAAAACTAATGAAGAAACATTAACTTTGTAATTGACTTTGAAGATGTTCATCAATTGTATCACTTCTATATTATTATTGAATTTGAACATAAATTTTCTTTATACAATGTTTAAATAATTCATCTATCCGGTCGCCGGATCTATCCATCGATAATCTATTCCGGAAAATAAAATTGCAGTTAATGAAATCTCATCGATACTTTAGTTCTTTCTGCTTTATAAATAAAAAAATTAAACAAAATTAAGGCGGGATATAAAACTTAGCAAACTTGACAATTTTGTGAAATTACAATAGACTTCTTAACACTTTACCGACCGGTAGCCGACTAATCGGTTTTTTGGGCTCCACACTTTTGGAATTTTTACTTATTAATTGATTGCTATGGCAATTAATAAATTGTTATTTTTTATTGCGGTTAACTGTGCCACGGACACAGTGAAGAAACTTTGCACTTTTCGTAGAGATATCAGTATGAGGGAAATATTTGCGTGCAAGTGACCGATCAGAGGTGGGCAGGATGTTAAAAAATACCGGTCGGTAAAGTGTTAATATTGGCACTACCGGTGTTAAACCTATTATATTTAATTATATCAAATAATTACTTTAGAAAAATAAGAATGAAAAACTGGAAATGATGATAATTTCTGTAATTAATGTTTTATAAGATGGATTTAGAATATTTACTCTATGGCTTATAAACCTTATAAACCTGGTGAATTTTTGTAAAAATGGAGGACCAGTTATATTGACCACTTTGGTAGTTATAGTGTTAATATGTTCCTCAGTTAGTTTTATTCAATGAAAATATTTATAATTCTTTGGACATTCAGAGTATTAGCATGTTGAGACAGACCTCGATGAGTGGAGTGTGAAGAAACAGTGTTATGGCTTTGCTTTATAGTGGATGTGTATTCCATTCGCCTGGACGAATCCGAAGGTCGAGTCCTTAAGTTCCATGGATGTAGACTGGATCGGTGAAGTGAAGTCCAAGGAGTTCTGGTCTTACATAGATTATGGGCTCTTGTTGATATTCGGTGGTATACCCTGGCAAGTGTATTTCCAGCGAGTTTTGTCATCGAAAACAGCAGGCAGAGCTCAACTGCTAAGCTACGTAGCTGCCGCCGGTTGCATTCTCATGGCTATTCCACCCGTCTTAATTGGCGCCATTGCCAAAGCAACACGTAAGTATCATTTCTTTTTCATAGAAAATTTATAATATTTTTTTACACCAGAAAGTAGAAAAGAATCGAAATTTACTACTCGACGGATATTTTATTTACAATATATTTACATTGACAAATTGCATTTCCTTGTAAACTTCAGTTCGTGTATCAAACTTCTGTAATAATTAGCGTTATTAATTAGCGACATGTATATTATTAACTTTACTGCACGTGCATCTCCGCGTTTGTATATATTTATAATTTGCCTTGAGCTAATTATTTATCCATCGTACTTTAACATATTACACGTTGAGATAATCGTAACAACGACACTGTAAGTAGGGCTTGTAAAGTCATTTAAAATATTAGTATTTACCATAGCTACATACTTTTTCTTGATGTCTTTATTGATAAGAATTTAAATACTAGAAATGTAAAACATATGGTTACCAGAATAAGTAATCTACTCAAGTGTTAATATTTCTTTGCAAATCTACATCTTATACGTGCAATTTGTTGGAAAGACGTTAACACGTTGAACACCAACGGTATTTTATTAGTTTTATCATTTTTTTTAAGTGAAATTTTTTCTATTAAATGGACATATTTACAAAGTAGAAACTTTGAAGATACAGATAGATATTCGGCAGACCTTTATCTTTTTGACGCTGGTATTTACACTACCGTGTATAAGTATTTGGACACTTCCTCATTGTTAGAAATGCGTGAAATATTCTTTAACAATAGAACTGCCGGCCTCAAATCTAACATATTTTAATAAATTAAATAAGTACTTTGAAAAAGGAGGAATCAAGCGGTGGAAAATTTGATCGATTCGGTGATTTATGTTTATTGATATAAATATAGAATATTTATCCTATGACTCTTATGTAAAAATGGAGAATTATTTGAAAAAATTGTGTACCAGTCATTTTGACTGGTTTTGGTAGTTCTAGTGTTAAGTAACATAGTTTTGGCTTCCGATCTTGTCTCAGATAACCATATAGCATTTAAAAATTTTCGATAAAGTTAATATATGACATCATTTATTATAAATGAAAAAACAACAACTGAAATTGGTCATTTCAGTACTGAGTGTCCAAATACTTATGCACGGTAGTGTAAATATTCAATATCACTGAGACTTCATACATATTACAATTCAAAAGTTACAAAAAATATTGAATTAGATAGCACTGGTGACCCCCATGGCAGTCAAAGTGTTAAAAATCCGCAGCAACTGGTCGAAACTTATCCTGCATTCAATTCTCCATTAACTTAATTTTTACTATGAAATAAGACAATAGTTATACATCTTCACGTAAACACCCCCCGCCTATTGTTATTTCTACCATCAGATGAAAGTAAATAATCAGCAGTAGAAAATTCCACGCAACTTGATTTCCTCCAACAAACAAAAATTTATAAAAGTTCTTCATACTATCAAATATTACCTGTGGATCGAATTTTTAAGTATATTAATAAGAAACGAGGTATTAGCTCTCAGTTTGCGCTCACCCTGCTCCTCCCTCTTGAAAGGGGAACGAAACACGTTTCGTGGATCCCCGATGCCAAAGGGGATTGAATTAGACTCGCTTTGCTCGTCATCCCAAGCTCGCATTTGAAAGCTACTTGACATTTGATGGCAGTAGAGAGAACTGCTGGTATTTACAAGGTTCCTTGCTAAACGGGTCGGTGCAACGTGAAAATGTATGAGTGAGGGGTGTTCCAGTATCCCGTAGGGTGTACAATGGCGTGGGATTTCGCCATGTGGCATTCTGCGAGGGCGAGGGTAGTAATACGACTCGTCCACTAACACAAAATACAACGTCAGTGCTGGAACTAATTTGATACCCTGTATCGGTATCTTGTGTGACTTTCAGAAGGAGAAAGACAAATGTTGTTGCTTGAAATTATACCTGTACTTCCGCGAAGTGTTCAATATTTTTCTAATAATTTTCTTTTATCTCAATTTTACACTTGGAATGATAAATTTGGTAGGGTGCTTAATTTCACCCCTTGTATCGTTATTTTCGGCTTCTAGGTATTAAAAAAAGAGAGTAATTTTTTATATTTCACCCTCATCTCGATAAGTTTGATTGAGTATTTTAAATATTTTATTTCTAAGACGATTTTATTGTTATTATCACAATTTGATATATTCATATTTATCAGTAATAGATTTTCTGCATATATGAGAATTTATTCTTAAAAGTTCTTGGTACCTATATAGGTTAATATTTGCTGAAAATTGTATATCTTTTTATAACCTCCACTGTTTGACTCCATTAACCCCTTGCCCTACAATAACGAGTGACACTCGTGATGAGGTAAATGGGGTAGGAAATTATTAATTTTTGCAAAACCTATTAAATTGAAAATATTAGCGAAATACGACACGAAAAGTATTATTTCTATAACAATAATATTACGTTCAATTATACAGCAGATTAAGAATCACTCCTCAATTTTTATTTTACCAATGTAATTCTGAGATATAGGGGAGGCAATTACGAAACAAATCGTACGGCGAGGGGTTAATAATAGTGATTATTTTAACACATTGCGTACGAGTGACGAGATATCTCGCCTTTAGCCAGCCGAACGTTGTGGCCGGGCAACGAAATATCTCGTTTTCAGGTTTCTTCGACTGAATCGATGATTTAAGGAATTAAAAATAGATTTTCTTACTACCCGTGATGCAATTATGAACATCGAAAGAACAATCAATAAATACGAGTATGGATATTGAACAAAGTATTCCAAATACAAAAAATCATATACGCATCGACCCACCATGTAGAATCTCAAGCAATATGAAACAACATACCCTTGAACCTATAATAGGCAAAGCCAAGAAGAAATTCCCAACAAAAAAATGTAAAAGTCTTTGTGTCCAATGGAAAAAGGAACGAAACCAAATATAGTTGCAAATTGTGTCAAACACCATTACACAAAGGAGAATGTTTCATCAGATATCATATTCTAAATGTATAAAAAATACACAGTAATAATAATGAATATCTTATGTGAATATAATGCCATATACGAATTAAAAAAGTTCAAATATGCATCGTATAAAGAGTTTCTGGAGCGTCCAAAAATGTGCGGGCCGTGGAAGCGTGTTGCGCGAGCACAGCGCCGTACGCAATGTGTTAATAAATCAAGAACCTTTCTACAAGTATTACCATGCACATTATGCACAATTGTAAAATAGTTTGATGTGAATAATCCAAGATATATGTAATAATGGGAAGAATTGAAAAATATGTTACAGCTTGGAACGAGACAGGGTACACGGGTGTATATCCGTTTACAGAGAAGGAGACGAGCATGATTTTGCCCATGGTACTACAATACTTGACACCAGATTTCGTTTCCTTCTTTGGGTTAGGCGCAGTTTCAGCAGCAGTCATGTCTTCGGCGGATAGTAGCATCCTATCTGCTAGCTCCATGTTTGCCAGAAACGTATATAAATTGATCTTCCGTCAAAGGGTAAGTCCTTTGATTTTCTGTAAACTTTCATTATAGTATTTGTAATCATATCGTTCAAATTGCTTCATTCATGAGTGTTGTTCATCGACACATTAATTTTGTTCGTCATTGATCATCATGCAAAACAAATCATCATCATTGTTCTTGATGTTTGAACGCTTTGCATGTATAAAAATAGCCGTCGTTCATTGAATTATACAAGATAGGAATACTACTTTGAAATTGCTGCAACAAGCAATACACAATTGGATCTTGAAAAATACATAAACAACTCCTACTGTTCAAACAAAAAAAATCATCTTAAAATTTCGACACCGTATTCTTACAACAAGTCATGTAGAGTCTTTTATGTAAACTATTTTAGATGCACACGTACTATTCGGCAGAAACAAAAAGTCACTTGGTTTATGGGGTAAGGGGAGAGTGCCGCTTGCACCGCTTTTCTCTTCGACATCAATCCTGGAAACCTGAGATCGACGAATGATAATCGAAAAGAAACATTTCTTTCGTCATTTCAATGACAATGTAACGAGTGTGAAACTTTTTCAGCCAGTCACACATTAACCCTTTACGAACGGAGACGTTTTTCAATACTGAGTAATAATCATTTATTTGACACTTCAAAACCACCTTTCAATTAGAAAGTTACTACATGAATGCATAGAAATTATAAATCATTATTTCTGTAATCATATTTCAACGGTTGTACTCCAATTTCTAAACTTCAGTACAATCAATTTTTTTCTCAAACCACATATATGCGTCACTAGTCCTCAAAGGGTTAAAATAAAAAATGACATCAGAACGAAGGATGTCTCTTTCATCGAGCGAATCGGAGCAAACTACTCGCCAAGTGGCTTCTTATTTCCGAATAGTATATGAGCCTAATTATATTCCGAAAAAACAAAACATAAACAGCCACAACTAAAACAGAAACACCATTAAAATCACGTTTCGTGTTCATGCAGCCAATCAGAGTGGTCAGTTTCGTTCCGCCTCTTTGAAATCGTCTTCATTCATCATCCATTTCTTCACGTCATTTTTGATTCTCCTTTCCATCACACGTTCGCTTCCTCTAACGATACAGCCGATCGTAGAATCGAATCGACGTGTACCACCCTCTCTACTACCCATTTCCCCCCTGAACAGGCGTCGGAAATGGAGATCATCTGGGTGATGAGAGTCGGAATAGGCGTGGTTGGCATATTGAGCACAGTGATGGCATTGACGATACCATCGATTTACGGTCTCTGGTCGATGTGCTCAGATCTGGTCTACGTGATCCTCTTCCCTCAACTCTTGATGGTGGTCCACTTCAAAGAATACTGCAACACTTACGGCAGTCTATCCGCTTACATAATAGCCTTCCTGGTGAGGATCAGTGGTGGCGAGCCAATGATGGGTCTACCCGCTCTGATCCATTATCCAGGATATGACGAAGAGACGGACACCCAGATGTTCCCCTTTAGAACTATGGCGATGTTGATGTCGCTCGTGACATTAGTAGGAGTGTCATATGGCACCCAGGTAGCCTTCCTTACTGGTAGTCTGGCTCCTGGCTACGATGTCTTCAGGTGTGTTGTCAATATACCGGAAGATGTCGAGAGGGTAGGTCCAGATCCGGCTGAAGGTGAACAAATGGCAGTCTTGGCTGCTGGAGTTGGTAGACTCTATGGTAGCAAGGATGAATCAAACGGACGAGTGAATCCTGCACTCGAGCCGGACTACGACATGGACCCGGGATGCAGGATCGATGGGGTTTCGGACGGTGTCGTTGGCGGAGGCGGCGGTGGTGGTGGTGGTGTCAACTTGGTACCCCATGGAGCAAACGCGCCACGACAACCGCAATCCAGCACCGCGTTCTAATCCCTAGTTCCATGATCGGATGCTGTGACCAACAATAAGTGTGGTGGTGCAGGTTGCTTTTTGTTTATTCCTTTATTTCATTTCTTTTACAATGTTGCATGTACTTTTCCTTTTTGCTCCTTTCTTTCTGGTCTTTCTTGGTGTAATTGTTCGATGTTGGTTTGGAGGAGAAATTCTATCGTGATTTTATCTTCATTTATTTTGTAATTTCGGATGATACTTTGGTGATAGGTTTACTTTGATTGGGAAATTGGAGAATGTTGTTCAGGGATAAGAGTAGAATATTAAATGTTTCCTTCACGTGAGAGATTAATAATTCTCATACGAATAGTACTTAAATGTTGAACGATTCCTCTCGTTAACCTGTAACGTTTGCGATATCACTAAAAGAGTTTGCTTCGTTTTTCGCATTATCATCATCATCTCTTCCTAGACTTTTGCAAATTTTACGTTCATTCATTTCAATTACTTCTAACGTTTCTTTGCCCCGCTTTTTTCTCCCGACTTCACAGCCACGAAGCTCCGAAACGAGCCAATCTGCGGTAAGTTCTACACGATGCTTCTTTCATATTCGTGTTTCTACACACTCGTGTCCGTGTAATGATCCGTACCTGTCTAAGACTGCTCGTTCGAACTCTTTGGCATTGAAAGTAATAGAAAAATATGAAGCAAGAAAGGGATCGAAAGAGCAATACCATAATCGATGTGAAACTGCAGTACTCCTAATAAACAAAACGGAGCTTTATGGACAGTCAAGTCGGGCTATGCTCGCCTGCACTGCCTATTAGGCCTAGTGATCTCTTTGTTTCCTTTTTTGAGAAAAATATATATATATATATTAAAATTATATATATATTTAGAGTTTAACAAATTGCTTAAGAGGACTAAACGTCAGGACTATCGTCTTGACGCACGACCGATTCGTCCCATAGTACTTCACCGAATGATTTTAACAACCCCCATAAAAAATATTCTTGATGATCCATCGTCGTAATTCGTTCATAAGAAATTAATTAGTGACGAGTGGCTATCAACGGTCAAGATAGAGTTGATAGGTGGACGTTATATGCAATGTTTCTAGAGTCGCGTTAGGCGGACCGTGTCATCGTTAGTCTTCATCCACATTCCTCACCAACGTCTCGACACTCACTGTCAAGATAATTAGAATCTATTGTAATGTCGAGCGTCGGTGTTAGAAGAGAAAATAAGAAAAAAAAAGAAGAAAATACAAGAAGCTTTTGTACTCGCAATCGATCGTTCTTCCCCTTGCTTCGCCCGACCGATATGTAGAACCGATATATAAGATGCATGTACATACATACTCGTTTACACTGTACAACTCAAACGACACGTTTTCTAGATGTGGTAAACTTAGCTCGTAATATAGCCGATTCGTCTTGTTACGTTGAATTTCTTCTGAACCCTCGTACGACGATGATCGATTGAACTTTCTGCAAAATTAAACAAATGCTTTCAACTCTTGCTGGAATATATGGATCGTTTATTTTGAAAGTGGTGTAAGTCTACTTAAAAAAAAATGAAGTATCACGCAATTTATGCTTAATTTAGTGTAAACTTTTTATTTCTTGCAAGTTAATATTTAATATCTTAAAAAATGCTATTGTTTTGTTCAATTTAAAATTGACCGCTGAAAGAAATTGCATAGACGTTGATTATGAAAGTGGTGTAAGTCCAATTGGACCACTGGTGGATACATTTTTTTTCATTTAATATTTCGAAAGTTACAATTTAAGGTTACTTATTTGATTTTCCTCTAAAAATGAATAATTTCATGTTAAAAACAAATAGTGATATAGGTAAGAAGAAGTAATATATCAATATTATATTATAATAATGTTATTTTATGACAATTAAAAATATTTATTACTGTTTAATTTTAAATAAATACACTCAAAAGTGAAATTCATGAATATAAACAAAAGAGTAATCTGAGGGGTCAGAGGATGAATATAATTCCACTATGAAAAACAAAAAAATGAAACGTAAAAAGGAAAGAAGAATTGTAGAGGTAGAATCTTCATCAGTTGAGGATATTGTTACTGAGAATTTCAAAACACTGTTACAAGAAGAGCATAAATAAATAATACCAATATCTTATGCTGAGTCTAGCAATATATAAATATAATTAACGTTCAAAATAAAAAACACTATTTATATTTTATTTCTTGTTACTATCTATAAACCAAACTGGATTAATAAGAAATACATTTTAAGTGATATTTGAGTTTTCAAAATTGAAATTAAATGATTCTTACAATTGATTAATTATGAAAGTGGTGTAAGTCCATTTGCAACCCGTAAATATACTTTATTTTAGTTAAATTTGCCTAAAAGAAATTTATATAGTCAAATTACATATTGATAAATTGATAGAAACATTATCAGACTTGTCATAATTAACCAATATTTTTTAATTGACAGATATGCTTACCTTTAATTTTCTCGAAACAACAGAAAATCGACTTGCACCACTTTCAAAATAAACGGTCCATATAATTATTTTATGAAAATTCTGTATGAAAATCCTTCTGTATTTTTTAATTATCGTTAAGCTCGTAGTATTCTGAATACTTTGGTATTTCTGTTCGCGTGTTTAACGGAAGTAATTTTGTATTTTTCCCTGTAATGTCAATGGCACGCTCGCGTGTTCATGTGAAAGTAATTGAGTCGGTGAGTTGAAGTATCGACGTGAATTAACGATAAGAATTATCGGACGGATCGGTCGTTGCGCAGATTCGTTGTGTTTATTATATAGTATATACATGTACGATGTATAATATAATCGTGAACAATTATTGACAGTAAAGCGAAACGAATGATTTAGCATTACAGAAAAAAACAAAACGAAAGAAAATGGAAAAAATTGGAAATGGATCAGATTTCTCTATACGTTACGTACACATTATACATACACGAGAAGACTAATATCGTAGGTGTTAATATCGCAGGTACGAATTATCGCCATTGTTAATTTTGTCTATTAATAATGAAAAAATCGTGTATCGTTTATACAGTCCTGTTTTAAATGATGGCGGCTGTATGTCGATATTTATAAAGTAGCGTTTACTGCTCATTATAAATATAGTTGCTCACGTGTCATAATTGTTTAACGCCAAAATGTTTCGAGAGAAATCTGTGTAATGTTACCTAGATATTTTAAGTGCGCGAGTAGTTTTTATTATGTGAATTTCGGCGAAGTCGAAGTGATTTTCCTTTCGAAACTCCTCCCGTTTCCCTATTGTCCATTGTATCGATCGAAAGTTTTGTTTAATTAAAACTAACGCATTTAATTAAACCAAGACGGGAAAGCAGCGTGAAACAGTTTTCCAACGATTTTGTTAATAATTATCTCGTTGATGCAATTAAGATATTTCAAAACTCAAGTTCCATATCACGTTGACATATCGAGGAAAAGAAGAAGTTCTATCCAGTTGTAAATTTTCGTTTTATTCAGCAAATGCGTATATATGAAGATATTTTACACCTTTCGTCGGATTTTCGGGACGAAATATTTGTATTAGATACTCTCTCAGAATCTCTTTGTCGTGATATATTTTTAATAGCTGTGTTTTCTACAGAAAATTGCATAATAAGAAACATGCATGCAATTGATGCGTGAAGTTCTGTGTAATTGTCGGTAAAAATGACGAGGATCATCGTTTCTGTTGTACCTATGCTCGTTATTACTTCTTCATGTCAGAACTAAATTAATGAGGCAGCTTCTTACACGTTTAATGATCGTCGTGTGAAAGTAAAACATGCGAATCGTTATTGTCGATTCAGTCGATCGATCAAACACGATCTTCTT
The DNA here is from genome assembly GCA_910591515.1 of Cerceris rybyensis. Lineage (NCBI taxonomy): Eukaryota > Metazoa > Arthropoda > Insecta > Hymenoptera > Crabronidae > Cerceris > Cerceris rybyensis. Next base: position 16,423,590 of record OU342790.1, read on the forward strand.
CCTATTTGTTATCAAACGCTTCCCTTCAAACTTTCTTATCAATTCATTGAAATTTATTTAACCCCTTGCCATACGATTTGTTTCGTGACAGTCTCCACTATAATTTTGAATTCAATTTCCAAAATAAAAATTAACTAATTCTTGATATGCCATATAATTTAATGTAATATCAACACTAGAACTACCGACGTTAAATATATTACATTTCAATACATTAAATACATGCTATAGAAAAAGAAAAATGAATAGGTGGAAAAGATGATCGATTTAATAATCTGTATTTTATAAGATCAACGTAGATTATCTACTTTCCGACACTCCTATAAGCTTGGGGAACTTTTGGAAAAATTTGTGGACGTGTCATTTTGACTTGCTTGGTAGTCCTAAGTGTTAATATCATAGAAATAATTTTATCGCATTGAGTCTCATTAATATTTTCAATTTAATATAATTTGGAAAGCTTGAAATTTTCTATACCATTTACCTCATCAGGTCTCTCGTCATTGAGGTCAAGGGGTTAATAATATTTGATATAAAATAATGTAATATATTTCCATTGAATGTACAGAATAATTATCAAATCTCAATATTTAAATTACTCGGCGACAAAGTTATGAGGCAATTATTACTAACGTGAGATAACGCAGAACAAAAATAACAATAAGAAAAAGTATTTCATTGAAAATGGAAAATTTAAAAAATGAGAAATTAAAGCTTTTCATTAAAGTTCAAAAAGAACTGCTCATTAAGTCGAGGAACCTGACACAACAACGAAGGTGAAACTATGTTTACTGTTAGACAAGCACCAGGTAAAAGATGATGTCTCGCAAATAAGACGGTGCATCACGTACAAATGCACACCGAGGCATCTGTTTAGTATTGTATTTTCATTTGCCGTCCTTTTGTCGTTAACCAGAGAACTTTCACTCGGGTATTAAGTCGATGACGAGCTGACCAGCTAATTCGCAATGTTCGCGAACAACGAATAGAGGAATTATCGTTATTATATTTCCGCCGAAGTGAGTTTCGAGCATTGAACTACGCCTTGGTACCACCTTTTTACGACGAGAAACTGAATTGACGGCTGTAAAGTATAATTTTTTCTTCGTCAATTGACGTTGATACCGAGGGAATAGCAGTCTTAGAAAAAGGAATTTAAACCGAGAATTCCCCTCTATTTCAAACGAAAATTTAAGCACATCCATTTTATACATTGATTTATCAAATTTTATTATACCATCTCACGAAGAATATTTAATAATTATTTTACAAAAATGTTTAGTTATGATTATTTAAAGAAATCATAAAATTTCTTTCCCTGCATACTATTCTTTTATCAAAAGACATCAATCTGTAAATACTGTAATAATAAATTGAAATGTTATTCGTGTAAATCCTATTTACAATTACTCTGCCTCGATTGTCACTATCGTACCAATGTATTACTAAAAAGATATAAAAAATTACATTTTACCTTGTTCAATTTGAATAATTAAAAGAAAGGAGATCGCGTATGCTCGATCGACGACGATCAAACAGGCACAAATCCGTCTAACCGAACATTTCGTTTCATCATGTATGTTAATAAGTTTCACAAACAGTTAGTTTCACCCAACAAAGGAATGGGAAGGGAAAACTCGTAGTTTGTGGATGCTGTTTCGTAGCATATGTACATCTATAGAGAAGAAAAGCGCGAAAACCAAAGAGATTACGTTAGTGGCATGAATGATTATCAATTAAATGGCCACGATCACTTACATATCAATCGACGTACACTATATAATGACGTAAGATGAAACTTATACATATCATGAGGTGTGCTCTATATATAAATAGGTATTTTAGCATATAAGATGAAAGAAACGAAACGGAATAAAGTGTTACAAATGAAAGAAAGTGCGAAAGTTTATGTATATACATATAATTTATATGTATACATATATGTATAAAAAAAAAGACGTATCCTCTCGCAAGCACAGATAGATTCGTAACTAAGGACAATTTAGAGGGACAAGTTTCAGTTTTCGGCGAAGATAGGATGTTTCGACGATTTACCATTTATCGAATACATCCAAGAGTCATCGAAGAAGATGAGGAAGATAAAGTTTTGTGTATATTGCGAAGAAACGAAGGCAGAGAGACAAATTTAATGTGAAGGTATGGAATAAAAATGGGCTGCCGAACGCCGAAAAGCGAGAGGTCGAATCGCGCTGGTTTGGTGATGCGAAATTACAAATAAATTCCAGTGTTACGGGAACGTTTATGTTCACCGATTATTCGCCTGCTTGTAAACCGAATCGCGAAATCCGATGTTGTATATCCTTCGTCCTGTCCTGCAGAAACCGGGGACGCCTACCTATCGTAGAGTATTATTATGTATAAAAAATGCCCGACTTACCCCGTAAGAGTATATCCATGTATATGTATTATGGAAGTGTTACCGGTATTGTATTATACAGCATATTATACGTGTATAATTGAAAAAAAAACAAAAACAAACGCGATGTTGATTGTAAATGTTAAAAATAAACAGTGCATAAAAATCCAAACTTTGGAGGATTGTATTTATTTTGGTGACCTTGGTAGAGGAGAGTGGAACGAATTTATATCCTTGGAACAGTTGGATTTTGATTGAATATTGTAGATTGATTTTTATGTAATATTGTAGGATTATGTAACAATTTGGGTGAGCAATAATGAAGTTTGGTGAGATCTACTTTTAACACTTTAATGGCCGCACGTCTATGCTGTTACACGTTGCCAGGGGTCGGCAATATTTTTGAAGAATTAATTTTAAAAAAGTTTATTAAAATTAAGAGGAGATGTTATAAGATTAAAGACTATAAAAAAAAATTCGAAACCAATAGCATTATCCATACTTGTTTACATTCATAATTCATCACACAGAGAGTGTGGTACTGGTCAATAATTTTCGGCTGCAGTATCACGCACATGTTGTGTGAGCGGCCATTAAAGTATTAATAAAGGTTTTTTAAATTAATTCTTCAAAAATATTTCCTGCCTCCTGAAACGTTTGACTGCGTAGACGTGCGTCCATTCAAGTGTTAAAATGAACGTATTCCTTTCATGTTTGAGGTAAATGTTTGACTAAAGTTTGCAATATTCGTGCAGTTAGATCTTTAAAAGTTCTTTGTGATTTATGGAAATCAATTAATTTTGGAAGTTCTTAGTCACGTTGTTTTGTAACTATAATTATATTATTGTTTTATTCTCATCTTCTGGATCAGTCGACAGTGTTATTAAAATGGTGGCTTCTGGTCACAAGCACCATCTGTGAGACGATTTCGAATATTTTTGGAATATCCATGTTAATTTGTCGATGTAAATTTCCTAATTATTAACGTGGAAGGAAACTTTTGCCTAGGATCTTTCAAGTAGAATTATTGAGATGACTTCAAGTTCTAATTAACGAGTATATAAATATTGAGTCTCTTTAAGCATAAATTTTCCGAGCTTGTTTGAAAGATAGTTATCTTCAAGTAGCTATCAGATCGAATTTAGAGATTAATTTATAAAAGAATTGAGAGTATCGACTGCCCTTTGTCCATGGCTTATTATGTATTTTACAAAGAGAATAATAAGGGGGTCAGAATGCAGAATTTTCTCTCGCAAACTAATCGAAGTAACCACGGAGACCCCGATATCGCTACGCATTTTTAGCTAGGTTACAACAAAAATAGAAGGAGCTCTTAGTTATTCATGCCTTCCCAGTATTCGAGTCGGTGGAATCGATAAATCGACCAACTTGCTACGTCGCCCGACTAACCTTACGTCGAGTCTCATCGTTTTACGTAGTACCTGTTTGATCTTTATCCTGCCTTATAAAAGATAGGTTTCACCTCCAATAAATCCTCCCCGACGTTTCTTTTTCAGCGTAGCGGCTTTATTAGTACAAAAAAGCATCTTTACAAAATAAATAAGTTACAGGCTCTGAATGAGGAATGAATTTTTCGTTCTCTCCCATTTTCCCCTACCATTTTTTTTACTTCCTTAACTTTTGGCCATTCACTCGCTCCTTTCGATTTGACAGTGAATATTATCATATCAGCAGACGCTTTGTTGAGAGCGAGTAGTAAATCAAGAATTGGCATAGCTTCATCCTCGATCCAAGATTCCTTCGCGTTTCGTTCTTCTGGTTGTTCATGGGAATGCGCCTGCTCTTTTGAATGTTTGAGGTTTTAATCCCGACCAAGAACGCTTGTTAAATTCTCAGTATGAATCCCGGATGCTTCAGAAATGATTTCCAATTCCTCGTGATGATCTTCGAGTCCGCTTTTAATCCCTCTTCCAGATGATTCTTCGTCAAAGTGGTTCCTAGCGCTTGAGATAATTCTGTAATGCAAATCATGGCGTGTATGATGATTCGTTAAAGCGCTTGTTTTCCTTTCGATGCCTTTGAATGATGTACGAAGCGGATTCGAAGATCGTGTCACGAGGTGAACACCTGTCAGAATTAATATTGGTATCCTCCGTTGCTGGCATAACTCTGACCGCCTCCACCACCACCTCCGCTGCCGAAGCTAGGCGCACCATAAGAGGAGGATGGTCTTCCCCCACCTCCACCACCTCCGGAGTATCCACCTCCACCACCGCCGGAGTAACCGCCTCCGCCACCGCCGGAGTAACCACCTCCGCCTCCGCTGGAGTAACCACCTCCGCCACCGCCGGAATATCCACCAGAGCTGAAAGGATTGGATGAAATGATAATGAATTATCACAAGTGATTTGTATGCTATGTCAGAATAAGGTACAGTGCGGCTCGGCCAACTTGGCACCTGGGAGAGGCAGAGTCTGATTCGCCAGGCGCCAAGCGTCATGCTCAGTGGCGGACTAAGGCTAAAGCGGGCCCTAGGCAACATTGTAATTCCGGGCCTATTTTTTAGTCATGACACATACTTTGCGTTTGGTAGTTTGGTTTTTTAAAAAAAACGGGCCCTAGGCACGTGCCTAGGATTCCAAGAAACAAAGTGGTGCGAATAGGCGGTTGAAAACGAGAAGCTCCGCCGCCGAGGTGCCAAGTTGACCGAGCCGCACTATATATTTGGTAAAAAGAGACTCTTACAGTAGAGAGACTCTTACAGTAAGACAGAGTAACAGAAATCTATCAAGTAAATTGACTTACAATTAGAAGTTTGAAATAGTTAAATTGTCTGGCAATATTTTATGTTTGCAAGGTCAAAGCTCAAATTGAATTTAATTATTAATACTTGACAAATATTACGAGTATCTTACCCTCCTCCGAAGCTGCCACCGCCAGCACTAGGGGCACCGTAAGACGAGGATGGTTTACCGAATCCACCACCACCGCCTCCGCTGGAAGGTGCACCATAGCTCGAGGATGGAGATCCACCGGAGTAACCACCGCCGCCGTTACCTCCAAAACCACCACCTCCGGAGTAACCACCGCCCCCGAATCCGCCACCTCCAGAGCTGGGTGCGCCATAGCTGCTAGACGGTCTACCACCTCCACCTCCGCCTCCTCGTGATGGTGCTCCATAGCTTGATGAAGGTGCTCCACCGCTGTAACCACCGCTACCACCCCCGAAACCACCGCCTCCGGAGGATGGTGCACCGTAGCTCGAAGAGGGTTTTCCACCCCCAAATCCACTTCCACCGCCTCCTGATGGTGCACCATAGGAGCTCGAAGGTCTGCCACCACCGAATCCACCACTGCCTCCTCCGAAACCACCTCCACTGGAAGGTGCTCCATAGCTGGATGATGGTCTTCCTCCACCACCACCGCCTCCGCCACTGTAACCGCCTCCACCTCCGCCTCCTCTCGATGGTGCACCATAGCTAGAGGATGGTGCTCCACCTCCAAATCCACCGCCTCCACCAAGGCTAGGAGCCCCATAACTACCAGACGGTGCTCCGCCTCCGAAACCACCTCCACCGCCGGAAGACGGGGCTCCGTAACTCGAGGATGGCGAACCTCCGGAATATCCACCACTTCCGCCACCGAAACCTCCACCTCCGCCGGAGCTAGGAGCTCCGTAGGACGAGGAAGGTCGGCCACCTCCGAAGCCACCGCCTCCACCACCGAAACCACCACCGCCGCCGCCTGATGGTGCACCGTAGGAGGACGATGGTCCACCGCCACCGCCACCTCCACCTCCACCTCCACCGAAACCTCCGCTACCTAGGTTCGGTGTGCCATAATTTGTTGACGGAGGTAAATAACTGCCTGACACTGGAGCTGAAAACAGATAAGAATTGTTTGAATTCGATTTGAATTAATTAATTTACATTGTTACATATTTTGGAGAAAACAACTGGAGATACTTCTACTTGAAGAAAGTATTTGTTTAACACTAGAACTACCGGCGTTAAATCTATTATATTTCAATATATGAGGTAAGTATTTTGGACAAAGAGAAATCCAGTCGTGGAAATATCGATTGATTTTCTGATTTGTGTTTAATGAAATAAAAGTGGAATATGTAATTAACGGCCTTGCTATAAACTTGGAGAATTTATAGAAAAAAATTGGGGATGAGTCATTTTGACTTGCTTCGTAATTCTAGTGTTAATGAGCTGGGTATTGAGTTGAAGTTCGAGAGTGAATTTAGAATATAAGAATGTCGCTTTGATGTAGTAAATATTTTCTATCTGTTTGGTGTATATGTTCTATTGTTTGTCAAAGTCATGTTTCGCACGACGAAGAAAAGGGACGTTTGATTAAAATGAAGTTGCTCTTGGTCTCGTTGATTCTCAAGTTCGAGACACTGAGGTATGTACGTAATGTTAATGAGATCGGAAGGCATCTATCTCAGAGTTCTTATGTTTGTCATTACTTGGTGAAAGTGTGGGAGATCCGCAATTTGCTAGGCCTTCGTGATTACTCCGTGTCATCGTAGTTAGCAACTCTACATAGTCTTTCATCGTCGTACTTGCTAGTTCTGTGCGAAAATTTACGTGTTTCTGTTATCCCTGAATTTACTTGGGTCAAGAACTACAACTGTTCTGTATTTTATGCAATTAGTTTTGTTGTACTATTTAGGAAAGTGAAGTTAGAGTATTGTACTATGATTCTAGATGTTAGATTTCTGATTTTGCTTCGTTCTTTGATCTTAACACCTTCGTGATATGTAATTGAAGTTCAAATTTTTTATTTATTGAACATAATTATATTAAAATGTGGTTGTCAGGAATGAAAACGATTGTTTAGAGTTGTTATCTTGTTTGAACGTTTTTATTACCTGTTATTTTATAGTTTACTGTCAATTTTCTTCAGAAAATATTTTTTTGTTAATTTGATCGTTATTTTATATTTACATAGAGTTTTTTTAGTGAATGTATTTTTTAAAACATGCATCTTTAATACATTATGTAATATTTTTACTATGAAAATTATGTCGAAAATCGACATGAATAATAAATTGTTCATCGTAGACATGTATTTCTTGATTTTGTTGAATAATAAATTGATTCTTTTCGGAATTCGTTAAGTAATTGCATAATTTTCGCGAAATTTGCATTTTTCAGTATGAAAAATTTCACTCGGACCTGGCGAGAGACCTTCGTTAAGTCATCTATTCCTTCATGAAATCGAGCAAATTGCTACTTGTGAAAATGCAATTACATCGCGACAACTTCCACCGTAGAACTCAGTTGCTTCATAGGGTGTAATTAACAATACATTTGTCAGGCTGTTCGCGGCATTGAAGAAGAACAATTACATCCTCAACTTTATTATAATAGGAATGGCATTATTTTTACGATATCAACGTGACATGAATTTTCTACGAATCTTCGATGATATCATACATGCAATACTTCACGTCCACTTTCTTATTCATTTTGGCATGCAGCCCATTCGTTATAACGTGCGAATAATGTAACAATATTACGTTATTAGGAATATCATTACCATATTCCAAAACACATATATGCAGTTACAAACATTATTTCTTCAATCGTGTAAAAATAAATTATGCAAAAATTGACCGAAAAAATCATATATTCACAATTTCTAAATCCACTTTCCAAATTACTCAAATCTTTTAACAAACTTCTAAAACATTATAAGCCATTTTATATTTTTAATTTATAAATTTCTTATAATATCACTTAAGTTGTGCTTTATTACTTTATTTTAATAAACTTTAAAAAACTTTATTTTCATTTGGAATCTACTTTCTTTAATTTGTCAATTCTTTTGCTACTAACTTAATATTCTATAGAATTTCTTGCAAATACTTTCAAAAGTATACAATGCTCTATTGTATTCAACATTGTTTGAAAATTTAATCTTCTTCATATTAACGGGATACTTTGTAAAGTATTATTCTTCGTCCGTATCTCCAAGTATTTCAAAGCTGGAAAACGTCTTAATTAATGTTTCCTGAGTGAAAGAATCGCGGTACACGAATAATAGGAAAATCTCACGGTGAACATTTTGTTTGACTTGCTGGTCTTAGGCACGAGACGAATTTCTACGCTCTCAAGAAGTATGCCAGATCGTAGGATACCAAATTGTTTCTTCGACAATTACACTTTTAATGTACAATTCCGTGGAAATATCGTGCCGATAATTCACGGCTTCCTATACTTGAAATATTTCATTCTCGTTTTCACGAAACTCACCGTGAACGATTTCTATTCTTTACGCGTCCTGGTTTTTCAACTTTGCCTTCGCGTTCGGTTAACTTCGTCAATTAACGGAGAACAGTAATATTGGTTATCGAAAAATAGATCATTATAATGATATCGATACCCTTCTATCGTCATGTATGAACATCTGCTCCATTGCATCGCTCTAATTGCAACATTACCGTGAAACTTTAGCATCACCTATTGCACCGAATAACTTTCCGAAACTTTCTATCTCTTCGACGTTTTTCGTGAGACTTTCTAAATCTTCCGACGCGTTGTATTAAGACTAAAGACGGTCACGTGTTGTGTACTAAGCTATTTGGAATTGATTGTAACAAACATAATCAAGCTGTGCACAACGACCGTGAAGTCATGCGTTAAAGTGTTAAACTTTCGCCCTGCATCCTATCCTTGCGAGTATTGAATTTCCTGATATCTACAGTTCCGATGTTGCATCGGTACCACGTCAGTCCAACTGATCATCATTATCTCTAATAAACCCAATTTGATTACACCATCGAACGAATATCATCAAATATAACCAATTTTCCTAATTCTCTTTCAAAATTAATTAACATCGATCATTTTACCTTCCCATAAACTAAAACATTACAACTTCAGTTATGGAAATAAGAGACATCCTTATATTACCTACTACTTGTGAAAACACTCAAAAGAATCTAATTCCCTTAAACTACAATTCTTTTCCAAGTATACAAGCCAAAATGTTTCCCTTCTTGTCAATCAATTACTCATAAAACAACTTTGTTTTTATTTGAAGACAAAAATTAAAATCTTCCATATACAACATCCAATTTTTTAAATCTCATCTACTCCCCCGACAAAAGACTTTTCTTCGACATATCAAAATAATAAAATAATTCCTACAGTTAGATCCAATAATATCGCAAAGGTAAGTAGTTCCCCAGAATTTTTCTTACCCTCAGCATATTCCTCAACATATCAAAATAATAAAATAATTGCTATAGTTGGATCCAATAATATTGCAAAGGTAATTAGTTCCCCAGAATTTTTCTTATCCTCAGCATATTCCTCAGCATATCAAAATAATAAAATAATTCCTATTGTTAGATCTAGTAATATCGCAAAGGTAAGTAATTAGTGCCCCAGAATTTTTCTTACCCTCAGTGTATTCCTCCACATATCAAAATAAAATAATTCCTATAGTTAGATCTAGTAATATCGCAAAGGTAATTAGTTCCCCATAATTTTTCTTACCCTCAGGATATTCTTCAACATGTCAAAATAATAAAATAATTCCTATAGTTAGATCCAGTAATATTGCAAAGGTAATTAGTTCCCCATAACTTTTCTTACCGTCAGCATATTCCTCAACATATCAAAATAATAAAATAATTCCTACGGTTAGATCCCATAACATCCCAAAGGTAATTTTATAATAATTATTAAAGTTCCCCATAACTTTTCTCACCCTCAACATATTCTTCAACATATCAAAATGACAGCATAATTCCTACGGTTAAATCCAATAATGTCACAAAGGTGAATTAGTTCCCCATAACTTTTCTTACCGTCAGCATAGATGGGCTGCAGAAGCAAAGCCGTCGCAAGGACGGTTGCTGACAGGGAAGCCCAGGTTTTCACTGGCTTCATCATCCCTGACGGTTGTTTACGATTCTGGCTTAAGGACTGTACCCGCAGCCTATTCACAAGCACTATACTTCTTCCACCCCGAACGAGATGACTCTTAATTCTCTAACCACGTGTCCAATATAATGATCAACGTGGAGGGAGAGAAATAACTTTACGGTTTGAATGACAATCGAGACGCGGAGGCTACGTGGCCTGTTCGACGCATCCGTAAGATTTCGTCTAACGTGCTTCAAACACTGTGGATCTCGCTTATATAGTTGCCCGTCTTTCGGAGAAAGTCCTCGCGGGAGTGCAAGAGGATGCTACCAGGTAGGTGAGACTTCTTGGTGAACGTGGGGGGCGGGTGTGGGGTAAAAGACAGAGGGGGAAGATCGTACAGGTGGGGAGGATCGAGGAGATCACGGGTGGAGGATCATCAGAAGATGCGTCTCGGTTGACCCTGGTCAGGCTGTGTGGTGATTCTTTATTTTTCTTCTTTCGAATACTTACTTATATCTTCCTCGTCTTTCATTTACTTGTGGTATCATATTCGTTATCTTTCTTTTGCTGTTACTCTCTTAGTCACGAACTTAAAGCTCTCGTTATAATAAATTGCGGCAAATACGGCCTTGATGTCATGCCCGATGGAAGAACGATCAAGAAGGATGATGGTAACGATCACCTGAGGCTCGGGTAACACGTATTTATGTCGTACAAACTAATGCGAATTGCATTTTGCAGCTGTAATCTTTTTATCTTCGTCGATGTTTCGTCAGATTAGAAAATATTTGTTACTAGGAGATTGAGTATTGTAATTTTGATCGTTGATGGGATCATTTGAGCGTTAAGATTGGATTTTTAGTTGGCAATGGGTTATTGGAATTGTTGGACTGATTTGTGCGAGGAATGTAATTATTGTAGTGTTGTTGATTGGTATTTGAAGTGAGTATTGTATGATATGTAAGATGCTTTGTTAGGAATGTGAAATAACGTTGGAGTGGAGAATAGTTGATTGGTATCTCCGTCTCTTAATTAGTAAAGATATTGCAATCCATTGGAGTTAATAATTTAAAAATGTAATAAGTTAATTATTGTTGTAACGTTTCCTTGTGTATGATCTCATAACAGTTTGGTGAATAAAAGTCATTTTATTATTCATTAGGAGACTTTCGAAAATTCTTTTGTATAAATTGGGAAATCCTTGTCGATTCCTTTATTTAACTCGAGGAAAGTGAAATACGTAGTTAAACGTGATTGAGATACGTAGACACTCGATCCCCTACCAGTTCTTTGTTAAATTCTCTTAAACCTAGAAAAGTATATCGATGAAAATTGTTTATCAATGTTACAGTGTGTAATATCTGTTTCATAATAGCCTCAATAATCATAACTCATCTTGTACGTAATTCTAACTCCACTTTCTTCGTTTCATCGAAATTATTCCTTACTGAATCCTTCGCAATTATCATCGTTATTATTATAACCGCTCATTCAGCCGATTACAAATACTCCAATTGAAAAAATTGTTACAAAATCTCAACTGTTAAGTGCAGATACCAGACTAATTCTAATTCTACACTAACGTATTCCTGATGCAAAGATCAAATTAATGAAATTTCCAATACAATAGCATAAATATTGAACGTTCAAATTTATGTAATTAGTCGCAGAAAAAAATGCTACAAATTTTCATTATCTACTAGCAATAATATCTATACGTGACAGTCTGCGATAATACATTTCATTTAACACTAGATTTCATCAAGGTAGTAGAAATAACTTGCCCAGCATTTTCTAAAAATGTTAGTGAAATTTGGAATGCTGTTTCTATTTTAATTATTTACGTCTATCCTGAAGAATCGAAGAGACAGAATCAATCAAGATTTTTACCCCTTCATTTATTTCATTTGGATATTTTTATTTGACAATTTTAAATACATGGTAGTAATCATCTGTATATTTAGTATTAAACATAATAATACTTTTCATTTAACAATAGATCTACCAGGGTGATCATCAAAATGACTTGCTCAGAATTTTTTGAAAATGTTTCTGAGTATTTCTGTTTCAATTTTCTACATCTATCCTGAAGGCTGCAAGTGATTAAATCAATCAAGATTTTTTATCCCCTCATTTAGTTCATTTAGATATTTATATTTGACAATTTCAAATATACAGAAGTAATCATCAGTAGATCTAGTATTAAACACAATAATACTTTTCATTTAACAATAGATCTACCAGGCTGATCATCAAAATGACTTGCCCAGGATTTTTTGAAAATTTTTCTGAATATTTCTGTTTCAATTTTCTACATCTATCCTGAAGGCTGTAAGCGATTAAATCAACCAAGACCTTTTACCCCCTCATTTAGTTCATTTAGAAATTTATATTTGACAATTTTAAATATACAGAAGTAATCATCAGTAGATCTAGTATTAAACACAATAATACTTTTCATTTAACAATAGATCTACCAGGGTGATCATCAAAATGACTTGCTCAGAATTTTTTGAAAATGTTTCTGAGTATTTCTGTTTCAATTTTCTACATCTATCCTGAAGGCTGCAAGTGATTAAATCAATCAAGACCTTTTACCCCCTCATTTATTTCATTTAGATATTTTTATTTGACAATTTTAAATATATAGAAGTAATCATCCGTAGATCTAGTATTAAACACAATAATACTTTTCATTTAACAATAGATCTACCAGGGTGATCATCAAAATGACTTGCCCAGAATTTTTTAAAAATGTTTCTGAATATTTCTGTTTCAATTTTCTACATCTACCCTGAAGGCTGCAAGTGATTAAATCAATCAAGATTTTTTACCCTCTCATTTATTTCATTTAGATATTTATATTTTACAATTTTAAATATATTAAATTAATCATCAGTAGATCTAGTATTAACACTAGATTTACGGAGCCAATTTGGCTCATTCAAAATTCAACTATTATATGTATAATATATTAGTTGGTTAATTTTTTAATAATAAATCCTTCATATAAATTGATTTGAAACTATTTTCTTTGCAAAAAAACTTCTTGTATGAGTTAAATTGGCTCGCTTCACAAAAATAGGTATATCAACATCCGTAAATCTAGTGTTAAATAATCAAACATTCGATTGCAGGGTTGCAGCACATGCGTTGCGCAACCCCAAAAAGCAATCGAAAGTCCAAGTAACGCCAAATTAGGCTAGAATGTCCAGATTGCACAGGTTCCGTAAGACTAATGCTGCTATTTAAGTGTAAGCACTTGTCCGGAACACGTTTCGCTCTGACCCCTTGCGATATACGGAGCACGGATGACGATGAGGTTGATTTCTAGGCCGAGGACACGATCTGCGTACATATACGAAGCCATTCGCGAAAATGACGGTATCACCGATCGCATACAGATCCAACAACCCGATCCTTCGTAGAAACAGAGGAGAATCGTGCAATCGAGCAAATCGACGATATTATTGCAGATCCCTTTCGCAGGTTCAACCTCCCCCTTCTGCTCTCGTCGACTGGATGATCTACAGCGTGCGATTGCATATCGGTGTATTATAAATTTCTTTCATCGTGTACACGCTGCAAATTGGAACAACCATATGACATATTGATTTCCATCGAAATTATCCCACCATATCGACACTTTGATGACGATACCGAGGAATTCTTCTGGAAAGACACTTCGACTCGTTTGAGACCAACTTTCAAACCTGCGTTACATTCGCTTTTTTGCCAAGTAAAGTAAACGGACCGTCGTGGCAGTACATCATGCAGTTCCGTTCAATGATTCGATCTCATCGTCAGATAAATGTGTAGATTTTGTATCTCCAAGTACACTCATGGAATCTCTATCCATTTTTTTTTTTTCGTCTCCTCTGCATCGATGTACATCGTGACGTTCACGAAATATTCCTTCTAACACCTACAACGATCTCACACTGATTGCTGAAAGAACGTTGCTAAATCGACGATTTATTATTGCTCGTGTAGCAATAATGTGTAGAGGATGGCGGTGAGCCACAGTTGCTGACTGAGATGCACCGTGTATGACAACGTTGCGGTAATATGAATAGTTGGCCCAGATTCGGATGTATTTATCGCCGGGTTAACCATTGATTGGACGTTGCAACAGTAGCTATTGTGTGCTACAAGTATTCGATACTTTGCTGGACTACTGATCACTTAACGTCGCCGTATAACGAAGGGAAGCTCGAGCTTTTCCACGGACGATTTACGATCTGTCTGACATTTGAATTAACAAAATCAATTTCTCATTAGCACGGTAAAGGTTAACGCTAATCGTGCATTTAGTTGAATTTTATAGATGCACTGCTCGCTCTGATATTAATTGCTCCGTAGTATGGTAATTACTTAAACACGTGGGAGTATGCCTCCTTTACAAACATGTATAACTTACTAGCTGAAAGCTCCCGTGCTTCGCTACGGTTTAATCGAAACTAAAAAAAAACCTTAAAATTTCGAATTTTGAAAAATTCTTTCTTAGTGGGTGCTTATACCCTAGAAGGAACGCTCATGCAAAATTTAAGTTTCTAGGTCAAGTAGTTTCGGCTCTGCGTTGATGAGTTTGGCCCATACTTTAACCCCCCAAACCCCCTCTAAAATTTCGAATTTTTCAAAACCCTTTCTTAGTGAGCACCTAAGACCCAAGGAGAAGGTATGTTCCAAATTTCATTGCAATCCGTTCTGTGGTTTTTGAGATTTCGTGATGAGTGAGTGAGTGAGTGAGTGAGTCAGTCAGTGGTATTTGAGCTTTATATATAAGATTTACCGATTGGAACAAACAATTGATCTAACACCGTTCGAATTACCCAATAAAACTCGTATAATCCTTAACATTATCATAATACCAAAACTATAAAACAATTACCCAATTTCCCTCAATAATTCATTAAAAATTCCACTTTACACGGAAGTATTGCTCAACAAAAATTCCTCTCCTCCTATCCTTCATAATTCTCTTCGCAACTTCCATCACCAACGCTACATAATACATATCCTTATTCGACAGAAGCTAATCTCCTAAAATGAACCGTACAATTATCCCCACCGTGTCTCTACCATGTCTACATGAAATAAACGTACCGAAGTGCATCGAAAAATTCTTCATCCTCGGCATGCAACAACCGACTTGTTATTACCCATCCGAAGGCTTTCACACTCAACAGCCTCATCTTAAAACCTTACCTACAGCAACAATATACACCTACATCGATAGCACATAGTAATTTGTTTCGGCATCGTGAAAATCCAGTCTCTACATGATACACAACCGCTTCGTCCTATTCTAAGAAAGCACGAAAAGTTCACGTTCCCTTGTTTCGACTTACCGGTGATTTCCATAACACGCAGAGGACGAAGAATACGTGGAAGGGAGAATAGGTTGGTGCAGGGTAGGAAAAAGCGAAAGTCACGTCAGACCAATCGGAGACGAGGTATACGAAGCATTGTGCGCATCTATGCCCTAGATAATTAATATCCGTGGTCGGTCGTTTTCTGCGGCTATGCAGCGAATCGCGCCTTCGTCTCCTACGCTGGATTGCCACACGTTGCCGAGCTAATTGATTAAAGGGATCATCATTATTACGACTCCGAGTAGAATGCACCATTGACTGGAGAATGAACGATATACATGCTTTCTTTGTATGAGTACACGGCGAGATACGTTTTGTAATATATGATTTTTCTGTCCCTTTGTCTTTGCTTGGAATTGACGAGGGAAGATGAATGTCCTTGCTGATGTTCCTGTGTTCACTGTTGTGTTGGAGGATCTGGAAATTGATCGTTTCTGTGAGATATCGAGGAAGAGATGGAAAAAATGTATTCATTGCTCGTTCCGTGCAAAACTTCTTGTCGGTTAAGTGGCTGAAGTAATGTTATGGAAGGCTTTTTTTATGTGCTGTTAATGAGTACTTAACGCTTGGAAGTTAATTATGCGTTGTGGCGAATGAAACGGGACAAATGGCTGATGTGAGGTGGAAACGTTGAAGTGTCATTTGGTGGAAATAGTTGTGAGATTCGCATCGATGCATTGGGAGTTCTGGGTTCTATGAGTGGAAGGGGTAATTGTGATTAAAGGGGAGACAATTTTTTTATTGCTCTTAGAATTACATAGGCTAGTGTATGTAACAGATTCGGTAATTATACGTGAACAAATTTTAATTTTAATAGTGATGAGAGAATTTTTGGAATTTTTAAAATTTCTCGGTTATTCAATTATAAAAAATTATTGAGCGACGGCTCTGAACAATAAGTAGCTAAAAAAAATTTTTTTATACCTTATAAATTTTCACAACAATTTTTTACCTGACCCAATGATTCTAACATCTTCATAATTCTTCATATCACGTGAAAGTATCTAACGACAATCATCTTTTGATCTGCGAGATGTAGAAATATATATTGGCTTGGCAAGAAAGTAATTTCGGTTTTGTAGCGTGAAATGGAACTTAATTTTTTTTAACAAAGTATTTTTTCGATGACCTTTTGCCGTCGTTTTGACAAATTCGTGATTCCGTTTTTATAGAAATACTGGCCCATATCAACAAAAAACTGAACCCAATGCAATTTTAGGCTATCATCGCCATTGAAGGTTTTACCATTCAAAAAGTTTTGCAAGCTGAAAAATAAATGGTAATCTAATGGTGTCATATCAGGGTTTACATGGAGGCTGTGACATCACTTCCCAACCAAGCTTAGATTTTGCAAAAAATAACAAAGTAAAACATATCAGAAATGTTCGTTTTTCACTCTATGTTAAAATTCTCTTAAACAAACAATTACAAACAAAATAAAGCGCAATTTGTTTCTAAGCCAAGTCAAAAGTTTCACAAATTTCGATTGTTAGAAGAAAAAAGTCCTAACATTGTCAGAAATCATTGAGAACAAACGTAACGCTGGCTCTCATCAAAAACCGAAATTACTTTCTTGCCGACTCAATATGTATAAAGAAAGAACAAATCCCACATTTTCGCGGAGCCGGGGCTTAATGTGTTAAACAATTGTAGTCCTGAATGTTGTTAGTAATGCGTATTAATGAGTTGATGGGATATTAGAGAGTAAAACACAAAGGGAACACGTTAGACTCACATGAAGGAAAATGCTGAATTATGTATCTATCATAAAATACACGACTCGTCAAATATGCAAAAATGAATAATGTAGTTTTTATAACATACATATATTTTAATCAAATTTACTACGTCTTTCACATGTGCCATTTCAGATTTTGCATCAATTATGCAGTATCTTAATTAAAGCATTTTCTGCTGTAAACACAAGTACCCGGTATGCACATTTTAATCAACCTATTTTTGTTGAAATGAGATTACCATCATGATGTATGTAATTAATTAAAATTTCAATTTGCGCTGACTTGGTTAAAAATTTTGTACTAAATAACTGCGAGCAGCATTGAATTCTGTTCCTTCATTTCCCAGTAATTGTAATTAAAATTCATATAGAAATTTTCATCAGAATTTTATAATCTCTGGGGTAGAAATTGAAAAAATAATCAACAATAAATCGGCCACGTAAGTATAACATAGATAATACTTATCGTAGTGTTTATGGGGTTAAAAATGGTCCCTATATGTAATTAACTGCTACCTATATGTAATTAAGTGCTACTCGTGACGCGATAAATGGAATAGTCAATTTTGAAATACTCTGAAAAGTATTTGATTACAAATATCAGTGGGCCCTGATAAAATAAAATAAATTCTACGCTATTCATTACGTTAAGTCATTTACTATATCCGAAATTACGAGCTAGATTGTTATTTTAGTAATTAATTCAGAGTCATTGCAAATTAAGTCACAAAAGAAATGGCACGGCAAGGGGTTAATATGATCTATTCCAATTTTCTACATTTAACCCCTTCCCTTACAATCTTTTTTGTGACCGAACGCGCAATAACTCAGAATTAATTGTTGAAATAACAATCTATTACTGATTTCTGATAAGTTAACGTAATATTAATAGCATAGAACTAATATCATGGTCCCCTGACCTAATGATATTTTCGATTTAATAGTTTTTGAGGAAATTAAAAATTTTCTATTTCATTTACTGCGTCACGTGTGACATACGTCATTGTAAGGCAAGGGGTTAAGAAACATATACAGCTAATTTTCTCAACACGTCTCCAGTCATTGGAGGAAGTTCGAAGAAATTTGAGAAAGTAAATGCCGACAAGCGTGCAAGTTCTTCTACTATGTAATTACATGCATTACTGTATGATTTATGTTAATTAAAGTACATTGTGTTGATTTCAAGAGCATTTGAAATTATTCTATGGTAATTGCATACAGTGTACGTGCTGCATGCCGTACAACTGCACACATTTGCACGTCATTTCATGATAAGACAAGGTAAATGCAGGAAACTGTTAACTGTACACCTATTACCGTTGTCAGCGAGATCTTGAGTTTTACTATTCTGCGTCTGTTTGTCGAGATTATCTTTAGACTACTCAACCGTTTATCGTAATAAGTTAATGTCGAATAATTGATCATAATTCGATGGTATTCTTCGAATTACTTAATCTTCTGGAATTAATTATCTATTAAATTATCTAGAGTTCTTATATTCTTATCAAATTCCCTAGACTCTTTGAATCCTCATTAAATTAATTGATCGTCTTGGTTTAATTAATTATTAAATTGCAGATGCTACTTATCGCTTATCAATTTACGCAGATTACCAAAGACAGTGTGACCTTTTTCTTATTTCCTTGCATAATTTATCATTTATATGAATTTCATATTGGTACAAATTAATTCTTTTGCAAAATACATCTCTTACGGTGTTAATTATTATTCTATAGCATTTGTAAAGTATCGCCATGTATGCAGGAAAGTTAATTCAGGTAGTGTAATCGAGCGAAGGTCTTCTATAATTAAATGTTTCATATTCGTGTATTCGATCGCAGAATATGACCCAAGAACCGTTTAAAAAATTCTTTCTGCTCATCCTTTTACTTCGCTGGCCTTGTCTGAGTTCCTCACCGTCACAACAAAAAACTTTAATTTCCCCCGAAGGAACTCACACGTTTCATGGAGTCCGAAATACTTCGTTCTCCTCTTTGGAATTTTAACAGCAAAAAAATAATGATTACAAGAACATTTTTAAATCTGTCATTGCATCACACAATACCTCTCACCGTTTATCTCTCCTTTTAAAAATATTCATCGATCTCTGCTTCCAGATAATTCCAAAAAAAAGTATTCAATTTCACTTCCTACAAAACGAACGTTCTATCAACGTCTGATAAAATTAACCCTTTGAGGACGGAGGCATTTTTGAATATCGAGAAACAATCAATTATTTAGCGATGAAAAAACATTTTTTCATCGAAAAGACAGTCTGTTAATGTATACAAGTTGAAATTTACTCTTTGTAAAATAATATTTCAACGACTATATTTTCATTTTTCAACTCTAACCGTTTATATATGCACCGACAAACTATAACCAATTTTTTTCTCAGGGCGGATATATTCGCCCGTCGTCCTCAAAGGGTTAACACTTTACTGACCGGTAGCCGATTAATCGGCTTTTCAGGTCCAACTCTTTTGGACTTTTAACTTATTAATTAGTCCCGACGGCAATTACTAAATTATTATTTTTCATTGCGTTTAACTGTGCGAAGGACTCAGTGAAGAAACTTTGTAATTTTTTAAGAGATAGATCAGGAAAATATTTGCGTGCAAGTGATCGATCAGAAATGGGTAGGATGTTAAAAAATATCGGTAGGTAAAGTGTTAAAATAAGACGGTGCTCTTAAAACATGAAAGACCATGCAATTTTTATCATCGTCCCTTTTACCTCGATATAAATCCAAGTGGGAGAGCTTTGAGATTGAGATCATGACCTCTTAAAATATATCGACGAAAATGGCAGGTTCGCGATTCCTTTCCGCAGGGTCAGCACGATCAGTCGGATCTTTTCGCAATTTTAAACTGCCGTATGACAGTCGGTCGCGGAATTACGAGGAACATCAATTAATGCGAAAGGTCGGACTCTCGTCATAATAGCGATCGCTTAGGGCCATAGAACGAAAACGTCAGGATGATTTATTCAGGTCGATGAGCGAAGTAACTCGAAATAGCACGATGTGCATCGACCTTCCCTCTGTCCGCTCTTTCATCCCATCCACCTACATTCGTCTCCTTGCCATTCTTTTTAAACGTACACGATCTACATCGAGTCGGCTATTACGCCATCATGACGATCAGGACGTTGTCATCAGCAGATGGAAAGCTCTCGTAATTAACATCTTCTGGGTTGGTGATGTATACATGCATTTTTACACTTTATGTAACAACTCATCTTTGAGACGGCTAAGAAATATTTATAATTGTAATTTCTCAATTTTATGGTATGAATAAATGATTTTTTTAAACACTAATCGTGCCATGAGTGATCGATAGATTCAACGGAATGCAAATATATAATCTTTGTTACTATCAACTAACAAGTATTTTTTGCACCGTTTCTTATATTATATTTTCAATCTCCTGCATTTCATTAAGAAATTTATTATCTTCAAAGCCAGTCACGTGGTTAGTGTTAAATGATAGATTCTTCCATTATAACTACTAATTTTTAAGATGACTAAGAAATGTTTGTAAATTGAATTTCTCAATTTTATGGTATGAATAAATGATCTTTTTTAACGGTAATCGTACTATGAACGGTTAAATGATAGATTCAACGGAATGCAAATATATAATCTTTGTTATTATCAACTAACAAGTATTTTTTGCACCGTTTCTTATATTATATTTTCAATCTCCTGCATTTCTTTAAGAAATTTATTATCTTCAAAGCCAGTCACGTGGTTAGTGTTAAATGATAGATTCTTCCATTATAACTACTAATTTTTAAAATGAGTAAGAAATGTTTGTAAATTTTATTTTTCAATTCTATGGTATGAATAAATGATCTTTTTTAACGGTAATCGTACCATGAACGGTTAAATGACAAATTCAACGGCGTGGAAATATATAATGTTTGGTATTATCAAGTAACAACTACTTTTTACATTGTTTCCTATATTATATTTTCAATTTGCTGCATTCCTGCCGAAAATTTGTTATATTTATTTTATTGCCGGTCAAATGATCTGCTACGGTAAGTATCGGTACAGTTTATAATAACTGTACACTAATAACTGTATATACACTATATAAAGTATCGGTACTTTTTGAACTTTTTAAAATGACGAAGAAATATTTGTAAATTTATCTTTTTAATTTTATTATATTTATATTTTTAAATACTCATTGTACCGTGAATGATTGAATGATAGATTTCACGGTATGCAAATACATAAGTGATCTTTAGTACCATCAAGTAACCACTATTTTTTGCATTGTTTTCTATATTATATATTCAATCTCCTGCATTTGTTTTGAAAATTAATTTTTTTTTATTTTATAGTCAGTTAAATGACCTTTTATGGCAATATTTAATAGGTAAGTATATATAAAGTCTCAATACGGTGAGTGTTAAGTAAACGATTTTTCTATTATAATTGCTAATTATTAAAATGACTAATTGCAAGAACTATTTGTAAATTTAAACTCTTAATTGTATAGTATGACTAAATGATTTTTCAACAATAGATTCTTTTATTATAAGTCTGTAATGAAACAATGGTGTGAAAGTTGTTTCGTTTCTTTCCCTTTAAAACTGAAATATTTAAAGTGTAAGATGAGTCTCTTGGGTGTAGTAATACTGTATGCGGTTTGTTATCTAATGATTACCAAGGAACACCTTTTCCGTGCGAATCCAAGCAGTCGAAGGTGGTGGTTTTCTTGTCTGAATTATGTAAAAACGTTTTTTTAAATTTCTCACTTTTGTAATTTCTACACAGCAAGGTACAAATTATGCAAATAGTGAAGATTTCAAGAAAACATAAATATAGTAGCTCCTATGTATCTACAATTGGAACTTTCAGTGTACCTTTTCTCTCTCATATTATAAATTCTATTAGATACATGCTGCAATATAATAAGGTAACAAGTTAATTACTTTTCTTGAACATCGAGTAAAAAATAAATATCTCTCTTGCTTTTTTATTATATTAACACCGATATTTTTATCTTACATTACTGTAATAACCGAGGGTTCAATATACCACGCTGTAAAAGAAACTTTTTTTTACTCTTGCAAAAATGCCAATATGTCTATGACGGGATTCATTTCCGGAATGGAATTAATTTATTATTATAATAATATGAGAAGTTGGTATACTGAGTTTTATTAAACATAAATGCGTCGAGACCATAAACTACTTTAATGTTTCCTAGGTCAACCGAGAAAGGGTCAGAGGCTACAAGTGGCTCGTGAGCTACAGGTTGTGTACAGGGTGTTTCAAAAGTTGTTGTCATGGCTTTCAAGGGTTGTTCTAAACCCTTAGAACGATAAAGATTTGCGAAAAAAACCGCCATGAAATTTATATTATTGGGCCATCGCATTCCTCTCGTTACGTAGGTAAAATATCTGACATTGAGAAGAACGATGGGTCAAAATCGAACAGTTCTTACTCAAATTAACTTTTAATTGTGTTTTCGCAATTGAATTTTAGCTTTCTTTAAAATTCCTCTTTCTAAATGTCGCCTTTGTCTTCGTTGAAAACAGAACCTCAGCGCCAATTTTTATTAAATTCACCTTAGAAATACCTCTCGAAGAAACATTTAATGTGTATTTCTTCTTATCGGCCCCTTTCTGTATTAAGGGGGTGCAAGTAACTCCTTTTGCAAAGAAATTCATTTATGTAATTTTTCAGAGGCTACGAAGATGTCAACGATCGACGTTGTCAGGTTTCTCCTAGGGAGAGGAAAATAAACACAAACACTTGCACTTTCCTTGCTAGTGCGGTGACCCAGTCCTCCATTTTCTAATTTCTTATGGCACCAGCAAGAATAACTGTGTGTTTCTTTCCAAATGGTTTAGGAGACCTAGAAGCCTGACTAATTCAGCTAAAATTTAAGCAGCAAGACACAATTAAAACTTAATTTACATGAGAACTGTTCATTTTTGACCCATGATAGCCCCAATTTGCTACCCTTTCGTGAATTTTGCGTCGAATTTCTTTTTCGCAAATCTCCGTCGATGCAAGGGTGTAGAACAACCCCTGAACGCCATGACAACACTTTTGAAACGCCGTGTACCTCTCACGTTTTAATTTCTACGAACATTTCACTCTCACCATTTTTGTCCATATCTTATGGTAAATTAGAATTCTATACCATTGAATATCCTCGTGTTCTACATTAAGATATGTCGTGAAATTGAAAATCTAATTAGAGGTAATTTTTAGTTTAAAAATGTGCGTTTTATCTCGTACATGGAAAACTGTAAATTATTTGATGTGAAAACTACAAATTTTAATTAAAGATTGTTACTTTATGAAATTAGTTGTTTAAATCAAATAGCACTGGTAAGAATACTTAAGTAGAGTGATTCTGAACCATCGATATTGAGTTCAAGAGTGAAAGTAATATGTTTCTCTGTTTGCTCGAATTATTAGTTGAAATAAAAATAATGTCGGTTTTTTAGTATTTTTTATATACGAATTGAATGTCTGTTAGTTGATAAATTATTTGTATATTTAACTAATGTGAGATTCTGTTTTTGTTTCTTCAAGATGTTATCGTAATTGGCTCGCGTTACTGGTTTCAAATAAATATTAGCATCGCAGGAGAAAGGAAATTTCCCTGACACAAATGACGCTGCATCTTCGCGAATTGGTGCATTTCCTTTACTCTGCGCTACCAACGTTCGTATGCACATGTAATCTTAACGTTTTTATATTCAACTTTCATTTAATATAAATTAGTTTTTCTTTTTCAAATTTCCGTTCGGAAATTTCCAATTCGACCAATTCGGAAATTTACAAACTATTGGACTATTATAAATTAACGAGTGAATATATCGAGGGAAACATTCTCTTTTGGGTATATTTTTTTGTGAAAAAAAATTTAGATGTAATAGGAAAAAACGAAGCTGTAATGTCATTCGACAAAGTTAAAAATAAAGTAACATTAAGATAGGCAGAACTTGTTGAAAACACAGTCTAAAGTTAACTTTGTTTCAATTAGGAAAATAATTTACAAATTCCCTGATGCCTTCACAAGTTTAAAACTTTCTTTATTGCTTTGGATTTTGCTTTTCAATACAATTAGAGCAAGGTATCAGCTAATGTCATTAAACTTCTTAAAACTAAACTTCCCACTTTGACAAAATAATTTTCATTATTCTATCAAAGGTGAGAAACGAAATCGTCCTCAGAATTTATTAAAAAAACCGTAAAATATTTTTCTAAAAACTATTCCAATAATAATGGCACAATTCTCACCGAAAATTGATATAAATGAATAAAAAATACGTTGCAATTCACAAGTATGAATGTTGGACTTAAAAAGAAACTACAAAATATGGAAAACTAATAGTTCTAGGCTTTCACCGAAGTATCGCTCAAGTAAACGTTACTTAGATGTCACTTTCTTTCGCAGCTGTAAATATGAACATTAAAAAGTTGAAAAGGTTGCGTACAAAATAGGAAGTAGCCATTTATAAACAAGAAACGTATAAAACAATGCAGAATATTTTCTCCAAATATATCATACGAGAAAATCTTACGAAAATATTTTTTGCAGAAACGTAAATTCGTTATTTTCATAATTCGCATTATCCTTGGCGTAATATTACATACTTATTGTTAGGTGTGTGCTACTTAACTAAAAAGACATGAAGAAGATAATATCCGACGTACGTTACGGAAGGAAAAGTAATTACGCAAGCCGTTGTTTTTCACGAAACAATTAGGAAATGTGCGATGCAGTTACGCGGTCTTGAAAGAAGTGCAGGAAAGTAATGCAATCTTCTGCTTTCTACAAAGAATATTCTTCTTTATACTCATTTAAGCTATTAGATCATTTATTGCATCATAATTCAACGAATACTAATGCAATCGCAATGAGGCTATAAAATCGAGATTCATCTTTCACTCTCGGAAATTAACTACAACGGGATTACCGGAAAACATTTTGAGCGGTTAAACATTTTGATTAACGATTCTCTATTTTTATTTCATCATATTTTTATTTATTGTTCAATAATAACTTCGAACTTTCACATTATTCGTGCTAGTAATTTATATATTACAAAAGAAATGAACTGGATACTGTTTAGTTAAAATGAGATTTCACGTTTAAATTTTCCAAACAAAAAAACTACCCCTTGGATTTATGGTATTACATTGCCCCTCGATTCTCAAGGAGGGTGCGATTTAAAAGTCCAAACATCATCATGGTTCTCTCACTGCAATCTTATCTTGATTAACGACTCTTCATTATTTTCTCATTTTTTCCTTTATTATCTCATAATTTAAATCTTTCCATTATTTGTACAAATAATAAATCCACTAAATATGTAAAAAAAAATCTGCAAACTCTAAGAACAGTTAAATCTCACCTCGAAGATTTTCCAATCAAAAACTATCCCCATGAATCTACAGTATTCCACCTTGTCTTTTCAACAAGGGTGGAATTTAAAAATTCAAACATCGTCATGGTTCTCTCAATTCAATCTTGATTAACAACTCTTCATTATCTCCTCATTTTTTTCTCTAGCATCTCGCAATTTAAATCTTTCCATAATTTCTACAAATAATAGATCTACTAAACATCTAAAAAGAATATCTGCAAATTCTAAGCACAATCAAATCTCACCTCTGAAATTTTTCAATAAAAAATCCACCCCAATGAATCTACAGTATTCCACCTTGTCTTTTCGATAAGGGTGGAATTTAAAAGTCCAAACATCGTCATCGTTCTTTCAATTCAATCTTAATCAACACTAAAAATACCAAACCCGTCAAAATGACCGGTGCACAATTTTTCAAAAAAATTCTCCAAGTTTATATAACAATCATAGAATAAATATTCTACGTCTATATCAATAAACGTAAATCATCCAATCGATCAAATTTTCCGCCGCTTGATTCCCCCTTTGTCAAAGTACTTATTAAATTTATTAAAATATGTTAATTATCCGCCGGTAGTTTTAATATTAACGACTTTTCATTACTCCCTAATTTTTTTCTTTATCATCTCACAATTTGAATCTTTCCATTATTTCTACAAACAATAAATCTATTAAATATCTAAAAAAAAAAAATCTGCAAACTCTAAGCACAGATCTTACTTCGAAAACTTTTTATTTAAAAAAAAAAACATTCCCATGTTTCTACAGTTTTAGATCCACCTTGTCTTTTCTACAAGGTTACGATTTAAAAGTTAAAATATCAGTATACTATGTTCGAATCTTCTTCCCTGCATTCTCGGTGGTACATTCAAGTGGAAACTGTTTGCCGATTCAAACGTGTTTCGAGCCAACGAATAAAGAACGTCGTACTTTCTCCGGTGAGGAGACACTCTTGCATCGATGGTTGAAGATCGGATAGAGAAAGCACATGATAATTGATCGCAAATACGAGGATGCATACAGTGGAGACAGGTTGTGCAGTAACGATGAAATCGTCGATGCAACGGCTTCTCCGTAATTCAACAATGCGTTTGGTTTCTGTTGAATTTCCGGGTAACGCTGCCTCCTGGTTGGAATGGAAGGATCATCCTAGGCGTGGACAGTTTCGCATTCCCTATGGTATTGTATACCGGAATGTGATGTATAACAATATGTGTACAGTGTATCCCATTAAATTATAGCACTCATGAGAGACATTCGAGAAATGTTTGACGTTGATTTCAACAGAAGTTTGATAAAATTAAGAGAACACAAAGAAGTAAAAACTGAAGGAAAATAATATGAAAAAAATGAAGATAAAAGGGAAGGTGAGAGGTAAAAAAGAAGTGGAAAAATTAGGAGACTGTGATGTTTTTTTTTTGCTGCCATGGGGCGAAATTAAAGGGGACAATATTTCATAAAGTTTTATCTTCTTTCGTGCTACTTTTTATGTCATTGTTGATGGGAATAATTTAAATTTTGTTAAGAGTTTCATAATTTTTCAAGCAGGTTAATGCAGTGCATTTTTTTAACACTAGAACTACCGGCCTCAAATCTATCATATTTTAATAAATTAAATAAATACTTTAGGAAACGAGAAATCGAAAGGTGGAAAGGATGATTAATTCAGTAATTTATTAGGGGTACCGAAAACTAATGAAAATTGGATTTCACTCTGCTTAGAGTTTGCAGATTTTTTTTTTTAGAAATTTAGTAGATTTATTATTTGTAGAAATAATGGAAAGATTCAAATTGTGAGATGATAAAGAAACAAATGAGGAAGTAATGAAAAGTCGTTAATATTAAAACTACCGGCGGATAATTAACATATTTTAATAAATTAAATAAGTACTTCGAAAAAGGGGGAAACAAGCGGCGGAAAATTTGATCGATTGGGTGTTCTATGTTTATTGATATGGACGTAGATTATTTATTCTATGACTCTTATGTAAACTTGGAGAATTTTTTGAAAAAATTGTGTACCAGTCATTTTGACTGGTTTGGTAGTTCTAGTGTTAAATAAGGAATGATAATTATAAGGGGACTATTGTTTAATTTATGGATATTAGAGACAAATTTTCTTAAGGAAAGCGGTAATAGGGATAAAAAAAATTAATAATTATTTTAATAAGTTTGAAATTGAGTTAAAGGTTGTATTTCCTTGAGTTTAATTTGAACGACGCTAGGTGTATTATCAGTGAAATCTTCTTCGTTATTAATTTGTTATCGTAGAAAGGAGTTTCATAACGAGGGAGAATTTAAAGTGGATATCCATATATAGTGTGAAGAATTACGATGTTGGAACAATTCGAACATTTTAATGAAGTTGATTCGAGATGGCAGCTGGAAGCTTCTACTTCTAAAGTAGGATAGAATATTGGAATACCAAAGTTACAAGTTTGTTCGCAACGCTGCTTCGTGATAGTATTGCGCTGTGCTCGTAAAAAATGCAAACGATGACGTACAAGGTTTGAAGATCATAAAATCCGTTCTGCTGACAAATTTATGCTTCAGAATGGCGGAAAGAAATTAATTTATTGTATGAAAAATCTATTGTAAATTTATTGTATAAAAATTTATTCATAGTTCAGATCTTGTACAATAATAGTAAGCTTCTATCTTTAATTTACTGTTTTCAATACTACGCCTCCGCAAATGTCATTTGCCAATTTCATAAACCGAAATCATATTACCATATATCTGTAAATTGATCTCCAGATTAAACGACTTAGTGTAATGATCTCCTCCGAAATTAATCAAGCTTCATGACGTTTATAATTATCTAATATATCTAGTAGTTTCAAACAAGATTTGTTTCCTCATTTAGACAGATTTCTACATAAAGTCTAAATAAAACCTAATATAAATTCTGATATAGCACTGGAAACAAGTACTAAAACCTCGAAATTATTTTCAGAACGAGCATAATTGTCCATAAAGCTGCAGTATATAAATAATTACAATCATACGAAACTTATAAATTCCATCCCTCACACCCAATACAAAAAATCTCGAACAATTTACAACAATAATCCTCCACCTCATTACCCTATTAAACCGACCAATTTTCCACCCAACGTAAAATATCTCGTTAACCAAATTAATTCATTACCCACCATGATAAAATTACCTCCAACAATTCCGCTCCACCCACACAAACCAAAATACCACCCACGACAATTCTCACCGCCAACGCACCATCAAATTCCACCCACCAACCCCATCGAAAACACCTCTAAAACTTCCTCTCATAAATATCGAATAAAATTCAGATCAATAACTATGACATAAAATACCTTCAACCCCGCCCTTCATACCGCTCATATAAACTTCCTCACAATTACATAGAGAATACCACCCTCGCACTTTTCTCCCACGAAATCGTCGACCTAAGGCCAAGAAACAATTGCCACGAAACAAGAGTCAAGACTCTTTTCCAAGCGAATGTCAGGTTCGATCGGTTTTACCGGTGTTACGTGCTTAAATTGCCACCGGGTGAATTTCATAATCGGCGATGTTCCCGGGGTCGATGCGAGGGAGGTCGTCGTCGCCGTGCACCCCGGGTGCAGCAGCGTGTTTCTAACGGCGGTAGAAGAGGAGAGGCTCGTGGGCGTGGTATAAAGGGGTGGAAGGCGTGGTTAGACAGGATCAATAAAACCACCCCCGTTAATAGTCGAGACAGGAGGATGCGGAGGTGAACCAGTGGGGGTGGAAGGAGAACGGAGCACCTCCGAAAAGTGCTTTCGACGTCGGCATAGTCGACGGTGCGAGGAGCGAAGGGTGATACGAGCGGGTGCATGGACTCTGCCAAACCACCATCGATCCCTCCGGTTTGTCCCTCTTCGCCCTCCAACCCTCCCATCCACTTCCTCTCGTCAAAAGTACCATGGCCTCTGGAATTACGTAGGAGATTTCACTCGGAACACGCAGTCACGGAAACGGTTTCCACGCAGTACGTGGGAATTACTGATTTTGTGAATGGATTTTTCAAGTATGGACTGTTGTTCGATGGAGGTGTTTTTATTTATTGCTGATATCATTTGATAATGCGATGTATTGGTAACATGAAATAGAGGATGGTAGTTTTGTTAGGGAGGTATTGAGGCTTGTGGAATTGGATTGGTTTTTGTTCAATGGTTGGATTTTATGATTTATTGATATTGTTTCAAGGGAGGGAAGTTATTGTGGAAGAAGTCTTTGGATTAGATTTTTTGTGAATTTGAAGTTTGGATAATGGGTGATTTAACCCTTTTAGTGCCGGACGACGATATATCGTCGTTATTGATAGTGCTAACACTGGGCACCGTAGTGTTATTATTCAGTTTCCAATACAATCTAAGTAATTTTAAGGAAGATAATTGCAAATATATAACTCATGCTTTATATTGCGTATTTTATATAAAACTATGGCCAAATGACTATAATTATTATTCGCATCTATATTTGTCATTAATTCAATCAATTTTTTCGATCGGCACTAAAAGGGTTAAAGGTGGAAGATATGTAGATTTTCATTGTTGTTTGTTAATACTAAAACTACCAAGGTGGTCAAAATGACTGTTTCCCATCTTTTCAAAAATTTTTTCAAGTCTATAGAAGAGTCATAGAGTAGATATTGTAAGTCTATTTTATGAAATATAAATCACTGAATTAATTATCTTCCCAACCTTGCAATTCCTCGTTTTCTGAAGTATTTATTTAATGGATTGAAATATAATAAATATAAGGGCAGTTCTAGTATTAATTAATGATGTTAAAAAATTAAAGAAAGTTGTTGAATTGAGTTCAAGATTGTATGATGAAGAATTGTAAATTATTAGATATCCTGAATGTCCAACTGACTTTGTTTTTTGTTATATTTGTGTCGGGTCACGCAATGGTCTTTGTTCTTATACAAAAAGCAATATAAACGGTAATTGAGATCGTCATGAAGACATGCTATGTAGACTCTCTCACTGGAATTTTTTTCGTAACGCTGAAGAGTTTCTCAATTTTTGTGAACCCTGACCTTTCCTCTGGCTCAACTAAAAGGTACGCGACACTGTCAATTTCTTTGTCACAGGACAAAAAGCAAATAAAGTGCTACCAATTTTAAAAATGCTGACTTACTCTTTCTCGAAGTAAATAATACAAATGTTCCGATATAATTTTTTTCATCCATCATGAAAAATCATTGTACTTAATATTCTTTGAAAAATGAGAAATAGCACAAGTAGAATACAAATAGGGTAGGAAAAGTCGATTTGATTGAACGATCACGCGAAAGCTTGTTTACGTCTTTGGCCAATCGTTTTTGCCGTTGGTATAAAAATATCACCGCTTAATATTTGACGTAAGAAATATCGATCTCAATATTCCTTGACCGTCTTCTTAGCACTTTAATCTTTTTATAACTGAATTGCCCCCTTGTGTTTAATCATCAGAATCGATTTCTGCTTCTGCATCTTTATTTCCTTCATTTTTAATAATTATAGGTCACTTCATTTGTAGAAATATTATATTGTCGTATAAATTTATTGCAAAAATGAAATTCAAATAACTCAAATTAATATTTGATTTTAATAAACTTTACAGGACGAAATATCGAAAAACTTTCTAACTCCGAAGTCATAGAGTGCTCAAATTACCGAAGCCCTCTTGAAACTGAAAGAGTAGCATGTTGAACATTAACTAATAAGGTCTTCCACTTGACTGCGATCTACCGTATCGAGGATCTTCGGATCATCGTATTTCTTCTTTTTAATTCTTTTGCAATCGGTACTCAGGAACGGACTCTGCATAAGATTTGAGTTAATGAATCATTCAACAGACTGCTTTCTCCTTGCTGTCTATACTAAATTGTTCCACGCTTAATTAATTTTACGCCGTACAGGAAAGCGTAATGTGCATTCTGCCTCTGTCGAAAATATTTTTAACAAATTTCACGAAACAACGAGATACATTTAAAAAAAATACAACATGGAGTGTGTTTTATTTTTTATCAATTTTATACTACATCATAAACGTGTTAGAATTTTTATTGTTAAAATTTAAGTACAGCGTGCCAAGTATTTATGTATTTCATTGTTAAAATAAAACACCAGGGAGTTACAATAATTTTCCATCCCTAAAATTACTATTTCATCATGTCTTGCACGTACCAAACATAGATCCCAAACATAGAACAATAGATCCAATAATGCTTAACACTTTACCAATTAGTAGCGTATCAATAGGCTTTTCGGACACAACTCTTGGATTTTTAACTTATTAATCGGTTGCCAGGGTAATTAACACTATCTTTATTAACTAAATGGATTTAACTACCGGCGTTAAATCCATTATATTTCAATGTATTAACCCATTAAGGACCAAGCAGTGAAATAACAGAAACATTTTAAATACGACTATTTATTTGTTCTAAGATTACATAAAATTAGATATAAATATAGCGGAATATATTCGAAATAAATATAATATGAAAATCATTTATGGAGGTTTTATTATCATAATACATTTTTAGATGTAAGGAAATCTATAAGTAAACATATTTTTTTTTGAGATCTTCCATAATGTTGCGTTAACGCAACCTTGGGCCTTAATGGGTTAAATAAGTACTTTGGAAAAATATCAATTAAGAGGTGAAAAACATAATCGATTTGAAAATCTGTATTTTATAAGATCAAAGTAGAATATCTGCTCTATGACTGTCCTATAAACTTGGAGAACTTTTGGAAAAAATTGGGAACGAGTTATTTTGACTTTTTTGGTACTGTCTCGTTTTCTCGTTTCTCTCCTCTACACACCATCTCGTTTTCGGAATTCTCAAACTCAATTCTTTAAAATGCACCCTTTGCATAGTCGTTTCCTTTAGGAGGTTTGGTTTTGGCATTCCAAAAACGACATGGTAGAAATAGGCGAATGGAAACGAGAGATTGCGCTGCTCATTAGCCATCTCTCAGTTGTCGGACTATAGTTCTAGTGTTAATAAATTGTTATTTATCATTGCAATTTACTGTGTCAAGGACTCAGTGCCCAGACTTTGCAATTTTCGAAGAAATAAGGTATCAGGGAAATATTTCTGGCCAAGTGACCGGTCAGAAGTGGACAGAGTGTCAAAAAAGAAGCGATTGGTAAAATGTTAACAAATGAATGGAAGAGATGAAGAGATAATAATTTTTTTCAAGGAAGATGAAGAATGTCTTGGTCAATTTTCTACAAATGGATGAGCTCGGTATAAATTCTAGCTTCTCAAGTGTATATATACGTGATACGGATCTAGATGACCATGACTCGTGTAGAATCGATTTCCTCTGGCCTCAAAACGACGCATATCATTTAAGAATAACACTACACTTGTTCACCGATCGATCCTATTTCCATCCTCATCTCTTCCTCGCGTTCCCTTTGACTTAGAGAGGGTGTTCGTTGAAGTCACGAAACGGCGCGGCAATGGACTCGAAAATTTTGAGTCATGTCACGTACTTACTTTGATACCTTTGGGATGACTCAACCCAGAGAGAGAAAAGGAGAAATGGACAGAGAGAGCTGCGAACGTAGACGATGAAGTGCAGACAGAAAAATAAAGGAAAGGGATGGAGAAGAATTTTGATTTCTCGGTGAAGCGCGAAAGTGAGACTTGTGAATAATTGTGCCGATGGTTATGAAACTTGTTTAAAATTTTAAAAAGTCAATTTATATTCTGGTGCATCAGTGTACATTACCATATGGTGGAATTGTTTTGTAGGAAGAATAAAATCTTGAACTGCTTGAGGATTACTTCAATACGTTGAACTCAGAGCAAACCACCCCCAAAATCAAACTCTGAATATCTTGAAACGAAGAATAAATTAGTTAATTTTGATGTTAATGAGATTTCAAATACAGGTGGCTCTCGACTTTCGTACAATTCACTATTTCGAATATTTTCTAAATTTAAAATTTTTTTAAAATTCTTCTCGCTTTTTGAAAAATGTTTGCTTTCATGCAGTCACTCCTATGAATTGCTGTAGCTTGCGCTCACTCATTGCCTATTAGAGGTTTTCTAACATTTTAATATAGTTTCTAGTATCACCTACTAGATGTTAGAGAATCTCAAGTTGTGATTTCAAAAAGTGTGCGTGCCATTTCTTTTCTGATTAAATGTGCAGTAACTCTGAATTAATTACTAAAATAATAATCCATCCCCTAATTTCGAATATAGTAAATGACTTAACGTAATATTGAATATTATAGAATTAATTTTATTTTAACAGAACCCATTGATATTTTTGATAGGACAATTTTTGGAGCACTTCAAAATTGACTATTCCATTTCTCTCGTTACGAGTAACACTCGTTATTGTACGGCAAGGGGTTAATATCGAATTTTTAATATTTTTCTTGTATCCTTCTCCTTTTGAATATTCAATGTACGAAAGTCGAGAGCCGACTGTTTGTTATGGCTAATGATAATGAATGACACAGAAAAATTCTATTATGTATCAGTAGTAACATAATTCACCCCTAAAACCTCTTGACATTGTTAACTTTTCACATTATCAATTCCAGAGCACGTATAATTCACGCAAAAAAGTTTGAATTCAATGGTACACAAAGAAAATGTTTGTACAATGAAACAATAGAAATTTGTTGTAAACTCAAAGTTCATTATGGAAAATACAGTATATGGCTTGAAAATCGATGAGTCACTGAGTTGGTTTGTCGTTATTCAAACTTTAAAAACGCGTTCGATTCAAGGCATGCGAAGTTCTATTCATATACACATACGGTGTATGTAACGATCCACGGTACTACACATTTACCATATAATTGATTTTCCTAACCATTCATAACGTATCCCCATCACGTATTCCCTTTTCGTCTTTCGATGCACGATTTGCCAGCTTCTTCTCATTTTTCGTTCAACTTTAAATCGTCGACAATTTCCTCGTTTTACAAGTTCGAAACGCCCGGTTATCCTATGGATTTACTAAACTCAATATTTTACGTTGGGATTTACGTTGCTGTGACGGAAAGTAAGATAATGGAATTAGGGCTGCTCGTCATTTTTCTGGACGATGTGGAAAAGTGTATATGCTCTGTGTAAAAAGGATGAAAGCTTCATTGTTCTTGATTTTGAATGTGAACACTATGGTGATCATTTAATTACTATTTTGGCCACGATTTAGAGCAGGGTGTCCAACCCGCGACCGGCCTTGAACATTTTTCCGTACCGCGAGATTATCATCAGTATCATTATTATTATATTATTTATGTTTACATGTAAGAGTAATAGTAAACACAATAATAATAACTCATTATATTTCAATTTTTCACTCTGAAAAAGTGTCTATAGTGAGTCTGAATGTAATTTATAGGGATATATAATTTTATATGCGGCCCGTGGAGTTATGATGCATTTCCAAAGTGGCCCGCAAGATGATTTGGGTTGGCCACCCCTGATTTAGAGTTATAAGAAGTTTGTAAATCACCGATAGGGTAGGTAATTTTTTTATTTACTTCTTAACCCTACAACCTTACGTCAAATCTATTATATTTGAATATACTGAGTAAGCACTTTGGAAACAGAGAAACGGAATGGTGAAAAAGAATATCGATGAAGTACTTTAGGTTTTATAACGTAGAAGTGGATTATTTATTTTATAAATGCCTTGTCAATGTGGGGAATTTTTAGAAAAAATTGGAAAGCGATTATTTTCAACACTAGATTTAACAAGCTAGTCAAAATGACTGTTACACAATTTTTTCCAAAAATTCTACGGGTTTATGAGAGCGCCGTAGAATAAATATTCTACGTCTATGGTATAAAACATAAATTACCGAATCTATCATTTTTTCCACGTCTTGATTTTCCTCGCTTTAAGGTACATATTTAACACTAAACCTACCAATGCGGTTATAATGACCGCTTCGCAATTTTTTCAAAAAACTACCTAAATTGATAGTGGAACCGTGAAGTACAAATTCTACCATATAAAGCCTAAATTAGTTAAGTAACTAATCGTTTCACTTCTTGATTTATCTTTTTTCGAAGTGCTTGTTCAATAAATTTAAATTTTAGTAGATACAACGTCGGTAGTTTTAGTGTTAAATGTAATAGATTTCACGCTGGTAAATCTAGTGTTAACAAGCTTAACACTAGAACTACCGGTGTTAAATCTATTATATTTCTATATATTAAATAAATACTTTAGAAAAAAGAGAGCCAAGAA
The DNA here is from genome assembly GCA_910591515.1 of Cerceris rybyensis. Classification (NCBI taxonomy): domain Eukaryota; kingdom Metazoa; phylum Arthropoda; class Insecta; order Hymenoptera; family Crabronidae; genus Cerceris; species Cerceris rybyensis. The sequence goes on from OU342790.1 coordinate 16,459,571, forward strand.
GTGGGAAAGTTGACCGATTCGGTAACCTGTGTTTCGTAAGATCAATATGATATATTTGCTCTAGGACTCTGCTATAAACTTGAAGAATTTTTGGAAAAATTTGGAAACCAGTCATTTTGACTTGCTTGATAGTTCTAGTGTTAATAGTACTAGTGTTAAATACCTGAACACTTTAAGATTAAATGGAGAAGGTCTTCTGTATAGGAATCGTACGATGGCCCATTCATGTCGATCATTACGGCGGGTACGATTGTTTAACAAATGTGAGATTTCTCGAGAGGTAATGAGAGGAAGAACAACTCATTCGCTTTAAATGATAACGATCAGTTGCAATCATATTACTCAAGAGAGATCAGACTATCTTGCATGAGATTACGCCAGTTTAATTAGCGAAACTTATACTTCTATGCGCTCATAATTGTTTGTATTAGAGACTGTCATCCTTGAACCTTCTTATTCCAGAGTGGCCACACTTGAATCTATATTAGTTAAATGATTTATGGTTGGATGTTATTACGTTATTTGCAAATGCAGTATTGTTCGAATTAAAAGTCTAGTATTTTTTCAGATGATTACATTCATGCATTACATTTGTTATGAAATTATTTGACTCTATCTAATTATTCGACTTCTGAAGAAAGAAAAAATATTAATTTATGTTCAAAAATGAAATGTTACTTCATTTTGAGGCTAATGACTAATGAAATTAATGGTTACCAAAAATAACCACATTTTTTATATCAAAGAATCCACGTGTAATTTCCAATTTCTGTATGAAACTGCTTTCACGATTGATTGAGGTCCCATAAAGCATCCTGGGTTCACATTAATTCTCATAATACTTTATTTTCATGAAACGTTTTAATATCTCACGATCTCGCAAAGCAATTATACGATCGATACTTCATCTCGTGGACACTCGCGATGCAATCACACGTATTAACTGTAATCAGAAATAAACGGAGAAAAAGAAAAATTCAAATCGTCAGAAATAACAGAAGAAATGTTACACGCTAGTAACCCCAAAAGAAAAGAAATTCTACTCATAAATTCTTATTCACGAAGATATATTTATCTCCACAACCTTGCAATATAACGTTACAAAATATGCAAGTCGTATTCCATACGAATTTGAAATAATATCAAAATTATGCATCGGTTTCAAGGAAATTCTCTTTTCACAATTCTACTTTATAATTCCATTTTTATTTTATTATATGCATACAGTATATGCAGGCCAGAGAAAAGAGTTATATTTTCAATGCAGCACAAACGTAGAAGGGTTTTAAACAAAGCTCCATCCGGCTACCTGGCTGCTCCCACCGGCACAATGGGATATAACAACCGTACAGATTAAAGATCCAAACGTCCCGACTTAATTAACTTTCACTTTATGATCTTGAGTAAGCAATGAAGGGTCTTCGCACCTCTTGCATCACAACGTCATCTTCTCATTCTCAATAGGGATAGCCACTTAATGAGGCATACAACCTACCATCTCATTTCGTCCATGACACATTCATGATCCTCCATAACTAACATATAATCTTCATTTTCATTCCTTCACTTTATCACATTAAAAAAAAATATATATATATCATCGTACATCCGCTCAAACCGAAGAATACCAACGTCGATCGGTAAATCTGGAAATAATATCGTTCTCTCTGGCATTGCGTTAATACCAAAACCGGTTATTATATCACATCTTATTTCATTAATTCGATAATACCGCGAAAAGATCGTTCGATTGCCTCACGGTGATAATCGACTTTCTGGCTGGCTAATTGGATTTACGCAAGTTCATACAGAGAGGATGTAAACATAGTCTTCAGGTAAATGATCGTCACGGTTCGTGAAGAATCGACCAGACGGAAACTACCGAATGCTTATAGAATTCAGAGACCTATTGTACAATAAACGAACTATAGAACAGAAAGATCTAAAGGGTAACGAAGAACGTAAGAGTACAAGAGTAAGACACTCTATTAGGGGTTGACACGAGAGAGAAGGAAGAAAGATAGAAAGGAAGGAACGAGAAGAGAATAAAGTAACTGCAGAACTCTTTTAATGCATACCTGCCAGAAGCAGCGTGTCACGGCACGTTCCCTTTCGAGAAACTAAAATAAATTATTGTTCCATCGTACCAGTTGCTCACCAGGGTGCCATCATCCCCGATGTGTCTCTCTCTTCTCTTCGTAGCTCCCCTCTACCGCCTTCATCACTGTGCCGTCATCCACGACGGCGTACCTAATATAATATTCTAGGCAATTACAGTGTTTGCGGATCAAACAGAGGGAATGGCTGGCATCCCCTCCGAAGTCTCTGGTACTTTTTCTATGCGCCACGAACACCCCCCGTTGCGTATGGGGAGTGGTGAGAATCACGCGGGTGGCAGACTTCGACGCGAGGGGTTGTTGGATATACCGGAACGATTTTCTTTCTTTTTTTGTCGAACGTGTAGAACCTATGAGACTCTCTTTCGACGAGTGATTCTTTGGAGTATTACCTGCGCTCGACGTGATTTCGAGCGGCTTTTGTTTAGCGGAAATGCAATCGCGGTGGTACGTAACATGGAGAGGAATCTTGGAATTAAATTCTGACGCTGGTTGTATGGTTGTTTCTTGATTTACGTAAAGGAGAATTCCTTTCTTAGATTGATCCTTTTGTGAGTAGGATATTAGATGGAGGAACTTTGGTATTTTAAGTAATTTTTGAGACTTGGTAAATCGATAAAATTTGAGTTGGATGTGAGTACTTGTTTTAGGTGCATTCATTTGACTAATTTCCACAAATTTCTGTAATTTGTGAAAGTGTTTTTAGCAAGAATTGTATGATTTTAGGGGGAGAGAGTAGGTTGTAGTAAAGGGGATGAAGATTTGGATTTTGGAAAAATAGGTTCGTATTCAAATTGTTATTTGGGAGAATTCGTTAATGCGATTTGTATCGTAGCTGAGATGAATCAAAATTATTCTAAAACTTTTTAAACAAGTAGTCTTAGGGAAGATGGCTATAACAATCAGTTAGCATTAGAACTACTAAGCAAGTTTAAGTGTCTAGTACCCAATTTTTTCTAAAAGTACTCCAAGTTCATAGGAGAGTCACAGATCAGATTTTCTATGTTGACCTTATAATACGCAGATTACCGCATCGATCATCGCTTGATTCCTCTTTTTTCAAAGTACTCATTTAATATATTGAAATATAATAGATTTAACGCTGAGTAGCATCAACCCTTTGCCGTGCCATTTCTTTTGTGATTAAATGTGCAATGACACTGAATTAATTACTAAAATAACAATCTAACCCCTAATTTCGGATATAGTAAATGACTTAACGTAATGAATAGCGTAGAATTTATTTTATTTTATCAGAATCCACTGATGTTTGTAATTAAATAAATTTTCAGAGCACTTCAAAATTGACTATTTCATTTATCGCGTCACGAGTAGCACTCGTTATTGTACGGCAAGGGATTAATATGATGTCATGTAAAAAGTAGAATCTCAGAGGGAGGCAATGTTTCTAACCCCTTGCCCTACGATTTGTTTTGTCACTGTCTCCGCTATAGTTCAGAATTTAATTACTAAAAAAAAGAATTGATCAGTGGTTCTTGATATTCCGTATAATTTAACGTAATATTAATGTTAGAAAAATAATATTATTCCGTCGGGTTTCATTAATATTTTCAATTAAATAGGTTTTCAAAAAATTGAAAATTTTCTATCCCATGTACCTCATGACGAGTGTCACTCGTCATTGTATAGCAAGGGGTTAATCGACACATGATATCGAAATTTCCTGAAACTTATTATCATTAGGCTGCTGTTATTTTGAGTAAATGTGAGTGAAATCGAAAACATGTTCATCTTGTATATAATTCGTAATGATAATACTTGTGTTTCTTTCAAATGATTTCTTCCTTTTGAAAGTAATTTTGCACCGGTTTAATGATATCCGATGCATTAACGTTTCGATTCTCGTTGTTTTATCGAGTAGCATGTTTTAACGGTATCGCATTATGACTAATACTGATTACATAAAATGGAGAGTTCTAATACACAAGAGCGATTTTCTCTTTTGTTTCTTATGAATTTCGAGAGTAGAGTTGAAATTCAATTTGTGGCTCGTCTTCCTTTTGAAACGGATTTGAATGTACTCAAGGCGCTGTTGCTCGCTCTGAATAAAAAAATGACATTACCAAGACGCATTCTCTTTCTACGACGAGTGGGAAAAGTTAGATAAGGAGAATTTGTACTAGCAGTTTTTTTCTCGTTTTTTGCAAATGTTTTTTTACAATTACTCTACCTGCAAGCAAAATAAAATAACATGCCGTAATGATTGACAAATGGAAACGAGAATCAACTGAATGTAATTTAAATATCCTGGACGTATTTATATCAGGAAATTATGAATTTCTTCATTCTATTGCAAGTCTTTGTTGTAGGTCGATAATATTGAAATTCATCGAAGTACGATTTATACAGTATGATTGTGAAGGTTCTTAAGAAGCTGCTGAATAAGCTTTCTCAATAATTATTCAAAAGAGTTTGAATTTTGCATTCAAACTATTTTTTCCATCGGCTTTCATACTTTCTACGATCGAATTGAAAAGACAATCCAGATTTAATTAACCAATACTTTGTATAAAAGACTTTCTTTGGGTCAAAGGAAAATTGGTTTCTATGCAGATGTTATCTGGCATTTCATGAAAATAAATTATTTCCCGAAGGCTTATGTTTTATTTAAAAATGAAATTCCATTCGGCAATGTCGAATCTTTTGGTTACGGTGACAAATACTATTTGCTGCAGGACAAATAAGCCTCTTAAAGGTTTCGAATCCTGCAATCTAGAAAGTCGGCTTAACTCTGTAATTTAAATTGTACGATTTAAAAGTCAAATGCAGTCGTCACCTTAGAGTGTAAATTGCATTTATCGTGATTACAGTTTAGAAAGTGTTGTAAATTGCTGTATTTTTTATTTGATAATTTCAGGTAAAATTAATTTTCACGTCGAATTCAAAATCATTTACCTAGTTATTCAATCAGACATCAATATTTTCTAAGAATGAATAATTATAAATCATAAAGATACTGCGAATTTTTGAAGTACAACGTTCGTAGTACTGTAGGGTGCTTTAAAATATCTACTCCAGAGTAATTTTTGTGTTATCCGTCAGACATTTTCTTATTCTTCAGTACATTCCATACTTGATAATTAATACTTAAAAAACTGCAGAAATTTTTGTAAAAAAAAACAACAAGTTTTCCTAACGTTTTATTCTTTAACGGATTCTCCCAGATCCATCAATCTTAAGCTAACAGAATAAATAGCAAACAAGATGAGCAACATCCTAAGAATATGAAGCTACGGTAAAGTTAATTAATTTCAAAAGAATTTTCATTAAAGTTCATTTAATTCTGCATTAACGTTTGGTATAAAGTTATAATAAATATCGTAAAACTGGGTATCGTTAAAAACTGGGAAAGTATATTTTTCCTTTTTTGGAAAAAATAATGAAGATATGTAATCCTCTCCCATTTATCTCCATACAATGTAATGTTATTTAGCGAATGAAACATGATATTATTCCACGAGATATAAAGTTATATGCAGATGCGAAATTTAAACATTTTTTTATATTATAACGTACCTACGTTTCTACTTTTAATTCATGGTTTCACCCCACTTTGATCACGTCTCCTGACGTTTGGCATTCCATTTAACGTTCAAGCGATTATGCCGAGGAAGTCATTAAAAGTTCGGTCAAAAACAGGCAGCCGCCAGACAAAGTCAGCGAAGTTTCGCCGGTGACACTAAAGAGGAGCGAGGAGACGAAAGAGAGCGGAAAGCAAAAGCAGTCGTCGCAGAGATGGTCTCGCGTTGGAAAATTCTGGCTTCGTTGTTCTCATCTGCAATTGCACATTTCTTTTTCCTCCTTTGAACCTTCCAGGATTTTCCATATGAATACGAGGGAAAATACTTTAATGATTTTCATAGAACTTGTTCTAACAGTTTTTCACGAAGTAAACGAAAAATCTTTGTAAGAAATTTCGAAATTGGAAGCTATGACTTTGTATGAAATTGTGCGGAATTATAATATAAGTTACCCACGCGATACGAAAAATGGTGGATTTTATTTGTGCGGGTAAAGTTTTTACTTTGTTGCTTGTTCACTTGTACTTTTTGCTATGGTTACTTTATGGTGGGTTTCGAACCACAGAGGCTATGAGATGTTAAATGATAATTAAGGAAACAATTCTCTGAGGTGATGGAGGATTTTATGTCAGGCCCACTGATTGCGACTCCAAATCTTTACTGTGGGTGTGATGTACTTTAATGGGGTGACACTTTCTTAACACTTTACCGACCGGTAGCCGATTAATCGGCTTTTCCGGCCCATCAATTTGGACTTTTAACTTATTAATTGGTTGCTATGGCAATTAATGAATTATTATTTTTCATTGCGGTTAACTGTGTCAAGGACTCAGTGAAGAAACTTTGCAATTTTCGAAGAGATATCAGTATCAGAGAAATATTTGCGTGCAAGTAACCGATCAGAAGTGGGTAGGATGTTAAAAAATACCGGTCGGTAAAGTGTTAAGAGTAAAACAGTAACAGTGTTGTCTCAAATTCCAAGTCAACATCCATAGATTTTAAAAATGTTCATCATCTTCATGTTTCTCAGTGTCTTTGTGTCTTTCAGTAGTTTTTTCTTGTCTAATATGTCTTTGCATTGTAGGCTTAAACTACTGCGGTCATACCACTTATTGTGAGCAGTATCTCCTGCTTTGTACTAACTTCGAATCATCAAAGGTGCAATTCAGATAACTTGTCATATTAAAAATATTTTTGAGTAGGTACAGTGATGGAAACATTCGCTTCATAAATTTAGTTTTTTAATACTTAATATTCATCATTGTTACGTCTCCTACATTATATGATTTTCTCTGTTGAATTCCAACTTCAAATTATTACTTAAAAATCGCGGATTTATCCGAGACTTTATCTCCATTACCATTACACCTATTTTTCATTATCACCCTGTCTCCCTCATCTTAAACTACTTCATCCCAAATTATCTTCTCTTTTGAGGTTCAACTTGAAAATACTTCAAATTTGAAGGATTCATGTCAAATTTATTTCGCCCTTGAAGTTCAACTTGGAATTACTCGAAATTTGAAGGATACATCACAAAATATTTTCTCTTTAGAAATTTAAATTAGAGTTACTCGAAATTTGAAGGATTATTTACAAAATATTTTCTCTTTTGAAGTTTAACTTGGAGTCACTCGAAATTTGAAGAATTCATCTTAACACTAGGTTTACGGAGTAAATTAGGCTCATTAATAACTTGATTACTATATGTATAATATATTGGTTGATTAATTTTTTAATAATAGATCTTTCATTTAAATTGAATTAGAACTATTTTCTTTGCAAAAAACTTCAATTTTCTTGTATGACTCAAATTGGCTGACTTCACAAAAATAGGTATATCAACATCCGTAAATCTAGTGTTAAATTATTTTCTTTTTTGGTGTTCAACTTGGAATTACTCGAAATTTGAAGGATTCATCTCAAAATACTTTCTTGAAGTTTAACTTGGAGTAACTCAAAATTTAAAGAATTCACCCCAAATTATTTTCTTTCTTGAAGTTCAACTTGGAATTACTCGAAACTTGAAGGATACATAAAAAAATATTTTCTCTATCGAAGTTTAACTTGGGGTTACTCGAAATTTGAAGGATTGTTTACAAAATGTTTTCTCTCTTGAAGTTTAACTTGGAATTACTCGAAATTTGAGGGGTAAATCACAAAATACTTTCTCTCTTGAAGTACAACTTGGAGTTACTCGAAATTTGAAGTATTATTTGCAAAACCGTGCGTCTACTTGTAAGAGAAGAAATCCACAGGGGCATCGCACCACGAAAGGCAAATGGGTGCACGTTCCAGTTTTTAATTGCGAAGAAACGGCGCCGTAGGCGGCAGAAGCGAGTTGCTATTGCGCGATTTATATTCTCTCGTTGTGCCTTCTTACCTCTCGCACGTCTTATGCGGATCTTACCTCATCCAGTTCCCATAAGTGTTTCGCGTGTACGAACTGCTGTACATCGTCTTTGCTTAACGGAGACAAGAGCATTCTGTGTTTCGATCCTGTTGTTGCATCGTTCCCGAGAATTGCCACTGACGTGTCACGGATACTTTATTCTTCCAAACGACGCTTTGTTGTCAAATAAAGTTATATCACTATATTTTATTATTTAGGATTCTTTTTCCTGATACAATTGGAAAAATTATTTGAAATAAGTTTTGAAGGATCTGTATGTAAAAAAGTTGTTCTGTTACAAAATTCCTTTTAATTTTATGATAGAATTGTAATGTTAATTTTTTTAATTATTTCGAATTTAGATTAATGGAGATACTGGTTATTGTGCATTACGAACATTAAATTATGCTGCTAAATATTAATTAGGGCGGTTGGTTTTAATTGGTACACAAATAAATCAAATTCCAAATAACACCTTTAGAAATGGTCCATTTTGCATAATTAATTAATTGAATTTACGTATGAGCCTACAAATTCATAATATTGGCAGTGTTCTTTTACATACGATTCCCATACTGTTTTCGTAATGAATTGCACAATTGCGTTAATCAATTTACTACTCATTAAGTATTACCTATACATTTTTTCTATACATTTTTTCTTAAGTTTTTAGTATTATGTAGTCTTCCAATTTTTTAAATAATGTAGCCTAATCTCTTACGCACGGAAAAACAGTTTTATCTTACAAATAAGTCATTATTGACAATAGTGTAATCTCTTGGAATTACAATTTTCAGATTTAATGGAGATATACGCGCATTTTCGATGGCTTTTCATCATTTCAGTTGTTACATTTACAAGAAATTCAACTTGCAAAATCCTCAGATTTAAGACTATCCCACGTTTGCGTGTTAGAAGAAATTCCATCGTATACCCTACAAGCTATGTCCATTTACCTTTTTATTATGCGGACGGTGAAATTTCACAAGCCGATCCTAAACGCTGTTCAACATTCGTCGTTAAAATTCTAACAGCGTATCATTTTCGAAAGCATGCCCCGCTCTTAAGTAATGAAAATAACAACACCCTTTCTAACCACTAGTCAAATTTAAGTATGCTTCAGAAGTGCGATATTATCCGGTCATTGATCTTCCTTCGTCAGAATTCGATCGACAAATCTCATTATAATTATTACATTTGGAAACTCTTTCAATCGTCCAGTAATTTATACTAGTCGTTTAATTTCAAATTGTTCAAAAACGGTTGATTGAAAAAAAAAATGAATCAGAGTCCTTGTAGTCTGGAACACGGAAGGGTTATTATAATTTAAGTTTCAAAGTTTCAAAAAGGTCAAATTCTACCACAAATTTACTTATATAAAATCACTAATATCTAGAACAAAACACCATTCTGAATTTATCCTAAGTTACACAAAATAACAAAAACTACGACAAATTAACTCCACTAATCATAACTTAAAATCATACTAATCTACCGCATCATTTTCCCCAACCCCTATTTTTTTATTTGCCACATTATTCCATCCACAAAATAATTGATAATTTTTTCACACTGCAGTTTTGTGCTTGAAAACGCCGACGATGAATAACTTGCAAAAAAAATTGATTAGATCCAATATAGACGTGTAGTCTACATTAATCCTCTTTCTCTCCTCTTTTATTTTCCCTGACAATATTGACCCCGTTCCTCACCATATCAATTCACCGCAAAAAAAAAATCTGGTAGCCCGAAGTATTTAAAAAATTCCCGTACACGAAGCAGATCGATCGGTGATTTTCAACAGGATTATATCCCACGAATCCGTCGACTGTAACGAGATTTCGCGAGAGATTTGTCGCAGTTCTTCCCTATTCAGAATCGTCGAACTCGAGCGCACCTAAACCGCATTACACGGGCCGTTCGTTTGATATTCCACTCGTCGGCCCTTCCCGATCGGTTCTTTCTTCTCTGCTTCCACTTTGCCTTCCTCTTTTTCTTCCTTCATCGTCGCGAAATTCCGCGACCCGGAACGTGACTCGACGCATACGCACGTACATCTTCGTTAGTTCGCGGCGTCACATTAAAATGTATTGTCGCAAGCTTCCTACCTTGCAGGAAGATTTCGCTCGTAAATAAGTCGCGAAGAATTCATTAAGGAGGAGCTGTATTCTCCGTAGATTTCAGAAATTGCGAAGTTAACAATACTAATGGCCTCTCGTTCACTTTAGATCGATCATTTTTGTTAATTTTTATGACGATCACTGCTTATGTGGAAAATTGCTTTAATATTTTAATATTCTTTGTTCAAAGACTATCTGCAGGAAGAGTATCGAAAAAATCATTTATTTGGCATTGAAAACCCAGTTTTCTATCGGAAAGTCAAACTGCTAATGTTTAGAAATTATAAATTATTAATTGTGTAATAGTATTTCAGGGGTTATATTTTAGATCGATTGGTTTTGCAAGTTTTTATGACGATCACTGCTTATGTGGAAAATTGCTTTAGTATTTTAATATTGTTTGTTGAGAGACTATCTGCAGGAAGAGTATTGATAAAAATCATTTATTTGGCATTGAAAAAGCAGATTTCTATCGGAAAGCCAGACTGCTAATGTTTAGAAATTATAAATTATAATTTGTGAAATAATATTTCAACGGTTATATTTTAATTTTTCAACTATAATTGTGTATATATGTACCGACGGGCTATAATCAGATTTTTATTTCTCAGACCGCATATACGCGTTCGTCGTCCTTTAAAAGTTAATAGGTTGTTGTTTTTTAGTTTTTTTCGTTTGCATTTTTTGGTTTCTATTGATATGGTTATTTGACTTTGAACATACTGTTTTAGGTGGGTCCTGAACCACTGTATTCATGATACATTAAATAGTAGATTTTATTCAAATACGTTTACCACTTTTCCGATAATTTCTAGATATAAGTTCAAAGCAGCCCTTGTTTTAATTGCCGTTTAAAATGTATCGTATGATACCAATGTTCCACATTTTATTGGAATTGAATTCTTACTTTAGAAAGTATGTGATTTCTGAAATATGAATATTCTTCGAGTTAAATAACGTTTCAGTATTCCTCGTTAACCTTTGAAAGCATATTGCCACGACTTCTTTTAAAAGTGGAAAAAAGTTTGACTTAAATAACAGTGCACTTTAATAATTATAGTTCATAATACCGATCAATACCGGCGTGGAAAATATTTGTAAAAAGAAAAACATTGATATTTTAATATTTATTTAAAGAAATCACTTTATCTTATTTATCATCTTACAGATTATTAATTTTCTTCAAAGCTATAATTTTCCTATTTCCTTCTCATCTCGGCATTTCCTTTTCCTTCGCAGTAAACTTTCGTAATGGGAAACGTGACCGGAAATTCGCGGACTTTAATGTAAATCCTAAGATTAAAAAGTCTGCCAGGACGAAGATTTCGGTCATGATTTCGGCTATAAAAACGGCAGATCCATGTCGTAATTGGAAACTGGGTAACAAAGAGCCCTCTTCATTAGAGCACCGTAGATATAAATGTCGACATGAAACAATTCGCTGTCGCCGGAAGAATAATACTATTATGTTTCCATTGTCAACGCTGATCCCCGTTATTTGTACGTCCTGAGAAAATTAATTTGCATTCTGTCTATCCTGTGCTTCGAGTTCCATCCGAATTGTATTTCAATAATGTTCCAATACCTACACCGAGCTGAATTTCCACGTACTACAGGATATTTCGTCTCTATTATTTCCCATGAATTTCTATATAACACGGTTGATTTTATTTCTATACAATTTTACTCCATTAAGCACAATAGAGAAAACAATGAGCTTTTCGTCGAATGTTTAACACAGCGGAATTCATCAAGGACGAATCGTATTTATGAAAATATTGGGTTGGCATGAAAGTAATTTCGGTTTTGTAGTGTGAAATGGAACTCTGTTTTTCTTAACAATACATTTTTTCAATGACCTTTGTTCTATGACCTTTTGTCATCTTTTTGACAAATTCATGATTCCGTTTTTATAGAACTTCTGGCTCTTAACAGCAAAAAACTGAACCAAATGCGATTTTAGGCTACCATCGCTAGTAAAAGTTTCACCATTCAAAAAGTTTTACAGGGATCAAAATAAATAGTAATCTTATGGTGTCAGATGAAGGTTATATGGGGGCCATGTCATCACTTTCAAACTAACCTTTACCTTTACGAAAAATAAAAAAGTAAAATAAGTCGGAAATTTTAGTTTTTACACTCCATGTTAAAATTCACCCTAAGCAAACAATTACAAACAAAATAAAGCACAATTCTTTTTCTAAGCCATGCCAAAGTGACAATTTTCAATTGTCAGAAGAAAAACATCATAACATTGTCAGAAGTCATTCAGAACAAACGTAATTCTAGCTCGCAGCGGAAACCGAAATTACTTTCTTTCCAACCCAATAGTTTGACACGTTGGCTTTCATGAGGGTCATCGATGACCAGTGCCATTAAGTTCAATGAAAATGTAACTTTTAAATTGCAGTGTCTATGAATTTCCGGAGATATTGAATATTTAATACTAGGTTTACGGATGTGGATATACCTATTTTTCTAAAGTGAGCCAATTTGATTCACACAATAAAATTGAAGTTTTATGCAAAGGAAATAGTTCCAAATCAATTTAAATGAAAGATTTATTATTAAAAAAATTAACCAACCAATATATTACATATAGCTATATAGTAATCAAATTTTAAATGAGCCAAATAGGCAACGAAAATCTAGTGTTAAATATTGGCGTTAAAAAGATAAATGTCTACAAAATGTCTATCTATCTCTATCTTTAAAGTTTCTGCTTTATATAGATGAGAATTTGATAGAAAAAGCTCCACTTCAGTAAAAGTGATGAAACTAGCAAAACATTTGTGCCGTTCAACGTGTTAAATAAGGAAAAAAATTTCAAAAACAGAAATTATCACATCGTTTGTATCGGAGCAATGTACATTGCAATAGAAATGAATCACTTTGTAGAAACAATTAAGAATTGACTAGTTCAGAGAAAGTTAATCTCTGTCTCATTACATAAAACTTAACGAGCAATCGAAGTTAAAAGTTTGAGTGTCTTCAAACGAAGAATAAATGACTTAATTAGACCATTGGCAATTATCAGTACAATTTGTAACGAGCCATTTAAATCGTTAAAGTCATATGTAAATGGGCACTTGATGGAATCATCCGACGTTAATCGTTGTTAATTGCTTTCCATTACTTATTTTTAAAACTATTCTGAATTTCTTCCGATTTATTGAAAAAGTAGAATCTATGTTTGGCAATTTTGATTCTGTTTTACGCGTATCCGTATCCTTCTGCCGTTCTCACGTCACGAATCTTAGCCTGAAAATCGTGACTGCCGATCCCAAGTCGTTTTAGACCAGAAAAAGTGGAGCTGTCAGACGAACGAGCCATCCCCTTCACGATTCCAATGAAGCTTAGGGCCTAACCCAGGCGAGAGGTCGAACATCATTCACGAAGCAACAGTACAACTAAAAATTTGAGCTTGCAAATTGCCTGTCGAAAAAGTATAAAAGTATTTTAAATATAATTAATAAAAGGCAGTGAAAAAAAAACGAATTGAGTAACAAACTTAATTGATTTAATCCCTTTCAATCTACATATCCTTTCCCTTTTCCCTTTCAATTGAAACAGTAACAGCAACAGAAATGTTAGGAATATTTAGAACAAAATTCAGGACAAGTCATTTTGATTATTTTAATTAATCCAGCATTATAAAGTTTCAGGAATGGCATGTGTATTAAGGTTTTTGGTGTTTCTATTTTCTGGTGCTTTTTCGAATTCTGGTGAATTCGTTCTTGATTGCAATTGGATTTTGTACTTAACCCTTTCGGGACAGTATTGAAAAAATTGTTTAAAAAACAGTTTGTATAATAATTTTAATGTGTGGTATATGTTAAGATAAAAATCATAAATAAAATAATTTAAAAAAATAGGGGGACAGCTGGGGAGACTGGTAAACCATTGTACCATCCGTACTTTTTGTTGGTATATATTTGTACCAGCAGTCCTATAAAACCATACAATTCAGCAAATTACGAATTTGTTTTATTGTACACTTCAAAAGATATATACAATTTATGATACAGTATGATAAAGCCTAAAACAATTTTTGCATAAAGGTATATCGCATTGCTTTTATACATAAAGATAACTGTTCAGATATTTTTAAACTTATGTGGTACCTATGTCTACCAACCGTACCGAAAGGGTTAACAATTATTTAATAGTGATAGTATGTTTAAATGACCTCTAATTAATAAAAGGGTTAGTTTCATGTTTAGATCTATTTCATTGTGAGACGATCTGTCATTTTCGAATGTGTAGAGTGCCACTTGTGAATAGAAAAAGTTAAAGTTATGACGAATTTTGTGGACTTAAACATTTTTTATATGATATTAGTTATTATGGTTTTATTAGAATTTGGCTAGCCATGTTGGAATTAATAATATGATTTATTTCTTACATAAAGTGTACAGAAATACCCACAATGCAGAGAGAAAGGGAGATCGAAACATTGTTACATAATATCCGTCCTGCATAAACTCGAAAACGTTGAGATACGTTTCGTATTAGAACAGAATATAATAGAATATATGTAACAAATTAATTCACAAAGATCTATTATTATGTATGAAAACGCAAGAACAAATGACTATTAGAAAACACATGTAAATATTTAAACTTTGAAGTTTACACTATTACATATCAACGAGTGAAAATTGATACGATGATTTAATTATAGTTAATTGTAGATACAATTATATTATGTATTCCAGACAGATCTGACAATGAGTGAAACTACGAAGATAATTACTAAACCTATCTGCATAAATGTATTCATTTATCAAGCTATCTCCCTTTCTCTCGTTGCTGTTCAACTTACGTGATAAACTATGAGAGCTGTCAAAGAGGCTTATCCTTGAAACATGATCCGAAGTAAATTACACAATACGTGCTTGCCTATCGACGTCAAAAATAGTCACAATTCAATATTACGCCGTCGGATGATAATAAGAATACAAAAGCCTCGAAAACATGAACATGAAATAATGACCTTTGGGTCGAAGCATTCAATAATTTACCTCATATTCTTTCTCTACTGCAACTCTTTGATTTTTGTCATCCTGAATGTGTATTTCGTGTATTTTTAGGTAACTACATTTATTTTGATTAAGATTTTAACCACATGACATTTCGACAGACAGTGAACGTAGACATTTTTTGAAAAATGGGAAAAGAGAGAGTCGAATGTACAATTTTTATAATACTTTTATTATGTGTATGTAGGAAGATATAGAAATCCAGTTATATTAATTATATCTAAGTGTTTTTACTTCTTTTATTAATTGTATCTAAGTATCTTGTTTTAATTAATTATATCGAAGTTTAATATATCTGATCCATTACACAGAATTTTTGCCGTATCTGCAAGTTTATAAAATAATATAAAATGGAATGTCATTGATTTTAAAATCCATTAAAAGATATTATATTATGATGATATATTAAAGTTTCTATGAATTGGTAAATATTGATGTATTTAAATAACGAGTACAGTACGAGTGTTTTTTTCTTCCCTTTCGCGGAAACTTCAACGATAGTCCTTCAGTGAGATCAACCCTCTTTCTCCATTACTGGAAATTTCAACGAATACGAACTGCGTTATATAAGGACGGGCGAATCTCCTTGGGGATCGCCATCATTTATTTCTGATTCGGAAATGTATTTCTATTCATTTTTAATATCGTTCGTAGCGGAAATCTCGATTTTTAGAATCATTGCGCATCCCTAAAAGTCTTTCATAGATTTAGGGAGAATATATCGGAAATATAAAGTCTCTTTACTCGTATTTCAATAAATATTTGCTCCATGGAAGACCCAATTTATTTATATTCACACTGTTTTCAAAGATTTTCAAAATTTCATGAATATCATCAACAATATTCCCTATTTCTGCGAGCTATAATTATTATTATTCAAAGCACCTCTAATCCGTATTACTAAATAATACATCACTCCATCTTTCCTTGATGTTTCAAAGTAATCTGCATTGCAATCGACAAGCGAGTAATTATATTCCCAACCCATTAAAAGTATATAAATTAATCCTAAAATAATATTCCATCTCCCGCTACAAAGAACATTACCATATACCTTGTAACATAAATTTTCCATGCATATAATAACAGCAAAGATAATAAAATCATACCATCCACAAATAGTCCGCCCACACATCCCCAAAAACTACGCAAATCGCCCACACATCAACAGATACCAACACCCTTCAAAATTTAATCCCTAAATTTCGAAAAATCCTTAATATTTCAAACCCTTTTACCAACTACCAAACTAACAAACTATTAGGTTGGTGCAAAAATAATTGCGGTTTCCATTATTAAAAGTTTTAAATGTTGATTTGAAGTTATTTTTCTTGTAACTAAATATATATATATATATAGCATACCATTTGAAAGCGTGAAGTTGGCTCTTTCAATATATGTTTATCATTTATTTTTGATTCTTCACACGTGGCTATATTAGGTCGGAAAAGTAAGGGTGGAAAAGAAGCAAATTCGAGCGATATTATTGTACAAGTATAAATTGGGACCTAAAGCTGCTGAAAATGCTCGTAGTATTAATAAAGCATTTGGCCAGGGAACTGTGGCTGAGCGTACAACTCAAAATTGGTTTCACAAATTTCGTAAAGGCGACGAAACGCATTCAAAGGGTCGCGGACGTCCTTCTGTGATCGACAATGACGAATTAAAGGCAATTGACGAAGAAGATCCACGCAAATCGTCTCGAGAGATTGCAGAGGTACTATATGTTGATATTTAGCAACAAAAAAACTAACTTCAAATCAATATTTCAAACTTTTAACAATAGAAACCGCAATTATTTTTGCACCAACCTAATATCATCAAGCGAAAAATTTCAATGTCCAACTAAAGTCATCCCTCCCTCACATTTGGCAATTAGTGCCACCCATAGTCACCGTCCATCAAGAAAGGTCAATTACCACTACCAGCACCAAATCAAAGTATTCCATTATTCCCCAAAAGTATCAAGATAAAGTTCAGGTAGTGAACGGCGTAACCCTGGCAGTTGAAGAGCACTGGCCAGCCTGTTCACCACGTTCGAGAACCCTTAAGCAGACGCTGGCGGCAGGCCACAGTCGTACAGGTGAAGCTCATATCGACCTGCCGCCAGAAATACCGCGCAGCATCGACCGTCGTCGTTATACCTGGCGTATTCCTCCTCCCCCGGGGCTATGCCACCCCCGTGGAAGAGTACAAGGGGTGAGAAGAGTACGGCGGGGTGTGCAGCTAGTTTGAACGATGGTGGAGGGTTTGGGGGCTGACGCACAGTCCCGGTGCCGCCAATCCCTGGATCCTGGAAGTCGCGGCTGCGCTTTGACCAGACTTCCACTGCGGGAACCATGGGGGTGAGAAGAGGGCTTCGTACAACACGGTGGCGGGGAGGACTTGGAGGGCAGACGTTCCAAAGCCACCCCGACGGAGAGACACGTCGAGACGCCCCTGCCATCGGGAGCCCTTCGGTCTCAGTGAGTATCTTCAATGACCCTTCCTCTCGCTATCTACTCTTAAGTATTCTTCTCTATTTGTACAAATTTATTACTTTTTCATTTTTTTACGTAGTTTTTATTTTTTTTTGACAATTACGAAGGTGATTTGGGAGCGCCGGTGATAGATAGGTTTTAAGGTTGTTTCGACGTGTGTGTGTGTGTATTGAATGTATCGATTTGGGGGGTTGGTATTTAATATGCAGTTGGGTGATCGAACAGATATTAGATTTGGGTTATTGATCTTCAGTGATGAGATTTAGAGAGGAGCTTCCGGTGATGATACATAAAGTTTGTTGAGTTTTTTTCTGAGGGTATTTTATGGTGGTTGAAAATGTTTATAGGATTGAGTATGATTTTGTGGAAGTGGAATTTTGGAATATAGTTACTCGATTTGACAGGATAGTGTAATTGTCGAGATTTAACACTGATGCTACCACAGAGGGGTCAATTGACACATTTTCAACGTAAATTTGCCTTTGAGAAAAAACTGTCGGTACGTTTAGTGTTAAAAAATGGATGTGCAGTTTTGTATTTTAAAGGTCCTGTTTTTTTGGGGAGGTTTGTTTTCCTGGGTTTTATTTTCTTTTTTAATCGTTTTGCTATTTTTCAATAATATTTCTTGCAATAAGAGTAATTCCATTCTAAAGCAGTGATTTGTACATTCAGTACGGGAAGCTCGGCAAATCACTTTAATGATAACGTATTGTATTGTTGTTTCTTCAACTGATAGCGGGGTAGATAGTACGTGGCTATCAAATAACTCTATTGTACTATAAGTAAGGGACAAAAATTTCCTTGGGAAGGTACGCACATGTGTAACATGCAGTTTTTTTTCAAATGTAAGGTATAGAAGGCAAGAGATGTTATAGATAGACGTATAAATTCTAAATATAAACTGTTCACTCGTAACATGTGCATAAGATAATAGAACGGTTAGGAAAAATTGTGTCGGTTCTGGAGAAAAGCCGGACAAAAAAATCACTCTATCATTTTTATCTAAACGAATTCAAGAGACATCGTTATATCAAAACTTTGACAATGCATTCCGAAGTTTTCTGCTCCATATTATAAAACATTGATCTCATTTTTCTACATGTATCACTATTTGCCAATATTAACACGTTAAACGTCACAGGTAATTTGTTAATTTCTTCACTTTTACGGAAGTGAAATTTTCAATTTAACACTAGATCTACCGACGTTACATCTATTAGATTTAAACATGTTAAATAAGTACTTTACCCTTTGCGGTCCGATGTCGAGCAATACTCGACAGATTTTCACTTAATTTAATACCGAGTTTCTAATTTTCCAATGATTTAGTAATGTCACCTAAATGTCCATTAATACCTATAGTTATCGATAACGTTTAAAAAAAATAGATAAACAATAATAGAAAATATTGCAGAATTAATTTTATTTAGCTCACTACCAAAATTAACGAAATAATTCGAACCGCAAAGGGTTGAAAAAAGGTAAATTAAGACGCGGAAAGGATGATCGATTCGCTAATTGATGTTCTATAGGGTGGTTGTACAATTTCTACTCTGACTATCCAATAAACTTGGAGAATTTTTGAAAAAATTTGAGCACCAGTCACTTTGTCTTGGTAGTTTTAATGTTAAATCACAGCTCTAGAAAGCAACATCACACTTTTTTAATTCCAATATTTAAATATTGATTTGATTTACAAAATTCCCAAACATTACAATTTCAAAGTCACATGAAGTTTCATTAAATTCAA
This sequence comes from Cerceris rybyensis, assembly GCA_910591515.1. NCBI lineage: Eukaryota > Metazoa > Arthropoda > Insecta > Hymenoptera > Crabronidae > Cerceris > Cerceris rybyensis. The sequence goes on from OU342790.1 coordinate 16,479,014, forward strand.
TAGCGCCGTTCACCACTTTCCTCCATGGCGTTCACCGTGTTAAATAATCATTAGATTTACTACCCTCACCGGTATATTTAATAAATAACTATAATAATTATTTTGTTTGGCCGTCGAATATTTATAGAGATTTTGTCATTGAATTTTTTCAGGCTCGGTTATAAATTCGGCTGAAAAGGTGGAGGGCCCGGGGACGCGAGGAGCCAAAGAGTCGGTGAACGACTCGAAGGACGAGGACGGACCGGACGTCGGCTTAACACTGAGCGGATTGCTCGCCGGACTTCCGACTTTGGCGGGTCCCCAACGCCTCGCCAATTCCCTTAGGCAGAAGTTCGCCAACAACTCCGGTAAGTTGACGAATTTTCTTCGGTCCATGGCATTCCCCTCGCTGTGGATCCCACGTGTCTATGGAGGCTCGTTACGATCGTTGACGAAGTTACAGCCCCCTGTACCTCGATCAGTCGCCGTAATTAATAAACGAGGGTGCCGACAAGCGTTAACGTCAGGAGGGACGTTGGTTAATTTACGAATAGTCGTTTGATTTAACGCCGATACGTTTTCTCTGCTTTAACGGTATATTTAATCTTTGCTGAAGACTTAAATCAACGAACTACAGAATTACGAGGAACAAATATGAAAACAAACATCATACTATTCTGATCCCCACCGATACAAAGTGGCATATTAAAATTAAAATGAAAGTATTCGATGGAAATCCTTCGAATTTCTTTTCTCTTCTTCTCTTTAATTAACCCCTTGTCTTACTATTTCTTTTGTGAAAGAATGCACAACTCATCATTTTTGGAATAATCTGTCACTGATTTCCAATATATCGATATAAATCAATCAGAATATAACTAATTTCAATGTCTCCCCCATTGCTGATATTTTCAATTTAATTGTTTTTAAAAAACCTGAATATTTTCTGCTCCACTTACCACATCACGTATGCCACACGCCATTTTAAGTCAAGGGGTTAATATAATTATGAATCTTAAATTACGATAATTGCTCCAAGTAATTATACTTTTTGAAACTCCTTCCTGATTCTCGTGCCCATCGAGATTCATTAAATAATTACCACCGACCCTATTTATGAAGTAAAGCCATATCATCCCCAATTCTACCCTCACCCTTGTTTCTTCGTCGATGCCCCGTGTTTTTATCTCCCGTAACACGATACGGAATAGCAGACATAGGTAGCAAGGTACCGATCGTGCCGCCTTATCGAGGGGGAGCCTCCACCCGGTGTCATGTTTACTTCTATACCCACCAGAAGCAACCGAGGAAACATCTACACACGGTGTGTTATTGATAGACGGAGTGAAAACCTTCATCAAACGAAGACATAAGCTCGTCTACGTCGTCGACGATCGCAAAAGGTCGGGTTGGGGTGGGAGAAATTAGTAAGCGCCGACCAGGCCGGGTCAGGGCTCCCCTTTCTCAATAAATTTCTCAATAAATTTCTCTTATCATTGGCCCGGGTTATGTTAACAAAAGAAAAAAAGAAATATTCCCGTAATAAGTCGAACCTGGTTAAAGGAGAGATCCAGGTGAAACAACGGGATACAATGTGAACGAAAAAAAATGTAAAGAAAGATAGAAAGAATTTAAAAAAAAGATCCATCGATGATGTTAGGATTATGGGAGCTAACCGTGCCAACTCGGTGATCTGTTGTAGGTTACCCCCGGCCCGACCTGATGCGCGCCGCCCCAATCGCGACGATTCCTTCGTCACGGTCTCTCCCAAGGTTGCACGAAGTGATCGCATTTAGTTCCTCTCACTAAACTCTGGAAGACGGTGCTGTTATATTAAAGGCAACCACCTAAACCGATCATCATGACGACGATACCTATACTCAACATAGAGTTCGGCGAGCTCAAGGAGCTCATCTGGACGAAGTTACAGGAGCCGAAAGCCCAACGTAAGCTCGTTCTGGTCATCGTATCGATAGCTCTGCTGCTCGACAATATGTTGTACATGGTGATAGTGCCGATTATACCAGATTATTTAAAATACGTCGGAGCATTTGGGGATATGGAGGAAGAGGTCAACTCTACAGGACCACCGGCTCATCATGGTCAAGATTCAGCTACCGGTGTGTTGTTTGCATCGAAAGCTATCGTTCAACTGATGGTGAATCCATTCTCCGGCGCATTGATAGACAGAATCGGTTATGATATACCGATGATGATAGGTCTCTGCATAATGTTCTTGTCAACCGCGGTATTCGCCTGTGGTAGAAGTTACAGCGTATTGTTCTTCGCGAGGAGTCTTCAAGGAGTGGGTTCCGCGTTTGCAGATACTTCCGGTTTAGCTATGATAGCGGATCGTTTCACGGAAGAGTCTGAACGTTCGAAAGCTCTTGGTATTGCATTAGCTTTCATTAGTTTTGGATGCCTAGTGGCACCACCGTTTGGTGGTGCCCTTTATCAATTTGCCGGCAAGGAGGTACCATTCTTGATACTTGCGTTTATCAGTCTCGCGGATGGTTTTATGTTGCTTCTTGTGATGAAACCATTGAAAGAACAGATAAAGGATAGTCATCGAGAACGTCCACCATCGATACCAATCTGGAGACTTCTGATGGATCCTTACATCGCTGTATGCGCCGGTGCTTTGATGATGTCAAATGTCGCGTTAGCTTTTCTGGAACCAACTATTTCATTATGGATGGAAGACACGATGACTCATGATAACTGGAAGATTGGAATGATCTGGTTACCTGCATTCTTTCCACACGTATTCGGTGTAATAATTACTGTCAAAATGGCTAAACAGTATCCTCAACATCAGTGGCTAATGGCAGCATCTGGACTTGCCTTAGAAGGTCTATGCTGCTTTATAATACCATTCTCTTCCTCCTACAAAGTCCTTATGATTCCAATTTGCGGAATATGCTTCGGAATAGCTTTAATTGATACTGCTTTATTGCCAACACTTGGATATCTAGTAGATGTGAGGTACGTCTCTGTGTATGGTAGTATCTATGCCATTGCTGATATTTCGTACAGTGTGGCATACGCCGTGGGCCCCATAATAGCAGGTGGAGTCGTCGAAGCGATTGGTTTCACTGCTTTAAACGTTGGCATAGCATTTTCAAATCTCCTCTATGCCCCTGTACTTTATTATCTACGGCATATCTATGATTTCAAGCCGTTCCAAGACGAGGCCAATGTTCTCATGCAAGATCCACCGGACAAAGAGTACCAGACGTACGTGTTGCAAGAACAGAGACCAATTTCAGGAGAAGTAGGAAATCATTTGAATCAAACTCGCATGGAAACAAACATCGATCAGGGATACGATCAGAATTATCAAAGTGGGCAGAGTTACGATCAGGGTGGATACACGCAGAACGTTAATGCGTCTGGATATAATCAGCCTGGAGGATACAACCAGCCTGGAGGATACAACCAGCCTGGAGGATACGAACAACCACCGATGTACGAGCAACCATCTAATTATGGTCAACAACCTGGAAGTTATGGACAACAGAGGCCCTACGGACAGGAAGTTCAGGAGCAACGAGGTTCACAGATGGATGTGAATCCATTCAGGAGACCTACTGAAACTGATCAAAGAGCTGCAGGTGATAGTAATCCATTCAGGCAAGGAATGTATTAAAGTGATGTTGAAAATTGCATATCACGATATTCGCAATCGTCCACGATCGAAGAATTTCTCTTTCGATCGTTATCACTGATGCTTTGGACGACGAAGAGTATCTCAGAATAGTCTTCATGGCAGGCTTCCAGTTATCAAGAAAAAAAAAAAAAACATCATCGTCGTTACGGTGTCGCGACGATCCTCTGGAAACGACGATGATCGAGATGTTTTTTCTCGGTGATCAGTAATTGCATCGATCAGATGTTACTTGGTGATTGAGAATTATATCGGAGGAGGGGATGACGACTTCCAGAATAATCATTTCTACGTTCCAGAGGCTCATTTTACGAGGACAAAATCGCGAAGCTCTACACACACGCTATTTCCAGCAATGGTCATGGGATCAGCACTAGCGACAAGAATTTTCTTTGTAGCAATCTAATGATTTTTATTTGTGAAGTATTCAATTTCTAACTGAATGATGAATTAAAACGAGATTGGACGATGATTCGAATATAGATGACGATTGTGCTTCATAAGTTATGTTCGTTCAAAGAGAAGAAGAAGAATTCGATGCTGAAAAGAGAAAAGTGACGATTCAGATTGACAAATTCTTAATGATCATCGATCGAAATGATTCTTTGGTAGATTGAAAAAAGAAAGCTAATATCTTGAGAAAGTATGAAGAGATAACAATAGGAAAGAGTAACGAAACATACTAGAATACATTGAAAGAATTCAAAGATGAATTGAGATATCGAAACGGAAGAAGAGTAAATGCTATGAAAAATATTACCTGTTTCCAACAACGAGAGTATATTTATCGATCAGTAGGAATCACTAATTGTGTGATTGTAATCGGAAAAGATCCCGATTATCCATGGTACGTGGATTATAAAGGCTCGAAGATCAGCTTATCACGAAACGGAGGCTTCCCCTCAGCAAGGACCTTCGTTTGTGGATTGCCATTGGCAAGTTTTTAGTTTTTATTCCCTATGTTGAAATTTCACTGCTGAACCGAAATATCATATCACTAATTAAGGCGAAATATTAGGTATTAAGGCTTTCATTTAGGTAATTTGTATAGAGATGTATGATAAAGGATGAAATTATTTTATTTCCAACGAGAAGTATAATACACTATGGCGGAGTGCGTTGTGAAGGATAATTACATAACATATCGTTGTTATTTAATTTTATCTCCGGTCGATAGTCAATGGATAAGTTTTTAAAGTTAAACGTAGTCTTAAATTCGTTGAATTTTAAGGATCGTTAAAATGTGTTAGCATATATTATTACGTTATTTCGATACGTCAAGGTATTTGTTCAAGATTTCCTATAAATTATTGAAATATAGATATTAGGAATTTCTATAGAGTTTCGTGTATGGTTTGAGATGGATGAAGATCAAAAAGACTTAATTGCGATTTTAAATGAATTTTATTCAATATTCCGTCATTATCGTAGATAGGTGAACACATATCCTCAGGATAATTATAATCGAGGGCTACATATCCGTATTTTTACGAGCTTACTTTCCTGGTTAGAGACACTTCCGTTCAAAATCTCGTTGATTCGCTTCGTTATGGAAAGCCATGCAATATTTAGGTAGTTAATACGTAGACGTAGATTTCTATATGTATATACACACATTATATATTATCATGTGCCAGCAACGCGAACGTAGAGTTTTGGAGTCTTTCCTTCTTTTCAGATATTTAAAGAGACTTTGAGATTTTAGAGATTTTTTTTTTTAATAATACAGACAGAAGTTTAAAAGTAGAGTCACGAATACTTTCGATATTTCAGTTTCATTTAATTTAAAAACTAAGATTTATTTTTATTTTGATGTACAGAATTGAATATTATTTTTTCTAGTCAAATTAGGTGTTCAGAAAAACCAAGATAACTTTTGTCATGTCTTCATTTTTATATAAGAAGACGTTATTTCTGCTGTATAATGTCTCCATTGAAGCAATACAATTTTTGCAAGTAACGTTTTCTATTATTTGTAACAACGGAGACGCGATATGTGAGACATTTGTTTTACATTAGTGAAGTGGATATAAAACGATATACCGGGTGATTCATAATGAGTGCAAAAAAAACATTTCACATTGCCATTTTGCGCAAAAGTGTTACGTGAAGGAACATAGGTCCTGTTACATTAGTTACGTGTTTGCGACAAATCGAATTTATATTAACGTCGCATATTTTCGAGCTGAGTCCTCTTTACTTTCTACATATTATTACGTTAGAGATTCGTGCAAACATAAGGAAACAGTTAGAGTGAAAATAAGATAATTCGAAAATCTATACATTTAGTATATTTATAACAACAATTTTTTATCATTCAATTAGATTTTATAATGAAATCGCTAGATTAAGTGATATATCTTTCAACTTTCAAGTTTCTCTTTAGTGGCTAATTCTATGGCGGATAAGTAGATAATGATTCTTCCAAAGTTCAAATTTCCATGATATTCAAAACTCGGAAAGTCCAAAAAAGAAAAGAACAAACAATTCCAAATTAACGACAACAATAACTATGTGCTACAATAACACAATTAAAAAACCAATACAATTTGCCACAATACAATTCCTATTTAATTTAACCTTCGTCAATGATTACACGCTCGTTAAAAATCACCCTGTATATGATCGAAGTGTAATTAAAAACAGTAATTTATAAAACTCAGCATTGCTTTAAAAAGACTCGTCAAACTTTACGACCGTGTACACTGCATACTCGTACCTACTTGTCAATACTCAGAGATGCCGCGAAAAGCGAATAACTATGTCGCCGGCAGGATAAACCATATTTGAAAAACTATTTCGGCAATTTTCGCCGATACGAAGGTCACCAGGCCGAAGGATGGTCCTCAGCATCCTCATAGCCGAGTAGATCACGTCAGTATCTAATCAGACGTTCTTGTGGCCACTTCTTCCTCGTGACCTTCAAAATCGTCGCGAGTGCTTTGAGTTTACAGTGCCTGAACTTAAATGTTTTTATCCCCGTTGTCGTGAAAAACCCTGAACCGTACTTTCTCCAGCTCGAAATAAAAAAAAAACCAAAACAAAGAAGCGTTTATCCAACGTGAAGCATCGTAGAGAATTTAGGTATGTACATTTAGATAATATATAGCTGTACGTCATGTAGGTGATAGAGAAATTTCATTTTCTTTTATTGTCGATAAAGGATAAGTTATTGATATATCTTCGTAATCATATATTTCGTTTCTATGAGCTGGCCTCTAAGAATGAAGATCTCGTTAAGGTAACGATCGTAGCAACCGATCACTTGCCGATAGTTATCATACTACGTTTTTGCGATTAATCGAGGAATAGGGAACTATGTATTATTTCGTATATATAGGAATATCGTTTATTACATTAATATTAATTCCTTTGTTGTTCTCGGTGAGATATCTGGTGATTCGTTGGTGATAATTCGATATTTTCTAATGGGATATTTTTATTCTTAATATTGGTAGTTTTTCTGTATTTCCAAAATTTTCAAAGTCGTTTCCGAGAAATATAGTTTTAAGTGTGAGTAATAGGAGGGACGAGTGACGAGAAAGACACGAATGCTGTATACCTGCGACCCACGGTGTCTGACGATGACCTTTCGTTACTGAAGAAGTTTACCCCATTTTCGGAGAATAACAAGCCAGCTTGGTATCAACAAAACAGGGCTTCTTCTAACGATGTTCCATCCTTTAATTTAAACCGCACAAAGTATTTACTTTAAACATTGCTTTAAAAATATTTACTTTCAAGTACCAGTGCTACTAATTTTTATACTAAACAATTTTTTAAATTATTTTATGTAGAATAGATATACTGTTAATTTCTTATAAACTAATATAGTTGGCAATTATTTCTTTCATTTTTATTTGACTATATTATTATTTACTTTATTTAACTATATAAGTATTTACTTTAAAAATTGCTTTAAAAATATTTACTTTCAAGTAGCAGTGCTACTAATTTTTTAAATTATTTTATGTAGAATAGATATACTGTTAATTTCTTATAAACCAATATAGTTGGCAATTATTTATTTCATTTTTATTTAACTTTATAATTGAGATATGACATATTTCATCTGTCGAATTACATTATTGGCAGCAAATGGTAACAACGAAAAATTTGAAATTATTGCTATCGAATCTCCAGATATATTGTTCGAAATTACAAAGGTTTTGAACAAGTAAATTTTATTACGAATCGGTTGATCGACTTATGAAGAAAACTCTCTTCGATTCTAAAATGTATCATCGTGAAATCTTATGCAATGGCGTATAAGCATTCGTCAGTAAATTAAAGGGCGAGGAAAGGACTCGTTTAATGTCATAATTTAAATTACGTTGTATCATAGCAAAAATTATAGTATATTCTATCGTATTGTGTATGTATCATGTATATATCATATTATACTATATGCAAAGCATTTAAAGATATACCAGTAAATATTCTATCTACGTATAAATATATAAATATAACATAAACAATAATATTAATATTGAAATATTCCTTAACGGTGATTAGACAAGCAAAGATCACGGTATTCGACACACTTGAAATTCTGCGATTCTCTACCATTTCTTTAAATATTAAAATTCCCAAAACTATTCGACCCGCCATTTTCACGTTCAGGGAATTATATGGTGCAAATTTTTAATAATTTAATTGCAAATGTCGAATATATACGCAACAGAGAGCTGTAATACACAAAATATTTAAATGAAGAAAATTGATTCATCCAGTACCCATGATTCTAAAATATTTTTAATAACCACTTAGGATAAAGGGGGCCTAACACCACACGGGTGGAAATAAAAAACTGAAAACAGACTGAAAATTCGAATAATTTTTCTATATTAATATACAGTCGGAAACTTAACTTAAAGAAAACTGAGGTAGTAACCAAAAGTCGGAAAATCGTAAGCGAAAAAAAACTGAAAACGATCTGAAATAATTCAGAAACTAAACTAAAATCTCATGGTAAATTAAGCACTGAATTCAGACGGAAAACAGGCTGAAATAAATATTATACTAAATTAATTAAGAAACTGAAATTACACTGAATATAGTCTGAATAAATCAATGAATATATTACTAATACAGAAAGAAATACATTTATTATAACTTTAATAAATTTGAATTATTATTGTTGTTTGTAGAATTATAGTTCTAATTGGAGTTATTGTAATCGTAGTAATTATCATATTCGGGAGGCATATATCCCCAAACAGAGGCTGGATATGAAAATATGAAAATGCTGAATCAATGTAAAATTTTCAGTCTGACTTCAGTCTCGGCTTCAACTGAAAAATTGTCTTGTTTCAGTCTCAATTCTGTTTGAACTTTCTCAATAGCAATGGTCTTCAGTACATTTTCAAATAATTTTCAGTGGCAATTATCGTCTTATTTCCGTTCGAAATTCGTCTAAAATCCTATTTTCAGTCTTATTTCAGCTTTTTTCCGTCTTTTATTTTTACTCAGGTATGAAATTTTATCACAAAACAGTACTTTTTGAAATGAAAGAAATGACAAAGATATTGATTCGTATCCCGTGATCTCTTCTCGTCCATGGTATCTCGTCGCAGAAGAAAAAAAAACAGTGGATAACTATCGAGCAAGGGGGTTGCAAATACTTAAAACTTAACATCCGAGTTATATCACGACTATATATACATACCCACGTGTATACAAAATCGCGTGAAATATTCGTAGCTTCTTCTGTCTCTTGTAAATATATGTTACACGTGCGTGAGTAAAAGAAAAAAGTAGAAGAAAGGCGAACTTTCCCTTTTTTCGAGCAAGGGACCCCCATATGTATCTTGCCTATGTGTGTCATATAGTCTGCATGTTGTGGCGATGAAGGTGGTTTCGATATAAATGTAAAACGAGAAAAAACAAAATATACCTGACACGACACCTTTGCATCGTTAACGAGGTCGTGTCTTTAAGAGCGTACACAAGAAATCTAGGTTCCTCGCGATATATACAGTGACTCACGAAAATATTCGGACACTAAGGTATATCGAAATTCATCGCTGTGTATCTCGATTATTTATGAGGGAATCATCTTCGTTATTTTTCCTGGTAATGAGTTATTAACTAAGGTTAATAAAAACATATGATTTATTTGATAATTTATTATATATTGTAATATAACAAATGATTAATGAAATGGTAGCTTATTCTTAAGCCACAAAAATATTCGGACACTACCTAAAATGACATTTTCAAGTTGAGCTTTAATGCATATCACTAAAGTTTTAATATTTCGTGGCATAACCCTTTTGTTTTATGACATGTCTTAGTCGTTTTGGCATATTATATATAATTTTTTTTTAAATATTCTGAAGTTATACGTGCCCATTCTTCTTGGAGTCTTAGTTTTAACTCTTCTTTTGAATGTATTGGGTATACACGAATTTTGCGATTCAATTCGTCCCATAAATTTTCGATCGGGTTGAGGTCTGGAGACTGTGGGGGAGGATGGAGAACTTTGGGACATCTATATAGCAAAAATTCCTGCACAATGCGCGCCTTGTGCTTGGAATCGTTATCCTGATAAAATTTAAACCTATCACGGATTCCCATATTTTCAGCACTCTGAAGTAAATTACTTTTTAAAAGATTCAAATAAACATTTTTGTCCATAATTGTGTCTATAAAAACTAAATTTCCAACGCCGGTGGTTGAAATGCAACCCCAAACCATTACGCTGCCTCCTCCGTGCTTCACCGTACCTCGTGTATGTCTGATATGGAACTGTGTATTTGGCTTACGCCAAACCATAGTTCTTCCATCAGAATTATAAATGTTAAATTTGCTTTCGTCAGCAAATATAACGTCAGTCCACCATGATTCGTCCTTAGAAACAAGCTCCTTAGCGAAGTTAATTCGTTTCCTCCTGTTGGCCTCGTTGATGAATGGCTTTCTCCTAGCGATTCGACCGTTGTACCCATGTTGTCTTAGTGTTCTTCGGATTGTTTCTCGATGAACTTCCTTGCCCCTTTCTTCTAACAGCTCTGTTGCTAATCTTGGAACACTTAGAAGAGGGTTTCCTTTAATTTTTCGCACGAGTCTTCTTTTCTCCCTATTGTTTAAAGCAGCTGGCCGACCAATTTGCGGAATGGATTCGAAGCGGTTCTCGCTATTAAATCGTCGGATAATGTCCGCGATAGTGCTCTTGCTAATACGAAGCATGGCACTAATTTCGCGATATGATTTTTCCTTCTCGCGGTGGAAAATTACGAGTTGCCTCTGCTCGAACGACGTATTCTTCTTCTTGCGTCCCATTCTGACGAGTTTCTGAAGTATTACTAACGAATAATGCAGTGACATCGACCTCTAGAACTGGGTTTATCAACATGTAGCGGTCATTCCTCAGAACGCTAAGTTTCCAAAAGTAAATACTCGGGAAATACATTGCGTGTCCGAATATTTTTGTGACTTAAGAATAAGCTACCATTTCATTAATCATTTATTATATTACAATATATAATAAATTATCAAATAAATCATATGTTTTTATTAACCTTAGTTAATAACTCATTACCAGAAAAAATAACGAAGATGATTCCCTCACAAATAATCGAGATACACAGCGATGAATTTCGATATACCTTAGTGTCCGAATATTTTCGTGAGTCACTGTATATATTTTTTTTTCATTTCTATTCATTGTCCAGTCTCTCGTGTTCGTTCTTATCCGTTCGTGGAATTATTATCGAAGCAGAATATAAGGTGAAAGGTAATAAACACAGAGGACCTGATGAATCACGTACATACATGTCTTAACGACTAGTTAGAAGTCGGTTCGCAAACTATAAACGGAGTTATCGTGTCGGGACTATTATCGTATTCCTCTATAAGACATAGTCGAGCGCAATAAGTCGATCGTTGCATTTCGTGATTATCTTAAAGCGTAGCGGCTGCAATAAGTTTTGCACTTTCTGCGTGCATATACACGACAAAAGATGCACTTGCACCAATGAAAACCAGTATATACACGGAAACACTGAATTTACAGGATATATTAATGTATGATGTAATACTTACAATACAAACAATACACAAAAATACGCTCTATACATACATAAATACAGAAAAAGAACACACACACGATGGAATTACACGTGTAAACGTGTACATACACAACAGAATACATGTATGTATGTACATTTAAAGAAAACCAAATATCGAACTGCATATGTACTTTAAATCTATAATGTTGTAATGTTGTTGAACCGGTTATTAAAGATGACATTGTTACCGATGGATGTGCTATGTTGTACTCAATAACGCATCGAATACCTTCACTAATGTCTATTATCATAGCGGATCCGTTGCTGTCATTTCCCGTAGGAATTTTGCGTTAAACGTTCTCCTGTATCTTCGAGAATAATTGCGGTTAATTTGCGAGAACAGTTGTTGATTGGTTGAATAAAAAAGAATTGAGAGAAAGTTTCATCGTGTATATTTTTTTAATGTGTTCTTAACGGGAGTGATGTATGATAAGATTAATTCAAAGGGTTGGAAGAGATGGTAACATTTACATGTTTTAACAGTTTTAACACCTATTTCGGGAACGCTCATCTTATCGGATGAATATACCGTTATCTGTTGGTGAATGTGACACTGTGTAACGGAAATGAAGACAGTAGGAAGTACATTTTCATGGGATTTAATGGTACTGACCATAGTCACGATATTTCAGCGTCACGGAATGATCGAATGGAAAGAATATTGATATTTGTAGCAAATTTATCAATCAGTATTATATAATTATTTGTACACCGTTTTTTTAATCTGGTGTCGCAATTTTCCGTGGAATTAAAACGGAGAGTAATTCCCTGCACAATGTACGACGTGCTATATTGAAATTTTATATTCGAACTAACTTGTTACAAGAAGATTTTTCCATTTTTCCCCACTTTATCATGCAATCTCATTCTCAAAGTACCGTTTTACACGAAACTTGGCTGTAAGTTCATGTACTACATAAGCACACTTTTTCCAGTACAGTTTTGTGAAATTCTTTACATTCTAGTTACTCATCGCATCTGACAGTAGTAGAAACAATAGAAACTAAGGCATACTTAACCCCTTGCTGTAGAATAACGAGTGACACTCGTGAGGCGGTAAATTGGAAATTTTCAATAATAGGAAATTTTTAGTAATAGGAAATTTTCAAGGTTTCCAAAACCTACGAAAGTGCAAATATCTGTGAGATACAACGCGGCAAAAGTATTTCTATAATGTTAACCCTTTGCGGACGGAGACATTTTAGAATATTGACAGATAATCATTTATTCGGCGTTCCAAAACCACCTTTTTATCAAAAATTTGGGTTGTTAATGTACATGAATTATAAATTACTCCACTTTTAATCATATCTCACCGGTTTTATTTCAATTTTTCAATTTGAATCGTGTATACATACGGCGATAAACTATAACTACATTTTTTCTCAGACCGCATATATGCGTCGCTAGTCCGCAAAGGGTTAACCTTTAACGAACCAATGCCGCCATATAAGCGGCATGGCCCTTTTACTCACTAGGTTTCCGGACCGTTAAGGGTTAATATCACATTAATTCTAAGATATGTCAGAAATCACTGATAAATTTTTATTTTACTAATTTAATTCTGCATTAGTATGGAAGCAGTAGCAAAATCATACGGCAAGGGGTTAAATAAAATTACAAATCATAGTTAAATTCCAAATATAACGTTAAATCTATAGAAAATTAACAGAAACCAAAATCTGTATCGAGTTCAACTCCATACAACTCTACAAAGTTCCCACCAAATCCAACATAATATAATACGTTCACCATTTACAATTCTCATATCATCCATCCCTAATACAACCCCTTCTAACTCTTCACTTATGAAATTTCCAATAGAAAATATCATCCAACGACGATATCACTTTCCGATATTCGCAGGATAGAAGGGTGAAAGAACTTAAGCCTTTAAGATTTCTGTCAGGCGGCACGCGCCACTTGAAATTCGGGCCTAATGAAAAAGCAAGTATAAAGCGAACAGGCGGAAGAGAGGGAAGCGAGAAAGCATTGATGGGATGTCTGCGGGGCCCAGTGTCAACCTAACCCCATCAAAGTGTAATAATATTTATATTAGGGCGCGGCTGAGAGGATAGGGACATCGTTGGGGTTCGTGCAGGGGGAAACGGAATAGAATGGAGGGGTGGAAGACTACCCTGAACATCCTGGAAACTCCCCAGTATTACGAGTGGTTTGCGCATTCACCCTGCCAGATATCGATCTAACCGGTGAACTCGACTATCGACATCTATTTCAAAGATCGATACAACGATCGTACGATATTTCTTAAATGACACTTGTCGACTTAATTTGCGTAGCTTAATTTTAAGGTAGGAATACGATCGCATGCTGTCCTAGATTAAAGTTATTTCTGACCGCGGGTTACTTCTGAAACGATATCGATCTCTTTCTATTTTTAACGGGTATTTCTGACCGAGATTCGAGAAAGACTGATTTCGAGCTTAGGTATCTTAATGGATTATTGGTAATTTTTGTAAAATTATTTTTTAGCAACGTGACCAGTCGGTACGAAATTGTTTAACGATCATTGATTGTGTTATTTATCATTCCTGTAAGAAGAAAGCCTATATAATGAAGAATAATCTTTAGAAAAGTTTAATGAATTTCAACTTTTTGAATGTATTCATTTCAAGTTCTATGAGTATTTTCTTTTTACTAAAAAGGTATCATTTGATTGAAAGTTTTTTAAAGTGCGTCATTGCAAGTAGGAGATAGTAGTTTATGAAATTTATTTGTTCGTGTATTTTTTCAATAATTCTTTAGAATGTGAATTACGACATTGATAAATTATATAGAAATAGTGAAAGTATAAAAATGTGTACTTTTGCGAATACTTTTCCTTCTTTAAACGCGTTTATGTGCGTTGTAAGTGTTATGTTATTACTGGCAGTAGAGTTGGTGCAAATTAGCATATCGAGAATTACTAAACGGATTTAGTAATCGTGGTAATGATTTCTGAACTCGATGACGATGCCGATCTAACGGTGTTGTGGCTGGCACGAAGAGCGCTGGTAATCCCCAAATCCGATTATTCGCCTCATCGGTCCTCGACAACAGCAACCTGCCACCCTCTGTGTTCAATCAATGTTTCTTTTGCTATCGTACACTCTCTCCCCTTCCATTGTGTGCCTTTTTAATTTTTTGCTTGCCTCACAGGGGAAATATCAAAATTGATTTTGAGAAATAAGAATATTTACTTCTAAAAATAGAAATATTTATCGATTTGAGTTTTCATGTCCCATTGACAACAAATAAGTAAGTTAAATGACTCGTTCGCTAATATTTTGCAAAAGTTTGGAGCAACATAAATGTAAAAGCAATGTTTTTAGTAAATTATCGTTTTATGTTACAAAACGATACTTTTCTTAAAATTTTGAACGCCAGTAGGACGTTACTCGATTTTAAAATATTATTTTTATTGTTAAAGAATAGAATATAGATGTTAATAATAATAATTACATATTTGGTACTTATCTCATCGTGTTACCCGAAAGTTTTGATATTATACAGTCAGAAATTTTATAAACACTCTTCTTTAACCAGTTAACTGTGACACAAATTCTTTTGAATTTTGGGTCACGAAAATCGAAAGATGAGCATAAATCCATCTCAAATTATTCGTTTTATTTCGGCATGGATTCAAAAAATTCCAAAGATCTTGAAATTTACGAATGCATTTTAGTTTTCGCCAAAATTACAATTTAAATAACCAGTAGTAGCTTTTACGCATAACGAGTATACTCGTCAAACACAGTTAACTGGTTAAAAATTAGAAGAAATTGATTAAAATTTTACTGCTGTTTCCTGTTGGCCTCAATATCTATTGATAACAGTTAATGAATATTGACCATGCAAAGTAATTGATAGAATCAAACGATACTTCTACTTCCTTATTACAAAAATAAGGCTAACAATAAGCAGCGAGATAAACTATTATTATCTGCACTATTTTCCCATTTTTATAACATTTAAATATAATTTTCTAAACAACAACATCACCCTATTACATCAATGTATTAAGAAGGAACGAGTGTATATCTCTATGGATATATTTTCTTATAAATTCCTTCCAACGACCACCATATCAAATCTCCCAAGGCATTCCTATAATCAACAAGTTAGAACCCTATGACTTAATTTCGAAACACCGTCACGAGAGACAAATGTTACTCGCTTTCATCCTTATGGGTTTCTTCGCGCACCCCTGGAATTCCTATCTGTCGTTTCGAATTTCGTCGAGAAATCTCGAAGGGGCTACTGTCAATTAATCGTGCCTGGCCAATCTCGAAGGGTCGCAATTCGGATAAGACGAGAAGGGTAAGGACGAGGCGTCAGAACCTAATTCAGTTCGATGCGGACTACCTCCCCCTGAGTTCCTTTCTAATGTCCGGCATCCCATGAATCCGATTTGTCGGCTCGTTTGCCCCTCAGATACGCTTCCGAGATATGATTCTGTGATCTCACGGGACTCCGTGTGAAGATTGACGATATGCAATTTTTTTCACACTATTCAAAACAGTCTCGTTCGAGCGCGATAACGAATTGCATGGAGGTTTATGATTTTAAAAATCGAGGGTGAGATTAAGCTGGAAAAGTGGTAGTTATGGGGTTCAGGTGCACTTACTCGTTATCAACATAATTTTATTTTATAAAATAACTGAGTTACATGCTTTAACAGAGTTCTAGCCGGATTCAGAACTAAAAGTTTCTTTTTTCATTAGAAATGAAAAAAATTGCGCAAGAATTAATGCAGGGGCTAACTTCACTGAGGTCATTTCGTTCACTTTTTAGACATTAAAAAACATCTTTCTCTATAACTATAAAGTAAAAAATTATGAAAAAATTCAATAATATTCCAAAAGCATCAAATAATACATTGCTAATTTTTTATTAGAATCCATCGACTCGTTTTTCTATTAGAAAAATAAAAAAAGATTTTACGGACTCAGCAAAAATTTTTTTCCATAAGGCCCATGTTAAATATGTTATTTTTGAACACGATTTATTCATAAACCGTGTGGACGAACTCGTTGAGATTCCGGTTATAATTATAAAATATCATGAAGAATATATTTTCAAAATTGTAAGGAAATCTATCGAAAAATGATGAGTGCTTAGAACTACCTTAACAGAGTTCTTTGTTAAAATACGGGATGGCGTAAAAATTACTTGACTATTTTAAAATATAACATTTCCACTATTAATTATTTCAGTCGTAGAATGGTATAATAACTATTTCAAGGAGATAATTTGCAGGATTAATATAAAATAATTTCTTAGAAATATATTTATTTTTATAACAGAATAGATGTGAATTGTTAATGGATAAAAGTCATGCTATTTTTATTTTATATAGTGACTTTTGAGTCACCTGCAATATCGAGTTATTGCTGCATATTTCTGAGAAGTTATTAGTGATTAGAAGAATTCGTTCAGTTAATGATTTCAGAAATGCAGACAGAGATTACAAGAGACATGAATTTTTATTGAAAATTAGCTTATAATTAGCTAAGTGCAGATGTTAATTTTTTTCTTCCATAAAATTGGAAAGTTTAGCAATCTTCATCTTGAAATGTATCTTACTTTTTGCAAAGACTTTGCAAACATCCTGATGGCTCGCAATCTACCAGGTCATCGGTTCTGACGCAGAATACTTTAAAATTATAGGATATGATTAATTGTACCGCCTTTCTATATAAATACATCTATTTTTTGTTACACACAGTGCCGTCCGGAAGTAAAAAAAAACTTTCACTTCTGAAACGAAATTTTCTATTAAAGATTTATGTCTGGAAAAAAAATGCTGTGGAATATTTATTATCGACATATAATTGTAGTTTATTGACGTTGAAAAATGATTTTAATTTATATTAATTAGTTTTTGAACCTTTATATTTGTCAATAGACGTTAAAGTAAAGAATTCTAGTATAAGTGTGCTCAATGTGTTATGAATGCATCAATAATTCGATTCTTGAGCAGAAGCAGTAATACCTAAGCATAAGGGGGCTCGGTTCCGATAATGACAGTCGCCTATCGTGCGATTTATCAAACGTGGGCTTATCGATATGTCGCGTACTCGAAAGGAAACAGGGGCTGCGACGATGGTAGATAGGACTCTCAGAAATATGACAAATCGTCGGTGTATCGTGCCACGGTTGTTATTTATGCGCTACTTTATTTCACCAGTTTTTCACGCTTTCCATAACGGACATTAGAACTTAAATGGGTCGTATTCACATCAAAATATATAATAATTGATTTATTGCGTTACAAATGGAAAACTTTTCTTAATTTATTATTTAACACGTTACAGTATTACTTGTTCGATTCCCACCTAAAACAGTAAGTTCTAAATAAAATAATGACCGAATTTAAATGCAAAAATGATAATACCAAAAAGAAATCTCATATCTTTAAAGTCCATTTTTTGGAGCCACATTTCTGCCTTGTAAAATTATTATCATACCTGTAAAGTAATCGTTTCATTCGAAAGTTGCATAATTCACTTTATTGCGAAGAAGGACAGTGATTTTTCAATGACTGCATGAAATTATTTATAGTGACAAAAATATAAATAAATCTTCTCGAAAATTGACATCAATAGTTTTAAATATGCTAATGTCAAGTTAAAAAGAAACTGCCTTATGCCACTTTCAAGTTAAACGGCACAAACATTAATCATTATGCTGTACCTCACTCGTTTATGAACATCCACTAAAAATGCTATAAAAATTAAAGCAAAGATAACATAAAAAAAATTGCGAATATCGTGCAATTCAAGCGAAAACAAGCACACGTTTGAAAGAAAAAAGGGCAATTCGCGTTTATGCCCGCCGTGAAAACAAGTTTTGCAAGACTGTAATATATCTTCGGGGCATAAATTCACCGTCTCTGTTTCCTTTCCACCCTTATTCGGTCGCTTGTCCTTCACGATGCTCTCCTGGGCGACACAGTTTCCCCCCTCAGCCAGGCCATAAGAGTTATACAAGGTATTAGCGCGGAAACAGATGTAGGCGTATACCAACGTGTCTAGAACTCACCCTTCTTGTGGACTGACAATTTGTCACATTCGCGGACCGTCGACATTGCCACCCCCTTTCTGTTTCTACTACGCAACACATCGATAAGCTCGCGTTTGATAAATCGTGCGATACATGACCGTCATTATCGGAAACGAAGACCCTCTCTGTAACTGCACTTATCTAAAGAATCGTGATACTGATATATGCAAATCTCACCTGTTTTCATGTGACGATACAATGCTATTTCTCCCACCGAATGTTCAATCTCTCGTCATTTATATATGTAAGAGAGGAAAAACTATTACTTTTATAAATTATTTTAATAAATTAATGACATGAAACAACACTTAATCACATAAAATAACTTCAAACATAAATCATAACTTCTAATACGTAAATTAAATATCTAAATTGTGATCTAATTGTAAGAACACATAAAATGTATTGTTGTGAATTGAATTATGTGTCAATGCATCTTAAAACATAACTTAACGTGATGAGTAAGTATTAGGGGTACCGAAAAGTAATCAAAATTTTTTCTTGCTGGCAAAAAACATTTATTTATTAAAGAAATCTTGAATAGTAATCAACAAAGTAATTTCCATAATTTTTTAATACTTTTTGCCAGCGCAAAGGTAGTTGTTCGATTCCCTTTTTAAAAAAGTTCTTCGAATTTTTATTGAAAAACGTATCCAATTACGTTTTCACTTCTTCAATTTTGATTACTTTTCGGTACCTCTAATATATTCCACATTTTTCTGGGGACCAGCGAAATTTTCTCGCCGACCACTAGTGGTCCGCAGACCACCACTTTGGCGACCTCTGGTCCAGAGTTGCTACTTTACCCGAGCAAAAAAGTATAAAGTGTTAATAAAACCTAAAATTCACCTGAACACTAACATCCACCGTCTATTCATTATGTTAGCAGGGCGTGGACGAGGAATGGAATTAGAACAAAACGGCTATTCCTGACTAAATATGTTTATTGAAATATATGATGCGTTTGGTACGGTGGATTGCTTAGGACTAAATTCTCACACGACGCTTTATAGACGCAGAGGTCAAAATGACAAACGTCACGGGCCCCACCTACCGTTCGTTATCGCTTTAAGAAAGCCTTAAGAAGGGTCCACAATAGAATATTAAACATAAGACTTTAGCAATAGGAATTGAACTTTAGTTCCTTCTTATGGAACGCCCATGGTTCTGTTCACAATAAAGGAATAGAACATTACGATTAAACATAGAAGAAACCTTAATGTTTTATGTGACGCATTTATGTTTAGTAGAAGGTTTTCCCTATTTATGGGATAAAAAGCATCGGGATTATAAAAATCATGAGATGAAGGAAACATACAGATATAATTATATCTGCTCAGATCTGATTATATCTAGTCAGATCTATTTATATCTGGTCTGATATGACACTTTAGATCTGATTATATCTGGTGAAATTTTCAGCCCAGATATAGTTATATCTGACCAGATCTAATTCGTTTTTCCCGGGTCATTTTGTTCACAATTAGTCTTATACGCTCTATATATCACAACACAAAAAATACGAAAAAACACTTTCGTAACCATAATGCACAAGATTGTGTTTAATGTTTAATTGTGAACGTATGCAATGTTCTATGTTTATTTTTTAAGTTCAATTCCTAATTCCTACGTTTAATGTTTAGTGTGCTTATTGTGGCACCTCCTTTACGTCGGTAATGCCCGTTTGCTTTCAACACATTAAAACACAGAGTATCCGGCCTTCGTTCATCTTCGCAGAAAATACTCGAAAGATACCTCCGAACCTGATGATTCGATTAGCGCAATACTTCTTGGTTTTTGCGTAGCATAGCGAACCGAACGACCGTTACCCCTAAAGACAGAATCCACTTACAGCCGATGCGCCCTGAGCAAGTATCCCCTTGAACGCCGCAATTCGCGTGCTCTATCTGGTTCTGGTCTGGCTGGAGGCTAGCCGCCCTCGAACAAGCCGCCAGGGGGAAGAAAAAGGGCGAAACGAAGAGCGGGAAGGGATGTTGATAGTAGTGTGCACGGTGGTCGAGGCTGGGGCTCCGTAACAAACGCGGATCGTGTAAGGGGTCGAGGAGATAAAATGAGATCGTGTCTCGAGGCTAGGCATGGGGGTGAAAGACAGAGGAGAAAAGAAATTGGTACATCGTGCGGGAAGAATGACTCGATGGACCGCAGTTCGTCCACGAAAACCTCATTGAACTTCCATGGTTTTGCAAACTTTCCCCTTTTTTTTACACCTGAACGATATAAAAAGAAGATCACAATGAAGGGAAAAAAAGGATAATAACTTTCTCTAATTGCATCGAGATGGGCTATTAAGTTTGTTGGTTTTGGTGAAGTCATTCTATCATGGAAGAGTATACGTGGTGTCTTTAAGATTGCGATTTATGGGGTCGTTTTGTGCAATGTCTTAAGTGAGGATGTAACAGTGATGGAAGAAAAAGATCGTAACGGATGAGGAAAGATTGCGGAGGCAAATGAATATGTTCTAGGTGTATGAAGTTGTTCATCGTTGGTTTGTGATATGAATGTAAATTATTATCATTCGATATTTGTACTGATCTTTGGAATATTAACCCATTAAGGCCCAAAGTTGCGTTAACACAACATTTCACTTTTAATTTTTTGGTTTTCCGGGAATCTGATTAATTTTATTTATATTGTAACCTGTGTCATAGTAAAAGAACATACCAAAGGCTTAATTTATGCACTTTTGTTCTCTAATTGTTCATCACCTTAACTCCTACAATATTTTAAACTTTGGAGAATAAATAAAAAGAATTATAATATTTACATATATCTACTTTTATGCAATCAATATATATAATAAAGCAAAGTGTACGTTATGTGCGTGCCGCTAAAACTCAGAAATGAGTCCAGGTACGATCAAGGGAGTTATATGGTGTGGTAGCCCTCTATCTACCGTCCATGAAGAAGGCTCCCGTTTTTACCTAAAGGGCGCGATTTTGAAGATATAAGGGCTGGAAGTTTCGCCCTCTAGAAATTTCTAGAACAGTCCAGAACACTCGAGAGTATTCGAGAGCATTACACAACATTACAGAATTTTGTGGAATGTTCGGTAACATCCCAGATCATTGTGGAACATTATATTATATTCCTTTTATAAATATACCTCTTAATTTTAAAGTTTATCCTTTTATTCAAACAATCACACAATCTCATATCAACTCCCTGAGCGAAGCCGGGTACCTCAGCTAGTCTTATAATAAATAAATAGTCGCATTTAAAGGATTTCTGTTATTGCAATGCTTGGTCCTTAATGGGTTAACTCCATGCCGTACAGGAACGAGGTAAATTGGATAGAAAATTTCCAAATTTTATAAAACTATTGTGAAATTGAAATTACCTAATTATGAAATTGAAACTCTGAGTGAGGAGCGACACGGTAAAATTATTTCTATGATATTATTATTACGTTGAATTATAGGATAAATCAAGAATCACTGACCAATTATTAGTTTGTCAATTTAATTCTGTGTTATTGCGATGGCAGTCACAAAAGAGATAGTACGACGAGAAATTAACCCCCTTGTCTTGCAATTTAACTTTCAATGAATTGTGCCCTAATTAACAGCACGATCAGTCACACATCGAGCTATTCAAAAGTACGATCAATTTATCAGTGAACAAGTCGAATTTACTAGAATAAATTGTGAATGCGTTAAAAAACATGTTTAACACTAAAACTACCGGCGTTATGTCTACTGAAACTCAAATGTACTAAATGAGTACTTTGGAAAAAGAGAAATCAAGAGATAATGAAGACAATTAATTAATTAATTTAAGCTTTGTAAGATAGAAGTAAAATATTTACTTCATGACTACCTTATCAATGTAGGTAATTTTTAGAAAAAATAGGGAGCCGGTCATTTTGACCGCCTTGGTAGGTTTAGTGTTAAGTTACCTCTATCGCGACGTATGGCGTCTTTGAATTGTGTTCTTCACGTTGGGTCCAATTGACGTACCAAGTCTCACGCGATATTGCAAGTGAAAGAATTAAAATCCTTGATTTGAATTTTCACGTCACAAGAAATGAGAATCACTTGATGCAAGGTACGAGGAAGTAGGGGAATCTTATTTAATATTCAAACGCATCTGTAATTGCATGTGCTTTGTTGTACGAGAGTTCATACCCTCAGGTAAACGCAAGCAAGGACAGAACAGAGAAAAAAGGATAAGGGTGGTAAAAAAAAGGGGAAGAAGAGAAAAGAGAATTCAAGTGAGATTTTCAGACAAAGGCCGTCGTTTGAGTGGTTGCTCACGGCATTGTTGCCCTTTACCCTACGTATCCACCCATAAGGCCGAAGGGGTTGCCACCCCTCGAAGGACCAGGAAACACTTTGCCGCACGAACCGGAAGTGCGGTCGTTTGACGCTTCCCGAGCGATTCGTGTCCACGGCCTCTTACTTATTTCAGCCATTTCTTAAACTACCCTTATTTAGTCGGATTTCGAAGAAACAAATTCATATAATCCTATGTTCAATAAAAAGCCTTTGTCCATCACTTAACACTAGAATTACTAAACAAGTCAAAATGACTGGACAAATTTTCCTAAAAAATCTCTAATTTTATAGCAGAGTTATAGAATAAATATTCTACGTCTATTTCAAAAAAACATAAATCACCGAATCAATCGTTTTCTTCTCTTCTTCAATTCTCCTTTTTCAAAATACTTATATTTAAATAAACTATTTTTAACGCCGAAAGTTCTAGTGTTAATATCTTTGTCATTAAATTTTTCTTTAGATTTGAAAAACATTTTAGCTACCACAGATGATTGAACATTTCTATATAATTACTATTATGTAATATGAGACATTAACATTAGATTTACCAGCGTGAAATCTATTATATTTAAAAATGTTAAATATTTACCTTAAAGCAAGGAAAATTAAGACGTGAAAAAGATGATAGATTCGGTAATTTATGTTTTATACGATGAACGAAGAATATTTATTCTACGGGTCTCTCATAAACCCGTAGAATTTTTGGAAAAAATTGTGTACCACACATTTTCACTGGGTTGGCAAATCTAGTGTTAATATTCGCCGTAATAAATTCTAGTTTCTCAGTGAGCTACTGAAATTTCAAAATTATGAAAAGAAGAGCGGCAAATTATTAGATGTATTAATACATTGTATAAATGTAGATTTCTACTGAGAATTACAACTGCGCAATAATGCATCTTTAGTAACAACAATGATGAAACTGGGCTTGAAACACGCTCCATAAATACACGTAGATGAGCGATATAAAAGATAAAGTACAATATAACGCGAGAAAGCATTACTGGCCGCTCGTAAGGGACATTAGCGATCGCAAGTCATTACAAGAGGCTTCTTAGCAATGCTCTGAGTCAATCTTCTTTATTGGAATGCCTGAAACGAAAGGAATTATACGTTACGTAATATCACTTTACATACCGGCCAGATCTTACGTATAAAATGTAATTGTGAGCTATAAATTGCCGGGTAAAAAATAGAATCTAAATTATTATTTTAGGACCCTCAGGTTAACGATCTTACACAAGCACTTCTAAATATAGAAACTTCAAAATAATATACCATTGTAACACGTGGTATATTATTTTAGTAAAGTGAACCAGAATATCTCACGAGAGTAATTATAGAAATAATAGAAATTTATTTTAAACCGAGTATAATTATTTGATCGGTCTATTCAAATATTGTCAACTATGGTTCTCATGCTTTATTATAAATGAATGGTGTAGATGATGCATGAATATTTATTATCCGAAGATAGTTACAGAAAATTGAATGACCCACATTTACCCTTTATATAGATATTCGAACTTAATTCTGTCCAGTGCAGGCAGGAAGCAGAGAAATATCTATATTAATATAAAAGGAAGATTTTTATTAATACTGATATTAAATCTATTATATATTATATAATCTTATTATATAGTATTTTTTATTACCGTACCCACTTTCCTAATACTGTTATCTCTTCGAAAAATTGAAAGTTTCTTCACTGAGTCTTTGGCACAGTTAATCGCAATGAAAAATAATAATTCATTAATTGCCGTAGCGAACAATTAATAAGTTAAAAGTCCAAAAGTGTTAAGCCCGAAAAGTCGATTAATCGTCAACCGATCGGTAAAGTGTTAAATGAGTACTTTGGAAATAGAGGAATCAAGAGGTGGAAAAAATGATTTATCCCATAATCTGTGTTTTATAATATCAACGTCGAAAATGTGCTCTATAACTCTCCTATAAATTTTCAGAATTTTTGGAAAAAATTGGAAGCCTGTAATTTTGATCTGCTTGGTAATTCTTACCGTTAACACAAACACCCCAAGATGCATACAAGAAATCAGTAACAATAATGAACCTTGTTTGCAGCGAATTAAAAAGTTTTCCTGCGATGTCTGCAAGATCTTAAAAGTTAACAATTCCAAGAAGTACGTAGAAGTTTCTCTGAATTTCCGATACAAACTTTCAGCCTAGGTATAAAAGCATCTCAAGCTTATGAATAAAGTAAGAAGTTCTACGAACACACATGTACCATCGTCATCATCCACCAACTATTCTCTCCCTCTTCCATTCTTGTTTTCCCCAGTAGTATAATATGGTACACCGTAGAGACACCATGTTGCGTTATGGGTATCAGGCTGGCCATAAAACGGTATTAGCGCTTCCCCCATATGGCTCATAAGTGACTGAATTTATTCGAGCAATGGGAAGAAAATTGTGCAAAAAGAAGAATGATCGAGGCTCTGTCAAAGTTGGCGCAAAGTTTAACATTAGATGGATCATAGCATACGGGAAGATCTAAAAGTGTTCGTTTCGGTTTTATGTGCTTAATCCGAGTCGAATGCGGTAATAAAACCATTTACGAACCTCTGAAGTCTTTACCGGGTAAAATAAGAAAGTTCTTTCCTGGGTAATCTTAAGACTTCAGCAGGAACTATTAGAATGTCATAAACATTTCAAATAGTGCAACACAGCTGATATAGTCATTCACAACTGTACATAACAGATAATAATTAACAGTGCGGATTAATTACGTAGCTTTAGGCGATTTTGAAAAACAAATTCGCTGTAAAATATTTGAACCGGTCATAAATCTATTATATTGCAAATTATTAAATGAGTACTTCGAAACAAGAGGAATCAAGAGGTGGAAAAGATGATTGATTCAGTGATTTGTATTTTTTTAAATGGATGTAGAATATTTACTCTATGACGCTTCTATAAACTTGGAGAATCTTTGAAAAAAATTGTGTTCCAGTAATTTTAACTTATTTGATAGTTCTAGTATTAAACACATTTTACGTACATTCTACATGGAAATATCATAGCACTGTAACCAATTTTTTCACAATATTTCCGAAATATCAGTATCAAATAATTTTTAGATTTCACACTTCAGTCAGAAATATATATCTTGCATTTATTTCCTGCTTAATCGTTTTCCAATTTATATATGATATATTCATTGGGTCAGCAAAAAAGTAATTTCGGTTTTTTATTAGAACCAGCGTTACATTTGTTCTCAATGATTTCTGACAATGTTATGATTTTTTTCTTCTAACAATCGAAATTTGTGAAACTTTTGACTTGGCTTAGAAACAAATTGCGCTTTATTTTGTTTGTAATTGTTTGTTTAGGAGAATTTTAACATAAAGTGAAAAAACGAACATTTCTGATATGTTTTACTTTTTTATTTTTTGCAAAATCTAAGCTTGGTTGGGAAGTGATGTCACAGCCTCCATGTAACCCTGATCTGACACCATTAGATTACCATTTATTTTTCAGCTTGCAAAACTTTGCGAATGGTAAAACTTTCAATAGCGATGATAGCCTAAAATTACATTGGGTTCAGTTTTTTGTTGATATGGGCCAGTATTTCTATAAAAACAGAATCACGAATTTGTCAAAACGATGGCAAAAGGTCATCGAAAAAATTATTTGTTAAAAAAAATTAAGTTCCATTTCACACTGCAAAACCGAAATTACTTTCTTGCCAATCCAATATTTTCAATTTTCTTATTTTCGAAAATATCTCGATCACTCGAATTATTTCTGGAAATGTTCAACTACACGTTTCACGATGCTGACGGTCATGCCAAAGGTTCTTTCAAGGACGATGCATCCTTTCAGCGAAGCTTCCTTGAAGCTGTGCCGACTGGATGAGTTAGGGTTGGAAAGCTTTTTATCGAGCGTAAAAGAAAGCCACGGACGTGATCGTGCAAAGGCGAATAAAAGCAAGGGGGTAACGCCCCCATGCATTTTCTTCTTGCCCGGGGCACCCCAAAAGCATCGACTACCCCTACGAGGTAATACTGGACCGACAGGGTGGTCGCAGTAACGACGCGTCGTCAGTTAATCAAGCCATTTCGTTCCTGCGAGACCAGAATGAGGATTTGGCTTCAACGGCCATCGATTTCCTTCTTATTGTCCTACGAGAAATCTTTCTAACATGCCAATTTCGATGGGCTTGTGGGATGAGACTTTTTTTCTCGATTCAAGAACAAGGAATCTCGTTTGAAGGTTTTATTGGCACGTCGTAACTGCTGGAAACATTAAATGTTTTATTTATTGATGGGGTTGTAAATAATATAGCTAAAACAAAAAGAATTATACCATGTTTAACACTAGATTTACGGATGTTGATACACCTATTTTTTTTTTTAAGTGAACCAATGTAACTCATACAAGAAAATTCAAGTTTTTTGCAATGAAAATAGTTCCAAATCAATTTGAATGAAAGATTTATTATTAAAAAATTAACCAAGCAATATATTATACATATAGTAATCGAATTTTGTATGAGCCAAATTGGCTTCGTCAATCTAGTGTTAACTACTTTAATAAAAAACATTAAAATTTCATTTTCATGGGCAGCACTTATTTTTATACTGGCAATGCTATTTCTATTATTATTAACGGGAATTAACCCTTTGGTACAATTTGATAACAAATTTATAGGTAATTAGTGATGATGCTTAAAATTAAAACTAATATGAATGCTAATATAATACTAGTGTTAGTGGAGGTAAGAAATAATTTTCTTGCTGTCTCGGTTAAAATGTTGATATAGTAATTTTGTATTTTAGCAGAAATATACTGCAGTACCTAAAATTGTTCCTAGTACTAATAAAAATGAATAATCAACACTAGACAATTTTAGAACATTATATTTGCTTATTTGACGAAAAGTTAGTAAAATAATTCGGCACAAAAAGGTTTAATTAAACTGAGTTGATCATTTAGTATCGATTCTTGCAAAGAAGTCAACACTTTTATATAATCAAAAATAACTTGCGTTTGAATAATGAATATAATTGTACTAATAAATTAGTTTTTTGAAGTTTTTCAGTTTAGAACACGAAACGAGGGAAATACTTTTTGCTTACGTTTTTTTCTTTGAAGCTCCCACGTGATTAAGGTAGGTACTCGAGCCGAAAATTAATTAATATTCAATTCTACGCTTCGCTCGCTCGATTTCCCTGGGCGCGCTGCAACGAGTTTAGAAAGCTATGATTTCGTAATTTACCTAACATTCTCGCAGATTCGTCACTTCAAGTTGCACTTCTGGCATCAAAGAGAGTAACGTTTTCTTCCTTGAATACGGCCCATTGTAATTGCATGATAAATTATTTTAAACTATGCTCAGTCCCAGAGATATGAAAAATTCCACATACTTTATCTATTTATGAGCCTCTCGACGAATATGGTCGTCAACGGCTAGCTATAAATCTTTGTACTGTTATGGCTACCATAGCTAATCGCAGAATGCTTGGCGTAAATGCAGAACGAATTAATATAAATGAATTTTTAATTGAATTTTTAGTGGAATATGTGATAAGCTGTTCTATACGAGTTTCTAGCTCAAGCAGACGATTAGAAAATAGTTTCAAAAACATACAACAGCAAAGTATGTACATTTCGAACAGTTATTTCATTGTTCTCAAAAATATTGCAATATTATTTGAGATGAAAACCCATCGTAAATATGCGTTTCCGCATTTTCTGAAACTTATAGTATTTTTTCACACATTAAAATTATTTTATTAAACAGTGCAATATTAAAAAAAAAACGTTTATGTGGAAAAATGGCGAATGAGAATCCCCCCATAATTTATTTGAAAATGAAGGCAACTTTTTCTTTACGAATACATTATAAACAAGAGATTCAAATCATCCCTCGATGTTTTCTGAAACTCACAAAGGGACGCAAGTAAATAGAAAATTCTGTAATTATGTTGTATGAAATAATTTTTCGTTCCTCGCTTTAGGTTCTTAAGGGTGCACTACCCTTTCTACCTGCTTGAACATTTTATAAAGTACCTTATACAAAGGAAAACAGTTTTCCTTCCGTAATTTCGTGCATATTGCACAATACTATAATTTTCAAAGGACCAAATAGCTTTTAGAATTCTCCCTGTTCATATTTACCAACCTTGTATCATATAAAAGAAATTAACATCAAAAGAAATTATAAATCCATTTCTCTACAGTACAATATATACTTTGAAATATTACACAAGTCGTCAACAGCTCATTAAACTAATTTAAACTCTAATAAATGGTTTCTTTCTATTCAATCCTTCAAACGGCGAACAAAACAGTAGCCATTAAAAATGAATAAGAAATATCTTCCTCAAACTGAAATATGAATTTTCAACAGATGACTTTTGCGAACACTCTGTTTCATCAAAACATAGACATATCTTTCCTAAAATCCACTATTCATAATGTAAAAGATTGTCAGAAACTCAGCCAACTTCACGTAATAGTTCTCCACATTAATTCAAAAGATTATCAATTAGCAGTAGAAAGACTGACGTTAAATCCGTGACATTTAAATGTATTAAATAAGTACTTTGAAAAAAGGGAAATCAAGAGGTGGAAAATATGATCGGTTCGGAAATCTGTGTTTTGTAAGATCAGCTTAGAATTTCTAGTCTAGGACTCTCCTATAAACTTAGGGAATTATTGGAAAAAATTATGAATAAGTCATTTTGACTTGCTTCGTCGTTCTAGTGTTAACAAAATATTCGGAGAACACTGAGAAACACCGCCAAAACTTATCTTCAATTATTCAATATCCACAAAGTGCCCTATGCAATTTTGAGGTAGCTCGAGTAGACCAAAGGATCCTTACTCCTGTTCTAGGAGAACGGGTCACTTCACCTTAAGGTCAAGCAAGCCTTTCTCGATGGTCAGTGGTAATACGCAGAGTGCACGAGATATGCCTTCATCGGTTTTCATTGTCATTGAAATTCCCTGAATAGCCATGGCGAGAGGAAGGAAGGGATCTCTACAATTTCCGCCTACCGGGAATACAGTGAAACGGGATGGCAGGGAGAGGGGCAGCAAAAGGAGAGAGAAATAGAGAGAGAAACGGGGGGAGTGCAACCCTCGTAATCCCACGACTGAAAGCCTCGTTTAATATTTATGATTTATTTCGGTTTAATTCGACGTACCAACGGGAGGGACATTTATATTCAACGATGTTTAGACAACATTCGAACGTTCACTGTGTGCACATTTGTCGCGTATGTTGAGAAAATCTTGAGGGCCTAGAAATTAGAAAAATAATAGCAGTAGGGATAAGATTGTTAATCTTACTTTTATTTTACAGTTTTGCTTCTTCATTTTTCTTGTGTCTTTAACCCATTCGAGACCGTACATTTTTTTTGGAGACTATCCAGAAATACCGACAACTTTTCGCTTTATATTTACCACTTCTTGTATTTTTAATGATTGTGGCATTGGGTCACCTACTTTAGGGTCGAATTTGAACCAAATACCAAATGTAATGTTTACACATTTGTAAGATACCTTTTATTTGGAGCTAGTGTTATTTCGAGGGCTGTTTTTTCTATAATGACTGATAATTGCAATTCAAGATCATTGCACACACGGTGTGCAATTGGTCTCGAATGGGTTAAGTGGACATTGTATTTATCTTGATGTAAGAAATTGTAATCGTTAATAATATTATCTGAAGAACGTGAAAGATTGAGTAGATGGATGTTAATGAAGGAATGGAGATTCACTTGAGTGTGAAATAATAGGGAAATTTGATTTTCTTACTTACAATGATTTGTCTCAGTAGTTAGTCGTAAAGTTCAAAGATTTCTAGACTCATTTGTTGAGATAAATATTAACGCTTTTCAGTGGAAAATTTGTTTTGCAATCTCGCTGAAATACGTCCATTAAAGTGATAGAATCAAAGTTTATCAGCTATCCAAGAATCTTCCTTGAAATGTTACAAAAATTACAACTATTTTGAATTATCTATAAAACAAAACTATGGTAAACTAACAAACATTCCATTTACTTTGAATACGTATAAATTATCATACTAATCAGACAATTAATAATTCCAAAGCAATAAAAATTTGTGTTTCATAAGCAAGCAGATTTTTGCACATACGAGATTTAAATTTTCAATCTATCAGTGAAATTTGAGCTAGGAAGTCTCAAACTAAAATGTCATCAACTTTAGCATATTTAATCATTACTTCAACATACCTGACAAGAAACAATCATGTAACAATTGAGCAAACGTTGTAAAATGCGTTTAATCGGCGTTTCATTGTATTACACTAATACCATTAACTAGAGAAAACCCATCAACAAACGGCGATAAATTTCAGTGACATTATGCCGACGCTTTACAAGCACAAGCGGTTCCACAGAATTGTCATCGTCATTGTTCCAGCAACAATACCCGATAGAAATGCCTTCACCCTCGTATCCGGTTCCTTACGAAACCTAGGGGAGAGAATTACCCCCTGTATTAACTCGCGTAATTGAGATTTATTAATCCGGAGGCCGGTTGGTGGCCACACTCTAAGTGTATTTTCCTCCGTGTATTCGGGTTTATGCCGTAACTTTATTATTATTACGTGTTATGAATTTATGCTTATGCTTCTGGACCATTATGTAAAGTCGCCATTACAATTTTTACTATTATTGGAAGTTCCACTTTTATCATTACCATTGTTAGAAGTTGGTTTATTACAGAGACCAATTAAAAAATTATAAACAGCACTATACGTCGGTCTTATCATACATTTTATAAAAGTGACTAAGAACCATAGGAACACAGGTACATCCAGACAGAAGAATCGAAAACGAGCTATGGTGGGTAAGTTAAAGACTTTGATACACGATCAGTGGGCCCAAGTTCGAATTTTCCTTTATCACATCTGGGAAATTTTTCTCCAATTAGTAATTTAACACTATTTCTACCACGATTTTCTATATACGTATTTCGACCAAAAGGTGTCTTTTGACACCTTCCCGTTTGAATGCAAATAATTACCAAAAATGTTGAGACTTCAAATGATCAGTTAGCACTAGATTGCCGGAGTGAGTCAAATTGACTCATTTATGATTTTATTTCTATGTATATATAGAAAAACTTAAGTAACTTTTTTTTAAAACAAGTGTTGGTTTTTAATAGTATAATGAAAGGTATAGAAATATTAATTCTATATCTAATAATAAATAAAATTAATAAAGTATTAGTGCTATATCTAGTTTGACGGATATGAGCCCGACAATCTAGTGTTAAATGTAGATAATTTGAGGAATATATTTATTGATACGTCGATGTGTATTTATTAGAAATTATTTAATCAGCTTGCAAATTGTAGCAGCGGTGAACGCTAAAATGTAACACGGCGGGAAATAAGCGAATATCAAAGTTATGTCGCAACACCTGTATTTTCTATTACAATTGAAATCAGGTTTCTCTAATCTGATTATAATGGATATGGTGCTCCAAAATGATTTATATGTAAAATGGTGTAAAATTAGGCACTGTCATGAAATCCTTAATTTTTAGATCTAGGATGTGCAGGTGGAAAATGATATCGCTGAATTAATTGAACAACTACTGTATGAAAAGTCAAAAAATTAATTGCCGAGATTCAACTTAGAGAATAATTATAAGTTAAAATTTGGAAGGTGTCTTTTGACACCTCTTGCTAGAAATAGTGTTAATATATTATACGTAAAATAATTGCTTCCAGGTAAAATGAGCGTATCAGTTGAAATAGAACAATACAAAAAGACACAAAGAAAAAGAATCGGTGATGAAGTTGAAAATTTCTTTAGACTGCTGCAGTAGAATTATAATGAAGATTGCAATAAAATCATCAAACACTTTAAAATTTTTATTTATTTAGTTTGTAAGTGTTCAATCATCGGTGGAACATATTTTACCGTAAAAAATGTCTTACCATTTGCACCCCCATCTCAGTACTCCATCCGAATAATTTTAATCATTACCGTGGCGAAATAAATAGATCTTCGTATCCACGAGAAATATCAAGATCCTTAATATCAATCAGAAAGTTCACGATTAAATCTGGTTTCATCGCTGTCCGTAATACAAACGAGACAAAGCGATCCGTCATCGAGTCGTTTAATGAAAGTCGCGGCCATAACTTAGAACGTTTCGGCTTAAGACACGAACGAAGAAAATAGAGACAGAGTCGAAGGTGGAAGTTGAACGCTTAATCCAGCAATATGAAACTCCCCTGCGGCTTACCCTGTCGTTGCTTCCCCCAGTGATATTATTCTGTCTTCCTATTCGTATTATGTGTCACGGCTGTGGATATTCAACGCGACAAACCAAATGTTTCGGATAAATTATTGTCGAGTCGTATTGCCCGTTAACACGACAATAAATCGTTATTATAACAAATGTATCGGTTCGAGAATCAAATGCAACAGTGGCATATGAAACTGACTGGATGCTTGGGGGATTATTTATGAGGAATAGCACACATTTTTATTTACTTTTAGAATACAGTATCATACAAATGGAGGTAATTATAGATGTCTGTCACTGGACATCGAACATTCGTTATAATTTGGAATCACAATTCAAAGAGAAGATACAAGTATCATGCAGTGTTGTAGGAAAGTCTAGTAACACAAAAAATGTCTCATTTAGTTCTTTCATTGCCCAATCTGAACAGTGAATGGGACTGTTTAGGAAAAAGCACCTTATATCCGCAGATGAACATGAAAAAGTAGTGTTCCTTACTTTGTGACTCATAAAATTCACATTAGTTTCGAAAACCATTCGTGAAATATCTTTCCAGTACATTAAAACCTGTTTTTGTGCGGTAGATAGGGACCGCATAAAAGAAACCGCACAAAAAAAGAAATATTCAGAAATTTCATAAACACTTATAACAAATAATTTTTTACAACATATTAGAAAAAAATTTTTTGATGCGGTGGATAGGGACCGCATAAAAAAAGTCGAGCTTGAAAAGTATGTCAAAGATTTATGAAACACTGAGGAAGTGCTTTCAAACAAAAGTAATAATTAAATTATACATGGAAACATTTAAAAAAAAAATTAATTTCTCATTTTACACATGGAGAAATTTTCAAAATATACATAATTTACTGCTGCTCGTCGTAGTCCAAAACGTGCATCTTCATGTGATGCGTATTCTGCTGATAACAAATGAACATAGCGTCTGGAGCCAGACAGCGTTTTGTAGTGTACATGTGCACACTGATAGAAAACTTTGCAACAGTGTATAATACCAACACCTATGGAATTCATATACCGCACAAAATAAATTGCACAAAATAAATCGCACAAAAATAGGACCGCACAAAAACAGGTTTTACTGTACCGCAAAATACAGACCAACAGACACATTCATCACATCGATCTGCACTTTCATTCAGTGCAGAAATACCTGCATATTGCAATCATGAATTGGCGAAAAATTGTCACAAAATGGCCACACTGAATGTTAATCAAAATTCTAAAATGTCTCCAAAAATTGCGAAATGAAATATATATTATATGAGAAGAATTTTGTGTTGTAAATAACACGATGCTGCATTTATTGTTGCAGAAGGATGGCGAGATTCGGTTTTGGGGGCCCCGCGTCGTCTATTGGTGACTCTCGGCAGTCTCTCCAGGGACAGCTCTTCGTGTCCTGCCACGGTAAGTCTCCACTTTGTTGGTCCTTTATCAGTGAAGATCCGTCGCCAATTCACTTCCTGTGGTCCAACAAACTCTATATATGTATTTACCT
The DNA here is from genome assembly GCA_910591515.1 of Cerceris rybyensis. Taxonomy (NCBI): domain Eukaryota; kingdom Metazoa; phylum Arthropoda; class Insecta; order Hymenoptera; family Crabronidae; genus Cerceris; species Cerceris rybyensis. The sequence goes on from OU342790.1 coordinate 16,513,863, forward strand.
AGGGTACATTGCAAAGGAAACACGACCCCACATTTATTCCAATTTCAGCTTTCCTGGTTTGATAAACGTCTCGCAATTTTGAAATTAGTTGAGCAGGAAATAAAGAAAGTTCCATTTAGTTGACGGAATTATAAAATTCAATAATTATGGTGATTTCAATCCTCGACATTTGTCGTGAATTCAATGAAATCGATTTCTTCAAATATTTAACCGTTCACTGTTTTTTTTTAACAGTAACATTATATATAGACACCAAGTCCATTGCCAGACACTAAAATCTTAATTACACCGATAGAGAATTAATTGCAATTAGTTGTCCATGGCTTTACACTTTAGTCTTTTCGCCAAAAATGCACTCTCCTGAAAAAACTCCCAAAATAGGGGTTGGTCCCAAAGGCATTTATTAATCAGCTATAAAAATTTCACATTTTCATTTACAAGTAATAAATATGCTTCTAAGAAATTACTTTTAGCCATCAGTTTGTTCTGAATTTAAAATAATTAGTAACAAAAATCTCAGTATATTTTAAAACGAACTATTGACACTTAGATCACCCTAAAATTCCAAACCCTTGTGTAATTGCAACCACTACTGTTTCTCTCTCACTTTGTTCTTCCGCTAAATTATCAACTTTGAATCAACGATTCATCCTGAACCGTAAAAATATGTTATCGTTCTCGTTACTTTTGCCAATTCCATCGGCGTTCGTTCCTCACCCTGGAGTGAAACGCAGCCTTCCGATTCGTAGATTTAAATCGAACCGGAGTGTTCACCCTCGTGCATTTCGGATTGCCAAAAGCAAGGATGTGCCCGACGCCTTGGGGCGAAATATGCAAATGACACGGAACGCCGTCAGATAAGATCTCGTTACTGGCACAACTGGGGGAGATAATACTTATCACAGTGAGATCAAGGTATACAGATTTTACGGACTTTCGAGATTCCGATGAAATTTTGTTTGTAAAATGGATAAAACTTTATCAGGATTTAAATGTCAGTAATTTGTTCCGTTGACGCGAGGAGGGCTGATTAAACGAGGGTTGTTAATGTTTAATCCGCGGATACATCATCGAAGAACTGTCTGCTGTACTGTGTCATACGCAAAATAATTAATTTATGATTCACCGAGAAGTTTTAATAATGGTTTTTACCACTTTATCTTGTTTCTGAAAGGTTGGCAGATTTTAATAATTCTCTAGGTAAAAAATTTGAGGAATGGTCTGTGCGAACTTTTTATGATAATGAATTTTTGGCGTTTGAATACAGTTTTGTATTTTAATAATTACTTGAATTATTGTTATTCGAAGTCTAAAGGTTGGAGAAGCTTTAACTGTAGGTCTTTTTATGACATATGGAAAACGATCCATTAAAATTTACATTTTATACGACTTTTCTGGACTGTTCGGACTGAAGATTAAATAAAAAGTGTTCTCTTTTGTATTCATAAACTGCAGATTCATTATAAAGTATGAGAATAAAGTAAAATATATATCGGTGAAAAGTTTTTATTCATTTTCTCACTGTGATGCATCTTTTCGGACAAGATCTAATCGAAAAGTATCTACAGAAGCAGAAGTCTGATGTTCAAGTTACGATGATAAATTCTTTTACCGAGGGTTCATCCATTTTCATTAGACAAAATAAACGTACGATGGAACGGCAAAATAAATAGTAAAAAAGAAAGATACACTTGTTCGTGAAAAGTTGAACACCGATGTACCAATAAAGTTTTCTTGTGTGTACCTTTATCCAACCGCTATTACACGTTTCCTGAAGCAACTCAGAACCCTCGTAAAAAGTTCTCCGTATTATTTCGTTTAATCATTCGATTAATGATTAAACTAGCCAATGTGTACTTTTACCTTATATGTTTATACGCGTAATTCTAACTAACCGAAAGAATAACTTAATCATTTTCTTAAATTACTTTCCCATATATGGCTTTAATGTTACAAAAGTAGAATATTTTTCGGAAAATCATGAAAAAAATTTAACCGTGGATAAATATAAATAAAATGAAATAATCCCATGCTCTGTAACTCAAAAAAGTTTGTATGTTCCAAAAACATTTCATTCTTAGATTAGAAGAGTATTTCTCTTTAAAGCTAACGCATCAACGTACCGAGTGACTTAACTCTCGTTATTAAGTACCAGTAACTAAATAAACATAAGAATTACGTTTCTACAAAATTTGTTCGTTACTTTAAGTTAAACAAATAACTATCATTCGTTCTTTTAAAGACTCGAAATCCACAAAAGAACACCGTGCAAAGTTCGATGTAAACTATCAAAAATAATTGTTAAAATAACAGTTTTCAAGCTGAGAATCGTGAAATTAATAACCTAAGTTGTAAAAAAGACGAGAAATACACGATAAAAACCTTTAAAACACAGTTTATAAAATGAAACATATTTAAAGGCGATTGATTTACTTCCTCATTGACCATACATCAAAGTATAAAATTCTCCCGAGTAAAAAGCAATTAAAGTGGATCAAAAGCGTTAATTACAAACACGAGAATTACGTCTCGGTTCGTTTAATTCCATAAAAAATAATACAAATTTTTTTTTTTAACATCAGTAGACCAAACGAACATCAGGAGTGACAAACCAGTTATTACAAGTCTGACGGTAATTAAATTCACGTGTGAGTTCATCGATATACAAAAACCAGCGACCCTTTACGTGAAATTTTCAACGAAACTGTTTGAACTTCTGTTAATTGATAGGTGGGCGTGGTGCACCTGGTTTGCTGATCGATACCAGAGCTCCCACCGGTTACGTATCCCAACCCGCTGCTACCTTTACTCCCTTTGCTGCCATTTTTCTCTTTCTTCCTCCGATGTTTCGTTTCACATTTACGAAAGAAAAGTAACGATCCAATTCGAGATCCATCGACGTAGGGTGCGTAGAGTCAAAGACGTCGCTATTACTCCGCATGTCGATTAAATGAGATCAAAAATCCAATATAAAAGTAATATCTGAAGTGACACCCACGCAAATATATTCTCTACTTTCTGCACATTTCCTGTTTGATCCTATACGTCACTTTCCCTTTAAAAGTAATTTTCTTATGGATAGTTGACGTTTTCATGAAGAGTTCCTTAACTTATCCAATAATCAATGTGAACTGACTCTCTTGTACTTATCTGCATGCCGTAATCACTCGCTGAAATAGAATGAATGACTGAAATGAACAAAATATTAAGTGATAACAGTTGTTTCATTTGTCAAGGGTTCATTTCATTTAAAATTGCCGCTTTACAGAATCGCTCGAAGTTCAAAGGTTGTGCTACACCATAGAAACAAATTGCTAAGATGTAACTATCAATCAAGACCCATCCTATGGGCCAGACATTACAATTAACTCATCCAGTACCTCTTACTAAACTCGTAAAGTGATTAAAAATTTCTCAGTTTATCTTAAAACTTTCCCGTTACAAAATTGCCCGAAATTCAAAAGGGTTCACTGCACCATAGAAACAAATCTCTAAGTTGCAACTTTCATTAAAAATTCATCCTATACACCTGGTGTTTCAATTAACTCATCCAGTGTCTGCTACGAAATGCGAAAAATGGTTAAAAATTTCTCAATTAATTTTGAAACTGTCGCGTTACAAAATCGCCCGATATCCAAAGGGTTCACTGCACCATAGAAACAAATCTCTAAGATACAACTACTAATCAAAATCCAACCTATACACCTGATGTTTCAATTAACTCATCCAGTGTCTGCTACGAAATGCGAAAAATGGTTAAAAATTTCTCAATTAATTTTGAAACTGTCGCGTTACAAAATCGCCCGATATCCAAAGGGTTCACTGCACCGTAGAAACAAATCTCTAAGTTGCAACTTCCATTCAAAATCCATCCTATACACCTGGTGTTTCAATTAACTCATCCAGTGTCTGCTACCAAATGCGAAAAATGGTTAAAAATTTCTCAATTAATTTTGAAACTGTCACGTTACAAAATCGCCCGATATCCAAAGGGTTCACTGCACCATAGAAACAAATCTCTAAGTTGCAACTACCAATCAAAATCCATCCTATAAACCTGATGTTTCAATTAACTCATCCAGTGTCTCCTACCAAACGCGTCAAGTAGTTAAAAATTTCTCAATTAATTTTAAAACTGTTGCGTTACTAATGTAAGTCACCTGAAGTCCAAAGGGTTTACCACAGCATATAAACAAATCTGTAACATAAATCTTCCAATTAGGATCCACCTTATACACCTAATGTTTCAATTAACTCATCAAATATTTCCTACCAAATGCGTAAAATAATGAAAAATTTCTCATTTCATATAAACAGCCATGTTAATCATTTGAAGAGCTAATTTTAATCCTATCTGCTAACACGATAACATCACACAATAGATGAGATCCGTGCTACAGAAAATAAAAGATCGTGGCACGCGCCAGAAGCAAAAGAGACGATCCACGTAGGCGTTAAGCACCGAACCGCAAGTCCACTTATTCTACCTGAACGCTCCCGCGATATAGCGGCGAGCTGATCCCTTATATTGCATTAAGCAGAGCCGAACGATCAGCTTTACCTGCAGGGCGCCACTTTTTCCTAAGGGTGCACCGTCACGATTCTACCATAAATAACGCGTTATCTTGAGATCCGATAGCGGCTAATTTATTTACGAATCGCCGCTGCTACGAGAGGGTGGCCCATGGATATATCACGGGGGTGGTTCACGCGTGAGTCACATGCCATCTGCCGCAGACCCCGTACTCCATTATGATATAGACTGTGTTCATCATTATCGTCAATGACTCGATGATTGGCATTATTCGGGACACTGATTATCGTGACTCGAATATTGGTGAATCTGTCGTCACTAATTTTGAAACGATGTTTGAACTTAATGGTTCTGGTTGATAGGATTTGTAGGCTGTTCCTTGCGCCATTTAAAAATTTTTTTTAGCGCGCTTTGTCATTCTCGGTTTAGATAGTTTTAGTAATTTTCTAGAAGAGTTTAGGTGGGTTTTCAGTTATTTTAGGTAGATTCTAAATTATCGGAAGTATGACACTCGTATGCCTGAATCTGATCTTGCCTGCAATTTGAGAAAACAATGTACCCTGTAATCTATTCGTGTGCTGATATGTAATATAGATGTGCATTTAAAAATGGTTTCAGATTTTGAGATCAAATATCTGTGATTAATATGCATTAATATTGATCGTACCGAGGAAAAATTCAAACATTGGTTTGAAACGATAGCCCAGGTTAACCTCTTGTCTTATGATTTCCTTTGTGACCGAACGCACAATAACACAGAATTAATTGCTAGAATAATAATCTATCACTAATTTCCGATATGCCAGTATAAATTAACCCAATATTAATATCCTAGAACTAATTTCAACGTCTCCTGACCTACTGATATTTTCAATTTAACAATTTTTGGACAACTTAAAAATTTCCTATTCACTTTATCACATCACGTGTGCAACACGTCATTGTAAGTCAAGGGGTTAACAATCTCTGCCAGAATGTAACAATCTTTTCAAAATCTCTCACGATCTCGAACAAACAGCCATTACAGCTGTACATGGGAATTTAACTCTGTAATTATAGTAGTGCTTGAGGTATCACACTGTAAATAAAACTTTTCATCGGTAAAAGAAACGTTGGAGCAGGTTGGTCCATTTCCGTTAATAAGCATGATCAAGGGAGAAGCTGGGGCGATAGTAAAGCTCGTTCAACTTCAAAGCACATCGAGTGTCGCTAACTAAACTCCAAGCACTGCAGGGTAGAGAGTTTGCCATTTCCAATCCGAGTCCATTTCGTGATTAAGTGTAAACTTCTGAAGTTGCCCCCGAGGACATTCGCAAACATAACATGCGTACGTGCCGTGTACTTGCTTTTTACGTGCACAAATTGGCCATTCTCCGATAGTACAGTCCCAATTGTAAACATACTATTTTTTTTTTAAATTCTGATAATAACCTTTGACCTTTCTAGCAAATTGAATTTCATCGTGACAGTAAACCGGGAAAAATGTAATAAGAATTTCCAAGCACTCTTAACATTTTTCAACTTATAAATCAAATAATTAATAATCAGAAATATTCTACATAATACTTTGTTCTTTAAGGTATTTTTAAAAATAAATTATATACACGAAATATCGTCATCTAAAGTACAGCTTTTCGACCTGAGCATTTGATAATGAATCTTAAATTAAACTTGGCCCGGCAATGATCCATTTGATTGTTTGTTGTTCTCCGATAAATTACAATTATATGTTAAATCCCATTGAACGCATACAGGCTTTATGGGCTTCTATAAGATCACCGCATTGTTCCTCGCCCCTCTCAATAATACAAGTGTCTCTCGCCTTCTTCGTTTCAGGACAAGCGCAACATGGCTTTAATTTCTTTTCTCCTTCAGGTTTAGCTTCGACTTTTGCAGTGGTATTACCCATTATTTGTAATTTCAATTATAACATGTAACACCTCTCTTTCATGCTCTTTCTGATGGTGTACATGTGGTGTCAATTTATAATGAAAAATGTTAAGAGTGCTTGGAAATTTTTCAACTTGCAATGACAAATGTTAGGCTGAGTGTATAAAAAAAGGAATGTTAATCGATATGAGTGTCAGTCGGTATTAATTTACCGGATACCATTATAATTTAAACGATCCAAACAAACTATGGAATGAAGTAAGGCTGTCTGGCATCTCAGCCGATATCGGGTTGCTAATGGCGTAAGCGAAGCGCGACCCCGTAAAAACCTACCGAGGGATAATTGAAGGGAAGGCCAAGGCCCTTTATTATTTAGTAGCTTTCTCGGGTTTTCCTCATTTCTGTTGTTCGCTCGCACACTTCTCTTTAATTGTTAGACTGATTACTTCGCCGCACTGTTCTTCCACGTAAGGATTGTTCCGTCGTCATATACCAATTTATTGTTAAAAAGCGGAAAACAAAGGGAAGGGTACTGCTATGTACCCTCTACGGTTTCGATTTGGACATAAGCGGCCAAGGAAGGCCGAATTACTTGTCTTATTGTTTCAAGATGAGCCTTCGAAGACTCTCGCACCTTATGTTTTGCTATTAATAAAACGGGATTTCTAACCGGTAAGCAAATTATCAAGATCCGTCCAGGAGCAATTGAGTTTTGAACGAAACAAGGAATTATTCTTAATTGTGATCAAAATCGTCTTTTATTTGAATCCATTGGTGCCATAGATTGTTTTAATTTAAAAAATCGTTGAGTTATTCGAACCGTAATTTAGTACGACCGAAATTCAGGTGGAAGGGCGATGCAACCTTCAGAGATTCAATTAGTAGACATTGCCATCACAGAATTGTAAAGTTTTAATTTCCATAACTGTTCACTGCTAAATTTCACCCCATAATTTTTCAGAAATAAAATCAATTGTGGAGTGTAAATAAAATGCAATCAATAGGTATTTAGTTACTCGATACGAGAATTAAATTGTGTAAATTGTAATTAATATTTAAAGATACGTATAGCCGAGAACTTAAAAAAGGGATGTTGCAGTTCTCTGAAATATTTATCGTAAATCCTGAATGCAGAATCGCGTAAACAAAATTGGAGAGGGTGCGAAGCATACTTCTGCAGGGGTCAAGTTCTCGGTCGCCTCATTAGAAACGCGAGCATAATCCCCCACTGGTTCGCTCTCCAATTACTGTTCGCCCGTTCCCGGTTTCTGGTTCGTACCAGGTTCAGGAGATTCGCATTGGCGTAACCGGTATAACAAAAATATATATAATCCCATACTGACATTAATAATTACTAGACTCCGGATGTTTATGCAAATTTCAAGTTTAACTAATGCAGCTAAGACAGGAGATTCTATTCAGAGATTTGTTGCACTCGATAAATCATACTTTGGATACTTGAGATATATTTTTATATTATGTTCTTTTTGTGTATTTTAGCCGTATTCATTTTGTCATAAATGCATAAAAATCCGAAGTCTAATAATTACAGTTATGGCATGACTAAGCTTAGAACATTGTTCAGAAAAACTGACGAGAAGAAATCTTTACTGTCCTTTTCACTTTTAAATCCGAATGCTCATATCCCTTAGGATTGAAATTTACCATTAAAAAATGATAATTTTAAGTTAACGATATTTTTCTAAAGATTGTTGGCGTTAAAATCTATTGGCTTTAATCTGTAATTAGAGATCACTTTATTGTCTAATTAAAACGGTAACTTAAGATGATCTTAGAATTCAATTTATTGAATCGTGAAAATTAAGCTGCCTTTTTTTTATAAAAACAACCTTTTTATGAGTGTCTTATACAGTTTCGTTCCTAGAAGTTCATTCTGGAGTAATTCCGCTTGTTCTTTCGTCGTTTTTCTCTGTTATGGAGAATTTTCATAGCCGTGTTTTTATAGACAATTAAATGCTTTTTTGCAATTAAATATCTCTCTGATTCTTACGCCATTGACACTGCTCAGGAAAATCCCCGTCTCCCTTTTCCCGTGTGTACAAAGAGTTTGCACGCGTCGTTCACGCAAAATCCGTAATTGCTTCGCACGGTTGCACATCGTCGACTGTTTGCCAATTTGTTCGGTTTGCCGCTATTTGTATTGTACTGGAAACAGCCCACCCTTCTTCGCCTTCGTGTTCCGTCATCTGGAAATGCTGCATCAGTTTAGGTAAATTGATAATATTGTTTACTGTAAAAATAAAATCCTTTGAACGCAATCATGTATTACTGCAGCTGTTACGATATTGTCTGATTAAAATGAACAGAATTAAATATTTGCTGTTGAAATTCTCATTAAAATCATAATTGTGCTGTGCAATTTTCACTTACAAACAATTGCATGTGAAATAATTACAAGGCAACTTGAATATTACACGGATCTCAGACATGGTTAGCACAATCTAGTGGAAATCAGTAAGATTTAAAGTTTGAACTAGAGAAATCAAAAAAATGTCTAAAGGAAATAGGAATATTTTGTGGAATTTTCGTCACAACGTTCTACACGTTATTTGGTAGACAAGTTATTTATATATTTAAAAAATATCTGTTTTCGTCAAAATGTTCTTTTAATTCTTATAGAGCCCTTCGAGAGCTTGAATACATTTTTAATGTAGAAACAAGAAAGTACAGAATTAAAGATCATTTGTTAAAAGTTTAAACTTGTTTTTATATATTCATTACAGTCAATCATGTATAAAATTCATCTCGAAGTAGAATTTCGCGTCTGCTTTCAAGTTGCGTAAATCGACTTTGATCATCATTCCGTGGCAGAAATTGACGCGAACTTTCGCAGAGGCTACAAATGAGGTTCCTTTTCCTTTCTAAAGCAAGGCCTGAGACTTATTTTTCCCTTGAAAATGTGTTCTTGCCTCTTCCTCGGCGAAGAAGGAAAAGACTTTACTAAAGCACAAGCCAAAATGCTCTCCGGGGACTGGCGCGATTATGTGTAAGACCTGAGCCGATCAGGCAATTGAGGAAAATAATCCACTAATCGAAACTTCCCATATCGTTTAATGATAAAATACTTCTTTTAAATATTCTTACACTAAATAAAGTTTCAAATGTCAAAATAAATCTCCCATTTCTTGACATCCTATAAAGATATGAATTATTTCAAAGTACAGCTTCTGTCATTTTTAACACTAAAACTACCGACGTTATATCTACTAAAATTTAGATTTATTGAACAAGTACTTTGGAAAAAGATGAATCAAGAAGTGAAACGATTAGTTAATTAACTAATTTAGGCTGGATATGGTAGAAGTAGAATTTTTACTTCACGGCACACCTATCAATTTTTTTAGTTTTATGAAAAAATTGAGAATCGGTCATTATGACCGCCTTGGTAGGTTTAGCGTCAAATACAGAAATGTTGTTAACATTTTCATGTAACTTTCGTAAAATCTCGTCAAAATCTGAGTGAGCTTTTAGTTTGAGCAACGACATCTGAGTTTCTAAGGTCATACCTAATGGCTCAAACCAAATAGCTCAACTCAATTTTTGTAAAAATTTCAAATTTAAAAAAAGAATAAAAAAATGTACAAAAGATAGCCTTTCCATTGATTATCTTTATACGTAAACGTAACTTTTGGATGCAATCTAAATCACATACCTGAATTATGAAACGCAAAAATATGATCTTCCCCTTTCGAACGAAGTATGTGGAAACAACATAAATCCAAAACTGTAAACTGATTCATTCAGAAAGCAAGCAAATGATTCCAGCATTATTTTGCATAGCATTACTATATCTTCATGACTAATACAGTAAAGTACAAACTTTAGAAGATAAAGCAAAGATCCACGGCAATTTTGAAGCAACGAATAATTTTTATCGATCCGTAATTCTACAACGTACAAACGACAAGATGAAACAAAAGTCCTGTAGGAGTGGCTGGTCCTCCTTATCGATGCAAAACAGTGCGGAGGGTCGTAGCAATTAAGAGATAACAAGGTTTCCCCCTCGGCACCCCTTCAATTAGTAACACCCAGGCCCCCTTTCGTCTTTGTCAGACCAGGAACAAGCCCCTCAGGCACCCTTTCTAACCACTACTCCTGCGGCCACCATGCGAATATTCTCTCTTTTCCTTGGTAAAATGTTTTTCTTTGTTCGTACGTACTCTTTTCTCATTTATGGTCAATGGAAATTTCTTGTCTTTATTTTTTTCCCTCTTTATCGAGCTTTTCTCCTCTCCGTTTTTAAATTTTTGCCTCATTTGTTGTCATCTTGCATATTTGTCCTAGTTTTTATATTAATCGAGGCTTTTATATTCCTTTGATATTATAATTAGTTTCCTTACAAGGAAATATCATTGAATTAAAAATTTGGGTTTGAATAGTGTATTTTACTTAAGATATCACTTTAAAATGTGAGACAGTCCTTTAAAGAATTTTTAATTTTCTTTAATGCAACTATACGCAATATAAAAAAATATTGTTATGAGAGTTTTAACCTTTTGAACTGAATTTCTTTTTGTAACAATGTTTCTTTTTACTTCCAATATTCTACCAGTTCCCGCAAGGTTTTATTTAGATCACAATTTTTCTTCAGTTCTATTTCTTCCATTCGCTTCATACGCCCTTTGCTTTTATATCTTCCTTGTTTCTTCTCTCTTTTTTTTAATCTAATATTCATTCCTGTTCCATTTCTCGGTTTCAACAATTCTTTCATTACTTTTTTTACTACATTTTTTCTGCTCTCTTTTCATCCTGCGATCTCTGACTGCGAATCTTCCTCCTCGTTTCGTTTGCCCGTGCTGTTTGCATACCATGAAGGTCCATGGGGAATTTCGGCAGATGGGGTGCAAGGTGCCACTGCTGATAGAACGTACACATTAACTGGCATGCACTCACATCAGGGAAAAAGGGACGGTTGTTGAAGGAAATTGAGCGTACGTGAAACTTCCGTTCGTAGGAAGTGGATAGAACTCTTGAAACAGGATCTATAGTCCGATATAACGTGCAACTGAATCGTGATTACGTGACGTTATGGTGTACATGTATTCTCTTACTTGTTTATCGTGTAACCCAAGTAGCATTTGCACTTTCTCGCCCTGAATTTCAGCAGATTTCACAGCTTTCATTGTTATGGAATATTTATTACAAATACACAATAAGAATATATTATACAAATTGAAACGTATTACAGTGACATATATACAGTCTGTGAGTATATACGTCTACTCGTCTATTCGTCAACGCGTCTATTCGTCAACACGTCTATTTGTCCGCCCGTCTATTCCTTCAACTCGTCTATTCGTCCCCTCGTGTACTCTTTCACTCGTCTATTCATCCACCAATTTATTCGTGCACACATCTATTCGTCCACTCGTCTACTCGTTCACTAGTCTACTCGTCCACTAGTCTGTTCGTCCACTCGTCTATTCGTCCACTGGTCTACTCGTCCACTCATCTATTCAACCATTCGTCTACTCATCCACTAGTCTATTCGTCCACTAGCCTATTCATCCACTCGTCTACTCGTCCACTAGTCTGTTCGTCCACTCATCTATTCGTCCACTGGTCTACTCGTCCACTCGTCTATTCGTCCACTGCTCTACTCGTCCACTCGTCTACTTATCCACTCGTCTACTCCTCCAGTAATCTATTCGTCCACTAGCCTATTCATCCACTCGTCTATTCGTCCACTAGCCTATTCATCCACTCGTCTACTCGTCCACTAGTCTGTTCGTCCACTCGTCTATTCGTCCACTGGTCTACTCGTCCACTCGTCTATTCGTCCACTGGTCTACTCGTCCACTCGTCTACTCATCCACTCGTCTACTCGTCCACTAGTCTATTCGTCCACTCGTCTGCTCGTCCACTAGTCTATTCGTCCACTCGTCTATACGTCAACTCGCCTATTCATCCACTAGCCTATTCATCCACTTATCTATTTCTCTAGTCGCCTATACATGTAGGATCGTGAAAAAGAAAGGAGAGGCGCGCGGTCACCCATCCAAGGCAGGTACTCGGCCAGAGTAGCTGAACGTCGACGATCGCCTGGGTCGGCGCGGAACCACTGCGCCAGCGACCTCTCGCTGATGATAATTTCTTTTCACGTCCTTTTCTCTTTAGTTCTTTATAGGAGGGCTTCTCCGTCCCGATCCCACACTCGGCCATCCTGAGATTGACATTTGTCCTCAAATGTCGGTAACGTCACTCGTCTTTAAATCGTCTTTATCGGCGGCGCATCATCGTCGTCGCTTTGTCGAACGTCCACACACCTAGGCCGACTTTACACAAACGTACGACTTCGCTTGGTGCCTAGTGTGTGACCCGTTCATTCCTTCAACTTCGCCATTTGCGCACGCCGATTTTTTTTTTTTTTTTTTTCTCGTCTCCAAACGTCTTCCAGCTTCGTGGGGATCGTTGCGGTAGCTGTTCCTCCTATCCCGGACGAGCCCCCAATTTGTAGGATCGTGAAAAAGAAAGGAGAGGCGCGCGGTCACCCATCCAAGGCAGGTACTCGGCCAGAGTAGCTGAACGTCGACGATCGCCTGGGTCGGCGCGGAACCACTGCGCCAGCGACCTCTCGCTGATGATAATTTCTTTTCACGTCCTTTTCTCTTTAGTTCTTTATAGGAGGGCTTCTCCGTCCCGATCCCACATACATATATTCATCCACGTGTCTACTACGTCCGTAAAACTACCAAAAAAAATTCATGCTTATATTATGACATTTCCCATACCATAATACATCCGAATTCTTTGATCCAAGAAGTGTCTACGATCGTACATTTCCCTATAAATATCTCGACAACTACCGTCAGCGTACTTTCTCGTCACGATTATACATAAATCAAGTTCATACGAGGTGAATGAGTACAATACACGTACATATGCGATTTTCACTGCATGTTGTGATAGAAAATATGGCATTAATATTAAGTTACACGACTACTCGTTGCCGTGTTGCAAATAGGGAAGGAAAAGCGAGAAATACGTGGACAGAGGGGAACGAGAAGATAATTATTTCGAATTCAGTGCATTCGAATAGAAGGCACATCCGATTGATTATTATCGAGTTGGACAAACGAGGACGTTTGAGCGAAATCATCGAGGCATTCGTATTGCGTCACAAGTTTACATTCATGGTTTGTTCGTTTGTACGAATAATTATCGTGTATGGATTTTAATGTCACTGGGGAGGCGTTAATTCCGTATCGACATCTTATTCGTGTGCCTTCGTTTCATGAAAATATTGGAGAAAAAATGTCCAACATATATTAACAAAGTAAAATGAAACTTCGCCTTTAATCTACACTTTTACGTTAAAATTATTCGACAGTAATATTTTGCTACAGCAATATTAGCCAACGAAATAATAATACGTATCATTCGTTGACAAATATTACCATTAATAAATATTACTGAGCAATAGTTTTATCAACAAATATTGATACCTATAAATATTGTTTCGAGTGGCCCACAACAAACAAAATTCAATAGAATTTTTAAATTTGTTCGTGTTGTCAATAACATCTTCGAACCAGAAAAACAAATTCGTTTACAACATTCTTATTTTACAATCTATTTTTAACAATAAAAATACCACTTCAACGCAAACAATTAAAATAACAACATGCACATTCAACTTGTAAAAGGTCATATAAATAACTACAATGTATTTATCCATTTAAATCACGTTATAAAATTCTACATAATTTAGCTCCCATATCCAAATCCATTTATTCGCAGCTTTACCAATTATGTCTTTAATACAGTACCTACCATTAATTTAAAACCGATCGCTCCAAAAAGAAACATAGAATGAAAGTAATAGATCTTACAGATAGAACAATCCCAATCCCGTTATCAAAACCACCGCGAGTTATCGCAAGGCATCGATAATTTTTATCATCGATGGAGCCAAATCGAAGGTATCGTTCAATCTGGAATGGAAAAAATGCAAACCCGTAGAATCTCATGGAGCGATAAGCTATTTCGGACAGAATAGTCGGGAGAAACTTAGAGGTCCTGGCGTATAAAGGTCGTTAGTGAAGTTTCGGGCGGTGCATAGCAATGAGCCTTGAAAAGGGGGTAGAAAACCTCCTGGGAATTTAGACACCCGTTACATGGACGCTCAAACGAAACGAACGGGCTGGCCTGTGTTACGGTTCGAGGGTGCCGAAGGTTTCGGGACAAAACTGACTCATAGCAAGCAGGATAATCGAACTCGTTACGGCCATTCTCAGGATTCGTTTCGTGCTCAGAATAGTGTTCGCATCGTTTTCTCGTTTCTTTCGTCGTAGATTCGAATGAACTCCTAACATCTGACGCTTTCTAAAAAGCCACTTAAGCTGTTTCCTAAATGATAAAATAATTACTTGGAGAACGCAACTGAGTTACTTGTGAACAGTATTTTAAAACAAACAAATAACATAATGTGATCTTTATTAAAATCAATGTAACAACACATAGACTAACATGATAAATCAAATAGGGTATTTTAAAAATTTCCAAATTCTACTAAATTAGAAATATCAGTGGATCACAAACTGATCAAATTACTTCTACGCTATTAACCCTTTGAGGACGACGGACGCATATATTCGCCCTGAGAAAAAAATTGGTTATAGTTTGTCGATGCATATATAAACGGTTAGAGTTGAAAAATTAAAACATAATCGTTGAAATATTATTTTACAAAGATTAAAATTCAACTTGTATACATTAACAGACTGTCTTTCCGATGAAAAAATGTTTTTACATCGCTAAATAATTGATTGTTTCTCGATATTCAAAAATGCCTCCGTCCACAAAAGGTTAATATTGCTTCAATTTATCCACTATTTCAAAAAGCACGGGTAGATTGTTATTTCAGTAACCAATTCTGAGTTATCGTGTATTTAGTCAGAAAAGCAATCGTACAGCCAAGGGGTTAAATATGCCCCTCACCCAAACTACATAGTTTATTTTCAATAATATACGATCTACATTACAGAGATCGAATTATAAAAAAGAAAATTTTCAAACCACTAAATATGATTATACAACATTTCAATCCTTCTTGAAACTTCCTGTTCAGTCTCCACCATAATAAAGGCTAAAGGTATATGTGAAACGCTCCAGAAGCGAGTCTTACCATAAAGTTGCTGTAATAAATCATGTGTATCCTGCTACCGTTCCGTTGGTCACGAGTCAAGCGACGCGTGCTCTTCAGGAGCCGTTGTTTATCGTCCTTGTATCGCATGCCACGGTCTGCCTGTAGTTAATGAAACTAAATACGCGAACAAGCGTAACGAAAAGAGAGGAGAGGCCATTATGCTGAGAGACGAACTGCAAGAGTTCTCTTTCTCTCTCGCCACGTCTCTCTTCGACTTGCCGGAAACGTTGGAGCTGAAGAAGGAAGGGTCGGTCGTGTTCGGGTCGCAAAGTTGGTCTTGTTAGGCCGGCAAAAGGGGATTCTGATCAACCAAGCGTGCTGGCCTTAAGGGCCCTTACTCTACCAGACACGCTTCGTTTCTCAATTGATTCTTTATTTTACAATCGCCGCGGACCCGTAAAGGCCAACGTATGGAACATTCGATGTATGGTGCACCCTTGCGTTTGTTAAACTCGGTGTTGAGAGTCCCATTGATTTTCTCTTATATATCAAATTCGAGATGAAAATTCACGGATGACTTGTACTAGTTGAAATCTTGTTAGATGTCAGTTTGGATGGGATTTGCTTGTTATTTTGGGCGATGGAGTTGCAATTAGTGTGATTGCTCTGGCTACTGTGCTTGGAGGGAAATTTTTGTTGTGTTATGTAATATAATATAAAGATGTTAAAAATAAAAATAATTATATGTTTAAATGTACTGTGCTCGATAATATTATCTAAAATGGCAGTATTTCTGTTCAATTAACCTCTTGGGTAGCAATTTATTTGAAAAAATTCTTGCGTTTGAAACGGATTTAATCTGCTGATGTGTGCAGCAGTATATAAAGGTAGTAGACTTTGTGTGAGAATTCAATTATTTGAGTGACATGATGTACATAGATTAGTAATTAGTATTGTCAATCGAATCTAAATACATAAAAAAAAGTAATATGAGCAAAGCAAGTTCATGACGAATCTCAGTCGTTAAATGTACCCAAGGGGTTAAGTGCACTTTCATTGAACTTATAAATAGCGAGGCTATTTAATGATAATATTATGGCGTTCATCATTCTAATCATGGTAATAATTAGTCTCGTTTATTTGCTCGTTTTACAGAAGGACGAGATTTTACCGAATCTCCCGGTACCAGATTTGGAGTCGACCTTGCAGAAATATTTAGGCCAGGTCCAGGTGGTCGCTCCAAATCATTTCGAGAAGACCCGGAGCTTGGTAAGAGCCTTCTTTGCTGGTCCTGGACCGAGGCTTCAGCAACGTCTCCTGGAACGTAGACAAAAGACGGTTAATTGGGTAAGTAGCATACGACACTTATTATGTATATATTTGGTACTATTGCATTTAATTCTATAGTACCAAAAAATGTCCAAGAGAATCCACTAATCATATCAGCAGTATCAAGTCGAAACTTGATTGATACACTATTGAAATAATTTTAATTAACAGAGAATACTTTTCGCTATGTGAAACGATAATTGAAAAAGAATAGAACAATACCCCTGAAGTTACATTTTGTATATTTGTCCACATAGTAGTAAAAATGAAATTCAAATAGTATTAAACATATATTTTATAATTAGAAATATTATTAAAAATAACATTTGAAATTACCGCCATAATTTTCTGTTTTATGTTTGCAAGAAGTAGCTTGGAATAAGGGGAATGTAATCTCTTATAAAAAGTTGTAATATCAATTAATATGTTTAACACTAGAACGACCGACGTTAAATTTATTGCATTTAATTATATTAAATAAGTACTTTGAAAGAAAAGGAATCAAGGCGTGGAAAATATGATAGGTTTGGTAATCTGTGTTTTATAAGATCAACTTAGAATTTCTATACTAGAACATTGCTGTAAACTTAGGGAATTTTTGGAAAAAAATGTGAACAAGTTATTTTGACTTGCTTGGTCGTTCTAGTGTTAATAAATTATTTGTTTCGCAATGTAATAGAAGATTCGAGTTTTTCTTTTTAATACTGACATAAGATTAGGTGAAAGACATTTCCAAGATCACAAAATTAAGAGATATGCAAGTTATATAAACTCCGATTGTTTTATGGTCCTAAAAGTCTGGGTTATATTTGTACCTACGATTATAAATTCCAGAATTAATAATAACTTGGTATAACGGTTAAATTTATATAGACCAGCTAATTTAGGGAGGACTTAAAATACATTGCTATAATTGTATCTATTGTATAAAATTGGAACAGGATAAAAGATTCTATGGTAGTGCATATCCACGTGTTGTAAGTATCCGCACATGTTCTTTCCCTTCATTAAATACTCACGTGCCTTTGCGCGAACGGCAGATTAGAAAATAAGAAATGTATAAAACGAAGAAATTGACTGTTGACAGTAAATGACGATTTGAGTATTGATCCTGTTGAATAAAGCTCCAAACATTTTTTTCGAATTTACAATACAGAAAACATTCTATAAATACTTAAAATATATTTCAAAGTTGGTAAGTTTCTACGTGCAAATTTAGGGTAGCACAAAGACCAATAAACCATTTTAAAACACTGCCATTATTTTTCTATTAATATTCTTAAATGAAATATAAAATAGTGTCCACTTGAAGGGCATGATTTGCTTGCTTAAAAAAAGTTTTTAAATAGATTTATATTGCCTACAAAAGAGCACTAACTCTACCAAGCAGGTGAAAATGACCAATTTTTTCTAAAAATTCCCTAAATAAATAGGGGAGCCTATTAATATAAACAATAGGGGAAATGAATATCCCACTTCTATTTTCTACAACCTGGATTACTTAATTGATCATCTTCTTCACCTCTTGATTTCTCTTTTTCAAAACTATTTTAATACATTTAAATATGATAAATATAAGATCAATAATTCTAATATTAAACAATCCAAATCACGCAACTGTGCTGAAAAAAAATTCACATTCAAAGCATCAGATCTCCGACTGACAACAAATATCATTCCAAAATTCCACATCAAATATTCCATAGAGGAGGGCATGCAAAATCAAACATACACACAAAATTATCTCACAGCCAACTGTGCAAAGGAAGAATAAAAGTACGTCCTTTTCTCCCGTCTAAGTGACACAACACCACTTTCGTTTCAACCCACCTTGCCTCGGGAGAATTTACTTCCCGTAGAATCAGCCTACGCGGAATATCGGCGAGTTCTCCGTGACTTTTGCGATCTCCCCATCCAGTTTCGTCAGTCCCATGGGAATCCCAGTTCTCCTGCATGCCCTGCCATAAGCCTCGTTCCCCTCAGCCATCCAGTTTCGAGCTCCCGTGGCACATAAATAAATAAATAAATGGATTTACGGGGGCTCGTGCACCGTTTCCTCTCGCAATGGTTCAGTGGAATGGGAGGAACGACAGATACGAGAGGGAGAAAAAGAGAAAGAGAGATGAATGCTGGACCTGCACTCGAGAGTACTGTGAAACAATGCAAATATTACGTTTGGAGAGGACATGAAGGGAGTGGACGGGACGAATCGAAGGGTTGAAGGGTACTTTTATGAAGTAACGATGACAAAGGATAGGTTGGATGATGCGTTGTTCAGAAATGATATTATTTTGTTATACCATGATTGCCTTAATCATTAACACGTTGGATATGAAAAATATTAAAAAATTTCCTTTTATGAAGGAAATACTGAAGGGAGACCTTGTAGAAGTTAACTTTGTAACACTTTTCTTGCAATATCGTTTTACAACAAAAAGTTTGAGAATATCTACAAATTGTTAATATACAAGATTATACAGAATCTACTCGGTACATATTTATTTAACAGTTCAATATTTAAATATGACACATTCGAACAAATTTTGTATTATAAAGTGAGGAGTTAAAAATTATCCCAACTTTTTAAATTTTTAAATTATGTAGTCCAATACATAACCGAATTAGTACATCTTCAGGTCTTCAGACATTATACTGGGATGCACTACGTTTGAAATTGTACATTTTAAGAGAATTACTAAAGATAAGGATTAGTTGCACAAAGTCTCTCCATGATTTAACACTAGATTTGCGGATGTTGATACACCTATTTTTATAAAGTGTGCCAATTTGACTTATACAAGAAAACTGAAGTCTTTTGCAAAGAAAATAGTTCTAATTCAATTTAAATGATAGATTTATTATTAAAAAATTAACCAACCAATATATTATATATATACATTAATCAAATTTTGAATGAGCCAAATTGGCTCCGTAAATCTAGTGTTAAAATAGAAACAGAATATTTTGATATTTACGCGCACTATCATCTTCCTTGTACGGAGGACAGTGGTATAGGCTGGCCTCAAGTGTCTGACCCCATATTTCCAAAAAGGTTGTAGACGTACATACATTACAACAATGCTATTAAACAAAATTACGATTACCAAGTGGCCATAATGAACACCTTAGAAGGGGGTTCGGTGGTGCAACTTGATCACGGAACATTACACGCGGTAATGTATCAAACGTTCCACATGGGAAGTTAATTTACCAATTTGTGATATAGCATCATTCACCACGCATTCCTGTCCTCCTTTACAACTGACGTCGATTAATCGAGAGGGTACGATGCTTCTCCCATTTCCATTGCGCAATGTATCGTTTAAGCTGCGTGTTTGTTAATATTAAAAAATCCAAGTATCGTAGCGACTCGTAGGTATGTAATCCACTCCTTTGACCCTTGGAAAAATTACGTCAAAGTTCAGCCTGCATGGATGTCTAGAGGATTTTACGAAACTTTCTCGTACAATTAAACCATGCGAGTTACTAATTACAGAGTGCCCTTAGCCTTTCTATTAATGCCGTTTCTTCGTAATAAGCATCGATATTATGTACAGTCGTGAGGCAATCGTGTAAAATGATTGATGCCCCTCATTCATACCAATGAAATTTCATTCGCGAAATTCTGGAGATACTTTCAATGGAAAGGTCAACAATGGTGATCATTATTTCGTGAACCTTTTCCCGGTAATCTATTGTAATATCTTTCGTGGAAGATTATCGTTTTATATGGGGTTGGAAATAAAATTGCCCGCATGAAAGAGCTTTCTTTGACATTCTTGCTATCGTTCTCGAAACTTAAGACATTCTTGAGATTACAAGTGAACACGCTAGGTGATAATAATGCGTGAAACGTGTGGGCACCGTAAAACGTGAAAATTATACTCCATGTGGAAAATAATTTAAAGTGCTGCGAAGCTTTGTAAGTTCTTTGAAGCCATGAAAAATTATGATCGGGGAGCAAAGACATGAAAGTTTTAATGAGATTTATTATGGTTATTCTATGGATCTATGTACACTTTTAGTGATATGGTGCTTTTAGAAATAATTTAATTTTGTATGGAATGATGCACAAGTTTTTCTTTAATTTATGGTTAACTCCGGTGTATTTTAATTGCTGAAAATTTATTTTTCGTTTCACTATGTTATTCGTTTTAATGATGTATTTAATGTTAAAACTTTCTGATGGTATTAATTCAATTCTAAAAAGAACCATTACAGCTGACTTACATGTTTTGGAAATTACATTTCTACACGAAGATAATGTCAATTATATTCTAATGTAGCTTCTTTTTTACGCAATTTCTTTGTCCATGTATTAGTTCCACTGTTTTCTTTAATAGTGTTACTATATCTTCTATAAAATAAATCAAACACAAACATTTGCAAAATTTTGTCATTTACATCTACGAATCTTTATATAACTGTATCCTACTTAATTTCCACGTTAAAATCCTCGGAAGATATTATACTTACCGATTTTCAGAATGATGCTTGAGGGGATTAAAAATAACATTCCAAGAAAAGGAATAAACATTCCTTAATACATGAAAAATTCTCGATTTATATCAGTTTCTTCGAAGGTGGGAAAATTCCTTACTATTCCCAGAGTAGATAATGTATCTAGTTAGACGTAGCCATCGATCAGACGAATTGAAAGATAACGTGAAAGGGAAAGCAAGGCCCAACGGGTGGCAATTCGTGACACTTGCTCTTCGGTCGAGAAAATTGCTTTCGGCTTGCTTTCGCGACATTTCCTAGGGACGAGGGTTCGCCCCGATTCTTAAGAACGAAGAATGAAAACGTATATCTGGATGTGTACCGGTAAATCGAAAACTCGTCGGTCGATTGTCGTTTACCATTGTCGTTTTTCCACTTTCGAGTGAATGACATTTTTCCGCTTGTGTCGAAGCTGTCGTCTCCAATGAATTAACACTGAATCCATCACAGTGATCAAAATTATTTGTTCAGAGTTTTCTTTTTTTTTTAAATATTCTTGAAATTTCTAAAGTTAATACTTTTTCAAGTTTCAACATCTTACTTATAGAGTGTAAGTCACTGAACTAAATAAAAATTTGACTATTTCAATTCTTCCGTTTTATTTTATTTATTTAATATTCTTAACACCAACTAAACTATATATATCCAAATGTTATGAAAATAAATGATTTTTTGTGTTATTAATTGAAGCTTTATTTGTCCCTCCACATTGATGTGAGCTTTTAGTTTGAGCATCTACATCTGAGCTCACAAGTTCACACCTGATGGCTCAATCTAAAAAGCTCAACAAAATTTTCCAAATTTCCTCCAGAAATATGAGCTTTTTAGTTTGAGCATTGACATCTGAGCTTGCAAGCTCCCATTTGATGGCTCAAACTAAAAAGCTCAATAAAATTTTCGAAATTTCCCCCCAAAATATGAGCTTTTTAGTTTGATCATCGACATCTGAGCTTGCAAGCTCGCACCTGATGGCTCAAACTGAAAAGCTCAATAAAATTTTCGAAATTTCCTCCAGAAATGTGAGCTTTTTAGTTTGAGCATCGACATCTGAGCTTGCAAGCTCGCACCTGATGGCTCAAAATAAAAAGCTCAATAAAATTTTTCAAATTTCCTCGGAAAATATGAGCTTTTTAGTTTGAGCATCGACAACTGAGCTTGCAAGCTCCCATTTGATCGCTCAAACTAAAAAGCTCAATAAAATTTTCCAAATTTCCTCCAGAAATATGAGCTTTTTAGTTTGAGCATCGACATCTGAGCTTGCAAGCTCGCACCTGATGGCTCAAACTGAAAAGCTCAATAAAATTTTCGAAATTTCCTCCAGAAATGTGAGCTTTTTAGTTTGAGCATCGACATCTGAGCTTGCAAGCTCGCACCTGATGGCTCAAAATAAAAAGCTCAATAAAATTTTTCAAATTTCCTCGGAAAATATGAGCTTTTTAGTTTGAGCATCGACAACTGAGCTTGCAAGCTCCCATTTGATCGCTCAAACTAAAAAGCTCAATAAAATTTTCCAAATTTCCTCCAGAAATATGAGCTTTTTAGTTTGAGCATCGACATCTGAGCTTTAAAGCTCATACCTGATGGCTCAAACTAAAAAGCTCAATTCGATTCTCGACAAAATTTCAAATTTCTCCAATAATATAAGCTTTTGAGCCATACGCCAGAAAGATCAGGAGGCAGACAGGACAGACGGGGCAAGAATGGCTGGTAGGGACGGACAGGTTTTTAGGGACGAGTAAGGCTGGAAGGGACACGCAGGACTGGAAGGGATGGGCAGGGCTAGAAAGGACGGGCAGGGCTCGAAGGGACACGCAGGACTGGAAGGGATGGGCATGGCTAGAAAGGACGGGCAGGGCTCGAAGGGATAGGCAGGACTGGAAGGGATGGACAGGGCTAGAAAGGACGGGCAGGGCTCGAAGGGACAGGCAGGACTGGAAGGGATGGACAGGGCTAGAAAGGACGGGCAGGGCTCGAAGGGACAGGCAGGACTGGAAGAGATGGACAGGGCTAGAAAGGACGGGCAGGGCTCGAAGGGACAGGCAGGACTGGAAGGGATGGACAGGGCTAGAAAGGACGGGTAGGGCTCGAAGGGACAGGCAGGACTGGAAAGGACTCATAGTTTGATGATACAGACTAGAATATGAATATTCAGTTAAAAATCTGAAATGAAGAATTAACAGAGTGACGACTTATAGAATTGCAAAGAAGAATATTGATAACATCCAGAAAAACATTAAATGTTCACACATCTAATCTCCAAATAGGAGGAACAGCTACACTTAGAAAAAAAATAATAACGATAAGGAAACCCCTTACATTATTAACATTAATAGGAAGCCAAGTTTTATTCTTACCACTGAAAGATGAAACCAAAAAAACTGACATGTTTCACGAATTATTTATATCTCAAGAAATTTCAAAACAAACTCAATGAAGTTGCCTGAAAAAAATTGTTTTATTAAAAGAATAAAATTCAATCACAACGGGACACTCCTTTCTGCAAATGTCAAACCATTTTATCGTGTTATTATATCGAAGAGTACATACAATCATAAATTGATTATAGAAATTTTCCCCGAAAATTCCATTTCACTGTGAACCATCGCGGAATAAAGCAATGACAAAAATTCCAGCAAGTCGAAGAAAACTTGAAATGCTCGCTAATTGCAGAATTTAAAGCCCATGAAATTGGAGGGAAATCGAGAAAGTTCAACATCCAACAGGCGGGAAGCTAATTCGTGCTCTTGTAAATCGAATTGAATTTACCGTCAGGAAAGGTAGAAACGGACAGACGGACAACCGGGGTCGAAGCGGTTCGCGGATGAATAATGGAAGTTTCAATGAAATTTTCCAGTTCGCCGCGGGGCACCGTAATATTAGCTTACCACTGCCACGGCTCGAACAACTAAAGCTCCCACTGACAAAACCCATGGAGCGCACAGCCTGCCAGGGTGTCCACCCCATGCTACAATTTTATAGAGCCGACCTTCTCGCCTTGGAGAATGCGACTATTGTCGGATCGACAGAATGAGAGATACAGGGAGCGAACACCGCCAGAGAATTACGAGGAAGAAAATAAAAATGATATTAAAGGAAGAAGGATGAACTTCAAAGGATGTACGATGTACCATGGGATTTTTACACTATGGAAATAATAATACAAGAACATTTTCTTTTAATTGAATATCTCAACTTTGTTCTGTGAGAACGTAAACAGGAATTAAATTAAATAATTTCCTGTTAGTCAAATACCGAAGGTTCTATCTACTAAGAAAATTGAAATTTTATATAACGAGGATGTTGAGTTTAAATTGTTGTGAAAGGCAAAATATATTAAGAAGTCTTTTTAAAATGTTCTATGTATTAGAACAAAATATCTTTATAAAAAGTGACACTAAAACCATAAGGTACATCGGTGTCAAACTATTTAAAAATTGTGTAATACCTTTTATTTTCACAATTCATTCCAATCTCTTTTTTGATAAAACACCATACAAATGAATTGCATTTTTGCTTTTCGTATTTCGTTGCAATTAATAATTCTTCATCATATTTCTTTACAACTACAATATTTGAAACTCAGTAGAGAATATTTATTGCTTGATTACTTTCCTGGATTTCCAGAGTTGAAAAATTGACATAGCCTATGTGGAAAAGTTAGGTGCGATTAAAGTAGAGATATTTTTGCTTGAACGAGGGAGAGACATAAAGAGATAGAACGGAACCAGATGGAGGCATCCCCAGAAATATCGTGGGCACGTGCAAATGGTTGTATGTTAAGACTCAGAGGGAAGCTATGGGGAGAAGTAGCGCCGTTTCTCACGCCTCCTCGAAGGAAGAAGGAAAAGAACGAAGAAGGGAAGGCAATAAAGTTGTCTTTATGGTTTGGTCGACGCTGTCTCCAAGACTTCACGGAATACCGTTTCCAAACATTTTCGCTTACGTAAATTACATCTTTATTCCTCTGCCTTGCACAAACTACAACAATTTAAATTTTCTAGTCATTTATATCAACATCAAAATTATTTTTCGATTTTTTTACCTATTTACAATTTATCATATAATTAGAGAAACATGTAAAACAATAATATGTTGGTACAAAGTACTATAAGTTCAAGACGTTAAAACGTTTCGATATTTTTAGTAGTCCTTGCAAACATTACTCAATTTTACTAACTTCTATGAAAATTTACATAAGCCTCAGAGTCCGTTTCACCATGGCATGGCAGGGAAGAAGTACTTGATCCCATAACGGCACGACGACGGTTTTCCACGAGCGAAAAAGGACAGAAAGTTAAACTGCCTCGGTGCTTTTCGAAAGGAGGGTGTCCGCGAAAAACCCCACGTTAGGAATCACCCCAAAGTACGTAACTTTTCTTATGAATCCCCGCGGACACCATGAAAGAGTGAGAACGTGATAGAAAGGGAGAGAAAGTGCAGAGGAAAAAGGTAGGGTGTGCAGATCTTGAAACTTTTCCTCCCTTGCCCAGTAGAAAAGACTTTTCTCTGTCAGAAACCCCGGAAAAAAATATGTTTTCTCGACGGACAAGCAACTACGTTGAAATCTTACCTGCGTTCTCTTCATGTTCCACCTTTTTATCGTATTTTCAAGGATAAGGTGCGACATGGATTTTCGGACGGAAACGATGAAGTTAAAGCCACGAGTCAATCGATATCCTTCCACCATAGAGGAAAAGATAAAAAGAGCTTCACTTTTTGCGACTCCTTAGTCATTTTCAGGGCTTTTTTTCGGGTCGAAAGAAAAGGTAGACGGTTGCCGAGGGATCGAGCGTGTCTTTATCGGGAGCGATGTGCTCTTTATAACCCGGCTTTACCACTTTGTCGAGAAAGTCTTATTGTCGATGGCTTTAAGCGACTAACTGCATTTTTTGTAGGAGGATGTGTCTCACTTTGTCGCTATTAGGATAACGATTTTACTTTATACCTCAGAAATTTCTATAAAAAGAAGCATCATTTGTTCTCCAGTATCTGAAAATTCTTTTAAATTACATCTCATAAGACGTATTCCCGTAATGTAATTAAACTTGAAAATATTATTTACATTTACTCTGGCAGAGGATGTCTAATTCCGAGTCTTAATTTTTATAAATTGTAACCTTAGCTACACTGTTAGTTACTTTACCATTCAGTGTTCTATAACAATTTTGTTTATGCTATTTTTCACTTTCAGTTGCAGTGTACTCTTTAAAAGTGATCAGTAGCTTTGTTGAATGAAGTACGACGAATAAGAAATGTAATCAATTGGCTGTAACTTTTGCAACAATAAAAAAATTTGAGTTTCTATTCAATCATGTTTACATTTCCTGTTATCCTTCATTTATCGATCCTACTATTTTCTTTTATTGTTGGAAAAGTATTTGGCACATCACCGAATTAAGTAATCGAGATATCTTTACGGCATAGTAAAATCACCAATCGAAATATCTACTTTATGGTGTCAATTAATTCGCCTGTTAGGCGTAGACTTCAACGAGGGATAATTTGCCAAGGCAAAGTCTCATTTGGTAGTTAACGTCTTCGCAATCAAACGAGCAACCAAAACGAATTATAGCAGCCCCGAAGCTGGTAATACGGCGTCTTTGATCTCAAGCGAATCGTATTTTCGCCGCTAAAACGAGAGTCTCTTTTGCGGCTTGATCCGAGATGCAAACAGCGTCTTCTGAAGGGACAACGATAGGGCAGAGAAAGTACATCAAGTAAATTTGTACTTAAAAGTAAATTTCGGGATTAGATATCCTTCAATAAAATGAATTAAAGTAATATTGACAAGTTTAATCAGACGCACGGAATTACGTTTGAAGAAGTTTATCATTATAAGAAGTTTATTCACATAATATCTCTGTCTGTATTATCGATTATATTAAATAATAACACTGGCTTTACTAAGGTAACTTATTCTAAATTTTGTGCAAATATTTCTAATCTTTAACGCTGCTTCTTTTACAATTTTCTATCTCTACCTTGTAGATTACAAAATTAAAGCAATTAAGTTTTTTTCCTCTTCCACTTCTACTCTTCTGAGACATTTATTTAACATTTTTAAACATATTATATTAATCTTAATAAAGGACAAGTATTTCAGTAATTTCAATCATTAAATTGAGAAAAAAAAATCTAATTCTAAACACATAATTAATCACTCTAGCTTGGTACAGTACTATCATTTATCAATTAGTATGTACAATTATTATGTAACTCATGTTAATATAACAGCCGCGAATATAATTGGTATTCCTTTCACCATATAATTAAAGATCTCTTTGAATTAGTTCGTCTTACAATTACTTAAGTACTAATCACCATTGAACTGTTTACATTCGATCACATCTTAGAATCACTTTCACTTGTTAAATCGATAGATTTATTGACGGCACTTAAATCGACGTGTACGATTTCAATGATGCATAATTTCCGCCGTGTGTAACTGTCACTGCTGAAGAACAATAATAATAACAATAATAATAATAATATTGCTGCAAATTGCAACGTATTTTGCCTCGAGCTAAACACGTACGAATTAATACGATAGGTAGGATCGTGCAACTGTGCTCACGCGAGATAATACGTCTATACCTTCAGAAGTTCTTACACCATGCATTAATGTGCATATTGTATGAATTTCACTCTTAAGACTGAAGATCCTCCGCATGACCTGTTTATGAGTTGTCTTGACGGATAGTTTTATGATCTAAGCAGGTAATGATTAAATTAGTGGAACACAGGTGTTCAAGTATTACAGAATTAAAAGTGTCTAGTTATAGTAAGGAACTTTCATTCAGATAAATGTTTGGTAATTTTTCTTACAACTTCTGATACACACCGATTTTGATGAAACCGATTTAAACCGAATCCAAAGAACATGTAGAATTTTGAAATTTTTTTTGTTCTAATCGAATCACGTTATACTTAATATCAGTCAAAAAGACTTTACAGATGACAATTTGACAGAAAAGCTAAGTTAAGATAGAAGTTGCAACACAAAGACTCAGTGCAAAGACTGCACCCATTATTTATTATACGAAAAGCTGCAAACCTTTCCTGCCAAATAAAAAAATGAAACTGAAAGCCAGAAATACACTACACTTTTAATGCCATTAAGTAAAAATAAAAATTTAACATATATAATATCATACCGATGATAAAATTTGCATTAGTTGATATCAAAGGCACATTAAATTACTATATTTTGTCCTAAATAATTATTTAAATAAAACAAACTGTATAGTTAATTACTTAATAACTTTTGGCGTGAACTGCAAGGATCATTTCACCTAGGACCCACCGTTCTAAATGAGTTCCACCATGACTATCATATATTGAATAATAATTTAGAAAAAACTTCTGAGAGATGACAAAAGATGATTTCAACACCATCTTAACATTGTTAAAATGTCAAAAATAAATATTCTGCGATGAAAATTTGACAAGCAGACTATACTGAAGCGGAGGAACACGCCAGTAATTCTTGGAAACTGTATCCGTGCAGCTACTTCGTAATCTTGGCAATTTAAATGTTTGTCCCTGATATAGGTCCGCAGGATCGCGTATCCTTGGGCATGGGGAAGCGCCGGTAATCCCTTGTTGAAACAGCACTAAGCCCTTACGGATTGTCTGCGGGATTGCAACAGCGATACGACAGAAACGTTCGGAAGGGCTACGAACCCCTATCCATGGTTTTCTCTCCGGTGGTTTGTCCAATTCGTGTCGCTCTTTTCTACTCTCGCGGTTATTTGCGGACTTTGGTGAAACTCTTGGTAAATACTTCACCGGAAAAAATTAAGATCACAAATGGATATCAGAAAATATTTGAGAACAAGCAACGATATCGTAGCTTATAACTACTTTAAACAATGTTTTAAAAGGAAAATTTATTAATTGTGTGGCAAAGTTGGTTAAAATTGATTTATATTTTCTATAAATGTAATTTAATATGGAAAATAGTAAGAAATGTCTTTAATATAACTTTATATGTTAACACTTCTCTTCTATATATTTAAGTCTTGTTTGAGCAAATTTCTTTTTATCGTAAATCTTATTAAAGGTCTACTACATTATGTAATATAGATAATAATATTAAACCACATTATTCGATTTGTGCCATTATGGAGCACCGGGCGAAAATGAGTTTATCTTGGGTAGTCTGACCATGGTGTTCTTTTTCTACTGTAGACACGATCTTATATTTCTAATGTTAGGAATTTAGAATTCCTTTGTCATTAACTATCAATGACTGCTGCTCTACATTTGCCTGCTTATGCATTTTTTAAAGTATAAACATTTATAATTAACTCTTTACATATACAAGATATGTATAAATTTTAAAAAGTTCACCTAACTCAGACAGTACAAGGGATAGAAAATTTTTAAATATGAAAATGATACAAATTGATAAAATTGAAGTATACGTTCTAAAAAATAACAAAATTTCTAGAAATATCAAATATAAATTCGATAACGTCTTCCGCAGATGGAAAGACCGATTACTGAAATTTCTTTAAATAATTTTCCTTGTTTTCTCTCTAATTTCTGAGAAAATATCTCGATAGCCGGAAGGGAAGGTAAAGGCTGGTGATTCCACGCCCTAGAGACGATATCGTTCGAAATGGGTAAGAGAAGTGGCGTTTGCGATATTGGTCGATACATTCGATACGCCACGGATAAATCGTTCCCACATGAGTAATGGTATACAAAGCCAATCTCACCCTGGAGATTCACGGTACGCAATGAATGTCGATACGAGATGGACGTAGAAACTCGAATTATCCACAGAGGAAATAACACGAAAATTCGAGGGTGCAAAATCAAATCCTCATCAAAAGATTCGGAGTATAAAAGATCACGGGGGTTAAGATTACATTGGCTACGAATAACATCGATTTTAATACCTAACAAATCTTAATCCTTGTGTCCTAAAATTCTTTAATTAAACCGTTCTAACATGTTCCTATTTTAACATTTAGCTTACGATTTGCCATATTTACAAGACGGTGCATGTAAAAATTCGTATGAAATTTTCCTCTTTGCTAAATATGAATGAGAATTTATTCCAACCTTAAATAGTACAAAAGGTGAAGTTCATCTACTTTTTTAAACAAACTAACATAAATTGTTGCATTTACAAGGCAGTTGATTAACATTAGACATTCAAAATCAAAACACTCTACCCTCCTTCCATGTATGTTGGAAAGGGTTAGATAAATACCAGTAAATACAAGATATAAAAGGTATTTCTTACGAAGAATAGCAAATGTAAAAAAAGGATTGCACAAAGAATATACTCTCAGGCTTGACTGTCGTATTCCAACTGTCTCTTCTTCGTTTTATTTCCAGGTCCCATCTTCGCTCATTCTCGCATTCTCCTGTTTTAGAACATCCACAAGCACACATACCCACTCACTCACTCATTCCTTCATGTATGAAACAAAATACTTAAATAGAATAAAAGTACATTATTCATTCTGTACATATAATTCACTACAAATCGTCCCGTAAGTTTAAAAACTCTTACTTCAAACGTAAAAGTCTCGGGGAATATAATAGAAGGAAAGTACGAAAGGTCTGAAACTCTTCAATATGTACAGCTCACTCTGATATTCTGGAGGCACTTAAGAGCACAAATATTTATGGTGTCTTTTAGTCTGAACCGAAAAACAAAGCCTCCGATCGGCGTGGAAGACGAGTCAAGGAGCAAAGAACGAAATCCGTCCCTCACAGGCTCCGTATACCCTGAGGGATTAACCTTTAATTCTATCCTGACTTGACAGCCCCTTCGTCCTTCAAGAAGGGTCCTCTGCGTGTACATCGAATGTCCTTGAAGTTTTGACATCATACAAGAAAGAGATCAAAATGAAATTTCAGGAAATGCTCGCAGAAAAAGGACTCTTACCGACTTGCCATTAAAGTTGCAGAAAATAAGAAGAATTCTCAATGTTAATCTTTCCATGGAAAAATCACCGCGTCATGGTACTTCTATGTAGAGATATAGCATTTTGATGTAATATGAAAAAGATTCGTTTCTCAGACTATGTCAGGAGGAGTTAAAAATTGAAGTTGAAGTTCTGTCCGGAGATGTCGGAAAGTTAAAGTATCTCAAGTGCTGCAGCGTAAAATGTCTGAGATATTCGAAGAAATATCGGAGTTTCGTTCGAAACTTCATCTGTTTCGATATAAAAAAAATGACATTCGATCCATCGTTATAAAATATTCACGGCTTACTTTCAAAGTAGGACAGACACCGAGTACATCGACGAAATTGCAAATTCGTGTCGATTGTACAAAATCACGTTCCTGTTATCATTATAGAACCTTTTGCAAAGTTTTCACACTTGGAATATTGTAAATTTTTTAACGACACTTTCTTGCCGTTTCAACATCGTTCCATATAAAGAGTAACGTGAAATAAAGAATTAAATGACGGTAATGTTTGACGATGCTCAAATGTAAAACCGTCAGAAATATAGGGGAGGAATATAGACCAAATGCAAAGTACTTGACTATAAAGCTGGAATTTAAAACTGACACCTTCGCATATGACATTTTTCCAAAGAAATTTCATCAAGAACCAAATTTAAATTCGACACGCAAGTGTTTTAAAATATCTGTCCCCGTGGAAATTGATGAACCATAAATACCCGAACGAACCAAAAAGATTATTTCCACGACAGAAATATTCTAAATTCAAATTAGATTTTGCATGCCATGTTAAATAATTTTTAGCAACTTTAAACTCAATTTAAGAGAGAGGAGTGTCAGTGCCAATTTGAGGACAAATTGGCACAAATATAACAGAAGAAACTGGATGGTATTTCGGGCATGAACACAGAGAAGTGGCGACACCAGGTCAAGTGGATCGATGCAGGTTACCTACGGACGCCTACACCTTAATAAAGTGCTTCGTACGCACAAACTTCTATTCTCTCTGCAAGAATAAAACCCACCTACGGCGAGCTAACTTTACCCTCAACGTATTTACATTACGTGATTTATATAAAGCAGTTGTTGCGACGTCTGTAAATCTGACTTTGCCGTGTCTTCTTGCAAAACCGAATTACATACATACGTACACATAAAATGAAAAATCGTCTTTCGTGGATTATAAACTATATTCATATGAAATAGCAGAGCGATTTTTGCTTAAATTAAATTTATCGAAAATTGAAAGTACATTTTTAGTTACTTAACCACTTGACATACAATGACGTATGGGAGACGTCATTTGTTTCGTGTGCCATGGTACACGTTGACGTCTCCGAGACGTCAGGAACTGTCTACGAAGGACGACATATGGTACATTATTATATTATTTAATTGTTTCACTTACATCAACAGAAATACTAATTTATTAATTTAAAATATTACTTAATTATTGTCCATTCAACGTGATTACACGTTACATAGCAATGCAAATTGCAAAATAAAATGTTCTATTTTTAAGTTTGCACATAACTGTTTAGTTGGTCAAAATTAAATAGTATTTTTGGGACGCGTCGAATTCCGTTTTATTTGTATGTCAAGGGGTTAATAATAGTAACTTCTATCAGTTTGCTTACATTTACCCGTTCTTTTTTTATTCGTTTGTAACCAATTTTGTTAAATGAAACAGTGAGAGAGAGAGAAAAAGAGAGGGAATAGTTGATCACGAAATTAAATGAAGCATAAATACCATTTTAATTTGAACAATGAGAATAACGGAATGGGCTAAGGTTTTCAAATTTTATTTGGATGAATTAATCAAACCGTTTGACAGATACTCCCTCTATAATTAATTGTAATCAATTCTGTGGGGTAGAAGTCTTTCAAATTAAAAATATCTTTAATTAGAATACTTTACTAGAGGGTTCTTCCTCGTGCTTTTTGCATCCCGTGTCTCGTGTTTAATCACTATAGTTCTTCAAGAACATACAGTTTTAAGTAGATTTTGAATCAGCACAATTACATGTTATTTATAAGACCACATCATTTTATTTAGAATACAGTGTGCACTGAAATTAATTAATCGCTAAAAGTGATCGATAGTAACCAAAGACCGAATACGCAAATGCAAATGCAATGTTCACGACGAACACCTAATAATGCATTACCATAACTCATAAAATAGGAAAATGGCCTTGTTCTTACGCTATAACAACGTTGCATAGTGCATACTTAAAAGGAAAGTATGTCTCGAATAAAAGCGGCTGTACGCGACGATCAAATTCTATGAAACTATATATTTTCAAATCTGCAGAGATCTCGGTAACACGACAATAAAATACAACGTGCCCTAGCTATTCTCTTATTCCGTGGCCGTTTGTAAAATAAATGAAGCTGGAAAATAAAGAATGGTAATGGCTTTTCTCTTAATGTAGCACTCCGTGAAGAATATGTCTTCTTGTTTTATACCCAAGTGAAACATTTAAGAAATAAACTCTGTCGTAAAAGCGTGAAACAATTCTGTTAATTATATTAAGAAACGTGTTCCCCATAACTGCAATAACTGCAAACGCAAATAGTCCGGATGAAAATTATGTAACACAAGATCATCTCAAATGAAAAATACAATAGGTAATATATTCACTACAAAATATACAATAATTAAATCTAAAAAAAATTCTACAATTGTTCACTTAGCAGTCAATGCAAACCGAATAAAATCACCCCTTAGTTGACACTGTGGGGTTCGACACCATATTAACCCTTTCCCCTGTAACTTCTTCTACGCCTATACGTCAAAACTCAACATAAAATTATCCAAATCAAAATTCAAATACTAACCTAAACTACATTCCAAAATATAATACAAAACTGACAAAGCAAATTTTGATCCCATGATCTCCTAATCGTATTATACTTTTAAATTCGATGACTTGGAATTTCGAAAGCTTTTCCAAACCATTAATACACAATATCCCCCAACGATTAATAAAACATTCTACAGTTCATCACTTAAAAGTTTCACCCTAATCAGTGTACGCCACGACAGAGTCTCCGTAATTGAAATCACCAGACCGCGCAAAGAGATTCCAATATTTTCATAATCTTCGAAAAATCAGCGTGAAAATTTCGCGCTACGGTAGTATCGAACAAGGTGCAAAGGTATGAAGGTATCCTCATGGCAGGCCGGTAAGTGCGCAGAATCCAGGGTAACGATTGCAGGAGCAGCAAAGGCAGCCATGGTACACACAGGTAAGGCGAGACCGGCTGATCTGGGTCACCACGACCTCGTCCTAAAGGCCGAACCTGCTAGAGGTTACGACCCGCTTAAAGAGCCGCTCGATTCCCCATCGATCGACCCCGTGACAGTCACTTTTATCTCTTTTCGAACCGCTCGAATCACTGGAGAACCACCCCTGTTAAACGTATCAGAGATTCGAATGCTACGATTCGAGAGATTTAAAGTCTTCGAGCTTCGTATTGGGGTAAGAGAAAAATTGTGGGGCTTCCTTGTCTCGGATTTAAGGGATTCGATGTTCGTTGATGAATGTGGAGGATATTTGAATGTTTTTAAATAGAAAATAATTAAAACTTATAGTTTATGGGTTTGTCGTTGATTTTATAATAGGTTCAATATAGCTTGTTGTTAACCTCTTCAGACCCGAATTTCTTTTCGTTCAAGAAAATATTTATTTATTTATAATTTGTAAATGTACATTTTAATGGACATATGGTCCTTACGCAAAATTTGTAACATTAAGGAGATCCTGAGAAATATTTGTATAAAAAAATAAAATTCATTAGGTGTTGAAACTAAGTTTAAACCTATACATGATAAAATTCAGCACGAAAAGTATTATGTACATTACAATGTGCATAGGGCCCGAAGGGGTTAAGGTTGATGTTTAGAAACTTGTAGAACAATTAATTGGAATTTCTGTCGTTGTAGTTAAGTGTAGGTGATTAGTAGACCGTGTTGATGATATTTGAAACAGTTTCCACGCGGGTGCTCATTGGAACGAGGCATTACTTGTAAACAAGCACGAGGTACAAGTTGACTATGCAAATTTCTTTGGAACATAGTAACTAGTCGGGTTGAATAGCAAGATAGTAAATTTGCTCATTGGGAGTTAGAGGGAATGCTAAACAAATTTCTTCGGGAAACTACTAATGTTTTTTCAACCTACCATTTTTATCAAATCTTTAGCGCCGGTTTCACCTACAATGACGGCGATATTTACAGTTTCACGGTCATCCCTCTCGTGAGGCCGTTCAACTTGAAATTAAAATATGTCATAGTGAAATATAAAAATTCAAACTCGAATTGATATTAGCAAAGTTTTGTCTTTTTTATAATTAATAAAATCTGGAAGAAAGAAAATATTGATGTAAGACACTTTCTATTTATTAACTCTTTGCACTCGGAGCCATCTTTGACTTTATCTATTAGCAACTTGGCGGCACTTTGCTATCTGTTATCTCGTGCCATTTCAATAGAAAAGTTCAGATAATCGTATATTCCTTAAAATATTGCGCTGCAATAAATTTATCTTCTCTAATTGCTAATAAATTCGAAGATCACCTTGGAAGGGGTAACCTAGTGATATGGTAGAAATAAAAAGGTCCCGTCAGGTGGGACATCGGAGTGCAAAGGGTTAATATTACTTAAAAATTAGAAATCTGATATATGAATAGTACGCACACCATAGATTCAATATTAATTCAATTCGAAGTGTTTCTATCTGCGATACGTCATTTGAAGTTGTACCGTACAGCTTCTCCATTTTACATAATCCAAGCTTCAACCTCAAACTGATCTCAATGCACGACGACACCTTGATGAAGAGAAGAAATCCTATGAAGGGGGATGTGTAAACGAGCGTCAAGAGGGAACGAAAATTAATTCGAGATTTTCGAAGGCCGTGGGGCTCGTCGAGATTGAACGTACGGTTAGTTAATCCGCTCTCGGATGTGAGCCGCTACCGAAACGAGCAACTTCCTGATCCCGTTTTCCTCGCGGATCACCGAATCCCCGGTTTGCGAGGCTGTCGAAGTCTCCTCGTCGAGGTCTCCGCAATCCCATGCAACGTACGAACGAATCGATCGTTCATCGCGACCAATCCCCTGGGGTCACGAACGATCGCTGCCATGTACATACGTACCAATCTATTGTACTATTCTAGGGCTGATCGAAGAGTTATCAATATAGATATCATTCAAATTTGTCTTTCCGTTGTCTTGAGAAAAGGAAACGTTGAAAAGTTGACTATCATAAGAACTCACCGGTGACTGGCACTGTAGAATTCACTGAAATTTTTTAAGATGAATAAATTACAATATTGTAGTATCGTAATTTTTAAAAAATGAGAGATAGCTTTTAGTTAGTGAGTGTGGATGGATTTTGTGTATTTGAGAGTGAATGTTTAGTCTGTGGACAAGGAGAAAATGAGTTAGTGCAATAAAGAATGCATGCTGTGAGAAAGAGTATCGAGGGTGGATGCGAGTGTGAATTTTTGGGAGAGTCAGTTGAGAGAGTTGAGAGAGTTGAGACACAGAGTTTGTTGCGAGGAGAGATACAGTGCAGTTATATATAGAGTTTAGTGGAGAATATTAGCAATTAGAGGTATTAGAGTTATTTTATTTTACTGAGTGTTTCTATTTTGTTATTTAGGCTATGATACTGTTAGTTAGTTTAAGGTGTATATATAGTTGTTAGAGAAAAGTATGTAGAATAAATATATATAGATAGAGACAGAGGAGATTCTATAATATTTAGGAGTATGTTAATATATTCAACAATTAGTTATTTTTGTCAATAGAGTAAAACACTGCGAGGCATTTACCTATTTTTACGTTTAAAGATTCTACTCTACAGTAATCTGATTATAATAGAAAAAGTATCACTTTGATCGCAATAATCAAACTAACGATATATGAGTAGGATTCAAGGTATTTATTAATTAAAATAGAATGAGCGAGACTTGTTGATACAAGTTCTGTTGAAGCAGGAAATGACATTGCATTGCGAATGCTTGATTTGACGACAAAATGTACAAAGAGACTGCTGCACAGAAGGGTTAATGTGCAAATGCAACAAAGCGTTTGAGGGTCAAGTTGTTCTACTTTGATGTTGGCGGTAGGCTGCTTACGTAACGCTTCATCTACTTTGTTTTGAAAACTTTAAAAAACAATACTTCGTAAGGCTGTATAACATTAGAATCAAAATTAAAAACTCAATGTCATTCTGGTTTGAGTTGTTTCAAGACAGTAGAATATTCTTTTATTCTCTTTTGTAACAGGTAATTAATAAATTATTGGTCTACGGGGGTTGATGAGCGTAAAGCTTATTAGTAGTCTTTATGTAGAAAGATTAATGAAATGCAATTTAACAAACATGAAGGCCTGGTAAAAATCAATATTACGTTTTGTAAAACTATTTGGTAAATGAAAATATTACACACTTTTCGTCTATAGTATTGTGATTTTACTAATCTAATTTAGAAATAATCAAACTAAGTTAATTAAGAAAATGGGTTAAAAAAGAAAAACTTAACTAAGAAATAATTTAACTTTGTAACAGAAGAAATGCAAAATTGCATAAGCAACGAGGGTTATTTAAAATACTGATGACGTAGCGTTTATAAGTCGTCAAAGAACTGAGTCGATATCGGTGGTATGGTTCTACTTTCTTAATGAAACTGAAGGTCTAGAAGAACTCGATATTGAGTTTAACAATTGATAGCCTGACAGTGAGTTCAGTCTTGACGATTCCCGAGGAAAAGGAATCTATTACGACAGAAGTAATCGTTGAGACATTTTATAAATCGTGACATAAATTGCAGCAATCATGCTCCATTTCGTTGCTCGATTATTTCGGCATGAATAGAGACAGTGTAAATATTGCAATTAAATGCGATTGCTATTATTCTTACACCAGGAAAACATAGGTTACATAATTACCACTTTCACACTTATAAGAACGTCTCGTACTATAGTCTTTTATTCATTGTTACAATACATTCGGATGAAGATGAAAGATTTGATGATATTTGCCAATTTTTCAGATGATTTTCAGAAGGTATGTTTGAAAACTTGCAAACTTTTAAATGGAAATCGCTTTTTACAAAATAATACTATAAAATTATACAAAATATTTCCACTCACATTCCTACGGCATTCCTATATCATTCCGACACATTCGTATTCATTCACAGAATACACTATCGAATTATATTGTTACAAAAATAACCCTTTCGCCTAAAAGCCTAAACTTAATATCTAAATCACTTCTACGTAACTACGTCTTCAAGAAAATTATTTTTACCATGCTTCTTCTACGGCACCCGAGACACTATAAATTTTAATTTTCTATGTTATAATACTTGTTCCTATTAATTTTAGTAAAAATACCTAAGACTAAGAAATTCAAACACTACCCCATATATTAGAGCATTGCATAATGCACAGAGCAGACGGTTTAATGGTTAAATGCAAACCATTGAATTGTCGCATGCCAACATCGTATTACGTACAGTAACCTGGATATTAATTACACCATGTAAACTGTATTACGTAATCATTTACGTATTTTGAATGAATGACGTGACGGAGGATTTCATGCTCCACTTGTGTGGATCCAATGAAAATAGAAATTAATAGGAAAAACACTCGGCTAGGAAATTTCTATAATTCGACTCTTAATTATTCTAACATCTGTACTGCAGCACTATATACTGTAAACTTTGAAATTAGTTTAATTCGAAATTCGCAGATAAGAAGTAAAATTGCTTTGCTGACCTTTCCGTAATTCGATGAATTTCACGAAATAACACGTGATCTAAATTTATGATAAGCACGAACCGTTATATTTGAATAATACAAAATGATAACTACACCAATGATATAAGTAATCAATTTTTCTATTTCTCTCTTTTCACGTTCAATGATTTCAGGTAAATTAACAATTTTTTATTACAAATTTAAATATCACCTTGTAAAGGATTTCGTTGATGTTTCTTTTAACAAATAGACGACCAAAAATTCACTATGAAACTTTAACAATATAGCATTACGTACTAATAATATTATAAATATTAATGTTGTGCTTATGCAAATATTTGATTGCATGTCTTTGACTAAATTTATTATATCACAGTCTCGATGTCTCGAAACCCACTTGAAGCTATAGGTTCCCGGCAAAAATGCTCACAGCACTTGAAGCCAAAAAAATTAAAAAAAGATATTATTTAACCTATCGTTAGTTTTTCTACTTTACCAAATAATCGCAAAAAAATACGATACAAAATGTAACGTTCCTTCCCTTTCGATAAAGCGCAGAGATATCGACATCTAAAGCGTCCATTACACGACCCGGGGTTATCGAATTGTTTAGTCTTCCCTTTTTGCCAAACCGCTCAAGTTCCATAGAACACTCGCTGCAGCGAGGCATCGAGTTTCCCGTTTAACGCGATACTTCATTAGCCACGGTGAAAACGGCGGGTTGAGCAGAAGGTTTCAAGCTGAATCGATGGATCCTGCTCTATCGTTTTCTCTCTGTGACCCTTCGCCAACCGATCGACCCCTATCATCCTGGTGTGCGCCATGTTGTGGCGAGAACACACGTGAAAAATTGTAATCTAACGTATTGAACACGTACCATGGAACAATGACTTGCAATCTCATTAGTTTGTTAATTGACGTTGACTGTTTTGACTGTATTCTTTTCAATTTGCATTATCTCTGTAAAAGTTGCGAATAGAAGGAAAATATCTCATTTCTTGAGGAAAAGAATAATGAGGGGCTAATGGAGAGACTGGATTGAAAGAATTTAATTGTAATTTCAGTAGTTTGGAGAATTAACGTATAGTAAAGTGGACCTGAAAACTTTTAATTACTAATTGAAAGTAAGTATTTGAATTTGCTTAATGTTGCACTTTGAAAATTTTGCTGAATTGTACTTGTGGTCATAGCGGTTTGAAACTTGAATAATGTGAACATAAAAATAATTATTATAAGAATTACTTTCAAGATTTTCTATGTCATATTAGAAATATTTTTACGATGTGGGAACAACTATTTACAACTGTCTACGTCTCTTTAAGTAAAATAATTGATTGTTCGTAAGTCTAGCAGTATGCAAACAATTATACAACTTTGGATTAATTAATTTTCCCGAACTGTTTGCAACACCTGGCACCCTATGTTTCAAAAAACAACAAACTACCTTCTCTGAATTTGTCGTCGCAAAGTTTATACAATACCAAATCGCAAAACTAATTGCAACACCTGACACTCCAAGTCTGTAACAAGCAACAAAT
This sequence comes from Cerceris rybyensis, assembly GCA_910591515.1. Classification (NCBI taxonomy): domain Eukaryota; kingdom Metazoa; phylum Arthropoda; class Insecta; order Hymenoptera; family Crabronidae; genus Cerceris; species Cerceris rybyensis. The sequence goes on from OU342790.1 coordinate 16,554,475, forward strand.
ATATGCTCTACAATTATCGTCGCAATATTAATTAATTTGTGAAATATGTTAGAATTTTAGCTCCGCCATTTTCGCCACCTGACATTTTAACCCTTTTGGTACTACTTTTGCAGAAAATCAATTATATATTTGAAGAAAAATGGCTTCATTTCGATCAACATATATTTCTTGAAAATTCTCATAAAATGAACACACAATAATATCAAATACCGAAAGAAGAATATCGAATGCATTGTATATAAACATTTGTCTCAACAATAACGATGAAATTTTCTTTGTATTATAAAACAGTGATACGGAAAGATTTAAATAGAGGAAAAATCAACATAAATCAGAACTTTATGAATCCAAATCCCATAAGGTATTCGTACCCCTTGCAAAGTAAGGTGTGTAGGGGTACACTTTGGAAACCACTGCCATAGGGATGCGTAACCTCAGCGGTCGATAACGCTGAGTTTGCGCTCACAGAGAGGCAACGAAGAAGTTAAACAGGTGAAAAGAGAGAAAAAGTGCGAACAATGAAATGAATGAAGAAAGGACAGATAGGTGGAGTTGAAAGGTATACATGAAAATAAAGAAAAAAAATACATTAAAAAGTGTGAAAAGGGGTAGGAATAAAAAGGATGGAAAAATGAGAAGGTAAAAGAAGGAAGGAAGAGGAGAAGAGAATTTGAGCTCAATAGAAAATTGCCACGGCATCGTGTTCGAGCCTCTGTTGAAATCTCCGTAACCCGACACCCCAACATGAACTTCAACGAACAGGGTTGATGTCTCCGGGTTGATTCGGGGATGCTGGGTCTCGGTGAAGGTTCCCTAAGTCGACAGATAATACGCTGCCTCGGAATCATCGCTGCCTCAAATTGACGCTGACACTTGACACACGTGTCGAGGGAAACCGAGAGGGGTTGCGAATTGTCTTTGAGGATAGCGACGTTTAATGGTTGAACTTTAATAAATTTAAAAAAAAGTTTATAAGTCTTAATTCTTAGAATTTACAAAAATGTTGTGAAACTAACTATTTTGTTACAAATATTTACTTACAATTTTCGTTGGTGATAAGAATTGAAATATGCAAATTGTAAAAAAAATGTATTATGAAAGAATTCAATATGTGAGAAAATAATAGAAATGCTACTAGCTGATACAATTCAAAGAAGAATTGCGGAAAAAGAAATTTACGGTAACTTTCATTGGTTTTAAATTTTGAAAGAACAATAAACAGATATATTCGATATGAAAATCTTAGGGAAGTTATTTTGGTATAATACTGCGTACATATTTGTCATTGTTGCTCAAAATTCTATGAACTGTAAATAATTTTCCATCGTATCATTACGATTCAATAAATAGGAATAAATTAGTTTTGTCACAATTCATTAGTTTTGAAACAAAAATGACTTAAAATTGCATGCTTACTTGGCGAATGAGCTGAAATAATGTAGGATCGGGTGGTACCCTTCCTATTGTACAATAAAACAGAACGATTGCATAATCATTGAAACGTATATCACTATATCCCTATTAAATAATCATTAATAATGAAGGTACGTGTTTCAGTCTCATCTTGCAAATTTTCTTCGGTGCGTAAAACCTTAAGAACCACCAATTTGAAAATAAATAACCGAATTACCAGAAAATGTTAAGCCAATCTCGAAGCAAGTTACTTGAACACAATCAACGTCATTAATAAATTTGCTCGTCATTATCGTTTGTCATCTTCGAGATGGAAAAGAACCTACGTAATACGAGGGTGAAAGTGCACTTTTTCGTCGCAGGGTACTTATTCATAGAAGTTCAATTGTTGTTTCTCTTTTGAAATCGATAGAATGAAGAAAAGAAAGCTTTCTGCCTTGTGTATTTGAAAATTTTACATATTATATTTAGCAAAGATGAAATCTAATTACCTTTAGTGCTATCGATTTCACAACACAATATTTATAAGAAATATATTACTGAAGAACTTTTTGTTATTACATACACAACTAAAAAGTATCTGATTAACATTTCATATATCAAAATATATTTTCATTATGTATATTATTAATTGCTATAATGAAAACTGTCCACACAGGAAACTTAAAAATGAACTTTCATCAAAGCCACATCTCTTTATTATTTCCTTGTCTCATGGTTGTACATTGTACGTCCATCCAATGTACATTTGTTGATTCGTATTTAATTAAATACTGAGAAAATAGAAATACATATGATATAAATGTAATATTAAAGATCACACAATTTCCTACCGAGCTTCAACCAACATCAAGTAATATTACTTTTTCTATTTAAAAAATAACATGCAACATAAAATGATTAAATTGAACAGAACAGAATTTCATTATATATTAGAGTTTGATTGTATAATACCTAATCAAATTCGTCTCTCGTTTACCACAAAATGCATTGAGATATTATTGCGCTAACTGTTTCCTCAGAGATCTTCTAATACTCTGTACATGTCGAGAAGGATCTCTAATCTCGTAATTCCACCTGAGCTCGTTAAGTTTCTCATGTAGTACTCTCACGGGAACTAAATCCTACTATGAATCGTTCAGCGACGTATAGAAACTGTTTCAAATTTTCTACGAGAAAAACTGGCTAAAACTAAGTAGCGTTAAATATATTCTATTTAAACATTTAAATATATAAATATAGAAAATAGTAATATATCTGACAACTTCCTTAGAGAATTTTATCACATACGCAGGAGATCATTCGGAAAATGTTAGTTATAAGTTAAAGGATTCAAACGTTCTCCAGACTTTACATTAAATTAACCACTATTACGCAATGAACGCTACAAATACATTAAATTTCTTTTATTTAAATATATGAGTTCTTTTCAAGAAGAATCAAACGTAAAAAAAGATGATCACTTATATAATTTATGTATTATAAGAAAATTTGAAGGATGTTTATAAAAACCAAGATAGAAATCAATCATTCTGACCATTTCGACAATTCTAGTATCAGAAAATATTCAAAGTAATGCCTAAAATAAAAAAATAGTGGAAAATTTTAGGACGTTACTTTATAGAGTAATAGATTGAGATCGTAATTGTTCCAGTAATCAATTATAGTAGTTATAATCCCATGAAACATTTGGTATATTAGCAATCACGAAATCCTCTCGTTAGCGTTGAATATTTTAATCTATGAATTAATAATCACTTTCATGACGCAATCTGTATAATCATATTTGCATAGAATTGATGTGAAATGTTATAAATAATTATATTTGAATTACAAGGATACCAAAAATTTACAATTTCGTTCTACATTTTTATAATAGAATTTTTTACAATTCTTAACTGCGCGTTTTCGAGAATGCAAAAATGATACTGCAAAACATTTAACTAACGTGTTATTGAAAAATATTTGAACCAGTACCAATTACAAAATTCTCTTGTTTTCGTTGCCTTTTCGAAGCAGTTAGTTAAAATAAAAAAATGTTTTTGTTGTTACGAACGTGAAACACCCATCTATATTTTGCTTCGTTAGAGAAATGCTAAAATTTTACAATCTTTCAATTTTTTGAGATTCTTTCAATTTCAGAGATTTCTTCAATTCATTCAAAGATTTCACCATTTTACAGTATCAATAACTTTTTATAGATCAGTTTAAAGTCATTAAATGAGTCCAGATATTTTCCATATAAACTAAAGACGATCAAATAACCAAATTCCCAATTTTATATTTGTGCGCCAACAAATATTATGTAAAATTACAAATTTAATTATTTTATCGTTGTTAGTTTACACATGAAATAAATAAAATTGTGCTAGTACGAAAATACCCCAAACTTTGGATTAATTCATATCCGCATTCTTTGAAATCCAATCAAACAATATTAATGATATCCATCGAACAAATTATTGTAAAATATTTGGAAAAAAATCAATCACGAAATACCCTCGTCATTGAACGTTCGAATCTGTCACTGAGGATGAAACATCATGCATGACGAAATCAAGCTGAGCAACAAGAGCAGCAAAGAGGAGCGATGTACATCGTTATACGTATCGCGAGTAATTCGAAGGGTAATCCATATTACGCGAAGAAGATCTAATGTATCGGTCACGTGCGGCGTCTCATTAAACCATGGAGAATGGCGAGCCCCCATAAAGTCTCGCGAAACGCTCGATTATGCAATTGCAAACCGATCGTTTCACGTATCCGAGGTCCGAGAGACGCGATCGATCGAATCATCGACAGATCTGCCGATCGTTGTTCCATTGTTGTCTTATTCAGAGCCATGTTAATTAGATCGAACGAAGGGATACGTGGTAATCTCGTGTTTCGACCTTTCACTGTATTGTTCGTTAACAATATATTTAGACGTGCATTTCTAAGTGATTGATGAATAAATATTGAATGTAAATGCACCGATAGTAAAATGTACTTTGAGGGTGTAGAGAATTGCATTTACGGAGAAGGTGGACACTGTTCTTCCGTTTGAAAGGTAAATTCAAAGATTTTTGACAGCTTTGTATGATTTAAAACTTGTAGAAAATTAATTTACTGATATTATGGAGAGTATTTGGAGTTGGAAGAAAAGATTTGTGGTACTACATTATTAAATGAGAAATTCTTAATTATATCAGTGTGATATCTATACCATAATGATTATAATATATACTCGATCGTTTGAAAGCCATATAGAATAGATGGTCGTAGCTGAAATAATCATAGTTAAAGACGATACTTAAGTTGTAAAAAAGAAAAATTTATAAATTTGTTTGTCAAGAACTTTACAGATAATTTTAATAAGAAATGTTTTTTTCTTAAGGGGAATAGTTTCTTTTTTACTATTCACAACAGCGCGAACATTTTACTATTACACAAAAATTTTGAATACAAATTATTTTCAGAAAATTGTTTATCGTGCGTCTAATCAACGCTGTTTATTCAATCTGTTATTGTACTTTATACGAGCTTTTTATGAAGCTTCTTTCTAAAAGACTTTCCTTACGAACTCTCCATATCCGTTCATAGCCTATCAAATATTTTACGGCTTACTTTTATATCTGCATATTATGGATTTCCCATAAATTGAGGTATAAACAAATAGCCACAATACTCCATATAACAATTAACATCAATATTATACGACAATCATTACAAAATCTAATTAATGATGCAATAATTAATTAACTACGGGCAGCAAAATGAAACTGCTCCATAATTTACATATGATTACAAAATAATTACAATGTAAATTCTATGATAAAGTAAAAAATTAAAAATAACCCTGAATTTCTTAACGCCATAATTACTTGCAATATCATTGCATATCATTAATTAATTAATGCCATATTAGTGTAAAATGCTGTTTCGAACGACAGACTATACTATAATCATTTTCATGACAAAGTAATAGAGATGTTAAATAAGCTATAACAATTCTGTAGCTTACATTTCAAGAATTCGTCCTCTTCTCGTGATGTGACATCTTCTTATGCGAACAAATTACTTTCAGACGCTGAAGAAACTTATCGCAAAATCTCTGAACACGCGAAACCGTAATTCGTGAATATATTCAAAGAAAGTTGTACCCCCATACATAACCACGTTGCCTCTTACGTAATTCATACTAATTTTGATATTCATTTCAACTATACACCATCATATTTGTCCAACTAACGTTGATTGATTAACAACACGTTAATACCATGTAGTACTAACATATCTAGACGCGTGATCATTCAAATTACGAAGTTCCATCATTTAAGGTGTAATTTAATTTCATGCGATTTTTGCAACATCGTAATTTGATGTATCGATGAGCATTACAAGCCAAATTACGATTTAATTCAACGCCGTTACTTCCTCGATGGAAATACCGTGAAATTCTCAAAGGTTTCATAAATTCCATTCTCATTAATAGAAAATATAGATGCGATTAATTAAAAGATTTCTATTATTAGGAAATGTATAATCATAAAACGTCGAACGTTACGATGAAATAATAGATTTCACGAGAACATCCGCGTTCTTTTACGTAGCCGGTATATTATTTTGTTAGGATGCATGGAGGTTTTTATCATCGTATGCATTATCGTACGAATCATCGAGCGTAAACTTCATCCTGATTATCGTTTCTGATGCCTCCTGTGCCTCTTGCAGTTCTGATTACAAGTCTACACTTTGCTCATACATTTACTGAGGCATTGCACGTGCTTCTAATGATGTAACACGTTACTAAAGATGTGTCACAACACGTGCTTTCAGTTTTACGTTCGTAACGAGTCCTGAAAAATGGGTAATAAAGAAAAAATCCATATCAAGATCAACCAGGCGAAATGCGTACGAATTAGATGACTTCGTTGACGTGAATATTAAGAGAGCATGAAATTTTGTTTCGCAATTATCATAATTTGTTCTGCAGGGAGGACATGTGGGTGTACTTTCTGGTTGTTAAATTAAATTTTAATGATGGAAGATTCGCAAGGACGTGAACGCAAATTTTCAGGGATCTGTTAGTAATTTAATTGAAATTCTTTTCCGAGGGGAGATTTATACAAAATTTTCAATTTAGTTGGTTATGAATTAACAATGCAATTTAATCTGTTTGAAATTTTCTACGAGAGGAACAAGTTAACACTAAAAGTAACCAATGTTATAACTGACATTTTAAAATGTTTAAATACTTTTGAATATATTGAAGAAGTACTTTGAAAGAAGAGAAACGAACAAGTAAATCGGGACAGTCATTTGTGTATTGTAAGATTGATTTGAATTATTTCTCTTTTATAAGCTGATGGAATTTTTGTAATAAATTTGGTACCCATGATTTGGTCTGCTTCGATAATTCCAGTGTTAAAACAAATATAATACGATACGCCTCTATATTATCAAGTTCAAAATTTATTAACACACATATCATTACGTTTTTCTCATTCAAGATATTTTTGCAATGTCTAATTATTTCAGAATACCAAAAGTTCAATCAGTAACTTCATATCCAAAACTTATCGATTATTCCAATTCATTTTAATTTATATGGAACACTTTACAATCCAAAGAAGGAACGCCCTATTGAAAGAATTTTTTTAAGCTACTAGATATTAAAAATTTCCATAGCCCTCAGCCGATTTAATCCATTAATAATATACATCGACACACTTATATATCATCGCATTTTCTTTATTAACAATTTTTCAACTTTTAAAAAGTACGAAGCACATACTCTAAGTTAAACTATTATAAAACAATGTGGCAGTGCAAGTGTCGAGCACAAAATTTCCCGAAAATCTACCTATCGTTGAACCCAATAAACAAGAAGATCGCACAGATCTCAAGCCTCCCTTTTATACGTGCGAAAGATCATTATCGTCTCCTCGCATCTCTTCTATCTTTCCGATCTGAACGTAAAAACGTACATATGCACGAAGATGCATAACTACACGTCGTAGTGCATCCTCGTGTGCACTTACTCGTTGCGAAGCATTGCACGTGCACCACATTCATGGCGCAATGTTTTTACACGTCTTTCGACAATATTTCTCCAGTCCGAAGAAACTTGGTTGCAGTTTGCAAAACCAACGTGAATCAAAGAGTCCGAGATAAATGCATCGAGGAATTATTGTCCGGCTGCATTCGTCTCGAGTACAGTTTCGCGAACCGATTTGTGTTCGCGTTGCGTTAAGTGCATAAAGCGTGCAACTTGGACGGCATTTGCGTAATTCTACGAGATGTGCACTCTACCATGAGGACTGCAGACCTCGGGAAAAAGAGATACCTCGCGACGATGACCAAGAAAATGATTAATCAAAATGATAAAATGATTGGCAGGAAGAATACATTATTAATTGTATGCAAGTAATGAAATTAGATGTAGAAAGGCAGTTAAAATTACTCATTCGTCATTTTCTATAAAAAAAATAAAATCTGATATTTTCTTACTTGTCGTACCTAAAGCAATGTTATTGTCCACATCGAAGCATTAAAAAAAACATTTTAAATTGCTTTCTCTATGAACTTCTAACTATTAATCCCTTGCGTTTCAATGACGTGTGGCACACTTGACGCGGTAAATGGAATAGAAAATTTTTGAGTTTTCTGTTAAATTGAAAATATCAGTAGATGAAGAGACGTTGAAATTAGTTCTATGTTATTAACATTGCGTTAACATATACTTATCATCAAAATCAGTGGTAAATCATTATTTAAACAATTAGTTTTGAGTTATTGCACGCTCACAAAAGAAATAGTTATTGGAGATTTGGGTATAGAGCTTAGAAATCAGCTTCAACTCATAAAGGGAATAAACTAAATTATCTCAGACGGACTTTTCACTGTGTCAGACTTATCACCGACTTGCACTACTTACCTACTTATCAAATTTTGTCGAGAAATTATCAACCTCGCAAGTGGAATAAACTGAAATATTCCAAATGGACTTGTAGATCTGTCTGACTTGCCCTTGCCTCGTACCATTTGCCTGACTGTGCATCTCAAACTGGTTTCAGCTATATTGGAGAACTTATAATTAACATAACCTCCTAACGAATTTCTAGGGAAGAAATTTTAGGAATCAAAAAATGTAACAATTAACACTAGATTTACGGATGTTGATATACCTATTTTTCTAAAGTGAGCCAATTTTACTCATACAAGCAAATTGAAGTTTTTTGCAAAGAAAATAGTTCCAAATCAATTTAAATTAAAGATTTATTGTTAAAAAATTAACCAACCAATATTTTATATATATAGTAATCAAATTTTGAATGAGTCAAAATTGGCTCCGTAAATCTAGTGTCTATAAAGTTTAACAGTGTTTTCGATTTATCCAATTGTCCTGTGCGGCCCTGCGCTCTCTCCTACCTATTCAGTTTTTTTCCTACCTGTTTTGCCAAAAAATAAAAAATGGTTCTGCATTATTATGCAAATTGTATCGTTCGAGTAAAGTATCGAAATCTCACTAAGGTTCGTTTAAACTTACAAGCTCGGTTGGAGATTCTTAAACAATACCTTTACACGCTGTGCTCCAGAAAACGAAAAAAATGGCTCTTTGCAAAATTAAAAGTATAGTACCAAGTAACTCCTTGCGTACATTTCTGTGATAGCTATACGTATTTCTTCGATTGCCATCGGCAGAAATAGGCGCCTATATAAAGACTAGCTTTCTATATAACGCAATATCCACGAGAACAATGTAATCCTATCACGAACAACTTGACATCATCGAACGAAATGATAAATATAAGAAACTGAATGACAGCTTTCCATTTTTAACTTATCAGTTCACTAAGGATGATCCTTCCCTCTAGAATATCGATATTACCATATAGGAATGAAGTAAATTGGTTGCATTAGCTTAAAGCTATCCTTAATAATAAGAATATGACAAATAAAATAAAATAAAGTAATAAGAAATTTAATTTGTCAAATTCAATCGAATAGATCCATATATCGATAAAATTCCGTTAAAATCTAAATCGTCGGAACGGTTAACATCCCTCGGTAGCTTTTATAAAATATTACGAGTCCAATTCCAGAAATACATGTGCTCAAAGTAGCATGATCTATAGTCGTCTTTGAGGAGAGCCTAATCTATTAAATCGACTTAGAAACAAGTCCGTGAAACATTCATGCAAGCTTCAGAAGACCTCTTCGTGTTAACCCAGAATCGTTTTAAAAAAAGACTCGTATAGAATTTACTGTTCACTTGTTATCTTCAACGTCTGTAGAATACTATATGTGACTCGTACTCTGCTAGAATTCCATATGTGATATATGTGACTGCAAGTCATCCCTCAGTTCTCCCCGAAGATCACACGAGATTGGCACAGCTGCTGAACTCAATTTACACTAAAACTACCAGCCTTAAATCTATCATATTTCAATATATTAAATAAGTACTTTGATAAAGAGGGAATCAAGTGGCAGGAAACTAGACCGATGGGGTAATTTATGTTTATTGATATAGACGTAGAATATTTACTTTATGTCTCTTATATAAACCTGGAGAATTTTTTGAAAAAAATGTGTACCAGTCATTTTAACTGGTTTGGTAGTTCTAGTGTTAAAGCTCAGAAGTGTGAATACAAGGGATGTTCAGTTACACAATTCAAATTATCAATTAAACCAAGCATCAGATCATATCAACACGTTGGATGACACAAAAATGATAATGCACATATAGTTCAGAATACTAAAACACCTAAATATCATATCCCAAAAATCAGCTAGCAGAAAAATGACACCAATTATTTTCAAGAATTAACTTCTTCTCTTGATTACATTTTTCTGTTTGCCCTATATTATCCAAGCTGTACAGACAATCGAGTATTCGCTTTTTTAATCCATTTTAAATGTTTCATTATTCTCCTAAATCGACAGGGACATTTTCGAAACAGCGTCCATCGAATTAAATATTTAATCAACTGCTCTAATTCCCAATTTATAAGCTTCGTTATCGGCACAATTCTGTCAGATGTGATTCCATAAATATCTGTGTTCGAATTGGACCTATCTATAGTTCTCTCTGAAGGGAGTCTAATTTATTATATAAACACAGAGACCAGACTATGCAGCGTGTATGCAAGCCTGGAAAAAGTTCAACTCGTAACCCAGAACATTATTTTTAAAAAGGAGAAAAATCTCATGTACGACTTTCGACGAGTTCAGCTATAGTCATATACGTACACATATCATATTAGTGTATACGTGGCGAGTGCAAGGTACTGCTTAGATTTCCCTGAAATTGTTTTAATAACACCCTTTGTCAGTCACGTAACGTTTGCTGTTACGTGAAAATTTGTAAATTCGTTTGGATGGAATGAAATTTGAAACGGTGGCTCGAAAGCCACTTAAAACAATGAATTCTAGAGAAACTTATCATGGCAGTGAAAGCTGAAAAAATACGAAGAGAAAAGTATCTGTGAAACGAATTTACATGCTGCTAGGTTGTTCGATGGGTGAATATAAAAAACTATTGCATAGACAATTTTAACTCGAAACTTTAACTGGGAGGGTTGTTATGGGATAAATTCAAAACATTGGATTTTCACTCACTTTTCTTATTAGAAAAATATTGCTTGCTTTGGAGATTTCATATTTCTTTTATGTTTTATTGACCTTTAATTCAAGATTTTGTTAATTTAACTTGAAACTAGGTTTAAAATATTTTAAAATGTATTTTTATGATTAGTCTTTCTGTATTTTACTTTTAAAAACTTGTTTATGAAAAGTAAACATTCTTTTATGATCGTATGGCTTTAATCTGAATTTTCCTTTCCAAAGGAGATAAATAAGAAAAATAGTATTATTAAAATTGTTAATGCAACGTCGAGTAGCATGTTACTTTTACGAAAGGCAAAGTAGATCTCCGAGGACATGATTACATCTAAATGTTTTAACTGCGTTTTTCATAACGGTTAAAACAGCGATAGTGGAACTTCCGGAGAAATGAAATTTCATTCTCTCGGATCGCTCTTTGACCTTAATTGTACTCTTCCTGGAAGTGCAAAATGTAACAAGCAAAACGCGATTGTAATCAGACTTTAAGTTTTCAAGAGTTTCACTTAAGATATTAAGATTATTAAGATCCACCGGCGACATTGACCCTTTATTTTATTTTAATTTCCAATCAGAAAAATATATAATATATTTCAAACGAATTATTAAAAATATACATATTCTCGAAAAATGTCTCCATGAAGGAAATCTAAATTGCATTTGTACTTAAAATAAGGCAATTAATCTTGAACAATGAATCGATTATTTAAATCCTGCTTTCTTTTCATGTCATCTTGAAATCATTTTACTTCAAACTTTAAAATACATCACGATTATTATGATTTATTGTTCTCTTAACATCAATGAACCTGATAATTAATAAACTGTCCGGGCGGTACTCACAAAGGCCGTTATTTAATAAACTGCGACAAAGCGTTTGGGAAATAATGAGGAATTTCGAATAATCGTTCCTCACGCATTTGCCAGCGGTGACACTTTTTTAAGAATACAACAAGGGATTACGTAGGCTTTGGCGCATCATTAAATACGGATTAAACAATGGTGTTCCGACCATGCATGGTCCTTTCAGTTTCGTTTCCCTGCGTTTAATAAGCGAAGCCTCCATATCGGTGAAAAAAGTGAAAGCCAACGAAAATAGGAAACTTGTTCCCGCTATTTTACAAATACTCTATATGCTAAATTTTTTTTATAAATACTTCGTAGAAATAATTGCAAAATAAAGAAATATATTAATGAAGTTAATTTGTTCTATTTTTATTTTCAGGCAACCGACTGGTGGCTAAATGACATGTACCTCTCAGTTCCTCTAGCTTTACCTATCAACAGTAATCCAGGAATGGTAGCTAAACCTAAAAAGTTCGCGAATCAAAAAGAAGCAGCGATATTCCTTTCTCGATTTCTTACGGAACTTCTCAATTATCAGGAATTACTAGACAGGTAAGGAGAAATATTGCAAGGAATAAAAATCTTTAGGAACATAGAGATTCCTACATTTATTGACTATAATTAGAAGTTTTTTACATAGCCAGACAATCACCGTCATTTCCTGCTATAGAAAAACAGAGTTCATCTTCAAGCCAGTTTTTAAACGATCGAAACTTCATCTCCTAAACTTACTTTATTACTTATTGTTAGTATATCTTTCTTTATTAGTTATTCAAGAGAAACTTCTCAAATCGCTACTGTATTACAAACATAAAAAGTGCCAACGAAAAGAAACAAACACCATAAAAGATTTCCACCCATAATCTTTTAACACTAGAACTACCAAGCAAGTCAAAATAACTCTTCCTCAATTTTTTATAAAATTTCTCCAAGTTTATAGGATAGTCATTGAGCAGATATTCTACGTTGATCTTATAAAATACAGATCACCTAATCGATCATCTTTTTCATCCGTTGATTTCTCTTTTTCCAAAGTATATATTTAACACTAGAACGACGAAGCAAGTCAAAATGACTTATTCATAATTTTTTCCAATAATTCCCTAAGTTTATAGGAGAGTCCTAGACTAGAAATTCTAAGCTGATCTTACAAAACACAGATTTCCGAACCGATCATATTTTCCACCTCTTGATTTCCCTTTTTTCAAAGTACTTATTTAACACTAAACCTACCAAGGCGGTCATAATGACCGATTCTCAATTTTTTCAAAAAACTACCTAAATTGATAGGGGAGCCGTGAAGTAAAAATTCTACTTCTACCATACAAAGCCTAAATTAGTTAATTAACTAATCCTTTCGCTTCTTGATTTATCTTTTTTCAAAGTACTTGTTCAATAAATTTAAATTTTGGTAGATATAACGTCGGTAGTTTTAGTGTTAATACATTTAAATGTCACGGATTTAACGTCAGTCTTTCTAGTGTTAATATATTAAAATACAGTAGACTTAACGCCGGTAGTTCTACTGTTAAATCATTCAAATAAGTCCACGTTTTAAAATTAAAACGCTTAATTCTCTAAAAACACAATCTTCCCAAGAAAATAAGTTCTCCAAAAATCTATTAATCCATCGGATCATCGACGAACCAAAGTAGAAATAAAATTAAAAACTAAGCACAGAGCATTTAAAAACACGATTCAACGAGTACCAATATCAGGATGTTACCTTGAAATTTGTTCTCTTCCCTTCCGGCGATGCTTTATCCCCGAGAAAGAGGCTGAGTAAGCTAATCGCCAACACGAGACACGAAATCCGTGGAGAAAGACGAACACGTTCTGGCACACAAGTGCACCCGAAGGAAGGAGTCTCTCTGTCATTCGAACCCGCTGATTCTTCGAGGACAAAAAGAAGCCGCACCGAAATCAATTTACCGAGGGAGCACGTCTGGAAGGAAATCCGGGTTCTTGGATCCATAGAATGCGAGCATAAAGAGACTCGCTACGAGAGAGACGTAAAGGATGCTCCTGCATGGAGAGGCTCAAAGACCCTGGTATATAATGCATCCTGCTTGAGAAGAAGAAGGGTGGAGAACTTTCTTTTCGGGAATTAACGCAAATTCGTTGAGATTCTCGGCTTAATCGTGTTGTTCATTTTGAGAGGAGAGTTTTTTTTTTTAACTTTTTCGTTGGTGGGAGAATCTATGTATTATATCTATGGTATTGTCTAAAATAGAAAAGACATAGCTATTTAGTGTATGTATTAACACTAAAAAAAATTGGGGTTAAATCTACTAAATTTAAATATATTAAATAAGTACTTTGGAGAAAGAGGAAGTAAGAGATGGAAAAGATGATTGATTTAGTAATTTACGGTTTGGAAGATAGACGTATTGTGTTCTATGACTCTCCTATAATTTGAAACAAATATTATGTGAAATTAGGAACCAGTTGTTTTCACTATTTGGTGACTCTGATCTTAACACACTGCACGTCGGTTCCGTAATGTCGTTAGTTTTGTTTGTTTATTTGTAATATATGATTGTAGATTTGAGCGATCGATATCTGTCGTATTATTCTGTCTTGAAGAAAACAGTAAAGTGGACAAAAAAGGCAATATTATTACTGGGAATTAGTTAGTACCTAAGTATAATTTTTCATGGTAGTAAACCGATTATCCAAGGGAAAATCAGCTTCAAAATATGAGTGGACGCTTAGAAGTCGTTATACTGAAATTAATTGGAGAACAGTGTTCATACACTATTTTATAAAATGTATTAACACTTTATCGGCCGGTATTTTTTTAACATCCTACCCTCTTCTGAACGATCACTTGGCTACAAATACTTCCTTGATACAGATTGTATCAAGATACAGATTGTAATTACAGATGTAATTCGAAAATTACAAATTCTTGTCACTGAATCCTTGAAACACGTAACCGCAATGATAAATGACAATTTATTAATTGTAGTGGCAACCGATTAATAAGTTAAAAGTTCAAAGGCGTTGGACCCGAAAAGCCTATTAATAGGCTTTCGGTCGATAAAGTGTTAACAGAAACAGAACTAGACGGTACAGAAAAAAACATCGTTTACCTAATTACCTTAACGCAGTCAGGACAAACAGATTACATTGTCTTCCACCTAATATTAATTTCAAATCATTCAACCTATAACTTTCTTCTTTCCTTGAACTTCTCCTGATCGAATGATGAATGTGATTTGTAACAGATCTGGACTTGAAGTAGAACGAGTCAAGTCGAAAGATGGAAAAGGAACGCAACCACTGTGCATGGCTCAACACTATCAGATTTTCCGAATGTATCGGCGACCTGGCGTGAACTGCGACGAACAAGTCATCCTCGACAGAGCAACATCTGGCGATCATATAATCATCGCTCATCACAATCAAGTAATTAATCGTAAAACAATGAAAGTTAAATTAATGGTTTTACTTCTCGTTAACTCTAATCGGAATGGTTTAGAAAAGGCAGAAACTCGAATTATAATTAAGAAAGGGAAAACACTCTCCGATAAGATTCTTAAAATATATCAAATTATAATAACAAAATTCTAATTATTATAATTATACTCACCCTTTTTATAGTACTTTGTACTTCATAACACACATCTCTAATTGTTATAATTATTGTTCGACACTTTTGTAGCATTTTGTACTTCAGTGCAATAATTATATTGATCTCCAATGATTGTAATTAATTATCAGCAGATCAATAATATGTCATAATTCGATATCACAGTGACATCAATTTCTCGATTAAAGTTTTACAGCGTACCAGTCCGAGCTTCAGATCGAGGTCGTATAACCGAGGCTGAATTAGTTCAGCAAATTTTAATGATCATGGAAACCAAGGCCGATCCTAGAACCCCACCCGTCGGTATTCTAACAAGCATGAAAAGACCAGCTTGGGCGAAAGCACGAGAAGAATTGATCCAAAGTACGTACGATTACCTCATTATAAAATTCGCATCAATCGTCATAGCAATTTTCAACGTCATTTACGTTTAAATTCCTTCTTTCACCTTCTACTTTTTTTCAATATCGACATATAGAGCTGCGGAAATTCAAATTTTTATTTTAATACTAAAACTATCGCCGTTACATGTATCTATTACATTTAAATATAGGTACTTTATAAGCATTTTGAAAATGCCATTTTTTATTAGGAATCAAGTGGCAAAAAAAATGGCCGGTTCATTGCTATTAAATTCAACTCTCTAACGACTAATTCTCTATTGATTTTCCGACTTTAAAATTTCCCAACAATTAAACATCTTCGCTTAACACTAGATTTACGGATGTTGATACACCTATTTTTCTGAAGTGAGCCAATTTGAATCATACAAGAAAATTGAAATTTTTTGCAAAGACAATAGTTCTAAGTCAATTGAAATGAAAGATTTATTATTAAAAATTTAACCAATCAATGTATTATACATGTAGTAATCAAATTTTGAATGAGCCAAATTGGCTCCGTAAATCTAGTGTTAAATATCGTTCAATACCTATATTTATTGCCACCATCGATTAAATAATTACTTAAAGATCGAGAATGAGAAAAATCAACTGAATTTTGCTTATAGAACGAAAGTTTGGGAATATATTAATAAAATGAATTGTAAAGGGATAAAGTGAGAATATGGATCATCCCAAGTGGTTCCAGTAACCTCGTTGAAAGACTTCCAACCCTTGCAGCCACATCCCGTTCTGTCCTACGACGTAATTATCTCCTATGTCCTCCGTTCACCAATATTCGCAACATCCCCATTAGCCCCCTGACCTGACCTTACCTAACGAAAACCCACTCACTAGCTACGTTTACAAATCGAATGAGCCGTGTTGTAACGAGTTATTATCGAATAGCGGTTGAGCACATTAAATAAGGGAAATGGAAAATATACGCAGTGGTATTATTGTCTAAAATTAAGTTATACTTCGCGTATTGTTGTCGTGAAATATGAGAAAATGTTACAAATAATTATTAGGGATGATATTTAAACGAGGGGGGCGGCTACATTTGCGGAGAGATATGAGGTAGATTTATTGAATGGAAGAAAATTGCAGGCAATAAATAGCTACAATATTGAGGAAATTTAAAGTAGTGATTTAAATTAAAAATTTATTAAATAGAATTAATAAATAAAGATGAATTAGAAATAATAAGTAAGAACTACATTCGAAAGGGGAAGTTAGTTCTGGGAAAATAATATCAAATGCAACTCTTAAGTAGAAGAATAACCACAATAATGAAGAAATAGAGTTACGTCTGGGAAGATATATCAAATACAATTTTTAAGTAAGAGAAAATGGCACGTAATAAGTAGCAAAGATAGTTAAAGGAGAGAGCTCGGAGAAAATATAACAAATACAATTAAGCAGAAAAAAACTATGGATATTAAGCAGCAACAAAATTGAGAAGACAGGCCAAGACTCTTGTTAGAATATCACAATCTCTTTGTTCACAATCTCATATTTCCAAGATAGATTTTACTATTTATGTGCTTCTCTGTCCAACACAGTATTTTATTCATTTAAACGTCTACCATATAAAGATACACGTTACTTTTACTCTATGAAATAAAAACTTAATTTCCTTTCATCAAAGACAATTCCAATGCAACGCCAAAAACATAGGACTGAGTTACCGGCAAAAAGAGTCCACCCGAGTCGAAAATTTCAGCCCAAAATCCTCCTAAATTACCAAATAACTTAGTATATTTAGGTTGAATATGGACAAATATGTTACATATAAAAGATTGCAAATTTTAATTCCACAATCGCCCTAAACTTGATCATTTTTGCCAGTTTTGCCTAGTTTAGGATCAATTTAGGCTTCATACAGCCCAAAATAATCCTCAGCATTCTTATTTAGAAAATTAATCTAAGCCCAATATTAAGCCATACATTCTATAATGAGGAGTTTTAGAATTGGATTGGAATTGGAGTGATTTTAGGAGATTTAGAATTTATATGAAATAAAATGATAATTTAATTTCTACTTGCTCCTGAAAGCCCTATTTTTACAATATGAGTCGACAGACTTGGAACTTCTGAAAAATTTTTAGGGGATGTCAGATTAAATTGGAATAAAAATTTTACCTGATCAGTTCATATAACTCCTAAAAAACATATTTACAAGACTTTGAGGCACATAGACACACTAATGAGGATTTTGAGGTTCAAAATGGTATACATAATTAAGCGGCAAATGAGAAATCAAAAGAATCTAGAATTTTAAGTTTCTTTTTAAGCTGGACTTTTCGACTCGGGCATTCCGCTGTTGCATATCTCATGCAAATATGTAGATAAATATAAGTGCAAATACAATCGACCCCCGGTAATCCGGCCCCTGTCTTATCCGTCACCCCCTGTAATCCGACATGCCTATAACATGTAGGTACAGTCGAGTTGCGTTATGAAAAAATATGGTAAATCGTTCGCGAATGCCTGGACAAACATTAACATAAATGTTTAGTTATTATTTTTTTGTAAGGTCTAGAGCAATAATTATGTTAATTTTATAATAAACCCTAAGCTCTTTATTGTGTTGTTTAATTTACTAAATTCCACATCGTATGAGTTAGGTATAGTACATATAGAATCTTACCACTTTGATATTTTATTTGTCGGATTACAAGGTAAGCTTTTCCAAAAAGTTCCGGACTATAGCGGTCTGTAACAGTACTCTATAGTCCGACAAATTTGATAATCCGACATCGCCTTGCAAAACGTTTGTCGGATTACCAAGGGTCGACTGTAGATGGATACTAATACTTCACAGACGAACGTAATCGGCACAATCTGGAGTTACTGGAACGCTGTCTTTGCGTTGTCTGCATCGACGACGACGTATTGCCAGCGACTTTCAACAATCCACTCAGAAAAGAGGACCGATGGATCGCCGATCGAGATTACGCGAACGTGCTTCATCACGCTCTTCATGGAGGTGGTAGCAGACATTTCGGAGCGAATCGTTGGTTCGATAAAACTTTCCATGCTATTCTTGGCAAGGTAATATATAATATACTTCTTTGACATCCATGGAACTTGACATTCTTAACGAAACCATCGATGTCGTCCATTTCAGCACCTAAAGATTTTATACCGCGGATGCAATATCATTAATGCTTAATAACGGATGCATACTATATAAATATAAAATTACGAAAGGAAGAAGTTTTTATTAAAGAAAGAATTCTTTATTATTGTCATGTAATGTTTTGCTGCGATGGAAAAGGGTATAGCTGGATAAGGACGGCAAAAGTGCCCCCAAAGATAATTAACCTTGAAGTGTACCGTTCGATAGGGCTCTTTGGAAAAACCCTTCTTGCAAAGTTTTAACCCGGTACCCCTACCGTAGGGGTAGTTATGGGGTAAAACGTGTTTTTCGGTTTTTGCTCGATTTCTCCCGTTTGGCTTGATTGAAAATTCTGAAAAAAATCACACATATTATACCCAATGGTGTGCATAGTCTGGAATTTTTTCAGATTTTCTGGTTGGCAAATCGATTTTTAAAAAATTAAAAAAGTTTATAAACATTAATTTTTTATTGAAAATATGAAGTGACCACTTTTATATTTTTACAGTACCTGAATAGTACCCTAATTATTAATGTGTAATTTTTTCAGATTTTTACGAGTAGTGGACGGCAGTTAAAAAAATTAAAAACCAACAATTGTTTATATTTTTTGCTAAATTATTGATGTGACCACGTTTATATTTTCACAGTTTC
This sequence comes from Cerceris rybyensis, assembly GCA_910591515.1. Lineage (NCBI taxonomy): Eukaryota > Metazoa > Arthropoda > Insecta > Hymenoptera > Crabronidae > Cerceris > Cerceris rybyensis. The sequence goes on from OU342790.1 coordinate 16,574,096, forward strand.
TCAAGTTTGCTATAAACAATTGACTGTAATTTTTTCAGATTTTTTGCAACAGTGTATCATACCAAAAAAAATAAAAAACCGATGTTCACTCATGACCAATACACAAATAAGTGTAGACTTGAATGATCGAAAATTATACGCAATACCCACTATTTCACATGAAATAAACTAAAATACTTCATTATTAAATATTTTTACATTTGAAAAATTAATTTTACTGAATGAGTTTTACGTTTTCTAATTTTTGGACTCAGGACCGTGAGGCGCATAAGTTCCGTCTCCACCGTTCTCACTGTATTATCGAATTTAAGCATTCACCAAGGAAAATACATAAATTATCCTCGTTTAAATATAAAAAATATTGCAAGTTAGGTACGAATTATTAGATACTTTTACATTTGTAAAAATATTTTACAAATATAGAATATTTATTTATTTAATGTTTATAATACGTCAATTGCTATTTAAATGTTAGAGAAACTCCAAATTCTTACTTAATGCATGAAAATTAAAAATTGGTAAAAGGCAATGTACATATATACTTATTACCCTGCTTAGGGCAAAGTCTACAAAGGAGAGCTGTTACCGGCTAGTTCCAGCCGTAAGACTCGAATGGCTACAGGTTTATGAAACATCTATTACAATTTTTTTTGGATACGAGACAAGTTCCAAATCCTCCAATAAGTTCTAATAATTTGGAATTGGTATAGCTGTGGATTATTATAAACAAACTAACATAAAATACGCATTCCAAAAAACATCGGTTTTTTAATTTTTTTGGTATGATACACTGTTGCAAAAAATCTGAAAAAATTAGAGCCAATTGTTTATAGCAAACTTGAGAAACTGTGAAAATATAAACGTGGTCACATCAATAATTTAGCAAAAAATATAAACAATTGTTGGTTTTTAATATTTATAACTGCCGTCCACTACTCGTAAAAATCTGAAAAAATTACCCATTAATAATTAGGGTACTACGCAGGTACTGTAAAAATATAAAAGTGGTCACTTCATATTTTCAATAAAAAATTAATGTTTATAAACTTTTTTAATTTTTTAAAAATCGATTTGCCAACCAGAAAATCTGAAAAAATTCCAGACTATGCACACCATTGGGTATAATATGTGTGATTTTTTTCAGAATTTTCTATTAAGCCGAACGGGAGAATTCGAGCAAAAACCGAAAGACACGTTTTACCCCATAACTACCCCTACGGTAGGGGTACCGGGTTTATACTTTGCAGGAAGGGTTTTTCCATAGAGCCCTATCGAATGGTATGCCTCAAAGTTAATTACCTTTGGGGGCACTTTTGCCATCCTTATCCGGCTATACCCTTTGTACGTAACTTCACTTCGTGTTTTGCGGTGAAGCGATATTTCTTTTAGCTGGAAATTCAATACTAATTTTTTGCAATTAATTGAAACAGAATTTAATAATTGCAGTACAAGCTTTTCCATAGGGAAATCGTGGTCATAATCGTGATTAAATTCGAACAACGAGAAATTAGTAATGTAAGCAAACCGCAAAGGACTAAAGATTATTTCAATTTACTTTACCTATAGAGTGATATATTAATAAGCGTTGAATTCGAAATCTACAACCACAGTATCCATTGTTAGTCAGAATTTGTAAATAATTAAAAGATTACCATACATACCAAACTCTCTAACTTGTGCAACATATCCATGTATTTCTTTTATATGTCTATATGTAGCGAACAAAAATTACAGCTTCTTTCAAATTTTAACTCTCAGTTACAACTTTAATTATATACTCTTACAATTTTTACCAATCAGTTATCAGTAAAATTAGTCATTAATAGTCGTATTAACTCGATAAAACTAAAACCTATTCAATTTTAAAGTTGTTTTCACATTATTTCTGCATACCTTTTGAATTTTTTACAAAGGACGGAATGTGGGGTATGAATTACGAGCATTCGGGTGGCGAAGCCCCAGCAATTGTCAATACATTTGAAACACTTACGGAAAAAGTCGACTCCATGCCACCGCCCGATGAAAATTACGTCCAGTCTCATTTACCTGCACCCGAAAAACTCGAATGGTGTCTGTCTGAAAGAACTCTCAACGATATCAGAGAAGCTATGACGAATTTTGACGCGTAAGTTAATTATAATATTCAACTAGACACGTTAGAAGTTTTTTTAATGGTTCAAAGTCTTTTATCATGACGATCGTTGTACAGATTAGTCGAGGACTTGGATCTTTGCATTTTGTGGTTCGATGATTACTCAAAGGACTTCATTAAATCATGTAAAGTCAGTCCGGATGCTTATATACAGTTGGCATTGCAACTTACACATTTCAGGTAAAAATCCATGTTAACAATAATGTTGTTTCAATCACTTTTGCTTCAAATATGTCTAAGAAGTCCTTAGACGAATACCAAAAGTAAAATTTAAATTCTTATTATACACAAAGTAAATATTTAAACAACACTTTACTTAAACATCTTTATGTTATCTCTACAATTAAATTACTACGAATATTTAATATATTAAATAGCCATTTTGTTTTCCGACATACATATATCTTTACGTACCACAGTAAAATTGGATTTTTTTATAGTCACATCTGCGAAAAGTTAATTAACTCTTATACCACCTGCTTTGCTGAAATCCACTTAACCCATTAAGGCCCAATGTTGCATTAATACAACATTTCACTTCTAATTTGTTCTGGGGAATCGGATTTATTTAATTTATATTTTAACCTATGTCATAGTAAAAGAACATACCAAAGGCTTAATTTATCCACTATAAGACACCACGTAAGCCCCAAGTTGCGTTAACGCAACATTAAGTAACCCAAAAACTAGTTATAAATTTCTTTCTTCATTTCAATGCTTGGTCCTTAATGAGTTAATAGACATAATTAACAGACCAAATACCTTCTAGTCCTTTCTAAAGTCAAGTACCTTTCTACATCTCTGTTAAAACACCTTACCCTACATTTCTTTCTGCTACGCATTAAATTATTTCTAATTATCCATACTGAAATGTACATCCGTAAAACGATTGTAAAAATCGAACCCTTTGAATTTTTAATTGATTCAGATTACACGGAAAATTGGTGGCGACTTACGAAAGTGCGGGAACGCGAAGATTTGCACGTGGAAGGGTAGATTGCATCAGAGCAGCAAGTTACGAGGCTCTAGAATGGGCAAAGGCCATGTGTCAAGGGGATCCTGACAGTCAAGCTGAAAATCAACAAAATAACACCCTAGAAGAAGGCACCAAAAGAGTTCAGTTCACCATTTACAGTGTAACTGAAACTTGGTTTTCTTCCGTAGACAATCACGCATTGTATTATATTATCATTTAAGGGCCTAATGAAACGAGGATGAACAGATTCTTTGTGTCATTTCTTTCTTATCTGCAGCTTAAGAATTCCTTTTAACTGAATTGTTTCGAAAGGAATAGTTCTGTGATAGCAGAACACAAGATACACTTCGAAGTTAGATCTATCAACGCAATCAGAAGAACTTTCTTTTTTCGTGTTTTACTTCTACGGTCATTTTCCTAAAAAGCTACTGCTTTAGAGTCACTTCTAGATAATTATTCAATGAATTATAATTTATTTTGCTTCCTCTTTGGAAAAATTGCTTGAATTCTTCGCTAAGTAAGCTCTTTCATTTCCTCCATTTATTCTTAATTCTATAGGATCAAATCGACCAGTTTCTTTCTCTCTTTCATTTGTCTCTGTGTTTTTTCCAAACTCTATATTTGATCCTTAAGCGAATAACTGATTAATCGTTACTAATTCTAGTGCTGATTAGAGTATAAAATCCTGAAAAAGATAAGAAATAAACACATCGAAGAAGTGACAAAATGATAAACGAAGGGGAGAGTTCAGGGAAAAAAGGCAATCAATTAGACCGGACGGTTTTCGTTCTCTTCCCTTGTACGAGTGTTTGCGGGACTCTCGAGAGACCTCCGGGCAAATTCTATGGGGTTTTTTCCGTTGCTTTCGTTTCATGGTTCACCCTCGTTTGGAAAATACCAGAAGGACCGAACTGTTGTTCTTCGTTTACCGCTGTGTTGTTTCAGCCGCTCTGTTTTTCATCATTATCTCGATGTTCATCGAAATGTACGATAACGAAGCCACTTTGTTGCAGACAATGCATGCAGTGTTCCATTTTAATGATATTCCCTTGTGAATCAAATTTGCTTCTACATTTTAATTGGCAATATTACAATCTTTTCTTTTTGAAGAGATAACCAGTGATCATCACTTTTATTTTAAAACGCTCCGTTTGCGTATTAAAAATCTGATTATATAATTAATCGGTGTATTTATACACGGTTGAAGTTTAAATAACTAATTTATCATGTTTATTCATCAACAGTGGTATTCAAAGTGTTAGAAACACAGTAGTAAAATGAGAAAATGCAGTCGATCACAAAACAAAGACATAATACAGTAAAAAACTTAAATTAAAATATAGAAGCAAGACCTTGTAAAATTGTGTACCCGATATATTCATGAAATCCATTGCTTTTAAATAGTTCCTACATGTTAGCACCTTTAATACCATTTTCATTTTGACAATTTGGGTGCCAAGATTTTTTTACAAATCTGATCAAATGATACTATGAATTACGATTGCAATCTTTGTCTGCTTACAAACCATATCAATTGTTTTCTTATTTGTAAGTAGATGGTAAATACCTATCAGTGTTAAATTCTTGAAAAGAGACCATATCATTAAACTATTTTTTTTTGTACACATTAATGCTATCATCGACCTCGAGAAGAAGCACGATTGCGCTTGTGGAACTCAAATTATTAATACATCTTCTAATTTTTCGATATTCAACCCCTTAGCCTACGATAACATGTGAAATTCATGGCACATTAAACGGAATAGGGAATTTTTAAGTTTCGTAAAACGTTATGAGATGCAACACGTCAAAATTATTTCTGAAATATTCATATGACGCTAAATTATATGATCAAAAATCACTGATCGACTTTTATTTCAGCTATATAATTCTGAATCACTGCGGAGACAGTCTCAAGACAATTCGTAGGGCAAGGGGTCAATATAAATCTTTAACGTTTACATAGTAAAAATAAATGTTTAAAATTCAACAAATATAAATGTATAGTCTTATTGAGTAATTTAATAAATATTCATATTTATTGTACAGCATGTCAAGTAATATTTATAAAAATTATGACAATTAAGACATAAAAATAGAATCTTTACGATTTTTAATCGAACGTTTTGATTGGCGTTTTCAGAAAGAGGAAATCAAGGCTTTGTTTCACTTAGCGATGGAAATACAAACTAAAGAGATGAACGACAATATAACCGGACATGGTATCGACAACCACCTAATGGGACTTCGTTATGTCGCGAAGGAGGCTGGAGAACCGATCCCGGAGATTTTCTCGGACGAGGCTTACGAGATCGTTAATCATTTTGCTCTTTCGACGTCGCAGGTTAGTAATCATACTCGACCATTCAGTATCCGCGAACTTAAATCACTTTTACGTCTCATGGACATCATTTTCAAAAGATTCCGACGCTATTATCGAAGCAGTTACAAGTATCGGCGATAATAACCAAGAATCTATTGAAAAGACTCATGTTTATCGAAAGGATGAGAAAAAAAGGAATATTTCTGCTAATTTTTATATTTCACCCATAATTTAATAATATTCTATTTGTAAAATATAATAAGCTAGTATGATTAAATATTAATACAAAGAAAATTAGAATGAAACTAATATGAATAAGATGAAGTTTTGACTTTGATAAATGCCAAGATTATCGTACTTTCTGTTTTAAAGCATTTTTCTGCCTTTAATTGAGAAGATTACTAAAATATTGCAAGTCTCAAATTACAATTTGTAGTTTTCTATAAAAATGGATAATATGGCAGAAAATTATTTATCGCTAAAACTCATTTAAAAATTAATAAGTAACATTTGACGGAAATACTATTATTTTTAACTTTTAATGATGCACCGTAACAAAGATCTGAAATTCGAATTTAAAAATCTAGTTATGCCGTGACATTTTCATTCAAAATCAGTAAAAGAGTTGTAGAAGGTTAATTGAAAATCGCACGACGTAAATGCGAACTCTGACGCAGTTTCTGCACTGGTTTTGAATCAAAATCGTGCATTTCGAGTGTCGTGAAAAATAGAGAAATACAGGTAACTCGAAAAGGTCATAAATGCAGGGAGAAAAAGAGTGTTTGAGTGAAATGGGAGAGGGAGAAAGAGAAAGAGAAAAGAGGGGGAGTAGAGGGAAACGAGCTTTCCTGTAGTTTCCACTTTAGGGTTCAATTTGGCGACAAAGGTAATTATCTTGAATTTCCTGGCATGTACTAGAAACGGATGTAATCCACGAACTCTCAGTCTAAGGACGAAAGTGCCATTGCAATTTTAACCCTCGTAAAGATCGTCGGAAGTACAGGGTATTGTCGCACAAAACTGCTCAAGCATTCCCGTAGTTCATTCTTAATTTAAGACCTTATTTAGAGTATCGACTACGAACTTCTAAAGAGCTCTATAATTTAACAAGTTGCAAAATCAGAAATTAAATTAATACCTAGAATTTCCAACAACTATTTAAAAGTTTCTTCCATCCAATCGAAACATCTACTTTTAAGTCTTTTAGCCTCAAGCCAATCCTATTATCCACAGAAAGGAAAAATATAAATTTATCATTCCAATTTCTTTCATGCACATTAAAATTTAATTACCAACTACTAATTCACTATACTTACTCCAAGACATTATATAAATAAATCAGAAGAATTGAGGTCAAAAGGGCAAAAAGCTTAATCAATTTAGTCTATTAAACTTACACTACATCATACTTGTTCTACATTACAAGATTGACGTAAAAAGTTAAGCAAACCGCAGTAATAAAAATTTCAAGAACTCTTTTGAAACCTTTAAAACAAGTCATTTCCTCCATCTTGATGTGCAAAGCGTTAACCAATGTTCGATCAAACAAACAGAAACGAAATAGCACATCTGCGCAGCACCCACTCAGAACTAAATTACAGAGGAGGGACTTAAACGAGCTAGAAAATTGATTTTCCAGGTAACAACGAAAAACGACATGGTAGTCGGTTATGGCCCAGTTGTACCAGATGGTTATGGATGCGCTTACAACATCAGAAACAACGGCATAATGTTCTCAGTTTCAGCTTTTCACAGCGATGGAAGAACAAATGCGACTCGTTTCGCTCAAACGCTCGAGCGAAGCTTACGGGATATGGCTGCTTTGCTAAAAAACATATCTCAGTGATAAGACGGGGAAAGTTCAACTATGAAAGGTAGAGAAATAATACGATTGATTTACAATCGCAAAAAAGATTAATATTGTAGAGGTAAAAAAAAAATGAATATTTAATAATTCGGAACAATTATCCTAAGATGATACGTTCGAGCTTGTCTGTGAAAGTATTTACTGTAGTGTCGTTATTAGAGAATTGATAAAGAAAGTTTTCGTTAGGTGTAGACATGTTAATTGCAACTCGAACTCGCACAACTCGTTAGTAGTCGCTGATTTGGTGTGCTCTCTTTTATAACAGAGCTGAAAGACCAAAAGTTATTTCTGGCGAAATGAAAATACTTGCGAGCTTTAACCCTTTGCGTCTTGAATGAAAAAGACTTCACTATTTAACCCTGTACGGGCCCGTGTAACTTTGAAGTAACACAAAACAAATCTAAGCTTTTACTTTTCAAAATCGATTTTTTAACTTTCTCAAATATTTCAAGTTAGCTCTTCAATACCATGATTCAAAATCAAGTAAAATTTATTATTTCTAATAGTACTTTTATTATTTTCTAATGTGCTATCGTGCACCTAATCTTCAAATATCACAGAAAATTTGGCCCATAGAGGGTTAAAAATATATTTTTTGCATTTTTAACTTTATATGGAAATTTAAAAAAGAACAGTTTAAAGGATTATAATGTTTTCGTGTCAGTTATCGTAATATATTCTACTTTGTTATCTGACTGACAATTTTTCTCGTTGAAATGAAAGTTTTTAGTCGAACAAATTGAATTAGAATTTTGTTAGTTATGTAAAAATATAAATTAATTAGATGTCGGGTGCAAAGGGTTAAGAGAACTTTCCATTAAAATGGGTAATATAATCGAATTATCTCTGTTTAGAAATGTGCGTAAAGGTTGTATCTATTTATCTTGTAATTGGCAACTGTACTTCCAAAAGAAGGAAAAATTTAAAAGTGATAGTCGCTGTGTGTAATAGGCAATATAGTTCGATCGGTCGTTGTGAAATTTCTAGTCCAATCACAAAGATCTTCAAGCGTTATTGTCCGAGCGCTGGAAGTTCCTTTTCTCTGGAAATGTAAACTTTCATTTCCGCTTTATTGTGATCATTAATTGAAAGTAAATCGTTGACATGTTGCCATATTGTTGAAGACTTCAATTCTCACGATTTAAGTCGATTTTTCAAGTGTTATAGCTCAATCGTAGTTAGTCAATTGATTATTGTTTATTGAGATGTTAGATATTTTTAATTCAGGAGTGTACCGTCAATTGGAATGGATACTCAATTATTTACAGTACAGAGTCGTGGAATTAAGGCCATCGATATTAATAATACCTTTGAGAATTGTAGAGCAATTTAAGATTGAATAATTGTGGAATGTATTTGTGCTTAATTGTCATACGGAATTTTAAATTATCAAGGAAAAGAATATTTTCAACATAAATATAATTATTTTCTAATGCCTTGAAGAGATTAATATCATAACTCAATTGTAATTGAACTTAAAAAGAATTTTCAATTATTTCATTCTCTAAAAGAATATTTTTAGAGATCTCTTTTCGAGAGTTCAGTTTGCATTATTTCGATAATCTTGCAGTATCAGGTGAGCTACTTTAAAAGAAATTTTCTTAATTTCATATTAAAATAGTTTATGTTTAGTATAATTTCTTTTTCATAGAGGACAGTTGAACACAATGAAAGCATATTGATCATATCTTAAATTACTCAGTTCCTACAAAAATCTACAAATTCGCGAGGTATTCTTGTTAACACTCTGAGTGCCAAAAAATAATATGGTTCCTCCACATACTTTTTGGAAATTTCCTTGGCACTCAAAAGGTTAATAAAATTTTCCTAGTTTATAGAATATTAGCAATTTCACTACGCTTGATAGCGTCTTTCGCAGACAATTTTATGTCGGCCAAGTTATAAGTTATATCGTCTATCTCGCGTGTTAGTTAAATTTCTTTTTAAATCGATGTTACGTCTTCCTTTCGCGTCTTGCTTCATAAAGTTTCATCAACTTTCAGAGAGCAAAATTCGTCCGTTGATTTAAATAATGTAACATAAGTCAAAGGATTATTTACACTTTACCAACCCGTCACAGAAAAGGATAATAAGAATAATTTGAATTATTCAAATATGAGTACTAAAATATTTTTAAATATTGACTTTCTTTCAGACAATGCAAATTCTCATATCCAAATTTCGTTTAAAAGTTTTACGCCTTCCAAACGGCATTAAATTAAGGCTTAACCATTTTTTAAAATACTTTTGTACATTTTACAATCGTTTCAATGACAAATAAGTTTTAGCTCTATTTCTGAAATGGAACGGCGAAATTTTGTCTTCGTCAAACCACAGTAGACTCCCGCATAATGCGATTAATACGTTATGAATTATAAAAAAATCTCACAGCGCAAGATTTTTTTCAGTTCAGTCTTATATCCTCAGTAACAAGCCAATTAAATATAATTATTTTCTGGAGCTACTTTGATACTAACATTATAACAATTACGCAAAAAGTAAGTGTGTCAAGAGATATAAAAAATTAACAAAGACAAAGAAAGCACTGTGTTACTGCACTAAAGATTATTCAATTTTTAAATGCAAGGAATTCCTCCATTCAATTGTACAGAGAATTGTACGAAAACGATGCTTGCGATGTCTTCAGCGTATTACAGAATTTCACATTATGCTAGAGTCTACTGTATAGAATTATTTCCAGACGCGAGAATGCGACGAAACAACGATAAACACGAAAGGCAAAGATGATAGCTTTGTAGGTAGAGAAGAAAAGATTTCTAGCGCACGGACTATGTCTGTCGCAGCAACATTTAAAACGTGGCCAATCGTCCGTGTGTTGGCGCCCGCACAGTAAACTCTTGTCCAATTCTTAGGTAGGTCAATGTTTCGTCGTTCTTCGATAAATCGGCGATCACTGACAATAGCTCTATCTGTCTGTCTATCTGTCTATCACTCTAATCGTCTGCGTCTTTATAGTAACTCTATCTAAACACTTATCGTGTACCGAAATCCATTAACAATGGAAAATTTATACATTCCCCATAACTCTCGGATTTTATGAAATTTTATTCATCGATGAGAACCTAATAAACGCTGGTATCGTTGCGCGTGTCCCGTTTTTTTTCGGGTTGTCATAGTTTATCATATTTATAAGTAAATATATATATATATGAAATATACATGTATAGGTACGTGAAACACATGCTATATACTGCGACATATCTGTTGAATTTCTTCATATTTTATATTTTACGACGTTGTTTGTCAGCTTTGTTATAGAATGTTCTTATTGTACAAATACGAGAAGATAAGTCGCCACGATAGAGAATTATGAAAGAAATTCTTCCGTGTCGAGATTAACGAGGGATATTTCATTGAAAGTAAAGTTCTATCTATATTATCGTTATCCAATCGGTTTGTTGAGTATTAGATTAATTGTGAGTTTTATATTCAGAGACTAAGTGTTGCCGCTTCATCAAAGTAGATCCTCGAATGGTACAAGGGACCGTGAATTGTTCCTTGTTATTGTTAATAAAATGAAAGTATAAAGGAATTAAACATTATTTATATGTAAAAACATATAAGATTGATGTATGTCTACATGCATAAGGGAGTGCATACGTGTTTTCACGCATATCATGTAATGTATGTATGTAAGTGTTTTATATTAATACTGTTACGTGTTGAGTTATAACAATGTTTCTCAAACTTTTTAAAGATTCCCTTTTCTAAAGTGCTCACAGACAATTAAAATTAATTTGAATTAACCGTTTGAGTGCCAGAGCTCTTTACGAAAATCTGGTCGAAAAGTTCCAAGCAGAAAATCGCGCTTCTTTCGTTTTGCATCAAGGAATACAACAAAGTAAAATTTCAATGTTTTTCTGCTTATAAATGGCAAATATTCTTGTTTCGTTTGTCGGTTAAAGATATTGTCTATGTTGTAGCTGTACTATTGTAATCGGTATATATTACTGAACTATTTCTATTATTTGTGTAAAAAGTGTCATTCATTCTATCAGTCGATCGGTTTGGCACTTTTCAGTACTGAACAGAAGAAGCGCGATTGCATTGCTTCGCACTCAAACGGTTAACATATGTTAACGAATAATTATTAATTCGGGAAATGATAAATCTTAGTCGTCAAAGACATTGTATTGAATGGGTGCATTTGTTTTGTATCAACTAGCTCCAAATTTGAACTAACTGATCCCTTCGCGGTCCCAGTAAAACACTAAGGACCCCTGTTTGAGAATCATTGAGTTAAAAGAAGAATATGGGTTTATATCTCCAAGTATCTTCTGCAGGTAGATAAATCATTGATGCTCGATTTGTAACAATATTAATTAAGCACGTATTAAATTTAAGTCTAAGATGAATGTTTATGGGAAGTACTTTTAATTATACATATCGCGAAACTATTATGATCGCACCTTTATGGCCAAGAATATCACGCGCATATCAGGCGAAAGCCAACATAGCGATGATCTTATTCCGAATAAGACATATCGGTAGGACTGCTTAAAAAGTAATGTTAAATGAACTTAAGTAGTGTATATCGATGCATTTAGTTATATGTTATTTCCGAGAAAGATTCATTCGTACGAAGACTACTACTGCCGCCGTAAATATAAATGTGTGAAATCAGACATATTAATAACAATACCATAATCACTAATAATTATAAAATTATGAGGGACAATTTATTCACAAAATAGTCGTCTTCGTATCCGATACGTCTGATATAGTGTTAAACAACTAAGTACGCGCGACTTTCTGTTTATACGGAAAGTATACACAGCATACCTCTGTAAGTAACTAATTTAAGTCCAAGTATGTTGTATTATGTGTACCTTTCCTTGTGCAAAAATAAACGCAGTTGTGACACCAATTTGTCTTTCTCAATTCTATTTATTCTCAATAGAATTACTAGTCCAATCACAAAAATACAGTGCTCCATCAATGAAGCAATATACTCTACGTTCACATGATAGAAAATAATTTAATGTACATTACAGCGATATGACGTACATGCATCTTAAATGATTGGAATGTTTCGAATTTCTCGTTTCACTAACGACGATCGATTAATATTTCGTTTTTAGAGTATTCTAAAAACCGTATGTCACTACATTGATCTTTCTGTAACTCATAGTTCAACTACGAAACGCTACTTCAATTTTTCTTTAATGTAATACTGCTGCCATAAATATACTAGATCGTTTTTATAGTCAATTTCGACCATACATGACTAATTTCAAACAATTCAAATTAATCCCACTGAAACTTCGAGAGATATTTCAACGGATTCTCCTTTACATTTAACCCATATTTTAAAACAGTGGTAAACATAATCTGTAGAATAAAACAAGAAGGTAAATGGCACTAAAAATTCCTTCCTGGCGTGACAAATGTTCGATGCTTTTAACCTGATGCAGGTGATAATAACAATTTTTACAGGATTTGTAATTCTTTCGAACAGAAAGAGCTGATAAACTAGCCTCTAAATTATGCCTGATAACGTGGTACCAATAAATCAGCGTTAACATCTTCATACGTTTGCGCGAACGGAAGTGTAAGTAATGTACTAGCATTTAGTCTTTTCTTTGGGTCATGTAACAAACACTTTTTAATCAATTCGATACCTTCCGCTGATAGATTTTTTGGTAATGTTGGAGTTTCGCCCATCCCCACCTGTAAATACATAAAAAATATACTTATCGTTCACCTATTGATGATGATTTAAACGTACCTTGAACATTATTTGATAATTGGAATCATAATCCGACCATGGTCTTCTACCACTACCCATTTCAACTACACAACAACCAACGGACCAAATATCAGCAGCTCTACCATGACCACCACTCTCCGATTTCATAAACACTTCTGGCGCCATGTAAGCTGTACATATTAAAAGAATAGCTTACAGTCAAGACCCCATGCTGATAATAATATTTACATTACCAACCTTGAGTACCAACAAAGCCTTGCAACTCTCCAGGCATTGTCGTGTGTGCTTTAATTTGAACAGCGCTTCCAAAATCGCCGAGTTTCAAACAATTACCTTCATCCGTTAAAAAGATATTTGCCGCTAAATGGAGAAAAATATTGAAAATATATATGGAACGATGTTATATCTATTTTATGTCAATTAAAAAGTTTTTTATGTATACTTATTTGTATTGGCAAGCATACTTTTAATGTCTCGATGTACTACTCCATGTGAATGAAGTGCGGATACTGCTAAGAGAAGCTGGTGAGTATATTTTCTTACTAATGACTCTGGCAAACCGTTTCCACTACCTGCTACCAAACTTTCCAACGTTCCTTCAGCACAGAATTCCATAAAAATTAACATTTCCTCCTGAAATTTTAATATCACTGGGAATCCAATTTTTTTAAATATTTTTAGTACTTTTATGAATTTATATCACCGTACACGATGGATTTCCAGCCCGTAGTATCGCACCAAGTGTTTATGTTGAATGCCTTCAAATATTTGCAATTCTTCTGCTACGCGTCTAATTGCTCTGTGATCACCTGGTTGTAACTGTACTTCTTTCATCGCTAATAGTTCGCCAGTTTGATTATTAACTATCGTGTATACTTTACCAAATCTTCCCTGTCCTGTAATTAATGTAATAAATGTATATTATAAAGAGAATACTGAAATAAATTCATTTCTTATAAGGAATATCAGATTTACCTATTTTAATACCCCTCTGCCAAGTAAAAGTAACTCTTCTAGCCTTAATACGAACTCTGTCGACGGCTTTTCTGTCCGTAATTTGTCCGATGAGATCACGACTTCGTAGTCGCTCGTCAACCTCTCGTTCCACTTTTCTGATAGCACGGACAACTCTGTCATGCCTTGACGTTCCACGTTCAGACGTAGTTAATATGTTGGCGATATTACCATCGACTACACTCGGTGAAATTGATTTCTTCGTATTTAATACAATTTCGGGAGATTTAAGAGCTTCTCTAGGCTTCTGGGAAAGACTTAAGCTCGCAGTTCGACTTCTAGAGTGGCAAGGCGACGAAGCTCGTGATCGTGATAATCTTCTCAAGTCTAAAACATATTATGGAACACTCTCTCATTAATTACACATTTAAAGATGTCCTATTTTTAATCAAGTTTTAAAAATGGAACTTACTCTCCGTTTCGGCATTTGGTGGTGTACTGTTGGCACTTCCAACTACATGAGAGATACAACGATCCATGCACGTTTTCAATTCTTCAAACTCTTGATCAGTTAAGTGTTTAGTATTATGAGGTTCGCATACTGTTATCAGAAATTCTAAGCCCTGATTAGCCCACCTTGGCCTTAGACCTCTACCACGTTCGCATCTAGTTCTAACAAACTCCATCCATAGAAGTGCGAAAGTAACCAAACCTCTTGCCAATATAGCCTTTTCTTCAAGAGCAAACAATTTACAAGTTTCTTTGTAATAATCGAATCCCATCCTATAAGCCTGGTGTAGTATCTCTCTAATCCTCGAGCGCATGGCGTATCGATCACATTCGGATTTTGGTTCTTCTGCTTGCTCTAGATCACTTTGAAATTGTTCGATAACAATTGTTATCTGATATCTCAGATCCATTACTGTTTCCTAAACACAATAGATAAGATGTTTAATAAAGCATAGTTGCAATATGCTTCTTCGGCGAACCTCACCTTTAACATTGTCAAAGATTCCTGAAGTTCCGGGTGAGATACAGGCCATTTCTCAATATCACGTTTTAAGCACTTGGCGAGGTTGACACTCTTAACGACCTTCTCCCGAGCCTCCACGAACATCGCTTGCCATTCACGTCCCACGAACATAAGATGAAATCTGAACCATGTGTCAGGATGGAACAAACAATTATAAAGTATTGTACAATGAAAGGAATTAATCCAGTCTTACTTGCTTGACCATTCGTCGTCGATCCTTTCTTCCATACTCTCCTTGATTTCTCGAGGTCTTTCGTTTAGAAATTCTTTCACTTGCTTAATCATCGTCCTTGCAATTTCACTGTAAAGAGTCACAGTTATTTATGGAATTCATATGATATGGGAGATTTAATGATAGTATAACACTTACCAAAATTTTACACCAGCAATTTTGTATCCGTGTGATATATTTCCCGCAATTGACTTTACAAAAATCCACTCATCCATTATTAAATTTTTATGGAAACTATCATGCTGAACCATGTCGACCCACTGTTGTAGATAATCGAGGTATACCTCAAAGACAGCTTTCAAACTTTCATCGAAATCCTTTACATCGGCTTGAAAAAGACCCTCGCAACTATCATCGTCGCTAACAATAGCTGCATTTGAATGAGCTGCAAATCTATCACGATGAATACATGCAATTCTAAGGCCTTCTCTAAGTTCGCGCATCAATTGTCTGACTGATAACGGACTCGGTTGTTCCGGTTTCTGCTCTAGTCTCATTCTTAAGAATTCGTGAACAACGTCCAATGGTACACGAGAAAGGAATACAAAAGCAGCCCTGAAAAACAAACATTATTAGATAAATTTTAATAAAAAGAATATATTTCAAATTCCATCTTTTTACCTGTATGAAGGAAGATTTAATTCTCTTGCTTCGGAACTCCAAACACCATAACGCCGTAACTCTTTGTCACCTTCGTACTCTTCGTTTAAATTGTTATCACATTCTTCTATATCACTTTTTTCTAAAGTAAGTCTTGCTTTTCTTAAAACGGAAGTGTGTAGTCTTTCCAGAAAATTCAAGCTCTTTCTGAGACCTCTTGTCTTCAATACATCTTCGATGTACTTTCTAAACGAACAAAATGGATTTAATTGAATATAAAAAGTAATGAAACATTATCATTTTATAATATTTAATTTATTTTTTATAATATACCTGTAGCCTTGTCGATCAAACTCGACCAAGTAAAAATCAAGTCGTTCAACCCTTTCGTCATCGACACATGTGAAAGATGTTTCAGGAGTAGGTGGCCATGACTGAGCAAACGACAAACCAACGGAAGAATTATTACTGTTATTGCTGTCCGATGGACTAGAACTTTCTTCTTGTTGTGAAAGCTCAAAACGAACATGAGTTTGCCGATGCTCCAAAGAATCAACGGTATCCGAAGATCGGGAACTGAAAAAAACAAAAGACAGATATTTAACGAAACCGTAGATTCTTCAAAAGAATAATAATTTTCTTTTACGTACTATAGTGCCTATATAAATTATCATCCGCAATACCTTATACCGGAATCTCCAGCTTCATCGTGTTTTTTCTTAGTGTGCAACATCATTAATAACTTTCCCAATATTTGCAATTTCAGTCGATGATGCTTAGTCATATTATACCAAAGGCACATAGCTTTAACTCTTCCAGTAAATTCAATACTTTTGTACAAAGGATAGTGAGCCGCAAAAGCTTGAGACGATGGATAAAGTGCTTCGGCCGCTTCTAATCTAGCTAATAACCCTTCTACTTGTTGTAAAGCTTCTCCCTGTGCACGAGCACATGCTCTACAGTACATCGAAAGGCAACCGGGGCAAACACCTAATTCTATATTCGGACTCGATCCGGAATTTGTTGTTCGATCGGCGCAAGTATCATTTGGAACGATCCAGGGTGTTTCATTCATACCTCCAATTGGATCATATCTAGAAATATCAATGCTCCATTTAGTTTACTCCCTTACTTTACTCCATTTATTGAATTTGCACTAAAGCACATGCGCTTAATTACCTATACTCCATTATTTCTTTAAGTAAACCATCCACTGCTTCGCGTTGTCTACACAAATATTCATCTTGTGCCATTGGGCTGCGATCGGCATGATGTGCTTGCAACTCTAGCCATATTAAATCCTTTAATTCATTTTGCCAACGTGTTTCTTCGTGACTCATTT
This sequence comes from Cerceris rybyensis, assembly GCA_910591515.1. Taxonomy (NCBI): domain Eukaryota; kingdom Metazoa; phylum Arthropoda; class Insecta; order Hymenoptera; family Crabronidae; genus Cerceris; species Cerceris rybyensis. The sequence continues at coordinate 16,591,306 of OU342790.1, forward strand.
GACGACGACAATTACGTTCTGTACTGCCCTGATGAGAATTGAAATAAAATATTACATCCAATAGTATATCCTCTACCATTTCTAACATTCATTACACAGGCTCACCAGCTTAATGAGAAAGGAAAATGTATCGTGAAATATTTCCCGTTCTTTGAGGTTTTGCGCCTTCGGTGATTGCGCAACCGATTCCTTATCGTGAGAACATAAAATTCGCTCACCGACATCATTCTCCGTCTTCTTTTCTTCTACATCAACGGGTTTTGACCGTAAGCTTCGAAATCTATTTCTGGTTTCGATCTGTAAACAGACACCGTTACTTTTCGTCTTGGGTAGCCGGTTAAATGGTTAAAAATAATTTGAAATGTAGAAACCTTCATATGGTTAGGAGTAGATGCTTGAACTTGATCCGATTTTTCAGCATAATGATATGCTGCCTCCAAGTCGAGTTTTAAGTCTCTCTCATTTCCGCGTAATAGTTTTAAGCTTCTTTTACATTTACGATTCCCTTCCTTCGCTACTTGCTCGTTCGTCTCATTCTCACGATCTTTGTCAGCTTGATCGCACATCTCGTTAAATATTATACTGTCCAGAGTATTTCGTCTACGTATAACTGCCTTCGATGGAGCCTCTTTTTCCGACGATCTGATATCTCTGAAAACGAATATTGTATTTTAGATGAGTGTTGCATGATAATACAGTATCTATTCGAAATCTACGTTACATCAGATCGATGTAACGTAATACATAGGGTGAGACATCATTACCATGTTCACTTTGAACAACGTGAACGTTTTACACAAATATTACATAATTCCGAAGACGATATTACATAGACTTTGCAACCTACCAAATGTAAATGTTTTTTATTTAAAAAATACGAAGTTCATTTTTATTCCTTTGAATACAATTTTATTATTTTTTTTAAACTAAAACGTGGAAATTCTGTGAGATGTTAAATGAATGAACGAAGGTCAATGAACTTTTCCTCGTGATTCGATCTTAACAATTTACGATATGAGAGGAAACATTACAAGTTATTCAAAGTGGACAGTTACAGTGTCTAAAATGAAGTGAGTGTTTCGTAAAATCCAGAACTTTAGAATCACACTCAAACACTTCGTGTGCTCATTCTAAAGTAAACGAACGATCAATATCGCATTTTTATGAAAGCTACTAATAACATTTCATGGTCGCACTTGTTATAACATTCCAGACATTCTGTAAAACTGGCACTAACTTATTCTAAATAGGTTCTACATAATACGCATTTATATCGATACGTTATCGAATCTTTTCTCAAATCTCTATCTTCAAATTTCGAAAATTGCTCGTATATAGTACCACGATGTATATCAATCGGAAATCATTAAAGATCACATTAAATTAAATACTTTTATGTTCATTACAATGAGATTTTTTTCACGTGCGCCAATCGATCACCGATCGCGAGCAATTTTTTTGCATTTGAGTACACATATTCGCGAAGTCTGCGCTCGAAGGTCACGAATAAAATGCATTCGTGTAATAAACATATTTCGATTAGTACGAAAACTATGTCCTCGACAAAATACTTAACATTATTCGCATTATTTGCACTATTTCTTTCAACATATACACGCATTATCTACATACAACTAATAAATTACAATACTTCATTATTACACGAGAAAATAATTGTGCATGCTAGAAAGGAAGAGAAGGATATATAAAAATTGTAAAATTAAGCATATTATATTAAAATAATAATATAAAATGTCATATTAAATTATATATGAGAAGCAATGAATTAATTAACTTACCCGCCGGCGAGTCTTTGCTTCATATGTTTCTTCTTGCGGTTCAGACGAGTTCTCGGAGGTGTCTGTCCGTAAATATCACACATCGTCTGAAACGACTCGTCGAAATCGTTCGTTGCACTGCACGAATCTTTCTTGCTGTAAAAATATGATCTACAGAAACCCAATTTAAATATCAAACGATCATGATTAGAAATCAAACGTTTCGATCGGATGATAAAACAGATATATTGCCATTATAGTCTGCAAAAGAGATCCGTTAGATAATTACACGAAACTATCGGCGATCTTGCGAAAGAAATCGACGTATTAAAACTGACGAACGATATTACAGTGTAGGTACACGAAATGTATTTATCAATCTTATCAAGGAAGTACTCCGATCGTATAATTTTAGACATCATTTTAGCGCCAATGATATACTACATCGTACATTTCATTCGTGTTGCTCAGGTGTCTTGTGTTACACTGTGTTTTTCGTCATTTGAAAATCAATCGCGAAAAAATTACCAATTTAACCGCGTTTTAAAAAAAAAACAGGTCATCTATCTCGTTGTGATATATAAATATATTTATTACGCATATATAAACATGCCAGGAACGAACGAGACGGGATATTATATTATATCGTGAATCCAGTGTCGTAATACCACTTAATCTAATTTAATGCAATGCAAAGATCGATCGATAATAAATTTCATTACGAGCAAAGTATCATTTATAGGTATCGTCTCATAGAACACAAATCATACATTGTTGAAGGAGTAAACTAATGATAAATTGAACGTTCGGCATATTCTCGAATATTATACTTCAAACGTAATAACAACAGACATTGTAACTATACATATGAGATAGCTCTTACGATTAAGTACACAAAACGTTTCGTCGTTTTTCATCGAGTGCAACGATGTTGCAAAGTTTCTCTTACATAGTATCTATAGGTATCGATTTCACCAAAGTCTCATTCGCACATTTTCATAACAATCGACATAACTCCGTTAAATGATCCTGACAGTTACACACCTACGCGTTACCCTTGATCTTGATCCAAGAAATTGACAATTTGCCACGGATTAATGCCAAATGATGAATTTAGATACCAATGGAATTACATTGAATGTCGTCACTCCGAAAAATACGACAGTTTCGGTGCGAATGAGAAGCACGTGTGTGTTATTCTTTCTTTGCACACTGTACTAATACAACAGTGATCTACTTTTAAAGTGTTAAAAGTCGAGCAAACATTCGACAGCATGTAAACAAAGCAAGGATCGTACCAATCGCAAAATCAGCCGGTTCTATTAATCGACACCGCTTCCTCCAAATTGTCCGAACCACGTGTCTAAAACGAGATGTAAAAAAACCAACCTGCTATAACCCGTGTCATCGTCAGAATAATCTGAGAACAGGCTTTCTGTGGCATCGTTTTGCCGATTGCAACCCAACATCTTCGGTACGTATAAAACGCGTCGCACCCGAGACAACGCTGTCGACGTCTACTAAGGAACTCGGCGCAGGTACAATGCACTTGCGCTGTTGGCACTCATCTTACGAACAGGTGTTTGGCAAATGCTCCTATCACGTGACAACGCGGGAATTTCAAATGCGGTTGACGTCGCTTTCGTTCGTGTAAGCTACATAGTTGTTTTTAAATCGTTAATTATAAATCTATAGCACATATTTTAACACGTTGAGCGCAGATCAGCATGCTCTGACTTCCATTCAGATAACACACAGCGGCGATCATCTCATAAAGTGTTTGATTATAAAGAGTTTCCTGATCAGAGGAGCTGAGAAAGTCCATTGAGAAAGAAAATAAAATAGTATACATTGTTATTTAATTTTGAAAGTTTTGTTAATACTGCTGCTGTGAGTGCCTTGTTAATATTCCAAGATGTAACGTGGAGAAAGTTTCAGAGACTCGTGTCACATAAACGAAAAGTTCACTGTAAGTCATCATGGTCTAAGCCGCGCGTAACGTGTTAATTAATGTTTACAATATAAAATAGTTCTTGCGACTTAATAAGTGATAATATGACAGCTCATTATGTGACTGACAATTTGTTCATGTCAATAATTAGATATTATTTTAGAAGGTAATTAGACTACGCAAAATTGAAAGCTATACTTTCATGAATCTTACCTCCGCACGTTTCTGTTTAGACGAACTGAACTTTTGAATTTTAAATAATTCTAGAGTCAAACATTATCCCTCTGTACATAGCCATCGACGCTAATCTGAAAAATGAATGCGATGAACTTGTAATATATTCTGAAACCGAACAGTTTAAGGTAGGAAATAATGTTTTATTCGGTAGCTATGATATGATTTTTTTTATTTAAACAATCTCTAACTTCTTCAGCAAAGTACAAGTAGTTTTTTCATATATCCTCGCACCAACAAATAATATTGTTTTCAATAAAATACAATGTCTATGCGTCTCTGTAGTCGTATCTTGTGTGTTTTTCTGTATATTGATCATTCAATTAATCGGTAATACTGCTACATAAATCTTTCAATAATTTTCAAAGCGGCATATTTGAAAAAGAAAAAGAAGAAAACTTCCACGAATTCGGTATATTATATGAAGCAATGCTATAAAAAGCGATTTTCCTTGTAAGAAATAAAAAAAAATGCATTTTCTCCTACCTTACTTTTACACGCTTGGATATGTCACAAAGAAAGATGATAGCACCGTGATACCATGAACGCGATGCGCACCATATATGTATTCATAAACGTAAATTATTGTTAACACTCTCATGAAGGTACATGAATATCGATCTATACGTATTGCATTTTAAACCGAAATTTATCAAAATTCTTTTACATATTTACAATTGTGTCGTACAAAAAGATTATATTATAAATAATCGATTTACCCACTACCTTCATAAGAGGCACGTTAGAAGAAATCTACGCTAGGGCGGATTGGTATAATCTTACAGATAGATAAATGAAATATGTATATATAAGGCATACTGTGGTTTGAATAAATATACTCGTTTAAGTACGTTTCAAATATAGACGGAAGAGAAGGAAGTAGATGATTTTTACGCATGGAAAAGATTTCATTTCATTGTAAAAAGAACCCCAACGTAGAGTAAGTGTACTTTATACGAATTTCACTGGAATGTTTCGATACTTTCTCGCCAAGCGCTTAGTGGGTAGAATGTTAAGACGAATTTTTACAAAAATTACATTCGCCTGTTTCGTTGAATGCTAGAACATGACGTTATGTCGCATGACATGTTTCATTATTGTTATGCACTTCTGATAATTTTCTTATGAATACAAATAGACGACTATAAAATGCTTTCCTTTAGATTCCATTTAATGTTATCTCAATAATAATAATAATAATATTAATAATAATAATATAATAATAATAATAATAATAATAATAATAATGCTACTAAATTGTAAATATTAATATTAATAATACAATAACACTACTAATTTGTAAATTGTAATATTAAATATAATCAAAAAATATCTATCATTATTTCTCCTGTACTGTTTTTCCCTCCATATATATTGTAGTAACGCTTGGTAATGATGTATATCAAAGTCATGAATACTGATACCATGATCAGTTTCAATTCCTTCATCATGTTCTCCGCTCAATCAACGTGTAAAGAGTGCATCTCATTTCATAGTATCGCCCTTTGTTTGCATTCCATCAAAAATATTGGCAGCATTTGGAGATTATTATAATTTCGTTTACTCTAACTTTCATGATTTTCATGATAATCATTTCTTACAATTTTCTTAAAAGGACTGCTTTAAAAATCATATGGCGTACCAGACTGCCATATATATTCTTCTAACATTCAACCTTTCGCACTTCAGTATTTTTTTTTCTCGTCGCATTCTCTCTCACAGTCATTCTAACATGCTTTCAGAAATCTTGATATCTAGCTTTTTTTCATGGGAAGCGCGTAGTTACCTTATGTTGAAGGTATGCAATACAAAGAGACGCGCGATATCCCTACGTCTTTCTATTATAGTATTGTATATTAGTATCTAATACCTCGATATATGTATATCAATAAAGGCCACGAGTGTGTTCAATATAAAATCACTAATTAGTAATTCGTTCGTACTAGTAGTAGTTACAATTTTGCAAATAGTCCATGAATCGTGATTGACTTCACTACATTTACTGTGAAATTATATATATTATTAGATGATTTGTAAGTCAAGCGGTCGCTTTCACTGTATTAAATGTGTATTACCATAGACAAATTTTTAGGAATTATTCAATAATTCGTACAGATTACCGACAAATGTTTTTGAAAATCCTACAAATACAACTTACAAGTGTTCTATATGGCAATCAGTAAAACAATAAACTACAGTAAAGGTTAAAAAATTTGTTTCACGACGGATAGCGACCGCGATTGATAATGGTAATCTTATTTCAGCAACAAAAGAAAGTAAATGATGACACAAACAACAATACAAAAAGTTCCTCGGGCAAATCCTTATCAAGGACGGACAATACGCGACGACGTGATAAGGACCGCGACGTAAAGGTAACCAGTGAAAAAGAAATGTCAACATTTGTGGCGTTGTATTGCCGCTTGATGACAGACACTAATACTTTTAAGAAAAAAAGAAAAATACTGGCGCGCCGGTATTCGAAATCTCGTCTACAATGCATGGACAAAAAGTAAAGTAATATTCACAGATTGTGTAACATATTTTCTTGTTATTTTAGCGAAGGAAAAAACTACTCTCAGAAAAACAACATTAGCTAACAATATAGCTAAAATAACGAAGATAGTTACTAATATTGTTAAACGTTAAATATTTTTCAGCTAAAACAGCAAGAAAATTCATTCATATTTAAACAGATATGCGAAAAAACAGATAACATTATTCTTTACAAAAAGAAGAGGAAAGAAAATACTTAATGTTAAACAATGTAAAAAGTTACATGGAAGACGGCGCAAATTGGTTGCTCGTCGCGTTCCTTGCCAATCATGAGAGTCTTCACTTAGCTGTAGTTCAGAGTATAGAAATAATATTGAAGAATATATATATAAATATATATCTCGTTAACTTTGTAACGTGGTAAATTGGAACTGACTTGTTGCATCTCAAAACATCTCAAAAAGTTATTATAAAATACTTAGTTCGACGAGTAATAAAATTATCTTTATGGATCGATCAGAGAATCTGTACCTCTCTTATTTATAGTGAGATGTTTACTGCATTCCATGTGCACACGGAATTAAAAGAGAATTTAAAAATAGAATACGGTGTATAAGCAGTTGGGGAAATGGATACATAATTTACATGTTCTCGAATTGATCGACACGGCGCTTAGTATTGCCTTTGCGAATCTCACGGAGAGTTTTATACTTGTCACGGCCTTGGCGTACATTTTCCCTATGGATCTTATCCATGACAGTTTCCTTTGTTTCGTCGCGTGATTGTGCAAGATCTTGCTTCAGTGCCTGAAATGTGTTTAAATTCATTTCCATATTGTTTATAGAAAAGCAGAAATTCTCGAAAAGGTGCCCTATGTATAAAACAATAGCTTTTAATTTTTTAAATTTAGAAATTTTGAAAAAGAATATACCTTCAGCTGGTCATGAAGACGTTCATTTCTTTCTGCTAACGTGCGCCGTTCTTCAACGGGATCGATTATCGATTCGTCAGTTGCAAGATCTTTAGTAACATCACCATGAGGAACTTCGTCTTCTCCTTCTTCTTCTCCCTCTTCATTTTCCTCGACATGATGATGATGCGGTGTTGTACTTGCCTGATATGCTCGATCAGCTTCTTCTTGTCTCAATCTACAAATAAAGACAATATTTCATATATTCGAGTTAAACAAATGAACTCCTTTCCTTACAAATTCAACTTTCACAACTTTCTGATTTATAATGTTTTTTACAATTGAACTCAATATCAATATTCCAGAAACAATTTTCAATTTACTAAATTTCGGAAAACTTCCAATCTTATTTACGACACACGTGTCACACGTTACTGTAAGGCAAGGGGTTGAATCAGAATAAAGAATGATAAGTACTTGGCAGCTTCGAACTCTTCCTGTAATCTCCTTGCCTCCGCATCCTTTGCTTCTACTTCAGATTGTATACGTTGTACTTCTTCCTGTTTAGCGCGTATTTCTTGTTCAAGCTTAGCACGTTCTGCTGCTTCCATTTCGTGTGATAATTCAAGTTTCTCCATCATTGCGGTGAGTTCCTTTAAATAACAAAAATACATGAATTAGCATACTGCTCTAAGAGATGATAATTATGTCACGTAAACATAAAGATACATACCTTTTGACGATCCTCCAATTCTTCCTTTGCAGCTTGCAACTGTTTCAGCTGTTCCTCCAAACGTCGAATCATTTCTTGAGCTTCATTCAATTCGGCTTGCCGCCTGTCCATCTCTTCAGCCATATTCCTAAGCCTTTCCTCGTATTCTTGTTGCTTTTTCTCAGCACGTTCTCTTGCGGCAATTTCTAATTGTAACTTTTCTCTTTGTTGCTGCTTCGCAATCTTTTCCTCTCTTGCTTGAGCCTTTAAAATTAAATTTTATCAATTTCTATTCACAGTAAAATTACACTATTGAGTTATACATATTTTCTTAAATTTAAATCAGTCACCTTCATCTGCTGTACATCAATCGTATCAGGTTTACGTCTGCGCATGTATAATTCGTGATTTCCCATGCACAATGCCAAAATTCTCTTATTAATCCGAACTCTCGCCGCGAAAAAGACAAAGTCCGGAGCTTTTTTATCAATTGGTTTAATTAAGAATTTCTTATCGTTGAAAGAAATATTCCGTATCTCGGACCATGGAAAACCAATCTTTGGAGTGAGTTTATCATCCTTTTCGTATATATTCAAACCCAGAGCATCGACTCCTAACCATAGATCTGTGCCCTTTTTATTGCGAATCTCAAAGTAATTTACTCCATACATTTCCAAATCCTGTAACAATAAATGTTAAATGAAATAACCCAATGGCACAGACTTAATCTACATTTAGGAAATTATTAAGACACTGTAATGTATTACTCATAATATACACCGATTATGAAAAATACCTGAGCAATCTTCAGATATTCCATCATAGCATCTTCACGTAACATTCCACGATGCTCTTGCCACCAATTGGTAATCGAACTTTCCCATTCTGCTTTGCTCATTTTATGTTGATCCACAACACGTTGTGGTAACAGGCGGTCGTTCACTAGGAAACCGGCAGTGTGCGTATCTTTTTGAAAATCACCATGCCTTGCTTGGACAGCATAAGAAGCTAACAATACAGACGTTTCCGGTGGGCAGTAGATTTCATCCGTAAGGATAGCGTTTTTCACCTATCATTGCCATATTATAATATTTCATTATTAATTTATTCCAACACTGGCGAAATGTTGTTTTTTTTTGTCATTTATTCAGTTAAGTGTAGGACTGTGAAGTATCATTTCAGAAATTTAATTATACGCAGATAATAATAGAATCTTCGAAAGTCATAGTCCAAATGTACATAACAGTGAATTACTTTTTTTAATACTATTATAGCTCTATCAGTGATTGCTAAAATGTGTAAAAGAAAATAAATTGCTTGATTAGAAATTTGAAAAATATTTATATAAAATACTTTATCTTTAGTCCTACACCAAGACAAAAATTTAAGTAAATTATTTTAGATTTTAAATTTTTAAATGACACCTAGTCTTCGCTATAATTCTCCCGGTAACATTTTACCTTCAATTGCACATTACTTAAATATTCCTAGAAGAATCTGAAAAAGCTTCAAATTCTGATCTACAAATCCGAAATCCAGGCTATGGATTATTTTTTGCATACCTGAAGATAGAAAAGACGCAGAGTAATATCTTGTATCAATTCCTCCGCAACATCTTCAGGATAGAACTTAGCACGGAACTTGAACTGCAACGGGGTCTCTTTCTTCACCTCCTGGTTCATCACCTGAAATATTTGAATGCGATAAGTATCCAAGCCTCTATAAATAATGCAACAAAGGTTCAACAAATAAAAATACCAAACTCGTGTCACTCTGCCATTTTAAAACGTGCAAATTACATTTCTCTTGTTAACGTACGACGAAAGAATTAACACGTTGAAAATCACGGCTACTCCGTCTATTTCGCCAATATTTATTCAGCGATGAATAGCGAGTAGCATATGTCACGCAAAATTGTTCACTTTATTATAATACATATCTGTGTGTTAAACGTATTGAAAATTTGTTGAATATTAGAGATAAAATGATAAATGGTGGAAAGTGTGCAGAAAGGATTCAATCCAATTTGGATCATCTTCGGGGGATTACTATTATTATCAGACTGCGGATTTTTATTCATTTATGACAAATTAAATACGGCTAAAATATACAAAAAGAACATAATATAAAAATATATCTAAAATATCCACAGTATGGTAGTTTTTGTAATATTTATTGAGTGCAATAAATCACTAGATAGGTTTTCCTGTCTCACCTGCATTTGTGAAACTCGAAATTTGCATAAACATCCGCAGTCTAATTATTATATCCTTCTCAATGTGCTATTATTTCAATATTAACACTAGATTTACGGATGTTGATACACCTATTTTTCTCAAGTGAGCCAATTTAAATCATACAAGAAAATTGGACTCTTTTGCATAGAAAATAGTTCCCAATCAAATGAAATGAAAGATTTATTATTATAAAAATTAACCAACGAATATATTATATATGTAGTAATAAAATTTTGAATGAGCCAAATTGGCTCCGTAAATCTAGAGTTAATCAAACTTGCAGGTATGTATATACATTTCTGATGATTTCTTTCATATCTTTCTCTATATTCGTTGATGAAAAGAACTAATTTTATTAAAAATTAGATAATTTACAGAATTGTATGCATGTAAGATTGCAAATGAATACAATGAAAAAAATAGAGAAAAAAACAATGAAGAAAAAAATCAACAAAAATTTACATAACTGTAGGGCAGATCACAGTAAGTGAAGTTACTAATAACATATCATCTTAAGAAAATTGTAATCCCCCGTAACAAGTACCTGAACATGTCTGAACAGAGCAGAAACCTTCACGAAAATTACGGCGACTCATTGCAGTCAACATACACTACAAAATAATTATTAATTCTTTAATGCTAGAATTACCGGTGCTATATTTGTTTTATATAAATACATCAATTATATATTACACAAATTAAATGAGAAAATAAGAAATGGGACATTGAATAAGTAATTTTCACAAAAGTGGGAATCAAGAAACGAAAAAGTTGACCAATTAAATAATTCAAGTTTTGTAGATTCGTGGAATTTTTACTGTATGACATCTTACAAATTTGGAGAGTTTTTATTTTAAACAAATTGAGAACTATTTTTATTGGCTTCTTAGTGTCAACGTTATAGAATGATTCAATTATCAATGATCAACCGGGACATTCAACGTGTTAACATCAGACATGCAAAACAGTGAGAGGGAAATCCTCGTGACATAATTTTCAGATTAAAGGGTGACATCAAAATGATCAATATCATCGTTCTTATCAGAGTTATCACCATTACTCGTCATGGTCCTCGTCATCGTTTCTGTATTTAACGACTGCCAAATCAAATATCACTTTAGGCACGCATAATCACACTTTATATCTATCGATAATCTTATCGGGAAACAGTGATCGAATAATCGTGTACGATAAGAACGAATCGTATGCACTCGTCGAATAAAATGATTCTTTTTCTTAGTAATAGCATTGAGATACGGTGACGTAAGAAGTGGATATTAATGCAGAATGATGTTTCATTACAGTTCAATTTGATACATTGATTTTTAATGATTCCTTTGAAGATAAACTGCCTTACAATTTTAACTGTGTTGAATTTATTGCATGTAGCTGGTGTGCTTGGGAAAATGGTTAATTTTTAAAAATTTAGTTTTCATAAGATTAACAAATTAAATGGAGACTTAAATGTAATTCGGTGATCGTATTCTAATTTATCACTTTAGAGAGGAACGAATCTCGTAACGCAGAATGGAGTTGAAATTTGTCAAATATTTGCTAAGTTAGTTTCAATTCTGCAAAATATTATATGATTTTATTTTATACTTAATCTTAAATATATCCTATGTGATAATTGCGCAACTTAACCCTTTGCGCTCCGAATTATTTTATTAACTTTTTGTCAGATAAGCAAATATAATCTCGGAAAATTGTCTACTGTTGATTATTCGTTTTTATTTAATACTAGGAACAATTGTAGATACTGCGGTGTATTCCTGTTAAAATGCAAAATTATTGTTGATTTCGAAAAGTCGATAATTAGTATATGAAACATTAAGTGTCACAAAAAGCTGTGTCGAGTGTAGCTCGACATAGAAGTGCAAAGGGTTAATATTTTTAAATAGATAAAATTCATTAAATCAAAATAAAAGATGAACTTGGAAAATCAAAAATTGCAGTACGATAAATCGATTACTATGTAAACGTGACTACCGAGAGTTTTAACATTAGATTTACGGAGTGAATTTGACTCGTACAAAATTTGATTACTATATATATAATATATTGGATGGTTAACTTTTTAAATAATAAATCTTTTCATTTAAATCGATTTGGAACTATTTTCTGTGCAAAAAACTTCAATTTTCTTGTATGAGTCAAATTGGCTCACTTCAGAAAAATAGGTATATCAACATCCGTAAATCTAGTGTTAAGCAACATTCAACATATTTTACTATAAATAGCAAACGTGGATAATGATTAACTTGTAACTACGTAATAATTCTGTACTTGAACGATATAGGAACGATTTTTACTAACAATTACGCACGTTAGTGTAAACGTTCGTGTATTATCTTATCTCGGCATCTATACAAATCTCTGCGCTACGAGATGAAGAAAGGTAGGAAAAAAGTTTCTACCTTACACGGTATGAACCGCCGACTGACATTCCGCTATCGCAAAATGATAAGGACATTTATCTCTATCATTCTTTGCGATTCAAATACCATTCGAATCGAGAACTTCGACGGCAAATATTCTTATTAGGAAGTACTTAAAATTGAAGTGGACCAATTTCCTTCATTATGAAATCTCCACTATTTTCATCTAATTTATAATTCATATTTAACCTTTATTCAATTATTGTAGAATTTTTATTGATATTTCACAAAATTCAATAATCTTTTACTTACAGAATTAAATAATCTTTTAATTTCTTACTTGATTGCATGCTTTTGAACAGACTAATGCAGGTATTCGCATGACGTAATGATTTATGTAAATAAAGCGAGGAAAATTCGTTCGTTTCGGTATATGAGAGAAAATACGTATTTTAGAGATTCGACAAAAATAATTGTAACACTCTGGACTTTTTGGATCGTGATCTTACTTCCAGCAAAAACGAAGAAGTGCGGCAAATGTAGAAAGTTTGAATAAAACCAAAGTGAATAGATAGTCTTTTTTTGAATCTAATCAATTCATATCTCAATTAGAATTCATTTTGTCTTACTTAGTACCTATTTTTAACTTTGAAAGAAATTTTTTCTTTTCTAAAATAAATTATTATATAATTATTCGATCGAATTTGAAAAGAAAGCACAGTATTTTTCTTACATTTTACTCTGATAAATTGCAAAGCCGAAAGTTCCAAATGCGAGCATAAAAAACATCAATCTCATTCCACTTTTTACAGTTGTTCACGACTCAGCAATAAACACTGCCGAGTTGGCAATCTATCGGTCGGAAATATGCGCGAAATAAAACGATTTATCGCAACGATTTACATTAACCGACAGAAGTCTCTCGAATTCGTTCTCCATGAATCCACGATCAATTTCAAATTGAATAATGAACGATCATTCCCATGGATCATCTTAATAACTGACATTTTCTCAGAGTGATTTCGAGTCACGTTCGAGGTTGAAATTGCATAAAGAAAAAACCTTTGTAAACGCGGAACTGCAGCCATCCGGTAAAGTGAACACGGAAGTGTCAGTCGGATTTCTCGACATGATCTCCTTGACCGTATATGACACCTCGGTTCAATGCCGGTGACATGATTTTTTCATAATTATTATCAACCGTTACGTATGGTTACGTAATATCACGAACGGGAAGAAGAAACGTCCGGAAACCGAAGACAGGGATGATGGTACCGGAAGTTGGAGTGGTTACAAGCGTGCCAATTGTGTGAACAACACTGCTGATAAGTAACAAGTGGATTTTGACACGATGACGTTAGGGTTGACGTTGATATTTATAATAATAAATTGTGTGATAATATATTTTTTGCCCCTATTTTGATAATTTGATCGATGTTTTAACCCTCTATAGATCGAATTTCTTGCGGTACTCGAAGATCAATTTCACGGTAGCATAATTAGAAGAAAATATTAGGTTGTTCGGAAAGCAATTTCGTTTTTTTTTTTTTGTCAACGGAGGACGTAATTATCTTTTTCCACAGCCAGCTTCATATTTAATTCGCATTGCTATTATATATTTTGACAGTTGATATAGCAACGCTTGTTCGTGAAAACATTTATTTGATTCTATACAATAGTTTTTGTTTGGTGCTCTGTTAAAGATGGAAAGTCGAAAGCAGCATTTTCGTCATATTTTACTTTTTTACTATCGGAAAAGGTAAAGTTGGTGTGCAAACAAGAATACAATTATTCGAATGTGTATGGAGAAGGCGCATTAACAGAACACCGGTGCCAAAACTGGTTTAGAAAATTTTTTAAACGGCAAAACCTTTACTTCGAATTAGGACTTTGCTTGATTAATTTTTTGCCAGCAAAGATGAAAACTTTTATGAGCGTGGCCACTGGTAGAAAGATGACAAAAGGTATTGAAACAAAATGGAGGATATACAATTGAATAATATATTTATGAACTACAAGAAAATCGTCTTCCATTTTCACCGAAAAAAAAACGAAACTACTTTCCGAACAACCCAATACAATTTTAAATGATGGATTAAATCCGATTTTTAAACATTGAATTATAAAGAATCTCACGATTTTCACGAGATAAATTATAATATTTGGCAAAGTCAAAATCTGACTTTGAAGAATAGAAGCTCAGATGTGTCTTGCGTTTGTTCAAAGTTACAGGGGTCCATAGAGGGTTAATCGATGGTAGAGGAATATTCGAATAGTAAAATTTTGGAATTTGTGCATCTTAAAAGTAGTTGAAGCAGGCAAGATGATTTAGTTGCAAGTTTTTTTTAAAATGCATTGTCTAGCTGTGACGATTGCTGCGTGAATTAAAATGCAATTGTGATGGGAATTAATTTCGATAAGAACTTGAAAAAGTCTTGTTTCACAATAGTAATTAATATTGCCAACCCTAACGATGGTGCACAACAAAAAGCGATATTTGCAACGTTTAATTGTGAATTTATATGATTATTATTGTTAGCGCCATGATATCGATCCTCGAATAATATTATAATATAAAAACTATTGTATATCTTGAAATTGTGAGATTTTTGATAACATATGAGTTACAAAGGAAAGGAAATATCATCGTCTTTCTGTAATTATAGGTGTTCCACCTACAATTTCAGTAAGTGTGTAATACGAAAGACGTGTTTATTTTAAGATAAGTAATTACATAATTCAAGTAATTCGTACAACGTAAAGATAAACGGAATACCGTTTAACGTTAATCGCAAAAGTGGCATTAATTACGTTATTTAGATAAGAGGGAATTGCACAAGCGAAAATTTATTTTTCACACGAGAAGTCTATTAGAACGTCTAATGCTCCTTGTTATCGAAAAACATAGCTGTAACTTGTTAAAATCTCTATGTCTATATTAGAAAATTAGCAAGTTCGAAACACTTGATTAATCTGTTATCACTTTCCACTTCGAGGATTTTAATCCGGGCGCTGGTACAATTATTTCTCATAATACATAAATGGCACGATTCTTCTTGCATTATGCTTTACTGTTGTTTTATAATAATACTATTTTTAAGAGACTTCACATTAAAAAAAATAATAATTTAATAATCTGCTGAATTTTGAAAAGTCAAATATTATAAGACACAAAGAAATTACAACCAAAAACTTATATTGAAGAAAATACCAAATAATTGGCTAGAGTTTTTGGAAAGCTTTCAAAAGTTGGTGAAATTTTCAGATAAAATTGGATATTATAACATCGGCGAATTTAACACTAGAACTACCACACCAGTCAAAATGACTGGTAAACAACTTTTTCCAAAAATTCTCCAAGTTCATAGAAGAGCCATAGAACAAAAATTCTGCGTCCATCACAAAAGACATAAATCACTAAATTGATCATGCTTTCTGCTACTCGATTCCTTCTTTTTCAAAGTACTTATTTAATATATTGAAATATGATAGATTTAACGCCGGTAGTTCTAGTGTTAAACCAACGCGTAGATATTTGACCAAATAACTGTAACAGTTGTGGATAAAAATAGGAAAAGAAGAACAAAGGACCTGATGACGTTCGAATAAAACGTGAAGCTTCGTGTGCGACACAGTAGGAACAGAAAAGAATACCACAGGCACAATTGCGTCATTTATGCATTACGATATTAATACTTTGCCATCAGGAGACAAATCAGTATCTACGTCATCGGAGAACCAAATATGAACAGAAGGAAATTAATTTCTTAAATTTTATAATCATATATACTCTTTAAAGTATTGTCATACAATCTGCCAACATGAAAGTATAATTTTCTCACCATCCAAAGCTACTTGTCTAAAATATTACTACATATTTATGCAAGATCAAAAAAGACTATTTGAGAAATAATGCAATTATTAATTATGTTAATATTAACGAAATATTCACATTGTAAAAACAATGTGAAGTATATTAATAAAATAAAATATATCTGTTCCATGTAACTGGTATTATCGATCAAAATCTTTTCACAAAAGGTAGAATTATTATTTGAAGGCAGCCGGATGGCAAAGTATTAACATATGACAATTCACACTCAAAACGACTTAACATTGCTAGATTATTTTTCAATTTGCTTCTACGGGTCAGAATACTTTGAGTACAGTCTTACGTGCCAGATTTTTCGAAGGCCGCACGGAACCACCTGCAATTATTTGCCAATATTGTCAAATACTACGTTGACAGCGTGGTATAAATATGAAAAATGAGCTTGACCGAGGATGATTGTGATTTACGTGCCATCAAAAACATTATTAAAGCATAATCAATAAGAAAAATTCACGAAAGATCACAATTTTTATAGATATCTATACATTATGAAATATTCTAATTACTAGACTGCGGATTTGTATGCATTTATGACAAATTAAATACGGCTAAAATATACAAAAAGAACATAATATAAAAATATATCTAAAATATCCAAAGTATGGTATTTGTTATAATATTTCTTAAGTGCAATAAATCCCTAGATAGGTTTTTCTGTCTCACCTGCATTTGTGAAACTCGAAATTTGCATAAACATCCGCAGTCTACTAATTATATTACATTAAAATTATATAATATAACAAAGTAGCCAATAACTTGTTCAAATATTTTTTAAAAGATATGTTCAATTAAGTTTTAATTGTACGTTTAAATAATACTTCTGGTTTTGGAGTTATCCAAAGACGGAAAACACAATAAATAAGACACAGATTAAAATGGAAGATTGTCATTAAAGTAACTTATTAAAACACGACACTTCTGGTAAATTTATTATCTTATCGTGTAATTCCAAAATAACATGCGCGCTATCTGTTCTTTCCATAAAAATACGCTCTGCTTTATAATTAAACAACAGCTAAATTGCTTGAAATAATTGCTTTGTTTGCCATTTGCTCGTCATTTATCGCATTGACGACGAGAAATCATCCTAAGTCAGTTCATTATGGACGTAAGGAAATCACATTTTATCGTCAGAAAGAAAAAGGAAAATGTAAAAACTGCCGACGACTAACAAAAGAAAAAAAGTATATTGTCACCGCGTTAATATTCGTTATTGTCTTTAAAGTTTAAACGGCACTTAAAATACTAATAGACGTAGTAATTTATAAGCAATTTTAAACGCTACAAAAAGAACACCGTCGTTGCAGATCTGAAAATTATCGTCACCTCATAAAATTCGTTATAAATCCGCTAACTCGTATGATAAAAAATAAAATAAAAAGTTCAAAGCAACGCGTTAAATAATTATTTCTACATTTTCCATGATTAATGACCAATTTCAGTTTTATCGATAATTGAAACTGTCTTGCATAATGGTACTTTGCAACATCAATTTTTCCAGGATATGTTTCACCGTAAGTGTTACAAGTTGGTATGCATGAATCCATTAATAATGGTGGGCTGAATTTTTAAAACGTCGTACAGAGACTCCTTTCATGGTATGCGAATAAGAAATATCGAGTTGGACTTCAAAGACGACAAATGTAGGTCAATTCTTTCAATGGATTGGAGAACGTGGTTTTTCATACATTCCAATATTAACCTTTTGCACTTCGATGTCTCACCTGAGGGATCTTCGAATTTATTAATAATTACTAGACTGCGGATTTTTATGCATTTATGACAAATTAAATACGACTAAAATATACAAAAAGAACATAATATAAAAATATATCTAAAATATCCAAAGTATGGTATTTGTTGTAATATTTATTAAGTGCAATAAATCCCTAGATAGGTTTTCCTGCCTCACCTGCATTTTTGAAACTCGAAATTTGCATAAACATCCGCAGTCTAATAATTACATAGGATGAATTTATTGCACAGAAACATTTTTAAAAAATGTATGTTTATCTGTATTTTTCTATTGAAAAGGTTCAAGATAGCAAATAGTAAGGTGCCGCTAAGTTGCTCACAAGTAACGTCACAGATTGCTCCGAGTGCAAAGGGTTAAATATTGAGTGACTTTTGAAAATTCCCCGAGTAAAAATGAAACGCAAATAAGACGATACAAATAATTGTCACTGAAAATTATCTGAAAATGTACTGAAGACATATGCTATTGAAAAAGTTCAAAGAGAATTGAGACTGAAACAAGACGGAAGAATTTTTCAGTTCCTTTTCTTATTTAATTTAGTATAACATTTATTTCAGCCTGTTTTCGGTCTGAATTCAGTGTTTAATTTACTATTAGATTTTTGTTTAGTTTCTGGATATTTTCTGATCGTTTTCAGTTGTTTTTTTTTCGCTTACGATTTTCCGACTTTTATTCACTACTTCAGTTTTTTTTTTTTTTGAGTTAAGTTTCCGACTGTATATTGATATCGAAAAGTTGCTCGAATTTTCAGTCTGTTTTCAGTTTTTTTATTTTCACCCGGGTTATTTTGAAATTTTGAGTAAATTATAAAAATAATGAAAGAAATTTAGAAGGTAAATATTTAATCTTATTCTATTAAATAAAACTGACGATCTTTAATTTCTGTTGGAAGAATGCAATTAATTTTAAATGCCATGGTATTTGAAGCTTGAAATCAGTTATACTATTATCGCGATATACTTGACGGATAAATGCAAAAATCTGTAACACTTACGGTGAAATATACTGTACATCGATATTATGAGAATACCGTGAGCACGACACGAATTCTTATCATAAAATCTCGTATTACACCTCGATTTAACGTGTTCGAGGCGACAAGGGGAAAGTGCATTAAATTCTGCGATCATTAATGTCTCGTGGCACCGAGACGATAATGAAAATTGACATTTTGCGATCACAGATAAAAACGTTTTTTAAAACACATCGCCCTCTTTTTAACAGCGCAAACCATTATGTCGTGGTTATTAGAGGTTTTCCAAGGTCAATGATTAATTGTCACGATAAGAATACATTGTTCGGTAGTACTAAAAAATTATTAAATTACATATGAACAATAAAGATATATGAACAATATATTTTATTAAAGTGAATTTAAAAATGTCAGCATTCATTGATAATTAGACTGCGGATGTTTATGCAAATTTCGAGTTTCACAAATGCAGGTGAGACAGGAAAACCTATCTAGGGATTTATTACACTTAATAAATATTACAACAAATACCATACTTTGGATATTTTAGATATATTTTTATATTATGTTCTGTTTGTATATTTTAGCCGTACTTAATTTGTCATAAATGCATAAAAATCCGCAGTCTATTGATAATATATTGGGTTGGCAAGAAAGTAATTTCGGCTTTGTAGTGTGAAATGGAACTTAATTTTTTTAACAAAGAATTTTTTCGATTACCTTTTGCCATCGTTTTGACAAATTCGTGATTCCGTTTTTATAAAAATACTGGCCTGTATCAACAAAAAACTGAACCCAATGCAATTTTAGGCTATCATCGCCATTGAAAGTTTTACCATTCCAAAAATTTTGCAAGCTGAAAAATAAATGGTAATCCAATGATGTCAGATCAGGGCTACATGGAGGCTGTGACATTACTTCCTAACCAAGCTTAGATTTTACAAAAAAAATAAAAAAGTAAAACATATCAGAAATGTTCGTTTTTCACTCTACGTTAAAATTCTCCTAAACAAACAATTACGAACAAAATAAAGCGCAATTTGTTTCTAAGCCAAGTCAGAAGTTTCACAACTATCGATTGTTAGAAGAAAAAAATCATAACATTGTCAGAAATCATTGAGAACAAACGTAACGCTGGCTCTCATCAAAAACCGAAA
Source organism: Cerceris rybyensis (assembly GCA_910591515.1). Classification (NCBI taxonomy): domain Eukaryota; kingdom Metazoa; phylum Arthropoda; class Insecta; order Hymenoptera; family Crabronidae; genus Cerceris; species Cerceris rybyensis. The sequence continues at coordinate 16,611,780 of OU342790.1, forward strand.
TTACTTTCTTGCTGACCCAATATTTATAAAAGAGAGACTACACTTACTTTCTTTTATGAAATATAAATAGAAAAATAAAATTAAGAATTTAATTAATCTCAAAATTGATATCCTCAATATTGAGTTATAAAATTCAATGGATAATATTCCAATTAATTTATTATGACTACGAAACCTTAGAGTAAAAAGCCATACATTAATTGGAATAAAATTCAAACAAAATAGAACTCCAAAGACTTTTGCAAAATAAGGAATAACAGCTTCGTTAAGAGCAAATCAATGTATATATGATATATTTTAAAAGAGTGTAAAATAAAAGGGGAAAGATATTCATTTATATCTGAGAATATATTTATAATCGAGTAAACATGCAGAAAATCATAAACCATAAAGTGCCCTACAATCTGATTCAGTTGTCGAGCACTCTCGCGTGACAAAGTAATTGCATGCAACACTAACACGTTAATTAAACTCGTAACTTACCCTAGACAAGAACGAAAGTCCACTCTTCCAGTTGTTAGTATTATGGTTGGCATGCGTTCAAAGAATGAAAATACGATAAAGTTAAAGTATGTGAACATGTGATTCGAGTGTCTTGGTCACGCACGTGTCCTTGAAATTACAGAGTAATTTGACATTTTCAAGTTTATCCGTGTGGGAAAACGACGAAGAGGATGAATTTAATGAATAATTTCAAAGACCGTACATGCCTGGAAAATCAATTTTTCGATTTTACATCATAAAATTGTTCGTGCTGCAGTAAACTTTGAAGCACGATTTTCAAGCTTTGAAAAATGGTACATCATAAGAGCTTGGACGAAAATCTGAATTTCTATATTAACACTAGAACGACCGAAGTTAAATTTATTACATTTAAATGAATTAAATAAGAACTTTGGAAGATGAGGAATCAAATATGATCGGTTTGGTAATCTGTGTTTTATAACATCAACTTAGAATTTCCAGTCTAGGATTCTCCTGTAAACTTAGGGAATTTTTGGAAAAAAATGTGAACAAGTCGTTTTCACTTGCTTGGTCATTCTAGTCTTAATTATATTTTCTATATCGATCTTTTAATATCCTAATTAAACATATGCAGTACATTCGAATTAGATATGGATGCAATAATTATATTATTTTTCATGTTGATTAAGGCTGCAGGTAAATTACATATTTTTGTGGAAACTGTTTCAACTGATGAAGCAATCTTAAAAGAAATTAATAGGTGTGATTGTAAAAACGAAACATTACCTTTAAACAGATTGCAAATCGATATTATGCAAGTGGAAAGTGAGTAATTTATAACAAAATGTAAAACACCATTTCTTACTATAATTTCATCGACAATGCAGCAATTCGTTGATTGTTATTCTCTCTTGCATATTTAAATTTAATGACAAAAATATAAATTATCCTGTATGTATTTATTGCGTCCTAGCTGATTGATTTATTTCTGTGTAATATTCCATTAATTGCAACTAATTTAACAAAATTTCTTCCTATCAGAAATGTTGCTTACTTAAACACAAAAATTACAATTCAGTGTTAAATAAGAGAATATTAACACTAGAACTACCGACGTCAAATCCAAAATATTTTAATAAATGAAATAAATACTTTGAAAAAGGGAGAATCAAGCGGCAGAAAATTTCATCGATTGGGTGATTTATGTTTATTGATATAGACGTAGAATATTTATTCTATGACTCTTATGTAAACTTTGAGAATTTTTTGAAAAAATTGTGTACCAGTCATTTTGACTGGTTTGGTAGTCTAGTGTTAATTTTCAAATTGCTACATCGCCATACATTGCTACATAGTCTTTAAAAACACGTCGAGCAGTGCTGTTAATTTAAAAGAAGATGCTTGAAGCCTAAAAAACATTTCAACTCAACGGCAAAAAAGTGAAAACAGGCACACATGGCCTCCAGAACTTCTGTCTGCTCTTCTTCGAGTTAATATTGAAAATTCGTGCCAATTAGCGCGACGTTTCACCAGAGAATCTTTATGAAGATCTTATAAAATACATTAATTTCATAAATTATCTTCATCGATGAGTATATAAATAAAATTCAACGAAGATTCGTCATATATTTCAAAATTATAAATATACGTTATGTAAAGTAACTCAGGGCATGCAAGAACCTCTCTCGGATATGATGCGAGAAACGAAAAATAGAAATGTCAACAGTAATTCGATTTCGCTTTGCGAACGTCATCGAAAAATTCAGCGTTAAATTCTCCTCACGCTGAAAATAATTTCGTTCATTTCCTTTCATATATTCGCTACTTCAAAAAAAAAAATTCAATATGCAAGGTATTCTTTTATTCTTTATGCAAACGTGCAATACGTATGATTTTTTTATTCCAGTAATTCGTGGAGATGAGCTGTAAAACATCGTCTAACATTAGCTCGGAGTCGAGGAATATTAAAATTTGCATTCTTTAAAAGACGTCGAACGACTTCGGCGCAAGTTGGCGATTCTCCTCAATCCTATCGCTGCAAAGTAATGAAATTAAGATACCAATACCCATTCATAGGCTCCATTATCTCTGATAAAGATTTAACGGTCTTCATTATTGCAAATTGTATAAAAACAATTTAATTTATAGATAACTCTGAAATCTACTATCGCCAGGTACTCTTAAATTTCTCATTTATGGGATTTCAGGTAAATCCTCGTTTTACAAAGAAAGATTATGTAAACTTTAGTTATTCCTTTGATTATTTATTATATCCAGATGATAAAAACCGTTTGGAAAAAGCAGAATAAAAAACAAAAATCTCCGACTATTTAAGAATTGACGTAGTGCCGATTAACTCTTTGAGGCACAGTGGGATGAAAAGTGTCCCACCTCGAAAATTTATATTATTATATAACTTTATTAATAAATATAAACCAACTTTATTTAATTAAAAGATGAAAAAAATGCATGTACAACATGGGTCATTTTATTTTCGGAATTTCTGTGCCTCAAAGAGTTAAATGTTTAAATGCAAGTAAAAAATCACCCTAGAAATTCACAAAATTCAAACATAGACTGCAAAAGTACAATTACCGTCATTATATCAATTACATTCAAATATCCTGATTTGACTTTGTCAAAAAAAAAAAAAACAAGAGATGGAAAATTTATTCAATTAAGTAATTTAAGTTTTATAACACAAAACTGAAGTATTTGCTGCACAGTTTTTGTATCAATTTTGATCACCTTGATAATTTTCATATTAATACATTATATGCGGGTGTTTTGAAACGCTTCATTAAGACTCAAGCGGAAATCTTGTTGAGAAATTTGTACGAATTTGATTTTTACAAAAAATTAATATAAGCTGAAAATGCTTTCTCTCTAAATTCGAAAATGTTCTTAACTTTTCAAGTCTAAGTAATTACTGCCACGAATCGTCTTTTTCAAACTGTCTATGCACAGTCCAAAAAACGTATTTTTACGTGGCCCGCATAAAATGTGTTAACCCTTTGAGGACGACGGGCGAATATATCCGCCCTGAGAGAAAAATTGGTTATAGTTTGTCGGTGCATATATAAACGGTTAGAGTTGAAAAATTGAAATATCATCGTTGAAATATTATTTTACAAAGAGTAAATTTCAACTTGTATACATTAACAGACTGTCTTTCCGATGAAAAAGTGTTTTTTGATCGCTAAATAATTGATTGTCTCTCGATATTGAAAAATGCCTCCGTCCGCAAAGGGTTAATACAATTCTAACTACCATATAAACTAATTTCCCTCAGTTCTACTCAGAACCTAATATCGTACTCTCGAGTGCACCAAGTGCAAGTCTAACCGACTAACATCTACCGGTGCAAGACTGAAGACGTCCTTGAAATGTGCAACGATAGAATAAATACCGTGGAGACCACACGGGAGAATAAAAAAAAAAGTACCGAAGAGCTGAGGAACTGACTGTGACGACACGCGGAACAGCGGTGTGTGCCAGTTGCTAGAACCTGCAATGGGATTACGTAATAGTCCGTAGTCCGTAGGTAAAAGAGCGCACCTGCACCGGCTGCCTTTTCGAGACGCGGCACGCTATGGAGAGCATCGCTTTGTCATTCATCCCTAAGGTCAGCTCGCTCGGAATCCTTGATTCGCCTTGTGGTTACTTTATTGCGAGACACCGAAATGCCTTGCATTAAATTGCTACCGTTAACCCGTTTCCAGCTAACGTTCAATGATACACGCTTCAGGATTCTGATTGGTGTATTATACGATGATGGAAAGAAGTACGAATGGAAAAGGTTTGAAAGGCATGCTTGATTGATCGATTGAAGGAATATGATATTTATGATATACATTTTTGGATGTAATGGGCTATTCACTTAACACTTTACCGACCGGTAGTCGATTAATCGATTTTTCAGACCCAACACTTTTGGGCTTTTAACTTATTAATTGGTCGCTACGACAATGAATAAACTATTATTTTTCATTGTGGTTAACTATGCCAAGGACTCAGTGAGGAAACTTTGCAATTTTCGAAGAGATATCAGTATCAGGGAAATATTTGCGTGCATGTGACCGATCAGAAGTGGGTAGGATGTTAAAAAGTACCGGTCTGTAAGAACTTTGGAAAAAGAGGAATTAAGGGGTGGAAAATATGATTGGCTTGGTAATCTGTGTTTTATAAGGTCAACTTAGAATTTCTAGTCTAGGAGTTTTCTGTAGACTTAGGGAATTTTTGGAAAAAAATGTGAACAAGTCATTTTTACTTGCTTGGTCGTTCTAGTGTTACGGATCACGTATATTGTTCGTGTGACGAAATGGAGGTGTGGTGGAGGTAAAAATTCAGATTAGTAGGATCTCAAGTCCTCTCTCGTCACCTATATGAAACTCTTTCATAATTATTAACCCTTTAGCCTACAACTACGTGTGGGACTTGTAGCGCGGAAAATGGAATAGGAAATTTTGAATAGTTTCAAAAACTATTAAATTTACAATATCAGTTCGGTCATCACAAAACTGTCTCATTATTTCTATACTATTCATTAACCCCCTGAAATCAAAAGTTTTCAATGATTTCTGATATTTCGTGTAACTGAATGGAATATTAACACTAAACCTACCAAGTCGGTCAAAATGACCGGTTCTCAATTTTTTTTAAAAACTACCTAAATTGATAGGGGAGCCGTGAAGTAAAAATTCTACTTCTACCATACAAAGCCTAAATTAGTTAATTAACTGATCCTTTCATTTCTTGATTTATCCTCTTCCAAAGTACTTGTTCAATACATCTAAATTTTAGTAGATATAACGTCGGTAGTTTTAGTGTTAAGAGTAAAGAAACAATGAGACCATTTCGTGACCGGCTGATATTATAAATTTAATAGTTTTTGAAACTCTTCAAAATTTCTTATTCCATTTTCCGCACTACATGTAGTTGTAGGTTAAAGGGTTAATAATTATGTAAGAGTTTCATATAGGTGACGAGAGAGGACTTGAGGTCCTACTAATCACGAGTCGGAGTTTTTACCTCCACCACACCTCCATTTCGTCACACGAAAAATGTACGTGATCCTTAACCCCTTGACCTACGATTTATTTTCTGGCGGGTCACGCAGACACAAAATTAATTCCTCAAATCAAAAGTTTCCATTGATTTCTGATATTTCGTGTAACTGAATGTAATATTAATATATTATAATTTAGGTTTGGAGGCAATCTAAGATAGTAGGTGCTAGATTAAATGACCGTTGTAATTAGGGAATTATGATAGATGGCGGCGTTAAGACTTGGAGTTGAAATCATGGGTCCGTATTGAAATTTTTCGTGACTTCTGGGACGTTTCCTAATTTGTTATTTGATATGTCGTAATCACGGTGACTCAGAATCGAATCAAAGCATTAGGTCATAGGAGACCATGATGAGAAGGAAAGTAAAGACTCCGACTCTCAATTAGTGGTACCAAGTTCAAGTTCTTCCTCATTATCTTTAGGAAATATTTCGTATTTGGTGCATGTATCATACCGTCGATGGTTTACTGCGTTGTGTCTTAGTTCGTTAAACTATTATTATAATAACTGTAGACTATTTACTCTGAAAATGGTAAATCCACCAAAACCTAATCAAAATGACCACGGACGTCACAGTGGAAAAGTATAAAATAAAAAAAGAGGAAGAAATTGGATAAAACAGTTTGAACTCTGCAAGATTTCTCTTCAGAATCGCATGATACGCAATCTCGAATACAATTAATCGGAAAATGCTATTGCATGTGACGACATTGGTGTCAATTGGCATTTCGAAACGGCGCTTTCGCGGAGGAGATCGTTTATCGACGGTGAAACCATACGTGGAAGTTATGATGAATAAGAGGATAAAGTAATGGAAGGGTACTCGATAGCTTAAGTCTCAAAACTAATGACGATTGATCCAATATGTTTAAAAAATACTGATGAAATACTTCAAATAAAGAGAAATCGTTTAATCTCTTACGTTTTACCAGATAGGCGTGCATTTTTACGAAGATATAGAGATATAGATATAAAAGAGTAATTGCCCCTGAAGAGTTTGGTTTAATTCAGGTGTTTCTAACGAAAATATAAGTTAGTATTGGTAGAGTATAGTTTTAAACGATTGAACATTGAAATTGTATTTTTTGCACATTCTTGTACATACAATCAATTTTTCGACGAGTTCACCCGTTATAAAGATTCTTTGCAGGCCGGCGCAGAAACAGGAGACAAGTTAACACACATTGTGGTGGATGTTCATGTATAGAAAAAGTTCAATTCAAAAGTAATAACCAATATCTTGAAAACGAAAATTGTGCGTGGGACGGTCCTGTGGAGGACGATGAATTATTTCCATTATTTGTATTGTGTCATTGGTTATTTAAAACCCTTTGCGGGCGGAGACTATTTTTGGACATTGAGAGATAATCAGTTATTTAGCGATCAAAAACCACTCTTTTATTAAAAAGTTATAGTATTAATGTATACAAATTATAAATTACTATTTGCAAAATCAGGTTATATTTCAACTTTTTAATTCTAATCGTTTATGCATTCTCCGATAAACTATAATTAAGTTTTTTTCTCAGGCCACATATATACGTCTGTAGTCCTCAAAGGGTTTTAATCCGACTGAAAAATTTACGATTCTCTACGACGATCAAAGAATTCATCCATTTCTATGATCACTATTATCTAACCGTACCAAATTAATATAAGTATCCTAGAAAGTTTTATGCTTTTTCTAACATTTTAAAAATTCAGTGTAAGTTAGTATGTTACAAAATTACCTCAAGCCCTGAAACCCATTTAACCATTTAAAAAAAAACAAGTAGACTACTCCATGCCCTCTTTGAAACCCTACAACTTTTATGCGAAACATTTGTTTGCACCGCTAATCTGAAGATGTTACAGTGGATCGATTTAAACAGGACACCTTGTACATATGTATGTATATCCGATAATAACAAAAAGAAATCAATTTTGCAACAAAGAAATGTAGTACTTAACAAATTTCGATTGTAGTATAACAAAAGAGTTATTATTAACCGTTTGCGTACCACGAGCCACTTTCGCGCTCTTCAGTTTTTGTGTCGAAAAAACCCACGACATTTTTCCAATGTTGACAATTGAAGGAAGACTTTGTTAAGATATTTTATTAAGAATGCAGCAGATTTCTGTTTTATAATATGAAGTAATTCCAAATTAGGATACAAGCACGAGAAGATTGTTCTTGTTGTGCACTACATAAAATAAAACACCAACTTTAGCTTATTTTGAAATAAAATCTCAAGAGGGCGAAAGTGGCTTTTCGCTTTTTTCGAAGTAATTTTTTAAAACCCTCCCGGTATTCAAACGGTTAAAGGAGTGAAGAAATATTGTTTGGAAATACATTGTAATATATAGTGACTCTGAATCAAATTAAAAAAGTATAATCTCTTATTGAAGATTCCATATGTATTCGCACCTTATCTCGGAAGAATAACAGAATTTACGACGTGGAATTGTAACTGCACGATTTTCAACGAAGGTTCTTGCAGTACTCTATAACCATAGAGACGGTAATGTACATGTACGTATGCGATGTCTGATTGCGAGATAAGGAGTACCATAAATCCGAGATAAATACCATCTTACTGCTCGCTGTTTTACGATATCATGCTCTAAAACAACGAAGTTTTACATCTTATTTCGTAATAAATCTTACATTTTATTAGAACTCTCTGTGTATAGAATTTTCATAATTAAAATTTGATAACTAAAATGGTCCGTCTCTTGTATATCAAATAATTTAACCCCTTGCCCTACAATTTGTTTTGTCACTGCCTCTGCTATAATTCAGAATTTAATTACTAAACGAAGAATTGATCAGTGGTTCTTGATATATCGTATAATTTAACGTAATATTAATGTTAGAAAAACAATATTATCCCGTCGCGTTTCATTAATATTTCCAATTTAACCCTTTGCGGACGGAGACATTTTTGAATACTGAGAGATAACCATTTATTTGGTGATTCAAAATCGCCTTTTGATCAGAAAGTTAGATTATTGATATATAGAAAATATAAATTGCTGTTTGTGTGGTCATATTTCAATTTTTAAACTTTAACCGAGCATACAGGGGACGATAGAACATAATTAACCCATTCACTGCTAGAAAAACTAAGCACTAATAGTAGTAATATAATAGTAATATATACTATTTTTTAGTAATTATTACTAATAGTAATATAATAGTAGTAATAGTAATATACACAGTAATATTACCTTGCGTGTTAAAATTTGAGAAAACGACAGAAAGACTTTGGAACATTGGAACTAGAACATTGAACTTTAGAACACAAATTTAGTGAACCAAAAATATTATATCGACATCATACAAACTCGGCTATTATCGCTAACTCATTAATTCCAATTTATAGTGCAACCACGAGATTTCTCGTACTTAGCAGTGAATGGATTAAATACGTTCTCACCACATATATGCGTCGCTAGTCCTCAAAGGGTTAAAAGGTTTTCGCAAACTTGAAAGTTTCCTATCTCATTTGCCTCATGACGAGTGTCACACGTCATTGTATGGCAAGGGGTTAAAAATCCAAAAACCACTCTGTACCTTGAGCTCCCATGACTTTGTTACCCGTGTAAAAATCAAATTCAATATAACGCTCTTATATTATATAATGTGCGTAACATCGCCAACCGACGACGTAAGAAAAATTCTATTTTCAGCCCTCGAAACGACGACGAACAAAGAACGTGTACAAAGTAATCGGAATAAGGGTACTGCGTGCAAGCATTCATGATTCATATTACTCTCGGCTTTAGCCACGTGACCCCTTTTAAAGGGTTAATAAGAACCAGAGAGAAAGCAACGTCTCGTAAAACGATTTTGATGAAAGAAGACGAAGACGTATAGAAGTGACGTGAATTGACTAAAATAGGATCAATGTACGCGTTTTGATGTTGCATGGCAATTTGCAGCACTGAAATCGTTTGAAAGTTTTTATATTTTCAACTATATAAATTATGATGGCATAAAATTTTTTAAACTTGAAATTATTGGTTATGACGATATAAAAGTTACTTTTTCTGTACACTTTGTGGTTGCTAGCATAAAAGTGGATGATTTGAAAGATTCTATAATAATGAAATTTTTAAATATTCCTGTAGCAAACTTGACGGAAATTTTTATGAAGTGGGCGATTTAAATTTGCGTTTTTTGTAAGGAGGAAAGGAACAAGTACTTTGATATAAACTATACTTATACTTTGATTTAATGTCCCGATCAGACTGACCTTAAATCGCCTGTTTATTTTAATATTCTCATACATTCATCTCCTAACGTTTCTTTAAACTCTGACGTCGATGAATAATTACCATGGTACTTGATTCAACAACGTCTTCACGTTAGTAACTTATAATCATTATAACTAATTTGTCATGTCAATACTCATCAATTATTAATTAAGCTGTACACAATGCGTCATTCATCCTATTGAAAAAATCAACTTTTTCCAACAGTCTGCTTAATAAAAACAAGATATAAATTTCATTAAAGTATAAACACAAAGTCAAACAGTGGAAGCGTCGAGACAATTCCATTTTTCCAATCGTTAAATGAACAATGAACCGTGCAATTTATACATCGAACTCGTTTTAACCCTTAAATGCGCGATTTTATTTTTTTAATCAGAAAAAATGTTTTTAATGTCCATATATAGTTTAGATTGTAGGAAAAATATTAAAAAAATTCTTTTGAAAGAATTCAGCTTCTAAACTACCTAAAAATCCTTTGTTGCATTTATGCAACACTACGCGTTCCTAGGTAAGCAGATGTATGGGGAATTATTGACTCATGTAAATAGAATAAAAAAATATTTTAGTATCTAATTATAGTTCTATTTATTACGATAGTTATAAAAACAGTTATTTTCTCTATTATAACAAAGGCCGAGAAAAGTTATTCCAATATCACTTTTTTCCGCGCCGATGAAAACCCGTTAAAACTGACAAATAATTAAAACATTTGAAAGTTGGTGTCACTGCGCCTTTCAAAAATTTACAAAGTACATTATAGTCTATGACAAAGTTTGTTCAGAAACCGTAATCCGTTAAATTTTTTTTTTTATTCTCATAGAATTAGTATGTTGCAGAAATGCAACTCCGCGAATTTAAGGGTTAATAAATTGTTGCGTCGATCTTGTTACATTAATTCTTGCATTACAGTTACAAATTATTAACTAAAATTATATACCAATGTATAAAACAGTCTTCAGATTAATTGCAACCGTATTGAAATACTTCTTGCCGAGAGATTCTTTAAATGGCATCTACGTAATGACTCATCGTGTGATATTTTCATGCAACTGACGTAATACGTTGGCTGGAGCGGTTAATAAAACGACATGCGCTCCGGACAATACGTACAGCCGACCGTAACATTTTTTTCCATTTCCTCCTTTATCATACTGGCAATGCGATAAGAAAAACAGATCTAAAGAACCGTTCGCGGCGTCTCCACCTACCAGCACCGATTATATATACTTTACTTTGTTAAATACTTAAAGGGCAACGTCATCGATACCGCTCGGAAGCAGAATTTATAGTATTTCTTTCGTACAACGAAGAATGCGTATTCTTCATACGATAGCGATACTCAAGTGTTTCTTTTCTCCTTATTAGTACTTTCAAGGAGAATGGTGATTTTTCAGACATTACTGTTGGGTTTAACAAGTTCTATGATGTGACAGAGAATTTTTATAATTCTTTTTTATATGATGCGAAAATAAAGGTTTTATTTTTTTCAAACAATTAATTTGGAGTTATTGGGTACGCTATTAAGATAGAAATCGTAAGACAAGGAGGTAATTAGGAAAACTTGGCGCAAAGATGAGGAATTTGGAGTCGGACACACTGATTATGAGTTCGAACCCATTAAGACTGCAATTAAATTATTTTAATTGCAGAAAGTAATTCAAACGTTGCTGAACGATTTCATAAGTACTGCAATACGATCGAGAATTTGTATATTTTGAACCAAACGTATATTTATTTCTGCAATTAATTTGGAGTCATTGGGCACGCTGTCAAGATAGAAATCGTAAGACAAGGAGGTAAATTAGTAAACATTTTGCAAAGATGACTGAGGGATTTGGAGTCGACCACACTTATTGTGAATTCGAATGCATTAAGGCTACAATTAAATTCTTTTAATCACAGAAAGTACTTCAAACGTTGCTGAACGATTTCATAAGTACTGCAATACGACCGAGAATTTGTATAGTTTTGACCAAATGTATATTTGTTTCTGCAATTAATTTGGAGTCATTGGGTACGCTGTCAAGATAGAAATCGTAAGAGACAAGGAGGTAAATTAGAAAACATTTTGCAAAGATGATTGACGGATTTGGAGTGGGCCACACTGATTGTGAGTTCGAACCCATTAAGGCTGCAATTAAATTCTTCTAATCAGAGATAGTACTTCACACGTTAGTGAACGATTTATTAAGTACTGTATCGAGAATTTGTATATTTTTGACCAAATGTATGTTTGTTTCAGCAATTAATTTGGAGTTATAGCGTATTCTATCAAAATAGAAGTCGTAAGACAAGTGGAAAAATTGCTAAATTACGAAATATTTCCCAAGGTGACCAAGGTATTTGAAGTCTAATCACAATTCAAATACTTTTCCAAACACGAATAAATTTTCTTACTCCATTATTGTTATATTCGTATTATTATTGGAACTATGTCACTGTATTTCTCAGAGAGTAGCCATAGACAATATAGCAAAGCACAGTGTCATTGAATCTCTTCAGGTAGCTAAGTTAACAGACATGGTGGGCTTTTAGAGCGAGGATAATCTTCAGTATCTGTGAAAGTCAACGTAAAGAACCAGTCCCTCTCGCTATTTGCATAACAGTCATTGCCATTCGTTTCTGGTATAATCATGCGTGCCAGTAAAATCGTATTACCTGCACGAGCCACCAGTTTTGTCCTCTGTTACGTACAAAAGATGACGAAGCATCTGTGGGCTCGAAAGTGCTTTTGCATCAGCATTTCCCAAATTAGGTAAATCAAGCAGATACTCCGGAAATTTCCGTATGAAATTTTAGACAATTGATAATTTTACAATCCAAAGTAACGATATTCTTAATTGAAAACTGTTTTCGATTATTCCACTCACTCCTGGTATTAATATATTATTTTCATTTCAATAGGTTTTTCATTTAATAATTTTAATAATATTATATTTTCATTTAAATAACTAAGATTTTCTCAGTATAGTATCTTGTAACAGACATTAGATACTTTTAAAAAATATTCTCCGTGTAACTTGAATAATTCAAAAGTTGAAGATAGGTACTTTCTACTCATTTAACTGTAACACTCGCTACCTTGTTTTCTAATTGTATGCTTTTCCTGCTTTGAAATCGATATTCAACACTATGAATCAAATACTTCACTGTCCTAAATTCATCGAATTAAATATCCTACTTGCAAACATTATCCTACCGTGTGGACATGGTCACAAAGTATTTATCGATTCCTATCATACTTTCTCCGGTGTAAAGTCTATTCTACCTGTGAATCCTAGAAAAAGAGGCCCACAAAACCGGTAAGTAAAAGAATTGGTTTGAGAAACCCTGATCTATTTACATTCCGTCGCCTTTCTCTCTGTTCCAACCCTTTCTTTATTTTCAAGACGGAAGAATCTCTGATCGTGAGAAAACCAAAGCCCTCTTTCTGCCGCTTACCAGGTCATCCTCAAACTCGTCGTCGTCTGTATCAGAGTCCGAGCGGCCTCGCAGCTTTCGAACTTTCTTTTTCACCTCCTTCTTCACCACCCTCGTTATCACATTTTCCGGCTGCGTGCAATCGTGTTTCGTCGTTAGAAAAGTCATTAATCTATTAAACTCTACCAACTGGCCCATACCGGATCAACTATATACGATACGAGGTGATTGTGCTGGAAATTAGTGGCGCACTCTCAGATGATTTTCTTTTAAACTTATCCACTTTGTTCCAAGTTGATTAGTCAACTATTAACACCTAATTTATGATTGTTTAATTGATAATCATATAACAGTTATCTGTATATTAGGTAACTATTAATAATTAATTGAAACTAGGTAATCTTTAAGATTTAACTGATTACTATTCTGCAGTTAGGTGTGTAAAAGTAATTAGTTAACTATTAAAGGCTAATTTACAATTGTTATTAGATAATTATAATAGTTACTTATGTGTTAGGTAACTATTAATAATTAACTGAAACAAGGTAATTTTTAACATTTAACTGATTACTATTCTGCAGTTGGGTGTATAAAAATAATTAGTTAACTACGAAGAGCTAATTTACAATTGTTTAATTTATAATAGTTACTTATGTGTTAGGTAACTATTGATAATTAATTGAAACTAGGTAATTTTTAACATTTAACTGATTTCTATTCTGCAGTTAGGCGTATAAAAGTAATTAGTGAACTATTAAGAGCTAATTTACAATTGTCATCAGATAATTATAATAGTTACTTATGTGTTAGGTAACTATTGATAATTAATTGAAACTAGGTAATTTTTTACATTTAACTGATTACTATTCTGCAGTTGGGTGTATAAAAGTAATTAGTTAACTATTAAGGGCTAATTTACAATTGTTATCAGATAATTATAATAGTTACTTATGTGTTAGGTAACTATTAATAATTAAATGAAACTAGGTAGCTGTTTTAGTTAACTGATTACTATTCTGCAGTTGGGTGTATAAAAGTAATTAATTAACTATTAGAAATTGATTAAAATTGGGTAACATTTAATAGTTAACTAATTAGTATATTATTAGCTTGAGATTTTGCGTCACAAACGTCATAAAAATTGAAAAAGGTGCCACTGACTTCTCTTTCCTTGCACGATGTCAAAGATAACGGAAGGCGATCTATGAGGGAACTACTTGAGTACATACTATTTGTATTACATTACACGTTAACTATGACTAACTAGAAAGGCAGAATATAATCAATGTCACATTGTAATATTCATTAAATTCTATTTGCTGTGTGATTTAATGAATACAATGCGAACGAAATACTCGCTGCTATCGATAATCGCAGATAACATAATTATGTTATCTAATCTCTACTTCGTGATGGAAAATATGAAAATAAAACAATATAAAAGCACAAACCCTACTTAACAAAGAAGAATGCGCTCTAGTTCAATAGAATCAAAGGAATCCGGAATATTTCCTGTATAAATTAGTATCGCTTTGATTAATATCAAAGAGGAATCGTGAGCAAGATTCTTCCCACTGTTTTACTATAATTACTGATCCTTTATAGATTACTTTCGCGATGAATATAAATAGCATTCTGTTTACCAGTCCAAAGTTTCGAGTCAATTACTTTGTTGTTGCAAGTCTTAAAAGATTATTATACTTATTTATATCTTAAATTTAAAAATAAGTATAATAAGCAGACTGCGGATTTTTATGCATTTATGACAAATTAAATACGGCTAAAATATACAAAAAGGACATAATATAAAAATATATCTAAAATATCCCAAGTATGGTATTGGTTGTAATATTTATTGAGTGCAATAAATCCCTAGATAGGTTTCCCTGTCTCACCTGCATTTGTGAAACTCGAAATTTGCATAAAAATCCGCAGTCTAATAATAAGAATGAATTTCACAGCTAATTTATTAACCCTTTGAGGACTTGTGGTCTGAGGAAAAATCTGATTGCAAATTATTGGCGCATATACTCAAATTGAAGTCAAAAAATTGAAATATAACCGTTGAAATGTGTTTCTACAAATAGTAATTCACAATTTCTATACATTAATACTCTAACTTTCCGATAAAAAGGTAATTTTTGATCGCCAAGTTAATGATTATTCCCCAATACTAAAAAAAGTCTCCGTCCGCAAAGGGTTAATCTAGTAATTTACTTCATAAAAATCTTACAAATCTTCAAAATCTCACAATTAAATTACACCTCATAGAAACGAAAGATAAAAAACAACTTTAATTACAATATTTCCATACACTACAACACCGGTTATCCAAAAAAAATTAATGAAAATTCGCCAAACTAAATCATATTTAGAATCGACCAAAAGAAATCTTAATAAATTTTGAAGTCCGACGACTTCACTAGTTAAAAATTTCCCTAAGACCCTAACGTGTGTAGCTTCAAATAAAAGGCGTAAAACAATGAAAAACAAAGAATTCTCATCAAGTTTCGTAATATAATTTCTACACAATACAGCTAGATATTTCACTCTCGCAAATCACAATAATTACAGTGAACATTTCTCAATACACAATAATTCCATACACTACAATATCGGTTATCCAAAAAAAAATTAATCAAAATTCACCAAACTAAATCACATTTAGAATCGACCAAAAGAAATCTTAATAAATTTTGAAGTCCAAAGACTTCACTAGTTAAAACATTCCCTAAGACCCTAACGTGTGTAGCTTCAAATAAAAGGCGTAAAACAATGAAAAACAAAGAATTCTCATCAAGTTTCGTAATATAATTTCTACACAATACAGCTAGATATTCCACTCTCGCAAATCACAATAATTACAGTGAACATTTCTCAATACACAATAATTCCAAACAATACAACATCGGTTGTCCAAAATAAAATTAATCAAAATTCACCAAACTAAATCATATTTAGAATCGACCAAATGAAATCTTAATAAATTTTGAAGTCCGACGACTTCACTAGTTAAAAAATTCCCTAAGACCCTAACGTGTGTAGCTTCAAATAAAAGGCGTAAAACAATGAAAAACAAAGAATTCTCATCATGTTTCGTAATATCATTTCTACACAATACAGCTAGATATTCCACTCTCGCAAATCACAATAATTACAGTGAACATTTCTCAATACACATTACGAAATGCATACGAAGTAGAAGAAGAGGAATAAGAAAACTAGAAAACCATCCTCCCAGTCGGTTTTCCCCTATTTCAGCTGCTTTCCGGAAATTCGTCCATTCATTTCTATATTTAGCCACGACGAACATCACCTGACAACCACCTGCTGTCTCTCATTCCAAATTTTCCATTTCCTGCTTCAAACTACTTTTACGTATTTCCAGAATGTCATTGGAAGATCAAAAAAAAATTATTCGAGATACTATTTGTTTTGTACTTAATCATGAAAAAATCTCAAAGACGAGGGAAAACTATAAGAGACAATATAATCGCGACTGTGTCAAGGTGAAGGCGCGTCGACGACTTTAACCGGTCGGTGAAAGCAGATGAGATATTTACGTACTCGTAACTGTACTTCGGATCAAGTAACGGAGACCGGATTGATAAAATTCGTTTTAAAAAAAAATGTCTGTTACGATAACCCAGTCTTCTACGAATTTTCACAATGGGCCACGTGGATTCTGCTAAACAATGATATGATCTATTTGAAAGATAGTGTGCTGTTAAGGAAGTTGTCGTGGTACAATATTGTCAATAGTTTTTAGTCAATAGTAGCGACATGAACCATCATCTTTTTTTCAATACTGTACCCGTGAACACATTGCACATACAAATCTCATATATATGTATACACAAACACTATGAAACATTTTCACGTTTGCAATTCGGTAACTTCGCTTATAACCCACCTGTTGACACACTGCGCTTGTTTTTCCATAATTTTTAATTTTTGCATTATTATAACTCAAGAACAGGAAGGTCAATATATATTTTTTTTCTAATTCAGAACAAAAACATTTATGAATTGTTAGTTTTTTTACAGTTTCTGACTGTTAGTTTTTTTATTGGAATTAATAAAGTGGTACAACCATTACATAGCGCATATACTCTCCATGCTAATGACCCGAACTTTAATTAAGTTTATCTCGAATTAGAGGTGGTCAATCGATTTTAAATTTTAAGGATAATTGTATTATAATGTCCTTAATGAGTATTCTAAAATTTAGAATTTTCTGACACTATGCCCATCGCACAACTACCTTAATGGAAATTTCTTAATGTAATTTCACAAAACCCTCTATGGGTTCCCTGTGACTTTGAGATAACGCAAGAGAAGTCTAAGATTCTATTCTTCAGAGTCAAATTCTTAACTTTTGTCAAATATTATAATTTTGATTGTAAAGATCTTGCAATTTTTTACAATTAAATGTTTAAAATCGGGGGTAATTTATTGTTCAAAATTTAGGAGAAAAAATCAGAGTTGAGAAGGTATTAACCCTTTGACATAGAAATAAAATGAAATTTGACGCGTTCGAAAAATACTATTTAATTTGGCCCAACAATTGTGTGCAAGCGTAAAAATAATATTTTACTCTGAAATTTGCATTGTTTTGTAACATGTAAGCAGGCTGAATGGACAATAGTTAAGTAACATTATAAAATAATAAATTAATAGTTTTGTTAACGCAAGAGTGAACAAAATTGAATGAATAATTTAAAAATATGCTGTAGTGCAGTTTTTTACGTCTCGGAGACGTAAAAGTCTACAATGACACATGAAATGAATGACGTCTTCCAGACGTCATTGTATGTGAAGGGGTTAAATGTAGCAAAGAAAATGAAATATGTGAAAAACAATGCTTTGAGCGGCTGATTATTTTGTAATAAAGATAGAATTTTAATTAAGTCACTGTACAGTGGCAGAAATGAATAGAAAGATAAACTGATGTTATGAACCATTTAGTTCGATCTTTTAAACTTAACGTGGAAGAGATTGTTACATTTATCGAATAAAATGAAATCGGGGAAAAATACGGATGTTTGAAGGATTTATGTTTTCATAATAAGAATAACATTTTAACTGAATCACCGTATTCTATCTGCTCGCGGAAATAACTTTGAATTAATACACGTACGTTCTGGGAAAATGGAGGAAAGAATTGTTTCAATAATTCATTATCTCTATCTCCGTTACTCATTCGAATTACTAAGAATGGATTAATGTATCGTTTCAAATTTTAGGTAATCGAAATAACTTGGTGATTAATTTAATCAATTTTTCACAACTTCTAAAATGTAGTCGGAGCTAATAAATGTTCCGAATTCTCAGAATAGATTTATATTTGATACCGATAACTAATTTACTTGTTTACTTTCATTCATCAATATACGTCAATATTAATACAAACTTCTAAGAAGATAAAATTATTTCAAGTAATTGTATTACATTAGCCACAACTACTTCCTCAGAATTTGGAACTATTTTGCCTTCTTGGATATAAAATTCAGTGAAAGACAAAGAAGAAGATTCTTTGTTCAAATTTTCAGAAACAATGAGTAACAAAATGTACAAATTTGCAAGAGAACAGTCAATTGCAAAATATCCTACTGTAGTGAATGTACCAGATTGGAATGTCGATGACATCAATATTTGTCATCGACATCTTTTTCTCTGGATCATTCTTTATCCAGTTAATATAAATTATTAAGTATCAGATAAAAACAGCATCGAACAGTTACGATATCCTCGAAAACGAATCAAAGCGCGTTGTTAAACCGATAAAAAGATTAAGTCCGACGATTTTCAAGTTCCCTGAGAATTCTACAAAGTAACCCAAACTGTATAAAGTAACTTTTTACACGGTAACTTCAGAATCCGCATTCAAGGCCAACGATTTCCTGTAATTATTCGATAACAGACACACATTTCGTAATGCAACGGAAAACGGATATAATCTGTAAGTTATTCAATTCCCAATAAATAGATGCCGTATGCTAATTTAGTAATTAACAATTACTCTTGTAATTCAATGCACATAATTGCTTACGTCATTATATATGAGCACATGTGTACAATCACGCGGTAGAAATTTGAATTTTTAAATTTCCCAGCTGACTTACAGCTTGAGAAAAAAAAAACTGTTTCCATTAAACATTCATAAAGAATTTACATCAACGTTCCGAATTTCAACATCTCAGGATCTCTAAATTTTCAAATTCAAATTGTCAAAATTATCAAAACTGTCCCGGTTTTAATAAACGTTAAAATGTTTCAAAAATTTATCAAAGTTAATCCTTTGCGGTCCGAATTAATTTGATAATTTTGTTCTCAGCAAAGTAAAATTAATTTCCCACCATTTTCTATTATTGGTTATTTATTTTTGTGAATGATACTAATAACTAGACTGCGGATGTTTATGCAAATTTCGAGTTTCACAAATGCAGGTGAGACAGGAAAACCTATCTAGGGATTTATTGCACTTAATAAATATTACAACAAATACCGTACTTTGGATACTTTAGATATATTTTTATATTATGTTCGTTTTGTATATTTTAGCCGTATTTAATTTGTCATAAATGCATAAAAATCCGCAGTCTACTAATAACTATAGGTATTGACGGGTATTTAGGTGATATTACAAAATTATTATGAAATTAGAAAGTTAATATTAATTTGTCAGAAAATAAAATCATGTAAAAAGTTCTGTCGAGTACTGCTCGACATAGGACCGCAAAGGGTTAAAATTATAAAGGAAGTGTTCCAAGGAGTACTGAATACCTAATCGCATGTTAACACTAGATTTATAGATGTTGAAACACCTATTTTTCTAAAGTGTGCCAGTTTGACTTATACAACAGAACTGAAGTTTTTTTGCAAAGAAAATACTTCCAAATCAATTTAAATAAAAGATTTATTATAAAAAAATTAACCAACCAATATATTATATAGTAATCAAATTTTGAATGAGCCAAATTGGCTCTGTAAATCTAGTGTTAATATTTCCTACCACTTATTTTACAAAGTAGTATTTCAAAGAACATAAAAACAGCTAATGAATATTTTAATTATCCAAATATCAAAGATTGCTAAAAAAAATATATTTAGTGCAAAAGAAATGGACAGAGGACATGATTGAAATATTCAGTCTTCTTTATATTTCAGTAAAGCGCAGAATGCTTCGATGCCAATGGAATATATTGTTTCATGCTTTCGACTTCGATTTCTTTGGTCGTTGCGCCGAAGACCTACAGTTTTAGGTTGGTTGTCATTGAGATCATGGTACAAATATCATGTAGTAAAATATTTCTACTATTCTGTTTAAACTACGATAATAATTTCATTGATAATCTACAACTTTGCGTGGTTATCGGACTATTCGACCTGCTGTATATTTGTAATACACGTGTACGCGTAAAATACATGTCAGGTAGAAAAAAAATTTTCACAGAGACGACAGGCAGGAAGTTGAAAATTAGCTCCCCTATTTACAAAGTCGGGTTTTTGTTCCCATTGTCGCGACTTTTCGACCGTAAAATTGGAGCACTGCATCAGCGCTCTCTGATATTTTTCGTATGCAAAAGAAGCGCGAGTTCTTTGACACTAAAATTATTAAAGCACTTTCCGTTTAGGCGCTTTATTAGAAAATATATCTTTCTATTTGTTTTAACAGACTACATTCATTTTTGATAAAATGATCTATTTTATACTTAACTCCACTAATTGTGGCTCGGTTAGGCGCGACAACGTAGCTTAGGTAAAAAACTAATTGTTCATTTTCATTGATCAGCGTCAACATAAACGAAAAGTCAACGTCCGGTCCCTAAGGACCGATGTGGCGCTTAACGTGTTAACCAGTTTTGCTGTGTTTGACGAGTATACTCGTCATGCGTGAAACCTACCACTGGTTATTTAAATTGTAATTTTCACGAAAACTAAAATATATTCGTAAATCTCAAGATGTTTGGAATATTTTTGACGCTATGTCGAAATAAAACGAATAACTAAAGGATATAAATAATTTGAAATAGATTTATGCTCATCTCTTGATTTTCGTGACACAAAATTCAAAAGAATTTTCGCCACTGTTAACTGGTTAATCGTCGTACCCTCCTCGGGTGAAATTTTTCCTAATCTTCACTACCATAGAGAAATATCTCCATCTGGTAATCATAATCCATCTATTGTTCCTCCGGAAACTGGAGAATTATTTGTAACAAAAATAGGAACCCGTCAATTCGACAGCTTACGTAAATCTAGTGTTAAATATAGTACATATAATGCCGGTAGGTTTAGTGTTAACACTAAAACTACCGGTATTAAATCTGAAGTACCTTGAAACAAGAAGAATTAAGAAAATTTATGTTTTATAGGGTGGATATGAAATATCTATTCCAAGACAACAGTAAAATTGAAGAATTTATGAGAAAAATTGAGAACCAGTCATTTTGATTTCCTTGGTAATTCTAGTGTTAACCCCTTGCCCTACAATGACGAATGATACTCGTGATGAGATATTAGGTATAGGAAATTTTCAAATTTTGCAATACCTATCAAACTAAAAATATTAATGAAATGCGATGCGATAATATTATTTCTACAATATTAATATTACATTAAATTATGCGACTGATCAATTTTTATTTTAGCAATTAAATTCTCAACTATAGTGGAGGCTGTCACAAAACAAATCGTAAGACAAGGGGTTAAATAAAACTCTGCAAATGCGAAAGCCACGTAAAGATACCTCATAACTTCATGTAGTTTAACTTGAAATGTAGTATAACGGATTATAAATTAATGTTAATTAAAGCGTAAACAGAAAATGGGTGACACATCACTCGAGGACGTTTTGTGTCACTATTTTTGAGGAATGTACGAGGTTTAGACTACTCGCTGCTGTTCAACGTTGTAAGCATAAGTCAAAGAAGCAGAATTGAGCAGCGTCTACTATGATTTACTAATTTAAAGCTACAAATGTACAACCAGCCATCCTACCTTCTTATAGAGCTTTATCCATGTCAGGTCGCCCTTATTGTCGGTGTATTGAAGTCCAAAGAACCATACTTCACGTAGTCCGATCGTTTTCACAACCTGATCGAAAAGTTGCTTCCCCGTGGTCGTCTGCTGGATGGCGAACTCCAGCTCGGCGTCCATCGTCGTCACCCTCACGTTCATCTTCGAAAGTACATGGAAAAAGGAGAATGTATTGGGTTGTTCGGAAAGTAATTTCGTTTTTTTCGATGAGAATAAAAGACGATTTTCTTGTAGTCCATAAATATGTCACTGAATTATATATTCTCCATTTTGTTCTAATACCTTTTGTCATCTTTCTGTCAGTAGTATGATGCGACGTTCATAAAAGTTTTGATCTTTGCTGGGAAAAAAATCAAAGCCTTTTTTGACGTCCTCATTCGAAGTAAAGGTTTTGCCGTTTAAAAAATTTTGCAATCCAGTTTTGGCACTGGCGTTATGTTAATGCATCTTTCCCATAAAAATCGAATAATTTTTTTCTTGCTTGAACAGCATTTTTACCGTTTCGATAGTAAAGAAGTCAAATATGGCGAAAATGCTGCTTTCGACTTTCCATCTTTAACACTAGAACTACCGGCGTCAAATCCAACATATTTTAATAAATTAAATAAGTACTTTAAAAAAGGGGGAATCAAGCGGCGGAAAATTTGATCGATTGGGTGATTTATGTTTATTGATATAGATGTAAAATATTTAGTCAATGACTCTTATATAAACTTGGAAAATTTTTTGAAAAAATTGTGTACCAGTCATTTTGACTGGTCTGGTAGTTCTAGTGTTAATAGAGCACCAAAGAAAAACTATTGTTTAGAATCAAACAAATTTTTTCACAAACAAGCGTTGCCATATCAACTTTCAAAATATATAATAGCAATGCGAATTAAGTGTGAAGTTAATTGTGAAAAAATATAATTATGTCCTCCGTCAGGAAAAAACGAAATTACTTTCCGAACAACGTAATAGATAAAGGAATATACGTGAGTATCATGCGGTGCTTGAAATAAGTTTGCGAAAAAAGATTCAAAAGTAAATCGAGACTGATCGTTTTGTGGGATGAACACGACTTTTTTCAGGTGTTTTTTTTTTCGAATTTTAGATATCTGTTAATAGGTCATATACACAGATCGTATGGTGTAATGAAAGAACATAGACTGTGGTGAATGTGTGGTAAAGAGTGAAGCTGGCAATTAGTGGGACCAATTTTGAATCTCCCTTGTCAACTTTGAGAATTTTTTTGTGAATTAATGTTTCATGTATTGTAGCTTCTTTTTTATGATCGAATTATATAACGAAGGAACTAGAAGTATGATGACTATAATAGTAAATGTTGAGATTTGTAATTAGTAAATCGAGTTCAAATTCTTCTCTGTCGACTTAACACTTTACCGACCGGTATTTTTTAAACATCCTACCCCTTCTGACCGATCACTTGACCACAAATACTTTCTTGATACAGACATCTATTCGAAAATTACAAATTCTCGTTACTGAGTCCTTAACACAGGTAACCGCAATCATAAATGATAATTTATTAATTGGAGAGGCAGCCAATTAATAAGTTAAAAGTTCAAAGTCCTTGAGTCCGAAAAGCCTATTAATAGGCTTCTGGTCGGTAAAATTGTTAAGAAATTTTTTGTAAATTATTATTTGATGTATCATAGCTTCTTTTTTATGATGGAATTGTGTGACGAAAGAACTAGAGCTATGATTTGTATGAAGGTAATAGCCATGAAATTCGCAATTAGTGGGACCAAGTTCACATCCTCCCCCGCCAATTTTGAGAATTTCTTCGAAATTATTAACTAACTAGCTGAAAGTTCCCGTGCTTCGCTACGATTTAATCGAAACTAAAAAAAAAACCTTAAAATTTCGAATTTTGAAAAATCCTTTCTTAGTGGGTGCTAATACCCTAGAAGGAACGCTCATGCAAAATTTCAAGTTTTTAGGTCAAGTATTTTCGGCTCTGCGTTGATGAGCTTGGCCCATACTTTAACCCCCCAAAACCCCCCCTAAAATTTCGAATTTTTCAAAACCCTTTCTTATTGAGCACCTAAGACCCAAGGGGAAGGTATGTTCCAAATTTCATTGCAATCCGTTCTGTGGTTTTTGAGATTTCGTGATGAGTGAGTGAGTGAGTGAGTCAGTCAGTGGTATTTGAGCTTTATATAATAGATATATCACTGTTTCTTTTTAATGGCAGAATCACATAAAGAAGAAACTAAAGCAACGATGAGCACAAAGATGAAGGTTGAAACTCGCAATTAATGGAATCGAGTTCACATATTTCCCGTCAACATTGAGAAACTTTCTCTAAACTATTATTTAATATATCATAATTTCTTTTTAACGGTCGGATCAAGTTACGAAGGAACTAAATCAGATACATCGAGTCCCACAAGACTTCTCTTCATCACCTCACGATATATGATACGTGGACTAACCGTGCCACACGGTAGAGAGAAGGACGCCGTTCGTTTCAACCGTCAGTTTCTCTTACTCGCAACGACATATCCGCGAAAAAAAAGGACAAGAGAATCAAAGTAACAAATAACCATAACTAAAAAGAACACTATTTTCTTATAATAAAATAAGTAGAACAAAGAAGAACGCAGAGAAATGTAAAACGCCACCGAAAAACGCTTACCATTTTGGCACCGGCAACCATGGCTGCGAGGATACGCTAAACTTCGAACCGAACTCGAGGGATGTAAGACAAACTATCGAATACCGAAGGAATCCACTTAGTTTCTACACACGACACGATCCAACACGAATGACCTCTACGGTACACTGTAAACTTTTTGAAACGAGTTGTTCGAAATACGTAACCACTCTCGATAAATGCAAAATTCGACTGAGCGGCCGTCGGCTTTTGCCGGTCTCGGGTCGGACAATGGGCAAAAGGGGCAAGTGCAGCCGGCAGCGTCTTCCCTCCTACTCTTGCTCCACGTACGGTGCACCGTTTCCCTCTCTCACTTTAAACTGTACGTTCGAGTTTCGAGAGGAAACGAGAGAGACTCGAAGTGGTCACGTGATGAAGCCGGTGCGCGAAGCCGCAACCAATCAGAGCTAAGCAGAGATACCGGGTGTACGAAAGCAAACGGATTTTCGTTGAGAATTAATCGTCTTCTCTAATGCTACTGACATTTTTGCAGTGACTACTTCGAAGTATATAAGAACAAGTCAGTGATCGATACAATAAATTTCATTAATACCCTGTGTGGAGAATTTCTTTAATGTTGGGAAATAATCTTTTATTTGGCAGTTGAAAGCCACCTTTTCATCAGGAAGTTAACGTGTTAATGTGGACAAATTGTAAATTAGTTCTAGCGTTGTTATATTACAACGGATACATTTCAATTTTTCAACTCTAAGCGTGTATATATGTGTGTATGTATAAGCGTGGATGAACTATGATCAGATTTTTTCTCTGGCTACGCATATGTACGCAGAGGGACGTTAATGTCATGGGGGTCACCGGTAACCGGCGCTATAGAGTTTACTATAACTTCGTATAACTCTTAAATTATGATACTAATGAATTTTCTAATGTGTTTAGTAACTATTTTTAACTTTAACAAATTAACGAAATAAAGGTGGTATTTGAAGAGTCTAAAATGTTGTCAAAAGTAATTTGCGTATGGTTCACATTCTTTACATTATCAGTCGTATGAGTAAATGAGTTTCTATTTTCGGAAATAGTATTGAAAAGTGGAAGATCCTTTACGCATGCGCACATGCAGTAGTTATAGAGTGTAATTAGTTCCGAAAAAGTTCATATACAATTACACCTTATATTCGTACAATTATCGTTATCGCTTTAGTTTTAAACGCGCTTACGAGAAAAGCCGAACTATTGCGATGTACGACTAATAAAGTTATTGAGTAAACATAATGGAATTTCTTTTATTTAATTAGTTCTAACAAGAATCGAAAAATAGCTACGATAATTGCACGAAATATTACTTTAACAGTATACTATCTTTATATTATTCTCGAACAATAGTAATAAATAGAATTGTTTTTTTTTATATCGACGAATTATAATTCGTAATACGTACCGATTTCGGCATTGTGACTGCTTTATTTGTTGCTCGTATCAAATAGAAGTACTACTTTCCTGAAACAGAAATGAAAAATGTTTATGTAACGCTTTGTTTCTTAAGTATTTCAATCACCTAATGACGATCTTTCGTCGGCATAGAAGTATACATCGATTAAAAATGCAAAGTAACATCCTCATACTTTTTATGTATTGCATAACACAAACACATGAATTTGCAAAAATAAAGTTGCAAAGTCATAAATACTGTAAAAAGATTACGATTTTATTAAACGACGGTGCAAATTTACAAAATTAACATTGAAACAACAGCTAAGAAAAGTATACATCCTTGAACGATAACTATTAACATCCTTAAAAATCATTTTATAACTAATATGAAGTTAACTAATATAAAACCGAATCGCATATTTACGAATATGGACCTAACGCAGATCAACATCCGATTAAACAAGTGAAGTTTCACGTGTTATACCCCACCCTATGTAAAAATATGTATCATAACTGATAAATTTACATTTAAGGCTCATTTCCAACGTTTCTCTATTCAAAACATTAAAATTTAGCATATCAACCTATTATTCGAAAGCGAAAAACACTAAATGCAAATAAAATACAATTTAACAACTCTCCACAGTCCAAGCGTTAATTCTACCATAATTACACTATTATGTATAATACATAAAATATGAAATTATTTACTGAAAATTACTAATCATTTTATAGTCGTATAAATGACCCCGATATTAATACAATTTAGTTTGAAATAATGTTGAATGTTAATAAACAAATAAGTAGCACGTATGTCCAGAGAGTCGCATACAAGTCTCCATATTGGAAGAAGAGACAGGTTATAATGCAAATCCGCGTGACCGACATCCGCCGACAGTGAGGAGTGCCTACATACACTGTTGTCTAGCATTCCCCTTTTATCTAGGACCATCACGTCCGTTGAACCGACGGTATCACTAACTTTTGTCTGTAACGGTGAAAAAAAACAAACTATCCTCAACGTATCCGTTTAATTTTTCGCGAAAGCAAAGAGATAGACAGCTTCTATTAATAAAGTCACCATTTCCGTCTACTACGTGCAAAGTCCGAAATATCCAACAGCCAAATCTGTTTTTAAGTGAACGTTTGATGTTTTCCTACTGTCGCGTTAAGTCGGAGCTTTATATATCTGGGCAAATCGATATATATCACAAATCAAATCGATATATATATATATTTGTAAATACCTGATACGCGTTTACGTATCAGGTTTAGGGTACATAGCGACACATCTACGCTGGGAAAGAGAGAACAAAGTATAAAAAACGTAAACACGTTTTGCACCTCATGTTAGAAATTTCCCCGATGGAATGAACGAGCACGAGAATGTCACAATACAAAGAGACTTTAAGATGTTTCGAAATGTCCCCCACAAGGTCGCCCATTGACGCGGATATTTGCGTATTTCGGCGGTAAATTGTAACTCAATTGTATACTTGAATTTCGAATATATCATATTTCACTATGTGCAATGTGTCGATGAATTATTTTAATATCAATTTAGATAAGATCTGAACGTGGAACAGTTGGAAGCATATCAATTGTATAATGTGGTTAGCATGGCTTATCAAACTTCAATTACTGGGAAATCTGAAAATAATATTACTTTACAGATGTGAATATAAGTTACGGAAAATATCGCGTGTGGTTGCCGTGGTAGCTAAAAACGCGTAGGATTCATAGAAATGCAAGAACATATCTCACATTTTCTGTATCTATTTGACTAAAACGACTACTCGATTGGAAATTACTCAGAAAAGTATTATATTCTTCAGGCTCACGATCAACGTAATATTTAGAATTCACTTTGAAGTAAAACAAAATGAAACCAATGAGGTTACTCTCTTCAATTAAATATTAACAATTATCATTTTACCAGTCGACGTTATACTTCTTTCCCCACGTTCGCTACCTCATAAAAGAAAAATTCTGATATGTGCTCTTTAGTAAGCGAAATCATAAAATAAACTTATTATTTGCTAATAAATGAAGACCAAATATAAAATGAGAACGTCAAATAAATCATTATCTACATGGAAACTAAAAACTATCCGAAGACGCTCGGAGAAGAATGAATCCGCCGTTTGAAGTAACCTTTATGTAGGTTAGTAACCAAGAGGTTAATTCTTCAAGAAGAAAAAAAAAGAAAGCAAACAAGTATATCCTTTTATATCCGTATAACAATATTGAAACAACGTATAATTCAATATTAAGTGGAAAAGAAAAATCTATTTTATCCATAATTTGTAAAATTACAGTCCAACATCTACTAGCCTCTAAACAATAATTCACAAAGTAAAACTTACTTTATCGTGTTTATAAGATATGTGTCCTGTAACACGTGTGCCACACATTCACGGTAGGCCGGTGGCACTTGCACTTGCACTATAACCGCGGTAGGGAACGACAGGAAATCGTGTGATCCACACCCAAAAATCCCGTCACGTTCATACAATACTGACACCTCACTGATAATATGGCTGCCGCCCGCCCGCCCGCTCGCCCTCACAATCTTCTTGCGATGGGGTGGGGCAAATCATAGGTTATAAATTGAATATAGATAGGAAAATTCTCTAATACAAGAGTCAATTAATTATTAGAAATTATTTCAACACGTTAAATAGATTGTTTCATTGACTACTTCATGTTTTCTTTATAATTTTGTAACGATTAAATATTATTTCATGTATATGATACTCGGGTATTGTCGAAATGGTTGTGGATTTATGTTTGATCATTTCACTAGAATATACTAGATAATGTAGCGCGGGATTCTTTGATTTTTCGTGATGTTGAGCATCAAATTATATTAATTTTTGATGGATTTTAAAGAGTGTGATATTGTGGAATATATTTTGAGTAGTAGTAGAAGTTCGTGAAGATAGAAATATAGGAAATCTTTTGTAATTTGGATTTAAATGTAATGAGGATTTAGAGATGTTAGAGCTGATTAGAGCTTTCGTTTAATGACGAAATCTATAACTTTATGCTTACGTCTTGTACGTGTATAGCGGAAAATTTGATAATTAATTGATAATATATAGCTGGTTGTTTAGTTTTTGAAATATTCTTTTCGTTTTAATCGCTAATGAATGGACGATGATTTTTAACCCATGCTATCCAATTTTATTCGGCTGTTTTGTGTGCGTTAAATATTAAATGGCTACTTTTGTTCTTAGGTTACTTCTCGCTACTATCTATCATCTTTGCGAAGTTAAGTAAAATTCAGAATAAAATAATATTATTACGGCACTGTGCACCACATTTTGTCATTCTTAAGAACTGCTATTCGTTGGTTACTTATTGCATCGACAGGTTATACGGATTACACGTATGAAACAAAAATCAAATTCAACAGTTCACCTTACTCTCGATAACACTTTATTTTAAGTAATCGAGAAAACTGTATCAAAAAAGAAATGTAAGTAAATACTGTAATTATGATAATAACATGTCATTTAATAAAAATCTCTTTTCGCTGTCCGGTAAAGCAAAATTCGATGCATTCTGCATTCTAGTTCATACTTTGATTGTTAAAAGATCATCTTACAGTTCATCGGATATTCACATGTATTCGAAGCATTGTAATTTCTGATCGTTTTCCTTAACCTAACCCAATAAAATGTTATCGATAATTATAATGATAGAACGAATAGGTATAATAAAGAGATATCCATCAAATATACATGCATAGTAATATTTACGCAACGTCATTCTTGGTTTCAAAAATTTAACTTCTTTCAAATTTCAACCATGATCAAATTTCAAGTTAATTTCTTGAATTCAATTTTATAGAGTTACTTCGACGAAATTATGTATATAGAATATGTCTTGAATAAATGGTTAAATAATGCACATTATCTATGATGAGTATCTAAGAGAGACATGTATTATTTAAGTTATTATCATACGTTTTTATTGATACTGTATCTGAATATGTATGAAAGAATTATAAAGAACGTTATTTTTAGGACATATCACAACTTTTTCATAAATAGCATGTCCCATCCACACCTCTGATGCTTTCACTATGAGAGAAACAGAAAAATATGGTTAGTCACTGATTCCAGTTCATTTAAGAAAGTTGTCCCTATTGGTATTTTTGTTAGAAAATTGTCAAAAGTATGTATAATTTTTTAGGCATGTATGTTACTTTTCAGAAATGAATAAATTATGTTTAATATGTTGAATAATTATGTCCCTTGACATTTGTTTAAAATCATCATACTTTTAATACAAAGAGTGCAAAGTAGTATGTAACAAACTAGAGCATGTTACTGTAAATATTTCGTTTTTATATATTTTACTATGATGCAATCTATGATTCAAATATTACTGAGTCACATATCAATTATATATTCTTAAGTCAAAGTTATACGCAAGTTTTAAGAGCATTGTTCAAATTAATAAGACTATACTTCATGTGTTAAAAATTGTAATTACATTAATTTCCTGGTTCTCATTACTTCTAAATGTATTTTCACTTGTTTTGGACAATAAAAGTACTTTATTTCAAATATGTATCATAGTAATATTGTTTAAAACTGCATCTGCGTCCTCATTGAAAACATATTACTACCTGAAATTAATATTAAGACACTTTACCTATATTTATAGGCCAGTTGGAATAAAAAGCGCCGTGTGGCTCATGAGCCAACAGTAGCAGTTGAATGTTGCTTACTCGCAACTCAGGAAAAAATGTTTTGTTGGGGTAGTACTATAAATGGGGAACTGGGTTTGGGTGGTATAGAGGATGAAAATATTTTAGTTCCTCGCGAAGTGGACTTTGAGAAGGCTACAGAGATCGTGCAAAGTAAGAGTCTAATTCTTTAATATATTATACAATGTAACTATTTTAATAACTAAAATAGTTCTCTGTAAAACTACTATTTAAACATTATGGTTGTGCAGTTGCATGTGGTGAAAATTACACAGTAGTTGTAACACAAAATGGTCAAGTATATTCATGTGGGAATAATGATTATGGTCAACTCGGACATAATAAAGGAAGAAGAAGATTACGTAAGTATAATGATAAGAGATGTTGCTCACTGAACTAAATCTACCATGTATTGATACTATTTTTTCATCCACAGAACTGATACCAAGTTTGGATGTATTTGTGTTTAAAAGAGTAGCATGTGGGGCACACCATACATTAGCAATAAACGAATGGGGCCAGCTATTTAGCTGGGGATGTAATAAAGAGGGTCAACTAGGTAATAAAGCTATTGTAATAGATCTATAGCTTATGCAATTTGAAATCCCTTTTCAATAATACAAATGTTGCATAATTAATTCTAGGCCTAAATTCCAAAAACACTATTGAATATACACCTCATATGGTAAAAGTACTAGGTACAAGTGTAATTGTGCAAGTAGCTTGTGGTATAAAGCATGTACTTGCATTAACAAATAATGGAGAATTATACACTTGGGGTTCTAATAACGATGGACAACTTGGTTTAGGCAGTGATGTGAAATATGAATCAAAACCTAAACTTGTAAATAGCCTAGCAGCTGTACCAATTGCCTTCATTGCATGTGGTGGATATCACAGCATAGTTATCACAAAGTCAGGTAATGTGTATGAAGAAGTAACATCTTTTTTGTCTTTTGAAAAAATTGATTACAATATTTTTTAGGAGCTGTATTTGGTTGGGGAAAGAATTCATTCGGTCAGTTAGGTTTAAATAATACCCAAAGCAGAAATCTTCCATGTCAATTAAGAACATTACGAAATGCAAAAGTCTGTTATGCAGCATGTGGTGAAGAATTTTCTGTATTTTTAACACTTGTAAGATTTTCATTTCTACCCTTGCTAGGTTTTTTCCGAAGTATATCTCACACATTATTTTAGGATGGTGGAGTATTTACTTGTGGTGCAGGAATGTATGGTCAATTAGGTCATGGAAGTAATGCAAATGAAATATTACCTCGACAAGTTATGGAGCTCATGGGGAGTACAGTTACACAGGTAAATTGTAGTATTCAATCATTTCATAATGTGTACTCTTTTTGGTATGCAATGTGCTCATTTTTCAGGTATCTTGTGGGAGAAGTCACACACTGGCATTAGTACCATCTCGGGGTAGAGTTTACGCATGGGGTTTAGGTGGGGCCGGGCAATTAGGTAATCGCATAGCACAAAGTGTTTCCACCCCGCAAGTAGTACATGGTCCTTGGGTTTCACCAAATGGCTCAGCAATGATCGATTTGGGGCCACAACTCAGTCCTCATACAACTGATTGTATTGTTAAGTGTATTTTTACTGGAGGAGATCACTGTTTTGTTACAGTCGGACCAAGAAAAGTAAATATTTGAATTACAGTCACCTGATTTAGAATAGTTGTAATTTGATCCAGTGTTCGTGATTGCATGTCTATACACGTGGTAATAACAGTTACATACTGAGATTTTACATTGTATTTTCTGCAGGACAATATCCAACCAGATGACCATAGAACATTAGCTTCCTCTTATCAAATTCTTACAGTAACTGAATCACAGCTAGAAACATGTCAGAGAGTACCATCGGGATCACCAATCGATCATGAACTTATGACGTGAGTAGAAAAGTTAGTACCTAAGGCTATTCCTGATACGTGTATTGTAATTCATTTTTAAACTTTTCTCGTTATAAAACCATGACGTATATTATTGTATTTTAATTATTTTAAAGAACATTTTGTAATTATTTTCGTCATGAAATTGATAACATTCATAAATTATATTTCTACGTAATAAATGAATATAAAAGTATGCTTTTTGTAGGTATTTAGAAACAGTGTTCAAGAGCCAAGCATGCATAAACGGATCCTTTTTACTTAAAAATGAAGCACACTTCGGATGTTCAAGTAAACACCACGGTATAGACCTTGAACAAGCAAGTAGACTATTTGGAATTATTTCAGAATTGAATAATAACACTATCCAAGAACTGGTACGTGAGAATGTATATACTACTGGGTATGAATAAATGCTATTTGTAATTACGATAATTATTAACGATGAAATAATTCTATTCCAGATATTTACTTGCATATCAGAGAATTTAATACCTTCATTTGTTTCATCTCCACCGGACGTAGAATCTTTAAGAGTTTATATAACATTACCTTTGTATCACGGTTTTGCAAATCCTGCTAACTGTAAATCATTGCATAAGCCATTTTGTACAGCGGTTTTAAATTTAAAGGCAGAAGCTCTTAAAGTCATACTTAAATGGTGGAGCAAAACACCAGCTTATTACTTTGAAAGATTAGTTAGGATTCACAAATCTATTGTTTTACAATACGTAAAACAACTTAAACTAAATAAGGTAATTATTTCGATTAGAATTACATATCGTTTATTTGTCAAGATGGAAGATATATATCTTCATAACACGACATATTACTTTCTTATAGCATATATCATGGGATACGACACTTGATGTTGTTTTGGGTATATTACGATTATTATATAAAGTGAATTACGAAAGTGACGAAGGGAATAAAGTTGCTTATGCTACATTTCATTTACCGGAGCTAGTAGAATATATTGATATCAGAGACGACTATATCAGATGGCTAACAGAGAAATACCAATATCATGTACAGTGATTTTTAGTTATTTTGGATTTTTCTGAGCCACCTGTACTATTATAATCAAATCTTTTTCTTCTTCTAGTTTAAAAAAATATACCTTTGTGATTATCCTTTTCTTTTTGATGCTCATGCTAAGACCATACTTCTGGAAACGGATCAAGCAATACAGGTATAATCCTAATTTGTCTTTTCCTCTACATATTTTTACATATCTTACAATATATCCTTTATTTTCCGTTAGATGCAATCAGCTATGAACGAGGCAAGAACGCGAGCTGCCACAGATTTGTTTTTCAATCCTTTCTCTGAAAATAATATGGATACACGCCATAATAATCAATTTGTTATACTAAATGTATCGCGTGAAAATATAGTTGCGGATACTTTAATGGAATTGTCTCACTACGATTCGACTGATTTGAAAAAGCCACTGAGAGTATGTGCAATATTTTAATAAAAGTTTTGAACATGTTAATTACTAAATTATACCGAAGGAATTATATTATACAGGTGAAATTTCATGGCGAAGAAGCAGAAGATGCTGGCGGAGTTAAAAAAGAATTTTTTATGCTTTTGTTAAAAGAAATTCTGGACCCAAAATACGGTATGTTCAAACAATACGAGGAAACAAGGACTATTTGGTTCACCGAGGATTCATTTGAAGATGAAGTTATGTACTTTCTGATTGGCGTTCTCTGTGGACTAGTGATTTACAACTTTATTATTATTGATTTGCCATTCCCGTTAGCTTTGTATAAAAAATTACTGCGGGAACCAGTTGGATTAATTGATATTAAAGAACTATCACCCGTTCTTGCTAGGTAAGTTGTATTCTGCAATATTTCACAATTTCATTTGTCGACGAGAAATATATTTTCCTCAATTGAATATTAAAATAAATAGCATTTAACACGTTGAACGTCACTGGTACTTCGCTAGTTTCGTCATTTCTACTGAACTAAAACCTTTTCTATTAAAATCAGATCTTTATAAAACAGAAACTTTAAAGACACTTTTAGATTGATATTTAACAGACCTCTATCTTTTTAACACCAATATTGAGATATCCAATATGTTCGAAAATTCATAAGTATTGCAATTTAAAACTTACATCAAGTTTCATTGAATTAAATAGTACCGGTCACCGGTGACCCCCATGGCAGTCAACGTATTAAATAGAGTAAGAAATATTTAAGAAAATTACTTATGCTTGAAAACTTCCTAGGAGTATGCAAAGTATACTTGACTATGAAGAATCAGATTTTGAAGAAGTGTTTTCATTGAATTTCGAAGTATCTCGAGAAGCATATGGCGAAGAAAAAATACATGAATTAATCCCAGACGGTAGTAAAGTTCCTGTCACATTAAAAAATAAGTATGTATATATAATAAAGTATCACTTGACGAAATCACTCAATAAATTAACAAACACTTATTATTGTAGGAAACAATTTGTAGATCTGTACGTAGATTATGTCCTTAACAAATCAGTAGAGTCTCACTTTCAAGAATTTGGCAAGGGTTTTCATAAAGTCTGCGGTGGCCGAGTGTTAGAATTATTTCACAGTCACGAGTTAATGGCTGTGGTAGTTGGAAATGAAAATTACGATTGGGAGGAATTAGAGAAGAATGCAATGTATAAAAATGGTTATTCGAAAAATGACCCAACGATTGTATTTTTCTGGCAAGTCTTTCGTGAGTTAACATTAGAGGAGAAGAAAAAGTTTTTATTATTTTTAACAGGCAGCGACAGAATACCTATACAGGGTATGAAGGCTATTAAGGTCAGTTAAGGAATTTCCCGTAATAAATTTCAGTTATATAAAAGTAAAATTAATTTCGATATTTTTCCCTTTCAGATAACAATACAACCAATGACTGATGAACGTTTTTTACCTGTTGCACACACGTGCTTTAATTTACTTGACTTACCGCGATATCAAACTCGAGAAAGATTGCGTTACAAATTATTACAGGCCATTCAACAGACTCAGGGCTTTTCATTGGTGTGAAATCGTTTTAATATTTGTTTTATAATAGATGCCTACTATTTGATTTTTTATCTGGTTTTAAATTATCACTTATATATTAACACAGTGAATACTAATGAATTTTATGCAGCTTGCTGATTGAAATAATTTGCTTTTTATTACTCTCCTACAACACTTTAATGTAACGCATCAAATTTTCTAGTCGAAATAAAAGCAAATAATAAATATGCTTTACCTATGTAGACATAAATAGCCAGGTAGGGCATTAAAATTGTGGACATTATGCAGTAACATGTGTTGGGATGTCAGGATATCTAAAAAATACAACACATAAAAAGAAGCAAGCACGAAATTAAATCGTGGGTGTTACATTATCGTGAAGTGCATTACAGGACACTGTCTGAACTTAATTTTCTAACGTTTCCATGTTAATAGGAAACTTAATAATATTTATTCAAATATACAGACAGGGAATTTCTACAAAGGTTTGTAGTAATTTAGTTATGAAAAACAAAGATATTAACGCAGGGAAAGTTGACACGTAGGTAAAAACATTGTTTTTTTTTTCTCTGTATTATATTTTTTTCTAGAGATAAGTGTTTTAATAGCTAAGATAAAATATGGGGTTTGATGTGTAAATGATTTTAAGATTATTTTCACCGGGAAAATGATCTATATGAGTGCACGTAGAAAATGGTTTGCTTAAATAATGGACCATGCGATCAAATGTCAGTAGATGACAGAATTAGCATTTATTTATTGACCACGAACAAAGAGTGTTATTTTTTCATTTCGTTACGAAACGTATGATCTTCAGAGATAAGATGATAATGAACTAAATTAAATTGTGATAGCACGGTTATATACAAATAAGCAATTCGTATGAAATATTCTATACTGTTAGTATGTGTACATTTACATAAATAAATGTTGTAAAACGAAAGAACCGACCTTCGCGTTTTCAATTTTCTACAGACTTTATTCATACACATTTATATATTACATTATTAAAAAGTTTCGTTAGTCGTTTAACAATGTCGTTGAATCATGTTACAAAACATCTTCAATATTACGATCTGCTTATCAGTATTACTTTTCGCATTCTTTATATTCGATTTTCATTCAGTTCGATTATCATCATTGTGCTTTCGATTTTTCGTTGTTTTTCGATCGATAAGCCCTTTTTACCTTAACCCGACGATTCCTTCACGATATTCCACTGGAATTAAAAACCTTCATCGAATTTTGATTATTCTTCCACGAGATAAACGTTGCTACTTAAAGCGTTAGTTTCACATACGAGTGTTTGTAAGTTACACAAAGCGACATATTTTTTTTCCTGTTTCCTTAAAATTTATAATAATAAAAAGAACACGGCGGTAATTCTCAAAGCTGCGCTATAAAGCAATTTTTTTTTCTCTTTTGTACGCGTAAACGAAAGTCATAATAGCGACGTTAGGCGATTGCTTGATCAGTCTCAGTATATTTATAAGTACATTGAAACATTGAAATCCGAGCAGAAAGTTTCTCAGCGTCGGCAAGAAATTTCTGACGTTTCTCGTGAAAGGATCTTCCCTAATCGGACTAAGAACTGAAAGAGCAAGAACACGTACCCTGTAATCCGTGTAAAGTCCTAAGTCCTAATATAAAAGCAATCCAGTCAAAAAGACGTGTCGTTCGTTTCGTTAATTGTCAATCCATTTCTTTTTACCGTCTCTCCAAATGTACAAACTTCAAACTCCATGATAATAGTCCTGAGATTTTGTTGCATCGAAACGTCTTCGTAATAAACATAATTGGGCTTGTTAACGTCAAGGACAATTCTATTTCCAAATAGAAATCCGAAATACGAGCTGTTTCGCGGATGATACCTTAATGAATCCTGCTCAGGACGACGTTTCGAGATAAATAAAGAGTAATCTTTTCATAAGGTACACTAATGTTGATAGGCAGGAGTGAAGTATTGAGTGCCCGGCGGAGCTCGATAACCAGGATAAGTACTGTTCAAGGCGTGTTGAGCGAAAAATCCGCTATAGTCCTTATGCACTCGACGAGGTCTAACGGCAGGACCTTTCGCCAGTTCCAATCTGGCTTTGTTTTCTGCCTCTGTCTGAGCTTTCACCGATGGTGGTGGCCATTTCAGATCTCCCCTCATGTTGCCACTAACTGGGGCCTTTGTTGCGGCAGGTTGTGCTTGATAAACCGGAGCTGGTACCTATTTAGATAGATTCAAATATTTTTGCACTTCAAAAAGCTTTGTTTCAACAATTACACAAAATAGTTGATAGGGAAAAGATTAGAGTGTATGGCGGGGGAGGAGTTGAATGCTCAGAGTCGTAATGAGTGGATTTGAGTTCCAATGTTTTGTCAGATTTGAGAAATTTTTTCTATTTAATATATTGTGCAATGTTGGAAAGAATTCGCAGATAAATGTTGCGAAAATTGTAAGTATAATATGAAAACTTGGAATAAAACGATCTCAGGAAAAATGTAAAGGTAGCACGTATTTCAAAATTGAACAAATGCCAAATGTTCCGTGTTATTGCGTGCGAACAGTTCCGCAAATTATTGTGTATATTGTACCACCGACGAATCTAATATAAGTAACAAGTGTGGGCGCGATATCGAATTTTATTTCGTTTAGAGTTTTCTGAGCTTCTCTGAGGTCATCGCTAATAATATCGTTACACAATCCACGAAATTTTTTCCTTCAAACAACAGAACCACAAGATTTTTTTTAATGTTGCTTCACTCACATTAATTGCAACGATATATTTTATTTTCTGATTTTTCTCAAATCTCCCAAGATCCTTGATGTTCCTTTATACCGCAAATATTTATCGTAAACACGATGTTATTCTCTACCTTCTGTCTTTTTGTATTTTCGACTATAAATATAAGAATTGCAAAAACAATTTCTCTAAAACACATTCCACCTTAAAATAGAAATAAGAAACGTTTACACGATTTCATTCTGTTATTTGAAATAAAAATACGTTTTGTGAAACTAAGATGGCTCTGAAGATTTTCATCTATCTAAATAATATTCAAAGAGATAATATTCTTTGTCTGATATTTGTGAGACAACGATCTTCATCTTCAAATTAATTAACGTGAATTAATATAATAATAATTAATATAAATTTGTATTAAAATTACCTGTGAAATTGGGGGTTCCGGACGAAGAGTGATCGTAGATGGAGGTGCTTCGTATGCCGCAGGAGCTGCCTGGCTCTGTTGTTGCCGCTGTGGCGAGTAATAGTCCTGAGAGTGTTGCTGTAATCAATAATATAATTAACATTAAACCTACAATGATACTAATCAATTTTCCATCCAACTGCGCTCCATTAGAAGCGTATATTTGTAATTAACAGCCGTTGACTACACGCTCGTTCCAGAACAGAGGAGGGAGGTCAATGTAAAATATTCAAGTGGACAATTAATGTCCACTTACTTATATATACCTTTTGTACGAAGCGATCCACCTGTGGAACGTTCAAGCTATAGGTGTCGACCTTCTGAATAACTATTAATTACAATACTCATTACAACATTAATATTATAAATATATATTAATAATTTCCCACTTTATCTGTATTCGTACCACTTCTTTGTTACCACTTAAAAAAAACTGAAAAGAAATAAAATGGAACAAACAAAAAATGAAAATCTCATCAAAGTCACACAAACCGATCTATAGTCCAAAAATTGAAAAATGGCGAGGGAGTGGCGAAACCTCTCCATTTCAAACTCCTATTTCTGCCATTTAATTTTTAGAATCCTCATACTCAAATCCCTAAACTAAACAATTCGCGTAGTCGTTTAATTTAGAAGACTGAATTTGGGAATACCAAAAACGAAATAGCGAGAATAAACGGTAGAAAACGAGAAGCTTCGTCGTGCCCACGTCGTCTTCCATTTATCGGATCGTATGTATATAGACACTAAAAACCGACCACAGAAAGAGTTGGAACGCCAGTGAAGTACTTGAAATACCACAAACGTTGCCAAACAAAATGCCTAAGTCGACACCTATGCTCCTGTCAGTTACCTGAAGAGGCTGAGCTTGCTCTTGAATTTGACGTTGAGCTTGCGGTTGCTGTTGGCTGGCCCAAGAAGAAGGTTGAATCGGATGTTGTTGAGACAACGGCGATGTCGCAGGTGGTGTTACCGGTGCCCAACCCTTTGGAGCAGGTTGTTGTTGATAGTACGAAGGCTGTCTTAAAGTTCCACCTGGACTGACCGGCGACGGGGACGACGGGAGAGCACTCTGAGTCGACGAACGAACGATCGTCGAGGGTGGCTGGGGTGACGGACCTGACGAGGGACTGCTCTGGTACGAGGCGATATCACCGATTCCACGGGTCTTTCGAAGGGAAAACAGAAGCTTTTGTAGCTAATATCGTGCAATTATTTAATTTGATTTTTTTCATCCGATTTTGGGTCCCTTGCGAAGCATCCGAGCTTCTTTCTGGCGGAAACAATTGTCTCGGTTCATCCGCCTCGACGGCTGCAGTAGTGTAGTCAACCGCGTGATCAAAAGAGTCCTCGTATAGTAAGTAAGGATCACGTTTTGTACTATTTACAACGTGCACGAGATCGCTTTAAACTAATCGTTATAGGTAACAGTCGTATAACGAGGGAAAGGTGAACATTCAGAGAAAGACATACAAAAAGAAAAAGACACGGTTGCAACTGGATACACGCATAACAGAATACATGGACAAACAACGTTGAGACATGTACAACATAACTTTAAAAAAAAAATCACATTCAAATGAATTGTAATTACACGTAATCGTGCCATTCCGAATGCATTCAATTTATGGCTACTATTTAGCACGGTTGGAAAGGAATTTATGATTTTGAATGTAATTATCACGCCATTAAAGATATTGATTGTTCATCTTCTTATAAATTAACACACGTATCTAATCTAGTTCTAGCGATCCTGGTCAATCCGATCAAGCATTTATAGTCTATTTTAAGCATTTTGTTGGTTTTTCATTATAAATTGTGAAGGTTTACCTTCGCCTGAACGGGCCCTTGCTCCACGAATTCCAAGTCCTGATCCTCGGGAGGTGGTGGCCAAGCGACACGCTTTAGACCTGAAACAAAAATTTGAATTAGTACAAAAATGTTTAAAAAGATAATGGCAATCATTTTAAGTGAATAGAGGTACCTGTGGTAATATTTTACAACTTACAATTGGACTTACTATAAAAAGAATTTTACAGTATTGTATAGAGCACGAATAACGTCAAGAAGTTGTATTGTCATTAGCAAATGAGACTTTAACTTTTAAATGGTGTATACAGTACTTGCTATTTAACACTAGAACTGTCGACGTCAAATCCAACATATTTTAATTGGAGATTTTTTTGAAAAAATTGTTTATCAGTCATTTTGACTGGTTTGGTAGTTCTAGTGTTAAAATTCATATTTAAATGGCAGTCATTTGAGGACTGATTATATTTGTTGACCATATTGTAGTATGTTATTGTGAAGCAAAAAATTATAATTCTTTCTTTCGTTATGTAAGTATCTGAATTTTATTAACAAAATATGCTACTTGGAATAATTTTATTTTAATGATTTAGGTAGCTGAATTGTGTTCTAAGTGTAAAAGATGAAATATATTGAAATGAATCACGATGAAGATTCTTCAAGAAATTCACCACATTTTCGTCTTTGAGAAAGTCATCGTTACGTTAATGACAAATGATCCTAAATGCAATGCACATGAATGACACTTCAAAAATGCCTGAGTCACAATGATTTATTTAGATCCTGACAGAAGCAACACGTCGTCATATTTTTGACGTATTGGTAGAAAAATTACCGTCTGAGACATTCTTGTGAAATATTAGAAAATAATTTAAATTAACATGAAACATTGCCATAATATTTCAATAACCGGAATTTCATGTTAAATGATCTCATTAATAAATAATATTAAATCTGTTTAATACAATTGTAGCGCGACAATTTATCATCGATGATTCAGAGCTTACTCAAAATTTATTTATAATAATGACATTGAGTAGTAATTCAATTGTTGATAGTAAAATTCGTCAGGCTTCTGAATTTCATTTTATTTGGACGCGTACAATTTATTAACACCTTGGGTCCTCCTTAGAAATTATTTATAATAATGATACTCAACAGGATTCAATTCATTTGTATCTGGCATCATTTTCATGATTCACGCTGACAGATTTATAAAATATTCGTAAAGGCAATCTCATTCAATTAAAATAGCAAAACCTACTACAACAAGTATCGTTACTTTTCATCATATTTAATAATCATGTTGATCCACTTGACTTTGGCCGCAGCAGCGAATTTCATTTCCGAATTTCATTTCTGAATTTCAATAGAAAGAAATAAAAACATGGAAAATGGTAAGTACTGCGCCAATAAAAGAGATTATTATTCACCAGAGTGTATCGCATTGCAGTACCAGCCAAGTTTATATTTACGCGATTATTGCCGAAGAATTCTCGCAATTTCTGCACGGCCTTGCAGTATTCTTAGTTTCTTTAGTTTTGGAACCTTGAATACTAAGTGCCTTTACCTGACCATGGAAACGGAAATAAATTATTAGATATAGAAATCAATCCTTTATCCATAAAATCAATTGGCGTCTTGATTGCGTCGATTAAGAGATCACGATTTCATTACAAAGGTACAAATACTCTCTCGGTATTTGAATATCAATAATTTGCTATATTCTATGGATTCCTTTATGGTGTTTTAATCTAATGTTCTGCATCTTATATAAAAATTGAATAATTTACCGTAAAAAAAGTAATACCACGTTTAACTAGACTACCGTTTTAGTAACATAATTGGAATACTGAGCATTAATATTTTCTTAATGCTGTTTTAATGTACATTTTAGAAAATTGTTTAAATCATCAATGAGTTAGTTTTAACTTATGGCCTATAGTTATTTAATATCATTGATTTAATAGGAATAGCTTAGAACGATGTTGACATTGATAACTGTAAAACAATGCTATCCAGATGCAATTTTTCTTATAGGTACTTTTTATAATACCATGAGCAACACATAAATATGCGAGATACTAATCTATTAAAATACTCAGACCCATCTATAAAATAATGGTGACACCACCATGGTGCAAAATTCAGGATTGATATAATATTATATATCAGAGAAAAAATATGTTTATACTGTTCAAAGAACGAAGCAATGTACTCCAAAGTGATTATCCAAATTAAACGAAATTCCTCTCGAAAAATTCTCCTCGTATCATTTCACCTCAAAGGACAAGCAAAAATGAAATATCACCACCTAAATAGATATAATAAATTTAGAAAACATATTTCTAAATCTCACATATAATGACACTTCAGAAAAGCTATATTGTCCATAGAAGGAATAAAAACGAAATGGACGTATTAGAAATCTAGCCGTCACACAAATCACAAATGTATTCACCTCCGTATTACAGTCACAATAAATTCACGAAAATTACACGGTTCACATGTAATCGCTTCCCATTAATCATACAGGCACGTAAAGCGTGCAATTCAAAGTGTCCTGGCAAGAGGTCGAACACAAAATTCGTTACGATCAGAGAAAGACCCTTTGTAAGAACGTACCGTATACTTTTCACGCTACTTTGGAAAACCAAGTCACTCGGTTACGGAGAAGAGGGAAACGGTTTTGCCAAAACGGATACTCGCCAACAACTAACGCTAACTCGCAGTCACCTGTACCTTTCATTATCGCAGAAACGGCTCGGTCACCGATTTTAGAGCTTTCTTGGTAACCATCCAACGAGTGGGAGATTACATGTCGATAGGTAGGGATAAATCATGAAATTAAAAAAAAACAATTAACAACCAATAGAGCATTTTCTATTAATTCGATAAGTCTCGTGTTCCAGGGGATTACAATGAAGAAAGAAACTTTCTGATGATCTAAACACACATATTGATGTCTTATGGTAACGATGATAAGTATGTAGGGGGATGGAAATGTGGAGAATTTTGGGTGGTGGAAACATTGTTTATAAGATGTGTCACACCCCGGTTAAATATAGTAACACGGGGAACCTTGTGTGTAATCCAATATGTCAATGATGCGAATCCTTGACGATATTCGGTTGCTGATTCACCCTTTCGTATTGTTATGATACTGACGCTATTGTTACTTTTATATTTTTGGCGTTCTTCGTCATGGTTATCTTATCATGGATTCACTGATGCAGTGAATTGTCTTTCTACAGTGTAGAATAAGTAGTATAGTAATAGTAATAATAATAGTATAGTAAATAGCCTTCGTACAGTGTCTTCTTTTAAACATTACATATAACAAAGTTTTGAAGTAGCTACATGTAATTCTTCATCTCTGGAGATTGTTAGAAATCAAAAGTATAGGGCAAGCAAGACTACTTTGATCGTTAATATAAAAATCATGCATTAATAAGTACATAGTACAATGTAGGGAATAAATTGTATAATATTTAACATTATTTAGCATGTTAATCTTACTACTACTCTCTACATCATCCTAATTTTAACGATAGCTGTGTAGTGACGGTAATTATAATTATCCGACAGAATTTCACCAAAAAAATTAATTATTAAATCATATTTTATAACTATTTGTTTTATAA
This sequence comes from Cerceris rybyensis, assembly GCA_910591515.1. Lineage (NCBI taxonomy): Eukaryota > Metazoa > Arthropoda > Insecta > Hymenoptera > Crabronidae > Cerceris > Cerceris rybyensis. The sequence goes on from OU342790.1 coordinate 16,656,380, forward strand.
ATACCATAAGTTTTTATTTCTTATGTGTTCTATGCGTTGCAACTGCGAGAAGGAATTAATTATTTATATTAACCCTTTGCCGTGCCATTTCTTTTGTGACTGAATGTGCAATAACTCTGAATTAATTACTAAAATAATAATTTAGCCCTTAATTTTCGGATGTAGTATATGTCTTAACGTAATATTGAATAGTATAGAATTAATTTAATTTTATCAGGACTCACTGATATTATTAATTTCTTAATTTTAGAAATACTTCAAAATTGACTATTCCATTTATCGCGTCACGAGTAGCACTCGTTATTGCATGGCAAAGGGTTAAACTACTAGTTATTAAGTTATTCGTCCGCACTTGGATTGTTCCGTGCCGTGTTAGCATATTGGCGGAGTAACATCCCCTAGGAAAGGGTTATAGCAAGCATTATTACCTCTTGGAGCTGGATAAAAGAGCAGGCGGGAAATGCGACCATCGCGGGGGCAGAAAGGGGGCCAATATTCGCGAATGCGGCTGCAAGGTCGAAGAAGGCGTCTTACATCCGCGGTGGTGATCATCAAAAAGGGTTTTTGTAACTCAACGCCTCCGAAAGTTACAAAGCAAGCATAGAAAGCAGAATTCAAAGGGCAGAAAAGCAAAAGTTTGTTGTTAATTCACCTCTCAGCAAGCAGAATAAACTAACTTTTTTTGAAATTCATGTTAGTCCTTGTAAATCGTGACCAGCATCTGGTAGCATGAGGATGGTTGCTTATTAGGCTTCTCCGCTAGATTAATATGCGATTCTGTACTTCCATGGCCGAAATCTTGTGATTACATTATTTTATTCAATTTCCGCTACAACTCATTTTAATGGGAATATTTCTTATTATTAAAATAATTAGGAAAAAAATGAACTGATAATCCCTATATAAATTCTAAATATAAAATAATTCTTTTCATCATTACTTGGAAACAGATTTTATCTCTTATTTTATCTATCGATTATTTTAAAAAATATACTATATTAAAATAAGTATTTAGTGGTAACGTGAAACTTTTAAGAGAATAGTTAAAAAACATTTGTGGATTTATTTCTTGCTGATAGATTTCACTCGCTAAAAAGATAATTAATTTCTGCAATTCTGTATATTTGCAATAAAAATGTAGATTGTAATTAAAAAATCATAATGAATTAATTACTACTTCAGCTAGAAAAGTGACGGGTTTCTGTTATAATGTTTTCACAAATTTCATTAACAAAACATCATTATTCCGGATAATAAGCACCTCATATTTCGTAGCACACGCGAGCGACCATAAAAAGCGATACTTCGAGAGAAGAGGTCATTCGATAGTTTATTGCTAAGCTTTTATAACTAAAAAAAAATCGAATTTTGTAACTATTAGCAAGAAATGACTTCATAGTAAAGGAAAAATCATATAATTTCAAATCGCTTACTTGGTTGACCACCTCGCTGCCTCGCCTCTTCTTCCTCGAGCATACGTAGAACTGCGCTGTTCTGCAGATTCGCCGGCTTGGCTAACTGGTTAAAATCGATCCTAAAAAACAATAATTAACGCACATTTAATCAACCGTCGCAAGTTTCACAATCTTTAAAAACTATAACTCGATCGAACATCTCATCATCCGGTCAGAAACTATCGCATCATAAAACCCATCTCTTCATCATCCGGCTCACCACCCACCCAAGAACTACCACATGATAAAACAATCTTTTATTCAAAATTATTTCATAACAAAGAAACAAAAGATGAGACAATTAACATTCGCCAATATTCTATCACATTAAACTTCAATTTTCCAATTTTCCCATTCACATCATCCAGCCAGAAAATCTCTATAAATTAAATCCATCGACTTCTGCCATAAATGAAAAATACATATGTATGTAATCTTTTATTCTAAATTATTTCATAACAAAGAAACAAAAGATGAGACAATCAACATTCGCCAATATTCTATCACATTAAACTTCAATTTTCCAATTTTCCCATTCACATCATCCAGCCAGAAAATCTCTATAAATTAAATCCATCGACTACTGCCATAAATGAAAAATACATATGTATGTAAAAGAATTTTTAAAAAAAATTATCACCTTTGCTGGGCGAGCATCTTGATCAATGGTAAATTCTACGATACTAAGGAGAACCGATGGTGAACCGTGCACCCGAGGGCCATCAAACGCGAAACTAAGTCAAGTACGACGATGTTCGCGAGCTTTGCGCAACTGCTAGGCTCCGACCCGAGGTTTATTTCTAACTCGTGTGATTCGACCCTCTGAAAATAACAGTCGGCCCGCCAATGACGGCGGGACGGCTGATTCATCGGCTTGTAAACGGTCAACCTCTTCACGTCAACGACTGTCGATACCGATCCGTCAAAGAGACGCGTGCATCAGGTGGAACGTGTTTTCCTTGCCGATTGACGCAAGGTGGCTGCGGTGCCAATCGGTCTTGCAACTTGTTTCACCAGACGAGTCAGACGCTTCCGGATTTCCCCTCGGTAACCGTCCTACTATCTACCGAATACTATTTCCGTCGTAATGAAAACATTAAAAGACTGCGAGAGAGTGACACAGAGAGGAGTCGGTTTCATTTTTTTTTCTACTTTTACTTTTTAGTCTTCAACATGCTTTTCTTGGATGTTTAGAGGATCTCCGAAACTAGTGGAGGAAATTATATCTTTTCGTTTTTCTCTCTTCTGTTATTTTGAATGTTATCCATTTTTTTTAACTATTCTATAACTTTTTAACTGTTTTTCTAACTTCTAACTGAATTTCTTAGCTGTTCTGAAATTCTAAGATATTTGAAGAATTTTAATTGAATCATGTAAATTGGCAATGCACGCGTGTGCACATGGATGCTACCTACATCATTAATCCTTGTCCGTTAATTGATAAATAGGATACATTAGTTTACTTATTACTGTTATTAGATAATATTAGATGTTATTATATATTGGTACTATTTTATTGGTTTTTTTATTTCAGTTTGAATTTGTCAATTTTCGGAATAATTCTTTTATTTTCGTAATTCCATAAGTGCAGAAAGATTGGAGAATATTGGTGTAAAGTTCTGATAATTTCAATTTTGGCTTTGGCAGTGATTTTGTATGTTTACGAAAGGTATTGATATTGATAGCTTCTAGTATTATTAATTAAAAATGAATGGCTAATGGTAGGGGGGACATATTGAGAAATTAATTTGTACTAAATGATTAGTGTAAAAAATAATTTGTAATAAAACATTTCTATGAACATAGATATCCTGTTATAATTGTAAATATAAATATGTCATGCTTATTAATAATTTGCTATTGACCTGGATGCTCGTTTCCCATTTTATTTTTACTTTTAAATTGTGGCACACATCATAAGCAATTGAGAGAGAATTAAATATATTTACTCACCCGATTGCACCATTAGCCAACATTTGAGTTTGTCTATCCAAAGTTTCCTGTATTGCTTGTGGTGAGTATAAGTTGATAGGTGAGTTGAACTGCTTGTTTACAAGCTTGGGCTTTTGGATAGACATGTTGGCGATTTTGTAAAGTCAGCTACCAGTTTACTGAAAAGTTAAAGATAATCGTCGATATTATACACTTAATACAGTATATTAAGAGAAATTGATGACAAAAGAAGTAGTGCAAATATAAATTCCACCATCATTTATGAAACTGAGACGATATTTAACTTTATTTGGAACAGTGATGGGCAAACATTTTTGAGCAGTGGAACGGAAAAAGAGGTCAAAATTTTGGCGGACTATTAATATTCTTACGCATAGAACACCCAGTAGAACTAATATTATTAATTGTGAGATACAGAATACATGAATTGTAAATATTTGAAAAGTGATTCTACGGTCGGACATCTTTGATATAGGACGTGGGATGGAACAAGCTTTAAAAGTTTTGTAAAAGAATACCGATTTATTGACAATACCTAAAAAGGCCTTACGTACACGGTCGACATGTAACAATACTTAATTTCTGTAGACATTTTTCCATAGACAAAAAAAGGAACGTCCGCAATATTTTTAAAACGCTGAGATTAAAAATTCCTGTACTTTTATTTTTAAATCTGAGGCATGCCGTATTTCATCCATCACTAGCTCAGAGTATCACATTGAAAGTGCAAATATCGTACCAGTATTTTTGCAATTCCATATAGTTGCAAATTAATTGTATCGTTGACGAGCTTGTGTATCTTACTGTTAACACTTTACCGACCGGTAGCCGATTAATCGGCTTTTTGGACCCAACACTTTTGGTCATTTAACTCATTAATTGGTCGCTACGGCAATTAATAAATTATTATTTTTCATTGCGGTTAACTGTGCCAAGGAATCAGTGAAGAAACTTTGCAATTTTCGAAGAGATATCAATATCAGGGAACTATTTGCATGCAAATGACCGATCAGAAGTGGGTAGGATGTTAAAAAATACCGGTCGGTAGTGTTAACATTGTCCACTTACAATTAGTATAAAAATGATTCGTGCAGACATGTAATTGCACAATCAACTAGATACCATTGACCTCAATAATTTCACGCACAATTCAAAGTAACGAGGCACAATGCTCGTAATATAATAATGGTATTAAAAGCAGCAAAGAAATTCAAGTTTGGCAAGATACTGCAATTCGAAATAAATCATTTGGCTAATCGAACATTAATTCAAAGCCCTCGTCTGTTAACTGAGCAAATTCAAACAAATCTTTTGCAATGTATCTTCGTTTGTTCAAAGTTTTTGCCAAAAACTAATTGCAAGTCTGTACTTACAATTAGACGTGACAACGAACAATGACTCATTTCGGTGGATCGTTCCAAATCGATTGCGGATTGTATAAAGCTCAAGAACAAATAATTTCAAGAAATGGGTCACGTATCATCGTCTCGATGCTTTAAAGATCGTTCGTGAATGTTTGGATATTCGATCGGGAAACAATCACTTTGGGCTTTTATTCTGAAATTCATGCCAAGAAATATGCAGGGACGTCTCGACATGGGATATTGTCTGTCCTAACTAACGAAAAGAGAATTAGATTTAATTCATAATGAATCATTTAATTCATAATTAACAATTAATAATTTAAGATGAAAGAAATTTAGGTCGTTCTGAGTAGATATTTGTCGTTATTCTCTGTGCGAATTTAAGCTAGCAAGTATGTGAGATTTTGCGCGGAATTTCCACTAAAATATTACTTTACTAATATTTTCTTATTAATTTACTACTGATTTACTAATTTACTAATACTGTACAATCACTTTACTGAAGTGTTGATAAATGACTGAGTTTTCATTTTTAAAGAATTTTAAATTTCAGAATGTTCATTTTTCAGTGTTTCTATAGCGCAAAATCTGGAAATAGCTACGAAATAACTTTATAAAAAATAATATGCACAATATAATTAAAGTACAAACTCTAAATAATAACAAATTAGTAAAGGATATTCTTGATTACTTAGCTGCGAAATTTTCGGGAAATCTGAGCTTTGAATTAATGAATAAAAAGGGAATGATGTAATTACTTAACGTGGAATAGTACCGTAAAATTTAGAAAGAACTGGCAATCGGTCATGGTAGTTCTGCTAGACGGACACTTTACACTGCCACTTTGAGTTCACTGGCATAAACGAGCTTTAGAAATAGAAACATCTTATTTACCAGATATACGAGCACTTGTAAAATGCATATCGGCGCTCCATTAACAGTGCTGTCTATCTCATATGCGCAATACGATAATAAGTGCAAAAACGGTTTCGTAACAATGAATTTAAAAATTAACAAACAAACAATGCATTTAAATATTAATTTCATTTATTTATATAAATCTAAAAGTCGTGTCTTTAAACAATACCTGAACTTCTAACGAGCATGAAATTTGCACTAGATCTAAGTAGTGACAATTAATTAAACATATTAAAAAATGTCAAATAACTTTGTTGCATGCAATTTACACAATAAGTGCAGAAAATTGGAAAAACAATAGAGCTAGAAGTTTCGATCGGCTCGGATTTGCAATCAGTGATCTCGAATGCAAATCCTCTGTCACCTCTGAGACATTTGTCCCCATTATTTAATGTATCGTAGTATCATCATCTAAAACAACAATTTCTAAGCTAAACGACCACATCAATTAACATAAAAAAATTCAATAAAAAGGACACAAATGAGAAATTTCAGTTACATTTACAAAAAATTCAGAACAACCCATTTCTACCACCTTGGTAACTTTATTATTAATCTTTTGAGGACGACGGACAAAGTAATGATGGGATAAAGTAAAAAAATGAAATGTAACCGTTGAAATACAATTACACAAATAGTAATTTGTAACTTCTATACATTAATACTACAACTTTCTGATAAAAAGGTGGTATGCTATCATCAAATAAATGATTATTTTTCAATTTTCAAAAAAATCTCTCTCCATAAAGGGTTAACAAGCCCTATTGGAGAAAAGTGTCTCTTCTATCTCGGATTCCTCGTACGACATTCGGTTACGACTGTTCTAATGGCCGGAAACTCGGATGAAAACAACGAAGAATTAAAAAACAAAAGTACAGACGGCCAAGTGTATGCGTTCATCTTACGAGAGTCTCGGATTCACCCTGACGCGTCCCTGTTTAAGAGCCACCGGTAGCCTACCGCAGTTATTTTTACTACGAAATTCCTCCGAATATATCTACATCGTCCGCGAAATCTCTACGTCTCCCTCTTCCTTCCTCGTGACCCGACCACCAATGGTACTTCTGGGTCGTATTGGATTACAGTAAGAATTACAGATTCGACCGTTATCGTTGCCGGAAACTCGGCCAAACCTTTCGAAAGATTCGCACGACAATTAGTCTCGGAAATCTACGGCGACAACTGTCTTTGCGTGCTCATGAGAATCCATACGCTGTTTCCTTTACATAACTCATATCTATTCCAAGCTACTTGCTGGTATTTGGACGATGTTCGCGTTGCAGACTCGGTGGAAATTCGACTCCCGGTGAGAGAGATCGTGCCAGAGTTCTAAAAAGTCTATAAAGATACGAATCCTAGGTGATTTCCAATTACACGATTTTTTTTCTTTCTTTTTTTGTTAAATTATTACTCTTTGTATCGATGCATTGTTTTCGAATAAAAGAAGTTTGTTGAGATTGGCTCCTTAGCTTTGTGTTTACCACGTATCTCTTTTTCCCACGACGAAGTACCGAGTATATAAAACATTCTATTTTAATGCTTAATGCCAGAACGACGTTTTCTGCAACAATATTTGGCCGCTTTCGATGTTGTGACAAACTTTTTTTTCAGTCTCGAATGACACCGAGTGTTATCGTCATTGGTCACTCGAAATAAACATTCCTACTCGTGCATATTAATAATTAAAATTGAAATATCATTGGAAATAATATCAGTGTTGTTTCGTAAAAACTAATAGCCGCCGGTAACGACGCTTTCGTAATTCGAAAGTAGACTATCGATTTGCTCGATAACGATGTATCGAAATCGATCCTCGTGCGAACGATTGTCGGGTAGAGTTATGTATTACATGCAGACTTCTTTGCATCTGTTCTAAAATTTCTTATTTGCAATCTGTGAGGATGTCCATTGCACAGTGTCTTTAAGAAATTTTAATTCAAGATGATACTATGACAGTAATTGTAAGAATATATAAGTATAAAACAAAAGATGAACAGAGAAGAATGAGAGTAAATGAAACGTGGTAACGAACTCTGCGACAGATAAGCATTGTTTAGTTTCCAGTCGATCATTCGATACTGGTAACATCGCTAATGTCTAGGTCGATAATCTTTTCGAAGTACTGTTACCAACGACTACTGTGCCATTCGATCGGTCTACTAAATGTACACCTATTGACAAATATTCAGCACACTGTGCACTGCACCCATTACCGACAGTCTTTTAACAGATATGTAAATCAAAAGTTTCAAAGTATAGAATTCACTGAATAAATTGAAATTGCGGAAGAAAGAAATTAAAATCTTCTGTCATGTAATTAATTATTTTCATAAACTGCATTCGAATGAAGAATTGAGGAAACGACGTAAAAAATACATTTCTCATCTTTTTAGAATTCACATAAATATTTGAACAATCCTCGAAAATATTTGCAAAGAATTATTCTTTTCAATGAAACGATAAAAACCTGTATAATCTATAGGTTATAAAATACGTGAAACATGAATGTATATGTGTTACTGTGAATTTTCTTATTTAAAAGCAAAATAGATGCATGAATAATGTGGCAATAATTATAACACATTCGTGAAATGGAGAGTGTACGTAAGCATAACCATGTTGTGTGACAGGAATGTTTGCAAGAGTTTCGTACATAGCGAAATAATTTATATCTGTCATAACTGAAGCTCAAGAAGTGACAGGAATTCATACGATGTTTGTTTAACGTATTGCAGCCTGCAACAGGTATTGATGCGTGTCTGCTTGTAAAATATTGTCAACGATACGACTACATTTCAAATTACGCGCATCTTGACTTTTCGAATAATAAGTTCCTTCAAATTCAAACTGAAAAAGCGCGCAAAAATTGCCGTACTTTAGTGTCAATAAAGAGATTATATTTAACAATGACAAATTTAATCAGGCGTAAATTACATTAAAAAATCTCTCCTTAGTAGTTTAATTATAGTTGTATTTCAATTAATTTCTACCCTATCCTTCAATACGTGCCATTTACTTGACGATTTTTTTCTGGCTTTCAGTCTAAATATTGAATAGTTTGACAGAGCAAGAGAAAATTAGCATTGGACCTTAATTTGTGTCACGAATGGTAACCGATGAAATAAGGCAGTGGTAAGAAAACTTTTTTAGAAAGAGACTAAAAGAAAAAAGCTAAGGGGCTAGCCGGATAAAGACGGAGAAAGTGCACCCAAAGCTAATTAATCTTGGGATATACCATTCGATAGATTTCTAAAAAAATACCTTCCTGAAAATTATGAAACTACTACCCCTACTATAAGGGTAGTTATAGGATATTTAGTTTCATAGAATATTATGAAAAAAATCACAGTTGTATGCTTGCTATCGAAAATTTTCGATGGCAAAACAATTTAAAAAAAATGAGAAAATACCGCTTTTATATTTTCCCAATATTTGCACCATATCATAAATATCAATGTGCAAGTCTTTCAGATTTTTAGGAGCAGTGAAACATAGTTAAAAATATTAAAAAACAATTGTTTGTATTATTAGTTAAATTATTCATGTGACCGCATTTATATTTTTACAATTGTTGTAGTTTACATATGATAAATGTACATATGTTGTGTACCTTCATTAACGCATTCTCATTGATACATTTTTTTGGTTCATTCTCTGATACACTAGATAAGATTTCTGATCTGTCATGTTTTATCCGCGGAGATAAGTTTATCCGTTACCACATTCGATGGAACCGCTTGATGCACCAAAACATGAACCTCCATGAAAAGCATGACGATCACAACATACGAACACCTACCTTCGCGGTAAAACTTGATGCACGCGGGTTCCTCGGATGGCGAAACGGGCGAAACACACTGGACTCGGAAAAGCGAAAGCACGACAGTACCAGTCGAGAACCACCCCCTCTCTATCGAAGGAATCGTCGAATCGCTCTCTTTTGCCTCTCTGCTTCGGTTATTTTCGACCCCCGCTCACCACCATCCTCCACATTCGACAGCTTTCTTGGCAAACGCGGGAAATCGTTTTGCGTTTCCTTAAATTCTCTTACTTGAACAACCGCGGCCAATTCTAGTCTGCTCGATCGATACTGAAATCACGAAAGGAAATTACATTTTAGTTTCTGCAACGGTCGCGACACGGTGGATCTTTAAAGTACGATACTCTATGGATATTTACTTCTATAACTTTTGGCGGGTTAGTCGGTAATTTTGCAATCGTGTATCAATGTTTTACGATTCCGTAATATTTGCACGTGCACGCCTACAATGAATCTTCGTTATTTATATCGTTAAAAGAATTATAGCATTTATTATTAGATGTATGTCTACATTTTCCGACTGGCTGTTCTTCACGATTTATTAATATTCTAAAACTTCATTTGCCAGTGATACATGGAACGATTTTTTTTTTTTTATATTAATGATCTTTCGTTTGTTTTATCTACTTGAGATAAAAATATGGCAGTACTACTTTAAGACATGTACTTCTATAGAACTTGCAAATATTTGCTGTATAAATTTTATTTATAAATTCTTCATAAACACAAATTTGTTACCTAACAGTAGTACAAGTTTTGATTATTGAATTATATACAACTATGTTTTATTTTTGTAATAAAATAAGTGGAGTACAATAGATCAATCTAATGATCTCGATAATGGTACCTACCTTAATAATGGAAAGTTTAAACTCAATCAAACTTGCATTGTAAATATCACAAACGATTTTATAATCAGTCGTATATATAAATTAATTGTACTGTTAAATTATATGACAAATACGAAATAACGTAATACAATTTATATACATTTAAATATACGTAAGAAATAAATATAACATAATAAATATTTTCTTACATCTGCAAATTCATTTAGGAAAAAAACTCGATAAAATTATTTTGCATGTTCATCATGGAAATTATTGCTCGAGTCCATAACAAACGTTGATAATACATACCGAACGTACCTAACGTTAGGCATTATCGTTGCGAACGGTCGATATTTCATGGCGAATGAAACACTCCGAATGACGTACTCTGCAAAAGATCTAGTCCTACGCTCATGGGTACGAAACGCGAGTAGATAGCGTCTTCTTTTAATTTCTAACCTTAACACAGAAAATCCAAAGACACTGTATATGAACTTAACACAAGTTAATTCAACATCAAGAAAAACGTCTATGAGACTTTTAAACAAGTAATTGAATTGTGTTACAATAATAGCGGACGAAATAACGTTTCCCGCCCTTTGGAAGAATAGAAAATCAATAATAGTTGCCGCCCTTACCGACTTTGCTATGACGAAGCCTCCAAACGGTGCCTCTGCTCTTTCAAATTCAACCGTCTTTCTCCGTTGCACGCGCAGGAAGTTCTCGATTACGTCCTCCATCTTTGCAATATCGCAGCGCCGCACAGCCGCCATTGGCTGACCACTGTCGCCGCCGCCATTATAGATTCCGTTTTGTGTGACCGAGTCCCCCTCTCTGGGATTTTTCGTGGAAAACTCTTTCTTTCTGACGTTGAAGACGTGTTATTTCTACGTAGAGCTTCGTTAAAGTTAGGCGAGCGTCAAAATGAAAACGTACAGTAGAAAAAAAGGCGATAACTCGAGCAATGTGATCTTTCATGTGAACGAGCTGTGCCGACTGTGCTTGGCAAAGGAGGTGGAGATGGTGCCGATTTATGTCGACGAAACTATTCCCTTATCTCTGAGAATAATGGCCTGCGTCAACCTGGAGGTGGGTTTAAGTGCTCGGTTATAGTGATACATCGATGAATTTCACTCGGAGAAATGTTAATTACTCGTGTATTTTGTATATTTATCAAAAAATAGGAACCTAGTTTATCTCATCGCTTGGAACGTCTCTCTTTCTCTTGCTTCGTCTTTCCCCCTCCCCGTTGCTCTTCGATTTCTGTGGAGTACATTTGTAAGCGTCCACGCACACGTACATAATGGACGCGATAGGCTCTGTTTGTATAACGTGCAACACACTGCGCAAAGCAACTACCGGCCTTACCGAGTTATCGACTTTACGTTCGCGATACGTTTACGCCACCTTCTTTCCTCTCATTACAGGGATCTAGACTAGGCATACCATTCCACCAGAGATCGTTTACCTTACGGATTTATAGAAATCTGTAATATTAGATTATAGCCGCTACTTTGATAGCTTAATTATATCCCAGAACAATAGACCTGTCCCCCTTTTTACATGCTTCCATGTAGAGCTACTTTGGCAACGAATTCGACGGGTTCAGACAAAGCCTACACGCTCGATGTCGTCGCTCTCTATGATGCATCTAGCTTCCTTATTTTGCCTGATTAATAGCAATAATCAGAGCATGTATTCCTTTTTGTTCAGATTTCTTATGCATAACTTATTATATATTCATTGGAACATATGCAACTTGAAGATTCCGTGTTCTAGAATGATGTTAGCAAAGCTAGACGCATCTTCTGAAAAGATGTGTATATGGAGCAACAAAGGTAATGGCTGAATGTACAAGCTTTATAGTATGCTTAGGTGAAAGTTTGTTTGCAATCGTTTGTCAACGATGCATGATAGAGAGAAAGACCTTTGCAATTACCAAAATACATGTCTGAAATTCATTGTTTCTTATTGTTACAGGTTTACGAAGAAGACGGTCTTCCAAATATGATTTGCCACCCTTGTAAATACCAGTTAGAGAAGTCATATCAATTTAAAAAGAAGTGTGAAGCAGCTGATGCTAAACTTCGAAAGCATATGAAACTGATACAACAATTAACTGGCCAAGACGATGAAGGGGAGAATTCGGAAAGCAGAGCCGATTTAAAACATTCTTCAAGCAGTGGAAAATCTAAGCAAGTCAAGCAGCTATTGGCTGACTTGGTATCTATAAAGGGTGATAGCGGACAGTCAGATGGAGATCCAATCGAAGTTACAGAGGAAGAACTCGTTGGTGGTTATATTTTAGGTATACAGAACTATTATACATGAAAATTATATATCTTGAAATTATTTCATTTTGTACTAACTTTTGATATTATATTTGCTGAATTACAGGAATGAATTCTGAAAATCTCGAAATGGAAGAAACTACCACGAAGGACCCAGAAAATATCACATTAGTACCTGCAGAAGAGAGAACTGCTAAGGCTCGATGCACAATTCGCGCAGCGCGTATCAAGCATGAACAAGAGTCAGAAGATGAAGCTGAAGAAGTACAAAGAGCAATTGCAAACGTTGATCACAAAAATGTTTATATGATGGAGATTACGAGTAATAGTTCAGGTCAAGAAGAATTGTTAAAACTCCAACCAATGACAGACACTTTGGGTACATATCATATAAATAATTTAAATAAGTAAATTTCATATATCTACAAATACCTCATGCACTTTTTCACTTTCAGTCGAACCCAGTGAAGAATTGAAGGTATTCCAGTGTGATAAATGTCCGAAAGCATTCACTCGAAGGATAATGTTGAAAAGCCATCAATCAGTTCATTCTACTCAAAGGGGCTTTACATGTCAGGCCTGCGAAAAATGGTTCCCTACAAGATCAGCCTTAGTGAGACACGAGCGCACGCATACAGGTATGTAATATTAGTTACCCCTTTTATATATCTAAAACAGATGAAATAAAATAAGTGAAGAAAATAATTAGTTATGATTCACCTTCATGATTTTATAATTTTCGTAGGTGAAAAACCGTTTGGTTGCAATATATGTCATCGTGCCTTTGCACAGAAAGAAATATTAGTTCGTCACCTTATGACCCATTCTGGACAGAAACCATTCCAGTGTCAAGAATGTGATAAAAGTTTCACACAACGCGAAGCATTGAAGATACATATGCGAAGACATCAGAAACTTGATCCAAATGATATTCAATTACATCATTGTCAACTGTGTCCTAAAGCTTTCTGTCATGCATCTGGTCTTAGCAGACATTTAGTTACACACACAGGTAGAACATATAAATGCGTGGAATGTGAGAAATCATTTACAGATAAAAGTTCTCTTTTAAGACATAGTCGTATCCATGCACCTAAGAAAATCATGACAAATTAAAATTATATTCCGTACTTGAAAATCACATTAGACTTATGTTAATGATCGATATTGAATTAAGTGTAAGTCATAATATACGTTTTCCAAGTTACTTCTAAGTATGTACGATACATTTCCTTTTTGTTTCTTAATCGTAATTTCTAGTATATAATGTATAATGATAAATATACACTAACAATTCGTTTGTTTTTAAGTATGAGGTGAAGCAATTGTATTTTGTATATTCAATTTTACCTTTATGTCAATACACACTTAATATCAACAGTAATAATTTACACCACTTTAATGCAGACTCGAATAAAAAGTGTACAAAATACCTAAACTTAATAATGTCACACACTCTACTCTGCACGATGTCGAATTCATCATTTAAGTTTATATGTTTCAAACAAATCACAAATTAGTTGCAGTATTCTTCTAACAAACATTTTTTATAAAAGTTAGTTGTTGACATATATTTTCATGATATTTGTATGTACCGTACACAAATTTAAGTACTTCTGTATATATAATTTTAAATATAAGAATATTGATGGTAAATGTATGATGTTTATAATTTTCATATCCCTCTTATAAATTTAACAAAAAATAAAAAATAAATCTAAAAATTAATAACGTTTTTTTCATTAGAATCACGCTATATTGTAATATTTATATCGCAGTTTATACAAAACGTTTCAATTTTCTACCTTGTCGTTCGATGGCTTTAGCTATTCAATTGATGATTTATATTTCTAAATAGATATCGAATCATCGAGATTGCGATATACATATTACCTAGGAACTATAACTCGGATCTGATTAAAAAGGTTTCGAGCTTTAATTGGGTTTACAAGGCAATGGTATTTAACTATTTAGGAATGCAAGGCTCTATCCCTGACGTTAACATAGTTTCATTATTCATTATAGTAAGTTTCATTTTATGTAGTAGACTTGTAAAGTTTGTACATTTTTATTTCTTTGATTAATGAAACATGCTATTTGCGTACAAAGTCCCTAAATGGATATGTATTAATGTATTTTACATAACTGTATAGATACATATTATGATACGGTATACGGATTCAAATCATTTTATACATAAACTTGCCTATAAAACGCGTTTATTAGTCGCATTTCCAATAAAACATTCTACATACAGTTGATATTGGATTAATATTGTTCACTTTCTTAACGAAATCGTTGTTGTAGGAAGCATATCAAGATAAATTATAATTTAAGATAAATATTATTAAGCATATGACTGAAAGCTTGGCCTACGGATGAATACTATAGAATCTATGCAATTCGAACATGCATTTAATGATTTAAGAATTATGTAATAATATTAAATTATTAACGATGATTTTGCGTATCGCCTTTTACACTAAATTTAATTCATGGTAATAACAGGGATAAAAGTTTGTACAATGATAGTATAACGTTTCATTTGCTGCATTAAAAATCATTTATTTTGACGCAATAAATTTTCTGCTTGCTAGGCAGTGTATTGGAACGTTAATAACGTAACGACTAATCAAGAACGTTATACAGGGTGAACCAAAATAAGTTGCATGAACGTTAAAGATTTGAAATTGTACCCAAAAAGTATGCCAAAATTGTCAAATATCTTTTTTACATGTTTTGTTTGACTTCGGAGGAAATCAGTTGTAAACGTTAATTAATAAAGAACATTTGTACTATTTTTAATGACGAATCGTGAAAAGATATTTTAGTTCGTCCTGTATATTGTGGAAAATCTTTTAATATTCGATACTACATGAACGCAAAAGTTTTAATTGGGGTAAAATAACGTTATAGTTAAAACAAATAATATAACATTTCCTGATGAAATTTGCTATTTTTAGAAGAAATGTGTCTATACCTAAATTGCATGCTAATTTATTATATATCCATTGAATTTACTACGTATTTCGCTACTATACATCGTGTAAATGTTATCACAAAATGCGCAATAACGTGCGATATATAATCACACGTCTTTTCCTTTACGTCCTAGCTGTTATTATATTGTGATCTACCGAAAAAACCATTTCAATATTGTGAAAATGTGTATAAAAATTATTTATCGAATTATAGCCAGTCGCAGTTCATAGTGCGACAGAGCTCAACTAATTTATGAAATTTACATCTGTTTATGTACAAATTATAATGAATGATTACAAGGAAGAACGGGGATTTCTCGTCATTATAAATCGCTATAAAATAATATGGTTAAATGTGAAATGAATAACAATGCCTTATTAAAAAATCTTTTTTATTATGACTTGCATACGATGATCTTGTGCACCTTTACATTGCCAATATTAATACACGATAAATCATACACGAATCAGACGAAATTAAATAACTAAATTTCGTTAACGTTGTTTTTTTTGTTGATGTTTAAAATGTGATAGTCACAGATTTTCATACTGTGTCGAGAAATTTTATAATTTAAGAGCTCCGTCACACAAACTGTGCTGGACTTCTATAAAACAAGGTTTTGCAGTCTATCATCAATCTTGTAGTTTTCACATTACAAAATCGACAATATCTATTATAATTATTCTATTCAAACGGAGCAAAGAGGGAAGTATGTAAAATCAGTAGCAAGTATGTAAAATCAATTGTCATTACTAAATTCGAGTACAGCTAAGCTAAATCATTTCACTCATCAATAATAGAATTTATTGTCAAGTAAAGACGATCTTTTTATAAGTTATAGTAAATTTCATATTGAAATAACTTAGAATTGATTTTCAAATAACGTGAAAAAAGAGTTCCTATGTAAGCAATTGGACATTTTAACAGATTCGCTTTCCCCACTCCGCTAAAAATAAAATACATGATCATTACCAGTTTACACTTTCACTCGAACGACTATAATAACGCTAGCGAGAAACGTACATGAAAGTACGATTGTTATTTAATTACCGCTGGAAAGGTAAACACAAGTCCTCAGAATTTTACATCTACAAGTTAAAATCAAATTGCATTTGATGTCGAACTTTCATGTACATTTGTAAAGTACTAATACCGCTAAAAATCTGAGACAAAATTTTTATCTCCAAGTTTTGCTCAGAGGCATGGCCTGATTGTGCCAGTTTATACATTTTTGAAATGCGGAACGTCCTCCGTTCTACACATTACTGTTCCTTTATATCTCTATTTGTACCACACACCATCTATATAAGCCACAATAAAGAGTCTTGTCATTACCAGGCAGATTACCTTAATCGGATATCCTTGTCTTTTAAAGATCTTTCGAAGACATAAATAGACGAGAGACTCATAGTATTATGGACTTAATTTTCACCTTTCCCTTTGTCTACACTTCATACCTAGCTGTTGATAAACTTTAACTCATCTTTTTTCTTTTAATTAAGAGTAAAGGAAGAAATGACTGACCATCTCAACATGCTGGATTATGAACGAAATTTGTACTATGCCACATAATACCCAGTACGTTATGATGTGGAAAAAAAAGAACCTAGCGTGTCATTCTTCCTGCTAGTACTAAAGTTGGCAAAAGGAATTTAATGAACTCGGTGAATGTTGCGCGGAGGTCAAAAAATCTCGGACAGTGTTTACGAGATACACAATTACTGAGAGCAAGTTGAAAGACGTTTAAAACGAAAAACGTCAAAAATGATTTAATCCTCTCATCAATCGAGGATTAAAGTTTTTGGTTGCTCCCAAGTGAATCCATCTCTTCCAAAATGTCCGTATGTACTGGTTTGTTGATAGATAGGATTACGAAGATTCAATTCTCTGAAAGAGAAAGGTAATTATATTTCGATACTTCCTCTCTTATATCTCTCAACGAGGTCTGCTCATTATTTCTGGATCGATCACGTTAATTGAATTTAGATTAATTAATAAATATATGCTGTCATCCACTCTATAGAAATTCATACTCACTTTACAATTTTTCCAGGCCGTAAATCGAAATTTTTATTAACTATGTCTAAAAGTTCGTTTTGAGATAACTTAGATGTACCATAATCAAACACTGTGATTGATAAAGGTTCTGCCACACCAATAGCATATGAAACCTGTAAATGCATATATATTTTGTTTCTAAATTACTAAACTTATATTTCATTTATTTCAAAAGTTAATTGCAATAAAAATAAAATTTATTTCTTTGATATTACAAAGAATTGGTTTTACCTGTACAAGGCAACGTCTGCAAAGACCAGCTTTTACTAATGACTTAGCAACCCATCTTGCCGCGTATGCTGCAGATCTATCAACCTTTGTAAAATCTTTGCCAGAAAATGCACCACCCCCATGAGCACCCCAGCCACCATAAGTATCTACTATGATTTTACGTCCGGTAAGACCAGCATCACTCTATATGTAAAAATAAATCAATTGATTTGTAACTTCGAATCGATTTGCGCGCAGATTTTTGAATAATGCCGAAAGCATGGATTTCTCGTTTCGAAATTGTGCAAATTTTAAAATTACCTGTGGCCCACCAATAATAAACAGTCCGCAAGGATTTACATGGAAGACTGTTCTATCGTCAAGGTATCTAGGTGGTATTACTTCCTTTATAACTTTCTCCATGACTGCCTTACGCAATTCTTCCAAACTAATTTTTTCGCTATGTTGTAGGGATACAACCACCGTGTGCACTCTTATAGGGACGCAAGCACCATGATCCATAATATACTCGCAAGTTACCTATTTCATAAATGTCAATTTTGCATAAACTTCATCCCTTTGTACCATTTCATAGACTAAATTACAATGTTTTATACATTCCCGAAATGTCAAAGGATTATTCTCAGTAGAGGTATTTTACATCATGGCATTCAAGAGTAGCAAATACTAATGTGACATCACTGAATAATCCTATATTATTATAAGTTAAAGATTAACTTCGAAAATTAATAGTGACCTATGTAAATTCATTTTTACGTATAGATACATAATTTTAAATTAAGTCTAACGGAAAAATAACGCACCTGCGTTTTTGAATCTGGTCGTGCCCACCACAATTCACCACTTCGTCTTAGTTCTGCAATTTTCTGATTTAATTTGTGTGCCAGCACTACTGTTAGAGGCATACATTCGTCAGTCTCATCTGTTGCATATCCAAACATCAGGCCCTGATAGAAGAATTTGAGTTATTCCAGCTAAAATTTATGAGACATAAACTTGAAGCAGGGGACAGATTTGTTCAACATTTTATATTAATCCGCAAAAGTTTATAGCATAAGAAATCAAGCATTGTGTCTTTATACAGAAGAATGCGCGTGACATCCGCACTTTAGGTAAATGTGCAATGTCAAACTACTCTACATTGTTCGTAATCAATGTATTTCGTACCACGTAGTTGTAAAATATAAGGTAATAAATATTTATATAACATGCAAAAGAGGTGCCACACAGAGCAGAAATACTGAAAAAGTAATCGTGGGATAAGATTGTATGGTTTGGAGTGATAACCACTGTTCCGTATTTGAATATCACCAATACACACTACAACACCACATCGATATTGAATTTTCTAAACTATTATGTAGCATGCAATATACGATGTTCAACAAATATACATTTTAAACGTGATAAAAAATATATTGTATACAAGTTTCTTTGATGTTCAATGATTATATCTACATTTTATTAAGTAGCAAATTTTGTTTACTCGAAAGTAAAAAAAAAATAAATTTCAATTTTGTGTTAGTAACTTTTGTTTTGATAATGAACATTTCTACTCGATGAAACATGAATTCTTCGATAATATGTACAGTCGAAATAATGAAAGTATGAGACAGTACTAATAGAAAATAACCACGCCAAATATAACCAGCAATTTTATCCTTAGAAATTAAAATTAAACAAAGATTTAGAGGTGCAACAAAATGAAGACGACATAAAGAGGTAAATTCTAATATGAGTGCAAATGCCTACACTACGATAAATTAAGGCAATAGTGAGAAACTAATGGTTCACACAGGGAGAGTCCTACATTTGCAGGAATAAAATATTAAGTGATTGCTAAATTACAGAACAATTACGGAGCAATTTACACATCTACAACAGGAGGTTTAAGAAATCAGAAGCATTGCATTAGAACTTTCAAAACATTAGCTAAACACAGGAATTACTATTGAAGATATAAAAATGTTATTCAGAAAGATAAGGAGAATAGCTAAAAAAAATAGCATCAGGCACAATAGAGAGGAAGGCTAAAAGTTCAAACGAACGACGAGAATGCTAATTGACCTGGTCTCCTGCGCCAACTTCTTCATCACTACGGTTTTCATGAACGCCTGCGGCAATATTTGGTGACTGGGCATCGAGCGCCAAAAGAACATTGCAGAGTTTGTAGTCAAAACCTGTAGAAATTACATGTGTCAGAAAATAATATCCACTACTATGAATGTCAACACTATCTGATTATGTCAATAATTTAAACAAGATTTCTGCATCCCAGGATATTGTTCATTTTTTCAGGCTGTCCAATCCTAAATAGCATTTTTTACAATTTGATGTAGTAAAAGTAATTGTGCAAAAAATGAGTAGGTCGAAAGTAGAAGAATTCTTGTATGACACAACTTATCTTTGAATTATATAGACAATAAACTGAAGTACATAAACACCTTATAGCCTACTAGAGACACATAATGATAATTTCTTTCATTTCAATTTGTCTCTGTATGACAATAAGTGGTCCTAATTAATAATAATAAAAATAAGTTTCCTTGTCTTAATTGTCACTGAAGGGCATAGTTGCATGAATTTGTGGAAACCCATTCTGTAGAGTGCTTTAATATACTTGTATATTAAATCACAATTTGTGATAGATAATTTTATTTTTCTTATGCTATAGAAATTTAAGCATTCGCACAATTGCATCTCTTATTCATTAATGCACATAAACTCAGACATTCACACTTAACAGAAGAGGAAAGCATGATATAAGGAAGGTGAAAAAGATGTATTGCCAGAAGGAAAAAAAAGGGTAAAGCAAAGAAGGAGAAAGATCATTGATATTGAATTATATGGCTGCTCTGCGGCACGGGCTGAGAATGGGTTATGTACCTGATCACCTGCACCCACGTCCTTCTCTTCCCTGTCCACATGAACACCATCAGCGATATTTGGAGATTGTTGTTCGATAGCCACCAAAAGGTTCAACGTACGCCAATCGAATCCTGCCACGACCATGATATGCTTACGTTACATAGTCATATGTTTGTTAAATTTAATTTTCCAAAAGATAATGAGCAGGATATTGATCATCCAATCGATCGAGTCATGGAATTTCCACAAATCCAACATTTTAATAAGATGTATGTAGCGTAAAGCACATCTTTTAAGTATAAAAATATTTATATGGTTTTACCATTTATTAGGCAAGTACAGCAAGCATCTTAAATACGGTGTTTAGTGCTGGAAGCTTTCGTGCCATGATTCGACCGTGTATTTACAAAGTCTGATAATGGAGAATCGAATAAAGCAACTCTTTGTAAAGGATAAGGTAACAGGGATTTCATCCGGCCACAGGGCATGCGTATATTATTTTTGAAATAGAAAATGATAGTCTCTTGTATTAGAATTGTGGATTTTAAATATTTTGGATAATATAGACAGAATAAATTCAACAAAATTTTAGAGGCATTGGAGAGGCTGACAAACATACATTGCTGAAAAAAGAAGTACTAAGCAAAAATGGAAATGTTTTTACCTTTTGACGAATCATCATATCCAATGTGATTGACCGTGTCTCGAACGATTTTCTGATAATCCACTACAGCCTTTGAAGTAATTTCACCACACAGAAGTATCATCCCCGTTTTTGTGACAGTTTCTAAATGATGTAAAGATAAAACATATACAAAATGAACAAGTTTAAAATCCTTAAAACTTTTTGATTCATAGATATTGCATTTATTACTAAGTCCTTTTATTGTTTTGCATTTTAAAATTAACACAAGGCCAAGCAAACTAAGTTATAAATAAAGGTTATAACGTGGGTATCTGTGAATAATTAAAAAGTCAAAGATACTTTAGAACTCACCGCAAGCTACTTTTGCATCTGGATCTTGTTTTAAATGTGCATCTAAAATAGCATCACTTATCTGATCGCACATTTTATCTGGAAAAATGTTAATACAGTGTAAGTGCTTTTATGAATGTTACACAACTTTGAAATATTTGATTATGTTTTTCAAGATGATATTAGATATGTGACCTTACAAATACATTCAAAGAAACTCGATGTAATCGCATTTCGTATTTATTTAAATATATTACGAAGAAATTTAGTAAAACGATGACATAACTATATAATGCATTTCATTTTATACATTGTAATATGAATGTTGTAAATATCAGATGAAAAGGGCTATACGAAAGATACAGAATTATTTTAACGAAACAGAATTTCTGTTTCTTCCGTGAGGTTATATCAACAAATAACAGATTTTAATCGATAAAGATACCGTTATAGTTTACATCTCAAGATTACAGCGAAATGTAACTTTATACCCCAATAGCAACCCATAGAATGATCGAGAAAGAAATTCTAATTAAAACAAAGATCTGAAACCTAGTATTAATGAAATATTTAAAAAGAGCAATATAGAACAACAATATCACGAAGACATTTGGAAAGAGCTAAAGTTAGCAAGTTGAAATATTCAGAAGCACATGGCGACGCCAAAAGCGCTCACTTTGTGCTTTGAAATCAACTTGAAACAACAAGTTTGCAACCTCGTGTTTAGCTATCAACATGCATTCCCCCGAATCCGAGAGGACAGTTGAGGTCGGGCTAACGAACGAGCCGCAACGTAACACCATCCCCGCATTTCGAAGCTTTTAAGGAAAGTAAGAGCGCGAAGGAAGGGAAGATACGCGGCGTGCGCACGCGGTATATATGTATGGCCTGTTCGTAGAGTTTCATGGCGGCACACGCGACTCACCGACATGGAAACGTGAAACGGAACCACGCGAGATCAGCTAAAATATATGTCAGGCATGAGGCAAACTAATTCTTTTTAAGGTATCTACCTGGATGTCCTTCGCCAACGGACTCTGAGGTAAAGAGAAAACTCGTGTCCTGTTGCAGCTCGGGCGGTGTGTGCCCGTTTGCGTATCCGTTCATGTGGTGCGCGGTCTCCGGCATTTTCCTCCTATTCGTAGTCGTAACTGTAGGTTTTATCGTCTCCTGTACGCCGATGTACTAGCCACGTGTCACGACTTCGTCTTCGCGTTTAGCTCGTCTAACGTCGTTAACAATTAATAAAAATAAGCAAGTCAGATTCCGATTTGTGTATGTTACTTTGACTCCGCACGAGAGCGAGATCTACACAATCACAGCACGAAACGTAATGGTTGGAGCAGCGCAGAGCAAACGTACCACGGTACAGTGTGGAAAGTAAAAGAGGCTCCCCGCTCGCTGGTGGCCACTATTTATAACCTCGGTACGTTCGGCACTTCGCTCGGCTACTTTCGGGTCACGTGATAATCTGTCGCCCGGGAGATGACGGTCGGCGCGGAATTCGATTGGATTTGCGTGGTGTTTAACTCGCTTCTTTCTTTATGGTTTGGATTCTCCTACACGTGCTTGTTCTTGCACCTGTAAAGATTGCAATTTTTCTTTTTACAGATATGTATTACATAGATTTTTATTTTTGACGATTAAAATGGAATCGCTAGTATCATCGCATTGCGTTAACAATTTTTGAAAAGTCAGTATTAGATGCATAGAAAAGTACTTTGTTAAGATTTCTAAAATTGCCGTTATGTGATTTGTCAGCAGATAATTTGTAACTTATTATTTCAAAAATTCCATGAATCATAATCTGACATTATAATCTATTGTTAATTATTTATCAACATATTTTTAAATATTAAATTACAAACTTTTCCATCGCGAAATTTTGGCCTTACGAACAACATCGATACAATTTACAAACAAACGATATATACTACGAGTATATTTGATACTTGAATATCTTTTTAACAAATTGTCCGTGTTAAAAATAATCACACGTCACCTACTGTAACTGAACGACTGAAACAAGTAGTTAAAGCATGGTGTAATACAATTAAATACTTTTGCTATCACACGATTTATATATCAATGATAACGTATGAGAATATTTAATCTTACGTATCTCTATCTGAGATCGAAATTAGTTCCGTACACTTACACGTTTTTAACGTTACGCCGTAACTCAAAGCAGTAAGATACGATACGTTAAAACTCTCAGAAGAACTGTTCAGCGTGGAATAAGTAGTATTTTGAACTTTGATCCTCGGTTAGATCGATTGATATTATTATTGTTATAACGAGCACTTTCCGCCTTTCTCTCGGAGGAATTGAAATTACACTGAGTAGATGTCGCATATCAGTCACACTTTTATATGTCGCTCGGTGTCATTTTGCGATTGAGAAACGCTCGAGTGGGGCGAAAATAAGAATTCATTTACCAATCGAAATTGTAGCGTTTACGTATTTACACGACAGTAAGTCCGTCCAGAGAAGAGGCACAGGAAAAAAGCTTACAATAACGTA
Source organism: Cerceris rybyensis (assembly GCA_910591515.1). Classification (NCBI taxonomy): domain Eukaryota; kingdom Metazoa; phylum Arthropoda; class Insecta; order Hymenoptera; family Crabronidae; genus Cerceris; species Cerceris rybyensis. The sequence goes on from OU342790.1 coordinate 16,680,648, forward strand.
CATTTCTACGATAACGAACATTTTAATTTGTAATTCTCGTTGGTGCTGATAACAACGTTTTTAATGGTAGGCATCGTTGGATTTATAAGAAAAACAGAGTGAAATTATGTGAAACGTTCAGTCACGGTGGGAAAATACCCTGTCATATTTCTCGCAGATCTACTTCCAGTAAGTTCGTTTCATTGACAAAGCGATAAAAGATAAATGACACTTATATTAATTTCCGTTCATTGCTTCATTATCGGTTTTCTTTTATACACTATTTGTCATTGCTATAGTTATAGTAAACTCGATATATTATTTATCCTAAGGGATAAATCTCTTCGAATGACCAATCTTATTAATTGCAAGGTACAAATTTAGTCAAATTGAAAATTATCAGCGGGAAATTTCATCTGATTTGGTCATCGTACAATGATTTAATTCATTACTTAATTCACAAGATTGCAGAGTATTTTTTCAACTAACTTATGTCATGTAGAGGTAATTTTGGCGATGAACTGAATATTTGAATATGGGCTTCTTGAGTTTTGATGTTCAACAGTGACTACGCAGTATGATGCAATTTTCTCGTTAGTTCTTATAAGTTCGTTAAACACGTCACTCGATTGGCACGTTGTCTTCATATATTCATTTTTTTTATCGAAACGGGGTCTTTTATTCTCAAAGCAAACTTTCACATTGTTTAACTCTTTGAACGCCACTGGTATTTCGCTAGATTCATCATTTCTACTGAAGTGGAACTTTTTCTATTAAATTCGTATTTTTGCAAAGCCGAAATTTTAAAGATACAGACAGATAGATATTCGGCAGACCTTTATTTTTTTAATGTCGATATTTAAATATTTAATATATCCGAGAATTCATAAATATTACATTTTCCAAGTTACACGGATATTTAATGAATTCGATAGCGCCGGTCACCGGTGACCTCCATGGCAGTCAAAGTGTCAAACGTCATTCTTTAACATTAAGTCCACCAAGATCGTTAACATGGTTTGTTCTGAATTCTTTAGAAATATTGTAGGAATTGTTAACACTGTTTTTTTTACAATTGTCAACATCTACTTTATAATTCCAGGCGGTTGTATTAATTAAGGTGTTTTTCCTTCTTCCTCTCTTTTCTTCTAACGTATTTATTCGATAATCTTTTTATTGGAAACAAATTTTTATTTTTAATAAAGATAAATCGATATAAATTTAAGTGACTAATGCCACGAATCGCTCATTTTAAACTATCTATGCACAGTTTCCGAAAAACGTATTTTTACGTGGCCCGCATACAATGCGTTCAGTATTTTGGAAAAATTGGCGATAGATCTAGTGTTAAAGCATGATCGATACGTTGAATAATTAGAACACGAGTTTTGATATTAGTCATATTTGCGTGACGCTTAATGTACAGATTATCTCTCGTTTTTTTGAACATTTATCATGAATTTCACTAGCATGTTTTATAGTTGAAAGTAGTATATGGTGGTCTAATCATTACTGACCCATATTAAACACTATAACTTTTTTAATATTCATATTTTCAAATAAAAAGCCAAGTGATGGTTATTTGATGTCATAGTGGCTATTACCTACGAAATTAATTAAAAATAATTTTCAAAAAGTCTATTTACCGTTTACAAAAGAATACGGATGCATTTTTAATAGGTCATTAATGGCAAAAAACGGTAGCCTACGTTTGTTAGCATATTATGTGATATTTTCTACATGATAGTTTTAGTGATTAAAGACCCACTTTGATTTCTAATTCTTTAGCGAAATTTCTATAAGAGTCGAGACTTTTTCTACAGGAATCATCGTGTGAAAGTCCCGCAGATGTTGTAGTCGCGTAAGACTGTTGATTTTTGGCAAAATGATCGTGATAATTTTGAAAAAGCAGTAAAACAAGTCAAAAAGTTCATATAATGATGAATACATAATATGACGCATGGGGGTGGGAGCCACTGAAACGAAGATAAAAACCGAAATTTCAAATAGTAGACACGAGTAGGTATTGTAAAACTTCAGTGATTCCTGATTAAATCACTGTATTAATTAGTTTAAAATACAAGATAAAGGTAAATTCATGTCAGGACATACCGAAAAGCCATTGCAACGACGAGGAAATTCATCTAAATTCCTAAGTAATGGATCTGATTTTGAATTTTTATTAACCATCACTAAAGTTTTGCTACGTGATATGATTATTTGTCAAATAATAACAACGATACAAAATTTGTAATTTTGAAAGATTATTGGGTTGAATTGAGGCTTAATGGTTCTATTTAGTAAAGCTTTATAAAAGCTTTCATAAACAGAGAGAGAGAGAGAGAGAGTAACGGAGATCTATTTCTCCTAATATAATTCTGATGTCACAATATGACACAATTAACTATGAGATTTGCATGAACTCCGATAAAATGATTTAGCAGTTCAAACTTCTTCCGCGTTTATCTGCGAATTCGGAATATTTATCGATGGCTTTTATCTCATTTCAGTTTATCATATAAAATTCAGACTTCTGCTTTCTTACGAGTTATTTCTTTACATCTGCGTTCTGTTCTTCCTCAACTTTCAAAGCCACCTTTTTTTTTAATACAGCAAATTTGCAAACGCGTTAACAGCAAACAAAATTACTTACGTTTCAATGACAATTTTTAAAGTCTACTTTTTATTTTATTAAGCGCTAGATGCAAATTGTTTTTACATTTCACTGCAAAGTACAAAATAACATTGGTGTTACGATTTGATATTAAAAAATATTAACATCATGCGTGTTAAAAACTTTTTTTAAACCTTTGCCATTCTATTGAAAGGCTACAGTCGAAATTTTATAATTGTTTGTTCTTACTGACGCAATTAAAATATCGCATGTAAACTTGGAAGATAAAACGATATCATTTTTCGTTCATCGTGTATCACGAAAATGTCGTGTCGTGTCAGAGAATTCGAGATAAATAATACTTCTCTAGTGTCATCTTCCCTCGGTGTTGCAAATGAATGATTTAATTATTTTTTATCATTATTGCGTCATTCGATTTAAAATGCAACACGTGTTCATCTTTCGATACCTAAACTGTTCCATATTGATTTTTTGATTATGCATTTTGTTATAATTCCGAAGTATTTATTCGAGCGTAAACCAACACTCTGTTCTGATCGTTGAAATTGAGATTTTTAACGATATTTGATTGTTTAATCTGATAAAAACACGCTGTTTTATTAAGTGTATTATTTTTTAACTACAATTTTACTTTTTTCTTTCAAAAGTATCGTATTGTAAAAGCGATAACAAAACGGCATGTCTAATGTGTTGCAAATACTAACGATGAAATGTTATTGTGTTATTTTTATCTAATGTTATCGGTCGTCGGCTGATAGTATGGTTCATTGAACATACATTGGGGCCTTTTGCTAACGGAAATTTTATACAATGTTATGGATTATTTCTTTGCAGAAATTTCGGATACTTCTTGTCATGGACAATAATTACATTAATAATGTGACTCATAATTAAAGCAATTCTATCTGTATTGCTCCTTTGAAATTTCATGTTTACATCAATGAAGGTTTTCTATAAACAAAAGGAAATAGCGGAAGAAGAATTCTGCTTTCTACGAATTGTAATATTAAGAAACCAATTTGCAAATTGTTACACATAATAATAGACAAAATTAAAAATTCTTTTCATCATCCATTCCAAGAAATTTTCTTTATGTTTCATTGATTTATTACACTGCCACTTTATACTTATTAAAAATTAATCATTTTACATTATAAAAATATAACTTTCATTTAGTTATGAACATTGATTGCGACAATTCATGTAATAAAAATACATTGCATGATTGTGATTCTATAATCTCGCCTAAGTCGTTGGTCATTATTTTTCTGATACTTTAATAACATATATGATTATTTAATAGAATTCTTTGATAACGCTTTATACTATGCGTTGCAGAAATATTTGTGCCTATGGAAAAACATAAGAGTGAAAAAGTTTTTCGAATGTTTTCCTACGATCAGTTCTTCGAAAGGAGACGAACTTTTAGCAGTTATTTCCGTTATGCGATGTTATAAGAAAGGCTTATACTGCAGATGTTCGCGCAAGGTCAGATAACGCCTTTTCCTTTTCTGTGATTATTTTAACACTTGCTAGGAGAATTGTACGCGAATTTCTGTGTCACAGTGAACATGTGTGTAGGTAATGTTGTACAAACAATGACTTTCACGTATACATATATTCGTTGGTGATTATGAAGGTGGGCCAAACTTGAAAAGTCCAAATTTCAAGAAATGTAGCTGAGAAATTGAACTTGTATTGTTACTACATTCTTTTAAATTTTTTTGTGCAATTCACTTGCGTCAGGTTGAAGCGTACATATTACTTCATTAAAAAAAAGAAAGAAAAAAGATCAGTGTCATAATTACTGGCATATTTATAAACGTACAAACAGAATTATAGGAAAACCTTGTCAATTTTAAGACGTTTGATAGTTCCTTGAATTTTTTACAATTAAATGTTTCTGGAAGTTTGTCAGAAGTATTGTTATTAAGAAAATATATTTCCCATTTTTAACCCCTTGCCTTACGATTTCTATGTTGATAACGTGTGTAATAAATCAAAATTAATTCCTGAAATAAAAGTATCTTTCTGATTTTTAGCATTTTGCATAATTGACTGCAATATTAATATTGTGGAAATAATTTGGTTGTTTCTTAACCGACTGATATTTTCAGTTATTGAAAAATTAAAAATTTTCTTATTCTATTTATCGCGTCACGTGTGTAGTAGGTCATTGTAAGGCAAGGGGTCAAAACATAAATATTTGACTACACGCAGTAAGAGTTGAAAAAATTAAATTATAACTGATATTTTTCTAACTGAGATTATAACTAGAATATTTTTATATATTCTTTCACGTAAGTTCCCCTTTGAATCAATATTCGATTAATCCTAAAACTATATACTATTAATCTGCTATATTTAAAGGTACAAAAGGAAAAAAGTTAAAGTAAAAAGAATCTAGAGCTCTTTGCACTCATTTTTAGTCGTCGATGGAGGGTTAACCTATTGTATTTTGTTAGTTAACACGTTCAAGTACGGAATGTCACATTTAGACGTCCCTTAGATGTATGAAATCAATATCGTTTCAGAGTTCAATGAACCGATACGCTTGTAAAGCATTCCTGGTCTTCTGATTAGAATGACTTTGAAGGGTACTTTGATGGTGTCATAACACATGTCCAGCACAAAAAGAAATAATCAATTATGCGTGAAAAAACTTGATTAAAGTTTGTGAATTCCTTAAATGCCATCGATTTTAGAAAAATTAAAATTTCTTTCTTAAAGTTAAAAACTTTGAAATGTTATAATTTAAATGAACTGAAAAAAGAAAATTCAATAACTGAAGTTACTTTTAAAAATTTGGTAAAAAATATAGATTAAATTAGATCCAGTATTAATTGTTTTTAATTTGGTAGCATTTCAATGACTGACAAGGAAACAATTTTTTTCCTTCTCATTCTCTGCTCCTGGAGCCGCACGCGTACAAGTTAAAAAATGCTGTTAAAAAAAAAAATGATGAAGTGGGTTTGCAGTAAAACAAGACGCACGCTGAGACAAACAGTTTATCAATTAAGTACTATTCTGCAAGAAAAGTGTTAAGCGATGCAGTTTCATGAAACCTATATCTCTACATTTATGCGTACGTAGAGTATCACTATTCCCCAGATTGTATCATTCGGCTGACGTATGGATGATCACGTGTACTTCTTCGAATCATGACTTTCTTATATAGAATGGATTACATCTTTGTGTAAAATTACAATATTGCACGGCCAAAATATGATATTAAGCAATAACAAATCGCTACGTAATCCAGAGAGAGGAATTTCTAAAAAGTTGTACTTTTTCATTTTTTTCACTCCCTATATTTAAGTTCTTGCATAGTTAACCGTTTGAATACCGGGAGGGTTTTAAAAAATTACTTCGGAAAAAGCCAAAAGCCACTTTCGCGCTCTTGTGATTTTGTTTCAAAATAAGCTAAAGTTGGTGTTTTATTTTATGTGGTGCACAACAAGAACAATCTTCTCGTGCTTGTATCCTAATTTGGAATTACTTTATATTATAAAAGAGAAACCTGATGGATTCTTAACAAAGTCTTCCTTCAATTGTCAACACTGAAAAAATGTCCTGGGGTTTTTCGACACAAAAACTGAAGAGCGCGAAAATGGCTCGTGGTACGCAAACGGTTAAAACGATTTGAATGTGTAACAAACGTAAATGTAATATTGTTGTTATATGGTAAATATACTTTGGAAGATGTAATATAAAAAGTTGGAAAAATGTCGCCTACATGTAAAAAGTGAAGATTAATTGTAGACTTCTATAAATTAAAAGAAACTAATTAACATAATAGAATATGTTCCAACGACAAGTGGAAACATGTAAATATAATCTTACTCTGGTTCTTGTGTATTCTTCCGATAACAGTTAATAATTTATAGGGCGAAAAATTGTATTTATTAGATGTTAGCAATGTTATTGTTTCGATATCTTGGAGAATTGTTTTGCATTTTACTTTTTCTAAACGTATCTATAACACAGCATTATTAATTCATTGAACCTGTCGATATTTAGATTTACAATTTAATTCATGCATAAGGAAATGTAGGTTACAGCTAATTATAAGAGCAATTGGAAATTAGAGAAATACAGTAAACATAAATCTTGTTTATATATTCTCGCATATCAGTTCGTCGATAGTAATTTCACTACATCAATTATCATAATAACCTTGATGTTAAGTACTCTTTGATATGAGATAGTTTACAATAACCAACAAAGCCTTTGCAGATTATGAATTAACATTCTCCAAACGATACACTGTGCCATATTTCGTTTTATTAATATTCTTTCAAGTTTTGTTACTAATCACTAGACTGCGGATTTTTATGCATTTATGACAAATTAAATACGACTAAAATATACAAAAAGAACATAATATAAAAATATATCTAAAATATCCAAAGTATGGTATTTGTTGTAATATTTATTAAGTGCAATAAATCCCTAGATAGGTTTTCCTGTCTCACCTGCATTTTTGAATCTCGAAATTTGCATAAACATCCGCAGTCTACTAATCACATTCTTTTTTTTCCATTCGGTTAAACTCTCTGTACAATATTCGAGATTTTCCAAAATATTTTCTATTTGTTATTTAATAAGAACAATATCTCTGTAATATTTACACATTTTATAGAAAAATGTAATTGTCGTTTTATAGAAGAAATAAAAATTACAGAAATATTGTACACTTATCTGACTCGTCAGTTAATTAAGTCAAATTAATTTGATATTATGCGGCGTTACAAAGAAATCTCGTGGAATGAGTTTGAAAGGAAAGCCACACCATCTGGATAAAATGGAAGGAACACAAATCTTATATGGATTTCTGAATCTAACGTGTTATTAAGTGAAGGAACTTAATGAGGCATTTCACTTCCTCGAGGCTTATCTTCAATATCGCGTGATAGTGTAATCAATCATTGAATACCCATACTCCTTTAACAATTTTACTAATTGTAATTCCAGGAACTATTTTTATAAATTATTAACATTAGATCTACCAACAACTAATCATACATAATTAAGGTAGTTCTAGGCACTTATCATTTTGCGATAGATTTCCTTAAAATTTTGAAAATATATTCTTCGTGATATTTTATAATTATAACCGGAATCTCAACGAGTTCGTCCACACGGTTTATGAATAAATCGTGTTTAAAAATGAAATATTTAACATGGGCTTTATGGAAAAAAATTTTTGCTGGGTCCGTAAAATCTTTTTTTATTTTTCTAATGGAAAAACGAGTCGATGGATTCTAATAAAAAATTAGCAATGTATTATTTTATGCTTTTGGAATATTAGTGAATTTTTTCATAATTTTTTACTTCATATAGAGAAAGATGTTTTTTAATGTCTAAAAAGTGAATGAAATGACCTCAGTGAAGTTAGCCCCTGCATTAATTCTTACGCAATTCTTTTCATTTCTAATGAAAAAAGAAACTTTTAGTTCTGAATCCAGCTAGAACTACCTTAAAAATGTCAAATAAGTAAGCGATAAAAAAGAAATGAATTAGGCAAAGGTTTAATCCACTTAATCACTTGCAGTCTAACAGATAGATGTTACAAATTCAAAAAGAAATAGTACTAGAAGCACAAACTTTTACAGACAATTCAGAGCACGCCATTCTGTCCGCCTTAGTAGATCTATTGTTAATTATGGCGAGAAAGGAAATTAATTACATGTCAGAGTAACGTTGAGAGAAACTGATCAAAGTTCGATAACGAATTATTGCATTAGTTATTGCATCAAGCTATAATAAACAAAATTTGGTCCTTGGTTCCATTACATCTTTTCGTATTTTAATTATTAAGTATCAGTATTGTTATCACAGTCTTCAAGGTTTCCTCTTTCTTTCTATTTCCCCTTCACTCTGCTATCATTATTTGAACATCCACTTCCAACTCGTCAAAAGCATCAGTTTCTTCACTAATAAATCGACGTTATAGTGTATTTACATTACATCACCCTCAAAATATCGCTGCCTTTACTAGCAAGTTTGAAATATTCCATACTGTGAGATCCGAACGCTCATGTGACTCTTTGTAATCTTTTATTCTGTTGCGATACATTATACATTACACTTTTAAAAGTTCTTTGGGAAACACATTATAAATCGTCCGCCCATTCATAAGTATACACGTAAGGAAAAAAAAAAGTACAACGTGTTCAAGCGAACTGTATTGAAATTTCAAAAGCACTGAAAGCATTGTAAAACTAATTGACCTTTCAAGTTGAAGAGGTGATACATGATTTTTGTAAAGTCACCGCAATTATTCGCCGTTTGTCATGAAATAGATAAGAGAGACTGCCAAATATGGAACTGGTTGTGGGATACAATAGAATCGTTTGAATTTTTCGTCACAGAAAGTCACGATAGAAGTTGAGTTATTTATAAGAAAAGAAAAAGAACCACTTAACAATACCATCGTAATTCGTGGCGTTTTGAAACTATCGCGAAAAACCGTATTGATAAGGTATTCACTGCTATTGAAATATTTAATTATTTTTATTTATAATATAATTCGTACAACTAATTTAATTTGCCATTTTTTAACTAAAATTCGTTAATTTTTCCTTGGCTTTCATTTGAATGAAATAGAAATAGAAAATCAAATTTACGGAATTCTTTCTTTTGAAAATTAAATTTGATTATTTCTTGTATGTGTTGTTGATTTAGTGAATAATTATCATTTAAATGTATCAATATCATTAAATAATCTAATTATGGATATGTATATCTAAAGTCTTTGCATTTTTCAGTGCACTTTAAGTGTTACGTATTTTCTGATGTAATATTTGATAGCTACTTAAAGTACTGATATCAATATATACGTAACACTTGAATTACGTGTATTACACAATTTCGAGGCATCAAAGAGACATGATTGATACACTTTGTGCCTGATAGAGTTTAATATCGATCCCGCGAGTCAATCAGTAAAGTTCATTAAAACTGTACTCATAGAAATAATATTTTGGTACCTGTATCCAAAAAGATTTGTCAACCTAAAATGACGTAAATAAGATAGTTCACTCTAGGACGTCTTTAAAAAAAATACGTTTTATTATTCATTAAGTAAATTTATTTACAGTCTTTTTTCAGACTTTTCCAATTATTCGTTCTTTATTCAGTTAATATTTTGGATAATACTCCAATTATTAGAGTCTCAATGTAGAACTTGTGCGACATGAATTAGTCTCTGAACATCGATAAGAGCTTCTCTTTTATATTCTGTAATTCATTCATCTGTTATTTGCAGGTTTCAAAGTGTCGGTTTATTATCACATATCCCATTAATTTCATAATTATGCATTCAGCCACATTTTATAATATAATTTACAAATTTCCTGTGAACTCATCAAGAAATGAATCATGTTACATATGTATTAATTATTCTCAAGATAATCATCGTGTGTATATGAAATATAAGCAAATCTATTATGGAAATGACGAGGGACCTTTTACAGATTCTATCATTATGACATAATTCTTTTCCACTTTTAAACACCCAGAATAAGATACACAATTATTTACGAGTGTTACTGATAAATTATCATTAAATTGCAATACGTTGTTATCTTTGATTCCAAGTGTCTACAATAAACTTGCAAAACAGGTTCAGGGCAAATGTTGCATGTATGTTGAAAGAGGTCATGGCAGCTCCCCATACTCATCTACCATATCCTTTTTTACGATTAATACAAAATAAAAAGATCTGTCGGTTCTTCGGTAAAAATATACAAGTTTTGTGCAATTACACGAACTCTAATCACTATCGACTCGTATATCCACGAGAAAAAGTAAAAAAGAACTTCATAATGTAAAAAAAGCAAATATCAAACTTTCTTTGATTATGTCGTCAGAGAATATTTCGGAATTTTAGAATTCCCCGCGGAAATTATTCTCTTTCAAATACATAATTCATTACTCTATTATTAAATGACGTTTCTTTATTTGATGTTCAATTAGAAATGGTACCAGTAATGCAGCTTTTTCTTCGATAGTAAAAGAAAAGAACAAAAGATTTCAGGAATTTTTAGACGCCACGCACTCTGTCATATACATAAGTATAAAGTGTAATAGATTGCACGTTTTAATGTATGGCGATAAAAGTCATTTCTTTAGTTAAGTTAAACTGATATTAACCCTTTTAGTGCCGAGCGAAAAAATTGATGGAATTAATAACTAGACTGCGGATTTTTATGCATTTATGGCAAATTAAATACGGCTAAAATATACAAAAAGAACATAATATAAAAATATATCTAAAATATCCAAAGTATGGTATTTGTTGTAATATTTGTTAAGTGCAATAAATCCCTAGATAGGTTTTCCTGTCTCACCTGCATTTGCGAAACTCGAAATTTGCATAAATATCTGCAGTCTATTAATAACAAATGTAATTGTGAATAAAAAGAATTTTCGTTTGGCGATAGTTGAGATAGAACACGCAATATAGAGCATAAACTGTGTGTTTACAATTATCTATCATATAATTACTAATATTATATTGGAAAGTGAATATTAACCCTTCGATATCCAGTGTTAACACTATTGCTAACGACGATATATCGTCGTCCGGCACTAATAGGGTTAAAATAAAACTCATCAAGGTTTCACAATTAGTAAAAAGAATTTTCTGGGACGATCACCGTATATTTCTGCTCCATACTGCTAATATTTACGACATATTTAATCATTCCTACTATACAATCCTGTTTCCGAAGAAATTAAAGGACACAATCTGATAACTTAAACTTACCATCTGTATCACCTATACCTAAAATATTACATTTCCGCCATCTCTGTTTATCATACTTTCCACGATTTTTACACAGTTCAATTGTCAAAATGAAAAGAAAAAGAACCTACTTGATAATTCACTGAATTCTCGGACCGTCGAAGAGTAACACAGCCTTCTCAAAACCCATCCACTTTTTCATCTCCACTACCTCAACACCCCGAAAAAAACTGTTGTCAATTCTCAAAGTATATAATTATTACCATTAAGGTTATTCCATCCACGATAAAAAGGAACTAATCATCCCGGTCATTATTCATCAGCGATCAGTAACGAAGTTGGTGCCTTTGAGCGAAAAAAGAGACGAAGGACGGCTATCGAATTAAAAGTTCACTGACCCTTGACACTGGCTCGGGTACGTGGCACCGGTTAGAGAGCAGGGAACCACAGAGATGGAGAACGATAGAGAAAGGGAAGAGTAGCTTGCCTTAACCTTGACCTCTGTCAACCCTCTCCGGTCCCGTAGCCCCTCACCCTTGTTACCACACATCTATACACACATACACTTTGTTCTCTTTCTCTCTCTTTCTTTCTTTCCATGTGTTACTCTATCTATGTGTTTCTCTGTGTCTCTCTCCTCTTGGCTTGTTCTGTGGTACCGGCTAGGTGCCTATTTGTGTGTCTTTCATACGGAAACAGCCGACCGTGCGATCGATTCTCGACAAGAGGGCCAGCTGCTCGAAATAGATGAGGAGAGCCTCCTAAATATTAAAGGAGGCTTTGCCCCGGAGATTGTGCCTGCTTGGATGCCCTCAGCTTCGGCTATCGAAAAGGAAACCGTCGCGCTCGTTTCTACACGTTATCGATTTGCTCCTTCTTCGGTCGACCTTACTTTTTCATTCGCAAATTTTCGTTGACCTCTTGCACGTTGACATTGGAGGAAACGGTGGTACACCTTGCGATTAGTATCGATCATTGGAAATGAAGGATTGTGGTTACGGGAATAACGTTCGGACGTTTATTTTGTGTAGTAAACAGCGATTATTTTTGTGAGTTTGCTTTTTTGACCTTAGTCTCTTTTCATTTTACAGATGTTTTGTAAGAAGTGTTCTCCTTTTGCGATGCCTACGGGTCTTATCGTGTGATAAGATAGGTTCTTATGGTAGATCTTTTGGCTTTCAATAATTTTATAGTGAATGGAAGTGATATGTTGGATGTGTTTTATGGAACGTTGCTGTGGGGTTGGTTTCAATTATGATTGATCTTGAGGATTTATGTTAATGGTGTTCGAAATTTTTATTAATTTTATTGACGAAATTTTTGGTACGTGTAGGATGAATTACTGATTGAAAAAATTTCTTTTGTTAAGAAATGTTGACGAATTGAGAAAGTGTGGATTATTGTTTAAGAAAATTGAGTAGTATGACGTGGATATAAATATTTGAATGATATGACAAACAAGACTTTATGTTTATAATTGCAATACATGCATAACAGTTTATCTGACACACGTGACATTTTTTATAGTAATGATTTCTTATGATATAGTATCTCTGCCGAACATTACGATGACACTCGACATGGGGGTAGTGTGATAATGTTTCAACGTACTTTCACTTTTAGTAATTGTTTTGAAAAATATTATTCTGATAAATATTATCTTCGTGTGCGTCACATTTTGGGAGTATCGTCCAAAAAAAAAAAACATCAAACATATTTGCATACGATACACGAAAAGTCTGATTAAAGTTAACTTTACGAAAACTACTAATTTCTAATATTTTGGGGACTTTCATACATTTGTAAGTTTCTATTAATAATAATAAAATAATAAAAAAAAAATATTTTTATTGTACAATTGAAATATATGATTAATATCAAAATAACTTAAGATCGTTAAATATATTTTTAAGTGTGAGACAAATCGCGTGCTCTCTTATCTTTCCTCGTGTGTACAATTTACGTAGAAATTCTCTACTGTCCTTTTCTACTTCTAAGTGTGAAATACTTCAGAATGAAATCACAGTTATGGTGCAATTATTTTATCTCGACTCTTTATGCACAATCGGCGTGTTTGCATTTATCCATGTCATATAAACATGTAAACTATAGATGCCATTTATGTTTCACGTATTTGCTCCCCGCTGTAAATAAGGAAAGTGCCGGCAATTGTGTCACAGTAGTAGAAGCCTTTCAATAATCAGACAAGTGCATTAGCTTTGTAGCTGTCGCAATCTCGCGGTTGTTCGACTGAACTGCTCAGACTACTTAAACCATGCTGGTAAAACGAAGATGTGTAGGTGTTTGAAAAAAATGAGAAGAAAATAAAGTGGACAGACAATGCATAGTTTCTTTCACGATTTGAGAAACTCATAGGCCGTCTGGCTAGTTAGTAGACAAGGCTATTTCGTTGGCCTTATTTTAATGAACTTAACCCATTTTTCATTTACTGTTTTCGTAGGACAGAATTACTCATGACACTTCAATGTCGGTATTGTAGTCTTGTGACCGCCAAATCCCATAATCAGTTCAAACTATTTTTATCTCTTGTCTGTCCTATTATGTGCACTAATGACTAACAATAAGAGTAATTTGATTTTATCTAAGCTAAACATTTTAATGGTATAGAAATTAATCAAATACAAAATTGAATTAGGAAAAAATCCTTACAGTCATTTAATTTGATTTAATAATTGGTTTAGGGTTTCTATATATCTAGGGATATAAATTTCTAAGAATTATTACTATAGAAAATTGTTTAGAATATGTGGTAGATAAATTTAAACGACGGTTCGAACGAACAGGTGTGAATTTTACTTATCATTAAAAATTGGCGGTACATTCGAGTTGTATTATTTTCTAAGCAAAATTGAATAGTTTTATCCGACAACTCTAACTGGGCTAGTGAGCGACGGAGTCTCCTTTTTTCCGCTGTTTCGTTTTTGGAATTCTCAAACTCAACCTTCTGAAGTAAACGATTATGCGGAGTGTCTACTATAGAAAACTGAATTTCGAGATTTCAAAGAGGAAATGGCGAGTATAGGCTTCTGAAAATGAGAGATTCCGCCTCTCACTAGCCATTTTTCAGTTGTCGGACTGTAATAATGATGAAATTTTACTTATTCATGGCAATTTTTTAATAAACTAATTGTCTGTGATAGATAATAGTTGGGATGTAACTGATAAGTTTAGGTAAACTTAGTTAGTCCAAGTCACTTTCGTTCAAAACGATTTACATGTTTATGTAGAACCAATTTTTGTTGATCAATTGAACAGGTTTCAAGGGAAAAAAAAAGTAGTCAAGGTCGTCAAGACTTGGTTGATTTTAAGGTGACTTCAATTCTCGGGCTCATGTGAATTTTTACGTCACGTAACATAACGAGTCTGTGCGAATACAATTAGAATTGCTGCTGCATTTAAAAATTTTTAAGCGTAATATTATGAATTAAAATCAATTTTGACCGAATAACATTGTTTACTGTTAATATGGTACGAACTGTAACAATAATCGTGACATTAACAGTAATAATACAAAAGGATTATTAGTTGAAGAAAACAGTTTTTTTCCAAGAATAAATTAATTTTTTAAAATCATCCTGAATTAAAATTTGCATATATCTTTGGATTTGGAAATGAAAAACATCCGAGACGATTACTTTTGTCCGTAGGAATTCAAAAATCAGTATATACCGTGTTGAATAAATGCTGCGGTCAAACTCCAAAATGAACGATTGTTGTATCCGCGTTTATTAAAATTTTTTTTTTGTTTACACAGAATACTCATGAATTTCGGCCTTAACTTTTTTCAACACCCTATATAAATATATGTAAATATTCAGCAGTATTCTTCGTATACCATACGGCATTGTTAATCTAAGGAATTACATGCGAGAAATCGTGTATGCCATTTTAATGTAGAATTTCAAATAAAGATCAGGATTTCTATTGTTTTATGTTTCTTTTCAGCCACTAATTTTATATTACTTTATCAAAGACAATACGTGCTCTATTTTTCCTTTGCTGCCACAAAGTATGAACAATAAGAATAACTTATTTATTATTAATAAAAAAAAAACGATTTTGATATTTTTCACTCAAAACTGAATTATATAGAGATTGAAATGATAAAAAAAACTATATGAAAGGGTAAAAATTGTACTCTGCGTGCAAAAAGTATTCTTTCTGACCCATTTTGCAGAATTGTCCTCTTAACTTGTCTTAAGTTCATTTAAATGAGAAAAGATAGTGCGGAAGTTGTTAGAATATTGTATTTAACGATGTACAGTTACTCGTATTTTACGTTTAAAAATAGAAAAAAGTAACTTTGCTATGTTCAAGCGATACTTAAGAATTTCTTTTTTCTTACCGCGAAGATCACATAATTCTCCGAGCCATCTCATTAATCTGATAGTTATTTACTTTGTTATCAATGGACGTTTTTTTCCCCCATTAGATTTGTGTTCGGCGCAATTGCTCAAGTCATCAGAACAATGCATTTGAATTTCATGATCAGTAGAATAATACATCGCATTGCGTTTCACGATTGATATGCATAACGCGTGTTTCCTGGTGGCTGATCCTATTCAGGAACAATTTCTTTGAAACTTCTTTTTGTTCTACCGACCGATGATGCTTGACAAGTATTTACACATCTATTGTATCCTGATTCTAAATCTATGTCGTACTCTACAATAAAAATTTCTATACAATTAACGCTAACACTAGTGAAGTTAAGCTCATCATATTTCAATGAATTAAATAAACATTTCAGAAACGAAGGAATCAAGAGCTGTAAAAAATAATCAATGCACTGCAAAACGCTCCAATTATAGAAAATTTTTATGAAATAAATTACGCACCACTTATTTTTACTATCTTGACAGTTTTAGTATTAGATAACTCCGATTATCACAGACCATGATTTTCGTCTTACCCCAAATTGTTATTATATAAAAAATCCTTTGATTATTTACTACAGCGTTTACTATAGCATATAACTCTCAAAGTGCATACTTTAAGGATGCAGCTAGTAATTTAGTATAATACATTTAAAAAAAAAGACAAATGCAGTCTCCACAAAAACATAATTCTGCGTCTTAAAATGGCCGGAAAATTAATTCTTATAAAGAAAGACAAAGTTCACTGATCGACGTGTCCTAGAGCCTACGACCTTCATCCGAAATATCTCGCTCGTCCAGTTAATGATATATCAATGCCAATTTATTGGATCAATTAAAATCAGACACCATGTATATTTAATTCTCTTTACTTTATCATTCTTCTTCCTCCACCGTGGTGGAGATCACCGTATGACCTTCGTAGCGATCATTGAAACTCTGAGCCGACATTCGTACGATCAAGGTCGTAAATGCTCTCATACGTTCGATACACAGCAGCCCATGTGAAGTTTTGTATCGTCTCCTCAGTATTTTCTTCTCAGATCTCGTCAAACTTGCGAACCGAGACGACAGCACGATTCGAGTGTCTCATCCGCGTAGTTGAAAAGGGTGAACGAAAACGCCGTGTCTTTGTCAAAGTATACCGCCTGTCGTTTCACCTCATAGAGAAAAATGAGAATGATACGCGTGTGCTTTTTCTTACAATTGTGCATGTTGGCTGCATCTCAAAAGACCGTTTTGGACTCGCCGTTTAATTTGAACATTTATCGTGCTGTTCGTAATTTGCTTTTTCGAGCGTTCGGTATGTGGGTGTTGAATTTTTCCATCGAGTAATGAGTTGACTGTGTTAAACGTTTGTGAGGGGTTGCCGATGGGGTAGTTTTATATCGATCAATATTTAACGATTTCGATCAAATTGATTGACTGTTTTTTATCTTTCGTGATTTAGTAATATGATTTTTTTCCACTTTGTAATGTTTTGACAGCAACGCAGTTTGTGATATGATAGAAACTGATAGAAAGTTGTACGATTAAAATATATTGCAGAATTTTTAAATCATCAACTATATTATAAATAGCACAGTGAAGGTCTTTATTTAACTAGAATGGACGCCATATAGGGTTATTAGAGTTAACACTAGATTTACGGAGCCAATTTGACTCATTCAAAATTTGATTACTATATATATAATATATTGGTTGGTTCATTTTTTAATAACGAATCTTTCCTTTAAATTGATTTGGAACTACTTTCTTTGCAAAAAATTTCAGTTTTCTTGCATAAGTCAAATTGGCACCCGTTAGAAAAATAGGTGTATCAACATCCGTAAATCTAGTGTTAAAGAAAAATTGTTTTGTCATAAATAATATTTTCCTTTGACTTGAATAACACTAATGTCTCTAAAATAATATTTAGATGGAGTTATTTATTAACTAATGACCAGTTTCAATGTTATTGCAGCAGGAAGAGTTGGAGAACAGGAAGGAAGACTTTTAAAAGATGCCAGAGACCAACACAAAATACAAAAGGAAGTTCCCCATGACGTTCCGTTTCCTTGCAACACAACAGGCAATATATTCTATTTAAATCAGGGGAAAATAACTTCTAATTAATTCTCTTTTAGTTGCATTTTTCAATCCAGAAATTAGAGGGTTATTTTTAAAGAAATATTAATTTTAGGTACTAGGTCCTCAGAAATACCGGATTCTGTTCATCGTTTAAGACCCGGTGACATCGATGTAATCGCAGCAATGGGTGATTCTTTGATTGCTGGTGCTGGAATTTTTGGTACCAACGTTCTCCACACCGCCATCGAAAACAGAGGAGTTACCGGGCCTGGAGGAGGTCAAGGAACCTGGCGGCAGTACCTGACACTTCCTAATATTTTGAAAGTACGTGTACCTGTTCTAATTCATCCGCTATCACAGAATTTTAATTGACGTTCAAACTATTTTCTAATAATCTCATTGCAATATCGTGAAAATAATTAATAGACTTCTAATAGAAAAGAGCTTCCATTAATTCGCTATATAGGTTTTTTATAAATTACACTTTTACGTAATCACCAAGCTTAATAAATAGAAATTTTCATTTTTATGTTCTTCCTTTTATCAACCTGAAGAAGAATGAAATTGTTCTTTCTTTAGAAGAAGAATAAATTATTATCACTGTTTTATTAAGCAGATATCTACTCTAAGCTTTTTAACACGAGATTTGCGGAGCCAATTTGGCTCATTAAAAATTTGATTACCATATATTAGAGGTACCGAAAAGTAATCAAAATTTCTTTTTGCTGACGAAAAACATTTATTTATTAAAGATATCTTAAATACTAATCAACAAAATAATTTACATAATTTTCTAACACTTTTTGCCGGCGTAAAGGTAGTTGTCCGATTCCCTTTTTAAAAATGTCCTTCGATTTTTGTTGAAAAACGTTTCCAATTACGTTTCCACTTCTCCAATTTTGATTACTTTTCGGTACCCCTAATATATAATATATTGATTGGTTAATTTTTTAACAATAAACCTTACATTTAAATTTCTATGGAACTATTTCCTTTGAAAAAAAACTTCAGTTCTATTGTATAAGTCAAATTGGCACACTTTAGAAAAACAGATGTATCAACAACCGTAAATCTAGTATTAATTATTTTTACTAAATTTACTGACACACGAGGAAAGTATATAATTTATCAATGGCTTTTTCAACAGGAATTCAATCCAAAATTAATTGGCTACTCCCTGGGGGATTCAATGACGATTCATCCAGCATCACAGTTAAATGTTGCTGAAATTGGTGCCATGTCTCGGGATATGCCCTTCATGGCGAAATCTCTAATCGACAGAATAAAACGTGACAGTAGGATAGATTTTAAAAAACATTGGAAGGTTTGTCTCTCAAATCACTAAAATACGCTTTTGAAAAAAATACCTATGCACCGTCGATTGATATAAGAATTGTTTCATATTTTGATTTGAAATATAGATATTTTATACATTAAAATATAATTTAATTTATATCAATTTACAGCTAGTCACAATAAGTATCGGAGCTAATGACTTCTGCAGCGAGATGTGTTTCATTCGATCACCTCGATCTATTTTAGAGAGTCACAAGGTCGACATAGTTGATACTTTAAGGATATTAAGGGACAATTTACCAAGGACTTTGGTTGGCCTTATTCCACCACCTCATTTAAAAGAACTTGTGGCCACTCGTCGAGGAAGAAAATCACTGAAATGCTACATAACTACGACCATTGAATGTTCCTGTTTGTTCAGTATCAAGTATCAGAATCAAAAGGCAGAGTTTTACGA
Source organism: Cerceris rybyensis (assembly GCA_910591515.1). Taxonomy (NCBI): domain Eukaryota; kingdom Metazoa; phylum Arthropoda; class Insecta; order Hymenoptera; family Crabronidae; genus Cerceris; species Cerceris rybyensis. The sequence goes on from OU342790.1 coordinate 16,700,234, forward strand.
TATAATGAGAAGGTTCGTGCGTCTTTTAAAGAACCAAAGTATTTCTGACGTATTGAATTTCTTTCGGTCGAATATGTATTTAGATTCTCTCTATAAAACCATACGAATTTTATTATTCCTCGTATCTACGTAATTCTGGAATTATTTCTTTCTTTATTCCAACGGAAGAATACGGTTTTACGTAATGTGAAACATTTATGAAATCTCAATCGTTAGAATTGAGAATATGAATGATTTTTTGTAACAATAACGTCTCGAGGAAGAATGAAAAGTTTAAGAAATTTGTTAAGTATATTTAATAAGGAATGAAGTGCATATTAACACGTTGAATGCCGCTGATATTTCACTTGTTATATCATTTCTACCGAAGTGATATTTTTCCTATAAAAATCCCATATTTGTAAAGCAGAAACTTTAAAAACACAAATAGATATATGTTCAGCAGGGTTTTATCTGCAGAAAGCTGGTATTTAACCCTTTGCGGACGGAGGCATTTTTGAATATCAAGAAACAATCAATTATTTAGCGATGAAAAAACACTTTTTCATCGGAAAGACAGTCTGTTAATGTATACAAGTTGAAATTTACTCTTTGTAAAATAATATTTCAACGATTATATTTTAATTTTTCAACTCTAACCGTTTATATATGCACCGACAAACTATATCCAATGTTTTTCTCAGGGCGCATATATCCGCCCGTCGTCCTCAAAGGGTTAAATATCGAATGTGTTAGAAAATTCGGAAATATTCCAATTACAAAGTCATATGAAATATAATTGAATTCAATATCTGCGGTCAATGATGACCCCCCATGGCAGTCAACGTGTTAACAATATTTTTAATAATATTTTCAGATGGCAAAATTTAGAAGAAGAAATCGTAAACTATCCGGAGTTTCATAAAGAAGATTTTACCGTCACGATTTTACCTGTTCTCAAGAATACTGGTATACCACTCGCAATGGATGGTTTTTCCGATGTTTCGTACATGTCCGCGGATTGTTTTCATATCAGTCAAAAGAGTAATGCTCGATGTAAGTTTAGTTTTTTAAATTTATTTAGTTTAACCCTTTGCGCTCCGAATTGTTTTACTAACTATCAGTCAGATAAGTAAATATAGTCTCTGAAAGTTGTCTCCTGATAATTATTCATTTTTACATTATACTAAACGAAATTTGTAATTACCGCGGGATATTTATGTTAAGATGCAAAATTATTGTTGATTTTGAAAAGCCAATAATTAATAGATATCACATTAAGTATCATAGGAAGCTGTGTCGAGTGTAGCTCGACATAGGAGTGCAAAGGGTTAATGTTAACGAATGTTCGATATAATGTAATAACACGTTTCATTATTTCATGAGTTGCCAACGGTTTGTGGAACAATTTACTCGAACCAATGGGTAATAAGTCTGAGTCTTGGGGGCCGATATTCGAAAAGTTCTTATGTCCTACCTCGCAGAAGCCGTACCTGATTACCTCCGTGAATTCACGGGAACTATATGCGTAATTGAAGGAGAAATTTACAAGTTGTAATCGAAATTAATGTGCCATTTTAGGTGATAATTGTTTAACACTAGAACGACCGGCCACAAATCTATCATATTTTAATAAATTAAATAAGTACTTTGAAAAAGGGGGAATCAAGCGGCGGAAAATTTGATCGATTGAGTGATTTATGTTTATTGATATAGACGTAGAATATTTATTCTAAGACTCTTATATAAACTTGGAGAATATTTTGAAAAAATTGTGTACCAGTCATTTTGACTGGTTTTGGTAATTCTAGTGTTAAATTATTAAGTATCAGTATTTATTATTTTTAAGTGCGAATAAGAATTATGTATCTCATAGACCTGTTACGCGATATTTATTTCAGTTGTTATTTATGATTCTATGAAACCAATATTTATATTAGATTTAATTTGTATAACTGACTTATCAGAAATCATTGTTGGAAATTTATTTTCGACGAGGAATTCAAAATCCAGTCTATGTTCCTCATAATATAGATAAATTTATCTTTCAAAGAGTTTTATAAAAGAAAAATTCCTAAAGATGTTCTAATGATTTATATTGAATTCTAACATCAATAAATTACAGTACAACTTACCAGTCATTATCGTCATCATCTATCCACATTCACATGTAAAAAGGTACTTTAAAGCGTCAATTTGTGTTTTTTGTTGATACTCTGTAAATATAAATATTACACTTAATTAGAAAAAGAAAGGGTTTGTCAAAATTTCATCATTATTCACCTCATCGACAGTTTTTCAAATCAAATAAAACAAGGTGAATCGCGTAACGTTGTTAATTTCCTGCAATTAAGAAATCCCGCAAATAATAAAATCTTTGATGAAGTTAATTGCAGTTTTAGATTTTTTAAATATATGTATGATATTCGAAATATATATAAATAACGATTTTAGCAAATCTATCCCAAACATTATAATTTACAACTTACTACTTTATAAAAGCACGATGACTAACGGTTTTTGAGTTTCTCGTATTTTTTCATTTTTCTAGTCATGCGGCGAGTAAACTAACTAATCTACGTAAATAATACCTAATTTTCTTTCGAATTAAAGGTTATTAAAGAAGAACTATAATTTTGAAATACAATTCGACAAGATAATAGAAATTACAAAATACTTTCTAAGAAAATTTTAATAAAGTGTTTAAAAAATTTGCTTCGATGAAATTTATACCAAAATAATTGACTCTACAATTACTTCTTTTATTCTCTACATCAATAGAATCTTCAGATGAACACTGTGTTCGTTGTTTCTATTTTCTATTAAATCGCAATTCTGAAAAACTTAAGTAGTTAAAACAACAACTAGCTTCATCTACAACACGAATTTAAAATTCTAATTTATCTCAAAAAATTCCCAATAAAATGTACCTTTCAAATGTCTCAAGAGAAAAAATCGTTGTTTGAAAAATAAAACACGTGTAGAGCCTCTTGGAAAGGAAGACATTTTGCAGGAGTATCAACACGTCTTGCCAGTGAAGCGATCGTAGAAAGACTAACCCTCTAGGTCAATTTACAAGAATCTTGGCATCGTTCCTACGCCAGAAGAAAGGAGGGGGAATTAAACAGTAAGTCGGTATATTTTGGACTGAAATGATAAGAAGTGTTGGGTCCCCTTCTTATATTATTTACATTTTAAAGCTGCTCAGGTAGGAGCTGCCATCGGAAGGAAAGTAATGCAATGTATTACGACGACGATGATGTTGCTGTCGCTGCTGATTGAAATACAAGATGACTACTTTTTTACAAAACTATTTTTTCTATATTTTGTTACTATTAAAATAAATTTCAATTATTCATAATACTGTCACTATTCTTTACCTATCTTCCCAATTGGTGTCCTTCATCTTTTTTTAAGTACTGTCAGTATTAAAAATTAAGAAGAAAATTTGGAATAATTAGAAACGAGAGTTACATTTGCCAAATCAATCTTTTGCTTAGCAATGCCACAAATGTGTCAAATGTGCAGATTCCTACCGTTGCAGCATCAATTGGTGTCGAAGGGGATGAAACGATAAATAATTATATTCTACAAAATTTTTTTATCTATATTAAACGTGATGGGAATGAAAATTTTTATCTTTTACCCTACAATTATCTATACACGATTAAATTGTGTAATAGTGGTGTGTAACGCAATACACACACACTATCGTAAATTGCTGTTGAGGATTTCGGAATATTACAAATTCTGTTGCGTGCAACGATGTCTCACCAGGTCACGAACACGTGAATTTCATAATAATTACAACATTCTTTTACAAAATAAATCTGGACAGCATCATTCTTACACTTTAGTACATGAATCTTATTTTTTTTCCATGAAATACTTCATCGTTGATAAGTGACACGCAGTATAAATAAAAATGGGTAATGCAGATCAATTCGAATATTTAAGGACAAAGTAATTTATTTATGTAGTAATATTTTTTGTGGAATTAATTAACCATGTTGTATAAGATATTACTGTATGTTTACGTCGATAAATTATCAAACATTAAATGATATTTTTTCCATAAAAATGAAAACAAATGGAAACCAATTTAATTAAAAATATTTTTTATTAATGAAACTTTTGATAAATTAAGAATGATCTCAATAAATGCGATCGATGCTAATGTATTTATTGAGCAATCAATTTTATGTCATTCGATGGTGTTTCCAACATCGACCATTACTGAAATTTTATGCAGCTAAAATTCGATTCTCGTAATCTAATCGCAGTCGCAATAAAACGACCAGTTTAAATTTGGAAAAGGCGGGTTATTAATATCGCAACACACGTGGCTATATCACATCGCAACATGTGAAAGTATACAAATTATTCCTACTATTATTAAACTGGATTACAGTACCAGTTTAACCAGATTATAAAGACTAAAGTTTCTATCTGTCGAAATTGCAGAAGATGCGCTGCATGCATAATGAATTTCGTTAATAAATTTTTTAAGTTATACTTAGGTAATCTCCATACTTTCTATAAATTCAATCATTTCTAGCTATGTAACTTCTCATAAACCAAAAGCCTAAATTATATGAATTTTTCTTTTATAATTTTTTTTTTTTAGTACGATTAGAAAAGAAAATTAATTCCATCTTTCTCGGTATGTTTTAATTTGGCACATTAAGTTTGTGCGTTTCAAAATGTTTATTTCATTTCTATTTAAAGAAGGACCGTTGTCTCATTTTCCATAGCAAGTTATAGTTTTCCAGAAAAATTGCCAAGAAATGACGCTGGTATTGGAAAAAATTGAGTTGTTACATGCAAATCAATCACATTTTTTGCACAATTATGTTGTTCGTCAATGGGAAATGATATTTTTTTCTTAAATACATATTAGTTTGTATTCTACACTTGTATCTTAACAAGCGTATACTTGTGATTACAAGAAAAAAGAAAAAAACAAGTAGGAAAAGTCAATGAAATGGACAGTCAACACAACCTGCGATTAACGATGATAGCTGGACTAATTAACAACACGAGAATGAGCATGAGATATTCACTTTACTGTTTTCCAAATGATTTCTTTTAACGAGATAATAAATATCTTCATAAAAGATATACATATTTGTACGATGCAAATGAACGGTATCTCCAAATTCTCGCGTACGAAATAAAACAGGAAATGTTATTAAACTTTATCGAGTTAAATTGAATTATTGATGAAGCTGAACAGCAACATTCAATAATCGTATTACAACTAATTCTTTTTTGTTTACTTTGATTTTACATAGTTGGAAATGTGTTAAAGTATTTATTTGAAAAGGTCCGAATTTTTAAGATATTTAAAACTACATCTACTATGACAATTAAAGTCACTTATCCCGTATCATTCATAAATATTTCCAAAATTTCTAACGCTATCTCTTTTTTAATTTTCCACGTATACTCCGCAGACTGCAAGTTATTGAATCCATCGAATTTTTCCTCCTTTCGTTTCTTTCCTACCAAGATATTTATTTGACATTTCTCAATAAATCTTATGTTAATTCATGCTGGAATTGAATAATACTCAATATGAGAGGACTCATATGACATTTTTCAATAAATCAAATGTTAATTCATACTAAAGTTTGAACTACATAATTCTCAATACGGAAGGTCTCCTTTTCCCATTTTTTAAATAATCACGTCTTAAACTTTGACACTAAAAAGTTGTAAAACTGAAGTACAAACAACTAGATTCTTTTTAACACTAGAATTACCGGCGTTAAATCTATTAAATTGCAATATATTAAATAAGTACTTTGAAAACAGAGGAATCAAGAGACCGAAAAGAAAATGGATACGGTGATTTATGTTTTTCTAGATTGACGTAGAATATTTATTCCACGACTCTTCTGTAGACTTGAAGAATTTTTGGAAAAAACTGTGTACCAGTCATTTTGACTGGTTCGGTAGTTCTAGTGTTAATTTATATACTTATTTTTACCAAAGAGACAACCATGTAAAAGTAGTAGACAGTCCCCAATATTAAACAATCCAATATTAATATTAATTAAAACTGTTTAATTAAAATGCATGAAATATAAAATTAAAAAGAGATATTGACAAATTAAAGTCCATTTTACTCATTTTATTAATAATCTCCGAATGATCACAACGTGGGAAAGTTCACTGAAGATTCCGCGTGTTTTTGCAAAACCTCGAGAATTATTGGCGAAACGACAAGACTAAAAGCGATCACCACGGGGCATATTTAAAAGTTCCTCACTCTTACTCACGTACGGTGCCTTTAGTACCGTATAGGAATACAAAAGAACGCAGGTGCTTCTTTCAACGTAAAAGGTGGGGGTCATCGATGGGGATACGCGTATCTTTCTTCGCCGGTCTTCATTCATGTTCTCCACCATATTTTGCTAGTGTCTCCATACAGTCGAACGAGAGAAGATGCTGGTGATTTAGGCGTGAAAAGTGACGTTTACACTGTCAGATTATGGGAGAAACCGTGAATGGAAATTAACGATGGACGAATCGGTGACAATTGAACGAACGGTTTTCTGATTTTTGGTAAGTCGCTATGGGATTTAAAATAATGAGTGATACTGAAGTGGATGAAAAATTGAGGTGCGATAGTTAAAGTTACCGAGACTTTTAGACGTTTGAGCTGAGATTTAAAAAAATCTCAATTACAGTTACCCTTAATTAAAATAGAAGTACCTGCTATTTGATTAGAAATATTGAAATTTTAATATTATAGAAAATTTAATGTAACAGCTAAAGATTTAATTATACAGAAGTAAAGAGACAATTTAATTATAGAATTATGTTTAAATTCCATTTATATTAGCAATTAATAATTAAAGAATGAACGATGCTAGTACAATATCCTACGAGAATATTCTCGAATCTTTTTCAATATATGCAACCAAAAATTCAGTAACATTGAAAGGATGTTTTATTTGAAAATAATTTATGTTAATTCTATAGAATCAAGATGCAAAAGTATTAACAAGCAATTTTAAACGTCAGCGAAAGTTTTCGTTCATCTCACAAGAGTCGGTATAAATTCATGTCAACCTCCAAAGATAACACATTCCACATTCTTCCTTCCATCTTAAAAATCCCCTAAATCTTATAAATGTTATGAATAATCATTAATAACATTTCAAATCAACAAAATTGCTACCGAAGAAATGTATAGAACGGTCGAGTTTAATTTTAGCACAAAATAGAAAGTTTTTTCGAGTCCAATATTCAAATTGCTTATCTGCATTTTCCAAGACACTTCCAAGAATAATAATTCCATGAAATAATCAAGAGCAAACAGGTGGGAAAGATACAAAATAAAAAAAAAGAAATCTTTTCTTATTTCCCGTAAAATTCTATATTGATAAATTTACCAGGTATTTCGATGTTTACCTGTCGCGAGAATAAAAAAAAAAAAGATTCGCACCTGAATGTGACTCTTTCATGCGTACAAAATACCTTTCACCTCAAATATTTGTCACAAACCTAGAAGAAGATGCAAAAAGATGATAGCGCCCATACGGAACACCATGTATTAGAAGCGTGAAAGCGATGAAGTTACAACATTGAATCACCACGTGGTTGTAATTTGAATGAACAATCTGTATCTGGAAATAACTTTCTTTTTAACGAACGACTGACCTATTAACCCTTCGACTGTCACCTTATATAATTTCGGATTGCAGAAAAATCTCCTGCCGATGGAGCAACGATTGCTATATTAAGCCAAAATTAAACACGACACGCGTGCCTATTATTTACAAATGTATTATTACGTATTGCACACTTATTGACTGATCTCATGAATGTTTATCGATTCAATTTTCAGTTAGTAATCTCAGACTTCATTTGGTTCAAACAATAATGTCGTAATTGTAGCGCACAATTGATGTAATTGTTTGTATCCTAAATTATTTCGTAGGCTTTAATACAATCAGAGATTTTCATGTTGCTTCGATCCTGTTTAACGATAAATCTAATAATAAGTAATTCAATAAACTAAATATTGTTAAATAAACTCTTTAAACAAAAAGAAATTGCGTTGAAAATTTTAGGAACATTTACAAAAAATCAAAACAAGCCATTTTGATCATCTTATTAAGTTTAAATCATAAAAAGTCTAAATTATAAGACTTTGTTTATTCCTTATGCAAGTTTTGAAATTGCTACTTAAATTAGTATGACAAGATTTCTATTTTTTATTAACACTATTAATGTCGCTTCCAAAAGTGAATACTTAATCATTTTCAAAGCTGTAAATTTTTCTACTGTGGGAATACCTGAGATAAATGAGGTGGAATTTAGTCCTTGGTGTTTCTTTTATACATGAAAAACAGTTTCGTTTTGGTTAAAGCTTTTAACGACTCGTCATCAACATTGATTGGCTGATCTGATCGCGATTTCTCCTAGAGTTCCGAATGACTGCAGTAAAAATGTTTAAATGACCTTTGACACTTCCCCACATTTATCAGACTCGTGAGAAATTTTTTTTTTCTTTCGTAATTTCAGGAAGATTCGCATTTTTTAATCTCAGAATTGACAACGATAAAAGAGAGATAGCATAGAAATAATTGTATCATTTTCAAATTCCAGGCTTAAACTAAACTGTTAATTGGTGCAATCAATTTCAGTGATCTGAAAATACTGCAGAATTATCGAACCTCGAGGTCAATGCTACATGCATATCCACAGAGGACAACAAGCGATCCTTGCGAAATAAACACAATACATAATGGCTATTGATAGAGAAGAAAGTCAGAATTCTATTTGAGTTAAAATGACTACGTGCAAAGGCAAATAGTCCCCGGTATGTACTAAAATTTACAGTTCTTCTCGACAGCCGCATGTTTAGAAAAAGGATTGGAGGATCTACAAAGAAGTCTTACGTTCAAGGTTTCACGAAGATGCCATGAACTTGACGAACAAGAGAAGAAATTCTATGCACTGAATTCAACCTTTTGTCGGTAGGAATTTTAAGAATGTGAGGAAAGGAAATTGGGAAAGTGAGAATTCGAAAAGAAGAATATTGGAAAGTTTTGTCCGTATCTGAAGCTTCGTGAAATTATGAAGATCAATATGACGATGGTTTTAGTAATCTTGGGTACTACTTTGCCTCTTGTTAGAAGCGGCTCCTTCATGGATTTAGTATGGAATGTATTTCGATCGGGAAGGGTGAGTCTTTTCGGTAAGGATTTATTAATACGGCTAAGTTGTTCTTGTGACTTATAGTAATTTCTCTTATTTGAACTATAGAAATGAGTTATTTCACGTTCGATTTGACGTGATTTTTTTATAAGCACAGTTATTTTAGTCACGTCGATCTAGTAATGACATAGAAAATTTGACAATTTTTTAAGTTCTAAGCATTCACTTTGAACTTGGATTAAACGTAAACTTTTCGGGACTCGTAATGTTCTTACTTGACAATTAATAATAATCTTCTTACACAAGAAGTATAGAAAATATGTTAGAAAAATTCAGTTTTCCAATGGTATACCTTAAAAGAAATATAGTACTATAGTAATTTAGTGCTCTAGATAATACTACAGTACCCTGTACTAAGAGCTATATTTCAATACTTATGACCGCGAAAAGATTTCATTACTTGTTATTTTATACCCAAAAGTCTAAAACTTTATATAATAATAATAATAATTTAGTGCTTTGGATAATACTAAATAGCACTAATGGTACTAGATAATACTACAGTACACCATACCAAGAACTATATTTTAATACTTATCATCGCGATAAGATTTCATTACTTGTTATTTTATACCCAAAAGTCTAAAACTTTATATAATAATAATAATTTAGTGCTCTGGATAATACTAAATAGCACTAATGGTACTAGATAATACTACAGTACTCCACATACCAAGAACTATATTTTAATACTTATCACCGCGATAAGATTTGACTACTTATTATCGTATACCATACTACAGTACTATCTATATCACTATACGGAACAAAAAACTACTACCGATTAAGATTTTGCAAACAAGAGAATGTTCCTTCAACTTAAAGTATCTGCACGATTTCCGAAAACCACGAGAACCAGCTAAAATACATAAAGTCGTGCGTCGCAAACGTAAACGTAGTTTAGCCATAAATATTCCAATGCAAGTGAGAGTTCATACATATTGATGTATCAGATCCGTCATTGTTGGCTGATTTGGTAATCCGACGGACAAGTAGAAAAGCCGCGTCGGTGATCGCCAAAAAAAATCTTAACATTCAATGTACCAGTCTCCGATACATTATATGCCGAATTTATGTACATGTACACAAAGAGATGAACGTGATTCGGAAGTTAATTTCAGTCCCGTTATCCGAATGATTTATAATTTCTTGTCACTCGATGACCCCAGCCTTTTCGTGTTTCATTTAATGCGTAAAACCGTCGAACTCCTTAACAGGAAGCAAACAAAGATTAAGAGCGAAAAATACGACAATAATACGATTATAACGTGCTTCGTAAATAGATCGTTGTAAATAACTCCTGATGAATGAGAAAGTTCTTTTTACAAATTGCATTTGTCTTCTAAAGGACGCGAGTAAAACGTCCAAAATGATATCGGTCATTTAATATACAGAATTTTGATGATTCTACTTATTACGTAATCGTTACTACCTGCTGGAGGAAATGAGAAGGATTGCATAAGAAATATTGGGCTCATCGGTCTCCTGATTCGATCGAAGGAAAGATTAAGTGTCAACGGTGACAGGGTATGTACCTGTTACGACACTTTGCATCGTCGATTGGACTTTCAAAAGTGCCGCTTCCTAGAAGATCAAGTTCTGGCTTAATTGTTATGTGTTGTAAACAAGTCAGTAGAATAACAAGTCACAAATGATAAGGAATTTATTACATAATCGATTTAAAGTAGTCGATCATTCGATTCTGGGTTGGCTTTTTTGATATTTTGTGACACGTTGCTCAATTCGGACTTGATTTCGATATGCATCAGTTAGGGTGAGAAATTTCAAAAGTCATTTGCTGATTATATGTCATCCTCGACCTTCCCAAGATTTTTCTACATTTTATTGTTCCTCATACCGCACAATTTATGATGCAATGAGATTACAACTACTATTTATAGGATGTTTCTCTTTGTTTTATGCACAATAACGAAAACTGGTTAGAACTGAGTACAAACAATCATGCTATTTGTGCGTGGCAATGTTAACTTGATCATTCACCCCCGAAACGACCTGAGATTACTGAATACAATAACAGATTCATGCTTACAAAGTAAGAATACAATTTATAAAACAAAAGATTTTCCTATCATGGGCTATATTAAATATTGTTTATCATATGCTAAAATTGCTGCGTTTTCACGTACCGTAAACATTGCGTTATCTATCACTAAATTAATTGGAACCTGTTATTCGTCGGGTTACTGACAAAAAGAGCACATTGAAGCTTTCACCAGTTAATTAATTATTATATCTTATACGTCGGGAGCACTGAATTCGGAGGATTGTATGAACAAAACAATTACAAAATATCAAGTATTACTTTAACACGTTCAACGCCATAGGTATTTCGCAAGTTTCATCATTATTACTGAAGTGAAACTTTTTCTATTAAATTCACATCTTTACAAAGTAGAAACTTTAAACATACAGATAGATAGATATTCGATAGACCTTTCTTTGTTTAACGTTGATAGTTAAATATTCAGTATGTCCGAGAATTCATAAATATTGCAATTTAAAAGTTACATGAAATTTCACGGAATTTAACCCTTTGCGGACGGAGGCATTTTTGAATATCAACAAACAATCAATTATTTAGCGATGAAAAAACACTTTTTCATCGGAAAGACAGTCTGTTAATGTATACAAGTTGAAATTTACTCTTTGTAAAATAATATTTCAACGATTATATTTTAATTTTTCAACTCTAACCGTTTATATATGCACCGACAAACTATATCCAATTTTTTTCTCAGGGCGCATATATCCGCCCGTCGTTCGCAAAGGGTTAATAGCGCCGGTCACCGGTGACCTCCATGGCAGCCAAAGTGTTAATAATACATGTAATCTTTGAAACGCTAATCATTTATCGTTAATTGAAGAGCATTACACTTGAGCATTATACTAATCGTTAAACGTTAGTCGTTGTTAAACATTAATACGATTAAAAATAGCTGCATGACTGAGCAATTAGTTTCGAAGGTATTTTAAGTAGTGCAATATATCACGTAGACTAACGTTATGTCAAAGCGGAAGTACTGATGAGAAGATTGTAAAAGAACACTACTTTGCATTCCGTGCTGGAAAAAAGCCAGAACTTTTCTTTCTGTCTATCTTATGACACGGAGCCAGTTCCGCGCTATGTTAGATCCACAAAACCCCTTCCACGATGAGAGTTTATCCGAGGGATGGTAAATTATTTATATGACGCGATATTTAAACCACAACGTGGTAGAATGCAAATGGAAGAAAGCAAAAGTGCGTACGTGAATTGTATGCTAAATTCACGTAGATCGTTAATCGGAGAATGTTCAAATTGCAGTAAATGAACAACTTGATGTATGACGGTGTTGGTGCTAGAAAAACAGATGCTTTGAAATTTAATGCATTTTGAGAAAGGCAGCTAATTCTTTGTCTTCTTTTTGTAGAAATGAAATGGAAGTATTTCTAGTCGAGATAGAGAAGAAACATTTTTTATTTCTTTCGAATACAAAAAGATACTTTAGTAAATTTAATCAATTTAAAATATGAAATTTATAAAATATATTTTACTAAGGGAGAAAAAGGCTCGATATGAGACAAAATAAATTTCATATTTTCCAGGGAAGGTAGAAGTTATATATTTCCTTCTCTGACTACAGAAATTAAAGGACAGATGCAAAGTACTCTGTGCATTTGAACACTTTGGGGCACAGGAATTGAGAAAATAAAATGAACCGTGTTGCACAAGGATTTTTTTTTGTTTCATTGTCAGTTGAATAAACTTGGTTTATATCTATTAATAAAGTTATATAATAATATCAATTTTCAAGGTGGGACAAAAAATATCCTTTAAAAAGGTGGGATACTTTTAATCCTGCTGTGCCTCAAAGAGTTAATTTTAATATTGAAATACAAATTTTGCAATTTCTTTTTTAATAAAGCGATTATCATTATCTGATAAATCTTTTCCATGAAGTATTCAGCGTGATCAAATATTACAATATGCACAGTTCGTTTAAACTCCAGGCTCTAATCAAACAATTTCAATGGTCAAGGCTGAATTAAAAACGAGCAAGTTAAATTTCTACGAAAGAAATTCTTCAACTACGCACTAATGGATTTTCCTACGAAATTCTTTTTACGCACGTAAAAACCTCTCTTAAGAAGAAGAATTTGTATGTCCCAGAAACGAGTAATTTAAATTTTTAGCTAATAGTGCAATGTGGTCATTCGTAAATGTCATCACTTTGATTTACTCTCGTGAAAAATATTCCTACAGAGAATTTTGTCCATTGTAGTTATTATTCCAAGGGTATTGCAAAACCAAGTATGATATTAGTTTTCGCAAGCCTAGAAAAATTTCATGCCAAATCTCAAGAATGCCGATTGAAACATAAACTATGCGGTTATGGTTTCAAACAATTTACAACTAATATTCTCTCATATCGTATCCTTGAAATCATTTTTATTTCAGTACAAGTGTCTTGCTTACTATCTTTTTGTGAAAAACTACCTGTCCTTTGTTTTCTTCACATGTCAATGAAAAATAATATGTATTATTTTTAGGATGACATTGATAAAACTGGAATAACATATCCTACGATATACAGCGGAGTACGAAAACAACCGATGATACCTGACCACGTTCCCTTTCCTTGCAACGTTCGTTTTGGGAGGTGAGATAAAAGAACACTTAAAGGTATCCCGTATTTACTTACTTTACGCAGAATTCCAGTATTTTTATGAGACTATCTTTCCAAATGGGTACTTATTTTAGCATGAATTTACATACTGCAAAAATCCAAAAACAAAAGCAATTTTTCTCTTTTAGATCACCATCTGTTCCTGACAATGTTCACCGTTTGAGACCAGGCGATATAGATATAGTCGGTGGTCTAGGAGATTCATTAGTCGCCGGAAGTGGAGCTTTGGAAGAATTTGCCATAGGAACATTTATAGAAGCACGTGGTGTTAGCTGGTGCGCAGGTGGACAGGGGGATTGGAGAACATTTCTAACTCTCCCTAACTTATTGAAGGTATCATTCACATACTACACAACTCTAACAAGGGAACATCCCGAGGTGTAAATCACCGATTTTGATGAAATTTTAGTATGATATAGCTCTCGCAAAAATATTTGACCCGTATTTTTTTTATCGGCAACCGCCCACGATAAAGGGATGAAAACCACCCTCAAAGTTGAAAAAAAGCATTTTTTATCATATTTTTTAAACAAATGGGTTTTTTAAAAAAATGATTATACCATTTGCTTCAAAATCCGAAGGCATTAATTTTCACTCTCTACGAAACTTTCGTATCTCTAATAGTTTTCGAGATATTCGATAAAGGAGTTTCAGGGCCCCAACTTTGAGGGTGGTTTTCACCCCTTTAACGTGGACGGTTGCCGATAAAAAAAAATGGGTCAAATATTTTCGCGAGGACTATATCATACTAAAATTTCATCAAAATCGGTGATTTACACCTTGGGATATTCCCTTGTAAGTCTACCAAGTAACGGAAGAAATAAAATAATTCAGGAGCAACCTACTACTCTGTATATGTCATCGACATTTTTTTCCTAACAATATATTACGATTAATCTACTAAAATTTTGATATTTAATACATTCAAACTTATGTCTTGTGTACTAATAAGTTATTAGTTTAATGGTACGTACAGTACCTATACTAGGAATTTTGGAAGATGTCACTTGACAAATAATTTGCTCTAATTCCCCCGACGGGTAGGAGACATCCCTTGTCTTCAGGCACTTTCGATTGTAATGCGTGACCGACTGAAAAAGCACTTAACAATGAAATAAATGTTTAGTTTTGGGCTGTCAATCGTCGAGCTCAGGTTTGAAGGGCCAATACGATGGGAATAAGGCGGTGCGAGGACAATCTCCCCTTACCTCGTACTCCATAGAGAGTTGACTTCTTTCTGTATCTTCAGGATAGCAGAGTCGACTTTATATCCTCGTTACTACTGCATGGTCTTGAGGTCTTTGAGGACCTCCAGTCTGCAATGTACAGTGTACTACTGCCCCCAAGGTCAACCCAGTCAGCTGGAACAGAATTTAAAGTCCTGGAGTTAATCTTAACCCTCGTAGTAGAAAATTGACCCTTGATATGAACGAAAATTGGTAGTACTAATAGCATTGGTCAAGATGTTGGCTCAGGTACCCCGGGTTCGCCAAACCCGTACCTGGGATACTCCCAGGCCCCTGGGGGGATTAATGACAATGGAGATTTGTGAAAAATCTCTACTGCAGTAGATCACACTTCGCAAATGTTACATATTAACACTTTACCGACCGGTATTTTTTTAACATCCTACCCCCTTCTGACCGATCACTTGGCCACAAATACTTCCTTGATACAGAGATCTATTCAAAAATTACAAATTCTCGTCACTGAGTCCTTAACATAGGTAACCGCAATGATAGATAATAATTTATTAATTGGAGTGGCAACCAATTAATAAGTTAAAAGTTCAAAAGCGTTAGGTCCGAAAAGCCTATTAATAGGCTTTCGGTCGGTAAAGTGTTAAAATTATTATACTCTTTTTTCTTATGTTTATCATCCTGCAAATCAAAGTGAGAATATTGCTTATGACAGTAATAAGAAACATTACTTATTACATACATTTAACGTGATGATGAATGACTAATGAAATCGATTGTACGTGATCGATCAAACGACGATAACAAAGAAGGTACAATTAAAATTGTAATGTTAATTTGAAATTATCACAACAGGTATTCAATCCAAATTTAACCGGATATTCTACGGGTACGGGTGAATTTATTTCGACACGTGCGAAATTAAATATCGCCTTTCCTGTCGCAGCCACGGAGGATGCACTGCGACAAGCGCGAATCCTTGTTCAAAGAATCAAGAGCAATTCGAAGATGAATACGAGAAAACAATGGAAGGTTTGCATTTGTCATGGGAATATATATTGTCATTCAATCAGAGAAGAACAAAAATTCACATCGTATGAATACGTTTTTGTAGCTTATCACAATATTTTTCGGCGCGAATGATATCTGCTCCGCACAGTGCTTCGATCCTGCTCAATTTTCACCGATACGACATGCGTTTCATTTGCGAAGAACCCTGGATTATTTGCAAGCAGCTCTACCTCGTACATTGGTTAATCTTGTGCCAGTTATAGGTGACATTTGTGATATTTATAAATTTTAATTCATCATTTGATATGTCGTTATTTGTTAAAAAAATTAATTGCAAATTTGAGTCTATCCTAGGATATGAATATTTTGTGAAATTCGTTAAACTTATAGATGTCACAGTTTCTGTAAGGGTTGCAAAAAGTGCCATGTGCACTATCTTGCATCCACTTTACTGTGCTTGCATGCACAAGGGCAACCGACCGGATGTGACAGCGTCCAGAATGTCGCGTCTTTACCAGCAGGCTGTTGAGACTTTGGTATATTCAGGAAGGTATACGAAATAAGTGTATTTAATTTCTAGCGGTGTGCGGGATTCCCGAAAATATCCGGAATTCCTGTAAAATATCCGGGATTCCCGAACATATCCGGAATTCCCAAGAATACACGTGACCCCGCGAAGATCCGGGATCCCCCAAAATATACAGGATTCCAAAAATGTTCGGGATTCCCGACAATGCGCGGGATATAGAATAATATCTGGGATTCCCGAAAGTGTTGTTATTCTTGAAAATTTCAGCAATCCGAATGTTTTTGTGTTCTTCGAGCTTCATACTCACGTAGCTATGTTGACAGACCTTGTATACATTAGAAGTAGGGAGAAACTTAAAATGTCGGGAATCACAGAAGTTTTTGGGAATCCCGAACATTTTCGGGGTTTCTAAATTCTCGGGGATCCCGGACGTTTTCGGGATTTCAAAATTCTCGGGGATCCCGGACATTTTCGGGATTTCAAAATTCTCGGGGATCCCGGACGTTTTCGGAATTTCAAAATTCTCTGGAATCCCTAACATTTTCGGGATTTCAAAATTCTCGGGGATCCCAGATGTTTTCGGGATTTCAAAATTATCGGGGATCCGGGACATTTTCGGGATTTCAAAATTCTCGGGGATCCCGGACGTTTTCAGAATTTCAAAATTCTCTGGAATCCCGAACATTTTCGGGATTTCAAAATTCTCGGGGATCCCGGACATTTTCGGGATTTCAAAATTCTCGGGAACCCGGACGTTTTCGGGATTTCAAAATTCTCGGGGATCCCGGACGTTGTCGGAATTTCAAAATTCTCTGGAATCCCGAACATTTTCGGGATTTCAAAATTCTCGGGGATCCCGGACATTTACGGGATTTCAAAATTCTCGGGGATCCCGAAAATTTCGGGATTTCAAAATTCTGGGGGATCCCGGACGTTTTCGGGATTTGAAAATTCTCGGGAATCCCGGATGTTTTTGGGATTTCAAAATTCTCGGGAATCCACTCCGATTTTGAGAAAAATTCTCGTCCCAACCGGGGGATCTCGCACACCCCCATTAATTTCTTTTATTTGATAGTTTGATAACTTTTCAAGTATTCCACTTTGTTTCAATTGTCTGTAGTCACAATTATTGTCGTTTTAACAATAAATCATTTTGGTAATAAAAATAGAATATCAACCGATAAATGTAATTTCATTTGTTCATATTTAATTGCAAAGAAAGTTTGCGACTTTCAAGAATTCAATTACAATTGTCTAGGAACATAAAAACTGACTTTGAAAAACAGATATATAGATGTATCTTGTGTTATTTTCAAGTCAAAAGATCTTATAGAGGGTTAACACGTTGAAAGTCATATGGGTCACCGTGTTAAATTCCAACTGGAAGTAGACAGAACAATTTTCTTAAAAATTCAAATGAAAAAGAAATTGTGTCCTATTGTTTATGTATCTCTGTTATAGATACGACAAATCTCCGGAATTTACAGTAGTACTACAACCTTTTATCAAGCTTTTTAACGCGCCAAATGCAGATCCGAGAAATGCACCGCCGATTGATTCTACTTTAGTCACGTACGATTGCTTTCACTTCAGCCAAAAAGGACACGCGCTTGGTAAGCAGCATATGATAAATAGTGAAATGATTCTAATATCAGGAGCAGTGAATTTGAATTGCAAACGAGAGATAACTGTTGTCTGAGATTTAGCCGCGATAAAATTGAAATACCGATAGTATAAAATTGTGAATAGAAATAGCGTAATAAAGCTATATTGATAACATCCTGCCAATCAATTTAAATAGTCCAAAATTTATTTGTATTGAATTGACAAAAGAAAATTAATTAAATACGTATATAGCAAAACACTGTTTCTATTTTGTGAAATTGACGTTTCGCCGAAGCAAATATAAAACTAACGCCTGGAAATATGCTGCAGAATATTCTAGGCAGTCAAGGATGTTGTATACTTTCAGGCAACGTGTGTCACAAAGAGGTATCAAAGAACAACGAATATAATACAAAAACTAACGAAGATAAACGAACGATACAATTAAAATTGAGAATTTGCTAGCATATAAAAATATTATAATTGAAACAATAAATTTCAATAAAGAAGAATTTGAAGATCATTTTTTAAAAACAGGAATGAAAAGGAGCAAATGAAAAGCACTTGTACAACTAAGACAAAGGAAACTGCGACTCCGTTAGAAATATAAGAATAAATATTAAAAAAAATGTTAGAAATTTTGTAACGTCAGACAAACCATTTACTGCTTTACTACAATTTCATTCTGTGGTTACTATACGATTTTTCATAAATAATTGTATCCATTTGAAATCCAGTGACTGATAGTGACCTACTCCAATCTACACGATAAAAAATTCTTATCATCATAAAGTAAAATAAATGATACCTTAAGAACTTGAGTGTAATTATAACAATGTTGAAGCAGGATACAATTCTTTGCGTTATATGACGCAGATACAAGAGTGTGAACTAGTTAACGACGCACATGCGAATGTCAAATAATTAAGCTTCGCTTTAAAGAAGTTAATAAGAAGTCACGGATAGTCTGACTGAAACGAAATCGTGTGAACGTCATTTAACATTTACGACATCAATTTCATCTTGTAACATCATCCTCGCTATTTCTAGAAATGCAAAGTATCTCTAATAATTTCGATTTTTGTTGCACAATCCATTAAAACATTTCAATAAAACAATACGAAATTGCTCATGCTCTTTGAAACGATATAATTTATATCGATTTTAATTTCAGGAGCAAATCTACTTTGGAACAACATGTTAGAACCAGTCGGAAACAAAACGGACCGAGGATTGCCGGAAATATTCGAGAAGGTTGTATGCCCGACCGAAAAAAGGCCATACATTTTTACAAATGTAAATTCGAAAAATTTCGAGACGACGGGAAGCCAGGAAATAGTTGTCCCGAGATAACGAAACGGAAACGTAACGGGTCGATAGTGATATTTTCGTTTGTGATAAATAAAACCGTGATACGTGTGTATATATACGAGTGAGTGTCACGAAAGTGAAAAATTCCATCTGTGGAAAATTTCAAGTTTACTCGAACGAAGATCTGAGTAAATAGATGTGAGAAAGTACGGTGTATGCTTTAAACTTCCAGATTTATCTTTGCTCTGGAAACAGCGAAGGTAAACTTAAATAAATGCATAGATAATTTACTTATAACTGAGAAAACGCATATCTTCAATTGATATTGAAAACATTGCAAAATATAATCTTGCACTGTGTGTCAAATGAACTAACGGAGATATTTGCGAACAGACCGAAAGTGAGTCATATTTGTAAGAATCTTATTATTTGACATTAAACTTTATTTATATAGGATTCATTTTACTAACAATACTTCAATGCTTTTGAAGTATTAATTCAAGAAATCGTCTATGATGCACGACATTAGAAGTTCTTAACACTAAACCTACCAAGCCGGTCAAAATGACCGGTTTCCAATTTTTTCTAAAAACTCCCTAAATTAATAGCGGAGCCATGAAGCAAAAATTCCACTTCTATCCTATAAAACGTAAATTAGTTAATTCATCATCGCTTTCGCCTCTTGATTCTTCCTTTCCCAAAGCACTTATTCGGTGTATCTAAATATGAGTAAATATAACGCCGGTAGTTTTAGTGTTAATTATTGAAACCACAAATACTGTAAAATAGAATTAGAACTTTTAAAATTGAACAATATGAAAAACATGAGAAGAGTATACGTTGAAATAAGATTAAAGTCTTTCATTATGGCTATAATCTATATCTTCTGGTTATGGTACTGAAAAGAAGGCTTATGGGACAACATATGCAACAAAAGCCTTTCAAAAGGTTTGTCTAATTCGAACATTAATGTTTTTTAAGAAACTTCACGTTCACACTTTTGCTTTTACAAGTCACACAATAGGAGAATTTTTGTTCTCCAACCTTTAGTTTTTGATGTACCAGAAATATCTATTCAGAGTAGGTCGAATACGAGGACCTCAATCATACTCTCATTGAATTTAATGAAACGTGATTAATTCATGTAAGCTTATTAACATTATTCTCGTGAGACTTCTATTCAGCACCGCATAATACATCATCGAGCTTTTCAGTTAATTAATTAATTTTTCATCTCATAAAACATTCATCGCCCAAGTGATTGCCGACGAGCGTCACGCTTTTGACCTTATGAATTTTTAATTATTTCCCATATCTTTTTTTATTAACTTCCTAGGAAGTTATAGCATCTATGTTAATAGCAATAAAATCACAATTAAACATGAATACGTGAATATTCGTGGAGAATGCAATTCTCACGATCAAGTAAAATCAAATTTACGGCAAAAGCCTCGGTTGATCAAGGAGATTGTCGAGAACGTTTATTGATATTTGTAGAAATTGACCTTCGGACGGAAAAAGACGCAATTGAGCGGGCAGCCAAATGCGTAGGCTGTAACTGAGCTCAGATTATTAAAAAGATTTTCCGTCATCATTGGTACAATTTTTTTATAAAATTTTTCGACAATTCTCCTTGATAAAAGGAAGAAAATTATATCTAAGTGTCAAATTGTAGATAATTGATTATATTTTATATTCCAACTTGGAATGAGATAATAATAAAGAAATATATTTTCCTATGAACTGTTTTATTTCGTATTTGTCGGAATTATCAAGCAAAATTAAATATGATTGTAATTCAGTGTGAATAGAATTTTTGCAATTATTGAAATTCCTAGGAGATCATGGATACTATTATACAATCGTATATTTTCAAATTAGACATAAAGACTTGTAATAATTTACAAAAATAGAATTTAAATTTTACTTAATAAAGCCTAACACCAATGTTTAATTACAAATACTGTTTATTAAAGAGGAAAGTTGATTTGTCCAAGAGAACAGTTTCTATAATCAATGGTTGATATTTCTTATGTAATTGTAATGCGAAATCGTCAATCGCCAGCTATAATTTATGATAAAGGGACGTGTGCTACTTTTGATAACTTCTAAATACTATCTCACTTGTGTATAAGAGACAAGAGATTATTAAATAACCCCCGTAGAAAGTCTGCCTCATTGTAATCACAAATATAAATAAAAAATTATCAACTTTTTAAAATGTATCGCTAAAAGAAACGGAAAACATGCATGACAGAATTGCAAGAAAAATGTTCACCTGTCTGTACAATAACACAATAAAAATCCATTACCAATTCTTTTGTATGTGGTATGTAAAATAAAATTAAAATTAAATATGAATATCTCAAAATTAAATTCCTTTGATTATTTCGTTTCCGTGATTTTCTTCTGTATTTTTTCGCCTAAAATTTACACAGACCGGAAGATGCGGTACACTGACACCATTAGCACAAGCTTTTTAGCATAAACAAGCGATTAGGCAGCCGATGAACGTTACGAATGACGAAACACAGGAATCCACAGAATTTCGTACTGCACGGCTAATTTCACGGTTGAACATCGTCAATTCGTAAAGTTTTCAGATTCGCAGACATCATCATCGTCGTAATATAGTATCTGTTTGAAAAGAGCGTTGTCATCTTGTGAATTGATTTCATTAATTCTCATTAACTCTCAGTTACGACACTTGTAATTTCCGTCTGGTTATTAAACATGCAAAAGGAATGATCGAGATGATGGCACACGATAGAACTTACCGAGACAGATTTTGTTTTTTTCTAAAAATTCTCATCTGCATTTCAGAGATCAATTATATTATAATTCCATACCATTATAAAAACCTTCGCGATATTATGCTACTTTTCCTTAATGAATATTAAAACATTATAGACACTTTTTGTTTTAATATGTCTTATTTAATATCAAAAAATTCAGATTGAATATATTTCTTATTTAATTGAACAATTTAGATATAATAGGGGTAATTGGTAGTATGTTTAATACATTCATCTTTGCAGTGGAACGATTAATGTCAATTTAACGATAGAGAAACCACGATGCATCTTCTGCAACTCTAGCTTTATCGTCATGCAGTGTATCACGTGCTCGATATTGCAGGTCAGACAGTTATGCAATTAAATGGTCTTTTTTTCTCTGATATCATGCGTATCGGATGACATTGAATTAGGAGTAGTTAATAAGTACAATTAGGCAGAACTGGTCACGAGATTGTCGTAAGGTTGTAGCAGTTTCCTGAACTTATTTCTACTTTTGTGAGATTTTCTCTTCATTGCAATATTGAAAGAACTTTATATTGAGTTAGGAATGTGACTGATTTATTGACACTTTGCAATCGGAATTATTTTCTAATCTTTTATTCTATCAAAATATTATCAAATTATTTGTTCATTATTATCCAATGATAGCTGTAATAACTGATCATATGACTGACAGTAGCTGTAGATGTTAAAGAATATTTATGTAACAATACAAAATCTTTACTTCCTTAATTAAAAATCGAAAAAAATTTCATTGAGAGAATGATTATCAAATTTGAATTCGAACTTAATATTTGTGAGTTAGAAAGTTCATTCACGTAGCCATTAAAATTTAAAAATCGATTGAGTTCCTTTTATATTGAACTGATATCAACACCAAAACTACGAGCGTTAAATTGATTAAATAAGTATTTTGAACAAAGGGGAGTCAAGCGACAAAGAAAAAAAACTAGTGATTGATTTATTGGCACTTCACAATCGGAATTATTTTCTAATTTTTTATTCTATCAAAATATTATCAAATTATTTGTTCATTATTATCTAATGATAGCTGTAATAACTGATAATATGACTGATAGTAGTTGTAGATGTTAAAGAATATTTATGTAACGATACAAAATCTTTACTTCCTTAATTACAAATCGAGAAAAACTTCATTGAGGGAATGATTATCGAATTTGAATTCGAACTTAATATTTGTGAGTTAGAAAGTTCATTCACGTAGCCATTCAAATTTAAAAATCGATTGAGTGCCTTTTATATTAGACTGATATCAACACCGAAAATACAAGGGTTCAATTTATTAAATAAGTATTTTGAACAAAGGGGAGTCAAGCGACAAAGACAAAAAACTAGTTAATTAGTTTCTGCATTACTAGACATATATGTAATATCTAATTGCACTGTTCCTCTATTTGGAGAAATTTTATAAAAAAAAAAAGTAGGAGCCGGTCAATATGGCTGCTTCCGTAATTCTAGCTTCAATGTCAACAAACTATTCGTAATTTCTGATATATCGCTAATTAATTCGAACTTGGTCCCGCAATTTGAGAATTCAAAGTTCTTTGATGTTATATTGATTTACATGTGTTCATACATAAAAGTGCAGATTATCATTGCCACCAAATAATAGAATCATATGTGTATAGACATCGATCTTTGATCCTTCAGTGAGTCACAAAAAAATCCCCGGAAATAATATACATTTCGTGTTTAAATGTCACGAAATTATTTGCATAAACTCTGTCTACCAGGCGTCGATGACGAAGAAAATTTATTTGGTGATAATAACTTGTAAATTTCATGAATTTAACGGTCAATTTTATATAACATTAATACATCAAGCAACTGGAATTGTTCTGATACGTTGATACAAAAAAAATGTAACCCACATCATTAACGATTTGTCGAGGAAAAGTAAGTATTTAGGGCAATGATCATCGGATGAACGAACTGTGGTTCCGCTTTCCTTCGACTGATCTCTGACTTTCTTCCGAAGAAAGTTAGACAATCGACCAGACTTTAATCTATGACCGTTTTTTTTTAAAAAATGCTTGCATTATTGAATTTTTTAAAATATTCTCTACTAATTTGCATTTCTTTTTATAAGGTAAGTGTTCTAATTCTCTTATAAGATACCGAAAGTGTAATAAATGTCAATGGTGTCACCCTCTGAATAAATTTAAAAAAAAATAGTAAGGTTAATTTGAGAATTATTCTATTATGAATGCTATCATTGAATTAAAATGCGAAACAAAAGTTTCATGAACATTTTCCACTAATTTGGACTTCCTTGTACAAAATGAGTATTCTATTAGGTGTACAAATTAATTCTCGCCCCTCAGATTTTATCGACCACAAAACCTATTCAGATTAGAATTTTTCCAAATTTGAATAGTCATTCTAAAGCGCCACTTGTTAGCTTTAAAATAAGATATATCGCATGACTCTACTCCAGACATAACGTGAAAAATCATGTGTAGAAGCGATGACGTTCGATAAGCAACATTTAAGGCACTGTCTTCTTTTCGCGTTTCAACTAAAAAAAAGAAACGCTATATCGTGCAGAACTTGTAAAAAATGGTTTCAACAGTTTCGAATATTCTCCAGACTTAGTCCCTTCAAATAACCACCTATTTCGATCCCTACAACACCACCTAACTGATTCTCAATTCAAGTAAGTTGAACAGGTCTATAAATGCCTCAATGATTTCATTGATGTGAACCACTATCATTTTTCCGATCTGGAATCCGACAATTACCTGAGAGATGGCAAAAACGTATAGAAAATGAAGAAGATTATGTTTAATATTGAATTTATATCAACATTGTTATAAATAAATGTCAAAGTTAGTCAAAAAAGGCCGAGAATTAATTTGTACAC
Source organism: Cerceris rybyensis (assembly GCA_910591515.1). Taxonomy (NCBI): domain Eukaryota; kingdom Metazoa; phylum Arthropoda; class Insecta; order Hymenoptera; family Crabronidae; genus Cerceris; species Cerceris rybyensis. The sequence continues at coordinate 16,725,472 of OU342790.1, forward strand.
CTAATAATTCTCTTATGGAATGCAGAAAGTGTAGTAAATACCAGTGATGTCAAAATTAGAACAAATATCAAGTATGATTGATTTGAGAATAATTCTATTATGAATGTTATTGAATAAAAAGGCGAAGAAAAAAATTTCTTGACATTTTAATGAACATTTCACATGTAAAATCGCTTACTTAAATTTACACTTACATTAAAGAGCTGACAGGCAGATAAGTTTGTCGCAATATCCCCTTTCGCAAATTTTTACATTAGAATATTACACCACTTTTTTCCCTATGCTTCGAAATATACCACGTTGAATCGATCGATGTAGAAATTTATTGCACAATCATTGTCAAACAAATTAAAACCGGAGGATAGTAGTATGACTCGTTTTCATAGCTTAATAACTGCAGTGCATTACACCGTAAGTAAAAGGAAAGAATGGAAAAGAAGAAAAAGCTGCTGATTTTACACAACGATTAATGTTCAGGACAATGATGATAAAAAAAAAAGTTTTTCTCCGATATAATAAGCGGATCTCTCTTTGTATCTTTGTGACGCAAATCTTATAATTATAATTTGCAAGAATTCTTCTTGCATCACTGGGTGTAATTATTAAACGTGGACGATTTTTTACTGACAAAGAGCAGGGTATGCATCTACTTAGAGTTTCGATTTGTATGGAAACATTGGGACCTGTACTTGCAGAGTTTTTACTAGTAAATTACATATTAAATAGTCTGCAAACAGACTAATTCTTAGCTCGTGCATGCGTAAATTTAAAAAAAGAGAATCGCCGCAATGCACATGCTCACCTTTTTGCTCTAATTATTATATAATAGTATATAATCGTCACAAATGCACTTGTATATATAGCTTTGTGTATGACGAAATATAGCTATATTCATATATAACTTATTTAAAAATCACGAGGGCAAAAGGTTGAGACTTAGAAATATTGCTAACCGTCTTAAAAATTCTAATACAATTCATAGTTTTATAAAAGCTAATGTACTACATTAACACTAGAACTACCGGCGTCAAATCTACCATATTTAAATTTATTAAATAAGTACTTTGAAAAAGGAGGAATCGAGTGGCAAAAAGCATGATCAATTTGGTGATTTATGTCTTTTGTGATAGGCGCAGAATTTTTGTTCTATGGCTCTGCTATGAACTTGGAGAATTTTTTGAAAAAATTGTGTACCAGTCACTTTGACTGGTTTGGTAGTTCTAGTGTTAAATAGCTTACTTGCACCGAAAACTGTCCGTCAAAAGAAACCACCCCGATTTAAAGTAGATAAAAGCTTTTCTTGCTGATTTAACTTAAGTGTAGCCAATTAAACGTGTACTTAAAAAATAATGTATCAGATTCTTTTGTCTCCTTTTGTACAGAAAAAAAGTAATTAATTTTGCACAGAAAGAAAGAAAAAGTCACGCAGTGATTAAAAATTCAGTGGCCGTTTCCAGATACTTAGAGTGACTCTCGTAAGTATAGAACGAGTTTAACAAGTTACATTTAAAATATCAGTATTTTTCATGGCCAAGTATCCTCCCCGATGTTGCAAAAAATTGGAAAGGTTCAAATACTTTCGTTGGAATGCTTTATTTTGTCATAAAACGGATAGGCAGAAAAGGAGTGAGTTAAATGCTCTACCGTTACTCCTTTCTAAATAACAGTCGCCTCTTTTTCTTCTATGTAATTAGTATCTTGTACAATACCTTTTCTAAGAAGAAATTAATTCTTTGTCCTTGTTTACATCGTAAACGTATTTCGAATTTCGTAAACGTGCGGTCCGGATATTGAAAAAACATGAAATTAACATTTGTTAATTCATGGATCTTTTATTTTGCCACTTATTTGGCAGATCGTATACCAAAGTCTTCAAATATCAGTTTTATTTAATTCTTGTAGCAAGACAGAATACACCTCCATTTTGTCACAATGAAGAGCTTTGACTTACGTGAAAATCGACGACATTAAATCGACTTATTCAAGATACAGACTGTCCCAAAAGTCATCTCTTAATTATCCATTCAAAATTCACATTCAACACTCCATCATAAACAACAAATATCCTTTTTGAAAATTCTGCTTGACCACTCTCGTACACAGATACATTTAATTTGAAAAAGTTAAGAACAAAATAGTGCCACAATGACTTTTGGGCCAAATGCATCTAAGAAAAATCCTATCTATTGCATAATTCCTGTGTTATAGCTCCTTATTATTATTTATTCCATGACTAATGGAAATGCATTATAACGCACTCACATTTCTTGTATTCCTTTATCATATCATATCGTAAATCTGTTATAAAAAGTACATTATGAATGTCCTTATCGCTGAGTTGCGGAGATTCTAAATAAAGAATATTTACTGTAAACGGCGTAGCAAAGTCTCGCCATTCTTTGCACGTGCTTTTGCATTGTTTACATGACGTACAATTAACGAGAGGAAAAAGATGACATGGTAACGGAGAAGTAATTGTAAAACAGAAAAGCCATAAACTTCAGGGACAAAAGGATATTACATTTGGTGGAATAATTGTAACTGAAACACGTCACATGCTATATTCACTAAATGGCGGAATATATTATTTTCATTTAACGAGAATCGCAATATTTAATATGATCATTTATGCCTTCTTGCGCATTCCTACAAGGATAACCAGAACGTCTATACACGACACGCAATGCCGCTTGTACTTCCGTTTCAGCCTCTCGTAAACCATTGGTGAAAAAAGTGTGCATTTGAATGTAAAACATCATCTCTCTACTCTATAGGAACGAAAAGATTAGCGGAAAAGTGCATGTATCAAGTTTCTTTCCTCACATCTTCTTTTTTAAACCGTTCCTGTACATTATTACACAATGCAAAAGAATGCACAAGTATCTTTGCTAGGGTACTTCCCATTGAGCATTTTAAAGAGATACTTAACGGTAAAATTAGCAATGATTAAAGTAGCATGTCTAAATATACCGAATAAGTGTCATTAACTAAAGAATGATGATGATAAGTAAACTGAAAAATTGATTCATTCACTAATCCAACATAATAATAATGGAAGCTTCAAATATTCTTTAGTTTCAATAGCTGCAACGATTTTACTGATGACTCACTGACTTCAGTAGATTTTGAACTTTAACCAGTTAACTGTGGTGAAAATTCTTTTGAATTTTGGATGACGAAAATCGAGAGATGAATATTAATCTATTTCAAATTATTTATATCCTTTAGTTATTCGTTTTATTTCGGCATGGCCTCAAAATATTCCGAACATCTTGAAATTTACGAATAGATTTTAGTTTTCATCAAAATTACAATTTAAATAATCAGTGGTAGCTTCTACGCATGACGAGTATACTCGTCAAACGCAGCTAACTGGTTAAAAACTACGATATTAAAAATGATTTATAAAAACATACGAAAATATCATACTAATTCTCAATATCACGGAGCAAAAATTTCCAATGGGTATTCGAACTCTACCTCTGTACTTCAAAGTTCAAAGATCTATCCTTCTACGTTCCGATGTTTCCAAAGAATCGAAAATTTATTTTCATAATATATATTAAGTTTTATTAAGTCACTATTTATGTATATCACGGAGGATCGACAATTTAAGGCGTGTTTCGAAACATCAAGGCTATAATATACATATCACACTGGAAAAATTTCCAACACACCTGGCGGTGAACGGATTTGAACTCGGGCTGACTATCGAAGAGTTCAAGGTTCTATCCCTGTCGCCACCATAGCCTTAAAGATTAGATATTTCTTTATCCGTTTGCAATTTTTCTAATCATCAGCCTATGGTATTCTGAATCACCTGTCTACGGTTACCTGCATATACAAATGACAACAAATTTCTTTATCCAATAACAATTTTTTAATCATCAAATTATGATATTCTGCATCATCAGTATACGTTTAGATGCATATACAGATGAGAAAAAAAATTCCAAAAGTAATAACAATCCTCATACGGATGTATTATCTGGAAATTTTGGCCTTTGTTCTTGTTATCACGATAGTCCCCTCTTCAAATTCGCAATCTTGAATTATCAAAACAGTCCTACAGCGAATGGGAAATTTTTATGATAGAGTTTGTTTAAATCTAAAATCTTTCCTTTGTGTTAATCTTCTCTGGCGTTATCAGAATGACACACCGTGCTATGGCTATTTGAGAAGAATTCTGCGCCTATCTCGTATTTCCATTTATACTGCAATATGTTTTCTGCATTCGTTTCTCCGTGATAAAGATATTTCTAAAGTGCTTTTTATGCACATCTTGCAACGCGAATGATATAAGAAGCGGAAAAAAGAAGATACAGTTCAAGTAAAAGGGGAAAAATATAACATTGCTTTCATGTATCGTTTGTTTAAGTGTAGACATGAAGAATGATTGAAACACTCAAACTATGAGTTGTTACGTTAACTATTGATTATTGCATTCGAGAATAATAAATGGAGTGAAAGTGTGAATTTCTTACGATTATGTTTAATCTATCGTACAGGTCATCGTTTGTGTTAAACAGCTATTTTTGGAAGATAGTTCAATTTACGTCCAAATTATTGTTCACCAAGCTATATTAAACTGCATATGTCGACTATAAGATAAAGGAATCTGTTATTACTAGTCTCTGTCATAACGCACTCATTTGAGACTTATTACTCTCTCGTATTTTTTTTCTGCCTTTTTTTCATTTCCATGGAAAGTTGAATAATTAGTCAATTTATATGTCCGGTTTGTATTTTTCCAGGAAGGAAAAAAAGAGATTGTTGGTTGTGTAATTGCATCAATCTCAATCTGACAATTGTAATAAAAATTGTTAGCTATTTATAGTTTCAGCTATGAAAAAACGGAATACCGATAAGCGATTTCTTCGAGGATAATAATAGACGTTGTAATTTATAATGTGTGCAAGTTCAGTTAGACTTGGAATTTTCTTGAACTGCAATTCAAACTTTATTTATTCTATTCCACTGCCTTAGTGGCAGAATAAAAAGTAATAATTTAGAGAGTTATTAAGTCAATTTTGATTACTATTTCTTCAATAAAAGCTACATTCAAAATTTCATTTTTGCTAACCAATTCACTATTATTAAAATTACGCAATCTATTAGAATCTCTTTTAATTCAAGTCGTACCAACTGAAGTCAAATTTTTCTCTGAAATGCATTTGGAGTTATGCATTTTCTTAAAGTTATTTGGGAATACGAAGGGTCAAAACAAAGGAACAGATGGTTTTAACACGTATAAATAAATACGTTTTAATGTCACATAAGTTTTCTTACAAAATGAATAATAAATTATAGGAAGTATACGTTACATAATAATATCACGTATGGAGATTTTCGGAACGATTTCAATGATTAATACTGGTTTTTGACTAGTAACTTAAGATATAGAGCTGCCAGAAGTACGCGAATATAATGATCGCCAAATGTGCACCGAAAACTCTCGATGTTATAAAGACAACTTCTCATATCTTAAGCTCTAACAACTATGGCACTGATAATTACGATAATCCATGAACTTGACCGATGACATAAATAATGCAATGCATGAAACATTTGAGTATATCTAGCGATAGAAGTTCATTCTTGATGTCTTGATGTATTTCTTGATGCAAGTCTTGGCTCAATTTCTGATACAATTTTTCTCCAATTCCTGATGCAATGGGTCGCCAATTCCTGATGAAATTCTTCTCCAATTCTGAATACAATTTTTCTCCAATTCCTGATTCCTTTCTTGAGTCCAATTCTTGATTCATTTATCGATAAAATTCAAGTATAATTCAATGAAACCTCAACAGGAATGTTGTTTTCGTTCACAAAATTCCAATCTCAACTTTGTCCTCGTCCAAAATCTTCTCTGTCTCTCAATTATAAATCAATTGAGAATAAACCATGCAGATTTCAACGCTCCAAGACGCAGATGGTAGCGAATAGTTTCATCGCTACTCAAGATGGAAACTACCACATCGCATTGATCCAGCGCTCCGTTAACTGCGTCCCATTGATTAAATCATGGTTTTTACGTCGGAAATACCATTCTACCATCTAATGCGACAATCCTCGAGCGAAAGCTCGCTTCACTAGTCCATAGTACGGTATGACAGAAGTTCATAACTCCATTTCCTCCCTTACCGGTTCGCTTGCATGCGAGGGAATATGGGAAAGATTAGAAATAAAGAAACTGCGAAAAACAGCTACGTATTCCCATCAATCGTTCACTTTCTTCCCCACTGAAGAATCCCTCTATGTCCATGCATCGATCTTCCGAAGGATCCATTGCTACTCTTCGAACTATTGCTGCCAGAACTCGACACACTTTCGGATCTTCTGATCGGTTTCTTTGTAGGATCGAGAAAACGATCAAGCATCTGACGGATCGTACTGTGCTTGCGGTTGAACGGGTTGGTATACATCTTGATCGACTCGTAGGACTTTCCAAATGTATCTTCCGCTTTCTCTGATCAATGATCCTGCTCCTTCAATCACGTGTTTAACACTGGTCACGTTTTACGTGTTGTTTTATACTGTTCTACACAGAGAACTAATTTACTTGTAGTTTACGTTGCACTATAAGAGGTCGCGTTTGCTAGCCGGCACGTGCACACCGTCTCGCAAGGTCTTCGAATGATTGCGAAGCGTCATTCTCCGCGCTTATATACGCGCGGATGTTCGGTGACCTTCGTTCGCTCTCGGACAACATCGACGCGCTCCCCGAAGCGCACAAATCGGTTCTACAGGTGCATCGCCGGTCCTGCAAGTGCAATCGGCGTCAGGCTTAATGACGAAAAGGCAAAGGGGGAATCCACGTGCGACGACATGCATACCTGCGTTGTAATCTTACGACTGACGTCCATCGGGGAAAAAAAGGTACGATGGACCCGAGGCCAACCACCAAAATGAATCCGCGTCATCCGTGGGTTTACTTAATCGGGGAACCAGTGGGTCTGGACATACGTAGAGGAAGAAGGTGTGAGAAGAGAGGAAGGGGATTTCGGGTATTACTCTTGTTTGACATTTCACGGAAACTATCATCGTGTGTACTCATTTAAGAACGTTGGATTTAATACACACGGTTTGGAATGTCCTACCGTTATTGAATAACATCATGTGAATGAGGTTACAGCGTGGTAGATTTTTATGGTCTTGGTACCAACAGTTGTATGATTTATATGGAATTATTTAGAATACTGCAAGTTGTGCTTCTTAATTCGATCTAGCTGAAATGATTAGAAAATTTAAACAATTAGACTTAGCCCTCGATTCACACGGATGATAGATTTTTTAACAAGGTAAATGTGAATAATTCAGTCTTCTAAAAAGAAAATTGTTTTATTTAACTCTTTTAGTGGCGACCGAAAAAATTGATTGAATTAATAACAAATGTAGTTGCGAATAAAAAGAATGTTCATTTGGCAATAGTGTCATATAGAATACGCAATATGGAGCATAAATTGTGTATTTACAATTATATGTCATAAAATTACTGATATCGTATTGGAAACTGAATATTAACCGTTCGATGTCCAGTGTTAGCAATTTTGCTAACGACGATATATCGTCGTCCGGCACTAAAAGGGTTAAATCACTTATTTTAAAAAATCGTGTGAAAGGAAAGATTGTAGAGAAATGTACCGTGTAAATCGGGGGATGGGAGTAATTTTTAAAATATTCTTCTTTCAGCTGGATCAAATTAAAAAGTAGTTTTTATACTACTAATTCGAATTATTATTATCATTTTGTAGAAGAAGTAAGATGATTGCGATGCATAAAGTATATTAGTAATATCGTACTGATATTAAGCAAGTCTTGTAACTTTTATGAGGCCGATAACCGGATTGAACTTTTCCTGCGTACTATAATGGCGCAGTAGTTGCGCGTGTGATAAACAGAAGAAAATAGCATAAACACGTTATATATTTAAATACTAGGAAACTCAGGGAAACACTTCGGGCAGACCTTCGATGAGGAAGCTGTAATTTATACTTTCTTTGCGTTATCAAGGTTGCGATGTAGGGGAAAAACTTTTTAAAAATTCAATTAGAATCGTATCGATCGATCTTGTTTGCTGGGGAAATTATGCAACTCCTTTCTATCCCGATAAACATTTCCTATATGCGTAAAGCCGGGGATTTCAAGAGACAGTCACGACGATCGAAATTTCTGAGGAAAAAATATTCATAGGGAAACTTATGTATTGACTTTTGTTGAAAAACTTTGCTGTCCTTCAGTTTACAACGTACGATCGTACGATAAATTATCATTTAAGTATATCGCTAATTATGGCTATTGTACGAGTCGATTAACATCCAAAAGCAAAAAGGCAATATCTCGTTTCGCAATGCTATGTCTACTTCGTAAATTTGTTTATCTTTACAGAACAGATAATAATTAGCGTATGTAATATGGCGTGAGGAGATATTGGCAAAAGTAGACCGCGATAGAAATTATATATAAAAGTAGATATAAAAGAAAATAGAGAAATAATACTCGCATAAATCTTAACCCCTTGCCCTACGATTTATTTTGTACCTGTGCGTGCAATAATTCAAAATTAATTACTAAAATAACAATCTACCCCTGCTTTCTGATATTTCGTACAACCGATTGCAATATTAACCCCTTGCCGTGCCATTTTCTTTGTGACTGCCTTCGCAATAATTGAGAATAAAATCAGTAAAATAAACATTGATCAGATTCTTGACATATAGTACAATTTAACTTAATATTAATATTATAGAAATAATTTGATCGTGTCGCATCTCACTGATATTTTCAATTTAATAGGTTTTGTAAAACTTGAAAATTTCCTTTCCAATTTATAGCATCACTAGTATCACTCATTATAGTACGACAAGAAGTTAATAGTATAGAAACAATTTGATCATTTCATGACCGACTGACATTTTCAATTTAATCATTTTTGGAAAACGTAAAATTATCCTTTTCCATTTACCGGATCCCGAGTGTCGAACGCTGTTATGGACTAAGAGATTAAATCTAATTAACACTAGAACTACCGAACCAGTCAAAATGACTGGTACACAGTTTTTTCCAAAAATTCTTCAAGTCCACAGAAGAGTCATGGAATAAATATTCTACGTTAATCTAGAAAAACAAAAATATCCTTATTCGTTTTCTTTTCGGTCTCTTGATATTTCTATTTTCAAAGTACTTATCGAATATATTGAAATTCAATAGATTTAACGACGGTACTTCTAGTGTTAATTTAGCATTTCTCGTACTTTTGTTTTATATTCTTCCTATCCAACTTACAAAGATTCTTTAATAATTAAAAAGCTAAATTCTTTGGCATTAAGATTACTCTCAGTTTGATGCGATTCGCATGAAATAATATAAGTTCGAGTTACAAATAAAAGGTTTAACGTATTAACGTCATTGATATTAACGCGGAATATGTTTTGCTAACAGGCGACATCGAGAACTATCGATGAGAAATAGTTGCAATGTTTCATCGCACTATGTATTCATGGATGTACATAATAATATTCTAAGTCTAAAAAAAAAGTCTAGGTTTCGGAATAAACTTTATTTGTCAGTCTGGCTCTCCTGACGTCACTGAAGAGCGTGCTACGTATCAATTGCATTGGATGTGCAAAACTAGATAATCGGTTCCGCATATCATTAATTCAAGTACTTCATGAACGTAAAAGTCGTTTCTCCGTATCGAATGTTAATAATTCTTATTTATCAGGCACAATTATCGTAGCACTTACGGAGCAGCACTTTTCCTTCAACTTGCAGACAGAAAACACCTGTTAAAAAAAGAAGCGGGAAAAAAAGACTAAATAACTTCAACTGACGCGATCCTTTATTACGTTAAAGGCATAGTTCCCTGGATCAATTATTTTCACAGACAAACAAGAAAGTGTCAAACTGTTTTGTAAACAAAACTGTTTAGAGATTATGTTCACATTTTTCAGTTGATTTACATCTACGTTCGCATTTTTCAAGATAAATCACATGTCAATTAAAATTCCTAACAATATCGTGTTTGAATGCTTGTAAATTATATCCTTTTCTAGTATCGCATATATATAATTGCAATTTGAATGCAAAAATCCAAAAGTCTCTTTAACATTGCAATTGTATATTCAAGCTAATTAATGGAATTTTTATTTTTCGCAGCCTTTATGCAAATTTATTACGGTGAATTAAGATTAATTGTACAGGATTGTAGTACCGTAATATAAACAGATACGAACCGAAATAAAACTGTGAATTGCAAGTATCGTTGGTTTTATAGGACTACTTTTAAGTCCACATAAATATAAATCAAATAAGCGACAGAAAATGATGTTAAACGATATAATAATCCTGTCGTATAAATGTAACTTTACATGTAATACGTTGTCTGACATATATAACTCATTTTCCAACTCCTTTAATCAAAATTCTAAAGAGACCATGTCTGCTGATCATACTCGGCCAATGAGAATGCCGAGATTTAGGAAATGCTCGTTAAAGCACCATAGATAATCAACGAATAAATGTAAATATTATAAAATGATACGGTGCGATGTCTCAGGAATGATTATCCTATAGAAATAATGTTTTTACGAAGCATTCGATATTTCGTAATTTTGCACGATCAAGATTATCTCCTCGAGACGTCTTAATATCATCGCAAAACATTTGACGTTTCATCGAAAAATCGTTATCATCGAAAAATGTCGTAATTAACTAATTCCAATAATTAGGGAATGCCATTATAAGAAATTCATTCCGTACATTAACTTTTTTTTACTATTCGATAGATCAACATTTTCAATAATTAGGAATTCTTATCTGATGCGGATATTTAACATTACATGCATCTCTAATAGGTATATTTCTAATTTACATAATTAAGTAGTATCATAAAGTATGTCTGCCGACATGCAAAAGGAAGAAATCTTCACGTTTAATATATTTAGTTTCTTTTTGTATATTTTCATATATTCAACCCTTTCCTTTACAATGTTACATTGTCACCCATGACAAAGTGGAATGAAAAAGGTTAAAATTTTTTAAAAAGTTTACAGTTGGAAAATTTCATATTTTAGTAATATGTATAAATGACTTGATACAACGTCACCGCGTATAGCAGGAATTAGCAAGTCAAATTTTAGTTCAATGATTTAATAGTTTACTATGCCACTTTCACTAAAAAAATTCTTTTTATTAAAATTGAGAAGTAAGATAAAAATATCGTAAAGCGAGAGGTTGAAATGAGGTAATTGAAAAAGTATTGGTACAGAAAGTTTTGCCTTGCAATAATTTACTAACATAGAGATTGCTGATTAAACTGAACAATTTCGCAGTCAATTCTTCGTAAACTGTTATGATAGTTATCATAATTATCGCCAATCTGGCATTACATCTTTGGGTCGGAATTAATTTAAGTTCAATTTAAAGTAAAATTACGTTCGTAAACTGTAATTGAAATAAAGCTTTCAAAGTTTTTCTTTTTATACTTCATGAGGAGAAGTTAATCATTTTGTATCTGCAAGAGGTTCATGAAGTTCGAAGCAAGAATTATTGAAAACATCAAGTACTTAGGACTTTATTTCGTCGACCTCATTCATAGAAGAATACAAACCGTAGTTTATATTCCATCATTAGGCAAAATTTGCGGACTTTCTTCCGGTCTAGGATACTAATGATTTCAGTGAAAGCTGTACAAATTACGGGAAGAAAGTTTCGCCCAATATTAACTTTTTTCAGATATTCTTCCTTACTTTCAAAGTTATTTTACTTTTCTCGAAAATTCTAACGGATAAAGGCTCGAATTAAATGACATTTATTACATCTACGTCTATGAAGAATAAAATCTAATAAGTTTTAAAAGGCAATTTTATTTAAAAATAATGAGCATTAAAATTATTAAATAATTTTTTTTCCTCAAGACATGATTGATGATAAAAATCAATCAAAAAAATGGCAACCGTAAAAAACTGTTGGATCACTGACATTTCTGTAAGAAAGTGACCCCATTCCTCAAGAAGCCATCAATTTTGGATTTAATTGAAGAGTATGATCTACAAAACTAATTAGAAATCTAACGTAACTCCATCGATTATTAGGTAGTTACGAAACATCTTCAAAAAACAATTATAATAGTCTTACATAATTTTGCATATTACTACCCACGTAAGAATATATAAAAAAATAAGAGGTTCAATCATCGCAGACGGTTTCTTCAACGTTGTCAATTTTTTCCCGAAGTTTGACATCCCACTCAGACATAAAATGTTATCAATTGATTTTCTTTAATTAGAAACCTTATAAAAAAGCAACATAAGTAACATTTTGTATTTCAATGTACATCGTAGTAATTTCTAAAATTAACTATGATTTTATAAATACTCTGGAGTATGGGAAGACATTGATAAACGACAAAATGCACGTGTACTTACACGAATAAATTGAAAAAAAGGATCTCTTAAGTTATTCGAATATAGGAGGAAGTATGCAAACATTTCGACGTAATTAATGCTTCGCTTTCTAGATGAAAAAAAAGAAAGCGCGCAAACAAGAAATTTAAGTATTGCAAAAATTTCGGTCGGTATTCGACCTTCCCCTTGAACTTGACTGTCAAGATCACAAATTTACACTTGTATTATCGATAGAGGGATATAAATAGAAGTTCATAAACGTTAGGAAGATTAATGTGCAGACAGTGTAAAATCAATTGATAAAAACATTAAGTGAGAATGGGATAGTACATTTAGTAATGATCATGCTCTTTTACAGATGAATTTATGATAGAAATTGTACGTCAATAAGTATTTATGCAGGAGTCGTGGAAAATATAAATATCGGGATTATAACTGGAAGCAGGATAGGAAAATTATGAGATCTTACAAAAAGTATGTGATGTATTGTGAGAATTTGATTTACTGCAACATTAAAGTTAGAATAAGTACGACGAAAAAGTTAGTATTTAAATTTTCATCATTTGTGGACGGTAATTATTACTACGATATCTAAACTCAGCATGATATGCAGTATTGTGGTATACTATTTGCACATATTTTCTCAAGATGTTTAACACTAGAACGACCGACGTTAAATTTATTACATTTAAATATATTAAATAAGAACTTTGGAAGTAGAGGAATCAATGGGTGGAAAATATGATCGGTTTGGTAATCTGTGTTTTATAAGATCAACTTTGAATTTCTAGTCTAGAACTCTCCTGTAAACTTAGGGAATTTTTGGAAAAAAAATTGTGAACAAGTCATTTTGACTTGCTTGATCGTTCTAGTGTTAAAATTGTAAAATGGGAATTATATTAGAGAAAAATTTAACCCCTTGCTGTACCACTTATTTTGTGACTGACTCCGCAATAATTCAGAATTGAAATCGTCAAATAAAACTTGATCAGTGACTCTTGACATTTTATATAATTTAACATAACGTTAATGTGATAGAAATAATTTTCTCGTGTCGCGTCTTACTGATGTTCCGAATTTGATAGGTTTTGCAAAATTTGAAATTTTCCTATTCAATTTATCGCATGAGTGTCACTCGTTACAGTATGGCAAGGAGTTAAAGAATTTTTTAAGTCTCCTCTGAAATCTAAATGTATACTTGTACCAGTTTTCAGGATATAATTTAGGATATAATATCTAAAATTTTATTTTTTTTACCTCGAGCTATCACATCTTTTCAGATTAACATATCAAAAATAGAGGGAAATATGTTTTTTTAATGATATATTAGCTATGAAAAGCATCCTAAGGTATTTTCACAACAAGGGACGGTTAAAATGTTCCACAAAAGCGTTGCTCTCTCTTTGTAAAATGATACAACTTAAAGACACGCGATCTTCTAATTTGTATTTTACGGTACATGATTTTCTACCATAATCGTTTGATTAGGTTTACATGGTCAATGGTGCATAAAGTGCCATCGGCGCTTCATCTTGTTACAGCGATTTTATGCTACTTGGAAAACTTTGTCAAGAATATCTTGCTTCTAATATAGACAATGTAAACATTCTTTATGGAATTGCAAATGCAGACATAAAAGTCGCCGAATAACTTTACACGCATCAGTATCCTTCTATCAAGAAAATCAAACAGAAATTAATCGACTGAAAGATACTTGAAGTCTAAAAATATTCTTTAACGTCACAAAAACATTATGCGTGCGCAAATATAACGTAAGGTTATGGAAATGTAAAAAGAAATAATTTTCGGGCCAAGTTTTTATTTGATTAAACCTTAAAAGTTAATGGGAGATGTCGATTACGAAATATGGAACATCCTCGAATTGAAAAAGTTATATATGAAAGAGAAATATAATATAAGTAATGGAATATAGCCTAATAGTAATAAAATGATGTATTAATTATATATTACGTTTGACAGAAAATTATATATAAGTGTATCTTATAGCTATAAATAAAATGAAGAAATACAAGGAAAATTCGTAGAACAAATTTTTCTTCATCAACCATTATTTTAAAAATTTGTTGCAACTCGTTACTTAATGTATTGCAACGCTTCCTGATAAATGTATAATTACAGGAAGTTAGATTAAGATAGGATAAGATAATTACTATACAATAATGGAAGTACATTAATATCATACATCTGCGATATTAATTGACAGATAGTGATAGATAAGAAGCAGTAGATAATGATTTTTTGTCTGGAAAGTGAAGAGTCACAAGAACGGAAATCTATTTCACCATCTTAACATGGTGGAGATTAAATCTGAACGAGCTAAAAAACCATAACTCAAAACTGTTCGTCAAATAAATTTAAAAGACGAAACGCTGGAGGAAATGTTTAACTAGAAGTGATTTTACAGTCAAATTAGTATATTCCACGATCTTTTCTCTTTCAATTCATACATATTAATTGTTGAAAAGGAACTACATCGATATACATGCCATGTGCTTTCATTAAGCCTAATTACATAAATTTAAATCGATTAAAAACATTTTCAATATTTGAAGAGATAATTTTCTCATGCACGTGTTCCTCAAAATGTAGAAAGTACTGTTATTAATACTTCCAATTTACTTTTCGAAAGGATAAATTCGAATTTGCAATTTCACCGTGAAGTATTTGAAAATATGATAATCTTTATTATATTTACTGATTTTTTGTTTAAATTAATCGATCAAATCGTTTCTCATAAGTGCAACCATTCGAAGAAACACTGATGGTTACAGCCAAAAGGTAACCTCGCGAATCAATATGAAGTTAATTGACCCATTATATTCCTATTGACCCTTGTAAACCTGTTGATTGGTTTAATAGGTGGCATAGACGTACAAATTTGAGCTCACACTCGTTCAGAGACTATAGAAATGTCGAAGAACTGTTTCATTCTAAAAGTAATTTTTCTATGTCACTTACTCGTCTTTAAAGTATCTTGTTACAACATTATTATGAAATTATTCATGTTTCCTATTTTATTAAAAAGTCAAGTGATATTTAAAAATTTACAAGTGTACCGAATTACTGATTTTCAAAAGATCTTAGTTAATGAAATATACATTATTTAATAAAGTGATTTTTAACTACTATATTGTCTTCTCTATCTTCCAATTTTCAATCTAACTCTTAATTGAAAGATATTCTTGTATAACAAATGAACCACAAACAAACTCTACGAGACTCAAACAACAAATTCACGAACGAATTAATTTATCTCAAAACACTGGCAGAATATGAGCCACAAAAAAAAAACAGGAAAAATGTTAATATAATATTATCAGTATGCAACGCAAATGTAATTAATTAACCGATATTCAAAGATTATAAAACATTTGTTACTTAACGCCTGTAAGTATTCACGTGTCATCATCTGATAACGTATCAAAAAGGAAGTCGTCGAAGTTTAGTAAAAATCTCGAAATTAAAGCAAATAGTAATGACAAACTCTTGCTTTCAAATTTTTTCCCCGCCTATCAACCGATAAGAAAAACATTATCGATATAAGTATGAAACTACGGAGCAAAGTTCCAGCGAAACGAAAGTGGCAAAGCTTAAGGTCCACAGAGGTCTGAATATAGTTTTGCCGAGTAAAGAAAGAACGAGAATATCCGGTTTCAACCCGAGGACCTTAGGATACAATCTCATTCGAAAATAAAACAACGAAATACGAAAATGCAAACCCTCGAAACCGGTCTATCGATTTTCCTCGGATGATAAAAAGCAAAAGGAACAGTCGAACTACTTAAAGGGAGAAATTTTTCACTCGACATTTCAAATCATACGTTGCGATAGTATTGTAAGATGTTATTTCCACGTGACATTGTGAATGGCAAGAAAAGATAATAAAAAGAGGATACCGTTTGACTTGTCTGTGACGTAAATGATAGTGTGACTAAATAATGATCGTATCTGCCTTACCGATATCCGATCGAAATTAAGGAAAAATGTGGAATCAATTGTCGATTAATAAGTCCCAACTGCGACAACATACTATTTAATATGTATGTGCAAACACTACGAGAAATGTAACAGTTTCTCTGTTCAATCTACTGTATGAAATGGTTCGATTAATTTTGACATCTCGTATGATTTATCACCTGATTTGTTACTTCGCTGGAAGATGGTGAGGACGAGTCATTCTTTTAAGTTCAAAATGAAAGAGGTACTTTACTTTTCGTTCGCACAGTTCGTTAAGATGCACAAGCCCAAGGGCAGTGCATTATGTCGTTAAGAGAAATTTTTTCTCGTAGACGTCCTTTCAAGGACCGGGGTCAAACTCTTTAACTCGTGGACCATGAGATGTTTGCGATCAATGTTATAAACCTAATATCTGTTATAATAATCATTAATAAATTATCATAAATGAAGTAGATTATATGATTATTATTTTATAAAGTGGACGTCGTTAACCTTCGATTACAATGGCATTGAAAAATAAAATAAAAATGCTGTTAACTCTGAAACTCTGTTGACGAGTAATTTCAGATATTTAGACATATTAGATAAATATCTTAAAGAACAAGACATGACCGGTTAATTGCTTTAACATTTCGAGTCACGCTTTGATGGAGAAAGTTGAAATTTGCAAAAAATCGTTATGCTAAGAAATTTACTAAGTGCAATGTCCATCAAAGTATAAGTATATCCTTCGATTACAATGGCATTGAAAAATAAAATAAAAATGCTGTTAACTCTGAAACTCTGTTGACGAGTAATTTCAGATATTTAGACATATTAGATAAATATCTTGAAAAACAAGAAACGACCGGTTAATTGCTTTAACATTTGGAGTCACGCTTTGACGGAAAAAATTGAATTTTGCAAAAAATCATTATGCTAAGTTTACTAATTGTAAGTGCAATGTCCATCAAAGTATATCCGATATGGCAGTGATCGCTTGATAAATTTAATTAATCGACTATTATATTTGGACAATTTATACAATAAAATAGGTGCTGCTTATTGATTCGATACTTTTAGCGTTAAAACTGTGTTAAGCTTGAACTTCTATTTGGGGAAAGTCCCATCATAAATTCTTAAAATTCGATGTTTTTAACCGTTATAGGAACAATATCCTCTCAAAAGAATAGCGATGATAAACTCAGGAAGTATATTTACAAATATTTGACTACTATGACATAGGAATAACGGTTCGTAGAAAGATATGTAAGAACAGTTCGCGAGAAGATGTAAATTCGCTAGAATTGTACATTGTAATTCTGCCTGAAAAAACGTTGCATTGAATTGCATGAACGTAATGCAACGATAAATTCTCACCTCTCCTTGAATCATTTGGAATTCACGGCAAACAGAAAAATATTGTTTTCTAAGTAAAAAGATTCCTTCCTGTAGATTATAAATTTCTGGACATCATTATTGATTTAAAACACTTGAAATGCTTGAATTCAAAAATTAAACGAATCAGTACCATTTGAGACTACTCTGTCTTTGACAATAATGACCTGCCATAGTTATATGTCATTAAGCTTTTATAAATTCACAACATATAAAGAAACATAACTTCTTCCGTAGAAATACTCTTTTGAAAAGGTCAAAAGGATTTTGATCGTTTATGTAATAAACGGTTCAATTCACAAATCCAACAAATCATCAATATCATGAAGAGTACTTCTCAATGCAACAATTCTGCATTGTCGTGAAATTTTTCAGTCCATTGAATTACTTCAAATTCACAAACAGGAAAATGTCATTTTAAACGAAGAAACATTCCTTTAGATCGAACAAAAAATCCGATCTCTATACACTTAAACATTCGAGGCGGTTGAATTCAAGGATTCAACAGATCAGTGGCATTGCAAACTAAAAGTCTTTCTGACCTGCAGATCGCAGGTGTACGGTTTAACGAAAGGTTTGCTGGGGCTTTCATAATGATTCTTTAGAAGCTTGGACCAAGGTCGTCGAATACAGCTGCAAGACATTTCATGGTATCAGGGGGAAGTCCAGGTAAGCGGATCACACGTGGCAAGTCTTTCAGGTCTCGCGAAAGATAAATTAAGCTTATAAACTGTTAAAAATTAAAAGTCAGCTCAGAGGAAGCCAGCCGAACATTCTACTTTAAACTGATGAGCTGCGGAATTAATTTCACGTTTTGCAAAGTAATTAGATTTTGTTGTCTAATTAAAATGGCATGGGATACGTAAAAGGAAAAATAGGTTGTTGCTACTCTTCAACAATGTCAACTTACAGTATTATCTATCCTATGGTAAAAATAATCTGCCTAATAGATTTATAACTAGACTGCGGATGTTTATGAAAATTTCGAGTTTCACAAATGCAGGTGAGACAGGAAAACCTATCTAGGGATTTATTGCACTCAATAAATATTACACAAATACCATACTTTAGATATATTTTTATATTATGTCCTTTTTGTATATTTTAGCCGTATTTAATTTGTCATAAATGCATAAAAATCCGCAGTCTGTTTATAACATATCTCTAGCCCAAAAAATATAATATATATATATTGTTACGAAGCACCCAGTAGATTCAATGTTACTGGTTAACGAGACATGTCAATTGTTTGTTAAATAAAAAGAGTACAAATTCTACGGTCGGTGGTCCTCGTAGACGGACGTCTTCTCTTAAATAAACGTTATCGCTTTTTAATTGTGTTTTAATTAATTATGTCTGAAAGGGCACAGCGTGCGCGGTCGACTCGTAACAATATATACAATTATCTTGTTTTACAAATAAGAAAATCATTTTTGAGTAAAGTAAATCGAAAATTTGGACGTATCGCATTTTGTATGTGCCAAATATCATCGTACTTTCGGTAAAACAAAGTAAAAAGGTTAACCGTATTTAGTACTTGTATATGACTGTCAGTAAGTTTTACGAAACTTGGAGATAAATTTTATTGACATTATAATTTTATCTATTTTCATTCGAGAGAGTTAAAAATATCAATTTTAGCGTACATGAAGGGAATAAACTAACGCGTGGGAAAGTGTATAAACAAAAAATTTTGTTTTCCACCGAAAGCTGATGGCGTTGTATTAAACGTTCGTATGAAAATGATTACCGAGTACGGTCTACAACGTAGAACTAGAAAAATATCATTACATCTATGGCATTGAAACACAGAAGTCGCAATTCTAATAATTGGGATCTATCGCGCGCAGTTGAACATAAACACAGCAGATATTGTTTGCATTGAATCATTGCATATACAGGATTTATTGTATATTGTGCATATAATGTTATGCTATGTATCTCAAATTCTATGCTTAATATACTTCGCACAAAAGAGCAGATTCTTTAAAATAAAACATTTTAGCTTATTACTACGATTAAAAGTAGTGACGAATATGAAACCGTGCATCGAACAGAAATTGATTAAACTCTGTCTTGTTTGATATGAACGGAGAATTAATGAGTTATTAATTTACTGATAAATCCTCAAGACGAAACGTAGTTGAAAAAAAAATGTGATTTTTAATATTCGTACAATTCGTTAAGTGAATTTCGCAATTTGCATTTTACTGGTGAAGATATAATAATAAAATGGCGTCATTTCGTTATTTACTTCGGCTTATTGAAATTTTGAAGGATTCTTCCCGAAGTAATGTACATTCTGGTGAAAAGTGTAATCCTTCATAAAAAATTGTAATTTCGAAGACCAAAAAAAAATGTAAGAATAATGATAATGGGAATCCTACAAAGTCCGAAACAATTAATTTCTCGCAAAATTATGTATCCTAACTTTTAATGAAACCATCGGGGATATCATCAATTTAATTGTCAATATTTACAGAAAAAAAAACTAATTTTTAAAGCAAAATATTGCCCATAACTACAGTACTTCTGTCATCGTATGATGTAATAGGTCAGACATCAGAAAGAATTTATAACAAGAACCAAGCGGAAAAAAAACAATGAAATATGATATTTCTTCCTTTAACATACAGTTGAATATTTACCTAGATGTATATGGAAGATTTTTGTTAACCAGCAACGCAATAAGTCAAACGTTGCACGCAAAAAATACATCTCATGCTCTACAATGACCTATGTTCCTTATTCAAAAAAATATTGCTATGATTAAATCCTTACAATATTTATTGAATAATTAAAACATCAGTAAAACTCTGTTTTTGCCTAACGTAAGAAGATTCAGGCATTCCGTTTCAGACGATTTCTTCGAAGGAGTTTATCGTCATCGACGACCATTTCGAATAGGAAGGTCAATTGTTTCATTTGTCCCAGTGACGCACATAACACATGTTAAATTTAAAGAACAATGATTGGTGAGTCTAGCAATAGAGATTGTATTAAAAGATCGTAACTCTAACAGATGCCTAAAACAAGTAAATTCGTTACTGCTCGTTTAAAGTTCTTGCAACGATGGTAGAGTGAGAAATAAAAACGATTTACCTCCTAAGAAATTTGATCGTGGAAAGTTCTGTTATTATGATCCAACATCGTGCATGGGTCGTTGGATCCGCGTAAACAAAAAAGGCGGGCAAAAAATGTTCATGGAATCGTCAAATCTATATGCAAAATAGTGATCTATTCCTTGTTTTCATATTTTTTATCGATGTTACATTACAATTATGCTTTTTTTCTGCGAATTATTTGCAAGGATACATTTAACCGTCGATTTGCAAGATACATTGTTAGAATAATTTCTTTATCTGTTAAAAGTTCACGTTTACTGTTTTATAAGTAACATAAACGTACTTTCTCGAAATTATCTTCCAAGTGACTACCATTTTGCTTTTAATTTGAAACAATTAATAGTATAAAAGCTGTTACATTTAAAAATAGACTAAGATTTTTTAAATCACTATGTATGTATTTCCTTCAATATTGGAGAATTATAAAACTATTAAAACGTAATGTGTACGATTCCATAGGAAACTAATGAATAATGCTTGTTTCCTTTTCCTCTTATCAGTTACCATTGCAGTTTCTATTATCAACTTAAAAAATTCATTTAATCTATCTACGAATAATTTTTCCCCACATATGATCAAAGTGTATAGTAATTGTAATTAGAGAACTAAACTACTTAATGTATCGCGTAAAATTGACTACATTAATATCAATTCATATAACTTAACGAAAGATCATTCAATCCTTTTCGCCTTGAATAAAAACAGTATTGACGTTTGCACCAACTGTCTTTTTCTAACTTAAGTAGCTTAGATTTAAATTTGAAGTGGACACTAATTTTACCACTAATATCGACATTAGTCGGCCTTATTATGGTTTTAGATTATGGTTTTATTATGGTAGTAGATTCAATATATAGCCAGACGATACGAAAACAAATTTTTCCGAAAACATTACATTAGCAATGCAGTGTTTTGTAAAACGATATGATAGGATTATTAATTCTTCTATTTCACAAGAGAAACATTTTCTAACTATACTGTAAGTTCTTAAATGACTGTAACGTGTCACGTAAAATTGATCGTAAAATATTCAAAACGGTCTAAAATATCTCATTTATCTCATAAATGAGAAATTAAGTATGTGAATATTTTTTATAACTCTATCAGCGTCAATCAGATTTTTCGTAAAGGAATAATATATAATTTTCCTGAGAGCTAGATAATCGCATATCATGACGCAGATCATTGTAAAAAATGACGAGCAGCCGAGCAACATTTTCTTTTCATTTACGCAAGCATCGAAAAATATTGCTTTTGGAAATTATGTATAATACCTGACGTCCTACGGAATAATTTTTTCTCGATCATCGCAACCAGCAAGTTATGAATTTAAACAGTGGCAACAATCATTAATTATATATCATGTTGCGTTACACGCGTGCTCTTTACCTTAAAGGAATAATAAAACAGTTGTGTTGATAAAAACGATCGAGAGTTGCAGCAATAATCTAGTTTCCTCTACATTCACATGCTAAATGGTTCTAATTACTGTACAGTGTTTAATAAATTCTTAGTTAGACTATATCGTGACAAGCAAACGTGTACATGTAATATGTAATTGTAAACTTTCACGTGAAGCAAATAAAACTAATAATATGGACAATACGATTGAATTCGGTTGAAACTCGTAGATAATTAAGAAATTTACAGGAAATATGCATGACCGACTATATAACAACAATCAGCTGTATTGAAAACTATTCTGAACATCAATATATCGTTCTAAGCGATATTTTCTTATCTATTTAAGTCGAGAAGGTCATTTAAGAACTTTCAACATGCCACTTTTTGGCACTATCAATTTACAGAAAAAGAAATTAAACATATTATTTCTAGCACTGATAACGAGTCATTACGAAATGATAACAGTTAAAAGGTCAAAGAGCGCAGACATCTCGCGGCGTTTACTATCGTATGCAAACGCAAAGCGTCCTTGTGACATTGAGTCCAGACGTTCTGTCGCAATTATAACGGTTTTCCGTCATCGTATTCATTTCTAAAGTTAGTCCTTGATTCTGATATGTTTAAATTAAATTTCTATTTCTTCATTGTTAAGTCAAAAAATTGCCAAAGGATTCAATGATCCTACAGAAAACACATCACTATATTCTTACTGCTTAAACGTTTATAATGGACTATCATATTTTTAGTTAACTAGTAGTCGGAACTATTTTTCATTACTGCACCCAAAAAATTCCTTATTTTACAATTATTTATCCTAAATTTAATTCGTAATGCATTATTCCTCATTGCTTTGATACATTTAGTGATATCTACAATTGTACGTCTAATTGAAGAACAAAATACGATGAAAATTAGATAACAAAAAGAAAATTAGTATATGGAAGTTAAACTATATTACTTTCTGCAAATAGCACAGGCTATTTCCCAAGAAGAATTACTGAGAATTATTATTATTATTTTGTTTTTACAAGTTCTCACCAGCTTTCTTATTTACGTAGCAGTCACATGAAAACGGTACACGGAAGCTAAGTTACCTCACATTAATGCAATATCGTAATATTTATCACGCATGATAATAACGCAAAAGGGAAGCATTAAGTACATTACTATTTTTCTGCAAAAGAGCAAAAAAAACGGAATTGTGTCGGAGAGAGCAAGATTCAAATATCTATCGGTAAAGTTGGTCTTGATACTAGAGTGATAATATTCCTGCACAAAACGGAAGATAAAAGTAGATAAGATGCATTACCACGCTATTGCCCGTGTTGCGCGAATTATGCAGGCTTCGCCACTCGTTCAGCGGGCTGCCACAGCAAAAGTACAACAAAATTATATGAAATGGCCATTCCAGTCCAGATTCCTAGTTTAAGTAATATCTACAATTTTGCGTTTAAATTAGCATAAAGACGTCACGATAAAGTAGAAATAAAGAATTAAATAGAATTATGTATTGAGTACGAATCAGTGCAGGACTCATAATTTCGTTGAACACTTTCTGTTAAGTTCTTACTATTTACGGGATCTTAGACACTGAGTAGACAGGTTTAATTAATTTTTTAGAGAAATTTAATATTATTCCTACAGAGAATATGTTCTGTATAAGAGAACACACCTGTGACTATTTTATTCATAAACAATAAACAAAATACTATTTGTAAGTCGAGAGATTTCAAAGTTGCGCGGACTACGGTGACAAACGTATCTACACCTCCACCGTGTCAATAAACTCAGGGGCTGCGAAAACATGTAGTGGATAGCGGACGCATCAACTAATTAATTGTGTGTTTATAATGGAGACAATTGAACTATCTTAGGATACACTCTGCCAATTACACCTTAATTCTTTCTGCCTGATATTAACTTCAGTCAAGACGATTAAACCCAACAAAGAAATAGTACCTACATTTAAAAAAGGAAATCGCGACGCAAATACGTATCCGCAAATTTTATGTTATAACAAATTTTGTGATGAGAATATTTTTCCAATGACAATCAATAATGTACAGTATTCGTGAATTATTCACTTCTATTGTTAAGTCTGTAACGCTTATATCCGAAATAACGCAGCTATCTCAAAACTCGTCTAACTTATCGTAATTATTGAATTAATACTCATATATGGTAAAAAGTTTCAATGTCATACCGGAAGATTTCAATCGTTACATATAAACCATACTTCAAATAGATTCAGTTAATATAAATATTAAATAAATTGTAACATGGAATCGCGGAAGTAAAAAGAAAATAAAAGTATTTACTTGGCTCGTTGAAATACTATACACTGGGTCGTACTCAGGTGTGTTTGTGTACCTCTGTATCCATCTGACCTCAAGCAAAGTCGTCCGAGCGTAGCCAGTACAAAGAGTCACTCCGGAATGTTATACGTACACAAATGTAACACTATATAACTGCGTAGGAATTCGAAAATGTTATACAAAATCGCGTTTCAGAACAATAATAATCATGTTATGTAGCACTAAAACCAAAAGTTTAATCGTTAATAATAGTATTAATGTTGGAAACGTAAGAATAGCAACCGTGAAGGTTGCTAAAGCTGCGGTATGATATTAATTGTGTAATTATTTCACGAAGTCTAATAAATATATAATTAATATTACAATATTTGATAACCGTGGAGTAGTAGGTATAGTAATAAGTGGCGGATAAACAAGATCACTACTGTTCTGCAATAGGTAATGAAGAAAATAGTGAAAAATAATATAAAGCGTCTACAGGTCTCGACACTTCCATGCGACGAGAAAGAATGACGAGGTAGGTCCCTCTAGTGCTTGGGTGAGCTCTACAACAGTACGCTGTCGCCGGAGTGGGGATACCCGCGAACCAATCAGAACGTCACTATAGCCATACACCAGAGTAACGGATAGAAATTACTAGTTTGGTAAGGTCGACTAGGAATATCGTCTCAAAACCGTATCGCCAGGATAAATGCCGGTTTTTGCCTTCCCGCCTGGGCGGTCGAATGTCTGGAACCCAGCCGTTACATCGCTTCGGTTATATCTTTTAAATAAAAACAAGAAAGAATGAAATGGTATTTTAAATTATTGTTCGTAATTTCTTCCTCTCTCTTTTCCTCTTTGGGTTGGTTGAAATCTGTGAACCGGATAAACAGAGGCTTGGACAATTTGAATTCCCTAGTCGTAACTAAAGTTATATAATATGGCACTGAGATCGATTTAAATAGGGAATTTTGTCGTTACAGGTTGTACGTACTGTAAGAGAAATAATCTATCTCTGGCACTGTCCATTCAGTGATGTGTGCCTTGTGCCACTTAAATCACTGAAAAATTTGCTGATATTTGCGTTACTTTCTTTATTAAATAAAAAATGGCAATTGGAGATTATCCCCTTGAATACGACCCGGCAAAACATGGGATTTACGATCCTGCCAAATATTACGGGAAACGTAAGTTCAGTCACTTTTTAATTGCACATTAATCTTACGATCAGAAATCAGTGACATTCGTAGACTATTTCGTTTTTCACAGCTGATACCGCATTTGGTGAAGTAAAACTTGGTGAGCTGGGAGCATGGATGTCACGACGTAACAAAGGATTTCGTCCACTCGCTCAATTATGTTCACGAGGTATATATTTCGCTTAATCGGGAAGCCATTTTATAACCTCATGCATTGCATAACGTCTATATAATATTGCTAAGTTCCTCGCGCAATTGCTAATAGTTTCAATATTTATATATACATATATGTACACATATACATGTTAATGTACAGTACAGACAGTCTCATATCTTTTGTCATATTTACATGATACACCTTATAAATTCTTATTTGTAATCTAAATATTCTGTCTGAATTGAATATGGAATTATTAATAAAAACTTTTTAGCTTTTTGGCGTTGGCAACATAAATATATACATCCTAGGCGTGCTGGAGTTGCTGGATTCTTACAATATGCTGTTGGGAGTTCAATCTTATTCTATGTCTTAAATTACAAGAGAATCAGTAAGTTAGACAATTTTTAGTGCTTCTATTATTCAAGTATGAAAATGTAATTGTTTCATTTGCATTTTTCAGGGGGACACAGGAATTATGATTATCATTAAACAACTGCTATATTATTAACAGAATGTTCAGTCGAATTAGAGAACTTCTGCAATATCCCCAATGATTATAGAAAATCCTATATTAAATAGAACATATGTAAAATGAAATAAACATTCTTCAAAAGTATAATGAAGTGTAAATGAATTCAGACAATTTTTATGTAAATTAATAATTCCAGTTATTTAAAATAGCTTTTTTAAAAAGTAAAATAACTATCTTATTTATTTTAAAATAACATTTAAAGTATCTCGATTTAATTGTAAAAGTGGGAAAAATCAAGTTATTTTCAAGTGACCATAATTTATATGAATATTATTCGAAAATTATGCTAAAAATAACAAATATTTTCACAACAGTGACAAATATGATGTGAAACAACATTTTTCATTATAAAATGAGATGCAACGATAAAAAAAATTAGTGCACATTTATAAATAAAATTTCGTCGTGATATGAGTAGTACCTTCTTTTTGTTACTATATAAAATATCTATCTTATTCATTCGATTTCGTTGAATAAATCTTCAAGCAATTATAATTATTCAGCTAAATCTAAAAAATCAGCATTGATATCAACTTGTCTATTAAAACTGATTCTAACGATACAATTATATACAATTGAAATATACTCGAAGGCGCGAAATTTGAAAGTACATTATACACATCCATTTAATGAGTCTACGTTTTAATCACACGCCCAATTAAATGTTGTGAATGGTTAACGTGTTTCTAAAGCCGATATATTTCAATATAATACCTATTGGATTCGTTAAAGATTTTTTGATAGCAACAATATCAAAAATGCTATTTTTTACTTACCAAAATTAAGAGTACCAATCTATACATATATATGTATATATATATATAAGTAAATAATTAATCATACATCTTAAGTCGTAGTGTCAAATGAGTCAGCTTTAAACGTAGATACATAAGCATAATCTGTTCTAAATATAGAGTATTAAAAATGACGTGTGAAAAAATTGTAAAATGATGATTCTGAAGACTTCGGTCATTCGGATAATTAAGTTTCATTTCAATTACATATTGAACGAAACAATCAAATGATTAAGATCCATTTTAGTCATAATTCGAACTCGTAGTTCAATCAAGGATAATAGAAACGTAAGAATTATAGTACCTTTGAACTCATGTGTTGATGAAGCCTTGCACTTTTTTTTACTAAATTTTCCAGCAAAATGTGTATGGAGCATTAGCCGATCTCATGCAAGTGACATATGCAATTTAATGCAATCGCAGTACGAAGAAACTGTTGATTGGTCGATCGATCTGTAAGATGCGTATAATCCGCCAATGAGAGTAAAATTGGGGGACAAAACTCAGGTTCCCCAGCAATATGGCTGTCAGTATAAATTTGATGCTTGTAACATGCGTTTCTCTCCGAAAAATTTGACAAATAGTTTGTCTATCCATCGATTTTTTCGAAGTACGCACCGTAATGTGACTTTCGAGAAATCGATACAGTGGGAAACGGCTATGCGGGTTAGCTGAACCGTAGCGGGTAGATATATCGCATTTTAAAATTAGGTATGTTTTATGTGTCCTTCCATCAATATTTATTTATATATCCATATTGCGTTTCTTCGTGCCACAATATTATCTACTATGTATATTTCTCCTTTCATTAAGCCAGATACATCGTATATTATCATGCAAATTATTCATCTCTTATATTCCCGATCGCCTGAGCGGATTTTAAACGACGCGTCCTCGCAGATGTCAATCGATCATCTCCATCACGTCGAACTAATTACAGCGGAACTTCATTCTAAAATTTGACAATTGCTTCACAAACATTTCCTTTGTTATTAAATCCTCTTCCGTAATATGAAGACTGCTGTAGCATTTCTTATGCTCCATTTTATTTTGCCCAGCTGGAGCAGTCTATCTGCTTCCTGTTGTACTCTCCTGAGTGCCAAATAGAATAAAAATATTTCTAAGAATATATTATTAGAGTTTTAAACACTTATGCCACCCTATGTATTTGGACTGAATAATACATGGCAAAGTGAAATAAACATTTTGTATTATTAATTTCTTCAGTCTTATGAAGAGATACACATGAACATTTATTTTGATTATAGGTATTCACAGCTGTCCTTTCATCAACATCACATGCAAACATGACATCAAGGTAAAGCATTGATAACTGTGTAGTTGAACCATAATAAAAGCCAAAACAAATACCTTCATACCATCACTACATTTTTTATAAGATAAATAATATGAGACAATTATGTAGAATATTAATAAACTTCAATAACTAAAATTTTACTACTGAAGTTTTCATTAAATGATCTACTTGACATTTTCCATATTCTAAATAAATACAATGTAGTAATATAATAAATTTTGTTACTGAAAGTTACTATATTAGCCAAAATTATTTCATATTTTTTTAAACTTCAATTATCATAGAATACAATTTTTTAAAGTATATACCTGACAAACCTTGTAAAATAAAAGATATATTAATTTATATCAAAGCTGTATTACTAAAATAATTCCTGAGAAACAATAATAAAGGGGAATGCATTATTCATACATTGACATAAAAATCAAATCATGTAAATCATAAATTACATCAATTCATATGAATCATAAATTACATCATACCATATGAACTATAAATTGTAATAGGTTAAATTTGTAATACTCATATATATCTATATATATAACATTCATTTTTATAGGCTAGATAGATTATTCATATTATTGGAGACAGGAACAAATGCTGTTACTAAAAGAGCAGCAGCACAACAGTTAGGAGAAGCCCAGAGATTACATCCCCATGAGTTACATCACTTGTTAGCAAGAGTTTCCACTTTATTAAAATCACCTCAGTGGGATACTAGAGTCTCGGCTGCACATGCTATTCAAGCTATACTTGCTCAAGTTCCTGCTTGGGATCCACAACCTATCAAAAAAGAGGAACAATCAGGTAACTATTATTACATAATTTAACATTGTCCATTTCATCACTTCTTATCATTGTTTTGTATATTTTCATTAACAGAAGATGCAGGAGAAACAAAGAAATATGCATCAAATAATAGATTGAATCTGGAAGATTTTGACATGGAAAAAGTCTTAGCACGCAGTACACATCTTACTGGATCAGAGGGTAGTGAATATGATTTAAGTGCTGCCGATGGAGAACAAATTCCTCTTCCTCAGCAGGAAGAGAAACTTCTTGCTGCTAAACTAGGTTTTCATCCACGTCTAATGGGTGTTGACACAGCAGAGTTATTTACAACTGACGACCTTGCACCTGCAGTATTACCACCTACCTCGAATACACAAACAACTAAAATGTCTGTGGATGAAACTTTAAAACAATCTGCTGGACTTAGTAGACGTGAAATGAACAGAGCTAGGCGTAAGGTAATACATTATTCCTTTTACTAATAACCGAAAATAGTGTGATATAAATAAGATTATATGTATACTTTATCCTCTAATGAAATAGAGTGAATTTCAAAAAACATACCTATCCAATTAGAATCGAATCTTCTTTGAAAATATTAATAGACATAATTTTCCATGTTGTTCGTATGTCTTTTAGTTCTTTAAATTTAAGATCATTTATGATCAATCATATCTCTTAAATGCAGGCACGTCAGTCAATATCAAAGCAAAGATCACGAGAACCAGATGATCATCGCAGTAATGACGATAACCATAGTAACTCAACAAATGCTCAATCTCCCATTAATAGCACAGGAGAATCATTAAGTAAAAAAATAAAGTTAGAAGAAGTGATTTCAACTGAGATGGGTCTTAATTGTAATACACCAACCGAATCAGTAAGTGGTGTACCAGATGGAACTGGTTGTTGGCCAGATTCCGTAATAGATTGGCCTCTAGAATCATTTGCTGAAAGTCTCTGTCAAGACTTATTTAGTCAGAAGTGGGAAGTACGACATGGAGCAGCAACTGCCTTAAGAGAACTTATAAGGCTTCACGGAAAAGGTGCGTGAGAAAAGTCCATTGACTTTGAATAGTATGTAAATTTTGTAATTTCACTTAATATTTCATACAGGTGCAGGAAAATCGAGAGATCAAACTCCGGATGAAATGGAAGAATGTCACTATCAATGGATCATTGATGCTGCATTACGATTATTGTGTGTCTTGGGACTCGATCGTTTTGGGGATTTCGTTTCTGATCAAGTTGTTGCCCCAGTACGAGAAACATGTGCTCAAGCACTAGGTTCTCTTTTATTATTAGTGCCAAATAAAAAAGATGATGAAACTATAAATAAGGGTATCATAGGAATACTATCCGTTATGCTAAAGCTTTTAGAACATGATGAATGGGAAGCAAGGCACGGTGCACTTCTCGCATTGAAATATTTACTTGCTGTTAGAGACGATTTGTTGGATGAAATACTACCAAGAGTATTTCCTGCGACTATGAAAGGTCTTTCCGATCCTGTGGATGATGTTGGCGCAGCAGCAGCAAGCGCACTTATACCAGTGGCGTCTGCCCTTCCACGTTTATTAAAACCATTGGAATTGGAAGCAATTGTAATACGTCTTTGGCAACTCTTACGAGAGCAAGACGATCTTGCAGCGGCCTGCAATAGTTTTATGGGACTCTTGGCAGCGATACTGTCACTACCTGCGGCACGCGCTTGTATTACACCACAACCATTATCACAAGTAATCCATATACTATATTTGTAATAAAATATGTACGCTTGGAACGAAGTGGTTTTACATAATGTTTTTGTCGTAGGTTTTGCCAAGATTATGGCCATTTCTAAGTCATTCAAGTTCAAGCGTACGTAAAGCAACTTTACAAACATTACAAACTTTAACTGGAGATGACGGTGCCCGTAATGAAGATAAAAAGGAACGTTGGGGAGAAGGAGGTGGATTTGTGCTGCAAGAAGCTCTTCGTCATGTCTTTCAACGTGTATTAATTGAGCATGTATCCACCATACAGGATGTAGCTGAGCGCGTTTGGGAAAATCTAGTCGTACAGAGCGATCTCGAACTGCTTTTACATGCAGCATGTCCTCTTGTCAGCACATGGCTCTGTCTTGCTATGCAACCAGAACACGTGCCATTTAATCCAACCTTATTAATGACAGTTATTACACCTAATAAAGGAACAAAAAGTAATCAAGTTGTTGGTAATTGCGATGGGCAATCAGAGACAAGTAATAACGGAGGAAATAATACTCTAAGCGGCAACGGAAAATCTATGTCCGAATTAAAAGTTTATATTGGCGGAATTGAAACAGTAGCTCAAAATATACGAAAATCAAATGTGGTAAAAGCTCGTTGTAGAGCTGCACGAATGCTAGGATTATTATCACATTATATAGTACAACCTGCACCAGGTGTCGTATATACACCGGATATACCTAGTCCTGCACTTTGCTATGCAAAAGTGTTATTAGCACATCTTAATTCACGGTCAGCATTACAGCGTACTGTAGCAGGATTAACGATGTCTCATTGGGCGACTATAGATAATATGAAAACACCTGTAATACCAGACATACTCAGGTATCAAATTAAACTTGTATGAACTATTATTGCATATTTAATGCAATATATTAATAATGTATTTTTTTTAAAGGGAAAGACTTTTGGGTTGTTTAAACGAGTGCGTGTACTACGATGAGATCGCTGCATCTTTCACTCGACTTTTACACGAAAGTCGTGACTATATCGCCACTTTGAAACACTATAAACTACCTGTTCCTATTGAAGTAGATGCATCGGGAGTTATGACACTCGATCAAATTTCCAGTCTTGCTGGAAAATCAATTTCAGGACTTTGTGCCATGGGTAATGCAACAACTACTGGAGCGACTGGGAACACTGGCGGAAGTCCCACCGCTATTAAATTAAAACCAAAGTTGGTAGACAGTTTGGAAGAAAGAAGAAAAGCATTGGAACTTGGTGCTGCTGCAACTGCAGCACAACAACTATCCTTGAATGTTATGTCAATGGCAGCTCTCGCGGGTGCTGCTACAATGTTGCATTGTCTTCCTCCTTCTCCGCAGCCTCTAAATCCATTGGTAAAGCCATTGATGGAAGCCATTAAGCGCGAAGAAAACGAGGAACTACAGAAATTAGCTGCAAAGCATTTGTCTCATTTAGTTGATCTTTGCACAGATAGAAAACCTTCTCCAAATGCAAAGGTATATATGAAATATTGAATGTAACGAATATCCAGCAAATTGATATATACGGCAGTATCCGATAATTAAATATTGTATCGTAGATCTCGACTAATTTATGTACATTCCTATGCTCGGATGTTGAATTTACTCCACGTGTAAATTCTGAAGGAGATACAGATCTTTATGAAGGAATCCTTACTTTAACAAATAGACAAAAACATGCTGAGAGAGTAGCTTACAATCGTGGAGCAGGTATCGGTGTTGGTGGTGGAAGAGGACCAGGTCGACCACCTACGACTGAAATTCCATTGGAAGAGCTCCTTGCTTGTGAAGAACCTGAAGCTAAAGCGGCTAGGACTCGTCGCCGTGGAGCTACGATAGCACTCACTGCTATAGGTATATACCAAGGATAATTACGATATATGCTGGGTCTTGTAAATTATCGTAGCTATTGAAATCGTTTTTATTCATAAATCTAATATATGAATATTTTTGCAGCTACCCTTTTCGGCGGGCAATTACCTGCCCGTCTACCACATCTTTGGGAATTAATATTACCAAGTGTACTACAGGAGGAAAGAAAGATTACTGGCCAGAAAAGCAATCCTGAAGAAGTAAATCGGTTAATATTTGGCTTACAAGTCTTAGAAATCATGGCTCCGAGCCTTCATAAGGATTTACTACCCCCTGCTTTAGAATGCCTTCCTTGTTTATGTAAATTGCTGGCACATCCATATAAGGCTGTCAGACACATGGCATCACGATGTATTGCTGTGTTAGCTACATTAGACACAGAAAAGGTATTATTCCATCTTTATAGAAAGGGCCACAACAGATCACATATTATTTTGAAATGTACCAGCCTTTCTCGGATGATAAATAGACATAATATAATAACATTTTTATTGCAGGTGATGATACATGTCACAGAAAGCATTATACCACTTCTAGAAGCTACCGGTGGTGAGAAAATATATTCCTCAGCTGTAACTGCACCGACTGAAATAGATTTAGTACGGCAGGGTGCTGCCGAAGCACTAACATGTCTCGTTGAAAGTCTAGTTGTTAACGTAATTCCATATGCTGTACTATTTATGATTCCTCTTCTTGGACGTATGAGTGATCAAAATCAAGCAGTGAGATTAGTCTGCAGCGCAACCTTTGCAACACTTGTGCAATTACTGCCTCTCGATCCCGGAGCAATTTCTGATCCACCAGCCTTAGTGTAAGTTGGCAGAATAATGATCGTGATTCTTTGATTTTGTTCAAATGATCATATACTCATATTAATTGCATACATTCGGTATATTTTAGAGAGAAAAAGGCTCAAGAACGACGATTTTTAGAACAACTTCTAAATCCTCGTAGTATTCCAGACACTGATCTACCAGTTTCTGTAGCTGCAGAATTACGTTCTTATCAACGTCAAGGATTAAACTGGTTGAACTTCTTAAATCGTTATCGTCTTCATGGCGTTTTGTGCGATGATATGGGTCTAGGAAAGACGTTACAAACTTTGTGCATTTTAGCATTGGATCATCATCGTAATCCTCATGCACCATCAAGTCTGGTTGTATGCCCACCAACTTTAACTGGCCATTGGGTGTACGAGGCGGAGAAATTTTTCAAGTCTCAAGATCTCTCCGTCATACAATACACCGGTACACCGCCCGAACGCGAAAAGTTACGACCAAGAGTTTCTAATCATAGACTCGTTGTTGCTAGTTACGATATTGTGCGGAAAGATATAGATTACTTTGAAGCACGTCAATGGAATTATTGTGTACTAGATGAAGGCCATGTCATAAAGAATGGAAAAACAAAAAGTGCAAAAGCTGCAAAACGCTTACACGCTAATCACAGACTTATACTCTCTGGTACACCTGTACAAAATGATGTACTTGAACTTTGGTCGTTATTCGACTTTTTAATGCCTGGGTTTCTTGGTACCGAAAAGCAATTTGCAGCAAGATATTCACGACCCATTCTAGCATGTAGAGAACCAAAGGCAGGACCGAAGGAACAGGAAGCTGGCGCGTTAGCCATGGAAGCTCTTCATAGACAGGTAATTTCGTTCACAAAATATATGACGTCCTGTCCACTTCAGTTATCTATAATAAGTTTAACACATTGAGCGTGACGTCAGTCCCTACGGACTGAAAGTGAACTCTCAGAACTTTAACTCAACGTGTTGGCAAGTTGTTCAAAGTACAAGCTAGGTTTGTGATCCTACTTATCTTCATTTTCCTTTTTATAGGTTCTACCATTTCTTCTAAGGCGTAACAAGGAAGATGTTCTCCAAGATTTACCACCCAAAATCACGCAAGATTATTACTGCGATCTCTCACCATTGCAACGAAGTCTGTATGAAGACTTTCGCTCTCGACATTCTGCTACGTTTATGTCCAGTACATCATGTACTTCATCTACAAATGATCCTCACAGTGGTCATGTATTTGAAGCGCTACGATATCTACGCAATGTCTGCAATCATCCAAAATTGGTTTTGAGTCCTCGTCATCCATTATATCAGACAGTTAGTATATCATAAGAATAGGTTTTTTCAGATTATTTTCGGTAATTTAACAATCCATACACTTTTAGATATGCAACACATTAAAACAACAACAGACTACTTTAGCAGACATCGAACACGGGGCTAAATTACCTGCACTAAAGCAATTATTATTAGATTGCGGTATTGGACAGCAACAGCAACAACAAAGCCGTAATTCGGCAACTGTTAGCATTGTCACGGATAATCAGCATGCACAACAGCAACAATTAGTTAGCCAACATAGAGCTTTAATATTCTGTCAATTGAAAGCTATGTTGGATATTGTAGAGAAAGATCTCCTTCGTACACATCTACCGACAGTTACGTACCTTCGTCTCGATGGAAGTATACCAGCGACACAAAGGCATTCCGTAGTGACACGTTTTAATGCTGACCCTTCGATAGACGTACTTTTATTAACTACCCAAGTTGGTGGTCTTGGATTAAATTTAACCGGAGCGGATACTGTTATATTTGTGGAACATGATTGGAATCCGATGAAAGATCTACAAGCAATGGATCGTGCACATCGTATAGGACAGAAAAAGGTGGTGAATGTATATAGACTCATTACGAGATCGACAGTCGAAGAAAAAATTATGGGACTTCAAAAGTTCAAGCTCCTCACTGCAAATACAGTGATTTCGACCGAAAATGCGTCTCTAGAAACAATGGGCACGGATCAGGTAATATATAATTAATATATGATCTATTTTGAATATTTTTCGGAAATTGATAATACCTTTGTTTTTATATAGTTGCTGGATCTATTCTCGTTAGACAATGGTAAAGAAAAAAGGCCGGAAGGTCAAGAAGATGGAAGTGGCTCTAAAATAGGCGGCCTCCCGGGAATTAGCCGTTCCGTTTTAGAAATCCTTCCAGAATTGTGGGAACAACAACAGTACGATGACGAATACGACTTTGACTCATTTTTATCTACTTTGAAGGCTGATAACCAGTAAGATTTATCATTTCATTCACCAATATCTTGTTGGATACATATAATAACGTTCTAGCAATTTAAATGTGTAATGTATAGATCAATGTTGTTCATGTAAACATACTTGGAAATCAGATCGGATCACAAAGTAAATCGATAGTTGTTATTTCACGGACTGAAACTACATATGTTCTTTTATTAATGAAGTGTAAAAAAGACATACAAAGTACCTACTAAAAACTCAGATAAATAAGTTGCGAATAATATTAAGTATATTAAGTAAGCGAGTCTTTTGTTTATTTATAATAACTTATAACAATGCCGATACAAATTACAATTCCGTATTTGTACCAAGTGACATCATGGTGCATAATTATTTATATATTATGTACTAGTCTCTTTCTTTCTATATCATCATGACAAATCAGTAAATGACAACACCCATTGTCTCTTATTCACTACCAAGTTTCTGTTAATAGCAGCCATTACCCCTGACTCGATATCCCATCGTATTAAATTATCACATTATTTTGGCGATGTTTAACTCAGAGCTTTGATATACACTTTGAATCCAAGTTTCCAGCTGCAAATATATCTAATGGATCCAAATGTGCTTTGGCTGCCCGGTAGAGAGATACTCCTACTTTCCCTACAGCATCCGGATAAAAGGAAGCACGTAGTTTGCCTACACCATGGTGATGAGACAAAGAACCACCAGAGGCAAGAATTTCTTCTCGTGCTGCATGCTCAATACGTTCGTATGTCTCTACGGGATCTTCTAAGTTTTCACAATTAAATGCCATATAAAAATATACACAACAACCAGCATCGTAAGTTTGCGTGACACGGCAAGAAATAAAAAAGTGTTGTATGTTATGCGCATAACATTCTCTTGCCACACGAGATTTCACATTTCTACACATGCACACCGTACGATTCCAAGGAACCGAAGTTTCAAATGATTCTGCAAGAACATTATATTCCAGGCCAAGATCTCGAATATACGCTATGACAAATGTCAAAACATATCCGCGTTCGCCATTAGTAGAACCCGCTGGCACACCGTTGTGTTGTTTTGCTATGTTATAAATCTTTTGTTCCTGTGACGTCACCTCAGCTGCCGTATGGCCTTCGAATAAAAGGGTAGCAACGCATATTTGGTCCCATTGAAAACATTTTATCCTGGTGATATATGCTTGCTTTAAGCCTTGTAAAATTAAACCACCCCAGCTAGGCTCTGGCCTTAAAGCCTGGCCGAACTGAAACTGCTCATTGTCCATCAAACGTATACTTGTAGGTTGGCATCGTTCCTTTGCTATCTGTCCGTAAATATGAAATACATTTAAATTCCGTGCAATGAAAACCAAGAAAAACACAATTAACCCTTTCGCTGCAGGCGTTATAAAAAGCTGTACATATATTGCAATGTACGACGGAAAATGTGTAATATACACCGTTAATGGTGAGACGGAGGTAATGCTATCATACTTTTGAAGTATTTCTGATAATCATTTAGACAATCGAACTCTACAACATGCCAGGTACCCTTTTCTGATAATTCACAAACGAATATCTTCACCGAAGAATAAACTTCAGCTGCAGTATTACTGCAACGAAAGGGCTATAAAGGTAAATGGATGTGTACGAATGTTTACCTGACGCAATGCTGATACACCGTCCTGAAAATTTGGAAAAACTACACTGCCATATTTTACTACTTTTGGCACTTGTCTGACCTTCAATACAACTTCAGTAACAACACCTAAAGTTCCTTCACTACCGAGTATCATGTGATCGAAATCGGGGCCACAAGAAGTTCGAGGAACCAAAACACCCTTTTCTAATGTAATTTCAGGATCTTCTGTTCTCCCGGTTACCATTCTTACTCGTACAACCAAATCTTCAATATTTCCGTAACGATTTTTCTTCATACCGCTTGCTCTTGTTGCGACCCATCCGCCTAAACTATACTTTCAAAAAGAACAACAGTTATCTTTAAACTAAATGTAACAGATTTTAACGAAAGTGTAATGAATCCAGTTCCCATCATATGGATGGATTTCCGAATTTAACTTTATAATAATACTTTATCTAAAGGTAGATAGGTATATTCCTATATCTATATGTTTGAAGATATTTTACAACTATAATATCTATTAAAAATAGGAAAAATAATTTTAAAGTTATGATCAAATAAAACTGAAGAAATGAAACATGCTTTTGTTAGCAATTATTAGCTTTTACATACCTAGAAAATTCGTATGAATCAGGCTCATGACCGCAAGTAAGCCCTTGAAGTCGTAATTGTTTCTCGAGATCTTGACCGATGACACCGGATTCGCAACAGGCAATTAAATTTTCCCTGTCTATCCATAATATTCTATTCATTTGCGATGTGTCCAGAGAAATTATTGTTCTACGTTCATTCGGTGGACAACTTGCTGCACCGCTAACGCTGGTCCCTCCTCCGAATGGGATGCAAACTGATCCGTAACGAGCACATAACTTAACAATTTTAACAACATCGTCATGACACTCTGAAATAACATTGAAATGAATATTATTCTATGATATTCATAATATGTAATTTTATCCGACAAATGAATCCCGTCTACTCGAAACAGTTTTTTTTATTTAAATGAATTATTTCAGTCGATATTTTGATATCTGTTTACATGATAGATCCAATACGAAGTTATCTAGTTTCCATAAATGTACATTTTAATCAAAATAAAAGTTGATCAAATGAGTACTTGGTATTGAGTGATTCGTTGCTTACTTGGCCATAGAACGATATCTGGAATTCTCTCAAACGATCCGCATTTGAGAATAAATATTTCACGGAGTGTATGACCATGTGCTCTTACTAGCCGGTCGATACTTTCCGTTGAATAATCAATTTTTAATTCTCGTACTGCTTCTAAAAGTTCCGATGAGATAATTGGCTCCGGTATATTCTCTGGTATAGGTTGCGACAATTTAGCTCTGTCTAGACTCACTTTAAATACATTTATGACCCATTGAGTGAAGTACGGAAGTTCTTGGTTCCCAATAGGATACCTGAAAATATTTCATACATAACGTTAATTACACTAAACACATACAACATTTTGATTATTAGAGATACATTTTAGACTATAATACACGGGTTTTATGGGTCAGGTAAAAATGTGAATGAAATCACATTTAAATGTTAATATATTAAATATTTATTTGAGTTTTTCTTTTTTTCGTTTACATATAATACGAACAAACTAGTTAAAGGTTTTCTAAGTTCGCGTAATAAGACATGAATTTCCTGTAACAAACGTATCAATATCGTCGAAATAACAAAATTCATGTCGTACTTCTACTTTGTGTCTTTTCGTTACTCTGTATCATCGTGAAAAATGTCATCGAAGAAAAAGTTTTTAAATTAATTAGCATAACGTAACAGAGTTTCAAATCACGAATAGCACAGTGAGATTTAGTTTAATGTTTGATCAGCCTATCTTATCATTTTGACTATTCCTGAATCTACTCGCAAGACTAGGACACAAATGCGTTACATCGTGTTTGTTAAAATGATCGTGATTCTATTCAAATGATCAATAATGTGACTTCCTTTCCGACATGCTTTTAATATAATAAATGAACTTCGATTATACAAAATCATAAGCACACTGCTACAAATACTTATTGTCATTACTTTATACTTTTCGGCTTTAATTGTTATAGCCATTGCGTCTAAGATAAACTGTTTTAAGTGGGTTTCAGATCATTGGTTCCTGCTATTATAAATTAAATAATAATTTAAGAAACATTTTGTAGAAATGACGGGGGAAGATTTCAACTCGAGCTCACTTAATTGTAACTTCGAGGTCTTTCCAGCTTATCTGCTTCAGCCCCATAAATAATAATTTACATTTGAAATATTCTAATCGCAGTGAATTAATGAAACAGTAACTTGAACATTTAAAG
Source organism: Cerceris rybyensis (assembly GCA_910591515.1). Classification (NCBI taxonomy): domain Eukaryota; kingdom Metazoa; phylum Arthropoda; class Insecta; order Hymenoptera; family Crabronidae; genus Cerceris; species Cerceris rybyensis. Next base: position 16,765,529 of record OU342790.1, read on the forward strand.
CTTTCAGACGTCGAATGAACATATATTTAACTTGACTAACAATAAGTAAAGACATCCATTATATCCGTAAACTATTATTTTCGACGTATTATTAGTTATAACAAAGTATTACGTTAAAAAGAGACGACACCACAAATTTGAATCTTGAAATTACTAAAGCACGGTAAAAATTACAGGATCTATTTCATTTCGAAGACGAATCTGTTGAAATCGGTTATCTTTTGAAGATGCATGGATAGGAAAACCAAGGAATATTTCAAAAAGTAATATAAAACGGGAAAACGTGAAAACAGAATACACAAAGCAGCATTCCTTTCCCAGATTACCATCTTTAACTCAGCATGCATCAGACATTCGTTTGCGTTTATTAAGATTCGTTTGCTGAACGTGAGTAGATATGTACACTTCGTCGCTTGGAGACCCCATAAAGCAAACACGAAGATGAAGAATCTCCTCGCGTCAGCTTTACGAGACTCGAAAAAAACAAAAATTTTGTTTAGCAAAAGGTGAAGCCCACTGCCAAGATACCACCTTTTATGTAATGAGCTATGCGTTCATCGACGAATAACGAAGAGAACATTTAATTAACCCACTGAATGTATGGTGCATTTAGCCATTTTTATTCATGAGAAATATTTTCTATTGAAGTCCCATATTTATAGAGTACAATCATCAAAAGTGGAGGTAGTTACGTGTTAAATAACACTTCAGTGACGTTACGTTAGAATTTTAATTAAAGTTATGTAAATGCGTGAATATCATCTTATAGAAATAATACATATTTTAATTGAACTTAATAACGTCAGTCATCCTTGACTCCGTAAGATTCAACTTGTTAACACTTTATCGACCGGTATTTTTTTACATCCTACTCACTTCTGACCGATCTCTTGGCCGCAAATACTTTTCTGATGCCGATATCTCTTGGAAAATTATAAATTCTCGTCACAGAATCCATGGCACAGTTAACCGCAATGACAAACAATAATTTATTAATCGCTATGGTAACTGATTAATTAGTTAAAAGTCCAAAAGCGTTGGGCATGAAAAGCCTATTAACACTTTATTGACCGGTAGCCTATTAATAGGCTTTTCAAGCCCAACGCTTTTGGAGTTTTAACTAATTAATCAGTTACCATAGCGATTAACAAATTATTGTTTATCATTTCGATTAACTGTGCCAAGGATTCTGTGACGAGAATTTATAATTTTCGAAGAGATATCGATATCAGGAAAGTATTTGCGGCCAAGTGACCGGTCAGAAGTGAGTAGGATGTAAAAAAAAATACCGGTCGACAACTACCGGTTAATAAAGTGTTAATACCATACAAAGTAATGGAAAAAGTAAAATAATATTGATTTTCATCCGTGTATCCTCTAGAATTACATTCATCTTAAATTATAATTTTCTTGTAATTACTATTATTCAAATGGAATCAGTACGTCCAATGCAATGTAGCAATAATTATCACCTGATTTAAAAATGCCTAGTTTCCATTGAGAAAATATAACACGACATTACCATGACAAGAAAAAATTGCGTTGTATAATGCGTATGTTAATATTTCATATTCATGGAAGTCACTCAATGTTGGCGTTCGTACTCTTTCATGGGTTTACATTATGGAGATGATTAATTTCAGATGTTACTCTTCAAAGAACCAATTATTACGAAACCATGGTCTGGAATTTCATTATTTTTGTTTGAAATTTACTTGTCCATCGGTTAAATATATTTTTACAGAAACTGTCATACAGTATTTTGTCGTAAACGTAAGATTAAAATGAAAGAATTGATTGCAGTGCTCAAGCTATGCAGATTCGAATTATTTCGCGTGTCTGCTTTACTTTAAAAAGAATGTGGGATCGACGAATCGTCTGATACTTTTTTAAATAATCTGATCATGAATATTTTGAAACAGGAAAGTAATTAAGAATAATTTCCACGAAGTATATTTATCGCTCGTGAAAGTACAATTATGAACTTTTAAAGAATGATTAAAAAAGATAAAATTATCGGTATTACAAATAATTTTGGATTAATAGTACAAATAGAATAAACTTAGGCAATATAAATTTCTTTTTGATTCAATAACTACCAAGTTTATTACCAGTGTTACTTTAATTTTATGCAACTCAACGACCAATTTTATTGATTTGACAATACTTATGTTTTAGAATTATATATTAAATCGTTGACACGGAAATTAAGGTGGTCTTACAACAACACTATGGCAATAAACTGTCTGTTTCTGCTTCTCAGCATTCTTGACTCGTTTGCATCACAGTTCTAATTCTGTAAGCTGCACCTTACAAAGGTTCACCAATTCAAATTTACCTTTTTGCAGATAATGTTCAAAACTTTATAATACAAATTGATCTGTTAATAATATACTCTTTGAAACGTAGCAATACTATATTAATCAACCGAAATTCGTAATAAAAAGTTAATCTTATTTTGCAAGAGTGTGAGTTTAATCTGTAAAAGAATGAATCTGATTTGTTCATAATAGGAAATTTTTACTCATAATCGGAATGTTATTCCCTTATCATACATGTTGCTTCCGCGATTTAAAAGTGATACACAAAAGTAAAAAAAATAAAAGTGATTCAAAATAAACGAGACTGATTTACACGAGGAAGTTTCCTTATTCTTCTGAATTTATTAACATTTAATTATATCCATTATTCAACATAGTACGCGTTTCCTTGACAAAAATAAATTGACGTATAAAGTACAATTCTTTAGAAATATAAAATTATTCCCACAGAAGTCCCAAATACCAAATTACTGTTAATTAAAAAGGAAAGAATGTATGCAAAGATGATGATAATAAAGGTTACAAATTTTGACATTCTCCCAGCGGATTAAAAGTGGAATTACCAAATTGATTAAAGAACGCTGCAAAAAAACATCCATAAAGTTAAGCAATAAATTTTTGCAAACAATGAAAAGTCATCGCCGGGGAAGTCTTCAACGACTGTAGACTTCCATGTTTCCTGCAAAACTACTACATCGATCATATTTAATATTTAGTTGCCTTCATTTTTAATTTCTTTTGTCTTCAACTGTTACAGTTATTTCGCCCAAAATCTATTGTTTTAGATGAAATCCGATTCACCAAGTCAACGATGTATAAATTAACAATTTAGCAAAATTATTTTAAAAGTGATAGCGGACTTGAACTCGGTCCCTTGATTGCAAATCCGAGCTTCCAATTCGTTAACCACCATAGCCCTATTAACCCCTTGCCGTACATTAACGAATGAAACTCATAATGCTGCAAATTGGACAGAAAATTTCCAGATTTTTCAAAACCTATGAAATTGAAGATATCGGTGGAACTCGACACGATAAAATTATTTCTATAATATTAATATTATGTTAAATTAGAAGAATCACTTAACGATTTTTATTTTATTTATTTTATTTTCGAGTTATTGCAGAAGCAGTCACAAACGAAAATAGTACGGCAAGGGGTTAATTGCCACGGTCATTTTGCCTAAAACCCAATATTTTAGGTGAGTTCCATCCTACTAAGGCAATAATATATGACATATTAAATTGTGAAAAATTCCTAAGATGTGATGGGGAATTAAAACTCCTTGCCTATTAATTGCAAGTCCGAGCTTTTACCTTCTTAGCCCCATTGGTGCAAATACTCGGATCAACTAATTAACAAATATACACTGATTGTATACAAAATGAAACATTTGTATTTTGATATGAACAATGTAATTGAAACTTCTTCTCCTTGTTTTCACCCTGTTTTTCTCCGTACTTGTCATTTTCTTCAAACTTTTTCGAACTAACAAAAGATCTATCAAAATAGATAAACTCATGTTTCAATTGATATCTAAAAAAACTAACAGTTAAAAATGGTTATTTTATTATTAAAACAAAGATAAAAAAATAGAAATACAAATCAGCCTAGCAGGAGTTGTCTGCAATAAATATTCGTAATATTCGTAATATTCGTAAACAGGGGAAGATGGATGTACATAGAGATAAAGCAAATAACGGCGAACCGTTAAAGCAAACGTCACAATGAACGAGAATTCAATATCGGCTAAAAAAACGAAACAGCAATGATTGCTTCATGCAATAAAGACTTTCTGGCGATGCATATGAGAATACTTTATTTAATGCGGGCAAATACAGTGGCACAATTGTCAGGGCCCCTCTCTCTTCAGTGTTTGCCATTTAGTTAAAAAAAAAGAAGCATATATTAATACTTCATATCCTCAGTAATCAAAGAAGCGTGAAAACAAATAGCTTCAAGGAGCAGATATGAAATAATAATGAGTATCTTAAAGATCGTATACATAATGAACTAAACCGCGGTATTTAAAATGCCGTGCATTCACGGGACACATGAATCTATAAACACTTTATTGGTTCCTTGATTCCTGTCACTTAACATTTTTTGTTTACTAATTTAATGCACTGTTCTAAGTAATTATACTGACAAGTCGAAAAACAAACCATTACACAGTACATAAATAATCACATCTGATCAAAGCAATGAGAATCAAATTAAACTTTTTTTTATATGAAACATACAATGAAAGATATTTTTTGCCGATTACAGTAATAATCCATCGTTCATCGGTGTAGTGTGACGTAACTTTTGCCTTTTCCTTCTTAGTTTTTCTCACTGCATCCCCCCTCACCCTGATGTTTGCCATTTAACGTGAGAAATGCAAACTTCTGAATGCGCGTTTCGCAGAGATGAAATTTACGTGGATAAAACTGCGTCATGGAGTAAATACTGTCAAGTAATTGGAAAGTTAAATGAAATTTAATTGTTTAACAATATATCGTCGGCTAAAGATATATAATATCTTGGAAAAAGATTGAAGATGTTTATGTTCCATCAAAATACATTTCTAAATGAAGGCTTATGATTAAAAATATATCGTAGTATTAAATTAAAAAAAATGTAGGATACTTTAGAAGAAAATTGAAGAGAAAATACTAAGGGTACAAAACGAATTAATATCCTCGGTAAATGTTAAAGTTATCAATGGCAATCTATTGCTTTATAAACTAACTAGCTGAAAGTTCCCGTGCTTTGCTACGATTTAATATCATTAGGATTAAGGGCTACTTAAATTAGTAAAAGTTAAGTTTAACGTTGATACCCTAGAAGAAACGCTCATGAAAAATTTCAAGTTTGTAGGTCAAGTAGTTTATACGTTATTAATGCGTTAACCCCCCAAAACCCCCCTAAAATTTCGAATTTTTCAAAACCACCTAAGACCCAAGGGGAAGGTATGTTCCAATTTTCATTGCAATCCGTTCTGTCGTTTTTGAGATTTCGTGATGAGTGAGTGAATGAGTGGTATTTGAGCTTTATATATATATAGATAGATAGATTTAACATGTTCTCGTCTTATCGAAGAAATGTCGTCAATATAAAATTTAAAATCCCGTAACTTGGCTCGTAAAAGAAATGAGTGATTCTTAAATACACGTTGCCGCGGATGTTCCTGTCGGATTTCTAAAGTGGCTAGAGTCTGGCAACTTTCTCTTTCAAATTAAGCAACATCAGAAAAGCCGTTCTTTAACTGTTATTATGTTTCAAATTATGCAACAAATCAAAGAGCAACTACGTTCGACGGAAGGTCAATGGTAAAAATTACGAGAATGATCGAAGAAAATATGAATATTGTCAGTAACATTGGTAACAGTAAACTCTGAAGAAAAGATTAACATAAATAACTTAGGATATGTGAGAATATCATATACAGAAAATTGTTACCTATTTCCGGTAAATTCGATGATATGTTTTTCATTAACGCGGAATTGAGAGTCCTTGTATCCCCAACCATTCCACTTCAATAATTCTTGCCTGACGAAACACAAAAAAAAACACAGTTAATTAACAATAATAAATCTGTATTTCGCGACATTAGCTTAATAATTTCAATGCTGCAATTAATTTGAATGCACTTTCTCATAGAACAATAATTTAAAGTATTTGAAATCAGTACTCATAATATGTTCGGCGCGCATTTCTAACACCACGTGACTAACCGGAACGACCAATCGGTATAAGCAATACCAATCTTTTTCAGGCTACAAACACCGGTAAATAAGTAAACTTTCCATAGAAAATAAAACATGACATAAAAATAATGAACAGTCAAATGACTTCACTTTCAATATTTATAATACACAGGATCGAATTGAAGTATCGATTCAGAAATACACAACATAGAGAAAGATTGACTATTATCGATTACTTTGTCTCCCTATAATACACGAATAAATACAAAGGGTGCTTTTAATATGTAACATCTGTCGATGAGTCATCTAAGCATTCCTATCTCAAGGCGTGGCTACAAATAATTTAAGAACAACGCTCACACCTTCGGATATTATCCCCGTTAAATGTACAACATTTACGTTAAATTCTGTACGAATAAATCCATTCAACAATACACTTTTACAAGACTGACCTGTCTTTCGGTATGGCACTTTCAAATTCAATGGGTCCATTAAAATTCGCAGTGTTCTTGGTCTGCACATTCTTCGGATTATTCGACATATCTTATATCGGTTACACCACGAAGGGCCTAACCTTTCAATCCGTACAAGAGCCAGTAAAGCGTAGGTGCTTCAGCGTGCGCTCTTCGCGGCACTGTGTGTTGACTATTGACACGCGCACCGGCAAACCAAATTTAAATCAATAGAGTCCCCGCCCTATGAATACCCGCCTACCGGTGAATTCTCTCCACGTAAAAAGAACCAATCACTGATACCCGATACAGTCTCCACACAAATAATAAACGTTCTCAACTACTTGTGGTAACCCACCTCGTCACGACTAAACTTGTCTTGTATGTATGTTCCATGGTGCTGTTACAAATCTTACCAGACCGAGGGGATTACTGCCATGAAATTTCAGACGCATGCGCGTATATACATTCTACATTGCTCTATACTGCTCTATACGAAGGACTTACAAGATCAGAACTGCACATAGATAATACGCTGCAATTTTGCATATACTAATGAGACACTTGTAATCTACAATTTATTCTGTTGATGAGCAGCTATACTTATGCATGTTTATATATTGGTATGATACTGAATTGTCATTGAAATATTAAGGAATTCAAAGATTTGTTAAAAACGATGGATAGACTAGTATTAAGGAAGTAAATTATGAAAGAATGATAAGTTCCTGTAAATTGAAAACTAACAAATGTAAATATGTGGTAGCATGTAAATATTTCAGTCCTGATATCACAATCAACTTTTAAGTAACAAGTTTAAATGGAACTTGAATATTTATAGTACCTGCTCTATTTCAAGGTGTAATTTTTAATTTTAAATAACTTTTATGTTTTCATGCGGTAGAATCTGCTATTAGTTTTTATAAAGTTTTGATAAATTTTATACCTTCGAGAAGCACGCAATAACATTGTAATAATCGTATGTTATTGTCCAATAACCTGCAAAATTTTTATATCGCCAATTACGAATTTTATTAAACACGAAATAAATTTGCGAAATTCATGAGGCATCCGCATTTTTGCCCTATAAATAATTCAAATAGTATATTATTATCAAATTTAATATAAGCAAGAATTCTTTCTTGAAATAAGTTAGTAAAATAAGTAATTCACAAACTGATATTTGATTCGCTTGTAGAAATATCCTTCTAATATTCTACAGATCATAAAAAAAAAAACTTTCTGGAGGCGCAATAGACTTGAAAAAGGCCATGGTCATAAGGAAGTACGTTCAAAGTTAACCTAAATTTTCTTCAACATGACTTTACATATGAAAGCGTGTCCGCGATTGCTGGATGTCAACAGAATACCAGGAAAGTCGAAAAAACGAAAAAAGATTACTCTTGAATTTGACGAGAAGAAAAGACGGTAATTATATTACAGTTCATTAAATATGTTCGAAAATATTTAACAAGATATAACAAAAATGCTATTCCGCGTACAGGGACTTTTTACTCGGATTTCGTAAGAGAAAAGCTCAACGAAGACAGAAAGCACAAGAAGAATTAAAGTTAAAACTAAAGGAAGAACGAAAAAGGATTAAATCTACTGTATGTAAGACAAGTAGTTAACTTTGCTTTAACTAACATTAAATAGACATAAAGACATATTGCATTTTGCAGGTAAGAGAACGTTACAAGAAATTATTGTCAAGCCGTGACATTCCAGAACTGAAGGATCTATTGTCTGAACAACAATATGAGACGGAAGGACATACTGTCAGTATCTTGGAATTAAATGTTTCAGATTTTGCAGAAGAAAATGCTCTGATTGGTACTAATAATGGTAATACAGAAGAAGATGAGGAGGAAAATCAAGATGAGAATGAAAACTCTTTTGGAAGTGATGAAGAAATTGTAGGCATGTCCCTTCATGAAAAAGAGGATGTGCAAAGCTCAAAACCTGTTAAAACAGAAAAACAGATAGAGACTAAGAAGGATTTGAAACGAATAACAAAGAAAGCTGCATTACGCGAGGTAAAGAAGAGTAAAGCATACCAACGAAAACAGAGATGGGAACAGCTGAAGAATAAGAAAGAAAGTAAAAGAAACTTAAAGAAAATTAAGAAAATTCAAGAACGAAGCGGAAAGCTAAAAAAAAAGTCAAATCGTTGAAGCCTATTATACCTTTTTTAATCTTGTAAATAAATACAGTTTTTTTTAGAAAAATTTTTTTGCCATCATTTACTTTTTTTTGTTTGCTCCACTTTTGCCAGCAAATGGACAAATATTTTTATTTAAACATTCATTGCATTTAGGAGATTGGGGTAAACAAATTTCTTGGCCAAATCCTACAAGAAGATGGTTTACCTCGCTCCAAAGGTCTTTAGGAAGCCACTCTTCCAATGCAGTTCTTGTTTCTTCTGGTGTCTTTGTTGGTTTCTTTACCCACTGTATTCTATTACTAATTCTATGCACATGCGTATCAACACCAATACCAGAAACTTGACCCCAAGCTATCTGCATACAAATATGAGCCATTTTTGGACCAACCCCTGGTAATTCGCACAATCCTTTCAATGTTTTAGGAATATCACCGTTATATTTTTCAATTATGATTGCAGTTGATTTCTTTATATACTCTACTTTTTTCTGGAAAAAAGGCTCAAAAGCTTTTAAAGAATTCTTAGCTTGAATACATACGGAAATTAAAGATATATACGCTCTTTTAATAATAAGAACTACTAAAAAGTTGTACCTTCCAAAATCCAACTGGATATATAAGTTGTCCAAGTACGCTGTTAGGTGTATTTGTTATTATATCAGGAGTACAACCATATTTATTTAATCGTTGCATAGCTGCATGAGTAACTTGATCCTTAGTTTGACTACTAAGCATCAATGCAACTAAGTATTGGTACCTAGAAACTTTTGGACTAGCATTGGGATCAGCACACTTATGACAACCCATTTCATCTACAGGAGCAGTCCTATTTTTACGCATATCCTTGATATTCATCAATACAGTTTCCCAATTTGGTGGCATCCATACATCATTCTCTACTTTTATATTTTCCATCTTAATTTCTTCTTCTTTTACATTTTCAGCTTTTGCATCTATTTTCGTTTCACTACTTTCCGTATCAATACTTTCTTCTGGCATTTCGCATTTTATTTTAATCGGCGATCGTTTTTTCTTTTCAACTTTCACTGGCACAGTTAAATCTTCACTGCTAAAATACGCAGAGGTTGTGGCTTTCAGATCCGAAGAGATAACTTTCTTAGAGGACCGTAAACTTTTTGGCGATGATAAAACATCCAATTTTAATTTTTTATTCATTTTATACAATAGAAACACTTTGAAGTTGTAACGTAAATACGTTGACAACAAGACGTTGACATTGAACAGTAGAATGAATTGCGTCGGTTATTTGTCATTTAAAAGCAACATAACCTTCCGCGCTTTTTTCTTCATTCAAATCCGGCTGAACAAACTCTAGTTGATTACGAATGTGCTACCATCTAGGCAAATTTCATCGATTAGAAACTAACTTATATACATGCAAGTATCACGTTGCATATACAGAATACTGCCAGAAACGATAAATACATAGATAAGATTACTGTATTAAGGATAATACAATGAAAAGGCTGATAAATACAAGCGTAAAAGTATTTAATTTCAAAATTTCAAATGCGGTATTATTGAAATCATACTTCTTGAAAACTCACTTTTACTATTAAAATGTAAATCCTTTGCACTATCTGAACTGCATCTACACACTTATTTTTCATTACATTTATAATACCACGGCAATGATCATTAATGGGTGAACTCGATGAATCAGGGAAGAAGTACGTGCGCTGTTACATATACATCATAAAAATATACAGAAAAAGGAAAACCGAAATAAATGCTATTTAGAAGTACATTTGAAAAATGCCATCAATGAGGTAACATGAAAAAGACACATGATATCGCATATTTTTCGACACATACACACAAAAGAATTTGCAACAGAAGTAAACAACGATCAACCATAATATCACGTACGTTTAAGCAATCATGTTATGTAAACGTGAATTTTATTTCACTGTGTTTTATATTAGAATCATTCTTCCCTCTTTGAATTAACTTCAAATATTTCATTAATACGCTTGCACAGCAGCATGGTGTAATGCTCGTACAATTTCCTGTTGTATCAGACATTGTAACAAGGCAAGAATGAAAACTCGATGGAAGATGCTTCTAAACATGGGTAGATAGAAATTCCTTGATTGAGTCCTTATCTCTAGAAAGCCATGCTGCATTTAATCTAATAAATTCCACGCTCTGTTGAACGGTTCTTTCGGTTCCTGGTGTTGGATGTTTTTGGAAAAATTCTTCGACATCTTTGGCGTAATCTTCGGTGAAAAAGTTCTCTGTGGTAAATTTAACCAGACGCGAAATTAGAAAACCACCTTCGTAGCGATCGAGAAGGGTTTTCCAGTTCTCTTTGAAGAAGTTCCATGCCATAACTCGTCCTTTAGAAGTCATTGCTACTGACATAATAGCAAATACTGTATCTTGAGCTCTTACTTCTTCGCTCATAGCAAAATTAAGAACTTTCGCCAGTAAAGCTTCATCTTTAAATGCCCCGAGAGCTCTTAATATTCTATCCTTTTCCTCATGCAAATCAGCTTCTCGATAAAGCCTTAACATAGTTTCGTAAGTATCGATGTCACCCACGGAAAGTACAGCGCGATAGACTGGACTGCGTAAATCTGCAGCAAGGGGTGTTGCGCCAGATACATGCAATTCGAATCTCTTTTTGGCTTCTTCTATGGTTTCTTCGTCATTCAGAGCTGCCATACGAGCCAATACAAGAGATCGCAAGAGTATATCCAAATGACTCTCATTAGGTTTAGGATCCCATCCTAATTTCTTGGTAATATCACGCAACAAGGTACGACCAAATGCTTTAAAGGAATTTTCGAACTCTAAATGCGAAACAAGAGCTCCGATCCTACTTAAACAATTAACTATGCTCGACCAAACAGTAAAGTTATCTTCATGTTGAAACGCTTGCATGAGTCGCAATACTTCTACAGTGGGAGCATGACCTGCTTGTACCATGGCAAATAAATCGTCTAAAAGACCAAGTCTATCCAAAGGAGGTAGTGTATGATCTTTAACTGCAGGTAGTAACAGAGATAACGCATCAGGACTGTAACGAGTCCTATAGAAACCAATTGTTCCAGGATTGATTTTTAACCAACTGTTTTCTGGGACATCTTTAATTACAAACTCTTTTGTTTTCTCATCCAATAATGCGTTAAATATACACTCGTTAGGATTTTTTGATGTGCTTACACTTATTGGTATAATCCATAAATTATTTTCGGTATCGACAGAACCATCGGCTAAGAATCTCTCTTGAGAAAGCGATAGAATTCGATCATTTCCTTCTTGACGATGTTGAACTTTAACAACAGGAAAACCTTGTTGCTTGGTCCAAGTAGACATTACATTGCGTACAGCTTTGTTACTAGCTTCTTCCAGAGCAGCCCAAAGATCTTCCGTTTCTGCATTTGCATAGCTGTGTCGCTGAAGATACAAGTTCATGCCCTTTCGGAAATCATCATCGCCGATATAAGCATGTAACATTCGTATAACGCATGCTCCTTTATTGTAAGAAATATCATCAAAAATTTCATCTATTTCTGAGGGATGACCGACTGGAACTTCGATTGGATGACTGTTTTTTAAGGCATCCAATTCCAGTGCTCGGATATACGTATCCGTTACAAATTGTGTCCAAATATCGTATTCCGGAAATAGATGGGCAACACATAAGAATTCTACAAATGATGCGTAGCCCTCATTTAACCACAGATGTGTCCACCATTCCATAGTAACAAGATTTCCAAACCATTGGTGCGCTAATTCGTGCGCAACAACTAAAGCAATCCACTGTTTCCTAACAGCAGACGTATTCTGTGGATCCACTAAAAGGCAAGTTTCGCGATATGTGACTAGACCCCAGTTTTCCATAGCTCCCGAAGCAAAATCTGCGATCGCGATAAGATCAATTTTTGGAAGCGGGTACGCAATTCCAAAGTACGTTTTGTAATACGGTAACACCTTTGTCGCTACTTCCAGCGCAAATTGACCCTGTTCTCTTTTTAATTTTGGCGTGTAAACTCGCACTAATGTACCGTCTGTAGATTTATCTTCTATGAAATCAAATTCACCGACTACCACGGCTACTAAGTATGTTGACATAATTGGTGTTCTTTCAAAAGTTAAGATATCAGTCGATTCAGTTTTTCTTTTGTCTTTAATGGGCTGAAACAAATAAATATATTCCTTGCATTACACAGAAATCTTGGATTATAATAAATAAGATACAATAAAATTGAACATATAAAATAATATGAAAAATAAAAAAAACCGCAAGTGCTAGGCGCTGCTTACCATATTGGAAAGTGCTGTAAGCCCAGACGGTACTATAAGGGTAATATCAAATGTGGCTTTGTGAGCTGGTTCATCCCAGCATGGGAAGCAACGTCTAGCATCTGTTGGCTCGAACTGAGTTACAGCACCATACTCAACTGTCCCATTTAGCCTAAAATCATAAAGATATTATGTAAAAAAAATTAATCAATGCTCACCATATTTGATAAGCTAATAAAGGATGTGTTATGTGGAAGAACAAGATGTATTGTAAAAGTTGCTTTAAATAATGGTTCGTCCCAGCAAGGAAAAACTCTCCTTGCGGATGTAGGACATAAATAAGTTAAAATACACCACTTATTTTTTTCCCTACAAACAGGTTGATCTACATATACTTGTTATACATTTTTAACCCAAATCATTTTCCAAAGAATAGCAAAAATTATATCCTTTACTACGTATCTTCGCAATTGTATAGAAATAATAATACCCAACATATGTGCTGCTATAAAAGCCTTTCATCTTATCATTTATTTCCCCGACAAAATCCAAATTTATGTAACCAACTCTGCCTTCAGGCAGTTTTTCAGAAAATGTTAATGTAGCTGTTTCTTCCGGTGCACAGAGCTCAATTTTCTCAGCAGTAATATTTTTTCCATTGTTATCATGAAAAGTCACGCTCTTTATCTTAATGTCCAATGAATTTAAAACGATGGTATCCGTGGATTTCTTCACCTGTAAAAAAAGATTAGAAAATATTAGCATAGAAATTACGAATAAAGAAATAATTATCTATAAACATCCCGTAAAAAAAAAAAGAGGATAAAAGTTAAATGAACATTTTAAGATTTATCTTATTACATTCCTTGCAATAAAGACTGTACACATAACGTTAAAACTTTAAGTATCCATAAAACGAGATAAGGGAAACGCCTCTAACTTTATTGTCATTTGCATACATTCAAACTTATCCTATAAGATTGAATATAAATGTTTTGGTTATGTAGGCCATATGGTTGGCGCTCCTTGTCCCTCTCGTCATATTCTAAATTTGCAATGAATAATGGAAACGATTAACGTCCCTGATAGGTGATCTAGATTAAGTAACCTTACGTCAATATGCACATTCTCCTTGCCGTCGAAGGAAAAAGTTTTGAGATTTGGCGACAAGGTGATATCATAGTGATAGGGTTGTACGTCCGTCGGCAGCCGGCGAAATGGTTTTTTTTCCGTGTTTGACATCGCTCGACTTTGAATTGCGGCTTTAGTACAATATCTCGCGAACTGTTTTACGTCGTTCCTATTTTGAAGAATGTTTAGTAATGCCAGATGCAACGAAGTACCACCTCCTTTCTCTTTTTGCCGACTCACAACGCGACAATACGCACTCACACATAAGACAACGCGCGAAATCATTGTAAACGCATGCGCGAACGTGTACGCTGAAGCAAAGATGCGAATGAAAATGGACCTGTTATCATGATAAAAATAAATCACGTACTTTAGTAGATTTATAAATATGTAACTGAAGATTTTGATATTAAAGTGTATACAGCAGTATATATTGAATAACTAGAATCTCTTTTCTGAACTATCATAATAACATTTAACGATGTTGGATATCGAGTTAATGTAGCTTTGAAGTATCAACTTAATTCAACGTGAAAGTCATTAAGGTAAGTGGAAGTTGAAAGATTTATTAAATAAATGAAGCATGCACGTGTTTTCAATAGTGTGAATTTAGCAGATAGGAAAATAAGTTGCTCAACTTGGATATATTTTGGAATAGAGTGTCAGCACTGCTTGAACCGTTAACTATACAGGTTACAGGCTGGGTGGCGAGATAAAGATTCTGTGATGTAGATAATTATCCTGATTATCCTTTTTTTACTTGTTTTTATTATATGCATATGATGTGTATTAGACGAATAAATGGTTTTAAATTTTTTCAGCCGACTAATGAAGAAGTTACTATTTTTTACAAGTGCAGATGATATTTTTAGTATCCTCCACGTATATGGTAGGAGAACATTCAAAAAATCGTTTTAACTGTATATTTGATCGATGTATTACATGTGTTACCGTTATATTCGCCGATTTATGGTTCTTAATAAAAATGAATACTCAAAAATTTATATAGTATATTGATCGTAGCCTGAGTTACTAAATATTACAAAAGTACGTGTTATAATTCACTTGCTTCCAAATGTATTAAAATGGCTAATAATACAAACATACGAATGAAAACCAGGAATTAATGTTTTTGTATACACAGGATAAAGATACTTGGTAATACGGAGATTAATAAGATTCTCTTTCTAGAAAGAGAATTACTTCCTTTGTGTACGATTGTTTACCTTTGAAGTTCTATACTGAATGCAAACAAAATAAATACAATTATTGTTGATTGCATGTAAGGTCCTTAAAAGCATTAGCCCAAGTATTAAGATATTTGTATTTTAGAATTATTAATTCGTAGCTATGAAGTCAGATTTAAGAATATCAAAAATACTGAATTTAGATAGCAGTAAAAGTACAACCAAACATTTCGACTTGATCTATTCTTTGCTACAGTGTATGCAGTTGTATTTAACTTCAACTTCCTGATGGCGCTTGAGATGTTAATACCTATGAAGTTAGTTTCGATGACCTAATCAAACTATGTGATCAAAGATTTAATTATTCAAGTACTAAATTATTAATACTACGTTTAAATGATTGAAAATTCAAAACAAGCAACTAATCTCGTACAATTATCGATCATAAGTATAATAAAAAAAAATGAGTCAAATAAAACCATCTATAGTAAGTTGAATATCTTATTATCCTTCTAAAATAGTCAATTACAAAAGCAAAGAAAAATATACCTTTCAATTGTCCAATATAATTTCCAAACTTTAAAGCCACGATGTTTTGTCATCTGTAAATAATCCATAACTCACAATGCACATTATTTTCCAAAAATGGAAAAATTCAAAATGTTCAAATCCAATGCATCTAAATGATATAACAAAGCAGTAGCACAATTTTAAAAAAGTCTCAATTATCAATGATTTCCAGACATATACAATTAACGGAACGGTGGAAATAACAGTGCATCGGCTCCGCAGAGAAATAAGATGGCAGTAGTATAACAAATACAGAAGTGCAGTTGAGCTACCACTCTAACTGCAAGGCGCATACACTCGGTCGGCTGTGGATCGGCCAGTTTCAGACTGTTTCAGACTTTTGTGTGTGGCGCGAGGCAGCTCATCCGCAGGAGCAGAGAGCTTCTCGGAACGAGTTGAATTTTGCAGATGAGTTGTTCGAGGTAGTGGTGGTGTGCGCGAGCACCCGCCGTATATTCCGTAAGTTTCGAGAGGAGGCCTTTAGGCGCAGAGGAAGTTCACGATATCGGTGGAAATCCTGGCGCGTAAACCTCTTACGAGGTTTAACCGGGGGGACATCGGTGGCGCGTTCCGGGAGTAGAGCACACGGCGCGAAGTTCTTAAACGAAGTACGGGGAAAAAGGTGGTGCATTTTTCATGGCGATCAGTTCTACAAGAAGGTGTCGTGCGCTGCCACCGACGTACAAGACACGACAAAGGTGAAGAAGGTGTTCGCCAGACCTGACCTGCCCGAGAGAAACACCACGAATTGCAACTTCACACATACACACACACACAGTGCGTCACCGCCCATATGTGATGTGTTCCGTGCATGCGAGCGAATGAGTAATCATGTACTGTCAGGACAAGGGCTCGACCGCCTCCAAGAGCAAAGAGGGTAAGTTGACGCCCGCAAGGTCCGGCTACCAGAAAGTATATCTCTACCTTTGCCTCTCTTTCTCTTCCTCTTTCTTCCCCCTCCCTTTTCATTTTTCCGCAGCCTCAAACTCTACTCTTGTTGCGTGTCGTTCACTGTTGTTTTTTTTTTTTCACGTCTTCGTATCTTTTTACGCATCCTGGTTTCCCTGTGCAACACATGTGGCGAAGCTAAGATGCGGTTCCATAAGTTGGACAGTGTCAAGAGTTCCGTGATTGTGGGGGTGGACGTTAGTCCGATGAAGAGAGATAGACTGACAGGCTTAGAGTGCGACAATGAGAAAGAGGAGAGGAGAGTGTGTCGTTTACAAACGAAGAGGGCGGGGTGGGGAGGGCGAGCAGTATGTATTTCGAAGAGAGAAACGGATCGTGCACATTCTTTGCGAACCTTTTTATCGAACTTCGGTCGCGTAGACGAGTTTATCAGACATAAGATCGTAGCCAACTTGTGCACCGTCACCTTTAGTGTGGACGTTGTTGTGCTTTCATTGCCGCGAAAACGTCATTCGAATAGCGCGACAGATGCGTGAATGGAGGAAAGTGCTTTTGTGTACAGGGAAGCATGCGGAACATCGTGAAACAAAATGTGGAGTCAGTAGCCAGTCTAGAAGTTATCAACGTAAATTATTTACCATTATTTTACGCATATAATTAAACTTTTATTGGTTCATTGACCTGGAGTAAGAGCACATGTTTATATATATGAATAAGTACATATGTGCGTATATATGTATGCGTGCATATACGACGATATATATGAGTAATCTGTCAAACTTTTAATTGCCTGTTGCTCTTTGGTGATGAAACGTGCTCGTGCAAAAAAACTTGCGATTATTATCACTTGATTAGATATAGACTGTGGATTTTTAAAAAGAACAATTACAACTCTTGATGGTGCATTATACTGCAAAAATGTAGAAGTCTTTAATAGCACTGTTGTTATCTCTGATATTTCTTTTGTGTAACACCTAGCACCATTCCTTTTTTCAGCTTTCAAAGTAATAACGTTATATGATCTTTGAATAGACACTGTTAATTTACTGTATGAAAGAATTTTTTTCTTGCAATTGACAACTGTTTTCCATTGTTCCTTTTAAAATTGAACATATGTGCTTTTACAGAATTCATAACAACAAAGAATACCATTAGCATTTGTATATATTCTTTCAGTTGTCTGTTTCAGTGTTCAAACAAATATCATCCAAAAGTATAATAATCTTCCCTTTATTTACCAGAAAGTAAAACGTTATCTATATAAGTCAGATAGGCTTTCCCTGTTCTCATTTCTATAAGTGTTCATTCATAATATTATTGTATGCATTGCACTTTCATGCGAAACAAACATATCTGGGATACATATACTTGTGTAACTATCAATCATAAGATTGAGGAACACTGGCATTGCACACTGCATGATGTCATCATACATGTAATAGTCCATTATGTTTGAATTATTCTGAGTTTCTTGGCTATGAATTATAATACACCAATATCTGAATTTATACTTTATATTTTGATTTACACTTGTGTAAAAGATTGCACTTATTATGCATAGGGTCTGTGACGATGCGGGAGAAGAAAGCAGGTGCTCTTAGCAGAGTACAAAAACTGAAGAAACGTCTTAGTCACAGTTTTGGGCGGCTTTGTAAGTATTTACAACTTAGAATCGGCAGGATTAATTTAATTAACATTTCCCTTTCTTTGTAACTATTGTATTATGCCATTTAAAATAAGCATTCAAATAAAATTATTTTCCATAACTACCCTATCTTTCTCTTACATAATTCAGTGTTATGAAAGTTTATTAATGTTACTTTAGTTTCATGAAAGGTTTCACAAACTTATTCAATTACTTACTGTGATCACATGTTATGTAATAATACTACATTTTTCATACAACTACCTTTTATCATTTCACAGTATCTTTTTATTAGAGATCTGTAATTTTAATATATGCATGAAACTGATCTGTAAAGTAGACAAAAGATTATCATTGAATTTTTAAAAAAATTCAGCTTTTATTAACTCAAAGGATATTGATTTATTTGTTTTAGCAATATCAAAAGAAGAGGCTGATGATGTTGCAAACAGGGGTCAACTGCCATATAATGGCTATTCTGAGGAGTTCCTAGACCGTTTAGAACCAAACGGCAATATACCTGCAGATAAGGATCGCCGTTACGGTGAGTATCAATGTAATGTGAATAATTTCTTATGATACATATTGATACTTATCAAAAGGTATTTTTTTCATATGAAATCTGACTAATTATACAAATGAATACTATAAAAGATAATTAAACATGTATGTCTTTCATAACAGATATATGCTTTCAAGAACATTGCTGTTTTCGTAATGAATAGCAACTGATAGCATAATTTTTATTGCAAGTAATATTGTACTGTTTAATAAAGGTGTATTGTACAAACTAAAATGTTACGTAATAATACGAATTTTAAGAAATTACGATTCTACGTGGATCCCTATTGCTGTTATTTTAAAGAAAGTTTTAAGGACGAAATTGGATGTCATAGAATGGGCAGGTGTGGGCGACCATGAGAGAGTGCATCGGCAGCTTTCCGTTTCTAGCGATTCCAAGCTTCTTGATGAGGATATACGCGAAGAAGCAAGAGTAATCTTGCGGCCTCGACGTCCTCCACGACCCAAATCTGAGGTCTTTCTAGGACCGGATCCACCAACTAGAAGAACTAAGAGATTTTCTGCGTTTGGAGTAATTAAACATTCCTAAACATTTATTGCATCTATATATTTGTACACTGTATAGGAAAAAAAAAAATTTCTTTTATATTTATAGGGAGATTCGCCTTTTGGTAAATCTGAAGCATATATAAAGTTGGAACAGTTAGGAGAAGGGTCATATGCCACAGTGTTCAAAGGTTATAGCCACCTTACGAATCAAATGGTGGCACTTAAAGAAATTAGACTGCAAGAGGAAGAAGGTGCTCCATTTACTGCCATTCGAGAGGCAAGCCTTCTTAAAGAATTGAAGCATAGCAATATTGTGACTTTGCATGATATAATTCATACCCGTGAGACCCTTACCTTTGTTTTCGAATATGTTCATACTGATTTATCTCAGTACATGGAGAGGTATGGAAGTGGAAATGGAGGTTTAGATCCACGAAATGTTAAATTATTTCTCTTTCAACTGTTAAGAGGACTGGCATACTGTCATCGCAAGTAATAAATTAAATATATAAATCTAATAAATTCAATGTAATCTATATAGGTATTTCATATAATTTTATTATTTCAGGAGAGTGTTGCACAGAGATGTGAAGCCACAAAATTTATTAATCAGTGAAATAGGGGAACTTAAATTAGCAGATTTTGGTTTAGCTAGAGCTAAATCTGTACCATCACACACATATTCTCACGAAGTGGTCACTTTGTGGTATAGGCCGCCCGACGTGCTTTTGGGCTCCACTGAGTATTCTACCTCACTTGATATGTGGGGAGTAGGTTGCATATTTGTGGAGATGTTGACTGGTGAACCAACATTCCCCGGTGTACGATGTACGTACGACCAGCTTGATAAGATATTTAAAATACTGGGTACTCCTACTGAAGAAACTTGGCCTGGTGTTACCCACTTACCAGGATATAAACCACATAGACTGGGATTTTATCCACCACGAAAGTTGGGTCTTTCGTTTCCCAGACTCTATGATATCGCCGAAGGTGATAGTATGGCATCGTCTCTTTTACAATTAAATCCAGATCAACGGATAGGGGCAGAGGAGGCATTAAGACATCCATATTTTTCCTCCCTTCCTAGAAAACTATACGAGTTGCCTGACGGTAAGTTTCAACTATATCACAATGATATTGATATTACGAATGTTATTACACGTACGTCGTTTCTATTTATCATTGCAGAAGTATCGATATTTAGCGTCGAAGGTTGTCACTTGTACACAAATTCGAGGCACGGGTGCGCAGATTCGCGTCATACAGCTCTCAAGACTTGAGGTTAAAAGTAGGCTTAAAAGAAGTAAATAAGAAATAATTCCCGAATTCACACGTTCAGTGAAACATTCATTCTCATATAGTCCACGTTCACAGAGGCATATATGCCATGACTCATTTATGCATTATTCCCAGGCGCGTCGTTCGCTCTCTCTCAGGGCTGTTCCACAAATTCCCATCATCCTTCACACTGGTAATGATATTTCTTTTCCTTTTTTAAAACTTATTACGCGTATCAAGTAAAATTAACGAAGGTAAATTATAACTGGCAAGGAAGACACGAAAGTAAGCTATCTGTGGCTAAATGAAATAAAAACAATTTTAAGAGATTTGCACGCTCGATTTAGAAAGCAAAAGCACGCACGACCCATCCTCGCACTTCGTCCAAATATTAGATATAGATTGATACCAATCAAAATACCGCCGCCCTGTGTCTCTCGATCCCAGCCCGCGCCAAGTCTGGTGGTAATGGCGGTTGCTGGTTAGCGAAAATATTATGAAATAATTATTACGACTTAGAAAAATTCTGGAAGACCTGTAATACTTTATATAAAAATTTTATGCTGTTTTTGACTCTACCGTTGGTTGCTGAGACAGTTGAATATATTGATATATAACGAAAAATATTGTTCGAATTAAATTAGTTGTTAATTATATAACGTGATGATAGGAAATAAATAGAAAACTAAGGAAACAGTATCAGTATGACTCAAGTGTCGTAGCCACCAACACGGAAACACGGCAAGACTTACTAAGAAACAAAAAAAAAAAAACTTATCGTTGATAGTATCGACGGTAGTGATTCTAGCTATAAGTAATTAATATTAGCGTACTAGTGTCGATTGAAGTTTATTATCGACATTACAAAGTAGTATCAATGATAGAAAACTGAGAACGAAGTAATAATTTTAGAATCTAATCAAATCTAATTTGTTCAATCGCTGATATACTAACAGCTAATGGTGCTTGAATGAATCGTAGAGTGGAAATGTTGATAATTTTCGTATTAGTTATTTAGAAAGATCGTTTGATAAATCTTGTTTTCGAGTGGTTTTTCAAAACTATATCTGAACGAACCAACTTTAATAGTGTTGCAATAGTAGTATAGGGTAACATAAAACGGTGTTACAGTCTTTCCGAGTTTTCTCTAAGCCACGACGACTATTGCGGTAATATTACTCCTTTAGTAGGTTATATTTATACCGATTTTTCAGCACACTTATAAAAATATCAACGAGACGAAAACAAAAAAAAAGGAAAAAATATTTCGAAAATATTTCAGACACGTTATTACTAATTATTACTTATTACAATTATTATTTGACAAAAGACGCGCAGACGGTAGATTGTATATAGAACACCAAGTTCATATTATTGATGACGCTGAAGATAGCTGAGCTGAGACTAATAAATGTGACTTTGTAATAAATTAAAATGTAGTACGGCACTCTGGACCCTGTTCTCTCTTAGATTTTCTATATTTTGACGAAACGCGAAATCGTTAAGATCTTTAGGTGTATTATAATGCAGAAGCAAATTGTAACCGTATATACTTATTTCGCTTTAAGTATTAATTTTTGTACACGTTTATTTCCGTAATTATATTTTATTTGTAATTTTTCTAAGGAATTATTGACATTTGAACTGCTTCAAACTTGTACTGAGAAAGATAAAGAATTATGTTTTGAAGTATATGTGGTTGTATGTCTTTAATTAATCTTACCATAAATGACCTCAAGCTTCCATATATTCCATGTATATTTAAAAACATTTATGACGAACACGACATTTGAATATTCGGCGCTCCTGTATGATTAATAATATCTCAAAGTATATAAACGTTTCATAATATTGATTTCACATCTTTAATTTATCGTGAAATATACGTACTAAAATTTTCAAGGAGAATAAATATTGTAAGAAAAATCATTAAATTTGCTTACTAACAAATGTTATATACGTATAACTTATACGCCGATAAAATTCTGTATGACTATAGAAAACCACGGCCACTAATACTGCTATACTCCCTTCACCAAGAATGACATGGCGTTGTGTTGTCATTGCAGATGTCGAATAGTGTCGTATAAAAACTCAAGCAATTCTATTAATAAGCTTAATCAAATTAACAAAAGCATGACACGCGCCTGAATAGGATACTATTTTATTCATCAAGTCAGACGGACATGTCATTCTCGTTTAACGTATGAGCCAAGTGAAAGTTATGGCTGATTCTGTACACGAGGTTAGAGATCCTCTGTCAACAGACAGTAAAGGTAAAAACACTATATTAAAAACTTAATCATAATAAAATGACTCATTCTTTCATTATTTTAATATAAGCTATGTTCACGATGTATTGTTACACATTGATAAACGTGAATCATGTTTCAAATTTCTATTCAATATTCATACACGTCATCGGTATTTGAAGTATACAAATTGTCGTGTTCTAATTATTTCACATATAATGATGTCTTTTACGGATAATATTTTACGAAGAATATGTCTGATAATTTATTTTAGGATTTACCGTTCCGCGAGGATCGATATCGTACGAGGAGATCGCTATAAAACTGTTGAACGAGAAATTGTTATTGACAGCTTTGGAGTTACATGCTGAATTATGCGAAGCTGGAAAAGAATTGCCTGTTTTACGGGATTTTTTCTCGAATCCAAGTCATTTTGAAAGTCACAATATGAAACCAGAACCATGTACTCCTATGTGTATGTTTAATTTTATAGCAATAATGTAAACCTTGTTGAATAATTATTAGAATAATAACAATATAATTTATTAATCATGTTGTCATTAAAATTCTATACTTTTTTACTTGAAATGTAAGATTTATAATGTCACTTGAAAAATAATTTGTATCTAGTGATTTATATTTGCTATGTAACCAATTTATTTATTTTAATACAGTTAGATCTTCCAGTCAGGCTACTTTGGATTCACTTGATATGACAAGATATTCAGAAGATGGTGCTGGAGTGGATGAAAAAGTAGCAATTCTTGAATTTGAATTAAGAAAGGCTAGAGAAAGCATTTCTGCTCTTCGTGCAAATCTCACAGTAGTGACAGGTCGAATATTGGTCATTTTTAAAATATTATATTTTAAATAACAATATCTTAAATTGATGTTATTAATGTTTTAGAATCCGAAGGGACAACACCTGACAAAAGTTCTGACAAGCATTCAGTTAGTGAATTGCCCATAAAACCTCATGAACAAAGAGCTCTAAATTTTCTGGTTAATGAATATTTACTTGCACGTTCCTACAAGCTAACATCTATTACCTTTAGTGATGAAAATGAAAATCAAGATTTCGAAGACTGGCAAGAAGTAGGATTGAACATTTCAAAACCAGCAGAACTTCTACAAATTTACAGAGAATTTATGAAAGCTAATGGATATGACAAGCCACCATCAGTGAGTGTAGCTATACAAACTGATTCTTGTACAGTAGAACAGAAAGAAGAAAAAGATGAATTCAAGGAAATGGTTAGTTAAACAGCATTTTTTCTATTGAAATTTTACTTCAGAAGAAAATTGCCCTACATTGAACAGAAATATTTGTCTACAGGTAAAAGAGATAGAAGAACTTAAACAACAAACTGTTCTTTTAGAACAAGAAAAAGTCAATTTACAGAATCTCATTGCCACAGCAAATGAAAATTTATCACAAAATCCTGCCAAGGTAAAATTGTGATATGAATACATCGAATTGATGTGTTTAGAAAATATCTTTTTATGGCAGAATTTAAATAATTGTCATATAATTCTTTTGTAGCAAGGTAGCAGTGGAACTATTCAGACATTAAACTCGAGTTGTACAACTCCAGATAAATTTGAACTTTTGGAAACATTACCTCGTGATACATCGAATACAACACAAGAACCAGAGGAAGATGATAGTGTATCTGTTGTGGTCAGCCTTGGTGATACCGATCCTGGTGACAAAGAATGGACAAGAATTCAAATACCCAGAGTGGATGTTACAGAAGGATCATCAATTCTTCCAAATCCTCCATCTAGGTAATGTGTTATTACAAAAGCACATCACCAAGATAATATAAGGATAGATAATTATATTATATATAACATTTAACTCTTAATATGACAGATATTTACCGTTAAAATTTAAAATGGAAGTAATATCACGTTGTTTGGTGAATATTCCAAACCCTATACTCTCAGCTGCAGAAGAACCACTGAAAAATGGAGTTACACGCGATACGCTTGTTCAAATTTTAGCACAAACTTTACCTCGGATTGTACCTAATATTATACTAAACAAACGAGAAGAAATAATACCGTTAGTATTAAGCGCAGTGCGCCTCCATTCGGATTCTGCAGAAAGAGAGAAGTTATTACAACTTTTGTTTAACTTAAAAAAGAGACCACAAGAAGACGAAAGACAACTGATATTGGCTGGTTAGTGTAGAAAGTACTAATTGGATAACTAAAGATAACATACGAAAATGATTTTATAAACACAAAGGTTAATATCTTAACTAGGTTTGGTTGCAATGGCAAAACTTGAAGATGAACCAATGGAGGGTGAAGAAGTGCTAACTATTTGTTGGGAACAGAGCCAGCATAAATATCCGGAACGAAGATTGTTAGCAGTTGAATGTTGTTCTGTATTAGCTCCCTATACATCGGTTGGAATTAGGAACTCTCTAATGCTTTCTATGTTACAACAAATGTTACTTGAAGATAAGGATTCTACAGTTAGAGCTAGTGTAGTGAGAAGCCTTGCACTTCTCGTTGCTTTGATGGATGATGCTGATAAATACTTCCAGGTTGTATCTGTGTGGTTTTCATGAAATTAAATCAATTTTAAATATATTATTTTCGTGACATTAATCTTTGTTTTGCTAGTGCGAGGAGTTAGCGCTCACAGCGCTTCAAGACACATCTTCTATAGTCGTAGATGTAGCATCATCAGTATTGTTGCCAATTTTGGCTCAATGGGCGCTTTCCTTAAAAAGATTACAAACTCATTTATTACCACGCATTATATCCAAAGTAAAAAATCAATTAAAATCGGTACAGTCTCAGCAGTCACCTAACAAAGATCATGTGGATGAAGAGAGGATAGTTTCAACAATTGGAGTATTACAACATTTACTACCACATACAGTTGTATGCGTGGCAGATACTGAAACAGTGAGAACTTACATCGAAGATGGAATATCGTCAGAGTTACGTGAGTAGTACACTTGAAGTCGTGTATAACAATGCAACTAAAACTTGTTTGTAATTTTATATTTTATAATACAGCCGATACGTTCCTGAATTTATGCCATTCCAATATTATCAATCCAAAAGTATTTTATAATGGAGATATAGATATTGGAGCACTCCTTAATACGTTTTTCACAAACACTTGGGAGAACGATCTTTGGCCAGAATTAGAGTGGTTTACAAACAAATTGTATATATTCTTTTTTATGTAATTCTAAAGATATTCGTCATGTCATACAACAATTTAATTTTTCGTTTTAGAATAATGGATATCTTGGAAATGGTCAAGTCCGTAGAAGTTTCACAAGAAAGTATTCTGAACGCTCTTCTGGGATATATTCATTCCCTGTGTCTAGGCTTTGGCCGATATATCACTCAAACTCGAGTAATTTTCATATGTCAGTAATGCATTCGTAGTACATAATAATTATAATCAATGAGCTTTTAATTTTCAGATACAGTTAATCTTCACATCGGAAGTAACCGAGCTTGAACATCAACTAACAACGTTGTCAATGGACATAAAGAGTTTGAGTTTGACATTGATACCGTCATATTTAATCATGTTATCTACTTTAAATGGTACCGAAGTATCAAAATCTTTAAAACAATTCCTTGTTGTCTTGTCAATGAGTGGTACCAGTATTACTAGTCTTCAGATTGCGGTTGTAACGTTATGCGCTCAGCAAAATATGCAAGAGCATGTTCTTAGTGGATTATGGGAAGGTAAACGATAAAACTCATTTTTATAAATGATTTTATACTTTAAATTTGATTTCTTATTTTATAGGGGTAGTGCATCAAAGACCTGGCGTAAGATGTGCAGTTGCAACATTATTTGGTTCTATAATCGCTCATGTTTCCGATCGATTAGTAAATACAAAGATAGTGCCAGCAATTGTAACACTCGCTAGTGATCCGGACATGTAAGATATATTCGTTCACTATATATTTCTTTATTAATATTATTTTTTAACATATTATTATATTATGTTATTACATCACATTATTATGATATTATCTTAGGAACTATTCAAACCTAATTGCATGTTGAAACGAATTTTCTACTGACAAAAGTAATTCAACCGTGGAGAACGAAATATATATAGATATTACCTTGCCTTTTTAGAACGGTTAGGTCCGCTGCAATTCCCTCATTAGGACGTTTAATAACTGAATGTAAAGTAAGGGAAGTGCGCGATAAAGCCCGCTTAACTTTAGAAACTATAGCCAGAGAACCTCAAGGAGTTTCACCAACATTAGCAGTTCCTTTGGTTTCAACATTAGCATTCATTACACCAAATTGCCCGCAAAATTATATAGAAGATGGTGAGCTTCCCATTTTTAGCCGTAGCACATGTTTATATGAAACATTACATTTAACCTTTTTTGAATTTCTCAATTTGTTTTATAGTTATAGCGACACAATTAACTGGAATAGCCGAATCTGCAGTGCACCAAGGTCGCAAAATTGATCTTGTAAATGCCTTAATTGAAGCATACTCCGTTTTGGTTTATTGTCCACTTAGTATTCAATGTGTGTCCGGAGTGTTATTACCGGGATTAAAATATCTTGAACAGTTAGTTAATCAATATTTACCTCAACAAAAAGAATCAGTTCGATCGCTTTTAAGAGAAGTGGAATCTCGACAGGATCTTTCAAAACCAATGGAACGGTAAAATATATTATGGTTCATTTATTTATGTCCTCCAGATATAAGGGGAATTGTTAATTAAGCATTTTTTTCTCGTTATTCCTTTAGGTCATCATCAATGAGTTCTGGTCTTTCGTTGTCCATGGCTACGGTAAATGTAGGACAAGGTGTAGAGGACATGAGGCAAAGAATGAGCAAAATATTTCAACAGAAAACTAGCTCTCCAAGCATGTCAAGTATTTTTCGAAAGAAATAAGATAAATATTTATATTTTTTATTAATACTTACAGCGTGATAACTCTTTTTCAATGAATCTCTTTGTCTCCCGAATTCAGTGCTTTCGTTTCTTAATCATTTTTAATCGTTCAACTCTTTTCGTACTTTTCAAACTAAAAATTTTTGATGGTACAAGATTATGCACAAAGTTTATACAAATTACGATACAAAAAAAAACAACATTAAATGAAGTATTCATATTGTAACAATTAGGGCGTGCCTTTCAAAATGCAGTTTCAATGCACGATAGTCTCAAGATTTAATTAATCCTTGAGATTAGAATTCGTTGATCGTAGAGTGTAGAATAATGGTTAATATATTCATTTCAGTTTTCACGTGCACAATCAAAAGTAACATAGAACATTAATGTAATCTTAATACTTTTGTTTTAGAAACTGTATTAAGTAAAAGGTTATAGTAATCTGTTGTTGTTTTACATTACATGAAATACAGTGCATTTTGTTTATAAAGACATCGTAAACTAAAATTTACTATAAAATATGTACGTATAACACAACATTATAGTGTTCTCAACAAATCTTTGAGGTATGTGTGAATATTCTGCCATAACTGCGAGTATACGATATCAAAAATGAAATTGTAATTACTACACTACTAGCTGATAATATTTATTATATATTAAATCATATTAATGCATACATTAACAATTTGGTAATTATTTAAGGGATCGGTTGTGATTATCAAATATAATAGTGAAAATATTTCATTCGTGAACGTTACACGGAGTTACAAACAGAATAGTCAACTTTATTTTCACGATGTTTGAGGTCTTTTGTGATACTCTATCTGCTGCATTCGATATATATATATGTATTTGTACTTAAATCAATTGCAACATATGTCAGTATGTATTATTTCGTTTACTGTCAAACAGAAACAAAAAGAGAGCCTGTTCAGACTTGTTTGTATCTTGTAAGAATATTTTATTGTATCTATATATACAGTTATATATTTTCTGTATGTACATATATATTGATTTGCAATATATATGTTTCTATATGTACATATATACACACACAAACATATATATATACATATACACATATATATATTCTATACGAATAAGTATCTACCTATATATGCGTATATACAATGGATTAATAATTCATTATATTTCACGACCAACGTATTATTATTTTCTATATTAAACATATATGTGTATATTTATATATATGTATCTATGCATGTGTGTCTAGTAATTATTAAATACTGCAGCATGTATTGTTAACGAACAAAAAAAAATAAATTTTATAGTATATTTATTCTACATACGAATTCAAGTCCTAAATATATTCAATTTATTTGGATGTACCAAAAAAACTTCGAAAAATGAATAATTAAGTATCCGAGCGCTAGAAAACACTAAAACAATGGTAATGGCCAGTAATCTTCGACCTCTTCGAACCCTGAGCAATCTAGAAATCTAGAAATAAATTGTTTTGAACAGACGATACATTACACATAATCTTCCAGTCTCACAAAGGGCATTTACACACGCTTAAACCTAAGAAATCTGTCTTTTCTATTTACATGACTTCAAATCCGGATGTCGCTCTTTGTCAAGAAAATGTTCTGTAATAATTTCTTCCGTATTAACATGTTAAGTCTATTCTAAACTAAATATACACCAGTAGGAATACCGCATTAGGTACTTTTGTCGCTACTCTGTCACTGAAACGAAGAAAAGCATATCACAATTATGTAACGCGTGTGAAACGTGTGATAAACTACGAAACAACGAAACAGCTTTCCTTTTCTCGTGTCTTTATATTTGCATTCGTTGCGGTATTTGCATTCATCTAGTCTTCTGTGAAAAGGCAACACGATGTAAAAATACAATCGGTTTGAATTGAAGACAGGAAAAACAATAAAAATTAGTTCTCAATAAATAAACGATCGTATCAATACACTCTCTGTCCTAAATCGTAAAACAGTTACAGAAAGTATTCTGAAAACAATAAACAAAAATGCATCGTACATTTTTTCCTCCATAACATCGACAGTTGACTTGATTCGTACGAAGAAATTTCTTCTATAAAAGAAGAACGTGTCTGCATTGTGTAAACACCGGGTTAAAAATTTCATTATTTAACACGTATTCTGTAGCATTATGGAATCTTTTCTTTCGTTCCTTTCGTTCTTAATTTCTACGAAGACAATTTTCTTGTCCTGTAAACGATACATTACTACAAAATAACCATCTGTTCATGAAGAGGATAGTATCATTAATTCAGCAGTAATGGAACAAGTTACACAGGACTGGCGCAGATTTGACTGAGAAGCGGCCTGCCGCAACCACGATGTGCCCTACATCTTCGAGGAGCATGGAACGAACCGATGAGACACTCTCAAATGGATTTTTTCTTCCCTTCGGAACTTTCAGCGAACACGTGAGCAAATTCTGATCGTGCAGCTAACGCAGCTAGGACAAATTCTGTACATGAACGAAAAAGAGGCATTAGTAAATAACGTGAAATACAATTTTTTTGGATTAAACTGATTTAAAAAAATCTTGAAAAATTCGAAGAATTACTTGTAAAAATTATAGATACATTGTATCAAAGAATGATTTTCATGTTATCAGTTTTATACAAAGTTATGTAACGTAGAAAAAGAAGTAAATTTTCATCTTAACAAGTTTCTGCTCAAAAATGGCACGTATTATCACAGAAGAAATTATAAAGCAAGTTAGTAAAGTCCTTGTAAGTATAATTAATGAATTATTGAATTATTTCGACGTTTACCAAAATTTACTGTCGTGTCTCCACAGTCGATTTTCGAATGTTGAAAGATTCTATCCGATTCTTCGGTTGGAACGTTCAACGAAATCTTCAAAGCCTTCCTTAACTCCGCTTGAGTCATACAGGATAAAGTTTTCGTGCCGCACACCTATTTTGTTAATTATAACACATTTAACGATAAGACAAATTTCTTCACGGCCAACACACGAAAATACTTACTTCGAATGCCGTTTCAACTTTGTCTAGTTCGGAATTCGCGTTTGTGGTCGCTAATACTGTAAATATGTATTCTTCGAAATCTATCGTACCTTTTCCATGCTGAAATAATAAAATCGTTCAATTCACTGCACTTCAATCAGAAGATTATACTTTAACAAACCTTATCGTGTATTCTGAAGAGCTGCTGAGTTGCATGGTCTTTTTCGTCGAGTCTCAGGATTTGAGCAAATTCATGTAAATTCACTTCTTCCCTAAACCTTTCCGTTTTTTTCTGAACTAATTCTTCCTCCGTTTTAGCTGTCACTAAGCTGTGAAAATTCAAATTTCCTGTAGAATCACGCGTGGGTATTGTGGTGGATTTCTATATATTAGTACGTGGAACAATTTCAATAATAATTATTTTATTCGTTAGGTCATACCCTAATTTATTACGTAGTTTATGCGCTTCTACGATAACAGATGCATGCGGTATGTGTAACTGATGAGCTTTGCTGATAATCCGACAATCATCGTATGTATAATCGGAAACAGGAATCTGAAGTGCTCTGAAAAGATCAATGAATAATTTATAAAGTAAATGATGAGTTATTACAGAAAGATTCAGTACTACCATTGAAAACTTAATTTAACACGTTGAATATCATTGTGGTTTATCAGTGATGGGAACTATGTAATTTTAACAAGCTTCTTACAATTTTTAATGGATAATATTTACAAATTACCTCAGATATTCCATACTAATACAAAATAATTAGTGTTATTTGCCCTACTGCTATCTTCAGCATTCACATTTCCATTTTAAGAATATGTGATTCTGTTAGAAAAAGATAATTACAGCAGATATTGAACGTATTAATCTTTTTTTTATCGTCAAATAAAATCCATCATCTATCACATAATATTATGAACTCATCTGTATTTTCTCTTAGAAAATACCAAAACTAAAATAAAACATGAAGCTAAATAATAAAGTAAATAACTCACTCCGCCATCAGACGACGAACATTGTTTGCGTAAAGTTTAGGATCCGTTTTTTCAGCTTCGCTCGGTTTGTAAACCGGAAGGAACTCGATTTCGCAGCTGCTATTTAGTTGAGTTAGAGTCAGCCATAGTAACTTCAATCTGAAATCAGTTCATCATTAGAATTATATTCCTTCTATGAATTTAAGATGATAATGATATGAACCCAAACCAGTGATTTCTAACAGTGTTGATACCGCCCATCGATGGACGTTGAAGAGATCTTTTTGGACGTAAGTAATCCGAGTAATACATTTTGTATTTCGTTATTACGTATTATAAATTAGTAATATATATATAAATTTAGACAATCACAATCGTACTACTTGGCTTTTCTCGACGTGAAATAAAAGGAGCGTTATCGCAACGCTTGGATTTTTCAGCAACTCCCTTCGAAAGCGCTACTGTGCTGTTTGGCTCTTTTCCGTTGTTTTTTTTTAAATTTTTGGTTCTTAAGGTAGTTCTAGGCCCTTATCATTTTTCGATCGATTTCCTTAACATTTTGAAAATATATTCTTCATGATATTTTATAATTAAAACCGGAATCTCAACGAGTTCGTCCACACGGTTTATGAATAAATCGTGTTTAAAAATAACATATTTAACATGGGCCTTAAGGAAAAAAACTTTTTCTTTGTCCGTAAAATCTTTTTTTATTTTTCTAATGGAAAAACGAATCGATGGATTCTAATAAAAAATTAGCAATGTATTATTTTATGCTTTTGGAATATTATTGAATTTTTTCATAATTTTGTACTTCATAGTTATAGAGAAAGATGTTTTTTAATGTCTAAAATGTGAATGAAATGACCTCTGTGAAGTTAGCCCCTGCATTAATTCTTACGCAATTTTTTTAATTTCTAATGAAAAAAGAAACTTTTAGTTCTGAATTGAGCTAGAACTACCTTAAACGGTTTAGAAAGAGAGTCACTGCATATTTTTTCTTGAGTAAGTACAGTAGGTGAAGAAACGTAGGAAATCTATGTTATAAACTTACGCTCCGGGTCCTTCCCAAGTCCACGTAACTGTGTCCAATTTATTCGGATACCTGATGCATACAGGTTGAACTGGAACACCAGGATAGAAGGCACCAGACTTGAAGGTGATCAGACATGATCGATTCGTACACGTGCCTTCCGGGAAAATCATTACCTACACCAACGAATTACCTGGACGTTAGCCTCTTCGGCGGAAATGACAAATGTCGCAGAATTCTATAGACATCAGACTAATCTTTAATCTTCGGTCAAGATATTCAAATATTCGAATATTACTAAATTTCTGATGTACATCAGTGGCCTATTTATTTGAAAATAAGTTTTGCTAATTCCTATTTTGTAATAATTGTAATATTTAACACATTGGAGGTAAGACGCTATTTCCAACTATAGTCAGAGGATAGTTACGTTATTCAGTGATACTTTTATATTATTTGCAGTTTATTCTGCAACTCAGCGCTCGGATTTGAAATTATACGAATATTTTATCTAAACGTGTTTTCCATCATTATTTGATATCCGCAATAAATCGCCTGCACTTGTATAAATTAGCTTCTTGAATATTGCGATCTTCATTTAAACAGTTTATAAAATTTATTTATATTACAAAGTATCAAAATATATCTGAGTCCTACCACTTTTTATAGCCACACAATAATTCCTAACCGATATACAAAAATAATCGTCATACATCCACAATATGCTAAATTAAGTCGAAAAGTAATTTCGTTATTTCTTCCTTTCCTACATTAAATTTTCAGTTAATGACATTATGTTTTAAATAAGCCGTAAGGCAAGAAGTTACTATCGTATCAATATGTAAATAATTTAAATAATTCCGAGACATATACCTGTGGCCAATCTTCTTTCGAAGTCGCCCTTTCGATAATTTCCTTAATCGTATTTTGCCTCGAATTTTGGTCCTCCCTCCAAACATAGACCGGTTGCGTATAATTGATGAGTTCTGTGATAGAATCGAGGAAAAGCAAAAATCACAGATAGTAATTATCTCAGTGTATCGATCAAATTTTTAGTCCTTTTTTAACGTAATAGCATAACAGTTTACGTAATTTTTACGAAACAGTAAGTTAACATAATATTTGTACTTTATATTTGACCTAGCGTAATAATTGTTCCTCTTTTTTGTGTCCTTAAAAAAAGATCCTTTTGTGACTGGTATTGGAACGTACATATATAGTGGTGAATGGGATAATCAACCATTAAACATTTTTCAGCTATTGTACCACAAAATGAAACCTTGCGTTATAGAAGAAATACACGTAAAATGCTATCCTCAAGGGTCTTCATTTAATTCAACGATCGATTACTCGTTAAGTTTTCGCATGCATTAACACGGTCGTTACGAAATTTCTTATCGTTAAATTCAAACCAGAACTTCCACTGAAATTAAACGGAAAATGAGGGTACACCGCAGTTGAGGAAGTAAAATCTCTGCTATTTAAGTTATCTTGGCTCTATAGCGTTTTAGAAAATAAATTCCTACGATTCCGAACGACTGAAGCCCCAATCTACACGACCTGATTGACAGACCTCTTAATTCATCATCCTTAATCATTATTTCCCTGTATTTCAACATTTTACTGAATTACCAAGTAAAACTAGATGTTTACTAAAACGTACAGTCAGCACGATAAATGACGCACAGAGAGGATATCCCCTCCACATAGTCGATTTATTCGATCACATTGATTTGAACCTTTTATCATCTCGTTTGTTCGATCATATACTGATCTTCCGATCTTATAGAGAGGATAATCCATGTGCAATCAATTTATCGAGTTAACCACATTGAAATTCTCACGCTCGGATTTCCTCCCACAAGAGGCAAGGTATTAAAATTACAGCGACGTTAAACGGGTGAATACAACGGAGATCTTTCAATAATTAAGACATACTTCCGATAAACGGGTTCAGCCCCGATTCTCGTCTTACGATGATCGAAGGAAAGCCGGTAATGTAGACGATTCCTCCGTCCATGAAGGTCGAATGGGGTGCCACCACTAAAATCGGCGCCTCGGATCTCGAAGCCTGTCTTCCCCGGACCACGATTCTCATTCCTCCTGCTTGATAAGTCATTCGGCCCATAAGGCACAACCAGGGCACTATTTTTCTGCAGGTTTCAATCGAATATCGTTAACTCGGCCCAATTACTTGAGGATTTTCTGAGTTTCCTTTCACCCCCTAACCATTAGCAACCCTTCAAGTAACTTGAGATTACTTTGAGCGCGAATTTTTATTTTAGTATCTTGCTAATCAATTTCCTATGTGTTACACGATATACGGAGTTTTCGGAAAAGTATTACATTCCTGAGTGTCTGAGGAATTTTTTTATAATAACAAATTCGAAAAGTTCTGAGAGTGAATTTTCGTTTTGTATCTGGCTAATTAAGTTTCTATGTATTACATGGTATTATATATGGAGCATTTAAAAAAGTATCTCGTTGTTAGGTTTGCAGAAATTTTTCTTTTTAATAACAAATTCAACGAGTGATTTCTATAGATTTATCTGTTTTATTTGCTATTTATTTTATATTTCCCAGCGTTGATAATTTTGCCTGAATTTATATTGTTTTAGGTTGGTTTTAAACCACTCAGATTATCATATGTTATAGAGGATTTGAACTCCAGTCTTCATCTCTGTACTTACTATAGCCCTATTATCGGTTCGCAATGAAAAAAGTTCCTTAATTCACAATTATTGATCAATTAAATAAAAAAACTGTAAGTTTCTCTATACAAATCTGGTATCGATAAGTAAATTTTGAGTGGACGAGTTAATAAGCATTTTTTCTTTGTCCTTGTGACTTCTGTGCGTCATTTAACTCTGACGATTTTACCGAATTCTGAAGGTGTCCTCAAAAGAAGTCGGAGAATTTAAAACGAGACACCGTGGAGGACCGTCGATCCAACTGAGACCAATTCACTTCATGGTATCCGACTTTCGCCGTAGTTTTATTTAAATCGTGTCTCGTAAAACATACAAAAACGAAATTTCGTTGACTTTAAATCACGATCTTTCGTAAGTAAACGAATTCGTTAACACTAGATCCATCGAGGTGATCAAATGACGTATTCCGAGTTTTTTTGTAAATGTCCCTAAAATTCTTAATGCTATTTCTTTTTCAGGTGTCTACGTTTATCTTGTATTTGCGAGCGGTTAGATTGATCAAGTTTTTTTTACAATTTTTAAAAATTCATATTACAAATTTATTCATTCACATTTCGATGGGAAAAATGTTTATATCGATGAAAATTCAATGTTACTTTTCAAACTCCGTATACGGTGTACATCACGATCAAATAATGAAATGAACAATTAAACGTCTTTCCGCACCGCGTTTCGCGTTGAGAATCAAATTTGAATTCTAATGAAAATTAAAAAAACTTTAGGGTAAATGGACTTACACACTTTAACTGCTGCTATTACAAGTTAGTATTGAGATTCTATGGACACGTAAGAAGTGTTTTCATGGGAACTCACGGCTGCATGCTTAACTCGTCGATCGATATTTCCTTGTTTTTTACAAAGAGTTCTGCACAGTATCGTTTTACTTCTCCGAGAAGTTATCGAAAATCAATCGAAAAATGAATTCACGAATTTTTACATAAATGGCGTGACGTTCGAATTAAAACGAATACAAATCGATTGGGTTTCTTTTTAGCAGGTATCATTTTTTCAGCTCAGAGGACACCTTAACACTTTGACTGCCAAGATTAACCCTTTGCACTCTGAGCCATCTCTGACGTTATTTGTTAGCAATTTATCGGCACTTTATTATTTGCTATTTTAATAGAAAAATTCAGGTAAACATATATTTCTTAAAACCTTGCGGTGCAATAAGTTCATCCTCTGCAATTACTAACAAATTCGAAGGTCCTCTTAGAGGGTGCAACAGAGTGATATGCTAAATTTGCGATGTCCCCTCAAGTGGGACATCAGAGTGCGAAGGGTTAAATCCATGATACGACCCCCTCGGACCAAATACTTTTTCCTAATTTTACCGATACATTTATGTTTGTTTTGCACAATTCTACTACAACTTTCAAATTTTCTTCTCGTTTTTACATATTTTTTCTGACCTGGCAGTCAATGTGTTAAAGTTTCGTTGGATACTTTGAACGTCCAAGGTATATATATCAGTTGCTTAATTACTATATTTTAAGTCATACTTTGTCGCTACCAATAACTCGTTGTAAGCTACAACATTAAATTTTACCTTGAACATTAAATTTCACCTTGAACATTAAATTTGTAATCTTACACATTCCATTTCGTATTATTTACACTTAACATGGAATGTAACGTTCAAAAACTAAATGATAAGGTACAGTCGCCAAATTTCGTCCCCGTTCGTTTCTTCTTTTCTAATTAGCGCCATTTAGTTTTCACAGCCCGAATTTTAAGTTAGCGACCTCAGTCGGCCATTGTAAACAATTCGCGGTGAAGTGTCGCTTCAGTGACAAGATATTTAAAAAAAGAAAAAATTGTTCAAGGTGATTTTTTGATTAATATATTGTTGGAATGGTTTCATTATTGATAGGCTTGACTTACTGAAATGATTTTTTGGACAAAGTAAGTTGATATTGCAAAGGTTCAAATCGGTACGAAAACATTTAGGATGAGACATGTGTTTCTTGTTGAATGGATGTTATTTATAAAAGTAGCAAATTTGTAATATCGTCCCCCCATGTGTGCCTAATATCGTCCAGGAACGAAGTTATTTGTGCAATTTGCTGGGAGAATTGAAATTTCTTAAACTATACCAATGATTAAGATGATTAGATACAATAATTGTAATGATTACATGATTCTTAAATTGTTAAAAATGTAATTCAAGTTCAAGTGGTTATTGTCATCTCAATATCGTCCCCGGGACGTAATTAGGCGCCCAAAATCAATTCCTAGAATTTCCACTTCATTGTAAAATCTATTCTTGTAGAAATAGTAACAAAGAAAACGAGTTGTTGATTATTCTAAATAATAAAGACGTGCTCTCCCTAATCATTGACGTTTCATTTATTATTATTTTCTTAATATTTTTTTTCTATAATTTTTCTAAAAAGGGGGCGATATTTGGCGACTGTACCTTATGTCTCACGATGGAACTTAACACTAAACCTACCAACCAAGGCGGTCAAAAGACCGATTCCAAAATATTTTCTAAAAATTATCTAAATTCATAGAGTAGCCATGAAGTAAATATTCCACTTCTATCTTACAAAAGCAAAATAAGTTAATTAATTATCTTCTTCATCTCGCCACTTCTCTTTGTGTAAGGTCGTTATTGAGTATATTTAGATTTTAGTAAATATAACGTCGGTAGGTTTAGTGTTAAAGTTAGATTTCTCCGATGCAAACAAAATATTTCCAGAATTTATCGGAACAGACAGTGTTTTGATCCATAGACATCAAAGTCAAAGATAAACCGAGCGATGCCATTCCGACGCACCGTACTGCATTGTCCGTGAAGCAGAAAAGTGCACCGATTCTTTGTTTACAGGGGAGTGAAACTTTATCGCGAGCGAGCAAACCGGTACGTGAAGTAAGGTCGAGAGGACGGTGGATCATTCTCCGCGTTTCTAGCATTGCAGACAGCCACTTGAAACGACTGTAAGTATAGAAAGCTTATGGAGCCGTGAGTTCACCATTCTGAAAGTAAACAGTCGGTTTTCTTAAAAAGTTATACCCACGCGACGTATTCCAACGTTTGACGTTGAGAAAAAGAAAGTAATGTTGACAATTGTAAGTAACGGAAAAATGATTTCACCGAATAATCTCTTACTTTTACTTTTCCCTACGATTATATGTACAGAACGCGGAGAAGAAAGAAGCAAGAAAAAGTAAAGGATCAAAGTGGTAGATGGCTAGAAGGAAACAAGAGGTACGAGTAAAGTGACGTAGCTATTGGATATGCTTTTAAATATTAAAAAAATAATATATAGTAATATTATATTTATGATGTATATAAATATTAAAGATACAATAGCAGATATTTACTCGAGTCTCTTCCTCGATAAGACAGATGTTATGTGTTCAACAGCTGTACCACGTGAGAGACGATTAGTCATAATTGATGAAAATAAATTACTCCCACCAGATCACCGATTTTGTTAGTAATATGATATATTCCCATTCACCACTGATATACGCTTGTAATTAGTATACGCTAAAATTGTAATTCATTTACATGTTTTCGCTTTACTTCCGATATTCACACGATCTTACATTCCTGAGTGATATAAGCGAAGAAGAGGAAACACTCCATAGCATAATTTCATTTCATGTTTACCAATTCCCAGAGTGTTGTCAATGTTATACACGCATGAGACAGAAAATACATATTTGCGTATTTCATTGTAATTTTCTATTACCTTCATACATTTATCAATTGTAATAGGAGAACTGCTGATTACATCGCTCCAAATCGCAGACAATATGTAAAGAAACAGTTTGGAAATATAACACATGAAAAAGTGTGGAAAATGTTTTGTATCTGACAGAAAGAGTATGTCAATTCTCCGAATATTCATCATTTTAAACGTTTATTCGTCTCGGCTATTTCTTTGTTAATATTTGCATTCCCGAAACGGTTTTTACGTCCTCGGTAAAATTAAATGTTTCGCGACTGTCGCGAAATTTCAGAGCTAACACCTCCATGTCAACATGGCATCAGAGTCGTTTTCCATCGTTTAAAAATCATTCATTTCATTGTTATCCGTTTAAATAACCCCAATCACAACTCTCTTAACCCTCATACGCTCCTCCGAGTGAAATTTCGCCCAATATCCAGTTCCAGGAGCAATCAAATTTTTGACTTCTTTTTAATACGTTACAACTTGATTCAATTTCCGTAAAATATGTATAATATAACACATTACAAATGACACTAATTAACCCTTTGCACACCTATGTCGAGCTACACTCGACACAGCTTTCTGTGGCACTTAATGTTTTATATACTTATTATCGACTTTTCGAAATCAACAATAATTTTGCATTTTAACAAGAATACACCGCAGTATCTACAATTGTTCCTAGTATTAAATAAAAACGAATAATCAACAGTAGACAATTTTCCGAGATTATATTTTCTTATCTGACAAAAAGTTAATAAAATAATTTGGAGCGCAAAGGGTTAAAGCGTAAAGAGAAAGTAGATGATATATCACCTGCGGATATTTCCTATAACTCTTTATAACACTGGATCTACTAAATCTTGTATATTTAAATATACTAAATAAGTACAGTAAAACCTGTTTTTGTGCGGTAGATAGGAACCGCATAAAAGAAACCGCACAAAAAAAGAAATATTCAGAAATTTCATAAACAGTTATGACAAATAATTTTTTACAACATATTAGAAAAATTTTTTTATTCGGTGGATGGGGACCGTATAAAAAAAGTCGCGGTTGAAAAGTATGTCAAAGATTTATGAAACACCGCGAAAGTGCTTTCAAACAAAATAATTAAATTATACATGGAAACGTTTAAAAAAAATTAATTTCTCATTTTACACATGGAGAAATTTTCAAAATATACATAATTTACTGCTGTTCGTCGTAGTCCAAACGCGCACTTCTTGTGATGCGTATTCTGCTGATAACAAATGAATGTAGCGTCTGGAGCCGAACAGCGTTTTGTAGTGTACATGTGCACACTGATAGAATACTTTGCAACAGTGTATAATGCCAACACCAATGGAATTCATATACGCACAAAATAAATAGCACAAAACAAATCGCATAAAATAGGACCGCACAAAAACAGGTTTGGGTGTACTTCCGAAAACGAGATGCCTCCGAATTTTTTGAAACTTGGTACTCCCACGCATCTTGATGCGCTGATTACGAAAATGATAGTGAAAATTGTCGGAAATTGGATTTTCATGGTGAAAACCATGAAAAACCCATTAAAATTATAGTTTTTCGTGTCTATCTCTGGAAATGTTGAGAATTTTTGAAAAAGTTTCAAACAAAAGTTGTAGATCGTTTTGAAGTACATATTTTATGTTATATGAATTTTTGTCATATGAGTGATAGTTTTTGAGAAAATCACGTAGCACCTGGCGACCGCGGTCAGTTGTAAAGTGAATGGTGGGGTGGATGACATACATTGCGCATGTGTTTTTCGTTTTCTTTTTTGTAGAGATGGAGCAAAGATATAATATTTTTAGTTTGAGTAGGATTTTTGAAAATCGGGAGAGAACGCTCCAGTGGTTGCGAGATATTGAACTTATTCCAAAGGAACGATATTGTTCTATGTAAGCATAGAAATTCTCATGGGTCCCTCATGGTTCTCACCATGAAAATCAAATTTCCGCCAATTTTCACTATCATTTTCGTAATCAGCGCATCAAAATACATAAGAATACCAAGTTTCAAAAAATTCGGAGGCATCCCGTTTTCGGAAGTTTATCCACAGGTTTTACTGTATCTACTTCAAATAAAGATGGATCTAGTCGCACAAAATACTATCAGTTGCGTAATTTATGTATTATAAAATACATAAATGCTTGTCTATAAAGAGAAATATTTGTAAAAAAGTAGGAACTCATTAATTTCACGGCTGCTGCAGATCTAGTATTAAGGAGAATGTGAGGGTTGAAACGTCTACTTACACGTATCTAACGAAGTTCATTGTCCTTAAACGTGCTATTAATTACCCGTTTCCCCCTTAATGTACATAACACATAGTAAACTCTCTCTCTCTCTCGTAAACTCTCCGCGTTTCCCGACGAAGTTAAAACATCATTGTCAATCGCAGAAGAATGAATTATCGGCAAAAGACTATATCAAACTTTACGTAATCCGGAATATAAGTAAATTCTCTTGGCATTACATCCGGCCAACTTGAATGCTCGATCGATTCGTATTCGACGAGACACTCGAGGCGATGGAAAGACGACTCCGAGAGCTGCTTGTCATTGGAAAAGTAAGGGACCTACTTCCGAAAAAAGGAATCCGCCCGGTCTCCGCCTTGGCGACGACGCTCGGTCCGCCGAGATAAACAACCGGAAGTGCGTCGAAGAAGCTCGAGTGCGGAGCTAGGGCTAACACTGGGGCATCCTTCGTTTCAGCCTTACGACCTTTCACCTTCAGATGATGGAATCCCCCGCAGATGAACAACGCTCGGATCATCCAGCAGATCACGATTCTCATGTCTCTGTTTTTATTTTTCAAGCGTTTAAAAAGTACTATTTTAGCAGTCCGCTGCTTCAATTTTTTTGATTTTCAGTGTGTTCTTTTTTTCGTGGATTACAGGGCGTCCCAAAATACGAGGCAGAATTGAAGTCGTTGATTTGAATTCTTTAATTGATC
Source organism: Cerceris rybyensis (assembly GCA_910591515.1). Classification (NCBI taxonomy): domain Eukaryota; kingdom Metazoa; phylum Arthropoda; class Insecta; order Hymenoptera; family Crabronidae; genus Cerceris; species Cerceris rybyensis. Next base: position 16,807,747 of record OU342790.1, read on the forward strand.
TTAACTATTTAATTAATAAAGTATTTTGGTATGAAATCATCGATATATATGTTATGGTGTTTATAGGGCATGCGATTGACGGTCGAATATCGTTATACTCATTAACTCCTTGCATAAAGATCTCTTTCGTGACCGAACATGCAATAACCCAGAATTAATTGTTGGAATAACAATCTAGCACTGAATTCCGATATATCGGTATATTAATAGCATAGAACTAATTTCAACCTCTCCTGACCTACTGATATTGTCAATTTAATAGTTTTTGAAAAAGTTAAGAGTTTTCTACTCCATTTATCGCGTCACGCGTGCCATACGTCATCGTAAGGCAAGGGGTTAACGGAAGATTATTTGTAATGTAAAAAATAAGTGAAATATGAAGAAGAAAATTTAGTAGTGTAGGATGCATTTTATAGAAAACGATATTTAGAAGATGTATGTGTACGGTATTTGTATATAGTCGTTGATCTTCGAGAGCATATATACATCTTTCACGGAAAAAGGGTTAAAATGGAGGAAAAAGTCGATATTGAAGAGGGTATTATGTTTGTGTAACAATTCATTTTTCCTCTGAACTTTCCTGCTGGATTCTGAATTATAAAGAATGTATTTAAGTATGTCAATGTATTACGCGAGGTAAATTTCCCCAAGGAAATTCCACTGAAAGAAATTCCATCGGATGTATATCAAAGTTCTATTACTATTATTTTTCTTTGCATGTCTATCCATTATTGTTTCAGGTTGTTCTTCTTGGAAATACAGTTTCGCATGATCCAATTGTATTTTACAGTAATTATGACTCTTTGTTCTTCTGAACTCATTGTTTTTTTGAGTAGCCTATATCTTGGGACGCACTGCTTGTCAACTTTTGTTGAAACTTTCAGTTTAAATTTCAAGCGTGATTTTATCTATATTCAATCGCATATAGCGATATTGGATAACATTAATCAAGAAGTTACACTTTTGAGTTGCCAAAATTTATTCAACAATGGACTAATATCCAATTAAGTCAGAAATTAAAAAATTATTTTCAACTAACAGCAAGGACTTTGGACGAAAAGAAAACGATTCCATCCATGATACATTATGCTTTTAAGGTAGAATTTAAACAGAACTTCTCAATCGCATAAACATGGTGAACAACAATACATTAAAACTATGCGTGACATCGAAATGGTTTGACAATTAGCTTTCTAACATTCCAAGAATATTTATCATTATAAACATCAATCTACCATGCGCTAATTTCTAAACATACAATGCAATTTTACCACTAATTTCTGTTAAAGAAAATTAATAAAATATATTACAATTGGCTACCAATAATAAAATGTATTTGTTTGTGGGATAAACAGCGATACCTGGCACATGTTACATATACTTGATTCTTATAGATTACACGTCAGTTGAAACACGTTGTCAAATTATTTATTACAAACCGAAGAACTAGATTCTGACGGTGCCACGTGTAAGAAATTGATTATCGTATGAATAATCAAAGCCTTCGGGACTACCCTTGTGTTCTATGGAATTGTAATGCAAAAAAGAAAACTTTTCTTCTTCTCCGCTTGTCCGTTGGCTCTTTAAATTATTCATCAAGGTTACTGTTCCAACAATAAGTTACGTTACAACCGGACTTGTATACTCGTGCAATAATTTACACGAAATGGTATAAGCAAGAATAGCATATGTTTCTAATCGACTTATTGCTTTTTTCCTGCGATAAGATGCATTCTCTCTTCACTGAAGAAATGTTATAGAAAATAAATAATATCTGTATTTATGTTAACCCTCTAAAGTCCGAATTATTTGTGGTATTCGAAGATCACGTTTCACCATAGTATAACTAGAAAATGATAAAAGTACTATTTTAAATAATCAATTGCAAATTGCATGAATTTTCACGAGCTAAATTATAATATTTGGCAAAGTTGAAAATTTGACTTTGAAGAATAGGATCTTAGATGTGTATTGGGTTACATTAAAGTTACAAGGGTCCATAGAGGGTTAATTTTTGTTGGTGTTTTTCGTTTTTAACTGATATGTAATTATTTCATCTACTGCTATAGGTCTGCCCCCAATTACTGATGCTGCAATTAGGAATTAATAATTTAGAATATATTCTCTTAGAAATGACAGAAAAAGTTTCGAATTTGAATGCACTGATTGCAGAGTCAAAACCATCATCTTCTTCTCCACCATAATCTCTAAAATTCTTTTTTTTTCTATCAACATATGTTGCAGAACTTTAAATCTTTTCTCTTACAAGGAGAACGCAAGGCCTTCGGGTCACCGATTTTATTGAAATTTTACATACTCGTAGAGTAAGTCGTTCTGATTAAGAATATACCCTATTATAGGGGCAGACGGTCAATAGTTTTTAAGATATTTGTAATCAAAGTTTCATTGGCATTTTTATAAAGTCCTGTAGGACGCAACTGAATATTTTCTTAACATGTTTTAAATATCTATTTTATATCTCCTGAATATTTTCTAAATATTTATTTTATATCTCCTGAATATTTTCTTTAAATTTTTTAAATATCTAGTTTATATCTGAAACTTTAATTAACTATTACATTTTTATTCTAAAAATGAAACTTTAATCATAAATATCTTAAAAACTATTGACCGTCTGCCTCTATAATAGGCTATATTCTTAATCAGAACGACTTACTCTAGAAGTATATAAAATTTCAATAAAATTGGTGACCCGAAGGCCTTGCGTTCTCCTTGTTAATAAAAATCGTATTGCTGGTATTAGCATGCAAAGCGGAGCATGAAGAAGAACGCGAAATTCTACCTGGAGCAATGCAATTGTTGAAATAACTTAGCACCTGTTCACATAGCTTATTCGAGGCGATCAATTTCATAGGATTTTTTTCCAAGCGAAAACTTTTACACAAATATTTACAGGTTTGATTTTTTTTTTCGTCTACGTTATCTGCAAACTATAAAATTATAATATTTATGTATTTTAAAAAAACGCAGTAATTTTCAGCCGTCGTCGCTGATACGACAAAAAGGGAATTTTTTATTATATTGATCGGTGAAAGATATTTCTATAAAGTTTTGAATCGTACTACTCTCGAGCATCCGTCGTTGAAGCACGGATGAACTCGAATTACCTGTTCTACCGATACTTTCTCCTTTTTCTACTGTAACTTCGTTCGTTAGCTTTTTGCGATCATTAATGCACTCGTATCATGAGCATTCTGAGTAATTTTGCCCTCACATTCGTTGCACTATATTTAATACAGTTTCTTTCAACTTCTCTGTATCTGCGTTTGAGTAGAAATATTTCAAACCGATCTCTAATCTTTTTATAATTTCTTAAATTATAGTAAATAAGTCGTATCTACCTATTTATCAAAAAAGAAAATTGAAAAATAAAACAGTGTTGAATTATGCGTAAAAGAAAGTGGAACTTTGAGCTATTGCTGGTTTCAAATATTTTGCGTGAATGAAAAATGGTACAGATAATATTAAAACTTCTTGTCCTAATGTAACTCATGTTCAAATTGGATATTCACTTTGAATACTTTTTCTTAATTTTCTTAGCGATATTTGACGTAGTTTATTTCACCATTTCCCTTTTTATGCGCCAGGACATTCCATGATCAAATAACGGCACATTAAGTAAAAGATTCGCTAGTATCATTTATAAAATAAATTATATAAAAGAATTGTCTGTATGTGTTTTCGATAAAAAGAAATTTCTGCGTTGTCCGTTTCACCAATACAAGACAAGTATGCAAAATAGCCACATAAAAAGAACAATAACCGCAATTATGCTAAATACAAATAAAGATATGATCGTAATCCACTCACAAGCTAACAAAACATCAATAATGTGTAGTACATCTACATATATACAGTCGAAATATGAAAGACATAAAAGCTTTATACAGCATGCTGCGACCGATTTTTAACACTAGAACTACCAAACCAGTCAAAATGACTGGTACACAATTTTTTCAAAAAATTCTCCAAGTTTATGTAAGAGTCATAGAATAAATATTCTACGTCTATATCAATAACCATAAATGACCCAATCGATCAAATTTTCCGCCGCTTGATTCCCCCTTTTTCAAAGTACTTACTAACTTCATTTATTAAAATATGTTGGATTTGACGCCGGTAGTTCTAGTGTTAACTAATTAGCATTCGCAAAAGCCTACTTAAAATTCCTTCCCAAACGTTTCAACGTCGACAAATTATTCTGTGCAAATTACTTTATACAAGTGTAACAAATTAATTTCTCCTCTCAAACTCAATCCCCTCAAAGTCCTCATTACCCAGAAGTGAAGATATATTTGCAAATTAACATTCGATTGTTTCAACAATTCTCCCAAAACACGAGAGACAAACGATATTCATTCTTATCGACTTTGTGTCTTCAGAAAGCACTTTAACAAAAGGGCATTTCCCGCCGCAATGATTTTCAACAATTTCAAGAGACAAGCCATTCCTGTCTCAAGTGCTTGCGAGAACGGCTCAAAGCTCTTGATGTACGTTAATGGAAAGCAACACAGACGGAAGCATCCCCCAAAAGGGACAAGATAATGCATAGTAGTTGGTAAAATAGACAGTGGTGTATCCTTGTGATAACTTACCGCCTCCATCCTGTCAGCGGAGCACGACGGAGATCTTCTTCGGACAATCCATGGAGGCCCAAGCAAGCCAAGAGCCAAGCCATTATCACCAGAGCCGTAATTACAGCGAGTCTGAACGGCAAAAGAGCTACTGTCAGGAATGCCGTCTGAAACACGAAGGATTTCCGCTTCAACGATTGCCAACGAGGTACTTCTTTCAGAATCGTTAAGCCATATATGAAGATACTCTGGGAGGTTTTCAGTTTTCAATGATTTTGTATCGTAAACTACTTTGTATCTGAAAATGATGGCCTCTGTAAGTATGTTTCTTTGCGGTGAACAATCTTCTTCAACATTTTTTGAAAAAGTAGCATGGTGTACTATTTTCGGAACTGTTAAGCCGTGTGGGAAGATAACTGAGAGGTTTTCAGTTTTTAATGGTTTTGTATAGTTAAACTACTTTGTATCTGAAAATGATGGCCTCTGTAAGTATGTTTCTCTGCGGTGAACAATCTTCTTCAACATTTTTTGAAAAAGTAGCATGGTGTACTATTTTCGGAACTGTTAAGCCGCGTGTGAAGATATCTGAGAGGTTTTCAGTTTTTAATGTTTTTCTATCGTAAAACTTCATTGTACTAAAAAATGATGGCCTGGGTAAGTATGTTCTTTTGAGATGAATTATATTCTCCAAGATTTTTTGAAGTAGTACATAGTACGGGGTACTAGTTTGAAAATCGGTAAGCCATGTATGAAGATAATTGGGAGATTTTCAGTTTTCAATGATTTTGTATTGTAAAACTACTTTGTATATGAAAATGATGGCCTCGGCAAGTATATTTCTCTGCGGTGAACAATCTTCTTCAACATTTTTTGAAAATGTAGCATGGTGTACTATTTTCGGAATCGTTAAGCCGTATGTGAAGATAACTGAGAGGTTTTCGGCTTTTAATGTTTTTCTATCGTAAAACTTCATTGTACTAAAAAATGATGGCTTGGGTAAGTATGTTCTTTTGAGATGAATAATATTCTCCAAGATTTTTTGAAGTAGTACATAGTACGGGGTACTAGTTTGAAAATCGGTAAGCCATGTATGAAGATAACTGGGAGATTTTCAGTTTTCAATGATTTTGTATCGTAAAACTACTTTGTATCTGAAAATGATGGCCTCGGCAAGTATGTTTCTCTGCTATGAACAATCGTTCTCCAAGATTTTTTAAGGAAGTAGTGCGAGGTTCTTTATCTACGAGAATTGTTAAATCTTATGCAAAGTTGACTGCAAGGTTTTCAATCTTCAACGATTTGATATAATAAATTTACATTTTACTGAAAAATAATAGCCTCGAAAAGGATGTTTCTCTGCAATGAACAATGTTCGCGTAGATTTTTTGAAGAAGTAGCACGGGGCACTACTTTCAAAATCGTTGAGCCATGCATGAAGATAACTGGATGGTTTTCAGTCTTCAATGATTTCATATCGTAAAACTATTTTGTACTCAAAACGGTAAGCACAGTGAGTGTGTTTTTCCACGAATAATGTACTTTTTACTAGACTTTACAAAGAATTTATACGAAGTAGCCCTACTACTGGAATCATGAAGCCTTATGCAAGGACGACCCTGAGGTTCTCACCGTGCGATGTTTTGGTATAGCAAAATTGTTCTGTCTTAACTTAATGAGAAGACTTTTGCCTATATTGAAAAATGTACTGTATATTCAACCTTTAACACTAGAAATACCGAACCAGTCAAAATGACTGGTACACAATTTTTTCAAAAAATTCTCCAAGTTTATATAAGAGTCATAGAGTAAATATTCTATGTCTATATAATTAAATATAAATCAGCCAATCGGTCAAGTTTTCTATCGCTTGATTCCCTCTTTTTCAAAGTACTTATTTAATGTATTGAAATATGATAGATTTAACGCCGGCAGTTCTAGTGTTAACATTGCTAATTTCTAATCGCATTTATTCTACCGTCAGATTAATTAACGTTTATTCTAAATTTAAAAATAAAAATTCGCTTGAAATGTATAAAATACAAAAGCTAACATACAAAAGATACTATGTAAATTAAAAATAACAATCGCGTGTTTTCTTTATCAGAAGCCGTAGAAGATGTTCGTGTCTCATTTGGTGGATGTTAACGGTGGCGAATCGAGTGAAGGGATCGGGAAGTGTGTCTCGATGAAACGAACGATACCTCTGTCAGCAGATTTCCCCGTTTTTGTACTTTAATTAAAAGTTACTATACGTACTTGTCGGTACTCGTGCTGGTAATTTGTTTCGCGCTACATTCGATACCCTTTCGTTGCTTTTTTGAAGTACGGTACAATAACCTCGAGTTCTTATTGTTGACCTCAAATTTGCTTAACCTCCTTTTTATCGACCTCCACCTTTTTCACTGGTTTATTAAAAGCCCCCGTTACATCGAGCACCTGCCTAAATTAATATATCAAGGATTTCTACTTGGGCGAAAAAAAATATTTACTTTCTTCATTGCTGTACATTCGCTTTGCTCTCGGCAAAGAATGTAGTTCAGGAGAGTAACAGAATAAGATACATTTTTGCAGTTATCTACATAATTTCAGCGATAAAAAAGTCATCCTGTTTATGTAATTATTCATGACGAGCTGACAAAGAGTTAAAGTTTCCTTAATTACTTCACGCTCACGTAATATCTTTTTTTTTAACCTGTCTTCACGTAAATTACTGTTAAATATTCTATAGCACATGCAGATAATTATGAAAGTGGTTTAAGTTGAAAATTTTTTAAATCGTATTTATCACTTATTTTGAGTTGTTTTGATATGCATTGCAATATGATGGAGTTATTTTTGTAGAAAAAGTAACAAATTTGACTGTACTATTGCTACTTATACTTCTATTACTTTACCAATGTTGATAGATGTGTCATTGTGCAAATCATTTAATGTAAACCCGGAAATAACAGCCAAAATATGTCGAAATAAAGAATAAATGGGTAAGCAACTATCATAATTACTAGCATATGTAAAATGACTTATTAAATAAATATGATATACTGTGATTCCCTTGAACTTTTAAATGATATACATATATGTTAATACTGAACCCGTTGACAATTAACATAGTATATTTAAAAATGTCAAGTAAATACATCGGAAGAAAAGAAATGAAGGAGGCAAAAAGGTTGGTAGACTTAATAGCTCGCAGTCTACAAGATGAATGTAGAAAATGAAAAATGTAACAACGCTACGAATTTCAGGAATATTTACACAAAGTTAAGAACAAGACATTTTTACCATCTTGGTGGTTTTAATATTGTTACGAATTATCGTAACGAAATTGTCTCCCCTATATATTTAATATCGATTACGAGAATGTTCAAATGTTTAGATATTGATTTAACATTGTATATTGAGTTGTCTTCGTACAAGAAGTTCGGATTGATTAAATTAGAGACATTATTTTATAATAGCTGATTATTTAATTATGAAGCGCCGTTACAATATTAAATAGATATGTGTAAAAAATGCAATAATGCCATAAATTGTAAATGTAATTAGTGTCCCGTAGAGCACCTCTAACAAAGGGTATCCGTCGCACCATAGGAGGTCCTGTTCTACTAGTTAAATGCGTGCGTAATTATGAACTAATAAGCTGACAGGTTATTTGCATAAATATTAATTTCACCGTATTACTTCCACCTTCAGAATTGTACATACATATGCAACGATACTATATTACAAAGTCTACAATTTTATACCACTATGATCATTCAATTATGAATGACTTCCAGAATAACAATCAGTGAGAATTGTATTAATTTTCCTAAAAATCTTATCAAACGACGTAATCAAAACTATTAAAAAGTCGAAGGAAATAGAGCACAGTAGTAATCATTATTTGACATGTGAAAGAAACTTTCTTTTCTCCTTGCCTCGAAGTTTCTTCGTCCTTCTGTGGGCCAACCATCACAACTTTTATCACTCAATTATGAATGTCTTCCAGAATAACCACCAGTGAAAATTGTATTAGTTTTCCTAAAAATCTTATCCAACGAGATAATTAAAAATATTAAGAAGTCGAAGGAAATAGAGCACAGTAGTAATTATTATTTGGCATACGAAAGAAACTTTCTTTTCTCCTTGCCTCGAAATTTCGTCGTCCTTCTGTGGGCCAACCATCGCAACTTTTATCACTCAATTATAAATAACTTTCAGGATAACCACACGTGAAAATTATATAAATTTTCCTAAAAGTCGTACCGAACAACGTAATTAAAAGTATGAAGAAGTAAGTCGAAAGAAATAAAGTATAATGGTAATCGTTAGTTGTCATATGAATGAAACTTTCTTCTCTCCTTGCCTCGAAGTTCCTTCGTCCTTCTGTGAGCCAACCATCACAACTTTTATCACTCAATTATGAATGTCTTCCAGAATAACCACCAGTGAAAATTGTATTAGTTTTCCTACAAATCTTATCCAACGAGATAATTAAAAATATTAAGAAGTCGAAGGAAATAGAGCACAGTAATCATTATTTCTCATATGAAAGAAATTTTCTTTTCTCCTTGCCTCGAAGTTCCTTCATCCTTTTGTGGGCCAACCATCGCAACTTTTATCACTCAATTATGAATGTCTTCCAGAATAACCACACGTGAAAATTATATTAATTTTCCTAAAAGTCGTATCGAAAAAAGTAATTAAAAGTATTAAAAAGTAAGTCGAAAGAAATAAAGTATAGTGGTAATCATTATTTGGCATATGAATGAAACTTTCTTTTCTCCTTGCCTCGAAGTTTCTTCATCCTTTTGTGGGCCAACCATCGCAACTTTTATCAGTCAATTATGAATGACTCCCAGAATAACCACACGTGAAAATTATATTAATTTTCCTAAAAGTCGTATCGAAAAAAGTAATTAAAAGTATTAAAAAGTAAGTCGAAAGAAATAAAGTATAGTGGTAATCGTTAGTTGTCATATGAATGAAACTTTCTTTTCTCCTTGCCTCGAAATTCCTTCGTCCTTCTGTGGGCCAAGGTTACGAGCGTAGAAAGGACAGATGTCGCGATCCAAGAGGATCCCAAGGAGAGGCGGAAGGTTGGAAGCAAAGAGAGAGAAAAAAAGGCCAGTACCGTTCTTTCGTTCCGTTAGCCTTCGCACCACCTGTTCGTTTCGTGGCGTTTGTACGAAATACGTAACTATGTGTGCGTAACTTTCTTGCGTGTGACTTTCAAGATCGAGGTTGCCGAACGAGCAACTCTTTCGATATTCCATGCCCTATATGGCCTTCCGTACTTTCGTTGGCTCGCCAGTTTTCTTGGCGTTTCCAATGCCTTTACGGCCGAACGGACTTCCGCGAAGAAACGGGAGGACTTCCGGTTTTGTTCAACGACCTGCTGTTTTAGCACTAAAACTACGGGGGTGGTAAAAATAACCAGATCTCAATTTTATGGAAATATTTCGGTATTTCAGAGGACAGCTATACAGTAAACATTCCAATTTTCACTTATTAAATTACTTAACCCCTTAGCCTACAACAATGTGTGACACTCGTGCCGTGGTAATGGAATAGGAAATTTTGTAGGTTTTCAAAACTATTAAATTGAAAATATCAATCGATAAAAAAACGGTCAAATTATTGTTATAACCAGACTGTGGATTTTTATGCATTTATGACAAATTAAATACGGCTAAAATATACAAAAAGGACATAATATAAAAATATATCTAAAATATCCAAAGTATGGTATTTGTTGTAATATTTATTGAGTGCAATAAATCCCTAGAAACAGTTTCCTGTCTCACCTGCATTTGTGAAGCTCGAAATTTGCATAAACATCCGCAGTCTAGTTATAACATTATAATTGTGCTCAGATATATGAAATATCAGAAATTAGGGGGAACTTTTGATTTTAAAAATTAATTCTGAGTTATTGCACTCGAGGTGACAAGAGAAATTGTAGGTCAAGGGTTTAAGTGATTATCTTGATTACTTTTTGTTATTTCCAAAGTGCTTATTGAGTATATCGAAATACATATAATAGAACGTCGATAGTTAGTACTTTGGAAAAGTTTCGTATGCAACAGGATTGCGTGTCGCTTTATAATTATTACGATCAATATATAGTCAGCGACCTTTTAATAAAGATAAAGTAAAAGTTGACTAACTCGGGGAAAGAAATTTATGAGCGAAGATTCCAACGAATGGATTTTCCTATTTTTAAACATCAATACTTTTTCAAAGTTTGCTGCACGCTATTGCGATAGAATCAATTCCATGTTGTGGTCAATGGGAAGTTGTGAGATATTTAACCCCTTCGGACTCTGTGCACATTATAATGTACATACATAATACTTTTCGTGCTATATTTTATTACGTATAGGTTTAAATTTAGTTTCAACACCTAATGAATTTTATTTTTTTATAGAAATATTTCTCAGGATCTCTTTAATGTTACAAATTTTGGGTAATGACCATATGTCCATTAAAATGTACATTTACAAATTATAAATAAATAAATATTATGTTAATTTTATATTTAAGTTAATTTAAATATTAAGAATTAAGTTAATTTTAGTATAAAAATAATTTTTTCTTCAACGAAAAAAAATTCGGGACCGAAGGGGTTAAAATCTGAATGTATAGTTATTTGCGTTGGAGTAGAAAATTTGAGAAGTAATAGCGTACAACTCAAATAATTTTCTGCCTGCTTGTGCTCAAAAATATTAAGGATACCGGAAAAGAATGTAATTTTTTTTTTAAATGTAAGATGCGAATACTTATTCGTATTTCATTTACAAATACCAACCTAAAATATAATTTCTACGATTTGATATAATCTTTTTCCATCTATCTGGCAAAGTTTTAATACCTCGCTCATAAAATTTACTGGGTCTTGATTCAAGATATTCAATGAGTTCTTTTTTCACGTCGTCGTGTGTTCGAAAAAAATGACATTCTTCTCCGGTACTCTTAATACTTTGACTTTTTAGGTAAAAGTGTATGTGTGACTTTAAAAATCGAGGTTACGACCGAGTACCTCTGTGGAGATTAATATTCTATCTTTCATGAGTATCGTTTCATTTCACATTCCAATGCCTCGCGGAACATTCCTGAAATACTAACCGATTTAATAATCTACCTAAAATTTAGAAAATTTATTAAATTTCTATCATCCGTATTTGAGAATATTTCATCATATTCAGAAACGTTCGAGAAGAATCCACATTCATTCGTTATTAGCATTATTCTACGTTATAAATTTGTTGGAAATTGGATTTAACTGAATTCGAAGTAATATAACATAGTAGTGGAAACCTCTTTTTGGCGGGAAAATCGAAGAGCCGATAACCCAATAAAAAAATAACGGGAACCAATAATAACAAAACTACGGCCTGCTACAGCCGTAACCTTAAAACCTCAATTTATTGCTTTAAAAATTAACTTATAGGGTAGAATTTAATTTTTACACAGATCAAAATCGAAGAAACTTGTTTTGGAAGAAAAATATCAATTAAAAGTTTAATCATTGAATATCTACCGCTCTAACTTAATTTTCAAGTTTTCATTTGGAAAAAGAACATCAGACAACACAATCCATCATAGTTAGAAGCGAAAGTATTACTAAAGCGATCTCATAAGTGTAGTTAAACAGCTGGAATCTCGTGAAAGTGACACCGAACACGGATGTGCCTTCAATGCAAATCTTTAGTTTCAACGTCGGAAGAATTAACCAACAATTAGCGACAGACATCGATCGAAAGATGATTTATCTGTAAATCTTTTTTCAAAACGATTCCTCGACTGACAGTTCGATCGTAAATTAACATTTAACACACATCAATCTCAGTGAGGAGACATTAACTTGACTTTCGATCGAATTAAAATTAGGTCTGATACAGAAAAATTGATTTTTTGTTACATTTTTTACTTGTTATCGAGATGAATTTCGAATATAAAAATCGAGGTTACGATCCACGAGATTCATCGATGCTCGTCCTCGTTGAGTTTTGTCTGACCTTCTTTCCCGCGAAAAATCGGGTCGCCTAACGAGAGGTTCATTTTGCGATTTCGCAACTGGCATTCTCCGAGAGAAACGACGATTTGTGTTCTCATCAATAAAATCTAAATTTGTGGTGTCATTGTTGGATGTTGATGTTTGAAAATAATAATCGTCGCTCTTCGAAACCGAACTATAATTATTCTTTCACAGGTGGCCTGTAATTTACAAAGACTATGTACAAAGTAAAAGTTGCTTTTATGGGAGAGAGTGCAACGTAAATCTTAGATGCCAAGAATGTTGCACTTTCGATTCGAACGAGGCCCGAGGTGCTTGCAAGTTCAGGAAATAAAACAATTTGTTATGATTGCTTTGAGATTGAGGCGATGAATCGTTCGTCGACGGATACAATTTCTAATTTCCAATCGGATAGCAATTTCCGTCACTAGATTTTCGGGAAATTTCGAGCTCGCGTTGGTGAACTGATTCAAATTGTGAGGGCAATTTTAACATTCGATTTTTTTTTTATTAAATTCGATGTCAATTTAACCCTTTGAGGACTAGCGACGCATATATGTGATTTGACAAAAAATCTAGTTATGATTTAATGCCGCATGTCTACACGATTAGAGTTGAAAAATTGAAACAGTTTGAAATATGATTACACAAATAGTAACGTAATTTGTATATACTAACAGCCTAATTTTCTGATAACAAGGTGGCTCTGGATCGCCGAATAAGTGATTACCCCTTAACCTCTTGCCCTTCCTGCCATTTCTTTTGCGACGGCGAGCACAATAACTCAGAATTATTTCCTAAAATAAGAATTTCTCATTGATTTTTGATACATCGTCTAAACTTTAACTGAATGATGTATTGATAGTATAGAAATAATTTGACCCTCACATGACCAACTGATATTTTCAATTTAAGTTTTTGAAAGACTTCAAAATTTCCTATGCCATTTACCACATCACGAGCGTCACACGTTGTGTGCTGAGGAGTTCATTTTCAAAAATATCTCCGTCCACAAAGCGTTAAAAATTGCTTTAATTCTTCTAATAGACAATGTGGTTTATGAGAATTACGTAAGTGTTGTAAGTCAACGGGAATTATATTCTTTTGAAAACAACGACAATATTCGAGTGACAAATGTATAGTTTAAGTTCTTCTTTCACTTACTCGAATCGATGACTGTTACGTTATCATCGCAGCTGATAAAACATTTAGCGTCAGCTATTGAAGGATTTTTTCCCGAAATAATTTATACCGTCGAAAGCAGTCGACCATTTGAAGAGACTTTAATATTCAAAAAATTCTTCGTTCTTCGTAAATGAAGGGAAGGAAGATTTTTGTTGTCACACTTGTGAAAACATTAGAAGAGATAACAGGGAATGATAACGCTAGATTTCCATCCAAAAAATACTGTCGAAAGGAAATATCTGTTAGGGAAACCTCATTCATTTTATTCAAATAACATTTCTAGAATATTCTAAAATTGATGGCTTCAACTCCCTGGTTGTAGGCACTAAATTGAAACTCTTAATCCAATTTTGAAAAATCATTAAAAAAAATGTTCTCTCCTGAATTTTTATTCTTCATACTACCATAATTTAAAGATCATCACCAGTGAATCCAAACATTCATTTTCTACATTCTCTAAATTAATTTGACCCACTTAGTATAAAAATTGTTGATCGCCTATTAAATAATTTTCTTGATTGTACATTTATCAAAGTTAATTAATATAAATTATTAGGTGTACAAATTAATTCTCGGCCCCCAGATTTCATCGACCACAAAACCTATTCAGATTAGAATTTTTCCAAATTTGAATAGTCATTCTAAAGCGCCATTTGTTAGCTTTAAAATAAGATATATCGCATGACTCTACTCCAGACATAACGTGAAAAATCATGTGTAGAAGCGATGTCGTTCGATAAGCAAAATTTAAGGCACTGTCTTCTTTTCGCGTTTCAAATAACAAAAAGAAACGCTACAGAGGCGAAAGAAATGATTTGTTCGATTTTGATTTTTTCAAATAACCACCTATTTCGATCCCTATAACACCACCTAACTGATTCTCAATTCAAGTAAGTTGAACAGGTGTATAAATGCCCCAATGATTTCATTGATGTGAACCACTCCCGAGTCGAAAATTTTAAGCCCAAAATTCTCCTAAATTACCAAATAACTTAGAATATTTAAGCTGAATATGGAAAAATATGTTACGTATAAAAGAATGCGAATTTTAATTCCACAATCGCTCTAAACTTGTTACTTTTTGCCAGTTTTGCCTAGTTTAGGATCAATTTGGACTCCATACAACCCAAAATAATCCTCAGCATTCTATAACGAGGAATTTTAGAATTGGATTGGAATTGGAGTGGAATGATCTAGGTCCAAAAAAATTCTCAATATACTAAAAATTAACTTGATTTTAGGAGATTTAGAATTTATATGGAATAAAATGATAATTTAATTCCTACTTGCTCCTGAAAGCCCTATTTTTAGAATATGAGTCGACAGACTTGAAACTTCTGAAATATTTTTAGGGAATGTCAGATTAAATTGGAATAAAAATTTTACCTGATCAGTCCATATAACTCCTAAAAATCATATTTACAGGACTTTGAGGCGCGTAGACACAATAGTTGAGGATTTTGAGGTTCAAAATGGTATACATAATTAAGCGGCAAATGAGAAATCAAAAGAATCTAGGATTTGAAGTTTCTTTTTAGGCTGGACTTTTCGACTCGGGCTATCATTTTTCCGATCTGGAATCCGACAATTACCCGAGAGATGGCAAAAACGTATAGAAAATGAAGAAGATTATGTTTAATATTGAATTTATATCAACATTGTTATAAATAAATGTCAAAGTTAGTCAAAAAAGGCCCGAGAATTAATTTGTACACCTAATATATCGTTCCGTTAAGTTTTCCACTCCTCCTCGATCCAAACAATAAAAACAAATGACAAGACCTAAGTAAATGGATCTCAACTATTATTATTCTCTTCGCACATGTGCTCATTCATTTTCCTTGTCACTCTGCATAATGAATATCAAATGATTCTAATTTTCACGGTAGTCGCCCTGTCATATGGTGCGAAACATTGAAAAATTCCCTAACACATGCATTTACACCGTGAGTCGCGTGACAAATGCAGATATAATCGTAGTTAGTATGCCCGACAATGTGCAACGAACACGTAACATTTCGTTCACAAGTTCGCAATGAACCTCTCAATGTCGAGTCGCGTTGTTCACGGAATTCGTCTGAGGTCGTTCATTGAGTATTACCTCATGCCGTGTATGTCGTACGAGGCAAAACTTTGCAAACGATCCGTGAATTTATTCTTGCATGCATAACAGTGGTAGGATGGGAATTAATGAACTCACCGGCTGTCCGAGTTGACGCTAGTAAATTGTGTCAAGGCGCTCCAGAACGAGGAAGAACAAGAAGACGGGTGATTTGGACGTGAGAGTTTTCGGAGCACGGATACGTTATAGACCTATTAACTTGGAGGAGATCACGCCCGGATGTTTTTTTATGAGGTCAATCTTTTTCCATGGACGAAAAGAATGTCTTTTAATACTGCATCTGCTTTACGCGCTTATTATTAGGTCATTAACACGTTGCCGCACACTTTTAACACTAGATTTACCAGCGTGAAATCTACTATATTTAAATATGTTAAATATGTACCTCAAAGCAAGGAAAATTAAGATGCGGAAGAGATGATAGATTCGGTAATTTATGTTTTATACGATGGACGAAGAATATTTATTCTACGGCTCTCTCATGAACCCGTAGAATTTTTGGAAAAAATTGTGCACCAGTCATATTGACTGGTTTGGTAAATCTAGTGTTAATTTGACGAAAGTGCTCAGAAACAGACACGAAAATATTTCGAATTTTTAAAGCATGAAAAATCGCACAAAAAAAAACAATTGATATGTTATCTGGAATGTTACATCTTTTTTTCGATGTATTACTGAATAATTAACACGTTGACTGCCATGGGGGTCACCGGTGACCGGCGCTATTGAATTCAATGAAATTTCGTATCACTTTTAAATTGCAATATTTGTAAATTTTCTAAAATATTGAATATTAAAATATTGGCGTCAAAAAGTCAAAAGTCTGCCAAATATTTATCTATCTATATCTTTAAAGTTTCTACTTTACAGAGATGTGAATTTAATAGAAAAATTGTCACTACAGTTAGAAATAATGAAACTGGCGATATGCCGGTGGCGTTCAACGTGTTAACAAATATATGCATTAGTACAAAAATGTGCAGTACGGCTATAGCCGTCATTTGCGGCAACGTGTTAAGTATGAAACGTCCGATTTGAAACTAAAAGTTTGGTTTATTATCTCTTGGTCAAAAAGTACCATAATTAATCAGAATATATCATAATATTGTGGGAATGGTAACAACAAATCTTGCTGCTAATTCGCGCGTCGTTTCAGATGGCTTCGTTTCAGTTAATCGTCATCCACCTTACTTTCAGGCCGATCGCATGATTTATTTTGAAGATCAAAATCTCCAGATCGGAAATTTTCAAATCATCGACGTACTGTACGTTCATTAGCCACATCCTTGCCAAATACTTCGTTAACATGTCGACTTGTCTGTGCTACATTCCCGAGTCGAAATTTTCAGATCTGCAGTAGATTTGCAAGGATCTGTAGACACAATTATTATCTGTACCACGTCTGTACTAGATATTCACTCAATAATTACATTTTTTAGGGCTTAACATACGCTTGCACCAGAACTATGATGTTTACGTTCGTTTGCACTGTATCTGTAGCGGAAGCTGTAACGGAATATTAAAATTTGCAGACATGCTGCAAATCCAGTACAAACGCGCAACAAGAGCTATACGTATGATTTTTATATCTTATGCGGTTGTACTGCTGGCCTTTTTCTAATGTGCTGCAAATGCATTTGTTCACGTTGCAAATATAGTGCAGAAGTAGTACAAATTTTCGATGCAAACGCAGTACAAACACAGTACGGTCGTCTAAAATTGTATCTAATATTTCGACTCGGGTTAGTTCTACGACGGAACTCATACTCGAAAATAACACGAATTTTTGTCCTATCCATGGCTTACAATATTTAACCTCCACAGGACAATACGACAGATTATTAAAAATAAAAGAGTGCGTCTGAAAGCCAGATAGCGTTCTTTCTCAATGCAAAAAAACAAAGGACGGATGATGTGAAATATCGGAGATATCAAGCATCAAACTTGACGCTTTAGGTAATCGGACATTTCATACTTAATGACCTAATAGTATCGTTTTTACTTTATAATCTTCTTATTTAATTACTGTGCTGATTTCGTCTGGGACCTACATTAAATAGGTGGATCCCAAATTGCCGATTGTCATCTTTGTATGACACGTGGAAGTGTTTGTAAATTTTTAATTACATCTAGATTCAAATTTTTCCAACTTTAACACTAGATTTACGGAGCCAATTTGGCTCATTCAAAATTCGACTACTATATATATAATATATTGGTTGGTTAAATTTTTAATAGTAAATCCTTCATTTAAATTCATTTGGAACTATTTTCTTTGCAAACAACTTCAATTTTCTTGTATGGGTTAAATTGGTTCACTTCAGAAAAATAGGTGTATAGACATCCGTAAATCTAGTGTTAAAATCCAGATCTAAAGAAATAGTCATTGCCTTCCTCGGATTTTAGTAGAAATTCAAGCGTAATTGAAAATCATTTCGAATGGCACAAAGACAAAAATGTTGGGCTTCTAAATGTTAACTCTCTGTGGCTGTACCTCGATTAGAACTGACCGAATTATCTGTTACATGAATTTTTTATGGAGTTAATTTCAACTTAAACACAATGATTTCCTATCTTCATCTAAATATTCTTTGATAATTATTACTGCTATCTTTGAATTGCAGTAACAGTAAAAGATTAAAAGTACAAATTCTTTTACATAAATTATTTTACATAAACATATCATGAAAGTAGCATTGTATCTAAGCTTTTATACAACATTTGCGAAATATTTGTTAAAAACTTTATAAAACGACATCAAAGAAATACATAAACCCATGGAACATCAAGGAATAAGTATAAATCGCAACAGTTATATGTTATATGCTGCAAAAAACAATGCTCGACCTTCTTCGTAGGACCCAACATCCCTAACAGTTCGCTCGGTGTCAGAACAGTAAAATTCACGGCACTCTTATATTCTTATATTCCTTTTTCACTTTTTTTTTTCCAGAGAATACGATTCCTGAAGTAGGCTTTCTACGTATATATGACCTACATTTAGCCGAGGCGAAAGACTCGTTGCTCTCGCAGAGAAAATGAGCAGGAATTGTTTTTCCAATCCTTCCACGTCGTTTGCTTTCTTCTAGCGGGGTGCACTCGCGAAAAATGGCAAGGATTTAATATTAACGCTATTGTTGATGCTTCGTATATCCCTACTTTGTACTACACGCACGTTGTGACGTACATTTCATTGCAAATCGCAAGCTATGTCAAGTACGATGAATTGTAGACTCTTCGTGGGAACCTTTTTTTTTACTTTAACTCCTATGCTCGTTTTGACTAAAAGCTACTGTTTTCGGTAGTCATCGAGCTACTGAGGCTACAATATATTAATTAGTAATTTAGAAATAATTTTCAAACAACGATGAGAATTGGAAATCTAACTCGGTTGATTGCAAGTTTGTCGTTCTGCCTATAACTTACGATTGTAGATGGACTCAATGAATTATCGAGGCTAGGAGATATTAAATATTAACACTAGAACTACCATACCAGTCATTCTGACTGGTACACAATTTTTTCCAAAAATTCTCCAAGTTTATAGAAGAGCCATAGAATAAAAATTCTATGTCCATCACAAAAGACTTAAGTCACCGAATTGATCATCTTTTCTGCCGCTCCATTCCTCCTTTTCCAAAGTAGTTATTTAATATATCAAAGTATGATGGATTTAACGCCGGTAGTTCTAGGGGTAATTTAACCATAACTCCCTTATTTGTTTGGTGCATCGAAAGTACCTGCAAGTTTTCACCTTGAGTGAGAGGAGCCACTATGTTAAAAATATAATAGTAAACGTTGTACGAGCGTCTGAAAGATTTCGAGTGAAATTGCAACAAGAAAGTGAAATTCTAATCTACCGGTTGATATTTTTTTCGTTAGCTGCTTCCGTACGTTTTCACTTTCTACAAGTACAACATTTTGCAATGCACGAACACGGTTGAACGTTAAGTAATTTTTTTTTTTTTGGAGTAAAATGATGTTCTTATGTGAACTTTTTAATTCTTATTTGAGTAATGTTAGCGCATTCAGAGGAATGTAAATTTTTGAGCGCGGTATAATTTAAGTTAGACAGTGGTTCATGTTTACAGTCAGCATAAACAAGTAGTGTAATTTTATTTTGCAACTTGTCATGTGTTAAGTAGTTGCAACTCGCTTTCTTTTCGATGACCGACACCTCATTATAAATCTATCAATGATCAGTGAATTTGAATTGTTAATTCTAAAGCTATTGGTAATGCAGAAATCCTTTTGTTTCTTAACTCTCTTTCTAGCTGCAATGAAAACTTAATGAATGGAAAAGAGGTTGAAGAAAGTAGAAGCGTTGGTATCGAAATGGTTATTAGCAATCTATCATTGTCGACAGAGATTATATGTTGATAGTGAAATGAACGAAAGGAACTGAATGAAAAGAAAATATTTTTTACAATCGTCACATATGAATGCGTTCTTTCAAATACTTTACTATATTTGTAGAATATTAGTTTCACACATATATTTTAACATTGAGCCTTGAAAATTGTGTAATTATTGGAATTAAGATACAGCCTACTGTGAAATAAGTATTACAGTGAATAATGGTTTCTACAAAGAATGAAACATTATTATATTCAACGATTAATTAAGTAACTTAATTATTTTGGATCTATTATTGAAGATAAGCATTAAACTCTTTTTTATATAACTTTCTGTATGATTCATGATGATATATTTCTTACTAATATCACTAAACAACAAACATTGAGCTTCAGAACTTCACAAAATCGCTACAATAAACTATTTGAAATTATTTTGTTATTTTCGCTATTAATAACGCTAGAACTATTAAGAAATTCATAATGTTTGGTTCTTCATTATCGAATCAAAAATATTTTCTACCTTTTGATTCTTACTTTTTCAAAGAACTTATTTAAACTTATCTGTCCTTGTGACTTTGAGGTAACGCAAGAAACACCTAAGCTGCTATTCTTCAAAGTAAAATTTTTGCAAAATATTTTACTTTAACTCGTGAAAATTATGGAATTCTTTGCAATTCAATATTTAACCGTTTGAATATCGGGAGGGTTTTAAAAAAATACTTCGAAAAATGCCAAAAGTCACTGTCGCGCTCTTGAGATTTTATTTCAAAATAATCTAAAGTTGGTGTTTTATTTTATGTAGTGCACAACAAGAACAATCTTCTCGTGCTTGTATCCTAATTTGAAATTACTTTATATTATAAAAGAGAAACCTGATGCATTCTTAACAAAATATCTTAACAAAGTCTTCCTTCAATTGTCAACATTGAAAAAATGTCCTGGGATTTTTCGATACAAAAACTGAAGAGCGCGAAAGTGGCTCGTGGTACGCAAACGGTTAAAATTCAAGTTTAGTCTATTACTTAAAATAGTATTTTTATCATTTTCGAATTGTGCTACTGTGAAACTGATATTCAAATACCATAAAAAAATCGGACCCATAGAGGGTTGATATATTTAACACTAACCCTACCAAGCCGGTCAAAATGACCTGTTCTCAATTTTTTCAAAAAACTACCTAATTTGATAGGGCAGCCGTAAAGTAAAAATTCTACTTCTACCATATAAAGCCTAAATTAGTCAATTAACTAATCCTTTCACTCCTTCATTTATCTTTTTCCAAAGTACTTGGTCAATAAATCTAAATTTTAGTAGATATAACGTCGGTAGTTTTAGTGTTAAATATAATATATTTAACATCGGTAGTTGTGCTGTTAAAAAAAGAGGAATACTGTTATAGACAAATGTCATTCACATTCGCTTCTAATCGTATCTCAACGTGTATTACATTTGGATTCGTCTTCTCTTCAGTCGATCACTCGTCACGCGCTGATTTTCGCAAGGAAAGTTGTTCGAAGGAAATAACTGTAAATACAAGGCCCGTATCACGAGCACGGTCCAACATACTGTCGAGAGATTTTCTCGTAATAATAGTTAAAGAGATTTTCTTTCTAACCGAAACGGCACTCTACGGCTTCGAAATCCAATCTTTTCGAGATACGCGGTTACTTTTACATTTCGTTTCAAGGATTCCAATCGCAATATTACATTCCTACAACGATATTTCTTCAACAAGATGATACAGATGACAGTCAAGAAGTAACTCAAAGATGATTCAATTAAAAATCAGTAATTATTATCGTGCTATCTACGGTAACAGATAGGAACAAGAGACTTTTAATATAAGACAACTTTACAGATTTTAAACATACATACACTTCATTTAAAAATATCTTTTTTCGTAAGAATATCAAATTTCGCGCGCGACACAGCAAGGTGTATATGCACTAAAATAGAACTGTTGTTTGTAATGAAAAGAAAAGTATAATAAGCGATATTTCATAAGAATGAACGCTAAGGTGTTAAGTTCAGATATCCGAATAATTGAGTGTGAATTTATTAGTTCATAATTAGCGCTGCAGTCAATAAGTAATTTATTATAATGAAGGTACTTAATTAATACTAGAACTACTGGCGTCAAATCCAACAGATTTTAATAAATTAAATAAGTACTTTGAGAAACGTGGAATCAAGCGGCGGAAAATTTGATCGATTGGGTGATTTATGTTTATTGATATAGACGTAGAATATTTATTCTATGACTCTTATGTGAACTTGGAGAATTTTTTGAAACAAATTGTATACCTACCAGTCATTTTAACTGGTTTGGTAGTTCTAGTGTTAAGGCCCATAGAAGAATAAATGTGATATTATCCTAAATCAAGGAGATGTTGATATTTATACACGAAATACACATACTTTACAAAAACTTGTATACATATAATTGTCGATGAAAACTTAAGGAAGTTCTAGGCACTTATCATTTTTCGATAGATTTCCTTAAAATTTTGAAAATATATTCTTCATGATATTTTATAATTATAACCGGAATCTCAACGAGTTTGTCCACACGGTTTATGAATAAATCGTGTTTAAAAATAACATATTTAACATTCGCCTTATGGAAAAAAATTTTTGCTGAGTCCGTAAAATCTTTTTTTATTTTTCTAATGGAAAAACGAGTCGATGGATTCTAATAAAAAATTAGCAATGTATTATTTTATGCTTTTGGAATATTAATGAATTTTTTCATAATTTTTTACTTCATAGTTATAGAGAAAGATGTTTTTTAATGTTTAAAAAGTGAATGAAATGACCTCTGTGAAGTTAGCCCCTGCATTAATTCTTACGCAATTTTTTTCATTTCTAATGAAAAAAGAAACTTTTAGTTCTGCATCCAGCTAGAACTACCTTAAAATAATTATGGATCTGATTAACGCATTATCCTCTATGATCCTCATTTGAGGAGTTATTCGTTTTCTGAGTATTTAGAATTCAATTTAGATGTACAATGTGATTTTGAAATGAAATATGTTTAAAACAGTCTGTTTTAGTTTTACTCTAAAGAGTAATTTTCGTGAATTACTAATATTTTTATACTATGACAATACTTTTTCCAGAAACATCAAACCAAGAAGAATTCTGCAGGAAATGGGTTAAAACTGTAGCGAATATCTTCCTTATTCCATAACTTTTCATAATGTTTAACAAATCGAGAAGTGCGTGAAAATGTTGAGAAATCGATGGTAATTTTATGGAAATTAATTGAATATCGTGTTGAATGAAATTTTATTTGATGTTAACACGAAGCTCACAACGAGGTCTCTGAATAAGATCTTATTTCATGCTCTATGTAGAATATGATTTCTGGATGTTCTCGTTATTAGAATAAAACTTTGATTACAGGATGGAAAATCAGAGAAAAGTTTTCGGAGAAAGTATCCCCGCGACATTTCTCTAACAGCAACGTACAATTATATATTGCAGTGAAGAAACCTATTCCGTATGTGTCTCTTGAACGTGCATGCAGCTAAAGAAACGAACAAGCTCGTAACTTTTACCTTCAATACATTTCTTTCTTTCTCGAGTTTCTATTTCTATTTAACAGAGGAAAAAAATTGGAAGACAAATTTACTCAGGTAGAATTCATTGTTATTTGAACATTCCTGTATCTACTTCCTGCTTTGTATATTTTTATCATTAATTTCAGTGTCGATATGAAAGTTATAAACTTTCTCTCGTTAATTGGTTATAAAATTATATTAATCATAGTTTATTTACAATTTTCTGTAATAATAACCGGCAATCGGGCTGTTTCTTCACCGATGAGAAAAAAGTTTGAATTATGAGACGTCATTACGGAGATTTAGGATAATTTACATACGCAGGAGATTTTTATATAAATTGTTGTTGAAAAAGATGCGACTAACTGTAAATATTTTGGTATTTAATAAAGAAAGTTCGATTAATTATAAAACATTACGATACGGATAAAGGTCAATGAATGTCACGTAGAAGGAAGTTGGATCCTCACGTTCCTTTAATCGCATGGCTCTGCTCAATGTTACATTTATACAGCTAAAATGATAACAAATACCAATCTCTCTACACCGGCATTGTTAGTGAAACCAAAAATAACACTAAAAGGAGTGGAAATATCTTGGACAAAGAACCAAAGGACCAAGATATAGCAAAGATGTAAATGCATCTCGAAATTTTTAGCCAAAGAAACATCAAATACATAATATTCCAAAGAACCAAGGGATCAAGAAAAATAGCAAATTATAAATTTAACTGGAAATTTTCAGCAAAAGAAATATTAAATATTCCAAAGAACCGAACGATCAAGAAACAGCAAAGACACAAAAGTATCTGGAAATTTTCAACAAAAGAAATATTAAATACATAATATTCCAAAGAACCAAGGGATCAAGAAATAGCAAATTATAAATTTAACTGGAAATTTTCAGCAAAAGAAATATTAAATATTCCAAAGAATCGAACGATCAAGAAACAGCAAAGACACAAAAGTATCTCGAAATTTTCAGCCAAAGAAGTATTAAATACATAATATTCCAAAGAACCAAGGGATCAAGAAATAGAAAATTATAAATATAACTGGAAATTTTCAGCAAAAGAAATATTAAATATTCCAAAGAACCGAAAGATCAAGAAACAGCAAAGACACAAAAGTATCTGGAAATTTTCAACAAAAGAAGTATTAAATATTAAATGTTCCAAAGAACCGAAAGATCAAGAAATAGTAAAGACATAAATGCATCTGAAATTTTCAGCAAAAGAAATATAATGAAAATATTCATACAATGTTTTTTTCGAAGTTAAAAATTCGAAAAGATTCATTTGGTCCTGGGAACTCATCAATTAGGCATCATCGGGGTATCGCAGAAACATATAATTCTCTTCTCACTTTGCGAGAGTCACGCACATGTGCAATTGACATTGGAAAGTTAACGAATGCACGAGCCAGTGCAATGTACCACGCTTTTGAGTCTCCATTTGTGCTATACGATTCAAATTGTCAAGTCACGTGGCACCTCGGACCAATATAGAAAAACATGCATACACGTTAATTACGACGTACGCAAGATGAAAAAAGAGATTGACGTATTGTTTCGACGATAATCCGGCACGGGTTATAAATATTATTATTCGTTGAACGCTGTGACGAATTCTCACGCAATACGAGTAACATCATTGTTAGGGATTTCGTGGATTTTAATTAGATCAAGTGATATTAATTAAAACGAAAAAAAAAATACTTTTTTTGTGTGTCTGGCGAGATATTTCGAGTATGATTCATTATGAATTATTAAAACTTGGTCAGTATATTACAGTCCAGGTCTACTCTGCATAATTGGAAGAAATAAATATTACATATCTTTTTTCTGAATAAATTATGTCAGATAAAAAGGTATTTCTGTCAGCTTCACTTTGTATATTGTAATTTGTTACTACGGTAGAAATGATGTACAAATGTGTATGAATATTTCAATTGCAATTTGCATTGTATCGACTTCGAATGCTTTTAATTGGAATGCTTTTAATAGTGTTAATTAAAACGTCGATGAACCATTAATCATTTCAGTTCAACATATTTGTCGTACTGAATAGAAAGCTTGGCATTCTTATTATGCATTACTGAATGTACTTTTCAACGTTGTATTCAAAGTTTCCGAAGTACATTTCCACCATGTTTATAAAAGTCACGCAAAACATAATCCAATTACAGCTCAGTTATGGCCTCCTCCTTGCCAAGTAATTAAAATCTTTAAAGGTTCAAGATGATGAAAGTGTATAATAATTAATGAAAGTAGGAGGTGAGCCACTATGTTGATCAACTTCGTATTAAAATTACACAAGGAATGACGTTTTTCACGTCTGCTCCATATTCCTGGCAATAATGTAATGCATCCGACGTAACGGTATTACAGACATTTAAACATACAACGACCGCATGGCGCATACGTACAGTCTTAAATCATTGTCATACCGTTTTCTCTCCGAAATGTAACGAAACCTCGCGAAGTATTCCACGAAAATGCATCGAACCGATCTACGACGTATCCGTGCAAAGAAGCAGTATGCCAGTAAAAATTCTGATCTATTTTTACATCAAAACAACGCTCAAGTTCATCCAACCCGGCGTGGCAGTCGTATGAAAAAAAATATGGTCTCTTCTACCAATTAGGTTCCCCGCCCCGCCCTTCGTCAGGCATCCAAACACAATGAGTCGCGTGAGCATCGATCTCAAGGGACAATTCCGGGTATAGGAAGATTCTAAGAGCTACTGACCTTGAGCTTGTCGTAGGTTGTGTCGAGCTCGAGGCGATGCACGAACGGATTGAGGATGTCAGCGCCAAGGGATGCAGCATCAACATCATCATGCTTGTCTCTCATTTTTCCATTTGTTTCGTCCATGTTCCCTTTTAAGCGGGAGAAGGGAAACGATATGGGGCGGTTTGACAGCTCCTGCCTGTGTCACACCACTGTTCTCCGTGAAACGTCGATACTTATCAAGGAGGTTCGACGAAGTAACCGAAATTCGTACACTGGTTAATAATTGAATGATCGAAGATAGTAATAGGAGATGAGAAAGAGTGATGTAAGGAAGGAAATGAAAAAAAGATAGTAGAAAGGGGGTTTTGATTAATCACGACGAAACATCATCACGCGCGAAAGGGTTGTCGGTCGACGATCTACTGTGATCACGGTCACTCCGACGAAGAAAGCCGGCCAATTGAGAACCATTCCCCGACCGATACCGAACCCTACCGAACCCGCAGGGGATAATGTGGGATGCGTGCGCACAGCGCTGCCTAGTCGAAAGTTCGCTCGGGTATTTCCGCCGAGCTCCCTTTGTCGAAACGAAGCGACCCGAGAAAGCGGCAGGGTTGACGCTGCTTATATTGGTGCCCCTATCTTTTACGTATGTAACAGTCAAATTATATTTTATGATATGTTGCAGCTAATCTATGTTGACATTTAGCATTGATGAATGTGGATGTAGTTAAGCGGTTGTTTTCACAGTGGATAATATTTAGTTGTAGTTTTTTAAAACTTTTCTACTCTATTACAGTGTAGAAAACGTATGATACGGTTATCAGTAATGATCCTAGAGGACATTCATTTCCGCAGAAGTTACATAAAATATCTTATTGTACTTTGTGGAAGGAAAACCGCATTTTTTAAAAAATACAGTTATTACTCTTTGGATATCTATCCTATCTACTCTTTTGAATAATACAAAATTTAAGTATACATTGAATTTTCTTTCTTTCAGGATTTTTAAATTGAAAAACAGTCTCATTTCATAACAACATCTAATAATAATGTTAATAATCGTACAGCTACGTTCAAACATCCAATGATTATAATTTTTAATTAATGTACGATATTCTGATTTAATTTTTTAGCAATATGCGACTGCTGTATTTCGAAAGAAACTCTGCTAAATTCTCAAAGACATTTGCAACTAAAATGTTAATGTTCTTCTTATAGAACCTGAAGTATAATCAAAGAAACTTTTTTCCAGGCCAAGGTGGTCGATAAAGGACAGCTTTTGACTGTTTATTTTAAATATACAAATAAAAATCTTATCAGATTAATCTATACACTCGTTCACCAGTTTTTAAATACCATTGCACAAATTTTGAAGCCAACAAATTTGATGAAACATAAAGATAAATTTAAATGTCATAAAAAATTAAGTTGTATATTATTTAAAATGTTGCATAGAAAAGCAAATAAGCAACTCATGAAGTTTCGCCACCGCGTACATCTATCGATGATGAAAATTTCATGAGGAATTATGGTGAATGTGGGTCACTTCACCGTATACTAGTAAATTTATTGGCAAAGATAATTTAAACTGCTTAGTTTAAACGGTGTAAACTGCAAGAGAAACTTTCCTGCTAACAGATGAGGAATCGTTTCATCATCCTAGGCGCTTAATGTTCCTAACTTTCCCAATATTCGCAATTTTCCCATTCCCGGTTGCATCATTTAAAATCGATATATTTACAATGTCAATGCATCAGATCGCATGATAACACAAAAGGAAAGTACTAATTACCCCACATTATGCAATACTAGTGTCCTGCGCGTTAACTGGAGCGGAATCTTCTACACCTATTTGAAGTAGTTTTTACTTTATCACGATATTTTATTAAATACTTAAAATAATTCATTCAATAAATGAAATTTTGCAAATACAAATTCTAGTAGAAGTTACATGTATCTGATGTAGTTTATATTCTTTGTTTCGAATGTTGGTCAGCAATATGGCATTCATTAAATACGTATACAGAAAGGAGCAACAATTATTAGCGGATACGATGATAAATAGATAAAGAAAATAATTTATGTTCGAATACATGGATTCGAAGATGAACAGCCATTCGTACAACCCCTTTATTGGCAATTTGCCGAGCCTTTCCGGTACTTGTTAAGCTATTCTTCCTTCGGACAACGCCCTTTGAGTATTTGCTCGAAAATGTGGTTTAAGGAAAAATACACATCGTAAATTGTACTGTACGATGAAGAATTTAAATAAATACACAGAGGATTCATAATTCTTAGAATCCCTATTGGTACGTCCCTGTTTCCGGCAGGGGTGAAAGATGCTACATTTTGCGCTCTAACTATTTACACATCATTTTAAAATTAAAGGTAGACTGATACTAGCAAATACTTTTTTATTTCAATAAACTTCAGACTTAAAATTGTTGCTGTAGCCGTGACCTATTAGTTTGAAAATAATTTTATATTGAATTTGAAGTTTCATTAGAGATAGTTTCGAAGTACTTGTAAAACATTTATCAATCTATATATTCTATCTGTATAAGCTATTTCTATTTTTTTTTTAAATATTAAGACTTCTATAACATTAGAATCAGTTATTGTTATTATAATATATATTTGGATGTAACATTTTTTTTGTCATTATTAATATGTGTACCAAGTAGCGCTCTCTGGAGTATGATTGTGTAACTATTACGTTAGTACAACTTGTATAAAATTAACCTATAAACGATATGGCGAAGGAGCTACATAAATATCTTACAAATTATTTCTCCCAGCTGGAGAAAGTAGATTGTAAGTGGAAGGAATTATCTGAAACAGCGGAACGACCATTACAAGCATTGAGAAACCAAACCGAGCAGCTACGACTCGTCACAAGGTGAGACAGCTTTCTTTTCTTTATCCGATTCTGCATCAATCAGTAATGTAGAGAAGCAACTCGACGAAGAATTGTCGATAGTGTGAGCAATCGCTAAAAAATGATTATACAATTCCTAACGAGATGCCGCTGCATTACAGCAAGGAAGTTGATAATGCAGAACTCTACAAGGTGGAGAACCTACGCGAAAGATTGATTTTTAAAATTCTTATGGGGATCGAAAATGAGGTCGCGCTACTTTTGGAGATTACGACACGACTTAATAATGCCAATCAAGTAAATGAGATGATATTTCTTAATTTTTTTTATCAAATTTTTCAATCAGGTAAAATTACTTTTTCCATTTCGCAATTCCACAGTGGTAACGGAAATATACATTATAATAATAATTTAAATAAGAATTTCAATTTTAATGTTGGCTGGAATCATATTTTATGAAAAAAAATTAATTGATTTTGGAGTGAAAAAGCAAAATTATTCTTTAGGATTTAAAAAATCGTTTAACGAATTTGGAAGATGCTCGAAGTAAAGTTTTATTGGACGATGAATCAATGAAAGAACTGATTAATGGAACGCCTTTCAGACCACGACTCAATTTGTTATTAGAATGGGCTATCGATGGCTACAAATATTATCACGAATTGTATCCTTAGATCAACATTTTAATGTCATGTTAATTATAATTGACTTTTTGGAAAGATTTTTTTAACTACCAATTTTAGATACCTTCTTATTTACGGTTCTATAAAAGATCTCGATTATAAATGTGAAGACACGATAGAAAATTTGGCGAAGTCTTTTGTCGAAGATAGGTTTAATCGTGCACGGATCGATCGTGAGTACTCATCTTGTCATACAAATTAGCATTTTACTCAATTGACATTATTATAATTAATTTGCATTATTCATTTCAGGAATACTTGGCTTTACGCAATTTTTAACGAAGGAGGCCACCTACTAAATTTTCTTTCCTACATCGTTAACAACATTAAACACTGTTTTTTTTATAAAATAAATACTTTTTTACTAAACTATATTAAAGGAAATTATTTATTTTCTGAAATCCTCCAAAAGTTCCTCTACTTGATCACATATCCTTAAATCTTTCCTTTACTTGGCTAGAAATATTTTCTACAAATATTTTCCGATTCTCAAACGGTGTTAAAAGGGAACGTAACATTTAAAGAACATTAATATCTACACAACTTTCCTCTCAAAGTGAAGTACAGAATCTGCAAATATAGTGAAATCTCAAACGAAAACAGATGCGATCCTATAATTAAAACGAACGAACGTGAAGTAGTATAAAACCTTATGTAATCAGACGTTCACGGACAGCGTCTGCCTGAAGTGCTGGCTGTCTGACGAGTAATAGGTTTAACTACTAAAACCTTTTCTGGAGTCGACAAAAAACACTATTACTTCATTATTATAGATTAAAGAGAAATAGCTTCTGCCGTGACATTTTTAAGCAAAACAAAAGAAAAATTATAATTAAAATGTAATGAGAAGAGCATAATGTCAATGTAAATGTCAAACCTCCTTTCGTATCATTGCATGCGTGAAATTTTGAAATTCGCTACAGTCGTATTATTATCAAAGAAACTAATAACCAGACTGCGGATTTTTATGCATTTATGACAAATTAAATACGGCTAAAATATACAAAAAGGACATAGTATAAAAATATATCTAAAATATCCAAAGTATGGTATTTGTTGTAATATTTATTGAGTGCAATAAATCCCTAGATAGGTTTTCCTGTCTCACCGGCATTTGTGAAACTCGAAATTTGCATAAACATCCGCAGTCTACTAATAACTTTCAATTAATTTGAGTTCCAGTGAATGGAATCTCATTTTCGAAAAACTTGGAGAGTTAAATCTTCGCTAATATTTTTCACTTTTTATCTGTCACGTTCTACTGCGAGCTGCAACAAAACCTGTGATTTTAATTTATTCATTAGTAAATGAATTACGGTTTATTTACTATATTTGGTAAGTGTAGTAAATGATTAAGATTTGCAATAAAGCAGTTTTTTACTTAATTCAAATTATGTTAAAAATGTCAACAAAAATCATTTGTAATTATTTAGAAGTTGGAAATATCATTATTTAATAGGAGCTTTAATCTTTCAATGGTGCCATCGGCACAAAAGCACGGAAAATCGTGCGAGCCTTGATATCAAACATTTCTAACATTGATTGTATTACTTCCAATAAATCTCATTTCCTTCCTCGTGTTTACTACACGACATCAATTGCTAATAATTAATGCGACATGGACGATACGCCCTCGATAACGTGAAATCCTCGCATAGACATGTTTTCACGGAACGACGAGATATTAATTTAGCCGGGGTAACATAATACAAATACATGATCAAATTAATTACTATACGATTTACTATCTTCACATTCGTCAGATTTACATGCCTACGTGTTTACTCGTACATCTATACGTTACATTCCATCGATTTAGTTTCCATAAAGGTCAAATGCTTCAGGTTCCTGTAACGACTTCATTTGAGAAGCTAAAATTATTCAAAGTTTTACAAATACAAAAACAATTAGTATAAACATTCTTACATCTAATTATATAAAAAAAAAAACTACACTATAAAGCAGTGTCTTTTAAATCCTATTTCACGCAACACTGGTAGTCGGTGAACTTAGAGAAAATAATTCCGCGAAAATTTGAAAACCGATGAAAAATTAAAATGCGCGTGTTATGTAGATTCTTTTCAGTATCATATGCAATAGAAAAAACATACATATATGAGTAATTCTCATGAAATTCCGAAATTCGGTCATTATAAATTGACAAATAATATTGAAATAAATTTGTATTAATTTTCTATGGATTTCGTAGTACTAATATTACTAGATTTTAATTATATAATGGTCCCCAGAATAAACGTGGTTTATGAGAATTATTATTTCATGTCATGTCTAACAATCTTTTTCGATTCTTACGCACATTCGCTGTTTTCTCTCTATATGTTTGGCTATTTTTCTTCCAATTTTTTCTCTTTTGCTTTCTTTCTCTGGAACTCGGGGCGGATATAGGTTTTACTTGCCCTTTTTCTTTTTAAGTTTTTAGCCCTTTTTCTACTTAAGTATTTAAGTCTTTCTTTTTCTCGAAGTATTTCAATACGTACAGAATCGGATTTAATTTTCTCCCTACGCTTCCTATCATGCTCTTTCTTTTTTAATTTTGCTTCTTCTTCGCTTACCTTCTTTTTTCTTGGCATTATTTGACCCTACAACAAGATCGCAATAACAAATTCAAAGCAAGGTGACCCAGTCAAACATCATTCCCTCATAAATCATCATTTCCTCACTACTAATTTATATGAGGGAATGACGATGAAGGAATGACGGCGAGGGAATGACGAAATAAAGAATAATAAAAAAAAACTCGTCACATAAACTTATTTTTAAAAAAGTTCTTTTGCTTAAGTTTATTACTCCCAAAACCCTACTTCTCTATGCAGTTAATAACAGTTAAAGTATATTATCTCTTGTTTTTTTAGGTTGTGATGGAATGACGATCAAAAATGTAATGAAACAAAAAAAATAATGATATCTATTTGCAACACAAACTCCAATACGCTCACGTTAAATTCGCCATATTTTTAAATTGATAGTACTTGCAACTTTCAAAAACTAATGGTAGCGTTAATGTTTGTTTGAAAATGCGTTCATAAATCGATTGTCAGAAAAATGTGAGGGAATGATTTATTTTTATGGGACGCGTGTATATTTTCTTTTTTTAAATCCATTTATTACTTTATAAACCAAATTAAGTTTTTTTTTATTAATCTACTATATTTTTAATTAATCGGTCATACTTGCAAGACTATTATAAGATTTTTTTGGTTGTTTGATGATACAAAAGTTATTGAATTGAAGCTTGGGACATAGTGAGGGAATGATTTTAGAGATATTACATAGATGTATTTTTTTTATTTACACACATGGTTCCAAAATGATAAGTGAATCTTTTAGCCACAGTAATGTCTATTTCAAGGAAATATTGGTAACCGTTAAATGTTTGTTAGATTTTTGATAAAACTTTTAGAACAACAATTTCGGAATTTCGTGAGAATTACCCATATACTGTTTCATTCTACGACTATGTACTGCAAGAATCTTGTCAAATTCCAAGTATAATAATAACTTTATTCACAAAGAGAAAATACAAATGCCCTTACGCACGAGAGTATAAATACATGTTTTTCAATCACAAGATTACATAACATAGTAATAAACTTTAACAAATACATAAGGGAAACATCTCGTTTGGGCCAATTTTGTCTCGAGGAAAAAAATTCAGGAAAATAAACCTCGACGAAAGATAGGAAGGTTATTAGGATGTCGAAAAATTAAAAGTGTACCGTGATTCTGCCAAGGATATAAATACAAAAATAAGGAT
The DNA here is from genome assembly GCA_910591515.1 of Cerceris rybyensis. Taxonomy (NCBI): domain Eukaryota; kingdom Metazoa; phylum Arthropoda; class Insecta; order Hymenoptera; family Crabronidae; genus Cerceris; species Cerceris rybyensis. The sequence continues at coordinate 16,841,645 of OU342790.1, forward strand.
ACAAATTAGTTCATCCTAAAATGTCTTCAAATATTACAATTATCATCGATTCTCATACAATATGAATGACGTATCTTCTAAACATCTTTTTTACCAAAATCCTACATAAAAATACAATAAAATAAACCGCACAATAAATCCCTCAACATGAGTAGATAAGCTTCGACTTATGTCAACACTAATACGTCGAATACAAATTACAACCCTGTTGTACGCTACTCATCCCTTAATTCCCCAAGTAGCTTCACAAGGGTGTCGGTCATTTATTGTCCTCCCACGACCGGTTTACCGATCATCGACCAATTTCACGAGAAAAAAAGGGGGGTTCACGCATATTCCGGTCTTTGGGACACGAAGGCATTGGGGCGCCGGCGCCCGCTATTGATTCCGTCGGATATCGTGATTTCAAAAGTTACCATTGTAGTAGAGGGTGCCACAGTAGCCAACTGCTCCTCGAACCCGAAGGAGACCCTCGCGCTTTTCTTCGTCTCATCCCAACAGGTCAGTGATGAACTTACGAAAAAGAAAAGACTTTTTTTTTAGTGCTGAAACATCGTTAGATTTTTCTTTCATTCATTCAAATCGACAGATTGTACTATATTAATATATTTGATTTTTTTCGTGATGCTGACACAAGGGGGTTGTTAATTTCGATGTAACTTTAAAGGGCCTCTGAACGACGAATCTGATACGGGGATGTTTAATGTGAAAATTACTTGTTTTGAGGGAGATGTGTTAATTGAAAAGTGACACTTTACTAGTGCGCTCATGACGTCAATGAGAACAGTAGTTATAGGACATGTCCTTCGTGTAAAATTGCCGCCCAATATGTTATCGAATAGCTTGTGATAAAGTTTGTAAGATATTGTACATTTCATTGAATTAAGAATTGAAAATATTCTATAAAAATTGTTTCGTTAATATTTACATCAATTTCTTTCTATCGGATTGTTTAGTGTTATTTACAAGATCTGTTGGACCAGGACAGAAGAAAAATTGTGTTCGATACGAATCAGTGAGCAACATATGATACACGAGAGTAGTAATAGGCAATTTCGTTGGGGTGAACTCGCGCCAGAATTTACCGAATGTTTCACGATTCTTGATTTGCTCTCGTGATATCTGTCATACGAGGTCAGGGCCGTAGTGAAGCTGAAAGGCAAATACCTCTCCCTCCTTCCTAGCTGTATTATTGACGAAAAAACCGGCGGTGTCAGTTCTTTGAGTAGAATTGCAAAGACATTTCTGTCGAGTGCTTTCCTTAGGAAGAGACGAGTTTAAACGAGAGAAGAATCTCGCGTGAAATCCCCTGTACAACCTCATTATTATTCATTGTTTACTACGAGTACTTTTATTTCAATAGAATTTATATCTATTGTTTTACGTTGCACGAATCCAACAGGCAGATTTCACACGAAGGAAACGTTATGTAAACATTTTCCACTTGATCGTATTTCGAATTGTCAGATAGAACTTACTTTTTCTACAAATTATACAAATTAAAATTCTCGACTAATTGAACGTGTAAATAGATAAAATAAGGCAGCTAAAGGGAATGAAATATGAAAAGAAACAATGTATGTAATTAAATAATTTCAAGGAATCTCGGAGCTAATATTTATTTGAAAGGGGAAGGTAATAGTTTTGCGAAAGGGGTTGCTGATACTTTTGTGAAAGGAGAAGTTAGTACTTTTGTGAAAGGATAAGTTAATACTTTTGCGAAAAGAGTCGCTAAAAGTTTTGCGAAAAGAGTCGTTAATACTTTTCTGAAAGGAGAAGCTATTACTTTTGCGAAAGAAGAAGCTAATACTTTTGCGTAAGGGGAAACAAAATTCAGATAGTTGTCGTGTAAATTGAATAGGGAGCTGAAACAGAATACACATGTATAACTTTATGTGCGGAGCCAACGAAATGCAAACTGAGAGGCGTGACTGGAATATTTACAACTATCGTTACATGTACAACAATGGAAATACGTAGAATTAAATCTGACAGTGAGAAATGTTTTCCAATTAACATTGGCACATCGAATTTTCAAAAAATTTGGACGTAGTATATTTATAAAGTAATGGAACAATATTCTTTCGAGTACGTACGAATATATTAACATTCGTGTTCATTGATTTTTCCAAATACGTTAAATACAGTCAGATATTCTAGTGAAGTTGCAATATATTATTTCCGATTTTTAAATATTTCTTTATATTTGTAAATAATGTGTATCGTCAATGTGTGTATATAACATTGTTATATTATATAATACAACGCACAACAGTGTTTTAATTTTTACTGAATATGCTTCAACAAAAATCGAAGATTACAGATTACAATTTATAGATAACAGGTTATTAAACTTTACAGTTTACAGATTGCAGATATTACAAATTTGAAAACACAGCATTAAATGTTTCTCCTTAAAATTAAAAAATTTCAGTATATCATTTTCTTGTATTCATTTTTGTATTTTCTAAAAATAAGAGACTATTTAAAGCGTAACATTTAACCCCTTGCCGTACAATAACGAGTGCTACTCGTAACGCGGTAACTGGAAAAGTCAGTTTTGAAGTGGTCCAAAAATTATTTGATTACAGATATCAGTGAGTCCTGATAATATAAAATTAATTCTACGCTATTCAATATTACGTTAAGTACTGTATCCGAAATTAGGGGTTAGATTGTTATTTTAATACTTAATTCAGAGTTATTGCACATTTAATCACAAAAGAAATAGCACGGCAAGGGGTTAATCAGGGAAATACTTTTATTTCACCGAAGTGAGATGTAAAGTCAATTAGCAGAATATGTCTTTGAAATTATCTCTTAAATATACGAAACACGGCGAAATACTAATATTTCTTTAACAGGATGGAGTCCATAGGCGCGTGTGGAATTACCGTTTGATCCCCGTAAAGAGGTAAGCGCGTGATAACGCGCAAAGACAATAAGAATGGCGAATACGGCCCACCTCGTCCGCCGACAGAGCTCTCGCGATTTAAAGCCCCAAAAAAGCGTCGACAAGCTCGAGATGAAAGAAATGAGAGGAAGATTAGTGGTGGACAATCGTAAGAATATCACCACTGCCAATTACGGGGCCACGAACGCAGCCTTTGAAGACTCCAGTCCTAATACGAAGGTGAACAGGAAATGTCTTTTATTATTATAAATCCCGGAGATCCTTCGTTGGATCTTTGGTCACAAAGTAATCGTATCTCTTTAACCATGAACTGGGATTATACATTGATTAAAAATTGTACTAACTGCCGATTTTATAATTGCAATTCTTATTTCACATTGTATGGATTCGTCAATAATGGGAATGAAACTTAACCGGATAGAAACACCGTATTTTAACCCACTAAGGCCCAAAGTTGCGTTAACGGAACATTTCACTTCTAATTTTTGTTTTTTCGGGGAATCGGATTAATTTAATTTATATTTTAATCTATGTCATAGTAAAAGAACATACCAAAGGCTTAATTTATGTACTTTTGTTTCCTAATTGTCTTACAATTTTTGAAAATTTGGAAAAAAAATTTATAATATTTATATCTACTTTTATGTAATCTTATAACTAGACTCCGGATGTTTATGCAAATTTCAAATTCAACAAATGCAGTTAAGACAAGAGAACCTATTTAGGGATTTGTTGCACTCGATAAATGTTACAACGAATACCATACTTTGGATATTTCGGATATATTTTTATATTATGTTCGTTTTGTGTATTTTAGCCGTATTCATTTTGTCATAAATGCATAAACATCCGGAGTCTACTTATAACAAATAAATAGTCGCATTTAAAATATTTCTGTTATTTCAATGCATGGTCCTTAATGGGTTAATACATTTAAACTAGCATAAGTCGAAAATTGTTATTATTCAAGTATTAATACAAATATTATTATCGATTTGCTACTATTTGTAGACACGTTTTTGCGTGAGAGATATGTGATCGATAAGGTATTTGTGAAAGCCGTATGGCAAGTAACAGTAATCCCATGTAGTCATTTATCAGGATTTTAGATTTTGGAAATGTAAGGAGAAAAAGATACGATTTGATTTAAAAAATAGTGTCAAACGGTACAAAAGTAGTTTCATTACGAGTTCATTTCAATAAGAATTGAAGCAATTGAAATTTTGTAATGTTAAACAAGTTCTAATTATTATTAGAATGGAAGGATGTGAAATTATATGATTAGAAAGATAGGAAAAATAATTAAAAAGCATTAATTGAAGAAGACGGAAGTTCCATAGTATCGGACATTGGCTTTTATTGCAGAACAAAGCGGGGAACGGGGGCGGGGGTAGTAAACTCGGGAGTAACGAAGGAAAAGCAATTTTTCGACCGGAAGCAGGAGAGGATGAGCGTGAAAATTGGGATAGCAAGCTCACTTTTCTGTTAGCAACTGTCGGATACGCCGTCGGGCTTGGAAACGTATGGAGATTTCCGTATCTCGCTCAAAAGAATGGTGGAGGTATGTTCGCTTGACGACAAGAGACGTAGAATTTGTAACTTTTTATCATGCAAGCAAAAACCCCAAAATAATATTGTACCTCTATGATTTCACGTTTGTAACATACATTTTTTTTTCTTAGTTAGTTATTAGTCCTTTCTTTACCTGAAACATTTCATTTCTCCTAACATATTTCTTCTTTCTCGAATTAAAGTGCTTTGTAACTTCAATTATTACTATTTAAGCCTGCAGTAATTATTTTCTTCCTTCCAATAGAACTTTGAGAATCGAAGCAAAAGCAAATTTTTATTAATTTTATATAGTTCATTTTGAAAGTGGCATAAATGAAAATTTATATTGAGAAAAACAGAAGTATCAAAGATACCAAAAACAAGTAAATTTTCTCGAAAATTGGAATCAATATTTTTAAAGAGATTCAAGGAGAAACTTTTAAATCTCTCGTTTCAAGAAGAAAGTAATTAACGTCACTTTCAAAATCAATGGCTTACTCATTATTTGCATAGAAGATGTTGGAATTGAGATGAAAAATCTTGAGAAATAATACGAAATTCAATACTGATTGTACTTGGTTTTTATTTACTGGGACAGGAGCATTCTTAATCCCTTATTTCGTGATGTTGGCAATCGAGGGTATTCCCATATTTTATCTGGAATTGGCTATTGGCCAGAGATTACGAAAGGGTGCTATCGGTGTGTGGAATCAGGTGATTATCATATACGATCGTAGAGTGTTTACGCAGCACGTATGTCATCAAGGAAAGCTCATTGACATCTTTTTAATGCATAATTTTACATAAAAGGTCTCTCCGTATATGGGTGGTATCGGTGTAAGCAGTGCCGTAGTTTCTTTCAACGTAGCTCTCTATTACAACACTATTATCGCATGGTGCCTCTTTTACTTCGTCCAAGTAAGTGCTTTTACATTATTAGATAAAATCATTTTGTTTATAATCAACGAATTTACAACGTTAGATTCAGTGGTTTAGAATCTACTTAAAAGAAACACGTTCTAGGCGGAAAGGCCGTAACATTTAAGGTAGTTCTAGGCACTCATCATTTTTCGATAGATTTCCTTAAAATTTTGAAAATATATTCTTCATGATATTTTATAATTATAACCGGAATCTCAACGAGTTCGTCCACACGGTTTATGAATAAATCGTGTTTAAAAATAACATATTTAACATGAGCCTTATGGAAAAAAATTTTTGCTGAGTCCGTAAAATCTTTTTTTATTTTTCTAATGGAAAAACGAGTCGATGGATTCTAATAAAAAATTAGCAGTGTATTATTTTATGCTTTTGGAATATTATTGAATTTTTTCATAATTTTTACTTCATAGTTATAGAGAAAGATGTTTTTTAATGTCGAGAAAGTGAATGAAATGACCTCTGTGAAGTTAGCCCCTGCATTAATTCTTACACAATTTTTTTCATTTCTAATGAAAAAAGAAACTTTTAGTTCTGAATCCAGCTAGAACTACCTTAAAGCAAAAACGGAACGAACAATTAAAAAAAGAAGACCATAGAATACATACTTTATTATCGCTGTTCTTTTATTTACGATGACTTGAAATTTTTAAAACAACAAATTTATAGGGTAGAATCGATTAAAATAGAAATAATTTTATACTAAATAATACTTAATGAATTTTCGAATAGTATTTCGCTATGGAATAAAAAGAACCGTAGATTTTTCTAGACATTTATGGCAAACGCAGTTTCTTTCAATCGAAAAAATAGGATAAATTCTGCGACGGTATATACAAGTTGCATGTATAATCAACCGATGTTTGATATCATTATTTTTAGAGTTTCCAAGCACAATTACCATGGGCGGAGTGTCCAAATAAGTATTTTCAAAATGGCTCATACGCTCCTGAACCAGAATGCACGGTAAAGTCAAAACGTACTTCATTTAATTCTCTAGACTCCGAAAGGTCATTCGAAATCCTTTTTACAGCTAAGCAGTCCCACTCAATATTTCTGGTACCGAACGACTTTAATGATTTCCGAAGATATCAATACACCGGAAATCTTCAATTGGAAAATCGCTCTGGCACTAGTAATTGCATGGATTCTTGTTTACATGTGTATGATCAAGGGAATTGCATCTTCAGGGAAGGTACCACTTTGAAGTATTCAATAAAAATTATTCCTTAGTTTTAACATAAAATCCTAACGATTTGGAACCAATTGTAAACAATATGCTTTAGGCGAATTAATCATACCACTTGCAGTCAAAGAAATGCAAAATAAAATGAAGATAAAAATACAAATATTATTCGAGATTAAAATTTCTAAAATCAATATTATCCAATGATATTAAAGAAACTTCTTTTGATTAGAATATATTTTGTAGGTCGTGTACGTCACTGCGACATTTCCATACATCGTTCTGATTATTTTCTTCTTCCGCGGTGTCACATTGCCCGGAATGTCCGATGGTTTGCGCCATCTTTTCACGCCAAAGGTATAATTCTCTTTCTTCGTAAATTACTTTGTTATAAAATAGGCTAATAATGATGAAAAATAATTTTCTTCAGTGGTGGACATTAACAGATCCAGTTGTCTGGTTAGAAGCTGGTACACAAATATTCTTCTCTCTCGGTTTGGCATTCGGTGGCCTAATAGCATTTTCTTCCTATAATCCTGTCAACAACAACTGCTACCGGGACGCCATTATGGTTAGCCTGACGAATTGTTTCACTTCTATGTTTGCAGGAATTGTTGTATTTTCCATAATAGGTAATTATATCTTGTTACAAATTATTCTTATAGACGTTTTACAAAACCGTTTATTTTTAATACTCTTGTTAATAGGTTTCAAAGCAACAATGGTCTATGAACAATGCTTGTCTGAAAGGAATGCTACTCTCCTTAACATCTTCGGTCAAGCAGATAAAATACCGAGTGAAATACCCGCCATTGGTACTCTTCTCAATGTTACAACAGGAAATGGAACTTTGGATAATTTAATTATGCCGGAATTGCCTGAATGCGATCTCGAAAAAGAATTGGATAATGTAAGTAATTTATCAAATAAGTATGCGTATTAAACCTTCATAATTTGATTGATTAGATCTTTAATCAATAAATACTATTCTTTATTTTGACGGAGCTTTTGTGAAATTAGACTATTTTTCAATTTAATTGCAGTCTGCCTCAGGAACGGGTTTGGCATTCATCATTTTCACGGAGGCTATCAATCAATTTCCCGGAGCTCAATTTTGGTCTGTGTTATTCTTCCTTATGTTATTCACCTTGGGTATCGATTCTCAGTTCGGTACACTCGAAGGGGTCGTTACCAGCATTGTTGATATGAAGTTGTTTCCAAACTTGCGAAAGGAAATACTCACAGGTTAGTCAAACTTACGAGGGAACATACCGAACCCGTGCTATACTATATACTAATATAGTATATTATAGTATATATATATACTGAAATTTCGAAATTTTAGTATATTGTTTAGTCAAATATTTGTTTGCAATCATTATACCTATATATCGATGGATTCGGAATTTCGAGACGCATAGTTCGAAAAAAAAATGTTTGTTTACGCCCTTTAATTGCGGAGATATTTCGAAAAAAACATTTTCGACCCCAAAGTTTGAGGGCTATTATCACCCCTTCAATGTGGACGACAGCAGATGTAAAAAAAGACACGTGTCAAATATTTCTTCGAGAACTCTCTACCACATAATTTTCATCAAAATCGGCGTGTAAGGGTTCAGAATGTTTCCTCGTTAGCTCCAAAACCCATACATCCTTAATTTGATGACCGGATAGGAATGAAGCATTATATATCAATTTACATCCACTGATTACTCGTATATACAATAGTTTACACACTCGATATTCAGATATATTTACAAAATTAATATAGTTAATTATAAATGTCTTTCTTCACTCTTGCTTATTTTTAACAATTAGGTGCCATCTGTTTGGTTTGCTGTACCATCTCTATGGCTTTCGCTCATGGTGCCGGAAGTTATGTCTTCGTGTTGTTTGACAACTTCAGTGGAAACTTTCCTCTATTAATTATTGCCTTCTTCGAGTGCATCGGAGTTTCTTACGTGTACGGATTGAAGAGGTGCATAAATAATACTTTCTATATTCTTCATAATATTTTTATTGTTTTCAAGAATATTTTTAACATAATTTTGATGTTTGAAAAATAATTCTCACGTTGATTAATAATGCTAACTGTCGTAGATTTGCCGACGATATCGAGCTGATGACTGGCAACCGTCCAGGCCTCTATTGGCTCATTTGTTGGAAGTATCTTAGTCCTCTGGCGATGTTGAGTATTTTGATCGCTTCCTTCGTGGAAATTATCGTTGAAGGAAGTGGATATCCAGCCTGGGTTCCCAGTAAAGGTACAACGGAGAAGCACGAATGGCCCTTATGGGCTTTGGTTCTTATTGGCATCTTGATTCTTGCCTCTGTTCTTTGGATTCCAGTAGTAGCCATTTGCAGGTAAGATCACTTTTTCTGTATACTCAAAATTGGCCCAAATAATTTTGTTCTACCGATACAAATCGAAATGTAATTCTATTTTATTTTTTAATTTTCAACTTAACATATTACACTAAGGTATACAAGATCAAAATTGAAAAGATTGTTTCATTTAACCCGAAATGATCGAATATCTGATGAATATTCCATTTTTCGAAAGTTTGGATTAAAATATCTAATAAAATGTGTAATAATTTTTTGATATGATGTGCTATTAGTATGAGATATGATTATATAGTAATGAGATATTAGTAAATTAACCCCTTGCCGTACTATGTCGAGTGATACTCGTGATGCTATAAATTGGAAAGGAAATTTTCAAGTTTTCCAAAACCTGTTAAATTGAAAATGTCAGTGAGATGCGACACGATCAAATTATTTTTTATAATATCAATATCACGTTAAATCATACTATAAGTTAAAAATGTCTATTCTACTAATTTAATTTTGATTCATTGTAGAGGCAGTCACAAAGTAAATGACACGGCAACGGGTTAATATTAGAGGGACCGGAAAGTAGTGTCGTTTTTTACATTAGACCACAAATAAATTTATAATAAGTTCTTGTTTTGGATAAATGATCCAATCACCCTCGTTATCAACAATCGATTTTCCACCTAGTGTGCAAATTTCCATTGTCGGATCAATAAAAATCAATTGATTTTTGAGTAAAATATCTACAAAGTCGACGTTACTTTCCGGTCTTCCTATATTTCTCGATATGGGGCACCCAGATAAATCTATCGATGCATTGAAAATTATACGATTTGTGTTAACGCATTTGCATCACGTGACAAATTAAAAAAAAAATCCATCTTTACTATCAAATTTCTTTATATTAAGTCTAAGCATTTCAAAAAGTGATATTGTACTTTAATCGACAATTGTTGTATAAATAATTTAGACTGTTCGTATGTGTCGTTATTCACTAACAATGTGAATGCATAAATGCGTTTCGATGATAGTTACCAGAAAAAGTGCGTGCATATATGCGCTCGTGATGCAAGTGTGTTAAAAATATAAAAATTCTAAGTTTAGCGAATTGTTCGTTTCGAAACCTCACAAGATATTCGATCTCTTTAAGTTTAACGATACAAACTATGTCGCTTTTTTGTGCATTACTTCATAAATATTTTCTACTTCGTTTAGAATCTTTGGAATATTAATAATCGACGATAACGAAAAAGCCTGGTTCCCGGCAGCGGATTTAAAAGAATTTCATGGAATCGTGCCACACGAGGTGACACCTGCCGAAACATTATTGTTTTGCATAGGAACCGATGGTTCAGAAGGACTTTGTTGTCCTACTGGTGGTCCTAGCGACGAAGATGAGGATCTCACCTAGGAATGGCGATAATTGTTTGTGCCAGATTAATAAACGTCTAAATGGTTCGTAGATCAAGAAACAACACTTTTCTACATTACAATTTTCTCGTTCTCCAGAAAATTGTCTTTCGGCCAAGTTCATTAACTTCGTCCTCCATCACAGGATCGATACTTTATTCAAAATTATTAATACTAATGACTTGGTTAAAAAAAAAGAAAGAAAAATCATAAGTGTAACTCAGGACTGTCTTAACACAATGACAGAGTAAAACTTCAGGGAGAATGTTTATATTCAAACTGCTGTTTCTTGACTCTTGAAATCATTTGACGATAATTGTGTCAATATTAATTCCAAAGGGGATTGAAAACGTTCAAGAGTTTGAATATTTTCAGGCATCTAACAGATAAGTAAATATGTAACATATCCAAATAATGGTATGTGAAAGAGTGGACGAAATCAGACCGACACGAGCAGTAAGAGAATCGTGAGTTCATCTTTCACGTAAATTGAAATATTTGTATTTTTCATGTATTAAGCTTGCTGTTCATTTGGTTATAACGACGTTTAGTTTACGATGCATCTCGTGTTAACATTTTCATTCACTTCACACCTCTCAAAAATAGCAATGGAATTTTTGTCTTTATGGTGGCTTAGGAGATAAATGCTCGAACTCTAAAAAAAAAATCCATCTCAAATCGAGAGTTCAATGGGACATTTCCTCCACGTGATCCATTTATCGTAACTTCACACTTTTAGAACCTACATACAACAAACAGATTCTATACGAAATAACCATAGCAATTCAAGCCGAAAAAAAAGAAATTTCTTTAAATGTGAACTATTACATATCAAACTCATATTTACAAAAAAGTCATAAAGTACACTTCTCCATTTTGATCTCTTTCCATTTGAATAATTTGTCGACATTCAAGTCATAATGCTCTAAAAATCTAGAACGTTATGACTCGAACTTTTTTAGAATTTCTTGCGAGATGTTTCCCAATCGTCTCGTATTCTAAACTAAATTGCGATTAAAACGTAGGCTACTGTACAAGATGCATCGTACAATTGAGAAAAAGCGAAAAATATCTAGAGTGTAACGTGTCTGTCGTGTTAACATACGTAATGCGTATTCGTAAAGGGAAAATATGGAGAATCACAGCGAATCTCATCTAATAAGGGATAGCATAATGTTAAAATTAGCAGTGCGAAACTTTTACCGCTTAGCGATTGCAAGTAACGTGAGGTGTAAGATTAGAGTAGCTGCCGTCCAGTGGACTCGGAAGAGATGTTTCCGATACGTTGTACTTCATTTTCTTTCGATAAGACAGTAAGCGGTGCTACTTCGCTGATTAATTCTCCGTTGTGCTCTGATTGCAAAGAAGTTTATTAAGTTTCTTCTTACTTTAATCTATACCACATTCGGCATCGGTATAAATAACGCTTGAATCATTACGTTAACCCTTTCGCTATAACGTCCATTTGACAATGTTAATGTATCGGCTACTTGGATAGAGTGATTCGATAATCATTAAAATTACGAGGTTAATATTAACTTTTTTAACAATATCTTTTCCAGCTTCGTTAACACTAGAACTACCGAGGATGACAAAATGATTAGTTTGCTAAATTAGTTATTTATTTAGTTTGATAAATTTTTTTTTCATGAAAAATCTCCAAGTTTATGGGGCAGGCATAGATTTGATATTTAATTTGATATTTCTCTTTTTCTAAGGCACTTAATTAATACACATAAATATAAAGGATTTAAAGCCGGTAGTTTTAGGGTTGAAACGATCGAAATAAGGAGAGATTATTTCGCCGAAAATACAATTGAAAATTTGAATTGGTAATTACAATCATACTTATAAACATAATGGTGGAAGACTATAGTCACCCTTAGTAGCCAAAGGGTTAAACGTGCAATTAATGATGAAATTATTGAAGAAGATGAAGGTTTCATATCAATGTTAAATATTCTAATATCAATTCCTTTCGAGGGACACTTGTTTTATAAACGTACGTATTTACATATCTGACTTAATATGATCGTCGAATTTCGTCGCTTTATTTAATGAATAACAAGGACGAAGGAGTTTCTCACGGAATTGAGAGAATTAATCAGCATGTTTGGTAGCTTTATCACGTTGAAAGTACACCGATAGCGGTAGAAGCTATGTAAACGGAGACGAATGGATATTCAAAATTGATATACCAAGGGGGCAAATTTATTTGCGATTTCAAGCGTGAATTCGTCGATTATGATGACATAATTCTAACGTATAAGGACAATAACAAAATCTAATGGCCCGGATGGGAAATTATATCGTGACAATAATGCGATCTAATTAAAATTAATCAACTGAAAATTGACAATAAGATCAGCACTTGCACTGCACTTCTTGCACATTCACAGAGGCCTACGAAAGCTGGACATTGGTATGTAAATCGAAGGAATAGAGTTGAAATTATATCTTGCAAATTTTGAAATCAATGGAATACCAGTGCATTTTGTAACGTTATTGGATTTTTAATAGACATTGGATTTGATGATTTGATGTTTTATCGATGCTGAAGAATATTTAACGCTGTGTTTAACACTAGAACTATCGAAACGATAAAAATTACGGGTTCCTGCTTTCTTTTTTTTTTTAACAATTCCACTTTATAGAGAAGCTGCACAATAAATATTTCAAGTGTAAGCTTATAATGGACAAGTTATTAACTGATAGTCTTTGACTCTCAATTTCTATCGATTCAAGTACTTATTTAGTATACTTAAACATAACAGATTCAACATCGATAGTTTTAGTAATAATAAATATTTTGACTTATAATTTCTTCATATTCTTTACATCGCAGCAAAAAATCAAATTTTTTCTCGACGTTAATTAATTTGCATTTTTTCTCTCGTTAAAATGAATACTAGAAAAATTCTAACGACCTATATCTGAAATACGTTATGTTTCAAAACAGAAACGACGGAGAAACTAATTTGAGAAGAGGTCAAACATTGTATTCGATTATATTTGTCCCTCAAATATTTCAATACGTAATGTATTGCAGAGAATTATTATTATTTGTGATTGGCATCGATTACATTGGTCATTAATCTATTTGTGCAAAGTGTAATTGTCCCTCTATTCCTTCGACATAAGAATCGTGTTATAGAGACTAGAGCATTAGTGTGAGGCGCTTTAATCGCGTCTATTTGTATCTCGGATCCCTCTATTTTGTATGTGCGCTTTTGAGTATGGTCTTATCTCTTTTTAACAAAATATTGATTACAAAACTGAAAATATTTCAATCAAAACTCTAGATAAATCATGACAAGAAAAGAAAAAGGGGAAAGAAAAAGATTGAATAGAATTCTACAAGCGAATATAATCCTGATCAGGACAACACGATAGTAAAGATAGATTTATTATTATTAATGAGTATGAGAAATTAATCCTTGTCTTCGATAAACCATAGTCGTATGTTATTCTGTTTCAGGATGTATATTATCATCATAGAATGTTTGTTTCTCTGTCAAGAAGGTGCTAAAAAAACAAATATAATAACATAAGAGTGACTTAATACGAAATGACGATACTATACACATAACATGTATACACAAATGTAATGATAACTTGTTGAAGTCTTGTTAATTGTTTAACTACTGTACCGACAATAACTCAATCGCTTCTGACGATATGGCGATTTCTTTTCTCTTAAGTTGTTGTTATTATTATGACTATTATTATTATTATTATTCTAAGTAGACAGACTGTATATAATTGTTAAAGCGTGTTTCAAAACGACCGACAATAACAGCAAGTTAAGATGCCGCGATATGAAAACACTGGAAATCCCAATTCTGGAATAGTACAAAAATTCTTTTTACCGTGTTACGTTTCGTACGTTTGCTTTTATCGGATGCAACACGTACGATTATCATTATCACGGAAAATAATATGCCACCTAAGGGAATTTCGTTTCTCCATATCAGTATTAGTATATAAGTATTGCTACTTATATCGGTATTCAAAGCGAAATCTTAAATAAGAAGAAATGTCAATGGATAAACTCGACGTCACTAGGATTTCTTACGTGTTTTAAATCAACTACGGTGATCAATTAACGTTCTAATTGTATTAATATACTGTAGAACCCCATATAACGCAAGAATTAAGCACCGCGATATATTTCTCATTAATGGTTCTGTTGCGAAATTTTTCTTAGTTCGAAAATACAGAGTTGAATGATTTCGGAATTTTCTTTCAAATTGAAATTAACAATTTTTAATTGCTTTGTTGGAGGACGTAGAGGCAATTTGAAATCATGTTATGGGAGGGCCTACTGTATATATGGGGTCTTACTGTATTAATTTCTGACTCATATGTACTCTTCTTTTAGGATGTATTTGATGAGTTCATTATATTGCACATTCAATCGTGCTCATTAAACTGAGAATGTAACTATGAATGAAATGAGATAATTATCTTTAAAGAGACAGGGGCTTAAGATATAAAACTTAGTTCTCAGAGATTTCAATTGATCAATGTTATTAAAGTTTGATTAACCATACACCTTGGAAAGCCACCGATGTCGACGTAGCTTGTGCAATAATTAATAAGATATACAGATGCGAACTGTAGCTAATGTTACTATTATATATATACTATATATATATAAATTGCATATATATAGAATATATATACACATTGATATTACGTATACGTCAAACTGTACATATATATACATATATATTGTTGTCAGTTAAATGTTAAAATAAATACCATGCGTGAACATCAATGTGATTTTCTTCTAATTCATAAATCGTAATTTCACATCGGAATAAAGATATTGACAAAATTCCGCATTTATTAGGTAAATATATTATATTATTTAAAAACCTGAAATCAATTTAATTTGCCAACTTAAATGTGCTATTGAATTTCGTATTTCAATGAATCGATTTAAAATAGTTAGCGCGTTAGATATATGTAATCTAGCGCGCGACAACAAAAGATTTAGAGAATTTCAAACAAATGATTATAAACAAATTTCGAAATAAGAGATTTGAGTATGAATATTATTAAAATAGTTATTAAATAAAAGAATATGGACTAGTAATATATAGAATACATATTAATCAGAGCAGATGCACTAATCTTTTCACTGGTTGAAATAAGGAAAAGTTGTTCGTTATGTAATATTATAGAAATGATATTCAATGAGAATATAAATCAATAATGAGATTTAAAACAATTTGGGTACTAAAACCGCGAGAACAGATCGGACAAATTCAGCAACAAGCAAAGTTTTGCTGTCTTTCACATTGCCCTTTGCTTGCGACTTCATTATGTATACTATGTTTATAATATCTTCAAGTTACAATTACGTAACAGTAGCGTAATACACTTACTTTAATATATTGTACAATACAATATACATATACACGAGTTAATGAACAATCTAGAAAATGGAGATGACACAATTGGACAACCAACACAGATAAAGACAAAATAACATCCCCCAGTTGAATCTTCTTCGCTGCGAAGTTTAACTTTTATTTCATCACGAAACCTTAAGATTAACTTAAACTTAAAGTCTTAATTTTAACTGAAACTAGAAATCGCAACAGAAACTAAAAATTCGATAATCCTAGCTACTGAGTATTCGGATTTCGTGGCTATTCGCTCGATACCATTTGTTACGCGCCATTATTATTTAATAAACAATTGTGCTAAAGCCACATTGAAGAAAAAATTAAAATGGTAGCAAATGATATCGACCCGGGTCCCATCACGAAGAGGTTGCCACGAATCAGGACCCAAAAATGCAAGCCCAACCAACCTCCATTGCATTCTGCGTTCCTTTGAGACACTTACCCTCGACATTGATTTCCTCAATGCAGAGAGAAAATGCAACAAAGGAATCGCTGACTCTACTTTTCTCAGTCTATTTCGCGAAAAGAGATAGACTCCCGCCGATTGGTGTCGATCTCCCTTTACAGTGTTCACATAATCAATCACTTAATTGCTATCTTACACTTTAATTCTATCTTAACTCGAACATATCGCTATCTTAACGGCAAATGACGTCTTCCTGTTGTGGTGGTGAAAAATTAGAAAAGAAAAAATACGAGAGGAAATTACAACCCAACGTTGAGTCTCCATCGTTGCGAAGCTTACATTCTACTTACAATTAGACGCAAAATCTTAAAATTATCTTAAACTAGAAATTCGAGAATTCGGTAGTCCTAGCTACCAAATTATCGGATTTCGCGGTTATTCGCTCGCCTAAATTACTATCTTACATTCTGGTTCTTACTAATATCGCGAAATTATAATCTCTCAACTGTGCTCGAGAAAGATTCGAGGGGAAAGGTAACGGATTTCGAAAACTAAATGGAAACGCGATCGCGAGAACAAATAAAGGGGGAAGAAGTTAATCTTTGCGGTCAAAACCGCGTTGTGCACGCACTCCCAACCACGCAGTGACCAAGGTGTGCATGGCAAACCGGGGTAATTGCGACGCGTGGTATCGGGCATTCAGGAGTCACATCACCGTTGTCGCGTTTGAGCAGGCGGGTCAGCGTGCGTTGACCTAACGACAAAATGAACGACTTGGCGGGGGAGAACAGGAATGAATGGCCAGCGGCCTATGCCCAGACGGGGATCAGAGGTCGCGTCTTACAACCACGAATGGTAGCGTTACATGATTTCCACCGCCCAGACACAAACCAACCAGCCCAAACACCCCAGTCTCCCCCACACAAATCAATCATAAAGTCGTAAGTCAACGCACCACCTTACGGCTCAAACGCCAACAAATGAAGGACACACTGGCCGTCAACGCACGCTAATCGCACCCCGCCGCCACACAGCCCTGATATGCGAGTCCGGCAGGGGCACAACGGGTGGAAACGCGGAACGATGAAAACAAGAAATAAAGAAAACCGTTTGCCTTCTCTCGAAAATTTCCCTGAGCGCAGCATCGAGTTACAATAATTTTACAAAGTTAAAAATTAGCTTAAACTACCGTGGCTATTCGCTCGATACCACTTGCTACGCGCTATTATTATTTAATAAAAAATCGTGCTAAAGGCACATTTAAGAAAAAATTAAAATGATAGCAAGTGATATCGACCCGGGTCCCACCACGAGGAGGTTGCCACGAATCAGGACCCAAAAATTCAAGCCCAACCAACCTCCATTGCATTCTGCGTTCCTTTGAGACACTTTCCCTCGACATTGATTTCCTCAATGTAGAGAGAAAATGCAACAAAGGAATCGCTGACTCTACTGTTTCTCATTGCATTTCGCGAAAAAGAGATAGACACCCGCCGATTGGTGTCGATCTCCCTTTACAGTGTTCACTTAATCAATCACTTAATTGCTATCTTACATTCTAATTACAATCGATATTAGGAAACACATGTTTTAATACTATCTTAACTCTAAGATACAACTATCTCAACGGCAAATTACGTCTTCCTGTTGTGACAGCGAAAGATTGAAAATGAAAAAGTACGAGATGAAATTACAACCCAACGTTGAGTCTCCATCGTTGCAAAGCTTACATTCTACTTACAAGTAGACGCAAAATCTTAAGGTTATCTTAAACTAGAAATGGAATACTCCGCAAAAAGAGATAGGAACCCGCCAATTGGTGTCGATCTCCCTTTACAATATTAACTTATTCTAAACACTTAATTCTAGCCTCACTTAGTAAATACAATAATCTCTGAAAAATAAGTGAATTAGATTTGCGAAGAGTGACGAAAAATTAAGCAAAAGGCGAAAGAAAGAATATGGGTCAATAATAAACAATGAGAATACATAAATCGCTACCCTCTTAATTTTGTTCGTGAGGGGTAGCAGATTATTAAATCGTATTAATTTCTCGGCATGAGAAATTGTTACAATGAACGATTTGTTTTTGTTAATGTGTAAGAGGCGAATATTAAAAACTAAGATTCTGTTCGTAGCACAGCTTTTCCTTAAAATCTACAAAGTCACCTATCCGAAGATTATATTCTCTGAAAATTAAAAATAGTTTTCTTCTACAACTTATTAGTCTTAAAATTAAAAGTCTGCATGTTCGATGAATAACTTGTCTTAAAACAAGGTATTAATAATTTGTCTTGAAATTAAAAGCCTGCCTATTCAGTAGCTAATTCGTTTCAAAATTAAAGGACGACATATTCTGAAAATAACTCGCCTTACACTTTATATTTAGGTGATTCGATAAAGACAATAACTTGTCTTAAAATAAGATATTAATAATTTGTCTTGAAATTAAAAGCCTGCCTATTCAGTAGCTAATTCGTTTCAAAATTAAAGGACAACATATTCTGAAAATAACTCGCCTTACACTTTATATTTAGGTGATTCGATAAAGACAATACCTTGCCTTAAAATTCAAAAACCTGCCTATTCAGTAACTAAGTCATCTTAAAATTAAAAGAGTTCATATTCTGAAAATAACTTGCCTTAAAATTAAGAGCTGGGCGATTCGGTACAAACAATACCTTGCCTTAAAATTCAAAACCTACCTATTCAATAACTGACAAAAACTTTAAAAGACGGCATATTCTGAAAATAACTCGTCTTAAAATTCAGTGATTAACTCGTTTTATAATTCAAAGCCTGCCTGTTTAGAAACTAACAAGACTTGAAATTGAAAGTCTGCATTTTCAATAGCAAAGTTTTCTTCAAATTAAGCCCCCTACATTCGATACTAAAGAATTCTCAGATTATCAACAATTCGATAATAGAGAGCTTCATTTGACAATCAAGAGCTCTTAAAAGTAACGTCGTTAACATGTTTTCATAATAATGAACAACCTGCCTGTATATCAATTAAGTTCAATTGCAAAATATTTGATAGATAAATCCTCACCAAAATTATGTAGCATTTAAGTTTTTAAAAAAGTAAGGAATTTCCTTATTCGAAAACTTAATTTATCCGAGTACAGAAGTACATATTCTTGAACCTAACATTTGTTTCATTAATATGATGATTTCGATAAAACTGAAAAAAATTCCCTATTCATAACGAAGACCACCTGAAAATTCGAAAAAATTAATTGAGACGATAATAGAAATATACTAACACCTAATATCTGAGCGTGAGATGCGTAGATTCCATCAAAACTAAAGAAATCGTCTACCGACAACAAAGATCCAAATTTCTGAGAATCGGATTTTCTGAAATCTTTTCAAAATTAGAAATTTAACTACACGATAACTACTGTTACCATTTTCGATGATAATCTGAAATTGTGGGTCATCATCATCACCATCACCATCATCGTTGTCATCATTGTCATCATGGGTGATCGGAATACCATAAGTCAAAAGAGAACGACTCACTTTCGCTACAGTGCATACATAACATATACACGAGAAAAAAATTCACCATCAATCTGAAGTCCTCGATTGCACTTTCATAAAGTAAGAATGCGAGCTTATGGGACTCTATGAAATTGCAAATGTACGACAAAAATAAACCATGATCTGTGCAATCCATTTGGAAAGATATACCGGGGGAACTTAATCGTTCCTCAACGAAAAATTTCATAGAAAAAACAAAGTAATTCGAACGACGAAGAGTTGCAGTATTGATATAAATATTATTATAAAATAAAATGATATATTTTGACAATATATTAATTTAATTTATACTTTGTAATGTTTCATTCGACAAACGCTTGCGAAATCAGCTCCACTGTATTATTAGTCACACTGATTTTAATTATGAACAAAACGCGAGCACCTTTTCCCGAGGCGCTATGGAAATTCGCGGCGAACGGAATCGCGAGCACTTTTCCGAAGTGCTGTGAATTTTCGCAACACTAATTTCGCGAGCGCCTACACGAGGTGCTGTGGATTATCGAGCAAAATCGCGAGCATCTTCGCGAGATGCTATAAATCACGGGCAACCTGTCCGAGGTGCAATTTTTATTTCGCAACTCTAATAATAGCAAATATTTTATAAAATTGACGGGATAGAGTCCCGCACTGGCGTCATCACAGACGCACCAGTGTACTGCGGTATTAATCGCAGTTCTGCGATTTTTCGCAGAGCTGAAATCGCGAAAGTAATATCGAACAAACCGTGTACTTAGTTTCGCAACGCTACTTTGAAAAATAGAAAGAAAAACAAAACCGCGTATAGATTTTCGCAACACTACTCTGAAAAATAAAGAAAAGAGCAAAACCGCGTATAGATTTTCGCAACACTACTCTGAAAAATAAAGAAAAGAGGAAAATCGCGCATAAATGTTCGCAACACTACTCTGAAAAATAAAGAAAAGAGCAAAGCCGCGTATAAATTTTCGCAACACTACTTTGAAAAATAAAGAAATGAGCAAAACCGTGTATAAATTTTCGCAACACTAATTTCGCGGACGAAGCAACTAACTACCACACAACTATTACTACTAGTACTACAAACGAACATAGTGACTAAGTACACACAAAGCATAAACTTACGGGAAATTTCTGAAAGAAAATAATTCGGATTAAACCTGAAAATCCTAACGAAAATGATTAATCTAACAAAAGCGGCGTAAGAAATTTCAATAAATAAAATGACTAAAACAAAAGACTCTATAAATTGGAAATTAATTAAACAATGAATTAAAATCTATCAAAGTGACTCTACTTAGAGCATTGACACTCTATATGCAACTGAATTTAAAAGTTAATAAAAATTAACTAAAAATGGCTCTACTGAGAACATTGAAATTTCTCGGTCAATACCATTGTCAAAGTAATTCATCTAAAAATTCAATTTACATGCGTAATTATTACTTTGACACTGGAATTGACCACCCGCGAAATTCTTATATACTAAACATCCTAGAAAAATCGTTACTACTCACAATTATGGTACTAATTACCATAATTGCGGTCACTATGTTCGCAAACTACTAACACACGTAAAATACAACCAGTCGTTCGGTGCCGTTTCGGACCATTCGTCCTACGGCATGATCGAACGACCGGAGGAACTTTGAATTTTGTCACTCACCAATCGCGGACAGGAATAATAAGAAAATAATTACGTTCCCATTGACTTTGTAGTTGATGGCATGGCTGCTTCGGTGATTTGGCAGGCCCAGTCCTCCCTTTAACAAACGAAAGGACAACATTATAAAAACTGTGTGTTCTCTAAGAAGAATTAATTGAATATTGGGTGGGTAAAATTAAACTCCAATTTAATTCTTTTAACTGCTTGAGTCTCTGGACATATTGGATAAAGTTTAAGAAAGATCGAACTTAAATCTGTACAATCATTAAATATACTAGATCTTTTTGACACTGAGACTCAAACGGTTAAAGTGAACTTTAAATTGCAAGTGAGAATGGGGACGATTAATGAGAATAAAATGAAACCTACATCCTCCATCGTCCACCGACTGCAAGATGGAGGTCCTCTCCACCGGATCGTACTCGACCACGATGTTGCAATTGTGTCGCTTGTCGTTTTCCTCCCTTTAACAAAAGAGAAGACAACATTATAGAGTCTCTAAGGGGACATATTTGAGTATTGGGTGGACAAAATTAAACTCTAATTTAATTCTCTTAACTGTTTGAGTCTCTGAACATATTGAATAAAGTTTAAGAAAGATCGAACTTAAATCTTTGCAATCATGAAATATACTAGATCTTTTTGAAACAGAAACTCTAACAGTTAAAGTGAACTTTAAGTTGCAAGTGAGAATAGGGACGAAAATATTATCAAATAAGTAATGAAACTTACACCTTCCATCGTCCACCGACTGCACGATGGAGGTCCTCTCCGCAGGAACGATAACTGACTCTACTTTCGCGATTTCGACGATCGATATTCGCGACCGATACTTTACGAACAAACACTGACTCTACTTTCACGTTTTTAAAACCCGACACTGACTCTAAGACCGATAAATTGGTCGCAAAGTTTAATGTGCAAGCGTCTGTCAATGAAAAATTACATTTATATAACAAAGTGACTCTTAATGATAAGCTACTTGAAAGAAAAATCCTATCGAATACTGTGACTGTCGTCGCTCGAATTAATATTGAAAAAAATGAGTTGCACGGATCATAGTTTCGTTTCTAATTGAAGGTTTCCTCCTTCTGTCAAATTCTAAGCCCGAATATTAATCTATACTAGCATTGCAGACCTTACGATAGTGCAATCGAGTTTCCAGAGAGATAGCTGCATCTATTTCATTTGAAAAATATGGAGAATCGCGAAACGCGGGAAAATTGTAGCGAAAGTGAGTCAGTTCTCATTTCACGTCCACTCAGATTGATTGAAAATGGTCCAACATCCCAAATCTTTTATAGGTGATACTGTAAGCAGACATAACAATCGGACTTGAAAAAAGAAAACTATTTTGGAGAAAGTTAAGTAAGAATTTACATTACGGAGGAAACGAAGGTGAAAATATTATGTTACGATAACTGGGAGTGTTAAGGAAAGAGAAAATGAATTGGTGAAATAATAGAACGTCTACAAGAATCTATTACTAAAAATAAACATGCAATATTTTAACGATTACTTAGAATTTTCGTGTAACATTAAGCCCCGGTGCAGAAGTAACCGATATTTAATATATTTTTATAATTATTTAAAAGAACTTTACGGAAACTGTCACTTAACATTATTGACACTTTCAAAACACGTTATATCAATCACTTGCACAAAACTATCACTCTATGTCACTTACAATTCCAAGAAACGTTGTGTTTAATGGTTAGAATAATTTAAAAACACTTGCACAAAACTGTCACTTCATATCACTAGCACTTGCATAAAACTGTCACTTTACATCGCTAACACATCCGCAAAAAGTTGTATTTAATTGTTAAAATAATTTGAAATCACTTGCACAAAACTGTCACTCTATGTCACTTACAGTTCCACGAAACGTTGTGTTTAATTGTTAGAATAATTTAAAAACACTTGCACAAACTGTCACTTCATATCATTAACACTTCCACAAAACTGTCACTTCATATCACTAACACTTCCACAAAACTGTCACTTCATATCACTAACACTTCCACAAAACTGTCACTTCATATCACTAACACTTCCACAAAACTGTCACTTCATGCCACTAGCACTTGCATAAAACTGTCACTTCATATCACTAACACTTCCACAAAACTGTCACTTCATGCCACTAGCACTTGCATAAAACTGTCACTTTACATCGCTAACACATCCACAATAAGTTGTATTTAATTGTAAAAATAATTTAAAAACACTTGCACAAAACTGTCACTTCATGTCACTAGCACTTCCACAAAACTGTCACTTCATGTCACTAGCACTTGCATAAAACTGTCACTTTACATGGCTAACACATCCGCAAAAAGTTGTATTTAATTGTTAAAATAATTTTAAAACACTTCCTCAAAACTGTCACTTTATGTCACTTTCACTTCCACAAAACATTGTATTTAATTGTTAAAATTGTTTAAAAACACTTGCAGGTAACTGTCACTTGATGTCACTAGCACTTCCACAAAATGTTGTATTTAATTGTTAAAATTATTTAAAATCACTTTTAATTTATTGTTTAAGTAGTATTATATTACAGCAGGTATGCACTAATAGTCGTTAAAGAAGATCAAAAGTGACTAGGTACCGGTAATAAAGTCCAAAAGTACACCTGCACACCGTCCTGTCAAACGATACATCCCGTTCGGCCGCTGAAGCTATACTGAACTGGAATGAACTCCGCTGTGAGTGGCTCAGGCGGTCCACTGAACGTAGCGCATGCGCAGTACACCCGGCGTCGCGATCATGCGATCGAGCACCGAGATCACGATTCCTTATGGATAACTTTGAAAATGTTAATTATTACAACATGTTTCGTAAATAATCGTCCATTACAAATGAAATTATTATTTAATAATGTGTTTTTGCTTATATTTAATAAATTCTATGGTAAATAGGAATAATAAAATTGAAATTACGTGATTTGGCATTGACGATTCATTTTTCAATGCTCAGAAATATTTGATTTATTATGTAATTTGTTTCTATTATTAATAAATAATACGTTTACAACTAATATGAGTGAATTTTATGCAATTTACAATATTAGTTCTGGAATCAAATGGAAGAAAATGATAGAAAATATTACTACGATATGTGATATAATTTAGATTGTACATTATCACAAGCTGAATAATCGCAACTTAAACGTATGATTATAGCAAATCATAATTTTGTAATTTCTTTTATTTTCTTTTGACTTTTTACAGTACAAACGGCAATGCATTTCATTGTTAAATCATATCCAATATACTTTTTTCAAATATTGGAAATTACAACCATAGTCAAATCATTGTTAGTGATGTAGCGCAATCTGTAAACCATACAATAATACATTAATTATCAATTAAACCGATAGAAGTTATAGTAGAGACCGACAGTAGAAAGCAACAGTGCCCCCTAGGAAACTACAGAGAAGATTTACAGAATTAACACCGATTAACACTGATTAACGCAAAGCCTTGCATCCCCCGAATTTGAGTGACACCCCTATCGAAACGCTGTGATTATCGAAAGCAATGCATTGCAACTGCAATTTTCTCAAATTTTAAAATTATATATAAATATTTCACGATTCACTTGTATTTATATTAATAAAGACATTACACGCATGTGACTTTCATATCTTATTTTTAATATATGAAAAAGTGGAATAGAACTTGGTACAATAAAACTATTTTTTTATTTCATTAATACATTATTGACTATATTTGTGTAAAATAGGCTGAATAAAATATGATGAATTAAAGAAAGTTTATGTACACATTTTAATTTTCCTTTCTGAGAAATTGCATTGTACATTGGTAACTTGGTATAAGTAAATATTACTCTAAACCGTTTTATTTGTGAGTTGCGATGTGACTGATTCTGTAGTATGTTGATCCTTTTCTGGTTTTGTAATTTTATGTTCCTCTTTGTAATTTTCTAAAGCACGGTCGTATGCAGTTGAACTTGGAACACCATCCTGTCACAAATTAAATTATTTTTCATGTATCACAGATACATTCATCAAGTTTCACAATGATTGAAATTATTCAAACATAATTACATATTACCTCCAAGTACTTGTTGTATACTTCAAGAAATTTTTGAGTAGGAGAAGCCACATTCATCTTTTTTAAATCAATTGTGGGTAAATTTTTAACATCCTTGTGAAATTTCCTGAGAAACAAAAATAATACAAATGTGATAATACATGTTATGAACTTTCACACGAATTTCAAGCTAAACCATATCCTTACGCTCTTATAAGATCCTCCGTGTAAAAAATATTTCTCATTGTAATATTATCCGGTGGTCGTCTGTCATATGATGGTTCATATTTCGGAGGAAAAGCTTCATATATTACATACCAAAGTGGTTTATCTTCACTTTTCATTGCACCACTTTTCATGAGAGATGATATTCTACAATTTACATAAAACTTAAAATGTTTTACTTATTATTTGACAGTCTATCTTTATAGATTTTACTTTTCTTATATTGCTATGTTTTATAAAATGACAATTCCATTTTGTTTATAATGCGCCGGATAAATATAATTTATTTCATAACCTGTGCAAAAGCTAGCTCAGAATTTTAATGAAACATGGAAAGGATACAATTACCTTGTATAAATAGTTCCAATTTTTTCTAATCTACTTTGTGCCATTGTTTATATTTTGTGTAAATACAATTTGCGAAGATAAATTGTATTGCAAGAAAACTTCCAAATAAATATACGTAAATGTATGAGAGACCTAGCAGCACCTGACAATCTCTAAATTTTCATCAACATGTGATCGAACCTCGTTCAAATCTAACCTTAAAATAATTGTACAACAATTTCGGTGTTTTCTATACATTATTCAAATATTTGATTGACATAATATAACAATAATCATTCCACTGTAAAAATAATTTGTACAATTATTCTCCACGTTCTTTGAAATAGTATCTGAAGATTAATTTCTAATTCTACTAAAAATTTTCTGATGCACAAATGTGATTGTATTTAACTTCATAAAATCAGAAAAAAACATGGTGCAAATTAATGAGAATGAAATTTTTGCAATTGGTCGCATTTTGAGCGACAAAAATCGGCCATTAAAGGAAAGATTCCGTGCATTGTTCACTTTAAGAAATGTTGGTGGTACAAAAGCTATTGAACAAATAAATAATTGTTTTAAGGACGAATCAGCTCTATTGAAGCATGAACTTGCATATTGTCTGGGACAAATGCAAGATCCAGACGCTATACCAATTTTAATCAATGTTTTAGAAGATGTTACGCAAGAACCAATGGTTCGTCATGAAGCAGGCAAGTTACATTCATTTATTACATATATTATCTCTAGAGCTAACATCTCTAGATAAGTAAATTCATTGCAAATTAATGGCATTTAATCTAAATAATTACCCTAACATTTCAGGTGAAGCTTTAGGTGCAATCGGTGATACTAATGTTATTCCTATACTGGAAAAATACAGTAAAGATTCTGTACCAGAAGTAGCAGAGACTTGTCAGTTGGCATTAGATAGATTACAATGGTTAAAATCAAGTGGTACATCCAAAGATTTAGAGAAGAGTCCATATATGTCAGTAGATCCAGCACCACCCTCAGAATTAAATGACATTGATAAATTAAAGAAGACACTTTTAGATGAAAATGCTTCGTTATTTGACAGATATAGAGCAATGTTTTCTCTAAGAAATTTACATACACCAGAAAGTATTGTTGCACTTAGTGAAGGCAAGTAATAATTGTTTAGTCTAAAATTTAGATTCATATGTATTATACTCCATTTTATAACATTTCCCAATAAAAATTTACATTAGGAATTGCAGTGACATGTTATAGCTATATAGTATTTTTTTTTTTAATAAACAGGTTTAAATGCTGGCAGTGCTTTATTCAGACACGAAATTGCATTTGTTCTTGGGCAGTTGCAGGAAGAAATTTCTGTACCATATTTGCAGGCATCTTTAGAAAATACAGAAGAAAATGAAATGGTACGGCATGAATGTGCAGAGGCATTAGGATCTATTGCAACTCCCGATTGTTTCAGTATTTTGAATAAATATCTCAATGACAGTAAAAGGGTTGTACAGGAAAGCTGCATTATTGCATTAGATATGTGTGAATATGAAAACAGCTCTGAATTCCAATATGCTGATACATTGGCAAAAGTGAAAGCATGATTTTTGGAACAGCATAATACTACAAATTCTGTTACCATGTACATAAAAAACGAAAATTTTACAGATTTAACATACTTGCAAATATAAATACTGCTTTTTCATTTCAATAATTGTACACTTCCTCCCCTTTCCCCAGACAATTTCGTTCCTCTATATGTTCCCAGTTACAATCATATTTCGTTTATACATCTTGCATTTTGTAATTCAGCGACAAAGGGATTAATATGTTTAAAATATCTCGCCTAGTTGGAACTATAATAGCATTGTATAATTTTACATTAATGAATCACGTACAGAAAACGTGATTTGAACTGCGATAGTATTTTTGTTCGCAACATTGTCTTTGACGTTGTTATTGCGCACTTTACTACTACTATACTAAAAATAAAATATTTTATAGATGTAGAAATTCACATATTTTAGAGACGAAGAATTGTTTAATATATTCCGATAGTCAGACAAATGTTTTGAAATATAGGCGCTGCTGGCAGCCGAAAGTTTCCATTATTTCGAATACTTAAATATCAATGCGCGCACTATTTTAATTTCACCGTTTTGATTCATTCTCCTTTTGTAATTTAATTGCCTCATTTCTTTTCCAAAAATAGCAATATTCTTATAATAAAGGTTTTTTTCTTTGGAATTTCGCTTATGTCTGAATTGACTCTGAATACAAAAATAGACGAACTATTTAAATTAATCGGTTAATGCGTGTAGATCTGTACTTTATTTAATAAAAACTTTTATTCATTACGTGAAGCATCCTAAGTGAACATTGTTCGAATGAAATGTTATTAATTAGCAATACGTCTTTCCTTTTTGCCTACGTGATAATTGTACCAAGTATTTCAATTTGTGTCGTAGATTTGCCACCTGACAGGTGCACCTTCCGTCTACAGCTGTTCACCCTATTAGGACGCCAATCACGAATTATCCAAACGTTTATTCTAATAAAATAATAATCAAATTAAACTTATTATCCTTTATCGACGTCCTATTAGGATTCTGTGCACAAAAGAAAAAGAAACCAGAAAACCTGAAATTTAACCGAAACTGTTATACATTGTGATATTTTTTCCAAAAACAAAGTAAAAATAAAAATTTCACCATTTTTATAATATCCTTTACAACAGATTTTGTGAACGAAAATGTAAATGGATTGCCAAAAAAATGTCTTTGGACGAACATATCAGTATAGCTAACGAAACTGATAGCTGACCGCCGTTCGATAAATACTATACTATTATTTTAAAATAATCATTAAAGTAATCAAGATATAGATATAAATCACTCCTAATTAAGCATTCTTTTATTCTTACGTTTGTTACTATTTAAGACATTACCACACTTGAGCTTTTCAAAAGGCACAGTGAACTACGGATTGAATACCGTCAATTAATAAGTCAATTTATTAACATCAACAATATTTTATTAATCCTAAGTAATCATGATCTTCCCTAATTATTCCAATATACTATTTATCAATGCCACTACATCAACTTGCAGCTACATACACCCCAAATACCTCTAAGTTCTAAGGAAAAAAAACCCATCTAATTCTCCCAGAATAGCTTTATCCATTAAATTTCCTTTCAATTCTCATCGGTCCAAAAACTTCATTGCAATCATCAATTACAACTAATTCTCGCGTCTCTTCCGACATCCCTACCCTACAAAAGATGAACCAATGACGGTAAATTGGATGATCTATTGAAACCATGAAACATCGGATTTCTGGTGTCCGAAGAATAGAGTTCAGTGACCAAACGGATAACCGGCGAAACCGGTTAACCGATTTAACCAGTTGGCCGATGATCGTGTAAACGTTGTAATCCTTTAACCGCTTAACCGCACTACGGCATTACTAGCGGCGAAACGAAGCGGAGGGGGTGGATTTAAAATAGCATTAGATGGGCAGTGCCGAGTCAGTCGAGCTCGAAGAACGAGTAGTCGCCGTCTAACCGTGTCAGCGATTGAGTGAATTGAAACGGTAGTACCTACAGTGGCACGTGACACATCATACGAAATTACGGTAATTGCAACGATTCTGTGACTCGAATCGACCGCTTGCTCTGTGATAACCAGCGATCACGAGTTGGCCTAGACGATCGATCTATCACGTCAACCTCAAGGTCCACTTTCTTACCCTTATTTCTTATTCATTTTCACCGCTATTGCTGGCGGTTAAATGAATCTTTACCACAACTTCAATTCAACCTTTGTTCTCATGATTTTCATTTCACATGATAAATAATACTTGGGAATTTATGAAGTTGGAAATTATTGTTGATCAATTTCGTGAATGTTAGATATATGTGTGTATTTTGGGAAAGGGACAAGGGGATAATTTAAATTGATTAATTTTGTATCGTTTATATGATTGTGATTGTGATGGATGATTTAGTAAGATAAATAGTTATGGGTTTGAGTAATTTTTCTATGAAGGTGTAAAATAGTTGTTTTAAATTTGATTGTTTTTATATGTTTGTGTTTCTTGAGGGGTAGGTATGTAGAATTTATGGAAGATACTGTTTTAGAGTGTTTAGTTATTGGCAAAAATGGATATGGTTCTTCGTTTATTTGGATTTGCCTCGGACGATCATAAAATCGATGAGGCCACTGGACTAACGGAGAAACAGAAGAAATTAGTGCAAAATACATGGGGTATTGTGAGAAGAGACGAAAAGGCTGCTGGCATGTTAGTGATGACTACGTGAGTGATATTTTTTCATTAATCCTAAGCAATATTATGTTCAAATTGTATAAAAAAAAATTCTTGGAAAAATTGCATTAAAAACATGTTACATAAGTATCTATCCAAATGTGTTTACTAGAAATTTTGTTATCTTTTATAAGAATCATTTTTATTTCACGCTTATGTATGTTGATGTAGATTTGCTTCGAGAAAATACTATATCATTCTGGAAATTTCGTATTACATTGATTATTTCTTTTAACACTTTTTATGTAAAAAAAACCCAAATGTATTGGAATTTATAGCTCTGATTTTCTAACATCGCGTGAAGAACTACTATCTCGATTGTAACGTATTTCAATGTATATCGGTGACCTTCTTGATATTATCGCGATATTGCGCCCACTTCTTTTGAAATTAGCGAAGAAACATTGAGAGCTCAGCGTATTTTTTTTCATTATGATTCCTCGTTATTACGTTTTAATTTGTTTCTTTTGTTAAAAAAGATATATGTAACATTTTTGGTATGATTTTATGCGTCATTTATTTATATACGGTGTTGAAAATTTCGTGTCATTATTATAAATATTGTGAACGTTGCATACATTTATTTGTTTGCCATTCTAAATTGTCTACAGTGTTTATATTCTGTGCAAGCAAAAGTAATCGCGAAACGTCATTATTAATGTAATTCTATAGTGTTAATGAGACAGAATTAATGTGTCATTGTTGAATGATGATAAGTCTCGACTACATTCTTCTAGGATTCGTAACTTCGTCACTTGTATTAACGTTGCAAAAATGAATAATTCTGAAAGTGTATGAAATATTAAATTTCTATTCAATTAGAGATACGTAACTTGTTCTAATTGTAAGTGAATTTATAGCTGATTTTTATCGTAAAGTAACATGCATTAATAAATTAAGTACTTGAATATTATGCAAAATGTATAATTCTGTTCAGGTTTTTTAAAAAATATCCAGAATATCAGCAGCAATTTCAAGCCTTCAAGGATGTTCCATTAAATGAGCTGACTAACAATAAGAGATTTCAAGCTCATTGTACCAGCATAATTATGGCCTTAAACTATGTTATCGATTCCTTACATGACCCAGGATTAATGGAGGCGAGCCTAATAAGTTTAGCCGAGAGACATAAAATTCGCGGTCAAAAGAAAGAAGAATTTCAGGTACGACAAAGAAAAAACTAAAACTTAAAGTTATCTTTTAAACCTTTGTCCTATAATTTCTTTCGTGAGTGTGCAACAAATATCTTAAAATTATATTACTGAAATAAAAATATGTATCGGGGATTTCTCATATATATTATACTTTCTATAGAATTTTTAACATAATATTAACAGCATGGAAGTTATTTTACCGTGTCGTGTCCCATTAATGATTTTAATCTAACAGTTTCTGAAAAATTGCTTTACCGCGCAGAGAGTTTCTCATTATTAGAAAGTAAGCTGTTAATTGTCTTAATTGTAAAAAATACATTTCATTTGCAAAAAACAGGGAGTTCTAATTTCTCATTAGAGTTGGTTGAACAAAAAATCATTCTTCTCCATAATTTGAAATCCCGTATATTTAATTTCTCTTGCTCAAACTGAGAATTTCATAATTGAACTAATTACATGTTTTACTTCTTTTTCTGTATAAAAAGATAGTAAATTTTCCAAATGTAATTTCTGTATAAATGAATAGCACATTTTTTTTCCAGAATTTAAAAGTTGTAGTGCTCGACGTACTTCGGCAAGCATTAGGAAAGCAGTTTACGCAAGCAGTTGCAGAAGCGTGGAACAAAACAATGGATGCTGCATTCGGGATAATCTACCAAGTTTTTGACTCTTGAAACACGACGGATTTATCACGATATGCGCGTGAAAATCATTTAGAAATACTCTCTATTTCCGTTAATTGTTAAGTATTGTATATAAAATGCACCATTTTTACTGCTTCTATAAATTCGCACAATTACGTATTAATATCTTGAATAACAATCGACGACGGGAATTTAAAATCTTTGAATGGGAAATGTATATTTATATTTATATTAATGTCTATTTACACTTAGACGATTGATTTGTACGTACGTTTATCTTTATATATATATTATGTGATATATATATTTTTATTTGCCACTCAAAATACTATATTTTTATACTGTCATCTTGATTTACTAATCGTGTTATTAAAAATAAATAGGTGTCACACAAAATGAGTTTCTATTCTATACCTTATAAACCATTGTGATTCATTTAATTTTTCTAATCTCGATAGTGCATTGAAATTAATTAATAAAATTTTAAATAATGTTCAGATTATTTGTAATTTCTTGTACTTTATTTTTTCTCCTCGTAAAATGCGTTAAAACCAATTGTCCCATTTATCCGAGAATACCAAGTTGATATCCCCAAATGTAGCATGGAATTTGATGAAAATATTATCATACAAATATTTATCCTCAACAATAAGAAGTAAATGATCTTTGAATTGATACGTTTTATGAAAATACTGAAAATTGAAAAATCTAAGCTGCTACCATATTGTTCAATTTCTTTATTTACGCTCCTGTTTTTCGCGCGCAGTTGAAAGTACTGAATTCTGAAACAAGTAATGGGGTCAAGTATCATCTACAATTCAAGAGAAGACTGTTCATATGTAAGTACACCGCTTGTTCGAGGTGTAAAATCTGGGAATTGTGCCAACACGTGATGTCTTAAATGGTGAATTTAAGAATTAAACGTTTTGAATACGATCCTCCACGTTTCGTGCAACATGTCTGACTGAACCCAAGAACCGTGGCATACTTCAAAATATAGCTATTAGTAATTATATTATAATAATCATTTCTACAATAATCTCTATTGTAAAATATATTGAGAGCTGAAGCACGCAAACTGAAGATATTATTTTTATTTTGTTTTCTTCGGCTTTAACACTAGATTTACGGAGCCAATTTGACTCATTCAAAATTTGATTACTATATATAAATAATGTATTGGTTAGCTAACTTTTTAGTAATAAATTTTTCATTTAAATTGAGTTGGAACTATTTTCTTTGTAAAAGAACGTCAATTTTCATATATGAGTCAAATTGGCTCACTTTAAAAAAATAGGCATATCAACATCCGTAAATCTAGTGTTAACTGTTATAGTCATTTAACCTACGATTTATTTTATGAGGGTTACACATCATCGATGTTATATTATATTAATTAATAATTTGGTTAAAATTTCTCAGAGATGACCGGAAAAAATTTGAATTTAAATTCAGTCATTTTTAGTCTCAGGTTTTACAAAATTGTATAGCGTAGTCCCCCTGACGATATTTTTGTACGATCAATTAAGAGAAGTTTGTGTTATCTATTAAGAGAAGTTTGCGCGTCCAGTATATTTATTTTACGAACGACTACCGTTATATAAAGACGGAAGTACGTGAGAAAACCATAAAGTGCTTCCGGCTACTTCTTTCAAGTAGCTGCAAATTGTACATACAAATTCAAAGTTTATTCTTCTGTATATATTTTTTACAAATTTAACAAGAACACATTGCACAGTTAATTAAATACGATAGATTAGAGTTAATCATAAATTACTTTTTGCAGATAATATTATTGAGATACTATTGTAAATCTTAATTAACGAAAGTCCGTGTCCGTTTCATTTTCAGTGTTTACAGTATCAGTTACTTCGCTGGTACTTTCGTTGCTATACTTGACTTTTCTTTCCTTTTTCCCTGTTTCAATATAGTAATCCCTATCTTTATCCTCTTCCAATTTCCTATGGTATTTTTTCAATGGGAAGATATGAATTATTAATTGTTTCTAATGACAATTGTAACGATGCACAGCGATAAATAGATTCTGCTATTAATTTTAAAATACTTTGAGTTAATTGAACACAAAATAATTATAAATCAATGTACCTGTATTTGGATTTACCAAAGGACATTTTAATTCTGTACACTATACTGGCGCATATTAGGAATATCAGAATTCCTAACAAACTAAGTAAAATTGCCATGAGTATGGTATCAATTTGCAACCAGGCATCCTCTTTCTCCGACGTTCCAACTGGCTCGATAGTAATAGGGTATCTGAAGTATAATTATTATTGATTCAACTGATCTACAATAATGTCTCTCGTAGTAAACACACCTTCGTGTGTTTTATCACGTACATCATTTATAAAAGTGTGATACGATAACATGATATATATTTTATCATACGATACATAATAATATATTATACAAAAATACGACGATATATTTCTATTATGAAATAATCATAAAAATAAAATTATGTACTTTAACATCTCCATTAACACGTTCATCATTGCTGATCCACGCTGTATTTTGACATTAAATTGTATTTAATAGAAAATACCAGTGTTCCAATCTTTTATTTTGATTTGATTTTTTTAACACTAGAACTACCAAACCAGTCAAAATGACTGGTACACAATTTTTTCAGAAAAATCTCCAAGTTTACAGAAGATTCATAGAAGAAATATTCTACGTCTATATCAATAAACATAAATCACCCAATCGATCAAATTTTCCGCCCCTTTTTCAAAGTACTTATTTCATTTATTAAAATATGGTAGATTTGAGGCCGGTAGTTCTAGTGTTAATGAAAAAAGTGGATGGAGTATTGGAATAATAAAAAAAAAACAAGTAATATCTTATTATTGAATGTTTTGATATCTTCCATCCATAGATATCTTGCAGAAATAGATTAATTGTAATAAGTATTGAAGATTGTGCAAGAAATGCTATGTTGCATGCATATTGCTGGAATTGCTGCAAAAGTTCCACTCACGAAGCTTCGACTTCCTCTTTGCCGAGTTCACCGAAAGGTCGTGCGATAGCTCTGTCGAGATCTTTTCCCAGCTGTCTAAACGCAGATTTGCCGAGCCAATCAGCCAAATCTGAACGATTTATTTGCCGAAGTCTGTGCGCTATAGCTTCGTGAGTTTTTCCTTTACCTTCTGCCGGAGAGCTGTTCCAGTGAACAAGTTGGCGAAAGCAGGGGATGTCATCGTTCACCCTGCGTTCTGTATAGAAGAATTTGCAATTTTTAAAGACATGGTAAAACATAATCTGCGTCAATAATTATGACACTGGTCTGAGTCATTTCTTTATCATTTCAAAAAATTTCGATTGTTGCTTCGCGTTGTGCGTTGAATTATATACAATGAGACAGCTATCAGTTGAGTAACATGACTCAATTTTGAATCATTCCAATAAAACAGTACATTTTTCAAATTTTCAGCTTAGTAATGAGACAAATCTCAAGCGATAAATATACTTTTTGAAATTTATTGCTTAGACTACTTTCATAATGAGCACTACATATATTTGTAAACTTTTTTTGTGTTACGAAAAGATCAGAAGGAAAGACTTAACCGATTGTGAAAATCAGGCACATGAAATTGATTTACAATTAGATTTAATTATCCTATTTTATTAATTACCAGCCCCTGCCAAACTTTTCGGTAATTCGTACGTCGTGTAATGAAGAGCGGCTATCAGTTTTCGACACTCAAACTGATTCAGCCGCGCAGCGAGATATTCCAATTCGTTTAAATTAACATCGATCGTCGCAAACACATCGGAATGAAGTACAGTTAAAAAGAAGGTTAAGCTCAGTCGCTTTGGCATGATTAAATCTCTCATTTTAAAGGTTACAATGATGAAATATGTATCCTATAGCAATGCGGACAAAAGAATTCATAAGAGTTTTCCGATAAGGTGTATTTTGTTCGTCACGCAGATGTCTTCGATTATTAACTCTTAGGAACATATCGTTGAGTCATAATTACAGTGCAAATTATAAAGTAAGCGGTGATAAAAGTATCTTATGAAAGAGTACGACCTTAATGAGATAAATAAAAGCTATGACTGTGATATTCGTAATCCTCAATCGCTAGGAAATTGTGGGAGGAAAAATATCAAATTCTATCGTAAAATTGAATCTGTAGATACTTTTAAACGAACTTTAGAACATATAATCAACCCCTTGTCGTTTCATTTATTTTGTAATTAAATGTGCAATGACTCTGAATTAATTAATGAAATAACAATCTGGCCCCCTAATTTCGGATATAGTAAATGACTTAACGTAATATTGAATAGCATAGAATTACTTAAGTTTATTTTATCAGGACCAACTGATATTTTTGATAAAATAATTTTTGGAGCACTGCAAAATTGACTGTTCCATTTATCGCGTCACGAGTAGCACGCGTTGTTGTACGGAAAGGGGTAAAATTTTATTTTGTATTAAAAAATGTATAATGTGGAAAGCATTGTGATGCTCGAAGTATATGAAAGGCAAAGTCGAAGAAATCACAAGACGGGAAATTAAATTCGGAAAATTTAATTCTGGAATATCTCAAGTCGATATCTCAATGATACAGAATTATGATAAGAATGTCAATTGATCGATACGTAAAATATGGATAAGTGAAGTTTCATCTTTTTGGTTTTTTGACACTTTTCTTTCGCTTCTTTTTGTAACACTTGTAACAACCCGTCGGCGGTGGTTCCTCGGGTTCTCTAGGTACAATTGGTACGGTGTTTTGTGTTCCTGTGTGCACCATATCATAAGAGGGTGCCCTTTTCCTCTTCTTTTGCGTTTTCTTCATTGAAGAACTCCTCGATGCCATTCGATCGTCGTCAGCATCGATTGGCATGAATTTACTGAATGACAAACCGTCGAAATTAACGAATGATACTATTTTTTTTTTCACTATAAAAAGTAATTTTATAACAACGACATGTAGTTACTTCCTTTTCCTTTTTCCTCTCAACTTATTGAATAACTTGGCCAATTTACTTCTTATGCAAAGAGTACAGAAACAAGTCAGTAATATACTCGAGATAAGAATGATTCCGGCAGTTTTCACTTTTAACCTAATGAAAGTTTGTTCTGAAACCCCATTGAGATCAAAATCAACGTGTAATTAGATCTAATTAGCTAACTTCTGATGATACATTTACTTGATTACCATTGATCTTCTCGATAGTTCTGTTCGATAAGGGTGCGTCTTTAGTATCGTTCTGTTCGTTTCTCTTAAAGTTCGGTTTCTCTACTATTGTGCTAGACTCTGAAACTGTTGTGGCACCTTCGTAATAACTGAAAAATTTTAGATTCTTTGCCATATTGTTATTAAAACTTCTATCGTTATAATGCAACAGAAACAACAAATACATTATTCTTAACAATAGAACTAAGGCTGCAATCACAAAGCACTCACAATGACTGATTCGAAACTTTTTATAACAAATTTTCAAATCTATTGAAGAGCCAAGCACTATATATTTCATATATATTTTGTAAAATATAAATTACTGAGTGTGATAACATTTTTCACCTTGCAATTCCTCTTCTTCCAAATAACTTATTTAATATATGTAAATATAATAAGTTTAGTAAATATAACTTACTCTGAATCGTCGGAGGGTGGAACTTCGCGAATCCTTTTTGGCGATGAGGAAGTTTTTTTATTATAATCTACTAGGCAAGTTAGGAGATCTTTTCTTCCAATGTCTTTGAGACGATCTTTTAAAATCGGGTACGTATCCTTCGTGACTGTTCTTATTTGACAAATCCATCTTACAAGCTTTTGGAAGCAATCTTCTTCTTTCGTTAAATTGCTTATTTGCGGTTTCGTTAATGGGACTGTTTAAATAGTATTTATCGTTTATTGAAAATTCATGAGTCTTTATAATATAGTGGTAATGTCTCTTACAACATTATAGTAGGTATAATTAATTTACTGTGCAAATTGTTCGTCACGATTTTTTTGCATTCCTCAGGCTTCAAGTGAGTTGCTAAGAACTGTAGTTCAGGTACGTTAACTTCAGCAATTATCTGTGATTATAAATTGTATGCAAATGATCAATTTCTTGTGATGTGTATATCAATATTTTAAATATGAAGGTTATTATAATTTTGACGACTTGGTGCTGTAAAATTCACTGTCTGATTGAATTTAAAAATAATTCGTTTATATAACAGTTTATCGTTTTATAGAAATGTATTTATTTTAATTATATGCAACTTATAAATGTTAATTTTACCTGACGGATAAATATGACAGATATAAAACTGAAGAACAATATATATTTTCGTATTAACTTGTCAATCATTAAGATCTCCTATTGATATAAAAAAAAATAGTTTTAGGTTCTCTTATTGTATGGACAGCTTAAGTTTCTTTTTTAACGAAATACAATCCTACAAACATTAACAACACTTTTCAACGAATATTATTGGTTAGTGTAATGTTGCATTTTAGAATAAAAAAAAGTGAAGAATCATAATCGTGTTCTCGTGATAACCAATAACACGAAATGGCGAAAGTATTTTCTGCTCCATAACAAAACTTCTAACAGAATTATCAACTTAACAGTGATCGAAGAATTTCTATAATTTATAAAAAAAACAATCCATTAATTAAAGTCGTCGATGTAAAAGTTACTGCCACCTCGTGATTAAGAATGATGATAAAATGACTGTCAGTTGTGGATTCGTTAAATGAAATTACCATTTGACAGCGAAATGTACTTCGTTAATTCGCAAACAATTTTATAAGTAATGATTTTATAATGAATTCTGTATGGATTTTTTACAGTCTATTCAATGTTTTTGCAAAAAGGGTAAGTAATAATTTTCTTTACCGGCAACCCTCAAAACTCAAAATCTTAAAGGTACTTTGGAATTAAATCTGCAATAATTAAAAATATATTATTGTTAAGAGAATTGTATTAAAGCTTAAAAAATGTCTCCATTTAGGAAAATTTGATTGTTCAATGTTTTGCTGATTTTCGAGAAAGTGAACTCGTGCAATTATCAGAAAAATTGGACCCTCTAGAATGTTTACAACTCGTGCAAGCGATGCACGAAGTAATCCCCATAAAAATGGGACGGGAAGCTGAAAAAGGTTCTTCAAAAGGCTGTCTTCTTAAGCTTGAAGAATGGAACAACAAATTTCCAGGTAGCTGAATTAACCAGCCGGAAATCCCTCTGAAATACAAACAATTGAAAACCAATCCTTTGTTTCCTAGAAATTGATCAAAATGGATAATTACCTCTCACGTTCTATCAATGCATTTAAAAACAATTGTTTCCCCAGAAAGATATGTCTAACTTTCTAATATGTAAATTTAAATTTAAATTAAAATTCTAGTAATTCTAATTGCTAACCAAGATATTAGCAAATATTTTCCTCGGACATTAAAATACATAAATGAACCCTTTATTACGAAAGAGGCATGAATTACTTTCTTTTTAACACTTTACCGACCGGTAGCCGATTAATCGGTTTTTCGGGCCCAACACTTTTGGACTCTTAACTCATTAATTGCTCGCTACGGCAATTAATAAATTATTATTATTCATTGCGGTTAACTGTGCCAAGGACTCAGTGAAGAAACTTTGCAATTTTCGAAGAGATATCAATGTCAGGGAACTATTTGCATGCAAGTGACCGATCAGAAGTGGGTAGGATGTTAAAAAATACCGGTCGGTAAAGTGTTAAGTTGGCTTATTTAAGTTTGCGTAAATTATTTTTAAAGTTTTTTCTTTTAATTATTGAAAATAAGTGTCAAATTTTTCAAAAGAAAATGTCAAACCCGGTGGTCGTTCGACGATGGAGATGACTTTGAGGTGGATGGGCCGAGCTGATCTGGCAAAGTATGTGCGAGAAAATCGTAGGTCGATTAAGTTCAGCGACAGAATGGATGGAGATATAGCAGCCAACACCTTAGAATTTCCAGGACACAGAGTGTCCAGAAGGCATGTCCATAAGAATGGCAAGCATTCCTCTGTTATAAAGAAAAAGAAGAAGAAGAGGCAACGAGGACATTCTCATAATTCCGCACCGAGGAACAAAGGGATTCGTAAAGGGACTGTTAATGACGCAAGAACTGCTGCTTCGTAAGATTTTACTTTTGTATGTAATACTGTTATTTTCATAATAAATATTTTTAATCTCATTATATCATATAATGTATGCACAATGGAGAGTTTAGTAATGAATATAAGAATTATTTGAGAATTAGGATATGTAGTAGGAGGGAAAGATTGTAGTGCAAAAGGAATTGTGTTTTGTGAAAATGTATGTATCTTTCAGTCACAAGCAACATCACATGAAGAAGAAAGACAATGGTGCACATCACTCTGTGTATTATGAAAAACGGCAAAGTATCTGTTGCGTGATCTTGTTTGGATTATTATTTTGTGCTGTATGCATCTTCGTGGTGCTCTTCATTCGTAGAAGGAAGCGTGCAAAAGCGATCAACAGCGGATCGAAGTAATTATAATACACATATCTTCGAAAAAAACAATTGTCAATTTCCACTGAAAATTACATCTCTTTCTTTTGAAAAATTATTACCATTTTTTATTGTGCCTAAACATTTATTGTAAGGGAAAGTTTAGGTTGCAGAATTTTGAGTACGATTGTATTTATACACTTTGTTCCACAAGAGCGTGTCGATAATATTTTCTTAAAAAAAGAGAATTGTTTCTAATTAAACGCACAAGATAGAAATATAAAGATTGTACCATAATACATTTTCTTAAAACATTGTTTAATCGCTATCAGTGTCAATTATGGCCTGGTACTGTTTAGGCATGCTTTCGAAAAAATTGTCCACCATTGTTTCAGGTAGAGATCATCATATTTGGCGGATATGACGTGTTAAATGCTTCACATTGAACACTTGATATTTTTTAGATTAATCTTCATTTTCGCCCGTTTTCCATAGGATTAGTGTCAGACAATTGAAAAAGCCAATCAAGTTTCCTGATCCCATTTTCACGTTTCCACTCTGTGCACGCACATCTTAAATTTTTAACGCAGTTATCTCCTTCTTCTTCTTCATTATTAATTTTTTCAATCTCAAGGCAGATAATAGTCCTACTATTAATTTAACTACAAAGCATCGAGCCATATGTACAAACAATTGAATTACCCACATCTTAAACAAATGGGTCATCTAATGATAAAATAAGGAGCGACACGCTCTTGTTGAACTAACTGTATGTAGTCTTGTCTCTGTTTTTAAACGCACTGTGAGTTCACGTGGATAGATGTAAAATGATGAATAATTACGGTACTAATTGTAAGTAAGATCTAGGTGCAGAGTGACGGTTTAATTGCCGCACGGGTTAAGACGTAGGCAGAAGGTAAGGACTGAGTAAAATTTGACCTGAGGGATTTGTGATTCACGACACACTTGAGAATTACGGTCGTGTCTAGAAAATGAGAATTAAAAATAAAGGATGTATTCATTGTAGAAAGTGTAAGAAGGTTCACTCATTGAAAGAGTGTAATTAACGGTGAAGGTTAAATTTAGAATAACCGGTTACAAACCGATACCTGGTTTAGGATCCTAACGAAATGTATTGTAACGGAAATGAGAATAAGGCCATTCATAAGGGTTATATATAAATTTATGGATGTAGCTGTAAACATACTATACGTCATGACGGTGATAATTAAATCTATTCTTAATGGAACTGACAAAAAACCTATATGCAGATATTTATTAACACGTTCCGTGCCGGATCATTTTGAAAGACTATCTGTTTAGGCCGCGTGGGGCGTATACGACCCACACTTTTATGATTAAATAAATTTGTTTCGAGTGTACATGATATTAAGATGCCTATATTTAATTCTACAATATATTTTTCACAATAAAATTCTTCGTTTTGCAATAGAAAATGCAAGTATCCTGAACGAAAAGTTTAGTGGGGGTCATATACGCCCCACGCGGCACGGAACGTGTTAACAGAGTATTTTTCAAATTCTACAAATCAATTTCTTCGTTTATACATTAATATATTTGTTATCATTCATTTCTTAATAGGAGATTTATTTCGTTTGTTTTTTAATTCTCTACGGCTTTCAAGTTCGATGAAATTTCTGGTCACATTAGTTTTTTTTATTCGGTATTATTAAGTGTATTGCATTACATATCTAGTAGATTATCTAATAGATTTAATGTAATGAGGGAGAGTTTCTTTTTTGATTTTTATCATTCTTTTTCTTATACAGCTCCGATTTTTTTGGAAAAAGGAACAGCAAAGGTAGTTTTTTCGACTTCAACGAATGGAGAAGACGATCGAGAAGAGAATTTTGCATTTGCACGAATGGAGACATCGAAAATGCATATGCGAATAGTTTCATTCCACAGGCGTGCAAATGCCATCGCGTTTCTTCCGATTTTTCCAACAAGAAACAGGAGACAACTGTTTGCGTGAAAAAACCGCGGAAGAACAAGAAGAAGAAGAAGAAAAAGAAGAGGCTTAGCTTCTTCCTCGATAAGAATTTTCATGGGAAGAAAGAAGAGAAAGATCGTGAAAATCAAAACAGGAAGTGCGTAAGGATGAAAAAGAATACTCGCATAAAATAATAACAAAAAAATGGGGTGTGTTGCGAACGATGTCACAAAGATCACGAACATTTTTAACACTAGAACGACCAAGCAAGTCGAAATGACTTGTTCACATTTTTTTCCAAAAATTCCCTAAGTTTACAGGAGTGTCCTAGGCTAGAAATTCTAAGTTGATCTTATAAAACACAGATTACCAAACCGACCAGATTTTCCACCCCTTGATTCCTCTTCTTCCAAAGTTCTTATTTAACCCTACATCACTATCCTTCGTCGATTCGACGACATGGATTTAATAAGTATGCCATATTAGTTAACGTTATCGTAATAAATAAATACCTATCTTTAATAATAGAAAAAAACATATTTAAATTTTATTTAAATAATACCCTTTAACCCCTTTTGTAAACACCGTAGTCGAAGATACGAAGGTTAGTGTTAAGCGTCGAAAAGTAAGATTAGTGATCTAGGGTTAATATATTTACATATAATAAATTTAACGTCGGTCGTTCTAGTATTAAATGAAAAGAGAATCTTACCAAGACCCTGCGTAATACATCCTATGAAATTTCTTATTATACCTTGCAAAAATCTTTCATCAGATTACAGAGATCCTTTGAAAAAAACGAGTTAAATAAACGCGACAAAGTTTTAAGTTTCTTCCGAGGAAATCGTCGACAATGCATGTGCTGTAAATGTGCCGTAAAATCGAAAGGTAGTATTATAATAAAACTTCTTAATAATTTATTCAAAAATAACAGTATTCAAACACAGAGGAAGTGATTCGTAAGAAGAAATTGGACTGTGAAGACACAGCGGTTCAATTAAAACCAAAGAGAAAGAATGAAAAGGAAGTTAGAATAATGGAAAAACCGACTGAAATTACGTGTTTAAAAGTATGCACGAGAAATACCTGTGAACGTCGAAATCCATCGAGAAAAGTACAATAATAATGATAACAATCTAAAAGTACAATTTA
Source organism: Cerceris rybyensis (assembly GCA_910591515.1). Taxonomy (NCBI): domain Eukaryota; kingdom Metazoa; phylum Arthropoda; class Insecta; order Hymenoptera; family Crabronidae; genus Cerceris; species Cerceris rybyensis. The sequence continues at coordinate 16,885,290 of OU342790.1, forward strand.
TGAATATTTTCCTAGTATTAATTGTCACTATAGAAGTTAGTTACAAATAACTGATCATTTCTCTTCAGTATAAGTTCTGTTTCGATATAGACTTATTGCAGAAGATATTAAACTTCTTGTAAAAAAAAAAGAATACTAATAATTTTACAATATTCTCCCTGTTCTTCATTCGACACATTGCACGATGAAGTCAGCGAACAAAAGAGGCCGAAATGAGAAGAACTGAAACATTTATGTTTGACGCAAACCAATAATTTTCTTTGTATTTACGTATACATAACTGATGTAATTTTTAATATGAAAGTTACGTGACTTTATCTCTCGACGATTATTCATTTCCATCAAGGTGACTGTACGTTGTGGGCGACGAATTTTGTCACATGATAGATTCACTTCTACGTTTCCACGACTTTACCGGATCAAGCTCATTTACTTTATGTTTGTATTGAATAACTTTTCGCTCCATTAATTTCGATATTTACGCGGAGAGCAATGAATGACGAATTTAATACATGTCATTTTTATTTTGGCAATTCTGCACGTCTTATCGGCACTGAGACATCCGTGAAATTTGTGTCAAGGCATTGGTCATTGTATTTTGTTTGAATTTTACTGATTAACATTGATTATCTTTTTTCTCTCTTTTTAATCAGGATTTGAGATATTTTTGAATACGATCTTAATACAATTTAGGCTAAGTCAATACATGAGATTATGCCTGATATTAATTTAAATAATTGAAACAAGTTATTTCTATCAGAATGTCAATGAACTCGGAGTATTTATGATTTATATAATTGTATAGATAATTATTGTATTTTTAATGTGATATAATGGAATGTATAAATGAAATATGGAGAAAAGAATTGGCGTTTCATCGAATCGATGCAAGTTGATGTGGCACTTTAGAAAGATAAATAAAACGTGATATATATAGTTGGTAATTTTATGCGAATCCAGAATATTCGGATTCTAAATTTGAAATTCCCACGTTTCCAGAAGTCAGTTATAAGTTATCTTATTTACCGAAGGCAAAATTGTGAAATCACATTGATTTAAAAAATAATTTTTGATTTAAACATATTGCCTGATAATAGAAAGTGGTTCTATCTGGATTAATCAAACATCACTGATTTGTCATTTCAGGCAATCTTTCATCCGAAAGCAGTTTTTAATTAAACAAACTGCAATCACTAATTATTTAATATACTTCAATCTTATACATTATTTAACAAATACTTTTCTTCATTTACTTCTTTTTTTTTAAGCTTCTTCTTTCACTTTATTCCACTTTGTGAATCTAACGTAAGATTTGTATGAAATAAGAAGTTTTTTAATTTTTTCTGCGATCACGAAAATAAGCTTGATGATAAATGTTAGCCATTAAAGCTAATCAATCCACGTGTCGCATCACAAATAATTAATTGCCAGGAGAGATCGTTTGTCGAGTAAATCCACGTGAAATAAAATTAATGTAAGACGACGAAAGCTCGATATTTCTGGAATACTTGTCGACATAATTCGAATCTAATTGGCAGATGACAAATGAACAGAAGTCTGTCCGACTCTTGACAATGTTAAAGGTACGAAAATTTACTACCTTTGCCTCCTCAAAAATATTCAACAATTAAAATGACATATTTTTAGAATAATATTAACGTTAAAAATACTACTCATTTTTCTAATTAAAGTAATATCATATTATCGAAATAATCTCTTGAAAGGATGGGTGAAGGGTTTTCAGATAATGCCATGATAAAAAGAAAAATGTTTTTGTTCATAAATGGCTGTATGAAAGACAAATTACATTGTCAATACCTCAAACCTATTCTGTGTACATTATGTATCATGAGCTCTCGAACAGTATAAAAGACCGTGAGAATTTCGTTTGCTCAGTCTGTGTCAAAATGAAGCGTACAACGCTGTTTCTTATATTCTGCGTTGCGGTGTGTTCCGGTAAAGAGTGTTGCTCTATTTCTTTCATAATTAAACACATATAATTTAAATTCCTCGAAACATTTATTTCGTTTAGTGCTAAAGTGTTAAAAATCCCTTTGAAACATATACTTATTAAATATTACAAATTCTCATATTCTCTAAGTGCAGATAATTAAAAAAAAAAGAATTTAGTGATAATCGATATGGCGTCTATTGACTACCGCGTTGCCCATTCAAAAATACACTGTTTTCCCGAGAATGGCAGAAATAGTTATGACATTTTTTCCATTTTAATAAATGTATAGAAAATTCTTGCTATATTTCATGCTACTTAAGTTTTACAGCAGTTAATTGGAAATGTATTTTTCATCATATTTAATTGTACCGTGTATCAAATAATTTGTAAATTTTTCTTCGACAATGTGACAAATTTGATTAAATTTATTAATCTTTTTTCTAATACAAAAAATAATTTTTGATATGTCGAGATATTTGTAAGCCTAATTGTATATAAACATGGATTACAACGTAACGTTTCGTATTTTTTCTTCCTGCATTGAACAAATTCTCATATTCTCTAAGTGCAGCTAATTAAAAAAAAAAAGAATTTATTGATAATATGCAAAACTTAAGTAATATCTGTTACAATAGTGCAACAGGGAAAAGCAGTGTCTTTCTAATTGATACTTTTAATTGCAGGACAATACGTAAACGTATTCCGAGTTTCGAAAGAATTCTCAAAAAATGCATTGAGATACGAAGCTCCTAAGTTGGAGCCAAATGTTGTATATAGGAATTTCTTCCAAAACTTATCCAAGATCATCCAGTCCCTAATTAATGAAGTGGTCTTAGAACTCTTCCGCCAAGTAAGATATTACATAAAATTTGAGACTTTCAAATATCTACTTTTTAAAGATTACACCAAGTAGACTGTCACAAATTTCAAATTCTTCGGTTGTAATGTAAAATTGATAACTGAACGATTCTCTGAGTTATGATAATTATAACCTTTTCAACTTACTGTTAAATAAATTAATCTATTGAATTTATTTATCGCAGACGAGATTCCAAAGTTACATGTTATCAAATACCGTGTCAAGTATTACGGACGAATTAGAATATGGCCTTCAAGAGACAAATGCAACCGGAGTAACTCCTCGCATCGATAACATTTTAGAAAAGCTGAACAAACGTTTACAAATGTATCTCGACTTAGGCCCTGGTCTTGAATATCCCCTTTCACAGGTATTACAATCATTGAGTGCTATTTACTATTCTCTGATGAAATTTCTGCATGTTTATATTGATAATAAAATATTATGTCTTCACAGCACTACGATGCCATTCCTGATCCTGGAAGAGTTTGGAGTTTTATAAGTTACCATCCATTGCGTCAGCTTTTCTCGCATTTGGAGTCTACAATCGACTTACATCTGGAGAACATCAATGTTCTTATCGATACGTTCTATAAAAAGGGCTGGGAGGGTGCTAGATACTCCTTGCCTCAACTTCAGAAAGAGTTCAGAGATGTGGTAAGTTTCTCAAGCTAACTTTCTTTGCGAATTTCTTTTAAACTCTTGCTGTACTACAACGAGCGACTCTCGTGTCGTCATAAATGGAATAGGAAACTTTGAAATTGTCTAAAAAGCATTAACCCCTTGCCGTACTATAACGAGTGTAGGGATTGCAATATCGGACCAAAAGTTCAATACCGGTATCCGGTATTTTTTAGATCTTAATACCGGTAGTAGGAATTTTAGAAAAAGAAAGAAAACAGGTGTTTCTTTGTTTTATTTGCCAGTTTTATTACACAGAGTAAATATCACAAAAAATCATTTGAAACTTATAAATTACTAGCTGAAAGTTCCCGTGCTTCGCTACGGTTTAATATCATTAGGATTGAAGGACTACTTAAATTAGTAAAAGTTAAGTTTAATGTTGATAATACATATTCGAAAATATATATTCAATCATTTAAAACCTGCAATATTTTACGTGCTTCGAAACTAAAAAAAAACCTTAAAATTTCGAATTTTTCAAAACCCTTTCTTAGTGAGCACCTACGACCCAAAATCCGTTCTGTGGTTTTTGAGATTTCGTGATGAGTGGATGAATGAGTCAGTCAGTCAGTCAGTGGTATTTGAGCTTTATATAATAGATAACAGTATAAAAAGAATCACAAAAAAAGTAACGGAACAAGAAACATCTTATGTATTTAAATCACAAAACAATGTAAATATCACTATTCAGTCTGTGGTATTATTACAAATTTTTGAAATGTGATCTTAAAAAACATAATGCATCAATTGTACTGTCATTAAACCTGTAACGTAATTTTGTGCAAAAATTACCAGCTGTCGAAAACGCTTTTTTAGCATCTACGCTAGTTGGTGGTACTGTTAGCAATGTGCGATATACTTTTTCGAAGTATTTACCTCTATATCCCTCATCTTCAAACAAATCGATTTCTCGTCAGATGGTGTTGGATATAACTGATTTCTGTATTATATTTTAGTTTGTTGACATTTTTTTAGTTATCCCTAATTCTAATTTTTGTTCAAGAGATAATTCCTTTTCACTATCGACATTAGTGTCATCATTTTCAATAACTGTATCTAAGTCTTCTGAATGTGGATAGGTTTATGGGTAAAAAATTTTAAGAAAATTTACTATAAACTTGATCAAATTTGACAATTTAAAAAATTTCTAGCCAATACCGAAAAAACGGTATTTAAACTTGTGAATACCGGTATTACAAAATTGTACAAATGGCTCAAAATACCGGTATTGCAATCTCTAATCGAGTGATACTCGTGATGCGATAAATTGGAAAGGAAATTTTCAAGTCTCACAAAACCTATTAAATTGGAAATATTAGTGAGATGCGACACGATAAAATGATTTCTATAATATTGATATTACGTTAAATTATACGATATGTTAAGAATCACTTATCAATGTTTATTTTACTAATTCAATTCTGAATTTTTGTGGAGGCAGTCACAAAGTAAATGGCACGGCAAGGGGTTAAATTAAAAATATCAGTGGTCCACGATAGGATCAAATTATTACTATGCTATTAATACTGTGATAAGTCGTAAGCTATGTCAGAAATGTTGAGAAGATTGTTATTTCAGCAATTAATTCTGATTTGTTGCACATTCAGTTTAAAAAAAAATTGAAAGGGATTAATACGACATTTACAAAGAATCCTGGCTTGATATTCTACATCAAACACCTCATTTGAAATAGTACTTTATTTCTTCTTTCCATCTTATCGTTAATAAAAAGAATTTAATGTAATTTCGAGGATAGGATTTTAATTTCTTTTTACATTGATTTCACTTTTCAATCTTTGAACATTTTGAAACTACACATTTGAGAGCAATAAATAAAATGGTACATTTTTTAATTTACTATTATCCGAAGAGTGACATTTTTATAAAATGTCCTCTGATGTTTCTGAATGAATGAATCTGTGTTAATTCCTGTGCTCATCCGTCCTTCTTTTCTATTTTCAAAATGTCCGAGCGATGACTAGAAATGAAGTTCCGTGTTTTAATGAGCTACTTGTTGATTCTTGTAACGATGTGATTTATTTTGCAGTACTTGAACGGCTATCTCCTCCATATGTATAACAAAGCAGTCGTAAACGTTTATGAGCATGCCGAGGAAGTGAAGCAGCACGTGAACCCGGCAACTTGGGATGTGTTTAATTCGTACAGTGCTCGTATCAGAAAGCTCTACGACGAAATTAAGCCAAGTAATCAAACAATTTCACGAAGACGCCTTGATGTATTTGATTAATGAATTGACGCACATGTGAAATGATGATTAATTATGTTAACGAAAGCATTGTATGTTCTAATACAGTGTTTTCTTTTCAAACATTCCTGATCACGACCCAGTACACACAAATTTATATAGATTTATATGTATACGCGTATAAACTGCTTTAGTATTTTATTTTTAAAAATGCAGACTACTATAAATTAAATTTGTTGTTTGTAAAACGCCCTTCTAATAGGACGTGTAACTACGGTATTCTGTATTTACGTTTTTCGTATTTTTGATGGACTGTGAAAGTATTTTGAAAACTAACGAATTATCTGTAAGACATTTTTTGGTTTTAAGATTATTTATCTAATAAATGATATATGACGGGGACTTTATAAGAATCTCGAGGATACTTAAAACAGAGAGGCGATACGTTTATTATTTTTTTTATATGATAAATATCTTGTATTGGATCACTATTATTATATTTGACTTTATTATTGTCGCTTTAATATATTTGATGGCTGAGTTATTCTCTTATAAAGTTAAGGTCATTTAATACAATAGAAAATTATATTGTTTCGAGTTTTACAATAGTTTAAGTGATATCCAGAATGTAAAAATGGTCCCAAATATGATGTTTCAATTTTGCTGTAAAAAGTAATAAAACTGATTCAAATTATCATCGCATGTATTTTAGTTTGTAATTTCTTATGTGAATTAATACACCCTTACGAACAAAGTAATGTGTATACTTGAAAATAATAGTTCATCAGTTATCATTTGTCATTTATTTGATGTAATAAACACAATTTCTTTATAATACATACTCCAAACTATCAATTCTTTTAATTCAATTGTTCATTAAGTCATTAACACGAACGAAAGCATTTGAATATGGCGCGTATCGAACGCCACTCGAAGATTCAAAAGGTCGTGCATATCGAAACTATCGATTAACGCAGCCATTTCTACGCGGCGCGAAGACTCTTACTGATCGTCATCGTTTTCTCTTACTATTTTGTTCAGTGAAAAGTGCTTCTTTGAGGAAATATGGACCTTCCGACTTCGTTACTGCAACTGGAGCAACTTCTCGCGTAAAGGTAGGAATATTTGCAATAAAATACTTTCATACATAAGTATCACAGTTCGACACATTCTAGTTGTGTCGTTCTACGTCTGGAACGTACTTTTTGTCTTGATCATTCACTTGCTTGCATTCACAAGTGAATGTCAACTTACTTTACCTTTGTTTTCGTAATAAATACATCAATTTGTAACTCATTAGGTATTCGTATGTCGATGAAGCAAATTTAATGAATGCAATTGTTAGAACTGCGAGTCTAGCCTTTTCACGATATGGCGTCTATTGACTACCGCGTTGCCCATTCAAAAATTCACTGTTTTCCCGAGAATGGCAGAAATAGTTATGACATTTTTTCCATTTTAATAAATTTATAATACGGCATAGCAAATTCTTGCTATATTTCATGCTATTTAAGTTTTATAGCAGTTAATTGGAAATGTATTTTTCATCATGTTTAATTGTACCGTGTATCAAATAATTTGTAAACTTTTCTTCGACAATCTGACAAATTTGATTAAATTTATTAATCTTTTTTCTAATACAAAAAGTAACTTTTTATATGTCGAGACATTTGTAAGTCTAATTGTATATAAACATTGATTACAACGTAACGTTTCGTATTTTTCCTTCTTGTATTGAACACATGAATGGTGTGGAAATAATTTGCACATGTTGCCATTGCAAAATGGAACATGACTTATAAACTTTTAAAACTAATATCACCACTCGATGGTAACATCGATAACTACAGTACCAGCCTCCGTAAGATTCCGGAAGTATAGCTTTAAATGTGAAATAATACTGAAAAGTTTGACTATTTGTACTTTTCCACAAAATCAAATTCGTAGTCCTTGAAATTTCATTACATGAAAACATTTGAACTTATTAAAAATTGAATTATCTCATAATTTTACATGAGAATATTTTGCTATACATAATTTAATGTGATGATGTCTTATAATTAATACTTATAATTGAAGATATTTGAATACTATTACATTATGCTTTTCACAAATAAATTTAGGGAAGTTATGTAGTTCAATTGTCGCTACATATTTTTATTCCTTATTTTAAGGATCCTCGAATTGTCCTTCCTCAGAGTTCATCGACCATATTAATGTCCCATCTTGCAACATTTTCCTAATCCGCGTTATAATTCGAGGCTGATGTGATAACGCCGGACAAAATACTTTTCCCTTTGGTTTTTCGAATTCGAGCGGAGAACAACTACGCATCTTTGGCTCCTTGTTCTCTGAAAATAGAAATAGATTTATGTTGAATTTTAGTTAACACGTTTAAAACAAAATAAGTAATAAAAAATTTGATACAATACACAATCCTTAATTGAATAAATTTTTTAGTAAACAAAATTTTAGCAAATTTCTGAGTAAACACTGGGAATTAATTAAAACATCTTACCATTGGGATCAAAGTCATCGGTCGAATCATCCGATAGGTCCCATCGTTCGTTCATTATGTCATTAGTACTTTTGCTTTTCTCTGATCTAAAATCAGAACAATAAGTCATAATTATTGAAGATAAAATTTAAATGAAGTAAGATCACAAATGTGGCTACTTCGACACTAACGAAGAAAGGTTTACAATATTACTTTTAAAGCACAAATCTTGCTGTAACTTTTCTGAAATCTATCAGAATCTTCAATTTATTCTCGTTTTATGTTCAATTTAATTACACTATTTCAAAGTATAAAGATAATATTGCAAGTAACAGCAGAAATACTCCGAAGTAAATAGCAAACTCGAGAGAAAATATTGCATAGGAAGAGAAGAATTATAGATCTTCAAAAATGAAGGTTGAGAAAGTATATTAACAAAAAATCAAATGCCAAAACATTGTTCGTTTTTAAGTGAATCTAGATTTTTTCTAAAAATAATTGTATCAATTTGTGAAAGGTATTTAATTTATTCTTCGAAATCATTTATGTACGATATATATATTAATTTATATTATACTCACAACGTGCAAGCACTATAATAATCTCCCAAATTTTCTTCCTCATCCATCGACGACAATGATGATAGTCTTTCACGTTCGACCACTTCCGGTTCCATTTTTATTCCGTCATTTGAATTTTGTCTTTCGGGCCAGTGCTCTCTCAAAGTCGCCTTCATATTTTCATAATTCGGTAAATCCCTGTTAATCTATCGATTTGATCTATTAATATAGAAATTCCGGTCTCACTCTGTACGAAATCGGTCTTCTACATGTATAGAGAACAATGAAGATAAAACCTTCGGTCTCGAAATCTTTCCTCTTTTGTGTCCTTACCGATATGTCATCAGTCGAAAAGAAATTCTGTTCCAAATCCAGTCCCAATAAGTTTGACAGTTTCGTCAGGACTTTTGGTGTAGCTATTAATTCATTGTTATAAAGATCAACGAATTTCAAGTTGTTTAGAAATTCCATCGAATCCGGCAAATCGCTCAAGATATTATTGCACGCTTGAAGTTCAACCAGTGATACTAGTTCTCCAATATTAACCGGAAGTAGTGCCATACGATTGTCGTTTATTATTAACGTTTTCAAACACTTTAATGAACAGATCTCATCTGGCAACCAAGAAACGTTGTTGTAACTCACATTTATTATTGATAAATTACGAAAATTATCGATCGATTTTGACAAAGCCGATATTCCTGTATTGGTCAGGTCAATCTCTTTTAGTTTCAATGGATCCTCTAATGCTTCAATCGCCGTGTACCAAAAACTATTTTGATTTGACTTCTTTTCTATGTTTCCGATTAACAGCTCTTCGAGATTGTTCATTTTTTTTATTATTTTTTGAATAACTGTATCCGATAGTTTACAGTTTTTCATTGATAGCCTTGTTATAGTTAAATTCGATGATCCTTTCATAATGTCGAAACGGTGGAAAATCGTTTTGTCTAATACTACTACTTTTAAATTTCGGTATCGAGAATAAAATATCCAATTTGGAAACGACGGGCAAATATTGCAATTTGTCGCATAAAACGATGTTAGATTTATACTGCAGAGTGAGACATTTAATTCTGCGTTGATGTTTTGCGAAAAATTGAATGTTTTTAAATCATACATTCCATTTACTATGCAATCTGGAATTTTGCTGAATTTGTTATCCGCAAGGGAAAGATGTTGTACGCTTAATTTTTTCCATGAAGCTGGTAGATCTTTTAAAGCGTTGGAACTTAAATCTAGTTCTTCCAGGTTTTTTAGATTTTGTAAGTTGCTTTGAATTTCTGTTATTTGATTTCTACTGGCTTTTAGTGACTTTAAGTTTTCTAGGTCACTAATAACACATGGTATATTCACAAATTGATTGGAATTGATATTCAGGTGTTGCAAATTTTTTAATGAACTCAGAGATTCTGGTAAATCATTTAAGAGATTATTAGATAGATTGAGGCAAATTAAATTGCTTAGAATTTCAATGAGATTTGTAGGCAGATAGGATAGCTGATTAGCAGCAAGAGACACATTTTCTGCGGTACAAAGCTGACTAGATTCAGATATTTGTTTTGTAATGTCTTCTATGAATATGAACCCATTTTTGCAGTTATTATTCACATTTTGTGAAGTCTTCAGTTTCACTTGTAGTACATTCGTACTGAGAACAGTTTCCCCGTTGAGTTCTTCTGACATTTCTGAGAGAGAATTTCAAACACAGTTCCAAAGTATAAAAAGTATAGTAACGCTCTTAACAGTATGAACGCTTTAAGTTTTATCGGTGTTGAAATAATTGAAACTTCAACATCTTTTATGCTCTTTTTGTAATACTCTTGTGGGGGGAAATTATTAAACGGAAATACTTTCTGTATAATATACTGCGAATTTCTTCTACAAATATATAACACGGACATATAATAAAAGTATATATTTCATTTTTCAGAGCTTAAATTACATTAGTACACTAGAAATTATATCTGCAATCTTTTATAGCTTCACCGCAATGATGAAATATATTCATTCTCGCTTAACATTCAATCTTTTTCAACTTCCAATATGTTTCTCACATAGCAATGAAAAATAATTCGATTAATTTTATTAAAGCAGGAATAAATTGTTATAAATTTGTCTATAAACATCAAATATAACCTTTATACAGTTACAAATTGCTCTCGTTCACTTTTCGACACGTGGAAATGCAAATCATATATAAGTAGAGTACACTTTGTTCTTATTTGCGAAAAGCGAATAAATGTTTCTTTTATTTCACGATTTATCACACAGAACTATCGTACAATGGGAATGTGAACAAAGTTTAGGTTAAGACACGCATGGCACTGGATCACATTGAATGAAAAAAAACGTAGTGTGATGTAAACGGAAACAGCATCTATACATATATATATAGATATAATATATACAATATAAAAACTAGAGGTTCAATGATAAATCGCTGAAAGTGATCTATTGACTACGATTATGATCACATGTTCACTACGATTACAATTTTTGATCTTTAAAAAACATAAATTTAGTATAACTCAATAGTGAATTGCATTTGATTTGTGATTTCAACAATCGGTAGGAAGTAAAAGAAATCTTGAACGAATGATTTCCTATAATCATACAATAGAATTATGCTATGTGATAGTAACGAAAAAGAGGCGGCACAATTTGTGCTCGGAATTTTAATGTAAAGTTTCGAAATTATCAACCCCTGAGAAGGGTTCTCTTGAGTTTCCTCAATTTGAATGTAAGAGTAGCGTTGCGACAAAAGAAGCAGGACCGGAAATGGCTGCACGGATTTTTAAATAAGAAATTTAATTAATTAAGATTAGAAGAAAGATCTCTTTTGTTTGCCTCGGTGATTAATCTCAAACACAAGAAATATATGGAGCTCTCGGAGCGAAGGTTAAAATAATGACAAAGAAATTGTTTACATAAAACAGGGCTTGCAGAGGCCAGCTCATTTTATTTAAAAGGCTGATAATTGTGTTTTGTATTTTATATATCTGTATGTGTATGTATGTACGTGTGTATGTGTATGTGTGCGCTTACAACGATACATACAAACATCTGAAAACGTTCTCAACGTTTGCTCTGTTATACGTAGTAATTAGGATGCATTTCCCTCTTGAAGACTGCACATAAGTGCATCGTCTCTTCCGAGTATTTTTCCCGCCGAAACGACGATATTGTAATAACTTAAAAGATTTATCCAATCGGACATCCAATTGTTTGTTCTTAATCTGTTCGGTATCATTGACATTTAGTTTTTCTACATTGTAAAATTCTGTTTTCCATGGTACGTGTATAAAAAAATAGATATAAATATATTACGAAAATATTTACCGTGCGATGATTAATCACCACCTATCTCTACCTGTTTTCTCGCAGATCTCGAATCTAAATGTTTCGCAATAAGAAATGCATGGTAACAGAAAAATGCATCCTGTTATTTACGGAAATTAAGTACCTTAGTACCACAGTTAACAAACTAAAACCAGCGATTCGTTCGAAAAATCCGTTATTATTTCATTCACGTAACCCGTCACAATCTTGCGAAAGTAAAAGAGACGCACACTCAATATTCGTGTGAAATTGTTTCGAGCTGTCGAAGAAAAACTCGATCGTACCATTTCGAGGGACTTTCTTTTTACAATTCAATTTTCCCATTGTCTTTTACCAAAACAAATTTCCATCGAACGCGTTTAAGCCTTTCAACGATCGATAAATTCCATCTTTTCTGTCCATTCGTGTAGTTCAATTCAACTTTTCTCTGTTAACTCAAGATAAAATAGCATCCCAAATAGAAAATCGACAACGGATACAATTTGCTTCAAATTCTCCATTATTCAAAGGAGAGCCGTTTAATTCAATAAGTGCTATCCACCGTAAAACGGAGAAAAAAAAAGATATTAACAACTGTTACAACATATTTTCTCTTAAAAATACTATTTTTACTCAGCTTTACGTATTCTTAATGATTAATAATCATCGTGATATTTCTATTTCCTTCGAATGGTACGTCGATTTGAAATTATAAGAATTGTACTAACGTGATATTAAACTATAGCAATAAAATATCAATATTAATAATAATAATAATAATAATAATACAAATCGTAAAATAATAATAGCGATAACAATGATATAGTGCGCAATACAAACTAATATGTGGCATAGGAATATGTAACTCTTTCTTGAAGAATGCAATTTCGAGTACGAAGTGTATAATGAGCGATGAAATGTATCTTAAAAGTTTCTCCCGGCGTCGTTTCAAATTTCGCCAGAAATAGGTCGCAATGCAAAATTTCGCGTCTTTTTGTTCCTCGAGGTTATTACATTTGGTTTTGATAACCTTACACAAGAGTACGATAAGATCCCCATTAATGCCAAGTCGTTGAATGCTCTCTCGTTAAGACGATGCTATTTGCGACGAATCATATTCCATCGAATTTCTATTATACAAGAATGCAGTTTAACAATAAATAATTTCTTACAATAAATTCATATTTAATTTACTATTATCCTTTTGCAATTTATATTTATGAATCTTTTGTATTTCAAATTATCCTTCTTTAACACTAGAACTACCAAGGCAGTCGAAATAACGGGCTTCTATTTGTTTTTTTAAACTGTTAAAATTGATAAAATAGCCATACAGTAAATATACGACTTCTATTAAATATAAATTGAAATTAATTAATTGAGCAATTTTTTCCCCTCTTCATTTTTCTTTCTGCAAAGTACTTGTTCAGTATATTTAAATATAATAAATATAACGCCGGTAGTTCTAGTGTTAATATTATCTCGCTTAATTTTCTAAAAAATCTGTAGTTTTGTGCAGGACGTTATATTACGCGTTACGATTTTCGTCGATGATTATTTCTAAGAGAAAGACAGTTTTGTCGCAAACGTGAATTTGCTTAATCACACCTGAGAAAAGAGACGAAAATTTTGCATTTTCTTAGACTCATAACTGTAATATGCTTGTGTGTACTCAGCAAGGTTTACCGGTATGCACCCATGCGTGAAAATGTCTTTCTGTGTATTGATACGTGTGTGTATATGTGTGTGTGTGTGTGCGTATTACTCGATCGTAATCGTATATCTACATATGCGTAAATCGTTTCTTACATTCTCTTTCTTTTCTGGTTACGCGTGCACGTAAGATCGTCGTACGCGCACAATATGGTCACTTATAAAATTCTCTCGTTCAGAAAAAATATATTCGTAAATATATATATATATATTTATATATCTATTATAGATACTTCTGTGTATATGGATACACATACATAACGTAACTATATAGAAACATAACTTTCTTTTTCACTTTCTCACACAATTTTATGTACATTCATATCTTTCATCCTTATGGGTTTTCTTATGGTATGTGCGTGTATGTTCATGAACCGTTGGTTAGTCGATTCGGATTTTTTGAGTTTGACGGCATGAATTACACGATGATCGTTCGCGAATCGTGTAATTACATCGTAAACATGTAAACGTTCGATGTAAATGTCACTTAGGTCGTGAACGAAAGTTATGGAACGCAGATGATGTTTCGCAAATAAATATGAAAAATGCTCCAATGTGGCTTATCGTTTTCTTCCAGTTTTCTCCTTTCCTTCTTATTTTTCCTCGATGTTCAGCGAATTAAATGCGCAACAGGTGAAAATCGAAAGTGTTTATGGTATTCATTATCGAGGATTTCGTGTATCCGATCGTTCCGCAAACAGTTGCGATTTGTCACTCATTTTTTGGATGACTTTGCATTAACTTCTTTTTTAAAACATCCATTTCACATTCTGCGTAATGTAAACAGATTTTTCAGAGGTTTGTCAGTTGAACAAGACATTTTTAACACTGAACCAACCATGATATACCAACTGCTTAGTTTGTAATTACTTGTTAAAAACTTAATAGAATTTTCGACGATAAATTTTCCATAATTTCTTGTAGTTTGCTTATCAGTTATTATTATTAATTTCATCTCTCGATTTTTCGATATTTTTAGAAAATATACAAGATGTTTCCATAAGAAATGTATACACTTTCACGGTTGATAATTCTCTGAATTTTCACATCTTTCACATTTAATTGATTTTATATCATGAATGAAATCAGACTCAATATTGATTGAAAATAATTAATTATATTTGAAAAATAGGCCTTGCGTTTGTGAATACTCACTTTCCAATTACTCAGAGTATGATCATATTTTTTGCGTATATATTTTTCTCGTACACCTTGTACGAGTGTTGTTTAAATAAATCGCCGATAATTCTAGCATCAAGATGGAACAATATTGTTACGTTTTGCGAGGTGCAGTCTATAGAGAATGAGAGCAGAGTATTAAATTAGAATAAATTATCATAGACGACAGATGAAACCGAGTCTATAAATTAACACCGATGAATGCTGAATTCGTGAAACATTTTTTTTTGCCCTTTACTACGATATCGAGTCGCACTAACGATCTTTACAATGCAATAGATGAAAAATTTCCCACGTTCTCTCAGTTTCTCTTTAATCCGTACAGACCCGTTTTAATCGAGAACGGTGCAAAGCCAAAATAAACAATAATTAGACTTATCATAAACCGTTATTTCACACGCTAAGTTTCACGATTTTTAACCGTACGCATACATTATCACGTATATTGTACACACAAATATATATGTATATGTATTTATATATTAGACACTCAGATTTGAATAATTTGTTCACCTCTCATTGTAAATATTCAAAGATCAACGATTCAACCGAGTTCCGCAACGTTAACCCTTTGCGGTCCGAATTATTTTGTTAATTTCGTAGTGCAATAAATCAAATTAATTTCACAACATTTTCTATCCTTGATTATTCATTGTTTCTAATGATATCATTAACTATAGGTACTGATCGATATTTACGTAATATTATAAAATTAGTATGAAATTGGAAAGTAGATATGAACCCTTTTAATGCCGACCGAAAAAATTTATTGCATTAATGACAAATGTAGTTGCAAATGAAAAGAATTGTCATTTGGCGATAGTTTCATATAGAATACATAATATAGACCATAAACTCTATATTTACAATTATTTTTCATAAAATTACTGGTATTGAATTGAAAATTAAATATTAACCCTTTCTTGCCCAATTTTAGCAGTATTGCGAACGACGATCTATCTTCGTCCGACACTAAAAGAGTTAAATTCGTCAGAAAATATAATCAAGTGAAAAGCTATGTCGAGTAATGTTCATAGGACCGCAAAATGTTAAAGTCCGTCCGTGCTGTTATAATTTAACGATCTTTTCATCGTGAAAAACAAAAATAGAAAAAGGAAATAGTTCGACGACAGCGGATATTTGTTAAATGAACTGTAATCCTACAATGAGAAACGAGAGATATATATATAAAAGAGCATTATGAACGACGATCAAACGTCAACGAGCATCGGTTATCAAAACAGGAAAGAAGAAAGAAAAACTCGACGCATAGTTGACGATTCTCTCGTAGAACGAAAGAGAAAAAGCACTCTTTAAACGTGTCATTCAATCGATGAAAGTAAAGTACAAAATTCTCTTCCGTTTTACACGTAATCTTCGAGTGAGTGAAACGTTACGACGATACGAAATGGCGAAAACGAGCGAAAAAATAAAAATACAGAGTAACTAAAGTGTAACACGATTCGTAGAGGAGAAAAGTTTAATGACGAAACAAACCCTCGAGCCTAACGAAATGAAAATCCCACACGTCTAGTCTCGTGCACGGGCCGTGAATTTTTCGTACACACGGTTAAATGCATCGTTCGCCCTTTTGCCGAAGAGAGGAGCACAGATTAGCAAATACAATTTGCACAAACCTAGCCAAAGCGTGTCTCGCGTGTATCAGCGAGATCTGGTAACTTAAGTCGATGTCTCTGGTCCCCGTTCTCGAGATAATACAATAAAAGTATTAATATATTAATCAATAATAACCGACGTATTAATCATCAATATATTAATACATGTTTGTATATACATACAGCAATATTTTATGTATGCATATACATATATATATGTATATATAACTAAAGTACACGTTACTCTTCAAAGTCCGTGTTTTCGGATACACTTTCCTCCATCTCCCCTTCCACTCAGTTTTCAACATCGAACCGAGTTTCTCGTTAATATTTCAGGCTCCTTTCGACGATCGTTGAGTCAGTTTATCGCGTCGAGATTACACCTTATCAAAAAAAAAAAGAAGAGAACGTAGTATTGCACCTGTCTCTATAAAAGTTCTCATTTCTTTTTTATCTTATTCCAAGTGGCACAAGATCTTTCACGTATACCAAAGATCGTCGAGTTGTCAAAACGATGATATTTCAACTCCGTTCGATGTTTAAATCCGTTTTCAAAAGGAGTCCAATATTATTCGCGATTAATATTCCACACATTGTCGTCTCTCTTCATCGTAGGGCAATGTTCCTCTGTTATTCCGTCTGTACTTCGTTCCACTTGCCCGGTGGCACGTTTATTTTTCATGTTTTCGCGCACAATCGTTTGAAGAATGACAGAGAAACGTTAGACGTGAGGTTTCGTTTGTTAGACAGCGGACGATACGTCGTAGAAAAGAAAGTTATAGGTATTTTTTACACGGTGTCGCGTGCGCGCGAGCAGGACGAAGTGTAACGAGGTTCTAATACGAAATTCTATCACAGTTTTTCACACTTTATAGCATCGCACTGATCGTTACCGTATGCCGATGCGATCCGATCTATCGACGTCGGCCTCGAGATCTTTCGATAGTAAGGAGGTCGAGGCGCGAAATTTAACGTTCGGCTGGAATCTTTAAATCATTGTGCCTTCAAACTGATCATATCTTCTGATTTCTTCACTTCTCTCTACTTCTAGCTGCAATCGTTATTTTATCGAGATCCTTTAGATTTTGATCAATCTTCGAATTAGCTTGGTTATGGTATGGTCTCGTGGAAGAAATTTTCTTGAATTTAGGGAATTCGGTTTTTTGGAATTATTCAGGTGTTTGAGAATTTTCCATTATTGTTTTCGTCTCTTGTGTAATTAAGAACTTGCGTACTGTCTTGAATGTTGCTCTTATAGTGATTCAACAGAGTCTGTATACTAATCAGAAGTAAAAATGTGAAGTCTCTGCATAATAATGACAGAAGTTAATGATGAAATCTTTGATCCCTCATCGTCGCTGCATTGACTTTAATTTTTAATGGCCTTCATTGGATTCCTTTACGACTGGCTCTTTTATGTTGCAACATTCTTACGAAACTTTGGCACGTTTAATGTTTTCTCTCTCGTCGTCTCTTTTCTCCGTTTGAACATTGCGAAACGCAAAACAGTGATCAAACTAGAAACCGTCGAAACAGGAATCTCATCGATGGTCAATGAACTTTGCTTAGGAAATATCTCAAAATATTAGCAATCACTGAAGACTTCAATACCGAGTTCTCAGTCTCATTCTCCCTCTTTAATCTTCCAACTAGAGGCATCTCTTCAAAACTGTTTTCTTCGCGACACAATGAAAACACCAGCATTCTGGAAATCACGTTCCAATGGTGACGCGTACCGATATCACCGATGAACGAGCGAAGAAAAAGAGATTCTCCGGCTTGGCGGGCCATGAAATCACTTTTTTTCTTTTCTTCTTCACCAACTTCGCGCCTCGTCGGCCTTCGGAAGATCTCGAGAGGTCGACCTTGGACGGATCATGTCGTAAAAGCCGAATTGCATCTTCCTCGATAAATCTCGAACGGCTCCCCGGCAACCGTTTTGCGACTGCGATTTCGACAATTCTTTATTATCTTCTTCATTTTCTTCCTCTACCTCCTCGAAGCTCGATCAAGTTTATCCTTCAAATCATTTTTTCTTCTCACTTCTCTACTTTCCTTCTTCCATCAAAATCGGAAGATCCATTTTATCCCCGATTTCTTCCTTCAAATCGTAAGAACGAATCATTTTCTCCGATTTCTTCATCACGAGCACGATGTTACATCGAGGAGGACCAATCGATGATTTTCTTCCTTGGAATTAAGCGAGCTATGGTATCCTGCGTTCCAGGTCCTCATGGAGTAAACTGTTATTGTTAGTCTCGTGCATCGACGCAGGAGAAGCTTCCTCCGGTTGTTCGCCGCCGCTTAATTCTAGCTGGCCCGTACTGTCGCCACTACTAGAACCGCATTCTCCGTCAACAAACCTGAAAATAAATTCCACGATGTTATTCTCTCTCCTCGCTTTCCTTTACTTACGTCTTTAACCCCTGCTGCTAATTTTATAGCCGTTACTAAAATTTCGTACGTGCTGGGAATATCTTGGTTTCGCCTAGTTCTTCATATCGCAAAAATTCGAGGGTTGTAAATCAATTCGTGAAGAAAAGACGAACAGGTAGACTTTGTGAATGGTAACATTCCATTTAACTTGAGAAAGTGATTGAGAAGTTGTTTGTTAACACTAGAAGTACCGACTATTAATTCAGTATGTTTAACACTAGAACTACCAAACCAGTCAAAATGACTGGTACACAATTTTTCCCAAAAATTCTCCAAGTTCATAGAAGACCCATGGAACAAAAATTCTACGTCCATCACAAAAGACGTAAATCACCGAAATGGTCATTCTTTCCGCCACTCGATTCGTCCTTTTTTAAAGTACTTATTTAATATATTGAAATATAATAGATTTGACGCCGGTAGTTCTAGTGTTAAAGATACTAAATAACAACTTCAGAGTAAAGAGAATGAAGTGCGCCAGAAACTAACTCGAGTTAATCTTTCACGGTTTATAAGGTAGACGTAGAAAATTAAACGTGAAACAGTCTTTAAAATTTTAGAAACATTTTTAAGAAATTCGATACAAGTCATTTTAACCCTTTTGGTAGAAGTACCTACTATTAATTCAGTATATTTAACGAAATTAAATAACTACTTCCCAGTGAAGAGAATGAAGTGCGAAGGAAACTAAATCGATTTTATCTTTCTCGGTTTATAAGATAGATGTGGAAAATTGAACGTGGTACAGCTTTTAGAATTTTAGAAACATTTTTAAAAAATTCAGTACAAGTCATTTTAACTCCCTTGGTAGAACTACCGACTCTTAATTCAGTATATTTAAAGATCATAAATAACAACTTCAGAGTAAAG
This sequence comes from Cerceris rybyensis, assembly GCA_910591515.1. Taxonomy (NCBI): domain Eukaryota; kingdom Metazoa; phylum Arthropoda; class Insecta; order Hymenoptera; family Crabronidae; genus Cerceris; species Cerceris rybyensis. The sequence continues at coordinate 16,905,185 of OU342790.1, forward strand.
AGAATAAAGTGCGCCAGAATCTAAATCGATTTAATCTCTCACGTTTTGTAAGGTAGATGTAGAAAATTAAACGTGAAACAGTCTTTAACACTAGAACTACCGGCGTCAAATCTATCATCTTTTAATAAATGAAATAAGTACTTTGAAAAAGGGGGAATCAAGCGGCGGAAAATTTGATCGATTGGGTGATTTATGTTTATTGATATAGACGTAGAATATTTATTCTATGACTCTTATGTAAACGTGGAGAATTTTCTGAAAAAATTGTGTACCAGTCATTTTGACTGGTTTGGTAGTTCTAGTGTTAAAATTTTAGAATATTTTTAAGAAATTCAGTACAAGTCAATTTAACCCTTTTAGTAGAAGTACCGACTATTAATTCAGTATATTTAACGATACTAAATAACTACTTCCGAGTGAAGAGAATGAAGTGCGAAGGAAACAAAATCGATTTTATCTTTCTCGGTTTATAAGATAGATGTGGAAAATTGAACGTGATACAGCTTTTAGAATTTTAGAAACATTTTAAAAAAATTCTATACAAGTCATTTTAACCCCCTTGGTAGATCTAGTGTTAAGATAGAGAATATTTTTAATAATTAAATAATTTTAGATAAATGCATAGAATTTGTTGAACGTTGATTTAGAAATATAAATGTTGCAAGTGGAGAAAGTTAGATTTGAAGAGGAATTGCGAAAGTACTAATTGGTATCGATTAATTGCGTTATTGTAACACGATGATGGCTGTCCTTCTTTCTGATTTTTCCCGTTCACGGAGCTATTTTTAGAAGTGGATATAACAGTACTGGGAGAAGAGTTCTAATCGGACAAGTGTGCTCGTTTTATCGGAGAGGTGTAATTATTTATCGCCGAAGAATAACATCTCCCTGAAGAACATGGTGGTAATTAAATGTCGGAGGTTAGAAAAATGACATAATTAATAAGACTTTGAAAGTATGAAACCATAGAAATACTTATATCGTGGATTAATCTCCTGTTTTTCTACTGAAGACCGACAATGATGGTTGTTTTTGTGAACGAGGTGATCTATCGGCACCTCTACCAAGTTGATAAATCGAGTTATCACGATTTATCGCGTGCACAACTAAAAAAATTGTTAATGCTCAAAACTCGCTCCCTCAGGGTAATAATTCATTAATTATTCGAGACCTCGAGCTGTCTTAATTATCGTTCCGACTTGTTCATCGATCCTTCGACGATCCAAAGTTTTCAAAAGTCGCGTGCATAGTTTACACAACGTAATTTTACATTTGCACTTTATTCACGTCCCTTTTTCCATTTGAAATTTTAATCCGAATAGGTAACGAAGTGTTTGAAAATTTTTAATTACAAATCGATGATATCTTCGACCAAATGTTCGCAATATCAGTGCACATTTTGTAAACGAGATAAGAGAGAGATACAGTGGCAGAAACTTATAGAAATGTATTCGTAGCGATATAATTTGACATCGATTTTATTTCGATTTCGACGATCGAATTCGTTGAAGTTAAGTGAAATCGCCGGAGGTTAGTTTACTTCAGCGTAAATGAAGATAATGTTAGCGGAAAGTATCTCGACAGTGGATAAAGCAAAGGTCGCTGATAAAATGTTGCGTTAACTTTTTTTAAATGCCGATTTAATATCGGCGAATGTTAATAAACAATACCAATTCGATGTATCTGACATTGCAGTTCTCTAAACTTCGCGCGTGTGCTTTTCACGAAGCGGGAAGAACAGACGTATATATACGATAATTCAAAACCGTTTGTATTCTACTTTTTATTATGGCAAATGTAACGAAAGTGGGACTTTAAATTTACGACCAACATTGACAGAGAAGACTCTGTAGAATATAAATTTATACGTAATCGATTTACTTTGTATGCACGCTCGTTTTCACTATTAGCAATTATTATTTGCCGTTAGTTTTGCAATTAGGTTTTACCATTACCGATTTTCCCCTTGGCCAGCTGAAATTTCATGATTTTTAATTACACGCGTTGCTTGCGACAGCCTTGTACGGCTTTTTTAAATTCCTATCTCCCGATATACTTTTGCCAACTTCGATGATAATCGTACAGATCGATCGAACGGTATATCTGCAATATCAAAATTCGAGTAGATTTCTTTTCCCTCTGCGAGAAAGTGTGAGACATTTAAAGCTAAAGCCTATCGATTCTGACTTGCAATTTTCTGAGAAAGATTCTGTCTCAAATTAATTTTCAACTTCGTTAAAAATTATCAGCTATCTCCTAATAATATATAACAAACAAATAATTTTTTGCAAAATTAAATTCGCTCAAGTAGTACATTAATGAAATAGAGGATTCAGAGGAATTCTTTTATTCAATTTTAACATATAAAAATAATTTTTACGAGTTTTAAATTGAGGAAAATTTTATAAAAATAGATATAGACAAATATAAAAAAGAAATTAGAGAAGTTTCGAAAGAACAAGGAAAAAGGCACAAACTCTGTGTATCCTTTGGACAGTTTGGAGCCAATCGGACATTGTACTTTAACTTGAGTGTGTCGACATGTATGTACAACGATCGTGACGCGCCTCGCAAAACTCGATTATCTCGCCGTGGAATGAAAGGATTCCAGGTCGATTTCGTGTGTTAGAAACGCTCCTTGGAAATTAAGATCTCAGCGTGACTAAAAGTGTCCTTTTACAATATACGCCGACCGACGCGCCTCAAATTGCTGGGATATTACCGCATACGCGGCGTTACTACGATGAATAATTCATTTTCGAATTTTTCTCAACTACTTCTTCATTATACTCGCCTCTTATTGCATACGGATTTCAATTCTATTATTTCTCCTCTATTAATCAATTATTTGTATTTCTACTAATTCGTTGAACTTGTCAGACACACGACATAGTCAATTAGTTGAAGTGTTTTTAGAAAATGGCAGAATATTGACTAAAAATAGCAGTGACTAAAAAAAATTAGACGAGAAGAGAAATATTGCAAATTATTCCTTGAAGTTACTGTATGCTTTAACTCTTTGCGGCACAGTGGGATTAAAAGTGTCCCACCTCTTTGATGTGTGTAGACGCATAGTGGGTCGTTTTTCGTCCCACCTCGAAAATTCATATCATTACATAACTTTATCAATAAATATAAACCAACTTTATTGTATTAAAACAAAAAAAGATGTATGTGCACCATCGGTAATTTTATTTTCTGAATTTCTGTGCCTCAAAGAGTTAAAAAATGTTAAAATTACGATTAGAGTATGCGAGACAAAAAATATCGTTATTGCAGTTACAAAGTAAAATTCTCCTTTTTTGAAAATAGCTGTTTAGAACCATTGTTTTTTTTTAGCAACGTGTAAAATCATTTCGGTCTTTTATTACGAAACGGAGTATTTTATTAGTAACTTTATGATGAATAGGAAATCGTGTGCCATTATATCATAAAAAAGATAGAAAAACTATGGCTTTGTTCTCCGAATTGTATCGAAGATGACATAACAACAAGATCAGACATGAACGTGCATACGATACATGCACGGTGTAGTTGTAATTGTAATAAGCAACTTACGTGTATGGTTGTTCTTCCCCGCGCATTTCGCATATGACGTTCGTCAGGGCCATTATATAATTCTTGGCCAGCGTGAGCGTCTCTATTTTGCTGAGTTTCCTTTCCATCTTTACATGTGGTATCACCTCGCGTAATTGCTGAAAACATTACCTTTGTTAGCGTCTCTGATTTTTCCAATAATTCGCGTACATTTTATACAATCATTTAACACATTAATTCTTCATTAAACCAAAGGACGGTTGTGGTTCGTTCAAATACTTTCATTTCATTTCACTAAATTCAATATTAAAATAAGAATATATGCATAGAAATGAATGTGTTAAATTATTTGTAAAATATTTATATTTCCTTGCCAAATGAATAATATTACGATATTTGCTTTCTTTGGAATATAATTCATACTATAAACAATGCTGCAAAAATATCTATAAAATTGATGAAAAAACTGATGTCAATCTCTTAGCAATGAAACATCAGAGAAACTTTACGATTCTGATTCTAACTTTATTTCGTTTCTTCTTCCTCCCTTTCTATAGGACTGTAAGTATCATTTCGATCGCCCACGTCCACTTCGGATCCGGTACTAGTCGCATTTACTAGATACTATCTTTTTATTGTTACTTTGAAGCGAACGGTGGACATTGCACGATGTAGAGTTATAATAAACTATTTTAAAACTATTTTAAGTGGCACTTGCACGGTAGACACAGTAAAATAATATTTCCTTGTGAATAGTTCGATATGTATTGTACTATTTTTCATGCACCGTTATATAGCCTGATAAAAGAAGGTGGAATGATAAAACTGTTCGATGCTTCATATTTCAATAACAAATATTTGATTTTATGTAAGAGAGTGAGAAAATTCAAGTATTTTTATCCATACGAAAATTGATTCTCACTCTGCACTCTATTAATTCTCTCAGGTTCTTTTGATTGATGTTATCAAATCGTATGAGAAGTTAATCGTGAAATTAACCATTTGCTGTACAATAACATTTGGATAGAAAATTTTCAAATTTTCCAAAACCTATGAAATTGAAGATATCAATGAGACTCGACACGATAATATTATCTCTATAATATTTATATTACGCTGAATTCTACGATATATCAAGAATCACTGATCAATTTTTATTTTATCAATTTAATTTCGAGTTATTACGCTGGCATCAACGCTAGATTTCTCAAGCTATTTAACACTAGATTTACCGGCGTGAAATCTATTATATTTAAATATGTTAAATATGTACCTTAAAGCAAAGAAAATTAAGACGTGGAAAAGATGATAGATTCGGTAATTTATGTTTTATACGATGGACGAAGAATATTTATTCTACGGCTCTCTCATACACCCGTAGAATTTTTGGAAAAAATTGTGTACCAGTCATTATGACTGGCTTGATAAATCTAGTGTTAAAATCACAAGTTCCGAACTTATTTCAAGAATTCTTATCTTATGCACCATTTCAAATTTTTTTACGCCTACTTAGAAAAATACAAATTCATAAATTGATAATTTCTCTCCCTCTTTTAATCATTTTCTTCGTACTGTACTTATTCAATATGTTTAACACTTATGTTTAACATTTACGGAGCCAGTTTGGCTCATTCAAAATTTCATTACTACATATATAATATATTGGTTGGTTAATTTTTTAATAATAAATCTTTCATTTCAATTGGTTTGAAACAGTTTTCTTCGCCAAAAATTTCAATTTTCTTGTATGATTCAAATTGGCTCACTTCAGAAAAATAGGTATATCAACATCCATAAATCTAGTGTTAAGTATCTTTGATTAATCTTTGGTAGTTCTAATATTAAGGCGAAACATTTCACTAAACGAGTTAAGATCTAAAGACTTAGAGGCTTTTAACGAAGTTTTAGTAGGTCACTCTATAAAATTACCTCAAAAGCGTCGTTTAAGGAATGCATTCTCATTCTTTCTCTCTCATTGCTTTCGAGCCTCCTGAGGTTCCTTTCTCGCGCGGAAATTCCACTTTTTCGTCTTCTCGTCGTAGGTGGTCCTCCACGATTCCTCCTCTTCGCTTGTTTCGGGCTCCTCTCGCTTCCACTGCTGTCGCTCTCCTCACCCACCTTTGAATCGTTTCGGAAGAAAGCGTTTAAGTCATTTAGAAAGAAGAAAAGCAGCAATTTCTTGTGCCTCGTGAATTTAATAATGAAATTAGATTTTATGAGGAGTTCTTTCTTTCATATTTTTCGACCATAATAACTAGAGACACTTGGCGCAATTTTTACAGCTTTCTATGGGTTTTAAGCAATAGGAGCTATGCTTTTTTGCAATACAAAAGTTGAAAAAAATCTTTGGCGATGAGAATTTGTATTCAGATTCTATAATTGAGACCTTGGGACTTTACTTAAAAATATAAATTATCATTAATATGGTCAAATGAGTTTTTATTGTTGACAGAAATGATTTTCTTTCGTGGATGGTAGTCTGATTTAACCCTTTTAATGCCGGACGATGATATATTGGGTTGGCAAGAAAGTAATTTCGGTTTTGTAGTGTGAAATGGAACTAATTTTTTTCACAAAGAATTCTTTCGATGACCTTTTGCCATCGTTTTGAGAAATTCGTGATTGCGTTTTTATAAAAATATTGGCCCATATCAACAAAAAACTGAACCCAATGGAATTTTAGGCTATCATCGCCATTGAAAGTTTTACCATTCGAAAAGTTTTGCAAGCTGAAAAATAAATGGTAATCTAATGGTGTCAGATCAGGACTACATGGAGGCTGTTACATCACTTCCCAACCAAGGTTGGATTTTGCAAAAAATAAAAAAGTAAAACATATCAGAAATGTTCGTTTTTCACTCTATGTTAAAAGTTCTCCTAAACAAACAATTACAAACAAAATAAAGCGCAATTTGTTTCTAAGCCAAGTCAAAACTGACAACTTTCGATTGATAGAAGAAAAAAATCATAATGTTGTTAGAAATCATTGAGAACAAACGTAACGCTGGCTCTCATCAAAAACCGAAATTACTTTCTTGCTGACCCAATAGAATTCTTTATAGAATTTTAAATTCAAGGAATACTATTTGATTGAAATTTGTAGGCCAACAGTTTTTGGTGAGTTTTGAATCAGCGATGGTAGGAAATAATAAGTGGCAATGTTCTCAAAGTCTCTCAGAGGTGACAAGATCTCGAAATTAGATCTTTCCAATTAGCAATCTGAGCCTTCAACCCTTTGCGGACGGAGACATTTTTAAATATTGCGATATAATCATTTACTTGGCAATTCGAAACCAGTTTTTTAACAAAAAGTATAAATTAGAAAGTACTATTTATTTAATCAAATTTATCGGTTGTATTTCGATTTTTCCAATCTAACTCTGTGTACGGCGATAAACTATAATTAAATTTTGTCTTCCATACATGCATCGCTAGTCCTCAAAGGGTTAACCCCATTTCCACCATAGCTCCTTTATTATCTTACGTTTTTAGGTCGTTGACAAATTTCTTTTGATTCTTTTTAATTGTTACATAGCTGTAGGATAATTGTCTGCATATCAAATTATCGTGAATTTTTATTGTTACCGTTAATTTGTGAGTTTAATGTGTGCGCACTTCATCTACGATCAAATTATAGCCAAAAGGGAAAACACTATCTTCTAGAAATCATAATGATTTTCGAAATTGTGACGAGGATACGTTTAGTAGTTTAAAGAAAATATTGTCATTGTGAGATGTAATCATTGTTTACGGGATTGACCGCATTCTAATATCCACTGTAAGCGCAAGGGTTCCTCTCGATACTACAGATAAGATTAACTGTTTTACGATATCTAATTTCATTTGCCGACATAGAGAGCTGCATAACCCACGCTGATAAATTATCATTATCACGCAAAGGTAAAAGTATGAAAATCATTTCTACAATCTGCTTTCATGTTCAAGTATTTCTCTCCCCGAAACTTTTCCTTTAGATTTCCGTTTCTTCTGTATCTTTGTGCGTATGTGTTTAATTCTTTTTTTTTCATTCATGTATTTCCGAATCATTGTATTTGACGAAAACAACCGTGATAATTATAATAATTATCATCGACGTTTAATTTCCTCGTGTTTATTGAGAAATTAATATTTACACTGTAACAAAGTATCGTGACCGGACGAAAAGAATACGCAGATACTGATGAATAATTTATTGCGGCATTGGCGCCGAAATAGCAATACGTAGGTATTGCGAAAATTATGTTTAATTCCTTCATTCTCATGACCTGGCTTTTATCCAGGTTTGCAAAACCTATTTACACTTTTTGATATCCAGTATCTAGTCGTCTTATCTGCTTTGTTATTTCTTTAAGTGCAGAATTACATTCACGTTTACATTGCTTCCTTTTAAAATCTTTCCATGATTTTGATTTCCATCAAACAACTTTCAAGTTCCAAGATAATGATCGTAAATCTCAAAGTAAAGTACAATAGTTTTATATGTTACCTAATAGCTGCAAGGTGTGTTTATTTAAATTTAAAAGGACTTAAAAATGGCTCAGAATTGTACACCTTGCTTCTTATACTATTGATGATTTGTTTTATTAACAATAGGTAGTAAATTCGGAATTTCTATGTCAAATTAGAAAGCAATATGTAAATCTGCAAGTAGAAACATGCGACACTTCGTGTTAACACTTTGAGGCATAGGAATTCTGAAAATGAAATGACCCATGTTGCACAGACATTTCCTTTTTTTAACTGAACAAAATTGGTTCATTCTCATTAACAAAGTTATATAGTAATATAATTTTTCGGAGTGGGACAAAAAATGTCCCACCATGCATCTTCAAGAGGTGGGATACTTTTAACACTAGATTTACCAGCGTGAAATCTATTATATTTAAATACGTTAAATATGTATCTTAAAGCAAAGAAAATTAAGACGTAGAAAAGATGATAGATTCAGTAATTTATGTTTTATACGATGGACGAAGAATCTTTATTCTACGGTTGTCTCATAAACCAGTAGAATTATTGGAAAAAATTGTGTACCAGTCATTTTGACTGGCTTCGTAAATCTAGTGCTAATCCTCCTGTGCCTCGAAGAATTAACATTCGTTGTAGAAACGTGAACACAGTTATCTACCTTTTTCAGGAAACCACAGGTTAAAAGTTGAAAATAACTAGTTCCTCGTACAAAGTGTTGCGAAAAGTATCGCGTAAGAACAGCTAAAATAGGTGTATTTAACTGTTTAACAGTTCGTGAATTATTATTTCTATTCGTATTTATATTTGCAGACATTGGCAGTGCTGTTATCTCTTCCCTATCATTCCAATTACCCGACTTAACTATAAGTCTATGTCAAGTTTTTACAATGCAAGGCTGCAAGTGCACTTGTGTTACACAGACTTTCCAACACGTTCCTCTTCGAAAGGAAGTCTCGTATAAAAGAAAAAAACTAATTCTACAATTTCGATAGATCTTTGCTTAAGAAATTAACCTTTTCTTATTTGTATTACAATTCCGTGGACGTTTTGAGTGTAAAGAGTACATTCGTTTGCAATCGAAGATGAAAATCGTACCTCCGCGCCAACGACATGGTGCCGACTGCGTTTTCCGGTAAGCGAGTCGACGGAAGCGTCGTCCAGGTCGATGTACATCTCCTGATCACCGCAGTCTTGATCGCTACCTGATAACCTCTCCAGGCTTCGCATTATCCTGGGGAAAAGTTATGGTTTGGACCCCCTGAAACGGAACACATAACATCGTTAACATTACTCTTTTCATGGTTACAGTAATGTCACAATATTAATATTCTCGTTGGATGGTTCACCTTAATAATTGAATACTTTTAATTACTCTGAGAAATTTACTATGTAATCTATACCATTGATATATTTTTATGCGAGGTAAATGAAGAAACTATCAGGTAGATAACTCATATATTAACACGTTGACTGCCATGGAGGTCACTGGTGACCGGCATTATTAAATCAATGAAATTTCATGTAACTTTGAAACTACAATATTTACAAATTTTTGAATATACCGAGTATTTAAACATTGGCGTTAAAAAAAATAAAGGTCTGTTGAATATCTATCTATTTGTATGTTTAAAGTTTCGGCCTTAGAAAGATGACAATTTAATAGAGAAGTTTCACTTCAATAGAAAGTAGCGAAATAACACTGGCGTTCAACGTGTCAATATTACTGCAATAATGAAGATACATTCGATAAATATTTTTTTTCGTTAAGACTTTGGAGAATTTGAAAATATTGATTACATTACGATACTATCTATACGAATATAATTGTCGATGAAAGAGAAGCTTTTTTAAATTTCGTAAAAATCTTTCTAAAATTTGATCAATAAGAAAATTCATCTGGTGAGAACAAGAAAAATAATTTCCCACGAGGTTAAATCAATTTGAAAGACTGGATAGGTGAACAATGTCAAAAATTTGGATCCTAAAGAACCCCTTTTCATTCAGAACACATTTGCTCGAAACCGGAACTTGGGATTTTCCACCAGACAACTGTTCTTACCAACCGGTCCCTCCAGAATACTCTCCGCTACGAATTCCAAGCTTCTTAACCAGAGTCACGGAGAAACGACAGAATTTCATATATTCAAAAGTATACTCGTCATGCGCAAAAATTAGTGACCACTGGTTATTCAAATTGTAATTTTAACGAAAACTAAAGTATATTCATAAATTTCAAGATGTTTGAAATACTTTGAAGCGACGCCGAAGTAAAACGAACATAAAAAAAGGTATAATTAATTTGAGATAGATTTATGCTTATCTCCGGATTTTCGAGATCCTCGTAAGGTCGCACTCTCAAAAGAAATCGTCACAGGTAACTGGTTAACCCCTTTAGTGCCAATCGAAAAAATTGATTGAATTAAAATATAGTTGGGAATAAAAATAATAATCATTTGGCCAGAGTTTGATATAGAATACGCAATATAGAGAATGATTAGATTTTAAAATTAATGGTATTGTATTTTAAACTGAATAATAACTCTACAATGCTCAGCATTAGCACTATTACCAACGATGATATTGGGTCAGCAAGAAAGTAATTTCGGTTTTTGATGAGAGCCAGCGTTACGTTTGTTCTCAATGATTTCTGACAATGTTATGATTTTTTTCTTATAACAATCGAAAGTTGTCACTTTTGACTTGGCTTAGAAACAAATTGCGCTTTATTTTGTTTGTAATTGTTTGTTTAGGAGAACTTTTAACATAGAGTGAAAAACGAACATTTCTGACATATTTTACTTTTTTATTTTTTGCAAAATCTAAGCTTGGTTGGAAAGTGATGACACAACCTCCATGTAGTCCTGATCTGACACCATTAGATTACCATTTATTTTTCAGCTTGCAAAACTTTTTGAATGGTAACACTTTCAATGGCGATGATAGCCTAAAATTTCATTGGGTTCAGTTTTTTGTTGACATGGGCCAGTATTTCTATAAAAACGGAATCACGAATTTCTCAATACGATGGCAAAAGGTCATCAAAAAAATTCTTTGTTAAAAAAAATTAAGTTCCATTTCACACTACAAAACCGAAATTACTTTCTTGCCAACCCAATATATCATCGTCCGGCATTAACACTAGAAGTACCAAACCAGTCAAAATGACTGGTACACAAATTTTTCAAACAATTCTCCACGTTTATATAAGAGTCATAGAATAAATATTCTACGTCTATATCAATAAACATAATCGATCAAATTTTTCGGCGCTTGATTCCCACTTTTTTAAAGTACTTATTTAATTTATTAAATTATGTTAGATCTGACGCCGGTAGTTCTAGTGTTTAAATCAGACTACCATCCACGAAAGAAAATCATTTCTGTCAACAATAAAAATTCTTTCGATCATAATGACTAGACTACGGATGTTTATGCAAATTTCGAGTTTCACAAATGCAGGTGAGACAGGAAAACCTATCTAGGGATTTATAGCACTCAATAAATATTACAACAAATACCATACTTTGGATATTTTAGATATATTTTGATATTATGTCCTTTTTGTATATTTTAGCCGTATTTAATTTGTCATAAATGCATAAAAATCCGCAGTCTGTTAATGACAATTTATATTTTTGTCAATAGATCAATAGAACAATCAGTGCCAATAGATCAATAGAAAAGAATGCAATGAAAAAAGTGAACTCATTGCAACAGATAAGTACACTTATTGGGGCAATCCCAATGAAACGAAACGTCAAAGATAAGGAGCCGAGGGAATATCCCGTGTCTTTTCTGTTCTCGTAAAAATACAACGATCAAGAGTTTCTTGCCACAAAGAACGAAGACTGTGAGCTGAGATAATCAAAGCGGGATATCCCGTTTTCCCTAGCTTCGCTTGATTCACTGCCAAGAATTCTTCGCACACAATTACGCTCGAGTATGTTTACCATCGCCGATTAGGTAATTGCGCGTGTCAACCACGACGCAGAGATCGAGTTATAGGTCGCGTATTAGCAGACAGATTTTATGGCCACTTCGTTAAGCTTTTCTTACGATGTCGACTTTATTATTTGCGCGTTGATCCTTTGGATACGTGATGGATAATTCTTACATTTTTCCTGAGCACTTCGAGGAATTTTCTACGTTTGTTCATATATCGTTCAATTACGGAAAGCTTGATACAGTTTGTTATTTTGAGATACATTGTTTTAAGCAAATAAGAGGATACGAGAAGGAGAGTCGTACAGTTTCTGTCAGACATTGTGGTATTGAGATAAGCGTGATAATTGGTTGGAAAAAGTTCGAGGTAAAATGTCAGTGACCTACCGTATTTGCGTGCTGTTGATTTTTATCGTTAAAGAAGATTAAAGCTAAGTGTATGCAGTAACGTTTCAATGTTATTGTTGAATTATTGTCACTCACTTTACGAAGGATAAGTAAATGCGATGTTTTTTTAGCGTATGAAACATCGAATGATAATTGAAGGAAGATTCTTACTTTATGTTGCATTAATAATTGATATCTTCGGGAGAAACGACGACAAGGAAAATGCGAATAGTAGTTAATTCTGTTTGACATCCTCTTTAAAAACCAAGATAGAAAGAATATTGCATTTTCATGAGCTTCAAGTATCTAACTGAATATTCCGTGTATCGTGTCTTCGTGAAGTTTTCAGAACCATGTTTGTGATAACAGTAGGCGATAGGAAAATATAGTGGAAATTACTTGGTTAGAATTAATCTCAAATCGTAAACGCATGTGAAAATGAGCTGGATGGAATCAAATACGATGTTTTCATTGTCAGTAAAAAATTAATACTAAAACTACCTGCGTTAAATCTATTATGTTTTCATATATTAACACTTTACCGACCGGTAGTCGATTAATCGACTTTTCGGGTCCAACACTTTTAGACTTTTATTAATTGGTCTAAATAAATTATTATTTTTCATTGCGATTAACTGTGCCAAGGACTCAGTGAAGAAATTTTGCAATTTTCAAAGAGATATCAGTATCAGGGAAATATTTGCATGCAAGTGACCGATCAGAAGTCGGTAGGATGTTAACCCTTTGCACTCCTATGTCGAGCTACACTCGACACAGCTTTCTGTGACACTTAATGTTTCATATACTAATTATCGACTTTTCGAAATCAACAATAATTTTGCAGTTCAACAGGAATACATCGCAGTATCTACAATTGTTCCTAGTATTAAATAAAAACGAATAATCAATATTAGACAATTTTCCGAGATTATATTTGCTTATCTGACAAAAAGTTAATAAAATAATTCGGAGCGCAAAGGGTTAAAAAGTACCGGTCGGTGAAGTGTTAAATAACTATTTTGGAAGAAGAGGAATTAAGAGGCGGAAAAGATAGTCTATTCGGTAATTTGTGTTTAATAAAACCAGTGTAGAATACTGCACCATGACTTTCCCATAAACATTAAGATTTATTTGAAAAAATTTGAAACCAGTCATTTTGATTTGCTTGGTACTTCTATTGTTAATGACACGGATATTATGTCACATGTAAAATACATCGGTTTTGTCAACTGCAATAAAAACCAACATGAAGTATTTATTACAAAATCCAATATAATTACAAAATAAACTACGCATTGACGTAAGGCACGAATCCTTGCCAGAGGGAAATACAACGAATCCTTTTTCATTGATGAAATCCTTCAAACAGAATGAGAAGGAGAAACGGAAATAAGCAGCGGTAACGGGAAATAGAATGAAAATTATTTTCCAATAAAGCCAAGGTTGTCTCTATAGATATCAATCAAGTTAGAAAGAACAGCATCAACTTCAATCTTCGACGTAATATCCACACGATGCAAAACTCCTCTACGAATCTCTTTCTATAAATCTCGTTACTACTCTCATCTATCACAAGCTACCAATGTCTAACGTAATACTGACAACAAAATTAATCACTGATTGTTGCACAATACAATCGATATTCATTTAACAAAAATCTACCCTTTAAAATTACTCCTTTCTATGATCTCCTATCATAGAGATTCATCTTGAAACACAGTTGCAAGCGGAAATGCACGATACGAAATGACAAAAATCTATCACAAGCTACCAATGTCTCACGTAACACTGACAACAAAATTAATCACTGATTGTTGCACAATACAATCGATATTCATTTAACAAAAATCTACCCTTTAAAATTACTCCTTTCTATGATCTCCTATCATAGAGATTCATCTTGAAACACAGTTGCAAGCGGAAATGCACGATACGAAATGACAAAAATGTGAAAAATCAAATGACTGTACGAGCAGAGAAAGAAAAAGATTCGATGATTACTTTTTGCCCCGTCATCGACCTCGGATCAGCGATTCTGTTAACGACACTCGTAGGCATTCTTCACTCGCGATTGAATGCACGCTCGGGGCTCGCATATAATGGCGTTTAATGCGACTATATTCCGCGACTTTATTAATGACAGAGAGACACACATATGTACACACACACACACACGGCATCTGTCACGTGCGTTTATTACGCACACGATGTTGATGTTGAAGTTGTGTTAGCGTTTGTGTGTCATACCGTTATGGAGTTATCTAAGTAACTCCGCGTGGCAAGTCCTTCGGTTCGGTCGTGTGTTGCTTTTAATACATGCTCGACTATTCATTAGCGATATAATGTAGTAAATTATGTTATTATGCGCACACGTGGAATCACTCGTGCGTGTACAGGTGGATATTGTCGATGAGGATAGGAAATTAAGGTAGACGAATTTGCTCCGAATTGTACGCTGTCCATTTCGGAATGTTGTTCTGTATTTTGGTTTCGAGAACTATGGATATTTGGATTAGGACGTTCCATTTTAGGATTTCGAATTGCTGTGATTATAATACAATAATATGCTATTATATGATGTGGAAATAACAGTTTTGTATTGGGTTGTCCGGAAAGTTCGTGCCGATTGGGCACGTAAAATTAAACCAAAGAATATTTAAATATTGGTAGATATTTATTAAATTATATGGGTGACATTCTGCTCCACAACCTTTCTCCATTTTTCAGGTAACTTGAAAATTCCGTTCATCCAGAATCCTTCCGGTTTTTTAGCGAAAGAGTTTTCTATATGATTGTTTATCTTGACCAAAGTATTGAAGCTTTTCTATTAAAGAAATTTTGTACTGATCAAAATACGTGGACATCTGAAAGCGTGAAATATGGTGAATATGGTGGATAGGATAGAATATCACAATCGAGCTCCAACAACTTTTGTTGAGTTCTCGAAGACACGTGAGGCCGCGCATTGACTTGATGAAATATGACGCTCTTTCGAGTCGGTATTTCTGGACGTTTTTTTTTTTTCAATTGCTGTCTTTAATTCGTCTAATTAGGAGTAATACTTTTTGAAATTTATTGTCTCATTGTTTGGTAACAGCTCATGACGTAGGGTTCCTTTCTAATCCTACCAGATAACACAAAGCGTGACCTTCTTCGGATGACGATCAGCTTTTGGGGTGGCTAAAGATGGTACATTTTGGTTTTGCTGAGATCTTTCTTGTTCAACATCATTCACCATAAACAATACATATTCTGTTAGTCTGTTATGTGGCATTTTTGCCTTTCCAGTAAAAGAAAAGCTTTAACACTATTTCTACCACGATTTTCTGTATACCTATTTCGACCAAAAAGTGTCTTTTGACACCTTTTCGTTTGAATGCAAATAATTGCCAGAACTGTTGAGATTTCAAATTAGCAGTTAAATGTAGATCGTTTGAGGAATATATTTATTGATACATTGATGTGTATTTATTAGAAATTATTTAATCAGCTTGCAAATTCTAGTAGCGGTGTGGAGCTAGTTGTAAAGTCACTGCAGCGGTGCACGCTAAAATGTAACACGGCGGGAAATAAGCGAATGTCAAAGTTATGTCGCAACTCCTGCATTTTCTGTTACAAGTGAAATATGCATTCTCTAATCTGATTATAATTGATATGGTGTTGCAAAATGGTATTAATATTTATATGAAAAATGGTTTAAAATTAAGCACTGTCATGAAATCCTTAAAGTGTCAAAAGACACCTCATGGTAGAAATAGGTATACCATATGTACATCTTTGGATCTAGGTTGTGCTAGTGGAAAATGATATTGCTGAATTAATTTAACAACTACTATATGAAAAGTCAAAACATTAATTGCTGAGAAATGATACAATTTAGAGAACAATTTTAAGTTAAAATTTGGAAGGTGTCTTTTGATACCTCTTGGTAGAAATAGTGTTAAATGCCTATAACGCACTTTGGTTCCATATTCAAAAACATATAAAACTGACAAAATTGAACGTGTCATAGCCATTTTTTTTTCAAATATGCCCTAAGTATCGTCTTTTAGAATATGTACACATGCCATTTGTTTTCAATCATTCTAATATATTCAGATCTGTTCTTATGCCGCCTATCGAAATTCGGCACGAACTTTCCGTATGAGTCAATATTTCACCCAGACTCTAACTTCTAAAATTTCAAAATATGCACATCAGTGTGTGTAATATCTGTGATTTTTTCAGAATTTTTTATCAAGCCAAACGGGAGAAATGAAGCAAAAACTGTAAAGTACGTTTCACCCTATAAATAACCCTATAGGGGTAGCGGGTTCATACTTTGCAGGAAAGGTTTTTTCAAAAAGCCCTATCGAATGGTATACCTCAAGATTAATTACCTTTGGGGGCACTTTTGCCATCCTCATTCGGCTGCACCATTTAAATTCCCGTCACCTTTGTCCGCTTTTTCCAAAACTGTTATTTCCATATCATATAATAGCATATTATATGATGCGGACATAAGAATTTTGAGAAAGTGGACAAAGATGGCAGGAATTTAAATTTGAGGCGATTTTGGGAGTCAAAGTCTTCACGTTCTATGGGTTTACTATGGTTTATTCATAGTAGCCGTTCGACAATTGGGTATCGTCAATTGGGTGGGTGTACGAACACTATTGTTTAAGATTTTCTGTCCCACCTCGGATGTTTATATTATTTTATACCATTGTTAATAAAAATAAACCAACTTTGGTCAGTTAAAAAGAAAAGAAATGTCTGTGTAACGTGGGTCTTTTTATTTTTTGAATTCCTCTGCCTCAAAGAGTTAAAGAATTTTAATTATAGAAGTATTTTTTGTTAGGAGCAGTTACTTATATCAGGGGTACCGAAAAGTGAACAAAATTTTTTTTGTTGACGAAAAACATTTATTATATTAGGAAATCTTAAATACTAATCAACAAAATAATTTCAATCATTTTCTAACATTTTTTGCCAGCGTAAAGGTAATTGTTCGATTCCTTTTAAAAAGTACTTCGATTTTTTGTTGAAAAACGTTTTCAATTACGTTTTCACTTCTCCAATTTTGATTACTTTTCGGTACTCCTAATAAATATTTACAGCTCCAAGTTTGGTTTAACCCACCAAGGCTGCTGCATACAATAACAAAGTAGGAAATATGCCCCACAGATGATGAGAATCTTAATTTAAAAAATGATTGTTTGTCGATGAATTTTTAGAAATTTCGAATTCTTCGAAATATCGAATTTTTAGAAACTAATAATTTGCAGTCTAGTGTCAAATAATGATTTTGAAATTTCATAATATTAGATATTTAACCAGTTAGCTGTGTTTGACGAGTATACTCGTCATGCGTAAAAACTACCACTGATTATCTAAATTGTAATTTTGACAAAAAATAAAATGTATTTGTAAATTTCAAGATGTTTGAAATATTTTGAAGTCATGCCGAAGTAAAACGAATAACTAAAGGTTACAAATAATTTGAAATAGATTAATGCTCATCTCTCGATTTTCGTGACACAAAATTCAAACGAATTTTCGCCACAGTTAACTGGTTAATTACAATCTCCTCCTAATAGTTGCCACTGTTATAAAAAAAAAAAAAATAAATAACCAGTAACAAAGAGTCTTATCAGATCCGTTTCAATTAATCGACCGATTGGAGAAAATAATTAGATTGTAAAGATTTTAAAATCAGACTTCCCTGTTTTTGATATTAGAATGTCACTCATTTCTTCTTTTTTCACTCGAATTTTCTTCTCCTCTTTGTCGCTCACATGGCTGATATTATTCTTGAGTGCTTTATGCGTTATCTTTTCTATACATATATGATAAAGTATTGACAACTGATTAGCAAGAATGTATTTGTTCACGTCCATATAGAAGAGATTGATTGTAACTGGAAATCTTCTCGGAATATCTTGTTGGCGCGGAAATTAAATTTTCACGGCAGCTCCGGTATACTTTTCCGCCATTTCCGAGAAAGCTGGCTTCTATCTCAATTGCTGCAAATATTGAGAAATGTTTGCACGCTCTTTTCTTTTCCTTTCTTTTTAACATCGTATTAAGTATGTCCTTCAAAAGATTCTACAGGAAGAATCTTCTCAAGTTACAAACAAGCAGATGAAAAAATCAAATGACATTGAATTCTTAGATTAGATGTTGTTTAACAAATTATTAAACTTACACCATGAACCTCGTCTTTTATATATCTTTCTATATCTTTAAATATCTCTTTCTTATGTATTTCACGAACGATACGAATGCTTCTACGAAAACATTATTTTTAGCAGTATAATTAGAAGTTTAGGAAATTATGCATCGTTTTTATAGTACGAAACTGGTTTTACCAGGACGCAGTTAACGAAAAAGGCAGCCGAATACAAACAGTCGGTAGAATTCATTATTTTGATAGAGCGATTTTTACGTAACGTGGAATTTTTAGAAAGCACGACACAGTGAAAAATACACCGAAAGAGTCGTTTGAATTTTCATGTATGACTGCTTTTACGTTTGTTACTTTTATTAGGATTCTTACTCTTTTCCTTCTTTCGAAAGATTGCTACGATGATGTACGATATGTTGAGGATTCTACGGTTTTTCTCACCTTCGAGATCCGGTCTGTAAATTCATTCGGGTGGAATGTTATCCGCGTCCTTTAGCTCAACATTGAATATTTTTCTGACTCGCTACAACCATTCTACTCTCGCATAATGATATCTCTACATGTTATTTAAATCGATGATATCAATCCAAGGGAAATATAATTTCCAATTAAATGGCGATAGAGAAAAAAAAGAAAATTAGAAATACTACGGTCGAAAGTCTCGGAGAAGAGTAGGGTGTCTTATGGCATAAAGTTATTGTTCTCTTTTATACTTTGCGGTTGAATGACTAATGTTTACACGTATGGTTCCGTCGGACATTGGATTTCTTTTTGTAAGAGACGGATGGTGAAATTTGTGAATTGTAAAAAATTCTAAAAATATACATTTTTCTGAGAAACGGATTCTTTCTTTTAACAGATTATATAGTTAATGAGATTTTGTTCCTTGACGTTCAACGGAAATGTAATATTTCATTTTGGGATTTTTTCTTCCAACGGTGAATATTATTTTGATACCATTAAATGCCAGAGCGTCGAAGAATTTCTAAATAAAAGAATTATACTCTCGTTTGATCGATATCACTGGAGATAACGTCGTACTGATAAAGACATGCCGTACTCAACGTGTTAACCATTATGTGTACACGATTCAGCGAACCAAAGAATTTCACATCCGCTTCATTTTAAATTGTCTTTAACTTGGAAGCTTTAAAGACCTTAATTTCTACACTATCGAACAAATATCTTCATTCCATTGCCGTTTGCCATTTAATACCCAACTGTTACAACAATTTCAAATATTTACATCCTGACACAATTTCTAAAGTGAATTACAGAAAACAGATAGAGTTTCTAAAAAATTTCCCAACAGTCTTATTAGGTCAAAAGATATATCTCCTTATTTTTGATTTTAAAAACACGTTTATTCGGAATATTCAGGAATTTCCTGTACGAACCATTCGTGCAAAGTAGCTTATTCGCTTTCTGACACAATTTTCGAAATAAAACATAAAAATAGCTTGAGGTTTTAAAAAAAAAACACAATTTTGTTAAAATATCCGGAAAAAGATGTTTCTCGGTATTTCTGTAATTTCTATTCTTGAACACTCATTATTTCTTCAAATACTTAACATTTGACGAGTGCTTCAAATTCTCTGACATTATTTTCAAGTTACTTTATTAATTATTATTAATAATGAATTAAAATCTTGAATTTTTAAAACACTCGTTAGAAAGCCGTTGACAAGACATTCCCCGTATTCACAAATTTCGAATGAAGGGAAAAAAGGTGCATAAAGTTTGGAAATACTGTGATAAATATTACAGCCCAAACGCAAAAACATTCGGATGTAAGCTCGCCAGAAAACTCACAAAACAAATTGTTACTTTCTGTAATATGTGCAAATCTCAACCACATCTTTGCTTAAAATATTTTAATAATCTTCACTAAATTTTGAACATACAATTTTTAATTGCCATTAATAATTTAACCCTTGACAATGCCGGTCTCACGTATCGATCGAACGAAAAATTCACTGTCAGTCCCCAGGGACTGACGTAGCACTCAACGTGTTAACTCAAAAGATCACTTCATTCGTTTGAGTTTCTTAGAATTGCTTAAAAATGACATGCGTCATAAATTCTAGCGAAATGGTATAGTTAAAAGTCAGGGAATCTTACGTGCTCTATTCGCTTCCTTCCTCGTATATATTTCGACAAGTGATTTGATGAATTCAGAACGAGAAAAGATGTTATCGTTACTGTGCGGTTTCCTGACGCGAAGCCAGACGCAGACGTTCGTTATTACTATGACACGGGGCTCTTTAAAATATTCTAAAGCCGGGCCGGTCTCGGGTGTAATCTGCTGGTTATTAAAAGCACGTCGGATCTAATTGTCGTAATTAATGGTACGCAGATATCATAAGAGGTAAAACAGACTCTGGACCGCGACAGAGAGTCGCGTATTTTTTGCACGAATTCGTACATCGTTGAGTTACTTGCCCGATAATTCGGTAGTAACACGTATATGACGACGATTATTCATGAAATTTTAATTAAGAGAAACAAGGATTGAAACACAATGAAAAATGTATATACATATAAACGAACTGAAGAAGATAATTGAAGTAACAGTATCAACTGCTGGTTGTTGTTAATAATTGAAAATAATAATATGTATAGCGAACATTAGTATGATAATTTGCTTGTAACAGTTAATTTATTATGACGAATTGGCTTTTACATAGATCTTGACAATGTTTCACATTAAAATATCTCAGCATAATAAATTCCCAAGTACATAATTTGTATTTGAATTTTATTTTAAGTAAATTTGTTTCCTCCTTTGATTGTCTTTTATTATGAAGTATCGGCTTTTACATAGATCTTGTCAATGTTTCACATTAAAATATATCAGGATAATAATTTCCGAAGTAATTTGTATTTGAATTTTATTTTAAGTAAATTTGTTTTCTCGTTTGATTGTCTTTTATTATGAAGTTTTGGCTTTTAGACAGATCTTGTCAATGTTTCACATTAAAATATCTCAGCATAATAATTCCCGAATTAATTTGAATTTGAATTTTATTTTAAGTAAATTGTTTTTTTCGTTTGATTGTCTTTTGTTATGAAATATTGGCTTTTACACAGATCTTGTCAATGTTTCACATTACAATATCTCAGCATAATAATTTCCGAATTAGTTTGAATTTGAATTTTATTTTAAGTAAATTGGTTTTTTCGTTTGATTGTCTTTTATTATGAAGTATCGGCTTTTACATAGATCTTGTCAATGTTTCACTTTCAAATATCTGAGGATAAAAATTTCCAAATTACTTGCAACTTGAAATTTTATTAAATTAAATTTGGAGAGTTTCTTTTTTGATTGTCTTGATATAGTTTTTATTATTAGAGTGACAGAATTTTCATAACTTTAGTATGAAAATTCTATCTATATATATACTATCTATAGATTATAATATAGATTTTAATGGTGCCGTTTTAGTTCCATTTCGGACGTCTTGCTGTTTTATGTGACCGATTATTGCAACGGGCTATTTATGCAAATCCCATGGGACTAATCGGGATCAAAGTCGTTTCCTGTGTTCGTTGTAATGGCTTGCTCGTGTTCTGGCATCGATACAGTATACGTTTACTTCGAAAAGCTATATCGTCGATATTACACTTACACGACACTTGTTCCTACTTGTTTGAACTCTCTTATTGTTAACCCAGAGAAACATTTTTAAATATAATACTAGAGAAATATTTTTCTTAAAATTATAAACGAAAGAATTATTTTTACATTTTGATAAATATTCTATAAATTGAATTTTTCCCCTTGGCATTTACGCCAATACAAATTTTGAATTTTTTTTCTTCTAGATCTTCTTAACTGTTCCATTTATAAAAGTGCTACTCACTGAATATAAACAGTTTCTGGCCAATTGTGTCAACTTTTAACCTGTTTATTATTTTATTGCGTATCTACTAAATTTTATGTATTATTCTATTACATTTAACTTACGAATGCTTTCTTTGTTGAAAAACAATGATGAATAAAAAGTTCTCACCGACATTTATCACAGAATTTTAAGTTCAAATTGTGACTCTCAAATGCTGAATTATTTTTACTTTTATTTCGCATTTAAATTCCAATAAAAATTATACTATATACTGATAATTATATCTTAATAAAAATCTACACTTTGAAATATATTTACATTCTAATTAATCCAATCGAATGTAAAAGTGAAAGAAAAGGAATTAGGCAAGTATTATGGAGACGAGTACATTGAATCTGTCACTTTTTTCGAGACACTAGACGTGAAGAAAATTTCCAAAATGTCAAATGATATGATAAACAAACGGTCACGGAAAGCCGATCAGAATTAAAATCCGGTCTGTTCAATTTTAGAAGGAACTAACGTCGAGGCGGTCATGTAACGGTTTACGAGACGGTTAATGAATGATTGAACGGCTCCCGATAGTAATTACCAGCTGAATGATAACCTTCGGCTGAGCGATTTATCGTTTACCCCCTATCTACGTGGAGATACAGTAATCTCAGCTTCGTATTCCATTATAACACTGCACTCGATACCAGATTCGCAAATAATACATATTTCGTACTCTCGCGGAGAGTGAAACTTGATTTCCAGTGAAAAGTGACCGGGCTACCGTCATTTTTCTCTGACATACCGAACAACAGCTCATATCACTTGTTTATCTTCATAATTTCGACCGTAACTATCGTTTCAGATGATTTGCAAATTAATGTGATACTCGTATTATGGGAAATATATTTTTGAAGAAATTTGAGAAGGGATTCAAATTTAGTTTGTGGTTAATTATTGAAATTTTTTTATATCTATTTGAAAGTATGTAATATTCGTAATGTAAAGTATGTAATCGTGTTTTTGATTAATGAAAAAGGTAGTTAACACTTTACCGACCGGTAGCCGATTAATCGGCTTTTCGGGCTCAACACTTTTGGACCTTTAACTCATTAATTGGTCGCTACGGCAATTAATAAATTATTATTTTTCATTATGGTTAACTGTGCCAAGGACTCAGTGAAGAAACTTTGCAATTTTCGAAGAGATATCAATATCAGGGAAATATTTGCGTGCGAGTGATCAAACAGAAGTGGGGAGGATGTTAAAAAATACCTGTCGGTAAAGTGTTAAGAGATTAAATTTGGGATCTACAACTTGATAGACAAGAGTTTTTACTTTATAGCCGTAAAAAAAGATATGTTTCCTATTTGATATATTTTATTTGATACTCGTATTTAAATTTTTTAAAGAGCTTCACGATAAAAGTTGTAATCCATTGTGCTACATATAATCTCCATATACAGCGCAGCGATCGGAGCCATCGATTTTGTCGAAGCTTTGTGAAATTATTTCATCAAAACACGAATAACGTGCCTCCATACCTCGTTTCTATTCATGCACTTTCAAAAGGATCGAAACAAACCTTCACAATCAAAATAAAGACAAAGAAACCGCACCACAGAAGCAATTCCCCAAATTCACACTACAAAACCTTTCACCAAATATTTAATTATCTTTGTACCTTCTATAATCACAAGAAATTAAAACACTATCAATTTTAATGATATTAACACTTTACCGACCGATACTTCTTAACATCCTACCCACTTCTGATCGGTCATTTACATGCAAATATTTCCCTGATACTAATATCTCTTTGAAAATTGCAAAATTTCTTCACTGAGTCCTTGGCACAATTAATCGCAATGAAAAATAATAATTTAATTCAACCAATTAATAAGTTAAAAGTCCAAAAGTATTGGGCCCGAAAAGTCAATTAATCGACTACCGGTCGGTAAAGTGTTAACACTAGAACTACCAAACCAGTCAAAATGACTGGTACACAATTTTTTCCAAAAATTTTCAAAAGTTCTAGAAAAGCCATAGAACAAAAATGCTGTGTCCATCACAGAAGACATAAATCACTGAATTGATCATTCTTTCTGCTACTCGATTCCTTCTTTTCCAAAGTACTTATTTAATATATTGAAATAAAATAGATTTAACGCCGGTAGTTCTAGTGTTAATAAGAAATTACCGTTGATTTCACACAAAGGATACATTTCATTCATTATAAATCCCCTATTCTATAAAATTCAATTTGTCCTACAATTTGATAAAAACGAACGATCGAATTGTCGCGAGGAACCCTCGCGCTTCGTGTATCATATCGAGATTCCTCGATGCTTTACATTAGCGTTCCACGAGGTAAGCAACCGAGTCACAGTGAAAACTCTGACGTGTCTGAGTGTGCACTTTTTGCCGCAGCTCGCGTCTCTATGCAAAAATGCGCATTGCTATGCAGACGTAGGTGAATGCACGCACGCATGGTATTCCTGTTCGCTCGGAGCGCGTGGGTTTTAAAGGTGAAGCAGCAAATCGAAGGAAAAACAGGTACTATATTTACCTTACGAATCGGCGGTCCGGGGTGAGGTATAAGCAATTATCTTCGTTGCATGTCCATCGGTCGAATTGATGGAAATCAGTGCATATTCATGGAATTAGGTCGAAAATTTTATAATTGTCCTTGAACGATATCGTTGATACTAATGTTTCTTTCTTCTATCGTTCGATCACGGTCCTTGACTTTTTCAAGCACTTTTTCAGAATTTTTCACTTGATTTGTTGTTCTCCTTTCACGAGAAATTCTGATGACTTTTAAGTGTTCCAAGGATATTATTTCACACAAGACACTTTCCTTCGTTTGGGATTTGGCACGAGTTTCTTTTTATCTTGATCCTCGATCGCGAATGATTTCTGATGATTTGGATCTTGGCTGTTATTGTTTACTTTTTGTTAATTTGGTATTCTCTGGGACTTCTTTCGGATGTCTTCTTTTCCTTGATGGAGTTTCTTGAGGTATTCGAAGTTGCCAATGGAATTACGGTACCCTTCGATTCCCAGGTGGAAGCCACTATCTGCGTACAACACGTGGAATTTATTCGCAGTGAACGGGGAGAGAAAGTCGATGAGAAATCTCGAAAAAGCTTTCGATGTTCTTTCTACGCGCGAACGAAACGACGATAATAAATCTGACGTATTTTATGCCCCTTGTAAAAAACTGACTGGCGGTCTAACGTTTAATAGAAACGGGATCATTGGTTTCATGATCGTAAATATTTGAGAATAAATATATTCCTATGGATTATTTAGAGATCTATCTTCTGTTTTCTTTTTCTCTCATCTTTTTCTTCATTGAAGATGGTGGCAACGATCGCGGAGAATATTTTTATCGCGAATGACTTAGTAGCAGAGCATTGGATCGATGGTGATTTTTGCACGAATTGCTAGTGTTCATCGATTAAGAATATTTTTATTGCAAATTCCTCGGTAGGAGAGGATAGGATCGACGATGATTTTTGCACAAATTATTAGTATTCATCAATGGCAACAATCGTGAAGAATATTTTTAACGCAAATGTCTTAGTAGCAGAGCATTGGATCGATGGTGATTTTTGCACGAATTGCTAGTATTTAGCAATTAAGAATATTTTTATTGCAAATTCCTCAGTAGGATATGATACGATCGATGGTAATTTTTGCACGAATTACTAGTATTCATCGATTAAGAATATTTTTATTGGAAATTCCTCAGTAGGAGATGATAAGATCGATGGTGATTTTTGCACTAATTACTAGTATTCATCGATGAAGAATATTTTTGTTGCAAATTCCTCAGTAGGAGATGATAGGATCGATGCTGATTTTTGCACGAATTATTAGTATTTATCGATTAAGAATATTTTTGTTGCAACTTCCTCAGTAGAAGATGATAGGATCGATGGTGATTTTTGCACTAATTATTAGTATTTATCGATGAAGAATATTTTTATTGCAAATTCCTCAATAGGAGATTATAGGATCGATGGTGATTTTTGCACGAATTACTAGTATTCATCGATTAAGATTATTTTTGTTACAACTTCCTCAGTAGAAGATGATAGGATCGATGGTGATTTTTGCACGAATTGCTAGTGTTCATCGATTAAGAATATTTTTATTGCAAATTCCTCAGTAGGAGATGATAGGATCGATGCTGATTTTTGCACGAATTATTAGTATTTATCGATTAAGAATATTTTTGTTGCAACTTCCTCAGTAGAAGATGATAGGATCGATGGTGATTTTTGCACGAATTGCTAGTGTTCATCGATTAAGAATATTTTTATTGCAAATTCCTCAGTAGGAGATGATAGGATCGATGCTGATTTTTGCACGAATTATTAGTATTTATCGATTAAGAATATTTTTGTTGCAACTTCCTCAGTAGAAGATGATAGGATCGATGGTGATTTTTGCACTAATTATTAGTATTTATCGATGAAGAATATTTTTATTGCAAATTCCTCAATAGGAGATTATAGGATCGATGGTGATTTTTGCACGAATTACTAGTATTCATCGATGAAGAATATTTTTTTTGCAAATTCCTCAGTAGGAGAGAATAGGGTCGACGATGATTTTTGCACGAATTGTCAGTATTCATCAGTGCCAACGATCGCGAAGAATATTTTATGTCGCAAATGTCTTATTAGGAGAGACTAAGATTGATGATTTTTGCACGAATTACTAGAAGACACTTTTATCCATTCGTATCGTACGATATTTTTATCCATGGTTGAAGCATCACGAGAGTCAATGTTTATTGCGAAAGAGACGAGGTCAGGTAGAAAAGCTCGCGCGGATTCCTTAACGTAGTCGTGTACGTGCGGCAATTAAAAGCGCACGTATCGCCATTGTAGAATTGAATTCATGAATGAAAGACGAGTGTTAGAGAAACAACGGAGTATGTTGTACGATCCAGAAGATTTTCTTTCCTTCTTCCCACCCTTCTCATATTTTTCTTTGGATTTTCAAGCGAAACGTTATTTAACTCAATATTCCGGAATTTTTAGCCGGCATTACGTAACCGTTTTGAATATAAAGTAAACTCGCGAAAAGAAGACGTGTTCTTTTTCACTTTATGCTCTTCGAACGACCGATTAGAGTATAAAATAATATCCGTGACGTTACAAGCGACTTTTAATGGCAATAAAATAGCTTTTGTTAGTTTCTTCGTTTAGAACTTTAGGAGAATTAGAAATGCCTTTGGCTGTTGTTTAAAATTTTCAAGAATCTTATTGAATCCTCTTAATATCATGAGATTGAAATATATTTATATAGAATAGTTAGATTTCATTAATCTTTATGTAAATTCAAGTTCAGAAAGGGAAAAGAAGCTTCGTGGAAATGGTAGAAAAGATCACACGAGTAAGAATTTCTCTTCTCACCGTACACACGTTACTTCCTTCTTCAAGAGTTTCTCGAACCCATGAGTATTCTTTATTCCCTCTGAGATTGCGAATATTATTTAATAAATAACAATTTTTCTCCATTCACGCTACCTAACGTCATATCTCCACCGATCTGAGATATCATACACGAAGAAATGTCAGAAAAACATGTAAAAATAATGTCATTTATTAATGACAGTTCCTTAAACACGTTTAACCAAATGTATGATTACAAATCTCTACGAGAATAAATATTCATTAAAAATGAAGCAAAACGATTCGATATCCGATGCATGGAAATTCCAGTTTCCTTCAAGACGCAACAAGTTGAAGCAACAAATCGCATCTCCGACGCGCCGCAAAATGAAGTCAGCAAAACGAAAAACAGGATATTTAGCACGCGACGAAGTCGCACATTACACCGACGGATTATCTCGTTTCCATTTCCCATTTCCATCGCGATCGTCCCGAAGTCCTCGTCCAGTGTTACGAGGTCACATCCGCGTACGAGTGACCGTATTCGTGCACGTACATTCTTACGTGCAAAGGAAATGCAGTTTTCTCTACATCTAGCAATCAAAGAACCTTGAAAACTTTTCTCAAATATCCTCCCACAATGTCCCCCCACAAAATGACAACCTTGTAACGCAACAATCTTCAAACCAACACAACAAACTCTTCTATTTCTTCAAACCAAAATCCATCGCTCCCTCATCCACCAAAAACACTCTTTCCTCTCTTCAAACATAATGAAAAAAATAACTCACTTTTTCCCTCAAAAAAGCAAAAAATACTAGAATCTTACAAAAAGAAAGTTCTACCGTGATTTATCAAGGTGAACTCACACGATCGTTACCTACCGCGGCACGAAGAGAATGCGTACGAGCTCGACATATTCGCCAAACTAAAAACCACTCAGCTCGATGCGCACCGTATCCAATCGATCCTATGCAACGAATAATAATCTACGTATCTCAACACGAATATTTCCCATCCTCGTCGTTTCGTTCGTCGTATCTTACGTCTGGTTTCCACGAGTTTATACCGTTAATCGTGCTCGATTCGATTTCGTCAAGTTTCACGGGTTCCGCGGCACGGCCTCGCTCTGGTACGTCGAACTCCGAGGAGAGAACGAGGGAAGACAGGAGAAAAGGTGAGGCCGACCAGCGGACGGTATAGTATAAGATAGAAAGAGAACACATACAAGAAGGACAATGTAAAAGAAAAAGAAGAAGAAAATAAAATGAGAATTAAGGATATAGAAATAAAGGAGTGAAAAGGATTCGAAATATAATATAACACTTCACTAAAATTCCGACACGCGTGGAATAGTGCGAGAAGACGTGTCGCGCTGTGAACACCGGCTCGACAAATCGGGATCGGCTTGGAGCTACACTTGGCACAAGTAGTCTCGGCTGACCGAGCGCCCGATCCGGACTGACTATAACTGTAAACGATCACTTGTCGCTGCCAAGCTCGCCCCCACTTAGTCGTGGGGAAACGGATCGTGCCCCACCAGACCGGCTGCCACGGCGCGCCACGCCGCCGTCGCCGTCGTCGCCGTCGACGCCGCCGCTGAGCGAGGCACCCGCGAGAAACCAGTTCTCGATGCGCTCCAAGCTGCTTCGAGCTGCTCCTGCTCGCACCGAGCCACTTCCACCTTCGCCGGCTTTACCTCTCAGAAGCGTTTACACCTGCTGCGCTGCTGGTGCGGTGCGCCTACCCGAATCCGAAAGGAGGGAATGCTCTTTACAGTTTCATCGTCTTGCGATACAACGACACCCTTCGATGGAGTGCGGGTGGGTTGATTTGACAGTTCGGTACTTCTTTTTAGGTGGATTATTAGATGGTTGTCATCTCCTTGGATTGGGGGTTGGAAAGGGTGGATCTTTTTGGTGAGGTTGTAGAAAGGATTTTGGTATGAGGTATGATGAATTTTTGGGGTATGGTTGGTGGAGTATTATGGGGATGTCTTTGATGATGAGGAGATGTTGGAAGGTTTTGGAAATTAGTAGGTTGGTAGGTGGATAGGAGAAGTTGGGTGGAGGTGACTGAAATTGGAAGCTGTGGCCTTGAAATGAACACTAAAATTATTGAGGGTATATGTACTGAAATTTAGATACACTGAGTAACTACTTTGGAAAAAAAGGAACCATGGGGTGACACAGTTAATTAATTATGTAACTTAGGTTTTATAAGTAGAATTGGTGTATTTATTTCGTCGTTCTGTTATCAATTTGAGTAATTTTTGGAAACAAAATTGGAACCGCTCATTTGACCGATTTGACAGGTTTAGTGCTAAGGTATGTTTTGGATACTTCGTTTCTCTTTGTATTCAGTGGTTATATTCACGTATTATTAGTTTTTAGCTCGTAAAAAGTCGTTATATATGCTATTACGATTTGTTACTTATGGGCGTTTGAAGTATCTTTTATTTTTAGACACTGTTTCTTGATATGATTATGGTAGGATTATTTGAGGTATCTGGAGATAATGAATGGAATTTGATAGAATGTTATCTGAGTAACGAGTTTGCTAAGAAATTTCTCGCATTGCAAATTTGTCACGCAAGTTGAGTATTATGAGATTTAGTTTGGTGTATAAATGGGATCGTGTGAAACTCAGTGGGAAAGGAAAATGTGGTGGGAGGAAGATTTCAGAGAGGGTTGAATAGAAGTGTGTTAACATGCATTCCTTAGTTATAATTAGTTAAGATACGCAAATCAGGAGTTCTTTGTGTCAGAAGAAAAGTTCGTTAAGACATTACCTTTTTAAGGTGATAATAACACCAGTATTGTTATTATTTCTCTCAATACATAAGTCTATATTCATTGGAGTTTCCTCTTATTTTATATTTAAAAAAAGAAGTAAATATTGGGTCAGCAAGAAAGTAATTTCGGTTTTTGTTGATAGTCAGCGTTACGTTTGTTCTCAATGATTTCTGACAATGTTATGATTTTTTTCTTCTAACAATCGAAAGTTGTGAAACGTTTGACTTGGCTTAGAAACAAATTGTGCTTTATTTTGTTTGTAATTGTTTGTTTAGGAGAACTTTTAACATAGAGTGAAAAACGAACATTTCTTAAATGTTTTACTCTTTTTACTTTTTGCAAAATCCAAGCTTGGTTAGAAAGTGATGTCACAGCCTCCATGTAGCCCTGATCTGACACCATTAGATTACCATTTATTTGTCAGCTTGCAAAAATTTTTAGTAAAATTTTCAATGGCGATGATAGCCTAAAATTGCATTGGGTTCAGTTTTTTGTTGACATGGGCCAGTATTTCTATAAAAACGGAATCACGAATTTGTCAGAACGATGGCAAAAGGTCATCGAGCAAAGGTCATCGAAAAAATTCTTTGTTAAACAAAATTAAGTTTCATTCCACACTACAAAACCGAAATTACTTTCTTGCCAACCCAATATAAAAAAGGAAGTAAATACAATACACTATAGAGTCAGTCATTATCGTAGTAGAATGAATCGAATTGAGAATAGAAAATAAGATAACTTATTCTAATATTAAATATCATTGGAACGTATTAATTGCAATTTACAAGTAGATCCTGCATAATATTAATATTTGCAGGATTCTTTGCTTAAGATAGGAAAAATTATCTAAGTACTTCTATAAAGAGAAACACCTCTGAGTGCGATGTGCTCTGAATCATTTTGCATTTATCTTCTGTAATGATCTCGTTATAAGAAGAATCTCTCGCAATTAACTGCAAACGTCATCCTTGTCTGCGCTAATAACTATTATATAAAATTTACTTACAGTTCTTTTCTTTTTATCATGGTGTTCTTCAAATTTTTTGAAGCACAAATATTTCTTTCAAGAAAATAAACAATTCCCATAGGCCCAATGATTGTATTAAAAATTTGATACATTTATCGATAAACTGTTTATCAAAGAGTAAAAATAAGTGTATAAAAATAAACCAAAAATTTAATTGATATATTCTTACTAATTAGAAATTAATGATTTGTATACTGTTTTACAAATTAGGAGATACATTATGAAGTTTTTTCACTGCGTTTTCAATGAGTCGATGGTATAATTTTGTAAAGTGACTCTGATAACTAGAATTGCATGCGCCTTAATACTCGTTCGAACGAGAACTTAGATCATTGTAGTTATTCTTGCCGTACGATGAAGTGATTCAGAATTTAATAATAGCAGTATCGGGCAAAACTCCGAATATTTCGGTGTGCTTGGTATATTTGTGTAAACCAAAAAGAATCGTAGCTCGACGTTTGTGTTTCTTCGTAACAGAAAGCCTTCATAATTGAAAAAATGTTATTATAAGTTTTCAATTATTTATGTCATTTAATAATAAATGTCCGCTATCCTTATCCAGAGCTTTATTTTTTTCTCAAATGTGCAAACGTTTTTAATGATTTTTAAACAGTAAACTACATTAAGCATTATTGAATATCTAATTATTTCTGCATTGAATAATTCCACTTTGTAATGAATATAATTTTACTAGAAAGTATCACTTTACTATGAGTGGAAAAATATGTAAAATACAGTTGATGTTCAACTTGTTAATTAAAATGGAACTGCGTTGAAAATTAATAACCAAATGGCAGTTAGTTAGAAATTTTAATTACGTTACACAAACGCTTCTACTATTTCATTATTTAATCCTAATGAAATGAATATCATCGCTCGGTGACGGAATTTCCAGAATTGCAAATTCATGAAAATATCTAAATTTTACAAAATGAATTCCCTAAAAGTGCGCTTATTATATAAGAGAATTAAAGGGTTCATAATTAGCGAACCGTTCATTCATTTTATTCCAAATAAAAGTTAAAAAATATGCTTCCTTTTCTATAGACTTTTAATCTGAGCGTTACAAAGTACTAAATTAACTTTCACAATTTTTCCGTATATTAACTGCAAAATCGGTATTCCCAATGCGATTCGCGTTTAGTACTTTAATAAAGAACCGTGCCTTTTCTAAATAACACCGACAATCAGCCGCTGGATAAAGACTCATAATACATGCATACTGTTTTAACACTAGAACTACCAATCGAGTCAAAATGACTCGTGCCCAATTTTTGTCAAAGGTTCCTAAAAACTATAGGAAAGCCATGGTGCCAATACTTATTCTACGTTGGTCTCAAAAAACACAGATTACAAAATCCATCACTTGTTTCACCTTTTTATACTTCTTTTTACAAAGTACTTAATTAATATATTGAAATATAATCGATTTAACGTCGGTAGTTCTGGTGTTAACAAACGACATACCTTCGCAATAAACGTTAATTCGATATGCAATGTCAATTAACTCACGATACAAATCCATACATGGTCATTCCAATTAGTAAATCGGGAACGTCAATTTATCAAGAATATCAATATTTAGACACTCTATTCACCTTAAAAGTTCGACGCTGTTTAACCCCTTAATCTACGATTTCTTTTCTGATGGGGCGTACAAAGACTCAAAGTTAATTCCTGAAATTAAAAGGTTTCACTGATTTCTAATATTTCGTATGACTGATCATGATATTAATAGTACAGAAATAATGAGACCGTTTCATGATCGGCTGTTATTGTCAATTTAATAGTTTTTGGAAGACTTTAAAATTTCAAAGACTTCAAAAATTTCTAAACATGGAAATCAATTCACTCACTACCTATTACGGATTAAGATAACTGTAATTTCATCATAAAGAATAAATAAATTCATTGGATATCACAAATTAAGAAAATTTAACTTCCCTGACTTCAAAAGTTCAATGACCCTTTACATATGAACCTTGCAATAACGAAATTGCATCAGGTAAACTAATTGTAGGAGAAAATGTATAAGGTCGGGATAGGTTAGTTAGAGAAATTGTTAATAAGTACTGTCAGGTGCTAAAAAGAAGTGATTATCAGTAGACAATCTGAAATAATCACGATAATTGTAATTTAAACCTGCAGTAAAATATGGCGAGAAAAACATATGGAATCACTATAGTGTACATAAAAAACTTAATGATACGAAGAAGAAAGTTCTGAGATTGCATAGTGAACGTATTCATGCAACTATTGATGTCAGACAGTTTAACATTAGCGTGGGTGTCCGCGGATAAAGGTGTGAAATTGATAATTGTTAAGAAACCTGAACTCTCGAAAGTAATCGTTTCAAGTGTTCCTTGATCTCAAATTGATCTACGTGCGAGTTTCCTAAGAAAATGTCTCTTCACTTTCTTATTGATATTGTAAATGCATTTTTACATTTTGATTGTTCAATATTTCGTATAGTAATTTAAGATACAATAGTCAGCTGATTTGTCCGAGAAAATCAATTAAATTGACGAGTTGACAATATCGAGTATTTTCATGGAACGAAAGGTGAAATCATCGTTAGATGTAATTTCCAATCACTGTTATTTTGCAAACGGTATTAACTACACTATTTTATCATGATTACGAGAACATTCAAATCTATCGATCCTACGTAACAATAGTATACACTAACGAGCGTTTCAATTATTCCAATCAGTCGATGGACAATTACCTGATCGATTAAATTAAATTGTTCGAAATGAACCCTAAAATAGGATCACCTATAACTTTTAACTAGATATTAAACGGTAGGAAGGAAGATATTTCGTATAGATCCGTATAATTCGAATAAATCCGAATACAAAAAATACCAGAACTTCAGAGTTTGCTCCTCGAAATTTGAACTAGGATTCACTAATTACTGGTCAAAGTACAGTACAAAAAAATCTCGCATTTCCACAATTTCCCGAGCCACTTTAACACATTGTTGGCCGGCAATTTTACACAAAAACTATATCATGAATTTATTAATACAAAACCTACCAAGCCGGTCAAAATGACCAGTCCTTCATTTTGTCTAAAAATTCCTTAAATTAATAGGCGAGCCAAGGAGCAAATACTCCACTTCTATCCTATAAAACGTAAATTAGTTAATTAATCATTGCTTTTACCTCTTGATTCCTTTCTTCCCAAAGCACTTATTCGGTGTATTTAAATATGAGTAGATATAACGTCGGTAGTTTTAGTGTTAATATCTGAATTTCTTAATATAGCGGAATCACCTAAATATGATCATCAAAGCTTTTGCAATATTCATTAATTTCAATAATTATGAATAATTCAAGTTTCATAAATTTAACCCCTTGCCATACAATAACGAGTGCTACTCATCACACGATAAACGGAATAGTTAATTTTGAAATACTCCAAAAATTATTTTATCAAAAATGTCAGTTGGTCCTGATAAAATAAACTTAATTCTACGTTAATAATATTACGTTATGTCATTTGCTCTATCCGAAATTAGGGGCTAGATTGTTATTTTAGTAATAATTAAGACTTATTGCACATTTAATCACAAAAGAAATGGCACGGCAAGGTGTTAAATGGATAATGCAAGTGTAATGACGAGTTAATTCGTCACCGGTCAACAAAGTGTTAACACTAGATTTACGGAGCCAATTTGGCTCATTGAAAATTTCATTACTATATATATATATATAATATGTTGGGTGGTTCATTTTTTACTAATAAATATTGTATTTAAATTGATTTGGAACTATTTTCTTTGCAAAAGACTTCAATTACTTGTACGAGTCAAATTGAATCACTCCAATTTGACAAATAGGTATATAATCAACATCCATAAATCTAGTGTTAAGTACATCTCAAATTTAACATATTCCCCCTATTTAAAAAAATTATATTCAAATAATTTTTAGCCTATCACACAGTGCAATTATTCAAGTTAGAAAAAGCTATTGTATTACATCTGTATAAAATTCTTCAACTCTTTTGATCCCCTCGGGCTCGCAATTTTGACTGTCCATTCTCCAAGAAGTCTATGTGGGAACGATAAGGAATTTTTGCTCGCACACACTCTCACTTGCCAAGGAATAAGTCCGTTTGCGCGAAGGACGCGTGAAAGTCCTGCCTTTACTCTGGCTATGTCGTTGTTATCGACTTCGCTATGCCACATTTCACTCGGGTCTACCTCGGTGCCTAGTATCGGCATTCAGTGCTTTTTACCGAACGACGTGAACCAGATCTTTTTACAGCAGTTTCCGCGGCACACCGCGAAGTGAACTTACTTTTAAAACGTCGGCCAACGCCTCAACTTTCTGCAGCCTCTCCATTTGCGGCGCTTTTCTGATTGTGCCGATGCAAATGCTTTTCTTGACGACGATGACAGCGATCAGGAACTGCCTTTGAATGTAGATAACGAGAGAATTGACGCTGTATCTTAACACTTTAGCGACCGATAGCCTATTAATAGGCTTTTCGGGCCCAACGCTTTTGGACTTTTAACATATTAATCGGTTGCCACAGCAATTAACCCTTTGCACTCCAAGACACCTCTGAGGTTATCTATTAGCAACTTGTCGGCACTTTACTACTTGCTATTATGCGTTATTTCAATAAAAAAATTCAGGTAAATATATATTTCTTAAAATCTTGTGGTGCAATAAGTTAATCCTCTGTAATTACTAATAAATTCGAAGGTCCTCTTAGAAGGTGCAACAGAGTAATATGGTAAACTTACGGTGTCCCCACGGGTGGGACATCGGAGTGCAAAGAGTTAATAAATTGTTATTTATCATTGCTGTTTACTGCACCGAGGACTCAGTAACGTGAATTTATAATTTTCGTAGAGATATCAGTATCAGAGAAGTATTTGTGACAAAGTGACTGGTCAGAAGTGACTGGTAGGATGTTAAAAAATACCGGTCGGTAAAGTGTTAACTTTGGTATTTGCGAAGCTTTCTGAGTTAATTGAACATTGTCTAGTTTGGTATTTAACACTAGATCTGCGGAAGTCATCAAATTAACGGAATCTTACTTTTTTTAGAAACGTTTTGCAAATTTGTAGGGGCGTTTTGCAGTAGATATTTTATGTGTACTTCGTAATATACTGGTCATCTAATTTTTCAATTAATCCATCTTTTTTTAAAGTACTTAATTAATATATCTAGGTATAACAGATTTAACTCCCATAAATCTAGTGTTAAAAGAAAAATGCTAGCAAACAGACAGTTTTTTCAAATTTCTGTTAATTTTTTGGATTTAAGCGTTATGGTTATTTTTGGGAATTACTGTTTTAGGTTTCTTCCGAATTATAAAGGCTACGGTATAAATATTTGTATGACGTAAAATAAATTTGCCATTAATGACGGTAGATGATTTGAAATCTGACCCATTGATTGTGAACTTTATTGTAAGATATTACATATATATCCACCGTAACCCAGTTTACTTTAACTAATTCACTGCCAACTACGAGATATCTCGTGGTGGTACTACAAGTTGGAATTAATAATTTAGCGATAATGGCCGAATGTGTATAGCAATTTTGGAACAAGAATGTTCTTCGTATCTTTGTAAATGTCGATATTATATTTTTGGTTCATTAAATTAGTGTTCCAAAGCCTTTCTGTCTTTTTCTCAAATGTTAACACGCAGTGTAATATTTCTTTAGTTTTTCTGGCAGTGAATGGGTAGTCTATTTCCAGTAATATCACAAGATATATTTAAAATAGAATATAAATTGTATTTACTCATCGTAAAGGAAAAGGTATTATCAACTCGAAATAAAAATAGAAAATAATAAAATTTTCAAGCTTTTGAATGAGTTGTGAATACAAATTTTATGAATAGGTGGTTTTTAATGACTCATTAATGTTATGAAAGGAACAGGTTAAAAATGAGATAGTTATATCTGTTGTGCATAGTCAGAAATTTGTTATGTGAAAGCACTTTGAAAGAACTTTAAAAATTTAATCGAGAGACACGAAGAATGTTTATACGTGAATAGATGTTGACACTATAACATATTTACTGCAACGTGTACCAGATTTCTGTCCATTTCTTCGGTTCTCAGGATCAAAGTACCTGTCAGACGATACTAACTACGTAAAAATGCATAATATAGTATAGTTAGAAATCCATCTTGATCTTCTGAGAAATGAAATGCCAGTAAACCGAGTTACTTGATTCGAAACTTTATATGTATATCAACATGCGTTTAACAATCTCACGTGGCTCGGAGAGAAACTTTTATTGAAAGTAACTTGGCAGTCGATGTGTCAATTGTGTAATAGGATGATGAAAGAGAAAGACCTGTATTTTTTGTATATCTTAATTGCTGTGCTATTAATTTGAATAACAACAGACATTATAACTGGTAAAAATAGCAACACTTTCTTCAGTCCCAATTATCATCTTGAATCTACATAATATCTTGAAAAAAATAAAAAGAAATCCGAAGAAGCTTTCGATGTTTGGCGAAATGAAAAGTCATTCTGATTTTCTATCACCAAGTTTTCTCCATATTATTTTTTTATGAAATACGAGCAGCTCGTGAAAACCTTAACGATCGTTGTGCAAGTAAACAATGATCGCGTGCTGCTGCTGTTGCCTATTTTAGACGTATACATTTCGTACCTCGTTTGCTGTACTCAAATCGAGCGAAAAATTCCTTAATCGCAAGAAATACTTTTTCCGTATCATAATGTTAGTTATTTTCTCACCAGCTCAACAATTATGAGAATCCTCTGTGAAAGCATGGACATATAGAACACTTATTACTTAAACCATTTGCATCATATGACAAATTCAAGAATATATATTTACTATCAACCTTCTTTATATTAAATCTTTATATTACACTTTAATCGATGAACGTTGTATAAATAATTTAGATTGGTCGCATGTGTTGCTATTCACTCACAATGTCAAAGCATATATGCGTTTCGATGATAGTGCCCCAAAAAAAGCCCGCGCATATATGCGCTTGTCATGCAAATGGGTTAATCATTGATTCGATGTTTTTTTATGGGATTTTTCGCTCCTTATGTTATTTGATGTAACGAGACGAAAATAAAGTCGAATGAAATTATAGGAGAAAATTAAATTCATTGCGCAATCATGTTTTT
Source organism: Cerceris rybyensis (assembly GCA_910591515.1). Classification (NCBI taxonomy): domain Eukaryota; kingdom Metazoa; phylum Arthropoda; class Insecta; order Hymenoptera; family Crabronidae; genus Cerceris; species Cerceris rybyensis. Next base: position 16,943,904 of record OU342790.1, read on the forward strand.
TTTGCCCGCCATTAAATTTATATTGGAAAAAATGTATCTTCGATCTTACAGGTAAAAGGGGGAAATAAAGGAATTGTAGAAAAAGTATTCTTGATGGATTGCGCCATTACATTAAAAATAAAATTTATATGTTACGTGGTAATTCTCGACAATGTTGTTATCTTTGTATTCTGTGCGTACTTCCGCCTTTTACGCTTGGATTTTATCGATTCGATCACGTATTCGCAAATTTTTTGAAATTTAACGAATACGAATACTCAAATCGTTTATATTACTTTTTACACTTTGTGAGATATAATCAAAACGCAGAATAAGTCAGTAGCGATAAGAGATTAACTCACAAGAGATAAAAGCTTGTAAAAAATGTAGGTAAAAGTATACTTCTTTAAAAATCTCTTACATTCTGATTCAAAACACCATAGAGAAGTTAAATACATTATTTAAACAACCAGTAAAGGTAATTACGTTACTATAGAGGGAAACAATAAAAAGTAGAACACAAGGAGGAAAATGTGTTTCCATATAAACGTCGAACCACCTTTGTTAATGCTTAGAGTATCAAATAATGCTTTATTGCTACATATACGAAATGATAAATATGTTTGCAGTGCAAACACATAAGTATTTACGTCATTCCTAGTTCAATTATCCTCGTGTATTTTTCGAACTCATTAATTTCAGATTTGCATAGATATCGCTATCATTCCAATGATTACGTTAATTATCTCGTGAATGCATGATGGCAATGTTTAATGTAAAATATTACACAGGTAGTACCACTTACACTGTCAAATGCGATTAGAAAGTGCACGCTGATAACGACGGTTTTCCACCTTCTATTATTTCTTTTTCATAATACATTCACGAGTAATTTTTACACATGGTTTTGGTTTAACTGCTGTTAGCGTTACGTGAAATATTCGCATAAAATTATCATATTTGAATGAAACGGTATCTAACGAAGCCAAGAAAATCACACTCCCTTCTGTTAAATTGAAGAGGCGTGGCCATAGAGACGTTCGTTTCGAATCGGTGATTCACTGTAATCTCGATTAATTTCTCGTGAATTTTTCTTTCCATACATACATGCACATATTTCAAACATTTGTGCACGCTATTATCTAAGTGTTGTGTCTTAAAAGTCCGATTTAAATAATCCCAATTTTATTTGACATTTACCGCCGACCGAAAGGTTTTCATGGTTCACGAGTCACTGAGAAAATTCCATGTTAAATTGGTTGACTTGCTTCTTACATTCGCACCGGAAAGGCTATTACGGCAACTGTAATAACACATATGAAGGAACATTGTTATCGACGTTTATATAAACATTTTGTCAGTCGGTATTATTTGCATTTTTACTTGTAATATTATGCGTTCTTTCTTTCATGGTATTCGAAGTTTTTATATAGAAATATCTGATAGCCTATCGTTCTTTTTTTCCTGTAACAGCAGGTTGGTCGTACAGGTACATATCTTCGACTTTTTATCTAAAATAATTAGTGCGTGAACTCGACTACATTCCAGAAACAACTTACGAGCGAAGAAAGTTGGTTGTCAGCTATCGTCGCATGTTTTATACTAGAATAAAATAAAAAGTCTTTTCTGGATTTAGAAAAGTTTCTTTTAGAGTCGTCTAACAAAATGGCTACCCTTCCTCCTTGTTTTCATGGGGTTGGTGCAATCTGAAAATTTCCTTTCATAGAAAATCTAGAGATAGAGACCCTCAAGAAATTGAAGAAATAGAATTTATGAACGAGTCAGCTTAGAGTCATTTGCAAGGCTCATGTCATGTCATTTACCATTGAAAACTGTGGAGACAAGAAAATGAAATTTTAGAAAACGAAAGTTCCTGCATGACGCCAAGTATGTACAACAAATTCCCAAAGGCATAAAATAATCTTAAAAAATAATACTTTTTGAAATATTATTTACTTATAAATATTTTTTTCAGCAACCATGATATTCTTCTTAAACTGCTCTAAAAATAGAACAAGTGTTTTGCTTGGAAATGTAATAAAATACAATGAAGAATATTGAATAAAATTGTAGTAAAATAATTGAATTTAACACTAGATTTATGAAGCCGATTTGGCTCATTCATAATTTGATTATTGTATATAGAATATATAGCTTGGCTAATTTTTTTGATAATAAATGTTTCATTTAAATTGATTTGGAACTATTGGATTGGAAAGAAAGTAATTTCGGTTTTCGCTGAGAGCTAGAATTACGTTTGTTCTGAATGATTTCTGACAATGTTTTGATGTTTTTCTTCCGACAATTGAAAATTGTCACTTTGGCTTGGTTTATGTAGTGTAAAAACGAAAATTTCCGACTTATTTTACTTTTTTATTTTTCGTAAAGGCAAAGGTTAGTTTGCATTAACATTTATTTTGATCCAAAAAAATGACGAATGATCATGGAACAAAGGTCATTGAAAAAATTTATTGTTAAAAAAACTGAGTTCCATTTCAATATTTTTTTTACAAAGAATTGTAATTCCTTGTATGGGTCAAATTGGCTCATTTCTGAAAAATAGGTATATCAACATCCGTAAATCTAGCTTTAACACTAGAACTAATCGAAATTTCAGTATGTTAAATAAATAGTCTGGAAAAAGAGGAATCAAGAGGTGGAAAAAATGATCGATTCTGTAATCTGTCTTTTACAAGATTTTTAGAAAAAATTTGCCACGAGTCATTTGACTTCCTTGGTAGCTCTAGCATTAAAAATGATGCAAATATTATCGTTTATAAAAGGGTACAATAAAAAATATAGTTGCCTTTCTCTTTTGTTTATATCTTTCTATAAGAGTCGGCGTAGAATTTATTTGTCTCTCGCTACTTACAAGGAAGGTATTCGAAGTGCAACTCACGGATTCGAATAAAATTTTGTGGGTTTGTAGAGTGATCCAAGACAAGAAAAATGGTATACTCCATTCGTGCCCAATCGCCCTTTAAGGGCATGAAATTTAACCTCAAAGTGAAATCGACACTTGCACTTCCTCGCTTATATCTCCTAAAGTACAAAAGATAGAAAAAAATGTTTTAGGTAAAAGTTTAACGGTAAAAGGAGCGCTATAAATTTGCATTAACAAATTTTAAAAAACAACTTTCCTTCTTGGAAAAAAAATTTTTTTTTGCGTTATATTAAACAATTTTGAAATCTTTTTGGTAATGAAAAATGTGGCATTTTTTATTCTGAATTCAACCATAACAATATTTTTGTTATACACCGCTAGGGTTACACAGATACACGACAAAACGTACTCCCTAGCGCGCGGAACCGCGCAATAGCGCGCTAACACGTATAAAGTTACATATTAAGAATGTTCATTTTCGTCGTAGGACATGCCTATGTGACGAAGATGGATGTGGTAACATAAAAATCGCAAATTATGAAATATTACGTAAAGATTAATGACTTATAATACAGATCGTACTATATCCCATATATACATACATAAATATTTTTTAAACGTTTATTTAACATTTTACTACATTGTAAGCACACGCGAATACATGTACCTACTTCACTCGACATAGTTTCGTAAAGTGAAAAAGACGAAATACTATCTTCATTAAAAAAGTGATCTACAAACAGATACTTTTTACACCAAGCACATCTTATAATAGCAGGCTTACCACATAATTCACAACGTGGCAGTTTATCTGCTTCAGGAAATTTAAAATAGAAATCTACCGGATTTTCAAACTGTTGTTGTAATCTTTCCTCTAGGTGTCCACTTTTATACCAAGAGTTCTTAAATATAATAATTCGCGGACTCTCGGAGATGAAAACTGATTCGATGTGAGAGATTGCAGTTTGATGATATTATTTCGTAGATGCAAATTTGTAAAAAGATTATATGGTAAAACTCAATTGGAACAAGTTCTCACAAAATTTTTTCATACCCAAAAATAAAAAAAAAGCTACGATTAACGGTGATAAGCCTGCTATTATAAGATGTGCTTGGTGCAAAAAGTGCCTATGCGTATATCATCGTTTTAACCATTTCACTACTGTGAGCGCCTATAGGCGCTTAGAAATTTTGCGCTAGTGATACCCAGGAGCGCCTATAGGCGCTTGACGCTGGCTGGCTCTCTGATACTGAAGGCGCTTAAAGGTGCTCATTGTAATTTGGCTTTCTGACACGAAGAGTACTTTTAAATTTGTCATATTTGTAATTTGTCACATTTAAAAAATGTTTATTTGTGTATATATGCGATGTAGTACGATTTATATCATAAGTCATTAATCTTTATGTAATATTTCATAATTTGCGATTTTTATGTTACCACACCCATCTTCGTCACATAGTTATGTCCTGCAACGAAAATGAGCATTCTTAATATGTAAATTTATATGTTGTTAGCGCACTATTGCGCGGTACCACGCGCTAGGGAGTACGTTTTGTCGTGTATCTCTGTAACCCTAGCAGTGTATAATAAAAATATTGTTATGGTTGAATTCAGAATAAAAAGTGCCACATTTTTCATTACCAAAAAGATTTCAAAATTGTTTAAAATAACGCAAAAAAAAATTTTTTTTCCAAGAAGGAAAGTTGTTTTTAAAAATTTGTTAATGCAAATTTATAGCACTCCTTTTACCGTTAAACTTTTACCTAAAACATTTTCTTCTATCTTTTGTTCTTTAGGAGATATAAGCGAGGAAGTGCAAGTGTCGATTTCACTTTGAGGTTAAATTTCATGCCCTTAAAGGGCGATTGGGCACGAATGGAGTATACCATTTTTCTTGTCTTGGATCACTCTACAAACCCACAAAATTTTATTCGAATCCGTGAGTTGCACTTCGAATACCTTCCTTGTTAGAAAGAAACTCGAGGCATCGTCGCGAGAAGAAAGGGAAAGTTCTAGTCTCGCTCCAATTTATATGCAACGGAAAGTCATTGTCACACCCGATTCGCATTGGACTATCGGTCATCAAGGAATAAAGAGAAACTCCCTGTTTTCAACGCTCGCCAGATTCTTCCACATCCCCGCTTTACTCGAATTCACCATAGATTTCTCTTGATCCGGTCTTTCAATACAGAATTGCGATTATCGATCAAATGTACCATTCCGATAAAACCCAATAACTAATATAAAACGAGCACATTACAATTTGTACCTTTAATCGCGCCACGATCGATGATATCTTCGAAATTGCAGTATCGTTTTACAATTTCATTCAACGGAATATTGTTTCATGAAGTAACAAATTGCATGAACTTACAATAATGATAAATATTACTTGTATTTGTATGTCGATGAAATATTGCCAATGGAACATGATTAACTACGATCGGTTTCTTATCAATGATAACTTATCCAGCTATGATTTCAACGGGTGAAGATATTTTAATAAAATTCTAATATTACCGTATGGAAAGACGGAAAAAAATCTTCTATCGATAAATAATTAATTTATTCTCGATATCGGAAATACATTTATGAAAAATCGATTGAAACCTTATAAAACTTACTTGTCGATATAGATTGTTAATTGTCGCGATAAGCTGCCGATTAGTTTCCCGATACGTAGCTGAGTTTCTTGAAATAAAAATTCCGTTAATTGCCAATAAACATAACAACGTTGTCCGTGTCGAAGACAGAATGGAGATAAAACAAATTTCCACTTGCTAGCAATAAAAGGATATTTAGTCACTCTAATTATCGGCTAAACGCATGGACGGTTAGGTGAACCTTAAGTGTCGCATAAATTTCTGCTCACGCAACGACATGGTTAAATGGGAGATTTATTATAATAACGTATTGTAAAAACTTCCCTCGGTCGTCCGGCTGGTTATGTTTTTTTGTCGTGCTAACTTGTTTTTCTGGATTTCGTGCCATAATCATTTTTATCGAAATTCCTTAGTAGAAGAATTAAGGAAGATGGTAAAGATACTTCACAAAAAATTGTTATACATAATTGACAGATTTTTATACGTCTGGTGCTCTACAGTAGACAATTCCAGTAAATTTATATTAGTCATTTTAGGTAGTTTTTTATATGCATAGCTATGCCAAAATTTTACCGATGATAGAAAACACTAATCAGATTGTTGTATAGTACTTTATTAACCCTTTGCAATAACGAGAGACACTCGTGATGCGATAAATGGAATAGGAGACTTTCAAATTTTCCAAAAACTATTAAATAAAAAACATCAGTGGCCAACGATAGGATCAAATTATTACTATGATATTAATATTGTGTAACACCATATCAGAAATATGGGACAGATAGTTTCTTCAGCAATTAATTCGGATTTTCTGAACATTCAGCCACAAAAGAAATTGGCACTGCAAGGAATTACATGAATCTAATTAGAATTGGAATTCCGATTAACTTCAATTATCAGATAGTTAAAAAAATAAAGATTAGAATATATATCTTCAAACAAAGCAGCTTAAACTCTCAACTAAATAATAAGCCCAAGAATTCCTTACTCCTAAGAAATTTCCCCTATTACATAACAACCTACATAGTTGAAAACTCTCTTTACAAATTCCTTGAAAATTTTCTTCCAACTTATTTAAAAAACGTGTTACTCAAACCACAAGACTACCGGGAAGTTTCAATAAATTCTCAGTCAGCTAAAAAGCAACAAATTCAAACACTGATCCCATTTCTTTCCATTCGTCTCTCCCATTGTTTCCCTGACGATTTATTGTCTGCAAGAAGCAAATCTCTCCGTGATATCAAGAAGCACTTTCGTCCGATTAAAAAGCCAGTTTGCATAATAGTTCCGAGAGTTTACCGCGAGTCATGGCGCCAGGATTGTAAAAGCCCTCAAAAGGATTAGACAGATAGGCAGAGGAACGACGAGGCGTAAGCAACGAACGAGAAAGACAGGTACGCCGTTGAAGCCACGGCACGCGTGGGAATGAATTTCCTTCTCGGTTGAGCTCGTTCTACGTGATTATCGGCATGAACTGCGTGAACGATGCGTTCGTCGCCGGAGTACAGGTGCTTTCCTGGCGATGGCTTCGAACAACACGCGAAACGCGAGTTAGAAAGGTCCATAGATTGTATAATGCGACAACGTCAAGAAGTCTCCTCGGAGGTAGGCCTGTTTCGGCAGAATCTGATTCGCCAGGCGTCAAGATATTTTAACACGTTGACTGCCATGGGGGTTACCGGTGACCGGCGCTATTAACACTAGATTTACCAGCGTGAAATCTATTGTATTTAAATATGTACCTTAAAGCAAAGAAAATTAAAACTATTTGGTGCGCAAATTTTCAATGCCGGATCGATAAAGATCAATTGGTTTTTGAGCAAAGTATCTGGAAAAACGACTTTACTTTCTGGTACCCCTAATATGAAGAGATAAAAAGTTAATGAAACTCGTAATTAGTAGGCCATAGGTCAAATTCTCCTTCTGTCATATGTTGGAAATTTTTGTTTGTTTCATATTTGTCGGTTAAAATAGCTACGGTTATTTTGAGTTAGATCTAATGTTTTAAGTGATTTTCAAACCATCAAACTCGTAATTAGTAAGTCATAGGTGAAATCCTCCTTCTGTCATATGTTGGAAAATTTGTTTTATATTTTTCGTCTAAGATAGCCACGGTTATTTTGAGTTGGATCTAATGTTTTAAGCGATTTTCAAACCACTGATAAAAAATTTTTCTTACGCTATACTTCTTATTCTTCCTCGAAATGTTTCATACAAAAAGAATACTTTTCCTAATATGTATAAAAAAAATCTGAGAAATTCTTTCCTCATTGCAGGCATCTTAGCTTTCATGAAAATTATTCCGCGGCATGAAATCGGAATCCTTTTGAAGACTTTTTCTCGTGGGATTTCTACCACTGCTCAAATCGAAATCAATTGCATCAAGAGACAAATATAAAATTCTATTACACGGAATTCCATAGAAATAAGGTATCTAAAAGAACTTGTATATTCGTGACATGACGTTGACGGAGGCGGTTGTATAGTTATTCTTAAGTTTCTAAAATAATCCACGGGAATCTATCGGCGTTCCCTGACCCCTTCTTTAAGAACCGGTTCTTATCCATCCTAAATTAGGGAACTCAAAGCGAAATTACGATACTGCCTGCGGCGGTTATTGAAATCCTCTTCTGTTCTTCTGCTCAGGTACATCTCTAAGTTTTTACTACAGGTAAAAGTGTTCGTTAAATTTTTATTAACAATTCGAGGAAAAATATATACACTTTAATTCAATTACTTGATTTTTGTATCAAGTGAAAAGTTTAAGATTGCAATGATAAAAATAATTCAACGTTTCTATTGTAACATCTTTTTATTCCTTTTTTTTTATATAAATCGGGTTATTGTAAGGAGGATATAATGAGCACCGGTATACAAGTAGAGAATTAACTTTTCGATACGTAACTACACTCACGAGAAAGTGAAATCTGTAAATGCACTTTCATATCTCGTATCGACAATGCGGGACAGTAAAATACCTCTCCAAGTATTACCAATAGTTGAAAAAATTAGAGGTCTAGAAATTTCAAGACACGAGGCAAACTATTTAACCCATTATCCGCCAATGTCCTTTTTTTAGGACACATTTTCATTTTTTTTATTCTAGTTGGTTAGTATGAATCTCATTATATATTTAATTTCACATTAGATTTACGGAGCCAATTTGGCACATTCAAAATTTGGTTAAAATATATGGGTTGGTTAATTTTTTAATAATAAACCTTTCATTTAAATTGATTTTGAACTATTTTCTTTGCAAAAAACTTCAGTTTTCTTGTATAAGTCAAATTGGCACACTTTAGAAAAATAGGTATATCAACATTCGTAAATCTAGTGTTAATATCTTTGTATTTTTGAATTGTGGTGGATAATGGGTTAAAGATAAAATTATTTTTTATACATTCCTCTCAAATAAAACACCTATCCATCTCCAAATGTTTTATATACCTGAAAGACATACTTTTTAACTTCCCAACAAGTTACATAATTGCAGCGAGTTGTACCGTTCTCATGTCGCGAAAAAAAAGTTGCAATATTCGATCACGTTATCTGACTTTTGACATAACAGGAATATATAGTTGTACTACGTGTTGCGGTAATTTCATTTTTTTCTACATTTCTTTTTTCGTCTCCGTTGCATGTACACGGTTTTGGCTTGCGGTGTACTTACAACAAACAGTATCACGCTGCGCCAAGACATGTAGCAATGTTGCAGAACACTTCCTGAAAAGAAAGGCTGCTCAATTTCTTCGATTTTTAACTGCATCTTATCTTTTTCCTCTTACTTCATCGTTTTCGCTGTAATTTTTTTTGTCATTCCTTTATTACATCCGATACATTGAAAAGCTCTTCTTTCACTTTACTCATACAGACGTTTATTATTGTTACATCGGTACCAATCGCCGTCAGTAAAAACGACTTGGGCTCTTTAAGTACATTCTTAATTATTACTTCTGCCAATAATTAAAAGGATTCTTCAATCACTAGATTTTTATTGCAATTTATAATAACCGGGTAATTACCTTCTCCTTTCACTCAGTGCATCGTTTTTAACACTAGAATTACCGCCGTTAACCCTTTGAGGACTAACGATGCATATATGTGGTCTGAGAAAAAAATGTTGTTATAATCTATTGCTGCATGTATGCAGGGGTAAAGTTTAAAAATTGAAATACAACCGTTGAAGTATGATGACACAAATAGTAATTTATAATTTCTATGCATTCATATTCTAACTTTCTATTTAAAAGGCGGTTCTGAATCGCCAAGTCAATGATTATCTCTCAATACTGAAAAATGTCTCCGTTTGCAAAGGGTTAAATCTGTTGGATATAAATACATTAACCCTTTTAGCCTGCAACTACGTGCGAGACTCTAACAATAAGCAGAAAATGCAACAGGAAAGGGTCTAGCAGGATAAGGGGGTCAAAAGTGCCCTTGAGCCGATTTTATTCGACGATGGGTCATTCGATAGGTGATCATGAAAAACCATTGTACACAAATTTTTAATCCGATACCTTCAGCGGGAGGGTAGTTATAGGGTAAAATCGAAAAATCAGTTTTTGTCTCATTTTACCCAATTAATGTGGTGCAAAAATTCCAAAAAAATTCTGTCACATTCTGAACATGAATGCACACGTTAGAGATTTTTTTCAGATTTTTCCTTTGCAAGTACCACTCACGAAAATTGAAAAACCAAAAAAAATATTTTTAAACACCGATTTCGTATTGAAATCTTCCGAGCACAACTTTTTCCTTTTTACAGTAGTTGCCTAATGTTGTCATTGTTATACCTTCATTTTTTCAGATTTTTTGAGTACGGTGCATCACGGTCGGAAAAATCAGTAACCGATTTCTGGGACACATTTTGAGCTGAAACTCAAACAGTATTTGCCATTCTTGCATGATTTTAATACAGTATGATTATATTGTGACCTTCAATGTTTCTGCACAGAAATATATGCGTTCAGTTATATGAAATGTCAGAAATCAGTGAAACCTTTTGATCTCAGGAATTAATTTTGAGTCTTCGAGCGCACCATCAGAAAAGAAATCGTAGGTTAAGGGGTTAAATAAGTATTTCGAAAAAAGTATGATGATCGATTCAGTAATTTATGTTTTATGAGATGGATGTAGAATAACTATTTTATAACTCTCTTATAAACTTGGAGAATTTTTGGAGAAAAATATGCACCGGTCATTTTGATTGATTTGGTAGTTTTAGTGTTAAAGATCGATACTTCGCGATCATCCAGAAACTGATTTACAGAGAGAACGGTGAGATATGTATAATACTTCCTTGGAAGTTTAGCAATTGTTCGGATTAACGAGTTCGGATTACGGAGAACTCGAGTTTCGGCTCTAGGAACGTAGACTTGCCTTTCGTTTGAAGGAAATACAATCGTATTAACCCGATTAAGTCACCCGCACAGGTGCATCACAATGAAAGTCTATACTTCGTTTCATTTCCTCTTTGTGCTCATTCCATTTCTGCAAATTACATTTACATTGTACCTGTCGAAGGAATGATAAATAGATTATTTGAATTTCTCCATGAGAATTTCATTATGATATTTGCGAATTGTAGAAACGTTAATGTTACTAATGCTGATTTGCAATGGAATTACATTTTTTTAAATAAAAAATTGGCACTTGTAATCGTAATAATTCTGTATATTCTTGATTTTATTATTATTCGATGAGTTGTAATAAAATGTAGGGAATATAACGACGTATGGAATTGTTGGTCTGGTGGTTTTAATATATCGAAGTTTTTAAGAGAGAAAGAGAAAACGAAATGAGTTACGTCTCATATAGTGCAGGAAAGTTACTTATCCTTTTTGTTCGAGTAATCATAATATATTGCACATTATATTGAGTGGTTCGGGCAACATTGCGATACTGAAATGTCAGAGAAGCGACTTCACATCGTAATTTGAAGGAGACCATAAATTTTCTACAGCGACAGTCTGATCAAGTTTTAATGAAACTCTCTCATCCGATTTCTCGAAAATACAACCGTAATAGCAGGTGATAAAAAATTCACCTGTTTTATTCGTTCACGGAGATTTCTTCTATAATTTATTAACAAAATCGAGGAGTTTTATTACATTTTTAATAGTTCTATGATCACCAAAGTGTTCTTTATATATTTCAAAATACTAAAATCAAATGTCACGCTCTACTTAAGGATTTTCATTTATTTTATTATTTTATTACCAAATGAAGCTTCATGCCGACAAAGGAGCATAAACATTACAATTAATTGAGACCACATGAGAATTCTAATAGTCGATGCAAAAGATATATTCTATGGTAAATTTGTATTCTCAGAGAAGGTTCTAGTAAAAGTCTCTTCTGTGAATTATCCAGCAATATATCAAGAAAATAATAGACTGATACACGCGTATTTAGTGTTTATCTCGTTAGCTACAGCTCGATAATTATTGACACGAATCTACACGGTGTTTCTCGATCTTAATCATATTTCAATGATCAAAGCCAAATGAGAAGTGCAACTGAGACCCTATCTACCTTTGAGGATCTTAATGTTCGATGAGACCTCGTTTCAGGTGTTTCGTTTTCCTTACAGGAATTCCATCACGTACAAAATTTATTGACTATTTAACAATCATTCGCAAAGGTATACCTTATAATTATTTTTTAAGTACTTACTTAAAGAGTATTATCTTTGAAATTGCATACTTACAATACAATGATTCATACACATTACAATTCTTCAAGAATTTGTAAAATAAAGCTGTACTGTATTTCCTCCAATTGTCGATCTATAATAATTGCAAAATTAATAAAATAGGTAAGCCAGGAAATATTGTTCGCCCTTTAAATCTATAAAAAGACTTAAATATAGCTTTACTGTTAAATCTCACCACAGAAGAAAACTATAGTTTTCCATTGTCTTCAATGATGAAGACGTTGAAACTCGACAAGAACATTGCATTTTAATTCTTTGAAGCACAGAAAATAAAAGAATTTATTTTTTTTAGATTGACCAAAGTTGGTTTATTTCTATTAACGAAGTTATAAAATAATTTAAATTTTCTAAAATGTCCCAACGTGCACCTTTACGCATAAAAGAGGAGAGACACTTTTAATTCCATCGTGCTTCAAAGGGTTAAACGTATTCTGCGTATTTGTTTTCGACAATAAATATTGTTTCTAGACTTACTAATTTTATCAATTCCACAATTATTTAAAATCAGCAACTATAGTGATAAATGAATAAGTTTATTTTACAAGTTTATGAAGAATTTAATCATACCTTGGTCATTCTATTGATAATATACAAATTGTTTATTAATATCCTTGGAGTAATTGCTGTTAACGTTACCATCGAAGGAATGCATAATCTTCTTCTGAACGATGGAAACGTTTAAACGCGACAGGAATATAATTCCTACGAATGGATTCTCGCTCGGCAAATTCGAGGGACACGATATTTAGATCTCATTTTTCAAACTTAACCAAGAACCAGGAAGTGACGCTTCGTTGCGTAATTTAATAACTTCCGTGAAACAACGAAAGAGTCGAGGCGGTGAGATCGTAGTAGAGACTGCGGTTAACATTATTACTAACAAATTATCGGGCATGCAAGTGTATTGTTCTAAAGCCGCGGAGGAGAAAAGAGGATAATTCAGCTATCAGCGTTTACCTCTCCTTCTTTTACATTCCCTTTATAATATCGTTTCTACGCAAAATTTCATCGAAATTGCGATTAATTTCGATCGTGAAAAAGTCTTGCATTATTACCGGGGCACAGTTAATTATAAATAGAAACACTCTTGTAAAATTAAGGGGACAGCTATTACCTATATATTGCTAAAATGAATATTGTAGATATACTCTGGATATTATTGTTGGTTTAGAATATGAAAATTTCATCGAAATTGCAACTAATCGTGATCGTGAAAAAGTCTCGCATTGTTACCGGGGCACAGTTAATTATAAATAGAAACACCATTTTGAAATTAAGGGGGCAATTATTATATATTGTTAAAATGAATATTGTAGATATTCTCTGGATATTTTTGTTGTTTTAGAATCTGAAAATTTCATCGAAATTGCAACTAATTTCGATCGTGAAAAAGTCTTGCATTATTGCCGGGGCACAGTTAATTATAAATAGAAACACTTTTGTGAATTTAAGGGGACAGCTTTATATATTGCTAAAATGAATATTGTAGATATTCTCTGGAAATTGTTGTTGTTTTAGAATATGAAAATTTCATCGAAATTGCAACTAATTTCGATCGTGAAAAAGTCTCGCATTATTACCGGGGTACAGTTAATTATAAATAGAATCACTTTTGTGAAATTAAGGGGGCAACTATTATATATTGCTAAAAGAAGTATTATAGACATTCTGTGTGTATTTTTGTTGTTTTAGAATATGACAATTTCAAAGAATAAATATTATTTTGACGTTGTCCCTGCACAAAAGACGACATACTTTGGCAAGTTTTGTACGGAGGAATGAACTCATACGTCGTGCTTATTTTTGTCAAAATTCATTCTCGTTAAAATTGTTTTATTCCCTTTTTAAACCCGCCGTTAATTCATTCAAAAATTAAATACTCAAAAAATATCTTAAAATAACATTCTACTAATTATCTATTCCCAGCTATTACATCGTCCAAATGAAAAACTTACTAAAAACATCCACCCTAAAATCTCACCCTCGGTCATTCATCACAGTCAAAATGATACAATTAAATAATTACTCCTCAATGTTCACAAATTCTTCGCCGTTCTCTCACAAATTTATCATCTTCAACGACCACGTTTAAGCGTCATCATCAGTTTCTCCACAAAATCGTCGAATTCCGTTCAACCTCATTTTTCAGCTAATTTCCATGCAGCAGCCGATGCTTAAGAGATTTCTTGCTCACCGGGCATCGAGTCATTGGACAAAAATTTTCATATCTTCTGTACACCCGGAGAGTAGCAACGTAATCCCGAGTCGAAGTTATGAATTTCTGTTGATTATCTCGGACCCTGAAATCATCATTTATGATTCTCTTACATTTTCTTCATATTTCTGTTATTCTCCTTAGTTCTCCATTAGTCGTTATATTTCTCTCTTGATTCTCTTTTATTTTCGGAAAATAAATATACAAATTTTTATTAATTAGATATCGAATTGTAATTGATTGCAGTAAAAATCCTTTTATTTGTTAATTTATTTCATGTCAACAATGAAAATAAATGATTAAATAAAACCAGCGAGAAATCATATTTTTCATCTTATTATTAAATCATTGTAAAGTTTACTATACATTCGTCTCTACAACTGTCATTCTTTATATACATTTTGAGAATTTTATAAACTTTTCATTTGAGAAGTATTAGATCACTCCAACTCCTTATTATTTACAGGTATTCCTATGTACAGTATATCATTGATCATCATTTTTATGCAAACATTAACAATGTTAATTATGTTAACAGCTTTGATATTTTCACTTAAATTTCCTTGAAATTAAAAAGTCTCGAGTTGTATATTGTACGTTGTGGTCCTCTAAAACAAACATTTCATCAGGTTCAATTTCTTGTACTATTGCAGTATTAGTTATTACTAATATAACTAAAATGTTATAAAAATAAAGTTTCCGTCAAATTAATTTTTTCGTAGTTGTCACTCAATTTACTTTTTAAAAAATTAAGTAATATTAATAATTAATAAATAATGAAAAATTCCTTCTAAAATACAATGAAGGAGGATTAAAGGAGAAGCTAGAAAATCTTTTTATAATACTCTTTCGATTTTCTTCAAGTGTGAAAACGGAAATATCCGCATTCACAGAGTACCTACAGATAATCAAAATAATATAGAGTTTAACACTAGATTTACCAGCGTGAAATCTATTATATTTAAATATGTTAAATATGTACCTTAAAGCAAGGAAAATTGAGACGTGGAAAAGATGATAGATTCGGTAATTTCTGTTTTATACGATGGACGAAGAATATTTATTCTACGGTTATTTCATAAACCCGTAGATTTTTTGGAAAAAGTAGTGTACCAGTAATTTTGACTGGCTTGGTAAATCTAGTGTTAATGGTCAGATCATACAGATTATAATTCTCTTTTGATTTTCTTCAAGTATAAAAAATCGAGAAAACCAACAGAAAATCAATCCTTCGACTCGGGTTGGTCCCGTGTTTGTAACGTTGGTCGCTTGCCAGTCATTCGTCACTGTGGATCGTTCGTTTTATTCTCTCGCGCCAACAAAATCACGACATAACGGTACGGATAGACATTCCTGGCTGACTGAATCAGTCCTCTTGGCCGATTGTTGTCCATACCCGATGGTCACGCATTGCTTCGGTCAAGGCCCTTCCTCCCTTCTTCCCTTCCGTGCTTTCGCGCTTTCCTCTCTACAGAATCTTATTCCAGCCTCCGTCCAGCATTCTATTTTATTTACGTTCTTTAATTACGTATTGTCGCGGGATAATCAGCTGCGATCTTGCCGATCATGCCGTTCCTTCTTTAGTATCTTGATCGATGACACCGATTATTGATCGATGATCTTGCTGTTGTGGATTTGCGCGAATGTTTGCAGCCTTTTGTACACTCCTTTTTTCTCTCTCTCTCTTTTGGCATTCTTTTTTTTCAAACTAGCTTGGAGGAATTGAGATCGTTTGGTTTTATCTTTTTATCTTGTCTGGTGCTGTTATTTGATTTTGGTGTTGGGGAATTTTGCAGTGGGGTCTGATTATTATTTATAGGTTTTAATTAATTTCTGTAGGGAATGATTGATGTTTTGGTATTTTCTGAATTAGCGACGATTAGGAGGATAGGGGAGAGTAGATTTTGGAAATTATTGTTTTAATGGATAATGAGAAATTTCTGGGTGTATTTTATGAATTGTAATCTTACTTTGCTTTTATAAATTTTAATGCGCTATTGATTTGTTTAGAACTGGATTCGGGGAGTTTTTTGAAATTATAATTTTCAACGTTGTAGGGAAATTGATAATGTGTAGATGATGAACGACACTGTTGTCCAAGTATTCTTTTTTTATTAACATACAAGATAAATTGTCTTAGTAGGGTTTCGTAATTTGCAAATAATAAAACGTCGCGTCAAAGAAATAAAGGATTGACTTTTCTTCTTTCCTAATTTGTCATCTCTTTTAATCTTGACGTTGTAATACAGGTTTTAATTAATAGTAGGATCATTTGATCTTCCGTGTTGCCGCGATTCTTCTCACAACTTACAGCTTCCAACGACATGTTGTCCAATTATGTTTTCCCTAACGCAATAGATTGATTATGCGTGCCTATTTGTTTTCTTCGACGTGATGCCGCTTGATTTATTACTCCGTAAAAGAAATTTTGCATTTGCAACCAGGAAGTGAAAGTGCTTTGGAAGATTCCAGATAGCACTACTCAATACTGTTATTATAAATAAAACAATAAATTTGTCATTTCGGAGAAAATCTTTGGATCGTACGTTAATTACAAACCATCAAGAGTCTGATTGTAATTCTTTCATTATTCTTCTTCATTTAAAACTTCCTAGTATTACATACATCATACAAATTATTTTTTACTAAATTAAAACACTATTAACACGTTCACTGTCATGGGGGTCACCGGTGCCCGGCGCTATTGAATTCAATATAACTCCATGCAATTTTGAAATTGCAACATTCATAAATTTTCTAATATATAATTCAGTGATATTTTCTGCGATTTTTAAATAATGCTGTCTACAATGTTAATATATTCAATGTTAAAATATTAATGTTAAAATAAGGAGTTACTGAAGAAAAATGAAACTCAACGTGTTAAGACGTTCACTGTCATGGGGGTCACCGGTGACCGGCGCTATTGAATTCAATATAATTCCATGCAATTTTGAAATTGCAATATTTATCTAATTTCGAATATACTGAATATTTCAATATTGGCGTTAAAGAGATAAAGGTCTGCAGAACATCTATCTATCTGTATCTTTAAAGTTTCTGCTTTATATAGATGTGAATTTATTAGAAAAAGTTTCACTTCAGTATAAATGACACTGTGTTAACAGACTTTTCGTGCCCAATACTTTTGGACTTTTAACTTATTAATCGGTCACGGCAATGAATAAATTGTTATTTACCATTGCGGTGCTAAGGATTCAGCGACGAGGATTTGTAATTTTCGAAGAGATATCGATATCAGGGAAGTATTTGCGGTCACGTGATTGATCAGAAGTAGATAGAATGTTAAAAAAATAGCTGTCGTTAGAGTATTAACAAAAAAATTGATAAAATACTAAATGAATCAAAGAACAAATGTTCACTGATTCTCAAAAATATAAAAAGAGGGTTGAAAAAGATGGATCCAACCACGATGTCCTGGAGCGTTTATATTTAACGATGAATACAATCTGAAGATTAGCCGACGATCGTGCACGAAGAGTCGGTCAAGGCCTCTTCTCCCTTTTCCTTCTTTCCCATGCTTCTCTTCTTCCTCCTTGCACCTCTTCGGTCAACCTCCTTCACCTTTCATGGTCTGTGTCGTCTAATTACGTATTGTCTAACGACTGAGTCCCCATGGCGTACTTTACTTTCAGCTTTGTATTATTCTTCCCCGACGAGCAATCGAACAGCAACGAGGTGTCATTACGGTAATACCTGACGTAATGTTACGTCAGCAGTCAACGCTGGAAATGGAGCTTGGGTTTTAGAATCTACTATCGGTACGCGATGGCGGAAGTTAATGAACTTTGGAAGGAAGTCGACCTTCTTCTGATCATTCGAATATTTACTCGATGAATTCGTAGTAGTTTGGTTTCAAGTTTTATTACCAGACTGCGGATTTTTATGCATTTATGACAAACTAAATACGGCTAAAACATACAAAAAGAACATAATATAAAAATATATCTAAAATATCCAAAGTATGGTATTTGTTGTAATATTTATCGAATGTAATAAATCCCTAGATAGGTTCTCGTGTCTCACCTGCATTTGTGAAACTCGAAATTTGCATAAACATCCGCAGTCTATTTATTACGTTTTATATGAAATTTAATTGGAATAGTTAAACGATGTGGAAAATATTAGTTGTTATATTAGTTGCCTGTATACAGATATACTCGGTTGCTGTGATTGCAGAGAAGAAATTACTGCTGATTGTTGCGATTCGATCGATGGTACCAACTGTTGCAATTGTTTCTGTGTATGGTTCAATAGATATTACGAATAATGAGAAAATTGCGCGGTGAAAGAACGAGAAAATCTAATATTCATCAAACATTTCTCCACATCGACCTAGTTGTATTCGAAATTATCGGTGTAGGGCACCGTGATCGATGGACAATCAGAAACATTGAAAGGGTCTAGCAGGATAAGGGGGTCAGAAGTGCCCTTGAGCCGATTTTATTCGACGATGGGTCATTTGATAGGTGATCATGAAAAACCATTGTACACAAATTTTTAATCCGATACCTTCACCGGGAGGGTAGTTATAGGGTGAAATCGAAAAATCAGTTTTTGCCTCATTTTCCCCAATTAATGTGGTGCAAAAATTCCAAAAAACTTCAGACACATTCTAAATATGAATGTACACGTTAGCGATTTTTTTCAGATTTTTCCTTTGCAACTTCCACTAACGAAAAATGAAAAACCGAAAAAAAATTTTTTAAACATCGATTTCGTATTGAAATCTTCCGAGCGCAACTTTTTCCTTTTTACAGTAGTACGCTAACGTGTACATTCATGTTTAGAATGTGTCAGAAGTTTTTTGGAATTTTTGCGCCACATTAATTGGGGCAAATGAGGCAAAAACTGATTTTTCGATTTTACCTTATAACTACCCTCCCGGTGAAGGTATCGGATTAAAAATTGTTTTTAAAAATTGCTATTGCACTATTACTACTGACATTAGTGAAAAAATATTTGCATCTTCAATTAAAAAGACTCTCAATCATCAATGAAACATTAAGTACGTACACCAGAAACAAAGCTAATATCGATGAAACTGCAAAGTCTTTCAAGAATCCCATAAATAAAATAGGAGAAAAAGATGATCTATAAAATTCATAAATGAGAAACCTAACAAAAACGAGAATAGAAATCACAGAGAACTAATTCAACCAAATACAGTAAAATATTAAATAAACCAATGAAAGAGATAGGTTTACTATTTTACTATATGAAAGAGGTGCTAATGAGAGAAAACGAGAAGGGAGAATTGAAGAATAGTAGTGCTGGAATAGAAATAGGAGTAAGAGGAGTAACAGAGAGTGAGAGGGTCCTCTCGAGGTGCAAGAGCGCCGAAGGAGGACGAGGTAGAAGGTGAGAGTCCGCGCAAGGTGAGGTTAGCTTGAGTTAGGTTAGTTTAGCTACGCGTGATGTTGGACGTTCGCCAAGGTCCCGTAGAAAGGGGGGCAGTCTTGACCTTACGGCCCCTGCACAGAATCGCCGTCACACTCGTTTCCGATATATTTAGATTACTCGTATGCTGCCTACGAAATCGTGTCACTATGTACATAGTGTCTGGTCGCGATTGCTCGTAAATGCGATGAGTGATTCGTCTCCTAGAGAAATGAAAAGATCTTAGAAGAGCGAGACTCTGGAGAAATCGTGTCGAATTTTTAATTGTATTCCAAGACTGTTACGGTGAATTTTCTTCTTCTTTGAGGTCGATATCTGGTTAGGTCGTAAGTCGATACTACTTGCGGCTAGCGTAGAAAGCTGATTTTTAATTCGGTGAAACTTAATTGCACATCTAGATTGTATCGATATCTTAAAACGAAATTTAAGATTCTATCGAAAGACCAGGAAATATAACAGAGTTTTGAAACTTGGTATATAATAATTCACAAATTTAAATTCCAAAATTGTGCTGTAATCAGGCAGTAGAAATTTCTCAGATCTGATCTATTAAACGAAATTTAAGATTCTATCGAAAGACCAGGAAATATAACAGAGTTTTGAAACTTGGTATACGTCAAATTATTGTTTTCTTGAAGCACACGTAATTTTGGAGATAAATGGCGCGGATAGGATAATTCATAGGGTTTGAATAATTCACAAATTTAAATTCCAAAATTGTGCTGTAATCAGACAGTAGAAATTTCTCGGATCTGATCTATTAAACGAAATTTAAGATTCTATCGAAAGACCAGGAAATATAACAGTTTTGAAACTTGGTATACGTCAAATTATTGTTTTCTTGAAGTACACGTAATTTTTGAGATAAATGGCGTGAATAGGATAATTCATAGAGTTTGAATAATTCACAAATTAAAATTCCAAAATTCTGCTATAATCAGGCAGTAGAAAGTTCTCAGATCTGAGCTATTAAACGAAATTTAAGATTACAAACACCTGGAAATACAACAGAGTTTTGAAACTTGGTATATATCAGAGTTATTGTTTTCTTGAATCAGACATGATTTTGGACATAAGTGGCGCAGATAGGACAACTCACAGGATGCCAATAATCCACAAATTTAATTTCCAAAGCTGCGTTATAATCAGCCGACAGAAATTTCCCAAGTCTGAGCCACTAAACCAAATAAAAGTGACACCTATCCTCCTTCCCAAGATAATTCAATAAACATCAATATCTATATTCAATTTAAACATTAATAATTAGCACCCTTTTCACAAAAGCCAAAGCCGTTCACCAATCTCCTGTAACAAATCCCAAAGTACACCGCTGACTTTCATCAGAAATATCCAAGTTCAACGTCCTCAAAGAGGTAATCGTTTCCAACTGAAAGCGTTGCGGCGAGAGCCCGCATAAAATATCCTCAAAGTATCGTATCTCCTTAATCCGTCTGTTTTCCCCATGCGATTTTCATGGCCTAATCTCCTGGATCATCGGAGGTCTCATTTGAAATACGTGCCTCGTAAATCACTTGTAACGATGTAATTTCAAAGTCTACCGTAGCCGCGAAATCCCATGATAGACCGGGCCTGTTCCATCTGGCAATCGGTCAACGATATCGAGAAAAGTCATTGCGTGGGAGGCCGATCTCGTGGGCGCAGTCGACTGTCGCTGCTACTGCACTTCTAATGATCTATGGGTGTATGCAACTTTGCATGTGCCTCCTTGGTGCGATAACAATTTGTAAGATCTGATCTAGGGTGTGGACTTTGGGGTGACAGCGAAACGGCACACGGAGAAAGGCGCGAATCGTATGCCAAGTGGATGAAGGGCAAAAATGGAGAATACTTTGAGAAAAATATTTGTGCGATATTTATTCGTTAACATGTGCCTTGGTCGTTTGTTATGGTTGCGGATGCATTTCTGTGTTAATCATGGTGCACACCCTTGCACGTTACAAATGATAGCGAGATGCATTTGGAGAACGTTGACCTTGGAATGCAACGCCTTAGGGAATATGATATTTGTAATGAATACTTTACCAACCGGTAACTTATTAATAGCCTTTTCAACACAATTTATTAATTAGTTGCCAGAGTAATCAATGAATTGATATTTATCATTGCGGGTTACTGTGCCAAGGAGTCAGTGACGAAAATTTGTAATTTTCGAAGAGATATCGATATTATGGAACTATTTGCAACTAAGTGACCGCTCAGGAGTGAGTAGAATGTTAAAAAAATGTCGGTCGGTAAAGTTTTAAAAGGCTGATCTATTGTCATGTGCTGTTATTAAATAACTCTGAGTTATTGTACTCGGGAATTTGGTAATTATTGAGTTAATTATACTTCCACTGAATCTTAATTTTGAGTCACCAATGAAAGTATGGACAAAGACACGTGCAAACTGTAAGCCATAAAACATGAATAATGTAGGGTCACGGCGAACTTTATCAGGTGTACGATTAGTTACGCAGAATTTTAATCTCCAGTGAAAAGCTAATATTGCTGATCAATGGAGTGGGTTTGCAAGTTTAATTTGATAATTTTTATATAATTCATTACTAAATCATTCAAAAGTATAAATTATTATATATGCATATGAGTTTTAAGATAAATTAATGGCTCGTGTCAACTGTTACCATAATTTGCCATGATTATTGCATCTAAATGCCCATAAGTGTTAAGGCGCGCAATACATATGTTACGATAAGATTCATTATGGACTGTATGATGAAAAATCTTTATTTCTGAATGCTAAATATACCAAGAACTCGTTGCAGCTTTATCGCCGTTTTCTGCATTAATTATATTACGTAATTTAACATTTGATTTTTCATCCACTGTTATTCTTACATAAATATTACAGAGAATAAAAAGCATAGATTAAAATCAATGTACTTCAATGCGGAAAAGCTGACAGAATTGCACAGTTCACTCACCTTATTTTCAAACACTGTATCCTCGTTCTTTCAATGCTAAACATTAGCAAAACATTCGCGCGTAAAATCGTAGATGTTCATTGATCCTATATACATACAAGTCCACGTCGTGTTTCATTTCTCCGATAATATTTGCACAACCAACTCACATTCAATTCCGTGTTTCCGTACGTTACAAACTGTTTGTTTATCATTCCTATTTGTCATTTGATTTCCCAGCCACTTATGCAATCACTCTCCTTTGAAATCAGTCGAAGTTGTCCTCGAGCTTACGATAACTAAAATGATCGACATCCGTGAAACTCTAGTACCATGTTCCACTGTTTCAATTGCAACAAACACGCCACGAGCCTCTGTATCGTGTTTCCTCGATGTTTCTGTGAATTATCCATTAAAACTTTTCACCTACTCGTAAATATGCGTCGGGAGAACCAGTCAATGGTCTCGTTCTCTATGATATACGACACGTTTCCACATAACATCGATTATTTTCTTCGCAATGCATTACATTTCCTTCTACGTGGACGATTTGACCATTTAAATAGTACACCACAATTGATTCGAATCTCGAAAGCGTAGAACTTCTAATGTAATTCTTCCCACTCACTGGAGTCTCGTAAAAAGTGAGAAATTGTGGAAGAAAGTGAAAACGGTTCTTTATCTGTTTCGTTAAATTTTAAATTACTCTGTTAACTGAATAATTAATATGTTTTGCTTGATGTGATTAGAACAGGCAGTGAAGATTAAATTGTATTTTGTGTTAACACTTTACCTACTGGTAGCCTATTAACCTCTACGATTTCTTTTCTGACTAAGAGTACAGTGACTCAAAATGAATTCCTGAAATCAAAAGTTCTCACTGATTTCTGATATTTTGTATAAGTGAACGTAGCATTAATAGTACAGAAATAATGAGATCATTTCGCGATCGGCTGATACTTTTTAATTTAATAGTTTTTAATATAAATAGCGGCCCCAATAGTAATTAGCGGCCCAAAAATATATTCCTAGAATTTCCACTTCCTTGTAAAATCTATTCTTGTAGAAATAATAACAAAGAGAACGAGTTATTGATTATTTTAAATAATAAACACGTGTTTTCCCTAATCTTTGACGTTTCATTTATTTTTTTTTCCTTAATATTTTTTTTTCCTTAATATTTTTTTAAAAAAAGGGAGCAATATTTGGCGACTGTACCCTACTAATATCAGAAAAATATTTGCGACCAAGCGTCCGTTCAGAAGTGGGTAGAATATTTAAGAAATGGCGGTCGGAAAAGTGTTAAGAGAACAGAATAACAGGAGATTCGGCTGACTACGTTGCGTCTTATTCTACTAAAGATTCGCCAACCCGCGATTTGGTCAGACGGGGCAGGAGCGTCGTAGATTTCGTTGCGGTAGAAACAATGCGCTTGTTGCATCAGAACGAACGAATGCCGATTACACCTGTAATGATCTCCGACGAATAGCGATGTCGAAAGGCGCTTTGCGCACCGTGACGTGTCCGAAGTGATTTCTCCCTAACCGCATTGTAGGTCATTGTATACGAGGAAATTGTAAACAAAATATCCTGAACTTCGTAGAGAAACAATAGTACCATTAATTAACAAATTTTGCCTACTCCAAAAATATAATTTGGATCGCGCAGCTGTGTAAATTGTTTCACTTTATATATGAATTTTACTATTTTATGAAATAAAATTTTAATGACCATAGATTTAAGTATCTTGCATTACTGTGGATGAAATTTCCAAGTTAATGGAGATACTGAGCTCTTAGAATGAGAATTATTATGTGAATTTTGTAAAATTTATCACGACAGCTATACAGTAGTTTCATATTTTATGTTATTTATTATCAAGGTAGAATTTTACACCGTAGAATTATTAGAACGAATCTGAGTTGCGATTTTACGACGCGTTCTTAAGTAAGTTGTTACGCGATTGATAATTTACCGCTGAAACACGTAATACTGATTCCAGAAATGCACGTATCTCGATGAAGACTTCAACGATTTATTGAACTATGGTAAATTAGTTGACACTTTTGTCGAATCAAATGAAAAGATAAAAGAATCCTTTCAGAAATTGGTGCAATTTTTTTCGTTCCTATCAAAACTCGCTTGCAGAATTAGAATTAATTAGAAACTCCGGTTTCGTTTTCTGGCCGGCTTTCTTCGACGCGTCAATGTAAAACGAACATCGTGGATCTTTTCAACGTTCCGCTCTCTCGCGACAAAAAGACGTCAAAATTTCTCTATCACGCCTCGGAGGTGGCGCATGACTGAGTCATTAATCGATGAGCCTCCAACGGCATCGAGTAAAAAAGGAAATTGAGAAGGCGAGAGAGGATCGATGCCGCAGCTGTGATTGCGAAAGCAGGAAATTATTACTCGCGTCATCGCTTTAAAATGTCATCGCTCGTTGAACATTAAAACTATTTCTCGCGAACCGAACGTAATGTCCGATCCGATCCTGTAGACTTTCGTTGGATGGAAACTGTAAAAGGTATATAAGTGATCCTTTTTCCTCTCATTTCCTTCCTCTCTCTTTCTGCCGGCTCTTTTAAAATTGAATTTCAGGATAACGAATGATTTACGAGCGCAAAGGCCCACCTTAAAGGACTGCGGTCTAATTGAAACCGTAATTATTTAGTTTGGTATTAATAATGCACAACGTAGCACGAGAAGGGTACCAATTTGTGCGCCATTTATGGCAAGGATGGTTTGTTAATTAAAGCAACATTTTGTCGTATTTCGTATTACCAATAGCTACGATTATTGAGATCATCGATGAAGTGGCAATTAAGGATTACAATACCGGTATTTTGAGCCATTTGTACAATTTTATAATACCGCTATTCACAAGTTTAAATACAGTTTTTTCGGTATTTACTAGAAATTTTTTAAATTGTCTCCACTATAGGTTCAGGGGTCGCCAACATAGGAAAATAGTATACTTTTTTGTATACGATATGATCAAGTTTATAGTAAATTTTCTTAAAATTTTTTACCCACAAACGTATACATTCAGAAGAATTCGGTACAGTTATCGAAGATGATGATGAATACACTAATGTCGATAGTGAAAACGAATTGTCTCTTGAACAAAAATTAGAAATAGCGATAACTAAAAAAACTTCAACAAATCAAACTACAATACAGAAATCAGTTATATCCAAAACCATCCGACGAGAAATCGATTTATTTGAAGATGAGGGATATAGAGGTAAATACTTCGAAAAAGCGTTTTCGACAGCTGGTAATTTTTGCACAAAATTACGTTCCAAGCTTAATGACAGTACAATTGATGCATTATGTTTTTTAAGATCACATTTCAAAAATGTGTAATAGTACCACAGACTGAATAGTGATATTTACACTTTTTTGTGGTTTAAATACATAAGATGTTCCTTTACTTTTTTGTAATTCTTTATATACTGTTATAATTTATAAGTTACAAATGATTTTATGTGATATTTACTATCTTTAATAAAACTGGCAAATAAAACAAGGAAATACTACAATTCTACAATTTCTACTACCGGTATTAAGATCTAAAAAATACCGAACACCGGTATTAAACTTTTGGTCCGAAATTGCAATCCCTAGTGGCAATGTTACTTAAGTTTCTCTTTGCAATGATTTTTACCTTCATTGATCATAATCATCTTTTTTATAGAGTATCACTCGTTATCTACCTTCTTATCGAGTTTGTATTGTTTGTACACAGATTATGACACAAGTTGCATTCACTTTTGTATAAA
The DNA here is from genome assembly GCA_910591515.1 of Cerceris rybyensis. NCBI lineage: Eukaryota > Metazoa > Arthropoda > Insecta > Hymenoptera > Crabronidae > Cerceris > Cerceris rybyensis. Next base: position 16,970,428 of record OU342790.1, read on the forward strand.
GAAATGTTACATAACATTTCATTTGGTTCTCTCCAGAATATTACGATCTTATCATTCGTTATTAATTATTAATTGATACCTTTGCAGGTATTCATACTCCGTGAGGTATTTGTCTGTTTAATACAAACGTTCCTATGAAGCGAGACTGATTACGAGGAGGCTCGTCCGACCGGTTATTAAGAACCTAATTCAGATAATTGGGCCTTGCGTAGAGAAACTTTGACTATGCAACGCCGACCTCTTCGATTCTCTTTTTAGTGTGGACACAATAAACGTGCTGTCTCATGTTTCAGTAATTTACGAAGATCGACCATTTTTCCATTAAGTCTTCGTTGCTCTCATTATACAATATAATACTTGAACCGCATCCTCTAAAGCTGTCGTTGTGCTGTTAAAGAAATATTTAACACGGTGAACGCCACCAGTATTTTGTTACTTTCATCATTTCCACTGTAGTGAAACTTTAGATAGTCTAATAAAATGATAATTTGATATTTTATGTAGCGGAAAATAGAACTGATAGAATTGATGTTTGTTTTTTAATATTTGTCGAGTTTGTACCACGTTGCAACATATTTGGAAATTAAATGGTATCTCTGAAGATTTAATTTCATGAAGAAAATTACGATCTCTATTGTTTGCTTTCAATTTTTAAAACGTTGAACGCCACCGATATTTTGCTATTTTCATCATTTCCACTGTAGTGAAACTTTAGATAGTCTAATAAAATGATAATTTGATATTTTATGTAGCGGAAAATAGAACTGATAGAATTGATGTTTGTTTTTTAATATTTGTCGAGTTTGTACCACGTTGCAACATATTTGGAAATTAAATTGTATCTCTGAAGCTTTAATTTCATGAAGAAAACTACGATCTCTATTGTTTGCTTTCAATTTTTAAAACGTTGGACGCCACCGATATTTTATTAGTTTCGTAATTTCTACTGAAGTAAAACTTTTTCTATTAAAATCACATCATTATGAAGTAGAAATTTCAAGAACACTGATATATAGATATTCAGCGAACCTTAATCTTTTTGATATTTTAAATGATTAGTACATGAAATTTCATTAAATTCAGTAGCGCCGGTCATCGGTGACCCCAGGGCAGTTAACGTGTCAACACGTCGAGTTCCATATCTCTTCAGTAATTCCATATTTTACATTAATATTTTAGCACAGAATATATTAGCATTGTGGACAGTATGGTTTAAAAATCACCGAACTTAAAAACACAACAGTTACGTTCAACGAACTAACAAAATGGAAAAGAAAACCTCTCAGTTGATTTCAATTTTCTATTTCGTAACATGCACCGTAACAGAAACATTTGACGCGATAATACGGTGTTTTCTTTTTTATATTGTCCATAAAATTATTACGTGAAGTGCAATATAGAAGGGATCTCTCTCTTTCTCTCACAAGCAAGCCTTTTTTTTGCCCTATGCACCGTGTTCTCGGATAAACCCGGCCTTTTATTTAATAGTTATATTCGACTCGATGCAATGCGATTAATCGGAGAAACGGATTTCAAAGAAGTGCATGACTGCACACGAGGGATTTTATGCTGCAATTTGCAGTTAGAGTGGATCGATGGAGGCAACAGACACTTATCTATTGTCAGTACCTCCGGGGTTCCTATGATTCATATTAAATGTCGGTGGTGCTTATATTATATTTTATATCCTTCTTATATAATTAATCGTGTTACCAGACGAGTGTTTCGTATCTCGCCAGGAACACGGATGAAATGCTAAGTCCAAGACGCATTCTGAGAAGCGAACTTTCTTCTTTTCTGTCACTTGTTACTGCCTGGCCTCCGACAGGGTGTAGTAACCTTTTATATCTTCTCACTCGACAATGAGGGTACGGTATAATGCGATTAATCGGAGAAATCGCTTTTTCAAAAGAAACGTGACCGTGCTTGAAGATGTCAAGCTCCATTTGCCCGAGTACGTCATACGGGAGAAGATAAAGGATTTATTCTTCGCACATTCGCCATTCTTCATTTTTCACCGTGGTATCGTATTCCTCTGTCCACGCATTCTTCATTTTTCACCGAGATATCGGTGAAATGTGGTATTATTATTATTATATATCTTGACAGTAAGCAAAATATTGCCTTCACGAAATTAACTTCCTCCGGGATACAAACTTTTATGTTTATAGCTGCCGTTGAAGTTATTCTTAGAACCGTTAGTTATATGCGGGTGCGTGTCGTTTTTCACAGATTACCATGAATTTTCCCTAATATATCACGTTCTTTTCACTCTTCATTAACACTAGAACTACCAAACCAGTCAAAATGACTGTTACATAGTATTTTCCAAAAATTCTCGAAGTTCATAGAAGAACCGTGGAACAAAAATTCTACGTCCATCGCAAAAGACATAAGTAAATCACCGAATTGATCATTCTTTCCGCCAATCGATTTCTCCTTTTTCAAAGTAATTATTTAATATATTGAAATATGATAGATTTAACGCCGATAGTTCTAGTGTTAAAGCAGCGGAAGTATTTGTTACTAATTAAATAACTTGCTCGCCAAATCATCAATCAGATGAAGATTATCAAAAATCTCTCGATCGTTGTTCTACATCTGAAAATTTAACACTAGAACAATCGACATTGAATCTATTATATTTCAATATATTAAAGAAATACTTCGGAAAAAGAAGAATTAAAAAGTGGAAAGTATGGTCGATACGCGGCAATTTAAAATTTAGAAGATCAACGTAGAAGATCTGCTCTAAGATTCTTCTACAAACTTGAAGAACTTTTGAGAAAAATTGAAAAGCCATTTTGACTTGCTTGGTAGTTCTAGTATCAAGTACCTAAAACTTTTGACAAATTGTTAAAAGTCGAGTAAAAGTGATGGAACTCCAATTCTAAAAAGTTATCCGCATTTATGAGTACAGTCGACCCTCAACTTTTGTACATAATTGCTTCCTGAAAATGTGTGCGAATGTTGAATGTTCGAAAGTAGAGGGATACAGGAAAAATTTGAAAAATTGTATGTTAACCCCTTGGCTACACACGTTACGCTATAAATTGAATGCGAAATTTACAAGTTTGCCAATAACAATTAAACTGAAAAAAACAGTCGGTTATGAGACGGTCAAATTATTTCTATAATACTAATAATGAAGTCAATTATACAAAATGTTGAAAATCACAGAGAAACTTTTATTTCCGGAATTAATTAATAAATAAAGTAAATTACTTAAATAAAGTAATTACGCACGCTATCAAAATAGAAAGCGTAAGGCAAGGGGTGTGGTTTCTTTGTAAACTTAAGATTCTCTAACATCCAGTAGCTAATATTAGAAACAATAGTACAATGTTAGTACACCTCTAATAGGCAATTAGCGAACACGAGCTACAACTCCTCGGCAGTGGCGAATGAAAGCAAACATTTTTTGAAATAGCGACAAAAATCTTTAAAAATGGAATTTTTAAAAAAGTGCGAAATAGCGAATTGTGCGAAAATAGAATGTGCGAAAGTCAAGGGCCGCCTTACTTAAGAGTTACATGTCTTTTAAGAAGTTCCTGTCTTGAACAACAATAATATTTGAGTTGTTCTAATAAATTCTACAGTCTCTTTTGTTCTTTCGGGACAACAAAAGTCAACGATCTAACGATTCAAGAAGAGCCACGAGGTTTGACGTAACCCGTTAGAAATGCACGATTCTCGACTAAATTTCACGATTGCATTAACCCCATCTCTCGAATCCATTTCGGTGGTGTTGCATCGTCGTACCGTAGAATCTCTCACGGCGTTATTTTCACCGTCAGAGGAGGCCGACGAAGGCGAGGATAATGGACTTAGTGCCTCCAGCGTTCCTTTGACTCGGCAAGAATTTAACTCAAAACGCTAACTCGTCGGTACACACCTCTTTTCTGCATTCTAACGTTCCACGCGATCATCCTCGTGCATCTGCATACGCGTCCCTCTTGTATGCACCGAAGCCCGCGCGTGCTTGCACGATTCCGCACGTTTCTTGTGTCGCTCTCAAAAGAGAGACTGTCAGAGGAGGGATGGCAAAAGAGACGAACAGAGAAAGTAATTAAAAGAGTAGTGAGAAAGTGACAGGAATAGAAATAAGGTGTAAAAGAAAGACGTATGGAGAGAGAAGTTGGCACGATGGCACCGTAATTAACCTGGGGTCAGTAATAAACATGATCTTTGTCATATTATATATCTTGAATTGTATACTTCGATTGCACAGTAATTGAATCCTTTTAGAATGATGAATTTCAACTGAGAATTGTTCATAGGGCATTTCTGTAATTGGTCACGTGCCTTTTTAATTAGAGGATCCTGAAATCTTGGAATTTTAATATTTGTGAAATGTGAAATGTTTGATTGTGGTTAAGTTTGTGATCATGTTTAATTAATATTATTGGAATATTATTATTAGGGGTTTCATTATTTGATATTTACATTATTTTTAGGTAACAGTGCGGTATGTTAATTGTTTGTTTGTGTTTAAGTTTTAATCAGGTTTAATATTATTTGAATGTTATTAGAAAGCGTTTCATTGTTTGGATTTTCATTATTTTTAAGTTTTGATTAGGTTTAATTAATATTATTGGAACATTATTAGAAATTTGTAGTTGTGTTTAAGTTGTAATGATGTTTAATTAATATTATTGGAATATTATTAGTAGGGGTTTCATTAACAACGTGTTATGGTTAGTAGATTAAAGTAATGGGAGTTTTTATCGTGACATTATATTACAAATAATTTCTCTTCTGTTTGGTGGGAGTTTCTCGTTGCACCTTACTCGCATTAGCATTCATTTAGATACAAGCGCTCCTATGGTTGCACGAATTATTAGTTCACGTCACCATAAGTAATCGAAAATAAAAATCAATCATTACTTAATCGCGCCGCGCTCATTTACACATTCTTCGGCGCGTACATTGTGCTCGTGTTACTTGTATGTGAACGTGCGATAATTTATTTATAGGCTGTACTTACAAATGCTGTAAATATTGGTTCTACATACGTACATATATTTGCATATTACATGTGCACCAATTTATACGCAAATTGAGAGAAACGTGTAAGCAACGACGCCTTTTAAACTACACTGTATTCGTTGCGAATGTCGTACAATTAAATGCCATTCCGATGTTTCTTTTTCCAAAGTTTTACAGTTGAAATATTATAAAAATAACTCCAATGAGGTTTCACTTGAAAAACACAGACTTCGCTTTCCTCCCGTTTTGATTAGCTGCTTATTGAATTATTTTTAACACTAGATCTATCAAAGTGATTGAAATGACTTGTTTTAAATTTTCGAAAAACGTTTCTGAAATTTCCAACGGTGCTTACTTTTCAATTTTCTACATCTAAAAGACTGTAAGCGATTGAATCGATCACGTTTTTGGCCCTCTTCACTTATTTGGTTCGAACAGATTTATTTTACAATTTTAAATATATTGAAAACGTTGACGCCAGCGTGACCCACCGGTGGGTCACGCTTATATGCTTCGAATTTTGCGCCGGTGTCAACGTGTGTTAATCGTCGGTAGATCTAGTGTTAAACTATCCAATTAATTTCCAATGATAAATTGCTAAATTGTATAAATATTTTCCAATCACCCGTATCTAATTATCATTAAATATCGAACAGTAAAATTTTCCTTCCTTCTACATAGTTTTAATTAATCGCTGATGATTGAATTATTTTCAAAGGACCTTTAGAATGGCAAAATTTATAAAAAGTTAGAATGTGAATGGAAACGTTGATGTGACGAGTTGTAAAAGTATTTTATTGACGATTACCGGAGCTAATTATCTTGGAACATCGACCGCCTTAGGGTTAAAAGGCTGCAATTCCCGGTAGCGGAAGATACAACGTAAATGCTCCCACACATGTAACATAATTTATAGTCCTGCTAATGTCGCCAACTTCCACTGACACTTCGAAACGGGCTTGCTAATTATAGAACAGGTTTCGGATCCGTATGCGTCCAGTTCTGATTTTTCACTTTCATTCCTGTAAATTTTCACGGTAGTCGTTAACTCTTGCTTATCGGTGCATGCGCGTTTTCGAAAGAATTCATTCGGTTGCTGGGTCAATAATTATTCAAACTACACCGTCATTACTGTGATATTAAAATAAAACAAGAAATTTGCGAGTTCGAAGTAAAAATCTTCACTTTTGTTGTTTCTTTATTAATACAAGTTGTAGAATTTGTTCAGGTAAAAGAATTTGTGCAAGTAAATAAGAAATACACTGTCACTTAATTCTCTGCAAGTATACTTGCAATTTTGTCACTGTTACAATGTATGTATCTCAATTAATTTCGCAAAATACATTACCAATAAAATGATATAGACAAAGAAATTTTTTGGAAATTTTCAACTCATGTTCGTAATTAGTGACGTAAATATTACTAGTACGTCAGTTTTTAGTGAAAATAAAGTTACATTGTGATGTTTGGGCACTGATTTGGCGATTTGGGACTACTATGCAGCGGCGGAAATGCACGTGCAGGTGCACGTGCGCAAATTCCAGTGCGTACGATCGCTTTTCTTTTTGATCCGATCGAGATCTCTCCGAGTAACGGGATCGGGGGGACTATACTTTGTAACCGTCATTGGCCTCGTTTCATGAATCATGGTTAATTCGTTTTAACCTACCAATCGGCGTTTAAATCTTGGCGGGCCGTAATTAGAATATCGATACGAAGGATATCGTTTTTTTTCTGGTACCATACTTCGAATTAGTATAATTAAAGTAAATGGTATAATAAAAGGACGTGGTACAGCCGATAAAACTCTGAGGTACTGGAGTGTACAATTAAGAAACATGTAACGCGCCAAGTATGCCTAACTCGATGATTAATCATCGTTCAAGCGTTGATTCTTCGCCGGCAGGAATCGCAGGATGACAGAAAAAATTTCGTGGCTCGTTTCTCAGCTGTCAACCGAATTTTTATCATGGTTCGCTCGATTATTAAGATACCATCCGATCAGATGGAAACGCTTTAAAAAATTATCATCTGTTTCACGCTAATAATCGTATTCAACGGTCTCTCATTCGATTCGTGGCGAACGAGTGGCTAATCGGATGGTGATTGGGAAATTGGATTAAACAAAATTCATTACACCTTCATTCGTTCAACATACATCGAAAACTTTTGGTCCCACATGTAAATGGCCAAAGGGGTAGAAGATGAAATACGAAAGAGCGATAATCGACGATTCACTCGAGACCTTTTACGACTGTTTACAATGTGGTTGCAAGCAATTCGTGGCGAACGGGTGCTTAACCGGATGATCACTTGTAAATTGGAATAAATAAAATTCGTCACAACTTCAGTGGTTCAAAATGCATCAAAAACTGTTGGTCCCATGTGCAAATGGCCAAAGGGATAGAAATGGAAATACGGAAGAGCGAAAATCAAAGTTTCCCTTGAGACTTTTTACGACTATTTATAACGTGGTTGCAAGCAATTCGTGGCGAACGGGTGCTTAACCGGACGGTCACTTGTAAATTGGAATAAACAAAATTCATGACAGCTTCAGTAGTTCAAAATGCATCAAAAACTATTGGTCCCGTGTGTAAATGGCCAAAGGGGTAGAAATTGAAATGCGGAAGAGCGAAAATCAAAGTTTCCCTTGAGACTTTTTACGACTATTTATAACGTGGTTGCAACCAATTCGTGGCGACCGAGTGCTTAATCGGATGATCACTTGTAAATTGGAATAAATAAAATTCGTCACAACTTCAGTGGTTCAAAATGCATCGAAAACTGTTGGTCCCATGTGTAAATTAACTAAAGCAGTAGAAACTGAAATACGGAAGAGCGAAAATCAAAGTTTCCCCAGAGACTTTTTACAACTATTTGTAACGTGGTTGCAAGCAATTCGTGGCGAACAGGTGCTTAACCGGATGGTCACTTGTAAATTGGAATAAACAAAATTCACGACACCTTCATTCGTTCAACATGCAGCAAATACTGTTGGTCCCATATGTAAATGGCCAAAGGGGTAGAAATTGAAATATGGAAGAGCGAAAATCGAAGTTTCGCTCGAGACTTTTTACAACTATTTACAATGTGGTTGCAACCGATTCATGGCGAACGGGTGCTTAACGGGATGGTCACTTGTAAATTGGAATAAACAAAATTCATGACACCTTTATTCGTTCAACATGCATCAAAAATTGTTGGTCCCATATGTAAATGGCCAAAGGGGTAGAAATTGAAATATGGAAGAGCGAAAATCGAAGTTTCGTTCGAGACTTTTTACAACTATTTACAATGTGGTTGCAACCGATTCATGGCGAACGGGTGCATAACGGGATGGTCACTTGTAAATTGGAATAAACAAAATTCATGACACCTTTATTCGTTCAACATGCATCAAAAATTGTTGGTCCCATATGTAAATGGCCAAAGGGGTAGAAATTGAAATATGGAAGAGCGAAAATCAAAGGTTCCCTAGAGACTTTTTGCAAGTATTTACAATGAGGTTGCAACCGATTCATGGTGAACGGATGCTTAACCGGATGGTCATTTATAAATTGGAATATATAAAATTCGTCACAAATTCAGTGGTTCAACATGCATCAAAAACTGTTGGTCCCATGTGCAAATGGCCAAAGAGGTAGAAATTGAAATACGGAAGAGCGAAAATCAAAGTTACGCTCGAAACTTTTTACGATTATTTATAACGTGGTTGCAGCGACAGAATTACTTTCTCGAATTAACTGTCCTTGCGATTTGAATCTCGCTATCTGTTCGTATGACGCTTCGTTTGATCGATGAACGTCAGCCTCTCGTCTCGGAGGCTGAGATAACGAAGAGAGAGGAATGGACGAATCGATTGAACTGTCCGACAAGAAAAGCAACTTCGTGAGAAAGCTGAGAGATCGGCAGTTATCCTTAGCGCACAAGACGTACACGTGAACGCTTGTAATGTACGAGGTAACATATAATTAGGCAGATCGGAGGAACTGACACGAAGGGTCCGGTGTATGTACGTAAGAAGTGGTGAAATTTTTAAAGGGCGGTCGACTTTAGAGAACAACGCAGGAATTTTCTACTTGCCGGTTTCGTTCAATTACAGTGATCCAATGTACCGTAATGTTTATGGGCTTTCTTTCCCGTGGCGATAAAGCTTATTGATGTTGGTTTTAATTTTGATTCATTTTTTTAAGATGTAACTTCCGAGATTTGAATAGAAATCTTTTTATAAATTCCAAACATTTGTCTCTAAATTGTAAACTACAATTTAATGAAAACTAACATCCTTCATTAATACTAGAACTACTAGCGTTAAGTTTATTATATTGGGTGTACAAATTAATTCTCGGCCCCCAGATTTCATCGACCACAAAACTTATTCAGATTAGAATTTTTCCAAATTTGAATAGTCATTCTAAAGCGCCATTTGTTTGCTTTAAAATAAGATGTATCGCATAACTCTACTCCAGACATAACGTGAAAAATCATGTGTAGAAGCGATGTCGTTCGATAAGCAACATTTACTTAAGGCATTGTCTTCTTTTCGCGTTTCAACTAAAAAAAAGAAACGCTATATCGTGCAGCACTTGTAAAAAATGGTTTCAGCAGTTTCGAATATTCTTCAGACTTAGCCCCTTCAAATAACCACCTATTTCAATCCCTACAACACCACCTAACTGATTCTCAATTCAAGTAAGTTGAACAAGTCTATAAATGCCTCAATGATTTCATTGATATGAACCACTATCATTTTTCCGATTTGGAATCCGACAATTACCTGAGAGATGGCGAAAACGCATAGAAAATGAAGAAGATTATGTTTAATATTGAATTTATATCAACATTGGTATAAATAAATGTCAAAGTTAGTCAAAAAAGGCCGAGAATTAATTTGTACACCTAGTAATTTAATATAGTTGATACATTTTTTAAAGAAATAGCAATCAAAAGGTGGAAAAGATTGTCGATTTGATAATTCGTGCTTTATAAGATCAACATAGAATGTTTACTCTATGGTTGTTCTAGTGTTAAATCAATATACAGTCGGCCCTCGACTTTCGCACATAATTCGTCCCTAAAAATGTGGGCCAATGTTGAATATTCGAAAGTAGAGAGATACAGGAAAGATATGAAAAATTGTATGTTAATGTGGTTTTTTCTATAAATCTGAGATTCTTTAATATCGAGTAACCAGTACTAGAAATCATATTACAATATTAGAAACTCATAGGCAATGTGTAACTGCGAGCTGCAGTATTCTATGGCAGTGACTACATGGAAAGAAACATTTCTTCAAAAACCATCAAAAATCTTTAAAAAATTGTATTTTTGCAGATGTACGAAATGGCGAATTGAGTAAAACTAGAATGTGCGAAAGTCGAGGGCTGCCTGTATAGGAATTTTTATAAGATCACTATAGATGTCGTGTCACAATTAAGATCGTAATAACTTAATACATTTGCAATTGATGGTAAATAGTTTTGGTATCATTTTAAAGTTACATTCATATCTAAAATAGTAACTTGTTACAAAGCTCTCAAATTCACGCTACCACTTTTCGTTAGTACCACCAAATTTCAGTGCCACTAAGAGGGTGAAAAAAAGAGCTATTCGCTTGAAAAAAGTGAATTAATGATCTATGAACTCTGTTAAAAATTGAATTTCATTATGTAAAAGCTTCTAAACCCTCCTATCGTACCATCAAACGTGTCAAGATCGCGCTAATGATAAAAGACAATTACGAGAACACCCGTTAGATTCTACAAACCTAAAGAGAAAAAGAAAAAGACGTTGCATACATCTCACCAAATTTTTCGAGATTGACTTATCGGGGTTAAATAAATTCGGCCTGCCACTCCGGTCTGAGTGAGGGAGCAATTTCAACGGTTCGATGTGCCTACGTGTCGGACTCGCAACGAGATACGGCATTCGAAGCTGAAAAATCGAGAAACGCCTTTATTCTCGACGAGATGAACTTGTTTCGTGCGGTACACGTAATGACAGCTTGGACAGCGGCTGACCGCAAAATGATCGTGATCAAAACCGCGAACATTTTCAGCGATCCTTAATTTTCGAGAAAGCGAGTCCCCGAATGAAAGTGCTTGGATGCGAACCGTGTACCACCGATTTGCAAACTGTTTCTTTTGTTTTGTTCTCTCTTTGATGATCTACGATCTCTTCATAAATGTGGATATTAAAATTAACAGGTCGAATTACGCTGATCTCGACATTTCTATCGAAATGAAAGTTCTTTCTTTCAAAATCATATTTCTATAGAATAGAAATATTAAGAGATAAGGTAGCTATATGTTCAGTAGTAGTTTAACTATGTCATACAGATATTGCAATATTAAAGGGATTAGAAATTTAGCAAATATTAATTCTCGTTTGAAAATCTTACAAAACTTCAATTTTAACAGTACAAGTTACATATGTATATTCTGTACGGCATTGAACGAGTTAATCATCTGTTTACTTGCGTGTTAATGGTAAATTAAATTTTTGCAATTTGTGCTGTGATTTTTTTGATGTGGAAATAATAACAGACAATAAGTTGACCTAACGTGGTATCCACAATTTCAATAATACGGTATCACGTAAGTTTGAACTTTTATTAACAAATACGACACTTAATTAAATTATTACATCAACGGAGCTTTCAACAACTAACGAACCCGTTAATTCGTTTCTCAGTAATCGGAGCTTCCAATAATTCATGGTCACTGCAATTTAATCTTAGGTTAATATAATAAGTCGGTTATTTAAATATGCAATGGTACAGGAGTTCAATAAGTAGAACTTACACTCTACCAGCCAGAGATCTCTTCAATTTGACTTTCCATTAATCGAATCTTTTAGTTGACCCCAGTTTTTCTAAAGATGAATTTACCAAATAAAAAAGCTTCAGTCGACCTAATTTTTAGATGGGAAAGATTTCCACAACTCAACTTCCTCTTAAGGAATATCCCGAATGTAAATGCTCATCGACTTGTTATTGTTGTCAAGGCAATTGCGAAGGTCCCTCCACGAAACTGTCCTTTTTTACAAAATTCCAAGGCACTTTCGTTTGGAAAACGGTTCTTTTTCAAATTATTTTTACAGACGTTTCATTTTATATCTGATTAATATCTCAAGGATTTTTGCAACTCCATAGTAATATATTTCTGTCAAAGGACACTTCTTGTATCCCGAATTGCGTTACGTTCATACACGAATGAATTTAACGTACCTTTAGATTTTTATTCGAAACATTTGTCAAGTATTTTATGTTCCTCTTATTTTGTAAATTCCCTTTCAACCGAAAAATTTACGCGTTGCACGTAGCTTTAGAGCGGTCAATAATCCCCCTTTGGTTTGCGTGTAAGTGACTTTTCTCCTCGAAAAAAACGCGCGCATACAATGCTCCGGCGAATTATGCGCGAAACTCGCTTCAGGGACACCGACGAAATATCGCTCGCAGCGTAATTCTTTCCACGGCATTGCCGGCAAAGTTATCCAGCTTGCCGACGAATTTAATTTATTAAAAGAAAGGTTAATTGCCCGTATGCGGGACACCCGGAGAAAAAATCTGATTTAAACGATGCGAGAACCTCGATTCGGCTATCGAGAGGCTCGACGTTTGTTTCGGGGACCGGTCTTCGTATACGGTCATCCGGAAGGTGAATGACCTCCACGAATAAGGTCTTTCTACCTTCGTCCTCGAGGGCTGGGCCCTCCTCACGTGCATTGATTCTCGTCTTAAAAACTCACTCTTGCCTTTCGGCGAGCCGTTAATCGATCTGCTTCTCCATCTCCTTCTCTATCTATCTTTTTCTTTCAACATGTCTCTCTTTCATTCTTTCTTTCGAAAATACTGGGAGCATGAGAAGAGAGAGGTAGAAAGGACGACAAAGATACGTGCCGTGAGATTGCTCTGACAACGATCGATCTTTCGCGAACTGGTTTCAGAGTATCGCCGAGATCGATAATATATGCCATTTGAATTTTGTTACGGTACTACCGTGCAGTATCGAAATAACAGGCAGGAAGTTCGATGTCTGACAATGAGATTAGTTCTAAGCTCCTCGTTAGACACGCATTCCTTTCTTTTTTAATCTGTTCCCCTCAGGTGATTCTGAGATCCTGTTTTTTTTAATTAACAGTATATAAATAAGGTGCTCTTATGTTCCTACTTTTGAATTCTTGCACTCCCGTTAAACAGCTCTAATAATGTTTTATTAACACTAGATTGCCGGACTTACATCCGTCAAAGTAGATATAGCATTAATATTTTAAAAAAAATTATTTAAGTATTTTTATATATATATTTTTAGAAATACGAAACATTTGATTTCTCTCGTTGTGACCTACGACCTTTAATTTGCCAACAATACTATCGAGTTTTCCTCAAAAAGACAATTGTCTCGTGAACCTTAATTTTTAAATTAATTTTCAATCAACTTTAATTAACACTAGATTGCCAGAGTGAGTCAATTTGATTCATTTACGATTTTATTGCTATATATATATATATATGACTATATATAGTTTGCAAATTAAAGGTCGTTGGTCACAACGAGAGAAATTAAATGTTTCGTATTTTTAAAAATAGTAATCTGCGGTAATATTCAATATCATTGAACGTCGATCGATGAAGTTATCAGCGTTTAGACGTTGCGACACTGAGCATCCACGGAGGAGAACAGATTTCCGATCGTGAGAGGGAGTGTCGTCGTCATGGCAAAGGTCTTTTCTAACCTGTCGAGCAAGGACGATACACGCGATCGATTCTCCCGATCGATTCCCTCGATCAATTCCCTCGATCAAAAGGTTCTTCCTTGAACCCTTACGTGCCGATAATGTGCACGATAAAGTTTCCTGCCAGAGAAAAATAATAGTGCTATTAGAACTTTATTTTATCCTCTGCTTTCTTAATGTCAATAGATCCCATTGATATTTTTTGTCCATCGTTCTTTAACATTCGTTCAGAGAAATACTACGATATGTCCTTCGCTGAGTTTTGACGAAGAATATTTTTGTAAGATTTAAAAATTTGTCTTAAAGTTTAAAGTGAACATATCCAAATTTAACCCTTTGCGGACGGAGGCATTTTTGAATATCGAGAAACAATCAATTATTTAGCGATGAAAAAACACTTTTTCATCGGATAGACAGTCTGTTAATGTATACAAGTTGAAATTTTCTCTTTGTAAACTAATATTTCAACAATTAGATTTTAATTTTTCAACTCTAACCGTTTAGGTATATATGCACCGACAAACTATAACCAATTTTTTTCTCAGGGCACATATATTCGTCGGGCGTCCTCAAAGGGTTAATAGGTGTTTGAACATTAACTAAGAAAAGATTGTTACAATTGATCAATTACACAACATCTTCTTGTTTTCGTTAACTTGGGTGTCAAAAAATTAAATGAAAATTAAATCATACAATATTTCTACATTCGACACACTTTCTTTTACCAATTTATCACGTAACACTGATTATATGCTTTGGAGTCGTTGATAACATAATCTTCATTATTTTGCTTAAAAGAACAAATTTAAACATTTTGAAAATTCTTCACCTTTTCGTTCATTTAACACTTTGCTGATCCTTGACAAAAAAAAACGACAGTGATTAAATATTGTCTCATCCGCAATAACTAAATTCAAAAGGTAGAATGATCTACTTATTGAATATTTAATAAAATATATCAGTTCTCCAAAAATTATGATGCGATCCGAACATTTAAAGTTTTTGCTCAATGAGAGACTTCAATCCAAAAATTGTCGTGCATTTCCGACAAGATCTCGCCATTCTTTTTTCCCAAACTCCAAAATTCTTTTCTATCCAGCTCCAATCGCGCGTTACAGAGATCGCGGAATGAATTTGCCGTTGCGAAAGGCGCAAAGTTGATTCCGAGAGAGCGGATCGTTCGATAGAAAGCAATCAGAATTCCATCGTGCGGTATGGCGTGACGACAGTGTCAAAATCAGTCGTCGGATGGGCATTCGCAATTATGCAACACTGAATATTAATCATCCTGCTGTAATTAAACGTTGAATATTAATTAGGACGAATGAATTTCTATCTGTCCTATGACGACTACTATTATCGCGCTTGGAATTTCGTATGGCGAAGTCATTGCGAAAATTCACCCATGATCGATGAATTCGTTTTAATATAACATCATCGAACTTCGCTCCTTTTTAATACGCCAATCCTCTAGCGATCTTTCAACGTAATTTTAATTAACTTTATCGTCAACAAGTTCGTGTGGAATTGTTCACGCTCTGTGTCAGCAATTATGTCAACGGAGACGTTTCGTGGAATAGGTTGACGCGATATGTTATATTTGTCATTCTGAAAGCGTATCGCAACAAGTGCCCTATCGTGACTCTTAATCTTTAATATGGAAATAGGCACAATTATGCATTTCAAATTTGACTTTAGAAAGTCGACTTTCCGTGTTCCATCGGAATGCGAACGTGTTAAATCCGTTTCATTCAGTTGGTGTGTTAACCCTTTACGAATAGACAACGAGATAATCTATACAACATTCTATCATTAATATTTCCCCATTTATTTAGTTAAATTATTTAATTTAACTTTGCAATTTCATAATTACATTTGACATATAATCAAAGTATTCTACAATAACTAAAGATCCACAATACCCTTCAAAGAGAAATCTTCAACAGTGCAAAATATCATCAAATAAATTCCAATTAATCGACAACACCTTGAAAATTATATTCCAACCTCGCACCATTATCTTTACAAAAAAAAAATAAACAGCAAATTCAATTAAACTTCTCGACAGCATCGCTCCCCCTTTAACGCGTAATCGCAAACTTCATTGAAACGATCAACCAAAAAAATTCCAACATCCAGTCCAAGATGTAGTCGCACTCCACGTATATTCTCATCGAGTGAAATTACATTCTTCTTTCAGTTTTTCGTTGATTTTCAAAAAGTACATCGCGCACCACGAAATCTCAGCCAATTAGCAGTTTTGCGCGCGTAATGACGCGAAGGAGAAAGAGATCGGCCGTAAATTGGTCGGCCGTTGACGTCATTAGCCCGTAACAAACGGTACGCAGGAAAGTGTGCAAGAAGGGGAGCACACATGCGCAATAGGTGGCCAAACCTGCGTGGAAGTTGGAGTTGCGCGTGGTCGCATTGCTTGCACGTGTATAAACTGGGCCATGGACCCGGATGTCTTGTCCTCGAGGACGTCCACGTGTCTTCGTACCCCTAATATCTGTCGTTCCGTCCCGTCGTCCTTTCCAATCGATCTTCCTATCGATCTACACTGCTCGCTTCGACGTAAAGTTCACCTCTTGATTCGTTCTACAAGCCATGGTAATTATGAACGATAGTGACACGACTCAATAATTATTCTTATCGATCGTCGCCTTGTACGAGCGTGTCTATTATTTTCGAGTGTTTGGATAACACTGTGAGAACGTTATGCAAGCGAGGAAATCTGCATAGAACGTAGATTGAAATTCAATGTTTACTATATTCGTAATACTGATTTATGTACATCGAATCATCAGCCAAGCTGTCAGCAGACAGCTGTTGTTTTGGGGTCTTAAGATTCGAGTGGTCATTCACTGGAATTACACTCGACATAACATTTTCTTGATATTTGAAGACCCAATAATTTATAATGATTTGATTAACTGTGTTTTCATTTCTTTCATGTAACGAATGTCGAGATGGATTATTTTGAAATCATAGAAGTTTTCTTTGCAACCTCTTTCAGGATCGCAGCTGGTGAACTTGTAGATGTAATAACTAGACTGCGGATTTTTATGCATTTATGACAAATTAAATACGGCTAAAATATACAAGAAGAACATAATATAAAAATATATCTAAAATATCTAAAGTATGGTATTTGTTGTAATATTTATTAAGTGCAATAAATCCCTAAATAGGTTTTCCTGTCTCACCTGCATTTTTGAAACTCGAAATTTGCATAAACATCCGCAGTCTAGTAATAACTGCAACGAAGGTAGTGTTATTTCGATAAATCTGTTTTTATTTTACGATCGTTTCAGTAGTAGCCTTCCTATGTGTTTTATTGTGATTTATCCATGGTTGATATGTTAAAAATCGATAGCTTTCGATGTTACGCTTGTCTATGGTGCATTATTACATCCAATGATATAATGCGAGGTTCGACGAAAAGAATGGCGAAAGAACAAATGTATTGTATCGGTATTATATCGGTTTCATGCGATCTCTTATAGATATTACATGATTTCTTTGGAATTATTACAACGAATTCGTGACAGTCCGATGAAAACGATGCAGAATTATTCAATTGCTGATACAGATCCATCAAGTCGATACCGTACATCGAACTGCACTTACATTCCCGACTGACATTCAAGGCTATTGTTAAACGTTCCCTCGGTTCTTCCACGTGAAAACAAATGGTAATAAATTGATACACATCGTGGCACGATGAAGCGAACAAACGTCACCGTCAACGACGTAACGCATAGCTTACGCGAATGTCTGAAAAAAAGGGGACAGAACACCGGCGAAGAAAACGAAAAATAAAGTGACAGAAAGAGAACGTGAAAATAAATGAACGGTGTAAATTAAATTTCACTTACAATGCTTTGTATACAATTAATTTAACCCGTTTACTGCAATGGGGCTCACCGATGACCGGCGCTATTGAATTCAATAAAATTTGATGTAACGTTTAAATTGCAATATTTATACATTTTCTAACATATTCCATTCTTAACACTAGAA
Organism: Cerceris rybyensis; assembly: GCA_910591515.1. Taxonomy (NCBI): domain Eukaryota; kingdom Metazoa; phylum Arthropoda; class Insecta; order Hymenoptera; family Crabronidae; genus Cerceris; species Cerceris rybyensis. The sequence goes on from OU342790.1 coordinate 16,988,176, forward strand.
CTACCGGCGTTAAATCTATTATATTTTAATATATTAAATACTTTAGAATATAAGTACTTTGGAACGAGGTGGAAAAATGATCGATTCGGTGATCTGTATTTTATAAGATCAACGTAGAATATTTGTCCTATGACTGTCTTATGAACTTGGAAAACGTGTGGAAAAAATTGTAAACCAGTCATTTTGACTTGCTTGGTAGTTCTAGTGTTAATTATTGGCGGCAAAAAAGTTAAAGGTCTCCTATACATTTATCTATCAGTGGCTTTAACGTTTCTGCTCTATAGAGATATGATTTTAACAGAAAAGGTTTCACTTCCGTAGAAATTACGAAACTACCAAAATACTGGTGACGTTTAATGTTAAAAATTGAAAGCAAACACCACAAAACGATACTATTATTTTTTTCTCACTATTTCATCTTTTCCCTTTCGGTCCATCGACCTAACCTGTTTTGAATTACCGCGTAAAAGTCTATCAACTTCCGGCGCTCTTGAAATCAAATCAGCAACAATTTCAAATAATTCCATACCATGAATCAAATCTTTAAAATCAAATCATCTAAATTACACTTAAACATTTCCAATTTATCGTTTCAAACAAACCAATCGATTCACGAATACCAAAAGGAAATATAAAATCCTCAAAACACCAGAGAAACTTCATGAAAATAAAGCTTCATCTCTTGCCCCAAAACTGGCGCGAAAACTGATACACATAGGCAATATAATTTCATTTAAAATGTTATATGGTTTACAAAGTTCCACAAATATTAAAAAAGAAACATTAATTCTATCAATTCTATTCTTCGCTACATAAAACATCAAAATTATCATTTTATTGGACTATCACCGTACATCACCGTATAAATGTAGAACGAACATGGAAAAGATAGAAAGAGAGACCGTAGAAGGCGTAGGAGTCTCAAACGAGACAGCCAGAAGCGACAATCCTCGATCGCTGATACCATCGACGTTCAATCGGCTTTCACGAGAGAGGTTCGGGAGCTTCTGGACACGGTAACCGGACCGTGACGAAACGAAGAGCATAATTAATTATCCGGTATGATCGACCGAAGTCTGCGAGAAGGAACAACTCACCGGGCGTAGCCGAGGTACGTTTCGTCGAACGTTGCAATAAAGTAAACAACTCCTTTGGTCGTTTCTACCTTCCCGCCGGGAAAGAAATTGAATCTGACGATCAATCTACGTCCTCTTAGGAACTGTCCAATTACGAAGGAAAGCACCGATAATTGAAGCACGGTGATAATGATAAATAAATAAATACACGGTGCGAGGATTGCGTATGTTGGAAAATGTAACGAACGTTGAGAATCGTGGTCGAAGATACGAAAGAATTTCTTGTTATTTCTTCTTCACGGATGAACATCGTAATAATTACGGTAGATTCGATATTTACGGTGTTATTTACAGCGGACTTGCGAATATAATTCGCTCTCGATTTTATTATATAATCGACGTTATTTTGTACTCTTTGTCGGTCAATTGCGCGCCTCATTTTTGAGGATTATTACCGTTGCCTCTGTTTCGTGTGTCTCGTTTGTTTGCGCTTTATGACAGGCCTGGTGAAATAATCCCGCTGTTTGCATGGAATTACTTGTAAACGATGAGACAAGAGCTCGGGAGATATGTATTGTAAATGGTTTGGATCGGAGTTATCGTTGGGGCGATTTAATTAATTATGGGGGAGAAAGTTTGAGACTTGCTTTTTCGTAATAGGATTTGGCAATTCTTGTAGATGATATATGGTTGTGATAATTAAATAAATAAAGAGAAATATGAGATTATGCGGTAATTCGAGGAGATTGCGGTTTTAATTGTGGGAGACTAGAAAGTGATTGTCATATGGTTCTTATATCTGATTAGGTATCGTTGTGAGTATTTTCCGCGAAGTAATTGATAATGGTTTCTCTTTTAATTTCTTCATTCTTTGCTTTATAGTTTTCTTTCAGAATTCGATACATTTTTTTTTCTTTGCCAATTTGGACCGATGTTTTTAATAATTTAAGAAAGGAATTTAAAGAGTGCAAATGAAGATTTCGACGTTACTTTTAATTATTATCGATACGTTGTTTTACAAGTAAGGAGCACTTTTTAGTAATGTGGAACAGGCTTTAAGACAACGATACTCAATGGAAAAAAAATCTAAATGTATACGATCATTAATCTGAACCGGTTGTGCTAATCATATTTTACGGAGTTTTAAAGAAGTGGATGTCCTTCGATTCTAGTTCGCGTCAAAAATAAACTAAATATTTAGCATGTAAATTGATACGAGTTGATTCAAATTTGTAACATTTTATATGTAAAGAAAACGAACAATACAAAGAAGCATCAATTTACAGTTATACAAATCTTCCCCTCTACATTTTTCCTACCAAAATTAATAAAACTCCAAAAACCTAGCTATTCACAACTCACAAAAATATAAAAGAAAGTCTCACATAATATTGAAAACAGTTAAACCATCTATCTATGATCTACTCCAAATACTCCACTTCTAAAACAACCCCCAACTCCACATCTTTCTTCTTCTTTTCCCACCAGAAAAAAAAACTACACAACACAAAACAACCTTTAACCAAACCATAAAAATATTAAACAAAAAACTGGACAATATATACATAATTTCCTATAAGAAACCCTCAAACAACTATAACTCCCCGAAAGGGTAGCAAGGGAAATCTTCCCCAACAATTCCCCCACGTCAACAATCAAATGGATCGTCACGAATTCGTCAATGACTCGAACATCATCCCTCAGCTTAATTTCCCTCCGGTTAGAATTCCTATGACCCTCGATAATCCACGAGTCGATATTAAACAACTTGCTCCACATCCATACATTAAACGCAAACGTTATCTTCGCAAATTTACCACTTAACGCGACATCTCCGCAAATCACTGCCCCATTGAGTATGCATAATCCCAAGAAAACTGAATACCCATTACCCTGTTTTCTTTCCCGACGCAGAAATAATCCACCCACACGTCGATAGCGCGCGAATATCGGCGAATGTCGTGACACAGTGGCAGGATGTACATGTCTGCGAATATTTGTGCGTGCCTGAGAATATTTGCGCGTGTCTGCGTGCGGGTGCACGCGCGTAATTGCGGAGAATGCCGGAGCAGGGCGTGGTAAAGCTGGTGGTTAACTATCCTCGGCAAGGCCGTGCGTGTTCCGGCTCCAAACTGTTAGCGACAAGTCCGGCCTGTTGGGTTCCAGTGTCGTGGAAAGGATGAGAGAAAGGGAGAGCGCCGCGGGAGGAAGGGATATTATGTCGTTATGCATAGATGCATGAATCTCGCTATATTGTTCGGTTGCGACATTATCGCGACTCCAAATGACCACGCTGACGGCCGAGGAACGTGCAATTTGTAATGGAAGATTGGGTTTTACGTGGCGCGAAATGGGGTTACAAAAGGCCACTGTATTTAACGAGACACTCGCTGGGAGTGGGACTTTTTTTTAATGTAAAAATCGTTGTATGTTATGTACTTTATGATAATCCGTAACGTTACTATTCGTTGGAATTTATTTTAAATGAATCTTCCTCCTGTAGGAGGATTATGGGGTATGGGGCGGTAACTTGGAAGGATTATACGTATGAAATTCGTGGATGAAATAACATTGTCTTTTTGTTTAGTTTTGCGGTACATGGAAGTACAATATTTGAAGTTTAACCGTTTGAATACCGGGAGGGTTTTAAAAAATGACTTCGAAAAAAGCCACTTTCGCGCTCTTGAGATTTTATTTCAAAATAAGCTAAAGTTGGTGTTTTATTTTATGTAGTGCATAACAAGAACAATCTTCTCGTGTTTGTATCCTAATTTGGAATTACTTTATATTGTAAAAGAGAAACCTGATGCATTCTTAACAAAATATCGTAACAAAGTCTTCCTTCAATTGTCAACATGGAAAAAATGTCCTGGGGTTTTTTGACACAAAAAATGAAGAGCGCGAAAGTGGCTCGTGGTACGCAAACGGTTAATTTAACTGTGAGAGGGGCGGGTTGAGTGTAAGACGGGGTGGGAATAGGAGATATGAAAAACTTTATATTAAATATTACGGCGATTAACATTAGAACTACCACCTAGAAGGTGGTCTAAATGAGTTGTTTCTCATTTTTTCTAAAAACTTTTTTTCATAGGAAAGCCATAGAATAGATATTGTACGTTTATCTTATAAAATATAAATTATTGGATTAGTCAGCCTTTTTCCACCTTTCGATTTCTCAGTTTCTAAAGTAGTTATTTTGATATTGAAATGTGATAGATTTAACACTAAACCTACCAAGCCGGTCAACATGACCGATACCCAATTTTTTCTAAAAATTCCCTCAATTGACATGGAAGCCATGCAACAAATATTCCACTTCTATCTTATAAAACATAAATTACTTAATTAATCATCGCCTTCATCTCTAGATTCTTCTCCTCCCAAAGCACTTATTCGCTATATTTAAATGTGAGTCGATATAACGTCGGTGGTTTTAGTGTTAACACCGGTAGTTCTAGTGTTAACAGACTTTCCTATAAAAGTAACGGCGACTCACATTACTATCCGAATTTTCATCCATTTCATTTCGCAACAGACAAAAAAGTGAAAGATTCCATAAGATCCACAATATCTATGTATATCCACGCAACTCATTGTATGCGTAATTTTATACACTTTTTATCAGATATCTAAATTTACAACTATACAACTTTCTACATCAGAAAATAAGACTGTTATCTCATTTTGGTTTGCTTTCCTCAATATTGACCAGAATAATTGACGATCATCTGACTTCTTTCACGTGAAAATGGAAGATAGAAATGTTTGAGAAGGAATTACAGAATGAACGTTCAGTCAAAGTATAACGCGATGTTTAGCCCACATTTGGCTATCATCGAATGAGAAAAAGAAGCTAACCACCTACGACGTTGCGTGAGCAGCGAATTCTGGCATCCAGACGCGTGTGGGTGCGTGTGCATGATTGCAGAGAATGCCTGAGTAGGGCGTGGTATAGCCACTGGTCAACTTTCCTCGACAAGGCCGTACGTGTTCTGGCACCAAACAGTCGGTAACACGTTTGTCCTTTCTGTTTGTATTATTGCGAACTTATGGGAGAAAGTGGCAAAAGGTCGCACGAGTTACAGAATTGTAACACTCTCGCTGCAATCGACAAACAAATGTACTCAATTTGGCCGAGTTTTCGAGGCTTGTGACAAATGAAAACTTTAATCCGACGTCTGATCCAATTGCAATATTGATCATTATCTGTATGTAATAAGACCTCGACGTGTAATTGGCAGCTCTTTTGTATCCCTTCAACTCGCAATATCGATATATTGCAAATTAACTCGAGCTCAACAGTGATCCAACGGGATAATTTGATATTTTGTAAATGACTTAACAAGAGATACAGTTTATGTAAAACTTGAGGAAAGAAATGTAGAAAATTACGATGTAATAATAAGGTCAAAACTTTCACTGTAATTTGCAAACGACGTACTAATTTGCATGCACTTACACAGTGGAATTGTCTTCGTCGTTTACGTGTAAGAATGTGTAGAACTTCAATTTGAGTTCATCACATTTCATCCAATTTATAGTGGAGATTTTTCATCGTGAGAAAATGCCAACAAGTACTCAATATCGTTTGAGTTCGATTCCAACGATAACTCGATATTTCCACGTTCTCCAAGCGCTTCAATTCGAGTAGTTCGAAATAGAAAAGTTAAGCAATAAGTAGTATAGGTGTGCACGAGAGTGCTCGAAGGCCCGATCTCGCGGCACTGTGAAATTGCCACGTTCGGGATTAAATGGCAAAGGGATACGTATGGCTTGGAGAGCAGGCTGATTGTGACTCAGCATCGAGCGGCCACCGTAATTGCACCGGCGTGTAATTGCACCGCGGGTCGTTTAACATTGCCGCCGCCAAGCGGTGTCAACTCTGAGCGTTCAATAACAACTTTGAAAACCCATATTAAATCTACGGATGCGTCGCCTCCAGCCACGACACTTCGTCTTACGTTAGAAAAAAAAGATCCTTTAACTTGAATAATCTTGCAAATTACAAGGAAATTCCACGGGATGTAACACTTTCCCGGTCTACTTTCTCGCGCTATTAACATTAGATTTACGGAACTCTGTCAAATTCCAATTTTTTTTTCAAAGCATTTTGCAAATTTGTAGAGAAGGAATACAGTAGATTATTCACGTGTATTTTATAATATAAAAATAATTTAACGAATTATCACCTTTGCTGCTTGATCCCTCTTTCTTCAAAATTGTTATTTAATATATTACAGTGTAACAGACTTCGCGTCTGTAAATCTAGTGTTAACACTAGAACTACCGGCGTTAAATTTATTATTTTTCGAAACATTAAAAAGTGTCTAGTTTTCTTTATGTTCGAAAAACTAAACCACGTCTCCTTCTTCAGTTAGAATAAACTTAGAAAACAGAGGAAGCAAAGAATCTAGTCATAGACTTATTGTTAGATATCTTTGGTAGACTAAACGTGATAAACTGTTTGATGCTTGACGCTCCGTCCGTGACGGTCACGGGATAAACTGTCAATGGGTTAACACTAGATTTACGTCTGCTAGATCTAACATATCTAAATATATTAAACAAGTGCTTCGAAGACAGATGGACCAAGTGGCAAATAATAAGAACGGTTAAGTAATTGGTGAATTGCAAGATAAGTGTGAAATATCTATTGTACTGCTTCTTTCTAAATTTGAAAATATTTTTAAAAATGTAGAAACTCGTCGATTTGATGGTCGCAGTAAATCTAGTGTTAAATAAATACTTTAGAAAACGAGGAGTCAAAAGGAGAAGATAATTAATTCCGTAACTTATATTTTATAAGATGGACGTACAATATCTACTCTATGGCTGTTCTATAAACATGAAAAGATTTTAGAAAAAATGAGGAACGAGTCATTTTAACAACTTTGGTAGTTCTAGTGTTAATTTCTGTAATGTCCTTCTGAAACTATTTCAATTTCTTTGATATTCAATGTATCTTTTTTCTCTCAATTCTTTGAGATTTGTTCAGTTGTGTAGAATTTGACAGCAATATTCCAATCGATGTTATTTTATTTATGACAATTACAGTTTCATAATAATATGATATAAGAGACTTCGAAGTGGTCGTTAAGAAAATGATTAATTTCTATAATGTCTTACATTCTTAAACTATTTCAATTTCTTTGATATTCAATGTATCTTTTTTCTCTCAATTCTCTGAGATTTGTTCAGTTGTGCAGGATTTGACAGCGATATTCCAATTGATGTTATTTTATTTATGACAATTACAGTTTCATAATAATATGATATAAGAGACTTCTAAGTGGTCGTTAAGAAAATGAAAATTGATGGATTCTATCAATTTCATGGATGAGACAGACATGAATAATTATTGACAATGGAAACTTCAGTCGAGGTTTGCAAACGCGACGGTCTAGACGCGATTTCCTCGTTTGTTCACTTCGCGGAGACAAAAGGAGAAGGAGAACGTCTCTCTTCGGGATGTTCCACGAGGAGAATTCAGGCATCTGTGCTCGTAATCGCTTCTGCTAACAGAGCGTTACATAATCGCATACGCCATCGGTTGTTTCAGCTGACAGTCTGATGTATGCGCACAACGCGTCCCGGCTTTTCGGAGCGTTTCCATGGGATTTGCGCGCGTTTCGAACAATTTACGTGACTCTCCTGTTTACTCACACGCCGATGATTAAGTCTTTACCGGCCGCCTGTATATCATTTCCAGACAATTCTATTTGATTTCGACAATTTTTCAGCACCATTTCACCGAAGATTTCATCTACACAACATAGCTTGCTTGCATGGATTAATTTTCTTCAATCACCTAAACATAAATCATTTAATCGTCCTTTCGAAAAATTTGAATTTCTATGTCACCTTTCCTCTTAGTATTGTGCAAGAGAAATATAATTTTTTTGAATTTTTTACTTACTTTTAAACCGCTCTCGTAATTATTGCCATATACAATTTCCAATTGTTTCCCAATAACACTAGAACTACCAAGCAAGTCGAAGCGACTGATTCTCACTTTTTCTCAAAAATTCTCCAATATTACAGGATAGCCGTAAATATTTAAATGGATCTTACAAAATACAGATTAGCAAATCGATCATCTTGGTTGCTATTTTTCCAAACTAATTACTTAATATATTAAAATACAATATAACGCTGGTAGCTCTAGTGTTACAAAAAAACGATAACTTAAGCAAGATATATCATTTACATTTACACTACTTTCTCCGATCTCGCCCTGTTAACTCTTTGGCCTACAATTTCTTTTCTGACTCAGCGTACAATGATTCCAAATGAATTTCTGAAATCAGAAGTTCTCACTGATTCCCGGTATTCCGTATAACTGAAAGTAATATTAATATTAATTAATACAATTAGTTATTAATTTAATTTAATCAGTAATATTAATATAATAGTATAGAATTAATGAAACCGTTTTACGACCGGCTGATATTTTCAATTTAATATTGGGTTGGAAAGAAAGTACTTTCGGTTTTCGCTGAGAGCTAGTATTACGTTTGTTCTGAATAACTTCTGACAATGTTTTGATGTTTTTCTTCTGACAATTTTCAATTGTCACTTTGGCTTAGCTTAGAAAAACAATTGTGCTTTATTTTGTTTGTAATTGTTTGCTTAGGGTGAAAACATGGAGTGTAAAAACGAAAATTTCCGACTTATTTTACTTTTTTATTTTTCGGAAGACAAAGGTTAGTTTGGAAGTGATCTCACGGCCATCATATAACCTTCATTTGACACCATAAGATTACCATTTATTTTGAATGGTAAAACTTTTATTAGCGATGATAGCCTAAAATCGCATTTGGTTCAGTTTTTTTATGATAAGAGCCAGAAGTGCTATAAAAGCGGAATGATGAATTTGTCAAAAAGATGACAAAAGGTCATAGAACAAAGGTCATTGAAAAAATTTATTGTTAAGAAAAACTGAGTTCCATTTCACACTACAAAACCGAAGTTACTTTCTTGCCAACCCAATAGATTATGAAATACTTCAAAATTTCCTGGTACATTTTCCGCGTCACGTGTGTCACACGTTGTTATAGGCTAAAGAGTTAACACACATGGACCAAAGATAAAGCATAATCATAAACCATGTATAATCGTATCCCGCATAACGATCACCTGCATTAGATTACGTTTGAGTTCATGCACAATTCCCTTTTATGATCTCTCCAGAATGCCACTTGCAATTGTGTTCAATTCTCGTCGATGATTATCGCCTACCCATTGAACATCAATTTCCAATCGTTATCATATTCTTGCTTCTATCACATCTCGACGAGCCTTATTCCTGATATCATTACCGAACGTGCTTATTCCCGACATTTTCGGGTAGATTTAAGCGGTAATAAATCATCTGCTAACATTACACACATCCTTCCAGGCAACCTGAGGCCAACGTTACCTCTCGAAGATTTATGGCTCGTTCTATCCACGTTGCAGGTTTACGAAAACAAAAAAAAGGGAGAAAGACTTAGTTGTTCGCACATCGAATAATTTACATTCACTGCAAAACTCGCGGCAAGCTGGAAGGTGCGGTTATATGGTCTTGTTTAACAAATTTCACTATCACCCAGGTAAACTATTACTTCGAGCATTCTTTCGCGAAGGCGCAAACGTTGGACAATGGAGCAGCTCTGTATTCAGCCGAATTACGAGAGCCTCGTTTCTTTCCCACCTTTCTATATTTCACTTGACATCGACAGCGAGGTTAATTGGTCCATTTATTCTCAGCCACGGTGATTTCTTTCTTTTTTTTCCTCTCGTTTCCCTCCCCCGATTAAAAGCTTGCGCAGAATGTCGAATGCTCGTAATGCGAAAGGTCACGCAAATGCGGATGTAAAGACCAGCGAGCAAAGTGGGAGCTGCAGATAAAAAGGCAAACTGGAGAACGAGTGGAGAACGGTGCACGCGTGCCGCGGTATTTTTTTTGTTCGCACCCTCGCGATCGGGAAAAATCAATTATAGACCGTGTCGTAATTTGTCATTTTACACGACTGCCAAAGGCTATAATCATATTTTTTCGATCGGAACTTTTCAAACTGACCTGACCTGATCTAGTTGTTATTCAATAGGTGTCTTGAATGCGGGGGTAGACTTTTTCTATTCAGCATTGGAATTTGTGTGGAAATGCTTAAGAATTTTTTAATTAAACAGGTTTAGTTATAGTATCGATTTCGGTTTATCGAAAATATTCAAGTAAAATTCATTACTCGCAGATTATTATAAATGATCAATGTATTTGAATAAATTATCATCATAGTTGAAATTCTAACTACGGTAAAATTAATATTGTGGAGTCTAAAAAAAAACAAAACAAAAAAATTTATTTGAATCTATTTTTTATTATACGACTAACGCGTGTTGCGAGCTGTGATGACATCTCAGGGAACCGCGTTAATATATAGATATATTTTAAGTCCTTTTACGGCGACGAAGGCGAGCTTCGTCAGCCGACGTATCAGACGTATGACGAAAATCAAACTGTAAGGACGTACGACGATATTATTAAATTAATTATTTTCAACAAATAATAGAGTGATCTAATTCAATCCACAATCATCCCTACCTGCGATTCTGATCCCACAATATTATATTTCAAATTACTTATTATAACCAGAGGAAAAATCAGGTTAAAAAGAATTTTCTTTAGCAAGACATTCCACTTAAACGATCGCTTTCGTCGTCAAACTTCTGCAATTCCATCCTGAAAGGATTACATTCCGAGCCCTCTTAAAATCTTCTCTGCATTAAAAACTTCCTCATTGATAACTCCGTTGAGAAAAAAAAAAATTACGACGTTACACGCATCCTCCATTTCCGCACGCGGATTCACGAAAGTGGCATTTCGCACGTGAGCGGTAGCTCGATGCAACGAACCGGATGCCGATCGCTCGTAACCGGCAAAAGTTTTCGTTTAATTGGGTTGTGGGAACGAACGGTTTACCTTCGTTCAGAGTTCACACGTGGAGACGTACCGGATCTGCGGGCACGAGGGAAAGAAGAATGAAAAAAAAAGTAACAACGACAGTGGCATCTCGAGCTCCTGTAATGATGATGGTCGACGATAATGATAACAAGCTTCTTCTTTTAAGGATGTGATTAACGATGATTTTTCTGACGGGTGTAGTTGCTGCAAATTCAGGTAAACCGGCGAGCATTTACTGAAATAATTATTTTAAATTGCCATTCTTCTCATTATCCTTTCGTGGGCGATAACTCGATGTTCATTGAGGTTGCAGCGTGTAACATGAAATTATTACGATGAGGGACGTTTAAAGATATCTTTCAGTATCTCTATAATTAAAAACTTTTATTTGACACGATCACATTACGATGATTTCGCGAATGAACAGCATGGATCGAAACAAATTAACGTTTAGAGATATCTTTCAGTATTTCTTTATTTAACACTTTATCGACCAGTATTTTTTTAACATCCTATTCACTTCTGATTGATCACTTGCCCGCAAATATTTCCCTGATACTGATATCTCTTCGAAAATTGCAAAGTTTCTTCACTGAGTCTTTCGCACAGTTAAACGGAATGATAAATAATAATTTATTAATTGCCGTAGCAATCAATTAATAAGTTAAAAGTCTAAAAGTGTTGGGCCGAAAAAGCCGATTAATCGGCTACCAGTCGGTAAAGTGTTAAAAATTTGTATTTGACACGATCACATTTTGGTGATTTCGTGAATAAGTAGTGTTGATAGAAACAAATTAGCGTTTAGAGATATCTTTTCGTATCGCTATAATTAAAAACTTTTGTTTGATACGTTCACATTTTGATGATTTCGCTAGTGAATAGCATTGATCGAAACAAATTAGCGTTTAGAGATAATTCTTCGTATCTCTATAATTGAAAATTTGTATTTAACAGGATCACATTTTGGTTATTTCGCGAATAAGTAGTGTTGATCAAAACAAATTAGCGTTTAGAGATATCTTTCAGTATCTCTATGATTAAAAACTTTTGTTTGACACGATCACATTTTGATGATTTCGCTAGTGAATAGCATTGATCGAAACAAATTAGCGTTTAGAGATAATTCTTAGTATCTCTATAATTGAAAATTTATATTTAACAGGATCACATTTTGGTGATTTCGCGAATAAGTAGTGTTGATCGAAACAAATTAGCGTTTAGAGATATCTTTCAGTATTTCTTTAATTAAAAATTTGTATTTGACACGATCACATTTTGATGACTTCGCGAATAAGTAGTGTTGATTGAAACAAATCAGCGTTTAGAGATATTTTTTAATATCTCTATAATTAAAAACTTTTGTTTGACACGATCACATTTTGATGATTTCGCGAGCGTATAGCATTGATCGAAACAAATCAGCGTTTTCAATGTGAAGAAGTTAACTTTATTTTAATCGGTATGCTTTCTCTGCGGATCATTAAGCTTTCTTTTATTGGTGCAACGTATTTAAAAGTAAACTGTAAAGTTAAATATAATTGATATGTTAACGGGTGCAATCTAATTACGCACTTTGTGGAAAAACGGAAAAATGATTTTTCTACGGTAGAAATACATTCCTACAAGGAAATTTCGTGTGGCTGAATGACTAAACGTGATGTCTTAATATATTTCTCTCTAACACATTCTTCGTACATATTTCACGTGGCAGGAAACGTGTTATCGCTGCAAAAACACGTTTATAAAAATTGCTACATTGTTTTTAAATTCCACCTTTGGAGGACTACGTCAAATAACAAAATCGCCATTGATTTATGAGCCATTTTCGAATAAAGTTTGCTTTTCAATGGGACGATGCTTCATTCGTCTTCGTCCCGATAAGCGATCCATCATCGATGAATCGTTTCGCACGTTAAAATTCCAGGATTCACGAAATGCAATGCGCAACGCTCGAATGATTTGACTTGTCGTGAAACAAGAACAACGAGGCCAACAATTTTTCCGGAATGAAAAACGGTACACTCGCGAGCGCGTCGTTTTTCATCGTTATTTGAATTGTCAGTACGTCCGACATTATGATTTGTCATGGACGATACAGACGGCTCGCGTGCTTTCGAAATGCCAGACAAATGTCAAACGCAACGTGCGTTCTTATACGAATTGATCGAGCATATCCGAAAGAATTCGATATTATCGATTTAGATCTGATTTTAGTGAGATCGTCTTTTGGAAGATGTGTGCGAAATGCATTATCATCGTTTCATTATTCAACTTCGTAAGATATTTTTTGTAACAGTCGATTGCTCGCTTGAACTTTAATTCAACTTCAATTTTGTGCAATTTAAAAAACGGCTAATAGTGTTTAGTTGAATTTAATATCCAATTAATTTACAGATAGAAGTGTTTTTGAAACGATTACCGATATTTTGCATTATTTTACAGATACGTCATTTCTGTGAATAGAATATATAATGCAAAGAGATTTATGTTCAATGATGAAAGGACTTTGAAAAACTTCCATTTGAATTTTTGAATCGACAATTGAAAATGTCCATCGCGTTAAGTGTAATTTTTCGCGAATGAATAATGTCCCTTCTTGTAAATAGCAGTAAATTAATTTGCAATAAATTTACCTCGAATATATTTCGCAAATCCAACGTTTATGAAATAAATGATAATAAACTTCGAGATTATATGCACTTTGAAATTCAACTCCGCTTAACCTTTTCCTTGGATCGTTGATTTGCCATATTCAACGGAATGGTACTGTTCGCAACCTTTGCATTGAAACGAGAATTCTCGCGCTCCTCTGAGTGACGTTCGATGCTGATAATGTCTGCCGTATAATCGTGCAGTTTTTTAAATACCGTAGAAAAATTAATGGATCAATCGTTCAGCAATGTTGAGAAGCACGCGACGGATCCGATCAATCGTAATGTCTCGCCGAACGAAATTGAAAACGTAGCCTTTAGCGACGATCGAGAGATACACGATAGTTTATTCAATATCTCATTATCATATTCAAATTAAACGCTACATACGTTCACGCGATTATCGTAATTAATAATTTACGCCGATCTCTCAATTGCCACTGAACAAAACTGGGGTCGTTAAAGTTTAGTTTAGTTTGAGCAACGTCATCCGAGCTTGAAAGCTCACACCTGATAACTCAAACTAAAAAGCTCAACCAAACTTTCCAAATTTCCTAAAAAAATGAGCTTTTGAGTAACTTTTTGCAAAATTTCAACAAATCCGAGTGAGCTTTTAGTTTGAGCAACGACATCTGAGCTTGCAAGCTCACACTTGATGTCTCAAACTAAAAAGCTCAAACAAAATTTCCTCCAAAAATGAGCTTTTGAGCAAGTTTTCGCAAAATTTCGACAAATCCGAGTGAGCTTTTAGTTTGAGCAATGAAATCTGAGCTTGCAAGCTCACACCTGAGGGCTCAAACTGAAAAGCTCAGTAACATTTTTCAAATTTCCTTTAAAAATACGAGCTTTTGAGCTATGAGCGTGCAAATATAGAGCTTTTGAGCAAATTTTTCGCAAATTTTCGACAAATCCGAGTGAGCTTTTTAGTTTGAGCATCGACATCTGAGCTTGCAAGCTCACACCTGATGGCTCAAACTGAAAAGCTCAAACAAAACTTCCAAATTTCCTCCAAAAATGAGCTTTTGAGCAACTTTTCGCAAATTTTCGACAAATCCGAGTGAGCTTTTTAGTTTGAGCATCGACATCTGAGCTTGCAAGCTCACACCTGATGGCTCAAACTGAAAAGCTCAGTAAAATTTTTCAAATTTCCTCCAAAAATACGAGCTTTTGAGTTATGAGCGTGTTAATATAGAGCTTTTGAGCAAATTTTTCACAACATTTCGACAAATCCGAGTGAGCTTTTAGTTTGAGCAACGACATTTGAGCTTGCAAGCTCACATCTGCTGGTTCAAACTGAAAAGCTCAGTAACATTTTTCAAATTTCCTCCAAAAATACGAGCTTTTGAGCAAAGGGATGAGCAGAACTGGAAGGGACAGGCAGGACTTGATGGGATAGGCAGGATTGTTTGGAGGAACGTGCGAGGTTGAAAGGAACGGGCAGTGCTGAAAGGGACATTATTAAGTTTATTCGCATTGGAGACTAAGAAGAAAAGTTTGGGAACTGATATTCTCCAATTTTAATGTTTCCTTGATTTTTCAACCTCTTATCGATAGTTCCCCGATATTTACTCCACCATTATTTGTAACAACACTGAATAAAAGAAAAGTTTTAAACGTTTTCTTGCTGTTTCATTGATGACAAAATGAATATTGTGTTCAAACTACCTAAAACGGCAGGACATTCTTTAAACATTTTTAAATTATTCACAATAAACATTCCTTTTATCATTTGTCACAATAAGCTTGAAAAAAAGTGGGAGAAAATGTTCAGTATGCATAGCTCCTTACATGAATGATCATTGAATAAATCTCAGTTGCTTCAGAAATAAAAATGCAGTTCTATTCGATAGAGATTCATCAAAAGGAAAATTAAAAAAGAAAGTAAATATCACGAACGAAGAAGTGTCATAAACGTCGTATTTACGATCGCCGGCAGAGGCGTAGCAAAACGACCGAAGATAACTCACTTAAGACACCGTTTTTGCCCCTCGTCGAATCTCTCTATTCCTACTTCTGTTCAAAGTGTTTACCAGAAAATGAAGTCTCCTTTGAGAAGACGCACATTCAATCGTCCTTCCAGCAATAAATCTTCCTTTGGCCTTCTCGGTCAAAGAACGTTGCCTTTAGAAGAAAATAACGAATTCCTCAAGCCTCAGTAATATTTTCAATGAACTTGAAATTAGGCTCACTGCTAAATTTCACATAACGGTTGGCTAAAGAACAAAGGTTATTCGAGCGTAGCTTCGTTTTATGCTACCGTTTCTTTTTTCGTCCACATTTAAATCCTTTTCTCGTTTCCTTGTTTTTTTCTTACGAAACTCCGTATCCTTTTAAGTACGACTAACGGTTTCGTATTCTGATTTTATCTAATCCTTGCACTAAGTAAATTCTATACGATGCTAAATATAACTCCAAAATACCAAACAAATTTATCGCCGATTTTTTTTTTCACTGACAGAAGATGTTTGTAGACACTCTACCGTGTCGTATCTTTATCAAAGCAAAGTGTCTTCATTCACGAAGTCATTTACGGACAAGTTCTTTGGCAAATATTGATGCGGCAATTCATAAACGCGAAACGTTTTTTTCTTTCCTTTCCTAACTGTAAAATTACACCATTCACTTTCATCGGAACGATTTGAACCTCCACCTTACAATTTCATCGCGGCATTCGGTCTGTTAAAGGCATCCTTGCGCGGTTTTATTTGCGCGCGCTTCTTTCTGCCTTTCATTTCCTTCTCGTTTCAACGATAGCACTCTCGCGGCAGGATCCGGGTGAAAGGAGTCGTTTCGTGCTGGCGCAGGACTTCGTGCAGAAAGGACGTTCGATTCTTACCTATAGAAATATTCAAATTGACAGACGGGAGGAACGACAATGTTGAGCACAATTTCAAGTTAAACGATTTCATTTTATTTTACACTTTCTTCTTTGCTTGCCTCGAATGGAGGTGATGGTTTAGTACTTTTAATGTCTTTGATAAAAATCTGCTTCTGCTATTCCGGAGAAACTTATTAAGCGAACAGTGTAGATTTAACTTTTTTTTCATTCCTGGGTAGAAGAAATATTTATAAACTGCCTCAGCATAATAATAACTTCACTAATGATTCGACGATTATCTTTTTTCATCAGACATTCCACCTGTTTATTGGGTACTGCAATGTTGCGTTGGAAATTGCAATTTGTTAGACGAAAATCTATACTCACCGTCAATTTCATTTGGTATTAACTGGCTTCTATGACGTCTTGCAACATTATTGGGATAAATTGTTAACATCTATCATGTCATACGTTTCGTAATGTTGACAATTATAAAGATTTATACACCGTAAGATAGCTTCTAAAAAAAAATCTGCAAATTATGGTGCGCGTGCTTTTCTTCTACCGTAATATTCAATGGTACTTGAAATGTGGTAACGTTATTTTTAAATCGCAAATTTTCCGCGTTCTTTTACACTTCCTTTGGCATTGTAACTGTGCTATGAATTCGACAATGAAGCGTGATTTGTAAAAAGAATTTCATGGCGTCTTTGAACGTATGTCTAACGTTGAATTCTCTTCAATAAAAACGCAAGAGATTCGTGGTAGAAAAAAAAATAATCGATCCATCGCAGAATTTAGCACGTCTGTAACAAATCGTCACGGACAAACGACGGGGTTATTGATCCCCGATGAAATGAATTCAACAATATAGCGAATTGAATCGTGATACTTTTGAATAGATTATTTCTTTCTTCGTAAGACGATTCGATATGATATGAAGGCTCAAAGAACGTCGATGAGAAAATCCTTCGAGCGTGTCGATTTTATGTAATTAAATTTGCAATTTTGTCTGGCGAGAAATGCTGTGCGAGGAAAGAGAGAGTCGATGTTGTACCGTCAATATTAAATATCTTTAACTTGTTCTTAAGCTTTTAGAAATTGCAAAAGGAAAGAGAAAGAACGACGCATACGAATGATACGTTAAAAAGTAGTACGAGTCAGACATTTCGTAAAATGTTGCCGAGAGATAATGATTTTAAATAATCCCCGAACGATGAAATATATCAGTGAAATCTGAACGTTTATAATGTAGAAAATCCATCGAGGGAAAATTAGAACGCGATTGAAATCGTTCGATTCTTCTTCCGCAATACCGCGAAACAGTTTAACATCTTTTGCTTTCGCAAATCCGCTTAATACATATTCGCGCACACTTCCAAAGTGTGTCTTCATATACGTAGAAGCGAGAAAGTCGCGCTCTGCATGGACGATAATGGTGTCGTAAATCTGATCTGCGAATACCAGAGTATATCTGTATGAATTGTAACTTTTAAAGCCTTTCAGTCATCGACGACCATGAACTGTAATATTCGCGATAAATATCAAAATCCCCGTCGATTAAATTACCACTGACAAATTTCTCTTCTCTGAGTCAACGCCATACATTTATAATTTTAAATGTTATTCAGATCACGACAAACATTAAACGATATTTCGAGAAACATGAAAATATTCATTAAATTTACCATAGTTCCTTTGCAAATTTTTATAACAAATTCGCAACGTTACATTTACGAAATCCAGATATTCAAATTGCGCCTCGCGTCCGCGCGAAAGAAACGAGGCAATTAAAGGTGTTTAATCAGCTGTGACCCTCGAGAATTCCAACTACACCGTAATTTCGCGATCCAAAAGCCTCTTCCAAATAATTTCTTTTACACTCCTCATTTTCTTACTTAGCAGTCTACAATGATTTGTTTCAACAATATATGTAGTGTCAGAAATTTGTAAACATTTAGCATAGGATATAGAATAATGTGACTTCACGGCGACGAATAAACGAAAGTACGAATACCGTCGATTTGAGAGAAAACGGTGCCTAACGGAAACCATCCGTGGCTGGTAGACACAGGAATTCTTGGGGGTGAGACCCAGCGGTCGAAGTGCAGGCGCATTTAGGTAAGAGTACCGTTTTTCCCTCGAGTGACGATATTAACAGATAGAAAAAGAAAGAGATGAAAAACGTCTGAAAGAGAGAGACTTTTGAACGAAACACATAGAATTCAACAGAAACAAGAAGTCCCTTGGTTACGGTGTAAGGGAACAGTGTCGCTCCTCGAGTCGAAAATTTCAGCCCAAAATCCTCCTAAATTACCAAATAACTTAGGATATTTAGGCTGAATATGGAAAAATATGTTACATATAAAAAAATGCAAATTTTAATTCCACAATCACCCTAAACTTGTTCATTTTTGCCAGTTTTGCCTAGTTGAGGATCAATTTAGGCTTCATACAACCCGAAATAATCCTCAGCATTCTTATTTAGAAAATTAATCTAAGCCCAATATTATTCTATAATGAGGAGGTTTAGAATTGGATTGGAATTGGAGTGATTTTAGGAGATTTAGAATTTATATGGAATATAATGATAATTTAATTCCTACTTGCTCGTGAAAGCCCTCCACGATGTAGCTCCTGGAAACGTGAGATCGACGAATGAAAATCGAAAAGAAAACATTTCTTTCGTCGTTTCCATGACAATATAACAATTATGGTTTTTTTCGGCAGTCACACATTAAAATCGAAAATGACGTCAGAACGAGGGATGTCTGTATCCATCGGGCGAATCGGAACAAACTACTTGTCAAGTGACTTCTTTGTTCTGTTGAATGGTAAACATAAAGTGATTTTAGTTAAAGTGCGGTTAGTTCTAAAATGGGAAACGAGGATGAAATTCACGCATGGACATTACTTTTGACCATCATCTATTTAGCAAACTTCGTTTATTATTTAACACATTGACTGCCATGTGGATCACCAGCGACAAAGTTTTAAATTGAAATATTTATGAATTTTCAATATTGACATTAAAAAGATAAAGGTCTACCGAATATCTATCTATCTGTATCTTTGAAGTTTCTGCTTTAAAAAGATGCGAATTTAATAGAAAAAGTTTCACTTCAGTAGATATGATAAAACAAGCCAAATACCGGTGGTATTCACTTGTTAATCAACTATCGACTCTGTCAAATAATTTAATCTTCAATTTTTTTAATTTATCAAGCGCGATGTTTACAATAGTAAATTCCATATCGTGTAAAAAGCAGAGCAAGAATAATTTGTCTTTGGAAATTCTCAAAATGGAGTAACTCTAACACGTAAATTAAATTTTTAAATTTCTTGCACGCTATAGAAAATAATCTTCCAACGGATTACCTTAAAAATAATTATTTTCTAAAATTACTTTAACACATATAATTTCTACAATTCGTGGGATTCCCCGGAATTGTAAACTCCATGGCATCGGACCATACACTATGTACTTTTATGTAGGCGTGGTCTATGGTTTTTTACACAGAACATTACGATGCGATGGTGTTAATTTTGCCATTCTAATTTTAAACTTCAAATAAATACGATTCGCAAAATTGTAATAAAGTTACTTGATAGATATACTTAATCCTACATTTATAATTGTTATTGGAAGAAAGAAATAGCTTTCTTTGATACGATCACTTGAGAATTTAGACGAAGCGTAAACTCGTTTTCACTTCGCAATGGAGTTCTCAATAAATCGATGCTATCAAGGAATTATTAATACGCGACAGGATTAATGTTTCTGCGAGAGTCGCACCATTACAGACGATTAGGGATCTTGAAATTACAGTAGACGAAGCATTGCCCAACCGATGGAGACGTAATGCTCACCTTGCACTGTCTAGGATTACCTAGTCGATTTCGACCGCTGTCTGCCATGAAATCGCGGTGTCGACTTTTACGCGTTTCTTTTTCATCTCGTATCCGTCACGAGCTGCCTGAAGGATTATGGGGACAGGCTTTGCCGGTGCTTGCAACCAACGAGCGTGATTTCGATGCGTGTAAAGCGAGAGGCACTTAATATCAGTTTTATTCTGTAGCTGTGTGTGTTGTTTGCATTGAACAATCATACGGATTTATTCTGTGAATTTTTACATTACTCTGTAAAATATGAGAAATTTTTGAATACTTTGTCGAATATCAAAAGTTGGAAATTTTATGCTTTTGCACGTTTGGCGTCTGGTTTGTGAGAATTTTTATTTGCTGTGTTATGGAAAGCTTTTATTTATTTTTATTTACTTATTTGTAAATGTAATTTGTTTAGAAACAGAGAAAATTAAAGGAATTGAAGGGAAAATGTCTACTTACATTTTTGTTCTTTCTATCGCTGACAGGCTTTGATATATTTTAATTAATAAATGTTGGGGTACAGAGAAACTCCTTGTGATATTCTATAAATCTCTTTTGGTTTGAGAAATATGTCTCGTAGCTCCTTCATTGTTTATGCAAAAATTACTTTACGAAATTGGAACTAATTAGTAATAGTTTTTTTATTGAAATTAATGAGTAACAGTTTTTTCATGGAAATTGAAATTAGTAATAGTTTCTGACATGGAAGCAGTCTCTCCTAACATATCGAAATAAAGTATTTTTTTCGCTCAACAGGAAAGACTTTTACCCGCTTTAAATAACAAACAATAAAACTGATGTTAAGTCTTTCCGTATTATTCCCACGAAAAATTTACTTTGGTAATAAGGAAAAAACGATTTAATCATGTTATCAGTCGGATAAGGATTAAAAATAACAAACAGTTTGGTCGAAGCTACGAAAAAAATACTTTTCTCGAATTTTGGTAAGAGAACGAAATCAGAGTATACACGAGACACAATCCGTGATCATTTTGCGACAGGTATTACATGGTCCACAATCTCCGGAATATCTTTATAATTTTTCATAATGCATCGAGCTTCAAGAAAACGGTACACTGGTGAAATTTTTATCGGGTTTGCCATTCCTCGTTACGCTTGTCACATCGCTTATCTAATCTAATCTCCGAGAACATATCATTAAAGTTACTTCGCTGTTATTTTTATTTAAAATTTTGCAAATATGTATAAATCACGCAACACCAAAAATACCGTAGGACTTCGTTCCCCAAATAATCAAAAAGAATGAAAGTCCTGCGATAACGGACAATAAACATACAACTAATTCCACAGTGACACATTTAGCTAAAATTAGATTACAAAAAAAAATCAAGAAAGACGTCTGAAAAGATAAGAAGCTTAGAACGATCAAAAGCATCTATCTACACGCCAATGAACATCCGGGGAGAAAGATACATCAATTAATTACAAGTGCAATCTTCGTCAATCGATAGATGCAGCATATTGCAAAACTCAGCAAGACATACGACGTGTGTAATCGAAATTAAAGAATTATTATTCGTTAAATAAAAACATCTTGATCTAAAGGAATTCTTGAACTCTTTATCCATCTTCTGATCTTAAATTCCCTATATTTGAATAACATGTTTAATATTAATCATTTATATCCGACAATTAGAAAAATAATTAATCTTCATGTGTTACAATACACTTAATTCAACATATTGAATCTAATGAAAGAGGAGATAAGGAATGAGAAAAAAAATTAGATAATTAAAAAGCAACGGCTCCAAGGAGATGAGAGGAAGTGGTAGAAATGGCACGTATCACGTAAATCACCGACGTAAATCGCAACCAAGCGTCGTTCATCTGTGAAATCGACACAGCCTCCTGCGCGATTCCTTGATCGTATTTTCTATCTCCCCCTAGCGCTTTATCCTCTCGTAGAGAGGAATATCGGTGAAGGTTCGACCCGATATTGCTCCCGGAATCTAGTGACGGTTATGTGAATCGAGAAGATCGTTTCAAAGACGTCTCGCGAGACGCGAAAGTGGAGGTGCAGAACTCTGAAAGCCGCAAGAAGCCTCAGGAAGGAATACGAAAAAAAAATGCCAGGGGGTTGCGCGAGTATGCTCGAAGCCATTGTAAATCTTCGTTCCATGTCCCGAACCAACCGCATTTTATGCGGCTGTAATGCCTCGTATATCGGATAACCATACCTCGGTTCGTTGCGAAATGAAGATCTATATACGTAATACGTGTGCACGATCGACATCATGGCTTCTTCGCGTAATCGAACATCTTTTACTTCGTTTTGCCTTCTCTCTAGTTTGTCTTCGAGATATTTTCTCCATTAGCTTCTCCAACTATTTTTGCGGAATGTTAAATAACTTTTGCATTTTTTGCACTATTTTGTTTTACTAATATTTGTATATTTATTAGAGTACGGGTACTCTCTTACAACACGGTATCCTATAACACGATATATTGCGAAAATCTTTGTGCAACGTCGTACTTCTATATCACTGGATAGCATAATTTTTATTAAAGATACTTAAAAACTAAATTACTTTAAAACAATGGCGGCAAGATATAATGAACGGTAGTGGCTGTCAATGAGAGTATATAAATAAATTATGACTTACATATTTATAACGAAAAACTATAGCTGTTTCAGAGACATGGAATTTAACACTAGATTTACCAAGCCAGTCATAATGACTGGTACACAATTTTTTCCAAAAATTCTACGAGTTTATGAGAGAGCCGTAGAGTAAATATTCTTCGTCCATTGTATAAAACATAAATTACCGAATCTATCACTTGTTCCACATTCTAATTTTCCTTGCTTTAAGATACATATTTAACATATTTAAATATAATAGCTTTCATACTGGTAAATCTAGTGTTAAAAAGAAATATTTGCTTTTATTAAATTTTCGGAAGCGTAACTCCACTTTTTATACTAGCTTTGGGGCTCGTATGACACGGTTTCCCATCCCGAGTCGAAAAGTCCAGCGTAAAAAGAAACTTCAAATCCTAGATTCTTTTGATTTCTCATTTGCTGCTTAATTGTGTATACCATTTTGAACCTCAAAATCCTCAACTATTGTGTCTACGCGCCTCAAAGTCCTGTAAATATGATTTTTAGGAGTTATATGGATTGATCAGGTAAAGTTTTTATTCCAATTTAATCTGACATCCCCTAAAAATATTTCAGAAATTCCAAGTCTGTCGACTCATTTTCTAAAAATAGGGCTTTCACGAGCAAGTAGGAATTAAATTATCATTTTATTCCATATAGATTCTAAATCTGCTAAAATCACTCCAATTCCAATCCAATTCTAAAACTCCTCATTATAGAATGTATGGCTTCATATTGGGCTTAGATTAATTTTCTAAATAAGAATGCTTAGGATTATTTTGGGCTGTATGAAGTCTAAATTGCTCCTAAACTAGGAAAAACTGTCAAAAATGAACAAGTTTAGGGCGATTATGGAATTAAAATTTGCATTCTTTTATATGTAACATATTTTTCCATATTCAGTCTAAATAGCCTAAGTTATTTGGTAATTTAGGAGGATTTTGGGCTGAAATTTTTGACTCGGGATGGCACGGCATTTTCTAGAAACCTATATTACGTGTTATAGGGTTACCTGTATTTTGATCTTCTGGATTCCTCTTTATCCTGATGCAATTTCAGACTTCTTCGGTTAGTTTGTCAATTTGCGCTTTCACATTATATCTTTTATATAATGTAAATTATTCGTCTTGTTTATATATTTTTTTTTTTGAGATTCTGTGATATTGTCGATTTCATTGGAACTCGGTATATATTTCTCTTCTTTCCTTTTACTCTCACCTCTTCTTAACACTGGAGGCTTCGACCTGAATCGGTTGGGAGAAATTGTGCCTCAGGCGAGGGCGGATTCTCGATGCTTACCCGTAACCTGCCTTCCTTTATATCATCGCTCGTTTTTCTTCTTTTTATCACCGATCAATTTTTACTTGGGCTCATTTTCGTGGTTACGCCCTCGCGCCGTATTGACAGCCGTTTGACAGCGCTTTCTGTGTGTGATTGCATCGAGAATTAATTAGTTTCGCGTCACGAAAATAAATTGCCCCGCATTCTGTGTCTGCCTCTTTCAAACGACAGTACGTGTAATCTCGAGATTCCGAACGGTTTTATGATAAGAAATAAACGAGTTGCGACGTCGACGAAGAGCGTTCGATTATTGGAGGGATTTTGCCCCAAGTGTTGCGAAAGTGAAACAATTTTTTTTCAAACTCGACAAAGATCGACCGATTTGCGCACTGACTTCGCTCGGTTGCCCAACATTTTTAATTATCTACTCTAACAGGAAAGTTTCTGGCGTTCGGCCGGAACGAGTGAAATTAAGTTTAAGTTGTTGGTATACTGTTTCAAGCTGTTCATAAAAACTTTTGACAATAAATCTTTCCACATAAAGAATTTCATATAGATTATAAATTTAGATTTTTAATTGTTCCCATAGCGTTGCATTTCCAAACTTTACAGATACAAAAATTACAGTTATTTGACATCAATATAAAAGCTTTTTATATTTTTTACAAAAATTAAACTACGACAAGTATTAATTGCTTTTTTTTCTTATATATTTCCACCACAATCGATGCGATTTCTCAATTTTCATTAAAGTTTTTAGATAATTTTTAGAAAATCACGACTGTTCGAATGTATTTCATGGCAGAATTCTTTTCAGAAATACTTTACGTAACTTCTTTTCTCCTATAAAGACATGAATCAAAGACACAAATTTGATGACGTTCAAACCCCATGAGTTGTCCCGTCTACGATTATCTCTTCTCCGAAGTCTCGATTTGACAAACCCGTGGGTGTTTAGTTATTCTGTACGTAGCTAGGCGAGTCTGTTTAAGCTTCTGCTCTTCTTTTTTCCACAGCTTTGGTTGCTTTCCTTCCGCCCCGGCGCGAATCACGAATTCTCGTGATCGCAATACGTGCGCTTTCTCGCTTTAAACATCGGACACGCAAAATCGTGAGAATGTACACCGCGGGATCTGACTTGCAAATACGAGAGAGGCGCGTGTCGAGCCGTTGCTCCTGCAATTTCATACGTTTCCTTCTAATGGCTGGAATTTCGATGAGAAAACGATTGCCTCAGAATTGTAAGTTGTTTGTAAATCTCGCTTATTTTCAACAGTCTCTTCACGTCGTTTCCGCACTTATTTTTTGTCATTTTCTATTACATTTCTATAATCCATTGCCAGTATATCTCAACACGGCGAAGTGATATTTCTTTTTATTACTATCGTTAAAGTTACCTTCGCCATCACTGTTCTGATGTTCTTTATAGAAATGAAAAAAACTAAAATAGGTCAATGGAACTTCAAAGATATAAAAGCCAAAGCTAAAAGATATAAATATTTCATTCATAGGATTTTGCATTAAAATGTTATAATTGAGATTCTATTAATTAAACATAATTCGTGGAATGTTCATTCGTATTTATTTTATACCTGTCAGAATTTATGATAAGGATCACAGATCGGAGGCAAAACCATTTTCGATAATGATGTGCGTTTAACGAGTTAATGAAAACGTTGCCATTAGAATTTCTGCCGTTTCGTGTGGCTTTAAAAGTCACGGCCATCCCAAAGTCCTTTCGCTTTTCACGCGAAGAGACTTAACTGCGTTCTGCCGGTCAATCATCACCTCGAGTTAATGACAGTTTACCGATAATAAAAGATCATTATTCTTTTCGACACTGACGGTTCTTGTGTACAGAACATTACGTGCATTTGTCTCAGATTCAGAAGATCAAATATAAAAATTGACGTGGAATAAAATGAATAACATTAATCCTTCGCAGGATTCAATATACGATCGGATAATTGAGTTTTTTTTTCTCTGGACCTTAAATTACAGCATTTAAGGTTCACGTCGTATACATGGTGCAAGTCATCGCTGAATTTTCTCTAATTTAGATCAATGATCGGGGATTTGGTATCTAAATCCTCCTCAATTGACAGAATCTTTAATTAACCCCGATAAATAATCACATTCCGATAAAATGAACTGTGAAACAACTCTGGCAAATTAAAACAGAGAAATCGAGATCGATTGTACTTTTACGCATAATTACCAAAGCCTGTCAACAAAAGAAGAGTACATTTCTTCCTGTTAATTTTTTCTCCTCCAAGTGCAATCAGTGTCTCAATATGTGCCACATGCGTCAACACAAAGTTTACTGAACAAATGAAATTATCGATTCCGAAATTGCAAGTTGTATTACAAATTTCTTCTCGCGCATTCAAAGAAGGACGTAAAAGATCGACGAGCAAACAAGGATGAAATTAAAATGTGCTGATCGTCAGACAAGCGAGTCAAATATTTAACAAAACAACATAAATGTAATTCGTCCACGAATATACAGGTATTTTTTCAACTGCCGATAATCGAGGATTCAATCGATGCCGATTTCCTTTCTTCCATCCACGATTGCCTTTTCACTAGAGGCCACTTTAAGGTGCGTTCTGACACTCAAGAAGGGTAATAAAATAAATCGCAATCTGTATTCCCGTCGTACGTACTTACGACGGAAGATTTGCGCAAACGATTTATTTTCAAAGGTGTAAAAATAATTTCTAATCCGCGTCATGTTTGCACGTTAACGTCGTTGTATGAACGGCGGCTTATTGACGTTGTACAACGAAATCATTCCATAAATCATTTCCACGATTGACTTAACGTGCAGAACTTGGTAATTAAAAGCATCGACTAAGCCACTTTCTAATCACCAGTCCAGTGCGACAAGACCGGTGTGTATAAATCTTACTGCAACCTGTTAAAGCTGATAAAATTAATGCTTTTAACGTCCATGAAAAATCTACCGATCGTATTTTTAAATTTTATACGGAACTATCGATCAACGATCGGTATACGATCGATCGTGCAATGATCACGGTCTATTGCCAGTATCGAGAACATTCGTGATTTTTTCCGCATTTAAACTTGTAACATATTTGTATTCGAGTTTTCCAATTCGTTTGCAATTTAACGCTTTAATTTCCGCGCCACTGGAGAATTCTTTGATCAGAAATCTCCTACAATTAGCGTTATTACATAATTGAATTATACAAAATTGCAGACTAACAGATAATTTTACCACATTACGAACCAGTTGCTTTATTTTCAACCGTGCTCAGTAGCAATTTTCAGCTTTACTTTATCATGCATCAAATATCTCTATGTTAATTAATTACTTATATTCAGCTGTTTTAAATTATCCTTCCAAGTTACAATTGTATTTTCGCATAGATATAAAATCAATGATATCTCATTACCATCCTAGTGAATATAAAATGCGCGATTGCGTCATAATTCATTCGCAATGCTTAAATGATTAAAATCATTTCAATTCTCTGTGTCAATAACTTAATATAAGAAGGCATTAATTTCTACATTTCGCTTAAATATACTTCACCATCGGAATGCATCACTCATGATCGTCGTCGGATTTAATGTGTTGCATGACGCTTAACATCGTCTCCTTTTTGCACCAGTCGATCCACTCGAACGATGCAAAAACGAGTCGTTCGTTGAATAAGGAGAAATCCTAGCAGCCGCTAGATTTTCCCGATAATCCGATATCTAGACATTTCCAATTCAAATTTCCCATTACCGTTGAGTTTCGACCGAATGCCTCGTACAGTGTGATAGAATTATTTATTAGGACAATGGCCATTCGTGTCTCGTTGCAACCTGTCGATGCAGAAATAATTCACACCTCCTTGACCATCGAACGTACCAAATCAGTTCTTTTTCCATGCCCAGTTGGATAAAACCGTCGTCGTAAATCTCGCGGCGGGTCCTGCTGTCGCGGATATAATCTCTCTCGGTTAGTTGCCTTCATCGATGCATTTTTATCACACTTACAGTACGCGTTTAATGGGACAAAATCGAACGGCATAAATCTCCTGTCGATTCGAAGGATAATCTATGACCCCGTGCCCGAATATATCGGGATATTTTTCCGACGAAGTGCTTTCTTTTTCGATGTGGGATTAAGACGCGAATATTTGGTAGGGATCACGAGAAAAATAAGTTGTTAAAAATTTTTTTTAGGTAAAAGAATACCTACGCGACAATAAGCATAATCGTGTTGCTGTTCATGGTCCATGCATGATAGGTATCTCTTGAAATATATGGTTTTACGATGCACTTGGAAATCTTGATATATTTGTGGAAATAACATCTGTAAGTATTTTTAGCGAAGAGTCAAATTTTAACGGTAAGTAAGATGAAAAGAAATAGAAGATTCATTTTGTTTGTCTCCTTTAGAAGAGGCTGAAAGCTTCAAGTATTAAAAGTGTCTGCCAAGCATTAATTTTTCCCTGTTCTTCGACGATATTTACTTACACTAATTCACAAAAAGAGTGTCTGTTAACACTTGCCAACCAAACGCACATATTTCACATCCCTATAATATTTCTTACATGATTAAATCCATGCAATGAAAATCCCCAATCCCTATCCATAATCCTATCAAAGAAAAATTCTAAAACCACCACTTCCTATTGGCAATTTCCTATGAAAATTTCAATAAAAAAAGAAAGATATTAATTTCTCCGACCTTTCGCTCAGCAAAAAGAAATCTCAGCCGAAGCTGCCGTTGCACACGTAATTCCTGAGCAAGTGAAAGGTCTCGAGGAGGACGAGCAACTTGTCCCTCGTAAAAGTTGATTCTCCGCTCTCGAATTACCCCTAACGGACCTTTCCACGACGTCGAAACAGGATCGAAAGAATGTTGTCGATCGTCTTCTAAATCGATCACCCTATCCTGATCCACTGAAAATGAAAAATTCTCAAATATAGTCGTACGCTCGTACGCACGGAAAAGCGGCCGCGGGCCGTTGGAATGCCGGGCTGTAAAAAGTCCTTGGCGGGGAGTATAATTAATGGGGGAAAAAATTCGCGGCAACTTTCAATCGCTTCTAGGCGACCGGGGCTGCTCGAATCTCGTAGAAAACTTTTTTTTCTTCTTCCCTATTTCCCTCGTCGGTCTGGCGAGCGTAATGCCGCATAATTCAGCCGCGTGTCGCTCGTGATTGCGTATACACGTTGTTCCTTGTCACGTGGACACGTGGTTCTTTTCATGTAAATTGTATGTCTTTCGACGCTCGCAACGTGCTCTCTGCACGGATTTGTTCCTTTTTCTATCCGCGCAACGGCAGTTCCGATGGCGTGCCGGTAGACGAGTATAAATGCACTGTAAGTGTCGTGCGAAAGATTGATACGTCCAGCGAGGAATTGATCGATAAGCCGCCTGATTACAGATATCACCCTTCTAAAGTCCGATCGAAAGGCGGCATAGTGAAAGCTCCCGATCGAACGATGAAAAATTGACTCCGTTAGCGACTCTGTTCGTGCTGGGTTTAACTTCCGTTTCGAAAAGGTTACGAGCCACCTTTCGACAGTTTTTTTTTTTTAGTGAAACGAAAATATAGTGAATGATAGTTATTTTTTGTTTTTTTCTCATCTTTAGTATTGATTGTTTCTATCGTTTTATATGCGGTCCGAATCATCGAGACTGAGATACACGTATCACGTGAGAAATACTTAGAGATTTGAGCTGAGATTTCCTGATTTTATGGTAGTGCTTAAACGTTACTCTTCTATGGGAAAAATGTGCCGTAAACTGCAATAGATCTGTTAGAAATAATAGGGCCAATAATTCTCAAGTTCTTAGCTTCTTACTACTCGATTTACCAACGTGGTCAAAATGACTTGCAGTAAATTTTTTGCAAATGTTTCTGAAACTTGTTTCTTTTTCAATTTTCTACGTCTATCTTGAAGACTCTAAGCGATTGAATCAATCAAGTTTTCTGTCCTCTCCATTTATTTGATTTAAAATTAACTTGCTCTACTCTTATTTACTGTGTTAATTATCTTCAGGTTCAAAATAGGAACGCATTTCAAAGGACACTTTTAAATCACTTTCCATTTAAATATATTGTTCCTAAATATATAACAAAAGAAACTTTATCCTACGAGGAAGAATCTCTCTAACAAGGAGAACGCAAGTACTTCGGGTCCCCGATTTTATTGAAATTTTATATACACTTGTAAAGTAAGTCGTTCTGATTAAGAATATACCCTATTATAGGGGCAGATAGTCTGTAGTTTTTAAGATATTTATAATTAAAATTTCATTTTTAGTATAAAAATATAATAATTAATTAAAGTTTCAGATATAAACTAGATATTTAAAAAATATTAAGAAAACATTCAGGAGATCTAAAATAGATATTTAAAAAATGTTGTCATTTGCTATCAATTGAATGCACAAATTTGCATACCTATGTTAAAATACACATCGTTTGTAAGAGGGCTATTTACAGAAAGAGAACTTTTCGAAAATGATAAATCAAGTCTACTTTCCAAACGACATAAAATTGAAAGTGCAAATGCTTGCCTAACAGTATTACGTTTATTTCATAGGTAAAGTTTCCAATAATTGAAAATATTATATGTAAAGTCGCTTGAAAATTCAATATGCATATTTACATCAAAACATACGTAACACTAACATGTAAATGAATGAAAAAAAAAATCTTTAATTTTTCATGGCAGGACACGAATCCCAGATTTTTCTGCGCAAACCCTGCACGTTGTCACTTTGCCACAACAGCTCTTAAAGTTGCGTCTTACAGGACTTTCTAAGAATGCCAATGAAACTTTAATTAAAAATATCTTAAAAACTATTGACCATCTGCCCCTCTAATAGGGTATATTCTTAATCAGAACGACTTACTCTACGTGTATCTAAAATTTCACTAAAATCGGTGACCCGAAGGCCTTGCGTTCTCCTCGTAAGTACACAAATATCGCCATATCTTGATCAAACTTTCCTAAATCCAATGTCTTCGCCTCCACCGTTACGAAACCATAGATGCAGCAACCGAAACGTACATTAAATCTCACAATCGTCGAATCAACCAACTATCCTCAAATACCCTGCAATAATACGGAAAGATAACGTAAAAAAAAACACTATCCCGCTTTACACGATCGGCTTTACAGCTCAAACGGTTAAACCGTCACTATCATTTCCTATCTTATTATATTACTTTCGTTCGTTCATACACGATACAGTTCATGACTTCGTTAAAACAAATCCACGATTACTATTAACGATACTCTACCGTTACAGGGAGACACGAGCTTTTCTTCGCCTCTTAAAGTTCATGCTTTCGGTAATTACTATGCCGCTATTCGAGAGGTTAATATTGTCTTATATCGTGGCAATAAATTGCACCCATATCGGATCCAAAATCGAGAAAGGCATTCGGATAAATAGAGAAGGAAGTTGCAGCTTCCAATCGGCCTCCTTTGTAAACGGTATCCCCCGAATTGATCGAATCGGCGGATTTATCGCGCGAGCAGCACACTCCGGCGATCTCAGGGAGAAAAAAAAAAGTATCGGGCGATGGCAATAAATTTCCGTGCACAACAAGACACAGATACGTTCTCCGTGTTACGTGAAAACGTTCGGCTATACCGTTACGAATGAGAGATTACACGGGTGAGGTGGCCGTTTCGCCGCGTAATAAGCCCAATTCGCACTTTGGCACCGATGTTACGCGCGATTTCGCGATTATGTTCACACCTTTCGGTTTGGACCGAAGAAATTCGATGAACGATTAAAGCCTCGTTCGGAGCCGATGAAAGTTTCAATTAAACGGCAACCTGAAGATTCATCAGATGGGACAGCGCCTTTTTTTATTAAATTGGAAATGGTTGGTTCCTTGGGTGACATTTATTTAAGGTAGTTCTTTCACATGGGAGCGGATTTTATGGGTGCTATGAATGGGCGCCATTGATTTTCGATAAAACGAATAATAATTTATTGAAGTATTGATTATAATTATAATTTAAAAATTTTTAAATTTGATGCGGCGTTGCCAAACACTCATTCACAAACAGTGGCCATATTGTAAACGTGAAATGCATGATTTTATAGTTTTCAATTAATAATTTCTTTATTAAATATTCGACAGCTGCGTTTTTTTTGTGAAATATCTATTCGAAAACGTTCCCGAATTAATGATCTCGTTTTTCCTAAGTATTTGCAGTATGGAAGATTGGAAAATTGAAAAATAAAGTCGGAAGTACTATTTTTCTCTCCCTCACTCTCATTTACGTCAATGTATGAAACTGTATTTTTAAATTCGATTTTTTCATCGAATTGCCCGATAACTGAGCTTTTTTTTGCTTGTAACTTGTTCGTGACAATCTCAAGAATGTCATATTTTAACATTAAATTTATTTGCAGACTTTGGTCAAGTGCTAGAACTAGCTTAAATCATCTATTCGTTTCGGTAGACATTATTGGACTGAAGAAATTCGATGAGCGATTAAAGACAATCTGAAGATTAATCCGATGACATGGTTCTTCTTTTTCATTAAATTGGAAATGGTTGGTTTCTTGTGTGACATTTATTTAAATCATCTATTTGTTTCGGTGAACATTATGGAGGAACTGGTTAGCAGTTGCGGGAAAGGAAGAGAAAGTGTTGTGGGTAATACTTCGATTTATTGCACTCTTTTTTGCCTGCCGAGGGAAGAAATCAGTCGAGTTTTTTTCCGGTGAAAATTAGGCAATATGTAAAATTCAGGTGAATCGAAATTACTTGCAGTAAATAATGGTAATTTATAGTGTCCCCTGTGTCGGTCGACAATGTGGAGAAAGTATAAGCCGAGTAGAACGAAATTCGCGTGATACCGCTCCATAATGGATACTGTGATATTTCTTTATTTTCTAACGAATATCCGGTTCAGTGATTCATTACATATGAAATTGAATTGGTAATATGCATATCCTGTACTAAAGAATTAACATCACACTCTTGCATTTAATGTATTGGAACTTCTAAAAAGTTTCCAATATATTCAGTCTACATAAATGAAAGAGCAAATATGAGCATCATGTTTAAAAGTCAAAGAATTTCCGACAATGCGTTAACAAATTTATTAATCACTGAGCCTAATTTCTATAGCTATAAGCAGTTTTATTAACACTAGAACGACCGACGTTAAATTTATTAGATTCAAATATTTTAAATAAGAGTTTTGAAAGAAAAGGAATCAAGGGGTGGAAAATATGACCGGTTTGATAATCTGTGTTTTATAAGATCAACTTAGAATTTCTAGTCTAGGACTCTCCTATAAACTTAGGGGATTTTTGGAAAAAAATGTGAGCAAATCATTTTGACTTGCTTGGTCGTTCTAGTGTTAAAAACGTATCTTTCGTCGGCGCATCTTCAACCAGAGTATACGCAAATAAATCAACTTTAATTGTACGAGCCATAATATAAGAATCGAAATGAATTCTTGGATGATTGAGCGTGATCGTAATAAATTTATTGGCCGATAAAAATCATGTCGAGGTGTGAATTTGACTTTAAAGAGGTGCAACCAAAATATTGATTCGACAGGGAAGAAGATCGCATATCGCAATGAATAGTTTCTACGCAACGAGTGCCAGCACGACATTCCGCGATCGTCAGATTGCGTATCAACGCCAACACCTGCGTCATGGCGTAGCAAAATAATATCTGACAACCGTGAAGAACAGCGACATCGAAAGGGACATGCTCACCCGGGCAACCTGTCGCAACACGTCACGATTAAATCTCCCGCGAAAAGAATCGAGATTTGTTGGAACCCGTTTCTCAACATTTGGAGAGCTTTGTCCGAGTTTAGCCGTTGGAAAGTGTATAACAAATTAGTTACACTTTAATTTCGACGGTTTGAATAATTCCTTTCTCTTGTAAGTTTGTATTCTAGCATGATAGGTGCAATAGTATAATATACAATTATGTCTTACGTGATAGCAATATCTTCCTTGTTGCTAAAAGTAAGTTGAAAACAAGTGAGGTGAGTTCATTTTCTAAATCAGTCGAGGCTTTCTTTACTGAAGGAGACTATGACTGAAGAAGTATGACTGAGACTGTGGCTATAGAAGTGTACGAGATTTTGATGCATTTGGAATTAACACTTGAACTGCTAAGTGAATCAAAGTGACTGATTTTTAATTTTTTCCAAAAACTCTCCAAGTTTATAGGAGAAGCATAGATATTTCACATCCATCTCATAAGATGTAAGTCAGAGCTAGGCAAATTTTATTTCAAATAAAGATAATAAGTTAATTATTGAAAATAACATTATCTCAAATAATCTCTATGAAATAACTATTTGAGAGGAATTTATTTGAGTATATTTATTTCAAATAATAACTTTATTATAATTTGTTTCGGCGTAGTCATTTGAAATAAACATATTTGAAATAATTGAGAGAAATGTTTGATACTAATTGTAAGTTGAGATTTCGCCGTATTTATGTTTAGTTCGGAAAATAAGTTATTGATGGGTACCAATAAAGATTTAAAAGAACTTGAACTTTATTTTCATTTATAATATACTTTTAATATTTATTGTATATTTATATTTATTCACGAAATAAAAGAATAGATAATCATTTCATAAAATTATTTTGTTGGACGAAATATAACATAATTTATTTCAAATAGTGAAATATTTTTGTGAAATAACTTTTTATTTCAAGTAATATTTCAAATAAGTTTTAAAATATCGTATCTGAAATAATGCCCAGCTCTGATGTAAGTTACCAAATCGATCATTTATCCATCTCTTGAATCCTCTTTTTTCAAAGTACTTGCTTATTGTATTGAAATATTATTGTTTTAACGCTGGTAATTCTAATATTAAGGACTCAAATCTCCATCTGTAGGCTTGAGTACAAATTCTTCGTCATCTCTGAGAATTTTTTTCTACAAGGTATTTATATAAGCTTGGGTGTTTAAGAATCCACCATCTAAAATAGCAGGTGCTAGGCGAAATGACCATGGCAGTTCAAGGACCCATAGGCGGTGGAATTCCTCTTCAGAGATTCGCATTCCGAATATCTTCATTATTGCTGAGACTCGCAAAGAACTCTCCTCTCTGTCATCTTGATTCGGAGCGTGATTATCGTACCACAAATTGTATTATCAATGTATATCAATTGTAAAATCAATAAATAATTATTTGTTTATATATTTGATAAGAAATTATGTTTTACACGTCTGCCCCTTATGAGTTTAATACAATAAAGTGGTATGTACTTTTACAATAGCCATACTCTTCAATACTCTTCTCTCGCTTAAAGTTGCTCACCTATATTAGCAATATCGAATCTTCGATATCCATCGAAACACAAACGGGATAAAAAACAACCCAATAAAAACACGAAATCCGATAAGAGCACGCATCACGTTACGACAAGTCTTCGATCGATGAAACATACTTGTCCTGATATGAAATCTGTAATTCGATCGATCGGAACGTGATCGATGATTTTTAAGTGGACACTTATCATTTGCACAATGCAGTCATTAGCACTGTAAGAAGAGGTATTGTTAAAATGTAACTCTCGACGCCTTCTGCATAGCGGAACGCACCTTAACGGTTTTGTAACACCGAATGATGCTGTCTTCCCGGTGTGCAACTGCAGCCTGACGCTATAAATTACCGACAAACACCAACACCGCACGTGCTACTGAATGCTTCTTTAATAACAATATAAATTTACGAGATGAATACGAGCGTGACAAAGAAATTTAACGAAGTGTGTCCGCGTCAATGCCAGGAAGAAGCTTCAGTGAAATTATTAGAATGTCTCTTTGACATCCCATAAATCCGTAAGAATTATACTCGCTTTCATCGTTCCTTAAACCACAACTTGGTAAAAGCCTGAGAGTAAGAGACTCCCTTGTAATAATTCGGAGGAAAAATTAACAGTTTGCCAATAAATATTTCTTGTTAAATGATAAGTAATCGATAGACTCAAAGATATTTAATTACAATTATCTCCTTTAGAAAATTCATAATAATTACCAACATTTATCCATGATATAGATATATATTGGGTTGGCAAGAAAGTAATTTCGGTTTTGTAGTGTGAAATGGAACTTAATTTTTTTTAACAAAGAATTTTTTCGATGACCTTTTGCCATCGTTTTGACAACTTCGTGATTCCGTTTTTATAGAAATACTGGCCCATATCAATAAAAAACTGAACCCAATAGAATTTTAGGCTATCATCGCCATTGAAAGTTTTACCATTCAAAAAGTTTTGCAAGCTGAAAAATAAATGGTAATCTAATGGTGTCAGATCAGGGCTACATGGAGGCTATGATATCACTTCCCAACCAAGCTTAGATTTTGCAAAAAATAAAAATGTAAAACATATCAGAAATGTTCGTTTTTCACTCTATGTTAAAAGTTCTCCTAAACAAACAATTACAAACAAAATAAAGCGCAATTTGTTTCTAAGCCAAGTCAAAAGTGACAACTTTCGATTGTTAGAAGAAAAAAATCATAACATTGTCAGGAATCATTGGGAACAAACGTAACGCTGGCTCCCATCAACAACCGAAATTACTTTCTTGCTGACCCAATAAGTGAAGTTTTATTAGTAATAATAGTATGGCGGTAAGTTTCCAAACAATATCAATTGCGATTTTATCTCACAATCAGTTTAAGCAATTATTCAAATTAATTGCCAACATTTGTCCACGATATAAGTATATAGTTAAGGTTTTATTAGTAATAATTTTAGGTGTACAAATTAATTCTCGGCCCCCAGATTTCATCGACCACAAAACCTATTCAGATTAGAATTTTTCCAAATTTGAATAGTCATTCTAAAGCGCCATTTGTTAGCTTTAAAATAAGATATATCGCATGACTCTACTCTAGACATAACGTGAAAAATCATGTGTAGAAGCGATGTCGTTCAATAAGCAACATTTAAGGCACTGTCTTCTTTTCGCGTTTCAACTAAAAAAAAAGAAACGCTACAGAGGTGAAAGAAATGATTTGATCGATTTTGATTTTGATTTTTTCAAATAACCACCTATTTCGATCCCTACAACACCACCTAACTGATTCTCAATTCAAGTAAGTTGAAAAGGTCTGTAAATGCCTCAATGATTTCATTGATGTGAACCACTATCATTTTTCCGATCTGGAATCCGACAATTACCTGAGAGATGGCAAAAACGTATAGAAAATGAAGAAGATTATGTTTAATATTGAATTTATATCAACATTGTTATAAATAAATGTCAAAGTTAGTCAAAAAAGGCTGAGAATTAATTTGTATACCTAATAATATGAGAGGGAGATTCCTAGCAATTTCAATTTCGATTTTGTCTCTATGCTATTTCCGAGTTCGACGGAGATCCATTTATTGGAGATGTAGATCGTTCTTTTCTCATTTGCGCCTAATACCCGCACGGAGATTGAATTTATTCCCAGCACGGATCTCAGAATCGAGGGAATCCACGGGCATCCATCTTGCAAGGAGGTTGGCTCAGGTGTAAAAACGTGTATAACTTCTTACCGGCACGAGTTTCGAATAGAAACGGCCAGTGAATACAACAGGCACCGCACCTAGAATGCCTCGGATCCCGTTGTTCTTCATCGGAAACTGATGTACGGAGATTGAATGTAATCGAAGAATGAAACTCAATGAAGAACGGACATGGTACTGTTCGTGTCGATTTCCTTTGTATTCGAATAATCACTTTGTCCTGTGGCTTTCAAAGAATTTGACGAACAATTCGTGAAAAGAAGAATTTCAAACACGTGCCTCGTATTCACTCAAGAATCTGCCCGTGTACTTTTCCTTGAAACTACATAAAGTTTCAGAAACAAGGATCTCGTCAAAAAATCAATTTCATGACTCAGAAAATTGTCATTTTCAATGTAACGAAATAAATACAATTTCTACATCCAAACAAATTACATCTGAGGAGAAATAATTTCATAATCCACATCAATCTGAAAAATCCTCCAATTCTCTCTACTCCAAAGAGTCAGAATTAATTCACAAAAATCAAATACTATACATGGAAAGAGAAAACCTTTTAAATTAAAATGTTACAATTAATACAGTATCCTCTCTCAGTTCTTTCAAAAGGAAATTAGAAAAAATCAATTGTGGATTCTCGACCATTTTAAAATCTCGTTCGCGTTTCGCGGTAGAAATTGCAGCGAGCATCGTCGATCCGGTAGACCAGCAGCAGACTCTTATCCTTCGAGCGGAATAGGAATACTTTCTCCTCGAGCTATGCCTTTCTCGCTGTATTAAAGCCAGGGGAATCTCGGTCCTGCGCAGGACACTCTCGTTCGATTCAGGCCATAGCCGAGGTTCGAAAATAGTTTTGTAATTGAATTTCAATTGAATCGAGGCCCTCGGCATCTCTCGCACACATCCTGCGTTGCGAAAGCGCGCCACGATGGACAGATAGACGAGCGATCCAATCGAGAACCGTTCGTTTCAGCTCGAGAAGTAAGAGTGAGTAACGGTGGTGGTTGTTGTTTCTGTGCAGATTTACTTATCTGTGTTTGTAATTTTACTCGTGCGTTTCTATCCCTGCACGTATGCATGCAAGTGCGTATGTGGAGATGCATGTGCGAGAGAGCGATTACACTTGGTATAACGTTGTCGCGATTATGGCTCCTTTCGCTGTAATTGTAACAGTGCTTTCTTTTATTGCCGAGATCGATGGATAAGATGGTACATTTGAATTATGGTACATTGTATGAGCGATTCATGATGGGCGAGATGGTTGGAAATTTTGACCGGGTATAGCAGTTAATTGTTTGAAAAAAAGGGCATGATTTTGAGTGTTTAACACTAGAACTACCGGCGTAATATATTTAAATAAGTACTTTGAAAAAGAAGGAATCGAGTTAAAGAAAGGATGATCAATTCAATGATTTATGTCTTTTGTGATGGACGCAGAATTTTTGTTCTATGGCTCTTCTATGAAGTCAGAAAATTTTTGGAAAAAATTATTTACCAGTCATTTTGGCTGGTGTGGTAGTCCTAGTGTTAATGATATTTGCATGATTTCGGGCA
This sequence comes from Cerceris rybyensis, assembly GCA_910591515.1. Taxonomy (NCBI): domain Eukaryota; kingdom Metazoa; phylum Arthropoda; class Insecta; order Hymenoptera; family Crabronidae; genus Cerceris; species Cerceris rybyensis. The sequence goes on from OU342790.1 coordinate 17,027,523, forward strand.
CGTGGTACTGGTTGTACTCTGCTTTTATTGTTGAGTACGATTAATTTGAGCGCATGTATTTTGATAATTTTTATTTATTTGCTTATCTGCATACATCATTTGCGAGATCTTCTATTTGATGCGAATTTGAGGAAATTGTTCAGCTGGATGAAATTTAACAATAGATCTACGGCCGCTGAATGTGGTAGGTTTAAATATATTAAATAAGTATCTGTCAGAAAGATGGATCAAGTGGTGGAAAGTATGATCAGTTAAGTAATTTGAGGAAAATTATATACTACTTCTGTATTAATTTGAGAAGAATTTTTAAAAAAGTAGGTACTCGTCAATCTGACTGCTGCCGTGATCTAGTGTTAAGCTCACGATTAGTTAAATTATATTTTGTAAAATCTATTTCGTAATATTTCTTGACTTTTGTTTTCAAACAAATGTATGCATAGCGAAAATCCTAACAATATGTAGATTGAAAAGAACAATTTCGAAACAATGGATACTCTTACTATCAATTTTATTCCCAAATAAAATATACATAACGTTATTTTTCAGACCCTATTATTCAAGCTAATAATAGCCAGATATCCACTTCAAGGACTCGTAAATTTAAATCTGCATTCTACAAAAGTAGTAACTACGAGAGCCTTGTTCCCAAGTAAAATACACTCAACATTGTATTCTACATTTCTAAAAATATTTTAAATCACTACATTAACACTAAAACTACCGACGTTATATCTACTAAAATTTAAATATACTCAATAACGACTTTATACAAAGAGAAGTGGAGTGATAAAGAAGATAATTAATTAACTAATTTTGGTTTTGTAAAATAGAAGTGGAATATTTACTCCATGGCTACTCTATTAATTTAGATCATTTTTAGAAAATATTTTGGAAGCGGTCTTTTGACCGCCTTGGTAGGTTTAGTGTTAACACTAAATCTATATCTACTAAAATTTAAATTTAATGAACAAGTACTTTGGAAAAAGATAAATCAAGAAGCGAAAGGATTAGTTAATTAACTAATTTAGGCTTTATATGGTAGAAGTAGAATTTTTACTTCACGTCTCCCCTATCAATTTAAGTAGTTTTTTGAAAAAATTGAGAACCGGTCATTATGACCGCCTTGGTAGGTTTAGTGTTAAACATCTCCAACTTTCAAAATCCTAATCCCACCCAAATCACAATAAAACAATGAAAATTCTCCAATCAACAGTACCATCCGCACGTTGTATGTTTCCTTTCTACATTTGATGCTCCGAACATAATTAGATTCTCTTCTACTGTACCGTGTCTAATCGTTTCTCAAAAGACAAGCTCGCTAGATCGAATCTAAGGATATACGACCTATAATTCCGAGGGACTTTGGTATGTTACTGCACGGACACGTGATACGTACGTACTTACGTTCTATCTGGGCTCCGTACGATCGCAGACAGATGGATAGGATAGACAGGATACGGTATATATTCTGTTCTGGAATCTGCTCTCGAAGTTGTTGTGGGTGAGAGTCAGAAAACTAGGACTCGCGTACCCGCTAAGAATGCGAATCTAACGGGTGGCCGGTGCTTCAGCGGTGCTCCGGCACGTTCACTTTAAGTTCCTGCGTGAACCTCTCTTCGCTATTTCCTCGCAAGATATCGTTTTATTGTCGTAGCTATTCGTCCGTTGCTCCTTACTGAGTTTTACGATGCACAAGATAACCTTCGAGGTACAAAAATACCAAAAACATCAAAGTTTTATTGAAAAAGGTGAAACAGGTGTGTCGAGTTTTGCTCGAATCGTTTAAACTATCATGAATGTTGTAAATATTCTTGATTACTGTAGAAATTGAATAAATATTTAGTATTTATTTTATTTTTTTTCTTCGTGTGATGAAGTAAGTCGTGTTTGAATGAAAAGTTTAAATTACGTGCTTTATCCACGTCGTTCAAAGAGCAATCGTGTTACGTGGAAACTGCAGTGGCTAGTAACCTTTAGCAGAGCAACACCGATCTCTTAAACGGCAAGATCTATGATGTAGAAATAATTAATTAGATAACGGAGCAGTCTCGTAGCACGAGTTCTCGCTGTGGACGGTTGTCATTCGAAAAAAAAAGTACGGACGTCCGTGTGCCGGCCGAATGTGATATACGAGACGTAAACTCGTTTCATCGAGTTATAAGTCTGGCTTTCAAAGAGCTTTCTATCCGCGAATGGTATTTTCCTTTGCAATGCACCGCTACTCGCGAACAGTATTTTACAGCTGGAAGCATAAATACCAGAACTGCGAAACTCTTACGAGTTTCCTATCGATAAGGCACTGAAAGCAAACGACAAGTTTGAAATTATCGTTTAACTGAGTACACCAAGAGCACAACTCTCCTGGTCCGACTTTCAGACGCATCGATTTTTCTTTCTGTGCTCACGCACGCAACTGTCTGTCTTCTATTTGCCATACATACGATTAATAACTCTCCACACATATTTTCGTAGATTTTTCCCTAGAAATTCAAACGCCGTCCGTTAATTCCTTTAGAAAGTGAATGTCAAAGATCCTGACGCATTTTCTCGCAAATGAGAGATAAGAACCACGGCCTCGACTAGGTGCACTTTTTCGATCTCTTTTATGTCGGCTGTTTATACAAAATTAATGACCACTGGCTTACTAAATTGATCATAATTATACCGGTGCAGTGATCATACTGCGATCATTATCATACGTGATTATTATCATAATACATTTTTTCAATATTTTTCTATGTTCCTCTTTAATTTCATACCAAAAAATTGTACCATCGAAATGACCCGACCGATGAAACTTACTATAAAAATATGTTTGAATAATTGATCGAAGATTAATAAACATATAAGAAGTTTTCGGGTAATTAGTAATTCATCAGTTGTATCATTAATTCGAAAGCGTTTCCACGAAACTTCGGCAACCCATTGATGATAATTAACGGGTAAATTTTCCTCGAGGGTACGGCACGACGATAATTGAGGCGTTATTAAATGCAAGAGAGACATAATAACGTTTAATAAATTGTCACGCATATTATTTGCCATGGAAATTACTTCGGTAGATCGTCGCCTCTGACCGAGATGAATGTTGAGGTTCTCCATTGGAAAGGAGAGAGATCGAGGGAAGTTATAGGAGGGACGTTGTATATATTAATTGAGGCGTAACGTCAGGCGCGGGGTTTAATAGCGTTTAATGATTTACCGCCGAGCGCGGGGGTTGTGGCATGCAATAATTACGATGATTTAATCCGCGCCTGATCTCGATATCGACCGGTCTCTTTGTCCTCTTTCTTTCTGTCTCCCTTCACCGAGATAATCGGTTTTTCGTGACGATACTTCCGGAATCATGTTCCAGCAATTATATTCTCCCTCTTTCTCTCTTTATACTGTCTTTCTCTGGAACTGGGTTGCTCTTTTTCTCTGCCTCACTTTTACAGTGTTTTTAATCACTTCTTCTCTTTATTTTTCCACTTTAGTGATCTTTTCAATGACATTCTCAGGTTTTCTACATTCCTCTTTGTACTTTCGTTCAATCTCGTTCGTAGTTTCTCTTCTTTCCGGTTAATTTCTCTTTCAGACACCTTCTTTTATTTTTCCCCGTTTTCACTCTCTATTTTCTCGTACACTATTTTACTATCATGCTGTTTCTTTAAACGCCGCTGATATTTCGCTTGTTTTATCACTTCTACTGAAATAATACTTTTCTTATTAGAATCCTATCTCCGTATAGTAGAAACTTTAAAGATACAAATAGATTCAGCAGCTTTTTATTTTTTCATCACCAGTATTTAAATACTGAAAGTGTTACGAAATTCATGAGTATTACAATTGAAAAATTGTATAAAATTTCAATAAATTCAACAGCGTCGATCACCGGTGACCTCTATGGCAGTCAACGTGTTAATTAAATTATATTTCTGACAAGATTATATCTTTTTAGGTTTTAATATGACATCTATTTCGTCTAGAGACATTATCCTTGGCGACAAAAGTGAACTGTCTTAGAAAAATTCCAAAATGATAAGGCAATGGGCATATAGGAAAAATTTCCAAGGTGGATTCTAACTTGGATCTACTAATTGAAAATATTTTAATGCTTTTGCGGTCCTACGTCGAGCAGTACTCGACATAGATTTTTTCGTGATTTTATTTTCTGACAATTTAATATCGACTTCCCAATTTCACAATGATTTTATAATATCACCTAAATGTCCGTCAATACCTATAGTTATTGATATCACTCAGAAAAATGAATAACTAATGATAGAAAGTATGGAAGAATTAATTTTATTTAGCTCAGAACCAAAATTAACGAAATAATTCGGATCGCAAAGGGTTAAATCCCATACAATCATCCCTCCGTTGCTATACATTCAAAATTCAATGTAGTGTAAAGGGAAGGCCTAAAAGTCATAATAATACATTAGCGAGGATCACACCAACGCGAACGAAAGAAGCATGCGAATTCGCGTGCTCACCGAAACTCGCGTACCTCATTACGAGGATCGAGATATCGCGATCGATCTCTTTGTTTTTAGCGAGGCTTACTTTCACGCTCGAAGACGGCTCTGTGAGCGCAAAGAACGAGGAGGAAGTAACGGTAAACGTATAACGAGCATTGGTATCCTTTAATTCCAGAGGAATGCGTTTTTTCTTTTTTTTCGCCAGGGGGAATTCTTTTCATCGAAGCGTGTAACGTTTGTCGTGGCCCGTAACGGAGGTATGCCGGAAATTTAACGATCCATAAAATTTTATCAGACAAAAGTGTGGGCGAAAATGATAACTCGATATTGTTCGAAACTGGTGCACATTCCACTTACAATTAGACTTACGTTGTATTAATGGCTCTTTTGGATTCTTTTTCTCGAAAAATTATCTTCGTTTCAATTGAAGTTTCTTTTCTGTCATTTTCTACATCCTGTTACATATTTTTGATAGTTTTGTATTATAAAATAGTGATCTTATTATTAATTAGCATAGATATCGTAAAATTGGATGACAAATATACTCCAATATTGGAATGTTAATCTACTTTCACCCATTGAGAAATTAAACAGCATAATTTACTACAATTTGATATGATGTACTATAATTTAGTATCTCATACAGTACCGTTAGCCTGATGAATTCACAATTAGCACGAATTAATCGAAAACCGGTAAACATTATCATGCGTCGTCCATTGATTTAGTAAAAGTTTGATAGTTTATTTAAAGTGTAATTAAGCGCCTGGTCTAGCGATCGTTGACGATATAATTTTTTCTTTCAAGTTCTAAAAATATACAGACGGTTGTTATGTATGCTACCGGTAAAACCTGCCTTCGTTCAAAACTGAGATTATCTAACCAATCATTTGTTGTCAGGACCTGAGCATTTCTAGTTTTGCCCGTTATCAAAACCAGTCTTGTCTAGATAATTTTAGTTGCCACATATCAGTTCAAATGTAGCCCTACGTTTCGTATTAATTAGAATTACTAATGGGTCTACAGGCTATTTGAAATGAAAATAAGAGAAATGCGGAAGACCAATTTGCCATCAGATAGAATTTTCGACTCGCAAGATTTAGGAACAAGTTGTTCTCCCTTTACCATCGACTCTGAACAATTTTGTACATATCAGAAACTTCGTTTATGAAGTTGATACACTTTTTAATTTTTGGTTAAATCTTAGTTGTGTAACAGTTTACTATTAGGTAATTAGATTGAAACATTTGAAACTTCATCAAGCATCAGGAAGTAGTTCCAATCTCTGAATAAATTATGACTAAAATTATGTTACGACATTTAGGACCAAATTGTTCTCCCTTCACCATTGACTCTGAACAATTTTGTGCATATCAGAAACTTCGTTTATGAAGTTAATGCACTTTTTAATTTTTGGTTAAATGTTAGTTGTGTAACAGTTTACTATTAGGTAATTAGATTGAAACATTTAAAACTTCATCAAGTGTCAAGAAGTAGGTCGTATCTCCGAATAAATTATGACTAAAATTATGTTACGACATTTAGGACCAAATTGTTCTCCCTTCACTATCTATTCTGAACAAATTTCTACATATAAACTTTGTACTTCGAAACGTAGATAGTACTCTTTAATTTTGGACTAGATCTTACAATTAGTCGTGTAACGGTTTACTAATACAGGCGGTCCTCGATCTTCATACATAATTGGTTCCTGTAAATGTGTGCGATTGTTGAATGTTCGAAAGTAGAGGAATATAAGAAAAATATTAAAAGTTGCATATTAACACTTTATCGACCGGTATTTTTTAACATCCTACCCACTTCTGATCGGTTACTTGCACGCAAATATTTCCCTGATACTAATATCTCTTCGAAAATTGCAAAGTTTCTTCACTGAGTCCTTGGCACAGTTAACCGCAATGAAAAATAATAATTTATTAATTGCCGTAGCAACTAATTAATTAGTTAAAAGTCCAAAAGTGTTGAGCCCGAAAAGCCGATTAATCGGCTATCGGTCGGTAAAGTGTTAATATGGTTTCTTTGTAATTTTGAGATTTTTCAACATCTAGTAGGTAATACTAGAGACAATATTACAATAGTAGAGAAGCTCAGGGTCCTCTAATATTGTATTTGGGGACCTCACTCGGAGGGACTGACTGCATAGAAGTAATTTTTGAAATAGCGACAAAAATCTTTTAATTTGAATTTTTCAAAATATGCGAAATAGCGAATTGTGCGAAAGTCGAGGATCGCCTGTAGGTAATTAGATTAAAACATTTCAACTTCAGCAAGCATCAAGAAATAGCTCCAATTTCAGAACAAATCATAACTAAAATAATGTCTTCCCTATATCAACACCCCCCCCCCCCCATTCTTCAAGGTTTTAACAAAATCACAATTCAAAATTGTCCTCTGCGAGTTGCTCTTTTCTTTATTTTAACACTAGATTTACAGATGTAGAGATACTGACTTTTCTGAAGTGGGCCAATTTGATTTATACAAGATAATTAAAGTTTTTTTAAACAAAGTAGTTTAAAATCAATTTAAATGAAAGATCTATTATTAAGAAATTAACCAATCAATATTATATATATATATAGTAATCAAATTTTGAATGAGCCAAATTGGCTCCGTAAATCTAGTGTTAACTGTCACACATCAAACACATGCATAAATTCAATTATCATAATTACACCTTTGATACTACCAGCTAAGGGACGAAGAACAATGATCAATGAAATTTACAGAGGAATTATATGGAATATACTAAAATGTCGAAGAATTGGAACACCCGTTATCCATCGGCACGTATGACGTTGTAGTCGGGCGGCAAGGACGTTATCTGGAACAGCCACAAATGGTCTTGACTACTTGAGAGATTGCTGATTGTAACTGGTTGCTGGCCAGCTTGCTGGATCGCCGACTTGCACATCCGGATTCTACAGGAGTAAATGCATAATGATCCTACAAGGAAGTGCACTCTGTTTCTCTTTCTCTCACTCTCCCCGTTGTCTCTGTCTTCAACCGTTCCTTTTTCTCGTTATTATTATTCCGTCATTTTCACTCGACGCCCAATACGTTCATCTCGGTGAACATTGCTGTCATGTCGCAAATGAAAAATGCTGGTAATTTGTCCAGGAATGATTTAACGGTGAGATTCGGCATGAGAATACATCCTGGGAGGCATACTTCGTTTTTCGACGTCCAATGACGAATAATAATCGTTAAATAGGACGTTCGATGGGAGTTAGTCGCGAAAGTTAACGTTTGCTTGTGCTTTCGACCACGGCGTTTCGTTTTTTTTCCTCATTTGGGATGATTGATTAATCTATACGTGCTGGGGATGGAAGTATTTGGTCGAAAGAAGACGGAAGTACTTGTATTTTTCTACTTTTAAACTTGGTCGAAATTTACATATTCTTAATTCTGATATTAACACTAGAATGATCGACGTTAAATTTATTATATTTAAATATATTAAATAAGAAGTTTGGAAGAAGAGGAATCAAGGGGTGGGAAATATGATCGGTGTGGAAATCTATGTTTTATAAGATCAATTTAGAATTTCTAGTCTAGGACTCTTCTGTAAACTTAAGGAATTTTTGAGAAAAAATGTGAACAAGTCATTTTGACTTGCTTGGTCGTTCTAGTGTTGAATATCAATTAATAATTGAGAGGATATTCTATGGAATACTGATAATTCTAAATTATTCTAGTGGACACGATAGATTAGACATTACATGAAAAATTTTAGATTAGCATAATGTAAGGTGTAGATTATTATTATTATACAAAGTACAAAAGAGCACCTTCTTTGGGGAGCCAGAGCACTGTTAGATAAATCATAGTGCTCGATTACTTTATTATTTTATTCTGCAAGGAAGGATTATTGTGTTACAAATTAGATTTATTCCCTGTACTCACATGGAAAGTGCATAAAATTGTATTGTTATTAATCTAAAAATTGATGGAAATAGCGTGAGGTGCGAATTGATTCATTCTTCCTTCGACGTCCTTGATCCTATGACACCTTAGCGGATTTTTTTCCGAGAATTTCAAACAGAAACCAAAGTTCTTTTTTCCTTATCCAATGTAATTCCGTCGCAATTCATTAAACCTTGATTTTTTGCGAGAAAATACAAATACTAAATGCCCATACTAAAAATATTTGCCGGCATCTCCGATTTAAAAAGCAATTAAACGCTTCTGTCGTTCTTCGACGGAATACAATTTCTTACTCTATAGAAGCAGTTTCGCCCAAGTTTCAGCACCATGATAATAAAAAAAAAGTCGCGGAACAGTTCTATCTATTCCACCGTAACTAATCCGAGACATTTCGCTTTTTAAACGGGCAACCTTTTTTCGCACCTTCGAGGACTCAAGTTGGTGTTTTTGCACGTAGACTGGCAAAGAAGAATCGTGATAATTCGCGTCTTCTCTTCCTTTTCCCTCTCTTTCCCACGGCCCCTTTTTCCTTGATGATCGGTCTTCCAGTAACGAGCAACGAGTTGCATTAGAAATTACAGGGCTTGTTATGATTTACAGTCTTCTTCGCGTACGAGCGATGACGCATCTGTCCATTATTCGGCCGTTCAATATATACCCGGTGATCGAATCCTTATTTTCGATCTCACATACTTTCAATCTATATGGCGATCGTGGAAAACTCGAAATTTGGTTAATTAAATCTAACGTTAAATTTTGTAAAATCAGTCATTTCATAAAGAAATTAGAAATGCTGCTTTGATGGCGAGAAAATTCAAATGGTGAAAGTTGATTGCTTCAATTTGTTTCTAAGATTCGAATTTATATAGAAATTTAAACGTATAGGATATTTGAATCTTTTTAGAATTTTTTTTATGTAAAGAAATTGTATCGTTTTGATTAAATAATATTTGACAAAAACGAAAGCATCACTGTAAATTTGGAAGATATATGAAAAACTGAGAGTTACTTTTTATTTGTGTTTTTATTCGAAAAATTGTTTTGATTTACCTTGAAACTTTGAATGAGCGAGTGAAACCAAAAGACGGAACATCTGACATACAGTGAAAAATATTTTCGGAGCAAGCAAATAAATAGCTGTCACATAAAAAACAATACATTCTCACTGACCTTTAGTCCAAGATGTCGGATATTTAAGGCACGCAATTAACGAAGAATCCGCTTCGTTTAACAGAAAAATCCGATGACGCGCCGTATTTCTTTTTCCCTTTTGTTCCTTGACTCGCAGAATATCAAATCGGGGAGAAACAGAAGGAATTTCAATAATGCTAAAAAACCAGAAACCGACACATCGGTTTTCGCAATTGGGTCACCCCTTCCATTAAAATCTCCGCTGGGTACATTCTAGCGCAGATAAACTACCGTCTTAATAATAAACGAAACGAGAAATCTTTTGTTTGCTGGAGATAAGTCGAGGCTAATAAGCGAAACGGCCGGAAAAAATGAATTCGAGTCAAGGTTTCACGGTCTCTTTAATTTTTGAATTATCGAGACTCGCCGGGAAGGTAGATTGGATCATTAAGGTTAACACGTACCAATGGAAAGCAACCGGTAGTTTCAGATTTATAATCATTCGCAACCAATAAATTCGGCACTGAGACTCGTTGGCAACATCGACCATTAATTCGATGCACTCGGATATAAGATCGTTAAGTTCTCCTTATACACACCATTGTTAGTTACTCTATTATGCTAACGAGAAGCTGGCATTTATCCGTTTGACTCTTTACTCTGCTTACACTCTTCCTGTAACTATCTCAATGCAAATTTAATTGCCCATATCTACCAAACTTCACGACAAATAACCGTCGTAACTTCCATTGGGAATTTTCTACCGAGACAATTCTTCGAAAACTTGAATTTTTCTTCACCTTCCTACTCTTGTTATTTCAATTTTCTGTAAATACATTATTTACAATTTTTAATACAATGGAATGTTTAAAGTACCGTATTTATTATCTCCTTTTTTTTCGTATCATATATTATTTACCATGAACTTAAAATTCAATTTAACGCATTTACGTTTACCTTATGTTTTGAGCAATGATATGCAAAAAGCTATAATTAATTTTATCAATGTCCACAAAATAGATTGTGATTAAAAATAGATCGAATTTAAATTTGTTTATTATTTCATGATTAATATCATTTAATATTTACGGTGATAAGAGTATTTATTTGAAAATCTTCCGATGGGGGATGATTTCTCGACATTCACCCCCGATACTTGCTCAGTCTACAAGGGGTGAGCAGCCGTGGCCGAGTGGTTAAGGCGTCTGACTCGAAATCAGATTCCCTCTGGGAGCGTAGGTTCGAATCCTACCGGCTGCGAACTTTTTTTTCCACCCTCTCAAATCCAGACATCTATCAATTTTTGCAAAGAAGAATTCTTCCTTGACTTAAACTCTTTAACTTCGTTTCATTAAATTTTCAAACAGACTTATTACTTCATTCCACCTTTTTATATTACACAATATATTTTTTATTCAACGTTGAAAAAAAATAGAAAAGTAGATTGTCAATGAAAGTATTAACAGTCATTCCAGATGTTTGTGTTTTAAGGTGCATCAGATTGCCTCCAAAAAGATATCGTTTATGGAAGTAGGTTGTTTTTAAAGTCGATAATTTTATTTGATTAATTCGTTGAAATAAAAACAACTTAGGGATTTGAAAGTTTCACTTGTATCTGTTTGTAGGAAACATTTTCGTTTTAGATAAGAAAATTCTATGTTGACAGATAGTTCAGGTGTTTTCGTGACGAGTGTACGAGCAGGTATTTTCGCATGGTGCAAAAGGAATTAGTAGAACTAATAGAAGGGTACGAAATTAATGACATGATAGAGGTAAATTAGCGTTTATTGCAGAACTTAATAGGTCGATGCAGAGAAAATTAAAAGTAGATCAATTAACGACGAGTAATTTTCTTCATTACACACTTAGAATAGGAATGCGAGTGGAGCTATTAACAGCGAAGGTTTTGCCTCCAATAGGCATTTTGCAAACCATCGTACTAAGGTATGATGAAAAATTCCATTCCAATTAACAACCGAGTCTTCTTTATAGCTTCGACGTCTTAAATTTGGTTTTCAATAACAGGCAATTATCAATAATAAGATACTCATCATTCTTAGTGCCCTAAAAGCAACGATATTTCAATAATCGCAAACGCAAATAATTCGTTTCTTGTGAAATAAAAACCAGTTACCAATAACAATCACAAAACCTTCTCAGAATCACGACCTCAAAACCAATTACTAAAATCCCTCCTTAGAAATCAACCACGTACACGTACTTTCATTCCTGAAAGTACTGCCGCAATCTCTCGATCTCTCGATCTCTCGATCAAACCACACCCGCGAATTGAGTACTGAGAATGAGTTCGCCGATTTTACAGTTATCCACGGTCGATGTTCTGCTTCTGTGTGGACACAAATTTCTTCTTTCCCCTAGATCCACCCTTGGAAAGTACATCTCCTTCATACTTTGTTTAATCATCCCTTCCCAGATAACATATTATTCCTGATATTCTTGTTTTGCACTTTCGACTCTAACTGTAACGATTACTTCCTTCAAGACTCAGCTGAGGTTTCTTTTATGAAAATTTTTCCTCTACAATTATTTCCAGCTTAATCATTAGTCTTTAAGTAAGTAGTCCGTTATGTTTGAATGTTAGACAAACCTCTTGGTTTAAAACATTAATCTACTTTGTATCTGTCAGCTGTATTTCGTTGAAATAGAGGTTATTATTATTATTATTCCTTCAAGACTTACATTTGTAGATGGCTTTCAATCCACGAAGACTATGTATATTAATTATTTTTTTACATCAGATAATTTTTGTTCCCTGTACGCTGCACCGCGCATTTTGAACATGCCATTTTTGAAGCGCTATTGTACCATTATTATTAACAATTGCAATTTATAAAAAATATTTTCTTTTACGTTATAACTTTGGTAAATGATACTTAAAATTTTAGATCAATCTGCACGTTGCATTCTTCAAAAAATATTCTTGAAAAAAAGGCCGTTTACATGAGATTCGCCCCTTAAGAGATAGAACTTATTTAGAATTCAAGAGCCTTTAACATTGTACTTGTTATAGATGCTACTATATTCATGGTGTTTTCTTGTTCTGATTTTCCGCTTTAACAGTTATGATTACTTCGCCTAGAACCTACCAGGCTAGTTTTAAGTTCTTTAATACCGTACTTACTGTGTACGGATAATTTAGGCAGTTATTAGTATAAGTATATTGATAATTTAAGAAAAGTCAGCGAGAGATGATAGTTATTCGAATTCAGTCCTATCTACTTACGATTAGAGTCGTAAAAGCTAACACCGTACCTTTTGTAACTCAGATTATATTGCTGCAATTCCCCGAGTCGAAATATTGAACCTCATTTGAATCTTTTGCTACCCAACATTTAGAAATTAAAAGTACAAAAATAGGCCTAAATTCAATGTAAAATAAGATTCTATTTAGCGCCTAAAAGTGGCACAAATTTCCCTTTTTGCCATCTTAAGGCGCAAAATAGGACGTCAATTTCAACCTCCGTTGAGAATATACATCCTATCCAGTCCCGAGTCGAAATATTGAACCTCATTTGAACCTTTTACTACCCAACATTTAGGAATTAAAAGTACAAAAATAGGCCTAAATTCAATGTAAAATAAGATATCTTATATACCTAAATGTTGGGTAGTAAAAGGTTCAAATGAGGTTCAATATTTCATTTCGGGGAGTTACAGGTTTAAATTAGGAGTTTTAGTATTGAAAAGTATCGTATTAGGTTCAAATAGGAGTAAATACCATGAAAATAGGTTCAATATTTCGACTCGGAGGAGTAACAGGTTTAAATTAGGAGTTTTAGTATTGAAAAGTATCATATTAGGTTCAAATAGGAGTAAATACCATGAAAATAGGTTCAATATTTCGACTCGGGTCTCTTATTCTGTGTATCCACTTTAGCTATGATTACTTCACCTACGATTTACACATTTAGACAAGTTCCAGATCACTCAGACTATCCCTAGCCCTTTGCTCTCCGATGTCCCACCTGAGAGGACATCGTAAGTCCATCATGTCACTCGGTTGCCCCCTCTAAAAGGACCTTACAATTTACTAGTGATTACAGAACATGAACTTATTGCACCGGAACATTTTAACAAGTGTATGTTTAGTTGAACTTTTCTATTGAAGTGCCAAAAGATAACAAATAGCAAAGTGCAGCCAAGTTGCTAATAGATAACGTCAGAAATGGGTCGGAGTGCAAAGGGCTAGCTTTAACTTCGGAGAAGTATTCAGATGCTAGAAGATATTTGAGTTTAACCCTGCTGATCGAAAGTTCAAACCTTTAACTTCATCCTCATCGTAGTCCGTGGATAAACCTGTACCTTCATTGCCGAAAAGGTGAGACAATTCTGATGACAGCCGACAGCTGAAGGTCGAGGAAGCGAAGGAACTTAGCCGTCGGCAGTCACTGACTGTGCCGACATTGACTGGCCTGTGCTCACCGGCTGGTGGCTAACTGTAAAATGGCAAGTTCCGCTATTCCGTCGGACGGAAAAAGGACGACGAGGAGGTGTCTCGAGGAAGGCGTGGGGCACCAAGGTGATCGTACGGCCTTGTGTCACGTGTTCGTCCATTAACGTCGCTGGTTGTAGGGTATGAGAGAGAGAGACCGAGAGTTAACGCGTGCATCTCTCGTGATATGGGAATCCGAAGAGACGACCAAGACCACCACGAATGCTGAGTTTCTAGATCCTTTCGAACCTGGTTGCGCTTTGATGCTTTCACCGGACGACGACGACGGCCACGAAGACGGTATATGAGAGGGTTTGCGAGTATTAACCCATTCGAGACTGTGCATTTTTTTTGCAAATTATCTAGAAATACCGAAAAGTTGTCGCTTTATATTTACCACTTCTTGTATTTCTAATGATTGGGTCACCTACTTTAGGGTCGAAATTGAACCAAATACTAAATGTAATGTTTACACTTTTGTAAGATACCTTTTATTTTAAGCTAGTCTTATTTCGAGGGCTGTTTTTTCTATGATGACTGTTAATTGCAATTATCAGCACGGTGTGCAGTCGGCCTTTTTGGCTTGGAAATGCATTGCACACACGGTGTGCAATTGGTGTCGAATGGGTTAATCAAGGAAATGATACTTTGTCGATTTCTTGTGAATTTGAAATTGACAATTTAATGTTATTAGGAGAAATTGTAATTGGCAGGAATTACATTACGTGTGCTAGGGCGAAATTGAGGATAAATTCATTTTTAAGTTACTGTGATAAACAATGTTGGATAATTGTATAGTAGAATTTTAATTTTCTAAAAATATGATAGATGATATAGTGTAAAAATCTTTGAAATAATTATACAGGATTGAAGTAGAATTATTTAACGCTAGATTTACGGAGCCAATTTGGCTCATGCAAAATGTGATTACTATATATATATAATATACTGGTTGGTTAATTTTTTAATAATAAGTATTTGATTTAAATTGATTTGAAACTATTTTCTTTGCAAAAGACTTCAATTTCTAGTATGAGTCAAATTGGCTTACTACAAGAAAATAGGTGTACAATCAACATCCGTAAATCTAGTGTTAAGTTTTCAAGAAATAGAGTAGTAGTGTTACTTTCCAAATCTTCAGTAGGCTGATAAGTCAACGTTTATAAGCGTCAACTTTCTCGAACGGATCTTTTAATAAATTCGAGCTGACTTGAAGATAACTGAAGTTTAAGCTGAACTTTATCCGATAAAAGATTCTAGAGCCAAAGCGTTGTAAGATTTTCTGCGAAGTCATCGAAGTTCCAACGATATCATGCCGTTGATAAAAATTCCCAAAGAGAATTTTATCGATTCGAAACGAACACCCGACCTATCTACCTTCCATAGCAATGTTCTGCACATAGTTTCGATGACCCGCGAGTCAGTCGGGTCATCGTTGATGATCAACATTGAACTGGCATAGCGTCGAGGGTAAATGCAGACAATGGTTTCACGAAAGGTTTCTCTACGAGGCCAACTCTTAAAACCCGATATTAGAGAATGGCTTGTAAGATAGTCCACCGCCGATACGCGTCTTTGTTCCTGCTCTTTCAAACTCTTTCGATCGAACAAGAAACCATTACACAGTCGAATATCTTTGCCCGAAGAACAGAGACCTATTGTCGACTACGTGCAAATACGTGTAGAGTAAGTTATGGCGAATACCGATTCGGTATTCATGTTAAATATGCGCTATTATACAGCAGCGTAATTAATTTCAATTTTTTAGTCGAAAGAAACATTCAAAGGTTCTTCTATCTGCGCTATTGTGAAATTTATACCAATATTATGTGTAGACTGCGGATTTTTATGCATTTATGACAAATTAAATACGGCTAAAATATACAGAAAGAACATAATATAAAAATATATCTAAAATATCCAAACTATGGTATTTGTTATAATATTTATTAAGTGCAATAAATCCCTAGAGAGGTTTTCCTGTCTCACCTGTATTTTTGAAACTCGAAATTTGCATAAACATCCGCAGTCTAATTATGTGTCATTTTAAAAATAAAAATCGAGTGAAAGAATGTACGGAATTAAGTTAACAATTTTCTAATTGGTACATTAATTAAATCCACAATTTTTTTACTGACACATTGTTTTTTGTCCTTTTTGACACTAGATCTACGGCAGCCATCAAATTGACGGGTTTCTACTTTTCTCAAAATTCTTCTCAAATTTATAGAGAAGTAGTACCGTAAATATATAACGTGTATCATATAATATACAAATTACTTAATTAATCACATCCTTTACCGCCTGATCCATCTTTCTGCAATACACTTGTTTAATATATCTGTACCTACCAGATTTAGCGACCGTAGAGTTAATTGTAAATAGAGGCGATTAAATTCATAATTTTCTTACTAATATATTTGTACATTATTTCTGTACATTTTAGACAAAGCTGATTAATTTCACATTTTTTGTACTTATACATCGTTACCATACTCTGTCCGAAAAGGATAGAAACAATACACAAATTAAAGAAACTGTTAACTTAAGGCCAATCGTTTTGTTCGCCATCATATACAAAGCTTTTAATACATGAAAATATTTGAATCTGTGGCAGAGTATCATAATGCAAAAAAAAAAGGAACTGTTGAAAATTATAATCCACGATATACGAATGTGTACTCATTTACAAATTAATTCGACGCAGTGAAACACACATCATGGTTGCGAAAGGATCGCAAAAAGATTTCATTCGCCCACAAGCAAGAAGTATCGGCGCGCCTTTTGTCGCGGACTCGAGTTTTCACTCGAAGTATGCGTGCGTGAAGCGCTAAAAATTAGCGAGATCTTTTTGTTCGATCGCTGTCCGTAATAAGGGCCCATTATTTCTGTGCATGCAGACCCGCTTGCCTTGTTTCGCGGGAATCGATTCCTCTTTCCTCATTGGTCTTTTGCCCGCGTTCGAAGGTCCTCGACATCCTTTCGGCCAATTTATTACAAGCTCGTTATTCGCGAGAGCCGAAATTCTTGCTTCTCTCTCCTCTTCTTCTTCGTTTCCTTCGTATTATGCGCTCTCCCTGCCGGATTCGAGCGTACGTCCCATTTCGCGAGTAAAAAGTAATCGCTTCTGGCAGCCAACGCGGAGAGAAAGTTCCGACTGGAATGGTACGCTTCCAGTACCGCCGTTTTAGAAGGATGAATTTTCATTTGTCTTTTACTGTTAACGATTTGCCTCACATCACGATAAACGACCTCGTATATACTGGTAGACGTTGTAAAATAACGTTTGGAGAAAGATAGGGATGCAGGAACGTAGTACATTGCAAATGAACCAATTAATAGTTGGGAGTCTTGGTTTTTGATATATTTTTAATACTGTATAGTGCTGGATTTTATTAAGTCATGATGGAATATATTTTAAATTAAGATTTTATAGTAATTTAGATGCTATTTTTTGGCGGACTTTATTGTTTTATGTATTTTTAGATGGTAGGGAAAATTGGACGACAGGTAGATAAGCTGTTGGGTATTAGAATTGTAGAATTTTGTAGCATTCGATTTTTCAATATTTTTTTTTATATATTTTTAGACGGTAGAGAAAATGGGGGAGCAGTTAGTTAAGCTGTTAGGTATTAGAATTGTAGAATTTTGTGGCATTCGATTTTTGAATAGACGTTTTGTTATATTTTTAGATGATAGAGAAAATGGGGCAGCAGGTAGTTAAGGTGTTGGGTGGTAGAATTGTAGAATTTTGTTGCATTCGATTTTTGAATACATCGTTTTATATATTTTAGATGATAGAGAAAATGGAGGAGCAGGTAGTTAAAGTGTTGGGTGTTAGAATTATAGAATTTTGTTGCATTCGATTTTTGAATACACGTTTTGCTATATTTTTAGATGATAGAGAAAATGGAGGAGCAGGTAGTTAAGACGTTAGTTGTTAGAATAGTAGAATTTTGTTGCATTCGATTTTTGAATATTTTTTTTTATATATTATTAGACGGTAGAGAAAATGGGGGAGCAGTTAGTTAAGCTGTTAGGTGTTAGAATTGTAGAATTTTGTTGCATTCGATTTTTGAATACACGTTTTGCTATATTTTTAGATGATAGAGAAAATGGGGGAGCAGGTAGTTGAGATGTTAGTTGTTAGAATTATAGAATTTTGTTACATTGGATTTTTGAATATATTTATTCGCGGTGAGAAAAAAATTTGAGTGTTGCAGGATCATTGATAGAAATACGATGATACATCTGCCGGGATGAGTGAAATTTGGTGAAAATAACAGATCGAAATCCAAGTGTTATTGCTGTAATTAAAGATCTTATTAAGGATCGTACGAATTATTCGACCGAGGATCCACTTTTTCTTTACCATCGTGAAGTAATTCTCGGAGTGGTTTGAACAGCCCAATTTACCTTTCTTTCGGGTACTTGAGTTACGAGTCGATAAACCACACAACTTGGGACTGCACGCAAAGAAAAGACATATTACATTACATTAACATTGATTTTCAGGAATCCTACGTAGGATGGCCGGCTCATTTGTCAAATTCAACCGCATCGCTCAGAAAATAATTATAGTACCATTTATCTCTCAATTCATTTAACGTAATTAATAATTTAAAAAAGGTATAAAAACCCAGCCATAACACAGCCATCTTTACTCCACCATATCCAAACTCTCAAACATAAAATTCTATTTCATAGAAATTCCATATTCCTATATAAATTAACAAAAAATGACAGCACCCCGTTTCAGAAATTACACAATACTCTCTACATATTTACCAGTCAACGAATCAATCAATTACCAAACTCTATATATTTCCAGTACACCCAGATTACAATACAATAAATAAACTCCATCATCCTATTCATCTCTCCACAAAACGAATATCACGAATCGCGTTAATATCACGTCCTAATATTATCTAAGCAAGAAGATACGTTTCTCGTTATTTCCAAACATTCGTCGAAGCAAATGAAATATCAGTTGCTCGAGGCGAACATTTCCAACCAACTGTCTCCCTCGCTGCATTCACTTTACTTATTCGCATAAGCGAATAGAGTTCGCGTGCACGTAAAATATCTTCTTACGTGCACGCGTCGAAGCGCAGATGGCAGTTTAGATGCGCATTCCAAGGAATCATTAGGCTCATTAGCCGGTACATTGTGCATGTGTACGACTTTACTGCTTTCCCTCGAGAGGAGACGAGGGTCGTGCCCAGTGCTCGTATTATTTCCGGTATCCTTTCCTCGATTTTGCTCGACGGTATTTATTTCTTAATCGAGGTGCTCGCTGACTAGACGAGTTCTTGTACGAAAGCTTCTTTCCTGACACGTGCAAATACTTTCAGGCCGCCTTAATCTCGGACGACAGTGGGAATAAAAACGAGCCACTTTCTAAGCTGTAGGGAATTACAGAAAATGAGTTTCTAAAGTTGGAGAAAATTACGCTTGAATTAACATCACGGTGCACAGTGAAAATTACAGTTTGAAAATCTTCATCTCGATGTAATTTTCACGTTGTTCCTATTTTGATTAGTGGACGATCGATAAATCATGTTTAATTGACGTTTGTAATTGGTGCGATAATGAATGTGCATTCATGGAATGTGAATCTGCATTGATGCTCTCTTTGAATCTCGTGGCCCCGAGGGTAACGTTAAAGAAATGGTGTTATAAAGCGTTGTAATTTATTAGTTTCCTGTATAATATGTATAAGATGGCTGGGATTGATTGGATGAAAAGGTAATTAATGAACGTTTTACGTGTCCGTAATGGCCAGCAAATGCACTACTTTCTCCTGAGAGAAGCAGCAGCCGGTACGTAGAATTGTTTCCGGAATCCTTTCCACGATTTTGCTCTTAATTATTTATTTCTTAATTGAGTAGTAGACGGGACAGATAGATTCGTCAATTAAAACGTTTTCCTGGATATACCGGCAGATTTAGCTGGGAGACATAAAACACGTGGCTTTGATAATTGAGTAACTCGATCGCTTGCGTTTCTCTTTCTTTGCGCTCCCTGGAGTAATAAAATCGTCTAATAACGTATGAACTTTCCGATTTTAAGGAATACAAGGACGCATTGCTGCTGATACCTCATTTTCTTTTCTCTAATTTTCGATATTTTTTTTAAAACGATACTCACTCTTAATTTTTTGTTATTTTTAAATAACATTACAATAATGACATCTTCTCTTCCCGCAAATGTTCAACGAAGTATCTTGCAAAGCTCTGATTAAAACCTACAAAATAAAAATTCAATTTACACTAAATTCCATATTTAATTTTCAACATACATTTAAGTAATATATATATAATACATAATAAATTATTATTACCATTACGAAATGTGCTAATACTTACACACCAATTTTCAAGCAGACTTAACTTCCAATTTTGTTTACAATTTGATTATATTATATGTGCAATTTGAATCTGTAAGTATTAAGAATTTAATTGAACATATTAATCGTCCGTACAGTAATTTTGAGTCTTTAATGCGCCAAGAATCCCATTTTCACCGCAACGGCGATATCTCCGCTGGCGCGAGACGGGAATAAGACATTAAAGACTAAAACGCGGCGCGATTAAGAGAAATTCTCAGACACAGGCCACAATTAGTGTGTAGAGTATAATCTTAATTACAATGGTAGAGTACGTTTAAGAAAAAAAAAAAACGAAGCCGTTTCGAAATTTTTACTAATTTTCGCGAGATATCACGCGACCAGGCCATTACACTTGATTCATTGCGATGCTATGCACGGCAACATAAGCCGAGCACTGCTTCTTCATTAAACATTAATATTGTTCTTTACATAACACTATACTTTATCGCGGATTATACAACGAAGGCTTTGCAATAAGTACGGTATTACCTCAAATCGACTATGTAATAGAGTTCAAAAAAAGTACGAATAAAAAATATCAGGAAATACATATAAACATGTGAAATTAATTAGTGGAACGGAATTTTAAAAATGACACAAAATATATTGAAGTATAAAATTCAATTGGACAACTTATCAATAATTTTTTTTTCGCAAATTGAAGTAGGAGTAGAAAATGTATATCTTAACAAAGATTTACAAAAGTCCTACATCTTTTCTTCACTATTTGTCTTTCATTTGTGAAATGTAGATTATAAATGATTTTATAAACACCTTTTGTAATTACAATGTAATGTATTAATTACAACGATTTAATTACCATCGCTATTGTATTTCGGCGCCAGAGAAAAGGAGATCGTTGACCCCCGGTGAGGCTCGCCGTCCAAAAATCGTTGGCCGGACGTGAAATTGTATTCAGAACCAAACTCGAGAGCCTGTACGGATTACTAAATCGATGTCATCGAAATTCTACGAGAGGACCAGTGAAATTCTCGTCTGGTTCGGATCGAGGATCGACAATCCATTAAAGTAGGAATCGCGATTGATGATCCGACGCGATCGAAGCGAATCACGTATGGCCGAGAATTTATAAATATAATACGCCAAATGCCAGACGTCGTTATACTTCATTTAAATCTACCTACACTTATAGATACTTCAAGCTATTTCAAATTTAACGTTACGTTGTCACACGAATTACTCAACTTTCATGTTCTATTAAAATATATATCGTAGAGGTCTTTGTACTCTCTTTAATTTTCAATACACTTTGGATTATGTAAAAAATTTCTTTCAATTTGTAACATAATTTTCTTATATATTCTGCTTCTATATATATATTTACTAATTCCTTACAATAGAAGCAGAATATATAAGAAAATTACTTAATAAAAAAATTTCTTTCAATTTATATATTCTGCTTCTATATATATATAGAAGTATATAGAACTAATTCCTTACAATAGAAGCAGAATATATAAGAAAATTATGTTACAAATTGCAAGAAATTTTTAAAAAAATCCAATGTATAATTGAAAATTAAAGAGAGTACAAAGACCTCTACGAAAGGAATGAAATTTACATAGCCGATTATCTAGAAAAAATGTCCAATGGCCGATTACTACTTTCTCGATGCTAGTAATTCCTGTTCAGGGGAAAGCCACTTGTTGACTGAAAAAAAAGAAGGATAACTATTAACTGCATTTTCCTTTGTACCAGTTTTGCATTTTTCCATAGTCAATCGCACATACACCTACGCGTTTTCACAGTCGATGTAACAATGTCTCCCAATGACTGTATCTATCTCGTTCTCCAAAGTAGTACATTTTTTAATTAGCCACGAGTATCACGCGCGATGCTTACGATGTTCCGGTAAGTAGAATTTCTTTCAAAGCGGAACTTTTTACAGGTCAACGGGGAATTCCAGTTGTTCGCCTACTTCCACACGGATCATTGTCCTTTCTGTAAAACTGTCCGGTCGTTCTCCGTAATGGAATGATTACGTAAAAGAAGCCGCTGTCTGTACTTACGTTCCTCGTATCGAAAGTATTTTAAACGACACAACGATTATGATTTGATAAGCGATCCTTCTCTTTAAACGACGATCCACGACCACGGTGATTCTTACGATCGCGAAATGCCACGGTTGTTTTTCGCGCCACTTTCCTTCGGTCATCAAAATACCATTTTGACATAATGGAGAGACATACATCACACGCGAGCCAGCTAAGTGGTCTCGTTCTAAATAATATATCGTGCCGTTTCGTAATGTTGAATTACGTTCTATAGCTGCGAAATTGATTGCAATAAAATCTGCGGCGGGGGTTTTCATGCGCTTCAATTATACTACTTACGCTCGTGTCGTAAATAATCGCTCCTTTATTTATCCCGTTATACACACCTGTTACGTAATCCCTCGTTTCCCACATATTCTTACATATTTCTCTAATTGTCGTTTTAACAGTCGTCGCTTCTTAAAGTCGACGATGAAAGGTCACTTGGGCAAATTTGGCTTTTAGAAAATTTACAACGTTCATCTCACTGTATCTCTCTCTTCCTCTTTTAGTAATTTCCACCAGCCGCTGTAGGAAGGTAATTAGATTTTACATAATTGTTATGACAGTATCTTTACGCTCTCTAAACACATTTCATCTAAATCTTGCACCGGCCGAGACGTGCTCAACGTCCACGTAATACCGGCAGTATGCGTACAATGCGCTAACACTTGGAATAATGCAGTCGAGGCGCATATGAATGTCGATGACTTTGTATAGAACCGTCAAAGGACGTCAACGTGAGCTCATGATGGACAAACGATGCACAGAGGCTTATAGTTGTTGAATATGTGATGGGCATGAGTTCTTTTCCTATCGGCAGTGGCTCTCATTCAAAAGGGAAATATTAACAATGATTTGTATATCTTTGAAAATTGATTTTTTACTAGACATTTGAAATCAACTTAATTTTTGTTTAATTCTATTTTAATCCTTCTCATTTTTGAAACGATTAAAGAGAAATAAGTGTGTATTATTTATTTGTCATTTTATTATTTCTGTAAATGAACTTTAAATGAAGTTAAAAATTATTCTTGATGAATCATTACGCGATGATCTCACTTTATCAAGGTCAGAGATTTACTGTCGAATTTACCTTCGTAAGATAAAGATTCATTGGAACTGTATTTAAATAGAAATTGAAGTTTGTGATTAATTGATTTGCGTATGAGAACTTTTAAATGTTTTTGTTTTTGATTTAAAAATATGGAGATATCTTAACATTGCAATGAGAATTAATTGTAGTCGATTTATTGCATAATTAGGAAACTAGTTGTTTCAGTTATTTGTTATAGTTTTATTGTGTTACATAATTGATATATTAGATGTAATTGATTTAATGATTAAACCACGATTGTTGGGCCACTTTGATAAATCGTTCATCGCTCTTGTTTATATGCATAGAATGTCCATTTATCTTAATCACTGAAAACAGCTTTTATTTCGTGTCGAGTAAAAAAATATATCAGATAAATGTTGTTTGGTTCCGAATGATGTCGACACACGCCGATCATTTGCAACTTTTTTCCCCAGTCGTGATGTTGAAGTTGCCGATACTTTTTTTTAGCACATGTTACTTCTTTGATAATACATATGTGTTTAGAGATTATCTGTTTTTCTTTTTCTCGTTCGATGCAAAATTCGCAGTATTTTTTGGGTGGTCTTAGTAAGCGTATCAATGTATGGAAGAAGTCTTTATTTTGGCAAAAATATTGCCTTCGAGTGTGATAATCCCGTTATCCTAAACTCAAGGTTTGCGATGAGTCATTTTGCAAATAATTACGTGCCGAGCCGGACAATGTGCAAAGGCGTTGACCATGCTAGGTCGTGTTACATATTCATTTTACGTATTCATTTTCATGAAAATCAACAAGTAAATTATGACGCGACGCGATGTATATTTCTGAAATTTAAATTTAATTTTTATCATTGAAGTTACATGCAAAAATATACGTTTGAAGATGTTCTGAAATAAAATTAATTTACATGGAATTCCTAATCTTGGGAGTGTAGATATATCGATGATCTTGGAAATAATTTGAGTCGTAATATTGAAAAATACGAATTATAGAAAAAATTAAATATTCAATAATACTTTTTGGTAGATAGACATTTTCTAAAACTTAAGCATAACGCACGGTAAAAGTACAAAAACAATTTGTAATTTCTCTCAAAATTATTATCTTCTATTGTACATACGGTACAATTTGGTGTCGCAATGGCGTTACAAAATTAGAATGCAAAAGATCCTCCCACATTTTACCATGGGAAGTAAAAACTCTATTTTAACGTGGTTCTATGAGCTTTCAGCTGATTATATCGCAAGAAACCAAATTATTTTAAGCGACAAAAAAGGTTTCTCACGTTTTCACGCATTATGCGACACGTTTCTCCGTAAGGAAAAATGCAGTTTCCACTTTTCATCGTTTTTTCAGCCGTCGTCGACGATTTATCTGGCGACGTGTCATGTAAATCACGATTACATTGCAACAATTAAGCAAGTGACGCTTTAGCGAGTATGTCGTCTGTCCAATTAGCAAGCCTCTGCAATTACTCGACACATCCGTCGTCGTAATATAACGCCACTTCCCCATTCATAATGCTGTTATGCCGACGAAATGCGGATCTGATAACATCAAACTGCAATTGGTACACGCAACGGTAACATCGATTGGTGTTGACTTCGATCAGATTTTTTGATTTTGTCGTGATTTCCTAACCGGACAAATGGTCCACTACGACAAAAAACAGATGTCTATAAATTGTCGATACAGTTACCATTAAAGAGAATTTGAATAAAAGAACCTAATATCGAAGCAGTGTCTTGCAATATTCAAAATACGCGTTTATATTAATTAATTAATATTCTGCACCTAATAAAATCCAATACGTTAATATGAACAAGTGGTATTTCACTACCACTTTTACTTATGCAATCATCGAATCGACAATTTCAAGAAAGAAATCTCACGAACAGTTTTATGCTAATTTCTAGTTTTCAAACGGATCACCGACCCGTAATCATGCGGAATTGGAGCATACAAAAATCGCCGAACGATAAGAACTAGATCCCATTGGTATTTTCGAAATAATTGCTTGCTAATTGCTCAAAATAATATTCGATTCATTGCTATCGATATTTTAGCGTAGAGATTAGAAAATTGCATCTCCGTTTGCATGGAATGCAGTTACAAGCTCGAACGGCGAATGTAGAGTTCGCGCATGTGAATATATACTAAGCATGCGCTCCGCTTGCATTTACATAACCACAGTAACTGCTTTTGCGTGTAATTAACGTTAGCATCGATCAGTATCTGTAACTCGGTGCTGTCTAATCCTCCGGGATGAATAGAGTGCACTCCACTGGCCTGCATCGCAAAGTCCTCTTGCATCGGCTTCTTGAATGTCGTTAACGGTGAAACTTCATTCCTGGTGATTATGGTGTTTAGATTTACTAGCTAACTACTTGGATCGTCATATGTTAAACAATAGGAGACTAATTTATTTTTCTTTTTGTCAAAGAAATCGCTCTGCACAGTTTAGACTAAGAATCTACATTATTTTAAATGGTATCCGAAAATATTCCATATTTCTGTATCTAACTTTGTGTTAGATTTAACAAATTCTTTGTTGATTATTTGTATTATACTTAATAAAATAAAATTGTGTGTTTCTAAGACTATGACTCACTTATTTAAGAAATCCTGTCCTCGCTGGTCCCTAATTTGTAGTTAGAATAATCTCGGACAAATTTTCGTTCTGTCTGACTTATCACCGACTCGTACTACTTGTTCACTTGTAAAATTTTGCCGAAAGATTTTCAATATTACAAGTGGTAAACACCGAAAAATCTCAGGCGGACTTTTAGCTCTGTCTGACTTATCACTGGCTCGAATTACTTACCTGATCGTGCGGCTCAAGGTGGTGTATACCATATTCGTATGTATTAGAGGTGCTGAAAAGTAAGCACAATTTTTTTTTCTGGCGAAAAACATTTATTTATTGAAGAAATCTTAATTATTAATAAAAAAAAATAATTTCCATAATTTTGTAACACCTTTTGCCAGCGTAAAGGTAGTTGTTCGATTCCCTTTTTAAAAAAGTCTTTCGATTTTTTGTTGAGAAACGTTTCCAACTACGCTTTCACTTCTCCAATTTTGATTACTTTTCGGTACCCCTAATATATTAATCTACAATTTTATTAAATGTTAGTGTACAATTTTATTCTCTCTGCGGTACTATGAAACTTACGTATATATAGTTTATTTTTAGAACTGGTAGTTCTTGAGTTATTATTTATTAATAGTGTTTTCTTCCAGCAACTACCCCTACGGTAGGGGTAACGGATTCACCCTTTGCAAGAAGGTTATTTTTAAGAGATCTATCGAATATTATTTCTCAAGATTAATTTACTTTGGATCACTTTTTCCATCCTTATCCAGCTAGACTCTTTGAGCAGATTTTTGTTCTCGAAACACCCGTAAAATAAATTGCCAACGTGCAGTAAAAGAACCGAACGTTGTAGTTAAATTTAACGAGCAACATTTCGAGCTCTTCGTATTTCGAAAGTCGAAAGGGTAATTAAATAAAAATGTTCCATACTGTTATTATATGACGACGTTTTGTTACCGTTCTTCCATTTTACACTTTCTTCGATATTGAATTCAGAACCAGCAGAGACAAGAAAGTAAAGTTAAACGAGTAATTTCCGATTTCAATGTATTCGTAGAAACAGAAGTGTACACTCTTGGAAATATTCAAGATTACATAATTACAGAGCAAACTTAGAGTAAATACTTTCCTCTTCTTCTGGCGCGAGATTTATTTTTCTTCTCGATTAACAAAATCCATTATTTTTATATGATACCACTTTCACCGACGTGTCGTAGGACAATGAATTAAAAACCACTTGTTTCTTGTGTTGTTAAATACTTCAGTAATATTCAATAGTAAATCTCAGCCGATATTAAATACTTAATTAACGTTTATACTTGGATAAAAGTAAATATTGCAAAACACTGTCACAAAGTTATTCTGTTTTACTAAGAAATACTTTAATATACTTACAGTGTCTTAATTATTAATTTTTAAGTAATGTAAATTAAATATGATGAAACGATCCTTGCGTACGTTGAAAAATTCTTTACGTTTCAAGGAATTTCCACAACTTGAAACGTGCAGAATGCGAGACAGTCGAGCGGAAAATTTTCTCTAACTTTCTCCATGTATGGAAGGAATTTTCTACTGCGAACCTTATCGAAATAATGTACACTTTAATTTAATTCCTTCACTTCACGAACGAGAATTCATTGAAATTTAATGCATGAAAGTTGTTATCGACGTATAGCATTGTGTACTACATCGGAATTCGTATTAAATTCACCATGAAATTGAAACATACAATTAACATGATTGCTGTAAAAAGTTATTAATTGAATTATCAACGAGAAACAGCTTTAATGTTTAACACAACCGATATGTCCCCGGCGTGATACACTTACCTTTAAAGTGTGCGAAAGAAATTACAGAAGCCAATTTCTGACTCGCTTTATGTGCCTTCCGACGAGGGATAATATGGTCAGAAACATGATCGCTAACGATGCTCCATTATTTATGGTGAAGTATGATTTATGATTGTCCCCATGGCGCCGAACGTTTTAACGATTAAACCATCGACATGATTAAAATATGGGTTACCATAAATATCAGGATGTAGAGCAATTGTCTGGCAATATGGTGTAACGTGTTGCAAAATGTTCACTTAATTACAATTGATTTATTTATACTGTAATTAAATAAAAATAAGTTTATCCCCTGATCGTTAAAATCGCGCTTATCAATGAAACATGATTCGTTACATACATTATATATTACTTATAAAATTATGTAAATTGACAACAATGAATTTACCATCAAAAATATAGTAATAACATATTATTCTTAATATCAAATTATCCTTTTACCTGTACTCGTGATGACTTTATAAAATGAAGACAATTTACAACTCTTTAAAGAATTTTTTAAAGAGACTCTTTAACGAAACGAAGAAAGTTTAAATGAAAAGAACGAGGAAGACGAGCAAGTCCGAGCGAATTGGAAGCGAGCGACGCGATTAAAGGAAGAGGCGGAAGAAAGTGATTCCCAATGAAAGGTTTCCCATGGAGGGACGATAGATTCGCACGGTTCGCTCGAAGGACTCTTTCGAGCAATTAACCACTAGCAATGCGAAAGGGGCCTGATTAATGTAATTTCGTAACGATCGATGTTCCGAGTGACGATAAGGTGATCTCTTTCTCATTCCTCTCTATATTTTACCTCTCTCTTGCTCACGCATTGACGTAGCAAAAAGTCTCGTTATTGACTCGCCTTTCGAAAGGGAATATACGTACAGGGTGATCCAGTGTAGATCGCACTTTGTGATGGAATTACTCCATTTAAGAACAATAAGAAAAAATACTGAAAGGAAGACATCAAAGTGTAACTAATCTGGAGTCTATTTGAAATTGTTATTGGCTTATGATTGCCAGTAAAACACATTAAGAAGAGAGTTGTGATAGTATCTGCTTATTTACGCCCGCATGGTTTCATAGTTGGGAACTTTCTCAATTATGACTTATATGTCTGTTTTTAAGTGAGATATTATCCTTTGTTTGGAGCGTATCGATCTGATATATCTAACGATGCCTCAATGCCTAGGGTTAGATAGTATTTTATATCCAGTTGCAACTTTATTATCTTGATAATAGCACTTTCTTTTAGATTATACTAACTTCACTATTTCTTCTCATTGATGATAGCACGAATCTCGTAATTATCTTTGGTTTTTTCTTTTTATCTCTATAACGTGTAATTATGAAGTGTAACTTATTTTTAATCATCGACACTTTTAACCAGTTAGATTTAATTGACGAGTACACTCGTCACGCGTAAAGATTAGCGAGCACTGGTTATTTAAATAGTAAATTTGGCGAAAACTAAAATACATTAGTAAATTGCAAGATGTTTGGAATATTTTGAAGCCATGCCGAAGTAAAACGAATATAAGTAATTTGAGATAGATTAATGTTCGTCTCTCGATTTTTGTGACCCACGTAGGTGCTCATTCTCAAAAGAAGTCGCCACATTTAACTGGTTAATTTCATTGTAATTTTTTTATGACTTTATCGTTAATACTATACGTACTATGTGAATTATTTGAATGATATGAATGTGATAGGAGAACTAAGTTTAAGCGGATCACCCGCTATACCTTCTAAAGCGCGTTTTCGCCGATAGACGCAGCTTCGACGGAGATGCGTCGAGAGAGGCTGCAATACCATTAGATTGCAGTTTCGACCTCGATTTCTGCAATTAAAAGGTAAAACTGTAGGACTACTCATGCTTCACGCGATGTTCTTCAATCGTGGGATCGTGTCGATCATCTGCTACGCGAGGTCCAGAAAAAATGTAACTCCTAATTTGCTTTGGGATCGGCGGCCTAGAATTGCCGCAATGCTCTACTTTTCTCAAATATATTATCGTGCAATGACTGCAAATAATGACAATGCTGACTATAAACTGGGTTGCATTAAAAATACATTTTCCAATGTCTGAACCTTTTGTTCCTCAAAGAAAGAACACCCGAGTCGAAAATTTCAGCCCAAAATCCTCCTAAATTACCAAATAACTTAGGATATTTAGGCTGAATATGGAAAAATATGTTACATATAAAAGAATGCAAATTTTAATTCCACAATCGCCCTACACTTGTTACTTTTTGCCACTTTTACCTAGTTTAGGAGCAATTTAGGCTTCATACAGCCCAAAATAATCCTCAGCATTCTATAATGAGGAGCTTTAGAATTGGATTGGAATTGGAGTGGAATGATCGAGGTCCAAAAAAATTCTCGATATACTAAAAATTAATTTGGTTTAGGAGATTTAGAATTTATATGGAATAAAATGATAATTTAATTCCAACTTGCCCCTGAAAGTCCTATTTTTAGAATATGAGTCGACAGACTTGGAACTTCTGAAATATTTTTAGGGGATGTCAGATAAAATTGGAATAAAAATTTTACCTGATCAGTCCATATAACTCCTAAAAATCATATTTACAGGACTTTGAGGCGCGTAGACACACTAGTTGAGGATTTTGAGGTTCAAAATGGTATACATAATTAAGCGGCAAATGAGAGATCAAAAGAATCTAGGATTTGAAGTTTCTTTTTAGGCTGGACTTTTCGACTCGGGTATTTAATTTCATCTGCTGGAATCTATTGAAATAAAAATCTGTTTTAAAACATTGTGGAAAAACATGTATTATTATCATTACTTTAGTAATTTCAAGAAAGTAAGGTCACTAATGTTTGACAGTTTAAATTGCCGTTCATTTTAAATAGATAAGGCAATTGAACACGACTTGAAAATGAACTTTTCGCGAGCGCTTCGAATAACGCGATTTACCAGATCTGCACGACAGTATCGTTTAAGAGCCTTTAGTCGAACTTTACGGTCGAATCGTGACTTCCCTTTCTCGAAGCAAATAAGTTAATCGAACCGATTCCAAACTCGATTCAACGAATTTATGATTGCTCGTGTCGATTTGTCACTTATTTTCGTTAACGTCTTCATAATATTGCACGCCTATCCGTGATATACCAATGATCGACGTCACGAATGGAAAAAAAATTGTGACGATTTTGCGGTGACTCGAGCCACAACCGACGACATTTAGGTGTCCCGATTACGATTGTGGACGTGCCGAATTATCAGTCATGAAATGGGGTTATCGCTCGAAATGACAGACCTTCATGATTTCAACGGCACAAAGGGAACTATTTTTAATACTTTCGAATTTGCTCTACACGACCCCGTAATATTTTTAAAGCGTATCTTTATCTTTTGGGTGTTTCATGCCGCTTTCTTTATTCCGAAAATGAATACCTATAAACTGAGTATAATTTTAAAAACATCGATAAACATACCTGCGTCATTCGATTACTTTCTCTTTTGATATGGAACTCTTAAAATGTCAATATATATTTTAGAAGTTTAATTGTGTTTTTAAGCAACAAATTACCAATTATATACGTTCAAGTAAATACAGAGAGAAAAAAATATTCACTTATCCAATAGTCAACGATAATGTCGTCATGGCAAGTATTGTTTTCCGTAAAAGACAACGAATTCCCGTGAATGTTGTTTAATCAAATGTGACGCAGATAACGCAGCGGCGTATCGCTTTTGTCTAATAACTCGTATGCGTAATGTATGTATAGATCGTGCTCCGTTTTCACAAGCCGTTTGCAAACACGTACACGAGAAATTTATATTTCCGTTTTACCTTACGTACAAGCATTATTAATATCTTTCTAATTTACGTCATACGACAAGGTGTACCGCTTTTGTATCGGTAATGTTTTCAGTGCCGCTTTAATCATACGTGAGACAGGATAATTAAGCAGCACCAAGGGGAGCTGTTTCAGCTGGCATGCTGAAATTTATTTTTCATTCAAGTTATGTCATTTTTTTCACATTGTTTGGATCTTTGTTTTTATTTTATTTGTTACGATTAACTGTTGTTACTATTAACCCTTTGCGGACTAGCGACGCATATATGCGGTCTGAGAAAAAATGTAGTTATAGTCTATCGCCGTATGTATACACGATTCAAATTGAAAAATTGAAATAAAACCGGTCAGATATGATTAAAAGTGGAGTAATTTATAATCCATATACATTTACAGCCCAAATTTCTGATAAAAAGGTGGTTTTGGAACGCCGAATAAATGATTATCTGTCAATATTCAAAAATGTCCCCGTCCGCAAAGGGTTAATTATACCGCATACTGTATTCCGTGACACGTATTCAAATTAAAAGAAATTATACATTCCTTGGAGAAAATAATTGTTTCCTGCAATAATTGTCTAATTTCAACTCAGGTGTTTAACACTAGACCTACTTGCGTTAAATCTATTATCTCTGAATCTATCAAACATGTATTTTGGAAAAAGTGAACTCAAGAGGTGGAGAGATGGTCAATTTGGTAATTTGTGTTTTATAAGACCAAGATAGAATATTTGCTCTTGACTTCTCTATGAACTTGGAGGAAATTTGGAAAAAAATATTGCAAATCAGCCATTTTGACTGGTTTGGTAGTTCTAGTATTAAAATAATTTTCTCCAAAGATACACGATCATAAATGTCAATTTTCTCTGTATCACATGGCAGAAAATATACCGCCCAGTCATTGTGACTTGTTTGGTAGCTCTAGTATTAAAATAATTTTCTCCAAAGATACACGATCATAAATGTCAATTTTCTCCATATCACATGGCAAAAAATATACCGCGATAATCCGGTTATCACTGAAAGTTTAAGCCTTTCCCTGTGAAAAATCGAGGAAACACCGTACAGATTTATTTTGTCCACGAAAGATAGGAAAACCACATGATAAGGTAGCTTTCGCGATAAGCGTCGAGCAGTCTCGTTGAACATTTGCTATCTTATCACTGCGAGCACGAAATAAATTGTTCTAGTTGTTGAAAGCAAAGCCGAGAGATCCTTAGATTAAATCTTTCTAACATTGGAGAACGATCGGCGGGAGTATCGGCTTCCGCGTGTAATCACAATGTCTCAATTCAATGGATTAAGTAGTCTCTGGCGTAAGGCTCTCGTATCGAATTCGACGTTAAATGCACTCGCTGTTATCCGATAATGATTAATTAAGATGTTCAGTCGACGGTGGTATTGCATTTCCGAAGTTTTCTCGCCAAGTTGCACCGAGACACATCCAAGGACAAACGAGGTGAAAGCGGCCTCCGTTTTTCTTCCTCGGTGCATAATCTAATAGACGAATGGCGCTTTTACGTGGTTACGCTTTAAGCGTTTCACCGATTAATTTCTTCCTAAATAGACATTCCGTGCTTTTATGAAATTATGTATAGAACTATGATTTGGAACTATTTTCTTTGCAGAAAACTTCAATTTTCTTTGCAGAAAACTTCAATTTTCTTGTACCAGTCAAATTGGCTCGCTTCAGAAAAATAGGTATACAATCAAGATCCGTAAATCTAGTGTTAAAGATACTAGAAAAATACTTCAAAAGAATAGAAATGATGGGGGCAATAATGTTGATCAATTTGATCTTCTTCATTTTACAAAATGGATGTAGGAAATTGACCAAGATGTAGTATTAAGAATTTTAGGAATAATTAAAAAAAAATTCACATATCATTATGACTACCTTGGTAGATTTGGTGTTAATTACGTACTGATCTTCAAAATCACGCTCACTATGATTTAATTAACAATTTTTTAATCAGCCTGAAGTTTAGATTTTCTAATAGAAAGACTTAAATAAAATCTCTATTACCTTTTGGAAATTTTTTCTATGTTGTTAACTTATAGGGTAATTAAATCAAAAATTCGTAGCAAATAATTTTGATAAATGTAGCAATGTGAAACAAATATAGTAGGTGTGCCAATATAGTATTGCTATTTGTAAATACAAAATCATATTGCTGCAGTGCCAATTAAATTCGTTTAATCCAACAACGTTACTTTTTTTTATCGGTATCGATGAAAAAAAAAATGATTCGTTTGGTATCAAAACATTGCCAGTGCGTATTTCCTTGCACCGTTTAAAAATACCGTCAACCCCTTTTGCGACATCTTCATTTTATTTTCGTCGTGACTGCATTTGCATCAAATATTTGTTTCGTCGCATAAAACAGACGATAAAAGTACATCGAAATTTAATGCAATATAACGTATCGATGAGCTGAAGCATGGGGAATCGACTAGCTCCCACATGTACAAACAGAGAGTGAGTACACATGCTTGTACATTGTGTTAACAAGTGCAAACCCGACAAGGTCGTGTCTTCAGTATCTCAACGAAAAGCTGTGTTTCCCTTGGGCTCTTTTTTTTAGCGGCGAGAAAAGCCATGCTGTCTACGAACAACAATTACAATTTTAACAAGAATTTGCATGAATCCTGAATTTAACTATGCTATTCTGCTCATTTATCTCTCACATTAGTATTCGAGTCATAGTGACTCGGAAAACAAAGGCCCACATTTTAACCCTTTGCGGTCGAGTGTCTGCAAATAGTCGGCCAATTTGGTTTACAACTGACGGAGACATATAATGAAGCGACTCGCAAACGCTTAACTTTCTCCACGATAAAATGCGCATAGGTATAGTATACTAAAAAGTCGAGTTATCTTTGAAAAATATTACGCTATATAATAATACGCTTATATAAAATATAAATAATTAGATAATTAGATACTTGCTTATCGGGTGGCTTCAACCGCAAAGGGTTAAATAAGCATAAAATTTACAAACAGATAGACGTAAATGTTAAATACATTGAATATCAAAAATTAATACTTACAAGTGTCAATTCCCAATTTTAATGAAATTTACAGGGTATATACAATTCGACAAAATGTTTGCACGTATTTTTTTTTATCGGCCAACGTCCATATCTAGGGGGTGAAAACAGCTCCAAAAGTTGGGGACTAAAAAGTTATTTTTTTAAATATCTCGGAAACTATTTGGTGCAGATCAAAAATAAAAAATGCAAACTGTTCGTTTTTCAATGGCGGATTTAATGGGAAAAGTAAGATTTCTTCGAATTTATTTATTTAAAAAAAATATAAAAAATATACAAATTTTTGTATTTTTTTAAAGTAAAGCGTTGAGTTATTTTTGTCGTATATTGCAAGAAAATACTATAGACCAGGTACTGCTATGATTCTGCTTTTGGTACAATGTGTAATAGTTTACATTATTGTTTGAATTGTGAACATTATTGATCTTGTTCATGTTGTTCAATCTCATTGTTGAAGGTTGTGAAGATAAATAAACGTGTGTGTGTGAAGAAGGAAGTGTTTTTTTAAAGCTATACTAAATAAGAATAGAATAAAAGACTTTTTTCAGGATTATAACAATATATAATAGGATTGGTATAGATCTGTATCACATT
The DNA here is from genome assembly GCA_910591515.1 of Cerceris rybyensis. NCBI lineage: Eukaryota > Metazoa > Arthropoda > Insecta > Hymenoptera > Crabronidae > Cerceris > Cerceris rybyensis. The sequence goes on from OU342790.1 coordinate 17,062,939, forward strand.
TGACTTGTATACCTCAAGGCCTCTTTGGTTGCTTTTGATCATCTTTATTGAATAATGAGGAAGTGATGGGTTATAATGCCGCACAAAGAGAAACATGATGAAAAGAGCTTTTTTTAAGGTATTGAAAATGAGATATTGACTATAACTATAATAAACAACAATTTTAAATATTTTGTGCTCCATATGAACATCAGGGTGCACATGAATTTTCTATCATTTTCTCATTAACATAAAAAAAGAAAGAACTTCAATACTGCCAATCGGCAATTGAGACCTGAATCCGAGATAAAAACGACATACCCCAACCGAGAAGCGACTGTAATAAAAATAAACTTATATAAATAACTTCAATTACACAACTGACTAACATGCTGATTTAAGATAAGATTGTAAGTACTTAGTTAATGTCGCCCAAGTCGACAAATAAGCTTTTATTTCGGCGTTCAATCCTCTCTCTGAAATGCAACATGTCCGACAAGAAGAAATCCCAAAAAACCAACACCTTAAAGGAAACCGGCAATTCCAACTCACCATACATTTATTCCCCAACCATAAATTCACTAATTCAGACATACAATGCCTCCAAAAGAAGTGGGTCTCTCGAAAACGATCGAAAAACCGGCAACACTTTAAACGGTAGCAGTGAAAAAAAAGGAGTGCACAAACGAAAGAGCGAGCACATTTTTGTCAAGTGAAATCCGCTCGCGGTTTCTTGAAGTTTCTAACGAGTTTCACCGATCGGCGCGAGAAAGATTTATATCTGGCTGGAGGAGCGTAGGAAACACGCTCGCACGGGGCTAAGGGGAGATGAAAGAGAAGGATAAAAAGGCGATCGATCGCCGGAGGATCGTATGATCGTACGATCAGGCCGATCGTGCGTTTCGCGATCGGCGGTCTCGCCCTATACGGAAAAGGCCGGTTTCGAATGAACTTATCAAAAGCCGCTCGAGCGAGACTGGAGGTTTCGATCGTCGATCATTATCTAGTTGCCGGTAATCGGTCCGATCGGATGCAAGAGGTTAAAAGCGGGCCCCGTGCAAGCGGCATCATGCCCAACGATTTAGCAACGTTTCGGACAGATCGTCGAATAATCGGTCGAATTAGCGCGATTTTAAAATGGTACTTGGAAGGGGGCTCTCTTCGTTTGTAACGATTCATTGACTTTTAGTGCCCACCTACTTCGTGGATCGATCGATCGAACAAGAACCGATTGTCGATTTCGCGTAACGGTCTTCTCTCCTCTAGCCGTGTTTCACAAGTCATTGCAACTGTTTCGTTGGAACTTTCTATGAGGAACCGTGTATAATTTATATTGTACGCGTGAAATAGCGAATGAAATGGCGTTGCATCGAGGCGAAGTAGCGAATGCGAAATCGATTGGGAAGAGATTGCGACAATGCTGGCGGTTCATCAAATTTGATAGTCGAAACGTCGCGATACTTGCACTTCTCACTGATATGTGTCTCGGATAGAAGTGTGAAGAATGTGAATCAATTTTAGTATTCTTGCCAAGTGTTTTTCTTTGCAGAGAAATTTTATCATTTTTGTATTCCTGTAGCTCTATAATATCAAATCGGTATTATAGTGCCTTGGTGTAGATAAAATACATTTATTTTGAGATCACTACTCGGTATCTGTTCTAAGTCATTGCTCAATCTGAAAGAATAAGTAGAAATAAAGTTCCATACTTTCTCAGCCGTTGCATACTTGTCATTTCAATTTTAACTGCATCTACTTAAAACATTTGTAATGCATCAGTGGGACTAAAAAAAATGATAGAAAGAATGACTTTAACGAGGGACTTACATCGTAGAAGTGCTTTCAACGCATTCTTACGCGTAGTTGCAATTTGAAGTTACATAAAACCCGACAGATTCCAATATGCATTCCATTCGAATTGATCTGAAATCTCTACGATTTCCTGTCGATCATAACGTATTATAATGTTTCGATAAGAAACTTAACCTCGTGCACGCTTACGCGAAAGCGAATGCCTCCTGTCTTATTATTTTGTTACGTTGCAATCGACGATCGCTGTCGCAAACCGTTTACCGCATCGTGAATTAAATTTATCAAACATTCAGGTGCGCGTGATTCATACGCTCGAAGGAGAAACGGCAACATTCGTCAGCAAAAGTTCGCGTAACGGGAATGAGATTTCCTTCTCTCAGCTTATTTCGTATTCCACGAAAAGTGCAACGGCATTGTTTGAATTTCATACTACTTGCAGTGGCTTTTAATAATATTTTATTAAGGCACACAGCTTAAAGTTCAACATTGTTACCATGGTGAGACAATACGTATGTTTTAATTCGAAACAAATTATGAGTTTCAATTTGAAAGTTTCCTTTGAACTGTCATTGAATTGGATGAAATGTAACGAGATCTTTTGGAATTATTACGGTCATAATGTGAAAGTGGAAAGTTGCTTTAAGATATGAAATATCTCGCAGATATCCTCAGATTCTGCGATGCAATACACCTAATTAACATTGTGCCTATTATAGATAGATCCTCTGTACTTTATCGCCTCCTCCTGTAAAATAACAAGATAGATTTCCGTAGCGTTATTATTTCCTCGCTCGGTTGAATCAAGTAATTGATACGGATGTAAATCAATTACAAAGAACGTCAAAATTTGTTGTATCTTCGTGTTTTCAATGATAGTTCGAAGTATACAACTAGACTCTTCTCACTATTACGAAGTAGACTATTTCAGCTCTACGAAGTAGACGATATAGACTACTTTCATGGAGTTCAATTTTCTTTCACCATACGAATTGAAATACTTCAACAATTTCCTCGCTTCATGCTTGCAAAAGTGAATTAAAAAATGAATTAATTAAAATATATCGTAAATTATCGACGATGTATTTAGAAGGTGAATATTAAAGAAGTATCTTCTTGTTAATTTGCAGAGTTTAACACGAGAACTACCAAACAAGTCAAAATGACCGGAACACAATTTTTTCAGAAAATTCTCCAAGTTTACATAAGAGTCATAGAATAAATATTCTACGTCTATATCAATAAACATAAATCACCCAATAGATCAAATTTTCCGCCGCTTGATTCCCCCTTTTTCAAAGTACTTATTTCATTTATTAAAATGTGATAGATTTGAGGCCGGTAGTTCTAGTGTTAATCAGCAAGATCTTTAATCACTCCCTTTTTACCAACTCCAAATACTATGTACAAACTGTACCTACCTCTTGGAGTTATGATAATGTATATCGTAAGACGATTTGGCATGACGCGATTCACGTGAGCGATCGATCACTGCGAATTGATTCGCGTTTCTCTTGGTCATTACCATGAAATCTTGGAGCGAAAAAAATCGTCCGGCAAGACCTCTCTAGATCTCGTATTGACCTCTGAATTATTTGATTGCCGTTCGTGTTTTAATGAATTCACGTATCGAAGATACACGGGCAAATAAGGAAAATAAATTACACGCACAATCCTGCAGTACATTCTACCCAACCGGTATCTTTATCAATGCACGTACAGATGACTTTTAACCCCGATTACCTATCTTCCTTCATTCGTTCGTTGCAACAAAAATAATTCTGATCTCTTCCCAAAAATATACCGACATCCAGAATCTTTGCGAGCATTTAAATTTCGTTGGCATATTGAATATAATCGTTCAGAAGATTTGCAGATGAAGTATTTATTATTGCAAAATTGTTAATGATATATTACTTTAATCTCTTGTCTTACTGTAACGAGTGATATTTCTCATGAAAAAGAATGGTATGAAAAGAACTTAAGATTTTAAAAAATCTGCTAGTTTGGAAAAGTCAATGGATATCGATCCTATAAAATTATTTTCATGCCATTAGTATTACTTTAAAGTGGAGATAGTGCAGTAATCGCCGATCGGTTATTATTTTAACAATCGAAGACAGTTAGAGTATGTACACTGACAAAAATAATCATAAGAAAAAGGGTGAACTGTTTTTTAGCTCTCTCCATTTTTTCAACATATCTCACTTTTAATCTATTCGAAAAAGGTCTCTTGAAACCTTCATGCCGATCTGTTAAAATTGTCTACGTATCTCTATAACATTATGCACACCTCTTTATTAAAAATGAGTAAAACAATATATTTTAATAATATCCTGCAAGAAAATGTTTAACTTAAAAAGGCTTCGTAGACACAAAGCTACTGGAATCCGTAATGTCCCAAAAACTTTGCTGACTTGTAACTGTTCTCCATCCTCGATAAAATCTGTGTCGACATAGAATTCTCCCAGTACTTTAAATAATAAAGTAAACAAAGCCTCTCGGAGCGATTAAACCGAACTAATGACTATGCAAGGTAACCGTGCACCGAAGATAAGTCGTAAAACACGAAGAACCCACTTGAAACGACAACTGGTCGTAACGAAACCAACGTAGTTGGAAGCGCTGCGAATTCCAACGTGAATCGGCCTCGATTCGATCGAATTGTTTGACTTTCCTCGAAGGTCGATCTCGATAGGACTCCTACACGGTTTCTTACACGCATCGATGCCGTAAAAATGCGAGGCGTATAGATGTATCGAAGCAACACGTGCGAGCCGTGGTAACCGGCCACGATGTAAAAAAATGGCGAAATGATGAAAAAATATTTGCACGTCTGCTGTGGTTACGTAATTAATAACAACCGGCGTAGACTCGACTCGATGATGTGCGACCTTGTTGTAACGGAGAACGTTCATATGTATGGACGTATGTATCGCTACTTTCCCTGTAATTACACGTTGTTCTAACGTGTACCAGGAACCAGCCTCAGAAAGTGCATTTTTTTTTCTACTTCTCTTTTTCTCCGTCTTTCCGTCTAAAGATGAGTTTCACTCTTACCCTGCATTTCATCTCTTCCGTCTGACTTTTTCTATCCCATTTTCACTTTGTTGCTCTTGATTTCTGCCTTTTTTACTTTTTTCCATATGCAGTCTGTTTTCTCGTTGCTTGCGCTTTAATTTTGCTTCTGTGAACTTGTACCTTGCTTTGCTCCTTTTTTTTACTACTATGGTCATTTCTCCCACGACTTATGGTTTTATAATAATATAAAATTAATATACTAACACTAAATCTAATGGCAACAAATCAACTATGTTTAAGTATATTAAAGAAGTAGTTTGGAAAAATGGAACCAAAAGGTGAAAAAGGTAACTATAATTTAGTAATTTATATTTCATAAGATCGACGTGGAATATATGTATATTCTACGGTAACTTTTTGACCTTGGAGAATTTTTATAAAAATAAGTGTGAAATGGTAATTTAGAATAAATTTTCTAAAGGTGTTAAATTTGATCTCGGGCCCACTAATTGCGAGTCTCAACATTTATCTCCTTACCCATCACAGCTTCCTGATACTTTCTTCTGTCTTTATATCTTAGTTTCTATCTCTCTCTTTCACACTTTGTCCCTATTTATCTTCTCTGTTGATTAGCATCATGTGAACCTCGATGAATGACCTTCTTGACATCATTCAAAAAGGACCGTTTTGGAATCCGTTGATCGCGCCTTCTTTATGATCTCTGTAATAAAGATCGATAGGTAGACAGGTACTTAATTATCGTGATCTAGGACCGAAGTCTCAAAGGATATTGCATTTAGCGGCGCCTTGTTATTTACGATGAAACTGGTAATACAACACGCGAAACGTCGAACGTATTTCTTTCGTACTGTCAAAACTCATTGAGACGTAATTCTCGCACCTTTCGAAATCATTTTTGTGCAATTCGAGAAGTTTAATGAAGTGTTATAAAAATTATCAACAATTATAAATCATTGACGCTCCAATTTAATTAATGTTTGATCCTGAAATTATCTATCGTCCTTGGAATAAACTATTTCATGATACATTATAGGAAATGAAATTATTTTGATGGAAAAGCAGCGTGCACAAATTCAATGAGGTACTGGAGCTGTTACGATTGAAATTCCTTAATTAAATCCGCGACGTTTTCCAATTACAGTGCGATAATTTAATTGCTTTACGTGTCTAACATTCGCATTATATACTTCGTAACACTCCAAGTATTAATGGACTTAATGCAATTTATTATCGCAACGTTGACAGCTTTTACCGAAGGCAGTTTTATGACGTTTTGCCAGCATGTTTATTACGTTTCAATAATCCCAGATAATTGGCAGTAACGGCGCAAGATTTTTTTCTTTTTTTTAATTAACGTCATACGTTTCGTTATGGAGAAGACGAGCAGTTAATAATCGTACTGTATTTTAGTATTCGTATTTGCTTCCGAGTATACGATAATCCCGATGCAAGTTTTCTAGGATATCGTCTATCCTATCGTATTTACTTCAATTGTTTTCCCTTCTCGCAAATCGTTTCAAGCAGAACAATGCAGAATTTATTGCTTGCACGAATAATCTTCTAATCAGACATATAAGCTCTTTCTTATATGAAATTGGCTTTAGTTTTACTTGGAACTTTCGTTGTCGATTAAATATTGTTCAAAATAAAACTAGAAGTCTGACTTATGTCTTCTATAGTCTATTATTCTGAATTATGTTTAGTGAAACTACAATGGAAACACTCTTATGTAAAAAAAATGACCATTTAGAAAGCCAGATGTATATAGTCTATTATAAATTCTTCGTGGAAAACGTGTCTTACGTTGTATTTTGCTTTCATAGTTATCTTTTAGATTTTCTTTAATTCTGAAACACAGAGCTGAAAAGTCTTTCTTTCAGATTAGATTTTCAATAGCACTGAATGAGAATGAAGCGCACATTTTAACACTTTACCGACCGGTATTTTTGAACGTCTTACCCACTTCTGATCGGTCACTTGCACGCAAATATTTCCCTGATATTGATATCTCTTCGAAAATTGTAAAGTTTCTTCACTGAGTCCTTGGCACAGTTAACGGCAATGAAAAATAATAATTTATTAATTGCCGTAGCGACTAATTAATGAGTTAGAAGTCCAAAAGTGTTGGGCCCGAAAAGCCGATTAATCGGCTACCGGTCGGTAAAGTGTTAAGTGACGTTATGGAAATACCGTGTTATATGATGTCCTTTAGTTCTCTTACATTTTCTTATCACAGGGATTCGTCTCATATACTTAATTGACGTCCAATACATCCCTATTAAGGGTTGAAAAAAACACAATAAAAAATGGAATGGGTCGTAAGCACACTCGATTAAAGTAAATAACACTTAACGCAACTGTACCGTATGCAAACGACCGTTTCAATTTCGACACGTTAATCCTTTCAATTTCTAAGATCAGATAGCAATAAGTTATTCAATCTTTCCACATTCAAATGTATCGCTACGATCTTAAGCAGATACTGTTTCAAATCGTATTGGCAGAAATACTAGATAAATCATTAGCCACTTGCGGTTCGACGTTGTCGAACGTTCGAGAGAAATTGCAAATCTATCCTGAGTCCGACGTGGAAGGATACGTTTTGATAAACAAATTATCCGCTCGCGAAATGGGCCAATTCCAATCGCGGGGATTGCTACATTGTTGGTTCATTTGAGCATCGATAACTGCGGTTCATGGTTCATGGAAAACTTCGTGCCTGATATTATTGACGAAGAAACATCATTTTACACGTTATTACATCTAGCCTTCTACCTGAATAATGATACTTTCATTCCTCATCCAAGGATTCATCCACAGAATAAAATATTAATATTTATTGCAATTCGTCATCTTCCATACATCAATTCAGATTAACTATTTTTCAAACTATTACTTAGATACTACAAAACAATAAATCAAGAATGATTCTTGATATTTCTTTGTCATAAAATACAAGCTTTAACTGTCTATCGGCCCTTGTACCTTTGAACTAACGTAAGATGAATCGCTTTCATTCCTTAAAGTAAACTTTTTTAACTTTCTCACAGATTACAATTTAACCTTTAAACATCATGAAATTCTGTACAATTCAATGTTTCGAAATCAAGTTAAATCTATTATTTATCATAATATTTGTATCATTTTCTAATATGCTATCATGCAACTGATCTTCATCATGAAATTCACCATGGAAAGTTCGGACTATACAGGGTGAAATCTTTCTATTAAGCTAGCTTTTATAACTCCAAATACAACCCATGAATCTTCGTATTAATTTTCCATTTATACATAGACTTCCGTAAGTATTCTCAAAAATCCTGTCACATTAAAAACAATAACCTTACAAGCATCACAGAAAATTTCGTCTAAATCGAATTTTATCTTCAACCCCCTGAAACCTACAATTCTCCACGAACGATCCTGAAACAACTAAACCACCTCTTTCTGTTTGCTCCATAAAATCAGCACGACACTGAAGAACGATCGAGTCAGTATTATCCGGGGCGGACAAGCGCCGATGAAACAAATAGTCGGGCGTCTAACGTCGATTGATTTCTCAAAAAGTTTTCCACGTGAACGTATCGGCGCAACCTACACGAGCAGAATCGAACAATAGGCCCGTAGCTGATTCCGATAGGAGTTTATCTGCGAAACGAGACGCCTCGTAGCAACGTCGTCTCGTCCGTCTTCGATTAATCTTGTTTTCGAGCACACAGGGGGGTAATCGATTCGACCTACTAAAGGAGATAGGTACGAGGAGTATCCTAGAGGACGATGAGTTTCCTTTGCCTGTAACTATCTGTCTGTGTATAGGTTTTTTTTTTTTTTTTTAAAGTACCGCACGAAGGATAATTCTGCGTTATGCTGGACTCGATGATTTCGTTCCTGGATCTCGTTATGGATCGCCTCATTAACGGTGCCGATTAATCCGCGAACGTTCTACGTGAGGTCGCGTGACCCTTTGCTTGTGCAGAAAACACTCGAGTATCGATAAATCCTTCGATGATTACGAAAGCACGATTACGCGTTGAACGCGTTGCTTTATCGTCTCGAGACGTAATTAGAAATATTCTTGAGCCTCGAACGAATCTCGGGATGAGGCTGGAATTTCGTAATGAGGTGGAAATGAATTTGGAGGCTTGTTCGAAGAGCGAGAAAAGACGTATGTGGTTTTTTGGTCGATGATTTTTTTGTTACTCATTTTAGCTGTTTTGGATTTTGTAATTTTCGTGTAAAATCATAAAGTGAGAATTTGGAGGACACCGCTTGTACTTGGATTTTTTTCAGCGTGAATTCAAACTTGAGTTTCTTGTATTGCGAGAATAGTATTTGATTAATTGCAGTCTTTGAGTAATTAATATTTCAGTACCAATTTCAATCTTGGATCATGAGCTTTGATAAGTCGAACTTAAAGATCTACGATTTAATTATAAAATCAATTAGAATTTGTCATCAAGTTTCATTATATTGTACTTTAAAACGTGTAGGGTCATCTCATATGGCACTGTCATTAAGAACTGACAGAATTATACTTCGAAGTTTAAATAAATTCCACGCGAGTGTGATATAATTTTCCGTCATGGCGAAAAGCCAGTTCAAATGTGTGGTGAAAGTAAAATTTCACTTGTTTTCTTTTCCAATGATACAGGATGCCAGTAATGACATGGAGCTTGCGCGGTTCGTTAACTTTCGTCTGAACATTGAAAAATTTGTTCACCTTTGCGAAATTCAATGATGAGCAACAAAAAAAGCAAAGAAATCAAGCGGGATCGTCGATAAGTGAACTAGAATAAAGAGAATCACAGTCGACTTTCACCGGTTTTCAATCAGTCCGTCGATCAAGCTACGGAGATCTATCTATCGATAGACCAACCGCGAGACAGTCTCCTTTCGACGAATGTTGGCTCACCGTTAGCTATGTGTCATGTTACTTGAGAATCAAGAAAGACAAGAGAAAGTGAATCGATAGGTATTAATGTTATCCACGTACACTTGCATAATTAGGCGAATGAAAATTTTTTTCAATTAAAAACTCCACTTTACCCTCGATTTATATTTTAATACGAAGAATATTTCACACTTGTGCATCAAAACGTATTCATCGTTATCAATATGAAGATTCTTCATTTTCCATTTCACAATGTTAAATTTTACATGAAATGACAGAATATTTACGACTTTTATAATGAAGCTAAGAAAATCTGCATTTTTGGAAACAAAATTGCATATCTCTGTCATAATAAAATATTTCTTACAAAGATTTTACCTGATTCCAATAAAGTGAGTATCTTAACACTGGAACTACCAAGAAAGTCAAAATGGCTGGTTCCCAAATTTTTGGCTGGTAATTTTTTCAAAAGTTCTAATATATTTAATATGTTTAAATATTGGAGATTTAACGCCGATAGTTCTAGTGTTAAATCGTATTACGTGCTTCAAATATAAGTTATAAATATTTACAAAATTGAATTCGTGTAACAATTATCTGTAATATCGTTAATATAACATTTGTATTTTTTAAGGTTCATTGTACGAGTACTGTTATTTTTTAAGAATTGCAATATTTGATCGATCTTGCATACCCTGCGAAAACGGAAGTATTTGGCAAAGGAGTGAAATCAGCCGTTTCGTGGAAATCGTTCTCCGATCAGGATGCAAAAACGATTTCTCGAACGATGCACATCGAAGTGAGTCATTGAGTGTGTTGCACGTGGAAAAAAGTTTCTATCACCTACATACCTATTTGTCGATGCATGTGACGTGAATCTTTAATTAGAGCAATCCTCATAGCTTCGTTAAAATTGTATCGATACCAATTACATCTTGAAGGAAAACTGGCCATCAGACGGCTAGTTTTCTTTGGCCTACAAAAAAAATGAGGAAATACAGAATTTTCCTGTTCGTTTGAGGAAGTGAATGATACACGGATAAAAGAATAATTATTAATCATTGCTCTTTGACTTTGAGAATTAGAACTATATTATCTTCTAATCAATTTTTAATTTTTTTAAAGTATACGTATGTTTGAGGACTTGCTATTTGAATAAAACTTTGTGTGCTTCAGTTATTTCAAGATAGGATTTTTAATTAAAAGAACAGATGATAATTCGAGAAATAAATTGCTTAGATGGTAAAGTTTTTTGCTTTGCATATCGGAGTCGATTTTCTGAGAAGTCATTGGCGGGAATTCAATGTTTAGTTTTCTGGAAAATGATAATTCAACGGTTCCCGCGGAATTTCAAGGAAAAAAAGTTAATATTGTGAACACGTACGAAACGTGCTCGAACTAAATTCGAACGTATACGCGTACGTGTTTAGTTTTGGAATTAAACAATTCGACAAGTCATTCACCCTGCAATTAGATAATTTGATTGTGTTTGCATACTCATATTACGATAATGGTTGACCCGTTAGGAAGTCTGTAGACTGTTTAGCATTTAAAACGAAAAAGTACACTCCTCTGACATCCTTTATTACATAAATACACCTTTCACATATATTTTAAATTCAAAGATATAGAAGAAAAATAGTTATGATACAGTTCCATGAATCTTGCAAATCTTAAATTACAGTTTATACTTTTACAAAAACAGCTTGATAAAATTTAATTGCAGTATACTATAAAATCACGTGAAAATATTAGATACACTACGATGAGACAGACTTCTCAGAAACTCAGACAACGTCCACTGCAATTTTCTAGAAAAATTCAATCTCTATTAATTATCCTGTCTGAAATATAGAGAGATAAAAAAATCGTTTATAAAAAGAGATAAATAATCCATCATATCACTACTAGCATCGTCCATTTCATAAAATTCATGAAACAACATAATCACCTTATTTCCTTAAAACACTTTGCATCCATCCACGAATCCAGAACATCGAAAATCTCTACAAGTCTAATATATTTCATTATTCTTTCCTATTCATCTGATAGTTGTTTTAAGTTCGAAGTTTTTCCTCGTGTCACATCGAGCTCGCCAGCACGTCGACCGGAAGGAAAGCGAGAACTTTAAAATGTATCCAAAACGATAATCGAGTGCAACATCGACGATAAATCGGGGAAGTCACACCTCACGCTGGGGGAGCAATTATCTTCCGACTGTTAATGAATAATTAATTCCACGTCTAATGCAATTAGATGGGCCGCTCGAACGAGTCGATAATGGCACGTCACGATACAAAGGTCGACAAAAATCTACGAGGTGTATTCGCCGGTGTTTTCGCGTAGGCAAACTTGTATGTTAATTCGAGGGTAGAGCCTTCTGGCATGCACACACGGGGTGTGTCTGTAAAATCGCACTTTATTCGCATCGCAATGCGTTTTGTGTCTCGATGATATATGCGTGTTTCGATAAGTGATATTGACGGTGAAATAATAGAGAGGAATAATTATAGATGTGTGTTAGAAAATTGCACGGATTTATGGGTTGATTTCATGCTTCATAGTTGCATTTGAAAAAACTGATCATTCGAGAATATGAGACAAACATTACGCTATGGTCAAACTGTTATATTGTAAAAATTCAATTTTCAACTTAATATCAATTTTGTTAGCTGTTGAATATTAAATAGATGTACTTTAATTGATTATGTATTAATAATAATTGTGCATTTATGAAATTAGATGAGGTGTCTTATGTGAATATTTTTCAACGGTGCACAGTGGTCGATTTTGCCGAAATCCTGGCCAAAACCCCCAAATTTTTTTTCGCGATTTTCAAAATTTAGCAATTGCGTTTGATTTGTAACACGTCAGAGCATCGTTTTCCATTAATAAAAATTTTTATTGAACAATACTCTTAGAGATATGCAGTGTCAAAGTTGGTACTTGAATAATGTAACGTTTTCACGTCGAAATTGAGAATACGTTTTCAATGTGAAATTAAAGTACGATATACTTTTTCAGTATTGGTAGCTATTTATCATACTTTTAATTTATAAATATCTTGGTTTCATTTTTTTATTTAATATTTTACAACTGTGATGGTACAGAATGTAAATCCTATATATTTTCTTCCTTTTGCTAATGAAATAGTTGTGAAGTCCACAAAAGTCCAAGGTAATTTTTTTTTTAAATTAAACTTTGAAGCTTCCCGAAGAAGAGCTCGTTGAGTTTTCTTGCGACTTTTTGCGATTCTTCGAGTTATTGTTATTTGTTTGTCGCGCGCGCCATGCTCGGGAAAGTGCATTTATGACATAGGGCCGGACTATCGTGCTTTACTTAATGAATACTGCTAATCCTTCTCTAAGATCAACCTGGCAATTAACGAAATAATATGTTTATTTCATGGGGTTAAAAATCGGAATGAGTTTAAACAAACTGGTGGCCTATTGTTCCGAGGCAACAATAGATAGCCGCGGCTACTTCGATCGCTTATTGTTAGCGTCATAAACCGAAAAATCTTTGACGATTCTAATGAAAATTTGTCTAGTTGCAGGTATGAGGGAAATATTTGTTCCTTACAATGTTTCATCTATCTCCTTCGGCCGAAATTTTTATTAAACAGAAGGAAATTCGGAGATAGAACAGCAGTGACATACTTTTACTAATTGTAAGATACAGCGACTGCTGCAATAAATATCATTAAAACTTTAGAAGACCGTGGAATAACATAATATATTTTTTTTTTAAATTAAATTTTGAAGCTTCCCAAAGAACACACCGCGGTGTAATCTTTGCATCCGAATTCTGGCCCAATTGCCAACTGACGTTACCTTTTTTTCTTTTATCCAGGAATACCCTTTTCACGTGAATGTGCAGATAATCCACTTACACGAAATTATTGCGTGCGCGTTGCGCACATAAAGTATCCTCAAATAACAGTTTCGTATAAACGTATCACCAGCAACGTGATCATTATCGGCAATTCGAGGGTTCTCTGCTTCCCTGTCCAACATATGAATCTTGCTTCAGAGAATACCATTTTTTTTTATTCAGTAATCTGTTCCAGGAAAGTCCAAATATTAATTGGATCTTATGGCGCTTTAATTTCTTTACGTACTTTCTACTTAAGAAACGCGGAAAAGAGAGGCTCCATTTGCAGGCCGACGAAATAAAACGGTGATTGCACTGATTTAGATGAGGTGAAATTTATGACGGTGATTAAAGTAGTAATAACAAAATTCCATAGAAAGCAAGAGTCTGGAATAATAGATCTATGTCATCAAATAGAATGATTATATCTTTAATAATTCAGAAAAGATATAAAAATGTTGATCGTGACTTTCGAAATATTTGAAATTTTGTTAGGATTTAGATTGCAATTTGAGTTCTGTGCAAACGAACAAATTAAGTTGATAATTTTGCTATTGTAAATGTTTGACTTAAACTACTTCACAATCTCTGGCACAATAGTGCTTTGTATCTATTACAATTAAAATAACTTGAACACCATTGAAACTCTGATCGTAAATACTAAATGTGGGACGAAGAAACGAAGCAACGTTCGAAGAGCTTAGATGCAAATCAACGTTTATCCAATCTTTTTTTTAAACTTTTACAAGCACCAGCAACAAGTTTCAAAAATATTTTTATATTCCTGCTCTTTCGATCACCCGTACATATCATCCTGACCTTAACAGCACATTATCACGAAACTACAGCTCTTCGTAACGTGAATTATCTCTTGTACAATAAATTCTGCATTCAGCTTCGAAGTTTTTTGTAGCACGAATGAAAAATAGCGATCATGGTCTTAGCGTGCAAAAAGTCACTTGAAAAATGAGATTAGATATTTTTATTTTAATAGATGGAGAGAATTTAAACAATAATTACCAGTGAAAAAAATTCCCATAATTTTGATCGTCAGAATTGCGTACAGTGCTATTAATCAAAATTGATTTGCTTGAGCGTGTTCGGAATTATTGGCGAATTATTTTCTTGGTGGGCTGAAACTTCAAATATCAAAGTTTAGACTTCGAAACGAATTTATATTTTCTAGCTAGTCTGCTACGAATACTTTAATTGAATTCAACTTTGTATAATTTCCTACCATTTTATTTACTGGGAGAGGATAACAAACTATTTAAATATATAAAGATATTCGTAGTACATTTACATAATTCTTTCTGTATTTGCATAAGAAACATTTAAGCTTTGTAGAATAGGTCTGAAGTAATTTTCATTTTTTTGCATGTGCAAAATGGGAATACGTTTAACGATTCACGGCGCGGGAACCTTACTAACCGATAATTAAGTTGGATAACAGGCAACGAGTAACCATTGCTAATGATTATTAACATAAGCACTAACAGAAAGTGTAACTTGAAAATTGATCTAAAATACAGAAAATATTTTATTTAGAAATGTGAAAAACTATCAAGAAAGAAATTTATTTTTGCAAAGATATAACTTCATTGCACAAATTTTCACCCTGTATATATTCTTATTTATTCCTTGCACTTTAGTTATTCTTCGAAATTCTTTTCAGAATATACCAAAGTATATGAACCGAGCAAAATTAAGCGCCAAATTCTTAGATTCTCCAGCAAAAGGCATAATTTCAAGATATGTATTTACATCGTGGTAAGACAAATGTTTATTTAATTATCAAAAGTTTCCAGATCCGCGTCTTCAGATGACACGAGATAATATACGGGAGTCGATACCGATAACTACTACATAGAAGGACTGATAATCGACCTACTCTTGCCTATGTGAGTTTACTGCGAACATCGTTGTATTATTTTTATCTCCACCAACGATAGCTAATCAACGAGCCGTAATAATTAAGTAACACGTATTAAAATGATCGGTTGCATAAAGCTTGCCCCTGAATTATCGCACATCAGGAACGTATCACAAATAAATGTTGCCCGTTCATTTCTTTTCGGTGCAGAAATTGCAGTCATCACGTTCTCCAATGATTCAAAGAAGACGGCATGCAATGAACTTTACAAATTAAAACGCGCCCGGCAAAGAGATAATCTTAGGGTGTGGTAAATATACGAATGATAGGATTAAATACGATCGAAATTACCGAATTACGGCAATTTTCATAAATTACACTAAGCAGTATTTATTCAAGGTGACCTAGCTTTCGTACTTTGGAAAATTGCACGTCTGTTGAGACATTAATCTGTACATTGTATTAATCAGCTGCTGAACCGTATGGTTACAAGTTGCATTTCTTCTTGCAACAACTTAATTGCGACTGCATAATTATCCTGTCGTGATCATAATTACTTGGAGTCCCCCTTCGATTTTTAATTATCATGTAGCGTGAGATATATGTATTTCTGCGCTGTTTCATCGTATGATGATGTTAATGCACTTACATCTCTTTTATTATCGAATTCCGTTGTGCAATTGCTCTGTAGATAGACTGATGATTTTTATACCAATTGATCGATCGACTTCAACTATGTTACTCCTACCACAAATGAACTTTAACTTAAAAAATAGAAAATTCCAAAATCACTTTTCCTCGTTCCATACGACTGTCAATCTTCAATTTCCTTTCATCTACAAATATTATAAATATCTCGGTAGATCTGACACTACATAAATTATTTCCGCATTTCCTCCAATTTCTCATCCCATAGATTTCGATTACATTCTCCCATCGCCTCGTTTTATGAGTAATTCCAAAACTAATCCGAAACAGTCACAGGACTGTTCGAGAGCATGCAGGAGACCACCTTGAAATCTCATCGCGACGTATTCGCAAGAACTCGTTTTTTCTGAATCGTCGACGAGAAAGCGATTTGCGATCATGTAGCGAGAGGTTCGAGTTAAAGAGACGTTTGAACCGAGCGAAATGTCAGGCCGAGAATTTGCATTTCCTAAATGCCACTGCATGAAATCCCCTGGCGCTAGGTCCTGGCAATCGACCGGCCATGATGGCTATGGAGATCAGATCGAGCCATGGGTCCCATGCGGGCACCGTGTCCTAAAATTGATCCGATCATGGGTTCCCAAGTACCTCGAATTACAACGAACCTCCCCGCAAGTGGGTGCTCCTTTGCATTCATGTTCGCACGTAGATAATACGTCGAGTGGCGCGCATCTACATGCGTTTTGTAATTTACGAGCATTCACTACAATGTTGCGCTAGTAGTGACGGTAATTATTTGTAGTGCAATAGCTCCTATGTGGGCTCGTGAAGTGTGCCATTTTATCGCCGCAAGTGCATTAATCTTGTTTTTATAATGTTCACGGCAAACGGGCGGTAGGTGTACGATGATGATTTATCGTGAGAGTCATTTCGGAAGAGATCGTTTTACTTTTTCACAAAAGGATTATTTATTAACCCTCTATGGGCCGAATTTTCTGTGATACCTGAAGATTAGTTGCCCGATAGCATATTAGAAAATAATAAAAGTACTATTATAAATAATAAATTTTGCTTGATTTTGAAACGTTGGATTGTAAAGAATTCCATGGTATTAAAGAGCTAACTTGAAATATTTGAGAAAGTTAAAAAATTGATTTTGAAAAGTAAAAGCCTAGATTTGTTTTGTGTTACTTCAAAGTTACACGGGCCCATAGAGGGTTAACGTTTAAGGTAGAAATTATTATTAGGTGCATTTTGGAGACGCCTTTTTTTCATTGTCCTATTTATGGATTTAGTTAATGTGGATTGACTGTTGCGTTTAGAATTTCTCAGAAACCTTAATTTAAATTTGAGGTCATTGTTTGGTAGTTTGAATCATTATTCTTAATGTTTTTTTTAATAAAAATATGTTTTCAGTCATTTCAGTGAATTTCTGATAGATTATTGTATTCGAATGTTTCAGCAAAATGAAGTTTCGGTGTAAAAACAATTTAATACCCGATCTAGCTATCCGATTGGATTCTATTGTTTCTCGATTCCTCAAGATCGAGAGTGTTAACAAGTGTTCCGTCTAACGGTGCCACCTGTCAAACAATAGTGAGATATCGGATATACGAATAATTTATGATAAAGTTTTCTTACATAAAGCGATCTTAATGGTTTGATTTATCTTTCAACGTTTAATTAAGCGCGCCCAAGTTGTCCACGCGTCTATAATAAAAAGCACACGTTTCTGTGCACCAATCGTGCGATAATCCCATATATCCATTATCTCTACACTTTAATATAATCCACATTTCCTCACAATTTTTCAAAAGAAAAAAATTCCTACGTTTAAATGCACTTTTGCTTTTACCCAATCCTATCTTTGCTAGCGCGTTTATTACTTACTTTCAAAGGGTAATTTCCGTTGCACCAAAAACTTAAATCTGCATTTTTCAGAAAAAACAAAATTATAGGTCCTAGCCGAAACGACAATACTACTTAAACCTGAAAGACCAAAAAAAAAATGAAACTAGAAAACAATTCCTCATTTTTGTCTTTTTACACCTACAAAGCTTGTGCACTTTATTTCAACCGGTTTATTAATCACAAAACTGCAAACTGTTCAATCCTAAGCAAATTTGTAACCATTTTACCAAATTCTCTTGAGCTAAAATATATTAACTCGTTGAAAGTAAACAGAAACACATCGAGTATCGAAAGGATGGAAGAATCAAGGATCGATAGAACGTCAAGCTTGCTCGACCTGAAGTCAGTGTTCTTTGTACAGTACAGAAACCAAATGCAAATAGCCTGACTATATAGACAGTTGATTTTACGGGTACACGAGGCAAAGATAAAACCTGCATATCTCCTACGTGGCCAAGTCACGATACGCTCGGTAGTTTCGAGTACACACCAGATACATAGATTGCATCGTTAATTACACAGGTGTCGAGCCGATAACAAGGTCAACAATCCTTCGAAAATGGACTGTTTGCTTTTTTGTTACTAATCACGCCGACTACTCGCACGCGGCTCTATTTGCCGATGTTCCATCCTTCGTCCAAGATTTATCCAATATTTTAATCGACTAATAAATATATTCCTCACGAGAATGTTTAGGTGAAACATCACAGAGTAACTCATCAACTATTTCTCTACTTTACATAACATTATCCATTCACCAATGGAGTTAATTTAACCCCTTGCCTTACAATGACGTGTGCCACATGTGACGCGGTAAATGGAACAGACAATTTTGAAATTTTCGAAAAACTGTTTAACTGAAAATATCGGAAGATCAGGAGACGTTGAAATTAATTCTATGGTATATTATTGTGAAATCAGTGAGAGATTATTAATCAAACAATTAATTCTGAGTAATTGCGCGTTTAAGGCAAAAGCGAAGTGTAAGTTTCTATCTATTTATAAACTCCAGCCTTTAAAAAAACATCGATGCCTAAATTACTAATCTAAAACATAAATATTACGAATTCTTTTGGCATTAATAATTCATTGTCACGAAAACTTATACTTTTAAGCTAAAATCCATTAGGCATTGAGTACCAAAATGCTATTCACATCGAAACAACGAACATCTTGTTTTATCGTAACAAAACATCACCGTGTTAGAATAGCAGTAAATTGTGTGTCAATATTGTCATTAGTAGGTAGCTTTTAGCGAAATTTTTACGCGGTGAGAATTAATTTTCAACGCTGATGTCGGGGTCAACGCTTCGTTGTTGGACGTGGTTAAAGAGTTGGAAAAGAACGTAAATTGAGATGGCGGCGAAGAAGCGAGAGCATCACCGTCGCGACATACATCTTTGCTAAATGGAATGTGGATATTTGCCGGACACCGCGTAATCCTTTGAATTCTCTTTAGATCAGTGTCGAAGGCAATGAAAGAAAATGAATGATAACCCGACGTCTCCGCATCGTAGAATATTAAGCAGAAACACAGAAAGGAATTGGTTATCGGCTTAAGCAAGCGAATGCACGACAGAGTTGTCCATAATGCTTTCTAAAACTGTTATTTATTTTATTCGTTATACGCTTCCTTGGAATTTTATTACGATTTATTGTACGAAGATTATGCCGGATGAATCATCCTCGAAGAAGCGAAATCCCTGAGAGCGCTCCGGGTTTGGATATTCGTCAATGGAATTCCGAGAATCTTTAGGAACTTTTCGCGCGTACAAACAACCAGACGATGCGAGATGATTATTTTTTGACAAATTGCAAAAGATAGTATTGTGCGTTGATTGTTAGTGTTTCTTAATCCTCCCAATGAAAATAGTTTCTCACGTGTTTCTTGCACGAGTATTTGTTGGAATTAAAACGTTTCTCACGTGATTATCGTATATTTTTTTACTTGAATTTTAATTGAATTTTCATTTCTTTCGTATTTGAATTCAGCGAAATGTGATTTCTCTTTTGGTTATGATGATTGTTCAAAGTATCAGCGGGGAGCGAAGATTTTAAGAATTTATTACATCAGGTGGTTTTGACTGTATGACTTGATTTAATCACGATCGTTTTAACGTTAATGAACGTTGATTTTATAGTTGAAATCATACAAACAGTACCAAAGTTTCTATGTAATTTTATTGCCGTGGAATTCTTCAAAGCTTATATTAGGGGTACCGAAAAGTAATCAAAATTGGAGAAGTGAAAACGTAATCGGAAACGTTTTTCAACAAAAAATCGAGGGACTTTTTTAAAAAGGGAATCGAACAACTACCTTTACGCTAACAAAAACTGTTAGAAAATTATGGAAATTATTTTGTTGATTAGTATTTAAGATTTCTTTAATAAATAAATGTTTTTCGCCAGCAAAGAAAAATTTTGATTACTTTTCGGTACCCCTAATAATTAGTTTAAATTCTCACACGATGAGCCCACTAAAATACCAAAGGAAATAATAGTTGAAAAACATTTTATAACGTCGAAATACTTTAGTAATTATAATCATGGCCTGAGCCATTTATTTTTGGTTTGGAAATATTATATTTTGACTTTATTTTTTTGCATGTCCACTTAGCTTTCGCATAATGAGATGTAACTATTAGCTCTGTTCAATAGCTATATGTCTTATTATTTCTACGAAGTAGTTTTACCATATCAAAATGCCAATTGATACAATACACAATAAATTCTAACTTCGATCTTTCAAATTTCCAGCATAGGCCACTACCATAATCACAGACCCAAGTATCTTGGATTATTTGTCCCTTTGACAAGTTTAAAATTAGAAATCACTCGAACATCTAATTTAGATGACAAAAAATGCACCATATTCTCATCGCACAAGAAGTTGGGCCATTTATCGAGGTCACCATAGCGACTCACTGAGAAATACTTTTCTAGAGTAATAAAACGTCTCCCGGAGTGAATCCTCGAGACTGAAATAACTTGGTCGCGCTGACTCCGAGCGATTATTAACGTGAGTGAATATTTTCCAGCCGCGCTATTGCGAACTGCAACTTATGCAATCAAGCATTCGTGCTGCATTCGGAATAACATTATTTACATGTTTCCGGGAGCACCTGTTGGAACTACTCGTTAACGACAATTTTATGACACACCAACAGTCAGGAAGATAGAGTCCCTTTCAAAGTCTGTGTCGTCCTTAACAAAAGATTAGAGTTAAAACGTTTGAGTGGTTGACTTGTTGACACCTCGTTTTGCAAATTCAGGGAACTGAGAGTTATTTTTAAAAGCCGTGTTATCGGACCGGTTCTGATATCAGCCTATAAAAAAAAGTATTTTGAAATTAAAATTTGAATTTGAGGGAATCGGCGATTATTCCGTTATATTTCTTTTTTATTTAATGAAAAGTTCGTGATAGTCCACCTATCGGAGTAAAATAATTAGTATAATATTATATGACGATATTTTTTAATATGTTTCACGAGATTCGGATTAACGTTTCGCAAAATGCCAAGGAATTTCAGTTTTTGCACGATGTCATTGAACGATAACTGAACAATTGTGAATGTAAACATTATGTTTATTTTAATATTATCGCTCTGCTGGATATAAGTACTTTCACTTTAAATTAAGTAATGGCTTTTTAGTGAAATAAAATTTACGCAAGGTATTAATCTCGATAACAAGACTTTCGGCAAATTAGCGGAGTGAAGTATATTGAAATAAAAGTATAAATACATACACGTAGCATTAAAGTGCAGGAAATTGCACGAGCAATTTATTTTTATCCTTTCAAAAAATATATCAATTGCATAATTTGATTGTACCACGCGAAAATTAAATTATAAAGCAGTAATAACGATGAACTAAATTTAACTTTCACGTCGAACATGTTGCAGTTTAACATCTTTAATAAATGATTATTCAGAGTTTCTAACTTCCTACAAAAAAAAACTATCCCAAAAGAAATATCAACGATATTCTTGCATATTTTCAAAATTTACGCAACAAAACTATGTTTAAATTGAATGACGCGTCGTGATTTTATATTCATCTTAAGTAAACACGATATAAGCGGTTACTCTTGTTTTATGTTGCAAATTAATTTAATCTTCAAGGACTATGATTTCGTCGTCGATAGTGAGAACGATGGAGTGCATCATTACGTAGAATTTCATCAGGAAGCTAATGTTAAACATCGTATCCATGTAACGATCATCAAACGATTCGCTTTTCTTGATCATGAAAACCTCCGTTTTTAATCAGCGGAGCGATAACATTATGCACATCTTGTGTTTCATTGGGAAATTACAATGAAGAGTTATATTCTATTCACTGAGTTCCTTGCATTAATTCAATTTCAAGGACTCTTATGCATCTTACGCATTTTATTTATAGAACTCAGAACGATTAGATTAGGCGATCTGTATTTATTATTTATTAATTAATAGCCCACTATCATTAACCAATTATCTACCGGAAAATGATGAGAAGTTTCTTGAATTTAATTTCATTCGACTACATATGAAATGTGCACACGTTACGTTCTCTACCCCAATGATGAAAACGCAGAAAATTTTTTTGAAAGTTTGCAGCAACTATGTTTCTTTTTCATTAATTTTCTCATTTCACTGACAAATTATTATCATTCATCTGTGATGATCGGATGCTAATTACTGGCCATCCGCATTTCTCTGTCATTAGATTCTGCAAACCGTTTTATTTACCTTCGTCACCATCTTATGGTATACCCGTAAATTTTAATTTCTCTAAATTCCTCAATATCTTCAATTGCTAATCGAACATTGCAAACATTTCCATTATAATTTCATCCATGTATTATACTACTTAAATATTATTTTACAACGACTACCTTTTCACTTCTTTCACAGCATTGACACAAAGACATTCAAACCGCAAACAAATCATATTATATCCAATACCATGTCATGTTTACAATATTACTTAGCAGTTATTTACAATTCACGCTGACCGTAGAATCAGTATGTGTTCCTAACTTAACACCATTTCACTTAATTTCTCTAACTAACAATCTTCGAGTACTCTTTTATGCCTGATTTCTATCCCTTTTTTCTATATCGCATTTATAGAGGGTCGACATCTCGGTGGAACTGTCTAGTGGCGATTAATCGGGTATATCTAGGTGCATAAATATAGTGCACCAAACTCCGTGTGTAACGTCTGTGAATATAGCGTGAGTGTGGCAAGTGGGAAATTGATGATTAATGCATGCGAATGTATGTTCTTGCATGTGTTTTATTTTTTCTTTTAGTAACCAAGAGATGTATGATAAATATGTATTTGTAAATATTGTGAGCCGTGAGAATTTCTAAGTGATAATTTATGAGTCAAGCGAGTGTAGAGAGGTTTAAAGGTAGGACGTTTTAAATAAAATGTGTGGTGCATTAATATTTTAAATGTGTGAATAAAGATCATTATATAACATATATCATAGTTATTAATTTTGAAATATGTTGATCAAGATATCAAATACTGTAGTGATGCTACATTTCACGAAAGTACCATGAAACTTCAAATATTTAAGAGATTCTCTTTTAACAGTAGAACTACCAAGCAAATCAAAATGACTCATTCTCAATTTTTTCCAAAAGTTCTCCAAGTTTATAGAATAGTTATAAAGCAGATATTCTACGTTGGTTTTATAAAATACAGATTATCAAATCGATGATCTTTCCCATCTCGAGATTGTTCTATTACCAAAGTAGTAGATGATTGAACACTATTTTTAATCTATTGATTAAAAACACTAGAATTAAAGTGTTAATTCTTCATTTCTAAGCACATTGCAATTTTTTACAATTTCATATTTTAAATCAATTTATATTTCAAATTCCCAGGAAGTCTCAGTTTGGAGAGGGTGAAATGAAATTTCGAGGAACTCGTAAACCTCTCGATAATATCGCAATCGATTCGCGAAAAAGAAGCACCGGTTAAAAGTCGAAGGAAACGTGGGAGGCAATCAACAGGTGTCTTCTCGGCCATGTAAAAGTACTTTCGATCTTAACAGTTACCTCTCTCGTTCTCTTTTTTTTCTTCGTTTCCTTTCCTGCAGCCTCTTTCTCTCTCCCACGGCCACGAGCGATGTCAGAGACCTTTGCTCCAATTCACTTTTCTCTTTCTCAGCGAAGTCCGTGCGAAGGTTAGCCACGAAGGATCTCCTTATCGGGCTGTTTAATTTTCCTTGGGACCCGCCGACCAGTATTTCACCTACTTTCCTATCAAAGTTTTTCCTCGTAAAATCGTCGCACTGTTGAAATGTCAATAATATCATGACTTTGTGAACAATCTTTTACTTTTTTCTATTTTAATGGCTGCATGCAACGGATTCTTATTTCTTTCTTCTTGCTTCATCTGAGAATCTCGTTTGATAATATTCGTATCTGTGAATTCCCGTTTTACATTTGCACAGATGGATTTTGAGCACTGTTGCTATTGAGAATTTAAAAGAAGCGCTTAGTACATCAAATTTTCGCAGAATGCAGTATTTAAGTCTATCAAGAGAAATAGGATTTATTAAATAGGATTATTAAATCAAGACAAAGGGGCAAACAGTGTTTCAAATGTTTATCAGAATGGAAAATTGCCTAATGAGATGTCTGAGACAATGGCAATATGAAAGGTGCTATGGTAGCAAAGTTTGAGGTCGGTTTCGGGCAGTACGTATGCATAGAGTATTAAAAAGTAGAAAATATAAATTTTATAAATTATAAGACGTTATGAAAAAATGACTGGATTGAACAAATTAATTGATAAAATCAACACTAATTCTTTAGCAGGATTGAAGTTGTATGTGGACTATTTCCAATTAGGTAGCCTCCGACTTTGTGGAAAAAGTTGCTCATATTTTTATTCGCAGAGTTTATTGTCATTCCAGTCATTCCAGTCATTCCAGTATCAATATCATCAAATTAATATCATTCTTTTTACTGCCTCCTCGATGTTCGCATAAATGTTCGCCAAAGCAATCGAACGAATAATTAAGACAAAATGCCGCTTTCTAAGCTATTCTGTGAATCCGGAAATTATTGATTATTTACTTTTTTATAATCACTCCGCTGAAAAGTTTATTCACGTCACATTTTATTTTATTCGAATGATGCGAGATACCGTTGAATATTCAGCTGCATCGATGTTCGAATGAATTTTTAACCGCACAAGCGAGGAATTATTGAAAAGCTATTTTTATCTTCGTCTCTGATGAATCGGGAAATTCGACGAATTTTCATTTTTCATTCCAATAATGATATTTCGGCTACGCTCTCTTTTTATGTAACATAATGAAACGTTACGTTCTGTGGATTGCACGATACGAAGCATGTAAAAAAATTTTGAAGTTTCTATCTATTTCTGTCTTTCTGTATATTATCATCAAGGACACGACATGTTCTACGTTCCACGATAATTAATTACCTGTGCTTTAATATACGATAATTAATCATCTGCATCTCATGGATGCTCATTTAAATGAACTAAATTATATAAAATGTAGCAATTGATCTTCAGATAAGAATTTTTTAAATGGTAATTTTTCGTGCGAACTTAAAACGTGTTACGATAAGGTCACATATTAAAGTTAATACTTGAATGTGGAGCGTAATGAAATTGATACAACCTCCTCATAATTAACTTTGCCAGTTGGTTCAATCAATTACTCCTGATTTTGATATATTTAGACATTTATCTTGGAATTCATATTGAATTATTTGATATTTCTGCAGAAACTAGTTCAACGTTTCAAATTTTAAACTCAGTGATAGACCACCTTCATGATCTCCGCCACCTACATTGTAAAGCTGTACAAAATCAAGAAGACCTTCAACTTCTTTTTCTTATCAACTTTCACGCACTTAGACCCCTATATTACGAAGATTCATTAACATTTCCTATCACTCGCAAATCAATTACCATCAAGCGTATGAAAATACTTTCTCGATCAAACATAATTACAAATGCACAACTTCAAGAATCATCGATAAATATCACACGATCCTTGTGCTGCTCATTGCAATAATCCGTGCTACAAGTTCATAAAATCGAAGTTCATCGAGAAGCCGCGAAAATCGACCGTTGCACAGATCGACAACGAAGAACAAAAGCTGAAACTTCGCGAAACATCAGCCGAGGAATCAGTGGCGAAGTAACATTTAGATGGAAGAAGGAAGTACTTATTTGGCGTGAACGCGGCCTAGTAAGCCACGATAAATTTTCCCTCGTTAGAGTCTCGACGTCGATAGATCGAGCGACCGGCCAGCCAATCGACCGGGAAGATTTTGCCCGGAAAAGGCGAGCGCACTGGGGAAATGGAAAGTTGGAAATTACGCTCGGGGCTGCGCGAAGTCGGATACTTGTTTCTATGTAGCTTTTCTCGACGATCCGACCGCCGGAGAAGAGCCGGCCATGGTATTTAGCGAAGATCATTGCCTTGCTGTCGATCGACCTACTGCTTTCTACTCAAACCGTGCCGATTTGTAGTTGTTTAGTACTATGGTTGCTTTATTTGGAATGTTTTTGGCTTCAAGGACTATGAGCACTTCAACTACAACGTACAGTGCGGCTCGGCCAACTTGGCACCTGGGAGGTAGTCCTGTTTCGGTAGAGTCTGATTCGCCAGGCGTCAAGCGGCATGGCTCTTGTCACACGTATAATACACGAAGGCACTTGTCGTTCTACCTCGCGATTCGTTAACACGTTGAGCGCCACATCGGTCCCTAGGGACCGGGCGTTGACTTTTCGTTTATGTTGACTCTGATCAATGAAAATGAACAATTAGTTTTTTACCTAAGCTAAGTTGTCGCGCCTAACCGAGCCACAATTAGTGGAGTTAAGTATAAAATAGATCATTTTATCAAAAATGAATGTAGTATGTTAAAACAAATAGAAAGATATATTTTCTAATAAAGCGCCTAAACGGAAAATGCTTTAAGAACGAGCGTGGCGCTTAACGTGTTAAAAGAGCTACACATACAAATCGAACTAAAAGACGAAGAGAGAGAACGCTGCAGATCGGAGAAAGGGAGACAACGCGATTTGGGTGCCGACAGTGGGGACATTGGCGTAGGCACCAGATTTCTAACAGCTCTATAGTAAAAACAGGATAAACTCCGGCAGAATTACTCCCACCACATGGGGAGATTCTCCTTGATGAAAAGGAATGCGTGACGAGACAACAATGTAATACAATGTCTCGCTCCTCCTGCCAAACTAGTAAGAATATTTGAATGCTACGACTTTGTCGGGTGCTTCCTTTAAGAGGCTGAGCGAGTGGATTCCCAGAAACAAAATGGCGCGAATAGGCGGTTGAAAGCGAGAAGCTCCGCCGCCGAGGTGCCAAGTTGGCCGAGCCGCACTGTACTGTCTTAGATGGACTGGGAAACAACGAAGTTAATGTATTAAATAATGGATAAATACAAATTGTCTAGATATGACGGCAGATTTAACCTCTTGCCCAACAATAACGAATGACATTTGAGCCATGGAAGACGGAATAGAAGATTTGAAAGTTTTCCAATAATTGTTATGTTAATTATATTAGTGGATTTTTATACAGTAGTTCTTTTGCTATGCTATTAATTTTGCGTTAAGGTGCATGATGTATCGGGAACTATTGATAAATTTATATTTTAGTAATTTAATTTTCAGTTATTGCGCATACAGTCAAAATTAATTGTAGGACAAAGGGTTAAAGTCGAGCACACTGATTGTGAGTTTGAGGCTTTGCCTAATTATCTACCAAAGGTTTTTGTAATTAGTATGCTGATATGATTGATATTTGTTTTGATACTATATTGCTAATAACAAATTGCAATATAGTGATATCCTTACAATTTATATTCTTATGTAGCGTAACATCTGTAATAGATAAAGAATATAGTTTTCTTGCTGAAATTGTAATTATAAATATATGTGCTCATAATTATGAAAGAAGTCTAACAATAAGTGAGAAGTATGAAAACTTGTACCTATCGACACATTTGGTCTTGCACCAATGTTAATTACAATAAAGTGCAATCACCTTGAAAAAATAAACAATAAATAAAAAAAACTACTCTACATTCTTTTTTATTTGCTAAAACTAAACTGTGATGCATGTAAGTAATATGAATTACAAGCGATACCTTCCTATCTCCAATTTGTCATATGACAAAATGCGAATTGAAAATGAGAAGAAGAGATGTTTCCAAGGAAAATGGAAAGTTAAAGATTAAACTTAAGATGGCGCGAAATCCCTTACGCTTTTCTACGTTTTCTCGGTGATCGTGCCATCAGAGAAGAGCCAGCAACGATACTTAACAAAGATCATTACCTGACTTCAGATCGTCCCGCTACTTTCCATTTAATCGCTTCACCGCATGTGCATCCTACGTGCTTCTAAGCCACATATGTGCATCGATATACTCATACGTCGATATGTAATACATTGCTGCACGGAATTATAGGATGCACTTCGAATGCATCGTGCAACAATTTAAACCTTCTTAACATTCTATCAATATATACCTTAGACAACTTAAAATACACAGCAAATATTGTCAAATTAACCCCTTGCCGTGTAATAACGTGAAATAATTCAAATAAGTGACATTCGTGACACAACAAATGGAATAGTAAATTTTGAAGTCTTACAAAAATTATTGAATTAAAAATATCAAAAATACCATTAAATCAAATATCAATATTAAATTAAAAATGTCACGATAAAATAAAATTAATTCAATTATATTCAATATAGCTTCGAGTCATAAACTTAGAAATTAGAGATCAGAAAATAGAGATAGATTGCTTTTTTAACAATTAATTCAGAGTTATTTCATTCAGTCACAAAAGAAATGGTATGGCAAGGGTTACTAATACCATCTATTGCTATTTTCCTATATGCTAATCATTAAAGTGCAGTCTTACTTTAAATGCACATATTCGAAGAGAAAATGATTTTTTAAAATTAAACGTTATCATTTTCCAAGCGATTAAACACTGACGAACAACAATGCACGTAGCTCTTCGAGCATGCACACAGATGAAGGTAAAATGTACACTCGATGACTTCTTCGTGCAGTTTCGCGCACGTGCACTCTACTTAAGCCCAGCTGAATTGCGGAAAGATGGACAAAATATATGTACATACACGGTATTACGTTGAGAAAGGCTCGCGAGACGTCGCCGTTAATTTTGCAAGATGACAAGGCGATGCTCGTCGATAAGAGTATTATCGTTCCCTAAATCGTATGCACGAAATAACCGATGATGATAGCTTGTCCGTGCGAATCATCGGAGCTTTTTATTCGTCATTATGATTTTTTACGATTGCCGGGAGGAGATAGACGGAAAAGTTGTGCAATTAACGTTAAATAATGACGCTGGAGAATGTATCGATACGAGAATGTAATTAGGCGATTATATAAAGATTCATTTTCATTTCATTTCACTTGAAATGAAACACGCAGCAGACTTTTCCACTCTTATAATCCCTTAATAATTTTTCTACTTTTCTCATTTCCTATTGTTCTATTTTTGTTTAAAATGGTATTATGAAAATATTCGTTCACTTTAACTTCTAACGAATTTCACATTACCGAAATTATAATATATTAAGTAATATTTTCGATAAAATATCGTAAAATTAGCAAAGATTGCGATATCTGCAACAATTTCTAAAATCCTAAAAATAATATTTCTACTTTTCTCATTTTCTATTGTTCTATTTTTGTTTAAAATGGTATTATGAAAATATTCGTTCACTTTAACTTCTAACGAATTTCACATTACCGAGATTATAATACATTAAGTAATATTTTCGATAAAATATCGTAAAATTAGCAAAGATTGCGGTATCTGCAACAATTCCTACAATCCTAAAAATAAATAATTAAGTACAATATATTTAATATATTTAAAATAAATAATTAATAGTACACAGTATTACAACATTGCTTTCTCATATTTCATGACAAGTTAGAAAAACAAATTTTTAAATAGCTTTTAATGTGCCAATGACGTTACCATTATACAACTCCATTGTCATTGAAATTATCCATCCCCCAAGGAGTGCACGCAGCCAGAGAAAAATCATCCGGCAATACTTTCTAAGCAGGCTTTGAAAT
Source organism: Cerceris rybyensis (assembly GCA_910591515.1). Classification (NCBI taxonomy): domain Eukaryota; kingdom Metazoa; phylum Arthropoda; class Insecta; order Hymenoptera; family Crabronidae; genus Cerceris; species Cerceris rybyensis. Next base: position 17,093,111 of record OU342790.1, read on the forward strand.
GCGGATCGTTATTACGCAAGAGGGACAACTTGATCGAATGCAACACGGCTTTTGATGTTCGAGCATCGTAACTTTCGTCGACATGCCCTCGGAGCTTTGCTTCTCGATTACGAGACTGCGAACAACGTGCCGCGACATTGACGATTCTGTCAGCCACATGTCAATCTAGTCTGCCGACAGACAAGATCGTTAAAAGCCGTTCCGAGCGAAGGGAATCGTTAATTTCTCTCCTTACGGCTCAGCTGTCCCATGGTAAACCATATGCAATGACCGTTATTAAAGACTTTCAATGGGAAATTCGCGAACGTTGAAAGTACTCTTCGGTGAATCTCGTGGATGCATTGATTTTGGAATTCCTAATAATCTTCAATGACATCAATCATCCTCGATATTGGAAAACGCTTATTATAGTGACGTTTAGAAAGTCAATGTTTATATGTAACTGTAAAAAGAAATCTTTATGCCCAATTTAATATTAATTCTATAATCTACCTGTGCATGGATATTCAGCGAGAGAACTTTCACACTTTTACTAAACTTATCTTCGGTTTCTTTCGAGATTTTATCTCCTATATATTCCTCCTTTCGATATTAATAACTTTTTAAATACTAGAACTATCAAAATGTTAAAAATAGCTGCTTCTGAATTTGTTGGACTCACCGAGAATTTTTTATTCTATTTCTCTTTTAAAATTTTCTTCCCATTTTTGTCAAAGTGTAAGCAATTAAATAGATAGATTTCCTTCATTTTTTCATTACTTTCCTTCTGATGTATTTATCTAGTTTGAATATTTTTAAATTAATTGTTAGCAACATCAGTGTTCATTTCGAGCGTAAGGAAATATTCTTCCAGTACTTTCGTGCCGAGACGATGAAATCGGTCTTGATTTTTTATTTCTTTGACGCCTCTCGTCTCCGATTTGATCGCCGTAGGTTCGAAACGACGTCGAATTTCCCGTTGATCGTGATTACTCTCCGGTATACTCGAGATTTACATAATCGGCCAGGACAAGAGCGTCGTAGCCTGGATCTGAGATGCAGAAGCCCGAGAGAAAGATCGTAGATAGGATAAACAGGCGAGAGAATATTTATAAAGCGTCTGATATTAATGATTCGCGATGCGCTGGAAGGGAAGAGGAAACGACCGGTCGACATCGAAAATTTATGATTGGTATCGCCGCTCCGCCAGGACGTCGTGCTGTCGAAGACGATGGAAATCGTGAAGTCGCAGAATTTCAGAATCTTTCGACAGAACGATGTAGTAATATAAGTTTCGCTTTTAGTGTACAATAACGCAATGTATAAGTGAAATTCTGTAATCGAAGTTATGAGATGGATTAAAATGGTATCGTTACGTTTCAGCGTTAAATTCAATTGAGACAAAAGTTATCGAAGGAAATGTATCGTAAAATGAAACTTTTGCGATAATTGGAGCGCATTTTCGTTGAGCTTGCGACGATAAATTGTTCGCTTTAATATGTTGTTGGTTGTACAATTCAAGGTATTACATTCCGTTGTCAGAATTAATTAAGTGTCACAAACACGTGGATAAGGTATTCAGCTGATTCAAAAAACGTGTAATTTCGTGGCGGTTTCGAGTACTCTATTCCGTCTTTACTGCGATTCCTATGTTACTTAATTTCTTATAGTGGCAATTAGCAACGTTTACTTTTCTCTCTCGGTAACCATGATCCTGCAAATTGCATATTAAATACATAGTCGTAAAATCCATTCTGTGAACACTGAGTGCATTCGGAACAGAGAGAGAAGAGGAGAAACGGCATTTAACAAATATTAATTGGAAACAAAAATTACGTTGTAAACTTAGTAAAAATATTCCATCCGGTTGAAACTGTTCCACTTAAAAATTAAAATTCTATCGCGTAAATTCTGCGAATGAATAGGAGGACATTAAAAATTGCTAAAGTAATCTCTACAGAAATGACTCCAATTTCAAAAGACTCTGAAAAACCCAACTGCTTGTAGATCCTACCTCACCATCACAGTACTTTAATTACTTTCATTACGACAGAAACAAAAAAATATGTACCTACAATACATCACGTTTTCAACAAATATAAAAAAAAAAAACAAATACTACTTTCGTTGCGATTATCCATCTTGACTAATAAAGCCTTATTCTTAACAAACAGACATCAAAATAAATCGGATCACCTAAACATCAATTGAAATTGACTCATCTAACATTTTGATTTCCTCAATTTCAACATCCTTGGCCTCACCACTACCCAAACACCATCGAAATCTGGAAAAATGCAAAACTTAATATTCCATCAAAATTCCATAACTCAAAATTTGATGTAAATCCACGAATGTGGGTAGGTACCATCAAAAAATAATGAAAAGTAGCAGAACTAGTCCGCACTGGTACAGCGGACCCATACTGCCAGTTTCGCAATTCCACTGCCGTAAACTGAAGCCAGTGGCCCCAGTGGACCCAATGTTTCCAGTGGGCTCAGTGGACCCAGTGGTCAACCGTGAATGGTCGACCACACCCTCGTACACCTTTCACGAATCTCCTTGTCCTGCCGCGTCCTGTTTTCGTCCTGGCCAACTTGCCTTATCGGCCCGCCGCGCTTTTGCTCTCCGATCACTTTTGCGCGAGGCTTGCTCTCCTTGCTCTCCTCGCGATAAAACGAAGGTTTTAGGAGCGGTAGAACGAAGGCCGCGGGAACGTGGACTCCTCGGTTCGCGGTTAGGGCTTAAATTATAATTAAACTTATCTGCAACGCAAAACAAGCCGGTAATAAGAGAGGATGCCGAGAGATTCCGGGAGGTGTTTTACTTGGGTCGTTGTTGTTCGACGATACTTTCACGCCCACGCTCATGCGTTCGAGTGCCGCTCGATTTCTGAGAGGGTTAAAGGGTTGGTTTAAATATTTCTGCTTTTTTGTCTGAAGTAAGATTCTGACAGATGGTTATCTGAAGATTTTAGTTCTATTTTCAGCTTTTATGAAGTTTCTCAGTCCTCGTTAAACTGAAAGTTACTCGCAATGCAAAATTTAACACTAGAAGTACCGAGCAAGTCAAAATGACTGGCTTTCAATTTTTCCAAAAATTCTCCATGTTTATTGGACAATCACAGAGTAGAAATTCCACATATATAGACTAAAGAATCAGTCATCTTTACCACGTGCTAAGTCATCTTGTTTCAATGTACTTATTTAATATATTGGGTTGGCAACTAAGTTATTGCGGATTTTGTCAATAGATAATTTTAGCGCATTCTTTTGGTTTGTCAACGTGTTGAAAGCACCTAAACTGTACTGTTTTCTGTTTGTTTGGACTTCCACCTTTAATTTAGTAAAAAATTTGTGTCTATTAGTTATTTGGTTTCGTTTTTATTCCAATTTAAAAATGGAAGAACAAGACGGGCTTTTCAGACATATTTTACTGTATTATTTCCGAAAAGGCAAGAACGCATAGCAAGCACACAAAAAGTTATGTGATGTACATGGGAATGAAGCCTTGAAAGAGAGGCAGTGTCAAAATTGGTTTGCCAAATTCCGTTCTGGTGATTTTTCACTGAAAAATACGCAACGATCTGGCCGTCCAGTTAAAGTTGGTGAGACTTATATCAAGGCTATTGTCGATTCAGATCGCTATAGCACAACACGTAAAATTGCTCAGAAGCTCAATGTAATACATAAATGCATTCAAAAAAATTAAAACAGCTTGGCTATGTCAAGAAACTCGATTTATGTGTCCCTCATCAATTTTCCTTCTCATTTAAAATCCGCAATCATTTAGTTGCCAACCTAATATTTAAGTATAATAGATTTAATTGCTGTAATTCTAGTATTAACCCTTTGCACTCCGAATTATATTTAAATTTTGTTACCAGCAGCTCTCAACGCTTTTAAGTATTTTGTTTCAATTTTACTTGATCTGAAAAATAGGGCAATTTAAAAAAGTGAAGTATCTTGTAATTTGCAAGTGCATGATATCTCTTGAAAAAATGTTTAGGATGCAATCCCGGTTTTCTTTCGTACGTTAACATCTATTGCTTTGGACTTGAAAAAATGTCGAGTATGACTCGACAAAGGAGTGTCCGAGATACAAACTAATGTCGAGTTAGACTCGACATAGGAGCGCAAAGGGTTAAGAGATTAGACGGGATCTCAAAGTTTTTATTGCACTTCTGTTTTAGCGATATTTTGAAAGCAGATTAATAATCTGCGAACGACAGGTGCCAGAGAAAAAGTCTTTCACAGTACTACGCAAAAACACGTTTGTAAAACTTCTTCGTTTTCATTCTTCAATCTCAAGAACGATGTTTAACAGCTCATCAATTTTTTCCTCAACTCGAAAAACAGTACTCACCCTATCACCTCGACAAACACGACCTATCTTTTTCCTCTCGAAGAGATTAAAAAATAAGAAACATCTCGTTTTGGAAGTGAAACACCACAAACATGCCCCCATTAACAATTTCTTCATAACTTTCAATCGAATCGCAGTAAATCGTGGGTTTAATGAAGAAATTACTTCTATGTCAGAGATCAGCATTACCTTTCGCGGCTGATTTTTTGCACTGCCGTCGCGGTATTACGAGGCACCCCGTATATATTATGCCAGTTGTACCTGTTACGGTAACCCACTTCGCGGCAGGAGACATTTCTGAAATGTTACACCGACACCGCGACCGTAAGTTAATGACAGTCGTTGGCGCACGACGTTCGCTCTCGCAAACGATCGGAAGAAAGAGGGAGAAAGGTATACCACAGTTGGTCTGCGTGAAAAGAGAGAAAGAAATTGGGAGGAAAAAATTAACGACCACGGTAATTGACACGGCTACATTGTGGTCGATTAATTTTTAATACCCGCCGGGCAACGAGACGCCGCGCGAATTGCCGCGTTGATTAGTTCTCTTCGAAAACACGACACGTCGTCAATAATTGTCACGGATTCTACCGCTGTGTGGAATTCACGGCTGCTTAGGCAAAAACTATGCACCATGAATGCCATTTTTGTGAAAACACATAAAACACGGCGATGGGATTCGCGAAAGAATTCTGATCGTAGAAAAATGTTAATCGAATAATTAGTTGCCACTATGTGAACGATAGAAAAATAGAATTCAGAGTTACAAATTAGTCAAACGTTTTATTAAATTATTGATACTTAATACTAGATCGATGGTAGCCGTTAAATTGACTGGTTCCCATATTTTTAAAAATATTTCTCAAATTTCTAGAGAAGAAGTACAGCAGATATGTCAAGTGTATCTTGTAATAAACAAATTACTTAACTGATCGTATTTTTTGTCGCTTGATTCTTCTTCTTTCAAAGTACTTCTTATCCTTATGAAATAGAATTAGTCTCTATTACCTTCATCGTTGATCTTCATCGTTTAATTGAAGTCCGACGACGAAACTTCTGGTAGCTATCTTACAAATATCAGTTGTCGTTTTCTATAAAACCCAATGACGTTTCGGTGAAAATATTAAAACAGCTGTCACGGTACAGATGCCAGTCATGGTTGCTTGGAAGTGAGATAAAAGCGGCTGAGAGGTCACAGTTAATGGTCAATTATTAAATTCTCGTATTTTACACTTTCTATTCACGACAAAACCCTCCGGCCGAAAGGGGAAACTAGAATGAGCGAAAGCGTACGTCATTTAATCGTCCGAGTGGGTGTTTCTCATTTTTTCTCTTGACTGTGATGATTGCAATTTGATTACAGCATAATGTCGAAATTATACCTGTGATTTTACGTATTCGAAGAATTTTATGCCATTAGCTGCACCATTTTTTTTTTGTAGCTCCGAATTCTTGTGGGCGTTGGAAAGTATCTTTAAGATATCTTTTTAAATATTTTCTTACAGCTTGTGCAATTAGAGTGCAAGAAATTTATTGTACAAAAATTGATATATAAAGTTGTCTTTTTCTATGAATTTCTCGATCCATCTTTGATAGTTGGAATTTTAAACTTGAGCTGATTGATATACGTTTTACTTTGTAAAGGCGAGACGAAAAGAAAAATTGGTATTTCAGAGTATTTAGTGGCAGCTCGTTCGTTCACACGATAAATAGGGGCTTAAATAATTTCCTCCCATTAGTTACTACCGGAATTTGTTAACTTCTCTCATCTATGAAGTAAACCGGAAACACTAGGCATGCCAGTCGGCCGATTAAGAGAAGAAATTATATGCTTTACACGATACCCATATAACTACGTAATGCTATGATAAGAAAATTTTAAGAAATATGTAATTAGATTTCCGACGAAATTTTTCCAACACAAGAACATTCGCACGCCGTGAAAATAGCAGGTTCGGTAGTTAACTATAGCCTAACGAAATTAAAACTTGAATTACCGAGAATTGCGTGCTTTGCATGGTTTTCTATTAACTCAAAGAGTATTACAATAGAATTTAGAATATTCATATTAAATAGTAAAATATTTTGACTATTCATGTTGAAAAATTATTACAATAACGAAAATTTTAACGCTCTGTAAATGAATTCGAAAGCAATAATTACCGTTTTATTTCTACCGGTGATTATGGCAGCAATTAAAAATAGTTTATGGTTGAAAAATTGAACTATTTAAAAATTACGCGTGTAGATGTTAATAATACCGTAATTACCATTTTTCAAAATTTCGAGAATTATTCCCACGAACCTGTTGGCAATGTATGCAAGTCTCATCTTTAAAAATGTCATAGAATACTGTAAGAAAGTGGGAAGTAATTTAATAAATCACTCCGTTGGTCCTGCAGCTAAAGAAGGAAAATTGGATCATATAAACTGTTTCAATAGCATTTTGACGCACTTATCGACTCGTGAACGCCCACGTGAATACTTAGCTCCATTGTGCGATTTTTTCGCAAGGAAAAATTGTTCTGAGACGTATAAATTTGCCGTGGTAAAATATCGAGAGGTGTGAAAGATCGAACGAGGACGCATACCAGAGGCATAGAGCACCGTACTAAAAACCAGTTTTATCGATTATGAAAGGTGTCTTTACTCTTTACGTAGCATGTCAACGCCGTTCACCCTCGCCCGATATCGAAAACCGATTTATAGCCTGGTGCCACGTGCTTCCTACTTCTTTCATCCCATTTTTCCCTTTTATCAATAGCTGTTAGCCCTCTCTACATGATTTGACCCAAATGTACTCTTTCCCTACTAAATTACAAATGCGCACTGCTACACTCCTATTTAAAAAGCTTTTGTAGACTTCCATTAGACGGTTCTTTAAAAAAACGGTAAAAGAATGTCAAAGCATCTGATAAAATTCTATAGCGAAACAAAATATGATTGCATAGTTATACCTACATAATTTTTAAACTTATACTCTAATTATTTAATTAATTTTTATAATTTTTACTTAGTACTAGAAAAATTCGTGGCTTCTGAAATTCCACTGAAATGTATCAATAGAATTAATATAGTGTCACATGTGATATACGTTAAACCATTTAATATAGATAAGGAAACAACGATCACTTAAGAAAACTGAATAATTCCAATTGAACAGTGATTATTTACCACCTGTCAGTAGCCGAGGATTTCGGGTAGAAAAATTTCTCCCTTCATTATCGAAAGAATTGATAATCATTCAATCGAGTGCCTCATGAATAATGACATCAAATTATTAAATATAATTTTAACTCATAAGAAAAAGAAAATAGCTGAAACATGAAACTCAAAATATTCTTCGACGATTAAACATTTTACTGGAGGAGCGCTTAGAGGTTTATATATTTGAAGAGAATTGGATATAAGCAACGTCGTCGCAAAATCACTGAAGTGAATGGGGGTTCCAACGAAGAATGGCAGGATTTAACCTGGAAACGAATTTAATTTCGCTTCACCCCAATGTGGAGCGACAAGTCGATGCTTGGAACAAGGTTTCTCGGGAAATGCATAATTCATCGGGTCGGACGTCGCAACGTAACGTCTTTGTAATTATTTTCCTCTCTGCCACGTACGCAAAATTATTCACACGCTATCGTGCCCTGTCATCGCAGATGACTTTAAAGGTACGCCAGAATCGAGGAGGGAAATACGCGGTGCAAGAATCACGTCCTTTTTTTTACATGGCAAACAGGGCGAAGAGATGACGAAGAACCCGTTTTTTTTCGTTCCTTTACTTTCTCTCTATAAGTACACATAATTACGCGTTATCGTCGGTGTCGAAGTTTACGATTTAAAGTGGTTGTTTGTATGATCAACGAAGTTGGACGCAGAAATCGTTAATTAAGAGTAATAAAAAATGTCGGTGATTACATTGAAATTAAAGTGGAGTTAGTCAGGTTGTTAAGGAGGCCGATGACCGGGCTTCGTTGTAGTTGACTTTTCTTTTACTTTTTTTTTTTTTATGTGGCACAATTACGAGCCAGCGCGAAAATGATTTTTCAAGGAATCATTTATACTCACTGCGAATCCAGAGTAATTTATGAGGGACGTGAACACGAGAAGAAGGTTAATGAAATGTTTTTAAAGTAGTTGGAGGGTTATTGATTGAATTTAAAATTATTTGAAACTGATATTAACTCGGTTCAATATTTTTTTTCTAAAGATGACTGATGTTGGTAATTACCATGAACAGAAATTAATTTTCTCGCCTATTTCTTAAAGCATTTTTTAAATGTATAGCTTCATTTGCTTATTATATATTCACTTAATGTCTCTGCAAAATGAATAAAAAAATTTTCAAGCTCCAGACAATTATCATTTGAAACACTTAAACTATGCAAAAAATTGAGAAATTAAGCCTACACATAGCAGTAATACTTCCCGCAATTCCTATAACAGAAACCAAAAACTTTAAATTCTAAATCGTCCGCCATTTCATTTATCTTCGACCCATCTTTCTATAAAATATCCTTAAAATTAGCCACTCCAAGAGCTTCAAATTCTCAATCGCAAATAACAATATTTAGTAGACAAAGGGAATCTTTCCAAATTCATTTTACCTGTATCTATCTCCCATGCATTCTTTTACTTGATAAAATATCCTCGAATAATCTCTTGTCGCACGCGTGTCTTCCTCCCATAAACGTACAGAAACACCTTTGTATCGCCGCAAGAATTTCTTTCATCGCTATACCAATGTATTCTACATTCCCGATTCTCACTTCGAGACAAGCACAATATCGCGACATTACATCGAACAATTTAACGTCTCTTACTTATCTCTCTCTCTCTCTTTTTCATTCTCTTTCTTCGACCGTCTTCTTTACACCGACCGCATCGTTAAACTTACGAAACTTTCTTTTACGGACGGACGCTCACGCGATCCGCTCGCTTCATCGTAGATGGATCGTCGCAATTAGGAGCGTCTGCTTTTGGATCCGATTTTTTTCTCCTCTCTTTTTCCGATTCCTTACATTCGCATTCACGTAAGACATTCATTAGACCGTGTGTACATCGTTTCACCGATCCGATCGTTGACTGCGATCTTTACGTGGAATCAGGAAAATGTGAGAATCGTACTTGTGAAACTGAAGCAGAAAGAGAATTCGCCTTACGTGGGCAGTGGATACTTTCGTTGGAAGTTTAATTAAATTGCGAAAGTTATCCGTTCTGAGTAATATTACGAGATATTTTGATTATTTACTCGGTTACTTGTTACTCTTTATTTTTACATTTATGGAATGTGTAATTGAAAATTGCAGGGAATTCGTAGAAAGAAATATTTGTTGATTTTTGTTAATCTTAAATTATATCGGTTTATATCCAAGGAAATTTTATGATTTGAATAAAATTTGATCTTTACAATAAAAGAATTATATGGAAAAATATATATAATGTCTCAGAAAAATTGCATATATTAGCATTTACAGTGAGACTATATTATGTCATAAAATATTCGATAACCCCGTAAAAATCTATTTTTGCTATATGCACTGGTACAACAGCGAAGAGAATTTGATACATGACGATCCATATATTTCTTTAAATTGGATCCTTGTTTGCTGTTGACGGATCTAAAAAAAAATAACTGGTGTCATTTGCAATAAAAACTTGCAAACATAGGCTATTCTATAAAACTTTAATTTAAACTTGTTAAAAATAACGAGCGTCGATACTAAAATAAAATGTCATTCAACGACGAGGACGAAAGTTAATTAAAGTTCATCGGTCAAAGTTTCATCAAATGATTTCCCTTTTGACGCGAAGAGAAATTTCTTTCTTATTAATTCTATTATCAATTCATTATTCGCTTCCGCACGAAACCGTACTTATATCATTCTGATTCTCGTGCTCATAATAAACCCCTAATGAACACGGCCTATTAATCGTCTCGTTGAAAAGGGAATAATTTCTAATCAAAGGACCCTCTTAGGCGCGATAAAGTATTTCAATTTAATAAATCGCAATTAACAATGTACAAGCTTTCTTCTTCGTCTGCTGGCAATCTCTTCGTCGGATTTATGCCTTTTTAATCGAGAATTTATGTCAAGATAACTCGCGGCGGTTGAGTAATTCGAGCCACGTTGCACTCGTCCCTTTGTCAGTGGATTTCGAGATCGTCTGTCGAAACCAAACGATCGAACGACTGAGAAATTTAAGAGAGATTTCTGCAGCTTTCAGAAACACTGCCTACAGTGAGGACAAATAAATTTCCTTGCACTGGCAGCGATAACGTAGACGTCGGAGAAAGGAAAGTATCCGAGTAGAAATGCATTCGTAATCAGCAATTGCATTTAAGAACAAGTGCAGTGAAATAGATTTTTTATTGTCACGATATTATTAAATCGTCGCCCCTGAATATTTTTTTTCAATTTTTATAACGATGGTATATTAAATATCGGCAGTTTGTTTCAACCTAGCTAAACTAATTCACAATTTTTAAAAAAGTGTTAATTTGAATAATATTTTTAGAAATAAGATGAAAAAAACACATGGAACATAGAATATAATAGTACATATTCTATGCAATAATAAAATGATGGTATAATGTTATTAGAGAAATAGAGTTAATAGATCTATGAAAGTGACACAGTAAACAACGGATGCTAATGACTTCTAATTAACACTAGAACTACCGGCCTCAAATCTATCATATTTTAATAAATGAAATAAGTACTTTGAAAAAGGGGGAATCAAGCGGCGGAAAATTTGATCGATTGGGTGATTTATGTTTATTGATATAGAGGTAGAATATTTATTCTATGACTCTTATGTAAACTTGGAGAATTTTCTGAAAAAATTGTGTACCAGTCATTTTTACTGGTTTGGTAGTTCTAGTGTTAATCTATCTATTAATAAAAGTGCCGTAAAATTCTTTTTATTATTTCTAATTTTTAATCAACTGTAAAAGAACATAAATCTTAATTAAGTGTACGACAAATAAAAAATCCTCGTGGTGAATAAACAGCTGTATCAAATGAAATATATTTCAGCACAGCAAATGATAATGTCCAAGGAGATAATTAAACTTGATTTCTCTCACCTTCGCTAACGACCCGAATGCGATAACCCGGCGACAATTTAATGACGATTTTATGAAAATTATGGGACCGAGTTCTTAATAATCATCGCTACTCATAGATCCTTGTAAAAGGATCCTAAGTGATTCTCACGACTAGAAAATTAAAAAAAAACAAAAAACGCTAGGCTCATCTTCCGAGCCTGTTTCTCCATCCGCCGACCATAAACAAGGAAAATATTATTATCGTTTCAACGAAGAAGTTCAATCGTTTCTCTTGAAATGCACATCGATGCTTTAGCGATAGTAATCAGCAAAATATTCTCCCACGAAAAGGATGTTTCTGGAAAATGGTACTGTAACTCTAACAAATAACTTGCGCGTTTAAAACACTTACCAGTAAGTTCGAAATTTTGTTGCTAAATTAACCGTAAGATTAAATCGATTCACGTTCCATATCTTCTCGATACCTTTCAACGAGTCCAGCTTCAAGTGTTAAAGACAGCCATTTGCACTCGACGTCATTCGGCCGTCGGAGTTTTAATGGAATTGAAGACCGTGGAAGAAAATATTTGAAAGCCGACTGTTACGCGATATTCAAGCGACAAGGCTTATTTTCAAAGGCTTAATTATTAATTTTCCGTGTAAAAAATGTTTAGTCACCGCTGCCTGCCGATACGCTTTGCTTTCGCCGCGTACTGCACCGTGCAAATCGAAAAGGCGAAATAGAGTGAAAGAGAGAACGTTATAGAACGATAGAACAAGATGGAACGATCTTTTTTCAACCGATTGCCAGTCACGACGATCACGGATCCACGGTCCCAATTGATTTCCAATCGAGCGCCACGGCGGTTTTCGCAACGAGTGAAAAAATCGAGAACCGGTTAAACGCCACCAGACACGATTCTTTGGGAGAATCTTAAACCGAAGATTCTTGGCGGCCTTTCCTTTACGATTGTCCTTCCCCTTCTTTCCTGAAGGGTTTGCAAAAACATTTTCGTCTTATCGCGGATTTCATTGCCGTCTGCAGTTGTTTACTTTGTTCGCTGTTGTCGTCTTGTTTCGCATCTTTCGATGCGATCGGTGCTCGAAATGAATGGAAATGGAAATACGTGAATAATATATCGATTATTAAAATAGTGATAGTAGTACTATATTTTGTTCCATGAAACTTCGCGTTATTAGACTTGAGGTGAGAAATCTTTGAATGTTTCTGAATGCAGGTGAACATAAGTGGTTGGTAATGTTTTGGAAATTATTAAAATTATTGAAACACGTTGAATTATTCTAGAGAAATATAATTTCTCTAAGTAAACGCTTACTATTAGAAGAATTTTACCTTTGGAACGTCTATTTCATAATTTTCCATTTTGATAAGAATTAACAAAGAATATTTCTTTCGTGTCTCTGATTCTAAAGTAGCATTAAAGTATTGCTAAATAATTCATATGATAAACGTCTACATTCCTTTCTTTTACAATAAAGTAGCAAAATATACCGAAATGTGAAAATGTTCGATGGTATTCACTAAAAAGCAGATGGAAGTTTTTAATCAGGAAGGAACTCTCACCTTTAATATTCATATAGCATATTTCAATATCTTTATTGAATCATTTAACCACAATTTAAAATTCAACTAACCGTATCTTCCGAAATCAGCAACTACAAAATTCAACATATTCCTTGTCTCAAAAACCGCAGTAAAATATTAGCAAAGCGCAAGAAAAGCTTAATGATCACTCGTACAACTCATTCGCTTTCATTTTCCAAAGAAATACAAAAATATCAAAATTTAACAAAAGAAACAATGTACAAAGTATTTCTTACTTAATAGTACCGAAAATTATATAATATATTTTCATTCCTCTGACCCATTTAACACTACAACTACCGGCCTCAAATCTAACATATTCTAATAAATTAAATAATTACTTTGAAAAAGGAGGGATCAAGCGGCGGAAAATTTGATCGATTGGGTGATTTATATTTATTGATATAGACGTAGAATATTTATTCTATAACTCTTATATAAACTTGGAGAATTTTTTGTAAAAATTGTGTACCAGTCATTTTGACTGGTTTGGTAGTTCTAGTGTTAACAACGCATGGCACGCTTCCTGTTAATACCATAGAAATAATTAGGTCATATGTTGACCCACTAACAGTTTTAATTTAAGAGTTTTTAGAAAACTTCAAAATCTCCCATTTCATTTACCATTAACCAAAGGGTTAAAGAAATCTAAGTTTTCCACTCGCCCCAAACAACCCTCCATAGTTTCAAGGAGAGCAAGGAACCCAAATCCTTCCCCATGACCATCAAACGTGATCGTGTTATCATTACCAACGGCATACTTCCTACTTCGTAGGCGATTCAACTCAATCATCGGCATAAAAGAAAAGGTCCGCTATAAATAGCATATCCGTAGGAATGCGCATTTATATTTACACCGCGTGGCAGACGTCGAACCAGTCCATGATTAATTTATACGTTCAGTATTCGTGATCTGTAGCCGGTGCTAAAACGCATCCGACAATCATGTCTGCCGTGATAAAATCATACTTGGACCGGCGAACTCGGCGACCGGAGGATATATGCAAAAAGAGGTACATTTTCGAACGTGGCCTCGTTAAACCGGTCCCTGAGACATGCCTGTTAGAGGTGCACACTTCGTTGAGCATCGAAACCAGGATTCGATGCACCGAAGGAAGCCGAGGGCATCGTCGAATGTCTCGGATATCATTTGCTTTCATGGCAAAGGGGTTGAAGGTATTTTTGAAACACGGATTTTCCTCTTACGACACCGAGCGAGGATAAACTTCGAGATCGTATTGCGGATTATACTCACGACGGTGATTGCGTCTCGTAGAAACGCGGTAAATTCACTTATCGTTTTGGATTATAGTCGTTGGGGTGTATCGTGATGCTGTTTGCTTTTCTTTTTATGATGACTTGCCTTTTGGCACGATATGGTGTTGGAATTTGTACGTTATCGGCTTTTGAGGTTTAGATTGCTGGAATGTTTTACACAATGTTGTAAATTTGATTTTAAGAATTTTTGCCAGAATTAAATGAAAGTCTTTTTTGAATGGTTGTATTCGAGATTGTTGAACGAATATAGATTTGATGGTTTTAAAAATTTGGAAGGGTGTAGAAATTTTCAAGAAGGATTAGTAGATTCGTTGTCTTTCGGTGCGGAGTGATTTATGATTGATACAAATCGTAAGAAAGATAGTTTTGTTCGGATGCTCTTTCGTGGTAAGATTTGAAATTGAGGAAGTATCGATACTTGTTGATTATTCGCAGTCGATAAAGCGAAATATCGATTGTAAGCTAGCGCCGTATTCAATCTTTCCAAGCGAATCGTACCACTGCAGTCGGCAAGAGAAATATCTGCAATGCGCGCAGAATTTCTGCAACCTCTTGCAGATTTATACTTTTCGGATATTTTGATTCTCTTTGTAGCGGCCGCGAGGTTTCCATTCTTGCGATTCGTCGGGCAAAGATAATTATCGGATCGTCGACCTGCGATGCAGCGAGGAAATTCACGCATTGTTTGATTAAACTTTAAGATAATTTCATTCAAGTTCCACCTCAATGTTACAAATTAAACCGCGAATTTTTAAATTCGAAAATATCATTTTTAATTAAGTTTAGCAAATACGACTCTTAATTATCTTTCGAATAACAAACCTGTACTATTGTAGAATTTTAAATGTCAATGCACTATTCATTATTTGTCAATACAAGAACTACCACCCTTAAATTTATTACATTTCCATATATTAAACAAGTACACTGGAAAAAGAAGAATAATGAGGTAAACAGTACAGTAATTTATATTTTCTAAGATAGGTGTAGAATATGTATGATTTCCTCAGTTTAGAAAATTCTTATAAAAACTTAGGAACAAGTCATTTTTTACTATCTTCGTAGTTGTAATGTTAATACGATTCAAACAAAGGCGTAAACAATTCAAGAACAGAGCGTTGGCAAAGATATAATGATAGTTTAATCATTCATTGAAATTCTTGAAAGCTATATTTAAACTTTGCGAATTTTAATGATTGACGAAAATTTGTTATAAATACATTATTTATTAGAACCAATTTCACTCTTTTTTATTCACGTTTCCGTTCTTCGATAAGACAATTCACTTGTGAGTTCTTGTAGAATGATTTGTCGTCGCTACGGTAATGAATGACTCAAGATTTTATGAATCAACCTTGAGCGTTTTAAATTATGATCCACCGTACGATTATTAATAACGACTTGGTAACCGTGCAATTTACTTTCTGCATATTTTGGAGCAAGTTGCGGCTACGCTGCATCTACGTAATAAAGATGTACGATCCTGGACCTATAATTCATATTTTTTCGCTACCTTAACTGCATCCCTATCGATTTCTCGTTCGATCCTGCCTTTTCCCCTTTTCTATCTGTTACATTTTTTCAATTAACTGAACAACGTCAAGTGTAATTTATGAATAACCAGTAATTAGCCGTATACCAGGCACCTACTTGAATAAAATTAACCTGAGAAGATTATGATGAAACAAAGGTATTTGTATCACTCTTCCAGTTGTTTAAAAAATAGGTATACTGCAATTACTTATGTAGGTAAAAAATCAGATAATATCGAAAATTCATTTGGCTTCCTAAAAAAAACGTACAGTTTAATTTTTTGGAGTATCACGCCGGGGAAGGTCGCAATTAATTGTTGATATTTTTCATTAGTTTCAGTATTATCGATATAAAAACTATATAAAAAAGAGTAAATTCAGTATTATCAATATAAGAACAATTTACCCCTAGTTTAATGAGAAAAATTGCATCGAATTCATGACATGTTTCAAATTGTTTTTAATTATTAATGATTATCTCGTAGCCTGTAGCTATATTCTAAGAACTTATGGTTACTTCAAGCTCTATAACATGCAGTTGACAAGAAGACACGCAAAAGAGCTCAATAATTTCAGTGACAAGATCAATTACCGAGTAAAACATACGCCATAGAATTAAGGATTTTTACAATGCGCTGTGAAATCTATGAATTTGTGTAGTAGCGTATAATTTCATTAGTAACGTGCATAATTACCTTATTTTCCAAGAAATTGCGAGTGGCAACGTTAATGAATGCTGCCTAAGGATTAAATACTTAATTGAATACCCTGCCATTCTGATTTTACCCTACTCTATTTATTCAGTTCATTTTATAAAAACATTCGCACAAAAAACTGTATCAAACAAGTAGATACAACTCCAATGAACGACAGTCGGAAAGTTACGTACCATTGTTTCAGAAATAATTACAGAACTTAAATTCTACATGTTTGTCTTCTACATTATTTTACGTTGACTATAATCTTCTAAAGTTTAAAACAAAAATCAATAAAGCCATGGCTGACTATCCAAAAAGTCAAACGTACCTTTAAAAAAATTAACCGTTTACGCAAATTGTTTTCCACTCAGTTCGCAATTATTTTCATTATTACATGCCACTCACGAAATCAAGAAAACGACCACAGCAATCATTATTCGATCCATCGATGACTGCTGATATTTAAATCGCATCATTAACTTCACATGTCAATTTTGCAACTTGAGGGAGGGGGAGGGGGGTAATTTACATGATGGAAGTAAAAGGGAAGGGAGTTATATTTTTTTTAAATACGACAAATGATATTTAGACAGATCGAGGTATAGAGAAAAAGAAACGAAATGGGCCAAGTCAACGTCGGCCTTCTCTGATATCGAGTATGTAAATTCCTATAATTCTTTGCCTACAATTTTTACTTATTGTAACCAATTTCCACTCAGTCGATGTGGCGAAATAATATACCTTATCTATAGCATTGTGTATGCAAATTACACCAAGATTTATAATAACATGCGAACCTTAAAAGTTAATCACAGTTCCACCTCATTTTATCTGTATTTTTCTAATACTTTTCTCCATCTTTTTTTCTGTCTCTCCGGTTCATAATTCCACCGTTTATTGAGAAAATGTCACTATTCTAGTAAGAATGAGTAACGACTAATTATACACGCTCCAATGATAGTTTAATTATACGTGGTCCAGTGTTCTGGTTTGCGGCAAGGAATACATATCTCTTCTTTTATAATACCGTTTCATGGGACAACGAGATGATATATACGATTGCGTTGCAATTAAGTATACAGAATGAAGTATGTGAAGAGGTAAAATTAAAGATAAATATAGTTGTTAAATACTGGCAAGACTCGTAACTGGAAATGTGACCCTTTAAATAGCCTGATTTAAGGTGGATATTAAGAACTCTTGAAGGGGTTTCCAAGGGCACTAATTTTGAGAAAAGGTAACCTATTGTAAAAACACTTTTTCGCATACGATGGCTCTTACAAGACTTTTGGCTCGTGCATATGAAATATAAGGGCACACCACCCCATAAAACGGTCAGAATATTAAAATTTAATTGCATCATTAGACAAGCTTTGATTTTTAAGTGAAACAACTGTGGACACCGTATGTTAATGTAATCAGTAGACTCCGGATGTTTATGCATTTATGACAAAATGAATACGGCTAAAATACACAAAACGAACATAATATAAAAATATATTCGAAATATCCAAAGTATGGTATTCGTTGTAACATTTATCGCGTGCAACAAATCCCTAAATAGGTTCTCTTGTCTTAACTGCATTTGTTGAATTTGAAATTTGCATAAACATCCGGAGTCTAGTAATTAGTGTTAAGATAATTGTAGACTTTTTAAATAAACGTTATACATGCATTCAGAAGAGTGATAACCAGTAACTTTCAAGATCATTAATGCAGTGCACTTTCACAAAAATCCAGTGAAATTTCTTAACTGTATGCTTGAGTCAAAAAGTGCGACAGATGGAATGGCGGATTAATAAATTTATACGTTTGACAAATTGAAGGAGCAATTACGAGAGAGGGCAGGGGGATGTAGGGGCGAACAAATGGCACCACGCTCGTATTAATAATGACCACCCGGCATAAATGCAGCGCCTTCGTTTAGTCGACTTAAATGCTGTTTCGAATGTGCTGCATTTTGCACCGTTTGTTTTGTTAGGATTTTTGTTTCGAGCCATAATGATCTCGATCGATTCGTTAACGTGGAAGCTTTCTATTTCTTTGAAGCTAATTACTGTTTATTTATATGTGTGTATGATACATAGATCGTTTCTAACATATCTCGAAGGGAAATAAAAACATTTTTATGTTTGCCTTATGTACCTGATTGAAAGGAAGGAATTTATAAAAATCAAACGAGGGTAATTGGTCATTACAAAAGGTTACTGTAGATTCTTGTCGAAGCGTTTTCACTCTCTATTGCATGACGATGTGGGCATTCAATTATTCCAATTTACTTTCATTGTGTTTGTGCTATTACTTTAATTTGCAAAGATAAGTTAATCTCATTAGCGAGTACTTTTATAACGAGAAAATTAAATATTTTTAGAAAAATACCGACTACCAATTAATTTGTTAAATTCAAATTACTTTCAACTCTAAAAGGATTTCAGGATTATCTTAACACGTTGACCACCACCGGTATTTCGCTTGTTTTATCATTTTTACCGAAGTAAAACTTTCTATTAAAATTACATGTTTGCAAAGCAGAAACCTTAAAGACAGAAATAGATATATAGCCAGCGGGATTTTATAATACTTTTTCAATGCCAAGATTTAAATATTTAATGCTTAAGAAAATTTGTAAATATTACAATTTTAAAGCTATATGAAATTTCATTGAATTCAAAATTGTCGGTCACCGGTGTCCCCCGGGGCATTCAAAGTGTTAAAATTGCCAATTTCCTGCGCGAAATAAATACAGTAATTAAAGTAAAAAAAAAAGACAAAAGAAGAACTACTTTCACACTATTTCTCAATAAAACTATCCACACGGAATCAAATAATTCCTATATGCTCAAGATACTTTTGCATATTAATAGAGAAGTTAAATCGTTCGACGATTCGATAACAAACTTATCATAAACTTCGGCTTCATAACCATAAAACGATCCACCACAGTAACTACGTAAAAGCTGTTAAGATAGTAACAAATGTTGTAATTAAATGACTCGAAACAAAACATGTCATTATGGCGATCTTTGCAGAACGAGCAATCACAAAAGCGCTAAAGTTGGGAGGCATAAGTGAAAGCATAAAGCGTAAAGTGCACGTCGTGGTGCAAAGTTTTATTGCACAGACACGGTGATGTGTGGTATGTTCCTTCGTAAAACAGTATCCATAATGCATCTGCCACGCCCTAAAGGAACTTCCATTGCGACTCGCGCTTGATGGAGATCGTTGCAACTCGTCTGAACACTCGCCAAATGACCGAATCGAATTACATTTGATTTTTATGACTGATAAAGGTTTCATTGTGCAAATAAATATGTACATTTCAGATGAAAACTGTTACGTCCGAGCTACCGATTATCGTTAAATGAAACAACAGCGGACAGAAATGGAATCGGTGATTACTCTCTTATAGTTTCAACGAAGGCTGTATTGCAACCTGTTGAAATTTATGGTTTTTTCAAGAGTCGCGGCGTAATTGTTCATTGTTCCTTTCGCTTCAAAGATCTTTTCACGCGCTCAATATCAGATCAGTGTTACAATAAACATTATACATTTGAAAATGTCGTATACTTGAATTACGTTCTTCGAGACTTTCTTTCTTGCTGAAAAGACCAGCTTATACTGAAGAGACACATTTCTCATTTTAATTCTACAATATATCAAACCATCAGAAATGAAAAAGGTATAAAATAAGCTCAACGAAACGTGCTACTGCAAACGAAAGTAGAAAAAATTTGTCACTTATTTTGTGTTGCATCAACGTATTTTCCTACGTTCTCGAGTCGAAAAGTCCAGCCTAAAAAGAAACTTCAAATACTAGATTCTTTTGATTTCTCATTTGCCGCTTAATTATGTATACCATTTTGAACCTCAAAATCCTCAACTAGTGTGTCTACGAGCCTCAAAGTCCTGTAAATATGATTTTTAGGAGTTATATGGACTGATCAGGTAAAATTTGTATTCCAATTTAATCTAACATCCCCTAAAAATATTTCAGAAGTTCCAAGTCTGTCGACTCATATTCTAAAAATAGGGCTTTCAGGAGCAAGTAGGAATTAAATTATCATTTTATTCCATATAAATTCTAAATCTCCTAAAATCAAATTAATTTTTAGGATATTAAGAATCTTTTTGGATCTAGATCATTCCACTCCAAGTTCAATCCAATTCTAAAACTCCTCATTATAGAATGTATGGCTTAATATTGGGCTTAGATTAATTTTCTAAATAAGAATGTTGAGGATTATTTTGGGCTGTACGAAGCCTATATTGATCCTAAATTAGACAAAACTGGCAAAAATGAACAAATTTAGGGCGATTATGGAATGAAAACTTGTATTCTTTTATATGTAACATATTTTTCCATATTCAACCTAAATATCCTAAGTTATTTGGTAATTTAGGAGGATTTTGGGCTGAAATTTTCGACTCGGGTGCACTGCACCACGATGAAATTACTAAAATGTAACACCATCTACATTCTTCTCAATCATGCTTCACAAAATCACTTCCACCCTTGAAAAACTTCTCTCCGACGCTATCGACGACGCAGCTAAAATACATTCCCAAAATTTGACACATTTAACACTAGAACTACCAAACCAGTCAAAATGACTGGTACACAATTTTTTCCAAAAATTCTCCAAGTTTACATAAGAGTCATAGAATAAATATTCTACGTCTATATCAATAAACATAAATCACCCAATCGATCAAATTTTCCTCCGCTTGATTCCCCCTTTTTTAAAGTACTTATTTAATTTATTAAAATATGATAAATTTGAGGCCGGTAGTTCTAGTGTTAAGCAACAATTAATACAAATAACTTTTCACCCATTGTCGAACACATCTAAAAGACGATCCAAAAGACCATCACGCACGATGATCCATAAAATCCCGAACACTTCCGTATCTCCATCTTACAGTCACCGTTCCGTGAAATAGAACGAAGCTGCTTACAAAGAGGCAAGATAAATTACGCGGAGGACATTGGAGCGCATCCTGATCAACGGGAGCGCGCGACTTTTGATGGAATCGTGCACGACGCTCGGCCAGCATCGAATCTAACAGCGAACGTCGCACCATCGAGGCGAGAGGGTTCGAATGCTAATGGCAGATGCGATGCTCGATGCCAGACAAAACATTCCAACCGTGCTGAGATCGTCTATCGGCACGACTCTCTTCGTTAGCACGGTTACAAAGAGTCCAGCCACACTGCGCGAGGCTTTGTCTAAATCGTGGACGGACATTTTCACCGATGGCCACTTCCTACAGGAACGTGATTCATTATTCGGTATTACGCCCTATCCTGCGTATCGAGCTGGTATCTTTGATGCTGGGTTACATTGCAGTCCGTCGGGAATGTTGCAACCTGGCTTCGTCTACATGGTGTACGGTAATATTAATTAGAATGACTTTGCGCCTTAGTACCTACTCGAGGAAGCAGGGTATTACACGTGTCATTTCGGTCAAACTTTCCCCTCGATACGATGGAAAAGTCTATGAGATAAACACTTCGTTGTATGCAATTAAGGAGTCTCTGTTAACTGTCGTAACGGAGTAATTCGGTTATACAATTAACCCTCGAGAGCGGATATATCCACTGTGAAAAGTTGCTCGGACTAATCGGATATATTTACCGACAGTTTAACTGGAGGAGAGAAAGTTAAATCGTACGAGAAGTTGTAAGGTGTAATATTGAAATCGGATGTGAGAGGATAAGACTGCGCGGGAAATTTTTCGTTTGTATTGTTATTAATGAATTATATATAATTTTTAGTGGTAATTTGTACCCACGGTGTACAGATTATTTCTCAATATTATTAGGGGTACCGAAAAGTAATCAAAATTGAAGAAGTGAAAACGTAATTGGAAACGTTTTTCAACAAAAAATCGAAGGGCCTTTTTTCAAAAGGGAATCTTTACGCTGGCAAAGAGTGTTAGAAAATTATGGAAATTATTTTGTTGATTAGTATTTAAGATTTCTTTAATAAATAAATGTTTTTCGTCAGCAATAAAAATTTTGATTACTTTTCGGTACACCTAATATATAGATTTAGAAGTGTCAAACATTGTTCCTTATGTTTGCAGAAGTATCGATCAAATAGTCCCTGATAACTTCTTAATTAACCCCTTGCCGTACAATAACGAGTGGCACTCGTGATGCGGTAATTTGAATAAGAAATTTTTAAGTTTTGCAAAACCAATTAGAATTACAATATTCGTGAAATTCAGTAGAATAAAATTATTTCTATAATATTAATATTACATTAAATTATACCATGTACAAAGAATCACTGATCAGTATTTATTTTACCAACCTAATTCTGAAATATTGCGATAGCAGTCACAAAAGAAAATCGTACATCAAGGTAATAATCGATATCACACCAAGTGCACCATTTAACTTTATCCCCTTGAAACTTTCCATTGCGATGAAAAATTTAAAACAAGAAATTCCAAAGTAGCAGTAAAATATTCTCTACAATCGCAAACAATAAGAATATACTTCCTTCGGAGACCACGTACCGGTGTTCGATTTCTAAACGTATTTATACAAATTACACTATTATAATCCAATGGAATAATAGACAGTGCCAAGAATGTCTCTTCGCTTTACAATCCCATTGAACTTCACATCGAGAGCCAGTTCGACCGACTACCAATAAATTAATGACTAATATTGAATTGAATCCGCGGACGCAATTACAATGTGTCCATTCGGTCTAATGGCTCTTTACTCATTGTTTCGATACGTGGGTTCCGTAGAACGAAGCCGAAGGTACCCGTTGACGTATCCCCATGGACTTTCACGGGGAGACACCTGACGTAGCTGGGCATTGTGCCGGCATTTTACAGGTGACTCCACCTTCTACGATCCGGGTTTATCCTACCACCTCGAACACTGCCGCGTTGTATTATCTTGCCGCTAACCCGTAGATCGTTCGACAAGATACCCATTGTCCAGGAAGGTTACCGTACTGCCCACACCGAGCCTCCACCACATGCACTGCCCATATTCATCCGTCTGCCTGAACAAATGCCTCCTCCTCCGATCTTTTTCTCCCTCGGATGCATTTTTTCGTTTGTTTTGCCAATCTTTCAGATATCGTATCTTTTCGGTGATTTTAACCCTTTTATCCAACAATTTATATTTTGGTGCGTCTGTAGTAACTGAGAATTAATTCGTGAATTAAAAATTTCTCAATATTAATAGTATAGAGATAATTTTATTGTTATGTGAGGGAATGATATTTTCGATATAATAGTTTTTAGAAGATTTCAAAGATTCTTGTTCTATTTATTGCGTGATGATTGGTATACGGTGTTGTAGATTAACAATAAGGGGTTAACTTCGGAGAGTAATTCAGGAATGTTCGGTGACTCTTCATCTTGGGAGATTGATCGCTGCTCCTGAATGTAATTGGGTTTGAATTCTTGAGAGAATACGTATCAAAGTATATGTATATGAAATTGATTAGTGTGGAGATAGAGTAACTTGATTCATGAATTATTTCATTGGTTGGCAACCTACAATCTTTAATAATAGATTTACGGAGCCAATTTGGCTCATTCAAAATTTGATTACTATATATATTATATAATGGTTGATTAATTTTTGAAAAATAAATCTTTCATTCAAATGGATTTGGAATTATTTTTATTTGTAAAAAACTTAAATTTCTTGTATGAGTTTAATTGGCTCACTTAAAAAAAATAGGTGTATCAACATCCGTAAATCTAGTGTTAACATTAGATTTACGGAGTCAATTTGGCTCATTCAAAATTTGATTACTATATATATGATATAATGGTTGATTAATTTTTTAATAATAAATCTTTCATTCAAATGAATTTTCTTTGTAAAAAACTTTAATTTCTTGTATGAGTCAAGTTGATTCACTTCAGAAAAATGGATATATAATTAACATCCATAAATCTAGTGTTAATATTGGGAAGGTATATGCATAGTTTTATCAGTTCTTGTTTGATTCAATTGAAAGAAGAGTATTAATCGTGATTGTATGATATGACCGAAGATTTTATATAAGAAGAAATGAAAAAATATTTCTGATTAACTCAGGAATTTAACTTGAAACGAAGCAAGAAAAGTTGATGCCATTTGCGATCACGATTGCGTATATAAACGTGCAATTAGAGGAGGACGGAGCATTATGATTTAATAGATCAATAGCAATTGACACGAAATTAACCTTGCACTGGTCGTAGAGGTAACGAGTTCGAGCATCTGACAACGATCCCGGCTCTTCTTGTGCGCATTCCATGCTTCGATTTCACGAGCACCGTTACTACCGTCGGCTCATTAAGATTATAATAAGCGGAGTAAACAATAATGATCCTTTTGTCCCGCATGTGTCACAAATACAGTCGTTACTGGTCGCGGAGCTATGTCTAAACACGACCAAGTTAATGAATCGAGTTGTAGTTAAAAACTTAACTCCCTCGTCACGCGTAATTACTTACTTCACGAGGTAACGACGAGTCTTACAGAGCGACGGTCTTCGCGAACGGTATGTTGAAATATGCTCGTTAGATTGTTGAGTTCTGCATCGTGTCTTTGTATCATGTATCGTTCTTCTATTTTCACTTGTTGAAAGATACTTCAGAAAATATAGATGTAATCGAGCTGACAAGAATCCAATTTTTTTACGATTCTGATACTCGAGGAGCTGTGGTGAGTATGAAGTTAAAGGATAGAATTCTTAATTAGTGGCTTTGAAATCAAAGTCCCATCTATTCCAGAAGATTTTTTCCTAAATTATTATTTAACATGTTCGTGATTCAGATGGCAGATAATTGTGTAGCTCCTAAACGAAATGACAGTAGCGATTGAAACCGACAACTACAAAAAATAAAATCAAGTTTGAAATTACATCTCTCTAAGTTCTTGACAGAAATTTCGCATAATTTCTGCATATACAGTACCCTTAATTATCAAAAATCAATTCAAAGTTCCAACTACCCTTGTACTCCTTTAAAAAAATCGCCATTTCTCGAAGATCAATTTTTCAAAAATTCCATCCTACACAATTAGTGACAACGATTTTCAATAATTACTTGATAGTTACTCGAAATCCTATGATTACTTGATCCATAAATGACAGCCAGTCAAAATAAGCTCGAGATTGATAGAGCAATTCAGTAAACTTGAAAAAAGAAGCAGATACTTTGACGTATTCTATCGTTCATACAAACGCCATCGATTAATACAAAATTATGAAATATTTACGAAATACCAAGGTGCAAAACTCCATGCCGAATAGTATCGGCATTAGAATACTGTTTGCACGGCATAACTGTGTGGAGGCTGGATTGCGTTACGGGTCTAATGTCAGAGGAGGAATGGGGAGCCGAAAGGGGGATAAAAGCGAGAGAGGAAATTACGAGGAGCCGACATAGTCACGAGAAGGCCTTCTAAGGTCGCCACGGGAACGAGAATTCTCCAAATGCTTTCTCAGAGGTCGCGCTCAATCTGTCGATCGATCTACAAATTGTTTGCTTTGATGGTATGCTTGGTTTGGAAAATACGTTTGTGTTTTATAGATCGTGAAGAAAAAAATTCTGATTGAGAATTGCTACGTCGATACGCCATCTATCAATTTCTACTATATTTGATTGGATTATTGTAACTGAAATCACGTCGAAACCAGCTTCCGTGGTTGAAAATTGTTTAGAAATGATTCTTTCCTATGCGAAAGTTCTTTCTTACATTTCATATATTCAAAGTTAACAATCTTAACATCGTAGTGTTTACAAATCAGCTAGCAATGTTTTTTAAGAGAAATTAAATACATGCCGCACCATGTCGGAAGACTTTCGAAGATTTTCAGGAAACTTGAAATTTCATTCAACAAAAGATTACATAAGAATCGAAAGCTGAAGGCGTTTTATTTTGCTACAACCTTTAACCAGTCGAAGTTGTTTACAAATCCGTCGAGTTAAATCGCTCGATCTTGGAATGTAATCGAGGCTCGAGCAACGTGGGTTTCTTTTTTATCGCGTCCGTGCTAACGGAAAACGACGAAAGGCGTATAAGTGCAACCGCCATTTAGTTTCGGAATATATCCCTCACCTTCATTTTTATCGACACACCTTGTGCATACCTGCCGTATCTTTCCATATAGTAGCTAAGTCATTGTCAGCCTGGGCTTGCTCCATTTCCATTATGAAAGTAAGACTTTCAATCCAAGCTTATACATTTAATGCCGCATAACGCCATTATTTTGCGCGTTAAATTGCATCGAAAACTTCTCGTTGCGTTAAACCAGCGCCTATGTCGTAACCTAAACTTAGATTGCTGAATTTTTACATAAACAATTAAAATCGAATGAACTCATGAACATAGACTAATGCCACCAAATGATTAAAATAAAATATTGCAATTAAAATAACAAATCCCTCGTTGCTAAACTATTCTCGCGTTTATCAATAAAAATATATTAGAAGTGAATATTTAAAGTCTGAAGAACTTTCTTATTCCGTTTCGACCAAATTACTTTGATCTCTTCAATAAAGAATGAAGAAAAAAGTTAGAATTCTGCTAAAATCTAACCTCCTATAATATTAGAACCTATAAGTTATAAGGCTGAAATGCAATTCTATAAAAGAGAAATATGGAAAAATGGTTATTTTCAAGATAAAACAAATTTCATAGATGTACACGTTAAATAAACTAGTAGCCAATCGTATGAATTAAGATAGTTCTAGCTGGATTCAGAACTAAAAGTTTCTTTTTTTCATTAGAAATGAAAAAAATTGCGTAAGAATTAATGCAGGGTCTAACTTCACAGAGGTCATTTCATTCACTTCTTCGACATTAAAAAATATCTTTCTCTATAACTATGAAGTAAAAAATTATGAAAAAATTCAACAATATTCCAAAAGCATAAAATAATACATTGCTAATTTTTTGTTAGAATCCATTGACTCGTTTTTCCATTAGAAAAATAAAAATTTTACGGACTCAGCAAAAATGATTTCCCATAAGGCCCATGTTAAATATGTTATTTTTAAACACGATTTATTCATAAACCGTGTGAACGAACTCGTTGAGATTCCGGTTATAATTATAAAATATTATGAAGAATATATTTTCAAAATTTTAAGGAAATCTATCGAAAAATGATAAGTGCCTAGAACTACCTTAATCGAGCATCGAGAAATCTTCAAATCGGAAGTGGCGAGAGCTTTTGTATCGATGATTCTTATATCGAGCAATCTTCGAGTTTTATATCCTGGCAACGTGACACGCTTGAAGCAACATTGGCGAACCGACCTTCTCGAATAATCGAACAAGAGGTTTCAGCATTAAGCGGCATGGTTAATTACGTAACGTAACGATTGATAATTGCTCATTCCGACTGGCTCCGTCGATTGCTTCCTCGTTCCTACAGGACTCGTCCATATTTTACAATACCAGCGATACGGCCGCCGATACGGGCGCTTTGCTTTGTAACGTAAAAAAGTAATCTACCGATTGATATGCCAGAGTTATTGCTTAGTCACTCGGTTAGGCAATTAACCGTCTCTACGTTAACCCACTGGCTGAATGAAGAACTTTGATTAAAGTACGATAAGCATTAATCGTTACGTGCCACCCTTTCAAACAATTTTTCGATCGTGTCTACCAGGTTGTATCATGGTAATAATTTCATTTCTACACTGTATTCCACTTGTCACTTCCTGTATTCAAACGACTATCTAATCTGGCGTGAATTTTATCTCCGTTAATATATTCGTCTTATTGTTCATTTTCTTTCTTCCGAGATTAATATAAAAAAGCTATTTTCCTTTTTCTCCTAGTATCTAGTCCCCGAAGATCATGCATGTGCATCAAGCACGTGCAATTTACAATATATTTTCTTATTTCTATGGAAAATATTTCTCAAGACTTATAACGTAAAATGAATAAAAGAATTGCGAGAATTTTACTATTTGCATTGGCCTATCGTTCCTTCTATCCCTCGAGAAATTTCGTTTGCTCTGTCATTCTGTTAATTAGACCGCACAGATGTTTTCGCACTTGGCAAGATTATCCTCGTGATAATGTAGACTAGAGAACACACAAAATGAGAAACATTTTTATGTCTTTTAATCTTTAAGTAGTACAGCGTGAGGTGACGAGAGAATAGCATAATTTTATGTCACGCTGACTGCTCTGTCATTCGTTGACATTTCCTGCCCATCGAGACTGTCCCATCGTACACGTAGATGGTGGATACATGGCTATGATATTATCATACGTTTAAGTCACTTAGAGGACGTCGCCGAGATCTTTCTTTCTTACAGAACGCCCCGTGATTCGTCGAAATGGATCGACTTGAGAGAAACTTCGATACGACTCACCTTTTGTAGGGTGATTTTATCGGATGTAGGTATATTGAATAATGATAATAGCGATGGAATTCCTTGTAGTTTTCTAGGAATTAGAGAATGGGGTTTATGTAGAAGAACGAGGAGAAATTGATTAAAGTGATTATAGACACACTAAATTTGGAAATTGATATTGTATTGAAATTTGTGGAAATATTAATGAAAGTTAGTTTAATTGTTTGAACACACCTTAATTCATGTATTGAGGTTCAATTTCTAATTGTATCACTAGAAACTACTAATTGTAAGTATTATTTGTAGAAGAGAAAATGAATGTGTTGTTCGACTACTAAGTATCGTAACGAGATTTGCTGGAAAAACATGTACTTTTTTAAAGCTTACAAAACTTTATGAGATAATTACTTGTTAAATGTTATGGTTGAAATAGAAATTTCTATTCAGGCTTGGCCATAATCGAGTCGACCACCACGTAAATTAATAGCATGAAAATCAGAAATAAGGCCGTAGGCAAATTACGAATTTTTGCACTGTCATTTAGCAATAAGCAAATAAAACGATCCGGCCAATTACGAGGAATCAATTATCAGTTGTCGATCGTAAATATCAGCCTGGAGGTCGGACCGGTTCAATGAGATTGAATAAGAAAACTCAGTAGATTATGTGCTTGGAATAATTAAGGCTCCCCGTAGTAATGGACCCCGTCGCTATTGATAATTTCTGTCCTCCCAGGTTAATATGTATATTTAAATACAATAAGAAACCTAAAGAAGGCTAATCGTCGCAAAAGTTACGATACAATTTGTAAAACGTATGTTATCATTTAAAAATGGGCGACTAGCATGTCTATCATTAAAGTCTGACTATTGACAACTCCTGCACGCAATTCGAATAGTTTCTTTGAAATCTGTAAATCCACTGATCTTAGGTGAAATTCAATTCTCATAACTAAAATGTCCCTCTCATCAATTCTCTCATCAATTAAAGTCACAAAATTAAAATCTACTTATTAACAATTTTTCAGCATTATACAAATCATATAATTAAAATCTAAATCTACAAATCTCGAAGGCAATTCAAATCTCATAATTAAAATTTGTCTATCGTCAATTCTTGCATCAATTAAACTCGCAAAATTAAAATCTACCTATTGACAATTTCCTCGCGCCATTTGAATCGTACAATTAAAATCTATATCTCAACTGATTAGAACGCAACTCATATCGCGTAATTAAAATTTGCTTACCGTCAATTCTCGCATCAATTCAACTCACAAAATTAAAATCTACCTATTGACAATATCCTCGCGACATTTGAATCGTACAATTAAAATCTAAATCTCAACTGATTAGAGCGCAACTCCTATCGCGTAATTAAAATTTGCCTACCGTCAATTCTCGCATGTATAAAACTCACAAAATTCAAATCTACTTATCGACAATTTGTCTGCGTTATTCGAATCACTTAATTAAAATCTAAATCTCAACTAACCTTGGGTGCAATTCAAATCGAATAATTGAAATTTATCCATTAACAATTTTCGGCCCGCAATTCAGATTCATAATTATCCCAGCATTGTTTCTCAATTTCTATATAATAAGACGAATTAATTGTGTACTTCTCTCGTATCTCCCTATAATGCCAAATAATGAATTCTTCCTCCGGTTCGGTCACGATCAAAGAATTACCTTTTTGCGTAAAATTTCTTATTATTTCAAAGCCAACGTGTCTGGGCCGTTGAGTCGAGTTTTATCTTGTTCTCTTTCTTCTCTCCCTGGGGACATGTCGAGGGTCGACAGTAAAGGTCTACGCGTAATGCCGGTATTACGTGGCAAGAATGCAATGAATAAGTGAAAGAAACACGCGGACCCCCATGGATTACGAGATACGTTCGTTCACAATGGTAGAGGTTACGTGCGCGCTGTCTACCTGACCGCTCGTCTTGGTTCAATGATCGTTTCGCGAAAAAGGACATGCAAAATTACCTGACATTTTTATCAGCCTCCTTTTCTCCCGTTTTCAATACTTGATTCGCATCTTATTCAAAATCAATGCAATTGTGTTCGCTGAAAAGCAAGAAGCCCCCTTTCTGTTTTCGAGGAGGAAGATGAGAGGATAAAAAAAAAATGTTTTAAGAGACGGTATAACGTTTCTCAGATTTAAAGATTCGATATTATTGCAACGATTTGATGGACAATTTTGGGAATATTTTTGGATCAAGTAATAATCAAAGGTGTATACGGTTAGTGCTGGAGTTACAACTTTACTAATTAAATCGCCACTCCTTCGTGTTCCGTCGTACGGGTCAGAAGAACAATTTCCGGCGACACCAGTTGCGAAAGGGTTAGCGAAATAGTTACTTTAAACGGTCAGCAGGAGAGAGTACATGTTTATTTTAATATATACAAATTTCACCACTAAAAATACAATTTGAAATAAACGAAGCTTAACCGGTGATACTCGTTGGTCAACCGGCACCGTAATGATGAAGAGGGAAAAATTCAATGTGTAAAAAAATGAATTGAATAAGCGTGAGAGGTCAAGACGATGAACTCGTCCCTTTTATACGTGCTGACCGTCAAACAGAGGTAGTTCGCCCTTAAGAAAGGGTCGTCCCGAAAGTGTAGTACGTCGTTTTGTGCCAGGTAAGGTTTATGACCTTTCTTAGGTACAGGGCATGCAGAAAGTGTCTCTTCTGACAGTTCTTGCAAACGATATTTCACACTTTGAGCTGCATCTTGAGACAATGTTAATTATTCTTTAAGCATAAGTTGTCTCTTGTATCAGTTTCATGGTAAACTTTGTTCCCCTTTATAATAACACCAATAGCTAGTCATCCGACTGAAATTACCTGGTTCTTTCACGTATCAAAAATTTGTCAAAATAGAAATCACAGTATTCTCATATCTAATTAAAAAAAATGAATTATTTCGATGTTGGTAACGAAATCCTCGTTATTCGAAAGTCTACGAAGTTAAGTGCAAGGAAACACCTCGTAGTATGCGTGCCGTTGTATCATTCAGGCAACATTGCGAATCTCTCTCATTCTCTTTTTCTCCATGCAGTGAAACGCCCACCAGAAATCTAGCCACGGATTACGCCTTCGCCATGGACAATGTCGTATGAAAGCCCGTAGGGCCAATTTTTCCATCGATAAATAATATTTATGCCGATCGCTCGATCGACCCGTTGCTTAATTTATGTCGCAATACCAGCTGCATCTACATAATGCAGTAAGTGGGATATCATTTTTTTTTCTTTCTCTCTTTTCGTCGAAGAATTTTATTGCCGTCGTTATTCCCGCGCAGTAAAGCGATTTTCATTTATAGGCTTGCCATCGCGAAAGGGTGAAGGAGTTTCATAAAGGTGATGATT
The DNA here is from genome assembly GCA_910591515.1 of Cerceris rybyensis. Classification (NCBI taxonomy): domain Eukaryota; kingdom Metazoa; phylum Arthropoda; class Insecta; order Hymenoptera; family Crabronidae; genus Cerceris; species Cerceris rybyensis. The sequence goes on from OU342790.1 coordinate 17,125,340, forward strand.
GAAATCCTGTAAATTTCACCGTGCTGAGGTGCAATTCGCTCGCTGCCATTGTCAATCAACGATAATGCTTCTGATTTCAACTTTCCGTTCTTGCGTTGACTTAAGATCGTTTTTTTTTTTCGGATACGAGTCGTTAAGTAAGCACGCAAGAAACGGTCGAAGGAATTTTAATCGTATAATGATTTCAGACTACGTTTCGATACTATCTGTCCATTCAGTTTGTGCCTATTGAATTAATGCTACTTTGTATGTTTGATGCTATTGTTTCCTTTTTTTCCTCCTTTAATCTAGGAGAAATACGCAACGGTTTCAGTGAATAATTTATTCAATCGTATTTCTGTATTCTATTCGAAACGCGCTCATTCCGATACGCTATTACTCGTTGCTTATCCTTGATGGTTTCAATTATTTTCTATCGTATACTATTTGCCTCACTTATATTTCCGGATGTAACGACGTTCTGTCAAGCTTTTCCATTATTTTCATTCGAAATACTCTATCCATTTGGAATACTGAATAATAAATATAAATAAATACGATAAATGTTGTACATAATGGTATTTTACACCAAGATTTATCGACAGATGATTTTAAGAACGAAAATAGTCTTATTAATAGGACTTTTCTACTCATAATTCTTCAAAAAAATGTCTTCTTCGTGTTAAAATAAATAAAACCGGTCCATCGACGAGGACATCCATTTTCTCAGTAAGTTATAAAAATTTCGATTTCTCAAGCATCTCGATTATTAGTAGTCACGTATGGATTTTAACACTAGAAGTACCGGCCTCAAATCTAACATATCTTAATAAATTAAATAAGTACTTTGAAAAAGGGGGGATCAAACGGCGGAAGATTTGATCGATTGGGTGATTTATGTTTATTGATATAGACGTAGAATATTTATTCTATAACTCTTATATAAACTTGGAGAATTTTTTGCAAAATTGTGTACCAGTCATTTTGACTGGTTTCGTTGTTCCAGTGTGAATAACGGCAAAACCATCGCCGTTTGAGAGATACGAGAACTGGAAATCTGTCAGGAGTGAATCTGCATCGAGGCGTCGATAGATCCAAAGTTGTCGTTATCCCATGGCTATCCACCGTTATTTGAGAATTCGAGTGTGACACCAAGTAACGATTCTAAAGCGGCGATTTCCTCATTCCATGAGTCCGTGGAATCTTGTATCTCCGTCGGTGAGCGACGATCTAATATCTCATCGCTTCGGTAAATAAAGGCACCGTGCTCGTTCTTGCATGCCAACAGGGCATTACGAACGCGCTATTAATTGCTTTCACGTTTCTACAGTCCCCACAGAAAGGATCCTTGATTTACGCGATCCGAGTAGAATAAGACACGGTTATCCTGTGAGCATTAAATCATCCGTATATTCCTTCCCACTTGCCAGGTTTTTTCGTGTCCTCGTTATCGTCCTTCATAGACCATATTTTACAATTCTGCACTCGAACGTGACTCTTCTAAGAGCTACGACGAGTTTCATTGAATCTATATCACAATTTAATGGTCTCTGATACAATCAATTATTTCTACTTATTGTTAATTTACGACTCGATCCTTTGGAACAAAACGAGAGAAAAATTTAATCAATTGACAAGTTATCCCGTGACAATCACGGGCGGAGCGTCAAGTACCAAACGGATTATCCTTTATAGTTTATCAAAGATATTTGATTGGAAGATTATTGTAATTGAAGGAGACGTGGTGTAGCTTTTGCATGCCAAAAAGTAGATATTTTTTGGGTCACAATTTATAATTCTACCCCACTGTGAAAGGGTTCAGAGCAATTTAACAATTCTTTGAGATTGATTTTGAAGTAGCCTGATTTTATTCTAATGATTATTTGAATGATTTTAAACTTTTTTGTGTATGCAAGGTGCACTAATCTAGTCTCGATTCAATCCCATTTCAGCCACATTGTTCTGTTTATTAGCATTCGTAATCACAGTTTCAATTTCGGCAGTCCGCAAGAATTACCGAAGTCGTTCCCTTTAATGGAATGGAAGTGTATAGTGATTTTTAATGGCGACAAATGAACTTGCAATTCATTAGTTAAATTCCAATAGAGATAACGTATTTGCTATAACCGTTTCATCGGTCTCGCTTACGAAAGCTCCCGCATCGAAGTCACCGAGGAGGCGAGCAGACTGTCTTCCATTGCAGAACGGACTCTGATTGTGAGAATAAAATTAGGTACGTAGCTACTACGCGTAGGTGGGATTTAAGTCGCGTTCTCGATTCGAGCTCGTTTTAATCTAGTATCTTTATCCGGATTAAATATCACTCTCAACAAAGTGTTTCACTTATACTATAAAGTCTTGTCTTCCCTTTATCAGTTTTAAATTGCAAATCCCTGCCTCCTTGTTCGGAACATCGATACATCATCAGCACGAGATTATTACCGAAAGCATCAAATTTAAATACTCTTTTCAACAATTATCAAACTTAATTCACTGTTGCCTTAATTCTAAACTGAAAATATATTCATCCTTACCTTCATCAACATAATTACCGCAATTGATAGTGTTAATGACCTTTCTACAAGTTATCTCCACTATCCTCACTTTTATTTCCGTCTCGAAATTTGAAAATTTCTCCTGACTTCTTCCTTAAACGATCGATATATTACGGTAAATATGATGAATCCGGTGATTTCGTGTAATTGCCGGTTATTATATTAGATCGTCCGGAAAGCTCGTAGCGTGACTTGGGTGGTATTAAACTCAATATATTTTTGAAAAATAAATACTTTATTCAATAATATATGCACCATTTGTATCGATTACTTTTTGTCAGGTAGCTTCATAATCCCCTTCTCAAAAAACTTTTGATTTTTCTCGATAAAGAACCGCTCTAAATAATTTTCGCAAGCCTCCAGGGTACTAAATTTTTGGCCATTAAAAAAAAGTTTGCATATACCTAAATAAATAATAATCACATTGTGATAGGTATGGCGGGTAGAGTGAATGGGGTAAAATTTCAGAGGCAATCAGTATCAGAGATTATTTGATTCCCTGATGAAGCTAGCTGCAATGCTGGCGAAACGTCGGACTTTCTCGTCTTCTGAACGCGGCTCCAACCCGGAAGCCAATTCTAGTGGTAAAATTTCTCAACCAAAATCAGCGCTGTTACCTTTATTATAATAATAAAGTATTAAATGTCGGAAATGTACTTTTCTGCTTTCCATATTCCTACCACTGTTATACGGGCAAAATGTTAATAAACTTGATTGCCTTTTGTTCTCAATAATGTCTGAAACTACGATTTTTAATGTCATGCTGTTATAAAATAACATTAATAACAAATGGCAGTCATAAAAAGCTTTAATTGTACCGTCTTTCGAAAACGCTACGAACTTTCCGAGCAGCCCAATATTTAATTAGGTACCACTAAAACCCAGGTTAAATACCTAACTCCTTTCCTGTGGATCAGTAAAGGTTTGCCATCCCCTGGCACAGGTAATCTCGAGTCGGCCAAGGTCGTACCTGCTGGAACTGAACTGAACTGGTCCCTGAAGGGAACAAGCCAGATCTCACCCAGACCAAAGAGTTGATCACGCCCCTGAAGTAACTCTTGTCTGCCGGACCACTATGAGTTCGCCATCCCTGATTCTGGTAACATCAAGTACGCTAAGGCCATACTTGACCAGCGTGCTGGAATGATCCATGAAATGAACAAGCTAGATGTAACCCAGACGAAAGTCCCAAGACCCGGTCCAGCAAGCTAAACAGAGCCCTGAGGAACTTCTCTATTCTCCTTGCGAGCTTTCCTATCTATATGGCTCGGGTAACCCCGGGTTCGCCAAACCCGTACCTGACCAGCTCGCTGGTCAGGCCCCTGAGGTAACTCTTTTCCTCTAGAACCAGTATGGATTCACCATGCTGGAATGGTCCCTGAAGGGAACGAGCCAAAAACCTCTTAGGCACTACGCGCCACTATAGTGGCTTTCGCGGATGCCATCTCTTTGAATAATTTAATCATCAAACACTTCATTCCAATGTACTCGTGTAAAGAACAGCATTATCCGTCACACATCGCAGTGCCGTATCATTTACACGTAATTCGCGTTGGACTCTGCCGTACTGATTGTGAGAAACAGCCGCGCACAAAATTCAGCCGTGCCTAAGAGGTTAACCCAGACTTGCTGGTTAATTTGATGAATATTCAAAAATTCATGACATTTACCAAATTTCGCGGTGATTGTACATAATCGCCGGATTAATCGCATTTACCGCAACAGATACACCTCCGCAAGATTATCGTCGACGATAATAATTTGCTTCGTTTCTGTTTTCACGATTATCGTTGCCAATAATCGAAACAACGTCCGCGAGACCGGTTGCATAAATCAAAACTAGGCGTAGGATAAAACATACCGGGCTAATCTTCGTCGGAGCATTTCCCTCTCGGCGAGTAGAGGAAGAGGGCAGAAGAGGCAGAAGGTCGTACCCGAGTTCGTAGCCATGGTTCGTGCGAGGGTGTACGGATCGTGTCAACGATACCGTGGATTTACGGCGGTCACCGAGCGAATCCATTTGTTTCATCTGCATCTGCTTAGCACGCTAATGCTGCCTTCTCCGTACTCCTCCTCGTTCTGCAACCAAAGGACGTGCCGTTCGCGAGCGAAAGAAGGGACAAGGTGAGAAAGAGAGACCGAGGAACGGGTGAGACCATTCTCGATCCGGCTCGAGACTACCGGAAGATTAAGCCAGTGGACCGTCTTCGAGGTGAATCGAGAAAAATTACTGGCAACGCAAACGGCGACTGTATAATTTCACTGACCGACGATTCCTCTTCTGCGAATCCTGGGATCCGGATATATGATTTTTTATCGACCGTCGTCGTTGGCATGCTTTTGTTGAAATAATAATTTATCGGTTGTGGATGATGGGAGGAGAGTGAATTAATGCTTGTATGATAACTGAATGTTTATGTTCTTTTTTTCCTGGCATTCAATTGTTATTAACCCCTTAGCATATAACTACGTGTGAGACTCATAGTGCGGAAAATGAAATTGGAAATTTGGAAGTTTTTCAAAATTAATGTAATGGGCGAATGATGCTATTTGCGATCAGGATCCACCAAACAAAAGAGAACTTATACTTCTGGGACTTTTATGTATTAAAATACTCGATTTGATTCAAGAGAGATTTAGTGTGTCGAATGATTAGATGAGGACTTGTGAGAGTCTTGTATTAGATTTAGGATTTGGAGTTAGAATTAGAAGATGACTCTCACAATTCGTTGGACTTAGGAATTATGAATTTGAAGTAGCGTAAGAGTAAGAGACTTTTTGAATAGAGAACTGATTGTAGAGAATTGAGGATGTAGGGTTTTTAAAGGTTTTAGAAGAGGAGAGGGGGTAGGATGACGGTATTTGGGAATCTAGGAGTAGGAATAGGAAGTTGGACCTTGGATATGGATGATGACTCGTGAATGAGTAAGGAGCGGTGACGATACTAGGGAGTTGAAAGTTCGGGATGGAAAACTAGGAGATCTGGATTTGAAGTAGTGAATCAGAGGTGACGATGGAAGTTAGTTTGACGGCGTACAAATGTTTGCGTTTACAAAATATTCCTATAGTTATCTTATATACTAAACAAGCGGAGGGTCGGTACACTACATTAATTAAATTGAAAATATCAACCGGACCCAAAAATGGTCTTATTAGTTCTATATTATTAATATTACTTTCAGTTACAAAAATATCAGGAATCAATGAGAACTTTTTATTTCAGGAATTAATTTTGAGTCTTTGCACTCCCTGACAAAAAAGAAATCGTAGGTCGAAGGTAAGAAAAGTAATGTTCTTTCGATTTGACGATTCGGTTTGTATGTTGTCACAGGATAATTATCGATATTATTGTATAATATTGAATGTTATTTATCCTTGAGCAAATAAAATCTATGAGACGATTGTGTCATTTGTGGAAATAATACGGGAATGTAAATCATTACGTTGAATGATGCTGTACCTTGCAGGGAGCAACGTTCTGTAAATTATTAAAACAAGAGAATAATGTTGATGAAAGCATTAGACTGTCGCATCTTTGAAGCTTCTTCCGTATTTTTACAAATTGTTTAATCTCAGTGGAAAGATAAAACATTCATTTCAACGTTATCGATTCCATTTGTATATACTTATTTCAAGAACATTCCACATTAAGGAAGGAGATGCTCCAGAGTAATTAGTTAAACTTGATTTCCTCAGTCCTCTTAAAAAAAAGTTGCATACCTGTTAGCCGCTTATATTTTTTAAAAATCCAAACGCACAACAAAAATCTACTTGCAATGAAAAATTCACCGCTTCTAATGTCGCTCAAAATCAAAACCAGTTTTCCTGTTAGGAAGTCAGAAATCTTAGGACCTGGTGGAGCGGCAAACATTTTGTCGACAGCTATCTTCAGCAATAAACCTATAGGTACGATTGGGGCCCGGTCAGGGTGCGCACATATGTGTACCATTTGTAAATAATTAGTATAAGGAAGTTTTGTGTGTACCCCGCCGATGACTCTAACGAGATTTTTTGGCTTGCTCGGAGTCGACTGGTAGAGTTGAAATCCTCCATCAGGTGTTTGGGGGAATATCGTCGCCTTCCCTCTCCTGAAATCCTTAAGGGGGGTGGAGAAAATTAGTTCTTATCCAATAGTTATTCAGTTTTCAAAGTCTCCACCCCCATCGAAACTGAGAAATTTCATACATGTCTTCAGGAGAGGGGCGCATCAAAGTTTACTTTTTAACACGAACAGATTTGTAAAGACAGAATCATAGTAACAATCATAGAGAATCTTAGTATAATGCGACAACCTAAAGAAGTCTCCTTGGAGGTAGGCCTGTTTCGACAGGATCTGATTCGCCAGGCGTCAAGATATTTCAATGTTACGACTTTGTCAAGTGCCTCCTTCAGGAGGCTGAGCAGGGTGGATTAAATAAAAAAAAACAAAACGGTACGAATAGGCGGTCTTTAGGGAGAAGCTCCGCCGCTCAGGGGACTTCTTGAGGTTGTCGAAGAATAACAGTCAGAGAGAATACTAGTAACAGTCAACTAAAATCATTCTAACATTCGAACAAGTCAAAATCTTTGTAACTGTTTAATTGTTTAATTCAAAAAACTTACTCATTTTTCCCCATTTTTTATAATAAACGGGGTGGTCCTTCGAGAAAATCTAGACAGGCACAGACGTGCAAAACTCAGACGGGACAAGAATTTTCAAGTATAATCGAGCCCAGTAACATTTCCCATAAAGCTCAATGTAAACCAAAAACGCGTACCCGTTCACGAAATAAACCGCCACAACATCAAGAAATTACATGTTACTGTGAACCACAAAACATTCTAAAGAAACGATAAAACTGACTTGTTATTCATCCTCTAATTAGTTATCTGAATTATCAGAGCAACGCCTATGCTCCCGGTATTCCACTGGAATTCGATAACACACCCCACGGCTGATTGCGTATCTAATTGTACGAGTGAAACGGAAAGAGATGATTACGAAGTGGTCGTTGACAGGTAGATAATCCAGGGAGGATAACTTGGTTAACCCCTTCCATTACTTTCACGAGTCTGACTCGTGATGAAAATTTTATGCCAAACTTGAATACCACGAGTCTGACTCGTGGTCTTAATTTCGAGCCAAGTATGAATATTTTGAATGACATCGTGTGTTCCCAATCAGGATTATTAATTTCAGACTATGATTCAAATTCATTTGAGTTTCACAAAAGCTCCATTGCCTGAAGTAAATACTGACGCGATAATCTTTGTCAGTCGCAAGATATCGTATATCGGGCATTCAGTTTAGGCGTGGATTCTTGCGAGTTTGCCGGCAGTGTAAGGGGTTAATATACCTACGTGGCCGCGGGTAATGAACGCGTGTTAACCAGTTCGTTATCGGCAAAACGGTGCCCACCTTCTTCTCGCATACGAGTCGAGGAAGACTCGAACCTGGCTGAAGCGAGTCCGAGGAAAAGGACGAGGAGAAGGAGATGAAAAAGAAGATGAAGAAGAAGAAGAAGAGGAACGCGAAGAAAAAGAAAGAAAAGGAGACCACGACGATGAAGAAGAAGCTGAAGAGGAGGAGAAGAAGGAAGTAGAAGACGAAGAGGAAGAAAAGGATGTAGGGAAAGGAGGAGGAGAAAAAATAAGGAGAAGGTAGAGAGAAAGGACAAGGTGAGTATCGTGATGGGCTTGGTTTTATCGCGCGAAGCTCGCGTAATCGTCGCCCTGTAAGAAGTTATGATTCCAAGGTTTCCAGCTATCGTCGATTTTCTGCAGAAGTTACGCCGCTGAAAGCGGTGACTAAGGGCGCTTTCCGGTTAGGAGGATCGTTGTCAGTCCACGGCGAGGATTGCAATTTATTTGTAACGGGGATTGCGCGATTCCGTTCCTCTGCTTTTTGCAGATTCGTCCAGCCCCAGAGGCTGGTATGCATAAATAATTGAGAGGACGTGCGAATAAATGCGTTTGAATATTGGTTCTCTAGCTCGGCCTTTAGCAAACGTTCTTCGCTCGTTACGAAGCGGAAGTCCTGATGCGAACATGTTGGGAAAGAAGTACATACCCCGGCAATCACAGTCTTAGAAGCCTCGTGTCAATTAAATCACGGTTCACATTATTTGTTTTCTCGTTTGGTTTATCCACCCCTTGAATCTATTTCCCATGATGATGATAAAAATATATTTTCGTCTCATATTCTAATTCGATTTTAATTAAGGCTTCAACATAGTATCGTATCCTTGTATTCAATTATTAACCAGTTAGCTGTGTTTGACGAGTATACTCGTCATGCGTAAATGCTACCACTGGTCATTTGAATTGAAATTTTGACGAAAACTACAATATACATTCGTAAGTTTCAAAATGTTTAGAATATTTTGAGGCTATGCGGAAGTAAAACGAATAACTAAAGGGTAAAATTAATTGGAAATAGATTTATGCTCATCTCTCGCTTTTCGTGATCCAAAATTCAAAAGAATTTTCGCCACAGTTAGCTGGTTAAGGAAAGACTAAAAAGAACGATAAATAATACCGTTTAGTGTTGTGTCTGAAATTCTTTCAATTACGACAACGTCGCCTCAATTAACTTCATTATAACAACGTGTAGCGCTCGTGGCGCGGAATATGGAATAGATCATTTCGAAGTCTTTCAAAATCTATTAAATTGAAAATATCTACTGATCGCAAAACAATCTTATTATTTCTATACTATTAATATTACTTTCAGTTAGACAAAATATTAGGGGTACCGGAAAGTAACGTCGTTTTTCACATTAAACTGAAACATATAAATTGCTGAAAAGTTTTTATTTGCAATGAATAATCTAATTACCCTCGTTATCAACGAGTGCAAATTTCCAATGCCGTATCGATAAAAATCAATTGGTTGTGGGATAAAATATCTGAAATAACGACGTTACTTTTCAGTCCCCCTAATATCGCGAATCAATGAGAACTTTTGACTTCAGGAATTAATTTTAAATCATTGCACGCTGAGTCAGAAATGAAATCGTAGGCTAAAGGGTTAACCTCATTTGCTCCAAGTTTTTGTCCAGTCATATCTTTTAATAAAAAAAAAAAGATTTCTCGAAAGATCTTTGTTCCCGTCTTTCGCGAAAAGTGCGTGTAAAGTCCTTAACGAGCGCACAACCTGCGTGAATTATAACGAACATTACAGTTACCACCATGATTTTTCCTCGTTTATTCCCTCACAAACCCCTCTCGTTAACACTCTCTCCTTTTCTCTCTCTCTTTCTCTTCTGTTAACTTTACAACGTCCGTACTCTTTTCCCAGCGTGCCTAATGCAATGCAAATTCAACAGCCCCCATTGAGATATCATATCGGCTCGTAGAGGCACTACGCGAAAGGATAATGTCGCGACTGGACGCGACTGGAAATTAACAGTGTTGTTTATCACTGCAATAATATACGAATGAAAGTGCAATCGCGTTACTCTTCCTGCTGTCCTGCATACCCTCTTCCTAGTTCCCCATGGCATGACTTTGTTACAGCGATTGCTCCACCTGGATTGCCCTGCTCTCTCTCTCGAGTATTATGTTCCAAAAGGCATTTTCAGAAAAGAGATAAGGTCACACCTATGGTATCGGTTGGAGAACGAGATTTTATTGGACGATAGAACGAACAGTTTATTAAATTTCTCCGATCGTCAAACCATGTACCGTATACATTTTCCTCTATTGTTCGGCACTTGGATTATTTTGAACAAGAGCAACGATGAGATTTACATTTCAACAACAGCATCTATCGTAGTAAGATCGTTGAATAATTTCAAATTGATTTACATAGATTTCATAAATTTTGTTAAAATAAAAATAGTATTTTTATCTACACGTTAATTTTAATTAAAGATGAGGATAGAAAGTTTGCAGTGACACGAGGTTAATTCTTTTTTGCGCATGAAAATTGGAAGGAAATAATGGTAGTATTATCTCGCATCGGATAATTATATGCGGTGGTCGAATAATTTTACATAAATCAATGTTTCTCAACGTTCTGTAAACATTCATCCGTCGTTGATGATCACAGGGCATCGAAAATCATGATAAGTCGTAGTGAACGGTAAAAAGAAGTATGATAATTATCGATAAATCGATGGTTGATAAGATTACCAAAACCTAACGTTTTCAGTTAATATTGCCTATCGGTATTAAGATCGTCGGTGATTTAAGTCGATTAAAAATTTACGATGATCTCTATCGAAGGCTTGATTGCAATGAAATTACAGTACTTTCTCAGCCGACCGTACGGCAATCATTATTTTGCCATGCATGATTAAGAATAACTAATCTCTGAGGATTAAGAACTTCATCGTGAAAGAAATCTCCCTCTTTCGTGTACGAAGATATAAAATTCCAGCTCACTGTGCGCGCCTTTATGCACATTAATTTTCTGTTCAAACGTGCCTCGCCTTTAATGAGAAAAATTTTCAGTCGATTACACGATGTTTGTAATATCTTTTACTGTCGTAAAAATTAAGACGGGGTTATAAAAATTAAGTCACCGTATAAAACGCTGACTATCTGTGTACCGCGAGGATCGTAATAGCCCCCTTTCATTCCGCTGGTTAACGTTAATGAAGAATTATTCGGCAATTATACTAATTCCACCACTTTCGTCCTTCATTTTTTACAGTCAACTTTAAACGAACATGACTGATAATTATAATAAACCTGTACCATACCGGTCTCTTTGCATCCTTCTCGATAAGATTACCTCATAGGGGCCGATGCTGAATTCTTTCACGTATTTATTAGCCCTTACATACAAGCGCCGATTATAGTCGGCATCCAATCCACGAATAGTGTGCACGAGTGCCGGCTATAGTCGACACGAAATTATACCGCTCGTATAAAGTATTTCTTTATTTCATTGACCCGAATTGGATCAATCCAATTTTACTTCTTTTCTGAAATGTGACTCCTTTTTGCTCTGTATTGCATTCAGTGGCGATTTTCCGATGGATCGGACTAATATTCAGCATTAACCCTTTGCAGTCCTTTGTCAAGTTGCACTCGACATAGATTTTCACTTCAGTTTGTTTTGTGATGATTTCATATGGACTTTCTAATTTCATATTGATTTTGCAATATGACATATATTCGTCAGAACCTATAGTTATTGCTATCAATAAATAAAAATTAATGACCAACGATAGAAAATGTTGGGAAATTAATTTCATTTGGATCACTATCAAATTGACAAAATAATTCGGACCGTAAAGGGTTAAAGAGCTAGCTGTCAAGGTGAAAATTGATATTTTCAATTAGTGAGTTCGACTTCAAATATCCCGTAACCTTTGAGAAACTTCATTCTATATAATGGTACAATGGCCATAGCAATTGAAATTGAAAAGAAACAAAAAACCTTGCAGTAAATGAAATTTACAGCACGGAGATTTTCTCCATTCGTGCGGTCTATGATTTCAATGCAACACAAAATGATCAAAATAGAGCAATTACTCTCAAGTAAATACTGCACAATTATTCTTCTACTTCTCTCGATCGTTTGAAGCATTCTGAAACGTAATATTCAACGCATTCACTTACGTAGACATTGGCAGGCGGATATTAAGTCAAATAGGAAATAAAGTAAATCAATGGCCATCAAAGAGGGAGTATCCATAGAGAAGGAAGCCAGTACGCGTGCGGAACACGCGGATCGCAAAATTAACGTCAGAGAAACAGCAGGAAAACACAGGAAGATTCACCTCACGATATCCTAATTGCGGGATATGAGCCGGTAAGCCGGTAATGCGAATACTGACATGAATACAGCCGATAGAATACGACCTCGTAGAAGAAGCCCGCCTTCGTGCCTCTTAATTACAATAATTAGTTCTCACCCTGGTGAACCGTTTCGCTTGTGGCGTTCTCCAAAGACTACTTAATAATTCCTAGGAGAGATCAGATACGGGATCAAAAATACCCGCATGTTATCGGATCACCAATGATTTTTACAAGGATAAACGTAGAAATACTTGAAATTTTCAAACGACCGGTTCCAATCAGTTTAAGAACGTAGCCAAGAAATTCTCTTTGGAATTCGCGGATAATATAGTGGAGGATTTCTTAACGTTTAACGAGTTTCATTATTTTTAGAATTTATGCTTCCCGGGAGGAAATAATTTCAAGCGAATCGATCGTTCGAGTAACTTTAAATATCGTGTAATTAGAGTAGAAGTCGTACTGCGCTAAATTATTTTCCCAGGGAAAGAAAATAATTGTACAATTAGCGCGAGGATAATTTTTCATTTCCACTTGGTATTTGATATGCATGAAACTGAAAGTGATTAAGTGCACGGGGAAAACTGTAAATAGGAAAAAGAGTTTTAACTTCACGTCATCGTGCTACCTGTCTCGTTAGGATATGCGGAAAGAACGCAGGAAATTTCACAAGTAATTGGGCCACCTGCGTTGAAGGTTAACGATGTGGAATATCATACGGTTGTCGTTAAAGTGCGATTTTACGATACGCAGAAACTATCGTAGTTTAAAGGCAATTACTTGCAGCAATGTTTTATTCTGTCCGAATTATTGAAATATTCTTTGCACACTTGAAAATTCAACGAAGAGAATGTCTTACCTTAACTCCATGCCGTGCAATAACGAGTGGCACTCGCGACGCGATAAATGGAATAGTAAATTTTCAAGTGTTCTAAAAATTATGAAATTAAAAATATCAGTGGGTCACAGTGCAATAAAATTGCACTGCATAAACACCTGCTATATCCGAAATTAGGGATAGACTGTTGTTTCAGCAATTAATTCAGAGTTATCGCGCACTCAGCCACGAAAGAATTGGTACGGCAAAGGGTTAATGTAAGAATTTATTAATATTATCATTGGGTTGCACGCATAGATAAGAGAGTTTGAGTAATTATTCCAAGCGAGTATATCAGTCCGGGTGTCTAACTGTAAATCACTCGGACCTGAGATAACCGACTCGTAGTTTTAAAACCGGTTCCATCAACTCGAAGGGCCTAACCCTGACTTAACCTATGCCTAACCCTGAGCTAACCCTTTCGCCTTCAACAATCCAGAAACCTGCATACTTAACCCGAGCGCGAGACTTAAGAGATCCGTCGAGCTTAGTGACCTAAGTATAATTCACCAAACTGCAAATCTACGAGCAGACAACCAGCGAATCTTGCCCTGTAATTAGATTACCGATTCGGCAGATTAACCACGGCCTGAAAGATGAATTGGCTTAATCTCGCCTTTTACCATGGATGTAAAGTTGCTCTTGTTACAATAAAACTCAACAAAACCATTCGGTATATATGCTACGCATAATTAACGTTAAATTAGGTACTCTACAGAGTGGTACTGTTCGACAACTGAAAGATGGCTAACGAACGGTGCAACGTCTCGATTTCAACTGCCTACTTTAGCCATTTTATTTTTTTAATTCAAAAATCAGACCTCCTAAAATAAATTACTATGTGGAGTGTTTGTTTTAGAAGACTGGCTTTGGAAATTGCAAAAACCAAATGGCAGGTATAGGCAAGAGAAAACGAGAAGCTTCGTCGCTCTCTAGCCACCTTTCAGTTGTCGGACTATACCTTCTAACGTGATGTAATAAAAATTGTGATAGTTTTTGTAAATGTTAACTCCTAATGGAAATTGTAATATGGCGAATATTTTTGTAATTGAAAGTGCGAGGAAACAATGAGTTTTCGGTTTTAACACTAAACGTATCGAGAGTTTTTTTTAAAGGCAAATTTACATTGGAAAGAGGTCAATTGATCCCTCTGCGGTAGATTTAGTGTTTAATGTGTGAATTTTAATAAATCTTGAGCGCGATACTTTTTTGTTGGCATCCTCAGGACCGAGAAAGGTTTTCTTTCTAACTTCACTTTATAACCTCGTAAAATTTAAAAAAAATTATAAAAGTCAGAGTGTAACATGTTTGGCCTCTACTTTCTACAAGCGTGTGCAACAAAATTGATCTTAACGAAAAGTGCGTACGAAGATTCGGGTGGAGCAGCACTCGTTATTAGAGTTCACTTTATCCGATTTCCGGCCCTTGAAATTCTCGAGTATAAACGACACTTTAAAGAAGACTTGTACATATTCGAATTTCGAGGCTGTCAGTCGAATTGCTTTTCAATGAAGTGCGATGAACTAGCGAAAAAGATGAAGAAAATTCCAATAAAGATAGGTGTTTTTAGGGATGGTGATTCCTATCCTATCTGTCACACTTGCACGTATCTTTCTGGCTGTGCTTGCAATTTGGTAAGTTATTAATATTTTCCAAAGCTCTGAATGTAATTAATTAACACTCTGTTGTGCAGGCTTCATTGCCCACGGATGAAGTTACACCATTTAATTTCAAAGGGCCTTTTGATCTCGTAGATCCCGGAAATACTTTAGCCGGCCAATTAAACATTGATATTAGCATTAGAAATATGGGAAAGTATGAAAAAAATTAATTCGTTAATTTACTCGTAATTAAACAATACGAAAATTTCAATAAAAATCTTGTGATCTTCTTTAGATTCTTAATAACACGCTATGGACTTGGGCCAGGGTATTGTGTTCTGAAAACCCATCCTGAAGGAGACGAATATAGATGCTCTTATAAAGAATCATCTGGAAAATTATCCATCGATGAAAATGCATCATTCGGTGCAACAAATGGTATACTAAACGGTGGAAATCGTATGTCAAAGTTGTATAGCCCTTTAACCGAGGACTGTATCAAAACTATGGCTGGAATTTCTCCAGTAGCTCAACGTCTTGGTCTTGGAAGACCTCCGCCGAAACCACCTCGTCCACCCTTAGAAGATCCGTCGCTTCTTCAACGAGGCAAGAAAAAAAGGGGAAAAAAGAAAGGGAAAAAGAAATAATCTATACCCTTTAACTTCAATTCACTTTCCAAAAGCTTCACAATACCCCTATTACTGATACATAAAACATAATATTCTCCATACACATCAATCCTTTAACAAAAATTGCAAATTTCCCACCTCAGCCAGATTTCACTCAATTACTCAATCCCCTATTTTAACTATCTTTCCATCATTCCATGAGTCTCTATACTCAGACATTTACGATAATTCTTCCCTACTCATTTTCACCACAATACTCATTATTTTCCACGGTTAGAATGAATAACGATAATTAACTAATATTTCATTTAAGAAATCAGTGTCTTCCTCGACCACAAGACTTTTCAAATTTCCCTATCAACGAGTTAGATTTCATTCGCATCATTTACGATGATACGAAAACAATCCTTCGAGCCAAAGCTTCGACGGAGCCGCCTGGAAGAGCCGAGAACGTTACGTTCTCATAAATCAGCCGCGATTCGATTCGGCATAAATCATATCGTGTCGTCGGGCATATGCAGACATCCTTGCCCTATAGCAAAGAGCCCCGTGAGAAAGATCCTCCATGAAGCCGAATCGCTCTCTCTTCTCAGGATACGTCGTTAACTGCTTTCCATCGGCGGCGCGTTTCGTTCGATCGACTCTCGGTTTCATCTCAATCCTTCGTTTCATCCAACGCAAACACATGCACGTGGTTGCGTTACTGTATGCTCGTCCGAAGTCTGTATGCTTAATAGGAAATTAATTTGCCATAAACCATTGCCGATGTGATGGAATGCTTTGCGCTGGGATTTTTTCTACGATGTCATGGTATGCTTTTAACGCGGCGTAAGTCGATGGAACCGTGACAGATGGATGGATTTATTTAGGATTAATTAAAGAGCATTTTTAATATTAACACGTTGAATGCCATGTGTATTTTGCTTGTTTTAACACTAGATTTACGGATATTGATTTACCTTTTTTTCTGAAGCGAACCAATTTGAATCATACAAGAAAATTGAAATTTTTTGCAAAGAAAATAGTTCCAAATCAATTGAAATGAAAGATTAATTTTAAAAAAATGAAACAACCAATATATTATATATGTAGTAATCAAATTTCGAATGAGTCAAATTGACTCCGTAAATCTAGTGTTAACATTTCTACCGGACTGAGAGTTTTTCTGATAAAATCATGTCTTTAAAGGATAGAATTTTGGAACCCCTTACCATATATTGACGAGTGACACTCATCATGAGGTAAATGAGATAGGAAATTTTCAAGTTTTCGAAAACCTATTAAATTCGAAACATTAATGAAACGCGACAGGATAATATTATTTTTCTAACATAAATATTACGTTAAATTATACGGTATATCAAGAATCACTGATCAATTCGGTTTTTAGTAATTAAATTCTGAACTATAGCGGAGGCAGTGAGGAACAAATCGTATGCTAAAGGGTTAATGTAGTATATCATTTAAATATTGAATATGTCAACAAATCTATGATTATTGCAATTTAAAAGGCATAAGAATTTTCAACGAATTCAACCGCGCTGGTGACCATTGACCCCCATGGTACTTGTTCAACCTGTTAATAGTGATGGGAGAGCTCTTTCTTTGTGAAGAAATTTTTCTGTTCAATTTTCGTTTGTCATTGTGGTTTGCGTTAAACTTCTGATAGCACTGAAACCCTAATTATAATGCACCGATAAGTTTCGGAAAATAAAGAAATTCTGACGCGTATCTTACGAATTTTCTGTGTTCTTCTATCATTCAACACTAGAACTACCTAGTCAGTCAAATCAGTGGCTGTTTCCTAATTTTCTCCAAAATCCTCAAAACTTGTAGTAGAGCGATAAAGTAAATATTCCAAGTTGATTTCATAAAACATGAATTACCGATGCAATTATCTTTTCTCACTTGATTCCTCTCTACGAAAGGCACTTATTTAATACATTGAAATATATGAACAGATTCTAATATCAAGGAAGACGTTCTGTGATTAAATCACATCTACATCATCCAAGACAAAGCCAGCCTTTCGTCTTTCAATTTTCGCTCAAAGAAAGATTCACAGTCACACATAAAAGAAATCGGAATTGTGAAAATAATTTTAGAATTGTCTCGAGGAATGTTATGAAATATTGGTACTAGTACTATTATTTTTTTTTTTTCGAGTAGGAGAGCGAGCAAGTTTCGAAAGCGTCTCGCGTGCATCGACTTGACTTACCCAGCTGCATGGATACTGATACCCATAACCACTTCCTGCCGTAACCACTGCCGGCTTTATATATACGTATGTACAACCATGGGTATACAGGGTGTGTCTAGTTGCAACATGTGCATCCTCCCGATGACACCGTAACTTCTTATTATGGTTGAATTACAAGATCCCTGAGGAGCCAGGATAAACGAAAGCCCCGTGTAAGTCTTGCCTTCGTGATAGATAACGCAACTTGCAAGAAGCGTAAAATCGTAGAACATACCTTGATATTTCACGGTTCTCTGACGAGGTTTTTCTTCACCGATGAAATTAATTAATCCACTAGTGAGCGCATGTATTCACGGTAGATAGGATCAGAAGCTTTGCCATAACAAATGGTTCCAAGGAAATCCATTTCTACGTACAACGTTACTTTTTATCGTGAATTTTCAATGTAATTAATCAAAAAGTCATTAGATAAAAAGTCATTTCTACATTGCATTACCACTGAAAATTCTATCCTCATTCTAATAGAAATTCGGAAACATGTAAGTTATCAATCATGTACGATGATACAAGTTTACCTACATTATAATAATGCTAAAGTATATGTTATTTTTTACTCAGAATACAAAGTCATTGGAGAAATACGTAAAACGGTAAGTCGCACGTGGTATTTAAAAATTACAAAGTACCACCGTTAGTTTACAATTTGCGGCGATTTGTTACAATGATACTTCCTGGATGTCGGACGCATCCTCCTGTAGACACACCCTGTATAGTTATCCAGAAGCATGCACGGTATTCCAACTGGCCACGCGAACACTAGCTTCGTCCCCACCTCCGAGAGCTCCTTTTCGTCGAAAGATTACAATAATTCTCGACGAACAACTTTAAGAACATTTAAATCGCGCGAACCCCAGGAACACGCTCGTGTACTCGAAGCACTTACATATATTTACATCGAATTAACCTCGGTCGAGCCGTAGAGGCAGGTTGCTGTGGCGCAATTATTACACTGCTCGCATTATAATTATTAATTCCGTGCGCTCGTACGAGCATTCTCGTAATTAATTCTAGGGATTAATTGACTGTCAAGCTAATACGGAGAGAGACGACAAACTGCTTCTCCGTTTTCGCGACAGACCGACCGTGTTGCCTGATAATTGATTATCTTATACTCTATCACTCGGAAGGAATCTAAATATTTCCAATTAGAAGAATTCTCGACATACTCTTGAATTATTGCCATTTCATTTTTAAGGGATTATAGAGTTAATAATTGCAATAAGAGGTTTCTATAATTTCCTTAACACTAAATTTACGGAGTCAATTTGACTCATTCAAAATTTGATTACTATGTATATAACATATTGGTTGGTTAATTTTTTAATAATAAATCTTTCATTTCAATTAATTTGGAACTATTTTCTTTGCAAAAAACTTCAATTTTCCTTCATGAGTCAAATTGGCTCACTTCAGAAAAATAGGTATATCAACATCCGTAAATCTAGTGTTAATTAAACGTTCATTTTACACTTTTCTTAATCATTTACTATCGCGCAATAAGCTTTGCCGTGGAAAGGTCGATTGGATCGATGAAATAGCTTTGTGAGCATAGATTCTAATTAAATAATGAAATTTGTTATTTCAAATACATCGTACGTCACGTTTCCAAGTTCTGTGGCGTGTTAGGAGATACTTAATGTTTTCTCATGCACAGTTACTATTTTTAATCGTGTCGGTTATGGGATATATTTTGAAAGAAAAGGGAAATTCTTATCATTGTTTGCGATCCATGTAGCAGCATTATGGTGAGTATTTAAGAAAGCGTTTCTAACTGCAATTCAAGGAGTAGCATGTAAAAGCATAAGGCGATCATCGAAAAATTATGCACATAAGAGACTACCGGTGATAATAATTGCAATAATAAATTCCGTTATACTTCCTTACATTGCACGGAACATCAGACGTTTCCGCATGAACAAGGAATTTCCATATCTAAATCCTACAGTTGTAAAATACCTTATGAAGCTTCAAGGAAATTCTTAGGTCTGTTTATAATATAGTTCTATGAGAATATTCTCATGAGAACAACAAGTACTGAGAATAAAAAATATATTTAAACGACTACCGGTGATAATAATTACAATATTAAATTCTATTACGTTTCGTTACGTTGTACAGAGTAACCAACATTTCCGTATTAACCAAGAATTTCTATGTTCCAACCTTTCAGTAATAAAATATCATTTTAACACTAGAACTACCAAACTACTCAAAATGACAGGTATACATTTTTTTTCAAAAATTCTCCAAGTTTAGAGAAGAAGAATAAATATTAATACAATAAAATAGTCATAGAAAAAACATTCTACCCTCATGATTCCCCCCTTTTCAAGGTGCTTCTTTAATTCATTTAAATATAATAGACTTAATGCTGGCAATTTTAGTATTAAAACACCTAAGAAGTGTTCGATTTTGTTCGCCACGCATTTCCTGACAGTGAAATAATAAATGTTAATAAATATCTGTGCAAAAAAGTCATTTTCTCTGTAACAAAGTAAGACGAACCATTAAAAAAATGGCAGATCAGTGGTGCTGTCAGTGATAAACTACGAATTAAACCCGACAGGCGCCGAACTTCGTAAAAAGTCTTAGAGATAGGAATACTGTTTGATTAACTGACAATGCGATATATGTAGACGAGGTCGTGGTCGCATACTAATTGCGACAAGTCGCAGCAGTCGATGATTTGTCCATCGACTGAACCGTAAATGGGTTCCTTTTCTACGTGAAAGAGAAGGAAAATAGGAAACTTATGTCCCTCAGACTTGCGCGCGACAACGGTCCAACAAGTTACGATTAAAGGACACGCGAGAATCTGCAATACACGAATTAATCATGCAACAACACGCGTACGTACACGTGTATACGTAAAGACTTGCGTGAGAATGACATTGCTTTTATATTTTCTTTTTGTTTACGCTTAAATCGTATGTTGAATATTGTGCCTTTTTATATCGGCACTAATTTTTTTATACATCTCTTCATTTCCTTTTGATGCCTGACAGGTCTAACTGAAATGATTTACGATGTATGGTAACATTACATTAGAGTACAGACTTATTTCTTTGCCCTCATTAATTTTTAATACAAGAAGATAAAAAAATCGACTATTAGTCATTTCTTTGCGAATTCATTAGTATTTATAAATAACACTGACCACAGGCAACCATTGGAAAAATAAATCATATATCATTTTTCTATGTAACATTATATTATAAATTTTCAAATAAATATCAACTCATCGCATTGTAAGGGCTGTACGTGTAAAAATTTTTCTTTTTTTTGCATCCACCATCATGGAAGCTAAATTTGACTGACGATATGAACATTTGCAGTTATCAATGACGAAAACAGGCAACAAATCATGAATCATTGAATGGAAAGACAACGATGATAATAGCCAGAGAGGAAAAATACGCGGTAGGAATCGATTACGCGAATACGGCCAGTGTACAATGTACGAGTTGCGAAAAACGGAGCAAAGCGTTTGCGAGGCCGATCGTGTTCCTTGGTTTACGGCCTTCTCGACGAGCGAGCACGGCAACGTATGGCCTATGAAACGACCATAGCCGTAGTACTAAATACACCATAAACCAAAGGGAATTGCCTGTGAACCTTTAATGCCACGCGCTTACATACTCGTACGTACGTCGCGATACGTGAGATGCAAAGGAAGGTGCAACCTGTCAGGATCCATCGATTTAAGATGCACCGAGTTTCTTGTTACGAGTGTTTACATACCGTTTTCATTCTTTCATGCAATTTTCCGTGCTTTAACACTTGATATCTTTCGTGTGTTTCATGTTATTTTTGATGATTGTGTTAAGAAGTTGTGGATTTAAATGAATTCTGCATTAGTAAAACTATGTATTATTTGCTAAACTGTAGTCCTGTGTATCTTGCTGCTGCATTAGCCAAAATAACAGTTAATAGGAGAAACATTGAGGATGTAATACAGAAGTATGGAATCAATTAAACTGAATTATAAAATTGTATCGTTATATCTTACCAATTACACAATTTTCTCTATAATTTTATATACGTCTCAATTTGATTACGAGTAACGTGAAAAGAGCAAAAAAGGGAACAAAAAGTTATAAGCAATTATATCATACAGCGACAGTAAAAAGTTAGAAACCTGATGGATAACGAATGATGAATAATAGTAATTAAATGAAGCGATTAGCGTACTAATTATATAGCAGCAGTAAATAAGCCATTAGTCGCATACTTGATCATAACTTGAACATCTATAAACACGAAAACTTTGTGCAAATGTCTGTAAAAAATATTTCTTTTTTCTTTTTTTCTCAGATTACCCTTACTCCTTCTCTACTTTCCCTCCTCCACTTTCTCCGTTCATGATCTTTTGCATTATCGTAATACAGGATTATGTTAATTACTCAAGTCAATCACTTTGGTAATAGAAACGCGACCTACATTTCAGTCGAACAACTAAATCCATTTCTGATATATTTCTTTATCAAACAATCCTGAATGAATGCAACCAAGAATTGTGCAAACGAGAAAGAAAGAATATCGTATTGATATTTTTATTCGATACATTATCTCCACTCTATCAAAGTGGCAGCCGTACAAAGTTCATGTTAGCAAGCCTGCTGATTAGTTGGAATTACCATCTCGAGGTTTCTCCTGGTCCGTTAAAAACAATGCTTTTCACGTAAGAACCCGGCCTAAACGCGGAAGTGTCCGTAATGAATTGAAGGGATCATTTAGATAGCATTGTAGCGTAGACCTCCTGATTATTTCTAATGAAGCTTATTTATCGCACTATTCGCCCAGGCAATATCTGCCCGGGCAATCGGACCCCTACGGTTCGTCCACCGAGAGATCGGTTCCTGGTTGAAAGTTCTCTTTCTCAACAATACTACTCCTATGGATCTCCTGATCGCTCAAGAGTTAATCCTTTGTACTCTTATTTATATTCGCATTAGCGGCATTCGACGTTTTCTATAAGTCTGTTACTATGTTTGTTCTTTAGAAGGTACATTGAGAAATGTAAAAGGAAGAATTGAAATTCCTTGATTTTAGTATCGGTGAATGTTATTCTCATGTATCGTGGTAATTTAATTTTTGTTACACTAGGGAATTACTGGAGAATGGATGAAATTTGTATTGGAGGTATACTTAATTGAAGATTATTTACTTGAGAGTCAATTTAGAAAGTTTATTCAGAAATTATTAAAATATTATTACCATATTCTTTTAGACAACTTTATGCGGATGGTAAACGTATGGTAAACCCATAGAGGGTAGAAATTTATCCGAGCATTGAAGACCATCATAAACAGAAGCATGTACGGCTATTCGTGTAAAGGACAAGGTATACTCCTTGTACACCGGTAGATTTAAAGACTACAATCATTAATGCACCAACTGGGCATGGTGGTTGGTGTATTCCAATGGTACCACGTAAGTACGCGACATAAGTACTGTTTGTGGCCACTGTATGAAAGTTATGTTAACTTAAAATACCACTTGGATCGTACTTACGTAAAATTACAGCATTACCCTACTTGGGATAAATAATATGTACGAAGATGCCCATATCTTTTTGTCGATGTCACGTTATTTGAATATATTGAACATTTTGTTTAAATATAAAATTGTATTATATCCCTGGTGAATGAAGAATGGCAAATTTTCAACTATCATTTTTGAAGCGTAGTTGAAGTGCAAGTATTATGATTTAAGTAATTTATTCTTCTTTTTGAGATATTGATGATTTTCTTTTCGCGGCGACCATTGAATTTCGTATCTAATTATTAACTTCGTTGAACATGCTGAGTTTAAAAATATGTATTGCCGCAGCATAAAATATACGACAAGCTCAATTAAAGAAAAATTGCATTTACACCATTTTCACATTTTCTTTTTTCATATTTTAGTTGGCGAATATATAACTTTGAAATACAATAAATCTGTTATATTAATAATAACACGAGATTTAATGGGCAGTATAAACATAATTACATTATGTGCACAGAACCCCGAAGCGTTCGGTTTTTGCAATTTTATACTTTCTCATAATTTATGATCCCGCGTTCGCCGACGAAAGAGGAGTAAAACGATTTCGTGCCTTTTACGACCATCACAAATCACACTCGGCAACTGACGCTGTTAATCGTCATCTAAAGTACTTGTCATGTATCATTGAAATCTTCGGGCCAGTGATCGACGTCCATGGCATAGTAGAGGCGCGAATGATACGAATCATTAATAATCATTCCCGTGAGGATTCGAACGTGCTACCATTTAAACGATCGCGGATGATGCACAATGCACGGCGGAACATCGATCAAACGTAAATCATGCCTCGTAAAAGGCTGACAAATTATTGTCCGGCATAATGCATTGCCTTCCTACGAGGCAGCGCGTTCCTCAAAGACGAACGTTATTAGTCGACTGCAATAGCGTGATTCGATTAAATCATCGAACCTACCTGGATTATTACGACGTCCGTCAGGAGTTCCTGGAAGAAGTGGATTGAAGAACTCGCTTTAACTTCTTACCACTGTTGCTTTTAAGGTTTTCCAATAGAAATTCGACTTTTCCGTTTTCGTTGCTTCATTGAAATTAATTTGCCCCTACCTATTTATCGTTAAATGTACAATATATTATACATTTTATTGCACCTTGTTCTAGAATGTTCTAAATTTAGATTAAATTTAACAGTTACTATCAACCAATTATCAGTTTGTCATACGGATGATCAATATTCATAACAAATTACTTCTGTACAGAAAAAGAGATTTACTATTTTGTGTCTATAATTGCTAGGTGCGTCTCGTAGATGGTGCGAAACATTTTTTAACGTCATGATAAATGTTTAGGTCTGTAAATTCTCACCTCAGGTGTACAATAAAACTGTGAACCAGTGCTTTTCGAAAACGTTTAATATTCCCATTGTGAAATTAATCAGAAATTAATCAACGTATTTGTAACGTAACATCTTGCGACAGGTTGTAAAGTGTTATAGTAATTAACTACCATCCGTATTGCATTCTAGTCGTTGTGGGTTGTTATTATTCCTGCATTTCCATCGAAAATTCATACTTGATCACTGAGCAAATTACTGTCATTACGTTTGATTGATTAAAATTTCAGCGTGATCTATATATAATGATTGGACAAATATACGAGAATATATAGCGGATGTTGTGGCCATTATCGAAGGTCACAATTTGAGCATTTATCGGTACACTCGAGAAAAATGTCACAAGGCGATCGTTCGCTCATCAAAGCAAAAAAAAAACTTGTATCGAAGCGAGACAGTTATAATGGTGCTTCATTAATGGTACATTCCCTTTCCCATGACATTTTAATTAACGTTTATTTACATCGAGGCAATTTATTCGACCCTTAATTGGCCAAAGGAGCCTCAGGGTGCTTCAGTGTTACACGCAATGTTTGCGAACGATGTATTTATTTACGTAGCCGGTACCGGAAATTAAAGAAATTATTGAAGATCGATGAATTAGAATCGATATTTTATCGCAATTATTCCACTTTGATTGAGAGTAGCCCTATAACTTGTCTCGTCGGCGTAATACAAGCAATTAATGTTATTAAATCATTGACGAATCTTGTGGTTAAGAAGTGTTTTGAATAATTGTAGACTGACGATGATTTACACCTTCCACTCGATAATACAAGGAATATTTCTTTCATTAATCGATGCTGTTATGGTAAAGACTTTGTGGAGTTTGTTAATTCGACAATTTTCATTATTCAGGTTGCAAATTAAAGAACATGAAGATTTAACGACTGCGAAATGAGTTTACGAATAAGCTGTTTCTCGTTTGCTATTTAATTTTCGCGAATTTTCAATTGTACACACGATCTCAGTATTCAAAACCTGCGATTAAATATTGTATATAATAATTACATAGTCATCTCAGTCAACTGTTACATAAATATCTTTCTTATACTCTCTACATCATTTTTCTGAAGCGTGTTATTATGCACTTTAAGTAATAGGGTGTTACTTGAATAGGCTTAAGAAATTGCTTCGGATAATGTCACTTTTCTCTTACCATTAAACAACTTTACGGTGGACATTAAGGAACAACCGTCAAGTACTTTTTGTACTCGAATTTTACAGAATTTTCTAGACCTTATGGGGAGAAGTAATTTATAACAAAATTAAAAGAAAGGAGAAAATACTGTATAATGCGAACAAGATTGCATGCATGTATCAGTTAAATTAGGAAGGAAGCACAACGAATTCAGATCGCTTGAGAAATCGATTACAAGATAAACTTTTCCATTTTGAAGGATTTCTATATAGTATCCTGACTGTGATTCAATTACATAGAACACGTTTTCAAGAAGCCACCGGTTGTGCATGGGAAGCCAAAGAAAGAACGGGAAAAATGATGATGAATGATCGTATCTAGATTGCCCGTCTCGTATTTTAATGAATCGCCCAATGCATTTAAATGGTCTCGGAAAACGACCATTCGGTGTTTATGCGTCAACTACCACACACAGTGCATGGGTATGCAAGTATTACCGATAACTCCTCGAATTCTTCATTATGAGACAGATTCTTACCAGTCTTTCCATAAATGTTAGCAAATACTATTAACATTTGTTGACAATAATCTTCATATTCGTATCATCGACAGAAATGATTTTTATAGGTGTTGAAATGATTAAAATAAACATATATAATGAATAATATGTCTATCTAAGTGAGTGAACCGACAATTTGTTTTACTGTAAGCAGAAAAACGACAATAAAAGTCGATTCTACCTTATCTAATTATATTAATTTATTTTAACTTGTTATTTGTTTATTTGTAACACTTTTATTGTGTTGTATTGCTCGTGTGCTCTCTTTCTCTTCTATATCTTATTTACTCTCCTCTGTCTCTAATCTCCTGCTGGTGATTCTCATTAATATATGTTAATTTCCTACTTGGCGAGACATCTATCGAATATTCACGTGAGAGCGTACTGAGCAGGCGAAGTGCGCCCAATCTGAATTAAAGAAAGTATTCTTTCTTTACACATATATTGATTATCTTCAGAAAGTTGTACCGTGAGATAAATTCTATTGAATTTCTAATTATATAATATTAAAAAAGTTCAAGATATTGAGCATATAAATTTAAATATCCAATGGTTGAACTATTCTATACATTCTATTAGCATTACACGAATTGAATACTAACTAAAAAATGCAATACAGGTATTTACTGTGATAGTTGAATAATTATAAACTCTAATAAATTCGAGAAATAAGTAGAACATACTCCTCAATTGAATTTTAATGCTGCACCTTAAAACAGGTTAACATCGTTTTAAAAGATCTCCTTTCATATTTCACATAGATTGTTACGATAACTCTATGTGACATAGTTGAAATCGGTGAACAGGTGGCCTTTAATCGTAAGCCAATAAAAGAAATTCCTGAGGATAATTCGCAAAGTATTTCATAAGCGACAAAGTGGCTTCGGTAGTCCGATTATTATCAGTGTTTCGGTTCAAAGGAGATTTCTAATTTATCGTTCGATAGCGAGCTAACCATGGCGTTCTGCTAATTAATGTCCTCGACGGCCTTCTGTTTTTTACCGAACATCGGCGCGGTTCGTGCGACCAGTTAGCGCTAAATAGAAGCCGATTACAAGGGCAATTAATGGGAGGCAGCGTAGCATTAATTGCAATCACAAAATCCAGCCGGGATAAAGACAAATGCCCCTCGTACGTTACCCCCTTTACGTGCGTGTATACCTGCCTTCTGAGAGGATTGCGTGAGCATCTTATTATCTCAAAACCTTTTTTCATCATTCTACATACCACATTTATAAAGCTTTGCATTCCACTGAACCGTTATATTCCTGCTGGCAAAACGTTTTTCGCGCGAGATATGTCTATTATCTCAAAGTACTCAGTTTTACCGTGAATCATCTAGGAAAAAAGGTCTAAATGACATCTTAAATATTTTAAAATCGTGCACAACAAATCGATGGAATAATAATTAACGAAAATTTTCCACTGATCCTCATTGTATTATTTTTTAAGGCGTCCTATTAGGTGTGAAACATAGAGAAAAAATTGAATTTTAACCCTTTGCACTCCAATGCCCCATCTGAAGAGAAATCATTACCTTATCATGTCACTTGATTGTCTCTTCTAAGTGGATCTTCGAATTTATTACTGATTCCAGAGCAACGTTTTAAGAAATTCATTTTTACCTGAATTTTTCTATTGAAAGGGCACAAGATAGCAAATAGAAAAGTGTCACCAAGTTGCTAATAGATAACGTCAGGAATGGCTCCGAGTGCAAAGGATTCAGTTTATCGAGAAAGATGAGATCGTTATCAACACCACGTTCTCAATTATGTGGCATCTCTGGATTATTATAAAACCTGTGTGTGTTTTATGGAAAAATAATCAATACTTTATTTATATTGCAATTTAACGTAGGTACAGCGAAGTATCAACGAAATGAGAGTCTCTCATCACCCAATGAGACACTTCCCTTCGTCACTTTGCACGTGGATCCACGCAACGCCATTGCCGAGGACCGCAAGCATTTCATTTTAGTCACGCAGCCGCCACGTCGATATTAATCGACTTAACAAGGTATCGGATGGTATCGTAATTTCGCATCTACACGAAAAATTCTCTCGTCAACCTCGATCGATCGCCATGAAACCGATCATCTCCATAGACGTTAGGGACTTCGACGTTGTTGGCGTTTCTCTGGCTTCTTCCCCTCTTCGTCTTTGTATTTTAAATCTCGTTGCACGCAATGTTACCTACTTAATTACGGCATTTATTAATGAAAAGGATGAGGACAAATGAAGGTTACGAGGAGAACGATCACATTAATATTATCTTTTTTAGATTCTATGTCCTTTTAATCCATTTTTACGTGTTAAGACGTATGGTTAAAAAATTCATCGTGATTCTCATTGAGAACAAATGACCTTTCGTAGATGACAGAGAGCATGTAAGCACTCGTATAAACGAGATTTATAAGTAATCGAATGTGTATGTCAGTATTAATTATTTACGTCTAAATACATCCTCTATTTAATCACATTGTGCAATCTTGTGTGATAAAGTTTGTGCTATAATGTTGCTGTCGTTACCCTGTCCGATGTCTCTTAATTGTTAAAATTTAATTAATAATACTCCCTTTTGCACGCATAATTGCTTGTTGATCGTAAATCTCGTATTTCATCGAGGAAAGTTAATTTCAATTATCAGCGAATAAATCTACGACAAAATAGCACATGTCGGAAGGAACTTTATTACTGATGACAGGTACAAATACTGACAATTTATGTGTAATAGAGATTGATTAATACATACTAGACAAGAACGATGTAACAAGTGCATATCTACATAATGTCAGATATTTAAATATGCCAATAATATATATGTCAGAGAATAGTAATAACTGCTACTTTATATTTTATTCCTATGTCATTGCAAATAATACTTGTCAGGATACTGACGATGCAGAAGACTATTGAATAAAATTCGCTAAAAAGGTACTTATCTGTCGAAGTGATTGGTTAACAGCCACACAAAAAATATGTAACATAGAGTCTCCTGCAAATATACAGATATAATTGAGTATCTATTCAAGCACCTGATGATGCATATCCGGGAATCATCAAGGATATCACATTAACCGAGGAGAATCCTGGTGAACGATAAGAGTCACGTTCGTCATTCACGTTACTACCGATTACTTTATCTCTTTCTTCATAATTGCGGCAATTTTCATTATATACTGGCTATCTAGCCGTAAAAACCAAAAAAAGGAGAGGAAGAAAATAGTACAGGAGATCGAGCGGGATCCGTCTCCTCGATATGGCTTCAGGGCCCTCAGCAGATCGTGCATTCAACGTGGATCAGTGGCAGCACCGTTTACAATTATGTTATCGGTGTTTTGTTATCGTGTCGTTACCGTTTTAGGATCGATCGACGTATCGAGAGCTCGTGTGAAGGAAACTTGTTGATTTCAAGGGCTCGTAAGGAAAGACATTTATGAGCGGACCAGTTCCTTAACATGGTACACTTTCTTTTTTTCAAACTCTTCTGCGATACGGAATATCCTATTTGTCGGCCAT
The DNA here is from genome assembly GCA_910591515.1 of Cerceris rybyensis. Classification (NCBI taxonomy): domain Eukaryota; kingdom Metazoa; phylum Arthropoda; class Insecta; order Hymenoptera; family Crabronidae; genus Cerceris; species Cerceris rybyensis. The sequence goes on from OU342790.1 coordinate 17,155,086, forward strand.
GGAGGTACGAACTTTTTACGGAGAAATTATCAGTTGTACGATCAGAGGGGGAATAACTAATGCTATTTTAAATGCAAATCAGATTAAAGGGTTATGTCAAACTGCCGGACATCGTTGGAGTTTGTGTTTAATATAAATTTTGTGTACGACGTTTATTAAGGAAACGACGAGAGTGCAGGACAATGTTATGCGTCTGAATGCAAAATCAAACAAGGTGGCCACGAACGATGTGAGCAGATAACAGTAATGCGAATTCCATTCATTCATATTACTTGGCAATTCGAGTAACTAATTCTTTCCACCAATTTCCGTATAGTATCGATATTGCTTTGATTCATCTTTAATACATACTATCTTGACGGAAATTCCACTGTAATCTGTATTATCTATTGGGGATCTATCGATCGAAATGAAACGAATGGCATTTCTGGCTTGTGGTGATGGTATTTAATTAAAAATTGATTCTTTATCGCAAGCTCGGAAGAAATGACTTGAAGAAAGAGACTCTTAGAATTCTATCGTTGGTTTTCTAACGTTTGCAGTTGAAAGAGGTCATCTTGGCTATCCGTGATTCAGTAGAGCATAAACACCGTATCTGATCGATCACAAAGGAATGTGGTCTGACTATTTTCAGTCTAAGTGTATTAAATATTATTCATTAGTCGGGTAACATTATAAAAGAAATATGAGACTTTACGTTCGAGTAAACGCGCGACTGTTTAAAACTTTTCATGAGACTTCCGAAACATTTCTACGATAACCAAGTTTGCCTCATTAATTTACCTCGGTTTTTACTAATTTACAAATAAATACTTGCCAATTGGACCGCGTGAAGATCGATATGATAAATAATTCAAAATACCGGAACTCATGTTCTTTATGATCATAGATAGCGAGTTTCATTAATCTAAATACGAATCACTGACTTTACGATTTTACAGTGGATGACTTGAATAATTCATACGAAAGATGGAGAATTTGTCCAAAGAGTTTCTAGGCATTTATTCCACGCTTGTTAACTTAATCGTGTCTAATTTCAAATATCATATAAGCACATGCACGACACTATTGAAAATCACACGTTTAACGCTATATCTACCGGGGTGGTCAAAATTACTTCTATTGAATTTTCTGATAATAGTCCAGAAAGTTCTAACACTGCTTATTTTCAATCTTCTACATATCTATCTTGAAGAGTGTAAGCCATTGAATCGATAAAGCTTTTCATTTTCTTCCATTATTTGTTTCTGACATATTTATTTGACGATTTTTAATATATCCAGTTAATCGTCGGTAGATCTAGTGTTAACGGGAGCAAAACTAATGTGCGATAACACGTGTTACTTTGCAAAAATATTTATGTCTTTAAATAGCAAATGTAGCTAGATTAAACGCTATACTGCCGTTATCAGGGGATAGAGAAGTCAAACACCTTTGTGTATCTTGATCGATCGCAGTCGGAAATCGTTCTGCGACCTTTTAATACTCAACGAATACACGGATCAATTCTGGTCGTAAGATTATGCAAATTATGCAAGCAAGTAATACTTTGTAGCATATAGTACTTATCGAATGCATTGTCACGGATCAACAGTTTATAGATAATCTTCCATGTATGACATTTTATGAAGTATTCCATGAATAATATAATGAGGACATGCTTACCTCAATTATTAAATACATAATACTGTCATTAATACTATCGCAATCTAAAAATTATGCTTGTGCATTTGTCATTCTATGTCCTTTTTTCACGATTCAGTAATTAATGTCCGATGACTATATGATGTAGTCTGCAACTTCGATTACTGCAATTCAACGATCAACAGACCGTAACCTTGATATCATGATGGAATGTGATTATAATTATATCCGACCTCGATATAGAAAATATTATTCATTGGCAATGTATCAAAGCGATGAAAACTTTTTTATCTCTATACTCTAGAAGAAATATATATCTAAAGATACCCAACTTTTGTACATTTTACAGTTAACAATCAGTCCTGGAAATTTGTGTCTACAACTGAAAACGTCGATAAGATAATATGAATAATAAAATATAAATATCGATAACTTAAGCAGTTTATAATACGATATCTAGTACAACGGGATCAAGAAATTATTTTAACCATTTGCATTATCGCACTGCGATCGATTTCGTGAACATAGTAGGATAAGAATAATTTTATCAAAAAACTTAGAAATAATATGTAGCACTACCTGAGCTATTAGCTTATATTGAGGCTATCTGGGAAAGTCTAAGAAATGACTCCAGAAAATTTATACAAAGACAGATTCCTCAAAATTGGTTATGGCTATCCAAGCAATAATTCAAAGCAATAAATTTCGTTCACAACTTTTTGGTTCATCCGCTTATTTTTATTAGAAATACCATTGACTTTAAGTAATTAATGATGTGGCTATCGACATACCATTAAATTCGTATAATCATCTTTTATCGATTGTTGCTATCAACATTGATGATCTTACTCAAGAGAGAGAAAAATTTTCTATTACCATATCGCCGGTCTTCAAGAACAACGACATACATAAGTCGAAGTGTGTGTAGGTTTGATATAATATTTTCCAAACTGTGTAGCAATTTAATTTTATAGTGATATCGAGTTCTAGTCAATGAAATAACAAACAAATATAAGTACTTCCGAAGGATGTATGATTTATATGTTTATAGATATCAAAGGATGAAAACAATAAAAAACTAAAAAAGGCCTACTGTAAAACTGTCATTTTCGAAATATATCGTTATTCTAGAAAACCATCGATATCTTGAAATGTTACACTTAAAATTCCACTTTCTTCCTATACTTATCTTCCATTCTCTGTGAGCCTAAAACTTTAGGTAGTACAATCATTTATCCCATAACCATCTTGTTTCGTTGCTGCAATTAAAAAGAAATTCATTATGCAATAAGAAGTCTAGTCCGATGGTAACAAAAACTCACGAGATATCCAAGCAGGAGCCACGAATTCGATAATAACAGTACAGCCGTCAGCGTAGGCGGACGTCCTTGATCTTGCGATAACAATCAGGACCTCGGCACCGGTTGTTGTTCTGTTGTTCGCCGATATATGCCCTAAGTGCCGTGGCCTGATTGGGCAGACACAGAACTGGATTACAGGACCGGTCGCAGTCAGGTGTCGATGACTTTAGCAGGAATCGATGACCGAAGAAGTCACCACCTTACGATGATGTTTTGCAAACATGAACGGCAACTAAAAGTAGAAAATTCTTTCATCTTACGATATCAAGTATTCATCTTATTAAGATTTTATCTGTGTAAGAAGGATCCGTTGCTTAATGGGAAAAGATATATTCTCACGAGTTGTACATACATGCGCGTAAACAAGTCACGATTAAGTATCGTCGATACGTCCGGAGAAATACGGGCAGGATGTTTAACAGGCCGGAATTGCACTAAGTAAGTAGGATTGTTTGGCGCTCAGCAATTGCAAAACAGAATGAAAAAGTATTGTAATGTACCGACCCTCCGCTTAGTTAGTATATATAGGGGAGGGTGGGGCAAAGTGGGCCCCTTAAAATTTTGGAGCCCAAAAAAATAAAGATATGACTATTTTTTGCTGAAGGGGCCCACTTTGCCCCACCCTACCCTAAGATAACTATAAGAATATTTTATAAGCGCAAATATTTTATACGCAGCTAAACTAACTTCCGTCATCACCTCTGACTCACTACTTCAAATCCAAACCTCCTAGTTTTCTATGCCGACCTTTCAACTCCCTAGTATCGTCACCGCTCCTTACTCATCTCCGAAATCACCGTTCTAAGTCTGAAATCCTACTTCTTACTTTGACCTTCGCCTTGTATCCATCATTATCACTACTCCCACTCCTTCTCCAAAAGTCCCTTAAAAACCCCGTATTCTCTGCCCATTCAGTAGTTCCATTCAGATCATTCACACTATTATTTTCACTAAAGTACATTACGCCGAATCGCTGCCCGAACGCTGTCCGAACGAGTCACGAAACTTTAATATATAAAAGTCAGAAAAGTTATAAGTTCTTTTATTTGGCGGACCTTAAGTGCGGATCCCTCAATCCGCCATTACAGTATATGTTAACTAATGAAACAAGGTTTTCCAATTTCTCTCTTTCGGTTAAACGATTACGATACTCCTCGTGAAATTGGATTATTAATTCTTGTACGTTAGTTACAGCTGTGTTTATTATTATTACTATTTCATTGCCAAGGATTTGGTAAACTCTTCCCCATGGATATTGGGGATTCAAGGAAACCACTTGGTCTCGCGTGAAGGAAAACACGTGAGTTATTTTGTTGGATATGTATGGTGTCCTCGGCTGATCAAAATGCCTAAGGTATTTTCTCATTATAATAGAAAGAAGATCGTATGCGTCTTCGAGATCTCGGTGAAACCTTATTTCACCCTGAATTAAACCTCATGGATCGTTCGGTGAGATAATTCTAGAATTAATCGCAGAGTGTAACGTATCCACTTTGAGCGATAATGTCACAGATTATTTCGCGATTTCTCTGGTACGTTCTTTATTTGAAGTTGACGATAATGTAATCGAAATATCGAGGTATTTATTTCTGAAAGCATGAATGTTTTCCAACATAATTAGGAATAATTAAACTCTTTAGAAAAGCCGTGTGAATGTGTCTCGTAATCGTTCTATCAGTAAAGATATCAGTGATCGTAGTAATTGATAATATATCCTGCCAATTGACCAGCTTAGAGAAAAAAAAATTGTGAACATGAGACTTTGGTATCTTTAATTCCAAAAGCATTAAATACTTGCTGCCTGGTTCATACATCTACATTTAAAATATTAGGTTGTTCGGAAAGTAATTTCGTTTTTTCCCGACGGAGGACATAATTAAATTTTTTCACAATTAACTTCACACTTGTGAAAAAATTTGTTTGATTCTACACAATAGTTTTTCTTTGGTGCTCTATTAAAGATGGAAAGTCGAAAGCAGCATGTTCGCCATATTTTACTTTTTTACTATCGAAAAGGTAAAAATGCTGTTCAAGCAAGATCAAAATTATTCGATTTTTATGGGGAAGATGCATTAACATAACGGCAGTGCCAAAACTGGATTGCAAAATTTTTTGAACGGCAAAACCTTTACTTCGAATGAGGACGTCAAAAGAGGCTTTGATTTTTTTGCCAGCAAAGATCAAAACTTTTATGAGCGTCAAATCATACTATTGCCAGAAAGATGACAAAAGGTATTAGAACAAAATGGAGAATATATAATTCAGTGACATATTTATGGACTACAAGAAAATCGTCTTTCATTTTCACCGAAAAAAACGAAATTACTCTCCGATCAACCCAATACATAATGCTGTTCAATGCCAAATACATTATTTTTAGTGCCAACATATTAGCATACTCATTTTGCAACAAAAAGTTTGTCAAGCATATAAATGTGGCCTTCCATTAATATACATTAGCACTCATTTTATCAAATTCTTTTCTCGCACATAGGTAATGCATCAGACAAACCAGAAGGATGCGATAATGCCCTTGGCGATGCAACGCGGGAAGAACTGCAACCGCAGTGGATGGTTGTGGCTCCTCGAGGCGATACAAGGTATGTATGTATGGGGCGATCCGTTACCCGAGGCGTCTCAATAGACTTTGATCGAGCGAGAAAAATCACGAAAAAGCTACCCGTGCCAGATCCAATCAATGATTTACACGCCGCGATGTCTATATAGGTCTTGCACGATATACACCGTGATTTAGGGCGATTGTTGTCTCTCGAAAACCAAGCACCTTCCGAGTTGCATCCGCGACAGGCCTCCTCGAACATCTTTATCCGAATAGAAATTGCAAGTTGGAAGGGATGGTGCGGATATAAAAGTTTGTTCGATACTTAATTAATATCTAACTTGACTATTATTGAAAATAACGTACAAATTTGTTAGCCTTATACTTTTTGATGGTAGTTCGGTCACCCTACAAAGGAGTACTGGTTGAATGTTGCTATTGTAACTTGGATTCCTATAAAAAGGAAATGGAGACACTTGTATGGATTTTCTATGATATTGAATACCTATGATTAACCCCTTGCCGTGCGACTTCTTTAGTGACCAAACACGCAATAACTCGGAATTAATTGGTGGAATAATAATCTATCACTGACTTCCGGTACGCCGGTATAAGATAACGCAATACCAACAGCATGGAAATAATTTCAACGTCTCCTGAGCCACTGATATTTTTACTTTAACAGTTTTTGAAAAACTTAAAAATTTTCTATTCCATTTACTGCGACGTGTGTGCCACACGTGATTCTAAGGCAAGGGATTAAATTCAGTTATATTTAAATCATTCTTGGGGAATGATCCCTTTTTGGAGAGAATGATACAAATACGTTTGGATGAACTGTCTTTAAAAGTTAAATAAGTTTGAGGATGTATTCGTAAGGATTAATGTAATATAAATCTATCAGAGTGAAACTGTTATCGCAGTGATACGAAAAAACCCGTAGATTTAACTAATGAGAAGTTAAAAGTAAATGAATACGGTGAAATAAAGAAAGGTTTATCGACAGATTCTTTCTGTCATAGTGCAATAAATTAAATGGAAATCGAGGTAGCAAGTTTCGTCGAACGTGGAGGAATCGAGCGTCGTCGAGCGCCCAGCTCGTTAACTTCGAAATCATGGGACAATCCAGAGAAACCATGGAACATAGACTCTCCCTTGCTTTCTTTCTCTTTCCCTCTCTTTCCCGTAAGTCGCTCTGGTTTTTCGCAATGTCAGCCGCACGAGAGGCAACTTCCTGGAGGCATTCCTGTGTACCTATATGGGGTCCTATATCCTCGACCGATGTCCACACGTCTCTTCCTCGCGGTGGATGGTGGCAATGGTTGCCTGGTACATTGGCGCAGGTGTGGCGGCATGAGATCTACAAAGAGGCCGTAGATGGTACAACCTCTGCTCTCGGAGCTCGACGGTCCAAAGGACTTTTAAGAAACTTCCATGTTTGCTTGCCTGCCAGGTCGCCGGAACAGACATCGGACCAGGCCACCTGGGTGCCACGAGAAGCCTTCGCGATTCTTGTGTAGCCAGTAAGTATTAATTATTCTACGTGTCGGTTCATTAACTTCACCATTACCGAAAAAATTGAGGCTTTGAATTCTCGTTGATGGAGAAAATCTTGATACACTTTCGAAAAGATTATATTTAATATGTTTAGAACGAGATTATTTTTTGTATACTCCTTTGTTGAATGACTTTATTCTCTGTATATACCTTTTCTGTCGTAGCGAGGAGCACTATTTTTAATTTAACTACGGCTACATATTTAATTCTTTATTCTCTTAATATGAGATGTTCAAAATAAATATAATTATTGTTATTTCTTTGAATCTACGCCTACATTGTTATTATGCACAGTAACTTTTTTTTTATGGAGCGTAAACAATTTGAACTACCACTGGCTAAACTGTTATATTTACAGTGGATTGCCAAATTACTAGGGACAGTCACGAAAAAATTGTATTTGTAAAGTGTTAGTCTTAAATTTATTAGATTTGCACTGTTTTCCAATAATAAAAGCTTTAATTATATAAAAAAATGTTAAAAAAAGAGACAAATAAAAAATAAGTAAAAAATCAGGCGACGTTAGGGCAGTTCAATATTTGGTGATGAAACCAGAGGGATAAAATAAATATATTTTTATTACTATATTTTGGTAAATAATTAAATTGTATGATAATATAATAGTAATACTTACATTTTAACTAAATTTTAAAACACAAAAATAAAAATTACTTTGTTTAAAAGATTAAAACTCGTCCTTCACCCAATAGCGTCTAAAGTATACTGCGACTCTCATGCTGCTTAAAAATGTATAAAAAGAAATATATCACTTAACTTTCAATATTCACTTGAAATTTAAGTAACAGACACATGGCAATCTCAAATAACACAATTCTGCATAGTTTGAACCACTTAAAACTGCAGTCAAGTGCGCCTAAAGTAAGAATCTCACAAAAATGTGGCTGTCCCTAATAATTTGGCAACCCACTGTGAATATAATAAAGAACTACTTTCGAAAGAGTAGAATCAGAAGGTGGAAAAGATGATTGATCCAGTACTTCGTGTTTTGCAAAATCGTCACAGAATATCTTATCTACGGTTCTCTTATAATTTCGGAGAATTTTTGCACAAAAGTAATGTGTAGCTATTTTAACTGCCTTGGTAGTTGTAGTGTTAAAAATGAGGTTCTTTATGTTGATTCATTTTTCGCTTATCAAAAACTATTCGACACATTAAGCGCCATTTGTTTCCAAATACACGCAACAAAAAATTTAACAGACCACTTATTTTACTTTGGATACTGTTCTGCATTCAAATATAAATATAACATTATGTTTTACAAACATATTACATGATATTTGGAGACATCTATGATATATTTATAAAAAAAAATAATGGCTAAAAGCAATAATTTTCTTTCACACAAACATTGATTTACCGGAATCATCAATAATGCGATTTCTATGTTCTATTTGATTCTCTAATATATTCCTTTCTCAATGTAATTGTTATACTGATAATTAGACTGCGGATGTTTATGCAAATTTCGAGGTTCACAAATGCAGGTGAGACAGGAAAACCTATCTAGGGATTTATTGCACCCATTAAATATTACAACAAATACCATACTTTCGATATTTTAGATACATTTTTATATTATGTCCTTTTGGTATATTTTAGCCGTATTTAATTTGTCATAAATGCATAAAAATCCGCAGTCTCCTGATAATATTCGATAGAAATGAAGATGAATGAAGGAATAATTTTATGACACGTAGGCCGACCATCGACAGGACTCAATCTACTTGCACTCTATTCTTCCTCGGGCTGGTCCAACGCGGCGCAAAAGCAGACCGGGAGAATAGCTGGACCGAGGGATCGCGATCTCTGGCTGGCGCGTATCTCACACTGGTTAGAAGTCTATTCTTCAGCAGAATGCAGGGAAGATCTCAAGATAGCTTTGTACCGGCCAAGTGCGTAGCCCCTTGACTTGAGTTACAACTGGCTGAAGTTTCAGCCAGCCGGCAGAAAAATCTACGACCACCTGCGAAATCTCGCCCTGACCTTCCGTGTTATTAAATCTAATCGTGACTTCTTTTCTCTACTGTCGCGTATTTCACGCATCTAGGCATCAATATAAGCGTAACAGAAATATTCTCTTTAACTGTTATTACTTATCAGGTTGATCAGGAATCCTACCTTTTAAATAAATGTTAATAGCGTAGCAGATTTTCTGGACGTAATCAGTTTTATAACTTAAGTAAACGAAACTACGAACAGGTCTACTTGATATTAACATTTCCTGATAGTGATAACTAGTTGGCACAATCACAGGTGAAAAATTATTTCAAGCAGGAAGAGAGACAAACATACGCCAGTTCCATCGGAATGATTATTTACATATTATCATTCAGGAAACTTCATATTATTAAAAAGAAACGAAGCAGCACTTGACGGTAGATTATATACCAGATTATGTTCAGTTTTTCGAAACGTTGAAAATTCCTTAACACGTTAAACACCACACCGGTACCTAGAGACCGGTCGTTGATTTTTCCTTCATATTCCTGCTGATCAATAAAAATCAACGATTAGATTTTTACCTAGGCTGCTAAGCAGCGCCTGATCGAGTCGTAATTAATGATTCTAAGTAAGAAATAGAACATTTTATCAAGAATTAATGTAGCTTCGTAAAACAAATAGAAAAATAGCATTCCTAGAAAAGGGCCTAAAGGTGTAGTGCCGTTCTCTAGGAGTGGGCGCTTAACGCAATTATTTGAATGAACGCAGGTTCTCTCAGACATAAAAACTCATCTATCGACTAAATACCTTATCGTTGCGGTCGATTTAACTGCATTCGAATAAATCTTGTCACAGGTAAGAAGCATGTGTGTGAACGGAACGGTTTGAATTCTTTCTCGTTGGAATCGTGTTCGTTTACCGCGTGGGCTAGAATTTCGCGTTTAATCTTCGCACGCACGATAACACGCAGTGAGAGCACAACCATACTATAAATCCAAGTAATGACTATTTATAGAAAATAATGGCCAGGCCTCTGTACATTTATCATTCAGAATCTATTCATTCATTTATGCACCACGACGTCAAGAAATAATTGAGTGGATCTCTCTTTCTCGGTCCGCTCTAGCCTCGAGTTCGACGATTCGAGCACATGTTCCGTGGAAAAGTATTACATTATCGGGTGTAACGCTATGCTCGTTCTGAATGTTATTCCGTATATTTACGAGTTTGCCGCGAGCTAATAGTTTTGATTAATTACAAATTATTACGGTGGAAACAGCATGAGGGTGTTAGGTCAGATTGGACTTGAGTAACTAATATATAACGGACGAATGTAATGAAACTTTTAGAAGAATTTACAGCAAGTAGGAAAGATTGAAAGATCGGCTTGTAGAGTAACGACAAGATTTATGCAGAACACGATGTTATTCCTGAGAAATTTTACTTTCATTGTTAACGATTATGTGTAACGCGGGATTTAAACTTACTATATTCTATCAGGTATGTTTTCTATGCCCTTGCCGTGGTTTTAGAATTATAAGTATGATATTGTAATTTTGTTATACTTCAAAATGATCGACAAGATTGTAATGGTTCGTTGCAATAAATTTCTCATAGAGAGGGCCTGATTCTAATCCTACTGCATTTCCATTATATATAATACGAATAGACTATTAAATGAAAATCAATTACGCCGGTCATAAGAAATTACGTTGACACCTTTGATTGATATCCTAATCTATGCATGCTTTTCTACTTGTCATAAAACTGTGACACGCGAATTCATTTTGAATTTAGTGCAGCGTGTCTCTAGTCAGTTTCATTGATATATATTTGAAATAATGAACGCGAATAACACCGAAATAGAAATTTTTAAAAAAGGATCAAAAACCAATTTCTGTTCAATTGAACCGTGAAGCACGTTGTAGATCAAGTTATGTAGTTAAGCACCTAATTATATCGACCACTAAATACTTGACACGTAGCTGATGATCGACAAGATATCCCTTATTTCGCATTGTGTCTTTAAGACCTGTTGTCTAGATATTACGCAATTTTATTTGATCATTCAAGAGGATGGATGTACTAACAATAAGTAAAATTGACATCTAATGAGTCATGAGCTAAAAAATTGTAAGCCAAATCGGTAATGGACCTAAACTTTTCAAGAATTATTAAATAACATTCCTCTTTACTTTTGAACAATTATTGAAGCAACTAATTAGTAATTTTCTATGTTAATCGCATCTCCATAACTTCATCACTATTTCTATCGAAGGTGCCAAGAGATTTTTGCTTAGACAACTTTTTAGCTAACAATAATTAGCAAAATATTTGCATCCAAGCAGCAAGGTACCAAAAGACACCTTGGCGGAACAAAATATACACAAAACCGTGGTAGAAACAATGCTAAAAATAATGTTAATCGGATCTCCATAACATTAACAGTATTTCTACCGAAGGTGCATTTCATTCGTAGTACAACTTTTTAGCTAATAATATTCCAACATTGAATTCATTTTCTAATCAAATACAAAATATTAAATAAAATTGCGTTTTTAACGATAACTCCTGAGATATTTGCATCAAAACACCAAGGTACCAAAAGACACCTTGGTAAAAATAGTATAAAAAATAATAAAATTGCCCCATTGTTACCTAAAAATAGATTGGACATTCCAGACACATAAGTAATAATATTAAAATAAAACTTACAATTCATCGAATCCTCCGGCATTCTAAGATCCTCCATCGTTTCCATCCGGAACACCTTCCATCATCCAGAAGGTGCGTTGCACGTTCCGGAAGCAGACACTACGCTAGTAAAATGCGCTACTCCTGCACCTCTGTTTGTGAGTGGGAGAGCACAGCGAGACCGGATACCGCGTCAGATAGAAATCGATGCAGAATCAAGCTGAATCTCCATTTACGTCTCACTCACCACACCGTCGAGGTAATATCTACGCTGAGATTTCCGCGATTATTTATCCACGCTATACAAACACACACTCACGGTCCACGAGGGGTCTCCGACTCCGGCAGACGGTTTCTAGCCGCCCACGCTCGTCCACGGGCGCGCACATGCACAATTTATGCGAAGAATTCCGTGCGCCCAGCTGCACGCCGTCCTCCGTTTACTGGCTTGTGAGCGAGTGAGCGAGCGGACTCACCGAGCATCCGGATTCCAGCGTGCGGAAATACAGACTAAACGACCGAGAGACGTCGGCCTGCGATTGACCTCGGTCACTATTCACGAACTTCGGCAATGTTTATATCCAGCCTCAGGTAAGAATTTTGGAGGTGGGATCAATAGCTACGTGAATTCTAGGAAACGTCGCGAAACTGTTATGATATAGCGATTCGGGCAAGACTGCGAGAGGACGTCATGCTGTACTGTTTAATTTGTAGAGTTACTATTGTTATTTTGTAGAGTTACGTGTTGTCGTTTAACGGGGATTGCAAGTTTTGAAGTAACGATGAAATTTCGGAGTATTTGTTAATTTTTTTTTGTAATGTTGAAATATCAAAGGGTAAAGATTTTGAGGGAGGAATGTTATGGGTAATTTTTTCTGTTGTTTGAATTTTTAGAGATCTCAGGACTGTTTAACGGAGATTGTGTAAGTTTTGAAATAACGGGGTTTTGAGGTGTGTTTGTTAATTTTTTTTTGTAACATTGAGATATTGAGGGTAAAGATTTTGAGAGGGAAATGTTATGGGTCATTTTTTCTATCGTTGTTGAGTTAGAGAGCTCGGGACTGTTTAACGAAGATTACCTAAGTTTTGAAATAACGGGGTTTTGAGGTGTGTTTGTTAATTTTATTTTTTTGTAACATTGAGATATTGAGGGTAAAAATTTTGAGAGGAAAATGTTATGAGTAATTTTTTCTATTGTTTGAGTTTCTAGAGATTTCGAGAGTGTTTAACGGAGATTGTGTAAGTTTTGAAATAACGGTGAATTTGGGAGTATTTGTTAATTTTTTTTTGTAATGTTGAAATATCAAAGGGTATAGATTTTGAGAGGGAAATGTTATGGGTAATTTTTTTCTACTGTTGTTGAGTTAGAGATTTCGGGACTGTTTAACGAAGATAGCCTAAGTTTTGAAATAACGGGGTTTTGAGGTGTTTTTGTTAATTTTTTTTGTAACATTGAGATATTGAGGGGTAAAGATTTTAAGGCAGGAATATTATGGGTAATTTTTTCTGTTGTATGAGTTTTTAGAGATCTCGGGGCTTTTGAAATTTTTGGTTGGAATAATTGACTGGTAATGTTTATTATTACTCTTTTAGTTGTGTTGGAGTCGATTATTGGAAAGTTTGAAATTGCACTGGTATTGGTACCATGGTGGAAGAAGATGGTGCAGTTAAAAGGATAGGAAGAATTCGACGATGACGTTGACCGATACTGGGGATTAGAACGGTTTACTGCACGATCGATTTTCATTATTGGATGGTTACTCTTACATTGGTGTTTGTCGTTTTGGAAAGAATTACCGATGCTGAAAATTCTTCGCGTTAAACCTGATGGATTATGTCTATCGAGTATCCTGGCAGTTATAAAAAGGCACCTTCTGCACCTATTAAATCAAGTGCTTTTGAAACATTCAAAGTAGATCAAATAAAGTTTGAAGAAAGAAGTATTTAAATACGGAGAAAATTCCTAAGATTGTAACTAATTAATATTCATCACACTGATAACACGAAGCAGAAAACGTTACGATCAACCGCCGTTACGCTTGATTTAATCGATTTTTCAAATTCTATGTCGTAGGGCGTTCCGATTTTAAAGTCTCAAATTACACTCATCGTTAATCAGCCTTCTAACTGCTTTATGGCGAATGACTTTTTGAACGATAAACTTTATATCCTCCTGTAAACCTACAAGACAGCCATGAATACATGGTATGCCCTGCTAATTATGGGTGACGTTGATTGAATAATCGTATGGAATTATTCTAATGAGCTTATATACCATACCTCTTTTCTCGCTTCTTCATCTGCCATGTACAATGCAGGTATCATGCGTATGATTGTGCATAAATCGAGTGAATGTACAGATAAAGTGATCGAGAATCAAAAGATGCGTGTAAACATGCAAACAGTTTGTATTGTACATGTTGATATATATTAATTGCATCGTAACATGCTATTATTCAGTTTTCCACTTCGCTTACTCTCATTATTTTCAATCTCATTTCCGTCGTTATCTGAAATAGGTATAGATTGCTTCAAATCCCACTTCATTTGAAACTGAATGCAATTTGAAGTCCAGAGTCATATTAATAATTACAATTTCATACTTATCACTTTGCATTGGGATCAAATAATGGAGTAGCATTTGAATAAATTAAATTCGCATTGTAGATGTTCATGTGTATTAATTGTGACATAATATTATTCAGTTTTCCACTTTCCTTATCCTCATTATTTTCAATCTTATTACCGTCGTTACTTGAAATAGGTATGGATTATTTTAAATCGTCCTTAATTTGAAACTGAATGCAATTTGAAGTCCAGATTCATATTAATTATTACAATTTCATACTTATCACTTTGCATTGGGATCAAATAATGGAGTAGAATTTAAATAAATTAAATTCACGTTGTAGATGTTGATATGTATTAATTTCGTCGTTATTTTCAATCTTATTACCGCCATTATTTCAAATAGACATTGATTATTTCAAATCCTCCTTCATTTAAAATTAAATGCAATTTGAAGTCCAGTACCGTATACATTATTATAATTTTATAATTATGACTTTGCATTGAGATCAAATAATGAAGCAGAATTTGAATAAATTAAGATATTTTATAATTAAAAAAATCGCGGTTATACTGTCTGACTTTCTCAGAAATATCCTGAAAATCTCTACCGTACACGATTGGAGTTGCTGTGCTGCTTCGAACACTAAGCTGCAGTGCAATATGCATGGCTGAAGGTTTTCGCCTCACGATCGAAAGCACGATGTACTTAGAAGCTGGCTCGTCCAGTTTGCATAGTGCACTGCTTAGTTTTGTCACGGTACTCTTTCCAAATCGGATCCACCTACAATTCATGTCCCCCGTGACATGATGTATAGTGCTTTTAAGAACTACCAAGTAGCGGACCGTGATTCAACGGCGTATGCAAAGTATATCGTTTGTACATACGGCCTCTTTAGGCTGAGATCACGTATACACATTTCTACGTTATGTTAATTCACAAATGATTTACAGGAGAACACGTAAGTCGAACAAGTACAGTGTGTATTCGTAATTACGTCCGCGCCACTTCAATTTTCTCCTGTCAATCTTTCTTCGTTTAATTACGATAAACAACACGACGAATAATCTACAATAATAAAAGGTAATTGCATTCGTCGTTACGTTCTTGAGAATGTACAACACAACTACCACCTACCCTGAATCACCACGGAAGACGTATGGATGGTATCGTTAGAAAAATTTGCAATTAGATCCTTAACCATTCGCGATCCCCTTTAGCTAACGTATTCTCAACATCCTCGACATTCATACTATGCATAATAATTAACAATTACGTTTCTGATGACCGTTAATCAGCACGTTGAAAATTGGTAGCATCGATCCACGGTTAACGAAAGCTACTAGCCATTATTCGAGTCGATCGACTGTAGACGATCACGAGAGAAAATTGCATGAAGACGTTAAGGTGGTCGGTGCCAATAAACCGTTACTATAAAGTACCTTTCTTTTCCGTCGGAACGATCAGGAGCTGGAACGAAAAAGGGAAAGGATAAAATGATGACGAGACCAGGAGGGGCGGAAGATAAGGACAGGTAAAATGGAAGATTCGAGAGAAAAGGAGAATAAATTCTCTCTCCCTCTGTCTTCCTTTCCTATTCCCCGGGTCTACCATTTACTCGGTTTCGAGACGGTGGTAGAGACCTCATCCACGGTTATTAAGACGTTCGAACTGAAATATGGCGTCCAAAGGAAATAATTGCTCCCTCTCTCTAGCAACGGCAACGGCGAGCCAACTAATTTATGGTTTAGCTATTTGAAATTGCGACTGGTACGTGCTCTTACCCCCTTTTGCGCCATGTTCTTCCTTCCTATCCTCGCGATACCGTCTCCGGCTCTGTACACTTCTTTTTCCATGACTTTTTGAAACGTCCATTTTTCCATTAGCCAACCAGTCCGGTACTCTACCGCTTTAATGGCTGATAGGAGCCGAAGCATAGTTGGGATGAAAATTGCAGATCAATACGAGGAGATTAAAGGAGGAAAAAGATTCTACAGGTAGAAGCGCCTTTGAATCTTGACACGTTGGCAAAAGGAAGTGGTACAGGCAGTTAACTCTTCGCTATCAACCATCTATATACGTAACACTTACTTAACGTTGATGGAGTATCTGTTACCGTTCTTGATTTCTTTGTTACTAAAAATCCACCACGGAAAATGCTTCTTGTTTGGCCTCACCATCTAAGAATGTAATGTACATACAAGAATGAATGTACTGTGATTATAAGTACAATAAACAATTTCTTCTATCATATACTTATTTTTTCAAAATTTTCTTCTCCTATTCCTTAACACGTTAACTGTCATGAAGGTCACAGGTGACCGGCGCTATTAAATTCCATGAAACTTCTTATAATTTTTAATTTGCAATATTTATGAATTTTCCGACATAATGAATATTTAAATATTGACATTAAAAAGATCAAAATCTACCGAATATCTATCTATTTGTATCTTTAAAATTTCTGCATAATAAAAATCTGTATTTGATAGAAAAAGTTTCACTTCAATAGAAATTATGAAACAGCATTCAACGTGTTAAATATCATTGTAACATTTCCATCACTTCATCCCAAGAACTTTCCGTATTATCGTCATTCCAATTTTTTTAAACTTACACTTTTTACGCTTAATTACAATCATCGTACTCCACATAAAATAATAATAATAGCAATTATCGATTACCTTCGTATAACTGGCACGATTCACGTTAAACAGCTCGTGCAGTATACCCAGAAGGCCATGAGCCTACTCGTGGCTCATGCCAGTGAACGTGTTAAAATCTGCAAAAGCAGTTTACCGCGGCTGCACCTCCGATGCTAAAGTGTTCGTGGCAACGTGCCGCTTCATAGAACGCACTCTATGCCTCGCAGGATCAAAGGTGCATCCGAGAAAAGTTGCATCCACCGGGCAGCACGGATACGTACACAAAGCTCTATTGCAGAAAGCGTATACATAAAACGGTGCACAGTATAACGAGGCTCGAGGGGTGCAGAGCATGATCGTCTCTCTCGAAGAGTATGCCGCTATCTTCCGTTCTCCTCTCCTTTTTCTCTTCATCCGCTGTGTTGCTTCATGGTCTCTCCTCTCTGTCGCACTTGGAGAACGGCGCACGCCGTTAATGGCGAGCAAGTAATTATTGTCTTAAGCCAGGTGGTCCGCTGTTACTTATTAGTACTATAATACAACCACCGAGGTACATGTAAGGCCAGCATAAAGCAGCAACACTGTGCACTAGGCGAGGACGAGAGACTGGCTAGTCGAGAGGACGCGATTTCTAGGAACGGTGTTCGAGATACTTTAAAACATTCCCTTTTCTACGGTTTTACGTTGTTATTAAGATGTGCAATATATTTCTGGATTCCTTCGTCCGTTTCTATTGTTTCGAGGAGCATGGATTTTGGCATTTACGAGAATGTGGACAGAGTTGATTGTGGGTTGTTTGAGAGAAAAGGAAGTTGGTGGTTGCTGTCTTATAGAAGTTGAATTTTTACGCTTTTTACCATTAGCAATTTTGCGTTAGAAATGGCCTTTTTAGTTAGCTGTACTTTCTGCATGGATAAATTTGTAATTTGAAAATGAAGATAGTGTATTGAGTATAACAAAAAAGGATTTTCATTCGTGACCCATTAAGTAAAGAAAGTATTAAAAAAGGGAAGTATTGCGATAATAAGATTTGTACATCGAGAAACCAAAGCTCAGAAATACGAGGAAATAATAGCGTAATCTTAAGTATTTATTCGTGTACCACTTGAAAGAAAGAGCCGAAGAGTTACATCTCGCCGTAACATTAAAGTACCGAATAAACGAGAAAGGAGATAATATTTTTGATGGTATGCCCCCGTCAAATGCGGCATCATAAATTAAAGGCTGAACACACCTGAAAACTGAATTGCGCACTCGACGAAATATTTATTCTCCTACCTCCCGCAATATCAATTTTTGCCCCACCGAAGAATGCTCAAATTGAAAAATAAATCTGCAATAAACATTGCTGTAAATTGTTTACATTAAAAACATCTCTTTTAGTAACATAGAAGCGTCCACATGTCCTACCCTCCTTTCAATACCGTGAGAATTCCATTTCCCGCGCGATTGAATTTTAAACGAGGGAAAACTATAAATTCACCCACAATCTTGTATTCATTGTAACTAAGGAGGTATATTTTTCGCAAATGCTACTTATTCGACTCTCTGAACGTCATCGAATTCCGCGGGTGTAATTCCCCGTGTCTGCATTCAACAAAATTAGATATTCACTGATCGACTCACATTCGATCGCGTTTATTATTTCAAATCGATTGGTGGGCAATTCACAGCCGGTCTGTAATCGTACAGAAAGAAATTACCGGGGATTCTGTTTTCCCGTTATTACGGTAATTGAGTTGCCGATGTACTATTCATTCGCGCAATACCTCTGGCAGGTCTTACGCGGAATGCATTCAATTTTAATTGTACGAGGTACTCCTCAAAGTAGGCGGGACCAAGAATTAATAGGGTGCTACGTGCTGTAATATCCGGCGGACGTGCCGATGTTATATTCGCATTAAGAATATCGTTTCGATTAATTCCGATTCGATTCGAGAAACATGCTTCGAGGGTGAATTATTAATCCTCTTTACCTACGTGTAAATCGTGTATGGACGGCTCGAAAAAAAATATTCGCAATCTGCGTTAATGCGCTTAAACTGATCACACTTTTATGCAATTCCAAGTCGTAACGAAGCTACCCCTATAATTTAGGGAGAAGTTGTTTTAATAATTAACGGATGAAACTTTTTAAGAAACTTATGAATTAGCAACTACATTTATCAGATTATTTTCCGATAACACAATATTTTATGAGTACAGTTTATAACTTGAAAGCTCGATAGAGGAACGGTGGAAAGTATTCTATAAAATGATACCTTAACCCTTTGCGGACGGAGAAATTTTTGACTATTGACAGATAATTATTTATTTGGCGTCTTTTTGCCAGAAAGTTGAATTTTTAATGCATATAAATTACTATATTGTTAATCATATTTGATAGTTGCTAGAAGATTCATAGTTTTAAATAATCTTCCTGCAAAATCGACGACTCTATCAGCAATCAAAGTTTGGCGAAGGCTCTCGAAAGGGTTATCGCAAAATGGAGAAACAAAAAATCAATCAAGTACTCCCGATCGGTGGATCGATGTATCTATGCAAGCGATCGATTGCAGCGTCGAAGAAGTTATCTCATCGACCGCATCTGACCCTTGAAATCGCTGAGGCAATCGCACGTTGCTTCTCTTTGTCAGAGACAAAGGTTTGTTCATTGTGGCGCGTCCTACGAAGCCATGGTTAGAAAGCAGCAATTTGTACGCCCCGCCGTCCAAAACGAAAAGAATCTTCTCTCATATCGTTAAAAATATATCATCCATAATTCAAGCGTCAAATACAAATCGTCCAACGAAGATGACGTATCGTGTCATCGTTAAAACTCAATCGTTATTACATTTCTCACGATAAACCTCGTGTAACTAATTCCCTCCACCGTGCAATTATTTTAACGCAAAGCGATAAAATTAAAAGCAAATCAACAAGTCCCTCTAATTATCATCCAACCACCGCAATTATGTGCTAATGCATCAACAATTACGGTGTAATGTGCCGATTCAAATTTATAGCCTTCATAACGATCAATCGGAAATGGAAATCGGTTTGGTCGTGATTACGGCTATAGTCGTACATGAAGCTAGAAAACAACGAATATGCAAATAACATTATTTATTGTGGCAATATCGAGTTAACGGCCGATCGTGCTATAACGACTGATTTAAGTCGATGAAAACATAGCAATCATTAAAGATGATCTATAAACTGTAGTCTAGTAGCGACACTCCAAGAACCCCATCGATGGCAATAGATGGATATCATGATGGACCCAGCGATCGACTCTCATGCACCGGATCAGAATCATCGGCGTACATCGATGCGCAATAATAAATTTCATTCGAAGCGGGAGCTTCCGTATCGGTTGATCTAAGCGTGATCATATCTAATAATAATCAGCAACCGTTTTACGACGGATTCTGCGCCATAAACCCAGCATCCAGTTGGCCAATTAACGTTCTGCAACTGAGATCGCACACACCTACATGATGCACCCTCCACGGTAGTATCGTCATATTTTCAAGTTGGCGATGCTTAATCAAGCTCTTTCGAAAGAGAGAACCACGAAGGCCGAACGAGGACGGAAATGGGGGAGTGTGACGTGCGAAATGACGTACCGTGTGGCTCGTCAGACCTGGCACCTAGGAGGTAAGCCTGTTTCGGCAGAGTCTGATTCGCCAGGCGTCAAGCGTCATGCCTCTTGTCACACGTACACGAAGGCAATTGACGTTCTACCTCGCGATTCGTTAAAAGAGCTACACATACAAATCGAAGTAAAAGACGAAGAGAGAGAACGCTGCAGATCGGAGCAAGGGAGATAAGGCGATTTGGGTGGCGCCAGTGGGGACATCGGCGTAGGCACCAGATTTCTAACATCTCTGTAGTAAAAGCAGGATAAACTCCGGCAGAATTACCCCCACCACATGGGGAGATTCTTCTTGATGAAACGGAGCGCGCGATGAGAAAACAATGTAATACAATGTCTCGCTTCTCCAGCCAAACTAGTAAGAATATTTGAATGCTACGACTTTGTCGGGTGCTTCCTTTAAGAGGCTGAGTGAGTGGATTCCAAGAAACAAAATGGTGCAAATAGGCGGTTGAAAGAGGGAAGCTCCGCCGCCCAGGTGACAAGTTGGCCGAGTCGCACTGTACCGATACCATAAACTCCCGAGTATTCGTAGCAAATCTACCTGCGGACTACGCCGGTTATCCCGACATTATCGTATAATCTATCTACAGTGATTGCAAATCGGCCCAGAATCAAAATTAAAGCGGGGTATAAGAAAAACTATTTGCCTTTCGTTTTCCGATGTCAATTAGCGATGTGTTTGATTACAAACGATTGCCGTTCGATGGCGGCGAGTGCATGTCAGATTTTTTATTCGGATAACTAACTCGTTAGAAGACTTGTTCTTTTACTCTATGTTGCTACTCGTTATGATGTAGCTGATATATTAGTCTAGATGTAATGGCATGTGTGTCTAATTGGATCCTAGAATTTTATTCTGTTAAAAATTGTGATGATTATAATTTAAGAACATCAGTTGTGGCATTTTAAAATTTGCAAATTTTCAACTAAGTAGTTCTACTTTCATTGATTACTGGTATGCATGTATAGGGTGTTAAAAAAATAATTCATGGCTTTCAGGGATTGTTCTACAACTTTGGATTGATTTTGAATCGGTTTTGAGCAGGTTCTACTTTGAACTAACGTCACTTAGCTTCTGGTGCTCGTAGGAGGATGAATGTTAGCCTGTTTTAATCTGGAAAGAGTATAGTTTAACGTCCTAAAAGTCACGTAGTTTGAAAGCCTGGGGCCCAACGAAGAGATGGATATAAGTTTCATCACGATCGGCCAAGAAATGTGGAAGATATTTAATTTTGAAGCCGTGGGTGTCCGATTTTTGGACGTAAAGGGGAGCGTCATTGAAAAAAAAGTCGATTTTGACCTGGTTTCGTTGAATTTTCGTTCCTCGGTTTCTGGAGGACGCAGGAGGATGATCCATAGCTCGTTTTAATCGGGGAAGAGTGTAGTTTAACGTGATTTCATAGAAAAGTTTCTATCCTCATTCATTTAAACGTGAAAAATTTCTGTCCATCTCGAGAACCTCATAAAAAATGTAATCGTTGTAGGATGATTTTATTTGTCGGCATACGTACAGCTTTATGGAAGTTATTCATGAAGAGATATGAGTAACCGTTCGAATGGTATATAATTATGATGTTGAAAACGATTTGTCATTATGGTAGAAATTATATTATAACGACATATTCATAGTGTATTAAAGTTTAATGTTCAACAGTTTTCTTTGGCACGAGTGACTAGCCTCTACAACAAATTGTTTCCATTTTTAAGAATCAATAGATTAATACTAAATATATCGTATTTATAGCATGCCAGAAACGGAAAAAGAAAAAAAAGAATGATTCGTATGAGAATGTATGGTGTACGTGAATAAGCGATAAATAGAGTAAGGTGAAATAAGAGGGAAGTCGAAAGACGAAAGGTGAAAGTAGAAATTAATTAATTATATTTTATGTTGTTTCCATGTAATATTTTAAATATAGTTTTTATTTAACCTATATATTAGAAGTGAATCGTTCGATGTGTTAATTATAAACGTAGTATCTGTGCTGATTTCCTGTTAGTATAATTTTAAACCTATGCTCAAGTTGATAATTACGAGTCATAGACGAAATTGGTAGTGATAAAATGCGGAAAACTGTTTAAGGTAATGGGGAATATTCAAAGTTTCTTCGTGCCGCAGGAGTGACTTATCTTCGTGAGTATCGATAAACCTGCTACGAATGGAAAAATTTGAACAGCTAATTTAACGCTAGATTTACGGAGCCAATTTGACTCACTCAAAATTAGATTACTATATGTATAATAAATTGATTGATTAATTTTTTGATAATGTATCTTACATTTAAATTGATTTGGAACTATTTTCTTTACAAAAGACTTCAATTTTCTTGTATGAGTTAAATTGGCTCACTTCAGAAAAATAGGTGTATCAACACCCGTAAATCTAGTGTTAACCGTGTAATTTTAACTACTCCCGATATCTCCGTAAGTGTCTTTAATCACGATCCATGGATTTGGAGCACGTTGCCACGTTGTAATCATATTCAAAATTACCCTTTTTCGTGAAGTATATTAATTTCTAAAGTGTCGCACGTGATTTAAGGTGTGAACACGGAAGCGAGAAATAAATGATCATTTATATTTCGTATAAAACACTCGGTGCTTTACAATAACATTATAGAGTATTTGTAAAATATCTCCAACGAACGCGAGATTATTGTTAAGCTAAAATTGTATAAAATACAACTTGAATAAATAATTCAATAAAAAATATAGAATCGTAGACATACATAACAATATAAAAAAAATACATCGTTTAAGGAATTTCGCAATTAATTAACAATATGTTATCGTATATTGAAGGACTTAAATTCTTTAAAACTACTACCTGTTCTATCCTTTTTCACTTTTTCCAGGCTCGAAATTTTCCGACGCTTTTGCCAAGTCTGATGCTCGGTACCAAAGAAGTTCCAAATGTACAAAGATTGTTCGGACAGACTGGCTACAAGAAACATAAAAACAGCACTTGATACAGATTCTATACAAAACAAACACGGCATAAATCAAAGTTCAATTCATCGTACTAACAAATACTCAACGCATTTTCAAAATGCACGAGAAATACAAAAAGAAATTTAATTCTCTCCATCACTGTCAATTATATAACGAAATACAAATCACTATTCAAACTATACACCGTTAAAAATCAGTGACATCCAACTTGGAAGCTACCCCTAATCAATCTTCTTGCCCAGAAATAAAATTTTTTTAATTCACACACGCAATAACGAAAACTTTATATCTAGAAACATCCCAATAAAAACTTCAATGTCAATGCACTCACCAAGTTGCGTGTAATCGGAATTCCACATGATAAAACCGACCCGTGATTCCTTCTCGACCGGCAAATTGTCAACGACACGATCGAGACTCGCGAGAACCGGCATCATAGTGTAACGATTCCTTCCTTCCCAATACGACCAGTGAACGACCAGTTCTCCACTGAGCTTATTCCAGGCTAAGTCCTCGACAGCACCGTAAAAATTGACTCGCCGATAACTCACGGAATCCAACTTGTTTACGTTCCAAAGAGATAGCGAAGCATCGCCCAGGCCACCGCCTATGCATAATAATCCACTTTCGTATGGGTGCCATGCCACTGCCTGAAATGCATTTAATCAAACTACGTTCGAAGGCCTTTTCCCCTGACGCGTTGACGGATTATCGCGATTGCCAATTATCTTGATGTCGATGCATCATGTACAACGGGTATTTATGACTTGCAATGAACTGAATAATAGGACCGATGTACTGGTAGCTGCATGACGTTCTGTATTACTGTGAGAATTAAGTAACTTCGGTTATATTAGTGGAAGAAGATGTAGAGTTATTTCGTAGCATTCTCTTTAGCATGTTACATACTCGTGAGTACTGTACGATTTGTGTGGTTGATAAATCAGAGAAACAGGCGCGTTGTAAAATATAATTATACTACATTGTGCAATTTGTGAATGGTTTTAGTTGTGTGTTCCCGAGTCGAAGGATTGTTTTTCTGTTGGTTTTCTCGATTTTTTATACTTGAAGAAAATCAAAAGAGAATTATAATCTGCATGATCTGACCATTAAACTCTATATTATTTTAATTGTCTGTAGGTACTCTGTGGATGCGAATATTTCCGTTTTCACACTTGAAGAAAATCGAAAGAGTATTATAAAAAGATTTTCTAGGTTCTCCTTTAAAGCTCTTTCATTGTATTTTAGATGGAATTTTTCATTATTTATTAATTATTAATATTACTTAATTTTTAAAAAGTAAATTGAGTGACAACTATGAAAAAATTAATTTGACGGAAATTTTATTTTTATAACATTTTAGTTATATTAGTAATAACTAATACTGCAATAGTACAAGAAATTGAATCTGATGAAATGTTTGTTCTGGAGGACCACAACGTACAGTATACAACCCGAGACTATTTAATTTCAGGAAATTTAAGTAAAAATATCAAAGCTGTTAACATAATTAACATTGTTAATGTTTGCATAAAAATGATGATCAATGATATACTGTACATTGGAATACCTGTAAATAATAAGAAGTTGGAGTGATTTAATACTTCTCAAATGAAAAGTTCATAAAATTCTAAAAATGTGTATAAAGAACGACAGTTGTAGAGACGAATGTATAGTGAACTTTACAATGATTAAATAATTAGATGAAAAATATGATTTCTCGCTGGTTTTATTTAATTATTTATATCTCTATTTTCATTGTTGACATGAAATAAATAAGAAATAAATTAACAAATAAAAGGATTTTTACTGTAATCTATTACAATTCGATGTCTAATTAATAAAAATTTGTATATTTATTTTCCGAAAATAAAAGAGAATCAAGAGAGAAATATAACGACTAATAGAGAACTAAGGAGAACAATAGAAATATGAAGAAAATTTAAGAGAATCATAAATGATGATTTCAGGGTCCCAGATAATCAACAGAAATTCATAACTTCGACTCGGGTTTAGTTTAGATATAGTGGCTACGGTTATAAAGTTTAATGGAGTTTGAATTTTGGACGATTTTAAGAATGTTTTACAGGTAAGGCTGAAGTGAGTTTAGAACAAGATTAAAATGACGAATATTCAGTGGAATAACCAATTCACTACTCACCTTGACAGGCTTGTAGTAATTAATGATTAAAAATGAAGTTAAACTCGGCCAGAGAAGAATATTAACGCTTGTGTCGGAGGCTGACGTAACGAGATATTGATAATTCGATGAAAATGAAAGTGTTAAGATTTCGGCTCCGTGAATGTGTAATGAATTAATTATGCTCCCGGTTTTTGCACAATAAACCGAGATAAATCCTCTGCAACCTCTATAAAAGAAATAACAGTTGTAGTATTTTTATCAGTCCGTACTAAAGCAAACATAACATAGACACGTAACATACAAAACTATTGTACAATGCTAATGATAGCTACTATTAAACTGTAACTTGTTTCATCACTAAAAATTTGTCTTGAAACTTATCGCAAATCCATAAAATGACCTTCTCGACGTTAAGTTTACGACTAATACAAACAAGTTGGAATAGTATTTCAAGCTCTATATAACAATGAATCATTGTTTCGATTTACATTAAAAATCGTTATACAGTAACAGAACGGTACAATTTGGCACATAGTATTTTAACAGGTTGAGTACCATGGGGCACACCGGTAACCGGCGCTATTGAATTGAATGAAATTTTATGTTACGTTTAAATTGCAATATTTATGAATTTTCTAACATATTGAATATTTAAATTTTGGCGTTAAGAAGATGAAGATCTGCTAAACACCGATCAATCACTGTCCTTAAAATTTCTGTTTTATGAATATGTGATTTTCATAAAAAAAATTTCGCTACAGTAGAAACGACGAAATAAGGGAAACATCGGTGGCATTCAACCTGTTAAGGAATTTATGTATGTACATATTTGCCACTTAAACTTTGTTACTTTGTAAAACTATCATATTACTAACTGATAGAACCTATGAAAATGCTTGTTAAAAAGCATTTGGATTAATAAACCAACGTCTTTACGATACCTACGATTTATAAACAATCGAAGCAAGTTCATTAATACCATTTATCTAACTATATCGGAGCGTAATAATACTTTGCGAATTAGTGGCAAGAGATAAGAGATACGTGAATACGATTCGTACTTCTCGTACCGTTGCATTAACCCGATAGCAATCGCATTAGAAACTTACGTGACAATATGTTGATCATTGTACTGCCAACATAAGCAACGAATGATACAGTGAGATTTGTATGTTAACACACATTTGCACACCGCCGTCCAAAGAATCTTTTGCGTCACGAGATCATACAAACTGATGTTGGATGCCGTCGTGCATATTGCTAACTTGTCTCCTGTTTAGAATTCACATATATTCTAGCATATTTAATAAATTGAATCGTTCGAAAAATCAGTCAGAACATTCATATTTATTGTTATGTTTAAGTAATCCTTACAAAAAGACGACGGAAAGTGACTACTTCTCGTGTTCATGTTTCACATGATTTTTGAAAAATGATAATTCGAAAATAACAATTTTTAACCATTTATATTTTAACACTAGATTTATGGAGACAATTTGGCACATTCAAAATTTGGTTACTACATATATAAATATATTGGTTAATTTTTTAATAATAAATCTTTCATTTCAATTGATTTGGAACTATTTCCTTTACAAAAAATTTAAATTTTCTTATATGATTCAAATTGGATATACCTAAATTCAGAAAAATAGGTATATCAACATCCATAAATCTAGTGTTAATCAAATTTATCAGACGTGTTTCAACAATTGTCATTTAATAAATACAATATTTTCAGAGACTTGTAAAAATTTCAGTTTTAATGTTTCGTTTACTTCGTTTTTCTAATTCTATGTATTATGATGAATCTTAAATGAGTTAAACCAAATACAACTAACCAGCATGATTCCATTTGAGGATGCAAGCCTCGACGTTTTCCAAGGACAACGGTTTCGCCGTTATAGACAGACGAATATCGTAAAAAGTTACCGCATTTTGGATCAAAGCAGCGATAAAGTTGGTTGAACTCCAATCCATGAGACGGAAGCGCGAACCTTCAAAATAAAAAAAGAGAAACAACGAAGAAAAATTTCATAAAATGCAAATCACGTCAACGCTTTCCCGTTGTCATGGAATATCGTCACTTATATAATATTTTAATCTTTTCGTCGAGACGCAATCATGAAGCCTACGCTTACTATTTTTATGTCAAAAAACGTATACGTATTCTATCCTCATTATATGACTTTCAATTCCCTTTTATTTCCTACAGTTTACTTGTCTGATAATTCGTATCGATAAAACCAACCGCGTAAGAAACACGTTTAATGAAAAAAGAAAGAAAAAAAAAAGGAAATACCACGAATACAGGAGCAAAGTAGGCGCGAGAAAAATATCAGCCGTGTCTTGTACTTAGATCGCGAAACATTTCAGATAAATGTTAGAAACTTACGTGGCAGCAGTTGGAATCCGGGCATATCTAATATCGAGTCCGTAACGCTAATTAAAGGCCTCTTTCGTGGCTTCGATTTCCACATTCCATCTTCGAAGTACTCCTCGCTCCACAGGTCCTTCGGCTGCCCTAGTAAGTTTCCTGGCAACTTGTTTTCCGAGGATGACTGGCTGCTACGCAGCACTTGTTTCTGCCTCAATCCTGGTATAGCATTTTCTTTCACCATTAATTGGTGCATAAATTTCTTCCGCCACGAAGCCGTGAGAGAATCCACCTACCACCGTTTATCATCCTTTAGACATGATTGCCAACTTGAAACTGACATCTGACAATGTGAACCAGCAACGGTAGTGAAGCATTTATGGAATATCGATAAAATCGAATGAAGTACACTTTCATGGAAAGTATTCAGGGCACAGTAAAATTCCATCGGGTTTTTCACGAAGGGACATAAAGTTCCTATGAATATGTATGTAAGTCGTATATATAGAATTTATCGTTCAGCCGTTTTCTTGCGTTCCAGCGGTCACTGAATCTTTATCATTGAAGAGAAATGAAGCACTATACGTTGATAAAGAATTCACATTAAATTTTTACTGAATTTTAGATTGAAAATGTATTAACGGAAAGATATAATATATTTTTAAATATCACCAAGAAGTCTTGGACGAAGGAGGTGGAAAATACCGATAAAATGTCCGTGAAAACTGAAGATATAAAAAAGATGGAAAGTAGGATTGGAATGATAATTTTTTGTTAAATCGATATTCCCGCCGACATTTCTACAATAATGCACAAGGATAATCGTTGGTAATGGTGTAAATTATTGCGATACAGGTTCTGCGACGATGTTTATTTCATATTCGTTGTCAACGTGCAGCTTTTCCGATTCATTTGCTGCGATACTCATCGCAATAGTGGTATGATCTAGTTTCTTAAATACCAATGTCTAATGTAATGTCATACGGATATGCAGCTACATTTAAATCGAGTGTATTAGCTCGTTACACTTGTTATTGCAAATGTTATTAGTGTCAATACAGTTTAATTAGCGAGGATTATTTGTTCGATCTATGAGATACAAAAAAGACACAATTTAAGATTCCGTAAGATTCCATTCGATGATATATTTTTTGAGAATTAGTAATGATAATTACTAGTTAAATGTGTATTTAATAGAGATTATACTATTTAGTTGCATCATAGTTGTATCATATATAATCTTAAAACCGTCAACGTGTTGCGAATAAATTGAAAGATATGTGCCCATAATTATGAAAGTGGTCTAACAATAAGTCATATATTTCTTGTTTCGAGATATTTAATGAATTGCATTTGAATGAATTAAAAAAATATTTTTATATTATGCAACATCTTAATTTAGAATTTTATTAGTCTTGATTAATGGAAATTTATTATGAATATGAAATTTTGCGTAAATTTCATACGGAAATGTTGGTTTAAAAGTTTGAATTGACTTAGACCATTTTCGAAATTAGCTGATTGTCCTATAAGTGACTTAAAGTAATAAAAAGCTACGAGTTTTATTAGAAACAATCATTTTAATGAAATAAGTCATGAATATTTATTAATTATTTTTAAAAAGTAATCTGTTCTTATAATTTAGGCTTTTACTATTATGAGTTTTTAAGATTCTTAAAATGTTCTTGAAAAACTGGAGGGATGTATGGTATTATAGTAAACACATAAAAGGTTTATGTTTTCCTTCCGTTACTGGTCCAGTGGTGGTGTATAGTGTAAGTAATTTAATATTTCCGTATATTTTTGGTCTCCCTCTGTTAGGTGAAAGATCCAAAACGTGGAATTCCATTGTAATTGGGGAAGTTTGTCGTTAATTCATTACGTTAAAGCGTCAAATAGAAAATGGAAATACCGCTGAGATTATCTTAACCCCTTGTCCTACAATGATAAGTGACACTCGTGGTGAGATAACTAGGATAGGAAATGTTCAAATTTTGCAAAACCTATAAAATTGAAAATATTAATGAAAAACGACGCGATAATATTAATTTCGCCATATTAATATTAAGTTAAATTATACGATACATTAAAAATCACTGTTCAATTTTTATCATAGCAATTAAATTCTGAATTATAGCGGAGGTAGTCACAAAACAAAGCGTAGGACAAGGGGTTAATA
The DNA here is from genome assembly GCA_910591515.1 of Cerceris rybyensis. Classification (NCBI taxonomy): domain Eukaryota; kingdom Metazoa; phylum Arthropoda; class Insecta; order Hymenoptera; family Crabronidae; genus Cerceris; species Cerceris rybyensis. Next base: position 17,185,369 of record OU342790.1, read on the forward strand.
ATCAACGTCACGACGTGGATGATTAGCAGTGAGTATCTCGCGCATCCTGGCAAGATTCTCATGTCGGGGAGAAGCGCTTATGAAAATTAAGTAAATTGACTATTGAGATCCCATAGTCTGATCCCTTTAACGACTGTCCCGATTTTCTCGTCCGCTTGTACGTTGAAAGTATCGTATGTTACGCGATTATCGTCATAAATCGCGTCGGTGACGGTGTATATCGATGAAGCTATTCATAGGGATCCATTGGGAAATAAGAATAAAGCATGGCCAATCAACTGCTTCGTGTCAAGATAGGAAGTAACAAACAGGATCGAGTACAAGGATGCACGGAAAAAAATGAAGGAAGTCATTACGGCACTGATATCCCTGCATATATTACACCCTAGGAATTATGTTTCTCAAGTGCATGGATCTGCAGTAAAATTTCATTTACATCATATGCGGTCATATAAATGTTCCATCTTTTTGTAATAAGTTTTTAATTTAGAGTAGGATTTTGTAGAAAGTGTTTTTAATCATATTTTCTGCATACTTACTTTACGTATACCTCATTACCGTTATAAAGGAAACGACATAATTGTCAAGTAAGTGGACCTATCATAGAATATCATGTACATCTGAATTAATGATATTAATATCTGACATTTTCTAAAATATTTCGTTTTATAGAAGAGCGTAAGCGTTTATAGTGAAACCCTGCCAAACCAATTTTCTAATACTTTTCCTATCCATATTCTGACATCATAATAAAGAAGAAGAGGCAGGACAAATTTTATCGAGCACTAAGTTCTTCCCGTACGTGAACATTCTATCCTCTATCTCCGCCGATTATCGAAGATTATTCAATCCCGCCGATAAGCATCAAACAAGATATCGTCATCGTAAAAACAGACATCTATTATGCTAATCCCAATTTTAACGTATATACAGTGTTTAAGCTGCAATCTGCGTGATCATTTTAAACGATTAAAAACCACCTAATACATTTACCATCTTCCTTTTCTAAAGCCTCCGCTCTGATAAACTATTTTACAGCTATGTAGCGTGCGTATCTGTCGTGTTACGGAAACCAATTTTCTGATCTGAGATGCGGCACTTTCCTCGGAGAATCAACCTCAATGGCTGATAAACGTTTAAGATTACGTCGAAACACGGGCCCGTAAATTGATCGATCTAAGGGGAGAAAATGTCATACCTGTTTGAATACATCTAGCTCATTTTTCGTTAGGCTGGCGTTCGTCTTTTTCGTGAGAAGATAATTCGCCGCATCTACGTTGTATTCGCACCTGGCTGATATGAATCTGTCCGCGATACAAGTCTGCCTTGGTATCAAGCGTGGAATTACCTTCGCTGGTTGAGAGGTCGTACCTTTTAATATGACCGTTTGCGAATCTAAGACTGGACGCTTTCGTACTTCTTCCTGCAACAATGAAAAGTTCAATTTGATTAGTGTGAAGTATGAAATTAATAATCTATATCTATTATATAAAGCTCAAATACCACTGACTGACTGACTCACTCACTCACTCATCACGAAGTCTCAAAAACCACAGAAAAATTTTAAGGGCATTTTGGGGGGTTAAAGTGTAGGCCAAACTCATCAACGCAGAGCCGAAACTACGTGACCTAGACATTTGAAATTTTGCATCAGCGTTCTTTCTAAGCTTTAAGCGCCCACTAAGAAAGGATTTTTCAAAATTCGAAATTTTAAGGTTTTTTTTTTAGTTTCGAAGCACGTAAAATATTACAGGTTTTCAATGATTGAATATACATTTTAAGTAATTATCAACGTTAAACTTAACTTTTACTAATTTAAGTAGTCCTTAATCCTAATGATACTAAACCGTAGCGAAGCACGGGTATTTTCAGCTAATAGAAATATATGTAGGATCGTGAAAAAGAATCGAGAGGCGCGCGGAAACCCATCCAAGGCAGCAACTCGGCCTGAGTTGCTTAACGTCGACGATCGCCTGGGTCGGCGCGGAACCACTGCGTCAGCGACCTCTTCCTGATGACAATTTCTCTTCACGTCCTTTTCTCCTAAGATTCTTTATAGGAGGGCTTCTCCGCCCCGATTCCACATATAAATTAACACTAGAACTACCAAACCTGTCAAAATGTGTGGTAAACAATTTTTTCAAACAATTCTCCAAGTTTATATAAGAATCATAGAATAAATATTCTACGTCTATATCAATAAACATATATCGCCCAATCAATCAAATTTTCCGCCGCTTGATTCTCCCTTTTTCAAAGTACTTATTTAATTTATTAAAATATGTTAGATTTGACGCCGGTAGTTCTAGTGATAATAGTAACGTTAATAACGTAATTATTATGTGGCATGGAGTGGAAAAGGTAAAAACGGTAAAGCGAAAGGTAAATGAGAATATTCAATATCATTTGTTTGCACATGTTGTTCGATGGATCGGTAATTATTATAATGTCTTGGACACATCGTAGAACACCGAGAAGTATATTTTTGTTGGAATCGCGCAACTCCTTCTTGAGAGTGCAAATACGTCTCTTACCTTTCAAGATCGTTCCTCGTCATATGTACACGCATGCACTTAATCAGAAGTACGTCTGATACATTAACGCTATGTTAATGTATGTAAACAACACGTGAGAAATATTAATGGTATCGCGTCAATGCAGTATGAAGGTTTTGTTGATATTTGAATACATTTTATGTTTGATGAGTGTAAAGAAAATTGTTAAGATTTATAACATTATGTTATTTTCCTTTACTTTACACGAACCTTAAAAGAGACTTCTCAAATATTATTCTTGAGGTTTTATAATGAAGCAGGTTTGTACGGAATATCGCGCTGTATCTCTAGTTTTAATAGCTATTTTGAAAAAAATTGTTAGACGAGTATGAATTGTTTCGTACGTGAAGTCTATAATTTTATCCAAAAGGTGACGAATACTCGTTAGGATAATTTGTGCCAATGGCATTATGCACGTCTCGTAGAATGAAGTACGAAGGGGTAATATTTACATCGACTAACCCTTATACCCCCAACGAACATCTGGCTGCGAAGAAATGATGGATAGGACTAGATGTTGAACCCGACCTTGTTCTCTGGGTGTCATTTGTAAGTCTACGGACAAACACAACTCTACATAATTTCGAATTTTTCTAAAAGATACCTTAACACCGAAATCATGGCGTCGCGACTCTTTAAACAATAAAAATGCGTCGAAGGTGGATTCGGGTGGATTATCTTTTTACAAGATCGTTTAGGGGAAGGATCACAGAAAGCAGTGTCGTTAATCAGAGAGTGGGATCTAGGGGGACTTTTTAGTTTTTGTCTGCAAAAGATAAAAAACTTCAACGATTTTCTTTCATGTTTTCAACATTAATTTTTGAATAAACTACAAACAATAATTTTATGTTTGACACGTGAATTTTTATCGTGGAAGAATGCTCTTCAAATAGAAACAATAATTATTAAAAAATATTGCATAGTTTCGTCAGAATGTTACAAAGAAGACAACGTGGTTTCTCGATAGAAAAAGGCCTCCAGAAAAAGTTTCAACTTTAAGCGTTTGTTGTAACTACAATTTTTATTCAATTTAAAAAGTTTTTTGTTTTCTGAGATCGGTGGACAGTTAGGAATCGATATATGCAAAAGAATCGAAATTCCAAAATCGACTTTTTGACTTTTGCGCGGCTAAATGCACATTCTGGACCACAGTGCGTCGGAGCAAAAGCTGAACAATTTCTTAGAAAACTTTATTTCCCTCGTACTGTTCTGATTCATGGGAAAATTATGTTAAAATTTTCTTTTTCATTGAAGATATTTAAAGTGCTAATGTAAATGAAGTTACGAAAAGTTTGGTACTTACGATATATTAATTACATTTTATGGTCATATTATCTTTTGAATGCTAAAAACTCTTCAAATTGTAATTTCTTAAGAACTGGTGTGCAACAAAGATGGCGATGAGATTTGTCTAAGTCCATTTATGAATGGTGACCTTATTTTAATAATCTTTGAATTGTGAAACCGCAGGGAGAGCAAATACGTATTCTTCGAGTCTGAATACTCCGTCTTCTCGAGTGAATCACAAAAGAATATTGTCAAACCAGTCAAGGTTTAGGACCTTGGAACAAATTCAACCCAATGGAGCAAGATTAAAAAGTATTTTCAAGTACTCTCACATCTACCTTTTTTCATTATAAAATTCAAACGTTAAGTTTTTTCTACTTTGATTTTAGCGTCATTCATTTTAATCCGACTAATATAAAAAGTGTTTGAATGCTGCCAATTAAAGGTTTACCTGTGAGATTAAAAATTGAAAAACAAGAGGAAAAAATCGTTCACCTTCAATATCTCCCAGATATAAATTTTCTCGTGTTATTTATTACACACTCTTCGAGCTGCAAGAAAGACACGGGAGAAAAAGTAGTGGCCGTCGAAAGGAAGGACCATGATGTAAGAGTGGAAGCGAGAAACGATAAGTTGCGATACAGACGGTTTAAATGGACAATCGTTCACCATTCCAGCTGAGAGAACGTCCTCGAGGGAGCGTCAGCGTAACTCGGAATTAGGATGTCACCTCTTTGCTTTCCCGTTTAAAGTATCATCCCGGAAATCCCAACAGGAGCGCGTATATCTCGGATGGTCGGTCATCGGTAAAAGATCAGACGTATTTATAGGAACATCTCGCGATAAGTATCCCGTGCTACGGAGTCAGATAAATATGGGATTATTCACTTAAACCTCCAATCAAGATTTATGAAAATAAGTCTCGATTTTGGTGGTACAAATATACAAAACGTCGTAAAAGATCTACCATGGCGTCATTAAGAATATTTTCAAAAAATACAATCTTAACATCTTAAGGACCCCTATAAATTACATCAAATACACTTTTGGGACGTCACATTTTTAAGCAAAGTAGCTTAGAAATTTACAAAACCGCGTTAGTACGGGACCAGTCCTTAAGATGTTAACAGTTCTTTCATAAATAACATCTAATTATCGTTATCGTCAACCCCTTGCTTTACAATAAGGAGTGGCACTCGTGATCAGATAAATGGGATAAGAAATTTTCAAGTTTCTGAAAACCTAAAAGTATTAATAATACCCGACTCGATATTATTTCTCCAACATTAATATAATATTATGGTATATAAATTATAAGGCTTATCAATAATCACTGATCAATTTTTATTTTATCAATGAAATTTTGAATTACGGCGGAGGCAGTCACGAAACAAATCATAGTACAAAGGATTAACAAAGTATGTCATACCGAAATATCACAACTGCCATGTCACTTTTCATGTTACCCTTAATTCATACCAAAGATCTTAAACCCATCATGAAGATACGGGAATGCATATCCTTTGAAGGACCCCATAAAAGGCGGTCAGGCTTTAAACGAATAATCGCGTATTCTTCCAGATTTTCCACGTGGCTAGCATGCAAGGGGCTAGGCTAGCAAAATCTCGAGCGTTTAATCTCCAGCAGTCTTTCCTCCTGCTTGTCGTCTTCGCACAGCTTTATGCAAATGTAAAAATGCACGAGGGGGTTGCAGGCAGGGGCGAGCTGTTATGTGACGCGTCGAGTATTATGTATATCTTTAAACGGAGACGGTGCTTGCGTTTCTTCTCTCGCACCCCATAAATTACCGGGCGTACAACATTTAATGGCCCGGTACCTTTACCAGGTTCAGGTTCCTTCTCTGCCTTAACGCGATCGCGTGTTTAAACCCGCGGGGCAGTTGCAGACTGAAAATACTCTCGGTGACGATAGCTTCTGCCCGAGTTTATATTATTCAGAAGCTTTCGAAGATAAGAATGAATAAATTGAATGAAGCTCGTGACCGTCGAACTAGTCGACTAGCAATCGAAGATCGAATCCATGGCGCTGGTTTATGGAACCTGTTATGGTTGTGGAATCCTAATTGTGGATTTTTGATGATGCAGTTGCTATGGTATTGCTAGCGATAATTTTATCGATGTTTTGTTCGGGTGGATTGAGAAATTATCGAAAGAAATATTTTAGAGTTCTATTTGTTAGAGGGTTGAAAACGAGATTGTCAGGAAAGTGGACTTTCTGAATATGTTGATTTGATGAAGATGCAAAAAGAATGGTATTTTGTAATATTGATAGAGGGTCGACTAAAGTATTATATGGATCGTTGCTAAGTCTCACGGTAAGTGTTTTACAATTTTCTTCCCGCCACGAATGGCGCCGTGACATTCGAAGCTAATAAATTGAGCGAAGGTCTAATTTGCATGGAGCTGATTTAAAAAATGTCAAGCAGCTGCGTTAGCATGCGTGGCAGAAAATTGAGGAAGATTTTCCCATAGGTACCGAAAATATAGAAGACCCCCAGCAAAGATGAAGCAATAGACAAAGTGTTGTCCAACTCGTGCAACCGGGCGACCAATATTTTCTAGGCGCAGGCGAATCTTATGCGGTAAGGTGCTGAAGGGGTTGTCCTAGGATTCATATAGGGTGCCTGCGGATTCCGGAATGACCACTGCACTACTACCACCATACACTATGTACCATCTCCCTTCGATCATATCAAAATTTTCTACAACCCCCTCAAAATTCTTTAGTCAAATCAAAATAAAATTCCTCCACTCTATCAAATTAAGAACCATCCATCTCAAGAATACCTACAAATAAAATAAAATCAAAAAATCCTCAAATCCTCGATTTAACATACTTCCAAACTCACTATTCATTTTACTCTCAAAGTATCGCTTGCGCCAATAGCAGGATAAAAACTCGAATAAACCACCCCATATGAACCTAGATAAATTCTAGCACGTCCAAGAGGAAGATGTCTTTCGTAGCTTTCGTAAGTGCACGAACACTCCCATAAGCACGTAAAAATACTGTCCATTCTAACGCGAGGACCTCGGTGTCTCGTGCGGACAACTCTTCGTCCTTTTGAACCGTTTCTTCTTCCCACGGTCCTGCCTTAGATCGGCTTGAACCGGTCAGCAGATGACATCGTGCACGCACACACGAAACACGAGGCACGTATGCGACCTGCACGAACGTGCAGAGCCATCTTTATTTTTCTTCAAGGTACACCGCATCACCTGCAGCCCGATTCCAGTGGGTCAGCTTCGCAGGGGGTCTTCCTTCGGAAGGGGTTGAGAAGCGCCGCAAAAAAAGGGGGAGAAGTACAATGAGAAATAAGGAATTAAGAGGTACGAAGAATAACCGGCATAGCTTGGAGGAAGCTCAACTCCGTCGTGAAAGATGTGCCAACGAAACCAAATGAGCATCCAGGGGTATTTTGCGTCTTTGAAGCTTCTCTGATAGAGTTTACCATAACGTTGGCTGTTTTATACTTTTCTCAAATAAATTTCATTCCTTGGAATTTGTTTAAACTTATGTTACTTTGTATCGTACTTTATTTGCTATGGAGGCAGCTTTATGTGACATATTTATGAGTATATTTGAATCCAAGTGAATGTCTAGAGTCGTGTTATATTATCATTGATATGAACAGTATTAAAATTCCTATTAGATTGATTTCGATGAAAAACTTGTCGCAATAAATTATAGCATCTACCTTCGTTCACGTTTAATTGGAAGGTATTAACGATATACTTGTACTGATTATTTGGACAGGCCTCTTTGCTGTTAAGGGAAGAAGAAGAAGAAGGGTTTAAGAAGATGTTTGAAACCATTGCGACATGATAACCCATAATATAAAGTTAATACGACCGTTCATGATTCTCGATTATTAAAATGTTTCACATAAGATACAACACCGTTAAAAAGTTCCTCGTACGATACACGTCAATGGTGAATGTAAAATCCGTCTACAACTTGTTAAATATCATCCGCGACTTCTTTCAACCTTTTACCAACGATTGCCGTATATTTATGAATAATTCAGTCGCACGATACCGCATCCAGAAGAAACAAATTAATGGCATAAACATACCTTGCGCGCGTTGTTCTCTTCATCCCAAAACGTCAAATACGGTGGATATGCACCGACATAACGAACACAGGTGCAAGTGCACACGCGAAGCAGAAATCGCTGATCTGAATATCAAAGAAGCCGCCGCCAAGAGGCGCTGCCCTTGCAAAATATTTTTAACTTAACAGCTCATCAATGCAAGTACACGTACCGCATATTTCATTATGAAATCTCTCGGCTCTGATAAAACTTCCACCAGCGACACCAATGTCCTTCCCCCTTTTCAAAAAAGAAAAAAGAAAAAAAAACAGAGCATTTACACAATTTCGTTTCATCGTTGTCACAATAAGAGCAATAGGAGATACATCGACACATGCTTTACTTCTTGCCGATTCCCGTTGGTCTCTCATTAATTTTGCAAGTTCATATTTTTCCTGCAGCAGGCAATATGTACCAGCAGGAATGTAAATCACTGTCACTGTGCACCAATTACATTTATTCTGTTCGATTAACATTTCGTTAATTATCCTTTTCTTGCTTTTCATTACAATTATAATTATTAGACTCCGGATGTTTATGCAAATTTCAAATTCAACAAATGCAGTTAAGACAAGAGAACCTATTTAGGGACTTGTTGCACTCGATAAATGTTACAACGAATACTATACTTTGGATATTTCGGATATATTTTTATATTATGTTCGTTTTGTGTATTTTAGCCGTATTCATTTTGTCATAAATGCATAAACATCCGGAGTCTAATAATTATCGTTATTATTTGGTTGAAGACACATTTAAGGTATCACGATTAGAAAATTATCGATGTTTGAAACGACGAGTATTTTCTTGCTACTGATATTTATAAACAATCAACGGGACCAGCAGAGGTCCACTGGTGGGTTGTTAATCGTTATATATCTTAAATGAAAAAAGGTGTTGGTTCGTATTAGTCGCACGGAGTTCGTAAGAACAGGTTGTTCCACTCGCGATGCAGAGTCGCAGAGTGTAATATAGTTATTGAGCTTACGCGTTGCGGGTGCGGATTGAAAAATCGAATGAAAAGAAAACCATGGCTAATGAATTAGTGCTGTCGGTATCGCAACGGTCGTGCCTACATACGACAAATTATGTTGATCGTATCGTAAAATTCTAAGAAAACGGCTAAATGCTTATTAGGTGCACGTACACGGGCGCAGGTATAATATATCACCAGGTGAACCGTGACGACATTTATGTTTTCATACTTATAACGATCAAAGTCATCATTTTTACGGTTTTACAGTGGCATTCTTTAGCCAACTGGGTCAGCTAGGAGAGAGACAAAGTGTCACTACAGTCGTCCCACGTTTGGACATCGTTCCAACCGGATAGAATCGTGACATTATGCAGGAAACGATATTCACGGTAATCTAAAGGATTTTAACGAGCCTTCGATCATGCAATTCTTGACGAACATCGGCAATATTGAAGTCAACGAGGAAGAGTGTCACGTTATGTTATTTTTCATTCTAGTGAAACGAAATTCCTTGAGTTTTTGCGGCAAGATTAATACTCTGCGTGCTTCCTTAATTAGAAACATCAATTAGGCACACACTTTTTCTGCGATAAAATAAGATTCCATATTCGAACTCGTTTAAAGAGGAACCACTATACATTACATTTCTCTTACATGCATGTATTTACGATTATATTCGAATGCTAATCGATACCCGATAAAATTTTCCAATACTCTCGTCCCGTTAACCACTCAACGATCATTTCGTCTTTTTTTGTTTATTAGTTAAGTTGACTCATTTACATGGTAGATTGTAATAACACAATTAATCGCAAACTTACATCGAGCTCTCTGTGACACCGAAAAGTGTTTCTCGGTAAACTGAACTATGGTTATGACATGTTAATGTGTTCGCGAGGAGGAGAGGAGGAATGCTGAGTGTCAGCAGATATAATTTTGGTTAATTTTTTTAAACGCCTCAAAAATTTCAATCGGAGAACTCATTTTTCAAAAGAGGCCGCAACACTATTATGTCGTTCGTTGTCGCTAACATTTAGAACTCAGAAAATCATCCATTTCATGCACACTTTCTTCACTGTATATTAAACTAAACAATGTATATTAAATAAACAATGCTAATATCCCAGCTCTATTTGTTTCATATTCCATCCTTTGCTTTATGTTATTTTTCCGCCGCCTCGCAAGCAAAAAGTATTTTACAATATGTATAACATATAAATTTATGTAAAAGAAATCCTGCATCATTGAATGCACGATTCCAAAGAAGTTTGAGCATTAAGCTGCTGATAATACAAACGGAAGTTACTGTCAATGCTGTCCAGTCCCGTCATTTCTTGCTCCACTTGACACAAAATAACCACTTAACCTCTTCACATACAAATAAAACGGAATTCGACGCGTCCGAAAAATACTATTTAATTTTGTCCAACTGAACAGTTATGTGCAAACTTGAAAACAGAACTTTTTATTTTGCAATTTGCATTGCTATGTAACGTGTAATCAGGTTGAATGAACGATACTTAAGTAACATTATAAAATAATAAATTAGTATTTCTATTGATGTACAAGAGAAATAATTAAATAATATAATAATATACTGTACGTCGTTCTATAGAGACAGTTCGTGACGTCTCGGAGACGTCACAGTCTACAATGGCACACGAAACGAATGACGTCTCCCAGACGTCATTGTATGTCAAGTGATTAAATACCTAGACTATATCTCTTTCTCCCATTATTTCTTTATTTACAACACATGTATTTAACATCCTTAACTTCATTTCAATAGTCACCACTAATTATATCTTCAAGTACAACCCCCCATTTGTAATTTCACAAAAAACAAATACATGACTTTAAACTTCATCCCCTGCATCTCCGAATAAAAACAAGAAAGAAAAAAAAGTCCAAATGGTCGGATCGAATCGGATGAAACCAACGAGAAACCAAACCCACGCAGAATATACGTGCGAGGAGACACGCAACACACCTGTGTGATCTCCCTCCACTTTCGACACCCGTTACAAGCGAGACATTAGATCGTACGTTAGACACGGCGATTGGCTCCCGTCGGACGCGAAGAGGTTGGGCCAGGTGGGCCATCAGGTTCGCAGGGGGGACCCAAGATGCGATTGGCAGGAGGGAAAGCAACGGAAGAAGGGGGCAACCTAGGTTGGTAGCCACGGCACGATCGTCGTATTGCATCGGGGAGTTCAACGAAAGAGGAGGATTACTACTACGCCGTGCAACATGTTCAAATGGGGGGAGATCTCGTTGGCAGATACGAGGAAACGGTAGGCAATGCGAGAAATCGCGGTATTAAACTCTATCGACGAAGGGATTGGCAAATTCGAAGATGCTCCGAACGGGGGATCGTTGAGAAAGGCTGGAAAATGATTTCCGGTATCTTGATTAATAGGATATTACGATCGTGGGGTTTAACGGATGAATGGAAAATGAGAATGCTAGAAATGTGAAGAAATTTCTTATATGCTGGAGGAGGTTCGATGAATGTTGTTGCGATATGAGCAGGCCATTGTACTCTCGAGGCATTGGTTTTATTCGGGATAATTCTTTTCGCTAGCCACCCCCTTTTGCGTTTTCGGTATAGACTATACTTCGGCGTGCTCATTAGAAAATCTCTAAAATAATTTCAAAGAAAAAAGGTCCCCTTTTCCACATTCACCCATGACCATCAGTTCCAATACGACCATCTCCAAACAAACCATCTCATCCCACCTGAATCAACAGACGCAAACTTTTCATCATCCAAGGAATCCATTTTGCAACCCAGAAGCTTTAGAAGTATTCTCTCAATTTTCCATCAGACCATCATAATCCTACAAATTTCCTTCACCTCCCATTCTCTCGCCACCACCCTCCACGTACCTATTTCTCCACGTTGCAAGGATCTCACCCGATATCAGCCTATGCTTGTCAGCGCAGAAAATGCAAGTCAAGAGTAATCGGTGGATCTCTCGAATCGTCGATCGAGCGTAGCTGGATCTCCTGACCACAGCCAACTCCCGTGGTAGGAGTCGAACGAAAGAAGAGATTCGCCAGGAGCACGAGGGGGCAACGCGTTCGAAAGGGGGGCGATCGTCGACGAGTGACGTGGAGAGGGGTTGCGAGAGTAGCAGAAGCAAGGAGGGTGGGGAAGCAGCAGCATCAAGAGGAGGGGATCGAGGGGCAACGCGAGGAGCGAGCAACCACGCACGGCATCCTTCCTTCGGAGCCAAGTGAAGCGGCCGAACTGGTCCTGAAACACGGTGCAGTGCTCGAGCGGATCGTGGCGTGCCGGGTCCCCGGTTCCGGGGCCCGCCGTCTGCAGCCCTCAGTCGTTCGCCGATGCCTCGACGAGGAGGAGCACTCGAGTTGTCCTAGGGCAAGGTCATCCCTCCTGGGACGAACCACCCTGGATGTCGTAGAATCCTCGAGGACGATCCGTAGTCCTTCGTCTCGCGAGCTTCGTTACTCGCGCTATTTCGGGCCCCCGCGTTTCCGTTTCTACGCTCTCTCGTGTTTTGTGATGAATGCAAACCAACGAAATTCATCGGGCAATATTACGATTGTTGGATCTTTTCGTAGCTTGGACGATTTCGAAACGATCGAGGGAGAATTTATGAGAAGGATTCTGTGGAAAGTTACCTCTCCGGATAGTTGCATCCTGGATAATCGAGGATGTGGGATTTCCGATGATTACGCTCGGAGTCTATGATCAGACGGGTCGATAGGGAGATATACACGCTGGAGAGAAAAAGGAACATGGAAAAGAGGGAATACCTTCCAGCAGAGATGCTCCTCTTGCGATGCTGGAAGTATGATCTGATGGATAAGGCAACTTGGACGTGATTTCTTCCTGATGGTGGAAGCAGGAGAAACGGAGGAATTTGGCGCAACTATTAGCCGACGGTTAGTTTTGTCTTGGAGAGAAAATTGAGATCGGTAGTGGAAATTCTGGAAGGTCTGAGGCTATATCGTCTCGAGGGGATTGTAAGGTTGGCGTTGTTGGAGCAACGTTTTCTTGAGAGCTATCCAAAGATTGTCGGCGAGCTGAGAAGTCCGGTACAGCGGTCGTGTCCTCTGACGCGTGACGAGGATAAATCGCATTTTCCTCGTATCGGCAAAGTGGACGATTAGGCTTGAAGATGAAAAAGTAACGGGGAGAGAATCAAGAAAGAGCGAAAGAGATAACACGAAGGGAGAAAGAGAGAAATACGACGAGAATGAATGAAAGAGAGGAAAGGAAAAAGATCGAAAAAAGATGACGAGAGGAAAGAGTTGGAGAGGAGGTTTTCGCGGATCAAAAGAGAAAGAGAGACGGCGGTAAAAAAGGAGGATTTGCCAACTTCCTGCGAGCCGAGAACGTGAGAGAAAGGCCGCCTCGGAGCATGTATAGCTCGATCGATAAACAAACCTTCGTCGAAGCGTAATATCGAGGTGTGGACTCTCGTGTACCCTGGCGAATTGGAATGTCGGGTCACTGGAAGCTGACTGCCGCCTTATCAGATTTCGAGGATCTTACCTGTCAACGTGCACCAAACTACTCTAACGACATTGTTTCGAGCACCGAAAAAAAAATGCTCCATTACAATCAGCATACATGGAACATCATTAGATAACAAATTCCACAATCTTCAACTCATCGCCCACAATAAGATACTATTTTGTCCATAACAACGGTGAAGACACCGATACGCCTCGGGATTAACGAAGGCCCACGCGCGAAATAACCAGGTAGAAACGACCTGACAGGTGTCGGGGCTTCCGGTTCCACGACGAAGTCCATCGACCGCTGGCTACACGACCACCGTATAATGCGGTTTTAATGTCAAAGGTGTCAGATTTCAGAAACGAACCGGTATGCACAAACCAGTGCCGAGAAGTGTTGGACGCACGCGTTGTCACGGGTCACTCGCACCATGAGTTACGAAAAACGACTAGCTCGAACGGGTATGTGCTACGTGGGCGAGGGACGTTAGCTTTTTCTTATAAATTTGTTGAGAAAAAAAAAAAACGATGGAATGGAGAACCGAACGTGTCGACAGGTGGTGTAGCAAGTGTAATCGGAAACAGCGTGTGAAATTGAGTAGGACAAAACAATACGTAATCTCAATGAGACCAGTGGATCATGTTCGATGTCTATGGACATACGATGATGAGAAATGAACAAAACGAGTCAATAGATAGGTATCCAAGCAATGTAATAGAGAAGATCAAATGGAGGATTTACGTGCGTGTACTTATTGGTAGCGCAGTGGTGACGTTGTCGTCGAGAGTAAGGAGGCGCTGGTGAGTTCGATGCATGGAGAGAAGGATTTCTGGCGATGTGGGTAAGTTCCTCAAGTACAATTCTATATGACGATGTTGAAACTGGTTCAAGTTGTATAAAACGTGTCATTGGGCGATATTAAAATGTGGCAATGAAGAAATCTAACTTGTAGGTTTTCTGGTCTGATCGAAGTAAAGGCACATTAATTCATCGGTCGTAACAGGCTTCTAGTGCGCCATTAATAATCATTAGAGCCGTAATACATAATTACGATGATGTATAACTTCCACGTACGACAGCGCAAAGTTTGTTCTTGAAATCTAATAAAGAGTGATAATTTATCGTAGTTTGCACCGCAATTGTTCTCCCGTGTTTTTCTTTCAGGATAAATACTAGGCGATATAATCTTGGTAAAAATGATATCCTATGGTTTAAGATGCCTCTACCGGAGTCGGTACTAACGAGTCATCTTTGTTGATCAATCGCTAACCGGTATGATGCAGCACTCCGCGTATCCTTTCCTAGCTTATTTCCAATACGATACGCTCGAAACGGTTGAACCTTCATCATCGAGATCTTTAGATTAGCAAAAACTGTACCTCCCTTTGCTCATCTTTTCTAATCGATAGCCAGATAAGTCGAGACTGTGCGCCACGACTAAAGCAAATAAGTCTACGAACGGATTTCAATATCTTATACCTAGCTGGTCTCGCACTCCAAGCAGAAAATTTAAATTTATCGTTATGATTTCTACAACAATTAGCGTACCTATTGCGCTCAAACTCGAAACGATTCAGTCTCGTTTTTGATCAGTCGAGACAAGGTCGATGAGTGATCCTCCTTGGCCTGACTAGCTTCTGAACTGTGACTATGTTTGCACTGAAACTTTTTTTCTTATCAGTCTGTCGATACGGTTCGATTACCATACGTCAATTGTCTATCTGTTCGACAATCGTTACCGTTCCATCGACAAACGCAACGTACAGAATTTTTCTCAAGAATTAATTGCGTCTTGGTATTAGAGATCCAGGACACTTCTTTAAAACAACTACCAGTTTCTACCCCTTTCTTAGAGCATCCCGATAAAAGTATTTATAGCCGCATCACGCGTAACATTCCCAGGAGTCGATACGTATCTATCTTTAATCCGCAGGCTACGTATTAACGTGCCTTAAGATTCAGACAGTGATTACACGCGCAACGTGCACGTCTGGCGATTCAGTGAAAAACGATCGTTTCAGGTCGACACTGTAACTTGGTAGATATCATAATAACAGATTGTAATCGTCCATTCGAGGAGCCTAGAGCGCAATGGACTTACTATCAATTCCAATCAGGCATGATCACGGTGTTACCTAGAGCTAATAAATTCCGCCCGTTCCTCGAATATCCAACGCTCGTGACTGTCGTTCGAGTATTCGTCTCTCACTCTCCGTCTCTCCATCTCACCCCGTGCAATCCTCGCCAAGCGAAGACAATCCTGAACAACCAAGAAAGAGATTTTACGAATTAGCCGGTTATCGATTTAACTGCACCGACGACTTCACGATACAACCACAATCTGGTGTTAACTCCTGATAAAAGTAGCAAAATGTCGTTCATTTCATGCCAATGAATGACAAGTTTCGCGCGTTCGGCATCTGTTTGCAGATGGCCACGCGAATCACCCCAACTGTCTGCCGATATTCTGTGAGAAGGACAATACGATATCACCTTTAACGTTATTCCACCTTGGAACGATTACCATATTATCCCACGCAAAACCGATCGACTTCCTTCACGACCCTTTCGATACACTTTCGAGCAGCTTCACTGGTACTTTTCCTCCCACGTTGGACGCACGACGTCGTCTAACGATCTCGCTGCCAGCTTTTCTTTCTCCCGGTCGTTCGCGCAAGGATATTGTGCATTTACACCGGCAGGGTATCCTTTATGGATTTTAGTTACGGTGATAACTTGCCACGATGATTTCATCGTGCTCTCCGCGAAACCTATCCAGTACTTGATCGTATTCACCCGATCCTTTCGGGGGAGGTTGACGGTTTTACGGGCAAACGTTTCGACTATGACTTCGTCGCAAATACTATGGCATTTTCATGCAGAAACTTTCATATAACATATATTAATTAAGTTTAACCCCTTAGCCTACAACTACGTGTGAGACTCGTAGCGTGGAGAATGGAATAAGAAATTTTGG
This sequence comes from Cerceris rybyensis, assembly GCA_910591515.1. Classification (NCBI taxonomy): domain Eukaryota; kingdom Metazoa; phylum Arthropoda; class Insecta; order Hymenoptera; family Crabronidae; genus Cerceris; species Cerceris rybyensis. The sequence continues at coordinate 17,201,770 of OU342790.1, forward strand.
AGTCTTCCAAAAACTATTAAATTGACAATATCAGCCGATCACGAAACGGTCCCATTATTTCTGTACTATTAATATCACGTTCAGTTATACGAAATATTAAAAATCTGTGAAACCTTTTGATTTCAGGAATTAATTGTGAGTCTTTGCGAGTCCCATTAGAAAAGAAATCGTAGGTTAAGGGGTTAATTAAAAACTAATATTACTAGAAAGCTATTTACATGTTCTCTTAGATCGAACCAGTGAGATTTCACTAGTTCAACCAGTGAATACAAATCTCACTGGCGAACCAGTGAAATTTGCGTCCGCTGCCGCAGCGCCATGCGCTGTGTTTTATTTTTGAATATGCTGACCAGTGAGATTCACTGGTAAACCAGTGAATTTTGATGGCCGCCGAGATCACTGGCGGAACCAGTGAGTGTCATTGGTAAACAAGTGAGTTTCCACTGGTTCGATCTAAGAGAGTGTTCTTTCTAAGGATTTCGTTCTGCGAGATAAGGACGTGTTCTGACAAAATTGCTCGTTCATTTACGATCGCAAATATGCAATTCTTTGGTCCGATTTTGTATAAAAGATACACCAAAGAGTATCGTACGAGTGTAGATAAAAATGACCTCACCCAATTTGAAAAATTCGCATGAAAAATTGTAGAAAAGGTTTAAAAACTGTAATTTACCATCGGTCACTAGCTCGATCGATTCATCGAAATGAGCTCTGATCGGAAGACTCGTTCGTAGCACTACTCGCCTCCCCGGAATCGTTGAACGCCATTGTAGCCTTCAGGTTCGAGGAATAGTTAGTTCCTCGAGCGTGTACGATTCTGTAAAGGGATAGAGGCAAGAACAAAGAGAATCAAGGGGCTGAAGAAAACAGGGTAGCGAAGATACGCGGTACAGCAGAAGATAGAAAAGAAAAGACCACGTACGAAGAGGACACTATGAAAAAGAAGAGAAAAAAGAAAAGGGTAATCGTGTACAGAGAGAGTAAGGGCGAAGAAGAGAAGAAAACGCATTTCAGTAACGAGTCGAGGCCCCACGAGGCTCGTTATCACCGTGGCAGCGCATAACCGGCGTTATAACCGCCGGAAAAGTAAGGCGCTACCACGGCGCAAAGTTATTGCGCAGTTAAGTGGATAACCTACGGTCTAAATTGCGGCGGGCAACAGGCCTGCATTTGAATAGTAGAACTAACGGATGGTGGCCTGTACCATCGAAACGACCCGGAGAGAACGTACCTGAAGAAAGAAAAGGAAAGAGAGGCAAAGAAAGAAAAAGATGGAGAAAGATAGAAACAGGTAATCCAGGGAGCAAGAGAGGGAACGAGATCGCTCGCAAAGGAGCTACTCCAATCGAGGAGCAGCCACGAGGAGGAGGAGGAGGAGCAGCAGAGGTAGGAGGAGACGCTTGGAGAAAGAGTTGTGAAACGAGTAAACGCGCCTAACCTACCCACGTAGGAGGCTGCTGTATCTATCTCTTTATTTCTTCTTACTCGTCAACTATCGACTATCTGGAAAAGCGACGTAAAACGACGTTGAAAATTCCCCACCATGTATATCCATCAATGAACTACCAACGAGAAGACACTTGAATCGAAGTTATTCAATACGAACTTACCCGATAAGAGAAACAACGTCCGTTTTCTGCACTAGCCTCTCCTTGGAATGTTACATTCGAAACAGGAGCTACTGTAGTAATGTCTACATCAAGAGATGGAAATCGTTGCGTGAAATCGTCGATCTTGTCGTTGGATCATTGGAGCAAACACCGAGTAGTAAAGTATAGTAAGAATATAACTTTGAATTCGATTACAAGCATTGGAAAAATAACGGCAACAAATGAACCAATGGAGGGAAGCGAGCTCGCAACGAACAGAAACGTCAATGGAGAAACATCGACACTCATCCAGATAACGCATTATCCGGTGGAACGAGGAAGGCCATTTATTTCCATGAGGTAACGAGGAGATAGATGACAGTTCAGGGAAGACAGCAGACCAAGTATATGGTACGTCACAGGATGAAATAAGAAGAGAGACGACGCTCATCTCTATCGGTCCTTACATTCCTTAGGGCGGACACCCGAGAATATCTTGACGCACGGTGATCGATCATCGTGACGTATCGTCGATCACGTGACGAACGATCTCGCGGCTTAGTCTGGGTTAGAGAGTGACCACGCGTGATCGGATACGACGTTAAATCGTTTCGAAGTCCGGGGGAAAAGATGGACCTCCTAGGATCGAGGGTACAACTTGGAGGAGGTAGAGAAAATGGACACGTTTCTTTTGATTCTAAGTTACGAAATTACGACAAAGAGTTTAGTCTTGTATGCTAAGAATGTAGCTGATAGAATTCATTAACACGCTTGTTAAGTTTTTTATAACACTAGGACAAATATTGAAACCAGAATTGTGGGAAATTTTTAGCGTCAGTTTACCTCGATTTCAACCTTTATCTGATCGTGGGTACAGGTTTTAGCAGTGTCATGTAGGATTGCTCAGTCGTGTTTAGTAAATGTCTGCGAGAAATGTCTCGATTGAAAAATTCTTTGTTCGATATGTCATGCGAAATGAATCGGGCAATGTTCATGGGTACGATGACACAGGTTTTCGTAATTATGTTTTTTTTGAAAGTAAAATCTTTTCATAATTCTCTGATTTTTATCCAGGAAGTAACGCTTATGCAATAATTCGCAGAAAAGATTTTACAATCATTCCAATATCTTACGATTCTCTCATCTCAGAAATCTTCAACTTCAACTTCCCACAATAGCTTCCACATTCTGTGTTTTATATTGTTCTGCTAGAACTATTCCTAGGCCTTAACACTTAGCTGACCACCGAGAAAAAAAGCAATATCGCACATATTTCAGCAGCAGAAAGGCGAATTCGTAAGGTACCAATGGGGAGATCTCCCCATTCAGTCAGTTAAATGTTAACCCCTTAGCCTACAGCAACGTGTGACTCTCGTGGTGCGGAAAATGAAATAGGAAATTTTTAAGTCTTTCAAAAACTATTACACTGAAAATATCAGCCAGGTGCAAAACTGTTTCATTGTTTCTATATCATTAATATTACTTTCTATAGCTTCCTTCATTATTAATATTACTTTCAATTATACAAAATATCAGAAATCAGTGAGAACTTTTGATTTCAGGAATTAATTTTGAACAACAGCACACCCAATGAGAAAATAAATCGATGGCCAAAGGATTAATATTTTCTATCGGTTTAAATCGGTTTAATTAATATTTTCTATCATCAAAGCTATCGTATATGAAGTGGAAAACATTTTCCAGAGATGACAGGATATTTGAACCTAACAATTGTAAGGACTCTTTAACTCCTTATCCATCACACTCTCCAGGTTTTATTTTAACACTTTAATGGCCACACGTCTACGCAATCAAATGTTGGCAGAGACCGGCAATATTTTTGAAGAATCAATTTTAAAAAAGTTTATTAAAATTAAGAGAAAAGTAAGAGAATAAAAATAAGATCAAAGACGTAGCTATAAACTACGAAGCCAATAGTAATATCCACACTTATTTACATTCGTCATTCATCACACAGAGAGTGTGATACTAGCCAACAATTTTCGGCGGTAGCATCACACATATGTTGTGTGAGCGGCCATTAACACTAAAACTACCGGCTTTATATCTACACATATTTAGATACACCGAATACGTGCTTTGGGAAAAGAGGAATCAAAACGTGAAGCGACGATTAATTAACTAATATATGTTTTATAAGATAGAAGTGGAATTTTTGCTTCATGGCTCTCCTATTAATTTAGGGAATTTTTAGAATAAATTGGAAACCGGTCATTTTGACCGGTTTGGTAGGTTTAGTGTTAAAGTGTTAATAAAATGTTACACCGATGGGACATATCGATGAGGAGATCCGCTAGGCGTAACCAAGACCATCAGGACATAAGAAAGGAGTGAAAATAGCGGGAGGGCAAGATCGAGATCCTGCAATAGATCACTGGATCAGATCCGCGATCAGTGGAACGACACTGCGGAGAGAAAGAGGAAGAAATGCCGGTGGAGAGAGAAAAGAGCGGGGAAAAGTTATTCTCGGAATGGTGTTGACACCTACATAACAATCCGACAAGCAACGATCTCGGTATAGTTAGTTGTGCAAACCCGGCCCACATCCGCATGGATCTGTCACGCGAAGCTCCGAAGAAATCGCAAACGTCGGGTTAAACCGATTTTCTCACGGCTAACCACTTTTCAGAACAGACCGATCAGAAAAATATATTTATCCTTATACGTTTCCATGAACTCGTGGAAGGTACGTGATTCGATGGAATTCAGATAATCGATTAGTTTGACGAAAGAAGTTAGAAGGAACGAATCAAAGATGGAAAAAAAAGTGAAAATAGATTTTCTACATTTAGTCGGATGGAGACGTTTAAATTGCTGCTTCAAATCCAGTACAAATTACTTCTTTAGATCTTTCTTGGTTATAATTGTAGTTAATTAAGAATTTTTATAATTACTTTTTCTTGATTTACGTAATTGTCTTTCCGTCGAATTTGTACATTGTAATTTTAATGAAACAGAATAATAAATTCTTCATCCTTACACACTTGTTACAATTCAATTTCCTGTTTTCCACTTTCGAAATTTCTCTTCCCAAAGTTCAAATATTCCTTTAAGAATTTCTTAGAAATTTCATATTCAATGTTGCAAACGATACTTTGAAAATGCAAGAAATTTATAGCAAGCTCTTGAGTGTCCCACAGAGAATTTCATATACCATTATTCGATCCCGATTTTCGAAGTATACGAGCACCTTTCGGAATAGTTGTTCCTCCTAGAATAACTTGGACACCCACGTAAGAGTCGGGCAGACGACAATCTTGTTCGTTTCGTTGCGCAAACACGGCCCACATGTCTCGCGGATTTGTCACGCGACATCCTAGAAGCTTCGAAACGGCTGAAGTCCGTGAAAATTCCAAACGTTGCTTCCCTCTCTCTCTCTCTCTCTCTCTCTCTCTCTCTGTTTCTCTCTCTCTGTGCACGATAGATGCGAGTTTTGAGATATCTCGTTTCACACACATGCCGTTTCGAATTCACGCGTGACCCTTTCGCAAAGTTCACACTCTTTAACACGTCGAATGCCAAAGTGAAATTTTCACTGCACGGAACTGCATCGTGATGAAATATTACACAACACAATTGAACGTTGGTTATGATTAATGTATTTATTGTGCTACCGGGTATCCGTGACCTTCGCTGCGTAGGAGGGAATCATTAATCTGTACTACTGACGTCTGATTATTTATAAAATCCTATATTTCACTGTGTAAACAGCTTTTTGTTTCCCTTCACGGGGCCCGTCCTTTCATTTTTCGTAATCTATATTCTGTTTTCTGCAATTTCAGTCTCCAATGTGACGTTATAATGAATTTATGGCCGTATAAATTTATGCAGTAGAATTAATTATATTCCAATAAGCATTAAGTGAGACGAGGATAATTGTTCAGTTGAATATGGATCAAGCCTTTTTTACTATGATGATGCAAATTTTTTGTTGCAATACATCTTGTCCAACATCTCGTTGTCAATGTATTTATTGAAATAAAAATATCTACTTCCTAAAGGATAAATTTTTCATTTAATTCCACTACCTAACCATTAAATCTCTTTAAACTATTATTTAAAAATTACAAGTGATTTAGTAAACTTCGTTCAGCGCCGATCGGGGGACTACTCAACGTGTCTGGCTATAATTGCGCTGAATGCGCATTCTACTTACTTCATTCTTCTATAATAGCTACAGGCTCATCTAATTTTCACAATTCCAGAAATAATTCTTACAAAGTTTACTAAAAAATAATAAATCATAGCTCCAAATCAAAGTTTCTCCTAGAGGTCATAAAAAAAAAACCATGTATCGTGTGATTTTCGACAAAAGACCACTTAACAATGTGTCCCTCAATGTACTCGAAACGAAAAGAAAATGAAACGATTGAGATTAAGTGTTCCAAAATCAACGTCCTCAACGTAGCCTCGTTAATTATAGACAGCTGTTTATTCCCATATGCTATTACCTACGAGTGTTTTTGTTTAGCTTGTATGTTTTATTGAAATTATGGAGAACATTTTGACCACACAGGATCGGTTGGTAGATCTTGGCGCTCCTTCGGGCATAATATTGCTTAATATCCGCGTTTGATGCGTTATTACGGCAGTTAATAACAATGCGTGATGCAGCACTATCAAACGTGAGCTTGAATTTCATTTCGAGCGAGACATGCCGATGTTCCGTAGAACGACGTTCTAATTACCTGGTACTTTGGCGAACATGAAGTATCACGCGGATGTGGTACGTTTTGGATCACGCGTGAAACGAGATGAAGAGTCTTTTATTTGATTTAATTTCAATCTGGATTTAACACGCACACTTGGGTTATTATATATTTTATAGTTTTATAAAACTGTATAACACGTTGACGTGTACATGTTTATAGCAAGCATAGATGAATTAACTCCTTGGCTTATGATTTCTTTTATGACCGAACATAGAGTAACAAAGAATTAATTGTTAGAGTAATAATCAATCAGTGATTTCCAATATACCGGTATAAGTTAGCAGAATATTAATAGTATCGAATTAATTTGAACCTTTTCCTGACATACTGGTGTAGTATCGTAATTTTTTAACAATAGGGAATAGCTTTTAGTTAGTGAGTGTGGATTGATTTTGTGTATGTGAGAGTGAATGTTTAAAATACGTAATTTGGAAGACGACGAATTCGAGAGTTAAAGTGAATGTTTAGTCTGTGGATAAGGAGAAAATGAGTGAGTGCAATAGAGAATGCAAGCTGTGAGAAAGAGTATCGAGGGTGGATGCGAGTGTGATTTTTTGGGAGAGTTAGTTGAGACAGTTGAGACTTGGAGTTCGTTGCGAGGAGAGATGTAGTGGCGATATATACAGAGTATAGTGGAGATTATTAGGAATTACAGTTATTAGAGTTATTTATTTTAGTGAGTGTTTCTATTTTATTATTTCAATATTTAGGCTATGATATTGTTAGTTAGTTTAAGATGCATATATAATTGTTAGAGAAAAGTATATAGAATAAATATATATAGATAGAAATAGAGGATATTCTAAATTGGTATTTTCAATTTAACAGTTTTTCCATAACTTAACACTTTATCGACCGGTATTTTTTTTACATCCTACTCACTTCTGACCGATCACTTGACCGCAAATACTTTCCTGATACCGATATCTCTTCGAAAACTTATAAATTCTCGTCATAGAATCCTTGGCACAGTTAACCTCAATGATAAACAATAATTTATTAATCCCTATGGTAACTGATTAATTAGTTAAAACTCTAAAAGCGTTGGGCCTGAAAAGCCTATTAATAGGCTACCGGTTAATAAAGTGTTAAGAATTTTCTATTTCACTCACCGCATCACGTGTGCCACACGTCATTGTAAGGCAAGGGGTTAATAGATACTTACTACACATGTGCAAGAATGAATAAAAAATAATAAATTTGCAACGTTAAGTTTCTGATATGTCTTCAGATTGCAAACTTGATATAGAGTATATTTAATGTAAAGAAGTTTTATGGTAAGTAATGGAGAAATTTATCATGAAAATTAATGATAACAATTATTCATGATATGGCAAGATGTACGATATTTTAATCTATAATAAATTTTTTTAATTATAGGTATATCTACATTTTCCGGTAATTTATATGCCTATCGAACTGAAGAACGACACGTTATATTATTTCGCTTTGCATCCAATTTATATACACGCAAATTGTGTAGCTTCCAGTTATTTTCGTCCATATCTTTTACATGTGTCAGCCATTTCCTCTTCGCCTTTCTGGCAATCTAATGATTTAATTTCCATGTCACAGTCGCCCCTTTTCGTTTTGCGTTTCGTGATTCTTTCCTCTCTCTAAAGTGTACTGCATGATAAGAACATCCGTTCGGATTTAATGGACGTCATCTATCATTTCTCGTTCACCTTGAAACGTAATTGAATGGCAACGAACGAAACTTAACCGAGAAACATTACTATCAATTTCGAGATATTAAGTTACTGCTGTCACTGTTTGCATTACGAAATCTCCAAGAACTTCATTATCTCCAATCATCAATTCAAATTCCATAAATAAGCATTACAGATTCTGTGCTCAAAGTTGAAAATATTCGTAAAATAATTTCCAAACTAGATAAATTAGAAAAATAACAAGATATTGTCAACTTCCTAACTCGTAAACTATTCTCCATAGTTTGTTAATTATTAATAAATAAATGTCTCATTCAAATTCCTAATAAATCGGGAAAAACAAATCTCTAACGAGCAAGAGGTAATTGAGAATTTGTTCCATATGACGTTCACCTAAGAAAAATCACAGAAATATCACAGTAAGGTAAGATAGCATCTTGCGGCTCACTTTACAGCAGCAAAAAGAATCACGAGAGTAATGTACACGTCCTACAAGTACACCAATCGTAACAAAAAAACATTCCGTATCATCTGCTCCTAACTTTGTTTCAACTTCGATTAAATGCGTTCCACCGGCATTATCCAATTAAAGGAAAATCCCGGATCGACTTAAAATTGCTCCGTTATCAAGCTGCAAAAGAAACTCTCGGCAGAACGTGCAACCAGCAAAAGCCTTAATGCTTTCTCGTGGCCTGTGTAATGATCGGACCTCGGAAAACCTCGCGTGAGCGGATTGATAGAAGTTCATTGCATCATTACGCGTGAAACCGTGCATTAAAGTGCAGGTAGCGGCTGGATGCAACTTGCAGGAACATTCGACGTATGTACATGCATTCCATGGAATGTAGTTGCTTCTTTTACCTTTTTTTCCGTTTTTCTTATCTTTACGATTACATTCAGTTTTGACGATTCAATAAATTTCGATTATTGGCATACCAACGTGACCGTGGAAAATATCTTAATCCGTTCCACCCTGTTAGGATGACATTCCATCGGGATTTTACTCGAAGGAGATACATAGAAAATCGAGACTTGAAGATAGGATATATAAAGAAATAAGTGAAGTACACGAGTGTAAAAGGGCTATAGAGAAGGACGAAGAGCAAAATTACTGATAGCAAAGGATGGAATAACATAACGATGATGATTTATATGAACGAAAGTCTTATTTTTCCTACGAAGTCACTAACGGAAATACTATTAACCTGATGTGTTCTCTCTGCTTGGAAAATGTTGCATCGAATGTAAATGTATACAATGTATATGTAAAATCATCAAGTATGTATATATAAAAACACTTAGACATTTTCCTTGGAAGGTTTACACCGGAGGATAGTGTCAATAAATAAAAGAAAATGAAAATGAATTAATCGTTCCAGCAACATCATCAAGATTTCTTTACGTCTCATTGAATCAAGCAACGTTTCATTAATAATAGCTATTCCTATTTTAGTTCTTCCTTATCGTGCTAAATACGGGAAAAATCTGACGAAGGTTAAAAAAATGATGTTCGCGTGAGGGAATTAATAGAAATCTATAGTTCCATTAGGCGTGACAGCTTTCCATTAAGTTTCTGGATGCACCTGCTAAGATAGGAAGCCACGGTAATGCATTCGTTATGAACGACATGTGGTGGCCAGTATCACGTGTATTGGCATCGAAACATGGCCACAGTTTCACGACAAAATCGACCGAGACTTCCTATACTAAATAAACTATTATACATCCAATGATATACCTCGTATTCCTTCACATTCTTTCGTGTCGTTACCGCTGTATCGGGATAACCTCGACGTATAACTTATTACACGTTAGGAAAACTTTTGCGTTTGTTACTCGCTGATTTTACAAGACTATAAAGTCAAAGGAGTTTCAACGAATTTTCCTACATTCTATGGGAGTGGTACGAAGCGTTTTGTTGTTTCTCTGTGTACGTCGAAAGGTATGCGCGAATACCGTGGTTGGATGGTTGTATGGTGTTTGCCATTTGTATTCGTTCCACGAAATTGGAAGAATAAAGACACACTTGAATTCCTTTTCGTTAAGTTTCTCATGTACTTTTAATTCAATGCCGTATTCTAGCGATATTTCAATCAGTCGGATATACATTCATGATTCTATGGAAATGTGAAATTTTTTGCGGATTTACACTGTGAGATTTACTTATTACATAAAATTGTATTTCTTGGAAATTAATTTACTACCACGATGAAGCATGTGGAATATGTTTTTGTGAGAATAGAAGTTTATTGGAAATAATTCAAATAGGATTGGGAGACTTAAAAAAATCATTTCGTAGAAGTATCGTCTATAATTGCGAAATAAGTATAATTGTAATGGCAAATGATCGATGCCACTCGTGACGCGATAAATGGAATGGTCAATTTTGAAGTGTTCTAAAAATTATTAAATTACAAAAATCAGTGGGTCACAGTAAAATAAAATTAAGTTCATATTATTCAATATCACGTTAAGTCATCTGCTATATCCGAAATTAGGGATGGATTGTTATTTCAGCAATTAATTCAGAGTTACTGCATACGTAGCCACGAAAGAAGTGGTACGACAAGGGGTTAGATATATGCTTAATTCAATTTGCGAATATCGTGCGAAATATTATACAGGCATTACCGTATGATTATCTTTGTATAAAATGTCGGAGAAGAAAAATGGCACAATCGAGCATCGTCGGGTAGTGGCTAATGAAGCTTCTTATAAATCTAGCCAGTTGTAATCTGTCTTGCACGGATTATGACAGGATAATAATTACGAAGCAGCTACCGACACTGACGCAAAGAACAGAGGAGGAAAACGAAAGAGAACGCTTCGTGTAAATTGATAGAAGTTCATTACGTCATTACACGTGAAACTGTTTACCGCGGTTAACCAAGTGTTGCAGTGAGGTGCACTTAAAATGCAACGTAAGCCTGAGTTTCAACGACACCGTGTGCACTTTATTCATATATCCACAACACGAAGGATAACGTACAATTGCAAATATTTTACTTCGTGCATTTAACGAAAGAAACGTACCACGTAAAAGTATTTAGCAATGCAGTAACATTTCGGGACACTTTGTCGGACACATTGCAAATCCACGCTGAATATATATTACACCGAGTTCTTTAACTTCATAAAAGTAGTTACCGTGTTTGAACTCCTTTCCTTTTGCATTTTACAACTTTAACATTAGAACAACGAAGCAAGTCAAAATGACTTGTTCACATTTTTTTCCAAAAATTACCTTAGTCTACAGGAGAGTCCTATACTAGAAATTCTAAGTTGATCTTAAAAAACACAGATTACCAAACCGATCATATTTTCCACCCCTTGATTCCTCTTCTCCCAAAGTACTTATTTAGTATATTTAAATGTAATAAATATAACGTCGCTCTTTCTAGTGTTAACTGCCATGAACATTTTGTCTGACAATTTGCAATTTTAAAAGAAAAAAAAAAATTGTTAACGTCCCGAAGTAATAATTGAAACTTTATAATTTTCCTATAATATACTTATCAATGAAAATATCTCCCAGAGATAATTGCAAGTATCCCAGAATATTTAAATACAATAAACCCCCTTTTCACTGATTCCAAGTGTTTCTTGTCCCTTGCTTAAGAATTAGATCTACATAAAAGTGAACCACTGCGAATCCTAACACCCGTAACACAAGAATCGAGGAGGAAGTATCGGAGACCTCACGCACGCAAATTGATAGAAGTTCATTACGTCATTACCCGCGAAGCTGTTTACGTCCGAGTGCATCAAGGCGCAATATGCAGTTGTGTTGGAATAATAGGGATGCCCGTGTACGTCCCCCGTGGATCTGGAATGACGTGCATCCATCGGCCAATTTGAACGTGTCGAAACGTTTCGACGTCGTTCATTAACTTAGTACGTGGTGTGCAGCATGCAGAACCGATAGCAAAGATAGAAAGAGAGAGACAGAATAGTAGTGCTGTACGCGATATGCATCGTGCATCGAAATCGCAACCGTTTACTGAGATTCCATCAATAATTGCACGTTGCAAAGCGTAGGGTGGAGTCAGGATGGTTTTTCGTGATCAGGGTCACCAGAGAATAAGAATTTTTACAATATGCAGCGTAGAACGACACGATTTTGTTTAGTAAATTCAATGGAATTTTCTTCCTTGACGTCTTAGTGACTTCGTTCCAGGAAATATATTTTTATTAAAATTCGTATCATGGGGGTTACCGGTATCCAATGATATTAAATTCAATGTAATTTCATGTAACTTTGAAATTACAATATTTATGAATTTTCGGACATATTGTATATTTAAATATTGACATTAAAAAGATAAATCTGTCGAATATTTATCTATCTGTATATTTAAAGTTTCTGCTTTATAAAGGTGTGAGTTTAATAGAAAAAGTTCCAGTTCATTTGAAATGATGAAACTAGTGAAATACCGATGACGTTCAACGTGTTAACGTTGGAAAGTAATGAGACATAGTTTGTAACTGTAATTTGTATTCATTTAGATATGTCATGCGTTAAAAAGCAAAATGTATCTATGGGAGAATTATTAGGAATGTCAAATTCCAACGCTATGGATTGCATTACTTTGATAGTTTATAGCTTACTTTGCTACTATAACTACTTTAGTAATATCACTCACTGTGCAATTATTCGAAAGTAGAATTTTTCTTCCGAATGAATGGGTTACTTGCAAAATGTGTGTGCTACATGCGATGACGAATAGTGGTATCCGGCAACATCGCAAAAGAAAAATGGGGTGTGTCATTCCTGGATTAATATCTTTATTGGAAAATGGAGTTTACATCACGATCGTCACGGTCGAATTGATTTGGCTCGCTCGCATAGAAGTTTTAGTTATACCGACGGTATTTTTTCAGTGAAAGGAAGAAAATGCTAGCAAACCCTTGGCCAATCGCATCGAATCGTCTTATCGTCTCGTAAAAACACGACCAACGATTCTCTCGATAGGTGTACACGCTTCGCTGCAGCTACTACGACGTGCCGGCAAAAAAAGTTAACACACCGGTAAATCTTTCCAAGGAAATATCTTGGTTTTGAAATCTACGCTTACTGAAAACTTTATTACAACCGATCGCATAATTACGCTGAGTAGTACGCAAATGTTACGGGTGTACGAGCCAACTCGTTGTTTACTGAAACTTTGTTCATTTATTGCTCACACTTTGAACGATGGAAATAAAATACCATCAGAGAGGAGAAAAAAAAGTCATCGACAATTCTGAAATATTCCAACTGCGAGAAGACTCGCCAGTCGCCCCATCAAAATGCATCTCGTACTTTATCTTCGCGAGTGATAAGATCTTATCGCCAGGTACGTTCAACTGCACGCCAGTTTCTGCAGTATTTGCCGGACAAGTAGTATGAGCTTCCTTGAGGCGTTATTAACGACATTAATTTCACCGTCGTTTGCACACGATACGTCCTCTCTCGTTAAAAAAATAATGACGCAAAATTAAATTAAAATGAATTTATGCAATGCAGGATGCAAAGAAATAATTTGCAACTCCATTTAACAGTAGAACTAACAAGCAAGTCAGAATGATTAGTTTCTAATTTTTTCCAAAAGTTCTCCAAGTTTATAGGGGAGTCCTAGATCAGATATTTTACCTTGATCTCATAAAATACAGATCATCGACTCGATCATCTTTACACCCTTCTTTTTCTAAGGTACTTATTTAACACTAGATGTACCAAAGTGGTCAAAATGTTCCTGAAATTTCTAACGCAATTTCTGTTTCAATTTTCAACGTCTATCCGAAGGCAGTAAGCGATTGAATCGATCAAATTTTTTGCCCCCCTTGATTTATTCCATTCGATTAGATTTAGTTCGCAACTTTAAATGTATTGAAATATAGTAGATTTAAAGCCGGCAGTTCTAGTATTAAGCATCTGTAAATAAAAAAAATCTTGCTTCACCTAAAAGAAACTAACAATGTTAAAAAAAGTCGTCTCTGTATCACAATCCACTCGCTAAGCCTCCCCTTCGCGGAACCATTTTGTTGTTCCAAGTCTCTCGAAACCTCACAAGAGTTCAATTGCGAATCACAGATACTTTAATCGCTCAAAGGAGCGTTTATCCATACCAGAAGGAATTCGCAAGAGCCAAGAAATCACGAGGTTCAAATCGATCGAATCGAAGTCGGCGAGCCAGTGCCGAAGAAAGTCCTCTCGGCGAAATACCAACCGGCAGCGCCCAGCCCCCGCCTGTCACGATTGCTCCCGAATCGGTTCGATTAATCGCGTCAAACGACAACGATCGATAATTGCCGTTACCTAATCGTGCCACAATGAGGTACCAAGCAGCACGGGCAATGATTATGACACGACCTAACCCCTACCGGCTGACCAGGCCACGATCGTTCGGCCTCATGCTGGGCCCACTCCTTATTTACCTCGACCGCACTCGCGGTGAGGCAACGACGCACCACACGGAAACCGCTGGCCTTATCTCCATCAATAAGTACCTGTCGGGTGCACGAGCGACCGTGTATTACCTTCGTGAACACCGGTGAGCGCCTATTTCATCTCCATTCATAGGGTGACCTGAATAACCGCGTTGCCGATTAACCTGACCGCGAGTTTCGTCGGCGAAAGATGATTTCTCGTATGATGGAACAACGGATGTTACGAAATTGAGATTTGGGGTAATGATTTTTGACGAAGATTCTGAGATGAATGTTTCATAGATTTAGGTCTTTGATTTTCAGAATTGAAGTGAGTGGAGATGGATGGAAGAGTTTTTGGGTTTGGTAGATGAATTGATATTTTGATTTTTTGATGTTGAATAATTGGGATTAAGTAATTGTAGTAATTTGGTTATTTGAAATTGTTCTTGACGCGATTGATTTCTCAAAGTAATTAAATATTGGAATAAATTACTTTGTTGGATGGTCGATTAAATACTTCTGAATTTTAAAGAAATTAACCCTTTGCGGACGGAGGCATTTTTGAATATCGAGAAACAATCAATTATTTAGCGATGAAAAAACACTTTTTCATCGGAAAGACAGTCTGTTAATGTATACAAGTTGAAATTTACTCTTTGTAAAATAATATTTTAACGATTATATTTTAATTTTTCAACTCTAACCGTTTATATATGCACCGACAAACTATAACCAATTTTTTTCTCAGGGCGGATATATTCGCCCGTCGTCCGCAAAGGGTTAACACTATATCTATTTACTAAGACGGTCGAAATGACTCGTTCCTAATTTTTTCTAAAATCTTTTCAAGATTATAGGAGAGCCATAGAGTAGTTATTGTACGTCCATCTTATAGAATATGAATTACTGAATTAACCATCTTCTCCATCTTTCGACTCCTCGTTTTCCAAAGTATTTATTTAACATATTGAAGTATAATAGATGTGACGCCGGTAGTTCTAGTGCTAAGACTGAAGTAAAGTATAGAGAAAAGATTTTTGTGAAATAAAATATACTCTACACCCAAGAAATTAAAATAATAACTCGACACAGAAGGAATGATATAAAAAATCTAAAGGGTAATTGGTTTCGGTAAGATCACCAAAAGCAACAAAGAATACGCTCCCTCGACTAGCATTCTTGAAAGAATTTCTGCTATTTCCCGGCAATATTCTAATTTCACGTTTCAGTAACGTACTTAATCATAACCAATTGGCGACCACGCTAACCCTAACGAGTAATCGTTCACGCTCCATCCTGGAAAGCGTAAAATTGCCGTACATTTAAGAGAATTCAAAAGACCGATCTATCCAGGATCGTTCGGACCACGAACCTTGGGAATTCCCTTTTTAATTTTTCTCCAATAACACACGATCGGGACGGGCTCGCGAAAGGCGTGCAACACAAAGTAGATACGCCGGTTGATCTGTGGTAATCCTAACGATTAAACTCCTCTTACCGTAATGGAGAAGGCAATAGCCGACGGAATGGCGATACCGAGCGTGCAGACCGCCATGAACTTACATTGTGCTTTGTAATTGTTGCAAATTGAACGGCTCGATAGGACCGATATATACTCGACCGTCGATGAATACCTCTATTTTCCTAACGTTCGTTCAACTTCGTGATTCTGCAGGTTTTTTCAATACCTGCGCTAATTTGAAGCCACATTTCCTAACTCTTCTCACTATTCTTTTTTTTTTTCCTGAACAGTAAATTTCATTAATGACTATTTTTGAATAGACGAAAGAGCACTTGAGTTAAGAACCGTTTAGAATAATTAAATTGCAAATTGCGCATACTTGATTTCTCTCTGTTATTCACCCTCTCTTGGTTATTCAGCAAAAAGATTGTACAAAAGTGGAACGATTCTTTTTAAAGTTGTTTTTTCTGTGAGATGTATCAAGGACGACCTTCCAGGAATACCATTCGTTACATGATGACTCCACTACCAGTGGAACGAAATGCTGATTTTACGGTCGGAGCTGAGGAAGAATAGCCGAAACGTGATAAAACCCGGATATACTTGAATCGATGATTTCTATCGCGTGAAATCGGACGTCGTAAGATACGGAGCAAGAAGCGACCGGATGCTTTTTAAGAGGGAACGTTTTCATGGAAAAACGGATTGCCTTAGCATCCTTGAAAGAATCGACGATAAAATCGTAACCGTTCTGATGCATCGTTTCAACAGACGTCAAAGAGGGCTATTTTTCTCCGTATCTTTTATAGCTTTTCGGTTCCTCGAGTTGTAATTACAGCTGTATTTTCTTGTATGATATCGATTCGTGAAACAACGTTATGCAAGAGGTATCGAAGTTAAGTATCGTGCTATCGTGCTAGTAAGTAAAAAGTCACCGAGTATCTGGACTGCATGAATGAACGTTTACTCTTTGAAGGACTATACAGGCTCTTAGAAAGGTCGGGTCTTGATAATACACGAGCTATTTCTGGATAAAGACACTCCCTTCGTCGGTGCACCGTTATAAATCAGGGTCAATGCAATTATTTCCGCAATTAAAGACAATTATCGTTATAGCCTGATCGTTCTCGATCTTCGAGGGGGGCCGAGAATGCGCCTGAAGCTAGTCGAATGGTATATCTTCATTGCTGTCATGGACAAGGTTCCTTTCTTTCTGCTCGTGAAAATATGCTAGGCAGATATCAATGTGTTTGTTCAAGAAACGGGAGAGAGAACACTTTATTAATGCGTCGACTGCTACGACAGCCACGTGCACCGGACACGATTGATTTGCCTAACAATGAAAATTGTTCACTAATGTTAGCTACACCGATTCATGTGAAACTATTGCTATGAAATCTTTTTTCATATTTAGCAAATCTTTCAATCAGGAACTAATGGCAGACAACTTGTTAATCAATGCTACGACTATCAGTCAATAAGAGAAGTATCGATAAAGATGTGTCAAAGACCTCAAGTACGGGACATGACATTTCTCTACTAAATCCATCATAAAATTACCAGAGTAAGTTCAAAAATACACCGCAGAACAAGTACTTATCCCATTATATTGTAGGATCGTAAAAAAGAAACGAGAGGCGCGCGGCAACCCATCCAAGGCAGCAACTCGGCCAGAGTAGCTTAACGTCGACGATCGCCTGAGTCGGCGCAGAACCACTTCGCCAGCGACCTCTCCTCGATGACAATTTCTTTTCACGTCCTTTTCTCCTAAGTTCTTTTATAGGAGGGCTTCTCCGCTCCGATCCCACAATATACGTTCAAATTAATGTACAACGTTCGTCAACAAATTGCTGTCAACTCTCAGGAAAATGTGAAATTAATTCAAAAGCCACAGGAAGTGTTCTACGTTCACCGTAATGTCACAGTAGCCCTAAAATTTAAATAACGGTCAGACCATATCCTCAGGAAAAAGGCCCAGATACATGATACGTCTCCCGGAAGTCGTAATTGCTTACAGAGGTATCTTAATTCGCCATTTAAAGCGATCTGCATATTTTACCCATAGACAATCCCATTGCACGGTACCCTCGTTTCTCGATACTGAAAAACGTTTCTCGCATAATCCCGTGTCTGGTCAGAGAGCCACCCTCCGTCTCTCCCGGATTTGCAACATCCTATTCGTCTATCGTTTCTCTTTGGCCGTCGCATATCGAGCTCTTCGCGGCAGCATGGATCCTGGCATACGGCCTGGAATATTTATGGTATTACTTGGCGAAGCTTGAATAGCAAAGCCGCGGTATGTCCTACAAGTTATCGGAGAGTTTGCTTCTTGGGTGGCTTCTCGGCTCCCCAGGGGGTGCCTCGATCCTTTTTTCTCTCCTTGCCTCCCTCTACACCTATCTTCACTGAGCTCCGCTTCTTCTTCAGTTCTCTTTCTTTCTCCTCGGCTGCTACAGACAACGTAACGTATTCTAATGGAATTACCTGCCTATTACCACGTACTGTAACCGAGGTATTCCTCATCACCGTGAACACCTTTCTACCGTCGCTTCCGACGAAGCTTTACTTGTTTTACTCCAACAGCTGATAGTAGTTTCGTATAAGTGATTTCATACCATGGTGAATTCCTCGGTAGAATGTTCCAAAGGGAGAGCCGTGATTGGCAATGTGGCACTACCTTGCGTGCAATTAATTAGTGGAGAAATTTGGAGCTTTGATTTTTTCAGGAATAAAGTGTGTGCTCGAGAGTGGCGATTTTCGGTGGTGCAATTGTAAATTTGGCATAAATTGTCAAATGACTGGCAAAGATGGAAAAGTATTTTCATCATATAAAAATAGTTTGTAGAATAATGTGGTATTAACACTTTACTGACCGGTAGCCGATTAATCGGCTTTTCCGGCCCTACACATTTGGACTTTTAACTTATTAATTGGTTGCTACGGCAATTAATAAATTATTATTTATCATTGCGGTTAACTCTGCGAAAGACTCAGTGAAGAAACTTTGTAATTTTCGAAGAGATATCGGTATCAGGGAAATATTTGCGGGCAAGTGACCAATCAGAAGTGGATAGGATGATAAAAAAATACCGGTCGGTAAAGTGTTAAAATTCTATTTTTAGTTGACTTTAAAGAATATGTTAGACATTCTGGTAAATCTTTAAAGACTTCGATCCATAAATTCCCCTTGCGCAAATTAGTATCTCGGTGCATGGCGAAAAAGAGGGAAGGATATTAATACGCAAAAAGAGAAACCAAAAAGTGTACAACGGGGATACCCTGAAAACGCTCGGCAAAGGGGCAAAACGTTTTCGATTCAGCCTTTAACTTATAACCCGCGAGTGATGCGCTGATATTGTAAGACTTCAATCACCCGCCGTCATGAAAAAAGCACTCCGGCTTTGCCGGCAGAAAATAAGCCTGAACACAGGCTTACCAAGGCGGCCCTTTTTCCCTCGGAACTCGTATAATCGAAGCGCGATTCATAATTCCCATCCTCCGGCCACTCATAGCTTCTCCGAGCTAATTAACCCTTAAATGCGCCGTGCTTCTCATCGGGGGATATAGTGCCGGTAATATATCGATGAGATCCACGACATGACGAACAGGTTTCCGAGGAACGTCGGCGATCGTTGGTGCTGAGAAAAAAGCCCACGTCCTCCTCTTGCCAGTCGCTAGTTTGCGATGACTGATGCTTACGAGAGCCACCATTTTGTTATCTGATATTTCTCCAATACGATGCACCAGATTCTTGCAACGTTGCTTTGAATCAATGTTCCAATAAACACTACTGATTAGATACTAACAGAAAAGTATGCCATTCATGAAGAAGGAAATATGGATTACGATATATCTTAGGGAAGAGACGTCACTTACAAAGAATTATCTCTACAATGTCAATCTTACGCATCGTTCATGCAAGAACGATCAGAGTTTCTGCACCGTTGCATCGATCCACGGTATCATAATTAAGTTCCCGCTGAATATTAACGGGGCGAGGATAAAGGGGGATTATGAAACACCGTACGTTTAATGTCAACGATCCTTTCCTCTCTAATCCTCCGAGAGAGGCTCCACGATCGGAGAACAGCAACAGAGAGGCCCCGAGGGCTTTCGATTTAATCTTCGAAGGTGAAAAAAAAGGTTACACGGCCTCGACCAAACGCATCTGCCTCTGATAAATCCAATCAGATCGGCTGTCGACACAGAGATCCTTGGCTTCTCCTTCACGAGAGTCTCCACTGTCTCTTCCTCTCCTTGTGGCGTCTCTTCTCTTCGATCCTCTCCCTCTTCTTCTCGCGATGGCAGCCTCTTGCTCGTTCTAGTCTCGGTGTAAACTAGTTTTGTGAGAGGGATAAAAAGAACGAGTGCATCCTCGAGTGATCACATAATCGTGCGTTCACCTCGAGCGGGCCTACGCGATCCTCTCTTCCTCTTCGTCTCTTTCCTTTCCTTCCTCTTCCTCTTCGTCTACTCCCTACCGTCGATTTTGACTTCATCGTCGTTCTTTTTCTGCTTGCTTTTCATACGCCTATCTTCTCGTTCACTTTTTCCTTTTTCACGCTCAAACACTACTTCTTCCTCATCCTAGGCAAGACTTTTCTTTGCAATCCTTACGTTTTTGTCGTCTGCACGTCATTTTCAGTTGGATCATCCTCGAACTTTTTTCTTCCGTTCCATCTACGTTCATAGCAACCCCACGTATTCCTTTCATCCTCTTTCTTCTTGGATTTTGCACCGGCAATCTTCCTTGGAAAGATCTTTCGATGTCCAGGGTCGATCGATCGAGTCATCTCGCGTAAATCCCACCGCGACTGTGCTTCCTCGACGAGCCGACGATGGCAGATCGATTGTTATCATGGGAGATCGAAGAAACGACGAGGAGATACACAGACCGTGGAACATTTTTTGCTATTCAATGAAGCCTCTTGTTGGAGGTTAGATGACAGGACAATTAGAACGGTGATCAGTAGGAAAAATGTAATGTCGAAGAATTTAATGGTCGTCTCGGTGCTGAGATGGCGATGAGGTACCGTTGTCAGTACTGTTCACCATTAATTTATCGTTGACAGAAAAGGATGTTAGTTGTATTCAATATCTTCATTCCTTTTTTTTTAACGTAGCAACATTATAGTTGCGTAATGGATAAAAGTTGGAGCTCGAAACGAGCGGTAATTTTTGCTCTTAACCGATACTTGCGAATCATCCATCAGGAATTGCTGACGAGCATCTTAATACGAAACGAAGCAGCCCATCGTTACACTTTAATGACACCAACAAAGGGAGACCAAGAGGCGGAAAGAAGCATTATCCCTAAGAATCGATTAGATTTCCTCCAACAATCTCGTCGATCTGATCCGCTCAAATCAACTTGAAAATTCATTCAGTCAATTTCACATCATTCCTCATCCTCTTCCAATTCTTGTCTACCATCCAGTGTAACATTTTCGCATTGCCTCGTTGAAGCTCTGATAATTGCATTCCTTCTGGGCATATAATGCAGTATGAGTCACGAATTTCGATTAAAATCATTTGCGATTAGAAGAAAGGCGCCGAATCATAAGAAAAATTGAAAGGAAAGAAACGAATCGCGGGATGCCGTGTGGCGGGCACGGCCAAACATGAATGGACGATCTAATTTATCGATTCGATCGAACCGGTCCGGGAGCAGATGCAACGGCCTCGAGTCCTCGAAAGGATCGGAAGAGCGACTTCCCTCGCCCACGGCGGTTGTGCGCTGCCAACGGGACAAAGAAGAGATACGCGAGTGCCGATAAAACGATCGAGGACAGCACGGGAGAATTGATCCTGCCACGCTAGACGTTACCACCGACTGCAACTTAAGGATTCCAGCTTTTCTCATTTTTCATCTCGACGCTCTCTCTATCTCTTTTACTCTTTTTTATTTCTTTCGTATTCCCGCCGTTCTGTCTCGCCCACGTGTCCGCGCGTTTGAAATTACGCTGGTGATTAATTCTCCGTACGGCGCATTTAACTATTAAACTGGTGATATTTTTGATATTTTTCATATTTTGCGCGTTAACCCTTTGCGGACTAGGGACTCATATGTGGAGCTTGCGAAAAAATTCAATTAGAATCTATTGTCGCATGTGTGCGCGATTGAAATATAGCCGATGGTATATGATTATACAAATAGTAGTTTATAATTACTGCATATTAATATTCTAACTTTTTACTTGAATAGCGACTTTGGATTGCCAAATAAATGATTATTTCTCAGTACACAAAAATATCTCTGTTCGCAAATGATTAACTCCTTGTACTATGGTTTTCTTTGTAACTTCATCGGCAATAATTCAGAATAAAATTGATGGGATAAAAATTGATCTGCAATTTTTTAGTTATTAATTTAACGTTATATTAACATTGTAGGAGTAATTTTACCGTCTTGTGTTTCCAATTGATTTCGCAAAAGTTAAAAATTTCCTATCCTATGTACCGCATCACGGGGTCACTTGTTATCGTAGGGCAAGGGATTATTCTTGGAAATAAGGATAAGAGTGAATTTAGAATATTAATAAAGTAAATTTGCAAAACGAATTAAAAAATTGCATTCATTCTCTCAATTGTGCGGCAGAATTAGTCTAAGGTAGTATTAGTACTGACAAGGGAACATATCGAACTGTAAATCACCGAATTTGATGAATATTGAGTATGAAAAAATCAAAATTCTGATTTATATTTTTGTCAAGGAAATATAGTTTCTATGAACAAAAACTCAAGAAAATTCATTGGCATTAAAGGGGAAATACTAACAAAGAAATTCGAATTTTTCATATATTGTTTAAACAAATTGAGATTTTGCAAAATAATTTTTACCATTGTGTTGATTGTTTATAGACGCAAATTTCGTCACTTTACGCAAATGCTCTATCTCTCATAGTTTCCGAGATAATCGACGAAATATACTTTAGGATCCCAACTTTGGGGGTGGTTTTCACCCGTTAAACGGCGACGATTGCCGATAAAAAAATTACGTGTCGAATATTTTAACGAGGGCTACATCATACTCAATTTTCATCAAAATCGGTGATTGACAGTTCGATATGTTCCCTTGTGAGTAGAACCAGTCCGAAGTATCCTCTATCTACATCATCCAAAATTATCCATTCTAAAATAAAATATTTCACAAGTATTAAAAACTTTTCTACATTTTCTCTCACAAAGATCGTATTACTTTCAATGAAATGTCGCTCAAATACTAAAAGAGCAAGAATGATACTTGCACAATCCGTCAACACTCAGAAAAGAGCCTCAACATCCACGAATCGAAATGAAAAAAATCGAAAAAATCTCTAAACTCGACTGGTTTTTCCTGCGATGCGACGGTGAGATGCAACGACCAGCTGGTATCGCGAGACGAGGGCGTGCGTGTCGAGTTCGCGGTGCACGAAAAGTGCAACGTGCATTCAGGCGGTGCATGCAGTGCAAGCAATGTACTCGCCAAGCGAAAGAGAGAAAAAACGTGGACTCGCGTGGGCGTCGAGTTAATAACCTTACGCCTCGTCGCATTAACGTCTTCTTACGGGAAATTACGAGCTATGCGAGATTCGCGTGGAGCCACGAGGCCGCCCCTTGTTCCTCGACGATCGGTAATTATCGGTTTGCGCGACGCGGCTCGATAGTCCTACGCCTAATTACGATATATATCGATGTTGCTTTCGAGACAACGTGCTGTTGTCTCCTCTTCCCTGTAAAGATTCTCACTTTCACTTGGACCGCACTTTTTTCATCGTTTTGAACGATTGTTTCGTAGTCTGTCAATTGTACAATTCATCTAGAAGGTATGGTAAGAGAAGAGTATCATTTTATATGTCGTGGATAGAAAACTTTAGCCCTATTGTTCTGCTCGAGTCTCTAAGTATGTTTCTAAGTGTTAGTTTTTAATATTCAATCTATCTAACATTCACATCTACCTGTTTGTAAATTTTATGTTTCTTAAATTGCTTATATTTTATTATATTTTATGTTTCTTAAAACCTTTGTTCGCCGGTTCACTATGACTCGAAGGAATACGAATGTGAATTATAAATTAGCAGACCAGCAGGGTTATGTGAATCTGATGTAATATCATGTTAGCTTCTTGAGCACTAATATAATATACCTCGTGTTATTTTGTACACATGCAAATAATTTGATGGTGCAGTGTCTCTCTAACTATTGGTTTTTAATGCTTTAAATAAGAACACTTTGTTTAAAATCAACAAGAAACTTTATTCTAGAATATATGAGGAGGGTACGTCTTTCTAGTACGAGCGAAAGTCACAGAGTGAGGTTTTTAAATAATTTAGCCAGGTCTAAGGACCCTTTCCGGCTTGAGCATAAACATCATTTCACATTCCAGGAAGAAATATACAATTGATTTTTGTACGTTCCAATACACTCTATTCGTAAAAGAGAAAAACCAACACTAACTTCCTCATCTTGTCAGATTTGAGACAGTTCGGAGATTTTGTAAATTTCAAACTTGCTGGACAGAGTTTTAAAATTGGACGTAATATATCTTTTAGTGGCAATCGTTAAAGGATATTAAATGATTGTACAGGAAATAGCGGCGAGAAGTTTCAAACGCACGATCGCCGACGCGAGAAGCTGATGGCGCACGCAGGACGCCACGTAGAACGGCTTCATTACCGTCAGGATAGAGTGCTAATTACCGCGGGCCGTTAACTCTCGCTAAATTGTTGACAGTATTCTCATCGCAGACGCGCGCTTATGAAGCACATAATGACTAAATTCTTGCTCCACAAAGCCGGTCCGCGAGTCGTTCATGGGACGTCGTAAAGAATTATGGACTATCATCGGCCACCGTGAGGGGTCTTCCTTAACGGACCAATTTGGTTACAAGATGCAACCGAATCGTTTCACGAATGTTTGCCGTTTCTCTTTTCTCGCTCTCCAATCCTCGAATTAACGACTGACATATCCTCCCTTCGTTCGCATCTGCCTCGACTATTGCGAATGGAGATTACATTTTTCACGGATATTCATTCCACGCTACGGCCTAATGAGTTAATTTCGAAGAAACCAGTGGTAATGGTGAATACGTTGAATATGTAGAAATAGCAGAAAATACTCTTTTCAATATTTACATCATTATTAACGACATTTAACATTCCTGTATACTTGAACGGAACTGTAGAATGGTTATGATATTTCATTAAATTTCTTTTTTAAAACATGCACCTTCAATTTTTCCCATAAAGGTAGATATCTCTATCATCGATGTTGCTTCCGTTTAATAATACAAAACATCAAGGTAATCGACTCGGGTACTTTAGCCTGAACAAGTGAAAAAAGGGTATCCGGTAGAACTTACAATTAATGGTAGAAAAAATTTTGAAGGAATGATGGTATTTCGTCGTATTCCAATCGAAATTCCACGGCTGCACTTAGAGAAATGTGCGCGAATCGATATTCGATGGGACGAGGCAAACAGATAATTCAGCGTCAAGCACGAACCTGGAATGTTTACCGAGATAGTAATAACAGGAATCGAGCATCGCGAGAGCACGACGTCCAACCGCAAATCGATCTAAATGACTCTCGTCTGATCGACGTGAAGTAGCAAGGAACGATGGCTTTTCAGAGCGAGAAAACGACATATTTCCATCCGATGGCAATTCACGTTTAGCTCAACATTTCTTTTTTCACGATACACGCATATATGGCCAGACTGCCGGTGATAAAAGACGAAAGACTATCGCGATGGGATCGGAGAAATGAGTGCAATAACCGGCAATAGACTTGCTAATGATACCATTAACAAGTGAAAATGTGGAATCGTTATCGTGTGATTTTTTTCTGCATTTAAACATGACTCGAGTTATTTCTGTATTTCAAGTGATATAAAAAAAAATGGAGGTCAGACGAAAATAAGAAAAAGCATACGATGAAGGAGTGGAAGCATAAGATGAAGAAAAGGAATGAAAAAGAGCGCATAATATCTAGAATTACCGGAGGATAAATCATGATAACGAGAATTAGCCACAGCTAGCATTGGTCGGGGCAGATGATATAAGGAGTAGAATAATTAGATTAGCGGTTTGTACTTGGCGCGAGTCGCGTTTGAAAAAGTCTTTGATCTACGTGGACTCGTGTATCTCGGGGCTCTCTCGGCTCGTACCGTGAAAAATGTTGAATGGCCTCTTCTCCTCCCTCTCGTTCTTCCTCTTTTACCTCTTTCTACCTCCTTCTATGCCTTTCACGCTCAAACTTATACATTCAGGGTCTCTCTTCCATTCTCGAAACTGTAGAGGAAGAAAATGTAATCGAGATAAATCAATCGCGGTTGCTCGACGTAAAACTTCTTCAATACTCATTGCCTTCCATTCCGTGGACACCGCGATATAGGATAGGGAGATTGGCAATCAGGATTACAAACGGACTTGCTTCGGATTCAGTATCACCAGCCGATATTTCCCTCCTTCGGATCGACCGGTCGCGATGTCATTTTTTTGCCGGGCTCAAGGTACACCGGGTTAAGTGTTTCTACTCTTATGCTGTCAATTTTCGATGTGCTCGTTTAAATTACTTCCACTATTTCTCGGATAAATGTCCAATTAATGAAATATATGCAGGAACGTGATTCAAGATGTACCGTAAAGTTGAACACTGGATAAAAATAGAATATCGGCTCGATAGTTCAGTAGCAATTGGAAGAAATGGAGCTTGCAATAATTCAAAACTACCTTCTTATCTCATAAAACTGCACTTTGCCGAATTAAAAATTCTGTCATCAAGAAAATTCGTGATCTAATCTTCGATTCAAATGAAAATATAAAAATCGAACTATACTGATTGTGAGTATGAACTACTATACTATAAATGAGTATGAACTTAAAGGCTCAAAGTCACTATTAGGGTGGTCCACTTCAAATGTCTGTCTCCTATAGAAGATTTTTCCTAAATTACCACCTAACGCATCATAGCCCCACTAATTCTGAATCCACTTAAGACTACAAAAACTGATGAAATGATTCCAAAAAAACTCAAAAAAGAAAAAAAACACAAAGCTCTCCCTCCACTCAAATTTGATTTCCTCAACATCTTAAGAGAATTCCTTCAAACTCAAATTTCCAACAAAGAGAAACTCTTAAGAGACACGTCGTCAAAATGGAAAACGTGCACGGTAACATAGGCGAGAAAGAAAACGCGACAGAGAAATCGCGCGAGCGCTTTAACGACATCCTGATGTTCTCCAACATGGAAGCACACCCTCGACTCGATAAGCTTCACACGTATGGACATTTCGATATAATCGCGTAGAATCGAGAATCGGCCTCAACAGAGAGAGAAAGAACGTGTGAGCAAGAGGAAACTTGGAGAGAGGGAGGGATTTATAGATCGGAGGGAGCCATTAGATCGACTGTTTATTCAATGGGCCCCTTTTAAATTGAAACGTCTCTCTCCTCGCCGACAATGTCGTCCCTCTTCCTCCTCTTCTTTCTCCTGCTATCATGGCGACACACAAGCGCACCGTTGTCGGCGTTGCATACGAAACACCATGTGTAAGTGAACGCCACTGAAGTTGCAAAGTTGCACTCCCGAAGAATACGATCGGTATCTAACCACGGCGAGATCGTTTCAGATGCGATCGCGAGAGCGCACCTTCTCGCTCCATTTGAAAGCGAAACCTCCCTTGTATCCTATGGACAGGAGTTTGAATTGTGTTTTTGTCTTAAAAGGCTAGCATTAGGGCTGTTCGTTTTTTCAACGAGGACGGTTACTGTGCAATTGTTTTCGGCGTTTATTGAGAACATTTCATGTTTTCTGCAGTATAACTTTCATTGATGAACCCTTTGTACGATGAATGGTGGCTGTTGTTTTGTCGTTTCGGAATTTCTTTGAAATTAAATTTCTTCTATCAGGTCGTCAAGTATGAAATTTGTAGAAAAATAGGCAAAGGAACCCACTTATCTAACTTTTTCAGTTTCCCAATTTGAGCTAAATGAGTTAATATTGTTTGTTTGCTTCTACCGAACTTTAATGATAATTCATAAGCACTTTGAGATGGATCAGACTCAACGGTGACGTTTAGTACGTCATTATTGACCTTTGATTCTGGGCGACCGCGTGGATCATTTGTGAGGTTAAAGTTACCACTCCGAAATTTGGCAAAATTTTGATACTGTTTGCTGCGTAGTTACACTAGAACCAAATACACCATTTATGTTTCGCGCGGTCTGCGATGCCGTAATTCCACGTAAGAACTCATACTTCATTACAGTACGTATTTCCGACCGATCCATTATCAAAAACAACAGTTTTTTAAAAAAGTTAATAATATTTCTTAGAGCTTAGGATAATTTTCTTTTACCGGCAATAAGTGTAGCTTCTTAACAAAAAAAAACAGCATAGAAAAATATTAAGGCACTGTCAAATAACAAGCTGTCAAAGGTGGCAAAACTGTAAACTACAAGTTTCATTCTTGACGACCTAATATTAAAGTAACATTTTAGTTACGTTAAAGAAACAATGACTATATATTCGGTTGAACTTCACAGTGTAAAGTGATTAGAAGGGAAGTCAGCAGAATAGCATTAAAGTTGACAGTGTGAAGTTCAGTTCCTGTTATTAATTTGCATTCCTTCGGTTTCAGTTTCTATAGTCACATCGCTAATTGAAAGACATACGGTTTGATCTTTTTACTCACCTACTTTAAAAAAAGAAAGAAGGACTCACATCTTTCTAGTCTCCACATCATCTACATTCCCTTATCTCCGAATAGTAACTACAGTTAACTCGAACTATACTTCTTGAATCATTGAAACTAAACAAGTCATTCTCAATTCACTTAAGTTTTCATATGAAGTTTATTTCTCAGCATTATCTAAAGTACCGACAATTCTCGATACGTCGAAAAATCTCGATGTCGCAGGATATTAATCTCAGAACGATCGCATTCCGATACGCGATGGAACTTGCACGCAGACACGTACCTTTGATTTGCAAGCGTTCACCGGTGTCCATCGCCGGATGCTCGAAGATCGCCGTGATGGACGACGACGGTGTGCGACTTGCGACAAAAACAGAACACGTCGTTCCGTGGCCGTGCTTCGATAAATGTATTGGCGATGTTTCGCACCGCTCTCCGTGACAGCGTAATGTAATACGAATAGCAGAAAAGCTTATACGGTGCTACTTGATTATCGTATCACCGAGTACACCACGAATTGATACAAAGCGAATGGGAGAACGAGCCTGATAGTTTATTGTGCTACAACAAAGTACGTAATGAATTGATAGAATCCGTAACGAGAAACTTGTCCTTCGATAGTGTACACTGCGAAATTAACTGGCGGAAAATTTTTATGTGACTGTTTAATGCTGCTTTTAATTAGAAGAATCGAAGCATCCATTTGGTTGACGGAGAAACAAAATGGTAGCTATTCTTTGGATGCGAATGCTGTGTACGTGTTTAGAGCGTGGAAGTGTAGATATTTAGGTGTAAATGTTGAGCATATACTGTGGCGATTATTTATTATTATTGCACTGGCAAATAAGGCTATTCGCTCTTCTGGATTCACCGGAATGAGAGAACTTTCTGCTTTTGAGTGTACAGTCGACCCTTGGTAATCCGACAAACGTTTTGCAAGGCGATGTCGGATTATCAAATTTGTCTGAACTGAAATGAACTGAAACTGACCTGAACTAAACTGACAATGAGGTGAACATTGTCATTGCATTTCATATATATACCAGTAATAAATGGGAGGATCGGTAAATTATATTATTGAGGAGTGGCGGATAAATGCCACTACAAGAGAAGAACTAAAATCAAATTGTCTATGCGTTGAAAAACAAGATGTATAAATTAAAATCGTAGCAATACTGTGTAGGATTTTTAAAACAATCGGTTTCTCAATCGTTAAAAGGAGGATTACATAGAGTATAACACTTTGTGCAATTGCCGTATTGACATTGCACCGAACGCGTAAAAAGAGTATTTCAACCAAGGACGAGTTTTTGCGGCAAGGAATTTACATAAAAATCGATGCACCAGTTTATAATTCAAACGAGAAAACCCGAGTCTAATTAGAGGAATAATGAAAGAATGCTCGATCGAAGTTGATTTAAATGTTTCTCATAAATGCATACTATCTTCCCATGAAACCAAATTAAAGATTCCTTATATCTTGCCGTGCAAACAGTTTCTTTTCAAAACAAGCAAATGTTTACGATAGGATTGAAAATCGTCCTCATTACTTTTTGCGAACATCATTTACAGATACCTACTGCTATGGTTAATGAATAAACGACTTTATAAATAAAACGATTAAGGAGATGACATTAGCAGCAGGAGCTGTTTCCCAGTCGACCAGTAATTGTAACCGGATTATCACTTTAAGAAATTATCTCCGGACTATTTGTTTACTAAAAGAAACGCCGCTGAGAAATGTTTACGCTACAAATTTATACAACCTGTTTATGATCTAGTATATATTTTACATGAAAAAAGTAAAAGATTAAACGAGAGGTGCCGGCCACAATAGGGGCGGTTGAATTTTTACTTCTCAACTCAAGAAAACAAACAAAGCTACTTTTAATACTTAATTGACTGGATCTTTATTTACCAAAGATGTCTTTTGAATTTTTTGGATAGCGATGCTGTCAACCCCTTAGCCTGCAATAATACGTGACACCCGTGAGGCGGATAATAGAAAAGGAAATTCTGAAGTTTTTAAAAAATTATTAAATTGAAAAAATCAGCCGGTCACGAAACGGTCTCATTTTTTCTACAGTATTGATATTACGACCGGTGATACGAAATATCAGAAATTAGTGACAACTTCTGATTTCAGGAATTTATTTTGAGTTATTGCTCAGTCAGAAAAGAAATCGTAAAGCAAGGGATTAATTGGATCACGGGAAGTTAAAAATTAAAATTGGTTTGAAATTGAACTCTGTACAGATACTTTGTCTGATTATCGTAATGACACATGCAGTACTGTAAAGATGCAGAGAATGTACATTTTTCAAAATATCGATATAACTCAAAGAATATAAATATCAGAGAAAAAAACCAGACATGATAGATTTCTACAAAAACAAGTAGCTAGCCGAACTCGTTATGTCCTACAAAAATTATCCGTCACTAAGGTATTAATGTATAATTTGGATGGTTCGATTCTCGACGAAGTAAAGTTTTGATTTACTTCTGAACTGTAGGAATTTCTCCCTTATTTTTAACGATGGCACAGAAATATTGACGATGATGAAACCGAGGAGTTGAAAAGGCTCGACATTGGGATTATGGTTTTGGATTTAACTGAATTTCAAACGACATTGGTACGATTCGTTCCGCCGTGTCAATCTAAACAAGTCCTATTTAATCGATCTGGATCTCGCTTGATTCGCACGGTCTGGAATTCTACGACATTCCAGCTTGTCGGATTAAATGATGCTACATTGATCCGATAGCATAAACTCGGATTATTTTGCGTGTTTCGATCGATTGAATCTTGATACGAATGCAATTTCAATGTGTCCATTTATGAAATACAAAGTATTTTTTAAATACTTTCTACTACTCTGAAATCTTATTCTGTATTTAATTCTACACTTGGACATTTACATTCAACTCAATAAGAGAAATGAATCCAATCGAAAATTACAGAATAATGTAATCAAGAATATATCGCACGACTGCGGAATATATGAATAACTATACGTCTGAAAATAACTGTAATTGAAATGTTAAATACAGTTTACATTTCATTACAAAACCACATCAGCTATTATTGAAATTTATTTTCCCCTTCCCCAAAAATATAGTACACTTTTTATATTCTATCATCAATGAACAAAATCTCCGAAATCATGCAACTGTCCAAATCATTTACCTCGTTCCCCTACATTCACGTGCTACACAAAAACGACTTATTAAATTTCCAAGCCTATTTAGCAACCGGTTTAATAGTATCGTAATCACGATATCGCCTGTCATTTACATAATTAGAAATACCACGACAGCACTCACCAAGTGAAAATTTAAACATCAACAATTTTCTAATCCCTCCGCATCGGCATCCGGTCGTATAGTTTATTACTTTGCGACTTGCTGCTTGATCGCATTACTAATGCAAATTCGATCGTACCCGCGCAAAACCGGTTCAATGGAAACATTAGCATCTTTTCGTCGATCCGCGAGCAGTCTTATGGGAACAGTTATTTACAAAGTATAGCCGGTTAACTGCGTAAACCCATAATATCACGCCCAATGGAAGTCGACATTGGAATGCGTGATATTACGCTCCGATGTTGCTTTGTACAGTTTCCATCTTGGAATGCGACACGTCGGAGGATTCTCTCCGCCATCCGTACGCCACCCTTTTCATTCTACGACAATGTGTCTTTCGTTAACACGTTGACATGGGGGGTCACCGATGACCGGCGGTATTGACTTTAACCCCTTGACTTACGATTTCTTTTCTGACTGGGTGCGGAAAGACTCAAAATTAATTCCTGAAATCAAAGATTTCACAGATTTCTGCCCGAGTCGAAATATTGAACCTCAATTGAACCTTTTACTACCCAACATTTAGGAATTAAAAGTACAAAAATAGGTCTAAATTCAATGTAAAATAAGATCCTATTTAGCGCCTAAAAGTGGCACAAAATTTCCCTTTATTAATTTTGCTTAAGGCGCAAAAATGGGACGTTAATTTCAACCTCCGTTGAGGATTTACATCCTATCCAGTCCCGAATCGAAATATTGAACCTCACTTGAACCTTTTACTACCCAACAGGTCCAATTCAGGGGTTAAAGGTTTTGTTGATAGCTAAATAGGAGAATCATTTTACTGAGAAGGAGTTACAGGTTTAAATTAGGAATTTTAGTATTGAAAAGTATCATATTAGGTTCAAATAGGTGTAAATACTATGAAAATAGGTTCAATATTTCGACTCGGGTGATATTTCGTGTAACTGAATGTAATATTAATCAGAAAGAAATTATTAGACCGTTTCGTGACCGGCTGATATTGTCAATTTAATAGTTTTTGAAAGACTTCAAAATTTCCTATTCCATTTTCCGCGCTACGAGTCCCACACGTAAAGGGTTAATGAAATTTTATATGACTTTGAAATGGTAATATTTACGAATTTTCTAACGCATTCAATTTTTCAATACTGCTGTTTAAAAGATAGAATTCTGCTGAATATATATCTATTGGTGACTTTCAAGTTTCTGTTGTGCAAAGATGGGGTTGTAATAGGGAAACTATCACTTCGGTAGAAATGATAAAACGAGCGAAATGGCAGTAGCACTCAACGTGTTAATTTCATCGAACTCTGTACTCTTTTATACAGAATGTAAGATTACGTTTGGTGATCTCGGCGAGAAGTCGTTGCTCCGGTATTTCTGTAATCGGGAGTTTTGCAATGGATTTTGAGAAAAGACGTGGCTATTAGCGGCGTCGAAAGGAAAGATTAGTGGTAGCGATCTCGTTTACTAACGAGGCAGGAAGAGATAGATATCTAATAAAATACGCATTAAGGGGCAAACGGTAGGGTAAGTGTAATAACTCAGCGAGAGTTTCGTCACGCTCGTTTCCGCGATCGCAAGAACGAGCGATTTACTTTGTTGACGCGGGCCACACTATGATGTATTATTAACGACAGTATTTATATAATTTTGCTGTAATAGATTCAATATTCGTCGTATGTCGGCGCCGGGTGAATATCGTTTCCACACACGAGGTTATTCACACGGGAAAAGCGATAATTTCGTCATTCCCTGGAAACGATGAGGGTATTTGACGAATTGATGGATAACAATTGAGAGAGTGTATTATTATAAAAACATTCCACGGTGATTCGATGAAAACTTCTTGCATAGATTGAACCAAAAGTTGTACCTCTAACGTATCTTGGAATAATATAAAAAGTTTTTCATTTATAATTGTTGTAAAGTACAAAACGAGATAACGTTGCACTGTGATAACTATCGAGATTTGCAACGGTCAGAAAACTCTGAGATCTTTTTGCACTGAAATCCAGTTGCGATCTTTTGTATTTCAATAGTTTATTTTCCTACGTCGAAGTCAGTACAGCAATCTACTTGTAACGCAATGCGCTCAATCATTCCTGCCAATAAACTCCTATCATTTCCGTTCTACAATAACAGACAATTCGATATCTTTAAAAGGAACGATCGAAAACTCGTGGAGATAAGTGATCGCAGTAGAAGAAGTTCATAACAAGCGTAACACTGTCCCGATTAAAACGAACGATTTCCAAGCCGATAACATTCGCGAATCCTCGCGGGACTAATCGGGAATAGGCGCGTCTCGATGACGATGCGAATTACTTCTAATTAAGGACGCTTGTCTTCATACATGTTTCACGTCACGGAGAAAATATCGCCGTGTTTTTCTACGTGGCAATACGTTAACACCGTCCTCAACTGCTCAGTTTTATCAGCCCAGGAGACCCGAGTCGAAAAGTCCAGCTTAAAAAGAAACTTCAAATCCTAGATTCTTTTGATTTCTCATTTGCCGCTTAATTATGTATACCATTATGAACCTGAAAATCCTCAACTAGTGTGTCTACGCGCCTCAAAGTCTTGTAAATATGATTTTTAGGAGTTATATGGACTGATCAGGTAAAATTTGTATTCCAATTTAATCTGACATCCCCTAAAAATATTTCAGAACTTCCAAGTCTGACGCCTCATATTCTAAAAATAGGGCTTTCAGGAGCAAGTAGGAATTAAATTATCATTATATTCCATATAAATTCTAAATCTCCGAAAATCACTCCACTTCTAACCCAATTCTAAAACTCGTCATTATAGAATGTATGGCTTAATATTGGGCTTAGATGAATTTTCTAAATAAGAATGCTGAGGATTATTTTGGGCTGTATGAAGCCTAAATTGATCCTAAACTAGGCAAACCGGGCAAAAATGAACAAGTTTAGGGCGATTGTGGAATTCAAATTTGCATTCTTTTATATGTAACATATTTTTCCATATTCAGCCTAAATATCCTAATTTATTTGGTAATTTAGGAGGTTTTTGGGCTGAAATTTTCGACTCGGGGACTCCCGCAGGACTTTATTCTATCTTTGTGCAATGCTATTTTGGCATCGTTGAAGGTGAAGTCCCTTTTGAAATATTTCCGAAGTTTCCGTCATAATTATTAGACGTTGAAAATCGTCAATTTAGAGCAAAGCTTAACCCCTTGCCGTACCACTTCTTTTATGATTAAATGCGCAATAATTCTGTATTAATTGTTGATCTTACAATCCTTCCCTAATTCGGATATATAATAGTGTATGAGTTAACGCAATATTGAACAGCATAGAATTTGTTTTATTTTATCGTCACCCACTAATATTTTTAATTTAATCATTTTTGGAGCACTTCGAAATTGACTATTCCACTTATCGCGACACGAGTGTTAGTTAGACACATAAGGTTAAGAGTTATGATGGATATGAAGTTATGCCTGAATTTTTAATTAGTGGGTCCGATTAAAATCTCCGCCACCTCTAAAGATTTTTTGTAACTCATTGTTTAGATATTGAAATGTCAAATCAACATTATGTAGTTCGATTTAAAAAAATTGAATAATGCTGTTTCGATTGGAAAATCCTACGAGTCGTAATAAGTAGTTTTTGTTACTAAAGAAAATTTCAATATCAATTTGAATTTGAAATGAATAAAATTAGCAACAAGATCTCAATGAATAATCCTAGTATTACGTCGCAGTACACCAGATTACATAATTATTTTAATAGCCACTACGTACAGTGCCACGTGAATGTCCCTGACATACGGGTTGTGATATTTTTTTTAACAGAAAACTAACTACTGGGTAAATAAATATGAAATATATAGCGAATGTGAGGCATAAAGTTGTATTAAATATACATTGAGACGCGTATCACAGAAGTTAACTCGTTTCTCGCGTGTTCGGATACGCTACGTTTCGCTTGAATAATTGCAAAGCAAGGGCGGAAGCTTTACTGGGCAGAATACTTTTCAGCAACCAGGAGAAATTTCAGATTACTCGATAAACGTTCTACGAAACTCGTTACTGCGAGCCAATTCCGTTATGTCGTATATCTTCGGTGATTTTTCATCTCCTGACGAATCTCGTCGCGCTTGAAACGATCGTCTTTACTTCCATAAAAACACCCTCAATTTAACGAATGGGAAATCTTAATAAAATATACAATAAATAGCAGCTACATACTTCAAGCTCCCTCATTTCCAACCAAAAAAAATTAACAATAGAGACTTCACGTAGATATTAATATCCTTCTCACAAACAACTTCAGCCATCCACATTATTTAGTTTTTATTACATCCATCATTTTTGTATTTCATTTTCCTCTTTTCCTTAAAACTCTTCAGAACCAGACTGAAGGATAAGATTTAAACCGCATTTTCCCCTGTTCGTCGTCATATTTTCTCAGTAAGTATAATAAATACGACACTTGAATTTTTATCGAAATCAAGTACCACTTGTACCTATTTAATATTAAACTCTTTTAGTGCCGGACGACGATATATCGTCGTTAACAAAATTATTAACACTGGATATCGAAGGGTTAATATTCAGTTTTCCACTACGATATCAGTAATTTTATGACATATAATTGTAAATACACAATTTATGCTCCATATTGCGTATTCTATATGACACTATTGCCAAATGACAATTCTTTTTATTCGCAACTACATTTGTTATTAATTCAATCAATTTTTTCGGTCGGCACTAAAAGGGTTAAGATCAGAAACGTACTGTCTAACCTCAAGCAGATCTCAATGAAAGATGCACTTAAAACGTCTACGATTTCCATGCAATGCTTCAATCATTTTAGCCATTTTAATCGTTTAGGCTCTTTACTTCATGATTTTCAGACGAACGTATGACTCTATCTATTAGAAATATCGATCATTCTTCCTTTTTCTATTTTTACATTTTATCTTCGCTTCTCTCACCGATGCCTGTCACATCCGTCGAATCGAAGACGAGAAGCGTATCTTCGCTCGCTAATGTCTTCGCAAGCGGAAAGAAACTCGATGGACTTATTGCCACGGCGAAGCAAGATGTTCGTTCTTAATTAATCGACCACTCGACAACCAGCGTCGTTGGTCACTTGAGTAATTAACCATCCAGTAATTAACATCGTTCCTCGGATGGTTTTAAATCGGCCGCGCAAAGAGAGCGGATTTGAATGGAAAAATTTCCTCGATCAGAAAGTCACGAGTCGTCGATCGGGTAATGAGTTTTTCATTGAAGTTGATTCCGGCTCTTTCAGGCGAGATGGTTATTCTTGATAATTCGACAAAATTATGACCGCGAAGTAGACTTAATTATGTCGTACGTTGCGAAATGTCGACGTTCAAGTGGAGAATTTTTTTTCACGCTTTGCTAGTTGAGAAATTTGTGACATCGTAAAAATTTTGAATTATGTCTAAGTTATTTTAGATCGTGTTTCTTGACTATAGAAATGTATCGGTAATTTTTAATGATTACATTTTTTGTGTTGTTTTTTTTGGAGAAATGCAAGAATGACGAAGTTGATAAAATTTTCTGTTTTTGCATGGTGCAAGTATAACGATATTTTTGACACGTTTTACTGGATGACCAATAAATGTGTTCACTCCTGGATTGTAATTAAAGTCGCCGTATCAATTAACTATAATTGCACGTACAAATACACTTGTACGTTTTACGATGCACGATGTCGCGATTTTAATAATACATAACTCGTAAAGTTAATATTGCTATTGCGATCTGCAGTGTAAAAATTTACATCGAGTAACAATCGAAATTTAATGTTCTTCCCACAATCCTACAATTACTCGCAAACCGTACAAAACACCATCGACCAATAAAATCTCAGTAAATAAAATAAACCCTCTATTGGGTCCAGTGACTTTGAAGTAACGCAAGATAATCTGCTATTTTTCAAAGTTAAATTTTTAACTTTACCAAATATTATAACTTAGCCCCTAAAACTCATGAAATTC
This sequence comes from Cerceris rybyensis, assembly GCA_910591515.1. NCBI lineage: Eukaryota > Metazoa > Arthropoda > Insecta > Hymenoptera > Crabronidae > Cerceris > Cerceris rybyensis. Next base: position 17,239,647 of record OU342790.1, read on the forward strand.
TCTACTATTCAATGTTTAAAAATCGGGTTTAACCTATTATTTTAAATTGTATTCATATCATTTTCTAATTGTGCTATCGTCAAACTGGTCTTCGACTACCACAACAAATGGGACTATAGAGGGTTAATAAAATACATTTGATCAACGCGTTTGCCGAACAAACGAAAAACTTCAAATATTCAAAGACTTCTCTATTTACTCTCTACGACTTCTATCCTCGATGTACATCTTTTTCTTCTTCCTTGTGCAATAATTTCTATTTTGCACAGTCAACGATTCGCAGATTAGCCGCGAGTTCTCTCCTTACCCACGATCAGTCATAATCACGATAAAAAGATGATAAGCCAGAGGATATCCCCGGCACAATGAATCCCGCATATTTCATAAAGATAGACGCACTCCGCAGAGATTGAATGCCGATCGCTGAGTTTTAATTACTATATGTGAAACCCGAGACGACGGTAGGTATCGGGCTCGTTGATTTTCCACGCCGATTATTCCCCTTCCTCGAAGACATTGCACCTGCCCGAGAATCCGGACAGGTAGGCTGCGTGAATGTATGTATGTACATGCACGTAAATAGAAATATAGATATGTACAGGGTGTATCTGAATTCAACGGTACACGATCGAATAATGAGCTGGTCCTTTAAATGAATTTCAAGGGAGATACGATATGTTTGTTCACTTGTGATAAGAATTTTACGATCAGATTATGTATCTCTGTTTGTCTGTATAGTGGTAGTATTTAATTATGAATAATTATACAGATCAGTGGATTTTAGATTTGATAGTTGATGCATGTACAGTTATTAAGTAGTAGATTTTGTACAGTAGTTAAATTACGAAATTATAGGAGCCAATTAAATATCCGATGATTCATACTTTCAAAGTTTTTGTTATTCTCCCTTTTCTGCGTGAACTCTTAGCTAATCTAATATTTGCTAAAATAATTATAAATCTTAGCTGATATAGTAAAGGCTAGGTTGTAATGCTTTAAGTAGATTTCTAAGATCTACAGCTATGATACAGTTATCACAGAAAGAAAATCTGTAAGAGATGAGAAAAATTTTAATGTGGATTTACTTTGGACTTAATTAATTGTGCCAACAAACGCGCGAGAATTCGAGTCATTAACTCCATATCTTTCTGTGATCAAGGTCATAGCAGGTGCAAGTTATTAGAGTAAGTTACAGTGCCGGAGAAATATGCGATCGAATGGAATGCGTTACATATGATGCTAATTTCAGAGAATCTTGGAAAAGTATAATCTAGCTACTACTTCACGATACACCCCGTATGCAGGGAGTAAATGGAGGTTCACGTACACATCGCGCCAAGTAGACGTTGCTACTGCAGTAAATTACCTTAGGTAACTTTGGTGTAAGGCGATCTGCTGATGCCTCCGAGGATCAAGCCAGATACGCAAGAATATTAAGGCAAGCCGCGAAACTTTTAACGCAACAAGGCATTTAATATCCGCCAAGTTCTCCGCGACTTTTGAAATTCGCGGCATAGTTCCTCCATCCTCGGGGAGATATTCGCCATACCGCATCGAAGAGTCGCCGACAAAAAGTTCAACTTTTAATTAAACACCGACGATTTTTCATCGGATATCGCGCGTACTTGTTTTACGGACGATTATCACGGAATGGCTTAACCCTTTGCTCGTTTCGCATGAACCGTTACCGACTAGTAACTGCCTAGTTACTGTCCAGAGAACGAATTATGTCTCGAAGCATTAAGGTGCTAAATCACGTTTGCCGAGCTGTGCGTCGATTTTTAGCTGACTATAATTTATAATGTACGCTCAGGAAATAAGAATGATTATTTTCAACGCAAAATACGGGAAATGGGATACACGAGACAACGGCAGAGCTGAAAGGAGAATTATCATCGAGTTGTGGCTTTGGTGAAAATTTGATGAATTGCTCCTTTTTTTTATTGTCGATAGAGTAACGTAAATCTTTGTCCACACAACGATTAGTTTTTCGTCACTGTTGTAAAGTGTGTCGCGTAAGATTTATTAGCTGTCAGGTGCCGCAGTATTGTAATTGTATATATTACACATTATGATATATGTACTTCTAAATTTTTGCGACGTTACTCCATAAGTACTGTTCATTTTAAAAAATACTCAAACATTATACGTTTCGAGGCCAGTATTAACACGTTGAACGCCACCGGTATTTCGCTAGTTTTGTCATTTCTATCGAAGTGAAATTGTTTTATTAACACTAAACCTACCAAGGCGGTCAAAAGACCGTTACCAAAATATATTCTAAAAATGATCTAAATTAATAGAGTAGCCATTAAGTAAATATTCCACTTCTATCTTACAAAAGCAAAATGAGTCAATTAATTATCTTCTTTATCTCTCCACTTCTCTTTGTGTAAGGTCGTTATCGAGTATATTTAGATTTTAGTAGATATAACATCGGTAGGTTTAGTGTTAAAATCACATCTTTATAAAGTATAAACATTAAGGACACTGATAACTAGATATTCCACGGACTTTTATCTTTTGAACGCCAATATGTAAATATTCAATATGTTAGAAAATTCATAAATATTGCAATTTAAACGTTGCATAAAATTTCATTGAATTCAATAGCGCCGGTCACCGATGACCCTCACGGCAGTAAACGTATTAATATTGTTTGATGGTAAATAATTTGAATGGTAACTTCAGATTTCTCTGCTAAGGTCAGAGTAGCTTCAGAGTCAAGTTAGTCTACTCATATTTGCTGAAAAATTTCGACAATTTTAATATCTTATAACTATAACCTTTTAATTACTTCTCCACGTAGTAAATTCATTGTTATATGCATGAACTCTCGCATTCTTAAAACTCTTCAAATTTATCAACCAATAGAAGAGAATGTCATACACGATATGAAATTCTTCCCACAATATCGTCGTACAAGAATAGTTTTCCGTCTAACAAAGGTTTAAGAGTAACTTCAAAAATTCTACTTATCCCGAATAAATGGAAATCGCGAGGCAGACATTTCGCTTGAAATGCAGAGAGTTCAATAAACTCGGAACGAACGGCTGAATGGAATCGCCGATATTATTCTAAGGATACCGCGAGGAGCAAATGTCCAGGCACGCGTGCCTGCGTGCCAAGATCACGGCAAGATGCAACGATCCAAGATCTGGTAACGAGTCGGCGGCATGGCAAAGCAAACACGATCTCCGATCTGCGATCTGCGATCTCGGTTCGCGGTCGCTTCGTACATAAGCCAGTGCGATGGATCGCACGAGAACGGCACGTCGTCGACGATGACGAGAATGACTAGAAAAATGACGACCACTGCGATCTTTGACTCGATGTAACGAGGACTTTTCTCTTGTACCACGAAACTCACCATTTTTCTGGCGGCACGGATGTCTCTGGGTTTGATGAAATCGCAAAGATAAATTCAACGATCGAGGGCAATGTCACTTTGTTCGTGAAATTCTGAGAATCTTCCATTTTAATAAAATAAAAATGATTTTCAGTAAAGGTTCATAATATTTTCTTGGAAGCAAAATGTGCAAATTTCTACGATTGTACCTTTTTTGTAAGTTATACGTTTTACGGAAAATCCTATTGTAAATGTAGAAGAAACCTAATCCAGAGGACCACTGCGATCTTTGACTCGATGTAACGAGGACTTTTCACTTGTACCACGAAACTTACCACTTTTCTGGCGGCACGGATGTCTCTGGGTTTGATGAAATCGCAAAGATAAATTCAACGATCGAGGGCAATGTCACTTTGTTCGTGAAATTCTGAGAATCTTCCATGTTGATAAAGTAAAAATGATTTTCAGTGAAGGATCATAACATTTTCTTGGAAGCGAAATGTGCAAATTCCTACAAGTGTATCTTTTTTGTAAATTATACGTTTTACGGGAAATCCTATTGTAAATGTAGAAGAAACCTAATCCAGAGGACCACTGCGATCTTTGACTCGATGTAACGAAGATTTTTTTCTTGTGCCACGAAACTTACCATTTTTCTGGCGGCACGGAAGTCTCTGAGTTTGATAAAATCGCAAAGATAAATTCAACGATCGAGGGCAATGCCGCTTTGTTGAAATTCTGAGAATCTTCCATGTTGATAAAGTAAAAATGATTTTCAGTGAAGGTTCATAATATTTTCTTGGAAGCGAAATGTGCAAATTTCTACGACTGTATCTTTTTTGTAAGTTATACGTTTTACGGAAAATCCTATTGTAAATGTAGAAGAAACCTAATCTAGAGAACCATTGCGATCTTTTACTCGATGTAACGAAGACTTTTCTCTCGTGCGACAAAACTTACCATTTTTCTGCCGGCACGGATGTCTCTGGGTTTGATGAAATCGCAAAGATAAATTCAACGATCGAGGGCAATGTCACTTTGTTCGTGAAATTTTGAGAATCTTCCATGTTGATAAAGTAAAAATGATTTTCAGTGAAGGATCATAATATTTTCTTGGAAGCGAAATGTGCAAATTCCTACAACTGTATATTTTTTGTAAATTATACATTTTACGGGTAATTTTATTGTAAACGTAGATTAAATTCTGTTAAATGTCTGTGAATGGACTGAGAACGACTTTGATGCGATTACTGATCTTAATAAGGATTACGAGGGATTGCATGAACTAAACAAGGAAGCACATCGAGTACCAATTACAAAGATAGCTAATTTTCCATACAAATGGCAATCAAAGTGTAAAAGCAATCGTGTCTTGGAAATGAAACGAGGGAATGGTATGTAATTGCATCTCGCGACCTATAATTTTCACAGAAAAGGCAAGGAGATCGAGAAACTCGTGACGATAACTCGAGTTTTACCGTAGCGCACTTAATTAATCAGTAATAATTATTTCAAATCGAATAATTCATACGTTACATTGTAACTCCATTAAAGATTTCCGTAGCCAAAGAAATTCTATCGTTTTGTGATTAAAAGCTACAAAGAAATAAAGTTTAAAATTTGCAACAACGTTCTTCATGTTCTCCTTTTACTCGTACCCTTCTAAGATGATCTATCTGAGGGTACACGTTCTTGTGCCTTATACTCCTCTCCTTGATCATTCTCAATTAACCGTGTGTTAATTAGTGGCGCTCACGTATTGCGCGTAAAGCATAAACACTGACTGCACCGGCACGCACGTGCGTAAAATCGTGGTTCGATCGATCGATCGATCTGTTCGACCATAGTTCCACTTCTTGCAGCCGATTTCTTCCGTTGTGCGTGTGAATGCGATTACGGTAGATCGGTTATCTACTTGTAAATTACTTACGCTGCTACGATCGTATCTTATTAAAGGGATCGCGTTGGAAAAATATAAATTACAACTTTAACTGGCAGTTACATCAATTCTTCCTTTTCATCTCATTTTATCGATCAGACGAAAGGTCTTGCGAAGATAATGTATCCTGACAGTTTCTATCTAATATTAACATAATATTCATCACTAATAATAAAACTTTAAAAAAATCCATTTCCAATCTCTTAACTTGTTAACCGGGGAATTAATTTTTGTTCAATTTGTTCCAAAATGTAATATTTTTTTGCAGTGAGAAGTAATATCGTTACACCTAAAGTACCACGTCAGGATTAAACGGATACAAACTACATAAAATGTAATGCGTTCAACATATTACGTTTAAAAATTTCAAAGAAGAGAAAAATCGTCTTGCTCATTGGAGTTTTTTTTGGATATGACGAAATTTTTCGTTATGCCCGGTTAACAGGTTAACAGCGTTTTACAAAGTAACGATGTAATCTCGTTCAATTCAAGAAATAGTAATTGGCCCTCTATTCACAACATTTTTTATGATATCTGAAGATCAGTTTAAAGATAGCACAATTAGGAAGTGACAAAGATACAATTTTATCGTTCCTAAAATCTGTATTGTTTACCAAAGTTACAAATTCGGCTTTGAAGAATAGAAGTTTAGAAGTGTCATGAGTTACCTCGAAGTTACACTGACGAATAACAATAGAAAAATTCAAAAAGCTTAATACAATTCTTGACACAATATATAAACCAACATTACTCTAATAAAACAATCGCCGAAAATCAATCAAGCACCAGAGATAAGTTTTTTGCAACAAAACGCATCAAAGTGTAAACGATCATCGTAACGAGATCTCACGTGCATTCTTTCAAGATCAATCTTCGTCCTTGTCTCCGGTTCTCGCAAAATCAAATTCCTCTCCTGCATTGTGCAGAGAAACTTCGCGAGTAGGATCGAGGAAAAAACTGTTCGCGGCAGCTTCGCTGACGTTGTATGAAATTCAATGTCGATCCCCTTCGACATCGGCTTCGGGGTTCTAGCGCGATTCGAGGAGAATCTCAAGATCGATCGATCGTGATTTCGAGGAGGAGACGCCGCTTAAGGCGAGACTCGAGCGTTTGTTCCTCGCTTCTCGAAGCGCGCCGCTTGGAATCGCTGCCTCGAGTTTCTTCGGGATCGTCGGCCTTGTACGGCCGCACCACGATGTGGCAGGTGCAACCTCGACGACCGGTGGGTCCCTTTTTCTTTCTTATACTCTTCTCTCGCGTTTCTTCCTCCTTTTTGCCCATCGTCCACCGGTTTTCGTCTTGCCCCCCTCCGAGACTGGAGAACAGCTGACCGCGGGCCAACCTTGGCCGACTGATTGTCCACGGAATCCTCCATCTGCTGCGAGACTTATCGATCCTACTTTATGCATTTCTTGCACGTTATTCGTTCCAGGATAAAGAATATACTTGGCGATAGACCCGTATGGAGATTCTTCGTTGATTGTAACTGCGACTATTCCTTTCGGAGTAACTTTTTTCTTGGGTAAATTGTACTGTCTGATTCTGCATCGTGTGCGTAAATTGTTTGGCGATCCATGCGGGTGCGTGGGTTCGACATTTCTATTGGATTTGTTCTCTGTATCGAATGGATTTAGAGAACGTCGATTCAATTGGAGATTTTACTAGGTTTTAGAGTTTTGGAGTAACAATTGATTATATTTTTTGTATTTAAAATTTGCGGTAATTTGTTTGATGTTTTGAGCTTAGGAGATTAAGTTCTTAACCTGCAAGCACGTGTGACGCACGTGACGCGGAAAATGGAATAGGAAATTTGGAAGTCTTCCAAAAAGTATATTGAAAATATCAGTCTGCTGCGAAACGGTCCCATTATTTGTATACTATTAATATTATTTTCAGTCGTACGAAATATCAGAAATCTTTGAGAACGTTGTTCATTATTTAGTTCTCGACATCACATATAATTTTTAAAACATATTCTGTTGAAGCGATCGTTCTAATTATGCTAAAAAAAACTGTAATATCGAATATCAGCATAAAATGTCTCGTATTATCGTGCCATGCAAATATTCCATGGATAGATGTTAGGCGAACGTCCAGAAAATACGTAATCTTACGTCGCTTTAATATTCCGTAACGAAAAAGCAGAGACATCGACCTTTAATCGGCTTAAACTTAAATCCCCGATTGAGTTCACAGAAAAACCGCACAAAATGCCGTTCGCTTCTTCTTTTACGAAGTAATTACAGCATCTTACGCGTGAAGAAGAACAAAACCTGTCTTAATCCGATGCATGACCCGTCGTTTCGTCGATTCTGCTTCGTCTCGTTAAAAACCGCATTAAAATAAATCTTTAACAACATCAAACTTTATGATTATAATTTTCCGAAATAAAACATTTAAAATTATAACGTCGAGAACTTTTTCACGGAATAATTATTGAGACCTCCAACGACGCACCGCAAAGAAGAGAAATAATATATTTCACATATTCACCTGACTAGTTTTTCCATAACGTTGACCAAGAAGAATATTAAAGAAATATTTACTTGCCGTCAAGTCTTCTACAACGTTCAGTTACTCTTTCTACCAAGAACTCTTTAAGATTGTGCGCAAATAAAAGAGAACGGTCCACTGATATAGCATTAATTGAAAATTTTCTCTACACAGGGATAAAAATATTCATTTAAAAATTCTCGCCCATAATGATACGGTCGTTCGGGTGCATCAAGCGGTAACTATTATTACACGGACGTAATAGTTATATCGACATCGCGGGAACGTCAGCTCCTCGTTTTTAAGAGTTCACGAGGCGGAGTTTCCGGCATTCTGCGAGCCGGTAATGTGAAAATAATAACCTGCGTTTTATGATCGGAAAACATACGTGCAATGCATAAATTGAAGCTTGGAAAGTGGCTTACCGTTTTTGTTCCCGCGCCTAACTATCGATCATCGTGCATCGATATCGTCGACTTCGAATCGTCGAGGAAAATTGATCGACTTTTGAAGTAGATTTTTTAAATGAAAGATAACTCGTTGAGCATAGACCACCAACGGATTAATTTTTTGTCGACGTTGCTATTGAGCTTCAAAGATCACATTCTTGCGACCTAATTACACGGAGCGTATCGATAGAAAGTATGGGAAAATTATACTTTTCCTTTATAAAACAACGAAGCACATTCATGCGTTAACACTAGATTTACGGAGCCAATTTGGCTCATTCAAAATTTGATTACTATATATATAATATGTTGGTTGGTTAATTTTTTTAATAATAAATCTTTCGTGTAATTTGATTTGGAACGATTTTCTTTGGAAAAAATTTCAATTTTCTTGTATGAGTCAAATTGGCTCACTTTAGAAAAATAGGTATATAAACATCCGTAAATCTAGTGTTAAGGTACACAAAAAAGTAGAGAAGAAATTTCATGTAAAATATAATTGTCTTATAAAAAAAACTGAGAACAAAAATTCTGTGAAAAACATTCAGTTCTGATTCAACAAGAACATTCTAAATAGCAACTGTAGTGGTCATGAATTTAAAAAAAATAGACTTGCTATTTAATACTATAGAAGAGTTAAAATTCTTATCACTTTCATGAAAGAATTCTTATCACCTTCTCCTAAATTATCATTTCATACATCATAGCCACGACAGTTCTTCCACTCGCTCATATGAAGCTGAAAACTACAAGAGAAACGAGAAGTAATTTAAATTATTTTCATTTATCTCTCCTCGATTCAACGTGATCAAAAATTTTCGCAATGCAAACAAACGAGTATCGTGTTTCGCTTGCATTAATAGCAACGGACAAAAACTTAGCAAACGCTCGAATATTCTGTCCTCCTTGAAACGCGATATCGCTCGGCAATAACGGTTGTAATGCAAAGAGATAAAAAAAGAATGAAATAATAAAGGAGATAAATTGTCAGGAGTGCAACAACGTTAAAGGCATTAATAAGAGCCATAGCGATATCATGCATACGCGGTTCAGCGTCATTAAACAAGACGGCCGAGAGAAATTTCTTCTATGAAAATTCGAAAACGAGCAGCATGGACGCGCGCGTGCTCTCGCAACGATAGAATAAAGAAACTTTGCGATAATGAATACGGATAGCAAAGAGCATGCCATACTGAATGGTAACTCATAAGTGTATCTGGACAAATGTGCAAGTTTCGTAAAACCAGTTGCACTCTCTTTAATGGCGTTTAGGCGTCATTAAACAAGCAAACCTAGGATAACTTTGCGGGGCCATTTGTAAAGTCAACTGCAATTTCACCGGCACTGATTACGCCCCATTAGCTGAGAGAAATCGAGTTGAACTTACCTCCTTTGTACGTTCGATGTACGAAACTAATGTTGCTGGAAATTGTTGTTTAAATAAAAGAAATTTTAATGGGGCAGAGGAGCCGTTTTAACGAGTTAGCAAAAGCTAGTCGAGCGGCGGGAAATTTAATAATTTCTGACCAAATTTGTAACATCCTTGGTAAGTGCGATTATTCATCGTTAAGCAGAAACATATAGAAATCGCGTCTAAAGTCGATCAAGTGACTGACAATGAGTTGATAAAAATTAATGGTATATTCTTCCGTGCTATGATCTGCAAATTTAACTTTTTAGTATAACGATGATAAATATTCACAGTCGATGAATAATCTGTGTATGTAAATTTTGTGAAGATCCTGAATGGACGAAGGATATCATGTGTTTCGATACTCACAATGTAAGGTCATATTTATAAATCTCGCGATTTTACTAATTATCTTAGAAACAATTCTCAAGTAATTGTAAACAGATGAATAAATGTAGAATAGCAAGTATCGTTTCGTAAGCTTAAAGTCACCCGTGTTACCATTGTTATTATCGGTTCAAAAATGAATCACCAAAATCTCAAAATTTATAGCCGAAATATAAAAAGGATCAAGAGCTTGAAAGTTTATCTTTTCCATTCTAGCGAAAACAAGTTCGTGCAATTTCCCTCGCAAAAAGGAGACGCAGAGACAAAGAATAAAACTGGAAAGGGAGAAATCGACTGGTACCTCAGAAACAAAACTGGCTGCGTTTTCATGAGTCATACTCTCCTCGTTAAGTCTGTCATATACCTGAGCGGTAAGCCTTATGTATCGATCATTCTCACTTTGTCTTACTAGATTATCAATACAAAAAAATAACAGGGAATGCAGAATGCGCACTTTTAATAAGCGTTACACCGCAAAAACCGGCAACAGGAGAACCGTGATTTGTCATTCCGCTCGATCAAGATTTTTTCCAGATTGTACTTAAATGATCGACGTAGAATGTACTCGTTGAAAAAAAAAAGAAATCACTAACGATCGAGTTCCGTCCAGCAAAAGGACCACGGCTCAATCGATGGAAACAAGTCTTTATCGTGATTTCAATCCAAACTTTCTACTGTATTGTCCCGATGTACGGTAGACCGAAGCACTTACGATATTCATCGCTCGATACATCGTTAAACTATCTTCCTTCCTATTCCATCATTTCCAATATGGAAGACATCTCTGAAAAATTACTATCATGATCAAACATTCTTGAATCACCAGCCATATCTTTCAATAAAATAACGAATATCACATATCCATTTCATATATTAGGTGTACAAATTAATTCTCGGCCTTTTTTGACTAACTTTGACATTTATTTATAACAGTGTTGATATAAATTCAATATTAAACATAATCTTCTTCATTTTCGATACGTTTTTGCCATCTCTCAGGTAATTGTCGGATTCCAGATCGGAAAAATGATAGTGGTTCACATCAATGAAATCATTGAGGCATTTATAGACCTGTTCAACTTACTTCAGTTGAGAATCAGTTAGGTGGTGTTACAGGGATCGAAATAGGTGGTTATTTGAAGGGGCTAAGTCTGGAGAATATTCGAAACCGTTGAAACCATTTTTTACAAGTGCTGCACGATATAGAGTTTCTTTTTTTTAGTTGAAATTCGAAAAGAAGACAGTGCCTTAAATGTTGCTTATCGAACGACATCGCTTCTACACATGATTTTTCACGTTACGTCTGGAGTAGAGTCATGCGATATATCTTATTTTGAAGCTAACAAATGGCGCTTTAGAATGACTATTCAAATTTGGAAAAATTCTAATCTGAATAGGTTTTGTGGTCGATGAAATCTGGGGGCCGAGAATTAATTAGTACACCTAATGTAACAGAAGCAAAAAAAAAACATTAATATGGATGGTATATTTCGAATCCCTCAAATAAACAAAGAATTGGCTCGTGGGGGCTAATGTCGCCATTTTATCGTCTACCATACCCTCCTGTCTGTGACACGCACCCTGGTTCGCCATGTTTGAGCGGGATAACTCTTCGTTAAACAGGGAATCGTTTCGGCCATTCAGGAGCCCTTTTTCTACCCTCCCATAATTTATCGTCATAATGAAACTCCCCAGCCAACGAAGGGACGAAAGGGGAGGAGCGTAGAAAAAAGGGGAGAAGAAACGGCTACCGGTCATCTGCATGACGAGTAAATAGGTTCGCATTACTCGTTGCGAACACGGTAGTTTATATCGGGTGATCGCGAGATAAAGCAGCGAGCGCCAGGCGACGTTGGTCGCGATTAAAGTCACATGCACCTCGCCAGACCTAAATACCGCATCCATCAACTGACGGGTCGTCCAAAGGTGGCCTCTTATTTCTACGTCCTTTCATTTTCTTTTTAACCCTCTATTTTAAGTAAGAAACGTAATTAAAACAACATGGAAGGGAAGTCGATCGTATCTTTACGATTTGTCAAAGACTTTCGAGCTTGCGGATGTTTCCACGTTAATCGATATTCCATCGAGTTATTATTCTGTCAAACGTAACGAATATTATGCCGATATCTGCTTCTCGATTGAGAGATAAGTGCTTCATTAACGTGCAATTTTGCTGGGACGTGCATTAAAGAGTGAAATATTAATTATCGAAGGAAAGTTCTTTTTAATCGCGTGACGTTCGATGAAAAGTGACAGGGTTGTTATTTAAAACGAACGAAAAGCGGGCCAATTTGACGAGACGACGAGTGGTTAATGAAATTGCACTTCAAAAAGGATAGTAGAGGGGAAAGCAACATCCTGTCGTCCGATCTGTAAGAAGTATGTCTTCGTTTCTCTATTTTTTTTTTCTGGACATCGCCGGAAGGAATCATCAACTGTAGAATGGCTCGAAAGAAATTGCAAGGGGAAAAAGAAATTGCGGTAATCGCGGTTAGTACATTGAATTACGAAATAATGCCGGGGAAAATGTATGTTTCGACGATCTCGAGGCATTTTGTGAAAAAATTCTTCTCGGAACGGCGGTGCAACGGTGTTTCAATCATTTCGAGACATTACTGGGAAATTCATTATTCGCGCGAATGCGGTAGCACGTATCGGCCGACGGCGATATAAGTTATCGAGCGACAGGCAATGATAACCACAACGAGACCCGCACATTTTCTCCAATATTAATAATGCCTCTGTGAACGAAAAAAAAAAAGAAAGAAAGAGGGGGTTTCAAATTTCTCTTTCTAATACGATACCACCAACACGGATTGCAAGAATACATAAATTGCGAGCCGAGACACGTCGATTTCTCGACCGATTTCGCAGGAAATAACGAAGTTCCTTGATATCGACGGAATAAAAGGAACGAATTCTCTTCGTAATTCACTTCTTCGATTATTCTATCTTTCGAAAGATTCTTAACAAACGACCAACGTGTCGCGTCGATTCTCTCGAATTCTACGAATTGCACATTCGCGAGGAAGAGGATTATCAAAACTTTCACGCGTTTCGATTTCACAAGCACAATTACAATTGCCAGCTCTTCACAGATGCTCGTAAATCGATGAAACGATCGCCGTCACCTTTGACACCTTCTTTACCGTGATCGTTGAATAATGAACACTCGCGAAAGTCGCTGGTTATATTATCTATTCTTTTCGTTGTAACGCACAAACGAAAGGACCTTTCCAGTCGACTGTCGCGAAAATTGCGTTTCTCGTCCGGCAGAATTTGCCGACATCCACGGAGGCCAGCTGTTCTCGATGTTCTGCTCCGAGTTCAAGGGTTACGGAAAATATCGCGTATCCTCGGTGACTCGCGCAGACGCGGAATACACGTACGCGATTCGTGGCATTGATAAATAGCGTTGCAAAGTGCACCGCGCTCCAAACGGCGCACCGTAATTGACTGACCGCGAAAAGGGTCATGGAAATAGAAATCGAAGGCTGGACATTCCTACTACTAATGCGACCGAGAGACGTGACGGTGAAATACAGTGTTCTCTCTTTGCTCGATGTTCAAAGAATTAGAATAGCGTCAAATAAAGTTCTACATTTTTGAATCTCCAGTTGTTTTTTTGTAATGTTCTGAAGTTCAGGAGAAAACTTGGACCGCAGTGTTATGAAGAAAAAGACAATTAAAATGTTAAGCGCCCCCTCCTACAGACCGGCACTACACTTTTAGGCCCGTTTTTTATAAAGGTATCTTTCTATTTGCTTTAATAAACTACATTACTTAATTGTTGACAAAATGTTTTATTTCTTATTTAAAATCATTAATTATGGTTCGATCATGCACCACTGAGTAGCCTAAGTAAGAAACTAATTGTCGATTGCCATTGATCAGCATGAAGATGAACGAAACATAAACTACCGGTCCCTTAGGACCGCTGTGGCGCTTAATTTGTTAATACTATGCCCTTAGTTAAGACGTTAATGATACAAAAAGATCTTGCCTTTATTTACATATATACTTGGATTTGCGTGGAAATAGAAGGATAGGATTAGTAAAACTTAGCGATTTATAATTTCCCGAGAACTTCGAAAGCCCACCGACGACAAGCGAAATCGTTAAGACGTATTTACTTGACATTATAAGATACATTGAGAAAAGTAAGAAATAAATACCTACAATTTCAGTAGAAATAAATACGTTACTATATGATATTTCTGAAGTATGCATAAATTTAAATAAAAAAATGTCTTCATTGAATTTAATTGAACTAACGGAAATGTTCGGGCTTTTAAATACGTATTGGTTGGACGAACAGGTTGATTGAAGAAAATGTGTCAATTAGCGTTTCTAAATTTTTCAGCAGATGGAAAGTATAAATATTTGCATCTAATTAATCCTATCATGTATCAGGGAAACGAATCAGTAAATTTTCGTTCCGGTTTGGTTAATTCCTTGCGGTAGCAAGAATATCAGCCAGTTAGCAATGCCAGTTTAGATTAGGAAGATGATTAATTCACCCTGTCGCATTGACTCTTCGTTATCGTACGCTTGACAGCACACCAAGCAAGGAAAAATCCACGTGAATTCTGTCACGCGTAATAATCAATCAGAAATTCTTAATTCCGCGTATCAGTGTCGCAACGCAAAGTAATTAAATATAATTATTTTCTATCCCTCTTTACCTTCAACAAGAACCACCTATTTTTCATGCTTACCCCCATAGCAAAAACCTGCCAGACTCGTCTGCTCAAAAGAAACTTTCATCCAAAAAAAACAAACATAGATATTTCTAATTACTAATTACTAATTAAAATATTCACTCCAAGAAATTGCAAAAATCAACTATAAATAATCATCACTTCCATTCTTCAAACCATACTTGCAAAAACATTCTCATAGTCTCCTTAACACCGAATCAATCTTCGTAGCAATAAAATTATCTTCCACGTCCCCGAAGAATTATTACCCCGTTCCGCAAAGACGTTGCGCAATTCCCTCATGATATTCTCTCTCAACCCACGCACTCCTACCATTAATACACAACCAAAACTAAGTCTCTCAAGATTGCAAATCTCACCGCAACAATGTCAAGAGACTCTCCAGAACTCACCCCATCGTTGTCGTTAACCCCAACGACATTGACGCAACCACTGTCCATCGTTGCGGTAAGATCGACTCCCACCAGGAAAGAGGATCGTGGAATGGTAAAAATTGCAAGAGGACGTCGACGTCGTGTTGCGATACGTCGTAAGAACGTCCGCACGACCTTCCCTGTGGGCGACCTCTCAAGAGTTAGAGCGCGGAAGGAAAAAGCTAAAGCGGCTGCCACCGGTCGTTAGGTTGACGTTTACGTTTCGCGCTTAACGAAGCACGGTAAAGCAATGTCGTAGCTAACGATCGATAAAGTATAACGTCGTAGAAAGAAAGAGGGGCAAGGGTGAGGAGGAACGTGGAAAGGTAGTCAGCCAAGAGAGGAAGAATGAACGTTGGCAAAGGGTGATCGTACCACCGTACTTACCTACCTACCTACCTACCTACCTTACTTACATACATACGCGCGCCGCTCGAATCATTCACAGCCGGTTTAACGATTGCTACGATACCTGTGTTCCCCTGTCTGGCTTTTTATTCGCTTCCGTGTGTGTCGAGACTGGAGGATCGAGCCGTCTAACGTTTCTGCGACGCACACACGAGCACGCGTCCTCTCATGATCCTTTCTCCGTCCGAATCGTACGGCCTCCTTGATTGCACCGGTGTCCGACCTATCGTTTCGTGCACACTTGGGTACGGGACGTCCTATCATCGAGTCTGAATCCCTAGGCACTGTTTATTGGGTACGGTGCAAGCTTTTGATAGCGCGTAATAACGATGATTGTTCATTAGCACCAGACACACCGGACCTTTAATGCATGTATCGAGTCCTGTTCGAGAGGCAGAGTCGCGCTGTGTTACGCTTCACGTCCGTTCGCCAATGGTGCCCATTAGCATGGAAGCCCACTTCTCTCTGCAGATAGACTAATGATCATGTCACCCGGCTCCTTAATTGCTAATTGATCTTGCGCCTTGCACGTCCGCGTTCTCCGACAGCCAGTTATGCGGCAACGTCACTCTCCCTCTATCGCTTCCAATTTGGTTGCCCTATTTACATTTCCTTGGATTTCGTTTTTTTTTCTGTCCTTTCCGGCATTCCTGTATCGGTGGTTATCGAGAGATTCGACGAGTTGAAGGTGGTCTATCTGGTTTTAACGCGAGAGGGGAATTTATCGATCTCGATGAGGATTTTTATTCTTACGATTAGTGTCGTAAATCAGACATCGTTACAGGTTTCTCGAGTATTGGGACTTTGGAGAAAGAATATCGATTGCTTGGATTAATATCTATCGCCTTCTCTTAGTTATATCTTCCTCGTTTGTAGATAGGTTTTTAATCAGATAGCTTCACGTTAATAATTAAAATGAATCGTTTATCTTAACGCTGTTGCTCAAGCTGCACGAGGAACAAGATATAATTAACGTCTCGGCTATTGAAACAGTAATGATATTTCACTGAATTAAGAAACTCGCGTCTATACGTCTCGTAATTCTTTCGAGTATCCCTTATTTTCGTATACAACGTTGTATGAGATCAAAGTCATAATTCTATTGCTCAGTATACTACAACTATTCGTTTCTAATTCTCATCGTAAATTACAAACACCTCGTGACACCTTTGCCCCCCGAGTACAAAAACAATTTTCCTATCGACGCAATCGCGACAAACTTAACACCTAATTCTACGAAGTAAGCGTAAAAATGTACATACACGATCGAAACAATTTGCAAGAGCGATTCTCGGCTCTACGTTGCGTGAGAACATCCACCCGGTGATTTCACGAAGACTTTCCCCGGCTGCGTGACATTTCTCCGCAGTCCTCTTTTCTCAGGATATCGCGATCTCAGAGACGGCTGAACTTACGATCGAGACCGAACGATCTTTCTCTGTTCACCTATGCACGATCTCGCCCACGCTCCTTTTCACGGCGTATATTCGATCCTTGGTATAATTACTAATTGTAATACACATTTACTAAGCCCACTAAATCTATCTACGATGTCCTCAATAAATATCCACGCCGACGTCGCGCGATTCGCTTGCGTTATCCTTGTAACGCCCCGACAATGCGGATGCGCATTGTTCTGTATGCATGATTGAATCGCGCCAAGATTTGCGTCATATCTGGATTGGATTTTTCAACTGGCAAGGCTACATGTTAAGATATACGATATCATTTCTGTCTTGCAAAAACAAAAAAGCAACGAAATAAGGGGAAATAAAATTACTGAGAACGTACGAGCAACAATGTTTAGCGGATGGATTGAGGGAGGGATGAAAAATTCAACGTCCTTCTGAAAATGAACGGAATGAATTTCTTCATGCTAATGAGATCGTTGCTCTTTGATAGCCTGCGAACTTTTACAATTGGATTGTGAAAACAATCTTCGCTCGATTGTTGCACGAGACTCGAACTAATTAGAGCGCGAGCCTTTTAAGCCGTAGATAATCAATGAACGGTGAAATATCCAGTGATTTTGCATTGGACAATGGAATGTCTATGATTAAAATAGGATTGTAAGTTTCGTATTGACTTATGGTTAATGCGATTAAACTTTGTCGAATCATTGCATTCTAACATTATCATCGAGCCAATCATACCTGACGTTCAAATATTTTTGTGTGATAAGCAACATTGTAACTTGTCGGGATAAGAAAAAGAAAAGGACTCAAAAGGAATTGATGAATATCGATAGATTTGCATCTTTGTAAGTTGTCTTACTGGTTATATGATTAAAATCTATCGAATCGTTTTATTCTGATATCACTGCCATTGGAACCAGTCACACCTGTCGTTCGAGTATATCCACGATATAACGGTATTGAAACTTGCGAGAATAAGTATAAAAAAAAGGTATCGACGGGAATTTACGGAGAAACCGAGCCCCTATGCGTACGTGTAGCACGATGGCATCGAACATCGGTCCAGGAACACCTTCATCTGTCCCTGGTGGCCGTTCCAACCTCCTCTGGAACGCCTGCCTACCGTCTACGATACTATCTGCAAGATGAATCGGTCGGTGCACCGAGTGCAAGCAGACTGCAACGACCCGGCACCAAGGGCACGATGCCCCGTGCTCGCTGCCGTCTCTTCATTTTTCAACCCTCGTCACATGCAATATCCTTGAGAATTCCCGCCTCCCTCCACGCGTCTGACACGCGACATTCGCGAATCGAGTGTCTCTTATTCCGATAATTCCATCGATCTCATCTTTTATAAAATTTTACGCATTTTACTTCAAAATTATTGTTTTTCAGTCATTAACTTAGGAGAAAATTATTATGGGATATTTAATCCTTTGCGACTGTGTTTTATTCACCCCTTAGGCTACAATGACTTGGGACACAAGTGATCCGATAAATGGAATAGGAAATTTGGAAGTTTTTCAATAACTGTTAAATTGAAAATATCAGTCGGCCACGAGACGGTCAAATTATTTCTGTGATATCAATCTTACAGTTGATTATACAAAATGTTAAAAATAAGAGAGAAATTTTTATTTATGGAATTAACCCCTTGCAGTACCGGCAAACTCGATATCTTGCGACTGACAAAGATTATCGCGCCAGTATTTACTTCATTCAATGGAGCCTTTGTGAAACTCAAATGAATTTTAATCAAAGTCTATAATTAATAATTCTGCATGGGAACACACGATCTCATTCGAAATATTAATACTTGTTGATATTCAAGTTTGCCTAAAATTCTCATCATGAGTCAAACTCATGAAAATAGTGCAAGGGGTTAACTTTGAATTATTACGCACGCTGGGAAAGTAGAAATCGTCAGGCAAGGGGTTAAAAACAATATGTGTAAGGTCGCACTTAAAATAAAACTACTAAAATCTTAGTATAAATTATATATACAGTGGAGATCCTCTTATTTCAAAGCGTCTAATTCGATTTCCCCTCGTTCTTTGGGGCGGAGTTATCTCCCCACTCTTTAAGATTCCCCTCATTTCGTTTACCCGTCACGTGATGGAAGTTGTGTTTGTCAAAACCAAACCACACACGAGGAAAGGAGAAAGAATGTCATTTATCTGTCTCTTTTTATTCTCCCTCTCTCCTGACAGAGGACCATTGGAGGGATCGAACTAACACATTCGCGACCGCTGACGTGAATTCACGTCATTTTAAATCCTAAACCTGGTTGCCGCTAACGTGAATTCACGTCCTGCAATTTCTATTTTTGAATTCGCCAATATTAGGCGCTTTGGAGAATGGCTATCTCAATGAGACACCTTGATAGTCCTTATAGACTTTCAGGTGACATGACAACACAACAGTTGGAAAGAATTGCACAATCGGAGAAATTAAAATATCCACAAAAACATTGCAGAGTTTGCAATACTCATGGAAAATGTCGTGACACTTCTTATATAAGCAAATTATGTAGAGTTTCTTTACGCAAAACTCATTGTTTTTTTACTAATCACACTAAACAGAAATATTAAATTTTGTCTTCACTCTGCTTTTCTAAAATGCATGTAATATAATGCTAAATAAACTAAGCATAGTAATAACAAATGCTCCGTTATCTACCTATAAAGTAAGTATACAAATTATCAAATCTTTTTATTTTAAAGAACACATAATTACAACATTGATAGTTCAAAACAAATATTATAACTATCTTTGTTTTAACGATACAAGTTTGCGGCAACCAGCTTTACAATATCATTATTTTCGCCGGTACTCAGCATTAGAAACGGAAAAAAATTGCCGGTCGCGAATGTGTTAAGAGGAACTTCGGAGAAACGACATTGGAAATAAGAGGATCTCCACTGTACCTACCTGAGAAGCTTCATGATTCTTTGCTTCGGTGGCTGAGAGTAGACATATGATGGCACTAGTGAAAGAGGTTTGGTGGCTGAGAGCAGACGTCCGACCACTAAGGGTAGATATCACTGCGAGGATGAATTGCGTCTTCGAAAGTAGTATACACGCACTAATAAGTGAAAATAGTTTAACCCGATCACGGAGCACTCGTTACTCGTCGACGGTCAGAGGGGAACTGATAGTGAGGCGAGCATCGTATGACTTATTGTTAAGATTCGTAGAAATGATACCTGTAGGTCGCAGTCGCCGAGCTCCGCCGAGTTTGTTTTGATTGCACGCGGTGGTCGTTGTACTTCTTGGCCAGTGAAGTGGAAATAATTGCTCTCGTTGCTCATAGAATTGGTTTTAAAATTATAAGCGCAATTGAACGATATTATTTATTTATATAACAACATGTTACAAATATAGCGCTTTGTTCAATGTAGTGTTATTTTCAAAAAGAAAATTATAAACATAAAATGTATTTTATGCTAGATAGAATAACACATAAAGTTATGAAATTACTCATAAATAATAAATGTATACTTGTAAAACAAACTATAATAGAGGGTTGCTGCTCTATTGTGTATTACCACTAGTATTTCTCGTGGGTGACTAGCTTTTTGCATAAGTTAATTCTAAAAAAACTTTCAAACAAAACGATGTATATTATTTTAACGTTACAATTATTGTTTGCACATTATACATTTATTGTTAACAAGTTACTTTTTGATATTATAGCATATTTGAAAAATTGCATCATATAACTTTTAAACAATATTGTTCAGTTTTCCATTTCATGATTATATAATTTATTAAATATAAAAATTACTTGTCACATAGACTATAAGTGATGCGGACAGACGAGTTATAAATCTAAATTCTAATTCACCGTTAAGAGTTGATAATGGGTTGAATTCAAATTATGCATATTTAGAATTCGTTGACGGTCCGGTAATGTTAGGGTTTTCTTTGTTTTGAGTGAGATTTGTTTGTGGACTTTATAACAAATATCAGCCGATAATTATGAATTTAATTGTGAAATAATTTTCCTAACGACCTTAAAAGCTCGTGACTGCGAAGAGCGTTATGTAACGCTGATGCTTACTTGAAATCTCCTATTAGAGATCCTATTATCTTTATATCGAGCTTTTATCGGTAATTTGCGTCAACTGATAGTTTGTATTTAAAAAATGCAATATAAAAGGAAGAGTGTCAAGAAAGACCCACGGTTAATTGGATTATATGAAAATAGTGTGTAGAAACAGTAACGCCCGATACATACGTTTTTCCAATTTCCGTGTCGCATTAAATAAAGCACACAGTACGTTTCATTCGATAATTACAGCTCTGGTATTAAACTAGCGATATTATGCGGCAAATCCGTAAATCGAATATCGATTAATACGTAATTGCTTAGAAGATATTTTCAGAAATTAAATCGAACGGACAATTTTACCAATAAAGTAGCAAAATAAAAAGATAAAAAATAAGTTTTTGCCTTACTTTAATTGTAGATAAAAGCGCATATAGGCGTACGTACAAAGTATTATACCACAACCGTGTAATCTACTGTCATCTATATCGAGCCTCTATCAGGCAAAATGACAGGCTATAAAGTGTAGAGGCAGAACAGCTTCTCCGTTGGATTTATCGCATGTGGATGTCCATAAGTATATAGGGTAGGGAATATAAGGTGTGCTAGGATCAGAGTCAGAGCTACCTCGATTAACCTTCGCTTCTGCTTGGTCCGGGGCAATCTGGGTCTCAGTATGTGGCAATCATGCTCTTGCAACCGTACGGACTGTAAAAAAGTTGCCGACGTGACGGCTAGTCACGCTATAATGAGTAATATGATGGGTATTAACGTTCCAAGTTAAAAGGATGAACGAAATACCAACTTTTCGATCTCTTTTTCGCGCGAGCACGTCTTTTCTACCTGATTATAAATTCAGATTCAAGTTCGAGAACGACGAGCCGACTCGGCGATCGGTTATCAGCGTTTAGTTTAATGATTTCAACGGAGATCGTACGCACAGAGATTACAAAATTAGCTGGCGATATCGCGCGATCTTTCGCGTGAACGGTAGTAGATGAAAAAGGTAGCCGTTACGTTACATAACAGTTCTGACAAAAGATATTACCAATACGAAACAAGCGTAAACCATTCGAAAGTCCAGGTGGCAACGCAGTAAATTCGTATATACACGGCGATTACGAAACGCGAATTATTCGCATTCAGGCATTCATTGGGAGGCCATAAAACGTGCACGCTCCCATGGGCCGACTTGAATGCACGGAAGCACGAATCCACGAGCCGCGGACAAGCCATGAATTTTCTCGAAGCCGATACACACGCCAGCCAGCAGCCAGATGCCCTCGGTGACACCCATTAGCCCCGTACTCTTGTCGGAGCATTGAAATTATTAATCGATGCAATTAGCAAGGAGGGAGGCCACGCGGCGCTGTTACGCCAGCTAAATGTCAAAACGTCTTGGCTCGGTGTAGAGGAATATCTTGGTATGCGCCACGAACGAGCAATACCTTGCTCACCTCCCATTTCCTTCTTCTTCTTCTTATTTTTCTTCTTATACTCTTACTACTACTGCTACTTTGACTACTACTGCTACCATCACTAGTACTGCTACTACTACTACCACTTCTTCCTCTCCGTTGCTCTTATTTCACAAGCGGCGATTCCAGCGAGGCGAATTCCGAAACTATCTCTCCTCCACCGGATGGACCGGTGATTCAGCGATAAGACAGCCCCGGCAGCAGCTAAGCCACCTACATTTATCACGGAAACCTCGAACTCGCCTTAACGATCCTGAAAAGCGAGCCGGTTCTTGCCCGGAAGAATAAAAATCATAATCGAAAGGCGCGACTAATCGTTGCGTGACGAGCGCGGGAGCGAAACCAGCGCGAGATCACCGTATATACTCGCCCATACGGCCCTAATGAATTTCAGATCGGGTCTGATCGCGACCACCGATGAAGTGATGGAACGTTAATCGCTGGAACAAGCACAGCCGATCGATGTTTTCTACAGGACGACTTCGGACGACGACTTGTCGTTCGTTCTGAGTGACATTATTCGTGCTCCGACTGACAGACACAGAATGCAAATCAATCGTAGTTTTTACCTATCCCTTGCTTCACTTACGTTTGTAACCGTTTACGTAATACGGGTTAACGTGTAATCCTTTGACTGTCGTACATCGCAAAAAGGGAAATGGTTATCATTTGTAAAACCGTTTCAAACATGTGATGTGTATCTTGAAATATTGTTTTATGGTATTATGCACAGATGAGATAAATTCTGGGTCATTTATTTTAGTTCTATTGTACAGTGGTACTAACACGTTGACATGGGGGTCACCGGTGACCGGCGCTATTAAATTCAATATTGTGTAACTTTGAAATTGTAATATTTATGAACTTTCGGACTTACTGAATGTTGAAATATTAACGTTAAAAAGATAAAGGTGTACCGAATATCTACTTATCTGTATCTTTAATGTTTCTACCTTGTAAAGATGCGAATTTAATAGAAAAAGTTTCAATTCAGTAGAAATAATGAAACTAGCGAAATACCGGTGGCGTTCAACGTATTATATCGTCCTGCAATAGAGTTACTTTGCACAAATCGTCTCAAATTTTCTCACTCCACGTATCACAAAATTCAGTATATCCGAATAGAAACTTCATTAACACTTGGTTTACGGAGGTCGTCGAATTGACGGATTCCTACTTCTTTAGAAACGCCTTTCACACTTATAGAGACATGGTATGATAGATATTTGACATACATCTTATAATATACAATTTACTTGACTGATCATCTTCTTTGCCGCCTGATCTCTCTATTTCCAAAGTCCTTATTTAACATATTGCTGTGTAACAGATTTCACGTCCGTAAATCTAGTGTAAAATATATCCCGTCATTGTAATAATTTCTATGTGTTACCAATCGTTAATTACAACGAAAAGCGATTATTTCTAAAGACTATTATCAAGAAAGATTCTTCGTGTCGCACAGCGATAAATCGGAGCGATCTGGCTTCGCGTAGGTATCGTACACGGAAAGAAAGGTGCACCGGTATGGACACCATCCTCGTCAACTAGATTGTACACCTCGCGCTGAGCACGTGGGCCGTGAATGATTCCTCGTAAAGTTTGTTTATGGGGTTTGAACGGCGGGCATTTATAGTTTATTAATTGAAACCGGAGACTGGCCGATCGCGAGACTTGTCACAAAGTCGTAATGCTTTACGTTCTTTCGAGGCGGCTCGTTATTTTCAGGGCTCTGGTAGAATGACTAAAAAAGACGCGGTTGGCTGTCAATGTACGAGCTGCCCGTTCAACCCGATCGTTTCAGAGCGTAGAAGCGCGCGAGAAACGTGTTATTTTAATCTCACGATAGAAAAGAACTCGCAGAAGTATACCAGTGTCCTTGAATTATACATTAACCAAGGATTACCTCGGAGAAAATTTACGTGGGCCTTCGATGCGTGAGATTTGAATCTCAGCTGCCGTGAGAGATTATGTACTTGCAACATTTGTAGCTTGATTTACTACTGATTTAATTATCATACGACGAGATAAAATGCAATGTACAACTGAAACGACATTGTGTGATAAGACAAGCAGGCACAAGAGTTAAATTGATTTTAATTCAATTCGAATGGATTACCTCTTAATTGTACGGACAGGGAATTTTATCGCTGTTAAAATGAGATTCGTATCATCTCGAGCAATTTAGTGTTGTTTCTTTGAAAGTAAAATTCTGTGGTATAGAAATACATTGTGTATCACTTAAAAAACTCATCCTTTCCCACGTTCGAGTAAGTTAAAAACAAGTTATACGGGTGCTGAGAAGGATGATTGCCACTTGTAAGTGTGCAACAACGTTGCATGTCACCGGAAATCCTTATACGTGGTGCCAGCGACACAAAAATTAAGAAGTCTCGACTGGTACATGCCATCAAAGATGCTAGTTTGTGCTTAAAATAGAAGGAGACTAATCAAAGTCGGTTAGACTATTGGCTAGCGTGAACGGGAATGATGTAATTCGAGAAAATACTAATTTGTTATAATGAAGAAGGGATATTCTCGCGTGCTAATCATTTTGAAACTCCAGTGTTTCTCACACGAACTGTAACACAAATAATGGAAAGGAATAATGATGGAAAATGAAAATAATAAACTTTCACGACTTCTCATAAAAAATATTTCAATACATATTACACATTAAAGAATACAGTAGTTATAATTTCTCGTTACTGTATTCTAGATAAATTGAAAACATTTCTATAAGTAATTACCAATGACTGCGTGAGTGAAAGGAACTAAAGTATCGGTCTGACTAGCAGTCTTATTCTACTGATACCTCTGTCTCCTTGCTTAAGAGAGGTTCCAACAACTCTAATGTACCGACCCTCCGATCAGTTAGTATATAAGATAGATTTAACGAATAGTTTGTAAGAACAAATATTATTTACGGCAGCAACACCATCACTCATCACCATCCTTAGTCATACCCGAATCGTAGTCAAGTTCAAAATTCTACTCCTTGTTTTGATCCTTACTCATCCACGAGTCATCATCCACATCCAAAGTCCAACTTGTTATTCCTACCCCTATATAGACTCTCAAATAACGTCATTCTACCCCCTCTCCCCTTCTAAAACTTTTAAAAACCCTAAGCTCAATTCTCAAGTGGCTGATTCAAAGACATAGTTACAGTCCTCAAGTTCATTTCTAAGTTCATCATTATTCTACATCAACTAGTTGAGAGAGTCATCTTCGAATCCTAAATCAAATTCTTAATTCTAACTAAAACTCTCACAAGTCCTCACCATCAAATCAAATAATTCCGTGCATCATACTAAATCGCTCTTGGAACGGGCCCAGATATTTTAACTCCTTCCCGTGCCATTTAGCTCGACGAAACTTGGGCCCAAGTGGTAGGCGTCAACGCGTGATACACAAACCAGACTGATGCTCGAGAAAAATCACAATACGAGCCGTATTGTTTATTAATTTTTTCTTAAATTTTGTTTTAATGTTTCATAGATCTTTGACATATTTTTTAAGCGCGAATTTTTGTTATGCGGTCCCTATCCACCGCATAAAAAAAAATTTGTCTAATATGTTGTCAAATAATTATTTGTTATAAGTGTTTATGAAATTTCTGAATATTGCTTTGTGCGTCTTCTTTTATGTGGTCCCTATCTATCTATGTGTCTACCGGTGATGTTTCAGTTTGATCCGATTTTCATTTCCCGAGCATGTGAAGTTTATGTTTGGCTCGACTTTCTATTCACGAGCCAGGCTCGTGCTTTTCATGTTTGGGCCAAAATCTTCATCGCGAGTCAGACTCGTTAAAGTACGGGAAGGGGTTAATACAAAAGTCCAGAAGTACAAGTTCTCTTTCATTTAGCGGATTCTGATCGCGAATCGCATCATTCGCTATTACACAACAATAACTGCATCCTTTAAAATACCTACCTTCCAAACCATTACAAACGTTACTACAAATCCACATCACCCTACCAAACAGAGGATAGATCAGAGGGAAAGAAACACAGTCGCAGAACGTATCGAAATACTAGAGCAAATGGTGAATAAAAATAAAGCCCAACAAAAGGACAAGTTCCATCGTAGCTATCGGTCTTCTCTCTATACGGGCATCCTCGGCAGCCCATGAAAGGAGGAACCAAGTTTTACGATCCTGAATCGTACGAAAGCGAAACGGCAAAGAGGGTCGACGAGAAGGACGAAGGAGGACGGAGAGAGCGGAAAGGTCCGAGGTTTACGATGTTGAATCCTGTCTACGATCTCTGATAGAGTCGTGTCTGTCAGTTTGCATGTTCATGCCATGACGTTGACCGATGCCTTCTTCTCGAGCACTCCACTGACGTCATCGACAACTTATACTGGGTGGTCCAAGTGCACGTAGCCCGATGCAACACGTATGCGTATCTCTCGACAGTCTCCACATACAGCACCAATAAAAATCCATTAAGGGTTGCATTTGTATTCTGCATTTTCATTCTTCTTGGTAGTAGCATATCGCTGGGAGATTCATACTCTTGATCGTTACGTTCATTATCGTCATTTCGAGGACGATTAATGTTTCTCTTGTCGTCCCAACGAGAGCCTCGTGTTTAAACGTATTCATCCACCGTCAGACGGACGGAGAGATGTCGGATACTGGTCTTGTTGCTTTTAACAATATATAGAATTTTACCTCCGATTAATGTTACGACGTGGATACGACTTGGAGAACCGAGATCGAAGATAATTGTCGAGCAGGGAAATTTATAAACGTGGAGAACGATTTTTTGAGGAGTTGTTACGAGTCCAAATTAAAATGTGAGACGGCGTCTTGCATTTTGTAAGTTGTGTTTTTGTATTATGTCTTGAGGATAATATACTATTTAGAAGATAATGAAGTTGGATATATTTGTGATAATAGTTGATTATTTCAACGATAATTGACTATCTGAATTATTCATATCCTATTAAAGCAATTTAGCGATCAATCTCACGGATAAGCAGTTCAATAAAAATTCATTAGTAGTATCGTTGGCAATCGGTGAGAAGACAGAGTAGACAAATAACCGACGACTATTTAACAACGAACTCCGAATGCAATTATCTTGCACGAACGATTAGCTCGACTCGTCGAAACTAAACTGTTAAGTCCTCTTACGGATTCCTAGATTCTAACAGTAGAAAGCAATGTCGTCAGCGGTTACATACATATAGTATTACCTACAGAATTCAGAGAATGAACAGTGCACCAGGTATCGCAAAGAGGAATTCTCGTCGCCGATTTTACGGAGGAACGAAGAAGCCTCTAGGAACGCGTGTTTCGAGTTTCCGTCAACCCCACACGACGCTCGGGGCTGTCTCATAGAGTCGTAACGCATAAAACAAGAGGCTGCACTGACTTTTACGAGTGGCTCGTTGTTTCTTCGAGAAATTATCGAGCGGAGTTCGCGTACCTTTAATTGCTCGTCCTCTCTTCGCCGCCACTTTGAATGGCCTTTTTGACCCGCTCGTTTCTCGGCGGTCCTCGGCGCCGAAGATAATTCAATTACGGTTAGACCGACTATGTACAGTTTATTATTGTTGTTTGGCTTTGGAAACATAGACTTATGGGGATGATAATGTATTTCTATTGTTGTGCTCTACGACCTAGATCTGAATGCGACTTTCGAAACAATCTACGCTTGGAAAAAATGGATTTTTGCAATATATAGCATAAATAATGATTGTGAGAGCATATCGGATGGTTACTTCGTTGACAATAAATGTAATAATGTTGTTTTTCGACATTTGGTACGTACTGGTACGATGGTTTCTCGAAAAGTTACAGAGGCTGTGATAGAAAAATGGGAAAGGGAAGATCTCTCCCCTTTTTTGCAATGTATAGCGTAAATAATGATTGTCAATGCATATCAGATGGTTACTTTGTTGAAAATATTTGTGATAATATTCTTTTTCGACATTCGGTACGCACTGGTACGATGGTTTCTCGAAAAGTTACGGAAGTTGTGATAGAAAAATGGGAAAGGGAAGATCTCTCCCCTTTTTTGCAATGTATAGCGTAAATAATGATTGTCAATGCATATCAAATGGTTACTTCATTGAAAATATTTGTAATAATGTTGTTCTTGAATATTTGGCACGCACTGATGGTTTCCCAAAAAGTTGCTGAAGCTGTAATAGAAAAATGACAGAGGGAGGATCTCTCCCTTTTTTTATAGATATATATTTTTTCAAATATTTTTCCAAATGAAAATTTCTAAAGTAGGTAATATGTAATTAAAAGAGAACAATTTTGAGATGTGAGGAATTAATGTGCAGTTTCATTTTCTAATCTCAGTATGCATATAATCAAGATAAAATGGCGGAGATGTTTATACGAATGGTGAAATTATTAAATAACACGACGTTTTGAACAAGTGCACGGTCGTTGGTAAAAGTATGATCGAAGGTAAAAATACCAACGTGAAGTTACGACGGATCCCTTCGCTATGCTGATGTTTGTCCCGATCGAAGGTGATTTTATAAAGGAGACCGCCGTGACGGAAGATATTGTAGAACAAGTTCCCTGTACCAGCTGGGTGGCCCGGCGTGCATATACGAACAACAAGGAACGTTTCGCTCCCATTGACTCATATGTTATGTCTCTTAAGTCGCATTAAAAAAGCTTCTCTTATAGAACAAATACCAAGTAGTAGAGCAT
The DNA here is from genome assembly GCA_910591515.1 of Cerceris rybyensis. Lineage (NCBI taxonomy): Eukaryota > Metazoa > Arthropoda > Insecta > Hymenoptera > Crabronidae > Cerceris > Cerceris rybyensis. The sequence goes on from OU342790.1 coordinate 17,268,846, forward strand.
TTTCAATGGCCAGAGTTCAATGAAATTGTACAACTTAACTACGTACAAACCTAATAACTCAGAATTACAACTAATTTTTAAATATACAAAGTAAAAATTGACGTTAAAATAGTGAAAAATTACAAAAAACTAACGAAGCATTTACGCAATCTGAGAGTCTGATTCAAACAACGTTCACGCTTGAATATAAGGATTAAAATAAAATGAAATTACCTGTACATAACTGCACTTTGCACGTCGAAAGCAAAGCAAAGCGCACTTATGGTGCTTATCACGTAAAAAGAGATTACCACTTTAGTACTTTAATTTCTCATAAATTAAATGGAATGATACGAGCTTCTTGCAATGTCTCGTCAGCCATGAAAAAATCAGCACACCTTCGTACATTTGGGTCGCAAAACTCGACAAACGAATTCCCAGCGTAACGCGATCGTTCTGCATAAATGTGCGATCGTGCGGAAGATGGCAAAAACCATCGATCGGTCACGGTCAATGGATAATAGGCTGCTGTTGGCATTCGATCAACGATAACCGTGTCGCGACGCATTGCGGTCATAGAGGATGCACACTGTACGACGTCCGGCTCGATTATTGTGCTCTTGAGGTTCGTACACCGACCGCAATATCTGCCATACCTGTAGATATCCGATTCGTCCTGGCTGAATCGAAAATGACGGCATAATTCTCGCGCAATTAAGTCATTTGAATCGCGGTTCGCGAGTGATCGAGCGAGTAAGCGCGATCGAGCAAGCGTGCAAGCAAGTAGCCATTCCTCGATTCGATTCTTGGCGCACGAGAATGCACTCGGGTTTGATTCATGACGCTGTCACTGATCCCATTGTATCGTCGATGCTCGATCCTTTTTTGCCGTACGCCGCGAAAAAAGCAGGCGGAAGAAGGAGGAAATGAATCGAGGACCGGCGGATCGTTGGATCGTTGCACGGAAGGAGGAACGAAAAAGACAACGAAGAAGAAGGAGAAGAAGATCTCGTGGAAGAGAAAGAGAGACGATAAACTCAGCGGGGTCTCGAACTATCAGCAGGGCGCCACACTGTTTTAATTTGTCAACCCGCGGGGTTGACTTTTTGCAAAGGGGAGGAACTCTGGTTCGAGATACCCCACCGATAAAGACGTTTCGCTTGCATTAAACGACGTTCACCGTGAGGTTAAGGATGTTCTATTAATCATACTGATCGTGAACATTATATCGTGGCCAGCCACGAGAAAAGAGATCAGCTGCGAGACTGTGGCGAGGCTAACCGCTAACGAGAGCTTCTTCTTACATCGTCCCGTGCTAGAAATACTAACTTTACGTTGTTTCTGCGCCATTGGATATATCGCAGAAAAATGACCGATACTCACGAGATATTTTCAGTCGGAGGTATCGTATCCATGGAAGGAACTTACTCGTGAGATTTCTAGAGATTGCGGAAGACAAATGATCGCCGTCCTTACGCGCTTCTGGAGAAATCGTGGAAGAATGCTACTCCGTGATCGGTGGGATTTAAAGAAACGAATTGCAATGTATTACAAGAATTCGAAGTTTCTTGCATTTCTGTGATAAAAACCGAAGCTTCATGTTACCGTAAAAATCTTATCCTCTATTATAGTTCCAACTTTCAATACGTGTAGTAATAATGAAAATGATCGTCGAATAACGAGGGTAGTTTTTATATTAGGTATAGAAATTAATTCGGTGCCTTGATATTAATTTATTTAGAACTCTGGTTTGAATGTAAATAATCGCCCGCCATTTTATAACGTTTAAGTACCAACACTTACAGTTATGAAACATTTGACAAGTAGTCAAAACAAAAGCTATTAGTAAGTAAAATGGCGGCGTCTGACAAGAATCACATAGGGCACTGCATACTGTTTGCCTTTCAATTAAAGAAAAATGCTTCAGAAGCTGCTGAAATGATTTGTTCTGCTTTGGATGAAGGTGCAGTAACACATAAAACCTGTAAAAAATGGTATCAAAGATTTCGAAGCGGCAACTTTGATCTTTCTGATCGAGAACGTTCCGGACAGCCAAAAAAATTTGAAGACGAAGAGCTTGAGTAGCTGCTCTGTGAAAATTCCGCACAAACACAACATGCGCTAGCCGTGCAACTTGGGGTGTCACAAAAAGCAATTTCCCATCGACGGAATAAGTTATAATTAGACTCCGGATGTTAATGCAAATTTCAAATTCAACAAATGCAGTTAAGACAAGAGAACCTATTTAGGGATTTGTTGCACTCGATAAATGTTACAACGAATACCATACTTTGGATATTTCGGATATATTTTTATATTATGTTCGTTTTGTGTATTTTAGCCATATTCATTTTGTCATAAATGCATAAACATCCGGAGTCTAGTTATAATACTAAACTTCTTTTAAAAAGGCACCGAATTAATTTCTACACCTAATATTTCGATCGTTCAGGTTACTTTGAAATTCTGACGTTGAAGAATCTCGTCAAAGTAGCAGCCAATATAATGAAAATACATCCTCGTCGAAACGCTAAACGTCGGATCGCGTGCAATGAATCGAATTTCGTTAGCCCCTCGTCTCCCGAAACATGCTTATCGGTTCGATCTACAGGTGTAGAAAGGGTGACACGATTGGCTTCTCAGTGGTTTTATCTCTACCATCTAGTATCTACAGGGTGATCCGAGAACGACTTCGAAGAAACGCATCGTCGTGGAGCTCGTTCAAGCCTACGCGGTCACGGTGATAATAAAAGTGGACACACCTCGATGGACACGTGTCCAGGGGCTCTGGAGACAGGAATTTCAAAGACGCCCTTTCTATCTGTTCGTGGACAAATAGTAATTGTTAATCAGAGAATATGACGTCGTAATGTTATCCTGCCGGGCTGTTAAACGCAACAATGAGATATTCTCCTCCGTGGCTGATTCGCTACGGTTGCTCCAAGTTGACCCTTAGATTTCGCAATGCAGATGCAACGTTGAAGTTTCTTGCGTTTACAGGTTTCAATAAGGAGATACCATGTAATCTGACAAGTGATTTGTGATAAGGTTACTTCGATTGGGATGTAGACTTTTCTATCATTTATCGATTGTGCTCGAGGTATTAAGTGATGAAGTTTTAACCGTTTGCGTAACACGAGCCACTTTCTCGCTCTTCAGTTTTTGTGTCGAAAAATCGCAGGACATTTTTTCAATGTTGACAATTGAAGGAACACTTTGTTAAGATATTTTGTTAAGAATGCATTAGGTTTCCCTTTTATAATATAAAGTAATTACAAATTAGGATACAAGCACGAGAAGATTGTTCTTGGCGTGCACTACATAAAATAAAACACCAACTTTAGTTTATTTTGAAATAAAATCTCAAGAGCGCGAAAGTGGCTTTTGACTTTTTGCGAAGTAATTTTTTAAAACCCTCCCGGTATTCAAACGGTTAATGTTAACCCTTTGGGGACTAGCGACGCATATACACTGCCGCTCAAAAGTATATGGACACTTACCACTTTTATGAAATTTCTGATAGATAATGTATATCTTTGTTGTTAATCAATTTTTGTTGCTAAATTCTGTTGCGAATATGTATGTACTGTATTCCAATAGTACTAAATTACAAATTTTGTTATTCAATTTTCTTAAATAAAAAAATTAATCGGATGGGAGGAAAGCTGCATTATATTGCGCTGCATGCGTAGAGTTTTTAAGGTTTTTCTCTAGCAATTTCCAGGGACTGCATTGCTAATGTCAGGTCCCTTGCCTGTTCTAGAGTAACATAAACATCTATGAACATGATTGGCAGCGAAATAAATAAACGAATAATAGCCAGGATTCCACGATTAGTAAACGCGGTCATAAAGTCACGCGGTGGTTATGGAGACGAAAAGAAGACATAATTATCTGTTATCATTATCGATGAGACATTTAATAAATTATTATTAAAACATGTTTACAAATATTGTACAAACAGAAATGCCTACAAGATAATTAATTTTGACAAAGATATCGAAACTTTTTTCAGGTAGTTCGGAGAGTTAAGGAAGTGTCCACATACTTTTGAGCGGCAGTGCATGTAGTCAAAGAAAATAATTTTATTACAGATTTTCGCCACTTGTATACACAATTAGAGTTGACAAATTAAAATGGTACTTTTGAAATATGGATAGGTACAAAAGTAATAATTTATAATTTATTTACAGCAGCAGTTCCACTTTTTGATAAAAAGGTGGTCTTGTATCGTCAAATAAATGATTATCTTTCAATATTCAAAGATATCCCCGTCCGTAAAGGGTTAATGATGACAGAATATTTTTTTAAATTTCTTGAATGTGCGAAAAGGAGGGATTTCGTGGTACCGGTAGCATTGACTGATACATTTTTTATGTTAATGATGAGAGAGTGTTTTCACTTCAACTTGAATGTGGGAAAAGGAGGGATTTCGTGGTGCTGGAAGCATTGACTGATGGATTTTTAATGATGAGAGAGTATTTTCACTTTTTCTTGAATGTGCGAAGAAAGGAATTTTGGTGGTCTCGGTAGCGGAACAAATATTTGTTCCTCTTCCAGTTCTTGATGAATGAAGTCGTCGGATTTGTATCGCGAAGACGTGCCCAAATAAAAAGCGTTCACCGGAGATTATCGGATAACCAACTCCCTCTCGAATTTGCCTCGACTGTCATCGTTGTTATGTACGGTAAATATTCTCGCGTGATTTTGTAGCTGTCAGTCGGCCAAATTTGCATGCCGGCTTAAATTCGAAAATGCCTCGAGGGGCCTTGTTAAATTTCGAGCAACTTTATACGTCATTCAACCGGGTAATATTTTGCAACCACTTTTTCATGTGGAGAAACAACAAAGTTTGAATTCATTCTGCTCGAAAGTAATTGTAAGTATTGGCTGCTATAGAACTTATCCTCGATCTATATTATCAAAATTGAATTTGATCTCAACTACGTCGACTAAGTTGTTAACGCTGCATATCTCATGAACTTGTCGCGACGTTTTGTTTCCAAATGCTATATTTTCTCGACTCGAACATCAACAGGAGTTAGTCCTTTCTTTTTCCCAAGAGACATTTTTAAATCGATGGTAATCGCGACAGAAACTCTTATCCGAACTCTCGAATTATACCACGTTAAGAGAACATAACCGATAATAGGGGGTAGGAATAAAAATTCTTACCGTGTACTTACACTCAATGCGACTCGGTAATTTTATTTGGTTTTTGATATTCTCACGACTCGAGAATTAAGTCTCAACGACATAATTGAATCGGAATTGACGTAACAGTAGCTTAACAGTCAACTCTCATTTCCGATCCGAGGTAATCGTAGCCCTCAGCTTTTCTCACTCGGAGCTCGAATAAACACGCAATAAATTAAACCGACTCTTTGATCCTGATGCACGAACGACAACGAAGACACCGACGACGAAACATGGGTTTCGTCGTAAAAAAAGAACATCTTATTGTACCAATCACCAAGGCGTGGAGAAGATTCTCAATTGGAAGGCGACGGATGTATTCTCGTCGTGAAGGATTTCTCCGAGGATTGTCGGAATTACACATCAGATATGGAATGGTATAATTTGAATCGATTATATTCGCGATCGTGTTTATGTAAGTGGGTACACACGCACAGAGTCTCATACAAATCCACATGGAACACGCTCGCGCCGACAAGCACGGCCGGCGGGAACGATCGTTCGCCAGGGAAAAAAACTTAAATTGGTAATTACACGGCGTGGCATTCCGCGATTTCAAGTCGTCACGAAGGGAGGAGAGGATAAGAGAGAAAAAGAGCAGGAGGAAGAACTAGGAGAAGAAAGAGAGAACGGAGAGAGATGAAGGGAGATGGAGAAAAGCCAAGAGAGAAAGAGAGAAAAGAGAATCGAAGAAGCGGCTTAATTTATTCCAGGCAATAATCGTCGGAGGATCTCTCGACGGACTAAAATGGATTTCAGAGGAGGTAGCACGACCGATGGAATGTGACACCTGCCCGCCGGTGCTAAAATCCTTTTTCTACTCGGTGCTCCTCCTCTGGAATCGCGAAAGGAGACCACTTCCGTTTTTACGCTTTGCTCGCGCGCCAAATACGCGCGCGAACGCCTCGCGCGGAATGCTCGACGGCGTCTTTTTTCGCAGACGGCATGCCCGGTGTCGAGGGACTTTTTAACAAACTGAAATTGTCTACGTTGGGAACTTAATCCGAAGGAGGAATTCTCGGATTCCGTTAATGGTATGGAAAGGTATGGCCATGGGGTACCATAGGTACCACCACGATCGACTAAGACCGCTCGATTTATACTTTAATCGGAAGGAATTATCGTTGCTCCCGTGACGTGAAATTTAATCGTTAAAGTTTCCTGTGTACGTTGGCTATTAATTGGGATATTTGTAGTCGATCGATGTACGCGAGAAAGTAATGGCCGCTTGTGCGCCGATCGACGAGGCGAAATGCAATTATGAAATTTGTAATCCTCGTCGGGTATTAATTGAAACGTAGCCGATAGTTTTCGCGATGGTAGAATATTATTGTAAAATTGATATCGTATCGTATAACGCCAAGCGTTATTTCAATGGCTGTAATAAACAATATTGCGTCGAAGACATAAATCTGCCGTTTAAACGATAGAAAATACAGAATGTGCCTGCACGTGTGTGCAAAAAGAAAATTTATTTAATAGAGATATTAAGAATACATACATTGATCGTGTCAACTGCTTTAACGCTTTCATTTTTGTTATTCAATTTTGTTCTTTGCTTTTTTAATTTTGCTTTCAATACGGCGAAAAATCCAGTCAGAGTGTGCCCCATTACCGGGATCAGTTATTTCTCCTCCAAGCGATTATTAGAAAAAATAATTTTTATACCGAAAACTGAGCAACCTTAACAGTTGTTGCCTGTTTGATTAGATCGGGGACGATCGAGATGAGAAATTTATGGACTCAGAACGATTGAGAATCAGTTCGGAGGCCCAACTTGGCGTTATTTTCTGCCCTAGATGTTTTTCAGTAACTGGGACATATGTTGTCCCAGCCGTAATATCAAAAATTTTTCAGCCTTGGACAGCACATGTCCCGTCCGGTGCGAAAGGGTTAAAATTGAGGCACGAAAAATCGTTTGCAAATTGGAAGATCTAAGAGCACTCATGTAATACCTATAACCTACATTTATTAATTTAGCACAAGTGAAAATGTGATTTTTAGAACAACTTTCACAATTGCATCGATACTCAATTAGGATCTACAACACGAACGTAGCGCAAGAAGAAACACCTTAGATCGTTCAGCGTCTGTTTATAAATACCGAAACGCCCAAAAAAAGAGAATTCCCCATCTAAATCTGCTTAACGTCATTGCAAAACCTCGAAAGAAACGTCGATGGCCGATCTTCCTACACCCTTATTCCTCCACGTCAAGATTTACGGTCGAAATAGTTTCTACGAGTGCAGTTGTTGTAATCCTCGACTCCTCCTTTTACCCATGCATTGAAAATTCTCCAGAGAGATAGAAAGAAACAAAGGAATAAAGAGAGCGAGAAAGAAAGAGAGAAAGGAGAGGTCGTGGATTTTCTTCCGGTCAACGAGAGAGTAAGGCAGCGTTCCCATAAAGTCCAACTAAGGCGCGCAAGTGTTCGAGCTCGGTGCAATATGCATGCTATACTAACCGTTGACTTACGTTTCTTCTCGTTAAAAGGCCTCGTAGATCGATCGACTTGGCATGTATGTAGACCCTCGTTATTATTCCTATTCTACGTCCACCCTTCTCGTCCCCACCATCGCTCTCTTTTCTCCATCGAACCGAGGGAAAATTTGAGAGCGATCTCCCAATGGCGAATCGTATCAGCCCGGGTACTTTTTCCACGCTGTGGAAACGCGTGGGCGGAGTCTAATTGCCGCAACACATCCGGCATAGAATGCACAATAAACCGGAGTTGCCCAAGGAACACACCGGCACCGTATCGCGCCTATGGAAATTTAAAATCAACGTTTCCCGAGTACCACGTGTTTCTACAAGCGTGTCGATATTTACGCGCGTATTCGCGCGAGCGAAATCAAGTATTTTTTGCCCAGGACGACCGGCTGAATTACTGTCTGAAATTAAAACGGGTGTACCGTGCGAAAGATATTTGTCGGCCACGCTTGAAACGAGCGCCGATCCTTATTGTAGAAGGCGTGTTACAACTGAGATAATTCGAAACAAGTGTTGTGCCTAATTTACTACTTTACACGTTCTGAATAACCGAGAGCGGACGTCGAAACTTTCTCTAACACGAATACAGGTATTCAAATGCATTATGCATAATGCATTGATCAGGAGGCCGGCGAAAATTTACGAACTACGTGAAATCCGATGTCTCAATTATGCTCGAGACGGTAAACCCGATACTCTCGAGCCTCGGAGTCGAATATAGTCGTGAAGTTAAGCTCATCGAGAAGAAAAGCGATTTTAAATTAATTTCAAATGAGATGCGACCGATCGAAAGGCAGTGCCGATCGTTTCGCATGGGAAGCGATAATGGAAAATCTCTTCACGGTGAAACAAATGTGTGGTATGTGGGAAGAAATTGAATATTATGCTTAAAATTATCTGTAGGCACGATAATCTCGATGGAATGGAAAAAAATAATATTGTATACTGTATATGAAGGAAATTGTTTCGCACGAAGGCATCTCATAAGTTTCGTCGTTCGCCACGCCGTTATCGTAAAGCTACCAAACGGAGCTCGGTGTTGGAAACTCAACCGATTTCTCGCTCGAACGAGCAATATCGCTCGTCATCGGCATACCACCGTCCATCGTCGATACTCATAATCTACGAGCGTGAAACGAGAAACCAGGCTGGAACGAGACATGAAAATGCAGAAACCGTTCGTGGATAAACGTCGTACCGTACGCGTATCTATTCCATCGAATCGGTTCGATACGAATCTTTTTATTGGATCCGGTACTTTCGACCCCCTATGGCCGTGTAATAAATAATATATAACGAAATACAATTATAGCGCATATCTCGAAAGTATCTCGCAGCAATTAATATCGCATTCCATGTTTCCATCGATGGAAATTTAACGAGCCACGTTCGAATCGACCCTTCCTTCGAAGTATTCCTTCAGAGCACAGACTAGAAATACTTAAATTAGCGGGAAAGATCGGCTTGAAGTATACATATATGAAAATTGAGACTGCAAATACGGCAATGAAAAAAAGTGAAAACTGGATAACAACCTATCAAGAACATTTAAACCTATCGATTGCAAACTAACAGGAAATGTTCCAAGACGTTTTACTTAAGCCCACAAAAGTTAAAAAGGAAACCTACACATATCGCTTCAGAGTATACAAAAATCTTTCATCCATAAATAACGGACGCTGAGCAAAAAAGGAAAGACTACTCGATAAAACGATCCGGCATATTATCCGACGCGTATTACGGTCCGTGGATTAAAGAAAACACCTAAACACCATGGAATCAGCATCCACGGCAAGAAACACGCTCGCTGAGATGCGTGCGAGCAGGGTCTCGGGAGTTAATAAGGGGAATACCATTAAATTTATTTATATACCTACCGTGGTGCACCAGGGCCCTATCTCTCGACGTGGCTCTTGATTGTAATGCCGTGAGGCCGGCCGATTAAAATCACCGATACACATAGGCGCTCTCGCGAGCATAATAAAACGCGAGGATCGAGGGCAGAGGGAAAGAGACGAGGCGATTGCACTCTCATCTATCCATGGTGCACCTATGTGGAAGGTGAGGCCGAACGAGGGCAAAGAAGGGCGAAGGAGGACGAAGGTATTATGGACATCGGTTGCTCTAGCGGTCAACTCGAAGACCGTGTGGGCGTTCACGTATGATTGCTATGGGTTTATGCTCCCACACTATGCCGAGACGTTCCACCGTGGCTGTGCACCGTTTCTGCGTAGATTTGTGACTCTATGGTGTATGTACGGCGTGCTCTTGCCGTTTAAACTACAAAGGTAAAATGTTCAAAGTCGCTTCGATGTATTTGGGACTTGGTACGAACGGAGAATTCTTTCTTTCCGGATGTCGGCGAGTTTCAAACACACTTGAGAACTCAATGCGACGAATCTCGTTTAAGATTTATGGGTCCACGACGACGTTGCAGCGAGAGGTTGTTATTATTACGACACCGTTTGTATGGCTTTTCCTTGAATCGTGTCAGGATAGTGTAGTCTCCAATAAAAATGACTTAATGGGGAGTGTTAGATGTCTGTAAATCATAGCAATAGCTAGGCCATTGAAATCTTGAATATTATTTAACTGCAATGATCTCTTTCCAACGGTGCTAATTATACGTTGGACATGCATGTAAATTCTACGGATCGTTTAAAATACGCGGTACTCTTGAGCCTGACAGTCGGCAGTCGTTGACATTCGTTTCTTTTTGTTCCAGATGCGAGAAATTAGCTTGGCGAACAGTGAATCGAGGAGGGTAATCAAGGTGAGTCGGTCGACGGTACGGACATAACCGCTGTCTTCGGTGAAAGCTTATGGAGCGATTACGGCATTTTTTCTCCAATTTGTCCTCGTCTTTTTTTCGTTAACCCGAGAGACGGAGATAGAGCATCATGCAGCCGGAGCGAGTATAGCCGGTCGCTTTCGAGTAAAAAGGCTTGAAACGAGCTCCGATAATAGCCGGGATTATCATAGGAATTGAAGCAAAATATTCCGAGGCATTGGCTACCTGAAGCTTGCATATTCTCACATATAGGGTGACCATGAAAAATCCCACAAATCCATTTTCACTCCACATCATTATTGTTTTATACTTCTTTCTTTCCATCTATCAATTTTTACTCTTTGTTTAACCCTTCGACTACGGCAGACTTTGAGACACAACGGTTATACAACACGGGTAGGAATTCATTTACAATGTCTGCCGAGAACGGCAAAATCTTGGGTAGAGATGCGTATTTATGAAAACATATTTCAATAGGAAAAGGTTTTACGTTTTATTTGTTCCAGTGCAGTTTTTGTGCTATTATCTTCTGATTCACAGAATCAATTGACAGAAAACCAAACTATGTTGAGCGCTTATATGCGCCCTCCGTGTCATAAACGGAAAATTTCTGAGCGCGTATATGCGCCCACAGTAGCCAAAGGGTTAACCAGTTAACTGTGGCGCGCGCTTTTTGGAGCGCACACCTACGTATGTTGTGAAAATCAAGCAATGACGGATATAGTCGTTAAACACAGAGTAAGTTTCGCTATTAAAGTATAATAGGTGACAAAAATCACCGTTATCTTATGAAACGAACAATTTTCTTATTAATATTTATTAATTTACTTAACATAAACATATACTATATACATTATGAAGGGGAAACCCAGAACAAATCAAATGTTTATAAAAGTTAGAAATTGAGGCTGCTTCTTTCGAATGATATTCACGAAAACAGAGAATACATACTACTACGTATCACGAAACAATTTCAGGCTTTGGCGTTGGGATAATTACTTTTCGACTTTTGCTTTTGCGTTATATTGTAATAAACAGTTCCAGCTAAAGCATACGGGGATGCATGAATCTATATTTATTTGCTTTATTTTGTCTTGGCTTCTAAAGGTTCGAAACAAATTGAAAATGAATATACTAGCTGAAAGCTCCCGTGCTTCGCTCCGGTTTAATCGAAACTAAAAAAAAAACCTAAAATTTTGATTTTTGAAAAATCCTTTCTTAGTGGATGCTTATACCCTAGAAGGAACGCTCATGCAAAATTTCAAGTTTCTAGGTCAAGTAGTTTCGGCTCTGCGTTGATGAGTTTGGCCCATACTTTAACCCCCCAAAACCCCTCCTAAAATTTCGAATTTTTCAAAACCCTTTCAAAGTGAGCACCTAAGACCCAAGGAGAAGGTATGGTCCAAATTTCATTGCAATCCGTTCTGTGGTTTCTGAGATTTCGTGTTGAATGAGTGAGTGAGTCAGTCAGTGGTATTTGAGCTTTATATATAAGATTTTAAATAGCAAATGGTAACTAAATTCTACGCACGACGAATATAGTCGTCATGACGCAAAATGCTACCGTTTCTGCACGACGAATGTAGACGTCAAACACAGCTGACTGGTTAAAATATCTTTTGCCCTTCCAAAAAGAAGTATTAATAATTTAAAAAGCAGCGGATATAAGATCAAAGTAATGATAGAAATTTCTCCATGAGATTTCTATAAAATATCTACTCTTTAACACCGGTATAATCTTTCAAGCAGGAATGCGGTATCTTCTCGTTCAAGCCGGTGGTTACTTTCTTACACACCCTCTATTTGAAATCGATACGGCAAGACTACATGCTAATCTCCGCGGTGCAAAGAGTGCAGAACAGTTGCAATTAATTTCATAGAACCGGTATGCGCGACTATCGAAGACCATCTTGGAATATCGGCACCGCGGAAGTTGAGAGTATCCGGCGAGTTGAACATTAAATGTATCTCGCCGGTAATAAGAGTAGAGCCCGCAATGTACGCGAGTGTGCTTTATGTAATTGCCTACGAATATCGCCACTTCTTCGTGCAAGCCTGGAGAAGTGCATCGCACGAGCATTTTTGCATGAAGAAGAACCAAGTGCAATCGATCGTACGATTTACGTCTTAGCTCTTGCATCTACCCTGTATCGTACATTCTTTCCATGCAAGAAGAGAAAGACCAGAAAATAAAAAGAACCGTAAATTTCTGGAAGTCATTAGAGCTTCAGAGAATTTTTTATTTTGTGAAAAGACGAGGGAAACGTAATGAAAGGAGAGAAGCATGATGATTCGAAGGAATACAGTGCACATTTGCACAGTTGTGGTAAAAAGTTTGTTGATCGGTGGCATCAGGAAGAACACAAGTTTCTCGACTTCGCAACTGGCCTGACTTCAAAACTGGTCTTCGACGATCTATCAAAAGAACGTCTAGTCTTAGGTACTGTAAAACAATGATTGTATTATCGCAACTTGAGATGCTATGGTGGATACGAATAGTATCTACCTCGACGCGACTTAAATATTTACAGATTTTTTTCTTTACAAACGTTAAATATTACTCTGCCTTCTTTTGTGTTTCTTCGCAAATAAGGCATTCTCGCTGACGTATGTTCGATCGTGAGGGTTTCTGGTGCAAGAAGTATCCTAACAGTTTAGTCGGAAAAGTTGTGACAATTAATTACAGCGTTCAATCTAATCATAGGTGATTTCACAATGTCAAATATCATTCTTCTATGTCCTCTCAAAGAGTACATTCGCAGTATCTTCTTCAAACAAAAAGTCTCATTATTGTTAAAACTCACGAGAACAGTCGTCCAACTAAGTCAAAGCTGTTTTCACGATTACTATCACTATTTAATACAATCCCGTGTCGTTTCTTCCACAACGTAAAGTATCGTCTATCCAACTTCTCTCGAAGGGCACATCATCAGTGACGAACGTCTACAGGATTTTTTAGCGCAAAAACCATTCCAGATAGTTTTTCGGAAAGAAGACCTCATTACTGTTAAAGCTCGACGACATTAGTTCATCCACGTTAAAAAAGCTTCACGATTATTTTCACTCTTCAATCTAATCGAACATCATTTCTTCCACGACGTAAAGTATTTATCATTCCTCCATCCCTCCTGGAAGGATACATACTTCAGCGGCATACGCCTGGAGAATTTTTTAACGCAAAAACTTCCACAGTCGACAGCCAGTCGAAAAAAAGGTCTCATTATTGTTGAAACGCTCGATGACATTCGCCTAACTAGGTTTTCTAACTGTTCGTCTCGCAGTAAAAGAAGGAAAGCAAAGAAAGCCGATCGATGGTTTTACTGCTCGAACGACATACGTCTTCTGTCGGTTACGGAACGGGCAAATGTCTGCCATCGAAGCTTGTCTTGGACAATTCAATAAAGCATTTCTTCCGACTAGTCTCGTGTTCCTGCGAGCTCTCGAGCTCGTTCGCGTCTCGTATACCCTGAGCGTGGCTATGTTCTAGTGAGAAGATCATCGATCATCATTAGCGGCTGCTCTACGAGCGGCAGATCCGAGAGGCCAGTATCTACACGCCAATCCAAGATTATTTAAGCGCCTGTCATACCGAAAATCGAATCCCCAACGTTGATTCGTTTCTCGGTTGTTTTTTCGTCGTTATGTGGCCACCAGGTTTGCTCGAGAGAGAGATCGACAATTAATAATACGTCCCACTGAGAAATACTTCTAATGGTTCTTTCCGAGCGGAACCGATCGAACGATCGATGCCTGCCGTACAATTTACGAAACAGAATGCGCCCAAATCGTAGATCGACGGTCTGGTATTTGAATTACAAATTCGTAGAGACGAGAGGCTTAAGGCCGAGGATACCGATGGAACTATATTTCTACACAGAGAACACCAAGTAGAATTAATATTTGATGTTAGTAATAATAAGATATGAGATACGTTAATTGTTGGAAAAAATATGGAGCATGATTTTCTACTCTGACGTTATATGGAATCGAGGAATTGTAAATTTAAAATAATTGTTACAAATTTGACTGTAATATTGAATTGTAAGGTTCTTCATTGTAATGTAATGGCGGATAAGGCTATTCACGTTTCTAGATCTACTGGGACAAGAGAACTTCTTACGTTTGATTGTATGCTATATTTAAACTTCTCTTTCGAACAGCGATACAATTGATGAATATTAAAAGAATAAGAGAATAATGAGAACTTGGCGTTGAAATTGATATTGAACTTGTAAGATTTTGAACTAGAATTAGCAATGAACCAACAATGGATTCGAATTAGTTATGACTTAATACTTTACCGACCGGTATGTTTTTAATATCCTACCCCCTTCCGACCGGTCACTTGGCAAAAAATACTTCCTTGATACAGATATCTATTCGAAAATTACAAATTCTCGTCACTGAGTCCTTAACACAGGTAAGCGCAATGATAAATGATAATTTATTAGTTGGAGTGGCAACCAATTAATAAGTTAAAAGTTCAAACGCTTTGGGTCCGAAAAGCCTATTAATAGGCTTCCGGTCGGTAAAGTGTTAGTATGAATGAACTTGCAATATAAGAATGAACTGAACCTTGGCGTAAAGGAGCTCAGGATTTTTAAAGATTTTCATAGAAGGAGTGGGAGTAGGATGACGGTGTAAGGGAGTTGAAAGGTCAAAGTAAAGATTGTTGAATTTGAAACGGTGATTCAAAGATCAGTAAGGAATGGTGACTATCGAGGCCGGAAAATGTGATTTTTGACTTTGAGATCATGGTTGGCAGTGAATCAGGGAGTGGTGACTGATGATCGAGTCACGTTGTTGATATACAAAATGTTTGTTAAGATATTACAAATCCTAGTCAGAAGGTCGGTAAATTACAGTATTAAAAAGAAATCCACGAATGCACAACATGCGTTGCAGTATAATATAAATATTTTCCCAAAGACAACAACAGAAATCGCAGATTTTCGAGGATCACAAGATTAAATTTTATCCATGAAAACAAGATTTGTAACAAGAGGAATCTGAGACACGTGCAAATGAGTTTGTGTAACACGAGATCGGAATATCGGACGAATCGTGTTCGGTTCGTTGAGTGCATGGATCGAGGTTTCGTTCGAACAGATCGTCGGTTAGGATCGGCTCTTACTTCGCCGAGGATCCAAGCCACGATCGAAGCTCCTCGTTAGTGAGAAGTTTATGATAATACAACGCAACGTCTCTTTATGATGGAAGAAGGCGGAAAGACAAGTCGAGGGGATACCTAATGCCTCGGATTGGACGGAATCGAGCATCAGGATAATGCATCGTCTCCTTTGCAGGGGTGAAGAGAAAACAAAAATGATCCCTCTTGTACACTCCAAGTATTCGATTCTCTGTACTCGTGACCTGTAGTCAACCATGTTCGAGATCATAGAGCGATTCTTCGATAGGGATGTTCCATTCTTCTCCAAGCCAAGGTATACTCTTGTTCTAAGAACTTTCAATATTCAAGTCGAAACGGTATACCGGTTAATATGGAACAAGTTTTATTTTGAGAATCAGATAATCATGTTTACCTATCGTGTTTACATCTGCATAGAAATTTCAAACCACTTTTTGCATTTCACTTCTACGAATGTGAGATACAAAAATCTGCTTCACCAGCTCGAATTTTCATCTCCCAACGGATCAAAGAAATAAACCACGGAATCGGAAACGCCTAGGTGTGCCTTTATCACCTAGTCATTAATTACGAATCAACATGCACTGAAATTTCTTATCTCCCTCATGAAATATAACAGAATCGAATGAAATCAACGGTAGTTTCCGTGATCTAACGTTTCGCTCCAGACGGATATTATTTACCCGACAAGTAAATAACTTTGATCGATCTATCGTTAGAAAGTAGACCCAAGAACGGCAAAACGCAAATTCGATTGTCTTTGGCGATCGCAAGACATTCCTCTCGAACGTTCAAAATTACGTGCAGCCAAAATCGTCAAAAGGAAAATAATCTTTATCGTCACGTAAAATACCCTCGTAGGTACAATGATGGGTCATGTAATGCTCAACAACTGGCCAATACGAGTTGGTCGAGGCGCGATAAAAATATATCAGGAAAATAGCAGGACCGATCGCAGAATCGTTAAAGGAGCAAAGTGGAGATCATGTACAGGATAGTCAATGCCCACGCAACTTGGCAGGTACGCAGAGCAAAGGACGTAAGAACGCCTTCAGGATCTATCGATCAGCCGACGATCTCGAGAAGGCACGCGCGTAAATGTCATACCCGATCGTACCTGGAACCGAGAACTGTCCTTCGCGGTGGAGAACGCATAGTATGGCTGATCTCTTATTTCGATTGTTGCTGAAACGACACATTTTCCTACATGATTTTATGCGAGGGTTTACTACCATTGCAACTGGAACGGTATAAACTGGAGAAATTTGAGAGGAGACAAGACTTTAACCCATTGACTGCCAGAAAAAGTAAGCAAATATTACCTTGCGTGTTAAAATTAGAAAAAATGGCAGAAATGCTTTGGAATATTAATTTAATGAATCAAAAATATGATATCGACATTCATAAAAATACGAAGATCATTTTTATTCCAAAATTATTACACACGCTCGGCCTTTATTGCAAACTTATTAATTCCGACTTGTAGTGCAACCACGAGATATCTCGTAGTTGGCAGTGAATGGGTTAAACTGGTTCCCCTCACGCATGCCAAGTAGAAATGATAGTATCTATTGATAACGAGACTCGAGGTGCCAATTTTTTCATTAACAGTCGATATGAAAAAATAAAGTTGCAGGAAGTTATACATTGAAAGTAAAATGAAATAAATTCACTCGAAGTAAATACTAAGGAACCAGCCAGGCTAAAAGATTAGCAAGATACCAAGTAGAGGCAAGTTTCAACGATTGCATTAATCGAGAGCCTAGAATTTCACTTACCACGGATTATACTACAAACGCAAAAACAATTAAGTCCTCTTACACTTGTTATTAACTACTCCGACGCGTATCTGCCGCTAAACGCAACGCAATTTAACACACCGGAGCATCGTATCCCGTCCTCCAGGAAATCAGAGACCCCAGCCACGTTTCCAACAAACGATCTCTCTACTTCTGTATCTCTTCCTTTTTTCTCTCCATCGCGTTCTCGTGCCCGACATAAACGTGCGAGCGAGCGTCAGCGTGCACGTAACACGAACACGCGTGCAATTTCTCCTCTTGGGGTATTCCTCTCGGAGTATTCGTCCAACGAGGGAATCGAGACCCGATACCTCGACGCGTCGAATGCGATCCCCAACTGTCTCGGTGCGTGCCAGGTGCCATTAATTATGCAATTAATTATCTCCTAATTACCAGTATCTCCTCTTTAGCCTCTTTCTTCGTCACGAGGACTGTAGCTTCCAGAGCGTGGTTCTTGGGTTCTCAGGTTCCTCGTGGAGGCATACGTACTTACGACATCCCTCCTTGGAGATGTTGCGTCGGGAGGGCGACGTGACACGCGAGCTTCTTGTCTCCCGGGAAGAACTTTAAATCTGCCTGGACTGCCAGCTCACCTGCCCGCTTTACCTGTCCGTCTCCACTCGAACGTGCATGTTCCAAATGGCACGCGTGTCTGCCAAGGGATCGAGTGACGTAAAGATGGCAGGTAAAATACGTCCGTGTCGAGATCTCGCTTCGCGCGAGCCAAGCCCTGAACTTGATTAGTTTCGAAGACTGCGATGCCAGGAAAGCGATGGATACTGTGAAATGTTTCGATTAGTAGCGGTGATTATTTTTTTTTCGGGGTGAGATCGAATAGAGAAATCCGCTTTATTGGAATTAACTGATAGCTGGTATGTCTGGGCTATCGGTTACGGTACCAGTTATAACTGAGATTTTGCATATTAATTAAAGGTCATAGAATATCACTGTAATTTATATCGGTTGGGCTGAAAAGTCTATAATTTCGTGGATAATGTTAATAAAATATGTAATAATAGAAAAGTACTTAGCCTGCAATCAATGGGGAACGATAATGTTGTTAATTTATAGACATGGAATTCTACGGTGATTTTTCACTTGGACTGGATTTACAGAGTTATTAAAGGTATTTAATTGATACTTTCTTTATATCGTCGAATCTTTAACCTTTGATTCCTCTTCGTCCGTATGTGTCCGATCGAAATAACTCGAATAACTATAATTAACTTAATTTTATGTATCTCTTGCGGAGCACGAGATCCGGTCGGATAATAACTCATTTTGGACGGTCGGGTAGTAATGGCAGCCGCAAGAAATATTATCGAGCGAAATGCTAATGATGATGTTGCCTTTCAGCGATATATCAATCGACCGCCATTCCATTCGGGATTAGTGTGCGTGTACATTTTTACAAAGCGGTCCTCAGGAGATACGATAGCACGTGAATTCGTAACACGAACGGCAGATAGGTAACGTGTACCAACATTTATCTTGTGTACGATACAACTCGCCATATCGTTCAACGACAGATACATTCAAGCTTAATACCCCCTTCGATAAATATGAAATATCGTCTACAAAAGAATTTCAAAAATGGAGTTGAATTTTATGATAGCCTTAATTAAACTTCTCATACATGTAACGTTCCCAAGTTTCCTTCATTGGGCGAAAGAAAAATTTGTTAAAGCCGGAATAACCGACTTGACACGGAATACCAGCCCCTTTGGTTTCTTCCGCCCAAGTTACTTTAAATCACGACGGTAATGGCCGACCGCGCCTCCTCGCGATGCCTTCACAGTGTTAATGAGTGCACGCGAATCGCTTATATCTGGTATGCGGGCGTAATTATATTACGACTACTGAAAATCTCTTTCCCTCTTCCTCTCTCTTTCTCCTCTCCCTCTCTCTCTTCACGATGTACGATAATTACATGTCAGTGGGGAGCTTGGAACGAGCGAAATGGCAAACACGCGATACCGCCAATTCAAAGTCATTTCGACGACCCATAACCTCGGAGGCACACACGCCCCGTAACACGCTTCGTCCAACTCCCTCGAAAGAGAGTTATTCCTACGTTTCAGAGACGCTTGGAAAAATAAAAACGAAAGAAAGACGAGAAGAATCGTCGATGCAGAGGGCAATAACGATCCGGACATCTCCCGCCGACATTAACACGCAATCTCCATGGACGCCGTTGGCGGTATCCGATCCGCAAAGAGAGACGAGGAAAGAAAAATCTAGAGAGAAACTATATAAAGATAGAAGAAGAAGGGAAAGGAGAGTGAGAGAAAGAAAGAGAAATTTTTCCAACGATCAGCCTCCATGTGGACGAGGAAATAAACACGTCTCTTGGACGATTGAAATGTTTCCCTCCCGTGGCTAACGATAATCGTCTTGGCTATCGAGTTTCGGCGGAAAAATAGGGAAATTAAGGGGGCAGCTCGGCACCGACGTCAAGGTGCTTCGTCACTGCATGCCGGCTCGCCGATGCGGCTCGCGTTTGCACTTTTGCGCACTTAGCGTCTTAAGTGGCCCCTCTCAGAGTGCACGTGCGAGTACACGAGCGCGTACTTAATGGTCCGTGTGCCCCAGGTTGGTTGTCCGGTACCTGCACGACTACCCCGTGCCCCGGTCTACCACCAGGCATTACGACTATCGAGGTTCTATTAAACCGGGAGCATCGCGCGATTTACTTAGATATACCTTATAGAATAGTTTTCCTCTGGCCTTCTGCGTGCACTGAAACTCAGCCTGAGAAGACGAGCATGGAAAACGTTGTCTTTTTCTACGCCTCTCATCGCGTGTGCTTAATACGAGGAAAATTTTTTTTCTTCGCCGAGGATAAGCTCGAGGTTGTAATGCACGACGAGTACTTGCGTTATGTTAACGGCAACGGGGAAGGTAATAGTCGAATTCCATGGAATTTGAAACGTTCGACGATGCGTATGCCTCTTATCGGGAATTAATGTCCAATGCTTTGCATAGCAATGGGTCTTGAACTGTTTGCAGATTTCTTTTTTCTGTGCTGATTTGCGATCGTACTTTTATCAAGGTATTGCTTTTCTCTGATTTGTTTGCCTTGAAATTGATTTTGGAATTGAACAGTTTGGTAATTAAGGAAAGTACACTGAGTTTTGTGGAGTTTATTGCAGTAATTAGAATTTTGCATTACGATTACTGAGGAGATTTGCGGTATTTTTTCTTCGTTCTATTATTCACAGAAATAAATATACGTATTGTAACGTTGCGCTTGTAATTCTGAACTTGGAGTAAATTTTTTTCACATGATTCACAGATTTAAATTAGCATCGTTTACAATACGGTGCATCATCTGCTAAAAATGTCGCAGATGCGATTGCGACTTGGTTCGTCCTCGTGGCCAGGATAGTAATCATGATTTTTAATGACTTTTAACTAGGTACCAGTTTGTAGTACAACACTCGCTCCGCACAATGAGCCTGTTATCGTTATCGTTTATTCTACGTTGGACGATTACCGATTTTTCTCGAGGACATTATCTCCTCCTAACGGTCGCCGTAAATCGTGTTGGCCGAATAGCAAGTCCAATGGCACTGAATGCAGAATCCGGAGCTCGTTCCGTACCGGTTCTCTCGATGCATTAAGACTATCGGCTTCAATTAAGCGAATGCACCCTCCGATTTATTTCCGCGAAATCGTCTAAATCGGCATCTACATAAACTACGCTCAATTGGCGTCGACATTACCTTCAAACAGTTAAGATAACCATGCACGCGGCCATTTCGAAATTTCTTCTCTTCAAGGTCGGTGTCAGTACGGCGCACATGCGCCGATCTTGCTTGTATAATATATCGATCCATTTAATTAGCCAGTAGGACGATTTCGCCGACGCCATTTTGCGAGCAACCCTTAATTTCGATTTCGCTATTCGTTGGGTTATAGCGAATCACAATGGTAATGCTCGATGACCCTGTGCAAGCATACGTTCCCTTCGTTCGTGTCTGTAAGCCATTTTGGAAATTTTAGGGGTCATGACGTTTGCCAAGCATTCATACAATCATCCCTTCCAATGGTGGATGTCGTTGGGAAGCTTAGCATGAAGTAAAAATAATTTTCTAGTCGCAGGATTGTATTAATTTAAACTGCTTGGGAGCTTGAAATGTTAACAAAAAATTAGACTTTATTTTCGCGGCATTTTTTTTAAAGTGTCAAGCTATTTTCCAAATTATTTTTTATAGCTCGTAACAAACAGTAGGAAATGTTACAGGATAGAATTATTTCCAACATTACTTGAGTTGTTTCTATTAGAATAATTAACACTAGATCAACGGCAATATTTATATTGACGGGTTCTTACTTTTTAAAAAAATCGTCCCAAGTTGAAACAGTAGCAATACAGTAAAAACTTCACGTGTATCTTAGAATATACAAACGACTTTATTGGTCGTATTTTTTACCGCTTGATCCATCTTTTTTTAAAACACTTATTTAATATATTTAACACTAGATTTACCGGCGTGAAATCTATTATACTTAAATATGTTAAATATGTACCTTAAAGCGAAGAAAATTAAGACTTGGAGAAGATGATAAATTCGGTAATTTATGTTTTATACGATGGACGAAGAATCTTTATTCTACGGCTCTCTCATAAACCCGTAGAATTTGTAGAAAAAATTGTGTACCAGTCATTTTGACTAGCTTGGTAGTTCTAGTATTAAATTTACCAGATTTACAGGCCGTAGATTTAGTGTTAATAAGATGATTTAATAGTCAATCGTGAATAAATATTAATGAACGTCTAAGAAGAAGAAGAAATTTATTCTAAAGTATCCTGCCTACAATCACATCCAAATAGTCAATTGATTATAAACATCTCTTTAAAATCAGACTTTCAAACGATCACGATATTTCCATCGAATCCAACATTCTCCTCCATCGTCGAAACTTGGGACGAAACCTCGATGCAACCTATCGAATATCCCTGGAATGGTGGAAGGAAACGAAAGGCTCGTATGCACCGCATCGGCGCATAGCCGTTTCGCATTACTAAATAATGTTAGCAGTGGAACAATAAAACCGTGGCTACCCTCGCCCGCCCTCTGTCCGCATGTAAATCCGCTCTCGAAGCTCATTCCCGGTGCAATGGTCGCTTCTTTACGATTTCGAACCCGGAATACCGATCGAGCCGTGCCAATTAAAGAGGAACGAATTATTATATCGCATTGTGCGACAGAAAAGGATCGAGCGCGCGGGGCCATCTAATTAGCTTCGCCCTCATTTAGCACGGGGATAGAGGTGCGCTCCCGTACGCGCGAATCTACACGTAGGTGTGTTTAATTGTGTATCCTCCTATGTAAGTATATACATACTCTACGTACGTAAGTACGTATGTATGTATACCACGCGTGCATTATCTTATGCACGTGTGTACACATAATGCAACGAGTATGGAGTTTTTTTTTCACCGACGTATGGCTGAGAGCCGGAATGGTAGCCTCCGGCCATAGTTCTCATGGTTAGTTCCAAGTACGATAGGTATGTTCTCTCTCTCTCTTTCTCTCTTTCTTTCCAGGCTACCTCGTACGTTTCTGATCATAGCTTCCTTTTGTGCGGATAACGACGATCGACCTGGCAGATAAGAGGCCAGCTTACTTGCGGTATTTCGTGTCTCTCTGCGTATATTTTCCGACGCACTGGATTTCATTTCAGTTTTCTCGGAGGAAAAAGAAAGAGAGAGAATCTTCTATCTCGACAATAGAACTTCTGGTATTCGCACCGTGCTAGTTCTCCGTGATGTCGTTTATTTCTCAAAGCGGTCTACGTGATTTCGATAAAAGAGCTTCTTATCTGTCGAGGCACTTCCCCGGGAATTCTTGGGGCACCGCTGGCGCCGGTAGCTAGCCGCATTAACAATGCTTTGATCCTGCATCCAGCTCAAACTACTACGGTCTCCGTAAATCCAGGATTTTATCGTTGCCGATAGTGCCGCGATTATTTCCATCGCTAATTCCGTAACTGCTCGTTTCTTTCCGCTTTTCCACGGTATAGGTGCATGCTTACCTTCTATCCAACGTTTGTTCAAGTTTCCATCGTGGTGTATAAAGAAATCATGGAACTGGCTCGTAAGAAGCGGACACTCCTTTCGTTTCCTTGCCGATGAAAAGATTCACAGTCTATCGTACGTAACGTTTGTCTTTACAACATCGCCGAGTTCCTTTCGCGTCGGCATTGAGAATTTGTTGGATGTCGGTGGATCGAGAATAAAGCTAACATTCGCATCGAATCGTTCGAATTTATCGTTAACAGTTAGCCACGAGTTTCGCGCTGTGTCGCCGCGAGCTCGATGGATACTTTCAAGTATTACGAGGATTCTCGTAGTACTATGAGCAAAGAGGATCGTAAAATATAAATGATATGTCTTCTATCAGGACTTAGCAATCTTTATTCTACCGCATTGGCGTACGGGTGGATCTTTCTTTCTTTTTTTTTTTATATCGTCGCGATCCAGTCAACGAGCAATTTACTTCTTGCGTCTGCTCTCCATAATTCCGATAACGCTTTGCCGTTATCGGTTGCAGCATTTCCCGTGGAATTCACGAGTGTACTTCTGGCGCCATGTTCTGGCATCCAGACAGGTTTTGAAGTTCTCTCTTTATACGAGTATGGTGATTGGGATTGCGAGAAATAGTTGAAATTAGTTAATAATCGAGAGAATTTATAGCGACGTTAAAAACCAACTTTTCCTATGCGACAAAGGAAACTTTATCGGGAAATTTTCTTGAGGTAATTTACCGCATTGCTCGTGGAAAAAATGAAATGTATGGAAGGAAAGATTAAGAAGAATTTCAAGTTGGGAATTTTGAAAGGAATTCCTTTCATTAATTGGAATTTAAGTGCTAGGAAGGAACCAAGTTCCTAGATAGAGTATTACAGAATTATTGTATTACTTGCAAAAAGATTCTCGTTTCAATTCAATAAAAATGAAGCATCATATCGTATCTCAGTTAACGTAAGTAACCGTGTAATTACCGAGCAAACTGTAATTAACATCTTTCTGATCCTTCGAAAGAAAAGTTGAAGAAAATGTTTAAAAATTTTCCATGGTGATTTCCGGTCATTGAAACTATTAACCGTAGGATCATAAACCGAGGAATCGGAAATCATTATCGTTATTGGTGGATGCAATTGCCGCGCCGATGTTTCTTCCTACCTGACGCCATAGAACTCTCCGTAACTCTGCTAATGAATACGTTTGGCTTCCTCCTTCGATGATTAAATTCAACCCGAGCCGAGCACAGAGTGGAAATATAAATAACAATCAACGTACCGAACACCGGTAGTCTACAACGATCTCTTCAAGTTCTCAGTAAACTGAACAGCCTTAAAAAAAAAGACGCAAACAAAACTCCAACCACGATCCACGATATCTCAAGAAAATAATCCACCCCAACTCCAATCGCGAATTTCACAAAATCCTTAATCCCATATCGAGTACAATGTAGAGAAACAATCCTGGATAAAAGGTGAACGCAACGACATTGAACTAATCTCTCGATGCATTCCAAAAGATACCTCTCACAATAAAATGCTACCGGTTTGCTTAAACGATCGATAGGCAGCACTTAAGGAACGTGCTCGTAAATCAATGGGACAAAACTTTCGCATGCAATAAGCTCGATATTAAATATCAACGTTGACTTCCTCCTCGATTCAATCGAATTCCTTGTTCGGCCATACAGAAGGTATAGATAAATAGAGAAACAAATAAATAACCAGGTGCATAAGCAGAAGCACGTTCGTTTGATTGTAGCACGTAGTAGTAGGTAGCATTTCATAATAATTATCTCGAGGGCCTCGAGAGAGAGCCGGTGCACGTTGCATAGCTCTTATATGCCGGGCCACGAAGATCGTTCCTCCTCTATAAGGTCGCCTTATTAAGGAAGCTATCATTAAGGCTCCCTATCTCACCTATTACCGTTTACTGGCCCATGCCATTGCCTGTTCCGTACCGACGATCAGGATTTTCATCCGTCCGCTCGCCCAATTACGTCACGTGCATTTACCTGCCGATGCACCTGGCCAACTGGCCACGTTTGTTCGTGCAATGGTTTATTCGTTCGCCCGATGCATTTGTCTTTAGTGCTCGCTCGGTACTTTAATCTCAACTTGTAATAAGTCCAGCATGATATATACGTCTACGGGGAGATAAAGCCGACTAATATATTGGTCCGCTCGTAAAACTTGGAGAACGCGGTGCAAGCGTTTTTCCTATCGCTCTTGCCGGAATGATAGGACCGAGTATAAACGGGATAAAATTGCCGGAGTGTACACGATCGTGTGGATTGTTAACGATGTTAGAAATCGTTGGAATTAAAAGTTATGGAAAATTGTCAGGTAGTTGTGTATGTGCGTTTCGTAATGATTTTAAGTTCGATTATGCTCGCTACTTCTGGTAGAGACGGAAGTACACAAATTTCAATATCGACGCAGAGTGAAATATGAATTACGTGTTACGCTTGGTTAGAGTACTTTGTTAAGACGGTAATTAAAACGTAACGAGGGGAAAGGAGATTTTCTTGGAGTAATCAAACCTAGAAATGTATTCGTTCAGGATTTGATAAATAGTTGGTACGATGTAGAATGGAATAGCTTTCACTAAAAAGCAGACGAAGATTTTGATCGTATTGCAAGAACGTAGAATAAATTTACATGTTCAAACGACATTCGAGTAACCGGATGTCTTTGTACCATGTTGTATATGAATATTTAGATTCGAATTTCTACCCTCTTCTAGCAAGCTCTCTTCAAAACGATGTTACAAGTCGCACATCAAAGTACATACAACAAATATTTCGGCCAAATCTCACCCTGTATTTAACCCATTTGCATCATATGACAAAGTCAAAAATATATCTTCACTATTACATTTCTTTATATGAAATCTACGTACAACAGTATTTCAACAAGTGATATTACATTTTAATCGACGAATGTCGTATAAATAATTTAGGCTGTTCGCATACACCGCAATTCACTCACAATACGAATGCATAAATCCGTTTTGATGATAGCGACTAGAAAAGGTGCGCGTATATATACGCTTTTGATGCAAATAGGTTAAATATTTTACTGAAAATTCCATTCTAAATTATCGTCTCAAGAAATGTCACCTTTCGATTCTCAATTCAAATCAACACTTTCATCATCGAAGAAAATTCTCTCCAGACCATCGCCATTTCGTTTTACGACAACGAATGACAAATCGCGAATGCCATAAACGCGCGAATCTTGAAAATAGTAGTCAGGAAATCCATCGGCAAAGCCGTCGCGGTAAATGTGCATCTACCTGCTACGAATTTTATGCAACAGGGTGAAATGCGCGTAAGAAACAGTATTTCAGGCTTGCTCGAGACCCAAGTAGAATACCGCGATCTTCTTTATCGGGCGATAAATTTTAAGGCGCCCTTTCAAAGAGAAACGTCAGACTCAGGGATTTATGTCCGATATGAACCAAGCCGAGCCGCTGCACGTAAGTACACAACCGGATACCTGTCGTAACTGCTCTGGACACCTGTACGACCTCGTTTTGCATCTTCCGTGCTTGGATTTGTACAGATTTGTCTGGGATGTACGAATGGCTCGAAATATACGCCATTGGTATGCGTTTATTTTCTTTTCGTCGTTGCTGTTGCATTTTAGCGGAGAGATCGTTGCAAATGTAAGATTTAATGAGCATTTAGGAGAGTGGCTACTGAAATTGAAATTGCGACGATGATTTAATAGTAGAGAATAATGAGAATTGTGATTGATAGTCATTATATTAAATATTAAAATATCTTGGTCTTATGATACTTACGGTAGATATTTTATAATAGAAGACAGTTTGAATTATTTCAATTGTCAGTTGAAGATTTGTAGCGACTTAGTATTTTTTGCTTTTGTCTTTTTTTATGTGACATCGTTTCTGTACTTATTGTTACATTTGTTATGACGAATTAATTGCCAGTTGAAGATTTGTAGCAGATTGAGCACTTTTTACTTTTGCTTCTTTCTGTGTGAGGCCATTTATGCATTTATTGTTACATTTGTTAGAAGGAAGAAGCGTTTTTTTCTTGAAGATGTAGCCCGAGTCGAATAAAATATTAGAAAATTCTTAGCTATTCAGTATATTTGATTGCAAGTATTTTTAGATAGATTTAGTATTGATCAAATGACGTAGAATAGGAATATCGCTTTTTGCCTGACTACCGGAGAAATACTTAAGACGAAGAAATAGAAGCGGACGTTGAAATGCAGACAATTGAAATGCGGAGAGATTCTAAACAGCGGTTCATACAAAGTCTTAATTTCTACGCTAATGCCTGCATTAATTCTCATGGTAGCACATGGAGTAGTACGTGCTGCTCATAAACGACTAGATTGCCATCTCGAGATCATTCACATTCCAAGAGAAGCTTCAATTAGCCAGCAATAAGAATGCAATAAAACTTTAATGCTCCGTCGACAGTCGGCAGCCATGGATTGACCTCGACATTGGCGTAACAGCGAACGATCCATAATGCATCGGATTTCTTTCCTTAATTGGGATCGGAGACAAATCGATGTTTCGTCAATTTCACGGATCTTATCAGCCCCTGGAATTTTCATTTGTTTTATAACTGACCGATTAATTACTGCGAATTCTATCGCAACTGCAATTACACCAGATGGTATCCACCGCCTCCTTAATTTTAATCGTTATACCATGTGTTCACTTGAAGAAAAATTCTCATCTCATCGATAAAAATCGGTGTATTTTGTACTTCGTTAAAAGTAGTTATATATATATTCTTGAAATCTAAAGTATTTACGTCTCAGCTCATTACGGAAGAAGTTCGCCAACAGGACTTGCACGATTATCTCAGACGACGTACTTCATGACTATTCATGAAGTATTCCATTCCAAAGCTAAATGAAGTTCTTTGCTGCACCATTTACTATTATTTCCTACACCAACCATTATACTTGCAATTTTAACCTCCCATTACGTCTGACCTTTCAGACTCATATTTATATTTAATTAGAAACATTTCTCTCCACATCTCATCGTGTATCACATGAAATAAAACCAATCTAATGACATCAAAGCAAACCAATTCAAATTCCCCGACATTCCAACCCGTACATTTTCCACCTACCACCATGTCATCTCGAGATACCATTCGTAATTTCATCGACTCTGAATTTTTCATTAATTAAAAGTTTCCTTCTCATAACTCAGCCAGCCGGTTTGCCTAATGACATTAGTCACATGCTGGCAGTACTCGCGGCGCGTATTCGCAGCGTTTAAAGTCTCAGCCGGCAGGAGAAAAAGCGCGAAACAAGAAAGAGATGCGAACGCCAGCCATATTTCAGAATCAGCGACGGTGGAAGCAACCAGCTTCGGCGCAACGGGAACCAAAGGTCGCAAACCAGGCAGGCCCTAGTGGTCCTTAATCCGGTTAACCGTGGAGGGCTGGCCAAGCTGACAGACAGTATCTCGCGCTGACAACCGGGACGGAGTTTGTCATAATTATTGGCCGCAGTGTCAGCAACCAACGTGGTTTGTACCATTGGTGCAGCTGTGAATCCTTACAATCACCCAACGTGTTGTAGAAAAGATCACGCTAGATCTACAAATAAATTCGACTAGAAAAAAGAATACGTCTTGATTAACGACGATTCAAGCATAGAACGGATGAGTCGGGGCCTGATCTACGATGGTGAAAGTCCAATGTCTTCGTAGATTGTCCATTTTTTTGAGAGACCGCAGAAACCTGAACGTTAACCCCTTGCACTATCGGTAAACTCGCAAGAATCCATGCCTAAACCGAACGCCCGATATATGATATCTTGCGACTGACAAAGATTACCGTGCTAATATTTACTTCACGCAATGGAACTTCTGTGAAACTCGAATGAATTTGAATCAAACTCTAAATTTAATAATCCTGCACGGGGACATACGATCTTATTCGAGATATGAATACTTTGCCCGAGATTAATACCACGAGTCAGGCTCGTGATGTTCAAGTTTGGCCTAAAATTTTCATCACGAGTCAGACTCGTGGAAATAGTGCAAGGGGTTAAAGCGAAAACACCTCGTGGCATGATTAAATACGTTGAGATATTCTGAGCCGTGGAAACTTGTTCCGTAGGAAATATCAGAGTACGATAAGAGATGCAGGAAAATCAGGATTAAATATACCATTCGCGAAATTAATTCGAAGAGGAAGTACGTGTTGAAACGAAATGAGCCATGTATCGTTGTATCCCGTAGAGATTAATCAAATTCGGCTGGAATTTGTCATAATTATTGGCCGCAGTGTCAGCAACCAACGTGGTTTTTGTACCATTGGTGCAGCTGTGAATCCTTACAATCACCCAACCTGTTGTAGAAAAGATCACGCTAGATCTACAAATAAATTCGACTGGAAAAAAGAATACGTCTTGATTAACGACGATTCAAGCATAGAACGGATGAGTCGCGGCCTGATCTACGATAGTAAAAGTCCAATGTCTTCGTAGATTTTCCTTTTTTCGAGAGAACATAAAAACCTGAACGTTAAAGCGAAAACACCTCGTGGCATGATTAAATACGTTGAGATATTCTGAGCCGTTGAAACTTGTTCCGTAGGAAATATCAGAGTACGATAAGAGATGCAGGAAAATCAGGATTAAATATACCATTCGCGAAATTAATTCGAAGAGGAAGTACGTGTTGAAACGAAATGAGCCATGTATCGTTGTATCCCGTAGAGATTAATCAAAATCGACGATTTCCTGTATGCAATGTCTCGTTAGCATGGATCGAATCTATCGATAGACACGAGACAGAGGGTCTTCGACTTGCTAAAAGATTCAAAGATACAGTTCACAGCACGAGGTACTCCAACGCGGATGAAACGTTTTCATGGCATGGCCACGAGACGCGAGTATGACGCGATAAGCACCAGTTCCGTTGGAATTTACGATCGGCCAATGTCAGGAATCAATCCAGCTTCATAGTTTAGTAAGATTACACGTTCCGCGCTTTCTTCGAAGAGGAAGAAGTGGAGGAACAACGTCTGCTAGAACTGTTTCTCCCTCGATCGCCATCTTGCCAGGCGTTCCTGCACAGAAACACCCCAAGGCTGCGCTTCGATTATCCTTTGACTGTCCTACAGCTATAAAACGGCTATGGAGCCTGTTGAAACCCCTTGTATAAATACGTCTCGTCCGGTTATACCGGTCTTCAACCATTCGCGTAATACGCACCACGTCTTTTTCGTTCTTTGATATGCAACATTCTACGGCTGTAACGTTTTATTGATTTAAATGTCGCTCTGTTTCCGACGACTGCCGGCGACAAAGGGGTCTCACGATAAATCTTCGGTTCCGTCTATGTTCATCTTCTACGTCCAATGAAAATGGTACGGCTAGAGCGTGCAATTTCAGTTGGAATCGATGCACGTTCGTTCAAGAACGTTGATTTATCGACGATTTTATCGCAATGCTGTCAAGGTGCCCATTTCGGTCTTTCATCCTATCCTCTTCCCTTTTCTTGCTTCTCTTCTTCTCAAACTTCTAACGATAACGCTAATTTGATATACGTATTAGGTTCGATACTTTAATACTAGAACTAGCGGTGTTAAATCTACTTGATTTCAATACGTTAACCCTTGAGACTACAACTACGTGCGACACTCGGGACGCGGTAAATGACATAGGAAATTTTTAAGTCTTTCGAAAACTATTAAATTGAAAATATCAATTGGTCACGTAACGGCCAAATTATTTCTACGTTCACTGATTGTGAGTTTAATTCAACGAAATATCAGAAGTCAGTGAGAAATTTTCATTTCGGGAATGAATTGAGTTGTTGCGGTCGCAGACACAACAGAAATCGTTGGAGAAGGGGTTAAATAGGTATTTTAGAAAAAGAGGAATCAAGAAGTACAAAACATGATCAATTCAATAGTTAATTTTTTTATGAAATCAACGTAGAATATCTGCTCTAAGACTCTCCTATAAACTTGACGATTTTTTGGAAAATATTTGGAACAAGTTATTTTGACTTGCTTGGTAGTTCTAATATTAAATCTACTTACTGTGAGTCTCCCTGCAAGTGCATCCTACGACGTACAATGTTGGCAATGGATAGGAGAAAAAGCACGTTTAGTCGCAACTTTAACCTCGTTATAAACGAAACCGGGGGTATGCTCGTTTTTTTGCAAAGGACACGGAGTGTTATCCGCGAGCCAAGATTCCAGGATGTGTAGCGTAAAAAATGAAGACGTGCGGAACAAGGTAATTTCCTGAAATGGTCATGCGAGAAGACGATCGTACGAAGAGCATCCACGTGCCAGATACGACACGCGAGATTCCAGCGATACCATATACCGGAGCCTGAAGGGGATCGCGAGCTTCCTTTCCATAATTGTTCGTGGTATATCGACAAAAAAAAATAACATTACACTTTTCTTCCTGACTTTTCAATGGCCAATTCGCACGACGGTTCTTCAGTGTCGTTTACCGGAGGCATTAATTAACACTCCGACTGCTAATGCACTCTTAGTATGCTCGCTTCGGGCCAAACGACATTCTTGAATTAATTTGATTGATAACTTCGACTATGCTACCAACGATTTCGTTGGTATTTGATTCTAGTACCATTAACATATCGGAAACAATTTTTATTCTATCGTATCATGAATATTTATATGGCTAATGTGTCTGACAAGTTGCACCACGTTCAACCGGATAAAAATCCAATATACTTGATAACAGTCGTACTAACATTTATATTTCAGCGTGGGTACCTAAATTCAATGAAAGTTCCATTAAAAGAAGGTACTTGCTCTTTCACTATCTAATTTTTCACTATTAAATTCTTCTACTCAAAAACGTAAGCAATAATTTCATCCTTATCGCAAAGAAACTGAGAGATCAAAAAGTGACCAAAGAGTATTCCCATACCGTTTTAACCCTTTGCGGGCGAAAACATTTTTCAATATTGGGATACAATCATTTATTTTGCAATCCAAAACCACATTTTATTCAGAAAACACTATTAATTAATGTAAATTATAAATTGCTATTTGTGTAATCATATTTCTGCTATTCTATTTTTAATTATTCACTATCTAATTTTTCACTATTAAATGCGTCCCCTACTCAAAAATGTAAGCAATAATTTCATCCCTATCGCAAAGAAACTGAGAGACCAAAAAGTGACGAAAGAGTATTTACATATCGTTTTAGCCCTTTGTGGACGGACACATTTTTCAATGCGAGGACAGAATCATTCATTCACCGATCCAAGGCCAGTTTTTATTCAGAAAGTAACACCATTAATGAATGTAAATTATAAATTGCTATTTGTGTAATCACATTTCTACTATTCTATTTCAATTTTTTAAATTTTAACCATATTTACATACGGCGATCAATTATAACTACATCTTTTTTCAAACCGCATACATGCGTCGTTAGTCCTCAAAGGGTTAATGTAATCCAAGTACAATATTAACCGTTTTCATACCACGAGCCACTTTCGCGCTCTTCAGTTTTTGTGTCGAAAAACCCCAGGATATTTTTTCAATGTTGACAATTGAAGGAAGACTTTGTTAAGATATGTTAAGAATGCATCAGGTTTCTCTTTTATAATACAAAATAATTCCAAATTAAGATACAAGCACGAGAAGATTGTTCTTGTTGTGCACTACATAAAATAAAACACCAACTTTAGTTAATTTTGAAATAAAATCTCAAGTGCACGAAAGTGGCTTTTGGCTTTTTTCGAAGTAAGTTTTTAAAACCCGCCCGGTATTCAAACGGTTAAAACTTGTCTCGTGAAAAAAAGAAAAAGCGAAATTCAATGGCCGGTATATCGGAAACTCGATTTGCAAACAAGCGCGTACGAATCCAATCGATCAATGCTCGCAAGCGACGAGCAGAGACGTAGCTTAATTTAAAACGACGCGTCGAGGACTGCGCATCACGGATTTTTGTCCAGCATGGAGAAATCCTCGGCTATCTAGCCGCGTAATTAATGATTCCGTGTTCGAGCGCGCATGTACGTACGTCGGGCCATTAAATTCAAATCAGCCCTGCTCGGAACAGCTGCAATGCACAATAGACAATGTGATTGATTAAAAAAACGTGGGAGCGTGCTGGATACGGATGCATCGGAGGCAGAGGAGTCCAACGCGACCGCAAGAAGCGTCGGGATGCGGCAGCCCGTCTATTCGACGAGCAGCCGGCGTATGCGCCCAATTAGAAGGAATCCAGCAGGCAAAAGGACACGAACGCTTCGACTCTCACGCTGCCGGAGATTCGTATGCGAGTCGCGTGTCCGGTGTCCCAGTGCTGTTCTTCGAGCTTAAGCCGCGCTCACAACAGACAGCCAGATTTTCGACGAGGATTTTGGCATACCTCGATGAAACAATGTGCCAGAAACTTTTAACTAAGATACCAACGATATATTGTAATAATAATTGTCCTGTTTCTAAAAATTGAAGATACGATGCAAAAATGGTATCTGGAAATTCCACTTTTGTAGCTCCTATTGGAAAATTTCTGTGGTGATGGGATAAGAAATGGTTTAACTGAATGATGCGTTAGGAAGTTTGGAATTTTACGAGATTTTTACGGTAATATAAGAGAAGTGGTTGTAATGAATTTGAAACTGAATATGAATACTTTGGATAAGTATCTTTGAGACGTCATGAGTTTACATGAGTTAACTCCGTTTCGCAAAGTGAACATCGTCATCGAATTCGCGTCTCGAGATTGTCAAAGTTTTTCCTAAGCAGCTCGTTATAACGAAGTTACCGGAGTGCTCACCATCATTAGAAGATCCTTGATTTTTTTATATGAGGCAAGTTTTTACGCGCCCGTTTATCTCCATCAATATCGTCAGACGAGGTGGAATAACCGGCGCATCCTCGGAACGGGAGATGCGGATGCATTTATGCGGTGATTTCTTTTTCGATTTATTCGCGCTCCCATCCAGTCCGTAGGACTGGTGTTCGTAAAATGACACGTTCCTAAACGTGCCTTCTAAAACTGCTGCTCGTTTTACTACCCCCTTTCGTCGGCAAAGTTATGAATTCGAAGATTCTCGTCGTCGCGTGTTTCGCTCGTGGACCTATCTCAAGGAAATACCACGAGTAGACGTAACCATTTGCAAGTGCACTTAAATCTTCCTGAGTTCATGGACAAATATCTTAAGCCTATTCTAAGACAGCCGAGTCGCGTAAAGTCCTCTCGTTCCTCGAAGTCTGTACTTTATGTCGATACGATCGTCTAATATCGAGTGGCGGTAGTCGTGCCGTAAAAGACGTCCTATTCGCCGCGATGCCAACCGCGATATTCCCCGGAATTCCGCGGGAACCATCGTAAAAACCGTTCGACGAAAGTACGGCAGGAATCTTAACGAAACAGCGAACCGAATGTTCCATCGGAGTCCGGAGATACCGTGAGCCGTGGAATCGATGATTGGAACGACCACGTGCGCATTCGCGGACGAATATTTCCTTGGAATATACTTATATATATAAGGACTTTAAATAACTACTTAACCCATTTGCATCACAAGCGCATATATGCGCTATCATCGAAACGCATTTATACATTCACGTTGTGAGTGAATAGCAACACATGCGACCGGTCGATATTATTTATACAACATTTGTCGATTAAAGTACAATATCTCTTTTTGAAATACTGTTAGACTTAGATTTAACCCTTTTGCACCGGACGGGACATGTGCTGTCCCAGTCTGAAAAATTTTTGATATTACGGCTGGGACAACATATGTCCCAGTTACTGAAAAACATCTAGGGCAGAAAATAACGCCAAGTTGGGCCTCCAAACTGATTCTCAATCGTTCTGAGTCCATAAATTTCTCATCTCGATCGTCCCCGATCTAATCAAACAAGCGACAACTGTTAAGGTTGCTCAGTTTTCGGCATAAAAATTATTTTATCTAATAATCGCTTGGAGGAGAAATAACTGATCCCGGTAATGGGGCGCACTCGGACTGGATTTTTCGCCGTATTGAAAGGGTTAACATAAAGAAAGTAAAGATATATTCTTGAATTTGTCATATGATGGAAATGGGTTAAGCATTGAACCACGATCGACTTATATTGCTAACGAGCATTCTGCGTTGCATCGTGGTTGCTCCTCAATGTTTTTCGAATGTTTGTTCTCGTTTCATCTTTTCAAGTAAATGTCCTTGAGAACCACTGTTGGATAGGTAGCCTCTGGAAGATCCAAAGTAGCATCTTTCTACTATCTTTCCTCTCTCTTTGGCTTTTTCTGTTGTTGCACTTTCTCTCTCTTTCTGTCCACGTGGGATCTTAAATCATATCGCTCGATATATCCACTAAACAATAGGCACA
Organism: Cerceris rybyensis; assembly: GCA_910591515.1. Taxonomy (NCBI): domain Eukaryota; kingdom Metazoa; phylum Arthropoda; class Insecta; order Hymenoptera; family Crabronidae; genus Cerceris; species Cerceris rybyensis. The sequence continues at coordinate 17,304,639 of OU342790.1, forward strand.
TCGACGACATGGTCCTTTTTTGGTGCTCTCGACTTCGGCGCCGGAAAAATGACTGCACGGTAAGGCACGCCGAAGACAATGGAATCCTTGAAGATTATTCCTTCCTTCGAGAGAACCTCCCTCCATCCTGTGCACCCTTTTCGCCAAGGAGAAGTTCTATGGTGCGGAATAGCTGGTTGCGGCGCCCTCGCGTTATCGCGGGTGGCCCCATGGCGTGTTCATTACGTTGACATGGAGGAACGGCGAAGTAGAGAAAATAGGAAAGATGCCCTTGTTCACATTGTAGCTACCTTTTGCAAGCTTCTGACAGTCGATCGATTTTTTTGCATCATTATTTAGAATTTTTTATTAACACTTTACCGACCGATATTTTTTTAATATTCTACCCACAGTGATCGGTCACTTGCCCGCAAATAAATGCTTCTTCACTGAGCCCTTGACAAAGTTAACCGCAGTGATAAATAATAGTTTATTAATTGCCATAACAACCGATTAATAAATTGAAAGTCCAAAAGTGTTGGGTTCGAAAAGCCGATTAATCCGCTACCGGTCGGTAAAGTGTTAAAAAGATGACCATTATCCTTAATTTCGCCTTAACATGTAAGGAGGATGTAAGCAACGATGATGATCGATGGAAAATCAGTAATTCTGTTGGATTATATTTCTTGTTTCTTGCAGAGAGTTGTGCTTCACGAAGAATTTTAACAAAAGTCAAAGTATTTTTAATAAAGTGTTGTAGAATTTGGGACTGTTGGAGCAAGAAGTACTTGGAGCGTTTCAACAGGAAACATACGTTTTAAAAGTAGACACGTAAGGACAAGGGTCGACTTTTTGTGACAAAACACGCACGCGTGTGCATAATAGCCGAGGAAGCGAAAGAAAAGAAAGAAAAGTGGGGCATTATGTACTGTCATCATATACGGACGTGCCATTGTTCGTTTCTTCAACAAATCCTTTCAATATGTAAAGTACCTTCTTTTATTCCTTCATCCTCCTTTGCAAGTGTAAGCGGAAGAAGGGAAACGAGACCGAGAGGAGCTACTTCATCCAATTAAATCTTTTTAACTCAAACTTAGCCTTTTCTCCAACTAGTACCATACAATTTTCTCCGATTATACTTTTCTCTCGTATGAATTTTTATTTTTACAAGAATGATGATTTCTTCGAAACCATGAACCTTAACACTACTTCTATCAAGCAGGTCAAAATGACTAGAGCCCAAATTTTTCCAAAAACTTTCTAGATTTATACGACAGACATAGAACACACATTCTATGTTACTCTTATAAAATACACATTACTATATCCCCTAACTTTTTTACTTCTTCATCCCTCTTTTCCCAAAGTACTTAACAAAGTAATTAACATATTGAAAGGTAATAGATTTAACGTTGGTAGTTCTAGTTTTAACCGTCTGAGTACTACAAACGTATATATGTAGCTTGAAAAAAATTTAATTATAGTTCATCGCCATACGTTTACACAGTTGGAGTTGAAAAATTGAAATAGCATCGTTGAAGTATGATTATAGAAATAATAATTCATATCTCCAATATATTAACACTCTGAGTTTCTGATAAAAGACTAGTTTTGAACTGCCGAATAAATGATTATCTCGCAATATTAAAAAATGCCTCCGTCTTCTAAGGGTTAAGAGTTAGATCACTAGAAGACAGCGTTGCTTACAGTTTCTTTATTATCGATATCACTTCACCATGTCAGATTAAGTGCAACTCGGATTATTAATATCCTCTTCGTGACAGAGTGCCACTAATTTTCGTTAATGACTCCATTTACGACGAACTTGTTGAAAGAAATCTCTCTATCGTAAAGTCCTGTAACGTTGTAGGTGCCATCGATACCAATCAAGACTGTCCATCATCCTACCACCATCTGAATCTTGATTCAATTGTACAAAAGAAAAAAGCATCGCAAACGTTTCAACAACGACTCGCATCGTATCGTTCCGCAAACACCGCAAATAATTTCACATTATGAATTACTCGTCGTGCTATCGATCATCTTCAACGATGTTACAATTCTTCTGGTGTCTTTCTTTACCCAAAATGGGAAGTCGAGATTTCTTTCGTTGAAACTCCGCAGGAACTCTTTCGTCGGGTCGAGTTTCGTTCGATCTGGCAGTGTCATCGAAACTCGTCTTGATCGTTCATCATCGACCGGCATTTCGATGCTAAAGTGCAGATAAACTTTTCCTGTCCCTGGTAGAATATTATTTCTTTGTGATTTAATGCTGACTTCTTACATAGTCGCTCGATGGATCTCTTCCGCGCTACTCCGCATCTGCGTTATTGATCATCAAAGGCAGACCAGCGATCCGATCAAAAAAGTGTCTTCCAAGATGAAATTCCATTTTAGAGATTGCCGACGTCGCCGGATGACTATCCAGCTACCTTTTTAATTGCAATTCTCGACATCTCGAATTACTTGGATTAAATCGAATCAATCATTCTTCTCGCACTCAACTTTTTCATGTCCTGTTGCACGGAATATGCAAATAATCCGGATTATCACAGTCGGCTGCCAGGCATTTCCTACGTTTACGTCTGTACACCTCGTTAGTTCTACTTCAAACGAACGCACATAAATATCGTCTCCAACATCTTCTAAAATACTCCAATCAGCATACATATCAAACACAAACCTCATGGAATGCAACAAAAGCTAACAACTTCCCGTACTACTTAGAATCTTAACACCTTAGCCTACAATGACACGTGACACGATAAATGAAATATGAAATTTTGAAATTTTCCAATAACTATAATAATAATTCGAAAATATCACGAGACAGTCAAATTATTTCTATAATATTAGCATTTCTATAATATTGCAGTCAATTATACAAAATGTTAGAAACCGAAGAGAATTTCTATATCTAGAATTAATTTTCCGTTATTAGGGATATTGTCAGAATAGAAATCGTAAGGCAAGGGGTTAAAACTTCTTGTCTGCCTTCGTTCCAAAATTTCTCTCAGCATCTTGATAGTTCATTATGGAATTACAACACCCATGAAATTCCGTCATCTCGTAGACTTATCCACTGTCATTCTACGCTCACGTAAAATCCAGATCATCGATCATCGACGACTACACCCAAATTGATCTTACCGTCACCAATATAAAAATACGATCCATTGACACGTACGTTGTTTGTGGCGGGTTGAGAGCCGATAGCGCGTCTCGAAAGAGAAGTTAATGCCATGGCCACTTTATCAAGTTGCAATAAGAACGGGGTGCCAGGGGATCCGAGAACGCAAGAACCGAGTTCCTGAGTAATTGCTCGAAAGAGAGACGAGGAGAGAAGCAATGAGACATCGTTCGTCGGGAAGAGGACGAAGGAAGACAGATAACTCGAGGAGACGAAGGAGAAGACAAGACCGGCTGGTTCCCGGCCAGCTTCCAGAACCAGAACAACCTGGAATCTTCGCGATCTTAAGTGTGCTTAATTAAAGCATCAGCTCGCTTTAGTCCCGAGGCCGGTTTTCATTAGGGCGGCATTCGTTCGGCCGATAAGGTGGCAGCTCCTCGGCGACTAGTGAAAATATTACGACGACCAGTTTTCTCCCTTCTGGATCAAACGGAGTTCCTTCGTCGCTGGAACCAGTGTTCATAACTACAGTCGAATGTTACGCGTGCTTTCCGCCTATTTTGCAAGAACTCGAGGTTCAATGAGAAAATTTAAGCGTGTTGTTAAATCCGGTAGGTAACGAGTCTCTTGCTATGGTATGTTTTATTCCATTGGTTCGATAAGAGGATATATAAAGTATCGCGTTATTGTTGCTTGCATTTGACACGTTATTTAGGTAGGAAATTATCTTTCACTGCTACCGAACTATGGCAACATTTGAATTGCGCGATAAATTAGTTTTATATCTGAAAAGCTATTCTACCAGTTTACACTTTGATCGTTCTTCTTTTTATCCGTGCAACGTCGATGGCATTTAAGTAATCGTAAATGTTGCAACATCCGTGAAAAATCCGTGATTTTATGCGATCGGTAAAAATACCAAACATTCCCGAACTAATTGGCTTGATTTAAGATGAAAAATTTTCTTTTTGCGCGAAATGATCGTCCAGGAGAGTATAGTTGGGTTTTATTGCCTCGCGTGGCATCGCTAAACAGAAATGTTCGGCTGTTTTACACCTATGAGACCGTTGAGCGATGAGCGTTTAAGAATTATCGTGCCACTTATTGCGAAAGCATCTTCGAAGAAAGCGACACAATAACGTTACGGGGGTGATTAGGAAGTGTTGGCTAGCGCGTAAATAATCGTTCATTGCACGATAAAATATTTACGACCGCACCGGAACCTGTCCTTCGCGTTTGCGAATGAGTAACGCGAGTTGAACGCACTTTCTTCTTTTGCAATACTTAACAACAGACGTTGCACGTCTATACTTTACCGCGGCTCAACGGCACTTTTTTCTGTTCACCAACGTTATTTGAAATTACAAGGAGACAGCAATACCGACGAAAATGTATCCTGTCGCTACAAACTGTAATTACACGCCGTGATTGAGTTCTGAACGCATTACAGCTTTATTACTTTATCCGTCCGAGCAGTGAATCGCTCGTAAAGAGATTCGAAAGAGGTGCGTTAGATGAAAAGAGGGAAAAAGTGGAGGATAAAAAACGAAACCACATGCAGAAAGACACGAGTCTCTACTTTTAAATATTTTTGCGCAATCCTCTGATATCAGGAATGCGTCTAAACTTCCTCGTCGACTTTCAACTTTGTAACCAAAATGACAATAATAATCCACGTAATAACCGCTACGAAATGGTTCGTTTGCTTTATGTTCCGCAAAATGAACGTCGTGTTACGTCTAACGACGTGAAATCGACTCGATCATCGGGCAACCGGCCGGACAAAACGTCAACATCGTTCTTTCGATGGATCGTGCAGAGAAGCTCGATGGTTGAGGATATCTACCGAGTTACCTTGCCAGCAAAGTATTTTGCGGCAAGATGGACGTATATTAGTGAAATGAAAACTTTCACGAGAGAGGACAGGAGGCTTGCAAGCTTCCAGGTTTTAACGCGCCGGCTGGCTTCCTCCCGCGGTGCTCAGCTGGACGCATTTGTCCTGTCAGAGTCCGAAGATATTACGCGGAAACGAGCACGTGGGCGAGGATAATGGGTTAGGGGTGTGATCGCAGCTAGATTTCTAAGCCGGAAGACGAGTCGCCGGCCGCGCAATCATTTTCCTTCGTTTGGCCAGGGCACTCGAGAAGTGTCAGGAAGGATGAAATAGTGGCGCTCGTGCCACCATGACAGCGCCCATCTGGCCAGCCTTCAGATTCAATTTACAATGCGTACCTTCTCTCTCTGGCGACCTGGCGCTTTATCCCCTTCCTACCTCCACCTCCTCATTTTATTTCTTCTCCTCCTTCACTCCCACTTCGTCTTCTCCCCTTTCCTCTTCTTGCTCCTCTTCCTCCTCCTTCACCTCATTTGATTTCTTCTCCTTCTTCACACCCTCAACGTCTTCCTCTTCTTCCTTTTGTTCCTCCATTTCCTCCTCTTCTTCCTCGTTTACCTGTGATTCCTCCTCTTTCTCCTCCTTCACCTCATTTTATTTCTTCTCTTACTTCACCTCTCATTTCCTCCCTCTTCTTCCTTCTCTTCTTTCATTTCTTCCTCTTCTTCCTCTCTGTCCTGTGATTCCTCCTCTTTCTCCTCTTACTCCTCCTTCACCTTCTTTTATTCCTTCTCTTTCTTCACACCCTCATCATTGTCCTCTTCTTCCTTCTCTTCCTCCATTTCCTCCTCTTCTTCCTCTTTTACCTCTGATTCTTCTTCTTTCTCCTCTTCCTCCTCCTTTACCTCATTTTATTTCTTCTCTTTCTTCATCTCTCATCTCCTTCCTCTTCCTCCTTCTCTTCTTCCATTTCTTCCTCTTTTTCCTCTGATTCCTCCTCTTACTCCTCCTTCACCTTGTTTTATTCCTTCTCTTTCTTCTCCCCTCGGCGCCGTCCTCTTCTTCCTTCTCTTCCACTTCATTTTATTTCTTCTCTTCCTGCACCCTTCAGCGCCTTCCTCTTCTTCTTCCTTTTCCACCTCTTTAATTTAATTTCTTCTCCTCCTTCACACTCCCCTCCTGTTCCTCCTCTTCCTTCGCTTCCTCAATTTCCTCCTCTTTCTCCTGTTCTTCCTCTTCCACCTTTTTCCCTTCTTTCTCTTGCCGCCGCAATATCTTTTATTCCACTCGCCCCTTCTTGCCTCACTCCGCCTTTTCTTCCTGCAGATTTTCCTTCTCTCGCCGCAGGAACCCCGCCTCCTACACTTGTCTTGTAAACCACGGCTCGGAACATCGTAAAAATCGCGACACCGAGCGACCTAAGATACACCACGGAGGTAGCAGCCGTCTTCGGGATGGAATTCAGGAAACCGCTCTCTACCGTCTTCGTGATTCTCTCCCTTCTCTCTTCGTACAATTATTTCGCGCCTTTTTCTTTTGGGATACGTGCGCATCGCCTTTGTGTTTCCTCGCGGGCTCGTACGCTCTTTTTTTCCCCTTTCGTTCGACAAGGTGAGGGAATACCTTCGTTCTTTTACCTTTTTCCGTTTCGCGCCAAGATCCGGGCGTTGAGAGAATTTCACGCGCACGGTTTTCAAGTGTGAATCTTTGTTCTATCGACTGGAAGAAATTTTTCAAAAAAGAAATTCGTGAATTTTCTATAATTAGACTGGAACTGATTATTTTGATTTTTTGCTATAAGTCAATTCCGCATGACTGTCGTGTTTCTATGATTGTTAATTAAATTATTTCATGAGCTTAATAATTCTTTAAATCACAACTTAGACTCATCTCTAAAAGATGTTCAATATTTTGTCAGATTTTATTCAACAGAAAACTATCAAATTACCATATTTACTATGAAGAGAAGAAAAAATATTCGATGATATCTTGTCTCAGGTCTTCGTTGTTATAAAGTATCCTAGACCCGACATTGTTACTTTTACTTTCTTGTTTCTTCTCCTTCGGCGACCGAACGATTCCCATTTCTCGGTGGTTTTCTTCAGGGCAGGAGAGTGGCCGATCACGCGCGATTTTAACGACTTACATGGTCAGAATATATTTCCACATCATGCATCGATGGGACAGACCTTCCTCGCATTCGGTATCACGGCTATCTTAATATCCTCTTCAGCTTTCCACGTTCGGAGAATCACGTGCTATTCCGCGTCGAATCGACCATGTAAAAAACATAACGACGATATAAACTTTAAAACGACGCTTCTCCATTATCCTTTACTTCATTCCTACGTTCACTTGATACTTTATAAATTCCGACCGAAATCCATCAATCGAAAATTAATTCGATAACAAACCATTTACGGATAAATCAGAATATCAAACTCTCAAAAGACCAAGAAATCAAGTGCATTATTTAATTACTCTTCTGAACATTACACTGTACAGTTAATGACCGAAATTACATAAATCTGAAATTATTACGCGGAACTCTACGGTTGAGTTGGTCCAATACAACGTGACAAATTTGCAACTCAAATATATTGGAAAATAGGGGAGAAATAATCAATCAAAATGCAACTGGTTCAAATTTAATTGCATCAGATACGTCGTTGCAAAATTTCACGGTAAATTGCACAAATTATTTACAAAGAAGCTTCAACTTTGATGGAAAACATGGCGGCAAGACCTGCCAATTACCGTTCAATATTTAAGCACAATTCTTTTTCAGTGCCCACAAGTACCTTTTGCATATTGATCAAATTGCAGGCCTTCGAATATTATACTGAGCCGTGTGGGCTTGATCGATGGACTATAAGTGGCTGCACTTGGTAATTCCAAACCTATGCTACAGATCCGGCTTCCTCGGAACTGTGGACCGTTACTGTCCAGCTCAAAAATATGTCCTGCGCCGTAACCTCATTAACAGGAAATAAAAAACCGTACGCAGTATATCAAAGTATTGCAATATCCAATTGTACAACTTAAAATTAGTAAATTACTTTTATTTTCTCCATTAACATGTTAAGCGCCACGCCCGTTCTTAAAGACTGGTACTGTACTTTCCATTTAGGCTCTTTATTAGAAAAGATATCTTTCTATTTGTTTTAACATACTAAGTACATTCATTTTTGATAAAATGTTTTATTTTATACTTGACACCACTAATTATGGCTCGGTTAGGCGCGACAGCGTAGCTTAGGTAAAAAACTAATTGTTCATTTTCATTGATCAGCATCAGCAAAAACGAAAAGTCAACGCCCGGTCCCTAGGGACCGGTGTGGCGCTTAACGTGTTAAGCAGAAAGATCTCCATTGATCATAATCTATTTAACACGTTGGAAATTTAATTGCTCGTTCGTTTAAAGAATGAAGTCATATGAAATTGATTGATATTTAGATAATAATATTTTCTCGCGACTGCGAATCAAATTGGTGGATCAAATAGCTAAAATAATATCTGTAGTAAGAAGTTGCAACCGCGCCTTAACGATCCTTGCGGCTTTGTAGAAGTGTGGGTACCGAAGACTCGAGACTTATACCGTCGGTATGTGTTATACATGTTATAATTCACCTCGAGGAGCCATAACTCACAACACGAGTCTCGGCTTCTTCGGTAGACAGTCGACCATGGGCGGAGTTGAGAATGGTCTCTTCCTCCTGTTTATTGCGTTCGATACACCGCCACCTCTTACGTGATCCATGGCGTTCAAGAGCGAGGATATCTGGCTATCATGCTTTCAAATTTACCTCGGTATTTACCGGAAGGTCGAATGTTACATATGTTACAAAGAGAGAATACGATCCTGCCACAAGAAGACATCTTGAGTTTGAAATTTATCGAAGAACTCCCTCACATTCACAAAATCCAACATAATAATAGCTTAAGAGTCAGGAAGAATCTTGATACGACTATCCATCCGAACTCGGACATCTCGAAAATAATCACCTATCTCGTAAACGTCAGAAATTTATGTCTCGGAGGTATTAGTCGTTAAATTTGTATCTAAGACTCCGGTGCGGCCATCGCCGGAGGTAGAGAACGTCCGTCGGTGCTCCTCATTGTGTTCCGGTGTTATACATTTCAGTACGAGCACCATTCCTCCCGGCGTTTCTCATTCTCTTGGAGCAATAACTCTTGCGCATCTAGATATGCCCGCATCCATCGACATTATTATTCAGACTGGTCTGTTCCAAATCCCATCGCTACAGCAGCCAAGGCTTTTCTCTTCCGGGATTGAGCCCGGGTTATCGGCTGGAAGATGATCTAGCGGTAAGCCATCGATGGCGATCGAAGCAAAAAAAAGAAACCTTAAAGAAAATCCAAAGGAGAGAAGAAGAAAGGGAAGCAATGTAGTCGAAGGTGGGGTAAGAGGATCGAGGATGAAACAACGTCGGGTTGTATCGATCAATTACAGGACCATGCCTTATAAGGCAATTATTAAATCACGCGAACACGTCGTCTTACACACGTGTATATCGATAACAAGCGATCGCCATGTCATTCGGCTCGAGATTCACTCAGGATCGCGATATCCCGTTCTACGCCGACGTCCAGGATGTGTCGGTAAGAATATCGGGCCACGGGATCTCGAGATCGAATTCTCGAGCTGCGAATAAAAGGGAACCGTTAAGACGGTGCCAGTTTACAGCGGGCTCTTCTTCATGTTGGTACTCCAAGCACGTGGATGTTCGTATTAGATGTCGTGTAGACTGTAGATTAGGTGGATTAGATATTACGTGAATATCATGGCATGGCCATCGGTGAAGCAAGATCGATCGGATGGATAATTGTTTGCGTTTTTGCTCGAGGCTTACTGTGTCTTTGTTTTAACGAGTGTGGACATTTTGTGGAGGAAATACGGTTTTATGTTATGTCAGCATAGAATTTCTTAACCCTGCAGTTCTATTTGGGTCTATATGACCCGAAATGGAGATTATATTTAAATGGATTATTTTTTAAATGTATTTAACATTTAGATCTACTTGTTTGTATATTTTATGTTTCTTAAAATATGAACCTTTGTTCGCCGGGTCACTGTGACTGGAAGGAGAACGAAAGTGTGATATAAATGAGCAGAAAAGGTGGGTTAAAGATAAAATAGCACATTGGAGAAGTAAAAAAGGTAGTGATTGAATTTAGAGGATGAATGATTTCCTTTTTGGTATTCTCCAAGGAAAATATAGAAGTTGTGGATTGTATTGCGAAGTTTATATTTCTTCGATGTTAAATTTCATCGCGATTGCGTCAGTTTATCGAGTGCATCTCGAGAACGACAATAGGAAATTCTTAATGTATTCAGAGGGAATAAATAAAGTTTGTATAGTAGCTACCGAAGCACGTGTTTGGGCGTAATGAATGCGAGAGTCCGTGTAGATTAGTTAGATTAGCCGTTATGCGCATAATCTACTCTGCTACCGTAGAAATACGACGGATTATATGGTAATTACGAGATTTTTATTCGTAGATTACTTAATCCACGAGGCAAATTCCATTTTGCTTCCATTCGTGCTTTCCGTGATGGAAGTTGCGGGTGTATGAAAACGGGAGTAGCAATATTGGGATATCATTTATGGAAAATCTATGTAAATTAGATTCCAGTAAGCTTCGATCTTATTATTGATTTATCGGAAAAGAAATTCGTCCGCATTCCATTCTATTCTCTGCACAACATGTTACGTCTATTGCTCGTTTCAATCGCCATTCCCCGCACGAGTTACCGGCTTCAGAAATGTCGTAAAAAATTCTTGAAACAGTACAAGGAATTGTGGAGGTGATTCGGAATGATCTGTTCGATGTTCTTAACATTGAACCAAATCTCTTGTTTATATATTACTGTAATAAATATTATGAGACACCTTTTTTCAAGCTACTCTCTCCATTGTGATATGTTTATATCACTGTGCGCGACAAGAACTCGTTAAATTTAAACAGTAACTTTTTTTTACAAACAGAGTCACATAATAAGTTTTGCGAAATTTCTTTTGCACAAAATAAAATTTAAAAATATGTGCCATTGAGTTAATGAACTAAATTCTGTAGTGGTGATTTCAATATTGGCAGTTTTTAAACAAGGTTCGTATTAACACTACAAATATCGACATTAAATCGACTATATTTCAATATATTAAATAAGTACTATGGAAAAAGAGGAATTAAGAAGTGGAAAAGATGATCGTTTCGGTAATCCGTGTTTTAAAAGATCAACTTAGAATATCAAGTCTAGGACTTTTCTATACACCTAGGAAATTGAAAAAAATTGTAAGACAGTCATTTCGACTAGTTTGGTAGTTCTAGTATTAAACAATAAGGTAAAGTCGTCAAATTTCCTTCCCGAGCCAAATTTCGTCCCGTCCATTTTTCCTTTTCTAACTAGCGCCATTTAGTTTTCACAGCCCGAATTTTAAGTTAGTGACCTCAGTCGGCCATTGTAAACAATTCGCGGTGAAGTGTCGCTTCAGTGACAAGATATTTAAAAAAAGAAAAAATTATTCAAGGTGTGTTTTTAATTAATGTATTGTCGGAATGTTTTAATTATTGATAGGCTTGACTTACTGAAATGATTTTTTTGACAAAGTAAATTGTTATTGCATAGATTCAAATCGATACGAAAACATTTAGGTTGTGACATGTGTTTCTTGTTGAATGAATGTTATTCATAAAAGTATCAAATTCGTAGTATCGTCCCCCCATGTGTGCCTAATATCGTCCAGGGGACGACGTTATTCGTGCAATTTGCTGGGAGAATTGAAATTTCTTAAACTATACCAATGATTAATGACTGATTAGATACAATAATTATAATAATTACATTATTGTTAAATTGTTAAAAATCTTATTTAAGTTCAAGTGATTATTGTAATCTCAATATCGTCTCCAGGACGTAATTAGGTGCCCAAAAATATATTCCTAGAATTTCCACTTTATTGTAAAATCTATTCTTGTAGAAATAGTAACAAAGATAACGAGTTGTTGATTATTCTAAATAATAAAGACGTGTTCTCTCCAATTCTTGACGTTTCATTTATTATTTTTTTCTCAATATTTTTTTTAAAAAAGGGGCAATATTTCGCGACTGTACCTTACTCTTGTTTCTTCCCGTTCTCCTCGTTAAACGCTCAACTGTTAGATTTTATAAAAATGGTAAATCGTTTAAATATATTCTATTCTGTTCCCTTGTGTTTGTTTCTTCTTCATCAAACCCAACTCCCGCAAAGCTTATCAAACGTTGTAAAAGTAGTTCTATGAAGTTCGTGTTTGACAGTACAGTAAGTCCCTCTAATGTTGACAACTCGGGCCAGGATCATTCGGTAATGTTGACACACCCCTCTATCCCCACTTTTCATGACTTATTTTCCCCTATGCGCATAAGCATGCGCAGAATTGAAACTTGAGTGAAGGATTCATGTAAACATCCATAACCTATATAACACGCCACGAACCTAAAATTCAATTGGGCAATAAAAAGTCTAAGTGGCAGAAAATACAAGTAACAGTAACGGGAGTATCCTGCCAACATTAGCGAAAGAGCAACGTTAGAGGGAGCAACATTAGAGGGATTCTACTGTATACCACACCAAGAACAGCTATAGACCGACTGAATAATGCACAAGTACATCGTTTCACGCACATATACACATGAGAGATACACGGATGCAACGCCGTTGAGATTTTGCACCATTAAGCGTGGCGAACGATGGTTGTGTCTCTTTCATGTCTATGGAGCAGTTGGCATTTGAAATTACAATTCTATGAGAAGCCTCGTCTTCACCGTGGCAAATGTACCGGCACGATCGTTATGATCACTACGTGCCGTGTCGATAAAATAAACAAAACATTAGGCGTCAACCTGGAATCCGATTGGTGTCCAATTAACGCGAGCGCGTACTCATTTCACCCATTACGAGGTCTGACCACGAGCGGTGCTTTCTACTTGCTCGTTGCTCTTGTTTCGTGAATCTTACAGTTCGAATTTCAGTACCGCATTTAACACTTTATCGGCTTTCACTCGTCCGTCTACGTGTTTTCGCCAGCCACTGATTATATCTTTTAAGTGTGACAATTATTAACTCTGTTCACAGGTTGCATTTTTTATTTTTGCTACAAAGTACTTCCGTTATATCATGGTGTAGATTGGAGCAATATTATAATTATGAATACATTGAACCAGTCTACATTTTTTACTCACACTACTTTCATGAACACTGGCAAAATAATAATAGTGATTTTGTTTCTTTCTACGAAGAGACACTGAAAGCATGATAAATACATTTGTATGGTACAGTCCCGAGTTGAAATAGTGAACCTAATTTGAACCTTTTACTACCCAACATTTAGGAATTAAAAGTACAAAAATAGGAGTATTATTTTACTGTGAAGGAGTTACAGGTTTAAATTATGAGTTTTAGTATTGAAAAGTATCATATTAGGTTCAAATAGGAGTAAATACCATGAAAATAGGTTCAATTTTTCGACTCGGAGGAGTTACGGGTTTAAATTATGAGTTTTAGTATTGAAAAGTCTCATATTAGGTTCAAATAGGAATAAATACCATGAAAATAGGTTCAATATTTCGACTCGGGATTTTTCTGATTTTTATTTTCAAAGTGGTCAATCTCTAGGGATAATTTACTATAAAAATAAATATAGCTATTTGAGATTTATACACGATATTCCGAAGAATAGAGTAATGATTATGTCTTCAGTGTCCTCGGTAAGCTTGGGACAAATTCACCGGCTTCCATCGAAGCCGGGAGATCAGTGATCTTTAATTCATCGGTACCCGTGATCATCGCATGATCGCACAGTGGAATGAAATAAGTAATCTACGTGAAGACACATTATTCCAGGGAATGGATTTTTAATAATATCAATTTAATCTAAAGTGATTGCAGAGACCAATGATAGAAATAATAACTGATTTTGCATCCATCCAACTGTAAAAATCAATGCAATCGTACAAACAATTCGTTGAACATAAAATGCTAATAGAGTAGTTAATAATTTTGTGAGACCTTACAGGCAGATTGATCGATCGTCGATGATACAGGATGATCGTGGACAACGATTTACATATCCTAGGAACTGACAAAGATCGACGTCGTGTATCACATGATATTCAGAGTTGAGAAAATCATTGCAATTTTAATTACCGGTGAACTTTTAGAAGCAAGGTATGAGTATAATCATAAGGCGAGGAAAACCGAAGGTATCACTACGAGGTATTTATGTAGCAAATGTAAAATTGGGATATTGCAACATTTTAAATTGGCTTAAAATGTTACGTAAATGTCTTATATAAAACATAAAGAAAATGTTGTATGCAATCTATCGCATGACATTTTCAAATCCAAAGAAACTAATTACTAATTAACGGTACACCGTGGAAGCTAGTCTTATGAATAAAAGTTAAGTTACTTGTCACGGTGAAGAAGAAAGAAAACGAATTTTTCCGGTAAAATTTGATAACAACGAACGATTAAGACATGATCCACGTGCTCTTCGGGGTCGAATATATTAAGTTCTACACGGGCGTTTTTACCGTGGCTTTTCTAGTAATTACTCTAAACTCCAGGAAGCTGTATTAAACTATCCATCTAGCGAGGCTGAAAATTAGCTATAGCAATTAACTAACGTTGATTATTCCGTAATTAAGTTTTTCGGAAGCCGTGGCATCCTGGTTACGCAGCGAACAGATTAAAAGGTGTGAGAAAGTCCAAGCCGCTCGGCTTAATCAGTTCTGGAATCAATCTAAAAACTCGTTTCAGTTCGCCTGGCGCCAATTACCCGTCATTTTGCATAATCCAATGACGCCCGCGGAACGTGACAAATAATTTTATACCGGCAAAATCAAAAGACTTCTCATTGCTTGCCTTTGTAGTCGGCACGTTAATTAAGTTCGATCGCTTTTCATTGCCGAGACACGTAGGAATTCGTGCCGTCCGCTGCTACTTGCAACATTCCTGCTCTCCCTCCTTCTTTTTTTTCTTTCCACTTTTTCTCTTTTCTTTTTCTCGTATCCTTCCGCGCATTAATACAGATTAAACCAACGAACTGTGCGCATAGTCACCTGTTTTTTCTACCTCGCATTCCGGCCAGTCGATCACGGTAACCCAGCCCGTTCCTTTGTACGTAATATCAGCACGATTCGATCTTTGTCGCGTCATCTCAATTAAATCTCTGCGTCATTAAGCGCCACGATTAGAAAGGACAATCTTGTATCGATAGTTGGCAAAGATATTCCTTAACGTGATTGCCGATACAAAGTATTATATGTAATAGTTTGAAATCTAATTAAGTAATTGAGTCATTAACCTTTCCGCCGTGAATGCCTCTCCACGAGGAACGGTAGCTTCGACGTTTACCTACAGTCTGACAACTGAAAGATGGCTAAGGAGCGGCAGAACTTCTCTTTCTCAAGCGTCTGTTTTTGCCATTTTCTTTTTTGACATCCCCAAACTCCATATTTTAAAGTAAACATTTCGTATACAGTGATACACCTAAATACTCGAGCCTTCGGGGACAAGAATTTCTGGAATTCGAGACTAAAAGTTCCCCCCTCCATAATTGCATAAACAGAGAGAGTAGATACTCTCTTTTTTGTCATAGCTATAAAGTGAGGGATGTAGAAGCGCGCCAAACATACTCATTACACATAGCCTAAGCAAGATTTTTTTCTATCTTTGTTTTTTCGCGCAGGTCGCGCAAATTGGAGAAGAGGAAACTGCGAGAGTTGGGGATCTTAAACTCCGTCCACATAGGGGAAGTCGATACTAAAGTGTTCGAATATTTAGGGGTATCATTGTAGTTGTTTACTATAGGAGGAAAGGTTTGGAGATTCCAAAAATGAACTGGTAGGAATTGGTGGTTGAAAATGAGAGACTCTACTGGTCCCTAGCCATCTTTCAGTTGTCGGATCGTACGTTACGTATGCGGTTCGCGCGACTGAAAGTTCTAATTTACAATTACATAGCTCCTCGGAAAACCAGTTTTAATTTACATACATACGATATGCATCGAAAATTCTGGGAACAGCATGCGCAAGTGAAAATAATGAGAAGCAAATCTGACTTCCTGGCTTAAACTCTTAAGTGTGTACGTTCTGAATAATATCTCGAAGTGAATTGCTTCATGAATACCGTGTCTAGCGTTGGGACGATGGCGGAATTTAAGGTGATTCGATTTTTAGAAAAGATATCCAACGAACCATCCGATTATGATCGTGATCGTGAGGTATATCTATAATGGACGTGAATGAACGCTGGTTCCTTTTGAATTCGAGGTGAACCTTATTAATCTATTACCCTCTTTAAAAGGAGACGGTTGACTTCTCGCAAGGCGATTATTATCAATTGATTCCACATAATTAAACATTTGCTGTTCGATTTCTTTTTTGATTGCATATGGCATAATTTATACATTTGAGACCGGTTATTCGTCGTATGGGTCATGCAGAATCTGACCCGTATAAGCGCCAACTCATCTTGTCATATGCAGAGAACGGTATCATCAGTAAGTCATCTTTAAAATTGTTTACAATACCCGAAAACCCATTTGCTGAATCACGATAACGGCAATGACAAAAACGATCTGAAACTAGTTCTTATTTTTGATTTTTTCAGTTTCCATTCTTTATTTTAAACGTGCAAACAGCTATTGTAGATGGTTTTTTCAAACCTCAGCCTGGAATTTGTTAAACTGCCAAAGACAAAAAGTATCAGTGGTTCCAACTGTATTATTCATATTGAAATAAAACTACTAGGAAAAAGAGAATCTGATGACATCGTGTCCTACTATTTCTTTCAACTTACTAATTTTAAACAGTCTTAAGTTTTTATTCCATTCTCTATACCATTACCGTCACTGGTTATCGTAGACCAGAGAATTAAGAAATGTTTTTGCAAACTCAAATTTCTGCAAGACAAACCAGAGCCATTAGAACGTGCAGTTTAAAACTCCTCAGGTGTCAAAAATGAGCGATCTTCTGGAACTACGTAGGATTTCTGCGAAAATATAAATCGTTCCGTGTATTAAGATTAATTCGCATTCTCGCGTGACGCGGCATGCAATGGCGTGGAATCAGGAGCAGTTGCGGGGAAAGCTGTCAGTCATCTATCACTATAGACTTGGAAACAGTCATGGGAACACGTACATGGAACATGAACGGACTGGCGATCTACTGTTAACTGTCGGATCAAAGGATTTAGAGAACTTTGGATTG
The DNA here is from genome assembly GCA_910591515.1 of Cerceris rybyensis. NCBI lineage: Eukaryota > Metazoa > Arthropoda > Insecta > Hymenoptera > Crabronidae > Cerceris > Cerceris rybyensis. Next base: position 17,321,859 of record OU342790.1, read on the forward strand.
TGAAGCTTAACGGACAGAGGAGAAGGGAAAGTGAGAATTTCAATGGTAATGCATGTAGCTAACAATGGAAGCAACATAATCCGTTCATTGTGGACATTGAAACTACTGTAAAGGACAGGGGACAAAATTGATCGCATGTCTGTATTGAAGTCTATGAACAAAAAAGGAACTGGAAAGTATCTAAAATGAAAACGAAATATTGTAATGTTTAAAGATTAACACGGTGCATACTGTCACCGATAATTGATGTTTTTAATACTATTAACATTTTTGAATAAAAAATGCAAAGGATTATTGAATGTATAAATAGTTTTGCACATTTAATGATTCTACTCTATAGAGATGTGATTTATATAAGAAAAATTTCACTTTTACAGTATTGATTAAGTAAATGAAGTGCGAGAGGCAGGCAAAGAGTAATGGAGATGTTGAAAAATGAGAAATCTTATTACAACATTTTCTATAAAAAGACAATATTAACAAGTTGACTGCTACGGCGGTATTGAAATCAATGAAATTTCATATGACTTTTCCAATTGCAATATTTACGAATTTTCTAAGACATTCTATATTTAAATACTGGTGAGTGTATTTTTTGAGCAAAAAATAAAATTCTGCTCAATATATATCTATTTGTGTCTTTAAAGTTTCTGCTTTTCGAAGATGAGATTTTAACACTAGAACTACCGGTGTTAAAACTTTTATATTTCTATATATTGACTACGAACTCTAAAAAAAGAGAAATGAAGAAGCAGAAAAGATGATCGATTATGTAATCTGTATTTTATAAGATCAACGTACAATATCTGTTCTATGACGTTCCTATAAACTTGGAGAACTTTAGAAAAAAATTAGGATCGAGTAATTTCGACTTGCTTGGTAGTTCTAGTGTTAATATGAAAATTGTAATTTCTGTAGTAATGATAAAATGCGCGAAATGTCAGTGAGGTTCAACGTATTAATACTGATTAAATTTTTTATTATAATTTTGATAAGAATGCTTACAGATATCAGAAGAAATTATCTCATTGTCAGGTATCGACCACATGCAATTAGACGGACAAGATAATCATTCAAAGTGGATGAGAGGGGAATAAAAGTCAGCTTCGTTACATTTCAGGAATGCATTTCCGATGTATTGGCGAGTAATTGAAATCGATCACTCCTCCCTCATATGAAAAACGTAAAGAGAAAGCAACCATACATCACGGTCCAGCCTGGCGCCAAGTGCTGCAAGTTCTTGTGCTTCAATCAGCAGCATCCTATTATTTTCTGATCGTTATTGCCATAATTGCGCGAACTCCTTCCGACCGGTTTTTACGAAGAAGAAATAACACGCCACGAAGCGACGAAACGCATTTTTAAATAACGTTGATGCACTCTCGCACTCGCCTGTCGATAATTGAATACTGCCGTCGTGGATTAAGAGATCTAATTTATACTTCGCAGAAATTCAGTCAAAGAAATATCCCGCAAGGCACATTTCTTTCTACTTTTCCTTCAACGTTACTAATTTCAAAGTATTCAAGGTAATTTTCTCAATTAATAATTCTTGAAAAGAATTTCAAAAGAAATACATTCCATCGTATAATTAACCGATCATATAACTCCCATAAACATCAAGTCCTACAAGTTCTTTTAAGTCTGTTATACGACCATCAAAGTCCACAGACTTTGAATTATAACTAAGAATTTTTGCTGAAAGATATTCCACAGCATTGAGCCACGCAAGATGCAAAAACACATTTGCATATAAAGACCAACGTCCATCAAAGCCAAAGCACGAGAAATCCCAAGACGCGAAGAAAACGGAGGACCACCATCGGAAAGAAATCCCACAAAATCCACGGTAATTGAGATTCGCAACGTGGAACCTTATCCTGCGTATAGCAGTGATACAGACACGCCTTTAATGAGACAAGTTCGACCATCGATTTTCTCCTGATCCTTCTTATCACCTTTCTACAAAAGCAGATCTTTCGCAGGATTGCGAAATTCGTCGTACGCAAAGCCTTAACTTAACCAGGCAAATTCGAATGTAATAACGGTGTCGGTCCTGATGGTGGATTGTAACTCAGAATAAATGGAAGGATAATGGCACAAAATACAGTCTCCGTAAAGTACCAGTGCAGAACACGTGTTGAAGGGAGGAAAAAAAAATTCCACTGACGAGACACTGCGTGGGCCATTGTGGGCCGCGGACAAGAGTACTCGGAGCCGATCTTCCCGCTTAAAGTCCGTTTCAACGGCAACGGTACCGATAAGCTATTGGTTGATCGCACCACCAAGTGGTCCCAAGTTATCCTTCGAACACCTAACTCTTTCGAGTGAGATAATAACGACGTCACTGCGTTAACTTCTTGGTGAATTCTCGCAGAAATTTTTTACCGCTGTGCGATGAATTCGCGGTGAGGGTTAAATCTATTGAGTATTAGACAAATTGGATGATACGTTGTGTCGTCTGTATGGATTTTCGCAATGGTAAATCGCAATTGTTTGATGGAGAGCATGTTATAACCAGACTGCGGATTTTTATGCATTTATGACAAATTAAATACGGCTAAAATATACAAAAAGGACATAATGTAAAAATATATCTGAAATATCCAAAGTATGGTATTTGTTGTAATATTTATTGAGTGCAATAAATCACTAAATAGGTTTTCCTGTCTCACCAGCATTTGTGAAACTCGAAATTTGCATAAACATCCGCAGTCTAGTTATAACATTTGAAAATTAACTATTCTTTAAAGAAGACTAAAGGACAGTTCGCTATATTTTACTACTTTCGAAAGGTTGCGCCATATATTTCAACACATACAAATTGTGAGATGACTTGTGTGATAGCATTGCCTGACTAATATTTTCTATACTCTTATCTCTCAAAAGAACTATTTTGCGGATCAATTTGGAAATTATTCCGACTGTAATATTTGAAATTCACGGAGGAAAGAGCACTCAGCCAAGTTAGAAACCTTTTCCCTATGATAACACTATATCTACAGAGGATTAATTTAACATTAAACGTACCGGCACTTTGCATATACCTACTCTTACCATAAGTCAAATGACCCCTCGTAGTGCGTAAGCCATTTTAATTTTGAGGAATTAAAATTAATTGGAATTTTTCTCGGTAAAAAATAAGCTAAGAGAAAAATGGTTAGTGAGATATTTAATAATTGAAAAGTATACGAATTTACAAAAAGTCAGATGAACGAAAAAAATATCAATGAATATACGATTTCGATGCAAACTTTGAGACGGGTCATTTAACCCCGCTTGGTACGTTTAGTGTCAAAATACTTAAAATTGACAAATCTGTCCAAATCAAATCAATTTAGGTAGCAGAAAATTCGATTCAATCGCCTACAGTCTTCCAAATAGACAGAAAATTGAAAAAGAAAACTGATTTAGAAATTCCACGACCATTATCAAAAAATTCAGAGTAAGTCATTTCGACCACCTTGGTAAATCTAGTGTTAAAAAATCTTGTCGCCAGATTTGCCCACAATTCGTAACGTCTTCAATTGCAAGTAGAAAGTGCGAAGCAACGATGATTGCGTTTAAATGAAATGACACTGAAGACAATACTCGAGGAACATCGAGATTCAGGCAATGACTCTGACTGTACGATTCTCCATCGGAAGAAGTCGACTGAAACGTAAGCAAGATCGGACGAGAAAACATATTCCCTGATGGAAACAATGCTGCAGAGATAAAACTCAGGCTGTACCGCATACTCTATTTTATTACGTAGACAAGACACGAGGGAGAACTCGAAAGCCTGGAGAAATTCAAGAGGGACTGGAGTATGCCGTGCGATGCTAAGAAAGTACCGCGATTCAACTACGTTACGGGATATTTCGTACGTTCGCAGAAGATTGTCATCGGGGAATTCACGATTTTCTCGTGTTTACAAATCATAACTCAACGATTGCAGCGGATACCGCCGATTCGGACTGTCGTGGTTAAGATACGACGTTCAAAGTAACAATGTTCGGCTAGATCTCGATGGTCTAAAGTTCTGCACTTTTTTATTACGTCAGGCAACAGATTCTAGTGTTTTCTTTCTCACGTTTATCGTCGTACACAATGTACTGTGACGACAGAATTATGAAATTTTTTTTACAAACATTCTCAGCGTACATAACTTGTTGCTAAAGGTCCAAAGGTGAAGGCAGTAGCAATTGTTGCCTACGTTATAAACAGAAAGGAAAAATTATTTCTTGCGCTTAATCCAAATACTACTGGCTTTTTAAAAGTCATCCGTATGATTGTACTATAAATTTAGTCTACCGAGTTTTTTTTTTTTACTAATATTTTATAAACCCCTTGCCTTACAACGATGCGAGGCACACGTGGTGCAGTAAATCTAATAGAAACTTTTAAGTTATCCGAAAACTGTTCAAATGAAAATATCTGTAAGTCAGGAGACGTTGAAATTGGTTCTATGCTGTTAATATTGCGGTCGCTTATACCGGTATATTAAAAATCAGTGATGAATTATTATTCCAGTAATTAATTCTGAATTATTTCTTTTGCGCGTTAGGTCGCAAAAGAAATCGTACGGCAAGGGATTAAATAGGGTAGAATTTTGGGATAAATTAAAATTTTGAAGAAAACTAGTTCCAGTAACGTCTACATTAAATAAATGTGGGCATAAAGAATATCAAAATTAAACTGGCCCAAAATTTAGAATCTCCTCAATATAAAGAAAAACTATTCCCAATATAAAGAAATGGAAAGTAATATTTCATTTGATGTACAACAAGAAGACTCGATACTTGCAATTGTAATAAAACACGTATACCACATGGAGACATTACCAAATTGGTCGAAACTACCCTGTGCACAGGAAAACAAGTCTTTTATTCAATAAGAAGTAGATGTATGTTTCAAATAGAGACAGAATACACCGATGTAAAACATTATGTTAACGTCGAAATGGCCAAGGTTGCTCTGAACATAGAAAAAAAATAGTGGTTTATTCCATCTAGAGTAAGGTAAATGGGTGCTTCAAATAGAGACACAACGTACTCTCGTACGACATTACGGTAACACCGAAATGGTCAATACTACTCTGAACACGGTAAAAGCGATGTTTTGTTTTATTCAGGGAGAAGCAGATGCTTGAAATTGAGACGAAATATACTACCCTACAACATTACGGTGACACTGAACTGGTTAATGCCACACCGAACACAACAATACCAAAAGATCTCGTTCTCAGAATCGGTACATTGAAAAGATGCACGAAGAAAATCGTGCGTCTCGAAAGAAAAATTTCTTCGTTGGTACAGCCAAGGTGGGGTGAAAACAATGCGACCGAGAGATAGGGGGCAGGCTAGGGCAGTCTGGTTTATTGCGCGTATTTGTATTCAATATTAGCATCCACGTGGGCAGAGACACAATGGCCGTGGTCTTATCCGCTCTCGTGTCCCATGGTGTCTTTCCCTTCCGCGGTCTTCCGTGCACTCGGCTGCACGGTGTCCCAGATCGACCGAAGAGGACATGAGGACAAGAGGACCTCGCAATGATATCGAGGAAAATTACGCACTACACCAACGCGTAAACCAGGCTGGTACCTCCTTATCTAGCGGGTGAAATTTTTGCGTGGGTGAACTACTCTTCGCCGACGGAAGACGAGCGAGGAAGCGCCAAAGATCAAAGAATGCTACCGTTTCTACTGTGATATTGTTTTCGGTCATGCCTCTTTTCGTTCGGTCATCCAGATATAACTGTACTGATCGTCAATAAGATGTTTCTGGTGAGCAAGTAAAACTATGGAGTTTAATTCTTGTGAGTACTCTCTTAGATCGAACCAGTGAGATTTTATTGGTTCAACTAGTGAATACAAAACTCACTGGCGAACCAGTGAAATTTGCGTCCGCTGCCGCACCGCCATGCGCTGTGTTTTATTTTTGAATATGCTGACAAGTGAGATTCACTGGTAAACCAGTGAATTTTGATTGCCGCCGAGATCACTGGCGGAACCAGTGAGTGTCATTGGTAAACAAGTGAGTTTCCACTGGCGAACCAGTGAAATTCCACTGGTTCGATCTAAGAGAGTAGGATTAAATATTTCTTGTTATCTGATGGAAATTTTGACGTAGTTTTGAAGTGGATTGAATTTTTGGGTTTAGTTGGGGTAGTGTATTGGTTATTATTCGGTGCTTGTTAAATTGTGCTTGTTACTTTTATTAAAACCGTATCAGGTTCGAAAATTCGCAAGGCTGCAACAGTGTGTGACCAAATTTAGGCCGGGCGATTTCTTGCTAGTTCGACATTTCTTGCTAGTTCGACATTTCTTGCGAAACAGCCATAATCTCTGTCGATCATTATAAACCGGGTGGACTAACGAACATATTCTGGACCATGTTTCCTCTTCTTCTTCGCGAATGTTGCAATTGGTAAGGGAAGTCCTTTAGAGAAATTAGCGACAGCTAATTAGGGACTAACGAGCTTGCTGAAGGTTCAGAACTCTGAGAAAAACCGGAACTAAGATGGAAGCCATGATACGGGACATGACGTAGTTAGAATAAAGTATGAGACTATTTATGATTGTTGATTTCTATCATGGTAACACCAATTCGTGATACAAATACACTCAAAGAAGAAAATTCTAGAATTAATAAAATTACCTCTTTCAACCTCTAACCTCCGAAAGAAGACCTGCAAATACTCGTGTGTACAAGTCAGATATGCTTGAAATAGCAAAATAAACAAATCTAACAAGCAGAACGCAAGGCCTTCGGGTCACCGATTTTATTGCCATTTTATATACTTGTAGAGTAAGTCGTTCTGATTAAGAATATACTCTATTATGGGGGCAGACGGTCAATAGTTTTTAAGATATTTATAATTAAAGTTTCATTTTTAGTAAAAAATATAATAGTTAATTAAAGCTTCAGATATAAACTAGATATTTCAAAAACGTAAAGTAAATGTTCAGGAGATATAAAATAAATATTTAAAAAATATTCAGAAAATATTCAGGAGATATAAAATAAATATTCATAGAATATTCAGGGGATATTCAGGGGATATAAAATAAATATTCATAGAATATTCAGGGAATATTCAGGGGATGTTCAGGGGATATCAAATAAATATTTAAAAATATTCAGCAAATATTCAGGAGATATAAAATAAATATTTAAAAAATATTCAGAGAATATTCAGGGGATATAAAATAAATATTCATAGAATATTCAGGGAATCTTCAGGGGATATCAAATAAATATCCATAGAATATTCAGGGAATATTCAGGAGATATAAAATAAATATTCATAGAATATTCAGAGAATATTCAGGAGATATAAAATGAATATTCATAAAATATTCAGAGAATATTCGGGAGATATAAAATAAATATTTAAAAAATATTCAGAGAATATTCAGGAGATATAAAATAAATATTTAAAAAATATTCAGAGAATATTCAGGAGATATACAACAGATACTTAAAACATGTTAAGAAAATATTCAGTTGCGTCTTTCAGGACTTTGTAAGAATGCCAATGAAACTTTGATTAGAAATATCTTAAAAACTATAGGGTATATTCTTAATCAGAACGACTTACTCTACGAGTTTGTAAAATTTCAATAAAATCGGTGACCCGAAGGCCTTGCGTTCTCCTTGTAAGTTACAAAAAAAGGGTAAGACATTCTGCACGATATTCAAGGAAGAAAATATTGAATTTCCAATTTTTTCTACACCGTCTGTCAGATATTTGATTAAGGGAAGCGTGCAAGTCGAGAGTTATTATTGAAACCACCTGGGTTGGAAGTATAAAATACGTCTGGCAATATTTATTGAAAATTCTTCTCTCCGTATTTAATAACTAGGTAAGCGATCGGTATTCTAAGTATTCTCTGCGCTCTTCTTGGCCTATCACGTAACAGGGTGCACGATACCCTCGGCCTGTAATCAAATATCGGGGGAGCTCTTAAGAAAGGGTAACCGCACGTCGGATCACTGAAATGTCGTGTTGCACCGATTGACCGCAGAAGGCCGTTGAAACTGGTGAATCGCAGTGCAACGAACGCTTCCTTCTCTCTTTCTCTCCTTTTCTCTCTATTTCGTTGGCATGACCCAGTTCAACATACAGGTTGTATAGGTACGTGACAGGTGACAAGCTTCTGCGGTCGGCGTCTTTGGTTCCAAATCAAATGGACACCCTATCGTGAAACTTTCCCGCAATATTTCTGATACGCGATTGTGAATTTTTTTATTTCATGGAACCGACTAGATTATCCAACCAACAGATGAAAACACCAAATTTTGATGTTTTATTATTTATTTAGTGGAAATGTTTCGGACTCTTCTCAATGTCTGAGATTGTGGTAGTTTGTATTGTTGTCCAAAAGTCGTGGGTTCTTGAAGATTGAAATAGAGAAACCAATAATACACAGATTGGCACTGTATGCCAGTTTAAAGTTTTGTCATTAATTTTAAATTCCAAGTTTAAATTTTGTCAGCTTGTAGTGTTAATGATTTACAGATTTAATCATGTGTTTTAGGACTTAAGATAATTGAAGAATTTTGCGAGTACATCTTAAAACCGTCAATTCATGTAGATTTATCGTTAACGAGGACTTAACTAGCGTTTTCATTAGGTTTCTTTTGTTGTAAATAAACATTTAGAAAAACGTGAATATGTCTTCTCATAATATTTAATATCCTAGTTTCACGGTTGACGATCAGGAATTCTGATTAAAGAAAAATAAAGAGCTATCTTCCTATCGCTCTCCTCGAATCTTCCTATTTAAGTCCTTTCGTTACTGTAACGCATTAAAAATAAACAATTTTCGCTTTGAAATAAGCGAATCAGCTCCTTCCATGGCGAATCTTGCTAGTCGTCACAAACTATGCGTAACAATCAAGCAACTTGACGTGCAATTTATTGGAAATCATGTTACGCCTCGATTGCGATGGTGCTGAAACGTTTGCTGCAGTGAATTCAAGCGCGAATGCACCACGGCGACTAACACGTTTTGCCAGCAATAATTAAAAATTTATCAGTGCCGAAGAACGGAATGAGAAGCTCCTTCTACTAGAACTGTACGAGTCATTCAACGCCACTCGGCGATGTAAATTAACTGCCATGAGAAAATTAATCCCCGGACACGGTGTATATTACGTTTTACGATACATTTCATCTCTATGCGATTCGATTGAGAATTTACATCTCCATATCTTTTTTTCAGCCTTTTAATAACGTAGCTTAATCTGATCCATCCTGCGGTTTAAGTAGAAAAAGATACCAAATGATCAGACATAAAAGAAGCTGCGATAAAACGACCTTCACTTTGACGGATTTTATGTGTTTCTCATTTAAATGGATTCTATTTTTTATAATGGGACATATACCCTGAAAATTATTTATACATGTAATTTCACGGAGAACACTAGATTTTAACGTATTACTAACAATAAATTGTTGTTGCTAGACTTATTACTAATGTTGATACAAAACATAAACCAACAATTGTTAATAATAAGCATACATAAACCGTTGGTATTATTAACCCTTCTGTTCTGTTCATTTATATGTCACATTCGTATTCCATCCAGTTATAATGGACCGCCGAACAAAGGTTCACATTTTAAGTAAAGTGAAATATATAAATATGTGAATATTAACACTTTAGTGGTCGCTCACACAACATGTGTGTGATGCTACAGCCAGTTATTGGCTAGTATCACACTCTCTGTGTGATGAATTATGAATGTAAACAAGTGTAGATATTGCTATTGGCTTCGTAGTTCATTGGTAAGTCTTTGATCTTATTTTTATTCTCTTACTTTTCTCTTAATTTTAATACATTTTTTTTGAATTTATTCTTCAAAAATATTTCCGGCCCCTGGCAACATTTGACTGCGTAGTACGCGTGGCCATTAAAGTGTTAATATCATGGTGCCCCTTAAGAGACGAAGGGATGACGTAGTTCTGGGCTGACGTCTTGAGTTTACTTTATAATATACACAATTGTGCTAGCGATTGTGCCAACGCATTTCGTTTAAGCATTTTGTTTTAGGCATCTAAGCTACACGGATGCAAAACCCTTAATACCTGAACCCTATATAGTCCGAACTTCTTGTGGTATCTGAAGATCAATTTCACGATAGGACAATCAGAAAATGATGAAAGTACAATTTTAAATGATGGATTAAACATGAATTATAAATATTGAATTATAAAGAATTTCATAATTTTCACGAGATAAATTATAATATTTGGTAAAGTAACTTTGACGAATAGAAGCTTACATGTGTCTTGCGTTACTTCAAAGTTACAGGGGCCGATAGAGGGTTAATTATTACCACCATTATCAATGTCATTATTATTATTAATATTATTATTACCATTATATTAAATTACTCAATATTTTTCAAAATTGGAGAAGTGAAAGCGTAATTGGAAACGTTTCTCAACAAAAACTCGAAAGACTTTTTTCAAAAGGGAATCAAACAACTACCTTTACGCTGGCAAAAAGTGTTAGAAAATTATAGAAATTATTTTGTTGGTCAGTAATTAAGGTTTCTTTAATAAATAAATGTTTTTCGCCAGAAAAAAAAAATGTGATTACTTTTCGGTACCCCTAATATATACTCTAGTTTTTGTTAATTTATGTTGTGGACTTTATTCATTATTTAATACCCCTTACTACAATAATAGATACATTGAATATCAAAAAGTAATACTTAGAAACATAGCATTCGTTAAAATATAATCTCCACTTCGATCCATATAGAGCCGAGTACAACAAGCAGGGTTAAATGAACTTTCCTATTCCAATGAATCAAGAGTATAGAAAACTGGAGAATTATCGTATACTCTACCTTTTACTTCGCGGTGCATTAAATCTATCCTAAGGGGTTATCTATTGTAAACCAACCATTTGTCACGTAAAACTACGCCTAGATCTTTATAGACGATCTATCGACTGCTGTCGGTAGGTTTCTGGCAAATCGTGTAAACTTCATGGGCGCCAGTATGAATGCAATCCACACGTGCCTTGCGCAAGTCTCTCCCTTGTATCTGATCGTGTTCCGTCGAGACGAGATCAGGTTTGGAGACTACGGCGAGTTTGCCCTTCTGTTTTATGGCTGTACCTTTATTAGCTCCATTCGTGCGTCTCATTTCCCTGCTTCTTAGCAGGCTGAATCGTTTTACCATCTTCCGTCGAGATACTCTCCTCCGATATGTGTGGAATTCTCGCTTTAGAGAGTAAAACATACGGTGGATCGAGATGAGAAAGGGTTAATTATTAATCTTAAACGTCCACCGAGTTAAGTAGCAATAATTTTCCTCGGAACATTTCAGTTCACCAGGGAGAAGTGTGAAAGGATGTTTTATGAATGCATTGATGTGAAATACTTGGAGCAAACGTTGAAAGATTAAGGAGAGATAAAGAGGTAATAATAAACGTAGCGATATTAGAAATAATAATAAACGATCCTGGTGTCTATGGAACTAATAATTTTCCAATCTTAGAAATAATTTGCCAGTTAAGAGCACTCGGGAATGGTAGCTTTTCTCAAACGTATTCCGCATTTCTTCTCACGCAGCTCAACGGCGTACCGGAGAACAATTTCGCGTGTGCCGCATACTTTCGCGTGGTAAACAATGCAGCAGTAATTTCCAATTTAACGTGTCGTCGTTTATTACATTCTCTGCGTGCACCTAACAGCTGCTAAGACCGCGTTGTTTACTTGCGGACACACGTACCTTTACGGGGCCTGTTAAACGTCGAAGAACGAATTATTAAATCTCTCCTTTGGAAATCAAGGTATGTCCTTCTTGAGTTTTATGGTTTTACACCTATGACTAATTAAAACTGTACCTGTTGGCACGTGTAATTTAACACGATGGAGGAGAATAATTGTTTTAACGATTAGGGAAAAATATTGATGTATGTAAATGTATGGAGTGATAGTTAACAACCTTGTCGTACCATTTCTTTTGTGATTAAGTAAATGTGCAATAAATCTGAATTAATTATTGACAACAATCTATCCCTAATTTTGGATACAGTATTTGACGTAACGCAAAATTGAAAATCATAGAGTAACTTTAATTTCATCGTGACAAATTGATATTTTTAATTTAATAATTTTTGAAACACTTCAAAATTTACTATTCCATATCGTCACGAGTGTTACAAATTATTGTACAGCAAAGGGTTAGCCCTTTACGGTCCCAATTATTTCGTTAATTTTCGTAGTGAGTTAAAAAAAATAATTCTGTAATATTTTCTATCATTCGTTATTCATTTTTCTAAATGATACCAATAACCATAGATATTGACGGACATTTAGGTGATATTACCAAATCATTGCGAATTTGGAAAGTCGATATTAAATCGTATTGCGTATCGAGTACTGCTCGCCGTAGGACCGCAAAGGTTTAATCTGGAAACGAGTTTTTGTAGAATATTTTTTTCCATTTTGAAAACACTTTTTGCTACGGTTTTAACAAGATCGTTTGGCGCGGCGAAGAAGAAGAAATAGGCGCTCGTTAAAATCACGATTGACTCACATTATTCGGTGAGTTCCCGTGAAAAATACCATCGGTCCCGAGAGATTCGCAAGAAGACGTGCCAAGAAGGGGCGAGTGAGATTGGCACGTCTCCTGTGCAAGTTCTTCGTTTGAATTTCATCATAGTCCTCTGGGATAGGACACGTTTCAACTTCTGTTTTGCGCGGAATACATTTATCGTTACACTATCTCTTTATCACTCGCATCTCTCGTTTTACAATTCTGCCGAAGTTTTTCGTTCCAAAAGTCCGAATTGAATTGAATTATATCAAATTTCCAATTCAGCAATGGCTTAATTTCCGTCTGCTCATGACTTAATACAGAATACTAAAAGATACTGCAACTTTTTATCGATAACTTCCAATTAACGGCTCTAAAATGCAAACTAGTAACAAAAATGATTGGAACATTATACATATATATAATAATTATCCAAATAACATTCAGTTATTTGAGTCATTTTAAATCTAAAATGTTCCTTACGTTAAAAGTAATCTCTTAATACGTTGAACGCCAGCGATATTTCGCAAGTTTCATTATTTCTACTGGGGTGACAATTTTTCTATTAAATTCACATCTTCATAAAGTAGAAACTTTAAAGATATAAATATTCGACAGATCTTTCACTTTTTGACGGCAATATTTATATATTCAATATGATAGAAAATTTATAAATATTGCAATTTAAAAGTGATACGAAATTTCATTGAATTCAATAGCGCCGGTCACCGGTGACCCCCATGGCAGTCAACGTGTTAAAAATTCAGATCGTAGGTTTAACGATATGATAATTATGTGAAATTTATGAAGATTGCAAGAACGATTTTACTGGCAGCAGGAAGGCTGGTAGTAGAGAAGCATTCGATGCACAAACGAATGGAATATCTTTAATGGGGTTCGGCGGTATCGTGCCGAAGGCGTTCTTGCAATCAGGCTGCTGGCCTTATTAGACAACGCACAATCATACCGACCGCTAACTTGCTCATAATTCTATGCGCCGTATGGTACATGGAGATCAACTTGGATATCTTACCCTCTACCATCTACCTAGTCCTTTTTCACTCGCTCAATTCCAATTGTGGCAATGACTATGATAATGTCCTGTCACGACTCCGCTTTTGGATATCGCGCGAAACTGCTTCAAGATTTCGATCGAAATTTTATACTACGTAAAACATACCACATTTAACCCTTTCCATTTAGAATTATCAGTAAAATCGTAAGAAAAATATTTTACAAGTAACTTTAATGCAGATAAACTTAAAGTCATCATATTCAGATGTTTAAATATACATTTGTATCAATAGGAGGATGTTCCCTGTACCGACCACGTAAGAAATTAACTCCATAAATTAGAAAAATATATATTATCCCAAACAAAAAGAACTTTAAACCACGTAATTGAATTTCTATGCGGTTAAAGGTCCTAATCCAATTGAAGAAAGTTAAAGTCATCATATTTGTCACTTGAGTCGTTTAAAAGAAACATGTGTATCAATTCTGATAAGACACTGTTCCCTGTACTGAACCACGTTAGAAATTAATTCCATAAATTAGAATAATCTATATTATTTCAAACAAAAAGAACTGTAAACCACGTAATTGCATTTATATGTAACTGAAGGTTGCAATCCAATTGAAGAAACTTGAAGTAACCATATTATTACTGACTTATAAGTCGCCATATAATTCTGATAAGAGGATGTTCCCTGTATCGAACCACACGAGAAATTAACTACATAAATCAGAAAAATCCATAGTATACCAAACAAAAAGAAACTGTAAACCATATAATTCAATTTCTATGCGATTAAAGATTAAAGTCCAATTGAAGGACCGCTAAAAATTAGTTCCCCAGCATGTGAACTCTGCATTCTATATCGAGATACAGGTAAATTAAATAATCGTAACGTAGAAAAGTAAAACAAATTTAATCGTTCGAAAGTTAATACCAAAAACGTGTAAGCCTCGTCAAAATTATCGCGCGACGATAAATCCAGGTATGGACGTTAGGTTGAAAGAAAAGCAAAGGTTACGAAAATCTTCGTGCGAGTGGAACGTGGTGCAGCAGGAACACGAAGACGTACCCCCGGTAGCCGGTACAGAGGAAAGATAAGGGGTAATGAATGCGATACCCTTGTGGTTTGTCTACCGACGATGGGAAGATCGCGTTTTTCTCCCTTCGAAAGAAGCAGCCTTCTAATGTATGCTTCTTTACCGTATCGTGTGTATGTCACGCGTGAATGTAATTTCTGTGTACCGATTTCAAGTGTGCGTTATCGTACGCCTATCTGCCACATAACTTTGCATATATGCGCGCCACGTTTGAGCTCATGCATCACATTCGCTTATGGTGTTTATTTACTTCGCGGTTATACGTGCTCGTGCAATTACGCTGCACTTTATACATAAATTAAACATCTTTCTTCCGTTTGCACCGATTGAATTCATGCGACGATTTTTGGAAACGATTGCCAAAGATCGATGTGAATTTTTTCTTTTAGGGGTGCAAGTGAATTATTTATTTTACATGAAAAGATTCTATGGAAAGCTATGAATATCGAGCACCCTTTGATGGAGGTATTTTTGAATATTGAGAGGTAATCATTTATTGGGTTGGCAAGAAAATAATTTCGGATTTGTAGTGTAAAATGGAACTTAATTTTTTTTAACAAAGAATTTTTTCGATGATCTTTTGCCATCGTTTTGACAAATTCGTGATTCCGTTTTTATAGAAATACTGGCCCATTTCAACAAAAAACTGAACCCAATGCAATTTTAGGCTATCATCGCCATTGAAAGTTTTACCGTTCAAAAAGTTTTGCAAGCTGAAAAATAAATGGTAATCTAATGGTGTCAGATCAGGGCCACGTGGAGGTTGTGACACCACTTCCTAACCAAGCTTAGATTTTGCAAAAAATAAAAAAGTAAAACATATCAGAAATGTTCGTTTTTCACTCTACATTAAAAGTTCTCCTAAACAAACAAAATAAAGCGCAATTTGTTTCTAAGCCAAGTCAAAAGTAACAACTTTCGATTGTTAGAAGAAAAAAATCATAACATTGTCAGAAATCATTGAGAACAAACGTAACGCTGGCTCTCATCAAAAACCGAAATTACTTTCTTGTTGATACAATATTGGGAAATTCAAAGCTACTTGTTTGTCAGAAAGTTGAATTGTTAATGTGCATAAATTATAAATTACTGTATTTTAGTCAAAGTTCACTCGTTGTATTTCAATCTTTCAGTTCTAACTGTGCATACATGCGGCGATAAAATGTAATTTTTATTCTCAGGCCAGATATGTAGGTTGCTAATCCACGAAGGACTAATTTACGTAGCTGGAATAAAGAAATTTTATTTCTCTGAAAGTTTCAATTCTCAACGAGTTTCATCGAATAACTCCACGATTTTATTCTCATCCCTACTTCATCCGAGACGAGACGGTCTTGTCTGCACTTATCTTAAAAGTCTAAATAACTTCTGTGCATACATGTAACATGCATTTGCAAGTGTACGAGATAAGCGCGTTCGGAACGCATTCAGAAGCTCGCAGCAGCCATTGTTGCGCTTTAAGATCCATTAGGGATTTCAGATATTTATTACGCGAGTAACTCAACTATCGAAACTAGCCTACAAGCTAAATACAGCCAACCGCTTTTATCGGATTCTGCGAATTTTTGATATAACAAGACTTTTAAGAGTATTCCCTTGAAGGTAAGTTCTTCGGGCCGAACCGAGGAACTTCGATTAGCTCTTTCGATGTTTGCAGATTAGCCGCAATCAGAGATCAGAATGCACTTTCAAAAGTTCCTTGCTCGAAGAATATATATCACTAGAATCGAGAAACTTGCAAGATGTATACTATTTTTCATATATCGGTGAAAGTGACGTTTAGTCGAATATACTCACACTTTCAGAATAAGATATCGATCTCTTCGTCTTTTCTATTTTTCGTTGCTAATTGCTACAGTCACGTTGTCTAGATCTCAGCCTTTTATATGGGATCTAAATCACTCAGGCTGCAATATGTTAAATGAGTATTTTAACGCTATATCTAACAACGGGGTCCAACTGAGTTGTACTGAATTTTTTAAAAATCTTGCTGAAATGTTTAAGGCTATGCCATCCTTAACTCTCTATATCTACCTTGTAAAATGCAAGAGATTAAATCAATTTAGTTTCTTGAGCATTGTATTCTCGTTTTTCTGAACTATGTATCTAGTATATTTAATCGTACTGAGTTAACAGTGGATAGTTCTAGTGTTAACACGTTCAAGCCGCGCGAGGCGTATACGACCCACACTTTTACAATTAAATAAATTTATTTGCTGTATACATCATATTAACACTTTACCGACGGGTAGTCGATTAATCGACTTTTCGGGCCCAACACTTTTGGACTTTAAACTTATTAATTGGTCGCTACGGAAATTAATAAATTATTATTTTTCATTGCGGTTAACTGTGCCAAGGATTTAGTGAAGAAACTTCCCAACTTTCGAAGAGATATCAGTATCAGGGAAATATTTGCGTGCAAGTGACCGATCAGAAGTGGGTAGGCTGTTAAAAAGTACCGGTCGGTAAAGTGTTAAGATGCGTATATTTAACTTTACAATATATATTTCACAATAAAATTCTTTGTTTTGCAATGAGAAATGCAAGCAACCTGAACGGAAAGTTTAGTGGGAGTCGTATACACCCCACGCGGCACGGAACGTGTTAACACTAGATTTACGGAGCCAATTTGGCTCATTCAAAATTTGATTACCATATGTCTAATATATTAGTTGGTTAATTTTTTTAATAATAAATCTTTCATTTATATTGATTTGGAACTATTTTCTTTGCAAAAAACTTCAATTTTCTTGTATGAGTCAAATTGGCACACTTCAGAAAAATAGGTATATCAGTATCCGTAAATCTAGTGTTAAAAAATCACTCGGAAATGACCAAAATTTCAATTCAAGTACACTAATTAGAATCCAAGCCTTTAACTTTCTACCCATCGTAGTTCCCTTCTTAATTTGAATCTTCCTATAATTTCTGTCAGTGAAAATTGACTTAAAACTCGTAAAAATTTGACTCAATCGTATCCAGTCGCAAATAATCCCCATATCCTTGCATAGCTGCAATGCAAATGATAAACGCAGCGAGGTTTCTGGCCCCGTACTTCGACACTAGCTTACTGTCGGATGAACGATCAGGACCGAGGATCGGCAAGCTCGTAAATCCTCAGCGGACGGTGGTCATCGGTATTTTAATTGACCCTCGAGAGTGGCCGAGAGTTCGTCGCGATTTCGTCGCGCAAGAAGAAAGAACGAGCAAGATGAATGGAAAGGACAAGATCGGAAGACAGAGAAGTAAAAAGCAAGAGGGAAAAGGATAGAACAACTGGACCACAAGTGGAGAACGGTGTGTTTCAGAGTAACAGCAGAGGAAAATCAATTCAATGGATCACCGTTGGTTGGGGTTAGACGTGCAATTATTAGCGAACACGCGGAAGAAATAATTGGACGCTCGGGGGCTCCTTGAAACCCTTCGAGAATTCTTTGCCACGGTAATCTGAATAAAGTAAGACGGTTCTGCACGAGTTACGCTTCCTTGGCTGTGATAACAATAAATATACTGGTGAACATAGATCACATTCTTAGAGAAATTCAATAGCATGGTATTCTAATAACTTTATCAAGGGTGGAGAATTGCTGACGATGGAAAAGTATGACAATGATGGAGAAAAGAGATATGGCGAATAGAACTGTGTTAAATTTTTGACAGTGAAATAAAACGAGGTGGAGGAAAATTGCAATCTATGTAATAGAAAAATCGATTGGAAAAAGAAAGAAAAATCGAGAAAGAGGTTCTCGTGAATAACGGAGGCAATATATCTAGAAGCAGCTGTAGGAACTTATTGTTAGGAGAATTTCTAGCTTACCATAGACTGGCAATCATCGGTGAACATGCGGAAGAGATAATTGGACGCTCGGGGGCTGCCTTAAAACCTTTTGACTTTCTTGGCGCAATAATCCGTACAAAGTAAAGGATCGCCGTCTCGGTAGTAATGCCGAGAACGATAGTTGCTCGCATTAAAGTTACATCTAGTTTTCAAGGAGAGGGCATGAAATTTCGATGGTACTTTTAATATATTTGACGTTTTAGTGGAATTTGAATCGTGAATAAAATGAGGGAGATTGGTTGGATACAGCTGCAATAAGGCAAATAACTTCGAATGGACCACGCTACTAACCAGGCGAGCTATTATTACCGAATATGCAGAAGAGATAATTGGTCCTTCGGGGTACGCCTCGAGGAATTTTAGCTTTCTTAGAAGACTAGCTCGAACGAAATCTGCGTTTACGCATCAGCGATCACCGACGGCATGCGCAACGAGAGAAACGCAAGACAGATAAATCTTCCGTGAAATATTACGGAATTTCCTACTAATGCGTTAAGGAAATTTATAATATCAAAGGAATAAACTGCACCCTCTTCAGGAGAGAACCTTTCCTTCTGCATACTTCCGTCTTGAAAGCGTACTTTATGCTCCATCGTAGTTACCACTCAAATTCTACATAAGTGAATAAAATTACATTGTGGAATTATGTTTCATTCAGACAATTAGGTGGAGAATGCTTCAAAATCTAGCTACGAAGTAAATAGAAGAATGTCAAACACGTTTTTATCATTTCAAGTTGTCAAATATCTTACTGTGTGTCTATGTGCACAACTGTTGAGGTTGTCGACTTTTGCAACATCGTTTAAACAATTGAGAAATGAAATTAAAGTTTCCCCTTGAGTCTTTGTTGCACAAGATTCCAAGGGAATCCATAGGAAGTAGGCCATACTTTCATACACTAATTATCTTTACTTAAATGCGACATAATGTGATAATTTGCATTACTTGTACTACCGAATTTTCAAAATTTTCAATTTGGTTTGGAAAGATCCTACCAAGCAAGTTGAGTATAAAAAAGGGGTGAAATTCGAAGCGTAACTTCGACTTTTCCAGGAGGGAGAAAATATGAACCAGCATAAAAAGCTAAGCAAAAGATGGGACATGGATTTTTTAACCAAACCACAAAGTGTTAAAATGTCAAATTAAATTTAAAAAATTTCAAATACGTACGTGAAATATTGGTGAGCAATTCATCCCCCTCGAAAAGATACAATTCAGGGAGAATGAGGCACAGAAACTTTCTCAAGCATTTTTCAATAATTATGCAACGTATCCACAGTGATGAACGTGGAAAACGATCTTGTTGCAATACCATAAATCCGTACATTATGCAGAATACGTGGATACGAATCGATTAAGGTTAATATAATTATTTCTGCCGTTACAGTTTATCGAGAGGCATCGAAACGTCGATTAGAATCGTACTGGCGTGCCGCCTCTATCGGCTGTAGCGAATAACTACGATTATTTACTGTGCACACAGGCAATGAAATCCCCGAGTAATACAACGCACGACCTCCTCTCGCACGGATTCATTTCCCACAGTTTAAGCCACTATTGCACTAACGAGCAATGTGCTCCTCGTCTTTGACGTTTCTTCAGAGAGGATTTAAGTTGCTTTGTGTCTTCCTCGCTCGCTTTCCATTCGCCTCGATAAAACGTTGTGCCGTATTCTAATGATATTCGACAATGATTTGAAAGATGTAATTTATTCACATGCTTAATCTCACGCCGTGATTCTCTTTGGAAAAATTCTATTTCGCTCCCTGTAATCGATACGTGCACAAAGCTGAATTTTCTCATACAATTCTGTTTTACAACGTAAGTACAATACAAGTGTCTCGATGACTGTAATTTCAAATTTTAATGGAACGAGTGTTCCAACTATTCTGTACCGTATCCATAGATAAGAACTCAATGATTTGTTTATGGTTACTATGATAATATTCCATAAATTAAGGTTACCGACGAAAAATGTCAGAACACGTATGCAGAAACATTTCCTTTATCTTACAACAGCGTGTGACACACGTAACGCTGTAAATGGCATAGAAAATTTTGAAGTCTTCTAGAAAGTATTAAATTGAAAATATTAGTTGACCATACAACGGTCAAGTTATTTCTATGCTGTCAATGCTACGTTCAGTTAGACAAAATATCAGAAATCAGTGAAAAAATTTTAGAAATTAATTCTGAGCTACTGCGTTCGCAGTCCCAAAAGAAATCATAAAGCAAAAGAGTAAGAAACCTAAGCTCCACCCTCCAAAAACAGAATTATTTCCCGTAATTCAATACCTCGACCATAATTAACAAAATTCCACAAACTTCCAACAAATCTTAGGTTCTATCTCTAAGATCTTCAAATCTCCACAAATAAATCCATCTCTCGACGTGAAAGGCAAACTTACAAATCCAGGATACCGATAAATACGTTCCACCTCGGAACGAAATCTACGCGGAATCGCAACGATCGTTTCTCTCCTCTCCCGTCGGACTTCAATTTACACAAGTTACAAGCTTGAGGAGAACTGCAAAGCGACCTTGTCGTTTAGCACGGGCGATATACTCGTGTACGTATTACGTATCGTAGTCGACGGACATTTTCTATCGGACCCCCCGGTGGCACGTCCGAACGATAAACAATAAGGCAATCTAACGGTAAGGAGCAAATCCTGGAAAGTGTATTATGAACTTTTGCAGGCGCAGGTGCTCTGCTCGGCAGGTGCGAGCTCGACCTAGCTCAGCGGGGAGCCACGAGAATCGAGTGGCGGTGGAAAGAGAAATGGCGAATGGAAGAGACCGGAGTCTGTCCAGAGTCCTGGAGAACAACCGTGTTGGTAAGCAATCTTATACTTCGACGTCCTCTTCGGAAGCTTTCACCCTCCGTCGAGTAAGACCTTGGCGTTGAGATTGTAAAATAGAATCTTCTTTTTCATCTAAAGCATTGGTTCCCAACTTTATCTCTCTTACCGCCATCTTTTGAAAAAAATTACACCTTTCTCCATTTTTAGAAAAAATCTCTGTCTCGTGTTCTTGAAACCAATAATGGAATCTATAGTTTTTCAATTACGTTCTATTTTTACGTTCAGTGTGTGATAGTTCAGTACGCAGAGGGTTGAAAGGTATTTGAAACTATTTATTGAAATGTGTATTCGATCATATTTACTATTAACCCTTTGCGGACTAGCGACGCATATATGTGACTTGAGAAAATATTCAATTAGAATCGATTGTCGCATGTGTGCGCGGTTAATGTTTAGAAATTGAAATACAGCCGTTGGAATATGATTACACAAATAGTAATTTATAATTTCTACGTATTAATATTTTAACTTTTTACTTGAACAGCGATTTTGAATGGCCAAATAAATGATTATCTCCCAATACTCAAAAATGTCTCCGTCCGCAAAGGGTTAAGTCTTTCAATGTATTTTTTGCGAGTATTGTCTAGGGGGTGGAAATTGGTCCGCAATGCCTGTTCAATTTTTTTGGGACCAAAACAGTTTACTTAGATTTTTGTAATGCCCATCCCAGTGTCGATCCCGTTGGGAACCGCAGATTGAAAGACTCGACTTAAGGCAGATTGTAAGCGTAATTTCGTAATATCGTTAACTGAGTGTCCAACGACTTTGCTGAGTCGAAAGTTACAGACAGGCGGTAGAATTGAGTTCCGAGGTAAATCGGAGATTTCTTAGTTTTGTTTGTGGCAATGTGGGTAGGTGGAGTCGTGTATACAATAAATAGGATATGGTAAATTGTACAACTACTATTAATCTCTAGCACTGGACAGACAACTCCTGGTAGCCGTTTAACTTATCGTGGCAACTCGAATGACGGCCAAGAAGCGACAATGAGTGGTTTGATTGAAAGCTTCCAGTTGCCGGTTACCAGTGACAGAGACACCTTTGCATGGAAAGGGTTGAACAGTGGATAAAAGAGCCGATAGTGAGATAATAAAGAAGCTGCTTGGCAGTTTTCTTAAATTTTTAAGTTCGTATTTGTCGCTTACATCATTGAGCGTCATGGTTGAGGAACATGGCGGACATGGGGAAATGGCACGGGAAAGATTGATGTTTGGAAATCGAAAATTAAGCGGAATAGTTACGACTATTTTAAAAGAAAAAATTAGAAAATTGTTTTGTATTTATTGATTAAATTTGTTCAATTGGAGTTCTTGTTTTTGTCGGACGATTTGCAGTGTAACATAACCTAATTTGATTGTCGATGAATGCACGTGATAGGGTAGCGTAAATGAGATACTGTAAAAATGTAAGATTACAACAAATAATTTTTAGAATTGTTATTTTACTACTTTTCGTGTCAATCATAATATGGAACTTGAGTGTCCAATTAAAGCCAGGAGGATGAGCAATTATGAGTAATTTCACTTGTTTTTCACTTAGCGCGTGTCGTTTACCGTGATTTATTAAGTTTTATTACTCACAGGGAAGACGTTAATTATTTCCATTGGTTTGATTATTAGTGAGAGATAAGAGCAGTCAAAGGGATGATAAAAAAGAAATAAGAGAAAAGGAGAAGAAGGTTGAAACGCTCGCAGATCGATGCATGTACTTCCAAATGATCAGCAGTCTAATTACGGATGAACCATTAATTTTATTACATGAGATCTTTAAGAGGCAGTTAAACAAGCGCGTGTACCGGTGTAATAGAAAATTAATTACCGCTCGTAAATCACGATTATCTGCAAATGACATGACGTTTTACAATTGTGTCTTCGGAGACTATCTCAACGGGAGACTAGATCATTTGTTAAACAGAACGACTTCAGTGACAGAAGTAATCTTTCGATGATATAATGAATATTAATTTGCATACGTTAAATAAGTAGTTATTAATTGCCCGTAGTAGGTACTGCTCATAAATACCAGCATAGTCGTGCGTTATAAAATATTTCTAACTTTTCAGAACGAACGTTGAATATTCTCTGCAAACATTTCATTCGGCGAAAATTAAGTCAACGTTCTACAATAGAAACGAGGGGAGAAATGCGATATGCAATTTTGCAATTTGACCTGCTTTTTGATCCTATTGGGTGCAACTTTGTTGCATAAAACGACCGAGATGAGTCATTGCTCTAGGTATGAATACTTTACCATTGTAAATGTAGTTCAGCATGGTCAATGAGAGTGCAACGATTTCGTGTGTCAACTTGCAAAACCCATTCACCATTAGAAGAATACTGCGTGACCTTTCCTGATACTCGAAGGCAGCGAATTGTTAAATGTTCTACAAAGGATCGGTCCTAGGGTTGATTATAAATGTTCTTGTGTAATTATTCCGACAAATATTAATTTCATTCTCTTCCTTCATATATTATTAAGCTGGAATAATATATCTTTATCCTGAAAAGTATATAAACTTTATTAACTCAGACATCTGACTAAACGAACATCTCGTGATGACAACGTGGCTCTCAAGAAGTCAAAAAACTTCAAATATAATCTACATCGAATGCATCTATCTAAAGACAATAGAAAATTATTGACACTAGATCCACCAAGGGGGTCAAAAGGACTTGTCTCAAATATTTTTAAAATGTTGCTGAAATTTTTGAGGGCTATTTCCTGTTTATTTTTCTACATCCACCTTGAAAAATATGAAAGACTAAATCGAATTAGGTTAACATATATTTCATTCTCTTTCTTCTGAAGTATTTATCTAGTGTCTTTAAGTATACTGAATTAGCAGTCGGTAGTTCTAGTATTAAAAGCATCATAAAAATATTCCAACATCTCTAAACAAACACCCAAACAATTTATAATTCAATGTACCTCATACTCTTTGAGGCACGGTGGGATGAAAAGTGTCCCATCCCTTTGAAGCGTAAAGATGAATCATAGGACATTTTTCGTCCCACTTCGAAAATTTATATCATTGCATAACTTTGTTAATTAATATAAACCAACTTTATTCAATCAAAGTAAAAAAAAATGCTTGTGTAACCCCGAGTCGAAAATTCCAGCTTAAAAAGAAACTTCAAATCCTAGATTCTTTTGATTTCTCATTTACCACTTAATTATGTATACCATTTTGTACCTCAAAATCCTCAACTAGTGTGTCTACGCGCCTCAAAGTCCTGTAAATATGATTTTTAGGAATTATATGGACTGGTCAGGTAAAATTTGTATTCCAATTTAATCTAACATCCCCTGAAAATATTTCAGAAGTTCCAAGTCCGTCGACCCATATTCTAAAAGTAGGGCTTTCAGGAGCAAGTAGGAATTAAATTATCATTTTATTCCATATAAATTCTAAGTCTCCTCAAATCACTACAATTCTAATCCAATTCTAAAACTCCTCATTATAGAATGTATGGCTTAATATTGGGCTTAGATTAATTTTCTTCATATGAATGCTGAGGATTATTTTGGGCTGTGTGAAGCCTAAATTGATCCTAAACTAGGCAAAACTGGCAAAAATGAACAAGTTTGGGGCGATTGTGGAATTAAAATTTGCATTCTTTTATATGTAACATATTTTTCCATATTCAGCCTAAATATCCTAAGTTATTTGGTAATTTAGGAGGATTTTGGGCTGAAATTTTCGACTCGGGTCATTGGTCATTTTATTTTTCGAATTCCCGTGCCTCAAAGAGTTAAAAATCCTGTTAAACATATTACTTAAAAGGTAATAACAGTACACATCCATTAAATTACACATTCTCTTAAGAACATTCGGAACGATCAATAAGAAACTTTGTTATTAAACCGAACAATCGTCACAGTATCCCCCATGTTCCGGCGGTGTCCCATTAGAGTTTCTTACGAAGGAGCGTTGTTGCCCCTTTGATATATGGTCCCTTTCGTAAACGATGGTCAAGCAGAAAACACCGAATACCAAGGCGACATCGCAGTTACCATATACTGAGCTTTATTCCGATTATATTCCATTATATCCTGGCTCTATGAAGAGGCATGTTGAGGGTCCTTAACACACCAACTATTTCTCGGCAACGTCACGGCTGTGCCACGGCACCATTGTTTCACGGCATAATAGAGCGTCCTCAGGGTCCGATGCGCATCCTGCACGGATCCTGGAGGCTCGGTAATGAGTCCACGCGAGACTCCACGTCGGTCCGACACCGACAACCTCGTACCTTCTCCGAGACTCCTCGAGATCCTTATCTCGGCGTGTCTGACATTTGACATGCGACGCGTCGCCTCTTCCGACTCACCCTTCGTATAAAGGGCCGCGCACCGACGCCATTTTGGTACGCGAATCTGCTACGGTAACCCTATGATTTTAGAATGGCAGAACGAGACCGATTTAGAAGTTGAAATCGATGGTTGTCGATTATGTGATAAGGCAGATATGGAAATATATCTGGGAGAAAATGGTGTTTTAGAATTCTGTATTGGATTTCTGAAAGTATAGTTAGAGCATGTTTAGTGGTGTTTGGAAGTTGAGAATTTTGTAGAATTCTATTTTGTAAAGGGCTCTTTTAGGGAGGTACGTTTGACGAAGGAATGGAAGAGAGATTTGTTTAGTAGATATGGTGTTCAATTTGAATGTGGAGGGGGATATTTTTACGATGGATTTTCTGATGAGAATTCAGACAAGAGAGTAATAATTTTCAGACGGTCGTTGAACGTAGGTAGATGTAATTGATATCTCAGGCTGTTTTCATTGCGGACGATCGACTAATTTTAAAGTACGCTTCCTCGGCTTCGTGAAACGTCTCGCTGAAGGTATCTGTTCCCAATGCGACCTCTTCGGAATGCAAATATGGCTTCGCTGCATTTAGTTAGCAATTACATGCACTTCATATCGACGGTTAATTTATGGAGAACTTGTGTTATTATTAAATGCTATTTGCACGCTTTATGGTATCGTACGTTGAGGCAACAATCGAAAGAATAGCGGAATATGATTTATCACTGTCATATACCATGTAAAGTTCACACTCGTTACTGATCAGAAAAAGGCGAATACTTTGGTACACGCTTTCGAGAGATATATTGCAAGCCCGATTAAGAGAATGCAGTCTTTTCAATACGTTATAATTTCTATTTATACTTGGGACTTAATATTCTTCAATTTTATTCCTCGCGTTTGTGATTTTGCATAGAAAGAGAACGATAGATTAATGATACAGCTCTACAGACTATACCTCGGCCTGCTACCGCTGACTTAATTTTTACCAGGGTTTTTTTTTCAAATTGTAACTTTGGTAAATGATTTGTCCGTGAAAAATGTCAAGAGGTACTTCGCAAATGCAACGTGTGAGTTGAAGTCGCATATTTTAAGCCGGTACGTGCTATGCGGCAGTTGACCGGTAGGTCGAGTCAGCCTGAACAACAATATTGCATTATTATTTATTAATTCGGAGCATACCAGATGTGTATCTCCTACGATGCGGTGCTGCACTACCCAGGATCACGACTTTCTTATCTCCACAACCAGCCAGCGACTCTCAATCTTTGCGAAATATTCCTTACCTTTGGACGATTTGTATTTCACGCAAACCAATCAATTTAACCCTCCTATCATTGAACAGAAAGTTCATTTTGCTGTGTCTAGAATTCAAGCAACGATATCCTCCTCTGGACTTGCATATTTACTATTTTCTTCGCGCGGGTATGCAAATTCTGTTCCGACATTCTACTTGAAAAATATCTGATAGAAGGTACTTATTAAAATAAGCTTTCTTTGAAATTTATCGATACAACAATGAAGCCATTTTTCGTATCCTTTTCACAAGACAAAGTAGTTAAAAAAAGATAATTTTCCTATGATCTTATATCCAATTTTTTCTGTAAATCTTCATGAAGCTGATGCAAATTGACATACATTTTATTATTCTTACAAAATATCAGAGTAACCTCAACGGAGCTACACTTCCAAGAATTTTCAAACGAACCCATTCCAACCGACACGAACACCATTTACGTCCAAATTCCCAACAATCACTAAATTCCACTTCCAACCTCTCGGCCATGAATCAACGATCAGTACTACACGCTTTACTTCATCTTCTATTTAAGAATCGCCAGGAATAGAATCAGAATGTGACTATTCTACCATGGACGCGTTACACCATAGGGTACCACTGGATACCATAGGCACTGTCCACCTACGAGTACCTTCGGGCAGTGTAATCTGGTGGCATCGGTCTGACCTCTCGGTACTAACGGCTACCGTTCTGTGATTACCATGATAATTCGTTCGCTCGCCCATACTCACTACCGGTGCCCCTGGCAGGCCAGATAATATGCAATACCGCCCGATAGAGCAGATTCCGTATTCTTAACGACGATACACGAGCACATCCGGACCCATTGTTTTCCAGTCCCGACCTCGCCGAAAGCGCGTGTGCATCGCGTATATCGTCGGCGAAAAAGCACCGACAAGTATAACCACCAGAGTCTTTTTCAGGTTACTGAATACAGAGAAAGTTAAACCCCTTTCCGACGGTACTTATACCCGAACTGTTGGTGAACGTTGTTAAAACGGGTGCATGAATTTTGTCTTATGGTGAATGAGCTTTCGAGTTGATTCACACGTTGAATGCTACTGATATTTCGCTCGTTTTATCACTTCTACTGAAGCGATAATTTTCTTATTAACAATATTTCTACCAAGAGGTGTCAAAAGACACCTTCCAAATTTTAACTTCAAATTATACTCTAAGTTGAATCATTTCTCCACAATTAATTTGTTCACTTTTCATACAGTAGTTTGTTAAATTAATTTAGCACTATCATTTTCCACCAACACATCCTAGATCTAAAAATATGCATATGGTACTTATGTACTTATTTCTACCATGAGGTGTCTTTTGATACTTTAAGGATTTCATGACAGTGATTAATTTTAAACCATTTTACATATAAATATTAACACCATTTTGCAGCATCATATCAATTATAAACAGATTAGAGAATCCCTATTTCAATTGTAACAGAAAATATAGGAGTTGCGACATAACTTTGATATTCGCTTATTTCCCGCCATGTTACATTTTAGCGTACACCGCTGCAGTGACTTTACAACTAGCTGCTCACCGCTGCTAGAATTTGCAAGCTGATTACATAATTTGTAATACACATATCAATGTATCAATAAATATATTCCTCAAATGATCTACATTTAACTGGTAATTTGAAATCTCAACAGTTTTTGCAATTATTACAATGGCAATTATTTACATTCAAACGAAAAGGTGTCAAAAGACACCTTTTGGTCGAAATAGGTATACAGAAAATCGTGGTAGAAATAGTGTTAAAATTCCATCTTTGCAAAACAGAAAGTTGAAAGACACAAATAGATGTGTATTGAGCAAAATTCTTTCTTTTAAATGGCAGAATTTAAATGTTGAATGCCTTAGAAGATTCGTAAGTATTACAATTGAAAAGTCATGAAATTTCATTAAATTCAATAGCGCCGGTCACCGGTGACCCCCATGGCAGTCAACGTGTTAATGTTAGAGTTCATCGTCGTCACTCCGAATGAACAAAATTTTGCATTCCTGTTGCTGTGACGACGATCCGCATAGTTTTCAATAAAGGAGGACAATAGAGGGCAGTTCTTCGCCGACATCCACTGGAAACGTTTTACGTTTACCGGATAAAAGTTCTTTTTTCAATATTCAACCTCCTCTTTGCTCGTAACATTAAGACATTTGATCCTAAGTTAATTGAGAGATTCCGAGGTTTGTTGAAGATGTTAAAATGTGGAGTTTTGTTGAGCGAAGTTTAAGATTTGTTTTCTTTGTTCACTGAAGAATAACTACATTTTTCTACGTATTATCAAGATAAGAGGGTTGCTCTTTTACATTGTTTTCAAAGGAATATTTTAAAAGGTGAAATAAACGTAACTCAGTTTTAAGAGACTCCATGTTTCCCTCGAAAGTTCCCACTGAAGAAAGAAAAGTTGCGTTCAGTACCACTGCTATTGTTTCAAATAATACTTGTCTCTCAGGAGACAAAACCATGAGCCGCAGCAACCAATCTGTTTCTTCACGTCTCACCGCAAGTAGATCATTAATGTGCTTTCTTACAATCTTAAAAATTCCCGGTACGTCCATACTTTAATCTCTTCTTGCTCGCGCGAAATGTCAAAGAAGACCGTCACCTTCTCAATGTCCAAACAAGGTAGTTCAACATACAACAATGGCCGCTGCTGTATTCGAAACGTCCTCCGAACAAAATTAATCGATCCGATACCCCAATGAAACTGCTTAATAGTAAATCCAATGAGCTCTCCATAGCAAAAATGTCTAACGCCGATCTTAACCGGCAATCTTCGGCGACCAGGCATCCTCCAAAGCCACGTATCTCCCCCTTGCAAACATCAATCCATCCAATTACAAAGTTGATCCTCAATCATAAATAAAAGATCACATCATCCAATGCCTCCGTTATCGAACGAATCCCCCGTTCCACGATAAATTCCCGACTGTGATTCAGCATCGTGCCGGCATCGGGGCTCGGACGTTTGCACTTTTTAGCCTCGTGGAGTGGTGCCCTTTCCCACCGTTTTTCTTCCTTCCCCCCCGTCGTGCAGGAGGATTCACGAAGTTTCGCATGGCACGCACGAGCCTCGACGAAAACTTCACCGCCAAGAATTCGGCAAAAGAGCCTCTCTCTACGCGGGTGACGTCCTTCTGACGGTAGCTCGACAACCGGCACGATAATGGACGATACATATGTATGCGTGCTTTAGGATTCATAAGTGAGACCAGCAGCCGGCGCTACATCGGGCCCATGTCAGGCCCTTTCTCTGCGCTCGTCCTTATGCAGAGCAGGGACGATTTCCTCGTGTCTGAATGACTTGAATAATATACGTTTGAAGTTAATGGTCTCCATTCAAGGCGCCTACCATGACTCTATATACCTATATATGCAGAAACGTCCTCACCGATGCACCGATCCCACATTCTATACGGTTCTCGTGTGTCATTCGGAATGCCGACGTACGTAATATAAACTGGACTTCCATGTAAAACGACCGAGGTATGCATCGGTTATTGTAGCAATTTGAGTGCCCACTGTCGATGCATGGTCACGCAACATTTTTATCGCTCGAGAGTACTTATTTTTAGGCGTTAGGTTCGGGGGTTTTGCTTTTTATCGAATACCAGAGTCGATGCAAATGACGGGAATATTCTTTGACGATATTTTCGTGCGCGTTGAGTAATTATTTTTGCTCTTTTGGGACTAAATCGTATTTGGTACTGTAGACGGAAGTGTAGCTGTAGAGTTTCTTATCGTAATCTTGACCCTTTTAATACGGTGAAAAATTCAGTCCGCCCTATTGCCGGGATCAGTTATTTCTCCTCCAAGCGATTATTAGATAAAATAACTTCTATGCCTAAAACTGAGCAACCTTAACAGTTGTCGCTTGCTTGATTAGATCGGGGACGATCGAGATGAGAAATTTATGGACTCAGAACGATTCAGACGGAGTTTGAAGTCCCAAGTTGGCGTTATTTTCTGTCCTAGATGTTCTTCAATAACTGGGACATATGTTGTCCCAGCCGTAATATCAAACATTTTCCAGACTGGGACAGCACATGTCCCGTCCGGTGCGAAAGGGTTAAAATAGCATAATGCTACCGATTTTATAATTCTTTCACTGACAATTTCAGAAACCACTCGGTAAATTTTCTAATTAATCCCTTGCTTTCAATGACGTGTGGTACACGTGACACGGTAAGTGGAATAGAAAATTTGTAAGTTTTCCAAAAATTGATAAATTGAAAATATCAGTAGGTCAGGAGATGTTGAAATTAGTTCTATGCTATTAACACTTTATCGACCGGTATTTTTTCTACATCCTACTCACTTCTGACCGGTCACTTGGCCGCAAATACTTTCCTGATACCGATATCTCTTCGAAAATTATAAATTCTCGTCACAGACTCCTTGGCACAGTTAACCACAATGATAAACAATAATTTATTAATCGCTATGGTAACTGATTAATTAGTTAAAACTCCAAAAGCGTTGGGCCTGAAAAGCCTATTAATAGGCTACCGATCAATAAAGTGTTAATACTGCGTTAACTTATACCGATTATGATAGCCAACAATTAATTCTGAGTTATTGCACATTCGGCCGCAAAAGAAATCGCAAGGCAAGGAGTTAATTACCAAATCTTCATCCGAGATATAACAAACTTCAAGTAAACATCAAGTATACTTAAAACCAAGCAAAGCAAGCCTGCTACACCGTCGAGCAGCCGGTGTTGGATAAAAATCCTTTCACACAGCCATATATCCCGAAGTTACATCGACGACTCCACCGGTGTCGGCACTCGGCCGATGTCACAAATAGACTCGTAACTCTCCCGGTGTATCCTTACACTCTCGTTCCTGTTCCTTCTCTTTATCCACCAATTTATCCAGCAGTAAAGTCCAGCCGCGATCCGCTCGTTTCGCGCGTCTCTTCCGTTCCTCGAGGACCAAACGAGGTCGCGACTACAATCCGGAAAACCTTAAGTAGAAGGCGCGTTTGCATAATCGTCTGCCCAGACGGGTGAGCGGCACTCAGCACACTCTTTATCCGGCGATTTATCCTGCTGGCTGGTAATACCTGTGTCGCCGCGAGAGTGTCGCTTGAGACGAGTCAGACTGTAACTTAACTTACTTAACCTAGGCGGACGCTTTCGCGCCAGCTTTCGCGTGTGTCTAGTCAGAGGCCGACTTAGGTGCCTACCAACTTTTACGTCCAACTCAGGCAGACTTCTCTCGCGACCTCGCGATCTCGACCGTGAGAAAGGGCACGGCTGCTCTTGCAGAGACACAACGCGAGAGGAGTCGTCTCGGAGGTTCTCTGTTATAATTGTATCTGAGAGTTGAACGTATTTTCACTTTTGGCCGAAAACGAGTGATGCTGATGTTGAAAATGGATGGTAGAGCGAGAGTTTGATTTATATGTGGCTTTAGAGAGTTCTTGGTGATTAATACTAGAACTACTGGCGTTAAATCGATTATATTTTTATATATTAAATAAGTATTTTGGAAGGAATGGAATCAAGAGGCCGAAGGGATGATCGATTCGGTGATTTACGTTTCTCTAGATAGACGTAGAATATTTATTCCATGACTCTTCTATAAACTTGGAGAATTTCTGGTAAAAGCTGTGTACGAGTCGCTTTGACTGGTAGTTCTAGTGTTAATATTTAGTCGATGATACAGTCGGCCCTCGACTTTCGCACATAATTGGTTCCTGAAAGTGTGTGCGAATGTTGCATGTTCGAAAGTAGAGGGATACAGGAAAAATATGAAACATTGTACGTTAATGTGGTTTCTTTGTAAACTTGAGATTCTCTAATATTTAGTACCTAATATTAGAAACAATAGTACAACTTTAGAACACCTCTAATAGGCAATTAGTGAACACGAGCTACAACACTCCTTGGCAGTGGCGAACGAAGGGAAACATTTTTTGAAATGGCGACAAAAATCTTTAAGAATAGAATTTTTAAAAACGTACGAAATAGCGAATTGTGCGAAAGTCGAGGGCCGCTTGTAGATGACAGATATTGACGGGGAAGAGACAAGGAGGAATTTTTGGTAGTGGAATTGTTGTTTTGTTGATTTTTTTTGTAATTTGATTATTTGGGATTTAAAGTTTGGAGAATGAAGAGAGTGAAGAATAGATTAGGAACGTTAACCACTTGCCGTCCTATGTCGAGCTGTACTTGATATAGTTTTTCACTTGTTTTTTTCTTCTAATAATTTAATGTGAGTTCCTAATTTCATAATGATTTTGTGACAACAGCAAAATATACGCCAATACCTGCGGTTATTGATGTCATTAGAAAAGAATTAACAACCAATGATAGAAAATGTTGTGGAATTCATTTTGATTGGCTCACTTTGAAATTAACAAAATAATAAGAACCGCAAAGGGTTAATGTAAAATGTTGATAGAGAAAAAGGTAGGAATGTTGATAGAGTTTTAGATTCGGAAGGTTTTTATTGTGACGATTAGATTGTAGTTGGTGGGGTGATTATTTAAACCGAGCACTTTATGATAGAATCATTGCAATCGAATTGTATGGTATAAAGGCGGAGAAAGTAAATACGCATTTTCCGAAGCCTGACGGAGTAAAGAATGACGAGCGGAGAAGTAACGATCGAATGCCACTGAAAGTGATGGCGAAAGAACGGCCATGTTGGAAAAAGTAGAAACGATAAATTTTATTCTGCAACACTGAAAGCTGGTTCTGTACGAAGAATTTGTTGAAATATTAATAGAGCAGCTAACGCGAAGATGCGAGAAGAAAATAGAAGTATAGCGAAATAGGAGATGCGAGTCTAAACCAGTTTTTGCTGTTTCGCATGGAAAACTCATTGCCTCTAATTCAAAATGCAAATGCAACAAATAAGCAAAGAATAATGCAAGTACTCGTATATGGATTGGAGTGGATACGAAATTAAAGGCTCGTACTCTCAATTTTCGAATACAGATTAAAATTCTTGTCACATCTGGAAGACATTTTACGTGATACATTTTACAGCATACCCTCGAAACCTTGTTCAAAATAATGGCTTAGAATCCACCTACAACTACAGATCCCAGATGAAATAAACTTACTAATTGAACCTGCCACATCACAGAAGACAGAGAAATTAATTTTTCCTAATAAACTACCTAAAACCTTATTCACCAAAAAATCATATCAACCGATCGTGCTACGAAAACGATGGTCCTACCATCCTCAAAAACTCACTACGCAAGAACTTCTGTTCCATTCCTCTTATGATAGCAACGCGAAGAATCATGGTAAAAAAATCATCCGAATAAATTCCTCATGCAGAATGTCGAATACGTTACATTAGTCAAATTACAATACCACGAAGAAAGTTAACAATTTCTTTCGAGACATCTCTTCTCCGTGCAATCGACAGAAAATACTCTCTGAATCAGTTGACGGAAGATCTTATATACGCATGCCATGGATTCTGAGGACTCATTCCTGTTCACGTCGCAAACGCAGTAATTGAACCTCACCCCGTGGGTATGAAAGCATAATGTAATTGCTCGAAGGCCGAATGTAAATACCGAGAAAAAGACATTGATTTAATAAGACTCCATAGCTGTAAAAACAGACCTTCTCATTGAGCAGCTGCTGTCAAACTGACGATCGACCCACGAAAAATGACGTGTCAAAGGATCGAAAAGAACATCGTCAGTCCAGTCGATCCATAAAAGATCTTCATTCTTAGAAATCGACGATCGAGAATTGCATTTACCATTGTCAATAGTTTTAATCAACGTAACTGCCAATAATACGAATTTATCTGGACGCAAAATAAATGTATTCGACTAAAGTCAGCATGGAAATAATCGTAGAGAAAAAGGTAGAAATTTCATTTAGCAAAACCTGGCGATTATGCGAAGTAGAGAAGCCTGCAACGAGACTGACGGATGCCACCGTTGAATCCCAGCCGTGCTAAATCACTCGAGACATCCCGAGGCTCATCTGCCTTCGAGGATGGCCTACCATTTACCATTGGATCGTTTTCTCCTGGCAGCACGAAAACGAGCAACTTTTCTAATTACCTGCTGTCCATGTTTCCACGGATCACCGGGTAGAACCGACTCGATGACCGGGAATCGGTTTCCAACTGGTAGCTCATACGATGAAAGAAATTAAATTGCTCTTCGTTAAACCCGCCTACTTACCAATTTTGATCAGGGTCTTCGTTTTTCCCACATGTTCATCTTTCTTATCGTGGCATTACATTGAAACATTATGTCGTCG
This sequence comes from Cerceris rybyensis, assembly GCA_910591515.1. Lineage (NCBI taxonomy): Eukaryota > Metazoa > Arthropoda > Insecta > Hymenoptera > Crabronidae > Cerceris > Cerceris rybyensis. Next base: position 17,357,098 of record OU342790.1, read on the forward strand.
GAGACCTTGAGTCTCGCGGTATCCAGGAGACCGGGTGCCGCAAAAACCGGCTTGGTCGATTCGATGCTGAATCATTTTGTCACTAACCGAGCCACCTATCGAAAACTTGCGTTTTCGATTGTTCCTGACCGCGGGTATCGCGATGAGATCGATTTCTGACAGAAATCTGCATTAGTTTGTCGGAGATCGAGATTCAAATTTATCATGCATGAGTAGTATTTTAAATGACTGATGAAACTATTTGTTCTCTTCGAATGTATACGCTTCGTAAAATATAAAAGTAGATAGAACTGTTTGATTGAATTTAAGTAGTTTTTTTTTCAAAATAAAAATCGGTTTTAATACTAAAACTACCAAGCAAGTCAAAATGACTCGTTCTCAATTTTGCCAAAAGTTCTCCAAGTTTATGGGACAGCTATACAATAGTTATTCCACGTTTATCTTATAAAATACAGATTACTGAATTGATCATCTTTACCACCCTCTGATTTCCCTTTTTGCAAGGTATGTACTTAACGAATTGAAATATAATAAAAGTGCTAGTGTTAATAACCTCTAGATTAACACTAGATTTACTGGCGTAAAGTCTGTTACACCGCAATACAGTAACCCGTTGGGGACGGAGACATTTTTGAGTATTGAAAGATAATAATTTATTTGGCGATTCAAAATCAGTGTTCAAGTAAAAGTTAGAATATTAATATGTAGAAATTTAAATTACTATTTGTGTAATCATATTCCAACGGGTGCATTTCAATTTTTAAACTTCAATCGCGCATACATGCGACAATAGATTATAATTGATTTTTGTCTCAGGCTACATATATGCGTCACTAATCCGCAAAGGGTTAAATAAGGACTTTGGAAATAGAGGGATTAGGCGATAAAGAAGATGATCGATTAGTATTATAAGATACATGTGAAATATCTACTCTACCGCGTCTCTATAAATTTAGAAAGCGATTCTAAAATGGTAGGAATCCTTTAATTTGACGACTTCTGTAAACCTAGTGTTAAACAAAATGAAGCAGAAAATTTCTATGTTTTTTTTTCTTTTTAAATTTATCACTCGCTTTAGCCTGTGTATAACATATTATTAATGTTTTATAAGTAAGTAATTTTCTCTACTTTCATTTTCGCTGTTATCAGTCTTTAATTAAATATTGTGCGCACTAGTAATTAAATTTGATTACGAGTGTTGATGAAACGTAAGTAATTAATTGTTATATGGAAATAGAAATGTTGCAATTTTTGCAACACCTTGACATTCTACGTAGTCTTATACGCTTTCTACATAATTTTAGAAACCTTCTCGAAGCTTCTCAAGTTATGTCTGAGATAACCATCGCCAGAAACGCTACCCGTGTCGCTTATTATAGTTAGCTGCACTACTTGCCGGACTTAATGCATGCTCCTGCATAGAAATAAGTAATTGCCGCGTTTCTTGACTGCAGTGTTACTCGGAGCGCTCAGAAAATTAGTACTTTGCATTGCCGATAGCAATAGTTTATCACAATAGGCATTTGCTATTTGTAATATTTCAAGGAGATTTTCCGATATCTATGGGATCTTTCGGTAAATCACTAACGTATTACGATCAATTTTATCCGATAAATGCTATAAATTCTTCAGACATTACGCAAGTATTCATTAAATTTTTGTAACGACATTAAAAGCCTGACAGTAAAACACTCAAATAAATTATGCACAAGAAAACTATGCAATTTCAGCCTCCAAGTAGATGAAGTAATTTTATTCTAAAACGTGTATTTGGTACTTTCTAAAATATCAATAGCAAAGAAAAGTTTACAAACGAAATAATAATTTTACATTTCTCTTAAATTTGTCTCTTTTCATTTATATGCTATTAAAATAAATGACTACAGCTGGGAAGAAGAGAAAGAGCTCGTAGAAAAATGTTGTTACGCCACTCATCGAATTTCTAATCCATAGGAAGGAAAACAATGTGAGAAAAAAAAAGGAAAGAAGGGTGTCAGCGAACTCGTTCCCCATGAGTATTGTCTTTTTAATATGTTCTATCTTCCTTTTGTTCCCATCGCTCGAAATGCCGGCCGGCAAGGTACGACGAAAGGAAACAAGCAACTTCTCGCAGCCGATAAATAATCCAGTGGACCCCCATCGAAGATTCCTCTCCATCGCGTAGTACTTTCCCAAAGCAAAATAAAAAGGGGCACCGAAGCATCGGGCTTACGACACCTGGACGAAGTACGTCGAATCCGGTCGGTCTAGTTTCGTGGCACAAAGATAAGAGAACAATCGTGCACGCTGGATTTCGCAACGGAACAAAAATAAGACACCTCCAATTCGATCCTCGGATTCGTCTGTCTCCCCTGCCATTGAATTTTGGTATCGTGGCAACGCGATAGAAAGAGGGGCAAGGAATGAAAGAACTCCGCCATGATAACCCGTGACTCACCATCAAACCCAAGGGAGGGATTCAAAGGAAAAGGGTAGAAACAACGTACAGAACGAAGGACGGAATAGGTACGACGCAGAAGAGAAACCACCCTTGTTCGTATTCGCACGGTATCCATGCGAAATTTCGCAACCCCACTCTACGAGAGGGAAAGAGAGGGAAGTCTGAGGGAAGGAGAGAAAGGAGGGGAGAAAGGTAGAGAATGATAGAAACAGATGGAGGGAGAAAGAGAGAGGGAGAGAACAAGTTCAACGAAGGGTGGCTTTTCTGCCCGCCTCCCTCGAAGCCCCGACCCTTCCTCCAAAGGTAGGGTAGCGAAAGACGATGCTGACTGGCCATCGAGCCAGTAATCCTGAGCACCTACCGACTCCGGGATAGGTTGAAACCCAACAAGGGGGTTCGGGAAAGGGTGTGGTCGAAAGCAACGAAATTTATGCTAATCACCGGTGGCCTTTAAAGCCCTCGAAAAGCGCGGGTTAAAAAGAAGAAGGGTTCCCGTGCTTAGCCTCTCTTCTGCCAGCTCCATCGATTTTTCTCCCTTCTATGAACATCGCAATGTATCGGCCGTGATGTGTGAGTCGTTGGCGTGTGGGTTGGAAACGAAAGAGGAGAGAAACCCGTACGTACGCGCCAATACAGCCACGTAGTGAAACCCACACACGAACCCATCGAACCATCCATACGAGGGTACAAAACACAGCCATGCACACCGAGTCGACGTGAACGCGATGCGTGAAAGCGAGAGGGATGTGCGTACGGGACAAAAATATTGCGTGCGTGGCCCGGCAGTGTCGGACCGGCGAAAAACTCGGCCGGGCAAGCGACGAAAAACGCGATGCGCGACCGACCGACCGACCGTCTTCCACGGATCCTGGCTCGTTGCTTTCACGGAGAAACTACACCTTATTCGTGCTCTAGTTTTACTCTATACGTTTCGTCTCGTCTTGTATCGTCTAGTTTCGTGACGTGGAAAGCTTCCTGTGGTAGTGAATACGGAGGAGGATTGTGAAAGCGACGTTTTGTCGCCTTTGTCGGAGGAGAGTCGGACGAGGATCAGGATATGCTGCGCATTCGCACCTGCGTCTTCGCCACGGTCAACGGGAACGCATGTGTCGATATGCCGGATGCACGTGCTGCACCGATGCTGATGAGGAGTGAGTAACTACGCATGAATACGGCCAGTGTCTTTTTCGGATTTTTTCCTCAAGATTACAACGACTTGACTTCTTATCGCGACAATCGCATGAAACTTGTCGCAAGACTCTACGGGGTTTGAAAGAATTTGTGAGATATTTCTTGAAGTTCTAGCGGGAGGTTCTTGATTCGTGTAATGTTGGCTTTCATGTTGAGAATATTGGTGATGAAGGCAGAAAAGTTTGAAATGTTGGAATGTCTTTTAACATATATTGGTTTATGGTTTTTGTTATTTAACGTGACTTTTGTTTGATGTTCCTATGCTTTCGTTATCGATGCATGTCTTTACAGATTTGTTACGATTTGATGTACGTTTTGTAGACTCTTCGTATGCTGATTGGAAATGTATGTGTTTCAATGTTTTTCCACCGCACAGCCGTCGAAAAACTCGGGACGAACAATCAATAGCAGGGTCTCGTGAAAGTTGAAATTACCATAGAACGTATAACACGGTATGGAGGCATGAGAGGGAGGCTTTGCGTCGCGGGACGCCATGATGTGGTTTGGTGTTACGTTGCAAGCGCTTGGAACCTTGAAAATCAATCGTACACGAAAACTGTACACTCCATGAATACATTTTATACCCGAAACACATAGGAGACTCGCGCGAGTGATTTTTCCACCATACATTTTTTTTAAACAACCCTTAAATTTCTAAAGTGATCTAACATCAAATCTCTAACGTCTCTTCAAACGATCAAATTGGTGCAGGAGAATCTCAGTGACAGCAAACTCTGTGCGACACAACTACATGATTATTCTATCGGATTAAAGTAGAAAAAATATCACAAGACATTTCTCTCCTCTACAATCAACTAAAAGCACGAGCAAACCAGAGAAGAACTCTCGAGAACCGATAAGAACTTTAATCGTCGACATTCATCAGCGACATAATACATGCATTATTGCGACTCGTATGCTTAAATACAATATCAAGTGTAGAAACATCGTGCAGAGTGACGCCTTACGTGCACGATAGTGCCGCAAACGACGTTGGAGGACAAGGACGTGGTTTGGTACCAGGATGAAGACTATGGCGAGAGGAAAGAGGACGAAAGACCCACGAGCCATCTAGGCGTATGCGTAGGCGCATAGCACGCGTGCAAATAGTTGCACGCATAATGCACACCGCCTGTGTGGGCCAGCCGACGTGGCGTGCCTCGCATTTACAATTCAATTTATATATCCCCGGCAAGATGGTGGCCGCGAATAAATCCTCACCGGGTGAAAGATGCCGGCGCATTTTCCTGCACCGTTTGCTATGGCGTCGCTCGCGCGTCTCTTTCGCCCTGACTCTTCGAACATGGCAGACAAGATGCTGATATTGCACATGTTCAAAATAGGAGATACATACTCTGAGGATTTACAGAGAAGTCGGTTCATTTGTGATTAAACGTGTCGGAAATTCGTATTTGCATGTTTTACAATGAAGGATTGTTTTTGGACGGAGAGAGGGGGGGAAAAGGTAATGGTGTAATGTGTAGGTAATTAATAATTGAAGGAAGAGATGAATTATGGAGAGTGATATTAACACATTGCGTACGGTACTTTGCTGTTTCAATGTGCCCGTAGATTTTTAAGCCTTTTACAATCAGTGCCGGAGGCCGATATATCGGCTCGCACCTTGTAGCGCTTTACTATTCGCATTGCGAGAGAAGTTTATCTCAAAATAAATTTATAATACGTTATAAATGGTCTAATTTCATTACGAGAGAATTAAAAAGAATAGCTTTTCGGTTTAACTTCTTCTTATATTTTATGCCGGTTGATGCCATGTACATACCTTGGAGTTATTCTTATTTTTGTTATGCAACATTATTTATTTTGTTACAAAATATATTGGAAATATAAAGTATGAACTTTATATACTTTGTAATAAATGGTCTATATAAAGTTATGATAAGAAGATGACTTTTCGTATGTGCTAATACGTTTTGTAAGAGAGAACTCAATTTTTATTTTCTTTACGATCATTTACACCTTTCTTATCTATATGATTTTCAATGAATATAGAAAAATTAGTGTCATTGTTTTATTCTCTATTTTGTCCTTAATACATTGCTTCTTGAATTATGTAAATATTGTTTTTTGTTTGGTTTTTACGAGCCTTTTTCCGAACTCTAGAAAAATCGTGAAACTCGGCCGATTATCTTTGCATAGGCACCTCTTTTTCGCCCGGCACTAAGAGGGTTAACTCTCCAGAAATTTGGTACATTTTATATATCTAATTATTTTGTACTCTTTTGGAAATTCGATATACATTTATTTCGCTAATTGTAAGTATTTGTCACAAGAATATTTAAAGTTATGTTCCCTTAGTAAAGTAGCAAGAAGTCTCGAGGAGTCGTACGCAATGTGTTAATAAAAAGGTTATGATAATTACTACATCTTTGTTACTGTCTTACACGTAGAACAGAGGTAATTAGAAACGGAAAGTAACACAATAAAGTTTTAACCACACTGCTCAGTAACACATTCTCTGAAACAGAAGGAGGAAACCGTAGAGGACAGATTTCAAGATCGAAAAGAACGAAAAAGGCGATTTTTTATTTAGCCAACAAAAAGGGATGTTATTGGTATCCGTTGAGCATTTCCGTGTGATGTATATCGATGCCATTAAGATTCCAATATCGCGGGAACGAAAGCGGTGATTTTGTAAAAAGGAAAAATCTTTTATCGGCCATTTCCGCGGAGGTATATATATGTACGAGTCCGAGTTTATCGAGTTCGTCGTATGGGATTCCGTATTTAACGGCGATCAGTGGTTAATACATGAGGCTGATATTTGTGAGAAAATCCTTCGACGAAGAATTCGAAATATGCGTAGAGGCGTGTGTGAATAACATTATTTAAGTCAGGAAAACGGCAGAGAGCCATTACGCGAACTATGTTTCACTAAATAACTACCATTAGCCGTTACGTTCTTCGGAAATGCACATTTAACGCATATTATGAATATCCTATGTCGAGAGAGCTGTAATATTATCGACGATATTATTTTAACCCGAAATGTTTTTTAGTCTATGGTTAAAAAATTACCTGCATTGAGTACCTGATAATTTCGATGTTAGGGTAACACGTAATACATGGAATGGAACTACTGTGTCGGCCATTGGAACAATTAATTTATCGAAAGTCGAAGAAGTTGGTGAAAGGTGTACAACATTGATTTAATTGACAAGTACGTGATGTCGTAAAATACTAACTGAAATCGAGATTATATCGACACAGATAGAAATTACGACTTTGTAGCAAGACCCGATTTTCTAGAATGGCTATGGCTTACCAACTTTGTGAGTAAAGTGAGCAATTTTACTGTCATTGTAAATCGCAATTCTTTCAGTGACTGTCCTCGTAAATTTCAAATTCTCTGCGCTACAATTTCACGCACGAAGCTCTAATTCGATAAGGCTAGCCTACGTTAATGAAATTGAATTTCAACAACCTGAAAAGATATTTTAATCTGCACATTCACTTGGAAACTTCAAAGTGGACATTTCACAAGATAAAATCAATTAATAATTCTATAGATATGTAACAATTCTACTCGATGAACTTGTTTCTTCGAGATCTCTTTCTTCAAAAAAGTGTTCCCTCCTTCCAGAAAGGACCTTAATCTTCTACAGAATTGAATTGCCTGTTTAAGAAAATTCGTTCTATTCTGTGTATTTGAAGAAAAACCTGAACATCGACCAAGTTTAGACGTCTGGAAACGATTACGGAGGAAAGTTTTGCATCTCACCTTTCCAGCAAGCGAGTATATTACACGATGATCGATCGACCGTTCTGCGATCGTAGAAACGTTTCAGAGATCCGTTTTCTCACGCAGATAAAATCTGATGGCGCGATGCTCTCGGCCTATGGGGGATGTCTAAGCGTACATGTATACCGTGTCGCAATTATTGGCTGAAATAAGTTAATTAATAATTGATTCGTAGCCGTGCCTTCGACTAGCGGCACCAATAATCGTAGGTTAATGATACCCTGCCCGAAGGAAATGCGGTAGCAGAACGGTAGAACTCGTTGAGTGGAATTTCAGTGAGGCAAGTTGCCCAAAGAAAATTCCACTTTCTGCATACGTTCAAGTCGAAAAGACTTTGGAAAATGAACAGAAACCAATTGAGTGAAATTTCATTGAAACAAATTACTTAAAGAAAATGGAACACGTGTTTAACACTACATTTACAGGCGTGAAATATATTGCAGTGCAATATATTATATAAGGACTTTGAAGAGAAAGAGGAATCAAGCGGCAAATATAGCAATTCGTTAAGTACTTTTTGTATTATAAAATGCACGTGGAATATCTACTGTACTGCTTCTCTGTAAATTTGAGAAATGTTTATAAACAATGTAGAAATCTGTCAAATTGACGGCTTAAACCCAGTGTTCATTATTAGGTCGAGTCATAAGTAACTTCCGTCTTTTTATGAGATGTTTATTTTGCTCTCATTAAATAACAAAATTATATTAACACTTTAACAACCGGTCACACAACATGTGTGTGATGCTACCGCCGAAGGTTGTTGGCCAGTACCACACTCTCTGTGTGATAATTTATGAATGTAAACAAGTGTCGATATTGCTATTGGCTTCGTATTTCATCGCCACGTCTTTCATTTTATTTTTATTCTCTTACTTTTCTCTTAATTTTAAGAAACTTTTTTTAAATCAAGTAAATCTTCAAAAATACTGCCGGTCCCTGGCAACGTTTGACTGCGTAGACGTGCAGTCGTTAAACTGTTAATTTATTATGTATTCTCCATTATTACGTATAACCTTCTCCCATCTTCCTGGCAGTTTATTAATCCCTTCGTTGTAAAATGTGGTTGGTTTGGACTGGAAGAAACTTGCAAAATACGACAATGGGTGACCACATACGGCAAGAGTGACTCAAGAAAACATTCTTCAGCTTGGATGGTGTGTTCTATCACACCCACCTTACTCCCCGGACCTTATCCCAAAAGATTACCACCTTTTCTGTTCGTTACAAAATTTTTTGAATGGAAAAACGTTCAATTCCGAAGGACAAGTCAGACAGGCCGTCGAAAACTTCTTCCAGTCCAAACCAACCACATTTTACAAGGAATGGATTAATAAACTGCCAGGAAGATGGAAGAAGGTTATACGTAATAACGGAGAATATATAATAAATTAATATAATTTTGTTATTTAACGAGAGCAAAATAAAAGTTTCATAAAAAAACGGAAGTTACTTATGACTCGACCTAATATATTGGAATTTTGCCAGAAAGGATATTGAAAATTCTAATTTTGTGGAACCTAGAAGAAAAAATGGAGTGACTTCGAAGAAGAAAATTATGGGAATGTGTGCACAACAATTTCAACAAGGTAAAATTGTATTCTCACGGGAAGGAGAAGGGACACGTGTTTGAAGTGATTGAAACGGTAAGACGGTGACTAAGAATATTATGTTTACGCTCCATTCGACGTAATGGATTATGCATCGTGGATAATAGAGTATGATTAAACACCACTTAGTCTCCTGATCACTTACCAGCATTGAAACGTGCCATGGTAATACCGAGATAAGCTTTCACGATGGCTAGAAATGTTGATTCGCATTATCCTCATACACTTAAGAAATTGCAACTGGTTAATTCCCCAATGGAATTGTAACGCACGTGCCTTTCGATGAACGTATCGCCCTGGCATCGAAAATATGAAAATCTATCATTCAACAAATGCAATCATGCATAAACTTTGTTTTCCAGGATACACACTGTCGTACAGCACAGCGTGTATCCATTTCCCTCAAACACCATAGAACCCTCCTCCACGTTATCCTCTATCAATACATTGTATATAAACGAATACCTATCTCCCGGCTTGCAAAAACAGTTAAAACAGTAAATCCCGGTATTCCATACGTTCCAAAGATTCCACGACGGATATTTCATATTCCTTATTCCGTATTCCCAGGATATTCTACCAACCACCCAAAAAAACTCCTCTCTAAACGATTTCTCCTCCAGGTCAAAAGAAATCGAAATTGCAAGCGCGAATACTATCTCTCCTCTTTTATTCTCTCACTTTCATAATTCTCCACAACGTGCATAAATTCCACGATTCTTCAGACGCGCCACACCGATGAGTCTCAAAAGAATGGCGTATTAGTGCTTTGGAGAATGACCGAAACAATAAATCCGCGCCTGATCAAACACGTCTCAGGTAATAATCAGCTAAGTCCGAGCAGGCTGTCCGATCGAAGTAACCGGCTCTTTCTGGCTGTCCGTTTCTTTTTCCTCCAACGGAGCCACGCCGGTTACCGGCTTTCGGATCTGTCGGAAGCGCTTAACGACTGTCCGTTTGCTCGGCTAGCTGAGAATGCCAGAAGTGTTTCGAAGGAGAAATACCCGCTCATCTGCCAGGAGATTTTATGCACGCCACGATCTAACGGGTGTGCCGGAAGTCGCCGACACCAAGTAGGACCCCCGAGAGGGCGAGGAATAAGAACAAAATGGAAGTAAAGTGGAGAAAAGAGTAGAAGAAGAGGTAGCGAAGAAGTTGGCAAAGAAGTGAGTAGAGAACTCACTGAAACGATATCGGAATGGAGAAAGATCGTTAAATTATAACTCCCTTTAGCGCGTGAACTACTTATTATCATAATACATTAATTACAGTGTGTATATACCAGTACTTGATTGGATAATTTCGTTTTTTCCTTCGTCTAAACGTGGACCGACATCTTCAGCCTTTTCCTACTGCACGATGCCATATGGCGTCATTAACTTTTAGAGACCGCGTCCATGATATTTAACGCGTAATGATAGTAAGCAGAATCATAATTGTTAATTTCCGGAATGTCTGGGAGAACGCCGCGGGGTCTCGATAAATTTCTCTCCCTCTCTCCTCCTATCTTTCTCCCGGGCGTTAGCCGAGCGAGTGTAATGTTCGATCCGGCAGATAAAACTCAGGTGAGAAATAAGCGAGTCTCTTCGTTTGCGGTTAGAGATTTGATTTGGATAACGGCTAGATTTATGCGAGAAGGCTCCAGGGACTGTCGTACGAGTGGATTTTTCTACGCTTTGAAAGGAAAGTATTTTACGCGATTTCTGTCGGAGAAGAAAGACGATGACAGAGAATAAGCTGAGAGTTAATCGAAGCTTGGAGATGCGAATTTACTGTTTCTACTATCAACGATTAAGATTGTGATTCTTAAATTATATTTATCCATGATTTCTTTCGGCGATTACTTTTGAGAGTGCGCACAAACGCGGATTAGAAAAATTGAGAGACGAATATAAATCTATCTTAAATTATTTATACTTTTTAGTTACTTGTTTTACTTCGGCATGGCTTCAGAATATTCCAAACATTGTGAAATTTAAGAATATATTTTAGTTTCTGTCAAAATTACAATTTAACGCTAGAACTACCGACGTTAAATTCATTATATTTGAATAAAGTAAATAGGAACTTTGAAAAAAGAGTAATTAAAATGATAATCGGCTCGGTAATTTGTGTTTTGTCAGATCAACGTAGAGTATCTGCTCTATGACTATTCTTTGAACTTGGAGAAGTTTTAGAAAAAATCGGGGGCGGGCCATTTTGACTCGCTTGGCAGTTATACTCGTTAATATACAAAATTCTGCCGTTTCTCCATGACGAGCATACTCGTCAATCACAGCTACCTGGTTAAACTCTATTTTAGTTTTTTTTTGGAGGGTAGAAATGTTTTCGAGCTTTCCCAAATACATAAATGTTATTTGACATTTACATCGCGATAGATATTCTTAAAAATCCAAATTTATTGAGATTCAAATCTGAGTACAAATAAGCCTTAGCTATGCTGTTTTTTTTCTTTTTAATTTATTAAATTCGTTTAGATGAAAATAGGAGAAAAAGGGGATTGAATTTATGGGAGTTATGGCCGTTTGCCAAAGAGTAATTTCCGGTACATGTGCGAAGGTAGGAACGCCACAGAATTTTTATGATTCCCAATTAGTCTGGTCGTTTCGGAACTAATAACGCATAAGCCGATGCAGGATCCAATGAATGTGAATCTATTGGCCGATAAAAGCTGCATGCCTGGTAGCACAGCGATCGTACGGGATATTAGACGTCTAAGCCTGATTTATATCTCGGTACCATAGAACATGTATGATTTCTTATTCTTTTCGATCGGCATCTAACATTACATGCCATAAAATGTATAACTTCATTTACATGCAACATTCTAGGAAGATCGGAATATCGATGATTAATAAAATGCAGGAAAACGTTCATCGTTTTAGAAGATCTCCAATTATCGCCACTATATAAAGTAATCTTTAGAAAGTAATAAAAATATAATAAAAGTTTCCGATTTGAAAGTACAGTATTAACGGTACATGAAGCAATCCTACGATCAAATGAGACGAGACACAAAAATGTAATATTAACACGTTGACTGTCATGGGGGATCACTGGTGACTGGCGCTATTGAATTTAATCCTTTTAGTGGCGAGCGAAAAAATTTATGGAATTAATAACAAATGTAATTCAGACAGAACACGCAATACAGAGCATAAACTATGTATTTACAATTATCTATCATAAAATTATCGCTATCGTATTGGAAACTGAATATTAACCCTTCAATATCCAGTGTTCGCACTATTGCTAAATACGATATATCGTCGTACGGCACTAAAAGGGTTAATGAAATTTCATGTAACTTTTAAATTGTAATATTTATGAATTTTCCGACATAACGAATATTTCAATATTGGCGTTAAAAAGATAAATATCTATCTATCTGTATGTTTCTACTTTATGAAGATGGAATTTGATAGAAAAAGTTTCACTTGAGTAGAAATGATGAAACTAGGGAAGTACCGGTGGCGTTCAACGTTTTAACCCCTTAGCCTACAACTAAGTGCGAGACTCGTAGCGCGGAAAATGGAATACGAAATTTTGAAGTCTTCCAAAAACTATTAAATTGACAATATCAGCCGATCACAAAACGGTCTCATTATATCTGTACTATTAATATCACATTCAGTTATACGAAATATCAGAAATCAGTGAAACCTTTTGATTTCAAGAATTAAATTTGAGTCTTTGCACGCTCCATCAGAAAAGAAATCGTCGGTTAAGGGGTTAAAGATACATGAAATAATATCTAAAAAATAGAAACAGGCCTAGATTCAACATTCAACCATCAATAATCTATAAATTAACCTTTCGAAATAAAAGTAAAGAAAAATGTAGTAATTAACACTAGAACTACCGGCGTTAAATCTATCATATTCCAATATATTAATTAAGTACTTTGAAAAAGGAGGAATCGAGTGGCGGAAAGGATGATCAATTCGGTGATTTATGTCTTTTGTGATGGACGTAGAATTTTTCTTATATGCCTCTTCTATGAACTTGGAGAATTTTTGGAAAAAATTGTGTACCAGTCATTTTGAATGGTTTGGTAGTTCTAGTGTTAAATAGCTCTAAAAGCGCAAATACACTTTTTAACCCTTTGCACTCGGATGTCTCATCTGAAAGGACATCCTAAGTCTGCCATATCATTTAGTTGCTCCTTCTGAGAGGACCTTCGAATTTATTAGTGATTACAGAGGATGACCCGCGATATTTAAAAAATTTATATTTACCTGAACTTTTCTATTGAAATGGCAGAAGATAATAAATAGCAAAGTGTTGCAAATTTGTAAATAGATAACATCAAAGATGGCTCCCAGTGCAAAGGGTTAAATTCAAGAATATAATTTGCAATCAGATGCAAAATTGAGGTTGAACAAACGTGAAGTTCTTTCAGCCTGGTTTGTAATGGAAATTAATTCCATCTCCGAATAAACGTTGCCAACGTATTCCAACGTTCTGCGGTCAAGTCGAAATATTATTACGATTCCACGTTACCCACGCTGAATCTCCATATTGCGACAAAGGAACCAGTGAATCAGGCTCGAGCATAGCAGGGTTAACTTGAGAAACTTGATCAGAATTGAGCTAGTAGTGGGGGCCTGCCTCTCGCTCGAATCTCGTTAATAAGCCACCGTACGATCTTTTCCCCTTCTGCAAGGAGCAGCTACCTCCTCAGATCTTGTTTTCGTTATGGCGTCTCTCACACGACACCTCAGCTCGCACGATGCCCATTTGCTACGCGTTTAATGCCCAACCTGACCACTTACGACAACCGATATTCTTAACTATTCTTCCAACGGAATGTCAAGAGGAGAGGGAACAGGGTGCAAGAAAAAGTGGCCGATTCAAAAAAATAGCTTACCGTGCGAGCATATTAATGCAATTCTCCAACAGCTCCCTTCCTCGTCTACATACCTGCATCGATTTTATCCCGCATCCATTAACGACACTTACATGGCCAGGAACAATTAAGCGACGCTAAACATCGCTACCTGACGTAAGAAAAAACCTGGCAACCATTACGCAAAGAATCCTGAGTGCTCGTTTCATCGAAGAATTAAAAAGAAAGAACAGAAGATAATGTTTATCCCATTTTCGACATATTTAATCAGACCCCTTCGAAGTGAATAAAGACACGCTGCCACGATTCATGGCGAAAGAGAAATAACGAAATCAGGCCAAGACAAGGTACCGCGGGGGATCGCGAACGATCTAATTAACCTGGTCGATAATAGTCGCGAGATACTCGACGAAGAACCGCTGAACGGGTGCTCCAACTAAGACGCGCTTATCGTGCACGAAAAATAATAAATAATAGCTTCGAACGGTGAGATTAAACCGCGAGGCTGCACGGATTAATTGCCCGACGAAGTGGCAATGCACGATCTAGAACTGCAACGTTGCAACAGAGAAAAGCGCCAATGACAGGGCAGGAACAGCCGCAAATATGCCGTAACCATGGACCTTCTGTTAGGAGTAGTGGCGATTATTAATTCGACGATTAGTCTTCGATCGGCATGTCTACCATGAATCCTATAGGATCTTAAACGGCTGTGGATGATGGTTACGCAAACGATAAATTCTAACTTCGTAGATGCATTTCCGCCGTGATCGAGGAACGCCCTCGGAGTACCTCGAGACACACGTTTACAGAGTCTCTGCGATTACTGACTTTTTAATCATCGACAAATGATACTCTCGGAGCTCCTTTAATCGTATCTCGCGATTCTCGTTAAACTGACTCGATAATAGGTATTTCGAAGTCTCGAGATATTGCATCGATAGGTTTCCCGATATAATATTACAATTTAAACTGAACGATCGATCGAGAGAGGAGACTTTGTAATTTAAAATGATATTGGGATCTTGCAAAGTTGATGGAACGAAGTTCGTTTTAAAGAAGTCTCGTTGGATCGTTATATTTATAAATCATTGGTGTTATTATGGGTCAGATCGATGGTTAAGTCAGTTAACCGTTATTACGTGGTATAATGCGATAAATAAATATTGTGCCGATCAGACGGTGAGCTGGTGACATAGTAATTACACGACATTTCGAAGACTTATGTATGCAGGAACGGAGTCGTCTATGAAATTGCATCGACATTGATTTACATCCGTTTGGAACTAGGCTTGGCTTCGTACCTTGAGCGCAAATTGCGGTATATCGGGGTTAAATCGTTAGATTATACTACTGTGCTGGCTAATACCCCTTGGGAGGCGCAAACGTTGAATCGACGATGCACTGTGCAACTTTAATGGGACGATAAGAATCCGACTGCGAAGAAAATCGGAGAATTGATAGACCGATCAGTTCAGTTTGCTAGGTTTTTTCAATCGACATTGGAATTTTCACTTTGGCGAACAGTGTTTAGAAGTTGTAGAGAATTAATATTAAAAGACAGCGAGATAAGAGAAATCTGGTATCGAGATTATAGAATTTCTCTTAGTGGAATAATTCAATATATGTGCTGGCAATTATAACAAAAGCTAAGTGTAAATTTGGAAACTACAGTTATCACTTGTTTTGAAATTTATTCTTGATTCCGAGATATCTAGAAAGTTGTTTCAGTGTACAAATGGAGTTCCATATAATTGTGTTAAAGGGTGCAATTGTTCATTAGCTGCAGAAAGTAGTTCAACCGCATTGCAATATATTGTTACGAAGCACCCAGTAGATTCAATGTTACTGGGTAACGAAGTGGTAATTGGCAATTGTTTATAATAAATAAAGAGTTGAGATTCTACGGTCGGTGGTCCTCGTTGACGGACGTGTTCTCTTAAATAAACGTTATCGTTTTTTTAATTGTATTCTATTTAATTATGTCTGAAAGGACGAGGCGTGCGCGGTCGACTCGTAACAATATTATATATTAATACAATACAAAATAAATACTCATAATCACTGTCCTTTGTATCAGAACTAGCTGAAAGTTCTCGTGCTTCGCTACGGTTTAATATCATTAGGATTAAGGACTACTTAAATTAGTAAAAGTTAAGTTTAACGTTGATAACCTAGAAGGAACGCTCATTCATAATTTCAAGTTTCTAGATCAAGTAGTTTCGGCTCTGCGTTGATGAGTTTGGCCCATACTTTAACCCCCCAAAACCCCCCCTAAAATTTCGAATTTTTCAAAACCCTTTCTTAGTGAGCACCTAAGACCCAAGGGGAAGGTATGTTCCAAATTTCATTGCAATCCGTTCTTTGGTTTTTGAGATTTCGTGATAAGTGAGTGAATGAGTGAGTGAGTGAGTCAGTCAGTCAGTCAGTGGTGTTTGTGCTTTATATATATAGAAGATAGAAGATTATTTTTTTACATAAACATTTTTTACAGGAAACTGACACTAATGTTGTTTATTTATTATTTTACAGAATCACGTCGAAAAGGCAAATAACCAGGGACTTCAAGTGCAACGGATTCTCGGTTCTGAAAATGAAAATAAAAGGTGGGGATGATTTGGGCCTTAGTGGTCCTGTGGTTGTTGGGTTTGAATCCTACTGGCCTGCTAAGTCCCAAGTTATCTTCAGCACAAACTGCGAGAAACTGGTTCATATGTATTCAAGCACGAAGATAAATCGTCGTCTTACGTTTACAGAGGAAAGGTAATGTTGTGGTGCGTCGAAGAAGGAATCGTAAGATCGTTAAACTAATTGCACGAGAATTCGCACAGCGGGTGGTAACACTACTTTCGTGGTAACATTAATAAAAAAAAACTCTTTCACGGCAAATACACATGTAAAGTTATCGTGAAAAAGCTTGTATGGTTTTTTAAAGATATATTTTCGAAGATAAACTGTCAGCACATCGACAAAATTAATCTAACAGTTGAAGAAAACGGAGACAAGTTTACTAATCCAAACTTCGTCGAAGAAACATAATTCTTCATCTAGAAAAACGCTCGAACGAAATATTATCGCAACGAAAGCTACATAATTCATCAGCGTCGATATTATTGTCAATAATTAACATAATTGACATTCTAATCTACGTTTCGACTGCTCAGAAATCCGGACAACATCATCAACAATCAAAGCACAAAGAAAACACAGATAAGTTTACTGATCCAAACTTCGTCGAAGAAACATAATTCTTCATCTAGAAAAACGCTCGAACGAAATATTATCGCAACGAAAGCTACATAATTGATCAGCGTCGATATTATTGTCAATAATTAAGATAATTGACACACTGATCTATGTTTCAACCGATCAGAAATCCGGACATCACAATCAAAGCACAAAAAAAACGGAGACATGTTCATTGGCTCAAACTTCGCCGGAGAAACGGAATTCTTCAACGAGAAAATCGCAAAAACGAAATATACCACAAGGAAAGTTACATAATCCATCAGCGTCAATGTTATTGTCAATAATTCAAATAACTGACATACTAATCTACGTTTCGACCGATCAGAAATCTGGACAGCATCATCAACAATCGAAGCACAAACGTGTTAACAACTTTGTCGTATTATCCTGACACTTCAATTACATCAGCACACGTTGCTACAGCATTGACACTTGATATCAGATAAAATTTCTAAGACGGACGATGAAAATTAATCAAACCGGTTGCCACTGCAATTTCATTGCAACCATCTTACAAAACCGTCACCATTTATCAACTCCAACCGAAAATTAATATCCAATTGAGGCTAACATATTCCACGATTATTTGTCATCGATTCCAGAATCTTTCGCGACAATAGGTTGTAAAATGACGAGAATGGAAAATCGTAAATATCGACTTTGCTCCGTCTCTTTCGAAATATCGAGAGAACGTATGGGGAATTCTTAAGTGCTCCAGTTATTCTCCAACCACCCGCTATGCAAGCAAAATCCAAGCATATGCTGCATCGCTCGAGTACACTGTTCTCAAACCGGAAACCATTCTTGCTGCCGATGTGGAGGACGGTGAGCGGGAAGCTTAAGTCGCGGTGATGACCGTTTAACAAATTTTAATTTTGCGATCATAATCGCCACTCAAATTTTCATAGAATATAATCTGAAAGTAAGGGCTATAGAACGTAGTACAAATATCATAGAAAATCCTAATATCGATACGCAAAATCGCGATGATGATCGTCTGACGAGTCTAAATTTTGCAATCATAGTCGTTAGAAAAATTTTCACAGAATACAATCTGAAAACAAGGACTATAGAATATAGCAAAACTATCATAGAGAATCGTAATATCGATATGCAAAATTGCGGTGATGATCGCCTAACAAATTAAAATTTTACGGTCATAATCGCCACTAAAATTGTCGTAGAACATAAACTGAAAGTAAGGACTATAGAATATATGAAAACTATCATAAAGAATCGTAATATCGATATGCAAAATTGCGGTGATAATCGCCAAAAAGATCTGAATTTTGCAGTCATAATCGTCAGCAAAATTTTCATAGAATATAATCTGAAAGCAAGGACTATAAAACGTAGGAAAAATATCATAGAAAATCCTAATATCGATAAGCAAAATCGCGACGATGATCGTCTGACAAGCCTAAATTTTGCAATCATAGTCGTTAACCAAATTTTCACAGAATATAATCTGAAAGCATGGACTGTAGAATATAGTAAAACTATCACAGATTATCGTAATATCGATATGCAAAATTGCGGTGATGATCGCCAAAAAGATCTGAATTTTGCAGTCATAATCGTCAGCAAAATTTTCATAGAATATAATCTGAAAGCAAGGACTATAAAACGTAGGAAAAATATCATAGAAAATCCTAATATCGATAAGCAAAATCGCGACGATGATCGTCTGACAAGCCTAAATTTTGCAATCATAGTCGTTAACCAAATTTTCACAGAATATAATCTGAAAGCATGGACTGTAGAATATAGTAAAACTATCACAGATTATCGTAATATCGATATGCAAAATTGCGGTGATGATCGCCCAACAAATTAAAATTTTACAGTCATAATCGTCAGTAAAATTTTCGCAGAATATAATCTGAAAGCAAAGACTGTAGAATATGGTAAACTATCACAGACAATCGTAATATCGATATGCAAAATTTGATCGTGCTTGCAATACTATCTGAACCGTGACGGTGGAGTTAAAATATGGATATGAGTTTGCACCTGCTACAGTGTCCATCGTGATAATTACTCAAGTAATTTGTAGCATATTATTAAAACAAAAATACGATAAACTGTGTAAAAGAAATGTCGATAACTCGAATATCTAAGAAATTATATCCTCAAGAAGTAATGTATTACATTGACAGGAATAGTTTCCTCGCGCATCTTCTTGCTCGATTAAAAACGATGAACATTCTGAATTCTAATGACTACCGACTGGTCTTATACATTCAATCATCAGAAACGCCAGTGTAAACGTCAAGAGACTGATTTAAACGATCGGCGGAAATAATAATTCTAGAATGACGTTTTAATTGCCACCATCAAACAAATTGAAGATGATCGACGGCTAATTTCCACCGTCCAATAAAGTGAATAAAATTCCAAGAGAGTTTAATCGTAAGTAAGAAACTTACCCTCTGTCTAGCCTTGATACCGACGACGTATGAAATCGAGCTATAATAATTCTAATTGCAACGCCGCCTAAAGCATTCCTTCGGCCGCTTACCGAAGCACACAGTCAACGTTATATTGCTCAGCCACAAATTTATTAACATCTCGCAGAAATACGGCCTTATTTAAATGCGCATGCACATTTATGCATCGCGCGCATGAATATACGAGGCCGTGAGGGGCGATTCTCGCACCTTCTTCTTCCTCTACATCTCCTTTCACCTCTTCCTCCTCTTCTTCTTCTTCTTCTTCTTACCACGGATAAAACGCACACGCCCAAGTCCTGAACAAGTTCCCCGGCTACCGCTCGTAAAATTTCAAACTGACTCTTTAAATCATGTGCTTCTACCTCTTTAACCTTTGCTCGACATTTTTCCTCTTTTATCGTTCTTTTTTTAAGTATCACATTAACACATTACTCGCCGCGTGAGTTTTGACGATTAAAAACAAGAAGATACGACATGTACGGTATAATGATAACAAAAAATGGAATTTAACGACTATTCGTCAGACTTGGCTTGGACGTTTGGTGTATCAATGTCGAATGCTTCCATGAAACTGGCGAAAAGGTAATGAAACGTAGGAGCCACTTCATTTTTTCTTTCAACGAATCGATTAAGCTTCTCATATATGTATAGCTAACGCAATAAAAGTCGGATGTTCATGGTATCCTGTAAAAAAAAAGCTCGTATAACGTGCCTATTATAGCAAAGAGCTTAATGGTCCATGGAAATCCGCCCGTAATTCCATAAAGGTATCGGCCTCGTAAAAGTAAGAGAAAAACTCCTGCTTGTTAATGCGAAATCATTGTCGACGTCTATAATAACAAGTGCGACGACGGACAGGACGTAGATGTTGCGAAAGGATCCTCGTAAGAACTTCATCCGCTCGAAAGGATATTGGACTTAAGTCCAATGTGAGAGATAACGTCCGAGATGGCAGACGAGATAAGAATGATTTTTGTAATTTGCATGTAAAGTTGTCTTCGTGGAAATCTCCGGTTGAGTTATGGAAACACAAATCAACGGAACTTGCAGAATTTCGAACCGGCGGGAAGTGCAACTGGTGAGACTTTGCATAAGAGGACGATAAATCTGACATCGTCCAAGTATCCTTTTAGTGTTGGCGACACATGGTCGAGAGATAATTAATCGATGCTTTTCATTGAAAAGCTATGCTTCGAAGAAAGAGAATTTAATTCTACGATTGCAACGGGGAAACGCATTCCACGATTGCATGACTGTACGCGCATTCCATCTTGAAGAAACGCTATTGTTACACGAGAGTGTATATCTGTGCTGCTGTCACCGCTACGTTTGGAAAGGTATTGTTTTTCTATCGATGTTCTTCAAGATGCTGATACACGAGGGAGGAAATAAAATTGAAGAGAGTGGTATTGGCTTAAATCATTTCAACGAGGTAAGTAAACGAGGTATTAATAGATTAATTGTGTGTCGATAATTACAATAATAACCTAAATAATGCTTTCTTCGTATCGATATATTTGAAAGTTCAAAAATTAATTCTCATTTATATCGATGGATCACAAGTATTTTATTAGGGGTGCGGGAAAGTACTTTCGTTTTTTTACATCAAATTCAAACTAATAAATGTGTAACAAGTTCCTATTTTTAATGTATAATGTAATCATCCTCGCTATAAATAACCCTTTTCCATCTAGTGTTCAAATTTTCAATTGATTTTTATTGATCTTACATTGAAAATTTGAAGACTAGATGGAAAAGGTTTATTGATAACGAGAATGATTACATTATTCGTTGAGAATAAAACTTGTTACAAATTTATTTGTTGAAATTCGTACTACATGGCGTCCTATAACACGGTTTCGCTCCAACACGATAAAAAAATTGCGGAAAACTTTGTACAACACTGTACTCCTATATCATTGGATAACATGATTTTTATTTAAAATATTTAAAAACTAAATTATTTTGATGTAATGATGAGAAGGTATAATGAACCATAATGAGCCTTTACATGAAAATATATAAATAAATAATAATTCAGTCATTTATAACGCTATTCCGATGTTATAGCAAAAAGGGTCATGGAGTTTACGCGTTATCCGCGGCGAGACGTACTGTCTCAGAGATATGGAATTAAAAAAAAAATTTACTTCTTTTATACTGGCTCTGGGTCTCCTATAACACGGTTGCCACGGTTACCGTGTTATAGGAGGGTTACCTGTACATGAAATGTCAGATGAATAAAAATCAATCAATCTTTGAGCAAAATATCTAGAGAAACGACATTACTTTCCCCCTAATATTTTGTCTATTTTATATATCGCTTTAATTGCACCAGAATTCTTTAATATCTACAATATCCAAAATGCACTACTCCCAAAAAACATCATTTAACTAATACATAAAATTTGTCAAAGATTATTTAACACTCAACAACAAAATCATAAGCTTCAAACTACCAGAACCAGCTGCTTCACTAAAATTCGCCAAGATGGAACAAAAATTTCCAATCATACATTTTTATCAGAACATCGATAGCATTTCTTACAGGAAGAATCGATATCTGACACGCTATATTCTTTAAACAGAAATATCATTAACAACGACAAGCATCGAAGCCCGACGCTGTTGGCAAAAAGAGAAAAGCACAATAGGAGAATGTACGATTACGTCATTAATCTAAAATGTATTTTGAAGCTAGATCGGTAGCCTAGAAGGACACGAACATGAAAGACGATGACGAAGCAGAGACCGCCCGCGCCACGTTCAATTTCTTTTCGATCGGAAAGAAAGGTTTGCCCGGATGGAAATAGCATTACGCGGGGGAACGAAGTTGTATCATTGTCCGTGCCGTGCTGCCGGGCACTGTAAATCTCGCGGCCTATAGAACTCGAAGAAATCATTACACTGGGGCGCAGTATATTGCTGCTAATATAACGCAGCACGCCCTTTTAAGCTACGCTTTACACGCACTCACACACCATACTCAAGTTCGTGGCACATACAGGGTGTATTTCGAATTAGTTAGTACTTTTATTCTCGGACTAGATATTTTAACGTTTCTTGCGCACTCGTGGAGGAAAATTTAAGTTCGAAACTTGTTCTTGATATTTATGATTTGAAGGAATGGAATGTTAGAGTGAGGATACGATAATGTTGTTGATATTAATTTTTTCCTGCATTTTGATATTAACTCTTATCGGTCGCTAACTTTCTATATATGATTTCCGCTAGGTTGCGGTTGGTTTCGGTAAATATACGAAAAATTTTTAGTATATATATTTGATGGAAATTATTTATTTCTTGAAGAAGCGTTATAAATAATTTAATTTCGAATTAATTCTTTGTCATTTTTTAATGAATAATATTTTTTGAAACAATATCTAACATAAAGGAATAGCTTTTTCTTGCACATTTCACAGAAGTATAATGTTATTTTTCTTATTCTAATGAAATTTTTTCATTCATTTTTTAGGCCTAATATATTCAAAAGTAACTACAGAAGGCATTTGTATTTTATTGGAGATATTAATTGCTTCGTTGCTGATACTTAATTGATAAGACAATCGCGCCAAATTTTATAGACAGAGAATTTTGACAGAGTTCGACCTGTCGCCTTCCACGTGACATACGACCTCTTCGCCAAAGTACTGTTGTCATGTGAGAGGTGACCCACGACCGTTAAGGGTTAAATTGACATTGTGCAAAGATACGAATATTCTGATATTTTCGGTGGAATTTTTGACAATGAAAATTATGCTGTCTTAAAATCATTAAGAAATTGGTAATTTCATAGGCTTCAGTTTTAGAACATTATTTCAACCGTTATATTTGAAAGTGATAGTAGTCCCTTTCTTCTTGTGTTGAAATGTTTTGGAGTTTGGAGGAAAGGTTTCATGCTGTCACATGTAACGGTTGAGTCATTTGGATGGAATCATGAAGATATCTCATTCTACTTACTTTGCCCCTTGAAATGCAAAAAGTGGACACCTACGTTTAGATAAAACTACCTTAAGGGTACTTTCTCCTAAAATGAACTTATATCACTTTCAAAACTAACGGATCATTTTTCTGTAAAAATTTGTGATGCAAATATTTCATGACATCTAAATCTAGACAATTAGTACATGTAGTTTCCAAGTTACGAAACATGAAATACCAGTTGAGCAGGACATCCTTTACAAATTAAAAATGCTATTTTTTAATTTCTCAAAGTACTTAGTAACAAAATACTACTACAAATTACTAAATTGACCGTTAAATATTTCTTCATCATATGTCAAATTAATTTTTCACAATGATGCATTAATTGGCAAAAATTCCATCGGAAATTATCTTGAAAAGGAAATACAAGAGTTCAAACTGCGCAAGGATTCTCTAAATTTAAATCATCTCATTCCTTGCATCGCAAAATTATCAAAATTAACGACCGCCTCGTGTTACACCCTGTTCACCGAGAACACAGATGCATTAACACGGGTGTGCATGCGTGTGTAAAGATGCATGAAACCACACAAGTGCGAGGATTCTACGTACGCCTTAGGTGTCTACCAAGAGAAAACCATCGAATCGCAGTAAATCAACGCTAATGGCGTCGTGGCTGGATACTGCGAATCGAACGATGGGCTAAGCCCTGTAACTAGGGATCTTCCGCGTTACCGATATATCGATATATCGATAATATTTAGTGCCGGAAGAAGCCATGGTGATTGGTATCACGGAAGGCCGTGAGTCGATGCATTACACACGATATTTGTTAAGTGGTTCTTGTTAACGCGGGAAGAAATGTGAGAGGATTCTTTTGGTGAGGATGTTGAGATACTTTTTTATTCTTTTGTATTTACTTAGGCTTTAAGTGCTATAATATATTTTATGTAGGTGTTTTAAATAGGTTGTGAACCATAAATAAAGGATTCTCTCTGCATGGGTTTGGAAATGTACATCAAGGTTATATGGTGAACGTTGAAGGTCAAACGAGTTAAAATATTAAAGAAGAATTTGATAATTGGGTTTCTTGTAGACGTTGGTGCATTTTATCTGCAAAGTAGATAGTTACTTTCGCAACAATTACAACACTAGTCCGCGATATTGCAAGTTTTGAATTTCTTCTTTGAAATATTACGAAAGATAGTAATTACGGATTATATCTTCAATTTTTTGCAAATAATAACTTGGAAAATAAGTTACAAGCGTTCGAACATAACTTGTGAGATAAAAAGAAAAAGATAGTCCATTGGTCGTTCGATGTTGAGAAACATCGTGCAATTTGCACACGAAGACGGAAAATAATCTCTGAATCAAATGTAACCTACAATTTCGCCCGGTTTCCTCTCGTGTTATGATTAAACGTTACAAATCATCGATATACTCTGTTTATACGCACAAATAGCGTACGCCTATGCAACACTGTAACTTGTGCTAGCAAATACGACGATGTAGATAATTTCTTCGTTAGAAGTTGAACGAGTTAAAAAATGTTAAGCTGGAATTAACATAATTGCAGAGGCTTGAAGGAATGCAATTATTTCTTAATAACTACGACATGTCAGCTTCACTTACGTTACCAGCAGATACCACAGAAGACATTTAACATAACGTTTAGCACTTTATGGAATAATTTCCGTCTACTTCTATCTGCGATAGATGAAAATTATAATACTAGAATCTGTCGTGGCAATTTAAGTTTATGTTAACCCCTTGCTGTACAATAACGAGTGCTACTCGTGACGCAATAAACGGAATAATCAATTTTGAAGTGCTTCTAAAATTATTAAATTGTAAATGTCAGTGAGTCCTGATAGAATAAAATTAATATTATGAGATTCAATATTACGTTAGATCATGTACTATATCCGAAATTAGGGGCGAAATTGTTATTTCAGTAATTAATTCAGATTCATTGCACATTTAGTGACAAAAGAAATGGCACGGCAAAGGGCTAACGAGCTGCTGCTTTATAATTATAATCATAGAATAAAAATTACGGATGTTTTTATGAGGTATTATGAAACTTATAGAAGCGGAATTGTTTATTATTTAATTTTTTATAGGATGAAGGAAGGAGAACAATAGAAATGCGTAAAGAGAATTTTGGGATTCGTTGCGGCAGGGTTGGGGTTTCTATGCGGCATGTGCTTTGGCTTTTAAAATGCAATGCCCTTGGAAATCCTAAAAATGTCCAACGCTTGTCATCGAGAATATACCTCACTGATTCTATTGACTAATTTCGTAGATGAAATTAATACTAAATAACAGCTAAATTAAATAATATAATATACGAAGTTCTTAAAATTATTAGTATAGAGTTTAAGCTATTTTGATTATTAAATTAGTTAGCGATTCAAGGAAGAGGTAATAATATTCTGTAGTATCTGAGAAAATGGAAATTATAGTGTTTGCAAGTACGTTAGACTCTTGTATAACGCAAGTTATTATTTTTTGACATTTTTAGGGTAGAACTGTTATGGTTATTCTGTGGTTCATTTTGCGCAGGATGCAATTTTAACTGGGCCTCGAAATACTCGAGATATTAATTTCGGGATTATAATTGAGGATAATTTCGGATTGTTAACTGTGGCGAAAATTCGTTTGAATTTTGAGTCACGAAAATCGAGAGATGAGCATAAATCTATCTTAACACTTTACCGACCGATACTTTTTAAAAATCCTATCCACTTCTGATCTGTCACTTGGACGCAAATATTTCCCTGATACCGATACATCTTTGGAAATGACAAATTCTCGTCACTGAGTCTTCGGCACGGTAAACCGCAATGATAAATATTTATTTATTAATGGCCCTGGCAACCGATTAATAAATTAAAAGTCCAAAAGCGTTGGGACCGAAAAGCCTACTAACACTTTACCGACCGGTAGCTGATTAATCGGCTTTTCGGGCCCAACACTTTTGGACTTTTAACTTATTAATTGGTTGCTATGGCAATTAATAAATTATTCTTTTTCATTGCGGTTAACTGTGCCAAGGAATCAGTGAAGAAACTTTGCAATTTTCGAAGAGATATCAGTATCAGGGAAATATTTGCGTGCACGTGATCGATCAGAAGTGGGCAGGATGTTAAAAAATACCGGTCGGTAAAGTGTTAATAGGCTACCGGTCGGTAAAGTGTTAAATTATTTACACCCTTTAGTTAATCGTTTTATTTCGGCGTGGCCTCAAAATATTCCAAACATCTTGAAACTTACGAATATATTTTAGATTTCGTCAAAATTACAATTTAAATAATCAGTTTTATGCATGACGAGTATACTCGTCAAACACAGCTAACTGGTTAAACAGCTCAGGAAGACGTAACGAAACTGTTAGACAAGAATCGACAAGTTTATTCTACGAGTTACGATTTGACCTTTCTAAGGAAGCCCGTCCGCGATCATAACAACGGATAGATCGATCGGATGATCCACTGCGTAACGATATTACGCGTTTTCCAGAAACATTAACCCTTTGCACTCCGAATTAATTTACTAACTTTTCGTCAGATAAGCAAATATACTGTTGGAAAATTCTCTACTGTTTATTATTAATTTCTACTTAATATTACGAAGAATCACAGGTACCGTGGGATATTTATGTAAAGACATAAAACTATTATTAATTTTGAAAAGGTGATAATTAATAGATGACATCTTAAGTACCTTAGAAAGCTGCGTCGAGTGTAGCTCGACACAGGAGTGCAAAGGGTTAATACTGTTCGGTGTGTCATGCGTAACAATACAGTAAATAATATACGGAAATTCTTCTGAAGGTGAAGGGTATTCTAAGCTGACTGTTTCGTTTTGAAAATTTCAAACCTATATTCCTAGAAAGCCTCTCGTTTTAGAGGACAATTTGTCCTGCAATCACTTCTAGTATTAAAACGAGTTTCTAAAACTGGAATGTGTATATTGCAGTAGAGATGTTATGCCAGCTTTTTTTATAACAAGGGCTATATAAAGGAGCTGGGAATTTCCTGTTTATTATCATATTGTAACGGTACATCATAATTAAACAACTCAAATATTATAAGATAATGTCTCTATTTTAACGGATCCAAAATTCTTGCTCAAAGACAACTCTATTCTCAATATTAAATCAATATATAAACATTTGCAATTCGTTGTTATCATTCTCATAATTGATACGAAATATAGGAGAGACAATTTCGTTACAATAATTCATAACAATATATTAATAGATCTAGATAATTATATTCGAGTTAATCCAATAATTACATAAATTCATATTCAACCTCAAAGATATTTTCTTTATGATTATGTACTTCTATAAACTGGAGGGGAGTAATAATGCTTTATCGATAAAACCATAACTAGTTATACCCATGTTTACCGATTTCTTTTGTTTAAATGATACATGAGCCATTTATTTTTAAAACATTATAAATCACTGCTTCAAAAAAATCGATTTAATGATAATATCAATCACAGTTTCACAACGTCTCTTTACTTTAATACAATTTGTAATTAATACGATGAAAGTAACATGAACTTTATCCAAGGAAAATTTTGCTTATAATGAAATATGGCGATTTTACAATAATTAAACAAAATCATTGATAACAAGGAAATTATAAACATTCAAGATATTTGGTAAAAGTAATTCTTCTCGAAAATTGGCACGTTAAAAAGCAAACCTTTAAATAGCTCCGAGTGACTTATGCCACTTTCAAAATAAACAAAACAAACAGATATCATCAGTTCATACACGGCAACCTGTTGTCACGTTATACAAGAGTCTATTGTGATCGTTTCGTTCGTAGCATTCGAAACGAATTCCACAAGAAGCAAAACAATGTCAACTGACTTACCGTCTTGGAGTCTTTGTGCAGCAATCGTAATCGTGGAAATCGAACGGTGCTTCTACGAAGTGGCGTTGTGTCGATATCTTCGCCGTCATTCCGCTCGTGGTTTCGAGAATGCAGAATAAACCGTTGCATCTTGCACGATATGTACTCCAATATGTCACACTTATAATGCACAATCCGCGTATACGCTATTACGAACCGAATAATTATATTTAGAGAAAGAACGAGTCTCCAAATCTTCGTGTTCTATGACTTTTTCTTCGTTTACTAAAATATCAAGTTCCAATTGCCACCGTTTACGGTCGAAATGAGAGAAAGAATCGAAGAAACGATTGGCATGCATTCGCGAAGATATACGACGAATATTCGAATATAATATATCTTCCTTTGGGTTGCCACACGAACGAGAGAAGTTAATTACGTAAAATAATGTGAAGATGTATCAACGAAAACGTTTGAGGAATGTTTGTCTTTACCGAAATCATGAATCTCATTTAATTGGTTAGAGTAATGGTGGTTAAGTAACAATGCGTAGCGTGCTTACGTTTATCTTCGTGTTATTATAGGATCACACTTTAGAATTTGATTACACATTGTTAATGTCACTCTATATACAGTGTGTAATACGTATGTTACAATGAGTGAATGTATTTTGCACTAAAACGTTAGGATTTTGTATGAAAAGTGACGAAAATGAAAATGCGCGACGATGTTGATCAAACCGCGTTCGCGGTACTACTGCGGGGCGCCACTTGTCTGTCGGGAATTTGGCTCCGAGGTGACGCGGGTGGTAGGTTCAAAATGTAAACAGTGCTTCACGGTCAACGTCCTTAGAAATCAAGCTTATAGAGTTACGAGGAACGTTAAATTTAAAGAGAATATTATTCTATACGAAGCCAGAAATATTTATTAAATATATTTTTGCAATTGAGATATTTTTTCAGCATAATATATTATAATGTATGACTTTTATTATATTCTATTATATATGTTTGCTTTCTACAATGTTTTAATTTCATTAAAAATAGTATTATATAATTGATAATATAGAACACATTATAATGTAATTGACTATATTAACAATTTCCTATCCGATGGGATTATATTTCTTAGAGTCGGAAAACTAAGAACTTGATATGTGATAATCATGAAATGTGGACTGTAAAATTATCTTGATGGCATAAATATTTAGTTTTAATATTTTTTTAATTTCGTTACTTTGAAAACTGTGTCAAAGCGAAATCGTGGAAATAAAATATGGTGAGATTGGGAAAAGGTGTGCTTTTATAATTAAAAGATTCTTTTTCCTTGCTTCCTTGTCAATTTATATTTGTTTAAGTATGTTCTCGAGATTTTTACTGTATTAAATACTTGATAGCTGAATAGACGAGATTATATGTGTGAAATGTAATTTAAAATACAAAAAAATATAATGTGACCACTTCTGAAAAAGTGCTGAAAATTCTATCGGCTTAAAAACGTCAAGTTGAAGTTGCAAAAGATTGACTTAGATCACAAAAAATAAATGATTCGACCGTGTAAAAATGTTATCGATACCAACTGACATAAAGACTCTTGAGGTTTGAATCCCTGTGCCGTGATTATGCTATATTTTTGCTAGATTTCCGTTCATCAAAGGAACTGTTGTATTAATGAATTTCAGCCGATCAATAAATTGAATCTTGAAGTATCTAAGGAGAGTATCGTCGCGTGTTAGAACTCATTTCATAGTCCTCTCAGTCCCGATAATTAAATAGCACAGTCATTGGATACGCAATAATTGACGGAACTCGGCGTGGACAGGAAGATAGATGGATCTTCTGGAAGCGAATAATACGATAGAATCTCAACTTATTACACTGGATATTATACTCTTTTATTGTATCAATCTGTCGATTGTCGTGGATAACAGTGGATCGTTCTAAATCTGTGAAAAATATCTCTCTAAACTCAAATTTCCATATCGTCACATATGGTAGCGTGAAACACCTAGTATACAGTATTTCATGCATTTCCGCTTTTTCATTAACTATCAATTTAATTACAGCACAATACGTTCATAAGTTCCCTACAATTATCCTTGACAGTTTGAATCAAACTTATTATCGATCAGAAGAATGAAAAAATAATAAAAGTCTAACGAAAAGACGCAGTAATCACAAAAAATTATAACTTCAAAAACATAAAAAAGCAATATTTGCAAGGTTCGTTAAAAAATTTTTAACAGAAATATTCCTTCATCGCTTGTACACACTGGGTGTTTCAACAGTAGTTGTCAAGGCTATAGAGATTTGTATAAAAAAAACAAATTGTGCCTTTGCGACTGAATTTGAGCTGAGTAAATCAAGCTTTCAAGTCTCCGTACTTTCGGAAAGAAAAGCTCGAGATATCTTTACTAATTGTTGCCAGGCGATGCACTTCTGAAACTGTCAAACCAGCCAATTCATTATATTTGAAAAATTTGGTTACATAAATAAACAATATTGTTCAATTCCATTTACAATTGTAAGATTAATTCTACCAGCAACGAGAGCAATTATTTCCACTTCACTGGCCAAGAAGTACAACGGCCGCTGCGTATAATCAAAACAAACTCGACGGAACTCGGTGACTGTAACCTACAGGTATCCTTTCCACGAATTTTAACAATAAATCATTTTGATGCTCGCCTCACCTCGTTATCAGTTCCCCTCTGACCGCCAACGAGCAATCAGTGCTCCGTGGTCGGGTTCAACTATTTCTACCTATTAGTGCGTGTAGAATACTTTCTCGTTTCGGAGCGGAGGTCTCGAATCACCACATACCTTGGTCCACGTCCTCACAGGGGTATCAACCCTTAGTTGACATCTACTCTCAGCCATCAAAGAGGTTTCTGAGCTATATAGAATTTTTACTAAGACTTTAGTGGATTTGAGGTAAGTGCGATTTTTCTCTTAATGACACACAACCACAAAGGGTTAAATATCCTAAACCGTAAGAAAAAAAAGATGGGACATGATATCCCTTCGATGCCAATTTCTCTCAAGGCTGCCCCTGGGGCAGTGATGGCGAACCTTTTTTGGAAGTGGGTCAAATTTTGCTCATTATTTTTTTTAGTACTAGCGTGGGTCACTTTTTTTGCTTGTCAGTTAGCCAATGCCTACTAGGAAACATTCTTTTATAAATTCGACATTATAGATATTATAGATTCGATATATAGATTTGACCCGCGAGTCATTGGTTCGCCACCACTGCCCTGGAGAGAAGAAGGTAAACACTTGAGCTTTTCTTATTATTTATTTCAATGACCCAGTCCTCGATTTTCTAATTTCGTGTAGCGCGTGAAAATATCTCTGTTGTTTCTTTTCGAAAAATCGTGAGACCTGCAAGCCTGATTTATACAGCTAAATTCAATCGCAAGGTGACAATTAAAAGTTAATTTGCATGAGATCGGTTCGTTTTTGCTCCATGCTTCGTCTCAGATATTTTATCTGTTTAACAAGCCGAATGCGATAATTTAATAAAAAAATGTGTTATCCTTTCGTGAATTTTGCGATTTTTTTTCACAAATCAGCCAAGGGTGTAGAACAACCCCTGAAATCCATGGCAACTACTTTTCAAACACCCTGTACAAAGTTAGCGTTTCACTGTTTCATCTTAAGTGCAAAGTGTTTCTATCTTCTAAGGAGATTAGGAATAAAAAAAATGCATTCCATGAGTTCTCGTTTCAACAATCAAATGATTAACGATACAATAAAATTTCGTCGATTTTTGTTCAGCACCACGTCGACTTTTCGCTATGACACCTCCCTCGATACTTTGAATCTTCGTATTTCGTCTAATCCCAGATATTTGCCTCTGCGAATGCCTTCTCTTGCGCGGTTCCTTGAATAGCTTCGACGTTTCCGTGCTCTTTTCGCTTTCGTCGTTTTTTCCCTGCGCACATAATAACAAATCGGTTTATGCGCGGCGACATAACCCTTCGCATTTTATTAGTTGAATTTACAACGCCGAAACCGTTTTCTTCGTCCAATTAACGTATTACAAACGAGCCGTAAATCGTGATATTATACGATAGTAACGAATATAAATATAAAGGCAATTTTAAGCGCTTCCACGCGAAAACAAGATTTCAGCGTGTCGAATTTAAGTCGTATGGAAATTAGTTTTTTGTTTGTATTTAATGGCATAGGTAATTTAATGCAAAAGTATGCCATTTACGAATGTAAAATAAAAAGTTTACTGTACTTAAGAGGACTCGAATGGCGGACTCCTTTTTTTTTATTCAGACGCATTATGTTGATTGCGATATGTGGTAAAAGGAGAGATAAGAATTAATTGCGAAATGATGTCGATCTTGTACATTTATTTTGTGCGAATTTCACTTAGATTACTTTATGAAAGATTTTTCACATCGCAAAAACTTTAAAATGCACATTGTAAGAGACGAAACAGTTTGTAAAAGAAAAAAGTTGTAATTCATGAATAAACTCCAAGTGTTAAGGTGCACAACCTTTTTGTAGTCGTAACTCGTGTAATGGTTTATAAAAAATTGTTCAATAACACTTCGTTAAAATTACAAGAGTGTTTACACACGTAAAATTAATAATTTTGTTCAGACTATCGAAATTCGAAAGAAATATTAAAATAACTTAATATTACATGAAAAACAAAATGCCAATTAAAAATTCAGATCTACAAAGCTTGATGCTTTGTTAATCTTATTGCTATGTTCGTGTTAACATAATTATGTAAGTTCGATATTTTTGGATTTTTATTGTAAAATGTTATTGTTACATCAGTCTCCTTGCATGCAATGCATATACATACGTGTGTATAACATTTGTAATACTGTCAAACAAAATGTAATTATCATTTCATAAAAATGATCTTTCCATGAAATATTCGTTTGTTTCATCACATTTCAAAATGAACTGATATCCGTGGAAAAAATGAATGTTTATAGATAACGAGATGTTGTGAAATTCGAAGTGGAATATAAAATTATTTCGTAAATAACACCTCCCTAAACTTTTGATGCCGGAACAGCCTTCGTTAAGTATAATTTTTATTTTTATGCTAATTGAAGAATGCAGAGTAGGATATTCTCCATAGTACACATTGCAAAGTAGTTGCAAAAAATCCTTCCTTTACTAAAGTCCCTTATTTAAAATGTGTTACATACAATAATGAATATAAAATCCGAGTCGATCGCTTTGGTAATCACAATACTCTACATTTACAATATATGTAAATTCTTTCACGAATTTTCACGAATCACGAAATTTTCAACGATCGATCGAGATTAAGCTAAATAATATAATGAAAAACACAAAATAGCAAACCATACAAATGAAACGTACTAATAGAAAATAAATATTTAGCAATACCACCCTCAAGCATGTATAAAAATGATTTTTAAATAATTCATTCGTTGAATCAACATAAAAATATTATGGAATTACCCGTAAAGTAAATAATCCATAGAAAATGCAACGTTAAACAATATTACGTATCGAAGATATAAAACCAATTGATTTCCAATATCAACAAACGTCAATCGGAATATTCAATTTGTATCTTACAATAGAGTACAAGAAATCGTACATACAAATTTCAATATCTCCTCCCACATATTACGTAAAAAAGTAAGAAAACTATGACGATTTTTAAAAATATGACAAAGATATTTCTCCGATTGTAACTACGTTCCGCGTCCAACGGTAAACCAAGAGTTTCATACATTTTATCCTGCATCGCGTAAACGCGCGGTTTAATTTCTCTGTCGAAAGGACAATTATCAACATACGAGGAACTCCTTTGCGTACCAGGATATCGTACTCTCGGATAAATAACTTTCTCCTCATTCTCGTTTACCTGACTGGACGATACGATTTTCGCACATTCTGCATAACGTACATTTTTATCCGTACTTTTTATCAAACCCTCAGTAGAAGAGTATTCCACCTCTTCGTTCTCGGTTATCTGACTCGTCGATGGTATTTTCGCGTATTCTGTATAACGTATACTATTATCAGTACTTATTATCAAATTCCGATCAGACGAGTATTCCACATCATTGATATTACCAATATTCGAAAATCTCGTCTGCGAAGTTTTACAAACGTCTTTGACCTTCTCGGTCTTACTCATATTATTTTCCGTATGACGACGTAATATTGTATATTTCGGTAC
Source organism: Cerceris rybyensis (assembly GCA_910591515.1). Lineage (NCBI taxonomy): Eukaryota > Metazoa > Arthropoda > Insecta > Hymenoptera > Crabronidae > Cerceris > Cerceris rybyensis. The sequence continues at coordinate 17,391,646 of OU342790.1, forward strand.
GAAATTCTTCTTTTGACCATTTGGGAAATCCGTCGACATATTAAGACCACTTTTCAGTCTATTCTCATGGGCCACCTCGACTTCCATAGAGACCGACTTGATGACCTTGCGATTGCCTCCATGGGTCCTCGAGGTGGCTCTCGATCGCTCGTGGGGATAAGAGGAAGGGATGACGGACACTGACGATAATTTGGGGTCATTACCTGTGGCCAATTTCCAGCCCTGGTCGTCCTGCCTTGTCTTCACACCGTTTGTCGACGGAGAACTTTCCTCCTTGGATTCCGAGTTGCTGAAAAGAAAAGAAAATACCACACTCTTACGGAACGATGTAACGATGTGTTTTTTTTTTCTTCTTAGTTTCTTCTTTTGTACTTTTCGACTATTATTGCGGGCCTCATTTTATCAAAGATTGAAAGATTTAGGTAGTGTCTAAACCACTGACGAAACTTTCTTCCGAAGATTGCTACTAGTTGCGGTAATTCGAGTAAGTTGAAGTTATCCAACTTGGAAATAATCTGACCCTCGACCATGCAGTAAGTTACGTACGATTGCAATCGATGCGTTATCGTGGGATGCCAATGTAATGTTATTCGTTGGCGATATTTCAAATTTTTCCTACCAACGTCGTTAAATTTCCAAGCGAAACAGATACTCCGGGAGATAAATCGACGCGTGTCTGTTTGTATTTACCTACGCTTTTACTTTGTTGTATTATAAGCGCGTTGACCTTTTCTGCCGTGCATGTACGCACGACAACGGGAATTAATCAAGTGCACGTGGATATTGGCCAAAGTTTGTTGATTAAAAAAGCACGTACATGCTGGAACGTAGGTATTTCACGAAGGTGCACAAAGAGGGGGAAAAAAAAGAGATCAATTGCCTCTAGTTGTACACTATCGATTGGGAAAAAAATAAGAGGAATTTATTCGGTGCACGTGTTGAAGCTCGCCACGGAAATGTTGCCGGCCGTAATCACAACTTATGAATATGCAGCATCACGTGCGTATCTACAGAATGCACGTGTGTAACATCGTCGTTAAGTATGGCTGATCGGTGCAAGGATGCCAGATACCCTGTCAATGGAGGATTTTCCTCCAATACCTCCCATTCGTGAATACCACGTCAGGGACTTGAATAAGCAAGATTAACAAAACGATTGGAGCTTTTTTATTTCTATCGTTAATAGAAATAGTAGTCTCTATAGTGAGTTAAAATTCGATTGTTAGAATGATCGTTGCAATTCTGTGCTGGCGATCATGAAAGTGGATTAAATGAAAATTGACCGCATCACTTATCTAGTTAGCTGTGTTTGATGAGTATACCCGTCATAAAAAGAGCTGTACCTTGTGTATTGACGAGCACACTCGTCATGCGTAAAAGTTAGCGAGTACTAATTATTTAAATTGTCATTTGGATGAAAAGTAAAATATATTCGTTTTCAAGATGTTTGGAATATTTTGAGGCCAGGCCAAAATAAAAGGAATAACTAAAAAGTATAAATAATTTGAGATAGATTTATGCTCATCTCTCAATTTTCGTGACCTACGTGGGTTAACACTCTTAAAAAAAAGTCGCCACAGTTAACTGATGAATTTGTGTTGGAGAACGCTGCATATCGAGATTTTTTGAACAGATTATAGAAAAAAGAAAATGGGATTTACATTGGATTTAAAGTTTAGCGAGTTTCTCTACGTGCTATCCGAATTAATTCCACCTTTACAAATCTATATATGATTTAATTCTGGTTAATTGAAACATGAACTTTAAGATTGAATTTTTCGATAGATTTATCGAAGCGATATGCAACATTCTCTTGTTGGATTTTTCAAAGATAAGGGGAGAATAATCCTTTGTTCAGTTGTCTATCGGTCTATGGTTTATGAAAAGGACCGATTAGGTTTAACGACAGCTAATATTCCAACTAACATTCCTAAGCCGCCAGATTACTTTGTCAATGACGAGATACAAATGTCCCCATCCTTCAAACGAGTCTTGAAGCTTTTTCTCCGAGCAATTGCGATCTCGTGTGCATTGTCACGGCACTGGCATCAACCCCCATAAGATACATGGGTCAGCCTCGCCGGCAACATGGTATTAATGAGGCGCCCACGTGCCGACCAATTACTACGCTCGTAACTCTCGTCATTCCATGGAATGGCAACTGCATCATAACTGCAAACGCACCGAACGATTCCTGCATTTATTGCACCTCGAGGAACCTTGAACTTTGCAACGGATATGTATCTCGTGTCTCTTGCAAACTTCCGCAAAGCCATTGAATACCAAGGAATTCAAAGGAAAATGTGAACGAATTATTTATGATACGAGATGGCTTCAAATTACGATACATTTATGGTCATGCGTTAGTGAAATTTATTCATTAATTAATGCAAACGAATACCTTGGAAATAATTCTTGTTTGTTTTGACGAAGGAGTCATTCTTTCTTAAAACTAGATTTACGACCGCTAAATCTGGTGTATTTATATATATTAAATAAGTAAGTTAACGCTAGAATTACCAAACTAGTGAAAATGACTGGTATACAATTTTTTCCAAAAATTCTCCAAGTTTATATAAGAGTCATAGAATAAATATTCTACGTTTATATCAATGATCATAAATCACCCAATCGTTCAAATTTTCCGCCGCTTGATTCACCCTTTTTCAAAGTACTTAATTAATTTATTAAATATGTTAGATTTGACGCCGGTAGTTCTAGTGTTAAGTAATTTGTTTTTTATAAGAAGCACATGAAATATCTGCTGTACTCTTGCTCTAGAAATTTGAGAAATATTTTAAAAAATTTGAAAACCCGTCAATTTGACTGCTGCCGTAGACTTGGTGTTAACACTTTGCGCTCCAATTAGCTCTACTCCAACTACCAGCTCTACTGGCAACATTTTATCTTCTAATTGGTACTAACTAAGAAAAATGATATAATAATATAATAATATGTATTTTTTTCAAAGTATTGTGATTACAAAATATTGCCTAAAAGTCCGTGGAGTAGACTACAAACAGGCGCAAAAAATGTAAGGAAAGCAAAGGGTTAATTATGAATCAAACGATATCTTTAAATTACAAAACTGTAGGATGGAATTGTAACAAAATAATTAATTGAAAATCATCGCAATCATCTCTCCATTTAATCACAAACGTGGCAAAATATTAATTTGTGTCCACTTTGTAGTATTTTTTAAAGAACAACTCTATCAGAATCAAGTATAGATCATTTTTATATGTATAATTAAGGAATGACCAATATCAATAACCTGTTTTCCAGCGATTAATATACAGACACGAGAAACTTCTACTACGCAGCGTAATGGAACATAATGAGAGGGATATCAAAATTTATTAGACGACCACGTATATGATATGATACGTAATTAATGTTAGTTTCATTACAGAAAAATACAAAGTGTCAGTAGACCTATAAAAGTCACCGTTATCGCTGTAATCTTTTCGAGAAACTTTTATCGTATCTCACTCCCTCTGTTCATAATTAACGCTTCACAGGTGGTACACATAAACTCGTGTCGCTCTTAACAATAATCGTTTCAGTTAAACGAATAACAATCTTCTTAATGGATGCAATAAAAATCACTGGAATCGCTCGTCTACCCATATCACATTTATTCATAGAATCGTATAAATCAGCTATAACGAAGTCCTAATTCAACCCGACATGCGTCTAATAGGAGTATAATAATCTTTTAAACCGGTGAATGCAAAACGTTATAAATAACAATTAATAAGTGAACTGTTTGTTATCTGTTTCATGAGTTCAGAAGGTGGTAAGTACTCTAGGCACCTAGGATTTCATGTTAATGCACCACCTAGTGATATTAATAGCTTCATTCATGGCCAGAGTGATCCGCATCGTAAATCGTCATTACTTAGAGCGAATAATTCCGATTTGTAGACAGTACGTCGGAATCGACGTACTTTATTTACTCACTTAAATATGCAAAGCGACTGGTATCCTCGTCATTGGTATTTCTATACATCGAAGGATATTCAATTCTACTTCGTTCAAAGAAATCTAATTCCACGTCAGCTTTCATATCGGAGGTAATAAAATACTTTTTCCCTTATTCTCATTGTGAACGCACAATAACCAAAAACTCTAGAGTAAATACCATGAAAAGTTTCAATAAGAGATCTATATCTATATCTATTCTTTATTACACAGTTTCTCGTAAATCATTGTATGCATTAAACTAATGGTATCGTAGCCTAAACAACAAACTAAACGTATGAAAATAACATTGAATAATCTTATTAAAAATATTCCAAAACTATAAAAAATAACAAACACGTTAATTAATAAAAACTCTAAATACTCCAACTCGTCTACTCAAAAATTCTCGAACTCTCCTCTCAAAATTATATTCTCCACTGTTCTCAACTCTGTCTATGGCTCAACTGACTCTCCAAAAAATTCACGCTCGCATCCACCCTCGATATTTTTCCAGAGTATGCATTCTTCGTCTTTCTCACAGCATTCTTCCTCTCTCATTTTCTCCTTACCCAAAGACTAACCATTCACGCCAGCTCTGGTATTCAAAATCCATCCCCACTCACTAATTACAAACTATTCCCTAACTCTAAAAAAATTTCAATACTACCCCAACTATACCATAAACCAGAACAAAACATCATCAACCAAAAAACCAGCTCTACTACTAAAACAATTGTTAAAGTAAAGCCAATCCAACATGCCCCCCAGACAAAACGAAAAATCAAATGGGTCGTAACTCGCAACCGGACTATGTTGGTGCACTTATTTAACGATGGCATCGGAACGAGTAACGTACGTGTAACGATATTAAAACCCGACAAAAGCTCGAGTCGGGATAGAACCTGAGGATAGAAAATGACGGCGGGCGCGGCACGCGAACTATCGCCGATAAATCAGTTCTACCGCGATGTTTCCGCGTGACACGCGAAAGCTTCGAGGAGGAAAGTAGCTTCGTGCACATACGGGAGGAAAAGAGGCGCGAGTTCGGATAAAAGTCACAGTGCGACACAGAAGCAGTCCGCGATGGTGTTGGGCGTGCGTTTGCGGAGTGATGCATTGGTACCGGCGAGTGATATATGCTTATGGGCCATGCGGGGTACCGGACACGCACACGCTAACCCACGTAAGAGCTACACGCGTGCGTCCGGGTACACGGTGTTCATTATGTACTTCTCGCAATTCATAGAGCAAGGGAAAGGGATTAAATGGGAGTTTTCCGGGCGTAACGAGGCAGGAACCGCGCCACAAGTTGGACTTTTCCAATCGATATGATTTAAAAGCAAAAGCGGACGGGCAATTCGTGGAAACGTATCAATGGAGGCATTAGCCTCAAATTGTAATTTATGCGGCTGTTACCATTGAATTTGATCGTTGTAAATTACCCGCTGTGCTTGCCGGACTTATTTATAGAGCACAAATAAGCGCCGCGTTAATACTGTACAATCAGTCGATACAATTGCACGTCCAATGAGAGTGTGTTCGATGCAGTCACTGTCGATGAATGTAACTCGGGTGTAGAGATAAGATGGACAATTATAGAGTCTAATTATCTTAGTTTTATATAATATTAGGTTGGTGCATATGAAATGTCGGATTTTCTTTACATGTGAACATTTGTCTCCCTGTTTTCATTATGCTTTTGCTTTTGGTATAACCACGTTTATAGTCGTATTGTCCATTGCTAGAGACACATTTCAGCAAAGAAGATTTTCTCAAAAGCGTTCCCTTTTGTTAATTGTTTTGAATTTTATACCGATATAAATTCAATCGATATTCGTGTAATTTTTTACATGAGTATAAATTTGTTAATAATGCTGCAAAAATTGTCATTTTTCGATCGCATTATTACTTGGGATGGAAAGTGAGTTCTTTACAATAGGAAAAGGTTTTCTTGGTGGCTCGATAAGAATCAGGCTTGTGCTCATACTCTAAGGTGATCGCTTCGTCCAGGGAAAATTTTAACAACAATTTGGTGGAATGTGCGTGGAGTAATTTGCTACTCTTTTCTTCGAATTAGGGAGGCAATTACAGCCGAAAAGTACTGCCACAATAAATTGATGAAATGCACGAAAAATTGAAAATTATACTCCTATCACTTGCTAATCAGCATGGCCCAATATTTCTCCACGCCAACGCTCGGCCGCATGCGTCGTACAAAATAATGTTGAAATGAAATGAATTAAAAAATATGAAATTTTGCAACACGCAGCTTATTCACCGGATCCATCGTGAATCGACATTCATTTATTTAAACATTTAAAACAGTTTTTACGGTCTAAACAGTATGAAAATGAAGACTGTCTGAAAAATTCCATATCAGAGTTTATTCATTCTAAAGATCAGAATTTCTTTAAAACAGGTATCTATGCATTAAAATCTCGCTGGGAAAAGTGTATTGAATCAAATCAACCATATTTTGATGAAATAAACAGCTTTTGAAAAAAGATATACAGTTTTAAATATTCACTTAAAAATCCGACATTTCATACGCACCAACCTAATAATACGAGTAGGTAGACTGTATACTCGATAAAACAATAACTGTTGGCGAGGTTCGGTTAAATATACAAAGAACTATAGTTACATGTAGGAATTGTAAGGATATAGAGAAATAATTATTGTGAAAAATAATACGGGCTTATGTGATGACTAGACTGCGGATGTTTATGCAAATTTCGAGTTTCACAAATGCAGGTGAGACAGAAAAACCTATCTAGGGATTTATTGCACTCAATAAATATTACAACAAATACCATACTTTGGATATTTTAGATATATTTTTATATTATGTTCTTTTTGTATATTTTAGCCGTATTTAATTTGTCATAAATGCATAAAAATCCGCAGTATAGTGATGACAAATGTGTCTTTGCTAGAGCAATTTTAAAGTGATACGATAAGTTGTCCTCACGTCAAATCAAGAGTCCTTCCTCAGTGGCTGTCCACGTGTACGTCCTAACTGATTCATACCTTCGCATTTGCATTGCGGACGCGTCTCCGTTCAACACACGACACGTTATTCCAGGCGTGTTGCATTATTCTAATCAAGACCCTAATACCGACGCGCTTTTGCTTTTATTCGCACGTGGGCAATGCGGCTCGTTTGTACCCGTAATGAGCGCGATTGGGCTCACCTATGTGTCGCGCGGACCGCTTCCACTGAAGGCTATAAACTACCCTCTAGCACGAACAAATTTGCGCTAACAGATATATGTAACCCATAAGAAAATTAGTCCTGTAACTCTAAAATATACCCCTTCGTACATTTCAGACTCCTATTAAATCCAAAGTTCTTTTATAGTAATATTCAACGAATAATGTTTATTCCTTCCATCAGTCACGACTTCGCTAAATGAATGCAAAATATTTTTTAATAACAACCCGCCAATTCAGATCCACCATAATCGATTCACCCAAAGATTCTCCCATTCCATCAGTAACCACCTCGGACTCACCAAAGACCCACCAAGTGGAAGCCGGTATTTCGCGCGCCAAAAAAAAATACGTAACGAAAGAATAAAAGGGTAAAGAAGAAGAAGGAAGAGAAAGGGAGAGAGGGCAAGCCACGCGTGTAAGAAGCATCACGGACATTAATTCAGAACGAGCAGTACGGGCCTATGCAAATCCCTCGTGTACAGGAAATCTTAGGAAGCCGCCTAGGGTAAAGGACTTCTCCCCTTTAGGTCTATCTTCCTAGCTTTTTTCTTCTTCGGCGCTTGAAATTATTATCGTACGCGGCTTGCTCTTTGGTCGTCGATAAAGCGTTACTCTTCCCTCTTTCCTGGCATTCCTCCTGCCCGGGTTACCTATGCTCGAAGCTCGTACCAGGAACCTGGCACCCTGCAGCACCAACTTCCTCTCCGGCGTGTCCGAGTCGGAGATAAGTTATAGCTAAGGAGGACCACGCGATTTGCCGCTCTCGTTGCATCAGTATACCGTGCAAAGAGTAATCGAGAGGACGGCTCCCCTGCAGGCGCTCTCGATAAGCACGGAAATTAATCGAAGGGAATTACGGCTATCGAGCAGTCGAGTAAAATGTGCGCCGAAGGTACGGTATATTCGTCTTGTATGGAGAGGGATAAGACGAAGTAAACACGAAAATGATTCTTGGAGAATTATGGTGGAAAATCGTGTGGATGTGTAGAGGATATGGGTGATGGTTTTGTTTAATTGGTTAGCAATGTTTTGGATTCGTTTGCTATGATCATTTGACCAAGAATCTACAATTTTGGGTGGGTTTCGAACAACGGAGGGTGGAGTATAACCCGACGACTGAAAGATGACTAGAGATCGGCAGAGTTCCAATCATTTCGTTTTTGGCATTCCGAAACCTATAGCTCGCCAACGGAATGAAGTCACTTGGCTTGAGAGGTATGGGAGATTGTTCTCGCACTTCCTATTCCCATCATATTGGTCCTTGAAACTTCAGCTCGACGAATGATAACCGTAAATTAAATACTTGTTTCGTCGTTAAGTGCTTGTTCGATCAATCACGCATTTTCATCGAAAATACGTGAGGACGAGGGGAACGTATCAAATGACTTCATTTGGTGGACCAATAATAATCTCCTGAAGCAAACACTTTGCATAATCGTTTACTTCAGGAGACTAAGTTTAGTGATTCCGAAGACGCAATGGCTCCCTAGCCATCTTTCAGTTGTCGGATCATATATGTGGAAAAAATTCTAAAGATGATGAAGAAATTTGAATTTGGTTCCAGCAATAACGGTTTCATTTTTATCATTTCTTACGATGATACATCGGAATATAATGGTAGCTCTTTAAAATCTGTGGTAATTAATAATAAACGGGGGGGTGATCATTACGAGCGATGAGACCCAAACAAGTTACTAAGGAGTTGTATAGTATTTTGTATGAAATTGCTATTATTAAATGTAATGTTTATTATTAAGAAGGTGAATAAGGCAAAATTTTGATAAAAACGATTAATAGACGTATAGATCTCCTCTGAGGGGAGTGAGGTTATGACCGAGTATAAAAATATATAAACAGAAGTGTAAGTACTTACTCTTGCGAAGATAATTTTCTTTTACGTTCTGTGCCAGCAGCAGGTGTTTCTAGGGATGCTTGGTATTCGACGTACTTTTGTATCCTGAAAGTACCTGTTTGGTTCATCAGGTTCTTCAGTACGGCACTAACTTTATCGCGATGGTGTAAACCTACATAGGCAGATGTGTCCGACAACCACGACACGTATACGCCGCCTGTAACAATACATTCGTGTTTAATTACAAATTTAAAATAAACATTTTACATTGCAGTATTTTACTCACCAAATGGACTAAAAAGTTGAGAGATATCGCTATGCTTCCACTCCTTCGGGAATGTTATGTGGAATACGTGATCCCTGCTTGGATTTGCTGTAATAATAAAAAATGCGTGTTTGAATAAAATAATAATACAAATAAAAAACATATTTGAGATACTTACGATCCTTTGCTACTAAATTGATATACGGGAAGTCTTTTAGTCTCACTATGAGAAGTCTGAAATCAAATAAATTATTATGAGTAACAGATCGATTAGTCTTTGTTAAAAGTGTCTACAGTAATGAGACTTACTTATTTAGAAAAGGATTAAGAAGTTGCGAGTCCGGCAGAACAATGGGTACTTCGGGATTTTGTAGAGACCCTAGAAAGAAATAATTTGGTAAATATCGAGATATGGAATAAATTTAAATTTTTACCGAATTCTTCACTTATTTATTTACTAACCGAGATAATTCGACAATGAAATAAAACATAATCCAGTCATGTATGCGTCATAACCAGCTTCGTGGTATTTCTCTTCCAATGTAGAATAACTTCTACCATCAACAGGTTCTACTGTAGGAATGTTAAACGGAGGTTTGCTAACTCTTTCTAATAAAACGTTCAAATTCGACGACGGAACATTCTCCTTAAACTGTCTCGAGTGGCATATGACTTTAGTGTCCAAAAGTCTGAAAAGAAATACATATATTTAATTAAATCCATATCATTTACATTGATAAATTCATCGTCAAAATTATTGCTCTCACCTTGGGAATAAAAGGTGAAGAAGAGATTTAAATTCCTGATAACTTTCCGGCAGAGGACCAAAAAATTGATGAACTATATGACAAAGGTCTAACAACATATTATGACCAACTATTAATTTTTCCTGAAACAAAGACAGATTTTTCAATTCCATTCAAACGTTTCAATTCATCAGCAAATACTGTAAGAATGAAAATAAGAGAATTCGAACTAACAGAATCTGCGATCTTCCTGAAGAGTGTACTTAATCCGACGGCGTCTTTGATTTCTAACTTTTCCCTTTCCCTTTTCTCCACTTCCTTCTGCTCCTCTTCCTCTTTAGTGCCGGCTCTTTGTATTATAAGACTGGGACCCGTATAATCCGATTTACTATCGACTCTCAGCTTATTCGGCCATCGTATTCTCGTTTCCTGATGCACCAGTCTTCTCATAAAAGCGTTGCACTTGTCTACCGTCAATTCTTCAGCATCTGAATTTAAAAATTCATCTATTCTCTTGCTGAAACAATCAAGAATTATCTATAACGTTCTATTACGATCATGGTAACGATGAAATTCGTGTAGATCTTTACCAAATATCTTCGATCTGAGGTCTGTCATCGTCTGAAATCGTAACTACTTCAAAGTCATCTCTTGACTTTTGTCTCTCCTCCAAGCGTTTCATTAATTTGTCTTCATCGGTTGTAGTAAGATATGGTATACCCAGTTGAAAAAGTTTATTGAAATCAAATCCTTGACTTGCCAGAAATGATATAGATGATGCCTGACACATAAATCTACTGTCCGGGGCAGCGCGATTTAATGGTCTCGGAAAGATATAAAAGTTGTACGAACGTTGACTGTATCTATACAAAATTTATAGTATCACCAAAATCTGATTATGCTAATCGAAATACTTGACATTTTTTACTATTTAAAAATCTTCGTCCATCGACAGCTTGAAAAATGGTATAATTCATTAAATTCTTTTATTTATTATCCTTTACCTTTTCACTTTTTATTGTAACATTTAGTGTCCTTTATTTATTTACAGTTATCATTAATGCAATGGACATACAGAGGGATCATTAGAATGAGAGCTTCTATTTGTTACATTATACAATTTATAAAAGTATGTTGCCCGATTTTCAGATTTTTGGATAGTAAAAAATTGATTATCTCTGGCTACAGTATAGGGAAACGTACTTTTGTGTTTCTACGTCGAATGTAAAGACGGAAAGGCCAAATTGGATAAGTAAGAAATCCATTGAACCTGCCCGCAATTTAGAATAATATCGTGCAGGTGTATCGAATGCACTGGCATCGGGGCCTGAATTAAGGCCCGTGAATTCTCCATCTATTGCGAGAAAAGTTGCCTTATCGAGGACGTCGTTTAATTCCAACAGAACCTCCTGAAAATCTGTGAAAAGGATGTAAAGTTCAATTATTAGAAATAGTTATTAGCTTTTGCATACACGGTTTCTTTTCCAGTTGATTACACTTGTGAGAAAAAAGATCTTAATTATAATTATTAACACGTTGACTACCATGGGGGTCACCGGTGACCGGCGCTATTAAATTCAATGAAATTTCCTGTTATGTTTAAATTGCAATATTTATAAATTTTCTAAGATATTCAATACTTAAATATTGGCGTTAAGAAGATCAAGATCTGCAAAATATCGATCTATCAATGTCTTGAAAGTTTCTTCTTCCCAAATATGTGATTTTAATAGAAAAAGTTTCATTTCAGTAGAAATGACGAAACAAGCAAATATATCAGCGGCGTTGAAAGTGTTAAATGAGTATCGTATATAATAGAAAAAAACGATATGATTTAATTAATAGAAAAATGAGAAAATCGCATGGAATAAATAATTTGTAATCGTTAATTTATTATACGCCTATGACTTTATCAAAATAAAACTAAGTTCGAGATAATTCATTATATCGGTATGTTATTATTTCAAAAACGTAAGAAAATAGGATATCCGATAAGAGATAGTTGTTTATTTTCAATATCAAAGCTGACATCAATTTTGTTTCTAATAGATATTAAGTTAAATTCAATTTTCGCGGTCTTCGCTGCGACAGCGCTAATGTAGAGACCACATTCCGTAAACAGTTCGGAAGTTGGTAGTACTGTGCGCGCCTTTAAATGTGAAACATTGTGCAAATAGTTTCCAATTAGTAGAGTTACACGGTTAATTTGGTATTAAAAGCAAGTGTATCAAACCTCTGAGGCATTGGACTTGTGATTAAGATTTAATATTGTTATCGGGAACAATGTTATGTGGTCAAAGTCTCCTATCAAGAGTCACGAAGTTTACACGCATTTCGAAACTCCAAGATGGAATCTCAAGGGAGACAGAGAAGGATAAATTTGTCTTGCATCGCAGCTACGTGAAAGTCATATTATTCTCGTACGTATGATTTCAATATACAACTTAGATTTTGTTAACATAAACCAAGTGTACAAGCATGTTTTATAACAATTGTAAATTCCTCAACTGCACGATTGCATGCGCAACTCCACGATTTGAATGGCTGAATCCCGGGAATATTGCATTTATTCTTTGCTCGAGGATTCACCGATTCAAAAAGGATATATATGTCAGTATATTGGTCTATTCGTTCGATATGAATGTTCTCATTGTATGTATCACAAAAATGTAGGAACAGATAAAGAAAAATTGCAAAAATTCAAGTAGTTGAAGACATACCAGACTAACGAATGCTTTGCTATAATCGTACAGTTAGTTAGCTTCTTTACCGACATATTATATTTTTTCGACACGTAAACTTCTACGCTTGAAATATAATCTCAAATTGCTATAGATTTTAAATAAAATCAGACATTTGATTTGTTAGATTGTATTATTTGAAAGTAAAAAGATTTCCCATGGTTCAATTTTTCATCTATATTTTTTATATTGAAATATACATAGACAATACTTTCATGGTATAAAAGTCACAAATTTTGGAAAGCATAAATGTTACTTAGTTTTCTAGTGTATCAAAAAGCAAAGCTTCAATTCTTTAGTTTGTAAAGTGACGTCATTAAAAAACAAGAATCTCAATATAAAAGTACGGCATTGAAAAAGATAATCTAAAAAACAAATGAAGAATTTGGTTGGAAGTTTATGCACAATATACTTCAATTTAAGTAAAAAAATACAATTAAATTAGCTAATTTATTTTCATCCATACTCGGTGAAGCATCGTAATATATTGATCATTAAATTTTCATTCCATTGATTATATTGCAAGTAGTAGGAGAAAGGATAGGTCATGAATATACGAAACCATCAGTACCATGAAAAATGACTTTTATATTTCTCATATTGTCTGTAGAAGTGTATAATCAGATTGACAATTTAATCATTTTCATTTCTCTATTTTCATACACATACAGAATTTAAGTTAATCAAATTTTACCTAATTCAGGATCAGGTTGTATCGTATTGTACAAATAAATGTTGCGTACTATCGGATACAACTTAAGAAAGCTTAGAAATTATAGTTTTAAAACAATAATTTATTTTCTGTTATATCTGGATTCTTAGAAGCCATGAGTTTACTTTTGCAAATTGTCTTATAACTCTCATACATGTACCTTCGCTGTTTATAACATAGTTTATTAGATGTATCGTACCTCCTACCTTCAATTGATAATGCTATCATGTTCTGCATAGTGCCACTACCCCACTTCATAAAAATCACTTTACATATACAATTGATAAATAAGCCCTTCATTAATTAAGTTACTATAGAGTTTTGAAACATAGAAATTACAACCGTTGTAAAGAATCTACACTTTGCTTGCATTATATTGAGCCATATAGTATTTTCAAAGATACCAAGGTAATAATGTATACGTTTTTATTATTCTATTAAAAACAAAAACTCAATATCACAAAATTCGCATAATAAAACACAACAGATTGCCTTTCATAATTAAACTTAGATTCTAACCAAAAATTGAGCAACATTCATGATGCATATTTTGAGAAAGAATCCCATTGCTGATCATATAGGGAGCACGAACGAATGTGTGCAAGTTTTTGTCAAATTTATCCACATCTCTGTAGCTCTCTCGAAAATCCCAACATGCGTGTACGTAAAGACTCGTTGTTAAAAATTAATCACACGGAGAACGAAAGATTTTCATGAGGAAACAAAGCCACGCTTTCATTCATCACGACGATCAAACATAATATTCCTATTGTGTTATGTTCGCCCGTTTACTCACTTGTACGAGTCACTTCCATTTTTTAACCTTATACGTTGTTTATCCGCACTCAACGTACACCGGACATATCTGATTTTCTACCCGGAACTGAAATTAGTCGCGAAAACTAACGGGATCCACCGATCTTACACGATTATACTAGGTATATTGCAATTTTAGAGAAGAATGGAAACTCTGTTTATGATATTACTTTACGAGTGAATCGCCATCTTATGAACACTTAAACGTACTATAATATGATGCTATGATATTCGTGTCAAGAAAAGTTGTACAATATTGCGAAAGATGTAGAATTTTATTACAGTAATTTGTATTAATTGATTTTTGTTTAGGAACAATAGGAGAATATATATTATATTTTAATTAAATTACATTGCTCGAGAGATAAGTAGATTTTATATATTTTGTAGAGCGCGTTAGTATTTCGCACCGTCGGTATTTCAGTTTCAAGGGCGCTGAGAATCAGAAATATTTTTCAATTGATAGATACTAGTAGAATGCAGATAATTAGTAGATGAAATCATACTCAGTATGTGACTTTTAATCTTAGAAGCATTATAACTAGATAGCGCTCTAGAAACTTCATTAGATTCATTGTATATTTCATTACCTACTAATTGAATTTAAGCTAAAGTGAATACTTAAATTATACTATGAATGAATATTGATTATTATTGAAGTATATCCATGCATACTAATTTTAGTAAAAAGTCATTTTTCAGTTTTAAAATAAATTATGAATACTATTTAGTTAGTTGAGTATCAAAAATAGGATCAGAATTACGTCCGCTAATTTATAGCTACCAATCATCGTGAATCTTGAAAGTTTGTCTTCATTTCCTATCGTCTTCATTTCCTATCAGGCTATTTTATAGAAAAAGGGGAATGCGAGACTACTTGTGAGAAACGATAAGAGTCATGAGAAATCTAGAGGCGAACGTAAGAACTAACAATGCACAGCACATGCAGTGTCAGCATTCTGAAATTAGTTTTTATACATCCATTAATCTTACTCAAAATATAATCTGCCAAATTTATCTGTTACATTATGTCTAGAATAAAATAAATTTCAAATTCTGCATAAATAAATGTTACATCCTAAAACATTTTCTTTAGCCTTCATTCGCTCCTTTAAAAAAATCATACGAAAGTTCTTAAAGTCTTTTCTGAATCGTAATCTAGTTTCTATTAAAATAAAAAGATTTTATCACTCTTTCTTTATAATATTTTTATTGTGAATAATATGTATCACTGTGTAACAATTTAGATTTTATTAAATGTCAATTAGGATCAAAATAAACCCCAGGGACGGGTGAATATTAATTTCATTTATGGAACTTTTATCGTAATAATTAATAAATAATTTTCCTTCGTGAATAGATGTTTTAGTAGTAAAATAACACGATTATGGCTGTTGCAAGTACAACAAGTGTAAAATATACAACTTTTTATTTAAATTCGTGAAACTTATTTGACGCTGGTACGATTAACATGCAAGTTTTATGAAACGATACCATCTTTCGATACATACTTCACGAGGGAAATCCCGTGGAATAAAATTTAAGATAAATTGTGTTCGATCAATTCCGTAGCGAAATAACCGGATAAATTGTTCCAATGGGGCTGGGCGGGTTCGTGTAGTACTTTTATACATGTAACGGTCCGTTCGCCTTAAGCTTGAAAAATTTCGCTTTTCTCACCGATGCCTCAAAAGAAATCGCTCAAACTGTAATTCAGTGGAATAGAAAACTTTTAACGGCCTTTCTGGGCAATTTGTAAAACTTTTCTAATACCCTCTACCGAAATAAAGCAGCTGAGACTTCGCTCGTGAATGACATTCATTTTCAAATGGTTTCATAGAATATCCTTTAAAATATCTCATCTCTATTACATTGTTTTACAATAAAATTGCTATAAAAACGATGACATTCATTCAATTATGAAAAATCTCAGCTTTTAACGATCTCTCATTGCAGATTGTACAATTTTTCTAATACTCTCTAGCAAAATAATATTTTCCAAATATTTTTTAAAATAGCTCAAAACACTTCTATTGTTTTACATTAAAATTGCCATAAAAACGATGACAACAATTCGAGTGTGAAAATTTTCAGCTTTTAACGATCTATCACTGCCAATTGTACAATTTTTCTAATGCTCTCTAACAAAATACTTAACATTTTCCAAATATTTTTTAAAATAGCTCAAAACACATCTATTGTTTTACATTAAAATTGCCATAAAAACGATGACAACAATTCGACTGTGAAAATTTTCAGCTTTTAACGATCTATCACTGCAAATTGTACAATTTTTCTAATGCTCTCTAACAAAATAACATTTTCCAAATATTTTTTAAAATAGCTCAAAACACATCTATTGTTTTACATTAAAATTGCCATAAAAACGATGACATCAATTCGACTGTGAAAATTTTCAGCTTTTAACGATTTATCACTGCAAATTGTACAATTTTTCTAATGCTCTCTAGCAAAATAATATTTTTCAAATATCACAAAACACTTCTATTGTTTTACAATCAAATTGCAATGAAAAGCTTTGTGTTTATTCAATTCTGGGAATTCTCAGTACAATAGAAGGAAGGAAGAAAACAAAATAATAAATTCACAATAGTAGTCAGAAACGGTGATAAGCGAACTTAAATCACGTTTGCGAGTAATTCGTGGCAATGATAAAAGAACAGTTCCATAATAACCCGTTACTTCTGCGCCGGAACTAATTAAAGCGAATTGAGAGGTAATTGAATTAAGCTTTCAATCGTTATCTCTACGATGTGTCTCCTCCTTGCGCACTGCGAATCACTTCCTTCGAATAGGTAGGTCGGATAGATTGGAAGAACAATACAGCGAAATAAAAGCGAAGGACAAGATTCGAAGGATCCAATTTAGAACGGAATACGCCTATTCGAGGTTCTGCACAATGCCAATTTCTTTCTTTCCCAGAGGGCCGGACCGTTTTTGGGGCGGCTAATAGTTCCCGATCAGCCTTGTGCCTGCGTTTGCCATTCATTATTAATTATCGAAGGAAATGGGAAAGCTTATTACGTTGCTTAATACTGTACTTATGTACATACAGTAACGAGAATCGTAGGTGGATGAGCATTATTGTCTTTTTCGAACTGCAATTTTCCACTACTCTTACAATTACTTTTCACGCTGTTAACTCAAACTTTTTGTTATCGTTAACGCTTTTCTTTCAATTTAAGACTTGTTATGTTCCTCTATTTAAATGATTACGATAAAAAATAATAATCTAAGTAAAGAAAATAATACGGCAAGCGTTACTTTAACGATATTGTCGTATCTATTAAATATATAACAATTACTTTTAATAATGTAATACTTTGGCCCTTAGCTATCTCAGAAAACGATGACAAAAATTGGAGGAACCTTTGGTTTCGTGTTCGAAGAAAATCAGTGGTAGATTATTGCATTGTTATCGGTGAAAGAACAAGAAAATTGATAGCAAATGACGAAATGCAACTTTGTTAGAAAATGGAAAACAGGTTGCTTGTTTAACCCGTAACTGGGCATATTGAGATGATTATGATACAAAATAATAATCTAAGTAAAGAAAATAATTGGACAAGCGTAACTTTCACAATATTCTCGTATCTGTTGAATATAATCATTTTTAATAATGTTATACTTTGACCCTTGGATACCCCAGAAAACGATGAAAAAAATTGGAGGAATCTTTACTTTTGTGTTCGAAGAAAATCAGTGGTAGATAATTGCATTGCTATCGGTGAAAGAACAAGAAAATTGGTAGCAAATGGCGAAATGCAACGTTGTTAGAAAATGGAAAATAGGTTTTATGTTCAACCCGTAACTTGGCAATACGATGTGCCCTACTTGAAACTTGTGGCCTTCATAGCAGCTCTCCTTTACAAACTAAATTTAAAGATACGACTGGAGAATACAGCATACTTGAACGCATGTATTTCCCAGCGTTTCGCAATATTTTCGTTGGAAGATATCAACCTCCTTGACCCTAACGCCGTTAGTTAGGCTTCTATCGGGTATCCGTAATTTATATAACCACTCGAAAGAAAAGTTGTGCAGGTCCCACGGCCGATAAGGAACCATTTTTCATTTTGTCTAAGCGAGTTCGACGAAAGCCAGTGGACCGGAGGTATGGCAATAAAAAAGGCTCACCCTTCGAGATTTCGCACCTACCAAGAGGGTTCAACCGTTTCCTCGGGACTTAATTTCATTGCAGCCCCCTCCCCGCGAACAGTTATTCTTATTATTTTTTTTCCTGCCAGCCCCTAAATCATCAATTTTCCTTATTAGCAGCATTCTTGATTAAGAAAAACACCCCTCGTGATAGGACTTTTCTCCCGAGATGTTTTCTTTTTTTTCCGCGGTGCCGTAATAGCGGTATGATGCCAACTAATGTTTCAACCATAATTCCACTCTGAAATGATCTGGAAAAAATTAATGGGTTAATAAAATCCCGGCGAGTCCCCCAAAAATGTTCTTCCGATTGTCTTCTACTCCAAGGTCTCTTATTTGGTCCGTTAAAAAAAATGGTTTTCGATGCCGTGAAGTGAGATTTAATATTTTTACATTATTTTAACCCTTTGCGGTCCTATGTCGAGCTGTACTCGACATAGCTTTCCATTTGATTTTTTCTGACAATTTCATATTGACTTTCCAATTTCGTACTAATTTTGTAATATCACCTAAATATCTGCCAGTATCTATAGTCACTGATAACATTGAAAGAAACGAATAAAAAAATGATACAAAATGTTGTGAAATTAACTTTATCTGGCTCACTACAAAAGTTAATAAAATAACTCAGACCGCAAAGGGTTAAACGACAAAAAGACTTGGCTCATTTTTTAAATAAAGGATCATTTAAAGTATAAAATATCCATTTTATGCATTATGGACGATAAAACACGAAGTTTGAATTAAGCCATAATTCTTCAAAGTTTTCCCAAAACGCAATCGATACAATCAGCCGTTTCTTTGTACAACGCCCTTAACTTTCGATTGGATATTCAACTTTTGGTGATTTATTAAGTCGATTAAGAAACAGCGAAATTGTTTTGACCGATAGGAAATTACTAGGGTGGGACGAATGGAAGCTCGTAATGTTGAGGGTGGCATGGCACCTCGTGTTTTACTCGATTGCTGGGGTGGAAATCTGCGAAGGTACCAAAGTTTCTTGTACTTGTATTACGACACCATAGAACACCATCACTTTCTAAGCTTCAAGTTGGAGAAATTAGTCACAACGTTTCGGTTTCTCGGATATTAATCATTTCTTTGAAAACTACCCTTAACGCGAATCCTTCCATTTTTTACAGAGTTTCATCCGATCTCGTCATTTCCATAATTGGAAATATAAAAAAACTGTTAAAGTTAGAATATTTAAATGCACTGTCAGACTCTTGCAATTCCGAATAAAGATTGACAAAGGAAGTGACAATAAAAAATGCAAATTGCAGAAATCATGGCGGTACGCTGATACGATTTTAAAATATCGATTCTCGCATTTACCCTCGTTAATTATAAATCGAACATACGCTGACCTAATTGCCGGGGAAGATGTAAATTTATTCTTAATTCATTTGCATATCGATTCTCTTCTAATTTAACGTCGAAACAAGAATAGGCCAATCGATACCGTCGACACTGTGAAACAATACTCTCGTAAATTTCTACCTTCCCAGATACACATTTCAGATATTAACATCAATCTTAAATTATACATTTACTTCTAATATTTTCCTACAATTTTCTCAAACCATTATCCATGAAATATTACCGGAGAATCAACATCGTCGACGGATTATAAATATTCCATAATGTCATTTGTAAAGATAAACCTGTCTTCATTCACGGTATCTCAATGAAATCGTAATATAGAGGGTAAATGACACGTCACGGTGAATATATAAAGCAGTGTTCATTTTTGTGAACAACATTAAGGAGCTTTTATGTGCTCTTTTAACAATAGCCAGGCGCCATCGATGTTGACGAAAAAAAAAGGTTTAGTGGAAATCACGGGAATCTATTATCCTCGGGTTCGATTTCGAAAGGGAAGCCGGTTTCACTATTCTCGAAATCAGATTAGGAGAATTTATAGGGTCACTATCGAACCCCAAACCTCGGCCCGTTCCCGCGAGATCCACAGGAAACGTACACAATTAAACTGCCTTAGGGATTCTGTTGGTACTTTGTACGAACTTCCCCATACTGGAATTATATTCACTTATTCATTGAAAAACCGTACAACAGTTGTTACACAGTGTGAAAGCTATTTTTTTCTAACAACGAAGTACACGAAGTTCAAAAATGTTCTATTAAATTTGTCGAATTTATTATTGTATGAGGGCGACGTAAAAGTACGTTTTTCGAAAACTGTGGGTAAACCTCTTGAAAAAGGCGTTTCGTGGCATTAATCACTTAGTTTTGAAAAGTAAGTATATTTTCGAATGCAGGGAGTATGGAGATTTCAATTTATAATAATTTTTTGTAAAAATAAAATCCGTGCCAATTTTTCAAGTTTTCCTCTTAAGGTAGTTCTAGGCACTTATCATTTTTCGACAGATTTCCTTAAAATTTTGAAAATATATTCTTCATGATATTTTATAATAATTACCGGAATTTCAACAAGTTCGTCCACACGGTTTATGAATAAATCGTGTTTAAAAATGACATATTTAACATG
The DNA here is from genome assembly GCA_910591515.1 of Cerceris rybyensis. NCBI lineage: Eukaryota > Metazoa > Arthropoda > Insecta > Hymenoptera > Crabronidae > Cerceris > Cerceris rybyensis. Next base: position 17,412,648 of record OU342790.1, read on the forward strand.
GGCCTTATGGAAAAAAATTTTTGCTGAGTCTGTAAAATCTTTTTTCTAATGGAAAAACGAGTCTATGGATTCTAATAAAAAATTAGCAATGTATTATTTTATGCTTTTGGAATATTATTGAATTTTTTCATAATTTTTTACTTCATGGATATAGAGAAAGATGTTTCTTAATGTCTAAAAAGTGAATGAAATGACCTCTGTGAAGTTAGCCCCTGCATTAATTCTTACGCAATTTTTTTCATTTCTAATGAAAAAATAAACTTTTAGTTCTGAATCCAGCTAGAACTACCTTAAGCTTTAATGAGACGTTAAAAAACACCCGCATACAATGTGTTAATCATTTTAAATTTTGGTAATACCAATAAGTCTTTCGACATCTCGGGATATTATTGTTTTTTTTAAAAACTTGATTAAAGTATTTCTTTCTTATGATCGTTGAATAGAACAGTACTTTGCGTGCTTAAAAGACACTACGAATGTAACGTTATTTGGGTTTAGTTATTGATTGATCACACCGTTGATTAAACATCGAGCTATCGTAAGTTTGAAAACTTTCGTGTTTACCCTTTTTTTACAGTTTGCCTTCACTATAGGATAAAGATCCATAACGTGTTTGGGAAGTTACTAACAAAGGAGCGACGTTTACGGTGTGTAAGAAAAGCTTCCTTATTTACCACGTTTATTGCGTGAAACATGAGACGACACGTGATGGGCATCGAGGAAAATGGAAAAAGGAGCAATTCTCAGAATTTTTATAAAACACCCTCGTAACTTTCTTTTATCCTCACGTACACGTCAATATATTATAATTTAAATGAGAGAAATGTCGTTAAAAAGCTTCTCCACGTTAAACTAGTTATCGTTGGGGAATAACGAGATCTCTTTTCAAATGATTCTATTAATTTGTATAATATATCACAAAGATTGCCTTTATAAACGAGATCAAATCGCAGTGAACGTTCTTGCGTTTTCAAAGACCAAAGGAATCTTCTCCGCGCATACGTAAGGAGAAATTACTAATGGCCACTAAAATTCTTCCCAGGAAACCTTTCAATTGATAGACTCGACGGGCATAAAATATTTAAACCGCTTAACAAAGCTTTCGCATCCTTTCTAGAGCGGCTTAGAACTCGTTCGCCGTGCCTCTTGGAGCAGAGAAATAATTACGAAGTTACCTCACCGAGAAAGTTTTCCCAATACGTAGGGCGTAGGCCCGAATATCGTTTCCATCGGACGAATTGCCCATCTTCCGTGTCGAAAGGGTCGATCCAGTCATAAAACGCCATCTGAGTACTCCTTTCTAGATGCATATTGCCCTTCCCGTTGGAAAACGTCGAACCGACACTGAAACAGTTCAAAAAGGTTCGCCGAAATGCTGCACAGTGGTTGATTTCGTTGAAATTGTGGCCAAAAGTCGAAAAACTTTTTCCTTTATATTCAAAATCTAACAATTGCATTTGATGTATAAGGTATCATAAGATGAGCATAGTTTTTCAATTAAAAATAATTTTTTTACGCTCTTTCATACTTTTAGAAAATATATTTTTTCCTTGATATTCAAAATCTAATAATTGCATTTGATGTATAATGTATCATAAGATGAGCATAGTTTTTCAATTAAAAATAATTTTTTTACACTCTTTAATACTATTAGAAAATATATTTTTTCCTTGATATTCAAAATCTAACAATTGCATTTGATGTATAATGTATCATATGATGAGCATAGTTTTTCAATTAAAAATAATTTTTTTACACTCTTCAATATTGTCAGAAAAATACGATCTCAAAGTTACGGTGATGTTTTTAGGAGAGAATTCATATTATGTTATTAATGAATACAATCGTATGATCTCTTTGTTTTTCTATCGGTAGCTATCTTACAAGCTTGAAATTTCTAAATATGTCGGTTTTATGTTATTATTTCACCCTTGTCATGAAGAAAAAGACTAAAATCCTGGCTTATGACAGTGTTAATTTTTTCTTAAATAAACTTTGACGCTATTTGAACAAACATTGGTTGGTTGCAGCTGCAACTCTTCGACTTATTGTATTTTATTTATTGATACATAGTATCCGTCATTTTGTTTTTGGATATTTTGGATATTCAGATTCTTAATCAGCGACCCAAAAAACCTCAGATAAAGAATTTTCGCGCAAAATCACACTTTTTTTTTATATATATGAACGCCACATTGGAACAGCCAATTTGTTTTTGGAAATTTTGAATTTAGACTCGTAATCATCGACAAGTAATTCTAATATGTCGATCTTCGGATAAATTGGAATTCTTTCGAAGCTTTGACTAAGATTTCAGCAAAAGCAGCCACTGTACTGTCCCTCTTCGAGAATTTCGATGTTCGATCCTCTTCATCGTCATCGTGGTGGTTGTGCAAACTGGAACTCCTCAAATTTCATGGTACATTTAGTCTCTGATCGATTTTTCTCGTTGGGATCGTAAGGAAAGAAACCGCAGAGGGGGACATCGAGAGGGGAAAGAAACGTCGTTACACGTGATGCTCCTGAGAGCCGAAAATTAAGTTGGTGTTTTTGCCCGGGAAAGAATAACGATTATTCTTCCATCTTGGGTTTATCTTGTCGGGCAAGTATTCAGGAAGGAAGCCATCTACTTCCATGATGGTAGACGGGAGTTATCATCTGGCTTTAAAACGCTACCAGGGGTGGTTTCCAGAATTTCCGATGGAAATTGCTTCGTTTGGGATTATTAGAGGAAAGATCGAGAATACTGTTCTTTTATTTGAAAAGTTTTATTACGTTAACGTCTGGGAGGAGCATGGAGTCATTGGTAAAAGTTTGGTCACCGATGCATCGTTCGTTGGTGGCTAAAAAGCGACGCATTAAGAGATAAATCATTCGATATGCCGAACGAATTTTAGTAAAAATTGCACCCCCGATATAAATTGAACCTCTGAAAAATGGCGACTGTACGGGTATTTTTCGTTAAGCGCGAATGTGTTGCAGGTATAATACAAACCAGGATAACAAGTAGCTCGTGATTAATGTTTTTGCAGGAGGTCGTTCATGGGGATGAGTCCATGGGGAGCCCTCACTGTTTTGTGCTAGCTATTTGCCACTCGGCTCTACATCGTAGGTACATAACGATAGGTAGAGTGTCCACGTCGAGATCCGTTGCTTGTCGTATATATAACTACGGCGTGAATGATTAAGACTGATGTAAAAAGGGGATGTTTCTCCTAAAGGCCCAACTTTTACATTCAATTTAACTATGGTTTAAGTCTTCACTGTTGCCCTCATTGTCAATTTATTATTACTCTAACCTTCTCTACTTCTATGGTGAATATTGGTGTATTATTTAAAAATTGACAGTAGCCACAATCGGTAAACTTCTTCTTTGAGTATCTACTGCCACAAGTTTTATCTTTAAGTTTTATTAAGAGTTGTTATTGACATGATTGATTTGTATCTCGTGTAACTGCTATCGGCAATTTCTTCAGTCTGTTTTGTAAGATTGGAAACATTGAGACTATGAGTGTTAATACTAAACGTACCAAGCGGGGTCAAGTGTCCCTTTTCAAAATTTGCATTGAAATTGTACATTCATTGATATTTTTTTTGTTCATCTGACTTTCTTTAATTAAATTCGTATACTATCCAATTATTAAATACTTCTCTTTCGATTTTTCTCTTAGTTTATTTTTTACCGAATTATTATACCGATTAGAATACCTAACGACTCCGAGGAGTCATTTGACCCTTATGATAAGAATAGGTATATGCAAAGTACTGGCACGTTTAGTGTTAAGTAATAATTCTGAAAAAATCACCCATACATGAATTGTTAATACTTGTTGCCAAACGTCTCTGTTATATCGATGTTTATCAATGAACTTAGAAAAGTTTAAGACTAAAAGAAGAAGGGCTCTCATTTTCCCATAGGTTCACCAATTTCCACATGTAATTTAACGTGAAGTATTAATCATGTGGCACAGCTGTTAACATTTTTTCTTGAATCTGTAGGAAAGAGTCCGAATTAGTTAAGCTTCCACCGATCGTGTCGATTTGGCCGGATCTGATGTCAGAGAGTTCGACAAGCATCGGGTGGGTCGAATCGAATGCTAGCGACTCGGAATGAGCAGGTGGTGTTCTCGAACAGATCGAGAAGGTCTGATTGGATCTTCTTAGGTAGAATTTTGTTCCATCGGGTCGAAATAGCTTCTCCAACTTCGCTTGGAGTACCAGAGATTTCTGATGTACTTTGGTGTAATTGCGAAAAATAAATCTCGATAGTTTCACCTAAGAGGTTCTTTCACAGTTAGAACTTTTTAGCCGGAATTATTTTCTGTATTAAATTCTCATATATGTGTATAAACATACATAGAAACGTGTCCACAAAGCATCCAATAATTTATTGCACCCTTACAAAGTACTTTTTCCATTCACCCTCGCCCAAAGACCATAATAGAACGTGGTACGCGTTTATGCGTAATTGCAAAGTTCCAGTCGCGAGTGCGTTTAAAGGTCCACACCGTAGAAAGTTGTCGGCGATGCTAATTGGGAGTGGTTAGCTCCCAACCGAACCCCATTTCGCACCGTGCCACCCCCAAGTTTTCTAAGATTTATGGGCCCATGGCAGAACGGTGTGTACAAACCGAAGTCGAGACCAGAGACAGAAGGAGCGCAAGATTTTGAATTAAACGTCAACCACACGACAAGACACCAAACTAACGTCTTGTTCCCGAACACCGGCATCCTCCGACTTTCCTAGTGATTTGTGCGGCTTATATGCGTCATAATTCAGGATGAAATATTTCGTGAAAATGTTCGACGATTATCGTAAGCCCTACACCTCTTTGTCATTCCTTATCGTTTCTCGTGTTTCGTGCACCATGTTGTTAAAAAAGTATTGTAGTTAGATAAAACTGTAATTGTGATATGCTTACTTGCAAAATATTAAATATACCCCGTAATACTATTTAACGTAACAGCATTCTTCGTTACTCGAAATTAATCGAATTTATTAAACAAAGAAAAGTACAATCACGTCGGTTAGTTTGCATGGACAAAAATATTGCGAAAACTCCACGTGATTGAAACGTTTTAACGTGTCATTTAGGAATAAAAAAAAAGTACAATTTAATTGGACGAAAAATTGAAAGAAAAATACATAGAGAAAAAGTGTGGAAAGAATTCATAAGAGAATAAAGCTGGACGACAGCCGAGCCGAAATTCACGTAACGTCGGTCCGGCATGAAACAAAACCGCTCACGTTCTCGTTTGACGTCAAGACGGGAAGGCCGATAATTTGCGACTAAAATGCGCCACTGCAGTGGGAGTTTTCACATTTCTCGCTTTCTCCACGAGACCGTTTTACAAATTCACGATGGTACGTCGCATTTTTCGGTGGTGCTTTCACGCTCGAACGCCCCGTTGGCCGACCGCATCCAGCATCCAACATCCGACATCCAGCATCCCCAGGTTAAGCTACGTCGGCCGAAATATTTCGAGGGACGCGCCGGAGAACGGAAAAGGGACAGGAGAATCCGTTCGGATGGTGTGAGAGCCTGTTAGGTCGTAACTGGTCTATTACCGGCTTTATTGAGATTGCGAATCGACGGACGATTACCCGGCGGAGAACAACGCGAGGAATTGCAGGTCGAAAATACACCGATATCGTGAGCAACGATTTCCATGGCCGGAAAAACAGCCGTGAAAGAGTCGTTGTTACTACGACACGAGGGCAATGTGTACCCATTAGAGAACCTCCGGGCATTGCGTTCACGTGGCCATTAACGTAATAGTTGGTAACAGTGAATTTTCCCGCTTCTCCTGTTAATACTGCCAGTCCGGGGTGGAGGAGACGTATGCAGGTGCGAATACAGAGATTACAGATATCGATCATCGGATTTCACGTTTGATCTCATGATGGACGTCGTTCTCCTACCTTCCAAAAGAAGGGGTTACGAACGGGGAGAGAGGAAAGGGGAGGGACAAACATGAAGGTAGAAAAAGTGTAATGGCTTTGCCAGTCTCTGCCGGTTGGTGTTATGTCCCTGGATCTTTATCAATCGTGAAATACCGCTTTGGGTATTGTCTTTAAAACGAATTTTTCTACACAACGAGAGAACGATAGTTACGTGAAACTGTCCGGTATATTGGGTTGGAAGAAGTTGAATGGCCTTCGATTCTACCGTTGTAATACTGGATCTCTGCCAATCGCGAGATATTGTTTCGAATATTACTTTCTTTACGACTCGCCTCTCCACGATTGAACAGTGTATTCTTTCTGTGCAACGATACGATTGCACTGTTTCGATAAGAGATCCACGAACGAGTCCTCGCGGAAATAAAATCCGATCTTGTTTGGGAAGGATGATTCCAGTGACTTTTCCTGGTCAGAAAATAAATGCTCTCGTTAGTACAGGGGTTTATCGATATTGTTGGGTTTGTTGGGGAAACGATCGGGAAATTGCAACACTGTGCGGTGTAGCCGCCCTAATGCAGCGGTACTCGGCAACGCAACGTTACACTTACGAGTGCTATTGCTCTGGTAATTTGCAAATCCGATTAATCCTCCCATTTAACAAACACTCCCTTTCTTTTTAGTATGGTTTTTTTATAGAATTTTTTCTGTAAGATTTTGGTGTTATTGTGTGACTGTGATTTTGTTATATTTGGAAATGTTTTATTAACACTAGATTCACGGAGCCAATTTGGCTCATTCAAAATTTGATTACTATATATATAATATATTGGTTGGTTTATTTCTTTAATAATAAATCTTTCATTTAAATTAATTTGGAACTATTTTCTTTGCAAAAAACTTCAATTTTCTTGTACGAGACAAATTGGCTCACTTCAGAAAAATGGGTATATTAACATCCGTAAAATAATGTCGTTTTTTTGTATTAAATCGAAGCAAATTAATTTGTAACAAGTTTATATTTTTAATGAATGATGTAATCACTCTCGTTATGAACAAGCTCTGGTCATTTAGTGTGCCAATTTTCAATATCGAATTGATAAAAATCAATTGGTTTTTGAGCAAAATATCTGAAAAATGACCTTATTTTCGGTCTCTCTAATATATCGATTTTTTTTTCTCATGGTGGGCTCGTAATGGAGTGTAGACATAAAAGCACGTATCTAGATGTGTGCATTTGATGAAATATAATGTTTCAGGGAGATATCTCGAATATACGGGAATTTGTTTTCTTTGAGCTGTTAATGCCACTAATTACTAGCCTCCCGTTTGTTAATACCCTGGGAATCTATCGCGATTGAAAACAGACTTCTGCTCTATCACACTGCAATCGATGCAATATCAATGATCAGTTTGCTTTAATCACTTTCCGCCATTTTACCCTTCTTTTCAATTTCGCAATGAACTATTCCGCAAGTATTCGTGCGGCTTTCAAACATGAAAAGCCCATACTGTGGAAAGAGGCAAAGAGCAATTTTCCATATACGTTATTCGTGTTTATCGTTCACTTTGTCTATTAAATGTACTCTTGCAATATTTCCTATGAAGTGAAATTGCAATTTTCAAAAAGGAACTAAATGTTTATCGCATCTTTTATCAGTAAATTACTATTTTAAAAATTATCTACAAATAAGAACAATTAGAAAGTTCAACTAAAATGAATTCTACACTCATCGATACGAAAAAAAAAACAAAAAAATATGGTGGTAGGAAAATAATTAACAAGTTTATAAAAATCCTATAACTGTTAAACCATTTCTTTTTAAGATATAACTTAGTAATATTCATAGTTAATAAAATACATTCCAATTCGCAGAAAGGAACAAAAAAGATGACTTTTAAAACGAAAAATATAAATCGGTTATTTTGCAAATCGCAAACAATGCAACGAAAGTATCACTCGCTTTAATTTCAACAAAAACGTTTAATTTAATCTCTCGCTCAGTTAAAGCCATCGGTTGTTTCTGCAAATTCTCCGGCGTCTCATCCGCTTACAATCAGAATCGAAATTTCCCACGTGTCAGCTCTACCAGAAGGTTTCACGCATTAAATGATATATTTTTATCTGCGCTCGATAGCATCAGACCCAAGGGTTTTTCCACTGTAATCCTGCGGTGTAACTTTTCACCCCTGACTGTTCAAACGACTGACACGCGGCCCTGCACACTCTCTACGTGGAATACTTAATAAAACGCCTGCAGAGAAAAGTTTTTCCGGGAGGTTGTATACTATAAACTGAACACCGACCGTGCAAAATTCCCTGGATATACCTCACATGGCGCATATTAATGTAACGAGGCACATTGCCTCACATCTTTTTACATTTCATCTTCGATCGTGATTGTTTTCTACTGGATAATAAATGTTATTCTACTTTTATCTGGATACTTTCTTACGATAGCAGAAAGTGAGAAATCGAGAGAATTCTATTTGAACGATTCTAATTAGAGATGTTGCTGGCAAATAGTTGAAGATTTTGAAGTGTTATTTTTATAACTCGAATTGTAGATATATATTTATTTATTTCGAGAATTTAGGATAAATGTACCTACGTTGATGTATGTAATGGAATCTGGAAAAATTGAACGACAAAGAATATAGCACAATATGTAATTAGTTTCGCATTTATAATTAGTTTAATGATCTATGACTACCTTTGTTACTACGTGACGATACCTAATTAGAGAGAAATTCGCGACAGCCTATTTTTGAGAGGCTGATATGTTTCATAAGATAGATAAAAACTATGTATCTCATTAATATTTCTATTATTTACTATAATTATTAATTTATAACAATTGCAAGATTTAAAATTGCAAGCACGATCACGTCTAATCAAAATGTTGACAGTCGTACAAACGCGTCGATAACTACTACTTTTAAAAACCCCTTTGTAAACCGTTGGCCCTGCCATAATCATACGAGGGGAATACTTTTTTTCCCTTTCATTTTTTATTTCCCATCTGTTATTTATAAAATTCAATTCTGTCGAAATCTTACATTCTGTCTTTTATTTTTGACCATTTTTATTTCTCATCAAATAAGTACACTACTAGTATTATATAATAAACTACTAATATTAATCCTGTCACATTGTATATATTTCTAATTGTATAGTTCCCTGAAAACAGTGAATAAATTATAATGAACAGCGCGCGCTAACGTAAATTATTTTATATACAAATATTACCATGTGTCGCATAAAGCTTATTGCCCTTTAAAATAACGATTCATGATACAGCACTTCCGTGAGTTCGTCTTGAACGTATACGTAAAATATTCACCCCAAAGAAGCGCGGCTGATGGCCACGCATATTTCACAAACTTAATACAGCGTATTTATTTTATCAGAGGCGTCAACTCAACAGATGGCACGGTCTCATAAAACACGCGACATGGAATGACATTTAAAAGTGCATTCTGATCAAACTGTTGCGACACGTCGATCCCTCGGGAGAATGACTTTACAATGCATGGAACAGTCAAAGTTGCTTTCGCGGCGAGTTCTAAGACAGTGGAATAAAAGAGTAGTTGATTGCTTACATTATTTAAATCTTGCGATAAGTTATTATCGAAATCTCCGCGGCACAATTTATCCTAGATGATTTCAAAGTCAGAAATAACCAATATATTTTATCAAAAACATAGGATTTTTACTGTTTGCTTTTAAAATTCCATTTTTCTATCAATCTTACAATTGTTAAAGACTGTTATAATTAATTATTCTGTAAAACTTTGAGCTCTCCTATTCTAAGTATTTCCTATTTAATTTCGTTATTATATAGAATTTTATTTCTATTAGAAAATGAGATAAGAAATGAAGATTATTCCTATTAGAGATAAGAAAAAGAATGGATTCAATAATTCATAAGCCTCGAATATTAAAAAAAAAAAAACGGAACAAGTAATTTCCTCACATAGGTTAGTGAAATATTAACTATCTCATTTTCCAATACATTGTTTAACAATAGATTTACGACAGCCGTCAAATTGACGGGTTCCTACTTTTTTCAAATTTTTTCCCAAATCGACAGAGCAGCAGTACAGTAAATATCTCACGTGTATCTTAAACTATATAATGTACTTAACTGACCGTATTTTTTTCTGTTTGATCCATCTGTTTTCAAATTACTTATTTAGTATATTTAAATATGTCAGATTTATCGGTCGTAAATCTAGCGTTAAAATAATTGAACTGTCTATATAACAAAACAATAACGGAAAACAATAAATTGCACATTCTAATCGAAGACTGAATGAATCTTACAAGTGTTTCCCCATTTTCGAAATCTATTATGCGACATTCACGATGCATAATTACAATATCGCATCCCATCGAGATGCTTAAACTTTGAAGATTAGAAACCGTCGACGCTACAAAGCGTACGACGATCGATGTGACATTAATCTCGGTAACATCGGGGCAAAGGAATCGTGAATCACGAAGTTGTAGCAGGACAAGTCGAAAGAAAGTCGTCGAGGCAATATCGAACAGTCGATACCGCTGTGAAAGAGTCTGCGAAGAAAAGATACACGGGAGATTGCACGTCTAGATTTTGTCTTAGGTCTTAAATATATGGAGGTAGGCAATGGGAGAGGGTAAGTTGGCGCTATGCGGGGGTTGCACGCGATCTAAATTCCACGTTAAGTATAAATTTATGTCTAACGTAAGACGAGAGTCAAATAAATCGCCCGTGTTTCAGCGCAGACGTTCAGTACATGCTATAAATTTTGTATGTGTCTTAGATTTTACAAAATTTAGGATGCACTTGGGTATACGCATATTTTTGCACATTATGGATATCGTCCTGTGTTGAGTTGGGAGGAATCCATCGTCTTTATCGTTTTTTGCTGTTCAACTTTTTTGTGTACTTGATCGACGTCAATGTTTCAGTTTTACAGCTGCAAATTGATTATGTGATGAGAATCTTGACAAATTATTTTCATCAAATTATTGCGGGTAACTAGATTTGTTTATAATTAATTTTAGATACAGAAAATAATGTTCAACTATTCTTTTTGTTGTTTTAAATTTATTCAGCTATTATAGATATCTATTTTGGTACAAGAAGTCATTTTGTAATAATGGTAATTTCTTTGGATGGAGGGTAATTTAATATAGTAAAACGCCTGTAAATTGATTAATTATATTTTTGCAAATATTCTTTTGTGTGATGAGGATCTCGGCAAATTATTTTCATCAAATTAGATTACTAGATTTGTTTATAATTAATTTTAAGTACAGAGAATAGCGTTCAATTATGCTTTTTATTATTTTAAATTTGTTCAGCTATTATAGATATTTATTTTGCTACAACAAGTCATGTTGTAAAAACGGTAATTTTTTGGAAGGAGGGTAACTTAATATAGCAATTGAAATGCCTAGAATATTTCTTTGGATGTTAATCAAAATGACATTGTAAATAAATTTTATTTTTATATACAATTATTACATTGAACAATGAAGAAAACTGTTATATTTCCAGGACATCTTCATCCTACGGAAATTCAGTATGATAATCTGGCCGCCCATTTATTTTTCATCGCGATTAAAATTTCAGGAGGGTTCGCCACGGAGACCGTCGGAAGAAATAAATAGATGTTCCCTCAAATAGGATTCCGTCATGGTGTCACTTTTGAAAGCTCATGGAACACGGCACGATTACGAAACTAATCCAAAACAATCATTAATTTTGGCGGTGAAGTCTTTCGATAGGAGCCCTCGAGGGTCGAGAATCGTCATCCCCCTCGAATGGAGAGCCGTCATTATGTCTGACTTCTCGCCGGTGCCAAGGAGATTGTTCCAACTACGAGGTCTAATCTCTGAAAGCTAATTCATCGGTCCTGTAATTCGAGGAAATCAGGCTCGTACCACCATTTCGAGAAATTAAGACAAATGCGAAAGGGCTGTCCTAGCAGCTGTCGTTTCGGCCGGAATTCGACCTCGAAAATACCTTTGGAAAGGACACCGAAATGGATTCCATTTCCGTTAAAATGCACACGTGACTTGAAACCGGAATAATTTATGTCCGATTTGATCGATGTACCGACCTGGACGATTCCTGGCGAAAGAATGGGAACAGATTCGGCAGACGTTCGGAATGTCGAATAAGATGTCGTACCTAGGACGACATGTTCTCCTTAAACCTTTACCTCCTTTCTACAAGTATCTACTTGGCGACATTTATGTTTCACTATTCCTCTTCCCCTCACAATTTATACTCTCCAGGAAAATAAAAATCTGCAAGATATTTCATCCATCCAGGAAAATCATAATAAATTTATATCCATCGATGATTTTTAAATCCCCTGAAAAAACTTTACAACCTAAAACATCAAATAACACTAGATATAAAAACAAGTATCTAATAAAGTGACACAGATCCAACTGAAAGCCAGCTCTAGAAAATTACAAGTCAACGATTTTCTTCAACAAGGTTCATCCCCTTTAATAAAAAGATGCCCAACGATCCCTATTCTATCCGGATCTCGATTAAATGCAAAGCAGTTACCCCAATCAAAGAAACTTCCTCCGCCGAACAAAAGAATCCAGCCAGTTAGGGAAGTTCAGAACAAAGTCAAGTCGTGTCACCAGTATCTTCACCGTCTTGAAAAATCCAATGTCGATTCGTAAAGGCGCGTGTTTGTCGAGTCGCTAGTGCGAACTCGGTACGGACTCAAAACTCTGCCGTGCGGACTGGTTTCCTTCATCCCTCGTGCAAGAGCACGTTTGTTCACTCCGGTCACGTACGCGAAGGCGGTTGTTTTGGGGAGCCCTCGTTTCAGAGTGTGGGTGGTCGTAGCATCCAACGAGGGTTGAAAGAGAGAGAGAGTAAAAGAAAGGTGGTAGAAAAACGAGAGAAAGAGAAAGGGAACTAGGCTCGGAAAAAAAAGGTGAGGACACAGAGGAGGGTAAGGGAGTAAGTAGGAGAGAGTTTCGGGTAAAATGGCAAAATACGAGATCCGAATTATTGGACCGCTTGGAACCGCCGCGATTTCCAAGTGCGACACGTATGAGGAGAATATATCGAAAGGACGAAAGTCCTTCCTTTCTCGTCCTACGAGGATCTTCGCCGTTACGTGCGTTCTCGTGGACGACCCCTCGTTCTTTCCAGAACTCGTCGAGAGCCGGCGTGGACGGATCGGAGCAAGGGGGAAATGCATGTCGAGGATGTAATCTTCGGGAGCTCGAGGGTGGAAACTGAGATCTCGTCGACCCGCGTCGAAACACGACGACTTGCGAAATGACGGATGCCGAACACAACGCACCTGCTACCCACTGAGGAAATCGGAACGATCGAATTATTTTTCTGAATACTCGATCGCCGAAAGATCGGAGGGAGGTGAAGTACTGTCTGTGGAGAAAGCAGATTCTACGGGCTAACGTTGGAGCTTAGAGGCGTTAGGAAGGAGGTGGAGAAGATTTGGGATTTCGAAAACTTCGAATCTTTCCCCTCGAAAAGTTATGGTATGATAAATGTACCGTAAAAATATCTTTCCCTCTGTGTCTAAGGCTGGGGGAAATTTATTTGGAAAATCGGGGCAATTTTGAGAGACTGTAATATATAGACCGAGATGTTACATGTTGGATTTTGTTGAACCATAAGGCGATAGGTATGATACAAATATTTATTGATTCAAGACTGTCTTCTCGATGGATACTTAATAGCAATAATTTTGTTATTTAGCAGTGGTAGTTTGTTTATTTGAACAAAGGAAACGGATATGAAATGCTTTAACACTAGAACTACCGGCCTCAAATCTATCATATTTTAATAAATGAAATAAGTACTTTGAAAAAGGGGGAATAAAGCGGCGGAAAATTTGATCGATTGGGTGATTTATATTTATTGATATAGACGTAGAATATTTATTCTATGACACTTATGTAAACGTGGAGAATTTTCTGAAAAAATTGTGTACCAGTCATTTTGACTGGTTTGGTAGTTCTAGTGTTAATGTACAAAGAAGATCAAAATAATTATGGAGAGCCGTAAAAATGTATGTCGCATTGAGATATTCGTAGCGATTCGCAGCAAACAGTGCCTTTGCGTTGCGTGGCAATTGGAACAAGCGGTGGTAAATTTTGGTAAATAAGAGTCGTGATTGAGCAGTTGTGTGAAGAAGTCGATTTTGTGTCCGAGTTGATCTAATTGGTATTGCATTTATTGTTCTAATCGTTTAATTTTTTGTTCTAATAAAATATTCCTCTTACATGTATTAAGTTGAGGTATTTCATAAATTCGTTGACATTAATTGCGATAGGATTAAAAAAATTCTGTTGATCATAAGTGTTCTATGTAGCCCCTAATGAAATAAATATTCATGTCTTAAGAAACACCAGGAAGTAGTTGGCCGAAACAAAGTCACTACTTCTTATGCTGTTATTAGTTATTACTAGACTCCGGATTTTTATGCATTTATGACAAAATGGATACGGCTAAAATATACAAAAAGAACATAATATAAAAACATATCTAAAATATCCAAAGTATGGTATTCGCTGTAATATTTAACGACTGCAACAAATCCCTAAATAGGTTTTCCTAACTTAGGTGCACTTGTTAAAATTGAAATTTGCATAAACATCCGGAGTCTAGTTATTACATTTATTTCACTGAAAAATTTTTGAACAAATTATTTCTACATTTTGTTTATGGGATGAAGCCGCTGTGGTTCACCATCAAATGACCCATACGAAAATTAAATTTTGACTAGTAACTCTACAGAGCCACTCGACCACCTCTCAAATTAGTTCTCACCCCCTTCTAACGCAATTATCAATCTACAAAAAATAATATAGTAAAACCAAAATTAACGATACCCGAACACATAATAGAATCACAAAATGATCATCAAATTCCCATCGCCAAATTAATTTCATAGAAAATCAGGTATTGCGGGAAGCTCCGCATGGTTGCAATTACATCGACGGAGAACTTCAAAGGGTTCATGCAGAGTAAACTATAATCAACAAACAACCCTGCCTCGTTTATCAATAAAAACGTCTCGATGATACCGCTGGTATCGATCCACCAAAAGCCAGTATAACCATCAAACTCTTCATTGCAGTTTGTTGGAAAATTTCAGAACTATTTCTTTTCACAATCACAAGGGGTAATGCTTTTCGCGCGTACCCCTATTATCAAGCCGTATGGTGAAACAGCCCCGCGAATCGCGTTTCGAAAGCACGCGAGCTGCACGCGTGGGAAAAGAGGGGACGGAAGCTGTCACCGAAGATACATCATTTCACACTTTAACGATAACGTATACGCGGGTATAAATAAACTAGCGCGGGTGGTTTGAACGAGTAACGCCGTCGAGGTTCATCGTGAGCCGGCGAAGTGCAACTCGACGAGCCGCAATGAATGACACATCCACATTTCGTGGACGAGTGAAAATTACGGTGGTTACGTTGTAACAATCTGCGAGAGACGAAAATTTCGACGGTTCGTTGCGTTTTATTTTAATTTATGCGCGCACTCATTTCGTTCGTATCAACGAACGAGGATCTTTCGTTACGTCGAAGGGAAAACGGTGGATTAGCAGACAGAAGTTCATGGTAATTGTTGCGACGTGCTCAACGAACCGGTTGGGTTCTTGAAAGTTTCGATTTTGGTGAATAATGAACGGAGACGTTAATAATTGGAGTGCTTTTAGTTATTGGTTTTTGAATTTTATGAATGTAGGAGAATGTTTTTAAAGTCGTATCATCTAAAAAATGGCTTATACATTGTAAATCTTTTTAATTCTTTGATCTACGATTTGTTTTCTGATTGGGCGTACAACGACACAAAATTAATTTCTGTTCAAAAGGTCTCACTGATTTCTGATATTTCGAATAACTGAACGTAATATTAATAGTATAGAAATAATAGGACCATTTCACGACCGGCTGATATTTTCAATTTAATATTTTTTGAAAGATTTCAAAATTTACTATGCCATTTTCTGCACCACGAGTGTCATACGTTGTTGTAGGCTAAGGAGTTAAATAATGAACAAAACTTTGATACATTTGCAACTTTTGTGAATATTGGAATTATTACGTTTTATAAAAACTAAAATAGAAATATTGGGGCGACTAAAGAAAGCGGTGTCCAAAGTCGTAACATATGTTCTAATTATAAGTTGCACCTAGGAAGCAAACATATAATTTTGTGAGATTTATATATTTAATTTCTTTTATGATGAGTATATTTAATGAGATTTCGAATGGATGAAACTACACTGTTTTAATTCAGTGGAAAATGTACGCAACCATATCTTTGTCTAACGATGACTGAAATAACAAGCAGTGTAATTTCGAATTGCTTCGTGAATTAGTTATATTAATTATTATTTAATGAAATTTCATATTCTAACCTCGCAGAATATTTATAGAATTTTTGCCGTTCTACGATTGATCGATTAGAACCCAAACGAGTATGCTTTCTACTGTAAACGCCTGAATATCAATATACTTTGTGAATCTATTAATTGTTAATTACAATTTCAAATTCTACCACCTGACTGCGGCTGCATGCGGAAGTTTCAAACACGCGGTGGAATTTTGCATTATTCAAAGTCGGAATTGCTACCTAGAAATAATTCTCATATGCAGTATCAGCCTTACAGATATCCGATTATTATTAAGGTACACTTGATCCCTTAAAACCCGTTCAATTTTCCATATTACATCCGTGCAAAGTGTTACCTTATCCCTCTATGGGCTCCTTTGACTTTGAGGTCACACAACACCCATCTAATCGTAAGCTTCTATTCTTCAAAATCAAATTTTTAATTCTGCCAAATATAATTTCACTCCTAAAAATCATGAAATTCTTTACAATTCAATATTTTAAATTCCGGTTTAACCCATTATTTAACCCCTTAGCTTACAACTACGTGTGGGACTCGTAGCGCGGAAAATGGAATAGGAAATTTTGAAGTCTTTCAAAAACTATTAAATTCACAATATCAGCCGATCACGAAACGGTCTCATTATTTCCATACTATTAATATTACATTAAGTTACACGAAATGAATTAATTTTGAGTCTTTGCGCGCCCCGTCGGAAAAGAAATCGTAGGTCAAGGGGTTAAAATAGTCCATTCATAATTTTCTAATTGTACTATCGTGAAATTGATCTTAAAATACCATAAAAAAATCGGACTACACAGGGTTAACACTAAACCTACCAAGTTGGTCAAAAAACCGACTTCAAAATTCTTCTAAAAATTATCTAAATTTACAAAATTTAAAAAAAATTATCTAAACTTACAAAACCTAAATTAATTAATCATTTCTTCACCCCTTTATTTCTTTCTTTCTATACTGGTTATTAAGTCTATCTAAATTTTAGTAGATCGATAGTTTTAGTGTTAATTGAACAAGCAGACGCTAATTTGCATTGATTTCATCAAAGCAACATCATCCATGCTCACAGTATCGCAGGAATGTTTTAACGATACGCCCAACATCTCGATCAATCACATTTTCCAAATCAATCATACGCGCGTGCCCAACATGTAAACAAGCAGGATAAAATATTCCACGCGCCACGGGCGAATTCTTAAAATAAAATCTGACTCTCTCGAAAACTGAAAGCCGATCGAGCATTTCCGTGGCGGGAAAAAGGGAAAACGTTTCTGAGCGCCAGTGAAAATCGGCTGCTAATCCGGAATAAATCGTAGCGCGTGCCCGAGTTACGAAAAAGCAAGGAGAGAATCAGCTAAAGCCAAAGTATCGAGGAGAAAGGAAAAAGTAAGAATGGGGAGAAGGAGAAGCGGTGAAAGTATCGCCTACCGGAAAACTTCCTGGAAAGAAGAGCGATAAATTTGCGGCGCCGAGGGCCAGGAAGGATGCAAAAGCCGTGAAGCAAGTGCAATGAAAGTACCATTTGGTGCAGCACACGTGGTACTCACCCTTAGGACTGGTGCGTGCCTCGAATATAATTTATTGCAGTTGAAATTTTGTAGGGACCTGTGGACCCTCAGGGTGAGACAGTACGCGGTAACAACCCTTAAGTTCTGATAGCCAGTCTTTGGTGGAGTAACTTCTGTTCTGGTTACACATTCGGCCCTTGTGTTAACACTTTAGGAGTCCTTAATGGTTGATATTTTATCGCGCGTGGCAATAAACGTTAATGCGTTTACCAAAGTCGTAAACGGGAATCGTCGGAGCACGTTCACTGTTATTTATCGAGAAAGCATTCTTCTCTACTTACTTCGTTATTTTGATATTTGTTTGCGAGAAGTTACATTATTACGGAAGTAAAGAACAGCTAGAAACTTACATTCACACGATTTTTAAGAGGTTTAAATGTTAACCCTTTGCAGTCCTATATCGAGCTACACTCGACATTTTCAATTGATTTTATTTTCAAACGATTTAATACCAATTTGCCAATTTCATAATGATTTTGTAATATCACATAAATATCTGTCAGAACCGATAGAGATTACTATTATTAAACACAAATTAGTAACCAACGATAGAAAACATTGGGAAATTAAATTCATTTAATTCATTATAAAATTGACAAAATAATTCGAATTGCGAAGGAACAGAAATGAGAGAAACATAAAATATTGTAACAGTGTTTCATAATTAAACAACTCAAATATTTACAAAATAATGTCCAAACTTCTCACTCAAAGACAACTCTTTTCTCTACTATCAAATCAGTATAAACATTTGCAGTTCGTTGTTATCATTCTCATAATCGATATCCAATATAGGGGAGGTAATTTCGTTACGATAATTCGTAACAATATACAATGAGGTAGAGGTATATTTGAAATACAATCAATATGAAAAACTAATACTTAAAAACATAGTATCTGTTAAAATATAATCTCCATTTTGGAGCAGAACAACAGGGTTAATTTTATGAAAATAATAAGGAAGGAATTTTAAATAGAATTTGAAATTTTATAATCCTCTTACGAAAGTGTAAGAATCGATATAGAGATCACTGTACTCTATGGAATAGAAATTATTCTAATCTTCCTTACATGTCGTTGGTTTACCATTGGAAGAACTGTATAAGAAACTATCAATCACTGTGAGTGATTGCAATAAAACTTTTTTACGTAAGAGCACCGACGTATTCGTAGTTTCCACAGCTTTCACAAGCCTCAACACGAAACAGCTATCAGGAGGTGCTATTGTGACCTTCGAATTCTATGCTGGTATACCGAGGATAATCCGTATATCGAGGGAAAAATAAATGTTCCCGAGATCCCGAGGCTCGGGACACCATTACATGTCACCATTGTCGACACCATCGCGCGTAGATGTCCTTTTATTATCCGAGGAACGGTTCATAGACGACCCATTGGTCGTTGTGGTCGATTAACCCCCCGTGGTTCACGTCATTTGAAGAAGCACAGTACAAAGGTTCCGATAAATCACGATGGGAGTTTCACGATACACTATCGCTTTCCACGAGTCATTTCCAATCTGCTAACGAAGCGATTATTGTCGATCTGCAAGCTTGTTTTTCAATAGCCAGCTACAAAGATGTAACGAATGCAAGGAAAATTCGTGAGATCAATTTCAAATGCTTTCTGAATATACCCACTGTTCTTACCTCGTCATTATCACCATTATGATTAATGATCATTTTATTGGAGGGCTATGAAGTGACTTATACGAGGGATGAGAGAGGCCCAAGGGTGCGGACTATTCTTCCAGTATAAAGCTGATTGTGAAGGTTACTTGTTTCATACTTAAGAACCTCATAAATCATCCTCGCGACACCCTTGAACCGTCGTTTTTACAAGTTTACAATAGACCATCTTGCAAATCAAATAATAGAAACTTAACGAGAACCTCTCGTAAATAACGTTTCTTATTAATTTACAAAACGATTCTTAACGATTGTTTTTTCAAGATAAATTAAATGTCACGACAATACCTAAAATAACAAACGTGTCTAGCGATACAATAAGTTTCGGCAACTGGGAAATCGATCTAGCCGTAAAACAAATAGAGTAACTATTTCGTCTCTGAAAATCCCGTTTGATTTCACCGATCGTCTCGTTGCGAGATAAAAGTTCCCACGGAAATTGTAGTGAAAATAAACAATATTGGGGTATCTATATTTCTTCTTCGTCATAGTTTCGCAATATTTGCACGCGGATCATAAAAGCGTGGCTTTAACTAAACATTCACGCTGCAATCGTTGCTTCCGATCGTAGTTACACCTTCCTTTATTTTATTCCAAGTCTGAACGTACTGGCATCGAATCGACGTTTGGTTGTCCCGTCTCGGGTCACTATTTATTGTGTACTATGTACCTGCATTTTATGTCGCTGAATTGCGGTATAAACTACTATCGCCCATGTAAAGTAAATTCCCCAATGTTGGAACTCCGAATCCGCACCGCTTCAAATGGTTTTCCATGATATCGGACGTTTCTTCTTTGAAGATACGTTTCTGTCGGTTTTTAATTGGATAGGAGTTTTTATTTCGACTGTGTTTCACCACTTGACGATGTTTGTTTGGTTTTTCTTTTTTCTTTTTTTTTAAGTTTTCTACATGGAGAATATTTGCCTGTTTTTAATTCACTTTGAGCAGTCTTTCATTTTCGCAGTGACTTTTTTAAATTCACATTCCGTTTAGTTTAGCGTATCGTATTTAGAATTCGCAAGTTTATTACATTGAAAAAATTCGTCCGATTTTATTTTTTGCCTTTGAAGTATTTTCATCGGGTTTTAATTTTGTTCAATTTTTCATTCCAGCTTCGTTTCATTTGACGCGCGGTTTTTGTGACTTTTTGATTTATTACGTATCAAATTTGTATCATGCTTCATTTTAAAATTGCGTTATTAGTGTAGCAATGCTTTGAGGAGAGATGCGTTTGTAGATATTCTTTATACTTTTCCAATTTCCAGTTGTGAATGATTTTTGTATCTATTAAAAATTTCTTTTATTTGCCCTTTATTTTTTAATGTTGCTCACTCCGCTCAAATTCTTTACGTGCGTGACGTTCTATTTGTAATTTATTAATACTTTTTGTTCAAGTACTTCACTTTACTTAAAATGTCAATAACCTTTTTGGGATAACCAACAGGCATTATTATCAAAGTCGCAAAAACACGGAAGATTCCCGAACTGTTGAATATCTCCTGCAACAACTAAGTACCAAGTTTAAATTCGAGCGGAAAATAATTTTTCTTTTCCTTTTTGCGAAAGATTTCGCAGATCAGTGACTAAGATCGGAGAAACTCAGCCGGTGAATCGCAGATACAGTTTCCCGGTACTTTCTCGTCTCGCCTTGGCCGGTGAACTTGAGGAAAACATCCTGCAACAGTACGACTCTTATCAAATGCCTTTAAACGAAAGTTTTCGTTTACTTGTGCACGAGAAAAATAAGAGAACCAAACAAACGCATCTCGCCTCAATAAATCGAGTCAACTCCGTCGGGCTAATTTTAACTGTACTTTAGTTTTCGACCTAATCGAACCGTTAAAAGTACAGGGTGTTTCAAAAATAGTTATCATGGCTTTCAGGGGTTGTTCGACACTCTTGGATCGATGGAAATTTATGAAAGAAAACACCGCAAAATTCACGGAAGAGACAAAAAATTGTTTTATTACATAGGTTAAATGTCTGACAATGAGAGGAAGTATGGGTCAGAAATGAACTGTTCTCACGCAAATTAAACTTTTAATTGTGTCTTCGCGATTGAATTTTAGCTGAATAAGTCAAGCTTCCAGGTTTCCAACCTTTTAGAAAGAAATACTCACGATATCCTCATTAGTGCCACATGAAATAAAAAAATGGACGGCTAGTTCACCAAACTAGTAAGAAAAGCGCGTCTGCTTTTTGATATACATAGAAAAATATCCACAAATAGGCCATTTCGGGCGCCATTTTCTCTTTGAGCACTATTTAAACACGTATAAACTTTTCTACGATGAAATTGATATGCAACATTATATTCGGGAGGGTTTTTAGAATCAATTAATACAAGAAACTACACATCCAAGAAAAATTCCAATGGTAGGAGGCGATAGAGCAGAAATCATTCTAATATAGTTTTTTTACAAAAGTACATTTATTCTTTATGAGTTATGTTATGACATTATGTGTTATTATATGTAGCTTGCTTTACAAATAGGTAAAAATCTACATTTTATGTTTACGAGTTACTTCCTGACGTTAACGTTACATTAACACTAAACCTACCGACATTATATGTATTCATATTTAGATATTTCGAATAAATGGTCCCGGAAAAAAGGAATCAAGAGGTAAAAATGATGATTAATTAACTAATTTACGTTTTACAAGATAGAAGTAGAATATTTACTCCATGACTCCTCTATCAAATCAGAGAATTTTTTTAAAAAATTGGGACCCGGTCATTTTGACCGGCTTGGTAGCTTTAGTGTTAAACAAAGCACTGTATTTAAAGCATTTGGTAATATAAATAAATAATATCGCTTAATTTCATTAACAATTTTAAGATTAATTCTATAAGTAAGCAACGAGAGTAATTATTTCCACTTCACTGGCCAGGAAGTACTTTGAACGCCGTCTGTTGTCGAAACGTACTTGGTGGAACCCGATGGCGTAACCTACAAATATCTTTTTTGGGAATCTTAACAATAAGTCATTACGATGCTCACCTCATCACGCTATCAGTTCCTCCGCGGCCGGGGACGAGTAAACAGTACTCCGTGATCGAATCCAACTATTTTCACCTATTAGTCCATGTATAATATTTTCGAAGACGACATCCTGTACTACCAAATGCCTCTCTTTTTGCGGTTTACTTGGTAATTCATCCCTACAATGGTATCAACCCTTAGTTGGCCCCTAGTACATCTGTTCTAAGCCATCAAAGCACTTCACCGTTACCACTGTATGTCTACTCTCAGTCACCAAAGCAAAGAATCAACATGATTCTTAGGTGTATATAATTTTTACTAAGATTTTACTAAGTTCGTTTTAAGTCCAATTGTATTTACATTTTACTTTTAACGAAACACAGCAGCAAAGTATGAAATATCCTAATCCGTAAGTAAGAAACACTCGTAGTAAAAAATATAAAGCGTGGTACCTAATTCTTCATCAAATGCTGGTTTAACAGTTTCGCAAGACGAAAAATTTGCTACCCTGTCATGAATTTTGTGGTATTTTTTTCACAAACCTCCATCGATCCAAGGGTGTAGAACAACCCTTAAAAAGCTATGACAACTACTTTTGAAATACCCTGTACTTACGCGCAGACGTGAAGCTATCTTAACAGAGTAGCACTTAAAATGCTCACGAACGTTAAATATTCCTTTTTATACGATGTATCTTTAACGATTGAAACGCGTAAGCATACAGGTTTCACAACCTGTTTCCTATCTTCGAATCGCGGCTGAAATTCACGCGTAGGAAACGGCGTAACACACTGTTAGAGGGATTAAGAATTTCAAGAGGCGCCGTCCTATCTGACTCTAAATGCACGCTTCATTTTTACCGATGCAAATCTTCACCCAATAGAAAACATAGCGGTATTCGCGTTACAAATCGTAATTCGTAGTGTCCTCTTTCACGCCTGTGGTGGAACGTGCAAAAGTAGAAACAAAAACAACGTTTGTGCTCGAAGAACGAAGGTTGCTGTTAACCCACGGAATTCACCGAGTCGATATAATCGAGGGAAACGATCTTCTTGACAACCTATAGATCGTATCTTTCGGTAGTATATGTGGCAGCACCTACGAGAACACTTACGAACCTAATTATACGAGAAGACACAGAATCCGGGCTTAAAAGCTTTATATATAGAGCAGCCTGATATATCGCGGGAACGTTTAGCGGCAACCACGTTTACAAACACCGGCCGAGCCGAAGCCAAAGATAATCGTCCTGCATTTAACTTGCCTCAGAATCGCAGATACCACAGAGTACACGAATACGCGAAAATTCGATGCTAAAAGTCATTATGGAAGTTTGAGATTCCATGTAGATTTTGTAAGTGAAGGTATTTTGAAGTTTTGAAATTTTGCAGCGAGAAGAGGAGATTCTTGGAGAGAGATGAAAATGAAGATTGTTTTTTTGTAAATAGAATTTGATTTTCCACGCTAAGGGACGGATGTAAGTTGTTTGCCGTGAAGAGGGGATTTCGTATGGCTCATCTGTTTAATTTTAGACATCTATTTACTTTCACCACTTGCCAGCTCTGTCGCTGGTACGTGCCACTATACATCTTCATTTTGGCATTCCAACTAATATACACGGTAAAGCGGCAAAGTGAGTGCTGTTGGAAAACCGAAGGAAGCACATGTGACTTGTTAGCATTGAAGAGAAATGATACAAGTTTTACTTGCGTCATGCATAATCGATGAATTAAAATGGATGGGGATTAAGAGTATTAAAAATTTGTCCGGCTTAAGAGACAAATGCATAGGCTGTTGGTTAATTAATTGAATGAAGGATTGATGAAGAAAATGGTAAAATTATTAGTAGATATGATTTTGAGAAAATATTCATCGTGGATGCCTGGCCGATTTACAAAACAATGCATGTAATGCCGTAAGAATTTTTACACTTATTTCTATATACCTCAAACCAAATTTTTATTTATCAGCTTTATTAGAAAAGAGCTGCACAGAGAGCAGAAAGAAGCTCACAACAAAAGCTTTCCATACAGTGATTTAAAATTAATAAGATATTTAATAAACCCCTTGCCTTACGATTTCTTTTCGAGCCGAACGCGCAATAACTCATAATTTATTTCTGGAATAATAATCCATCACTGACCTCCAATATACCGGGTATAATTTAACTCAATCTTAATAAAACAGAATTAATTTCAACGTCTCCTGACTTACCGATATTTTCAATTTAATAGTTTTTAGAAAACCTAAAAATTTTCTATTCCATTTATCGCATCACGTGTGTCATTATAAGGCAAGAGGTTAAACCACCTAAACATAAAAATAAAATTCATCGCATAAGTAATGAAAAAAAAAATAACCTTTGACTTTTGAATCCACAAAACCCATGAATAAAACTTTACACACGCCCCTAATTACCATTAAACAGCGTATCCACCGTTGTCCCAATTACGCCACGCACGAGGGTGAGGATTTTTTGAAAATACATTTCTATAGGCGCCCTTTCATTATCCACTCAAACGCCAATAGGTGACAGAGAGGGGCAAGAGAGAATTTCAATCGTCTTTCGATCTGAATCGACTAATTGGCATTACATCGAAACAAGTGCAACGAGATAACTCCTCATGCAGAAGGATAATCGGAAGGGGGACGCGATATCATGGGGGTTGCTGGTCGTTGAGACTCGTCGCGTCCCATACCGGTCTCCTATCGTGCTGGCAAGAGAAAGGGGTATAATAGAATCCAAACTTGAATGAAACTTCGTGGAAAACTGCTCCTGCGGGACGCAAGGAGTCGGGCTAATACGTACACTCTAAGGATGTCACAAACGGAACTCCTGACAGGAGCAATCTCGAAAGGCGCCATTGTGCTCGTTAATTCGGACTAAACAAGCACCGTAAATTTCAAAAAAGATATCTCTCGACACGACGGAGCACTCTTCGGGCAGCGGTGCTTGTTGTATGAAATTTGTAGATGTTATCTCGTGCCGGTATGCTCCCCGGTCCTACCAGCCTGGGATGCTTTTCATTCTGCTTGATAGCAGAGTAGAACGTGCGTCTGTAATTTTTGTTCTATCACTGGAACCAACTGAAATCTCTCTTTCCTCTGTCTCTTCCTGTTTCGTGTCGAGCGTGAAGTTCGTATCGTTACAGTTTTCCAACTTTTTGTTTCATAGAATCAGACAAGAAGCAGTGTCGCTCGTTTGCTCAAATGGTACATTCAAGGGCCAAATTGTAGCACGTATCTGAATGAACCGAGCTATCGGTGTCGGGGAAAAATGAATTTTTGACGTGTGCATCCTGTTATTTGTGTTAGTCCAACGTAAATGTCTCTACGTAGGAAGATTTTGGGTGCGTTGCTCCAAGAATAATATTCACTTTCGGAACGGTTAGGAGAAGCCATTTTTCATGGTCGGTCAGATCGTAAAAGTGAAAAGAGATAAAACGGGTGTGACCGTGAGGAGTAAATTAGATAAATCACTACGACTTAAATCAATGGACGTAACATCCTCCATGGACTCGAATACTTTGGGACTTTCGATATTCGTAATAGTTCCTTATCTAAGTTTCTTGATAATAGATGCATAGGAGGAGGTTGAAGAAAAAGAAGAAGAAAAAACGGGCTGACACAAAACTCTCCGTATTAGGTGTGCCAGAATGTAAGACAGAATAAAACTAACCTGATTTATTGCACTCGCCGGAACGAGTCTCGACGCTACTTCTAAAATACACTCACTCAGTTAGCTCCATTACAATAAGAAAGCAAGTTAAATGCATTCCTCTGTCGCTTTGATAGACGACATAAAAAGGTACACCTGATCAAAGACAAAATTCTGTGAAAGATTGCCGGTGGAAAATTAATACGGTATTTTCGACATTAGACGGTAATATCTACACGAATGACTACATGGCACACGAGGTTTCGTTCGTTTTTTTTTTAAACGTTCATTTATCTACGACATCTGAATGATATAAGAGATACGGACAAATGATAGAGGAAAGACAGTAAGTGGATTTATCTGATTTCTAAGACTCGCGAGACCGGTTTTTAACGCCACCGCGAGAATACCAAGATTTTTTTCTAACAATAAAAAGCACAGACAGAGAACAGAGTCGCCGATCTACTTTTGCATTCGACGCATCGATTCGTAACGCAAAGACAATCCAATGTAAGAATGCGTATCAAGAGGAACCGGTCTTTCGGAACAATCGATCGACCGATCTTGAGTTACTTGCAAACGTTGATAACATCTCACGTGAACTTATTCCAAGAGCAATTCTTATCGAGTGTTCTTGTCTTAGAAATATTCAACAATTTCTATATTTTAATAAGTTCCACATTTCCTCTATTATCGCTAATCAAATTTCACTATCTACACTGGATATTCAGATACATGGAAAATTATAATGAACCAGAATGTAATCGAAGCAAAAAATCAAAGATACCAAGTCGATGAGAAATTTCAAGAAAATTCAAAAATCCATGGCTAAAATCGACGTTGAGAATCGGTGCTTGAAGATTCACGCATCGAAACCAGCCCCGAGTTAAACTTATTTTCACCGACTGCCTTCCAGTTTACAGAACAATGTGCATTTACTACGATCGTGGGAAGAGAAGCACTCAAGAAAATGATTCGAGCCGAGCCGTTTGGAAAGGAGCCGCCACGGAGTACCATGAAATCCCTACAATAGCCGAAGCTCCTCGTTGCTCGTCGAGCAGACAAGTAGATATCGAAATTCCTCCATAATTATTGACTAAACGTAAGAACGAAACTAAAACTATACAGCGGTTTTAAACTAAAAGGCAATGGTCTTTTCCCCCGTTATACCGCTGAGGGTAAGGTCGTCGGTCGGAAGAAAGTACTCGTGGAATACACTTACTTCCGTCTACAATAAGAAAGACGACCAGGGATGCTTTTCCGTGTCTCTTTGATCGGCAAGGTAAAAAGAGGAGTACCTGACCAAAGAGAACCGTCTCGCGGGGTAGAGAAAAGCTCACGATCGTAACGGAGTCTGCGTGTTACAACGACGACACGTCGGGGAAAACGACTAGGGGCCGAAGAAGAGGACGGTACATTCTCCTGGTGGGGGCAGATCCGAGAGAGAGGATGGTGGAAGCGAAATCTGGCCTCAGTCGTGCGCGACGCGCCATATGCGGTGGACCATTTGTCAAGGCGCTCACAAAGGCCAATAATCTCCCGTGACACGTGTGATTCCCTGATAAAAAGTGTCACGTGCTAGCTAGCTACCCCTCTGTCGACGAACGGTAGGCGTGCCCCCACTCTGGAAACACGACGGAAAAACTTTTTCCCTTGTAACGGGGACGAGAATTTTTGGCTGGCAGTAAAGAGATCGTTGCTTGGCATTTGCCAGAAGCGATAGCTCTTAGTTTCTCAACTGATCGAGCCTTTTTTCACGGAGAAAAATAATCTTGGCAGTGAGAGAAGAGGAGAAGCGAGTATGTAGGGGGTGAATTCTTTCGGTGGATAGTGTGGTTACTTGAAAGTACTTTTTTTTGCGGGAAAGTATCTCTTTTCTTTTTCTCCTCCAACGATCGAACTACGTGGGAAAAGTTTGAACGGGGATGGTGGATACGACGTTCGTTGCCAAATGTAAAAGCTTAGAAGTCGGGCAAGATTGAAAAGGTGGCATTCGTAAGGGGGAGGAGATCGGAGTAGAGAAAAGGGACTCGCTTCTTCCTTCCTTTTTTTTTTATCCCTCGCTAACTCGAGGAAACGGAGATCTATGCTCGTAATCGTCGTGCCAAAGTGAAACGAAGATTTACGTTGGAACGGCATAATTGAAGCTCGATCGGAATGGAATCGGCGGGGCCGAATCGAACGGACGTCAGGGATGCGTGAAGGAAATCGTTGCGAAGGAACTCAGAGGGCATCGATCGTGGACATGCCACCTTTCTGACGAGGAGAAATTTCAACGGACAATCGACGAGCTTCTCCGATAGGACAGGAGATCGGGTGGGATTCGTGGAATTTATGGTGTTGCGAACGATACGACGACGAGGTAAGCCGCAAAATACAGAGCACGTTTGCTAATTTTATGCCCGAGAAAGTTTTTATAGCATGTTCGTCGGGCGCGCTCGAGAAATTTATTCAAATTGAGTTGTCGAATTTTTCTACACCCTCGCGGCAGGTGACTCCAATGTAATTTCAATGCTAAAGAGACACGGCCATTGATGCACTTAACCGTTTCGCATTAAGAAGCACGTGTTCCATGGGAGAGGGAATCGGAGTATTGGACTTCGGTCGGCCGAATGGATTATCTGGAATCAAGGTCGTTCGATCGAGAATTCATTGTTGCAACTGTATTATTAATGCTGGCATGGTCCACGTATCTCTACCGTGCAGATCCATGGCATTTTCTGAATTATCACTGTAACTCAGTTATGCGAATTATAGGAACGAAACGAAATAGAGACATTTCGCATGCAGAATTTCATAAATGCCGAATATATTTTACTGTACAAATAAAACGATAACGTCACCATGACGTGGACGATTTACATTAAATTTGAATTGCATGGAGGCTCGCGTTGACCGTTTCTTCTGCGTGAAATAATAATAACCTGATTGTATCGTTGGAGCGAGACATTTTGCTAACTTCCTTCAACCACAGAGTTACAAGTTTTGTATAAAAAGAAAAAAGAAACCATCGAGAGTACAACTTTGAAATAGTTCGCACACCTGTTACCAGTAACACAAAAAACATCGTTTTGTACTCTACGAACCGAGTGCACCTTCTACCACGTCGTGTTTACATCGATGCATCCTTGACATTTTCCAAGCGGAAAGAAACAAAGCTTTCCGCAATTTTCTCTATACTGGCATAAAGTCACGTCCAGATGCGGGACAATGCCGAAAGGAAAATGCTGAAGAAAAATCGCCCGAAGCGACATCAGTCAGATTTTTGCGCGAATCGATCGTAACGACAGAAAGTCCACTTCGATGCAATGACGTTGTTTATCAGCGGACATTGACTCTTTATTATCATCCAACTCGTGGATAAGTCGGTGACGATTAATTCGGAGGCTGGAACTCGCAGATTACAGGTTTCAGGGACGCGTCGATATTTATCGGTTGAAACAAATGAAATTTCAATATTCCACTGGTGCGATTGTATCTCATTAAACGAGCTTCGGGTGGTAATTAACCGTGACTAAACATATTTGTAACATTTCGATAAATGGGTAAAAGCATCGGTACGCCGTGATTACGAACCCCGATCCAATGGTAAACATCGGGTCTCTCATATAACCGGCCAATTTAATCGTTTGGTACGTTCTCGCCGAAACCGGTGAACTCGACGTCAACTTCGTTCTCGGAATCGATAAATCGTGTTTTTCAAATCGGCTGAACCCGAACGGGCTCAATGGCCTAGAAAATGTCCGTGTCAGTCCTTTTGGACGAGGCTGAACGATCCATCGGATCTTTTTCGGCTGTCGGAGAGGTTAACGATCTAACGGGACGGTTGGATAGACGTCGTTTCGACGGACGCAGCCGGAAAACTCGTAATATCGTGCTTGTAGAGAGCGCGATGAAATTATAAATGGCCGACCCGTGGGACCACTTGCGAGAGTTAAGACTTTAAGTACCGAGTTGCTAGGCTACTATGCGAGGAAGACATTCGTCGCTGGCTGATTTGGATTTGTTGGACCGACGTTTCGTAAGTTTGCGGAATACTTTCGCTTCTCGTTAAAGATACATCAGTGTCCGACGAATGTAAAATTAACCCGCTCTATGAGCTACGGTGGGAAATTACTTCAATGTCCTTTGAACGTTACGTTAAATTGCAAATGCTTTAACGAGGTCCCGTTGTATTTTAGAGAATAATTTCAAGTCAGCTTTTCCTTCAATTGTTATGTACAATTAAGTTTATATTGAAAGTAGATAAGATACTCGAATGTTTTTTAATTGAGTCGTGGATGATTTATGAGGTTTTAATCGATGATTATTAATTAACTTTTAGTAAATGTAGGGGAGATATTGAAGTTTGTCAATTAATACTATAATTACCATGCGTTAAATCTACTGTTTTCATATGTTAAATAAGTACTTTGGGAAAAGTGGAACGATGGGGTGGAACAGATGATCGGTTTGGTAATTTTTATTTTGTAAAATCGATTTAAATTGTTTAGTCTAAGACTCCTCTATAAACTTAGGGAATTTTTAGAAAAAATTATTAATCATTTTAGTTTTCTAGGTAGGAACAGATGATCGGTTTGGTAATTTTTATTTTGTAAAATCGATTTAAATTGTTTAGTCTAAGACTCCTCTATAAACTTAGGGAATTTTTAGAAAAAAATATTAATCATTTTAGTTTTCTAGGTAGTTCTAGTGTTAAGTTTAGTAGTAGAGGGTAATGCCCTCTGGGGAACATTAGTTGAAAATGAAGGTATATTTGCGTCTTTCTTAGAGTGTGACTGTGTTGTTATTTTTAGGAAATTAAGATGCATTTAATCATAACGTGAAGTGATAGTAAATCGAACTTGATTCTTAACTGATAAAACCATTTTGACTTTCTAGGTAGTTCTAGTCTTAAGTTTGGCAGTAGGGGTAATGTCCTCTGGGGAACATTAGTTGAAAATAACGGTATATTTGCGTCTGTTTTAGAGTACAACTGTGTTGTTATTTTTAGGAAAGTAAGATGCATTCAATCATACCGTGAATGGATAGTAAATGGAACTTGATTTTGAATTGATAGAATCACTCGATATTATAAGAAAATGAAAAAGTCAAGAATGACTTGTAATTGTAACGAATATAAAGCTCGGTTTTAAAAAAGCCTCTTCCGTAAGAAAACAATGGAGGAAGGAATAATAAATTTCCAACTTAAAATCGCGCAGAGAATAACATTTTTAATATTTTCCACGTCACTGTTCCAGTAACGTTTCCCATGCACCCAAAGAAGTATGCGTAACTTTACAACGAAACACCAGCGTTTTTAATTAAACCCCATACATCTTCCCGTTGAACGTTGTTCTACTCTTCTTTGAAGGCAGTTTTGAATTCCTGTAACGTTCCAAAGACGCTGAACAGTTTCTAATTAACGCGAAGACGAAGCACGAATATTACGGAAAATATTTAAAATATCGGATATTTTATTACATCATACGATAATTCGAAGAATGAATCTCCGAACAATTTCAAGCGGTATTCTTCGTAATAATCTTCAACTTTGACATAAATTAAAACACCTACGAATAATATTACATTGTTAAATAGCATTCAAACGTATTCTACTTCCTTGACATTTATACTTTAGAAACGTCAGCACAGGTGAAAGCTTGTGAATACTTTTCCACGATTTTCCTTTCCTTTTATTCCAATTGAAAGTAAGAAGACGGATTTAACACGGCACCCTAACAAACTGTATCCTGTTTACGCTGAAAATTATGGTCAACTAATTAGCCGATCAAACAGCCTTATTAATTAGCGAGCATACGTCGCTTCTAATAAGTGAGTAGTTATTGGTAGACATACGTATTACTAATAACCGCGAGGTACATGAAGCTCAACACACATTGAGCTCGTCCTGCATCGATTTTACCTGGGATTGATGTATGTTCAAGTAGATTAACACATTTCCCGTCACTGTCGATTATTTAGATCGATTGAAATAAATGTTCGATACTTTCCTCGTCATTCATTAGAATGCTCTGAATAATATGTCACGTTCGACATCAAGATTGGAAAGGAGATAGTGAAATTAAATCGAACGTCATTTCAGGTTTGCATCTAAGAATTTTTTTTAACTTCTTGAAATAGTTCTCTTAAACTCCATGAACTATGTATGAAGCATAATGCACGGGATGTTAATAAATTCACTATCGAATGGGTTATTATTACTAGGTAATGGCGATTGATTTAACTATGTTGCGAACGTGCAATAAAGCGAACTGAATTTTTCAACGATCGTACCTTTAATTATTATGCCGATAATTAGAAATTTTCATTCGGCAATTACCCGCCAGGAACTGTAGGAATAATTCATTTTAAATTAACGGCATCGCGTTCATCAAATATCCATATCAGCAATTATAGAAGAAACTTCATTTATATCGTGATCAAGTATAACAGAAAGCGTTTAGAAAATATAACTTCACTCTAATTATTCCTTCCAAGCTCCATAAAAATAAATGAAAACAAAACATACCACAAAATTCTATCAAAGAAATAAACACTAGAACTACCAAGCAAGTCAAAGTGATTCCTGCCCACTTTTTTTCAAAGATTCTCCGTGTTTATAAGAAAGCCATAGATTAAAATTCTCCCTTGAGCTTATAAAACACAAATTACGGAATCGATCACTTGTTCCACTTCTTCGAATACTGAAATATAATAGATTTAGCGTCAGTAATTCTAATGTTAACCCTTTGCGGTCCGATTTATTTTGTCAATTTTGTAATAAGCTAAATGAAATTAATTCCTAATAACTTCTATCATTGGTTATGAATTTTTTTTTAACAATAGTAATATCTATAGATTCTGTCGGATACTTACATGATATTACAAATCATCATTAAATTCGATATTCGATATTAAATCTTTAGAAAATAAAATGAAGTGAAAATGTGGAGTGTAGCTCGACATAGCACTGCAAAAGGTTAATCAACCTCCTTGACTTTCAATACGATCAAGCATAAAGTTACACCTAAAAATTCTACTTAATATCACAATCTACCAACCCTTTGTTCCCAGTACAAAGTACAAAAAAAAGCGTTTCCTTCGAGTTAAATGCAACACACGATAACTCCCGAAAAACCTTGAAATTTCTCGTCGTATCGCAACGGAATATCGTATAACGATACACTCTAAAATTCATTCGCATAATCCTGTAAAAAGGTCCGAAAGCACGGAGGCAAGGTATCTCGGATATCACGTGGAAAAATGTGACACGGCGGATCGGTCGACGTTCGGGCAACGAAAAAGGGAGGGTGAAAGAACGTGCGAAATAATCTCTCCTTTCCGCGAATAAAGTGGATGCGAAGGTCGGCCCTCGTTGGTTTCCGCTTCTCGTAACTCTTCCTGGCAAGATGCACGAGCCGGTATTATTCTTGCGCGGGAATAAAGAATCGTTAGGTTTAATCGTGCGGGCATTTCGGCGAGCCGAATGGCACAATCAGCCGCGAGTAATCCGGCGCTTGGGAGAAAGATAAAAAAAAAAGGAGGAAAGAGGAAGAGAGATTGAGAGTAAAAAGAGAAGAGGGGGGCGAGGTGATCAACGCCGGGTGACCGTAGGGATAAACCGATGGAAAATGCTTCCCCGTTGCTTTTCGCGCGTAAGATGGAAAAACCGATACAGGGAGAAGGTTTTTGTAGAAAAAAGAAGATTCCCGCTCTTTTTTTTTCAATCCTCGCGTAATTTAGCTGTGCCGGGTTGAACGAAGATATTGCATATAGGGGATATAATAATGGGGCAGGTTTTTCTCCCTACGCATCTATGGACGATGATTTCGGTCGTTTCGATTGCGACAGAAATGATAACTGGGAACAACGAACGACTGATATCAACGAGTGACCAGGCCGCTCGAAATGAGACTTTTTGTTTGAAGCGAGTGAAGACCGTGATAAATCTCTTCACTTTCCATGTTTCGTTAAGTATGATAAGTTACGGCAAAGTGTACTTTTTACTTGGAACTTTTACAAGAATTGAAGATAACGTAAGGTGGGATTTTTAATACAAATGTTTTCAAAAAATAGTTACTTATTTGTGTTAAAAAGTCTTTTGTTTTTATTGTTGAATTTTGTTAATGGGGGTAAGTTTGTGGGATTTGCTAACCAGTTAGCTGTGTTTGACGAGTATACTCGTCATGCGTAAAAGCTACCACTGGTTATTTAACACTAGAACTACCGGCCTCAAATCTATCATATTTTAATAAATGAAATAAGTACTTTGAAAAAGGGGGAATAAAGCGGCGGAAAATTTGATCGATTGGCTGATTTATGTTTATTGATATAGACGTAAAATATTTATTCTATTACTCTTCTGTAAACTTGGAGAATTTTTTGAAAAAATTGTGTACTAGTCATTTTGACTGGTTTGGTAGTTCTAGTGTTAAATTCTAATTTTGACGAAACCTAACATATATTCGTAAATTTCAAGATGTTTGGAATATTTTGAAGCCATGGCGAAATAAAACGAGTAACTAAATGATATAAATAATTTGAAATAGATTAATGTTCATCTCTCGATTTTCGTGACCTAAAATTCAAAAGAATTTTCGCTACACTTAACTGATTAGGTCTGTGGAAGTCTTTTTAGTATATTCTTTCATCGGACTCGTCTGTTATCATCTTCGAGACGAATCTCGAATTTCGCAAATGTTTGTGTCTGTGTGGAAATCGAGTACATCGCGATATAGGAAATGTATGTTCTTCGTTGACGTTTTGACGTATTGCGGCTAAAAAATAATACGTCTGTTATCAGTAACCGACGCACCCTTTGATTCATTCCGAGCCGATAATACTATTGTTTGTGCTTTGCACTTTGTGAATATCGAGTGGAGCGCGAAATGGAGAATCGTATCGCATCCGTTCAGACGCGTGGCCCAATTCGAAAATAGTCGAAATTATTTGTGTGGTCGAATAAAATTCAACGTGATCAGGTTCCGCGAGATTACTATGACTTTAGTGGGTAATTAAAGATCGTTAACTCAACGCATATTTCCTCACTTACACGTTTCGATTAATTCAAATATCCGTTTTGATAAAAATGTGCAATCGCATGGAAGATGCATTTTACAAATGAAAAGTAAAAAATAGTTTAGAATAAAGCTATACTTCTTTGACTTGTGTATATTATATAATAATCAATTTTAAAATAGATTAGCTTACTGATACCAAAATTTATAGTCTATAAATGATATCATAATTTTAATTATTACATTGTTTTTACTATTTCGTATCGTTTTTACATTTTCCTTTCACGAACTCCACGTTTCCACGTTTTTAATAACATTTCGGAGTAACTCATAAGTCTTGTCTTAATGAATTGCCGAGAACACTTTGACCATACGATGCATTGTCTTAATTGCACAATTTAAATAATATTTACATCCACAAGATCTTAAAGGGTATGCACTTTAGAAGTAGTTTACGACCTCTCTGCATTTCCGTATCTCAGCGATCCACTCTGAAAAAGTTCATAACTGAATTTCAACCACTAAAGAAGTTTATCGCGACGAGAGGCATCAGTGTCAGTTCATTCCGATTATCGAGGGAGTTTTTTTCTATTACAGCCGGATGTTTTATCAACTTACGCAAATGACCCATAACAGGATACATTAAGTCATAATTCCGGAAAGAGAGAGAGAACGTGAGAGATGAAATATGGAAATGAAGAAACGAAAGAAGGTAGAAACAGAGAAAAAGAGAAATTAATCTCCTCATCGTGTACCACTAAGTAAAACATAAATTGCTCCTCACTCCACGAAAATTATCCAGAGGCTGCACTTTTGTTTCACTGCCGAGATTTCGATGAGTCTTTTGTGTCTCCTCTAACAAATAGCAGCCTGTGACCTACATCCCGTATATGCAGACGCGCCCCAAAAAAAAAATGTCGCAAACACTCGTACTAAAAAGTACCTAAAACATCTCCCCAAAAATGTCGCATTCTCCGCGTAAAAGAATGCATCGACTCTTCCGGAATTCGGGCGAATAGTACAAAGAGCATCACGAAAAAAAAAGAAGAAAACCTCGAATGAATTATTCGAAACGTGTCAAAGGAGAGACGTTAAACCGAGAACACTTAAAAATACCACAGAAAATCATCCCTCGAACTTATAAGCGAGGTGTAAAAGTAAAAAGCAATCTTGGCGAAAGTGTCCCACGCTAATGGCGATAAATAAATTCTTAAATCTGCAGCAACGCTCGTAAAAGCCGCAAACGTTGAAAATTCCCCAAGGTCCCCCTATACCGTCACGCTATCGGCGGAATTTCGAAGCCCCCTGCGTGAAAAAAGGGCGGGGGCTGGAACCACAGGGTGAGCATGGTTTTCTCATGGATTTCGGGTGGGCACATCTAATTGCTCCCACTGATTTATCGTCCGCGAAGTGGTTTCATCCCAGACGCACAGGGGAAGCTGCCAAAAAGCACGATAAACGACAGGAGAGGAGAAGGACCCGGAGAGATAACGAGTCGAAAGAGAAAACTGCAGGGGAAAAACGAATCCGTTCGGTAGTCGTGTAAACCGCCGGTGAATCATGGGTGTTGAGACATGCCCGTGTAAACGTGTCTTCGTTGTAGCCGCGAGGGCACTTAACAATTGCTTAAAATAACCAGAACTAACCGCGGACTCCTTGGTAGAAATTGTTTTGACTCTCCTTTTCTACCGGCGACAACGAGATCGTGACGAATCGAGATAGAGAGAAAGGAAAAGAAAGAAAAAATGTACGAGAGAATTAGAGAGACGGATAGAAAGGTACGGGAGAATCACGTTTTTGAAAGAAAACAGTGGAACAAAAGGAATAGGAGAGTCTGAAGGTAAGCATGGAATAAGAAAGGACCTGCGGTGACTGAAGGAGAAGGGAACGAGAGGTGGAATGGAGATAAAGGCATATCCGATGAAGACGAGTGAAGAGGAAATGAGGAGGGTAGAATCAATGGAGATGGTATATGGAAAGAAGAACGAAAAGAGTATCGTGAAACGTGAGTGGTGGCGTATAAACGTAAGAACCACAGCTGCGGGAGGTCTACGTTCATTTTGGGGAGCCCTTTACGAGAAGGAAAACAGTGTTACATGATATCGCGTGAATATATTATTTTCATACGTACTCGGTGAATCGGTGGTAGGAGGTTCCATGGCTTTTTTTCCTTACAGAGGCTTCTCCGTTGTGTATGGCTATGTGAAAGAAAACACTTGGCAATTTCGTAAGTGACAATAACGTTGAATGACTCTCATAGGTTTCTGTGTAATGTAAATTTTGTTATTATTCATAACAGGGGTTTTAATGGTACAAATTGTACCATTGATTTTGTGAACTGTTGTCATTCTATTCAGCTACTATGTAGAGTGGTTTTTGTATGGAAAGTGTTCTTTGGTTTTATGGCCCTGTTTAAAGTTGGCAATTAAACGCACTTTGCAGAGGTTGCATCGTTATTGCGTTGCAATAACAGTCTATTCAATTTCTCTGGTACGATTATCATTATTAGTTTGAAGGTATTTCTGGAAGGAATATTGCAATGGAGTGCAACATTAGAGGATTACGTTGTATGAAGCGGATAGAGGTGAAGTGCATTTTCATGGAAACGGGACCATCTGGACTTATTTAACTTTTAAGTAAAGATAGGAGATGTGAGTTGTTTCTAAATGCCACGTAATTGGGACAGGATACTATTAATAAATTACGTATTAATGGAATGCCTTCCGTTTTATCGGCGTCACGATAAGCCTGATGGAGTACACCTACGAGAAAACAATAGGAGAAAGTACTCACAATGTAAACGTAGAAAATTTTCTTTTGCACGAGTAAAGAGCTTAATTAAATTTATTTATAATTCTCGATTTGTATTATTTTAGTATTGGAATTTTTGTAAAATCTTTCATTTCTACCACTTACGTATTGTGTTCGTGGTTTTGGAGTTCTATTTAAATAATTTTGCGAGATATGATGCTTGGTGTAGTTTTTAAAAATAATTATGTAAAAATGTTTTATTTATTCGTATTGAATGCATAATACTTTTAATGTAGATGCGTTATAATATAATTTCATACAGATTATTACTGAATTCTTGCATGGCGAAATCACATTCTGTGAATAATGCACAGAACAGAATGCAATTTATAACGAAACGTTCAGAACGTCGCGACGTATCAATTTTTCCTTGGAACTTTCCGGGTCATTATTTTTATACGCTACCTTCGACCTTTGTTTCAACCTTTCTTTGCTTATTCCATCGTCAAGAAGAACCTCTTCGAGTTTCATCTATTTTAAAAAATATGGA
The DNA here is from genome assembly GCA_910591515.1 of Cerceris rybyensis. Taxonomy (NCBI): domain Eukaryota; kingdom Metazoa; phylum Arthropoda; class Insecta; order Hymenoptera; family Crabronidae; genus Cerceris; species Cerceris rybyensis. The sequence goes on from OU342790.1 coordinate 17,451,172, forward strand.
AACAGAAGCATACGAAATTCCCTATTAAACATATTTTAATTTTTATATCAACCCTTATCCTTGAGCAATGTAATACTTAATGTTATGACATTAACCCCATGCCGTACTATTTCTTTTGTGACTGTTTCGGCAATAATTAAGAATTAAATTGGTAAAATAAAAATAGATCAGTATGTGTCCATAATTATGAAAGTGGCCTAAGTCATATATTTCTTGTTTCGAGATATTGAATGAGTTGCATTTGATTGAATTAAAAAATATTTTTATATTATGCAACATCTTAATTTAGAATTTTATTAGCCTTGATTAATGGAAATTTATTATGAATATGAAAGTTTGCGTGAATTTCATACGGAAATGTTGTTTTTAAAGTTTGAATTAACTTAGACCATTTTCAAAATTGACTAAATGTCCTATAAATGACTTAAAGTAATAAAAAACTACGAGTTTTATTAGAAACATTCAAATTAATGAAATAATTCATGAACATTTATTAATTATTTTTAAAAAGTAATCCGTTTTTATAATTTTAGGCTTTTATTATTATGAGTTTTTAAGATTCTTAAAATGTTCTTGAAAAATTGGTGGGATGTATGGTATTATAGTAAACACATAATATCTTTATGTTTTCCTTCCGTTACTGGTCCAGTGGTGCATATTGGAAGTAATTTAATATTTTAATATTTATAGTAATTTAATATTTCCGTATATTTTTGATATCTCTCTTTTAGGTGAAAGATCCAAAACGTGGAATTTAGAATCATCTAAAGATGTTTTATAGAACATCTTATAACGTTCATTTTGCAAGAATCTCATTCATTGAATTTGCAGCGAAGAGACAGATTCGTCCGCGGTATTTTTTACTATTCTTGTCGTTGACTCTTCCAGTGGTTTCGTTGAAATAAAATCCAGCTCGTCATTCGTTTTACCGAAAATGTATTCCTTCTTCTACACGTTTCTATCAATTCATAATAAGGCTCAGGGTTGTATAAGTAATTTACTTTTCTTATTTTCATTTCTATCAACCCAAAATCACGGTCATTCGGTAGCAAGGAATGACCAGAAACTAAAAATTTAAGGGTATGTTTATATAATTTTTAAAAATTTTTGACTTAGACCACTTTCATAATTAACACTAAATGAATTCCATATAATGTTGAAACTACAACCACTATCTAATGATTCATTTTTGATAATATCATAAAAATTACATTGAATTAATTTAGTTTATAATAATGTGGTGTGAAATAACTAATAAACTAATTTTTTTAAAATTTTGACTTAGACCACTTTCATAATTATGGGCACATATATCGTTCAATTCAACGTAGTATTAATATTTTCGAAATAATTACATCCTGTCTCGTCTCCCTGAAATGATCAATTTCATACATGTTGCAAAACTTTATTGTGTGGTAAAGCATGACGTGTGAAATTTTCCAAAATTATTTTAAATTAATTCAAAAATTGCCAAATTTGGAAATTATTTAAAAACCTATTGAATTCTCTTCGTCAGAGGTTTAATAGGAAATATTAGGACAATAGCATTCTTCTGAAAAGAGCTTAATATTAAAATACACCGTCAGTTAGCATGACACGTGATAAAGAGTGATTAAAGATCCGATATTACGGGGATTTCGGTAAACTTGACTGTCGCAGTTTCTTACAACTCTACTGGGTTTTTAGTCCGCTTTAAAGTATCTCTCGTGAGGGGCAAAGCCGCGTTACATGATAGTGCAGGATTACCTTGTACAAAGCGAACATTTTCACCGTGCATTTTCATGAACGCGGGATTACAGTTGAACTTATTTAACTTTTCAGTAAGCGTGCCATGGTTACTTCGAAACATCCTTTAAGCATGGGTTGGATACGTTACGTGATAGTGCGAGATTGTATTACATTGCGCGAACGGTGCTACTTCTTGGCTTAAATTCGAATAAGAGATACCATGTTCTTCAGATGGAATAAAACAGTGAATTTGATAGTCGAAACACAATTAGAATAAAATTTGAAATTTTTTTCTATACTTGGCGTGCATTTAATGACACGGTTTCGTGGGATTAAGAAAAATATAATACGAATGAAATTAAGCTCTTCAGAAATAAATGAAAATTTTTATTCTAGATGTATTTTTAACACTAAACCTACCGACGTTATATCTACTAAAATCTAAATATACTCAATAACGACCTTACACAAAGAGAAGTGGAGAGATAAAAAAGATAATTGACTTATTTTGCTTTTGTAAGATAGAAGTGGAATATTTACTTCATGGCTACTCTATTAATTTAGATCATTTTTAGAAAATATTTTGGTATCGGTCTTCTGACCGCCTTGGTAGGTTTAGTGTTAAGGGTAGCATTATGAAGGATTGTAAAACTAAAATGTAGAATTAACTTTGCCACGAGGAAATATAAATTATTTGATATTGGGATATTTTTGTGAAAGCTCTTTTACGGAATATTTAAAATAAGCTTCGACGTTATCGAAATTACTGATTAATCTGTTTCGATATCTGTTTTAAAAAAATGTGAAATACTTTCACAAGCAACGAAATTCGCAACGATAAAATAGTACAAATCGCGTAAAAGTGTTTACACGACGTACGACGTGGATGGCCAACCGGATGCCGTAAGTTGCATGGAAAATCGTCTTTCCGGTAGTATAACTCTGCCGTAAAAGGGTCTTTCCTGGTTCTTGAGCTATTTTACGTCGGCGAATCGTGCCAAAGTGTGACGATAAAGTTATAAAAGCCAAGCGAAATTTGCATTACGCCAATACATGTCACCCTTGAATAATTCATCGCACGTAGTAATATGTCTCCTAGTCATTTTGCCTGATTGAGTCAGATTTCTCAAAATTAAAAAAAAGAGGAAACGATAACGTTCCGTCGAACTTGTTAACGGGCAAATTCAATAAAACGACGTGGTAGAAACTTAATTAAATCCCTGCATTTTGAGCCACCAAGTAGTTACAGGACAAATTCAATCCCCTACAAATCATATCAGACGTTTACTGCAATTCCGATAGCCAAAGGTGCCTTGAGCTAAATTGAAATAGAACCAAACTTCGAGTATATCCGTATATACAGATTGTATACATATGATACTTAGATAGACGTTTAATTCATCCTCGCGATAGGATAATATGGTATCGAATTATCAAATATGGGAACATTCCTTATATTGGATTATTACACTTTGTCAACCGTTAACCGACTAACCATTTATTAATCGATTAGTATAAGTGACAAAAAATAAGATTACCTTTTCTCTCAGCAACTTTTAATTTCCAAGTCATACAGCTTTAACACTAGATTTACCAAGCCAGTCAAAATGACTGGTACCCAATTTTTTCCAAAAATTCTACGGGCTTACGAGAGAGCCGTAGAATAAATATTCTTCGTCCATCGTATAAAACATAAATTACCGAATCTATCATATTTTCCACGTCTTCATTTTCCTTGCTGTAAGGTACATATTTAACATATTTAAATATAATAAATTTCACGCCGGTAAATCTAGTGTTAAAAAGTAATAACTAGACTCCGGATGTTTATGCATTTATGACAAAATGAATACGGCTAAAATACACAAAACGAACATAATATAAAAATATATCCGAAATATCCAAAGTATGGTATTCGTTGTAACATTTATCGAGTGCAACAAATCCCTAAATAGGTTCTCTTGTCTTAACTGCATTTGTTGAATTTGAAATTTGCATAAACATCCGGAGTCTAGTAATAACATTGCATCCCCTCGCAATGTCCAAAAGAGTATTCCGGTAGGCACAATATTACAAAAAATAGCATTGTCCTTATAATGTTTCCGTAAATGCGAGATACTTTTATGTTCTTATAGTTTGAAGCTTTTTCTTTCCCACAATAAAGCAATAACGAAGTATATTCACTTCGATACTTTACCGCACCAATAGAAATGAAAACACGAATTAACGAGGATACTATTAAAACGATTAAATAAGCGGAAAATTTTCGATATTATTAGACCGTAGAAATAATATCGGGGGCAAAAAGCAGTTTACGCAACGATGGAACAATGATCGAAAGGTTGTCCGCATTGGTAAGTTATTACCATGGCGGTAATGAAGCCAAAGGCATGGAAGACAAGCGGCCGCTGTCTGTTTGGAAAGAAAACACTTATTAGCGGGGTGGATCGTCGTTCCGACGAGGGCAGAATTTAAATCGGGACACGTGGCACAGTGACAAGCAAAACGTAGAAAGGAAACGGCGCGAGAACGCCATAGACCCGCCGAATGAACTGCGCGAATCCCGCGAGACTGCAAATTCAACTGGACTCCAGGGATTTATTTTAATTATGCTACGAGAAAATTGCAGGAAAAATATCAACGGTTCATTTCTTACTCGCAGTTTCGTTGAAATGAATGAGCATTTACCATGAATGAACATAAAATTCTTTAAAATCGAGAGGAGCTTTTACGTTCCGTCGAAATTCTTCCATCGAATTGTGCACGTCTTCAATGAATATTGAGTTAAGTATTAATCCAATTACATCCGGCGAGGAGAACCTATTTTAATTATGCCGAGGGTAAATCTCGAGGGAAAATATTGCTCTTCTTACAGTCCGAGAAATAAATGAGTAATGGTTCAACGAGGAAAGAACATCTTGCATAACGTTGGCGGAGATAAAATTTCCTCTTTGGACGTTTAAACGGGAATTGTTTTGTTTTCTATTATTGCCCTCGTATTTCCATGTAATGCACGAAATTCGAAACACGTGCAGAGGAAAATGGCTGGTTTAATCGGAAAACGATCATGGTTCGTAATGGAAACGAGGATAAAAATATCTCGTTAAATTATTTTAACATTTACTAACTGAAACTTTCGTCGTAGTTGAAGTTTAATTAAAATCCAGAGGAACATAGTAACGTTTCTCTAATTGAGTTTAAACAATGACTCAACGGGATGAATTTCATTAAAATTCGCAACGTAAAGTCTATTTTTACCAAACAATTCTGTAACAAAACGTGAGTGTCTTTTTCGACTATAATAAATATCGTAGAGGATTTAGATCTTTGACTTAGGACGCCCAAAAATTATGTTTTCAACTCTACCGTAATCCTTGGTAATTTATTACCATCCTCTCCACACTGATGTCGCGGGAAGCCAGCATTTCATGGGGAATACCCCAACGAAAGGGGTGATATACTTTTCCGCAATTATTGCACTTTACGAGAGTTAAAGAAATTCGGCGTTGTTCATCAATCACAGACGGATAATTAAATCGGGGATAGCTTAAGATTTGGCTGAATCTCTAAAGGATTCCCATAGGAGAGAGAGACGAAAACTGGCTTGGAGAATTCGATAAGAGGAGCCCACAGGATTTTGGTGAGGGCGCACAATAGTGAAGTACTCTCTCAACTGTAAAATAATTAAGTTCAACGAAGCCCCTAATCGTTCCTGATCTTCTTCCGTCGAGTCGATTGGTTCATTCGATTAATCGAAAAGAATTCAATTGCCGAGACTGAAACTTTTGTGCTTAGGTACGCGATGCTGTGATGGCATCGTAGGCTTAAGGCTTCGTAATTAAAACGTTTCCTTTGAATTGTGGTAGCCTCCAACAAATCACATCTTTTTTAAATTCATGACATCATTTTTATTTCAATATTTTCGATATCCAACCCATTATAAAATATCGTTAGGACAATTTCGAAGCATTAATTACATTCAACGAAATTACATAACGATACGAATGAAACAATTTGAGGGAAATGATCGAATGTAATTTTCCAAAAGGAAAATTGTATTTCAAGTATTTACATATACATATCATTGAATGAATGTATTTATAGTCGAATTATTCCCGTTGGATAATTACGTCTTAAAAGATCCGACGTCCCTGATTACACCGTGCTCATCCTACGGCATTTTCGGCAATTAGAGTTTGGAATAAACCTCTTCGCGCAGAAGACAATCTGTCAAAACGGTTAATGCAGCAAACGTCAAAAGGGAAGTTTCGAATCCTCCCTTCGGAACACGGCCTTCCCATACCATAGTCTCAGCCCTTCGAACACGTTAAGCTCGCGAACTTGAAGGTTTTTGCGAGAGCCTCTTCAATTTATTATTACTCTGCAGAGAGCCGTTCCAGCTCTTCTCTCGAAGGCTATTTTCAAGATCCTCCTTTTTCTCCTGTTTCCCGAATGCACTGACTTTTTTCCACTTTTATTTTATCGTTATTTTGTCCTCCGTACATTCTCGATGCTACCGGTATATAGAGAGGAATAATGTATCTCGTCATCTAAAAAAAAAAGTTTCATTTCCTTTTCTTTTCGCGTAAATAGTCGGATTGAAGAGAAAATTGTAAAGAAGAGGGATTGTACATCGTTATGTAAATATCGTGTTTATCGCGAGACATAAATCGTAGAATGTCTTATTTAGTAAGAATATTTCTTTTCATTGTATTGTTTCCATTATTATTTGATAAATTAATATAGATCTTCCGGATCATATACCACCGTTAATAAATTAGGCAAAGGGATCGTAAATCAAAACCCTGGAACCTTGCATGACCAAGAATATTCGTGAAGATCATCAGCCACTCCTACGATTCCCAAGCATGGATATCTAATATATACTTTTATATATATAAATCCATTATTTCTTAAAGCTTCTTTCGATTTTATTTATAAATACACTCAAAAAAGTGTAAGAAAGTGTAGATACATCTACTATATCGACATGTGCAAATTGGTTGCATCGATAGGATGGTGGCGCGCATAATCTTTTTCGTTTTTCTTTTCTTTAGTTAGTCACCATTCTGGTGCCACCACGTGCAGACATGTATTCATTTCGTTTAACTAAACTCTATTTGTAAATTGTGATAATATTATATTTACTATATTATTATCCGAAAACTTCTGTCAAGAAGAATATATTATTTAATTTGTAAAGAGCGTGGGTGGATTCTCCATGGATACTACAATATTTCTCAAGATTTTCCAGAATCCTTTGCTCCGTAAAGAGGAAATGAGTTACTTCAGGTGACAATAGTTACCGGTCTCTCTTGTACAGTGTACAGAATTGCTAGAAGCCCTTTCATCCCTTTCTTGTGCGCGGTCGTTCCTCCACTTTGTTCTCCATCTTATCCTTTCAACGGCCGGCAGAGATCGTTTCCTCATCGGTTCCTTTCAATTCGTGTCTTCCTTCTCAAACGATTTTTCGACGCCAACAGTGCGGCATTTCAAGATTGCCCCTCTCCCCTTTTTTTCCTTCGTATCGAGACGCCTTTTTTTGCACGAATTAGCAAAGATTCGATCCTCGAATTCCTCGACTTCCGTACCAGCCTCTTCCGCTCCCGTTGTTGCTTTATTTCGTTCGCCTTGTTCTCTTTGTATCGTCGGCGATACAATAGACGACATTAGCTGGTTGGAAAAGAGAAAAATGTCCCCCGATTCGTTTAATTGTGACGTCTAACGAGATAAGGAACCCGATAATGGTGATTGATGCCACGTTGAAGCGAGCCCCTTTTCTCTTACTCCTTCTCTCCTTCACCCTTCTCATCTCTTTCAGGGAAAAAAAAAGTTACTAACGCCGTTTCACGAGGGTAAACGATACACTTTTTCCGACGATTTTCCGAAACAGGGTTGCGATTGTGTACGACGGACCAGAGACAGAAAGGTTTGTCATACGCGTGTCGATGGTCTTCGTAAATAATACATTTTCGTGTACAAACATTTCTAAGCAAATACAAGCGAGAAGGAAATGCAAATACACAGGTAGATAAAACCGTAAATCCTCGTCGATTCTCTGCACAGAATTCTCGCCGCAAATATTTAAGTAATCGGCAAAGGTATCGTCCCTGTAATTTCCTCCCTTCTGAATTCCACAAACGTAAGACCTCTCTTTTACCTCCTATAATTCATTCTATTGTATATCCTCGTTAAATGAATTTAAAAACAGACAGCCAATACAAAAGGACGAATAATCCGATTATTTAGTGCGAATTCGATAACTCGATTCGCGGCTATTATGATCGTTTCTACTTGACTTTAAAAGCATCCTTTAATATTCAATTCCCCTCTGCAATATCCTGAAATCCAATAACGTTCTAAAGAAAACATTAATTAGCTTTATTAAAACTAACTTGAAACCTATCTCTCTTATTATATCTATCGATATAGCAAACGGCGAATATCCAACGTATAGATGTTCACATTGTATCGCTTTACAAAAGCCAGTTTCCATCGAGGATTTCGCAGCTAAACAGTTCTATTGTCGTAAAATTAAGTGGTGTGCAGCTGCTGTGGGTATCTTGTCCAAAGGAACGACGAGACATCGTTGAAGATGCGGTCCAGGTAGAACGTTAGCCTAAGCGACTCTCCGCGAACAATATAATCGACACTATGGTTATAACATTCTACATCGAAAGAGATGGCAAAAGGTTCAAAGTAAAAAGGACACGAGGCGAGAAGGCGAGAGAAGAGAGGGAAAAAAAAAAATCGGTGAGGGTATAAAAGCAACGATTGGCATCGGGGACGTGAAGGAATTGCAAAGGGCACGAAATTGAACAAACTGTTCGGATATAAAGAGAGGACGGACCCGCATATCGCTTTGGCTCATCGAAGAATTTGGCTCCTCGAGGCAATTCTATCGTGCGAGAGTCCTCGTGGACTAGCTGGTTCCTGGTTATCCCATGAAACGTTTCACATAGGGCATTCCGGATATTTATTTCTTATTTACGAGCAACCACCGAATCGTCGAGCCAAGGAACTTACGGCAATTTCCTCCTACCGACCGTAGCCTCTTCATTACGATCATTCTATTTCGATAAATCACCGGTAAACGAGGTTTTTCTTCGAGTAGAAAGCACATCCGAGTTAATTCCGCGTAACGATCGAAGTCTACGGTATATGGATGTATACATGGTCGTGGAAGAATACGCAATCAACCGTGATTTGGCTAACGAGTGGAAGAATCTAAGAATAACTTGGGCTTCTTTTCTTCGGTTGAACTACACGATATAAAGGGAAGTTATACTTCGGACGAAGGACTAAAGGAGAGTGGACAGGTTTATGGGGTTTGATGATCACAAAACTGAAGAGTCGACGGTGTAAAATTCATGAGAAATTCTGGAACATTGTACGAAGGAAGTCGCAAAAGCGGATAAAGTATAGAGAGTCGAGGGCGGAAATGAAGTTACAGAAAGTGATATGAGAAATTAATATTTCCTAAAGGAAGAGAATTTTCTAGAAATGTCGGTGAGAGAGATATTTCCTTTTGGATTTATAAATCTTTTTTTTTTTTTGTTATCCGTGAAGATAGAGTGCAATAATCCTAAATGATCATTCAGTAGTTACAAATATGAAATGTTTATTTAACAATTTAATAATTTTAAAAGTTTATAGAGTTAATTGACAAATTCAGCAATCGAAAGTAATATCTACGTAGTGTAGCAACAATATTTCACAAAAATATCTGAAAAAGTAGTGAAACGGGGGCAAAAGAAATAGGCGGGAGAAAAGTCGAGTGTTTACATGACAGATAACGAAACTAACGAGCCTAATCCAATTTGAAGGAGCTCGGTCAGGTCTAGGTTAGATAAACGACGTATAAGAACGCCCGGCCCGTTTTTGCCCTCCAATTTTCCCGCATTCGGCGCGAATTTCATTCGGTAGCTTTTCTAATTTGGAGGAGCAGTCCTTGTTTTCCAGCCATCGTGTCGTCTCTTTTACGACGTCTAAGGTCGTTTTCGTCTATTCAACTTCCAATTGGATCTGGTAATTGCTGCTAAAATTATCCAGCTCGCTTTTCCTCCCTTTTCTCCGTCATCGTTTCTTCGCTCCGATGTCGCTCGAAAATCGATCGTACACTTGAAATTTAGCTGCAAGAACGTGTGTGCCATTTCCCCACGGATTTTTCCTTTTTTTCATTATTTCCACTCTCATTCCAATCCCTTGCAATCGTTAGGATCAAAAAATATTTTAATCCTCCAGTTGAACGATAGCCGAATTCAGTCGTCCTCGAGAGGGTATTAATTTTTCTTTCCTCTCGTTTTGTTTCCTTCTTTTTTTCTTTGTTTTCATCGACTCTGAAGCATCCGTCCACGTGGAAGATTTAATTCGTTGAAACATTTGGTGGAAGTTGGTCGGAAAGAAATTAAATTAATCTCCGGCAACGAAGAACGGACGAAGTCAAGTTGACGCAATCAGACGTAGCTGCAATTAGGAGCAGGTAATTGTAAGTAAGCGATGAAAGCCGAGAATCAAATGGCTTCGATCCTTCTAGCGGGAGGATGTACGCGGCCAATAAAGTAGTTAAACTAAGTAACTTATTCGACCGGAGTATCTCAAACTATCCAATTAACGTTCAAACATTCAAATTGCGCACTCTTGTACGGAAACGGAAATTTGGTTAAGTTGAGACCAAGTCGATATTAACGCAATGAAATCCGGTCAATTTGTAATCATTGCATCGACCCTGTTTAACTTCGTTTGAATTTTGATCCCTAATTATATTATCGATATGCCTCTTAAAGTGAAAGTCAAATGCAAATTCTCATTAAAATTGAATGTTATTGAAGTAGATGAAAATTTCAACATTCTTTTACGCGATATTGTAGTTTATACGTGAGTTATTTAGTTACACGGGAACGAACCACTGTGGAATGTTTAATAACCATTATATAGAGAATAATTTACCTCTAATTTACGTAGAATGTAATATGCGTTCTAGATACATTTTTAATTTTAGTAGTGCAGTTTTTTAAAAAGTGTGATAACTTCCACTTTATCAAAGCAATTATATTTGTTTCTGATCTTTGTATTGGTTTTTATTCATTGCACTTAATATCAAGGTTCGAGTAGGAAATTAATCACTTTTCTAATTTTTTCAAGCTGCTTTTTTCTTCATAATTTTCTGTTTTCTGCGATTGGGCAGATAGTAATGGGATCAATTAGAACTTAGAACTGTGGCAGATTTATCGACTCTCTGTTACAGATACTTATCTACGGTCATTCCCACAGAATGAAACTTTCTTTGTGATACTTTCTTCTGCGATCGTATCATTATAGACAGATATAAGCGGAACTGTCGATCGGCAGGCATCGCAGTAACATTGACTATTTGAACTTCCACCCCATGAAATTCGATTGCAAGTTCGATCATTACCGTTGAGGTCATCTTGAACTCGATACCAGATACTACCGTCATTAAGACCCGAAAGTTTCGAGACGAGAACACTGTACTCTAGTATGGCATGGGGTTCGTATTGCTATTGCTTCTAAGTTCTATCGTTCTGCTATTAAATAACCGAAAAAATTGCATCAGTTTTCAATAGAAAAGGAAAATCATAAACGTAGTAAAGTTCTCTAACATCTTAAAAAATCAGATCCCCAAGTTAAGTTTCATATTGTTTTGGTATAGCATTTCTTTCAAAGTTATTTGTCGAATTTATGGTAACAGTAACATTTAAATATATTAACACTAGAACTACCGGCGTCAAATCCAACATATTTTAATAAATTAAATAAGTACTTTGAAAAAGGGGAAATCAAGCGGCAGAAAATTTGATCGATTCGGTGATTTATGTTTATTGATATAGACGAAGAATATTTATTCTATAACTCTTATATAAACTAGGAGAATTTTTTGAAAAAATGGTGTACCAGCCATTTTGACTGGTTTGGTAGTTCTAGTGTTAAATGCATACTGTAATAAAAGGAAAAAAGATGAACAGTTAAGTAATTTGTGCATGATGAAAATAAACATTAAATCTGTACTGTTCTACTTCTCCACTTTGAGAAATGTTTATAAATAACGAAATAGAAACTCGCCAATTTGATGACTCCCATAGATGAAGTGTTAGAAAACATGGCATGGAAATTTCTAGAAAAATATGAAACTTCCTCCAAAATGTAATTGTGAAAGTATCTCTATTCAAGTCTCTTCTTCAATGACATTTCTATTCCCCCGTAAACTTTCATCTAAACGCGTCAAAGCGAGAAAGGAAGGAAACCGTAAAGCCTAATCTCGTTTCCTCGATTAACAAGCTGGTTATATTTAAGGGTAAAACGATAGCCAACAAAGACATCTCACTACTTGTTGTTAGCCCAAAGGCATCGGCGGATTAACGTGGCCTAATTCGTGCTGCTTAGAAGCAGCGAAGACAGGAAAAGAAGGGTCGGAAGCCGGGAAGGAAGCCGGTAATTCCAGCCTTCGTCTTCCTCTCTGCCCTCTTCCTGCACCTCGAGTGCCGACGAAACCCGCCTCGGGAATAAAAAGCGACCTGATTATCCTTTGTTTTATCCCTGGAGAATCCGAGCGGCATCCCGCCGCGGGATTCTTCCAGGAGGAGGTAGGAAAAACTTTTTAAAGACCGCTTCCTCCGAGGACGTCTATCTCTCTTCCTTTCCCTCTTCACGACGAAGTCGTGACCTGTTTCACCGATCAGGAACTTTCAGAATTCCGTTTCGAGGCTATCCTCGAAAACTTTTGCCTTCTCCATTCGCCTTTTCGATGAACTCACTGGGATCGACCTGGGCTCAAGATCGAAGCCCTTACCGTCACCGGGATCCTTGCCGGAGATTTACCATAAGGAGATACGCAAACACCGTGGCAGAGAGGATCGCCGAGAAGAAATCCTCCGGGATCGGAGTAACTTCGTCGAAAGTATGATAAGGAGGCACTTTTATCGTCGTAAAAACGGCCCATCTGCGAATGCGTTACCTTCATGGGTGGTACGATGGAATTGAAAAAAAAGATTCTATTACAAGTGCAGTTTTATGGTCGTTATCGTTTAATGGATCGGAGACAAGGATACCAGGGAGGATCAGACCGGTGGGATTTGTGAAAATCGGAATGTCGTACCTCGATACTTTACGGTGCCAAATGCCGGAGCCGCTTCGAACGTGCGATTCCGTTCCGAGCGGTGATAGATGGTCCTTCTTTCGGTTTTATTTGTCCGGCGTTTCCTCTGCATTCGGTTTCGCCGCGCTTCTAACTGCTATCAATTCGTTTTAACGGTTTGCGACGGGAAATAATTCGTTTCCGGTGAATGTTAATTTCGAACGTTTAATTGGATCTGGCAAAATTGATGAGTTACAGCCAGTCAGTGTTTTATGGCCGTTATAAGAATTTTTTTTTAAACGACATACGAAGATTATCACACTAATATCTCGCAATGATAAAAGCCGATTTATGTTACAAATTATAATTGAATTTATTCATCCTCGTACGAATAAACTGTACAAAATACTCCAAGTTGTACCAAGAGACTATCTGCTCTTGGTATTCTAAAAAAAAAGTACCTTCTCCGGGCGATGTTTCGTTTAATCCACGACCCACTAAATATCTCCGGTCTTATCTCCCTTTTATTTTCGCTGCAAACTAATTTCGCGCCGCCTCATAGAAACAGCGACCTAATATCAACTATGAGCCTAGACTCATGCAAGCGTACGGTTATACTTATACCGCTCAGAAATGAATTCCATACAAGAGACTGCATTTAAATCAGCCGCTTTATGAGCAAAACTTAAACCCGTTCCGTGAGCTGGAAAAGCGGGGTTTCATTCGGCTGCTTTTATTTCAATTCCGCGGTACGTACATAGCTCGTTAGGGTCTCTAAAGAAAAAAACATTAAAAAAGAACGAGAAGGTAGTCAAGGAGAAGAGAAAGAAGGAGAAAGGTGTACACGAATAGGCAAAGGGAAAGAAATTCCTCGGTATTACCAGCGGGGTTAATTACACGAGAGAGCGAACTCGCTGCTTCTGTTTACCACGGTGGCTATTTGTCTTGCAGGTGTTATCAGGCAGGTGATAAGCACCCTTCTTCTCGCCCGTGAAACCACCACGCTGACACGAGGCTTCTTCTCGCTCTTTTCCCACCCCGCTCCACCGATACTCTCATCCGTTGAAGGGTGGCCTGGGTGGTCCTCGAGGTGGAACGAAAAGCAGCAAGGCCTAGAGGGAAAAGCAGGGATGATAGAAGATGAGCGAGACGGCTGAGGGTGGATCGAGGGAAGAGTGAAGGCAGCGAGGAACGAAGAAAACTATCCGGAACAACGAAGATGAGATGGGATGCTGCGCTCTACCTACTACTTTCGTTGCTGCTCTTCTCGCTGGCCAATCTTTGTTGGGCTTTCGTCGAAACCCGAGGTACGTGAAAATTTCGGCCTTGATGCCTTAATCTCGACCCGACAGCGTGAGATTAATTCGTCCAATCGAGACGATACTTCATTTCGCTGCATCACCCTCGTAAAACCATACGAAGAATTTCACGGAGACGCAATCTCACCGGTATATACGATATATATCCGGACTTTTATTAACCTTTTACCTTCAAATTTTATTCTTCGACGGTTGAAACGAGTGTCACGAGAGGTGATATCGTGTTGTATTAACTTTATTATGTTTTAATAATGGTTTTTATAGGTGTGCAATCTTGTCAATTAACCGAGTCGAAATATTGAACCTCATTTGAACCTTTTACTACCTAACATTTAGGAATTCAGAGTACCAAAATAGGTATAAATAAGATATCTTATTTTACATTGAATTTAGACCTATTTTTGTACTTTTAATTCCTAAATGTTGAGTACTAAAAGGTTCAATATTTCGACTCGGGGAGTTACAGGTTTAAATTAGGAGTTTTAGTTTTGAAAAGTATCATCATATTAGATTCAAATAGGAGTAAATACCATGAAAATAGGTTCAATATTTCGACTCGGGTAATATTTTCAAATTGTTTGAGATAGTTGATAAAATATTTGTTTGAAGCAGGAGAATATAAGAGAGGTACTTTGCGAATAATTTAACAAAGTTAACGCTCTTGGAATATTGATGAGATTTAAGCGTTAAAGGTTTTTACTTTGTCGTGTTTAAAAAGAGTACAAATAGTAGGAGATCGAGGTTGATTGGATTCTTTCGAATTGTTCGTATCGGTTGGTAAAGTATTTCCATGAAAACTAAATAAAACGAAGGATTATTCGGTTAGTATATACGTGCCGACGCATACGATTAATTACATCGTGTATTGCACATTCACCCCCGTGGTTGCTTAGGAATTTTTCCTAAAGGGGCGGCAACTATGAATATTCATAAGCCGGCTTCAAGTCGAACGTAATCCGCCGGTTCGACAACGTGACAATCATTTCTGATTTTCCCTTAATTTGACTTGCTTACTGGTCACGGGTATTCAAATTGCACGGTGTAAAGCGGTGAATATTTAAACCGTACGCCCTCGCGGGTATTCAAATTAAACAATTTGGCTGTCGCAATTGTTGGAACTGTTTGATACGAACATCTAGCCGTTGCTGATTAACCCGACGGATAATGATGACATTCGTCACGATCACAGGATTGCCATTGAATATGACTAAATGAATATTTCTCTGATATTTTTTAATTACACCTTCATCAATTATGCTGAAGATAGTCTCATAATAAGTGACTTGATAACAAGTATCTATGATGCCTGTAGCAAAAATGAATCTTAACACTAAATTTACGGACGTGGAATCCGTTATACTACAACATATTAAATAAAAACTTTGAAAATAAATAGATCAAGCGGCAAAGAAGATGATCACTTAAGTAATCTGCATGTTATTAGATAAATGCGAAATATCTACTGTAATATTGTTTCTATAAGTTTGGAAGGCGTTTCTAAAAAAAGAAATTCTTCAATTCGACAGTTTTCATAAATTGAACGTCAACTCCTTAGCCTACAATAACGTGAGACACTTTTAACGCCGTAAATGTAATAGGAAATTTTCAAATTTCGTAAAACCTATAAAATAAAATATTGGGTTGCTCGGAAAGTAATTTCGTTTTTTTCGGTGAGAATGAAAGACGATTTTCTTGTAGACCATAAATATGTTATTGAATTATATATTCTCCATTTTGTTCTAATACCTCTTGTCATCTTTCTGACAGTAGTATGATTCGACACTCATAAAAGTTTTGATCTTTGCTGGCAAAAAAATCAAAGCCATTTTTGACGTCCTCATTCGAAGTAAAGGTGTTGCCGTTCAAAAAATTTTGCGAACCAGTTTTGGAACTGACGTTCTGTTAATGCATCTTCTCCATACAGATCGAATAATTTTGTTCTTGCTTGAACAGCATTTTTATCTTTTCGAAAGTAAAAAAGTAAATATGGCGAAAATGCTGCTTTCGACTCTATACAATAGTTTTTGCTTGGTGCCCTAAACTATTGTATAGAGTCAAGTAATTTTTTTCACAAACAAGCGTTGTTATATCAACTGTCAAAATATATAATAGCAATGCGGATTCAGTATGAAGTTGGCTGTGAAAAATTATAATTATGTCCTCCGTTGGGAAAAAACGAAATTACTTTCCGAACAACCTAATATATCAGTGACGTGCGACACGATAAAATTATTTTTATAATATTCATATTACGTTAAATTATATGATACATCAAGAATCACTGATCAATTTGTATTTTACCGATTTAATTGTAAATCATTACAGAAGCAGTCCAAAAATAAATCGTAGGACAACGGTTTAATATACAATCGTAATAAGAATCAATCAATACCTCTTATTCAAAGGATTGATTAAAACTTTAACAAGTAGGATTAACTGCAGGCTGAAGCAATATAAGCAAGATTTTAGTCAACGTGCGAGAATTTGAAATTTCCCACGGAAATTTGTATTTGCGCCAATGTACCTAAGGATACTCGCAATATCCGGCAACGTCAATCGAATAACCGTAATGGCTGTTTACCATGGAAGGTAAAGCGGACGTAACTTAACGATTCGGTTAGCAAAAACTCGGCAATTATACGCAGCCGCCGACTAATTTGCAATTGACTCGCGTGCGAATCCGCCGGTAATTATTACTATCGGACCAACCATTATTGCCAAGCTAGTCCTCACGTTCGGAATGCCTCGCGTTATTGTATATTGCCGTGTTCGTTGAATTATGGAAATTTGCCGTTCAGTTACCCGCGAGTTTGCTAATTAATTATTAATGTGACCGTTACTTATTAGTTATAACGTGACTCGCTTTGAATTCGAACGAACAAACTTGCTAGATAGGAATTTTATAAACATTATGAAAGTGAGTTTTGCAAATCCCAACCTGTTGGACGATGATAAAGAGTTTGAAATGAATTTGTTTCCAAAATTGCTAAAAATTTTACATGTAGAAAACAAATATTTTCGCATTTCATATATTATATTTTATATTTGAATATTTTTGAAAATCATAAAGATCCAATGAATTTCTCGATTTAAGTATCGTCGTAGAAATACCATTGCTGATTAAATTATGAAATTAAATTAAATTAATTGCATGTAATATAGTCTTCCATTATTGATATTGAATTTTAAAAATATTTTATAATCACGTTCATTTTTATTTGTTTGTTTATTCTGTTGCTTTTCAATTTCACAGAAATTAATTACTTTTAAGCGAACACCAACGTGTTTGTGTCCCGAGATAAATGAAGATCACAGAAAACAGGTCACGTAGCTGATACACAATTCGCATTATTTCGATGAAGATTATAGTCTCGATTCCATGGCATAGGGAAATTAATTATTGGCAACGCCTTACTTAATGCTAATTATACGGTTCAGTAGCGGCATGAAATCCGCCGACAATAATATTCAGCTCGGTTCTTTGGCTTTCCAACGAATAGATTTTCATTAATAGTCCGTCAAAGGTGTAATTATTTCACGTTCATCCTCTATCAGCTCCCTAAGGGTCGTTATTAATTATCATTTCACGCATAACTCTCTTATTAGTTCGGAACGTCCCATGAGATTAAGATAAAAAGGAACGTTTCAAATATCAAATCACTGGGACGAGTAGGTAGGTAATAAAATAAATGAATAGAGCGATAGAAAAGCCTTTGAGAATGCGTAATTACGCTCAAAGTGCTTCAAGTACGATCGATTTCCCTTTGAGAGATATTTTTTTATCAGCAATAAATATTTTATTTTGTCAATTTAATGTTTGGAAATTGTCGGTTCTTTGATACATAACCGTAACGAAAAGCTTTTGAAAGTCGATGAATACAATGAACCTGTTTGAATCACGTTCGGTTTGACTTTTAGAAATTTTATACAACCAATAAATAGCTGAATGCTTTCGAAAATGCACAAGTACAGTCAAACTCATTGGAGACACGCTATATTCTCTTTTGATAAATTTTGAATAACTTTTAAACACTTTATTTTCACATTTCGAATGCTCTTTGAATTGGAACTCTCTGAATGTATGAAGTTATAACGATAGAAATAGAAGTAGAACATTCAGAGAATCCATTGCATTCAATCATCGTTCAGCATTCAATTACAGAACTTTGGTCGATTCTCACAGATGTGTTAAACGTATGATAAGTGCTCTTCTCGAATTTTCGAATTTTAGTGTCCTTTATCAAAGTATAAGTATCCAACCTTTACTCAACTTTTAAATACTTTATTTTCTTGATGCGAAGGCTCTTTGAATTGAAGTTTTCTGAATATATGAAGCTATAACGATAGAAGTATAATGCTGAACGATGACTGAATGCAATCGATTCTTTGAATATTCTACTTCAATTACAGAACTTTATTCGATTCTTACGGATATGTTAAACGTCTGATAATTGCCCTTCTCGAATTTTCGAATTTTTGTGTCCTCTGTCAGAGTATAAATAACTAACCTTTACTCAACTTTTAAATACTTTATTTTCTCGATCCGAATGCTCTTTGAATTGGAACTCTCTGAATATATGAAGTTATAACGATAGGAATAGAAGTAGAACATTCAGAGAATCGATTGCATTCAGTCATCGTTCAGCATTCAATTATCTAACTTTGCTCGATTCTTACAGATGTGTTAAACGTCTGATAAGTGCCCTTCTCGAATTTTCGAATTTTAGTGTCCTCTGCCATAGTATAAATATCCAACCTTTACTCAACTTTGAAATACTTTATTTTCTTGAGTCGAAGGCTCTTTGAATTGAAGTTTTCTGAATATATGGAGCTATAACGATAGAAGTATAATGCTGAACGATGACTGAATGCAATCGATTCGTTGAATATTCTACTTCAATTACAGAACTTTATTCGATTCTTACGGATATGTTAAACGTCTGATAAGTGCCCTTCTCGAATTTTAGTGTCCTTTGTCAGAGTATAAATATCCAACCTTTACTTAACTTTTAAATACTTTATTTTCTTGATTCGAAGGCTGTTTGAATTGAAGTTTTCTGAATATATGGAGCTATAACGATAGAAGTATAATGCTGAACGATGACTGAATGCAATCGATTCGTTGAATATTCTACTTCAATTACAGAACTTTATTCGATTCTTACGGATATGTTAAACGTCTGATAAGTGCCCTTCTCGAATTTTCGAATTTTAGTGTCCCCTGTGAGAGTATAAATAACCGACCTTTACTCAATTCTCGGTATAAGCCTTTGAAGCTTAGTGGGTTATACTCCGTCCCACTTAATGTAATAACGATAATGCATAGCGGATCAATTTTGATCCCACCTTCCCTGGAGCACTGTGTCCTTAAAGCACATAGTTTCTATACCTAATGCAACCATCAGTGATGTATAGGGCATATAATGCATGTGCACACACCAAAAGCAAATTCGAAAATGCAGTTGCTATTCGTATTCACTGAAACGTGAAATATCATTGTTTCGTTGCTTCCTTATTATTCGGTTACAAAGGATTCTCTAATTCCATTTTAAAGATTTTACGAGTCTCTTCAAGACGATCAAAATAGTTGAAATTAGTACTTAGAAATTAGTGTCATGGATTCTGAGATGTTCTTCGTCTTCTGCATGGATAATCTTCATTATAATAGAATGTAGAATGCCTTTAAGGAGGAAGATGACTAATGAAATTTTTCTTACGTAAAACGAGGTCGTAATTACAGTTACGAGGATATCGTTTCTTGTCTCCGCTTAAGCAGGAAGGTTCTCTCGTTAAACGAAAGAATATTACCATACCTGTAATTAAGTTCCAGAATATAGCCTTCATTTTATGCTCCAAACCGAAATTTAACGATAATACCATGAACTCGCCATTTTGGATCCATTTTCATGGTAAGAGAAACAAAGATGCCCGGAAACTGCTCACTTAGCTAGCGAAAATTCCACGTAAATGGTCGGATTATGCTAATTGGCTATTCGCTCTCCAAGCACGTCCTAATTAATTATTAACGACAATGTTAGTCGGATAAAGTCCTACTATAAATATAAAATTCTTGTTCAATCTGCTAATTTTCCTATCGCTTCTCGTGCAAATCGATCTTCAGGCACTTTAAACATCGAAAGGATAATACATTTTTCACTAATTTATCCACTTAACGGGATATTTATTCATCCATAATAGCTTATTTCGACGTGCATTAAATGCATCAATAAACTGCCAGTATTTAAGTACTCGCTAACTGCACCCTAATTTTCGATTATACGGCCAACGAACATAAGGCTCTCACCGAGACCAACGCTTTACTCCGGAGTGTAGTTAGTAATTAACGCGATATATACACTTCTAGGCGTTTAACGATGAATTGCGAACTATTATTAATTATTCTCCCGGTATCCATTTCTATGTACCTACTATCAACATCCTATCTTCAAATTTGTTTTCATTGATAAAATCTAAAATTATTATCGATTTTATACCTTAATTATGCAAATTGCATTGTTATTTTATCCAAAGCAGTTAGTACTGTACATTCACCCCTACTAAATACTTTCATTTAAAGTGATTTATTTCATATTAAAAATTCAAGTGGCTTTATCAAAAACAGCTAAAAACTATAGGTTCATTGAATTACGAGGGGATTTAATATTCAACGGGAGGTACTATTAACGATAAAATTGCATATGCAAACGCAAAGTAATATAGGAAATATTTCAGCTAATTTTTCGTCAGTTTATCGTGCCGACCGATCACTTTAACCTCCCACCAACGAAAGCGACGGTGGTGCATATATGAAAGCGCATGGCTCTTTCATCGTTTAGATTCAATCCATGAAAAGCTCTATCCATTGGGAGGGTACTCATTAAAATTATGCAAGTAGCTCGTACTTCGCCTAATGACATTTTAGTTTAATTGAATTTACATTAGGTATCTTTTTTTCCCTTTATATTCTTTGTGTCTGGGATGTCTCGTGTCTCCGAGGCAGAGCCAATTTATTTGTTGCAGATTTCCTCGAGTTTCGCTTAATTTCTTATGCAAATTCGAATCCCGTATTTTATTTATTCCATTTCGAGGAGAATTAAAGCGAACCTGGGTAACCCTTGAAGATTCAATCGACTCGGGAAATTTGACGGGATAAATGAAACCTTCGAGGAAATTTTCTAATTCTCTATGAACGTTTTATTATTATTTTCGTACATTTCGTTTGAACGTGAATGGAACTGTGGGCGGATGGAGATTTTTCATCGTTTGGTAAAGATCGAACGAAGATTTACGTCAGTCGTTATGCGATTACGGAATCTCGGGTGGACGAGAGTCACTCGAAGGAAGAAAACAAAAAGAAAGGAGAAAAAAAAGGAGGTATTGCGATCGCAAGGTACACGTGACACTGATAAATGGATCTCTGGTGGATTTCACAGCCATCTGGTCATCGTCTGGTACAACATTTATCGCCTCATGGAGATCGGAGTCGACGACTTTTCCTCGCGTGTTAATTTTATCATCTCGCATGGATTATCTTTACGGGCATGCATACAAATTTATTCAAATGTAGGTCTTCGAGAGAAAAGCAGCACTTTGCGAAAGTAGTCCGTAAATTGAAACAGACAGTAGAACAAACGGAATGAATTAAGAAACTTAATGAAAATACGAGAGAACAAAAACAAGAGGAAAGTAAAGTCGAGGAAAAGTCTCTTGTGTTTTTTATCTAATAGCAGTTTCACCTTCCATCTTATATTGGTGCTACAAGAATTCCCTTCCTCTGTAATCTTTCATTTATAAAACACTTTCTAACTTGTAAAGATATATTTTTTCTATAATATCACCGTCAAAATGTTTTACCTTGACCCTTTGTACCGCGATAATTCAGAATTTAATTGCTACAATAAAAATTGATCAGTGATTCTTGATGCGCCGTATAATTTACGATAAGGTGTTCTTAATTCAATTATTTTCCTGGGCTCATGGTAAAATATTTGCTTAATTTAGCCGAAATCCAGCTTACCCGAGCGAAAAGTTCTCGAGTGCAAAGGGTTAATGTTAGAGAAATAATGTTATCGTGTCGCTTCCCATTAGTATTACCAATTTACTTAATATATTTTCAAAAACTTGAAAATTTCTTATCTCATTTATCTCGTCGCACGTGTCACTCATTATTAGACTCCGGATTTTTATGCATTTATGACAAAATGGATACGGCTAAAATATACAAAAAGAACATAATATAAAAACATATCTAAAATATCCAAAGTATGGTATTCGCTGTAATATTTAACGAGTGCAACAAATCCCTAAATAGGTTTTCCTAACTTAGGTGCATTTGTTAAAATTGAAATTTGCATATACATCCGGAGTCTACTCATTATTGTAGGACGCGAGAATAAACAATCTGTGAGTATAAAAATATTCCAATAGATAAATATTCTTCATCAACGAAGAACCATTAATGGAACTAAATTCCTCGACAATTTTAACGCTCCCATCAATTATTTATAATTGCACACGTAACATCAAAAATAAGCAGGAAAAAGTTTAATAATTACGAAGACTTAATTTCCATTCCCGAAAAGTTGAACACTAAGCCGCGTCGGGTTGCACAGAAAATGAAGAGAATTTTGCGATAATGCATGCTCGTTATATCGGCATTAATTTCCACAAGCTGATCGTACCACTTACGACGAAAATGTATCTATAATAGCGAGCTAGCGTTATTTCACAGATAATCGCTGAATTTCAGTCCACTGGAAACACATCACGATCTTCTCGTTGAGAATCTAACGATCCCGGGTAATTAAGTTGTCCTTCAATCTACGAGAATATTATTATAAAAGGGATTAACGTCGTTTTAACGACGGAATTTTACCCCAACGACTTCGACGATTTCGTTTACGTCTCGTCGGGGGACAAGGGATGCAATCTTCCCTCTGGTAGGTAGGTTGTATCCGTCGCATCCACCTATGGAAATATCTCGTTAAGCCTGAATTTACATTTACTCTTTTATATTTTTCTTGCTCTTATCTACCGTCTCTCTTGTACTGCGAGACCAAATTATATGGTGGACCGACGTGTTCGGTGAAATTAAGTCAACGAATGGACTGATAGGGTTGATAAAAGTAGCGTGCACGGTAAATGCAAAGGATTCATGAAATTCTTCGTAATTTCCTCCCGCAGTTGCAGATACGACTCTGTCGTTTAAATTATTAAAAATCTGATATTTTATTAATCACTTTTATTCAAGTAGTATTAATATAAAGTTATTGGAGACTTTTCAGAATTTCGTCTAGTCGAGATAGAAGACAGTCAAGATTTTTATGTCACGTAGAATCAAAATAGAAATTTAATTTAGATAGAAATTGGAATTTTTAAAATTTGAAATTGAAATTGGATTTCTCTAAATATTTTGCTATTTAAGGTAGAATATGGAAAGGAATTTTGTGCCACCTAAGGTCAACATAGCAATTCAAGTAATAAAAAAAATGTGGTTAAGTAATTATATTTATTAAAATAGTATGACGTGTAACGTTAGTGCGAATTTTTCTCATTTTATCCATTTGAATTGAAAAATAGTACAAATTTTATATAATCTCTTGCAACGATAGAAATTCAAACATTGAGAGGAAAAAGAGACTTTATACGTTGGTAACGGCAATAAAAATCTCATCGAAATCAATTTATTCGTTAAAATCCGAGACAATATATGCGATAGGAAAATTAAAGTAGATCAAGAGCATCGCATGGCTTGAAAGCGTCATTAAGTTAGGTACGGCCGCATTTTAGCAGTAGAAATTCAATCGACGCACTGACGGACAAAGCAGGGGAGGAGAAAAATCGAGAGAAAGCGGCGAGTGAATCGGAGAGACGGAAAGGGGGCAGGGGGCGAAAGGGGAGAGTAAAGCAAAATACAGAGAGAAAAGAGTGATCACGAAAAAGAACGATGCAGTAGATAGAGATGAAATAAAAATAGTGAGGTGAAAAAAGAGGAGCTAAACGGCCAGGGATAAAAGGTGAAAACGTTAAAGAGGACAAAAGAACCGCGAAGGATCGGATCGCAGATGCCAAGGGATAAGACGAAAACGGAGAAACAATAGCGCGAAGAAAGAGGAAAAGGGAAAAGTGTAAGGATAAAACAGAAAAGTCGAAATAATAAGAGAGAGAGAGAGAAAAGGAGAGAAAAAGAGGAAGGCGAAGAGAATAGTCAAGAGTCTCAGAAAGGAAATAGCATTGGCCAATGGCGCTTCATTTCAATGGAATTGGCTGCATCAATGCCAATTAATTAGCTGGTAAACTCCCAGCGGTCGTCGGCCTCTAAGTAATTTCATTAGTCTCTGCTGCAAAGGGCGGTTGAATAAATAAGGTCCTGTTTTCACCATGAATGCCGTCGTACGACGTTTCGGTAACGATTTCTCACATCGGTCGGACCCTAATCGTTCGATCTACCTTTCTCGAGATACTGCTGAACGTCAACCTACTCGAGGTAGGGTCGATGGCGACGCTTAATCACTCTTCTTCCTCTTAGAAAGAAAATACCTTCGTCTCGTTACTTGTGCTTTCTAGAAAACAAGCTTTCAGAGTTTTAGCGATGAAAACATGAACACGGTGAACTAATTCGTGCCGTGCCTAATGGTTGGTTTGAAGAAAAATGGCAAATGGTTTTGTAAGTGTTGCAAAGAGATTTTTTCACTTACTAGGAAATATCCAGAAGTCTAAATCACCGATTTTTCTGAAATTTTTTTATCATATAATTCTCGTGAAAATGTTTGACACGTATCTTTTTAATAAACTGAAACTTTTAATAACAAACAAACTGATTTTCTAAAAAAATGTTTACACCATCGGATTCGTCATTCCAAGGCGTTAATTTTTACTCTTTACGAAATTTTCGTATTACTAATAGTTTTTGAGATATTGAGTAAATAAGTTTCGGAACCCCAATTCTGAGGACGATTTTCACCCCTTTAACGTGGACGATTGCAAATAAAAAAAAAATACGGATTGAATATTTTCACGAGAGCTATATCATACTAAATTTTCATAAAAATTGGTAATTTATACTTCGGGATATTCCCTTGTTAGCATTGCGATACTTTTTAGATATTAAACTATTTTTAATGCACATTAAATGACGAGTTATCAATAAAATTGCAAGGAAATTGAGCGTGAAACTTGAAGAATCAAGAAAATAGTGCCTATTAACGGACGACGGGGAAGGTAACTTTTACGAGGTGAACTTTTAGAACTCTCCGAGTTAAAGGAAATAGGAGAGGAACTTCGTTGAATATTTTTGAGAATTGAGTTAAACTTGTCACCCGGAAGAGTCTTTCGCGGGGAAAAATGTTGGAAAGTCTTCGAAAGATATTGCATTATTCCAACACGATAAAAATCTAGCAATTTCCATAGAAATTCAACTGCAAAATCCTTGCTGACGATCAAGAGATCCGATAATGAATTTCAGCTCGTCCCATAAACGAAGTCACAAAGCTCGCCGTAGGGCAGATAAGCACACGGGAAAGATTTTCATATTTTAATGCTTAATCCTCCGGTCATTTGTCTCTTGCTGGAGCCATCCTTTTATATGATTCATTTACAAAAATGGTCGGATTAACTCCTTTCAAGCTATTCGCATCTAATCTCTATTTTACCCGAAAATACCCTCCAGAGAACTGCGCCCCAACCTGTTAAAATGCAAACACACACTGCAATAAAATTGAATAGGTACCTGGCCAGTATTAATAAACCAACAGAATATATTTCCCCCACTACAGAAAACATTAAATCCAAAAATCCCCATACAAATAATTCAAGTAAAATTTCTCAAACTCATTCAATCATCCTCGATCAACCCCTGTCAATTTTACATGCATTTTTCTACCATATACCTTCGTAATTTTTCACCAAAAAGTTTCACCCAATAAATTTCTAACAATATTTTCAAAATACAAGTAAAAATCCATTTTTTCCATGTCTAAAGAAACAAATGGTTCGAAACGAGAAACAAAGAGCAAAGCGGTCGATGTTAAATCATGAAAAGGGTGGCTTTATGTAATTAGAATTTTCTCTTTTAATATTTTACTCAAAGCCCCCGACAATGATATAGAGGACATGAAAATCGGCGAAAACCCACCATAAAGAAATTTTTATCCATGCTTTGACCACCCTGTCGACGGGAATCTCATTAATGAGAGGGGTAAACTATAATCGCGTATCAGGATCGAACGATATCCAGGAATATTAGGGCTGCACCATAGGGCTGTCGACGGAAAATAGTCGGATTAGCTCGACATGCAGGAATACAGCACGGGCTGGATTGCTAGCCACGATTAAGGCCTTGCACATAACGAGATGGAATTTATTCGGCCGATGCAAATGAAGAAGGAACTTTACGCGCTTTATTATTAAAGCCGTTCAAGTGACGAGAGACGATGACAGGATGGAACGTCGTCGATAAGTTCATTGTCTTCTTTAATAATGATTATTAAATTTGTATTTTTAAAAAATAAGAGAGTAGATGAAATTTTGTTGGCATAATATTTCCCCGTAATGAGTTATTTACACGTGGAAGGAACTACTAACGTAATAACATGCGCAATATGCCGTCGGCAGGATTTTTAACGAGGTTTTAAATTATCATAGTGAACCGAGGAATTAATTTTTCTCTGATTTCATTCCACAATTGCATTTAGTATATATGCGTTTTGTGCGGAATGTATTTTCCATAATATTTCATTTTTCAAAGCTGAAAGTACCAAAACATTCGAAACATCTGTGCTACATTTTCATACAAAAATTTCTCCACATCATATCTACACATTTTCAAAAATCCCTCTC
Source organism: Cerceris rybyensis (assembly GCA_910591515.1). Classification (NCBI taxonomy): domain Eukaryota; kingdom Metazoa; phylum Arthropoda; class Insecta; order Hymenoptera; family Crabronidae; genus Cerceris; species Cerceris rybyensis. The sequence continues at coordinate 17,478,151 of OU342790.1, forward strand.
ACTGTATTACAACATGAAACTTATCAAATAGTTGAAATCCTTTTCTTCTATTTCTTTTTTCAAACATACCAAAATATTAACTCTATTTTTAAAAATATCACTACTATACATTAACAAATAAATTCAAACTACCCTCTCTCAATTTTATTCACATTACACACATCATGAGAAAAGTAGAACCTACCCCTATATTAATTTAAATATTCATAGAATATATTCAATATCATATCATAAAGTGTCAAAGTTTAAGTAAATGCAAAAGACGATGACAAAGTTTGAATTAAGTCGTCGTTAACACTAGAACCATCGACGTGATATCTATAACATTTAAATATATTAAATAAATACTTTGAAAAAAGGGGAATCAAGAGGTGGAAAATATGATCGGTTTGGAAATCTGTGTTTTATAAAATCAGCTTAGAATTTTTAGTCTAGGAGTCTTCTATAAACTTAGGGAATTGAAGAAAAAATTGAGAATAAGTCATTTTGACTTGCTTGGTCGTTCTAGTATTAAATAAACGAAGCGCGCTCATCAGATTTCTCAAGTAAGAGTTGATCGTCGCAGTGCTCGTTTCCGTCCTGTTACGTGCACTTATTTTTACCGCCACGCCTCGATTCGTCGGCACGGTATGCACGCAGCTTAATGCGCCGTTACAACGACGAGCAAAACGTTAAGTCCCCTGTTTGCGCGATTGTCCTAACGATATTCGTGGTGCGGATGCGATACGACCGGCATTATTTGCACGATACAATGGAAGCATTGCACGAGTAACGATATAAGCGTGAATTACGTCCGTCGGCTTCTGACACTGGCCGATACTGGCTTTTCGCCTTCCAACGATCCCCTTCTTTGACTTTATGCCAAATAGATTGCGGGGAAAATTAGCACACATGGATTACCATGAAATGAAAATTGTTTCTTCGTGTGATTTGTTACTGTTGCGTAATTAATTATGGTAAAACGTTTGAGTAATGTATGGTGAAAGAATTTGAATGGCAAAATGGAATGTTGCTTTGAGAGTTTTGAGGGTGAAGAATAATATGAATTGACTAGAAGAGTTATTTCAGAAATGGATTAGTTAGTGTAGCTATTTTAAAAAGGCTTCGTTGAGCATAACGCAGAAGTAGGGGAGAGCGGGGCTAAAAGTTCCGATTTTTAGTTAACTTCAAAATTTGTTAAAATACTTGCTTTTAGTTTTCATACGTTGCGATCAAAATCAACTTACATATGTAACTTTGATATTAAGACAGTTATTTGGGTCATTTTTTGAGAGATTCTTTAATTATTAATTTTTTAATGCCTAAAGTCGGAAAGTAACAACTTACCCCGACTTGGAGCAAGTTGTTAACAAGCCGGGATAAGTTGTTACCATATCTGTTAAAGCTATTATTTATGAAATAAAAAACAATAAATGATTAAATGATTATTTTTGTTTGAATTTAATCTGTTAAGTTTTGTGCGAAATATATGTTATTTTATTTTTTGGTTTATCTAGATTTATGATATTTTCTCGTTGAAGATGATTCCCTTGGGTTAGGAAGCTTCGAGATTCTGTTTTAGTTTTGATACTTTTCGGAGCACGAGCCAATATCGTCTGTACACCCTTTCAACACGGAGAAACCATTTGTTAAAAATCTCTTCCAATTTTTCCTTCCACATACCTCTGCTATTGGATTGCGATCGACTTCGATCTCTCGTGACTATGAGAAAATTTCATAAAAAATTGCAAATACTTCAAAAATGGAATTTGCGAATTTTTCGCAATATTAACGCCAAGCTTTCATTCAATGCAGCATGCAACCGTACAGTCAGGAATTCAGTTGGATGGATACGATGGACAGGCCGCATGGGACGATGCATCGTTCGAATCAGAGCACCTCCCAGAGATCCGCAGGTCAATAGATATTTTTTAAATTATTTAAAACGAAATTTTATACATCTAATTTTATTTTTACACCGTGGAAAGTAGATAGAGCCTAAAAGTAGATAGAACATGAAGAAATAAAGATTCACGTCAGACATATGTTATATATAACAGAGGAACTTTGAATAATATCTCAATTTTTCTAAAATTGAGAATAAATTATCAGAAGAAGAAATAGTATTTTGAAAATAGATCAATCGATTGACTAGTCCCAGATTAAAACAATTATCCTAAATGGGGAATTAGAATGATGTTAAATCGTATTTTATCAAAGTCCTATGCAGAAAAAAGTGCTAAAACCGAATTAAGTTTAGCTGTATATCAATGATAATAAAAAAATTATATTATATCGGTATAAATATCAATAGTATTATTTAAAGTATAGAAATTTAATCCGTTGTGGAGCTCAATCATATTCAGCAGAATTTTGATATTTAAATTTATATACACAATAACAGTTCAAAGTATAACACTAGATTTACGGATGTTGATATACCTATTTTTCTGAAGTGACCCAAATTGACTCATATAAGAAAATTGAAGTTTCTTACAAAGAAAATAGTTCTAAATCAATGTAAATGAAAAATTTGTTATTAAAAAAATTAACCAACCAATATATTATATATATAAAGTAATAAAATTTTGAAAGAGCCAAATTGGCTCCGTAAATGTAGTGTTAAAGAATATTATCCGGTACTGAGAAAATTTGCAGCTGCAGTAAAACATATTAACGACTACTTTAAACGAGTAGATGGTAACGTAACGTGACGCAGGTGATCGAGGTGAAAATCAGAAGGCTCCAAGTCGGATCCTTGAAAGAAACTCGCTGCGAGGGAGCTTACATTCAATTTTCTGATGGTGTCGAGGATTTCGAGGATGAAACGGGTCGTTACTGTGGACACGTATCTGGCAACACGACAAGGTAATATTGATTTATTTCTAGAAAACGTGTGAATTCACATTAATATTTACCAATATACACCAGTAAAATACAATATATCACTAATAATTCTGTAATCTTTAATTTATCCGTACCTTCCTATATTTTGGCAAAAATATAATTAATTAAATACTTGATGCATTCCTTAACATATTTATGTTGCGCAAACGCAGCAAATTAAGCGAACATTTTCCTGATTGCATGTAATAAATTTGGATTTTTCATGGAATGTGCCATCGAATTAGATTTTAATGCGTATATTTTGTAATCCGTCCAGATATAATATTGATTTTAAAGTTAATGTAGGAAATATTTCATTCGCATTGTAAAATGTATCTTTCTAACAGTTAGATTAATGTAAAAAAAGTACCAACATTCTATAAATATAATTTACTGCTGATACTACCTTGAATATATTTATGTCCGACAAATACGGAAAACAATTCGGAAAATTTAAACATTAAAATTCCGTGAATGGAAACATTTGCACATTCAGAATTACAGCATGAAGTGCATGCATACAACAATATTAACTTTTCTCATTGACAAAAAAAAAACTTGGTAACCATATTATTATTTTCTCAACCAAAGTATCTGCAGTGAAATTTTCCATCAGCCAACACCACACACTCACAATATCTCAGCAAATAATTCTTACATAATACGACCTTCCACAAACTATCGACAACCAGTTCCCAAAACCTCAGCCTGAACACGTAACCCGCATGTTCTCCTCGCCAAGAATGAAATCTCACCTACGTGACTTGGATCTTTGAAATCTCACAGATTGTTCTTAAGAAGAGGTCCGAATCTAACAATAACAATGGATTCCGATGCAAAATTCGCGGCCGAGAATCCAGTGATTTTCTCCGCCCAATTTTCCATCCTTCCGGCTCAACTGGCAGCCGAACGTCATCGTAGCTTTTCCGTATCCTCTTCCACGGAATGTCCATTGGAGTGCACCGTGAGGAACGACCGTCGATCTTGCAAGCTTGTGTCCCCGGGTTATCCCGGCGTCTATCCACGCGGTATCAGATGCAGGATCGCTCTAGAATCCAGCACAGGTCGGTTTAGAATCGGCGGACAGCCGGAGGACCTCTTCGATCTCATGAATCGCACGTCCCAAGAAGGCTGCCAGATGGAGAATTGCGAGGAACACATCGAGATCGAGGCAGAAAGCTCGAAGACGAGGGTTGCGAGATCAGAGAGACGGTATCTACCTTCGACCGAGTCTGTTAGAAGAGCCAGGAGCCCCGATCAAGAGGAGGAGCTAGAATTTATCATTGGTCAGACGTCGCAGAAGTTCAGAAGGGGCAGAAATAATCGGAGAAGACTTAAGAAAGTCAAGAAGGAAGTCGCCGGATCAAAAGCTTCACGTAATTCTCATGGAAGGGAGGAAGATGAGAGACGAAGGAAGAATAACGCTCGGCTGAAAGAGATCCCCGTGCAGTCTTCCGGGGACGTCTTTCTCGGCAGGAGCGCCTCCAGGCTCTCCGGTGGCTATCGCGATCAAGAGACTCGCTCCGAATCTATCCAGAAGCGACTTCGTCACCCGCAGCGCGTTCATAAGAAGTCTATGGCCTCGATAAGCACGAAGAGAAATTCCGATCATGATCTGCGAGATATATCGGACGCCAAGATTCTGCCTGACGGGATGCACGAGATTACGAGAAAGGGTTTCAGCCAGGAAAGGATCTACGCTCTGCAGGTACGCTCGTAGATTCGAAATCCCCTTTGTTTGTTCTGAACGGATGGAGATTCTTGGCGCGGGCAATTTGTATTTCGTTAGGAACGAAAACTGCTTTCTATTGTTTGCGAGAGAATCATTATTACGCTCCGTATAGGGGTTATTCGGTCGAATTAGCGTATTTATGAGGTCAATGGTTTTTCAATCCGTAAGGTCCTCTGGGAATTGACCTTTGAATGTAACGAACAAGATTGAGGACATGTGAATAAGAAAGTTACGGAAAATTTATTGAGTTTTTTGATACTTCGAAATTTTAATTGCATAGTAAGGTAAAGGTACCAGTAGTTGGCTAGTTAAGAGAAATTTTCCATAGAAACAATGGTAACTATTTACTCTGTCAGTAACTGGCGAGAGTCGATGCTTGGAGAGGTTCTTTGAACATTCTAGATTATGTACCAAGACCAATTTTTGAAAAAACATAAGTTATAAAAATTTGAGAAATATATTTAAAAATTCGGCAAATGCTTCAGTAGTTGACCACTTTTGAGATCGATGAAACTAGTAATTGACCACCTTTTTTCGTGAGTAGTTGACCGCTTATATTCGAAGCACGGTTACAGCATTAATGCTGAAAATCACTTCATTATCGTTTAATTTTAACAGTTACCAGTACAAATTATTATTAATAATTAAATAATAAAAGAGAAGAAGAACAGAGTAGACATTGAACACTGATCAATAACTGACCGCGAATGCAGTTAATAGTTGACCGTGTCATCGACTAAAACTCAGTATACTACAATATATCGATTTACATTTTGTATTTCTAATAAAGTGATATGTAAAACGGACACATTATAAATCGTAAACAAATTTAAATGAGTAATGTCGGTAATTAACCATGCCTGTCAACTTCTGAAATTTGTAGAGTACCAATATCCAGAAGTTGACCATTAAAAAATTATTGCATTTTGTGGTTAAAATAATAAAAACGATGTATATATTACTTATAAAACGTTGCAAGGTCTTAAACAATAAATAATTCATTTGCGAAATCTTCACAATCTATGAATTTTTTACCTGAACCGTAAAGCCATTCTTAACAGAAACGTTAAGGAAAGAAAGATATAACGGGATATTACTTACCTTATTAAATTCAAACGTTCGCTGTTAATAGGTATACTTCACTTTACATGTAATTGTTTCAAAATATAATCGACAGATGCTGTGGTATTTGAAATTCACTTTCATCGAAAGTGCACAACTTATGCAAACCTTATTTTTTTATGTTTTCTAAAAAATGATCAACTACTGGTACTTTTACCTTAACTGATTCTGAGATAATTTCAAGGGAAATTTTGGTACTGTCTTGAAAATACAAATAGTTTTTCTTTGCATATGTGTGATTGTTCTTACGTTATTATAGGTGACAGAAGTGATGATTATTATCAAGAGTTATTATCTTATTTATTGTGATTTTTTCTCATCTTCACGGAAACATGTCTTTGCATGAATTAGTAGACTGGAACGTTTGTTAGCGTTAAGTAGTACAAAGTTCCTCCGTAGTCTTCGCTCAGAGCACGAACTCGTTGAACTTACTTAAGCGTTTTCAGTCGAGAACAAAAATCAGAGTGGAAGCATGCACAACGATTAAACTTAAAAGAGCATGACAGTTTAATTGACACGCTCTTTTCTCATTTTTTCCATAAAATAACAAGGTACCGGAATATCAATACGTGAATCGTGGCAGAATGCAGGATAAATTAGGAAGCGGAAGTTGTGTCGGTGATTATCTCGCCCTCTTGGAGAACGTTAACGGAAAGATCTTCGAAATTTCGAAATTCTGCGGAGAGGGTCAGGTGCCTCGCATCCTTTCACGGGGGAAGAACATCATTATAGAGTTCTTCGCGGAAAAAGACGGCACCGTAATGCACGACGGCTTCCAGTTGACACTCCAGGAGACCGAGGAGGCAACCGGGGTGAAGTACGACAGAAACTGCGAGTTCGTTTACAAAAGCTCCGAGCGCACCAGGGAGAGCATCAAGTCTTTGCAGAGCTGGTATCCCCCGAATACCCTCTGTAGTTACAAATTCCTCGGGAGATCCACTGAAAAGATTTCTATTCACATGAAGATAATTAGAAACGAACTGGAACACGAACACTCTCGTCAGAAGCGAAACTTTACTCTGAATTACTGTTCCGGCAACGAAATCGCCGTTTACAACGGTGCCGAGGTAATTTCACTAAAATCAAAGTTACTGTTGTTATTTACTCTACGTGAAATATATTCAGTGGCATGCTACGATTGATTTATTCGTGAAATTTTTATAGCGTGATATTCAAGAGGATTTTTTTTCCACTGATCATACATATCTCATATTCCATATAACTGGAAGTTTGAACAAATTTTGTGTTGATAACACGGAGTATTTGTTGATTACTTTTTCATATCATATCAATTCTTTTTTTTGTAAAAGGGCGGCTACTAAATGAAAAATGATTTTATTGAAATATTAAATCTTTGCGCTCCGAATTATTTTACTAACTTTTCGTCAGATAAGCAAATAAAGTTTCGGAAAATTGTCTACTATTGATTATTCATTTTTATTCAATACTAGAAGCAATTGTAGGTGCTGTGGTCTATTAGTGTCAAAATGCAAAATTATTATTGATTTCGAAATGTCGATAATTAGTAGATAAACTGTTAAGTGCCACAGAAAGCTGTGTATAGTGTAACTCGACATGAGAGTGGAAAGTCAAAGGGTTAAATCTACGAATTGATCGTTGAAGATTTATTTATTAGAACGTAAACAATATTGTGAAATTCTAAGGAAGAGAATTTTGTAATGGTTTTCTTCCTGCATTTTATTCGCAGGCTAACAACAGTGTCCTCATGTGGTCTTACTGCGACGTCTCTCATCAGGACATAAATAATATACAAATTCCCCTGACTTCAACGGGGAATGAATTGTTAATACAATATTACAGTGCTACGGGATCGTACGACGGTCAGGAATTCACTTACACCATATCATACAGATTCACCAAGAAACCGCAGAATTCCACGACTCGACGACAAATTCAAGACAACTTCAAACTAATCTCCCTCAGACCCGTGAATTTCTCAGCGTTGAATCTTAGTGATGCCGAAAATTGTAATTGCGATTTTGGCGACAGAATTGGCAGTTTCAAAAACTGGTTCATGGTTCTCGTTGTTCTCGGAATAGTTTCATTTTTAGGTGCGATTTTCACGATAATAGCGTTGCTTGCCAAGTGTATTAAAATGAAGTCGATGGAAAAAAAACTCCTCCAAACGCCTAAACTTTGAATTCAATCAAAGTTTTTTTTATACGGCTTTCTAACTTTTGTGTAAAACGGTGTTTCCTCCGATGAGTAAAAAAATATCTGTCAGAATTTCAAGTCTACGTACATGTGCACATACATGTACGAGGATTGGTATTGATCAGTGAATAGATACGAGCACTGCCATTAAATAAATCCGACAAAAAAATTTTTTGGAAAAAGAACAAGGTCCCACCGAGATTTGAACTCGGATCGCTGGATTCAGAGTCCAGAGTGCTAACCATTACACCATGGAACCTTGAAGGATTTTTGCACGAAAACTAAAATAGTACGTTTGTAAATAAAACATGTGCATACTTTTGTATGTTTTAATTTAATTTAAATATATATATATTAAGAAATGTAATCTGTAACGGCTAAGAGAACGAGAGGTATACAGTGTCCGTCGAATTATAATATTTGTAGTATGTCGAATTATATGAAGGTGTAAGTACGCAACAGGCTGAACATATCGTTGTAAGACATAAGACACTTTATTTAACATCAGCTTTATCGCAACGAAACACCATGCGGGCGATACTCGTCAGAGATTACAGTGTTTCGGAGAATGGAAAAGATGTAAATGTGTTAATGATTTTTCAAGCGTCTGTATCGAATTAAAATGAATTGATTTTATTTTTATAATTGCTTGAATCTTTTTTTCCAACGGTCTTGTAGATCTTTTATAAGAATATTACATGTGTTACTGATTTGTTACTTGCCTTTTAGAGTTCTATCTTGTGTTTAAAGCGAACGAATATCGGGAGTGTCAGTCTCATTTGGAACACCTACGCATAACATGCTCGATCGAGCATATGTAGAATAATTAACATCTGCTTCAGCTAATACAGAAACCTCTTCTTTTCATGTTCCATTACATGGAGACTATATGCACTAGTAGAATTAATTCGGGACAGTTTAAAATATTGACTTATATTTCGCATTCATGAAAATTATTTAGTATATTCATTTACATTCTAATCATTGTTTTATAATTTTTGGGTTTATGTAAAAAAAAATCGGTAAAGACATTTACAGCAGTGCTTTTAAATATACAATAAAAATTACAATTTCAATCAAGGGATGTGCGAAAAGTGATCCCACGCATCCAGCAACTGGATATTTTTCATTGTGCGACCTATCATGTTATCAGATGCAAAAAAATAACAATTCAGATTGTTTTAATTAAAATTTAGAAACATATACAAATTAAATCACGTAGCAATAGTAAATATAAATATTATAGATTACAATAAAATCATTACGGTTTCAATTTAGCACAACAAAATTTACATTTTCTGCACAAATATAAAATATGGAATACTTTTATTTGAAGTGTCCAGAATTAATTCCAATAAGTGTATAAAAGTAACAATAAAAAATACGTTCCTCGATATGACGATTGCCACATGCAGTAAAATCACGTGTAGTATAATTTTATATTGTTAAGTCTGCACTTAAAGGACTTAACACTAGAACTACCAACGTTAAATCTATTGCATTTCAATATATTAAATACTTACTTTAATAAAAGAGGAATCAAGAGATGAAAAAAATTCATTTGGTAATCTGTGCTTTATAAGATCAATGTAGAATATCTCGTCGACGGCTCATCTATAAGATTGGAGAATTTTTAGAAAAAAATAAAAATCAGTCATTTTAACTTGCTTGGTAGTTCTAGAGTTAATAATATTTATTAGTTAAAAGCTAAGGAATAATAATCAATCATGACTTTAAGAGGATTTATTCCAATCTCAGTGTACATACGTAAATAACTTCAGTTGTTTTTAATAATTTAGTATATTGAAAGTATATATTAAGTTTTAATTAATACATTGTAATTGGCCACGTAAAAATAGAAATTCCAAGCAACGGTTCGATTAGCACATGTGGATGACAAATGGAAATTAAATTGGCAAGATGCTGTTAGAGTATCACTGATCGCGCAATCTTTCGAGGAGTAACGAAATTTCGAATATCAGCAAACAGCTGTAATGTGCCGTAATAAAAGTGAATGAAATATGTGCGAACAAAACAGTCCGAAATGTAGTATTTTCCAGGTTGAGCTACTGCTCGATATATTGCACCTTCAAGATAGAGACTCCATTGTAAAGGGAGGGAAAATTATCGCGAAGCAACGTCACGCAAGGGATGATTCAAGGGACTACCACGAAGAAGGAAGGTAAAGCGAAATATCCCGTAGAACAGCGATTTTCAAATAACATTCCATGGAATATTAGTCCTTCGAGTCACGTAAAGTATACATATATTCCGAGATATGAAATATATTTGCTTCCGAGAGGTATCTCTGCAACCCTTAAATGACCACTTGGGACGTGGAACCGCGTATATCTTAAAATGTATAGTAACATTTGAAGAAAACGAAATTTAAATGGCTAAATAATTACCAGACTGCGGATTTTTATCCATTTATGACAAATTCAATACGGCTAAAATATACAAAAAGGACATAATATAAAAATATATCTAATATATCCAAAGTATGGTATTTGTTGTAATATTTATTGAGTACAATAAATCCCTAGATAGGTTTTCCTATCTCACCTGCATTTGTGAAACTCGAAATTTGCATAAACATCCGCAGTCTAATAATTACATCTTATGATATTTTCATAACAGTATTATTTACAATATTAAGTTTCTCAATATCAATTTAATGTGCACTTGCTTTTATCGTTTCACCGTTTCAATCTTTCATTCCTGAAGTTAAGAATAAAAATCTGTTCGAAAAACAGATTTTTTTTAACACTAGAACTACCGACATTAAACGTATCATACTTCAATATACTAAATAAGTACTTTGGAAAAAGAGAAATCAAGAGGTGGAAAAGATGATAGATTCGATAATCTGTATTTTAAAAGTTCAACGTAGATTATCTGTCCTATGAGTGTTCTATAATCTTGGAAAAAATTGGGAATGAGTCATTTTGACTTGCTTGGTAATTCTAGTGTTAAATGTATTAGTGCAATCAATTATTACCAGAAGGAAATTATGTGCAGGTATTAGATAATACGCCTACTTAAGGGTTGAAGGTTTCTTCTGGGCAGTAAGCAACGTGTTCTGATGATTCATTTGAAACGGCGTATGATTAATATGAGAATGAAAATCGCTGGTCTAGACATAATAGAAATATTGGACAAAGTGTCATGCTCACACCGATAATAATAATCTATTATATAAGCGACGATTTACTAAGAATTCATTGGTCTTGGTCAAGGTTTAAGAGCTCGTATCTTTCCCTTTTATCTGTATTTCGCGTATCGGATGATAAACGAGACGGAGTGTAAAGTCCGAATGCGAAGTTTGCTATACAGCGGTAAAGTAACAGTGCCAAAGAAGAATTTGTTGAAATGTTCCTAACTTGTTTGTATTCGGTGTCGTGAGGGATGTTAATTATTAATGACGCCATGAATTATCATGAAATATACTTTGAGAGAACGTTTGTTTCCTTCTCCTCGCATGTGTTCGCATATTTCCGTCGAATACTGGAGTGTTCCACTATTTTCATCGTGGAGCATATTTTTATAAAACTGCAAACGTATAAATGTGATAATATTTAATCAAATATGTAACTAGTAAGCGATCGTATGTGTAATGATGTTGCAGACCCGACGATGTGTAATTATGTTAAGTAAGATTAACACACGTCATAATAAAAGAAAAGTATTACTAATTGTATAACATTCCAGAATATTACATATGAGTATTGCTTTATTTGAGATAATATCTTTCTTTTTAATTAATTAAGAGACGGGCGTTGCGTTTCACCGAGGATAATTCTATTGGTAAATTTAATCCTCTATGAGCAATTATGGCTATGAGCTAATACAAGATGCATCTAAGTTTCTATTCAGTAAAATTAATTTTTTACCTTTGCCAAATATCGCAAATTAGGTGTTAAAAATTATGAAATCCTTCAAAATTCAGTGTTTAAAAATTAACTAGAATCCATTATTTAAAATTGTCACTTTATCATTTGCTAATGTATTATTTTCCATTTGATCTTTGACACCACAACAAGTTCGGACTATAGCGAATTAAATTAAACTTTCGGTGTATTTATACAAAGACGAATGACGACATGGAAATTTAAAGTCCTCCTTCATTATCCTATGGGCACATATTGATTTAGTAATAAGGATATGGAATACTTTTTAATGCATATTATTCTCTACCCATAGATTTATTTATACTATGCAAATATACACGTAATCGGCTAATAATTAAGATAAAGACTTACTATGATCTTTGGAGCTGGTTGATTAGTTATAAAATGTGAACGTAGAGAGTATTGTAAAAATAGAGAAAATGCAATTATCAGTTCCATATTCATTGAATATGCACTGAACGAACCAGTTTATTAAATATTAATCAGTGATAGCGTATTTACGTATTTCAATTCGTGACCAATCAAGCCTAGTCGATACATTTCAGGTCAGTATGAAACATTTACATGGTTTCGCTGGCAGATGTCGTTTTTGCTATACGTTGCACCGGAAAACCTGGCCAACTATCCGTTAGCTGCCGTTAGCCTACCATTGTATTGTAGCAGTGTACATAAAAGTGTCGCAGAATTTAGTGTTGCAAGTTCTAAGAAAAATTAAAGAATGGCGAAAATAGTGGCTGTAAGAGAGTCCCTGGAGAAATCTCTGCGTGATGAAAGTAAACCATGGACGAAATTATTTGATTGCGCAGAAAAAAAAACCGGTGTCGAGCGCCTTTACATTTTCATAGGTATATTTCATAGGTTATATCGTATTTTTGCATTTATTATATATTCTTTTTCGATATATTTCGTTATTTTTATAAAGATCTGCGGATATTTGAATGTTTCTTTTTATTTACAATGGTTAATAGTGTACGTATTGCAATGGTGAAACTTGTCCGAGTTACGGCATTTTGCACACGAGATTCGTTATTTTGCACAGCAATCCGTTATGACCGTCGCCATAGCCAGTAATATATTTGTTTGGCTGTGTAAAAAACCAAATCTGTTTTTGTACAAAATTTCCAACATATAACTTGGGTTACTTTTTACTAATTTCTCATCGGTCTTTTTTTCACTAATTCTGTGAGATCATTCGCAACGTTTTACGTAACAGGTACGGCATAATAATTGGTTTTTGACGTGCAAATCTTAGCATTTATGAACCTTGGTAATTTTCCGTGATGTATCTGTGCAAATGTGTCTTAACTTTTACCAGCTTTTAAATTTCTCGAAACTTGAGTGCGATAGATATTAATTTTTATAATACATCGAAATTATTTTAAGCCCGTGTCATTTATCTATGGAATTTTATAATTATAATTACAATATGACTTCACTATCTACGTGTTTTATGAATAATAGTAACACGTTTACCGCGATGATCTGCATTAATCGAAATACAACAGAATATTTGCCGGTCGTCGGTTAACTACCTGTGCTACCTTCGAACAATGAATGCGTTAAAAATCATTTAACCTGAAATTAATTGTAGCTACAAATTTATAACAATGTTTAACAGCTATATAAAAGCGTTATACCGGAAAAGAATTAATAAAAAAAATGAGTATTTCGTTTTACAAGTACTTTTCCGCGAATGAAAATTTTCATGTCTATGGAAACTCAGCTAACATATAATCGAAGGAAATTGTGTTAAAATAAGCTATTGTCTAATAATACTACCAAATTTTCTAGGTGGTGTCACATTTTTGGCATTATACTTGGTGTTCGGCATTGCTCAACAATTACTATGTAATGTCATTGGATTTGTATACCCAGCTTATTGTTCTATGAAAGCTTTAGAGAGTCCTAAAAAAGAAGATGACACAAAATGGTTAACATATTGGGTGGTATTTGCTGTATTCACCATAATTGAATTCTTCTCTGAATATATTGTGTGCTGGTTTCCATTATATTGGTTGTTGAAGGTACATTAACATTACTGATTGCTTAAAACAATCATTCTAGTTATTTACAGAATTAGAATTAAAAATTATTATAGGATGTTTTCTGTAGTTTATTCACATCTTTTGCATTTTCAGTGCATCTTCTATGTATGGCTAATGGCACCTGTACAATATAACGGCTCCCTTATGTTATATCACCGTATTATCCGTCCAAAATTTTTACAATTTCAACCAAATGTAGACAATTTTATAACAAATGCACGTGATGCTGGTACGTTTAATGATGCGCATAACAAGCTGTACCGAAGTATCTTCAATTGTAATTAAAACATTTTTATTGCAGCAGTCAAAGCCACGGCAGATACCTTCTTGGCTGGAAAGCAAGATTAATCTATATAAGACCAAGTGAAGGAGGATAACATCATTTTAAAAAACTTATTTTACAAAATTAGATGTTTTTTTTCTTTTTCACCCTATTTCATCCTTAAAAAAAATGTGTATCGGATATTCCTAGATCCCTTATATATGATACTTAAATAACAAAGGTTTTATAATCGTATGTGCCTATTATTTGGGTGCTGTAGCAAATTTTTATAGAATTATTATATCTAAGACACTACTAACTGCTAATGCATGATCTGTTTGTTACAGAGTTCGTCTAGGTATAATATTTGATCGTGCGCCTTTTCTTCCTTAAATATATTCTTATACATGAATTTTATACGTTAAAATTTCCTTTTAGTGCCACTTCTAAGTGCCTTTATTAACAATTTGTGGAAACATTTTTCATTACGATGTAATAAGTACACAAAAAGGGCTGATTGTGTATGTTTGGTAAACACAATCTTACAATTAATTTCAGATACATCGCGTGCCGTGTTTTTCTGCTACGAGCATACTTTTTATGCAATTTAGATTAAATACGATTGTATTTGAGTGCCATTCCTGCTATCCTTTTTGTGTAATTTTATTTTCTTTTTTTTATGTGTTTCAACTGTATATGGTACGTTAAGCGGAGATACTGGAAAAAGTATTTCATAAATTTTGTTGCTCAAATGAAGACATTTTAGAATTACTAAATATATTGTTAAATAATAAATTTAATGATACAGTTGACACATGAAATGTACAAATTTTAATTATGTAAGATTTTGAAACCTATACATTTCAAAGTGCATTGAACCTTTTACAACTGTTAGATATTAATATGTAAATTAAATTTTTTTTCGTATTTTTAGTTAATCATCGAGGTGATGACGTACTAATTGTGAAGAAAAATTCTTGAACGTTAGCTGCGAATCCAATCTCATTAATTAGGTGCCCGAGATTTCATTTCTATAATAATTGTAATTGTCACTTAAAATTTGTACGAAGTATGATGGTACTGAAGATAAAATCTCGATCACCCAATTAATGGGTTCGTATTGAAAATCTCATCACCACTAAAACATTCTTCCTCCTATTGAATATTAAATAAGACATTTGTTATAGGAAATAATTGAAATTGTTGAAACTAATAATTACACAAGATGATCAAGCATGTTGGATTGTATTAAATTCTTATCTCTTTCTATCTACAAGTGTATTCTTAGAAATTTACGTAACCAGAATTGCGAAATAATTGATAATACTTATAAGATTTCGATATTTCCAAGATACATCTGGGGGGAAGTATTTCGACGAAAAGATTTTTTTAATCCTTTAAAGCTTCTAAAGTATTCGGCTATTGATTATCATTATCGATAGAATGCATTGCTATTAATACTATGCAAAAAATGTTAATATTAACATCACAATATGTTATACAAATTGTTCTCTCATAATTCTCGAATATTTATGAAATTATATAATAATGACCATGAGCAGAATTTCTCCTGTACTTCAGCCATTTTATTATAGTTTCAGTGCATCTATCATTTCTGATAAACTGTTTGCATGAAATACAATAATTCTAAAACCATACATCGTTGTCTTGTTTCTTCGAGACTAACAGTTTCATCGAGGCTATCTTATACTTCAAATGAAAGAATTTTTTTTAAATATAACAGGAACAGAATTGAGGAATTTCAATCCGTTAGAAAATCCAAAAATCAATATCTATTGTCGCCGTATTGGTAGCGTAATTCTACTTTAGACTGTATTTATAACGAAGAAATTTTAGATTAATTGTTGTAATGGAAATTGTGTTTGTAATCTAAATCAGGGCGAATGATACCGTCGTGTCTTATTAGGAAGCATAGTATTATTAATTGAATGTATAAATAAAAATGTGTTTGATATACATTTTACATGTTTCTCGGCTCAACAACCGCAACATGTTCAGCGAATGAATCATTTTCTCGTTACAAACGGAAATCCGTATCCTGCAGGGAACTTCTGCAATTCAAAACACAATGATAATATTACATATCGAATAAAAGAAGTATATACGTAATAAAGTTAAAAATATACGAACATTTCTTTAAAGTGGAATTTCTCTGCTGTTAAAGCAAGCTTTCTAATGTGTCTTATCGTAGATGCAGCTGCGATTTGCACTTCCGGATCATCGGCACCCACTAATCGTAATACGTGCTAGCAAAAAGTAGGAGAAATTTATAAACACCTCAAAAGTTTCTTGCTAATATATTTCTGAATTGTCATTAACACATCGTTACTAACATTATATTATTTTATTTAGAAAAAATATTTCTATCGTTGGAAATCAATCTGCAGTATGTAATTTATTAATGATTAAATTTAAATAAGTATAATTGTACCTTTA
The DNA here is from genome assembly GCA_910591515.1 of Cerceris rybyensis. Lineage (NCBI taxonomy): Eukaryota > Metazoa > Arthropoda > Insecta > Hymenoptera > Crabronidae > Cerceris > Cerceris rybyensis. Next base: position 17,494,720 of record OU342790.1, read on the forward strand.
CAACACCACAAGAGTGCATAGTGACGCAATTCAAAGGTTCCTTGCTCAAATGATACGTCGCTATACAAACTCCTTTGAGCACATCCTTATTTTTACTAGTCATATAATTAATAAGTGGTGCAACTGCGTTCAGCTTGCCAAATTCGTAATTATTTTGCTCCCATTCGCTGCAATAAGCTATGGCCAATGTTAGATTAGCTCGCAAACTTTCGTCCTCCTAAATGATCATAAGAGAAAGTTTAAAGAAACTCAAAATTAATTAACATCAAAATGTTCAAATTGATAAAAAGTCAAGACGAGTGGAAAATCCATTAGTGATAAAACAAGAAGTCATTGCGATTTAGCTTCGGCAATTTGCTTGAAAATGTACAGGGTGTAAAAAAATTAATGGTTATGGCTTTCAGGGGTTGTTCTACACCTTTGGATCGATGGAGATTTGCGAAAAAAATCTGCCGCAAAATTCGGGAAAGGGTAGCAAATTTTTTTTATTGGCTCATCGTATTCGTCTTGTTACGTAGGTAAAATGTCTGAGAGGAACCATGGGTCAGAAACGAACCGTTCTCTCACAAATTAACTTTTAATTCGGCCTTCCGATTAAAATTTCGCCCATATGGTAGCCTTCGAGTCACCGACCTTTTGAAAGGAAACACATGAAGTACCCTTGCTGGCTCCAATAGTTGAAGCAGAGGCAACATAAACGAAGATAGAAAATGACTAGAAAAATGTCATTGACCTGCCTTCGGTGTTGGGTTCGCTCAAGGGCCCACCCGGGGAGAAGGGCATAAACACATGCACTTCTCTTCTGGTACGGTGACACTGCCTCATTTTCTAACTTCGTTTACGTCGCCTCTGCTTTAACTAATGACGAAATTTTAATCGGAAGGCCCAATTAAAAGTTAATTTGTGAGAGAACGGTTCGTTTCTGACCCACGGTTCCTCTCAGACAGTTTGCCTACGTAACAAGACGAATACGAAGAGTCAATAAAAAAAATTTGCTACCCTTTCCCGAATTTTGCGGCCGTTTTTTTTCGCAAATCTCCATCGATCCAGAGGCGTGGAACAACCTCTTAAAGCTATGACCATTAATTTTTTTACACCCAGTACACAAGTATATGTAGATACCCTTCATTTTCGAGAAAGGGACCGGAAATGCTCTACAAGCAGACCGGCCAAATAAACTCTGATAGAAAACCGTTACTGCCGCCCTCGATAGATCAATGCATCTCGAGCTGAACAAGCACTTTCTTTAACTAAAAGCATAGGAATTACCGTTTCTACGAGTTTCGCCAACTTCTTTACCACTCCGTGATCAGTCAGTATTCCAAGATTTTCGGGATCCATGGCAATCTCAGCGATCGTTGCGCAAACAGCGCTCAAGACCTCAGTATCGGTGCTATCGAGAAGACTTACAGTAAGCTCCAATCCTCCGACGAATGCCCGTACCATTTCCGGGGAATCCTTGGCATGCTTGATGCATGGAACCAAAGCGAGACAAGCATTTCTTTTGATTATATTGCTGGGATGCTTTAGCAACGACCAGACCAATCGAACCCCATCTAATACGTGATCAGGATCATTAATGATGTTCATGCATTGTTCATCATCCGCGCATTCCTTTATGACCAGCGGCACATTTTTTAGCAGAGGCTCGTACGTGGAGCTTAATAGCCTTATCTACAAAAATAGTCTTTATTTGTTTTACGGAAATTTAAAACTTAATATTTTAACCCTTTGCAGTCGACGACTTTTAGCTCAGGTGAACTAGCAGCTCGAGACGATTTCTGCTAAATTAGGCAAGTGTTTTGCAGGTACTTTTAACTTATTTTATATTAAGAAACCAGTCTCCGGGACAACGAAAAAAATTGGGATAAAGAGTACCTTATCGTATTGGAAACGAACGTTTAGAACTCGAGGAATTTAAGAAACTCTTGGGTGCAAAGGGTTAATGGGTGATATTTTAGGCAATTTAATTGATTGTAAAACAGGAAAACAAGATACTTTAAAATACTAAATTCAAAGTTTTTCAAGATAGAGAATTTTTAGAAATCAACTGTTTTTAATTCAAGGTTTTTCTTGTGTAAAATTGTATGAGAAAGATTAAATGAATGGTAAATGATAAGTACGAGTTTCGGTAAGCCATCATTGACCCTCAGAATAGTCTTGTTAGCGGGATCTTTACAGCATTCTGCGAGTGCTCCAACGACATTCGTAAGGACGTTCTCGTCCTCGTGTTCTTCTAGAAGTGGTATAAGAGAAGCCACTAAACCATTTTGATTGAATCTTGATACGTTTTCTGGACTTATGGCACACTTCCAGATGCCACCAGTGACTGCCGCTAACAGGCGTTTATTAGCGTGATATTCTTCGTTTTGTACCAATTTGCATAAAATGTCTAGACCGGATGCTTCCCTGACTATATCTCTGATGAGTTTATTCTCGCCGCATTTAAATATAGCTAGTGCACAGTTTTCTTTTAATTTAATACTGTCGTTTTTCAGGTGGTGCACAACGTCCTTGATGATATCAGTTTGCTCGTAATCCTCTCGAAAAGCGCTCTGAAAATTAATGCAACTTCTGTGGTTGGTGCAGCTTTACACATTTGGCTAGATGGACATCGATGTAAAATACTTTGCTGAACTGGAACATTTCTTGTAAGTGAAATTATTTTTAATTTTTATTGTTTTAAAGTTATTCGTTAATTGCATTGATTACAATTACAGTAGTACATGGTATTAACAATTAATATTTTCTCATACTTTTAAAAACCTAAATGTTTATTTCTACGAAATTTATGACATTGATTTTTATGATTCTCTCTAAGTTTGCAGAAACGAACGTATTTATTTTCATTACCAAATCAGCACACTGTTGAACCGTGCCCATTGTAGGTATTATCAGATCGGTGTGTTTAGATTTTAGAAAACGTGCCATGATTTTGACTACTCCATATTTCCGAAGTTCTTCCTTAATTTTTAAACTACTAGACGAAGAGTCCAAGACCTTCATACAACCTATTGCAAGTGAAACAAGTTCTTTGTCTGTTTCATTTAAATCGTCGTAGGATCGTTGAAGAACATGGTCTGGCACGTCCATTACGTCCAACTATTAAATGTGTTATTTAAAATTCATTCATTTTATTTCATTAGATCTCACTTAACATTCTTTCCAATCTAGAATTTTTTCAAACTTACCATTAGAGGTATACCACCGCGAATACGTATTTGTTTTCTTGCTTTTCTTACTCGCGCTATAATAGCCATGGTTTCAGCGCCTAAAACCTAAAAAATAAATATTTATAATAAGAGTAAATTCTTATGATAATCAACGCACAGTTAGATTCAATATAACCATATTAATTTATTTCAAAACATGTATAGACACATCTACAATTTTCGGAAGTTTTCATAGCTGATAAATTATATAACGAATAATACTTGTATAAAATAATAATTAATAATATACCTATCTATACAAATTCAAAAGAAGATCTAAATTCTTAGAACCTATCGATATCTAAGATCAGTTCCTCAAAATATCGTGCAAATGTAAAAAAAAAGTTTATTTTTCCTTTTTTTTTAAACGTCGCCTTTTGAAAATTGCATAAATTTAGGAATAGGTGTATTATATTTCTATAATGTAACTTAACACTAGAACTACCGGCCTCAAATCTAACATATTTGAATAAATTAAATAAGTACTTTGAAAAGGGGAGATCAAGCGGCGGAAGATTTGATCGATTGGGTGATTTATGTTTATTGATATTGACGTAGAATATTTATTCTATAACTCTTATATAAACTTGGAGAATTTTTGGAAAAAATTGTATACCAGTCATTTTGACTGGTCTGGTAGTTCTAGTGTTAAATAATATAAATACATAAGGAGCAAACGGGGGACTAACTTGAATATCTCTAGCATGATGCTTTAGCATTTCAATCAACGGTGTTACAATACCAAGATCGATTAGATACCGTCGCATTTCCGTGGAATTCGCTATGTGAAGTATAACTGACAGCGAGCCATTCTGACATTTCAAATCCTTAGTCTCGAGAAGATTCACCAGGATTTCCAGTCCTCCCATTTCTTGAATAGCTTTCTGTATGACCTACATTTATCGAAAACTTTACGTAAGACGAATAGCTTTTATAGAACCGATAAAATTCTTTCGAAATATCGGAAAATCCGTTCACCATAGAATCATGAAAATCGTATATAAATGATTAATTATTATTCCGTTAGATTTAGAATAATAAATGAATTAACTTTGCTAGTGAGGTCGTAATCCTTTAAAAGACAAAGGGCCACCATAGTTGCGGTTTGATTTCCTGCTTTCATGTATTTAATAAGCTTTTGTATATGCCAAAATTCCGATGGAACTTCCGGCAATTCATCCTTCAAACATGTAATTTCGTCTTCACTCTCAGACTCTGGTTCGTCGTCGGAACTTTCTTCTTCAGCTTTTTCGCTAATGTATAGAGTTTTAGGGCCAAAAGGTTCACCGGTGAACGTAGATATTAATGGTTTCGATGGCTCTGTTTCCAAAAATTCTGGAATATCTGGCTCCACTCTGTAGGAATTAATAAAATGACATTTTAATTACAAATTAAATTTGATCAATTTATATTAATCCAGTTGGACTGTAATAAATTCAGAAATGATTTTATCCTATAGTCTCGTGTTCGTTTTCTTCTAAGTAAACTGAACATTATAAATGGAATTATTGTCTTGCTTTATTATTAAAGTAGTTCGAATACTTACGGTGGTAGTTCTTGCTCGAGGGCAATATCCTTTTTCCTTTTTGGAGGCATCTTTCACGAATATTATTTAATTGAACTGATCCTTAGAAGGGGTTAATAAATTATACTTAAAGAATTTTAATTATTTTGTATGCTCTTAAATCATTCCAATTTCTCGAACAAAAGAAACAAGTTTGAAGCAATTCCGACTTCGTGCGGAAGAACGTTTCAGATGGCTCCATTTTGGACAGTTAGGTATCGATCAAACAATAATTTTAAGACTTTAATTAATGTCGTATAGATTTTGAGGGGTAGTTACGTCATAAGATTTATTCGATGTACGTTTCTTTTTATCTTCAAATCTTTTTTTAACGAATTTTTGTCAGAAAAGAAATGACAATATATTTTAATATAATGAAAAATGTATACTGTCTATTAATAGCCTCAAGTTATAATTAACTCTATTATAAGAAATAACTCTGTAATATGATTAGCATGAAACTGCCTTGAAATAGAATATTTATTTTTCATTTAACTGACAGCTCTGTTTTCAATGTTTTATATTTATTATTCTACACGTCGCGTCCATCTTCCAAATTGACGTTCAAAAATAAACAGAAAAACAGTGCAAAAGTTGATTGTCCTCTTTTTTAGTTTTTGGGTTAGAAAGTTATAAAATTTCTATCCGCTCGGCCGAGATGTGTTAGTATTGAGTAATTGAATATTTGGAAAAATCAAATTATGAGTATATCATCGCATTTTGAGGACAGAAATACTAAAATATATTTGGGTTAATCAAATTCGGATGTGTCGAGAAAACCATTTGTGATGTTAAAAAGATAATATCATATTTAAAGGTAAAAGCTAAACTTAATAAAATCGCAATAATCGTAATTATTAACTGCAATTATGATTAGCCGGATAATTGTTACTGTCCCCAATAAAGTAATTATAAGTAGTTATTTCTGAAAAGCTATTAACTTGACGAATTTATGATAGGGTAGGATGAAGGATGCAGAGCGACAAGTTATAACGGACGAAAGTTTATTAATAAAAAGTCTTTATAAACAATACATTATCAAATTTGCTACAATTAAATGTTCAGAGTGCACATATACGCTTCACCACTGGCAGTAGTTTTATTCTTGGTCTCCTTGTCAGTATGGCTTTGTATTTGTCGCTGGGGATTTCGTTATAACTTAAAGGACAGAGAAGTACATATTTTTAATAATGATAATTTAGTCTTCTTCTCAATTCCATTATTCTGCAGAATTATTAAAGAATTATATAATTAATCAATAGTATAAACGATTTTACAATTACTCTGAACATAATGTACTGTGTTATAGATTGTTTACTGTCTCGTCTTATATTTCGTCGTTATCACTTTATTGAACATGGTTTTCTTCGGTCATATGCAATTCTATTGTGTGTATCCACCAAGTGTTAACAATTAATCTTTTAATTGTCAAGTAAGGGAGTGATTTATCTTGATATACGTTAGAGTTTTCTTCAATCTCTTGAAAGGATTAATTATTTTTAATTTATGAAACAGATAAATATTAATAGAGAATCTTTTCGTTACTAAAATCAAGCAGAGTGGAAAAGTATAAGTACAAAATTCGAATAAACCGCCTTATGTCTACGTCACTGCATGTTGATCATTTTGGACGTTCCAAGATGGCTTTCCTAGCGTAGAAAACATTTTGGCGAGATCTGCTGGTACCTGAAATCTAATTGTAACATTCAAGAATTGTGAAGCCTCAATAAAAGTCCAAGGTAGATTTTGTGTTTCTTAATAGGACTAATAATGTTATTTCTGAAAAGATATATATTTAATACATTTTCTTAGATATAATGTAACTTGATTCTACTTAACCTCTCAATAGGGTTCCAAAGAGATGGATTAAAATGTTTATAATAGCTTTATCCACATTATAAGTATAATTATAGTTAAACAATAATGTGCTGATATTTTGATATGTTTGGTGCAAGAATGTAGTCACAGTTTTTGGACATTATTTAAATAAGACTTTAGCATAGGTATTTCTTTTCAGATGGGTCTGTCTCGTCATACTCAGTTTTTATGTCGGACTATTTTTGTCCGAAATAATGATGTACAGAAAGCTTGTCGTACCCTCAATCGTATCTTAGCAAAAGAAGAAATCTTAGATCAGTTTAGACGAACTAGGTATTATGAGAAACCAACGCAGACCAGGCGGAGGATAAACTTTGAACGGTGTAAAGCTATTTACAATGAGGACATGGACAGGAAAATTAAGTTTCTTTTGAGAAAAAATAGGGTAGATCCATTTCCAGGATGTGCTTAATCCATAGAGCAATACATTTCCCTGTTAAATTGTCCTTTGCACCGATAATAAAATAGCAAAGAAGCAGTTGTGATTCATTGGTTAATAAACTACTTAAATGATAAAATATAATTTGTATTGCCTGTAGCAATGATTCTGTACAAAGAAAACTGAGAAAAATAAAATAAAACACGATGTATATATTAAGTTATTTGAACTTATTCTAAAAATTGATTGTACCGTACTGTGGCGCCATCGACGGAGTAATTCAAAACCAGAGCTTATCATTTGGCGGTCGATCAGAAATATAGCTTTTACTAAAAGAATAAGCATTTTGCTGAAATTAATATAAATTTCTGTATATATCTCTTAGTTCGTTGAAATAATAAAAGTAACGTGAAAAAAGCATTATGATTCGGCTGGACGAGTTACAATTTAATACATGTTTCCCCAAGTTAAATATTTATTCATTATATCCAGGAAAATGTTTTATTTTTATCACTGTTAGAATCTATTCGGTAATAAATTTATTGACATTCACTGTATGAATATTAATCATAATTCTTATATTTCTATATGAAAACTTCCTTCGAATTATTCAGAAATATTAATCATTAATGATTCCTTCAATTTACGAACTAAGGAAGAACTGTTTCTTTTAAAAGAGAAGACATCTCATTTATAAATGAAGCTCTGGTACATTCTACGAATCCTTCGAACAGTTCAAACACGAGAAGTTGAATGCATCGTTTGCTAAGTGAAATTTAGGGTCACTGGCATTAAGACTAAAGTTCTTAAAGCTCATTGTTGCATTCGTAACAGAACGTCGTAAATCGAGTTACAAGAAGGAGTTTCCCGTTGTAATAATCCAGACATATAAAGTATTGTCAGGGAGAAGGATGCAAGTACGATTGGTGCTTGGTCGAGTCCTAAATGCAACGATTCTCTGTCCTCTTCCGCCGCGTTAAGGAACTTGGCACGACTTCCCATCCATTTCTGCTATCTATTCAATTTTCGCCAACTTTGCGGACTCGCTGCCAAGAAAACCGACGGACCATTTTGTCTTTTCTCGCTTCGGCCTGGAAAGTAGAAAACACGGGAGAAAGATGAGGCCAGAAAAATAATTTTCCGTTGATTTTTCTACCCTCCGCCGGCAGCGACGCGAGATAGGAGAGATAAAAAGTTGAAAGAAGAACATGGCTAACTTGAAGAAGGTTTCTCTCTCAAAAAAAAATAAAAGTTGCGTTATAATTCAAAGGATTTTCTAATTCAAGTATTTCCTTTTTAAAACTTGTACGATAATGATCGTTGTGTACGTAAGATTTCAAGGATTATGGAAATGGAAAACCGAAGGATGAAGTTCTACTGAAGTTATCGGCGAAACTGTATTAATTATCAAGTTAAGTGCCGTGAGGGTCATCGATGAACGACATTGTTAAATTCATTGACATATATTATAGTTTTTGTTATATTCCATATTAAAATGTTAGTATAAAATGAGTAGGAGCGAATATGGAATTATAATTACGTTTAACATTTCTATTCTACCGTGCCGTGATTTCAATAAAAAAATTGTTAATTTCACAAGAATTATCAAGTAACCGTAATACTATCATTGTTTAACGCATCAACTGTTAATTTTCACATTAACACAATGCACTCCGGTCCCGCAATAATGCGGGATTCCAAATATATGATTTTAGATTTTACCAATCAATATCAGTCATATTATTCTTCCTTGAGGACAACGGTAAAGTGGACAAGGAAGACGATCTTATTCCCTTTAAATTATGCATTATTTAGTACATTTAAATTTAATATTGATTTAAATAGCAACATTATCAAATATAATAAATTTGGTAGCAGATGTTTAGTCGGCGCGCAATGTGTTAATACTAAAACTACCGAGCAAGTCGAAATGACTTGTCCTCAATTTTTTTCAAGAGTTCTCCAAGTTCATAACATAACCAGAGAGTCAATATTCTACGTTGAACTTATAAAATACAGATAATCAAATCGATTATGTTTTTCACCTCTCGTTTTCCCTTTTTCCAAAGTACTTATTTAATGCATTAAAATATAATAGATTTAACGCTGGTAGCTCTATTGTTAACACTGAACCTACCAAGGCGGTCAAAAGACCGATTCCAAAATATTTTCTAAAAATTATCTAATTTGATAGAGTAGCCATAAAGTAAATATTCCACTTCTATCTTACGAAAGCAATATGAGTTAATTAATTATCTTCTTTATCTCTCCACTTCTCTTTGTGTATATAAGGTCGTTATTGAGTATATTTAGATTTTAGTAGATATAACGTCGGTAGGTTTAGTGTTAAGATTAATTTTCTTCTCCTTAATTGTAAGTTCGACCGATTTGGTACCTTATTTAGAAGATAGAAATGGATTATCCTACAGTATAATACAATCCTGCTTCAATATTACTATTAAAATTTTATTCACCATTCAATACCTTCTATCCCATAATCCGCAATGGTATATTAGACAAAAAGAAATCAAAAGCTAAAGAATTGAACTGTACAAACGTTAAAACTCTTCATCCTATGTAATTAATCCACAATTCGTCGAAACGTTACGCGTATGTAATAATGGCACCAGCTCATCATTTGTGACTCGCGCGAACTGGAAGGAATATGCAGCCATGGGAATGCTGAAATGTTCGAAGCGAAATGAACAGAAGGGGCATACAGCAGAAAAGGGAGGAATATGCGAAACGTTATGGAGGAAATGAAAGAGGAGAATAGATAGCATCCCTAGAGGAAGAGAGAGAGACAGACAGAGAGAAATCCAGTTCTGGGCAACTGTCTTGCGAGTAGTTCGAAGGTAGTTTCGAATCCAGATTCCCCGGAGTTAAGCCAAACCGCTTTCTCAACCGAAATGTTCTCTGTTCTCCGTGAATTCTGAAATGAGATCTTCCGAATTCTCGACACCAACGCGAAGCTTTACGCGTAAGCAATCGAATGTGCGGGAAATGCTGCATATCTTATCCCTTTATGCGTACATCATCGATTATCTGATAATGAAAGTACATTGATGCGGGTTCATAGTGCTTTGAATCTCAATTATCTATCGTAGAGTAGTCGATGTATTCAGAATTGGTTGCAAACGTTAATTACTTTGAAATTATAGGTTTGTATCTTATTCGCCTTTAACTGTTACAATTCTTTGACCTAAAAAGGGTGAGTTCGTTACTATCGAGGGTATGGTGTGTACATAACCTATAGGAATAATTTCTTGGAAGTGATGGGGGATTTAAAGTAGGATCCACTGATTGCAAGTTCGAGTTTTTACATTCTTAACCACGATAGTTGCTCAAATTATTCTTTAGAATTGCTTTCATTCGAAAGATAGAAAGAAATATATATTACTGCAGAGAGTAGCTGCATAATGAATGATTATTTTTTTTTAATTAATTTATGTTAATGGCACGCTCAACTTAGCTGCATTTCGATTGATATTTTTATAAATGGATTAGACTTCGGATAAATTATACTATTTACTTTACACACAAAAAATAAGGATGAAAAAAAGAACGTATTTTACGTAGGAGGAATATTTGTAAAAAGGAGATGATATATAACAAGGTTTTTATTAATAGTGGATATAAAAAATGAATGTCATTAACGAATATTAGTTTATAGCAATTCCTGTGACGCAAATGTTGAGATTAATGAAGTACACGTCTTTATATTTAATTAACCGTGTAAAATTTAAGACGACTGCGAGCATTGCAGAAATCCGAGTTTGATGATGCACGGATAGGATGTTAATCGGTGAAAATATTTAATTGAAACGCGGATTGAAATTTTCTTATAACGAAGTTCCAGCGAACGACAAAACGTTAAAGTAATCCAGGCGTTAAATTAAGTTGAAGGACCACTAATTTAAAAAGTGAGTTATGCCGAGATTCTTAATGGAAAGTGGATCCTCGGTTTCTCACTTTTAAAGAGTGCCGTTGATTTATAATATTACGTCGAATAGTTTGAAACTTATCGGAAAATTACCAACTTTTTACATAGCTTCCGTCCTGTCCCGGAAGACGTTCCGACGTTCAAGTTGTTCCGAATTCTTAAACTCCAAGTTGCGTCAACCGTGCCAACAATCGCTCTTGCCTTGATGCCTCGACGTTAGCTTCGACCTAATTATTCATTCGCTAATAATCATTCATCACAATTCGTGACCTGTAATATTACATGAACGTCGAATACGCTTACGCCATTGGAAACTTCGATGTAAAATCAAAACGTAAGTAGCTAATTAACGATAGAATAGATGGAAATTCTATCTTCTGTAAAATCTTTTTGGATTTTCACGAATAATTTTGAAGCGATGAGTCAAACGATCGTAATTTATTATTGAAATGTTTATATTTTCTCCATTGACATTTGCCTTAAAAAATTCATCAAATGAAAATATTTCCAGGAATGTGTTTGTATTATTAGTAACAACTGTATTATTCGAGGTATTAAATGACTCGATCATATCAATTTAACGTTTGTTTTCCGTATAAACGTTTCCACTGTAGAACGACTGACGCATGTGATGCAATTTTTCGTAAAAATTTACATTTATTGACATCCGACGTGTACGATACTCGCGTTAATTTTCCCGACACGATGATTAAATTACGTAATACTATTGATCCAATAATGTCAGTCGCATGTACTTTCAGTGAATGCACGTCGTATGTAAACAATTTTGCATATCGTCCAGCCACAAATTAATTTTGTAAATAAGTAATCATTGACCGATATAAATGAACTGTGCCATTCTCTTTCCGACATGTTCAAGCAACAATTACACGTCGATTTTTCCACGACAGCGTGATAAAACAGATTGAGAATAAAGATTTAAATGAAATATTTCATTATTAGCGTTAATAAGTGTAGGATTTCTTAATAATACGTTTAATGTATATTATAAAAATTACAAATAAACGTATGGAAAAGAATATAAAATAGATTATAAGTAAAAATAAGAGGAATGATTATTATGTATCGCGTACTATCTAAACAGAATTTAGTCACACAGGATTCTAACCACTAATTGTCAGATTATAATAACACTAACAATAAGTATATCTTCACTCACTCACATTCATACATCTGATATAAAATAGATCTTCATATATTCGCATCCAACAGAAATTTAGAATACATTTTTATTTACGGTCAAAGAATATATTCTTTATTAACCCATTAAGCACCAAATATTTAAATAACAGAAATATTTCAAATACGACTATTTATTTGTTATAAGATTACATAAAAGTTGATATAAATATCATAAATTTTTTTTTATTTTTTCTCCAAAGTTTCAAAAATTGTAGGACTTAAGGTGATGAACAATTAGAGAACAAAAGTGCATAAATTAAGGCTTTGGTATATTCTTTTACTATGACATAGGTTAAAATATAAATTAAATTAATCCGATTCCCCGAAAAAAAAGTTTGAAGTGAAATGTTGCGTTAACGCAACTTTGGGCCTTAATGGGTTAATTGACTGATGTCTTACATGTCGCTAATAATACCAGAAATGCATGTTAAAAAATATTATTACCATTAAAGTAGATCTGCTCTTTTTGAAAGATTCGTCACTGCTAAACTTCAACAAATCTACATGTACAGTACCGAAAGTCAGCAGAGAGTTAACTCGAAAAAACCATAAACTGCTCTAACTTCTTCGTTGCTCAAAAAAAAGAAAAAAAAAAACAACCAATCGGGTAGAAAATCAGAAAGCATTCTCTTCAACTATCAATCCAGAACTTATAACTGTCCGGGTAGGTCGTCATTGTAGAACGATTAGACTGACAATGAGACTGGACACTCATGAATACGAGCCAGGAGAGTGTACAAAAGCAAGGAGACCTAAACCCTCGTGCATATTGCAAGGGGAAGCCTCAAAATTACTTTCAAGCTTGCAGTTAATACGCCTGGCTCCGGCTTTAAATATTCCAATTCAGGAGAAAACTTCGTCCATGACTGAAATACTGGGCAATGTTTCGAATTGGAGAACCGGGGGAACAGGGGTACTCTATCTGATGACCGAGGGACATTCAACTTTTACATCGTTCAAAGCTTAGAGGCAACCTTGCTTGGTAACTTGTTGCAGTTGTTTACATATGCAATGAGATTGGATCAAGGAAAAGGAGAACTGAATTTTTCGTCTTGTTTCGGTGAACGGAATTACAGAATTTATAGGAAGATGCTGCGGAAATAAGTATGTTGGATTAGATAGTTGATTTGTGTCTTAAAACTAGAATTATTGGCGTTATATTTATTACATTTAAATACAGTAATCCCCCCTATAACACATATAGATTCGTTCCGCGTTATAGGAAAACGCGTTTTAGGAGTATTCTCGTATAACGCGCTCTATGACCCGTATAACGCGTTATGTACAAATGATTCAAGTAAATCGAATATTAAGGAAAAACTAAATATGTGCATTTTATTAAAATCAAACTAAGGACATTTTAAACAAAAAACTTATACATATGTAACTAAAAAACAGTTAATTTCAACAAAATTACATAATTCCAAAAATAGTTATGTTACATGTTTATTCGTTGTCGGAGCTATCTGAAATAACGTTCCACCGACATCTTTTTTTACTAAAATGTTCAAAGATTTCACTAAAAATTTAACATTATTTAACTGTTTTGTAATTTTGTCATTTCTTAAAAATCTGCATTGTCACAAATTTTATAAGAACACAATTGACATAATGTGCAAACGTACGCGAAATTGATTATGTACAAATTCATTAGAAATTTCACGGTACAGAAATATAACGTGGGAAATCCCCGCGCTATATGGGGGAAAACACGTGTTATACGAGGGACACGAAATCGCGTTATAAGAGTACCGTGTTATAGAGGGGATTACTGTATACTGAATGAGTACTTTGGAGGAAGAGAAATCAAGGAGAGAAAAATATGATCACTTAAGTAATATTTTATAAGATAGAAGAAGAATATTTACTTCATGGTTCTTCTATCACTGTGGGGAATATTTCAAAAAAATTCGGAATCAACGATTTTGACTGTTGGAGTGGTTTTCGCGTTAAATAAATATTTAATATGAAAAACTGGGAGAAATTTAGAAATTCTTATTCTTTGTAAAGTGAGCTTTAAAGCTTTCCGAGAACAATTAGTCAAATATTTGAATTGAATAAATGAAAGAAGATTTGCAGGATGGAATAAAAATTTTGTAAGTAAGAAAGACATGTGAGATAAAGTAGTGGTGCTCGCCGAAGGAACAAACGGAACAAATAATGATTTCATTAAGCGCAGAATGGAGAGAAGAAATAAGGTATAACAGAGAGTTCTGCAAAACGATTCGTTAAAAGTTTCCTGAACGCTTTCAACTCGAGATCAAAGACTGCATCTACGTTGCGCGTACAAATATCAATCGATTTCGACAGAGTGATCGCACTTTTCATCGTTAAACTCGTTGAACGATATTTTCAGCTGTATATTCTTTTTAAAACACAAGGGAACATTATCGACGATAGTATACATTTATTTCTATACAAAGCATACGCCCGTGTGACCTGAAGGTACTCGCGGTCCCATAATGTGAAAAAAACACTTCGAATTTGTACGTTAAATTTCTTGTCAAATTAAAAAAAAAATCGTTAAATTCCAATCGCTGATGTGTTAGAAATCTAAAAAAAACTCACCTACAATTTCCATTAGAAAGAACAATTTATTTTACAGCCAGGAAATGGTTGCGCTTTGTTGTATACCTAATTTCTACATTTTTTTAATTCAATTTCTATATGGGCTGTTTTAATTGAAAGTGATATGACTCCGTTTATTCTCATACTGAAGCATTTAAAAGTTTCCAGAAACTTTTATGCGGCAATTTTTAACAGTGAAATTTCTTTTAACAAATTAACGAGAATTTTTCATCCTAGCTGTTAAATTTTTCATTTCAAATATGTAAAGTAAAGCATTGCTGTTTAATTAAAATAAACTTGGGCTCAATTTCTCTACATTGGATTTATGTTAGTAAAAAGAATAGGCTCATATTTTTACACTTATTTAAATCACAAAGGTCTAAATGCTTCCACGAATTTTATTATTTAAATTTAAATTTGGCACACAAGTACATATAGAAAAAGAAATAGAAGTAAATATTTTAATTGATGATCCACACTTTAATTGTCACAGCCTAACGTTGGACGTGTCAAAGTGTCAGTCATGCAATTAAATCAGGTAATTAAACGTTACGCAAAATTTAACTCTATTTTCTTTAAAAACAATGGAAATTTTTATTCGCCATGACAATATAACATGCAACGCATCCATGCATTTACACTGATAGCTTGAATCCGTAAAGGTTGGCTTTTTGGGCATCGCAAAATAAGTTCCAAGTGGTTGCAACGCTTGGAAAATGATTTAACGAAGCCAGAGCGGTTTAAAAAGAGACTTTTAGAGCGCCACGGAAACCGGATATCAACTAACTTTCGGGACAATATCTTTATCTCTGCAGGTGTATTCGTGCTCCTTTAAAAAAGTTCACAAGTTGGAATTAGCTGGAGCTTTATGGTCGTCTTCCTTTGTACGACGGAAGCATTTGCAGGCGGCAAAGCGCGCAGATTTAAGCCGTCTGTTTTCACGCAACTAAATCCATGCAAATTTTGCTCCAATTTACAGTCGATTGCTTTAGCCTGATTATTACTTTGTTGCAATGCGTTTGACATGAAATTGGCAGATGTAATGGATGTTTCCGATACGATTATCTATCATTTTCTCCATAAGTCAATCAACAAATAAAGGGCATTTTCCTTTGGATACTTTTCAATACTGCCATGCTCGTTATTCGATTTTAATTACATGGATAAAATCGTTCATTAACCGAATATTACAAATGTAGAAAAATTGCATCCGTATGATTTTCTCCTCATTAAGCTCATTAAATTTGAATTAATGGCGCACAAAGCGAAGCTATTCGTTGGATTCAATTTTTCCACGGGTCTCGTTACATTGCAATTATTATTAATGCAGTTTAACAATCTCACGTTATCTAGTATTTTAATATATAAATGACACATTGTTTCTTTATTATTCCTTAAGCAAACTCTAAAGTGCTCGTCGGAATTCGCAATCAAAATTAAATTGCTGCAAGAAATAATCACAATAAATATCATTTTGCAAAATAAGCGAAAAATACTCCAAGTGGAATAAAAAAGAAACCAGCAAAATTTCTTGTAAAAGTTTTGTCATTATACACCAAGACTATAAATTTATTCACTATTTTTTAATCATAGGGAGAATGACGTTTTCCATTCGTCGAATCGTAGATTATTTTGATGAAATGGTGAAATGTATCAATGACGACGATATCATATCCGATAGCACTATAGAATAAGCAAATGTTTTCGCTATTTCTTGACGTCAAAGAACAGTCGACGACGGTGTCAAAAGCCATGCAGTATATGAACGACTTTTATGCGAGAGCCAACATTTATAGTCTGGTTGCTTCGTATTGTCATAAAAAATTCTCGGTCAGGTAATAGACTGTCAGTGTAAAGTGCGGGGTATCGTAAAATTTCGCTACTTCGATGGGGGATTTAGAAATTCTCGAGAATACGATCCCATTTCCATTAAAACTTTCTTATTCCTCCTGGCTTCGTGTAACGCCTAAATGTGTCGTTCGAACTTAGTTTTACCTAATGTGCGTGCAAAAATTGCTTCAAAGATGAACAGTGCTCCTCTATCAATTCCAATTTTCGCAGTAATTGATTATCTACTATCTTTTTATGTCTCCATTACAATCACTTATCTGAGTTTTTGTTTTCTGGTAAAATCATTCTTACTTTTTAAACTATTACAAATCCATTTCCGAAATTTTAATACTTTTTTTTATGATAAAAGATTTGCAAATTGTATTTATTTGTCGTATGAAAGAGATATTGAGATTTATCAATTTCTCGGCGACTGATTTTTAAAGGCAAAAAGAATTTCAGATTGAAGAGGATTAACACTAGAACTACCGGCCTCAAATCTATCATATTTTAATAAATTAAATAAGTACTTTGAAAAAGGGGGAATCAAGCGGCGGGAAATTTGATCGATTGGGTGATTTATGTTTATTGATATAGACGTAGAATATTTATTCTATGACTCTTATGTAAACTTGGAGAATTTTTTGAAAAAATTGTGTACCAGTCATTTTGACTGGTTTGGTAGTTCTAGTGTTAAGAATGTTTCGACAGCACAGATAATGCAGATCATAATCAAAATAATAATTGTTACGTGGAAGAATTCGAAATTTGAATTACAATATTATTTCAACAATAAAAACTAAAGACGGATTGAAGCAATAAGTTTTTCCAATCATTTGAATTTTATCTTCCAGGTTTTTTCTGAATATTTCACGTTTTTATCTAACTGCCAATTTGAACGGGTAGTATGCAAACAAATGTTTTCTGCTGGAAAGAAACTACGAAACTCTTATCAATTACATTATGGCAGTTTTAAATGAAAAAAACGGCGATAAGAAATTACGGGCTTCCTATGCAAATTGTGCGAGGAAAAAAATGTATCGTTTGATGTGAAGCAACGATTTGTTTCGAGACTCAAAGAATAAATATGAACGTACTGAGGAAATATCGCACGAACGGAAACGGAACGTGTGTGCATTCAAATTCTTCCGATATTTTGTGGACATTCGATTGCACGACACAAATTTCTCATCTCTCATTAATATTTGCGACATTCAGTAATTCCGAATTTGTCTGTAAATATGCGAAATTATAAAAGCGTTTGATGCTGTTGTTCTACGTTTACTCAATTCCTCCATAAAATATGAAAGGGATTATAGTCATTTATATTCCATGAAAGAAATTTTAATCGGATTTCATGATGGATATCAGCATTGTACCTACTACGAAAACTTTTCTGTACACATTCATTATTTATATTTCCTAATGTAAGATTAAATCGGATTTGGATTTATCAATATTTTTGGAAACATGTTTTTATTAAATGTTACAAATGAACGCGAGCTATTGACGCTTTAATAGAAAACTTCAAGGGAACAAGATCGTAGTAAATATTAACAAAGAAAGTTCCATGCAAACTAAATAAATTTTGATTATTGTTCAATTACTCTATCACTTAATCATCGTCGTTTAACACTAGATTTACGGAGTCAAATTGACTCATTCGAAATTTGATTACTACATATATAATATATTGGTTGGTTAATTTTTTAATAATAAATCTTTCATTTCAATTGATTTGGAACTATTTTCTTTGCAAAAAATTTCAATTTTCATGCATGGTTCAAATTGGCTCGCTTCAGAAAAATAGGTAAATCAATATCCGTAAATCTAGTGTTAAACTACACTTTTCCCTATTCAATATCTTTATTTTCCTTTCAAAGGCACAAATTAAAGAATTTTTCTTTTCATGCAAATACAGGAAAAAATCAATTATCTCCGTCTCTTAAGTGATTTAAAAATATTCAGTACAAAGACACTTCTTCAATTAAAATTACCAAGTATTACTTCAATTCCGGCAGTTGAAATATTTCATTCGTTCTAAACGAAGTTTGCCGTACCCTTTGGGTTGGTTTCATTAATAAACTTGCATTCAAAGTAGTTATTCGTACCAGTATTCTATGTGACTACGTATCTAACATGGGCGAGCAAATGAATTAAAGTAGGAAAATTTTCCTCTAATACATGACTTCCTATCTCTATCCGTTTTATTCGCACGGCTTTGTGTATCAGTCACGAAAATGAAGTACACCGCAAAACTGAATTCCCCTCGAAAATAAATCATTTTCATCCGTTCTTCCTCATTCTCTCTGTTCTCTCCGCATACATCTAATCCCCTTAAAAGTCTGTTGTAACATTTGAAGAATTTGCAAATTAACCTGACGAGGAAATTTTAGAACAAATTCAAAGTTTCATCTTTCATCTAGAAAATAATGTACGTCGTAAAATAAAATTATACTAAAGAACAACTCATTTTCATCTTTATTCCTTTGACGTTTATTTTCTCCACTTCTATCGTATCATTTTAAAATCGTTACGGTGTTTCTGTAGAAGTTTTGAAATATCAAGGACACTTTATTTTCGAATAGCTGGAAAACTACGAAACGTCCTTCAACGTGGAAGGTCATCTTCGCGAACTCTTTCATTCCTGGCATCTCTTTCGCGTTAAATGCGATATTCGTCCATGAAGGGTAAACGAGTGAAACAAGTAAATAGAGATTCAAAAGGACGACAGGCGCCGCGACGTCGCCGTCCTGTCGGCGACGTCGAATGACGCTCGTCGATGAAACGACCGAAATGTAGTAATCGTCACAGAAAAATGGGACAAAAGGAGGAAAGGTTGTTTACATTGTTTTTTTGATCGTTTTACAATTTTTCCTACCCTAATACGGCATACATTTCCAGCCGAATATTATTTTTACTGTGTCCTCCTTCCTTCATTGAAAGTTCAATATCGTTGCATTTGCATCTTGAATATTGAACACCTGTCTTTTACGATGCTCTACTGCTTGGTAAATCGAGAACGTCAGATTTCAATGGTTCATAGAACTTATAATTCATTTAGTTATTATTTATTTAATGTTTCATTTACATCTTGATGGGGTTTCCTGTTGATTAGTGGATTAGACATTCATTTTGATGTTTAAACGTTTGAAACGCGTCATAATGATAAGATAGTGCGGAAAAAGCAGAGTTGACTGATAGTTCTTCCGACATCTCTGTTTGGTTATAAATAAAACAAACTCGTGGACATACGTAAGAGAAATTCTTCACCGAGTTTTATGAGACGTGGAAGCTACCGGTCATAAAGTTATGGATTATACTTGTAAATATACATTTTTCAGATTTTTCCTGCAGTGTACAGTATTATTGGAATGACGTACGATTAATTAAGACATTTGACGTTTCATGCTATATTTACTATCGTTTTTTATTGTGTTAAGTAACGTAGATCGAGCTGGATATGAAATGTCATTATTTCGAGTGCATTAATAATTGAAGTTTTTATACTGACTATATTGCTTTTTAATCGTAATTTGTAAAATCCTTTATTCTTTATAAGAATTATTTACTTTTTATTTGAGATACGATTTCTTCCGATTTAGATTTTATTTTCGGGTGCACTTTGAGTTTTGAGTACTTAGGAAATAGATTTAATAATTTCCAGAAAAAACTCCCACAATTTTATTTTTACTGAATTATATTGCTTTTTAATCGTAATTTGTAAAATCCCTTATACTTTATAAGAATTATTTAGTCTTTATTTGAAATATGATTTCTTTCTATTTAGATTTTTATTTTGGGGTGCACTTTGAGTTTTGAATAAATAAGAAACCGATTTAATAATTTCTAGAAAGAACTTCCACACTTTTATTTGTACTATATTGCTATTTAATCGTAATTTGTAAAATCGTTTATACTTTAGAAGAATTATTTAGTATTTATTTGAAATACGATTTCTTTCGATTAAGATTTTTATTTTGGGGTGCACTTTGAGTTTTGAATAAATAAGAAACAGATTTAATAATTTCTAGAAAGAACTTCCACACTTTTATTTGTACTATATTGCTATTTAATCGTAATTTGTAAAATCCTTTATACTTTATAAGAATTATTTAATATTTATTTGAAATACGATTTCTTTCGATTAAGATTTTTATTTTGGGGTGCACTTTGAGTTTTGAATAAATAAGAAACAGATTTAATAATTTCTAGAAAGAACTTCCACAATTTTATTTGTACTATATTGCTATTTAATCGTAATTTGTAAAATCGTTTATACTTTAGAAGAATTATTTAGTATTTATTTGAAATACGATTTCTTTCGATTAAGATTTTTATTTTGGGGTGCACTTTGAGTTTTGAATAAATAAGAAACAGATTTAATAATTTCTAGAAAGAACTTCCACAATTTTATTTGTACTATATTGCTATTTAATCATAATTTGTAAAATCCTTTATACTTTATAAGAATTATTTAGTATTTATTTGAAATACGATTTCTTTCGATTTAGAGTTTATTTTCAGGTGCACTTTGAGTTTTGAGTAATTAGGAAACAGATTTAATAATTTCTACAAAGTACTACCAATTTTGCAATGTATATTAGCACAACATAGGCTCCTTTGATAATCGTCGGCCAATTTATTTCTAATTTTTACCATTGCCATTCCGAAAAATGGGTCAACGAGAAAGGAGGAAGGTCAGTCGATCTTTCTGTTTGCCCTCCAACATTTTTCCGCGATATCAATTCAAGGCGGACGTGACGTATACTACCGAAGAAGTATCAGCTCTTCGGAACCTCGTGAAACTGCTTCGATTTTCTTCGTGAGAAAGTAGAACGAAGGCAAACATTAAAATTCGTTACATTACAATGAAAATTAACATATTCCACGACATTGAAAATACTATCGCAATCTGTAGCTCGGGCTCTGCACATCTTTAAAATTTGTATTAACATATCGTGAACAACTAAACCGAGATGGAAGAAAATTTAAACTTTAATTTGCTGATATGTCTTAATTGATTTGCACCGCAAGATGAGATTTATCAATACTAAAAAAACTTGTGGATCCTTTGAAAAATTATCATCGCAATTGTACTAAAAAAAGAAATCAGTATTAATACAATAGTAATCATTCTTTAAAAATTTAGTGTTTGCGAAGATTATGCAAATAAATGAGCAATTCCTTCTTTTATATTTACTTTCACGCTAAATTTTCCTACTTATCACGGTGTTTCATAAAATTTCAGATTAGCGCTATGCATCGCAAAATATGAACTCTTTAAACAGTTAATACGGAATTTTAGCAATTTACATAATCCTATAATTTATGTAATAAACTGTATATAGAATATAAATGAAATCGTAAGAGTAGAGACGTAATTAAATAGTAGATTTTGCAAAATGCCCTGTTATACTTTCCGGGCGTATTCCTATAAAGCAGATTAAAAAAAAATATGACCAGGTGCCATTAGCAGAAGTACACATCGGATTACTTTTGCTTGATATATTCAAGCAACGTACAGAGACAATCTCTGTGCCCCGATAAATTTGGCGGGATTAATGATTTTCAGGTATTGATATTTCGTATTACTTTTACCTACGTATTTGCACACAACATTAGTTTTGTTAAAGCACGAAAAAACATATATCGATTACATATCAATGAATAATATCTACATTGAAACATAAACCTTTGGAATTTTATTTATAATAATTTACACGGATTCTGTTATCATCATGGTGATAATGAAAATAAAAATGATATTAATAATTTGAATAAATGTATTCCAAGAACGTTAAATTCATGATGTTATGAATTTGACTAGATTTTCAGGAATGCATATTCCCAACGTGCAGTAATTGGGTATACGTTACAAAATGTATCCGTTTGTACATGTGTACGTGTATTTAATATATTCTCGTGTAATCGTGTTATTAATATCCAATAAACGTTCGTGATATAAAATTACTTAAGCAAAATTTCTCTTACTCTTCTCGACGATACTATAATCATGAAATATCAGTTAACTGCTATACAGAATCGTGGAGAATTTTCACGAGAATAATTACTCATTTTCCTGTATCATTTTAGACTTCAGCAGTCATAGAAGTAATTACTTTATTATCGCATTCATTCGCGCGACGCTCTCGCATTTTATTGCACTTGTTAACTGCGCTACCGCAATGACACTTTATAATGGTCATTTTGACCCAGAAGGTCATTTACATTTGTAATTAATATACTCCGCTAATTCCGTGGCAAACTAGATCTACAATTATTAAGAACCATACCATCGGTGAAAAACTTGTTGAATCTTTGCGAAAGTGAATCCCATGGCGGGTTGCTATTTTCCCTTCCACGAGAAAAATGAATTTGAAACGTTGGCGAACAGCTGTTGAACCAAAATTCGTGTACGTTCATAAATAAAGGTACGCGGAATTGTTGAAAATATCTGTCAGTTTTTTTGCACAAGCCTGGTACATATCAATATCATAAATTAAAATTAAGCTTTCTCTCGTAATGGAAATATTAGAGATACCAAAATGTCCGGACGTCCAAACCCAAATTCCCGAATGACCCCGGATATATATTTCGTGTCATGTAGATACAGATTTTTGTTTTTCCTGTTTTAATAATTTGGAAAAATGTTGGTGCGCGAGAAATTGGATGTATTTCCACGAACGTAAACTTGCAAGTGGTTTTCTCATTTGGTAAAAATACTATGTAAACTTCCTTATTGACAAACTGCACTAATGTCGAACTAATTTCCACATTACCGGTGTTCCCGGTAAAAGATAGTAAGCCAAAATAACAGGATATTTTTTTTCCAATTTTTATCACAATTCTACACGTTTTTTTTTGTTTTTTTTATTTTCACCGCGGCGTAAAATTGACACCTCGTTCGATAGAGAGCTTTGAGAATAACGCTCCATCGTGTTCGTGCGAATGAACCTGTGAATTTGATATTAAAATAATCAGCTGTTCGTATTATTAACGGTCCCGCTCATCCAAGAAAACTGAAAACCCAATTCATTAAAGAATTCGTTATAGCGGAGTGCCACATGTATAGTTTAGTCTTCGGATTCACAGCTGTTCGAAATCGATGTTTATATTACAAGAAGCAACCCATCCCTATTCATAAATTATTCAAGCTGATCGAACAATCATATGATAAATGGAAAATACCGACGATAAGAGACGAGTGGAGAAAAACGGAATCAAGACGTGGCAAATCATTCTCTTAAAAAAAAACATCCATTATTCCATTATCAGGTAAACAAACAAAAATCGCACGATTTCGAGTGCAATAATTCAGCAAATAACTTCAGACATAATTAGTATAATAATTCATGTGCAAATGACACGGTAAATAACGATAATAAAGTGGCGTATGGAATATTTAAATAATATTTAAATTATAGAGCACTACTACAAATCATGCATCGTTCAGTTCTATTGAGTCTCAAACAGGCGCCTAATTACACATAAGTCGCACGATCTCATTCATTAATATGGAACAATTACATGCACTAACCATTCTTTCCTGTTCAGCTGTTATTTATCTCAATATTAAATAACTTCCATAGGGGAAAAGTAATAACTGGTAAATTTTGAAAGAATTTAATGATTATTTTAATTGGAAAAGTATGTGAAAGAAACGTTTAGACTTTTTAAAGGCAAAAAGTAAGGAGTCGCTAGTTGTTTATCTTTTCCATAGATTATGTGGTATAGATAACAGTACGGAATGAAAACTTGGGCGTGCGAATGTGTCAGGTGTGGAATGGATGTGTATTCGGTGTCTTAATGAGAAAGCCGCGTCAGGATCGTACGATCTTGACGTAAGCTTGTGATTAACTGACCAACGATGGTGAGGGATCGTTCGAGTATGACGTGGAGTTCGAGTATTGGCAACGCGACAGTGTCGTTTCGGGAACTGTAATTCCTACTGCGAGAATTCCGGTAAGAATGCTGATGAAATTTTTGCACTCGTTGATGTTTGATCGATCGGAGATTTATACTTGCGTTAAATGTATTGGGAATTGTCGATGGTACGGATTAGAATATTTATTCAGTTTTGAATCGACCGGATTTATATACATATACTGTGTATTGTTCGGTACACAATTGTTTTGTAGAGGAACTGAAAAGAGAAACTGTAGGAAAAATTGGTACAAATAAAAAAAACGCATCGAACACCGATTCTAGAAAGAGGTGCAACCTTTTGAGTTTTTAAATAGCCAGTATCTATAAATCCAATTCAATTATTTCTTCCTTTTAATATTCCAATTTTAATTTGAAAGTATCCAACAAGGAGTTATAAAGTGTCCAGTAAGCCAGTATCCAAATGATTTAATTATTTCTCCTTCAATTTAAAATTGGAATATTAAAAAGAAGAAATAATTGAATTAAATTTATGTTATTATAATAATTTAATTAAATTTTCAATTGTTCTTTTTAGAAGTTTTATAAAATGATGATAAGATGTAGTGTATTGCTCATAGTGTTACTTATACAAATTTGAAATAATTATTATACCAATTACTTTGCTTATAAAATTAAATATTTGGTATGAAATCGGAATCCATTAAGAGATAAAGAATAGATAAATTAAGAAGTGTATTCAGATGGCATTATCAAGTATGTCTGACCTTTTAGCTTATAAAGGTAACGATAATAGTACAAAAATTGATACTGGCACAGTAACAGTTATAGCTTTCTATAAAGGGGTTCATGGAACGGGATAGTAAAACAGAATGAAGTTCTGACGAGCTAAGCTCGAAAAGATATTCGCTGACTGACGAGCGTCAGCATTAGATGTTCCTGCAGATATCCTTCAGATCAGGATACTTCTATATCTTTATGTTTTACGACTGCATTTCCCATGAAGTATAACTTCCGTTAAAATTGCTTCTTTCTGTTTCACAATTTTTCACCTCATATCCATGTGCTAGCAAAACTGTCAGATATCAAAACTTAATTGTTTGAAAACCATAGAATCCTAGCTGCTATAATACATCTTAATCTTCCATTTATTGTTAAAGTTTTTTTTAAGAATTTAATACATATTTAACCCTTTGCGGCCCGAATTATTTCGGTAATTTTGGTAGTAATTTTTTCAAACGATATCAATAACTATAGGTATTGACGGACATTTAGGTGACATTTATAAATCATTGGAAAATTAGAAACTCGATATTAAATTGTGAAAAAATAAAATTGAGTGAAAATCTATGTCGAGTATTGCTCGACATCGGACTGCAAAGAGTTAAGTTAATTTACGACGAATATAGATTTACATCTTTTATTGCCCTTACGTCATAGAAAAAATAATTTTAAAAACTTTTTATGTTTTCTTGCTTTTGTATTCTTTCGACTTTGACTATTGTGACAATTTCGACTAGAGTCTATTATTTTAGGTGGGTACAGACGTTGTGATTTATTGAATAATAATTGTGGAAAAATTTGAGATTGATACGATTCAGAGACTTTTTTTTCCATATTGACGAAAGACCAAGTGTTATGGTTCATTAGTAAGTCATAACGGTCGCACGGTCTATCTATTGTACTTATAATTCCCCAATACTTATGGCAATTTTCCTTTACATCATACATTGACACAATAGTAAAGATATCTTTATGTATGATCAATTTGAATCTTTCATTTCACACGATTAAAAGGAATTAGTGACCATTGTTCCTGGCATTTGTCGATAACGATATTCGATTCTCAATAGGCAAAATGATGTACCTTCTATCCAATATTTCCTATCCTTTTTCGGGAAACCTGTTTTCATGCATTTTTCGCGAATAAAGCGTTTCGTTTTCGCGGATGGGGCAGAGCTCGCGTCTGATCGTAAAACTTTACGAGTTTCGTTTCCACGTCGAATCGCCATACCTTGCCCTCGCAGCTATCCGACGCAAAAACCTCGCTATTTCCTGTGCGCCACGTTTTCCGTTATTTGTTTCATTTAATTCTTTATTAGCCCCAGTTCGTATGTGTGGCCGCGTGACGTACGAGGATACTTGTGGGTGTGTACACTGACAAAAATATCGCTCACAGTTCGGTTCGATTTCTTAGGAAAATTTGTGGATCGTTTGGAACACCCTTCTGCTAATACATTCTACAATTACAGTTTATGCCTTTAATCTCGGCCATGGCGAAGCTACATTTTCTCCGTTGATGTTCGATTTCAACGAATTTATGACAAAGTATAAATGGATCTGTCGAAGGACAAAATATATATATTTGCAACACTTGCTTTCAATGTGTTCTGTTATAAATTGTTTAGTGATCCTTTTTGCTGGGAATGGTAAAAAATATTACTTCGACCTGCTTGTAATTGAAAAATAGTACGCAAATTTTTATTACTGTGAATGATTAAATACTATTGGAGCGCAACGATAACAATTGAATTATATAAAAATAAATGGCAGAAAAACTATTCTTTGGCAATTGTAAATTACACATCTTTTATCAAGAAATCGGATATTTTGCGTCTGACACAAAAGTTTGTCATATTTCAAATATGAATGCGATGCAATAGATAAACAATGTGAATAGCAGAATAGGTTTGAAAAAATCCGTCTGTAAAAAATTGTTTAGCGATCCTTTTTACTAGAAATGGTAGAAAATATTATTTCGACTTGTTTCTAATTGAAAATAGTACGCAAATTTTTATTCCTCTGAATGATTAAATACTATTGGAGCGCGACCATAACAATTGAATTATATCAAAATAAACGGAAGAAAAACTATTCTTCGGCAATTGTAAAGTACAAATTTCCTACCAAGAAGTTAGGTATCTTGCGTCAGGCACAAAAGTCTGTCTTATTTTAAATATCAATGCGATGCAATAGACGAACAATCTAAATAGTAGAGTAGGCTTAAAAAAACTCGTCTCTATCACCGAGATTTTATCATAATGCGTCATTATGTCGGACATGACATTGCATTTTAAATGACGGAAATAGAGTGAAACACGGAAAACAAAACGAAGGGTCAGAAAGGTATGATATGGTTTTTATTGAATTTGCGAAGTTTCAATCTCTTCCACTAGTACCATGTTCGAAACATTTTTCGTAATGAAATGATAAACGTTTTCAACTTTTATGATTTTCGTTTTAATTGCTACAACTGAATGCAAGGAAAAACTGAAGACGCAAACCAGGAAAAGTATTTTCAAAAATGTTCATAGATTGCGCGACAGAGGAAAATAATCCTGGCGCCTAGTTAATTATTTCTGAGAAAGTTTCAACACGTCGAATATTTGTCAGATGTCGCTCGAATGACAAACAAGGGGAAGCATTCAATTTTGCGTGTCAATATGTCAGCTGTCGCATTTAAAATTAAAATACGACTGTTTTGCGTGCCCTTTTATTATCATTTTTCTTCGTTTAACACTAGAACTACCGGCGTTAAATCCAACATATTTTAATAAATTAAATAAGTACTTTGAAAAAGGGGGAATCAAGCGGCGGAAAATTTGATCGATTCGGTGATTTATGTTTATTGATATAGACGTAGAATATTTATTCTATGACTACCATATAAACTTGGAGAATTTTTTGAAAAAATTATGTACCAGTCATTTTGACTGGTTTGGTAGTTCTAGTGTTAACATATGTGTATGATCATTGAATGGGAAAAGA
Organism: Cerceris rybyensis; assembly: GCA_910591515.1. Lineage (NCBI taxonomy): Eukaryota > Metazoa > Arthropoda > Insecta > Hymenoptera > Crabronidae > Cerceris > Cerceris rybyensis. The sequence goes on from OU342790.1 coordinate 17,522,952, forward strand.
TTTTTTCAAGATTGTTATCAAATTTTATTTTGTTGACTTTTCGTGTTTATTAAATTACAGTATACTTTGACATTTTTTAATATAATTTTTGAATTTTAAAATTACTTCACACTCCATATAACGAAGAAATATAATATACAATTTTACAAATACGAAAAATATACAATTTTACTCGTCCGGTTTTACAAGTACGGTGCATATTTTCTCATATATAATATATATTTTTTTTTTTTCGATACGTACTGTAGTATAATAAATGAAGCATGGTTTAACGAGGAACAAAATTTTCTGGCGCTTTGAATTAACAGAGTGGACTTTTTAAAGATGAAGCGAATTTTTCTCTGCCGGGATCTTAAAGATATTAAAGCAATTACGATAACAAGGCTGCCAAGTAAACTTTATTTCATCAATTTTTCGAATCTCGATTTTCCTACCAACTCCAAAAGTTGAAAACTCTCCAATTATTGAATCAAATTTATTTATTTCTGCTTCCTGCATTTTCATAACTTTTCCTACACTTCTGCGTAACAACAAAACCCAAGAATTAATTTAATTACCAAATATGTTATTTGATATAATTCACACGCCACAAGAAACAAATAAATTCCATATTCTTATCACTATGTAATGAGATAAGAATTTTTATTAATTTTCAATTTTTATCTTTCAATCAAGATTCATCAGAAATCTCCACAATTTTGTATACTTTGATAAATGTCACATTGAAATTAATGAATGATAAAGCTCATTGTGACTTTCATCTGTATGAAGTTGCATATGTTACAAAAAGATGTAAAGGAACAATTAATTTCGTAAATCTTCTGTATCTAAATGAAATTAATTTTCCCGCAGATAAGTTTGAAGTAGTAAAGGGTTAAAATCCTTTTATGAAACATCCTGTATGATCACCTGTCGTACACGTAGGGACGTTTCTCTGTGTAAGCCAATGCGACGTACTCGCGTTTCCGTGGCAAACATAATCTACTTATAGGGAAAATCCTCTTACCGCGTCACCGTTAGGAATCTCTATTTGCCATATCGCGTATCGACTCGAATAACGTAATCATTGCAGTGGTTGAATTTACCGGGTAGTTGTCAGACGAATCTTTGCAAATTCAGTTCGAGTATTGGAAACACCATCGAACTATCGGCGGATCATAGTTCATTTTACGGGATTATTAATCGTTCGATCCGATTTCGTGTTTCGCATGAAACAGTACTTATGAAATAATTCTGTTACAAGGTCTCAGCGAAATTCTAGAAAGCATCTTCAATTTCGAACGTTCTTAATGGAAGAAAATATATAATTGCAAGAAACATCATACAGCTATCGGCAGGTCGTGGTTCACTTTATGAGTTTATTAGTCATTGAATCTGATTTCGTGTTTCGCATGAGTCAGTAGTAATAAAATGATATTGATTGAAGGTTTTACTGAAATTTTGAAAAGTATCTTCAACTTTGAACTTTTTTGATGAAAGAAAATATACAATTTAAAAAACACCATGCAGCTATCGGTGGGTCGTGGTTGATTTTACGGTGTTGTTAATCATTTAATCAGACTTAGTGCCTGGAATGAAACAGTAGTAATGAAATAATTTTTATTAAAGGTTCAAGTGGAATTGTAGAAAGTGTTCTCAACTTTCATTGTTCTTAATGGAAGAAAATATGTAATTGTAAGAAACACCATACAACTATTGGCAGATCGTGGTTGATTTTACAGGATTATTAATCGTTCAAAGAGATTTTGTGTTTGGTATAAAACTGTAGTAATGAAGTAATTTTTATTTAAGGCTTTAGTGCAATTGTAGAACATTCAAGGTTTCTTGATGGAAGAAGAAGCATAAAAGTCTAACATATAACTTGTTTAATAAATACAAGAAAAATATTTACACGCATCCCCTTCATTTAAATTTCCTCCGTTCCCTGGCTAATTACTTTGCGATGCGATTACATTACGCTAATTTAATTTCATTACATGGGACTTCTGAAAGTTAAAGGAGCTTGTAAACGAGAACTAGCGTGGCTCGTAATTTTATTAAAATTCTGTCTGCGTCTGCGTGAACTTTACTTAGGTGGCGTGATGATAACTGCAACTTATTTGTTTAACAATAGAGATAAGATTACTCGTGCACTTTTAGAAAAGTTGAAACGTGACATACGATTGGTAAAAAATATAACGTAATCTCGGTGAAATGCTAGGAAATGTTGTAAAAATTAAAAACTATTGAGGGAAGAGATATGTCGTGTTTTGTATCATTAATTGCATTTCCTTTTTCTCTCATGCAATAAAAATTTTCATACTAGTTCACAGCTATCTACCGACATCTGCTCGTAAGAACGTACGAATTGAAACGTGAAAAATACAGTGTATCAGATACTTTTATCATCAGATACCTGAGTCTGATTTTGCAGCTATGCAAACTCATTGCTCACATGTATTTTCACGCGGAATTTTGAATACCTTTTCCAAGGTATTTCCACTTTAGCTATTTTAAATTTCGTTGATCCTTGAATTCTAAACATAGATATTTTTAGTACTGCACCTCTACATTCCTTTTATTTAACGAGGTCGTATTCATTAATATCTTATCTGTATGTCATAAATTAAAATTTGGTAAAATTGCATACATTCGTCATAATTCGGTACTACGAAAACACGTCAGCATATTAACATATACGAAAGAAAGGATTTGAAATGAGTCACGCGTATTACTTCTTTACGTCAGTCAGAAGTGAGACTTCTACAGACTTGCAGACTACGATAGAGCTACGTATTGGCAGCTGTACCTAAGTCCGTTAATTATCCGCCAGTATTCCTCATTGACAATGAATCTCCCGTTCTTAATTACATTCTCGTAGCGTGGTAGCTGGGGTGTTTCACGCAGGTCTTCAATTAATGAAGCGGCGCGCAGCTAACGTCGATGCTGCAACGAAAGCTGTAATGATACCGGCGCCAGCGTGGTTCGGCAACTGGCGAAACTAAGAGAATCGCGAAAGGAACAGAGACAGGGAATCATACAGAGGTAGAGAAGCTGGGAAACCAGAGTGAAATAGAGACAAAGATATAGCAATGTAGATGTATTGGAAATATCTAGAGGCGTAAAGATAGATAAATATAGAGTAGCGGATTTAGAGAGACAGAGAGATCGAGAAATAGAGATTTGGAGGAACAGAGACAGGGAATCGTATAGAGATAGCGAAGCTGGGGAACCGGAGTGAAATAGAGACAAAGATATAGCAATGTAGATGTATTGAAAATATCTAGAGGCGTAAAGGTAGATAAATATAGATAAGCGGATTTAGAGAGACAGAGAGATCGAGAAATGGAGATTTAAAGGAACAGCGGCAGAGCATCGTATAGAGATAGAGAAGCTGGGAAATCGGAGTGAAATAGAGACAAAGATATAGTAATGTAGATGTATTGGAAATATCTAGAGGCGTAAAGGTAGATAAATATAGATAAGCGGATTTAGAGAGACAGAGAGATCGAGAAATGGAGATTTAAAGGAACAGCGGCAGAGCATCGTATAGAGATAGAGAAGCTGGGAAATCGGAGTGAAATAGAGACAAAGATATAGTAATGTAGATGTATTGGAAATATCTAGAGGCGTAAAGGTAGATAAATATAGATAAGCGGATTTAGAGAGACAGAGAGATCGAGAAATGGAGATTTAAAGGAACAGCGGCAGAGCATCGTATAGAGATAGAGAAGCTGGGAAATCGGAGTGAAATAGAGACAAAGATATAGCAAGGTAGACGGATTGAAATATCTAGAGGTGCAGAGACAGATATATAGAGAAGCGGATTTAGAGAGACAGAGAGATTGAGAAATGGAGATTTAGCGGAGCAAAGACAGGGAATAGTATAGAGATATAGAATCCGGCAAACTAGAGCGAAATAGAGACAAAAATATAGCAAAGTAAATATATTGAAATATCTAGACGCGTGAAGACAGATAGACGTAGAGATGGAAATTTAGAGAGACAGAGAGATAGAGAAATGGAGATTTAGAGAAACAAAGACAGAGAATAGTATAGAGATATAGAATCCGGCAAACTAGAGCGAAATACAGACAAAAATATAGCAAAGTAAATGTATTGAAATATCTAGACGAGTGAAGACAGATAGACGTAGAGATGGAAACTTAGAGAGACAGAGAGATCGAGAAATGGAGATTTAAAGAAACAGAGAAAAACTCCGACACGGTGAGAACGACAGACAGAAAGACAGAATCGAAGACACGACATAAAGTTATAGGGACACACGGTGAAGCAGGAAGATAGAGAGACATAGTGACAAGGAGACAGAGAGACGCAGAAGAAGGAAAAAGAGAGAGAAATCGACGAAAAGAGAAAGAAGCAATCTGAACGCCCCACTAAGGAAGCCTGGTGGCGTGAGCGAGCGACGCATGCGCATTGGATCGCTTGCCTTTAAAGCTTGGTGCCGCCAAAATGCGTTCTCCCGAGTCAGTCGTGCCCAGCCGGTCGCGTAGGATATACCGTGTTGTACGAGTACGTTCGTTCAAACTGTGAATTTCACGCTGTCCGTTCTGGGAAACCCGTTTACAGTATACGTAACGAATTCCACGCTTTTCCACGCTTCGTTCAAGAAAAAGCGATTGAACTTTGGCACCGGAGGGACGATAAGTCACTACTGGTGCTCGACATTACTTCGTGTCTTGAATTCCTGCTCGATCATCAAGTGACGATAACCTGTGAGAAGAACACATCGTGGGGCATCTAGAAATGAAAAGTCTTATGGAGAGACAGCTGTCTTGGCTTGCCTTGTTCGTCACTGCATTCTATTCCTGTAAGTGCTTCATTTTAATATTGTCTTTCCAGGAGCGTATTTTCTCCTCTAAATTTGCTATCAGTTTCGAACGTTGACTTCGAAGATACAATTTTGAGACAGTGAATAATAGGATTCTCGAGTCATGAGATATAATCGTTAAAGGTGCTTCGTCCTCGGGTCAGGAATGTACATAAAGCTGTACATCCTCAATGTTATTATAGAAATTTAAAGTTACGGACGGTTACTAGTATCGTCGAATAACCTTTACGATACGTAAGGTGATTTCGAGGCAGAAATTATAGAGCTATATGTCGCGGTAGCATCTAAACGGAGATAATTCATTGAGATTTGCGATTTGGAAGAGCTGTCCAATTGAAATCCCAGAACAGCATCGGCCTTCTATTTTTAGTTATTTTCGTTCTATTTCGAATGCGCATCTCGGTTGAGGTTCTCTCGGACAAACATCGTATCTACGGAGGCGTGCTATGTTACTCTGTAATTTCTCGATACTGTTTACGTCCATCTCAAACGCGTTTCGATGACTAATAATTGACTGACCTACAGAAAACTATCCTCCTCCTCTCAATCGACGGAACATCTCATGCGCAATTTATCTAACGTGTAAACAATCTAATTTACAAATAAACCTCGAGCATCGTCGCTCGTAACCATTCAAATCGCAACAGATATCTCTCATTAATCGATAAATCTTCTCATCCCCCTAATTGCACAAATCTCACAGACATGCAATATCAATCGGAGTAAGTCTTCACTCCTCACATTACAAACATCACGCATACCAACAATAACGTCAACAATTCTCGATTTTTCTCTCATCATCATAATTCAACAAAATCTCAAAAAACACAGCATACAAAACCAACAACTGTAATCAAGTGCCATATGTTGCTCCAACTGCATTATTTTATCTCTTTCATATCGTTAGAATTAATCCTACTTAAAACAGAGGACTAAGAGTATTCTTTTTTTTTTATTGGAAGAAGAGAATAAAGATAGGTACAGTTGCGATTCTAGAACAATCGTTTTGGAGCAGGAGCGTGCGATCGGCAGATTTTCTCGCGGCGTGATACCAAAATAGCGCGATGCTTACCACGTGGGTGAGTCTCTCCGTTACATCGTACGAGATGACGTAGAGAGCTGTGATTGGCCGACCAGATGGGCGTGCGCTTGGCCTCACCTTACCAGCTCATAGCGATGGGACTGATCCGTGTCGAGGAATTTTCAAACAATTTAAGATTCTCCGCATTCTTGCTGGGAATTCACGATTGCATTGTTCGACATGCTCCATTTTAGATTAGTTCATCGTTTGTGGGAATAAATGGGAATCACTTATTGGCGTTGGAAATTGGAATACTTGGACTTTAAGTTCTTTGGGTGAATGGGAGTAAGCCTATGTTGGGAGATTTTTTTTTTAAATTAGTTTATCGTCTCTTGAAGCTGATAGGGAGAAGGAAGATTCGGAGAATTTTGACGTGAAGTTCTTTTGTACGCTTTTCTTAAGAGGAGGAGGAACTGGTTTGTTGAGTGATGATTCTTAAATAATGTATGATTTTTACTTCTTGGTAGGAGAGGAAATGTTTTGGTTGGATGAGTGTTTGATGGTATGATGAGGAGAACTGTGATATTTTGCGTATTTAGAAATTTCTACTTTTGTTGGAGAGTTTCTATTTTAGTGATGTTAAAGATAGGAAGTTTTCTATGTGTAGTGCTCGTTTTTGGATGTTTTCAATTGGCAGGAATATCGTCAAGGTATCCAAGATCATAGAATTAGAAAGTAATTTTTTAATAAAATATGATTTTCTATCTTTTACCATGAATAGCGCAGTAATCTTAAATTTGTATGAATTGTCTTTACGAAATGTTCTCCAAAAATTGCAGAGAGGACATAACTTCTCCATAACTTTACAGTTTATTTTTACTGCTGCTAGGTCGCCATTACCTTTTCTCACTTTCAATTTCCCCTCGCTCCAAGTCACAAAGTAAAGTCCTTCCTCTCGAAAAATTTTCGCTGACTATTCGCCCAGTTGTAAGTTGAAAACCGCTGATACAATGGATTCAGCTGGATGCAAGATTCACCACGATAGGTTGTGACGTAGAATCTAGCACGAGATAGATCTGCAAAGGGTTAACTGGGTTAATAGTCGTTCATTGCTCATTTATACAGTGAGAACGAAATTCGAGCAAATGTTTAGTTTACTGTTGTGATTCGCAGTAACTGAAATGTTACTCGTTGCATTTACCGCAGTTAAATTTGTGTCATCAAAAGAGCTACGATAAAATAATATTTATTTTTTTTAACCATCGATCATGTATTTATTTGATAGAAGTTTTATTCAGATTAGCTTTTCAGATAGACAATTTCAATTTTAGAATCTTATAACATTGAAATGAGCTTAGCGATACCTTTTGTATTTATTACTATTATAAAATAGAGTAAGGATGATAGGAAATTTGAGGAAATTAACTTTACCCAGTGGATCTGAAATTGAAATAATTTAAATGAGAGATTCAAACATCTCAAACCGTACTAATATCTAAAATAACTTTGATACATTTAACTTTATGTTCATAATAATTTTATAACATAATGGAGTAATATTGTCATCACATTGTATTCAATTAACTGTAGAATTACAAACGATTGCTTTGGGACATTTAAAAATAATTATATCCAAACGGAAAGCTCAAGAGGTAAAAGAAATTTGATTGATCCAAATTTCGAAAGACAGGCATAGAAAATCGAAGAAATTCGAGCGATATAAAAAGCAAATTCTTTTAGAATTCCTGATAAATACCAGTCAATTCGACTACCTTGATAGTTCTATCGTTAACACTAAACCTACCAAGCCGGTCAAAATAACCGGTACCCAAATTTTTCTAAAAATTATCTAAATTAATAGTAGAGTCATGAAATCAATATTCCACTTTTATCTTATGAAACGTAAATTAGTTAATAAATCATCATTTTAACCTCTTGATTCTTCTTTTCAGAATCACTTATTCGGTATATTTAAATATGAGTACATAAAATGTCGGTACATTTAGTGTTAAATTAATTTCCCGCGATCCTCTTATTTCTCTCGCTGCAACAGCAGGCGATGGAAAACTGGCTGATAAAGTGACGCCAAAAGATTTTTCGAATCGTTCGGTGAATGTTGCAGTCATCCGCGTCTCCACATCGCTGGAGAGCTCGAGCGCGCGAAAAACATCCTCTTCTTTTTTCCAAGCCTGCCGTTCTCTTACGAGGAGAGCCGGTTTCTCGCAGTACATTCCATGCAGTTTAAGTTCTCCTTTCGTAACTGGCCGTACACACGCACGATCCTGATAGACGGATGTCCGGTCACCGGTTAGCATCTTCCGCGGAGGCTGGTCATTCGTGGTATGTGTGATATGAAAACGATGAATGGCAACGATCAAGAATTTATCAAGTTGCATATTTCCCTTACAATTCGATTCTTTCCAAGAACAGTGAACCGTCTTACAACCTTTTTTTTAGAGATTGATTCATTCGGTGAGATGTAGAGAGTGTGTTTGTTTTTATATGTATACTTTTCGATTTTAATCGCTGCGATTATTTCTTCTGGGACCTACTGCTTTAAATGGCTTCTGAACCTACTGCGATGTATTGAATAATAGATTAGGAAAAGTTTTCGAGAGATGACGGTGATTTGAAGTTCGACACTGTTTGGAAATGTGAACTCTCTTACGTTTGATAGATTATGTTTGATTCAGTATTTTTGAATCGTAATTTTTTGTATTTTTTTGACATTAAGTTCTGTGATTATTGTACCTAAAACGTACTGTTTTAGGTGGGTTTCATATAACTTAGGCTTTGATATGTTAAATAATAGATTAGGGAAAATTTCTCGAAGGATACGGGAATCTGAACTTGGACCCATCAATTACAGCTCAAACTTGATGTCTCTTTTGAGATTATGTTATATCAAACTTCAAGAAATTTGAAGAATATAGGAATTTTCAAGTTTATTTATCCTCTGCAATCGAAATGTTTTAAAATGAGTATAGCAACTCGGAGACAGTTTTTATTTGGAGCAGCTAACAATTAACACTAGAACTACCGGCCTCAGATCTAACATATTTTAATAAATCAAATAAGTACTTTGAAAAAGGAGGAATCAAGCAGCGGAAAATTTGATCGATTCGGTGATTTGTGTTTATTGATATAGACGTAGAATATTTATCTTATGACTTTTGTGTAAACTTGGAGAATTTTTTGAAAAATTTGTGTACCAGTCATTTTTACTGGTTTGGTAGTTCTAGTGTTAAAGCTTAGTTTTACGAAAGACTAGGTGTTGGTGATATTACAAAATGATTTATTTAATCACATTAGCTTGGGATTCATTGAAGAGAGTTAGGAGATTAAATCATGGTATCGGTTGTCATTTAGATAGGAATTACGCGATAGAATTTTGATTAACATCGCGGGTAGTGTATGAATGTGTTAATAATATTTTGACAAATGTATCTACATCGGTTTTCTGGTGTCTGGACAATGGTTGGAAAATTTGAAGGAAATATGATATCTGTGGTGTAATAGTATAATGTTTCGTATGAGAGAGAATCTGTATTATGTAGAGGAATTTTCGACAAGAAAATGGTCGTCTATATCGCGTTGTATTGCGACGTAAATTGACCGATGGAATTTGCAATATTACATCGAATATTACTGTAAAACCGTTATGTTTGGTCAGAGTTCAACCCAAAGAAAACTATGGCGAATTCTTTGATAGTTATTTACATATTGTTACAATTTTAGCCTAAAAAAATTCTTAGCACATATTAAATTATTGTCTTGCAACTGGCAAGGAAGGCCTTAAACACGTCAAATGATTAATGTGGTTTTATATTAACATTCCTCAAATAAATATGAAATAAAGAAATTCCAAGTGCGAGATGATGGTTAACACGTTGCCGCCATGGACGGCTATAGCCGTCCTGCACATTTTTGTACTAATGTATTTATTTGTTAATTACTCAGTAATACGCTGAAAAAAATGTAACATTTCAGATAACATATCAATTGTTCTTTTTGTACGATTTTTCATGCTTTAAAAGTTCGAATATTTTCGTGTGTGTTTCTGAGCACTTTCGTCAAATTAAAAGTGTGCGGCAACGGGTTAATCAAAAAGAAAATTCATTATCTTTTAATTTATATCTTTTAGACAATATTTCAACCGTTTAGTTTGTAATTGAGTAGAAACGAAAAAATATTTTCCTCCTTTCAATTTGCAGACTCAGCAATACATGTCAACAGCGCGTAATTTCATAACGTTCCTGCTTCGTAGAATGGAAAATTGCGTAAAAAATTGCGTCAGGTGTTTAGTTATTCAAGGTTCTTGATTCGAGCTGCCAAATTTTTTACGAGCGTTATTTTGATAGTTAGTACAACAAATGTTGTATATCGTTTCTCTCCGTTATGCATCACAGTTTTCAACGAGCTCCATCGCAGTTTGTACAACTTCCGCGTGCAATTTCCAATTTTACTCGAGGATGTTTATTTCTTGATCCGCGAATATTCCAATTTTAGAAACGGCTGGATATATTTGTTGAAATTTCCGCCGTAAAACTCGTCCATTGAACATTACACATTTTTCTGCCCTATGATTCTGCAGTTTAGAAATAGACTTGCATTCATTTTCCTCCGAAATATCTCTAGAGACATTCATCCCAATTTCGCCGATGAAGTAAATTGAACAAAATATTTTTAGAATTCATAAGCTTTTTTGCGATAATGTACATTACAATACGCTGGAATTACTGTACAGAAATTATTAAAAACGAAACTGTTTCAAAGAACCGTTACAAAAAAAGTACTAAAGTACTTAAAGTATTATAAAGTACTGAAGCAATATACTAAAGTGCTAATTTTATCAATGGATCAAGAAATGATTGAGTAAGTAGTAAAGTAGAGAAATTTTTCACCGTTACATCGATATTAAACATGGTTTTTACTCAGAAACACTGGCACCAAAGGATCTCTGAAGAATTATTTAAAAATACTACCTGAATTCATATGACAAATTAAACTGGCCATAGTTTTTTTTGTGCCATAGTGCAGAATAACGAGCACAACTCTTCAAAGGGACCATATCCTGTGTAGAGGTAAAGGCTCGTAGTCTCAATTAGTGAACTCGAGTTCAAAAATATCCACCACCTATGACGGCCTTTTCCAAAATTTCAAACCTTTGAAATATTTTTCACAAATTATTTTCATACACATCATACCCTCGCTTTTTCACAATCCACCTAAAAGTTAAAGTCTTAGGCAAAATTGAAAATACCATTTAAACTCGAAATAACAGAATAACTCGTCGTATGTATCCAAAACTTTACAAAGTGTATACTATACAATAAAAATTTTTTTTAAATGAAATAAAAATTTCCAAACTACTCTAAAGATATCCTCACAGAAATCTTCACCTCTAGATCTTTGAGTTACGTTCAAACAGCCGAGAGAACAAGGAGAAACGTATTTGTGGTATTCTTGAATCTCCTTGGTTGAAGTGGCATAGTTGAAATTTCTTTGACAAGTGTCGGCAAGGATAAAGAGATATTCAGGAAGTTTAATCAGGTTGAGAGGGTAACCGCGCAAAGCGTTCGTTAGAGAAGAACCTATTGGAATAGGTCCGGGACTACACTGGATGAATCTTCCGCGAATCTTTCATCCAAAGAACGACGTCTGTTGGCCGACTTTCCTCTTAATCCTAATAAGTCTCGGTCGGCGAGTTTCCACGATGCCGAAACTTGAGGCCCTTAATTGCACCTATAAATAACAAAGCAAAAGGCCCGTGCCATTTATTGCCAAGGAAATTATACGTCCCACTTGGTAGAATTTATTTCCCCTCGTATATATACGGTTTCTTCAGAGAACGCCACTCGCTTTTGTCGGTGCTGAATGGAACCGCGAAATATCGCTGCAATTGTATTTTTCACGGGTGCTCGAGAAATATGTGTTGGGATATTCGTTTATCAATTTTCCATTGCGAATTATTACTTTAACCCATTCCCCTACAATGACGAGTGACACTTCTGACGAGATTAATGGAATAAGAAATTTTCAAATTTTGCAAAACCTATCGAACTGAAAATATTAATGAAACCACGTCACGCTAACATTGTTTCTATAATAGTAATATTGCGTTAAATTGTACAATATATCCAGAAACACTGATCCATTTTTATTTTACGAATACAATCCTGAATTATAGCGAAGGCAGTTGCAAAACAAATCGTAGGGCAAGGGTTTAAGAATCGCTTTAGTATCTTTATTTATTTCATTGTATTTAATCCTTTCGCCCACTAACTAATTCGTATTTCTAAATTGAAGAATTTCCAATAACGTTCCCACTTGTAATAGGAATAAAAAAGAGTGTTAAATCATTTTATTTCCAAGTATACGATAATTGATAATTTACGTTTAACATTAAATAACTGCTTTGGAAAAAGAAGAATGAAGATATGGAAAAGAAGATCGATTTGGTAGTTTGTGGTTTATGAGATCAATGTAGAATACTTGGTCGATGGCTGTTCTACAAGAACAGAGAATTTGGATTAAATGGGAGAATTTTTGGATTGAATTGGGAACCAGTCATTTTGAGTTGATAGTTTTAGTACTAAGAACATATTCAAGCGTTATTCTCATTTTGCACACGATGTATTAATTGCTTACAAAAAATTACACAAGTTTCCTGTAATACTAAACGAGAATGTTTAAATGTTTGAAGATGTCCTAACTTCAAACTAGGTATCATTAAAAAGGACTTGCATCGTTGCTCCGCGTCTCATGTTTGCTTTTCTGCATACAATGAAAGGCTAACGAAAGTCGAAATACTTGCAAAGTATGCAAGAATGGAATTCTCGAGGAATTTGTAGGTAATTATAATTAGTCGGTATTTCTCATTGGACCGAGCACAGTGAGATTTTGAAGGAAGTCTTTAGTCACGCGACGAAGAAAGTTGGCACGCGAGGAGCAGGGTCGGCCATCAGCAGGGTCATGCATCTCTTCGTCGAGAATGACGAGATCACGAGCCAAGAATGACGAGTAGATTCGCGTAGGTGTTGGTTATTTCACGTATAAATGATCCTACGTATTTACACGTACTATCCAGTTCATGTAAAGCAATTTATGCTAAAAACGTGAGTAGAGTTTAGCCTGTTGATTGGCACACACTCGTGTAAACTTTCTGCCGGGATATTATTAAATTATGAAAAACAAATTAAGACCAGTTTCATAGTGGACGTAGTTAGTATTAAAAGTACGTAACTATGTGGTAGAAGTATTAAGAAGGAAAGTTACACATTTCGGATGTTGATTTAACACTAGAAATACCGGTATTAACCCCTTGTAACCCAGATCATAAATTCTAAAATAAATAAAAACCGAACTATCAGAATTAATTTGCAGTAATATACTAATTAGCGGCATCTCTGCGTAAGATGGTGTATTGTTTCGATAGTATGGTATGTAGCAGTGATGATACAATGAGTTAAAAGGGAATAAATATGGTCCGTATGGAATTTGTAGAATCTTTTTTAGTTTGTTACAGAAATGTCACAAGGGGCTACAAGGGGTTAAATATACTTACTATATTTCATTATATTAAATATGTACTTTTAACCGTTTGAATACCGGGAGAGTTTTAAAAAATTACTTCGAAAAAAGCCACTTTCGCGCTCCGGAGATTTTATTTCAAAGTAAGCTAAAGTTGGTGTTTTATTTTATGTAGTGCACAACAAGAACAATCTTCTCGTGTTTGTATCCTAATTTGGAATTACTTTATATTTTAAAAGAGAAACCTGATGCATTCTTAACAAAGTCTTCCTTCAATTGTCAACATTGCAAAAATTTCCTGGGGTTTTTCGACACAAAAACTGAAGAGCGCGAAAGTGGCTCGTGGTACGCAAATGGTTAAAAAAGAGAAATCAAGAGGTGAAAAAGTTGATCGATTCAGTAATTTATATTTTATAAGATCAATACAGGTAGAATACTGTTCTATAGCTATCCTATAAGCTTGGAGAACTTTTGAAAAAAATTGAGGACGAGCCATTTTGACTTGATTGGTAGTTCTAGTGTTAAATCATCCTGAGACAAAAGAATTGGTAGATTAGCTTAGATTTTCTGTAAAACTCCTCTCAAACTCCTTGGTTTATAATAACGTGCAAGCCTTACGAAATAATAAATGGAATAGGAAATTTTGTAGATTACCAAAACCTATGTAATTAAAAATATCAGACGGTGTCAAGACACTCAGATTATTACTATAACATTAATATTGTAACGCAAAACATTAAGAATATCTCCCTTCAAAGTAGAACATTAACTTTATTATTATTATACAAATATTTGTAATATTCTGAATTTTAGCAAAAGCTTTGAATCACATTCATTCTTATTTCTAATACATTCCATGCTAACAGAATGTGTAAATATGTTTACCTTCGTAGTATCGACATACAGTTGCTAATACTAATAATAATACGTTGCATAATGGACAATATTACCTCTCCATATGAATTTTATATTAACGTCGATAAAAACTGGACAGTCGAGATTTGAATTCGCGACAGCATCTCATTGTCAGTCATGGTTCAATTAGATAACAGAATTTCGATAACCACATTTCCGCAGCTTAATTTAATATTGCGGACAATGTGGATTTATAATTTAATACTAGAACTCGATTTAGCTTCTTTTAGCGATAAAACGACACCGAAATCGTGTCAGTGGATAAAAAGCATTATCTCTTACGGACGGATTACAATTTGGTCAGTGAAAAGGTCATCTCATTTCTGTCTGCGTGCTCACGTTATCTTGATTATTATTGTCATTAAACTCATGCCAGCCGGTGGACAAAGTATCCGGGTGACAGCAGTTTGACAGCGCGCGATGACACCGTTATCGACGTCGTTTAGTCTGCCGTGACGAAGATAACAGTCATTGGGTGCACTCCGGTCATTCCCGATGACCTACGGTGACGAATGCACGAGACAACGACAGATTTTATTAATCTGAGGATTATTGTATTTTATATCTTTCTTGCTTTAACGCTTCGTTGATCAATGGAGTTAAACATGATTCGTTAATATTGAAAATTTTTTAGAACGTTATCGAATACAGAAATTTCACTGACGATGTATCCAAATCAGAGATTTTATTTGGTTTGAATGTTCTGCGTGTGAATGATGAGTTTTTCTAACTGAATTACATTTTTTTGTCATTTAGCTTGCCTTCTTGTTTTTCTTCAAAGCGAATAAATTTGCGTTTCAAAGTTAGTTATAAATCGTTAGATTATGAGGATAATTGTAATTTTAAGTGGGGGATGCAATTTTATTTGGTAGTTTCTGATTCTAGTTGAAATGTGTATGTTTCATGTTTAGTGTAATTTTTATACTTTGAAAATTGTAAAGAAAATTTAGAGTAGGTATTATTTATTTCGCGATAGCGTGGAAATGACAGAAGACGAAGACATTAGTTCGCAAACTAAAAGAGTTCCTCGCAAGGAAAAAGCTCGTTAACTCAAAGGGGGATTTTTTGTGATTTTTTGCTAAACTTCTTTTCCACCTTATAATGCGATTATTTAATCTTTCATTTATCATGGGTCTTTCGAAATTCCCTGACGTATAATTCTGTAACATAAATGCAGGTAAAATCGATACTCATTACGTAACATTACACGGGAGATTCCATGCTTCTAGCAATTTTTCATTTACATCAGCGGTGTGCTTGTTCTTAAATCGATCAGCGCTTTATATGGAGGAAAGATTAATATCAGCTACATCTAACGACCATATTAAAATAAGATTAAGAAAATGGAGGACTCTATTTTCAAAATTAATTTCATCCCCGGAAGCAAAGTTCTTCCGTGTTTATTCGTTTGTTTACGTCGATATAATATCTGGCACGTGTGGCATCCTTAAATTAGCGATTTATAAATATTCCTCTATTTTTTTCACGTGATTTAGTAATTGACAGCCACTGCATTGTGTGTTAATTCCCGTTTAATATTTTTCGCATTTTTTTTCCTGTATTTAAATCCTACTAATTAAATTGTAACATAATTTTTCGTTTATTTTTAACACTTATTTGGTTCCATTATCTTTGAACGTTTGAGTACAATTGTATTTCAACGTTTATCCAATGTGTAAAAATAGATTGCAAAAAAGCCATTTAACATATTTAACGTGTTACATGACTGACTTTTAACTGCTCGCACTATTTTAAGTTGTAAGACTTTAAACTTGTTAGAATATTAGTAAAAAATGGACATTTTACAATAAACTTGAGAGATTCGGTGTTTGAACCTTATCCTATCATAGTATTACCTTTTAAGTTGAGGTATCAAGTTTTATCGTACCAGGAAAGAGACGATATTGATAAAGATAAATGTAATATTAGGACGTTTGTACTATTTCACACGATAGGCGCGGCAGGCTGCTGGCTGAGAACTCGATGCTTTATCTTTATAGTTAATTCAATCATAAACATCCTTGCTTCAAAAGTAATTTAGGAATGTTATTTAAAATGTCTACCACCTTGTCAGGAATTTCTATTTAACATTCATACGAGGATAATGCAACGTTTCGTAATTATTTCGTAAGACGGCGATACGAGTTGCGATTTTGTCTTCCAATCGGCAAATAATACAAATTTCACTCAAACCAAAGTTTATTAAAATACTGTATTTTAACACTTTGCTCTACGATTTGGTTAATTCAGAATTTAATTGGTAAAATAAAAACTGATCATTAATTCTTCATGTGCCCTACAATTTAACGTAATATTAATATTACAGAAATAATATTATCGCGTCGCAATTCATTCATATTTTCAGTTTAATAGATTTTGAAAAACTTGAAAATTTCTTGATCGTACTGCAACCGGTTAATAATACAACTACCAGCCTTAAATCTATCATATTTCAATATATACTTTAAAAAAGAGGGAATCAAGCGGCAGGAAACTAGACCGATGGGGTAATTTATGTTTATTGATATAGACGTAGAGTAGTTACTTTATGTCTCTTATATAAACTTGGAGAATTTTTTGAAAAAAATGTGTACCACTCATTTTGACTGGTTTGGTAGTTCTAGTGTTAATAATACATTTTCATAGTAACTCAACACTACACGTTTTAAGCAAAGAAATGAATCAACACCCTACGTATGGAATTTATTCCCTTTGCATCATTCGCCCCTTTACCTACCCTTATCTCAGTGACTTATGTTTTACCTCCTACATTTCTTAGCAAAGAATTACCGATTTTCCTTTATATTTTTAGAATGTAAATTAAGGAAATAGCAACCATTATTCGTCGGCAATGTAATGCGCAATGCGTAGGAGAGATTCAAAGGGATATTTCCCGTGTCTGATCCCTGATGGGCCATTACCGGGTCATTAACAGATTTCATTAACCTAATGCACTTTCACGACCTCATCACCACAACTGTCGGACTTGTAAACATAGACGCAACGTTTGCTCGTAACCGAGCATTTTATCTTACATACCTACTATCATCGATTATGTCACTACCGGGAATTTCAATAGCTCGATTATTTTTTAAATTTAGGAAAAAAGAGGAGGGAAAGAAGATCGCAAATAAATTTCTAACTTTTTAATCACAGTTAATTACGGAGACTTTCGTTTACAGCTGGAATGTTATTTGAATGTAGTTGGAACTTTTTATCTCAATTAAAAGTTTCCCTTCCTGACGGAAGGAAGTCCCTGAGAGTATTCCATATTTTCAGTCCGCTGGGACGAGAATTTAACTGTTCGCATCAAGAATTTAATTAACTCGGTTTCCTGAATTTTACAGGAATACAATATCTTCAATTTCGTTTGCCTCGCCGATAGCTCTTTACTAATAAAAATTCGGCAATTTTTTTATCAATTTTAACATATCAATTGTTGTATCGAGTCCGAGTTTTCATTAGAGGCTGTGTTTGGTACTGACGTACCTATATCAAGACTCAAACTAGCAATTAGCAGGCGTGAATACTAATTTTCTCTCACTACTGTCATATTTTTCTAAATTAATATTAAATGTATTGCCTTCCTGATTTGGAATCCATCTAAAATACCAACTTTTACACAAAATGAAAATAACAGTTAAAAATTCAAAAATAAAAAAAATACTGCGGTGGATAATTACATTCTACTTCCAATTAGTCGTTCTGAATTCTAATTTTCCGTCACCTCTGGGAAATTTTACCTGTGTGATATAAGTCAAATTGCATCACAGCTCTAATTTTTGGCAGTTCACCTAAAACAGTGGACCCTAAGCAAAACTACAGTAGCAGTTGAAGCTGTGAAAGATTATCATCCTATTTTGGCACCTCCAAGTATATTGCAACTGACGTTGCGTGAAGAAAAACATTTAACAAATTATAAACTCCTATATTAACTAGACCATGTGTTTTTTGTTCATATAAAAATTCCTTGGATGTAATTAAGGTATTCACAGTCAGACTACATTAATTTATACAGTAAGTTCAACAGAAGTAAAAAAAAAAATCCAGAACAGAAACAGGTTCCATTATGTACACTCTTCAACGAAGGACGTTTTATACAAAATTGCATAATGCGACGTAAAACATTGCATGTCGATAAGCGAGTGCAAAAGGTTAAATGAAACGCAGATCGTACTGTTATCGTTGTCTACGTTTAGTCTACTCCGTTGACAAGATAACGGACTCTCATTGACGCGTAAATGATTTCATAACTTCGGTACACACGCTCATCGAGGTCTTATCGTTCTTGTCTCATGAAAAGTGCTGTTTTTTTTTCTCATTACATATCCGTAACCTTCTCCTATCTCTAATTACATTACGCGTATCTTCGGCGAGTTCACATTTGCTATTGTGATCGACGATGTTTGCGACTTTGCCGGAAATCGGGTTAATTACTCGACACATCCCGGAAATCCGTATGAGATCTCGTATCGAGGACAACAAGATTAAAAGTTAAAGGCTTAAGAAATAAGAGAAATTTACCAAACCAGGTCGTTTAATTATCGTCGATTAGACGACGCTAATTTTCCATAGTTAGATATAACTTGTCGATGACAAATTAGATTACACGAGTGATCTTTCATTCTCTTATCGAACGTGCTTGAAGAAAGGAATACGTAATCGGGCGTTATCTTGTCATTCTTTATCGTTATCGGTACATTGCATATAGACAATTGTAATTTGGATACAACTGAAGATTCCGTCTGATGAGCAATTGTCTTACAATCTCATTATCTGCAATGGAAAATAAATTAGTCGTCGACACATGTAGTGCCAGTGTCAAAGGAGTAATTAAGGCCAGAACGCATCCAATTGCATTTTGTTGAGTCGAGAGTTCAATTATCTCTTTTCAATTGGACCAGCATCCTAAAAAAATAAGTAAAGCTTCTAACAATAAATTCAATTAAAATTTCACTTCCAACGAAGATATTGTCCTTTACCAAGCTGGATTTAGTATAAAAAATATTTTATATTTGCATACACGTTACAACTATTGCAATACTCAAATCTACATTTTACAAAGTTTACTCTTCTACATTATATAACAGTAAAATCACTGAGCATCCAAAATCATACAATTTAGCAGCTCCTCCCCATACACCACATATTGCAAGGGATCAGAAACAAGTCACAAATATGAAATCAATGTTCACAACACGAGTACACTGCCAGCTATAGACTTTGACACTAATATTGAATAATTTGCTAATAGTAGCTTGCTAATTTGCTAATAGTAACCGTAACCTGCTAATAGTAATTTAAAGTTAAAAACAAGTAACTAAAACCTAAATAGTATTGCAAGGGATCAGAAACAAGTCACTTGAGGGGAAATCGCACTGCGAGACAAAGAGACAAAAGAAAAAGCCGTGGAACTAAGTGCGATAGCACGATATCGATCGTGAAAATCGAAACATTGACGTACGTACGATATTTTTATTATCAGATTGGTAGACACCGATTTTACCTACTTAAATGAATATGAATAGCTACGACTATGAATGAAGAGGAGAGCAGACATATAGAATAGAAAGAGATAGGAAGTGTGAGAGCAGTCTCCCCTTACGTCCCAAGTGACTTCATTCTGATCCCTTTCTATAGAAAAATTTGTTACACTAGGCACCGATTCCCAAAGTGGGCGCTACCGCCCCCTGGTGGGTGCTGCAGCACCTTCTAATTTACACCTTTCTTTACTATATTTTACGAAAAAGGTAGAAACATTAATACATATGTATATTTTTCCTATTAATTGCTATTAAAATTTAAGAAAAATTAATTTCCAGGGGGCACTAAGTAATGTTTTTTCTAGAAAGGGGGCGGTAGGCCAAAAAAGTTTGGGAACCACTGCACTAGGGGAACCGTACATCGTCCCTTACATCAAGCCCAACAATGCCTCCCTTCTATCTCTGTATCTACACAGAAATATATTTTTCTTTTGACGTTACCATCAAAATGCTCATTCATCGTGTACAGCCACCCTATTCTCCCTCGTACATCATCGTGTCTATGATTAAATCGCAGAATTCACCGATCGATCGTACCCTCGTTAAATCGCTAATGTCCAGCGAGCCGCTGGAGGTGTTAACACACTTTCCCATTTGCTTCGTCTGTGAATGAGCAGCGAACTCTTTATGCTCGCGTGACAAGGGACCAAAATCAGGTATAAAGATCTAAGGACTCTCGTTAGCGACAAAAATATCGCGAGTCTCTTCCTCTACGTGCACGATACACCGCTCTCGCCACAAACACAATAAAGATCGCACGAGGTATCCGCGACGACGGCTAGAAAGTTTCATTAACCCGATACACTTTCACGGTCTTATCGTCTGGCCCGCAACGTGGCCACCGTTCGTAACGCACACGAACGTAATTACACATATGTGCGCAATCACTCCTACACATATGTGCACGTTACCTCTGTGAGATTCTCGCCTCGTTTTCCACCTCTCTTTCCATGGACACTTATACGTGTAAAACTTACATGTACATCACACGTCTGTGGAACTATAAACATACACGTTGTCACAGATTCACGGATATCGTACGTAGTTCTAATTGTAAGTTATTTTACTTTTAACAAGTTTATAATGACTGGTTTTAAATCCTAATTCCCGAAATGGTGAAAAATATACGTAAGGGGTTGTTAGTTGAATTCTTTTTCTATCCTCTGCACTTTAGGTGGAGATATGATAGGAGTGTGGGTGAAACGTTATTAAAATTATAATTTATAATTCTTTTAACACTGGAACTACCGGGGTTACATTTACTATATTTCAATATATTAAGTATGTACTTTGGAAAAGGAGAAATTAAGAGGTGAGAAGATGATCAATTTGGTGGTGCGTATTTTACAAAATCTTCAAAACTTGTGGAAAAAATTAAGGATGAGCCACTTTAACTTGCTTGATTCTATTGTTAAACTTCACAAAGTATAGTCCAACAACTGAAAGATGATTAGAAAGTGGCGGAAGCTCTCGTCTTCAATCGACTATTCCTACAATATAATTTTGGAAATTCCCAAAACTAGTCTGCTAAAGTAAAAATCGAATGCGTGGTGTTCGCTTTAGGAGATTGGGTTTAGGGGTTCCAAAAACGAAATGGTGGAAATAGGTGGTTGAAGAAGAGATAGTTCCACTGCTGCCTAGCCATCTTCCAGTTCACGGACTCTATATGTTCCCAAATTCCATCGCATCCCATGCAATCTTATGCTAATTATCAATCTACAATCTACTCTACAGACACAAAGGCTTGTACCACCCCTACTCTCCCTATATTCTCCCCATTTGTACCTCATATTTGTGTTCCTTCGGATCATAGCGACCCGACGAACAAAGGTTCACATTTGAACCAAAAATGTAAAATAAACCCACCAAAAATTTTCAATACATTGAATACAAAATAGAAACCCCTCAGAACCATACTATCAGTTAAAACATAATATTAATTCCAGAGTGTATAAAGTCAAGGAGAACAGCAGGGTTAAATCTTAACAAGTATCATTCCACTGCATTATAAAAAATGAATAATCCCGTTACATTCCCAGGAGCCCTTCGTATTGCATTTCTATCTAGCATAACCGTCACACGCTCTCGGCCCTGTACACTCATACTGCCGCATGGTGCCAACAATCGCGCGCAAAAATGTACACCCATTCGCACACACCTGCGTCAACGTGCATGTGGCTTCTCTTAATGACGCAGCGTTACGCGGTCGCAAGAGTAGAGTGAAGGGTAAGGGAAGGATTGGTAGCGGGCGAAGGAGTGAGAGGGGACGACCGATCGTCGGGGGCAAGGGAAGGGATATTTATTTATAACGAGACGGGACCATCGTACGATGTCGGCACGACCAATCGGAAGGCATCTCGCTGGTCTGGCCTTGCGGGCCGTTTTGCAGTGCACGCACACGCGTGCACGTAGGTATGCACGAGTCGCCGATTCAGCGACGGCACGAAACCGCCTAAAAACGTAACGCGTGCGCGCGCTCTCACGCATCGTAGTAGCCTGCTCTTTTTGCAGCTATAGTACATTTCATTCTGAACGCATTTTTTTTTGTCACTAGACCGTCGTTTTTTCGAGATAATTATGCCTTGGATATTTGACGCAATTCATTAAGGAGAAAAGTGAAATTGAGAATAAGGAGAAGCACATGTAGATGGCTCACGTTATGGCGGGTAGATTTAAATCTTACGTAGGGTGTGACGATGCGACGGTTTCTGACGTACGTTTTTTCGCGGAATATATACGTGATTTTGGAAGACTTTTATATGTTATTTTTGTGCTTGGTTTGTTGAATGTAGATATTACGCTTTGCGTCCTGATTTTTGGCGTTCGATGTTTTCGTACCGTTACGTTATATGCGTGAAAACGCGTTGGGATGTATGGGCGGTAATTGGAGATTTCTCGTACTTTTCAGCGTCCCGGGATTTTCGTAAATTGTAATGTTTTATATAAATATTCAGTTTTGATACAAATTTTATATAATTTTTTATCATTGCCGTTGCGAGAACGAAAACACGATAATTACAGGGAAATTTCGCTCATATTTCTACTTTCCTCTCTGTTCACAAATAGCGATGCACGTACAAACAATTTGCTTAAGCATCACTATATTATCATTTCTATTAATTGTTTGACAAATACAGTATTTCAAATAACTATACAGGAACGTCCTTATTTTACATCTTCTTTCAAAAGTGCACAGACAGTGCTTAATTACAATGCATATACTCGGCGTGCCGGTAAACAACTTATTATATCTCGCGGCAAAAAGAGACTAAATAATCTTTATAATTACTTAATAGCAAAGCTGAATGAACGACACGTTCAAACATTTTCCATTCCAACTTTGTCTTCTTGTTGATTCTACCATCATAACAATATTGTATCTCATCCATTCTCTATCTCTTTCTATTTGTTATTTAGTAATGGATTGAAGGAGTGTCTTCTTCATTTACTCAATACAATCATTTCCCGTCACGTGTATACAGTCGTGATGGTGTTAAATCTTCTATGAGAAACGATTACGCATAAATGGAGTACGTGTACATACATCTGTCGTACATCTGTCTCATTTAATCGACTCGAAGGACGTCTCTCGTTCCACTTGTACATGCAGAATGAATAAAGTCGGTGAAATGTAAAAAAAAAGTCGTACGATCGTTTCGAAGGAAAACGATTCTACGTTGCAGCAGGTCGGGAGGTGGACACGGATGTGGGCTCTGAAACGTGTTTTGAAAGGTCTCTAAGAGTAATATATGTAAATTCTGGTTAAGCCATTATGCAGAGTGTCTCTTGTAAATTTCACGTGGAAATATCAATGTTTTCCGATAGCCTGCTCGTCGAATGTAACGATAGAATTTCGGATTACGAATAATATCGTGAGGAAGGAAATACAAGCTGCTTTTATTTGTAAATTTTTTCGACAGATATTAATGATTATGAAAAATTCATTCATCGCTGGAAATTGCATAATTCCGATTTGGATGAAAATTCTCGTCGATATATTATATCCATATCGTAAATTTTGCTGGAGGGCAGAATAATTTGATTTGAAGATATATATTTGTGAAAAGAATATTTCTTTTATTTAAAGTAATAATAATGAGTTTGTTAATGTATAAAATAAATTACAACTTGCACGAAAATTTTTTAATTTTTCCACGCAGTACGCAATTTATGTAACATACTGAGAAAATTATTTTCACGCTTAAGGGTTTGCATTCATAACTTGGGATTAAATTTGAGGAAAAAGTTTGTATTAACAAAAACAAACCTTAACTGTCAATATTTCATTGAATATATCGCATGACAATATCGATTTTATATTAATTTACCAATTGACAGTATTTATCACCGTAATTATTCTTAATTTATATTTTCTGTATTTCTTGTTTTAGAACATTGAACTCTTACACACTAAAGTTTAAAAATGTATAAAATAGATGAAAGTTTACGCAAAAATATTTAGATACTGCGAAAGAATACACAGTTTATGTAACATTCTCAGAAAATTATTTTGTTGCATAAGGATTTGCATTCTTAACTTAGGATTTTTAAGGGGAAAGTTTGTATTAAGAAAAAGTAAATCTCAGCTGTGAATATATCATGATGTATAATAATAATATAAATAATAATAATAATATCGATTTTATGTTAATTTACCAACTGACAGTGTGTTAAATGCGTATCATCCTAATTATTCGTAATTTATATTTTCCGTATTTCTTGCTTTGGAAAATTGAACTTGGTAATAGGTGCAGAGATTTATCGGAGCGAATAAAGTTCAACCAATTAACGAAATTCCAGTTAGTTCGCGGGGAAAGCCCCGATAGAACATCTGCCTTGGCAGATTCTGCTGGCCCAAGAGAAATAGCCGACTAAAGGAAAGTTGTGCTCGTTAAGTTTGTTCGGGCGTTTTCTTGGATTGTTTGCACGGGGGAACACTGTAACGAATCATAATCTCGTTTCCATCGGCATGACCGAAAACTTGGAAAGTAGCTTTTAATTATTCCACCGCATCGGCGAACATTTTCAGATACACTCTGTTTGACATTTCAGTTGTTAGTTTAATAGCGACGATATGAACGTAATTCTTCGACCAACTTTCAATTTTAAGTAGTATAATACTTCACTTCTAAGACGTTAGGGATTTGCCTTCAATTTTTCATTTCCTTTTTACCCAATTTTCTTATAAATCCTATATACCTAGTCTCGTACTGTAATTCTGTCTGACATTAATGGATATCTTTATCACTAGATTTACGAATATTGATATACCTATTTTTCTGAAGTGAGCCAATTTGAATCATAGAAGAAAATTGAAATTTTTTGCAAAGAAAATAGTTCCAAATCAATTGAAATGAAAGATTTATTACTAAAAAATAAACCAACCAATATATTATATATGTAGCAATAAAATTTTAAATGACCCAAATTGGCTCCGTAAATCTAGTGTTAAATAAGCTTGGAGAATTTTTTGAAAAAATTGGAGACTGATCATTTTGTCTTGCTTGATAGTTCCAGCGTCAAATCAATTGAAATGAAAGATTTATTACTAAAAAATTAACCAACCAATATATTATAATTGTAGTAATCAAATTTTGATTGAGTCAAATTGACTCCGTAAATCTAGTGTTAATAATATATCAATTTTTTATGTAAATGTTTCATAGTAATGTATCACATTTGTATTTGATTAACCGAGTTGTATGACTTAAAGAATTATTCCTCCGTTTGTAAAATTAGAAAAAAAAGTGTGTACTCTAATTTCTTGGAAGACCTGAGTACCACAGGGTAGAATTACATCATGATATGTTGGTAGATGTCATTGCCTTTTTTGCGAGATAAGGCAAACATTTTTCACGTAAGCGACACCACTAGAGGAAGAAACTCGATCGGCTGAGGAATAGATTGAACGTAAAGAACAAGCCATGTCGGCGAGTTTATCTGTGAATTTAGAACTTTTTTCTTCTTCTTAATCGTTATGTATATTGGTCTACGATGGGAAAGAAATCGAGTTAGGGGTGCAAGACAACGACGAGAGAGAAATAGGTTTTCTTGTGGGCTCGGTAGAAAATGCCTTTCATTTTATTTTAACCCTGAAATATAAAGTCATCTTTAACACTAGATTTACCAGCGTGAAATCTATTATATTTAAATATGTAAAATATGTACCTTAAAGCAAGGAAAATTAAGACGTGAAAAAGATGAGAGATTCGGTAATTTATGTTTTATACGATGGACGAAGAATATTTATTCTAAGGCTCTCTCATAAACCCGTAAAATTTTTGAAAAAAGTTGTGTACCAGTCATTTTGACTGGCTTGGTAAATCTAGTGTTAAAAGTATATCTATCTTTTTAAAGTAGCGAAAACAATGGCACTATTTAACAATCGTTGATAGTGATTTAAATAAATTGTTTTATCTATGTGTTTAAATTTCTTGAACGCCCAATTTCAACACTTACATTGTCTCCACGAAAATAAAACTTTTTTCAAATTGCTATTTTCGACATGCGGATAAAATAAGATTCACTCGTGAAAATCTTTTCGGTCTTTTCAACCGGTTGAAAATCTTTTTGTATAATTTCTAATATTCTTTTCTTCATATTTACACTTTATTATGCCTTTTCCATAAATTTCTTCGTATCTTAATATAATATCATAAAATTCACCATACGTTTGTTATAAAAATTCATTACACTTGAGAAATTTTTGAATATTGAGAAAAAATCAT
This sequence comes from Cerceris rybyensis, assembly GCA_910591515.1. Taxonomy (NCBI): domain Eukaryota; kingdom Metazoa; phylum Arthropoda; class Insecta; order Hymenoptera; family Crabronidae; genus Cerceris; species Cerceris rybyensis. The sequence goes on from OU342790.1 coordinate 17,549,523, forward strand.
TTATTTGACGATGAAAAAACACTTTTTTATAGGAAAGACAGTCTGTCAATATATAGAAGTTGAAATTTACTCTTTGCAAAGTAATATTTCAACGGTTATATATTAATTTTTCAACTCTGACCGTTTATACATGCACCGACAAAGTATAATCAATTTTTTTCTTAGACCGCATATATGCGCCCGTCGTCCTCAAAAGGTTAATAAATAACCTATTTGATCCTCGCTTTCGCATATAATAATTGAATAAATAAATATTTCTAAAACTTCTTCGAAAATCTTGTAAAACCTTTACACGGTGAATTTGAAGAACACAAATAATAATGTCGAGACTTAATTTAACGTACAGCAACAATTACATCTGCAGCAGCCTTAGGAGACAAAGAAACTCTTCCGTCGTGTTAAAATTGAACCAATTCGTAGTTATTTGTCCATAGAGATAGTGTACATTACACGTAAGTCACGGATCTGGTACGTTTACTCGCTTTGTCTTTACGTAGGTATGTATGTACCATACTAACCCAAATCTAACGCTACGTCAGACAATAGTATAACTCTAGGTGTATACTCGTAGATGTAAAATAATCGACATAGCAGCCTTTGAAACCGTAGAAATTGCCGATGTCGAATGAAACCCACGGTGTTGTAGATAATTTTGTTATTTTGCAGGATGTATTTTAACGAAAAACTTTTTCGATTGTTTCATTACGAAATCGATACCAGAATCCCTTCTAGAATTTCACATATATTTTATTTAATTTCTCGTTAGCAGTACGTATAAATAAAAATATTGTTGCATCGGATTGGATCGTTAGAGCGAGTTATTTTTGAAAGATTTAAAAAATAAAAAGAAATTTCACGTTTGTAGAATAAATAGCTGTATAAATTGCAGCTCAATAATTTCTTCTCGTTTCACTTCGCAACAATTTGAACTTCTTCTATCTACCATTTTTAATAATAATCTGAATTATAAATTAACATCCGCAGAATCTTCATTCTATGAAAACATCCCCGAGAATTCCGTGCACTCGGAAGATGATTTAAAACAAAATCTCATAATTCAACATCTTCCAGCAGATGAATTCCAAGTATTTCCAAGCTTTCTCAAACTCCAGCGAATCACAAAACAATGAAATTATACAGCAATGTCATTCCATCCGACACGAGTTCAAAGAAACGAATTGAAACTTTCGACAGATTTTTCTAATAAACTAATGTTAACAGAAATTCGCTTCGTTCGAAATTAATTCTCTGTGATAAAAGGAAAAGCTTGATCACGTCACCTGACCGTTGCAGGAGGGTTGAAGCGTGTGTTAACCGGAGGGGGTGAAAGTTGCGCGGGCATAGCTGCCGGGAATTAACTAATGCCGGGTCGCATAATGCTCTCGTAATTTTGGCCCCTTTGCAAGCGCCATAACGTCGTCCGCTTTAAAATGCCACCGGACTTTATGGCGCCCGTAGGCTGAAACACGCGGGCATACATGCACCACTGAATGCACCTGGTTGCATGTAGAAAGGATCGCCAGTACCATCGCGTTCCAAAACGTTACGGGGTGAGGATGTTCTTCCTGGATGCTGGAGGATGTTTTGTAATGTTGATGATTTATAGATCGGCGATAATTTCCATTTATGCTGATAGGATACACAATTTTTGATGTGATGGGAAATGGGACTGCTTTTACATTTATTTCAAGGTGATTTCAATAAACTACCGATGAAAAGTGGAGAGAATGATGTGGAAATAGAAATGTGACTGTAGAGGAGACACGGTGCAGAGTTCCTTCGTCAATGGTTTGTCAATCAATCCTTACAAAGGATTCGAGTCGATTTGCAACCCAATCCTTTGTCAGTGGTTGCTTTGTTTAGATTGTACAATCAACGAAGTTGTGACACAAGTATCTCGTGATATAAATTTCTTTAGAGCAATGAGCAATTTTTTCACGGTAACCAAAATTAATGGTATCGTATCTCTCCTTTAACTCTTTGCCCTATAATAACGAATAACAATCGTGATTTGTAAAATGAATATGAATTTTTGTAATTTTCCAAAAACTATTAAATTAAAATATCAGTGAGTAACGATGAAATAAAATTAATTCTATGCTTTTCAATATTGCGTCAAGTCTTATACTATATCTGAAATTAGAGATAGATTGTTATTTAAGTAATCAATTCAGAGTTCTTGCGCATTCAGTCACAAAGAAAATGACGCCAAGGAGTTAATTCCGTATGAAATAGACAACCACAAAAGACGATTCAATAAGAATCATTAATTTTAAATTATAATACCGAAAATGTCAGTAGGTCACAATACGGTCAAATTACTTCTATACTCTTGATATTGCCTTAACACATTCACTACCAACTACGACATATCTCGTGGTTGCACTATAAATTCTAATTAATAAATTAGGAATAAGGGTCAATCCTGTATAGTAATATTGAAACAAAAATATTCTCCGTATCATTACAAATATCGAGATTGTATATTTGATTAATTAAATTAATGTTCCAAAAACTTTCTGTCGTCTTCTTAAATTTCAACATGCAAGGTAATATTTCCTTAGTTTCCCTCGCTGTGAATGGGTTAAGTGATTCCATCACAAATTAGTGAGACATTTTTCTCTCTGGAATTAATTCAGAGTCATTGCTCACGAGGTCACAAAAGAAATCGTAGTATAAGGGGTTAACATGCTTCGTAATACGTACATATGTATATCTACAAGAAACCTTATTATTATCATATATCAAGTGTGGCATAATATTTGGGTGTCAATGCCCTTAGAATCACTTCTCCCCTTAAAATGTGTGACCTAGAGAGAAGTGGGGGAGATCATCCTAAGAGGTTACGTCTCAGGACACGGAAAACACAGTGAAGTTTTAGAGGAACTGTGTGACATATAACTTTAGACACCCTTAGATACATTAGGTCATTACTGTCATTAGTTATTTAATATATCGTTTGTTCTTTTTGTATTTTATATTTTTCCATATACTCAATATATATATATCCTATTTATTTATATTATATTCTTAGAGTGCTTTGTGTATTCATTAGTCCTGACATTTAGTTTCTTCCTTCTTTATTCTTATTTTTTCCACGCCTACACCTTAGTGCTATTTCACCGAATCCTACTACACAAGGAACAAATCTTTATGCTGGAAAAACTAGCACGGTGAGATATTCCGATCGCATAAAGAGACATTCCTCCCATTCGCCATTTCGAGAGGTTATTGTACGTGCTGGTATAGCTCGAACAGGGAGCTCGAATGCAGGGGATGACCGATTCGGACGATCGTCGGTGCAATTAACGAGCGAACGATTGTGCAGTCCTCCCCCTCTGTACCGCGCAGTCATTAATTTCTTTCTGCGTTCGTCCTCCTCTTATTTTCTGTTCTCTATCTCGTGATGAAATTTCATGGAAAAGAATGAAACGTTCGAGTCGAAGCACCGAATACGCGCGGCCTCGTATTCCTGTTCATTTTTAAGTGCACTTGTCGGCCAGATAAAATGCGAACGATATCTGATTAATGGCGTTATTGTTACGTTTATCTCTCTGCTCGGTGTGATCTCTCATATCGCTTTCGGATCCTCGGTGTATTCCCTTTAGACACGCCACGATTTCACGCAGTTTGCAAACTGCCACTAATTCCCGTTTCCTCTCGATATAATATACAAAATCAACTGGATGTAATGGAGATGCTTCTATCAAGGATTAACACATTTTCATTTATTAGTACGTAATTTCCGTGTAGCGTACAATCGGCACGAGAGCAATGCTAATTAGTGCCGCGGCGTGGCAAACTCTCCAGTGGAGATCGATGGAAAATCAGGATTGAGAGTGCAAAGCTCATTGAAGCTTTTTTTTGCAAATAAAAAGTTAAAAGATATATTTCAATGGAAAAATAGAATCGCCGTTGCTCATAAAAATTTTGCAGAAAATGTATTTTCAGTATTTCTTTCCTCAAATATGTTTTTTTTAAAGAAAATCAAAAATTTACTTCACTTCAAAACAAATAACAAAATTCCAACATATTGTGATACCAATATAAAAACTAATTGTAATTTAACACTAGATCTATCGATGATTAATTAAGTACATTTAAAATTCTCAAGAAAATATGTCCGAAGAAAATAAATGAAGGTGGTGAGAAACTTTATCGATTCAATTGTTTATAGTCGTCAAGATAGACGTAGAAAATTGAAGAACAAACTGCATTAGAAAAAGAACATTTAAAAAAAATTCAGAGCAAGTCATTTTGACCACCTTGGTAGATCTAACGTGAAATATCGTATTAAAATAATAAATTACTTTGTAATTCCTTAAGAACAATTATTGAAATTTCCTAAAGACAATCCTGACCCATCGGTCGTCGATAAGATATGAAATATCCGACAATTTCTTCCTCTTTCGAAGTTCTTTTCAATTTTCAACGTTAAAAGAAATTCAATATTTAAACAGAAGCTAAATTTCACCCGCGTTAATTCACACCTCGACAGATCGCAGACACATTACCTGATCGATTCCTATAGATCCACCTCCCATTACCACGATAATTCATCCTCCCACATTTCCACGTAATCGCGCGTTACAAGTGCCTTGGAACTTTCCACCCACACGAGAAAACCTCCTTGGTGTAGAGTCGATAATGGAGAATCGATTTTGTCCTTCGACACTGATATTCGACGTATGTCGTCGAGTCGAAGATACGAAGGGGATAGCTCGATTAATGACGTCGATAGCCGGAGTTATCGAGTGGCGAAGGAAAAGAGACCTCCAGAGGGTGAGTCCGTACAGGATGATGACTCGTACTCCGACAAATACTCCTTGGAGTCTTTCCATTCCAACCGTTCGATTTTCCCGCTTTCTCATCTTCGATGCTTTCATCGTTTCTACCATCATCCCCATCTCCTTCTCCTTTTTCTTCTTCTTCCACCCCTTTTTTTCCACTCTTCTCTGCTCAACGAGAACACCCATTTTCGGCAAACATTAATTTCGCCCCGCCGTTGAAACGAAGCACTGGGCACGATTTGCTTTCGGCGGTGATCATTAAAATAACGAATGAAAGGATTTCAAGAAGGATTGCTTTCGAAGGTAGAATCTCCAGCCTCTCGATCGAATGGAGGCCGATTTCAAAGGGAAACTCTGCAACTAGAAACGCGTATATCTGAATAGTTCTAGTGGATGCTTTGGGTTGAGAGGCTCGAACTTAAGGGATAAGATGCGGCTATGGAACCGTAATGAAGATTGGTTTGAGTAATCTTGTTAAAATGTTGGTGGTAAGATACAGAGACAACAAGTTTCTTTTGAATTTTTACCGAAGAGATGACTCCACGTTGTTTCTTATGTAATTATATACTTTTTTTATTCGTGTTTCATGCTTCTTATCTTTAAGTCGAATATTTTCTTTTCTCTATTGTACTTGTTATTAAGTTTGTAATCCTTAATTGAAAGGTATCAATGAAAAGTATAGAATTAAAGATTGTTATAATCCCGCAGTTAAAACATGATTACTTTGAAACAAAAGTGAAAATTCATTTTTCCCCGGTTTTGATCAAATAAATTTATATTGAAAACCGCTGGATGTCGTTATTCAATCGAATAATATCGCCAATGTTCGTTTGTTCGGTCGAATGAAAATTTCATCCGATATTCCAAATTATTTGTGTTCTTCGCACGACACGACGGACAGTTTGGAATTTTTATTGGGGGGGAAAGGGAAACTTGGTGCAGGGATAAATATCTTTGGTGCTTTCAAATTACGAGTATTTGAGCAACCTCCAAGTTGGAAATTATACCACGTGAAATCATGCGATCGGGGTAAAACTGAAGAGGAAAATCATCCTACCACTCAGACCGATCTGTCTTTCGAATTTACTCTGACACGAGGGCCATCCAACCAGCGGTTCTGTGAAAGTGAACGAGTATCAGCTTTACACACACCTTCTCCTGCACGAAACTGCATTCGACGTTGAAAATGTAAAGCGTTTCAGGAACTATGCCGATAAGCTGCATACAGAGAACGGGAGATAGATCGACGAGTCGAGCAGTTATTTCGGTTTTTGGATTTATGGCCCGTGAAAGTATTTTTGCAATAAAAGGAGAGACATTTTTGATGTTAATATTTGAGGTTTACAGATGGTTACTTTTGGTTTGGAAAAATCTACTTTATTTCGTTTGTTTAGGTAGCATTTTGACCAGTTAACTGCGGAATTTAAATTTGAGAACCCATCGCAAGGTACGGAATTAACACTAGAACTACCGGCGTTAAATCTATCATATTTCAACATATTAAATAAGTACTTTGAAAAAGAGGGAATCAAGCGATAGGAAACTTGACCGATTGGGTGATTTATATTTAATTATATAGACGTAGAGTATTTACTCTATGACTCTTATATAAACTTGGAGAATTTTTTGAAAAAATTGTGTACCAGACATTTTGACTGGTTCGGTAGTTCTAGTGTTAAAGTAGAGAATTGTCGTATATATACGTTAAAGACAAAGCGAATGTTTGTGTTATAAATTTTATAAAAAGAGGAAAGGGAAACGTGGAATTTTTACATTTTTAGTCGATAAGGAATTAGTTTAGTGTTAAAAGGCTACCGCAATAGAACTTTGGATTGACGTGTATACACGTCGAACGCACTTAACAGGTTAACATGGAGTGTAAAAACTTGACCCAACACTATCAGATTAGCATTTATTTTAAAGTTTGCAAAACTTCTTGAACGATAAAACTTTTACTAGTGATAATAGCATAGAATCGCACTCGGTTCAGTTTTTGCTAATAAGGGCCAGTATTGCTATAAAACCGGAATTATAAATTTGCAAAAAAGATGGCAAAAGGTCGTCGTAAAACATTCTTTATTAAGAAAAATTGAATTTGATTTCACACTAAAAAACCGAAATTACTTTCTTGCCAACCCAGTATATAAAGATACGACATTTTGAATGTCTTTTTGGATAAAGCTGCAATTGCTCCTAACTTTTCAAGTCAAGCAACTAAATTGTTCTTTTAAGAAAATTGGGAATAGAGAACAGATATATTTCTTCTCGATTTATGAGAATAAGGTTTAACTCTTTAAGCCCCCGTGGGATGAAAAGTGACCCACCTCAAAAATTTATATTATTATACAACTTTGTTAATAAATATAAACCAACTTTATTCAATTAAAAGAAGACAGAAATGCATGTGAAACAAGGGTCATTTTATTTTCTGAATTCCTGTGTCCCAAAGAGTTAAAGAGCATAGAGCCTTAGCTGTCAATCTTAGAAAAATTGGTTATTTGTTACTCTCTTCATTTATTAATCAATGTTAACTTTTGTATTGAATTCAAAACACTCGATCATCGAGTAATTTTCTATGGATGGGAAATTCCGCGGTTAAATTCGAATCTTGTTGGAAATTCGTGTCGTTGAATCGATATCCATCCGTAAGTGCTTGCAGGTATGTATGCATGTGTGTAATTTCGTTTGCATGGAATGATAGGAACTAGTGCCACGTGGTTAACCGATTAACCATTCGAATCTGTTAAATGATGGGGAGTTAATCGACCGTTCCGAACAACCATATTCAATTAAGCCTTTTGTCCAAATTGAGATTGAATTGTACTCTTTCCCTTTGCTTCAGAAAGAGTACACGTTTACTTTAAGAAAAAATTCTGATGAAAATTTTATAATTCTTCGTCCTTTTAATATCGGTCTTTTCTTTATTTTTGTAACTTATACTTCTTCGGTAAACGTGAAAATTTTATCTTGAAAATTTTTCACTCCGGAGATTTTGCAGTTCAAGATGATAAGAGTTTGAAAGAAATAATGAGTTATTTGAAGAGAGAAAATTGATTGAAGTATTTATTAAAATTAATTAGTCGTATAATTAAGAGTCACTATTTCAAAGTCAATAGAAGCGAAATCTAGTCCCTGGTTGATAAAGAATGTTGAAAAGTCGTGAAAAGGAAGGACTCGAGAAATCCATTAGAGAAAATTAGGTAAATTCAGAATGATAGGAATAAATCAAGCAGACTCTCGGCCTTCAGAATAATTCCTTCAATTGAATTTTCATTTCACTGAAACCATCAATTCATAAAACATGCTAAACACATTGCCGCGATATTTGATTTATCAGAAATTATATTAAAATGAAATATTTCAATTGGCAAGAAAGACAAATATTTTGTTTCTCCAATAAAAAAAATCACGAAGCGTATAAACATTACAACGAATAGGAAAATTTATATTATTCTTGAATTATCAAAAGCATCGTCTTAATTCGCCAATAATGTTGTAATTGCAGACATTGTCATTTGTACGGTAACGGAGAGTTCTTGTAAAGAAGAATGAAATTTTCACTCAGCTTTACGTTTGTCTCGTCCTTTCATCCTTTGAGCATCGAAAGTGATGGGAGTTGTATTTCATACGCGGACATTTTTGTTCCGAAAGGCTCTCCAAATTGAAGCATGGTCGGGATAAAATAGAATTTACTTCCGGCGAATCGTATCTCTTCCTCTCAATATATCGTCCCCGCTTTTTCTTCTCGTGAATGGTAGTCCACTTCTAAAGGATATATCGCCTCGAATACCTTATATCGTCTCACCGAACAAATAGAAGCCTCCCGTGGAGCTGGACACTCTTTCTCTCGAATGTTTGCCCTTAAATCGTTGTATGGAAATGATAGATAAATTTTTTTTTGTCAACTTCTCATAGATACTTGTTCATAACATTTTTTATTTATTTTACGGTGAATTTGACAGATGTAAAATATATGAGAGAATAATATAAGCAGCGTGATCGAAAAAAAAATTGGAACAAAGAAAAATTACTTTTGTGTCACTACGTCGATAAGAATAATCTGTAGTAGAAATAAACACATAATTATTCCTGAGATATTAATTGATTTTTGAATTTTTCATTCTCGAACACGTGTTGGGATGACAAGAAAGTAATTTCGGCTTTGTAGTGTTAAATGAAATTCAATTTTTCTTAACAAAGTATTTTTTCCGATGACCTTTGGCAAATTCATAATTTTGCTTTTATAGAAGTTCTGGCTCTTATCAGCAAGAAACTGAATCAAGTACGATTTTAGGGTATTATCGCTATTGAAAGTTTTGCCATTCAAGAAGTTCAGCAAACTTTTTCTAAATCAAGGGAGAAGTGACAATTTCGAATTTTTCTAAGAAAAAAATCATAATCATTGTCAGAAGTCGTTCAGAACAAACGTAACGCCAGCTCTAAGCGAAAACTGAGATTACTTTCTTGCGAACCCAATATAAATATATTTGATACTACTTGGATTTGGTAAAAAAATCAAATATTTGTCCTTCGGATGAATAGACATTTAATTAGCAGAAAAATTCAAAGGTACTATTTGATCGCGAAAGGTCAATGAAAATGGATCATATGATGTAATTTTGGCATGGAATAATTAGTCCTCTTAATAAGGGTAAGACGATATATTAGCAATAAGCGCCCCGACAAAAATTGGGTTACCTATGACACAAAACACAGGAAACGCATTTCCGGAATAGTTAATGATGACGAACGAGTCCGGGTATTATCACGAGTTGCTCGCGAGTAACGGTGCGCAAAAAACCATTCGTTCAAATTAAGAAGTTGATTCGGATTTAATGGTGTTTTGTTTGGCCAGCGGGAACAGTCCAACACATTTTTCCCTGCTTTTCGCGATTTTGTTCCCCCTTTTGTGTTGTATTTCCGACGAGTTTGCGCCGGGTAGGTACACTGACAATGGGGTAGAAAGAAAATCGTACTGAATTTTCAACAAACTCGATGATTTTTATCGTTGAATCCTGCGGTTGTTTCGTTCTCACATGTTTTTTTTGCACGATAGTACATTTACATATTTCTTTTTTACATGACGTTTCTCATTTATTTATGTTGAAAATAAAGCTCGAAGCTTGCTTCCAACTTTCGAACATGGTACGGATAAAAGTGTTACTATGTGTTAGAAAGGATTCTTTTTTAATTTTCCTCTCTGCTTTTGCCGTCTTCCTCCACCCTGAAATGATAGAGATTATCTACTTCACATCAAAATAATATACTAACAGAAAGATGCAACACCTCTAAATAAAAAATCTAATTAATTTCCTCCAATCAACGCTTCCAACTGACACAAGTACATTACACATATTGAAACTTTCTAAAATTATCAATCTAATAATCCTCCACTCTCAATCAACAACGCCACTCAATTAACCCTTTTAGTGCCGAAGGAAAAAATCGGTTGAACGAATGGCAAATGTAATTGCGAATAAAAGAATTGTCCGTTGACGACAGTTTCATATAGAACACAATATAGAGCACAAATTGTGTATTTCCAATTATCTGCCATAAAATTAATAATATCATAATAGAAACTGAATATTAGCCCCTCGACGCCCAGTGTTAGCACTTTTGCTACCGACGATATATCGTCATCCGGCACTTCTATATTTTATAAGTGTTAAATTATCTTACTTATCCACGCATCGAAATCTTCTATTAAAAGTTACAATGGAAAATATTTTAATATTCACCTCCTTTAGCATCTAAATCATAAAAGCCATCAGAAACTTTTTCCCTCTACTTTGAAACATACTTCATGCGCGTCAATAAGTCAAAAGGATTTATGCGATGACTCAGGGTCGTGCTTGCAAGCTTCGCAAGTACATTGGACATATGCAAGCCATCCAACAGACGCACGACGAAGCTAAATTCTCGTTACCCTGGTAGGCATCCCGACCGCCTGTAATCCAGCTTAATCCTTACAAAAAGACGAGCCGAGGCTCAAGTGGATCAAGCCGACACTGCTCGGACGCGCAGTAGTACATCCATACCGCGCCAGTTCGCCGACGACTCGATGTCTCGGTTAACCTGGATTTATCGTCCTCCTACGAGAAACATGTGCCTTGTGGTATTGTTCGACAACAGATTCTAGGCTTTCTTAAGATTAACATTCGGTTCTCCACGATCATCGAATCTATTGTAGATTGATAGGGTTTGAAAATGATTCATTTCTTATTTTGAGAAATTTGTTAATTGTGCTCTAAGTTATGGTGATATTAAATTGTGATGAATAGATTCATGATGGTTGATGTAGTATATTTATTTTTTTTTTCGAATCGAACGGGAAAAAGAACCTTTCATTACAATAAATGTGCAGAGAGTAAATGTTTACGAATTAAGTACGGAATTTAACAAATATCGCTTAAAATTAGAATGTGATACATTGAAGAAGTTTATAGAATCGCAAAAACGATTTGAGTTAACCCCTTCAGACCCGAATTTTTGTTCGTCTAAGAAATAATTATTTTTATACTAAAATTAACTTAATTCATGTGAATGAAAGCAACAACATACTTTTTACACAAATATTTGTTTATCTATTTATAATTGGTAAATGTACATTTTAATGGACATATGGTCCTTACGCAAAATTGGTAACATTAAGGAGAACCTGAGAAATATTTATATAAAAAAATAAAATTCTCTTACTATGTTGTAAATGATTGCTTTCGAAAAAGTAATATGTACATTACAATGTGCACAGGGTCCGAAGGGGTTAAGGCGTAGACGGTTAATACAGTTGTTTGAACCGTATAAAGTACTAGCTGAAAGTACCCGTGTTTTGCTACGGTTTAATATCATTAGGATTAAGGACTACTTAAATTAGTAAAAGTTAAATTTAACGTTGATAATCCATATTCGAAAATATATATGCAATCATTTAAAACCTGCAATATTTTACGTGCTTCGAAACTAAAAAAAAAAACCTTAAAATTTCGAATTTTGAAAAATCCTTTCTTAGTGGGTGCTTATACCCTAGAAGGAACGCTCATGCAAAATTTCAAGTTTCTAGATCAAGTAGTTTCGGCTCTGCGTTGATGAGTTTGGCTCATACTTTAACCCCCCACAACCCTCCCTAAAATTTTGGAATTTTTCAAAACCTTTTTTTAGTGAGCACCTAAGACCCAAGGGGAAGGTATGTTCCAAATTTCATTGCAATCCGTTCTGTGGTTTTTGAGATTTCGTGATGAGTCAGTGAATGAGTGAGTGAGTGAGTGAGTCAGTCAGTGGTATTTGAGCTTTATATATATAGATGATGGTATGTTATTGCGAAAAGTGAATTTTTCCTATAACGGAGGGTAGGAACAAAGAGGTCAAATTCCTTTAAGGTAGCAGGAGAGTTAATCAAGTTGTTGAAAATCTTATATACAAATACAGTATCGGCTATCATACGACGAGTAATATGGATTTAGTGAACTGAAGATGATAGTATAATGTGTTGAATGAGTTTATCGACGGTTTTATGTTATGGTAACTGTAATAAATTATTATAGTAAGGGCGTGGTGCAATGATTGGCTTAATGGAACAGAAACTTGTGATTTTTTGTGTAATTAATTAAGAGTATTGTCTACCTTATGGTGTCGTATGACAACAGGTTCAGTGATTTTTTAGTATTGATTTTTGAGAATATTGATTATCAAATGCATTAGAAATTGGTAAGGGGATAAACGATGCATTTATTATTGCGGTAAATTTGAGGGTGTTCTTGTACGTTATGGTTGGTTTAACTGTGTTATAATAAACAGATTCTCTAACGCTGACGTAATATTACGGGCTTGGTAAGCCACAGCTGGGGCTACCGGTGACGTGATCTTGCATCTTTTAGCCGAGCATAATTGCTTTCGCTATCGTGGTATTTTCTTTTGTACTAGTACAACGCTGATGATAAATAGTCGGAGAAATTGTACTTTTATTTTAGACGTTTCCTTTTTATTCTCTCTGTAATTATAGAATGAAGCACCCAGCTGTTGTAAAATCTTTTGCATAATTCTTTAAGATTAAAAGTACGAAAATTAACCAAAGTATTAATAATTTAGAATTTTACAATTTTCTTTTCCGAATATTACGATAGAAATTGTTACTACTTAAATTGATAATTACAAAGATTGTGGTATTTTGTTATTCCTTATTTTAATTTCGCAAAGATATATATTTTTCTCGTAAGTCTATGCGAAAACATTAACTTCAATTTCCGTTAACAATCGCCGCACGTAAACCGGTTCTCGATCAAAGGCAATGCGATTAACCCGAAGCAAAAGCTCGAGCTGGGTCAGAGTCGACTTCCCTTTTGGTAGTTCGTCTTTTGAGAAAAAAGAAATGATAACTTCCGCCGTAGTAAAACGATGACGGGAAGGATTATCTGAAAGTGCCACTTTCCAGAGAGCAAATCGAAGCCGCCTGAAAAGGTGCTCGGATTGCGCCACTTCGATTTCTTTTTAATGTATATTCCCGCCTCTCGGTGTAAATATCTTTCGACTTAACGCTGAAAAAAAGGAACATATCGTAAAAAATTCTTTGAATCTTTGAAACCTTCTTAAAAAGTAATCTACAGCCATGCAGGACTTATTTAAAGATTTGTAGGATTATGAAAACGAAAAAGAGGCGCGCGGTGACCGATCCAAGTAGCAGTACTTGATATGAGTAGCTTAACGGATGAGATTTAGTGGATCGGCGCGAGTTCAATGCATCAGCATCCTCTCGGTTGTGGTGTAATTTACAACTTGGGCCTTAACACTTTATTGATCGGTAGCATATTAATAGCCTATCAATAGAGTTTTCAGGCCCAACGCTTTTGCAGTTTTAACTAATTAGTTGGTTACCACAGCGATTAATAAATTATTGTTTATCATTGCGGTTAACTGTGCCGAGGAGTTTGTGACGAGAATTTGTCATTTTCGAAGAGATATTGGTATCTTCGGGCCCAACGCTTTTGGAGTTTTAACTAATTAATCGGTTACCACAGCGATTAATAAATTATTGTTTATCATTGTGGTTAACTGTGCCAAGGACTCTGTGACGAGAATTCGTAATTTTTTAAGAGATATCGGTATCAGGGAAGTATTTGGGGCCAAGTGACCTTTTTGTGTGAAATTTTTTATTTATTTCTGCAGACCTCTTCCATCTAGCAAACTCATTTCTTTTTTTTTAAATGTCTATTCGGACGTCCTAGATGTGATAACATTTTTGGGGATCTCCAATAAACAAGGGACAAAATCTAATTATATTTTTTCACAATAGTGCATGGTTGCTGCTGTCCAAACTGTTTCATTATGTCTATATTTCTTATAAATTACTTACAAGATTGTGGATTCTGAAGATGTCGAAAATGAACTTTACATAGAACCTTAATAGCCAAAAACAGAAATTAATTAATATAGACAAAATAGGAGAAGGTGGCACGTGGCTACCAAATTTGCACGGAACGTTTTTCAAGCAACATTATAGAAATATAAGCATTTCAACTATAGCAAATTACAATAATTTATGACACACTAAAATAAACTTCGTAGAAACGAAGACATTGTTTTAAACATTAGATGAATTTCTAAATGAACAGAAATTCAGGTTAATTGATATTACCAGAAGAGAATAGACCACGAAGAACAGAACGCATTCATGAAATGCAAAATCCTTAGATAACTCATAATAGCAGTGATAATTAATTATCTCATAGAATTGTCGCGGAGTAATCCATTAAAGTGCCAGTGGCAATTTCTTAAATAACAACATACCACAAACGAGGTACAAGTAAACGGAAAAAGTAGAGAATTCACGAATTCCCCATGTGTCGCGTTAATTTCAACTTTAGCAGGCGCAAGAGAAAGCACGTAGCTTAAGGAAAAGAACATTCCACGATAAATAAAAATTTCAAAGCGACCACAAGAATTGAATTAAAATTTTCTCGTGTCTCGGTTTCTCGCGCTCGTTTTCCCGCGGATCGTTCGAATTTCGCACGGCGGAGCGTTTCCGGTTCAAGTTCCGCTCGTGATTGATTATCCGGTGGTACGTGTGGATCGTTCGTTTTCTCCTTTCGTCGAAGCTGCTCGATTTGCCGGCTCGTTTCTAATCGGATTATCCTGTTTCTGTTTCAGTGCTCGCCAGTTGCTGGAGTGAACAGTGCGGACACGAGAGACTGGTGACGTGTGCCAGGCCCCTCGAAAGGATCAAAAGCAACGACTTGGGTTTTGCAATGAAAAAGGAAGAGCTTCAGCAACTATGCCCGTAAGTTTTACTTCTGGATCCTATGCATTATCCGGGTCATTTCATTTCGCGGTGAGCTCTTAAATGAATTGGTCTCTCCGCTCTTCAGAGTTTCGCTATACGGGCTTCACCCGTTTCGATTCGTTGGATTTGCGAATGAATTGCGATTTTCTGATCCAATGGATTTTAATTGGTATGAAAGAATCGTCTGAACAGTTTTATGAGACACTCTGAGCTTTGGAGTGTATTGAGTTGTATTTAGATGGAGGACGAGTTGCTGGAGAATCGGTTTTGAGCGTGGATTTGATTAAATAGTTATTTGCAATTAAAAATACCTTTTTAATTGTGCGAAATTTTATGAAGTTGATGGTAGGTAATTTTTAATCATTTATAGTTTTGGTATATTCTTTGGCGATGAGACAACATTTGGAAATTGTAAGAATTGTGGATTTATATAAATTTTTGTACTTTCGGGCACGATATTAAAATAGAACGTTTATTGAAGAGTAGAGGGATTTTTTGGGAATTTAGATAGACTATCGTAGACCTGTGTTGTGCGATCGCAGTGCTGAATTTTCACCAGGGGAGGTTTATTTGCAACGAGTTAATTTCTATATTTATAGAGATCTTATGATATATTTTTATTTCGTGCTTGCAATTACCTCGAATTTTCTCTCATACGAGACTGCGGAGCGTTTGGAAACGTAATTTCACCCATATTTTAATAAAGTTGTTGAATTTAGTCATTGCGAATATTACGAAAATATTAAAAATTATTTGATGTACTCCAAGTATCAATCTTCAATTTCGCTGCAGATATGCAATCCAATTAATTTGTCGGCTGAAAATCCTTAACATACTTTCCTTTACAAAAATTTATTCCGAAAAAAAGTATACCAGAATCGTTGCAATAATTTGACGATCCACTTTCTGATAAAATTTTTCATCTTGAATTCTTACACGACCCAAAACATTCACCATCGATTCAACATAAAATTTACTCATATACACACGTTAAAATTTTATTCGTTCCATACGAATATAAATTTATAAATTCTATTTTATTTTTAAAACATCTTTTTCCCTTTTCCTCTCCATTTCATTTAATTTTTAACCCCTTGCCTTACAATTTCTTTTGGAACCAAAGGCGCAGTAACTTGGAATTAATTGTTGGAATAATAATCTATCACTGATTTCCGATTTACCTGTATAAGTTAAGACAACATTAATAACATAGAATTAATTTCTACCAGTACCCTGGCTTACTGATATTTTCCACTTAACAGTTTTTCGAAAATTCAAAAATTGTTAGTAAGGCAAGGGGTTAGAACAGCCGCGCAAGAAATAAAATTAGCCTGCAATACTTTACCAAACATACAGAAAATCGCGAATGAAGAAACGACATCTTTATAATTCGAAGAATTCAAATAATTTGAAATATAGGTATAAGACTCGAGTCGCAGAAATTCCTCGCAAAATCGATCAACCATACTTATCTTTGGCAAAGTCGGTTGGATGTGTTATCGAACGTGTCTTTGGATGTAATAAATGACGGAATAACTAAGAACCGAGCGGTTTCACAGGGAGAAAAGGGCATCTTTCCAAATCGAACGATTTCAGCCGCATAAATCGCATTCGCACGCTCGCACCCCGAATGCGACGATTCCCAAAGAATTCGAATTTCGTTCTCGGAATTTTTGGAACCTGATCAAATGAAGTGCAAGGACGATAATATTCATTTGAACGTATGATTCAACGTGATTATACGAGTTACATTAAACCTGGAATATCGCTAAATCCGAGGGAAAATTTATCCACAATTTAAACTCGGTTATATTGTCGATTGAACTTTTTGTTTGGTTTCATTGAAGATATTACAAAGATGAAAGTTGAAATGCTATTCAGAGATTCTTTTACTTTTAGAAAAATAAATAACCGATGTTTGGAATTGTTTCTTCTTGTATTTTACATTCAGCGGCTAAAATGTTTCGAGCAAATCGTGACACTTGACCTCTTCCTATAATAACGAGTGACACTCGTGATATAGACAATTGGATAGAAAGTTTTCAAGTTTTACAAATCCTATCAATTGAAAATGTCAGTGAGACACGACACGGTATAATTATTTTATCGTGTGTGTGGGAAAAGGTTAAAATAATTTTATTGGAAGTTTAATATCCTTTTTAATATACTAAAAAATTATCTTTAGCTTAACGCTGATACTTTATTGTTTAGAAGACAATTCTAATTTAAAATACGTGTTAATGTAGTTTTATATTTTTAAGCGGACAGAGGTTTATTAAACAGAGACTGTTAATTTCGTAGCCCAAAAAGGTTTCTAGTATTTCTTCTCAGAGAAGTGGAAAGAGTGGAGTTGGAAAGTACGAAGAAACGTCGAGAAAAATGATTATCTTTCTTTGCTCTGCACTGAGTTACGAAGAGCAGGTTCCGTTTTTAAATTCTGCACTTGGCAATCCCGTGGTACCAGAAGCAAGACGAATTTCGACAATTTGCAAACGTCCGAATTGCAATTGAAATATGAAATTTTAATCCGTAGTACGATTCACATTTTTCACCTTGGAAAATTCATATTCACAAATTTTCAAATTTTATTAATAACAGCGTTCATAAAAGGACAACAATTTCCAATGAATTTTCTTCCGAGTGTCACTCGTTATCATACGGCAAAGTATTAATGCAAACTATAATGTTAATTTATGATTTTCAAAAAAATTCATTGCAAATTGTTATCCTTTTGCGAACACTGCTATTGATAAACTTTGCAAAATAAGGTAAATTGGATAGAACCTTGAATATTACCTTGAATTATAGGATTTATCAAGAACCACTTACCAATCTTTATTTTACTAATTTAACCCTTCCGCTACTACGGGTGACTATAGTCACCCGCTGCAAAAATGGAACCAAAAGTTACGACAAGTGCTATATAAAAATACGCTCATGAAAAAATTAGCAATACATTGTTACGAACACAAATCATTTTGTTTCGAAATACAATGTCACAATGTCGTTTTTGAGACAAAACTGAAGACCGCGCGGGCTTAACACTTTAATAGTCGTACGTCTATGCAGTCAAATGTTGTCAGGGGCCGGCAATATTTTCGAAGAATTAATTTAAAAAAGATTATTAAAATTAAGAGAAAACTAAGAGAATAAAAATAAGATGAAAGACGTAGCGATAAACTACAAAGTCAATAGCAATATCCACACTTGTTTACATTCATAATTCATCACACAGAGAGTGTGATACTAACCAATTACTGTTCCCACTTTCGGCTCGGCGATCCGCAGCGAAAGGGTTAATTCTGAGTTATTGCGAAGGTCAGAAAATAAATGGTACAGCAAGGAGTTAAATATTTTCAAAGACCATCGTACTCACACGATTATACGTATGATTAACTACTAAAACGAACAGTGGCATCGTGATCAAGTAAAGTTTGAAAATTCTATAATTTCTCAGCATTTACAAATTCAAATAATTATACGAAACATAAAGAAAGCTATTAGAATAATAATTTGAAATAAAATTTTATGTATACTATTCCATTCCCCGCTTCTTTCTCGCAGTAGGGAATGTAAAATACTTGTTTAGATTCAACCTTCCCGCCGGATTTCATTTCGGTCTCGCCCTAAAGGGCGATCAGCGTTGGACCGGTGTAATCTTAAATTTTGCAACGCTCACCTCGAAGTTCCGGCGCGACTTGTATAAGCCACCTTGGTGTAGTTCTTTCAATTTCCCACTCCGCGAAATTGAAATTGAAATCTGAAATTTAAATGCGCCACGGCAACGGCGATTCGGTCACGGCCATCGAGGAAAAGCGAAGGAAATAAAAGCACAACTGTTCCGCAGGAGTCCTTCGAGTAAGCAATAGTGAGATAATTGCGTTGCTGGCCGGGTGAAAATGCACCCGTTTTCTGTATCGGTTTCGTTTCTCTCTCTTTTCGTTTTTTATTGCACGTAGCACTAGCGATAATGAAATCGTTATGCTGCGGAGGAAGTAAAACTAAAGGGGAAAGAAACTTATCCACCGACACCTTTTCGTTGAAAGCTTTTAAGAGAATTCGAACGTTATTCTTTGTTTATTGTCGCGAAAATCGACAACATCTAAGATTCGCCCTTGAGAGAATGAATACGTCTTCCCTTCATTTTGATGAGTTTGAAATTAAGTATGAAATTTCATGTAACCGTCGGAGAGAAGAGTGTATTGAAAAAAGTAGAGGTAATTTTCTAGAGAATCGGTAGTTGGGAAAAAAAAGAGTAATCGTTTGTTTCATCATCAAAGTGAATATGTCGGAGGAAACTCGAGCTAGGAATAAAACGTATCGATGTCTCTCGACTAGGTTTTAAACCGCTTATGTTTCGTTCCGACGGCGGATAACGGCTTTTCTTAAGTCGACGCTTTTGTTTCGCCATTCTGTATCAGTTAAACGATGATGTTCCCTCTGAAAAGACTCGCGAAACTTTTGTTCTGGGTATGCATTATATATCGAGTACAACAGACGGAATTAAGTACCGTTAAAATTAAGTATTAAAATCTTTCGCGAGAAAATTGCCCTTTCATTAGAATGATTACATGGTGTACTAAGTAATACATGCATTATTCCATTTAATTCATCCTTTCGTATCTACCTGATATGAAAATGTCCTGAGTTTAAAAAATTGAAAAATAGAGTTCACTTAAGTTCTACATTCAATAAGATAATCAATAATTTCTCTCGATGATCATTTAAGTATTCTAATACTCTGTAATTCATTCCCGAGTCGAAATATTGAACCTATTTTCATGGTATTTACACCTATTTGAACCTCATATGATACTTTTCAATACTAAATCTCCCAATTTAAACCTGTAACTTCTTCTCAGAAAAATGATACTCCTATTTAGCTATCACCAAAACCTTTATCCCCTGAATTGGACCTGTTACTCCTTCTAGGTTAAATAATAATTTTTGTATTTAATATAAATTTAATATCGCATAAAGAACTATCATTTTTTTAAAAATAATTAATTAATAAGGAATGTACACATAAATAAATGTAACTAGTGGATAAATACTTCAAATACAGTGATTTTTTATTTATTCCAGCAATAGTGGTACATTTATAATTGCAAACAAGTAAAAATCCATTATTTTTAGTGATTTTGACTAATTTGTTTTTGAAAACTATGTGTATGTATATAAATAATAATAATAAGAATAATAATAACATTAATAACTGGATAGGATGTAAATCCTCAACGGAGGTTGTAATTGACGTCCTATTTTGCGGCTTCAGATGGCATAAAGGGAAATTTGTGCCACTTTTAGGTGCTAAATAGGATCTTATTTTACGTTGAACTTATTGTTAGACTTATTTTTGTACTTCTAATTCCTAAATGTTGAGTTATAAACGGTTCAAATGAGGTTCAATATTTCCACTCGGGTTTATTCTACCAATAAATACAAATTAATACACATTCAAAGATAGAAATTTAAATATTTGCAAAAAAGAAACAAATAACTTGTCCACTTATCCACATAATGTATCCACGTTATTTCACTTATCCATAATAACATTTCCACGCAGAAATAAATATTTATCACATCAGAATAATTCACTTTCACCATCACCTTCACGAATATAATCTCTACATGGATCTCGAACACGTAAAGTCCACGTCTGACCAGCCTCGGTATATTTTACTGTCAGCAAAAACGCTCTCCTCTCAAATTTTCGAATGAAAGACATTTCGACGAAATTGAGAAGACAAAATTACCGTCGGGAAGAGTTCTAAGGTCGTTTCGTTCCTTTATTTCCCTCTTATTTGTACTTCCTTACCGTACACAATATACTTTCTCATTTTAGTAGCCCCTCCTTACAATTAATTCGCGACAATGCCTCCCCTGTAACTTTAAGTTCCCGAAGTTTCCTCGTTTTCCGACGCTCGTGCAATTCTAGATCGTAAGTATCATTATACCTTTCTTGGACTTACATTGTGGATTCTTTCTGTTTTTTCTAGGGAGCTCGAGGCTGGCATGAAGTGTATCCAGACATACACGGTCGAGTGCATGAAGGAGAAACAAAGGGAGCACTTCAACTTACTTTATATGGGTACCAACAAGGCTATTATGGAACTCTGTCAAGAAGGCCCTTATCAGGACGGTAAGTTGCTTCGCAGAATTCTTATTTATGAATTATCGATTTAAGGGGTGTCTTAAGAAAACCTTAAAGCTTATCTTTTCATCGCTTTATGAGAAAATAGATAACCGGCGGTGTAATTGGTTACCGAATATTTTATTTGTGTTACATCGAGCCTGAAATTGCAAGGAATTCTTAAATTTAAAAATTAAATATACTAAATGAAATTAAAAATTGTAATATAAATACTACGATGCAAACTTGTAACAATCCTACTGTTGTATAGCAAAAGAAAGAAATTATCGAAGTCCTCGAATAACAAGATATCTAAGCCCCATAAATTCGCAAAAATACAATCGCTTAACTCTCTATGGGTCCATGTCACTTTGAAATAAAGCAAGACAAGTCTAAGCTTCTACTCTTCAAAGTCAAATTTGTAACTTTGCTAAATATTGTAAGTTATCGTCAGTATGATGAAATTCTTTACAATTTAATGTTTAAGAATCAGATATAATTTATTACTTAAAATTGTACTTTCATTATTTTCTAATTATTCTATTGTGAAACTGATCTTCGGATACCATGAAAACTTCGGAGTATAGGGGGTGAATAAAAAAACAGAGGAACATTTACGGCAAAGTTGTCAAGCCTCGGTGAGAAAAATCATCACGTTTCTTGTTTTGCATTTAGAATTGCGATAATTGGTCGTTAAACAATGAGTAAAACTGAGAAGATCTTGTGCTGATAATCTCATCAGGAACGAATATCCCTTGTGCTCAGGGTTAGAAGGCAATTGCGCTACCAGAGCCCCCAAGAGATAACCGTTGAAATTTGCAAGATCCTAATTGACTAAACCAATGACGTGCTTATATTAAATGAAGCTCGTTATCGTTGTTGAACGAAACCGTTCCAATTACAAAAGTGAGTACCGTCTGAATGTGGGTTCACGTAAACCGTCGCGTCGTCAGGAGTTAATCCGTATTAAGATTTATGGGGATAGATTGACGGGGAGCGTTGTGAGGTCACGAGGCATCTCGGATCGAATCAATGTGAATGCAGAAACGGCAACAGCCGTGATATTCCTGTAATCTGGAGAGTGGAGAATGCATTATTGAACCGAATGCTTGGTGCAGTTCTCGGTTAGTCTCTGTTCACTGAAGCTATCGATATCTCGAAATCTGTTTGGTCACCTTTGGAAATTGCAAGAACGTGACGCTTATCAGTGCCGAAGATACTCCGATGGTATTTCATGGCATTTCGGAATATTCTGTGACGGGAATAAAATTTATTAAAGGGGAATAGATAATTAATTGTACATTTAGTTGTGTGCATTTAGTGCGTGTAATTTTGAAGTTGCTGTTTCTTGTTTGCATTGGAAGAAGGTGACTGAGTCGTTTCTCTAGGAAAACTAATTTGACGATGAGACTAAATAATTAGAACTACTCGTAAAATTTGTATTTTGTCATATAATTTAAAATGAACGTTTCTTCTTAAATCGTCTTTTGTGGTTGTTCATTTCGTACGGAATTAACCCCTTGCCGTACCATTTCTTTTGTGTTTGAATGTGCAAGAACTCTAAATTGACTGCTTAAATAACAATCTATCTATAATTTCAGATATAGTATATGACTTAACGTAATATTGAATAGCATAGAATTAATTTAATCTTATCGTGGCTCACTGACATTTTTAATATAATAATTTTTGGAGCACTTAAAAATGGACTATTCCA
This sequence comes from Cerceris rybyensis, assembly GCA_910591515.1. NCBI lineage: Eukaryota > Metazoa > Arthropoda > Insecta > Hymenoptera > Crabronidae > Cerceris > Cerceris rybyensis. The sequence continues at coordinate 17,572,439 of OU342790.1, forward strand.
TTTATAGCATCACGAGTTTCACTCGTTATTGCACGGCAAGGGGTTAAATCATTGTATCAATTAATTAAATGGAATACATTGTAGAATATTTTAACAATAAATGTAGAAGAAATTTTTCCCAGTGTCTTGAAAATTTATGAATTGTATATATACGAAATAGAATTATTATTTAATAAATTTATTATCTTCAGAGACAACTTAACTATGCATAAAATAAGAGGTGTTCTCGCAAAGTAGAATTTTGCTAAGAATACAAATATAATTTTGATATTCGTGTACACGATAGAAATCCAAGGATCATACGTTTTCAGTGAACCTTCCAATTCCCTAATCCTCACGGTACTTCCATTATTGAATCGAACGGCCATCCGCCCATGTTCAACACCGTTAGCAGACTATGCCTAGCTGTATCGATATCTCGAAATCGATTACGCGATTAGTGCACCTTAGTTAAGAGCTCTATCAGAGACACGAGTCTCCATAACCTTTCCAATTATCGGTATCGCGTGTTTGAGTTTACCCGGTTATTCGCTCGAAAGGGTGGCCTTAAAATCAGTCCCGCAGGTCGTTCGGAGTTAATTCTTTAATTTTTAATTGCTCCTCGACGTGAATCGAGCAAATATCGAATGTCGATCGGTGGAGTAGCGAGGGAGATGAGGATTTAAAACTCGTTACGGGGTTCGATACTTTTCAACGCTGTCGAAGCTCAACGCTGGTAATCAAGCCCGTTTTCGTTTTAAGTTGGAATCCAGTCGATGCGACAGATTGAAAACGATCGAAGGGACTGTTAAAAATACGGCAACATCGAAAGTTTCGTTTGAGACCTCCAAAATAATATCATACTGCCGCGTTTATATTTTTAACAAAATTTTATGGTTTACAGTGTTTTTCCTGTCTTTGCAATGTTAGCCAATTTGAAAGAGTGTAACTTTAACACTTGATCTACGACGAACGTTAAATTGACGTATTACTTCACTTTTAGAAATTGTTTCTAAAGTTATAGAAACACGGTACACCAAATACTTCACATGTTCCTTATAATGTACAAATTACTTGCTTGATCATTTTCTTTGTCGGCTGATCTCTGTTTTTTAACACGTTGACTGCCGTGGGGGTCACCGGTGACCGGCGCTATTGAATTCAATGAAATTTCATATGACTCTGAAATTGTAATATTTCCGAATTTTCTAACACATTCAATATTTAACCCTTTGAGGACGATGGGCGAATATATCCGCCCTGAGAAAAAAATTGGTTATAGTTTGTCGGTGCATATATAAATGGTTAGAGTTGAAAAATTAAAATATAATCGTAGAAATATTATTTTACAAAGAGTAAATTTCAACTTGTATACATTAACAGACTGTCTTTCCGATGAAAAAGTGTTTTTTCAACGTTAAATAATTGATTGTTTCTCGATATTCAAAAATGGCTCCGTCCGCAAAGGGTTAAATACTAGCTTTCTCCAGATACAACCCTGCTGAACATATATCTATTTGTGTTTTTAAAGTTTCTGCTTTACAAAGATAGGATTTTAATAGAAAAACTGTCACTTCAGTAGAAATGATAAAACAAGTGAAATATCGGCGGCATTCAATGTGTTCAAATACTTTTATGATATATTTAAGTCGCAGATTAAACGTCCGTAAATCTAGTGTTGATTAGACGTTTCATGTTTTCCGTAATATTTAAAATTGAATATTTTATACTGCGAATTATGATTCCTTGAAGTTTGAAAAATTATTAAAAAGTTTACTAGAAAACGTTCTGAGAGTTCTTATATGATTTCTCTTTATCTCGATATTTTACTCATAAATACGTTGAAGAAAAGTACAGTGGAGGTTTTAGGTTCACTCGTATATGAACAATCTTCCAAACTATAATCGCTCGTCTTTTTCTGCTTTCAGAGTTCCTGAAGCATGCACCGTGTATGCAGAAAGTGCAATCCAAATACGAGCTTTGCTCGAAGAAATATCAGAGTGTCACCCAGGAGATCGAAAGAGGAAATCGCAGCGCGAGTCACAAAGGATCCCTCAAGTCTGTTTGCTGGTGAGTGAGAATCACTGTACCTCAAGGGAATTCTCTTAGATCACCCATGAACGTTTTTGGGGAGGAATCGAGAAATTTAAATTGTCGAGGGTTACTCCTCGAAACACGCTCTGTTTTTCTCCTCCATCCACCCTTTCTCTCTTTTTTCCACTTGAGGTCGAAAGATCGTGATGAAACTTCCATCTTGAATGCCAAATTCCAAGGCTTACCATCTATTCACGTCCCCAGTGAAATTCTCTGACGTAAGAATTAGGAATCAAGTTTTTATTTTTACTTTCCCGTCTTTTACAATCCCATTTCTCGCACGTGATCTTTACGTTGGACCATCCATCGATCTTGCAAAGTGTCTGGTGGTTTTTTTTAATTCTTTGAAATAATTCATTAACGCTACAACTACCAATGTTATATATACTAAAATTTAGATACTTAACCCTTAAATGCGCGATTTTGTTTTCTTAATCAGAAAAAATGTTTTTAATATCCATATATAGTTTAGATTATAGGAAAAATATTAAAAAAATTCTTTTGAATGAAATCAGCTTCTAAATTACCTGAAAATCCTTTGTTGCATTTATGCAACACTGCGCGTTCCTAGGTAAGCAGATGTATGGGGAATTATTGACTCATATAAATAGAATAAAAAAATATTTTAGTACTTAATTATAGTTCTATTTATTATGATAGTTATAAAAACAGTTATTTTCTCTATTATAACAAAGACCGAGGAAAATTATTCCAATATCACTTTTTTCCGCGCCGATGAAAACCCACTAAAACTGACAAATAATTAAAACATTTGAAAGTTGGTGCCATTGCACCTGTCAAAAATTTACAAAGTACACTATAGTCTATGACAAAGTTAGTTCAGAAACCGTAATCCGTTCAAATTTGTTTTTTATTCTCATAGAATTAGTATGTTGCAGAAATGCAATTCCGCGAATTTAAGGGTTAACTTCTTAGCCTACCAACAACATATGACATACGTGGTATGGTAAATGGAATGTAAAATTTTCAAATTTCGTAAATTCGATGAAATTGGGAATATCAATGGAGACTGAAATTATGAAATGACTTCTATAATATTGATATTACGTTAAATTCCATGATATATTAAGTATTACTAACCAATTTTTATTTTAGCAATATAATTCTGTATCATTGCGAAGGTAGTCGCAAAAGAAGTCGTACGACAAGGGGTTAATAACTACTGTAGAAAAAGAGAAATAAAAAGGTGGAAAAAATGATTAATCAATTAATTTAGGTTTTATAAGGTAGAAATGGAATATTTATTTCACGGCTAGTCGACCAATTTAAACAAATTTTAGAAAAAATTAGGAACCGGTCTGTTGGTCGTCTTAGTAGATTTAGTGTTAAACCCTTGCTCTGTAATGTTCCCTTATCTCCTTGATAAGAATGAGATATCGAAGGAATTTGATATTTTAAAAATTGTCAAATTGAAAACTTTGATATCAAGGTATAGCATTAGAGAATTTTCATTCAGTCAATCTTACTTGAAGGTGAATCCAGTAGAAATTGATTGGGAAACTTATACCACGGCAACTCAATACATTGGACCATTCATTTGCAAAAGATATCGTATTTCTAATCGAATAACTTTTCGAATTTTCAATCATTTTTCCAGAATGTACAACGAGGATATCGTATTACCCGAATATGTACAATATGCCAATAAAAAAAATTTGCTAACCTTTCCCGAATTTTGCGGCAGGCTTTTTTCGCAAATTTCCATCGATCCAGAGGTGTAGAACAACCCCTGAAAGCCATGACAAATATTTTTGAAACACCCTGTACCATCAAGGATGTATTTATTCTTGCAGATCTGACGATATTTAATTACGTTTGCGTATGCAATTAAAGTGTGCACTTTTTACATACTAAGGTACATGGATAGTTGTTCGCTTGACACGTAAATTTTGTAAAGGACCTTGACATTTTATCGTCTCGAGTGCATCCGCCGTTGATTTCCATGCGTGACAAACACTTTTTTTCACTTAGAAATGTATTCCTGTTCTCCCTACTTTCTCTGCGAGGCTCTGTACGAATGCATTTTTAAAACTCTATTTCCCCTGGTACAAACGAAGTTCAGAGACAATTCGAATCGTGAAAACTGTTGCTAAGAATTTTTCTAAATTTTACTCTGTTAATTCCAACAATGTTAGTACCGTCAGGTGTATTTTGCCAATTTTAATATTCCTATCGAATTAAAAATTTACCTTTTGAAGTCATGAGGTATATGAAGAAATTTATGAATCTATTATTTGAATGTTGAGAAAATTTCACAAAATTTAGCATCCCTGATTACCAGACACCCCATTGTGTTTAGCTTGTCATTTATTTTAAAATGTGTTGATTTCGACGTCTTGGATGAGATTAATGTTTTGGGGTATGCCCAATATTCAAGAGACAATAAGTAATTGTATTTTTTAATTATAGCACATGGCAGTATCGTTGCTTCTTGATCTATTTCAGTACAGGCTGCTTAGAACATTGTGGATTGAAAAAATGTTGAGAATCAACTTTACATAGAACCGCAACAGCCAAAAAAAGAAATCCATTAATATAGAGAAAATAAAGAGAAAGACTGTCGCCATATTGTATTAAACGTGTGAATTAATGAATGACATATTGTATTGTTTTAATTTCATTGTATTTTTGTAACTTAAGATTTCAAAATTGTTTAATTTGAAAGGTTTGGTGTTAATATTTGTAACATTACCCATATTACAAAGTTAGTTTATCGACGCCTTTCTTTACTCGTTAGGTCAAAAGTTCCTCTAACGATTACCTCCCTGTGTTCCGTAATATTACTCGATAATTACTGTCGACGAGACAAGCAGATTAAAAGTTTCTTTGGACACCAAAAGGGGTATAATTATTCAACGTAGTACGATGTGAACGTTGCGCCATCACAGTCATTCCTATTTCGTGTATATTTTTAAATTCCTTTTTTGTTCGATATTTCTATGATTTACACGCGATAGTCCGTAGTCCGTTTTTTTTCCCCTCCAATTTTTCACGAATACCTCGTAAAAAGAAATCTCTGCAAAATATTCGCGCGTGTGACGTGTTTTAGGGAAACTGATGAAAAAATTTTCGCGAATAGTGTCCTTTTTTAAAAAAAATTCACGGTTTATACCTCGAAATTTTGATTTACGTTTTGTTTTCTCGTTTCTTTTTTTTTCACGGGCGTTATAAAAATACAGAGCAGAGAAACTGAAACTGCGAGGTCCTTTGTGCGGCAATTTCCCGCGTCTGAAATGCCGAAAGAATTTTATCAAAGCCGTGCCACTGTAAGAGAAGGGAGCACGACCTAACGTAATTTCGAAATAATCTTTATGAAATTGTGTCACAGCATTCACTGCCACATTTTTACGCTTGCTCTACGCGTTATCTTGTAAAACATTACTTATATTACAAAAATGCGAGCTCTTTTATAAGCCCGTCCGCACAAGGAAGATATTTTCTTTCCTCTTGTCCTACCCCCACCCTTTTTTCCCCATAGAATTCCAAGTGGAGTCTCACCGTGCTCTTTGGCTTTCAAAAGAATAATTTAATTCTTCGTACATCCCGTACGAGATGAAACTACAAACCTGAATACCTTGGATGTAGGAAGCAATTATAATTTAATTAGACATTTCACGCTCTTTACCCCAATGCACACTCACCCCTCAAATTATACCGGACTTAATTGATCAATGGATCCTATCAAATGAATTTCCTCGTGAATACAAAAAAAAGTGATATAGGAAAAAGAGAAAAACGTTTTTTCACAGCGTTTACAAGCGTTATGTAATGTGTATGACTATTTCATCGAGAGAAAGAAGACCATCAAGAAATTAAATTTACGTGATAGTTCAGAGTCCGAGAGGAGTAACATACTCTTGTGTGGAGAGTGAGAAAGAGAGAGAGAGTCAAAACCCTTTCTTTTTCTACGTTCGATTTCTCTCTTCGTTTCATTCTTTGTCTCGTTCTCTCTTTTGGCGTTGAGCCTCCTTCTTTCTCCCGGATGATGCACAATTTCAAAAGCTGCAACAGACCGTGGCAGAGATAGGCTAATGACATTACGCCCTATGTACGGCCATCAGTGTGGAACCTCCGCATCCTCCCTTTTCGTGTTTACGAGTTCATCAGAAATAGTGCCGGTAGAAAAAAAAGTATAAGAGTGAAAGAGAGACAGACAAAAAAAAGGGGGAAGAAGGAGAGACGAACCCTTACGCTCTTGCTTTCGTAACATCAACGAGCTTTCATTGAGTAGCACTTTTTAAATTAATGAAACACCTTTCGATCAATTTCCTGCCTTTTTCACGGAGCCCTTCAACTCCTTTAATCGTCATACCGAAAGGTCGGTTTTTCATGGCAGGAGTGGGTTAACTTTTTGCTTTTCGGCAGCTTTTACTTTAATATTGATGGCGAAATTATGAAATAATTTCGAGTGGTTATACTTTTGAAAGGGTGTGTATTTAATTCTGCTAGGTGTTGAGCATTTTCGTTGTTTCTAGAAATATGTCTACGGTTATAGGTAGAAATTCTTCTCTTTTTTTGTTTATTGCCGAGTAAATGGAGACAATAAATTAAATCAGTTGGAATACGTCGTTGGCGATTTCGTGTTGATTTCAGCGACAGATGTGTAGTTTGTTTCGTTGGTCTTGCCTTTGTCGAATGATAAATCTGGGAATTTCGACGTGAAATTCTTGCCCGACGAAATTACGGGTATTTCGCTTTCAATATAATTTATTGCACGGACATTTTGCGCGCGATGGAACAGCTTTTAAATCAGCCATTGTTATTGCTCTGTGAAGGATTATACTCGTGTTTAAATATTATGAAAAATTGTAAAAATTGGTAAAAGAAATAAGGAAAACAATTCTTGCTAATTGTATATAAATAAGATTCACGGTGGAAACTTATCTCGTAAAATCGTGATTGTCTTTTTCAGGTTGTAATAAAAAGCAAACTTTTTTATATTAATTTTCAAAATATTACATATCAATCGTGAAACATTAATATTGAAAGATAATTATTTAATGTGATACTGGTCTTTAGATATTTATTTCTTCTTCGCGACTTTATTTTTGCAATTTTACTCATTTCTCCTATACATTTTTTAAGGCTGTAGTATTAAAGATGATATTAAAAGAATTACATCGATAATGGCAACAAATCCATTATAATGGATAAAATTCCGAATAGGCTTTTATAAGAGGAATATTTTACCATTTATGATTCCTTTTTAAATCATAAAGTTCATTTACTAATTTATCTTTCCATTGAAATTTCCGTATGAATTTCAAAAGAAACGCTTTATTCTATAAAAATGCGCTATTACTTCGTGAAAAGGGATTTTATTACATTATTTTTAACGAACAGCAAGAAGAAGAATTCTTTCTCATTTTCTTTCATAATGACATATCTCCTACGTAAATGTAGAATGAACAATTCACTTCTGAACATTTTTCAACCTAACAAAGAACCATAAAGTTTTCAACGTATGTCTACTACAAAAGTAGGCTTCTTTAAAGGAAATTCGTAAGTCGACTTATCACCAAGAGAAATTCTATTATATAAAATAGAAAAATTTATTTTCTTTCTGTTTTTATCATGTGCTTTTTTTCTATGTTGAATACTCTCATTCGTAGCTTCGAAAATGATCAACATCTAAGAATAATTAACCCCTTGAAAATTGTCAACTTTTCTAAAATCTATTAAACTGAAAATATTAATGAGACGCAATAATATTATTTCTATAATATTTACCCTTTGCGGACTAGCGACGCATATATGCGGCCGGAGAAAAAATGTAATTATAGTTTATCGCCATATGTATATGTCGTAGACAGATCATGAAATTAGACAGTTCATGAACTGTCTAGACATTTCGCGAAGTGCAGACAGATCGTGAATCGGTCCCGCAGTTACACGAAGTGCCTAAAATTTCTAGGCATTTCATGAAATGCACTTGGGCCTTAGACAGATTGTGTAATGCTTCAGAATTTCATGAAATGTCTAAGTCATTAAGACAGTTCATGAAATGTCTAACAGGTATTTTGCCGATCGTGTAATCGCCTAGGAGCAGTGAATGTGGATTAAAATAATTGAAAATGAGACAACATTTTAGAGTGTATTATAATAGCTAAACAAAAATTTTATTTATTGGTACATAGTAAGCTACCGTGACATCTGCTATTACATAAAACATTTGCTTTTTTACAAGCACATCTTTTGGTTGTGCATTGCACATCAGAAGCTCTGCACGAGCATTGAAAATATCCCTGCCCACCAGTACAATTTTTAACAGCTTCTCTGAGGGATAACATTTTATTAAAATCAATTTCGTCGCGTGTAAAAAAGTCAGACCCAGCCAGAACGAGATTTTCCGGCCGAAACCACCCTTTTATGACACCGGCTTTTACAGCTACTTGATTTACTTCTTCCTTTTGATCAGTGATGACACATATAATATTCTGAGGATCACTTGGGCCGCGATCAACTTTCGGTACAGCAAGAAGGACGCAATCACCAATTTTAAAAGTAGGGAGCTTAAGTTTAGTGGAGGATAACATTTTTTCTGCTGCTACTACCATTTTCTGTCTGGAGTCAGTTCTTTCATTTTGTATTTTAGCCTCTTTGTCACATAGGAGACATAAGTTACTTTTTACTGCGTTTCTTGAACCAAAAATACTGTTACACCTACAACATCGATGCTCAAAGGTAGCCGTCTTACAAGACGACTCTTCCCGTGGATCACAATCATTGTTCTTGTCATCATAATTATCCTTGTCACAAAACAAGTTATCTTTATTGTTGCCACTTAATAAATTTTCCATATCTTCTTCCGTTTCTACGTCACGAATTATTGATAGTGGAATGTTTGCACTGGCAAGTCCAAGTTTTGGATCACATCCGAAAAGTGCTTTATATGGAGAACGGCCGATAATTCGGTGGTGAGAACTATTTTTTTGCCACTGAACAAATTGTAAACCAACAGACCAACGTTTACTACCTGTATCAGCCATCCAAGCACGAAGCATGTTCTCAATATCTTGATTGGACCTCTCAATACTACCTTGGCTTTGAGGGTGCCTCGGTCGTCCATGAACAATCTTAGATTCAGGCCACATTTTATGTAAATCTTCAATAATACTATTTACAAATTCTCGACCGTTATCACTCTGTAGTATTTTTGGAGCACCGAATAAAAGAAAGATAGATAACAATTCTGACGCAATTTCTTGGGCTCGTTTAGAAGTTAACGGACGAAGAATTACAAATTTAGTTGAATGATCTTGGTAATTTAATATCCATTTGTACTTCCCGTCTTGGAGAGATTGGAAATCTATTAAATCGATCTGCCCACGTTCACAAAAATCACTTGACAGTATAGGCTTCACAACCAATTTCTTCGGTAAATTCTTCTTTTCATTGCAAGTTTTACAGCCTGTCAGAAATATTTCAATGGGTGGGCGAGGAACTTGAAATTTATCAGCAAAAGCGCATTCAATCTTGCATCGTCCACCATGACCAGTCTTACTCACATGATAATTCAAAATTTTGTCAAACAAGTCTTCATAGGGTACTATAAATTGTATAATAGCTGCATCTGAATTTTTTTTAATCAAATATGACTGATCGTAAACACTCATGACGTCATATTTACTGAGCAAATTATACTCTCGTCTTGTTTTCGTTACTCTGAAAGTACGTTAAAATTAAAGTTAACATTGAAGCACATATTAATTTTAAATGACATTATTGACGTAAATAATTTTACTTACGATTTATTTTTTGCGATCATTATTTCAGCGATCATTGTCTCAATCTCCTTTTTACTAAAAGGTTTTTTAGATGGTTTATTAGTGTAATAACTGTCCAATTTTAAATAAAAATCTTCTTTATGGTTGTAGCTAGAATTATTGCACTCACTGTCACTCATTATGAATAATTATTCTGATGTCTATTAAAGTAGTTAAAAAATATAATACAGTAGTTTACGGAATTGGCTGATGTCTGTTTAATTGTAGTAGTCTTACAAGATTGTCGTCCGATCACACCGCGAGATCCCGAACCGCCTAGCTTTTGTTTCGGTTGCTACGGGACGAGAGCATGGCGAGGGAGAGGCAGTGTTGCTTGGACCGACATGCCAGAGCGAGGCCACTTGTTTCGATTCATTGTAATTTTATGTCATACGTTTATGTTATGTTTTAAGTTTATGTTATGTTAATAAGGTTATTGTTTTGTCAAAAGCGTTAAATAAAGAGTATTAGATAGCTTACAAATAAATGTAACTAGTATTTAAAAGATATTTATGTGGTTTACAAATATTTCACGATCGGCAAAATACCGGTTAGACATTTCATGAACTGTCTTAATGACTTAGACATTTCATGAAATTCTGAAGCATTACACAATCTGTCTAAGGCCCAAGTGCATTTCATGTAATGCCTAGAAATTTTAGGCACTTCGTGTAACTACGTGACCGATTCACGATCTGTCTGCAGTTCGCGAAATGTCTAGACAGTTCATGAACTGTCTAATTTCATGATCTGTCTACGACATATATACGGTTAAAATTGAAAAATTGAAATACAATCGGTGAAATAGGATTCAAAGTGGAGTAATTTATAATTTACATACATTAACTATCCAAAGTTCTGATAAAAAAGTGTTTTTTTACTGTCAAATAAATGATTATCTGTCAGTATTCAAAAATGTCTTCGTCCGCAAAAGGTTAATATTACGTTAAATTCTACGATATATCAAAAACTATTGATTAATTCTTATTTTACTAATTAAATTCTGAACTATAGGGGAGGCAGTGACAAAACAAATCGTAGGGCAAGGGGTTAATGAAATTCGAGACTACGTGTCGAGAGATATTTAGTTCAAAGAAGAGCTCGCGTTACGATGATCGGAATTTCTTTAGGAAGTTTTGAATATGTCTGTTACAGTGCTTTTAAGGAGTACCTGGATTGTTCGCATCATACGGTTCGCAGGGAGTGCGGCGATGACACGGCTCAATTTACAAAGGAGTTCCTTGACAGAATGTCGAGTTCACTGTTGAAGGTAAATATTTGTCGCTGTTATGTAACTGAAGAGAAAGCTTACAGCAGCAGAATTTGCGAAAAAAAATTGTGATATTCTTAATGTCCGTTTTATTACGATCATATATTTCTCTAATTATAAAAATCAGCATGCTATATATTTTATGATCTTCAATGGACATAAGTTGTTTCTGGCCCCTTTATTATAAATCTTACAAAATTGTCAAAATTAAACCGGGTCAACAGAAATATAAACACAGCAAACTCGACTAAATCGATACGACTCATGTTTCAATGTCCCAAATTTCCGTTCCAACTTGTCATTCAATTCAAACGACAACCTATCGTTCAACATTCTTAACCTTTTTCTCTTATAACAGATTTTAAAAACACTTGCGATCTAAACAAAGATCCTACGATATGAAGAATCCAAAATTAAACTAGAAAAATTACAATTAAGATAATACATCCCAATCTAATCCGCAATTCACAATAAAATCATATCTCCTCACATATTTCATATTCTATTATCAAAATTCTGGTATAAAATACAAAAAAAAAGATCATTTATGGCCTCGATAGGAAAATCGACTATCTCAGCATCTAATCGAGAGTAATCAGAAAAATCTGCACAGAGTATAGCCCAACAACTGAAAGATGTTTAGAGACAGACGACCCCTCTCATTTTCAAGCGTCTATTCGCGCCATTTCATTTTGGAAATTTCCAAACCCAATCCGCTGAATGAAACACTCCACACAGTCGTTTACTTTTGAAGGCTGAGTTTGTTGACTCCAAAAACGAAATTGCGATGATAGGTAGTTGAAAACGAGAAGTTCCACCGTGTCCGAGCCATCTTTCAGTTGTTGGACTATATCTCACATAATGGGTTAACCCATTAAGGCCCAAAGTTGCGTTAACGCAACATTTCACTTCTAATTTTTTTCAGGGAAACGGATTAATTTAATTTATATTTTAACCTATGTCATAGTAAAAGAACATACTAAAGGCTTAATGTATGCACTATAAGATACCACGTAAGCCCAAAGTTGCGTTAACGCAACTTTATGTAACCCAAAAACTAGTTATTTTCTTTCTTCATTTTAATGCTTGGTCCTTAATGGGTTAACCGTGCATTTCACGTTTTTGTTTCAGATGCCCTGTGCACCTTTCACCGACGAGGAATGCGCGATCGGCAGCAGTGCCGTTAGCGTCTTCAGGATCGAAGTCCTAGTGCCGATTGTCCTGGTCCTCCTCGGAAGGTACTTCACGTAAGTGGTTAGGCGCCACTCGTAGCCGGAAAAAAAGGACGATTTCCGTGCACCACGAGCGCCGTGCTGAAACCGGGGCCCTCTGTTCGTTCTCCGCTTCAGATACGCCAAGAGTATTTTTTTATTTTCGAAGAACCCGAGAAAAAACCGAGGAGAAGGTACGCAGACGGTATACACAGATCTAGAGAGAAAAAAAAAGAAACCCGGCATATACGTACACGCATAGAAGTATACACGCGGAGAGACATAAATACAGAGAGAGAGGAAGAAAGGATGAGGAGTGGAAAATGAAAAAGAAAAACGAGGAGAGAAGCGAGATTAAAGCGTAGAGAAAGGAATGGAAGAGAAAGGTGGCAAGGATGATCAAAGCGAGTCCGACAGGAAGAAAGAGAACTTTATCCTCTCAGCACGTTCTCTCTGTGTACAAAGTTTCTCTGCGCCATGAAAAGTGCTTTTCTTTGACACGAAAATCGAGCAGCGTAAAAACAGGAGCCAGCCAGTTTCGAGTATCCTAATGAAGTTGATTAGCTGTTCAAGAATGTTTCTCTGCAGCTGGTTCAATTATTCAACTGTGCGTTTGGAAATCGGTTGGCATTCCTCGTTCTCCAGATCAACGATGGAATATTATTTACTTGTTCGTCAACGGACGAGGATGATGGTATCGATGATCATGAGTTCTTGCGAAGAAACCAGCTGCAAAACCGATTACCACATTGATGCTTCTATGATCCAAGTATGCTCGCGTCGTGCATTGATTTTAGTTTTATTCGCGCGTATTATTCTCGTCAAGGTGAAGACGAGCAAGGAGAAAAATTATACGTTTCTCCTGATATATCCAGCAGCTTTAATCGTTCAACTGGAAGCTTCCTCGATGCGACGATTTTAAAGCGGATCAATTGCAAGACTACGGTCGGTACGTTAAAAGTAAGTCATCCTCGTTGAACATGTCCTACATCGAAGATCGATAATGGCATTACAGCTCAGGATAGATAAGCTCCTTTGCTTTCGTATCTTCGTCATACTACGTAATCGCAACGTGTAGCATCTTTTGGAAAGAAATCGAAGAAGAGAAACGCTTACGAAGAATCGAAAGCGAGGAAGGAAAAAAAAGAACACCATGTCCGTACAACACGTACCGTTTCTACTTGAGGACCGGGACTTACGAAGAAAAGTCCCAGATGTTCATCGAACGGAAAACCCGGGCCTCAGGATATTCCATGGTGAAGAAAAGAGATTTCGCCGAGACGGATATTAAAAGTAGTTTTATCGATTGAGAAAATGGCATCGAAATTAAGATAGAACAGATTGGAAGACGCTCAGTGACACCGTAACGCCATGGACAAAGTCGCGCAAGAAGAGGAATCGTTTCCTTGGCGAACGGGCGAAGCGAAGTTTAATGGGAACAAGAACTACGGTTCTGTCGATTGAAATCGATTCCAGGGTAAGATACTGTTAACGCAATCTGGCCATCGAGAGTTCGGTGAACGTGTCTCTCCTTTCGAATTACGGACTTGAAAGTCGAACTTCTCAAAGTGTCTCGAAACGATGCTCTTCTATGGATTTCAATTGTTTGTACGACTTCTCGGACGGGAAGGCTGTTGTGTCCATGAAGCGAGAAACTGAGAAGAGAAATACCTAACCTGCCTTTATTCCGAAATAGCTTTCTGTCTGCTGTTTAAATCCATCCTACGAATATAAACGAGATAATGATCGTTGAAGGAGAAGAAGCCACGGAAGATAAATGGGAAGCTGAGGATAGTTCGGATAGCAGAAACGGAGATGTTAAATATTTTCCTCATCTCCGGGAATGGAGATTCTCCATGAAGGACGTTCCGAAAACTAGAACGACCAAGGGGGATGAGAGAAATATTCAACGCTGGGTTGAAAAGGGGTGGAGGGTGGAGAGAAATGAGAAAGTAGAAGCTTCTGTCGTGGAACAAGAACTACTTCGTTCTTCGAGCGAATTCATTTTCAATTGCGACAACCTGGCAATATTGAGAGGCGAAGTTTTCACGGGGAAAAGGGAAAACCATCGCCAGGACGCATTACGATGTACAAAAAGTGTTGACGTAACGAATATCTCTTTGTCGTTGGTGAGAAACTGACGTTCCAAGGAGCGCGTTTCTTCTTGTGCTCTCTTTTTCATTCTCATGGTATATTGAGAGAAAAGCGGAGGAAGTAAAATTCAGCAAACACGTAGAAGAAGATAGAACGTAATTCGCGAAGGTATGGGTTTTCTTTCGAAGCCCTCGAAGGAAGAAATGCTAGGATGTTTTGAATGCAAGAAACTCGACTGCTCGAAGGGGCAAGTTGTTGTGAAAGGGCGGGAAATAAATTGGAGAGAAATGTACGACAGAAAGGTGAGAAAAACAGGGAGGATATTTTACACTAATAATTGTCATTATGGTGTTTAAATGAGAAATGAGAAATGTTTGATGAAGACGTTGAACTTCATTTTGAATCTTCTGGATCCTTCTGAATCTGACGAAATGGCAATTTTTCAATATCATGATTCAAAAGTGATAAGAAGCTGCTTAAGAATCTCATGAAGAGAGAAATATATTCTAATTCTATTTGTATTTAATTCGCACTGCCGAAAAACTTGAACTTCCATGAATCTCCAATACGAAGCGCTGTATTTCGATGAATCGAACTTTTCTTTGTTCATAGTCGCTTCAAATGGAAAAGTTATGTTCGTCTTCCAGTAATAAAATTCATGTGCACCATCTCTGGGCATAAGTTCCTAAAACATCTTCACCGCCATTTGTCGAGTCACTTTCCACGTAATACATGCAGCAACTAAAACTTTCAAAGTGAAAATACATATTTTCCTTCGACGGCAAAAAAGAAGGCAACGTGAAAGACAGAAATGAAAGATCCAAGGGAAGAAAAGCGTAGAGAAGAATCGTCGAAAAAAAAGTGAAATTCTCTATCTTTCTTCTTTCTTTGAAATTTTTCATTTCATTCAAAAGTAACATCTTACCGTACGAAAAACGACGTTTACTTTATTTCTATGGCGAACTATGAATATATGAGGTAAAAAAAAAAGCGGACTACGCATTCTATGGAATATCACAATAGAAGAAATTCAGTGGCAGAAAGTTGGTCGATATTATCTCATTTACGAAACGTCGAACAAAGTGAAACCAGCGGAACGATGATGCCCGACCTGGTCGATTTCCTCTCCACTTTATCGAAAGGTGAAGGAGCATCGAGAAAAACATGTATAGTAAGTGAACCGGAAAAGACAAGCAAGAAGCAGCGTTTCCACGAAGAAAGAAACATACCCTGTGCACCACCGTAGACTTGGATATTCTGGAAACTCCCTCGTTCTGTCCTTAACACGTTCGCAGATGGTCTAAATTCACGTATAATCACCCTCCATAAATGCAATTTCAATGTTTAATTTAACACAAAAAATAGTACAGTTCTGAAAATATTAAGAATAAGAAAGGAGACGAACGTACTGTAAGAATACAATTACCTAACTTCAAGGAACAACTTAGAAGAAATTTCCTGTGAAAGGCATGGGTTATCCAGTGCAACATTTGCTCCCATATTCTACTGTTTTCATTCACCACCATTGACAAATAACGAGGAATAATTCTCATTTGGTTTTTGATTATTTATGTAGAATAGCATAAATTTCTGGATAAGAGCAAATCTGCGGACAGTGTATGGAAAAGAGATCACACCGGGGAAGAGGAAAGAGGATAACAAAAGGAAAAGGCTCAAAGACGATTACCGTGGAAGAAAAGGAGAGAAAGATAAAGGAAGAGAAAACAAGAGAGAAAGAGAAATGTAATTCCTTTGAAGATACTCGAGTAAACTTTTGGTAGTTTCTACAGTTTGTTTTTACCTCTTGAGAACACCGAGGAGAACAGACGAAAACAATGCATCGGAAGAATGACGGAGAGAGGAAAAAGTAGATCGAAGAGAATCCTCTAGGAAAGAAGATTGTTCAAAAGTTGTTTTGAAGGCAGTTTGATACCTCCTCGCTGTTTCACGGAGAGAAATGGATAGGGTATACAAGACGAACGACAAAAGTAAAGAGAAATAGAAGACAGTAAATCGAGAGGGAGGAAATGAGAGAGGGCAATTACGGAAGCGGTCTTATTTTGCGCCAACTTTTCAAACCACAATATTTTCTCAACGGCAGAAAGAATTTCTCGAGATATTGCGGCTGAGTGGATGACTATGACGAAAAGAGTTGAAAAGCAGCATGAATATATCCATCTTCACAGTAAAAACGCGTCTTTTTCGATTCTACTTCTTCCTTGGATACTTTCTCTAAATAGAGAATCCGATTATCATGAAAGAAACGGAAAAATTCCTTTCTTCAAAACTGTTTAGAAGACTGCTTAACGTTACTTCGGTCACTTGTTCGCTTTATTTCGAAGAACTTTATGGAATACTTCGTGAGCAAAAGGCGTATAAAGTAAAGACACATGAAGAAAGAAAAGAATTTTCGGAAGTATTTACTTCGATGCCGCTCACGTTTTCCTCTCACAAGAGAGCAGACGAGGAATGTACAAAGAAGAGTATCGCTCGGATTGAAAGAGAAGAAGCATTAAAAGATACAGTTTTTGGAACCGATAGAAACTGGAAAAGGTATCGTTTCTTCAGATATCTCTGGTCAAGGATTATTCGCGTGGAAAACTGATAACTAAAGCATCCAGAGAGAAAACCGTAGGAGATAGAGAAGCTAGGGAAGGTGGTAAATGGTTCCCAAAGGCAAGTAGTATCAGCTGGTCCAAGCGATGGCTGATTTTCGTGCACGTACCGTTTCTACTTTAGCTCGAAACGCGTTCTAAATAGCAAAAGCTTCGCGGATAGAGAAAAATCACTTTCGTCGCTGGTTGCACGATACACGTGCTACATCCACGGTAAAATCACAGTCGGAAGAGGATTCTGCTCTTCCCGTACGTGCCGTTTCTATCTTAACCAGATACATACATACGCGGCAACGAGAAACGTTCTCTCTATACCAAAGAGAAACGATTTCTTTACCCGAATGACAGTCGCGCAACGATCGGACTGACTGTTTATTTCATTCGGCACGTTGCTTCCAATCGCGGTCGTTCCGTTCGACTTGTACTTTTCCGTCTTTCACAGACTCTTCCATCGATACGTGATACCGCGTATTTTGTAAATACCTTTCTCACGGTTAACGCGCAAATATTTCTTCCACACATCAGATTCACTTTGACATTTAACGTTTCATCTTTTGCCTTACGAATTCAGGATTCGACAGTTCCATTAACACTAGAACGACGAAGCAAGTCAAAATGACTTGTTCACATTTTTTTCAAAAAATTCCCTAAGTTTGCAGGAGAGTCCTAGACTAGAAATTCTAACAATAAGTTGATCTTATAAAACACATTTTCCTTGATTCCTCTTCTCTCAAAGTTCTTATTTAATATATTTAAATGTAATAAATTTAACGTCAGTCGTTCTAGTGTTAAATCCGTTCAAAAGTTGATACTCTTTCATAAGATAATTTGTAGGGATTATTTTGAAAAATAGAAATATCAATTTTTTCAAAGTACAACATAGTTTAATTGATATTACCGAGTAGTAAATTAATACAAGAGAATTATGGTTAAAATTAATGGAAAATATTTGGTAAATAATTTATGTTTCTTTGAGATAGTAGAAATATTTGTTACGGTTAAATTCGACTTGGACGAATTCTCGTTCGATAGAACAGTAAATCCGATGTACCCGAGAGGATTCGTGGCAAAACAAATCGAGAATCGAGCGTTAAGTCGAATGTACTTACCGTGCACGACGGACATCGCGTTGAACGTAAAACTGTCGATTCTGGCAGCATAGTATTCTGTCAATTGCACTTCTAGACTCTCTCAGCGGGTGCGGAGAGAGAGTTTAGTTCAGGTTGTAAGCGGATACTCCCTCCTCGAGCTTCGATTGCTTATACAGTCACTCGAAGATACGGGGTTGAAGAGAAAACGAGGAATCCGAGGCGTTAATGGACTGGCTGCACATGACTGCAGCCATTTCTTTACTTTATTTCACTGTTGAATCATTGTAAAAGGTTCTTTAAAAAATCATGGGAAAGAGACCTCTCTGTAAAAAAGAGGTAAAAATTGGAAATATCTCCTTCGTCTTTTGACTCTATTTTCATTGATTTTGCACGATGTGTTTTGCTTTTTGTTTGATAGAGAAAGATTTAATTGTAGCTTGATTTGTAGCATTTATTTAATCGACGGTATTATTTGATTGTAATTGTAGATGTGGCAGGGTTATAGAATCCGGTATAATTTCGAATTTACCAGGCATCAAAGAAAGATATTATTATGGATTATCGGATTTCAGTATTTAGTATAATTGCATATTAAATGTTGAATAATAACATCCAAAAAGTTGAAAGAATTTTTCGTAATATTCAAATTTGTGTTGTTGCACACCGATGTAAAAATGAAAGGGTATATTGATTGGAATTTTAAGTGGATACAGTAATACCAGACAACGAATATCACAATTCTCGCAAATTTCAGGAACATTTCGAATTCTGTAGGATTTTGCCGAAACTCGAGTCTTAGCTTTCCGTCCGTATTTTCGAAAACGTGTCGCGCGCACGCAAATCTACCCGATGCACGATCATTAATGTATATTTCCATCGTGCGATAGGATTCATGATGGTGCACGGTTAAACGTGATAAATACGTCATCGGTTTTGATGCCACGGACATTTCTGAATTCTGGCGTCACGCTGGTGTTATTCAATTTTGAATTCGTCCTCTCGAATTTAGGAACAACTAGTACGTCGTCGGTTAGTAACATTTGTTGGTTGTTATACGATAATCTATTAAAGTTTAATATTGCCGTTAATGAAAAATAGTTAAATATATTCTACTAGATTCGTTAAAAGAATTTTATTCTAACGAACTAAAGTATGATAAATCTAATTGACAATTAAAGTCGTCGGAAATAATAATCGATTATCAACGATAACTGTCATCTGTATTCCATGTAAAGTGTACAGCTTGGAGATATTTTTGAGTTAAAAGAAACAAACAGAATTCGACTGGAACTTTTAATGAACTTGATTCTTATGAATTAAAGTATGATAAATCTAATTGACAATTAAGATCGTCAGAAGTGATAATCGATTGTCAATGATAACTGTCATCTGTATTCCATGTAAAGTGTACAGCTTGGAGATATATTTGAGTTAAAAGAAACAAACAGAATTCGACTGTAACTTTTAATGAACTTGATTCTAATGAATTAAAGTATGATAAATCTAATTGACAATTAAGATCGTCAGAAGTGATAATCGATTACCAACGATAACTGTCATCTGTATTCCATGTAAAGTGTATAGCTTGGAGATATTTTCGAGTTAAAAGAAACGAACAGAATTCGACCGCGAGTTTTGATGAACTTGATTCTAATGAATTAAAGTATGATAAGTCTAATTGACAATTAAGATCGTCAGAAGTGATAATCGATTACCAACGATAACTGTCATCTGTATTCCATGTAAAGTGTACAGCTTGGAGATATTTTCGAATTAAAAGAAAGGAACAGAATTCGACCGTAACTTTTAATTTGGTAATAAAGTCTAATTACGATGGATTGGAGCAATCGGCAAAAAGACGAGGGTTCTCATCGTTTTAACTGTTATCAGAGCTATCATCGAGGGCTCTTTCAAGTGGATTCTCTGGTATTCCCTTAAAACGATTAGCCGAAATTAGTCTAAGCGTTGCCGTCGACGAGCCGGTCTTCAGTGTCGACGGTAATTCATTTTTATTTAGCTAATTGCTTCCGCGTTGAAATATTGCGGAACAAAGAGAAAAAATGGGCCAGCGCGAGAGGGTAGCCTTTCATTGAATCGTCGGTGTTGTAATTTCGTACACACTCGTGAACATAGCTGAGTAATTACCATTGCCCTTAATTGCGGAGAACAACGAGTATGGGTGTACCATCGAAATCCGGAGACTTTAGATTCATTTCTGTAGCTGATGCATTTTTCATGAAATATTTATAAGTTATCGATGAAATTTATCTGTTTTCAGTTGGAAATTAATTCTGTACGTATTCAGTTTGGAATGTATTATATTTCCTTCCAACGATTAAGTATATCAGAACCAACGAAAGAGAGATATTAAATTAATGAATAACATACATTGTAACCGTCGATAATCTATTTGAATATCTTAGATATGCAAATTTTAAGGTAAAATTCTTCCTGATAATTATACACATATAACGATCAGGTTAGAAAAAAAAGACATTGTGGAGAATATTTTCCAATTTTTCTTCTTATCAATCAAACATCGTGCTCTCGAATATTTTCATTTCGTTTTATTGTTTTGCCCGTTCGTGCTCAAAGGTGAAGCACGTTGAAAATGAACGATTAAAAAATAATCGATCGAACGGTGTCGTTGTTGATTCGAGCAGACAGAGTAAATATATTTGTGGTCTGAAAAATCAACATTGCAGCCGAAACGTTCGGGCTCGCAATGTCGATAACGAAATATCGAAAAGTCCCACCGAAACTCACGTTTTCTCGGGTTCTCTGTCCAAGTGGCTCGAGATATTCGTTGTATTGAAATACAAAAAGTTTCTGTTGCCGAAAGGAAAGCGGCATGACTCGATTACAGCCTCGTACGATTATCGATTCAATTCTACGTCGCTCTTGGTAGATTATTGTATTGTCGTTAATGTGATATTATCTTGAGATTACGACAGCGCATATTCCTCTGTAAGAATGCACGTACGTGTTAAATTAGAGTCAGCTATTAATTCAAATTAAAGACGTAACGTTCCATTGTAACGGTAGCGCATTGTCATCGACTGTATTCCCATGAAATTTAACAAGAGACATTTGTAATCACTGAGAGATGAAATTATTCACGGTTATATGGAAAATATTCATAGTATTAAAATATCAGAAGAGTAGGAATTTCCTTTTGCAATTTTTTTGCAATTTCTACGATAAAATATCTCGATGTAATTCCGTTCAAATATGGAATTATATGGGGTGAAACGAAAGGAGAATTTCCGAATGTGCATAGTATGCAAGGTGAGATACGTAAATCTTACATGCCTCGACGACGATGCGTTCACATGTAGCAATTAACCCCGTAATTATAATCACCGTATGTGCGTATATATATATATATATACGATATGGAAAAGTATCTACTCTGTTACGAATGTCGTGTATATACGGTCTGGTTTAGCTATCTACCAGACGAATGTATAGAGAGGTAAAAGTATAATTGGAAAGGAAACGTATTTCAAATGATAATGTACGATACGAGATTAACCAGGGTGTTAATTATAAATCCGCGTAAAATCGTCTATTCGATGCCCAAATATGAACTTCCCGTTCTTGCGAGAAAGAGCCTACCGAGAATCGATTACATCCAATGCGGCCATTAATTATTTATTTAATATCACTCGGACATCCTGCTGACAAAAATACACGTACACATTTCGATGGAGTAGCTTGCGCAAAATTCAGCCTCATTTCTACAAACGCGTTTCCTAATTTTCCCTCGAGGTCACCTTGATCATTCCTCGATCGTTTTCGATCGTTTCGTTTAGATAATTCCATCGAAGGACAATAATCGATATCGTTCTTCGTATTGTCCTTCGACGAGGCTAAATTTCGTTCGAATTCTTGCACGACGATTGTCATTAATGACAGGTAATAAGAAATGTTAATTAAAGTCGTTGGAATGACAAGAGAAATTTTCAAACGCGAGATGAAATTTTGGAAGATAAGTAATTAGGCGTTAACGAAGAGGAAAAAGAAAAGCGTGATCCTCGGCTCGTATGGTGAGAACTGTCGCACCTGTTCTAATTATTTTTCTACCAGTGTATATAACCTAGGTGAAGATTATTAATTACTAGGCGCCGCGAGGCAGCTTCGAAGCTTTTCCCGCTGCGTCACCGTTACGTATTTCCTCTTCTTCGTCATAATTTCTTTCGACTTGAGTCTCCCCTTCCCATTGTTACTTGTCATTCTAGGGCGCTACCTTTTTTCTGATATTCCCTTTCAGATATGATAGAAACTCTAACGGCACCTGCCATTCATTTGGGGGAAAGAAGAATTTTCGGTATCGTCATTACGATCTTATTATTTTTAGATAAATTTGTATGTACATAGTAGCTTTTAATGCCGAGAATTCTCACACTTGTCTCTGCTATAGACTGGTAATTTTTTCGAAAATGTTTTAGCAGAAATGTCGTTAATGAAATTTAGTTAGTTTGTAGTCAATTTGCATTCGCTGTCGCGTAAATGAATAAGAGATACCTTCGATTATTTGCGTTGTGTAATTTCGAAGGAATTTTCGAAATTTTATTTCACAGGCGATGTGTTATATGTATGCTCGTTAACAGTAGAATCATGGGGGATTATCGAAGTAAACGTCGAAGAGGGAACACCGGTGTCGTAGTTTGGCATACTGTAATTTAGTAGATGGTCGTATTTAATCTGTTTGGTAGATCTGTAAATAACAGGAGTTAGTGAGATGCGATCGTTAATGTAAATTCGATATTAATTGGCGTCGAGGCGAGCGAAGGATCGAAGAAACGAAATCGTCGACGTAATTGAACGTATTTTTCACTATAACCACGAAAAAATCACAATTTCTAAGTACTCTTTCCATCTTCCTTTTTAATCTGTATTTTCAAAACACATTTAAATCTTACTTTCGAACATTTTTAATTCTCATTTTGGTGTATCTTTTACAAAAAGGAAATATTTTAAAGATTTTGTTCAAGTAAATATTTATTTCCTCGGTCTTCGCTGTTTCAACGTCTTAAATAATTTCAATCAACGTGTACTCTATCGTAATTGCGTCAGGCAACAATGATCGGACGATCGTTGGTATAATCCACGCGATGAAGCGAAAATCTAATGAAAAGATTACAGAGAGTCACGTCGAATAAAAGAGTTCCTTCCTCGAATCGTCGGGTCGTCTTTCGACGCGTTGTAACTTAAAGAGAGAGATCGTAGTTCATCGTTGAGAGAATTTCATTAAAGTTATCGATATATAGGTTTATCAATGATGAGACAAATAATGCGTAATGAGAAAATGCATGAGAGAAAGATGTGAGAGTGAGTGCGGGAGAAAAAAGAAAGGATATTTCTAAACAAGACAATTTTTTTTTCTCCGTGAATGTTGTTCTTCGTTTCTTTCGTTGAATCACGCGTCATTCAGCGAACTGCAAGACACGAGATTCTTTTTTCACAAGCTATCGTTAAGTAAACTTTGCGTATTTATAGAATTTCATGCGACTTTTAGATAGTAAGCCTTAGAAATACATCGTAGAATTCGTTTGTATCATTTAGCACCGAAAGCTAGTATTATTATTCGCAAATTCATGTGTACATTTAACTCGCATTGTCGTAATTATAAAATAAGCCGAAGCACGTCGCCTCGTTTCGCGAACGAGAAACAGAGCATTTTTTTGTCCACAAAGACAAGTAGGTTTAGAAGATTTAGGAACGTTATTATCACGTTTCGAGAAACGGTGCGACGGCCTCGTCGAAAGGAATATTTATTTGTAATATAGCCGTAAAAATGAATCGCGTAAATGATCGTCATTTCGAGACTGCGTGCTCGAATGGAATGTAAGATAACTTAATACATTCGCAATAAAAGCCGATTATTTTTCTTTAATCGTGTGCATTCACTGCTTCTCCATCGACAAAGAAATTTCCCACGAAAGACTTCCTTGAGACACGAAGAAATTACAATAAATTTTCTTCTGATTCGGTAAAGTTTTCTTAATTTTTTAGTTCAGCAAGTTGCAGTGTACACTTGTAAATATTATAGGTTTATCATAGTTTATCCAAAGCAATTATTAATCACTTACTCTAGAATTTCTTCTGTGACTAGCCGTGACATAGATTAAACAGTTGCAATAAATATTTATCAGTGGCTTTTGCTATATCATATATTTTCAATTAAAACTGATGGTTTTTTAATTACTTTATTGAGTCATATTCCACATGACAAATTGTAAAAAAGCTCACAAATTTTTCATGTTCTATGTTACAAGTGTTAAACGTTACTGTAGAGTAAGAATTTAATTTAATAACTACCAATAACCTTATAATCTTTTAATCGAAATTTAAAGATAGAAGGTTAAAAAAAAGTAGAGGAATTTTTGTAAAAAAAAAATCATGATTTATTATTGTTATCCCAATCGTATAAATCTTTTTAATATGAGTTTTTTGTTTTACGTACAACGTGTCTCCTTCCGTTACTGAAATAATCTCCCCGAGCTTTCATCGGAGTAAATCCTTGTGTTTCGGTCCTGCTATTGTGCACTTTAAAAAAAGTAATAACACGGAGGAAAAGCGACGCAGAAAGAAAAACAATGCGAATCGTTCGTAACAGTCGATGAAATACCTTTCAAACGTGTCTAAAATCCATCGTGGAAATCGGTTTCGTGAGACAGTATTTCACAGCGTTTCAACGAACAGATTTATCCATCAGGGTATGTTATATTTATCACGTTTGAGAGTCGTTGTCAGATATTAATTTACGATTCTCATTCCCTCGGATATTACGGCAAATTTCGATGGTATACTTGAGAAAGGAGAGCGTGAGTATTGCAAATCTTCATTCGATATGAAATAAAAAATTTCCCTAATTAATTAAATGATTTCGGAAATCAGTTACGAAAAGTTGAATTATTGCGCAAATATTGTCGATAATACTGGCAATATTGATAGTTTTAAAAATGTTCTTTACACTTTTATGACATATTTATGGCGATAAAACAACGAACAAAAGCGTCACGTTGAAATTCGCTGTCTTTTAATTGCGTTAAAAATTGTAAAATCCATTTACCGCCCAATACAATGCAACGTTTGTGGTTTCCGCTTTACGTACGTTTCATTTATCGCAATTTTCCGCGAGAGTCGAGGTAAAATTATTTACTGAAGTCAGTAAACATTATTCACGATATTTTCACAACAGCAGTCATTAAGGGAATATATGAATACGTGATATATCGAATCGCATGCTTTCAGAATATCGCATATTTGAAGTTTGATTATTGACTCCGGCATAAGTAAAACGAATAATGTATTTTTATTACAACTACAAATTGAGATAAAGTAGATGAAATGCCTATTACATTCTGTACAATCAAATATCGAGTATTCCACTACAGTATCATTAAAATTCTTTCTCCATTTTAATTTGCTCGGCATTATCCAATTCTCGTTACAGCGTTATTTTTCTACCTTCAGTAACAAAGAGAAAATTAAGAATTTTGTAATTAAGTAAAATACATATCATCAAGTTGTAAGTATGGTATTCATTTTATTTTGAATTACTATAACTATCTTGCAAAGATTGTATAATTGTATGCTGATTTGTTATAATCATCCCTTAGAAAAAATTCTACAGAGCTTTTAGGAGTGTAAAATTAATGAATTTATTTTACATTTCAACTGTCTGTATGGACCAAATATAAATACCTACATAGTACTGATGATTAATGTTTAAACTAATACAATAGCAATAAACGATAATAAATTAGACGCGTCGTGGAATTAGAAATGATATTTCAATTGTACTTAACAAGAATTAATTTCCCCGTGCAGGAAAACATCTTTGAGAAATTGACTTTGAGGACGTACTGTTATCATAATTTTCATTGTTCGTTATTTTCGAGGGAAAGGTTGAAAGTTTTGAATAATTACATTATACCTATAAAGAATTACTTCTTGTTTTATCCTGGATCTTGCTTGTTTGCATAGTTGAAGCTGTAGTACTTTTTTGCGGTAACTGAGTAATTTCGTTCCAGCGCAAATAAGATAATATACGTATCAGCTTAACGAAAGCAACGACCATTTTCTGTCACATTAATATTCTCTCAAATTCACCGAACAAATTACATCTTTATTTAACTCAACACAAATCTTAATTTTAATACAAACCTCAAGTTTTCCTCATCGCCAACGATATATCGCCGCGGCGCAGCGGCGAGTTTCTCGCAGTTTCTAAAAAGTCACGCATACGTGTCAGCGGCCAATAACACTTGAAAGAAGAGATGTCACGCATACGTGAGAGCGGCCGGCAATGTGTTTTCATTATGATCTCCTCAGATTGATCTCTTTTAGACCTCTAAAATATGTTATCCTTATGACATCTTTTTTCTTACGAAAATGTTAACATTATACTCTCTTTTAGACCTTTAAAATATGTTATCTTTATGACATCTTTTTTCTTATGAAAATGTTAACATTATGACATATTTTTTTTATGAAAATGTTAACATTATGATCTCTTTTAGACCTCTAAAATATGTTATCTTTATGACATCTTTTTTTTTTATGAAAATATTAACATTATGACATCTTTTTTTTAATGAAAATGTTAACATTATAACATCTTTTTTTTATGAAAATGTTAACATTATGATCTCTTTTAGACCTCTAAAATATGTTATCTCTCTGACATCTTTTTTTTGGATGAAAATGTTAACATTACGATCTCTTCAGATTGATCTCGTTTAGACCTCTAAAATATGTTATCTTTCTGACATCTTTCCGATCACAATGTATAACATTATTTAATTCTTTATATATATGTAGGATCGTGAAAAAGAAACGAGAGGCGCGCGGCAACCCCATCCGAGGCAGCAACTCGGCCAGAGTAGCTTAACGTCGACGATCGCCTGGGTCAGCGCGGAACCACTGCGCCAGCGACCTCTCCCTGATCACAATTTCCTTTCACATTCTTTTCTCCTAAGTTCTTTTATAGGAGGGCTTCTCCGCTCCGATCCCACATATATTTACTAGTATAAATTAATTAGTATATTTGAAATAGCGGAAATACTGTTCCCATAATTGAATGGCGGAACCATACATTTTTGGACATTCCTACCCGCCATATTTAAATTGCCATTTTGTTTTCTGAAATTTTGAGTTCAGATTTGTAATCAGCGAGCCAAAAATATTAGTATACCAATTTTTAGCTAAATCGGATGTGTTTTGCGCTCTTGGTGCCGATTTGAAAAAGATCGAAAACTGTGCGAGGTGCCTGAACAGCTACATTCACGTTTTGTACCACTGTGCGATATCTTCCAATAACATTACCAACATTTACATTACATGCTCATATTTTCGCAATATTTTCAAGCGACACCGACGCGCCTCTATTTTTACAAGAACAGTGCAAATATTTCAATTAATAAGATTAAAAACGTAGACCAGCGCCGATGTACCGTTTTCTGGTCAAATAAAATTCTTCCTTGATTCGTTAAAAAATCATAGCACTGGAAGTCTAACAAAACGCAACAACGAAAATATTAACACTTTGTTGACCTGTAATTTTTTAATATACTATCCACTTCTGACCGGTCACTTGGCCGCAATTACTTCCCTGATACCGATGTCTCTTTCAAAATGACAAATTATTGTCACTGATTCCAAGGCACATTCAACCACAATGGTAAATAACAGTTTATTAATTGACGTGACAATCGATTAAATTATAAGTCCAAATCCTTCGGCGCGAAAAGCCTATTAATACTAAAACTACCAAAGTTAAATCTATTATATTTCAATATGTAAAATTGGTACTTTGGAAAAAGAGCAATCAAGAGATGAAAAAATCGATCGATTTGGTAGCCTGTGTTTTGTAAGATCACCGTAACATATTAGTTCTACGTCTCTCCTATAAACTGGCAGAATTTTTCGAAAAAATTGAGTGGAAGTCATTTTGACTTGCTTAGCAGTTCTAGTGTTAATAGGCATACCGATCGGTAAAGTGATAAAACAAACGACTGCCATATTTAACAACATGAAAGTTTTCACGAAAGTGAACCAAGTTATAACAAACGTAAATCGTAGATTCTCCTGCTATAATTCAAAGTAGCACCGGGTCTTTCATTTGGAATGGAAACGGCGCGATGCATTAGGCGAATCAGATGAAATCACGCGTCACAAAAGCACCATGATGTTAAAGTAGCGCTGAATGGAGGCTGCACCCTTCGTATCGGAGCATCGTAGAATTTCTCCTCCTTTGAATTGCTCTCAAAGGAAAATTGTGGCCGATTTGCTACTTGGATTGTTCCGCGGTGCACTTTCGTATCTTTCTGCCAACAGTTACGTTTATACGACGTTTCGTGTACCGTCTTTTGTAGTCGAAAGTGCGCGAAATCGATGGAATATTCTCTCATAATGGGAAATCTATCGGTTTTTCTATAGCTGTATTTCGTATAGATGACGAACGGTCGTTGAATTCAATGCCAGTAGAAAGTGAACAATTGATCGTACTTGATTACTGTTGGGAAGCTTTGTTCTTGTGTTTGGATGATTAACAATGTTATAGGGCTGGCTATTCTTGTAGGTCGAGGGTGAAACTAAAAGAGGGAAATATTTATTAATACACAAAGAAAGACACCGAATTCTGCTTTCTCTCGATGGTGTAATTAAATATTTCTTACAGTATTCCGAAAGAATGCATTGAGCTTCTGCATATAAAATGTGATATTATATTAATTAATTAGTACCTGTAAATATTAAATTACTATTCTTTTAGTATTTAGTGTTAGAGCTTTTTGTAATAGATTTTGTGCTTTACAAAATCGCGTGTATAATTCATTACTGTCGAAGTAAGGAGGATGAGGCGTTAAGATTTCGACTTGGAAGCCAACTTTTTCATTACTTAAGTAGAAATTTAATTAATCTCTTACTTTATAACGTCAAGTCATAAAATTGCGACCACTGCAACGCGAACAAATGTAAAACCAAATTTGCATATTTCCCTTCGTCTACAAGCACAAACAACTCTAATTTTCTTCAACGTCGCAAATATAAATATAAGAATAATTATCGTCTGGTTGAAGTGTGTGTTGAAGAATATTCAATTGCTAACGATATTTTTTGACATAGTCCAGCATCACGCGAATGTGTTTTTCAAATATGAAAAACGTGTAGAATATGAGCTATCGCAAAACTACCAATAATGCCATTTTATCTAAATGAAAACACATTTTTCATAACGTAAGTCTAATCTCAACCACCGAAGTAAAGAATCATCACGTATCTGAGGTATATGCAAATAATTCTCACTGCGATTTGAATAATTTTGTTTTAAGTGCAATTACACATTTTATTTATAATGAAATACGACCGCAAAGGGTTAACCCAATTTGCATCATATAACAAAATCAAAAATATATTTTTACTATAAAACAGCTTTATATTAAATCTAACAATGAGTATAACAGTATATCAAAAAGTGATATTGAATTTTAACCAACGAATGTTATATAAATAGTTTTTATTTTAAAATTATATATATAGACCCGAAGAAGTTTATGAAGATGCAAATGGGTTTCCCCGAAATGACAAAGTCTAAGTGCTTGCACTTTGAAAAGTTCACAAATCTAAAGTTAATCAAGTTAAACCTGTAATGGAGCCATTTTCTAATATTGATTTGACAGTTTATCAACATTCTGCATACATTTATCACATATTCAGAGAATTGATTCCATTTATAAAGATTTCTTATCGTTAGTAAAACTCCTGCGAAATAGATAATCCAAGTAATTCATTAAAATCGAATTTAACACTAGATTTACGGATGTTGATACATCTATTTTTCTAAAGTGTGCCAATTTGACTTAAAGAAGAAAACTGCAGTTTTTTGCAAAGAAAATGGTTCCAAATTAATTGAAATGAAAGATTTATTATTAAAAACTTAACCAACCAATATGTTATATATACATAGCAATCAAATTTTCAATGAGCCCAATTGGCTCCGTAAATCTAGTGTTAACACCTCCTACAACTACGTTGTCTATATAAAACGATAAAAGCAACACCATTCTTAAAGTATTCATAAAAATAAGAAAACGAGTATCCGCCGAAATGAATAATACCTCGACAAACGGAAATATCATTTTTCGTTTGACAGTCTCACTTAAAGTGTCATATAAAAGGAGATTTCTCGACAAAAATGAGAAAAATCACGATGACAAAATGGCATACGACAGACGAGAACTTACTATAAAACTAATTGTAAGAATCTTAATACACCAGCAATGCCGCTGGAACGCGAGCATTATAAAAGAGTACGAGTGTTTCGTGTATCTCAGGTAACTGGCGGTATTATAAATCTGCCAGTTTTACGAACCACGTCGCACGCCGAATCGTTTTTCCGGCGAATTATCCGAGAAAGTATTACGTAAATCAGTCGAAATTGCGAATCGCAAAAGTATACGACTCACTATCGAATAAGCTACCGTGAGTATCGTACGAAATTCTACCCTTCCCTCTTACCCTTGGGACTATTCGCCAAAAGGAATTCTTATGGCACGTTGACTGTTTCCCGCGTTTTTCTATTTGTGGAAATTAGCATGGTAATCATGATATTCAGCATATTTTTTTATACGACTGATAAAATAGGCAAAATAGCTCATAGGTCGCACAGAATTTTCGCTGGTATTACGGGAGATTGTATTTTTTATACACTTTTCGATTTCAATTATTATGATCATTTTGTGTAGGATGTATTGTTTTAGGTAGATTTAGAATAACTGAGATTGTGATATATTAAATATTGATGTTGGAAGATTTAGACTCACAAGGAAATATTTCGAGGTGTAAATCACTGATTTTTATGAAATTTTAGTATGATATAGATCTCGTTAAAATATTTGAGACATATTTTTTTATCGGCAACCGTTCACGTTAAAGGGGTGAAAACCACCCTCAAAGTTGGGGTCCCGAAAATTATTTATCGAATATCTCGAAAACTATTAAAAATACGAACATTTTATACAGAGTGAAAATCAACGCATTTCGACCACGAATACAATGATATAAACATTTTTTTAAAAGAACCATTTGTTTAAACAATATGATAAAAAATACTTTTTTCAACTTTGAGGGTCATTTTCACCCCGTTAACGTGGACGGTTGCCAGTAAAAAAATACGTGTTAAATAGTTTGACGAAGTCTATATCATAGTAAAGTTTCATAAAAATCGGTGATTTACACCTCGGGATGTTCCCTTGTCAGACCCACTAATTGCGAATCTGATCTTTTACCTTCCTACCTACCATAGCCCTATTAATCGCTATGGTCAGCTCGCCTACAACCCATTATTTTAGGTAGGTTCCGAATTCACTGAGAGCATGAGATATTAATGACGTAGGTAAAATTTTCCAGATGAAGCGAGGGAGGATTTGAACTCGAGTCTACTAATTGCAAATCTGACCTTTTACCCTTTTACCCGTCAAAGCCCTCGAACAATGACGTTTTTACAATTCGTTTCTCTTATCGTAACTTACCTGCGGTTATTACAGACTGTACTCTCGAATCATTTTAACATCCTCAGCTTTTAGATAGAGTGAAGCCCTTATTCGTTCACAAAAGAGCTCAGTGATAAGGCATTAATACCATTGAAGGATATTATTCGCCGTTGTTAATTAAAATGTAACAGAGACAGATCAGATTTTGCGCAACATAGAACCTTCACGTTCGTACAATTCACTATAATATCGTTCCAGAAGTTCTTCACAAAAAAAAATTCAATGGAATATTTCTAACGCGTTTTAAAAAATTCCAAAACTCTATGTTACTCCATATGATATTTAAAAATAAATTAAATAAGCACGACAAACTACTGTAATTTGTTGACGCATTCAAATAATCATACATGAAAGCTTTGAAGCATCTAATTAGTTCTATCATTATCGTCCTCATTATTCGATCAAATTACAAATGCCAAAGCCGACGTGCTAAAATCGCGCAATACCAGCTCGTAATCGATAGCTTTGCAGTGTATTTACAACAAGTGTTACAGTCAGCGACACGATAATGATCATTCACTTTTCTACTTTTTGCCCCCGCCATTTAAACCACAAGTTTCATTACTTTAAACCCGTGAAAATGATCAGGCAAACCCGTAAAATTTTTCTGATAGCTAATGAAAATTAATGGACCATCGTGCGAGTTAGTAAGCTGCTCAAAAATGGAACTTAAAGGGGCTAGAAAGCCATGGTCATGATTTAATAGGAGCTACGAACCACCGTCTGCTATTCTCTCGAGGATTTTCTCTGCCGTCGTAAATAAAAGGACCCGATGACGTATGAATATTCGCGGACATATATCTGGCACACGTGTCGTTTTATCCTGCAGGGAATTTAGCACACCCTCTCTGCCAGCCACCCTCGATTTTCACGAAGGCGCCTCGCGTTACCGTTCGACGTCGATGTCGAATATGATGCATTGAGATCTTCCGGAAATTGGTGATCGAGGAGTACTCGCATTTTTTCCCGCGGCAAATGTCCCCGATAGCGATACGTCGAAAATTCGAAAGAAGTGTGATCGGCATGTATTTTCGACGGTGATGTTTCGTGAGGATTAAAAAAGATCATAAAATGTCTTCTATTCTAGTTTCTTCTAAAGAAGATCGTAAAAATTAAATGAAATTTACAAAGAGCATTGATTACGATTTGATATTGCAACTGATGTGAAATTAAATAAATAATATCGTTACTCTGCTTTTGAGATAGACGAAATGTAATTAGTTTCGTGAATTACTTTCCGAAGGGATTATAATTTTCAGTGCATATTTATATACATCTGAAGTTTCATATTTGTTAGCACCCGACTAAATGACGTTTTCGTTTTGATTCAAGATTGAAAATTGCTGTACCTATAATTACAGTATTTATGGTTTGTGATGCGGAATAGCGTCATCAAAGAATGATTAAATGGCAGATATGATTACAAATATAACATTTTTATCCTTTCATCATTTAATCTATTCAAATATATTTAACACTAGGTATACGGATGTTGATACATCTATTTTTCTTAAGTGTGCCAATTTGACTTATACAAGAAAACTGAATTTTTTTGCAAAGGAAATAGTTCCAAATCAATTTAAATGAAAGATTTATTATTAAAAAATTAACCAATCAATATATTATATATATAGTAATCAGATTTTAAATTAGCCAAATTGGCTCCGTAAATGTAGTGTTAAACGTAACTCCAATCGATTACCGTTCACTGAAAAACGAGATATTAAATGAGAGTGTATTTAGAAATCATAGATTTTGCAATTTAATCAAGTAAATAAATCATTTTGCCCAAGAAGAGTCAAATAAATAAATAAATAAATAACATACGTGAATGCTACTCTTTGGTTTTATCAGGCCTCGTTCGCAATCTACACGATTCATCGATTTGGCAATACGCACGTAGAGCGAGGTATCGAAGGTGCATTAAAATTGTAGAAGCTGCAGCAATCAAACCGACCAGATTTTTTTTGCAATGGTCGAATAGTCGGCAAAGCAAGCAACGAGGAAATTGCAGCCTGGAACGGGAATGATTATTGATTAACAGACCAAACAGGAGATTCGTCTACCGTTCAATGACTCAGTTAACGTTTTTGAGGAAATTTTCGAAACGCTCTAATTTTGGCATGGGATACGATTACTGTTCATGTTTCCACGGTTTTCGAACTTTCATCGTGGCGGTGAAATGTATTTGCGGTCGTAAGTTTGCGAAAATCAACGAAAATGCCCGCCGGGAAAGATCCAAATTTTCTCGTTGGGTAAATATCGCTGATATTAATTTCACGATGAATTTAAAACGAAGGTATAAATGAAGTACAAAATGATTATACAGTTTTGAGAATATTTTTAGCTATTTGATATCAGGATTCAATTAGGAAGTTAAAACTTTCTTAGATTCTTTTTTATTAATAAATGGTTCCAAGTTCTGTGAGATTCATGGTTAATAGCTGTGAAGTTGAAGCTCAAAGTAGAACAAGTAACTAATGGAATCTAAAAATGTTATTCAAAAGATTATTGTTCTTTAAATAACATCTACTTTTATAACTAACACATTCTCTTATCGTACACTTTGCTTACTGACATAGAAACAATTAAATTCCCAAATTGTCTATGAATAGATCCTATTAAATGGAATGCAAACGTTTAAAAATAGGACGACAATTTTAAGATATTGAAATGATTCAAGAGATTTCTGGCGAGATTGCGATAAATGTTCAAGTGTATATTTTACAGAAACCTCAATGTAGGTAAACGAATAATTCATATTGTTGAGGCAAACTTTGCCGTTAACGGGATATGAAGATCCGATCAAAATCTTGGATTAAACCCGTGGTAATTATCTGAGCAAATAAAACACATATTCTCGTTTACACTCATTAGTGCATCTTCAATTTCGCAAGTTCCATCGTATTTAAACTGGCCGATCGATATTAGTTCAGTCGTTGATCAAAGTGGAGCGAGCGTAAATTCTAACTTACAGTTCGCGTAATAAGTACCTACGAGGATACTTCATTTTCTACTACAAACTCAAATTCCCACGTCTGAAAAGTTGCGCAATAAATAAAATCAAACCATTACAGCTTAAATTTAAAGTCATGTAAACAGCAGCTCCCTTTTTTCAATATGATAAACAAAATCACCGTACCTGTATCAGTTGTAAAATAAAATAAAAAAAGTAATTTAGTCTCTATTAATAATAGACTAATACTACTAAAAATTAATTAGTCTCTAATAAATTAATAATTCTCTGCAGTTATTAGCCTCGTCCATCAGTATTAGTTATGAAGTTTTTTGGATTTTTCGAAAACCGTGCTGTTCAGGCGAAGTACTGACAATAATATCATTCCAAGCATGTGCACTCGAAGAAGAAAAAGAGGTATAGTACGATTAAACGAGAAATGAAGTCAGGTAGAATTTACTTGGTCGGAAAGTACGTTTATTCCAGAAGGACAGGAGAGCTGAAAACTGGAGGGATTGGCAGTTTACCAGCTCGACGTAGAATCGAAGAAGCACTCGAGCGAGGAGGCCAGAGACGAGCGGCCGAATTCAAGCTTTTAGCCAGCCACCGAATGGAATTTGATAATCCGCCAAAATCGATGCGCTTCATCCTTCGCATCGAAGTTCACCAATGTCCTGGCGACAACTTGTGGCACGTTCCCGATCCAGATTTGCACGGAAAAGCCTTCAGGGAAAACGGGTCAAGGCAAATCTCCTGACGTCAGGAAGGACTTGAATTTTGAACATGTAAGGATTAATCCTTCGAGGTTGGAATTTTAAAGTAGTCTTAAAAAAAGGTATGTTACTCTTTTCACATTGCAGATGTGCAAAGACTTTTTCAAATTTCTGCATTCTTTATCTGTGGAAGATTCTTATTGAATTTTCAAACTGTTTTTTGCAATATTTAGACAATTCTGTAAGTGTCGTAATGATTAGACTGCGGATTTTTATGCAAATTTCGAGTTTCACAAATGCAGGTGAGACAGGAAAACCTATCTAGGGATTTATTACACTTAATAAATATTACAACAAATACCATACTTTGGATATTTTAGATATATTTTTATATTATCTTCTTTTTGTATATTTTAGCGGTATTAAATTTGTCATAAATGCATAAAAATCCGCAGTCTAGTAATGATTAAGAAAGAAACTTTACTTAATGGAATTCATCTACTGTTGGCGAAAATTGTGGTGGCTCACTGTACGAGACACAGGCTTTTCTCCACCACATAGGTCCTGGAAACCTGACGATCGGCCAATAACAACCGAAAACAAA
This sequence comes from Cerceris rybyensis, assembly GCA_910591515.1. Lineage (NCBI taxonomy): Eukaryota > Metazoa > Arthropoda > Insecta > Hymenoptera > Crabronidae > Cerceris > Cerceris rybyensis. The sequence goes on from OU342790.1 coordinate 17,608,415, forward strand.
ATATGGCGGGAATTTAGGAAGAAGTAACTTGATAAGTGATTTGCTTTGATTCGCCCGAATGGTAGGAAATGTCGTCCTCACGGTTTTCGGTTCGATTGCGTGACTGATTGAAAAAGCATTTAACGTCGAAATAAGAGTTTAGTTTTTGGTTGTTATTCGCCGAGCTCAGGTGCTAAGGGCTGATACGGTGGAAATAAGGTGGTGCGAGGACAGTCTCCTCTTACCCCGTCCCTCTTACCGAGTGACTTTTTAATCTATTCGGTCTATACGTAAGGAATTTGCGTCTTTTTTGGCCAGTAGTTTATTTGAATCGAAAATAGCGTGCGATCGTGGGATGTCTGTATCGAATCAGAACAAAATACATGCAGTAGGACATCTCAATTTTTGCTAGCGGTATATTAACCCTCTATGAGTCCCTGTAACTTTCAAGTAACGCAAGACATATCAAAGCTTCTATTCTCCAAAGTAAGATTTTGAACTTTGCCAAATATTATAATTTATCTCGTGAAAATCACGAGATTGTTTATAATTCAATGTTCAAGAATCGGGTTTAACCCATCATTAAATGTTGTATTTTTATCATTTTCTAATTCTAGTTGTTGTGAAACTGATCTTCAGATACCACAAGAAATTCGGACTATAGAGGGTTAATGAAGCTTTATTATTTCTAAAAAATCCATCTCTATTACTTGATATTATTTTGATACGTTCAAAATCTCTTAAAAACCAATAGATCTTTGATTATGTAATTGTATCAAATCAAAGTCAAAAGTGAAACAAGATTATTAGCCAACCCGTCTCTAATAGAATATTACTTGTAACAAAGAAATCTTAAATCCTTGAGTAAGCAAGGCATCGATGTAATTAAATTTGCAGGCTGGTCGCAAGTTTCGGAGTACGAACCTTCGCAACAAAGCGTTAAATCATCTCGTTATACGTCCATGCGTTCACCTCTTTGTTCTTCACGCTGGACGTTGATAACCTGCGCGTGATCGCTTTTACGCTGGTCACATAATATCGTCGATCGAGCAACCTCTATACGCGTATATGCAACCGAACGACGATATAAAGCGGCGTCTGTCTGCAACCTAATTCTCGTTGGCACATTTCTATGCCAACGAGTGGACGGCGGTTATCGTCGGTTTACACGACTTCGTGGCAGAGTCGCGGTGCAACCACCCCCTCAGGGTACCAGCCAAACGTCACTTTCGTGCTAATGCCTCGCGATTCTATCGAAAGACTATAGGTGATTTAATAATAGAAGGAGAAACAAAACAGGAATGCCATAGATATTTTATTAGAAATTGTTGATTCGATATTTTCTTGTTGTTCTTAACCGTTTGAGGACTACGAACGCATATATGTGGGCTGAGAAAAAATTTAATTATAGTTCGTAGACGTACGTATATGCGGTTAGAGTTGAAAAATTGAAATATGATTATACAAATAGTAATTTACATTTCCTATATATTAACACTCTGAGTTTCTGATAATAATAATAATAATAACTTTATTCACAAAAAGAAAATACAAATGCCCTTACGCACGAGAGTATAAATACATGTTTTTCAATCACAAGATTACATAACATAGTAGTGAACTTTAACAAATACATAAGGGAAACATCATCGTTTGGGCCAGTTTTGTCTCGAGGAAAAAAATTTAGGAAAATAAACCTCGACGAAAAAGTTTCGAAAAATAGCTGTTGTTAGATTATCTGAGGATCAAGGTGTTAACTCCTTTTGTACAGGTTCACTCAACTCTTCGAGGTATCAGCGAAATGTAACTTTTGTACTCAGGCCTAGCGATTCTGTCAAAGGTCCATAAGGATTTTAATACAGTGCAAATAAAACAGAAATTATATAGATCTTACATTAAAAAATTATAAATGTGGCAAATACTCGCAGTCGTTTTTAAAATGACTGAAGTAAAATAATCTGAAAACTACTGATTGCTTATAATTAGTAACCACAGTTATGTCATGCTATGTTTATCTTGCGTTATAGACTTTGCATATAACTAGAGAAGTTACACTCACTGTCTCCGTTGCAGTATGCTTGTATTCCAACTTCTGAAGAGTAGAATTTTAACTAATTCACTAGCAAATATCCAATCACCGTTTGATTCATCTCGATGTTCTTTTAAATATTCAGGACGAAGTATTCCTCTACGTTTCGGGATTGCGCTTTGCTTTCGTGAAAAATTTACTTCGTATGCATCTCTTACGCGTTACGAAACACACGGTGAAAGGATTGAAAGATTTCCGTTTGTATGAAATATTTCAAAACGTACCAGATTACACACGTGATCTCTGCATCGTATCTTTTACACTCGATTTCGTTGTTTTTCTACCTGCCCCATTTGTGGCAGTTTTCAAAGTCTTTCTCGCTACTCTTTTTTCTGCCTTATTTACTGGTGAACTGGTATAGTTCACGTTTACCCACGTATTTAGTGCTATTTATAGTATTTGAAATAAATTAAATTCTATCAATGAATCCCAATCTAACTTGAATAAATTAAACTCTTCACACCGTCAGAAAAGCCATTCAATTTGAACCGCAATAAAATGCAATAAGATAATGTAAAGGACATAACAATGAAAGATTAATTTTTTAATAACTTTACATTCTTTTTAGAATCTTTTTAAAAAATTCATATGATGAAACTGTTGAACAACACGTTAGTCTTCAAAACGTACATAAAAATCGGCACAACAGCGGAAAGAGAAGAAGAAAAGGAATTGTGAACACTTGAAAAGTATGGAGGAAATTGTAACTTGTATATTTCGAATGATCGTTTCGTATCGATATACGTATCCGTGTCGTCTACAGAATCATAAAAGATTCCGGTGTACTGGCTCGCGATAGGTTTCACTCTATTAACATCCTGCGATGAATTAATAACGATATTATTTCCAACCGCTAACTCCATTGAAACTTGCGAAACAGAGGCACAACGTATTACAAAGCATTTTACCGGAAAAAAAGCTATCGATCGCTTCGACCACATTCTAATATAAGTGATACATCACTAATTTAGCACTCGGACAAATTTCTCATCGTCTGATTTTGCTTTTCCGAGAGAAATCTGGAATGTGCAGTTGTCTCGCAAAACCAAAGTATCTTTAAATAGAAATAGAAGTATCAATATATACATACATATATTGTATACAGTGTACATTATTTAAGTGAAATTCTACTAGAATTAGTTGAAGATCGATTGATCTGTTGTTGTGGACTAATTTCGTGAATAATTTACGTAAATTTTATGAATTTATATCGTACAACCATAAACGAGGTGTAATAGAATTATAGGAATAAAAACGTGACAGAGAAAAACTATTTGGAGTTGTTTCAAAAATGGGATACTAGGCCAGATAATTATAGCTAACAATAGGTCAGATTAAGATATATTATACAGATGACATTATATGACTTTACTGTTCCAATTTTGGAGCAGTGAGAAAAAAATAGGTTAACGATTACTTGTACGTCAGACAAGTTGAAAATGATTGTAAGCTATTTCGATTGTTTAAATTAGACTTACCAAGATAGCTCAAGTGATTGATCCTTTAATTTATTAAAAATTGCCTGGACTTATTAGCTGTAGGTACTTCTTATTCGATTTTCTATATATGTGTAGTATTATATATTCGATTGAATATATGCCTGCTTGCCTTCTTCATCATTTTTTTTTTTAATATTTACTCTCAATGACTAAATCTACTGGTTCGTTCATCAGCAATTCTAGCGTTCTGCATTAAGCAAAGTATAAGCGAACGTCTGATATTATAAATAATTTATCGCAGTACGAAACTGTAACGTTAATGCTTACCTCCGGTGTCATAATATTAAAAGTAGATCAGATAATGAAATTATTGAGTTAAGATCAAACCGACATGAGAAATCGATGAGTTTCCAAGCTTCTGCTAAATTTATCGACTCTTCGATAAATGCGAATTAAGGGTATGACAGCATCGATATTCCTGGATATATGGTGGCATTTTGCATTTGATCGTGATCTTACATTATTACATAGTTCAAATTCTGAGAGAGATGCACCGCGATAAATGAATCGAAATTGCCCGAATCGGGTTATTCGAACGTTGCAACAATCGAGCGAACAAATCTTTGATATTACAACGATCATCGTGAAAATGTCGCGTTTTGTTACAAAAAAATTGGGTTTTCATGCTTGCAATACATTTTTTGATGAAGTTACTGAATAGCTTTCCCCAAAAATAGACATTAAAGGCAACAAAGTATTACTCACTCTTGTACAGCATTTTCAACGATATTACATATTTCCACAATTTGGCTAAAACAATATCTGGAAAGAACAATAAGAAAGATAATTTTAATGAGTCCCTTTTGAAGCGAGGAATAGCCAAAGAATTGTATGCTTTTTAAATTAATAATTTTTATTCGTATTTTCGGCTTTAACTGCTACGATCGTTTTGCTTAGGACAAATCTTCCACAAGTGACGGGGACTTGAACTCGCGTTCATCAATACTGCATGTGAACCGTTAATTCTATATCCATCACAGCTTCCAAATACACTTACGAGTAATCTCAATAATTCATTAATAGAATGGCTAAGCTTCAAATAGAAACTCACATCCATTATTGCGTAGACTTTTAAGAACAAACTGCCACTCATCAGCAATACAATTCTGTTTTATAATCTCCTTTTGTCTTGCTGCGCCGACGGCGTAGGGTGTTCATTCACCATTAGCTTTAATCCCTCGAACAGTTCTACTTATGTTAGATAATTTCGAAGACTTTGTTTTCAATGCTTCTAAGTAGCTTTTTCCTAAGACACTTTTCGTTTGTGAGGTAAAATTCCTGCTTTTTCTTCTAAAATTCTTTACGGAAATAAATCCATTCGTAAAACATAACGATAAAAAGGATAATTGGAGTGCAGAAGAATCGTTTAGCTAAGCCGCGAGAAGACAAATCTGTTTGATGCTTAACCGAACTTTTTCCTTTAATTTATTCCGTCCTATTGCATTCGTTTGTCGCGCAGCAACGGAATATCGAAGCTACAGAAACTTTACTCAATTTGATTCTGTTGAATTATTTAACGATAATTAATTATGCAAAATATTGAATCTGAGGACCGTGAAAACGAAAATTTCCTTTCGGATATATGTTCATCGTATTTCGGTACTTTTGAGATTAATTATATCTTCGAAGAAGTGGGCGAAACGGATTTGCCATTTAAAGATTAAAACAGGTTTTAAACCTACAAAATTTATTTGAAACATTTTGTAAGTTCTAAATACATCGAATTTATTAATTCAACGAATTTGTTAACTCCTCGCCGTACAATAACGTGTGATGGAAGAGCTCCAAAAATTATTCAATTAAAAATATCAGTTGATCACGATAAAATAAAATCAATTCTATGCTATTCAATATTGCGTTAAGTTATATACTACATCCAAAATTAGAGATAGATTGTTATTTCAGCAATTAATACAGACTTATTGAGCATACAATCATAAAAGAAAAAGTACGGCAAGGGGTTAATGAAAATCATCACATTAAAAGTAGTATTCTATAAGAAGCGAAGTAGGTACTACAGTATAATTCACTGGAGACATGAGACATAAAATGTACAAGAAATATGTTTGATCATCTTCTGAAATTTAAATCCATGGAACGTTAACTTAATGCCATAACAAACCGAGATATCTTTCAGACTTAAGATAATATATTTCGTGCTGCATATTGCCTCGTCTTGTATCCTACATATAAGCTTCCCCTTCGTTTTCTGATCTATGCTGTACTTTGGAATTTCAACTCGATCCCTGAAAATATCTCACCCTTCGTAATTTATTGGCGTCCCCGAATCGCGAATAGTATCACGGAAAGTAATCTCGTCGCAAAAGTCGTTTCGATTTCTCATGCAAATAACTGCCATTAATCTCAATCGCGTGCATCCTCCAATCATCCGGCAATTTTAGTCGAGATGTCCGTCTTCCGAGAGTTCCACTTACCAGCCTAAACACAGCGGCAGTCCATCCTTGTCACGTTCTTTTAATCAAAATCGTGCTCGATAAGGGAGGACACAATTTCGGTCCGTTTGAATAATTTCAACTCTGTAATAGAAATTAGTAACGTTAATTGTTAGCGGGTTCAGTAGGACTTTTAACAGAATGAAATTTTTCATCGGTTTCTTTCTACAATTCAGAGTAGGGTGCTGGTTAAAAAATGAAAAATTCCAAATAACTAATGTTAACCCTTTGCACTCCCAGTAAGTTTTACTATAAGTTACTAGCTACTGCAAAACTATTTACACTATTTACCATTGAAAGGAAAGCGTATACATATTAGAACTATTTTTTACAATATAAAAAAAATATATAAAAATATACTGGATTTTCCTGGTAACGGAGTTCTCAGCTTCTATCACCATGTCGCTGCTGTAGCGACAAGAGAGTGTAAAAGGTTTAGCAAAGTTTTATGTCTCCCTGATTTTTATGTAAGATCTTTTGGAAGGGTGCAATAGGTAAACTTAGGACGTCTTGTTTCTCAAAAATTAGTAATGGATCTATAATATTTTCTACATATAGCTTTTATTGTCCGTTGCATTTCAATGATCAGTAGGTACAAATTTCACTTCACCTCACACTTTCAACATTAATACTGCAAACATAATTGCTACTGAATTCCAATTCTCATCGTTCCAACAAACATGAATGAAAATTAGTGTACAAATTTTGTATCAAAAGAAGCTGCCAAAGAAGGCGAAAGTAATTCGAAAAAAAATGCAACCACCAAGAATCTTGTCAACGATCAATTTTTTCCTTCGTGCATCGCAGCAGGCGATTTTCTGTACGTCGACATAAATATTATTTCTACGTCGGCAACATGGAACGATAACTCATTGCATGATGCCCCGATCCGATAAATTCCGAAAGTTTTTCGCGATACCTACCTATCGAGAAGTTTCGCATAGCTTGGCTCAATCTCTCGCAATCCTTTCCGGCCACGTGGCTGAATGATATCGAACCGAAGAACGGATTGCAGCGAGGATAAGTCCGAGGGTTCCTTTAAACCGTGGAGTAATTTATCGTCGTCCATATTCCTGCTGCCGTGGGAATTATGCAAAGTCCAGAAACTTTCCAAATCTTTATCCCATCGAGGAAAAATGATGAAGTAAGTGCGAACTGTAACAAAATACAATCGAATGTAAGTTTGCATCTATATAGCATGATTTTATATTTCAAGAAGATGAAAAATGACGGTCATCTAATCTCCTTGATACTTAGAGTATAAAGGATTAATATAAGCCGAGTGTGCGCTGGACATGAAGGAAGAAGCAAGAAACGCTATCTCCGACACTCGCGTTTCTCCTTTCTTGTGCTGACCCATCAATCACTCGTGAGTTCATGGTAGAAAGTTAATGTCGCGAGCTATACAATGAAGTATCGACGTATCAGTTCTAATGGACGTGGCTCTGCTTTAGAAAATGAAGAAATAAAGAAAGCTTATATAGCAAGTAAGAAGTACCAACAGCAATTTAACTTACGGATAAAAATAGAAAACTTGTTCCACTCGATAATCTCACTCTCTTGGTGGTGCGATATCTACTGTAACCCTAATACTCAAGAGTAAGAACTAAAGGGTATAGCCGGATAAGGGCGACAAAAGTGCCCCCAAAGATAATTAACTTTGAGGCATATCGTTCGATAGGGCTCTTTGGAAAAACCCTTCCTGCAAAGTTTTAACCGTAGGGGTAGTTATGGGGTAAAGTGTGTTTTTCGGTTTTTGCTCGATTTCTCCCGTTTGGCTTGATACAAAATTCTGAAAAAAATCACAGATGTTGTACCCAATGGTGTGTAGTCTGGAATTTTTTCAGATTTTTTGGCTGGAAAACCGATTTTTAAAAAATCAAAAAAGTTTATAAACATTAATTTTTTATTGAAAATATGAAGTAACCACTTTGATATTTCTACATATAGTTGCACAGTACCCCAATTAATAATTCTGTAATTTTTTCAGATTTTTTTGCCGGTGACAAATCAGTCAAAAAAATTAAAAACCAACAATTGTTTACATTTTGTGCTAAATTATTAGTGTGACCACGGTTAAATTTTCACAGCTTCTCAAGTTTGCTATAAATAATTGACTGTAATTTTTTCACATGTTTTGCAAAAGTATATCATACCAAAAAAATTTTTTAAAATAAAGCCTCGTATTTGCTCACCAAAATTCATCAAAAACCTAGTAAAAATTCTACTTAAAACATAAAATTATCCTCTGACCTTACAAAAGTTAAAGTCAACAGAATACCAAGAAATATTGGAAATATCCATATTCACCGCCATCCTACAACAGTTGCAATCTATCGACTGTAAAAACGAATACCAAACAAAGTAAACACAGATCGAAGGAACTACCCCACCGAGCAACCCCAAAATCCGGAATCGAGTCGTACCACGCGTCTCCCAGCGAGTGCAGCTGTCTGTAAAGTTTCCTAACCAATCTCATTGCGAATTTCGATTTCGATGCAGAGGGATCGCCTCGTTTGATTGTCTGTACATAGGACACTTGCACGAAATCTGCGTGAGCAAGTAGTGGTGATACTGTAACAACAGTGAACATCGAAATACAGCTATGTTTTACGTTCGTTGAACGAACGAACGAGAACTGGCCTGTACGAATTGGAAGGGGTATATAGTCAAACACCCTAACGATGCTTTTAGTCTGTGCTTCCACGAGATTCCACCGGTGACCTGACAACCTGGAACAGCCTCCTTGAGACTGTTTTCCCTCTTTAACAAGAGCCTGGAAGCAGTTTAGGAGAGTCCTTCGACAGAAGCTTCTGGTAAATTGTGAATCACAGAAACGAAAAACGGAAATCGATGATCATTCCGGCTATTTTTGCTGATGGGGTTTTCTTTCTGCTCGATAGGTGTGATAATATTTTGCGCGGGATAATTGAGACATTGTAGCCGTGCATGTTTTTTTTTGTTAATATCGATAAACATTGTGAAATTTGACTAATGAATGCAGGAAGGGTTTATGTATTAATTGGATTATGCAATTCCAATTTATTTTTAGCTAGGGAGCTTGTGGATGATTAATAAGAGTGTAGGACAGATTGAATTATTGGTAAATTGAATATTTAGTGGGGATATTTAAAATGAAAATTTGGATTTTAATCAGAGTGGATATTAATTTGAAATTGTATTTCAAAACTGTATAGTATAGAGGAATTATAGATATTTGGTAAAGTTGTAAGGAAAAAGGGGTGTTTTATAAAATGAATATTTGGAAAATTCGAATGCTGATGCATAAAACGATGGGTTTCTTGGTAACGAGAAAACGTGATATTGCTCCTTAATGGTGCGTAAGCTGGATAAAAGTTAGAAGTTTCAAAACAGTAGAAAAAATAAGGCATAATCGAATGAGAAGTTGACAGAGGGAAGAGTAAGATGAAAACCGACGAACGGAAATTGGAAACGGGCCATTGAAATCGATCGTTGCACCGGACAGTTTGATGCAAATCAAACCGCAAACACGAAGAGTGCTATATTGCAGGTGAGACTAGCGGAAAAATACGTTCAATTCGATCGTCGATGATCGGCAAATGCGATCATCGATGATGCCGCAAGCAGTCCGTCATTTTACTGACAGAAACATGTGTACCTCTACATAGAATTCATTGTACAATCGTGTCAATCCTCTCTCAAATTGTAACGCTCTGTGTTATCAACGTGAAGATAATTATTCCGGCAACGATGCGAGATATCATTAAATGCTTTTCCATATCGAAATATATGAATTGTTTTAACTAATAATCAGTAATTGATATTTTAAATTGTGATGAATGACAAGAAGTTTAACAAAATTGAAACATCAACTATGAAAGGACGAAACGTATTCTTACAGTAAAATTTCTTCCACCCAGTTTAATTTAAATAATTTAAAAGTTAACTTAAACAATCCTTCTTTTGTGATACAATGTTAAAAAATATTATTAAAAAATGTATATTAAAATTGGGTATCTGATATTTCATATTGTGTGCCCGTGACGAAACAATAGGCAGATAACAACGTCACGTAAACTCAATGGAAATTGCGCCATCGCGTCGTAAGAAGCTTTGCATTTATGACACTGCATGCAATGACAAGAATGCGAAATGAGAACTGAGTCGATAAAATTCAAGGATACGACAATGCCAGATAATAAGAACACGTTACATTAAACGCGTCTCTGTTTAATTAACTTCGGTGTTTTGTTGCCAAGTATTTTTGAATCTCCTTGAGATGGAATGCATGATTTCGTCGTTCGACAATAAACAAACGTTGGAATATTAATGGCAGAGAATATCGAAATGAACAAAATCCACAGTAACCTCAAAATTACTGCGAAACCAAATAAATGGCATATTGGGAAGCTGGAGATACAAACAGAGTGGAAATATTTACGTTATCAATATTGTCTTATACATACTCATCGGGAAAATTATGCGCGAATTGGAAACATAATTGGCCTTTATTTCGCAAAATTGTAGCACTGTGTTAAACATTTCCTGCCAATTTCTCTTTCTCGTGTATTATTCACATTCTAAACGTTAATTAAATTGTCTCTGAAAAATTCGAAAATTTAAAGTTGAGAAGATTGAATTCAGTGTTATTGGAATTTTTCTAGAATTTCATAAAATGATTTGCCAATTTTGCTAATTTGCTTCGATTGTTGCTTTAGCTAATTGCTTTAGCTTTGAGAAAATATTATCAGATTAACAGGTTGAATGCCACCGATGTTTCCCTTATTTCGTCATTTCTACTGAAGTGAAACTTTTTTTATAAAAATCACATATTCATAAAACAGAAATTAAAAGGACACTGATTGATCGGTGTTTAGCAGATCTTCATCTTCTGAACGCAAAAATTTAAATATTCAATATGTTAGAAAATTCATAAATATTATAATTCAAACGTAACATAAAATTTCATTAAATTCAATAGCGCCGGTCACCGGTGACCCCCATGGCACTCAACCTGTTAAAAGAGTATTACTAATTGAATAATATTTTTATGGTGTTCTAGCGTTAATCATATTCATCTTATAACGCGATTCTTCGCGAATGGCGAAATGCCTACCCCCTGTGGTTTCGATGCAATTTACCGCGTCAGAACTTTTCGCGGTAAATCGAACGTCTGGTCCTAAATCTGTCAATCTTGCGGGTTTCTGGCGAACCTGTCAATATCAGGTGTTCTTTACATTAAAACACTCTTTGCTTTGATTTTGTAAAGCGAGGAATAATCATTTTTCTCAAATTTTTTGTATATCCTACTATATTATTCAACGTATTAAGAGTATAAATTCTGTATTTAATTATGAAAAATTCTCAACACCTTAGTAATTTTAAAATCGGTTAAATAGATATACAATTAATAACTATTATATTTTTCTGAATTTTTTTGAGTTTAATTACTATAGTTATCTCGTTTAGAATGTATTTAGTGAGACCTAACTCATCGAGTCTATGATACTATTAACCGTTTGAGTTCTAAGGAGCGATTTTGCGCTTCTTCCGTTCAGTACTGAAAATTGCCAAGGTTATCGACCGATAGAATGAATGACACGTTTAGGATAAATAATAAATATAGTTCAGCAGTATATACTTATTAGGACAGTACAGCTACAACATAGACAATGTTTTTAACTAACAAATAGAACAAGAATATTTACCATTTGTTAGCAGAAAAACATTGAAATTTTACTTTGTTGCATTCCTCGATACAAAACGAAAGAAGCGCGATTTCGCTGCTTCGCACTTTTCAACCAGATTTTCGCAAAGAGCTCTCGCACTCAAACGGTTAAACAATAGTTTCGAAAAATCTCATTCTACAAATGAAAGCTCAAGCTCAATCCACTGATCGTGAGTTCCCATATTTAACCCCTTACCCTCCACGATCCCCATGTCTATAACATTCACTTAGTAAAATCATCTAAGATATCATTAAAACAAGATGCAATTAAACTCTCACACTCAAACAATTCAAATCAAATTAAAAATTCACAATCTACCACAAAAACTATATCGATCAAAAACTAACAACGATAACGTCTTCATCGTTTCTACATTTCCACCATTGTTAATAACTTGTGCAATTATAAGTTCCAAGTAAAATCCTCGACCTCCCGTCCTATGATCCGACTCATTATTCCATGCTATTCCCCAGGGCTCCTTATTTCTCAATTTTACGGAAGAAACGAAAGGAAAGCAGTAAACCGCGGAATGGCAATCGTATTCGCAAAATTCCCAGGGAGTGTAAAATCGGTATTGCTTGCCATGGAATTAAACATTTCTTGCCAGGAACTGGTACAAGCCAATGTTCTCTTTGGAGGTAACTCGAGACTGGCGTTTGGTGTGTACACGGTGAGAAAGCGGGTTTTCTCTGGTAACAGAAAAAGAGTGGAAATAAAGGCGAATCGGTGGACAAAGGTACTGGAACAGGCTCTGAAATACTAGTGTACCATACACGCAACTTGCTTGCGCGGACGGGGTTATAGGGGGCTGAACGGAAGGGGGGAGGAAAAGAAAGAGAAGGGTTTAAGGGGAGAATGAGGGGGTTTTTCCGGATTACAATAAGTTCACAGAGGACGACCTTTTCGGGGTCGACTGCCATGGCTTTAAGTACATTTTACACCCGGAGCTTTTCGTTGCGGATTTCCCGGACGAATTAGAAATTGCGAGGATTTAAAGCGCCAAAGCTGCCCCTGAAATTACGACCTCTGACCGACGTAGGCTTGAAAGGGTTTCTCGGCTTCGTCGCGAATGAGGATAGAGAGTGTTGTCTAGGGCCTTTGAAATTTGTTTGTTTCTGACAAGTTTTGTATTATTCTTTTCCCTTGTTTAATACTTGTAGAACTGTATTTGGTGAAATTGTTGACCTTTGAGTAATGTAACGTTGAAAGTGTACTGGCTTTATTGTGAAGGAGGGTAGAAATGTTTGCTTTGTGTCATTATAATGTGCTTTTTTTGAATCTTATAATATTCCTTTTTTTAATAATGTAGGGCAAACAAAGTTTTTAACGATAATATTTCTTTCTTGGTAATTTTAGCAGCGTTAATTTGCGGTAGATTAATTTGTGAAGTAATAATTTGGTGTAGAGGTATTATTGGGTATTTAAGTATATTTTTTTCTTTGTAATGTAATAAAATCATGTCGGATATTTGAACGATATCTCGTGTGTCGTTTTATTGGTATTGTAGTTTAATTCAATATCAACTCGGTGCTTTTACTTGAAGAAACACTTGCCTGCCATGCAACCGTTGAAATATTCAATGATGTTCCGAACTTGTATTTCGATATAAAAATTTAAAGCGTTTTTTTTTCGCGGCAGCCCTTGAAATTACACGCGCCTACATAGAGACTGGTGTATGTACCAATTTTATAAATATTATAGAGTCCAACGGTATGTCATGATGGAGTTTAAAATTTAATACAAAATTTTATGGGCCGTGAATGAAGTACGGTTACACTTGTTCGTTTAACGGAAGATCGATATCGTCTACCAGTTTACAAAGTTTACTTTACACAGCCTTTCTATCGACCCGTATAAGATAACTTCAAGCCGGTTTTTCCATCGAAATTATATTTTTTAATAATAAAAATAAAAGTCCTATCAATTATCTATACAATGAAGGTACAACGATTTAATTCCTTGAAAGTAACATAGAAAGATTTGTGAGAGAGACAATTAACGAAAAAGAATATTCAATTATTTGACATATCTTAGAAAAGATAAATAAAAAGTTTCATACGAACTCTTGTAAAATGAATGTCTACGATTGTATATGAAATTATTTCGTTAATAATAATTTCACTTTTTCATCGAAAACGGACGCAGAGAGTAAAGTCAGTACAAAACTCCAATTATATAGAATGAGGTAAAAATGGATTCACAAATCGTTCTAAATGTTTAACATCGACGAATAATTCAAATTTCGTCCGGTGGTCTGACTTTCGTTTGACTTTTTTTGGTTCCATCGTGATGAGTTCGGAGCAAAATGAACATGAAAAATCACAGTCGATGGGGCAGCATTAATTACTCGAGAATTCGTCATGTGCATGCCGGTGGCGAGTAAATGAAGGAAAGGGTAGAGAGATAGAATCACACACCGGCGAGACAGAAAAATAAAACAGAGAAAGAAAGTAGGAAAGAGAGAAAGGAAGCCAGAAAAAGAGGAGAAACGATGTCTGACGGTGACAGTTCGGTGAGCGAAAAAATCTTTTATTTTTTTTTCTCTCTTCTGGCCCTTTCAGATACATTCATTCGGATTCACTCGTGTTCGATCAGAACGAACGGATATCAATCGACGGCCGTTTAGGCAAATCGCTGCAGGCGCTTGATTTCAATTAAATTACCTTCCGTACGATATTAGCCAGCGAACATCTAGTTTTTCAGCCCTACATTTCTCCCCTTCTCTACTTCCTTCCTTTCTCTGTATTTTCAACAACATTCGACTTGTCGCTTTTCTTTGCTTTACTTTTTTTCGTTCTATCTGTTTTTCACTTTTAAACCTGTCTCTTTTCTCATTTAATGCTTCCTTGTACCTTGCAGCGTTGAAATTTCAATAACTTGTATAATTAATTTTTCAGAGTTTCGCGTTCTGCTAAGATATCAGATTTAACTATTCTTAGAACAAATTACAAAAAAGGAACCACGAAAGGAACTTTCGCAAAGGAATTAAGTATACTGATTTTTTACTGTAGAGACCTGAGCGTAAGAGTTTTATCGTGCAAGTGTCTCCAAAAACGACGATGCTTGGACGGCAATGGAATAGCCACTAAAAACTTCGAATTCGTGAATTATCGATCTTGCGGGGCAGAATTTATATTATAGTCGCATGAAAAACAAGCTGAGAGGAGAAGAAAACGTCAAATACTCCATGTGCTATGAACCTTGCACAAAAAGTTTCCCACGAATATAAGTCAAAACGTTTTTGACACTAAATTGAGGGGCGGTAAATCTATTATACTTTAATATATTAAATAAGTAGCACAAACAATGAGGATCCGAACGACAAAGATGTATAGTGTAAGGTGCATGTGAAATATCTACTGTCAATTTTCTATAAATGTGACGAACATTTATAGAAAAAGTAAGAATCTATCAATTCGTCGGTCTTCATAGATCTAGTGTTAAAACAAGAAGGGTAACATATACTTCTTGATAACAAATACTTTAGCTCAGTGATCGCCAAAGTGGTGGTCCGCGAGAAAATTTCGCTGGTTCCCAGAAAAATGTGGAATATACTTACTCATCACATGAAGTTATATTTTAAGATGCATTGAAATATAATTCAACTAGCTGAAAGTTCCCGTGCTTCGCTACGGTTTAATCGAAACTAAAAAAAAAAACAAAAAAACCTTAAAACTTTGAGTTTTGAAAATCCTTTCTTAGTGTGTGCTTATACCCTAGAAGGAACGCTCATGCAAAATTTCAAGTTTCTAGGTCAAGTGGTTTCGGCTCTGCGTTGATGAGTTTGGCCCATACTTTAACCCCCCAAAACCCCCCCTAAAATTTCGAATTTTTCAAAACCCTTTCTTAGTGAGCACCTAAGACCCAAGGAGAAGGTATGTTCCAAATTTCATTGCAATCCGTTCTGTGGTTTTTGAGATTTCGTGATGAGTGGATGAATGAGTCAGTCAGTCAGTCAGTCAGTCAGTGGTATTTGAGCTTTATATATAAGATAACAATACATTTAATGTGTTCTTAGATCACAATTTTTTTATAAATATATTTAACATTTAAAAAATCCTATTAGTGGTCCGCGGGATTTAAATTATGAATTTACTGGTCCGTGAGGTCAAAAAGTATGGCGAACGCTGCTTTAGCTGTTTAACTAGAATTTTTATTGCTCTATTTAAAATGTCAATTGAAAAGATAATATATCACTAAAATGCAATGAACAATTGCTGAATTTTCACAGAAAAATTAACACACATAAATTAGCGATTACAATTTTTTCCCCTAACTTTCTCTTTCACTGACATCCCTTCGTTCCAGCTTTTCCGATCTCTCTTCGCAAAGTTCCTCTCTTTTGTTCGACTTTTTCGTCCTCTCAATTGTTTCCACGCTCTTTTATCTCTTCTCGATTTCCACGACGATAACTACCCTTTCGTCCGCTTTAAAACGTCCCCCGAATGTCTCTCCCTCGACTCTACGGAGCTCTTCCTCGACTTCTCGATTTCCCGCGCACTCCTCAATCGTTCCGAAAGAACGCGCCGCAAAAGTGCTCGTTTGCTGTCATCCGAGAGATTTCAAACGACGGAAGAGAATCGTCCGGGGAAAAATGTCCGAGTTTACGCGACTTTCATCGCGGTTTTCCCCTTTGCCTTGAAGCGACTCGATTCGAAGAGGAATTGAGACAGATCTTATAGATTTGTAATCGAAAACGTCGAAATAAGGGAACATTGAGAGGACACAGACAAAGCATCGATTACTCTGTAATAAATACTTTCTTAGAGGCTGCAATTAATGATCAAAAGTTTTTTTTTTATTCGTGAAAGCTTTTGTAGAACTTGGTTGAAGGAATAATATCATTCCAAGGGAGAAGTTTTTGGGAGAAAAATTTGTAGGATGAAGATAGAAAAATTTCTATATTGGAAGATAATCTTTTATGCTTATCTATCGCTGTGTATATCGAGGAATATAATAATTATTATATATATAACAATATTAAAGGAAGAAAAACATCAAACCTTGTACGTAAAAGTATTTTTTATTTTTAATCCGTTTTCTGTGATTGCATTTTGAATTTAGAAAATTTCTACTTCTTTTTATAGTATAAATTGTGTAAATTATTTACTGATAGTTAGGATCTCCAACGTTTAATGAAGTATTTCATATATCATTCACTGAATGTATGTTCAACCTCTTCAAAATTTCAGGGAACATAGTGGAAAATTCATTGTTCGCGCTTGTCGCGCAATTTTCGAAATTTCCCGTCTGCTCGAATTAAAAAGCTTTTAACTACACATGCCTGCAATTTTAAGCTTGCTTGGCAATATTGAAATGGACAACGAAACGCGAAAGATTGATAAATCGTGCGACCCAACGACATTGAAGAACGAACGAACAGTGTAATTCAATTAGTCGACGAATCGCAATACTGGATTAATTACGAAATTAGTGAGCCGCTAAATCCTCCGACAAACGATTGTGTCGTTGTCGATTTTATTGGTAGCCCGTTTACGGAAATATCGTAGAGTTAATGGCTTTTAAAATTGCACGTTTCGCCGGCTGAATTGCACGCTTTAACTCGACACTGTCGGCGTTAATTTTTCAAAGAACATTGTAATCATTCTGTGCTGTGGTAATATTAACAGAGAAATTAAAACCGGCTTCGACGTTTTATCGGTATGCTTCGACGATCGGTTTCAATTATTCATCGAGACAAAAGTATTTTCCCGTTACGTTTTAAGGAGATAATTTCACGAGTTTTTCGCATTGAAAATGAAACTATTTATTTTCGTATTTAAACGATGACAGTAATGTAACATCCCGACGAGTAAGTTTAAAAAGTAGATTTACATTTTTAACCAAGAACAAGGTAACTCAGTGAGGTGTCTTGCTGCCGTTTGTTTGGTTTCGTCGGTTTGTCTTGCTTTACGAAGACGACGTAGAATAATTCTCGGAGCAGTGTTTCGGGCGATCTCTTGGGTATACTACTTCCAGGGAGTTTTCCACGAAAGTCTTGAGAATTTGTGCACGAAACTCGGTTAGACAACTATTTTTGCATACGATTAAGTCGAAGAGGCAAGGCTACGAAATTGAACGCCATCCTATTTGCATTGCTCACAAATGGGACTGTTCAATAGCCTCTTTTCAGTGATATTTCTTCCTCATCTTACGACAGTTCGCGCATACTTTAAAACCATTTTAAAATGCTTTTGTAAATTTAAAATATCTTTAAATCTAGGTTAAAAGATGATGGCATATTTATCACTGAAAATTATCCGTCTGTGCACCTGCAAAAATTACTAAACACAGGCTAGGAAAATCCGTCATAATTAATGCGCCGGTAGAAAGAAAGGAAATTTAAATTATCTTTGATGCTCCGTTGAGTTAACAAGTTAGTGGGTTTTCGTTTACTGACACGACCGTGCAATGGCCGATGTTTATTTCAGAAGAATTTTAATTGCATTTGCGTGCGCACTACGTGCTTCGTTATCTCATAATATCACACCTGAATTTCACGAGACAACCAAATTTCAGTGTTTCCTCTCGCCGAGGTAAGTTACAGAAAAAGGAAGAAAAGACACGATGTTTACAAAAAACACAGGCTGTTGCATGCATACTAATGAAAAAAGGTATATCAAGGTACGTACTCTTTGATATATTTTCTTTCGCCATAAAAGTCGAATAATTTTCGTACAATTTTCGCCTGTAATTCTTCAAGAAGTAGTCGAAGGGATGGCACAAATGTCGACTAATAAACCTACATTCAAAAGAAGCCATTTTAAATAATCGAATCGTATTCGTCCTGCACAATTCTAAGTTTTCCCTTCAAGAAAAACATAAAAATTTAGCAAACTAAAATGTCTTGAAATAATAACAATAGAAATATAAAATCCGCTAGTAAAGAGACACAATAGTCGGTTGTATTACTTCAAATTTTTAGTTTCACTACTTGATAGTTAACAAATTTTATGACATAGTTTACTAAATGATATATTTTGTTCTTTACTCGTCGATTACATTTGATGACGTTTCGAATCCATAATCTATAACTATAATTACACACAGGATTATTTGAGAGTGGCTATAATACCACAAAGGATTATTCCCTCTTTCTGATAAATAAGTAATGAAATCACTCATCCCATAAGCTACACGAACCAGTATTTCAATGAAACGAGATTAAAGTATAAATTTCCATCAACGACAACATTTGGTATATTATTAAATGCTATAATAGTTCACAATAAAGCAAGGAGAAAAGCTTAACTTTCTACAATTGCTAGCCATCGTTTTGCATCGAGAAAGAAATATCACGGAGGTTAAATAAAGAAAGGCATCATCGACTTCGTAACACAATATTGCTCACCAATTATAAGTTTTCTCGTTTCAGATCCGTGCTCAACGGAATAACGAGAGTAATGAGATTTTTATTCAACCGATATCGGTGGCCCGTGAATTCATTGGGTTAGCGGGGCAAGTTATACTCGTACCATCGATTCTTCCTCCTACAAGAATATTCCTCCTCCAGATTCACTTATTTCCCTTCAGAAATTGGGATCTCAGCGCGATGGGTAAATATGTACTAAATAAATAATACTATTCCAATTAATATTTCCACGCTAATTGGTTTCGAGTTCCCCGGATTATTGGAGAATTCATCGTAAATTGTTCGAAGTTGTTTGAACTCAATTGATATTCCATCTAATGCAGACATTAGAGGATATATTGATTTTATGGGAAAGAGAAGAAAGGAGATTGTAGCTATACTAGGCTATGTTTGAAATTCTTTATAACTTGAAAAGTATATGAAACTATATTTCAGATCATTAGAGAAATTGTAAAATAAGGTTCGTGAAAATTGCAAAAATTGGCTAATCTTTAAATATATTCAAAAAGTCTGTCGACGTGAAATTACTATGAGTTTCCACAGGCAATTGTTTTAGAGGTAATTCGTGTATACTTCTCTTAGGCGATACTTCTACTTATCACTTTCCTATTTATCATTAATTTTACTTACCGTTTGTCAGTTTTACCTCTTCCACTTTCATTCTGATCTCTACTGAAGTAGAATGGAACGTTTATTAACTCTTATTCATTATCAATATTATTTCCTCTTTCATTTATACTGCTACTACTCTTGAAAGAGCAGTAATATTGTCAAGGTGTCGAGCGCAGTAGCTTAATTGTTTCGCCGGCATCTTTCATCTTTACACTCGCTATTAAACTCGTCCTCATAACCAGTAATCACGAAGAGCGTAACCCAATTTATGTCCTTCCATCAATGAAAGCGAAACACACATTCGGCCTTGCAACCCGAATAAGGTCAACCCCAGAACTAATCACGTACTTTGGAATTCAACACATAATTAAACACATCAATTAATTTCAAATTCTGAAGCAAATACTAATCAATTTTCTGATACACTATATTCGGTCAAATTAAAAAATCACGCAGACATCATCAATGGCTTTACATGTACTTCTTCAAAAAAATCGCTATTTCTTCAAAGATTAGATTTTTCCTGAAATTTCGTCTCTTACGAATTTGGATATAATTTTCTAGGTACCAAAGTAATATAATGTTGGTTGGAAAGCATTTATTTTTTTGGTCAATTCCTTGCGTAAAATGGTAGCCACTATTGAAGAATTTTCTTTGTCCATAACCATTCTACTCATGAGAATTCAATAGAAACGATCGCTTTTCCATTCGCAAAAACATTATTAGCAGCTGCCGTTGTTCTAACAGACGCAGATAATATGCAGTGGAGGAACCAGGGACCGTCTGACACGTATGTACGTAACGTGAATCGTAATGCGACGAGTGACTGAACATCAGCATGTTTGCCAGCAGAATTGAGTTAGCGGCTGGTTCGATCGTAAATTCCAAATTAACGTGAGAGATGCAGAAGGATCAGTTTGTTCTGGTTCGCGTATCGAGTCCTTGTGATGTATAGACGATCTTTCCTTAACAATGTTCAATACCACCCTCTTAAAGATGATGTTTCGAAAAGGCTATCTATCACCATGCGGATTTATTTAGAACGATATGTTTTGCCATGTAGTTGTTATATTTCCATAGAGGTATATGTTACCAAATCAACTGAGTAATTTTTGGAAGTCGTCTGAATAATTTTTGGAGAACGATGCACATTACTATACAGATTGTTAGATTTTATTGAGATATGCGCTACCATGACATTTGAATAATCTTTGAAGAACGGTACGCGTTACTTTACAGATTATTAGATATCAATGAAATATACGATACTAAATCGATTAAAGAATTATTCAAAAACGGTGAGCGTTAATATCTAAATTATTAGATTTCATTGTACACCTTGCTTGTAATGTCTTGCAAATTTTGGGGGTGTTATTAAATTTTTACGCTGCGTTCTCCATCAATGAAATTGCGAAATATTGTGAATGCGATAATTTTGTGCAATGTTTGATAAATCAATATCATTCTTTTCAATGAATAATATTGTGGTAGCTCTAAAAAAATTTGCAACTGCAAACTCGTTGGGTTTATGAAATTTTGTAGAACTGTAGAATCATTCAATTTTAAGGATATGGATCAGATGTGTCTACGTATATTTCACTGTAGTACATATATCAAATATTTTACTATATACGGAAGATATTTTAAGTAATGTGCAAGATAACGCAAAATGGTTTTACATACACCATCCAAACTATGAGGTCAAAAATCAGTAATAATTTATAGCGTTTCGTAAGTATTTTTCCTATTTCAGAACTTTTTAACAAGAATATAGTTTTACTCTATCGTATGAAAGAAGAAATTAAAAAATGAGATTAACAGAGAAAGGAAATTTTTGAGAAACGATAAAAATCGATTTAGGAATATTTGTATTCAGTTTAGGGTGGTTATTTCAGTTGTTTTCCGCTTTCATGGATCTCTTGCATTTCATCGTTAACGAAAGAGCTCTTAATATAATTCAATGACGGGGATAAATAGATTGCCGTTTTAATTGGCAGAGGAACGAGGAATAATGTAATTCGCGGTAAAATTCGCGTGCCGGCTCTGCGATAAATTGCGTTAACAGAAGAAGAGGTCCTTGAGTTCAGGCGCGTAATTATTACGATAAACATTTTAATTGCAAGATTGTTTCCTTCAATTGAACAACGCCACGATGAAATCGTATTTCTCTATCGTCATAAAATCAAACTACGTTTCGCTAATAATTTCAGTACCAGTTACCATTTACAATAATTATCTGCATTACAAAATAGTCCAATTAGTATCAAATCCGAAAATACAGAATAATCCCGATAGAAATTGTGATAAACAATAATTTCAAGTTATCAAATTTCCCTGAAACATAAACATACATCATTTCTTTTATTCTGATTTAAGTATGAGACTCGGGGCAGACACTTATCTACTGCAATTTTATTTTCTCTTCATTTTACGGGGACGTTGTTTTACCGCGTTCTCCGTTCTATGCAAAACTCCGCGAAATTTCGTGCAATTTAGACAACAGTACAGCGTAGTAGCTCGAAGAGTAGTATAAAATAAAATAATCGTCAAGTTCGAGGCGTATAAAAGATTTTACTACTCGTCTCATCGTTCCTCTTTTTCCACCACTTTGACATTTCCATTTCCCTTTCTCCCTTTAGACTTGCGTTGGTATTTTCCCGTTGATACGTCGGTCTGATTATAGTCAGCTAAAAAGACCGAAGTGATGCAAGAAGTGATCATACTATAAATCGTAATGAAGTAAACGAGTGGACGTCAACGTGGCTCTGGATAGGGCAGACTCACCGACTGGCAGGATCGTAAATTCCAAATTAGCAGGCGCGCCATCCATGGGATTCATTTATCTTCATCCGAACTTATCGTTACGTACTTTCGGGTGCACGATAACTAGTTGCCGATCGTACTGATCTTAAGCAAGGTGATTAGAAAATGTTTCGCATTAATTAATCGAGAAAATAGAGCTTTAAGTGGACGAAGAGAGAGATGAAGTTATTTATTTTAAGTTTATCTTATTTTGTAATTTTCCTTAGGATATGTAATGAACAAGGCTGATAGGAATATTATCTATATTACAAAGTTAATTATCTCAGGAAGTTTTAGTTTATCTTAAAGTACAGAGAGAACGATTGAAGATTTTAGAAAAGAGGAATTTTCTTTCGACCCTTCATTTAGCAGAGTGAAGAAAAACAGCAACTCTGTGTAGAACTTTAGTCAGTAACTGATACGAGCTTGATGTGGAGCTTACGAAATTTCCAAAGTTTCTATTATAAAATATCGAGACTTAAAATTATTTATCGACAACTTCATATTTCTTTAGGCGCAAATTTTTTTCCGATGAAATATCTTATCGAAATACGATTATTACACGAAATACAAGGTACGTAAGTTAATGAGAAAATATCAAAATAAATTATGGAAAAAATTGCGTATTATTCTCGACTGGAAAAGAGTCATTAAAAATTAGACATAGATGTTACTTATCTTCTATTATATAAAGCTCAAATACCACTGACTGACTGACTCATTCATCCACTCATCACGAAATCTCAAAAACCACAGAACGGATTACAATGAAATTTGGAACATACTCTTGCCTTGGGTCGTAGGTGCTCACTAAGAAAGGGTTTTGAAAAATTCGAAATTTTAGGGGGTTTTGGGGGGTTAAAGTATGGGCCAAACTCATCAACGCAGAGACGAAACTACTTGACCTAGAAACTTGAAATTTTGCATGAGCATTCCTTCTAGGGTATAAGCACCCACTAAGAAAGGATTTTTCAAAATTCGAAATATTAAGGTTTTTTTTTGTTTCGATTAAACCGTAGCGAAGCACGGGAACTTTAAGCTAGTATTCTATAAAATTGCATGAGCTTTTGGTATAAGATTTACCAGAGAAATCGCGCAGAAAGTACATATATAATGGCTGTTGCAGCACGCACATAGTGTGAAATTAGCACGTCAGATCGTTGATCGACCGCCAAGAGCTACGTTGTTTCTCAAAATGGATCGTGAGCTCTATTCGGCTAGCGAGCCTCAGTTTTGACGTACGATCTTGACGAAACTTTGCCATGGTTTGACTTCGAAACATCCCTCGTGAACTTCGATGAGGGCAGAAAGGGTGCGTTGAATCCCAAATTATTACGTGACGCTCGAATAGAGTAGAAATTATTTCTTTAAGTTTCATAAGATTAATTATGATAATTATCGCAGACTTAAATGTAATATTAATACTATTTTATTTATCGACGATCTATTAATGGTATAGGAAGCATTTTAATAATAATATATGATAGGTTATACTATTAATACTATAAGGAGGCGTATAAATAACTTATTAATAGGTTTTTCGTTTGTCAGTGTTCATCGACCGATAGTTTATTCATTGACTAGAAAAAGTTACAATAAAATAAAATTACATTACCTTGAAACAACTGAAATCAAAATGAAATAATGTGCAACGTTTCACATGTTAATTTTAATGTTGGAGGTTTAAAAGTGAATAGAAGCACTCATGCACGACATTAAGAAAAATGAACGAAAAATGTTAATTACCGTACTGTGCTATATAGTGATTCTTTGAGGGATATAATACAATCTGTACGTAATTAACCATTGCATTGCAGTATGTAACAGTTCTCAAATAAAATATGTAGCTAAATGTACCTATTTCAATAGTAATAACTTTACATCTAATAGTGTTTAAAAATCTGTCACCTATACAAGTAATTAAACGGGAATCATACTCGACATATATTTAGTTAATTGATTTAAATTCTCTTTTGTTTGGTATAAAGTAAGTGATATTTCTTATCGTGTTACCTTAAAAGCCCAATAATCGACGAAGTAGAATAAGGACACCCGCATCATTAGTGAAATTCCTTTTATCGTCGTCATCGATCAGACTAGGACGAGATATCCGGGTATTTGATAAAACGCTATCGGCGACAGAGTGAATTTACAAATTTATACCTCAGTTAGCAATCGTACGACTCTGCTACGAAACTTCTTTTTTTTTATACAATTGACAAAAAATAAATTCCTCCGATGGATCGAGTTCCACGACCCGTAAGATAAAAAAAAAAGAATGAACCTTTACCGAAACAATATTTGAATCGATCGTTGCACCACTATCTGTTACTCCGTTACACTGAAACATGTTTTGTACACAACAAAGACTGACATACATACATTCGTACACCTTTTCCCCTATTCCCTCCAACAAACAAGATCTTGATAAATTGATAATTCCAATGAAAACCCCAAATCTACAAAGTGATCACTAACATAGAAACGCGACAATTAAAAAAAAACTCTTTTGAAATGAAACAATAGAAATTGTAGTAAAAATATTCCAAAATCAACAAATTACATCACAGAAATTTATCATTTCGAAGACAATACTTTCAGAGATCCCTATAACAAAAATTCTGAATTCAATTCCGTTGAAAGAATGATACTGTAAAGAAAGCGACCGACGAAAAACTACAAACTGAAACGATTAAATCCAGTTTTTCGAAACAATATTCGCATCGTTTCGTACCGTTAGTAATTCCGTCGGTACTCCACTTGGAAGGAGCGGATTTTACAAGCTGTCAATGTCCGTTAGAACGTAGTCACGAACTGCCGGGCAGATCGTTAGGGTGATGAATCGGCGCGCGAAGGGCCAGGTGCCCTGGATACAGGCTAGCACACCGGATGACGAAGGACGTGTGTAAATCACACACATGCCGGTGACCCGAACGATGACTTCCTGGAGCGTGGCCAACGGCAGACTGTCGGTAACGAGGGCCAGGGGGGGATTGGTGAACGAGGAGGAAACCCTGTAGGGAGGAGAGGAACACGTTTGCACATTTATACGTGAAACCGAGACGAGACGACACAGAAGGGTGGAAAGCGACAACCGGCTGCCACTGAGAGTCGAAAAGCTCGTATTTTACACTTTCTTTCACTTAAGCATCCCCGTGGGGCGTTCTCTTTCTTGAACCTTCGACGGGGATGATTTTCGTCCCGTAGGAACTTCATTGTAATTGCAAATTTCTCCCGTCTGAGCTACCGCGCTTGATAAAGAGCTTCCGTGACGATTCGGCGCATTTTCAAGCAATGCTGCACACTGTTTCTTAAATTCTCCGCCTTTTTGCTCCTTTCACGTTAGATAAGACGATTAATTTGTTGAAATAGAATTCTCATTGTTTTATTGAGATGTTATTGTAGTTTTTTCTTCGTATTGTTAGAGATTGCGAAAGAACATACATAAAATATGTTGATACGAAGCTATCGATGTATTGTGAAGAAAAATGTTTAGGATAAAGTCTTCAACATTTTGCAACTCTCTAAATTTTGATCATTTAGAATATCAGAATAAAATTCATCGAGAATTTAAACGCCAGTGATTCGTGTACTTTACATGCAAAACTAACTCCACTAATAATAGAAAACAAGATAGGATGATAGAAGATTCAAATCGAAAATTCGAATAACAATTGCCGCATTCAATTCGAAAAATGATTCTACGTAAAAAATTCAATGTTTCCAAAAGATAACACGAAACCATTTAAGACAGTTCACAGTCTCTCTAATGAATTCCAAATCCCTTCTAAAGAATTCACATTTTTAAAATGCGTGCAGCATCGCTCAGAAATAAGAAATCAAGATAATCCAAAGGGCCTCGGGCGAATACAAATTGAAGGGATAAGATTACAACTGCTCCCAAATAACAAACGTATCCAAGAGTGAATTCTCCTTGTTGGTCAACTTTGGGTATATCAACCCCAAATTGTACCAACAACGAAACGTCCCCATGGAGATATACACCGACATGGTAGAGCACCATGGTGAAAAGGACTTTCGTCGAGAAAATGGAAGTAGAACGGCCGGATTTTCGGTCGGAAAAAGGATTCTCCGAGTTTCGCGGGACACGTACGAGGTCGAAGGAAATTTCGTATACGTGTTTACCGTGGCTGGATTCCCGTACGTGCTGACAGACATAGAACCAACTCGAATGTAACTGTGCTCCTGGTGTATATTCAACCGATACAAACCGGCCTGCAAGAAATTCTTCGACGGGTGAAGTTTGCTTTTACCGAAACGCTTTTACATTCTTGCGATCTGTACTGTCAACGATAAGATAGCCCTTTTTTTATTTGTAACTGCTTTTGAATATCAATGTCCTTAGTGGCTGATTCGTATTGGAGTAGGTTGAAAATTATAAGTGTTTCGTGGGAATTGTACACATTTGGAATTTCTTTGATGTACGATAGGACATGGAAAATAAATATCGTGTGATACTTTCTTAAGTGGTGTAATCCCGAGTCGAAGGATTGATTTTTTGTTGATCTTCTCGATTTTTTATACTTGAAGAAAATCAAAAGAGAATTATAATCTGTATGATCTGACCATTAAACTTTATACTATTTTGATTATCTGTAGGTACTCTGTGGATGCGGATATTTCCGTTTTCACACTTAAAGAAAATCGAAAGAGTATTATAAAAAGATTTTCTAGGTTCTCCTTTAATCCTCTTTCATTGTATTTTAGAAGGAATTTTTCATTATTTATTAATTATTAATATTACTTAATTTTTTAAAAAGTAAATTGAGTGACAACTACGAAAAAATTAATTTGACGGAAACTTTATTTTTACAACATTTTAGTTATATTAGTAATAACTAATACTGCAATAGTACAAGAAATTGAACCTGATGAAATGTTTGTTCTGGAGGACCACAACGTACAATATACAACCCGAGACTTTTTAAATTCAGGAAATTTAAGTGAAAATATCAAAGCTGTTAACATAATTAACATTGTTAATGTTTGCATAAAAATGATAATCAATGATATACCTACTGTACATAGGAATACCTGTAAATAATAAGGAGTTGGAGTGATCTAATACTTCTCAAATGAAAAGTTCATAAAATTCTAAAAATACATATAAAGAATGACAGTTGTAGAGACGAATGTATAGTAAACTTTACAATGAGTAAATAATAAGATGAAAAATATGATTTCTCGCTGGTTTTATTTAATTATTTATATCTTTATTTTCATTGTTGACATGAAATAAATTAACAAATAAAAGGATTTTTACTATTACAATTCGATGTCGAATTAATCAAAATTTGTATATTTATTTTCCGAAAATAAAAGAGAATCAAGAGAGAAATATAACGACTAATAGAGAACTAAGGAGAATAATAGAAATATGAAGAAAATGTAAGAAAATCATAAATGATGATTTCAGGGTCCGAGATAATCAACAGAAATTCGTAGCTTCGACTTGGGATGCTATAGGAAACTTTTACATATTCTTTCGCATAATTTTGCAGGTTTCTGAAACTCTTTGATAGGGTAATGATACACAAGATTTCATAACAGATAACGTTATGATTATTCTTTTAAGAAGTTATTGTTAAAAATTTTCTTAAAGTAATTTTATTTATGAAGTTTTGGAGTATTAAGTGTGCACTGTGCGCTACGATGGAATGTGCAGCTACTTGCAATGGATTTAGGTTGTATGTCTTTTTTATAGATTATTTTGCTTGTACGTTATTCAATAGATTTCGTTGATTCGAAGGACCAATAGACTGTGTTGTTGCTATTGGTAGGATGATCGATTGTACGTTTAAGAGAAGACGTTGACTGGAATTTATTGAAATACGGTATTCAGATTTTTTAGGGTTTTTCCCCCCGATGAAATTTTTTCTGTTCTATATACCATAGGCACTCTGTGATTTACGATCCTGAACGTTTAGGATGATGCCATTTATCACGAAAGTCTACTTGTTCTCTTTCCATTTCTCCCTAAAATCATTTCATTTGGCGGCCACTGAAAAGTTTTTCCATGCCGTCTTTTATATAGTAAAAATCCATCGCATCGTTTGTTAACTTCGACTTTTATTTCTAATCATTTTAAGATGAAAGGAAACTTCTATAAAAATAAAGAAAAAGGATCACAGGATACCTAATTATTTTATTCATTCAATTAAGTATCTATCCCCTGCAATGTAACATAAATTGCAACCTGTTCAAATTAACAAACTCTTTCAATTTTATTTCCCTACAATATATAACAAAAATTCGAACCAACTACAATCAATTACGATTGGATTTCAATTTCCAATATCATCAGCGTTATATACGCACGCATCCAGTCCGTCGTTTCCCCGTATCCTTAAAATTTCATAAAAACTTGAAAAGATCGTATTAAAAATCCTCGATAATATCAATTGATCCTGAAAGATCGTTGAGAGAGAAAATCGGAATTCACTCTCCCTACTGCTATCGCTTGCAAGCCTTCCTATCCGATTCACCGTAGCATCTCTATGATTTACGATCCTCTGCCTGTTCCAGGGTAAATCACCATCTTCCATCGTTCTGAAACTTGGCTCGTTCTGCAACCACGAACCACCCTCTCAGCCGACCATCTCCCTCCTGTCCTCGATGGCGCGAGCGATCCTTCCGTTTGGCAGAAATTTCCTGGAAAGAGGAATTACGATCGCAAGAATCTTCGCGGCGCCCGTATGGGGCTCCTACGTCTCACGTTGCCTCCCTAAGAGAGATCCTTCTAATTCCGAAGGATCGATTTTCCTATACGACGGTTCAAAGTACCAACCGATCATCGGGATTGCTTCCTCGATTTCACCATGGCACTGTGCTCATACGTTGTAATGCGTTTCATGGTAGCATTCGAAATGATTGGATGAGACGCTGAAGATTCGCAATTTGTAAATGACAATTAGGATTCCGGGCTATCTACTATGTTTGGGAATGTTACTTTTAGTCTTTCGGTATATTGAACAAAAATTGTTGAGTGGAATTGAATTATTTAATTTTATGTGTCTTTAGAGAGAAAAGATTTATTAGTAATGTTTGATTAAAAATTTGATTGTAATTTATTCAGTTTTATAATGGATATATTATTGGAATTACTAGCAAAGACACCGAGCTTTTAACACCAGGTCTATGGCAGCCGTCAAATTGACGGGTTTAACTTTTTTCAAAATATATCTCTTTATAGAGAAGTAGTACAGTAGATGTTTCACGTGTATCTTAAAGTATATAAATTACTTGACTGATCGTACATTTTGTCGCTCAATTCATTTTTTTTCAAAGTACTTATCTGATATATTTAAATATACTAGATTTACCAGCCAAACATCTAGTATTAACACTAGATTTACGAACTGAGCCAATTTGACTCATTGAAAATTTGATTACTGTATATATAAAAAAGTTAAATATTATTTTCGAAAAACGTATGTTGGTTTTTAGTCACATAATGAAAGTACGTAAATGTTGATTCCTCTCCCCCGCAGACCCCTCCATTTCGCATTATTGAATGTGGTATACCTATTTTTACGGTTGTGAGCCAATTTGACTCATAAAATGATTTAACAGTTAATCGCGTAACACATGAAATTTGTAACTTCCATGAGATCAGGGTATCTTTCAGCTTTCAAGCCGCAGGTGATTTGTTTCTCCTTTAGTTTTTCTCTGTTTGCATTCAATGTTTATTTGTATGAGAAGCATCCTCTTGTTTTCGCGACTCCACTACATTATCCTTCTTACCTACCCACTCCTGTCATCATTTCAATTTGTACATCGCGCGTGAACAGAGCATTTTTAGTGAAAATGTATATTAAAAACAGAGTTTCCATGTAAAAAAGGTTTTCAATGAATTTTTTAATAATAAATCTTTCATTTAAATTGATTAGGATCTATTTTCTTTGCAAAAATCTTCTATTTTTTTGTGTGAGTCAAACTGGCTCACTTCGGTAAAAATAGGTATATAACCAACATCCGTAAATCTAGTGTTAAGGACGAATATATGGTATAGAATTTGATAGCAAGTTGTTGGATTAATATGTTTCTTAATACACAATTTCAATTACGATAATTTAATCTGTAAAATTGAAATTTCAATAACATTGGAATTTCAGCTAAAAATTGCTACACGCGAGAGATACGAAGACAAAAGATCCAGGATCTGTCATAGTCTGCGAAAAGCAGATATTTCATCCCCCCTTGATAACATCGCCGACAATACGCGAAAGTTCCATCCCAGACAGCGGCACCCCCTCAACTTCAACGTCTATTATTTATGTATCTGGTATAATAACCCCGCTTCAATTATACCGTCAAATTAACGGAGCACCGTAATACGCGAAGCATTTAGGAAACCGGAATAAGTACTTATTATCAAATTCCACGGGATTCGCGTTTAACCGTTTTAAGTTAGCCCAACGTCAACGATAATGCGACAGTCGGCTGGCTGTCTCTCGTAAAAGCCTAGAAGTTCACTTCCATGATACAGGGGATCTTTGAATTATTATCGTGCGCTGAATTATTGCTGCACGTTTCGTTGAGCTCCGACACTCGCACTATTCGAACTACCACCTACAAGCGACTTTCACCCTCTTACGACTGGTTCCTGTCGCGTGCTAAGACATTTCTCTTCAGCTTTAAAGCTCCCTTTCTCGCTTTG
This sequence comes from Cerceris rybyensis, assembly GCA_910591515.1. Classification (NCBI taxonomy): domain Eukaryota; kingdom Metazoa; phylum Arthropoda; class Insecta; order Hymenoptera; family Crabronidae; genus Cerceris; species Cerceris rybyensis. The sequence continues at coordinate 17,639,612 of OU342790.1, forward strand.
CTCGGCGAGTTCGAGCGAGCACTCGAAGAGACAACAAGAGGTATGATAACCTCGTAGCGATTTATGCAGAGGCCGCGCATTCGAAGTCTTTGGAGCGTGCGACGTGTGCCGCCGACTTTCGATATCCATAGGGCGTTTCAGAAATAAACGGTTCAACTTTGTGAACTCTTTTGAAACGATGACGCGTTGGGTTGGAGTTTTACCTTGATATTTTAGCACAAATGTATGCAATAGCATCATTCAATTTATGGATGTTTTAATGAGGAGTAATCTCTGGTTTTTTTATTCATTTGTCTTTTACGGAAGTATATTCTCTGTGATTTAACCTTTATTGAGTATAATATATTTTGAAACATGGTAAAATACATAAACCTACGTCACCATTTTCACATTCATAACGAGATCTTCGCCTTGTATCGTTTTTCGAACACACTATACAATTTCGTAAAGCTTTTTTAGAATTTTTAGATTCGCAGGAGGATGAAAAGTGTACATAGCTGACACTGCCGTATTAAAAACAAAGACTGTATATTCTGTCTCTCTATTGTTAATACTGTTGTAAATTGATGTAAAGACAAAAGAAGTGTGAAACAATGCATATGAAGACAGTTATTCAATTCAAATGGTGGGCGGGTGAGCCACTAGAGCAAGCCACTATAGTGGCGTGTCGTTCAAAGATGACAACCATGAAAGCCACTATAGTGGCGCACAGTGGTTCATTTGGCCGAAAACCTGGCCAAAACTCAAGGAGTTTTTCAATTTAGCTGAAAATTGGTGTATTAGTATTATTTGGGTCGCTGATTAAGAATCTGAACTCAAAATTTCGAAAAACAAAATGGCGGCTCTAATATGGCGGATGCGAGTATTGAAAAATTGTCGGACCGGCATGAAAATCAGTAGTCTTATGTTTTTCCGGTCGCTGATTAAGAATCCGAACTCAGAATTTCCAAAAACAAAATGGCTGCTCTAATATGGCGGGTGCGAGTATCGAAAAATTGTCGGATCGGCATGAAAATCGGTAGTCTTATGATTTTCCGGTCGCTGATTAAGAATCCGAACTCAGAATTTCCAAAAACAAAATGGCGGCTCTAATATGGCAGGTGCGAGTATCGAAAAATTGTCGGATCGGCACGAAAATCAATAGTCTTATGATAGCCCGGCCCTATGTCATAAATGCACTTCCCGAAGCATGGCGCGCGCGACAAACAAATAACAATAACTCGAAGAATCGCAAAAAGTCGCAAGAAAACTCAACGAGGTCTTCTTCGGGAAGCTTCAAAGTTTAATTTAAAAAAAAATATATTATGTTATTCCATGGACTTCTGCAGTTTTAATGATATTTACTGCAGCAGCCGCTGTATCTTAATACAAGCATGTCATTGCTGTTCCATCTCCGAATTTCCCTTTGTTTAATAAAAATTTCGGTCGAAGGAGAAAGATGAAACATTGTAAGGAACAAATATTTCCCTCATACCTGCAACTAGCCAGATTTTCATTAGAATCGTCAAAGATCTTTCAGTTTATGACGGTAAGCGGTCGAGGTAGCCGCGGCTATTTATAGTTGCCTCGAAACAATAGGCCACCAGCTTGTTTAAACTCATTCCGATTTTTAACCCCATGAAATAAACATATTATTTCGTTAATTGCCAGGTTGATCTTAGAGAAGGATTAGCAGTATTCATTAGGTAAAGCACGATAGCCCAGCTCTATGTCATAAATGCACTTCTCCGAGCATGGCGCGTACGACAAACAAATAAGAATATCGCGTACAATTGCAAAAAGTCGCAAAATTTTACAACGGGGACTTCTTCGGGAAGCTTTAAAGTTTAATTTAAAAAAAAATATATTCTGATATTCCTTTTCCTTCAAAAGTTATAATGATATTTATTGCAACAGTCACTGTATCTTAATACCAGCATATCACAGCTATTCCATCTTCGAATTTACCATTGTTTAATCAAAATCTCGACTGAAAGAGATTGATAGAACATTGTGAGAAACAAATATAGCCCTCATACCTGCAACTAGACAGATTTTCAGCCGAAACGTCAAAGATCTTTCGGTTTATAACGGTAAGCGGTCGAGGTGATCGCGGCTATCTATTGTTGCTTTGGAACAAAAGGCCACCAGCTTGCTTAAAATTATTTTGATTTTTAACCCGAACGAAATAAATATAGCGTTTCGTTAATTACAAGGGTAACCTTAGTGAAGGATTAGCATTATTCGTTTGTCCAAGGCACGATAGCCTGGCAGTATGTCATAAACGTATTTCCCCGAGCATGGCGCGTGCGACAAACAAATAAGAATATCTCGTAGAATCGCAAAAAGTCGCAAAATTTTACAACGGGGACTTCTTCGGGAAGCTTCAAAGTTTAATTTAAAAAAAAATTCGCGTTGTACTTTTGCGTACTTCACAACTATTTCCTCTGCAAAAGGAGAAAAATGTATGGGTTTTGCAATCTGTGCCATCGCAGTTGTAAAATATTAAATAAAAAAATGAAACCAAGGTACTTATAATTTAAAAGTATGACGAATAGCTACAAATACTTACAAAGTTGACTGTACTATTATTTCACATTGAAAACGTATTCTGAATTTCGACGTGAATACGTTACATTATTCAAGTGCCAACTTTGACATTGCATATCTCTAAGAGCGTTGTTCAATAAAAACTTTTATTAATGGAAAACGATGCTCTGATATGTTACAAATAAAACGCAATTGCTAAATTTTGAAAATCGCGAAAAAAATTTTTGGCTTTTTGGCCAGGTTTTCGGCCAAATGAACCACTGTGTGGCGCCTCGTTCAGAGAGATGACATACACGAAAGCCACTATAGTGGCGCGTCGTTCCTAAAAGGTTAAAGCTTGAATTTATTGTGGAAATTAATGTTTGCAAGTTCAGTGAGATAAGTTTGGCTTTGAGAAAAATTAATTTATGTTTATTTTAACTAGAGGTTTATGTTTTTTTTTTTTTCTATATTTTAAATAAGAAAAATTTGTTTCATAAAAGGTGGTTTTTTTAAGAAAGCCTTGAACGTCTGAGGGTAAGGATGAATGACTTGTACCGCTTTCAATTGAAGCGGTGAGATTTTGCTGGGAAGTTTTGCTGCGTTCGTGAATTGCTGCTTGTGTAATATTATATTTAATGGTTACCTTAAGATTTCTTGACTTTCTGATCGTAGATCAGGTTCAAGATATTTTCGATCTCTCGTTCAGTGCGTTCTTAACTTTTGCGCGAAGTTTGCTGATTTGTATTATAACGGGAAACAGGAAATTTGAAGTTCTGCGGTCGTTGCAAAATTTTCTTGGTCTCCTTCCGTTTTCCGTTTAACTTTCTTCCTCTTCTTCTTTCACTCTTTGATCAAAGATTCCTTAAAAGCAAATTTCTTCCTTCACATCGTAACTAAAACATCCCCTGAATAGTGAACATAAAGATATTTTAATTGTATACCTGTCTATAAATTTCTGGATATAGTCTCACACGAAATTTTTTAACATTAAGAAAATGAAAATAACAAAATCTGATAATTTTAGCGAAGAAATATTGCCAATAAATCGTCTGCCATATACGATTCGATACCTAACGATACCTAACACTGTTAACACTTTAGCACTAGAACTACATACCAGCGTTAAATCTATTATATTTTAATACATTAAATAACTACTTTGGAAAAAGGGGAATCAAAAGGTGAAAAAGATGATTGATTCGACAATCTGTGTTTTATATGATCAATATCTACTCGATGACTCTTAACACTAGATTTATGGATGATGATATTCCTATTTTTCTGAAGTGAGCCAATTTGAACCATACAAGAAAATTGAAATTTTTTGCAAAGAAAATAGTTCCAAAACCATTGAAATGAAAGATTTATTATTAAAAAATTAACCAACCAATATATTATATATGTAACAATAAAATTTTGAATGATCCAAATTGGCTCCGTAAACCTAGTGTTAAATAAGCTTGGAGAATTTAAAAAAAAAATTGGAAATTGGTCATTTTGACTTGCTTGATAGTTCCAGCGTTAAAAAAGATCCCCACAATCCCTTTCATAGAACATACGACCCCTTTCTCGAACCTTTCGCCGTTCCTCTCTTCAAAAACTATTGATCGTTATTTTGAAAAGTTCTTCCAAGCGCTTTTCCGAGATCCAATAAAGCAGGCCGAAATTGTTCGTAGAAGTTTCACGAAAGTAGAGAGCCGAAATAGTCAGAGGCATAGTTCGATGCGCCGTCTTTACGAGTCTATCCAGCAAGTGGAGTGCGTGCACACTTGTGTTTCGCGAGTTGGAAAGGCACGGAAGAAGGATGATAAGAGGACGAGGCATGCAGAAGGTAAGAAAGGTGCCCCGTATTCACGTATACCGGATAACAGTCTCGAAAGGGTTGCGTTCTGAATGGAGAGACACAGAGAGTAACCTCGGGATTCGTGCCAACTGAGCTTTCGTGATCGTAACCGAGAAATCGAGCAGCTTTTATTGGCCACGTACGCTTACGAATAAAGCCGTAACGAGTTGGGAGTTTAGTCTTCGTGTGCGGTGCCTCTCTGAAATCGCGAAGTAGGAGACAAGTTTGTGCCGGGGGAAAAGAAGAGATAGGGGAGAAGAAAATAGAACGAATCTATGGGGCGCGACTAGCCTCGAGAGTACCTGCAGATATTTTTGGCAGTCTCGAGGAAAATGTTTCCTGAACTTTCTGTTACACTTTATAAGCCATGACATTATCCACGGTTGAAAAGTATTAGTTATCTATTGTATGAAAAATATTAGCTATATTAAATAGAGTCAAGGTTGTAGATTCAATAATTTTTAATTTAACTGAAGGTATCATCTTTGAGAAATAATTGTAGACCCAAGAATTATAGAAAAATTTAGATACGTTGTTTGTAAATAACATATACAATCTATTGTAGTTTCAAAGAGACAGTAAAATTGTTTACATTAATTATTCTAGGAGCGATACATGGTCGAATTTATGGCAATACACTTTATAATTCATGGTATTATCCATGGTGGACAAATGTTGGTTAGTTATATACAGTGGGTTGCCAAATTATTAGGGACAGTCACGAGAAAATTGTATTCGTAAAGTATTAGTCTTAAATTTATTAGATTTACACCGTTTTCCAATAATAAAAGCTTTAATTATATAGAATAGTTATTTATGACATAAAATAAACACAAAAAAATGTAAATAAAGAGACTAATAAAAGATAAGTAAAAAATTAGGCGACGTTAGGGCAGTTCAATATTTGGTGATGAAACCAGGGAGATAAAATAAATATATTTTTAATACTATATTTTGGTAAATAATTAAATTGTATAATAATGTAATAGTAATACTTACATTTTAACTAAATTTTAAAACACAAAAATAAAAATTACTTTGTTTAAAATATTAAAACTCGTCCTTAACCCAATAGCGTCTAAAGTATACTGCGACTCTCATGCTGCTTAAAAATGTATAAAAAGAAATATATCACTTAACTTTCAATATCCACTTGAAATTTAAGTAATAGGCACATGTCAATCTCAAATAACACAATTCTGCACAGTTTCAACCATTTAAAACTGCAGTCAAGTGCGCCTAAAGTAAGAATCTGAAAAAAACGTGGCTGTCCCTAATAATTTGGCAACCCACTTTAGTCAAGACCGCAGCTTCAATGATTCGAAATTTAGCTGAAGGTGTTAGCTTTGAGAAATAATCGTAGCCCCAAGAATTAGAAAAAAAATTTAGATACGTTGTTTGTAAATAACACGTACAATCTAGTTTCAAAGAGACAGTAAAATTTTGTACATTTACTACTCTTGGAGCGATACCTTGGTCGAATTTATGGCATAAGGTATTTTCCCCTTGCTCACCATTGCACGGTTAGGATTTGGCGAATGTCTCACTTCGTTTCGATTTTCACTTGGCTTTTCGTGCTTTTCGCGGCCAAACAAAAAACAGACCGAGTCTGATTCTCGAAAGCGGCAAGAGGGTGAAAAGAGGAAAGGGTGGCGCGGCGAAGACCATAAATTTCACGGGAGCTTCGTTGCTAGAGAACAGAAACATGGCGTTGCCGGGACTTCCGGTCGATCTAAGGCACTTCGTCCTGACTGTGGTCGCGTTTTATGAAATACGACCACGGCTGCAGCCAGGTGCATTTGGATCCTTCTTTGGTATTCGGCTTCGGCTCGTAAACGATGGAATGTGGCTCGTATTTCCTTTGCGCGACACGCGCCGCTTTTTGTCATTGGATTAATGTAACGTTGAGAATGTGCGCGGAACGCGATTATTAAAATTTCTCTATTCATTTTTTACCGTTGCAATTTTACACTGTACGTTTTCTTTTTTTAAGTTCGGTTATTTATAATCGCTGGGAATAATTATTAAGATTTGTACGTCGTGAATTTATAGTTGAAATATTTATTGTGGAATTTGTAATAATATTTAAGATAGTTTATTGTAATTGCTGCTAGAAATTTTATCTTATTTTGTATTACTTGGCTGCTGTTTGAAAATTAAATTAGAAATTAAAGTCGTACGAAATTTTTAACTTTAGGAAGAAGCTAATTTCGGGTTTCCCAATTCTCAATTTAGAGTTACAGAGTTTTCAAAATAATTAAATTATCACAGTTTTGTACGACGACGGAGGATATTAGAATTTTAAAGAGTTAAGTCTCGTCGTTCGTACTTTTTAAAGCGAACTACCCTCAATAAAATTTCAAGTGAAACTTTCTAGACGTGTGTCATTGTAAACGTTACTTTTTACTTGACGAGAGCAGACGCAGTAGGTATGTTCTTATCGAGGTTAAAGTTAGCAGAAACAACTCATAACAACGAAATACAAATGTAAAACTTGAAACACGCGATAAAATGATTGCGAGAGACACTTGTAATAACGACTCAAGCCGCAGAGTTCATGTTGAAGTAAATTTATACTGATAAACGTCAAGAGAAATATCAGAGTTTTATTCCATCTATATTGAGATAATAAGTATACCGTTAATTAGTGCAAGGTCGTTACATTGCACTGTAATTCAACCCTGGAAGGGTGTTCATCCCCGAACTATAATAACTTAGTACATTTTAGTTCCTCGAAAATATCAAAACTTCGATTCCAATTAATTTTTGTTTTAGGCAGTCCACTTCAGCCTCTGATTATGAAAATAGTCCAAGTAAGCAAATTAAAAAATTGAAATTATTGTTTACATTTTTCTCTGATAATATACATCACTATCGTACAGAATTGCTTTGCAGAATTGATAATACATCCATTGTTATTGTTAAGTGATACAAAGAGCATTTTTGTATGCCAATATTAACAATAGAACTACCAATCAAACTAACTGGTACACAATATTTTTCAAAAATAATTCCATATCACGACAGAACAGCATTCAAAACAGCACTTCTTTATATATCGAATAAATCATCGTTAGTTGTAGTAGTAAGACCGAACAAGCGAAATCGGAAGTAGCCACTCGGTTCGCAACATTATGGCGAAGGAAAGCCACGTGAGAAAAATATAATTGTTCGTGCAGATTGTCTTTAAAATTCTCCACGGTTTGCGAGCTTGCAAATGGAACAAGGCGCAGCATTAACACGTTAAATGAAAAGTTCCAGAAGCCACTTACGTTAACGTATTTTCCCATTTTGTACAACGACAGGATTCTTTTTAAGCGGATTTACCGTCCGAATGTTTATTTCGATGCGAATTTTTATGAGCCGCATTATTATTGAAAACATCCTAAGGTATGAACATATTGAAATTCGATTCAAGCATTTTTCTTAAATCGGTATTTAAAATTGTACGAACTTAAAGAGAGAACGCTTAAATAAGGAAGCGAAGAAGATTGCATTTTATAAAGAATTTTAGAATCACTTAATGTTCTTTAAATAAGTGGTATATTAAAGAGAACAATTGGAGCTGTTATAGATCAGTGAGTTTCAGCCGGATGGTATTTTCCACGGAGATGCAGTTAAGGATTTAATTACCTTTGCTTACCAAACGACCGTATGATAATTAATGGCAGCATTTAAACGCCTTGGGATATTCTTTGAAGGACGACAATACTGGGTGAATTCAGTCTGTATTTGGCAAATTCCAAGTTTCAGACTGCCGAAGTTCAAGATTAAACTTAACGGCGTCTTATGGGAAGACCTGAGTAATATAGTGCCTTCCAACAGACACGGTGGAACAAACAAAACGATGCTGGAAACACTGTCGGAACAGTATGTGAACGCAATAACGAATACGATTAACACACTGCAACCTTTCAACAATAATTTTTCCAAAATAAAAATACACAATATTACAGCACATGTAAGTTAACAAACTAAACATACCATCTTTAAAAAATCGTACATAGAAATTTGCTTAAAAGTTTAACAACTATTTAATTTGTAATTTTCATATACAATTATATATTTAACACTAGAGCTACGGGCGTCAAATCTGACATATTTGAATAAATTAAATAAGTACTTTGAAAAAGGGGGAATCAAGCGGCGAAAAATTTGATCGATTCGGTGATTTATGTTTATTGATATAGAAGTAGAATATTTATTCTATAACTCTTATATAAACTTGGAGAATTTTTTGAAAAAATTCTGTACCAGTCATTTTGACTGGTTTGGTAGTTCTAGTGTTAAGGCTTCTATATCAACATAAAGTAAATAACATGATTTTTTAATTTTTAAGATTTTAAGAACCCAATGAATTATTAATTTGTATAATTAATTAGGAGTCAATATTTCTAAAAAGGTGAATATACATTGCAATAAGAACCGTTAATAGGGATACAGTTTCCTTTCTGTTATTAGCATACAAATTTTTAATTTTAATATTACGCTGTTTGTTTCACAATCCTTTAAAATATTCAATACAAATTGCAGAAGAAAGGATAAGAGAAGAAGATACAGTCCCGAGAGAAAATTTGTTCCTGCTGTTCCTGTTACAATTTGTCACAACGTGATAAATCGATTTGTAGTAGTGCAGATTCGAAATATCGACGACAAACTGGGCAGCTCAACGAGAAGTTTCAGTAGTCGTAGTTGCTCACTTGTCAGACATACCGAATGAAATCTATCTCCTTCGTATATTTTCATCGTTTCTGTATTCGCATCGTTTCAGAAATGTAACACAATTATTGTTCTTATTATTTATATCATTTTTAAACAAGCATTAACGTAATATTTATGGCTAAACTTTGATGCTCGTTTTAAATGTTGGAAGTTGCTTCCGGAAACATGAAGTTTTAATTTTTTCAGATATACAAAAACTGTAACAAACATCGAACGAAATTACGATAGTAGGTACAATATTCGCGGTCACATCGCACAAATCCGTTTATAATTATTCTCCCGCGTTTCACACTCATTAATAGCACAAAAATCTCATTAAACATTTTACTGACATCGTAAGTTTTACCGGAAACATTAAAAGAAATGCAGAAAATGTTGAATGAACGGACATATTAAAAAAAGGTGTAGAAAGATTTCACGCAAAGGAGATACGCGATGTGGAAATTTGATATATGCGAGAAAACGAGCGAAATCCACTCTTTCATCGGGGTTTTTGTTCTGCAAAAGCGCGTGTCTTTCTGCAAATTATACTTCATATAGAGTAACACTGCTGTTGAAGATACGTGCATTCCTTTTATGGCTACGAAGCTGAAAGCGTTAAAGCTGCTTGATAATTCCAGAATGTATCGTAACGACAGCGTTTCCCCTGCAAACTGTCGTTCTGAAAAATTTTAATAATTAAGCATGATAGTTAAAAGAAAAATACATAAAGTATCGTAGTCGAACGTACACCGATAATCTACTATTAGATATCTCATTTGTTTATAAATCAATACTAACAATATTGAGTGAAAAATATGAAATAGAAAAATTCATGGATCATCTCTTATAAGGGTGACTAGGGAAAGCGTACATTTTTCATTATAAACAGAAATATATAATTGTTACAAAATATTTTTTTTTCGCGCGTTTCAATTAAAACTAGTGTAGTAAAAGTGCAGTATCAACCATTTACCATTAGTTTACCGAAATTTAGCCTTTATATGTGCTGAAGAAGTTAATAAAATATTAATTATTAATATTGAATTTAATGAAAATTTAATAAAAACAAAAATAGAGAATAAGTAGAATGCAAAACGAACAAATAGATTAATTAATTCATCTCAGCAAGCCGTCATTCTTCTTCTACTTACTTTAACCTTTTCGTTGATGGAAAATTTTTAAATCTCTTTCTCTTAAGTAGAATGAAAGGATTTTTCGTTTAATGTAAGAATACACAGGATGTTTCTAAATTATCTGTCGCTGTCTACTAATTGTCGTTCTTTGTTACTACTAATTGTTCACATCTTTGGATCAATACTCATTTGTAAAGTATCCAGCCGCAAAGTCCAGGAAAGGGTTGAAAGTTCGTGGCTTAAGATCTTTTACCTTAATCTTTTAAAGTTTTTTAAAATCTGATACCTTAATTTTTAACCTTTTCTTTGATTATGCAGCTGGTTTCTTTTATGCATGTCCATTAATGGAACAAATACTGGTAGATCGCGAAACATAATTTTGTAACAACCTGTACGATCGAGTGTTCGGCAGGTCAAGCAAACTGTATTTCCCATTACTTGAAATACCAGTTTGTACTTCCTTTCCCCAATCGTCCCATACCCCCGAAACAATCGGGGCGACGACTCCTCGACGGGAGCCTCCGGACCTCGGATTCCCGGTGAAATGTTGTAATTAAATCGACATTAATTGAATCGAAGCGCCGCCCTTATTGGAAGCCATAGAAAGGGGGTAGCGAATGTGGACGAAACAAAGATAGACTCGCAATTGTCTTTTTTTTTTTCTTTCCACAGGACGTTTTTTTTCCGTTCTCTTCGTTTTACGCGACGGCTTTAAATCCACGGCTTGGTCGGGGCTGCACGTCACTGTCAGATCTCTTTTTAATTATCTGCCCCCTTCCTTTCCCGTTTCTCAAAACTCCAAGCGACGATGCCGCTATTCGTGTCGTATGCCTGGACGCGGAAATTGCTGTGGTATCTTGATTAATTTTTATTTGGCAAACGAAATTACAGTGGTCGACTGTACGTCTTAACCCCTTGCCATAGAATAACGAATGACACTCGTGACACGGTAAATTGGATAAGAGAATTTTAAGTCTTGCAAAGTCTGTCTAATTAACTCTAGATTTACCAGCGTGAAATCTATTATATTTAAACATATTAAATATGTACTTTCAAAGAAGGAAAATTAAGACGTGGAAAAGGTGGTAGATTCTGTAATTTATGTTTTATTCGATAGACGAAGAGTATTTATTCTACAGCTCTCTCATAACACCGTAGATTTTTTGGAAAAAATTTTGTACCAGTCATTTTGACTGTCTTGGTAAATCTAGTGTTAAAGATACAGTGAGATGCGTTAAAATTATTTCTATAATATCAGTATTACTTTAAATTAAACGATATATCGTTACGTACCAGAAAAGGAATCGCGCGTCTAGATGTTAATGTGGAAAAAAATAAACTACAAGAGCTGAGAACAATGAAGTTTTGATTTTTTTTATAGAACTATCCTAGAGAATGAATTTAACAGGAGTTTTAATTTTTGTTAAAATATTTTGTATATTTGTGTTGATAGTAGAACGTGATATTGAACATTATTAAACTTGGTGCTGCTATCCTTTCAAATCACTCTTTGTAATGGCAGATACCGTTAATTTTAATTATTTAGTTTTTCAATAAATGCACTGGAACGTGCTCGATAAAAAGGTTAATTGAATTTAATATTTAGTTTTCCAATTAATTCCAACGATAAATATTAAATTAATTTCAGTTTAAAATTGTATCCCGATGAATTCAATAGTTCACTTCACACGAAATCAATTACACTTATTTAAGAACGACAACATTCGACGAGAAATTGTTATTGCACGTATCGCTGTGTAATAGCACTCGAACAAGTTCAATTTGGAAACCTCGTCGAAATTTCAGAAGCCCTTCATTTGTGGAAAATGCCTCTTAGCAATTCTGAAGAAGGAAAGATGGGTGAAACGTTGAAAATGAAATGCAGATGCATAATATATAATATACAACGAAAACCTACGATGAAAACGATATCTAAAGACATCAGCGCTGTTATGATACTAGTTATTGGATTCATAAACCCATGGGTGCAGTTGGTGCACCGTAAACGAGAGAAAGGCCTTAGTAAATGGCGATAAAGGAATACAAGAAAAATATGAACGGAAGAATATAAAGTAAAGTAAACCATAGATTTAAAAAACATTCTTGCCAATTGAATAAGATTTAAATATAATCGGCTAATTTTGAAATTTCTTAAATAATCGACTCTTAAATGAAAATACATATGGCATTTAACTTAATACATACTTTAATCGTGAGGTTTAAATAATATTTGTGGCGGTTATGAAGCTATGAAAAATTTCGTTTTTGAAATCTTCTTTGTCAAGAAAGAATATAATTTGTCTTGCCATTTTACTTAACGATATTATGATTTAATTAAAGTACATAATATGTCACTTTAATTGCCGTATTTATTAATAACGATGCTCTTGCCAAACGAAGAGAGAAACCTTTGGACTTTGCAAAGGTGTAAAATCCTCCAAATCTGTTTCAGAATGAACTCAAAAGGAAGACGATGTAAGCACTTTAATTAAAACCTCCATTACAACGAGGAAGTGCATATTGTATTTAATTTTAATTTAGCTGTGATTCAAAGAGAAGAGAAATATTTGAAATTATCCAAGTGGAATAGTACGATAAATAATTCGAATAATATATTTGTAATTCCAACGTCCATATGTTTAGTATCTAAAACCAACATTTGAGCATTTTTATTCTTACAATTGTATATTTTTTTTTTATGTAACTATTGAAGTGTCAAAATCTCAGTGAACTTTTAGTTTAAGCAACGACATCCATGCCCGCAAGCTTACATGTGATGGCTCAAACTAAAAAACTCAATCAGATGTCCGAAAAAATTTCAAATTTCTTCCAAAAATATTAGCTTTTGAGCTATGTGTCAGAAAAATTAGGAAACAGACAGGACAGACGAGACAGGCAAGATTGGAAAGGACAGGCAAGGCTGAACGGTTTGGGAACTAAAACATTCCGATTTTTATGAGATTTGTTGAGACTTTTTGAAAGATTTGTTGTCAAATTTCTATCGTTGTCATAATTACGTAGCAATACAAGGGAAACTAAAGCAATAATATAAATACAACGTGTATTTCCTCGACGTATACGTGCACAAGCAATTCTACAGTTTCGCATTGTTATACTGTGAAAATAACGCGTTACCGTGATGTAAAATGTGCAACAACAAAATCTCAATTGTCGAGCTAAAATTGCAAAGTCCACCTTTTTTCTCATCGACACAATAACTATACAACTTTACGGCCGTCGTTATATAAGTGCACAAGAGAGAAAACCTGCATAAAACAGTCGACCCCTATTACGACTTTAAAGAATAGCAAATTCTGCCGTGAATGTAAAAAAAAGTTCGTAACTTTTCATGGTACGAATATTACGAAAATAATAATATTTCATCAAACAATCACATAAAACGAAACTCTGGTATATTCTCGATCGTTACTCCCGGCTTACAGTTTTGCACCAAGCAAAATTAACACGTCCCTTCGCTGAATCGTCATTTTCCGAGTCGAAAATTTCAGCCCAAAATCCTCCTAAATTACCAAATCACTTAGGATATTTAGGCTGAATATGGAAAAATATGTTACATATAAAATAATGCAAATTTTAATTCCACAATCGCCCCAAACTTGTTCATTTTTGCCACTTTTTCCTAGTTTAGGATCAATTTAGGCTTTATACAGCCCAAAATAATCCTCAGCATTCTTATTTAGAAAATTAATCTAAGCTCAATATTAAGCCATACATTTTATAATAAGGAGTATTAGAATTGGATTGGAATTGGAGTGATTTTAGGAGATTTAGAATCTATATGGAATAAAATGATAATTTAATTCCTACTTGCTCCTAAAAGCCCTATTTTTAGAATATGAGTCGACAGACTTGGAACTTCTGAAATATTTTTAGGGGATGTCAGATTAAATTGGAATAAAAATTTTACCTGATCAGTCCATATAACTCCTAAAAATCATATTTGCAGGACTTTGAGGCGCGTAGACACACTAGTTGGGGATTTTGAGGTTCAAAATGGTACGCATAATTAAGCGGCAAATGAGAAATTAAAAGAATCTAGGATTTGAAGTTCCTTTTTAGGCTGGACTTTTCGACTCGGGTTATCAGATTTTACCGACTTTACGTCTTTTGACTCTCATCGTTCCTTTATAAAATTGATCATTCGTCCGTCTGATAAGAGAGGTTCAGGAACTGTTACATTCCGATTTTGATGAAATTTTGCATAAATATTTATTGAACCTACCTAAGAAGATCGTTGTAATTTATGCGTGTCTGTCTTTAACTTTAAGGGAGGTAATAAGGGAGAGCCCACTTTAAGAGGATCCTGTCTATCTCCTGCCTGTTGTAACTAGAATGTGTCTTTCTAAAACTACAAATTATTTATTTAATAAATGCTGGCTGTCCTGTATCTGTCTCCTGTCTGTCCTATCAGTCAACGTCGTTGAATTTGTAATAGGAAGACGCTTTTATCGATTCTAAAAGGAAATGTTCTTCAAAAAGGAGATATCTGGTTGTTTAGTTCTCCAAAAACAACTTTATGGCTGTCAAGAAACAATATAACTTTTATTTCAATTGTGTTGCGATGTTTTTTGCTGTTAAGGATCAACAAGCACGTATATTAAAATGGACAAAGAGGTTAATATAAACCTCAAAGTTGAGAACTGCAATGAATTACAGTGATCTTTTTGCATGTGTCTAACAAATATTTATGCAAAGTTTCATAAAAATCGGAATCAGTTTTCGAACTTCCCTTGTGAGTTGGTTCTTCATCTATTTTTATCGTTGAAAATCCTCGTGTCTTGTTACACTTTTCTCGGAGAATAGTATTTCCGTTTCTCTTGCTATAAGGATCGGATCCTTTTATTCTCTTTTGCTTGGAGATTTAAATACGATACGATCCGCTTATCCCTCCGTTTCATAGCCATAATGTAGTTATTGAAGTTTTGTTCAGATTCCGTTTTTCATGTAATGTTATACTATTTCGTGGATCTACTCCATTTTCGAAAATGAACAGAAATTACGTTCTTCACGACAGTGGGTACTTTGTACAAGAGATTTAGGAATTAGAGAATATTGTATTTCTGCAGTTTCCGTGAAATCATTGCAATCTCCGTTCAAATTTTAGAACAGAAGATATTTCGTCAGAGAAACAAGATTTAACAATTGATAAATTATGGTAATTTAATTAAAATAATCGATGGTGTGAAAAATATACGAATTAGACGTTAGAACTTGTATGCTAGTTAGAGGAGAATTATTTTATAATTGCCGCCTTATTTAAAATATTTAGGGTTTAGAATATTTTGCACATTCAGTGATATCATTATTGATAAGAGATACAGAAAAATATATAAAATATAGATATACAGAAAAAATATAACTTCTGTAATATTCATTATTTAACATCTCATTAGTTTATCCACGCAATGCAAATGGACTTTTATTTCAGAAAATACATTATAATATAAATATCCTTCTATTTCCCGCGCCACATTATCCCCTTTCATGAAACATAATACGATTTTCTATACCTTTGTCGAGTGACACAAAGTAAAACTTAGAAGAGACGAGTGTGAAACAGACAAAAAGACACAAGAAGCCGGCGGGAAAGTGTGAGTATCACATTCACGAAAATGAAAATCTTTACGCGCTTTTTTCACCGCGAAACACTTCCATTTCCAAGAATCTTGATAAGCCTCAAAACTGTTGCACGATTCGGTCAAAAAAATCGTCTCCTTATCCTTTGTAAGCGTTTCCTTTGTATACGGGAGAAAAAGATCTTTTTCCCTTTATCTATTGAAAAATGTTGCGTTTGAAAAAAATCCACCCTCGTTTTCCAATTGAAAGCACGCCTTTCACCGAACAATATCGGTTGTTCAAAGTAGCCATACTTGCCAAGAGATTCTTTTTCTTTCACTTTTCTTGCGTTCCTTGTATAAACTCTCTTCTATTACGGCTAGATGTAAAAAAGATATTTCCGTTTCTCTCTCTCGATATCGTAAACAATAAATGTTCTGCCGACGGATAGGAAAAAAAAATATACAAAAAATAAAAACGTTTTTATGCACGAATAAATAATTATGAAATTAGTTTAGCCTGTAGTTTTGGTAATCTAAGTGCAGGAGTGGAAGAGCCCATTCCATCAAACAATTATTTGTCCAATTAAGAGCAACGGGGATTGAAACAATGACCGCATAATCAGCGTTAATGCGATCAATAAGGACGTACCGGTTTCAATCATTTGATCGCTGCCTTTTTACGAAAATAAGCCCTCCATCAAAATAGGCAAATAGTGGGCTAAATTGACCTATTACCTGCAATGAAATTGGTAATGTCAATTACCATAATTATCTGATTAATTGACGAATCGTTTGGTGTACTATCATTCGTAATTGTATGTTAGATGTAACGTTCGTTTTTGGTTCTGTGTCTCTGTAAATTATTCGGATTAAATAATTATCTACAGCAATGAAAACAAAGTAGAAAATCATGGAAAATAATTTATTATCCTCAGAGACAAATAAAAAATTCTCAAAATCGTTCTATTAAAAGTCACAAAGTTTAGATTACATTTGAGCATCGCTTCGGTGTCATTTAAGAAGAAGTTTAATAAATTTTTGAAAAGCGATTTGATACTATGATATATAAAAAGAAATGCTTTCATTAATTTTTTATAAACACTAAGGCAATGATTTTGCCTGGTTAGTGAATCATTGAAATATCTCGTTCAAATCGTTCGAATATTTTCGAAGAAAAAGGAGTTTTTGTTATCCACGAGTCAACACGCTCGACGTTATAGGGCACTTCTCAAAATGGGGAAGCTTTAAGATAAGATCGCCGTGAAATTCAAGCAAGGAGCGAAAACCAAGGGTAGCCCGTTTCTCGTTGAACGTAGCAGCTTTCCCATTTCATAGGATAACGTCTCCAAGGGCTATGGAGAGCAAGCGAGCCTCAGCATTTTCATTGAACGAAATTTCGATTCATCCAAAACAAGAATACGGAAATTCAAGAAAATGTATAAAAATCACTAGCTGTTCGAAGGAATTGCCAGAAATAACTAGTTTTTAATTACAAAATGTATTAAAATAATATATACGATATGTAATTTAATTAATAATTTACACACAGATTTTTCAAGCAATTTCTATATTTCCAGGGCACAAGATTTTTTAAATGTCTGTACACTTTGTAAGAAAAATAATTCCAAGGAAAGTACGGTATTTTACAAAATTTTAAAGTCAATAATGGTTGTCTCTTTAACACTAGATTTACGGAGTCAATTTGACTCATTCAAAATTTGATTACTACATTTATAATATATTGGTTGGTTAATTTTTTAGTAATAAATCTTTCATTTCAATTGATTTCGAACTATTTTCTTTGCAAAAAATTTCAATTTTCTTGTATGATTCAAATTGGCTTACTTCAGAAAAATAGGTATATCAATATCCGTAAATCTAGTGTTAAGAAATTATTTTCTTAATTTTTTTCTCATGTCGAAAAAAGATTGACAACGATTGAATTAAAAGTTTAGAAAATTATTTATTCAATTTTTATCGGCCTGACCGTGAATCTATAAACGAGAAGTTCTTATAATTGTGCAAAATTATGTAGGTGATTCATTATGTAGCATTGAAGAAAGTAATTCGATGCTTTTCGACTCTGCACAATATTGGAGAAAGATAAAATTACTATTACAATCAAAAAGGAATCTACGAAACCGTAATCCGCTTAAATGTTGCAAATGCGGTTCTCGGGTATTACTTACCAGAAATTATCCTCTTGTGTGGTCTTCTTACGGTGTTTAACGATATTTGAAATAACGACCGATATTTAGCTAACGATTCATTCACCAAGTATATCAATTCTCTTTAAAATCAACGTATTCAAAAGCACAAATTAATAATCAACTCGTGGCGAATCATTTTCCCGAAATTTCATAGAAATTTCACTGATGCATTTTCCAGGAAACATAATTTTTTGATGAATCGAAAAGGTCCGTATCTGTTCAATTAAAATCTGTTTATACTATTCCATTCATGCCTCTCTGTGCTTTTATAACAGCTCGTATTCAATAAACATTCATATTTTATAAAGCTAACATTGAGGTTGCACGTTTGAAAAGCGAACAGGAGCTGAGCAAAAATAGCTTGATAATAAAAATATTTATTATCCTTTAAAAGACTTTCATTTGCGCAACGTAAATATTAGAGGAGATGAAACATTAACGAATTTCTCATTAAAACAGATACTGCGAAAACAGTTACTTAATCACTGAATGGGCGGTTACATTTTGCAAAACGTTTAACGGGTTATTTGGTTGCGTTTACTGCAATAAAATGAATGGCGGCGGGGAACGTTTATTGTTTTATTAAAAAAATGTGTAAAAATAAATGACACATCCATTTTTGCAATATTAGATCATGAATTACTGATCATAAAATGTTTAGCTCAACGTTCTACTTTGTTTTTTTGTTTTTGCCCATTTTGGGAGATTTATTCCAACAACCTTGAAACATATCGAAATCTCAATACTTGGAACTTTCGAGTCTATCGACCAACCTGTCGATGAGTCCTCGGTAAACACGTAGGATAAATGATGGATAAATAGCCTTCGAACTTCTACGGAGAGAGTGGAACAAAGGAGTACGTGCCGATAAACGAAAATGGGATCTTAGGTGATGCTGAACTGGAAAGGCGATTATACTTAACGTGTTGAAAATACTATAAATATCGAATTTGCAAACATTAGTTTTCAACGATACACATTTCACAATTCTTCAACGACGATATTAGTTCAAAGCAACTTAAATTTTAGGAAAATAGCTTTAACCCTTTGCACTTATATCGAGCTACACTCGACACAGCTTCCTGTGCTACTTACCGTGTTATCTATTAATTATTGACTTTTCAAAATCAACAATAATTTTGCATCTTAACATTAAAAACCCCCCGGTAATTACAAATCTTTTTAGTATAATGTAAAAATGAATAATTATCAGGAGACAATTTTCAGAGACTATATTTTCTTATCTGACGTATAGTTAGTAAAATAATTCGGAGCCCAAAGGGTTAAAGTTATTTACAAATATTTCAAGACATCGAGTTTATCGTTTACCCTTACCACTCGATAGAATGAACGTTTTATTTCACTTATCTCTCTACATTCTTTATTTTCCAATCGAATGAAACATTTCTCACAAAGGAGCATCGTTGTACAACAAACTTCCAATGTTCTTTACCTCCAACCACATTCCTTTCAACAAAATTCCAAAAATCACCATCATCCTCTAATAATTCCAAAAAAAGAATCTCTCTCCAAAAACATCCCCTTTGTCACAGTTTCCCAAAATCTACAATTTTTCCTATCAAACCGCTAATTTCCCAGGACACATTCCATTGATACATTCTCAAAATCACGATCAAATAAAGTCGTCTAAAAAAATTCCACCTATCTTATTCGTATTCCCTCAGTCGTTCGAGGAAGAGGGAAGTTAGACTCGCCGTGCGATACGCGTAAACAAGCCTTCCGAATTCGACGAATGGAGGGAAAGCAAAGAGGGGATGTGAAACGAGGTTTTTCCAGAAGGTAAAAGCGGGCTCGGCAATGTAGAAGAAAGGCAAAGCCTCCTGTAGCCGGAGGGCGGATTTGTCACAGGCATCCACGATGAAAAAAAAAAGAAACGAAAAGGAGGACAGGAAGAGGCTGAGGAAAGGGTGGCAGAGAAGAAAGAGGAAGGCTGAGCACGTAGCTTGTTACCACTTGTTTATCCACCATTGCTGCCGGCTTGTTCTCTGGCAACGTTAGAAAACCAGGACCGTTTCCACCTTCCTGTGTTCCTCTTTCCTCGTCGCACTCTGCGTCTTTGCTATCGGATGCCGACGACATACTGAACGCATGTTCTACGTGTACTCATTAAGCTTTCCTGAAGGCACTCCATCGCGTTCTCCGTCTGTCTTCTATTCTTTGTCTTGCTTCTCGTCGTTCCCCTCTATTGTCATTTCGATTCACGTATGCCTCTTGGATTCCTCCCTCTTTTTGCCTTCCATCGTTCCTTGGCTCTTCTCGTTTAAACTAAACTCCTAGGCCTATCCCTCCTTTTTTCCGCCATCTTGTTCTTCTAGAGATTCGTCACTGTTTCTTCGATCTTCTTCATCTCACTTTGATAAATTATAGGGAGACAGAGAGAATTAACTTTTTAGATGGTATTTATAAATTTAGCAACCCTCGTATTGTATTTTGATCGTTGGAAGGAGAAATCAGAGCAATAAATGTAAGACTCAGCGCCAGCGAGACCTTGAGCTAGGCGTTTTCACGCCTGGATTTTGTCAAGAGGATAATTCCTCCAACGAGGGAGGAAAATGACCCTCACCCCTACAGGGCCTTTTGGGGGAAAAGGAGGTGTTCGAAGGACTCAGCAATAAGAACGAGGGATAGCAAGGCAGTCGTTACGGAGTCGACGCCTTGCATTCATCGAGGAAACACTCTTACAAGTGTGACGTCGCGAATTTATATTTGTATTATTGGCGCGAAACGAGTTTATTGTATATTGGATTTCTCGACGCAATATTTATAAACGCCCGTTATCTATATATATAAAGACTGACTGACTCACTCACTCACTCATCACGAAATCTCAAAAACCACAGAACGGATTGCAATGAAATTTGGAACATACCTTCCCCTTGAGTCTTAGGTGCTCACTGAGAAAGGGTTTTGAAAAATTCGAAATTTTAGGGGGGGTTTTGGGGGGTTAAAGTATGGGCCAAACTCATCAACGCAGAGCCCAAACTACTTGACCTAGAAACTTGAAATTTTGCATATGCGTTCCTTCTAAGGTATAAGCACCCACAAAGAAAGGATTTTTCAAAATTCGAAATTTTAAGGTTTTTTTTTAGTTTCGAAGCACGTAAAATATTGCAGGTTTTAAATGATTGAATATATATTTAGCAATTTAAGTAGTCCTTAATCCTAATGAGATTAAACCGTAGAGAAGCACGGGTACTTTCAGCTAGTATTATATATAAAAAGAGAAGAAATCGGTGTCTTAAATAAATCTAGGATTCTTGGGACATAGAGTTGAAATTAAAATATTTACTGAGAATGTAAAATAAATAGATACAATCCCGAAGAAGTATACATCTAGTTACACTGACACCTGTTGCGCCTTGACACGCTGAAGACGTAAGATCGTTAAAAATTTCGAAGGAACCGATGCTTACGAATTGTATTTAGCTATCTTCGTGACGTCTATTCCTGGAGAACATGGCGATGGGGAAGGTATAGATTTATGGTGAATCGATGAATATGGTATCTCAGTATAAGCATGTATATTGAGACAAATCAATTCGTCTTCTTGTCGGAAGATCGATGAAACGGATAATCACCTTCGTTTAATTCATCGAACTTACTGAATAAATCTGATGCTTCTTTCATGCCCTCTTCCACAGGCGCCACGAGGTATGACGCAAGTTTGCTTCTCAGAAGTTCCTCTTTTACATTCATCTTCTACACGTGACCTTCGACGAACGTCTTAAGAGCAATACGATGATTTTGTAATACGTCTCGTTGGTATAGGAACATCGCACGAACACATTTGCAACGCAATGTAATATAAAATCTCGTGTTTCGAACACTCTCAGTTCCGAGTTGACGGTTTCGCCGTATAGTGCTTCGCAACGAACGTCGTAACAATTTCGTCGAGAATTTCAATTGCACTGGGAAGTTTGTGTTGCGGTGACTGTATTTTTTGAAAAGTAAGCCAGGAATTTCATTTATTTTGGTGTTCTACGAAACGTGGTTGATTCGTGGAAAAATGGAAAACGTGCTGAAATATTATATTTATGTGGAAAATGTTGAAATGTGTTTTAGACAAGAAAAAAAAATGTTTTTTTTGTGTTTTAATCACTTGCCTTGCTTCATACTCTGCGGAGCACGAAATTAAAATTTGGAGAATAATATCTACAACATCTTTATGCTTTTAAACAAATCTAATTGTATAAAAGTGTTTTTTTAACTTTTTATGGGAAACTGAATTTTTTTTATGTGGTAGTTTCTGAAGTTAACATCGTTAAACGCCATCGTCATTTCGTTAGTTTCTTTGTTTTCAATTTAATGAAACTTTTTCTATTAATATCACGTTTTTGCAAGTCTTAAAGAACATGCCGACAAATGTTAATTCGCAATAATTCAATTTTTTGCTAATTATCTTATCAATAGAATTAAATATATTTGTCGAATAATATTGAACTTGAATTTCATAATAAAGAGCATGTTTCATTTTCTTCGGCTAATGGAAATTAGTTACAATCGATGAAAGCTTTTTCAAATATGTAATCGTAATTGGTTCTGGACTACATGATGTAGCAATCATTAATGGTGTTGACAATTAAATCGATTATTAATGCATCAATGCAAATTATCTGACTTAAATAAACATTTTAAATAATATAATATTAACACACGTTTATACATGTCCATACAATACGTGAAATTATTTCATATAGCAAATCAATAACCATTTCATTTCCACTATCAATTGGGACAACCCGATGGAAACTAAAGCCAAGAAAACTATTGTTATTTTCAGATCATTGAAAATGCTGTTCGTCCTTCTATTTTTGCCATTGGCAATAGCTCTCCCAGCTAGCTCATCTTTGAATACTTACATCCTAAACTTCGAATACGGGGACAACAATGAGAAGATTCTGAAAGACGTCGAAGTGAAAGGCAGCAGCATTACAGAACTCAATCTCTCCGGCATGGATCTTCACAACTTGAAGGAGAATGCATTTTCCAACGTTCCTGGCTTAAAATCATTAAATTTATCCAACAATCATCTAGACTCACTTCAATCCAACATATTCTCCAATCTGAACGATCTGGAATATTTATCCTTAGCTAAGAATAGCATCAGGAACGTCAGTCACTTGTTCGTTGATTTGAAAAACCTTCAAAGTCTGGATTTATCTCATAATTCTTTGTACACTCTATATGCCGGACATTTGTATGGGCTAACAAAAGACACAAAGATCCTTACCGAAGGAAACGATATATATTATATCAGCACAAGTGTATTTCTCGATAAATCACATCGTGATGAAGAATCCGTGGATGTTCCCCATCCGTTCACCAATTCTGCAATTCGAGTCGATAATGACGCTGAATTCAACAACGATCGGACATATTTAAAATTGTGCACGTCGAATGACATTGTTACATCTTTGGCAATGATGAATGTTAAAGAAAATCTTCCGGAGGGATGCTTAAAATTATCAGGAAAAGGTACGGATACGATACAGCTCCATAGTTTGAACATCAAAGGCTTTCAGAAAGGCTGGTACCAACTCGGTTCTTTGCCAGTTTCGACGTTGGATTTCTTGGAGAACGATATAACAGAAATTAGCAAAGAGACCTTGAATGATCTACCTGAAAGTGTGACCACCGTGAGATTTATTTCGAATAAAATTCGAAAGATTCGCAGCGGCGTGATTGAGAATGAGCACATCAGAATTTTGTATTTGGATGACAATCAAATGGAGAAGGTTGAAGATGGTGCTTTTTCTAAGACGAAATTAACGGAGCTATATTTAACGATCAATATGCTGACCGATTTGAGCTTTGTCACAAGTTTACCAAAGAGTTTGACGACACTTTCTTTGCAAGCTAATCAGATTAGTTCGATACCTGAAAAAGGGTTTCTAAATCTTCCCAATCTCTCTAGTTTGTTCCTCGAGTTCAATAAGATCGATCGTTTGCAGAATAATGCATTTGAAGGTTTAAACTCTTTGCGAGTATTATCATTGAGCCGTAACGAGATTAATCGAATCGAGCCGGATGCTTTTAAGCATCTGAAACAACTCGAAGAACTCAATTGTGACACTAATCGTATAAAGAGCTTCGAAGTAGGCTTGCTATACGATCAGACGATGCTGAAACGTTTGAATCTGAGTTACAATAAACTTAAGAGTATCTCGTTTAAAGATTTGCCAAAAACATTGGAAGAGTTGCGTTTCGAGTACAATGAAATGGAAAAGCTCGAAGAAGGTATGTTCGTTGATGTTCCACGTAAGTTTTTGGATTTGAGTGGAAACAAATTAACGAGAATTCCACGAGGTGCGTTCAATTTGCCGACACTTGAAATGCTGGATTTGGCTGACAATGAAATTACGAGCATCGACAGTGACAGTTATGAGAATCTAACGCAATTGAAGAAGCTGATATTATTTAAGAATAAGATATCGCAGATTCGGAAAGGTGATTGCAAGAATTTTGGAAATTTGGAAACTCTGGATGTGGCAGCAAATTCTTTACAGAAATTGGAGAACGGAGCTCTCTATGGTCTCCCTTCGAATGGCACGCAACGTATTAATACAGCATATAATGATTTAATAGAAATTCAAGGTGGTATTTTTGAAAACGTTTAACTGTTTTGCAAATTGAACTACAAAATGTTTTATATATTTTAATTTGAATTCAACATTAATAATGCAACTTTTTTATCGACGGAATGCAAGAATTTAGAAGTAAGGAGAAAAAATAATATTGTTTGAAATTATTTTCGAAATGTTTGCTTTATCTTGCAATACAAAAAAAAAGAAACACGACAAATGTAGAAATATTGTACGTTGAACTTTAACAATGATGAACGTAGAGGAAAATTTACAAAACATTGAAGTTACGACAAAAAGCCAAGAATAACGATGGAAAGAAAAATGAAGGAATTGAGAAGACCAAACACTTTAGTAGTAACTGCTTAGTATAAACTGTAACTTCCATGGGGTTTCGTTAAAGAAGACTTACAGAAGAAAAGTTTCCTCGTCGACAGTACGAATGGAGAAGTGTTATTTGCATAGATTGTTTTATTAGCCGAACAATACTACTACCTCGATTTTTATCTTCCTTTCCCTCATTAAATCCTCTCTTCTTACTATTATTCGACATTACACCACAAATTTTCCATTAATTATTTTTTCCTCATTATTCCATTCAAATATCCATCATGTTTTTCAAAGTTCAAAATTCATGCCTCCATTCTGATTTCAAAATTGAATATCCATTTTTCCTGGTCCTTTCATTCCATTTCATTGAAGAAGCATATTTATAATAACTATCTGATCGTAACATAATTTGTTTGGTTAAGCGTTGATACTTATTTTCTTTTATTTCTTCAGTTTGAATGAAATATGATCAAATTAGTAAATTAATACTTACATAAGAACTTCTTTGATTTAAGACTAGATTTGCGGATGTTGATACAACTATTTTTCTAAAATGTGCCAATTTGACTTATACAGAAAACTGAATTTTTTGCAAAGAAAATAGTTTCAAATGAATGTAAATGAAAGATTTATTATTAAAACATTAACCAACTAATATATATAGTAATAAAATTTTGACTGAGCCAAATTGGCTCCGTAAATCTAGTGTTAATACTGGTGAACTTACTCTAATTGTAAGATTTTGTACGATTATGTTGCAATATGTATGATATTATAAGAATCTATTTAAATACTTTGGTCCCTTTAGTGATTTTGTTGGCATTTACCTAGCACCTTAATTAAAAAACAGTCTCATAGTTTAATGAATGAGTTCATTGCGTTTAAGATGACAAGAAGCGTGTCACTTTGCAATACATCCGAAGCGCCGAGTCGTTTGAAAACCAAAGGCGAGAATCAAGCACGTAGAGAAGGACACTAATTTAAAGTTTAACGAGCTCCTTCAGGAAGCATTAATTACCCGTGCAAGAGCACTCTCTAGACGTCTCTATGGAGTCTCTCTCAGGGTTACTACCCGGAAGATTGGAGGAATAGCCAGGAAAAAAGAAATAACTTTTCTGCTTGTAGTGTCAGCTCATTTCGTCTTGCTACTTCATTACAAAGGATACCTTTCTTATTCTCGATAGTTGTGAGAATACAATCCAATCTGATTTTAATTTTATTAGATGAACTCGTAATTCTCCAATGTTTTAATGTAATAACACGATTTCAAATGTATCTTAAATAAAAAATTAACGTCTTTTTTATATATTTATGAAAAAACTTGTCACTTGCATACATATGAATAATTTATAGACAGTATAGAAAAAGAGTGTATCAATTATTCAAACAGCTTTAGGATATAAAGAAATTGAATAGTGGATGTGTCATGCGACGACGTGTCTTTTAAATTAATCTCTCAGTTTCAACGGCAATTATATAAAGCAGTGTTTCGCAACTCTGACTTTCCACGCTGATTTCCTCGAGTAAATATCTTGATACATAGAGCTATTTTTATTTGTTTTTTATCTAATACAAATATATGTGTTATTGTTATTTATATATTTGTAGGATTTCAATTGAAAATAAAAGGTAACGGAGCACTGACATAAAGGATTGTCATCAAGAGCGACAAAAATACGGAAATAAAGTGCAGACAATTCTCTTAAATCTGCTCACATTCGTATCACATGTATTGCTTTGGTATAAAGATTAATTTGCATCGGTTCGTACGTTTTTCAAATAACCGATAAAAACTTACATTCATTATTTTGATTGATGAAAACATCCGTATTTACATACAAGCTAAATTTACATCGTACGTGAAGATTTTTTAATTTTATCAATCGCGCTATTTTTTCAGTTTCTTAAAATATCTGTGCATCTATAATAAGTCTGATATAATTCGAAAATGGGTAGTACGTTAAAAGAAAATATGTCGATGAAGATGTTTACATTAGGAATAAAAGTCAGCACAGTAGAAAAGTTACTCTTTCGTGACCTGCTAATCCACGAATTTCGAGTAATTTAAGTCAGGCTGCATATCTCCGGCTAGACAGACCAAATATTCTCGGCTGTTGGGAAACAGCTTTCGCCAAATTGTCTTACTAAAGTCGTACACGAAACGTGCTCTCTCGATCTCAGGAGGCTTCGGCGGTGGATACAGCATCGGAGTTCTTGAACTAACAAACTCTGCCGAGCTGTGAGCACGAGACAAGTTGTTCTTTGACACGTCGAAACAAATTGTATAGTTGACACGTGGTCAGTCATAACGAAACTTGTCTCTGGATGTTCCAAAAATTACCTGCTTTTATGGATTTGTCATTGGAGGTAAATGTCATTGATTTTTAAGATTGAATGTTTAAGAAATTAAGGTAGTTCTAGGCACTTAACATTTTTCGATAGATTTCCTTAAAATTTTGAAAATATATTCTTCATGATATTTTACAATTATAACCGGAATCTCAACGAGTTCGTCCACACTGTTTATGAATAAATCGTGTTTAAAAATAACATATTTAACATGGACCTTGTGGAAAAAAATTTTTGCTGAGTCTGTAAAATCTTTTTTTATTTTTCTAATGGAAAAACGAGTCGATGGATTCTAATAAAAAATTAGCAATGTATTATTTTATGCTTTTGGAATATTATTGAATTTTTTCATAATTTTTTACTTCATAGTTATAGAGAAAGATGTTTTTTAATGTCTAAAAAGTGAATGAAATGACCTCTGTGAAGTTAGCCCCTGCATTAATTCTTACGCAATTTTTTTCATTTCTAATGAAAAAAGAAACTTTTAGTTCTGAATCCAGCTAGAACTACCTTAACCAAGTAGGAGTACCGTAAACGATTATCATTATAAATTGATACTTGTAAGTCTAATTGACAATTCTTTTTGATGAACGACAATTTGAATAAAGAAAGATGAGAATGTTCCCCCAGAGGAGAGGCCTAGGGATACATATAAGTTTCTGCACTGGTTTCCATAGATTTTATGGGAAATTCCGTCCAGGTGAGATGACTGTCGATAGTACATTTGAAATGTTATCAGTAGGAAAAAATGATCATGGTGTCAATGCAATTACCCTTCAAACAGGAGAAAGGTGCAAAATGTTCAATCGATAATAAAAAATTGCAATTAATTGGTCCTAGCTCAAATCCCCCATACTTTAGGAAATTTTTCTTATGCAATATAATATCCTCGATAGTTCAGGACCCATCGAAAACATGGGTCTTACGTCATTGCAGTTGAAGAAGTTCAAAAGAGAAAGAAGAAACAGAATACTCATGGTTTATGTATTTGCAATGTTTGACTGCATTAATTTTTTTTATATGAATTCTATTAAATAGTCTCACAGTAATGGTTATTACTACTGTTTTAACAACGAGGAAAAGACAAAAACGTTTGATTGTGCTGGACGTTTCGCTTCAAGAAGCGTCGCATTACCTTTAAGAAAAGAGTACGGTTTCCTTTGCTTTTAAAAGTGTCTGTCAGAGATATTCAAATTCCGCCATTACATATTCAAATTCTCTTAATCTTTGCGCAATAAGAGATGCCTAACTCGTTCATTTGCATATTGTAACGGAATTTGTAACGCGGACGCCATGCAAATTAGTCGTGTCTTTCAATACTTGCATATATTTTGCTATCTCCAATTGACAAAATTTTTTAATTAAACCATAAAACGAGAAATTACGCCTTCTCAATCTCTTAAGGTATTTTTCTCTCAAAGTACTTCCATTCCGAAAAATTTCCAAGACAAAATATGAGAACT
Organism: Cerceris rybyensis; assembly: GCA_910591515.1. Classification (NCBI taxonomy): domain Eukaryota; kingdom Metazoa; phylum Arthropoda; class Insecta; order Hymenoptera; family Crabronidae; genus Cerceris; species Cerceris rybyensis. The sequence continues at coordinate 17,668,336 of OU342790.1, forward strand.
TTGACATATAAACGTTTCAAAAGTAAAACAGTCTTATTCTAAAGAGATCATGGTTGCAAATATGATCAATATGGAATTAAAGGTATAGAATCTCAATTGGCAGATTCAAAATTCACATCTCAATTAGAAGATTTCTCCTAAATTTTCATTCATTGTATCATACGTTCAATGATTCGAAACCCAAAAGTTAAAAGACCTAAGCGAAATGACCCTAGTAGTTAAAAATTAAAAAAAATATAAAAAACAATCCCTCTAAATTGTATAGCTCTCCACGGATACTCTGTTCACAGAGAATTTGATAAAAAAAAGTACAAAATCTCGTTCGGTCTGTCGCGGATCCTTCCGCATAGGCACGAACCACTAGTCCATTCTCGAAAATCGTCCGCTAACGGGGGATCGTTAAGGCGTTAATTTGCAATTCACGACAAAATAGAGAACACCGGTATCGTACAAGCGCGTTAATATTCGCCGACTGGAGCCTCTACATAGAAACGTTTAACTGCAAAGCGTACAGTTTGGGTATCTGAGAGAAAGAGTGACAGAGAGAGAGAGACAGAAAGGGGGAGGGAAAGAGAAAGAGAGAGATTAAGAAACGAGTAAGCTTCCTCTCTGTAGAGTAGCGTTAAGAAGTTTGAAGGAGACGGCCTTCTTAGATTACTCAGAAGCAATTTAAGGAAAATTATACAGGTATGTAAAAGTAACCGCAATTAGTTAGTTATAAACTCATTAACCAGACTGAACTGTAAAACTTTGCGGAATTGCAAGCTGTCAGAATAAAAGTAAATTATTCCTTTGGTACCGTTTAATCTAAACCCTTAAAGTGAAATAATCATTTCTTCTGGAGAAGTTATCTTAATTTTGATATTTCTATAATACAACGTACATTTATAGTACGCTATCATGTATTCTTTTAAGGGAAGATTCAAGTAGTATTTTAAATACTTGACACTCGATAAAAAAAGTAGGATGTGGAAATTGTCAGAAAGCTGTTAAGTCTGCTTTGCATATACTTAAATTGATAATAAATATCGACGAGTATATATCCTTCTTCCACTTTGCAGAGATCCTCTTCAATTCCGTACTTTTTCTCAATATTCCCTCAACGGCTCAATACAATTTTCCCGCAAATAAATATTCCAATGTACAGTACTGCTGATCAAAACAAACAGTGAGGACACTCTTTTGATTCGCAAAGTAGAACGATGGTTTAGAGTGTTGGTTTGCAATATGCACTATTTTTCTCTATCTTTCTTCGTCTCTTTTTCTTTCTTTCTCACTCTGGTTTCGAAGCTTAAAGAATGAAAGGTGCACCGGGGTTAATACCAAGGATGTTCCACCACCTATAAACTATTCAGGTCCTGCGAGAGAATCGACGAGCATCGAGACTGGGTAAAGCCGTTTCCGATACGCTACACAGAAAAGAAGTTGACACGCATTGAGAGTATCAAGGAAATGAATAGCTTATTCATGATTATCTAGTGGTTTTCACTCCGATAGACAGCTTACAAGAGAAGTTCGGGAAGTGATACACTTCGATTTGAACGTAACTCTGTATAAATATTTATTAGACATATCTGAGAAATAATGTATCTTTTATTTTCACTGTTCAATATCATCTTTTGTTGTTTACGACTAATAAGTACGTGTATACAGGTAACCCTCCTATAACACGGTAGATAGGTTCCTGTGTTGTGTGAAACCGTGTTGTATGAGACCCAGAGCCAGTACAAAAAAGGGGTTACATTCCGGAAACTTATTAAAAAGAAATATTTTTTTTATTCCGCATAAACAACTAAATTTTACTTTATTAAAAATATAAATGTATGTACAACACAACACAAAAAGTATTACTGTATTTTAATGCAACTATAATTTAATAAATTTCTTCGTCGTCACTGCTCAGTATAATCAACCGAGAACGTTTTTTTGATGGAATGATATCGCCTTCATTTTCAGAACTTTTTTCGTCATTTAAAGTTTTTGCATCTTCTTTCCTCTTTAAAAAATCTGTAATTTTACTTTGTTTTCTCGTTATTATCAGGTCATTATAAATTTCTCCTTAATGTCTTTAAAGACGAAAAAGTTATTCTTTAGCACACCTTGGCTCAACGTAGACTGCCGATCAGCAGCGTGAAATACTTTTGTTTTCTACCCGCGGTAATGAAAACAAAATGCTTTCCGCAACACTGTACCTTTAAGATGACAAGCCTCGCCGCGGCTGTAGAAATAGAGGTGTACAAAGATTTTAGCAATTTTCTTATCGTGTTAGAGCGAAACCGTGTTATAGGATACCGTGTTGTAGGAGGGCTACCTGTATATAGAAAAAGCGATTCGAACAAAGGGGTTGATATCTCCCTCGACGTTGGAAACCGGTAGGAACGAATTCCAACTATATTGTTAGATATGTGTAATAAATATTTATGCATAGTTTTATTAAAATCGGAGTGTATCAGTTTTTAAACATCTCTTGTTAGGTAGATAGGTGAGACTTACGATACAGAGTAAAACGAAAGAAGAGTTCTCTGTCTAGAATTCTCTGTCTGTCTACAACCTTTCTGTCCCGGAGAAGAGCTGGAAAGTACACTTGATCTGAATCATGAATAATCTAGTATTGTCAGAGAGCTACTAAGCTTCTTAACGTTGCGATAGCGTGTTCGAGTCAACTGTGACCTTCGGGAATTGGTGATTCAGTGTCACAGTTCCGGTACACCGATTGAACAATCGAGTTTCTTCCTGACAATCGTATTAGACTGGTTGGTATATGATTAGAAATAGGAATTTGTCTAACCAACTAGAGGGTTGTATTGGTAACATATATTTATTGTGCAATTTTCTACGGTTCCGGAGAATAGATTTAAGTTGCGACACTGTGGATTATTAGACATTTTGGAAGTCGAAGGAAAGAACTAATGAATGAAAAAAAGGTGTTGCTCTTATACTGTAGAATAACGAAATATAAAATGAATCTTCAACTAACTCAACGTCCAATGACTTGTTGCCGAACAATACCAGCGGAGAATACTTTTATTTTTGACTTTAACCACCGTCGAGGAGTAACACTCCAATTATTCGCGAAACTTTCGGGAAAATAATCCTACAAAAGTTTTCCAACAACCGTTGAGCTCCTGTTGGTCGAACAGGTTTTAAATAGATTTTTCGAGTATAATATCACGAGAGCTCAGCGTATCCGTCCAGGTCATTAAAAATAATACGAAAATGCAGCGCACGCGAGAGAGAGCGATATGTAAATTAGTTAGTTACTAACTTCCCGCGTTCGTCCTATTTGCAAGCCACCGAAATGTATCCGGCAGCGTAAATTTTGGTAGGTGGACTTATAAACTGGACTGGTGGCGCAGAGTCCGCAACTGTCAGCGGAAGTAGCAAATTCGAAACGCACTCTTCATTAGCAGCTATTTGCGAATTCACCGCGGCTGCTGGGTAAACTTCCTTTAATGCGTGTAAATCTAGCCGGAGAGCACCTTTAGAAAAAGGGGAGAGCGCTCATCGGTTCAGTTACCTCAATGAATGCAACCGTAAAAGGAAACGAGAGGGAAGAAAAGCTTTTCTAAAAATATCCGTATCATTGGAAATACCGGACTTCTAAGCTTTTCTTTATCAAGCCTACCGACTGAATGAAACGTCGAAAGATTTTATATTCGCAATAGAAACTACGAACATATACGACAATGGAAAACATCTTTTAACGGAAATAGGAAGTCGAATGTAATGATTGTAGAAGAAAGGGTCTAGCCCGGTAAGCATGGTAAAAGTGTCCCCAAAGATCATTAATTTTGAAGTATACCATTCGATAGGGTTATTCGGAAAAATCATTTCTGCAAAGAATGAGTCTGGTCCGTCCCTTACGCCATGCACATCCCTTTCAGTCCAACACGTCCCTTGAAGTTCTGCCTGTCCCTTTCAGCCCTGTCCGACCTTTCTAGCCCTGCCCGTTCTTTCCAAACCCGTCAAAACTTTCCATCCCTGCCCATCCATTAAGCCCTGCCCGTCCCTTCCAGTCCTGCCTGTCCCGTCTGTCCTGTCTGTCTCCTGCTTTTTTTGGCACATAGCTCAAAAGCTCATATTCTTGAAGGAAATTCGCAATTTTCGGATGAGCTTTTTAGTTTAAGCCATCAGGTGTGAGCTTGCAAGTTCAAATTTGATCTTGAAATAACCTTCAGCTCATAAGTGGCATAAACCATTAATACCACAAACGTATTTTTGATCAATCTTGCTTGCCGTAGTATGAAATAGGTAAGATAAACGTAGCTAGTAGTATAAAGCGAAAGTTCGCAGTCCGACTTTTAGCTCCGTCTGACTTATTGTCGATTTTACTACTTGCTCACTTCTGATATCTTGCCGAAAAATTTGCAAACCCAGTAAGTAGTATAAAGCAAAATTTCTCAGACCAACTTTTACGTCTGACTTATCGTCGACTCTACTACTTGCTCACTTGTGATATTTTGTCGAAAAATGTCAAAAGTGAATTCAGTAGTAAAAAGCGAAATTTCTCAGACCGACTTTCAGCTCCGTCTGACTTATCGTCGACTTTACTACTTCCTCACTTGTGAAATTTTTCAGAAAAATTTGCAAACCCAGTAAGTAGTATAAAGCAAAATTTCTCAGACCAACTTTTACGTCTGACTTATCGTCGACTCTACTACTTGCTCACTTGTGATATTTTTCCGAAAAATGTCAAAAGTGAATTCAGTAGTATAAAGCGAAATTTCTCAGACCGACTTTCAGCTCCGTCTGACTTATCGTCGACTTTACTACTTCCTCACTTGTGAAATTTTTCAGAAAAATTTGCAAACCCAGTAAGTAGTATAAAGCAAAATTTCTCAGACCAACTTTTACGTCTGACTTATCGTCGACTCTACTACTTGCTCACTTGTGATATTTTGTCGAAAAATGTCAAAAGTGAATTCAGTAGTAAAAAGCGAAATTTCTCAGACCGACTTTCAGCTCCGTCTGACTTATCGTCGACTTTACTACTTCCTCACTTGTGAAATTTTTCAGAAAAATTTGCAAACCCAGTAAGTAGTATAAAGCAAAACTTCTCAGACCAACTTTTACGTCTGACTTGTCACCGATTCGTACTACTTACCCACCTGTCAACTTTTGCCGAAAAATTTGCAACCTCGCAAGTAGTATAAACCAAAACATCTCGGACGTGCTTTTTCTCAAGCCGGTTTCAACCATTTCAGAGAACTTATAATTACGATACGCTCGCAACGCATTTATAGTGAAGGAATTTTAGGAATGGAACAATGGTAGCGGTTAATAAAGTTTAACAGTGTTTTAGATTTAACAAATTCTTTATTCATTATTTACCATATACAATATAAACATATATGATACAATATTCATCAAATAACAGGTTTCTAAGACCACAAATTATTTATGTAGGATCGTGAAAAAGAAAGGAGAGGCGCGCGGCAACCACCCATCCAAGGCAGGAACTCGGCCAGAGTAGCTGAACGTCGACGATCGCCTGGGTCGGCGCGGAACCACTGCGCCAGCGACCTCTCGCTGATGACAATTTCTTTTCACGTCCTTTTCTCCTAAGTTCTTTATAGGAGGGCTTCTCCGCCCCGATCCCACATTTATAAACGTTGTTATAGTTGTCGTGTGCCTGTCCTGCTCCTCTCATGGCTGTCATGTGCCTGTTCTGGTTATCCTGGCTCTGCTGGGCCTGCCCTGGCTCTCCTCTATCCTGTTCTGGTCCTTCTCTGCCTGGCATGCATCCCTCCTGCTTATCCTGTTTTTGGCCTGGCTGTTTTCGCAAACCGCATCTAAATGTGTCGAGAAATAACCCAGACATTAGTATTCTGAAATATTTGTTTCTGACAGAGTCTTATTTCGCGCGAGAGAAAAACTCGGAAGAATTGCTCAAAAGTATATAAAAGTATACCCGTTCATAGCTCAAAAGCTCATATTCTTGGAGAAAATTTGAAATTTTGTCGAAAATCGGATTGAACTTTCTAGTTTGAGCCATCACCTGTGAGTCTGCAAGCTGGGATGTCGTTGCTCAAACTAAAACCTCACTCTGATTTTGACGATAATTCGAGTGGAAATAATGAATGGACGGAATTAAAAATTAATTACAAGTAGAAGGAAAAAGGTCTGGAGTTTTATGTGTTGTCAAGAAATGAAATTAAGTTACAACATTAAATCCAGAGTGTCAGATCCCACTTACAAAGACAGATATTTACTTACACCAAACTTACAAAGGGATAATGAAATGCTAGAGCATCCCGCAGTTTTATAGAGAAGTATAATAATTAAAAACCTCCAAGAAGAGATTCAAGCTCGTAAACGCCTCGTATCAACTGCGGGAATTAGCAAATACTTTCTAAAGAATATTTTCTACATTTTTAGCGGATTCCACGGGCGGAGGAAGGAGGAAGGAAATGATAGAAATTAAAATATTACAGTTTAAAGTTCGGGCCAAACAACCGTAAAGAACTCGGCTCGAATTCATCAAGATAGCAGTTGTTACAAATGGTACAAATAAATGTACCAAAGTTACGAAGATAACGGATAATTTAATGCACCGAAAGAGAAACGGGTATAAAATCATTTCGTTTCTCATTTGTCCGAAGCATGCGTATGTATTTGTTTCGAGTGTCTCTGGGAAAATGAATATGTCAACGAAGTAGGACAGTTATCGTTGCTCTATTTTGATTCCAATTTTAATGTTATCGGGAAACCAATAAATCAACTTTCCTCCCGTGACGTCTTAATATTTCTATTCCAGATCATCAATGATAGGATTTACTGTGATACAAAGATACATTTTTCATATTATAAATATATAAAAAGTAGAATCTTTCAGTATTTCTACAGAGGAGATTATTAATACAGGCTTATATAGTTTACTGTCACAAATGGATTACATTATTGTAGGAATGTATTCGTTTTAGATACTAAGAGAAAAAATGAAACAAAGAGAGAGATTGTTGAGTGAATGAGCAAGAGAGAAGTAAGAAATAAAAGAGAATTTGAGGGAGGTAGAAAAAATTTGTCGGCACGTAGTTAAACAATAATTAAAGGCATCCGGATGAAAGCGAATGTGACAAATGTGTATCGATCATCAAATATTTAATTAATTAACTATACCGTTTAAACCAGAGATCTCTACGCTTGTTCTGAATTTCCTATATTATTATCCTATTAATAAACAATAAAAAACCAATTCTGCATACGTTTCAAATATTCTCGATAGTGCATCGAATGCAAATCCGCTTTACTCCCATCCAAAAATCCTTGCAAAGTAATGGGACGCATCCGGTATCGGATGTATTATACCATCATACTGTATATCATCGAGAACTGAACACTACTCTCAACTTCTGTCAGCTCGATCTATCCGATAAAGCGAAACTCTTTGATGTAATGAATTCTACGCCCTCCTAACGATCCTGAAAGGAAATAAAACGGCTGAACAGAGCCCGTTTAAAAAAAGACGATGACAAAGGAGTGCGAAATAGTTGCCCTCGAGTTCGACATCCTAATAAAGCTCACGACAAGGAGAAGGACGAGCCTCGTGAACTCAAGTTGCCGTGTTCCTAGGAAAGTTTTGGGGGCTATTGGATAAACAAAACAAAAAGGATGACGAGAGGGAGACTAGTTTTGCATGCACCAATAATTATTCCACCCCTTCTGGCTTCGGGGTTGCGAGTATGTCGTTCCTGCTTCTACGATGTCCTGAATAAATCGACAGGAGGACAACGTATATAACGGGTATCTAACTCGTATCCGAGGATCGATCCTACGTGTTCGACGACAAAGACGAGAAAGGAGTCGTTCTCGAGATGGTTCCCAGGAAAGCGTGTCTTGAGTTTGGCGCGCGGAATCGGCTCTTCAGGATAACAACGAAACTCAACCCAACATGCCGAACTTGATACTCTTGTTTGTGGACTGTTTAAACGATCAGTGTTATATATCTAACGCTCTTATAAAAGATTTCGCGTGATTTTCAATGAAATTGGCCTTTTTTGAAAATACAGACAGTGACCTTTTGAGGGATGTCTCTTAATATTTGTTTCTTTATTTAACATTAGGTCTACCGACGATTAATTCAATTGCGCGATCGCGCGGGAGTACTCCTGAAAAAAAGGAACTTTAAAAGAAAAGGACGGAAAAAACTGCTATTAAGGAGTGGTTCCGCCTCGACCTAGGAAATCTCGATGTTAAGCTACTCAGGCTGTGTACGCTGCTTAATGGGTTACGGCGCGCCCCTCTTTCTTTTTCACAATCCTACAAAATTGTAAAATAAACATGCTCGAATAAAGTAAATGAATTGTGCAGAAAATTTTATCGTTTCAATCACTTACCTTCACCAAGGTAGATGTAGAAAGTTGAAAGAGAAACAGCGTTACACATTTCAGGAGCGTGTAACCCCTTCCCGTACAATAACGAATGCTGCTCGTGACGCGACAAACGGAATAGTCAATTTTGAAGTGATTATAAATTTATTAAATTGTAAATATCAGTGGGCCTTGATAGAATAAAATTAATTCTATGATATTCAATATTACGTTAAGTCATGTATTATATCCGAAATTAGGGGCTAAATTGTTATTTCAGTAATTAATTCAGATTCATTGCACATTCAGTGACAAAAGAAATGGCACGGCAAGGGGTTAAACAAAATCGGAGCAAGTCATTTTGATCACATTAATATTTTTTCTAACATCTGTGATGATTCTTACGACAGTGGTCTAATTGTAAGTATTCTAGATGCGAGGAATTGCGTTTCGATAACGATAGCTTGGGACATTAAATGCCTCCGTTGTTTGATATTTTATTTGCTTAGCTGTACTATCTTCGCAATTCTTTCGTTTCGAAGTGCAGAACTCTGTCAAGTCTGATAGAGTAAAATAATGGTTCTACCGTACTGTAAGGGATTAAACACTTTTGGATAATAAATTCTACAAAGAATAAAAAGGAAAGGATATACGATTAATTATAACGGCCTACTGTAGCTTCAATCACAATACAGACTTTCGACTTTGTGGTGGTAATGAGTAACGTGGGAACGATCGATCATGCGGAGAACGAGTCTGCAAACTGTTGGACCAATTTCTCTATTTCTACTTTGGTAGTGCCCGCGGGAAGAACTGATTTTGCAGAATAGATCGATCGGTAATTGCACGGGAATATTCTCGCAAACCAAACGGAAAGGACGGTCGATAAACCGTCAATTAAAGGGAGAGTATTTCGAACGTGTTCAGAATTGCATTAAAGTTACGACGAAACTGTAGACTTTTAATAGGATAAAATTGAATTTAAAATTTCTAATCGAAGACATTTATTTTCAAAATAACATCAGAACGAAATCTTCCGGTGTAAAATATTTATCGTGTTCTATGTAATGATTTTCTGTCATATTATATTATGAATGTAATTGAATAAATCATTTACAGAAGTTATTTTTCAATACTCGAAATTAGCTTCTTAGAGAATTAAATATTCAGGTGATCGTCAAATATGAATAGCGGAGAAAAAGATGAAATCAAATGAACAAATATATTTTATCTCTGCAAGTTTTACAACTTCTTTATACGATTCTACTCGATTCCTTCTACGATTGTCCGATGGAACTTCAAAAAAACTTTTCAGGACACATTGGAAGCGTTAAAGTTTTCGGTTTCGGACGTGACTAGTATATGATGCCATACTTGCTCAATAATGCTCCCTTCTATTATTTCATTCTCTTCCTTTCTAGTTTCTCTCGTATAAACTTTAGATGTATAAAAACTTTCAACGCCAATACTACGCTTTACCTTAGGAACCATAATGTATTTCTCAAAAATTCCCTAAGTTTAAACGTAACGTTCGAAAATATTTTATATCTTAATGTTCCGCAGAATCAAAAGAGAACAAGTTTCAATGCCGTTCCATTGCTATAATAAAAATTACTGCATGGAAAATTTTGTGCATTTATACAGAACAGTACAAACTCCATGTCATTTCATTTAATATTGATATTTCGAAAAAACCTGTACCTTCTTTACTACTTTCTTTCTTTTTTCTTTTGAGTTGGGTATTTACCTGAATGCTATTTTGATCGAAGATAGAGTGACAATTTGATCTGCAGTATTTGCAATATTATAATCTGCAATATTTAATAAATTATGTGAGACACGGTGAATTCTTGAAATTTTATTGAAGATTCTTTATAGACGAATTCGTCGAACAATAAAAGCGATATTCGTATTCTATTATTCGCAAACTCACAAAGGAGGAAAGAAAAATTTAATTTGCACTGGTGCTTTGATTGGAAACCTTCAATTTTGTATGTTTCCTGATAAATATGCGTTTATTGTGCAGTATTATTATCTCGATTTAACAGCTGATGACGAGTAAATTAATTAAACAAAATTTGTAATACGTGAATTCTGATAATTCTCGTGTGAAGTACGAGATGAGGGAAGGTACAAATATTTTCAATAACAATCATTACGTTTAATTTATTCATGATATGAATTAAATTTTAAATTAGTTATTTCAGCTTTGCAAAAACGGCATTTATTTAGTGTTATGTATCTCACAATCAGAAAGAGAATTGCCTGAGAAATGTTGTGACAAAAATGACCTACACATATTCACTAATAATTCCACAACATAACTTAATTTTTGTGTTTCCATTAAAAATAAATTCCACAGTAGAGTGTCAACGAGTGTAAAGAATAATACACACAATTAACAAGTTGTTCTTAGTAGTTGACATAATTAGTAATTTGACAAATCTAAATTTCTTTAATATATTCAATTCCATTTGACAAATACTCAGTGTCAATTTTATATTGTCCATCTGAATTTTACATTTTTCCTTCGCACAAGTTTTTCATTTTCCGTGCTTTCAGAACCGAAATAAAGTCTCCGGAGAATAGACTTCGCATTTCTGATTTTACTTGCAAATCTGAACGGTTATCTTAGATAGTTTCCCCTGTGAATTGTTTTCATCTAATGTTGTAATACTCTATATTAGAATACCTTTTTTTAAATTCAATGTTTCCAGTATTTCATAAAAATGTAATACTTTACATTTCTAAACACTCGAACCATTTTCCCGAAAATTTTCTCGTTCATTCAAATGTGGAAAGTATCTCTTTAATTATTTTTTTATTAACTGAATGCTTTTAACAATGATAAATATTTGTTAAATGTATAGAATTGTAACAAGGAGTTGTATTTTAAAAAATTGCAGCAATAAAATAAAAAAGCGAACGATCGAGTTTAGTGCACGATACTGAATCGTTAATATAATTTAATAAGACTATTTGTCTCCATCGTAAAGAAAATTTGAATTTCCGCCAGGAAATACGTAAAATTGCGAAGCAAGGGAGTACAGGAAGGAAATGAAGCTTACGCAAGAGAAACGAGCGTGTCCTATGGAAGACCGAGAAATGAGAAATGGCTATCGCACACGCCACGGAAAAATTCTGTCTAACATTTTAAAAAACTACTGTCCCGAATATCGATTAAATTCGACGTCGCAGATGCACGAATAATGCATGATATCGTGAAAAACAAATCTACCTTTTTCTTACTATGTTTATTTAAATCAACATTGGACTTCTCCCAGTGCAATTAATCAGTTTGAAAAACATCCACTATCGTTTGTAAAATTCAACGATTACTTAGTTTGCCAGAAAACAGTATGAAAAATTAGCATTTTGAAATACATTTATCTCGAATTCCGATACCGTTCCATCGCTCCCATACATTCATACATACATTCCATACATTCCATAATATTATATAATATCATTAAATATTAATCGTCAAAAAACATTCAATATCAAACATTTATAATTTCAATTGTAATGGAAACAGAAATCAGTTATAATTTGTTAAAAATTTATGTTTCTACTTTTACATAAAAGTACAATGATCTGTAGAATCTCTCACTGTAAGCTGCATTTAAAGAACGTGAAAGTGCACAGATGTGAACATGTTGCAACGATAAATATCAAATTCTGCATAGTGTTACACAAATATTAGGAATAAGTCGAAAGTCAGCGATTCACAATGATCGTGTTTACGACAGATTTTGCTGAAAATGAGCAACAGGTGTTAAGGGGACATGCAAGGTACTCAAGTACTACGAAAGTAGTTCATCCTGTAAACTACTCTTGCTCAGAGCTTGCATAGAGAAGTTTTGATTGCAACCATTGCCGAGAAAGTTTACGTTCGGTTATAACGACAAGTTCTCCTTTAACATGGATTATTTGGTGCAAAGTCTTTCGTTACTCGTCAATTTGTTCAATTTTGAGAAATCCTACGCTTAGAAGCAATATAGCCGCCTTTGAGAGGTACGTTTCTGTAACTTATACTTCAAGTTGTCTAGTAGATTATCTTAACACGTGGATTTCTACCCACCATCGTCTGTGTCCGATAGTATTAACTTCTTAGATCTAACGTACTTTGGACAACTATTTAATTATTTCATAGTAAAATCCGAAATCTAACTTATACAGGAGTTCTAATAAAATTATAATTTGAGAAAAATGCAACGTCCTGTATTTGAATGGCCTGAAATAATATAAGTTACATTTAGTTATTATTCAAAATAAATACATTTTTATTTTAATTCTTACGTTTCTCCAAATCGATTCGGCTCTATTTAATCAATGAGTTTAATTTTCGCTATCTTAACAGCGTGCAATTGATTATATAAAGTGACTATCCATTAAATATTTCTTACTCCGAACGAAATTAGAGTTCTGCTGAAATTAAACAGGCTGAGACTCAAATTGTGCATACTATAAATATTCAATATTACTATAATTACAGCATACTTGTTGAATAACCAGTGATTTCATTATCTTTCGTATTTAGCAACATCTTAATGTATAAATTGTTTAACAACTGAAACAGCGGAGTCTTTTAACTCTATGTACGAAAATATCTGAAAATTTCTCTTTCACATTAGGAGGAAGTATCACGGAAATAATTTGTAGGGTGCGCGAACAACATATTGTATTCATCTTTCGCCTTGCTTTTCCCTTCAACGTCATTTACATCCATGGAATCCCTTGCAATTTGGTGTACCGTAAAATTGCATAAAACTCTGCTGCGGGAAAGTTTCTCAGAAATTTGACAAAGGTGAGGATTACCGTGTAAATTTATTTTTTCTGAAGTCCTGAGAAACGAAGGTAATCGATGATTCTTTTAATCCTTCGTAGTTTCACGTAATATACGTCCTATATGCTCGACAAAAACTGAACTTAATGATGATGTGATACGCGAGAGAACTAATTAGCAGTCCGATAATGAGAGGTGAGTCGCAGAAGTCTAATTAATCGGGGATAATGAATCTTGAAAATAAAAGGGTATGTGTGACAAACTGGTATGAAGTATAAAGTTCAAATTCTGATGCATGGTTGCAATTTATTCTCCTTCTTGCAACGTATTGTTGTACGAAGTATAAAGAGAAAATTATTTTCACTTCTAAAAATGTTAATAAAACTATTATAGATACCTGTAATTATTCAGTGGATTGTATTACATTTTATTCGACAAGAAAATAATACAATATTGCTGTAGAATTTTAATTGAGAAGAATATTTTCTTTTATATTTTCACTAGCTGAGGTACCAGGCTTCGCTCAGGGAGTTAATATGAGATTGTGTGATTGGTGGAATAAAAGGATGAACTTTATAATATAAGAGGTCTATTTATAAGGGGAATATAATATAATGTTCCACAATGATCTGTGATGTTCCCGAACGTTCCACAACATTCCAGAATGTTCTGTAATGTTGTGGAATACTCTCGAATGATCTGGACTGTTCTGGAAATTTCTATAGGGCGAAACGTCCAGCCCTTATATCTTCAAAATCACGCCCTTTAGGTAAAAACGGGAACCTTCTTCATGGACGGTAGGTAGAGGGCTACCACACTATATAACTCCCTTGATCGTACCGGGACTCATTCCTGACTTTTAGCGGCACGCACATTGTACACTTGCTTTTATAATATATATATAATATGTAGGAATGCAGCTGAAGTGAGTGAGTGAGAAAGTGAATGAATGGCAGAGAGAACGAGATGATGACATGGAAACAAAAGACAGGGCAGAAGAACGAGAGACGGAAACGAAAAACGCAAAACGAGTAGTGAAGATCGAGGAGTAAAAGAACGAACGTGAAAGAGAAAAGACGCCATACTGCTATTGCTTATTTTATTAGTTCTAAGTGTTTGTTATTGTTATTGTTAGTGTTATGTATTTTTTAATAAACTTTAGTTGATAGAAAGAAGACTGTTGAAACCATCTAAAAAAAAGCAACTATCTCTATATATATGAATTATTATATTGTGCTTTCCAAGTTGAAACCACAATTCTCTGATTGTTCGCCCTCGGTAATATCATACTGGTGATATCATCATTTTATAAATATGAATATTTGTTACATCTTATTCCCTGGGATTTAATCTGTCTCGATACTTTTAAAATACATTCAACGGAAGTTATCTCATGCCTTCGAAAGGGAGGCAAACAGAAATTGTAATTGCACTGCTGTTGTAAGCACAGAATTAAGAGAAATATTCCTCCGAGATTAATGATTTACACAGTATACATTTTTCATTTCTCTTTTCGTCTATCTTCCACGTTCATTATCTTTTCGATATAATCGATTCTCCCGGTAGAAATGCTCTTTGACATCGGAAGAAACTGAATGCCGGTGTTCCTTATTATTCTACATTTCCAATCGCGGAAGGTAAATAATTATAAAACCACGGTGGCTTCGCTCTGACGTTCGTTCCTTTTTCGTTATCGTTCCCTTGCTTCAGATTCCTCTTATAGCTTCCTATTGTTTCACCGCCATCCATTGAATTCGCAATACGTGACAAGAACAGTTCCACGAACAAATCACCAGGACCGGACGAGAGATTGCAATTAAAATTCAGAGTTCCAACGATGTTATTATGCAGTAATAATGGCGGGAAAAATATAGCGAGAAAAAATACATTTTTACCTGTAATTTTTTTCATTTTAATCCAAGAAATTCTACGTCATAACTTACGTACGAATTAAATGCCGGTAATATATAAAATTATTTCAAAATCATACCAGTAATTCTTTGATGTAAAATGTTTGAAATTATTGTAAAATAATTGCCAGGGTATTACTTAATTAAATGACGTTGGACGATAACGAATGAAAATTTAATTATACCATGACATGGCACGAGATTTTAAGAGAGCATTAAACAAATAATAGCTACGTGAATGCGAAAAACACGTTGTATTATTCGCGAACTTGGCATAATGAACGAGCAAGCATTGGGAGCATGGATGAATGGATGAATGTAATTCAAAAGGCATCGTTATGAATGGCATCTCCGGTATTGGGAATCTGAAAGCTTCTAATCAAAAATACACCTCATCTGATATGCATTCTGATGTGCATTCCGATGTATGGTGAGGATATCAAGAGTGCCTGTAAATTATGTTCTAACATGCCATTTACGGTGTACCTGCTACACTCCATTAGCGGTTAATGTCCCCTCGCATAGGGCGAACTTTTCACTTAACTCGACCCCTTACGTCTCATATGTCTGTGCAGTCACGTTCAGATAAAATGTCATTATTTTATAAAATACTGAGAGATATTATTTCAATAATTATTTCACGATCACTACCTCGAAGACAGTACATTAAACTGCACATCTGTTACATCTTCAAATAATGTTACTTACAATAAAAAATTACGCAATCTATTCAATTGATTTCAATAATTCTCGTACGACCAGTAATTCGAAGACAGAACATTTAACTGCACACCTATCTCATCCTCGAACAATGTTACTTACAATTAGAAATTGCCCTGATGCTAATATGAAAGTACGACAATAATAACTCTTTCAATTGAAACTATCCAAATAATTTCAATAATTATTAGACGCTAACTAATTAAAAAATCAGACCTTTCGCTTCACATCAACGATACCTTCCTTTAATGTTACTTTGAAATAACTTTAAAGTTACAAATTAAAGTATAACAATAATTACTATTTCAATTGAATCTATCCAATTATTTCACGACCACTAATTCAGAAGTCGACATCAGCTACATCTTCCATTAATGTTACTTAGAAATTATTCTAACATTACAATATAATAAAAGTAGATAATAATTTCCTTCTCAATCTAATCCCACCGAATTAAAACCTCAATTAAAACTCGACATTTAAAAATTCCAAAAGTGAATAATTATCGCAACTCTTTTCATTTGAAGTCCTCACGACAGCACCGTCCCTCTTCAATTACATTGATTTCTACGGTCACGTAAATTACGTGACCACGATGAAAGAAATTTTTCCGCGGCGTATCGCACGATTCACCGGGGCAACGTAATGTTGCATTTACAACCGCATTGTTGTATAGTCCAGCCTGCACCACACGTAACTGCGGTTATGGATGACGTGCATTAGGGGAACTAAGTACAAGTGTAAGTGGATGCGGTATGCCTCGATGTATACGGCGTTATATCAAACCAGCGCAATATGTAATTACATTGTACAAGCGTGTTCTCGAAGGCTGGCCAGAATGGTCTTTAGTTTCGACTCCGACATATCCAAATTAAAATAACTCGTCTGCAGACGCATACTGTTATCATTCGACATCAGCAAGTCGAATATACGAGGTTACGTTGGAAATTACGACTGCAGGCTGTCGTCGAAATTAATGATGTCTCGTTCGTTGATTAAGCTACGATTTTATAATTAAATTAATGAGAGCGAAACATGCCTGTTTAAAATACTCGATGTATTCTCAGTTGTTAGGGATTTTTGTAAGTCCGCTTTGTAAACATTGTACTGTAGAATCAAATGATATGAAGTTTGCTTGGATTAAGGTAGTTCTAGGCACTTACCATTTTTCCATAGATTTCCTTAAAATTTTGAAAATATATTCTTCATGATATTTTATAATTATAACCGGAATCTCAACGAGTTCGTCTACACGCTTTATGAATAAATCGTGTTTAAAAATAACATATTTAACATGGGCCTTATGGAAAAAAATATTTGCTGAGTCCGTAAAATCTTTTTTTATTTTTCTAATGGAAAAACGAGTCGATGGATTCTAATAAAAAATTAGCAATTATGCTTTTGGAATATTATTGAATTTTTTCATAATTTTTTACTTCATAATTATAGAGAAAGATGTTTTTTAATGTCTAAAAAGTGAACTACCTTAAGGGGATAATTGTAAATGCATGATTGAAGATTCTTGTTGATTCTATTGTTAATAATGTGAGATAAATTTATGGAAAATCTTGATCCATGTCGTTAAGATTTATTGGGTATGTGTAGAACTGAGCACTGTTCCATTTTGATGAAATGTTAAACAACGTAGGTTTTGAAGGAGGAATTGTTATTACGAAATTTGTACGGTCGAGAGAATTGTTTTACGTACTAATACTTGGATTAATTAAACTGATGATTAGATTAAGTTTCTGGTTGAGTATACTCAAGAGATGGCAGTGCGCCAATCAGAACTTAGCAGTTTGAAGAAACTTTAGTTTTCTCTGCAATTCTGTCTTACGAGACTGCAACAATGAGTAAATGTTTTACATGGTAAAATTAACTTCTACTGAAATAACGAAGAATTTTTGTATTTATTCGAACGAGAAAGACGTGAATTTGCATTATTTTTGTGACATCCTTAAAAATGATTGGTTAATATTGCAAAAATTATTAAACGATGCAGAGATGCACCTAATATTATTCTTGAATGTAATAGGAGCACTTGAATATATATAAAATGTTTTATAATTCATGGGACTATAAAAAATTGAAAATTTAAATAAACGTAATATGTATTCGCAACCACAGTCGGAAACTGCGCACCGAGCCACGATAAAGGATTGCTTACCCATAGTTTCATGGGTCGTATCACAATTCATATTGTCGTCTAACAAGTACTTCAATGAAATTAAATCAAAACATTATTTTAATAGCCACTGAAGGAATTGGTCGTTTAAATAAAAATAATTGTAACGAAATTTATGTGATTCCTACCATTGACAATTACAGAGTGGCAATTTACAAAGCAAAATTCATTGCAACATTTAATTGCACGCAATTCCAAACTAATTAATTTCTTTATTACATTTTAATTCGAAAGAAAGTAATCATCGATAATCATCATGTCAGGAATGTTGTTAATTCACGATATTAATACATCGACTTTTCCCAATAGTCGTAATAAAACGCACATCAATTTCGCGTCACGAAATACACAGATATAAGCGAACCATATAAACGAACCAACAATTCAAATAAATACTACTTACAATATTAACTGACAAATTGATTCAATTTCAATAAAATAGAAACGTAAATAAGATATCATTCAAATACATATCATTTTTAGAGTAAAATGGAAATTAAGTGTCACGTGGACAATCCATCTTCTCTTTCGCGCCAAAATGTGGAAATTCGAGTAGAAAAGGATGAAAAGTAATTTTGATTTTTACAACATTAATACCTGTACAATCTGATGTACAAATCAACCTACAGCATGTATCAATTTCCTACAATAATTTCTCTCCCAGCAGTTCAAAAACTCCTCATCCCGAAACGCGTTAGGAGAACGTGACTGAAGCAGGCACCGCTACACGCAATTGCGGTGATGCATGGCGAACATTAGGTAGACTTTGCATAGACTCTACGTACGTACAACTCTACGTGCACCTCGAAGCCTAGCTCGAAGCAGGGACGAGGGGTGCTCTAGATTCTCCACCACGGTATGTACGTTACTGGCATCACTTATCCAACTTGTACATAACATCTCATCCCCCTCCGACGGTCTAGGTCCTCCCTCGAGGGCCGTACTTCAACAAATACAGAACCCTTCCTGTTTGTAACTACCGAAACGACGGACTTGATGTTATGGACAGTTTGGGATACCGATAATTCGAGATCAAGAAGAATTCTCTGCACTGTTTCAAAGGGATGCTGTGCAATTATCTGGGAGAAACTGTGAATCCTTTGCTGTACAGGGTGTAAAAAAATTAATGGTTATGGCTTTAAGGCAGGGGTGGCCAACCCAAATCATCTTGCGGGCCACTTTGGAAATGCATCATAACTCCGCGGGCCGCATATAAAATTATATATCCCTATAAATTAGATTCAAACTCACTATAGGCACTTTTTCACAGTGAAAAATTGAAATAGAATGAGTTATTATTATTGTGTTTACTATTACTCTTACATGTAAACATAAATAATATAATAATAATGATACTGATGATCTACACCTCCGGATCGATGGAGATTTGCGAAAAAAAACGGCCGCAAAATTCGGGAAAGGGTAGCAAATTTTTTTATTGGCTCAACGTATTCGTCTTGTTACGTAGGCAAAATTTCTGAGAGGAACCATGGGTCAAAAACGAACCGTTCTCCGTACAATAGCGAGTGGCAGTCGTGATGTGGTAAATTGGATAGGATATATTCATATTTTACATTTAGCAGATTAAAAATATCAGCGAAATGGGACACAATGACATTATTTCTATTTCATAAATTTTTAGAATCTTTATTTTAGCAGTTTGGGTTTTGAATTATTGCGGAGGAAGTCGCAAAGGAAATTGTACGGCGAGAGGTTAACTTTGCGGTTTAGGTAATTTG
Source organism: Cerceris rybyensis (assembly GCA_910591515.1). NCBI lineage: Eukaryota > Metazoa > Arthropoda > Insecta > Hymenoptera > Crabronidae > Cerceris > Cerceris rybyensis. The sequence continues at coordinate 17,687,985 of OU342790.1, forward strand.
TCGCTAATCATACACAGTGGATGGCTAGGTTTTCGAATTGAATTATTAGCATAATAATTATAAGTAATATAAAATCATCGTTAAGTGAAATATTTATAGTGAAAGTATTTTTAAATTAAATGATGTTTCAAAGAATAAGAAATAAATTAGAAATTATCAGGATGCTTTTGAAAATTATGAATCATTGATGCCTTATGATAACCTTTGAATGATAATGAGACACGAATACTATGAGGTTTATTGTTAGCAAGTCGTAATGGCACAGTGCGATTTACGAAATATCTCGACTGCAATTTTTGTACTCGATAAGTGAAAAGGTGTCATTAATGTTAACAATCGATCCGTTGTATAATTTAATGTGCAAACGATAAGAATTCGAAGTAGATTTACACTTTATTAATCAATACATAGCTTAAAATTTAGTTTTAGAAATCTTATTATCGACGAAAATTTTGGAATTGAGGCGGTTTTAAAACGAGAGGAAAATGGTATAAATCCTTTCATTAGCCCGCTAGATAAATGATTCGATTGCAATTAACAAAAGAATTTACGAGTATTATCTACAACGGCGGCTTTTGTTCGCATATCCCTCCGGTAGGACCAATGAATTATAATTCTACGTTGTTACAAACGTATTTCTAAAAAATTCTCTTAAATAATAGCAGGATTATTGAGTTTCGATTTAGCCGCGAATTTTTATGAGAATGTCGCTTTATTTAAGGTAGCTTTTTAATAATCTCTTAAAATAGAGCTCGATAAAAAGGTAGAATTACTGCGTTATATGCGACATGGGTTAATGGAATCAATTAGTATGAAAGTGGGATTCGAGATAAGTAAATCGGAATATGTACAATTAATCTCTAATTGTAAAAACCTAGTTTCTTTCTTCTCTTAATCAAACATCCAGGTTTAATTAGAAGGATTGAGTAGCAGAGAATTTTCGACGTTGTATAAAAATAACAAGGGTTAATTTGGTGAAATGATATATGTGCAGAAATATTACTATCATTTCTCTGTCAGATAAAAATTTACACCATAACAGAAACGGCAATCCCGAGGTATAAATTACGGTACTTAATTACAACAATCGCAAGACAAAGAAAGATCGTTATATAGAAAAACTGAAATGTTAAGAATAAACTGAATTACATAAATGTTCCTATTAAAAGATACTACGTCTAAATATTTTGCTGTAAATACATTTTTCTCAAAACGTAAAGTCTACTTTAACATAATTTTTTCACGGATACAAACACTACATCAAAGACATCTTTTTTCATAAATATTAATTACATCAAGTTATATTTCCGTAATAGTTCAAACGGAATTAACAGGTAATAAATGTTTATAGACGTTACATGATGTTTTAATGTAATAAGAAAACTAACTGAGATAAAAAGATAAAAAAGAGAGAATGAAAGAGAGCCAGTAAGCATCTGGTTCATCTAGATTACACCCAGTGGAAATTAGCTACCTACTAATCAAGTCCTCGAGGAAACGTTAAAGAAGCAAGCTGACCAATAAACGCTGTTATTACATTCGATGTGAAATATTTCACTTAAATTAGCCAAATTCCAACTCATGTTACTTTAAGCAACCATCAAAGCCATTAATCTTGAAAATTTATGGTTAGTTATACTCATTACATGAGTAAAAGGGCTACAAAAAATACACGACTCATTGTCAGTAAAATGTAGCTATCAGTCGCATGATTTGTCGATTAATTAGCTTCCTGCACGTAGTGCAATTATTTACCCTTAGCTACCAAAATAGCGGCACAGCATACATTTCTGGAATTCGATTATAGATACATCCATGAACAATTTTAAGTATTTAAAAGCCCTTTTCTCTGTATCGTTTTGATTCGTATGAATTCCGTGAGACATCGTTTAATTAATAATCAAATAATAAGTATATGTTTAAAATAAGTAATTTTGAGACCAATTGCACATAGAATTTCTTATTGCATTACAAAGTATTAAAGTGTTTCCCTCTAATATTCCATTAATCTTAATTATATTATTCTATTCTTATATTAATTTAACTCAATCTTTTTAAATAACTATTTGTACTTGTATCACGTAGCATTCTAAATGCAGGCAGGAAAAAGGGAATTCCAGAACACACAAGTAAAAAATGATTGTGTAAAACTTGCGAATGCATAGGAAGTTAAGAGAAAGGATGTGAATATAAATAAAAATAATATAAAATGATTCTACGAGTTAATACACTATAATAGATAAATACAAGGTTCATTAATGATCCATGCACCGACATAATTAAGGATTAAAATTTTCCTCTTTCACCCAGATACAAAGATGAATTTCAACGTAATTGGATTCCTTACAAATGACGTATTCAATAAAAAATAATTGACATAATGTTCGATGAATAACGAATATAAAGTCGTCGCGAAACGAAAGGATGATTATCGTCCTGTTGCGAGAGTTTCTCATTTGCGTGAATAGCAAGCGGCGTTCTAAATATCCATGTGTGTAATATATGATCCTGATCATGCGGGCATAGGGCCTCCCTCAACGCTTAATATATTGGTTAATGTCATAGAATTAAATTAATTTAAGGAAAATTAACACCTCTGTTAGGATATGAGCTACCGTGGCTCTTGTATTACGTAATTTAATTTATAACTTCGCCTCTTAATATTAATCTACGTCGTTTTCCGTCACGGGGCAAAACTATTCGAAATACGGCTACTGTTGCGGTACCATAATTACAGCGCTCGAGTAGACTCGTTTTCCAACCGCGGCTCGTTTGTATCGTCCGGAAATTTGAAATATAGCAAATGAAACACCGTAGATGGTGTACAACGGCATATCCTCTGATTTAATACATTGTTTAACGTTAATTGACGGTACTTCGGATTCGAATTAAACCAGTTCTGAAAACGACGATGCTATTTATTATTCAGATTTATGGAGATTATTTAGAGAGGCAAAAATCATCCTCGTACCCATTTATTTTTTTTTATCTCGTAGTTATTAACATTGAAACGATTTACCATTCAGCTCTGTTCTATAAGCTTTATATAACAGTATTGTATTAGCATTAATATTAGTTTTAATTTTAAACAGTATCACTAATTACCTATAAATTTGTTAACAAATTGTACCAAACTTTTATACCAAAGGGTTAATTCCCGTTAATACTAATAATAATAATAATAATAATAATAACTGTGAGACTGTTGCACTGATAATCATCGGGAATATTCTTTAAAGCATATATATCGGTATTATCGAAATCCGATGGAATGCCGCAATGCGAAACATGTGTAAAACCTCTGGTCGAATTCACTAAAGCGTTTCAGAATAGTTTCGCTTTAAAGGAGCATTTATGAAGTTCATAAAAATCTATTGAATTCCTTTAAGTGACGAGAAATCGCTGAAATCCTTTGACAATGTATTTCGTACGAGGTCCATTGACACTTTTCTGACCATAGAAAATTGTATGTCACGCTTAAGCCACGATAATCGATACTGAAATGTGTATTCTAAGGTAACAAGTAACGTTGTTAATTTTCCGGTTGAAACGGTTTCTTTGTCATGCGAATTTCGAAGCATGTCGAAGGGATTACTTAAAATTCTGTAATCCATTGTCTCTCCCTAGTAGGATACTCTGTTCTCATGTAACGCGACGTAAAAAAGTTTGTACGTGTTACGCATATTTATGATTGTTTCTCAAGGATGCTTAATTAATTTTCAAGATTATATTGGTAAACGTGATGAAAAAGATGGAATAAATTTCCGGTGTTAGTCGGACTTTCCTTTGCGATGATTTGGAGTTGCGTAAATGAAGCATACAGCGACTAGTTTTATAAACAATGCGATTATAATATTTATCGTCGTTATTTCGGAAATAACTGTTATTTTCAGGCTTAATTGATATTAGTTATTAATTCGTGCAATTAAACGTGTACCATTCCATGGTGTTTTTCAAGTGTGAATTGATGCTTTATCAACCATCAAAAATAATGGGACTTGAGTCATATAAGAGAAGAAATTTTGTATTTTCTGAAAATATGAATATTATTGAGTGAGGCGTTGTCAAATTATCGATGTTCATGATGAATAATATTCGATTAAATCGATAATATCCTCGCTCGTGTCTATATTCATTGCACTTATTAATTTGCGTTATTACTTCAGCCAGTCGATTCTAATCAAACCTCATTTTCCATGAAAACTGAAACCTTTGAGCGTTATAATTACGCAGACTGTCGAGTGTAATTTTGTTCAGAACTTCGATAAATTTCCATGTATTCATTTCACAGTGTTTATCGTATACAAATAGGCCGTTGGACGTTACGTTTGTTTACTTTAATCTCCAATTCCATGTAACACGGTCAATTACTAAATTCATCCGTTTAATTGTACCGTCCGCGTTTGCAATAACAGAATCACGAAACTAATTTCAAAATTTATTCTTGAAATAAAATCACAATAACAATCAAGACCGTGAAATGAATTTATCGGCGATTCTTAACATTCAAATAGGATTGCCATCGTTTCGCTCTTATCGGTGAATCAATTATCGATATCAATGATTTAGACTGTGAAATAATATTTTTTCAATTTCAATAATATTCGCGCCCAACTCTTCCTCTTTCTAGAACAATCGATATAACAGGGCACAATCAAATATTATTTTTCCACTGTACTAATCACTTAATTAATTTCCAAACGAAATACAAAATTCGTATTATAAAACATTAACGTAATTAACCGACCCAAGTCGTGGGTCATCACCTTTTTATTTTGTTTATTTTCGACTTTAACTACTATGGCCATTTTTTTCCTACACTTTATTGCTTTAGGTGAGTTCCGAACTATCAAATTGATGTGATGTAATATTTCAACTCCCCATAATGCCATTTTTCTATTGTATCTGGAGACTAGCTATACAAAAGTACAGTTGCAAGTATTCGAAATAAAAGGTATAGAACTACAGAAAATAGTCGAAATAAAATAAAGATACAGAACTATAAAAATGTAACAAATAGTTAGAAATAAGATAGAGATAAAGAGTCATGAAAATACAGCAAATATTAGAAACAGAGTAGAGATACAGAACTATAGAGATATGGCAAGTAATTGAAATAAGACAGAGATATAAAGCTATAGAGACATAGAGCTATAGAAATCTAGGAAATATTTAGAAATAAGATAGAGATAACGAGCTATAGAGCTACAGCAAATATTAGAAACAGAGTAGAGATACAGAACTATAGAGATATGGCAAGTAATTGAAATAAAACAGAGATATAAAGCTATAGAGACATAGAGCTACAGAAATCTAGGAAATATTTAGAAATAAGATAGAGATAAAGAGTTATAAAAATACAGCAAATATCAGAAACAGAATAGAGATACAGAACTATAAAGGTATGGCAAGTAATTGAAATAAAATAAAGCTATAAAACTATAGAGACATAGAGCTATAGAAATCTAACAAATATTTAGAAATAAGATAGAGATAAAGAGTTATAAAAATACAGCAAATATTAGAAACAGAGTAGAGATACAGAACTATAGAAATATCGCAAGTAATTGAAATAAAACAAAGATATAAAGCTATAGAGACATAGAGCTATAGAAATCTAGGAAATATTTAGAAATAAGATAGAGAAAAGGAGCTATAGAGCTGCAGCAAATATTAGAAACAGAGTAGCCATACAGAACTTTAGAGACAAGGCCAATAATTGAAATAAAATAGAGATATAAAGCTATAGAGATATAGCGAATGTTAGAAATAGAATATTGAAAATAGGAATAGAGCGGAGGCGAAAATTCCTATCAAAACGTGTTTGATCGTGCCGTAATGTTTGATAGCGGAACACTCCCATCGCTCGAAATAATCTCCGTCGGTGCAGAATGATGTTTAGGAGGCTCGCCTCAATAAAGGCTGTTCATTGGTCGAAACGAAGATCGTACGATTCTCCTGACACTTAACACCACTTGACATCGTCGAATGTCAGTGGGAATTGACCCGACGAAAGGAGGACACGGCCACTAATTCCTACGCTTCCAGAATTCCCGCTTCTCAGACTCGGCTTTTGACGTATGTAATTCGCGGAATACCCCATCGTTTCCCCGCATTCTCATTAATAATCGTAGAATAGTGGTAGACAATAGATATTTAATATTATCTCGGATATTTATCAATGGTATTATAATAAATTACGTAGAAAGTACTTTCGTTGTCTGGAGTTTAAATAGAAAGGGTTGATAACTGTGCGAAAACTTTTCGAATTCGTTTGTAAATGTCGTGATAACGGAATTTGTTACCTAGATAAATTATTAACGGTTAGGATGGAAGGCTTGAATTATAAAGGGAAGTTTATGAAAGTGGAGAATTGATAATAGGTTGAATATTATACGCGACATTTGGAGTTTTTAATAATTCAATGAATCTTGTAGGAATTGACGAATAGCTAGTAGGATATGTTGGTTTGAGAAAATTTAATGTCATCCTCGTTAAAATTTCAAGATGGTCTTATAAGCTTCCATAAGCTGCTTTTAATTTATAAACGACGAAGTACGATATTTAATGAATACCATGAAGGACGACAGAATTAAGCTTAACGACGGATTTGCAATATTAAATCACATTATTACTTACGAATCTCAAAACATTATAGCGATGTACTTTTTTTTATCAAAACATCAGCAATGATATTAAACAAAAATTCCAATATGAAGAATACTTTATCTAAAATACTACTATGTTTCAGAAATCTCATAACAGTGTCATGATGAGACAGGTTTTTTTTGTTGTCACGCAGTAATTGTCCCATCGTACAATAAATCACATGATCCAATATCCTCTTTTCAGAATTCCTTTTACTCGAAGACTGGCGATGAAAGTGATTCTTATAATCTAGTTATTGTACCATAAATTTAAAATTTTGTATATTATTGCATATTGTTAAAATAGAAAAAAAAATAGTAACGTTACAATTTATTAACTTTCTCTTAAATCTTGACAAATACATTCTTAACCGCCAATTATTATTTCTAATAACACAGTCTAAAGAAGAATTGCTAATGAATTTTTTTTATCAACCGCCTTACTTACCTGTCGGTCAAGAGAAGTTTTCAAAATATTTTCTTAATTTCTTTACAATCTAGCATTGTTCATGGCTAACCATACCACGTTATAAAACGCGCAGCATACACGATACATTACTTGCAAGAAATTGTATACTCCATACCTTCACGTCTAACAATTTTAATCCCAAAAACGCCATACCTCTGATGAGAAAAACGTTATAGATTGTAAATATGTTATAGCAACGATAACGCAGAGTAAAGTGCACGCAACATTGCGAGCTTTACGCTCACATTTCATACCTCCATGGAACCTATGACATCAGCTTACAAGACAGATTTTATGTGACACGAGTAGAAACGTGATAATGTTCTCGCGAAATAGCGCGAAACGGTATGTAAATTGTAAAGCGAATTTCATACACCGGTAAATAACGTCTACATGAATATTCTCATGTAATAGCATAACACTGAGGCATTAAAGCTACGAAAACAGAACTTTCATTCTTGTATATTCGAGGAAACTAAAAGCGACGCCTTAGGTAAGAAGTAACAGAACTAATAACAAGTAGAGGAAACCTTCACCTATCTTCTGCAAACGGAAACATCATATTACATAGTGCACCATGATTATACAACGTGAGCACAATGGGAAAATCATTCTTCTCCGGTACCTTCTACTGTGCCATCTTTAATTTCCCTTACTGTATGATATACCGCAAAGCTATTAAGATGAAGTGCAAAGGATATAGGAAAAACGTTAAAAAATAATACGTACAATAGACATACAAACTTACAGTTTTGAGCTGCTCATTTTTCGAATTTTATTGGTCTGGAACTGTTAACTCTTCATCAGTGTACGATATATCACAAATCTATTAAGACGAAGTGCAAAGGGTACAGGAAAAACGTAAAAAAACTAATACGATGGAAAACAAATCCCAATGCTCAATAGCAATGAAAATGAACAATTTTTAGCTACTCATTCTTTGAATTTCATTGGTCTGGAACTGCTAACTCGTCGTCGTTTATTCGACACTACAATTTTCCTTACTGCACGATATATCACAAATCTATTAAGACGAAGTGCAGAGGATACAAGGAATATCGTGACAAAAATAATACGATGGAAACGCAAATCCCAATGCACAACCCGAGTCGAAAATTTTAAACCCAAGATCCTCCTAAATTACGAAATAACTTAGGATATTTAGGCTGAATATGGAAAAATATGTTACATATAAAAGAATGCAAATTTTAATTCCACAATCGCCCTAAACTTGTTAATTTTTCCCAGTTTTGTCTAGTATAGGATCAATTTAGGCTTCATACAGTCCAAAATAATCCCCAGCATTCTATAATGAGGAGTTTTATAATTGGATTGGAATTGGGGTGGAATGATCTAGGTCCAACAAAATTCTCGATGTACTAAAAATGAATTTGATTTTAGGAAATTTAGAATTTATATGGAATAAAATGATAATTTAATACCTACTTGCTCCTGAAAGCCCGATTTTTTTGAATATGAGTCGACAGACTTGGAACTTCTTAAATATTTTTAGGGGATGTCAGATTAAATTGGAATACAAATTTTACCTGATCAGTCCATATAACTCCTAAAAATCATATTTACAGGACTTTGAGGCGCGTAGACACACTAGTTGAGGATTTTGAGGTTCAAAATGGTATACATAATTAAGCGGCAAATGAGAAATCAAAAGAATCTAGGATTTGAAGTTTCTTTTTAGGCTGGACTTTTCAATTCGGGAATAGCAATAAAAACTTACAATTTTGAGCTACTCATTCTTCGAATTTTATTGGTCTGGAACTGCTAACTCTTCGTCGTTTATTCGACACTACAATTTTCCTTACTGCACGACATACCGCAAACCTATTAAGACAAAGTGCAAAGGGTACAAGGAAAATCGTGAAAAAAATAATCCCATCGAAAACAAATACCAACGTGCAATAGTAATAAATACTTACTCTTTTGAGCTACTCATTCTTCGAATTTTGTTGATCTGGAACTACTAACTGTTCGTCGTTTATTCGACATGAAACTTTATTTCCCGTACGTTTGGGAGTATAGAATTTATCGTGCAACGAGGTACCATGTTTGCCCTTTTTTTCAACTGGGTGTCTACCACGAGCTCATTTAGCTTTCGAATCGATCATACATACGTGCAAGCGAAGTGTGGCGTTACAAATGTGAAGGTACCGATAAATGGACACTCACGAACGGCATCGGGGAAAAAAAAATTCGATTACGCGAATTATTCGTTTCGCTGCCCCGTAACGTAAATATATCTTTGTTGGAGCATCACGGGTGTTATATGTAGTGGAATAGAACGGTCGATTGATTGAATATCTGATTGCAAGCACGTAGACGAGCAGTTAATAAATTCGACGTCGATCTGTTTTGATCAATTCACATTCAACAAGGCTGTACACTGTAAATTGTAAATGAACTGTTAATGCAACTGCATACTAATTCTTGGGAATTGTCGTCTTTTTCACTCCGATTGCCAGAATTTCGAGGTAATACGAAAGTGGGAATTCGAAGAAATTAATTTAAATATAACGAGTTTTCTTGCTGGAGAGAACATTTCATAGAAACAATTATATTATTGCACACGCAATTTCTGAGAATTGGAATTTAAAACAATTTTTTCTTCACGTTTTATTAAGCTTTAACTTGATTGCAAGTTAGATCTGACATCTCATAATTACTAGTTACTTGAATAATGAAAATCTACCTTAGAAAGCTAGCAAAAATTATCTTTTCACAAAAATTTAATTATTCCATTGATCGAATAGCAGACAACGTTTTTGTTTTGTATTATTATCAATACTTATTTTGATCTGTATTGTGATAATTGTTCGTATAAATGAGAGATAAGAAAAGGTTGTGTAAAAAATCAAGTGAATTTGTGAAACGTGCAATAAAAACGAATGCTACGTAACGATCGTCGCTGAAAATTCCCCGAGATAGAAATCACAGTAAGTACGGTAACCAACCGCCAAGCAGCGATGTTTTACAAGCTACCCGGTTGATAAAGGTGCGAAGAAAAATCGTGGCTTTAGTAGATTCCCTGGAGTACGATATAAAACACTGGAAATTGCTTTCAGTGTCGAATAAAAAGGTTCCAGGGCGTAGTAAGAGATCGTTTACGGGTTACGTATTACCTGAGATAATAAGAGAATATGATTAATTCTCCTGGAAATTAATACCATCTCGAGACTTGAATTTTTCTGTATTTATCTGACGAAGAGATTGAATTAACCGAAGAAATATATTTCAAATGTACAAATCACAGCGATCGATAAGTTAGAATTACATCTCTTATTGGAAATTATGAATTAACAATAAATCATTAATAGATTACAAATAAAATTCTATTCCATGAAATCCCTTATCAAAATTGATCAGGAAAAATCAATGAAATCCAATGCCTCACTGCTCGCAATCCCTCTTATCGATGACAAAATAATAAATTTCAAAATAAAAATGTAAATATAGCAATTCGATTGTTCGGCTTAAAAATTGCCAACGAGGTAACTTCATCCCCGTACATATAACAAAAATGTATTGTAATTGTATTTACACCTACTCGACCATCAAAACACGCACGTTTTTCAATTAGTTTCAGCGAATTCCCTACCAATCCACGATATTTTGAATAATCGGAGAAGAATGAATTACACAAATAAAAAAAAAGAATAATTCAAACAAATCCCAGCCATTTTTACAATATCCATTCACTCGTTATACAGTGTTATTCAATTAACGATCAATTTTTGCACAAATTGTTGTCTTTCACTTTTAACGAAACGGCACGCGCTTGTACAAAGAAGAACAGCGGGAGAAAAAAAAAATAGAAAAAAGAAAGAGAAAAGGCGGAAAAGAATGCAGTGGTTTTTCTTCGCTTACTTGCTAGCTTGTCGGAGAATAGTTAAAGCTAAAAAAAGCATGCTCGATCTCTTAGTTGGCTCGTTAGCCAGGGAGTTTCTTCCTCCTCTCGCAGACTGCTAATTATCCCTATGGCTTGCAAGAGACCGCCACAACCCCAACCCCCGTGAACGACCCTCTTACACCCCGTAGTTGACTCCCTCCTCAACGAGTGCTGAGCTTACGAGTTCGATAATCGCTCCTCCGCGATAAGCCCTGATTTATGGACTTTTCAACATTCCAGCCTCGCGACTTCGCCAACTTCTGGACAATGAAAAACACTGCTCGCAGTTACTCATCTGCGAAGATTACTTCTCGCGCGAAAAGTCTCTCTACCCTCTTGAATAGTGGAAACGAGGGGATGGCTTTTTACTGAGACGGTTGGAATTGAATTTTATGATTTCCAAAAATAGTCTGATGTAAGGGAAAAGGAGAAAAACAGTGAATGGAAATCAACCTACAAATGTAGGTTCCAGAAGAATAGTTGATGTCTAGATGAATGGTTCTAGTACACTGTAAATTGTAAATGAACTGTTAATGCAACTGCGTACTAATTCTTGGGAATTGTCATTCTTTTCACTCCGATTGCCAGAATTTCGAGATAATACGAAAGTGGGAATTAGAAGAAATTAATTTAAATGTAACGAGTTTTCTTGCTGGAGAGAACATTTCATAGAAACAATTATATTATTGCACACGCAATTTCTGAGAGTTGGAAATCAGAACAATTTTTTCCTCGCGTTTTATTAAGCTTTAACTTTATTGCAAGTTAGATCTGACATCTAATAATTACTAGTTACTTGAATAATGAAAATCTATCTTAGAAAGCTAGCAAAAATTATCTTTTCACAAAAATTTAATTATTCCATTGATCGAATAACAGACAACATTTTTGTTTTGTATTATTATCAATACTAATTTTGATCTGTATTGTTGTTGAAGTTGAAATGCGAAGGAATGGTAAGAATGAAAAGTTGAGGGGGTGATTTTTAAATGTCTATTAAGATTATTAAACCTTTCACAGTTTGGTAAAATTACGAATTCTGGCCAGAAAAATGTCTACTTTTTTTATGTTCGAAAACACCTTGCCATGCAAACTAAACCACGTTTTCTTCTTCAATTAGAATAATCTTAGAAAACAGAGATGGTAAAGAATCTAGTCATAGACTTATTGTTAGATATCTTTGGTAAACTAAACGGGATAAACCATTTGATACTTGACGTTCCGCTCGTGACTGCCACGAGATAAACTTTTAATGGATTAAAAGGTAGATTTGATTGAGGTGAGAGAATTTAAAAGATATTAGTTTTGTGTGTTGTGGTAAATTCGAGACAGTGGAATGAATTGTTTAGTGAGACACGGATGAATTGAAAATGATGGTCTTATAAGTTGGATAATAATAATAGAGCGATAAGCAGCGGATTCATCGAATTTTTATGAAAGGATGCAGTTTGAACTACTTTCTATAGGGTATAGAAATATTTTTCACGGGGAATTTCAAGCTCCTTATTTATATAATTCCTTTCACCTACTCCAATTTATTGCGGATTTATCGAGCATTCTTAAAAGCAAGTAATTTGCAAACATGAAACAACATTTTACAAGGTACAATTATTAAATTTAAAGAGATTTAAAGAATTTATCGGTACATATTATTTGCATATTCTACCTCAACTAATTCATTATAATTTTATTTTTTCTTTAGATTCTACGGTTAAATGCAAGGAAGTATAAAAGTTTTAATAAGAAGATAGGAGCATCATAAGAGGTGAATGGAGGAAAAATCTGAACTTTCTAGGGCGTATTATCTTCAAAATAAATTTTGCTTTTAAACGTTTCTCGGCCCACCGACAGAACTAAATCGTGCTGGAAGTACTGCTTGCGAGCTTACGAGTTCGATAATCAGTTCGCCACGATAAGTCTTGATTTATCGAGTTTTTAACAGAAGCTGCGAAACGATCTTTTTCAAAACTCGAAATTTTATCTTACCGACGTATTATCACCTATTCATGTGACATGGAAATGCGATAATTGTAAACTGACGAGTATCATAAATAAAGAATATCATCCGCGTTTACAATTTTATTCCGTCCAACGTCGTTAAACTTCTTAATGTCACTCTCAATTCTATGTGTCACGTAGAAGCAAATATTTTGTTTTTAGCTTCGATTATCTGCTTCACATTACTGCGACCTATTAAGTCTTCCTCATCCATTATATTATCTGTGACACAAATGTGCAACTAAATAAATCTGACACGAATCAGATTCATTGCAATATTTATAAGACATCTCTACAAAATACTGCACCTGAAAATAAATCTGAATTTTTTCAAACATATGAAAATTTTGATTCTATGTTTATCATTGATGATATTACTTACATTAAACTCACCCATCTAAATATATATCATAGAAATACTATACATGTTTCTTCGTAGGACATAAGCAAACAATGATACAATTCTTTTAAAAAGCTATTCATTCATATATTCATATAAAGCTGCGGAGATAGAGAAAATATTAGAAATAGAATATTAAAAAGGGGAAGAGAGCACAAGACAAAGATTTTCTCAAGTAGCAACTCTTGATAGTTGACAATCAGCAACGAAGTTAATTCTTGTAACTTTGAGAAATCGACTCTCATCAACGACCGGGGGTTTTACTTGTTCATAGATAGCTATTAATTTATATGTTCATATAAAACCATAGAGATATAGCGAATATTAGAAATAGAATATCAAAAATAAGAAGAGAGCACAAGTCAAAGACTTTCTCAAGTAGCAACTCTTGATAGTTAGCAATCAGCAACGAAGTTAATTTTTGCAACTTCAAAAAATCGACTCTCATCAACGACCGCGTGTTTTTACTTGCTCGATACAGCTCGTAATTTAATAAATGCTGCCGACTTTATGCATCTGCGGGAACTGCGACGGGATGTTTTTACTCAGCTAACTTTAAAGTGTACATCCCGATAACCGAAAGTAAGAGAGAGCGTCCATGCTGGCCCGTTCAGAAAATTCAGCCGTGCGGAAATGTAGCTGTGAACGAAAGAGACTTTTGCAGAGAGAAGCTTGGGGCAAAAGAGACTCGGTCTGGCCTTTTAAATTTCCCATGGCACGTTCGACAAAAAAAAATGTGACTAGAATTTCAGGCGCGCTCGAGAGAGGTAAGATGAATTTAATGAGCAAAAGGTTACTGTTCCGTCGCAAGCAACGGTATTTAAGATTAGTTAGAACCGGAAACTTTACGATGCGGACTACGTGCACAGCTGTCCTTTAATATTCACAATTTCAGACCTTTTGTTAATTATTAGCTTCACCGTTTTTCTGGAAGGTGAAGAAAAGGGCCCACGTGTTTAACGGAACACTCTACCGTGAGTTTAAAAACATCTGGGCCTTGCAAATTTCTTACCTTCCAGGTCCTCAACAGCTGTGCATCGTAAAGGTCCCAAGAATCAGCGTTCGGCTTATTACCTGGCCTAATCACTCATAGAGCATTCGACTTCCACCCTACCAGCCCCCAAATTTGTTACCGATGGATGGGTGGAGTCTTACCAAAATCAAAGTTCCACCTACATGCCTATGAGTGGTTGGGTCGAGGCCCTCCTCTAACGAGGACATCCCCAAGGATGTTAGGAAAGGGAAGGCCGAAGCTTTAAAAATACAAGCTCCGCGACAAACCGAGGATTCTCTCAAAAATCGGAACAAGTTCTTACACGCAATTTCACCCGCGTTCCGATTATCCCGCGCAATCGACGAGTCGACTTCTCAACGAAATACTCAATTTGTAACACACACTTTCACTTGTATATATTGTACAGTCAAATAATAACCAAGTTTAGTTTACCCAAAGTAATAACATTTCCTCACATGAAACATCTTCCACTGAGTTATCACCACCGGAAGCAATCGTTCGGGTAGCACTCGGCGATTCACTCACTCACACGTAATCGGTGGTCGTAAGAGTTACCAACCACTCTTAGCATGAATCGCCGGTGTAATTAATTGGTTGTCGTCTAATAACGAGCTGTACTCCTACTGTACATTATCATTTCGAGACAACAATCATCGATTATATGAGATTAGACAATGAGAATAGAGCATTTTCTAAGTAACTAGTTTTAGTTCAAACCTTAGATTATTTATTTCTTGAATACTTATTTTATATGTTTCTTATAATATCGATTTTTTTTATAGGACTAATTGAAACTGCAATTATTAAAATATTCAATGATCGATAAACCTATGAAAATAGCGATCGTGTAATCTTAGACTCTTAATTATTTAGCTTCTGTTTGAGTATTCTCAGCCTCCTCTTTTCGGATCGAATTGACTGTCAGAGATTAATAAAATAATTCATGAAACTGGACAATTACAAATTATTTATGAAAGGCAAGGACCAAAATCAACTTGATCTACGTTCACCAAAAAAGAAAAGTGCATTTTCAATACTTAAAATATAACGAGGAAAAAAAAGAGATTAAAGTACAGTCCTCGCGGTATAATACATCAAATTGTTATCACTAGACTGCGGATGTTTATGCAAATTTCGAATTTCACAAATGCAGGTGAGACACGAGAACCTATCTAGGGATTAATTGCACTCGATTTATATTACAACAAATACCATACTTTGGATATTTTAGATATATTTTTATATTATGTTCTTTTTGTATATTGTAGCCGTATCTAATTTATCATAAATGCATAAAAATCCGCAGTCTAGTTATCACCATCACCGTGTATATAGGAATCGTCAAAAAAATTCCTCCCCTCGCGTATTAACTGGTGGAATAACGAAAATCCGGAAAACTCGATTTTACATTTGATTTGTCTTCAATGTGATTACAACACTACATGCATATCTCTGTGATACCTTGTGACAGAGTGAAAACAGTTACGAAAAAGTTCGAGTTGTTCTACCCGACGAACATTTCCGTGTTATCTCCGACACGCTATCGCTTTCCCATCGACGCGAATCAAACTCTTGCGCGGCCGAATTTCCATGGTATAGCGTAGATAAAATCTGCGGAGTGTGCGAACATAAAGCCGCGGTTACAATCGGTCGGCGATTTGTTTACACGTGGAAACTGTTTGCACTATGGCCAATGGCCGGCTCGCACGATTCTCGAATTTCCATTTGTGCTCGATGAAGCGCGTAATGTCGCGTGTTTGACGTGTTACCGTCCTGCTAACTAGGGAAGGCGATTTTCACACGATGCCCTATTTTGTCGTCCCTCAGTCGGGCAAGGGAAACATTTACGAAGGGAGTACCTTGTATTTTGTAACTCGATAGATGAAATGGTAGGAGAAATTGCTGTTACAAACGGACAGTTTAATTGGTATCCAGAATCTATTTTGTTTGTAGTATATTTGGAAATTTCTATTTTTATGGATTCTGTATGTCTAATTCAGTTAATCAGAGGGAGAAAATTGTTTTAAAATTTAGAAGATCTGTCCGAATATATTTCTCATTTATTTAAAATATACTTTTTACAACTGGGATGGTACAAGTGGAGTGACAGAATCGGATTGTAATACAATATTTAAATAGTTCCATTTTTATAGATTTTTTATTTTCTACCTATTCAATTACTCAGATTTAGCAGAGAGGAGAGAATTTTAATGATTTAGTTTTCTAGAAAAAAACGAAAATTAATTCAAAGTGGTATTTATGAATTTAAGGTATTTTTGATATTTTTGGAAGAGATTTTGTGAGATTTTGAAACGGAACATCGTTGCCGAAAGGATTGGTCAGACGTAGAGAGATTTAGCTTGCATTATCTTTCTTATGAGTATGAAAACAAATAATAATACGTGTAACATAGTATTCAGAGGAAGTCAGTAAAACCTGTTTCGTTATTGCGCGGTAATAAAGGAAAGTATTCCGTGGAAAAAGAAGATAATCTACGGGTTGAATCGCGTGTCTAAGGCTCGTTTTCCTGTAACATTGCGTATCTATTATTTTTTCACCGTCGATAGACTGAAAACGAAGCTACATTATTATCAACCTTGCAAACAGAATCACACAAATCATTCCTAGCTATTTCAATTTAGCTGTCAAAGAATTAATCACAATCTTTACTGTAACTCATAGGAAATAAATTTTTAAACTGTGCCATTAATACCATTGTACAAATAAGAGTTTAGCATTTGTATGAATTATTCATTATAAAAAGATCAGAGTAAATGGTAGAAGTCTAGAATGTTAAAAGAAACGGCTATTTGCATTTGATTTAGAATCATCTCCTTTGGTCGACATCACTATTATTGCAAGGGATCAGAAACAAGTCACTTGAGGGGAAATCGCATTGCGAGACAAAGAGAGAAAAGAAAAAGCCGTGGAACTGAGTGCGATAGCACGATATCGATCGTGAAAATCGAAACATTGACGTACGCCCGATATTTTTATTATCAGATTGGTAGACACCGATTTTACCTACTTAACCCATTCGAGATCAATTGCACACCGTGTGTGCAATGCATTTCCGAGCCAAAAAGACCGACTGCACACCGTGTGTGCAATGATCTTGAATTGCAATTATCAGTCATTCTGAGAAAAAACAGCCCTCGAAATAAGACTAGCTTAAAATGAAAGGTATCTTTCAAATGTGTAAACATTACATTTGATATTTGGTTCAATTTCGTCCCTAAAGTAGGTGACCCAAAGCCACAATCATTAGAAATACAAGATGTGGTAAATATAAAGCGAAAAGTTGTCAGTATTTCTGGATAATTTGCAAAAAAAATGCACGGTCTCGAATGGGTTAAATGAATGTGATAGCTACGACTATGAATGGAGAGGACAGAAGACATATAGAATAGAAAGAGATTGGTATGTAGTGCGAGAGCAGCCTCCCCTTACGTCCAAAGTGACTTCTTTCTAATCCCTTTCTATAATTGAAACAAGATAAAATTGACTGTTTTTTAAGGTAGTTGCTCCACGCAGGTACCGTCGCTAGATCGGGTTCATCCCCCCATAGAAATAAAATTAGTATTTTCTACGGAATGTATTAGGAAGTTGTTTCAAAATATAAAATATTTCATTTTAGAGTTTTTGATATTAAAATAAAACTAAAATCCAAAATTAATCATAATGCAACTTGAAAAAAATTTTTAAATCTGCACTTTAATTATGCTACGTTATTGAAACACACATTGTGCTTATTCCGTATATGTACACACGTACACTGGTTATCAGGTTATCTGTTTAACCTGTACATATGTATACTGTCATATGGTATCTATAGTAATATCCCCTCCTCTACTAAGAATTATGAAACGAAGACTTTATTTTTCCATATTTATGAAAAACTAACTGGTAACAGCATGTTTTTTTTCTAAATGATTCAGAATATATTATTCTATTACACTGTAGTTTTTCGTTTCAACGTTGTTTATTTTCGCCACAATAAAAATTAATATATACTACTTTCCCACGCTTTTCCAATGCAGTGTATACAAAAGTATCATTTTTAATTGCAATTATTTAGCGTATAACGTGGTGAACGGTCATCAAATTTCACTATCATATGTATTACATATCTATTTATATATAGTTCAAGTTTGAACAACTTCTTGTTTATTTCGAATCATGAGACAACTACCTTAACATGTCCTTTCTATAACATATCACACGACCATTATATATTGCACTATAATTCACCATTGTTAATTTATAATTTACAATTATATAGAATAAATGTAAAACGAAAGTACTATTATCAATATCTTCTCTTCTACCTAACGAAGCTTCAAATAAATTATTAATCAATAAAACAAATCATTAATGAATGGAAATGATCCCAGTTATTTTACTATATAAAGGTAATTAATTAAATATGAAAGTTATGAGTCATGGAAAATGTATGTATATGGCCAACATAAATGGCCGAAAAACCCTCCGCTGTCCTTTTACGACTGCAATGGTGTGTATGCAAATACAGTGCACGTAATTAACACTAATGTGACTTGGCTGGATGTAGAATGGCATTTGACTGACGTGCACACCGAGAGATTTAGGTCAACGTGCCCCGAAAGATATCCTGTTAGTTAAGCTGCTCTTATAGCGCGAATCAACAACCGAAGTAGACACAGCGTTTTCGATTATAGTTCGATGCCTGAAATCATAATTTTCATTTTTAAACAAATGATACTTCTGGAGATTTGATCGCATGGCTTACTGGTCCGTTAACGTTCAAATTTGAGGTCAAGTAAATTTCGTGAGGTGTAGTCAAATGAGAACATCCATTTTTTATTTGAAGAAATAATACAATTAATATTAAAAATAAGTGTATATTGACAGGCACTCGAAGTGGTACGATTCTGAGACATTAATCAAGAACTTCAACTGCATCAATGAGCTCGATCGATTGCTTGCATTGAGAACACAATTCGGGATCAATATTATGATAGCACATTTATGGATCAGTCTCTTTTCAAAGCGGAGAATCGAATCGAGGACACGATTATATAATCGCTACGTATAGCTACTTTTCTATCCATTGTAAATTGAACAGTTGAGTAGTAAATTCAGTTTCCCGCAATTATGGAACTTTGTTCGATGATTTGATAATTGCGGCGAAGCTTCTATAATCGATTATGCGCATGTAGTCACGTATATATGATATTTAGTAGGTGGTATACGCGACAATTCAGATCTTATTGAATGTGCAAAAATGGACCGTTTATTTTTATAAATATTCATAAAAAAAATGCTAACATTCAATATTATAAAAATACTTAATCATATTTAAAATGTAAATTATAAAATTGTAATAAAACATTTTTAACAAGTGGGACATTTAGCGCTACTATTTCATTTCAATCAAACATCATAACATTTCCGAAATGATAAAAGAACACTAGATTGTTCAGAACCCACCAATAATAAAGCAGTAGTTTCTATAAAAAATTATCAATTGAAGTAAAAAAAAATACAAAACGGCGACAAGAGATAGATGATTATCACAATTATAATTCAAACTATGGAAAGTCCCAATATGAATCACAATTCTATATTCTTAATAGATACATAAATTAAAAGATTCAGGTGTGCTTTAACGTTCAATCGTTCTTACAATTACCCTATTAACAACTTGGAAAGTATGATAAAATGGGGTCGAAGTGTTAAGCACGAGAAAGCACGTAGATTTGTCAAGTCTAATTTTTGTCCCATTCTTTAAGTAGCTCTTAACGTCACAAAATTTACCGGTATCCATCCTCGTTACCAGGACGCGAAAAAAGGAAGGCATAAAAGCGGAACGTACAAACTAGAAGCAACACCGAAACGAGGTATAATCTTCCACGACTATAATGCAAATCTGCGAGAGCCACGTTTCACGGCGAGAATGTTTTCTGTGCGACGACTGTGTACGAAGTAACATAAAATTAACGAAGAAGAGGATTAAATAATCTCGCGAAAGCCGTCCATGTTGAAAACGCACGCGAAACCAAGGCCCGATGACCACGCACCACTTAAAATGTAAAGCTGAATGGGGCTTGATTATTGTTTGCCGACATTTTCCAACGATTTCCATATCTTTTGAAAACGTCACGACGTTTGGTTAGGTGGAAATAAAGCAATGGGATGGAGGAAAAACGGGGGAGAGAGAAAGGGACAAATATTTAGGAGGATATTTTAACAATAAGCAATTTCAGAGAGCAAATTGTCCGTGAGGAAGATGGAAAGAAACCACGGGCATCGAGCTAATTCCTCTGGCATTTCCTCCCTCTTCAGAGGGGATGAATGAGGTTCGTTTGCAAAGGACTGTCACTGTTACGTCCTCGCTGTAGGCATTCAAAGTAATACAATCTACGCTGATAATTTCCAAGTTTTCAATGGAAATAAAACGATCGTGCTTAAATATCTCTTTCGAGTGGACCGCCAAAAATTTCGACAACGTGGAATTTTAGTAAATTTTCGATACACTGCACGATAATTTGCAGAGTCTCTGGCAGTAGGTTGATACAGCTTTCAAAATCCCTAAAATCAAATGTCTAATAATCCATGAATGAAGCTGACCACATTTATTCACCAACGCAAACAATTACAACATTCGCATGTTCCAACAAACCGACAATTTTTCAATCACAAAAGCCAAGCCGACTTTTTGTTCTCTGACCCTCTAGAACCCGAATTTTATTTTACTTCTGAATACCCACTAATCCCGCATATTTATAAATATTAGAAATAGAATTTTAAATAATGCCTTCAATTTCTCTAGTCATTTAATTGCAACGAAAGTTTGTAACATTCAAATAATTATATTTTAATAATTTTTGAAAGTCAAAAATAAGTTTTAAACAAATGGTAAAAAAAAAATGTAAATGCAAACCTAACATTGTCTCAAAAACATGCTAATCCGTGCCATAGAGAGTTAGTACTATGGTAAACGTACCGACATTTTGCACCTACCTAATCTTACCATGAGGGGTCATTTGACTCCTTATGAAATAAATGTTGATTTTTAGAAAGAAATACGCAGTTTATTAAAGGAAATAATTTGCACCATAATTTCTCATTTCTAATAAAATAATCAAACACAAATTTTTATTTTTATAAACGAAATAATCAATTAATTACACAAGGCCAATTGAATGTAACGGAAACTGTCGTGTATTATCACTCCTTATCGAACTTGATTTCTTGTAGGCTAGATTTCTGGTCTTTACTCTCTGACTCTAAATATAAAACTGCATTTCTATTTCGTTTAGCTATAGAGAACGAATTCAAGTTTGTGTTTCTTGTGCATCTCCGAAAACAGTCTTTTCTGTTTATGCGTTACTTTGCACAATGGTCGATTTCGCTGAAATCCTAGCCAAAACCCCCATTTTTTCGCGGTCTTCCAAATCTAGCAATTGTGTTTGATTTGCAACACATCAGAGCACCCTTTCCCATTAATAAAAATTTTTATTGTACAACATTCTCAGAGATATGTAATCTCAAAGTCGGAACTTGACCAACGCGTCGTATGGATCCGATCGGGTCGTCCAAGTATTCATGCCGAAAACAAACACACATATCAGGTTCAAATAAATGAAAAATTCACTTGGAAAGCGTATCTGAGTTTAGAACAAAGGTTCCAGTTGAAGAAAAATGCCGAAAAATACGTAAACTTCGTATGGGGTCAAATGATCCCTCGCGGTACGTATGGTAGGAAGAAAATTTTTGTCGGTAAAAAATAAGCGACGAGAAAAACGGAAAGCGAGAAATTGAATAATCAGATGATATAAGACTTTACAAAAAGTCAAACGAGCGAAAGAAATAACAATGAAAGTATGATTTTAACCCATTCGAGACCAATTGCACACCGTGTGTGCAATGCATTTCCGAGCCAAAAAGACCGACTGCACACCGTGTGTGCAATGATCTTGAATTGCAATTATCAGTCATTATAGAAAAAACAGCCCTCGAAATAAGACTAGCTTAAAATAAAAGGTATCTTACAAATGTGTAAACATTACATTTGGTATTTGGTTCAATTTCGACCCTAAAGTAGGTGACCCAAAGCCACGATCATTAGAAATACAAGAAGTGGTACATATAAAGCCAAAAGTTATCGATCTTTCTGAATAGTCTCCAAAAAAATGCACGGTCTCGGATGGGTTAAAGTAAAGTTTAAAAGGGGTCATTTGACCCCACTTCGTACGTTTAGTGTTAAAATCCCTGATACATCCGACTCCTCGTCCCCGACGAACTAATCGCAGAGTTTACTACTTTCACAGCGTGTTCGCACATCGTCCTTTCGATCTTGACCACCGATTTTCGAACTTACAGAATAATAATTCGAGGTGTGCAACGAAATGCAGCCGTAGACGTCTTTGGCAGAAGAACGGATTTGCAGTTGGCAGAGACCGAGAGACAACTTCCTGAGAAAGTTTCTCGAGTGGCCGACCAGCCATCTATCTCTTCTCCGTTCGGGTCTACCTAGCCGTTTCTTATCTTTGTCTCTTCCCATTCGGCCTTATCGCTTCTACTTCCTCGTTCGAAAGCTCAAAGAGCCGAGAGTACGGACGTGTCTGGAAAAATTCCTTTGGACTGGTTTTCCTTCGAGTCTCTTGTTCGACTTCACCATGTCCACTCTTGCCTTTCGAAAATGGACATCGTAGGGGCAATGTCTTCGTTCGACGATCCCAACAAACGTGATCTCATTTGCAACTCAATTAACGTTACTGTCACTCGTCTAAATCAGATTTATTAGCGTAAGCGACGAAGAAAAAGGGTAACGAGTAGTATACGATTCTGGAAAGAATTGCTGCACTAGGAATTTGAAAGGATTGCAAGTTTGAATTATTAAAATGAAAATAATATCGACTCTGCTTGTATACATATTTAAATGTAATGTTCTACTTGATGACATGTACTAATCGAATTGTGTAATAAAGGAATTAAGAGTTGAAAATTCTTTGAATGAGATAGTAAAAGATATATCCTTGGGCAGGGGGTTGGTGAACTTACCATTAATGTAGTTCGAGAATTATCCTCTTGAATAATCTTTTTTGTGGACCTCATCTAAAAAGTAGGGTTTTACGTGAAAATTTTGATTTTAGGAAATGTGTATGCAGGAAATTCTACATTGTATTGAATTATAAATCTATCGTACATGGAAATGTTTATATATATTTCTTGAGAGGGATTTTAATAGGAATTTATTTGTCAGAGATATTGAAGGAAAGAACAAAAGTTCCGACTATCGTCTGTTAATAAAAATAAACTAGACGATATATTTCATCTCCAGACAGGCGTTGTTATTTCAGGTATCATTCCTCGCCATTTATTTCCCCAACAAAGATGAAAACGTTTACGATATCGATTGAAAAATAAGGCTTCCGTAAAATCAGGCGTGTGTCAACCTCTTCATTGTTTGTATTTTTTTTTACTTTTACTTATTTCAACACGAAGTTAAAATACTACTTTAAAAATACAAGTAAATTAACTGTATAATGAACTCGAGGAAAATGAAATCACAATGAAATTATTGGAGTTTCCAATTAACAGAGTTATCTCTCGAAAGTAAATGTTCCTAAAGCTAATTTTCTCTCATAAAAATATTTTCACATTTAATACACGTCAATTAGAATGTGCAATTTTATGGAAAAAAATTTGAAATGATGGAAAAGAAGTTAAACAAAAATTATACGAGCCTGTAAAATCCAATGTAGACGAGTTACATTTTTCCAAATAGTTTCACAGATATTCACAAATTTGTCGAGAGAACAGAAATAAAATTTTGTTAAAAATTCAATATAACTTTTTTACAAATTGTCAGAGTGAAAATTACCTTCAGAATATAACGCAATTTCACTCTCATACAAATACACCGCGGATTAAGTTCCGAATCGCTAAGAATGATCGAAAAATCCTCAAGAATCCACCACGAAAGGCTAGACTATCTAACGTGAAATTTATCCGCAAAAATTACAAAAAAAAATTTAACTCCCCACTTTCGTCGTACTTCTCGTCAGCTTATCCTTAAAATATATATCCACGAATTTCCCAGAGAATTTTCTTTAAAGGAACGGCGATCGGTTCGCAGATATGAAAACCTCATTCGTTTTACGGGCGATCGTTTTCCCTGCGAATCCGATGAAGATATTATTGCAAAAGGTTTTGCGAGAGGGAACCTCGCCCGTTCGTTGGACGGCGTGTCGGTTCGTTAAATCTAAAATGAAATTAGCCTAGTTTGTCGCGAGTACCGTCACGCCATCGGATACTGGATCATCCAGTCTTTGTGAAATGCGTATCGTCTGCAAAACGATCCCCTTGCAAAAACTCTACTGGTTGTTTTATTTGCAAAAAAAAATAATTATAATGATTAAATTGCCTGCTAATGATTTTCCTCGTCACTGGGGTTCTTCAAAATACAAAAGAGAATTTTCATATATTACGTGTTGGATTTTAAACGCGCGAATAACAATGGGCATTTATTATAATTGGATTGACGGTAAAAACACTTTTTACGAATACGAAAACATCGTGGTTAAACCTATATTAATATCTGCATTTATTTGTACGCGTAACTTACATTTAATTATTATTAAACTGCGGATTTTTATGCATTTATGACAAATTAAATACGGCTAAAATATACAAAAAGAACATAATATAAAAATATATCTAAAATATCTAAGGTATGGTATTTGTTGTAATATTTATTAAGTGCAATAAATCCCTAGATAGGTTTTCCTGTCTCACCTGCATTTGTGAAACTCGAAATTTGCATAAACATCCGCAGTCTAATTATTATAATTGGTATCAATAAATACAGCACTATATTCTTATTATCGTTTTATAATTTGATTTTAAGACTGGAGCTACGGCCCCTAAATAGTGCATATTTAAATATATTAAATATAATATATCAAAATACTTTGAAAAAAGTACAGTTAGGTAACAAATACAGTTAGTTAAGTAATTTGTATATTATAAGATGCACGTGAAATATTTCCTGTACTGCTTCTCTATCGATTTGAGAAAACATTCTGGAAATGTAGGAACCCGTCAATGTGATGGCTGCTGTAGATCTAGTTTTAACTTCTATGGTAATTGAATTTAGAACCTACAGTTTTAGATGAAATCTGAACTACCGATATTATAATTGGATGGATAACTTTTTTGAAATATAGCAGAGCTTTTGGGAATTTGATTTTGACTACCAATTATCAAGCTTTACCTCTATCTCCATAAACATCGTGGACCTTTATTATTATGAGCATGTCTTATTGTAAAATATTTAATCAAAGGACGTAATAAAATTATGGCAAGAGTGTACATGAGTGCTTCACTCTAAGAATAATAAAGATCACTTTATCATGGTATCAAGCTAAACTAGAAGCTCACAGCTTCCTTAATGATACACGTTCTCTAAACTGATGTATCGTACTGACCTAACGATCGATATTTATTGGATATTCAAACATCGTTGTCAAAGGCAAAGCATACCATCCTCACAATCAGGTATTAATCAGATTCTGTGTACTAGAATCGTAATAGATAACGAAATATAGTTAACTCTATTAACACGTTGGCGAGCCATAATTTCACACGTGCAATTCTGTTTATATGTCTCGCTAGAAAATTGCAGGCGTAAGGAATATTACGAAATTTCAGTTTTCCACCTCGCTGTACTACCGTGTAATATTTTCAAATTTATTTTACATTGTCCTAAAACAACGGTAGTATCCTCGCTTTTTTTCAAAAAAGTATTTTAATCTCACTGTAAAATTATGTGTAACATTTTATTACAACTAGACTGCGGATGTTTATGCAAATTTCGAGTTTCACAAATGCAGGTGAGACAGGAAAACCTATCTAGGGATTTATTGCACTCAATAAATATTATAACAAATACCATACTTTAGATATTTTAGATATATTTTTATATTATGTCCTTTTTGTATATTTTAGCCGTATTCAATTTGTCATAAATGCATAAAAATCCGCAGTCTGATTATAACTAACGAAATAATAAAGTGACAAGAAATTATAAATACTACGATATCGTTCTAAAACAAGAAAAATAAACTTCCATTTTAGTTAAAAATAAAGTAGCTAGTTCACGTAAAACGATCTCAAATTACTTCGATATTTGTCAGCCATGCTTTCATCGCTTCGAATAAAACTAAATTACGAAAGATCGGAAGAACGTGATAACGTGAGACTGAAAGCAATGATTAGAGGTCGATTCGAAAGTTTTAAGATTGAAATCGGATTAAAGAATCAACAGAGCACACGGACGATTCCACTGGAATCTATGTGCCGACACATACGACAGCACTCTTAATTTCAAGAGCGAAAAGCGAAGCAGGAATTGCTGTTCGGAATGAAAGAAAGAAAGTAGAAAGAAAAAGGGAAAAAATAGAACGAGCATGGACGAGTCTCCACGGAAAGCAAATAGAGAGAACGCGAGTGGCGAACGTTGTTGAATACTCTCCCGGCGGCCAAATGAATTTAATTTGTGTCTCATTCCATTAACAAGCGGAAATTAACGAAATTGTTTATGCGACGGAATTAAAATAGCAGCGATGGCAATTAGTTTTTTTTTCTGTCTCTATAAAGTACGGACAATTGCAATTGAGATTTTCCGTGCGTCATTGGACGCTGCGAGAAAAAGTGAAATGCAAGAATTTCACTTTAAAGTATTCGCATTTTTCCTTTATTTCCGCTGTGTTTCTACATTTTGTCCGCTTTGTTTTTCAAATACTTTCAACATGTACTCTTAGCGTTTCGTGAAGGTGCTATTTTTCAGCATTTCGATAGAGAAACTTTCTCGGGCACTTTAATTTTTAATATAGAATCTTAAACAGAATATAATATTGAATTCTACTTACAAATGTCTCGTAGCATCATTGTTACGTCTAACTATAACCTTCACTTATTTCTTCGTCTTATAAATTATTACCTAAAACCAGAGCTGGGCAAATTTTATTTCAAATAAAGATAATAAGTTAATTATTGAAAATAACATTATGTCAAATAATCTCTATGAAATAATTATTTGAGAGGAATTTATTTGAGTACATTTATTTCAAATAATAATTTTATTATAATTTATTTCGGCGTAGTCATTTGAAATAAACATATTTGAAATAATTAAGAGAAATGTATGATACTAATTGTAAGTTGAAATTTCGCCTTATTTATGTTTAGTTCAGAAAATAAGTTATTGATAGGTAGCAATAAAGATTTATTTTACACCATTTGCTTTCAATAAAACCCTTTTTTCGAACGGTTCATCGCAAAGAGATTTCATTCTTAGAGCATCAAACATGTTATTTGACATTTGAAATACTTATCTCAAATAAGAAAATAACTTGTTATTTTATTATTTGAACTGATGTATTTCACGAAATAAAAGAATAGATAATCATTTCATGAAATTACTTTGTTGGACGAAATATAACATAATTTATTTCAAACAGTGAAATATTTTTGTGAAATAACTTTTTATTTCAAGTAATATTTCAAATAAGTTTTAAAATGTTGTATCTGAAATAATGCCCAGCTCTGCCTAAAACCCACCTTATCAGATAATAATTTAATCAATTTCCTTATTTGCTACAATATATATATTTCTTCTTGCATAAAACGTTTTCATCGGTTGAATGAATTTTTACACAACCACCAATGTAGAGAAATTACGATTACCATTCCCATATTAGGATTACAAGAATTCAAAGCGATGTTCCTTTGTACATCGAGAACAGTCGATAGCTAACAGATCCGATTAAGAGCAATAGGTAATAATATTATAGTTAATCGAGCCAACCATCCGGAGTCGTTCTTTTTCTACAATTTCATTCGTACGACAAAGCCATTAATTTCCGCACCAACGGAGCACGCGGTTGTTTCCAAAACGGCCAGAAGCCAATTTTGCTTCCAATATATAATTGACCGTCCCGGGAAACCGTACCGATTTAAGTGTCATTACGGTATACCATTGAAAAGGACGTATGCAACGGTAAGGAAATTGCGACTGCAGATTTTGCGAGTTGTCGATTGCCACGGAACGTTGCATGATATCGAAAAGTCACGTTTTATTGCTACTAAAATATAATTTCGTTTATTTATAGCCGTAATAGTGAGCAAAGGAAATTCTATGCTCGATTAATGGAATGTGAAGTACAAACGGATGATAATTAATGGAGTGGAAATCAGATGCCAATATTATAATCATGAGATTCTACCTTATTATTATAAATACCGTTTTAGAAATGATTTTCTAAAATTAATTTATAATTTATGCAGCACTAATCGCAATATGATAGAACTACTTTATAAAAGTAAAAAAAAATCTCAAATCAAAAGTTGAAAAAATCATCAAAAGTTGATAATTCTCTTATTAGAGAAACCTTAATTCACATTGCAAAAGAAAAATTTAAATATTTCGAACCAAAGATTCAATTATTTAAATCATTATCATAATTAATGGCACATATGTAAAACCATATTTCACAGTACAATGGATGATAGAAAATCGATAATAAATTTGAAATCTTTTTGTACGAGAAGCATGTTAAATATTGCACTGCAACCAATGAAAAACGATATTAAAAAAACTGCAATAAAAGAGCGGGTGTTTCGGAAGAATTGTAAAATGTAGAGCTCGATGCGATAGACGATTTCTGTATTGCATCTGTAAAGCATATGTCGCCGACAAAATTGCATTGCGATCGTACTAGCAATGTAATGGTTAATTTAGCGCTAGCAAAGGTGGATCGTTCAGTTTTATTGAAACATAACTTCAGCTTAATGCTTATAACGGACATTACGACGGTAACACAGGAACTGGTATCTTTAACGATTATTATCCTCAATTAAAGTGTTACATCAAACGCTACTCGTTCGGATTGTATTATTTCGCAGATGCATAAAAATCGACGAAATTATATTGCCAATACTATACGACCTTCTATAACGAGGTGTTTCTATAGCATAACTTAAAATTTTCTCTATGTGCTCATACAAGGATATTAGAAATCACTCGATCCAATTTAAAAGTAAATTGAAAGATTGTTCAGCCGTATATTTCAATTAGGTAATTGTAAATTAATTTTCTCGGCATTTAAAATTACGGAAAATTTGAAAAAATCATCTATGTGGTTATCTGAGGTCCTGCTGCAATTTTAACTGAATACGATGGCGGATAATTCGAAGTCAAATACGTGTTTCAGTCTGAATAATACCATTATGTCAAATTTATTACTATTCATTCCAATAATTATTACTAATCTACAGTCTTGTCGAAATGACTTAATGTAGTTTTTCGACAAAATGTTTCTACTCACACTTTTTCTTTTTTGATTTTCTACGTGTACCTTGTGTAGTTAAGAGATTAATTTCATTGATTAATTCATTTCTTCCAGTTTTAGTGTTGGACTACCCAATGAAAAAGCAATTACGATCATAAAAACCCAGATATTAACTAATAGGAACGAATATAAAGTTATATCGATGCTATGAAAATTCCGCTTTTAAAGCCAGTGAAAATTTTCCATGATTTTCTATAAATTAAATAAATTCAGCTGACGTGATATTTCGCGTAGGTTTCAAAAGCTGCAAAACATAGGAAAAATTGCGTGCATGCCCTTTCAGTGGAATGAGAAACGAACTGTGAAACTGTACTCTTTCCAATTTCTCGAAAGAAAGTTTTAATTCTGTATTAACTATATTAAAATCAATTAACATTGTAACAAAATTACGAGAGCGTGTGACTTTAGAAATAATTTTACTAATTGTAAGTCTGGAAAAGCTTTCGCATTCAGTCACATCAACAATGTGTAATATTTCAATGAAAATTTGGCACACTTTTAAAGAAAATAAAACTCCCTAAAGGAGCAAAGTTTTTATTCGACATTAATTACGACTATAAACAAAGTGCACTTTAAAAGAAAGAAAGTAATATGAAAAACATTTAACAAGCCATTACATCTACATGCAATTAAATATCAATAAAGATGTTTTAAAACGCGAGTAATAATTAATGACATTTTACCTGTTCATTCGAAATATTCCTAAACCAGCTTACCAAATTATGACAATCCATTATACCAATGAATCATTATTCGATGTTAATTACGCTTCTATTTACAATGTACGTCAAAGAACACAAATAAAACCGAAAAATATATAACAAACAATTACTAACACCTACATGAATCCCAAATATTAATCAAGTCGAATACAAGTACACTAACATGTAAAAATATTTTATATATTTACTGCAAGTAATTCCATTGGAATGATCTGAACTATGACAGTCTATTGCCAAGCTATTACTCGACGTTAATTACGTTTCTAATTACGACGCGTATACAAGGCAAGGAGAGAACAGGAAAATGTAACATACAATTCCTGCGTCTACGCGTTTGTAGCACACACGAGTGGCACAAGGAATAGTTAATCAAGGAAATACATGAGTGGCTACCTACATATAGGAAAATGCATGAATACGTCATGCTTATATACACACGTAGAGGTCCAACGTTGTACATAAGGGTTCAGGCATGCACATGCTAAGAGATATCAATAATGTCAACCCTCTCGGGGAAATTAAAGGCGAGGACCGAGACAGTTTCGGTGGCGACGTCCAAAGATATTCATCGGCTCGGTGGAAAACGCGTAAAAAAACATGAAATCCTTCTTTCACTCTTGCCAAGAACGTTAGAAATTTTTTATCAAGTAGAGAAAAAGATGGGATGAAAGGGGTGGATTTTGAGTGGGGCTAATTCGCGAAATTTTAGACACGTTATACCTACAAGTTATTTTTTGTTATTATTGCACTAGTATCTAATCATTTGACAACAATTTTACTTACTGCAAATCTCACTCTGCACATTTGATTCTTTTTTTAAATTAAAAGCAAAATTGTCTTCGACTTCCTGTATCTCTTTATAAAATATAGTAAGAAAGTGTGGAGTATTGTATTAATCGAAGTATTGGGTTGGCAAGAAAGTAATTTCGGTTTTGTAATGTGAAATGGAACTTAATTTTTTTTAACAAAGAATTTTTTCGATGACCTTTTGCCATCGTTTTGACAAATTCGTGATTCCGTTTTTATAGAAATACTGGCCCATATCAACAAAAAACTGAACCCAATGCAACTTTAGGCTATCGTCGCCATTGAAAGTTTTACCATTCAAAAAGTTTTGCAAGCTGAAAAATAAATGGTAATCTAATGGTGTCAGATCAGGGCTACATGGAGGCTGTGACATCATTTCCCAACCAAGCTTAGATTTTGCAAAAAATAAACAAGTAAAACATATCAGAAATGTTCGTTTTTCACTCTATGTTAAAATTCTCCTAAACAAACAATTACAAACAAAATAAAGTGTAATTTGTTTCTAAGCCAAGTCAAAAGTTTCACAACTTTCGATTGTTAGAAGAAAAAAATCATAACATTGTCAGAAATCATTGAGAACAAACGTAACGCTGGCTCTTATCAAAAACCGAAATTACTTTCTTGCTGACCCAATACTTAAATTTGTATGATATAAAACCATCTGATAAATTCTAAATATGTTCTAAGCTGATTAACTCGTAATAAGATCTTTTTATATAAAATACTGTAAAGTATGAAATACCATTTAACGATCTGTTTAATAAGTCAAGATGCTTAATTGCTTTTCATGGTAAATCTCGTTAGCGTGATTCAGTACGGGAAAATAGCAACACCATTTACAGAATTCTCTCTCAGACGGATTGATTCGCTCTTGAGAATTCTAATTCTCCGATATAAACTCAGAGATAGAAGCCACACAAGGACGTCTCCGCTGGTGAAAATTCAACGACGCTGATAAGAGAACCACTGGAATTAATAAATAAAAGAATATCTAAAAAAGAACCTTTAAAGAATTCTCCCAATGCGAAACAGCTTACGTGGATACGTTGTAGAACTGTCAGGGCTTGCTTTGGTAGCACATACTCAATTTTAATAGAGTTCAGATCAAAGGGAATCCATGGTATAACTACGGGAGCCCAACAACGTGTTCTTGTTACCCTGAAGTCGTACCACACCCTTCGACATAAATCGATGGCTTCGTGTAATAGGAAAACCAGCAATATCAATCTCGTTCGCCGTTACGCGAAAACTCGATCGATATTTCATCCGTAATAAATAACTCGTTTCCTTGAAAGCTAATATGTTATTTTATCTAATGTAGTTGAAAATTATCATTCATCTTGGGCTACTCCTTAACTACAATTTGTAATTACGAAGGATTAACCCTATTACGTCGCGTAATGGACATTGTAAAGTACGTTTTATCTGGTGATGTATTGTGCAAGTGTTGCAGAAACTATCATTTATAATACAATAGTGAGACATTTTATGTTATAATTATTAGAATTTTAGAAAATTACCTAGTAAAGCAGAATCAATTTAATATAAATTGAATGCAGTATCGAATTCTTCTACATCTTTGTTAATTATTGTATAGATATTTATATTAATTATAATTAATATAAATAAATATAAAATAATTATATAGTATTTTAGTGTATATATTGGTGTTTTACTATGCCATAATTAAAAACTATGAGGAAGAATAAATCCAGTAAAAATGGAGTCGTGCTTTCGATCATTTTAGGAAGTCTTCTTCGTCTATTGGTCGATCTTTGGAAAACCTTTACCGGTCTTTTTTTTATCGTATTGTCTTCGTTGATCAGGGAATACGGTTGTCTCAATCCCCATGCTTGTGTACATACTACGGGCATCGGGTATAGTGAGTCCGTGAATCCACTTCCTAGACTTTCTGAGCGCCATGGGATTATACGAACACTTTCCCTTAAGGTTTGTTCTTCGACCGATCCTGTAACTAAAGAAAATCATAAATATCCTGTCTTTTATTTATAAATTTCTATATCGTAGAATGATTGTCTTATTTTAACTTATGAATTTCCACTTATAAGATATAACAAAATTTTTTTACTATTAAAATACTAAGACAAATGTAATACTTCCATTTTAGAATGATATTTTTTGAAATTATTAAACGCTATATTCGTTTTGTGTATTTTTCAATGTTAATTATTATGAACATTTCGTTTAGAATTTATTAAAATATTTTTGGTGGATTTCAAACCACCGAAATATATTCTTCATTCAATTAATTGGAAATTTACGTCTGTTAGAATGTTTAACAATGATTGAAATTGAAGAAAAGAAATTCTTTAGTATAATATTATATTATTGCGTGGGAAATACTCCGAAATTTTTTTTCGCGGTAGTAGAAATGTCAGCCTCCTGGGATTTTGCGAAGAAAAGCAGCATCGTTTGTTTCCTTAACGCATCGGCCAATGCGATCGGAAGTTAGGTGTCGGGGTGGAAAGGGAGGAAAAATTCGATTGTATCCTTTGAGAAAATTGTATCAAACGTTACGCCTCGTAGTAAAATAGTCTCGTTTATAAGTCTCGTGGAAAGTAAAGTAGATTTTCAGTACGATCAGAACGAGTTAGCGAATACCAGAATTGTTTATACAGTTCCATAGAAAGAAGTTGAACCGTGAAAGTTTACAACAGAAAGAAAGAATGCCATCCAACGAAGAGAATTTCGAAGAAACCAAAACCTATTTACCGAGGAGTAGATACCAAGCTAGTCTCGACGAAATAAAAGGGTGTAAATTTGAACGAAATAGAACCGTACCTTCTGAAATACACTTCGCACAATGTAATAGAAATACATGTTTGTATAGTCGCGGTTTATCGAAAATGCAATTTCCCATGGTCACGTTATCAATTATGTACGTTGCAACATTGTTAATTTGATGAAATGGTATAGAATATTAAAGCAAAATTTAGAACTTCCTTGTCGATAATAATTAACAAAGAATTTAATAATGCATCCATTACTCAACGAATCAAATTCATAGGCAGTAATTTCTATACACCTGTTCTATAACCACTTGCCATAGAATCTCCTTCCGCTTTCTTTTCGTTCTATCTTTCCTCTAAAACTCGTTTGGTAATTAACACTAGATTTACGGAGTCAATTTGGCTCATTCGAAATTTTATTACTATATATATAATATATTAGTTGTTTAATTTTTTAAGAATAAATCTTTCTTTTCAATTGAGTTGGAACTATTTTCATTGCAAAAAGTTTCAATTTTCTTGTGTGATTCAAATTTGCTCGTTTCAGAAAAATAGGTAAATCAATATCCGTAAATCTAGTGTTAACGAACAGTTTTAACATCCCTGCGTTTCTTAACTATTCGACCTACTTTCATTCGGTAATCAATTTACGAAGGTTTCACGTTTATTCGTTCATCGAACGAATTCTCAGGGGATGATTACACGGTAATCATGTAGCAACAGTCTAACCGAAAGTTTTACTTCCGGTAAGACGAAAAACGTAGTTTGGAAACCGTCAGGACAAGTTAACGGGTAACGGTGTCAATGAAGTTTCCAGCGAGGTCAGACGGAGCAGAAAAGCAACGAAGGTAATCCCGACGGAAGATTTAACTGTCGCTAGAAATACTCGACCGTGCTCGCTGGAAACTTCCTCTCCTCGTTTGATTCTCCAAACCCCAAAGGAAATTATAAATTGGACAGCTTGCTCGCGGCAGTTCACACGACGGGTAAACGACGAATGGAAGAACACGGGGATAACACGGGAACTTTGGAAAAATGTAAAAAAGGGAGACATAAACTGCCGTAAGCAATGCAATTGGCTGTGTGGTGAATTTTATTCGAACTTGAGTCACTGACTTTTAAACGAATAGATCCTGGACATCATCCAGAATACAAAAAACAGTAAAGAATTTTTGTCTCCGCAGAACTTTGTTGAACACAAAATTCTATTCTGTTGCTTATATGTAAGCAATGCAATTGGCTGTGTGGTGAATTTTATTCGAAATGAGTCACTAACTTTTAAACGAATATATCCTGGAAATCATCCAGAATACAAAAAACAGTAAAGAATTTTTGTCTCCACAGACTTTGTTGAACACAAAATTCTATTCTATTGCTTATATGTAAGCAATGCAATTGGCTGTGTGGTGAATTTTATTCGAACTTGAGTCACTGACTTTTAAACGAATAGATCCTGGAAATCATCCAGAATACAAAAAACAGTAAAGAATTTTTGTCTCCGCAGAACTTTGTTGAACACAAAATTCTATTCTGTTGCTTATATGTAAGCAATGCAATTGGCTGTGTGGTGAATTTTATTCGAACTTGAGTCACTAACTTTTAAACGAATAGATCCTGGAAATCATCCAGAATACAAAAAACAATAAAGAATTTTTGTCTCCACAGAACTTTGTTGAACACAAAATTCTATGAGGTTCGAAATACAACAGGGAAAATTTTTAATTGGAGAATACAAAATGAGATATTTCTGAGAGATCATGCAAAATGTATTGCATGCGGTCTTGTCAAGATAAGATGAAAAATAGATAGAATACTTAACAGTTCATTTTGTATGAACACTAGTAGTGATTATTCATTTAAATGGTATTAGAATAATTTATCAATCAATTGTGAATAATAAAAAATAATTAAGAGACGTTTTCATTGCTTCTAAATACTAATCTTAATATTAAGAGAAATTAGAAAAATATTATCGTGGATAAATTCAACGAGGACGAATAAAGAAAATAATTTAATAAATAGTTCATTATACATAGAAACTAATCGTAATTACTTATTTGAAAGGTGTATAGACTGGTGCAGGACAAAAGTTCTCGACACAGTCGCACACAAGAAAACGTCGTTGAGACTTTAAGTTTGTCGAGAACTCTCATCAACGAGACAAATAGAGAAACAATCTTGAACCGTTTGTCGAATGCTTTCCAGTGCAAAATCATTATTCTACAATCAACTGGCTGGTGTTATAAACAAACACTTGCAAGCAAATGACCGAAAGCTCTGAACGGCTTTTATATCTTTCCGATATTTATTCGCAGTATATATTCTTTCGGGAGGGCCATAGCACACCTGGAATTCGTTTTTAATGGATTCTCGATGAATAATAGCTGACGATCGGACAAACGATTTTATCAGGAGAACGCCTCGTTTCACCTGGCATTAATTAAAGAAAATAAAAGATAATAGAGAACGCGAATCCGAGTGAAAACGTTTTATTCCTGATCAAAAGGGTCATTTTAACGGGAGTATTTCTACAATGAATCCCAAGAAAAGAGAAGCTCACCGATTGTCCGGTAATCGAGCTTTATCATCGATATTTTCACCGGTCTACGAATTAATCGATGATGAAAAGAGAAAAAAAATGCTAGATGTAAATCTGCACCCGCCAGTTCTGAGAATTAACGAGTTCTTAAATATTTCAGGTAATTCATCACGATGGAAATTTATTATCTTGTAATAATTACTCCACGGTAATTACCAACCTTTCTTTTTCTCTTGGATCTCCGACTTTGTTCTCTTCAAGTTCTTGCTATTAAAGAAATAAAGAGGACTCTATAAAAACCTGAACTGTAATTACTCATCTTTGATTTCATCCATTTTTTATCCGCAGGATCATTCGTCACTCCAAGTGCAAAAGTGGAGATGCATTACGAAAATGGTGGATAATATTCTTATTTGCAAAGTAATACTCTTCAAAACTTCAATTTTCCGCAAACATAAATGTTAATTAAAGTTTACATTTATACGCAAATGTAAATGTAATATAGTTAATTGTGTAACTTCCACTAAAGTAAAGAAAGAAAAATAGTACCAAATGAAACTTTACCAAAAGATACCTTCCACAATTTTCACATTAAATTATAAATAAATATCATAATGAAACTTTATGAAAGATACCATCTATCACTTTTATATAAAACTGTAAATGTACATTACTAATTACTAGACAAAATATACAAAAAGAATGTGATATAAAAATATATCTAAAATATCCAAAGTATGGTATTTGTTGTAATATTTATTAAGTGCAATAAATCCCTAAATAGGTTTTCCTGTCTCACCTGCATTTGTGAAATTCGAAATTTGCATAAACATCCGCAGTCTACTAATTACAAAGCTTTGTCTTCCTACAAATTCAAAATTATACGCCACGAAAATAAAGAAAAAAAAAAGATATCTTACTAAACCAAAGTGGAAATATGTTTCAACATTTTCGCAACATAAAGTATAACCATCCAAATTGGATTATTCACCAGCGGATCCTATCGCATCGTGGCTAATGCGCGCATAACATCAATGATACATGCACTCGTGGGAGAAACGATCGACCATATTGTTCTCGGTTGGAAAACTGGCCAGTTTAACAGTGTTTGATCATCTGTATCCACTAAAACTAATACCTCGATGAATACGCAATGCATTTAAGGGAGGTGCAATGTGTAACGACGAGACATTACAGCGCGCTTTGAGCAGCCAAATACGCGTAGTCTCGATTTTCACTCGACTTTTTAAATGTCGCAGAGTTATTAAAAAGAGTAGGTATAATACAAGAGGAGAGTAATTAGTCTTACTACTCTAAAAAAAGCAGAGTCTTTTATCTCACTATTCGATTATTATCAAATATATGACTGAATAATAGCTGGATAATTTAACCCCTTGTAGCCCCTTGTGACATTTCTGTAACAAACTAAAAAAGATTCTACAAATTCCATACGGACCATATTTATTCCCTTTTAACTCATTGTATCATCACTGCTACATACCATACTATCGAAACAATACACCATCTTACGCAGAGATGCCGCTAATTAGTATATTACTGCAAATTAATTCTGATAGTTCGGTTTTTATTTATTTTAGAATTTATGATCTGGGTTACAAGGGGTTAACTCTTTGCACTCCGATGTTCCACCTGAGGAGACATCGTAAGTTTACCATATCACTTCAAATTTATTAATGATTACAGAGGATCAACTTATTGCACTGCAACATTTTAACACTATTTCTACCAAGAGGTGTCAAAAGACACCTTACAAATTTTAACTTAAAATTATTCTCTATGTTGAATAATTTCTCCACAATTCATTTTTTGAGTTTTCATACAGTAGTTGTTAAATTAATTCAGCAACGTTATTTTCACAAAAATGTGCATATGGTATACTTATTTCTACCATGAGGTGTCTTTTGATACTTTAAGGATTACATGACAGTGCCTAATTTGAAACCATTTTAAATATAGATATCAACACCATTTTACAGCGCAATATCAATTATAATCAAATTAGAGAATCCCTATTTTAATTGTAACAAAATATACAGGAATTGCGTCATAACTTTGATATTCGCTTATTTCCCGCCATATTACATTTTAGCGTACACCGCTGCTAGAATTTGCAAGCTGATTAAATAATTTCTTATAAATAGACATCAATGTATCAATAAATATATTCCTCAAATTATCTTTATTTAACTGATAATCTGATACCTCAACAGTTTTGGCAATTATTTGCATTCAAACGAAAAGGTGTCAAAAGACACATTTTGGTCGAAACAGGTATACAGAAAATCGTGGTAGAAATAGTGTTAAGAAATGTATGTTTATTTTTAATTGAAATGGCACAATTTCAAATAGTAAAGTGCCGCCAAGTTGCTAATGGATAACGTCAGAGATGGCTCCGATTGCCAAGGATTAAAGATAGTACAATTTATTATATTTTCCTTTAAAAATAATCTATCCGATTTAGTAAGTTCCAATTAAAAGTTCAAGTTAGAAAATAGGACGACCGCAATCGCGCCAACTTCCACCGATGGTAAGATACGATAAAAATGATAGAAGGGGTAAGAAACGAGGAGATTAATTTTTAAGAAACAGTGAATGTAAAAAATGATAAGGGATTACGACTGACAAGATACTTAGACGAAGTAAGCTACAGATTTACCAAAGACGGAAGATCTAATTTCATAGGAGTTAACGTAAGTGAAGGTATTTTTCAGTGGATTTTGTTGTTAAATAAAGCACTGTCATTTCTCTTGATATTTAACCCAAACAAAGAATAAAGACGAAATTCCTGAAAGAGCGCAACGATATTAATGAAATAAATAATAAGACAGAAGGAGAACGAACATTTTCTAGACGTTGCCGGGGAATCGAGTATATTTTTAAGTTTAACGGCAGCAATCTGTCCTTTAATGGAAGTTTAGCACGTAATGGTACCGTATTTCACTCCCGAGACTTATCTAATATCCCAATATATCTCGTACCGTCGATTTTTCATATTTATTTGTAGCGCTGCTGTTTATTTCAAAATTCGATACCTACTAAATCGAAAATCCTCGATACACCGTTCCAATCGGTGATCAACTATTGCAATTTAATGATAATACTCGTCACAATTTTTCATTTATATATTTCCATCCACCATCCGATCAGTGAATTAAGTCAACAAATTAAAAAATCAATGAAATACATGTCTACTTATTCTTTCTTTTCTACTATTCCCAGTCTCATAATTCATCATCAGCCATCATTAACACTTTAACTACAATGACGCTATAGGATTCAATAAAATTTCATGTAACTTTTAAATTGCAATATTTATGAATTTTCTAGCATATTGAATAATAAAATAGTGCCTTGAAAAAGATAAAGATCTGTGGAATATCTACTTATCAGTGTCTTTAACACTAGATTTACCAGCGTGATATCTACTATATTTAAATATGGTAAATATTTACCTTAAAGCAAGGAAAATTAAGACTTGGAAAAGATGATAGATTCGGTAATTTATGTTCTATACGATGGACGAAGAATATTTATTCTACGGCTCTTTCATAAACCAGTAGAATTTTTGGAAAAAATTGTGTACCAGTCATATTGACTGGCTTGGTAAATCTACTGTTAAAGTTTCTGCTTCACAAGATGTGATTCTAAGAGGAAAAGTTTAATTTCACCAGAAATAACAAAATTTGCAAAATACCGGTGACATTTAACGTGTCAAATCTAATAAGTATATTCTTCTTCTTCTTCTTCTATTTGCTGTTTTACGTCGCGTCGACTACGTGGTCATTGGCGACGGTTTAATGATCAATCGTTATAGTTTGTTGTACGTGTTAGTCTCCTTGAGGAAGCTTATGGTGTTTCTTATGTGGTCCTGTGTTGTGAACAATATTTTTGTCTTTGGAATTCGGTACTATTGCATTGGTATAGTATGTGATCTATTGTGGGGATTTCGTTGGAACAGTACGTGCAGTATGGTTGATCTGTTTTTTTGATGAGGTATTCGTGTGTTATTTTTGTGTGCCCTGACCTTAGGCGGGACAGAATGCATTTTTCCTTCCTATTTAGGTTTTCAGTGGAAATTTGTTGATAAAAATTGTGTATTAGGCTGTGTATTTTGGTTCTTCTTAATAAGTATATTATAATCTACCCAAATACACATTTACCTTCAACAATTTCCTCCAAGCATTACGTCACATCTAAAATTAAAGCAGCAAATACTTTTCCCAAAGGATCGATCCCAAATGAAATCTGTAATCTCCCGTTATTCTTGTCTCCAAGGATCACAAATTAAACCGTCCGATAATGTACAGTTGGACGTCGATTGGGAAGCAATATCCTTCGCTTTGAGGTCGACTAACCGCGATACTTTAACGTCAGTCCGAGACTATTCGAATTCCCATTGTAATGGCAGTGAACGTGTGTCGGACACACTTCAGGTCCTCGTGGGAATCGGAATGAGCCGCATCCGCCTCCGGTAGGACAGTCGTCGGCTGCGTTTTCCGGATTGACGGTTAAAGAGCTCTGGGACGTTACCTCGAACCGATTCAACCCAGCGACAACGTGTCGAATCGACGGCATTGTTTGAAGTTCCGAAACACTCTGTTGATCGCGTACTGCTGAATTGCCGGCAAGTGGGGCTAGCAATTAAATCGATCTTCCTCCTCTACTTCCTCTCGGCCATTTTTCTCTTTTTCTCTTCAACTACAGCTTCATTTTCTCACCGTCCTCTTCTAACTCTTCGTTCGATTCACTCCCTCGGTTCTTCTTCATGTCATCTTTCCTGTCTTTCTACTTTGTCTTATCAACCTTCTTTCTTTTTATTTTCTTTATTTTTACCTTTTCCGTTTGTCCTAGCTGATAGTTCAACCGTTATTCTCTTCTGTATTTGTACACCATTCTTCGGTTGTTTCAACAATTTTCTCACCCTTTCTCTTCTCCGAGCGAACTTAAGGTAGTTCTTTCACATAGGAGCGGATTTTATGGGTGCTATGAATGGGCCCCATTGAATTTCTATAAAATGAATGATAATTTATTGAAGTATAGATTTAAAAAATTTTAAATTTGATGTACGCATACTTATGGCCAATGCGGCGTTGCCAAACACTCTCATTCACAAACAGTGGCCACATTGTAAACGTGAAATGCATGATTTTATAGTTTTCAATTAATAATTTCTTTATTAAATATTCGACAGCTGCAATTTTTTTGTGAAATATCTATTCGAAAACGTTCCCGAATTAATGATCTCGTTTTTCGTAAGTATTTGCAGTACAGAAGATTGGAAAATTGAACGATAAAGTCGGAAGTACTATTTCTCTCTCTGTCTCACTCCCATTTACGTCAATGTATGAAACTGTATTTTTAAATTCGGTTTTTTCATCGAAATACCCGATAACTGAGCTTTTTTTTGCTTGTAACTTGTTTGTGACAATCTCAAGAACATCATATTTTAGCAGTAAATTTATTTGCAGACTTTGGTCAAGTGCAAGAACTACCTTAAATCTTGGAGTATTTTCCTGCTCTCCGTATTCGTGGAAACGACAATTTGTCTCTTGCTACGTCGATTGATGTCGGTCCACTTTTTAATTGACGCGCGACATGTTGTTTTTTCCCCTTTGCTTTTCATTAAGCCGATGATGAAAACGTGCGCTGCGGCCTCGATTGCGGACCGCCGATCTATCAGGGACTTCTCGGATTTTTCGATCGGAATCTCCATTTCGAATGCCTCTCATTATATTCGTGACTGGAAGTCCAGTGAGACGGATGTGGCACTCTCTCGTTAAAAATAAAAATTGGTGTTAAAAAAAAAAGAGATGTGAGAGGCAGGGGAATTGAACGATGAGAGACGCGTGTATCGGCGCTGTTAAAATTTTTCAATATCCATTTTTGCCTCTATTCAACGGCAATCTATCGGTATTGTTTTTTCTTTCTCTATTTTTTTTTTTTACTTTTTTATAACTGACCGTTCCGACGAGGTCATCGTGAGAGCAGAGGTGAGAGAATGTTGATTGAGAATGGCCGATTATAATTATTAATCAGCGAACTCAAACGATGTCAACTTCAGACGGTAAAATTACTCTGAGTGATCGGTGAAATTAGTCGGAGAATTGTTTGCGAACATTTTCAGCAAAGTGTGTTTCTATCTCGACGTTTTTAACGGACCGTTGCGCACACTCCAATTAAACGTTTCGTATTTTTCAATAAACTTTTGTTTCTGGTGCATTTGAAATCACGATTTGTGCTTTGATTGAGAGTTTTGTGTATTTATCAATATATCAAACGACGAAGAGAATTAATAAAAGTGCAGAGTCAAAATAGAGATATGTAGATTGTGTCATTGTTGTACGAAATAAATTCTAAAATAAATCATCGACGATCAAACTGTTAAAGTATTTAAAATGTTAAAGAAAAATATTTTTAGATTTTGTTTTATCGGTTAAAAATAAGAGTATAACGTATGACAAAAAAACAATGCAGGGAAATAAATCTCAAGACAGTAATGCTACAATTTCAAGACACACAGTGGCCATAGTTGTTTAGAGTAGCCCACTACTCCATGGGGCATGCAGGTTAATCTAGTTATTAGCAATCAATAATTAATAAAGTCAATTACGCCTGAGCTCTGAGAGACGAGATGGTTGCAAGGTAAGCACTAAAGCAATTCAAGCTTTGACGTGCACGCATTATGCATTCGCTCATCGTAGCAAGCTCTACCAGCAAAAGGGCCACAATAATGTAAAGTGCAATTTTTTAAAAGATACAACCTACTCCCATACTTTTTATTCATCCCCATTAATATTTATGATCGAACAAAAACCGTGCGTTTAATACCGTTAAAGTTCATTATTTTTGCAACGAACATTTTACATTAATACTTAATCGAGAAAATTAAAGATAACGTTACTCGATAATTCCTAAAATATCCATACAATCGACAATCCATTGAGCTAATAATACAATTATTAATATTGGAATTCATATATGCACATAACGAATTGAACAAATCTCACGATATCCCAAACAATCGGCACAATTCACGATGATATTTAACCCCTTGACCTACGATTTATTTTCTGACTGCGCGTACAATGTTTCAAAATTAATTCCCAAAATAAAACTTCTCGCTGATTTCTGATATTTCGTGTAACTGAATGCAATATTAACACCAGATTTACGGCTTCTAAATTTAGCATATTTACATATATTAAGTAAGTACTTTGAGGAAAGATGGATCACGTAGCAAAAAATGTGATCAGTTAATTAACACTAGAACTACTGGCGTTAAATCTATCATATTTCAATATATTAAATAAGTACTTTGAAAAAGAAGGAATCGAGTAGCAGAAAGGATGATCAATTCAGTGATTTATGTCTTTTGTGATGGACGCAGAATTTTTGTTCTATGGCTCTTCTATGAACTTGGAAAATTTTTGGAAAAAATTGTGTACCAGTCATTTTGACTGGTTTGGTACTTCTAGTGTTAATTTATGTATTCCAAGATGCGCGTGAAATATTTACTGCGCTGCTTCTCCATAAATTGAAAAATTATTTTCAAAAAAGTAAGAATCTGTCAAATTGACGTTTGCCGTAAATGTAGCGTTAATAGTATAACAATAATTA
Source organism: Cerceris rybyensis (assembly GCA_910591515.1). Taxonomy (NCBI): domain Eukaryota; kingdom Metazoa; phylum Arthropoda; class Insecta; order Hymenoptera; family Crabronidae; genus Cerceris; species Cerceris rybyensis. The sequence continues at coordinate 17,732,272 of OU342790.1, forward strand.
GACACTTTCGTGACCAGCTGATATTTTAGATTTAATAGTTGTTGAAAGACTCCAAAATTTTCTATTCCACTCCACGAATGCCATACCTCGTTGTAGCCTAAGGGGTTAAAAACAATATTTCACTTGGTTACACATAATTATAATCGTATTAAAACTATAGCTTGAATATTTACAAATAAAAGCATCGATGTAAAATACATTTCACGTGAATTCTACATCTTCAGTTCTTGCAGTTGTTTCACCGTATATAATCAGATACATTGATCCAGCATGAAGGATGATGTGCAACAAAAAATTGCAGCATCAATCACGTATATGCAGAGTCTTCTATATAGTAGCATCGTAGCAATTTGACTTGCACATACGATATGCGCGAATCGACGGACAGTCTTGTGCTAGCGTGCCAAAAGATATCGCGATTCTACGTTTCTGCCATTCTTGCATCTTTCCCTCCGCGTATATGCACTCGTTTCATTGTTATTTCCATCGCGTTTAGTGCTGTTTCTTCCTAGAGTATATTTCCACCGCGGCATATTCCTCTTCTCGTTCTTTATAACACAATAATTTCTTTATGGTGTATTTGATATACACCATCTCTTATTTTTATGTTGCTTTATGCTTACCATTAACTTTAGCATTTTCCTTGATAATGAAGTGTAATGCACTACTAATTTACATATTATTTACGAGGTTGTCGTTAATTTTACGACGCGTTACGTTTTCGTTAATTTTCTTCTATATTATTTAACTTTTGGCGTAAGCGAATAAATTACATCAAGTTCCGGAGCCAGGGGATACATAATAAAATAGTCTGTATATAAAAGTTTCATTGGTTTAAATATGATTATAGGATTTTACCAGCTTCCCACTGAAATGCAAGGTTTATTGTTAATTTAACACGTAAAACGTTAAATTCGTTTTAAGGTATAATATGTGAATTCTTATGTACTTTTATATCTGATTCTGGCACGTGAAATGCCTTGGATAAATTATTTTACACTACTAAGTTAACATCTGTAAAAATTCCGGATGTAAACTTTCTAAAATATTTTACTAAAAATTCACATTTTAAATGTTAACATTTCAATTACCTATATCGTACGTTTCACTTTTAATTCACAACTATCCTACATCAAACGCAAACTCATGAAAGAAAATTAATACACTCGAGACGGTTTCCCTTCGGCAATAAATCGACGAAAACGCAGACGTAGAAGCATCGGCGGGTGATAAATTCCAAGTGAAAACACTTTAAACTTCCACTGAGGAAAACTTTCGACCAATCGTCTGAACCCTATCGAATTTGAATTTCGCGCGATAAAGTTCCGATAATAAAAATCTCAAGTAGTCCGCGAATCCACAGGGAAAGAGATCGGAATGGGATAAATAAAGGAGAGAAATTCAAGCGGAAAAACTCTGGCAGGTTCGGCTATTCGGCTGATTCTTTAACACACGTAAGCGTTTCCCGTGATAAAACAGGAAGAGTCAGACATCAATCAGGATCTCCCTTGCATCTAGTTGGATAGAAAATAAATGCTACCTCTTGCAGTATACCGATGGTGGACTAAATGGGCTTCTCTTGCCAGATCGATGCAGTACGTCATTTCGAAAGGGGTTGGAGGGTGGAAATGTGATGCCTTTTTTGATATTCATAGTTTTCTTCCTCGACAATACTTCCCCGCCGGCCGTTCTCTGCCGATCTTATATCCTTCATCCTGACATGAATCCTTCGTAAAAGAATTCATACATTCTACGACCATCCTTACGTGTTTTTTTTTCTTCTTTTTTTTTATTGTCAAATATATTCCGATATGTACTGATTGAATCTCGAATGTTCTTTACATATTTTTGAGACTGACGGTGTTTTCAGAAAAGCTTCTAGCAGGTACTGTAAAGTGCTTTCTTTATATTACTTGCAATATCGAGTTATTATTTATTGAATAATGAGGATACTTGTTTGAACTGGTGTCTATTAATTCATTCAATTGTTGAAATTATGGTATGACTAGAGATAATTTTTTAATAATGGTATAAATTTCGGTGTTCCGGAAATTTGAAGTTTTTTTGTAAAACTATTGTTGTGACGCAAGCAGTTAAATGTAAAAAAGGAAGGAGGTTTGTCCAAGAGAAGCGACCGGAAATGGCGTAAACTCTGAGAGGAAAGTAGCTAAGAGAAGAAACCAAAGAGGAATTCACTCGTAAGAAAGGATGCAGACCTGAAATGATATTGGCTCACCAATAAGTATCTAGGAACAATAAAAGGAGAGGAAGAATAGAATCTGTCCTCATCCAATGTGAAATATTTATTTGATCTCGATATTTTCCCGTTCTTTTATCGAAGACACGTGAAGTAATGTCAATTCAATCGCAAATCGCAAGAATTCAATCAGAGATGATTTGAAACGATCGAAACGATAGCTCGCAAAAAAATGAGAACCTAAAGCTTTACGAAAACAATGAGCAGTCTTTAAGAAATGCAAGTCTAATTAATCGAACTGAATGAAATCCAACTCATCCTATATGCATTCCCGAAAATGACCTACTATTTTCTAAATAATTACATAAACTTAACGGATCCCCCACGTAGAAACTTAACATTGGACGCCGGTTAAATACCAACCACTAAAAGCTTGAATGCTAGTCTTAAATTTTTTAAGTCATCGTCAAAGTTAAATGCATTAAGTAATGCCCAAATTAAATAAAATAACACTGTCATTTTTGTTCACTTTACCGTTTTCCTCAAGTGAATATAACACATATTGATCAGCCAAATCTACAATCATATATTTAACTCCTTGCTTTACAATTTTTTTGTGACCGAACGCACAGTAATTAAGAATTAATTGTTGGAACAATAATCTATCACTGATTTCCCATATACTAGTATAAGTTAATATTATTAACACTAGATTTACGGAGCCAATTTGACTCATTCAAAATTTGATTAATACATACACAATGTATTGGTTGGTTAATTTTTAATAATGAATCTTTCAATTTCAATTGATTTCGGACCATTTTCTTTGCAAAAAGTTTCAATTTTCTAGTATGATTCAAATTGGCTCACTTTAGAAAAATAGGTATATCAACATCCGTAAATCTAGTATTAATAGCATAGAACTAATTTCAACGTCTCCTGACCTATTGATATTTTCAATTTAACAGATCTTAGAAAACTCAAAAATTTCCTATTTTATTTACCGTGTCACGTCTGCCACACGTCATTGTAAAGCTAGGGGTTAAAATTCCATATAATCACGGAACCATCGTCGAATGTGTTAATCAAACATGTCGAGTCCAGCGAGACATCTTTTCAGAATCGCATGATACTTTGAATCTTCTAACGGGACATTGTGCTCAAAGAGACGAAATTAATCGTCAGATATACCGAGCTTTAAATCGTATCGTTTCTCAGGCTAGACACCTGTTTATACAGACAATGTAATTTGCACGATATCACCGAACAAGAAGTCGTATTTAAACTCGGCAAAGCTCCCGTTCGAGAAAGCACTTATTACTGTGAACAGGACAAAAGAAAATGGGTGAAATAAGAGACGAAAGGTCAGAGACAGGGTAAAACGAACGACCACATTATCAGAAGGACAGAAGAGACAGAAGGAAATAATATCCGAACTGCCATCGCGACTCGTAAGACTTCTGCAAAGTCTACTTCCTTATACTCTTTCCTTTTTCGATTGCCTCGTCTTTTTTCCTCACCGGGATTGTCTTTATCCCGTTGCAGCGACCTGTTCGGATTCGCCAGAGGGTACTAAGAGATACAATGAAATTCTCGGTGAAAGGAGAAGCGAGTAAAATGGGGAAAAAAACTAAAAGCGCTGTAAAAGAAACGTGTCGGAAGCTCAGATTGAATTTTCGTCCGGTTGATAAAATTATATCGTTAATTAGGATAAGAGAATCGATCTTACGTCCTCGTTGCTTAATTACAGGACGATGAAAGGAGTATGATTGTTGCGTTGTTGGAATATAAGATTGGTAATTTTTTAAGGTAGTTCTAGCTGGATTCAGAACTAAAAGTTTCTTTTTTCATTAAAAATGAAAAAAATTGCGTAAGAATTAATGCAGGGGCTAACTTCACAGAGGTAATTTCATTCACTTTTTAGACATTAAAAAACATCTTTCTATATAACTATGAAGTAAAAAATTATGAAAAAATTCAATAATATTCCAAAAGCATAAAATAATACATTGCTAATTTTTTATTAGAATCCATCGACTTGTTTTTCCATTAGAAAAATAAAAAAAGTTTTTACGGACTCAGCAAAAATTTGTTTCCATAAGGCCCATGTTAAATATGTTATTTTTAAACACGATTTATTCATAAACCGTGTGGACGAACTCGTTGAGATTCCGGTTATAATTATAAAATATCATGAAGAATATATTTTCAAAATTTTAAGGAAATCTATAGAAAAATGATAAATGCCTAGAACTACCTTAAGTGGTGCGCATGTGTGTGAAGTTATATTTTAATACGTACTAGATGATGTAACATTGGGAGAAGATAATGGAAGAGTTGTTTTCGAAATAATGGAGCTATTTTTGCGTTCCAATAAATCTCGTAATAGAATCCTGTAATTGATTCGATTGAACTGTTGACAAACTGTGGCTGGTAAATCGTATTTGAGCTGGGTAATTGTTTTGTAAATATCATCGTATACCTTTTCTTACAGGCGATTGGATACTATAAATATATGCGCTTAAAAATTGAACGACGCAATTAGTATATTCGAGTTCAAGTTCTCGACACTTCTGGAGAATTTTCCCTGAATTATTTAATATATAATACCCTTAAATATTTTACATTCATTTGAAACTGTTTTGAAATTGACAAATCAATTAAAGCCGAAGAAGATTATAAAAATTGTAGACTTCTCGGTTCTTACATCTAAAATCTCCAGCTTAATGAAAATAACTTTTGAACTTAAATAATTTCGATTTAACCCCTTCACCTATGATATCATTTTTGTCAGGGTTGTGCAAATTCTCAAAATTAATTCCTGAAATCAGAAGTTTTCACTGATTTCCGATATTTCGTGTAACTGAATATAATATTAATAGTGTAGAAATAATGAGACCGTTTCGTGACCGGCTGATATTGTCGATTTAATAGTTTTTGGAAGATTTCAAAATTTCCTATTCTATTTTCTCCGCTACGAGTCTCACACGTAGTTATAGACTAAGTGGTTAATATTGAAATTAATATTCATAGCACAGTATTTATCTATCTGGCCGTTTATTACTCTTCGTAGAATTCACCAAAAAAATTTAAGAAAACTTGGTTCCTTACAGAAAAAACTTGGCCGACTACTGAGCTATACTATGCAGTAAATATACCGTGCGTTAAATAAATTCAGCCTATTCGATTTTAATAGCGCGATCGCCTGAAATCGCATTTGTCAAAAGTCGTACGACCGATATGAAATGCAAACAAAGAAAGTTCCTATGTAAATTCATATCTCTCGACGCTCAGGAAATAAAAAGTCAGAGACGCCCGAAGGCTCGCCCTTTTCTCACGTCACGGACCGTTTCTAGTAAAGGAACAATGGGGAAGAAAAGAGCAGAAGTCGCATATGCTATTCAGCCTTCGAGGTATGAGCGCACAGACTCAACTTCCGGGTCGTTCTTTATTTTGCCAATAATGTCTGCCTTCTATGGAGAATCGGTCGAATCGAAGAATATGCGATACCGTTAACTATGATCTATATACGTAGGTATATAGACGTTCGGATTAGTTTGAAATTTCCACGGTGCTTTGTAAATTAGAATTTAAACTGGGATATCTCAAAGAATGCTTGAATATTCCAAAGCCCCTCATGTTTATTTAAAACTGCGACGAACCCTTTGTCATTCAAACTTTCTGGAGTCGAGGAACAACATTCGGCTGTTTTTCTGCTCTACGAGGTTTAAAAAGAAGAATGTTTTAGTACAGAATTAATATGAAAATAGTCGTACAGTCGTTTTAAAAATCTCGTTTTTCTATATTATGAAATCTTTTGTTTCTTGTGAGACAAATTATTCGAAATACTAATTCGATAAAAGTTTGCGGGTTTTAAATTCATTAAGGATGGAAACTATAGTTTATGAAATTTAGATGAAACAACTATAAAATTGAATAACAGAATAAAACTGTAGATTTTACGAGAAATGAGTGGACTAATTAACACTAGATTTGCGAATATTGTTATACCTATTTTTCTGAAGTGAGCCAATTTGACCCATGCAAGAAAATTGAAATTTTTTGCAAAGAAAATAGTTCCAAATCAATTTGAATGAAAGATATATTATTTAAAAAGTTAATCAAACCAAATCAAATTTTGAATGAGCCAAATTTACTCCATAAATCTAGTGTTAGAGACAAAAATTCAAAACGGGGAATAGGATCTCAAATTTCTCGATCGAAATTACTTTTCCAATTTTCATCAGCCAAAAGAAATTAATTTCATGAAATTCTTTCCAATTAATACCTCATTATTATCCGATGAAAGCGATAACTAGAGAGATCAAAGGATATTTAAGTGAATTTATTCTGAAATTCTAAAGTTCAAATAAAGTTGACAGAAAATTTATCAAAGTAGAAAACTGTGTTAGGTATGACCGTCATACGACTGCGAAAAGTTAATAACATATTCTGACAGAAAACTAATAATAACAATAAAAGCTATCAAACGCTCAAGAATGATAAAATGATTAAAATGTATAAATGTGTTAAGTACTTTGAACAGTGATCGAAATTATTTTTAGCTTCTGAGATAGAAAAGTTCCCGAGTATACCTAGGGGTGTTAAGATGTTTTTAAAACGTCGTCCGTAAAAAGTTTTAAGAGCACCTGTAAGTCCGCAAACAGCTTCTGAAGTACCCCAAGATGTAAACATACAGGAAAGATGCTTCAGTTTCATTCTTTTCGTAAATATTCACTCTGGTCAATATTTATCATCTGAATATTAACTTGTAAAGATCCTTTGTAACATTGTATCTTTAAAGAAATCACATTTCTTGCACAATTTCGATTTCTCAACATATTCAATTGAATTCTCAAAACAAGCCTCTGAAACATTCGAAAATAAATTAATTTCTCAAATTATTCTAGTTTAGTCTAACTCAACTTACAATTAGACTCGTCCCTCAAATAATAATCAGTGCCCAAGAAAAAACAATTACACTCGAACAAAAAGAAAAAAAGTACAGAAAAGTCTTAGAACCATTGAATTTTTTAACCCTCTATGCGCCCCTGTGACTTTGAGGTAACACATGCTACACCTAAAATTCTATTCTTCAAAGTAAATTTTTCAATTCGCCCAAATATTACAATTCAGTTCGAAAAACTGTTGAAATTCTTAAGAATTCATTTGTTAGAAATCAAATTAAATTTATTATTTAAAATTGCATTTTTATTATTTCTTGATGTGCTGCCGTGTAATTGATCTTCAAACATCACAAAATATTCAGACTACAGAGAGTTAACACTAGATTTACGGAGCCAATTTGGCTCATTCAAAAAATGACTATATATGGACCGTTTATTTTGAAAGTGGTGTAAGTCCATTTTCTCTTGTTTCGAGATATTTAAAGGTTAGCATATCTGTCAATTTAAAAATATTGGTTAATTATGACGAGTCTGACAATGTTTCTATCAATTTATCAATATCTAATTTGATTATACAAATTTCTTTTAGACGAATTTAACTAAAATTATTTATATTTACAGGCTGCAAATGGACTTACACCACTTTCAAAATAAACGGTCCATATATATAAAATACATTGGTTTGCTAATTTTTTAATAATAAATCTTTCATTCAAATTAACTAGTAACTATTTTCTTTGTTACAAAATTTCAATTTTCTTCTAAGAAATCAAATTGGTTCACTTCAGAAAAACAGGTTTATCAACGTCCATAAATCTAGTGTTAAAAAACAGAACACGAAGTTGACCGGTTAAAAAAAATTAGGATAAAATAATCACCATTAAGTACCGATCAAATAAATACATTTTCAAACCTCGCAAAATCCCTTAATGATTGAAAAAAATCATAGACCTTGCTCTTGAAAGACCGATAAAGAATATTTCCACGGCACATAGTGAAACGCGGATAGAGTACGCAGTTAAATTGAAGTTTCTTCTATGACCTTTGACCTACAATTGATGTCGTGCGTGTAACAAACATGTTCTGAATGTGCTCAGAATTGCAGAAACCCCATGCCAACGCTACGCTGCATTAAAGGGCTTTCTAGGATGCTGTTCAATGTGCCCCAGAAAAGCATCGTAATAGCATGTCGTTGACTGCGATTCATCTGTCGATGATTTAAGCGAGAACTCATCACAATGGTCATTATTGATTATCGTCGTTTATCTACAAATTGCTGATTTGTATCAAAGCGTTACGTATATATACGACGCACGTGTACTGAGACTTTATACGTCGCATTTAGAAAAATATTAGGGGGACCGGAAAGTAATGTCGTTTCTTCAAATATTTTGCTCAAAACCAATTAATCTTTATCGATCCGTTATTGAAAATTTGCACACTAAATGAAAAAAGGTTGCTCATAACAAGGGTTATAAACAATTATGAATTGCATAATTCATTAAAAATATAAACTTGTTATAAATTTATTTGCTTGGATTTAATTTAAAGAAACGACATTACTTTCCGGTCCCCCTAATAGAAGAAAATAATGAACGACAAATTGGCCGCTCGACCTTGAACACTTTTTCAATTGAAAGGCTTCTCGAAAATGGAACAATCTAAACAACACGAATGAAAGTAACATTGCTAGAAAATTGAGAGAATTACTATTAAATGTCGGAATTAATGCTACTCTAGTGAAGCGAGAGGGCAGACTTTATAAAACGAGAAGAAACGACTCGGGTAGAGTTTATACGAGAACTACCGCAGAAAGAAAAAGAGAATGGTGAAAAATATGCTCACTGGAAATGGTCTGTTATTGTAGAAAAAGTTCCCTGCAGTGCGAATCGGCGTTTGAGATTTTTTCGATGCAGAAACTATTACTTCGTCGAATATAAAATAGTCGTTGTGAATAAAAGAAATTGTTGTCGCTCCGAATACTTTTTATGTTTCACTGAATTCTAAGTTCAATCCTTACAATTTCTAATATATCTTATCGAACAAATAAAAGCCTAACACAATGAAAATTAGCGCTAAAGTATCCAATCAAAAACATCCTAAATTAAAAATCCCTTAATCTTCCGATCAGCAATCCCCAAAAATTACAATCACCCCCGACTTTCTCAAACTTTTCCTACCGAACACATGCCAACACCGTAACATCAATAATTCTCAAAAAACCACAAACCAAACAAAATTAACAAAACAAGTCCCAATACAACTCTCTAACCACGTTAAAATACAAAACCCCCAAATAAGGTAACGGTCTCGTGTAAATGAAATTTCCCACGCTTTTACGATCAATAATGGACTTCTCCTTGGACAAAAATCAATCTAAAAAATGGAGAGAAAAAAAATACAGGGTGTAACCAAAAGAGACATAGACGCAGAAGAGAAAAGAAAAAAAAAAGTCAACGGAAGGGCTACCTTTCACAATCGATAATTTCTCTATAGCCGTGTTTCACGGATGAAAGAAAGGAACACTCTGCACCATGTAAGATAGACAGAGAGAAAGACTATGCGACGACAATAGAAAAGCTTAAACAACGTACAGACATTAGAGTAAGCGTAAAGTGTAAAACGCGAAAAGGATAGATCCATGCTACGTTCGAAAAGCGGAAACGAAAAGAAACAGGAGAAATAATGGTGTCTGCTCGCGGTGAGGAAGGTAGCATCCCGTAAAGTTCGAGGGATGGGACACACGAGAGCTATTGTGATCCCCGGATATAATAGTGCACCTACACGGAAGTGTAGCTCTCCCGGAAAATAATGGCGCGCTATCGGGACGAGTCCTCGCGACTTGCTTTTCACAATTCGATAGGGAATGACGAGGCGCCAGAAGAAGAATCGGGATCTACTGCTCGGGACTCGCGACGGGGGTCGTAAATAATTTTCTTGTTAGGAGAAGAATCGTTCAACAATGGACCATTGGACGTTGTCAAGACAAACATCGCAGTGGCTGTCGATCGTGATTTATTGGTGAAAAACATGTATCGGGTTGAGCCTGTGTATACTATACATGGGGTTTAGTTCATGGTCGAATTTTGAGATGGTGGTATACGCGATTGTAAAGGTCATAGCTGTTTTTAATTGAAGTGAAAGAAAAGTTGAAAAATTCTGCAATGAGGTAGAACGGATAAGTTGTATGGAAAAATCTTTTAAAAATAATATTATGACGTATTATTCCCGAGTCGAAAAGTCCAGTCTAAAAAGAAACTTCAAATCCTAGATTCTTTTGATTTCTCATTTGCCGCTTAATTATGTATACCATTTTGAATCTCAAAATCCCGAACTAGTGTGTCTACGTGCCTCAAAGTCCTGTAAATATGATTTTTACGAGTTATATGAACTGATCAGGTAAAATTTTTATTCCAATTTAATCTGACATCCCTTAAAAATATTTAAGAAGTTCCAAGTCTGTTGACTCATATTCTAAAAATAGGGCTTTCAGGAGCAAGTAGGAATTAAATTATCAATTTATTCCATATAAATTCTAAATCTCCTAAAATCAAATTAATATTTAGTATATTGAGAATTTTTTTGAACCGAGATCATTCCACTCCAATTCCAACCCAATTCTGAAACTCCTCGTTATTGAATGCTGGAGGATTATTTTGGGCTGTATGAAGCCCAAATTGAACCAAAACTGGCAAAAATGAACAAGTTTAGGGCGATTATGGAATTAAAATTTGCATTCTATAAATATAACATATTTTTCCATATTCAGCCTAAATATCCTAAGTTATTTGGGATTTTTTTTAGGATTTTGGGCTTAAAATTTTCGACTCGGGTTAACACTAGATCTACAGAAGCTGTCAAATTGACGGACTCCAATTTTTTAAAAACAGTTTTGAAATCCATAGAAACACGGTACAGTAGATATTTCACATATATTCTATAATATACAAATGACTTAGCTAATCATCTTCTTTGGCGATTCATCCCTCTTTTTCCAAAGTACTTATTTAATATATTAACATTAGATCTACGGAAGTCGTTAAATTGACAGGTTCTTGCTTTTTTTAGAAATGGTTAACAAATTGGTAGAGTCGCGGTGCAGTAGATATTTTATATGCACTTGATAATATACAAGTTGCTTAACTGGACATCTAATTTTCCGATCGAGCCCTCTTTCTTTAAAGTACTTATTTAATACATTTAGATATAACAGATTTGCCGCGTGTAAATCTAGTTTTAAGTATGACCAATTCAACGCTTGCACATCTGGTATTTAAGTAGCCATAGATATTCTATATTTCAAGAGTACGGTGATACAGAAAAGGCTTGTTTTTCACTTTTGTTTTTCCACCCGCGAAGGGATCCCATACATTTCATTTTATACCGTCGAACTAAAAATAGTTTTTAGTTGAAACTTTGATGGTAAAGTTATCTAGGATAGTGTTGAGAATTTCTTGGAAGTAAGTTGTAAATTATGTTCGCTAATGCGAATTCTATGTATCTTTACACTCTGATTTGAATTATATCCGTATGTTGAATCTATACGTGAACCTGATACATATATATTTTAAGGGTGGTAAAAAAGACGTTCATCGTTCGGTAACAACTTGTTGAAAAAGGGAGAGATATCGCCGACGAATTCTCCTCTTGTTTTTGCTACCGAGTCCGTTAAGTTATCGCAGTTTTCATTCTGACTTCTCGTAGTACGGACTTTTATGTATCTTCTGTAGCTTCGTATTTTTCTTCGTACCACTGACTCCTTTTTACTTTTCTGACTTGCAGATATATCAGACTTTATATAACTGCTCTTTTCATGCGCACGAATATACTTCAAGCTTTGTCAGGTTTAGTAAGATAAGTATAATGGACAAACCGGAGACTCTCTCCGATGTTCTACTTTGATTTTTTTCTGTTAATGACGAAAAGCTTCCGATCGAACGTATTGCATTTCAGGATCGTTTCTCATCATAGACTTATTCGGTAGGAGGAATAAATTCGTACTTACATCCGAGATGTTCTTATTGATCCTCTGGGTATTTAACAAAAAATTCAAGTCATTTTTGTGTGAAATTTTCTTCCTCTTTTCCGCGAAGTTTCATATCACGAGGAAGGAAATATCCGCTGATAAATCCCAACATGCTCTGATAAGAATGTAGAGGGGAATATCCAAAGGGAAAATATTCTTTGCGCGAAATGGCACTACCTTTGACAAAAATTCAAATATCCAAGACGAGAGGAGATTAGAAAAATGCACGGAGTAATATCTTTGTATGAAATCGGAAATTTCATTTCACTGTTATTTTATAGGAAACGAAAATTACTGATTGAGCGATACAAACTGCATTACAAGTAACCATCATTTCTGTTGATAACAGTGTTAAGACTAAGTAAAAGAAAAATTGCACAATTTAGTCTACTGGAATATAAGAATTAGATTTAAAAAAAAGGACATAGAATATGAAAAGTACGAGGTGCATTGAGATGCATGCGCTCCCTTCTTTGCCATAAAGTGCTCATTGAAAGTATGTAAGTCGATATGTAAATTCATCCATTTATCAAATTCAAAAGAATATGTGCTTGGAATATATTTGGTACTCTTAAGACAACTCTAGAAAATTTCCTTCCGAGAACTTTTATTTATTACTTATATTGTTCGCGCTTCTCTTCACAGATAGAAGTAAATTGTTAAATTGATTAATTATCTCCCCTCATTCGTTCCTATCGTTTCAAGATATCGCAAGCTATTCCTCCTAAACATATTCAATTTATTCTCCACAATTCTATTATTAAAACCTAAAACGACCAAAAAATGTGTGACTCAGTCGTCGCAAGAACCCCATTACTCCACAGTATATTAACCCTTTGTACTTCGAGTAATTTTTACCATGAGCTCCCAGCTGCTCCAAAAACAATTTACACACTGCATATACACATCCGCGAAAAATTGAAAATCTTCCTTTGTCATTAAAAAAAAGGGTGTACATTTAAAAATTATGTTTTACAATATAATAACATGTAAAAATCCATCTGATTTGCCGAACAACGGAGTTATCAAATTCAAACGGAGTACAAAGGGTTAAGAAACCATCAATTCCCTTCACATCTCCCCCTTCTCACCGCAAAGCATTAAAAAAAATCTAATTGGAGCCTCCCTTTGACGAATTCATTTTGCACAAAAAAACAAAAAGGACGAAAATCCCGCGAGATTCCTCGAGGGTCGTCCGAACTTAAAAAGTTTTCTCGAAAGTTCCATGAAACAACGGGAAGCCAACAATGGCGAATCGTTCGTCTCTCTTTAAAGAATCTGTACGAAATCCATGCTCGAAGGAACTTCCTTCCGCGAAGGAGCAAAGGGTTCTCGATGTAACTAAGATCTTGCGGCAAAGGAAGCGGAGTAACTCGAAAGCGGAATCTTTTTCTTCGAATGCAATCACCGCTCTTATCCGTCCGGCTTCGCCGTCGAAGCTTAAAATTTCACTAAAGCTGAAATCCCGCAACGATCGTAGACGCCCAGCTAGAAGTTAAGCCGAGCTTAACTCGGAGGCTTCAACGTAGAAACCGAGCCGGTTAACTAAAATGGGTCGGATTCCTTCCGGTAGACGGTAAGAATTATACGGGACGTTGTAAACTACACTATATTGGCTGAATTACTTGATAGAATCGCGTGTGATAGAACGATCGTGCATTTTGAGGAGCGATTTAAGAAACGGGTTGGAAGTTAGCAAACTCTCTGTGCGCCTTTGGAATCGAATGAATCCACCGTAAGAAACGAGAATCTTAAGATTTCTGAGTTCAGTGAGATGGAGATCGGCAAGATGGGGGAATGTTTCAAAGAGGAAATAGAGATGATTCTTCACTTGGAAGTGTGGTGGAAAATGAGAAACTTGCGCTATCTTTAAACTGAAGATCGTTTTTTCTTGTTGTTTCAAACATTTGGAACCTGCATAAGAAGAATACTTAAAGAAACTTAACCCTTTAGCCTATAACTATGTGTGGGACTCGTAGCGTGGAAAATGGAATTGGAAATTTTGAAGCCTTTCAAAAACTATTAAAGGGTATAGCATAGTTACTGTAATTTGCAAAAAGTTGTCACTCGAAGATCTCGATACGAAATCTACTTCTTTCCGGTTTTTTTGCGTTTGCTCATTTGTTACACTTAGGTTCTTCAATGGAAAGATCTCAAAAAAATCTCAAACATGTATGGTACCTTGTAAAATATGTCAGAATTTTTTCGAATTTTTTGCACCTCAATAAATAGGCAAAAAAGGGGGAAAATGGGGCAAAAACCCGTTTTTTAAATTTTCCCCATAACTACCCTTCCGGTCAAGATACAGGGTTAAAAATGGGTACACAATGATCGCCGAGCATTATCTATCGAATGAGACTACCCCCATTGAAATCGGTTCAAGGGCACTTTTGACCACCTTATCCTGCTATACCCTTTGACAATTTTAGAAATTTCTAGTAAATACCGAAAAAACGTTATTTAAACTTGTGAATACTAGTATTACAAAATTGTACAAATGGCTCAAAATACCGGTACTCGGTATCCCAGTATACCGGTATTGCAATTCCTAATTGAGATATATCCAGAATTTCGTTATTTATTCCACCGACGTGAAAAGAAACAATACCATGATCAATTGGGAATTGTGGGTGTAACACGAACTCAAATCCACGTAGTTAAAGAATGTCATTCTCGTAGAAAGTTTCGGCACACGTTACTCACGAACCTTGTTTACAGAGCTTGTTGCCACGACTGCTACTCGAGTCTCGACAAATACGAGAGCGTGAGGGATGGTGTTGAATACAAACACCAAAGATTCCTAGGAGATTTCGGCAATTTGGAAGTTAATGAAGTAAGCTCCCCGTGTGAGTCGTCGCGGGTTGTGCTTGCAAATGAAATTAAATTTCTTAGTAAAACGCAACCGTTCCGCTTATAATTCTACATGATCCACTGAAAATTCAACGTGAAACGATGAAGTAACAGGAGACGAATATAAAGCTCGAATATAAAACGACCACAAACATAACGATTCATCAAAATTTTCTATAAGAAAATAGGAAAAAGAAAATGAGAAGTTGCTGCACCATTGAATTGGTTGTAAAGTTATTTCTGTTTGATGCAACTTTCACGAGAACTTCTAAAAGGAGATTTTTTATTCTCGAAGAAAAATTCTTGATAAAACCTCGAAGAACTTTCTTATGAAAAGGTATTGTAAATCTTACGTCTTATAAACAGCACGTAATCCGGGATAGATAGGTAATATAGCGCGTCTTAATTCTCGAACTTTGACTTTACTCGACCGAGTCAGCAACTTTGGAATTATACCCGCTACGGAGGTGTATTGTATTGCACATAAGTTGTGAAATTAATTAATTACAGTGCTTAGAAGGTATTAAATTAATGTTATAGATATTACGGATTTATTTACGATTATTTATACTCTTCAGTAAAAACAAAAAATTCTTAATTATCCTGAAAGGTAATGGTTACGATAACTAGAAAGAATTCTTTGCGACTTGGATTTGCGAATAGAAAAAAATAATTTTGCTGGCTAAATCCACGATAAAGATGACCTAAATCCTCTAAAGGATATTCTTACCTTTTAAATAGCTTCTACAAAATCCACTCGGCAAATGAAACTAGCACGAAGGATTTGAAAACGAAGAATAATGTCTCTGTGTTAATATTTAAATTAAATATGTTCTTTCAGCGTGAATAAATAAAATCATCCGAACTCACCATCAAAATACAATTACAAAGAACTGCATTTATAATAAAAATATAAATCTCAATTAACACATAAAATTCGATTTATTTAATATAAAATTCAATTTACTTAAAATATCTCCATATTTCATTTCTCCCGCAACAGTTATAATGCACATTTAAACGATAATGAGGGTATCGTCGATGTTAAAAAATTTAACACTACATTTACGGCTACTAAATTTAGCATATTTACATATATTAAATAACTACATTGAAAAAAGATTGATCAAGCGGCAAAATATACCATCAATTAAATAATTTGTGTAATACAAAATAGCAAGAAATATCGATTGCACTGCTTCTCTATAAAATGAAAAAATATTTCTAGAAAAGTAGGAATCCGTCAATTTGACGGTAAATCTAGTCTTAACCCTTTTAGTGCCAAGCGAAAAACTTGATTGAATTAATGACAAATATAGTTGCAAATAACAGCAATTGTCATTTGACCCCCGTTTTATATAGAACACTCAATATAGAGCATAAATTATATATTTCCAATTAACTGTCATAAAATTGCTGAGATCGTATGAGAAAACTAAATGATAATTCTACCATGCTTGCCGTCAGATCTATTGCTATGATGTGACAACCTCAAGAAGTCTCCTCGAAGGTAGGCCTGTTTCGGCAGAATCAGATTCGCCAGGCGTAAAGATATTTTAACACTAGATTTACCAGCGTGAAATCTATTATATTTAAATATGTACCTTAAAGCAAGGAAAATTAAGACGTGGAGAAGATGATAGATTCGGTAATTTATGTTTTATACGATGGACGAAGAATATTTATTCTACGGCTCTCTCATAAACCCGTAGAATTTTTGGAAAAAATTGTGTACCAGTCATTTTGACTGGCTTGGTAAATCTAGTGTTAATAAAGATATTTCAATGTTACGACTTTGTCAAGTGCCTCCTTCAGGAGGCTGAGCAGGGTGGATTAAATAAAAAAAAGGCGCGAATAGGCGGTCTTTAGCGAGAAGCTCCGCCGCTCAGGAGACTTCTTGAGGTTGTCGAAGAATAACGGCGATATATAGTCGTTCGGTACTAAAAGGGTTAAGGTATTTACTATCGTGATATTTATTTTAGCAGAAGCATACAGCATATTGCTAATTTTCCATGACTTCGATATTTCCTCTCCACGAAACTCATAAATTCCAGATAAAATAGCAAAACAGTGCATGCTATCCAAGCCAGACAACGGAGTACCTTGGTCCACTATCCATTCTAGCTAAGCGCATCACCCAAGAATTCTTCAACATCGGCGGCAGTTTG
Source organism: Cerceris rybyensis (assembly GCA_910591515.1). Lineage (NCBI taxonomy): Eukaryota > Metazoa > Arthropoda > Insecta > Hymenoptera > Crabronidae > Cerceris > Cerceris rybyensis. The sequence goes on from OU342790.1 coordinate 17,749,420, forward strand.
TTGGAGAAACAACAAACACGCAAGAAGAACAGGGATGAGCCGATCAGAAAACAAAATACAACCGAAACTCCAGGAACTCTCGAAAACAACTTAACCCTTTGTTAAAACGCTTCGATACCAAAGCTGAGATCAGAATTTCTGGTATCCGTTCTCTGCTAAAATAACCGACCTGCTTGGAATTATTAAACTTGCAATCTAATACTGGAGGATAATGCATAAATTAGTGCAGAAACTAGTGTAGCATGCAAGAAAGTGTTAATTCTTTTATTGAAAAAATTAGAGAATATCGTTGGCATTTAAGTCTTGGAAATTCGAATCTCGCTGAAGGATTCACAACGTTTTCTGTTAAAAGTGGAACTGTCGATGAATAATTTGGAAAATGCAAGAATAGTTGATCAGAATGTTGAAAGAAAAGAAACAAGAGATGGAAGACACTTGGTTAATTCGATTGCTTATGTCTGTATTTGAAAGTGTAAATGTAAGAATTTGAACCGATATAATAAATAATATTTTTTGTAGAAATTCTGGTATAGTTATTTTGATTTTTTTCTATAATAATAATATTTATTTATCAATATTAACAGTATTTTAAAATAAAATTTCGAGGGAAGTGCACAGCTTTTGAAAAATACCAAATTCTTCATCAATTTAGTGATATTATTTGATCAAAGAAAATACAATTTTCATTGTTTAATACAAGAGTTATACAGTCAATAAACGAATTTATTTTGATAATAAACAAAGTATGATATGCTGTGTTCAATTGAAACGAAATTCAAATAAAACATTGTAAAATAGTTATAGAGTAGAATAATATAATATTAGCTTTTAAATTTGCTGTGGCAAGTAGCGTATACGTATCGGAAAAACAACATCCCAGATTTATATAAAAGTTTAATTCGAACAGAAATAAAATTCGACTGATCCACTGAGATACAAAGAGTAAACATATCTTCATGCAAATGATTGGGAATATAGGGAAATATAGAAAGTGGTACGTATAATGAATCTACGTGTTGCCTATCGGCTAAAATCAATATCGATATTGAATTTTATATTCCTCTTTATGACATTTCACAAAAATAACATACGGAAATCAGTACGATAGTATTCGCTCTCTCATAAAAGATTCTCATAATATCAATCTAAAGTTCGGTCTTTAAATAAACACCGATATTCTGATATTAAAAATGACTTTATAGTATTCATAAATATTCGATTTATCACTGGAAAAATATGAAAAAATTACTGCAACAAAATCTCTTTTTAAACTGTCCTATTAGAAAAGTTCAGTAGATTAACATTGATCCTAAATTGAATATTCATTCGGAAAAAAAAATTAACATGACTGACATTTCTATACATGAAGTTATACTTTGTACGTAATATTCCTTACCACTAGATTTACCAGCGTGAAATCTATTATGTTTAAATATGTTAAATATGTACCTTAAAGCAAGGAAAATTAAAACGTGGAAAAGATGATAGATTCCGTAATTTATGTTTTATACGATGAACGAAGAATATTTATTCTACGGCTCTTTCAAAAATCCGTAGAATTTTTGGAAAAAATTGTGTACCAGTCATTTTGACTGGCTTGGTAAATCTAGTGTTAATAACATTAAAATAAAGCATTCCACAGAGTTTAATAATTACAATTAAATTTCTTCATTAGAATTCAAATGCCCGTACGAACAATCCTCCCACAATCATTCCGAAATCTCCGAAAAACAATTCGAAAGGTAAATTAACCCGTTTCCAGAAACGAACTTCACCCAGACTAGTTTAATTAACGAAACGTGTATAACGCGCGATCGCAGGACATTAAGTCCGACCGATCGAGCAACGAAAAAGCAACGCACGGAAAATCTGAAACGCCGATGTACCGTAATAGCAATTCGGAGTACTAACGACAGGGGTAACAATGGTCGACCATTATGCGGAGACTTCTCGTTTTCTACGCTCTGCTTCCTCAATATGGCCGTAGACGAAAGTTCAGCGTGTATGTAAACGATTCCTAATTATCGGTACCGACGACATGGCTCACGGCAATACAGTCTTCTTAGAGGACCGTCTAAACCTCAACGAATCGCTCGAAAACACGCGATAAACCTGACGTAACCCCCTTCCATTTAGGTATTCTGGAAGATTGCTGGCTAGGAAAGAAAGAAGTCGAATCATGAATTGAAGAAGAACGAAGAACGCTGTTTACGGTAACCACAATTAGCGAGAGAAATCAATGCCAATTTCCCGTGCTAGCTCTATTTTTATCAGACTCGATCGAAATCACCCTCTCGAATGACTTGTAAGACTCGATACCCCATCGCGCATCGTATGAAACGAATTACGTACCTTAACCCTTTCGGGACGGTATTCAAAAAATTGTGAATTTGTTTTATTGTACACTTCAAAATATATATACAATTTATGATACAGTATGATAAAGCCTAAAACAATTTTTGCATAAAGGTATATCGCATTGTTGACACAGTGTTTTTGTTCTTGTTTGATGTTTTTTTTTACTGCATCTTGAACACCTTCTTCTTGTTTGACCTTCAATTGCCAAATGCAATGATACTTCGCCATACAATTTTCGTTTCTTAGAAGTTACGCCCTTTTTTACGTAGTGAACGCTTGTATTTTTACTCCCTTCAGCAAGTAGTTCTTCAGACAGAGTTACTAACAATAAGAGTGATAAAAACGGTGTTTTTTTCTCGTCTGATTTGATTATACATAATCCACGAATTAACCGCGGCCACATTTAGAAGAGTATAAAATACTTTTTTCCACCACTTGCAAGATTTTCTGTCATGATCATATTATTTAAACTTATGTGGTACCTATGTGTACCAACCGTACCGAAAGGGTTAATCGATAGGGTGGACCTGGTATTTGCATAATATGACGTACCGGGAGCACGAATTTGTAAAGAAATGGAATTATTGATGGCCGGAGGGTTTTATAATTCTGAAAATATACTGTGCGTAAATGAACTGATGGCCTGTGGCATGAATTTTGGTCTGATTGGCCTGACGGATACGAGACATCCCTTGTTCACGTGCCAGTTTCTATTTTAAAATGCTACTGGCCGAAAAAGTCATATATTTATCATGTCATCATGTGAAGGATGAAAGAAGTACTTTATTTTCGATTGTTATTGATCAGGCTTCAGGTTTCCAAAAACGATATGGTGGAAATAAGGAGGGACAGTCCAGTAGGCCATCGAGACGTTAGCGACCAGTAGTTAAAACTAAAAATAAAAATAGATACGGTGTGGAATTTATAAGCCGTGATTCTCGCTATTTGAAAATCTGTAAATTGTTAATCACATTTGCCAATACAGTCAGAGTCAATGGAATATTTATATTACTCTCGTATTTTTAATAGTATCAATGAATTTTTAACATCTTTGGAATTGACATCAATCGTTACTAATTCCTTCTAACTTCTACCGATACTTTTTTGATATACTTAATCTTCTACGTTATTTAACATCGATTAAATATATCTTTGCCCTATAAAAAAATCTTACAAATCACGACTTATATGAAACCAAACATCTGTCAGTTAATGCAATACGTTCTGAGGATTCCCACGAAAGAAATAAATCGTACGTTGTCCGATAACGAAGCCCTTCAGTAGATTCAGTCTTCGTAGATCAGACACGCTGATAGAAGCCGCTCATAAAAGGTAGGTCATTCACCTGAGTCACCACGCAGGTGGGAGTCATATTTTCCAATGAGAATCAATTATACACGCATGATAGTCTCTATTCTCCCGTGTATTATAATATGCGTTCACCCTCTACACGCATGAACGCTCTATTAATTTTACCGTACACGTTTATACATATAGTGAATAAAATGAATTCGCAAAGAATCCAATAATGCTCGTCCGACTTTCCTTATATTCCTTCTTCTATTTCCTTTTAATGTCGCGCCACATCATCTGCATTGTTCGTGAATGTTATAGGGGAAACACACGGAGAAAACTGTATTTGACAATTGACTGCTTTTCGGAGCTATTGCGACTATGCATATTATTTCACCTGGAATATTGCGCAGAGAGAAATAACATCGGCGATGGGAATTATTTGTACACACAGTTATAGTTCATAATGTCGCACTTGTTATGTGTTATGTTTCTACACGAAGATAAGAAATATACTAACGTTGAATATTCTACTGATCGCGTGTCTGACAAATAAGACACTGGAAGCAATTATTGGAAGGATTCGATGATATTCATTCTGTGGAACAGCAGTATTTGCATCGTTCGTAATTAAACCTATGGGGGCGGTGAAATTTTTAACACTAGAACGACTGACGTTAAATTTATTACATTTAAATATATTAAATAAGAACTTTGGAAGAAGAGGAATCAAGGGGTGGAAAATATGATCGGTTTGGTAAACTGTGTTTTATAAGATCAACTTAAAATTTCTAGTCTAGGACTCTCCTGCAAACTTAGGGAATTTTTTGAAAAAAATGTGAACAAGTCATTTTGACTTGCTTCGTCGTTCTAGTGTTAGGTGTACAAGGTAATTGGGGATATCTTCTTGTGAAATAAAATTGTATTTGGGAGCTATGGTGACTATGAAGTATTTTTCTTTCTTTGAATTTTTAGTTGCGATTGCTATGCTTAATTCACCTAAGACTTGCTGTATTAGGTGGGTTTCAAATCACTGGTGTGGTAGATAGAAAAAACTTTACTGAGGTGACAGGGGATGCGATCTAGGATCCTCTAATTGCAAGTCTGTGCTTTTAGTTTCCTTTCTACCGTAGCCTCTTAATTGTTATGGACATTTTGCCTAAGAGCTAGTTCTTTAGAGTGTAGAATCACCGAGGTGATATATTAATTCATAATTTAGTGTTAGTTTTCCAGACGTGATATGCAATAACTCTGGATTAATTACTAAAATAACAATCTAGCCCCTAATTTCGGATATAGTAAATGACTTAACGTAATATTGAATAACATAGTATTAATTTTATTTTATCAGAACCGACTGATATTTTTGATAAAATTATTTTTAGAACACTTCAAAATTGACTATTCCATTTATCGCGTCACGAGTAGCACTCGTTATTGTACGGCAAGGGGTTAAACTGGGGACGACTTACTACGAGTCTGAACCTTTACTTCTATTTCCACCATAGCCTTTAAACCAAAAAATAGGATTGAAAACGAGTGGTCCCAAGTTAAATGATTCTTATAGATTAACGATTAAGAATTTAATATGTAATTACTTCTGTGATTCGATCTCCATCTAAAACGATAGGTTCTAGGCACAATGATTGTAGTAGTTGAAGACGAAAAATTGAAACAAGCAAGAAGATTGCAATGTACGCGTAGTTAATCACAGTTAAATGAATTAAATTGAATGTTTAGAAAATATTGATTTCATATTATACATTCAATTGTATTAATTATATTAATACAATTTGTATTCTGGACTTTGTCTGCAAAGTGTATTGTAGGAAAACTAAACAACTCTATTGCAAATCGATTCCCAATTTATCGATTTCCCGCATGAAACTTGAATTATGTATCGATTATATGAGAACGTAAATATTCGGTGTATGAATCCAGTACGAGCCTGGAAGAAACGTCGGCGAAAATAGAATCATCAGTTATCTTTCAGACGTATTTGTCAGGAATAATAATCACTATCATCGCTCACGTTTCACTATTTTACAAAGTACAATAATACTCGTGTTACGTCCAACATTTATCACGACTCTATTGTTCCAACTTCGAGATATTATGCAACCGTAATTTTAGAATAAACGATCTTAAAAGAAAGAGGAAATTTCAATTTCAAATGCCACAGTGAATTTCCAGGAATTAATGAAGTTACTGCTAATTCAGTGAGTCACTCCTCGCAAGCTAATTTATAAAATTACGTCATCTAAAATACGAAAATCTAAAAATTCCTTGACGATAATCAACACTCTATGATGTAGTCAATTAAAAAATGCAATCATCAGGAAAATATAAAAATAGTAAAATCCCGTATCAATCAAACTTCAATCAAACTCAACACCAAGAACAGTTAGTTAATAACAGTAAATAAAATCGTTTACTCTCAGAGATACACAGTCTCTCAGCCATATTTGCTGAAACTCAGAAAATCCTAACGAAGTTCGTTACTGTTTTAATTAATGAAAAGAAAAGAAAAAAATCGATTTACACCACGAACATTCTAGAGTGGGAATGAAAATTCATTAAATCGAGTCCGGCGTGGTTATTTTATTACATAATAAAATATAAATTTCGCTGCCGTAAAATTTATTATTGGTTCGATGGCGTTAAACTGTTCGATTTGAAAAAGTGCTATGTAGAAAAACACCTGGTATAATCGATACGCATAAAACCCCATCAAAGTCGGACATTATTTGAAGCAATTTCCACCGTTAAATATACAGGGTTGACCTCGCTTTTGCAGCTCACTAAATAAATAATTTAAAATCCATCTCAAGAGAACGTTTCGGCTCAGAGGCGCGAAACCTTCAATTTTATTTCTCTCCTCGGAGGGACGATTTCATCTTCGAAGCGAAGGGTGGGAGTTAAAAAAAATTAGCACATTTTACCCACGTGCATGCTAACATCATAAACTACTAATGTCGGCCTTCCTCTATAAACATTTACAACGGAAAGGAAATGTTTCTCGTTACTTTAAATGGCCCTCGTATGTTTTGACCTTCCTTTGAATATTGATGCATCGATTATGGGGGAGAGGATTTATATGTTATACAGGCTGGTCAGCTGGACCTAGCCACCCCCCATATCTTTATTACAATAAATATGAAAAAGAAATGATGGTAAAATGGTCACGAAGGGAAAATAACACGAAAGAAAGAGTGGAGGTGATTTGTAGGTCAAATTTGATTGCACATGCGGACTGTATGTGAAATGTTCGTTTTTGTAATGGCTATTGATCTAATTTGATAAAGTAGAAAATTTTGAAATTAAATGTTATATACCTGGATTCATTTTTCTTTTTTTAGATATTTTTCTTAACCCTTTTAGTGTCGGACGACGATATATATCGTCGTTAGCAAAATTGCTAACACTGGATATCGAAGGGTTAATATTCAGTTTCCAATACAATATCAGTAATTTTATGACATAGGGGAGGGTGGGGCAAAGTGGGCCCTTTCAGCAAAAAATAGTCATATCTTTATTTTTTTGGGCTCCAAAATATTTAGGGGCCCACTTTGCCCCACCCTCCCCTATAATTGTAACTACACAATTTATGCTCCACATTGCGTATTCTATATGACACTATTGCCAAATGCCAATTCATTTTATTCGCAACTACATTTGTTATTAATTCAATCAATTTTTTCAGTCGGCACTAAAAGAGTTAATGTTGATTTATACTCGTTATTTGTAATTATTTGTACTAATATTAGGTCAAGTCATAAGTAACTTTCGTTTTTTTATGAGACATTTATTTTGCTCTCATTAAATAACAAAATTATATCAATTTATTATGTACTCTTCATTATTACGTGTAACATTCTCCCATCTTCCTGGCAGTTTATTAATCCCTTCCTTGGAAAATGTGGTTGGTTTGGACTGGAAGAAACTTGCAAAACACGACAATGCGCGACCACATACGGCAAGGGTGACTCAAGAAAAAATTCTTCAACTTGGATGTTCTGTTTTACCACACCCACCCTGCTCCCCGGACCTTGCCCCGACAGATTACCACCTTTTCTGTTCGTTACAAAACTTTTTGAATAGAAAAACATTCAATTCCGAAGGACAAGTCAGACAGGCCGTCGAAAGCTTCTTCCAGTCCAAACCAACCACATTTTACAAGGAAGGGGTTAATAAACTGACAGGAAGATTCGAGAAGGTTATACGTAATAACGGAGAATACATAATAAATAAATATAATTTTGTTATTTAATGAGAGCATAAATAAATTTCTCATAAAAAAACGGAAGTTACTTATGACTCGACCTAATATTTTGAAGAATGTTTTATTTAGATTATGTTGATTTAATAATACTTTTCGATGGAATATCTGCATATAATTTTTATAATTTCCCTTCTCAATTATATATTGGATGTGGCGAACGTTAACTTTGAAGCAGGCTGAAGAGGGTACTGATGAAATTAAAGCGAGCGGAAAGGCAAAACCGAGAGGCAATATCGGGAATGTAAATGGAAATTCTTGGACATCGGAAAGAAAGTACCTGCTATCTTTTAGAATAATTACAGAATATTTCAAAGAACTTCTGGCGATCGCTCAAAGAGCACGGAAGAAGAAATTCGGTACGATGAGATTCCTGTCGCGAGGAAAATTAAAAACGGAATACATATCTATACTACCTACAGTTCTGCCAATTCTAAAATCATTATTGATTTTTGTCCACATCATTAAAAGTTACTTTAAACTTCAGCCCTACAACAAATATTCCATCCATAATAAAATCATTACCTCTACCATCAAATATTCTATCATCAATCAACACTAATCACAATTAACTCCCGGAAACTTATTTATACACACGTTCTTTTTGCAACACAAAAAGAAAAACCATTTCTCTGTTAAACCAAACAATTTCTCACCATCCCCTGTTTATGTTACGAGAAGTTGCAAAACTCATGTGGCATTTAAGTAACGTCAAAGTCAGGTTCACACCATAAAATTTCCACGGAGTTACAGCAAGAGAAGGGGTCCAAAAAAAATAGTGAATGAGAAAGGAGAATTTGTTTCCCATTCGAATTCCATTTAAACTTGCGGACGGTCGATTATCGAGGCGATGCGTTGCTTTTCGTAGGCGTGTACAACCTGCTCGTAGAGTTGCATGGGGAGTCGTGTGTTTGTAACTGTGTTAAATTAAAATCCAATTTGGAGCAATAGCTTTCCGTATCAGGTAAAAGGGGAACGACAAGAGCAAGAGAGAGAGAGAGAGAGAGAGAGAATTCGATGAAACAGAAGGGAAGAGGAAAAGCTAGTGCCAGAGGAGACAGAGGAGATTCGTCCAACAGACAAAAGCACCAGGCGTTTCAAAATTGCTCTCCATATTCGCCACCGAGGGTTGCTACGCTGAATTTCGTTTGCGCGCAGTTCATAGTTCACTGTTTTAATGGCTGTTCGAATAACTTTGTTGATCGCCAAAACTGAGTTCACTTTTTCCAGGTAACAGTTAAAGTTTTGTGAAAAAGGATCACATGTACTTTGACCTCGCCTCTTGTTTACCCCCTGTATGACGTCTGTCAGTGGAGCTGCTACTGGTCCATGTCAAAGAATTTGAGAACTTGAATTTATCATTTGTTTTGTGCAGCGTCAATGTATTTTACAATAAAATAGAGTTATCTTATATATAAAGCTCCAATACCACTGTCTGACTCACTCACTCATCACGAAATCTCAAAAACCACAGAACGGATTTCAATGAAATTTGGAACATACCTTCTCCTTGAGTCTTAGGTGCTCACTAAGAAAGGGTTTTGAAAAATTCGAAATTTTAGGGGGGTTTTGGGGGGTTAAAGTATGGGCCAAACTCATCAACGCAGAGCCGAAACCACTTGACCTAGAAACTTGAAATTTTGCATGAGCGTTCCTTCTAGGGTATAAGCACCCACTAAGAAAGGATTTTTCAAAATTCGAAATTTTAAGGTTTTCTTTTTTTTAGTTTCGATTAAACCGTAGCGAAACACGGGAGCTTTCAGCTAGTACATTATAAATGGTAAAAGAATTGTGCTACCATAATGGAGTAACGGAATATCAGTCTTTTAGAATACCAGTCAACAGACTTTGGTCTCGTAATGGTTGATGGTAAGAGTATAATTTCTCAGGTGATCCATCTACCACATTTTATACTACAGAATGAACTTGAAGGTTCATCGATCCCTGTTATGACCCAGTTTCCTTCGAATCTTTGGATATCGTTGGATCTTAATAGACAGCAACACCTTCGCGGTACTCTGCCGTCTGTTTGTGATTTATCGATCCTTACTTTCATAAGTCAGCTACGCGAGAATGGCCGAGGAAAGTCTCCGTTTCTTCTTGGACACTTTCAAAGTCACGTTTTTCCTTGCGTGAAGTATCTACTACTTTTATATTTCATAAAGTTCGCCCTTCGACTCCATCTATCTTCAATTCCTTACGGCCGAATACATTGAATTCTAAGATCAACTTTCTGATTTACTACGATCCTAAAGAGAAGCTGAAATTACTGCAATGCGGAAAACCGTTATATTTTGACCTGTTAAATTTTCGTGCTATTCATTTGTCAGAATTAATCCATTGATTGCCAACTACGAGATATCTCGTGGTTGTACTATAAGTTGGAATTAATAAGTTATTGCAAGGGATCAGAAACAACTCACAGGAGGAGAAATCGCACTGCGAGACAAAGAGAGAAAAGAAAAAGTCGTGGAACTGAGTGCGACAGCACGATATCGATCGTGAAAATCGAAACATTGACGTACGCACGATATTTTTATTATCAGATTGGTAGACACCGATTTTACCTACTTAAATGAATGTGAATAGCTACGACTATGAATGAAGAGGACAGCAGACATATAGAATAGAAAGAGATAGGTAGTGCGAGAGCAGTCTTCCCTTACGTCCCAAGTGACTTCTTTCTGATCCCTTTGTATAGCTGTAATAGCCGAGTGTATATAGTAATTTTAGAACAAATATGTTCTTTGTATCTTCATAAATGTCGACAATATATTTTTCTTCATTAAATTAATGTTCCAAAGCCGTTTTCTCAAATTTTAACACGCAAGGTAATATTTGCTTAGTTTTTCTGGCAGTGAATGGGTTAAATACCATTAGTCCTTCTCTCAGTCATTATAGTTATCAATTAGTTATCAATTATAGTTATCAGTCCATGTTGATTCCATTTGAGATTCATCCGGCAAAACTGATCTACAGTTTCCACCGAAAGAACAGCTGAAAGTTCCAGGGATGCAAGCTGTCCTCCAAACGCTTCACTGAATTTTCCAACTTGTATTGTTCTTTTATCCAGCAAGGTTTCCTGTTTCCACTTCACGAAATCCTCTACGCTCATTCGGTCTGTCCACTTTAATTTTCCTATCTTCCATTTGAAAATACTGAGATCTTCGCCATTACAATGGCTATTTAAAAAACGGACATTTTTCGAAATACCTGTCACGTAACTTTCTGCTATGTTTTATTGGACTTAAGTGCCCATTAGTTTGTCATATTAAACATTTTTCACGTTTCACCACCGTCATCTCGTTTTTATTTTCGTACGTCGTGAATCTCCGAATCGAAAGTCAACGTTTCCGCGAAAACGTAGCAATTCCTTCACCGGCACTGGAAAGATATTCGCGTGGAAAATTTCATTTTAACCTCGACGCATATTTACGCTGAAATCGCGTCATTTTGTAGCGTGGAATTTTTAACGGCGACTAGAAATAAAACGACTCTGCGATTTTTTTTTTTAGGCAGGGAAAAAAAGCACGAGACACAAGGATCCCAGAGGCCGGATGATGAAATGCAAATTTACGGGGTACAATTACAAACTGCAAAATTGAAATGTTCCTCGCGTGAAATTTTTAATGTCACTGCAGGCTACGACCTCGAATCCCGGAAAATCGTGGCGGATTTGAAGCGTTTCATCCTACCCGAAAATATAATCGAAAAGTACTCTGGCAAAAATAATGAAAGCTACGATTAGAGAGTATCGGTGGCCTCTATTACGAAGATATTGAAAGCGATGCCCTGAAATGGTTTTCCCTATGGACCATTTTTGCCAGCCATTTCCCAGAAAAGGGAGCACCTTTTATTGTTTCCATTTCCTCTCTCTCTGAATTCGTTTGGTCCTCCATTCCGGAGGAAACTTTGTCGAATTAGCGCTTATACCATTTTACTCCCCATTAAATTAAACTTTCCCTAACGGCTTCAATAAACTAACAAATTTAAATCTCTACGTCTCTCCTGTAATTCTAACTAAACAATCAATAATAAACGTTAATATTCACAGCACGTGTTAAGCCAATGAATCCTAAATAAATACGTTTCTTGAAAACCCCAATCACTTCCATCGTAATAATAAAAATATCTGTAGTTGTAATTTAAAATCAAAACATTCAAATCCATTAAATCGTAATAAATTTGATCCTTGAAATTATCGTTAATCGATAACCTCACTTCTAATTAATTTATTGAAATCATAAAGGGTCACAGAGTAAATTACTCTGAATAAATGAAGCCGAGGACGAGATAGTCCATTGATTCGTATCTAATATGCATTTTATTGTTGGCCAAGAACTTAGCTAACAGAAATAAACAAGAATGTGTAACCTTTTGTTCGTCTTATCGGATGGCCCGTTAATATTTATATATTTATATATATATATTTATATTTTTTTCCATTTTCATTTTCATTCATTTCAATTGTTCTCTCTCTCTCTCTCTCTCGCTCTCTCTATTCGTATAATCGGCTCCGTGATCAGACACGCGTATTAATTATACGTAATATGTACAGAATTTATAGATGTGTGTATCTCACGGTTTCATTAATGCGCACGTGCGTGGTTTCAATGTTCTCTCTCATCTGTCGTATTTAAGTTGCGTCTGGTATATTCCCTTATTTCTGCAAGTATACGCATGTAACAAACATGTGTGTGCGCGTTAGTTTTCGACCGATAAAAGTATTTAGGTTGCATTACTGACAGATTAAGTCGATAACTAATTAATCGTTAATCAATCGTTAACATTAAGACAATGGGTATATCGTAATAGTAACGCTATTTTATTACGCTGACTGACTCCTCTAGAAGCATAATATGAAATATGTTAAATCTCTCTCTCTCTCTCGCTTTCCCTTTTTCTCTCTCACTCTTTATTATCCATTCCACTTGTTCTCCTCTCTGATCAATCACGCACACATATACACGCAACATCTTTCTTCCTTTCGTTCTCTCGTACTAAAATCCACCCCTTTTTTCTCCCTCTATCTCTCTATTCGTCTTCGTTCTCGCATAATTAATTGAAAAAAGAAAGGAAAGTCTCTCGTAGCGTATAACCTGCTGCCCGTAACTTCATCAATGAGCAACGAAAGAAACGTTCGTAATCAGTTTCCTTGATTGTATCTCTCTTCTTTTACTTGGTCATTTTGTTCTAGGTATATTTGTGAATTCTTTAAGTGAATTTCACCCGAATTGATAAAACTTTTGCTATTTATTTTGCACAATTCTGTCGGATTATTTTCATGTAGATTAGTCGACAAAATTGTTTCCATTATTTTTTTTTAAAGGGAAATGTAAAGAAATTGACCTGAGATACTGATCAATACCAGACAAACGATACACGGTATTTTTTCGAAACTCATCGATATCCATTGACGAACATTTACACAGAATTGAGGTTTAATATTTCCATTTTACACTGCCGACGTATGACTGTGTGTGAGTTTTATGTATTGTTATGCGGTGTACCGTGGAGAATAATTGTAAACGTCGTTTCTAACAATTTTTAAACGTCGAATCGGCCTGATTCTATCACAGATTTGTCAGGTTTTACATTCTTTTCTTTTTGCTTCTTTTTTGCTTTTCTTACGGTTTCAGAAGAATTGACTACTTCTTTTGTAGCGGCTTTACGATGAAATTCGAGCAAATTGGATGAAGGTGGATATTTCTTTAAGATTTTGTACGATCGACACAATGAATCCGTATTACAGATGATCTGCTAATCTGATTTTGATTATATAATAATTAATATAGATGTAAATATGCACCTTTAATTGGATTTTCGGTGTAATTAATTTCCCGCCGATAGTTTAGAGTGTCTTTTCAATCTATAGAGAGAAAAGACATCCAGATCTCTGAAGAGATTTGTAAAATTGAATGATAACAGCCTGAGACAATCAATCAAAAATTGAACTTATTAAACTAAAGTTCAACGAGTTTTAAGCACCGCAAATAGTTACTAATTAACACTAGATTTACGGATGTTGATATACCTTTTTCTCTGAAGTGAGCCAATTTGAATCATACAAGAAAATTGAAATTTTTTGCAAAGAAAGTAGTTCCATATCAATTGAAATGAAAGATTTATTATTAAAAAATTAACCAACCAATATATTATATATGTAACAATCAAATTTTGAATGAGCCAAATTGGCTCCGTAAATCTAGAGTTAAGAAAGTGTCCAGTCATTTTTTTTCAAATATACTTCTTATGAATTTGTAAGTAAATATCATGAAAGCAAACGATAAAACCGTAAAAACTGTCTCGAAAAATACCTCGGACGTATCATGACAATCGTACAAGAAATCTGATAGAATTCTCATCCCGGACGATATGAAAAGAAACAAAAATGAACGATATCGATGAGAGAATATCGACAGCATGAAAAATTCTAACCGACTTCATTCTTTTTCTTTTATAAAATCTTTGACCGCTGTATTTATTACAGCTGCCCTCAAGATAAATGCAATTCTTTCATCGAATAGGAGAACAAAAAGGGTGAAAATGAAAATATCACTTTTTCCCGTGAGAAAAGGGATCGTACCTGACAATACTGCTAAAACAATAAGTTCGTGCACGTTAACGCAGTACAAGAGAATTGTCGTCTACGCATGTACACCATCCTTTTAGCACGTTTTTATCGAAACCATCGAAATTTCTATATCAATTATAAAACAAACTCGTCGACCGAGACTCAACTTGCATCCACACGCACACACGCCACTCACCATACAAAAGTCGCGTAGGAAAATATAAATGAAATTCAACTGTATCTCTCTTTGTTTATCCTGAAATCGTTTTCTCAGACTTTTGGGTTCGAAACAGTCGCGCATTTCTTGCTGGGTTTCTTCGATTTTTTTTTATTCGCGCAATGTGGTTTTGTCTTTTTTTTTGTCTCTTCTTCTCGAACTATTTTTAAATCGGCTATTCGCATCTCCGTTAGTAAAATATAATAATTTCGATTTTCTAGAATAAAATATTATCTTCTCTTCTTATTCATCCACGCGTTTTTGTTTACCTCGTAAAATATACAGGCTCGCATGTCGTTAAAACCTAGATTGCATATATACGTCTTTTTTTTTAGGTTTTTTTTTCTTCTTTCTCCTTTTGTTCCTCCGTGTCTGCGCAACGGATATTAAAAATGACAATTAATTACGCAATGTCACAAGAACAGGGATCCCACTTGTTGGTGCTTAGCACCGAACGTCCGAAAATCACGCGACCTCGTCGAAAATCCCACTCGCATTTACCGAAATATCGAATTTTCTTGTAAACTGACGAAATTACGCGAGTGGGACTTATTATTAGAGAAAAGGCCGTGAAAATATTCTTTCGATCGACGAGGACGCGGGACTTCGTGACCGTTTTGAATTTCGCGCTTAAAGGTTAACTCCTTGCGCGGGAAGTGGAGTACATTTCAAAAACGATACGCATCATTCTCGATCCATTTTCGCTCGCTTAAATTCCTCACTGATTCTTAAATTTTAATTTCCACAAGGGGAGGCGAATTCGCACGTTACAATCGTAGCAAATGGTTTCTCCCTTTCCACGTGGAAATTCCATTAACGCGCGTTCTATCGATTTACCGGAACAGCCGGCATTTTATTCCTGGTCGAAATTCGAAACGCGCCTCAATTCCATGTAAATTCAAAGAAAGAGGAGTACCGGTTACGAAATGTCGATATCTCGCTTGGATTGGATCGTTTTGATCCTCTTTATGTACACTGTTTTTTGTATTTTTCTTCTTGTCTTTCTCTCACGCTCTCACTCCCTGTCCCTTTCTCTCGTCTCGTTCCATTTTTTCAAAATTTGCTCAAGCAACAATAGAACTCTTCACGTTCATCATCCCGGCAATTGTAAAACTGATTATTTACAATTACTGGGCCATTATCTACAAAAGGTTTAATATAACCTTATCCATCTCTCTTCTCAAACACATTTTACTTCCATGCCATTGAAAAATATAAAAAAACGACTGAATCGCCCAAGACACCGACATTTCACGCGAATTCTGCCAGTAGTTACATATTTACAAATCTACAAGCAAATGTGTTCCTCGTCTCTACGTAATCTCTACGTATCATCTACGAATAGGCTAGTCAAAAATCGAAGCGTCAAAAAAGTTCAGAAAGTTCTCCTCGACGAAAACGACGTATTATCTAAAACTGTAACGAGACTTCAGCCTGGAAGTCGATTCTTTGTCTTTATTTTATACTCTTATTCAATATGATCATGAATCTGCCGGAAAAGAAACTTGTTTCTCTCTCCCGGCTGAAAGTCTCGAATGTATGACGACCACTCGTGAACTTTTCAATGGAAAAATACTATGTAATGTACATACATTTATCCGCATACGTAATCAATGATCGGATAGCGAATTATTTTTTACCCTTGCGAATGCTTCATCGTCGATCTGTACACCGGGATGATCGTGGAAAATAATTCTCTTTCGTTCGAGAAACAACAGAGCTCGACTTTGTCGTGTCAGCTCTTGTCTATACTTAATAAAGATATATATATATATATATATATATTTATATGTACGCTATATCCTAATCTGTCTCTCTCTCTAAAACGTTTCAGCATCGTAGAATACAGCCACTATTTACACGAAAAATCACACGCGCCGCAGTATAAGTACTCTCGTTCCCACTTCTTTCTCCTCGACGTGTAAACACTATTAAACGGACACTTCGCGATTATTGTATCTTCAGTTTGTACTAAGATCGTACTTCGCCTTGCTACAAATACACTCACTTGTTGATTTATAAACAACAACGTAAGTTAAAACACTCGATAACACCAATACTATATAAAAAGACGTTGAAATAGTTGGAAAATGAACTACTTCGAAGTGCTGTAAATTTGAATGAAGAACGAACTTCGGAGAATTGAAAGTTTTGGAGATTAACGCAGATGACGCTGTTGTATTCATGGCGATGAAATTTCGCGGGATTTTTCGTCGTGAAATTTGAACAGCGCCATTGCATTTTATGCAACTTTGACGATTGATGACATGTGATTTTGTCCGTTTGGATTATAAGGATATTTTTAATTCTTTAACATCTTTTTATGCCGTGTTTATAAATTGACGAGTGAGTGTACAATATTCGTGGAAAGATAGTGGTACATTAATAAGAATTGCATCCTTTTGAATGAAAAGAAGAATCGTAGGAAAACACACACAACGGCGCATCATTCGTAAGTAATTTAAATGACAATGAAATTACGATCGAAATACGGCGAAAATGAGTTTGATGCCTAGATGTACGGTGGGACGTTATGCCGTTGATCGATCGGAATAACGGAAAAATAAGAAAAGCAATATTATTTTCTACTATTCGTTTAGATTATTTCTATTGCATTATGAGCAGTTGCACTATTATCTTTTCCTCTCTCTCTCTCGCTCTCTCACTCGGATAATCTCATGAAAAATTGATCGCAAAATCGTTCGATTATAATGAAAAGAAGAAAAAAAGAAAAGCAAATTCCCAAGCACGCTTTCAAAGGCAAAAATAATCAAGTAGATACAAGTAGCCAGGCGATTTTTTTCTCTCACCGACAAACAAACGCTGCGAAGAAATATAAAAATTATCTCATAAAAAATGCCTTAATTCTAAACAACTTGCACGGTTTACTAGCGGTCTTGGAAGCCGCGGCTCGGAATTGATGTATCTCAGGACGCGAAACTCTCGTCTCTGTCTCGGAAATCAACGCGTAAAAGTGTAAAATAACTCTTAAAAACGCTCTGTCAATATCAACTTAGAAACAGTAACACGCGCGTAGCCGACAAAGAGATTGCATAGCACCTTGTCTCCTATCACTAACGACCTCATATCTTCAATCGTGAAACAGAAACTCCGGCTTAACGCCGTGAGTATCCAATCACAAAAATCTCTTTTGTAATATTGGAAAATGTATACTAACTCGCATATACTCTTCGATAACGGACCGATAATTACGCACCAATAAGTACGTAGAAGACAGCATGACGAAAGAGTCGACACAAGAAAGCAGATCTTAACCTAAGTACATTTTTAAGTGAACCTTCACGCCAATTACAATACGTTCTTATTAAGCTCAAGGCTAAATTCAAATAATAGAACGAAATTGTCCTATTCATTGTTAAGCTTCGATTATCGTATTTGCAATCGGTTTTCAGGACACACGTTAAATCTCCTTTTTGTGTTATCTCGACAATAGTATTAACATTGTCGTAACAATCAACCCTCAGAACATTTCTCTGTTTATATTTAGATACATACTTAACGTTTATGTACATCATTTTTATATACAATCGATAAACACTTCTGTACCTTCATAGTTTCTTTCGTGTGTTTATAATGCCACTCGGTATACTTATTGCATCTTTCCTGTACATACGTGTGTGTGTGGGTGTGTGTATGTGTCACTGTGTATTTTAATTATCTATCTCCTTCCATTAAAACATAAGCGTGATCAAAGTATTTAATAATTGCAATCTCGTTGTGAGTTTGCAGAATCCTTAAATATTCATGAGTTGCATTTTAATATCAACTCTGTTACACAAGGCACAAGCCTCCTCGAAATCTCTTTAAATTCTCTCCCCAATATCGTAATCTGTTTTCAATTTGTAGATTCAATAATCTACTTTGGAATATTTAGTTTTCTCTCTCGCTGAAAGAAGTCTTTGAAACAATCTCCAAAATATACGTTTTATTATTATGGTATATGAATCAATCACATTACCATAATTATTCAATATCCTTCTGAGATGGTGAAGTGTGCTTTCATTGCACTTATTATATGGTAAAACATTTTTAACTTCAACGTCTCCCTTCGCTGTTCGTATCGTTGCTGATACTTCATTGTAATAGCAAGTATATTTTTTAACGAGCTGTTTCAAGAAATTACATTTAGAAAAATCACGTTCCTCGTTTACGATGTATGTCGATTAAATGACACTTTTCAAAGTCTCATTCTAATCGAATCGATTACAGCAATACACGTAAACAGAGTTAATTCGGCATTAGTGATAATTTTTCAACGTAGTAATAGGAACCAAATAATTTTCAATAGAAATGACTGAAACCTTGAAAATTATTCTAAAAGGCTCAAGAAACTGGAAAATATAGAGTATAACAACCGGTATTAAATTACATAAACGATGTATACACCATAAATGTAGAAACACTGTAGCATGGTTCAGGGTAACGATGTATATAACGATACATCAAGTTTCTTTGCCCAGTGATAATAAACAGAATTAACGATCATAACAACGAGGACAAAAAATGAAGTAAATGGCAACGTTAATAAAAAAAAAACATCTTATCCAATTCAATAATAAATAACGCTTGTGCCTTGTGATATCTTTCAAAATACTTCACGAACCTACTGCTACCACCCTAACTGCGTTAAAATACAAACGCAAAAGTTGGATGTTTTTACGATACATTCAACATTATTCTTTTTCACAATTTTCTCCATATCTTCCTTTGTAATAACTTCGTCTCTCTCGTGTATCGAATACTCCGTGAATTCGTTACATTGAAATCGTACGAGATTTCAATCCAATTTATATTTAAAATCCTCGACAAAGTTGAACTTTGAATATGGTACAGACTTGACCAAAAAAACTGTATTTCGTAATACTTGTAGCTGACCACAATTAAGTAACACCAGTTAACTTAATCGTCAGCTTTAGCTGTTCTCAAACAACCCCAGGTTGCATAGTTAACAGGTACGTTGTGGGGTCGTAGTAACCAGCCAAGTAATATATGTCATTGTTGTCGTAAATTGTTAAATACCGGTGTGGCTCCTTGCCCAGCTTATCCGTGTATTCTTGAAGTGGAAGAACCTCGCATTTGTGAGAAATTGTCTGTACATCGTTTTCGTCCATGTGAGGGGATTCAAAAAGGGCACCCTAAACACATGAAATCATATATTAAAATATTGTCACACGAAAGTATATAATCTAAGACTAATTATGTAAGTAAAGAAAGTAAGAAATATTCTTACCGGATACTTTAGATTCGTTGGGCATCCAACAGTTTCTTCAGGATGATAAAACCATTTAACTTTAACGATCATATTGGAACTTGAGGTTTCCCACATGGATTCAATCCGTCCAATGTAAGGTCTGTCCGGTCTTCCAGTTGAAAGGAAAACCGCACTGTCTCCAATCTGTATAGTTTCGCTTCCTCGCTGTATCGCTCGGAAAAATTGTTTCTTTGCTCTTCCCTTTGCACCCGGTCGTCTGTAACCCTTGCCAGCCCAACCCCATAACTGTCTAGCCGGTAGAAATGCAGCCATCTTACTTCTGCTTTCCACGGATTCCTGTCGTTCGCGTATTTTCGTTTTCTTCTCTGACTTTTTCGGCTTTTCTATTTTCTCTTCTCTAACTGGTTCTTTAACTGGTTCTATAACCACTGCGACTTCTTCTTGCATTGTGGTTTCTTCTTTGGGTTCTACTTCCTCGTCAACTGTAACCGGAACTTCTTTAACTGGCTCTTCCTCGCTCCTTTGGCCGCAGCAACTTTCCCCACTGCTAAGAAACATCCAAAGATTTATGATTCATTTTGAATTGTAATAATAAAATGATAGAAGATCGTAGTAACTTCTTCATATTTTTGAAACTTAAGAATTTGCAAACCTTATATGACTGCCTTCGCTGTGGCTACTATGATGACTATGCTTATGCTTGTGCTTTCGATGTTTCCTGTGTTTGTGTTTCCTGTGCTCGTCGCAACATTTGTGCCTTCTGTGTTTCTTCTTTCCTTCCTGTGCTTCCTGCAATCTCTTCAGCTTATCGCGTCTCCTCTTCTTCATGCGTTTCCTTTCACGATATTCCTCCAAACCCTTGGCATCGATGTCATCCGACTTTGGTCGTTCCAGCGACTTTCCATCGGACGACGAGACGTAAGTGCAAGTCGTAGAGGAAGTTACAGATATCACATTGTTCGTATTCGACGAAGAGGTAGCAACTTGACTTGTGCTCGATGACCGTTTGTCTTCTGTCGATAACGACGTCTGCCTTCGACGTTTGCCGAGTGATAACAACGGATTTGGATCATACTCTGAAATATAACCGATATATTGATCACCATTTAGCATAATTTTCAAGAAACTATTCATATAACAAGTACTAACTCCCGTAAAGAAGAAAAAAACGTACCAACAACAGGATAATCAGGCTGCAAAAGCCTAATATCATCCAAAGCTATTCTACCGCTGTCACCATCATCAAACTCAACACTGACAAACTTCTCGTCAAGTTCTGGATCTGGTTCTGTAGGTTCAACGGAGGTACCTGGATACAAGCATCTATACTGCTGACTCCAATAAGCACAGAGTCTCGTACCAGGTGGCAATTCCTTCGTCGAACTCGGACAAACTTCAACGATCTGTAATGAAAAAGTTGAAAGTCTACGTTCTAACGAGTACACAGAAAGCCTACAATTTCTAAGTCGAACAACGGATTTACCGCGTCTCGTAGAATCTCCTCTCTGGAATGAATGTGCGGTCTATTGCCTCGTTCGCCATCGAGAGTGATGGCGTAAACATCGGGTGCTTGAACCGCGCTGAGTCTACCGGCGTAAAATAATCCACCCATCGCCGTTAAGACCCTCAACTGATCGATAGCTAAGTGTGCCGATGTAAGTTTGCATCTGTTAACGATACTCTCCGTCTTATCAGCCCTTGCAGCTTTAGCGCACTCCTTACACTCAAGTGACTTCCTACGTTTAGATTCTTTCTTCTCGCGGTCACTTGATTTGTGTCGAGTTGGAGACGACGAACTTGACTTTCGTTTCTTCTTTTTTGATTTCTCATGCTTACTTTTTTCCAATTCTTCGTCGACGTTCTCTGGAATCTCGATAGGTATTTCCTGAAACATAAAGAATAGGGAAATGAAGTAAATGTTCAACGTTATATCATATTTTATCTTCAATCATAATGTTACCGGTGTTGGTTCTGGTACAATAGGTTCAGGTGCTTCCGGATTCTCTACAACAACATTCGTTTCTTCATCCTCCCAAGTTTTCACTTTAGCCTCAGCCTTCAATTTCGGTTTAACTTTGCCACCATGTTTTTCCAATTTCACTTCCTGGCTCAATTTTGCTTTCTCTGCGATGATCGAACTGATTACGTTTTTATTGTGCAGCGGTGTCTGCTTTGCAGGCTTGGGCTTCGATTTCGTTGATTTGTAACTTTTTGTTGAGGACTTCAAAGATGATATTCCAGGCTTAAACGGCAACGGTGTGTAACCCGTTTTACCCACGTACTGCTGGAACAAGATCATTTGCTTCATTCTTCGTTCTCATATTTCAGTTAAAGCTATCCAATTTGTAAATTAAGAGACAGACCTTTGTTTGGAGATGCCTGTTCTTCGATGATAGAAGATAACCCACAAGAGAACTTTTACTCTTGGGTTTCTTAGCAACTATAGTTTCCGTGAGATGTCGAGCACTTCCGGAAGTACACATTAACTTCCGTGGTCGACCGACCTTTCGCTTCTTCGAGGCAGAACTTGAACTTGCAATGGTAGGCGCCGGTGATGATGTATCATAACTCAACTAATATTTAGAAAAAAAAAATAATACAACAACCGTTTGAAAATAGTAACAAGTAAAAAGAAGCTTTAGTCAGTGCAAAGAAAAATTCGAAGTATTTTAGAAATAAGAAGAAATTCTCCTTCGGCTTCAATTAAAATTTCGAGTTATAGCTTACCCTTCCAGGACTTTTCTCATCCTCTTCTGGCGGCGTTTTATTCGTAGGTAGAACCGTGATCGGTGATGCGACAGGCGGCACGGGAATTGGAATGCTTGGTATACTATCCAACAGTTTAATGTGACTTCTTGGTTCACCTAGTTTTACTAAGTTCACGTTACACCTTGGCATAGCAAGGACTGCTGAGGTCAATGGCGGTGGAGCTCCGTCCGGTGATTGTGGTGGCGATTTATGCGGTGAAGATATCGGTTCTAACATCGGAGGGGATGAAAGTGGTCCATGTTCGGAACTGTGAACAAACAAATCATTCAATTGTCTTAAAAAACACAAACTAAAGTTTGAAAGACCATTTCGGGTGTAGAATTAAAACTATCGAGAATTACACTTAACACTTACAATTAGCCGACCAAATGAGGAGATCTCGTTTAAAAAAAAAACAGTTGATGACCGACCGGGGAGATCTCCCATTTTTACCTTACGAATTCGCCTTACAGTGCACTTTGTATTTTTTCAGTGGTCGGCTAAGTGGTAACATCATATCATAGAAGATAAAAATTCAATTTACAAATATTTCTAACAAATAATATAACTTTCACGGGTATTTTTGTTAAATAACTTAATGAAAGAAAAATTCGAAATTTACCTAGATGAATGACTCTTCTTTCTCGGTCTCCCTGGACTCTTCTTTTCGTCCTTTTTCGGAGTAAGTTTAGAGAGTTCTCTCTGCTTCTCTTTATACTGCCGCTGAATATCAGCTAACCTGACCCTCATATCGAGCTCCATAGCATCCATGTTTGGCCAGTCATTTTCATTCTCCATGTGTCCCTTCCTTGAAACGATTTTCTTCCCATCTGTTTTAGCCTGTTGATTCTGATAGTCGATCACATCACCATACTCCCCAGAAGATAATCTTCTCGTCATATCTCCTTCAATATCCTCCACCATTGATCTTTCGTCGGAATATTTCTGATCGTACATTTCGGCGTCAGAATCCGTGAGATTCTCTTCAACAGACACAACCTTATCGTGTGTGCCGTTCATATAAAATTGGTCATACTGTCGACCATATTGTTCAAAAACTTCATTTCTCTCGTAATCTGAATTCTTAAAGTTAACACCCTCATCCACTGTCTGATCGATATAACGGCCACTTCTGCCAGCATCAACAGGATCATCTTTCAACGGTACAATTTCCTTATTTTCCACGACGTCCTCTTCGTTCCTTTCAGTGAGGCTGACATCCCTCCTTTTCTCCTTCACTCTAAAAACCATCTCCTCTTGTAGTCTCGCCCCGTATTTCCTGCTCTTACCACTTTTTTCGTAATAATGCAAAGACTTGTACTTGGACTCATCGTCCTCAGAACCGTCAGCCTTGAACCTCTTTGAATTTTCATAATCCTCGGCATCCGCCTCGGTGTATTTCCTTTTATCCGTTACTTTTCCCTCATTCTCAAGAAGACTCATTCTGCCCAAGTTGAGCAACAGTCGTCCAGCGTTCGATATTTCCTCGGAACTTTCGAGATTCAACTTCCTCGGCACCTTGTCACCCACTTCTTCCATGAACCTTTGTTCCGCAAGGGCACACAGCAAACCAAGTGGACTATCCACATTATTATTATTACTTTCACCCTGCGGTGAGATCAGTTTCCCTCGAATCGGAGATTTCTCTGAATCCGTTGCAGAGCCATTTGGAGTTTCCGGTTTCAAATGTTCCAACTGCTCGATACTATTCGAGAGTAATTCAAGTCCACTTAAATCAACCGCTGGTTTTTGCTTCGAATTAATTCCACTCTTCGATTTGGTGCTCTGATTGTCCGACGTTGAAGTCGTTAAAGAATAATTCGAAGATTCTTCTTCAGCTTCCGATCTTCGATGTTTCTTTGCAATAATGTCTTCAGAGTCCGAGTACTTGGCTTCTTTCGCCTTTTCCTCGCATGCTACGGGAGATGAGATCTTCTCTTTCTTTATAACTGGTTCTTTGTCCTCAATTAGAGTTATGTTATTGTTATTACTCCTGGTATCGTTGTTATTGTCGTTCAAGTATTCTCTGGACATGGTGTGCTTGTTTGGCAACGACGAATCGTTCTCCACCGCATTGGAGAACGCACCACATTGATCCTGCGAGGACATTTGCGTGGATCTTGCTGCCTCGGAGGAAGCTTCCGATTCCTGATGATTCGTAGTCTCATATTTTTCTGCGAGTTGTGCGTTTTCACACAACCTCAATATATGCTTCTTCAAACCGTTCTCCAATTTTCTTGGCATAGTTTCGGAGTGTCTTCTTGAGCGTAGATTCTCCGCGTTCTTATCCTTCGACTCTTCGATCTTCTGATTCGGTACGGTAGCTTCTTGAAGAGCAGCTGCTGCATTCTTCTTTAGTTTTTCCACGACGTTTTCGATACCGGGATGAGATCTTTCAACAGAGTGTCTTTTCACGGCATCTTGACACTTGGACTTCTCCGTTGTAGATGTTGCTTCGCACTTGTAAGTGCAATCCTCGTAAGCGCTTTCTTCGGCTTCCTGTTTGATTACTATTTGCTCGACTTCCTGATCGTCGCAATCAATATTCGGCATGTCGAAAGATTTCACCGTAATTTGCGGCCGATTTGTCGCAGTTGGTTGAGGAGATTGCAAACGATCCTCACGATTTTTTACACAGCTTTCGCAATTGGAATCGACGACGGTTTTTGACTCACTGGGTTCCTCGACGATCGAACTTTGAACTTCACAGATTGATTGCTCCGTGGTTGTGGAGTTTCCTTGTCGATGAACTTCCGGAATCTTTAATTCTTCGGTTAGCTTTACAGATTCCGTCTGGAACAATTTTATTATACATTTATGCAGTGGAACGTTGAATATATGATTCGAATTCCGATTCATTTTTAATTGAAGTAAGAGCAAGATTGAAACTACTAGTAAACGAATAAAAATTTAATAGAAGTAGATTGATGCAAAGAACTTTGTATTATTAATACATTGCGTACGTGGCAAATTGCCGTTGTGGCAAAAGCGTTCTTGGTACTTTACTAAGGAAACGTAACTTTGAATATTCGTATGACAAATACTTAGCGAAAAGATGTATATTGAATTTCCAAAAAAGTACAAGATAATCGGATATATCACTAGAACTGCCAAATCAGTCAAAATGACTGGTACACAATTTTTTCAAAAAATTCTCCAAGTTTATATAAGAGTTATACAATAAATATTCTACGTCTATATCAATAAACATAAATAATCTACGTCTATATCAATAAACAATCGATCAAATTTTCCGCCGCTTGCTCGCCCCTTTTTCAAAGTACTTATTTAATTTATTAAAATATATTAGATTTGAGGCCGGTAGTTCTAGTGATATAAAATATACCAAATCTCTGGAGCGCTTAAAAATCTGCGGGCACATTGAAACAGCACAGTGCCGTTTCGCAATATGTTAAGAGAAAATAAATAGTTTGCTATTTTTCAATTTAAATAAGAAATGTTATCACTAGCGTGACAGAATGAAATAAATGACCATCCAAAACTTTACCTCTATCTTCTCTGCGACCTTCTTCTCTCCCTGTTTCTCCACTTCTCCCCCAGGACATTCCGTGGAATAATGTCTCTTACGATCACGATGCTCCAACGAGTGGTCTCTCCTCCTTCCAAAGAACTCGAGATTCTCATGAAAACTATCACAATTCTCCTCCGTAATCTCGATGATCCTCGGTCCGCTCCTAATATCCCTGCACGATATCCTATCATCCGCGAACGGATCATCATCATCCTCTTCAAAATGTCCACCAGCTCTCTCGTCATGTTCTCTGTCAAGTTGTCGACTGACAACGTGCTCGATCGTCCTATCTATCGACGTGACACTTCTGCACTCCTTCGTGATCGCATACTTTGGACAATCCGCCATATTAATGATCGTATTCTCCGCCTTATCAACTTTTCCAACGATACTACAAACGGCAGGATTAACTGTGGTCGTCGTAGTAGTTATTCGGACAACGTTGCAAACTTTTTCCGGCGATGCTGTGACGATTTCGAAATTTGTTAGATTCGTAAGATTTGTCAGATTTGTGGTGGTAGTCGTCGTCGTTAGGTTTGCTCCGTTTGAGCTCTGAAGCTGGCAAGGACTCAGATTTTGCTCCTGTTTGACGCAAGCCTCGGCAATCGGTGCTTCCTGATCTTCGAGCTCTGGTGCGTCCGTTTGGTTCGATGCATCTTGAACGCCGATTATCGGCGTCACTTCCGGCGGTTCGATCGCATGGATCGTCGTTACCTCCGGCGGAGGGGTCAGACATGAAACCGGTGAAGTCGCCTTCGAAAGAAACGAATTTCGCTGCTACGGGCAGGATTTTCGAGGATCAAATATAGGTAAGTTAGCTGATGTTGAATTTTTTATGGAGTTAAATGAAATTGATTGCGATGAGGATGATGATGGGGATGTCTGTCATGTTGGTTTCATATTCAATCCTTCGTTAAGAATTCTGAGTTGAGAGATTCTGAGTCATACGCGACATAAAGCTAACGAAAATGTTACTTTGTTTTGGGACGATAAAGTGAAATAGGAAATAAAATTGATTGTTACTCTGTGAAAGTAAATAAAAAATAATATCTACAACAGTGACACCGGACTTATCATAAAATAGATACGAAGAATCAAAGATGATTCGCAGCCGCTATGTGAATCAAAGAAAAGAAATGTTTCATCGCTTTTTTACTTGGCGTCGGAACTTCTAACTTTTATTTTGAATTTTCCTCCAATGTACCGAATTCGATAAAGTTTGTATTATATAAAAAAAACTCAAAACTATGTAAAAAGTTTGCCAATGGGAACCGCAACAGCCATGCTATCGAAGAAAATCCATGTCGAGGGAGATTGAAAAAGGAAGTGGCAACGAGGCTGGAAAGTAAGACGATTTTAAAAAAAGAAGCTGGTAAAGGCGATAAAAAAGAGAATCCAGTGGGAGATGGAGCGAAAAAAGGAAGGAATCGAAACGAAAGAAGACAGAGGTGAGAAAAAAAGCATGCTGAAGAAAGAGAGTGGAGATTCAACGTCGACACGGATATTGCGGAACTCGACGGCCGGCAATATCTATGCAGATAGAGATGCAAATCGGTTTGCGCATGATTAATACTATGTGCCACAACGTTTCCACATTATGCGAATGGCTGGACCGCGCCCTGAGCTTGGCATAATTACTATCGTTTCTCCTCTTCGTTCGCGCTGCTCGCCTTTCTATCGAACGGCACGAGAATGGACTTGAAGAGATCGGCGATAATATAATCGATATCTTGAAGTCGTCGACGATGGAACGAAAGAAGGAAGAAAGAAAGGTAAAGCTAGCAAAGTACATGATGGCCTACGGTGTTACAGGGGTAAATATTTAAGGGAGTGTGCCACCCGCACCAACTATCCCCACCATACCGTTCGTGGAAACCTGAAGCTTGGCTGACAGCAACCGAAAATAAAATACTTCTTTCATTGATCACATGATGACGTAATCGTCTGCGGCTTTAGAAAATGACATGCAAACGAAACATTTCTGTATTCGTTAGATGAATCAGAAGAAACCACTTGCCACGGGTCATCATGTTTTCCAGTTTGGAAAGAACTAACACGTTCAGATTGTACCAGGATTGCAAATTTTTTGGGGCCGGAATATGGGGTGCGTGCAAAATCCGCAGTCATACTAGCCACCAAGTGATTATCAAACTGTATATTAACCCTTTGCACTCCTATGTCGAGCTACACACGACACAGCTTTCTATGACACTTAATGTGTCATATACTAATAATCGACTTTTCGAAATCAACAATAATTTTGCATTTTAACAGGAATACACCGCAGTATCTACAATTGTTCCTAGTATTAAATAAAAACGAATATCAACAGTAGACAATTTCCGAGATTATATTTGCTTATCTGACAAAAAGTTATTAAATTAACTCGGAGCGCAAAGGGTTAAAGCTCACAAAAATTCTGATGGCGCGGTATGAAGCATAGTAAGGGGAGAATGTCGCTCGCACCTCCTATCCCCACCATATCATTCCTGGAAACCTGAAGCTTGGCTAATAACAACCCAAAATAAAATACTTCTTTCATTACTCTCATTATAACGTAACGAATATACGGCTTTTTCGACTAGTCGCGCGTTAGAAAATGACATGCAAACGAGAAATGTCTCTGTTAGATGAATCAGAAGAAACAACTTGCCACAGGCCATCACGTTGTCCAGCTTTGAAGGAGCTAACGCGTTTAAAATGGGATTTCAAATGTTTCTGGGTGGAAATAGGCGGTGCGTGCGAGATCCCCAGTCACGCTAGTCATCAAGTGATTGTCGCACTATATATTAACCCTTTCGGTACGAGCGCCGGATATATCCGGCATCCATCTGATGAACTGTGTGGCCGAGCGCCGGATATATCCGGCATCCATCTAATGACCTGTGTGGCCGAGCGCCGGATATATCCGGCGCTTGTACCAAAAAGGTTAATATTAAAACTGTAAACGCCACTTATTAGAAGGAACAGTGTTTTATCAAACCCTTAGCCTACTATTTCTCTTGTGAGCGAATATGTAATAACGTCACATTACATGTTATTGTAGAACAAGGGGTTAAGCACAGTTCTTATTTAACCGTTAGGAAAATCTTTATACAAAAGGGGTCTGACCACGTGCTGTATGCGCATTTTCGGCGCGGCATCTCGTACAGCGGGAGTGTCACGGCGGAAAGAGCGTTCGTACCGAAAGGGTTAAAGCTCACAAAAATTCTGATAGCGCGGTGTGAGGCATAGTAAGGGGAGAATGTCGCTCGCGCCCCCATCGCCACCATATCATTCCTGGAAACCTGAAGCTTGGGTAATAGCAACCCAAAATAAAATACTTCTTTCATTCCTCTCATTATAACGTAACGAATATGCAGCTTTTTCGACTAGTCGCGCGTTAGAAAATGACATGCAAACGAGAAATGTCTCTGTTAGATGAATCAGAAGAAACAACTTGCCACAGGCCATCACGTTGTCCAGCTTTGAAGGAGCTAACGCGTTTAAAAGGGGATTTCAAATATTTCTGGGTGGAAATAGGCGGTGCGTTCGAGATCCGCAGTCACACTAGTCATCAAGTGATTGTCGCACTATATATTAAAGCTCACAAAAATTCTGATAGCGCGGTATTAAGCATAGTAAGGGGAGAATATCGCTCGCACCCCCTATCTCCGCTATATCATTCCTGGAAACCCGAAGCTTGACTAATAGCAACCCAAAATAAAATACTTCTTTCATTCCTCTCATTATAACGTAACGAATATGCAGCTTTTTCGACTAGTCGCGCGTTAGAAAATGACATGCAAACGAGAAATGTCTCTGTTAGATGAATCAGAAGAAACAACTTGCCACAGGCCATCACGTTGTCCAGCTTTGAAGGAGCTAACGCGTTTAAAATGGGATTTCAAATGTTTCTGGGTGGAAATAGGCGGTGCGTGCGAGATCCCCAGTCACACTAGCCATCAAGTGATTGTCGCACTATATATTAAAGCTCACAAAAATTCTGATAGCGCGGTATGAAGCATAGTAAGGGGAGAATGTCGCTCGCACCCCCTATCTCCGCTATATCGTTCCTGGAAACCCGAAGCTTGACTAATAACCGAAAATAAAACACTTCTTTCGTTGCTCACATGACAGTCCCGCGTTAGAATTGAAAATGACGTGGGAATGACAGATGTTTCTATCTGTCAGG
The DNA here is from genome assembly GCA_910591515.1 of Cerceris rybyensis. Taxonomy (NCBI): domain Eukaryota; kingdom Metazoa; phylum Arthropoda; class Insecta; order Hymenoptera; family Crabronidae; genus Cerceris; species Cerceris rybyensis. The sequence continues at coordinate 17,779,828 of OU342790.1, forward strand.
CGAATTAGAAGAAAACTGTTGCCAGTGGACAACATGATATGCACTTACTTGCGATCTGCAATGCGTTGGTTCGGCCTGACTGATCTGCACGAGCGCGGGTGCATGGGGGTAATAGTGCAGTGTGGTCACCAGGGGTGCATCCGGCACGAGGGCACCGGTCATCGATGTCACGGTCTGCAAAGCCTTCGTTGATTCTGTCGACGCTATGGGATTGAGGATTTCGATGTTATCTAGGGAATCGTTCCCGTCAGGATTCGTTAAACACGCTTCACGATGAATTCTGTTTGTTCTCGTTACGGTGGGTTTCACCTCATTTGGATTCGAGCTAATAGATCTATTTTATTCACTCTCGAACGAGTAATTGGCAAATGTCAATGGGCGATGATCAATTTTGATATCTACCATATTAATAATGGATCTTTTGGAAATGTGATATAAATGTGAAATATAAATATATGATCTATTCCTGTACATACCTTTTTTACGAGGTGTATTAATTTCTCTAACAAGATAAGTTTCAGTGTTATTTCAAAGAAGAAAAATATCTGACCCAATATTTATGAAAAATGAAAGTAAAAGTGAAACGATCGGTTAATGTCTTGATCACATTAAAACAGAAGATTTTAATATAAAAACCGAATTTCTTGGAGAAGAGATTACAGAGTGTATAGTTGTGAAAGAAAGAATTTCGAAGAATGCCGGTACTCACTAATAATAGTTGTCGGGCTATTACCACAGTCAGCTTCTATCTTTACAATTGGCAAAGTGCTTTGCTGTTTTCTTTTGCTCTCGGTAAGGACCAGCCTTGCACCCCCGATGTCACTTAGAAGTTGAAGAGACGGCGGTGGTGGTGGCGGTGGAAGTAGAAGCGGAGGTGGCGCGACACTTCCATTATTATGACTTGAATAATTTGGCCAAACTACGGCCTGCTGCATTTGCTCTGCCGACAGAAAATTGCAGTTTCTTTGTTAAGCTTCACGCGCATAATTATCCTGCCCCACATACTCTCGAGTACTGCTAAATTTACTACGTAACATCGGTTTAATACCGCTTTATCATCCAAAACGATCATCTCTTAAGTTTCTTTGTGTCTCTGGCAAAAACTCTCCCTCTTACTTTTTCTTTCGTATCTAGCAATTAACGTCTTAAACGTACCTGCTGCGTGAATAAGAAGGAGATGTCCAGTTGTTGGATCCCTGACCAATTGCAAACCACCTTGAAGACCGACACCCATTTGTGGGAAGCCAACTGGCTCCATGGGCATTGCTAAAAGACATATTTAAAAAATTACATTAGTATTAAGATGTATATCTCACTAATTTCTACCCTTCTTCACATTTCATAATTTCCATCCATATTGTCATTCAGGTCGGGTATACAGGTGATATAATATAAATAGTTTATTTTAGCCTCCCGGCCACAAAACGGACTTGGTTTACATTTTTGTTTTTATTTCCATTCACACTTACACTTTCATTCATACCTATTCTCTCACACCTCTTCCACACTCTGACTCTTATATTCTAATATCTTCGTCTCTTTGGCCTAATTTCTTATCATTTACTCTATTGCACTATTCTGTTCCTTTCTCCCTTCACTTCTTTCTCTACCTTTCTGCCCTCTTACCTTATTGCTTTTACTACCGACCTATCCTTCTCGCTCCCTTTCTTTTTTCTTCTTAACTACTTTCCTTATCCACTCTACTGTCCTCTCGCACCCTTCCTCACTAACTACGTCTGCTATGTTGATACCCCTTTCCAGTTCCCTACACTCCCTTACAAAATGTTCTATATTTCCAAATTTGTCCTCACAAAATTCGCACTGCCTTGGTCCCTCTTCTTCCCAATATCGGTTGCATCTTTCCAGCTATACAGGTAATAATATTTTCATTGAAATCAATAAAACAACCATGGAATGTAAGTTAACTTCAATACAACGTCGAGGTAGGAGGAAATGAAGACTGCAAATAGTAGCCATATTGAACTGGCTCCAAAATAAACTTAAACCCCATCGACCCTTCTGGTATATTCCTCTGGTACCAAACTCAAACTATCCAGGCACCGATCTAATTACGGGAAGTTAAGATTCAAACTAACTTGATCCAATTAACTCGAATGTAATTAATTAATAGTCTACGATTTCAACCCCCGATTTTTCCTTTAAGACGATAATATCTTGGTCACGTAGAAGACGATTGAATCTGAAAATCAAGGGTGAAAGGACACAAAAAGTACATGAATTTCAATGCAAAGGATCATGAATGATTTAGACATTGCGAAAATGTTGGAGCAGAGCGAATATAGATCCTCGTTATTCGGATAAATGTCACTCGGTCAACCCGGTGGAGGTCGGTCAACGTTGTACCGCGGGGAGAAGGACGAGGGACGAAATTCGCTAGAGAAACGTACAAAATATCTACCTCGCAAAATGCATTTCACAAAACCACATCGAAATCCATGATCAAAACTACGCTACTTTCCTACTTTGATGTCGATGCATATGATTGGATCGATAATCGAGCACTTTCTTTTAAAAACGATGACGCGAATTCGACCGTATCGGTCGATCGTAATTGTGTCACTGAATATTCCGGAATAATTCATGAAATTTGAGGTCACCGCGCTTCAACCATTTCAATTCGGACGACGTATGTAAACCATTGTGTAGGTCATTATCGATATGCACGAAATTATCGACACCCTTGAAGCCTCAAAAACTCTCGAGAATTCGACTGCACCGATGATGAATTTCATTTTCTATATTTATTAATTCCACGCGTGATCAAACCTAAAGAGAAAAATTCTGTACAAACGTAACGCATCCCTGTAATTACAATATCATTTAACCCTTTTGGTGCCAGATGACGATATATCGTCGTTAGCACTATTGCTAAAACTGGGCGTCAAAGGGTTATTATTCAGATTTCAATACAATAACAGTAATTTTATAACAAATAATTATAAATACACAGTTTATGCTCTATATTGCGCGTTCTATATCAAACTATGGCCAAATGACAATTCTTTGTATTTGCAACTACATTTGTCACTGAGTCAATCAATTGTTTCAGTCCGCACTAAAAGAGTTAACACTAAAACTACCGGCGTTATATCTACTAAAATTTATTGAACAAGCACTTCGAAAAAAGATAAATCAAGAAGTGAAAGGATTAGTTAATTAACTAATTTAGGCTTTATATGGTAGAAGTAGAATTTTTACTTCACGGTTCCCCTATCAATTTAGGTAGTTTTTTGAAAAAATTGCGAAGCGGTCATTATGACCGCATTGGTAGGTTTAGTGTTAAAATTATTCATTGTACTCTCAAACAGTTTTGAATTAACATTACATACAATTGCTTTTATACAAGCTGCTGGTCCATGATCATAGAAAGACATTTAAAAAATTTACCATAATGACATTCATTTGGCTATGACCTTTGGGAAGCTTTTAAAAAAATTAGCATCCTCGTAGGAAAGCCCGCGAATAATTCATGTACATCTACGTCCACGGAAGCGTCCCGCAAATTATTGATAATCAATCAACGGGCTCCACGAAACTCGGGACACCTGAGATGCCTTGCTTCGTTCCGATATAATGATCACCTTCGTCCAGCAATAATAATAGACCAAATATACATCTACATAGGCCACTTGTGCCATCAACGATGTAACGTTTTAACCGTGCAAATTTTCGCTCCTCGATTCAATTGACACGGGTATTAATTGTCCCTAAGTGACTGCTTGTTTCATTGATACATTAACCGTGGCAAAGGAAATGTAATTAATTATACATTTCTGGTAAAGATATATATATATTATTCGAATATCAATTGAATCTATCGTTCGATAATTTTGTTGCGGAAATCGAGCGCGTTATAATAATTTACGAAGTCATTAAAAAGTCATATTTGTTATTCCGAGGGCTCTGTTGCGTTTGTATGGATAAAATTAATGGGAACGATTTTTGCGAAAATATTTTTCGTACAACATAAAGCTAACGTATTGAATGTAAACTGGCGTTGCATACATCGAATGAAAGATTTGCCTGGATTAACTAAATGGCGGTCACAGGTTTGGGAATAAATATCCGATTATTCGAATGATTTATTCCACCACACAATCCGCCACAGATTTAACCGGGGGAAAAAATACTGTTTCTAGTAATGCTACTAACACGATGCTCCTGAACGTGATTTCAGTGCTTACATCGGAAATTTTTCGTGCTTGCGCTTTGAAAATATTGATATATTTATGCTAACTTTCTCCGTTTAGATAATTAAAGAATTTTTCTTCCAACGAATTAATATTTATTTCGGAAGCATCGCATTTAAACGAAGTTATGAACGACGAGATTTCTGTTCTGACTGACAACAATCAACGAGAGTTCTCACTTCCAAAAACGACAAACAAAGAACCATGGATTTCAAAAGGTTCAAAGACAATCGGACTTCCTGCCACGTTTTCAGTCGAGAAAACGTCAACGAATGGCCATCGAAGCGCGAACTTAAATGCAAAAAGCGTCGTATATTAAATATACGAGAGAAGAGGGGAAAAGTTCTCATACTATCGAGTTTCAAACTCGATATTTTTTTTCAAAAATTTCTCCGCCCTACACAATAATAAAAATCAAAAGAAACATATCTTCAACGTTTTGCCCTATTCCTACGCCCCGTACACAAAACACTAAATTCCCATTTGCAAAAAGTTCACGACTTTTCCTGCAGCATCAATTTACAAAAAAAAAGAATAAAAAAAAACAGTTCTCCACCTCAAATACATATTGCAATATCTCCCCCGTGCAAAATTCATTCCACGTTGCATCAATAACACACACACACCCTATGCAAAAACTTTTTTCCAAATTTTGCAACCTCGATCCAAATACCCAAAAACCTGCTTATCATCACCCCACAATATAAATCAATGTCACCAATCATCCTCTCACATATATCATCTATTCTCAAGATAAATCTACCATCAAAACCTCCATTAGCCTCATCTCAAAAAAGTAACAAAAACATCAACATCGCAAACCGATATTCCCGCAACACGATGAATGCAATTTCAAGGATCGCCTCGTCTACGGGCAGCCATCGGAGCGCGATCATATATGCAAAAAGCACGGTTAAAAATGCGAAAAGCAAATAGAGAGAAAAGTTTCTCACCTGCAGCTGCAGCTGCAGCGGCCGCGGCCGCCGCGGGGTACTGCCATAACGTGGGCGGCCATGCGGTGGTGGCCGCGGCCGTTGCGGCGGTGGCCGCGCTCGCCGCGGCGCCGATGCTGCCCAGAGTGGAATTCAAGCTGGAATTCAGGCTGGAATTCAGGCTCGAACCAAGGGCCGCGTTCAACGAGGGCGCCAGAGCTCCCGAGGGAATGGCGAGGTGGGCCGGACGATCCTCCCCTCCAGGGCCTCCACAGTGGACGAGGGTTGCACCGCCTACCGCCATGGCCGTGCTAGAACCTAACATCAGGCCCAATTCATGCATATTACTCTCGTTTCATGACTGTTGTACTTTTCAATTTTAAGTGTTATAGTCATTTTGTCTGGAACCTATTGTTTCAGATGGGTTTTAAAGCATTGAGGATATGATCTATAGTGCGACAATCACTTGATGGCTAGTTGGACGGGGGATCCGCCCACTTTGCTTATTCCCGCCCCGAAATACTTAAAATTCTCGTTCAATTTGAACGTAGTTCTTTTAAAGGTGGAACAGCAGATGATAGCCTGTGGCAAGTGTTTGGTTCTGATTCGTTTGACGGATAGAGACATTTTTCGTTCGTAGGTTATTTTCGATTTTAACGCGCGACTAGCTGAAGAAAGGGACAATTGTTATGTCATTGTGTGGAGGACGGAATAGGTGTTTTATTTTCAATTGCCATTGGCCGAGCTTCAGGTTTCCAGGAACGATATGGTGGGGATAGGCGGTGCGAGGGCAGTCTCCCCTTACCGCCTACTTCAAGCCAAGTGACTTCATTGCGTTGGCGACTTAAAACCCTGTGCAATACCACGGGCCATCATGTCCTGTGCCAGCTTTAGCAAATAGCGCGTTAGAATTGAAAATAGCCTACGTATAATAAGTGGATGCAGGTTCTTTATCGCCTGACGAATTAGACCCGCATTCATTTTCTTAGCCATCACGTGGTTGTCGGACAGTACATACTGAGTATCGAATAGGATGTATTGCCTAGAGGCGTTGAGGAATGATGTGAACTTAGGCCCAGTGAGTTCAAGGTCGGACATTTATAGGTCCTTACATTCCGTAAGTCGACTGTACTTTTTGATAGTCTTCCGCCTGATTTCATTGAGTATTTAATAATTAACACTTTGAGGGTCTATTGGTAACTGTGAAGTTGAAACTATTGTTGCAGAGTCGAATTGAGATGGTTTAGTGAAGTTTGAAAGAAAAAAAAGTACCTACGTGTCGAAGCTTAAATTATAATTTCAAATTGGGAAACGGATTGTAGTAGCGGTATTAGGACTAATTATAAATTAGATGTGTAATGCATGTTCGTAAAGAGAATAACTCTATCAAGTACATATATACTGGATATATGTAATGATCATAATTTTCACTTACGAACAATAGCCAAAAACTAGCCTTGAAAATGAAACTACTGATCGTAAGGAAAAATAAAAATCTTCGACAATTGTCATAATTACCAGTACATTTAAACTACTACATTAGTAATCTGAATTCTAAGAGAGATTGTTATTCAGATGCATTATTTAATTTGCGCTATAGAAACGGAGATAGCTTTAAACAGCACGTAAAGTATTTAACAGGTTATAAGTGGTCTGATGTCGAATAGAAAATTGATAATTTTACTAAGATTAAACAAATGAATGTGGAATGATCGATTAAACATGTATGACATCCTGTGTGATACCATGTAGTATTCACTACATTCGAGATATGTATTTGCCACTTTAATTTGAACTTCGATAGCAGGACCAAAATCTAAGAGCGACGTGGGATGGTCGCACGCCACAATCTGCTTTACTTCCGCCAGACTCTTCGCTTTATTCAACATCCAGGAACTTTTCTCCCCGAAATACGTTTACTGGTGAACATTGGATTCGACTTGCCGAACTACAAGAAGAAAAAGGATAAAAATTCGTCCATGCGCGTTGAAAAAGTTGAGTTACGGCGGCCAAGGAATCTATAAATTGTCTATAATGACACGGTTTATTTCTTGGATATTAACGAAAAAGATAAATGATTAGATAAATTATAACGGACATGCACTCCGAAATTGACGAGAGATTTTTCAAACTCATTTACAGCATCGCAGATACAACACTGATAAGACAGTTTTTATTAAATCTTTTTATATTAAGTGCAATTGCAAACGACTATCGTAAAACGCTTTTTCGAAAATTACGACTTTAAGTAACTGTCTATCGCAGAGTAAAGATTGCACGTTAAAACGATCGCTCCACGGTGAAAATTCCACCGACATTAATCATACCGAGTCCTTATTGCAAATGACATTTCGTACAGCCTTATTTTCATTGTAGATGAATAATAATACCTGCCCTATTTGTAACTTGTATTTGCCATTTAATTCGCACCGCAATTTATGCACTGTTTTAAACGGAAACGAACAACAGCAATTATTTAACGAATATCCAGGAACAGTTTGCTCCTTTTGTCAAACCCACTTTCGTCTCTATCCGTCCATCGAGTTACCAATTTTATCTGGATCGTAACAATGGAATAGTACACTAAGGGTACACAACAATGGAATGGTATGCCGAGGATACTATTTCGGTATTGTGCGACAGGGAACAACTGACGGCTGTAACGAAGACTCCTGTCTTCCTGGTTCAAACGGAGTATACTCATCCAGATTCAGATATCTTCGTCTATCTTTACGAGTTGATTCGCATTCAGGTACGGCAAATCGCACAGGGACTATCGTTGTTCCATTAAAACGTCACATTTTCGAAAATGTCTTTATCATTCTCGATTCTCGAAATCGTAATGACGCAGTTTTAGATACAGTTCTCCAAAGAAACTTATTAACACGTTGAACGCCATCGGTATTCGCGCTAGTTTTATTATTTCTACTGAAGTGAAACTTTTTCTATTACATTCACATCTTTATAAAGCAGAAATTTTAAAGATACAGATAGATTGATATTCGATAGACTTTTATCTTTTTAACTTCAATGTTTATATATTCAGTATGTCTGATAATTCATAAATATTTCAATTTAAACATTACTTGAAATTTCATTGAATTGAATAGCGCCGGTCATCGGTGACCCCATGGCAGTCAACGTGGAGACTTCTAAAGCCTAGCTAGATATTTTTTTAATTAATATAAGAAAGCATCTTCAAATATCTCTGTTTTGAACTACCTCCCTGTACTTGTATTTTTTCTGGCTTAACTTCTATGGCCATTTTCCGTAGAACCTACTGCTTTAAATGGGATCATCACGTAAGAAAAACTTTCTAAAGGTGATGCGGAATTTTAACTGGGTCTTATTGATTTTGAAGTCGAGCTTTTACCACCATGCCTATCATTATCCCTTACCCGAACTTCTTTGATGTACTTCAGCTAACTAAGGTAATTTCGAGTCAGAAACACATAAAGATGTCTTACTCGAATATTGCATGTAAAGGAACTTGAAATATTAAAATCCCGATTTTACAAACTTAACACAATGTTTCATTAACACGTTAAGCATCACACGGGTACCTAGGGGCCGGTCCTTGATTTTTCCTTGATGTCTATGCTAATCAATGAAAACCAACGATTAGTTTTTTACTTAGGCTACTTACAATCAGTCGCTCCTGACCAAACCATAATTAATGATTTTAAGTAAGAAGTACAAATTCTATCAAAAATTAGTGTTGTTTCTATTAAAACAGATAGAAACATACATTTTCTAAAAAAGGGCCTAAAATTGTAGCGGCGGTCTCTAGGAACGGGAGTTTAACGTAAACAGTCGCGCCTGACCAATCCATAATTAATGATTTTAAGTAAGAAGTACAAATTCTATCAAAAATTAGTGTTGTTTCTATTAAAACAGATAGAAACATACCTTTTCTAAAAAAGGGCCTAAAATTGTAGCGGCGGTCTCTAGGAACGGGAGTTTAACGTAATCAGTCGCGCCTGACCAATCCATAATTAATGATTTTAAGTAAGAAGTACAAATTCTATCAAAAATTAGTGTTGTTTCTATTAAAACAGATAGAAACATACCTTTTCTAACAAAAGGGCCTAAAATTGTAGCGGCGGTGTCTAGGAACGGGAGTTTAACGTAATCAGTCGCGCCTGACCAATCCATAATTAATGATTTTAAGTAAGAAGTACAAATTCTATCAAAAATGAGTGTTGTTTCTATTAAAACTGATAGAAACATACATTTTCTAAAAAAGGGCCTAAAATTGTAGCGGCGGTCTCTAGGAGCGAGAGTTTAACGTGTTAAAAATATCAAATAAAAGGTGATAACTAGGCATTCCTCCAATTTAGCCTTTATTAAAAATTCTATTAATTCAAATTCAACTACGATGCATTACCCTCGAAATCATCCTTATAGATGTTTACTCGAAAAAATACACTTGGAAAACCTTGGAATGATTGAGCCAACGTGAAAATCCTTCAGACCCATTCACACGAGACAGCGTCAATTTTTGGTGCATTTTATCCCGATTCCTCGCAGAAATCCGTCCGCACCCAGCACATTTCGCATTCCGCGAATGAGAATGCCTCGATGTACGACGGGGGAGCCGTAATTCAAGTGAAAAATTATCGAACGTCCGGAGAACTCGGTTGAAAAGCTCTCATCCGGCGAGCTCGCTCGGCCCACATTCTCCATTTAGCGATCCGTAACGCGAATCGCTCGTACGAAAAAGTATCGGAGTTTCAATCGCAATTGATACTGCTCGATAGCGAGACCGAATAATCATGGGAGAAATATCAGCCGAGAATAATTACAATAGAGCGATAAGGTAGATCTAATCACTTGATACGACCAGACGAAAGAGATTCGACGGCAGGAATGCGATTCTATCATCTACTTACATGGAATTACAATTTTTCTACGAGGAAATATATCACTTGGTGCATCCTATCGATATCCGGTGATCTCTCGAAATAACGATAGAAATGCAGGAAGTAAACTGCGAAGGAATTCAAGTCATCTAAGGAATGTAACTAGTGTTGAATCACTTTTTTGTTCACTCGATTGCTAGAAGTTCAGATTAACGGATCAAGATTAAACTTGCTTTCTTTACAACATTTCTTGCAATCTGATTATAGATCTGACTACAGACAGGTTTATGGGATTATGGTGACTATGGAGGTATACGTGAAATGTCCATTACAGATACTAATTGAATGGAATCGTGGATTTTATTTCTGTGGCTACTGTAACATTGTAAAATGTGTTGCCAATTTAAATTCCGTTGGCACACTCGTAAATTAAAGAATTAAGTAGAAAATATGCCGTTTATCTCTCAATCTTGTGATACGAGATACGAGTAATTTGTTTCCTTAATTAGATGAAGGATCAACGTGAAACGTGGAGGGAAGTGATAATCAACGAAAAGGTGCATGAAGGTCAAAGAAATTGACATCGATATTGTCCTGTACGCGACAGTGGTATATTTGTTAAAACTTTATCGCGCGTTTTATGATCTTCAAACGGCACGTTATATGGGACACCTTGTATATTAGCTGCTACGTCCACGTATAATCTATCTTTCGGGATCATGCACCTGCCGCGAGAATGGAAACTCTTGAAGCGTAAGACCCGCTATGCGTAAGACTAACTCCTTTTATACAAAAAGTGCACCGCGCTGCAAAGATGCATCTTCTTCTTATGACACTTGAAATTAAAGATTCTAAGATACGGGGATTACTTGCTTCGTAACAACCGGCTTAAAAACGAAGTGGGCCAACTTGGAAAGAGTGCACTGTAATTTTATTCAGCAGCTAACGGATTAAATAAAATGTAATTCCACATTCTCCAGAGTAAATTCTTCCTGTTTTTTTTTAAAGGGTCATATAAATATAATCATTTTTTGCATGAAACTTAGTACATTAAAGTATGTTACTTTGTAGTAATCAATTCTGTAGGTGCTTATTAACCTGTTTTTTTAAATTTCTCGAGATCTGATACCTATCCTTAATCCTGCTGTTCTGCTCACTTTTATCTTACATTCTTATTCCTTTTACTCAGAAAAGTCCGGCGAACAAAGGTTCACATTTTAATACAAGAACTACCAAGTAAGTCAAAATGATTGGTTTCTAATTTTTTCGAAAAATTCTCAAAGTTTAGAGGTAAGTTATAAAACAGATATTCTACGTTGATTTTATAAAACACAGATTGTCAAATCAATTATGTTTTCCACCCCTTAATTGTCATCTTTCCGAAGTAATTATTTAATATATTAAAACATAATAGATTTAACACCGATACTTCTAGTGTTAAGAAACATAAAATATACAAACAGGTAGACTTAAATGTTAAGTACATTGAATATCAAAAACTAATACTTAGGAACATGATATCTGTTAACACTAAAACTACCGAGCAAGTCAAAATGACATATTTCCAATTTTTTCAAACAATTCTCAAAGTTTGTAGAAGAGTCATAGAGCAGATGTTCTACGTTGTTCTTATAAAACACGAATTACCAAATCGATCATTTCTTCAATCTCTTGATTCCTCTTTTCCCAAAGTACTCATTTAATTTATTGAAATATAATAAATTTAAAGCCGGTGGTTTTAGTGTTAAAATATAATCTCCATTTTTTATCATATAGAACCGAGCAGGACAAGCGGGTTAAATATGCATTTCTACTAATTTTGATCTCTTGAAGAAATCGCAGAGTTCTGACCAAACCTTACTTGTGATTCATTTTGCTTTACGTCGATACAAAGTATGATCGAACGATATGTTTGTAGTAGTTAATTGTTCATATATGCACTTGCTTCAATTGAGTTTTCTTGCTAATCTAACTCCGCCCTTAACTTGACACCTTTGGCACCACAGATCTGAACAGATAAGTCTTTCCGGTATCCTTGATATCTCCATTTTACATCATTTACTACAGAATTCTCTGAAACCAATTTCAACTATGTAACGATAAACTGAAAAAGTAATTTCAATCGCAAGAAGTTCATACGTCACGAAAACTGCTCGATAGTTTTTGTATTCTTAAATGTACATAAATCTCCTAAGAGTTATCAGTTTTCATGCAACTTCTGCTCAATCATTTCCGTTTACTAGAAAAGTAAGTCGTCGTCTGACATACGTAATTATATATAAAATATCAATCATTAATATTCGAATAGAAAATATCTACGTTAATCTCGGAAGCGCAGTTTCAATTCACTGCAAATCCAAGTGTGTTAAAAGCGGGTTATTTAAATGCACCAAAATGTGTAAGCACAATTCATTAACACGTCTAAACATGTAAATGCAATTATGTGCTAAGATCTTTTTTGCGCTTTTGACTAAGATCAAAATGTGTAGTATCTCTTCTTATCAGTTTAATATCTGATGTACTCCTCATCGAGTCGTTTACACGACTGTGTTATTTAATAGTATAATATAATAATATATATGTTTTTAAAATATTGAACAATCATAATAATAATATTTAATATAATTTTATTCAGTTCTGTGAATAATTGATTTACCTATATATATTTATATTGATATTAATATTGATATTGACATTTATATTTATATTTATATTTTGAAATAACACACCTACATGCTTCAAAATAACACACATGTACTGTATTAAATAATAACACACCGGGAAAAGTCTAAAAAGTGAATACAAGGAAATAATACATTTATGTGTTTTAAAATAACACACTTGGATTTGCAGTGAACATTCACCATAGCCGATGCATCTTTCATTATTTATATTTTCTTTAATGAAGAAAACCGAGTATTACGGACACGTCTAAAATTTCCTCGGGGAAATACAATGGAAAATACGAGTGGAATAAATTTTGTCGAATGACTCGATCACGATGCGTAGAAGGATGATCGGTTTTAACCCTCGAACGACGGAAGAGGAATTTCCAAAGAACGCCAGCAGCCCTTCGTCGACCCTCGTTAATATTCCGTCCAGATGTTTCGGCCGCTTTAGGAATGCCGATGGCTGCACCACGGCATCAAATGAAAACAGCCGTATATCCGATAACGCTTATTCTTGTTATGTACGCAACCGAGGAGAAATATATCTAATATTCCACAGGTGAAACCAACTGTCTTGTGCGAAACAACGGAAATCTTACTGATACTCGAAACGGTGTCAAACACCTTAATATTAAAGCTACCGGCGTTAACACTAGATTTACGAATGTTGATACATCTATTTTTCTAAAGTGTGCCAATTTGACTTATACAAGAAAACTGAAGTTTTCTGGAAAGAAAATAGTGCCAAATCCATTTAAATGGAAGATTTATTATTAAAAAATTAACCAATCAATATATTATATATATAGTAATCCAGTGTTAAATCTGGTATATCTAGATATATTAAATGAACATCTTTAGTGAAATAGGAATCAAGAGATGTTGAAAGATAATTATTTCAGTAATTTATCATTTAACTTCACTTCTCTTACGATTTCTATTTTGGCAGTGTCTCTAATAACTCTACATTAATTTCGGAAATAAAAATTTCTCCATGATTTGTAACGGTTGGTTTAATTGACTGCAATGTTAATGTTATAGAAATTATTTTGGCCGTCTCGTGACCGACCGTATTTTCAGATTAATTATTGAAAAATTTTCACAATTCCGTATTCTATTTATTTCGTCGCGTGTCATGTGTCACTGTAGGCTATGGGGTTAACACTAGATTTCCGGTGCCAATTTGGCTCACTCTAAATTTGATTACTATATGTGTAATACATTGATTGGTTAATTTTTCAATAATAAATCTTACATTTAAATTGATTTGAAACTATTTTCTTTACAAAAGACTTCGATTTTCTTGTATGGGCCAAATTGGCTCACTTCAGAAAAATTGGTATATCAACACCCGTAAATTTAGTGTTAATAAGTTAAGAAGTTTGATTTCAAATTATAAAGATAAAGATCGCAAGATCTTTAAATGAATCTCGGTTAAATTTTTCATAATATTACATAATGAAACAAATATTCCGGATAATTTTAATTTCAGATTTCTAATATAAATTAAAGAATTGAACAAACGTCTCCAAGCGTGACATTAAAGTTCCTAAAAAAAGTGTGCGAAACTCCGTTCGAAGTTTGCCGATAAAATCGATCCTTTCACGCGTACGAGCTTGGACAGACATAATCGTCGTGATAACGCCGAAATCATTCTCGTACGTTTCGCTAAGAACATTTTCCTTCGCGCCTTTTATTCGCTTTTGATACGCAATAATGCTCAGGGTCGACTACATTCGCGTGTATAAAACCCGACGAGAAAAACTCATTCTAGGCTAATTACTTTTCATACCTGCTCAACTGCATTCGTAGTATATTGTTCCATACGCTATACAAGACACGGCCATTACATCATCCTTTTTTTTAACGCTACTTTTGCTAACAACGCTGATATTTAAACACACCTCAAGTAGACCGTAAATATTTAATTACAACAGAAATAACTGATAAAGTCCCACACATCGACGTTTTATTTTCAAGTTGACGTACGAACATTAATTCATTATCATTTATCCGATAAGTTAAGCTGCAAGTAGAATTATATTCGATGTAACAATAGATTGTTCATGTATCGTTTTTCCGTATAACACAGAAATACTTAACAAAGATACGACATGAAATGATATCGTCCCTCCAATAGCGCTTTCGAGAAATCTTTAGAAATTATTGGTTCCGTTTGCAAAACCACTGCAAGCAGTCAAGCTGCATTTTCTGATCCAACAATTCACCGATGGTTTCACTGTTTTTTACATCGATTTATACACATGCTCGTTTACAACTACCTTATTCGTATGTGTATGTAAATAGTGGTAACGAAAGTGTAATGATGTTTTCGAAAAATATGCAAAAATTACAACTTCCATTTGCAAACATCACTGCAAGCAGAGCAGCTGCATTTACCGATCGGACCAGACCTCTCAATAGTTTCAGAGTGTCTCTACATCCGATTTTACCAAATAATTATGGGCTTGGATGTAATAGCAGAGAAAAATTTCTATCGATCGTTGCATTTAAAAATGATATACAAAAGTGCATGAATACTTTATCAAGATTCGAAGATTGCATTCTCCATAATCAAGGGTAGCTTGGGCCAAAAAATCCCCGAGTCGAAATATTGAACCTGATTTGAACTTTTTACTATCCAACAGGTCCAATTCAGGGGACAAAGGTTTTGGTGATAGCTAAATAGGAGTATCATTTTACTGAGAAAGAGTTACAGGTTTTAAAATTAGGAGTTTTAGTATTGAAAAGTATCATATTAGGTTCAAATACCATGAAAATAGGTTCAATATTTCGATTCGGGAGAGTTACAGGTTTAAATTAGGAGTTTTAGTATTGAAAAGTATCATATTAGGTTCAAATAGGTGTAAATATCATGAAAATAGGTTCAATATTTCGACTAGGGTCGTACTTGGCCATGCCATGAGTAGTAACACTTAATCAATCCATTTTTTCTAAATTCTACTACTTATCTAACTATTAAAAAATTTGAAATTAAAGTGAAGTCATAACGGAAATAATTAGTATAGAAAATATTACAAATGCAATGGAATATGGCATTTTACCTCGTCGATATAAAACTTTGGGGAACTGTGTTACTTGTGAGCTGCGATAACAGGGATGATGTTGCGTATAGTGAAGGAAATCATAAACTTACCCAGATTGTCGGGCTGAAAGTGATGATAACTCGCATGATGCGAGGTATGATGACTCAGGGAAACATTACGCATCGAAGTCGAAGTTTCCTGATGCTGCAATCTCTGCCTTGCAACTGCGATTCCAACGGGCACTCCACCCGCTCCTGTATTTGATACCACGATCCCTGAAAGACGAAAATGTACCCACGTGAGTTCCTCTATCGATACATCGTCTTTTCACCTTTTCTCAAATCAAATACCAGAAAACAAAGTGTTCTCCAAATCCAATTTACGTGATGAATCAATCGCGGAAAGAACTGAGTCTGGAGAAGTTAGCAAGCGGAAGGGACGTGATTGAGTGTGGCAAGTGTTTTGGTCTGACTCGTTAAACGGATAGAGACATCCTTTGTTCACAAGTTATGTGAAGGACGAAAGAAATGTTTTGTTTTCGATTGTTATTGGACAAACTTCAGATTTTTAGAGACGATATCACGTAAATAGAATGTGTGAACGACAACCCCTCTTGTGTACTGATTTATCGCTCGTCATCAAATCTTTGGCGGCTAGATGTAGATGTGCTGACGTTTTTTGGAATTCTATTTGTTTCCTATGCGTTACTTAACCCTCTATGGGGCCCCGTGACTTTGAGGTACCGCAAGACACATCTAAGCTTCTATTCTTTAAAGTCAAAATTTTACCGTTGTCAAATATTACAATTTAGCTCGTGAAAATCATGAAATTCTTTACAATTCAATATTTCAAATTCAGATTTCATTCATTTTTATCTTTTTTGTAATTATGCTACCGTGAAACTCATTTTTGGACACCACAAGAAATTGGAATTATAGAGAGTTAATGAAAACATACCTACTTGGAACTACTTGAAACTATTTCAAAGACTTGCAGAATTCTAAATCCAAATTAATAATAATGAAATTCTTTCATCTGTGGTTCGATAATTCTCGTGCATCCCCTACACCAAATATCTATTTACCCTTCGAACTACAAGTTTCAAAAACGTTGCATAAAACTCTCTAAACCAGTGTTTCCCAACCTTTTTTGTGCCATGCCCCACCTTAGCCTTTCTAAAATTCCCATTCCCCCCTATGTAACATACATAATTTTCAATATTACAAAATTGGATTGTTCACTTAAGAAACTTAAATGATAGGTTTTAGGAAAAAATCACTAGGAAATTGTTAACGAAACACAGTAAGTAAATTTTCAAAACATATAATGAAAAATAGAAATTCAAATTCCAAATAATTTTAATAAAGATTTTTCTATATTAATTTATTATTTTAATTTAGTGAGATCCTTGCGCTTGATGCTTGCTTTTTTCGTTAAATTTGGCACCGAAATCTAGCATCGCATTTAAATGGCCCGGAGCGAAAGGGTTAAATTCGTGTCGAGATCCATTTTCGAATTACCCCCCTTAACAATCAAATTTCCCCCCTGTGGTGCGTGGGCTCCACGTTGGGAAACACTGCTCTAAACCAAGAAATCGTAAACGACTCAACAATACTATCAGACGCTATAACTTCAGTCAGCCTAAAGGAAATCCCAAACCATCAGTTAACGTTACACGTTAAGGAAACAACACGCGAAAATCTCTCTTAACACGTTGAACACCAGCGGTATTTCGCCAGTTTCATTATTTCTACTGGAGTGACAATTTTTCTATTAAATTCACATCTTTGTAAAGTAGAAACTTTAAAGATATAGATAGATAAATATTCGGCAGACCTTTGACTCTTTGACGGCAATATTTATATATTCAATATGTTAGAAAATTTATAAATATTGCAATTTAAAAGTGACATGAAATTTCATTGAATTCAATAGCGCCGGTCACCGGTGACCCCCATGGCAGTTAACGTGTTAAAATCGACCGTTTGATTTCTCCTCCAGAGATGAATCAAATCTATCGCAAATGAATTCTCACATCGCCTCGGCTCCTCCATCGTCTGGTCCTCTCTCTTCTGTCTCTCCTCAGTCTCCTCTTTCCCCTTTTTCCATCGTTCCTCCACCAGCTCTTCCTCCCTGGCGCTCTTTCACGTTACGTTCGTCGTTATACGCCGCGATACTCGCATGACGTAACACGTGGAGATAAACGCAGCCTGATGATAGTACCACTCGTGGGTGTAGATGTGAGTGCAAGTGAGTGCCAGTGAGTGCCAGGGATAGACATACAGGGTCGAGACTCTTTCGAGCCACGCCTTGTATTTGCGTCGCCATGCGTGCCACGCACCTCCTACTTAACAAGGCTCATTCTCTCTCTTTCCTTCACCTTCCTCTCTCTCCTCTCTCTTTCACACATTTGAGCTTTCTCACTCTTCCATCACTCTTCAACATTGGTCTTCTTTCTCTCTTTACACCTCTTTCTGGTACCCTTCCATCGTCATTCTTCTTTCCTCCTCCGCAACTTCTCTTTCTCACTCTTTTCCTCTTCCTCCTACGAAAGGTTGTTGCATATTTCTTCCTCTCTTCCACTCGATCCCCGACGTCATCGTCATCGTCCACAGCTTTTCGACTTTTATATACAGTACTTGTTCTTTTTATCTATTCCGCAGACTCTTCCGCTTTTTATCCTCTCTCCTGAATCGATTATGCCATCCTCCGCTTCCTTCTCTGTTCTACCTTCTAATGAGCGTGCTAAGATGCCCTGATTGAGGTAGAATCGTGCTCTGCTGAGATCTAACCGTTTCACGTTTTCCTGATACCTTGGCTTTTATCGCTTCTGACATTCTCCCTTGGCTTCCTGTGCTTTCTCTTCATCGTCCTCCTACTATTTACTGGACTTCGCAGGTTTCTTTTTTATTGTTGTTATTATCGTCGTCGTTCTTCTGCTTGGATGCTCTCAGTTTTCCGTCTTCCATCTTCTGTATTTCACGCTTCCATGAAGAGTTTCGTAAAAAATTCCACCAACACCGTTTTCAATTCGTATTACCGTTGTCGCATGGTGGATCTGAATTTTCCACGGCTAATGGATTTTATGTAATTCCGGAAAATCCTATCGTTGTTAACGGCGGTTGGTTCGATTTTACAGTTTTCTGGCCAGGTATTCTTGGTGAAGGTGAATTCATGGTTGATTTAAATATTGAAAATTTCTATGGAACTTAGAAATGTTGATTTAACGTAAAGATGTTGCTGAAGTAATTCTGTTGTCAATGTGACATCTGTAACGTGGTAGTAGTACTTTTGAAATTGCTAAAAATAAGTCTCGTGTCGCAAAAAACGTTTTCCAGCTGTGATCGGCGAACCGACACCGACTCCAGAGCTGTTTTTTGCTTGTGCGCAAAAAATTGCAAAAAAGAAAACACCCCTTTGTACGACGGAGGAAAAACGAGGAAGGCGTGGACGACATATATAGATTATAAACTATAAATGTAGAGAAGTAATTCAAAATATAGGCCGATAATTCCATGCTAGCACTCGAAGACATTTTTAAATTTCCGTTTGCAAAATGAGAAAGAATTAGGAAATCTTTGATGTGCTTGTTAACGAGAAGCTGCAAGCACAATGGTGAGCGTTTACTTTTAATTTATGAAACCTGCACTCCAGTAATGTTAATAAATAATTCCCTGATATACGTGTGCAATATATTTTTCAAATATTTTTGAGCTAAGGTAATAACACATCTCGTAGATTTGATGAACCATAGTCCAGCAAAAGTGAAATATTCCGGTTATCAAGGTACAAGCGAGCTATTCGTCCAATCAAAACATAATTAACAAACGAGCCTCCATGATCGAAGAATATTCGTCATCGTTCACCATCGTTCGCTTTCTACGACTAATGTTTCATTCTAACAATTAATACCCGTCACTTCCCTCGTTGATTTCTCTTTTCTTCTTCGACTTCACAATGCTTCGACGTCCAGGTGAAATTTTCAAAAATAGCAAAATCACGAACAGGCAACCTACGAAGAACCGCATACTTTCTCTATTCTTTTGCATCGATGATGATGCTCCAGATATTTTTTTCCATGATTTTTTCTATCTCTCTCCCTCATCTATCCTCAACCGTTTTATCCTTTTTTCTCGGTAAAGTTACAACGATCGTTCTCGCGTACCCTCACATTCCCTCCTGTTTCTTTTTTTACCTCTTTCTAGCACGATGTGACTCTTTTTCCTTTGAGTACTTTGGCATATCCACACAACTCTTCTCTTCTACCCGCCTCTGCTCTTCCCTTTTTCTTCTCATTATCTCTCGGCACCTTCGTACACTGATTATTTTTTTCTGTTTCTATGCTTTTTTATATCGTTCCTCTTCGTCTCTTTATATGTATCTTCCTTTCCCTTTTTGTTTTTCCCGCTTACAGACTCAACTACTGCCGTTCGAATTCATTCTGGAATTACAAACTTACGATGCGGAAAGTATAATTACAGTAGAATCGCTCGGTTTTCGTTGCAAATCCATGCAACAAAAGAGAAAGGGACTCTCGTTACAATTTTCCGGGGCAATTGCACACGTCGGTTTTAAGATACATCGTGTGTCTCTCCATTTTTTTTTTCCTTTTCGAAGAGATGACTTTTTGTCTGACTTTTCTTTTTTAACGAACTGAAGGATTTTTATGCAACAACGAATTAACTTCTTTCTCGTGAAATCTTTTTTCCACGTTTATACGCGTGCTTTCACTGACAGGAAACTTGAAATGTACTTCATTGTTTTATTTCGAAGGAACGGTTTCGAGGAGATTCTACCATCGGTATAATTGCTATGCACGTTAATTTGTCGAGGAAATATTTGTATTACTGAACAAACAAGAGAAATAATTTATATTCGTTATATTGTTCTTTTAACATCGCCTTCTATAATCTCACCGTACAGATTATTTGTACTATTATTATAATTATTTTCTAATGCATTTTTCGACGATTATTTTCATCTTGTGCTAATTTATCTTCGGTGTTTTATTGGATTTTTTTATGTTTCTAACGACATGGTCTGGGATTAATAGGTTTAAGTGGGTTCTAAAAGACTGAGGCTATGACACCTGCAATTACGACAGTGATTTTAGTCACTTATTCTATGTTTCGAGTTATTTAGGCTTTCATTTTGAACAGTTTGTTAAGTTTTCTATAATAATTAAACTATCGACTTTATTAACAATAGAACTACCGTTGATAAATCTGTTACATTTATATATATATGTATGTTAACACTAAACTTACGAACGTT
This sequence comes from Cerceris rybyensis, assembly GCA_910591515.1. Taxonomy (NCBI): domain Eukaryota; kingdom Metazoa; phylum Arthropoda; class Insecta; order Hymenoptera; family Crabronidae; genus Cerceris; species Cerceris rybyensis. The sequence continues at coordinate 17,800,823 of OU342790.1, forward strand.
GAATCGGGCATACTTAAATGTATTAAATAAGTGCTTTAAAAAATGAGGGTTGAACTGTCAAACAAGATGACCAGTTAAGCAATTTTTTATGTTATCAGAGAAATATAAAATATCTACTGCAAGAAATAGGAATCCATCAATTTGATGACTTCCTTAGATTTAGTGTTAAATAAATAATTTGAAAGAAGAGGAATCAAGTAGCAAGGAAGATGATCAATTAAGTAATTTACATATGGTGACGTGAAATATCTACTGTTCTCCTATAAATTTGAGAAATTTTTCAAACAAATTAAAATCCAGGCAGTTTGACTCCCATGGCAGTTCTAATGTTAAATATATTATAATATACTTGCTATGCTAAAAGAGTGATGAGCTCAATTTTTCTAATTGTTGACTCTGATCATTTCCATAATCACCGGTGCATATATCAAATAATAATTTATGAAGAATCTCTCAGATGTGATGGAGTTTCATGCACATCCTCTTACTGGGAGTACAAGCCTTTAACTTCATGTTCACCATAACCCGTCTCAATTTTATATGCTTCGCCTCTTTCTACGCGTCTGTTTTTCCTTTTTTCCACTATCTACATCTTTACAAGGTGCTCGTCTGTACTAAAACAGCATATCGAAATACATCAGCCACGAAGAAGATCGTTTTCTTCGGGCAATGATAAAATACTGCCACCGAAACCGCATTTTTCTTCTCTAATTTTACACACGTTATCAAAGAATATGATGGAAAAATTCGGCCAAACGACGGGAATATCGAATATCCAAAAAATTCCTCATCTTTCCCGCAGCAATGAATGATTTACGGCACTCGCTGCAGCGGCGAATTTAAAAATAATTTTCCTAATATTTCATGAATCTCTCCAATGGCGGAGACACTCCCTTGTATAAATGTTCTTTTTAGTTATGTAGGTTTACAACGATTTGAATATCCTGTTAAGGTAGATATCTAGCTTTGTCTGCACTTGTTATCGATGCATATTATTCATTATTATTAACAATGGAATTTAATATTCGGTAAGTGTTCCTTTTAGTCACATAGTCTTGGAACAATTTACGCATCTTTTTATAGTAGACTTTTTGCTTTGTGCATAAATGTTTTACTTGCGAGGACTCATTGTTAGTGATAATTAACCAGCTATAGTGCGATTTTTTTGTGGTGTCCAAAATACATTTTTAGATAGCACAATTAGAATATGGTAAAAATACTATTTTAAATAATGAATTAAATCTGAATGTGAAATATTAAATTGTACAGAATTTCAAGATCTTCACGAGCAAAATTATAATATTTGGCAAAGTTAAAAATTTGACTTTGAAGAATTGTAGCTTAGATGTGTCGTGCGTTATTTCACAGTCACAGGAGCCCATAGGAGCCCATAGGAGCCCATAGGAGCTCCATAGAGTGCGCAACATTTAATGTCCATCGATAAACACATTTTTTAATTACCTACTTAGTCGTACGACAATATTCGTATCTCTTAAGTGTAGAGTTCTTTCCCCATGTTTTCTTCTCTTGAAAATGATTTATTACAATTAATAATTAAATTTAATACCACGATATGAAACGTTCCGTATGAACACTGATTTTCAACTACTATTTACGTCAAATAGAGCATAGACGATCGCATAATGGTTTTATTTCGGAAACATGAAAAGGTTCGTCATAGAGAAAGCAGTATATAGGTACAAGAGTACATACAATTGCAACGATAATAAAAATTTCTCAACTACTTAATATCCGTAATAAAGAGCAATGATTTTTCATCAAGATAAATTTCCTTACACTTTCATTCGCTAGCGTATAATAAATGGTAATTAATTCCGGCTGGTTCGACAAGTCGCAGACTTATCAGAAAACACTAATTACTCGACTTTCTTTTCCCAGGATAAATCAAAAACGAAAACGCCGATAAACGTTTCCTGTGATCCTTTTTCCTCCTCCATCCTCCCCTTTCTTCTCTCTCCCTTTAATTACACACGCAACGAAAATAAACGCACACAGCCCCATTTTGATCCTATGCACCCATACGAGGTTTCTGGATGTTTGCAGGGGTCCTCGAGAAGGGTTCCACTCCAAAAGTCGACCTCTCATTGGTCGGTTACCGTTAACATGCAACCCTCTACCGAGCCTTTTCCTACCTCCCCATAACCCACCAGTACACGGCGCAAGAAAATTAATCGGTGTATGGGAGACACCCGATGTCTGGGCGGTACTTTCTTCTCACTTGAATCGTGAAAAATTATGAGCATATTTTTTTCAAATCAACTTCGTCATTTTCAAGTGCCGTCTGCGAACAGATTTTTAATAGATACTTTCTCCGTACATACATCGCAGTGTGACTTTGAAGCGACGTTTTACGAAGTGGTTGAGACTTCTTTATGACGATGTTAACACTCTACCGAGCGGTAGCCTATTAGTAGGGTTTTTGGGTCCGACGTTTTTGAACTTTTAACTTATTAATCAGTTGCCACGGCAATTAATAAATTATCATTTATTAGTACGGTTTACTGTGTCAAGACCACACAATCAGTGACGAGAATTTGTCATTTGCGAAGTGGTATCGAAATCAGGGAAATACTTACGACCTAGTGACCGGTTAGAAGTAGGTAGAATGTTATATAAATACTGGTCGGTAAAGTGTTAACCCTTTGCGGACGGAGACATTTTTGAGTATTGAGAGATAATCATTTATTTGGCGATTCAAAGTCATTGATCAAGTAAAAAGTTAGAATATTAATATGCAGAAATTATAAATTACTATTTGTGTAACCATATTCCAACGGCTATCTTTCAATTTTTAAACTTCAATCGCGCACACATGCGACAATAGATTCTAATTGAATTATTTCTCAGGCCACATATATGCGTCGCTAGTCCGCAAAGGGTTTTAAAATTACTAAGGTAGTTAAAATGATCGGTTTTCAATTTTTTCTTCTGGTATATAAAAAGCACTCTCAAATCAAAGAATTAGAGCCCATTAGCTTACATAAGTACAAAATCTTTCATAGTGGAATTATTTCTAGATATCAATAAAATCGATACAGAATTTCCTACGTTAATTCGTACACTTTGAATTTTTAAACTTCAATCGCGCATACGTGCGACAATAGATTCTAATTGAATTATTTCTCAGGCCACATATATGCGTCGCTAGTCCGCAAAGGGTTAAAATTACTAACGTAGTTAAAATGATCGGTTTCCAATCTTTTCTTCTGGTATATAAAAATCACTCTCAAATCATAGAATTAGAGTCCATTAGCGTACATAAGTACAAAACATTTCATAGTGGAATTATTTCTAGATATCAATAAAATCGATACACAATTTCCTACATTAACTCGTACACTTTGAAACAATGTTTCCTATAACCATGATAAGAGAAATGTATGGTTTCTACTATCATGTTAAAATCTGAAAAGCCATGAAACCTCCAAGAACACCGATTTCAACCGAGCGCAGCGTTTCGAACAAAGACGTGTTAATTCCCTGCGTAAAAGCGATTTCGCCTCTTTCATATCGCAAGCCTAAACTGAAACGGCGAAATTCTAAATGCGAAACAATTGTAAACTTTACGGTCATGAATCGCAAGCGACACGTAGGAAAGCCAGAGTGTGAGTGTGTGTTTTGTTTCGGGATAAACTCGCTTATTTGACCGCGCCTGGTTATTACAGGAAGACCGCACTGCCGCTGGTAAAAAGAGACCAAGAATTTTGCGCAGAATCACGGGAATTCAACTTTCGTATCGTGATAACGAAACCGTAGTTGTTGAAATTATTTTCTGATCTTATCTTCTATATTTAACTTCAGATCGATGCTTAATCTAAATTATTAGCTATATCGGGATATGTAATTTTTCTTGGGGCAAATTATGATTCTTTTTCTGAGAAAATCGAGCATTGTGAAGTAATTTTGATCGTTTGTGAATCCCGTTTTATTTTTTTTTATAATTACTATCGAATAATCAGTTACGCGCGAATGAAACTTATATCGATTATTTTCAGTTACATGCTTCAGAGTAAAGCAAGAAAAATGTTTTATTCATAATTGAGAATTACATATACTGCACCGAGTATTTCAATTTTTTGCTTGTCGCGAATTCGTCGAACGATTGCATTTTTCAGATAGATGTTTTTACAACAGTCACAATATTGAAGAATATTAAACCAAACCCTAAAAAGTATAAAGAATATGACAAAGTATGTAAACAATGCGTAATCTTCAAATAAGCAGACGTTAAATGAATTATTTCATTTTTACTTTGTGAATTTGGAAAACAGTGTTCAATCCGTGCAATCTACTCCATTTCGAATAATTTCATTATTCAGACGATTATACTTAATAGAAACTCGGCTTTTTTCAAAAACTGAGTGTAATGGAAAAATCCTTTTTCCGGTTTCATTTTTTAGATCGAAACTCCATAAGAATCACTTTCTCAGGATAGTGCCATCCTTTTAACACCAATTCTACAATTAATTCAATATGTTTAAAAATACTAAAAATTTAAATGCGTAGGAAGAAAAGTAGAAAAAGCAAAGTACTTAACACAAACTCCACTGCCGCTAAATCTTGTATATTTAAATATAGTAAATAAGTACTTTGAAAAAAGAAAAAACAAGCGGAAAAAAATACGGCCAATTAAGTAATTTGTATATTATAGTACACATGTGAAATATCTATTGTACTTCTTCTCTGTCGATTTAAAAGGAATTTTAAAAAAGGAAAAAAGCCGCCAATTTTACGTAGATCTAGTCTTAAAAAAAAACTCCCAACCTCATTTGCCAAACTGCAAAGAAACATTCTCTAAATCTCGTAAACTAGAATCTCAAACGATTCATACACTGTCAGACACAACTGTCATTTCCCATTTGAAAAAAAAATCTGCATTTCTCCCGAACTCATATCCTTTCCCCATTATTTTTCATGCGACGAAGGGACTCGTCGATAATCCGTCGATGCGTGTAAACGTTTAAACGTATTCAAAGCCACGACTTGAATTTATTTGGCACAGGATCCAGACTCCCTCGAAATCACGAATATTTGTGCAAAAATGTTGTCGCGACGCAACGACATCAGACAAGGTAGCCAGAGGCGAGCATTGATTTTTCAAGTGTTTTCTCTAATGACACACGTGACTCGACTCGTGCGATTTAAACGAGAAACGACGTGGAATAAAGCGCGGCCCGGGATATTGACCAATTAAAGTGCTCGCCAATATTCCCCACGTTGTATGGCTTGCAGGGGATTATGGGAACTCGGACGGTTAAGTAAAGGCGCAATTAAGACCCCAAGATTTCCGTCCCTTTGGAGTGATTATCAATTTTCCATAAATACAAAGTGGCCCAAAAGTGTCAGGTCCATTTAAAAATAGTATAATTTTTTTATCCGTTAAGAATTCATATCTGTCTTTTTATCAAGTAATAAATATGGGTCTTGGAAATTATTTATAATTGGTGTCGTAGATTATGTCTCTCAAATGATCAATCGATTGGAAAAAATTAACACTAGATTTACGGAGCCAATTTGACTCATTCAAAATTTGATTACCACATATATAATATATTGATTGGTTAATTTTTTAATAACAAATCTTTCATTTCAATTGATTTGGAACTATTTTCTTTGCAAAAAAATTTCAATTTTCTTATATGATTAAAATTGGCTCACTTCAGAAAAATAGGTATATCAACATCCGTAAATCTAGTGTTAATAGCAACAAAGTTATAGTATTTTAAAATAACGTCAGTAATTGTTTCGGTTATTGTAATTGATAATGAAAAATAGCAATTGTTTTATGCCGCGGTCAATATTATGCCAATGAATGTTTACCTGAACTGATATTTATGTTACAAACAAGGAAAAATCTAAATATTGAAAACAGATTGAATAATAAATATCAGTCTTTCAACAGTTTATCAATGGAACCACCAAACCAGTCAGAATGAAACTGGTACATAAATTTTTCCAAAAATTCTGTTAGTTTATACGACAGTCATGGAATAGATATTCTAGATCCATCTCATAAAATATAAATCATCATATCGATCATCATTTCCACCTCTTAACTCTCCCGTTTTCAAAATGCTTATTTAATATTTTCAAATACTTATTATTCTATAATTAACTACTATTGTAATTCTTACTAATACTATTCTAGCGTTAAGAACTTTGCGAAACGGAATTTGTAAAGAATAGAAATGAATTAACACTAGAACTACCGAAGTTAAATCAATCATATTTCATATTGTATATTAAATAAATACTTTGGAAGAAGAGAAATGAAAAGGTGGAGAAGATGATTGATTCAGTTATCTTTGTTTTATGAGATCAACGCAGAATATTTACACTGTGACTCTCCTATAAACATGAGGAGGTTTTGGAAAACATTGGCAACCAGTCATTTTGACTTGGCTGGTAGTTCTAGTGTTAAGTTCATAATAATATAAAATCATATATCCTCGTTTCCCCCTATATGAGTTACTTCTATATTGAAAAAACGAGTTGTAATGCTGAGAGAAATTATTTGCAAATGTAAGATTGTGATATGGAAATATTCGAGGATATTGGACGAAACGGCTTGGCAATAAAGATAGGATATAAATAACATATTTTATATCAAAATTATGTGCCACAAGAAAAAAGTTCCATTTTCGTAAGCTCCCGTGAAAATAATGTTCATCCATTTTCATAAGAGAGCACAGAATTGTCTCCTTTCTGATTACTTCTGACGGAAATATCTCATGGTGATTTGCGATGTAAGTATTCTTTTTACTCGATAGGTTTATGAATTAATACTACGAGAATAATTTAATGCGTGAATTATATAGAAGCTCGTATAACTATCGTAATTATTCGGATATATATCTGTTTTAATATTTATTTCGATGACTGCTATGCATTCTATAATTCTCGTATGCATACGTGCTCATAAATAATAAAATAACTCTGCTGAAAATATAGCATTTCATATTTCAACGATATATTCACGTAGGTAATATTACCTTCATATTTCGAATGTCATCCTTTTTCCAATTACGATCCACTTTAATCGCGAACACTTTCCAACTTGGTAATCATTTACATCTTAATCGCATTCAGTCGATATTAAAAAGTAACTAAAATCACCAATTGAAATTTTTATTTTTCTAAGTACAAACTGCAATTCCAATACTTCCTCCTCCGAATCACACCCATATTTCAGAATCGTATCGCATTTAAAAACAGTAACTATTTAATATGAAACCCTAAAGTATTATCACTTTTCCATAAATATAAATTAAGAGTTAAAAACAGCAATCGATCTGTGCAGAAATTTACACTCTACCCCAGTAGATATCCATATACGATATTCCTTCCATTACGAATGAATAAATTCGTAAATATTGAAAACAGATAGTATAATAAATATCGAAATCGGATATTATTAACCCCTTGCACTATCGGTAAACTCACAAGAATCCATGCCTAAACCGAATGCCCGATATACGATATCTCACGACTGACAAAGATTACCGTGGTAGTATTTACTTCACGCAATGGAACTTCTTTAAAACTCAAATGGATTTGAATCAAAGTCTAAATTTAATAATCCTGCACGGGGACATACAATTTTATTCGAGATATTAATACTTTGCCCGAGATTAATACCACAAGTCAGACTCGTCATATTCAAGTTTTGCCTAAAATTTTCATCACGAGTCAGACTCGTGGAAATAGTGCAAGGGGTTAAAAAGAAGAAGAACAAAGTGCGTGGATATTTTCGCGAAAAGAAAATTCTTCCATCGAGAATATACGACCGTATGTAATTCTAATAATCAGTCGTCGACTATATACGACCGTAGTCGGCGCCAGTAGCAAAAGGGTGAAAATCTTGCCGTTCCAAATCACTATACTCGCTCACGATTCGAAGAATTTCTACTGTTACGACAGCTGCTGTTACACATCTATGAAAACTGGCACCCTATTAATTAACGTCCAGGACGGTTTTCTTGGGACTCGATGGGGGGGTTCGATGAGCTATATTTTCCGTAATAACGGCGCTCTTCCAAGCAACGTGGTTTCTCCAGGAAGTTTAAAAATGACACGTTCACGCTCCACGGAGGATTCTAGTATTTTATACTCCTTTCTTTTCTTTTATTTTTGTCCTTCATGTCCTTCTTCTTCGTGTACGATCTCTCCATCGTAGCGATATCGAAGGGAAAAAAAAGGATCGAATTACCGGATAAAGCGTAAACTATTTGACCTTGCGGTAAATGGGTAATTGTCTAATTACATGATCGATCCATGTGACTCTGAGAGATTGCTGGTCGGAAAAATCTGCAAGTACATTTTCTGTGGAATTACGTCGAGCCTGCCTTTCTAATTACTCTAATCTGGAAACGCTTACGGCGCTGGCTCGTAAAGTCGTCGTTGATTTGGACATCACTCGTTTCGTAGCTGATTTCGATTCTTAGCATTCGATGACTGGCTGGAATTAACACTTGAACTACCGGCCTCAAATCTATCATATTTTAATAAATTAAATAAGTACTTCGAAAAAGGGGGAATCAAGCGGCGGAAAATTGGATCGATTGGGTGATTTATGTTTATTGATATAAACGTAGAATATTTATTCTATGACTGTTATGTAAACTTGGAGAATTTTTTGAAAAAATTGTGTACCAGTCATTTTGACTGGTTCGGTAGTTCTAATGTTAATAAAATTCCGAGCAATGGTGAAGTGATAAAATAGTTTAATTTACGCATTTTCATCTTCGAGATGCATTAGTTGCATTGCTCGAAAGCTTGCTTTTGAGTAGAATAATATTATATTTTAAATATAGAGTATTTCTAAATATGAAAAGTATTGACCGAAAGGAATGTTGATCATCAATAGTGCTGTGATCATTTAAACGCCTGTTGCCAAAATCAGAGGATAGATTTTTATTATTCCCAACAAATGGCCAACGCTTTTCTATAGATTCGTACACTTCACTGAATTTTTATAAAGAAAATATGTGTATGTTATATTTCTTCCGTCGGTGTTTACTTGATATTTATAGATATATAACTTTTATCGGTATTTTTAATTCCCGCCTCTCTGCAGTCCCAGGAACTAGAGGGTTAATGATCTCATCCTTGATCACAAATAACGAGTGGCACTGATGGCGCAGAGTATGGAATAAAAAACCCATAGTTTTTAATACTAGTTTTACCGGCGTGAAATCTATTATATTTAAATATGTTAAATATGTACCTTAAAGCAAGGAAAATTAAGACGTGGAAAAGATGATAGATTCGGTAATTTATGTTTTATACGATGGACGAAAAATATTTATTCTACGGCTCTCTCATAAACCCGTAGAAGTTTTGGAAAAAACTGTGTACCAGTTATTTTGACTAGCTTCGTAAATCTAGTGTTAAACTATCACTTTGATTTGGAAATATAAGATATCGCAAGAATCACTAGCCGATAAAATTTAATATTTATCTTCAAGCAAAGAATTTCCTGAACAGCAGACTTTTTGCTGGGGCGGTTTATTAATAATTAATTGTACTGCAATATTAATGTAACGATTTCATCAAATATAAACTTCTCTGATGCAAAGAAATACATCCAATTAGATTGAAAGACAGGGAAAGCAAAGGTGCAGCTTGAAAATCGAAATAAAATATTCAAAGAAACTCAAGTCACTTCAACGAAAATAAATAACACAACAGGAAATCGTAAAATTTAGGTGATATCACTAGGTCATAAAAATGTGCATTGGAAAGTTTATCTCTGATGTAAAAGTACTGCAGTTGAATCCGTCGTTGTTTATAATAAAGTTTACGAGAAGAACTCGCCATGCAACTATAATTTTACGTTTAATCCTGTGGGATCAATACGTCTCGTGACCGGTTTAATTTGAAACTTAAGCGCAGGTATTCGGAGAGTGCTAATTTATAAGTTTCAGCCTACGTTGTTGCAATGTCCGATAAAACAATGAATAAATATTATTAAAATCTCCGCTGTGTTATTTGAAATCTGGTAACCTTCTGAATTAAAATAACAAGCCTGCGGGACTTTATGAATGTCTTTGTGTTTACAGAATATACGTATTTTTAATCATAAAAGAATATCCAAAATTATTCATTTCTATTTTGCATAAATATTTTCAAATATTATCTGTATTTAGAAGACTGAGATGATTTTTCGAGTTTACATGTTGAAGCTGTGATAAATAAAAGCTCGTGTCCAACTTTACTCGATAAGTTTGAGTTCAGCATATGCATTCGCAACTACCAAGTCGCACATATAAAACTTACGAAACTAGCTGGAAGACTTCAGTTACGAAATACTTATAAAACACATTCTACTTAATAACCTCGAGTTCGGTTATTAAATGAAATTAGCTTTATAACAATTACGAAATTATACTATTAAGAATCAAGAAGTCAAGAATGCACGAATAAAAAGTAAAGTCACTCCCCGAGTCGGAGTTATGAATTTCTGTTGATTATCTCGGACCCTGAAATCATCATTTATGATTCTCTTACATTTTCTTCATATTTCTATTATTCTCCTTAAAATTCGACAACACAGTTGAATCGTCCAAATGTTCCTAATAATGGCAAAAGAGGTTAGTTTGTATAATATTATTTTTCTATTAGTTACATGTCAAAAAATTTAACTATCACGTATAAATTGTGAAAATGATGCAGTCATTCTACAATACAAATATCTATACTTTTCAGGATTATCAGAACTTGAAAAGTACGATGAAAACATTTTAGAAGAGCCTTCGGAAATAGTTAACTGGAGTAATAAATTTTACTTCAATTTATAAACCACATTACACAAGTAATTATTATAAAGTTATTTCTAAAACTTCTAATTTTAACGTTAAATATAAAATATTACTAATATAACTAAAATGTTATAAAAATAAAGTTTCCGTCAAATTAATTTTTACGTAGTTGTCACTCAATTTACTTTTTAAAAAATTAAGTAATATTAATAATTAACACTAGAACTACCGGCGTCAAATTAACATACTTTAATAAATTAAATAAGTACTTTGAAAAAGGGAGAATCAAGCGGCAGAAAATTTGGTCGTTTGGATGACTTACGTTTATTGATATAGACGTAGAATATTTATTCTACAACTCTTATATAAACTTGGAGAATTTTTGAAAAAATTGTGTACCAGTCATTTTGACTGGTTCGGTAGTTCTAGTGTTAGTAAATAATGAAAAATTCCTTCTAAAATACAGTGAAAGAGGATTAAAGGAGAACCTAGAAAATCTTTTTATAATACTCTTTCGATTTTCTTCAAGTGTGAAAACGAAAATATCCGCATCCACAGAGTACCCACAGATAATCAAAACAATATAGAGTTTTAATGGTCAGATCATACAGATGATAATTCTCTTTTGATTTTCTTCAAGTATGAAAAATCGAGAAAACCAACAGAAAATCAATCCTTCGACTCGGATTGTCGCTATCGCGAAAAGTAAAGTTGCATCGTCGAAGTTCCAAAGATACTTTTATCATCACTAGACTCCGGATGTTTATGCAAATTTCAAATTCAACAAATGCAGTTAAGACAAGAGAACCTATTTAGGGATGTGTTGCACTCGATAAATGTTACAACGAATACCATACTTTTTATATTTCGGATATATTTTTATATTATGTTCGTTTTGTGTATTTTAGCCGTATTCATTTTGTCATAAATGCATAAACATCCGGAGTCTAATCATCACATTTATATCAACATCTGCAGAACGAGAGAAAAACATTTAAATCACCCGCATCCCCGGCAGAACGTAGATCACAACGAAAGAGCTTAATTCGATGTTATCAAAATCTCACGAAGTATCCTTTCAAATCCTAGAATCGACCTCGGAATTTTACGAGCCTCGATACTTCAGGATTAGCCTGCAACGTCCCTGACACTTTTCTCGCCCTGTCCGATAAAAAACACGGCGAGGCTCGCAGAAAAAAAAGAGCTATAGAGAGAGGGAGGGCGAAAAACGGCACGGTGGTGGTTTTTGAAAGTGGTGAACTCACCGTTCTCCGATTTCGGTGGAACTGGCTCGATTTTCACGGAAGTCGTGGTAGCATGAAGGGACGTGGAGACTTCGGCTACCTGGCAGGGCACTGAGGCCAGAGGTTCTCTTTTCACCAAGCTATTGCTGCTGCTGCAATTTGTATCCTGTCCATTCCAGGACGAGGCGACTGGCAACGTCCTGCTGCATCCTGCATCCGAGTGCACCACCTTCGTCTTCCCTGGAATCAGTTGGCGAAGAGGGTCGCGTCAACGGGGGTCCTTACACCGTTTTGAATGTTCGTGAGATTTTAACGAATTTATGGTTTGTTAAACTAATAACTAAAAATTTGATATTTTTTTTTTTAGCTCCTTGATTTCAATTTTAGATTAGATCTTTCGTCGCATTCGCATTTAACATTGGATCGTTTGTATCTCTATTTAACCAGTCAGCTGTGTTTGACGACTATATCCGTCATGTGGGAAATTTAATTACTATTTTGCTATTTAACCAGTTATCCTGGTTATTTATTTGTTATTTTACCAGTTATTGATGAGACTATTCGTCGATTTTCGTAATTAGATATGTACTTTTAAAAGTAGTCGCTAGTTAATTGATAAACTCTTTCGTTACCCTGGATGAGATATCTCGCGACCCGATACTGGCTGATTAACGTTTTGGATGATAAATCTCGCTTCCTAGCACCATTATCTTGACATTCTGGACGAAATATTTTGTGTTCTACCTTTGAGTTCTTATGTCGCCTGTGGTATGTTGCGAGCAGTATGTTGATAAACTTTCACTATCACTTATTATTCTATTCCGTACTCTTCGACCGAACATCTTGTAACGCTTTCAAGTAACGAACCAAGACTAAACTCCTATTCGATGAATTCCGTACCACGACTTCAATCTTCATCAAGATACTGCTCACGACATACTATAAGCGACATAAGAATTCACAGGCAGAACACAAAATATTTCACCGAGAATGTCAAAATATTGATGCTAGGAAACGAGATTTATTGTCAAAAGTGTTAATCGGCCAGTATCGGGTCGCGAGAGATCTCGTCCACGGTAACGAAACGGTTAATTAGTTTATATAAAAGGTATATCATGTTGATTGCAGCTTAACTAATAGTGTTCAAGATATAGTCTTCATTGGGGAACACCTTCCAAGCTACGTAAGATTCTGAAATAAACCGACAGATGAATCGTATAATTCAATTCTGTTTGTACTTAACATATTAACCCTTTGAGGACGACGAGCGCACATATTCGCCCTGAGAAAAAAATTGGTTATAGTTTCTCGGTGCATATATAAACGGTTAGAGTTGAAAAATTAAAATATAATCGTTGAAATATTATTTTACAAAGAGTAAATTTCAACTTGTATACATTAACAGACTGTCTTTCCGATGAAAAAGTGTTTTTTCATCGCTAAATAATTGATTGTTTCTCGATATTCAAAAATTTCTCCGTCCGCAAAGGGTTAAACGCTACCGTTTCTTTGCTACTTTCTTCATTTCCACTGAAGTGAAATTGTTTTTATTAAATTCACATCTTTATAGAGCGGACGTATTAAAAATACAGACAGATAGATAATCAGCAGCCCTTTATCTTTTTAACCGAAAATTCATAATTATTGTAATTTCAGAGTTATATAAAATTTCATTAACACTAGAACTACCGGCGTCAAATCCAACATTTTTTAATAAATTAAATAAGTACTTTGAAAAAGGGGGAATGAAGCGGCGGAAAATTTGATCGATTGGGTGATTTATGTTTATTGACATAAACGTAGAATATTTATTTTATGACTCTTATATAAACTTGGAGAATTTTTTGAAAAAATTGTGTACCAGTCATTTTGACTGGTTTGGTAGTTCTAGTGTTAAATTCCATAGCACCGATCACCAGCGACCCCCATGGAAGTCGACGTGTTAATCCCAGTATTCTTTAAATTTCTTAATACATTTTTTATTAAACAACATCGTTCATAATTCTGTAGTAAATGCAACCTACTCGTAAAAAGCAAATCCGTCATCCACATATAACTAATCTGACACCCGTCGCGATAATCACCTCGACAGAGACATAACGCAAAACAGACTTCACTAATCTCCCGTCCATTTGAAAAACGCACGTTTCATTTTAAGCAGCAAGACTAACACATCCAAAGACCGCAAATTGCTCGAAATATCCACCGTCTGCTCGTCTATCGTTCTCACTCTGCCAAGTTTCGTTATGTTTATGGCATTTTGCATTCGCTCGATTCGAATGTCTCTTCTGTACGTACGGATGATCGTCGAGACAAAAGACATTTGCAACGAGGTCAATAGCTGCATGAATAACGTCGACATTAACTCCACAGACAACGTTCTCTATCTCGAAAAAAGGACGATCTTGATTTTATCGTCGGGTGCTACGAACATTTCTGCTACCAAACGAAACACATGTACGTACTTAACGTACGTTAAGTCGCTTACCCTACTGCCACGAATATTTGTGTTACCAAGTACTCGTACGTGCACCGGTTGCTCGCCTACTGGCAATGAAAACATTCATAATTGCCGTATACTTGGCGCGAAAAAGTGACAGTAATTGTGATCGGTGTATGCTCGTGTAGACATCACAAGTACTAAATGACGCTTTTTGCGTACGTTGAAATTTATTGTGAAAAATAGCATTCAGGAGACACGTTATTTGTATGTCGATTGTACGGTGTGTTTGAGTTGTAATGCGGGTGCAATTTAATTGGGGAATTGAGCGGTTATGTTTGCATTTACTGTGATAAACGAGGGTTTAAGACGGTCGAATTGGGTGGCGGTTGAATTACTTATTGTTCAATTTCTAAAAGTATAGTGGATAATGTTTTTGAGAGAAATTGTGAATTCTTATTGATAACTCTTGTTAAAATTGCGATTATTTCTATTAATAATAAAATTTTACTTTAATTTTTATATCCCAAAACGGTAAAATTTACCGTTTACGCTTCCTGGAAAAATTAATGTTCGCCTTTAACAGTAGAACTGCTGAGGTGGTCAAAATGACTTGTTCCTCATTTTTTCTAAAATCTTTTCCAGATTATAGTACAGGCATAGAGTAGATATTATAAGTCCATTTTGTAAAATATAAATTAGTGTATTAATCATCTTCTCCACCTTTCGATTCCTTGTTTTATAAAGTATTTATTTAATGTCTTGAAATATAAGAGATTTAACACCGGTAGTTCTAGTGTTAAGTCATAAATTAATTTCTATCACTTCATTAAACACTACATTTCTAAAAAAAATATGTCATACTTAAAACAAATTCCTATCATCTTAAGGTAGTTCTAGCTGGATTCAGAACTAAAAGTTTCTTTTTTCATTAGAAATGAAAAAAATTGCGTAAGAATTAATGCAGGGGCTAACATCACAGAGGTCATTTCATTCACCTTTTTAGACATTAAAAAACATCTTTCTTTATAAGTATGAAGTAAAAAATTACAAAAAAATTTAATAATATTCCAAAAGCATAAAATAATACATTCCTAATTTTTTATTAGAATCCATTGACTCGTTTTTCCATTAGAAAAATAAAAAAAGATTTTACGGACTCAGCAAAAATTTGTTTCCATAAGGCCCATGTTAAATATGTTATTTTTAAACACGATTTATTCATAAACCGTGTAGACGAACTCGTTGAGATTCCGGTTATAATTATAAAATATCATGAAGAATATATTTTCAAAATTTTAAGGAAATCTATCGAAAAATGATAAGTGCCTAGAACTACATACCTTAAGATTCCCAAGAACAACAGTATCACCCTGAAATCTCTAAAAACTATTCTCCCTCCTGTACCTTAATTTACAAAACCCATCGCACAATTCCGTTCATTATCAAAACCAACAAAACAACCAAATCTGAAATAAATATTAACATGTAAAAAGCATCCATCGAGACATTGCCATCGTTACATCTCTGAATGTCCAAATGGACATTATGTTTGATAAAAACATAATGTATCAATGCTTTATGGTGTCCGTTTACACGATCGCGCGGAGAACAGCACATTAAAATGTGCTCATTAGGCGTTATTCATTTTTTAGTTACATCATCCTTTTATCGCGCAAATTGTGACATTTATCAGTGACTAACGCGCCGAATAGGAATATTAACGACCGGCTTCGAGATAACTGTGTCTGCGGGACAAGAATCGAGCGAGACGACTGAGAATAGATCCGTCGCGTTACCCGAGTTGTAACCTATTTGCGCGTTAACTAGAATCCAGAACATGTTTACTTGTTTGTTACTAATCTCGTTACTTCTCGCATTCCTCCTAGAAGGATGAACACAGCTTGGAAACATCCCTGAGAACCGAAAACCGGATTGGTTCCACGACGTTGAAGTTTGAATCGCGGGAGATGCAAGCAGCTGGGATATGCCATTTTTTCTTACTTTTTTTTTCAATTTCGTGAATTAAAATCTCACTGGTTATTTCTGCACGATATAACGAGCTGGTTATTATCGACCTGTGTGCAATTTTCACAAGGTTATACTACGTTTAACGAAGTAATATTCCATCGATCATTCTTAATCAATCTAACGAGCGACCGGATATCAAGCTACGTACGGGCTTCCATAAATTTACAGATTTTCCCAATGAAGTAAAATGTTATTAACTATTCGTGAGTGATGTAAAAAGCCCGTAGATAATTATCGTGCGCAGTACCTAGTGAAAATTTGCACATTTCATTTTTAATGATGTAGAAGATCATTAATCACTTTGTGATTAATATGATAAATTCGATATCAGATAATATTCTTTCAACGGCAGCTTTTGTCGGGAAATTTGTGGAATATCAAAAACAGTACACAGGATAATTAAAGAAATAAGGAACTGCTGGTGCAATCCATTTCTATACATTTCTATAAAATACTCTGTTTCAAAGTTTCTCGAATTGGAAAGGAATGTGAACAGCAACCGGTAAATTTTTCATCGATAATTTAATTTTTCAATGCGTTAATCTGTTCGTTAAACAAGGCATAATTTCCTGCAAACTCTTTGAAAATAGACCACGCTATATTTTAACCAAAAATCTTAAAATACAAAGGTCATAAAAGTTTTCAAATTTCCTGATAAACTTTGACACGACCCTAGAGAGACAGATCAATTGAAATTACAGTTCTCATGGAATAATATTCAATCTTTCATTCCAAAATTCAAGTACGATATTGCCGTATTAGTAGCAATGGTTTGCGCACCGACGGCTTGCGACGCAAATACCCAGCTAAGTTTCTTCCGCGGCCGACGGATTACGTTTAAAGCCTTTCAGTTACCATTCCGTTTCCTTTCATTTTTTTCTTTCTTAGCGTAAACCAATTTTCATGCGATGTTTCCTGCAGCATTTGAACGGCAAGGAGCTTTTGCTGGGATTCGTGAAAATAAAAGTAAAATGTGAAGGAAAGAGTGCAGACTTTCGCTGAAGATAGAAGAATTAGAAAATTTGAAGATACTTTTAAGACTTTTTTAGTTGAATTATAACATCGATTGTGAAACTATGGAATTTCTTATTTGGCGGGAAACAGGTAGAAGTTCAATTTACGAAAATTAATTCGCTGCGTTGGGTGTTAAAAATTATGAGAATGTTTAAGGTATATGGAAGTAGAATATGGATTGCTCGATTAAGGTCATGAACTGCTGCAGAGTCTTGCACATGGTGCCCTTTGAATAAATGAAATCATACTTTATGTAGCATGATCTCACTCATTCGTCTCTGATACTCTGCGAATTAAAAACTTATTAAATTACATTTTCAGGAATAAGTAAGCGATTTCGCACAAAGGAGAAAAAAATCGAGATAATTGGAGTATTCTGACGGAAGAACTCATGATCTGGAGACGGTAATTAAAACGGAATATTGGTATACAATTCTGCAGAACTTTTATGTCTTCCAAGAGCTTCCACGAACTTTGTCAACTTTTTATCCGAACGTTGAAGTTATCAACATTTAATATTTAAAAAAATTGGATTTCGCAGTAGTTTTCTTCTGTACTTTCGAAGTCATACTAGTTTTACCAAAGAGTGAAAACTTTTACATCTGCCTTGCAGAACAGCAGAAAAAGAACTCCATTAACGCTAAATGGAGCAATGATTCTCTTAAAAGTTTAATTTTTGTTATTCTTTCGACTAGACAAGATACAAATCGATCGCCATATTCCGGATTTTTACGGAATAGAACACTTTTCTCCTAGAAACCCCAACGAAATATTTGAACCGTATAAAATACAACACTACCCCGTACCGTGAAACATCGTAAAACTTAATATTAGCCAAGACCACCATTATTTTCCACCAGTACTAAATCAAAACGTATCTCACACTATATTATCGCCCACTGATAAAGTATACCAAGAAGACGACCAAGAATAACGACACGAAATTATTCGATGTTTCTCAATTATCCGCATAATTTCTCGTTATCATCAAGGAAGCCTGATCTCATGACGTTTCGTAATAATCGCAAGGGACGAAACTCTGAAAAACGATCTACAAATAGTTGAAAATTTCGCGGAGAACCGCATCATTTCTCGTTGCAATTTACTGAGACTCGCGTTCGGTAAAACGAGTGCTGGCCTACAAAAGTCGTCGCGGTGCGTCTTCTCCGAAGAAGGAGAGCCGCCCGTGGGAAGCCACTGACGGGGCCACGTGGTGGACAGGAATGATTCATGAAAACGAAGCGTAAAACTGGCGTCGGGGACGCCAAGGAGAAACTGGCGGTGAGGCCACTCGGTTCCTGCAGTAAATATAGAAGCGGGAGAATCTTGCGTAAGCTCCGTCGTTCCTCCCACCCTCTCTCTCGAGATCTAACTTCGTTCCTCTCTCTGTCCTCCCGGGTTCTTCTTCCTCCTCCGGGCTGAAAACCAAGATATGTACTTCTCTTTCTGATTCAACCTTCAACTTCTCTACCTTATACTCTTCTTGAATCCTCTCAGTCGCGCTTGCTTCGCCACTTCCTACTTTCAACCTTTTTCTCTATCCTCCTGGACTCTTCTTCCTCCTCTAGGTGAAGAACCGAGATTCTCCTGTTTCTCGTTCAACCTCTATCTTCCTTTCCTTATACTTTTCTTGAATCCTTTCTCACTCACGCTTGCTTCGCCTTTTCCTACGTTCAGCTTTTCTCTCTGTCTTTCTGGAATCTTCTCTCTCCACTGGAACGAAAACAAAGGTTTTCCTTTTTCTTCTTCAACTTCCAACTTCTCTGCCTTATACTCTTCTTGAATTCTTTCTCACTCGCGCTTCCTTCGCCTTTTCCTACTTTCATCTTTTTTGTCTGTCCACCTGGGCTAATCTTCCTCGTTTGGAACGAAAACCAAGATTCTTCTCTTTCTGCTTCAACCTTCAACTTCTCTACCTTATATTCTTCTTGAATCCTCTGTCAGTCGCGCTTCCTTCGTCTTTTCCTACTTTCATCGTTTTTCTCTGTCCTCCTGGACTCTTCTTCCTCCTCTAGGTGGAGAACCAAGATTCTTCTGTTTCTCCTTCGACCTCTATCTTCCTTTCCTTATACTGCCCTTGAATCTTTTCTCACTCACGCTTGCTTGGCCTTTTCCTACGTTCAGCTTTTCTTTCTGTCCTCCCTCTTCTTCCTCCTCTGATCTGAAAACCAAGATCCTCCTCTGATCCGAAAACCAAGATTATCCTCTTTCTACTTCAACCTTCAACTTCTCTACCTTATACTCTTTTCGAATCCTCTCTCAGTCGCGCTTACGTCGCCTCTTCCTACTTTCAGCGTTTTTATCTGTCCTCCTGGGATCTTCTTCCTCCTCTGGGACGAAAAACAAGGTTCTGCTCTTTCTCCTTCAATCTCCAACCTCTCTACCGTATATTTTTCTTGAATTCTTTCTCACTCGCAGTTCCATTGTGTCTTACATTCTTCTGCGTTTCTCTCTGTCCTCCTGGGCTCTTCTTCCTCCCCTGAGACGAAAACAAAGGTTTTCCTATTTCTGCTTCAACCTCCAACTTCTCTGCTTTATACTCTTCTTGAATCCTTTCTCCCTCGCGCTAGCTACATCTCTTCCTACTTTCAGCCACTTCGTTTTTCTCTTCTGTTTTTTCTAAGTGTCTAAATTCTTTCTCTATTTCTACGCTAGACTCTTTGTAAAACCTCTGACACTGTTCAGTCCTCTTCCTACGTTCCTGCTCGGGTCAGAAATCTTCGTTTGAAAGATCCTCCTCTCTGTCAAGCAATTGGAGTTTCTCCACATTCCTCTTTGTCGATTACCACCTAAACTCTCTCTTTCGTTTATCTATCTCAGATTCCCTGCGTTCCTACTTCCTTACTCCTCTTCTTTTGCTCTTGCTCCCTCCAAACGGTACCACCTAATCTTCTCTTTCTCTCTATCACAGTTTCTCTACCTCGTTCTCCGCCACCTAAACTCTTCCTCCTTCCCTCTATCGCAGTTTCTCCACCTTCCTCTTTCTCCGATGTCCCCTAACCAATCCCCTCTATTCCTCAACCGCTCTATCGCAGTTTCTCTACCTTCCTCCTTTTCCTCCACCACCGATACTCCCTCTTTGTCCCAACAGCTCTATCGCGGTTTCTCTACCTCCCTCTTCCTTCGCCAACAGGGAAACATTCCCTCTCCAATCCACCACAGTTTCTCTACCTTTCCCCTTCCAACTTTTCCTCCTCTTTCACCCTCATCACCAAAACTCCCTCTCTTTTTCCAACTCAACTTCCTCATCCTCCGGTTTTACCCTTTCCTTTTTCTCCCTTTTTCACATCTTTCTCTCAATCCCTCCTCTGTCGAGCGAGATATCATCGTCCCCCGTCGTGTTCCCTCTTTCCCTATCCTCTCGTTCCCTCTCTGAATCGTGTCGGTGCGATTCGCGCCGCCTCCTCTCCCTGCTTCTCTTGCAGCCGGCGCGACTTCGCGTTGGTACTCCCGTAGGGAGCATCGCTGCAAGGTCGTCAATTGCATCAGCAAAGACGGTAGCCACGGAGGCTTCCTGCTTCTCTCGTGGTCTATCTACGTTTTCCAAGTACTTACACGAGTAGACGGTAAAAGGAGCGTACCGTCCGACGACGAACCGATTCGTACGATCGAGCGGTTTCGTTAGGAAGGGAAGTAAAGAAATTACAAGCCTGACGAAGCCAATTTTTGCTGGTAACTTCGGCGGCTCTTATGAGATTCGTTGTTGCGCTGTAACTTCGACGGTTCGTTTGTTCCGTGAATTTTCTTATTCACGCCTTTGCCCGAGACAATTATCCGATTTTGAAGTCGGGGGTGATGGAGAAATTTTGCAAAAATCATCGCACATGGCGGCGAATGTTGTTGAGAGGCATGGATGCAAAAAGAGGGGTTTCATTTTGTTTCACGAATCGATGGATTTGTTTGTGAAATATGCTTTGTGATTGTTGCCATGGGTAATTTCTAAATTGTATGATTTTCTTGTTCGTTGTTCTTTTTTAGTGTTACTCAACAGAGCTCTGTTGATCGGTTGGAGGAAACTTTCGATGAGCAATTGCGCACCAGAGAGGAAAGTATTTGCGATCCGAGAAATCGATAACTCCCATCGACGGAGATAGTAAGTCGCTGCTATTATGCGAGGAGAACAAATTTGCAAAACAGGTTTCGAAGCTGGCGGAACTGTATTTGCCACTTGATAATCGACGAAAATGGCGGCCAGGTACTCGAGTGATCGCTTGCGATCAACGAAGAAACGTAAAGTCGCAACACTGATCGAATTCAACGCGATGCAACGCAGGAAATTTTGAGTCTTGCAATCGGCGATTTCAATAGCTACGATGGATTACAGAATTCCCAGCGATCGCAGGAACGAGTCGTTCTAGTTTCGCTCGTTATGTTGCAACGGCAGTTTAAATACTTCTATTCATAAAACGAGTGATTTCGATGATCGATGAGGAAAACCACGACACACCGGAAAGTTCCTCTAGTTTTATAGATTGCAAGCCATTAAAATCCTCTCGATAAACACGCGTATCTTTTAAACAAAACATGAAAACAATTTCTCACGTAAACAACGAAGAACATATTTATTATTTTACAGTAAAAATCGTAATTTCGGTAATCGAATACGATTTACATCATATATTTTTCGACAGATGTAAATATGAGAAAAAAAAATATAAATTGTTAAAAAATATTAAATTATAAATGAGTTATATATTAAAATGTATTTTTTTGTCATTGATAGAAATATAGACGGAAATGACTTGCTAAAAAGGCGGGTGCGTTTTACGTAGTCGTTTAAAAATCTTGGTTTTGTAGCATCGTAGAGAAAATTTCTCTCGAAAAAAGACCTCGCTGACTTTCGCGCTTAAGTTTACTCCGTGTGTGTCTCAGAAGGAGGACCACTGCATACGCCGTCAATTGCATAAACGACGGTAAAGCACGGAGGTTTCCTGCTTTGCACTTCAATGCAGGCGTGGTTGAGTTGTCATCTCAAGATTTTATCTCCCTCTTAAACGCGCGCCAACTTCGTTACTTCGAAGTGTCGCACAACTCGACGAAGTTTTATGCCAGACAACGAGTTTAAACGGCGACTGTAATTTATTTATCATCGGCATCGTCCGTTTGCGCTATTTTTTCTTACGACGCAAATGAACACGATGAAAACCGAGAATAACACTTTATCTTTGCCATTTACCATTTAACATCAGGCTAATTTTCATTTGCGAAAAAAGGACGAACAGAGTATAGTGAAAATTATATTAGTTAAACTTGAAAATGTGAATTAACACATGGAAATTTAAAAAAAATTAAACCTATTTATCTACCTATAAGTAAATATCGTATTCATACATTCTTGCAACATAAATTTCAAAAAGCACATCGACATCTTAAAAAACTAAGATGCAAACTCACTGTTAATGATTAATAGCAGGACCTACAAGGAAGAAAATAAGATTCTCAACAAGATGATTAAATATCGAAATATCGCGGAAAGCAACTTTTTCAAACACCCGTGAGAAAAAGTAAAAAAGAAAATACAGCATACAGAATAGACAGTGTTAAAGCATTGATCATTCGTTCATTTTATCACCACGGAATCCACGGTAATCTCACAGAAGAATATTCGTCGATGGCGTCGTAATTAACGGCGGTATTGTAGTTCGAACATCACCAACCATAAAACAACGAACAAAAGAAACTTCGGCCGGTTTGAATATTGCGCAAACACTCAAGGAAACCTTCCTCAAGGTCAGCAATTGCATCAGAGCATCGAGTAGATCACCGGATGACTTCTCTCAGTCTGCACAGTCTCTGATGTAAGACCGTCATTTCCACAGGTCCGTGCCAACGTCGCCGGTCATTCCGATAATCTCGATGGCCAGTGAAAGGAAACCAGGGAATTCCAAGAAGTCACCTAACTCGTGAAACACGGCCCGCCGGACCTCTTGCACAACGGACAAATTGCCGGCAATGGATCACCTTTGCTCAGACTACAAAGTCTCTTCTACGCAAGGATCCAGGAAGAGTTCTTCATTAAACTTGGAAACTTCTCATTATCGTGAACATCTTCAAAGATATCACCTTTGGCTCGTGTTTGCTAAACTTGAGCCTGGATTTGGCACCGAGCTGTATCGTCACGGAGTATCAATCTCTTCGTGATAAAAATGTTCGAATGAAAATGTGTCCCGGCTGGTAATGCATCTGACAGTTTCTTGGAATGGGGTTAAAGTGTACCGTGAAATGGAATTTTTGCGAATGATTATTGCGGGTTAGAATTTTACGAGTCAGTCGGGGTCACTTTGGTAGATTAATCGAGGCCTGACTAAAGCACGTGTCCTCATTGCTGCACGAAAATTTCTAATTTCGTAGCTAGGCCGTCGTTAGTTTTTAACGGGAAAACTGTAACGAGCCAACGGAGGAGTTTTGCGCAATGTCGATCTCAATGCGATGATTTGAAGAGACATTTACAAAAGAGTACGTACAGTACAGGGTATTCAATAATGACAATCTTTTTTCTATAAATTACATGCCACTGAAATTTCTATCTTACCGTGCAGACAATTCATGGAATTATTCTTCGAACGATGAATCTAAAATGTCTTCCTGTCGATAGTTTTCCCTAAATCCTAATCAACCCCTTGTCTTACGATGTCTTTTGTCAACGAACGCGCAATAACTCAGAATTAACTAATCTATCACTGACTTTCAATACAGCGGTAGAAGTTGACGCAATTAATTATAATTTCACTGTTTCTACTGAAGCGAAATTTTTTCTATTAAATTCACATCTTTATAAAACAGAAACTTGAAAGATACAGATAGATATGTATTCAGCAGACCTTTATCTTTTAAATACATATATTTAAATATATAGTATGTCTGAAAATTCATAAATATTGCAATTTCAAAGTGACATAAATTTTCTTTGAATACAATAGCGCCGGTCACCGGTGACCCCATGGCAGTCAACGTGTTAACAGCCTACAACTAATATCAACGTCTCCTGATCAAATAATATTTTCAATTGAACACTTTTTGGAAAACTTACAAATTTTCTATTCCATTTACCACGTTACGTGTGCCGCACGTCATTATAAGGCAAGGGGTTAACCGCACTAAAGTTTGCCAATTCGAGGTATACTATACGATCACCCCCAAAAGACGAAAATTAATACCATACATCCTAAACAAAATGACCGAAGCACTTGTAACCGAAAATTAACAAGCAAAAAAAGAAACACCTTAACGAACTATATCAACAAAGCAACTTCAAAGTGCAAACAAAGCAATACACCCTCGACATTCCATCCTCTAAGCCAATCCTCGTGATCCCAATTAACAAGAAAAAAGAGTGCCTCTTCGTTCACGGAAACTTCATAGACCTTGTTCTAGATCATTAAGAAGCTTGCCATCGTTCACCCCGTAAGTAGAAGGAGGAAGAAGCAAATAAGTAAAAGAGCAGAATGCAAAAATAGAAGGAAAAGGCAGGAGAAAACGTAAGAAGAGAAGAAGAAGAGATAGAAAGGGATCAGATCTACGTACCACCATTGCTGTTTCTGCAAACGCAGGGCTGCCTGGTCGATTTGTTCTCCAGTTTCACCGGTTGACCTTGACTCGACAGGAAGGCCTCTCGTTTCTTGGCGGCAGCCTGAACAACCTGGTTGCCGGGGGTCTGGCATCCCTGCATCACCATCGTGCTCGTCGTCGAACTCGTGGGACACGAGCTGCCGTTTACAGTGACCGAACATCCGGTAGTCGAACCTGTCGGTGACTGATACTCCTGGAGAAGGACCCCCGTTGTCGGCACCACGTTACCCGTCGAATTCGGCGAGGAGAAGCTGTTGATCGTCAGGGTAGGCGCGCTACCAGTCACCAGAGACAGCTGAGGCGAGAAGGTGTTCTGATGGAGGCCACCTATTTGCACGTTTATTAACGCTCGTTAGTGACGTTCCTTTCAAAGTCGGAGAAATCGACGGAATTTCGGGTGAAATGAGTTTTAGCGAAATTTCAAATTTCAAGTGTGAACGGTGCAAGAAAATTGGCCGACGTTTTAATTGGAGTGGATGATGTTGATAATTGAGGGGATAATAAGTGGCTACTTTGTGCTGAGGGTTTTTTTTTTATGACACTGTTAGATCTTTCTTGTAGTGTATTCGGTAACATGGATTGCACGGGTTAATGTGTCTGTCATTTATAATATTATTATTCTTTCACTTATTTTAATTATAATATCCACGTTTCTGCACCTTCATAATGAATAATAAATCTTTTTAATCTTATCGATTCCACTACGAGTATCGCTAGAAGCTTCAAATGGAAAGTAATTAATGAAATGTTCATCGGTGCACGGGATAATTTCGTTATCAAAATTGAAGCTTGGAAACCCTGTTTCTGCGATAATGGATAAACAAAATTAAAAGTATCGAGTCTTAATAGTTATAGCGAAGCAGCGATGCAATAGAGATTACTTTAAATACATCCTACTTCGAAGCGCAAAGTTAGCTTGAACAAATCATTTTATCATAGTCAACACATTAACACTGTTACAAATTGCATAAAAAAATTATCCAACATACTATACATAAAATTGAAAATAACACGTTCCCCACAAAATGTCCATAACAGTTACAGTAAAAAAAATCACAAAATTCTCACCGCAAATCTCTAAAACTATAATAATTCCGTGCCCATTTAATTCATCATCCATAACTCTTTTCCCTGAATTATTACAATACTTAGAAGATCCACGTGAATCGAGGGATAAGTGTAATCTCTCATCGTAACACATTTCAACGGACAACAACCAGCCAAACGACTCACCATGATGAAGATGATGAAGACCAGTCAAATTGAGCGTGTGTTGCGTGTGTTGAGTGTGCTGGGTATGCTGAGCATGATGCAGACTGCCGACGTTGACACCGACACCTTGAAGGCTAAGCGCCTGTTGACCCGGAGGAGCTAAACTTGCTAAATTCTTGGCCAGCAGCTCAAGCTGCGTCACGGGTACAGGGCTGTACGGTGATCCAGGGGGTGGCGTGGGAGCACCCCAGGTGTAACCACCCACCCCGACTCCGACGGCCGCGGAAAACACGCTCTCTGAAACTGCAGAATTTGGCGATTAATCGATCTTCCTTCTCTATGTCTCGTATAGGATATTTTCTTCTACTTGATTAGTAGAATTATTTTGTTTTGTGACTGTCACTGTCATAATTAACACTAGATTTACCAGCGTGACATCTATTATATTTAAATATGTTAAACTAGCTGAAAGGTCCCGTGCTTCGCTACGGTTTAATCGAAACTAAATAAAAACCCTCAAAATTTCGAATTTTGAAAAATCCTTTCTTAGTGGATGCTTATACACTAAAAGGAATGCTCATGCAAAATTTCAAGTTTCCAGGTCAAATAGTTTCGGTTCTGCGTTGATGAGTTTGGCCCATACTTTAAGCCCCCAAAACCACCCCTAAAATTTCGAATTTTTCAAAACCCTTTCTTAGTGAGCACCTACGACCCAAGGCAAGAGTATGTTCCAAATTTCATTGCAATCCGTTCTGTGGTTTTTGAGATTTCGTGATGAGTGAATGAATGAGTCAGTCAGTCAGTCAGTGGTATTTGCGCTTTATATAATAGATATGTAACTTAAAGCAGGGAAAATTAAGACGAGGAGAAGATGATAAATTCGGTAATTCATGTTTTATACGATGGACGAAGAATATTTATTCTACGGCTCTCTCATAAACCCATGGAATTTTTTGAAAAAATTGTGTACCAGTCATTTTGACTGACTTGGTAAATCTAGTGTTAAGAATTAAATTGATAAAATGGAAATTGATCGATGATTCTTCATTTTCGTATTATTTTACGTAATAAAAATATTATAGAAATATAATTCTATCGTGTGGTATCTCTCTGATATTTTAGATTTGATAGGTTTTACAGAAGTTGGAAATTTCTTTTCCAATTTGTCCCATAACGAGTGTCACTCGTTAGTTTACAACGAGGGGTTAACAATCGACCGATTTCCTAGCTGATGTTCTTTTGTGATAAAATGTCGAAGGGATTACCGTGATCGATAGGACACTTTGTTAGGGAAAAAGAATCTGTGTTAATATTTCAGAAGTTACAGTAATGACTTAACTCTCCCATTAATACCGAAGATGTTACTGTACTTGTTTTAATTAACCCATTGCGAACGGAGATATTTTTGAATATTAAGAGATAATCATTTATTTGTAGATTTAAAACCACCTTTTTATCAGAAAGATAGACTGTTAATGCGTATAAATTATAAATTACTATTTATATAATCATATTACACCAATTGTAGTTCAATATTTCTCTAACAGTGTGTACATACAGCGATACTTTGCCATTAATAGACTGCGGATGTTTATGCAAATTTCGAGTTTCACAAATGCAGGTGCGATAGGGAAACCTATCTAGGGATTTATTGCACTCAATAAATATTACAACAAATACCATACTTTGGATATTTTAGATATATTTTTATATTATGTCCTTTTTGTATATTTTAGCCGGATTTAATTTGTCATAAATGCATAAAAATCCGCAGTCTGGTCATAAAATTTTTTATCCGGCCACATATATACTCAAAGAAGTTAATCTGACTTAAGTATTGTAACAAGATAAAATTCTCTGCAAATATTGCCCTAAGTTATAATTGCGTGAAGTTAAAATAGCATGGATTTTTTCCCTAGTAGTATAAATCATCATTGTAGGCGTTCCTCTGAGAATGAGCGAAACGAAAAGTTCAAATCGTAGACGGAGAGAGAAGCTTCTACGATTTAAAGGCCAATCGGGAAGAGGCACTTTCGCAGAAATCTCGACACGTTAGAAACACTTTAATCTCGACATTCTGGTTATAAATCAGGCATCACGCCCTCCTGGCAAGCTGCCTACGCCACTGGATCCGGGATGCGTGGGAGGCAGGACGTATCTCCTCTCTCGTACCAGGAGCACAGCTCGCATTTCCTGATTTCGCGACAAGTCCTCCGATTAAGTCCATCGACATTGCGCGAAAGGGGTATATGAATATTAAAGTCACCCCGTGACGCCCTGTCCGATGGGCTTATTGAAATTTATCGCATTACTTCTTCCCCGATTTCGATAAATATGCAATAAATGCCCGGCCAGACGGATAAATCGAAAATCCATGCAAATTCATTTAAATCGGACCCTGGCTCTCTCGGTGAAACACAAAAAAGAGAGAGAGGAGGAGGAGAAACAGGAGTAGGAGGAAGAAGCGATGGTTCGCGTGCAACCTATTTTTCTTTCTGTTTCCCTCCTTTCTGCTTTAATTCACGAAGGACGCGGATAGCCGGAGATAAACCGTCTCGATTCGATAATTCTCTGGGATCGTTTTATTGGCAACTCATCTCCGTTCTTCGAGCGAGTCGTTTCGCGATATTCGCGAATAACCTTCGATGTATATCCATAACACCTCCCTCTTGCACTCCTTTGTCGTTATTTTTAAGCTTACGATTTTGACGTTGCACCCACCTGTTCGTTCTGCAGACGATCCGCAGCGTGAAAAAAAAGAGAAGAAGAGATAAGAGGAGCCTCGATTTTTACGAGCTTATCGACGTACCGCGGAAGCACAAGAGTCTTTCATTTTAGGTGTTTAAGGATGAGATATTGCATCGAACGAGATCGATTATGTATTTTTAACGTTTTGGGTATGAAATGTGTTTCTATGTGTTCATGGGGAGGGTGAAAGGTGTGTATAAATGCGAGTATGTGTTATTTATGGTGAACGAGTATCCAAAATTCTCTTGCATCTTATAAAGTGGACAACTTTGTGCCTGGAACCTCCTAAACTACTAGCACAGACCTTAACTCTTTGCGGACGGAGGCATTTTTGAATATCGAGAAACAATCAATTATTTAGCGATGAAAAAACACTTTTTCATCGGAAAGACAATCTGTTAATGTATACAAGTTGAAATTTACTCTTTGTAAAATAATATTTCAACGATTGTATTTTAATTTTTCAACTCTAACCGACAAACTATAACCAATTTTTTTCTCAGGGCGAATATATGCGCCTGTCGTCCTCAAAGGGTTAATCACTGACTTGAGGTGTCCTTGCCAGTTTATGGCACTGCATTCGGATTTTTTTTCTCCTTGATTACATCATAGTGAAAGGATTATCTGGTCATCTATATCGAGAAATTTTCTAATTGCCCATTTCTCGCATTAAAATAACGTAAAGCTTATCACAGGACTACTGCATTGGAGAGAAGTTTTTAGAGACTTTGATGTTGAAAGTGAATATTAATTTTTCTGGGGAATAAACCGATACGTGAGACTTTATAGAACTTTTCATAATTATTTTTTATATTACAATTCTCGAGTTGAAGTGGAATTTTATATTTTTAAGTTTAGGTTGTTTTGTGTAATTTCGTAGGATGCATGTGCATGCGATTTTATACATGGAAACTGCTTGAACTCTCGTACGATGGAAATTGGCGTAATTTACGTGGAATTAACGGGTGATGGTGATCGATACGAAAGAGTTTTAAAGTGTTCACACTTTCGATGCGATTTCAGTACGATGTGAAATGTCGTGCACTTGAAGAATAATAAAAATTGATGCCAATAATACCGAACGTATTTCGACCGTTTTATAATTCAATCGGAATTTAATTAAACAGTCGAATCGAGCAAATTTGGACTGGCGATAAGCGTATATCCGGCAGGTGAATGCGATTCTAATTCAGCTCGGTGGTACGAATTCGAGCAAGATAGTGGATGAACGACAATGAATGGAATAAAAAACACGCTGGATTAAATATAAGTGGAGAACGAACGAAATTAACCATTCCGAACAATTAAGCGAAAACTGAATCGTGGATAGATGTGAATTCGCGATGGTAGAAACAAAGTTCAACGTAAATGATGTAAAAGATAATCGGAGTCGAGCCAAGTCGTTCGATCGAATCGTTACATCTAATCGGCAAACGATCGAAGTTCCAAGTAAGTTCAAGGGGGACGATTAATTGTCAAGATGCTCGTAAATGGTTGAATGATATTTGAATAAATCGATTACATAAATCTTAAAGATTTATATTCAGAATGAAAAGTTACAAAAAAAAAGATTGCGGAAAGGACAAGGAATATCAGTTACAAAAGTCAAACCGCATTGACAGGAATACTTTACAACTAACGTAGCACTAAAATAACAATTATATTTCCAAGTATTTAACAAATCGAAGCATATCAGTTATAAATCACAAAGTTATTATTACGGTGTGTGCTAATTAAGAAACCCCAATCGATAAACTACCCCCATGAAAATTACGATAACCTCTCAAATTCAGACACCCTAATAACTAGACTGCGGATTTCTATGCATTTAAGACAAATTAAATACGGCTAAAATATACAAAAAGAACATAATATAAAAATATATCTAAAATATCCAAAGTATGGTATTTGTTGTAATATTTATTAAGTGCAATAAATCCCTAGATACGTTATCCTGTCTCACCTGCATTTGTGAAACTCGAAATTTGCATAAACATCCGCAGTCTACTAATAACCTTACATGAGACAAATATAAACTGTAATTACCCACAATACAAAATTCTTTATTTCAATTTAATTGTCCATCATCGATCTGTCCACAAAAAGAAATCGACGTACCCAGTTACCCCATTGAGTGACCTCAAAACAAACCAAAGGATCGTTGAACGCGCTAATCGAACGATCATCCCCTAACCCCCACGACGACTCGAAACAATCTGGCTTCCTCCCGGAAGAACAATCGAAAGAAAGTCGATCATTGGGCCTCGAAGGTGAGAGACACGCGATGGCAACCCGTTCGCGTGGATTTGCATTCGGCGGGGATAATTGAAATCTCGCCCGCGGCTCGAGATTCGATTTTAGACAAGGGGCTACAGCGTTAAAGAGGAATCGACCTGAGCTCTCAAAGCTTCTCTCTGTCTCTCCTTCTCTCCTCAAACCCTCTACTATCTTCCTCACCGTTTACCACCGATCGTTTCTTTCTTTTTTTCCTTCCTCGACGTTCTTCACCTCCGAACTTCTCCTCTCTACCTTCTCTTTTTACCCCCTTGGACACGGTCCTCGCAAACAGCGTTTTGGATTACACCTCGGACAATGAGGTCGTTAAGGGCAAGCGACGAGGTGGAGAGTAGAGAGGCGCACACCCTTAACCCGTACCGGGGATTCTTGCTTTCACTCTGGCCTCTTTGCGCGCGAATTCCACCCTCCTTCTCGTCCACCTTCTCCTCCCGGTCCTCCCTGGTCCCTCAAACTGGCCAGGACGAGCAAGGTACTCTGGCAGCCGCGCGCGGTACCGGGGAATTCTATTTGGCCGAGCATTTTTCTTCTCCTCGCACTCTCGGGCCCCCTCATTCAGCAGCCTTTAATTGCATAATTGCGCCATTGTGCCACCGCGGAGGGCCCCGTGAAAGGGCAGCTCTGCCGGGGGCAGCTCTTGGAGAGAAGGTGAGAAAAAATGGCGAGGGCCCCTACCAGAGGATTGGACACCGTCAGGTACCGGCTTGTCGTGGATTAAGGTCACGGTGCTTGATTAGTGGTTGTCTAATTAGTCGATTGGTATGTTTTTTTGAAAGCGACAATGGTGAGACGTGTGGATGAAATTGTAGTGGGATTTTGTAAGAGAGTGTTTGTTCATTTTCTTTGACCGAAAGAATGTGTTTGATTGTAGACTTTTGTATTTTAAATGTATTTTATGATGGATAAAATTTTTTAACCAGTTAAGTGTGTTTGACGACTATATCCGTAATAGAGAAATGACATATATTTTGTATCACGACGACTATATCCGTTATGTGGGAAATTTAGTTACCATTTGCTATTTGACCAGTTAGCTGTGATTGACGTGTATACTCGCCATCGTCCGGTCTTCCTGATTCACGTATAATAAAAAGATAGATGCGTACTCTCAAAAAAAGTCGCCACAGTTAACTGGTTAAGTGATATGGGATTTCATTGAAATTGAAATGCTTCCTCGTTCAAACATGAATAATTGGAAATTATAATTTTAGTCGATTTTGATACCGTTTGTTGAAAATGATATAGTGATAAATTCAGAAATGAGGAACATAGAATAAAGATAATTTAGAGTTCGAAGGTAAGTCTAGTTAATTCTAGTTTTCTTAGACAATTAGTAGTGCGCGTGACAATTTCAAAGAATTTCTCCTTTCGTGCAATTCGAAGTCCTTAATTTTCTACCGAAGTTTCCCATTATTCGTAAGCAGCTGCAGCAGGTGATGCGCAGCCTGCTACGGACAATCGTTATTGCCAAGCGCGTATTATTTCATTTAGATTACATCGCAACCGACAAATTATTGCCGCCAGCGTGTGTTTGAAGAGTCACCGAATTTAAGGCAATTCAAAAATACTTTGAAATTCGATATCGATAAACCAGAACCAGCAACACTCTAAAGAAGGCCCGAAACAGCTGGCCAGAATTTGAATTTACCTCGCCATAAAATCATCAACTAGCATTTGTTGCTCGAAAATAGCCGGTACAGTGATCTTATTAATTATTAAATAACACTCTCGTTATTTCAACGACTGTAACACGAAACTTTAACTTATTTCCAGAGAAGTATAAAATTGCCAGATTAACGCGAACATTGTAATAAATTGTTAGTAAATCGTCTCGTTTAAATCGTTAAAATTTTGTATAGAATTTAGTAAAGTATGGTCCCCTTGTATAACAAGATAAACAACAACTTTCACAGAAAATATTACCATGTGATGTTTAATTCTTCTAAAAGTCTCTACAAATACACTCGCATTAATTACAAAATTGATATAAACAAACAGAAAGAAAATCAGCATAAAGAGTAGAATATTCACTGACATCAAGTTTCTTAATTTTTAAGGCAGAACCAAAAATATACTATTTGAAATTTCCAAAAAGAAAGAAAATTAAAACATCTTGGAAAGCAGTAATTATCGAAAATACAGTATCTTAACGATGTATTATCAAATTCTTCCACATGAAATTTCTATCAGAACGAAGAACAGTCGAGGAAATACATTAAAAATGAAAAATTTCATGTTCCAACCGCGATGCATAAAAATGGCAAACTGTTTCGCGCAAGAGATTAATGCTAAAGGCAGAGACAAATAAAAGCTCTTAAACTCTGAAAAGCTTGTCTCGGCCAGAGATTCACGGGGAAACAAATGTTGCCGACAGGGAAAAACATTTCGCGGCTCGTGCATGCTTTCCGCGATCGAACGAGTCTGACATAATGCACCTGACAGGAGAAGAAAACGCCCGCAAATAGAATCCGGAGAATCTTTTGTATAATCTTTTATAAAAACGATTCGAAGATTTGTGGAGGGTACGTTATCGGCCGTGAATTTCCACGCGACTTTCCTCCACGCTGAAAATTCACGGTACGACCACACGTCCTTGCGATTGTGTAAAAATAAAATGCTACTTTTAATCGGTAAAATACAGTCTCATCTAACAAACGAGTATTTCATAACGAACGGACAATTACCTTTTTCATTCCCAAAGAAATGAAATGACGAGGTGTTCGAACCTTTAAAGAATATTATCAAAGTCTCTTCGTAATTGTTCCTATTGGGATTTTCAAATTAGTATGGAATATTATTCGCAGAAAGTATTCCAGAAATATTACGTAAAAGATCAAAGGAATCCTCATTATTGATAATACATTCGATTCTCAATGTGATATGCTCATTTCCCTGTAATTATAAGAAAGATCAAAAGGTTCACGTCGAGAGAGAATATTTCTGTAATTGAAAAAGATTTCTGAGAAGAAACGAGTAAAATATTTTAACGTATACATAAGCATAAGAGTTTAAAGAAAACATAAATAGTTATTATCTACTGTTTATCATCCTATTCGAGCTCAGAAGACTAAACAATTTTGTATAATCGCCTTGCGTTCAGAAAAAAAAAAAGATCCTTGAGGCTATTACTTCTTTGATCATCGAGTAATTATCGTCAGAGGAAACGTGGAAAAAGCTGTAGCCACGAGCGACGAATATTCTCCGAGAGCTTTAACGATGTTACCGTAAAGTTTAATGAAAAAAAAGGAGGAAGTAATTGTAACGAATAGTCTAATTAACTGATTAAATCTACATACACGATATTCCGCTGCAAAGTCTAGCGAGCTGTGAAAGACGATGCACGAAAATCACAAGTAACGAGAGAATCCCGTGTGTTTGCATCGAACACAATCAAAACACTGACACGACCCATTTATTTGCAATCAAAAGAAACAATGTCAACAATCGAAGCAGACAAAATCTGATAGAAATCGATACATGGTGACAATGTTTGCGCGAACTCCGGAACTTACAAAAAACCAAAACTTATTCTGGCTAAGTGCAATCGATAATAACACAGGTGTGTCCTGTTCGTGAAACGGTAATCGTTTGAAAGAAACAGATAGGGAAAAAAAGAAAGAAGGAGAATAAGTGAGAGAATGTCGTAAGAATATATTCCAGGTATTATTTTTGTCGCTGTGTTTTATCTATGTCTTTTTAATCGGAAAGAGGTATTTTTCATCCGCAGATAGTAACGTTAAAGTATAAATAAACAGGAGTTCGTGTTATTAATTTCGAGATCAAAGTAATCGCGATTAATTCATTTAATTTAGGTTATATAGAAACAAGTAGGAAATGGAAGTACTGGTATTCGATAATAATGATAGGTGTAAGATATAAATTTAAAAAGAAAGGAGACAAACCATTTTCTTGAAGAAAGTGTGATTATCTCTTTGCCTAATGACAATGGATTAAATACAGCATAGAAATTATATAATAAAACTGGCACACTCAACGCATACTTCTCCGCGATAACACACAATATTGCAATTACCATTTTTCAACTTCTTCGACCAAAAACATACTCAGCAAAGTAAGAACATTATCCGGGATCATACTATTCAAGTCTATTAAATGCAAAAACATTTTATCGCTCTCACGTTATAAAAATTTCTTCTTCATCCGCCGCGACATACTAACAATACAGAATAACTACCTTTTGATGTCGGCAGCCGTAAAAGAAAATCGCAATGCAAGGCGATTAAGAAGATAAAAGAATATTTCGCTACGTATGTTACACGTGTCAAACACACAAAACGTTATGGAAAAAATGTAATAAAAAGCCGCGTCGAGGTGAGCAAAAATATACAACTATACTATGAACAATTTCAGTTTGTAGACTACCTTTTAAATTATCAAGAATCTTGAAATATGATGGGAGAAGTAGACAGAGCGAGAAAGAGAGGAGAGGACAGAGGCAATGTAAAGTAGCAATCCTTGTAAACTTACCCTTGTGTGTTGTCGCGTGATAAGCTCGTGCGGGTGTAGGTGGTCCGGGGGTGGCAGGAGTGGCAGCAACGTAACTGCCCCCGCCACCCCCTGGGAATAACGAATACAGCCCGTACCGACTCACACCTGTAACATCATCATGATACGGAATTTAGCATACCAAATGGCAATCATTGAAGAGAATTTTTATAATCGCTAAACGCAATGCAATCAGTGAGAGAACATACGGCAAAGTTACCAGACACACGTTAACACTTAAGGAACTTAAGGTTATTCGCCCTTTAGAGCAATGTATAGATAAAATTCTAGAATTTTTAAATGTTATTTATACACAGCTCATACGTTTTACTGATTTTTTTGAAAAATATTGATCGTATAGTTTTTGAATAATTAAATATTAAAAATGCGACTTTTAACGCATGGTAAATGGGAGAACTTGCCGGAAATGTCCTATTTATTGAAATTTCACATAATGGCTATTGAAAAATGTTCAAAAAACTTATTATTCAAAACTTTAACCGTTTTAATTACTATAAAAATTATAAAACATATACATTCACGTGTAATTTTGGACCAATATTTATTCAAAATAATGAAAAACTAGTTGCATAAAAGCTGCATAAAAAGCGCAAAATTCAAAAATTAACTACATATAGTTTATCTACTACTGAGCGTGACAACATATAATTGCGTTTATAATAATATTTATTTTTCATTCTATGGTTATAAAAAAATTTGACAAGGAAATAAAAATAAAACTATTTGTTTACAATACACTAATTATGGATGAACATAATATATATGAATATACATTTCCATGCGTTGTTGCCAAATTTATTATATGACACATAATACGATCATCGAGTAGCATTTAGTTTTTAATTTTTAATTATTAATAGCGTGAAACATTTAATGAAATATTATTCAGTTTTGTGTAAAAATTTAAAAAAATAATTTTCAAACTCGAAATCTTTTTTTTTCCATTAAAAAAAATACAAACCGTTAACAACTAATACGGTTCTAGACCAATAACCTTAATGGGGAGATTTGCCCGTTTTAAAGAAAGTCGATTCATGACTGGATAAAGAGATCTCCTAACTTTTCTAGTTCTCATTGTTGCTGAAAAATGTGTGGCACATAGAGTACAGTTTGTTTCTTTCTCATTTTGCTAAATGGTTTAAAAGTGATACTAGATATGGCGGAGTTAATTTCTTGAATTCTTTTAATTCGGAATTACGTTTCGTTTAGCTGAGATACTGTTTATTTTTTAATTATATGGCTACTAAAAGGGTCAGCAGTTTCTAGTTATTTATTAATTAATGGATAATTTTTGTAATGCAATGTGCTGATGCAATTTAGAACACGGAAAATGGACAGTGTATTTTCTATGGTAATTTAAACTACGTTGAACGAATAAATGCTTTGTATGAAATTAAAGTTAAATTGAAGAAATGGATGGAATTTAAGAAGACATGGACATGACAGTGTCTTTGAGGAAAATAATGTGAAAAATTCGTTTCGATACTCTGGATGGAAGAGAAATGGTAACATTTTGAGGACAATGTACTCTAAATTGAATTATTTTGCATTGTAGACAGTCATTGCAGTATTAATGAGAATTGTAAAGAGAAATACAAATAGATCTTTGTAAAAAAAAAAAAAATTCAAACTTGCCGAAACCCGGGATTGAACCGGGGACATTTAGATCTTCAGTCTAACGCTCTCCCAGCTGAGCTATTTCGGCGCTCGAGCAGTATGGTGATATTAACCATAATAGGGCAAATTTACCACCAAGGTGAAGGAAAAAAAGGTATTGCCGAAACCCGGGATTGAACCGGGGACATTTAGATCTTCAGTCTAACGCTCTCCCAGCTGAGCTATTTCGGCGCTCGAGAACCACTGGAATGTTTATTTAATTTGGCGAAGATTTGGAGCAAACTAAGGGAAAAAAAGGGGTTTTGCCGAAACCCGGGATTGAACCGGGGACATTTAGATCTTCAGTCTAACGCTCTCCCAGCTGAGCTATTTCGGCGTTCGATCATCATTGACATATTTATTGTAATTGCAGAAAAATTGCATTCCATTGAATAAATATAAAAGTTTATCTAATCAAAATTCATCCAAGTTCATTCTTCAATGAAATCTCTGCCAATTTGAGTACTTTACCCTGATAACAACGTTCACCATGTTTATTATGACTGTATCGAATATGTACAAAAAAAAAAAAAGAATAAATAAATTGTATAAGTTTGAAAACTCGCAGTTGTTTTTCTTTCACTCTACAAATTTAAACTATTTCGTAGTATAAAAGTTGATGAAGAGTATCTCAATAAAATTGAATTTATAGATTCGTTTTAAATAAATTACTGACAATAATGGAAAATAAAGGTGGTATTTGTATAACTTAAATAAAATAAATGAAAATGGCATAATGAAAAAAAAAATTACAACAATTGCCGAAACCCGGGATTGAACCGGGGACATTTAGATCTTCAGTCTAACGCTCTCCCAGCTGAGCTATTTCGGCGCTCGAGAACCACTGCAATATTTAATGTACTTTACGGAAACGCATTACATTGATGAAAGTAAAAATTTTCGAAATTCACACATTCAAATTTTTCGTTTCATGCTCTTTCAAATTAAATTACTTCAGCCTAAATAAAGTACTAGCAAAGTAATTCTTTCTTCTCACCGAAATACCTTTCATGAGAATAATTTTTAAGAAATTGTTAACGATATTTCAGAGCAAATGCATTCTTTGTTATATTTAAAGAAAAAATATCGAATAAAATTGAAGAAAAAAAAAAATCACACCAATTGCCGAAACCCGGGATTGAACCGGGGACATTTAGATCTTCAGTCTAACGCTCTCCCAGCTGAGCTATTTCGGCGCTCGAGAACCACTGTCAGTTATGCAGCAATTGAATAAAAAATATATTGAAATAACATTTAAAATAAATAATTTCAATTGGAGAATATTTGCAATTTCAGTTTAACTCTCTCACAGTTTGTATTATATTAATACAAATGACGAATTACCAAAGCTACTGTTACATCTGAATGAAATACATTACATAAGTACGATTTATACAAAAATTATTAACGATATTTCAGAACAAATTCGATATATGGTATATTTAAAGAAAAAATATCAAATAAAATTGAAGAAAAAAAAATATCACAACAATTGCCGAAACCCGGGATTGAACCGGGGACATTTAGATCTTCAGTCTAACGCTCTCCCAGCTGAGCTATTTCGGCGCTCGAGAACCACTGTCAGATTTACAGTAATTATTGTACGGATATGCTCTATTGACATTGAAAATAAATAATTTGAACTGAAGATTATTTGCAATTTCAATTTAACTTTCTCACAGTTTGTAATTATATTACTATGAGTGGCGAATTAATAAAGTAAGTGTTACAAGTTATAATAACCATTTTTAAAAAGTTGTTAACAACATTTATGAAGATATACCGTACTTCTTGTATTTGTGTAGTCAAAATAACATAAAATTTAATAACAAAAATTAATCATTTCCGAAATCCGACAATATCGAGGCTAACTTTCTAGTAATTGAACTATTTTGACTCATTGCAATCATCGCACTAGTCCTCAAATTTACGATATTTTTATAAACTCACTGATTTAAAGAATGACATTAAATATTATTAATTTTCTTGTAAATTCTAGCCCTAACAAAAATACAATTCTACCCCTCGGTATCGCAGCTAAACAAATCGTTCAAACTCGCAAATAACTCCTTAACGAACATTCCAATATCATTCCAAATTATATACATATTTTCTTATAAATTTTCACTTCTACAAATTTCAAATTTCAGAGTTCAATTAACAGAGACTTCATATTTACTTAGGAAATGAACATCTCCCAAATAACAACTAAGAGAAGTATTCCAAAAATGTATTTAACAGTAAACCTACCAAGGCGGTCAAAAGACCGATACCAAAATATTTTCCAAAAATGATCTAAATTAATAGAGTAGCCATGAAGTAAATATTCCACTTCTATCTTACAAAAGCAAAATGAGTCAATTAATTATCTTCTTTATCTCTCCACTTCTCTTTGTGTAAGGTCGTTATTGAGTACATTTAGATTTTAGTAGATATAACGTCGGTAGGTTTAGTGTTAATTCGTCGAAATTCAGAGAAAAAACAAACTGAACAAATTCCACCACAAAAACGAGCGTTCTAAAGTAAAGTAGATCATAGAAACTAGAAAATAAATGTCAAATAAATCCAGAAATATCTGTACCTTGATTATGAGCCGGTGCCGGGGTAGCGGCCAAGGGTGGTATGCCCTGGGACTGCTGACTTGGAACATGATTGGACTGTGCAGGTGCCAAGGGCCATAGGGTTGCTGCCGTAGCAGGGCCGGACGATTGTTGGGCCCGGGCACCCGTGTCCCCTACGGGACGATCCCCAGTCCCACCTTGGGCCACGGGAGGGACCAACATCGGACCTCCCCCTCCCGAGGCTGTAATCATAAATCGAAAAAAAGGTTGCACGTTAATGATCCATTTCTAAAAATATCTGAAAGTTTAATAACATTGAAAGTTAAAGTTTTCATTGAGAAATTTAATTTTCGGCAATATTGTTTAAAACATATTGCGTTGGTTCAGAAGTTCATTCGGTTTTGAGACGTATAATTTTGATCGATGTTTTTTGAAATCACTGAAACTTTCATCTGTGATATATTGATTCAATTCAGTTAGAACCTTATTAGGACCCATGAAAATCTTGGGACTTATCACAGATTTATGTTACACTTACTCCTGCACGAATGGAATTTTTAATTCCATTTCTTAATATTCTACAATTGCACATTAACTACGATAAAACTTGAGCCGTTGCAGCAAAATGTGTAAAGGTGTGAAAAGTTTTCAATATGATCCGAAGGAAGGAAATTTTTTCGAAGAACTACATCGAACGGGGAAGGGTTGGCGGCCTTTTTAACCGATACTAATTACGAGAGATTCGACACGCTGCTTCATTTTCCTGGCCGACAAATCGAACGAACGGAGAAGGAACAGATGTTGGCTTCCGACGATTAGAATCAACTTTTCATCGTTAATCTCTCGACACACTTGTATCCGCTAGTCCTTCTATTAGGGGAATGATGTGCTACGAAGGGGTAAGAACGAGGGGAAGTTTGCCAGTCGCGTTTGGGTGGGAGAAATGAGACAAAAAGGGATAAAATAAATAATGGGAGAAAACGAATACCAGAGGAATGATAAACGTGAAAAAACAGAAGAAGATTTATATGATGGAAACAACAGCAGGAATGTATAGAAATTGATGGCGGAAGATGAAGAGGGATGAAACTGGAATTGATTTGCAGGACTTGCCACTACAAAAATGACGGTGATAAATATTTAAAGATACCTTATTTACTTACTTCAACATTAGAACTACCAACGATAAAACAACTCTATTTAAATAAAATTTTGACACTTAGCGTTTACCAATCATAGTAAATCTTAGAAGTTTCAAAAAATGAAAAATCAGATTAATTACCTTAAAGCTCTACAATTAAAATTAACAATATCTACGACAATATACTACCAGAAAAAAAACATAAAAAAAAAACTTACAAAATTCCTCGTTTTCAATCAACTTTCCCTTTAGCCTTACGAACGTCTTTTCACAAACTCCCTTTGAAATATGATTTTTAATTTATACTTCTTCAAAGCTTCGAAACCCTTCCACGGGAACTTTCACTGCGAATATCTTCGATCAATTATCCGTGAAGGTATATTTGTGAGGGTGCACCGTAGGAAGGACGAATACGAAAAGCATACGGGCGGCTACGGTATATATCCGCGTAGAAAATAGGGGAGGTAAAAGGGAAAGAAACGATAGACAGAAGTTGAGATAGAATATAGAGCGTTTTCAATGAGCCGAACGAAGCTGGAGCGTTCCATTTGCTTGCCGGGAGGGTAAAGCCAACGAAGGGATGGAGGGCTGAGGAGTAGGAACGGAGAAGGGGTAGCAACAGGTCGGCGAGCATAATGTAGTCTCTCTTAGGGTGTACACATAGACGTCGCAATGTCCAACTCAGACTTTTCATACGACGCACGTCTTTATATACGCACGTATCTACGTACTTACAAGGGTCGTAGAATACCCTTGTACCATTTTTTTACGCAGCTATGCTGCATTTTACTTTCAAATTATACCCCTCTTTCATGTGCTAGCTACCAAACGAATTCTGTGGAATTTTATTGATGAGAGTATTTGAGGAAATGTGTTTCAGTCTTTAGATGTGTACATGTACCTTTTTTTAAATAATTCGGTATTTTAACCACTTTTAGTCGACGCTCGTGCCCAAGTGGTTAAGTTACCTATTTTACATAATTTGGTATATTAAATTACTGACGTTTTTAATTTTTGGGTAATTATTGGATAAGTTATCAGTAACTGATGTAGTATTTAACACATTGAAGATTGCGGGGATCATTATTCGTCGGTGGTGCTAAATTTAATGAAATATCCTCCAATTTTTGAGCAATTCAATATCAAAATATTAGAGTACATTGAACAGATTATTATTAAAGTAATTAACTACCGAAAACTGAAAAAGCGACTGAAAAATGATGTATAAGAGATGCAAAATATAAATTTGCAAGAACGGAATAATTTAATTGTATTCTAAATAATTACAGGTTATATTTCAATATCTTCAATCGATAATACTGGAATGAATCCTTTGAAAAAATTGACTGATTCTAATTTAAAAACCGACGAATAAAGTAACATCGACGTAACGACCTACCGATAAAACTCACTGCAAAATTGCGTGCATGAAAGGAGAACACGTTCGTCCTTTTGGAATCGATGCGTAAAAGCGCAAATCGGTGGAAGTGCGTCTTAGGAGTTCTTATTATGCTCGCACGATAATAACCGTCAATAGCCTGTCAATCGGCAGGTATACATTTGTCAGGATACCCGTAAAAATGCGAAACGAGCCAAGTAATGGTGCTACTGCTCGTACGCTTGAATTACAATAATTAGATACCTCGCCCCTGTATGAGCGGACTTATCTGCAACTGTTAATTGCGTGCATGTAAGGTATAACTTTCTGCCCGATCCTGAGCCATAATGTTACAGCAACCATGAAATTAGCTGTCCCCTTATCATGGAATCCCACGGAAATCCCATAAAACTCGTTTGATAATGATTGGAGAGAGGAGGTCCGATCTTTTCGATCTTGACGTCTTTATTTCGTGGACGATATCGAGAAATATAATAAACAATCGAAAA
This sequence comes from Cerceris rybyensis, assembly GCA_910591515.1. NCBI lineage: Eukaryota > Metazoa > Arthropoda > Insecta > Hymenoptera > Crabronidae > Cerceris > Cerceris rybyensis. Next base: position 17,843,929 of record OU342790.1, read on the forward strand.
TATGACAAGGTGGGGCAGATAAATGTAGAATTGTATAATCAGTTGTATTACCAATTATATAATTATCCAGAAATTTGTAAATATTGGACGTGTAAAATAAACATTTCAGTATATTGATACCTTCGATATCGAGAAATCTTCAAGGATATGTATTTCATATTGCAAAGACTTTTAAAAGTTTCCCGTATTTCAGGTTTTTCCTTGAATTTCTCATTTAATACCATGAATAGTTAAAATTATACCGGAACAGTTCTCGCTTTAATAAAGGTACTGTTAAATTACGCTCAAGAATAAACAAAATAATTTCGTTGACAACCAAAGAATCATCGAGACGAATCCACGCAAAATATCCCTATTTCCTGTACTTCAAATGTGTCTTTAAATCTATCCTCTAATGCATGAATAATTAAAACTATACCAGAACAGTTCTCGCTTTAATAAAGGTACTGTTAAATTGCGCTCAAGAATAAAGAAAAGAATTTCGTCATTCAACAACCAAAGAATCATCGAGACGAAACCACGCAAAATATCCCTATTTCCTGTACTTCAAATGTTTCCTTAAATTTATCATCTAATCCATGAATAATTAAAATTATACCAAACAGTTCTCGCTTTAATAACGATACTGATAAATACGCTCGTTCAGGAATAAGCAAAAGAACTTCGTCACTTGATAATCAAAGAATCTTCGGGACGAATCCTCGCAAAATACCCCCATCATCAATGAATTATTAAAACCTCCAAGCTTTAACAAACAGCTTCGAGATGTACGGTCACTTGAACCCAATAATTTCAGTAAAATCGTCGACTTCCTCGCGCGGAAACCGTCCAAAGGCACGCAGAAATCACGAGGACAATCCGGTTAAAAAATTCGGCACCCGACTGCTCACAATAATTAGGGTGAGCGGTTTCTCGTCTGCCGTGGACGAAAATATTCCGATCCTGTAATTTGTATCGCGTAGAGGAAGGGGAGGGCAAGAAAAGTCCAAGGCGTCAGATTTTTACGAGCACCTGTTCACCATTTTCCACCCGTAAAAGGGGCCAGCTCGACGTCGTCAGGTAGTCACGATTCGTGGCGGCCCTTCGTACCCTACCGACCTGAAAACCTGTTCCTCTATCCTTCCCCCACCCCCGACCCTTCGTCTTCCCTTCTCCTCCTTGCCACTGGCAGGAGTGATGGAAATTAAAAATTAGGTCGCTGTCGGGACCCCCAGTGTTTTTCCCTTTTCGCGTTTTCCTTTTCACTTTAGAAGCGAGTGTTTCCTTTGACGAGGATACGAAGAATTAAAAGCTTCAAGTGGATGTGGAAAAGTGGTGAAGAGAATTGAAGAGCAGCAATTGAATTATTAATGGGTAAAATTGAAATTATGATAGAAAATTGAGAGAATTTTTTATAAATTCTCTTTTCCTTGATTTAGAAGGATGTCTTGCTAGGTAAAGATACAAGTAAGTAAATAGAAACTTGAATTTTGAAGTATTAATCCTCCATAGTCCGAATTAGGTACGTGTTGTGTTTGAAGATCAGTTTTACGATAACACAATTAGGAAATGATCAAAATACAATTTTAAATGATGAATTAAGCCTGATGTTTGAACATAGAATTGTAGAGAATTTCATGATTTTTACGATCTAAATTTTAATATTTGGCTAAGTTTAAAAATTTGACTTTGAAGAATAGAAGCTCAGTTTTGTCTTGCATTACCTCAAAGTCACAGGGGCCTATAAAGGGTTAATGTAAGAAAAGTGTTATAAGTTGAATATATTAAATGCTGATATAACAAGGAAATTTCTATCAACCCATACAGATACATTGAGAAAAATATAAAACAAAGAAAAATTTACCATTGCAAATTTCCGATCTTCTTGGCATCTCGTCAAATGCGCAGTGACCACAGGAGTGTAGAAGATAGGATTATACATACAATTCGATTTTAAAAACTGCACCGAGAAAAAAAACGAAATTGCGTCATCCTCACTTTCGATTCGCAGATATTTTGAAAGTTACAAAATCAATCGCTCTCCCACTGACCTATTTTCCCGCTCGACGTTTTCACCTTTTCAATCACGGTATTCGTCACAGTTTTTCTAAAATCCTCGTTCCTTTTTCGAATACTATCACGCGGGAATCGAGGATAAAAACTACGCGCTTAATTCTTCCTGATTCTTCCTGCGCGAGATCCTGACTTCCTGCGAATCCTGCCGGCTGAATTTGCGAGGTCACCTCGCGTTGCGCAATCCCGTGCAACCCTATTCGAAAGCACGTGACCCTTTTCTCGAGCGTTGTCTCATAGAGAATATAAATTGATTTTTCTTACTCGTAAATACACTTTCAAGCAGACAACTTTCGAGGGAATCTGAAGAGCTTTCAAGATTATTACTCACGGTATAATCGACCATTCGGTTTTCCGACTGTTCCTCGATTTATACAGTACTTTATTTACACGTTTCCGCTTTTTCACGGTGTTCGAAATAGTGGATTCAAGAAAGGAAACGTTGATGATAAATATTTTTCCTGGACATATATTTCTATATGATTTCGATTTGCAAGGTGTCCTGATGAACCGATTTTTCTTGCAATGCGGGGATAAATGTAGATATTAATCCTTTATGGGTCTCTGTGACTTTGAGGTAACGCAAAACACATCTAAACTTCTATTTTTCAAAGTAACATTTTTAACTTTGCCAAATATTATAATTTAGCTCGTGAAAATTGTGAAATTCTTGACAATTGTAAGAAAACAGTAGTTTTGTCATTTTCTAATTGTGCTATTCTGATATTAATTTTCGGTAAAAGTTGTTCGGCGTGTTCATTAGTTAAATTTGCAGTTCATGGAAGCGTGATAAGATTTATGTAAATGAGTTCAATTGATTTTTTGTTTAGCAATGTGAATCAATAAGATTTTATTCTGTATTTTGAATTTTGATAGGTACTTTGGAAGTATCGCAAGATGAATGTGTGTTTGTGTTCTACAAAATTATTTTTTGGAATTTAGCGAGTTATTACGATTTTATTATTAAATGTCACGGGCTTTCCTTGGGATTTAAATGATTATGAATCAAGTAAAATGGATTGTTTAAAGTTCTATTTTTAGAAAAATTAAGCATCGAAATATTATTTTTTATCGAAATTTAAAAAATATCGGCCCTGAAACGGTACATGACAGATATTTTAGGATGTATTGTCTGTCATGAGTAACGTTTTACGAGTACTTTTTATTGTTTTGTCAATACTTCATGGATTTATATTTCCTGCTATATGAGAGTGATATCGGTAAAAGGGTTACGGAAATTGTTAAAATATAACTACGAAACGTCGAAATTTAAAGGTTGAATACAAACTCAAATGTAGCAAACTTGGATTTGCAGTATTATCAAATAGTGACCGATAAGATAATAGGGAAGTATTATTATCAAAGTTTAAAAGACAGAGTATAAAAGAAAAGCTTTCTACCCTTCGACAATGAATTTTACAACTAAACTGACAACTCTCATGCAGAAAAGCGCGTGGAAAGTATCTCGGGAATACTTTCAATCCTACATAAAGCCTTCAAAACAATATGTATCAGATAACACGGTACGTGCGACAATGTAATGTCACACTTAAGTTTCACACTCTATGAAAAGTGTGTCGAGAAATTTTCCCGCGGAAAGATTTCCACTCCAAACGTCTTTAACACGTTACCGAAACAATACCCACTATTTAACGAATCCCTGCACCCGGAAACTTCAAATACAATAAAAAAACAAACCACCAAACATCGTCTACTACATTTCCAAAGCTATATTCCAACTACATTCCACTAATATATATTCCAAAATATATTAGGTGTACAAATTAATTCTCGGCCCCCAGATTTCATCGACCACAAAACCTGTTCAGATTAGAATTTTTCCAAATTTGAATAGTCATTCTAAAGCGCCATTTGTTAGCTTTAAAATAAGATATATCATAAAATAAGAAAAATCATGTGTAGAAGCGATATCGTTCGATAAGCAACATGTAAGGCACTGTCTTCTTTTCGCGTTTCAACTAAAAAAAAGAAACGCTACAGAGGCGAAAGAAATGATTTGTTCGATTTTAATTTTGATTTTTTCAAATAACCACCTATTTCGATCCCTACAACACCACCTAACTGATTCTCAATTCAAGTAAGTTGAACAGGTCTATAAATGCCTCAATGATTTCATTGATGTGAACCACTATCATTTTTCCGATCTGGAATCCGACAATTACCTGAGAGATGGCAAAAATGTATAGAAAATGAAGAAGATTATGTTTAATATTGACTTTATATCAACATTGTTATAAATAAATGTCAAAGTTAGTCAAAAAAGGGCGAGAATTAATTTGTACATCTAATATATATATGAAAATATATTCCATTAACCATTTAATCAAAATTCTACACAATATAAATCACATAAAAAAATTCTATTCCAAACAATACCCTCAACTCTGTTACATTCAAAACGAAACTCAAAACTTGTTTCCTCTCAGCGACAGATTTACAACCCCCCATAAACAATACACTTTCCCAGAAACATATTAAAAAAAGCCCTCCAAAGTATCCTTTTTACACGATACACAAAACACCTAACGTTCCGCAACATAGCGCGAACAACGTACCTCGACGTTCATCAACGAAAACGCCGTATTTTTGCGCTCAAGCGAGAGCTTATTCTTTCTCAACGAGAAATTTCACAGGCAGCATCAAAATTTCCATAATGAAAAGCGTATCGAGTGTCTTCCGACAGGCCCCGACGGCAAGTAAACGTCTGCGGTGATGCGTGTGCGTTAAATATCCTCAAAGTGTCTGTGGATGCGTGCGAGCGCAGACGTGCACGTGCACGTGCACCTTCGACGTAACAATTTATGTAGACGCAAACGTGAATGGCGTAGTAAATTCAGGCACATAAGGGTGCGGCAGGAACGGCCGCGAGAACGAGAAAGATTCGGCCGGCTGCAGCGGATGTGATTTGCAGTCGTACGTTCCTCTTTTTTTAACCTTTTTTTTTAAATTTTTTTCACCCTTTTTTCTACTTTTTCCCTCCCGTTTTAAGCATTCGGGAATAAGCGAGCAATCTTGAGCGGGTTAGACCGTTATCCTGGAAACTGTATTGGCGAGTAACCCGCGAGGAAGGCTGGTAATTAATCCACCAATACTCCAGTGCTACGCGCCACTCTCGTCTTTTCCCTCTGTCCTTCCCGATGGCCCTTTTTTCCGGGGCACACTTGACGGTAATTAATTTTTTAACGCCGCCCTCGGTGATCCATTCTAATTATCGCGTACTCTTAATAATTTCTTCTTGTCTCGGACACCAGGCTGGGATCATCTGGGTTTTAATGAATATTAACGTTGGCTTCTTGTAGCCCGTGTAGTTTTAAGGAATGCATCGCCTGCCATGGGCTTTTTAGGAGGAACTTTATATCGTTGGGGAACGCGCGTAAATTAAGGATGTATGAGTTTAAAGGGAGTCGTGCATTGCATCAGGTTTGAGAGAATTATACGCTTGTGACGATTAAATATGGTCTATAGTGATTACTGACTAGAAATGTACATTTTAGAATGGACTATTAACGGAATAGAATTTTAAACGAGATTGTAGTAGTTGATTTTTGCAGCCAAATATTTATTTGTACTGAGTTAACACTAGAACTACCACACCAGTCAAAATGACTGGTACACAATTCTTTCTAAAAATTTTCCAAGTTCATAGAAGACCCATAGAACAGAATTCTGCGTTCATCACAAAAGACATAAATCCCCGAATTGATCATAATTTCTGCTACTCGATTCCTTCTTTTTCAAAGTAGTTCTTTAATATATTGAAATATGATAGATTTAACTCCGGTAGTTCTAGTGTTAACACGTTAAGCGCCACCCTCGTTCTTAAAGCACTTTCCGTTTTAGCCCTTTATTAGAAAACATATCTTTCTATTTGTTTTAACATACTACATTTATTTTTGATACAATGTTTTATTTTATACTTAACTTCACTAATTGTGACTCGGTTCGGTGCGACAACGTAGCTTAGGTAAAAAACTAATTGTTCATTTTCATTGATCAGCGTCAGCATAAACGAAAAGTCAACGCCCGGTCCCTAGGGACCGGTGTGGCGCTTAACGTGTTAATAAAATATTTATATCAGGGAAGTTTGGTAATTAGTTCCTTTGCGTTTGTTTCTCAGGGAAATAATTGACGAAAATTTCATAATCTTTTTATCTATTTTCGCAAAATTGAGAAAGGGAAAGACATAAAAACGTTTTGTCGTTTTCCCCTGCTTCATCTGCAAACTCATTTCAGTTACTAGAAACGTTTACGCGGAAAAATGGGTACGCGCGTATTATTCCTCTCCCGAAGTGGACGTTCCTACTTACGTACCTTTTCATTACTATTTCATTCCAAATCTGATTGAATTTGAAAGGTTCAAGTAAAACTCGTCGATATGAAATCTCGTGGAAACCCTTTCGCCGAAAGTCGAGACGAGTTTCGGGTCATCGAACGGCTCCACGAATTTCACGAGGACGACACGCGATTATTGCAAAACTTTTTTTCAACTCCGAAAACTCCAAGGAAATCCTCAACATTACATCTAGTCCTTCTCCTATATTTTTCTCATATACTGTTTCCCACTTTGAAATAATTTCAAAGACTGTGAATTTCAAACATAAACAAAGTACCCTCGAATCTGATAACAAAATGTTTCAAATTCCCGCTACGAAAATCCACCGACTATAATCTCCATTATCCCTAAAACAGCCCGAGTCGAAAATTTCAGCCCAAAATCCTCCTAAATTACCAAATAACTTAGGATATTTAGGCTGAATATGGAAAAATATGTTACATATAAAAGAATGCAAATTTTAATTCCACAATCGCCCTACACTTGTTACTTTTTGCCACTTTTACCTAGTTTAGGAGCAATTTAGGCTTCATACAGCCCAAAATAATCCTCAGCATTCTATAATGAGGAGCTTTAGAATTGGATTGGAATTGGAGTAGAATGATCGAGGTCCAAAAAAATTCTCGATATACTAAAAATTAATTTGGTTTAGGAGATTTAGAATTTATATGGAATAAAATGATAATTTAATTCCAACTTGCTCTTGAAAACCCTATTTTTAGAATATGAGTCGACAGACTTGGAACTTCTGAAATATTTTTAGGGGGTGTCAGATTAAATTGGAATAAAAATTTTACCTGATCAGTCCATATAACTCCTAAAAATCATATTTACAGGACTTTGAGGCGTGTAGACACACTAGTTGAGGATTTTGAGGTTCAAAATGGTATACATAATTAAGCGGCAAATGAAAGATCAAAAGAATCTAGGATTTGAAGTTTCTTTTTAGGCTAGACTTTTCGACTCGGGATTTCAGAATGAAACCTTCCTCGATCCACCAAATATTCAAACATCCGCGAAAATGGCGACAACATCATCGCCCAGTGTCACGAAATCATCCACAGCAAAAGAAATCCCATCCGGCATCATAGGGCAACAATATCAGTAGAATGAAATCGTCCCAACAAAAGGGGAACTACCGTTATCCTTTAAGAATCCACAATAGCAGTTCGATAGGTAGGTCCGTAAATGGAAACGGCGGACGTTTCTGCGACGTCTGCCAGCGAGAGGAACAAACGTGCAGCAAGATTAACAACTGCACAGAAGCCGTTATTATCGGGAGATAATAAGGCCGGCACAAGGCGCAAACTTTTCGCAACGGCGCATACACGACTCCTTCTCCTTCGTTTAATCCGCGTTTCAGAACGGAACGATGAGAGAGAAAGAGAGTTGAGAAGAGAGAAAGAGTTAAACTCGACAACGGTGGCAGCGGCGGCGAATGCATCCTCCTGGAGCATGGTCCGCCCCTGAACGGAGAGAAATGCATATTAAGTTCCCGACACAACAATGGACTCGCTTAGACAGTAGCCTCTCGTCGTCCTCTTCTTCCTCCTACTCGAACTCTCTGCTTCTTCGGCTTCTCCTGCGGCCTCACCTCGGCTCGTTCCTCCTCTTTTGCCTCTGCCTCTTCTTTTCATCGTTCTTTTCGATCGTAAAGTCTTCTGGTCGCCGTGCACGGGCCCTTCGTGCACTCGGGAATCGAAGGTCGTACCCTTGATGTTCTAATTGACTAACATAAGCTGCATCGATTATCAGTGGATGAGACATCGATGACTCATTATTAGCCGATGACTGACTAAGAATCTTCTCGGACGAATTTACAAGAAGCTGGATGTAATTCTTGTTGCTAATGTGCCGTGAATGATGTTTTTTGATATTCTTTTTATGAAATTCTTTCGATTTGGAAATAGACGTTTGAGGGTTGATTGATATTGTTTTCTTTGCAATGTTCAATTTTCTGTGGAAAATAATTTTCTTTAACCGTTTGAGAGCTCTTTGCGAAAATCTGGTCGAAAAGTGCCAAGCAGCGAAATCGCTCTTCTTTCGTTTTGCATCGAGGAATGCAACAAAGTGAAATTTCAATGTTTTTCGGCTAACAAATGGTAAATATTCTTGTTTTGTTTGCTAGTTAAAAATATTGTCTATGTTGTAGCTGTACTGTCTTAATCAGTATGTAATACTGAACTATATTTATTATTTACACTAAAAGTATCATTCTTTCTATCGGTCGATAACCTTGGCACTTTTCAGTACTGAACGGAAGAAGCGCAAAATCGCTTCTTGGTACTTAACCCTTTCAATACGGCGAAAAATCCAATCCGAGTGCGCCTAATGGGGATCCGTTACCGGGATCAGTTATTTTTCCTCCAAGCGATTATTAGATAAAATAATTTGTATGCCGAAAACTGAGCAACCTTAACACTTGTCGCTTGTTTGATTAGATCGGGGATGATCGAGATGAAAAATGTATGGACTCAGAACGATTGAGAATCAGTTTGGAGGCCCAACTTGGCGTTATTTTTTGCCCTAGATGTTTTTCAGTAACTGTGGGCATATGTTGTCCCAGCCGTAATATCAAAAATTTTTCAGACTGGGACAGCACATGTCCCATCCGGTGCGAAAGGGTTAAACGGTTAAGGGGAATTTAGTTTGAGGCTTAACATTGCCAATCGATGGTTAATCGGTCGATTTGCGCGTGTTGCGAGGTACGACGTGCAAAAATAGGGTTTCTCGCGACCGCTCTGGAACTGAATATTAAACGACCGCTGATGAAATTGATTACACTGCTGGGTGGAGTTGTGGACGAGCGTGTTGTTGGCGCAATCGTTGGCTGATTTAAATAGAAAGTAGTTCGATGCCGTGGACCTTCGGATCGATGTTCCGTGACGTAGGAAATTTTCAAAAGATTGAACCAACTTCTTCCTGGATGCAATCGCTTACAGAATATCTTATTCGTTGCATCTTTTCAGTATTTCTCTCCCCTCTCTCTCTTCATTCTGTATTCATATTCTTTTTATTCTCTTGTTTACGACTGATATACGATTAACTTTCAACGTTGTACAAAATTAGCTGTAAATCTCGAATTCCAATGTTTGAAATCCCAATAGTTCTAGTACCACTGCAATTCGTGCAATTTTTCACCACTGCAATCTGTCGGTGATGATCTTTAAAAAGCGACGGTGCTTATGCAATTTGCGATTCAATGAGTTTAATGTAAAACTCGGGAATGATATACGTTCGTGTGAAATATTAATTTATCCGCAGCGACTGCACTGTTCGCAAAACTATAGGTACTTTTACTTTGCATACACGGCGCATTTAAATTCGAATGTTCCAGCGATAAAACTTGGAAAAACATTAGCTATATTAATTCACCTCTACACAATCGTGAGCACATTTTCAAAAATTCTAATACAAGAAGAACAAGTAAAAAAGGAACAAATATCACATCGATTTAATACCTCAAAACAAGGGAGAAATTCAAGAATCAACATCAACCAGATCCACTCGCCCGGAATAGCGATCTCTGGGTGGAAAATACAAAACAGAAATCTCAAGTCGGACGTCTTATAAATACACTCAAGAAAACTCCATCACAAGAATCTCCCCCATTCGAAATCGGTGAGTATCTCATAAGACTGGAATTTTCCAGTGCCAGGGGGTTGACGTTCCCGCGTGTTTACGTCGCTCTCCCGTCACGAGAAATACTTTATTCCTCCCTGTCGTCTCTCATTTCCCCGTTTTCTTCCTCCCTATCTATCCTCTCGTTTGCTTCCTCCCTTTATCCTTCTCGTCGTTTCTCACTTTCCTCTCGTAGCAAAACGTAAACGCGAATGCACCCTCCTTGCTCGCGAGCCAACCTCCGCGTACTACAGGCATCGAGAATTCGTGCCTGGACAAATTGCTGCGAGATCAAAAAGGAAAACCGCGATCTTTTAACGCGACGAGGAGGCAACGGCTTGACTCGCACGGTGGCGGACTTTATTTCGCGCGAGGGCGAGAAGAAACGGGAGGAATGATGAGGGACGAGGACGTCGGGGGTGTGGAATTGCTTAATTTTCTTGCAGCGTACGCGAGCTTTCTTTCAAAAAGAAAGAAAAAAAGAAAAATGATGGAGAGTGAAGCGTATGCGAAAGGATGAAGCGAGGAATGCGGTGTACTTTCTTTGAAGTTGGTTTTCAAAAGTACTATTTCTTTTCTTTGGAATTAATGTGAGAGAGAATTGACGAGTTTGGAGTGATGCATAGTTGATCGTTGACAAGTTTAATGTTTATGAGATTTGTTAACCCTTTGCGGACTAGCGACGCATATATGCGGTCTGAAAAAAAATGTAGTTATAGTTTATCGACGTATGTATACACGATTCAAATTGAAAAATTGAAATAAAACCGGTGAGATATGATTAAGAGTGGAGTAATTTGTTATTTACAAACATTAAAAACCCGAATTTCCGGATAAAAAGGTGGTTTTGGAACGCCGAAAAAATGATTATCTGTCAATATTCAAAAATATAACCGCCCGCAAAGGGTTAAGAGGTGATGTGGATAGAATGTTGATAAATATCGCACGAGGAACGTTGGTGATTAATGCTGTATTTTAAATTAATTTGAATATAATAAAAGGGTACTTCAAAGAATGTGGAATCAAGCGGGAGAGAAGGTCAGTAATTGTGTCATTCGTGTATTATAAAATACAGGTGAAGTATCTACTTTACTGGTTCTCTGTGAATTTAAGAGAAATTTGGAAAAATTTAGTTGCCCGTTAATTTGATGGCTTTCGTAGATGTTGAGTTAAATTGCATTTAATTAGAGGTGTCGGTATTATAATTATTTATATTGAGTGTGTGACAGAGAAGACTAAGTTGGCCTCAAAAGTGTATAGTCTTCCCTTGACATTTAACATGTCAATCGTAATATGTTAAAATGATAAATATATTTCAATCAAAAAATAAACTGAGAGAAAGCAAAGTTACGAATATCGACAATTTAAATTCAAACTGTTGATAATTAAATACAGAAACAAAATGAACTATGAGCTTGTTGTTTTGAAGTCGCAGATAGTTAAATAAAGAATACCAGTATTTCATGAATGAAACTTTGGTGGTAAATCTGAGAAATTATTAACATTTCATCAACGAGAAACAAGCGTAGCTTCAACGTTGTATGCTGAATACCGTAAATAGAGTTAGACAGTATGACAAAAGAAAAATTAGTATACCTAAAGAGGAAAAAGTTTCAGGTTTCACGTCGCGGCTGAACGCTACTAATGAAAATGTATCTCTCATTTATTGTGAAAAAATGCATTCACTGAAATATTTTTCTCATTCCAATGCGAAACGCAAAATAATCTCTATTTTTCACGTAACGAAATTTTATGCACGTATTACAAACAGTTGGAAGAAGTTATCAAATTTATCCTATTCATCTACATCAATGATTACACATTAAAATGTCAACGTTAAAATGTTGCAAATTACAGTATCGCTTTGTCCTATGATAACAATAGTGTAGACAATTTTTTCACGATAAAATGACTGCTTCAGAATAAATATCAGCAGTCTTCTTCGCGTTACTGCAAAACCAGATATTATGAAAAACTATTTTCCATAGTTTTCACTCATACGTTAAAGAACCATTAACACAACATCACAAATATTTTTTTACTTTTGCAATTTGTTTCACAGAGTGTGATCGGCAGTATCTTAAATTTTTTTCGAACTAATAATGTGCTTAAAATTTCTACAACGTGATAGCGTTATCAAATTTGCAAATTGTTAGCAAATTTGCAGGTAATGCTTCGTGTCAAGCAGCACGGCACAATGTAATTCTACTTTTTTTTTTAAAGAAAACTATAAACTTTAGAACCCTTTTCCAATTGGCGAATACAAGATTTCTCGGTCAAGCAATAACAAAGAAGATTAATTTTCCAAAACGACATATCGACGTAAAAGAGCGGTATCGAAAAACGGAGAAACGTCGCGCAAAACAGCGTCTATCTTTTAAACGGGACGCAAGATTCCGATGGTTTCCATTTTCCCGGAATGAAATGTGGTGGCCGATGGTTTCTGCGGAATATCCAGTAAAATTCCATAGTGGGTTTTTGCAATCTATCGCTAATATAATTGGCCGCTGCAAAACGAAATCGATGGAAATAACCGACGTGAAACAGGATCGAAAGTTGAAGAGAGACGACGAAAGAAGATAGTACGTTCAGTTTTCCAACCTTTATAGTCAACGTACCTGCACTCTAAATTGATATGTATCTATATAAATATTTTTACTGCTTCCTATCTTCCTTTCGTTTCAGTTTTCTAATTATTCCAATGTTCAAAAATTCATCTAAAATTAATTCAACTCAATATCAAATAACATGTTATTAATTTACTTTTCTCTTCTCCTATGTTATTTTGACTTTATCAACAATTATGCTCCAAAGTTGATACTTTTTAACACTAGATTTACCAAGCCAGTCAAAATGACTGGTACACAATTTTTTCCAAAAATTCTACGGATTTTTGAACGAGCCGTAGAATAAATATTCTTCGTCCATCGTATAAAACATAAATTACGGAATCTACCATCTTTTCCACGTTTTAATTTTCCTTGCTTTAAGGTACATATTTAACATATTTAAACATAATAGATTTCACGCTGGTAAATCTAGTGTTGAGCCCACTATGCTATTATTAGAAAGAACAGGAAAACGTCAAATAACATAAATAAAAGTATACCTATCAACTACGTATCTCACACCATGCATTTTTAAGTCCGACGATTTCAAGGGACACGCTTTATCTCCAGGTACTTTCCAATGGTAAGCCGGAGGAATTCGCGCCATGACAAATTACCGTGATATCGAAAAACAAGAATCGCACGGGCGACAAGTTTTTAACGTCGTAACTTCTTTTTTTAAACCTCGCGTAATCGTTGGGTTCCCGCGAATTTACGAAGAATCAGCGACTGTAATAGCGCCTTTTCTTTAAAAACAGTTCGCATTGCGTATTGCGTTACGGTTCCACGTTTCAGCTTACTAAATCTGCATGAAACTGCTACTTTTTTCGGATAAGTCTGTCGTATGTCTGAATTTTGCGACGATGAATTTCTTCGAACTGCTTTGCCGTTAATAAGACAGTGAATGTCATAGGGATCACCGATGAATGATGTTGTAGAATTTAATGTTTTATATGACTTTTAAATTGCAATATTTACGAATTTACTAGTACATTTAATATTTAAATATTGACGTTAAAAAGATAGAGACCTGCTCAATATATTTCTGCTCTACAAATATATTATTTTAACACGTTGAACGCCACCGGTATATCGCTAGTATTATCATTCCTACTGAAATCAAATTTTTCTATTAAATTCACACTTTTGTAAAGCAAAAGCTTTAAAGATACGGACAGATATATAATCGGCACACCTTCATCTTTCTAACGCTAATATTTAAATATTTAGTATGTCCGAAAATTCATAAATATTGCAATTTAAAAGTTACAATTCAATAGCGCCGGTCACCGGTGACTCCCACGGCAGTCAAAGTGTTAGCAGAAAAAGTGTTATTTCAGTGGAAATTATGGAACTAGCGAAATAAGGGTGGCATTCAACGTATTAATAGGCCATTTTTGTATCTCAATGGTCGGAGTATCTTCAAAATTTGAGATGAATGTATTTCGCAGGATGTTCAGAAAAAATTCAGATAAAAAAATAAGTTCTCGGAGATGTGGAAAGAATTGAATTCCAGGAGACTCGATTTGGTTAGCGTTAATTATCGTCTTTCCCAGGCATTGTTTTTCTCGACGGTCTTTGAATTCTTCGAATTCTCGTATAAATGTCCGACGTGCTTTCTCAAGAATTCGTCAGGATGTAATTACGCGTTGAAAGAATTTCACTCGTTAGGAGCAACGATTCAATTGTACTCGAATCGAATTATCAGATTTTTTCAACCCCACATACGAATTGGAAGTCATTATTGGCAGAAACAAACCGTCTCTAAATAATCTTTTACAATTAAATACCAATTTAACAACCGTAAACTTCGTTTACACTTATTCATGCAAAATTTTACAACAATTTACTGAAATACTCTAAACTTAATCTACTATCAACATCAGGACGAAAATACACCTCTGCGTCTAATAGTCCAAGGAAACACCGATTTAAAACACAAGAAAAAGGTAGAACTTGCGATACGTCAACGAGTATCACAGCAACATCACCCCGCACCCCCTGGTTCATCCACATAAAATGTACCCCTAAAGCGCAATGCAAAGCCAACATAGCGATACGCAATCACCTGGAAAAATTCCCAACGCGAAAACACCCGGCGGCCAAGGGAACTTAACGATATCATAGTTAACCGCGCGCCGGCAATATCCAGGGAAAAGAGCCAGAGAAAAGCGAGATAGAAAAAGAGCAAAAGAGAAATAGATAGACGGAGAGTGAGAGACATGGAAGGCTTGAACCAGAAAAAGAAGAGTTAGACAGAGCAAAAGAGAAAAAAAAAGAGCAGAAGAATGAAGAGTAAAAAGGATGAAAAATAAAACATAGAAAGAGAGAGTAAGAACCAAAGGGGGGTAAAAAGAGAAAGAAGAAATGATTCAAAGAGGGAGATAGATGTAACTGGAAAGAGTAAAAGGAAAAGGGAGCGGAAGAAAGAAGGAAAGAGGATCATGTAGGAGCGTGTGCACAGCGTGCAGCGGACTGTTTGTTTCGCAGCAATATTTCAGGAACATAATATCGCGTAGCCGTGAGAGTAGGTTTGACGGGGGTGGCTCAGAGGGTCCAGTGGGCAGAGGTTGCCGCCGGTGGGTGGAAATGACAGCCAGTTTGGCTGTCCCCAGCTGGAGGCACGCGCGAACCCCTCGAGTCAGGCCTGTGGCCCGGCAACGTCTATCGACCCATTGCCAGAACAGAGACCAAGAGAGGGAAAGAGCGAGTCTATGACCTCTGACACGCGTTTGGTCCACTATACGTGAATTCGCACGTATACCATCCAATATATCTCACGATAACTCGAAAGCGTCTTCAAACTGTCGATGAATGGACTAGCGACTCGTTAAATTGTTCTACTTTCCAACGATGATACTTTTGCAGAGTTTTTCGTAAAGGTAACATCGAGGACTTGTGGGATGGTTGACGAAGCACCGATGGAAATGGGGTCGCGAAATTTGGAGGGTTGTGACATTTAAATTTCCTCGGATTTAGATAACGCTTATTGTTAGTTATTCAAATGGTGCAAAAGTGAAAATTAGTTGAAAATAGTTAACACTATAATTGACGATTGGATTGGCTGGTTTGTGGTGCTTTTTAAAAGTGTATCAAATTGATTGGGGAGCTGGGCAATAAATATTCCACTTCTATCTTATAAAAGTGAAACTTAGTTGATTGACTATTTCACCATTTGATGGATATAATGTCGGTAGTTTTAGCGTTAATAGCGATGGAATCGAATGATTGACTTTACTGCGTATATTTAGAAATTCCAATTGGAATTTCGAGTACCAGGAAAAAGAGGAAAATTATCGAGAGACGTCCTTGGCATCGTGGACATAGGGAAGGACGTCTACTGGGAAGTTTTTTCTGTAAGGAAAATTATGGAGCGTTCGTTGTTTGAAACGCGGCAAAGTAATCAAAAATATAAGATTTCACAGTGTAATTAGGAAATTCCTCCGTAAATTTCTTACTTCTGACTGTCGATGTGATTATGAACGTCAACGCAAACTCGTGAAACTCGGTGATGTAAAAGTTTCGCGGCACAACAGAGAAAAACGTGCCGGCAATCCTGGCGAGGCGATAAAAACTTTCGAAAATCGACGAGATTTTGAAACATTTAAGAACAATTTTTCCAATTTCCATTCAAATCGAAGCATTCCTCATTCGTTCCTCAACGACGTTCATCGTCAATTATTTGAAACGATTGTGTTAAAAATATTTCACTTCACGGTGAAAAACTTTTGAACAAAAGTTATCCATCATTGAAAGCTTCATTGTCGATTGAATTCCTGGATTATTTAACTACTTCGTGTACTAGATAAAAGCAGAAAATGTCGTATTTATCGAGCAGGTGATTTTGCAGAAAAAAGATCGCACGTACTTAGACGCATGAAAAAAGTAAAATTCGCTTTCTTATCCATTCGGACGATGCCCGTATTTAGCTGTCGGGCATTATCTGCGATATTGAAAATTTTAATCTTATCTAACAACGTCTCGAACGAATACCCGAACTCCCCTATATTTAAGTATACAACGAAGTTTGCGTACCAAAGTTTATCGAAATCTTTTCGCGACGTTTTTCTGCGAATGTGCAAACATTTCGTGTCTAGATCGTAAAGAAATTGATATATAATAGATCAACGTATGATATTGATACTATATTTTATGTCGAGCAAACAAAGTTTAATTCATCCAAGATATATTTTAACACGGAGAGCGATTTAACAATTTAAATCTTTGCTATCTTACACAGAGGTGTGTTGGATATGATTTGTTGTCAAAACCTAAATTTTTAGTAACTAAACTTTCACTTTAAGATTTTATAATCATTTTTTAATTTGACAGAAGTGTTGTACAACCCGGAATTCTATAATAAGAAAGTCAGAGCATTCTTTAAAATCTGGATCAAAATCATAATTCATTCAAACATCTCGAATTTTATTATTAATCATCCAGAAAACTGAAATTAATATAAAATTACCCTGGATATTATTAGCTATCGAAGAAATCGTTAAAAATGAAAATGAAAGCAAATATCTTCAAATCTTCAAATTGGTCTCTCAATCTTTCTAAAGTGTCAAATAAATCTAAAAATGTTCCTGCAGTGCTTAGCTTCTTTCTTTCTTACTCTTCTATTTTTCGACTTTAACAGCTATGTTCGTTTTGCCTGAGACTGTTTTAAATGAGCACCTCAGAGCCCGTGACATAATAAATAATAATTTAAGGAAAACTTCTAAAACCTGACGCTTGAAAATTTCAAAATTCCAGTTCCCCAATTAGGATCCCCAACCTTTGCCTTCCTCTTCACCATAGCCAACAATAAACACTTACTGTTTTCTATATGATTTCACATCACCAAAGAAACTTCAAACATTCAATAATCCATGTCAAGTTCACCACTAATAATCCAAACCATAGCAAGTCCACCCCAAACTTTTCGACAAGAATGACAAAAAATCACGAACTCTATGTTAGAGTTACATAAAAAGAAGAATTCGAAAATTTCTCGAGTAAGGCAAGCAAGAAACGACAGGACAGAAGAGGGCAGACGAAGAGAGGAAAGGAACCTCGACGAAGACATTCCACGTTTTGTCGGACGTTAAGCACGCACGTGCTCCAACTCGCGCCTTGTCGCGGCGATAGAAATGCACCACGCGTAATACGCTCGTGACAAAAAGACTAGAAAACACCGGTGAACAACGTCCAGCAAGAAGGCTATAGCAAAAACAAGGATCATCGAATTGAGTGAACAGGAAGTTGACTACTCATTTTCTTCGGTTTTTACTCTCCTTGGGAAAATCATCGCTCCGCAATTTCTTCCTGGCGGAAGTGCGAATGCGATTAACACGTTGACTGCCGTGGTGGTCACCGGTGACCGGCGCTATTGAATTCAATGAAATTTCATTTGACTATGAAATTGTAATATTTCCGAATTTTCTAACACATTCAATGTTTAACACTAAACCTACCGACGTTATATCTACTAAAATCCAAATATACCCAATAACGACCTTACACAAAGAGAAGTGGAGAGATAAAGAGGATAATTAATTGACTCATTTTGCTTTTGTAAGATAGAAGTGGAATATTTACTTCATGGCTACTCTATTAATTTAGATCATTTTTAGAAAATATTTTGGTATCGGTCTTTTGACCGCCTTGGTAGGTTTAGTGTCAAATACCAGCTTTCTGCAGATAAAACCCTGCTGAACATATATCTATTTGTGTCTTTAAAGTTTCTGCTTTACAGAAATGGGATTTTAATAGGAAAAGTATCACTTCAGTAGAAATGATAAAACAAGTGAAATATCAGCGGAATTCAACGTGTTAATGTACAGGAATATCCACGTTTAACCCCTTGCCTTACTATAACGTGTAACTCCTGTGAGACTTTAAATAGAATAGGAAATTTTCAAAAATTATTAAATTGAAAATTTTAGGAGTTCAGAGACGTCGAAATTAGTTTTATACTGGTGCGCTCAGTTGTATGGTGAATTAGAAATTGGTGATGTAATTTTTTATGAAATGAATTCTGTTTTACTATACACTCAGTCACGAAATAAGTCGTAGGGCAAGGGGTTGACCCCATGCCTGGCATTATATTGTGCCATTTAAGGCTACCCGCATGGGGAAAAGTATGCATTTTCAGTACTCTGTAGTGATCTAATAGCAATTGTAAGTGCAACAAATATTTCGCGTTTTAAATACTTCAACATTTGCCAAAATGTTAGGCAAAGAATTCGAGACCAGAATTTACGAGATATTTGTATTTAGTACAATTACAATGTGATACGCAAGGTTTAAATATTTTAATTTCCTAATTTACTTTCAAAATCTTTCAAATTTCCAAACAGCGGCGATGCTTTACTACTGCAGTCTGAGCAGAAAATCAAAATTGCACCGCGTGCTATTCATTGTGGAATCTTGGAATCAATCAGCCAAAAAAATAATTCTTAAAAGTCAAAGAAGAGAGGCTCGATAACTCAGTGAAAAAATAGGAGAGCAAGTTGCAGAACGGAGGAGAGAGGTGAAAGGAGTTCATTTAAAGATCGATCCTCCTCGATCATCCATTCAATAAATATCCCCGATAAGGATAAATTCTTGCAGGGAAAGTCGACTACTCCCATCCACGTTAATATCGGATTATCCTGCGAATTATTATCCCGCTTAGTTCGCCATCAAGCCCCTTGATCTTACGCTTCGAATCGTGCAAATAATCGGTAAATGTGAGCTATCCTGAGAAACGTCGATCTCTCGAAAGCCAGTAAAAGGAGCACAATTTCTAATGTACGTTTTATCTAATTCCAACGATCATTGTTACTTTAACTGAACGGTAGCGAAAATCTAAGTAATTTTAATTTTAGAATTATAAAGAGAGAGGATACCTTGTGCGATGAACAAATCAGAAGAAAAAGATACGAATTCCGTATACTTTATTAAATTCGTTTTAGTAAAATAAAGAGATTATTCGACTATCGGAACTGAGGTATCTTAAGAGCCTTCTCTCTAGAGTACTTCTGCATAAACAAAGTAACTGTACTCCGAGTAATTCAACCGAACGGAGTAATTCAAATGAACTCTAAATTTTCAACGTGAAACGAACATCCACAATTGCACATTTATTCACAAGATTTTGCAAAAACGACTGGAAAGTTCGAGAAAACATTTCCACGTGAGGTAAGAACGAAGACTCGGTGGCTGTGCAGTTAAAGGCTTGGACTTCTCAGCCAGAGGGCTCGAGTTCAAATCCCCGGTCGTCTCTTCGAAATTTTTCCCACGTGATGTCGTTTAGATATCGTAGTTTTCAAAATTCACCCAAAAATGCGACTTTTTAGGCGAAATTACTATATCAGGTAAAGTCTAAATTGCAGGAAGTCAGTGAAAATTGTGCTTCAACTTTTTGAAACTTCTCTTTTTATTTTTAGAAAACAGTGAAGTTTGTTGTTTTTTAATATAAATTGAGTTTGAAAATTAACCAAACTGTACGACAGAAATGTTGTGACGACATTCATTGGCATGGACTCTGTTTAAAGGTCGCTGCAAACGCAAATTAATTTTGATGAGTCCAAAGCAAACCGAGATGAAACGGTACATTAATATGTGATTACCTATTTCCACGAAAAAATCACACCGCAAATAATTCCCCGGTTATTCTTGTTTCCTTGTTTTCCACGAAAATTACCCCTCCAACGCAAGGTCAGGTACCATTACCACAACTCTTCCAAACTCTAAAACTTTACCAAATTAAAACTTGATATCTAATAAAAAGAATCCATAAACCACCACTTTTTAATTCACAGTACGTTCCAAGTTCCACCATCCTATCAATCCATAAAAAAAACTCCAAAATAAAATACAAAAACGTAACAAAAAACCCCCTATAGACCTCTGTAACTTTGAAATAACGCAAGACACACCTAAGTTTCCATTCTTCAAAGTCAAATTTGTAACTTTACCAAATCTATCTATATATAAAGCTCAAATACCACTGACTGACTGACTCACCCACTCATCACGAAATCTCAAAAACCACAGAACGGATTGCAATGAAATTTGGAACATACCTTCCCCTTGGGTCTTAGCTGCTCACTAAGAAAGGGTTTTGAAAAATTCGAAATTTTAGGGGGGGTTTTGGGTGATTAAAGTATGGGCCAAACTCATCAACGCAGAGCCGAAACTACTTGACCTAGAAACTTGAAATTTTTTCATGAGCGTTCCTTCTAGGGTATAAGCACCCAATAAATAAGGATTTTTCAAAATTCAAAATTTTAAGGTTTTTTTTTTAGTTTCGATTAATCCGTAGCGAAGCACGGGAACTTTCATCTAGTATTATAATATATCTCCTGAAAATCATGAAATTCCTAACAATTCATTGTTTAAAAATCAGGTTTAATCCATCATTGAATTGTATTTTTACCATTTTCTAATTGTACTATCGTGAAATTGATCATTAGAGACGACAAAACATTCGGACTATTAGATTGTTAACAGCTTCCGTGCATCGATCCACGAAATCACCAATCCATCGCTCTCCTCGTGTAAGATTCGCCTAAATTCTCGGTAATAACGTTAGATTCGATAATTATCGGAAAAGCGTAAAGGTCTCGGGCCGTTACAGGCGAAAAAGCGTTGTCCTTCAGGGCCGTAGTATCCTCGGAATCGAGGGCTTTAGATGCTCGGGCACGTTTCAGCTCCTGGCAACAGGACAAAGAGTCCGCAGAGCGGTTCGTGCCGTTCGGATCGATGTTTGCCAGCAGAATTTCCGTTTCACAGAAGAGAACGTCGGTGTGTGCGTCCATCTGCTCTGTGTGTTCCCCTTAATTCAAATAGTCGTTAGAACCACGACACCCCTGGACGTTCAGTCGCGTTAGCAAAGAGAACATTTAGTACTCGCCGCGTAAGCTCTGGACCCGCATTCCAGAAAAATATCGTCGAAAGAGATTCTCCGGATACTACTCGACGGGAGCTTACATTTGGCCGGGTTTTAAACGGACGATACGACGATTAAATTGTTATCAAAGGGTTGCACATTCCTACGCGTTTAAATTCAAGAATTCGGTGACGCGTGTCGTTTATATTTTTGTCAACGGACTTTGTTTTTGCGCTTTTTTGTCACAACTGCTGTGATCGTTTTGGTTGAAAGTCGTAGTTTTAGGTGAACCATCGAAGATATGATATATTGAATTAAATGGTAGATTAAAAAAAGATTTCTCAACTGGGGCTTACTTATTGCGAGTCCAAAACTTTACCTCGTTATCCAATGTGGCTCATTACTTTAGGTAGGTTCCAAAAAATCGTGGTTATGTTATGTTAAATTTAATATTAAATTTTTTTAAAAAATTCTCAGACTTGACGGTGAATTTAAGCTGGTGCTCACTGATTGCGAGCCTTTATCTTCTTACGCACTAACAGACTTTTTAACTTGATTACACAGCATTTCCGTATTTTGTTTTCATTTATTTTGATGATTACTGCACTGACTACGATATGAATTATTTTTGAATAATTTAGAGGTCAACGGAATTTTTTTTCAACTGTTCTCATTTACACGAATCTGTAAATTTATCAATCATAGAAAGTTGTTTTAGTTCGTCCAGTTTTAAACGAGTATGACGGCGATAAAGTGGTTATCAGGGGTTGCACGTGTCTCTAAGTTTCAATTAAACGATTTATAATTAATTCAGAATATTTCATTTTCCTCGTCTTTCTATCAATTTAAATGTTGGTTGCTTTAAAATGTAAAAAAAAAAGACAGATTCAAAAGTTCTGCGGGTATTAAAAGATCAGTTCTGAATATCGCCAAATGTACTTCACAAACGAATGAAGTAACATTTTCATTGGACGCTTCTATATAACGGTCGTCGATGGAATATACCTGAATGTAAAACGACGAAGTAATTTTTATATTTATATCTGCCCTTTAATACCTGCCATTATGAAATTGCACATTTCGTATGTAAAAATAACGGCAAAATCCATTTTCCCTGTGTCTTCATACTTTTTCATTGAAATAAACGTATCCCATAATACGTAATATTCCAAATAAAATTTCATTTCGTTCCATCATAGATCTCATATCGTTCAATATCGACCAATAGATAATCCTCACATTTTTCTGTCCCCCTTTGATCATGCCAGACTAAAAAATACAATATCTCTATCCTTTTATCTCTATATTAAAAATCCCTTGATTTTCATCCGCAAACCAACAGAGCCACGATCCTTTCGTAAAAAACATCCCGAATTATCCTCGTTACCGTTTCACGTCCCACTTCCGTTACGAGTCAAACAACGGCATTTATGAAATTATTTTTTCCAATTTCCGTTCTCTGCTCCCCGTTGAAAATAAATTTTCCCGTGATATCACGAATTATCGAGTACATAAAAACGGTCCGTACGAATATCAGCTTATTAAATCTACCGGCGTAAACACTCAACGGTCCTCGAAATTTGTGGAATCCAATCGATCGTACGTACATGAAATTCCAATGAATTAATATCGATATCTTGCATTTTTAAGCTCTCGTGACGGTTAAAGAATCTACGATTACTTTCGATCCTTAAGGGGGTCATCCTATGTGACAGCTATTTTTTTCACTTCCTTTGGGAATTTTTTTTGTCGAACCTTTAAAATGTACTATCTTGAAATTTTTACCAAATGTTTATTGACGATTCTGTAGTCTATTGGAATTGTTGCAAGTGAAAATAACAATTTTAATTAACTTTACACAGTTAGAAAGACACTCGTGTATTTTTGAGGATCACCATGATTCCAAAAATTTAGCTCATTCGAACAATACTTTAATTTGTAAATCTAAGGCTATCGCTGGAACTACAATAAAATAAAAATAAAAAGCCTTACGCTTACAAATTAAAACTAAACTCATTCAAAAAACTAAAATCATTAATTTTGCTTCCCAAAATTCCAATAGACTACAAAAGTATCAATAAACGTGTACTAACAATTCCAAGATTGTACGTTTGAATAGTTCGCCAAAAAAATTCCCAAAGGAATCGAGACAAAATAGCTGTCACATGAAATGGCCTTAACATCACGATTTTTTTTATTTCAGACGAGCGAAACTTCTGAAATCATGGCAGCCGTCAAAAATACATGAGTGTCTTTCGACCGGTCCAAAGTGAACTAAAATCATTAATTTTGCTTCCCAAAATTCCCATAGACTACAAAAGTCTCAATAAACGTGTACTAACAATTCCAAGAATGTACGTTTTAATGGTACGCCAAAAAAATTCCCAAAGGAATCGAAAAAAAATAGCTGTCACATGAAATGACCTTAACATCACGATTTTTTTTTATTTCAAACGAGCGAAACTTCTGAAATCATGGCAGCCGTCAAAAATACACGAGTGTCTTTCGACCGGTGCAAAGTGAACTAAAATCATTAATTTTGCTTCCCAAAATTCCAATAGACTACAAAAGTATCAATAAACGTGTACTAACAATTCCAAGATTGTACGTTTTAATGGTTCGGCAAAAAAATTCCCAAAGGAATCGAGAAAAAATAGCTGTCAGATGAAATGGCCTTAACATCACGATTTCCATCGACGTACGAATCGCACTTCGACGAGGAAACACGCAAGAAATTCTATTGAAAATTCAAGGACCACAAGTATCAGGCAAAGCGAAATGTCTGCTCGGTTTTTCAACGATACGACGTTAAAGCTGGTATCAGCGAACGACTGTATTCTTATCATCTTTATCGGAACGACTGACATTCTCTCGCTGCCTTTAGATGATAAACGCTTGTACGGGTAGACCTTTTCTCTATCGAATCTCCGACCCTGCTTTTAATCCTCGGCTTACAACCACCGTCAAGACTTTCTTCGAGACTGTTTTTATTTACAGAACATCGCCGATTCAAAAGGTATGCACGAGAGTCTGGAAATTCTAGAAGTACGAGCGCGAATATACCGTTTATGAGTCTGTTTACGAATAGCAATTAAAACTGTCTGCGATACGGTGAAATGCTGCCGGGATAAATCGCTCAGAAGTGTTCCGGAACTCGTTTCGTTAGACGCTCGCGATTACAGTTGTAAAAGAAGTGAGAGGAAGTAGGATAAGGAAACGTGGTGTTAGTGCGATGTTAATGTTGCTTCACTTTGATGTCTACGTATACCGTAATGTGCGAGTGAGAATTTGTTATTGATTAATTTTTATGCCGGTAGGAATTGTTCAGCGGGTTTGATGAGTCTGAGAGATTTTAAGCACCGAATTATTCCATGTGTGTTTGCAAAAGTTGTAGAGAGATATTGAGAGTTGAATTTTAATGGATTTATTGCAAATTTAGTGTAGGTTTCATTGTGTCGAGTTGAAGATTAATTAATTTGCTGTGTTCAATGTTCATTCCTCATTCTACAATCGTACGAATTAATTTCATATTGAGAAACTTGTAAACTAAAAATTGCAATGATAATCATTGCAGACAATATTGGTATTACAAAAATCGGGAATTTCTCTCTGCAAGTTCAATTTAAATTAATTAATTTATATCTTTATTTGGTTTTCCTTACGATTTTCTCGAAATTATAATATTCTTGGGAAAATGCATTGGTGTGATTTCAATTTAAGGAAAAAAATTACGAAGTGTGCGACAATTACCACTCGACATTTTGATTCACAGTACAACGCAGTTATAGTCAACATTGTTGAAATCGTAAAATACCTTTGTCTCTCGGCGTTTCAATTTTTGGAATAGTTCGCATAATTTTTGGTCGTTCGAGCGAAATGAAATTTCTCCTCGATTTTTGGACCTTTGTAAAATTTGATACAGGGTTCTCCCATGAAATCCGTAAGTACAAATGAAATAGAATTATCAACCTCCATTTTCGACTGCCTTTCGTCCAACTGCTGCATTTCGCGCTTTTCGTTCTGAGAGATTACGATGCCGTTCAACGAAGAGATCGAATTCGCACTTTATCGATGAAATTCCAATTACATTAACTTGATTAAACCACGCAGAACGTGCTTCACATTGTCATTTTTTCCTCGTTGAATTTTTACCTCGTAATATCTGCTAATTTCTTATTGATTCGTAAGAGCGTAATGGATAATTCCGGTCTGAAGAGAGAGGCTGGTGAAAAAAATTTCAAAAGAATTATCTTCAATGATTTGCGAGAATTCGAAACATGAAATGAGCACAATTTTAATGGCGCTAGTTACAAAGTACAAAATGTATACTTAAAGATTGGACCGTAAAATATATACCGTGGAAAGTTTCACACCGATGAATATAAAGAATCTCGCGTATAAAACTTCTCGACGAATCTCAAGTGACTGAAGGAAATTCTATGAAATCATTAACTGATAGCTCATCATTGACAATTTTCTACGAATGCGGTACAATTTACATGCAAATATTATTACTCGATTGTTTCATAATACAATCCTTTACGCTTCGTATATTTACAATAGCTTGCCAGAATTAACACAGTTTCCACTCGATCGTTCCAAGTGACATAAGATTTAAACTACCGACAACTATCTCTACTAATTCCAATTTAAATTTAATCCTGCTCTTCTGCTCATTTATTTCTCACATTTGTATTCTCTCCACTCATAGTAACCCGACGAACAATGGTTCACACTTTGAGAAATATAAGATATACAAATAGATAGACGTAAATGTTAACACTAGAACTACCGGCATCAAATTAACATATTTTAATCAATTAAATAAGTACTTTGAAAAAGGGGGAATTAAGCGGCCGAAAAATTTGATCGATTAGGTGATTTACATTTATCGATATAGACGTAGAATATTTATTCTATGACTCTTATATAAACTTGGAGAATTTTTTGAAAAATTTCTGTACCAGTCATTTTGACTGGTTTGGTAGTTCTGGTGTTAAATACATTAAATGAAACTAATATTTAGAAATATCTGTATCTACTGTAGATCTGTTAACCCCTTGCGGACGGAGACATTTATGAATATTAAGAGATAACCATTTATTCGACGATCTAAAGCTACTTTTTAACACGTTGAATTCAATGAAATTTTATGTCGCTTTGAAATTGCAATATTTATGAACTTTCAGACATATTGTATATTTAAATATTGGTGTTTAAAAGATAAAGGTCTGCCGAATACCTATCTATCTGTAACTTTAAAGTTTCTTTTTTATAAAGATGTGAATTTAATAGAAAAAATTTCGATTCAGTAGAAACAATGAAACTAGCGATTTACGGTTGGCGTTCAACGTGTTAATTAGAAAGTTATTCTATCAAGGTATACATATTATTTATTACTACTCGTGTAGTCATATTCCAACAGTTGTATTTCAATTTTTCGATTCTAACTGTATACAAATGCGGCAAGAAACTATGATTAAATTTTTTCTCACACCACATATACGCGTCGCTAGTCCACAAAGGGCTAAAACATAATCTCCATTTCGAGTCATATAGGCCCGAGCAGCACTTTTGCTAATTTTAATACTTTGTAGAAATTTCAGAGTTCTCATCAATCCTTCCCTGTTATTCATTTTGCTTTACGTCGATACAAACAATGATTAATTTAGTAGTTAATTGTTCCTATGTACACTTGCTTCAAATAAATTTCATTGCCAACTTTACGCCGCCCTTAACTTGACGCCTTTAACACTATAGATCTGAACAAATAAATCTTTCCGATATCCTTGAAATCTCCATTTTACATCATCTACTATAAAATTCTGTGAAACTAATTTCAACTATCAAATGATAACCTGGAAAAGTTAAGATACACAGATCAAAGAAAATACATTAAAAGTTCAATTCCTCTTCGTCAGTTCGACGTCAAAAATCCCATGTCCTTTCGAGGATCTATTGTTCGCAAATTATAGGAGAAAATACATCGTATTATTTCCCATAGAATTACACAGTTATGAAACACCCGGTAGACTAAGGCGCGGAGTATGCACCGTGCACCATGCACCGTACACGATGCACCGTGGGAGGGCGCACCAACTTTTATTGCATCCGCAATAAAACAGCCGGGCGAGTTGCTCGCGATTTGCCGATCGTGTCGCAAGATGCCCGTCGCGAAGAAGTACTCTTTCGAAATTTATACTACGTCGAAATAAGTCATGCACAAATGTGCAGCTATCGATGCAATGGCGGGGCCTAACTCGCGTGCAGTGGCTCACCCATTAAAACCGGTGCATCCAATTAAAAGAATCCAAGTCAAAGCACACTGCTTTCGTCTTTTCGATACTGGTACGGACATTTCTTTTTAATTCGTTCGGTTAATTGCAATATTAATAAAACAGCGTGTCGCCGTGGTAAAAGTATGTTGCTCGTGTTACATTTGAACATGGTAATGTATAATGTACGAGGGAAATTTTAAAGAGAAGATTAATAAAAAGACAAATAGAACTATGGCGAATAAGTCGGTTATATTACGGAGTATCAATCCAGGTAATCGGTGATAGAGTAATTTTTCTAATTAGTCATATAATTAATACGTCACCTCTAACCAGTGCACGGTGGCTGAAGATTTCACATTGAAAATTCCTTTAGTAATCTAATCGCCAGAAGTGTATATAATGGCAGACTAATTTCAGTCAAGAATTAATTTAGATCGTTAATACGAGATCGTGTACAGTGCCTGTGAGTTTTCGCATTGGAATTTCTAATCGGTCGGAAATAACGAACAACGACGAGGAAGTATTTACTTCATGGTGTTCCTCGAAGAATCGTGGGTGTTCGATGGTACTGTTGTTCGTTCAGCTTTAAAAATTTTCGACAACAGTACCGGCAATTCCCATCTGCAATATTTCAAACGAAACCCGATAATTTTCGAAAAACGAGTTAACGGACGATAATTTTAACGATGAATTTTAACAAATTGGACGATGTCGGATGAATGAAAAACTGTAAAATTACAACGTGGCGTATGTGCGTCAGAAATTTTATCTATTCTATTGTAAAAATCATGCAATTTCATCGCTGTATTTCTCCACATTCTCCAGCAAATAATTGCAAATTATATTTGTCGAAAAATATTAATATTACAACAATTTAAATTAAATCTACCGGAAAGAGAATTCATGATGGATATCAAAGAAACACGTAAAATTAAATCTCTTCGTATAATTAAACTTTGCAACACGATTTTTCACTAAATTTTTTAAAAATGAAAAAATCCAAAATAATAAAAGCAGAACTCCCTCCAGGACTCCATTTAATCGAACGGTTATAAACTCTCTCAAACTCTGCGCAAATAACGGTGGATTTCCACAAACTAGCAAAGATATCGACACCTCAAAATTCGCCATTTCAGTTTATGCCCATCTTCGACCGAAACACGAAACAGTAACCATAATTCAAACACTGTCAAAAATTCGCAGGATGCGAAACAATCTCGAGTTGTGTTCCAACCGCGTGCACGGCTTGCAATTTTGGCACGGAATCGATGTTCGTTGTCGCCGTTTGACGTTTTATACCCGACCCTATAGAATACGCGTACAATATGGGGTTACGTGACAGAGATTCTTAAAACTAGGTTGCATCTAACACGAACAGATGCTGCAACTTAACTGCGATTATTATCCCATGTTGCGAATATTCCTGTACCGCAAGTATCGCAAACTTGGCAGTCAGAATTTTCAACGGTACTAACACATCCTCTGTGATTTCGTATCATCTTTTCCACATACCGTATCTACGGTTCCTTATTCGTAAGTCTATCAATTTTAACCCTTAAATGCGCGATTTAATTTTTTTAATCAGAAAAAATGTTTTTAATATCCATATATAGTTTAGATTATAGGAAACATATTAAAAAAATTCTTTTGAAAGAATTCAGCTTCTAAATTACCTGAAAATCCTTTGTTACATTTATGCAACACTGCGCGTTCCTAGGTAAGCAGATGTGTGGGGAATTAATGACTCATGTAAATAGAATAAAAAAATATAAAAATGGCTTTCACAAAAGCAAACATTGTATGCAAGGAGAGAAAAATTAGTGGAGAAACAAATCATGTGAGGTTTTCAAGCCTCAATATACCCAGATCTAATGTAAGCTCCAAATTTCATGTGTTATGCGATCAAATGTTAAATCGTTTTATGAATTGATTTGGCTCACAACCGTAAAAACAGGTATACCACATTCGATAGTGCAAAATGAAGGGATTAACGGGGAAGAGAAACCAACATTTACATATATTTCCTTAGATAATTAAAAAACAACATATCTTTTTTAAAGAATAATATTTAAGTTATATATATATATATAAATCTAGTGTTAATATTCTTAAATCGGAGAAAATTATAGGTACTATTTCAACTCTAGATTGCTTGATATTTTTACCGGATGGCACAATACCATGCAAAAATTCTTCCGAATGGTGCACCTGTGTCACCGACATCATAAATTTCGTCGCTTTCGTCAAAATATGTACACCAAATTCGACGGTGTGTCAATTTTTTTTTTATTCCAATTCAACCTTTTCATTTTGCCCTATCCCCGTAAATGTCCCGGGGGACTCGTATCCTGGCAAGGGTGGGCCTACCTCGATAAGCTTAAGGGCATCCCTTAGTACGTTTCGGGTGATATTCTCCCTTCCCTGACCCTTCGACTCTCCGTGCCGAAGGTTCAGGCATTTCTATACCTCCAATCTATCGAAGATATGCGTTGTGCAATTTCAAAACGAACAACATTCGCGTTTTATCAGCAGAACTCGCATAATTTTCACGTAATTCTCAGCTGAATGTAGAGTAAGAACCTTACGTTCACCAGATAAACTTGAGCTCAGAGTTCCAACTAGTTCGATCTTTCCATAGATAAATTAACAGGTTAGTTATACTTTCATGCTATAAATCAATTTCAGTGCGAAACTATTTTTTCCAACATTCAGATTAATTATTGTGGGAATATTTTCAATTCTATAGAAATTATCTTGATAATACTATCTACGTAACAGGTGCAGCAACGTGTAATAAATTCTACAAATAACATTAATCAATAAATATTTCGATACAATATTTTTCTAAAAGAATCTCTGTAAAAATTCCTTATGATTTTGTATTCGCTGATTTTTCGAGTCGCTCTTCTTTAATGCCGCAATTTCCATGTAATGGATTAGTCATTAATCCGATATGCGTTTATCTATCGTGCAGATGCATCCGGTGTACATAAAGCAGATATCATTCTTAATGACACGCATCACTCGCTGTTACGCGAGACCGACTGCACTTTCTCTCTGCACCTGTGATTTTCATTAGATGCACTTTTACCCGATTAATTTAGAATCGAAATCCAAATTAATCAGTAATATTTCCAATTTTCCTTGCGTATATGCGCTGCAAAATTATCCTCGTTACCAGACAATCACTTGTGCTATAAGTCACGATGTTGAACTTTTTTCGACAATCTGCCTTTCTTCGAGCCTTTTCTATCACCAGGCCACTTATCTTCCGTTATTTTCCTTTTTTTAAGGCCAGTGAATTTAAGACATCGTCGAAATAACAGCAATCTTCTAACTGTTCGGACGCTTTCACAGTTGATTGAGTGTCAGCATCTTCTACTTTCTTTAAAGCCAATTTCTAGTAATAATCGAAGAATGAAGGAGTTTCGAAATTGTTCATAGACAACTCTTTATATTCTGTTGTCTCTTTGTCTATTGGCGTTGAGAGAGAAATTCTCCATTCGTTATTAATCCTTTACGAAAAGTGCTAATCTGACTGTCAAACGTATCGAGATGTTTAGGATTTTTGTAAAATACGAGTGCAATGACAAACGAGCGGACAAAAGTCATAGGTACCGGGAACGAATGAAATATATATTTTTGTTACTTTCACGAAATATTATATCTCGAAAATCTATGAATTACGATCGTTCGGACAACGAGCTGTGCAAATACGAATGGCTCTACGACACTAGGTATTAAAGCGTTAACTCTTGCGTGTCTAATCGTTCCTACACAATTTGACACGTATAAGTAACATGAGGTTATTCTGCGCCCATAGCTGCAACTCGTTCGACGAATTGCAAATTTGTTTCTTTACCAGACTACATATTTCTCCATATAAAATATTATCTCACCGTATAGTATATAAACCATAGAAACTACCTCGCAAAAACAAACTCCCCAACAGAAATGCTATATATCGCCATCTCAGCTTTTCATAAAATTAATTTACAACCATCATTTTTCTCTGAAACTCCCCATAACTACAAATATGCAAATCTTCAAGAAGATCAGGAGCAAGAGAAACAAATTCATGTGTCGACGTGAGAATAATCGCGATATCATCGTAAATCGATTCCCTCTTAACGACCGATTTCGTTCCTTAATCGAGCATCGAGTTTCAATCAGGCCGCGCTAACTCGATAGGCCATGAGTACGTAACTAAACGTTATAATAAACACGTCTCCGAAAAACGAATTTAACGAAGATATCTCTTTCCATTTTATACTTTTACCGTTTTTCATTTCCCAGCAGCTTCGAGCAGGCAACAATTTCCTTGCGATATGCGCACACACGCGTGCCACGCAATTGCTGTCCACCGCCCCAAGGTTTGCATCCCCGAGGTGGAATCTACGCGTTTCTACCCACGAGGAGAGGAAAAGCCACCCCTGGATACTGTTACTCGCTAATTGAGCGTCTAGGGGATTTCGCAATTTTCGTGTAGCTCCCTCCTTCCTCCTCTTCTCAGCTTCTATCTCGATTCTCCCCCGGCGTTCTTTACTCCATGTGCCACCTACGTATCTGGTTTCCGTAGGATCTCTAATCGTTTCTTTTTTTTTATTTCTCTCTTCCAACTTCTCTCTTCTCTTTTTATCCTCTCGTGATGTTTTCAATTTCCTTCGTTTCCTTATGCCGCACCTCTTGCCTCTTCTTGTTTCTCTTTCTTCCTCCATTTTATTCTGCTCCACTTGCTCTTCCTTGTTTTACTTGTTTCTCACGTTTTTCTCCCGGTGATTCGTGCTTTAGTCGAAGTGGTCAAGCTGTAATGGGTCGAGAGATTCCAAGGTACTTGGCGATCTACTGTTAGCTTCAAGGAGCGGAGTTGTAAACAATCGTTGTATGTATATTGGATATCGTTAAGCGATTCTCACGCAAAGTTACGCAGTTAGTCCTTCGCGCTTCAAAGTAGCCGCACGAGGTCTGGCTACATTTTTCTTATAAACGTTACAGTGGCTTTTGTTAATAATTTTTGTCGTTCACGATGAAAGAATAAAATATATTCTCTGCAATGGTAGTTCTCAGTTGCTTATCATAGACTTTACTCGACAGAAATATAATTAATTTTTGCAGTAGGTAGAATTAGAATTATCGACTTTGTCTATGTCTTTCGCAGTGAAGGTGTTAGTGGTGAAAAATGCAACAGGAAAAGGTACCTTTGACTGATGAAGATGAGACCTGATATCTTACAGCATATGTTTGTCACAAGAAGTTCATAAACGATTCTAATAGACGCTCCAAAATGATTACAAATCATTAACTTCATCCAAAACACTTATTAATCCCTTGTCGTACTATTTCTTATGACTACCGCAGCAATAGTTCAAAATTATTAGGTGTACAAATTAATTCTGGGCCTTTTTTGACTAACTTGTTAACTAACTAACTAATGTTTATATAAATTCAATATTAAACATAATCTTCTTCATTTTCTATACGTTTCTGCCATCTCTCAGGTAATTGTCGGATTCCAGATCGGAAAAATGATAGTGGTTCACAGCAATGAAATCATTGAGGCATTTATAGACCTTTTCAATTTTTTTTGTGATTTAAATACATAAGATGTTCCTTGTTCCTTTACTTTTTTTGTGATTCTTTATATACTGTTATAATTTATAAGTTTCAAATGATTTTTTGTGATATTTACTCTCTCTAATAAAACTGGCAAGTAAAACAAAGAAACACCTGTGTTTTCTTCCTATTTCTAAAATTCCTACTACCGGTATTACAACCGGTATTCCGGTATTAAGATCTAAAAAATACCGGATACCGGTATTGAACTTTTGATCGGATATTGCTATCCCTAATTGTAGGGCAAGGGCTTAAGACAATAAGTGTCTAATAATAACTTCCAGACAAGTTGCAACCAAAACTCCATTCCGCCTATCACCAAAAGTACATTTCCTACATCTCCAAAAGTGTGCCATCCGATTCAAAGAAAAGTTCTTGTACAAAATACTCGTTGATAATGTGGCTATAGGTAAATTCTTTTCTTCGTTAACAAGTGACCAAGCGAATTAGGCTTTCCCGACGAAATCTTTCCACGAACGTACGAAACAACGTCCACGAGGTACTCGAGGCTGCTCCTATATACCTTTCTCACGTGCCACCGCTGCCCATTATTCCAACGTCGTGTTTTTCCTCCTCCTTTTTCTTTTGCCGTGTGCTAACGTTGACCGGCGTGCTGGTATTTCAATGTATGCGTGTACATATTCAAGCACCTCTCCCTTTCTCTCTCTCTGCCCCTTTTCCTTTATCATTGTTGCGGTTAGACGAGACCTTGGCCAGGAAAGGCTCCTTTACGAGGAAGAGCCTTCGTTTCTGCTTCCTCGGATGACTCACGTGGGCGGAACGAAATCGATCGTGGCAACGGAGCAGAATCCTCGCCTTTTTCCTCCTGGATAAGAGGAACCCGACGTAATTGTCAATCTATCGTCTCGTTCTTCGACTCTCGCCGATCGACGTGGCGCGCTCGCTGATGCGAACAATGGACTGTTACAAAACGCGGATCGGTAAAACGTTACGTAAAGGTCCTCTTGGAAGCGTCGACGATAAACTTACAGATATTTTCGTCGCCTTTCGATCTCGACTCTTTGCAATGTTTTATCGAAACGTTCTCGAGAATGGAGAGACGAGAAAGTGCCGTTCATACGCGCGAGTTTTCTTAACACTAAACCTACCAAGGCGGTCAAAAGACCGATACCAAAATATTTTCTAAAAATGATCTAAATTAATAGAGTAGCCATGAAGTAAATATTCCACTTCTATCTTACAAAAGCAAAATGAGTCAATTAATTATCTTCTTTATCTCTCCACTTCTCTTTGTGTAAGGTCGTTATTGAGTATATTTAGATTTTAGTAGATATAACGTCGGTAGGTTTAGTGTTAAACTTTGCCGATGATTTCTATCGTTTATCGATGGATCGCGGAAGCTTGAATGTAACACTTTTAGGTTGTTGTTTGCTAGGTTTTTGGTCATTTTGCTATGATTTGGGAAAATTTCATGGCTTTTGATATTTCTTTTTTCCGAAGTGAGTAATATAGAGAGATTATAGATAGCCCTTTTAAAAGTGTACATATGTATGTTCATCATTTAAGTTGATTTATATACGTTAAGTTGAAACGAATTTCATGATTTTTAGAACTGAATTCAGTTCTAAAAACTCACTTTGAAAAAGAGAAACTTAAATTCGTTTTTTATTGCATCAAAATCCCAAAAGTCCATAGAGAGTTAAAGATTATTCCTTCTTTAACATTATTTTTACAAAAACCGTCAAATTGACGGATTCCTTCTCTTTTTAAAAACATTTCTTGACTTTATAGAGGAGCTATGCAATAAATATTCCACGCATATCTTATAACACCCAAATTCTTCAACTCATTAGCTTCTTTGCCGCATGATCCTCCTTTTTTGAACTACTTCTTTAATATATACAAACACGATAGATTTAACCCTTTGCACTCCTACGTCGAGCTGCACTCGACACAGCTTCCTGTGCTACTTAACGTGTTATCTATTAATTATTGACTTTTCAAAACCGAACAATAATTTTGCATCTTAACATAAATATCCCGTGGTAATTACAAATCTTTTTAGTATAATGTACAAGTGAATAATTATCAGAAGACAATTTTCAGAGACTATATTTGCTTATCTGACGGATAGTTAGTAAAATAATTCGGAGTGCAAAGGGTTAACGTCCGTAAATCTAGTGTTAAATATCTAAATCTATTTCCCGAAAATGTTCAATATTATCGAAGCAACGTATATTTCCATATTACAAAACAATCAATTAAGTCAGTAATTTCCATGAAAACCTAAAACACACTAGAAATACGTCCAAAACGCATTCACGAATCGATCCGCCAATGGCTCTTACCCAGTGCACCTATCAATTTGTCCTTGCGAAAGGGTCAAAGGGACGTAACGCGCGACACGATCGTCGAAAATTTATCCGTTCGTGTATGTTGCAGTGTTCTAAACTCGAAGGCAGCCACATCGAGATTCCTCGCGCTTCTCTAATTCGAAACCTCCGGGCCTCGCAACGTAACCCCGTGAACACCGATTGTTATTACATTCCGGTCATCGCAATCTTCGCCAGTGACCACGAAGATCGCTACGTGATCGGGAAAGGGAGAACCACTCTGACGACCTCTTCGTGGTTGGCACGTTGCTGCGTTAGCGATGTCTCGCTAACAGTCCACTTGAGTCAACAGACGACTGATTGTTAGGGCAAACACACACACATACGTCACATCCACATCGGTTCTATGCACGAACAGGCCGAAAGAACGATCGTTCTTTCTCTGTCTCTCTATCTCATTCTTCCTTTCTATCTTCTTTTCTTTTCCACGTGCAATCTCTTTCTCTCTTTCTTTCTTTTACTGTGTTTTTCTCTCCTTTATTCTTCCTCTCTCTGGCTATCTCTCTTCGCGTTTTATCTACGAGTTTTATCGTGGCACGACTCGTACGAAGACCTCGGGACTCGTTTCTTGTCCTCGAGGACCTCTCGAGCACGAAAAGTCCGTCGGAAAGCATCCTGTCGTACGGGTACATCCTGACAGACATCAGTTGCTTTTTGATACCATTTTCGGCGAACTTCTTTTTGCGATGTGTGTCCGCCGTAGTTGTGGCTACGTCGTGTGTGAATGCCAGCGATAAAAGTCGTTCGGTTCATTCGACCGACAGTATAAATGAGCTTATTGTTCTATCGTGATCATACTTCGAACTTGATGCTGTTGCAATGAGTAAGTTTATATTTTCATGATGATAAGGATCATTTGAGTTTTTCACGACGCTGTTCTGTTAATTGATACTCCATGTGTGGCGAGGAAAGAGAGAGAGGGAAGTGGAAAGAGAATTACGAAATGGAGGGTAGTCGAGGTGGATGAGAGAATTCGAAATTTAAAAAGGAACATTGTATTACTTGTTTTATCGATGTTAATCCCTTAGTTTACGGTAATGTGTGATACTCGTGAGGTGGTAAATAGAATGGGAAATTTTTAAGTCTTCCAAAAACTATTAATTTGAAAATATGAATCAGTTATACGTAATATAAGAAATCACTGAGAAATGTGAATTTCGACAGTTAATTCTGAGTTGTTAGACGCGGAGTTACGAAAGAGATCGTAGGGCAAGGGGTTAAATTTATTGTACGATTTTGAGAGCAAGGGTTTCATAATATTTCGCGTGAGAATGTTTCCACTCTACGTAAATTGTTGCACAATCGCAATCGCGTTTCAATCGAGTTTCATAACTTTCTCGAAAAAAAGGATTTCTTTTCTACTTACAAGTATTTGCCGAGATAATAAAATTGCAGGTTTTCTAGTTAATAGTATTATAAGTGCACTCTACAAAAATCAGTGGTCCAAATTTCTTTGGAGCCTGTGCAGAGACACGAGGAGAAAAGAGAATCGAAACGTGGAAAAACTTTGCGATCGAAGTATCCAGAATAAGTGGCACATTTACGATTTTCCAGCCTCGCAATTTTCTAAGCACCCTTTAAATGTCGACGGCAAAGAATTTTCTCCTCTCGCAGCGTTACATGTAAAATCGTTAAGATCTTTACGACTTTATCCATCACTATTACAAATCCCAAAGCGTACAAAAAGAAAGAAAAGACAGGATTTTCTCCGACAGTATCAGCTCACGTTTTCCCTGAAAAGTAGCTGGCACAATTGGTGCGAAAAAAATTGAGAAAAAAAAGAAACGAACAAGGAATGAGTGGAATAAAAGGAGCAGCAAAACTATTCTACTTTGAATCATCGAGAATGCATAATTTCACAAGTGTAAAAATTCGTATGCGTGAATTTACATGCAATCCACGAATCCCATTGAAGTCTTAGTAACCTTCCACTTAGGTGCACAAAATAGACGGCAATTTCATCGACACCGAAACACAAAATGCAACGAGGATCTACCTTTTCTTCGATGTCTCTAAAGGTCTTTCAGACTCTCATTATACCGGCATCGTGTCGATCCTCTTCTTGCTTGCAGGTGAAAGCTGAATTTCTCGGGAGTAGAGGGTGATGCACGAACGACTCAAACGAACGCATCGATGACTTTTCCCGGTAAATTACGCTTCTAAGATCGAAATTTTCTCGCGACTCGAGGGCGTACCGTTTGCCTGCTTCCGTCGGTTCTCCATTTATCGCGGAACCAATGCTTCTTTCTTTGATTTCCAGCCGGTTTTGACGGTTTGAAATGTCTACCTCTATCGGTTTTCTTTTTGAATAGATGATGGATTATCTTGATAACTATTAGCGATGAGAATTATCATTAATGCGCCTTGGATAGTTGCTCACATTGTAAATTTGAAAATTTGTAGTTATTAGGTATAAGGGAAAGTTCTGTCGTTTTTGAACACGTGCACTTTTATGCGTTGTCTTTCCTTAGTAAGAATTCTGATCCGACTGAAACCAATTTAAATACTTAGATTAGTATATGATTTATGATTTATACACATTTTTTTTGAATTTTAGTCAGTTTTTTAAACTTGTAAAACTCTTAACATGAGTGAAGAAAAAGTGCACTTAAGACATTACATGTTGTATGAGTTGCAAAAAGGGAATAACGCTATGGAAGCAAAAACAAACTTGTGTGACGTGTTTCGAGAGGATGCAGTAACAGTTGAAAAATGTCAAAGATGGTTTGCGAAATTTCATTCGGGTGATTTTTCTTTGAAAAATGAACCCAGATCAGCAAAGCCGGCGCAGTATGATCAGGACAACCTAATATTATGTGTAAGGGAAAATTCTGTCGTTTTTAATTCATATGGCATCCAAACAGAGATTTTGGACAGGAAGCTAAGTCTTTTAATGTGATCCAAAGCAGTAGTCTGATGAATTTCATGCTTGAAGCCCATTTCTGTGGAAGTTGACGTGGGATTTGTCCTGACCATACTGCGATGGCGTTCCTGATTTGGGTTCATTTTTCAAAGAAAAATCACCCAAACGAAATTTCGCAAACCATCTTTGCCATTATCGAACTATTACTGCATGCTCTCCAAACACGTAACACAAGCTTTTTTTTTGCTTCCATCGCGTTATTCCCTTTTTGCAACTCATACAACACGCAATGTCTTAAATGCACTTTTTTTCACTCACGGTAAGAGCTTTACAAGTTTAAAAAAACCAACTAAAATACGAAAAATGTGTATAAATCATTAATCATATACTAATCTAAGTGTTTAAATTGGTTTCAGTCGGATCAGAATTCTTATTAAGGAAAGACAACGCATAAAAGTGCACGTATTCAAAAACGACAGAACTTTCCCTTATACCTAATAGTAATGTTTTTTTTTTAAAGAGATAAAGAATGATTCACGTTAGATAGAGAAAATATATTATTCTTTAGTAGAAGATAAAATTACAAATTTGTCCTGAAAGGATAGGTTTATCCGTAGGCTAGTAGTTAACACGGTGTTTCCATTTAGACTTTTTATTATAGTCATTTTTTCCATTGTAATTCATTACATACATGACAAGTTAAAGGCAAAAAAAAATAAACCAGGAAAGTCTAAAAACTTCGGGAAAGTTTTAATATATATTAAAATATATTTTCAGTACTTTGAGATTCATTTGACCTATCTTCCGACCTAGCAAAGGATCGTCATTAACTTTCAAAGAGCATGGCGCATATGACACACGTGAGTGCATTAATTTCCATACTCTACTCCGTTAATAACCATCTTATAATCGTTAGAAAATTTCGTTTCTTCATCCGCAAATTTCAGGCCCACACTTGGCATATCGTCAAGCACCATCTGAATGACATTTCCGTCCGGTTTTTCGGCCTCTCAAGATTTTTCGCTCGCGTAGCTTTTTCTCGTCTCTCCCTGGTTCGCCTTGTCGTGCAATTTTCGAAAGTGACGACGTATATCGCGCGTAGCATTTTTCAAGCAGTCTCGAAAGAGAAAATAAGTATCAACCGTGACCCGTTGAGGTTGCTTCTAGCGCGGCTAGAGAGCCAGCAAACGAATCGTTAACAATTACGCCTCGCATTTTATGCTCGCGCGAAAAACACGGGGAAATTTTCACCGCGCTCGACGTTTCGACGAGCGGATAAAACGGCATAGAAAGTATCGTGCGATTCGTTTCTTTTGCCATTAGCTCCTCGCCATGGCACAGCCACTGGCGGTATTTTAAAGATTAATGTAATCCAATTTCACCATTTTGCCATAAATCACGAAACGATCCGACAGAGGAACAGTATAAGGGATGGAAAAATAGAGAGAAAGAGAGGAAATGAGAGTAAACTACAACTCGATTCGAAACTCTACATTGCTCGAACAAATGTAAAATAGATTTTTCTCCATAGCACTGTGGATTCAATGGAGTTCTTCGTTCTCGACGAATATCAATAAAAAGATAGCCGTGAACGATTATTTATTAAATGAAATAAATCAAATTCCAGCCGGTGGTATTTCATGGGGGTACTCGTGTACGATGCCAATCGCCATCTTCCATTCGTATTCGCCGGTTTTCACTTTGTGCGACCGATGGAAAAGCCAGGGGTCCCTTTGACCGCGTCCTCGAGAGGGTATTTCGAAGGTTTTTGTCTAGTCGACCCTAGGATTCCGTTCGAAACCCACGTCACGATCGACTAAAACGTTCCTCGTGCAACAACTGTGACCATACGGAGACCTAGGCTAACGTTATTAATCATTTCGCTTACACCTTGATCATTAAGAAATTACCGTACGGCCTTCGCGCACATTTTACGCGACGTTTCACCGCGTTTGCATTCCTTTCGTTCGAATTTTCTTTCTAATGCTGCTCACGTTGCACATGGTGTAAGAATTAGTGCAAATGAGTTATCGCAGTTGTTCGATTAAATCTGTTTTTTTTTGCAATTTTTTTCGGTTGTATATATTCGTTGTATTTAATGAATGTGATTCGAAGGAATTGACGTTTTTTTCGTGTGTGTTTAACACATTGTGTTCGGCACTCTGCTGTTTCAACGCGCTTACAGGGTGTGCAGATTTTGAAGCATTCCAGAGATTGGGATTATTTTATATATCTGCTTATTTTCTACTGTTTCGAAAATTCGATATATATTCTTTCGCTAAGTACTTGTCATGAGAATATTCAAGTTTACATTGCCTTAGTAAAATAGCAAGAAGATCAATTTGTTTTTATTTTTTTATGTCGTCAATACCTATCTACGTGGATATGAAAAAGTGACAAACGAGATATCTCGTTAGCCGGCAACGACGGTCGGTTTGCTAAATACGAAGTATCTCGTCACCAGTACGCAATGTGTTAACACTTTACCGTCCGGTATTTTTTAACATCCTACCCACTTCTGATCGATCACTTGCATGCAAATAGTTCCCTGATATTGATATCTCTTCCAAAATTGCAAAGTTTCTTCACTGAGTCACTTGGCACAGTTAACCGCAATGAAAAATAATAATTTATTAATTGCCGTAGCGACAAATTAATGAGTTAAAAGTCGAAAAGTGTTGGGCCCGAAAAGCCGATTAATCGGCTACCAGTCGGTAAATTGTTAACATTAGAACTAGTAGTGTTATGTGACGATCAATGAGATAATTTAGAAATTATAAGATGAAAGTGCCTATACTGCCTGACTCCCCTGTTAATTTCTGGAATTTTCAGAAAAAATTGCGAATCTGTTATTTTGACGGTCTTTCTGGTTTTAATGTTAAATTTCTGCTCTCCCTTTGTAAAGTAAGCTCGGGTATTTAATAAAATACAATAAAGATGAATTAAGT
The DNA here is from genome assembly GCA_910591515.1 of Cerceris rybyensis. Classification (NCBI taxonomy): domain Eukaryota; kingdom Metazoa; phylum Arthropoda; class Insecta; order Hymenoptera; family Crabronidae; genus Cerceris; species Cerceris rybyensis. The sequence continues at coordinate 17,885,478 of OU342790.1, forward strand.
AGTAACAATGGTTCGATTAAACCAGTCATTTTTCAATGAAGTTTCTTTATATCGGTTTAATGGATGCTGCAGAAATCGAGTAATTGTATTCTCACGGTGAAAATTTTCCTGGTATACGACCACAGTGGAATTTTAAAGCAAGGGCATAGATTATGGAGAAGGAAAATCGTAATATTTGTAAAAGAATTATCGCGGACAAACATTCGATGTTTCGTTGGAGAAATATAATTTTAACGAGCCGCGTATACCAAGGCCGATGCTACTTTCTGCCTCGATGAATCCGCGATCGTGTTTGGCTACCCTTAACACGACTTATTAAATTGCCAAATCGGGCATTATTTCGCGAAACATTAAAACAATCGGGGAAATTTATGCGAAATACAAACACCCAAAGGTAAACGTACGCATCGCGTGCACGGAGCGGGGTCAATGCAACGAAATTTACCTTTCATTCGGTACGTACAATCGGGGCACAAATTAGCCTCATTATTCAATCAACTCGAGTTACATTACTCGTACGCATAAACATTATTCTCGTTATATTTAACGCGCTGAGATGCCGTTAAATTGAACGAGCCTGTTCATCGATTGCATCGTCATTAGATTACACCAGCCTAATTAAGTTAAAAGGCACTCTCCTTCGTTAACGAAGACAAAGTAAACATTAAAGTAACCACCTCCCTCTACCAACCCCCTCTTCACCCCTTCCAGATTCCCGTTCGATTGCCATTTTAATTAAATCATCTACCGTAATAGTTTTACCGGCGAAAAATTACAAAAAGAAGAAACCGAACAGACGGAAAATCGTGAACAATCGTAGCGTTTCTTGACACCGAGTTCATCGAAGCGGAAAAATCGCATGATTTCGGGGAAGATTTCTCTTTCTACCTTGAAAGACGGGCCTTTTGAGTGGCCAAAAATACGCGGCCCAACACCGTCGAGGACGGAATGCGCCGTTAGAATGGTCGGCCCTTAAGCCGGCACCCGGGACTTCGGACCTCGACGGACCCACAGTGCCCACAGGGACCCAGAGGAGGGCTCCGTGCAAAGAGGACCAAGAAGAGGGCTGGCCAATGCCACTCTACTACTCTACCGCTTTACCACTACCTACGGCCTCAAACATCGTTCTTCTGTCCCTTTTCGTCCGATTATTCCACCTTGTCTTTCATCTCTTTTTCTCTCTTCTGGTGCTCCTTCTTCTTCTTTGCTCTTGCGGACGGTCTTTTACTCGCCCTCTGGTCACGGATCGTGTGTCCGTCAGAGGTGCTCAATTTTCGAGTATAAGATACAAGCGTTTTCATGATTTATCGTGGAATTTCTAAATATTCCAACACTTCCTTTTTTTTTTAAATTAAATTCATTGATCTTATGCGGTGAAAGTGATAGGGGGATGGAGAAAATTTAATCTATTTAATACTTTCTATTGTTTAGCGGGCTTCTAGAAGCTTCTAGATTTTGGGATATGTTTATAAATCATTTTCAATAGCAACGTAGACTTATGTGATAAAGTATTTAGAGAAATTTTGAATTTCATAATTGAAGCTTCAATATCATGGTAAAATCGAGGGGAATTACTTTCAGACGATTTGTAAACCTCATGGAATCCTATAAATAAAAATTCCTCCGTTTGATACGAATTTCACACAGCTGAAATTTATCTTACTCTCCATCTAGACAAGATTTCAATTAAAAAGTAAGTTATTCCGCTTTTTCTATGTTCGAAAACTACGTGCTATTCCCACAAATAAATAACACCCATCGTACGATCCTTGAAGCTAACAACGATCGCCGTGCAACACTTCCTTTGGCAGGGTGAAAAAAGCGCTGCTATTCTTACGGCTTCCTACGTGTAAAATTGCGCAAAGAAAACCCACGGTTTGTAAACAAAATGAGAGCCCCTACGGCAACACACGAGAGACCAACGAGTCAAAGAGAGACGAGCGAAACTTCTGGAAAGACGAGGACCTCGCCAGAGTTGAGATAGATGCGCCTCGAACCTCGCAGGACAGAGAAGAGCGGAGAAAAATAGGAAAACACAGAAGGCAGAGGTGGAAAGAGCGAGAGAGGAGAATGTATGCAAGAAAAACAGATAAAATAATAAAGAGAGAGAGTAAAATAGAGGAAAAGTAGGGGGGGATACTGAAGCGAAGAGAGATGGATGAAACGAAGGTTAATAAAAGACAGAAGGTTGAAGAGAGACGAGAGAGAAAAGGGTAAGGGAAGAAGAGAGAAACGAGAGGGAAGGGCGAAGGGAAAGAGGAAAGAGAGTGCGGCCTTAAGCTAGGCACAGCATTCCAGGACCTGGCCGGCTCTTCATCCCTTTGCCGGGATCAGGGTCAACATCAGGATTGTTCGATGGATAAGCGAACCTCCCAGCATCCCCTCGTTGCACCCATTCTATGGAGATGCACCTCGATGCAGCCCCCAATTGCTCTCCTACGATCGATGCAAGCTTGTTTTTCCCGATTGTTGTTGATATTTTTGTACAGAATTCCTGTGATATCTTGTATTTTCATAATTTTATGTTACAGTTTGTTTGTTTTTTTCATGTGGAACTGAAGGATTGTTATTGCAATTTTGACAACTTTGTCGCTCATTCGGTATATTGTTGGAACGAAGATATATAGGAAATTTCACGAATTCAGGGAAATATTTGGTCCGCAAAGGGATGGAATGTTAATAATGTCGTTTGTAGGGATTTTTCATTTTTTTTCTCCTCTTTTTTTAAGGGTAGATAGATACGAGCAGGCTCGTGCATCGTTTCGCTAGGGAAACTCTTCTTAAAAGCGAAACAGGGAACAGTATAAATTTGTGTTGTGAAAAAAAGTTCGAATACGTAACATACTTTTATTGCAGAGATGAAACGCTTTGAGAGGTAGCGGGGGTGCAAATATTCGATAACGAACAGCGTGTAAACGGAGGGCACAAAAGCGCACACGTGAAAAAAAAGAAGAAGAAGAAGAAAAATTGCCAACTTCCGATATCAGCGTAAAGACATTCCCGACTGTGTTTGCCGTCGCGGTGGAGGGGAAAAAAGCTGGAAAATTTAAATTTACGAGGCCCGGATACGTGTGCGATGTCCCTGATGAGGAACGTTACTGAACGAACCGTATGTTAATGAAGAGAGAGGAAAACACAATCCGATGGCACAAATAATGTCTGCGAGAAGAAAAACATCTGCGACGATCGAACCCAGAATTTTGCATAAATTCACAGTGGCGTCTTAAAATTACATAAGAAAATCATTTTGATTCCTTCCGAGTATTTTTACTCATATTACAAAATACTTTCTCAATATAGAAATAAATATTGACAAGAATAATTTGTATTAACACTAGAACAACCGACATTAAATGTATTATATTTCAATGTATTAAATAAGTACTTCAGAAAAAGAAATATTAAAAGGTAGAAAAGGTATTCTGTATTTTATAAGATCAATTTAGATGTATTTTTACTTATATTAAAAAATACTTTCTCAATATAGAAACAAATGTTGAAAGTAATAATTTGAATTAACACTAGAACAACCGACATTAAATGTATTATATTTCAATATATTAAATAAGTACTTCAGAAAAAGAAATATTAAGAGGTAGAAAAGGTATTCTGCATTTTATAAGATCAATTTAGAATATCTTCTCTATGTCGTTTCCTATGAATTTGGAGAACTTTTGGAAAAAATTTGAACAAATCATTTTAACCCGTTTGATAGTTTTGATATTAAGACACATATCGTAAACACTAAAACTACCGGTGCTATATCTACTGAAATTCAGATAAACTAAATAAATACTTTGGAAAAATAGAGGTCAAGAGGTAAGGAAAACAATTAATTAATTAATTTAGATTTTATAAGATAGAGGTGGATTATTTACTTCGTGACTCCATCTATCAATTTAGGTAATTTTTAGAAAATACTAGGTTTTAGTTATTTTCACCGACTTGGTAGATTTAATGTTAAGTAGTATTATTTAAAACAATGTCGCTATCCACGTATCTTCGATGGAAGCAAAGGTCGCGTGAATCTCGAAGGCTTCATCCGTGTCAAGGGATTTTAAGCCGACGATTTTCTACCGTTAAAATCGACGGTAAACAAGATCTTATCGGGGTAGAAATGGCAAAGGAAAATAGCACGGTGTTTCAGTGATTACACGTAAAAACGATAATGACAAGGATCGAGCCAGATAAAGATAATTATTGGGCAACGATCACGAGCGATAGCTGTTGCTCGGCTCGTAGCCGCGATCGTGGCCGCTCCTCTTTCCGCCTCGGTCGAGTGAAAGTTTCCCTTGGAAAACCGGGCACCGGGATTCTTGATCCTTGATCCTTGAAAGGTTTCAGGGAACAAGAAAGCAAATGGAAAAGTCACAATAGTGCGCGAAACTCCATAGTCCTCCCTTTTCATTACAAACTCAACAACTGAGAAAAGTTTTCTTTCCTACGTTCGTTTTCTTTTATTTTCTTATTTTCGATGTTAAAAGTAAAATTATAATTCACCCGTTCTTCTTTTAATGTAATACGAGTTCAGTTTTGAAAGATAAATATTCAAATTAATTTTAGCTAAACACAAATATCTTGTAACTAGGTAATTATATTTCTTATATTTTAAGTTTTCAATGATATAATAACAATGCATTATACTTTTCCAAATAAATATAGTTTTTTACATCCCCTCAAGTGAACGTATATAAACCAAGCTATTAAAAATATCCAAATTTCTCTTCAGTCGTTGAACTACTTTTACAACTTAACGAACAAGAATAACATATTTCAGTCTCCAAATAACCCTCCGAGATATCGCCGACCCAACCAATTTCACGTTTCCAACTTTCACCTATTTCCTTAAAAGAGCCCATACCATCTGACCCGACCTAGAATCTCACCTCAAACCTCGATATCACCACCAGTCTCATAGAATCGACAATTACAGCTTACAATTCCAACGAATTCTTCCAAAGTCCTGTCACACACCTATCCTCCATAACACTCCCCTATCTTCACCCTCTCCTTGACTTTTCTCTGGCACCGCAGAGGCAAAGATACGTATCATTCCCTACTGGCGTCGAGGCGTCACTTCGTTACTTGGCCAGTCGGCCGACGTCCTTTCTGGGTTACCCGGTACGGGGTCAACAAAGGCTATCGCAATTAAATCGTCATTCATGCAGTGCCGTATCGTGCAAGTTGAATTTCCGCGAGAAAGAGCAAGTTTTCACGCTAGAAACTCCAACCTTAGGAATAGCTGCGCTGATATTCTCGGAAATTCGACTATGGGTGGGCCATCGTCGAAGGGAAGATTACCAAGAGAAATATGGAGGGGGAGGAAGACGAGGAAGAGAGAAAGAAAATCGTGGGGGTCGCGTCGAAGGGCGGCAGGGTCGGCCGAAAAGTGGGTGGCGGTTGCGCAGGGTGCACCCTGAGGGGGCTACAGGGCTTCCAGGGATGGTCGCTAGGCAACTGCCACCCCCACCCTTCAAGGGCACCGTAAGCATCCGTGCTCCCCTATCTACGGGGTGATCCGAATGAGTTCGGATACTATCTTGTTCTCGTGTTACTAGGATTTTCGAGATGGTGATGCAGCTTTAATTATGTACCTTTCGTCCCTTTCGGGAAGTCTGTTGAAACGACTTTGTTTTATTTTCGGCACATGACGTGTTGAAAAAAGAGACTGTGAAAATATGCAGAACGATCAGATCTTTTTTTGGGTATTAACACGTTGAACGCCAGCGATATTTCGCTTGTTTCATCATTTCCATTGAAGTGCAATTTTATCTACTAAAATCACATATTTATCAAGCAGAAACTTTCAAGACACCGATAGACCGATATGCAGCAGATCTGTATCTTCTTAATGTCAATATTGAAATATTAAATATGTTTGAAAATCCATAAATATTGAAATTTAAACGTAATAGGAAATTTTATTGAATTGAATAACGCCTGTCACCGGTGACACCCATGGCATTAACGTGTTAAATCATATGTAATGAAGTCCAAAATGTTATTACTCTAGTATTCTTTCGATAAAAAGCATTGTGTTGAATTTAATAACAATAGCTTTGTAAATATTACAAATAAAGTCAATTTCAAACAAAGCTACCTGACTGTTACAAATTATTTTACACTGATACCTTTATTTTCAGCTATTGTTCACGTTGCTTCCAACAGATTTCCATTTTCTCTCCGCTCCACCCCATAACATTTTCAACATTCCCGTACATTCATCCGTCGTATATATCTTCAGAAATAGAAAATATTTCAATATCCACCTAGTATTCTTCCTACAGAATAAGCTCGAGAAGGTAACGTACTATTTCATCGTCGCGACTTATCGATTCGAGGAAGCCAAAGAAGTATTCCTACTTGTTGATTCAAGTTCGTGGCCCAAAAAATCGTCATCAATGAATGACCCTCTCTTATATGGCCACCGTGCTAGAAACCCATCGATCTCGACGCATCTAGAAACAGGTGTCATCCAAAAATATACATTCATAAGAGAAATTAATGACAAGAAGCAGTTTTCTGTTCAACAGTAACGAGAATACCGATAGAAAATGCATACGCTAGTAAAACGATGTGACATCGAGTCAAAGGGTTTTTTTTTCCCACGTAGTGCGATGCAGTTTCATTGTTTGCGCGATAAACGTTTCGGAGCCGATCGAAAACAAGTTGTATCGAGGTTTTCAACGTGGTTCGTCTATTTTTATCACCAGAAAGGAGTATTTAATGAAATTCGATCGAAATAACACGCCATATTTGTCGTCTCGTTGACAGGAAGTGGTGGATAATAATTTCTACGAGACTATGGTGTCGTTGTTTCATTGTCCACGAAAATTATACGCTAATTAAATCCTTGGTCAAACGGAACTTCCGGTTTCGCGGGTGTTATTTCTTTCTGCACTTCCGTGGGACGACAATTTATATGTATTTCATGAAAGCGACGCATCGTGGTTTATAAAATTCGTTGGGAGACTTCCAACGGCGGAAGGAAGGATACAGTTGGGAAATTAAAAGTAAATTTCAATGGGTAAACAGTCGAAGCGTAATTTCGTTCGGACGATGTCTTCGAAAATGATATTCGTTTTAATTGAAATACGGTTTAGTTTGTTCATCGATTGGGATAGATGGATGAGTAGAATATTTTCTTGAGCCGTTAATTTAATCTTGAGCGATTAATCAAATATATTCCAAAATGTGAAATAAATACGGTAAAACAAAAGAAATGAAGGGAGCGAAGAACTTAATTGATTTAATCTCTTGACATAGAAATAAAATGGAATTCGACGCGTCCCAAAAATACTATTCAATTTTGCTGAACTAAACAGTTATGTCCAAGCTTAACACTTTACCGACCGGAAGCCTATTAATAGGCTTTTCGGACCCAACGATTTTGAACTTTTAACTAATTAATTGGTTGCCACTCCAATTAATAAATTATCATTTATCATTGCGGTTACCTCTGTTAAAGACTCAGTGACCAGAATTTGTAATTTTTGAATATATATCTGTATTAAAGAAGTATTTGTGACCAAGAGATCGGTCAGAAGGGGGTAGGATGTTAAAAAAGTACCGGTCGGTAAAGTGTTAAAAACAGAACATTTTATTTTGCAATTTGCATTGCTATGTAACGTGTCATCACGTTGAATGGACAATAATCAAGTAATATTATAAAATAATAAATTAGTATTATTGTTGATGTAGAAGTGAAATAATTAAATAATATAATAATATACTGTGCGTTGTGAATCGGAGACAGTTCCTGACGTCTTGAAAACGTCAAAATCTACCATGGCACATGAAACGAATGACGTCTCATAGACGTCATTGAATGTCAAGTGGTTAGTAGCTTACAGGATGTACGATAGATGGAGAAAATTGTAAAAAAAAACTGCATTAAACATTTCAGGATTATTTATAAAAAATTCAAAACAAGTAATTTTGATCATCTTGATAGATCTAGTGTTAAATTGAGCTTTGATAAATTTCGAAGCACGCTTCTACGTGTCTGTATCCCGTGAAAATGAAACTACTCCTTTGTTCGTCCGATGAACTTTCCGATGCCGATCGAAAACAAACGAGGCCTTTGGGAGCTTTTTACGGTGCGCGTTACAAAAGAGTTTGAAAAGAGAGTTTTTTGATCGGCACCGGGAGACTTTGTACGTTGTTTCATTGTTTCACGAAAACGCACGACCATTGAAATTCCTATTGCTGGAATTTTTCATGAAGAAACACCCAATAGTTTCCCGACGACAATTAATCCGTGGATTGTCTCGTTAATTAAAGTTTTATAACAGTTATGGGAGGAAAACATTTAAAGGATTTTGTGGAACTGTTCGATGGAAAAATTGCGTTGCAATTTAACGAGCGTTAAAATTTTAACGCAATCGTCGATTACATAGACAGGTTGGAAAAACAGTTTTCCTTTTTTATTTTCACATATAGATGAATGTTAAATTTGGAATGCGACAGTGGCAGAATAAAAATTTCATAAAAAATAAAATGATGCGTCTGGAACGTGCAATTTCTTTAATTGTGTTATACTTTACATATATTAGAGATTATCGAATAAAAAGTATCAATTTTCGACCTGTGAATAGTGTAGTAAACAATATTTAACAATGAGCAGACAAAAACATATTGCAGTCTTCAAAACATATTGCACAGGATTGCAGACCATCAATGGAGTGCATTCCGTGTGATAAAAAGTAATTCAATTGCGATGCAATTCCTCTAAAATTAACGTACGTCATCTAGAATAATACTTAAGCAGAGAAGTAGGTGTATTATTGATATTTTCATACTCGATTTCTCTCTCGTTTCGATTCGGTTCTTTTTTACTTGAAATTTCGCACTACGCAAGTTCCTCTCTCACGGCACAGCTAAGTTCTAATTAATAAAATTCGCGCAAACGATTTCACTCGTTACTGTCTCAGTTACTAATCGGAACACCTAACTGGCGTTTTTAAAACACCGAGAAAGTGTGAGAACAGCAAACCTTCGCTATTTAAATCCCCAAAGTAAAATTATCTTTTTGTTCAATCGTTAACGTCGTTGTAAGATTATCAAATATATTATAAAAATGTATTAAAAGATAAATCATTAATTAATTCGTGTACCAAACAGTCTTATTTTTGGTTCATAATGAAAAACACCAGCGATAATTACTGACGATGCTTTTGACATTGAGATTGATCTTTGCTAAATATTTTTCTTTAAATTCTATTAAAATATACGATAGTCTCTACCACCATTGAATTCATTCACTTTCAAGCACCCAATACACCCTAAACACTAAGATAAAATATAAAACCTCGGTCGTCCCTTTTGTAATTTCTCGCACATCGTGTCATAATATCCTTCGACACTTGTAAATACTATCTCCAAGTAAAATTGTATTTTTTATATAATCATGACGATTCGCTTCATGCTACCTAACAAAGCGGAATTTTGAATCACCGAAGCAACTCCATTTTAATGATTTAAAAAATCCCAATTTTTCAGCACATCAGTATGGAGTACGAGCCAAAAAGGAACTTGCTAAATTTCAGCAAAAACTCTCGCAAAGATCAGGGATACTCTTACAGAGACACATAATGTACTCGTTAGTAGAATCTTGAAACACCCTGTATACTCGGATAATACGGTCTATCAGAGTCCCTATTCGTGCAACGGAACCGTGCAAACCTACATTAAGGGTCGCTCGAAGAAACGTGTGATTTCTCAGCCCCACCCTTCTCAATCTCGTCATCCCTTCGTCCGTGCACATTTTACTTAAAAAGTATCCTTAAAATGATGCGCATCCGATACGAGAAAATCAAACGTATGCGGATTCTCTTGGTAGCGCATGGTGCGCAATATGAGCGCGCTTAATTTGCACAAAGTTCCAGAGAATTTCGGCGAGGAAACACGATGAGATACGCGAACGCACAGATTCCAGTTAAACCGCGATGCATTCGACGAAACGCGGCAATTAAGCATAATTGTTACTCGTTATGGAAATCACGCTCAGTTAGCATTTCTATGGTGCATTTACGTTTCTCAATTTTCGGTCCTCTACGGTCTTCCAATGATCGCAAGTACGATGATATGTCTGGTTCTTTGAAGTTTATGAAAGTTATCGAAATATATATATATGCATGAGGTGTATAGAAATTTGGAAAATTTTACGATAAATGAATTTTGGAGAAACGTGTACGCTGTCGCGTACCCGGCTTCGTATTTGCAAACTTGTCACGTTTGAGGTCTGCAATTAATGCACGCTGCGTTTCGGTGATCTTATTGGATACTAATCGCTGTTATAATACGATACCTTCATTAGCGATTACGCTTCGGCAATCTTTATCGAGGAATATCTAAACCGCCGTGTCTGATACATGATAATTATCTCTCTCTCTTTCCTTCTCGGATCGTTCAGCTCTTATCCTTCGTCCCGATCTTCTAGAATTTCTTCGTGCCTTGAAATCTAGCAGCTCTGAACGATTTGAAATATTCGATAGCTTTGAAACGTAGAAAATAGATTTTTCTTTCGATGTTTTATCGGTCTTTGTTGGAATTTTTTGTAACGAAGAAATTCGATGGAATTTATGATTAAAGCACGATGGATAACTGTGAAAATGTTGGAGGTAAAAGATTACTTTTCCCATGGAAAATGTAATGTGATGGAAAATTCGAAAATACTTTTTCGCTTTTTATTGTTTAGCTGGCGGTGCGTGTTCGAATGGGAATTAGCATTTCATAAATTTGACCGTCGTCTATTCGATGGAGCGAGAGAAAATTTCTCCGCTGAATTGGCCATAATTGCATGATCGGAATTTTATATTTCGTATTACCGTGGCTGCGTTACGTAAAACGATTCGTACTGCGAGCGATACCTACCACGCATATTTATTAAACATGCCCATATTCCTATCGATACCGAAGAAACAATTCATCACGGTTAATTCTGTTATGACGCAACGTATGAGTAAGTGCAAAATTTCAATGCAATTGTAAAATTGTTTGGCCGTTCGTATCGTCGGAAAGTCGCATAGATTTCACCGATATGATTCGCAATGCCAGTTTACGCTTCAAAGAAACGAAGGATAAATTTTCTTCATCCCTGACGTTTTCATCGTTTGTTTTACCATAATATTTTCATTCTGCCTGATTAACAATCATTCTTTCTTTTACTTTTCCTCTTCTCTCGCAAGTCATTTTAACACTAGAACGACCAAGCAAGTCAAAATGACTTGCTCACATTTTTTTCCAAAAATTCTCTAAGTTTACAGGAGAGTCCTAGACTAGAAATTCTAAGTTGATCTTATAAAACACAGATTACAAAATCAATCATATTTTCCACCCCTTGATTTCTCTTCTTCCAAGGTTCTTCATTAACATATTTGTGACAGGAAAGTAAAATTGTCAACCTAGTCAACGTCATCGGGGATCTGACTCCAGATAAGCGAGAATATTACCGACTCGCGTTCGAAATTCCCTCGTAAGGAAATGGCGCCGTTAATTGTAATAGACAAAGGGCCAGCAGAGGGCGAACATCTTTCGGGTTCGATCGCCGATCGAGCATGCGACACTCTGTCCCGGGGGACCGTCGAATAAGGTTCAAGAGTAATCTCCGGTCTCATAAGCTATAGAAAGATATTATAAAGGATATATTTCGCAATAAGAAATTGTTACGGCTACGGCTTGAATACATTTGTCAATAACTAGTGTTAAGCAACAACAATTGTCAAGTAAGTGAGAACTATTTATCTGAAGTAAATAATTTTGTCTTTATATTTGGCATTCCATTTCTTGTACTTTACCTTTCGGGTCGTCCGACCTACCCTCCCCTGAGAGGGCCTCACCTACCGCTGGCTCAACTAGCCTTATTTTGTTAAATAAAACTTGTGTTGGTTAATAGAACCAACTGGCGCCCAACATTTATTAATTTATATAAATTTCCAATAGTTTGCCCAAAATTACGTTAGAGCCCCGGCAGCAATTGACCCAGGCCGCGCCGGGTGACGCCTTTCGGTTGAAATAAATATAAATTTTCAGATTTTTAAATAAACAAGAAAGGTGGTTGTCTCATTTGGCGCCCAACGTGGGGCCAGGTTGGAAAATTTTGCTATAAAATTTAGTATTTCATTTAATATTGTTGTCTGGGCAAATTTTGGAATTATATTATTGATATTAAATGCTTAAAATTCGAAGTAAATGTAAAGTTCTGGTAAATTCATTGAATTACGGTTAAAATATTTTCGTAGAGCGAACGACCGTTTCATATAAGAAACGCCCGGTCGCAGCGACCTTGTTTGGGCTTAGTCGAGTTGTTTACGTTGAGCGTTATCTTCACAAGGGCTTTCTTCCTCTTACTTTCATTTGCTAAATACGTTTCAAATTCCTTGGAATCTTGGTCTACCAGTAACCGTTATAAAATTGTTTGAATATCATGCAAATTATTATTGATGAATATTGCTTATTATGAATATTGTTTGTGAACACTGAATAATTATGCAAAATGTTATTGATGAATATTGATTGAAATATTATTTGTGAATATTGAATATTATGGTTGTTATTGATGAATATTGATTGAGATATTATTTGTGAATACTGAATATTATGGATGTTATTGATGAATATTGATTGAGATATTAATTGCGAATATTGAATATTATGGTTGTTATTGATGAACATTGATTGAGATATTATTTGTGAATATTGAATATTATGGATGTTATTATTGATGAACATTAATTGAAATGTTATTTGAGTGTACTAATAGTAAGTACTAGAACATATATCTTGGCAATTCGTTCTCCGAAAGATTATATAATGACTTCATTATTTCTTTCTCCCCCGCGGAAGTCGAAAGGAACGGCGCCGCGGAATACGAGGGGTAATACGAAAAAGGGCAAGGAATCGACCTCGCTTGAAATGCCGAATGCAGCTTCGCTAGGAGGAGATATATCGGGAGAGGAATCTGTCGCAAGTAGCGTTCAAAGTCAAACCGATAAGAATCCGCGAAATGCTAAGGCAACGGTCGAAATTGAAACTGTTCAGAATATAGAAACAGGTATGTTAAATGATAATACTATCGGGCCACCTTCCGCGTCTGTTCGGATAGGGACTCCGGTACGAGTTGAAGGGGAAAGGGGAAGGAATACCCCCACTCCCCACGAGACGTTAGTAACGTGCGTCGAAGATGCTCAGTTGACAGGTCTACGGGCTGAGCTAGACGCTAAATTAAATGAATTTCAGAATAGAATAATAAATGCAATGCAAGGCTTAATGGGACAGAGTCAGGGACATAACTTGGAAAATTATGTCAGTATATTAGGCAATAATAGTTCGTCGCGTTATAACCACCGGTCTGAGGGGGGAGACGCGTCAGGGTTGCCATCACGAGAAGAGGAGGGGTCGAATTCCCCCTCACTCAGTGAATATAGTGACGAAGGGAGGGATCCGGGAACCTCGCGTCGTAGGAATCGGCGAAGGGGGGCCTCTGCTTCGGAACGTGAAAATAATAGAACTCGGGGTAAACCGTCTGTCGTCGAACCCGGGCGTAGAGCAAATAGAAATAATTTTTCAAAGAGAAATATGGCAATTAGAGAAGGATCGTCTATGGTCCGTAGCGATAATTCGCAATTGATTAATGAGAGTCAGGGAGAACCGTCTGTAGTTCGAACTGATAACTTTGTTTATGAAAATCGGAGAATTGTAAATCCGTGTCTTAGTCAGGGAAGTCAAAGATTATTGTCAAATAATAACCCTGTCAGTGATAGGATTCGAACAGGCAGTCTCGAATCTTATCCCCAAAATTTGATAAATTTAGAGATTAACGATCCTACGTTTAGTGGAAGGGCCGAAGAATCGGTCGAAAGGGAATTTCGAAGAGTACACTTCGATAACCCAATTTTTATAGCACAAGATGGTCAGAGGCGAACCATATCGGAACGAAGTTCTCTTAACGAACCACAGAAAATTAAAACGGTTTATTATCTACCGAACGGAAAAAGGGTGTTCGAAGAAAATTTCGTAACAGCCGATGAATATCGCCGAATATCCCGATTAGACGAATTAATCGATAATAACTACAATTCCTCGCTTCACAGATCAAGCCAGAGAAATTCACGGTTAGAAACGCGTCGTTTTAGTAACGAAAGTTCTGGTAGTACCAATGACCTACCACCTTCGCGAAATTTTCTAGATCGTCGTAGAAGATCGACTAGAAGGGGCGCGTTCTACTGGCGAACCAGTGAATCCGGCAACAGCGACGGGATAAACAGCTCGGATAGAGACTTTTACAACAATAGAATTAGACAATCCTCGTTATTTTCGTCCGTACGCGGTAGACGAACGAGTAATTCACCTACTAGTACAAGCACTTCGGATTCTAATTTAGCTCTTAAAATAGGTAGAATAGTAGCCGGATGGAAAATTAATTTCCCACGCACGGAAAAGGATCCGGACCATTTCCTATTAATTTTGAAAGATCTCCTAAATACAAGCGGAGTCAATAAAGATCTATTTGTTCCGTGTTTGTCAAATATATTCGAAGGTGCTTATAGAAGTTGGTACCTGATTAACAAAAGACATTGGTGTACTTGGAGAGAGTTCACAAGAGCCTTCCGATACCAATGGGGAGTTAGGAAAGCTGACGGTGATCTTTTTGCTGAAATTCGAGATTTAAAAGTAGAAAGGGGCGAGAGTCTCGCGTTGTTCACTTGTAGAGCTCGCTTCATATTCGAAAAAATGAAACGTCCACCATCGTTTAAAGATCAATTAAAACAGATCTTGGTAAAATTCAATCCGCGGTTAGCTTTAGAAATTTTAAATTTGCCGATCACTAATTATGAAGATTTCTTACATTATGTAAATGAAAGATATTACATCTATAACCGTTCGATCGAAAGCAATAGAGAAACGCGGACCAGGAAAGAAAGAGTGGATATGCGAAAATTACAAGGGGAAATTTCAAGCGAAGATAATTCAGAAATCTTCCAAAATTACAATACCGCCGCGAACTTAGAAGCTTGTCAGCCGAAAAATCACTGGTCGAATAAAACTAATAGAGAAATCATATCTAATTCCAAGTCGTTAACACACCAACGGTTAGAACAAAACTTATCTAATTTTGACAAAAAAATCAAACGGAGTAATGTTTCGTCTAAACCGGACGATACTTCACAGAAAGTACGGCCTAATACACCGCGAGATTGGAGTAAGGTATTTTGCTATAATTGCGGTGAATGGGGACACCTAGCTCGTTCGTGCTTCGTGGAAAGACAAGAAGTGTGCTTTATTTGCAAGAAAAAAGGACACACTAATAAAGATTGTCCAGCATTCCAGGGAAACCTGAAAGGCCCT
Source organism: Cerceris rybyensis (assembly GCA_910591515.1). NCBI lineage: Eukaryota > Metazoa > Arthropoda > Insecta > Hymenoptera > Crabronidae > Cerceris > Cerceris rybyensis. Next base: position 17,900,826 of record OU342790.1, read on the forward strand.
CAGTAGCTTCTCCTTCAGTTACTGGACGACAGGGCGTATTCGAGGGAAATAATCGTATTAATAAGGATAATATAAATACGGAAATAAAAATTGACCAGATAAAAGATCTTGACCGAAAGTCTAGCAACCCCGTGGTACATACTTTGCACTATGTAGGGGATAACCCGCAAGTAATTCAAAATAACGTTACAAACTTTCTATGGGAAATAGAGGACGGAACGGAGGACGAGTTAGATCTTACGGATAATGAATTACACGCAACAATTTCTAGTAAACTCGTAGACTACTCGTTCGAAGAAAGGTAACTCCCATATAATTGTCATTCAAGACCTTTCGACAAAATGCATCGAATTGTTCGCGACTCGCGGTAAGAAGGGTAAAACGGTAGTTAAAGCATTGGACGCTATTTTCGATAGATGGGGTACACCTCAATCGATTATCTCCGACAACGGTAAAGAGTATCTTAACAGAGATGTTAGCAATTTCTTAGCCGCGAGAGGAGTAAAACATATTACCACTCCGTTAGCGCATCCACAAGGAAATCCGGTAGAGCGCGTTAACCAGACAATAAAACCATTGATAGCTGCATTCGTCAAAGACAAGCAGAGCGAGTGGGATCAATATTTGTCCAAACTTCAGTTTGCGTATAACACGGTACCACATGCAGGAACGCGAATATCGCCATTCTTCCTAAACCACGGGCGAGAAGCAATTTTTCGACATGTCAGTAGCTCAGAAAATGCATCGCGTGTTTCAAATGACGCAGTAAACCATTAGGTAGAGAGAATGAATAACATCGATGAGTTACGGCATAAAATCGAAATGCAATTAAAGAAATATTCGGACGAACGTCTCGCCAAGTTCAATAAAGACAGGGTAACACAAATTAAGGTAAAGAAAGGGACGGAAGTCTATTATCCTAATAAAAAACTTAGTAATAAAGCAGAGGGTTACAATGCTAAGCTGGCACACAAATATCTTGGAGCAGTCAAAATAAGAAAGGTATTAGGACCTATGACTGTGGAGCTAGTAGACCAGAATAACAAACTCATTGGTAAATACTATCTAACAGACTTAAAGATTCCACGTCGTAGTCTTAGGAACCCTAACACTCCTCTGTAGATGTCCTTTTCGTCACCTTTATGTTTGTCTTATCCCCGCGTTAAACATAAACTGTATTGTCAAAATGGACGCATCAACCCCTAATTTGGCAAGAACAGAAGACGTCGAGAAGAAGAAGCAGGCGATTCGACAACTCGCCGACTTGACAAAGGAGCCCATAAACCTGCAAGCTCCAATAGGCAGCGACAGCTCTTCCGGTGCCACATCGGACGATGAGGATATCACCCTGGCGTCGTTATTCGATGAACAATTAACCGTCACAAAGGACAAACCCGCTCCCACAGGGCAGGGAGCCATACCAAAGTTCAGCAAGCGTTGGCCAGTGACAACCATCAAGGCAGGAGCACCCGAGGAAGCCCGCGCTTTGTTGCAAAAGATACGCAACAAACTGCCTTCCAGGCTACAGACTTAGACAACTGTCATCACAGAAGCAGACCTCCACCAGGAGAACCTGCTACGAAAACGGGCAGACAGTACATGAAGACACCCCGATCGACGGACAACCCGTCTGCACAAGTCGCACCGTCAGTAGTCGAACCAGCGTCACTACCGCGGGAACCAACCTTCAACCAAATAATGAAGGAGCGCCCAGAGCTGAGCGGAGACGAGAAGATCAAGGTCGTGGTCCCAACAAAATTTAAGAAAACTTTCGACAAGACCCAGCAGGGATCCCGTTCAACTATCAACGACTCCTCAACTGGACAATGTCAGCGTGCGAGGATAATCTGTTAATCATTAGAGACTTTCTTTATTGTGTTTGTCCTTGCCTACCTACTACTCCTTAACAAATGTCTCATAGTAACATGTCGTGACTGCGTGTGTTTCCGATAATCCCTTCCTTCCACAGGAAATGGAGTGAGGAAATTATGGAGACGAGATTTTTCAATTTGTGTCTTGGAATACTTCAGGTAAGACTCTAGTTCTCAACTTGCTAAAGCCTATTTTAAAATTTATAAGATTGTTAACTAGCCCTTATTGTAGAGAGACCGTTTCGCAGCTTCGCTGAGATCATCCCTCTCCGACGTTGAGGTTTGAGGGGGGAGAATGTGACAGGAAAGTAAAATTGTCAACCTAGTCAACGTCATCGGGGATCTGACTCCAGATAAGCGAGAATATTACCGACTCGCGTTCGAAATTCCCTCGTAAGGAAATGGCGCCGTTAATTGTAATAGACAAAGGGCCAGCAGAGGGCGAACATCTTTCGGGTTCGATCGCCGATCGAGCATGCGACACTCTGTCCCGGGGGACCGTCGAATAAGGTTCAAGAGTAATCTCCGGTCTCATAAGCTATAGAAAGATATTATAAAGGATATATTTCGCAATAAGAAATTGTTACGGCTACGGCTTGAATACATTTGTCAATAACTAGTGTTAAGCAACAACAATTGTCAAGTAAGTGAGAACTATTTATCTGAAGTAAATAATTTTGTCTTTATATTTGGCATTCCATTTCTTGTACTTTACCTTTCGGGTCGTCCGACCTACCCTCCCCTGAGAGGGCCTCACCTACCGCTGGCTCAACTAGCCTTATTTTGTTAAATAAAACTTGTGTTGGTTAATAGAACCAACTGGCGCCCAACATTTATTAATTTATATAAATTTCCAATAGTTTGCCCAAAATTACGTTAGAGCCCCGGCAGCAATTGACCCAGGCCGCGCCGGGTGACGCCTTTCGGTTGAAATAAATATAAATTTTCAGATTTTTAAATAAACAAGAAAGGTGGTTGTCTCATATTTAAATGTAATAAATTTAACGTTGATCGTTCTAGTGTTAATATCTTGCCGAAACACATGAAAAAAACGTGTTGCACTCGCTGCAAAAATGTTGGAATATAACGTTTCATTAAACGACTATTACGTCTTGGCTGCGGGTATCATTCTCCCGCCGTATATCAATTTTCAAGGCTCAGTACATTTGCTTTCGTTATGTTTCATTAATACCGTCGCGGAATTTACTTTGTCGACACCTGCGAATTTCGCAAACCTAGTGTAAAATGACGAACCAAATCGCGCGCTCGGGTCTCTTAAAATCTCTCTACTTTTTCACTCTGTTAATTCCATTCGTTCGCATTAATTTAATAACTGCCAACTGTACACTGAGTATCTCGAGAATTTCGTTTTTTCATCCTCAGCGTTCCGAGAACGTAATAATACGTCGGTATAATTACCCGTATCGCTTTTTGAGTATCTCACAATCCGCATCAACCCCTTTGGTATGTTTGACGAATTAAACCCATCATGAGTTTTTTTACGGCAAGGTAAAATCACGAATTCTGACTAAACATTACCAGAAATTAATCATAAAAAAAAGATTAACCCTTTTATTGCATTTCTCTTTAACAATGATAAAATAAAAAATCAATTCAACTTCATAAAGAAAATTTTCCTAAATGTAATTGAAATCCAAGGTGTTAACTTTCCGGTTAACTCGCTCTTTCGAGAACGATAGGTTCGGATAAAAACATATTTTTGCATTATCACTACCTGATAACACATTGATCGGCTTTTCGTTCTGTGTACCTACGTAACATGAAAAAAAAATAACAATATCGAAAGATCCTATCATTCATCAAATTCTCAGTCATTTACCATTTACAAAATCATTCATCGTCACTCCATCAGATCCAGTCGCTTCACCTTCGAAGCGCATCGTGACTAAAAGATGAACAATATCGGCGCGTTCTATTTTTCATCCAGCTTCCAGTCACCAGCTATTTCCAACTGTAGATACGAACAATACAGCGTAGAAATCATCGTTGACCAACGATGCAACTGATGCGGTCATCGAAATGATTCGATTCGCGACATTGTTGCATAGTATCGGTTGATCGCGACGTAGCAAAGAATTTCGCAACGTTGCCGCAAAAGGAGCGCCGAAATGGCATACGCCATGCACTCCAACTACGATGTCGGTGCACCGATCCTTAACACTTATATTTTTGCAATCCATTGCTCCTACAGCCGCGTCTCGTACCCTTTCAAAATGGCGCCGATTCGCATTCATTCGCGTCACACCCTGTGCTGCCCATTCGCATTCACCTCCACTGTATTCCATCGTGTTCCACTACCTCTTTCCCTTTTTAATTTACCCCTCTTCTTTCTTATTTCCCTCTCTCTTATTCTCTTTTTTCTTCGTTTCCCTTTGCCGTTATTCCCGCGTTTCTTCGAAGATCGACAGAGTTTTGTTTGGATAACATAAAGTATAAAACAGATTGACAATTTTTCGATCAGATTATTCATTGTTATTGTTAGGTGTATGTTTAACCCCTTGACATATAATGACGTCTGGGAGACGTCATTCGTTTTATGTACCATTGTTGACTTTGGAACTGTCAGGAACTGTCTCTAGTAGACGCTGTACAGTGTGTTATTAGATTATTCAATTATTTCACTTGTGCGTCAACAGAACTAGTAATTTATTATTTTATAATGTTACTTAATTACTATCCATTTAACTTGAGTACATGTTATCTAGCAATGCAACTTTCAAAATAAAATATTCAGTTGCTAAGCTTACACGTAGTTACGTGTGAACAGTTGTTCAGTTGAGACAAATTAAATAATATTTTTCAGACGTGACAAATTCCATTCTATTGGTATGTTAATACTTTACCGACCGGTAGCCGATTAATCGGCTTTTCGGGCCTAACACTTTTGAACTTTTAACTCATTAATTGGTAGCTACGGCAATTAATAAATTAGTATTTTTCCTTGCAGTTAACTGTGTTAAGAACTCAGTGAAGGAACTTTGCAATTTTCGAAGACATATCAGTATCGGGGAAATATTTGCATGCAAGTGACCGATCAGAAGTGGGCAGAATGTTAAAAAATGCCGGTCGGTAAAGTGTTAATGGGTTAAAGTATATCATCGTGTTAGAGGCAATTTAAATATTTCAGGATAATTTTTATTACTTCTTGGAAGTAGAAGTAACTGTCAAAAATGGTAACCAGAAACGTCTAATGGTTCAAAAAATTCATATTCATCATATATGTATTATGATTTAAGCCAATTCTGATCCAAAAATGCCTCATCAGAGAAACTGATCTTTTTCTTCAAGCTTTAATTACCATGATTATTTCTATGAAGCACTTCTATTTTAACCCTTTGCACTCCGAGTCATTTTTTTATGGGCTGCCAGTACTGCAAGACTATTTAAAATTGTACGAGTGCACACTGTGGAAAATTGAAAATCTTACTTTCTCATTGAAAAAGAAGCATATACATTTGAAAATTACATTTTACAATATGAAGAAATGTAAAAATACACTGGATTTATTTGACAACGGAGTTATCAGCTTCAATAATAATGTCGTTGCTGCGGCGATAACGGAGTGCAAAGGGTTAAATAAGCATCGAACCACTAATTAAATATTCAATTATAATTTAGGACAGATTTCTCATATATAACGGAGGAAAGAAAATCAGTCCCACTAATTACGAATCTCAACCTTTGCCTCCACAACAGCCATGACCCCTTCGTATACTTTTCCTCCCTCCATCATCAAACTCGCAAAATTTTGTTCGCATATTCAACTAAATAAAAATGTCTCCACCCTCCTCCCTTCCTTCTTTCTTCAACTATCACTCTCCTCTCGTCCTCTGTCCCTCACCGTCTCTCAATTCAGCACTCCCGGTTCTTACCACTCGTGTATCCACCCCTCTCTCGTCTGGTATGCAATCCTGTATCCTTTCTGAGCATACGCACCAGCAAATGTCACCCCGAAACTCTGACAGCATCCACTCGTTTTGCGGATTAATGATCGCACTCCTCTGCACGCGTGTCTGCGATTCATTATTCGCGAGTCGGCTCGCATGTTTCGCCCGTTTGGAAGATGCCGATTTTTGGCACGGAAAGTCGTTCAGTCATCGCGAGCCCGAAGCGTGTCATCGTTAAAATATTCTTTTGAATAAACTTCAATGCAAGTTGCCTCTAACGTTGTTAGAGACTTTTCGGCTGTTGGATATTTTAAGACACGGTGTTAATTAACACCGGCAACGTTGCGAAGTTGAAGGATGGACTTTCGATTCGTAGATTTAAATCATTAAATCCTCGTATGTTCTTCTTTTTAACTTGTAATTCATATATATGGTAACTATGGAAACTTAGAGTCTATCTAAAATGTTTAGTCTTTGGATTTCCTTAACCCATTCGAGACCGTGCATTTTTTTGGAGACTATCCAGAAAGACCGATAACTTTTGGCTTTATATGTACCACTTCTTGTATTTCTAATGATCGTGGCTTTGGGTCACCTACTTTAGGGTCGAAATTGAACCAAATATCAAATGTAATGTTTACACATTTGTAAGATACCTTTTATTTTAAGCTAGTCTTATTTCGAGGGCTGTTTTTTCTATAATGATTGATAATTGCAATTCAAGATCATTGCACACACGGTGTGCAGTCGGTCTTTTTGGCTCGGAAATGCATTGCACACACGGTGTGCAATTGGTCTCGAATGGGTTAACAAAAAAACAATTCTGGTAAAAAGACCGGTTTCGAATTTGTTTCTATATTATACAAATTGATAGAGTAGCGATGAAGTAAATATTCTACTTGTGTCTTATAAAACCTAAATTAGTTAATTCTCCATTTTTCTTTTTCTTAAGTGGTGATAAAGTATATTGAAATTTTAGTTGATATAACGTCGGTAGTTGCAGTTTTAACACTAGATTTACGAGCGTTGTGTCTGTTATAGGTAAATATATTAATTATGTACTTTGGAAAAAGAGGGTTCAACGGACAAAGACGATCAGTTAAGTAATTTATATATTATAGGTTATATTATAAATATTTGTTGTACCGCGTCTCTATAAATTTGGAAACAGTTTGAAAAAAAGAAGGAACCTGTCAATTTGACGGCTTCCATAGATTACAGATTAATTAAAACTAGAAGTACGGACGTTAAATCCGTTATATTTCAATATATTAAATATGTAATTTTTAAAAAAAGAAATCAAGAGGTGGTGAAGATGATCGATTCGGTAATCTGTACTTTATAAGATCAACGTAGAATATCTACTATTTGACTGTCCTATAAGCTCGGAGAACTTTTAGAAAAAATTAAGAAAAAGTAATTTCGACTTGCTTGGTAGCTCTAGTTTTAATGTTACTATTCTTCAATTTTGATATTTCTTTAATAGTATAACATTTGCGGCAACCCGCAGCGAAGACGTCAAGCTGCAAAATTCAAAACTAAAATCCACGACATTTTACAGCCCCTTACTTTTCCGAAGGGGTTAATCAATCATTCTTTAGTCGTACTAAATAACAACAAACATGAAACTCTTGCTCTTATTTTCCCTCGTGCTTCATTATTATTTATCGCAAGATCTGTAGTACATTTTCGTTCTCTGCCTCGACTGCGGCAAGAGAAGATTGAAATTTTATTTATCACCCTCAGTTTTCCACCGATACCAAATTTTCGATAACCAACCGGTATATCGTTCCTCAGACTCGTTTGTATAATTAATTACTTCACGATAATATTCCCCATACTTTTGAATTTTCATGCACGTTGCATGCTAAGCACGGTTTATTTATCACACCGGTGTTTTAACACTAGATTTACCGATGATTAATTTAATACATTTAAAATTGTCAAATAAATTCAATCACTTACTGTCTTCGAGATAGACATAGAATATTAACACTTTACAGACCGGTATTTTTTTAACCCTTTGCGCTCCTATGTCGAGTCTAACTCGACATTAGGTTGTATCTCAGAAACTCCTTTGTCGAGTCATACTCGACATTTTTTCAAGTCCAAACCAATAGATGTTAACGTACGAAAGAAAACCGGGATTGCATCCTAAAAATTTTTTCAAGAGTTATCATCCACTTGTAAATTACAAGATACTTTATTTTTTTAAATTACCCTATTTTTCAGATCAAGTAAAATTGAAATATAATTCGGAGTACAAAGAGCTAATATCCTATCCTCTTCTGACCGATCACTTGGTCACAAATACTTCCTTGATACAAACATCTATTAAAAAATTACAAATTCTCACCACTGAGTCCTTAACACTTTACCAACCGGTATTTTTCAACATCCTATCCACTTCTGATCGGTCTCTTGCCCGTAAATATTCCCTGATACCGATATCTCTTCGAAAATTGCAAAGTTTCTTCACTGCAAAGTAGCAACCAATTAATAAGTTAAAATTTAAAAAGTGTTGGGCCCGAAAAGCGGATTAATCGGCTACCGGTCGATAAAGTGTTAACACAGCTAACCCCAATAATAAATAATAATTTATTAACTGGAGTGGCAACCAATTAATTAGTTAAAAGCTCAAAGGCGTTGGGTCCGAAAAGCCTATTAATAGGCTTCCGGTCAGTAAAGTGTTAAAAAGAAACAGCGTTAGAAATTTCAGGAACATCTTCAAAAAATTCAAGGCAAGTCATTTCGACCATCCTTGCAGATCTAGTGTTAAAAACAATGTTTCTTGCTCGTGCTGCCATTTTTCAGGACGATTACCGGACACAGGCCGCGTATCACTTCGAATCGGAGATGCGAAGGCATCTTGGAATTACATCATCGCTATTACCCGATGAACTCAGCAGAGAATGAGACGATACGCACATCCATCGCAACTTTAGAGAGGCATGTCGTGTCGTTTGAGCGTTAACAGTGCGTTGAACTGGCGCCTGATTTTTAGGTCGATTAATTAACGAGAATACATCAACGTGACGTGCACTCGACACGGAAACGAAACTTTGTTAAATCCTAGTACAAAAAAAGTACGACACGTCCTGTACGAATTTGCCGACCATGGTCAACTGGTTCGCCGGATGTGGTGCTTTCGAGATAGCAATGTGTCCTCGAGCTTTCGATTTCCTCTATGTCAGCGATTTATATTTTCTCTTAAAGGTTGAATTATTTTTATTGTCACTTTCTCAATTCACGGCTAATAGGAATTTTTGAACTCGCAGGAGATATGATTCAAAGAATGGAGAGAAAGTTGTAGATGTTTTGATTTAAAAATTGAGTGACCTGATAAAACGAATGATAGTTATTATGAAGTTAACCCCTTGGCGTACGATTTGTTTTGTGACTCCACTATAATTCAGAAATTACTTAATTGCTAAAATTATGATCAGTGATTTTTGATATGCCGTACAATTTAACTTAGTATTAACACATTGACTGCCATTGAACTCACCAGTTACCAACGCTATTGAATTCAATGAAATTTCATGCTACGTTTAAATTGCAATATTTATGAATTCTCTAACATATTGAATATTTAAATATTGGCGTTAAATAATAATTAATAGATAATTAAATAATAGAGATCTGCTAAATAGCGATAGATATTTCGCCAATTTCATCATTTGTAACGAAGTGAAAGTTTTTCTATCAAATTCTTATCTTTGTAACTCAGGAACTTTAAAAATACAGGCAGATAGATATTCGGCACATTTTTATCCTTTCAACACCAATATTTAAGTACTCAGAGTGTCGAAAATTCATAAATATTGCAATTGAAAAGTTATATGAAATTTCATAGAATACAGTAGCGCCGGTCACCGGTGACCCCCATGGCAGTTAATAAAAAAAGTTTCGCTTCAATAGAAACGATGAAACAAAAAGAAATACGAGTGACGTTCAATGTGTTAATGTTATGGAAATTAATCCAAATTAATATTTTCAATTGCATCGGTTTTGAAGACTTTGAAAATTTTCTATCCCATTTGCCTAATCGCGAGCGTCACATTGTCGAGGAAGGATTTAAATGATCGAATTTCAAATTACCAGGTCTAATTTAAATGCCTGTCATCTGTGAGAGATGATTCTTTAGTTATTTTTACCTATCACAGTCTCGATAATTTGGAACTCATCTAAAAAGTCCTAGGCGAAATGATTATAAGAGGTAAACCGTAAATGCTAAACAGCAGCAACAATAAGAAAGAATTGAGAAATTTTCAATTGTTAGACATTGTATCATCAACGAAAGATTTCTTGCTCGTCGATTACAAAAGTTTTTGTCTCAGCAGTTCTTTGATAAGTGCGTTTACGAAGTAGATCCTTTTAAATCGTCGAAGGGTTGGGTTATTCTGTAGCATTCTTCTTTCAACTTTTCTCATGATCAAGCTCCGAGAAATACGGCAACTAGGAACATTACGAACAATCGAGTTTCGTGTATAATCCCTGAAGGGACGATCGTAGGGAACAACTTTAAACGAATATAATAGATACTCCCCGTTTGAAATGCACTATACTACGAGCGCTACACATCAACGAATCGTGGCAAGTAAAGGTCATAGTTGACGTCACCGGGTTGACTGAACCGACGAAAGTGTTTATTCCTGTTTGCTCGTCACTTTTTAACGAAATTAATTTTATCTCGTAATATACTAGCCGTCGGCTGGAATAACAATTTAATATATTCAAAAATTAGCGTGTAACGTAAAGTTTCATCATAGCGACACTTGATAGCACAATAGTACGGTGAAACTTCGCATAGTAATTCGTATTTCTTATGAATTAATCGTAGATACATATGTAAAAGAAAAACATGCTGTAACTTTGATAAATTCAAGATAAAAAATGTCAGCGTACCGGCAGGAGAATTTGCAATGACATGGTGGAAACAGTTTTCCTCGTAATACTTCTTTGACAATGTAACTACCTGTGTTTTAACCTGTTTTTTTTTAGATATATTAACCCTTTTAGTGCCGGACGACGATATATCGTCTTTAGTAATAATCCTGACACGGGCTATCGTAGAATTATTATTTAGTTTCCTCATACGATATCAGTAATTTTATGATAGAAAATTGAAAATATACAATTTATGCTCCATATTTAGTTTTCTATGTGAAACTGTGACCAAATGACGATTATTTTTGTTCGCAACAGCATTTGTTATTAATTCAATCAAATTTTTCTGTCGGCACTAAAAGGGTTAAATAAGCACCCTGGAAAAAAAGGAATCCAAATATAAAGATGATCGACTCAGTGTTTTATAGTTTATAAGATATATGTGGAATATCTGCGAAGTTTTTCCGCTGTAAATAAAGAAAATTTGTATACAAAAATTAGTCACCAATTATGTTCACTGTCTCGGTAGTTTTAGTGTTTGATTGACCAAAGATAATTGAAGGAATGAAGAAACTTCGGGTGCACGTGCTGAAGTCTCCAAACGCAGAATATTTTAGAAAATATAAATATTGCTAACTATTATCATAATGATACTAAAACTTATAATATCATATCAGATAGATATCTTCTCAATTTTCTAAATTAATCAAAGACTTAATTACCGAAAGTACAAATTCTAAGCTGAACAAACGTGCCAAAGTCTATCGACGCAAAAATATCTTAAGGCTCGAAAATTCCTAATTTCCATGATTGACTATAAACTCCAAAACTATAAAATCACATTGAAATCTCTTATCCTCTATCTCTACGTTTTCCCAAATTAACCGAGAACGCGTAAAACGACAAATCCTAAAGCAAAGCATAGACCCTGGAGTTCGTTAACAAAGACTAGCACTGACACTTAACAAAGACTAGCACCGAAGAGCAAAGAAAACTAGCCAGTAGAGAATTACATGTTACGAGATCCTGCACTCATAATCACTCGTTACTGTCAGGCAAGTTCTCGCATATAACATATTTATTTATCACGATTCGCTTTCGGTCGATGCCTAACGTGCGATGAAATATCGTCGAAAACCTCGCTGAGTTGCCCCAGGCTTCTTACTTCTTCCTCGACGCGGCCTTCCTCGTACTTCTTTATCCTTCATTTAATCTCCCAGCAACCCTTCTCTTTCTCCCTTTAACTCCTTCTTTTTTTCTCTCACTCTATCCTTCTTTATCTCACTCTTTTTCTCTCCGGCTCTTTTTTTCTTTTCTCTTTTCATCTTCCTGCTCTGTCTTCGTCCCTCCAGCCTCTTGCAAATCGACTTCTTCGTCTTCATCTTTGGTTTCCCGGTTTTATCCGTCCCCTTCGTTGCATATTACATCCTACCCTTTAGCAAAGATGCACTTCCATCCGCGGAAAAGTTCGCGAGGAGGAAAGTTTGGCGCGCAAAATCGTGAGAAGTTAACGAAGAGCCAGTTAGTTCGAAGTTGTTAGCGTACGATAAAATATAATTCTACTTTCGCGAGTTTGCGCGCAAAAACGCGCGCTTTTACAACCGGAAATTGGAGAAACTTGGCTACGAAGATAATACGATGATACGATACGGAGATGCCTACGGTTTGATGTTACTTATTGTTAGTTGCATCGACTGCAATTATGCGAGGATACCTGATTTTTTGGCGACGATGTTGGAGATGTTTTTGTACAAGATTTTTAAACTTTGAAAGTTTCACATTCCTTAACACTAAACCTACCGACATTATATCTACTAAAATCTAAATATACTCAATAACGACCTTACACAAAGGGAAGTGGCGAGATAAAGAAGATAATTAATTAACTCATTTTGCTTTTGTAAGATAGAAGTGGAATAGTTACTTCATGGCTACTCTATGAATTTAGATAGTTTTTAGAAAATATTTTGGAATCGGTCTTTTGACCGCCTTGGTAGGTTTAGTGTTAAATCACTTGATCTACGATTTGTTTTATGATTGCCTCTTGAGAATTTCATTGGTAAAATAAAAGTTAAACAGTGATTCTTGATATGTAAGTATAGTTTAATGTAATATTACCACTAAACCTACCAAGCCGGTCAAAATGACCGGTTTCCAATTTATTCTAAAAATTCCCTAAATTAACAGGTGAGCGGTGAAGCAAAAATTCCACTTCTATCTTATAAAACATATATTAGTTAATTAATCATCGCTTCACTTCTTGATTCCTCTTTTCCCAAAGCACTTATTCGGTGTATCTAAATATGAGCAGATATAACGCCGGTAGTTTAAGTGTTAATGTATAGAAATCTTATATTTTTGCATCGTACTGCATTAGTATTTTCAATGTAATAGGTTTTGGAAGACTTGAAAATTTTCTATCTCATTTACCTCATCACGAGTGTCACTCGTTATTGTAGGGCAAAGAATTAATAATATTATCATTAGAACTACCGCCGTTAAATGTACTATATTTCAATATATTAACTCTTTTAGTGCCGGTCGATGATATATCGTCCTTAGCAATAGTGTTAACACTGGGCAACAAAGGATTAATATTCAGTTTCCAATAGGATATTAGTAATTTTATGACAAATAATTGTAAATAAACAGGTTGAACTCTATATTACGTGTTCTATATGGTAAATGTTTTTAGTCGCAACTATATCTGTCAGTAATTCAATTAGTTCTTTTCGTTCGGCACTAAAAGGGTTAAATAAGTACTTTAGAAAAAGAGAAATTAATGGATGGAGGAGAGAATTGGTTCAGTAATCTGTTTTTTATAAGATCAACGTAAAGTATCTGCTCTATGGCTATCTTATAAACTTGGAGCACTTTTGAAAACAATTGAGGACGAGTCATTTCAACTTGCTTGGTATTTCTAGTGTTATACTTTGTTCTGTAACAGAATTCTGATATTTTTAATTGAAGAACAAGATTGACAAATTTCTACGTCGTTGAAAAAAAACTAGAATAATTATTACAATAATAATTAATTAAAACTGTAACCTGGTGGAATTCAATTCAGAAAATACGAGGAACTTAAGGTTTTCTTATTTGGATGAATTCATCGCAAGAACTGCAGACGATGCTTTATCCTAAAAAATGATCTGTCGACGATCAGGCAAAAACGAACTTTACTTATTGTTAGCAATGGATTAGCGTCCGTCTATCAATAAGATGATAATCGGTTTAAGATGACAACGATAAGCCATCAATTTCTCACTCGCCTATACAAATGCAGCTGGAAAAAAAATAATCGAACAGGAAAGTAGAAAAAAAAGCGATGACAGTTTAAAAAATGCCTTAATACACGACCGTCACAAAGAGCACAATGTTCCAAACGTTCCAAAGCGAACAAAGTGCAGCGGGTAGAGCAATAATCGAATCGTGGAGAAGTAAAAACAAAAAAAAAATTGATAAAACGGACAAACGTCACTCGTTACTCCGAATACGGTGCATGCAGAAGAACATTACAAATATCCGGAAAATTCCCAAAGCAAAATTGCATTTGCTCCTGGGTCCGATATAACCCCGATCAGTTAGTCTGCTGTATATTGAAAGTCTTCGAAAATACAGCTGCTATTGAAAGCTCAAATTCCACGAATTGATTGATTCAAAAAAAAGGGGGAAGAAAATGAAAATAAAAGACAGAAAAAACTATTGAAAAATTAGCTGCCCAACGTTCTGCGATATTCGCATTAGCGCTGACCTAATTGCGTAACGTATCAGAGTAAATTTATTAACTTTTCACCTCTTTCACACCCGACACAGCTAACCTTTTCGTTTCTTTCACACTTAACGCTGATAAATTTGGACACGTTTTTACGTTATTGCGAAACCGTTGGTTTTTTTTACCACGGAAAACACCTACGATCCGACATCAAAGCGGACACGGTTGCTTTCCTCTCACGTGTAATGTACGTTTGACCATTTCGTGGCGAACCGTTCCACCGGAAATACAGGTTTGGCCACGTTAAAATGCAAACGGTTATCTATCGATTGCCGAGAAGTTATCAGGACTTTAGTGACCGACGTAAAATCGCTACGGTGACAAACTTGCCATTTTTTTTGTTTTTATTACATTAATAAACCTCTGGAGAATTTACGTTGATACTTTATCTGGGTTCCTTTTTTTATTTGTATCGATTAGTATGAGTAGGTTCTTAATACCTGGATTATCAGTGTTGGTTGCAATTAATTTCTTTTTCGATGATAAAATTGTGTCGGTGATTGTGAAAGTGATACAACTTTCTTACGCGGATGCATACTGTAGTAAAGTGGAATTGTGTTATTTAATGTAAAATGATGAAATTTAACAAACTTGATAGTTATAATTAGCGCTCAATGATAGAAGTTTAGATATTTCAAAATAAAGAGCAAACAATTTAGTTTACTTACGTACTTAATTGTCGACGAAATTGAATGAAGTTTTCTCAATTTTAACAATGGCCTTTCTGCACTATGTAGATTTAAGATAAGGTAGAATTATTTATGTATACCCGTAGACGAGTGTCAAAATGAAAAATGTAAAATATTCTAGTGCAAACAGACATTTTACAGAGATTTTTAAACATTTCAATTCCAATAATAAAAACGGAAATTCTTAACGTTAACATTATCTCGATTTCACATTTCCAAGCTGAAAAACTGTCACAAAATTTCAAAGGGAGAAACTCGGCGAAAAATGAGCTACAAAGTAAATTCGAAAGAGAAGCATTGATTCTACCGGCAAACATGAATATTTTCTGCGACACAGTGCAATGACAAATATGCAAATCTGGGAGTTGCAGTGGCATAAAAACAGTGATAGAGATACGTGTCTTATATCGAACACAGGAGAGATTGGAGAATTACACGAATTGACTATAAATTCTTTCGACGGTTGCGCTAAAAAAAGATGACAGCAGAAACATCTATTACGACGCCCCGCTACGATAAAGAGAAATTTATATCGGACAGTAAACTCCTCCAAAATATTATACGATTACTCTGCGAGCTTCCTTTCAACAGGATATTACTGCGATGTGCAGTCTTATAGAAAATCTACGATCGAAGTCTCTGGAGCACTTCAAACGAACCGTACGATTGTCGAAAATCCAAGATAACCGTTGAAAAATACTAAATCATTATTAACCCCTTAACTTACAATTTCTTTTCTGATGAGGTGTGCAAAGACAAAAATTAATTCCTGAAATCAAAAGGTTTCACTGATTTCTGATAATCCGTATAACTGACAGTAATATTAATAGCATAGAAATAGTGAGACTATTTTGCAACCGGCTGATACTTTCAATTTAATAGTTTTTGGAAGACTTCAAAATTTCCTATTCCATTTTCCGCGCTAGGAGTCTCACCCGTAGTTGTAGGCTAAGGGGTTAATACATTTTAATATCACATGTAACATATTAATCCTCTATCGGCTCCTGTAACTTTGAACTAACGCAAGACACATCTAACCTCCTATTCTTCCAAGTCAAATTTTTAACTTTGTCAAATATTATAATTTATCTCAAGAAAAAAGACGAAATCCTTTACAATTTAATGTTTAAAAATCGGATTTATTGAATCATTTAAAGTTGTATTTTTATTATTTTCTAATTAAGCTATCGTGAAATTGATCTTCAGATACCACAAGAAATTCGGACTATAGAGGGTTAACGAATAATAATTTACAGTTGCCCTCGACTTTCGCACATAATTAGTCCCTGGAAATGTGTGCGAGTGTTAAATATTAAAAATAGTATGTTAATTTGGTTTCTTTGTGAACTTAAGATTCTCTAACATTCAATAGACACTACTAGAAACAATATTACAATGTTAGCGAATCATAAACAATGTGTGTGTGTAAAACAAACATTTTTTAGAACAGCATAAGATATCTTAAAATATTGGATTTTTACAAACGTGCGAAATATGGAATTGTTTGAAAGACGAGGACCGCCTGTAATCGTATAAACGAAATGAATGTAATTTCCCATCAACGTAAAGATACTCCAAAAAACAAGATTCAGGGAGTGTTTCATTTTAATCTCATTCAAGAAACTCCAACAAATATAGAATCTCCGAGAAGATTCGCTCAAGCTCTCAGGATAAATATACATCATATTTATTAAACGTCGACCCAGAATTATTTCATCTGTAAAGGAAAGCAAAAACAACGTTGGACCTCGTGCAGGCGAAATTTCAAGCCCTGTTAATCTTCGGATATCTTTAAAGCTACTCTCGTAAAGCATCGGTGTCGTTTTAACGCAATAAATCTTGCGCCATAAACAAGAATTCCAGCTGGAAAACCTGGAGCGAGGAGTTGTATCGCTCCTGCATTAAAGGTGCTAACGAATTAATACGATAACACACCGTCTTCCATAGTATAATCACCAATTAACAGCAACGCCCTTCTCGCAGATGCTAAAGTGTCTTTTGGTCCTTCTACCCTTCCTTCGCAAAGTATCGCAGTCCAACTATTACAAAATTAAAGAAAACGGCTGAATAAAAGACGCTGAAGAATAATAAAAAATTACTCTCTCCGTTTAACTCCATAGCCACCACCGATCGTACGGTTCTGGAGAACGCAAAATGGCGCCTCTCTTTTTCGCTCCATCTAATTTTCTCTCAGTTTCTTCAGCCACGTCCGTGTTTAGTCTACGTACACCACGTGGTAATTCTCCTCGAGGAACCGAGAAGGTTTTATCGTCGAAACGAAGGCCACAGGAAAGACGACGAACGACGTCGCTGTGGCTGAAGTTGAAAGATCGTCCGAAGTTCGTCTTACACGTGTTTTAAGCCCACGACTCTCGTGCTTTACGTTGCGGCCTTTATTTCTTTCCCTTGGTTCACGGTTTATTTTTTCTACGGGACGATTAACTGCCACAATTAAGTGGCGAATAAACGAAATTAATGCGACTCAGTAACTCGTAATTTATTCCGACGATAAACGCGTACGAGTCGTGTAAACACGATAGAAAGTGTCTGTAGTCGTTGGACGAAACTGTGACGGGTGTGCTTAGGCGCGTGAAGTATTTATTAAATAGTTTGCATACTATGATTTGTCGCGGAAAGAATCAACGTTCGAGGACGTGTACTCGTATGCTGGATTACAATGTGAGAGATGTGGGTTAATTATTTTATTGTTATGCATGACCTTATGCGAATGAGACCGGTTGACTTGCGTAATTAGCGGGAGAAGCGTTTTAGGTTGTCACGTTAATATTCCGTGGACTATGGCAATTAAACGTAGACTGCAATTGGAATCGAGTATGCGATTCAGGAGCTGGTTGGACGGTTGGAAATTTTGTAGATTTGAACAGTGTAGGAAATGGCTGCCGTGATGCGACGGATTGGACGTATCATCGTTAATTTGTACTATTCAATAATTCAACACTAAGGTTAGACAAATGACTATTGTTAGATTTGACTGGCAGCCTATTAATAGGATTTTTGGGACGAACGTTTTTGCACATTGAAGTTATTGTTCGGCTGACACGACAATTAATAAATTGTTATTTATCAATGCGTTTTAATGTGCCAAGGACTCAGTGACGAGAATTTGTAATTTTCAAAGAGATATCGGAATCAGGGAAACACTTAGTGGGTAGGATGTTTAACACGTTGAACGCCACTGACATTTCGCTCATATTATCATTTCTACTGAAGTGATACTTTTCCTGTTAATATTCTATCTTTGTACAGTAGAAATTTTAAAGATACTAATAGTTAAATATTCAGGAGAATGTTATCTTCTGAGCGCCAGTATTTGAATACTAAATGTGTTAGAAAATTCGTAGGTAGTACAATTTCAAAATTACATAAAATTTCATTGAATTTAATAGCGCCGGTCACCGGTGACCACCATGGAAGTCAACGTGTTAAAAAATATCGATCGTTAAAATACGCTTTGATTTTAAACTTGTTGAAAGTTTTTAGTCTTGAAGAATTTTGGAAATTATGCATATATGTCTGGCTTCAATAAGTAACTTTTATGATTTGTTCTTTGGAAGATCTTTCTAGTTTTGCATACTTCAGTAATTAAAGTCCGACGATCTGTAAATGCTAATAAGAGACCATAAGCCAGTAATTCAACAGACTTCAATCTAGGACTTAATAAGCGACCGTCCTCGGAGTATTGTTGCCTTTGAAATTTGATAAATCAGCGTGTTCTGGTAAATAATTCCCTGGTTAGATGAAGTCTATCAAAATACCTTCACAATAATGCAGCATTCATTGATTAAGGTCTATAGATCGACAAATGCTAATCGCCGGTTATAAATCAGGAATATTTACCATGGTATTACTTATAAACTTTTAGCAGATGGTAAGTCGATATGCATTCCATGGCGCCATTGATTTCGAAATCGCCACTCATGATGCAGAAAAAAATATACCTGCACAAGCAAACATGAACTTGCACATTCCTCGTGGATTCGTGAGTTCGATTAGGAGTGCTCTCTGTTAATTCTCTGCATCTCCAACTGCTTTTTCGGCAATTCTATTTTGCGAATTTTATATCCCTCCTCGAATATTCCTATAATTTCGTACTAACATTTTGTGAATTAACCAAGCCAGTCAAAATGACTGGTACATAATTTTTTCCAAAGATTCTACAGGTTCATGAGAGAGCCGTAGAATACATATTCTTCGTCCATCTATAAATTACCGAATCTATCACCTTTTCCACGTCTTAATTTTTGAATATAATAGATTTCATGCTGGTAAATGTAGTGTTAAATACGAAAGATGTATCGTTTTACTTAAAACTTTATAAATAAAATAAACTTTTCTACCCTAAAGTTCTTTCATTCGTTTTCCTCCAGGTTGCGATACAATGAAATTACGTGATGATGGTATCGTAGAAAAATATTATAGCAACGAAAACTAGCAGGAGAGACGCATTTCCAGATGCGCAAATCTTGAAATTTCTTGTTTGCAGTTTCGATGCGTTAGATGAGACGAGGATATTTTGTTTCTGCCGGTACAGCGAAATTCGAGAAGGTCGAATGCATTAGGGTCGTTTCAGACAGCAATTTTCGGACACGATTTGTTTTCGTTTCCTTCTTATCTTTTCAAGACGGACAAAAACATCGAGATCACAACTGAAATACAGGGGAGGATTATTATATCTCTCGGATAGAATTCAACTTTTTCCGTATAGATTCCCTATTCAGAATCGACGATTTTCTTACAATCTCATTTCTCTCAACGGCAAGATAAAAATGTGTACTCTAAATTCCTTCGATTTTTATCAACAATCAAGAATTTCTTGGTGGGAGGGAAAAATATTTGCAAACAATAAAAGGAACTTTCTTCGTCGGTACGCGAAACTTCACGCTTTCTACAGCGATGTTTTTCGCCCTCGAAACTCCGTTGATTGTTACCATGAAATGACGTTGACGTCATCAGTTAAAACACCACTTTAACTACCGATGCAAGTAGCACGGTCACGGTGTTATTCGCCGGTGCATCGACGTTCGAAGTATTTTTATCGTTATATCAGCAAACTATACTCTTTGATTTTTCATCCTCTACGAGAAATTCTATCGAAAAGATTTTTCTATCGAAAAGATTTTACCTTTGTGTAAATAAAACAATTATTGTGATTAATTTTCCTTTTCCTCTCCACTACGAATTAAAACACACAATTTCTATTAGTCAAAACAGAAACAAAGAGAGGAATATTCAAAGTTGTCTACAAATAATGTTAATCACTTTCTCTGGAATAATTAACGGTAGAGAGGTGCCGACAGTAGAATCAAAAAACTTGAGATTTTCTAAAAGTTGTCAAATCAAAGAAAAATTGATAGCACAGAATATCGTATTATTTTCAGGCTATCAGTATTACTTTGAAATGTACAATAGAACAAAAACCACTATGAAATTTCGTTAAAAATTCTAAGTTGATTTTCAAAGAAAATTAATATCCTACGAAATAAAAAATGTTGTAATTTTCCAAACACTATCAAGTTGAAAACATCAATGGGACAAAACGGAATAAAAATATTTCCATCCTAATTTTACCTCCCGTTATGATATATTTATCTGAAATCGTTAAAAAAATTTTACGTGCCAAGGGGTTAATTCGAAATTACCCCTGTACACGCGCATAACGATGCCTTCAGCTTTCCCTCGGTAGAACTGCGAAAAAACAAAACTTACGGTAAAGAAAGTTTCCAAGTTAAAACAATCATAGCCTTCCACGAAATCTTCTTTCGTGCGTGACTTTTTCGCGGAAACACGTGGACGATCGGGTCACTGTTCGTACCGATAACACATTGGAATCACTCTTATATTAGTTTTAACGCCAATTATACGGGACACGTAACAATTTGGTGCGGAGATAACCGTACCGCGTGTCGCGACAATAGCATACTTGTTAAGCAATTATTGTTGCAATTATTTTTGCTGTGCATGCAGCGCAAACACACCGGAAGACAAACCGATGTCCCGCATTAGTTTCTACATTACGACACCGTGTTTCGCGGCATTTTGGAATTATCGTATGCAGATGCACCCGCGGAAATTCGTAGTGCGGGCAATGAAGCCGTTTGCACTTGCAACGTTCACTTTCGCTTGCCCCAAGGTGTCGAGAGTTTCAACTAATTCTCAAACGTCTAGGATTTATTGTGTTCCATCGTCAATTACAGAATAAACTTCTCCTTGAGGATGAGGTTTTGTTTTTCCAAGTTTATCGACGATTTTCGCTTCGTTGCTGATAAAGTATCGGAGAATTACATCGAGCGTAAATATTTCGTCGCGCTTGGATACAATTTTTCTCATTGTCTGGAGACACGTTTATGGTAATGGTTATATTACACGTATACCGGTAATTATGACAATTGGTTAAAATAATTTACTCTTCGTTTAAACGGATCAATTTTTTATCATTTCTACAATAATTTTAGACAAGCTTAACCGTTTGAGTGCGGAAGAATTTTCTTATGTATATGCTAAAATTGCGGAATGAAATGCGCTGTTATTTTTTTTTGGAAAGTAATAAAAATGGTTATAATTAACTCTAATTATTATTAAAAAAGTAATTTTTACTAGCAAAACTGTTTTTTATTCTCACTTATTACATGAGTGTTTTGCTGCACAAATTCCATGAATTCCTTTTTTACATACAGCGCAAATTAAGTTGGATCGTTTAATTCCATTTCCATTTTTTTTACTGCAAACCTCACACTGTCGCAAGTTTCGTCCAGCCAATTTTTCTAAAGTCGAAATTTATCTATCTTTTTACATTGGCTCATTTCTTCTACCGTACCATGATCCACGGCTCTACTATATTTTACCACTGTGTTTTATTTTAATTTTTATATTATTAAAAACCACAATTAAACAAAATTAATAATAATATATGTATTTATAATAATAGTCGTCACTTCTCTGCATTTTTGGCATAGGACAATCGAAGGGCGATATCGCTTCACCGCACTCAAACGGTTAACACTAAAATTACAAAGCAGGTCAAAAAAACTGATTCCTAATTTCGTGAAAAAATTCTCAAAGTTTATAAGAGATTCATAGAGCAATTATTCTACGTTGATCTTATCCACAGGTCATCGAATCTATCACTTTTTCCATCTCTTGTTTTCTCTTTTCCCAGACTACTTACTTAATCTATTGAAACACAACACATTTAACACCGGTAGTTCTAATGTTAATTTGATAAACTTGCTACACGGATATTATAACCAATGACAAAATTGTGAAGCACTGACTCGTTGACTGTCGAGACAATTTTCGGTACTGACTATATTTACAGAACACTATCTACAGACTATATAAAATCTATATACAGAGTGTCCCGTAACTGGTGGTACAACCGAGCGTGGGGTGATTCTACGTGAAAAACTGAATCAAAAATATAGAATAAAATTTTTTCATATGACGCTTCGTTTTTGAGAAAAATAAGTTTGAAAATTTATCGAGTACACGGGCACTGGATCCACGTTTCAGCTCGACGGATTTCGCTATCTTACTTTTACGAGTAGAAGAGCATTTCTGTATTTCGTGCAGTGTTTACAAACATTGTCAGGATGATGATACCTCTTGTATCAGTTCTACGATCTCCTTATACTGATCGAGCAAGGACCTTTAGTTTCCGAAATACTGTGAGTATATATAATACCCGATAAATTTTCAAACTTATTTTTCTCAAAAACGAAGCGTCATATGAAAAAATTTTATTCTATATTTTTGATTCAGTTTTTCACGTAGAATCACCCCACGCTCGGTTGTACCACCAGTTACGGGACACCCTGTATATAAAGCTCAAATACCACTGACTGACTGACTCATTCATCCATTCATCACGAAATCTCAAAAACCACAGAACGGATTGCAAGGAAATTTGGAACACACCTTCTCCTTGGGTCTTAGGTGCTCACTAAGAAAGAGTTTTGAAAAATTCGAAATTTTAGGGGGGGTTTTGGGGTGTTAAAGTATGGGCAAAACACATCAACGCAGAGCTGAAACTACTTGACCTAGAAACTTGAAATTTTGCATGAGCGTTCCTTCTAAGATATAAGCAGCCACTAGGAAAGGATTTTTCAAAATTCGAAATTTTAAGGTTTCTTTTTTAGTTTAGATTAAACCGTAGCGAAGCACGGGAGCTTTCAGCTAGTTAAATAATAAAACAAGTACTCCCACCCGTTAGAATCAATCGAACATCTTGAATCACACGAAGAGCTACGATGCAACAGCTTCGAAGAGAAACAAGCTGTAATCTTTCGCACCAGGTGAATCCTACAAAATCCTCTTTCAACAGTCACCCTGTACAAATCAGCGTAATAACTTCCAGTACAGGAAGGAACACATACATCAATATTTCAAATAAAAAACAAATACTATAACCAACGAATCGCATAAGTTCCTTTTGCAAGAGTCACCCGCTAGAATCATCTAATAGATCAGACCTCGCAGAGAACCACAAATAAGAAAGACTTAAAAAAGAAGCAGGAACGATCATTAACGGAAGAAAATGACTCACGATCCTCTATCAAGAGTCACCCGGTAGAACCAGTCTAATAGCTTAGACTATGTTTTATGCCCCGGCATAGCCTTGGCAGAAGGCAGGATCATGGTGTCAAGTTTCGGTGCTGCTAGCTGCCGGCCTCTGCCAGTACAATCATACGTTAATGGTTAATTCTGGCTACCCCATAAAGCCAGCCCTACGGGCCCTCGCAAGTACTTTTCGAGCATGGGGCCCCTGGATCGCGGGAATTAAAGACCCTCTGGACCTTCGCACGACCACCTTCGGCCAACCGCAACAGGTCCATTCGTCAGCCTTCGCCACGACGAATCTCCAGCCTTCTACAATAACCATAATCCAACGTTACCTTATCGTCGACAACCTTCGGACTTAACGCTGACTTACGAGGCTAATCGACGCGCCAATGCCTGTGAAAGAGTTGAGATTCAGCACCGTCTACGAGTCGTTCGAGTTTCGGTACCATACTTGGAAACTCTTCGTTTGGGATGGTCGACTCTTTTGTCGCGAATATATTCTTGTACAGTGGCAGTGCGAATAAGGAGATGGATCGTCAGATTACGAAAATTTGAACTGTTGCTACTTGAAAGTTATTTTTTCGACGTGATTGATATTTGTGTTGTAAGTTTAGTGATTTGGAAAGACTGTTCATAATTTTAGATACTTGGATAATGTTGGTAAAGGTAAGACTTACGGTATATTTAACTCCTTGCCTTGTGTGGAAAACGTGAGGGAGTAAGTGTAAAAAAAATTGTTAAGTTTAAAATATGAGTAGATCAGGAGACGTTGAAATTAGTTCTATGTTATTGCGTTAATATATACAGGCGGTCCTCGACGTTCTCATATAATTGTTTCCTGAGAATGTGTGCGAATGTTGAATGTTCGAAAGTAGAGGGATATACGAAAAATATTAAGAATTGCATAGTAACCCCTTAACATACTATGACGTCTGGGAGACGTCATGCATTTCATGTGTCACTGTAGAGTTTAACGTCTCCAAGACGTCAAGAACTGCTGTCCAGTATATTTTTAAATTAATCAAATTTTTTTACTCGTGCATCAACAGAACTATTAATTTATTATTTTATAATGTTACTTAAGTGTTGACCGTTCAATCTGCTTAGATGTTATATAGTAATGCAAATTTCAGAATAAAATATTGTTTTTAAACTTGCACATAACTGTTCAGTTGAGCCTACTTAAATAGTATTTTTCGGACGCGTCAAACTCCATTTTATTTGTATGTCAAGTGGTTAATATGGTTTCTTTGTAATCTTGAGTTTTTTCAACATCTAGTAGGTAATACTAGAGACAATATTACAATATTAGACAACCTCAGTGTCCTCTAATATTGTATTTGTGAACCGCACTCCGAGGGACTGACTGCATAGAAGCAATTTTTGAAATAGTGACAAAGATCTTTAAAAAATTCAATTTTTAAAAATGTGCAAAAGTAGAATGTGCGAAAGTCTAGGGTCGCCTATACCAGTATATCGGAAATCAGTTCATCATTATTACTCCAAAAATTAATTCTAACTCATTGGCCATTCAATCACAAAAGAAATCGTAAAGTAACAGGTTAACAAGAATTAAAAACCTAATCTAAATCTAAATAGAAGAAAGCAAAAACTGTTCCTTTCGAACTACGGTCAACAAAACGGCAATACTCCTATATTCATTCGGTTCGTAAACCGGCACGTATTCGTTTCACTACTTTCCTAACAGCCTAGCTCCGATTTGCATATAGATGACGAAGAGTAAAACATATAGCATCCCTAAAAGTTTCAGGCTTTTAAGTTCGACACTTTTTCGAGATACAGATCGCTAGCTTAGAGCTAGTTCCAGTGGGAAAAAAGGAGAGTAGGAAAAAGAAAGAAAGAAAAAAAAAAGCCAAGCCAAATTCCATCGACAATGAAACGACGAAAAATTACGAAGCCAATGAGTTACAATCAGGTTCTTCGATAGGATCGTAGGATAGGTAGGCGATCGAGGCAAAGAGAATCCATCCTACCGGTGAAATAGAAGGGCGCCAGAGTTACGTTGAAGGTAGTCTAGAGGTACGTGCCACTATATACCAGCCTGGATGGGTGTAACTCGTATCTCTGTGTATACCACGTACAGATATATAGGAAGAGGAAGGGAGAAAGAGGAAGAGAAAGAGAGAGAGAGGTCTCTCGGCAAGCATAAAGGGGATATGCGGACGTGTAGGCAGATAGAGGTAGACTGCCTCGGTGTGCTCATGGCAGTGCTCTATCTGCTTTAACAACGAGTTTCAGAGCGCGAGGCGCTTTCTGCCCGCTCCTCCTTCTCCTTCAGCTTCTTCGCCACCAACTCCTCTACCGCATTGCCTCTATTCCACCACCTCCACCTCAACATCTACCTCTACCTCCAACTTCCTCCTCCTCCTCCGCCACCACCACTGCCACCATCGCCACCTCCACGTTCACCTTCGCATTCGCCGCCTCTTCTTCTTCCTTCGTATCTCTTCGATGTCTTTCTGAATTTTTCAACTCTCCCTACCTCTAACTCTTTTTCTCCTTCTCGCTCCGAGGTTCTTCTGTTCTTTCTTCCTCTTGCGCCTTCTTTGTCCCTCTTTCTATCACGGTTTGCCTCTAGCTTCTACTTGCGAGTCTACTTCTTCGCCCTTTGTCCTTGTTCTTCGTTCTTTCTCTTTCTTTCTGTCTTTTGCTCTTTGTCGTTGTGCCTCTACTCCCTCACCCTTTGCCATTCTCTTTCGCCCTTTTTCGGACTTCTCAGTCGCTTTCGGCTCTTCGTTTGTCCCTCTTGGTTGGATTTTCTTTAGAAATCCCGCCGCGCGTGCACGCCCTGACAAAATGGAAAAACTGGCTGTCGCATCGCCAGGATCTCGACGAGTCTATTTTCTCGAATATCTTGCCTCCTGTCTTCGCCTTCTTTCGGGGATGTACTTTTCTTTTTTTTCGATTTTAGATGGATTATTATATAGTAAGTATGGCGCGAGAGTTTCTTGAAAATGGAGTTTTCGTAATGTGACGTTAACGTAGGGGGATAAGAATTATTTTACTGAAATAATTTGTAGTTGACGAAAGTGACAAGGGTCGGTTCGATTTTTTAAATGGAAAATTTAGGAATGATTTTAAAGATTAGGTTGAAGACGTTTACTGATCTGCTGAGATTTCGTGTTTAACACTAGATCTACGGCCGTTAAATCTAGTATATTTAACACTAGAACTACCAAAGCAATCAAAATGACTGATACATAGTATTTTCCAAAAATTCTCCAAGTTCATAGAAGAGGCATGGAAGAAAAATTCAACGTCCATCGCAAAAGACATAAATCACTGAATTGATCATTCTTTCCACCACTCAATTTCTCCTTTTTCAAAGTAATTATTTAATATATTGAAATATGATAGATTTAACGTCGGTAGTTCTAGTATTAAATATATTAAGTAAGTACTTTGAAAAAATGGGGATTAAACGGAAAAAAAGTGGTCAATTAAGTAATTTTTATATTGTAATGTACATGTGAAATATTTAGTGTACTACTTCTCTGTCGATTTAAGGAAAAATTTAAAAAAAGTAGTAACCCGTCAATTTTACGGTTGTCGTAGATTCATTTTTGAGTGAGAGAAATCAATCAAAGTTTTTCAAAAGATGCTACGATCGCTTCTATTATATGTTATTATGGTGATTTTAGATCCTATATTTTTGAGCGGAAAACGGAAATAAATCAGCGTTGGGAAAGTCGGTGTGCAAACGATTAAAAATCGCGAGAGACTGAAATCCGATTCGCGATTACCATCTTGGAATTGATTGCGACATTAATTACAGAGGCGTTGATAATTTTTCACCATTCTTTTGGCAACTGACATTGATTCCCTTCGCGTTTAACTTCTTACGCGTAAATGTCACTGAAGATTCACGATTATCGTGTGTAAGAGACGTCTAACGATTTTCCGCTGACTTTTGTCCTTTGTACGAAACTTTCTCCGGTTCAACCGAAGACTATTCACCGAAGACACTTCTGTAACTGTCCTGTTTTCATTGCCGGCAGCAACCTTGTGGATTGAACTTTAACCCAATGCAATTCGATGTTTCTCCAATTATACGTATCTTAATAACATTACGAACTTGATTAAATAATTCAATGCTATTGCGAATAGAATGTCTTATTTACAAAAAAGAAGTATCTCATCGTTGATTTTCATATTTATTTGACTCTTCCTTTCTTTATCTTTTCTTGCTTCTTTTTAACTTGAAAGCAGACAATTAACACATGGACTATTAACGCTATTGAGATTAAGGAAATTTCATGTAACTTTTCAATTGCAATATTCATAAATTTTCGGACATACTGAATATTTTAATATTGACGTTAAAAAGATGAAGATCTTCCGAATATCTATCTTTATCTTTGAAGTTTCTCCTTTAGAAAGGTGTGAATTTAATAGAAATAGTGTCACTTCAATAGAAATGATAAAATTAACAAAATAACGGCGGTGTTCAGCGTATTAATGATAAATTCGGGTTGAATAAAAATGTGTTTAATTCCCTTCAATTCGGGTAAACATTTAAAACCAGTAATTTTAAAAATCCATAGGCAATGTTTTACTCTTTATTTTCATTACGTTGATAGCAGTTTGTAATGACTACGTAACTCTTTGTCTCGAATTTTTCCGTTTTAGTGTTAATGTCGACAATTATCCTCCATAATTCGAAACAGAGTCAAAAACGTCTGGAACATTCGACTACACTTAAAAGGAAACCCAGCTGCGCGGTAAATTCAACCTTATTCGATTTCAGTGACTACATGCTCCAGGAATGTCTGAACCATGCGTGTCATTGCATGCAAGTATGAGGACCATGATCACAAAGCATTGATAATTGTAACGTGCTCTTTGAAAAAAGCACATAGTTCTTGTAATCCCGAGATCCACCACGATTTTACAATTTAGACATATCTTCATTACATTTATTACGATATGCTTTAAAGAATTTTTGTTCCTTCGATGCACAACTTTGTGCATTTAGAAAATTATATTTAACGACTAATCGCTAAAGGTAAATAATTATAAAAGACATCTTTGGAAAATCCTATATATCTATTACAATCATAAGCCTGAAAATCATTGTCACGCTGACAAGCTCACGTTTGAAATGACAAGGTATTTTTATCATAATAATTAACCCTTTGTCTTACGCTTTCTTTTGTGGCCGAAGGCGCAATAAGTCAGAATTAATTATTCAAATAATAATCTATCACGGATTTCTCATATATGTGTAAAAGTTAACGTAATATTAATAGCATACAACTAATTTCAGGATATCCTGACCTACTGATATTTTCTATTTAATAGTTTTTCGAAAACTTGCAAATTTTCTATTCCATTTACCGCATCACGTGTGAAACACGTCATTGTACGGCAAGGGATTAACACTACATTTACCGATGATTAATCTAACTTATTTAAAAATTATAAATGATCACGTCGGAGCAAAAGAAACGGAAAATGCAAAAATCTTGATTGACTTTATCACTTTCAGTCTACAAGATAGACATAGAAAAATAAGAAAGAATCAGCATTATAAATTATAGGAAAGATTTGACCACCTTGGTAAATCTAGTGTTACGATATACTTTTAATAATTTTTCATCATTTTGGTTCAGTAACTTTTCGTTAAGAAGTTGCACTTAACACCTGTGTTAAAACCATCCCACAGCAGCTCAATGAACGATAACCGAATTGCCGATAAGCCGTCCGTGAGTGATTTTCAATAAGCAGTTTTGATTGTCAGCTGTCAATAAACAATTTCGATCGTCAGAGACGAATAGCAACTTGGACGTGCATACTGTGCTCTATGCAGTTTTTATGGTCGGGCGTTAATACGTTTTATTCGTTATTGATTGAAAAAAAAAGCGTAGGAAAACGATAACATCAAACTAAAATTGAGTCTCGCCGATCATGTTCCGAAAATCTTCGGAAGAATGACGAAATGTCGAGTGAAAAGCACTTAGCGATAAATGTATTTTGTTACTATGCAATCCCGGAGTAACCTCAGGGGGTAGCATTTTATTCTGAAATTTGGTATATCGATTTTAAGGTTGGTAAATTAATTAAATTAATTTTTTCAATGGAAAATATGTTTTCCGGGAACAAAGATACCATTAATTTTACCATTCACATTATGAAAGAACCATTATCAATGAATTTTCCGAAATTTTCAACGTCGAAAACATTTTATCCAGCGGCTCGACATAGAATTCGAAAATACCTTTCTAAAATTACAATCAAACAACAAATCGTTTAAAAGCCCGCAAACTTTTAATTACGACTTCGTAATTTACCGTTTATTTTGCGAGAAAACAACTTTGCTGGAATCTTTTAAAAAATATTAAATAAATAGTGTCTGTATTATTTGCACATTTTCAAACATTCTACTTGTTACACACTTCAAATTAAAATTAATTTTAATTATCAGTCTATCTCAAAACATGCAAAATGTTATTTACAACCTCGTCATTTCTACTATATAAAATTCCGAGATTAATCTTCATCTCTACACTCTATAATTACTTTTTATTATTATAAAAAAAAAAAAAACGGTGAAGGAAAACCATAAACCATTTTCAAACGCGATACTTTTCAGTTCTGCGCTTTGTATCGTCGAAGATACGATATTAGAAGACATTCGAATGTGCCAAGAGACAGAGGCCAGACAGTCACGTTGACATACACGAAAATTCGCAAACATTTCATACCGGTTCGTTGGCACTCGCGTACGTATGTACGTTCTCGCGTGCATCAAAAAACTCCTTTTTTTCCACTGCATTTTCTGTCTAGACGTGCTTCCACTTACTCGCCAGCCAGCACAAAGTTCTCTCTCTCGTCATAGGGTCGTAGCACGATTTGATTTTAATTCTCATCAACGTGCATCACACGCCTAAGTGGTGTTCCAAGTCTCTACAGTTGCGATCGTTGTTTACGAGTACCCATAATAACTAGCATTTTATACATCGCCCTATTCCTCATTATCGCTTGTTGTTGTTGTTCGGTGTTTCGTCATTAACTATGCTTATTTCGCGAATAATTCACAGTTTTAAATTGATACTGAACCTTGAAGGCTGTACAAGATACATTGACTGAAGAAGATACATTAAATCACAATTTAGGAAAAACAAATTTCCCCCGAGTTGAAAATTTCAGCCCAAAATCTTCCTAAATTACCAAATAACTTAGGATATTTAGGCTGAATATGGAAAAATATGTTGCATATAAAAGAATGCACATTTTAATTCCACAATCGCCCTAAACTTGTGAATTGTTGCCAGTTTTGCCTAGTTTAGGATCAATTTAGGCTTCATACAGCCCAAAATAATCCTCAGCATTCTTATTTAGAAAAGTAATCCAACAATAAGCCCCATATTAAGCCATATATTCTATAATTAGGAGTTTTAGAATTGGATTGGAATTGGAGTCGAATGATCTAGGTCCAAAAAAATTCTTAATATCCTAAAAATTAATTTGATTTTAGGAGATTTAGAATTTATATGGAATAAAATGATAATTTAATTCCTACTTGCTCCTGAAAGCCCTATTTTTAGAAGATGAGTCGAAAGACTTGGAACTTCTGAAATATTTTTAGGGGATGTCAGAGTAAATTGGAATAAAAATTTTACCCGATCAGTCCATATAACTCCTAAAAATCATATTTACAGGACTTTGAGGCGCGTAGACACACTAGTTGGGGATTTCGAGGTTCAAATTGGTACGCATAATTAAGCGGCAAATGAGAAATCAAAAGAATCTAGGATTTGAAGTTTCTTTTTAGGCTGGACTTTTCGACTCGGGCCGCCAATTCACGGGGAATTGCAGTTGGTCCTATCTAACAATAAACAGAAGTGTAAGCCTTTGACTCTATAACCACCATGAGTTTATCAATCAGAAATGGAATTAAATGTCGAAACATATGCCACCGTAGAATTATCCAAATAAGTATCCAGATACAACACGTAAATTGACCTCGGTATATATTAACACTTTGCACACCAATGTCCCACCTGAAGTGACATTGTATATCTACCATAACACTCGGTTACCACCTCCAAGGTGACCTTCGAATTTATTAGTAATTACAGAAGATAAATTTATTGCACCGAAATATTTTAAGGAATCTATGTTTACCTGCATTTTTCTATTGAAATGGCACAAGATAACAAATAGTAAAGTGCCGCCAAGTTGCTAATAGATAAAGTCAGAGATGGCTCGGAGTGCAAATGGTTAATAATTAAAACCGTACGAAATTTAACATTAGAACAACCAAGCAAGTCAAAATGACTGGTTCCTAATTTTTTCCAAAATTTCTCCAAGTTTATATGACAGTCATAGAGCAAATATTCCACGTTGATTTTATAAAGTACAGATTATCGAATCGATCAACTTTTCCACCTTTTGATTTTCCTGTTTCCAAAGTACTTATTTAATATATTAAAATATAATAGATATGACGCCGGTAGTTCCTGGTTTTAAAGTGATATAACATCGTATCACGATTACAAATTAATTACATAATGAAGATAGTAAAAG
Organism: Cerceris rybyensis; assembly: GCA_910591515.1. NCBI lineage: Eukaryota > Metazoa > Arthropoda > Insecta > Hymenoptera > Crabronidae > Cerceris > Cerceris rybyensis. The sequence continues at coordinate 17,933,086 of OU342790.1, forward strand.
CAAGGAGAATAAAATTCGTCTCGCCAGCAACGATAAGAAAGAACATCAATCAGCATCCTTTGAAACGTAACTCGTTCAAAATAGATCTAAGAGTACCGACTATTTCAAATGATACAAAAATATTCATAAGATGACGGAAGAATTCAAAGTCTTTAATAGGAATTCACACTTTCATTGGATCAGACGTCTATTGAAATCTATTACGCGTAATGACTCTTTACGTTATTAATCTCCGGTATGGTCTAGTGGCACGTGTATTTCATACTCGTCACGTTTCTCAAGTTCGATGACTCTGGTATTTTTTCTTTCAAAATATCGTTTCTCGAGGCATTATTTATTCGTTTGCCAGGATCGCTCGGTTAGTGCATACCTCGAATCCCGGACAACGGTGAGTAGAGGGTCTTAATCAATTTCTACCCGGCGTATCTGGAATTTATGCTCATTCTCCTCGTACAATGCGGCTTCGATGAATGCTTATTTTGCATCCGCGAACATTTCGGAAGATTCGCATGCGTCGCTCTGTACACAACTTGAGATTGCACTCGAGCTTGAAGAGGATGCACGGAGAACCGCTGCAAAACTCTTCCCGCTGACTTGGCAAGGTCAACATACCGCTTTTGTATGCTCAGTTTCAATATTTTTTTGCATTTCAGGACGGAAAACCTACTCGACATCTTGAAGAAGCATTTTCGCATTTATTCGGCCACACGAGAGCAACTTCGAAGGATTTTTCGTGTACTCATCTCTGCCCTTATTTTATCCTACATTTACAGGCTATTTCAAAAATGGCTTTCGGGAATAGTTCTACATCTTTAGATCGATGGAGATGAGAGAAAAAAAACTCGGCATAAATTTATAAACGGATAGACATATTTTTTTTTTAATGGTTCATCGCATTCGTTTTGTTACGTAGGTAAAATGTCTGAGAGGAGCTATAGGTCAGAAGTGAATTGTTCTCACGTAAATTAACTTTTAATTGTGACTTCGCGATTGAATTTTCAGCTGAATCGGTCAAGCTTCCAGGTCTCCGACCTTTTGGAATGAAACGCACGTGATATCGTTACCAGTGCTCTACGAAATTAAAAAATAAAGGACTAGGTTACCGAAGTAGTAAGAAAAACGCAAATGTTTATGTTTTTCACCTCAGGAATGCACTTGAGCGAGCCTCAGGAGTGTCCTAGTCTCCGAAAAATTACGTAGATACATTTGGTTTTAAATGGACTTATCTTCACCACGTTAATACAGAAAGTGACCGATAAAAACAATACGAATAGGAAGGAAGAGGAATTTGGAAGAAAACGTCTGTCCTTTTTTTGTTGCCGGGCGTTGCATTTTTTGAAATTACTAAATTAACATTTCAATTAACATATGCTTGGGGGTACTAAAGAATTAGGCACCTCGCTTTACCTTTCTTACTACGAGTCTTTCCTACTTACAAGTTGGGGTATTTAACCCTTTGCGGTCGTGTTTCATTAAAAGTAAAATGTACAATCGCACTTAACCAGTTAACTTTGGCGAAAATTCTTTTGTATTTTGAGTCACGAAAATCGAGAATTCTATTTCAAGTTATTTATATCCTTTAATTATTCGTTTTACTTCGACATGGCCTCAAAACATTGCAAACATCTTGAAGTTTACGAATGTATTTTAGTTTTCGTCCAAATTACAATTTAAATAACCAGTGGTAGCTTTTACGCATGACAAGTATACTCGACAAACACAGCTAACTGGTTAAAACGAATCTACTAAAATCTCAGTAAAAATTATATATATATATACCTCAAAAAGGTGTCGACTCTGCTTTGGTGACTGTAAGTAGACATACAATGGCAACGGTGTAAGTGTTTTGGTGGCTGAGAGCAGACGTACCAAGGGCCAACTAAGGGTTGAACCACCCTGAAGATGAATTACAAAGTAGTCCACAAAAAGAGAGGCATTTGGTGATGCAGGATGTCGTCTTCAAAAATATTATACGCGCACTAATAGGTGAAAATAGTTGGAACCGATCATGAAACACTGCTTACTCGTCCGCGGTCGAGGGGGAACTGATAGCGAGGTGAGGTGAGCATCGGAATGGCTCATTGTTAAGATTCGTGGAAAGGATACCTGTAGGTTACGGTCACAGAGTTCTACCGAGTTTGTTTTGATTACACGCAGCGGCCGTCGTACTTCTTGGCCAGTGAGGTGGAAATAACTGCTCTCGTTGCTCATAGAATTTATCTTAAAATTGTAAACGAAATTAAACAATATTATTTATTTATATAACTAGATGATACAAATACAGTGATTTTTTTAATGTAGCGTTATTGTCAAAAAGTAATTCATAAACATAAAATGTATTTTTAAAGCAAGCTACATAAATAATGTATAAAGTCATAAAATGACTCTTAAAGAACAATTGTATATTGTTAAAATAAACTATTATACACCCTCTGTCCGAATGTAACCGGAATAGATTTAAATCAATATAAGTAGTATAAAAGTAATAAACATAAGTCTTCGATAACTTCTTAAAAATGATTGTAACTGGAGATCAGACTTGGTGTTTCAAAAATCAAATTTTTTTGCCTCAATATCGCCAGTATTCACCCGATATGGCTCCCTGTGATTAGTTTTGTCACCAAAACTGTATTTAACGATGAAAGGACACCGTTATGCATCAATCAAAGACATTCAACGGTCAACGACGAACAATCTCGGCATCATTCCAGTCAGCGACATAAAAAAGTCATTTGATGCACTTTTTGAATGCGCAGATCGTTGTATTTCTACTGGCGGAGAATATTTCGAGTTATTAAAATGATTTTTGTCAACTATTCTGATTTACTTATGTTTATTTAAATCCATTCCGGTTACTTTTGGAACAGAGGGTGTAGAAAGATATCTGCTCTGTCGCATCCTACCATTAGAATTTCACCGCGATGTCTAGTTCTTTGTATAAATTGATTCTGAAAACCCACTCGAATATAACGTTGCATATTTCTAAATGTTTTAGATGTTTAAACATATTTGAACAGACTTCAAAAGCGAAACTGCGGCCAAAATGGTTCAAAATTTCTGTATATTTCCCTATGTATCTTAAAAATCAGACGCGCCTTCCTTATTACTTCGGTGATCCAGTCCTCCATTTTCTAATTTCACGTAGCACTAATAAGCATATCTCGTGTGTTTCTTTCTAGAAACTTTCCTAAAACTTACTTTGCATAAGAACGGTTCGTGACAAGATGAAAACGATGAGCCAGTCAAAAAAATTTGCTACCGTTTCGCGAATCTTGCAGCTGATACATAAATCTCCATCGATGCAAGGGTGTAGAACAATCCATGAGAGCCATGAAGACTACTTTTGAAATATCCTGTACATACGTATCCCTGCTTTTCTTTCTTTCGCATCCTTTCCTCTCTTTTTCTCCTGGTTCCTGCGCCTGTTTCCAAGGAAACTCGTTTGGCGTTGTTTCTTATCGAGCACAAAACTTTCCGCGACGTTTCCCAGCAAATCGAGATTTGATAGCTCACTTCCTCCGCTCTACATATTCATCGTGTGTAAATGAAATAATGCCAGAGGGGCGTTATACCATCGATAATGCCCGTTACATAAATAATAGGGCCGTTTACTTCGGGGCACTCCTTCGAAGCCTTCGCTGCGAAGAGCATTCCAGCAATTAACCTTTCGACGTCATTCGCGAACGAGGTGCTCTTACGAGTGGCCGCGTAACAGGTAAGCTTAGAAACATTATATAATATTCATCGACACTGGTCAGTTTCACGATCCACGCCACAGGCTATTCGGACATTCGCAAAAAGGGAACAGAGTTCCGTTTCCCTGGAGGCCTCTTAACCCGTTGCCTTGTAATCAAAAGCTGGTAGCGTAAAATTTTACAGAAAAAATTTCCGAATACAGAATGAAGAAATATCGAGTCCTTTCTAGAGAATAAACCGCCCTTCGTTACGATTTCATTGTGACTGAACACGGAATAACGACAGAATTAATTGTTGAACGAATAATCTATTCCTGATTATTAACACTTTACCGACCGGTCTTTTTTTAACTTGCTACCTCCTTCTGACCGATCACTTGGTCACAAATACTTCCTTGATACAGATATCTATTCGAAAATTACAAATTCTCGTCACTGAGTCCTTAACATAGATAACCGTAATGATAAATGATACTTTATTAATTGGTGTTGCAACCAATTAATAAGTTAAGAGTTCGAAGGCGTTGGGTTCGAAAAGCCTATTAATAGGCTTCCGGTCGGTAAAGTGTTAACACTAGAACTAATTGATTAATTATTAATTTAGGGAATTTTTAGAAAAAAATGGAAACCGGTCATTTTGACCGGCTTGGTAGGTTTAGTGTTAAACGTCTGCTGACATACTGGTATTTTCTATTTAACAATTTTTGAAAAGCTTAAAAATTTTCTATTTCATTTACCGCCTCAGTTGTGCCACATGTCATTGTAAGGCAAGGGGTTAAAGAGTTCTATAGCTTAACACTAAATTCATGGAAGCCGTCAAATTGAAGAGTTTCTCCTTATTTTATAAAAGTTTCTCAATTTTACAAAGAAGCTGCAAGGTAGATATATCGAGTGAATTTTATAATATAATTATTATTTAACGAATTATTAACCTAGCTGCTCCATCCTAGTTTTTCCGAAGTCTTATTTAACATATTAAAGTGTAACAGATTTTACACTCGCAACTCTAGTGTTAACTGCGTTCTCTCATAGTTCTGTTAGCAAAAGGTAGATATTCGTAGCAAGGGATAGAAATATTCCCTTGCAACCCTCCGATAAAGCCTGCTTTTTAATAAGATCATCCATTGAACAAAATGAGCCACCATAATCGCATCAAAACTCCAAAAAGGAATTTCAGTTCAATCCATTGCAAATAATCATTAGAAAAATACGGGGCAATAGCTTAAACCGGAAGTAAGAGACGTCTGCAGAATGTCTCGATTCTTCTTGCTTTGTCTTCCTTTTTTTTCATATCTTCGATCGATCGATCGATGATTTCGCCTTCAAATTCTTCTTTTGCACACGAAAATCCAAGGAAAGAGGTAGATATGGAAGAAAACAATAAAATTGGCAAATGAACGAGACAGTCTAAGTGGCGAGCGACTACGTAAGGGTGAGATGATAGAAAAGAGAGAAAAGGTGATTCCGAAGAAGAGAGACGGAGTTTTTGCGCGCCCTCTCATCCGAGGGCCTTAGTAGCATTCTGAACGAAGAAGGTACCTTTATTCTTCTTATTTCTCTTCTTTTCCCTTCGCTCTTCCTCATCATGCTCCTTTTTCGCCACGGTCCATTCGTCTCCTCCTCTCGCTCGCCCCGGTTCTCCGATTTTTCTTCTTCTTGTTCCGTCTTCTTTCCTTCTCCTGCCTCCTTCTTCACAGGTCGTTCCGTGCGGCCTTCCTCTTCATCTTTCAGTTTCTTCGTCTCTTTCTTTCAGCCCTCAGGAGCTCGATGGTATTTCGTACATGTAATTTTCGTGAGTTTCGTAATCTTGCTACTTTGTTTCCACGAGGAGTTACTTTTATTTGCCGGCTAATCATCCGGCTGACTCCAATTTTCGTAAATGTAGACCTTATTAGTCGTTTCGCAATAGTTACAATATAAAGTGGCTCAGGGGGCTGTCGAAGGTTCTGCTACCAGTCTTGAGTGTTTAGCGCACCACTTGTTCCTTTTTTTTTTTACACGTCTAATCCGCCATACCGTGACCCGACACTATTTTTAACCCTTACCAAAGCCACCATAGGGGACGGCCGTAAGTTCATCCCCGTGGATGAAAGGCCACTTTAAGTGGACCGTCCGACGTTTAAATTTGCTCCCTCTTTTGATAGTTATTAATGAAAATTTTGCCGCTCGGTAGCGGTTAGATTATTGAAGAAATTAGAAAACGCTGAAGCTTCTCTAAAGAGGGATTAATCTAAGTTTCTGACGTTGAGGAAAATTTATTTCTTTTAGTAAAATTAAAAACCATTAATCTTTAAAGGAAGGAGTTGGTAAGTTTCTATCGTATCGTGAAACATTTGCTGAGTGGTTATTAATGAAAGCTTGATCGTTGATTAAGAACTGCTTTTGAAATTTTGAAAAAATTGATATTTTAGAAAGTATCGAGAGAACAAGTGGATTTAGGTAGACAAGGATTGCCTCGAGTGACCTTTCGTTCGTTAGAATTGAAAATTCCATCGATTCTTTTGTTATTCTAAGTTTCTTACGTTGAGGAAAATATTTTTCTTTTAGAGAAAATTAAAAACCATTAATTTTTAAAGGAAAGACTAGTTAAGTTTCTATCGTATCGTCAAACATTTGCTGAGTAGTTATTAATGAAAGCTTGATCGTTGATTGAGAATTACTTTTGAAATTTATTGAAAAAATTGATATTTTGGAAACTATCGAGAGAACAAAAGGATTCAGGTAGACAAGGGTTGCTTGGAGTGACCTTCCGTTCGTTAGGATTGATAATTCCGTCGATTCTTTTGTTATTCTTTTGATGCACTGTAAAAATAAGGACGTGCTCTGCTCGCTAAGAATTTCAAGACACAATACAGACGAAAAAAAAATGAATATCGCTGCATTATTTATTTATCGGCATTCAATTCGACATCTGCAACGGACTTTTGCTACAAAGCGAGACTACAGTTGCATTCCCTTTTATCAGTGATAAATTCATTCGCAAATGCTCTCGTTTCATCGCCGATCTCAACTGATATTGACGTGTTAGTTCGTCCATTAAATTTAGAACATTTTAGCGACAATTTCGATTGAAATTTTCACTGGTCGTTGCTTTCAGAACAGAAACGAAATTTCGTATGTGCTTCAGTTAACACAAAGGGGCGGGAGAAGAATAAAATTATTACTCCCTTGACCGTTTCATTCGCGTGATCTACTTACGAAGGAAAAGTAATGAAAGAGAATATTGCATCGTAATAATTTTGTTATGCAGCTTGGCAAAGGTGCACGCAACGTAACTTTGGTAAACGAAATGGCACACGCAAATAAATTTAATAAACTCCGAGACACGCGACTGAAAAAGTTTTAAAATTATGTTACAAGTAACCTACCAAGGGTCATCGGTGGAAGTTTCTGCTCGACTTTGCGATTTCCTTTTTCTCCCTAGTTTGACACGAACAAAGAAACACAACAATTCCTCTGCTACGAAGAACAATAATTATGTTCTTTTCACAACAAAGAAGAAGAACTTTACGTGAAAAAATTAACGTGAAACTATAAAAATAGAAAACCTCCCTGCACCTGAAACGATTAAATGAAAATAATGCAAAGTATAACACGAAAAGCACATGGCGCAACAATAACACAAAACCTCCCGACTCTAAGTCAATTTGAATAACGGAATGGAAAATTCTCTACGACTAAGAATAAACAGCAATCTGATAAAACGAAATAACACATTCACCATTTCCAAATACGATAAAACTGATTAACACTAGAACTACCAAGCAAGTCAAAATGACTAGATCCCAATTTTTTTTTAAATATTCTCAAAGCTTACACGAGTATCACACAGCAGATATTCTACATTGATGTTATAAACCATAGATTATCAAATCAATCATCTTCTTTAGCTCTTAATTCCTCTTTATTCAAAGTATTTGTTTAACACTAGAAATACTAAACAAGTCGAAATGACTCATTCTCAATACTTTCTAAAAGTTCTTCAAATTCGTAGAACAATCATAGAGCAAATATTCTACATTGACTTTATAAAATACAGAATTGCCGAATCGATCATCTTTTCCACCTTCTGATTTCTCTTTTTTCAAAGTATGTATTAAATATATTGAAATATAATAAAATTAGCTCCAGTAGTTCTAGCGTTAACAATCCAAATTGAGCACGACAAAATTAAAAAAACTGCTAAAAACAACTCCATCTATAACTACTCCATAAAATGAAATAAAAAAGTGATCGAGCAGCCCATTCAAGTTCTCTCAAATATTCCTGTCCGTCGATTTCCATTCTTCGCTGACCATCTATTATCTAAAAACACGCAAAAGTTCCATACAGGTGGTAAAAGGAGGAAGAGAGAAGGCACTCGAGGAGGCAGTGGAGCGCAGAAACTAACGGAATTCCAGGTTTCGGACCTTTTACGCGAAAACTATCGCTCGCAACCCATTATTACGTGTGACTAACAAGTGCAAGAAAGAGAAGAAGCGAGAGGGACAGGTGAAAGGAGACGGAAAGCCACGAGGGAACAAGGTTGCGGTAACCGGCAAGCAGAGGGAAAAAGGATCAGGGAGGAACGGAGGGAAGAGGGAATTTAGAATGGAGTGAAACGCAACGAACCCCATAGACGATAGACGAAGAAAACGAGCTAGAAGATGCGACAAAGAGAGACGGGGACGAGGAGAGGACAAACTGCGAGGTAGATTTTGAGACAGGGTGGAAAGGGAGCTTAAGAGAGACAAACGGTGTGCAAAAAGAAGAGAGAGAAAGAGACAGAAGAGATAGGGTTAAAAGAGAGAGAAAGAGAAACTGTGGAGAGTCGAGTAGCGGGATTCCAGGACGAGAAGAGGCCCACTGTAGGAATAGACCCATGGACGATACAGTAGAGAAGGCCCCTCGTAAACCAGGATGGTCTGAAGGAAAAGAATATGTGCGAGCAACTTGAACGATGGACAAAGAGAAAATTGTTGGGACAGTTTCGGTCATAATGGAGTTGAGTGGAGAATAAAGGAGATGGGGAAAATTTTGAAACTTATTAGCGCTTGTTAACAGTGTCAGGTACGAGCAGGATGACGTTTTAGGGTAGTGTGGTTTAGGGGCGTGAAATCAAGTTTCAGATTTCTCTTGGAATCTTGTGGTTTTTTTGAACTTTAGATATTTAATTTCGTTGTTGGTGCGTTTGTTACTGTATATTGATTAGATATGTCGAATAGATGAAGGAAAGGAGTAGTTTGTGACTGGGTGCTTTTTGAATATTTTTGCTGGGCGTTTGGGAGTTTTAACCCCTTGCACTCCGATGTGGGACGTGAGGGGATATTGTAAGTCTACATATCTCCACCACAACACATACAGATGAACTTATCTCTGTGCAATATTTTAACACTTTACCGACCGGTAGCCGATTAATCGGCTTTCGGGCCCAACACTTTTGGACTTTTAAGTCATTAATTAGTCGCTACGGCAATTAATAAATTACTATTTTTCATCGCGGTTAACTGTGCCAAGGACTCAGTGAAGAAACTTTGTATTTTTCGAAAAGATATTAATAGACTGCGGATGTTTATGCAAATTTCGAGTTTCACAAATGCAGGTGAGACAGGAAAACCTATCTAGGGATTTATTGCACTTAATAAATATGACAACAAATATCATACTTTGGATATTTTAGATATATTTTTATATTATGTTCTTTTTGTATATTTTAGCCGTATTTAATTTGTCATAAATGCATAAAAAAATCCGCAGTCTAGATATTAGTATCAGGGAAATATTTACGTGCAAGTAACCGATCAGAAGTGGGTAGGATGTTAAAAAATACCGGTCGGTAAAGTGTTAAGATATGTTTGTTTACTTGAACTTTCTTATTGCAATGACTCAAGAAGAAATATATATAAAGTGTCTTAAAATTGCTAATAGATAAAGTCAGAGATGGCTCCGAGTGCAAAGGATTAAGTTGAGGAGCAGATAACTTTCTGGTCCTACTGATCCTTAGAATTAATATCTTTAGGGCAAAAACAAATGGAAACTCGTGTCGAGGGATATGCAAAGATGAAAAATAAGTGTAGACGGGAGAAAGTCATGTGTACGATTCTGCAAATATAAAATAGCGATTAAAAGGCGAAGCCGCCACTGAAGAAAACCACCGTCGACAGGGCAAAGAAAACAATTACTCCTGATACGGACAGGTAGATAAATAGACTGGTAGAGATGAGCTTAAATGGCACGAACGACGAAAGGGAAGCGAGGAAAAAGGTGCAGAAAAACAGGAAAAAGGGGAGACCAGAAGAGAGAACGCAGGGACAGAGTAACAAACGTTGAAAGGGAGAAGAGAAACGACGAGAGACCGCCGGAGTGATTAGATACGCGGTGTAAAGAGAAGAACGGCACGTGTGTTTTTTGTGAGTGAGTGAGAGAGAGAGAGAGAGAGAGAGAGAGAGAGAGAGAGAGAGAGTGAAAAAGAGGACGAAAAAAAAGAAGAGATAAAAAGAGAAAGGAGGACGTTGTGTGATCTATTGTAAGTGGAAGAGAGAAACAGAAAGAGAATAGTAGAAAAATAGAGAAAGGGAGTGGAGGAAAATGAGAGAAAAAGAAGAAAAAGAGAGGAAGGGAAAGAACGAGGGAAGGGCACAGCACGCGCGCGTGTATACCGTATCCGACAGAAATGGCAACGGAGAAGAAGGGAGAGGCTTGGAAAAAGAGAGCGAGAGAACGAGAAAACGAGCCACCGAAGGCCGACCGCTCGTCAAACGTCTCTCTTGGTAATTCTTACTCAAAATTTTATCTGTCCCACGCGCCTTTCTCGAGGCGCGCCCCTTCGAAAGCAGCGGGCATCCGTCCTTCGCCATTTTCCACCACGTGCAGCAATTTGCTACCCGATAGCTCTAGATCTCTACGTAAATTCGAATTTAGAACCTTTTGTTCCATGAACATCGTGAAAAATGTGTCGCATAAAGTTCAATATTTCTGGGGATGGAAAAATAACCACTAAAAACTAGCAAGACGCGCCGACACGACTCGCAACGATTCATACGTTGCTAATTGTAAGATCCGTTTGGAATAGGGTGCCTTAAATTTCGATGAAAATTCAAGTGTTCGTTTGGTTCAGATTTCCATCTCAGCGGATACTAGGAGTTTCTGCATGGAAATAACGAAATATTATTTGACTCGAGGTCGAGAGAAATAACGAGCTTCAACGGTACTTTGAAAACGAATTCACGAAAGACGACTTTTGCTTACTCTTCTGACTTTTGTTTCGCGCCTGAGTGAAATACAGAATTTGGAAGCGCAAGAATAAGAGAGAAATAACGATGGGATTATTCTTAGATGATCTCCCTTTCGCTTTTCATTAAGTGAATTATATTATATACAAAACAATACAATATTATAATAATTAAAAAGCTAACATACCAGTAATAATTATTAACACTAGATTTACTGAGCCAATTTGGTTCGCTCAAAATTTGATTACTATATGGATAATACATTGATTGGTTAATTTTTTAATAATAAATCTTACATTTAAATGGATTTGGAACTATTTTCTTTACAAAAGACTTCAATTTTCTTGTATGAGTCAAATTGGCTCACTTCAGAAAAATAGGTGTATCAACACCCGTAAATCTAGTGTTAATACCTGATATAGTAAAAAATAACACATTAATATAGCAAAGCGTATGAGAATGTACATAAAAAACAGCTTGTGAATGCAAGTAGTATATTAGTATAGTTCTTAGATGCTCGGCACCAAAGATTTAAGGAAACTTTTATTAGGTTGTTACTTGTATATAAAAATAAATTATATAATGGTATGAATGTAAATAAACATATATATATAATAAAAAAAAAAACTATGATACAATAAACGTTCCCAAACTTCAACGAATTCAGAGGGAAATACAATTTGAAAAAAAACAGTGTAAAATAAATTCTCACGGAATTTCAGGGCGTGAAATTTTCAAATAAAAGTTCACATATTCTAACATTTTCCGTAGGAGTATCTGAGCATTTTCGTAGAAAAGACGTTTTAATCCCGTCGGTAGGCAGGTATGGCGGCAAAGGGGAACAAAGAGACTGTCCGACGGACCGACTAAGAAAAGGTGAGCTTTCCCTCCACCTCTGGGCGGTCCCCGCGAAAACGGCGTGCACAAGAAGAAAAACGGCAATCTATTTCGAGAATTTTCATGGAGGCTAGTTGGCACCATTTGCAGAACCCCGCCTGATTCAACGTGTCTCGTTAAATAATACGAGATTTCGTAGAAGCGCCTGATCAGCTTGATTTAAGAACGGGTGATTATTTATTTCGATGGTTGGAATTATTTATCGGGCCACAATCACGGCGCATTATGGTATCTAGAATTCGTAGATATCTTGCGGAGAATGTATATTATGATATTTTCCTCGCTACGAGGAGAAACGATGTTACGAGTGACAATGGATAGAAGTAAATTTTCACTCCAAGTTAAATTATTCAAAGTAGAACGATCAGTGTTAACTCTTTACGGACAGAGACATTTTTAAATATTGATTGATAATAATTTATTTGGTGGTCCAGAACCACCTTTTTATCAGAAATTTTAGTTATTAGTGTGTATAAATTACTCCACTTTTAATCATATCTCACCGGTTGTATTTCAATTTTAACCGTGCATACATACGACGATAAATTATAATTACATTTTTCCTCAGACCGCATATATGCGTCGCTAGTTCGCAAAGAGTTAAATATGTTATATTTAATCCATTCACTGCCAATTACGAGATTTCGTAACTTTAATTTAGAATTAAAAGATCTCGTGATTGTACTATAAGTTTTAATTAATAAGTTTATAATAATGATCAATCGTGTACAGTAATTTTCAAGCAAAAATGTTCTTCAGATCATTAATAATGTTGAGATTGTATTTTTGATTAATTAAATTAATGTTTTAAAAAAATTTCTGTCGCGTTCACAAATTTCAACATCTAAAGTAACATTTTCTTAGTATTCATGGCAGTGAATGGGTTGAATATGTTAAATAAGTTGTTCGGAAAAAAGGAAAAATGAAGTGAAAGAGATGATTAATTTTGTAATTTACTTTACAAAATGAATATTGAACATCAACTGCATGGTTCCACTCCTATCAATTTGGAAAATTTTTATAAAAGATTTCGTAGTCTTAGTAGATGTTATGTATATTTAAAAAAAAAGACAGAGAACAGATAATTTTTGGCTAAAGTATTGTATTTGTAAATAAATTTCTGACTTTAAATTTACGAATTCCATCGTCACTTTGTAGAGCTTCGTCAATCCTCCCTAATTAAGCGCGATACGATTTGTAATGAAACGAAAATAGTATTCTGAGAGGAAGAATGTAACGATATAATAAGAAACTGCAAGGAGAAAGTATTGCAAATATTAGTGGGATGTAAATATACTTTTATTAAGCGTTCGTAAGTGAAGATATTCTCTTTTATAATTTATCTAAAAGTGCGGCAAAACGATCAACCATGCGGATAATTCGTTCTCATGATTGCAGCTGTTAAAGGACTATCGTGTCTCTTTGAAGGATTAAAGCGCTGCGAGGGTGATAAAATACATGCTGGCATATTATTGCGAAAAGGAAGCGGCAATTTATTCGCATCAATTTAAATGACGAACTGAGGCATATTTTATATCATTGTAATACGTCGACATTGTAACAAAAGTCTGCTTCGAAGAGCAATGCTACAAAATTTCCCACTTTAATCGCGCCTAACTAAATTGTTTCTGAAAGCGGTCTTTTTCATTTCTCCATACATTTTTCAACCCTTCTGCATTGCAACGCATATACTCTTATTCAAGTAATTCTACAAAATTACCGTTAAAAGATTCTTCTCAATTACCAATTTTTTTCAGAAAGAAAAAATATTGAAACAAATAATAATTGCTAACACGTATTCTAAACAGTTGACATTAAAAAAAGATAAAGATAAAAGTGTTCTTTTTCATAGTCATATTTCTAAAGATATGATCCTCAATTTGAAGCCACATAAAGTTCTAAGCATCCGCACAACTCAAAGTCAAAGGTTGCAACGAAAAAATACCGAGTACAATAATTAATCCTGAAGATTTTTGTATATTTAGAAACTACAAGAAATTACCGCTATTATCGCGCGCAAAAAAAAACGAAATTACAAACGGGCAAGTTCTGCCAGGACGATCGACGACACCCGCATCATGAAACCAGGAAAAATCCAATCTTTGCAAGATCCACGATCCGCGCATTCTCAACATTCAACAACAAATCGCAGAAAGGCCCAAAAGAAATTTTGCATATTCACTGCCGCGCTATTATAAAATAACTTTCCCATTTAACAATAAAAGGCAAATAAGTTCTGTACTCGATATTACTATTCTCAAATTATACACTTTACCTTAGCTCCTCAGAGTTTACGGCACTAAAGGCGACAATACGGGTATCGAGCCTAAGGATTACTTAAAAAAAAATTACAAGGGTCGCTGAAACGTTATAGAGCCTATATATCCCCATGCCATAACGAACATTGTGAAGGACAGAACCGCAATTCGTGTAACCCCTCGTTCTTTTTTCATTTTGCATTTTTCAGTTTTAACTGCTACGGTCATTTCGCCTAGATTTTACTATACTCTGTTAGACGGCTGCCGAATGATATGCGTATCATATAACAAAAATTTTCTACAGGTCACAATGAACTTGACCTCGGATCCACTAATTGGGTGTCTAAGCCTTTAATACCGTACCTAGGTACCAAAGGCTGCGTGTTCCTTCTTCAAGTTCCTCTACTATTCATATTTGTCCACGGAACGGCGCTAATTGAAATTTCAATTGTATATTATATTCCTAACTCGTGGAAAAAACAAAAAAAAAACGTTTCTTCAGAGGTATACCAACAGTATCATTAACTTTAACCCTTTGAGGACTAGCGACGCATGTATGTGGTCTGAGAAAAAAATGAATTGTAATTTATCGCCGTAGCTATTCATGATTAAAGTTGAAAAACTGAAATACAACTCTTGAAATATGATTATGCTAATATTCATTTATAATTTATATACAGTGATAGTCTGAGTTTCGAATTTAAAAGTGGTTTTGGATGGCTAAGTGAACAATTATCTCTCAATATTCAAAAATACGTCCGTCCGCAAAGGGTTAAGCAAACTTTTACGCTGATGTTAAATTAAATCGTGAACGTGTTAAGTCTGCTGTACTCCTCATTTATACCTCACAGGTCGCTTCAGATCATAGTGACACCATAAACACTATTCCACATTTTAACCGTTTGAATACCGGGAGGGTTTTAAAAACTTTCGCCCTCTTGAGATTTTAGTTCAAAATAAGCTAAAGTTGGTGTTTTATTTTATGTAGTGCACAACAAGAACAATCTTCTCGTGCTTGTATCCTAATTTGCAATTACTTTATATTATAAAAGAGAAACCTGATGCATTCTTAACAAAATATCTTAACAAAGTCTTCCTTCAATTGTCAACATTGCAAAAATGTCCTGGGGTTTTTCGACACAAAAACTGAAGAGCGCAAAAGTGGCTCGTGGTACGCAAACGGTTAAAGAATGTGGAATACATTGAATATCAAAAACAAATACTCAAAAACATATAATCTATTAAAACATAGTCTTAATTTCGAATTACATAGACCCGATGAAAATAGCAGGGTTAACACTAGACTCACAGATACTAAATCTGCTACACCTAATTAAATAAACTAAATACCTTGAAACTTGAGAGATAAACCGGCAAAGAAGTTGCTCACTTAAGTAATTCATGTATTTTAAGATACGTAAAATCTCTACCGTACTGTTCCTCCATGAAATTAAGAAATCTTTAGGAAAAAATAGAAACTCGCCACTTTGACGAATTCCGTAGATCCATGGAAGGTCCAAAGAACTCTATATCAACCTGCGGTTTTATCAAACATCGAATATAAAACGATTGTATCGAAAGGACACACAGGATTTGAACTTCCCTAAAATGCTTTCAAGTCGACAGCACTTCGGTTCACGTGTCGTGCCGACGAAACGGAAAAGCGCCTTTAGGGTCGGCTCGAAAGGAGCATCCGACCACGCGCATTACCACCCTATCTGGCGCGTTTGCCACGGGGTGGTTAGCCCTTATCAGATCGCACGTTAAGCACAGGTGCGAGAAATGTCCGTGGATGGTATGAGTGTAGGTACGTGTTCGGTACGGTGCAAGCCCAGGTAAAACCCAAGGCCCATTATTGTACCTTCGAAACCGAGGAAGAAGGGAGTCGCCGTCACGGAGCATCGTGGTATTTTCCGTCGATCAATATAAGTGCCCTTTCCGTGCAAGCGACGAGATTAGCAGCTATGGGTTCTTCCTCGTGAATGTCCTCGAAAATTGTCATATGCCGTTTCAGGATGCCTTGGTCGTTGCACGATTGGATGTTGGGTTTCATTTATCGGTCAGGGTGGGCGAAGAGAAAGTTTGCGAAAATCTCACTGACTGTGAGTAATAGGTCTGTTAACACTAGATTTACGGATGTTGATTGTATACCTATTTTTACTGAAGTGAGCCAATTTGACTCGCACAAAAAGATTGCAGTTTTTTGCAAACAAAATAGTTCCTAATCCGTTTAAACGAAAGATTTACTATTAAAAAATTCATTGACACCCTTTTTTTACATTGAAACTCTGTTTTTGATATACATTTTCACTAAAAATGCTCTGTTCACGTGCGATGTACAAATCGAAATGATGACAGGAGTGAGTAGGTAAGAAAGATAATTTAGCGGAGTCGCGAAAACAAGAGGATGTTTATTATACAAATAAACATTGTATACGAGGAGAAACAAATCACGTGAGGCTTGAAAGCTGCAAGATACCCTGGTCTGATGGAAGTTAGAAATTTCATGTGTTATACAATTAACTGTTAAATAATATTATGAGCCAAATTGGCTCACAACGGTAAAAATAGGTATACCACATTCGATAATGCGAAATGAAGCGGTCTGCGGGGGGGAGCAAGCAACATTTACATATATTTCATTATGTGACTAAAAACTATCACATGTTTTTCAAAAATAATATTTAACTTATATATATATAGTAATAAAATTTTCAATGAGTTAAATTGGCTCAGTTCGTAAGTCTAATGTTAAGTAGGATCAAATTTTTTATTCGAGATTGTTTTAGATTCCTCACTTGGATTCGAGTGTAGAGAAGCTTTGCGGAACCTGTTTGATAGGGAGTGAAGGATAAATATGTTTTATGGGGAAAAGAAAACGAGGATGAGGCGATGAAGTGTCTGTGTCTTTATGGAAAAGTCGATGTACTTTCTTGAAAAAACTTTAACTTTATATCGAGAGGTCTTTGATTGTACTGCAGTCTGACGGAGAATTCGAATTTGCTGCTCGCCGTAGATTTTAAAAAGCAAAATCTACTACTGGTTATTTAAATTGTAATTTTGACGAAAACTAAAATATATTCGTAAGTTTCAAGACGTTTGCAATATTTTGAGGCTATGCAGAAGTAAAACGAATAACTAAAGGGTATATGTAAATAATTTGAAATAGATTTATCTTCACATCTCAATTTTCGTTACAGTTAACTGGTTAACACTAGAACTATTGGCGTCAAATCCAACATATTTTTATAAATTAAACAAGCACTTTGAAAAAGGGGGAATCAAACGGCGGAAAATTTGATCGATTCGGTGATTTATGTTCATTGATATAAACGTAGAATATTTATTCTATGACTCTTACATAAACTTGAAGAATTTTTTGAAAAAACTCTGTACCAGTCATTTTGACTGGTTTGGTAGTTCTAGTGTTAAGAAAAGTTAACTGAAAGAGTTAGGTGTTCCCCTTCCCTTCATTTGAGAAATTTTCCATGAAAATTAAAATATGTAATGAATCATATTGACATATAAAACTTTGTTCCCTTCTTTCTAACCCACTCCTAAAAACATTTGCTCTTCACTGAGCTGGCATATGATAAAATTGCCTGCCAACGAAATATTATATTTTTTCAAAAATAAAATATACAACAGCAAATTAAATCTACTAACATCGCATACATATATGCATTCTCAACAACTTAAGTATCAACTACATATCTGTTTTCACTTTATCTCCTTTTCCCGCGCATTCTTACAATTCCCCCAGGCTCCCATCTAATAAGAAACACTAACATCTCATAAAAAAATACACACACACTTTTGATCCATCTAACAATACAATGTAGATTAACAAGGTTCACGAAGCAACGAAGAAAAAAAAAGCATCAAACGGAAAAGCGAAAAGATACGACAACGAAGGGGTCGTCGTTACTTTCCATTATGGAGGGAAAACCTGAGGGAAAACCTGAAGAAAAACGATCGAGAAGGATACAAGGAGAAGATAATAACCATCATAACAGAGAGAGAAAAGATCGGATAAGTCCTCCGAGCAGGAAAAAAAAGATGGCGCCAAAGAGATACACGCGTTTCGCACGCCACGCTACCGATGGGCCGATCTGACTTCTGAGATAAGGCGCAACTAGGTTACTCCACGCCGTTGCGCCATTCCCGGCTTAATTGGTCGACCAGGAGGAAGGTAAGTGTACTCGGTATGTACGTTCCTGTACCACTGCTGATTATAAAAACGCGTAATTAATGAAATCGCGGCTTCCGCCTTGACGATGCTCGCCTCAAAGTCGAAGGTGGTACCGCGGATATTAGGATAAAGCGTGGATTCTTCGGTGGTAGACGAAACTGGTCAGGAATCGATTTTTTATTAACTCCTTATCGTTCGATATCTTTTTTTTTATTGAATGTGCAATAACTCAGAATTAATTGCTAGAGTAACTATCTATCCGTGATTTTTAATATAGTTTATAATTTACAACAATATTAACCCTCTGTCGTACAATGACGAGTGATAGAAAATTTACACATTTTACAAAACCTATGAAAATATCAATGAGACACGACACGATAAAATTACTAATGCAACATTAACACTAGATTTATCAAACCAGTCAAAATGACTGGTGCACAATTTTTTCCAAAAATTCTACGGGTTTATGAGAGAGCCGTAGAATAAATATTCTTCGTCTATCGTATAAAACATAAATTACCGAATCTATCTTCTCTTCCGCATCTTAATTTTCCTTGCTTTGAGGTACATATTTAACATATTTAAATATAGTAGATTTCACGCTGGTAAATCTAGTGTTAATGTTACGTTAAATTGTACGATGTATCAAAAATCGCTGTGTAAATTTTTATTTTACCAATTTAATTCTAAGTTACTACGGAGGCAGTGACAAAAGAAATAGTACGGTGAGAGGTTAATAAAGTAGAAAGAATTTGATTATATCTAGACTTACTGATACTTTTTAGTTGATAGTGCTTTGGAAAATTTCAAATTTTTCTATGCTATTTGTCGCCTCAGAAGGCCACTCGTAAGGGGTTAATGAATATGCTATAGTCGTATGACATTTTAACATTTTTATTTAACACTAGAACTACCGAACCAGTCAAAATGACTGGTACACAATTTTTTCCAAAAATTCTCCAAGTTCATAGACGAGCAAGAGAACGAAAATTTTACGTCCATTACAAACGACATAAATCACCGCATCGATCATCATTTCCGCCACTCGATTCGTCCTTTTTCAAAGAACTTATTTAATATATTGAAATATGATACATTTGACGCCGGTAGTTCTAGTGTTAAATTCGGGTAACATAGTCCTACGTCATTTAAATATGTCAGATAATGAAAACGAATGAAACAATGTAGCATAAAATTTAAAAAAAAAAGGATCCGGATGATATTTTTTTACTTAAGTTCGATAAAAATGATGTGATCGCTAAAACCATGTTATCGTTGACGATCTGAACATCAATTTCGCAAAATGAATCGGGTACTGCGAAAATTGCTTCAAATTGTTGGGTGTTGGCGATATCTCGCGTTGCTATCGGCAAGACCAATGTGTAATTAGTAATAACATCGATCACAAATTATCCCCCATTCTTATCGGATTCACGAGAATTTCGTTCAATTACTATCTACGCTTGAATGGCACATCTCGTGACAGAATAGTGCTGCAACTCGAAGATATCCTTTCAGGAATAATGGAAAACTTGAATGATGTTGCAATTCTAGGATGTCCTTTCAAGAGTAACAGAAAAATTACACGATTGATATTTCATGACTAATTAACATACGATTTCCCCGCACAATTCTAACGCGTGTGATAAAACTGCAAATATTCCTCGTCAAGAAATTCGACGAGAACGGAATCCCACAAGAATCGTTCTCTTTCGTATTTCAAAGGAAATGGATAATAAATACGATCTAAATATTAACCCTTTCGCTACGGAGTACTTTCCCGCAAGCTTGCTAACACGACAGGAAACAATTCCGTCACGAACGAATAACTTTTAGTGGCTAATGACGTGATATAAATATTTAATTCTTTATCGAAGTTACAGCGCATATAATACAGGAAAAATAAGAACTTATGGTATTTAAAAAGTATTTAATTTCAAGATATGATCTTATAATTAATTCTTCGGGTGAACTTTTGTCGGGTGACTATAGTCACCGGTAGTATCGAAAGAGTTAATAAGATAAAATACTTAGAATACTAAAATTAAATAACAATTCTGCAAACGTATCGATTTTCTAAAACGTAAATTTTAAACTCCCATAATTTGTCTGTAAAACTAATCGGATAATTTCAATTAAAAGTGTTTAACCCTGCTGTTCTGCTCATTAATATTTCACCTCTGTATTCATTGCAGTCACTGTGAGTCGGCGAACAAAAGTTCACATTTTAAGAAACAAAATATACAAACAGGTAGATGTAAATGTTAAATACATTGAATATCAAAAACTAATACTTAGAAACATGCTATCTGATGAACTATAAGGCTCCATTTCGGGTCACATAGACCCAAGTAGAACAGTAGAGTTAATTTAAAACGATATAGATGAATAAAAATACCAAACTTTGCGGAATTCATCGTCACAGTGACCCGGCGAACAAAGGTTCACATTTTAAGAAACAAAATATACAAGCAGGTAGACGTAAATGTTAAATACATTAAATATCAAAAACTAATACTTAGACACATACTATCTGTTAACACTAGATTTACGGAGTCAATTTGGCTCATTCAAAATTTGATTACTATATGTATAATATATTGCTTGGTTAATTTTTTTTAATAATAAGTGTTTCATTTAAATTGATTTGGAACTATTTTTTTTCTAAAGACTTCAATTTTCCTGTGTGTGTCAAATAGGTATATCGATATCCGTAAATCTAGTGTTAAACTATAATCTCCATTTCGGGTCACATAGACCCAAGTAGAACAGTACAGTTAATTTAAAACGATATAGATGAATAAAAATACCAAACTTTACAGAATTCATCGTCACAGGAAAAATAAATTATTAAGTACGTCTAATAATTTCCATCGAGTAAGATTAATAATGGTGAAAATATTGTATTTTCACTATCGATTTTCCATAGGAAAACGACTGCATGAATTTATCATAAAGTTATCGTTAACAATGCACACCTGGATTCGTTAGCGTATAAGAGCACCATGTAACATATCCGAAGAACGTATCGGTGAAAATGTGGTTTAACGAAACGCGTGGGTGTTGGCGTATTGACCCAATGATAGGAATGCCTGTAATATCCGCAAATTATTCGGCACGATAGTGCCGCGGTATTATTGAGATATGCACGCTATTCGGACGATACGGATAGCCGTAACTTTGAATATTCGTTCTCCGATAAGCAGATTACGGATGTCAGAGCTATCACTGTTGGAATATACGCTAGACGCATGATATAGTCGGCCGTAGAAAATTCAACTTTTTTGCAACATTGTACAGAATGGAAATCTTAAACGAATGCGACACGATAACAGTTGAAAATAACAGTTGAAACGATAACCTCAGAGTCGAGGAGAACGACGAAGAAGATTCATCGTAGAGACTCTTTGTCACGGAAGAAATGCATGACAAAATAGGACGTAGATTTCAACGATTAGAAGTAAACATCGGAAGAATGAGAGACAAGAAAGCGGTGTGACATTTATACGAGGTAGAAAAGCGCGAAAAATATTGCTCGCGTATCTTCAGTTGCATATCTGTCGTTGGAAGTAGTAAAATGTGCATGGAATATTTAACAACTGCGCTCATGGTTGCAATAACAATGTAACAGAACCATAGAAAACTCCATTTGCACCTGTATATTGAACTGGGTTGTGTAATATTTCTGTGTTTCATCTCGTTTAAAATATTTTGGATGGATTGTATGCAACTTTATTTGCTATTGCAAAATTCGAAGTTTTACCGACGAATATCAATGTCTGATTGAAGTTTCGGCACCGTTTGAAAACACAGTGCAATGAAAAAGAATAAAGTTTGCTGGTTCCGCTCGTAGCGGTCGATGCGACGCAGAGAGCAGTAAAGATCTCGTCGATTAGGTTCCTTTCTACCTTCGTTAGTAGTCTACAAACGTTCGTTAGTGTCGCTTCGAAAGGACTCGGTCCTTTGGTTGTCCGAACGGTTAGTATTTATCGAGACGAACAAAAAATTTGTCCCTGGAAAGAGTTCAATGATACCTTTTGAAGCTAGTCTGCTTCGTTAATTGATGGACTACCGGAAACCTTTATTTTCCTCTGCGATATCCTTCGATAAGTGATTGCAATACCTTGCAGGGTAAAAAGGAATCATTGCTACGTGTTCCAAAGAATGAAATCTATGCTTGTTGCAGTATGCTGCACAACGATCATTAAGAACTTTTTATAAAAAAAATTCTAACACATAACAATCTTGATTAGTAGCTCTGAAGGATGACTTCGATGCAGCAAAGTTTGTAAAAGTGTCTAAAATTTGTATTTCAAGTAAGGTCATAACTTTAACAATTTGACTGTGAAACTAACATTATCCATGTCCATCTGACCTGCTTAATTTCTCCAAGATAGTGAAACTTGTAAATGTCGCTCTAGCTACATAAATATCGCCCAGCACAGATATAACTCTACTGTTGCACTTTAAAATTATCACGACCAAATATCAATGAAATCTTCTCGGAAGATCTCAGGAAAATTATACAAAAGTACCTACACATTCGCTTTTATAAGTGTACCAAAAGTACCTACAAATATACCAACAGAGAGGACAATTAATTTACACCAAAAGTAAGTAAACAATCAAGAGTTAAAAATTAACCTAGATCACCTAAATAATCAGAGTCAATGATTCAAACATATAAAAAGTACCTAAATAATCAACGGTAAAAAGAACCACAAAAACACCTAAAAAATTACAACTAATAATTTAAATGTCAAAAGTACCTAATCCATCAATAGCTAAAAATTTACCTAGATCACCTAACAATCAGAGTCAGTAATTCAAACATATAGAAAGTACCTAAATAATCAACGGTAAAAAGAACCACAAAAACACCTAAAAAATAACAACTAATAATTTAAATGTATCAAAAGTACCTAATCTAGCAAATCAGAGCCAATAACTCTGCCTAAACTACTTCAACCTAATATGAAAAGTGCCTAAATAATTAACGGTAAAAAAATTTTTCAAAAATTCCTAAACAATCAGAGCAAATAATTCACACCTATCAAAGGTGCCTGATCAATCAACACTTACAAAATTTGCCAAAAACGTCGAAACAATAAGAACGAATAATTTAATTGCACCAAAGTGCCTAATCAATCAGCAGTTTCAAAATTGCAACAAATATCTAAACAATTCAAGACAAACAGTAAAATTTCTCCCACACCAATGAGATTCCTTCCACCTGGCAGACTCTCCGGCATCCCCACCAATGCAATTGCACAATAGCCGCATTCTTTTGCCGTGCATAATTACAGACAGCGACGATAGGCGTTATCAGACCGAGTAACGACACGCCAAGTCGCAGTGTCGAATGAACAGCGATGAAAGAAGGTCCGTCGTTTCAGTATATTCTTATGAAAATGGACACATTGGTCGCCGGCGAAGCGTGACAATTGGTTGCGAACAGGAGGCTAGACGTTCGCCACCGATCGACGCGCATCGTTGCCATCCAGCGTGACTACTTTCATAGCCCTATACGAAAAGAATGGATTTCCAGCGATTAAACACCTTCACAATGGATCTGGTTTCGTCGGCTCTGTGTGTTTCTTATCGTACGCGATAGCGGGAAATGCATGCCTGCAGCATGTGCAAGCCGCTCGCACGGATGCACCGGGCAGCGGTTGACACGGAAGACAAATTATTTGCAACTTAAACTGTACCTTTTTTTTCGTTCGAAATTTCATACGAAATAATCGGTTGATTATGATCGATTAGTAGATCGTTAATGGAGGGGAGAATATTTATTTTCATATTATTATCAGACTTCTATGGGTGATTTCTTTCTATAGAGACGATATCGATATTTGCAATAAAATTTTTAAAACTTTCTGGAAAATTGCTGCTATTTAGTGGAGGGGGAAGGGGGAAATAATTATTTTAGAATTATTGACAGACTTCTATGGGGATTATGCTTTCTTTAGAGACGATATGGATATTTCTAACGAAATTTGCAAACCTTGCTGGAAAATTGCTGTTTTTGTAAATCGCTGTGATTTGGTGGAGAAGGGTGAAATATTTTTTTGGAACTATTGTCAGATTCCTATAGTGACGTTTTCTTTCGGTAAAGACGATAGCGGTATTTGTAATAGAATTTGTAAACCTTGCTGGAATATTTCTGTTTTTGTAAATTGCTGCTATTTGTTGGAGGGGGGAGGGGAAAATGATTTTTTTAGAATTATAGCTAGACTTCTATGGGGATTTTGCTTTCTGTAGAGACGATATGGATATTTGTAACAAAACTTGCAAACCTTGCTGGAAAATTGCTGTTTTTGTAAATCGCTGTTATTTAGTGGAGAAGGGTGAAATATTTTTTTGGAACTATTGTCAGATTCCTATAGTGATGTTTTCTTTCGGTAAAGACGATATCGGTATTTGTTATAGAATTTGTAAACCTTGCTGGAATATTTCTATTTTTGTAAATTGCTGCTATTTAGCGGAGGGGGGAGGGGAAAATGATTTTTTTAGAATTATAGTCAGACTTCCATGGGGATGTTTTCTTTCGGTAGAGACGTTACGGATATTTGTAGAAAAAAATTGTATACCTTACTGGAAAAATGCTGTTTATATAAATTTGTGATATTTAGTCGATGGAGTAAAATTAAGCATTTCGTTACAAAAAATCTACCTCGAATAAAACGAAAACTTTTTCGTTGCGATTAAATTATTTTCTGTTCTTATGGTAAAGTGTATATAACGTAGAAAGCGTTGTTTTAAAAAAGTGCTATCCTATTACAACGCAATACATGTAATCGGTTCACGAGCACAAAGAGTCTTTATGTAATTCGTGATATACGAATGTAATTGAATATCGAAAAACTTGTATTGCTTTTACAAACGAAAAAGCAATTAATCGACAGTACTCGAAGTTAGTGTCTATACTGAAACAACGATGAAACGAGTCAATTGGCAAGGGCCATATAACAGTCGTCGTTCGTTGCCAATTGTCGTGCTTTACTGCCGTTTAGAGTGTAATAACGTATGGTACAACGTTTTGCGTATTACTGCTTCTAGGAAGATAGTCTAACAGTTGAAACGCCATCTTCCTACCAGGATCTAGCCGCTTAAGTAAAACTCCTCTTCAAAACTTTACTTAAAATGATACAACATTGCTAGAATAAGTTTTTCTTCAATTTCAACAAGTTATATTTCTTATGTACAACTAATGTGAATAATGTCTTTCCTTTTTGACTCTACTAGGGTCGTTTTACCTTCGTCTTACTGTAACTTCCGAACTGATGCTATGGTATATTTATTATTTTATTATATTGGTACACAGAGATGACGAAAAAATTTGAACTCGCAGCTACTCATAAACCTGTTTTCTGCCGTATTTGACTCTATTGTTGAAGTCATTTCATCTCGGATTTACAGTTTACTAGTAGCCTCCGAACAATCGAATAAATATGAAGTAATGATATATTCTTTTAGAGGAAAAATCTCTCGGTTACGGGAATTTGAACTCGGACTCACTAATTGGGAGTACGAGACTTGAATTTCATATCTATCCTACATCATTCGTTTAGCTCCAATTCTGAAAACTGAAACTTTAAAGATTACAATTTTAGAAAGTCTACGAAGCACCGAGTACTGCATAGAGCGAAAACTCCAGAGATTATGGCAAACATTCGAATTTTGATTTTTCAGTTGAGAATCGAACATTTCATCAATAATTATGTCAAGATGTTTTTAATGTCCTAGCGAAAAGAAGCTATGTGCTTGCACCTAGATGAAATTATCAGTGTAATTTGGTCAACGTTTAACGCTATTATCACGCGGTCATAAACACCGGAAGTTATACGATACTTTACAAGCATTCTAAGAAAGTAGTCATAACGATGCAGATTCAGCTGCTTCATAGAGGTTACATTTGCATTTCGACGTGCGACAAAGAGAGGGACCAGAGTACTGAAAATAGAAACAAAGGTGTCGTACACTCGTCGAGTGTTGCAGCATTTCCATTTTACGATGATCTCATTAAAAAGGGGCGACAGTTACTCTATTAAACGGCTAAATTCAAAGAGGAACACACGAAGATAACGAAATTAAAAGGCAGCGGGACGAGCAGCGGAACCGGAAGGCTCGCTTCCGGGAATAGAAAATTACCTTTCCAGGGATTCGACCTTATCCAGCCAACCCCGCAGTGTCACGAATAATTTATCATCGAATTTCGCGCTTGGACAATGCACGGTTAACGTACGATTCTCTTATCAGTGTTGTTATAATAAACCACTGACGTTCATGCAGAAAATCAAAATAACAATAGGATTTCTTTTATTCTACGATACCCTAATCACAGTTCAAATTAAAAATGGCAGTTGAGATTAAACATATGTACTAAACGCAGCGATAATGACGCACGTTTAGCCAAGAAGTCGAATGTCATGGAAGTCCTCAATGGCCAGCAGCATTAAATTCAATCAAACCTTTTGTCATTTTTAACGATTACATAAAAAATACTCAAGTACGCTTACATTCAAAAATGAATACAATAAATAACATAATATCAATCCTTATGACTAAACACAAGGTAGCAAAGTAGAAATGAATTTCTACCTCCTCTATTACCTATATTATGCTTACGCAATCTCTACTCTTCCTAATATTTTACAAAAATTAAACCACGTGTTTATTTTCCTCTATAAAATGAGCAGAAATTACAAATTTATTCGAATTTTTTGTTAACCCTTTAGACCTCCATATGTTTATTTTTCTCTTTAACACATTGTACGCCGGCTAAATATCTGCTACTAAATTTATTATATTTGATAATGTTGCTATTTAAATAAATATCAAATTTAAATACATTAAGTAATGCACAATTTAAACGGAATAATATTGCTTTCTTCGTCCACGTTACCGTTTACCTCAAGATAAAATAATATGACTAATATTGATCGGTAAAATCTAAAATCATATATTTGAAATCACGCATTATCGCGGGACCGGCGTGCAATGTGTTAAAGTTAATAAAAATTTCAAATTTGTTCGAAATTTTATTAACCCTTTAGACACCGTACACAAATCTCCTAAACAAAACTGTGAAACGCACCGGGACAACTTGAAACACCGCGAAAACTTCGAGAGCAAACTAAACGCGTGCACACAACCGTGCGAACGACTGGTCCAAGTTAAATACACGACGCCGGTGTAGAAGCTCGTTCCAACCGGTAATTACGAACTTTGGAAAAACGATTTATAAAAGACGCGACGCGTAATGGTTGTAAGTTCCTCGAGCGCGTTGTCGGCGTTGCATCCCGAGGGAATACAGAACGCGACTCCAGCTCCAGAGTGTTACGTAAAATTACGAGTAAACCGAATGCACAGAGGAAGCAAAGCGGTATCCTCTTCGTCATCCTAACGCTTCGTCGTTAATCCAATAATTCTCTGCACTTTGAAAACTTCGAGTCCCTTATAATCCGACTCCTGACATTGCGGTCACACGATATCAATTTCGGTCGAAAGTATTTGCCCGACTTGCTCAAACGACGATCCTCGGTAAACCCGATTGAAAGTGAGTCGTTGGGAATAACACTGATACAACTATAATTCTCTGCGGTCGGAAGGAAACTGTAATATTATGCATTGCTACATAGATGTTACGTGAATGTTGCTTTTTTGTAATTTGCGGCTTGTAAATTCAAATGTATCAATTGTTAATCCAGTGTTACGTACTGTACGACGATTGAAAGATGGCTAGGGATCGGCGTAGCCTCTCATTTTCTCAATTACTCAAATTTAGTTTTTTAAAGTGAACACACCACATAGTCGTTTCCTTTTGGTGGCTGAATTTGGGGATTTCAAAAATGGAATGACTGGAATCATTGATTAAAAATTAGAGTCACTACCTAGTGTTAGATAACGCACGTTTGGAATCTGCCAATATTTGTGACTAACGAAACGAACGACACTGATCGAGGGCCAACCGGAGACGAAATTTTTGGTCTTTCTTCGTCTTCGAACTCCTCAATGAAGACTTTGAGACTTATCTAAGAATTCCTGGATCGGTAAATACCTACATATAATTTAAAAACAGGTTTAGTCCTGAAAGTTGTAGTTACGCGCCGATTCCGCACTTTGAGGACTGGAACTGGCTTTATTAATGTCGGTTTAGTCCTCAAAACACCCATTGAGAATTTTGAGGTTTCCATTTGAATTAAAGTAATTGTTTAATTGTCGGTTTAGTCCTCAAAAAACTCATTGAGAATTTTGAGAATTAGGTTTAGATTTTAATTATAATATTTTTGAGGATTTTGAGTTTAATATCTCAGTTTAAATAATCAAAAAACTCTTTTTTCATCCTCAAATTCCTCATTGAGACTTTCTGAGAACTATATTCGCATTCAATTGTAGGCGGCAAGTTTCTACATCAAAGAAATGAGGACTTTGGAGACTTAAAAATATACTAATATTTCGACTCGGGAAGTCTCCCTCACCTTTGACCAGATCTTACAGGACACTCTATTTCGCGCGTCGAACGGTACAATTTCAAGTTCAATAACTTTTTTCCTGGTGAAAAAATCAAAATTCCGATTTATCCGTATTTTTGTAAAGAACATATAGTTTCTATAAACAAAAACTCAAGAAAATTCATTGGCATTAAGGGCGAAAAACTAACAAAAAAATTCGAATTTTTCATATATTATTTAAACAAATTGAGATTTAGCAAAATAATTTTTACCATTCTATTGCTTATTAATAGACGCAAATTTCGTCAATTTACGAAAATGCTCTATCTCTCATAGTTTCCGAGATAATCGACGAAATATACTTTAGGGCCCTAACTTTGGGGGTGGTTTTCACCCCTTTAACGTCCACGATTGCCGATAAAAAAAAAATACGTGTCGAATATTCTAACGAGTACTACATCATACTAAAATTTCATAAAAATCGGTGTGTGGCTCTTCGTGATGTTCCCTTGTTAGTCACTGGTCAAGGATCAACGCTCACTCGGGTCTAGCGAGTTAGTCAAAAGGGCAAGGATCATTTTTGTCTCCACGTACACTGTCTTTCCCCTTCTCCAATTACTATACATATAAACGAAATGTCTAAGCGGACCGTTCATTCTAACTTTCATCGGAACAACAGTTTTCAAACTCAAGATTTTCTCCGCTCGCGATTTTCTCTCTTTCTACGGGTCATTTTGTACTAACTGCGTGCACACAGTTTCTCTTAACACCAGAACTACCGGCGTCAAATCCAACATATTTTAATAAATTAAATAAATACTTTGAAAAAGGAGGAATCAAGCGGCGGAAAATTTTATCGATTGGGTGATTTATGTTTATTGATATAGATGTAGAATACTTATTCTATGACTCTTATATAAACATGGAGAATTTTTTGAAAAAATTCTGTACCAGTCATTTTGACTGGTTTGGTAGTTCTAGTGTTAATAAAGTAATCGGTAGTATTAGTACTTATAAAAATTCAAAGTGTTGAGCTACAATTCCTGGTCTGTAATTCAACACCAGTCATCTTTCAGTTCTCGGACTGTATGAATGAGGTATAGTCGTGTTGAAGAAAACATTATCTAAAATGATTTCAACGGGAGGGAAAATTAGTAATTAAATTTAATTGTTTAAGATTTCATTTTGGAGATAATTAAATTTATAAATTAACTGGCTACGCTTCGAATAAATCAAGCAAAGTCGTAGAACGTAGCTGGCTTCATTATACCGGAGCTTGGTATAGTACGTGGAAATCCGGTGAAATTTCAAACTTCATTTTCTCCGAAACGAAACCCTAAATAATTAAATTTTATTCCACATGTTCGGTGTGTGTACCCTCATATAAAATTACGTCTCGTCCGGGTTTTATCATCCGTGCAGACACACCCTGGATATGCGATTAACCCTTTAGCCGCGGCACGTTTCAAGCTAGGTGCAACTGGCTGCAGTTGCTGGCAATGAAACACGGTGCCAGTGATCAAAGGGCTATGTTCCCAACGAGAATATACCTTTGGATTCCTTAATTTTCCACCAGAATTCGTATCTCTGTACTGTTAACGCAGTATTCTTTCTAATTTTAATCAAAGACAAACAATAATAGAATCAAATAAAAATCATATACCCAATACAGACAATAGTGATCCAAATCACTTATCCATCGTCTCAAAATACTTCGAATTTTCACCAAATAAGATTCAACGTAACGAGACAACAAAAATGCGAAGACCAACGCAGTTCGAGTCGAAATATTGAACCTATTTTCATGGTATTTATACCTATTTGAACCTAACATAATACTTTTCAATACTAAAACTCCTAATTTAAACCTGTAACTCCCCTGAGTCGAAATATTGAACCTATTTTCATGGTATTTACACCTATTTGAACCTAACATAATACTTTTCAATACTAAAACTCCTAATTTAAACCTGTAACTCCCCCGAGTCAAAATATCGAACCTATTTTCATGGTATTTACACCTATTTGAACCTAATATGATACTTTTCAATACTAAAACTCCTAATTTGAACCTGTAACTCCTTCTCAGGAAAATGATACTCCTATTTAGCTATCACCAAAACCTTTATCCCCTGAATTGAACCTGTTGGGTAGTAAAAGGTTCAAATGAGGTTCAATATTTCGACTCGGGACTGGATATGATATAAATCCTCAACGGAGGTTGAAATTGACGTCCTATTTTGCGCCTTAAGATGGCATAAAGGGAAATTTGTGCCACTTTTAGACGCTAAATAGGATCTTATTTTACATTGAATTTAGACCTATTTTTATACCTCTGATTCCTAAATGTTGGATAGTAAAAGGTTCAATATTTCGAGTCGGGAGACATTTCCAAAAGTACAGTAGCCACGAGCGCGTGAAAAAAAGCAGTCGATTCATCCACTAAAATCTGTTTCCCCAATTCCACGAATTCATTCGTTTCTCGTCAAACATTCGTTGCTTCCGCCGCGAGGGTTTTCTCTCTCTATCTCCCCGGTATCGTAAGGACGAGCCAGGACGAGGAGGAATAAAACGATAAGTACCAGCGTCGCTTTAGCGCATCGGAGCAGGGAAGAATCTCCAAGAGGGAAGAAGAGACTGTACAACAGAGAAAAGAGGGGTGCATCTCTAAGAGGGATAGATTCCAGAAGAAAAACAGAGAGAACCAAAGAGGAAGAGAGAGAAAGAGAAAGAGGACGGAAGAGGGAGAGGAACAGGACGGAGATAGCGGAGGCATGCAACAAAAGTAGATACCACGACGCGATATCGCATCCTCGTGAATGCGCACACGCATACACGCGTGTATACGTTTACATCTCGTCGAGTATGTGCCAAACGGAGAGGGAGAACCAGTGAGGGTTCAGGGAGGAAAAAAGGCGGGAGGAAAAAAAAGGGTTAACGCAGGAAGGGGAAGAGAGATCGAAGAAGGAGTAAGACCGAGAGAAAAAGAAGTGGGAGAGTATATACCGAAGAGCATCGTGACTAAAAAGCAAGGAGGGGGACCAAAGAGTGTCGGCGATGAGAAAAAGAGCGCGCGATACCGAGATGGAAGGAGAAACGAGGAGTGCGTTCACGCACGTACCACGAGCGCTCGTTTTGTACACGTACCGTGTTGTATGGTAGGAGGTGCTTGAATCTGAGCCCTCCTACACCGAAGAAAGCGGTGAACGAAGAATCCACTACGGGCGTGTGCGAGTACGCACCCACGCGCGAAACACCGCAGCAAACCCACATGTCACGCATACACTGACCTCGCTCTCTCCTTTGTGCCGTATCTCGCACCCTCCTGGAAGCTTTATCTTACTCGGTCACGTACTACGTCCCCGTCCCTTGCCACGACGTTCTATCGGACTTCTGCTTACTCTTTTGCTCGATTCCGTGTCTTATGTGTATACTATGTATATCCGCTGTCCTTCTCTTTGCTTCGTTCGCGCCTGTTTCCTCGTTCAATCGTGCCCTTCCTCTTTTTTTTTCTCGGTGGCTCATTCAGTCGGATTCATAGTTCCTTCTATCCGATCTTACGTATAGATCGCCAACGAAATGGAGTCACTTGGCTTGACGAACGGGAGACTGCCCTTGCATCGACTATTCCCATCTTATTGGCCTTTGAAACTTGAGATCGACGAATGACAATCGAAAACTACTTGAGGCGAAATATTGAACCTATTTTCATGGTATTTACTCCTATTTGAACCTAATATGATACTTTTCAATACTAAAAGTCCTAATTTAACCCTTTGCACTCCGAGCCATCTTTGAAGTTATCTATTAGCAACTTGTCAGTACTTTACTATTTTCTATTTTGTGCAATTTCAATAGAAAAATTCAGGTAAACATATATTTCTTAAAATCTTGGGGTGCAGTAGGTTCATCCTCTGTGATTACTAATAAATTCATGGTCCCCTTGGAGGGTGCAACAGAGTGATATGATAAACTTACAATGTCCCCTCAGGTGGGGCATCGGAGTGCAAAGGGTTAAACCTGTAACTCCTTCTCAGTAAAATGATACTGCTATTTTTGTACTTTTAATTCCTAAATGTTGGGTAGTAAAAGGTTCAAATGAGGTTCAATGTTTGGACTCGGGACTGGATAGGATGTAAAGCCTCAACGGAGGTTGAAATTGACGTCCTATTTTGCGCCTTAAGATGGCATAAGGGGAAATTTGTGTCAATTTTAGCCGCTAGATAGGATCCTATTTTACATTGAATTTAGGCCTATTTTTGTACTTTTAATTCCTAAATGTTGGGTAGTAAAGATTCAAATGAGGTTCATTATTTGGACTCGGGACTGGATAGGATGTAAAGCCTCAACGGAGGTTGAAATTGACGTCCTATTTTGCGCCTTAAGATGGCATAAGGGGAAATTTGTGTTAATTTTAGCCGCTAGATAGGATCTTATTTTACATTGAATTTAGGCCTATTTTTGTACTTTTAATTCCTAAATGTTGGGTAGTAAAAGGTTCAAATGAGGTTCATTATTTGGACTCGGGACTGGATAGGATGTAAAGCCTCAACGGAGGTTGAAATTGACGTCCTATTTTGCGCCTTAAGATGGCATAAGGGGAAATTTGTGTTAATTTTAGCCGCTAGATAGGATCTTATTTTACATTGAATTTAGGCCTATTTTTGTACTTTTAATTCCTAAATGTTGGGTAGTAAAAGGTTCAAATGAGGTTCATTATTTCGACTCGGGTAAACACTTATTTTAACGTTAAGCACTTTTTCAACCAGTCACGCGGTAGAATCGAAAATACATCAGGATGAGGGAAGTCTTTATAGTGGGCAATTGATATAAAGCAACTTGGTATGAGGTAAGAGATAAGGGAAGGACCTTGCACAACCTATTTCTATCATATCGGCTCTTGGAACCTTGAGCTCGGCGAGTGACAACCGAAAAGTAAACTCTTATTTCAACATTAAATGCTTCTTCAGCCAGTGGCGCGTTCGAATCGAAAAAACGTGAGGGATGTGTCTACAGTAGGCACTTCGCATGAAGTCATTTGGTATAAGGTGAGAAATAAAGAAGTTTGCCCTTGCACCGACTATTTCTTTCACATCGGCCCTTAAAACCAGAGCTCATCGACTGATAACTGAAAATTAAACACTTATTTCAACGTTAACCCTTTCGCTACGGAGTACATTTCCAGAAGCTTGCTGACACAACAGGAAACAATTCCGCCACGGATGAATAACTTTTAATGACTAATGACGTAATATAAATAAGTACTTCTTTATCGAAGTTACAACACATATAATACAGGAAAAATAAGAACTTATGGTATTTACAAAATATTTAATTACAGGATATGATCTTATAATTAATTCTTCGCGTGAAATTTTGTCGGGTGACTATAGCTACTGCTAGTACCCAGCAAATATCAGGCGGCGGGTCACTATAGTCACCGGTAGTATCGAAAGGGTTAAGCCTTTTTTCAGCCAATTACACGTTGGAATCGAAAATACGTGAGAACGAAGGACGTCTCTATAGTGAACATTTAGTATGAAGCCACTCGGTATGATGTAAGGAGCAATGGGCGACTGTCCTCGCACTACGTATTTCTATCATATCGGCCGTTACAACCAAAGCTCATCGACTGACAACTGAGAATTAAACACTTATTTCAACGTTAAGCTCTTTTTCATCTAGTCACGTGTTAAAATCGAAAATACGTGAGGACAAGGGTTGTCTCTCTAGTGAACATTTGGTATAAAGTCACTCGGTATGATGTAAGGAGCAATGGGAGACTGCTCTTGCACCGCCTATTCCTGTCACATCGGAACTTAAAACCAGAGCTCCTCAACTTATAACAGAGAATTAAACACTTATTTCAACGTTAAGCTCTTTTTCATCTAGTCACGCGTTAGAATC
This sequence comes from Cerceris rybyensis, assembly GCA_910591515.1. Lineage (NCBI taxonomy): Eukaryota > Metazoa > Arthropoda > Insecta > Hymenoptera > Crabronidae > Cerceris > Cerceris rybyensis. The sequence goes on from OU342790.1 coordinate 17,967,706, forward strand.
GAAAATAGTAAGGACAAGGGTTGTCTCTATAGTGAGCATTTGGTATGCAGTCACTCGGTATGATGTAAGGATCAATGGAAGGCTGTCCTCGCATTGCCTATTCCTATCGTATCATCCTTTGAAACCAAAGTTCGGCGAATTGCAATCGTAAACTAAACACTTATTTCGACCTTAATCCCTTTTTCAACCAGTCACGCATTAGAATCGAAAATACGAGAATTTCTCTATCCGTCGGGTGAATCGGATCAACCCACTTATGAACTGACTTCTTTCGCTAGGTCAATAATACATTCGTATATTTCTCCTTGGCATACGTTCCCTATTATGTATATCTAGCAGAGACAGGTCCACTCTATCCTAACATTCTCTCGCTATCTATTTTGCTCCCGGAGCTTCCACCTCTTTCTCTTGTTTCCGTGCTTATCTACTGGTTCCTCTCTGTCCTTCTCGCACAGTGTTTTTCTCGGCGCGAGTCGAACGAGTACGAGTAACCTTCGCGAGCGAGGGAGGCCGGGCTGTCAGTGGGACACATGTGTCGTGTTTTTGTATTATCGCCGGCCGACTATACTTATCCAGAACCACGCGATGCAGACGGGGGCAGAGCGTGCAGGTCTAACGGGTAGACGGTTGCGTCGCTTACGCGGCTCGCGAAGGCGTGCTGCACGTGCACGATATCGCGAATGGAGATAGGAATCGAGCCAGTAATTGCTATGCCACGGTAGATTCGAGGATCGAGTATCGCTTTATACCACCGCCTCCGTGCCTGACGCGTATCGAACTTTGATTTTTTGATAACACTTCGAAACACATCGCGTACTTTTTTGCAGACTGTGGACACGTGCGTCTAGAGTTACTTCTTTGGTATGTGTTAAAGGTGAAATTTGTTCCTTGGTATGCAATAAGTAAGACGCAATTGGGAGGAAAGGTATAGGAGGGTAAAATTTGAAATTCGCACCTTGGATTTGTATTTAACCCGTTGCCGCACACTTTTAATTTGACGAAAGTGCTCAGAAACACACACGAAAATATTTCGAACCTTTGAAGAATGAAAAATCGCTCAAAAAGAACAATTGATATGTTATCTGGAATGTTACATCTTTTTTTCGGTGTATTACTGAGTAATTAACAAATCAATACATTAGTACAAAAACGTGCAGGGCGGCTATAGCCGTCATTTGCGGCAATGTGTTAACACTAGATTTATGGAGGTGAAATACGTTACACTGCAATATATTAACCCATTTCCAAGCTAGTCGATGGCTGACCGATCGGGTATTATTTTTGACCTGAGGAACGCTTCTTTCTCTATAGAGCTTCTTATTTCTATAGAGTACAAGATATAATAAAATGCACCAATTTGTGAAGTCTTTTATTGGCCATTATTACGGCTCTATGCAGAAAAATGCGCGGTGGACAGCGCAGTTTGGCTTTCCGAGCGCGGTGGAAACTGTACAGGTCTCTGTGGCGCGTGCGGTCGGCTAAGTGTTAACCCTTTGCGGACGGAGACTATTTTTGGACATTGAGAGATCAGAATCAGTTATTTAGCGATCAAAAACTACTTTTTTATGAAAAAAAAGTTTTATTATTAATGTATACCAATTATAAATTACTATTTGCAAAATCATATTTCAACGGTTATATTTCAACTTATTAATCTAATCGTTCATGCATACTGCGATAAACTATAATTAAGTTTTTTTTCTCAGGCCACATATATGCGTCTGTAGTGCTCAAAGGGTTAACACATCTTGCGGGGGAAGCGACTAAAGTCGTTTTGTACGGATTGGTAATCGAGAATGTTAACGACAAAAGTCGTTTTCTATGAATTATTGGTGGATTATTGTTACTAGTGGGCTTGTGTAATGTTTTTACAATAAGATCGAGTAAACATGAGTACCTACTAGGTCGACGTCCGTACAGTTCGACTTAAAACGTGCGTTGCAAAAATGCATTCCTTTAATTGCGCTTTGCTATTATGCTACGATAAGCGTATTCGTCACCGGAGCTTCCAGCTATGCATTGACACTAAATTATACGTATACGTATAAATTTTGCTATGTACACTTGCACAAAGAAAAGTGCTTCGAAAGATATCACTAGTTACAGCATTTTTAAATTCTTGATTTTCTTAGTTTTTGATTTCTGAGAAAGTATTTTTAAAGTGAATAGAGAAATTGATTTTTAAAGAGAAACTAAAAGTTTTATTAAAAGAAAACTTCAAGTTCAAAGACTACAGCTATTTTGTGCAGAAATAACTTAGTGCACGAATTGCAAAAAATTCGGTGAATTTTTCGTCCGCTATTCCATGAAAGTTTGGCGGCAAAGCACCCGCGCAAGATGTGCTAAGTAAAGACTTTGAAAATAGAGGAATTAAGGGGCAAAGAAGATGATCCGTTAAATAATTGCATTATTATGAGATACATGTGAAATATCTATTGCAGCACGTTTCTATAACTTTGGAAGGCGTTTTTAAAAAGGTAGCAATCTGTCAATTTAACGGCTTCCGTAAGCCTAGTGTTAATGGTAAGTATGTTTTGTAATTAGTTACTTATTTGGAGCGATGAGTGGCGCAGAGTTGGAAGTAATGGAAGTGTTAATTCTTATGGATTTATGATAGTGCTTGGAGAAAAGTAGTAATGATGATTGCAAATTGTCATGCATAATGATTCTATCGTAACGTGATAATATTTCTGGTTCTAGTTAATTAATGGTTAGACGGTATCTTGCAATATTGTTCAAAAATTTAATGACTTGCAGCATAGATATCTTTCGTGTTTAATTAATCAAAGAGAATGTAAGCTTCTTCTCGTTTCTTCCAATAAACGTAACGAGGAAAATTAATTTTCTGCGATGGAGACGACACCTTTTAAGGATTAAATTAGCTAAAAGGAAACCGGTTGAAACCATCTTATTAACGGCTTCTCTGTTTACATTAATAACTACAAAGTTACGGTTAATAATCCGTAAGAGATTGTTAACGCAAGTAGAATAATCCCTTTGTGGAGAAGAAAGTAAAGGTTCGAACTGACAATCGGGAGCCCTACGTTCAAAACCCCTCCGTTTCCTTGTTGAATTTCTTTTTATATTATCATTTATATAATTTATCATCATAGCCTCGTTAACTTGCAAACATACTTGAAAAAGTACCTCTTAGGCAAAAAGACCATAGCAATTTAAATCGGAAAAATATGAAAGGAAAATCTTGTATGGTGAATAAAGGAGATAAAGACTCAAACTCGCTGTCAGTGTCTCCAAATTCGACTCCTCTCCCATCACTTTAACACAAAATCTATCGAAGACTACTCTAACAATTAATAGTTAACAGCAATTAATAACGACAATTAATAATTAAAAAGGACAGATGAACACGTTAGAATACAAGAAATAAGAAAGAAAAAAACTTAATCGACTTAATCGCTTTCAGTCTACAAGACAGACGTAGAAAATTCGAAAAGAAACAACATTAGAAATTTCAGGAATATTCACCAAAAATCCAGCACAAGTCATTCTAACTGCCTCGGTAGATTTAGCGTTAATAAAATTGTTTCTAAATTATAACTTAATATGTCTTAGCCGATGTGATTCGAAACTTAGCTTGAAAACAAGTACTAGGCGAAATGACCATAGAAATTGAAGGTAAAAAAATACAGAAAAAAAGTATTCTATCCTCAATGCAACTCTATGGTCAATGCTTCTAATTATCGTCCATTTGTCGTCTGCATGGAACATTTGGTCGAGATTATACACCACTCAAAGGGTGAACTCCATCGTTATACCTACCCGCATTGAGGACGTAGACGCGTATTTACGCGTGTTACGAGTTTCCACGGGAGTCGGGATAAAACCGGCAACGAGCTATGCACGTTCTTCCTGCAGGGAGAAATATTGCGTAAGGGTGTTAAGGTTACTCGAAAGGGAAAACCTGTTCCAAGAAAAAACCGTGAGGCGATGCCTGTTACGAGAATAATTATTGGTGCGGCTATGATTTATTGATTTCGTCGATCCGAGGAAATTAGAATGAGATTTTCTACTCGGTGTTGCGAGTGTAATGAGAATATTATGTAATTCTGTATAACTGTTGTTGAAAATTTTCCAACTTTGGAACGAATTTCTAAAGATAAACAGAGAAACTCTAATTATCTATGTGCAATGATTAACCTTTTATCGGCCCATGTGACTTTGTGATAACGCCAGATACATCTAAGCTTCTATTCTTGGAAATGTAATTTTGAACTTTGCCAAATATTATAATTTAGGTCGTGAGAATCATGAAAACCCCTAGACTTCAAAGTATACATTTCAAGTTTAATCCATTATTTAACACTAGAACTACCAAACAAGTCAAAATGACTGGTACAGAATTTTTTCAAAAAATTCTCTAATTTTATATAAGAGTCATAGAATAAATATTCTACGTCTATATCAATAAACATAAATCACCCAATCGATCAAATTTTCCGCCGCTTGATTCCCCCTTTTTCAAAGTACTTATTTAATTTATTAAAATATGTTGGTTTCGACGCTGGTAGTTCTAGTGTTAACATAGGATTTTTATCATTTTCTAATTCTGCTTTCGTAAAACTGATCTAGATAAAATTGATTGATCTAGATTAAATGAAATACCTGGATACCAAAAACTCTGGAAATTCTCCAAAACCCTGAATACTATAGGATGATGCTTATGGACAATACCCTAATTAAAATCAAATCTGAACAGAGAGTATTCATCAGAAAAATGACGGACAACATTTACATTAAATTGCTCAATAATCAATACTTTACCTCAAAGCTTTCTCACTCCCATCCTCATATCCCTGATAACCCTAACATAAGCGAAATATCCAAACCTACCTAAACACACCAAACAATATAACTAATTCTCACTAAATTACAACACACACCTAAACATCAACATCGTCGTAACGCCACAACAAAATAAATACCAAGAAATATCATGAAAAAAGCTCAATCACAATACAACCGAAAATTGCTGCGCTCCGATTTTCTAAAAATTCGAAAGGAGAAATCTCTCCTTCGGGAAATACACCAATGCATCGGTTGCAGCGACGATTAAGCGTTCCAGTAGAATGCGTGCATTCGTTCGTCCCATGCAGATATTACCATAAGCCGCGAATCGTTTGCAACGAAGGGACCACGTGGACGGTCCGATAATCCTCTCGCGAGCACCTACCTCTGCAGCAAGTTCCTCGGCTCCGATTGCTTCGCTTACCATGGGTCGTGCTGCAGTTGCATTTGTGCGCGTGTCTGTGCGGTGAAATTCGATCTGTTCCGATACAATGCAAGACGGTGAGTACCGCCCAGGTACCACTTTGTCGGAGTTGTCCTACCTGTACTGTGCCACCGCAAAACCGACAGTAACACGATGCTATTCTTTCACCTCGGATCTTACTAAAAACTCCCTTAAGATTCCTCTTTTTACATGGCGGTTACATGGAAACAGAAATCTCCAGGATCAAAAAACAATTTACACCTTTGCCGTTGACGCTTGTTCACTCGGTGTCTTCGCGGTATTTTGAAGTACACGCTGGAGATTGTAATTGGATGTTAATTAATTCTTTTTCAACCTATGTACAGATCGACCCAAGTAACTTGGCATCTGGCAGGATGGATTGTTTCGGCAGAGTCTGACTCGCTAGGCGTTAAGGGCCATGCCTCTTGTCACACGTACAGTGCGGCTCGCCAGACTTGGCACCTAGGAGGTAAACCTGTTTCGGCAGAGTCTGATTCGCCAGGCGTCAAGCGTCATGCCTCTTGTCACATGTACACGAAGGCACTTGACGTTCTTATTTGCCCTTTTTTGACCATCAAGTCACCTTATTTTTTGGGGCTTCTATGTTTATTTTCTTGTATAACTTATCTACGCGCATTTGATGTATTTCACACTATTTCACATTTTGTTTCCTTTGAGATGTCGTGTACTTGCGGCCATATTGGAATTATCATAATTGTATCATCTTACCGCCTTCCTAGCCTTGTAAAACTTATTGTGTTGAATAAAGGAACTATTAAGATGCACTTGACGTTCTACCTCGCAATTCGTTAAAAGAGCTACACATACAAATCGAACTAAAAGACGAAGAGACAGAACGCTGTAGATCGGAGCAAGGGAGACAATGCGATTTGGGTGGCGACAGTGAGGACATCGGCGTAGGCACCAGATTTCTAATATCTCTATAGTAAAAACAGGATAAACTCTTGCAGAATTACCCCCACCACATGGGGAGATTCTCCTTGACGAAACAGAACGCGCGACGAGAAAACAATGTAACACAATGTCTCGCTCCTCCAGCCAAACTAGTAAGAATATTTGAATGCTACGACTTTGTCGAGTGCTTCTTTTAAGAGGCTGAGCGAGTGGATTCCAAAAAACAAAATGGTGCGTATAGGCAGTTAAAGCGAGAAGCTCCGATGCCGAGATGCCAAATTGTCCGAGCCACACTGTACAAATCGAACTAAAAAACGAAGAGAGAGAACGCTGTAGATCGGAGCAAGGGAGACAATTCGATTTGGGTAGTGGTAGTGAGGACATTGGCGTATGCAGCAGATTTCTAATATCTCTATAGTAAAAACAGAATAAACTCCGGCAGAATTACCCCCGTCACAAGGCGAGATTCTCCTTGACGAAATGGAACGCGCTACGAGAAGCCAATGTAACACAATGTCGCGTTTCGTCAAGGAGAATCCCCCATGTGAAGGGGGTAGAAATTTCTCGCTCCTCCAGACAAACTAGTAAGAATATTTGAATGCTACGACTTTATCGAGTGCTTCCTTTAATTCTGAGGCACAGGAATTCCGAAAATAAAATGACCCATGTTGCACATGCATTTTTTTCTTCTTTTAATTGAATAAAGTTGGTTTATATTTATTGACACAGTTATATAATAATATAAATTTTCGAGGTGGGACAAAAAATGTCCCACCATGCATCTTCACGCATCAAAGAGGTGGGACACTTTTCATCCTACTGTGCCTCAAAGAGTTAAGAGGCTGAGCGAGTGGATTCCAAGAAACAAAATGGTGCGAATAGGCGGTTGAAAGCGAGAAGCTCCGCCGCCGAGATGCCAACTTACGTGGGTCGATCTGTACATGCTGGAGAGTGTAATTGGATGTTAAAGAATTCTTTTTGAACCTTTGTACTAGGATTGTTGTGGGGGTAGAATGAACTAATTGTTTTAGGAATAGAAAGTTCATTTTACGTAATTGTAGGAGAGATGTGAATTGTAGGCTTTATTAACACATTGTTGACCGGCAATTTTACGTAGATGACAATTCATGTCACCGGCTGTTTTTTGTTCCGTAATTGAGCATGACATATTAGTTTATACATATTATATATTTTAGTAATTTTTTTTTGGTGTGATACAATTGAAACAGCAATGCAAGTTAAAACGCGAATTATCTCGTGACCGGTCAACAATGTGTTAACTCCTTTAACACAATTTTTTAAATAAAATTAAAAATTGATCAGTAATTTTTTATATATCGCATAATTTAACGTAATTTTAATATTGTAGAGATAATAGGTATATTATTGTGTCGTGTCTCATGAACATCTTCAATTTTATGGGTTTTAGGAAATTTCAAAATTCTGTATGTTGTGGCACGAGTGTCACACGTTGTTGTAGGCTGAGGCATTACGGTTTCAATTAGGAATTGAATTAGTTTTATTAAAACTAATTTTAAGTTTATCTCGAATTTGATGCACGTTAATTGTGAATCCGAACATTGAAGTCCACAGTCATCATATGCAAATTATACCTCCTGCTATGAATTCTAATAGATTCGAGTGGCATTTGCTTCCCTAATGTTAACGTTTTTCACAAGCTTTAATCGTTTACGAAAAGTATGCAGAAGTAAGTTAAAAATAGTAGAATGATGGATGTTTCACCTTGTGGCCATTATCTATAAACTTATGCTTCTATCCTTATCATCTTCGAATCCCCAATATTACCACAGTTCAAACACAAATAAATAAAACCACAGTGTAGCAAATACCTTTACAGCCTTTGAAAATGTTATTAACCCCTTGCCCTACAATAACGAGTGACACTCGTGATCAGGTAAATTGGATAGGAAATTTTCCAATTTTCGAAAACCTATCAAATTGGAAATATTAATGAGACACGATAGTATTATTTCTCCAACATTAATATTACGTTAAATTATACGACATTTAAATTCTGAATTATATCGGAGTCAATCGCGAAACAAATCGTAATGCAAAGGGTTAATGGCATTAATGTAATTTTCATTAATCAAGGGCCAACTCTAACGATAAACACATCAAAGAAATTAAGAATTACGAGTAAAAAAAAAGTGCGAAAAGTTCGCGAGTCGGTGCACCCTGCAAGAAAAAGCCCAGTAGCATCAACTAAATCACAATGATTTACTTCACTGACGGACATGGTTGTTATTACCAACTGGAACGGTCGTCCCGTAAATCATTGCAATATTTCCTCCGGTAATTCAACTTCCAATTAAACCGCGTTCCTCTCGACCACTAACGAAATTGAAAACACCGAAAAAACCATCGGCAAAAGTCATCCTGAACGAATTTCCACAGTTTTCAATACCACGGTATCGAGATTCACGAGAACCATGCTTTTTTTTCACGTTTATCTACACGATGCCCCATATCGAAACCAATACAAATCGGAGAGAAACTTTCCGTGCAATCCACCAACGAAATTTTATTCCAACGGCGAAACTTTAAAACGACGCGCAAGAAAGGAGATTCCGAAGTCGAAAGGAAGAGAAACGAAGAGGGAAGGAAGACTTCTTCTCGTGTACGCGGAGTATTGCAATCTACCGGAGAGGATCTCCTCTTGAATTTAAAAACGATCGTTACTTCTCGCGAGCACAGCGGTGGACTAAAGAGAGGAACGTGGAGAGGAGAAACCGAGGGAGGAAAGAGGAAAAAGAGAGAAAGAGTTTGCGGATGGAACTAAAATGAAGAGGAGGAAAGACTTCTGGGACTCTTCTAGGGTTCACGAGGTTCAACATCGTACGATACGTCAGACTCGCGTTTCGTGAGAAAAATGATGATAATGTTTGATACGACGGGATAAAGAAGGTGTTTATACACGGAAATATGTATTCCTCTGTTAGTTGAAACTTCCTACCTGGTTAAATTTTCACTGTTATGCTTTGGTCCCGATTGAAATTCTTATGGGGCACTAATTCAAGATTCTTTTGTGAATTTTGAAAAATAGAAGTTACACATTCAGAGGTGTTTATTGTTCAAGTACTTTGGTACGTTTGAAAATTCCTAGAGTGAATTATTTTCTACTTTACTATTTTCTTTGGCTCGTATTTATTTTAGAATTATTTCGATTTTAACATTAGATCTACGGAAGCCGTCAATTTGACAGATTTCTACATTATTTATAAAGATTTCTCAAATTTACAGAGAAGCAGTACAGTAGATATTTCGTGTGCATTTTATAATACGAAAACTACTTAACGAATTATCATTTTTGCCACTTGATCCCCCTTCTCCAAAGTCCTCATGTAATATTTCGCATTTTGAAGTGTTCTCACGCCCGTAAATCTAGTGTTAAAAGAGTAAATAGAGCTATAGTTGGGGACGAAGATATTTTTGAATGTTGAAAGAGAAAGAGTTATTTGGTGATGTAAAACCACCTTCTTATCAGAAAGTTAGACTGTTAATGCTAGAACTACCGGCGTTATATCTATTATATTTCAATAAATTAAATAAATACTTTAGAATACGAGGAATCAAACGGTGGAGAAGATGATTAACTCACTGACAATGTATCCCGTGACAGTCACGGGCGAAGCGTCATGTAACAAAAGATTTATCCCGTTGCATCTACCAAAGATATCTAACAATAAGTCTATGACTAGATTCTTTACTTTCTCTGTTTTCTAAGATTATTCTAATTAAAGAATGCATAAAAAAGTATCCCATTCTATTTAAACAAACAAAGTTGACCTTCATATGTCCTTGACGCGTCCACCCACGGAGAAACTAATGACACCAGATTATGCCTCACTCGATACCATTTAAGTTTCCTACGAAACAGTTTTTGCTACCTACCACAATACCGAAATATTCAAAATGTCAAAATCGACTGGGACACTCTCTATATGCATCGGGTTAACAATTATTTCAGGTCGTTGACACATCAAATGAGACGAAAGAATATCTTCAATCGCGGATTCTCACACCTAACCTTCGACTTGTTGCGGGCAACTTCATCGTCGATTGGGCATCCCGTTTCGTTTCTGGGGATCGCTTTTCGACAGAGTGAAGCTCAAATCGGTCAGACACTAACGAAATTGGAAAGTTTAAAACGAAATCGGGCACGATGCACGACGAAAGCCGATGAAACACGTCAATAAGCAAGGAGATTGAACGAAGACGCGCATACTGTCGGATAAATCCGATAAAAAGGAATTCCGTTATTACGCTCGCTAAATCGATTTGTTTCTTTTCCATTTTCCTCTTCTTCTCTCTATCCATCTCTCTTCCATGGCGAATTGCCATTTACTTTGAAATCTGTGACACCGATGTACGACGAGCACGAAGTCGCGAAAATTATGGAGAAAAAAAGAAATGAAGAAAGAAAGTAAATCCGAGCGCGCAGCAGACCACTCGAGCAACGAGTTCCGCCTGGGGCAGCAATTTTCAGGAATACTTAATTATAGCTGTTTAAACCGCGATTTAAATAAGCCTCACCACATAACGTTTTTGTTTTTCTCATAACTTCTTTTCTATGTATAGACGCATGGCGGCTGTAAACCGCACATGTAATAATTCAACACGACGATGTAAATATACGAGGTAATGTATGAAAAGCTCCACTGTAACCTCTGTTACTCGGGAAATTGATGAACAAGCGAATTACACCGGTTTTCCCTAAACCATCCTGTTAAGCATTATGGAAATTCAGTTCCAGGCGAATAACACGATTTTACGCTGTGCATTCGATGTTTTCGACTGATTTTAACACTTTGCGGTCCTATTTCGAGCAGTACTCGACATAGATTTTTACTTGATTTTATTTTCTGACAATTTAATATCGCCTTTCCAATTTCACAATGACTTTGTAATATCACCTAATACCTATAGTTACTGGTACCATTTAAAAAAATGAACTCACTACCAAAATTAATGAAATAATTCGGACCGCGAAGGGTTAAAGTTACTTGTAAGAGATTCACTTAGTTGGGTGATTTTATTGTTAATTGTATTTTATTTTATTAACGCAACATCGAAGTGGAAAGGAATTAAATTTATAAAGAAATTAATTATACTGATAACTGTAAAGTATCCTGCTGCACATTGTGAAAACTTAGTTTAACACTAGATTTACGGCTGCTAAATCTCGTATATTTAAATATGTTAAATAAGTACTTTGAAAAGGGATGGATTAAACGACAAAAAAATGAAATTAGTTAAATAATTTGTGAGTTACAAAAATATGCGTAAAGCACCTGTCGTACTGCTTCTCTATACATTTGAAAAATATGTTTAAAAAAGTTGAGAGTTGTCAATTTGACGTAAATTGTGGTGTTAAAGCGGAAAAAATGATTTTATGCCTTGCGTTCGATGTTATTGATTGAGTTTAAAGTTACAACAAAGTGATTTACTTTGTGGGCAAATATTTAAAGGTTTCATAACGAATGGTTCACCGCTTTGCCAAGGTGCAGCCTAAATGTAAATTATCACAGTCATGTGTGTTGATACCATAATAATTTCATGTACAGGCTTCAGATACAATGATAATCAGAGACACTATAATAAAAATTTGTCCAAACTTTGAGTGTTGAAGTATTCCAGATACCGAAAAACTTGGTTAATGTACATAGTTATTTTGTCGTTAATTTCAGACTATTTTCATTCCTAGTAATGAAGAGAAACATTTTTAATTTCAAAATTTTAATTATACAACTTTCATCCTGAATATGTGTACGTTTATATAATTAATCTCCATAATATTCTATAAAGATATCATTCTGGACCTGCTTTAAAAAGGTATCAACGAAACCATAAAAAATTCAAACATCGTCCCTAAACATTTCTTCAGAGGAATTAAAGTTACAACACCAATAATTTATTATCATCGAAGATGATTCTTAAAGAACATTGGATCAAGAAAAGCATAAAACTCTGACCTTTAAAAACATTATAATGTTGCATAATATGCGTTCTTGTTGCAGATACACAATGCATAGAAAAGTGGACACCACCAGGTACAGAAACTTACAGAATGCTTTACCAATATCACATGATTTTTCTGTATGTGTAAGATAGACGTGCAACCGGTAGATCGTGTCTATCTATCCGATCTCAATAATAAAATCGGCGCATTTACATGCACCGATATTCTTCATTATACCAAACAGCGCCATTTTCGTACGGGCCATACATTATGCAACTATATTACCTGGCCCGGTTTCACCTGTCTTCCCCAGTTTTTGCCCTATTAAACTGGAACCGCGTTAATCTCGTTAATGAACGGGAATTTACGTGCGTTACACGATAAAATTCGAATAACGTTGCAACGCTAACGGCACTTGGATAAACGAGAGGATCCTCTTGAGAATGTTCAGACTTAAGCTATTACAAGTAGTTGTTGAAAAACGGAAGAAGAGAATTTTCTTTCTTTTTTGAAATTGTGGGTTAACAGTTTACAGATATCGATGCATATACATGAACAGGTGGTCCTCAACTTTCGCACATTCGACTTTTGCACAATTCGCTATTACGTACGTTTTTAAAAATTCAATTTTTTAAAGATTCTCGTCCCTATATCAAACAATGTTTGCTTCCTGTCAAGGAATCCTGTAGATCCCCGAGTCGAAAAGTCCAGCCTAAAAAGAAACTTCAAATCCTAGATTATTTTGATTTCTCACTTGCCGCTTAATTATATATACCATTTTGAACCTCAAAATTCTCAACTAGCGTGTCTACGCGCCTCAAAGTCCTGTAAATATGATTTTTAGGAGTTATATGGACTGATTAGGTAAAATTTTTATTCCAATTTAATCTGACACCCCCTAAAAATATTTCAGAAGTTCCAAGTCTGTCGACTCATATTCTAAAAATAGGGCTTTCAGGAGCAACTTGGAATTAAATTATCATTTCATTCCATATAAATTCTAAATCTCCTACACCAAATTAATTTTTAGTATATCGAGAATTTTTTTTGGACTTCCGATCATTCCACTCCAATTCCAATCGAATTCTAAAGCTCCTCATTATAGAATGCTGAGGATTATTTTGGGCTGTATGAAGCCTAAATTGCTCCTAAACTAGGTAAAAGTGGCAAAAAGTAACAAGTGTAGGGCGATTGTGGAATTAAAATTTGCATTCTTTTATATGTAACATATTTTTCCATATTCAGCCTAAATATCCTAAGTTATTTGGTAATTTAGGAGGATTTTGGGCTAAAATTTTCGACTCGGGAGGTCATCGAGTAAAGGTCATCGGAAAAATTCTTTGTTAAAAAGAAATTAAGTTCCATTTCACACTACAAAACCGAAATTACTTTCTTGCCAACCCAATATTTAAATGTAATGAATTTAACGTCGGTCGTTCTAATGTTAATAGTACAGAAATAATGAGACCGTTTCGGTATCAGCCGATATAGTCAATTTAATAGTTTCTGGAAGACCTCAAAATTTCCTATTCCATTTTCCATGCTACGAATCTCACATGTAGTTGTAAACCAAGGGGTTAATACTCGACTCATTCGCCAAATCTTGCATCCCAGCAACGAGACTTCGAATCCACTGTATTCGAAAACAGATACTTCTCTCTAAAGTGCACACCAAACATCCCTCAATCCTCGCGTGTCCCATGTAGCATCATTCAAAGCCGCGTTTCTCCAACAAACGTCCCTTTTCGTCCTTTGACCGAACTCGTGCTCATAGTCTCTCCCTTTCTAATTTCCCAATCGTATCTCAGCACGTTTGTCGCGCTATATACAACCTTCATGGGCCAACCTTCTCAGACGAGTAGAAGAGAACACGCGGGCCGCGTGTCACGACGGAAGAGCCAACGTCGTGAAAGAGCGGACTGAAGTTCATTTTCAAGTAGTTAACGACTCCCCTCCGTGTCAGAGCCCGATGAACGCCAGCAAACATCCCCCTCGCGCTTTTCCACCCTCTCTGTCCCACCGAGTCGGCCTGTTAAGACTCGATGTACGGCAAAGCGAAGACCCTCTCTCGGACCACCGGTACAAGAGGAGAGCCACGTCCTCTTGCCGGCTCCCACCCAACATCGTCTTTCTTCGCTTCTCTATCCGCCTTTTCTCCTCTCCGCCAACGAGATTTCAGATTAATTGCTTCGACGTTAGTTGCAACTTAATGAGATGGCCGCGGCCTGAGAGGCTCGAAGGGAAAGCGAACTCTTCGGTAGATGGCTTTCGGGAACCCCAAGAACCTGACTTGGGAATGGTTTTGGAATTCTTGGCAATTTTTTTTTTCTGATCGTGTTTGTAAATGGTTGGATTTATGGTAAGGTGTAATATTATTTGGTGGTTAATTCTTTAGCGTACTATTTGATTTGTCACGGAGTGCGCGATAATTTTGATTTCGTTGGTGAAATAATAATCTATCTCTAATTTTAAATGTAGTATGTGACTTAACACTAGATTTACGAGTGTTATAGGGGAGGGTGGGGCAAAGTGGGCCCCTTCAGCAAAAAATAGTCATATCTTTATTTTTTTGGGCTCCAAAATTTTAAGGGGCCCACTTTGCCCCACCCTCCCCTACCTATTTTTTTGAAGTGAGCCAATTTGAATCATACAAGAAAATTGAAATTTTTTGCAAAGAAAATAGTTCCAAATCAATTGAAATGAAAGATTTATTATTAAAAAATTAACCAGCCAATATATTACATATATTATTATACATAATCAAATTTTGAATGAGTCGAGTTGGCTCCGTAAATCTAATGTTGAGGTAACATCGAATGAAATAGAATTAATTTTATTTTATCGTGACCAACTGATATTTTTAATTTAATCAGTTTTGGAGCACTTGGAAATTGACCGTTGCATTTATCGCGTCGCAATCAGATCAATAAAAATTGATCTGTGATTCTTGATATATCGTATAATTTAACGTAATATTAATGTTAGAGAAATAATATTATCGCGTCGCAACTTATTAATATCTCCAATTTAATAGATTTTCTACAACTTGAAAATTTTCTATCTCATTTACCTCATAACGAGTAACACTCGTGACGCGATAAATGGAATACTCAATTTCGAAGTGTTCCGAAAATTACCAAATTAGAAATATCAGTGGCTCACAATGATACAACGTTAATTCTTTGCTATTCAATATTGTGTTAAGTCCTATGCTATTGTTAGTTTAATAATTTTTCCAGCACATCGAAATTAACTATTGCAATTTATCACGTCACGAGTATCACTCGTTATTGTACGGTTTAAAAAGGATTTGTAATGAAGAGAAATGTGGAAATTTGGAAATATATGATTCTGAATGAATTTAATGTCGGATTTTCGAATTTATTCTGGAGTTCTGTCGTTGACGAGGAAAGTGGAGATTCTACAAAGGGGTTGTTTGTTTGAGCATTGATTCAAACGTTCCTGCATACTTGTTGCTCATGATGGAAGCGGTACAGATTGTAAATGGAAAAGTTAATGGGTTGTGGTGATTAAGGAAGAATAAGTTTGTAATATTATACGTTATTGGATATAGGAACGCCGAAAAACGTCCAGTAACGAAGGAAGAAAACGGGGGTTGAAAAGGAACAAAGCGAATTAGCGAGGTACTGGATTTACTTAGGATTTTCGAACGGCTGCGCTTGTACTTCTTACAACGTCCCTCGATCCTTTCAGGTACAAGGGATATAATACAGACTGAATATTCAAATTTATGTCGTCTGTATTTATTGCTCCTCAAAATGTCCATCCGCCTTCCACGAAACGAACTGCCAAATGAATGGTGGCCAAATTGGTTTTTCCAAGTCAACTATTCCATTAGAATCACAAATCCTGTCGTAAAATTCTACGTATAGCGACAACTTTTTATTATTTACTATCAAAATAGCTTACAAAAAAGTGGAAAATAATTAAAAAATGCACGCTTTTACTTTTTCTTTTATGTTTATAAGTACTTTCTTTTAATAAACCCCAAATGTAGTCTCCCATCATATTTTCATTGTATTGGCCTTGATAACGTTGTTCGAAATTCATAATGTCGTTTTGTTGTTTTTAAATTTATCTAAATGAGCATGCTCGGACGTAAAAACCCCACTCTGATCTCGCGGTATTTTTGAATGTGTTAGAACTAATAAAAATTTACAAAAAATTCGAAAATGAGTGTTATTACTATAACAATCACAAAAGCAAACTTCATATAAAAAAAATGTATTTTCTTTTCCTTTTTGTACATAATTAACCGAAAAATCATAAAATAAACTTTAGGACAAATAACGAAAATTTTTTTGTAGAGTCGTGTTATTATTCCAACAATTAATTCAAAATTATTGCACATTTGGTCACAAAAGAAATGGTAAGGCAAGGGGTTAAGTATGTATAAAGCACAGCCTTGTGAGTCGATGGGCATCTGACATTCCGAGAAAGTCAAAGGGAGGAAGAGGCAGTATGGGGTAGGATCGAGAAAGGACGAGAGAAGGGCCGAAGGGAAGGGACAAGCGTGTCTCTTAAATGATTGACGGCCAGGCAGGCCGCAAGCGGTCGGAGGATGGGCCAGTGGTTCCCAAATGCTCTTAATCGTGTCGGCATTATTGAAAGGGCGAGATAACTGTTTCAATAGGAAATTCGTTGAATGTACTAAAACATTTTAGGGTATTGTTGTTAGCGAGTATTCGCATCCGTTGCGAGCAATTTTGATCAATTCGAACATTGCTATTCTCCCTTGGAATGCAATAAATAGGGTGTGCGTTTATAGAGAATGGAAGTAAGGAGGATTTTATTTGTTTCGTTTTCTTTGCACTAATTGTAAGACTTGTTTCGTGTGTTCAGAATTAATTGTTAAAATAAATACTGATCTGTGATTCTTGACATACAGTATAATTTAACGTAATATTAATGTTAGAGAAATAATATTATTGCGTCGCGTCTCAATAATATTTCGGGTTTAATAGGTTTTCTAAGAATTGAAAATTTTCTATCCCATTTATCTCGGAACGAGTGACACTCGTGACGTGATAAATGGAACAATCGATTTTGAAGTGTTTCAAAAATTACTAAATTAGAAATATCAGTGGGCCACGATGAAATAAAATTAATTCTATTCATGCTACTTTTTATAATTCATTAAATTCATGGTATTCAATGTTTCGTTAAGTTATATGGTGTATCCGAAATTAGAGATAAATTGTTGTTCCAGCAAATAATTTAGAGTTATCGCACATTCATTCACCAAAAAAATAAAAGATGAATTTCGCTTTTTTAGAGCGGGAAATATTCGAAACGAGATAGTATGTAGAAAAAGATAACGTTTGAGGATAAATACAAGTAAAAGGATTTTCTTGTCGATCTTCTATCTGAAATTGACCACAGCGCGAAAGAGAAATATAAACAAACAATATTTACAATATTACGATTAAGTGGTAGAATCACGATATCGCTTTTACCGGGAAAAAGAGCAAAAGGTACGATACGAAACAACTAAATATCGAGCCTTTGGCGATTATCATCGATTAAGACATCACTTATAAAAGGAAGCTGTGACGTTGTAAAAACTGGGGCTCCGGACTCCGAAATATTCGGCTTTAATTTGAATTCTTTCGCCATCACTTCCAAAAAATTCATCTCCAATGATATTTGTACCATCTTCGATGATCAGGAATCTTACAAAAACTATAAATCGGCGATAATACGAGCATATAGCAGTCAAAAGTAACAACATGAATATAGCAATATGATAAGGAGGTAAGGGTTCACAGTTAGTGAACCCAAGTTCCAAATGCTTTCTCCTCACCTCTGATAAATTTTTTCTGTACAATATCAATATCATAATCTACATGATACGAATCTCACCTCCATTAAGCCTCAGGCTTTTTCCGATCGAAGTAAAAAATGCAAAGGAAAAAAAAGATAACCAATCTCGCCATCTCGAAATGCAAAAAGAGTATCCCACCAACAATATAACCACACAAGAATCCAAGTCAAAAACGTAAAATTACTTCTGAGCTACCCAAAACAAGGCTTTAGCGCTCAAAACATATCCATGTCATATCCTACATGATTCGAATCACACCTCAAACACTAACCCCAAATTTTTACCAACCAATGGAATTCAAAAATGCAACGGAAAAAAAGATAACCAATCTCGCCATCTCGAAATTCAAAAAGAGTATCCCACCAACAATATAACCGTACAAGAATCCAAGTCACAATGTAAAATTACTTCTGAGCTACCCAAAAGAAGGATTTGGCGCTCAAAACATATCTATGTCATATCCTACATGATTTGAATCACACCTCAAACACTAACCCCAAACTTTTACCAAACCAATGGAATTCAAAAATGCAAAGGAAAAAAATACAACCAATTTCGCTTTTTCAAAATCCTAAAAGAGTATTCCACCAACAATATAACCATATAAGATTCCAAGTCAAAACCGTAAAACTACTTCTCTGGTTTCAAAAACAAGACGTTGGATCCCAAAACAACTATTCCAACTTCCAACCCTTCAAGGTTGGATCACCGCCCAAAAAAATCTCTCTCACATTGCAAACACGATATATCCTCCGCTAAACCAGAATCCACATAAAACCCCATATTCTTAGCGTGGCCATGTAACAATTACCGCCAGAAATATAAAAAGACCAAGTCCCACAAGCGACGAACTTTCCGGCATTGCATCGCCGTGTCTTTCGTTTCTGAGGGTCAAGGCCGACGACACGCGGAGACTTAGAATACGCATTTAGATTCTTGGCATCGAGCTGCCGTCTCTTTCTCCCTCTCGACAGAGGACGAAGAATATCCACGAGGATGGAGAGAGTGAGGTGAACACGGAACGCGAGACGGTGCCGTAGAGAGTTTCTGCTGTCGAGTGACACCCGACTTCCTGGCGCTCTTTTTTTTCCCCCCCTCTTTCCTTCCTTCCTCTTTTCCAGCGTGCCGTTTCCGCCAACGGTATCGCGAATTGAGTCACGAATTATTTACAAGCGGCCTAGTGTGTCGAATATTTTTGTTTACCCTGAGACGGCAACGGGTGAACGAGAGGCCGCGTTCGTTGGTGCTTTTTTATTATGACGACCTTTATATAACTAATGTCGGTGAGCGCTTGATGTCTACGAGTTAAGAGTATACTTTTGTGTGTTGGATATTTTGGAGTATTTGTTGTTTACTTGGTTTAGGTGTGCTGGAGGAAAAATCTGTTATAATGTACTTTTGTAAGGAGGTATAAAAATGGAGATTGAAATAGTCATTTTAACACTAAATTTACGGGCGCGAAATCTGACACTTAACCAGTTACACTTTGTTCCACAGGAGCGTGTCGATAATATTTTCTTGAAAAAAGAGAATTGGTTCTAATTAAACGCATAAGATGGAAATATAAATATTGTACTATAATGCAGTTACTTAAAACATTGTTTAATTGCTATCAGTTTCAATAATAGCCTGGTACTGTTTAGGCATGCTTTCGGATAAATTTTTCACCATTGTTTCGGGTGGAGATCGTCATATTTGGCGGATGTGACGTGTTAGCTGCTTGACAATGAACACTCGATTGTCCTTGAGATTAATCTTCATTTTTGCCCACACACTTTCCATGGGATTAGTGTCAGACAAATGAGAAAGCCAATCAAGTATCCTGATCCCATTTTCACGTTTCCACTTCGTGCACGAACAGCTTAGATTTTTCAGGCCGTTATCTTCTTGTTCTTCATTGCTAATTTTTTCAATCTCAAGTCCCACTACTAATTTAATCACAAAGCATCGAAGCCAAATGTTCAAACAATTGAATTACCCACATCTTAAACAAATGCGTTAGCTAATGACAAGATTGGGAATGACACGCTCTTGTTGAACTGACTGTAACTGTGTTCGACGTGTATATACGTCAATCCAAAGTTCGAATGTAGTAACCTTTTTAATACTGAATTGTCAATTTCTTATGGACTAAAAATGTAATTTTTCCACATTTTGCTTTCCTCTTTTCGTAAAATTTATAACAGAAACACTTGCCCTGTGTTCGACGAATATACACATCATTGCTCGATTTTAATTCCGTGTCTCACGAGCGATTAATAAAACTAAATTCTACAGTTAACTGGTTAAACATATTAAATAAGTTAGTTTAAAGAAAGAGGGACTAAACGACAAATTAGATGAATAGTTAAGTAATTTGTATACTATCAAATACCACGTCCCTATCAATCTAGAAATCGTTTCTAAAAAAGTATGAATCCGTCAATTTGACGGCTTCCGTACATCTAGTGTTAATACGTTTAATGTCACACATATGTCCCCCTTTTAACTGTTTCTATTAAAGTAAGACTTTTTCTGTTAAAATCGTATGTTTGGAGAGAAAAAATGTTAAAGGTAAAAATAAACACTAGAACTATCGGCGAATAAATCTGTTATATTTCAATATATTAAATAAGTATTTTGGAAAAAGAGAAATCAAGAAGTGGGAGATATGAGCGATTCGGTAATTTGTGTTTCATAATATCAACGTAGAATATATGCTGTGTGGCTCTCCTAGAAACTTTACGAATTTGTGGGAAATTGGTGAACCAGTCATTTTGACTTGCTTGGAAAATCGAGTGTTAGGCACTACTTTACTTTTTTAGTAGAAACATTGAAATGTTGAATGTAGCAACGAAGTTGTAAATTTTGTTTAATTGAATAGCGCCGGTCATCTGTGACCCCGTGGTATTCAACGTATTAAATTTAACCCCTTGCCTTACGCTTACTTTTGTGAGGGTATTCGCAATAATTCATAATTGAATTGAAGAATTAAAAATTGAACAATGATGCCTGCAATTTAACGCAATATTATCACAGCCAACCGCCAAATTAGATTAATCAGAGAATTTTTCAGCAACAATGCGAGCTAATGTTAGCTAATGCGAGTGTATCTATTATTTGATAGAGGAAGAGCATAATTAAATTATCTTTGTTTTCTTCTAGTGATTTTTAGTGTATTTAGAAAAATATATTGGGCAATTAGAAACTGATAAAGCCTTTAAATAATACGGACGTATATATGCGCTTGGAGAAATGATTTCATCATTACTTATCTGTGTATGCTACGCAACTAATGTTTCAATATTAAAGTATAATCTCTGCAATGTGATCACGGAAATAGGATTTATCGTTTTTACTGTAATTTTTAAATAACTGGCTAAATAGATGGTTTTATCATATATTGGAAAAGTTCTATGTAGAGTGTTAATTAGTAGCACAATTTAATATGATATCAAAAGCTCGTAAATATTGTTCTGCTGTAATTCAAGAGTATTGTTGATACAAACCGTAACATAGAAACGTCAACATTGTTTAATAATTAACGTGTAATTTTATCGTGAATTATACCTTTGTTATTTCTACATGGCAACGATTCAGACAATTAATGACTAATAGAATGAACAATTTTCATTGTTACTCATTGTTTCTTGCGTTCGATGATATTTGAAAGTACTTTCTTCATAAATTTTGCAACGTTATTTACATCTATATTGGATAAGTTTGATTTTTAACGAATTTCAAAGTGTATTTTACGTTCGTTAAAGTATTCATTGAAATTTTGTTCAATATTACATGGTGGATAATCTTCATTGTTATAGTATGTGAAACCATTGGTAGGATAAACTCGTTATAGATGTTTGGCTAACACGTAAAAGCATCGTTTCCATTACTTGAACGTGCTAATGAGAAAGTCACCTAAAAACAACTCTAGTAGAAAGCTAATCAAATAGAATATATATATGTCGTAGAAATCTTTTTCATTTACTCATGAAACTATGGATTGTTCGTTAGACTCAAGTAAGTCTCTCGAAATCGAACGATAAAACGTGAATTCGATAACTGTTCGAGTTACGACGCTGCACGACAATTACTAGGTTTAATTGCGAAAAATAACGAGCAATAATAACGGAACACTCCACTCCGAATTCGTTTAAACTTCTATATATATTTCACCAGAAAATTACAGATTTCTCTCTCACTCAGATGACTTTAATTGTTTCGTCAAATCTGCCTTTAAACACTTTTATCGCTTTACTTTTAAGATCTAAATAAGAAAAGAATTCCTCCACAAAATGATTCTTTACATTAACCCATTGAAGTCCTATGTACTCCACATAGCTTTCCACTTGATTTTCTTTTCTGACAATTAAATATTGGCTTTCCAATTTCACAATGATTTTCTAATATTATCAAAATTTCCTCAGTATACATAATTACTACTATCATTAAAACTAAATGGTAAACAATTGTGAAATTAATTTTAGATAGTTCACTATAATATTAACAAAATAATTCGGATCTCAAACGGTTAAACTACAAAGAAAGATATTTCCTTATCTTACAAACTCTTCCTTTCATTTATTCTCCTATCCATACATTGCCCACGCCAAGCAAAATGTAATTATTCGCACTGCTAATTAAAACAATGCAATATGACTGATAAACCAGATAACTGATAAACTAACAATACGAAAATTATAAGAAATCTTATACGTCTCTCGAATAACAACCAGAAAAAGAGCACAGTTCATCAAACCCACCAATTTATCATCTCCATAAATCACATCATAGTCAATCCTTTTTCTTCCGCAGCAGTGATAATTAATTTGAATCTTCATCGCGAAAAACAAAAATTCCTACAAAAACAAGCTCATATGTAATTGAAAATTACAACGTGGAGGATGTAAGTATATACATCTCCCAGGTTGTCAGCACACACACGCGACATCGCCACGAAATGCACGTAAAGGAACTTTCAGATACCAATAGATTAATAGCCGTACCGTGCGACCACAATTTGTGCAAGACGATGAATTTATATGGAACTTTACATCCGAAGGACGTCTACTGTTGAACTATACCCATTGATTAGGTAATCCCTCTTCTAGTACCTTTATCTATCAAATGGTATTACGGACTAAGTGTATGGCCGGTTAACTAAACACGGTGACCTTCCGATTTAGATAGAACGACATCGCAATAAAGAGCGTAACGTAAAGACGGTACTTCGCGTACGCCAAATGCTGTTGCAAAGTAGAACTTAAAACCATTTACTTGAAACTTCATTAACTTTTGCGATTAAACTTCTTACTGTGCTAAAATACAATATGATTTTACATAAATGCATACTCATATTCTTATTAATACGCTTTCTTTTTTTACATATAACTTGTAATTGTTCCGGTGGTTAGGGAAGTGGAGAATTCGCAAGATCGATAAAAGAGGCTATGGTAGAAATGGAAAGAAAACTTGGGGCACTGAGTGACACCTTTGGGAAATTTTTTCTATATAATATAATAATAACAATATTCTATATATTACATAACATAGTAGGATGCGTTACATAGCGATATATAACACTAGATTTACAGACGTAAAATCTGTTAGACAGCAATATATTAAATAAGGATTCTGTTAATAAAGAGATCAGGCGGCAAAGAAAATTATTAATCAAGTAATTTATATATTATAAGATACATGTCGAATATCTATCATACCGTATCTCTATAAACTTGGAAGATGTTTCTAAAAAGGTAGGAATCCGTCAATTTGATGTAAACCTAGTGGTAAAGAACTTGATTGACATTTTTTGGGCGAAGTCGTGTGTGTGAGAGAAAAAGTGTGTGTGGTACTGTGCGGCTGCGGAAATAAGAGATTTTACGTCCAAATTGATTTAACACTAAATTTACAAAGTCAATTTGGCTCATTCAAAATTTGATTACTATATCTATAATACATTGGTTAGTTAATTTTTGATTAATAAATCTTTCATTTAAATTGATTTACAAACTATTTTCTTTGCAGAAAACTTTTAATTTCTTGTATGAGTTAAATTGTCTCACTTCAGAAAAATAGCTACATAAACATCCGCAAATCTAGTGTTAATCTGTTCTATATATTAGTGTTGTATATAAATTCATCTTTATAATTAATAAAATTCCATCTTCTATATATACACATATAACCCTATTTCTATTATTTTCCTTCCCTTTAGTTTGTACTTTGAGGCTTCAACTGCTAGGGTCACTTCGCTTAAGACCAAGTGTTTTAGATGGGCTCCGAACCACTAAGGCTATCTTATATATGTATATAACACTTGGTCTGAGGCGGAATGACCATAGCAATTGAAGCCGCAAAGTACAAACGAAAGGAAAGAAAAATAATAGAAATTGGGTTACGCAGTGTAAGAAAGTAAAATCTAGGACTCACTATCACTCTATTCAAGTTCAACCCCTTGCCGTACGATTTCTTTTGTGACTGTCACCGTAATAACTCAGAATTGAATTTGTAAAATAAAAATGAACCGGTGATTCTTCATTACTTCACTATTTCATGTAATATTAGTATTATAAAAATAATTCTGTCGCATCTCACTGACATTTTCAGTTTCACAGGTTGTGCAAAATTTCTAATTTATCTCATGAGTGTCACTCGTTGTGCCGTTAAATTCCCCATTACCTATGGTCAATTTGTCCTTCACATATAATAGTCTAAGTCAGCGGTCGCGAAACTTTTTAACCTCGCGGACCAGTAAATTTTATGGAATGGCGTTATTCTACGAAGTAGCGTTTTTATAACTTTTCACGTATTGTTATGAATTGAATTATGTTTCAATGTATCTTAACCCTAGATCACTAACCTTATTTTTCGACGCTTAACACTAACCTTCGTCTCTTCGACTACGGTGTTTACAAAAGGGGTTGAACGGTATTATTTAAATAAAATTTAAACATGTTTTTTTCTATTATTAAAGATAGGTATTTATTTATTACGATAACGTTAACTAATATGGCATACTTATTACATCCGTGTCGTCGAATCGACGAAGGTTAGTGATCCAGGGTTAATAGGTTGAATGCCACCGATGTTTCCCTTATTTCGTCATTTCTACTGAAGTGAAACTTTTTTTATGAAAATCACATATTCATAAAACAGAAATTTTAAGGACACTGATTGACCGATGTTTAGCAGATCTTCATCTTCTTAACGCCAAAATTTAAATATTCAATATGTTAGAAAATTCATAAATATTGCAATCCAAACGTAACATAAAATTTCATTAAATGCAATAGCGCCAGTCACCGGTGACCCCCATGGCACTCAACCTGTTAAAACATAACTTAACACATTGCTGACCGGCCACGAGTTAACTCGTGTTTTCGTGGCCAAGCGTTGGTGACCGGTCACGAGTTAAGTCGTGTTTTCGTGGTCAAGCGTTGTTGACCGGTCACGAGTAAACACGTGATAAGCTTTTTTCCGCATCTTTATTGTTTTCACGGCGCATTGTTGGAAATCTTGTAGTGTAATTATTTGGTCTGCATACCTCGAGTTATGTCTCGTTTATAAGACCGGCCATATTTCGTTCTTATTGTTAGTTGTAAAAAAAATTTCAACGATGACCGAACGCACCAATGAAGAACTTTTTACTGAAGTATACGCAGATGCTTTATCTGATTGTCCAAGTGATTGTGAATCTTTCCGGACAACTAAGAGACCACGTCTTAGAAAAAATAGTTACTGCCAGAAAAACAAATCCGACTAGAGCGTGTAGAATATGTTCTTCGAAAGGAAAACGGAGCGAAACCCGATATATTTGCAAAACTTCTGGTGTACCATTACACGTAGGTGATTGTTATACTTTTTATCATATGAAAAAGAAATATTAAGAGTTGAATAATAAATAAAATTTATTAAAGTTTATTTATATTGTTTTAGTTCCACATCCGCTTTCAAAACAATAGCCGGGCACATGCGGTAAATTTTCAGAAAAGTTGCCGGTCAGCAATGTGTTAACGTGATGAGTAACTATATTCCACATTTTTCTGGGGACCAGCGAAATTTTCTCGCGGACCACCACTTTGGCGACCGCTGTTCTAAGTGGTTCTAAAACCACGTCTAAAACAGTAACCCCTACAAACAATAATGAGACACAGTCGAATAACAGTATCAATTGAATTCCAAAAATACAAAGAGGAAAACAAAGAAAGATAAGAGAAACGCGCAATCTCGCAACACCCCATAGAACAAATTGGCAAAGTGATGATCACCTCCGTGATAATTCCAGACACACGGAGTCGTATTGGAGGCCATGACGTAAGTCTCGTTTCCTGTTTGTCCGGATTGACCTGACCACTGTACGACTGTCGACCTGCGGTCTCTTTTTACGTCGACGTCGCTTCCGACATGTTTACAACAAACTGCACA
Source organism: Cerceris rybyensis (assembly GCA_910591515.1). Lineage (NCBI taxonomy): Eukaryota > Metazoa > Arthropoda > Insecta > Hymenoptera > Crabronidae > Cerceris > Cerceris rybyensis. Next base: position 17,994,106 of record OU342790.1, read on the forward strand.
CCGGTAGGACAGAACGATATCGGACATGCTCGGAGCAGACACGCGAGAATGGCCAAGTGTCAATGGCTCGATCAAAGGGAATTGACGTTTAATAAACGAGTTACACCGTCCAGTTGTTCTAAGCACCGACGACGAGTGCTTCGATTCAACGACAGAAACGACGCTCTCGTATGGAGAGGTGAGAACGTTCGGTGTTAAATAGTAGTTTTAACTACGGAAATTGCTTTGTTTTTCGATGTCACGTAAAACTCGAATATATCGATTCCCATTCACTGTATTCTTCGATTTTTCGAATGGTAGACTTCTATACAGGTAGACATCAAAGAGCGATTCAACGAGTGGACGGTTTGGGTCATCGACGTTGATTTAATCATTTTAATCGAACTCTATAGTTTTCGATTGATTCATAGCATTTCAGTGTTAATACGAATTTAACACGACAATTATCGGTGATTAGTTCAGTACACATGAAGATATTTAGATTAGCGTGCTAGGAGAGGAGAAACGAGAAGGGGAAGAAAATCGATTTAGTCACTTGGGTTTTGAAAGCTAAGAGAAATGGTCAGGGGAATTGCAATTTGGAAATTTTGAATTTTACCATCGTGATGTTGATTGGTTTCAACTTATATTATTATAGTTATGTTAGGTTATAGTTAATTTTTAGTTGGGTATCAAATTATCGATAATATGATATGTCAAATGATAATTTCGGAAGAATTCTTGAAAATTAACGAGATTAACATTAATTATGAGATATTAGCGTGGCAAATATAATACAAAACAAATTCAGTATGCGAGAAGGTTTGATTCGTTTCTATTGCTGATAAACGTTCTTGGAAAAAGCTCTATGAATCCCTTGACTTGTGACTGAATCCGCACTAACTCACAATTAAATGTTAAAATAACAATCTATTCCTGCCTTCTATATAACTTGTCGCAATATCAACACTAAATCTACCAAGCCCGTCGAAATGACCGGTTCCCAATTTTTTTTTTAAATTCCCTGAATTGAGAGAGGTGTCATGAAGTAAATATTCTACTTCCATCTTATAAAACGTAAATTAGTTAATTAATCATCATTTTCACCCCTTAATTCCTCATTTCTGGAACCACTCAATAGATATATCTAAATATGAGTATATATAATGTCGGTAGGTTTAGTGTTAAGAGCTTACAAATGATTTGAACGTGTCATAAATCATAGATATCTCTTTCTAATAGTTTTTGGAAAATTTCATAATTTCCTATTGCATTTATCGCGCCACTCGTTATAGTACGGCAAGGGATTAATAAGCTGTCGAAATAATTCAGCTCCACTCTGAATTCGACCAGATAATACACAGAAAAAGGTAAATTTACGAGTATATTTTGTACTGATTAAAGAACGACAATTAAATATTACTGTTGATGCTCACGTTTTATACAACCTTAACACTACCAAGCAAGTCAAAATAACTGATTCATAATTTTTTGCACAAATTTACGAAGTGTATAGGAGAGTCATAGAACATATATTCTACTTTGACCGTATAAAACACACATTGCCGAATCGATCGTCTTTTCCACATCTTAATTAATAATAAAAACTTTTATTGCAACGAAATACAGTTGACAGATACAGAGTAGACCAAATGTTTCAAACCAATAGGTTTGTGTAACATTCAAACATAACGCAGTACTTAAAGACTAACGACTAAGCTAGAAATCATTATAGAGGAAAAATTGTCCTAAAAAAACCTCAGCTGAGCACATCTTAATTGCTCTTCTTCCAAAATATTGAAATATAATAGATTTAACGCAGGTAGTTCTAACGTTAATCCACTGTTTTTACGTTTTCCGGATCACAAGGAAGAAAGACTCGGTAAATGAATGAAATGAAGGTAAGACTATATGGAAACAGAGCGAGGGGCTATCAGTTTCGTCTCGCTTCTGGATAAAGTTGCGAAAACTTCACCGATAAATTTTCTATCCCGTATACACGACCCCCAGAGTTATCGTTAATGCTGCAACGCGCTTACTATGTGTTTATGGGAAATCGATTTCACGTGTGCAAGACAAATTTGAACGACAGTTGCACGATGTACAATGCTTTCCAGGCATCTACTCTGCTATTTTCCATTGGTCTTTACACATGGACACCACGGAAGAATGATTAATGCGTACCGATTCAATAGGAACTTGTTCACCTTTTGTCTCGTTGACAATAAAGAAATTGTCGCGAATGCATCAGGAAAAATTAAAGATCCTCTAAAGGAATTGGGAAATTTTATGCTCTGTTCTAAACGTTCGCATTTTTTGTATGATAATTTGGAAAATTTTCAAGTTACTAGTGCAATAAAATTGTATTGGAATGGACTTCTGTAACATACGATTCGCACTTTTTATTCCGATCTTTCTAGATACTCTTTCTAAATACTTAGATCCATACTTATATAATGGATGAAAAAAGTACATACTCGTACGCTCAGCTTTTCTAAATGGGAATTTCTTCACGAAAAATCCGCGACTGAATTTTCGATATTAAAATTCAGATACACTTAATATTGTAGAAGAAGAGAAATGAAGAGGTAAAAGAGATGAGTAATTAACTAATTTAAGTTTTATAAGACACAAGTGGAATATTCATTTCATGGCTATCCTATCAATTTCACCCCTTGCCGTGCCATTTCTTTTGTGATTAAATGTGTTATGACTCAGAATTAATTACTAAAATAACAATCCAACCCGTTATTTCGGATACAGTAAATGACTTAATATAATATTGAATAGCGTAGAATTTATTTTATTTTATCAGAACCCACTGATATTTGTAATCAAACAATTTTTAGAGCACTTCAAAATTGACTATTCCATTTATCGCGTCACGAGTAGCACTCGTCATTGTACGGCAAGGGGTTAAATAGTTTTTAGAAAAAAAAAATTGGTACCGGTCTTTTGACCGACTTGATAAGTTTACTTTTAAAGAAGAAAGACAATGCTAAGACTTTCTTTATTCGTACAGTCAGCACAAACTGTAACAATATATTCTATCTAGAATCTTAACAAAATAAATATTTCTTTCGCTCATTAAAATTCATTCCAGGAGAATTTAATACGAATACTTATTTTCTCCATTGTATACATCTTTCATGTACTTTCATCCTTTTATGCACAATTCTTACATTTTCCATTTCCTTGTAGTAAGGAATTTGAAACTTAATGCAAGAAGTTATGATGGAACATGAGAGGAAAAAATTCATCGAGAAAAATAATGGTTCATCGGGAGTAATAGAAGTAGTTGTTGCTATAAAAGTATAAATAGTTTGCGATGTTCATATATCCTGAAAATCAAGCGAGCATCGAAGTGGTTTGATGCAAAGTGTCACCACAATGTGGGTAAAAGTGTGAAACTTGAAGTCAAACGACGTTATTAGTTCCTCACCCACTACTGCCAGCTGTCCAAACATCTGAAAAGCTGGTAAGAGTCCTATCTTATCTAATACATTGTGTAAAAATGAAAACATTCGATGCACGTACAACGAAATAGTACTCTCGCATCAATAAGTCTACGTCACCTATCGTGCCAGTTTTACCTAGATAATGAGCTATTCAGAGACGCGAACTTAATTAACTTAAACTCTTTCTATATTTGGTACCAACGACGTATACCTTCGAGACCTGTATTAAATTCTAATTGACACTTATCAACCCGAAATACAAACTTTCTATCAAATTTCCATACATCTCTTACCAGTCGACTACTACTGTCAATCTATAAATGCAACGAACTTGAACTTAAAACTGAATGACACTTAAAGTGTCCTACAGTCAACTGTGAAAGTTTCATAAATCGATAATTTGCGGTACTTTTGTTTCTTTCAAATGTGTCGTCTGTGTGCAATGAATTAATAACGATGATAATCTATTAATGAATTGAAACTTTTCACCTTCATAAATGTACGTAATTATAATACCTGATAATGAAATTGCTCCTCCGTCGTTTGAGGTGCGATATTCGATCTATGGCGGAAAAGTATTGCTTCCTTTACGTCCTGATATTCGACCGCAAAATTGTAATGTGGCTGCAGTACTTTGAAGTATTATTTACACTACATTCTAAGGTTTTATTTACAAAGATAGAGATATATTTATATATCAGATAGATAGATATATATATTTTTGTCCATGACGTTGTCAGACAAGCCATTCAGGCAAATTAACAAGTACAGAGAATCTAGTGCATGATACAGACTTGTTTCTAAAATAAGAACATAGAAATTAACTAAACAATTAAAAAAAACATTGTAACATATGACAAAAGAATATAACAATATAAAGCGAAAATAAATAAATAAAACATAACGTTAACGAAACAGAACAGTAGTTGAGAAAATATAAAAGTAAAGTAAATAAAAATAAAACAAGAAGTGAAATAAAAATGCTGTAGGAAGAAATAACAGCGAAAAGAAAGTAGTAGGTAGAAGGGAAGTGCAAAACTTAAATGCTAAGCCCAAGCACAGTAGTAGTGAGCAGATAGACAGATATGTTTACAAAGAGCAGTACTAAAAGTCTTAGATTTACGAAAAAGATTAGATACATTTATATATCACATAGATATGTTTACAAAGAACAGTACTAAGTCTTAGACGATTTCAGAAAATGATTAGATACATTTATATATCAAATAGATATATTTACAAAGAGCACTACTAAGTCTTAGACGATTTCAGAAAAAGATTAGACACATTTATATATCAGATAGATATATTTACAACGAGCACTACTAAGCCTTAGACGATTTACGAAAAAGATTAGATACCTTTATATGTCACATAGATATATTTACAAAGAACAGTACTAAGTCTTAAACGATTTCAGAAAATGATTAGATACATTTATATATCAGATAGATATATTTACAAAGAGCAGTACTAAGTTTTAGACGATTTACGAAAAAGATTAGATACATTTATATATCAGATAGATAGATATATGTACAAAGAGCAGTGCTAAGTTTTAGAAGATTTCAGAAAAAGATTAGATACATTTATATATCAGATAGATATATTTACAAAGAGCAGTGCTAAGTCTTCGATAATTAACGAAAAAGATTATATTGAATCATTATTACCGGCTCAAAGCCGCCGACGAATCTTTCGCGCGCAAAAAGAAATTTCGCGCTCTTCGCGAAAGAACGGTCCTTTTCAACGCATGAATCTAAGTACACGTGCAAGTATAATAGACGTTGAGTACCCACACGAATCATGTTTCGCGTAGGACTAATGTCGTGAGTACGTTTCACGTCCTCGTACCTGTTGGAGAACGTGACTGGTAAAAGCTGAAGAGGAAAAGAGAAAACGGGAGGGCAAAGGGAGCAGAAACGAGAGAAGGGGCGGAGAGAGAGAGAGAGGGAGAGAGCGAGGAAGAAATAAAGAACTAACGAAAGAAAAAGAGAAGTGGCCAAGCGGAGGAAGAAGAAGGCACCACTTTTTTCTTTGTGCGAAAGACGAACCGGCCGGCCAATCTTAGCGCCGTATTGCGAAATTTTGGCCAATCAACATCACGGGTCTTCCTTTCTCGACTTCACCGCGAACGTGATTTATTTATTAACGTCAACCTGATGTTAACGACATTATAAACTCCCTTTTTTAACGGATGATGGCAGATAAAGGAGTATAAATTTTACTGTACAAATCGATACACGAAATTACGAAAATGTAATAAAATATAATAGTAATAATGATATTACATATGATACAGTCGAATGGGAATTATTCGAGGCTGTTGGATGCAAATTGTTGGCAGAATTTCTTTTGGATTTGCGCTTTTTCCTCTGATTCCAATGCGATCACGGCGCACAACGGAACTTTATGCTTCAATTTAGTGAATAATATTGGGAATATTGTAACGTACAGTGATTTAAAATTATACGCGTGTTTGCAAAATTTAGGAAAATCTGATTGTGCCCTTGCAATTCGAAAATATTTATTAAGCTAAAAATACCACGGTTTTAAGTACCTCGTAAAAATTTCATTCGTTTCTGTTACAACGATATTTGTTTAAAAGGAAAACAGTAAATCCACGTATTTTTTATATTTCTTCGTGATATAACTACAGCTTAAAAAAAAGCAGTACATCTGTATTACTGGTGTGATAGTCAGTAAGTAAAATTCTATTACTGCTGGCGTAAAGTTAACATGTATTTCCAGATACAAAACTTTCAATGAAGATTCTTGTAATTGTTATTAACACTAAAACTACCAAACCAGTCAAAATGACTGGTATACAATTTTTCACAAAATTCTCCAAGTTTATATAATAGTCATGGAATAAATATTCTATGTCTATATCAATAAACATAAATCACCCAGTCGATCAAATTTTCTGCCGCTTGATACCCCATTTTTCAAAGTACTTATTTAATTTATTAAAATATGTTAGATTTGACGTCGGTAGTTCGTGCTAATAAATCTCTCAATCTTCAATGTCTCCTTTACGCAGATTTACAGTCCTTATCCCTATCACATCTTTATCTTCAACACTTCTTCTCCATTCATTACAATTTGTAATATTATCCGCGACAAATTTCACAAGTCTCTCGTCAATTTTCATTAACGAAAAAAGAACATCGTATCTAATACACCGTAGAATTTTAAAAATCGGTCGTTTCAAATTATCAAAATTTTTCTATAAAGTGATTTTTTTTAATCGTTGGCAATTCATCCTAAATGGAAGATCAGACGTCCAAGTCAAAAGCAGAATGACGATTACAACTTTATTCGTAACAGAAAACTCGCTATTACAGCTACTTGGTATTTTTATATTCTTACAACCAGTCGAGTGTTTAAAACGTTAAAAAATCAACGCGAACAAAGTCGTTTGACGTGCCGGGAAAGGAAGAAAAAAACGCCCTCCCAATTGCCGAACGAAACACAGCTCGTCTCTTGTAACTCGAACTCTGTATTCGAGATATATCGGCCACTCCGCACGCGTATATCGATGCGAACATGCATGCATGTAAGCGCGTGCCTGGAAAAAAAATGCAACAAAGTTGCAACTGCTGCTTTACGTTGAAACACGTGAAAAAAAAGCGCGCCATAATCGTAGAAAAGTTCTAACGGTACATTACAACCACCAAACCAGTTTAGTAACATTGTAACGTCAACGAAACAAAGAAGCAAGTACATATTCTCGGAACCATTCCATTTGTTTTGAGAGATTTTTTTTCGCGTCACTGGCACGCTTTTGAATTTAGGAAAATTGCGAATCAGAACGGTTAGAAAAATATTGTGCGGAGAGAACGGAGAGATATTGTGCGGAAATTATCAAAGAGAAAGGATTTTACATCGGTGGAAATATTGGGACGGATTGATTGGATTGAAAGATTTAATTCTTTTTGGCTTTAAATGCTGCGGTTATATCGTTTAATATCGACTGTTTTACATTGTTTTCTGAATCATCGAGGCTACGATACATTAAATTACAATTAAAACAAAATATTCTGATTTGAAAATCGCTAATTTCGGGTCCCAACCTCGTCATTCTTCCGCATCATAGCATCCCTTAAAATATTATCAGACAAAAATTGAAATAATAACAGTTTATCGAGTAGATAGATACAGTAATCCCCCCTATAACACGGTACTCTTATAACGCGATTTCGTGTCCCTCGTATAACACGTGTTTTCCCCCATATAACGCGAGGATTTCCCACGTTATACATATTTGTTACGAATTGTGATTCTTCAGCAGAACGATCTAGTGAATTTAAAATAAATCTTCAATACTGTCTTGTACCATATGTAATAATTCAGAAAAAACATAAAATAGAAAACGAAGAATCATTAGATAGTGAATTTTCAATTAATATAGACGAACAAGAAGATATGCTCTTAAGTAAAGAAAATAACAAAGATTCAAATTGTGAAATCTTTGAACATTTTATTAAAAAAAAATATCGGTGGAACGTTATTTCAGATAGCTCCGACAGCGAATAAAAATGTAACGTAACTATTTTTGGAATTATGTAATTTTTTTGAAATTAACTGTTTTTTAGTTACATATGTATAAGTTTTTTATTTAAAATGTTCTTAGTTTGATTTCAATAAAATGCACATATTTCGCACATATTTAGTTTTTCCTTAATATTCGATTTACTTGAATCATTTGTACATAACGCGTTATATGGGGTCATAGAGCGCGTTATACGAGAATACTCCTACAACGCGTTTTCCTATAACGCGGAACGAATCTACCGTGTTATAAAGGGGATTACTGTATATACATATTTGCTTCTGGAAGAACAATGAAAAACAGTGTAATTCTTCATACAACTTCATCCAACAACGAAATATTATAAAACACCCTCTCAACTTTATTCCATAGTGATGATCATTTAACAATAAACATTTCATTCGAACGTAAACGATTAGACGAACCAGAAAGAAACTGTCGTAAAGTACGTTAAAATAGTTGGAAAAAAGAGAAAAATATTTGAAAGAAGCTAGTTTGAACGTCAGGACAAAAATATCCGTTCGTCGAAGCGTCGGCTTTTCCACTCAAGTTACTTGTGCATGTACGCACCGAATGATTTTCGTGGCTCGTTAGTCATTCGTCATTAATCGACGGAGTAATAGCGACCCTCCTCCCATGATCCCTCATTCTCGTATTTCACAAAGGTTGTACGTAGACGGAGGTAGGCATTAAGTGCGGGTAAACATGCGTGATTCGCAAGCGAGTCCGCGAAACCTCGTCATTTCCGAGCGTTCGTTTGGCAAAGCAGCCGGAACGTCGCTCGTCTCTCTGCTCACTTCGATGTTCCGTCTGGCAAAACCGGAGACCGGTTTTTATAACCTTTGGAATAACGCTCTCGATCTTGCCTCCGGTCGAATTCCCCTCCGAGGCACGGAACCTTTTTAAATATTCCCGCGCGTTACTTTAATGTTCTAATTTCGGAAATTCCATTTTCTTATTAATCACGCAACACGATTGCTTCGATTGACGACCTATCTCAACAATGACACACATGGATTTTGTTAACGTCTAATAGAGGAATTTATGTTTCTAGAGTAATCCTTTATGGAATGAAAATACAATTTTTTTTAATTAATCGCGTAACGCGATTACTTCGACTGACGACCTATTGCAAACAATCAGACGCATGAATTTTTATAACTTCTAGTGGAGAAGTTAACAAGTAGGGGTATTACTTTGTGAAATAAAAATTCGATTTGCTAATTCATCGCGCAGCGCGATTGCTTCGATTGACGACCTATTGCAAATAAAAGGAGACGTTGATTTTGATATCTTCTAGTGGAGAAATTAACAATTAGGGGTATTACTTTATGAAATGAAAATTTGATTTTTTAATTAATCGCGCAGCGCGATTGCTTCGATTTACGACCTATTGCAAATAATTAGACACAGGGATTTTGATATTTTCTAATGGATAAATTAACAATTAGGGGTATTTCTTTATGAAATGAAAATTGGATTTTCTTATTAATCGCGCAGCACGATCGCTTCGATTTACGACCGATTGCAAATAATCGGACGCATAGATTTTGATAATTTCTAATGGAGAGATTAATATTTGTGAGGTATTTGTTTATAAAATGAAAATTCGATTTTCTACTTAATCGCGCAATACGATAGGTTCAATTAATTACCTACTTGAAATAATCAGACGCATGGCTTTTGATAATTTCTAATGGAGAAATTAATACTTGTGGGGTATTTCTTTATGAAACGAAAATTCTACGCTCTTTGCGAGAGCAATTTTGAGATTTCTTTCATGTCTTTTGGAAGTTGTAAAATCAGCTTTGGTTTTTGCGATAAGAACCAGGTCATTGTATATATTATACTTTATATATTGCATATTAATAGAAATAGAATATTAATAGAAATAAAAATATTAATAGAAAGAAATAGCTGTTTATTTAGTCGCTGTTATCTTTACTTTCATAGTCATTATAACTCTGATTTTTTCAACTAATTACAATGAGGTGAAAGCAAGGCAATAGTAGACCATTAGTTGTATTCTATTCTACAATCCAATCCTGGCAGTGAATTTAGTTTCTATTATCTATCTTTTTTTTCTATTTACTGATTTAAACAACAACTTCAGCTATATTCTACAGACATTGTATTTGCATATTCTCTCTGCTGAAAATATGTACTATCGTACTGTTTCGTGCAACTGCAAAATAAGAGAATTAACACGTTGCGTACGACACTCTGCTGTTTAAATGTCCCGCAGATTTTTAAGCGCTCCAGAGATTTGGTATATTTTATATATCCGATTGTTTTGTACTCTTTTGGAAATTCGATATATATTTCTTTCGCTAAGTATATTTCATAAGAACATTCAAAGCTACGTTACCTTAGTAAAATAGCAAAAAGTCTCGAATAGACGGTTTGCCAAATACGAGATATCTCGTTACCCGTACGCAATGTGTTAGGTAGCCAATTAATCGGCTTTTCGGGCCCAACACTTTTGAACTTTTAACTCATTAATTGGTCGCTACGGCAATTAATAAATGATTATTTTTCATTGCGGTTAACTATGTCAAGGACTCAGTGAAGAAACTTTGCAATTTTCGAAGAGATATCAGTATCAGGGAAATACTTGCATGCAAGTGACCGATCAGAAGTGGGTAGGATGTTAAAAAATACCAATCGGTAAAGTGTTAAGAAGGAGTACTAGAAAACGATTGTCTACTTTGATTTCACGGTCAGTCAAAGGAAAAAGAAGAAAAAAAAAACGTAAGTATGCGCGCTACGTAAGGCGACACAGGTTTTACGTCCTTTATTTACATCTCACGTACAATCTTAAATGTGACTATATATTTCTGAGCAACACCTGACGACTATAAAGAAAATGCTTAGTTGAAGGAGGACTAAGAATGCAGATTTACGCGCATCTCGGTCGAATAAATCAAACTTTGTGCTAACTTTCAAGCGGATTCTTTTGAAAAACTATCCTTCAACTTCGTTTAAAATATATTACCTTCCTTGTGGAATATTTCTACGTGGATTCTTTGAAGTTGGATTGAATATCGTTCGAAAATATCATACAATTTTAACTCAGGGAGAACAACAAGAGAAGTCGTACGTGCGATGTAACGACATGCGGCCTGGATTTTTTTACTAACATCAGTAGCTATGGAATATCAATATTTAAAGATATATATGTAAAAAAAAACGAAGTTTCGATATTTTCATCCGTAGAATAATAGTGAAAATGGTAATCCTAAATTGTCTTAACTCTAAGTGTGAAATGTCGTCATTTATTCGGGAAAATATCCTACGAAAATTGACTTTAATAACTACACACTCGCTAGAACACGAGAAATTCGAGTTTGCTTCTGATTTTCAGCAGAGGTGTAGAAATGAATTTATAGGCAAGAAAAAATGTGAAAATTCATCCAACGGACACAAAGTTCTTTATAAATATATTTCCGTCGTCCTGAAAATCAATGCGTTTCATCTTAAATACTCAGAGAATTCCATGAATTCCATGAAAAGTTTTATACTTCGACACCAAAATTACTTTTGACCAAACATTTTTGTTTTGCTCGATATAAAATTCGTAAATAAATCGGCAAATATAACCTCCAGACTCTAATGCACACTACGTAATATATATCGTGCAATAAAATGTTCCAAAGGCGAGAAAATTCTATATCCACTCCATCATCTTAGCTTAAAAAGTATTTGACTCACAACCTACAAATATCGCAAAATTATTCAAACTTTACAAAGTTCCTTGCTTTATACCAGTTATGTTAATTTCTGCTGTTAAGAAATCTAACAATTTCCACTACATTATATATTATTTAAAAACAACACGTCAAATAACTCTTAAACCTGCCTCACTCCAGTGAAATTAAGAATATCGTAAGATATAAAATACATATCGCGAGCAAGATTGCTGAAACTTTGATTCCTCAAGAGCCTCCACTCGGAGTAATTAAATTTGAATGGTATATTTTAAAAAATGTGGGATCATGCATCGCACAGAGGGACGACAGAGTCGATGGAAATAAACTCTGCAAATTCGTAATTTACGAGACGAACGAGACTCGTATCTCGATAAATGCGAAATATTCTAACTCTTCATTTGGCAATATCGCTTCGCTGCGATAGTAATATTATCAAGTAAAAGAGCAGAATTTTACCTACAATTTATCACGTATTACAAACTCTAACAATGGAACCGTTCGGATTATCGTGGACGGTGAGAAGGAAAAAAACATTATGTGAAATAAAACATGTTTCTGTTACATAACAGGACATAAAAAAAATACCGCGTATATCAACATGTCCATTAACTGCAATGTTTGCGCAACGCAATGTATTTTCCTTCTTTTTTACGATATGCAATTTCAAATCTTCCGCGCGAACCGTAAAAATAGATTCGAATTTCCTAACATTTTCATGTTCCTAAATTCCCATAATTTTCAATGACCAACGTTAAAATTGCAAATATTGCGATCTATCCATAGGAAATATATTTAAACGATGAAAAAAGGTTTGGAAACAATGACGGGATTGTAGGGTGGAATATCGCACGAATTGATAACGCTAGTTTCTAGAAGGGCGAATAAAAGCAAAGTTTCGATACGCGGTTAGATTTATTTTGTTGCAAGTCGCGCAATATTTCAATGACTGTCATTTATACATCGAGAGAAGACACTGTTAAGTTACGATTTTCTAAACATCAATACTACCAAGAAAATCGAAATTACCAGTTCGCAATTTCTTCTAAAAATTCCTTAACACTAAACCTACCAATGCGGTCATAATGACCGTTTCGCAATTTTTTCAAAAAACTACCTATATTGATAGGGGAACCGTGAAGTGAAAACTCTACTTCTACCATATAAAGCCTAAATTTGTTAATTAACTAATCCTTTCACTTCTTGATTTATCTTTTTTCGAAGTGCTTGTTCAATAAATTTAAATTTTAGTAGATATAACGTCGGTAGTTTTAGTGTTAAACTTGTAGGGGAGACATACTATAAAAATTTCACGTCTATCTGGTAAAACATAAATTATTTAACTGATCACCCTTTTCACTTCTTGATTCCACTGTTTCTAAAGTACTTACTAAGTATGTATAAATATAATAGATATAAAGTTTATAGTGAACACATTCTTGACCGACACTTTTAGACAGAAACCATGTCATGTACTTCTGTCTATGTATTTTTTAATAGAGCAGGGTCGACTAAACACGATCAAAGGTTTTGCAAATTTTCTATATCGTCCTATCATAAATTGTAATGAATCGTGCAAATACTATGACGAATTATATCGTCATCGCTCAACAAAGTGTTAATGTTAAGTTTGAAAACGTGGTAAGGATGTTTTGTTGACAAGATTCTTTGCAACTTCTTTACTTCGTAGATCTTTTAACACTAAATATTCCAAAGTGGACAAAATGGCTTGTCTTGAATTTTCTAACTCAGTTTCTTTTCCAATTCTCTACGTCTGTCTTGAAATCTATGAGCGATTGACTCAATCAAGTTTTCCACCCTCTTCGTGTACTTTATTCGAAAATATTTATTTGACAATTTTAAATACAGATCGAAAGGTAGATCTAGTGTTAATATGCCTAGAATAATATAACATACGCGAGAACAATAGGAGAAAATTGTACAAAATAACCCAAATGACGATTACGAAGTGAAAATCATTCTATTAAAGGAAATTAGTTGCTTGAGTAAAACGATTAACACGTTGAATGCCATGGGGGTCACCGCTGACCGGCGCTGTTGAATTCAATGAAATTTCATGACTTTAAACTTGTAATATTTACAAATTTTCTTACGGATAAAATATTTCAATATTGACATTGTAAATGTAAAGCTCTGCCGGCTACATATTTATCTCTGTCTTTAAGGTTTCTGCATAGTAAAGATGTAATTTTAATAGAAAAAGTTTTACTTCAGTAAAAATGATGTAATAAACAAAAAACTGGTGGCGCTTCAACGTGTTAACTCAAAATCTACCGACGATTAATTTCATATATTTAAAAATATCTAAGAAATCCGTCCAAAACAAGTAAATAAAGGAGAGAAAAAAACTGATCGATTCAATCGCTCACTGTCTTCAAGACAAACGTCGAGAATTGAAAAAGAAGTAACCTTAGTTTCAAAAAATCCTAGATTCAGTGTTAAATTTGAGAGCGAAATGAACCAAGTTGATTAAGATAAATAGAAAGGATATTAAGTGGCAAATATATTGTCAATATAAACCCTTGAATGGATATAGACAGTTAGAGATTAATGTAATTGTAATATTTGAAAATTAAAAAACAAAAACACCATTTACGCGGAGCGCCAACGAAATGCATGTTCAGTTGATAAAGAGGAGTTATGATGTCATTAATTTACTCTTACGATGTTAAAAGACATTATCTAAACCATGTCGATGGGGAATTTTGACATGTGCGTGTCTTTAAACGTGTTTTATGATTAAAGAAATAAACAAAGCGCGTGTATAAAGTGATATTCACTGTGAATTCTACCTCTCTTTAACATCGTAACAGAAGAAAACACTTCTGTGAGTATTATTTACTTTGTTTATACAAAATCAACTCGTTTATAAAAGAAATTTAATTGCTAACTTGATATTTGTAAATATCCTGCAATACTGCATTTCTCGTGTTACGAAAATAATTGCAGAATTATATAAGAAACTTATTAAGAGATAAGAAGTCTGTTGTCTGTAAACATAACAAGCACAAAAGCAAAATATTTATTCTCAAACTACAAACATTTAACGTCTCCTTGTTTCAACTGGCTGTAATCGTTTTAGTTCAGAAATCAATAAATAAACAAAACTTATTATTACTTCAAAAAAGAAGGAACTAAAGAATTAACATAAAGTGGCAATATTAAAAAGTGATATGCAATGAATTTAAAGTTCAACTGATTCGTTGATTCGCAAAGTGTGAAATTCTTCGTCTTCATTATTTTCGTAACACACACCATATTAATAATTTATCAGAAGTATACTAATTCGAATTACTGTAGAAGAATCTAATAAATAATTTCAATCGACCGCAATATATTACAATAGGAAGCAAGTCTTTTGTAAGATAGACTGACAAGTAGAGAACTTGCTCTGCAACATCAATACGCTGCTCCAAGTTCGACATAAAATCGCGTTATATTTTCTAAAAGGAAACACTACTCGATTCGAGATGATTTCGAAATTTCAAAACAACGCATTTCTCGGAAGCTGCTCAATTACTTCCCAACGTCCAGTCGAGCGGACCTCTGTCCTTCGCAAAATCAAAATAAAGTACGTCATTGAAGACGATAATATCTATTCAGTAACGTATAACTCGAATACGTTACAGCACCACGCAGTTTTACAAACTACGTTAGTTTCTTAAACCTATTTTATTGTAAGCGTTGTAGATTAGGATAAGCGTAAAAAATGAAATAAATAAGAAGCATAATAACCTGCGATTAAGCAGAACTCCACTGTGATGACTAGGCAGACGTGACCTGGAGACAGGTTTCGATCATCCTGGAGTACAGTCCTCCGGAAGAAAAAGTATCCGTTCACAAGCTCATCCTTCTTGTCAAATAAAGTTGCACCGAGCCGTCGGAAGTCGTTATTCCATATAAATTCTCCTTCCGGCTCAAAATTAGCACCGTATTCACTTGTTTTTTTCACTATTCACTGTAAAACGGAGTTCCTTCGAGAATCACCGAACTTCAAACAGGAATAAAACGTTGACGGAATGGTTTGTATAACTCGCGAAAGATTCACAACGTGGTAGGAAGCTTGCCGTACATCACGAACGCTGATTTATATAGGTTAGAATTCACAGCGACGAGAAAAGTAGACGTTCCTTGTTTGCTTACGGTCTTAGTATACTCATGATTTAATATCTAACGAAAGAACGAACACGAGTTACGTACGTAAGGATGTAAACATTTGTGCAAAAACGATTTTCCAATTTGTCGCGCACGTTCTTCTTAGAAATGAAGGTTAGAATTACAACTCTGTAATAAACTACATTTTCGACCAGTCTGCTGTAACACTCAACGAAGAATTATATTTTTCACGAGTCTTCTATTTGACTTGCTTCTTCGTATCGCAAGGAACGGTTGGTCATGTCGAGAAGTACAATCTCTTTCTATCACGATTCGCGAAAACCGGCACAAACACAAACCTCGTACTACCGAGGTTTCGTGTAAAACGGAACGAACGTAAACAAAGCGAGATCGAAGATACCGAAGCACGGCTGTTCGAAGAGGTCACGTAGTCGGTTAGACGCTTAGGATATATTCCCTTTAATGCGGGCGCCGGCCGGTATTAAAGTTACGTCGCACTAACCGAACGTTTCTTCTGTTACGGAAGCGTCGACACGAGATTTCACTGATCCATTCGATGATTCGCAATAATCTTGATAACACAACTAACGCTTCAACAGTATACGAACACTTCCGTGAATGTCGATGCACAGTATGTATTTACAGGACGAACACTACTCGTTTCGATAAACCGTTTAACATAACTTCTCTTTCTTCAAGTTTTCACCGGGCGATAATTAATCCTCAAGAAGTTATAGAACGACACGAAAGCCTCTTTATGAGAGTGTCATGTACGTTAAGATTTAATCACTGGATAAGCAAACTTCATTTCCGGTTATAGAGATACGCGAGACGCGGCGCATCGTAACGTGTATACCATCGAACGGCTGGATTGTAACTGCGGTTGGCGCTGCTCGACGCCGTTACCCCCACCACTTCAGCCGAGCGCGGCACGACGGAACGCCCAGGGGGAACCGAACATTCCCGAAGCCACTCCTGCAGGCACGCCTTCGTGCTTGTTCACACCTCCTTCGGGACGCGCCTCTTTTTTTCGGGATTTTACGAGAACATCTCTCGACGTGCATTAAAACGGTCGATGTCTTTCCTGCATTTTCTTTGGGAAATTCCTTTTGTGTAGAAAAAAATGAAATATTTAGGCTAATTAACGAATATGCGTGTAGAATACATGTAAAAGTTCTCTATCTGATATTTTCTTAAATAATAGATTGTAGAGTAAGAGGGTGAATCTCTTTGTAAAAAATAACGGTGGATTGTAGTTTGTTGAGATACTGATTTAACGATATGCTGCTACAGAAGTGAGTTCTGCAGACGTCCCATTTTGTTGATAATGTTAATGAGTGTGAGTATGGAATTGAAACGACTAAATGTCTATAAACGTTGATCGTTTTTGATTATAAGTAATGTGAGTGTTTGTATGGTACAATAGCCTTTTTTCCTATTTTTGAGTGTATTTGATTATTTGAACCGTCTCCGATTTCGTTTAGCTTGAATAATTAATTGATATTTTATTATCACAATGAGATATTTTTCCTCGGTTAAGAACGTTTCGTGAAATGGTTTTAAACCGATCTTTTTAAAAAGAAATTATCCATAACATATATTATACATATATTGAAGTCTGCAAAACACATATTACTAATTTTTTTATTTATAGGATATTCATGCATGAGATTACTATGCAGAAGCTCTGTAGGCTGTATAATTGCTATGCATAGGTATTAATATACTTTGATATTAACAAACGAAACCAAACTGTTTTGAAATGAAGGCAGAATGCAGAAGTAATTTCAAACTTTATGTTCGTTAAAATGCTTATTATATTACGACAAAATTATTTGTCGTACTTATTGACAATTTGTACGAAGATATATGCAAATAAATTTTAATCTGATGTTTCGAGAATTAACTATATTGAGGTTGATAGTGATAAAACTGTTACTTTGGTCGTACAAGTCTTCCTTATTAATTATAACAAAATTAATAAACGTATTGGAATTTACTTTCCTATTCTTTTTGTTGTTCTTTCAAAACATACTTCCAAGTATTTCTAAATAGAAATAAAGAAAAATCTCTCTCCAACATCTCTAATTCCAATGTAGCTTTATAGTTAATGTAAGATTCAGTATCATTATAGGAGATAATGTTAAATGTAGGTAAATATTAATGCAGAAAACATTAAATTTCGAAATTACTTCTACAGCTTCAAAATACAGATATTTCAATACTACTCCCCCAAATTCTTTCAAATTAAATATGAGGATACGTTAATGACAAAGTAGAAATTACAGAAGTTCAAAATGCATCTATCTTCATGCTTCACGCTTCCATACATCAAATCACAAAGAAGAATTGAAATAACCAAAATATCCTTCCATTAATAAAACAGCAGTCATACATGTTTATGCTGCATCAAGTCCCAACTTAACCTATCAATCGTTCTCAATTCACCTTTCTATCCATTACCGCCCTTTTTCCTCATTAGAACATAACCCCAACGTCTACGATCGCCGCGTCTCATGATAATTCAAACCTAAAACAAAAGGTGCTAAAACAGCTGGTAATTCAGTAGATACAAAGAAAACGATTACATTTACCGCGAATTTGAGGAAGAAAAAGTAAGATACGTCCGGAAGAAGAGTCATCAGATTACGTACGAATCGCGTGCCGTCACCGTCAGCATGGCGCTTTCCCTACACCCCTCTGGCGCCAAGCCTTCCTCGAACTCTGCTGGTATATATATATCGTTCGTACTGTCCCGCACGAATCTAAATCCCCTCCATCCACGGTGCACCAGAGAAGCCAGTGGTGCTGTTTCATGCGGTTTTTGCTGACAGTGATGCGGTACCACCCGGTACAACTTGCTGCTGGATCCCGCTCCGCCTACCGACACCATCGCAGTCGCACGTACTCGACCCGCGCATGCGTGACAGAGAAGTGACTATATGACGCGCGTTTGAATTACCCTCCGCCATCTTTCCACAAGCCGGAATCGGCAGTACGACTCGACTCGACTCAACTCGAAGCGACGCGACTCTTCTCTCTCCTTCCTTCTCTTTCCTTCCTAGATAGAACTGCTTCTCGCTTCGTCGCGCTTCGTCTTTTCGTGGCGACTATCGGAGCGTCTGCCGGTGACGCAGTGCACCGTGGGAAATGCGCTACCAGAGAGGGTACCAAAATGGCGAACTACCGGCACCTTGCGATCTATCGAGATCTGAAATACAATTATAATATTGATTGGAATTTATTTATACAATTAGGTCATGATAAATATTTATGGAACAATAGTATGTATGGGAATGAGATGATAGAATGAAATTTGATAGCTGTCTTAAACGAACGAATTCAGCATTTATAGTCATTTGACACTAAGGTTATGATAGTAAATGTAAATAGCATATGTAAATTTTGATATAAATAAAGATGGTAGGTTTAATGGGATTTGAGAAATTCGTTTAACTCTCATATACTCTTAGAAATTAGTTACTCGAAACATCCCAGTGAGTTTTGTATTATTAAAGATAGGTATTTATATATTACGATAACGTTAACTAATGGCATACTTATTAAATCCGCGTCGTCGAATCGACGAAGGTTAGTGATCTAGGGTTAAAGGAAAGCGAACATTATGTAGCATTTTGAAAGAGAGATTAGGTGAAATTTCAGCTGGAGGAGCGTATAACGGTAATAAATACATCTCGATTCGCAATATAGTATGTAATAGCAGGTAGAGAGAAAATTTATGTTTCCCTCGCTGCAACGTTGCTGCTCGTATTAACTTGTAATGTTCTTTCAAGAAATTCATGTTTTTATTTGTTTTAATATAGATTTCGGAGTATTCAAAACGTGGGACCAAACTCAATCGATGTGCTGATTTTTTTATGTCTAAACATGAATTTCTACTGTGGTATTCACATTTACAATTGTTAACGAAGAGATTCGCCACTTATGAAATATTATTTGCAAGATGCAGTTAAATTGAAATATAGCTATTTAGAAAAACAGATTGATAATTTTATAATTAAGCTGTGAAATTTGACGAAGTTAGTGTAGTACCAAACAAGTATTGATAAAATTGCCAATCAAATAGATTTGACAAAATATTAGAAAACAAACTGCAAAACGCTCAATTTGTTATTTAGAAAAACTATATTTCTTCGATTTGTATGAGTCAACGATTACTGAAAATCAAATTTACAGAATCTATGTTTTAATCATTTTGCACTACTGAACTATAGTTTCAGACGATTTAATAAACTTTGTTGATGCTATTGCGCACTCATTAAGCAAAACAGGAAAATAGATTAGAAGACATAGTATATTTATCTCATTTTCGATTCTACGAGAAAATGGATGGACTGTTTTCAGATTTATAGTTTTATTCTATATTTCTTTTATGATATGTTCAAATTTGCATATTGTATTCCCGTTAAGAAAAAAAATTATTATAAAAAAAGCTGATTTGAACCGGCGATTTAAAACTTGTTGGCTGACACTCTACCAACTGAGCTATTTCATTGTATCTTCGTCAATCTTTGATATTTCTTATCATAAGCGTTTTTAAAGAATTTATATCTCCTGTTTACAACTGTACTTTGAATTTTGACCCGAGAACATTTCAGTAAATATATTTCAGAGATATGATATTCAATTGTATAAATGAGGAATAAACTCCACGATTAAATCAATACTTTTTGAGCATTCCAGTGCGACGGTGAAATTTATTCTTATTACACGTTTCAAAGTATTCCACTGCAACTTTAGTA
This sequence comes from Cerceris rybyensis, assembly GCA_910591515.1. Taxonomy (NCBI): domain Eukaryota; kingdom Metazoa; phylum Arthropoda; class Insecta; order Hymenoptera; family Crabronidae; genus Cerceris; species Cerceris rybyensis. The sequence goes on from OU342790.1 coordinate 18,014,705, forward strand.
TACTGATAAATAATTCAAGGTCATACATCTATTTTATCGAGAGGTATAACCCGTATCATCTCTAATTGGCAGCAAATACATTGAGGTATTCCTTCCTATCGAACGGTACGTATGTACAATGATTCATCACATTTCTGTTATTCATATTATTATACTTAAGTATTTGTTTCCTTTTTTCTACTACTATGTACAGTTTACTTAGTCGCACAAATCGTATAACTTATAATTATAAGAAAGGAATAAAACACATACTGATACAGTATTTAAGTGAAGAACAGTTTTTCTAACCATTTTTGTACCTGTAATGTCACAAATTATTTTACAGATTTTATGATAAAAAGAAAAATGCAACGTGCTATGCTTAAATGCAATGGGGTGCAAACCCAAGTGTTTACTGAAGGTCGTTGGGTGGAAGAAGGGCTTGCAGAGAATGGCAATAAGAACGTAGTAGTTGTTATACCAGGAAATCCAGGAGTACCAGAGTTCTATGAAGGATTTATAAAATCTCTTAAATCGAGATTACCTTCTGAAGTACCTATATGGATAGTTGGACATGCGGGACATGTGCAGCCGTCCAATGATTTAGCAATTGCCATGCCTAATGATTCAATGTGGCATGAACATTATGGTTTAACGGCGCAGGCACAACACAAGGTTCTATCTTTATCAATTTCTCATGAATGATTCTTTCCTATCTGCAAACATTTTTTCTATTATGTATTTACTATATTTTAATTGCAGAAAGAGTTTATCAAAAAGTATGTCCCAGAAGATGCAAAATTATATGTCATAGGTCATTCGATAGGATGTTGGTTTACTCTGAATTTATTGAAAGATGATTCTATTTCTAAAAACATTGTCAAATGTTACATGTTGTTTCCAACCATTGAAGAAATGGCAAAAACTAGAAACGGATGGTTCTTTACTAAAGTGGTAAGTTACGATAGTATGTACCGCACCAACTAAAATAAAAGTACATAATAGTGACTAAAGGTTTACTTTATCCTAGGTTGCCCGTATTGCATGGTTACTTGTTTTCTTATCTTGGATCTTCCAATTCTTTCCTTTGGCTTTACAAATACTCTTATTACATGCATTTGGATCAATATTTGGGATTCCTGCAAAATGTGACAAAGCAGTGTTACAAATGCTAAATCCCAATGTTTTGAGAAGAATACTTAGACTAGCGAATGAAGAAATGAAGTATGTGAGAGAACGAGATGATGAATTACTTTCAAGAAATACAAATAAACTCTGGTTTTATTATGGAACTACCGATGGTTGGACACCAGTTAGGTACTACAAGAATATGAAAGCTAAGCATCCGAATATGGATGCACAACTTTGTAAACGTGGAATTCAACATTCCTTTGTTTTACACCATGATAAAGAAATGGGCCAGATTGTTGGTGATTTAATTAATGAAAATATATCTAAAACTTAGGAGCTAATGAATAATTACCAAAATATTTTACACTTTATTTAATTCTACTAAAAACGATAATCTTGTTTGTCAAAGTCGAATTTTGTAGTACTTGTATTATCATACAGCTGGCATGAATAAGAAAAACGATCTTATGTACTTTGAAAGCAAAAAAAATGGAAAAGGATCATGTGATTAACTATAATAGTGTTAAGAATTCTGCAATAATTATACATTCTAATAGTTCTTTTTTTACGTACATTCTTATCTTTATATAAAAAAATGAAGTGCATTTATTTTATGAGTAGTGAATTACATTATTTAAAACTTGATTGTTATGTTATTTCTTGTTACTTAAATATAACGAAAGAATATGTGCTTAATAATAGTACCACAATTTCTAAAATATAAGTATAACCTTCCGGAAAATTGTATGAAAATTTTTATTTTTATTTCATTATAATAAAAGTACTAATTGGAAAACCTGGAAAAAGTGTCAATCGTTTTACAGTTGAATACATTACCTTCCGGGAGTCAAGTGAAGTTTTTTCTAGCAAGTTTTTAAAAAGTTAACACTGAATGTTTAATACTTTACAATTATAAGAAATATCCATTTGAATTCAAGTTAAACGTTCGGTAATTTTCGGTAATGATCGTAAGCTGCGACACAAGCGACATCTTGTGAGTCATACCGGCGCTTAAACTACTTTGTATCCGTTGCGTCATTTGCATCATTCTGCCTTGTGGTCACTTGTGATACGATACGGTTGCTTATAAAACTCCTCTATTCAAATTGTATGGTGGTTTCATCTTATTAATTAATATATTATATTTTATCGTACAAATATTTTCGACTTTTACATATACAAACAATTGATACTTCCTACAATGTCGCGTGCCATCGCATTGTTGTTGCTTGCTTCTGTTAACGTAGGACTCGTCTACGGTGAGTATATCAGGTTTAATTTAAATATTTCTGCGTTGGAAAGTATTATTAATGTACAAATAGAAAATACATATTCATTTTCCTGTTGCTTATCCAGCCTTATTAATCTCTTATATTATTCGTGAATATTTTGTATCATATTAGATTTTTCAAATAAACGGTCAGCTACAGCAAATGAATTTTCTTGAAAAGAAGTACGTCACTGCGTCTCAAGTATTTACATAGTTTATATTTCACGCACTAACAGCCTATTGTTGTGCTTGCATCTGTGTACTATACGTACGTGACTGTTGCATATACGCTTAATATTACATATCAGCAGCTATAATGTATCGAGATTATTGTGATTTTGTAGCCACAATAGATGACTAATCGTTCTTTCGATATTTTGTCATATTATTTAAATTGATACATTCTATTGTACTATAATAATAATAATTATTATTGTCATTATATTAATTGTATTAGTACGAAGTAATGTTCTCTATCTTTTGTTGCATCTTTAGATATGTAAACGTTAAAAATAACGAATGAAAATTGTTAAAAAATGTTCAGTCAATTCAAGTCTATCATTGTTTTCAATTATAACGCAATTAATAAAGAATTGTAATTGTACGTTGTAATTTTTTATTTTTTTTATAAGGGTATCGAAATAGAAATTGTTACATTTAAATGAAACAACTTTTCTATGTAAACGGACGTAATATTTTTATTCGATAAAAATCGCAATACACGTGATTTCACGATTAATTGATTTTATTTACGGAAAGGAACGACGATAAGTTGTAAATATTTAGACCGAAAAGTAATTATATCCAGGTCAAGTATTTTATCAATAAATGGTGATTAACCTTTTTTAAACCCATTAATAGAATAGATGTTTAATATGAAACAATTTCTATGTAAACCTGTTTTTCGAATTAAGTTCTTTGAAAGTATTCAAAGAATTACAAAATGTATATTGAATTTTACAAAGTAACATACTTATTCATTTTGTTAACTACGCGAATAATATTATGGTTGCCGTTATTTCATTTAAACGAAGTATATTACGAGGTTTGTACTTCGTAATATTTTGCCCATCGGTCAATTTCAGTTTTTACTGTACGATTTTAATTGTCTGAAATACATGAAATTATTGCGAAACTTTAATTCGAAAATAAACTGATACTTTTGATTGATTTAGGAATGGATTGCAGTTTAGGGCACAGCTCAAATTATTTGGAGAAAGTCCTTAATTCGTGCCCGCAACCATTTCAGTCCGATGAAAAATCTTATTGTTGTTATTCTACGAAGGACGGAACATCACACTGTTGCAATTTTGAAGAATTTGTTGCGCAAGCTTGGTAAGACGTAATTTTCTTTCTATAACATTGTAACTTTTTGCAGCTGTAATATCAAAACTTTTCCGATTCAATCCGAACATCACGTGAAACATCGTTTATTTCAAGAATTCCTGAAATTCCCCTCTCTTATTCCGATTATAGATACTGTAGCTAGAATTGAGATAGCGAGCAATATCAAGAGCTACAGGAAGCATAATTTGTCATTTATGTAGAAAATAAACTGAAAAGAAGTAAAATTTGTTTTACAGGAATCTGTTTACATTCATCATATATATGTAAACTTTTGTATAAAATAATGCCTCGCTGTATAAATGAACAAAATTTTTTCAAATTATATTATAATATTTTTGCTAATAAATGTTTGAAGATAAATCAGATTTTCAAACAAGATTTTGTTTGATCTTGTATTTTATAATGTACTTTCATTGTAAACTAATATTTATGATAACTGAATAAAATTCACGTGGAATTTATTTTTGATATTGCAGAATGAGTTTAAAGATCACTATTCTACAAAGTAAGTTATTATGTTACAGGCTTGGAATCGGAGTTCCAATCATTATCACTGTTGGCGTAGCTATTTCACTGATAGCGTGTTGCATATCATGTTTATGCTGTAGCTGCTGCCCGTGGTATCGCAGGCGTCATCGAGGCACAGTTTATGGAAGTAAGGCTCTTTCTCTTTCATTCTTCTTCATCTTTTTTAATAAATATTTTCTATTTTCATGACATATTTATCGAATTGCTTGATATTTGAAAAGTAGTCATACTGATAAAAGATCACAATAATTTCCTTTTCATTACAAGATATCAAATTTCATTCTTTCACTTTTCATAATCATTCTATAATATTTAATCATTGTAAATACTTAACTCATACATAATTCATATATGCATATCGTTAGAAAGATATCTTATAAACAGTCAACAGACTAATTTACAGAGACAATATCAACGAATAATTTTTCATTAATCTTTTAAGTAAATAAAAAAATATTATTCTGTGTATGCATATATCTTGACACAATCTATATTCCTCATTTGCATAGATGCAATCTACAAAAGTAGAAATGCATTTAATGAAATATGATAATTATTAATAATTATTTATTTGTAAAATTGTATTTTAAAACGCGACTAATTTAGTCGTATCATTTTTTTAGGACCGACCATGGCTTGATTCAATTTCACCAGATCTTCCAATTTTCATGAAATTCCTTTTGTGAAAATTATCCTGTAACTATACAGGGTGCGACCGTATAACATGAAATACAAGCGAGTACAAGGATATTATTTGTGAGAAAATAAGAGCAAAATATGAAAATAAAATGTTTCATTTGAGGCTTTGTTTTTGAGAAAATTTAGTTTCTAAATCCGATATGTAAGCTTTAAATGAAAACATTTTATTGCCGCATTTTATTCTCATTTTTTTCGTAAGGAATCACCTCCTACCCGCATGTACATGTTATTCGACGAAACTGTGTATATCAGGATGCAAAGATTCTCATATACTTTATCTGTTTCCTATGCAACCTCGCACAAGCATTTACAATACCATTTAATTGCGAAACTTCAAATGTAGCTTTGCTTACTATTGAGTAATGTATACACGAAATATATGGAGTAAATTCTCTGTACAAGAAAATATAGTTGCGTTCCACAAATATATGAATATATTGCATAGTATATATATCATACATATTCAGAGAATTTGCTCCTCCTTAGAAGTAAGACATTAACTAATGTTACTTTACCAAATGTGGTAATATCTCGCTTTACAAGTTATTGCAAAACAAATATGCAATATAAAAATATTTTTACTCGTTGCATTTTTTGCATTAATACCTCTTTGTCTACTCACGAATTCTTTAAAAGTTCTTCTCATTTAAAAAATTTTAAGATTTAAAACAGTATTTTCGTAATACAAAGAAATGAGTATACAAAGAGTAAATAACATTCCATGACATTTTATAAACTCGTAATGATAAGCAAAAGAGTGATAATTTTATACAATTTTCGTTCTCATGGTATAAGTACTACAATGATCAAAAGGATCAGAGTAATTAGGGCATCCAAGTTATGTCTAATGATATAAAGAAACATTCGTATTATTTTGTGATGAGTTTGAAATACTTCCATCTTGTTATTGCTTACTAGAAATAAGTGGACATTGCTTAACAAATAGTTCTCAGGAAATGTTGTCCGACAATGTTAAAATGCTCTGTTTTATTTAAGCACAAATACAAACAGAAAAATAAACAAACTAGTAATACATACAGCTTCCATCTTTAGATATATTTTTATATGTATTTTTATTCGGACTCGTTATAAAAAAAAAAATCTATTTTATTAATATAGAAATTTATTACTCTTCAAATAATATAATACAAATAAGTAATTATTAATGTAAACATTAATGCATTCCTATTGTAACATTTGCGTAATAAACAATTTTATCATCTTCTAACAAAAGTAAAATTTTTTTCTCCTGTGACATGATTATATTGATTTCGTATCATAATTATTCGTTTACTGTCTCTGGAAATTTGATGTATTCAAAGGATAAACAATTTGAGATGATACTCTACATGAATATTTGTTCCAGAAGTTCATGTACCTAATGTACATGTTATTCAAACACCTGTAACTGTTCCAGCGGCACCACATAATGTATATACTACATTACCTGCAGTAGGCCCTACAAATTCAACAGGTGATTTTTCCATAAATATAAAACTGGCACATTAATGTATTCAAAATGTTTATATTAAGGATACTTGTCTAATTATTCTCATTAAATATTATGTACGAGAATAATTATACATTAAAATCTAGTTATTGCATCTACACTAACATAACTAATTGTGAGTCATATCATACACACAGACATATATATATATATATATATGTATTACTTAAATAACATGTTACGTATAACAACAATAATTTGCTGTATTTCATATATGAGGAGTATTTTTTAATTACTTTCTTAATCGCTAAAACAATTCTTGAAACTTTAATTTATATCTTTCATGTTTTTTTTTCATCTTTTGACTCAACAACTCTTTATGTATGTGTATGCGAAATTATTACTGAATTGTGTGCATATGTTTAAAAGTACTAACATATGTTAATACGTGTTAATTATTATAACGATAATTATTGTAAAACTCACCTTTTCTAGGAATGCCACAAGTACCGCCGCAATATTCAAACGAACTGTATGCGAAACAAGCACCATATAACCCAAACTATCCACAGTGATGCTGACAACGTTAATGGTATATTTACAACAAATGCTGATATAATTCTATAACAACCCGTACTGATAGCATAAGATATTACTTGAAGTCCGAACATTTTTCGCACAAATTTTTAAAAAAAGGAAATTGTTAACGACACCGCGATATCACGTTGGTTGGTATGCGTGGGATGAAGAATCCGTTAGATTTTCAAACTGGATGCTGAAGGCGAGTAATGATATTTTCGCCGATACCATGCGTTAATTGCGAGGTTGAAGAAGAATAACGGATTCCTTTGGTGCAAAAATGATCACTGTCAATGCAATTGATCCTCCCTCCTTTCCTTCCTGTTCCTCAAATCCACGGAATGTCGACAATTCTCATAGATATCCAACAAAAGAACATTCAAAACTTCATCGTAAAGACGTAATGTTCCAACAGGTCGTTAGTTCTCCCCATCGCTGTTCTCGTGTTCTTTAAACATTTTGTTGTAATAATAAAAAAAAATCCTACACGCGGCAATTACGGTGAATAAATTGCAGCGCTCGAAATGTTAGATATTTTAATATGTACGAACTTTAATATCTAATAATGTACAAGTTTCGAGAGCATTTATCAAGAATATTTAAACTGGAGGAAGGACCACGATTGTCGTTTTTTAGATAATATTTTGTATTTTAAAACTATTGAATTTTATAATAATGATCAAATAATTCTAGTACATTTAATTATCTCCATGCCAGGAGCATCTTTCGATCACGATAATCATAAGATATTGTTAATATATGTCGAAGATTCTTTATGAATTTTTTCATGCCTCTTGCCATTTATTGTAACGAAGGACAATATTGTTACGTTATTTGTTTTTATATTCAAATGAAATGGTCAAAAGAATGTCTCTACTTCTTTAGATAATCTTCAATAACAGATTAAATTTTGAAGTAAGAACGATTAGTAATCGGTCGATAGTCATATATTCAATTAAAAAGTGGAGCATAGATTTTTATTGACCATGCAGGATTAATTAGTGAGCAGAAGAAAAGTTGAGTTTCTAAAGAAATCAGTTAAAATTAGCGGAGCAATGTTAGATGGTATGTCAATTTATAACAAACTCAATTTAAGCAAAATATCACACAATGAAAAACAAAATAGTTAGAACTTAAAGATAACATGCCCGAATTAATATCAGAAATATAGTTCCTCTTTTGTTTTGGTATATGTGATCAGATAGGTCTGATTACTTCCTTGAGTACTAATTACCAAACAGTTTATAAATATTTGTATCATAATCTAGTTTATGTGTTCCCAATGTTTTATCAAATATTGCGTGTTCTTATACATTATTTTAAATGAATATACACGTGGTGCTATTACAATGTACAATATTCGAATAAAATTAAAAAAAAAAAACAGTATTATTTGATAATAAAATGTACAGTTATAAATATTCTATGTGGACAAGTATTATTGTTATTTTATTAACTACTTTTGTTCATGCATGTTAGAAGACGCTTATTAACGTGCATAGAGTATTTGGGATCAGGATTAAATGGGTAATTTGTTAACCAGGGCAGACTGATTAATATACAAATAAGAATGGAATGTACCTCGAGTTATGGGAAAATATAACATATATTTTTGAATATCTATGTTACAATATGTATAAATAGTTCACAGTTTCTCTTTTCTATTTCATATTATTATAATATCAGACCACAGCAAATGTTACAATTAAAACTACAATATGCTATTCCAATTATGGTTCTCGTGGACAATTAATTTACTAGACATTTTGTTACATGTATGACACTGCTAGTGTTAGTTGTAGAAGAGATGGCAAACAATTTTTTTTTATTATAAAATCTCGAAAATCCTAATCTAAAGATGGAATACAATTTTTCAATTAGTATAAACCTTTTTAATTCATGATCGCTTTTTAACATTGTATACCATATAAAAACCTACAAATTATTTTGATTAGTATTTTTGACATTTGCAATTAGTAACATTTCCCACAATATCTATGCAAAAAGAAGTTACAATCTACAAGTAAAATAAGTAGTTGTATTAACATTATTCTAAATTTGATTTTAAGAACTGTGAAAAGATTTATGAATAACATACAAATTAAAGATAATTGAGTTTAGCAGAAGTCATCTTCAAATAATATATAATAAATAGTATTTTTACATTTTCTTACAAAGAATATCATAAATAATAATGTTATGTTATTTTACTTTTGATATTTAAATTAAGTTACGAAGTTGATAGTTTTATTTTAATGTAAAATTCATAATGTTTCCAGTACCAGCTTGTTATTACAAATTATTCTATCCGAATTCTTATCTTGCGAAGTAATTGTTAAAATATTGCTTATCAAAGTCCTCTGTATTATAAACATGTTGTTTTCTTCTGTTTCAAACAAGGAATACAGTATTGATATCATATGTCCATTTCAAACAAATATGAATCACTCTAAGGTGATATAGTATTTTACTTTATGAGTATTAATGGTCATATTAATTACAACAATGTATCTTTTTTAAGTTACACAAGTAACCAATGAAATATATTACTAATTTATATATGTCCTTTGGATAAAACGTTATGGTTACTTGCTTATTTACAAATTTGCATTATATAAAGTTTGTCTCGTTAATTGTCTTCATTTATCTTTTCAACGTCCATCAGCTGAATGTTCTAATATTTGAAGACACAATGTCTACGACAGTATTGATGTCGAACGTTATATGTAACTACCTTATTGATTTTCATTACGAAGTTATTGACATTTGTTTTACAGTATTTACCATCGATATTTTAGTTTTAATTGTATAAGATTTATGTTTTTGCATTAGAAACAAATCCTGTACTATACTATGGGACGGTTGTTATATGATTTTACTACTGCACAAACACAATTATAGTTTATCAATCTTAAGTTTGGTATTGCAAATTTAGCTAAAGAATATATACCTTCCGTTATAATAGATATTAATAAAATTACATGTTTTGTACTATACAAAATATTAGACTCCATTACTTTTATTTTCGTTATAAATAGATTTATATCCTATTAAAATGAGATGTCTCTATGACAGTATTTATTACATCTGCATATTGTCTACACAAAAAGGAAGATAATGTCAGTCACATTTGTATAACATGTTCAAACAATGTCTTTTCATTACTACGAATATTTATATTGGGCCTAAAGGTATACTGATAGTGTTCCTCCTAAATTTTTTATAACAACATTTTACCACAGAGTTTTTTGAGAAGATTATTATATACAAGTTATCTTACAGTTTTCAAATCAATGCATTTAATATCATAACAAAACATATCCAGGATTTCTCTTTCGTTCGCATACTTCAGAAAGTTACATCTGTTAAAATCTATTTATTAAATGTGGAGCTTGACTCTAATTAAATTTCTTTTTCTTTTTTATGTTCCTCCAACAAAATTTTTAGTACCAAAGAGTAAGCTCTTAAATTCTATACTGAACACAATGAATTAATACAAAGACTGTGTAGAAAGTTAAAGAATTCTGTGAATCATTTATATTTACTTACCGATGTTAGAATTACTTACGACACAACTGAGTTTCAAGAAGACAGGATTGCTTTACGAGATTATGCATGTAGATTGCGGAGTGATATTTTCCGCGGCATTGAGATTGCTGTAACTACCTCGGAAAGTCATTTCTTCAGTATTTAAAGATAAATCGTGCGATCTTTCTTCTTCTAATGGAGTAGTTGTTGATGCATGGCTAATAGATGAATGTCTCGATCGTGATAAATTTCCACGTTGATTGCTACCGGCCGATGGGGCAGGACTAGGCGAAGGACTCTCTGGTATTTGTTCTTGTTCTTGTTGCTGTTTAGTTATTACCAGTCTATTTAGCAAAGAAACTTGTCCTTGTATACTTGACAAAAATGGTCTATACCCCAAACTGAAACAAAGTAAAATGTTTTACTTAAATTGTTAAAACCATTTTTATCTCGCACAGGAGATAAAGCATCAACATATCAATATATATACTACTATGTAATATTAATTTAGTCTTGAGACAGTAATATAAAATCATACCATTCCGAATGAGACCATCTAGTTAACGTAAAAAGGCCATCTCTTAAGTTAATCACAGAATCGAAAGTTTGCATAGGTGCATGTGCCGCTCGTATTGTTCTGGCCATAGCTGGTGCATCTCTTAAAACAGTTGCTAGTACTGCAGCCCATCCTAAACAACCGCCTTCAAGAAATAGTTGTAAAAGATATCGAAGTTGTACTTCTGCTCGACTTATAGGTGAACAGGCTGAAATTGCATGGACTTCGGTTTGCTCCACAGGGTCTGGTGAAACCCAACACACTGTACCAACGCCAGTTCCGACAATAGACTCAGCATCATCCCTCCAAATCGTGCTAGTATCACTCAGAACACTGGTAGCATCTAGAAATTATTCGATACTCTCATAAAGCTTATCTAAGCATTTATATAAACAGTCACATAATATGTTTAGTATAACAATACTAGATTATGGAATGTAAATTCTGAATGTACTACCGTGTAACATATTTGGCATTAGTTTAGCTTCAGCAGCGGGGAATTGTGTTTCTAAACTTGCGACTGGAGAAACTAACGTAGTATAAGGTGGTCTGCCACTTGGCAAACTAGTATATCCACTGTCGGGTAGGTCAACCGTAAAATTTGTATTTAATGGTTCATCTTCAGGACTTTCCAAACTGACTGATTTCATAGATCGTAATGATGTGAGGCTAGACCTTCTAAATTTCTGCAGAGTTGGAAGCGATAGTACAGGATATGCAAATGCAAAATCTTCGTGTACTGCTTTTAATGCTGCAATGTAGTCATCGATTTTGGCCGCTCTGTCACGCTCTCGACCAAACCATGTAACTAAATGAAAATCTAGTCGAGCAGCAAATCTACCTAAATCTGCAAGTCGTTTTGCTGATAACAATCGACGAGCATGACGTTGCAAAATAACATCAATAAAGAATTCTTCGGCGGAACCTTCTCTGAAAGGTCAGAAAGTATTTCATATAGTTAATACACTATTTCTAGTTATCTTTATCAGTCTTTCAACGTCGATGCTTCCAAAATGTCGATATACAGTGAAAACTTACTTGTTTTCAGCCTTTTCAACTTTCACCGTAGGTACAGATTTCTTTCTTCTCATTACCACGTTCCTTGTTTTTTCTAACATAGATGAAGGAGCTATATCTTTAGTTACAGATTCAGATTGTACTTTAGGAGTCACTGTGGTACTATAACTTCGACTTCTCGAAACTTGCATAGTTCCCAATACAAGAGATAAATCATCCTCGTGCGGTGAAAGCGGAGGCGTTTGAGGGGGACCACCTAATTTTGTTGTTCCACCCCAAGACGTTCGCGGTGATTCTACATCATTTGGATCTGCCGAAAAGATAAAGTTCGAATAATTAAAAATAGAAATTATACATAATTATTAAAACTTATATTACCAATTGCACGAAGAAAACGAACGAGATCCCTTGACAGTTCCCATCTTCCTTGTTCTAAAGCAGCATCCAATAACAAGGTGGCATGCTGTCGACTAACGGTAGATGGTTCTAAATTTTGCAAAATTATTAAGTAGCTAGCTGCAGTATCGAGCTGCTGGCGTTGTAAGCAATCTTGCAATAGTTTTTTTGGTGGTCCAGCAACTGAGAATAAGTAAGGCCAAAGAGCTATTTCAGTCTTCCTAGCACATTGTACAACTGCCCTCGCCCACACTCCAGGAAATTCTCGTATAAATTCTACCACAGATGGCAATTGTGCATCCGGGATTGGTTCTTTGCTTGTTGCTTCCTCCTCCAGTACCTCGTGAAGAAGAAGTTCCAAAGAATGTGGAAAGTATGGTAGAGCAGAGCACGAACGTGCAATTTCCCATGCATGATATCCCAAATTGCGATGAATAAGTTGTCGTAATATTTGATGAAGGTAAACCTGACTCTAAAATTAAACGAATGTATAACAGTTTCAAATCAAACGACAAAAATTTTGATAGTATTTTTTGAATGGCGTACCGTAAGCTCTAATAAACTGAATGGTAGTGAAAATGGAGAATTTGTATCTGATGTAAAAAGCACAGTGTCATTCTCAGCTCCCAATAAAATAGCATCCTCGAATAATATAGCTAATGGGTAAATACGTAGATGGAACGGCAACATTATCCGTTTGCTCATAAATGTATGTGTTTTTTCCTGATGATTTCTTGGAAATAATGGAAGCCAGACGCGCATACCATGAGCACCACAAAATAACCATAGCGCTTCTGTTAAATGAGGTTTGTCTCTTCTTGATCTCCACGGAACCCAAACATTCTCTACATAAGAAGCTAATACTGTTGGAGCACTGCATGTAAACAGCTGTAAAAAATGTGCAGACATTAGTGTATATTTGATTATTACTCTTATTTAATGTCCTATCTACGTACAACTTCTGGATTATCAGTGCAATGTTCACGTTGAACCATAAGAAGTCGGCCAGAAACATTTAGTAAAAGGCTTTCAGGATGTGGATGACTCCCGGCTGTTTCTGCCCGAATGGTTGTTAGAGTTGCACTTACGACACATGCAGGATGAATACATAATCCACTGATATCTACAGTTTGTAATCTTGTTAATTCTATACTCCCTGCATCTAAAATGGCATAGGGTATTAGATATTTTCCAATTTACTATTACGATTAGAATTCGTACGATTTCCCTATTGCTCACCATTATTGCTTTCTATCACCATATCATAAATGCTAATCTGCGCATTGGCACAGAATGTTAGAAGTCTTTCTTTTAACGTATTGAGCAATAACACTTGAGATGGCATTCTAACGGTTTTAACGTAATTATTATCTAAACGAGTATCACGAGGATACATTCTAATTTCATCTTTGTCATCTAATATCGAATAACTACTAGCTATTAAAAAACCTCGATGCCATAACAGTCCTCCAGTTACGATAAAATCTCGTTCTTGAGTTTCGTTACCAAAAAGTTTCCATTTACGGGAAGGTAAAGAATAATGAGCTAGCCCAGTCCTTCCTGCAACAGCTATACTCAGACCTTCGTTATCGATAGCAGTATACTGTAACATACAATTATCAAATTTCGCTTTCAAAAGTTTTATTAACGAAACAACGGTTTTATATAAGAATGATATATAATTTTTATTCACAAAAAAGCATTTAAGATATATTACCTACCCGTATCGGCCAGTTAGACCCACTATAAGCAGTCGGAATAGGAACTACTAGCCATTGTTTGCAACCAGCAAGTGTTTGTGATATAGTGTCATTAGGAATTTCACTTCCAATATGAAATGTTGAAGTAGTACCAGATATTCCACCACCAAGATTTAGATACAGTCTATCTTCTCCTTGCAAGTATAAATGTCCATGATGACCCTTTCACATTGAAAATACATTTTATCAACAAAACATAATATTTTATTTATTACACGAAAAATTGTTATATTACCATGCAAGGGTTGATGGTTAGAGGACTTTTTACAAAATCTAATTGTATGAGTGAACGTCTTGAATCAGCTGTTTCATTGCCATTTTCTTCGACCAAAGAAGGTCCTGGTGATTCTCTTAACATCCAAAGTTGATATCCTTCTGCAGACCATTCCTAAAATATATAACAAATAACAGCAAACGAGGAAATGACATTTCTGTAGGCAGACATTACTGAATTAACTAACCATTGTGTGAATATGTAGTGGATTGTCATGAGTTAAATCAACTCTTAATCCATAATCCCATTTTAAACTACAAAGTAATAGAGCACCAAATGTACTCCATATTGCTAAGCCACCACCTTCCCATGCCAGTGCAATAGCACAGCTATCAGGAGTCCATCTTAAACATCTTACACAACCAGGTCTTCCTGGATAATCTTTTGATGACAAACTCAAAGTGTGTGACATTTCTAAAGCTCCTGTTGTTTCATCAACATGGTAAACCACACCTTCAGAACTAATAATAAAATTCTGCTTATGCAATATTCGCAATATACTTATCAATACATATGAATATAATATAAAAATGTATTACTTCTGTCTTCCTATCGCGATCAGACGATATTTGTGATTTACAGCAGCACAAGTAGCATCATCAAGATCTCTAGCCCATATTCCTTGAACTTGCTAAAAAATAATATTTTTGTAAATTTCTGCCACATGTTTAAAAAATGATGAACATACATTGGGATCAAATTTCAATGACTGTGCTGTAAGGAATGCTGCTTTGCCAGTATTGAGTACAATAGCGAATCCACCAACTGGTGGAGAGTATTCAATGTCCGTAACATAGACATTATTTTCAGTAAGCGGTACAGCTACTGTGGATATCTGTTGATCTATACTAAATGGTATTCTTCGTAAATCAAGGGAATAATCTCGATTTACTGTACCATCCCACTTATGACGTATTACATGACTTGTTTTTGTGGCTACCATCAGTTCATCCCGAATACAAACCAACGAACTAATTCCACCATCTATCCAAGCTGATTTCTCCTACAAAGAAATCATTTTGCAATATAATTGAAAATATTTAATGCCAAATAATTTATAGCATATGTCAACATTTAATTATTGTGCTTTCAAAGCTAATATAATTCTCAAATTTTATTCTTAATTTATAATGCAGACAAGTATTAAAATTATAAATCTATATACAAGAAAATAATAAGATTATAAATTTACTTACAAAGGTTAATACTAATGATGGAATAACTTCTTTGATAAAAAGTTCTGCACTGTCTCTTTTTAAACTGGTGACTGGAGAATCTCTTTGTTCGTAAAGACCTTTTCCTTCTGGACTGCTATCTGACAGCCGATAAAATAAAAGATAGCTGTCTGATGTCTGCAAAAATTTCATATTAAAGGTTTATCCTTTCTCTAACACAATTCTGATTTTTATAAAATTTCCTTTACCGCTATAACCAGCATACTTGAATCTGGCCTCCATTGTACCAAAGTATTGTCCCCGTACTTTTTTAAAGAGTCTGCTGGTCGCCTGATAAATACAATAGGTACGCATGGCTGTAAACAAATTCATTATTCTCTTTTTATTAGACTGAATTACACAACAATTACAAAAGTCTTTCTTTTACAACCAAAACTTATAAACAACTTGTATCATGTGCATGGACAGATATAAAAGAAATAATGTTGCAAAACAACTTAAATAATGCTAAATTAATAGTTAAACATGATCTTTATTTCTTGCAGCAACATTTCATTGGAGCATGAACAGATTCTTAATATATGACATGAACAACTAAACTATTCAAAGGATTATTTTACAGTTAACAGTTGTTCAACAATAACACTGTATTTAGGACACATGCCTTGCAATACCAGATGGTGAGAGTGTCTGTCGTTATGACAGCAAAAAGTATTTTATCCCTATTACAGACAACTGCAGTTATCTCTTCTGGTTCCGTCGTATTCAGGACCCGTGGCCATCCGATAGGGAAAAACATGATTCTTTTCAGTAATTGTACACCTTCAACGTTCACATCCCCGTCATATTTTCGTTGTATACTTTGTATTCGCTCCGCTTCAACGAATTTGACAAGTAAACATTGCCTAACCTCACCATTCTAGTAGGAACTGATTTGTAAATACTATACAGGTTATTCATGTAACTGGGTAAAGCGAAGCCTTTTCAGATCCACGTAGCACGAACCACGGGATCTCGCGCGTTCAAGCTACTTTATCTAATTCGTACTTACACACACTAAGTCACGCTTTACTTTACATAGTACATATCGTTGTGTGTACGTATGATCCTTTTATACCTCCTCATGTGTGCAAATTAGTATGAATGTGCGGAAAGTGGAGGCGTATGATATGGCACGCGATCGTCCATGCATAGATACATAAATTAAATGTAACTGTACATATATGTAAAGGTCTATGTACTTTTTCTTTTACATGGAAAAAATATAGATTGTCTTTATTTAATTTGTCTTACGTCACAGGCTGAAAGTTCCTTTAATGACACTCAATTTCCACGATTTACAATCTCTTTGCAGATTTTGTTACAAGTAATTTGGTTTTAAGTGTAATTGAATTTCTGTAATTATGTTATTTAATCTTTCTATTAATTAGTAATCGATATATTATATTATTATGTTATATGAAAAAGAAGTAACGAAAGTTCTAAATTTTCAAATTAATTCATGCTTAATAACACTGGAATAATAGCTCAACTTTGAACAATGATTTTAGAGACGATTATTTATTGAATTATGATAATATGTAGTATGAAAATCTATCAATTATTATGTACAATAAATAAAAAAGGGTCGTAGGTAACACAGAAATTTTACTTTAATGAAACAAGATCTTTAAGTACATTGCCCTAAAATGAGAATATACATTTTTCGATCTTTGTTCATTCGAGTTGATTATCAGCATTTTTATGGCGGGTGGTAGGAAATCTTGGGTACACAGCGAAATTAGACCACTTTATATGGAAAAAATACATCTTGCATATCTATTCACAATGTTGCACACTTGGCACACCGAATTATAACGATAATGAAGATTATTATAAATGCATACCATATCTATCTAAACCATATAAATACAAAATGTTCTCGAGTTGCACCTGTGAAAATAATTGTTCGCAAAATAAGGAATTACCATCGACGTGAATTTTTCTACCAAAAATTCAGTTTTCATCGGATTGATATTGATCCATCGATACTTTTATATGTACAGACACATCGACGTAATAATAATTTCTTGACTGATATTATTCTATCATTATTGTTTTATCAAACATCTACTTTGACTATATAATATTACACAATACTAATTATTTCGTATTCGATTTAAATAAGTCATTTTAAAGAAATAGAACTACAATATTTAAAATACTTGTACAACAGTCATGACTGTTGTATCAACAACATATTTCTTTGTATATTCTTTATACGTAACACTTGATATGTATATTGTCATAATATCACCAAATGTTTATGTCTCTTATTGATTATTGTCTATTGAAAATATTTCATAAATATTTTTCTAATATTAATTTACTACATATCGAACGCGGATATTAACTTATAACATAGAACTATAATCTATTGATCAATAGCATTGCGAAATTTCTTGAGAATAAATTCTTGCAGAATTATTATCACAATTATAGAAACGATGCAACATCATCATTTACATGCTGCATATCAATGAAAACAAGACGAGCTTAACGTTATAGAGACTTAAATACATACATATCCGACCATCATTAGCATTCAAATCAAACTTTCCTGTAACATTAACGTTAGATGTAAAAAAATACTTCAAATTAATATTTCTTTGAATCATAAAACACAATATCTATCAATTCTTTCTCTCTCTCATTTCAATTTCAACTGTTTCAGCATACATTAAATATCTATAACGAAACAAGAATCGAAATAATATCATTATTCTTAATAACACCATAAGTACACTTCAACAAAATTAAATAGATCGAGTAAACGTTACATCTACCCGTTTCTCTCATTTTCATTTCATAATAAAACTATTTCTATTATACTTGAAGCAGGTATACCGATAAAAATCGTACGAGATCTTGCATGAAGTCGAATTAAAATTTGTTATCAAGAGGAACAATAATATCGGATTATTCAATGGACAAGAAGAAAATGAAAAAGATATTCAAAAGACTTAAAAAAAGATGAAGAAATCTAACAAGTAGGTTCCATGGGCGGTGCCATGGCATTCATCCTGGGCGGTCGGCCAAATCCGCGGGTACCATCGGGACCAGAAGGCATTCTTGTCACGTTTTCCGGAAGATGTGGTATCGCAATGCCACTGTTGCTTCTGGACCGGCAAAAACCATTCTGCTCGGAACCAGAAGAACACATAGATAATCTTCTGGTGCCCACATCGTAACCAGAATCTCGACTGCAAGCTGATAATTTTCTTAAGAACGGTCCATAATCTGCGGATCCGCGACGACTAGAAGGATAACAGGCACCATTGCATTCAGTGGCGGACCCGGAACTTGAACAACAAGAAAAACGTCGATTCTCTTGGTAATAATAGCCGGGTGGAAAGACCGGGTGACAGTAACCGGTCTCAGAACCGGAGGAACAAGCAGAGTAACGTCTTCCGAAACTTCCTGTATCCGAGCTTGAACCTGAACCGGAACAGGAAGACAAACGCCGGAGAACAAAACCATTCTCCGAGCCTGACATAGAGCAGGTTGACAATCTACGAGATAGCCATGCTTCTGGTGATGGTGGTCCTGTAATAATATTATATCAATTTTGAAAATTTATATTTTATTGACAATTTATGATCATTTTAATTTCATAGATGAGAAGAAATTAGTGAAGTTGTAAGTTGTATTGTATATGTAACTAAGATTGATGTTGATCTCGATATAACTTGTATTTAACACTAGAACGACCAAGCAAGTCAAAATGACTTATTCACAATTTTGTCCTATAATTCCCTAAGTTTATAGGAGAGTCGTAGACTAGAAATTCTAAGCTGATCTTATAAAACACAGATTTCCGAACCGATTATATTTTCCACCTCTTGATTCCCGTTTTTTCAAAGTACTTATTTAATATATTTAAATGTCATAGATTTAATGCCGGTCGTTCTAGTGTTAAGATTGATTTAGATCTCTGAATTTTACCTTGGAAGGGATGGCTCGGATAAGCGTGATACATTGGATAACCGTGAATAGATTTCTTGTGCCTAGACCTTCCATCTTCAGCTTCCGACCCGCTAGCACAACTTGAAGAATTGTAGGCTTCTTCTCTGGTCAATCTTGTCAGGGCACTTTTCTTCGTCGGTTGCTGCTTCCTCTTCTTGTCACCGGATTGTTGTAACTCGAATACCTTGGCATCACCCAAGGTCATTTGTAAGGCAATACGAGCAGACGCTGAATCCGTGAACTCGACCATGGCACATTCTTCGCTCGATGCCAATTCTGGTCTTTTAGAGATCGCTTGTCGTACCTATCGTATAGAAAGTCTTGTACTAACTCTACTACATAATACTTACAGCTGCTTTTTTATGGCTCTCAAACAATCGTTATTTATTTAATTACAACAGTGAAACGTAGAAAGTCACTGTTACCTCTGCCGGCGCTGGATGTCCAGGTCGAAGAACTCTGATCAGAGCAATTTCTCCACACGGCCTGAAAATTTCCGCGACTGATTCAACCGACAGCTTTTCTACGGGAAGTCTTGCAGCTAATATCGTTCTTGAAGGTGTCGTTTGATCAAACGGTGGTAATGCATCAATTCTACGTAATTTGGTACCCTGAGGATTCACTTGGAGTTTGCTCGATTTAGCCAAAGCTGCACCAACCACTCTCCAATCTCTGCTAAGATGTTTTACCCTTTTGAAACTTGAAATAAGTTTCAGAGACACGTATCCTTCCTTGTTTCTTTTCACGTGTTTCAATAAAAAGGCATCTTTAACAATATTCTCATCGGAGAAGTAGAATTCGACCTGAGCACATATTTTCTCGGCTAATTCGTCATTCGGTGGAACGAAATCGTTCGTCTGTTCCGTTACTTCTTCGATCGGCGTCTCCTGGATTTGATCTTCCGATTCTGCAAGAATGGTATCTTCCAATGAGTCTGCCCCGGAATCATGATCGGAATTTTTCTGTTGATTTGTAGCATTCGTAGCAAGTTTCCTCTCATTATCGGAACTTCCACTGTCTGACAGATCAGCTTCTTCCCCTTTGGAGCCCCTTCTATCGAAGGACAGACTGACGTCGCTGTCGACCGAAGAAATACTGTCTCTCGTATCAGACTTCTTCATCGGTGGTGGACAAAAGGTCATGTTACCGACCTGGTCCCTCGATTCTTGTTGTACGTCTGCCTCTTCCATCTCGGTAGGCTTTGATTGACGCAAAAAAAATAATGTGCCCGGTTCTCCAAGGCTTCTACTTGATCACTGTTCGAACATTCAAAACTCGATCAGGTACACGTGCGTCTACGTATACCTGCGATATTAATTCTGACGTAATATCGCAATACTTTACACACTTATTTTTCTATATCCTCGATGGATTTATCAACGTCATATTTCTTAATATTGAACAACAAATTACTGTCGATTTCTGTCTGATTTATATAATTAACAGTCAATCGAAGATAAGTCAGAAGAACGACATCTTGATGTCTCGAAAGCTTCGATAAGTTATAGTTCCACAAAGTAGAAAGGAAGAGTTTAATTATTCTTCAGTCAGTAACGTTTCCTTCCCTCTTGGCACTTATTCGACACGTTTTCTCGATGCTGCCACCAAATCAAATCTGCGGAAAGAAGCCGGAGGGACTATTAAACGAACCGATACCACACTGTCGTTCCTTGGAGAGGGAAAACGCGGAGGTTGAAGAATCCTAGAGGAGGGGGATATTCGCGGAGGGTGAAGGTAATTGCAGAAGAGGGAAAAGACGAGACTAAAAGAGCCGATCTTCCCGCTCTCGTTGGGAACGCGTGCTCATTTACCTCGGAGGGGGAGGAAAGTGGGGGACTTGCGCGATCCGTGACAGTTCGGGGAAGAGTGGCCTTCCCGAAGGCGCGTCCACCTCTTTAAATACTTTCACCCGCGGGTTGCGCATGCGTGATCACTTCTTTCGTGACAAACCTACCCTGAGGTCGTGACCTTCCTAAATGCCGGTCAAGAATCAGACACCGGGAAGATAGGGACTGTTTGAAGGGCACTCGGGAAGATCCTTGGGAAAGTAAAAGTGCAGACGCGAGAAGGGATGAAGGGTAACGACCAAAAGCAGATCTATCCCCTTGCCTTGATGTCGGATCAATTATAGACTGATCCGTAAATCCTAACGAAATTAAACCCCATCACTTTTTACCAGTACAAGAATCCTTGGCGCGTAGCTAATTTCGAACCACAAGAAGTCTTCGAAGTTTTCGACAATATTAACGAGCAGAGCTTCAAATTAGTCTGAGATTTTATTACACGAAGAAAAAAATAGACTATGGTTTTTCGTTCAAGGCTGTACTGCTTCGTATAGTAAGAAAACGTTGAGCGTGTAAAAAAATCATTGTCTTCTCAAGGCCGTTAATATATGGTTATGTGTAATCATCACGATACATACATTCATTTTATCTTTGAAACTGTCCCTATTCTACTATATCAATCGTAGAATACACCACGGGAAAGTACTGGTATTCGTAATCAACCACGATTTAATATCTTTTAAATAGTAGCAAGGATCGATGACCAAAAAGGCATTCAACTTAGCAGTCGTCAAGAAGAATGTAAGATAACGATACACTAACGAATTTTTCAACTAATAATATTTCAAAGTGGATACCATTGACGTGAACAAGAAGTATCACGGGAAAAAGAAAACGTAAAAGTTGAAGACCGATGCGAACGCGTTGGCTGCTCAGACTTAGTCTGCATCTTTCACGGAAGCTGGGATGGCAAGACGATGGCTACAGGAAGGAAGGATTTCTTTATGGTGGTGGTGAACCTCGGTAACCTCGAAGAGGCCCGCCGGGCTTATTCACAAACGCTTCGCATTGCATCCGGACGCTGCCAGCATAATAAGATATGGGTCAAGTGCGGCAGGTACCGTGTATGGCCATACCTGTGGCGGGGAAGGACGAATATCTACGTAGGTTATCGTCGTCGAATTGAAAGGGTTCCTTCTTTGTCTTCGTCTTTTTTTTTCGTCTCCTCGTCTATTTCGTGTGCCACCTGTTTGATACAACTTAATCGCCGGTGAAACTAATTCTCCCGCGTGAGAACGATGTTTCCCTGCGTACCTCTAAAGCTTATTAACTACAGGTTGATATATTGTCGTCTATTAATCATTCGATAATGATTTAGTTAATATGATTATTCGTTTTTTTCTAATTATTTCGTAATATCGCCGATGATGATTCGTCGAAGATATTAACGAGCCCTATGCCCATTATTAATATTAATAAGATAAAAGGGAGAGTATATTTTCTTCTGTTCTTTTGACTGTGTTATGATATATGTTGTCTATTAGTCATTCGATGATGGTTTAGTTAATATGATTATTCGTTTTTTTCTAATTATTTCGTAATATCGCCGATGATGATGATTCGTCGAAGATATTAACGAGCCCTATGCTCATTATCAATGTTAATAAGATAAAAGGGAGAGTGTATTTTCTTCTGTTCTTTTGACTGTGTTATGATATATGTCGTCTATTAGTCATTCGATGATGATTTAGTTAATATGATTATTCGTTTTTTTCTAATTATTTCGTAATATCGCCGATGATGATTCGTCGAAGATATTAACGAGCCCTATGCTCATTATCAATGTTAATAAGATAAAAGGGAGAGTGTATTTTCTTCTGTTCTTTTGACTGTGTTATGATATATGTCGTCTATTAGTCATTCGATGATGGTTTAGTTAATATGATTATTCGTTTTTTTCTAATTATTTCGTAATATCGCCGATAATGATGATTCATCGAAGACATTATTGAGTGAAGCTCTATAATCATAAGCAATGTTAATAAATAGACTCCGGATGTTTATGCATTTATGACAAAATGAATACGGCTAAAATACACAAAACGAACATAATATAAAAATATATCCCAAATATCCAAAGTATGGTATTCGTTGTAACATTTATCGAGTGCAACAAATCCCTAAATAGGTTCTCTTGTCTTAACTGCATTTGTTGAATTTGAAATTTGCATAAACATCCGGAGTCTATTAATAAGATAAAAGGAAAAGTCTATTTCTTTCTGTGTTTTTGAATGTGTTATGAATTCTATTAAGAATCTTATCATGAGCATTTTTTTTTATCGTACTTGACATCTTCAATTGAATTAAGAGCTGTTGAAATCTGTAATGTTTAACATCGTATCATCCTGTTGCCAGGAACGGTGAAAGACGGAAAGGGATCGATAGTATCGTAGAAAAATCAGCTTAACATTTACGTAAAAGTATTTGAGACACTGTATCTCTTTTAGGTATGGCTTCGTAAATTGCGTAACTACTTGCTCCGAACCTTCCAGGCTGTAGATTATTCGAGCTGTGTCATTTCTTCGATAATGTCATTATCTCGTTAAAGTATCAATAATGTAAATACTTCATTATTGATCGGAAAAGTTTCCACAAATGTATTTGTGAGTGCACTATAATTGTTACAGTTTCCATTATTTTTTATACATTGTTCATTTTATCATATACACAAATTAAGCGGTTCACTATCAAATGTGTTTTATATACTTTATTTTTAGAAACAGCTAAATGTTATAATTTCTCTCGAAAGCTTGCCATTCGAATGACTGTATTTAGTAGTCTTTGGATGTTTTCAATGTTCAACTACCCCGCGGCGATATTTCAAAAGGCAGCCACTTAAAAGGCTAGCGGTATAGACAGATTGTAGAGCCTCGTTGAAAATAATATCTGTAGCGATAAAATATACATAATTATAACGCAAATGGCACATCAAATTTGTTATAAAATACACAAACCTATTCGGTAAAATCCTATAAATATTTCTACTTATCATAAAACAAATCTAGTTTCAGTAAGTAGTATCCATTATAATTAATACATGCACATTAAAGAATTATAATACTAATTGTAAAATACTTTTTAAGAGTACTTTCGAAAATATTCTAAATTATAATGGAACATTTCGCATATCAAAGATTTGCAAGAAGCATTGAAAGTACGATACATCAGAACCTTATATGTTTAAATGTAAGAGGGCAAATATTAAGACTGCCAGTCGGTCTTGGAATAAAGCCTATGGTATTGTACGCGTTACTGTCGATTGATAGATGAAGGTAAAAGAATGTCTCTTGCTTCTTTCAACCGATCGTAGCTGGAGGTAGACGGCCTGCGGCATTCGCCAAACGTTCTATTGCCTGAAGCAGTCATTGGCAATGAGTGCTATGAATAAAGATACCGATTTGCTTTCATTACATGTATCATTAAAAGAATTTAGATAAGGAACGTAGAATCGTGCCACTCGTTAGTTGCTTCGAATGTAATAGTGTTCCGTATCAGAAATTTATTAATAAAATGACGATAGTTCTATGAAAATAACGAGAGAGAAGAGAACAAAAGGTAGAGGGAGGGAGAGAGAGACAGTGAAGAATATAATATTGAAAGTCAAATGTTTTACACTTAAAAGTATTATAATAATTTTAACACTTAAAAACCAAGACTGAAAAGTTGCTATGGAAGGAACAATTATTAGTAGACTGCGGATGTTCATGCAAATTTTGAGTTTCACAAATGCAGGTGAGACAGGAAAACCTATCTAGGGATTTGTTGCACTCATTAAATATTACAACAAATACCATACTTTCGATATTTTAGATAAATTTTTATATTATGTCCTTTTTGTATATTTTAGCCGTATTTAATTTGTCATAAATGCATAAAAATCCGCAGTCTGATTATTAGATTTGAATGAAAGAATAAAAGCGTGTAAAATGTTAGCTTGTGATCGTAAAACTGTCATAATTATTGATAAATAAGACGTTATGATTATCATGTACAATTACGTACAGAGTTAGATGGAAACCAGGACACAAGCATTTAGAATCATAATTCTACCGTCGTTTCTAGGAAGGATCTTACAATTAGATGTGAGTGATCTTTTCTTTCCTGCATATGTCCTTGCTAATCTACTCCTGATGATTTTAAATGACAATTCAACAAGGTCTATGCTCGTTGACGAATTCACGAGCTGAATTTCTGAAGAAAATAACGTGGAATGACCTCGCACTTCACTGTTACAAGACATTTGTTGCTTGACCTCTACTGATACTTTTTAATTCAACACGATCACATCCGTAAGTTGTTTACATCCGTCAATCGTAAAACAATTAAGTTGCTCATCATGAACAAAAAAAAGGAATCCCCATCGAACGATTAGAACATTTATTAATTATGCTCTATCAAACATTCCAGGTATCCCTAGTTAGGGTATTACTTATAAAACCGTGTAAGAATTACGAAAATTCATAATATTTTGCCAATGTTGAATGAAATTACATTTGAATAGTTCCATTATTACTTCCTATCTCTTAAACGTCATCATTTGCAAATAGGATTATCCGATCTACGGAAGCCCAGTTTCAGGAAAAGGATCAGACCATACATATTCTGATGGATCTGTTACATCATGAAAAGAAGACTCTTGAAGATTATGTTAAATAGAACCGAAGTACAGGATGCCGATTACTCGCCCGATATTCGCGACAATTCCAAAGCAGAGGGCGGCAATTCCCTGAGGCAGTTCTCGATGTTCCAAGACGTCGTCTTGTTCTGCTTGCTGGAGACAGGAGTCAGAGCTCGAACTGGGTCAGGGCAGCGCGCCAAATGGTTTGATCAATTTTATTTTAAATTTACCAAGTCCACTTCGACTCCATGGACACGCGTGATCGGCTTCAGATTTTCAGAATGTGCATATCGATTGTAATGGCACTTAATTCCTATATCGCGAAAATCCAGTGAAAATTCCAAGGTGTTTGATAATCTTCCTTTTAAAACGACGGACGATATTTGAAATGATAGTATCAGGTAATTTTTTGCATTTCTCTAGTCTATGTTGTGTGTGATGTTTGAAGATCTATCGCAATTAAAAGTTTGGAAATGAAACACGACTGAAGCGAAACGCAAGATTAGTAAGATCACATGAGATTGAATATTTATCGTTTTATATCAAAGTAGCAGTAGATTAAGTTTAAACTGATGTGTTGCAGTATAAGTTTACATACCAATATAGATACCAAAATGGAAGAAACGATGTGACATAAGTGCATACGTTAAATGCAATTAAAAAGTTTCATTAACCGGAAACCGTATAGATTTCAAGAGATGTGTATTTTCACATTTCCACGTGGTTATACTTGTTTGCGCAATAATAACAAATGTTATGACTATAAGGTGATATTATGTTAACCGAATTGTATTATTTCTTTAATGAAATCCAAGATGACAATGTATTCTTTCAATGTCACGTTAACCCAATTCGTAGAAGGAAGTCATGTAATGTATAGCACCTGCGTTGTCGTACCTTCCCGTCGTCCTTCCTTTGCAATCGGAGAGGCATTGAAATTTCCGAATAAATCTTCGATATAATCGAATCCTGAATTTCTCTTCCATCGTTTTATCAATTAAATTGCATTTTCTTTTGAACATTCTTCTCGTGAGTGACCTATCAAGCATTGCTTATCGTACCTTATCGTCTGTTAAGTAGGGTGAATACATTGTGATATTCCTTGAGCATTTGATAGCGTGAGAACCACTGGAACTCTGTGAGTCAGGCAGAGTGAGGCCCAAGCATAAGGCCCTGGGGTGATTCGCCTGGGTGGCCATGACCATATTACAGGCCAGAGGCCCCCAATACCAGGCGGTAAGCTTAGTTCCAGTAACAATTGACAAGACCATTGCTGGCAGTTTACTTCTCATGTTTACGGTAATCAACTCGAGTTCGTAAACTAGATTTGTCTGCGTGACCTTATCTATATTACGTTTTACCCTTACGTCGTATTTTTAGACATTTATCGTCAATCTCTTATAAATTCAATTCAATCTTTTATGTAGGATGTCTGTTTTGTAACAGGAAGGGTTAATGAGGGTTTGATATGTTAGAGGAGTTGTATGCATTACTGATATATAATAAAACTGCATATACAAGTTGTGAAACATAATGTTTTATATTAATATAACTGTTATTGTTAAACAAATATCGACGTGAAAGGAATCACCAGGAATGATTTTCAAGGGAGAAAATTAATTATTTTAGTGTATGTACATATAATAATAAAAAATACCTAAGTATTATTTTGCAAGGCATACAAGAATTAAAAAGTTATTGATCTTGTAAAATAAATGCAGTGAGCATTAAGTATTCCGTACATGACATTTTATTTACACGTTCAAATT
Organism: Cerceris rybyensis; assembly: GCA_910591515.1. Taxonomy (NCBI): domain Eukaryota; kingdom Metazoa; phylum Arthropoda; class Insecta; order Hymenoptera; family Crabronidae; genus Cerceris; species Cerceris rybyensis. The sequence continues at coordinate 18,042,630 of OU342790.1, forward strand.
CATAGGATTCATTTCCACCAGGGGTAGTCAATCTTTTTATATTTACAGCCCCCGTTTGTAACTTTGTTGGCTGTAAAAGTTTCTTACCGTCCACCGATTCCACTGTAACTTAATTTAGCGTAGTTGCAAAGTATTCGTAATTTTTGAGTGGAGGTTCGGTACAAATATATAATTAAACTTATCTTTCCTTCTAAAGGAGAAACAAATTCAACTCGCCTAATGGCCGTTGGCAAAAAAAAAGGAAAGTAGTGTCAGTATCGGCCACCATTAAAGATTGAATCGTCCACTTTTGGGTGATAGGGATCAGGTTGACTACTCCTGATTTACATCATAGAAAATTATATAAATTTTAAGCTTTAATTTTTGTTAATTGTTGACATACTTCACTATTAACGATATTGCGGGCAATGTTGTTTTATTATGGACCTTGATATATCTGCATGACCTGAACCGAAAGAAGAATTTATTTTTGCGTGATAATAATGTAACTAATTAAGGAGTTGTGTATAATAAGAATTAAAAAATAAATTACCTAATTGCAGTTCTATATACAAAGCTAACATTATTACGTGTATAGGAACATCGCAGTCTGGACCTTTTGACATCCATACCTGAAATAAATATAAAAATGTGTCATATGTAAAAAAGTGAAAATAGAAGTATTAAGTGTATAAAATACCTGTTTTAAAGTTTCTCCAGATTTATCAAGTTCACCACGAATTGCATATGCCACAGCTAAATTATAACGGAGTACCGCGATACCTGTTGGGACAGTCGTTGGGTACCATGCTGCAAAATATACCAATAATGTTATCTTTTATCACTGATTAAATTAAAAATCAAACATTATATGATAAAACGAAAGAAAAGTTCAATGCTTAAATAGCATATCGTACTTTTTATAGGTTTTGAAATTACTTCTTCAGTTTTTTCTTTATCTTTATCCTGAGTTTCAGGAATGGGCACAAAGGTATTCAAATCTTGAAGATTTTCCGGTTTCAGATATTCAATTGCTTCATTAATCTTATCCATAAATATTAAACTTTCTGCTGCATAAAGATTTCCCAACATTTTATATGCACCAGGTAGTTTATTGATACTTAACAATGCTTTAGCATGTTCAAGCGCGATGACATAATCGCCCAGACATAAAGATACGTACGCACTTGTAGCCAAGACACTAATTTTTAAGTTTAATGCCTCAACGGCTTTTGTTTGCGATACTAAAGTTGAATGTTGCGTACCTAAAAAGTTTCATATTGAGTCTTCTTAAATCACTTACATTTACAGTAGAATCATTATTCTGAAAAATATTTCATTATGTTACTAAGTTTCACTACCTATGTTATGACCGGGTGTTAAAGACAAAGGTACTGTTTGAGGATTCGTAATAGTAGTCATTGGCACGTTAACTTCATTGTTACTTGGCAATAAAAATAACGCATTCTTTAAACAAAGCAATGCGAACTCCAAAGTTGGCTGTGGTATGGCATAAGACAAACCCTCGGAATGATACTTTGTGTCTTTGGAAAGTGATGATGTTAAAATAATTTTTCTATAAATTCCAGAGCCAATAACTTTTTGCACTAAATCTTTTCGTCTTTTTGGGATATTGAAGTCAACTTCATTTGTCTGAAAATAAGGCGATATACTATTCACGAAATATTTATACACGTCAAAAAGTGTGTTATTCACTTATAACGCATACAGGTTTATGACAGTAAATGCAGCATTCGGCCATTCTGAGCCAGAGCTTAGGGTCATTATGAAGTTTCTGTGCAGCTTCCATAAAACAATCAAACGCTTTTGATGCTTGACCAGCATGTAGGAATGATACACCTAAACTATACATTAATTCGTAATGCCTATTACCACCAAGTGTATATAACGGTTGTGAGGACAAGGGATCTAAAAAAAATAGTTTCTTGAAACTTCTTTAAACTTTTACATAGAAAATGTCTGAAATATAAATCGTTTATTATAATTACCACTGTCCTTCACCTGAACACTTTCCAAGGCAGCCTTATTTTCATGCAATGCTTTCTGTAAGTAAAAGCAAGCCAAATTTGGTTTACCCATTGCAAGGTGTAAGCATGCCATATTATTATAGTATAAAACAGCTGAAGATTCCCCACAGACCCTGTCAGCAAATACTATGTTGTAACATGTGAATAAAGTATACAAATCTTATTTTTAAATGACAATACATAAATCATACTTAAAGTCCAAATTTTCTGATGTTACAGAGTTAAGCAATTTAATTGCCTTTTTATAATTTCCTTTTAAATATTCCAGATTTGCTTTCAAAAATACGGTTGATATATTCTGCAAATATGAACAAAAAGGTCATTAAAATTTATAAATAATTATTTCATAAATATCACAGCATCACCTTAAGTATAATATACTGCATTTCATGCAAAATGAAAATATCACTAATAGACGAAGATAAGGAAAATTTATTAATTTGATATCTTACTATAGGTGTACCCAAAGAAACCAATGTTTTCCATTCTCTTTTGCATAACTTCAGTTGATGTGTCAAAAGATATATCCTAGCTTTACATTTTAATAAATTTATTTTGAACGCATCAGTGGCTGCATCTATGTCCTTTTTTTGTTCCTTTGGCTCTTTAATAGCTTTCATTACACCTTCCTTGTCAACAGGTGTAAGTTTAGAATTATCTGTGGATACAAACTGGCTCTCTATATAGTTTATCAAAGATAATGCTGCATCTGGTTGATGTGTTACTATGTGTAACTCTATTAAAAGCAAACACACCTTGTGTCCTAAAGATTCTTCTGAAATAAAAGTAATTAGGAATTATTAAAATTTTATCAATAATTGAATAAAATTTAAAGTCTTAAATAACATTTTTTTAACGTATATAGAACTGAATGTCAAATACATACCCATAGGTTCTATGAATGCAAATAATCTATTCATAATTTGAAGTGCAGCAGTATATTGCTTTGTATGATACAATAAAACAGCTTGATTATATCTCATTACACATTTTTCAATATCATCTATTGTTTCACTTGAATCTGTCGTGGTCATCTGTCCGCATATGGCATTCAAACTTTTTCTAAACAGCTCAGTCTTTTTAAAATCATTTTTATAACATTCCACTACAACTTTATTATGCATTACTTTCAGATCCTTAGGTCTGAGAGTTTCCAGCTTATTTAAATACTGTAAACAAGTAACATAAGATCCTTTCTGGAAGTCAAACAGAGCATTTTGTGCTAATTCACGTTCCTGCTCTGTTATTACTGCTGGACCAATATCTTTATTTTGTGTTTCAGATGACTCAGCCATGTTAATTCATTGATATTCTTTTACTTTTCAAATTGTTCAACATTAACTAATGTTCTAAATGGGTCTACTTCAGTTTCAAAATAACTTTTGCAACTTTAGATTTGCCAGTTAAACAGACCTAACCCAGATTATATTGACTAGTTTCGTGTCTTTTAGTCTATGTACTTAAAATATCCTATATCCCAATATATTGAAAATATATTTAAATAATTGCTACGATGTAAGCCGTTACATATAAATATTTTAAATAAATTTATCAATTGGCAAAACTTTTAATGACACAATACCAATATTTAGCTTTTTCATATTAACGTCTCTTTTTCGTCACAGATGTCGTTGTGAGATGAAATTTCGGACTATTTACATCGTTAAAATAGATATTATACAATTACAAAGAACGTCTTATAAAATTGTTTCAATTCTTTGCGATAAATCCTTTGTAATTCTTTTCTTGTTATCTTGATTAAAAAATGTGAAATTTATTTTGTTCTAAAATTAATAACATTTAACATCCGATAACAGTTTATTAACCCCGCCAATATTTTAATCTCATATGGTCAAATGCTGATAAAAACTTCGTTTTTGAATGTTATTGTTTATTTACTTTATAAACATGCGAAATCAACAAAATGATGCGATAACCACCTGTCTACAACAGTAGGATTGTATTTTACTACTTACGACATTCAAATATTATTAGTTATACAGTTATGTTGTATTACTTGTTTCAAGTAAGTTTCAATTAATTTTTAAATTAATATAATTGAAATCCAAAGAATTCTATAATAAGTTTCAATAGAAAGTATAACATTCACCGTAATGCTTATGCTATATATTACTCTTGACATTTAAAAATGTTTATACATTTATAGACATATTTATATGCACAAAAGTGCAAATTCGATTACCTGTTATTTTAAAAACTGTTATTAAACTTTCATTATCATATTTTAATCTGTTATTAATATGCAAAAGCTAATCAGAATAATAACACAGTAGAATCAAATAGAATAGTTTCTCTTGTTATCGATATACCATGCTTATTAATTCAAAATCTGCATTACAGTGAATATAAATATATAACAAATGATAAAATCCAGTTTTATGTCGTTTAATAATTTAACGAAAATTACACCATATCGGCTAGTTAATACATTTGAGATTGTTCGTCTATTATATAGTAGCAATTTATTTTAGGTTACACATGATGCGACTGTTTTATAAAAAAAAAATTAAGTATTTAATTAATTCTAATCTGCGTCCGAGAAACATTTCATAATTTTACTACAAAGTAATAGAAGAAATTATCATCCGTTAGGTATTAATATTCTGTGGAATGTTATTGCTATAATGTCCATTGACAAAGATCAACAACCTAAAATAATGACGCTTCATGTTTTTGACGACGAGGTAAGATTTTTCAAACAGCAACAATAAAAATTTTTGTTGTTTACATTTCGTCTTTTTCGATTATACAGTATTAAATAGAATTTAATACATGATACGTAACTTGTTGAAGATGAATGATACTGAATACATTTATTATACTAAATTTATTTTATTAGGATGATACAATGTTGGAAACAATACACAATATATCTGCAGAAAATAGTGAAGCTGTGAATTTTCATTATTTACCAGAATGTGTCAATACTTTTGATAGTAAAGACACAGAAATAAATTTGACCTCTATATGTGTGAATAGTTCAAGTGATAAATTACATTTAGGCACTTTTGACAATAATTTTGGAAATACAGAATTAAACTACATAGACTTCAATTTTGTAAAGACTGAAAACATTCTACTACAAAATGTACATTGCCTTCAGCAAGGACTGAAAGATAAAACAGTTATGCAAAAAAATGTTAATAATGAAAGAAACACATCATTAAAATCAACTGTATGTAATAATGAAGTCTCTGATATTAACGATTCAGAATTGGCTTTAGCAAATAATAATGATACAAATAATTCTATAATTGTAAAGAATGATATGGCGTCTATTGAACTTAAGAAACATTTTATATCTGGAAAAAATGATTTTATTGGTATAGAAGAAAAATGTTATAATTTTGAAGCTAACAAGAATTTAAATGAAATTAAACAAATATTTGTAACATCAACTGATTCAGATGAAATCAGAACTAATAGTTTAGATATATTGAATAAACAAGATAAAATATGTGGTCAGTGTTCAATGACATTCAGATATCAAAGACACCTTGATCGACATTTGGAAGGACATCAGAAAAATAATTGTTATCACTGCAATGCAAAGTTTGCAAGACGCAAGCATCTTGAAGTACATTTATTTCGTTCCCATGGGGAAAGGGTAACAAAATACCTGCATTCTTGTGATGTATGTTCTCGTAGTTTTCTTAAACGTGTATTATTAAATCGTCATCGTGCAAAACATGATTATGAAAATGGCAAAGTTTGCTCAGAATGTGGAGAAATGTTAAAAACAGAAGCAAATGGCAAAGAACATAAAGAAAATCAATGTATAAAGAAACATTTCAAATGTAAAAGGTGTTTACAAACATTTAGCATTGAACAAACATATCTTACTCATATCCAGAATCATGATAATCACAAATGTTCTGAGTGTGATGTTACCTTTGCATCAAAAAAGAAAGTATATGAACATTTTAAGATGATACATTCTCCAAAGTTAGACCATAATAAAGTATCAAATGGTAAGTGAGTAATAATATAACTAAAAACATATTTATGACTTATACAGTTAATATTATTTTTTAGGTGTCTATTTTTGTGCTGAGTGTAGGCATACATTCTGTAAAAAAGATGATTATACTCGTCATTTAGAATCTACATCTCATCTCAACAAAGTAAATAGAGAATTACCTATAAAAAATATTTTTACCTGTGTAATTTGCTCTAAGAAATTGATTTCACAAAGAGCACTTGATCAACATATTAGACGCATACATAAAGGAGAAAAAAGATTTGTATGTAATATATATGGCTGCACATTTCAATGTGCAAGAAGAACAGATTTAGATAGGCATAAACAGTTACATATAGAACAAAGGAATATTGTATGTGAACAATGTGGTAAAACATTTACCAGTGTTAGCATTCTTAATGATCATGTTCTTTATGTACACAATAAGGAAAGACAATTTATATGTGAAGAATGTGGTAAAGCATTTAAACGGAATAGTTTATTGAAAAGACATAAATTATCCCATCAACAGTTCCGACCATTTGCTTGCATCCAATGTAATACTGCTTTTAAAAGATCACATCACCTTACACGACATATGGAAACTTGCCATAGAATTACCCTTGAAAAAAAGAAAAAGGTGAAGTTATTTTTATACTTATATATGTATCTCCGTATTTTTTAATGATTTTAAGCAAATTTATATTTATACTGAAAATAACATTCAATAGGTTGTCAAACTTATGAAGACAGAAGATGGTCACCTGGTACCAATACCAGAAAAACCAAAAAAGCTCAAAACCAAAAAGGTAAAATGCAGACGGGACTCTGACATGTTCCTAGAATCAGATGAAAATGTTCAATCTTCTGTAAATATAAACAGAAGTATTGAATATTTTCATTCCGATTTGGAACTTCAGTTGTTATCAGATTCAAAAGAATCCAACAAAAATTCCAATTTATCATTACAATATGCAAATTTATTACCAGTTGTAAATTCAACACCTCAGGTTCTTTCTCTAGTAGATGTTAATTTGGAACAAGTTGTTACTGTAGAAGTTAGTAGTCCAGAAGCATTAGTAACAAATGATCTTATAGATCAGTTTGAAACAAATTGTAATGAGATATTAAGTCTCTCAGGTTATCAAGACTTAGAGTTCCAAAACGGAGATTTAAATGCAGATCAAAATTTCTATGATCAAACAAATTACTCTGAATTATCATTAGAAAATGATGGAACGTCTCTTTTGTTAGATTCAAATACTAACAAGATCGATAGTTTACCAACAATAGAAAATTACTTAACTCAATCATTTCCATCATTTCTAAATCTTTAATTGTCATTTTGAAAAGTAATACTCGTATTTTTCCCTTTATCTGTAAAAATTTGCTGTGTATTACATCCAGTTAGTATCTTTGTAAGCAACAATTTTAAACGAAACCTCTCTTATTTGTTATTAATTTAAACTTTTAAAATTGTTACACAAAAATATATTGACGGCTGTTACTAAAATGTTAAATTATTATTTTTTATTCTATTAGATATACAACAGCTAAAATATTTATAGAAAATATAATGTTTCTTTCTTTTTTTTTTTCGAAGCTTTATTTAGTATTAAATTTTTCCAGTTACACGTATGTATGTTATTGTATGTGGAAGGTACATAGTAATGATAGTTATAAATATTTATATATTTATAAAATATTTTACAATAAAAACACTGTAGATCTCCAAATTATGCAGTACTTGCATAAAACGTTGTACACTTTTTTTTATAATACAGCTAATATAAATTATAAAGTAACAACAATTGAGAAGTTCCATTTTTGTTAAAATTTTTGTTAACGTTTAAAAATAAAATTGTGAAAAATTTTTCAATAATTAGTACGACATATAACACATTTCTGATATTGTACTAATATCTACTCAACTTTTCAGTTAGGTAACTTCTAAAAATGTTTTCTAGAAAATTATGTGAAGCTAATTAATCATTTTAAACAGGCTAATAAATTGTAAATTTATGTGTTGCACGAAAATGTGATATAAAATATTTGCGTTTTAAGGAAATAAAACCTGGATTTAATAAGCTAAAATAATTTTAAATATAACATTTTATTAAATATTTATTTGTACCTGTTGGTAGAGCCTTTTACACGAGATACGTATTGGAAAATTCTAAGGTGAAGGTATTAAAAGTTATAACTGTATTTTTAACAAATTGTCTTTATTTTCAATTATAATTAAAAATATAGATGCAATATGACTTGCATTTAAGTCCTTTTTTTTCATATAAAATAAACCATATATCAGCACTATAAATATTATCGTAAACCCGTTATAAAATATATCTTGGAACATATAGTTCTTTTTAAATGTATCATCTTGCCAATTTAAAACTCTGATATAAGTAATTAAAACTGATATTCCTCAATTATTTGTCTTGAAATAATTCTTAATAATATTTTAGTCCATATTAATGTAGTTGCAAATTAGGATTGATATTATTCTAATAAAATTTAAGATTAGAGTAAAGAAGTTAAAGCCGAAATAAAACTATTTTCTACTAATGAACGTCTGCTGTATATATATAAAAATTTATATTTGTAGTGTATGTTAAATCATATTTAATAATAAGCAACAATCTGAAATAACTTTTATAAATGCTATAGAGTGGATATTAAGTATACATTTTCATTGTTAACTTATTTGTACAGTGTAGATAAATTTCCACCGTTTGCATAGTCAATTTTTGTAATGACCGCATACTTTATTATATTGTAAGACCATGAAATCGTAGGAACTAAATTATATATGCTTCAAGAAAAGTTACGGTAATGTTATAGTCTTCGTGTTATATGGATCGCGACGAAATTTTAGTAATTTTTAGTGTAGTAGGTATGATGAACATCTTTTAATGAAATGAATTTTCAATTACGCTGAAAGTCTATGCACTACGACTATACAGTTAATTATAATGGACATCAACGAAATTTATACATTAAGAATTTAATTATTCACAAAATGTACATTCTCGATTTCAACAATTTTTGGTCAATTTGTATATGATGAATAAATATTCGATCTATAAAAACAAACAACAATTACATATAATAAGAATGTATACAATAATGAAATTAACAAGATGCAGATTCTGGTATACAATACAAAATTTGAACGAAGCAATTATAAAACTACTGGAATTTAAAGAGTATGGCAAAAATGTAATAGTAAATAGAGATAACAATTTTGTTTGTTCCACTTCTCATTTCGTCAAACATACTACATTTTTACATCTTAATTCTGTATCGACCACTTTTACTTAATGTCATTTAATTTCTCATAGATCTTTCAACTGAACATCACTTAATCTTACATTAATGAAATTTACATTACAAGTTTTAGGTATGCCCTTTTCATTTCTTTTGCCTTTGAGATAGGATATAATATGTTTTCCTTATGACGCAAGCCTATACAAAAGTACACCTACGATCGCCGCAGTCGCACCTCCAATTAAACTCCACGCAAGTTTCGATGTACTTTTATTTCCTGCTTCTTTTTTTGCATTTTTTGAAGTCATGTTATTATTCTTGTGTCCACCAAGCATTTTGCGATATAAATTTTTTTCATGCTGTGCATCTTTAGCATTCTTTTCTTTTAATACAGCTAATTCTGCTTGAATAGCTTTTGTTCCTGGCTCCAATTTTGCAGCTTGAAGTAATACTTGGTATGCAGATGCATGTTCTCCTTTGTAATGTAAAATTTTTCCTGCAAATAGATAAAGTTCATATAATAGGTCTTATTGATTTATAATGAATTACTACTTGCTTATGATAAAGCAAAAGGTACCTTTCCTAAAAAGACCTTTTATATTTTGTGGTTGACAACATAAAACACTTTCTACACTCTTTAAAGCTGCATCATAAGCTTGTGTTTTCATTTGTGCAGCTGCCAGATTGTTATACACTTTCATACGATCCTCCAATAAACCCTGCAGTTCTGCATCAGTAGCTAAATCTTCTACTTCAATCTGATGAGAATTACTACGATTTTCTGGTGGTGATAAAAATTCTAATGCTCTTCGATAACATTGAATTGCAAGTGTTGGTTCATTACGGGTAAACCACCAATTTCCACGCTCTCGTTTTTTATTACTATATAGGAAAAAAGAAGTTATTGGTAATTATCCATTCTAAAAGATCGTCATTTTGGATATGATGAAAAATTAGTTACCCTATTTCTTTCAAATCTTTTATGCTCAATGTTTCCCTTTCTGGTTCTAATTCACAACTTTTCAGTTCAATAACATATGAAATAGCAGCATTAGGCGGTATAGTTGGTTGATTCCCTTGCTGACCATAAGCAAATCTGGGATCAACTTCAACTTCTGCAACTTCACCTACATCCATAAGTGCAATTGCTAGGTCCAATCCCTATTATAAACAAATGTTACTGTACAAGATGTGCCAATATCCATTAAATTGAAAGCTGATATTATGTTCAATAAATGTTTGTATTCTTTGCATTTTTTATAACATAAATTATGAATTAATGTACCTGTTATTTTAAATAGTTTTGCTAAAAAGAGGTACTAATAAAGTAAATGGAACATTATACCTGAATCACTTCGACATCGCCTAATTGAATTTTAAGATCTTCATGTTCTTCGACTATTGTACCATCTTTTAGTTTTCCAATGACTTTTATTACGCAGATATCAGATCTATTTGGACGAGTACCATCTTGACCTTTCTTTGTAACTTTTTTTCTCAATTGCCCATTTCCTAAAATGTCAATCCACTCATCCACAGGAGCATCATTTAATGCTGCTTTAGTCATTGGATCTGTTGGGTCTACATCAAAATTTAATTCTTCTTTGATGAAGTCAGCTTGAGTCTGACCGAGTTGAACAGGTTCACCATCCATCTTCAAAAATTGTTAATAAATTACATTCCGATTTTCATGGGAGAGATATTGTATAAATATGATTGTTATTCTTTTTCATTTTTTAAGATCTAAGAAGGGATGCAATATTTATAAGCATAAAAATGTAAAAACATACCTTTTGAATATTTATCAGACAAATAATTTTCTGTATACAATATGAAATATTCTTCTTTTTTAATTTTTTGATAGAAGATATACAACAGATTAAAGAGAAATGAAAGAGAGATATGGACACAATGAAGTATCCTTCACATCAAATTCAAGGGTATTGCTATGTCAATTAATACACATTAACGTTATTTTAAGAATTTGAAGAAAATTCACGAATGTAAAAGATGATACTTAAATGCACGAATGTAAGATTTTATTTGACCACAAATAATGCTAATGAATACCTAATCAACAGTAGAAAAATTGCACAATCATTTGATGCTGGAAAATTCACTGCAGATAACGTTACTATACTCTACTTTATATTAACGGATCGTAATTGTGAATTTTTAAAAAATACTGTTTATAATTTACAAACCTCAGTAACATGCAAAGCACCGACAGTCATAAAATACACTAAATGTTAATATTTTTTTGTATATTTCTAAAGCGTACTAAACCGGTGGGACACTCTCATTGCTTGAAATTAGTATCAGAGTAATAAATCGATAGTCGATTTTCTATCGAGTTCGAATTTCCTTTAAACTTAAAATCATAAGAATTCTACGCAACATTGAGTATGAAATAAAAATAAAAATTCTTTTTTTTCAATGATTCTAAAGACTTATAGGAGAATAATACTGTCAATATTACACGTTTATATTACAAAACAGAAATTATTTAATTGATCATCTACCTCACCTCTTGGGTATTCTTTCGTCGAAGTACTTATTTGGTATATTTAAATTTAATAAATATAAAAATATAAGTTATAATGTTAAGAAGTTATTAGATTGCCGGCCGGTAAGCAGGTAAAAATGCGAAAGTATTAAACGATAAAATAATAGTTCAGAATTTTTTTCCAAACAAAATGAAGTTCTACGTGTAATGCAATTATTTTTTTTTACAAAGTTGAATGTATGATGAAGGATTCAGATGATTAAAATAATTATTACATTTGATATGTTTTTATGACGTGGAATCTGAATTGCCGATATTAAAAATCGTGAAAAACACGTCTCAATGAGCTAGCGCCCTCTATGAATATAGAGGACAGAATGTTATTGAATATGTAACATTATATTTTATCGATATGAAGCGAATTCGTATAAATAAAATACAATAATTTTTTCGGATATGATATACAAATTTTGAAACCTATTGTACGAAATATATACAAGTATTTACGTACAAGTTTTTGAAAATACTTATACGTTTCTTTTGTGTTTCTAAAAGTATTAAAATTCGTATCCTTTACCCGAAATAAGTTATTCATAAACATAACATAGAATGTTAAAATAAGTAAAAATATTCATTTCTTTGTTCTCTTATATATTCTTGCAAATGGTGAGTTGATTTCGGAAAAAAATAAAGAATTTAATGCTGTCGATTGAGGGCTCTTAATGCTTTTAATACGCTATTGTGCGAGATGAATAAACACCAATCAAACACTCCCACATTTCTAATATGAGCGCATGCGTAGAAGATCCACGTTCGACTGTGTCCACTCCAATCCATTCTGACAGACTGCAGTCTTCGGGAAGCGTCGGAAAGTCTTTGTTCGGCTGGGTCTTTTTAATTAAGATCCACTCAAAATGAGGTTGTTTATATTGTTGACTTTTATCGCGACGATTTTTTGTTTAAGCAGTTGTGCTGACGATAAGAAAGGTCCGAAAGTTACGGACAAGGTAAGCCTTACTTATACCGGCACAAAGTTGGAAGCGCGATAACAAAGAATTTGCATTTTCATGGAGAACAATATGAAATGAAGTTACTTTAATACAACGTATAGTTTCTTATTGTAAAATACATTGTATAAATTATATTGAAAGATATACTATATGTTAGAAAACAATTTTTCAATACTTTCACTACAAAATAATTTTGTAAATCGTTTCCATTGTAAGCCTGAACCGATTGTGATATTTCTTACACAGAAAGAGAAAGATCGAAGATATTGCTTTTTAATTACAAGAACAAATTTAGTAAAAAATCTCATTATTTTTGTAGGTATGGTTTGACATCAGCATCGATGGCAAACTTGAAGGTAGAGTTGAAATTGGTCTCTTTGGTAAAACTGTGCCAAAGACAGTTAAAAATTTTATAGAATTGTCTAAAAAGCCTCAAGGAGAAGGTTACAAAGGAAGCAAATTCCATAGAGTCATACGTGACTTTATGATTCAAGGAGGTGATTTTACAAAAGGAGATGGAACTGGAGGTTTGTGTACTTTTCATTATGTCATAGGATTAAAACCATTTTCTTAAATATAGTAAATTAAACTGAAGAGAAGAATTATTCATTTAAAGCTGCACATTTTAAATATCTCATTGTTAATTAGGACACAGTATATATGGAGCTCGCTTTGAAGATGAGAACTTTAAATTGAAGCACTATGGAGCTGGCTGGCTTTCAATGGCCAATGCTGGAAAAGATACTAATGGTTCTCAATTCTTCATTACTGTGAAGCAAACTCCATGGCTAGATGGTAGACATGTTGTGTTTGGTAAAGTAGTTAAAGGAATGGTGAGTTAACTTAATTTAGTTGTATCATCTAATATTATATGGTATATTTGTTACATGGAAATTATATTTCAGAAAATAATAAGAAAAATTGAAAACATTAGTACTGATACTCGAGACAAGCCAACAAAAGATGTTGTAATTGCTGATTGTGGTGCAGAAGTGGTAGACAAACCATTTAGTGTAACCAAGGAAGATGCCACAGATTAAATATTATTTCTTATTTTTTTATAGCAGAGCTAATCTTTTATAGACTACTGCATTTAATAAACAAATTTTTTTGCTAAATATTTTTGCTTTAACACATTGTATTACCTAATCATTTTTTATACCTTTGGAATTAAGGCAATAAGATAGTAGAAAATTAATATTCTCATTTATTCCAAAAGTTTTGAAATAGAATAATTTACATTTCATAACTGGATTATAAACATATAATGTATGTTTAAATATATAGATACATAGTTCTAGTATATAGGAAATATCATTTAGAGTAACTTGTATATTCCTAAAAGGAAACTCTATACCTGTTAACATAGATTTTTAAAAAATAAACATAAAGATAAGAAATTGTCTTCAGACCTATTGTTAATGCCATTTTGATATTTAATATTGCACAATAAATAAATATACATATATCGAATATTTTAAAATAAATAAAGAATTTCTATTAGAGAAGTCTATTTAATATTTGATTATCCTATACTTGCTTTTATTCCTCTTGCTGTTAGAATGCTATATATTGATATGCTATTATGATTGAAATAGTGCATAATAGAATTTGTTTCTTGTGTATTAACAGGGTATCATTACTTCTCACAAGATTACTGTAGACTTAGAAGATATATATATAGTACAGCAGTAGCCTTTCACTTTTAAGTTCATGACATTCTCACAATTAGATATTCCAACTGCTGTCAGGAGATATTTGTACATACAATGTAAATATAAAAGTCTGTTCGATAAGGTCAACAGTTTACTTTGCATGTTTACATAGAAGAAGGTGGTTCTTATTATAAATGAAGTGTATCTGATTATTTTAAGTAATAATACATATTACATTTCAAGTTGTTTTGTTACTAAGAATATGTTATTTACATACAAATTGTAAGACTTATATTAGAAAATATAATTTAATAACACTTCTTAAGTTTATATGAAACTATGTTTAGATCAACTTTTTATATTATGATCACTAAATGAAGAAATGTCGGATTTGGGCAGTAGTGTATCAGGGATTAATTGATTTTTTTTTGTGGAGAGTGCCTGTTTATTTCAGGAATAAACTTGTAAAATATCAAACTTTGATGGAATATATTTAATTAATGATAGTTGATATGAATCGTAATCTTTATAATCATAGCAAGAACAATCGCCTAATGACGTGTAATTTTTATGCAGAAATCGGGGTTAACGACTCAGAAGTACATATATAAGAATTCGATACAATCATTTATTAAATAAATAATTTGTAGTCTCAGGAACACGCTATTGTATTTCACGAATAATATATATTATATGTTTATGTAAAACTAATACAGATGGGAAATAAGAAATCATTGCATTTTTTTAATTAATATCTTTATAACCTTCATGAAATTCCATATGGTCTACAAATTTTTAGAGTATATCATAATTAAGAGTATTTCTAATGTAAAAAATGTTATTAAAATCTGAGTTTCTGACAGGTGGGAGAATTCAATCTTGTATACACTGGTATATACGTTGGATATAAAAAGAATATGAAAATGGTTGCGCGGGTGCGCATGCCGTGTAGGTGGATAAATGGGCGTGTGTGCATGCATGTGTGTGTCGTCTACATGTGAGCACGCGCGCACCTAGTATACGCTATATATTATGCATTATTTAGAAAAACGTCAGAAGAGGCGCTGCAATCGCGCAAAAGTAGCGACACCTACTGTCCATAAAGGGACTAAATTGTGTCCGCAAAATTAACACGGTGGCTTGGACCCCCTGCTTCTGTTGGCTTCTGTCATTTAATTTACCTTCGACTGATAACAACGTTCTTAAACTTTGTAACCCTAAAGATTAAACAATGATGGTTATTTCAGTCTCCTTTCTTTAATTTAATATCATTTTATCTCAGGATATGACCCAATTACTCGATTACGACAGTTTTTATTAATACTTCAAGCAAGACTTAAAAAAGGGATGAATGTCTTCCCTTGTATTATGTAAAATCTAATACATCATACGTACCAAAGAAATATTTATTCACGGAAAAATGATTGCAATTAGATCC
This sequence comes from Cerceris rybyensis, assembly GCA_910591515.1. Classification (NCBI taxonomy): domain Eukaryota; kingdom Metazoa; phylum Arthropoda; class Insecta; order Hymenoptera; family Crabronidae; genus Cerceris; species Cerceris rybyensis. The sequence goes on from OU342790.1 coordinate 18,058,518, forward strand.
ATAGTGACCTATGGAACATCATCATTATTTTTAATATTATTTCTTTTATTTTATATTCTCGGAGCAGCTCGTTATGTTACAGATTTTGAGGAAAATACGTGTGCTATGACATACATGTTTGAATATCCTCAATACGTGGTATGTAAGCATGATAAAAGTATCAGTACAGTAGATTAAAAATATAAATTTAATTCTTAGATGTTAAAACATTTATACAATTCAATATTCATTTCGTAAGGTAATGATGTAAAATGACTTGGTAAATATCAATAAATATATTGTCACTTACATCTATAATTAACAATTGTGTTATAATTTTCAGAGGATATCTTTAGATAATGATGTAGAGGAACAATATCCTAGATATGGATTATATGCATATGGAGAAGGATTAATGACAGAGAAATTAAGAAGAATGTATTTCTCAGGAATACCAGTTCTTTTTATACCAGGAAATGCTGGCTCACATGAGCAAGGTTCATTAAACTTAATAATCCTTTTACAATTATTTCAATGTCAATGTGTCTGTTATATTTACAAAAAAATGCATCTCTTTTTTAGTAAGATCTCTTGCTTCTGTGAGTTTGAGGAAAAGCTTAAAGGACCGGATACCATTTCATTTTGATTTTTTCACAGTTTCCTTAGGCAAAGATTATTCTGCTTTATATGGAGGTATAAATTCACAAATATTTCGTAATAAAGATATGTAATAGTATTCATTAGTGTTCAAATAATTATTTAATATAACAATTTTTTAAATTACCTTGAGTATTTAAATTGTTTTCTATAATTGATGTAACAGTGCTAAAGGTATTCTGTTTGCTGTAATTTATTTTTCCAATGAAATTTATATTTGTACTTAATTCAAGGTGTTCTTGTGGATGAGACTCTGTATGTATCTCATTGTATACAAAAGATTTTAAGTTTATACAAGGGAAATATGGATAACGTAGTTCTTATTGGTCATTCAATGGTAAATATAAAAAAAAATTGTTTTATTACATGTTATATGATGGTAAGAACATTATTGTGATGTCTTTGAACTTTGTTTTTAGGGTGGTGTCATAGCAAAAGGTGTCCTATTGTTGGCACCACATACAAATGCCAGTGTTGCAAACATCATTTTAACTTTGGCTACTCCACACACTCCTACATTAGTTCTTGATAGCACATTTGCCGATTATTTTTATAATTTAGAAAGTCGTTTACATGAAATTAAAGATTCAGGAGCAAGTGTAGTATCAATTGGAGGAGGACCACGTGATATACTTGTTTCTTCTGCACAAGTATTAGATCCTACAGCAGATATTAATGTTTTCTCTCAAAGTATACCAGATGTCTGGAAGTCTACTGACCACAAAAGTATTCTGTGGTGTAAACAGTTAGTCCTCTCCATTGTCCGTGCATTGTTTGATTGTGTTAATTACTCTCAAAAACTTCAGAAAATTTTTTTAAATTCTGAGGACAGAATGCGAGCTTTATCTTATCATTTCTTGCACGTAAGGAACATTTTTATTTCTTTTGATACTTAATAAAAAGATATTAACTCTTTATTATATATACAGCGTGCATCTGGTAAGAGATTATATAGTTATAAAGAAAGAGTACAGTTCGACATTGATGGAGAATGGATAGAAGATCCTCGGAAACAGTATGTTTGGAGTAACAAAGACTTATCGAAAAAAACGTCACCTATATATCTTATGATTAGACTAAATGGTCAGTATGATCATTTAACTGTTGATACTGTAAATCTAGAAAACAAGGACTGGTTATTTGCATGTACTGCTTCCAAGACACAAGGACAATTCAAAGTGTGGTAATAAAACAATGTTTCTTTTATTAATTCGATATAAAATATTAATTGTTTTTCAAGCTACTGTTTTACATTTCAGTGAATGGGGCTGGAATTTGACAAACAAAACGAGGATTTTACCAGATCCTTTGCATCACCTGAGAAAAACTGTTGACTTAAATCTTCGAGATATAAAATATCCAGGTGTAACACATGTAATTATAAAAATTCCTCCGGATGATTTAGATAAATATGTCAGCGTAAATGTTGATTTATACTCTTACAATGCCAGATTTATGACGATTAGAAGCGGCATGTTTCTGTTTAAAAATTTATTCGCAAAATCGAATGTGATAAAATCTAATCCAGGATGGATTAGATATTACACAAATTTCGCTAACATTATAAATGTTATAACAGTCGAAGTTAGAGCAAGTCAATGTACAGACTCCAAGCATCATGCAGTAGTTGAACTATTGGAATCACAGGATGTCGGTGTTACACAAATTCAATTTTTTACAGTATTGTTAGTACAAGAATTCTTTCATTAAAACGAATGTAATTTTAAGTTGCTTGAAAGTATGCGATAAAAATGTTTTTAATCCGTTTTCAGAGATACTGGGCCAAAAACAATGAAAGTTCAAACACAAAATAAGCATTCTAATACATCACCATCGTTAAGAATAACTCTGGATCCGGAATGCGTATACACTATTAACATCCAAGAAGGTGGCATCATAGATCGGATTTCTTGTATTGTCAGAGATCGCTGGCCTCTTCTTTACACAACAATTATTAGCCTTCTTTTACTTTTTTTGTCTATAAGAGTGAATCACGGTCGTGATAAAACACCAACAATAATTGTTACAGTCCTGCTCTCATTATGTTACAACCTGATTTTCGAATGTCTTATTGCTTTGGCTATCTTTTTAGTATTTACAATTGGACTTTGTTGTGTTGTTGTGTTTCTTGGTTCAGTGGCACATGGTATTGCTGTTAGGTAAGATTTTTTAGTTGTACTGCAATACGAATGTTTGTTATAATAAATTATGACCATGAAATTATTCATTCTTTGACAGGTTTCTGGCACGTGCCATAGCTTTTTCAACTACATGGTCAGATTGGCTTCTTGGTGGTCTAAATCAATTACCATTCATAACGACAATTCTCGTTTTGTCTTTAATACCAGCAACTTGTGGGGCTTTAGCCATGTTAATTTCAGTATTTTTATACTTCTTGAAATTGACAAGAATGTATGAAGATTATCTAGACGAATTACTAATGGCTTCATTGCGACATTTTAAGCTGGCGAGTCGATTAAAAAATAACGGAGACGACGATGCTAAACAGCAGGACGATACTAGGCAGAAAATATTAAATCATCTTATTCTTTTTATACTTTGGTGCTTTGTAGCTATTCCAGCGATACCATCTGTATTAGTGTGGGCAAAAAACTTTAGGTTTGTGTTCTGTCTTTTGAACTATGTATGTTCAAACACATACTGGGTGGTGAGTTTGTAAAAATATTAATTTCAAACATATTTTTTCAAAATTGTTTCAGCTATGACATGAAACTCTCTAATGAGGACCCACTGTTACTTAAAAGCTGGGCTGTATTAGCTGCTTGTAGTATATTGGGATGGGTACAAATTCCGCCCAAGCATCTTGGAATTCGATCTCGAATATTAGCGAATGTGTTAAGTTTCATCAGTTGGGTCGTACTTTTAATGGGTGCAGCTCCTCGTCCTCCATTTTATCAGTATTATATGCCGCCAACCGTTGCTGGAGCTGTTATTCTTATTGTGATAAACTTTATTGTTCCTGGAGGGGCATAGATTAATTAATTAAAGAAAAATTTAATCAAAGTCGTGTTAACGTGTAACTTTACATCCATAATCCAACATCCATCATATTAAGTCAAGTATTTAATATTACTATTCAAAACATTTATTTTTCGTAGGCAACTACATTTTACGCTAAACGTTTTTTCTTTTATTTGTCTTTTTTAAAATTATAGAGTTCCTGATGGCGATGCTTTATATTAATTCCTGGAGTTAAACATCAAACAAACAAAACAAAATTCTGAAAATTTGTATCATACGAAGTCGATCCATTTATTTTTATTTGATGTATAGAAATATTGACGCGAAGTTTTGCATCAAAGTTTCACAAATTACTTCATTGTAGGATCTAGAAAAACACCAACATTTTATACTTTAAGTTTTCAAAATATTTATTTGAGCGCATATCGTACACTGTACATTAATCAAATGTTAGATACAGTGACAGTAAATGTATATATTTTTATAATCTTCGTCTAATTTATGATATTATATAATTGATACACAATAATTAAATTTGAGCTGCATCTTTCGTCACCTTGGTATAGTATGAAATAAATTTTTCCTTGTCTTTCTAATAAAATTGTCATTTAATATTTTTTAATCAGTATATGGTGTCCTCTTTTGTCTTCATACTTTTTATTACTCCAACTATAAAAATACAGGGTCTAATTAATTCCAAAGATTATAGAACATTTTTTAACGTTCTAACGAATAAAAAGTGCAAATATGTAAAATATAATATTCACCTTCAATATCAAGAACAGTTCCTTTGAAATTTCTTGAATAAGAAATTAACATACACAGGTAATTAGCATTCTTTGAAGAATTAATCGTTTTAATAAGTATCTGCATGTATATAGCAGATTGCTATTTCTGTTGTACATTCCTTTTAATAAAGTAGTAGCATAATATAATTTGTATGTCTTTTCAGGAAAGTTCTTTCAATGTTTCACATTTAGAGTTTAATGCTGAAAATTAGCTTATAATTTCAGTAATTTCTCACATTTCGAAAAGAAAGTATAACATGTACATAAAATTATATAAAATGCCCATAGAATTATTGGACAGAATTATACAAAATTTTCATGTTTCCATCACAAAATAAATTATTTTATTTATTCTTTGTGGAAAAAAAGAGGTACACACTTTTAATTTTCATGTTAGACCTATAGTATCTGTCAGCCCGTGTAAGGGCAGTGTGCTGTTTTTAACCCTTAATATTACAACATAATAAAACATATTTGTACAGCAAAACTAAATCGTTTTTGTTATCATCTTTTGTAAAACAATATTTTCTTTTCAATTACTTATTCATTGCATTTGATTGCAGTAAAAGGAAAATACAAGTTTAATTATATACAAGTAACAATCTATTATTTACTGTCCACAAAGCAATGATATGCATGTCCATGTAAAATATTTGATTTCAAGAAATAGCTATGGCATGTATCAATCGTATGTTATTACTTATTTTAGAAGTAGAGTAGTACCCTAATTTTACATATTAATAATATAATGCCCATTCATTTTCTTGAAGAAACGTGTCTACTACTTCCTTCATGGCTAAGTTGGGAATTAATTGATCTTGAGTTAATCGTACTCTAGTGACTGGATCAAAGTGTCCCACTCTTTGTAGATGTTCTTCAATGTCTTTTCTCTCATATGTAATGCCACTGGGTGTAATTACAGGTTCTTGCAGAATTTCAAAACTGATCTTGCCACACAAATAATCAGGTACTTCCCTCTTCTGTTAAATATATCCATAAGTTGCACCCATAAGTGATACCAAAATTTGTAAATGAAGAAAAATTCAAATTAATTAAATTTGCAACATATCGAAATATCAGTAATATTATAAACATAAACTGACCCTTCTTCTTTCATCCACTTTAGCAAATAAATCATTAAGTCGAGCCATACTTGTATCTCTTTTTTCTTCTATTTCTTCCTTTTTCCTTGAAATTTCTGTAGAAGCAGCTTCTGCTTCATTACTACTATCTACATCTTGTGCTACTTCCTGCTCTTTTAAAGCAGCTAAACTTCTTTCAGCATCTTCTACTATTAATTGATTTAAATAAGATTGTAATTCAATGTCTTGAGCAATCCTTTGTTCTTCTCTCAACTGAAAGTGCCTTTTTCGTGCTTGCCTCAAAATACTGGTCATGTCATCTCCATAGTTCAACTTTTGCTCCTTGGCCAAGTCCACAGCTATGCCATTGTGATTTGAGATGATTAAACAAGCAATCAACAAATTACAGATTGTCATAAGTATCACAAATATATGGAAAGACTTATATATACTTTTGTTTAGCTATACTATGTTCGAATAAAATGCAATAAATAAAAAAAAATAATGTTTCTTAAAGAACAAACGAAAACCTATCCTTGAAGGCAAATAATAAACTTACATAAATCTGATGAATTATAAAAATAAATATATCTGATACTTTTATATATATGCATTATAGTCCACCTACATAAAATGAATATATTAATTTTAATGAGAATGCATATTATATTATATTCAAACCCATGGAATGTACACTTAGAAAAGGCTTTACTCTTCCAATGTAAGTATTTCCCTTTTTGATGAAGATACAACAAACATTATCATGCACAACTATATGGAAATTTAATTTGTATGATGTACTCCTATGTATTTATAATTACCTAAAAACTTGTATAATTTGTATGAAAAAAAATCTGTAATTTATTTAAATCGCCAAAAGAAATATATATTATTCATAACTCTGAGAGTTTTATAGTAACAGAAATTTCCTTGCAGGCATCTTTGTATCTTTCAATTCACAATGATAGAAACGTGTTTATATATAAAAAAGAAAATTAAATGAAAAAAATGATCTGTGTGAAATATTCACAACTCATTCGCATATATTTAAATTTAGAGCAATCGTTTTATCTGTGATAATAAATGAAAGGTACAAACAAAACTCATGAATGATTATGGACTACCCACCTCTTTGCAAGTGTTTTACAGCTTCATCTAAAAGTTCCAATTCCAGAAGAGCAAGCCCCAAGAAAAAATGTCCCTTCACCGAGCACGGGTCGATATTAAGAGCACTTTTACAATCTTGACATGACGATTCCCATCGTTTTAATTTCAGGTAGCATAAGGCTCGATTTGTGTAGTACAACGCTTGGCTCGAGTTTTTAATCTGCAGGAATGAAATGCAGAGTCGTAACTTGCCTGCATATATTGATAGTGGCACTCACAATTGCTTTTGTATAGCAGTACGCTGCGTCCTCGTATTTGTGAAGACTGAAAAGACGATTTCCTTGCTCCTTTAACTCCTTGTCGGAGAGATTGGTGGTGGAATACATCTTACTCATCCTGAAGGTAAATTTTATCCCACGCGGTACTTCGTTCTACATATGACTGACTTCCTTGTGGAACTTATTGTTCAATACTTTTTGCTAAGAAAACGCGTCAGACCGTAAAAATATTAAACAATAACAGAATGTTGTATAACCTTAAACGAATATATGTCTTCCTTGTGGAGTTGTCAATCATTGGTTGTAGCACGATGAAGATGCATATAAACAAAGTGCTTAAGATATAAAGGGTAATTTACAAGTTACAGCAACGTTCTTATTAATATTTTCTTTGTGTTTAAAGAATACTATCTACCATTTCTATTGAAGTACAATATTATCAGTTTAACATTTTTCAGTGATTCGATGTATTATTATAAATAGAACTGTTTTATATGTATATGCTAAACTATCGACAAATTTTTCGACAGTTTAATGAAAGGAATTGGAATTCGTAAAGTAATTAATGTGATTTCAAATAGATAAATGCGTACCAAAATTATTAATCTAAAATATCGAAGAGTTTTTAAATCGATACTATGGGAATTAAGGTGTGAATTGCAAGTGAAAGTAAGTGTGAATCAACATAACTAATCTGGACCATGTGAACCAGGGTTTCCAAGTTTAAATGGAATGAGCACTGCATTGCCCTCTACAATCGATTTAAAATTGGCGGACGGTTTAAAAAAGAACGCAACAGGTTCAACAGGTTTAGTAATTATCTTCTTTAAATATAGACAATGTTCTTTCTGTACGTAAATACTTCTGTCCGTTCATAAATTATATTTGCTAATTCGGAAAATCTTTCTTCCAATAAAGTTCAGCTATATTTTTATCTGTGAATCATATAAAATATATCACATAATTGACATATACAATGTATTACATTCTGTACAATATTCTTTGACGTAATGTTAAGGAAATAAAAAGATATACAATTGAATTATTAATTACATTTAACTCTGATAAGAAAAGTTAAGTTATTTGTTAAAAATTAGTTAAATAAATTAAAATTAACAATTAAAACAAATGATATGTCGTTTAACAAAAATGTTAACGTACTATTCATTTTGAAGGTGGCTGTACAGTATTGATTTTCGAAATACTATAAACAGAAATAGCGTTCTTTGTAATTGGATGTAATGAATAATCCACTGAAATTCCCATTTTATGTTGCAGAAATTCCAGCATCTTTCTGGCAAACGTTCGATTATTTTCATGTACTTCTGGATGCTCTGTGTATTCTTTCAACTGTAAAAGCTAATACGTATGAATAACAGTATTGCTTTAAAAAGAAAAATAAAGGATAAAAAGATGTATGATTAAAACTTGTACCTTCATCCATCGACATTCTGAAATTTCTCTGTTACATTTTTGAATTTCTGAAGAGGTAGGAACCAGATAAGCAATCACATATATATCAGAACAATCAAAAGCATATCCATGACCATGCCTAAAAGTTATTAAACATTTGAAAGAAGTTTTAATACCAGTTTCTTCCATAACTTCTCTTTTGACAGCATCCTCAATATTTTCTCCTGTAACAAACCCTGATAATAAACACATTTCTTATTTTCAATGAGCAAAGTTATTCAAAAACAAAACATATACCTGGTTCTACATAACCACCTGGCAGCTTCCATAACGGTGACTTATTATGGTACTTTTCTTTAATAACCAAAACCTCATTAGTTTTCTCATTAAAAACAAATGCACCAACACCTAAATTTGTATGAGCATAGGGTGGAATATTACATTCTTCATCCATAGACAACCAACGATATAACATTACATATTGTTCTTTTGCATGATGAAATTTAAATCCCTGTTGTACTAATATCGGTACCCACCCTGCATGCAATAAATGTACACGAAACCATATTGTACGCTTCTTGTCCTTCAGCCATTCTTGTACAGAATCTGAAAGTAAAAATTTTCAAACTTTTTTGAATTGTGGTTTGGTCCATTGAGCAATTACAGTGAGGATGAATAATGAAATATAATATATATGTAAAATAAAATTTTCAATTTACAATTAAACGTAGAATATTTAACACTTAATGAAAGTTAACATACTAAACTCTAAATACAAACATTCTGAATATTAATTATGTATTACTTGAATATTTTAAAGTACCTTCAAGGCGCTGATTAAATAATTCTGTTTCGCAAAATTCTTCATTTGAATCGACCGTTACGCCGTTATAGCGATCCAAATGTCCTTTGAAACAGCGGGAAGCCATTACAATAGAATATTTTGTAGAATTCGTTGTACAATACGATTTCAGAGAAAAAAGAGAATGGGATCTTACTAAAAATTGTTGTCGTTTTAGCGCCGTGGTAACGCGATATAGTTTTGATGTAACAATGTTCTGCATTGGAACATCTACGAATGTATTCGAAGAACAAACATTTCGAGAAATTGCACAATGAAACGATCTCTTTATACTTTTACATTCCTTCGTTACAAAGTCATATAATAATGACGGAATGTCTTTACGTAACATGTATCACAATTTTTTATATTTGTGCGTATCTAATTATTGAAAAGATAATGTTTTTCCTAACCTAATACCACCATTGAATAAAAACTCAGTATTAATCGTATATTATGTAATTTTTCGAGAAATCATTATTTTTACTCCTACATCATATAATGTTGTTATTTCTCCCATGTATAATACTTATTACTTTGTTTAAAATTTTTCAATTGACTGAGCGTTTTACATTGTAAAGTAATAATGTACATATATTAACAACGTTAACAACTAGTACAACACATATACTCCATAGCTTTTTAAGTCAACATTTACAGTATTTGGTATTTTGTTAAACAATTGCTTTTATGAAAAATTAAATATATGATAATGTTACAATTTTTGGCTACAATGCAAATTAATCTTGAGACATACCATTCAATATGTTTCTTAAAAGAAAATCCTCCTGCAAAGTATGAAGTAAGAGTAGCGGATTCGTACTTTGCAAAAAGGTTTTTTTTAAGAGACCTATCGAACGGTATGCCCTAAGGCAAGAGCCTTTTATTAATGTCATAACAGTACAATAACTCAGCCACATGGCGTAATAATAAACAATATTTTACAATTTTAATGATAACTGACATATAAATTAGAAATAACTTCGCTAAAAAATACAGTCCTTTTCTTTATTCCAAAATGTCTCTATATCCTTGTATACTTTATTCGTAGGAGAGTTATAATTTAGGGCTTCACAAATACGACAATAATGTTGCGAAATACTGCCAAAATATCCATGTTCATTAACTACGCTGTAATACTTTCGCCACTCGTGATACTCAAAATACTTTTCATCATGTTGATCGAGGTAATTAATATAATTCGCTAAAGCAGCAGGATTTGCGAAATCACTTACATGCAAAAACGAATATGGCGGTAATAATCGCTCGCAATCCTTTTTCGGAGCACCCATTATTATCGGCACCGCAAATTTTTGATAGCCATGCCAGAATACTTTTTCCGTTAAATATTCCCTACAATTAGAATTTTCAAAAGCTAAATAAAATTTATATACATTTAAGGCGGCACAATCTCTGTCGAAATGCCCAGGACAAGCGGTAATATTTCCATTAAGACATTTTCCATAGATATCGAGATTATTAGCGAGCAACAATTTAAGTTCTTTCGCATAATTCCATCGACCATTATAACCTGCACAATTGCTACCCATTATAGCAACTAATTTGGTTTTCAATCTCTTGATAGAATTTATCGAGACATCCGGATACACCGAGTTTAAAAATAAATTAGAAATAGTTCGACCATAAGGCACCGGCACATCGCTATCCATCCGATAAGACATAGACCAATTAAATAAACCATTATATTCCGATAATTTTTGGTTTCTGTAAAGAAAGGTGTGCATCGGCGATTCATCGGTTAAGAAAATCCACCTTTGATCCCATCTGATTCTAGGCGGTAATTCTAATACGCTTTTCGTTAAATGCAAATGAAATACTACGGCTTTAGCTTTATATAAATCTTTCAAGCGATAGCTTAGCACACAATTCTTTACCGTACAATTCTCCCAAACTGGAAACCTGAAACAAATAGTTAGTATATTGATGAATGTTTAAATAATCGCAGAGGTGATCATTTGGAAGTCAAGTTAAATGCTGTTTCATTTTCTATCTTGTTCGAAAAATATTTCTTTTTATTTACATAATGCTGTTACTAACTTTTTATCTGTGAAGCGTTTGATGTGCCGCCGTTCCAAGAACAAGCCATGTTTCCAAATTAAAATTAAATAAGGTTCTTCTTTCGAAGTTGTTATCGACGGTGGTAAACTTCCTTCCGGAGACAACAGCCATCGTCCGAGTATAGACATACTATTAATCTGTAATAAGTAGACACTATTAATTAGTAAATTATGTTATGTTTAAAGATACGAGTATATATACATTTTTAATTGTACCATTAAATATGTGTTCTATCGTCTTAAAAGGATTAATTCGAAAGGGATATAAAAATCTATACCTCGTTCGTATTATTTATGAAGTAAGCGGTATTTAGTTGGTACTGCTGGTTTTGATACGAAAATGATAAGTGATCCCTGGAGACTTAATAAACAATTATCTTTAATATTAAATCTGCCATATACCAAATCTGTATTTATAAATAATATGCATTTCCAATGAACCATCTTCGAAAAAATGCATTAGAAAGCAAAGCGAAGAATGTATTTATGATGTATAATGACGTATACCCTTAACGATAATACTTTTATTTGAAATTGTTAATGAATAAAAGCAGTAATAAAGATAGATTCGACTGTAATTAAACATGACTTACTTCTTTTTCGGTAAAATTTCTTCTCTTCGGTGGCTTCACCGCAGCCTTTGATACCGATATTTTTTGCCAATCCGTCCGCCGTGTGAACACTTTTTCGTCAATACTCCTATTAAGGAGGTTTGGAAAAATAATGAAGATAGCGCAAATAATCGTAGAACCGATGCACAAAAATAATAAAACTTGTGCGTATCGCGGAATTGCGAACATCATGTTTCCAGGGCTTCCTACAAGAGTGTCGAGTAACTGCTAAGCGAAGCATATCGGTACATGGTTTCATGTATGCTCCTATTCTTTATAATGCCGCTTCTTTGGGTACGACTCACGAAAGAATAGCTTAAATGCTAAGACAATAATTAACGACGTGAAATTAATATCTACATTGTGTTACGCTAAGTAACGCAATTACGAGTACAATATAGAGATGTGAACCACCGTCGAAATAGAAATTAATGGCCTCACTGTGTGAAAAGTGAGGACGGAAGGAAGAAAGGAACTGAAGAAAAATAAGAAAGAAAGGGGAATCATTATGTTAAAGAAATATAGGTCCGGGCAATGGCCTACAAGGTTACCTTTGACGTATGCCATAGCTAATCGTTGATCCCGATTTTCTTGGTTAACCAAGTGTGACGGTTCTTGATGCAATGTATTTAATTCTGACGTTCAGCTGTAACAATATATCAATCACCTGTTATTGTTTAGTAAATAAATGTGATAAGAGACTCAAAATATCTTGCTGAACTTAAAATTTTCGAAGAATTAATGAATTTGTTCAAATTAAAATGTAAATATCATTTAAAAGCTGTACGAAATATAGTAGGATATTTGAATTAAATGTGAAACCGGATTCTATGACATAATATTTCTTCTAAACTTGATATACTTTTGTAGGTGTCTTTGATGTAAAGGTGTTTCTAACATTATAAACTACATTATGAAACATACAACTAGGATCCGTGGGTTGGATATATAGCGCAATTGTTAAATTAGAAAAACTACTTGACATCTCAGATTACTCTCGATATTATTTAAATCATTTAAATCTTTGTACCTACATTTATTTAACGCAACTATTACACACAGAAGATAATTCCTATTACACTCTTATTAGATAGATTTGTATAACCTATTTTGATTATATGATCTTAATAATTTTTGTATTTGAATTCTAGTTTCGACATGTTTCTGGGAAAGAGTGACCTCTACATTATTTCCGTTCCCGTATTAAAGTCCCATTGGTTACACGATCCTACCATCGTTTTCGATTCAACTTCTATGCAATGATATTTACCATAAAAATCTGATTACATTTAAGAATAAATTTGATAATAAATATTTTACAATTAAAGACGAACAGAATACTATTTATTAGTATGCACTGCAAATTCTATGGAGAACAGCCATCTTGAATTATATGCGTTTCATGGCTGGCGCTGTAGTTCAAGAAACGATTTCTTGTGCTCTTTCCGTTTCCGTCGTCAACAGCATTGTAACAAGTAGTGTCGTCCACGTGTGTACGAAATGGTAAGTTCTCGTAATGTTGTTAATAAGCGAAAAAAGTCGGTTAAAACATTACGCGGAACAATCGAAAAAAAGACGAAACTAAAATCAAATGCAAAATCCGAGAAAATAAAGAAACAGAAAGCAAAGAAATTTATTGAAACGGCGGAGGTTATACCAAACACCGAGAACGTGGTTACGAAAAAGTTGAAAGCAAGCAAGAAAGATTTGATTACGAAGACTAAAAATGAAGTGGAGAAAACAGTATCACAGAAGTCTAAAAAGAAGAATATTGTTGTGTCTAAAAAAGCATCTAATTCCGTTTTAGAAAGTGGTACAAATAATTTAGATGTTGAAAAAGCGAAGAAAGTCAAGCCACGTGTTGGTAAAAGCCTGAAGAAGGCTTCGCAGGATGGCGAAAATAGCAAAAAAATTAACAGAGTTTCCACGAATACATTGAAAGCAAATGTAACAAAAAGTAAGTTACAAAATATTCCTAAAATTAAGGAAAGTATTAGCACTGGTAAAGCTGCTAATTTGCGAAAACGAAAGATTGAAAAAAAGAAAAGGGTTAATGCAAAGGAAAGTGATGTGACTATAGATAATTTAGATTTGAAAGATTTATCAAAAGAACACATATTGCAATGTATTACTGCTATCTTTCACTTAACTCAAGAACAATTAAAAAGCAAAAATGCTCTTTTTGATGGGGACAGCCAACCAGTTTTTATGCAAGTGACATGCATTAGAGTACCAAAAACACCTAGGAGACAAATGAGAATGTAAGTTTAATTAATTTATTAATATAATTGAAAGAAATGTTGCTATGGTATTTTTAAGCTTGGTTACAAACAGCTTTTTGAAAAGAGCATTAAGTGCATTCAAAGAAAGCGTTTCTTTTTTTAAGTAATTTGTAATTGTAAATAACAATACTCATGTCTTGATACTTATGAAGTTTAATATTAATTTTAAACAATTCCAAATGATTATACTTATACTTATATACCAATGGATCCTTATGAGATACTATGATTATCTTTAAAAATGATGGAATTCTATCTATGCCATCAATTGTTGATGTAAATGGAGTGTATTGACACTAATAGACTTATTTTTCAGATTATTACCATACTCAATAGCAACACCAAATGATGATATTGCTCTCTTTGTTTGTGATTTACAAAGAGGCAGAAGGAAAGATTATGAACCAACAGTGGATTACTATCAAGACTTACTTAGGAAACATGGCTGTACACGTGTAAAAACTATAATACCTATGAATCAAGTTAAAACAGAATATGATCAATTTGAATTAAAAAGGAAGCTTGTATCAAGCTATGATTATTTCCTTGTGGATGGACGAATAGCTGGCCATATATCACATTTGTTAGGGAAAGAATTCTTCAAAAAGAGAAAACTTCCAACTTCTATTAGAATGCAAAGCAAAGATTTAAAGCATGAAATTCAGCATGCATTGAAGAAAACAACTATGCATTTACATTCATTTGGAGACACACACACAGTTCAGATAGGTCATACATCAATGACAGCAAAGAAAATGTTGAATAATATACTTGCAGCTTGTAAATCTTTATCGAAAAATTATCCAGGAGGCTGGAATAATATTCGTTCTGTTTCTATTAAAACAGCTACTAGTTTAAGTCTTCCTATTTATGTCACACTCAGTAAGTTTTATTATTAATTAACCATACCAATGATAATTAAGAATTGTAAACTGATTCATATTAATTTCAGAAAGTAAAAACTCTGTTAACGTGCCTGTGGTGAAACCAAAAAGACCAAAGGCATATCAAGATGTTGAGGGTGAATTATCTACTGTGTATGGCAATGCTTCAGTAACTGTTACTCCTGAAGGTAATATAACTGTTAACAAAGAAGAGGACGAAGAGGAAGAAGTAATCCAGGAGTCTGATGTCTAAAAACTTATTGTATTTTTTGTATTACTTTATTAAAACTAGTAAAAAACAAATTTAAATGTTATGTAATCTCTCTACTTCCTATTACCGAATTACCTAATTATTGCATTTTAAATGTATCCCTAAAAGTATGTGCAATGTTTCCGCTTAAACTGTATTTGTTCCTTATTTTTACGTATCAGAAAACAAGAATGATTGCATTTTGATCAGTACAAAATCGTCTGATCTTTCTTAGAAATACTTTGGTATCCATTTGCTGGCATTGCTGCCGAAATATTGTTTGGAACACCATTGGAATTTTGCATGTATTTATACGCGTTGACTGTATTTGTAACAACTTCGATTTCTTGAAAATTCTGAAGTCTTAGAATATCTTCATCTTTTCTTAACTTCGTATTGGGCAGTTTTCGTAATTTAATAATTTGATTAGGGTCAAGATTTAATTCCTGACAGCAAACTCTAATGAGTGTTTGGTATGTCAAATCATTCTGAGGTAATTCAATTTCTATAAAATCAGGATCAGGTGCATCAGCAATACGAATCTTCAATACCAATTCTAAAATATAAATATAATAAGTTTGTAATTTTAACATCACTTTCAAATTTAATGCATGATTGTATTTAAAAACAATTTCCTTACCATCTTGATATACAGAATTACTTTTTAATTTGCAATGACCTGTATCTGTATGTGCATAGTCATTTTTCAAATATTTTGGCATAACATTATGTACTCCTGGCTCATTTAGAATACGTTGAGGGTCTGGGGACACACCTAAAAGTTGTAGAATCTGTGGATGGCTACACAGAGAGGCTGGAGTTTCTCCGATTTCAGATCTTACATTCTTATCTGCTCCATTTTTTAAAAGCAAGGTAACAACATCTAGATACCCCCTTTTGCATGCCCAGTGCAAAGGAGTCCTAAAAAAACAATTATTGGATGTCAAAGAATGTGCAACATCAGACAATAACATGTGTTTCAGCAATGGTGACTATAATTTACAGGTTTATATTATACTCTAATTCTTCCTTTAAGGCACTTAATAAATACCAATGCGTGCATAACGAAATTGTTTATTATACATATGTAAATGAAGCTTATAAGACTTGCTATAAAAATACAAAAATCATACAAAATTGACGTATCTATTTTCAATTTTACGGTAGAGGTTTTGTATGAGAAGATGAATAATCCTTATCGTAAGGGAATCGATGATAATTGCAATACTAATTAAAAATACTAATAATGGTGGATTATAATCAGAAATACCATCCATTAAGCGAATATCGAATATTAACATCGACGCCTAAATTTAGCAATTCTTGAACAGCTACTGCATCACCGATGCAAACTGCTTCTTTTAAGCGTTCTTCCAACAGTCTTTTATGCTCCATATTATCATAACCCGAGTAAAAGTCTACCAGTTTCACATTTTTTTGCATTCCGAATTCATGTAGGACGTTTTGAAACGGTTCCGAACAGCGGCATTATATGTTGTAAAGAAGAATTCAAACTCGACGTCCTGAACGCCACTGACGGCAAACCAGAAGAATTATATATTGTTTGGACAAATTTTTTTTAACAGTGATTTACATAACATTTTCAACAAAATGTAAAAGAAACATTATGGAACTTCGTAATTGAATTGTAAAGATAAATAATACATTTATCAATAGTGAGGAAACGAAAATATTAAATAATTATTAATCTTATCGTTAATACAAGTTTCTCGCTTGTGTGTATATGGTTATTCCATTTTTGCATACAATTTTAATATTTCATTTAATTAATAATTCTATATCTTCATTATTAAAAAGATATTCACGCTATTCACGTTCAAAATAATTATATATTTTATTCTTCTAGACCGTAAAGTTTCGTATAATCAAATAATGATGAATTAATGCAACGATTTCGTTTAAACAACAAGTAAATGTTTATGTCATAGTGCTACATAAAGCTTTATATATTTAATAATAAAATACTGAAAAAAGGATGTTAATTTTCCTTGCATTTTACGCCGTCTGGAGGCAAGAAATTGTATCACATCCTTTATTCCTAGCTTGCATCTAGCTGCTATCTCGCCATTTCCGAGTAAAAATTTCTTCTGGGAGCGGTTGACGTTTGTGAACATCGTTATTTTTCACGCTGATATTAATTAACGTCCAGTATCGCGCTCCAGGTAACAGGTAGAAAAATGGGCGAAGATTTCAATGGAGGTGAGCATTCTAAGAGTCTCCGAATTTACCTGTGCTTTTCGTCACTGTTCCCGCGTTACTGGCAGGTAAATAAGTCGAGGGAATGTAATGGCCGGAGAAACATGTACTCGCAAACGTAGTAAACATACTTTGGAAATTTCTCTTTAATTCCTCTTACAAATATAAAAGTATTAAATAATTACGAAACTGAAACTAGATTTAACGTGAATCAAAAGAACAAGACTGTGTATTTCATAGAAGTTCGTGAATTAATTGATAACCTGTAAGCGAAAAGCACGAACGAGGACCACTCTCATGGGTATGGAATTTGTTCCCTTCCGCGATTTAGAGCGTGATTATATTTTAATAGGCATATTGTTTTACAGAAACTTTTGAAACGACATTCTCATTCTGCGCAGGTTTTAGTACATGAAAAAAAGTAATGCACAATTTTATACTTTGGCTTTTAGTTATTTCTAAGGTTTAAGTAATTAATGTATATATCATGTTTCAAATAACATATATGTAGTCCCCAAGATTCATTTATCAAATTAACATAACCATATTGATTCAAGAAATCTGAAAAACATTAATTAGAAAAATAACAATGAAGTATGTTTAGAAGAAATAAATAAATTTGAATAAATATTTTTTCTGGACAATGTGTATTATAAAGAGAAGAAAAAGAGTATGTGTTAATAAAATGTCATGTTAAAAATTAGTACTTTGTTATCATTTGATTTGATATGGATGAAAGAAATGTATGTAGTGAGATTATATCTCAAGGAGCAACATGTATCATAACTATTATGCTCCAAATGATACAAATCCGTTATAACACTTGCTAGTGTCTTTCAATAGGAAACAGTAACATAATGCTGCTTTTGGCATTTACATGATTATTATATTAATAATACAAAATTTGTTTAATATTTTTAGAGTTAATTGGCCTAAAAAAATATAATGTATTGTAATTAAGAAAATTATTTACGATGTTCATATTTTTAAGATTAATAAAGAAGTTTATTCAGATTGGAAAATAAAAAAAAAACTAGTACTATTATTAATATTTATAGAAATATTATATACCAATTGTTGTTTTGTAACAGATCGTGAACGTCAGGATCGTGATAAAGATAGGGATAGGGACAGGGATCGTGACAGAAGACACAGATCTCGTAGTAGAGATCGTAGGAAGCGTTCAAGATCACGTTCTAAAGAGCGAAGAGATCGTAAAAGAAGTAGTTCACCAAAAAAGAGTCGTAGTTCCAGAAGAAGGAAACCTTCTCTGTACTGGGATGTTCCTCCTCCCGGCTTTGAACATATAACACCGTTGCAGGTATAATTAAAATATTTATATCCAATTATTAAAATTTTTATGAAATCTTTAAAACTAAAATAAAATTTTCGAACCTTTTCAGTACAAAGCAATGCAAGCTGCAGGACAAATACCTGCAAATATTGTGGCTGATACACCTCAAGCAGCTGTACCAGTTGTTGGTAGTACAATTACCAGACAAGCAAGAAGACTTTATGTAGGGAACATTCCATTTGGCGTAACAGAAGAAGAAATGATGGAATTCTTCAATCAGCAAATGCATCTGTCTGGTCTTGCTCAAGCTGCAGGAAATCCAGTATTAGCTTGTCAAATTAATCTAGACAAGAATTTTGCGTTCTTAGAGGTACAGATAAATTATCTGTACGAATTTTATAGACCATGTCTTGTTTAACCGAAAACGGTCAAATATAACATGAAAGATGAGGATCATAAAAGATGTTTAAAAAAGAAGTTGTTTAATATTAACTTCGATCATTTTTCATGACATATTTGACTCTCTCTCTCGTTAAATGAAATACCTTGACTAAAGTAATAATTAAGTTCTATAGAAATAAGCATGTTTTACTTTTAGTTCCGCTCGATAGACGAAACTACGCAAGCAATGGCATTTGATGGAATCAACTTTAAAGGACAAAGCTTAAAGATCAGAAGACCTCATGACTATCAACCTATGCCAGGAATGACCGATAATCCAAGCATGAACGTGCCAGGTACGGTTCCCGGTATGTTTTACACATACTTTATATATCTATATAAATAATTACGAAAAGTTGACAAATTAAATGAACATTTACATCATTTTTTATAATTTTAGATTCACCACACAAGATCTTCATTGGTGGTTTGCCCAATTATTTGAATGAAGAACAGGTATGCAAACAGATCTGTTATATGACTTTATTTATTGCACACCTTTGGATGCAGTTATTATTCACTGATGCCTCTGCACAAATGGAAATTTGTATAAAATAATAAAATACTACCTCAGTAAGATACGTTAAATATTAAAAATGGCATCAGAGAGTAAAAAATGCTGTATCGCAGTACAACAATGCTGTAGGATTACTTTGAATATGCTAGTTCTCAGCATTGTTAGTTATACCAAAGGATTAAATTATAACATAGGTATTTAGCTATTTAGCGGAGATCATACGTACGAAGATGCGTTGTCTACCCAAATGCCACAGAGGTACGTATGTGTATCCACTGGATTCCAGCGTCGACTAGGCTTTACTTAGATAGGTGGATTAGGTTTGGATTTCATTTGTGTGTTCGGCTGAACCAATACAGTGTAGGACTTTGTCGTTTTTCGTACTTCTTCTCGAAACATAAAAAAACATTAGATAGTGGATAGGTAAAATGGTTAGAGGCGTTACAGCATTCAGGTGGCATGCGGTCGCAGCAGTCGTTTTTCTTTTACAGTCTTTCTAGGGACATCGTGGACCCAGCGAAGGGAATACGAAATTTTTCTTTGAATTTAGGAAATTCTAGCAAGCATACCGAATTCGATGACAAAGAGAGGGGAGGGGGGTTGTTGTAGCTATTTTTATTAGAGTCATTTGAACTCTATACCGATAGGTGCAGAGAATAATCTTCGAAAATACATATTCTTCGCAGTCTCAGTTTTTGAACACTTGCAGATGCGTCTACTTTCATGCAACGATGGTATTCGGAAAAAAGGAGATTTTTAGGTCTACATGAAAAGTAAATCAACGTTTTGTCTAGTGAATCAGTTTTTTTTGGATGGGATTACAGGGTCAACACATAATTTTATGTGCATCTGGTAACAGCTCCAAGTCTTCTGGTATCTGTTTTTTTCAGGAATATCTTTTTCCTTGCAGCTGTTTTCTTTACAGGCTTTACAGGCTTTACAGCTCTTCGTCCTTGTGCCTTGTTACGTTTACAGGTTACGCGAACAAAACTTCTGCGTTCAAGTATCAGTAATGTGTAATTTATATAAAGACAAAGTGCACAAAGAAAGTAAGATAATAAAAGTCGAAAAATGTGATCGCATCAAACACTGAAGAGTTAACTACTGTGTTCTTACAGTGGCACATTATTGGAATGATACAAAAGATAAATGTATCCATTTGGTTATCATATAGTAACTGTGGACTGATACCAGTGCCCTTTCTCCCCATTTCTTAGCTTAGGGTCGCGCCGATCAAAAGCATTTGCTTACCACTACCACTACTTCTACCACTACTTCTACCACTACTACTACTACCGAACATGACAAAATACCACACTGCCTGGAGAGAGGCTAGCCCAGTCCCTCGAGGCAAGTACTTATATCATTTTCATGCCTTCGTACATTGGGCTTATGCTACTTTTGCAGCCCCCTTCTTGAAGACCTTGGGTCTCCTGTATCAATGGTGCGTTTCCTAATTCGATAGTTTTTCATCGATAATAGCGTGTTGCTTACTCATAAGGGGATTAATGACTCAGGAAAAAGAAGGTGGTATTTCATAGAAGTTTAACACTTCCACAATCATCCTAATTAGTGGTTTGATCTTCTAAGTGGTAGTTATGCTTAAGGTACTTTCAAAGCTATGCCTATAATGGGGTAGTCTTCATCAAAAGATATATATACTGGCACTTTTGATATTATGGTTATTATATCATATGACTATCTCAGAGTGCAGTGATTTAAATGTTATATGATCTTATAGCCAAGTTCAGATGCTATGTCTATGTATATCTTGATGAAGGCAATTCAAATATTCGTGAAACGCGTTCGTTATGATGCTGTGATAGAGACCATAGTTACCTGGAAGCCCTGACTCCCAGAGATAATCTTCATTGAATGCAACATGCTGTTATCTCTGCTTCAGAGTTTTCAGTACCTCTGGGGAATGGAAATATGTAAGTAAATTTAAGGTATACTTGCTTTTGAAGAGAGAATATAAATAAGTATGGAACTATTCAAAATACGAAGAACAGGAAAGTTATTTTTGAAACACAAAGATCTCTTCTGGAGTGGAGAATGCAAAAAATTTGTATGTAACAATGATTATACGATTCTATTAAATGAAAATCAAATAGGCAAAATACAGAATATTTATGCATATTCTATTTTTATTTATAGGTCATGCAACTTTTTGTTGTTATTCGTTTAATATCCAGATCGGAAAGTAGCAATTTGATATCACTATTCAATTCTCTCTTACAACAGCCTAACTGTTGTATTGTTAATGAAATAAATTATTATTTTTGTACCATAAAATTTACGATTTGCAATTCATAAACAAATCGATGCAATTCTAACAATACAATGCCATATTACATTTACTAAATTACAAAATTTTTTTACTTACAATTGTTTATAATAGAAAGAAGAAGTTGCACAGCCTAAATTATTGTAGACTATTGTGATGTGTTCCATGAGTAAAAAACTAATTTTATTGTGATAACACAGGTAAAGGAGCTACTGATGAGCTTCGGGCAGCTAAGAGCATTCAATCTAGTGAAGGACTCGGCGACAGGTCTATCCAAAGGTTATGCATTCTGCGAGTATGTTGACGTGTCTATGACAGACCAAGCAATTGCTGGATTAAATGGAATGCAGCTGGGAGATAAGAAGCTTATTGTTCAACGAGCTAGCGTAGGTGCCAAGAACCCGATGATTGGTGCACAAGCTCCAGTCCAAATTCAGGTGCCTGGATTATCTATGGTGGGCACAAGTGGACCAGCGACCGAGGTAAGTTATTTTGCCCATTAGATACTAAAAATATGCTTTTTTAAATAATTCATTAAAACAATAGAAATTTAGATTTATCATTATTCCACTGAAATTTAATTCAATTAAATTCCTTATGATCCGTATAAAACAATATTTATCAAATTGATAATGCATACTGCTACAACACTATATGAAATTTCATATGTTACTTGCGCAATATAACGCAATGTAATGCAATGTAACGCAATATACTGCAAAAATGAATATAAGAAATTAGACGAAAGATGGCCAACATTTAATAATAAAAACGTAACGACAAGGTTTCATGCCTGTTCTATATGAAAACAGTGTTAATTTAACTTTTATTTATTCCAAATGCTTCTAGGTACTGTGCTTACTAAACATGGTTACCCCGGACGAATTAATGGAAGAAGAGGAGTACGAAGACATTTTGGAGGACATTAAAGAAGAATGTAACAAATATGGTGTTGTACGGTCTGTGGAAATTCCGAGACCAATCGAAGGCGTCGATGTACCTGGATGTGGAAAAGTATGTTTTTTTTTATATCTAAAAAAATGTATGTTGCCATTATTCCTAAATTTATAGCTTTTATATAATGTTGATATGTTTTTCCCTAGGTATTCGTTGAGTTTAATAGCGTGATTGATTGTCAGAAAGCACAGCAAACACTTACAGGACGGAGATTCAATAGTCGTGTTGTTGTTACGTCGTATTTCGATCCTGACAAATATCATCGCAGGGAATTTTAAATTGTATACGCCTTTTTTCATACCGATTAATAATTGACTACTAATGTACGATATATATGAGTGAATAATGTAACGAGCCTGAGAATTAATAACTCTCTTTTATCAGAATGTACAAAAACAGTAATTGATTTTCAATTGTATCATGTATTAAAAGGGAGTTGCTGTAATTCACGTATGTTTTAATGATGTAACCGTTAAATAAGTAATGCGTGATTCATAAAAATATGAAATATTTCTTTAC
Source organism: Cerceris rybyensis (assembly GCA_910591515.1). NCBI lineage: Eukaryota > Metazoa > Arthropoda > Insecta > Hymenoptera > Crabronidae > Cerceris > Cerceris rybyensis. The sequence goes on from OU342790.1 coordinate 18,081,982, forward strand.
ATCCAAGTAGTAAAACAAATCTTGCAATGCACACAGATGTCGGAGATTTCGATGATCGATTAGTAATATTAACATAACAGACGATTGTCAAAGGCAGAATTATATAAAAATAATAGAACACATTTGTCATTGTGTTTATACATACGAGTTTGTGAAGATATTTTGTCGATGCCTTTACAGTATATACTTAAATATAAAGGAATGACATAATGAATAAAATTTCAATGCATTCTCGTATTGAAGTTCAAGCTTCGTTTTGTAGAGCAGGTTGATACGAATGCCGTTCTCCAGTATCAGCAGCGTCAACTACAAATTTCTGCAGTATCGCATAGAGTCCACCACCAAGTAGTAACATACTAATGCCTACTAGAAGTACTATAGACCATGCTGGTATTGCAGTTCCCCCTAAACAAATTTCAAAGTTGTTTTTTAATATACACGACTGTATTTTTTGTTTTTTTTATGCTGTCGACTTACAGTAATAGCGCCTTGTAATTGTTTTTCGACCCCTTAAAATTTTGCGTCTTGCTTCGGCACCTTCCATAAAGATTCCCATAATCACTGTATAAGATTTATGTTATTAGCACAAAACATTAGTGTCTTATTTTTCTAATATTATAACAACGAATCGCTAAAATAATTTTGTAATAAATACAGATGGTAGATAAAATGCTACAACAGTAGCATTTCGCTTCTTCTTTTTGTTATATTTTGTGAATTCAATAAGGACAAATAAGTAAAATACTAATTTTTGTAAAACCAATCTTGCAATAACATATATGAACAACTTTATGATTAATTATTTCTTCTGTAAATTCTTTATTTAAAAAAATCGTACATTTTTCTTTATGTATTATTATTCATACATCAAGAATATTATGATTACTTCTGCATAAATATATCCGAAACATATATCTTTATTACAATCTCAACCGAATAAAAAGTTCAATATACATAGAAAAGTAATTATTTATCACAACGAACGCTAAAAGATTATTCAACCATTTTTGTAAATTAAAGACATGTGAAGGCATGTACGTGTGCGTTTGTAAAACATTATAAAAGTGAATTGTTCACTTACAAAAATATTTTACAATACTAGTAAAAACTCTGATATTTAATTATAATCATCAGACGTGTCAAAATTGAAGTAGGTCATTTTAAATATCAATGCCATCCCACAATTTGAAAATCCTCATCTTTTATGATTATTATACCAATTAAATATCTATACTTACGTAAACCTACAGTAAAATAATACAGCAATCTTTTGGAGCACATTTTTTTCAAATTCAATTATATTAATCTCAAGAAAATGTATAAACCAAAGGGAGTTTTCACTAGAATGACTAAATGATACTAACGATGAAACCGTAGTGAATCAACGCTCTGATAACAGATATTGATAACAACAGGTAGAGAATGTACCTTATCTCTTTCTACATAAAGATAAAAGGTCTTGCCGATGTAGCAGAGTTTAAGCCCTTATTGGGCTTATGAATAGTTACATTACTTTCAACAGCCTTCCACAAATTAAATATATTAATAATATATTGAAATGTCGTGATTATGTATAATTAATCGTAATATTTACAAACAAAATTCGAGTAATTTCAAACATTGTATATTATTTAAATATGATACAAAGTATAATCTAATAGCTTCACATAAAACATCTTGTGAATATTATATACTGCGCGAGTTATATTTCATTTTTTTATACCGTTTGTCTTGAAAGTTCAAATAATACTGGAACGTGTAGGACTTCGACTGGAATTTAGTGTTGTGGATATAAAGAAGATTGTCGGGGAACTGCAGGTCGTAGATTCAGGTGAGTGGGGGTACGATCTAATGAACAGAACAGGATTATAATCAGCATTTATCCTTTCATCGTATAATGACTTTTTATTGATTCAAAATCAAGGAAACCAAATTACATGTGTAATAAGTTATTACGCGATCGTTGTAACATCGAATCATCCCAATGCCAACGTGAAAATATCTCCATCTAGAAATACTAAATTGAACTCATGTTATCATTTTAATCAACATTGACGTGCAATAATGTTCACCTGAATACGGACATTATGCCAAAATTAGGATATAATATACAAAGTCAATATTTACTGAGAACTCTGACAATTTATGCTGCATAAACGAAAATTGATGAAAGTAATTGTTTAATAATCCTTTGAAACACGTATTGGAATAAAATGTAAGGGAATCATTGAAAAATTCGTTCCTTTCATACCGAGCTAAATTAAAGTTCGAGAAAATCATACGAATTGATGTAATACATGGGCTGAAATAAAGAACTGAATTAAATTGTTAGATCAGAGTGTTTCAAAGGATTACTGCAAGAAGAATAATTTCTGGAAGTTCATTCTTAATATATCTGAAATGGTTGGCATCGACCCTTACATACTGACTGATATAATCAATATCAACCTTTTGTTCCATACAGCATCAGATTGACCGCGATAAAAATAAAGCTTTATGCGACTTATGGATATAATTACCACAATAATAATAATAATAATAATATAAACAAAATTAGCTGGCACATGTACAAGGCATTCCAAACATCACGTTTCACGACAAATTCTCCTGTCTTGAATGACAGCATTCGCATTTTCCTCCACCCACGTATTTTCGTCGTTTAGATTCGCTATCTTTTTAGTTATACATTCTCACTTTCTTTCTTTCTTCCCTATCTCTCTTTCTCCTTTTTCGGACAAATTGTAATTCCCTTACTATAGATCTGTCTCTCGTCACTTCTTTTTTTTAATTAGCACCATAAATCTTCGAAGAAACCCTCCGCGCGAGTACATCATTTAAATCTTGCTTCTTTACCTGTGTTAGTTGCACCCTGTCGCGCAACAATTCCAAAATTGCCGCATTTTAAAACAATTCCTTGACGATATTGCAATACAATCGAAGAATTGTCTAGTCTGCTTATTTTTGCAAACAGAGACAAACTTTGTTTTACAGTGCATCGGTACATACTTAAGTTACATTCGTTAAAATGCAAATTCAACGCTCGCAAGTGACAAGGCAAGAATACATTAATTAGAATTTAAATCTTAGTAAATAAATTAACATGCATGCATGGATTTTTACTACTTCGAATTCTTCTTTAAGTTTAATCACGAAAAAGGAATTTGCATTTGAACAAATGATTCAATCTTAATATTCAAGTACAGACTGCACTGTATTTGCACATCGAAATTATGAATGTTCAAGGAATTAATTTGAGAAAGAAATGACTTTAAAGAGAACCAATACGCACTTGTTTTTAATTTTGTAATATTTACTATGTGAGGTATAATTAGCACATTTAAGAAGTGTCTAACAGGAAAGAAGTTTCTGTGGAAGGATTTTTAGAAATTTAACGATTATTCTTTTTTTAATACACACACGCACAGATATATATATCTATAGACGTATATTTATATATATATATATCAGCATATAAATAAAAATTTTATATATACAAAAGTAAACAGAAACAAATTATTGTTAAATAAATACTGTTCGCATGCGTCTTCTACAGAATTAGACATCTCTAATAAAGCTCTCAGACACCTACTTCAAAATAAACGTAATATCGTCCTTTGAGAAATAATAAATAAAGTTTAATGAAAAAACAAAATAATAAAAATCAAATATAATAAATCATCAGACCAATGGAGAACAAAGAAAAGGAAAACGTTTCTCTTAATATTATGAAGTTTTACTGTTATTCCGTCATGATCAACGTATCTTTTCATAATATATCTTTGTGTATACCCCTTCCAAAGTGCTTTGGGCTTATATTTTAATCGTACCCACTTCTTTTTAAACATTTTTTTTTGTTTTTTTCTTTACAGAAAGATAACTCCCCCGTAGTAAATGAATCCTATGTTACACTAGGGAGTTTAGAATTAAATAAGTAAATAAATATAAATAATACTGTAAAACACTTATATCGTAAGTACTAACAGTCTGCGTAACTAGTATCGGAATAGTAATTTATTATCGAGTTATTTATGATATATCAAAAAAAAAGGTAACGAGAATCCGAGAAGATGTTGAACAACTTCTACAAACGTATGAAGTAAATTTGGTAAAGGAAGTTTTTACTGTAAGTAACAGAGCATCTAATATTTGCTATAATTTATAAACTACGCTACAAGAATCTATAACATTAGACATAAACGTCATAGCTTTTTTCATCTAAATATGAATCTCTGTGTCTAGACTACAACCTATTTGCAATTAAAGTCACTTCGTAATTTCACTTGAGATATTGTATTAGTGGATGGCATAATGATTTCAAGGTAATCGAAGGAATAATGAAGTTTTTTTTTAAATCGGTGGCATTATTACTCAAACTGTACTCACTGAAATGCAATTTATAATTACCAACTATTATTATCGTGTTTCTTAACACTATTGCGAAGTGTTATCATGTTGGCTCGACGTATTGCTACCAGTTACATTACCTTTCTTTTAATTCTTATCATTTTATACGGTGCGATAATGCTCTTCGCTTCAGATACCCGAAATTGATTTTTAATAAGTCAGTCGAGTTGTTACTACGTTCTCGTTGAACGGCCTACCCTCTTTTGCGGAATTACAGAGCTAAATGCATGTGATATCGCATGTATTTTTATCCCCTGGCCGAATATTAATTTTACAATTATTAATGTTATTATATACTATATGTAATAGTATATTACGAGCTAGGCGTTTAGGTTTAATTTTAGGTTTACCTTGTGGCTAGCTGATAGTACGATCCGAAGTGCTTTTTTTCGTTTCGCTTAGCGGTGCAGCAGAAGTACTCGTTGAAGAGGATGAAACGCAGTCCTTAATTATATTACCATGTGAAGTTAATTTGCTATTATCCTGCGGAATACTCCTTTTTCTCTCACGACCCGTTGTGTTGCTACCAGTTGTTTTGGATGATTCGTGGGAATCATTAGTCATACTGTTCATTTGATCTTTTGTAGTTTCACTATCTTGCAATCCACTTGATCCTTCCATTATGCCCTCTTTTATCAGTACCTCCTTGAATCTTGCTAAAGTCTTCCGAAGCGTTATGCAAAATCCTCGAGATGCTGGTATTAGTGGAAATTCCGGTAAAATTTTGCCATCTAAATAAGTATAATTACTGAATTAGTTTTTTTAGTATCGCGTACACAGTAATGAAATATTTAAAAAATTTTGTATACCGTACCAACATCGGCAATCTCTTTAAATGTAGTGGGTGTTACTGGAGATAATGGATGTTGGTTATTGTGCTGTTCAGAGATTTCCATCCATAAATCCAGCCTTTGCAGTAATTTCTTCGCATGTCTCTTAAAATGCTCAATGATGATGTCTTTGAATACAAGAGGTGGATGTTGCAAAAGTTTTGTTTGCGCTTGAACTAGTTTTAGTACGACCATTTCATTGTACATTCTTGAATTTTCTCTTCCTTGTTGAGAACCTTTCTGTTTCTCGAAGCCAGCTTCATTGAAATAAGGCTCCGGTACAAGAATAAGGCCTTGAATAGAGACTATAACCTGAAGTAGAGTCGATGAACTTGTCCACACTTCTGTCCCACGGCCAGACCATGTTCCAAGTAAACTAACGCATACTTTACCATCTTCATAAAGATTCGGATTTAATCTATCGCTACAATAAGAAATGTAATGGCAAAGAGGCGGAGCAGCAGGATAATCAGCAGATAATTGAAAGTCGAAAAGAAAAAGACCATCCTCGTATGGTGTCTTCTCAGGACCTCGAAACATCACAGAATATAAATCGATTCTATCCTCAAACCCTTTCACCCATATTCCAGGTGGAAGTGAACTCTTCAGAAGTTTCAATTCTTTGGAAACAGTCCTAAAGAAATTTGTTGGATCGGTAGGTTGAAACATCGTCAATTTAAATTTATGACTATCCGGTGCTGTTTCTTCTATAGAGAATCCTTCTCCTTCAGAATATACAAGAGGTGGAATTTCTATTGAACATTCGGATGATTCTTGTATCAGTTCTACAGGCTTTTCTTCCTCTTTCTTCTGTTTCTTTTGAGGAGATGAACCTTTTTCAGCATCGGATAATGACATTTTTGACAGACCAAAACGTTTAGAGACTTCTGCGTGCGCTAATACTAACTGAGCTTTTATTAAAGTACACAGTTTAACGCAAACGTGAGAACTAGTGACGTTAGAATTCATCGAATGCATTTGCATCTTGGCAGCCTTGTCAGCTTCAGCTTTTTCAGAGGAACGATCAGGTATATTATTCACATCATCGCTAAGTAAAAATTCTCCGCTCGATTCACTCGAACCTGATTCCTTTTTTGAATTTTCCGCAGAGTATAATCCGGAGTCTTCAGGATTCGGATTGACATTGATAAATAGCCGATCAACTGATTCTTCTTCTTTCACATTTTGCTTTTTATTGCTCTCATCATCCATCTTGCTTTCCATCGGAGGAGTCATATCTGTTATAGTTGTAATAATTTTTTCAGGTGGATTACTTTCAGGCTGCATAATACTTGTATTTTCTATATTATTTTTTTCTAAGGACTCCTCTGATCCATCAGCTTTATGAGTAAATAATCTGGTTACTTGATCCGCCATGCGTTGAGCTACATTCGCTCTGCCACGTTCTCTTACTCGTTCTAAAAGACCTTGGAAATGACTTTCGTGAAAGAACGATGTGCCCATGAGTTTATCCATATATCGACAATCTTTATAAACCTCTAACAATTTTCTCATGACTTCAGTTGTTTGTAACGATGGATTTTGTGTAAAGATCTCCTCTAATCTGGACATTGCAATTCGAGCTTTTTCTATATGGGCAGCTAATTTTGGTTTTATATTTTCTAATTCCGTTGGTTCTGCCCCATCGGTATCAGCAATGAAGCAGTCTTCTAATTCTGTTTCCCATGATGCATCCGACGATACGTCGTCCCATAGTTCTCCTTCGTCACTTTCATATTCACCTACTTTGTACAAATCTTGAGGCCAGCACATACTCACATGGCCATCGACCCACCACACTTTTACTCTGCCTTCTGGATAGTTGTCTAATACTTGACCAGCCGTACAGCCGGCATTTTCTCCTTCGAAATTAGCTATTCGAATTACTAATGTTCCAGGTCTGTATTGAAAATCTGGATGGTCTTTCAAGTCATATACACTAACTTCTCGTTCCTCTACCAAAGTCGGTCTGAAAAGAAATTGTTAAGTTACATATTAATAAATATCCTTATTAATTTGTATTTCCATGAAAGGCAAATGTAAATAACTATTTACTGTGGGCTTTGACTGGAGGTGTATGTTTTGAACCACTTTATTTTAGCTGTTCGACCTTGGTGATCAACACTTTGTACTACTCCATACATCCTAGATTCTTCCTTTTGATCAACCACAAAATCGCCTGGGAAAAATTCCTTATCATCCAAATGATGAATAGGGTATAATTGTGTCGATGGAATGCCTAAGTACGATAAAATTAGTATAATTTTTAATAATTATGATATTTCATATAATTAAAACAAAAGGTTTACAAAGATATTATCATTATTATACCAAATTCTACAGATCCATCTTGCCACACAACGTTAGCTTTTGTATTCGTGGATAATGTTTCTATAACAATTTTTGTTCCTGGTATAAGAGGAACTGGTGGCACTTTCTTCTTTGCTTTACATAATTTCTTCTTTTTCAGTACTTTCGTCATTAATGCAGGACCTTTTTTCTTTTTACCCATGGATGACATACTTGAACATCCACTGGACACCTGTGAATATGATAAAAAGAAATGTGCTAGTCATTGGCCTCAAAGCTTGTTAATCATTATTACTTATTATATGAATGTACTGTGTATTACCGAAGCAGTATCACTTTGTGAACCTGTATCTTCAGTATCCCAGTCATCTGAACTTTCAGTATTTTGGTTCTGAATTGGTGGCATTAAAGTATTATTGCTTGTGACATTTTGTAAATTGTTAATATTATTTTGAGCGTTTTCTTCTAATGGTTGCTGTTCATTTCCTTTATCTTTTTCCTTCTCCTTCTTCTTATCTTCAATTGGTTTTGTAACACTGATGTTTGGACGTGTTTTCTTTGGACTTTGTTTAGGAACTTGAAAAACATCTCTTTGCTGTTTTCGCCACTGTTCGCGAGTAATGACATTTTCGTCACCTTTGATCACATAAAAATTGCGATCTCCTACTTGAACAGTGGAAGGTTCAAAAACATTTAATAATTTTAATTTCTTTAGGTTTTCTCCTTCCACCACAAATTTTGGCTGAGCTTGATCTGACCAAGCACCATCTTTTGAGTATGCTCTGCATTGCCAATGTACACCTACCCAATCAGTCTCTACCTTTTCTACAATAACTTTTGTTATTTTTTGTGGCTTTGTTTTCCTCTTTGCTTTCATCTCTTTTGTACATGTGATCCACTGTGCATCTTCGAGGCAGTGTACTGGTCCCCACAAACTTTGACCAGGATAAAACTCAGAGGAATGGGGGAAATCATTGTCCTAAAAAATTTTCATTATATTCAATGTATAAAAAAAATATTGTCAACATATGCGGTTCTTACATTATCACGTTTTTCCTCCAATTGTCCCAAAACACGTGAATCTATTTCATTTATAACACAACGTGATCCATCTGGTGTTGTAAGCCATAATTTAAAATGTGCCATTTTGATACCACCGACCCATGAGTCCATACAAACAGCTATATCTGTTGCAAATTCCTATAATCAGAAACTATTTGTAGTATATGAGTTTGATTGCTGGGTACTATTAATGTAAGAATTTGTGCACATACTTCCAAAGGAACTAAGTCTTCACTTTTAATATTTGTAAGGACTTGTTTAGTGCCAACCACTTGAACACAAGCAGTAAGCTCAATATCTCTACAATATCCTCTCTGGGTATCCTTTCCTTTAATCATCCGACGTACAACATCTCCAGGCATAAGACTTCTGTCTGCTAGATGAAGCTAAAAGTATAATATCGTTATAGATATGTCTCTACAGCACAACATAAAAATTTTCTTACAAAGATATTTCAAATTTGAACAAGTAACAGAATTAAATTCCGATTTGAATTTGTCGGGAAAAAATACATATATGAAGCCCTAAATATAAGCAAACAGATAGGATTACATATTTTTAAGCGCAGTTTTCCCTATAATATATTTTTTTATAATTTATTAATCGATGAATACCTTCTTCGAGTTGACCAACTCCTCGATACCGGAGGGATGCCAGACCACGCGAATCTCGCCCTTTTTCCTTTTCGGGCTCTCTTCACTGTCAGAATTTTCTGCGGATATATCTTGATCATCGTTTTCCATAACGATCCCGAAAATGACATTTCCCTTTTTATCCACACGGTAGACGATATCCTCGTAAAAATACTGACACTCTATCGCAACGTTCGTAGCCATCTTTCCTCTGATCACTGATATGCTCGCTCTCTGCCGACGACGGCTGACAGAAGGTTACACAGCGCAACGGTTACGGCGCACGTCGCAGGCAGGGAACTTGACTCCCGACCCCGAACCCGACCCCAACCCCGACCCCAGAACGACCGATTCGAGATGTGCCTTATGGATGTCTTTCCAGCTCTCGTTTGATTTCAATGATCGGTCTGCTATCGATTTTGATCGACTGCCGAAATGATTCGTTTCCCGAGCGATTATTACAAAACACTTGCCAAGATCATTTAAATATACATGACAGTTTAGAGATAAAAATGTAAAGGATATGCGGATCTTATATCATTGTAGAAGACAGATATAAGTTATGGAATTACTATTTCTATTTTCATGGAAAACTTGGAATGAATTATTCTATTGGAAGATTGTAATGATTGTATTTAAAAAAAAAATACTACAGAACTATTCAAATTGTTGATTTGTATGTTCTATTTCTTATAAAAGAAGTATCAGTAACATTGTACATTTTTTAATTCTTTTATTTTGACATAGACTTTTTCATCGTATACATAACTGATTGTCCCACAGGAATCTTTTTTACTTCTATAGAATAATAACCTTCTAATATACTAGCTAATTTTATTAGATACTAATACTAGCACTAAACAACAGAATTATCTGTGTAATTTACAATATTCACATTTTTACTCCCTTTTTCCACAATTAAAAATTTTAGAGGAACAAATTTATAGTTTTCTTAGTTTAGTATATGTGCATCTTTAGAAAATATAAGTTTTATTTCGATAGAGCCTTCATTAGGATGGGACACCTGGATAAAGAGAAAAGTAGAGTAAAGAATAAATATTCATTTATATCTGACTAGATGAGATATGTAAATAGGAATGTTTCTTCGACATGTTTTAACATGCTCGTTAAATAATTGTTATTCTAAAAATATTTCGTGCTGTTAGAAACAATTAAACAGCGTAATGAGTACGCTGGAATCCTTGACCCAAGCTCTGCAGTATAGTTTGCACTTCGTTTTCGTTTTGATGATAAAATACATATGCATCAAATTTAGTAGCTATATTACAGTTGGTATCTCTGTAAATTTAAATAACTCATTAAATATGTCATACATATAATTATTGTAGAATCACTATAACTATTATATCATTCTTAAACAATATTTTCGATTGATCGTTGTTATGATTAAAATGTGTAAAATATTTCTTTTAGTATAGAGTATGTTATTTGTCTTACCCTGCAATAAATGCGAAATAATCAGGTATATTTCCAGTACGGCCACATGACGAGATCTCCATGTAACTCTGTTTGCAGATCACCTAAATAATTTTGAATAATTTAGTTATATTGTATTTCCGTCTATTTACATGCACTTACGTACCGTGTCATCTTCATCTCGTGCTACTCTAATTCCCATCTCTAAACATTCAAATTTCACAGCAACTAAATTTGCTGTACCTGATCTCAATAGCTGTATTATTGCTTTTTCAATTTGCCTAACATCTCCTACCGTACCAACAGAAACTGTTCCGCAAAATTTAACAGCAAATCCAGCATTCAGTGATCTGTTTTCCTGTTTTTGTTTTCTATTGGCTTCATTAACGTCTCGATTTTCTAATTTTGGAGTTTTGAGTACTTTTCTCATGCTTTCAATACCCGAACTTTTTATAAGATTTACTATTGGTCCATATATCTCGTGTGTTTCTTTAAAACAATACTGAAAAGTGTTATGTAAAAATACAAATATAGTTTTTAATTATTTATAACGTGTATCTTCTTAAAAAAGGTATGTACTTTAATGATATGTAGTGAAACAGGTTGACCCAATGCTTTCCTCATAATATTTCGCAATTTTCCCTTCGTATTGGATGTTATAGGATTTCCATTTATCTCATCCAATACATCGCCAATTTCAACTTTATCCTAATAAGAAAATAATTTGCCAATTGTAAGCTTAAGTATAATGGAAGTGACAATTCTGTATTTTTAAAATATTAATGTTGTATTTCTTACATCTTCTGCAGCTACTGATGTTTTGTCCAAGTTTACGATTAAAGCTTTCCCTCTTGTAAAACTGCAAGAATGAATTACATATTAACAATAATGTCGTGATTTACGAATTATAATTCTAATTACATACCACACAGAAATGCCTAAATTTTTACAAGGTACTAATTCTAAATCCACACACTCCGGCATTTGCCATGTTTCATCCAAGAAACTAGCGTTTCGTAAATTTAGTTTAAAATTTAGTTTACTGGTTTGGAATAAAACTGATAATAATATTTCACCTAGGATATCATCTCCCAAAATACTATTAGCATCGTAATATTCTGTTGCCAAGAGTGGAGTTCTGACCTACAAATAGTTCATATATTACAACATAATATCTGTACAAAATTATATAGCATTTAAGATTTATAGCGTTTGCTTTGCTTCTTTTATAATTCAACAAGTATGCTTCTAAAATACCAGCATTTCTATCGGCATATGAAGGCACTTTCGCATCAAACACATCCTTATTAAAAGCCTAAAACGTCCAGTGGATGTTACTACCTTTTGATTCTCCTTTACTTGTTCAACCACTAATGGGAAGGTACAGCAGGAACTGAAATAATACCATTGAGTATCCAAAAAAGAGAATATCATAAAGATTATACAAATTTTCTGCATATGGAAAAAACGTTAAACCTAAAATATTTATTTGCAACTTCTTCCATCCAATACCAAGCATCAGGTAATTTTGGAAAGCCTATTGTAGTGAAGTGCATTAATACACCTTTTTGTAAACATTTTTCTAAACATTTACAAAATAAAGAAAAGTCAAGGTTTTTATCATCAATTTCTCTTTCATATTCAGTTAATTTCCGTGTCCAACCTGAAATGATATAAAAAAGTAATTAGATAAAAAACATTACTTCATGGTGAACAATAATATTTCTGAGAGAGATATTTATTTAATATTTCTTTACAACTAAACAAAATTAAAATAACATTCAACAGTTATTTCATATCGATATAAAGATATATTTAAAAATATTTTTATAATCAGAACAACGAAATATATTCTATTTATTGTATATAAACATATATGATGTGTGTACGGCTGTGTGCATACGTTACACTGTTATACACCTATCATGTATATGGCAATCTCTGATTACGTTTTACACAAAAATATATCGTTTAATAAGATGACAATTGTTAGGGAGGGTCTAACACAAAATAATGTAGATTTGTTATTTTAGAAAAAGTAGATTCTCATATTTAAGGAGATGATTTCCCTATTTGAAATGTGATTGTTTAACCTCAAATTTTTTTAACTTCGTTATTACCTTTTAGTTCTTTGATAAGGGGATTTGAGACCGTCATCGCATTATTGTTTGGAACTATTGTCATATATTGGCTACTTCTTATCAGCTAGAATTCTTTTATGATTTAAGTAACTGTCATTTCAGATCATGTAAATATACATAGATCTTTAGGGGTATAAATACGTACTACATATTCCTATAGTGAACGTATTGAATAACGCGTTAACATGGAATATATAGGCTCTTTCTTGATTTGTATAGATGTATACATGTAATATGCATGTTTATATGTATAAATTGGTATAAATCATCGCTGTACAGTTAAAAACAATAAATATCGCGATGCATATATGGTGCACGCAGTAACGTTGATATTCATGCGCGTTGTATGTGTGGGTACAAGTACGTAACGAAGTTCAACTGATAATGCTTTAAGTCTTTTTGGACAGTGAATGTGAATGAAGCGTTCACAGGAGTAATTTCATTGCTGTTTAATTATTCATACGAAGTATAAGATCTTAATATTTCATATTATTTAATTGACCGATAAAGTTTTGAAGTTGTAACCGGGAATATAACGGTGTGAGAGCTAATTGTTTTTACGTGTGTTGTACGTAAATAAACTTATTTAAATTTGACGATAAATAACGAGTGAAGTATAATATTGACGAAGATAATTGAACATGGCAATGACAATACCAAATATAAATGATATTCAAGTAAAAGTTCTCCGTGCATTTTCGGAGAAATTCGGAGATAATGCGAACGTTTGCGTGTGTGCACCAGGCCGAGTAAATTTGATCGGTGAACATACCGATTATAATGAAGGTTTTGTTTTACCAATGGTAAATTATCAATACAATTATAAATTCTATGTTTTTTAATGGTAACAAATTTTAATTTCACGATTATTCACTTTGTTATCATTTAATATGTAAAACATTGCATGTATTACGAATCTTTTGTACTTTAACGAGAGAAACTTATGTAATGATAAATAGTAATATAATTAACATTTATCGTTTATCTTAGATTTGAAATTTGGGTATCATTCTTTCGTATCTTTTATCTCTCACAATATCCATGATACAATTTTTTAAATCTATGTAATTTAGTATATTCTTTTATATAATGAGCATTACTTTTTGAATGAAATTTTGAATTAATGATTTGTGGAAAATTTTATAAAACTTAACTTTATTCTTTTTCAATTTATAATAAATAATTTTTTCAATAAAAAATCAGACACAGTTCAATAAGCTTTGGTACAGTTGTATAAATATCTTTTTAAATAATTCATGTTATTATTTATTTCATATACTATGAATTTTTGACATTGCTTTCTTTAATAGTTATCTGCTGCAGTTTTAGATATTATATCTTTTAGGCATTACCTATGGTTACAGTAATCGCAGGAAAGCTCAGTAGTTCTACCAAGTGTAAAATAATTTCTGTTTCTGAGGCAATTGGATCTGAAAATATTGCTGAATTTGAATTAAATAATAGAGATAGTATCAAACCAGGAGAACCAAAATGGGCCAACTATATAAAAGGATGTATAGCTAACTTTATTTGTAAGTTCATTGTTCATTTACATACAATAAAGTATTTTGTTACTTTGTCACTTTATATTAGTAAATTTACTATAAATTATTGTACCATATACAGACATAAATCTCTGTAAGCTAATCTAATATTGTAACATTTTTCAGGTGAAGTTCCAGGCTTTAATGCCATTGTTATGTCAACTGTACCAGTCGGTGCTGGTCTCAGCAGCTCAGCTGCTTTAGAGGTTGCTACTTATACATTTTTAGAAACACTGACTGGAGTAAAGTCAAAAGCATTGGAAGATAAGGTAAAATGATTCAAGAGAATGCTTCTTTATATTATTATTTATATTGGTATTTGAGCCGAACAGCACAGTTTCTGGAATTAATCGAAGTAAAAAGTTTAGGCTGTAGCATGCCAACGTGCTGAACATGAATTTGCTGGTGTACCATGTGGTATAATGGATCAATTTATTTCTGTAATGGGAAAAGAAGGGTGTGCTCTTCTTCTTGATTGTCGGAATCTCAATATTAAACATATACCTATGCTACATATGGATGACTATGTTTTTCTTATCACTAATTCTAATGCACCTCATAAACTATCTTCAAGTGCATATTGCAATCGCCGGGATAGTTGTTTGGAAGCTGCAAAAATATTAAATAAAAAAAGCTTACGAGAGGCAACGATTAACGATATCGACGGTAAAAAGCAGTTAAAATTTGAAACAAACACAATGGAATAGTGTACAATCTTATTTTTCACTTAAGCTCTACATCTTCTTTATTTTTAGTTTTAATCTCGCAGCATGTTTCTGAAGAAGTAATAAAAAGGGCTCGTCATGTTATAACAGAAATCGAAAGAACGGTTAATGCCGCTGCTGCTCTGGAAAACGGGGATTTCGTAAAATTTGGACAGTTAATGAATGAAAGTCATGATTCATTGAAAAACGATTATAACGTTTCCTCTGTTGAACTCGATATCTTGGTATCAGCAGCTAGAGAAATAAATGGTGTTTTAGGAAGCCGTTTGACTGGTGCAGGTTTTGGAGGTTGCACAATTACACTGTTGAGAATAGATGTAGTGAATGAAGTGATTGAACATATAAAGGCCAAGTTAATATTTGTTTAACTCAATGTTATTATAATCTACTTCACATTAGTACTTATAAATATTTTTCCGCAGGTACACTGGAAATCCCACATTTTACATCGCGAAACCAGCAAATGGTGCAAGACCACTGGATATAAACTAGTCTGAATCATCGTTAAAAACGAATTGTAAGAAATCAAGTTAATCTAACGTTAATGGAGAGTCTATATAAGTTAAAATAGATTTCGACTTATGATTAATTCATTTCATAAGTTGAATACGTGCCAAATACGATGTGCCTTTGTCTCCTCTTTCTTAAAGAGGGAAACTATATATATTTATGGACATGTTTCCTATCATCATAATTCTATGCAAAGCCTTGTATTGTATGCTATCAAGAATAAGCATGTTAAATATATCAGTTACCTTATTAGTATCTCTTATAATAGCAATGTACCAAAAATATTAAATATCTATTGTATAATAAAAGATACAAAATACTATCTTTTGCTTATATTCAATGAAATTATTACATGCGCTTTTATATACACTATCTTAATAATATTTTCATTAATGATACTAGTGTAAAAACGTTGCCTTATAATAATACTGCATGTAGTGCGGATTGTCTTTTACTGTACACAATACTGCTGTTTCCAAATAAAAAAATAACATCTACAGAGCTTCGACGAAACATCGATATACTAGTATTTTATATTATCAGTTGTTGCATTATTCGAGAATTCTGGAAATATAATATTTATACAATTAATATTAATTTATTTTATAAAAATGAAAAATAAAAGCACAAACTTACCTTTGAGGCAGTCATTAAGCTCAATATCACTGGAACTACATTTCAAACCGGAAGGTTTTACACCTTTGAAAATTTCAATGACACTTGGTTTTAAATTATGGAAAATTAACGGCTGACCACGTTTAGAAAAGTCTTCCGTTAAACTTTTGACGCCCTAAACGAATTAAATCAGTATTAATGAAATTACTATTACTACATTTAGGTAAATAGATGATTCATTATCATTGTTTAAACGTACTTTCGCAGCTGTAAAGTCGGCTGCTTGAATATGCGTGGAATCTATGACGACAGGTACTGCAGTTCCCTGTTTTGTACCTTGCTTACTAATTACAGCTCTCACATATTCAACACTCGGAAAGGTAAGGCTTCTATCCGGCGTTATAACAAGGTATTCGCATCCATTAGTACTCTGCGGAAGACATTACATTATTTAATTTTCTTCAAGATTTTTAAATCCCCACAATGTTAGTTTTTGTAATATTCCGTTTAAAAAAAAATTAAGGGTAAATTTAAGAAAAATATAATTTTTTGTACATGATTATTTTATCTCTCTTAGATGGACTCTCTATACAAATCAAATTATGTCCGTAACCGTAAATATTTGATTGCAGTCTCATATAAATACAAGATATATCGCGGTTCAATAAATTTCTTTTTGAACTAACATTGACTCACCGTTTCTTTATGAACTCGCAACGACGGCCTCGCTGAGGCGTACAGTAGGAACAAGACATTAATGCCGATACCAATTACTATACCTAACTCGAGTCTTATAAAAAGACAACACAAAAATGTAGCTACAGCTGGCACGAGATCGATCTCTGAAAGAAAATTTCAATAATTATCACTACAATAGATTAAATACCATCGATACAAAAGTGCAATTTTTCAAATACTTTATCATCTAATTATAATTATATCACATGACTTTAGTGAGAAATTAAATATGATTTCTCTTTGAAAACTAAGAGAAAAAAAAACATTAAAAAACGTACTTTTAGTTCGCCATATAGGCTTGATCACGTGTAACTCTACCATGAAGACAACCGCGGCAATGATGATCCCCGCGAGGGCAGCCTTAGGAATATAATAAAGGTACGGGGTAAGGAACTGAAGTGATATAATCACTAGGAGGCCTGTATAAATACCACCAAGTGTGGTCTTTACTCCGGATGAGTGATTAACGGCACCCCGGCTGAGACCACCGCTCACAGGCATTGATGAAACAAAAGCTGAAACGACGTTGCACGCACCCAATGCCAACATTTCTTGAGTTGCGTCTATGGGTTTACCTTCGTCTAAAATTTACATAGAATTATTGTTACATAGCAGTTTGATTTATAGCTGTCTTCTAATGCCTAATGTTTATTATTATCCGTTGAAGTTAAGACCTTCAAATATCTCTGCTATTGAACCATGATAAGTTACTTCACATCGAACGATTGTGTTCTCTGATTGTAAATAGAAATGTTTAATGATGTATCACATAGCTGTATATTAAATATCTTTGTTCATATATTCACATATAAAACACGGAAGTAAAATAACAATAAAAAGCTATGCGATTCCTGTAGTTCAAATGAATTGTAGCTTACTGAACACTTTGGCAATGGAGATACTCTCCAGAAGACTCAACAAGGGGACAACCAGACATCCTGATCCTAGTGCGGAGACCATATCAATAAAATTATAAGTCTCATTTCCAACGTTTGCTTCAAACGGTGGTAATTGAAATTCTGGTAGACCCGGTTTCACATGACCTGTTAGGATAACCGGCGAGGAACCTAAGTGATCTTCCAAAAGCCAGAACATAACTGCGCAAACGATCACTACAAAGATATTCCGAGCCGTTGAAATCAACCAAAGGAATTTTTGAATGCTTAGTTGTAATTTCGACGGCATTTTTGTGTCCTTCGATATTACCGGTATGTCCTTGACTTTCTGTGAAAGAATTTAAAAGATAATGAGATTTGTCACTTTGTTAATTACGAGAAAATAAAAGTATATGATTGTAATGACGTTTGAACGAAGTTCTCTCAATGTTCACATTAAACAACAAAACGATTCTTACTCTGAGAAGAAGAAGAATAATTATACAGCTCACACCTAAGGCAGTGTCCCAAAGTCTGGTCTCGCCAATCTTTTCAAAAATATTCCGCCATACATCTACAAATTTGCTACCGGAAATACTGATCCCCAAAATGTCCTTTACTTGACTGGTAGCAATAATGATGGCTGCTGCCGATGTAAAACCGACTGATACTGGCCCGGATATGAAATCCAACAGGAAACCTTTTGAATAAATAACATAAAAATTCATTAAACATCTTCCCATTAATGTTACAACAATTTTCTTTCAACCGATCTAAATTCACATAATCCTAACTTCTCTAATAAGATCTTCGAGCAAGAAACCTATGCTCAATACAGTTTCTTATCAAAGACGTTTTATAAATATAACAAACTACAAAATTAATAATTTTTATAAATTAACTACAAAGAGAATGATGTTAATGACGTTACCTAATTGTAAAATGCCCATCGCTAACGAAACGCAGCCGGAAATAAAGGCTAAAAGAATTGCAAAATCGGGGCCCAAATGGGCTTTTTGCAATGTTTCTCTAGTCAAGATTGCAGCGATTGCCGTTGGTCCTACTGGTACATCCTTACAGGATCCTAGGATCGTGTATACGAAACACGCCATGAAGGATGAATATAAACCATACTGAAAGGTAAAAAGAAGAAAGGTTTTAGGTTTTATGGAAATGAAATATTTGCGAAGAATGAAGGACTCTTAAGGATTACTGTTCTACCTGTAATGGAAGTCCTGCAACATTAGCATAAGCTATCGCTTGTGGTATAACGGTAAGTCCCACAGTAACACCTGCTACGAGATCACTTACTACATAATCCTTTCGATATTTTGGCAACCATGCTAAAATTGGTATTCTTTTGTAAAGTAATTTCTTTTTGCAAGCGCTTTGAAGTCGTTGATTTAACCATCTGCATATGGAGGAGCAAAGGAATTTTTCTTCTGGATTTGTCGCACCTGAAAATAAATTATGTATACGTCTACGTAATATTCTAATCTTTTACAATTTTTGATTTGTATAAACAATTCGAGTTTTCAAGAGATTTGCCATTTGAATTTGCCGGAGCTGAAAATAAATCAGTTGTTCTAACAGAGTTTTCATATCGTAGAATTTTTAATATTATTTTACTATTAGATTTTCCGGAGAATTAGTCTGCTGGATTTGGTGAAGCTGAAAATAGATGGCAAACACTTCTCATAATATTTTAATAATGTTAAAGGTATTTTTACACTGCTAGATCTTTTAAGTGAATTTTTCGGAGAATTCTATAATTTAAAATTTGACAGAGATCGGAATAAAATTTGCAATATGAAATTAATAGAAAAATAGTGTTCTCTGAATAATGTTTTATTAAAAGACTTGGTCTATCTTTATTTGCAAATAAATTGAAAGAATAAGGTACTGGATTAATAAGGCACAATAATGGAGGGATTAATTCAAAATACATTCCAAAAGTCTTAACAAGTGGATAACTGTACATTCTGCTATCTTTGTTGCAAATATTTTACACAACTGCGAACACTTAGAGAATATTGAACAACGCGACTGTGAATTTCTTCTTGTACGAATTGCATTCAGGAAAAACAGTGAAAGCATAAATGGAAGTATAAAATGAAAAGTGAATAATGTGGAAGACACCGTGTGCGAAAATATTTGCAAATGTCGAGTTTAGAAAGTATCGTGTTTGGAAGGTAAGAAAGGGAAAAAGTCACCAAGCATGTGCAGTCTCATTATACATACACATTTATAGAATTGCTGGATAAACGCTGATAATTCCGTCCAAAACTTAAGCTAAACAGGTTCGACCGGTTTTATGCATCGCCATATTATAAAACTTATTTTCTATTTCCAACTTACTCCGTTTATATAGAAATTTTATTCGTATTCAATTTATTTATTTAATACCTAGTTACACTTTAAAATTAATGCGATTACTTTTTTATCTAAATAATCTTCAGCAGTATTCGTATTATAATTTTATTAATATTCCTCAATAAAGAATGTTAAAATTCACTTATTTCAAAATACAAACATTGAAATATGTTCAAACTATCATTTTCACCTTTTTTCTTAATAAAAAGTACGTTATTCAATTCCTTAAGTAGATAAATTTCAAAGGAACTTTCCATAATATAAACAATATTATTAGGGGTACCGAAAAGTAATCAAAATTGAAGAAGTGAAAGGTAATTGGAAATGTTTTTCCACAAAAAAGTCAAAGGGCTTTTTTAAAAAAGGAATCGAACAACTACTTTAAGCTGGTAAAAAGTGCTTGAAAATTATGGAAATTATTTTGTTGATTAGTATTTAAGATTTCTTTAACCCTTTGACTGCGGACTGTTTTAAATTGAAGCATTTCGCGCGAGCGGTATATGTTTGCAAATGCAGTCACTAGAGACCGAATACTTTTTCGTGCAATCTGGATGTACGGTAGAAATAATTGCCGAACATACATATAAGACCATAAACAACAATCAAAGATTGTTGGACACATATTTGCGTCCATAGTCTCCATCGATAGATTCCGCCGAGCGCATATATGCGCCCATAGCAGCCAAAGGGTTTAAGTAAATGTTTCTCGCGAGCAAAAGAGATTTTGATTATTTTTCGGTACCCTTAAAATATCATTATTGCATTGTACTGAAAATTTCGTCATTTTTTCCTGTTTTATTAACAAAGACACCTAATTATCCTTCAATTAAATAAATGTAAAATAAACTTCTCGTAATATGAACTATATTATATCATCGTTGGATTATGAAACGTGTTACTGAATAAGATCAAACATCCTTACTCGATTAACGATGCACGACATTAGATTAAGTACCGACCGTAAGCTGATTCACATGAATGGAACGAAAACGAAGGCTTAATTCCTTTCTCTTTTGACAGTGAATCACGGTAATATGTGCATACATTACAAGTTCTATGTCGTTTAAAAAAAAGAATTACTTCATTTTTTTTTCGTGATGTCCACACAAGACAATTCAGTTTTACGTAAAAAATGCCAGCGCCATTTAAGAGTTATTAGAACGACGTTCCAGGGATGTTAAAAGAAATGCAAATTGCTAACTTTAAGCATAAACTTCAACGGTAATTTGCATCCTTCGTCTGTAAAAGGAATTTTTATTATTCCAGTAGTAGTACATTGTTCGTTAAAATAATACAATTGGTAGAATTATTTAAGCGGTACTGAGTTAACAAACATTCTTTCCTGGAAAGAATTGGCCGCAACTTTGATCTGCCGACATGAGACGGTATATAGAATTGTTAAACGAGGAGAAGAATAATTGCAAAAAAAACATAACACTTCTGTTAATTACGAAATTGTAAATAACCTTGACAATCGTAAAGAGATAATCATATTGATGTTGAATAATTAAAACGTGTTCTACGAAATGTCGTTATCCATTGAAAACAAAAAAAAAAATGCGAGGTTCAGCTTCCTCGAAATCTGATGAAAAATCACGCGATTTTAAGGAATTGTGGGTAATTATACGTTATTTGAATCAGATATATTAATTTACCACATTGCATCCCATATTGCAGATTACTTTGGACAGATTAACGCTAATTAGTCGCCGGCATTAAATGACAAATAATTAACTATTTGAAATATTGAAGAAATGATACAAAATGATAAAGTCAATAATTCATATTCATATAATTGCTGTTGCGTTATTAATTTGCTGCAGCTTTCAGTTTTATTTCACTGTACAATTTTGGTAAAAATTGATAATATCGAATTCCTCTAATCTTCAAAACTCCAATCTCAATCGTAGGAAGGAAGCGAGAGATAAAAAATACAGGAAACTGTTGGATTTGCAATTATAATTTTTGATGAACTTTGAGACATATGTAAACACTTAAAAAATGAAGTACCTTTCTAGAATACATAATCCTTTTTCAATGGCGAAGAAGCGATAAGAAAAAATGAATGAAATTGTGATTTCAGCGATCTTCTCATGAATAAAGTTCGATCATTTATGAGTAAGCTTTCATATTTTTTATATGAAAATTTCAATCTGACATTAATGACGATGATACCTCTCGTCCTGATGAACTTTACATGCAACTTTCAAGGAATGTCGTGGACCGAATAACTTACATTTTTATCGTCCACTCAGACCTGTTATTCTATCCCATATTTTTATTGCGTTTTCAATTTTCAGAATGACAAAAGAAAGAATCAAAGAACGAAAAAGAAACAAATAAATTTTGACCTCTTCTTGCACGAGAATCATTTATTCTGAACGTTACGCAAATTTTAAATCTTGAGATATTTTACTGCTCGCAAGACAGATAATCGACTAACAAGAAAATGTATGCACATTTATAAATAGAAACTTCTTAAATCTTTCTTCTCTATAATGCACGAAATTTGGTATTTCTCTACTTGAATTTACTACTCAATCCCTTGCCGTACGATTTCTATTGTGACTACCACAACAATAACTCAAAATTAAATTGGTAAAATAAAAATTGATTAGTAATTCTCAATACACCGTATAATTTAACGTAATATTAACCCTTTGCGGTCCTATGTCGAGCAGTACTCGACGTAGATTTTCACTTTGTTTTATAACAATTTAATATCGACTTTCCAACATCACAATGATTTTGTAATATCACAAAATATCCGCCAATGCCCATAATTATTGATGTAATTTAGAAAAAACGAATAACCAATGATGGAAAATATTGTAAAATTAAATTTAGTTAGCTCACCACCAATATCAATAAAATAATTCGGACCACAAAGGGTTATAATGTTACAGAAGTAACTTTATCGTGTCTGAAAATGGTCACTTAATCCTATGCCCTACGATTCGTTTCTAAAATAAAAATTGATCAAATGATTCTTGCTATGCCGTACAATTTAACGTAATATTAATATTAGAGAAATAATAATATCACGTCGCATTAATATATTTATCTTATCACGAGTGTCACTCGTTATTGTACGGCAAGGAGTTAATTAAATAAATTGCATCGAAAGGAAAACTAACTAAAACTCAATGACTTACCTCTATACCCCAGAATCTAGATATTTATTAATTACATTTTACAAGACACAATAAAAAACAAAACTCATCATAATGAACTAATAAATTTAATCTACTACGTCTTTTTATTCTCGTTAATTAATTTAACGTAGATTTACAACATATCAATCACAACAACAGTAAACTCACCATTTCCATTAACAGTTTTGTCGTCTTTCCTATAAACGTGAATGCTGGTGAGCCTATTTTCGAGATCGGTTGTCAAATCAGGGTCATTGTTATTACTTCGAAACGGATCCTCGAAAGCCGTATTGTTGTAGCCAGTTAATTGAACCTCCCTCCTCGAATCAAGATCATATTCGTTCTGAACGCTATATCTCGCCATAATTTCGACCGTCAGATAGACCGACGTATAAACAAATTGATCTGCCCTTTTACTTCTTATAGAATCAATCGGACCAGATTTAAACGATGAAAAGTCAACTATCTGTTAGGTGGACTCCATTGTCCGATTTTCTCGTGAGACGAGCCTGAAAAATCAAAAAAAGTAGCATGTACGTGAATTAATTAGCTACGCATTACCATACCGTTAATTCTTCCTTTACTTTCTACTAAGATCTCCTGCATCGTTCTCTCTTTATTGTCTAAGTTTTTCCATTTAATTGAACTTTTCGACCGTGATTAAATTTCATAAGACAGTGCAAATTCAAGGACCTCGATATATTATTTACCACAATTGTTACACTTCAATCGTTTCACGTTATTTTCCTTCGTTTTGAGAGGAATCAGTTTTCAAAGTGCATGCGGATGATCTTTTCCTCTGTTTTCTTTTTATTTTTAGATTTGTTCACCTTTAACCCTTTGCGGACGATGGGCGAATATATCCGCCCTGAGAAAAAAATTGGTTATAGTTTGTCGGTGCATATATAAACGGTTAGAGTTGGAAAATTAAAATATAATCGTGGAAATATTATTTTACAAAGAGTAAATTTCAACTTGTATACATTAACAGACTGTCTTTCCGATGAAAAAGTGTTTTTTCATCGCTAAATAATTGACTGTTTCTCGATATTCAAAAATGCCTCCGTCCGCAAAGGGTTAACTATATACCATAAGCATTTTTCCTAGGATCTACTGTTTTAGATGGGTTCAAAACCACCGATGGATGATCATTTGTTTTCTTTTCTTTTTTTTCTACTTCAACTATTTACAACTATGATATTTTCCAACATAAAATCCAAATGATATTTCTTATCATTTTTATTTAAATGGAATACTTGTGATTTAACGAGATTTATCGTAAGTTTTTATAGTTCTCGTAAAAATGGTAACGATAAAATTGGAAATTCATGGTATTAATTTACGCAAGCATAATAAATATTATTTCAGATACAATGACGTACGAAGTTGAACAACGTGGGAGGAGTAGCAATCGTATTGCATAAAATTTCGCTCGCTTATTTACCGACATTTCGTAACGTGCTTTACGAAAACCGATATAAACATCGGTTTCGCAGTAACAATTACTGCCGAGCCATCATACACGCAATACAACTTTCTGTCAAATTGTTCACGTATCATTAATGCCTCTGGTTTCATACATTTTCGTTATGAGTATCTTATATCTAACTATCTAGCACGTAATTGCTTTGATGTTTAATTATAATACTGTTCTATTAATATTCTTTGTCTATGTAACATCGAGTAAAATATTTAATTTGATTTGTGATACTTTGTAATATTATTACACTACCTCATAAGTCTATATTGCATTTATTTGAATTTGTATTAAATTATAACTTTACATTGTTAATATCGATATTGTAAGGAGTGCAGTTTCTAATTGTATGTAATATTTATTTCATTATAATTATTCATTAATGAGACATACAGAATTAAGTGATATTCTATTTTCTATTATCATATATTCCACAACTGTACAAGATCGAATGCTTTTCTTTTCATTTAAAAAGGAAATATCAGAGATAACCCCGATTCGATAGCTGAGCTTTCAGATTACAATAATCGGACGATCGATCGTGATTTGAATTCGATTCTTTTTGCAATGGACATTTTCTCGAAGTTTCAATTCATTCGATATCACGTGTTATCGAAAGGATTATCCAACGACGATACAGTGGTGCGAGTTAGCAACTGTTGGAGATTTAGATGAATATTACAATTTTACGGTAATTATGCGAGATAAGATTGCAAACTAACGTCATAAGAAACATTTCTTTATATTTTACAGAAAAATTGTTTAGGACATTGATTTCAATAGATCTTTTCAATTTTCGTATGCGTGCTAAAAGTGTTCTTTTTTTAACGATAATTGTTTCTTCAAGTGTGAACATAATTGGGATACATGTGTTTTAATTAGTGTTATTTCAGAGCTTATTTTCATTATTTATTTTAGGAACATTGACTTTTATTGACGTAATTTTATTAATATTATGCAATTCAATAAAATATCGCGGTGTAGAATTTTGTGCAGTTTTCTTTGAATACAACACAGTTGGTAGAATAGAAAATTTGTTGAAATTAAAATCTATAATGATTGTAAATATGGATGATTTAAGAAAACACTCTAAAACAACATCGAATTCCAGTTTCATTTTTGGTGTATTTCAATCAATGTAAATTAGTTAAGCTGTGATTCCCAACGTTAAAGGTCATCTTATCGCACAATTGTTTATCGTAACAATGGCTTTGTATTATCGAAAATATGTTTTAATCCGTCAGTTAAAAAAACACTTCTCTATGACCACCGGAAGTTTTCAACTTGAAGCTTACGTAAAAACGAACAGTGTGAAAGTTCTTGATACATGAAAAGTAGGTTGGAAAAATGAATATAAACATCAAGTCATAGAATTGCAGATATAGCGAAATAAGTATTCTTCCTAATATTTCGACAAATTGGTCAAAATATTATCAATTTCTACTCAACGTCATAATCGAGAATATTTATTTTTTTTTAAATCACGTTTCTTGCCAAACTTTATAGCTCTGTTTTCTTTTCATGGACACTTTAGCTTTAAAATCTATCGAGTTTACAGCACAATTTATCTATTAACATATTCTTCACGAAATATGCAAATTTGTATTCTCTGTATTTAACATGCTGTGTCGTAAAAGCTATTTATAATACTACTACTAACTGTGTTGTAGAAATATTAAAATTACAATTAAGTGGAGTATGTAAATGTGCTGTGACACCGATAAGAAAATCTGGTGAGAAATCAGATTTTCATGTGGAAGTCGCAGCACGCTTTAAATTTCTTTATCTCTAATTTTAACTCTTATCGCTCTAAGAATTTTTTAACATTTTTGTCGGCAAATTTCAAACCAATTTTTTTCACCTTCAAAGAGGAAAATAGAAATGCGACATAATTTCATTATTTTTAAGGACAGTTATGAATGTTACTAACTTTTACGAATCTATTAAAATTTCATTTATTAAATATTCGAAATAACACGGATAAGCGAAATAAGTAGACAACTATGCTTTGGATAAAGAAATAATCGATTTTTAATTTATTACAAGAGAATATACATTTTATAATATTAATACTTTCACCGGAAATTTTATTATCTCTTTTTCAAGTTGAATGTAAAGCTGTGTTTCGATCAATGGATTTTTTTCGAATCTCGGTGGCTTTTGAAAAGCAGTCAGTGATTGAACACGTTGCCATACACATGATGAACCTTATCTTGAAATGTGCTCCAAACTATAAACGTACGTTCGAAGTGGATTTTTCGCTGATATTTATGCAGCGCTACTCATTAAATTCTGAGAATATTGTTCATCTCACTATGAAACTATGTTACTACATTTTATGAATAAGAAAAACTTTCGAGAAAAACTGTAAACGGCGACTAATAAAGCTAAAGTAAAATGGAGATTACGAAATAGAACAATTTGTTCTAGTAAATGTACCAAAAGATTCTACAGAACGTCTATATCAAAAAGAGATAACTGATTTATGAGTGAAGATATTTTTCATTCCTTTAACACTAAACCTACCAAGGCGGTCAAAAGATCGCTTCCAAAATATTTTCTAAAAATTATCTAAATTAATAGACTAGCCATGGAGTAAATATTCCACTTCTATCTTACAAAACCAAAATTAGTTAATTAATTATCTCCTTTATCACTCCACTTCTCTTTGTATAAAGTCGTTATTGAGTATATTTAAATTTCAGTAGATATAACGTCGATAGTTTTTGTGTTAAACAGATATTTCCTAGAATTATTTGATATTCTTAGGAAATATTAATAGAAAGTTGTTATGGCGTTAGAAGAATCTGTGATGATAAGTAAAAAAAAAACGAGCTTCCTGCGAGTGGAATACACCTTCGTATAAAAACGTCTTGGCCGGTTAAAGAATTATGTCAACGGTGTAATTAGATACCGTTAGTGTTATTAAACTCTGCCTCATTGTAATCGAAGTATTACGGTTGATTGATCGTACTTAACGTCACAAAGACAGTTTTAATATCGTGGCAATAAAACGGAAAAAATCAGATATCTTCACGACTCATTATTAATGCACACTAAATTTGATATTCAATATAATTATGTAAACGAATTTCATGGTTAATTTAAATATATTATCTGATCTTGAAAATTGCATATATATTTTACATTATTCCTTCCAATATATAATTCTTTTCCTATAAAATAAGAATAATACATTTTTGAAAAATGTAACATACATATCTGATATGAACAGATTGTAAATATATTTTGTAATCTTTAATTACGTTTGCTAAACAGACTATATTAATGTTTCTACATATTATTACAAACTTTGTACAACGATTGCACTTTTTCGCATGGGAAATTTTGTAATTAAATCGCCCCAGGAGTTTCACGTTTGCACATATTTGCAACGTCCGCGGCATGATAGTCAAGTGTGTGCGAAAGTTTATTAGAAGGCCTATAATCCTACATAAAGGCGGATGATGCTTTCTCTGTGAGTTTTCAACGTTTAACGCGAAACGATCGATGAACTGACAGATGTACAATTTTGTACAATTGGTACCCAATATGAATAATAATTGTAGATATCGGGTGCGATGACCGGCCACTTTCTTTATGAGAAACATTATCAATGTTCGTGGGGTTAAGTGGCCCGAAAAAAAAGATAATTTAATGATAAAATTTTAATATATAATAAATTTTAATATATAATTTTAATGTATAGATAAAAATGTTAATACCATGCCATTTGGAATTTTCATTATGTCGAAGACATGAAGCTGTTGCGATATTCAGTGGTTTCCTTGCTATTTTAATGTTACATTTGAAAACCGTACGAATAGATTTTTATAAACTCCTTGAATAATTAATTAAACTATATGGTTTTTACAAGAGAGTTGATTTCATTATGTCTAAGATAACAAGTTGTTGCAGTATTTAATGGTTTTTCTGCAATTTCACTGTTACATTTGAGAAGCGCAAGAATAGATTTTTCTAAACTCACCGAATTAATTAATTAAACTACATAATTTTCAGAAGAGAGTTCATTTGATTATGTTTAAGATACCAAGTTGTTGCAATATTCAATGGTTTTTCCGCAATTTCACTGTTACATTTGAGAAGCGCAAGAATAGATTTTTCTAAACTCACCGAATTAATTAATTAAACTACATAATTTTCAGAAGAGAGTTGATTTGATTATGTTTAAGATACCAAGTTGTTGCAACATTCAATGGTTTTTCTCCAATTTCACTGTTACATTTGAGAAGCGTACTAATAGATTTTTCTAAACTCATCGAATAATTAATTAAACTACATAGTTTACACAAGAGAGTTGATTTCATTATATTTAAGATAGCAAGTTGTTGCAATATTCAATGGTTTCCCTGAAAATTCACTGTTACATTTGAAAAACGTACGAATGGATTTTTCTAAACTCATCGAATAATTAATTAAACTACATAGTTTACACAAAGAGAGTTGATTTCATTATGTTTAAGGTAGCAAGTTGTTGCAATATTCAATGGTTTCCCTGTAATTTTAGCGTTATATTTGAGATGTGTACGAATATATTATTGTAGAGCCGTTATTATACATGTACGAACGATTATTCTTAGAGAATGCCGTTAAACTGATCGAATAAGTAATTAAACTATATAATTTTCAGATGAGAGTCGAACTATTCTTGTGGAATATTGAAACTCTGAGAAGTGAAGTAAGGTTTTTTGCGGCATTATGGCGTTGACACTTTACACAAGAAAATGTCAATGTAACACGCGGTCATACGAGTAACCTCGATCGTAAGGTATGTTTACATTTTCTTCTAGTATCCGTATCGTATTGCACATTATTGTGTACAATATTGTCTACTCCAAAAACAGGACCATCAAGAAAAATGACATTTTGCCCCCTGAAGCTGTCCTATCCCGTGAAATCTCTACAAATGAAATCCATCTTTTTATCTCAATTGAAGCATTCTTTGCACAAAGATACAGGAATATTCGATAAAACATTAACACTACTTTCATTTATATTTTAGTCGACATTATATAAACTATTGCAACATTATAAATTAACAAAAATCATACATACCTCATGAAGTAAACAGTGTCACGTTACATCCAACGATTCACATCTAGAATTCCAGCAGTCGAAGCCATCGTTTTAAACGATTCACTATAATTGTCAACTACCGTATCTTCTTAGTTTCCAAGATACTCAATGATTCTTCTCGATCATCAACAGAAAAAAAGAAGAAAAAGAAAACTCACTATCAACTCGTATTCTTCCAATCTTCAAAAAATTCCAAACGATCAAAATCGATTTCTTTCCGATCAAGCCGAGTGTGGTTTTCCGACGAAATAGAAAAAGGTTTCACAGGTAAGAATGAAAGTTTCACGTTCTAACGATACGTCACACTGATAATTTATATACTCGATTCGAGTTTGTATTCTGGTATCGTTTCAGAGTACGATTTGTATTTGAGATTTCGCGAATCGATGAAATTTGTTTTGGAATTAAAGGTTCGCAGATGTCTGGGTGTCAGAAACACTACCGTCTCCCGCGGTGGAGCACGCTCACCTGAGTGTAGACTTGACAGCTAAGAGTTCACCTTTGGCGAGGTGTGCTGCCACGTCTGCGCAGTGAAGCTCATCTCCCAAAACATCGCCACGTGCTATTCACGAGGCTTACGACGTTTAGGTAGTTGGAACGTACTGGACTCATATTGGACTTTCGTCGATGAATATGCGAATTAACAGGAAACTATGGATGCTTGGATTATTGAATTTTTCCTTGGAATGGCAATTATAAGAGGGACGCTTAAATTCGACGAAGAGAAGTGGAGGAAGGTTTGTAGGATTGCAGAGGAGGATGTTTTGATGTAGAAGTTTTAACTGGGACACCGAGGAGGATTGGAATCTTTGATTATTGGATTGAAAAGGAAATTAATAAATGGATTGCATTGTAAGGTGTCACGATAATATGTTGAATAGTGGCAAGATTTTTTGATTTTGAAATATATGAGTATCTGAGGATGTAGAAGTTTGAAGTGGTAAATAGGGGAGGATTCGAATTTTCGATTGATGTATTAAAAAGGAAATTCATGAAGTATGGATTATATAGGCAGGTGTCACTATAATATGTTGAATAGCGACGGGTCTGTGGCGGGATTTTTTGATTTTGAAATATATGGATTTCTTAGGATGCAGAAGTTTTGAAATGGTACATTGGAAAGGATTGGAATCTTTGATTGTTGTGTTGGAAAGGAAATTAATAAAGTAAGAATTGCATGGAAAGATGTCAAGATATTATGTTGAATTGTGGCGAGTTTATGGCGAGACTTTTTGATTTTGAAATGTATGGGTGTTTGAGAATGTAGAGATTTGAGATGGTACATTGGAGAGGATTGGAATCTTCGATTGTTGCGGTGAAAAGAAAAGTCGATACGATATTATGTTGAATCGTGGCGAGTTTATGGCGGGATTTTTTGATTTTGAAATGTATGGGTGTTTGAGAATGTAGAGATATGAAATGGTCTATTGGGGAGAATTGGAATTTTCGATTGTTGTATTGAAAAGGCAATTAATAGAGTAAGGATTGCATGGGCAGATGTCAAGATATTATGTTGAATCGTGGCGAGTTTATGGCGGGATTTTTTGATTTTGAAATATATGGGTGTCTGAGAATGTAGAGATTTGAAATGGTCTATTGGGGAGGATTGGAATCTTCGATTGTTGTGTTGAAAAGGAAAGTAATAAAGTAAGGATTGCATGGACAGATGTCACGATATTATGTTGAATCGTGGCGAGTTTATGGCGGGATTTTTTGAATTTAAAATATATATGGGTCTCTGGGGATGCACAGATTTGAAATGGTATATTGGAGAGGATTGGAATCTTCCATTGTTGCATTGAAAAGGAAATTAATAAAGTAAGGATTGCATGGACAGATGTCACGATATTATGTTGAATCGTGGCGAGTTTATGGCGGGATTTTTTGATTTTGAAATATATGGGTGTCTGAGAATGTAGAGATTTGAAATGGTACATTGGAGAGGATTGGAATCTTCGATTGTTGTGTTGAAAAGAAAAGTAATCGAGTATGGTTTGCATAGGAAGGTGACAGGATATATTGCAGAGTGGTTGTTCTGTAATACTGAGTAATAAATATCTGGTATATAAAAGTATTCAATACGAGAAAAGTAGGTAATTGTAGTAGCAGAAGTGTGTGCTTAAAGTAATCACATTCATCGAGTACTAGACAGATTCTAAGCTATTAACTAAAATCCTTCAATCTGAAACTAACACAATTTAAATGAATATATTTCTAGTAATTTCCCGTCTCTTCTATATCTCAAAGTCGCATAAACATTAATTTTGCGCGCCACCGAAGACGACAAATGTTCTTGCGAAATCCCAAGAATACGGTTAAGGTGTGAAGGGTATCATAACGAGTAACAGATTTATGCATTCTCAATTCTTACATGGTATTGCATCATATCTAATTATTCAATACATCAGAGTTTTTCGAATTGACGTCAGAGTGATATTTTTTTTTTCATACTCCTACTAACTGCATTGCGCCATATTTTTTCTCTTTTTTTACCCCATAAAACTACACACCTCGTATCCGTATTACTTAGTCACCACTGCAAATGGTATCAAACTTGATACTATAAACATTTCTAAAGCTTTTCATTCCCATATTTACAAATATTAATCAACAGATTTATTCAATTATTCAAAACACTATTCCATCGACCTCTAGTCGCAAAAAAAGAACAAATAGATACTATAACTTTCCTCCTTTCAGGTCGTTGCAGGACCTCTCAAAGATTCCACCATGGCGGCATTAATTAATGTTTACCATCCGTGGTATTATATAATTTGGCTGGTACTCGGCATGCACTGTCAGCGATAAGCTCAGTTGCCTTCTTTATTCGTCAAAGATCCATCTTTTTTTTCTCTATCTGGTTGCTTTGCTATCTTACACTGTGCTTCCGTTTTCTTACATCACAGCAAAGTATATCACGCGTACAGTCGTGTACTCATCCATTATGTGTGGAATTCAGGTGAATTCATGTCCATTGTTGCAACCGCCGAATGAAAAAATACCATCGTCCATTAGCCACACTGTAAATCGTACGGACGAATGAAAAAGGAGCCACGTGTGATTGCTCGTACCATTAAGTGACTCCATTCTTCGGCGAACATCCGGTTATATCGGACGGATAACAATTTCGCGGGAAAATCTCGTTTTATCGGTGAAGTACCGGGAAAACAAGTATTCTCATTTTACAGGAAACATCTGTAATAACGGTATTAGAATAATTTCAAGCTTAAAAAGTGCTATCACGTAGAACTATCGAGGATGATTCCTCATTAAATGATATCATTTTGTAAATCGTGCCTTGTTACTGTACGTATAACGTCAATTGCGTTCGACTTAATGCTTATTATCGTTTAATTATAATAATTCCTTTTTTTTCTTCTTCTTTCCTTTTTTATGTATGACAAATTACTTGTACGTAAAGAAGATTTATTGTCCGTTACGTATGAAGACAAACGGGTTTCCCGTCTTTAAACGATGATTTCTATTGCAGGAATTATGGTTTAACGTTGTTTTTGCCGAATATACATTGGTAAATTACTCTGAGATTAGTGTGTTTACAAGTCTTCATTTATCAAATTGTATAAAATTCCATTCAATGTCTTTTTGTTAAATATTACATAGATTTGAAAATTCTACGACGCATGTAATATCATAGATTTTTTATTATGATTTAAACATTGTATGACTACGAGAGTATCAAATAACATCGATTAAACATTAAAGAAACATGTATCAACCTGAAACATAGATCAGTTTAAACGTCTCAAATTGAATGCCAAACTGAATCAGCAATTTGCATACGCGATTTTCAATTAGCATAAAACCATAGATCTCACATTCCACGATGTTATCTCTTCCGTTCGTTAATTTCCATAACGGAAGAGGAGATTCTACTATTCGATGGCAAAATGAACGCAAGAATTCTTTGCCGTTTTACCAGAAAAAGATGTTACAAACTGTAATTCGAAACACGTAAGGGCATGCCGAATAGTTCTGTTAGTTGACTGTGCCACCAATGACTGTTCAACGGAACTCGATCACGTTACATGAATTTCATTAAACGTGCTACCAGTTCCTGCAATCCTCCTACATTTACCATTATCGAATCTCTGAAAAGTACAGGGTCGCCATTGCCATTCTTCTCTATAAATAAAAGCCTATCAAAACAGAAATTTCTCTTTTCAATGTACGTCAACACATATATACAATTACTATTTCTTTACATAATAAATTATACTTTCTCTATTCTATACACACATATATATATATAGCTGTACATTCTGTTTCGTGGAAAACAAAACAGAAATTTCTCAATTTACAGTGGTAAATAATATTACTCCGATCCTGATTAGAAAGCATTCCAGAAATACGTGAGTTTCATGGAAATGAAATGCGTTGGCTCGAGCGGTAACTGTGCAATCGAAGGAATTCTATGTTTCTCGGCCGATACGTGTGTACATCTGATACATATGTAAAATCGTGTACCACGCTGTCTACAGTACTACCTGCATTGTCTACAAGCGAGATTATTTGCATTCTTTGTATATTCTTGAAAATCCTCGCCAATCTCCACGCCTGTCATTCCGCGTCTTTTTTCCTCTCGTTGTTCGTCTATACCTGGTTTCCTTTTCCTCCTACCTTTTCTGAATCGTTAATTCTATTATATAACGCGCCTTTTCAGCTCTATTCCTATTTGCCGCTGCAAGTCGATACAGACACATTTCATCGGTTGCCAGAGTTCGAAGATTCAAATTGAGTTTCTTTTAACACATTGCGTACGGCGCACAGTGTGTAATTTTAAGGTTCTAGCTGGACAAAAGTCAATTTTCGTAATGGTCCAAATGTATAAAATTTTATTGGAAATCGATAGTAGAATGTCCATAGAAACAGAAGATGTAAAAGTTATTTGAAAAATAATCTGCAATAGTTAATTAACAGGCCTCAAAGTTATAATTTCCGCAGATTGCTTTTACACGCTCATGCCCATTTCGTCAATTGTTTTGTAACGAAAGGTGAGAATGGAATTTACGTATATGTATTGTTATCTCCACTTATTTGGGATATGTTTACAATTTTTTATTTTTCTAAACGACCTTTCATTACCATTTTAATTCGCTTTAACATTTAACATGTAATTTAAGTTCCGTTCCGAAATGTATGTAGACTTTTAACATATGTATATTACTATTTATTACACTTTTAGTGCGCCCTGCTCGCGCAACGCACTCCCAGGGCCCGCACATTTTTTAGCGCTCTAGAAACACTTTATACAATGCATATATTCACTTTTTTAATTCGCATTTGGTAGAAGATATTCGTATAAAGTATTCTTAAATATTACTATATATTTTTAATACATCTTTTACATTTTTAAAAATTTTAATTATTTATTTTACAAGTTTGAACAATCCTTTAGCGTATGATACCGAGTTAAGCATTCTATACTAACCGACTGATTTTTACGTTCTCAGAATGTTAACATCCATTTTTTTCGCTAACCATTTGCTAAGGGAATACGCAAGACTTCGTTACCCTAGTAACGTAACAAGAAAGTTTATTGTTAGTTCCTTAAGGTAGTTCTAGCTGGATTCAGAACTAAAAGTTTTTTTTTTCATTAGAAATCAACAAAAATTGCGTAAGAATTAATGCTGGGGCTAACTTCACAGAAGTAATTTCATTCACTTTTTAGACATTAAAAAACATCTTTCTCTATAACTATGAAGTAAAAAATTATGATAAAATTCAATAATATTCCAAAAGCATAAAATAATATATTGTCTAATTTTTTATTAGAATCCATCGACTCGTTTTTCCATTAGAAAAATAAAAAAAGATTTTACGGACTCAGCAAAAATTTGTTTCCATAAGGCCCATGTTAAAAATGTTAATTTTAAACACGATTTTTTCATAAACCGTGTGGACGAACTCGTTGAGATTCCGGTTATAATTATAAAATATCATGAAGAATATATTTTCAAAATTTTAAGGAAATCTGTCGAAAAATGATAAGTGCCTAGAACTATCTTAAATCGTCGATTGAGTCGAAGAAACCTGAAAACGAGATATCTCGTCTCCCGTACGCAATGTGTTAACACTAAAACTACCGGCTATATTAACTATATTAAATCTATTTTATTTGAATATATTAACACATTGCGTATGGTACTCTGCTGTTTCAATGTGACCGCAGATTTTTAAACGCTCCAGAGATTTGGTATATTTTATATGTCCGATTATTTTATACCCTTTTGGAAATTCAATATACATTTATTTTGCTAAGTATTTGTCATAAGAATATTCAAAGCTACGTTGCCTTAGTAAAGTAGCAGAAAGTCTCGAGTAGTCGTTTTGTCAAATACGAGATATCTTGTTACCCGTACGTAATGTGTTAAATAAGTACTTTGGTAAAAGAGAAATCAAGAGGTAAATTAGATCGATTCGGTAATCTGTGTTTTATAATATTAACACTAAATTTACGAAGCCAATTTGACTCATTCAAAATTTGATTACGATATATATACATATAACATATTGATTGGTTAGTTTTTTAATAATAATTCATTTAAATTGATTTGGAACTATTTCATTTGCAAAAAACTTAAATGTTTTGGTATGAGTCAAATTGGCTCACTTTAAAAAATAGGTATATCAACATCCGTAAATCTAGTGTTAATGTAGAAGGTCTGTTCTATGACTCGTCTATAAATTTGGTGAATTTTTGAAAAAATTGGGAACCAGTCATTTTGACTTGCATGGTAGTTCTAGTGTTAATGCTAGAATTGCCGGTGTTAAATCTATTATTGTATATATTTAAGTATATTACATAATTCATTGTGCAAAAAGAGGAATCAATGGTTGAGAAGGAGGTTCAATTAAGTTCTTTATAATTTATGAGGTGTACGTGGAATGTCTACTATATGAATTCTTTTTAACCGTTTGAATACCGGGAGCGTTTTAAAAAATTACTTCGAAAAAAGCCAAAAGCCACTTTCGCGCTCTTGAGATTTTAGTTAAAAATAAGCTAAAGTTGGTGTTTTATTTTATGTAGTGCACAACAATCTTCTCGTGCTTGTATCCTAATTTGGAATTATTTTATATTATAAAAGAGAAACCTGATGCATTCTTAACAAAATATTTTAACAAAGTCATCCTTCAATTGTCAACATTGAAAAAATGTCCTGGGGTTTTTCGACACAAAAACTGAAGAGCGCGAAAGTGGCTCGTGGTACGCAAAGGATAATTTTAATCAATTAAATCAGAAATCAATAATTTCGTCTACTTCGATAGTTCTAGTGTCTCTCCGATAGGCTAAAATTCAAATAAATATTCAACGATATAATCAAATATACAAAAAAATCTCAAGATTAAATAAGATAATGTGAAATACCATTTGCAATGTGTTGCACAATGTTTATAAAAATCATTGGAAGAATTCTCACGTAACGTGCCTCATAGCCGGTCGAAATTTTCATCGTAAACGTTTCACTTTCAAATCCCACGTATATAAAAAGCAACTTCTCCGTGTCGCGTTATGTTCGATGAAGATTATTCGTTATATAATTAACTAGTCGCGTGCGAGTTTCGTGAAACGTTTCAACCAATTCCGTATAGAAAAATCGTTCCTCGATTGCTCTGATTATTTTCGTCCGCTGAATCGGAACCGATTGCAACGTTACGAACAATTCGTCGATGTTGCGAGAATTCGAGGACGTTTTCGTAATTCGAAATGGAAATGTGATGAGATAAAAATTGAAAAAAAAATTAAATGTAATAAAATTGATATTTCAGCAAGTATAACTCTGATCGGAAATGCGTCAAGAAGATGGTCGTTGCTCGTCGGACGAGGTGGCCGAGTGGTTAAGGCGTTGGACTGCTAATCCAATGTGCTCTGCACGCGTGGGTTCGAATCCCATCCTCGTCGTTCGTTTTTTGTCACTTTGCAAAACGATTCGACCGCGTACCGTTTGGTATCGTTCAAACTGATTTGAGCCTAGAATTTCGCAGTATTTATTGCGAAAAGGTGGAAGACCCTGGAGACGTGTTCCTTGAAGGATAAGAGGAATTGTGTATTTATTTACCATTCGATTATAAAAATGTATCCTCCAAGGAATTTTCGTTTGTTTGGTAAACGCTACTTGGCGAATTCAATTAAGAATTTCTAAAGTAATATTTTTTTTTTTTTTAAATAATATTTTATATTTCTGATGGGAAAGTATGGTAAGAAGTGTATGAAAATTAAAATTTTAAAAAAGGTGTAAAGTTGGAATTTTGTATTTATTTACAGTTCGATTATAAAAATGTATCCTTCAAGGAATTTTTGGTTGTTTGGTAAACGCTACTTGGCGAATTCAATTAAGAATTTCTAAAGTATTATATATTTTTTGTAATTAGTATTTCGTATTTCTGATGAGAAAGTATGGTAAGAAGTGTGTGAAAATTAAAATTTTAAAAAAGGTGTAGAGGCGGAATTTTGTATTTATTTACAATTCGATTATAAAAATGTATCCTTTAAGGAATTTTCGTTTGTTTGGGAAACGCTGCTTGGTGATTTCAATTAGGAATTTCTAAAGGATTTTTTACTTTTTGTAAATAATATTTTGTATCTCTGATTGGGAAGTATGGTAAGAAATGTAGGAAAATTCGAATTTTGAAAAAAGGTTTAAAGGTGAAATTTTGTATTTATTTCCAATTCGATTATAAAAATGTATCCTTCAAGGAATTTTCGTTTCTTTGGTAAACGCTACTTGGCGATTTCAATTAGGAATTTCTAAAGGATTTTTTACTTTTTGTAAATAATATTTTGTATTTCTGATTGGAAAGTATGGTAAGAAGTGTATGAAAATTAAAATTTTAAAAAAGGTGTAAAGGCGGAATTTTGTATTCATTTACAATTCGATTATAAAAATGTATCCTCAAGGAATTTTTGTTTGTTCGGTAAACGCTACTTTGCGACTTCAATTCGGAATTTCTAAAGGATTATATATTTTTTGTAAGTAATATTTTGTACTTCTGATTGGGTATGGTAAGAAGAGTATGAAAATTAAAATTTTACAAAAGGTTTAAAGGTTTAATTTTCTTTTAATTAATTTGGTCCGTGTATCACGGTTGGATAAATTTTTTTCCAATATTTTCGAACAATGATAAGGTAAACAGGGAGCGATTTAATTTGAATATCGGTACTGAGTTTGATCGGAATTTGCAGAGGATACATTTTTTGTGAATGTAAATATTTTTTGTCGTGGAAAAAACAAACGTAAAGTTTTATCTTATTTATGTTGTATGACGGAAGAATAAATTTTTGTTTATGTTATTTGATACGATAAATGTGTTCAGTGATTAAGTGAAAGTATTGAAAGATCAGATTTATTTGCACGTAACCAGGAAACGCCATCAGAGACAACTTTGACCGTTCTTGATAAAGACGACTTTCCTCGATAATTCATTAATTGATTAAATATCCAATTTTCCAAAAATATACCAAAACATTAGGATTCTGGCTTACACAATAAGATATGTATGAAATATGCATACTGAATGGAACTCACTATGTAAAATAGTTAATAAAATTCTGCCATTTAAAAAATTGTGATCATTGATGCAATGAATCACGTTGAATAACAAAAACTGTATCAACAAATAAAAACAACATTGTGTAGGAATAAAAAAGAATTTAGATTTACAACATTCCCTTGCCCTATTTGTCGAAACGGTTAATTCCATTATCGTTATAAATCGTCAATTATTTATTAAAAACGTAAATATTCAGTGAGAACATGCGTATCGCTGTGAGCAATTATTCTTTTAACGTTACGCAATCAGTTACGTAACTTCGGAATGTGTTTCGCGTTCAATCGTGATTTTTTTTTACGATATCGTTCTGGAGCACTTTGTTTTAACGGTAAGAAAAATACATCGAATCACGCGAGGTTGACGCAGTAGAAAAATAAACGACGTTGCAGAATTAGAATGTGATGGAATAATTAGAAATAAAAAAATGACAAATCGATAAAGACAATTCCATATTCCGTCACGTTTTATCAGATTTTCAATCGGAGAAGTATTATCGAATGGAATTATCAAAATTGTCGAATGCATCCTCAAATATCTTCGTTTCGACGTAAGCATGCATTCTTGGCATTAAATGATTTGCATCTGAGAAATAATCAATTGTAAAAGTCTGATACAACCGTGACAATGTAAATGTTTAATGAAGCGTAGCATTGAGATTACGTGTAAATAAATTACCCATTAAAATTACGTGTTGTTTATTTGTTACTATCAGACACGAGTATTCTATAATTATATTGTATAAAAATACGGTTTTTCTCTCTGTCAAATTGATATCGCAAATAGAATTCCTGCGATAATAGTGTTCAATCCGTTTTTGTTTTATTTGAACTTTATGGTATATGAGATGTCAATCGTTTTCTTATCAGTCAGGAAATAGATGTGCTTTTATAAATTTTAAGATTTACTTCGTTTGAGAAACAACATCTCACATTTTTACAGTTATCTATTCTTTTCTTGTGATTAGTCAAAATTTTGTAGACAAGATTCTCAGTAATAAACAAATTTAAAACTGTTCAGAAAAACCTTCAGATATAGATAGACGTATATATACGTTTATGAGAAATTGTTACATGGAAGATCGTTGTTAAATTCTATTTTCGACATCGTTCTAGCGGAAATACAAGCTCTATCGCTTATTTAGTAATAAATAATGTGATATGGTGACGTGTGATAAATTATATACAGTCATTTAAAAGCCGAGGACATTGCATATCGAGAAGTCTTTTTGATTTAAGAGCTTCTCGCCGAAAGAATGTCAAGTTTAGTCAGAATAGTACAATATTATTGTGCAAACGATTGCAAATAAGACATATCACGTTGATTATTTCAAGGCTATTAAAACGGTAATTGGTTGTAAAATCATCTACCGCATACTTCAGCAGAGATTAGATTTATTTAACTATTCAAGACTATTTGCAGACAATAGCACAATGTACTCCTAACATAGCGATCGATCACCGTCTGTGCAAAGAACTTTCCTCCTTCCCATTAACCTTGAAAGAGAACTTTTCCAATTACTACAATTGAGCTTTTTACTTTCTAAAATGTCAAATTATAACGTTTAATTACATTAATAACGATTACAAATAAAAATTCAAGTAAAACATAATTATCAATTTTTCCACTTGAAATTTTCCAATGATTATAATTTCCTTTTTTCCCTGTGAAGAAAAAAAGATGTGAAAAAGCAATACCAAATTATTTTAGCAATGTTAAAAACCACAATTCCATTGGTAACGTTGACTGTGATCCTTAAATGGTAATGAAGCTCGTTTAAATTACTTTCAAAAATATAATATCGTTTGCTCGATCCACTCTTC
This sequence comes from Cerceris rybyensis, assembly GCA_910591515.1. Taxonomy (NCBI): domain Eukaryota; kingdom Metazoa; phylum Arthropoda; class Insecta; order Hymenoptera; family Crabronidae; genus Cerceris; species Cerceris rybyensis. The sequence continues at coordinate 18,123,297 of OU342790.1, forward strand.
TCGTTTGTAGTCGTAGATCGTGCTTGAGGTCATAGGAAAAACGTGGAATTTTATCGTACATAATGTCTGAGATTTTTTATACACATTCATAGGCGATAACGCTGTATCAAGTTCTGCCTTATCGACAATACGAGCTCTTTCTCATAATGTTTTACGTTGAAATGTGTACGTCTCTTTGGTCGAGCGTGCGTACGGAGTTGACAGCGTATTCGATTATGCAAAAATGCCGTACCAAAGAGGCGGAGCCGAAGAAACGATGCCGTTATTGAGTAAGTTTACTTCTTTTTAAATATCACAATTAATCAGCCGTTTCATTGTATGACATTACGCTTACAGCGATTCCAATTGTCTCTTGTTACACGTTCAGTTTGTAGGTGATAGTGATACCGCTCGATCGGAGGTACTCATAATTACGATCTATAGATCATCGAATTTCTACATTTTGACCTTTGGTGTGCACGTAATTGATAAGTCAGTAATACGATCGAGTTTGTATTTTCAGGTTAGAGTAGAATACATGACGTGACATTGTTTTGTCATCTTGTAATTTTTTCAAATATCAACCTTTGTTTGTACGTCGTGATATAGTTATATGTTGCTCGGAGACATTGGTCACCGAGCAGTCGTGGCCGAGTGGTTAAGGCGTCTGACTAGAAATCAGATTCCCTCTGGGAGCGTAGGTTCGAGTCCTACCGACTGCGGTTGAAGTGGATTATTTTTTTTTTATTTTCTAAATGCTTATATTGTTTAATTATTAACTCAGCAAATAGCAATATGTCATTTATATACACGTATTAATTTGTAACTCTAAAAGAATTTGTTATTTTGTTCCATAACTCAACACTAAAAGTACCAAAACGGCCAAAATGAACAGTTTTTAAACTTTTTCTAAAAATTTGTTAAACTATTGAAACGGAGGTGTAGTAAATTTCCACTTCTATGTGATAAAAGTAAATTAAGTAAATTACTTAATTGACCATTATCTTCACCTCTCAATTCCTTTTTTCATAAATTACTCGGTATATTTAAATATGATAAATATAACGCCGATAGTTGTAGTATTAACAACAAACGACATTATGTTTCAATTGTATATAAATTATTGCAATTTTCAGGCACGTTTACGAATATAATATATTAATTTTGTTTCTCATGATCACTCTTTTCTTTCATCTTGACAAGTCCACTTGTAAGAGCGTCTCAACAATATTTCAGTATCTTTCGAGACACTATACAATGCACTTTCAAATTAATGTAATTATCTTTTAATACTTTCGATACGTTATCAAGTATCAACGATAATGTCTTTCCAAGGCTTATTGAAAGAAGGCATCAATTATTATCGTCCACGACCGATGGTAATTTGCAAAAGTAAATAGAGAGTTTCGAAGAGACGCACGATCTTCCGTAGGAGGCAATCGACATAAAGATAAAATGCAAACACGTTATGTCAGATCGTCTGCACCCATTGTTTTCCTCTCTGTTTCAACTCGTCATTGCCTTGTTGCATACTCGTGTTCCTATACATGACTTTATTTATTTATCTTAGTCAGATAAGTAGCTAATACATACTCGTGCAGACAAGATCATTGTACTGTATGATTCGAAAAATCCTACTCTTGCAAGCAACGTCTCCAATTGTGACTCATAATCAGAGCTGGGCATTATTTCAGATACAATATTTTAAAACTTATTTGGAATATTACTTGAAATAAAAAGTTATTTCACAAAAATATTTCACTATTTGAAATAAATTATGTTATATTTCGTCCAACAAAATAATTTTATGAAATGATTATCTATTCTTTTATTTCGTGAAATACATCAGTTCAAATAATAAAATAACAAGTTATTTTATTATTTGAGATAAGTATTTCAAATGTCAAATAACATGTTTGATGCCCTAAGAATGAAATCTCTTTGCGATGAACTGTTCGAAAAAAGGGTTTTATTGAAACCAAATGGTGTAAAATAAAACCTTATTGCTACCTATCAATAACTTATTTTCCGAACTAAACATAAATAAGGCGAAATTTCAACTTACAATTAGTATCATACATTTCTCTTAATTATTTCAAATATGTTTATTTCAAATGACTACGCCGAAATAAATTATAATAAAGTTATTATTTGAAATAAATGTACTCAAGTAAATACCTCTCAAATAGTTATTTCATAGAGATTATTTGAGATAATGTTATTTACAATAATTAACTTATTATCTTTATTTGAAATGAAATTTGCCCAGCTCTGCTCATAATGCACTCGTTTTCAGAACACCAAAGGGGAAGAACATAGATTTCATTTTTACTGACAATTGATATATATAAATTGAGAAATTCAAGCTCATTGTTATTCGATTGGCAAGTCATTTCGATTTTGCAGTGTGCATTTGAACTCAACTTTTTTCGATGACCTTTTGCCATTTTTCTGACAAATGCATAATTCCGCTTTCTTTTGAAAATTCTGATCCATATTAGTAAAAAACTGAACCAAGTGTGGTTTTAGGCTATCATCGCTAATGCAAGTTTTACCATACAAAAAGTTTTACAAGCTTTAAAATAAATCTGATGATGCGATATCGGGGCTATAGTGTTGTAGAATTCGGTGAAATAACATTAACGAAGATTTTAGTTGGCTAAGGTGTAGGCGTGGATAAAATTTAAAAAAAATAAACCAAATGTCAGGAATAAGTAATACACAAAACACACTGAGGATATAATATAAATAAATAGGATATATATTGGGTATATGAAATATATAGAATACAAAACGAAATACTAAATAAATAATAATCTAATGTGTCTAAAAAAAGTTCTGCGTCCCACAGTTTCTCTAAAACTCAACTGTCTACTGTGCATCCTGAGACGTGACCTCTTAAGATGATTTCCCCCACTTCTCTCTAGGTCACGCATTTAACACTAAACCAAACTACACTAAACTAAAATTACAAAAATTACTAAAAATTATAACAACTAAACTAAAATTTTTTCAAAAACCTATCTAAATTGATAGGAGATCCGTAAAGTAAAAATTCTACTTGTACCATGTAAAGCCTAAATTAGTTAATTAGCAAATCCTATCACGTCTTGATTTATCTTTTTCCAAAGTATTTGTTCAATAAATCTAAATTTTAGTAGATATAACGTCGGTAGTTTTAGTGTTAACACGTTCCGTGCCACGTGGAGCGTATACTACCCCCCACTAAATTTTCCGTTCAGGTTTCTTGCATTTCTCATTGCAAAACAAAGAATTTTATTGTGAAAAATATATAGTAAAGTTAAATATAGGCATCTTAATATCATGTATACTGCAAAGAAATTTATTTAATCGTAAAAGTGGGGGTGGTATAGGCCTCACACGGCCTGAATGTAAAATCTTAAAAAATGGTATGGCATGGAACGTGTTAACACTAGATTTACGGAGTCAATTTGGCTCATTCAAAATTTGATTATTATTATATATATAATATCGGTTGGTTAATTTTTTAATAGTAGATCTTTCATTTAAATTGATTTTAAACTACTTTGTTTGAAAAAAACTTTAATTTTCTTGTATAAATCAAATTGGCTCACTTCAGAAAAATAAGTATCTCTACATCCGTAAATCTAGTGTTAAGGGGAGAAATCACTCTAAGGGCATTGACATCTGATATTATGCCACAACAGCGGATTTGTGTTATCACTTCTCAATCGAGTTTTCCCTTTGTGAAAAATTAAAAGGAAAATATGTTGGAAATGTTCGTTTTTACACTCCATGTTAAAATTGATCGTAAAAAAACAATTATGAACAAAATAATGAGAAATTTTTTTTCTAAGTCAAGTCAAAAGTGACAATTTTCGATTGTCGGAAGAAAAACATCATAACATTATTAAGTTGTTAAGAACAAACGCAACGTTAGGTCTCAGCAAAAACTGAAATTACTTTGTTGCCAATCCAATATAATTAATCGGAACAATATTTCAACGATATGCATATTATCTACAGTGTATATTTGTCAATCGAGTAACATGTGTCAGTGCAATCAATCTTTGTACGGTACTCGATCTAGATTAATCAATATAGATATTTTGCACCAGAGTTATCTCCATTACCTTCGTCGACTCTTCCTGTCTATCGGAATAGTATTATTATCTATCATTTAACGAGAGTGGATGATCGAGTTATCAAGTCCATTATGCTTCCGGCAATGTATCAAATTATAGTGTTTTGTTCACCGTAGACGATCATTTCTTCAAATTCGCAATTTCACGTTGAGTTTAGACAACAAGTTTCACCTCATTATTATTTACATCATATTACTACAATATCGTGTGTATACGATGAAATATGATTAATATCATATAATGAAGAATTGTTCGGCCCATGAGGGGACTTTTCCGTTTCCGGTTCTCAGTAGTCTCTGTGCTCTCGTCATGCAAAGAATGGTGTCTGTATCGATTAAAATCATCCCCATTCATCATGTATGTAATTGTAGTTTGCGTTTGATTGAATAGCTTTAAATAAATATCTTTATCAATAAATAAGGCATATGTTTACTGATAACTAGACTGCGGATGTTTATGCAAATTTCGAGTTTCACAAATGCAGGTGAGACAGGAAAACCTATTTAGGGATTTATTGCACTTAATAAATATTACAACAAATACCATACTTTGGATATTTTAGATATATTTTTATATTATGTTCTTTTTGTATATTTTAGCCGTATTAAATTTGTCATAAATGCATAAAAATCCGCAGTCTACTGATAACATATAATAATTCTCTTTAGCTACAGTCTGTACCACAAGAGCGTGGACGCGATATTTGTGATATCTGATACACAATTTGTTAAAGACTGTGCTGGTCTAAACATACAAAGATTCCTCTAATACGCAATAGGCCCAATTCTTTTAGTATCGTTTCTATCTCTGAGAAATTCAGTTCATTTCGAAATGAGTGCCGTGTACGCTAAACGATTCGAAGCGGACTTCTTGTGCCATCACCCGAAAGGTCCTAAACTGGCTGTTAGAGATGCAGCAAAATATCTGCATAAACTTCGCGCATTCGTAAATAAGTGGGTGCAACGGTATAAAGACACAAATTGTGTCGATGATCTCCCTGGTCGAGGTTCGAAACGGGTTACGACGAAACGGGAAGATAAGGCGATTTTACACCTTTTTTCGAAAATCCGACGCTTTTCTTACGTAAAGCGCAAACAATTTTAACTAAAAAGGGCATAGATATAGGTATATTAAAAAGGTATATTATAAAATTACTAATATAGGTATATTTGTATCGAAGCCGCCTTTGTACGGAATGGAAAATACAGAACGGTATTAATGTGTTGGATTGGCCATCTCAGTCCCCCGATACCTGTTTGGTCTGTTATGAAGTACAAACTCCGAGAAAAACATATTGTCAAATTGAAAACACTAGTTCGTCGAATTCGAGAGATATGGAAGTCTCTTCCTGTCTTTTATGCTGAAAAGGTGGCTGAAAGCATGTTGAGACGTTGTTAAACGATAATCGCTAATGGTGGAGATTGGACATTTTATTAAGGATGTGCGTATCAATTTTTTAGATGTACTTTAGATTTATATGATATTTCTTATAAAAAAGTTTTATTCCCACAGAGATATCGCGTCCACGCTCTTGCGATACAGACTGTATTATAATAAGTGGATAGATTTTACTGTAACTAATAACACGGAATCATTAGTAGTATGTAGGAATCAACATTACCGAGAATCACTGTGTATAATTTCACAGTAAATCATTAAACTCTTCAGGGACAGATCGTTTAAGTTCGAAACGCAGAGAATGTTCAATGTATTCCTAAACATATAAATATTACAAATTTTTTTTATTTTCTCTCCAAACTTTCAAAAATTGTAGAACTTAAGGTGATGAACAATTAGAGAACAAAAGTCTATAAATTAAGCCTTTGGTATGTTCTTTTCCTATGACATAGGTTAAAATATAAATTAAATTAATCCGATTCCCCGAAAAGAAAAATTAAAAGTGAAATGTTGCGTTAACGCAACATTGGGCCTTAATGGGTCAATAGGCATCCAGTCGGTAAAGTATTAATATTATTTAATCATGATGTTATCAATTATTACCATGCTGAAATTTAAAACAATAAGCAACTAAAACATCAGCATTCAAAAAGAAGTTAATGTCGATGAGATGTAGGAAGATTTTGCAGTCTCGAATCAACACTTCACGTTTCTCATTAATCATGTGATCTGGGAATCACGACGGATCAACGGAGATTCATGATCAAATATTTTACAAAGATCAAATGCGTGCAATTGCAGGGAAAAGTTCTCTATATTCGATGTCGATATAACGCACATTTGAAAGTCCGTTATCAGAGAAGCTCGACAATCGTGCGTGTTAAATGCGTTATCGTTCTCTTAATTGCACATTTGAAAACTTCTTCCACCGTGAGCTATCTGCCGCTTCAGGTTTTATTCTGGCTATACATTCCTAAACATGCCAGTACGTCGAGGAAGTTGTAGGCGAAAAGAACATGCTGGTCTATCGTACGAATTCATACATCTTTTACTTCTACGAGGAAAATTGGAGTGTCTTTACGTTCCATTAAGATCAAACGAAACAAAGTGTGACGTCTCCGTTTCTTATTAACCCGGTGAAAGGTCAAGAAACTGAAGTTATGGTTGAAAGTATGTATAGAAACGTCGAGTGTACTAAATTTGATAATTCTTCTATATTGATTATCAATTTCGAGAGTTCGATGTTGTTAACACGTTGAAAGTATTTGTTTATGTGTATTTGAGAAAAAAGTAGATAGAAATCGAGCTGCTTATCTGAGGAATTGAGAGTGATTGTTCATTTGTGCGCCGATAATATCGATCTGTTCTCAACATCGAATGAAGAATGTATCGGGAACTTTTACGCTGATAATATTTGAAGTATTATTTCTGGACGGTATGATATTTTTGATTTTATCTGAGATAATAGTAGGTTATTGAATTTCTGGGAATTAACACTAGGTTTATGGGCGCTAAATCTGTTAAACTTAAATGTGTTAAATAAGTACTTAAAAAAAAGAAGGATCAACTGACAAATTAGAGGGCCAGATAAGCAATTTTGTATGTTATCAAGTAGGTACATATGAAATATCTATTACACCGCGTCCCTAGAAATTTGCAAACTGATTTTAATACTAGACCTACCGACAGTTCATTAATTGTACTTAACACTTGAACTACCAAACCAGTAAAAATGACTGGTACACAATTTTTCCTAAAAATTCTCCAAGTTCATAGAGGACCCATGGAACAAAAGCTCTACGTCCATCACAAAAGACATTAATCACAGAAATGATCATTCTTTCCGCCACTCGATTCCTCCTTTTTTAAAGTACTTGTTTAATATATTGAAATATGATAGATTTAACGCCAGTAGTTCTAGTGTTAAAATTCTCAAATAAATATGTTCGAATGAAGTAAATGAAGGGGTTGAAAATTTGATCGATTCAGTCGATTCAAGATAGACATAGAAAATTGAAGAAGAAACAGCGTTAGAAAATTCAGAAACATTTTTAAAAAATTCGAGGCAAGTTATTTCGACCACCTTGGTAAATTTAGTGTTAACACTTCAGCGACCGGTAGCTTATTAACACTTTACTGACCGGAAGCCTATTAATAGGCTTTTCGGTATCCAACGCCTTTGAACTTTGAACTTATTAATTGGTTGCCACTCCAACTAATAAATTATCATTTATCATTACGGTTATCTGTGTTAAGGACTCAGTGACGAGAATTTGTAATTTTCGAATACATATCTGTATCACAGAAGTATTTGTTGCCAAATGATCGGTCAGAAGGGGGTACGATGTTAAAAAAATACCGGTCGGTTAAGTGTTAATAGGCTTTTTGGACCTAACGCTTCTGGACTTTTAACTGACTAATCGGTTGTCACGGCAATTAATAAATTATTGTTTATCACTGTGGTTTACTGTGCCGAGGATTCAGTGACGAGAATTTCTAATTTTCGAAGAGATATCGGTATAAGGGAAGTTTCTGCAGCCAAATGACCGGTCAGAAATGAGCACGATATTAAAAATTACCAGTCGGTAAACTGTTAAAAAAGTAAGAATCCGTCAATTTGATGGTTTCTGTAAATTTAACGTTAAATGGCACAAAATGTTTTCTAATGTGGACAAAGACTTTTGGCATTTATAAGTTTCAGTAGAACGATTATCGGCTGAAATAATATCTCTGTTGATGGTGATTATTTTGTCATTTGTTTAAATATTTTTCTTCTATGGTTGGAAAGATGCTGACATAGAGTTAACGTAGAGATTCTCATGGCTGTAGTCAATGTAACAAGTGTAGAGTAATGACTGACATTAACGAATTAATGGAAGATTTCCTCGGTTTTCATCCGGCGTGTATTCCTCGTCAATTTCGAATTGTCTTTCGAAAATAACAGACGTGAGTTAGTCGTGAAAGAACTTTTACGCAAAGGTGCGGGAAATCTATTCGTTTGAAATATTCTTTTGTGTTTTTCGTGCAAAAAATGGAATTCGTGCAATAATTAAGAAAAAGAGTTTGAGTATTAATCACGAGAAGGATGTATTCTCCAGTGTCGACAAGTATGAATGACAATGTTTTCAAAATTATTTTGCAACTTCCAGAAGCCATTTTAGTTAATGAGCATAACAAGTGTGTTGTTATTTTCGGTATGCTAATTTACAAAGTTAATGTTTGTGCACCATGATTTGTCAATTTGCATGGAAATTATTTAGCACAATTTTGAACGTTCATTAGAGTCGTTTTAATTGCGTATAATAAATTAATTACTATGAGAATATTTCGGTTTATTAGTGAATTATTGCAAATTGAAAGTATTTGTGTAAAATTTATATATGAAAAGTATATCTCACAAATAATGTGAAGTACACTGCAAATCCAAGTGTGTTATTTTAAAACACATAAACGTATTATTTCCTTGTAGTCACTTTTTAGACGTTTCCCTGTGTGTTATTATTTAACACAGTACATGTGTGTTATTTAGAAGCATGTAGGTGTGTTATTTTAAAATGTATATATATATATATATATACACACACACACACATATATATATAGGTAAATAAATTATTCACAGAACTGAATAAAATTATCTATTATATAAAGCTTAAATACCACTGACTGACTCACTCACTCACTCACTCATCACGAAATCTCAAAAACCACTAAACGGATTGCAATGAAATTTTGAACATGCCTTCCCCTTGGGTCTTAGGTGCTCAATAAGAAAGGGTTTTAAAAATTCGAAATCTTAGGGGGGGTTTGGGGGGTTAAAGTATGGGTCAAACTCATCAACGCAGAGCCGAAAATACTTGACCTAGAAATTTGAAATTTTGCATGAGCGTTCCTTCTAGGGTATTAGCACCCACTAAGAAAGGATTTTCCAAAATTCGAAATTTTAAGGTTTGTTTTTAGTTTCGATTAAATCGTAGCGAGGCACGGGAACTTTTAGCTAGTATTAAATATTATTATTATGATTGTTCAATATTTGAAAAACATATTATATATATCATATATCTTATTATATATACTATTAAATAAAACTGTCGTGTAAATGACTCGATGAGGAGTATATCAAATATTAAACTGATAAGAACAGGTACTACACATTTTGATCTTAGCCAAAAGGCCGGGAAGCAATGCATTTCCTGTATTTTATTCGTCTTCTACTCACTAGAATATATAAAATAAACTTCGAGAAATTCGGACGACACCTCGTGGCGAAATTTCAGTACGAAGCGTCCAGCGATCGAACAAACATAATGCATTTAAATACATAAAATACAAACGGCTAACGCGCAAAAACGTATAATTCTAACGAAACGTTTAATTTGAATACACTATTGTGCATAAAAGTGAAGTGTGTTTAAATTTAACACACAAAAAAAATGCATTATTTATTTACTCGGATAAGACGTGTAAAATAATGCATTAGATGTGTTAAAACTACACGTTACTTTTTTTCAAGTGTTTTATTTTGATGCACATAATTGCATTTACACGTTTAGACGTGTTAATGAAGTGTGCTTACACATTTTGGTGCATTTAAATAACCCGCTTTTAACACACTTGGATTTTCAGTGTAAGAGCAGTGTTTACAATAGAATGTAAAAGAAGATTTAAAAGGATGCCAAAAAGTGGTGAAATTCAATGTAAAACACAAATAACACGATAAAGAAAGTTGTACAAAATTATACTTTAACCCATTTGCATCATATGACATATTCAAGAATATATCTTTACTATCAACTTTCTTTTATATTAAATCTAAGTCTAACAGTATTTCAAAAAGTGATATTGTACTTTAATCGACGAATATTGTACAAATAATTTAAACTGGTCGCATATGTTGCTATTCACTCACAATGTGAATACATAAATGCGTTTCGAAAATAGCGACCAGAAAAAGTGCGCGCATATATGCGCTTGTGATGAAAATGGGTTAAACGGCGATTTGATAATCTGCTAATTATCCTGTATTCATCTAATTGGCTATTGTTCTATTACTGGAATTTTCTGTGTGCAATTTCAACAAAGTCCGAATCATTGTAAATTTAATTAGTTCTTCTTTAACTATGTTTTTGATATTGGAAATAATAGGAGGAACCGTAATGACATCGCGATTCGATTTGAAGCAACTCCTTCTCCGAAGGATACCGATCCTTGCATGGCTACCACTCTACAGCTGGTCGAAACTTCTGCAGGACACTTTAGCAGGATTGACAGTTGGTTTGACTGCTATACCACAAGGTATAGCTTATGCAGTTGTGGCAGGACTTCCGGCACAGGTTTGTAAACTCATCCAATACTTTTCCTCTTCCTTTATCAAACTTTTATTAAGCTCACAAGTTGAAAAATAATAAAGAATCGAATGGAACGTCGACGTTTGAAATAGGACTTACTTTTTACAAAAATTATGGAGTCGGTTTAAAGTTGAAAGTTAAATTCTGCTGTAAAAGTGAATTTATTATCTAGTGGTAAGCTTTTTTGGAACGTACTTTATTCCTTTCTGTAATTTTAATACTAGATCTTCCTAGGTGGTCTAAAGGACTTTTTTGTTAATATTTCTGAAATTTATAACGTCGTCTTTTTTCCAGTTTTCTACGCCTATCTTGTAGACTAAAAGTTATTAAATAAAAATGAAGAAATTTGCATTTTCCATGCCTCTTACTTTGACGTATTTATTTGTCATTTTTAAATACGTTAGATTGATCATCGGTAGATCTAGTGTTAATCTCAACGGTATATCTAAGAATTCGATTATTTTAGAAAGTTTCGAATTAACCCCTTGCTGTATCATTTTTTTGTGACTGAATGCGCAATAACGCAGAATTAGTTACTGAAATAACAATTTGTCCTTGATTTTTAATACAGTGCATAACTTACCGTAATATTAATAGATTTATATATATATTTGATCATAGATTTGATCATACATTAGATACATAGATTTGATCTATCGTGACCCATTAATATATTTAATTCAATAATTTTAAGAAAACTTTAAATCTGCCTATTCCATTTATCGCGTCACGAGTATCACTGGTTACTGTACAGCAAGGGGTTCATTTTCATTGAGCTTAATTAATTTTACATTATCCAACAACGTTTTCAAGTAAATATTAAGTATACAGGCGACGAATGCAACTTGGAAAGTATTTTCATTCTTCTTACGAGGATACTTTTATATTATACTTATATAACGACAAATACTTAAATTTTTTTAATTAATTTTTCGTAATACTTTTGCTCTGACAGACTTCGGTTAATTTATTGACAAAGTTTTCAATGGCTTATTCATTCAGATGTTTTTTAACTCTTTGAAGCACGGTGAGCTAAAAAGTGTCCCACTTCTTCGATGCATGGTGAGACATTATTTGTCCTACCTCGAAAATTCATATTATTATATAATTTTGTGAACAAATATAAACCAACTTTATTCAATTAAAATTTTTCAAAAATGCCTGTGCCATATTGGCCATTTTATTTTTTGAATTCTCGTGCCTCAAGGAGTTAAACGTCAATGGAAAGAAGTGATCGATTATCGTAGAATTATTTCCTTTAAATTGTCACATCAAATCGATAATAGTTGGAAAGACGACTCTCGTTAGGTGAACTTTTGAAAACTTCAGTACGGCCTCTACAGCAGTTTTATGGGATGCTTCGTCTACCTTGTATTCGGTAGCTGCAAGGATGTCACTGTGGGCCCCACTGCAATAATGGCTTTATTGTCGCAACACCATGTTATCCGACTCGGGGATGATATCGCCGTGAGTGCATCTTTATATCCTCTACTTTCTATATGGTTCCTCAAAGCATTCCCATAGCATATTCTTTTATTGAAATTTCAAATTCCTTTTCCGAAGATTCCAGAAAATGCCAAGTAGCATTAACACTAGAACGACCAAGCAAGTCAAAATGACTTGTTCACATTTTTTTCCAAAAATCCCCTAAGTTTACAGAACAGTCCTAGACTAGAAATTCTAAGTTGACCTTATAAAACATAGATTACCAAACCGATCATATTTTCCACCCCTTGATTCCTCTTCTTCCAAAGTTCTTATTAAATATATTATTTAAATGTAATAAATTTAACGTCGGTCGTTCTAGTGTTAAGTAATATTAACCCCTTCGAACCCTGTGCACATTGTAATGTATTAGGAGTACAAATTAGTTCGGTCCGTTTTTTTGTGGTCAAAAATGCATTTATTTCAGTACAAAATGAATGAACAGATTAATCAAAGTATTGTCCATCACTGGCTACTACTTTTTCCCACCCCTTAGGCAATTTTCGAATTTCATCTTGAAAAAATGTCTCGCCTTTTGAGGCGATCCAAGTTAGGAGTCAATTTTCGATTTCTGCGAAAGAAGTGAACCGGTGACCTGTCAAATAGTATGGCATCCGTTAGAACAACCAGTAATCAGAAGGACGAATGTCCGGTGAATATGGCGGGTGCGGTAAAATATCCCGTTTGAGCGTTTTTAAATATTTTTTTACGACTTTTGCGACATGAGGCCGAGCGGTGTCATGCAGAAGAATAACTTTGTCATGTCTTTGCTCGTATTTCGGCCGTTTTTCTCGTAATGCACGACTGAAACGCATCAATTGTAGCCTATACCGTTTGCCAGTAATAGAATCGCCAGATTGTAGCAACTCATAGTATACAACACCATTTTGGTCCCACCAGATACACAACATGACCTTCGAATCATGAATATTCAACTTTGGTATTGATGTTGATGTCGATGGCAGCGAATGGCCGGGCATAGTGTAGTATTTTTTCTTCTTGGGGTTGTCGTAAAATATCCATTTCTCATCCCCAATCGCAATCCGATGTAAAAGCTGCACTTTCTTTCCAATTAAAGCAGAAAACTAAAACCTCCCGCAAATGCTGCTTACTTAACACAAAATTTGACACATTCACCACAGTAAAGAACAAGGTTTTTGTATGAAACTGAAAGCGCTACAAACTGAATATAATTGACAGATGTCCAACCGCTCTGGAACAACTAAAATCAGCTGTCGCTATGAAACATTCATAACAGCCAGAGCTATAGTTTGAAAACGGACCGAACTAATTTGTACTCCCAATACATAATACTTTTCGTGCTGTATTTTATTACGTATAGGTTTAAACTTACTTTCAACACCTAATGAATATTATTTTTTTATTCAAACATTTCTCACGATCTCCTTAATATTACAAATTTTGCGTAAGTGCCATATGTCTATTTAACACTAGGTTTACGGAAGCCGTCAAATTGACGGATTCTTATCTTTTTAAAAATGCCTTCCATATTTATAGAGACGTGGTATAGTAGATATTTCATATGTATTTTATAATATACAAATTATTTAACTGATCATCTTCTTTTCCGGTTGACCCCTTTATTTCCATAGTCCTTGTTTAACCGTTTGCGTACCACGAGCCACTTTCGCGCTCTTCAGTTTTTGTGTCGAAAAACCCCAGGACATTTTTTCAATGTTGACAATTGAAGGAAGACTTTGTTAAGATATTTTGTTAAGAATGCATCAGGTTTCTCTTTTTATAATATAAAGTAATTCCAAATTAGGATACAAGCACGAGAAGATTGTTCTTGTTGTGCACTACATAAAATAAAACACCAACTTTGGCTTATTTTGAAATAAAATCTCAAGAGCGCGAAAGTGGCTTTTAGCTTTTTTCGAAGTAATTTTTTAAAACCCTCCCGGTATTCAAACGGTTAATATATTGCAGTGTAATAGATTTCCCGCCCGTAAATCTAGTGTTAAATGTACATTTACAAATTATAAATAACTAAATATTTTCTTAAATGAAAAATCTTCGGGTCTGAAGGGGTTAAATTTTACTTTTACTTTTATTCTCAATACTATATTTCTTTATTGTTCTATTTATTCGTAGGTACTTATATGTTTTTTATCGGGTAGCATCATTACCATCATGGGATTCCTTCATTTGGGCTTTCTAGTGGAATTCATCAGTATGCCCGTAATTAGTGGATTTAGTAATGCAGCTGCAATTATTATAGCGACTGCCCAATTAGGAACACTTCTCGGTATAAGTGGTAGAAGTGATTCTTTCATCGATGCCGTTGTCAAAGTCATTGATCGTATCAATGAGGTTGCACTTTGGGATACGGTTTTAGGTGTCTCCTCTATGATCGTACTTGTTGGGCTTAAGGTGGGTTTATGATTTTTATTTTATGATTTAATAATCTTTTATTTATCATTCAAATCTTCGAATAATTAACACTTTACCGATCGATATTTATATTACTTGTATTAACCCTTTGCGGTCGTAATAAATTTAGACATAGGTGTCATACTGGTCGTAATTAATTCCACATTGAACGAGCAATGACACATGATATGTAAGATAATGAAGGATAAACAAGATTTATTAATTCTTTTGTCAACTTTAGATATATATTTACACAATATGTTTTAATATAATGTTTTTATATAAAGATTATATTTTATAATTCTACATTGTGCGGTTTTCGACTGAACATGTCGCAAAAATAATTAGTTTGACATCTTTCGTCCTGGATTTTTCTGTTGGAACGTACAAACCAATCTTTACTTTTTATGTTTTGACAGTGCTTCTTTCCATTAAGCCTTTCCTCTTTATCTGAGAACGATGGTCTTCCCGATTTTGAAGATGCTCCGTCACAGCGTCTTGCATAGCGAGTAAAAGATGATAGTATTTGTATAAACTGATTTTTTTTCTGTTTCCAATTGATAGGAGCACCGTATTGGTTCGTAAATAGGTTCTTTAGACATTCAGGTTCATTCAGAGAAAATATAAATTGATACATAGATGAATACAATGTAAAATTAGTATGGTTCTTTGCTGTTGTGGCTGAGAGCAGACATACGACCGCCAAGGGTTAACATCCCCTACCCACTTGTGAATGGTCACTTGGTCGTATAGGGTGTAAAAAAATTAATGGTCATGGCTTTAAGGGGTTGTTCTACACCTCTGGATCGATGGAGATTTGGGAAAAAACCGGACGCAAAATTCGGGAAAGGGTAGCAAATTTTTTTTATTGGCCCATCGTATTCGTCTTGTTACGTAGGCAAAATGTCTGAGAGGAACCATGGGTCAGTAACGAACCGTTCTCTCACAAATTAACTTTTAATTGGGCCTTCCGATTAAGAGAAAGGTTCCACCTTGGCCTAATAAACCGCAATGATAAATAATAATTTACTAATTGCTATGGCAACCAATTAATATGTTCAAAAGCGTTGTGCCCGAAAAGCCTATTAATTAGCTAACGGTCGATAAAGTGTTAACTGTGTCAGTTGAATTTACGATTAAAATACTTTACAATAATAATTTTCAATTGTTCTTTGTCTATGTTAAAATTAGAAATTGCTTCGAATTTTAAATTGATTAATTTTCAATTGTTTTCTTTTTTCTATGGTAATATTAGAAACTGCCCGGTAAGAAGAACGGTACGGTGTTTCAAAAATTCATGTGGTTAATGACACTGGGTAGAAACGCCATAGTAGTCATCGTGGGAATACTACTAGCTTATTCTCTCTCTTCTTATGGTATTAAACCTTTCAAAATTACCGGAAATATAACAGAAGGATTACCTCCCTTTGGTCTACCGCCGTTCTCCATTGCAAGCAAGAATCATACATACAACTTTGTGGAATTAGTTAGCGAACTCGGCAGCAGTATTATTTCAGTACCACTGATTGGTATTTTGGAGAGTATCGCGATTGCAAAAGCCTTTGGTATGTTGACATCGATAAACTCATGTTTCACTGACACGATAAAAGGAATACAAATTTTTTAAGCCATCAAAATACCGGTTGCAAACGATGGCACACGGTAAATCAGGGTGGCAAGAGGAATCTGTCGCTTGCACCTACTATTTTCACCATATCGTCCCTAAAAACCTGAAGCTCAGCGAATAACAAGCAAAAACAAAGTATTTCTTTTGTCGTACACGTAACGACATAAAGAGTGTACAACTTTTTTGGCCAGTGGCACGTTAGAATCGAAAATACTTGTAAACAAGAGATCGATGGATCAGATCAAAACATTTGACGCGTGCCATCAGTTCTTTTGCGACCGGCAATCGAAACAATTCAATCGTGCAATTTTTCGAGATTACTTTATCATGTTACTTGTGACTGCACTTTTTCACAACGTACACTACTTTACTATTTTAATACTGAAAAATTTACAACAATTATCGTGCATGTAATAAATGGTACAGTCTGACAACTGAAAGATGGCTAAGTGGCGGAGCCTCTCATTTTCAATCGTCTATTCCTGCCATTTTGGTTTTGGAATGCAAAAATTCAGTTTCCTCAAGTGAATCACTTCACATGATAGTTTATTTTGAGATGTTGGGTTTGAGAATCCCAAAAACGAAATGGTAAGAATAGGTGGTTGAAAACGTGAGGTTACTGCGCTCCTTAGCCATCTTTCAGTTGTCGGACTGTACTTATGTTTCTTACATGATTGAATATACTCATTACTATACAAGAAATTATTAAGTAGTAATGTCTTGGCGAAAATTTCGATTATTCTCAGCTAAGAAATACAATTTTTCGAACAATACTAGATTTACGGACGTGAAATCTGTTAAACGGCAATATATTAACCCCTTGCCTTACAATGTCGAATGACATTCGTGATAAGATTTTGGGGATAGGAAATTTTCAAATTTTGCAAAACCTATCAAAGTGAAAATATTAATGACGCGACGATATTATTTTTACAATCTTAATATTATATTAAATTACAAGATATATCAAGAATCAGTGATCAATTTATATTTTAGCAATTAAATTCTGAACTATAGTGGAGACAGTCACATAACAAATTGTAGGGCAAGGGCTTAAATAAGGACTTTTGAAATAGAGGGATCATATATCAAAGATGATCAATTAAGTAATTTGTATAAGATACATGTGAAATATCTACTGTACCACGTCCCTACAAGTTTGAAGGTTTTTTTAAAGAGATAGAAATCCGTGAATTTCACAGTTTCCGTAAACCTAGCGCTAATCGAAATTCTTATCTTTAACACTAGAACTACCGTCCTCAAATCTATCATATTTTAATAAATTAAATAAGTACTTTGAAAAAGCGGGAATCAAGCGGCGGAAAATTTGATCGATTGGGTGATTTATGTTTATTGATATAAATGTAGAATATTTATTCTATGACTCTTATGTAAACTTGGAGAATTTTTGGAAAAAATTGTGTACCAGTCATTTTGACTGGTTTGGTAGTTCTAGTGTTAAGAATAATATCTTCTGAAAATGAATGATATTCTTCTGATTGTTTCGATAATTCTTTAGCAAAAGGGAAGACGGTCGACGCTAATCAAGAAATGTTAGCTTTGGGATTATGCAACGTTTTTGGAAGTTTTGTCAGGTCGATGCCAACCACAGGAAGTTTCACGAGAACCGCCGTGAATAACGCTTCAGGTGTAAAAACACCGATGGGAGGTATAATTACTGGATGCCTCGTGCTTTTAGCATGTGGCCTTTTGACTTCAACTTTCGAATTCATCCCTAAAGCAACGCTCGCTGCTGTGATTATAATCGCTATGTACTACATGTTTGAAGTCCACATTTTTGCCCTGCTTTGGAGAACAAAAAGTAAGATCTCACATTATATATCTCCAACGATGTACCAAATTACCCTTACATCAAGTATTTTTAACTAACTGTCTTTATAAATTCTTAACATTTTAAACATTACAAAGACTTTATAAATTTTCCTTAATAGAAATAATCAATGGATTAACATTCTACATCTATTAGGGGTACCGAAAAGTAATCAAAATTGGAAAAGTGAAAACGTAATTGGGAATCTTTCTCACCAAAAAATCGAAGGACTTATTTAACCCTTTCAATACAGCGAAAAATCCAGTCCGAGTGCGCTCCATGATCGGGATCAGTTATTTCTCCTCCAAGCGATTATTAGATAAAATAATTTTTATGCCGAAAACTGAGCAACCTTAACAGTTGTCACTTGTTTGATTAGATCGGGGACGATCGAGATGAGAAATTTATGGACTCAGAACGATTGAGAATCAGTTCGGAGGCCCAACCAGAGCTGGGCATTATTTCAGATACAATATTTTAAAACTTATTTGAAATATTACTTGAAATAAAAAGTTATTTCGCAAAAATATTTCACTATTTGAAATAAATTATGTTATATTTCGTCCAACAAAATAATTTTATGAAATAACAAGTTATTTGAGATAAGTATTTCAAATGTCAAATATCATGTTTGATGCCCTAAGAATGAAATCTCTTTGCGATGAACTGTTCGAAAAAAAGGTTTTATTGAAAGCAAATGGTGTAAAATAAATCTTTATTGCTATCCATCAATAACTTATTTTCCGAACTAAACATAAATAAGGCGAAATTTCAACTTACAATTAGTATCATACATCTCTCTTAATTATTTCAAATATGTTTAATTCAAATGACTACGCCGGAATAAATTATAATAAAGTTATTATTTGAAATAAATGTACTCAAATAAATTCCTCTCAAATAGTTATTTCATAGAGATTATTTGAGATAATGTTATTTTCAATAATTAACTTATTATCTTTATTTGAAATAAAATTTGCCCAGCTCTGGGCCCAACTTGGCGTTATTTTCTGCCCTAGATGTTTTTCAGTAATTGGGACATATGTTGTCCCAGCCGTAATATCAAAAATTGTTCAGCCTGGGACAGCACATGTCCCGTCCGGTGCGAAAGGGTTAACACTAGATTCTGAATCGAACAACTACCTTATGCTGACAAAAAGTGTTAGAAAGTTATGGAAATTATTTTGTTAATTAGTATTTAAAATTTCTTTAAAAATAAATATTTTTCGTCAGCAAGAAAAAATCTTGATTACTTTTCGGTAATCCAATTAATTTTTAAAAAGAATTGTTAAAATCAATTTACTATTCCACTCTTCGTTTAATCTTGTACTCTACCGGTTTGATTTCCGATTCCTCACATGTCGACAGAGTTTTCTAGAACTGCCAATGAATTCCATTCGATTGGCAATTCACTATTTACCGCGAGGTTCGTTGACGTTAATTTGGTATTCGCCTCTGTTTGCAGAGATCGATCTGATACCTTTGACAGTGACTTTACTGAGTTGCTTGGCAATTGGTTTAGAATACGGCATGATTGCCGGAATCGCGGTAAATCTAATTCTCCTGCTGTATTTCGTGGCCAGGCCTGGCTTATTGATCGAGGAACGCGTTGTCGATGGTCTGACAATTCTCTTTGTGTCTCCTAAACAATCGTTAAGCTTTCCAGCCGCGGAATATCTACGAGAACAAGTGATGTCCTGGTAAATAAAATTATCACCATTTCATTGATGGTCAGTTTGATCCAAATCAGAAATATATCATCATGAATGTTTTATCGTTCTCCAGGAGCGACAGAAGGACAGAGGTCATTCCTGTGGTGATAGAAGGTCGTCATGTACTTCGAATCGATGCTACGGTTGCTAAAAATCTTGCTTTACTTTTGGCGGATCTACAAGCGAGAGAGCAGAAACTTGTCTTTTGGAATTGGTGCGAAGATGCCAGGCGGACTTTGATAAGCTATGATGCTTCTCTGGCAACGTCCTTCAGAACTTCTGGTAGCATAGGTCAAATATTTTCAGGTAGGAACGTGTCTGCTCACGTTTCGCGCGAGTGAAATTCAGAATCTAACGAAAGCACCGAACGGATCCGTTTGGAATGCGTCCACTGGTGTGTTCAGTTAGAGACTTTTCATTCATCGAAATCACGTTTAATGAAAACTCCGAAACGTCGAAAGTTTTCCACCCGATATCAAAGTTACGATGAGAATAACCATTCGTTCGTGGAAAATCGGCTAAAAGTTGTTCCTATCGAATGGACATCCGGTTTAATCATCCGGTGACTTCATGGAAAATACGGAGTTTCCGGTAACAATCGACTTATTACGGAGCAACAAGTTCTTGAGTCAGGAAGTTCCCATTATGTGACTTCAAAGAACGTTAGAATTGAAATTCGAAGTATAGAGAACGATCAAGTCGGTGAATTTTCAATCTGATAAAAGCATTTATATTATCACAAGTGTTCAGCATGATACAGTAAACACCAAATGGATTTACATATGAAATATTAACTCACGAGTGCTGATTTGCATACAAGCTTGCATCCTCATCCTTTACTGATTCATAGTATTGAATTTCTAAATTGATAAAACTCTGAGGTTTTAAAATTAAAGGTTTATAATTGCATAAGTGTTGAGCATGGTAAAATTAACACCAAATGGTTTTACATATTAAATATTAACCCAT
Organism: Cerceris rybyensis; assembly: GCA_910591515.1. NCBI lineage: Eukaryota > Metazoa > Arthropoda > Insecta > Hymenoptera > Crabronidae > Cerceris > Cerceris rybyensis. Next base: position 18,144,166 of record OU342790.1, read on the forward strand.
AAGTGCTGATCTGTAACAAGCTTGTATCCTCATCCTTTTCTGATTGATAGTATTGCATTTCTAAATTGATAAAACTCTGAGGTTTTAAGATTAAAGGTTTATAATTGCATAAGTGTTGAGCATGGTAAAATTAACACAACATGGTTTTACACATTAAATATTAACTCGCGAGTGCTGATTAGTAAACAAGCTTGCATCCTCATCCTTTACTGATTCATAGTATTGCATTTCTAAATTGATAAAACTCTGAGGTTTTAAAATTAAAGGTTTATAATTGCATAAGTGTTGAGCATGGTAAAATTAACACCAAATGGTTTTACATATTAAATATTAACCCATAAGTGCTGATCTGTGTCAAGCTTACATTCTCATGCTGTACAGATTGATAGAATTGAATTTTTAAATTGATAAAACCCTGAGGTTTTAAAATTAAGGGTTTATATTTGCATAAGTGTTGAGCATGGTACAGTTAACACCATACGGTTTTACATATTAAATATTAACTCATGAGTGCTGGTATGTAACAAGCTCCCTCATCCTTTGATGATTGGTATTACCACTGAATTTTAAAATCTTTAAGTTTCACCATTAAAATTGATAATTCTTAAATATTATATTTAAACGAAATTTTAACTCAGTCACAACATTGACGTGTTTACAACCGTTATACATGGCACAATAAATATCGTACTGACGTTTTAAATAACAAGATCGAGTGCCAGGTATATAAAGCTGACGACAAAAGGATTAAAGACCAGCAGTCTCGTTTTATGAACGACAACGTCTGCACATCCATGCATCGTCGATTCGATATATCCTCGTGGAAGAATGAAATTTTATTTCAGTAGTTCTGCGGGTACCTGCCGCGAGTTTTATGGGAGAAATTTTTATCGTGACTCTATGACTTCGATCGTACGTTACGGGCGTTTACGAGTAGACCTATCGAAGTGTATGTGCTTACAGAATCACTTATGACGAAGCCCATGAGTACGGTTTGAAGTGTATTAAATTATCATATCTGACAATAACCCGATTTTTTTTTATGTCCAATGTATAATGCATTTTGAGAGGAATATTTTTTCTCTTGTTTCTGAATGTTATGAAGTAACTTCTATTATGATCCAACATCAATCATGGATCGTTGGATTACTTTTGGTATTGTTTGTGCACTGCTGGTGATATAACATTGTTATTTTCTACTGTGTTTTGATCCATTGATGATAATATCTGAATAGCTAGCTCTTGATACATTCAACATGCAAGTCTCATTTTATAACTGACGTAAGAAGATTGGAGATAAAATCATGTAACACTTCTGCATTTGTATAAATTTGATATGTTCATGGTGCTGACTATTTTAACCCCTTGCCCTACAATAACGAGTGACATTCGTGGCGCGATAAATGGAATAGAAAATTTTGCAATGATTATTACATTTAAAATATCAGTAAGCCACGATATGATTAAATTATTTCTATGCTATTAACACTGGAACTACCAAGAAAGTCAAAATGACTGGTTTCTAATTTTTTTGAAAAATTGTCTATGCTTATTGAAGAGCCATCGAGCAGATATTCTACATTAATTTGATAAAACATAGATTATCGAAACGATCATCTTTTCCGTCTCTTGATTTCTCGCTTTATAAAGTAATTATTTAATGGATTGAAATATAATTGATTTAGTAATGGTAGTTTTAGTGTTAATATTACGTTAATTTATATACCAGAAATCAAGGATAGCATGTTATTGCAGCAATTAATTCTGAATTATTGTGCATTCAGAAAAGAAATCGTACGGTAAGGAGTTAAATAATATCTATCTCGAGGTTTTGACAAATTTTCTTCCCCTATGCAGACGTTCACGATAGAGGGTTTAGGTTTTATAATAATATTTAGGGTGACGAAATTAATTTGATAGCATTTAAAAATTGTTTTTATAGGATAAATTGATATCTTTGTTATTTATATTATTTGACACGTTTGTATCGAATATTTCTTTTTCGATGTTAAATAAAAGCAGTAAGTATCGAACATTATGTACGATTTTATTCATATCTACTTTACTTGTGTGAACGATTTGTTTTAGTCTTGGAGACTCTATATAAGCTGATTATAAGGTACGTAGTGATATAATGACTAATTAAATGTTATTAATTAAAACATTCCAATAAATAATCACACGAAGTAATACCTCGTTTCAAATAGCCGACTATTTCACGCGCCATCTGTTATCTCAATTGTAAACGACACTAATGCCATCACAGTAATGAACAGTTCTACCTCGATATATCTATATCGCGAAGATTAAAAACGTTACTTCAAACTCAGTAACATTATACGCGCATTTAACTACTATACATAAACCATACAATAACTGAAGGACGAATAAAGTCGCTAATTTTCTCCTACAAGTAGCATTTCCCAACATCAACATGCACTTTGCATACAACGAACAATGCAACTGTTGAACCAAATAATTCAAACAATTTCTTCCTCAAAGTTCAAATCATGCAAATTCACAACTTAAAAGTATACATATTAAAATTTCCTTACTGGTTTCGAACTAACCCAACTCCCAATTACAATTATATCATTCCAGTCATAACGGAATATCGTAACAACGTAATAGACGAGTTAAAGTAACCTACCTTTCGCGCTTGGCAAGTATCGCAGCAGACGCGTTTCAATTTTCACCGACGCCTCTATTCCTCCTTTCCTTCGCATCGCAGTAACACCTTTTCTTCCAAACAAATGCAATTCTGCACGTTTTTTTGTGTTATTTATGAGAAAAACTACACATAACTGTCTATCAAAAACGCACTACTAACTTTTCTAACGCGCCACTTCGTAGTTAGTAAGTGCGCAAGCGCGAGGAGTACACCGCGTTGACGGAAGCGCGCGCATTAGCGATCGACCAATAAGAAAGCTGGGTAGTAGAGGGTGCTTCGATCGATGCACTCGCCCTAGGAGCGTGCGCCAGCAGCCGACCGTTTACATTGCGATGAGCGTCGCGGCGCCCTCAACGACAGGCAAAGTACGGACGTCGTCCTAGAACGTCCGTTTTTTTTCCTCTATTACCACAGTGTGTATTCTCGTGTTCATCGCTGTGTCGTTGCCGATTGGAGACAATTCGAGAACAGTCTCGTGTTTTCATACAGGTGGTCGTTTGTATTCGGTGGTTTGTTGGACTTTTTGTTTACAACGAGCGAACGTCATTGAAATCGCGATGAAACAATGAAAGAGACAGCCACGAGCAGCGACAACTGTCAGAAAGATGCCGGTACAGCACCCACCAATGGAGAATGCTGGCCAGCTGGACAGTATCGCTCTATAATCGTGAGTAATTTGAATTTGATGTTTTATGGGGTGAAACGCGGTTAGAGGGTTGTGTTCGACTTCGTGTCGACTGCTTCGTTATACAGGTCAGTGTACCTGCCAGTTGTTGAATTTCAGTTAAACGAGGTAATAGGAATGTATAGATTAACACAAGTACGTTTTGTGGCTGATGTTAAATATAAATCATTTAAGTTACTACAAAAATGCATGTATCAAGTAGTTTTACCAAAGGAGCATTTCATCGTTATAACCTTAATTTCTCTATCGATATCGTGTCACTTATATTTTCCTCGATGAATTTTGTTGACTTGATAGTGATTGTATTGATACTTTTTTGAATATTGACTGTCATTGGAAGAACTTCGAGTTCTTTTGAAGATATAGTTTCAAAGTTGTTGGTAATTTTTAGGCAATTTCTCCGTGCAACGATACCATCGTGGTATTCCGATATCATCTCTATTGTTTGATCCAAATAATGATACCTTTCAGTTTCTGATTTAAGTATCGTATACCATTAAATCACTGAATATTATTTACCACTGTTGTTTGCATCTGTGTTTATTGTTGTTGCATGGATGTCCAAATTTACTAATTGATTTACAGTTATGTGTTAACAATTATTCACCTGCTAATTATATTATTTAGGTTTACCACATTCAATTTGGTTTATACGTATTGATATTGATTACAGGTATATTTGTGCTATGTATTATTTACGCATATTCACGTATGACAAAATGCAAATTGATGCATTTAAACAACTATATTATTTTTGAATTATAGTTTGTACATATTGGAATAAATAAATTCTGTTTCAAGATATTCTATCTTCGTTTTATTAAATTTTTACTACATAATGTATCATGTATAGTCATACGTATATAATACTACTAATTCCTTTTTAAGTTGAGGTGCTTCATATAATTGCAGGCTTTTTATTCAGTAATAACTTTTAATTAGTCTTTAATGGAATACGCAATGCCAGTCGAGGCCATAATTAATAACCATATGTTAATAATGACTGGAAATTATCAATTATGTGAAAATACGGCTTTTGAAATAAATTACAATACGATTTTCAATGGCAAATCTCCGCTTCGTCAGTTAAATATTTTAATCTCCTTCCAAATCTTGTATTATTTTATCGATTATCGTTTACTTTGTGCAAATTCTGAATATTAATAATTCCGTGATGTTGACATTAAAATTTTCCACGTACATAAAACTTGCCAATATTGTTTCGATTAAACACGAAAATATTGCTGCTTTGCAGAGTTTTATATTTTATAAATATTTACATAACTTAAAATTTACATATATTCGAAATATTTCATATTTGAATTCCTAAACCAACAGAATGCAATAATAATCCCTTAAAAACCGTCGAATGAACCTAGGGGGATAAAAATTAACGGTTTTAAAATACAAACCTTTTACTTGAATTATTACATTGAAAAATATCATTAAAATCATTGCATTTTCTTGCATAATTTAATGTTATTTAAAGTCTTGGTATCAATTACAATTTTTATTACCATTTAAAGGGGACGTTTGGACAATCTCTTTAACTCCATCGTTCCCTTTGACGTCTATCGTTAATATCAGGTGTACGATTTTCATCAAATTAAATTAACGTGAAACTTTATGTTTGCAATTTCCATGGAAATTTTCTCTAGAAGTGTGTAGTATCATAAAATATCTCACCTGTTATGAAACATAAAATCCATGAAATTTATACAGTAAATCGAATCATTTGTTCTCGTAATATCGATTCTTCACGATTCACTAGCCGCGCCAATTATTTTTAACAATGCAATGCCTCAAGTACAAGAGCAGATGTCCATCGAGAGTAGAACAAAAAGAACGCAACTTTTACACCTAATTTCATGCGAAATTCATGCGGGTTGGCATCTTATTTCATACGCACCAGTGGTTCTGCAACATTTTAGGATTTCTTGCGCGATGGTCTCTTTAAAATTTTCTAAATTGTTCGAAAACCCTTTAAAGTTAACACTAGAACCACCGACGTTAAATCTATTATATTTGAATATATTAAATAAGTACTTTGGAAAGATATCAATCAAGAGGTGGAAAACACTATCGTTTTGACAATCTATGCTTCATAAAATCAACGTGGAATATCTGCTCTATGACTCGCCTATAAACTTTGAGAATTTTTTGAAAGAATTGGAAACCAGTAACTTTGACTTGCTTGGTAGTTCTAGTTTTAACACTAGATTTAGGGAGTCAATTTAACTCATTAATAATTGAATCATTATATTTATATAATATATTTGTTGGTTAATTTTTTAATTATAAATCTTTCATTTGAATTGAATTGGAACTATTTTTTTTGCACAAACCTTCAGTTTTCTTGTATGAGTCTAATTGGCTTGCATTAGAAAAATTGGTATATCAACATCCGTAAATCTAGTGTTAACACCAATTTGGCTCATTCATAAATTGACTACTATATATAGAATATATTGCTTGGCTAATCTTTTTAATAACAAATCTTTCATTTAAATTGATTTGGATCTATTTTTTTTTGCAAAATACTTCAAGTTTCTTATGTGAGTCAATTTGGCTCACTTCTGAAAAATAGGTACATCAACATCCGTAAATCTAGTGTTAAATGCCATTAACACGTTAAACGCCCAATCCTAGAGACCGACACTACACTTTTAGGCCATTTTTTAGGAAAGGTATCTTTCTAAAGGTGGCCCTCGACTTTCGCACATTCTACTTTCGCACAATTTGCTATTACGCACGTTTTTAAAAATTAAACTTTTTAAAGAGCTGTGCCTTGCAAAGTTCAAAGGTAGTGCCTTTTGAAGCATACGTGTCTTATGCCTCGGCCTCACTTGTAAAAAATAGGTAGGAACATCTGCATCCATCGAGAAATGCAGATGCTCCTCCTAAGGTTCGTAACAATTACGTTAAATTATATTATATGTCAAGAATCACTGATCAATGTTTATTTTACTAATTTAATTCTGAAATTATTGTGGACGCTGTTACAAAGTAAATGACACGGCAAGGGATTAATAATATATGAAGTTTGCCTGTTAAAATTGTCGGTTATAATCCGTAAAATATCGTAGTTTGAGAACCACTGACAAACACCGATGTCTAGTTTAACCTGGTCTGTACTTAAACCAGAAATATTCCTGCTAAAGTGTATTTTATGTATACGAACTTCAGTCACAAATCCAAATTGATTGCAGAGTTAGTGAGAACTTCCTTTTACGCTTATTGCTGGATCCCCTCTTATCGTGTAGGGGTGCAACATGCGATTGTAAGAATAAATTTTCACAATGGAAAATCATGTATGCATTCTTTTAACATGATAGTTTAAGAGGAGATTTATGGATATTGATTACATACTCATTTTTTCTGAAGCGAAGCAGTTTAACCCATTCACTGCCGGAAAAACTAAGCAAATATTACTTTGCGTGTTAAAATTTGAGTAAACGGCAGAAAGGGTATGGAATATTAATATAATGAATCAAAAATATGATATCGACATTTATAAAGATACGAAGAGCATTTTTGTTCCAAAATTACTATACACACTCAGTGATTATTGCTAACTTATTAATTCCAACTTATAGCGCAAGCACGAGATAACTCGTAGTTGGCAGTGAATGGGTTAATTGATACAACAAAATTGAAATAGTTAACACTAGAACTATCGGCATGAAATCTACTATATTTCAATATATTAACACCAGAACTACCGGCCTCAAATCTAACATATTTTAATAAATTAAATAAATACTTTGAAAAAGGGGGAATCAAGCGGCGGAAAATTTGATCAATTGGATGATTTATAGTTATTGATATAGACGTAAAATATTTATCCTATGACTCTTATGTAAACTTGGAGAATTTTTTGAAAAAATTGTGTACCAGTCATTTTGATTGGTTTGGTAGTTCTAGTGTTAAATATGTTCTTTGGAAAAAGAGAAAACAAAAGATGCAAATGATGATCGATTCGGTAATCTGTATTTTATTAGATTCACGTAGAATATCTAGTCTATGACTATCCTATAAACTTGAAGAACTCTTAGAAAAAATTGAGAACGAGTCATTTTGACTTGCTTGGCATTTAATTCTAGTTTTAACACAAAAATGATTTCAAGTCAATTTACAGAATGGATAATTAAGAACTATTATTAACACTTTCCCGACCGGTACTTTTTTAACATCCTACCCTCTTCCGACCGATCACTTGGTAACAAATATTTCCTTGATACAGATATCTATTCGAAAATTACAAATTCTCGTCACTGATATTGATCGTAATGAGAAATGATAATTTATTAATTGGAGTGAGAACCAATTAATAAGTCAAAAGTTCAAAGGCGTTGGCTCCGAAAAGCCTATTAATAGGCTTCCGGTCGGTAAAGTGTTAAGATTATTATTACAAAATGTTTGTATATAATGTAATTCAATTTTAAATGACGTTTGATATAACTCATTGAACCGGCTTTCGGGCCCAACACTTTTGAACTTTTAACTTATTAATTGGTTGCTACTGCATTTATGTACTTTTGTTAGTATAAAGTATTATTTATCATTGCGGCTAACTGTGCCAAGGACTCAGTGAAGAAACTTTGCAATTTTCGAAGAGATATCGGTATCAGGGAAATATTTGCGGGCAAGTGACTGATCAGAAGTGGGTAGGATGTTAAAAAAATACCGGTGGGTAAAGTGTTAATATTTTTTAATTAAATACCGCTGAACATGAAGAAAGCCAAATGATAGCTATAATAATTAACGTTGCAATTCCTCAAAACACATTCTTTTTTATACAATTGAAGATTACTGTTATGGTATATACCACAGTAACAGTAGAATTTTAAACAATAGATTTAACTTCATCTGCAATGATTTAACTGTAAATAAAGATTTGTGACTTTTAAGAATTCACATAAATCACTTGAATCATTCGATGCAAATCAAAACTGCATTCACATATCGTTTATACCTATAAGAAAAAGAATAAACCATATTATCGATAGTTCAATCGATGATCGATAAAATAATAATTAAGCACGTACATAAATCGCAACATTGAAAAATTCTACAGACGTTCTTCAAATCTCCATTGATCTCCATTGTTCTTCAAACGTCCATCAAATCTTCCATCGAATGCAATGAATATTCTTTAAAACCACACGGAATATAGGGCTCCATTCACACGATATTTCCTGAATTTCGACATGAATCGAAACCAAAGTGAAAAGACCGTGAGTTAATGAGCAATATCTCATTGTTATAACCGATTGCTAATTGACCGTCAAGTACAGTTTCCATAAAGACATAAAAGACCGTGAAATCTACTCTTGTATCTGTTTACCACGATAAATTGAATCCTAATGATGTAATTCGATATTTCCTAAGCATTGTAATTATTAATTGACACAATACTCTCAATAATCCGATCACAAGTATGCCCATTTAACGTGCTGCAATAACAACAGCACAATGGAGAGATTGGAAGTATCGCTGGAAACATTTGCAAAATTGTACAAACGAAAGTCCACTGTAACTGAACTGTAGCCAATGCGATACGAATAATCAGTTACTATCGACGTTTTAATTGTGTACTGCATTAACTACTGCAAACCGGTTAAATTATACATTTTGATCCTCGCGTTGATACCGTTGCAGATACACAAAATCGGTACACGTGATACTATATTGTACACACATATACTGTTACGCGACTGTAGCAGATATCGAATAGTTTACCGTGATTCGATCATATTAGGAAAGAATAATCAATTCTTGCACAATATCCTTGGCGAGGGATACCTATGTCGATTAAGGGTAAAAGAAACGAAATTATCAGGTAAATGTGTCACTAAACGTGGAAGTGGTCTATGTACAAAATTTGAAAAATTGAAATTATCGCTGATTTTTTGTAGCGCCTATGTAACTTGCCAAAGTGGGAGATTCATTTTGTCAAAGTGATAACAAAATTGAACATTTTAATGAAGTCGGTAGTTGTATTATTACAGAAAACACAATGTGTACCTTTAAATAACAATATAAGTATGTATGTCGGAAAGAAGAGTAAATGATTTAGTTCACTGTTAAAATTACTATTGCAGATAGCGGGAAGTAAATAATTGTATATTGCAAAGATTATAACATTTTTTAATAACAACCACTGTCGATAGAAAATTGAATTTTTGTTTGAAATAAATTTTATGCTTTGGTCCCAATCGAAAGCTTTTCTGTGTATTTGTTAAAGTAAAATTTGCCACGGTTTTATTTTATGATTGAAAGAAATACAAACAAATAATATTGCAGTAATTGTAATTTTTGTGTATCGATAGAAATTCGCAGTATTTGCATTTTCTTTATGATATAATGAACAAAAATAAAATGGTAAAATGGTGAAAATATGAGATTTTTCATTTACAGCAATACGAGTTCAAATCCAAAAAGCATAATTCGCAAATGTGGCCATTACGAAACATGTAAATTATTTGTCTACATCTTAACGTATTATATTTCGCTTTTAATTATGACAGTATAACAACAACATTTTTCCATTAATGTTTTAGCACGTTCTTGTCATTTATATTTCGCAAAATTAGCAATATTCAATATTACTTCCCGAATTTATATTAGTTGGATTTTGTGATAAAAAAAGATTGAAAAATTCCATAACGTCCACATCCTAACTCATGGACCATATGGAATGCTTGGAATTTTTCAGTCGAATTTTATATTTTCGAACTATCCTGTAATTTGATTTATGAAAAAATAAAATGAATATCTCATATTCGTAGCGTCTCCTCGACATTCTCTCAGAGGTGAAGCACATGCGAAAGCATATACGCGTGTATATGAATTTTTATTATACCGCTTCGACGTAACCCAGTTACGGGTACAGTTAACTATCTTCGATCGTAGAAAAAGAGGCAATACCTTTCCCGAAACGTTGCGTTCAATTAATCAATGTGATTAATCGTTTGATCGCGCGACACCCCGTCTATCTTCAGAGGGTATAAATTTAAACTGTCATCGGACACTCTCGAGGATACTGCACGTTTGTCATTAGAAACGTTAAATCACCAGGTTATCAGTTGGTGTACCATGCACTCCACTCTGGTTTCTCCAGTTGATCGTTCTTTACTTACAGTCGCCCTTTCTTTTCTTTCTTTTGTAGTTTTCGACTCCAACTATCAAGGTCATTTTGTCTAGGACCTATTGTTTTAGGTGGGTTCCGAACTATGCAGGTTATGATATATCAAATAATAAATTAGGCAAAATTTGCTAGAGGTGGTGGGGACTTGAACTCGGACCCATTGACTAATATTCTCACTATTTACTTCCTTATACACCATAGCCTGGTAAATGCTATGGTAATTTCGTCTAGGACTTACTGTTTTTGGTGGGTTCTGCACCACGCAGACTATGATATATCAAATAATAAATTAGAAATAATTTGCTAGAGGTAACGGGGACTTGAAATCGGACCCATTGACTAATATTCTCAGTCTTTACTTTCTTGTATAGTATAGCCTGCTAAATGTTATGGTCATTTTGTCTAGGACCTACTTTTTTAGGTGGGTTCCGCACCACGCAGGCTATGATATATCAAATAATAAATTAGGCAAAATTTGCTAGAGGTAGTGGGGACTTGAACTCGGACCCATTGACTAATATTCTCAGTCCTTACTGACTTATACACTGTAGTAGGATTCGGTGAAATAGCACTAAGGTATAGGCGTGGATAAAATAAGAATAAAGAAGGAAGAAACTAAATGTCAGGACTAATGGATATATAGAACACACTAAGAATATAATATGAATAAATAGGATATATATATTGAGTATATGGAACTATGTATATACAATACAAGAAAAAAAAAAATACTAAATAACTAATAATCTAATGAATCTAAGGGTTTCTAAAGTAGTCCGTCTCACAGTTCCTCTAAAACTCTACTGTGTCTTCCGTATCCTGAGACGTAACCTTTTAGGATGATCTCCCCCACTTCTTTCTAGATCACACATTTGAGGGGAGAAGTCATTCTAAGGGCATTGACACCCATATATTATGCCACAACACCATAGCCTGCTAAATGCATCATTTATCATTTTGTCTAGAAGTTACTGTTTTAGGTGGGTTCCGCACCACGCAGACTATCATATATTAAATAATAAATTAGAATCAATTTGCAAAAGATAATGGGGACCTGAACTCAGACCCACTGACTGCGATTGATAGTCTTTACCCGAGTCGAAAAGTCCAGCCTAAAAAGAAACTTCAAATCCTAGATTCTTTTGATTTCTCATTTGCCGCTTAATTATGTATACCATTTTGAACCTCAAAATTCTCAACTAGTGTGTCTACGCGCCTCAAAGTTCTGTAAATATGATTTTTAGGAGTAATATGGACTGATCAGGTAAAATTTTTATTCCAATTTAATCTGACATCCACTAAAAATATTTCAGAAGTTCCAAATCTGTCGACTCATATTTTAAAAATAGCGCTTTCAGGAGCAAGTAGGAATTAAATTATCATTTTATTCCATATAAATTCTAAATCTCCTAAAATCACTCCAATTCCAATCCAATTCTAAAACTCCTCGTTATAGAATGTATGGATTAATATTGGGCTTAGATTAATTTTCTAAATAAGAATGCTGAGGATTATTTTGGGCTGTATGAAGCCTAAATTGATCCTAAACTAGGCAAAACTGGCAAAAATGAACAAGTTTAGGGCGATTGTGGAATTAAAATTTGCATTATTTTATATGTAACATATTTTTCCATATTTAGCCTAAGTATCCTAAGTTATTTGGTAATTTAGGAGGATTTTGAGCTGAAATTTTCGACTCGGGTATTTTCTTGTCCATCGTAACCTGCCAATTTCTATGGTCATTTCGTCCATGATCTATTATTTTAGGTGGATTCCGTACCACCCAGGCAATGATATAGCAAACAATAAATAAAAACAAATTTGCCAGAGCTAATGAGGACTTGAACTCGGACCCATTGTCTGCCATAATCAATCTTTACTTTCTTATTCACTGTAGCGTACTAAATGCTATGGTTATTTTGTCTACAACCAACTCTTTTAGGTGGGTTCCGAATCACCCAAACTATGGTGTATCAAATAATAAAAAAATATTTTTTAACAGCTAATGGGGACTTGATCTCAGGCCCAATGACTGCGATTCCCTGTCTTCTCTGCCTTATCTACTACAGTCTGCTAAACTCTGTGGCCATTTTGTGTAGCATCCACTGTTTTAGGTGGTTTCCGAATCATTCAGGCTATAATGTATCAAATAATAAATCAGAAAAAGTGTGCCAGAGTTGCAAAACTAATTTCTTTCTTCCTTCATCTAAATCAGTGATTCCCAAAGTGGTCTACGTGGGCGAAAAAAAAAATTGGGGGTCTATGAAATGAAAATGGGGGTCAATGGCAAGAAATTTCAAAAATTTCAAAAAACAGTATAATTGATATAACTTCGACATTAAAAAAAATTACAAAAATATAATATTATTAGTACAATTAATATCGTCGGTCTAAAACAGTGATTCCCAAAGTGGTCTATATCGACCCCCAGGGGTCGATGAAGACCTCCAAGTGGTCTACGTGGGCGAAAAAAGAAATTGGGGGTCTATGAAATGAAAATGGGGGTCAATGGCAAGAAATTTCAAAAATTGCAAACAACAGTATAATTGATATAACTTTCACCTTAAAAAAAAATTACAAAAATATAATATTATTAATATAATTAATATCGTCGGTCTAAAACTATTTTCACTTGATCTCGGAGCATTTTATACGCGTCTCACTCTCTCCACAGTGTGCGTTTCACTTATTCCACAGAGCTGTGAGTCTTCTAAAAGAGAAACAACGATCGGTGCTTTCACTAAGGCCGCGCGAAAATAGCCACGCATCGCCTCGACTCATAAATTTTGTGTATTTTTGTGTATTACAGTGTAACCCCTGTAATCCGTATATCTTATTCTCAGGCCTCATTCAGATTGTTCGAGTAGTTTGGATTAACGAAGACACAGAAATTGTATGTTATATGATTGTATGTTAGGAAATATACTTCAATATACATAGTTAGATAGACCCACAGCAGGGTGGTCTATCTAAAATTGAAAAGCATGACAAGGAGTCTACGAGAGAAAAAAGTTTGGGAACCTCTGATCTAAATGATCTAATCGCCATACGACAACCATTCGTAATTTCTATTTGGATTACTGCTTACTTTCGGTGGCTGTTATCAGATTGTTCTTTGGCGGCTACAAGTCCTGTTATCCGCGATAGATCGTTTCGCAAAGATACCAAGGGAATTTGAAACTTGGATGAATCACGCGATCTTTGTGCAAGTAAGATTCTTGAGTTATATTCCTTACACTCTTTGGTCCTCTTATTAAAAGTTCCATAATACGATCTGTAACACGATTGTTTAAAGGAACATCGAATCGCCATTACATTTGAACTCGGTAATGAGTTAATGCTGCCGTTAATTCATTTTGATCCGTTAATTCGATAAAATAAATGAGTAGTTCAATCCAATAGTTTCTAATCAGGAAATAATGGATAATTAAATGAAATCTATCAATTCTCTTTAATACTGAATGCTTCACTATTATGAAATTCAACGAATAATTAGAATTTCGAATGTTTAACAAGTAATTTGTAACATTCATATCTTATTTCAAAGAGAATCGATGTCTCGCGATATTTCCATTCTTTTTGTGTAATTATGATCGAACGTCTGTTATTTGCACAGTGTACACATTTTCGCAACATTTTCCCATGTTTTATTCCACTTCATTTGTAGGCATTCAAGTGCATAGGCAATAGATAAACCGACCTTTTGATAAGAAGATTAAGAGACGCCCACTCATCCATGTTCAAATGACATAATTCCTATTTCGGTTTAGAAAATAATCCGACAAACAAATCCTCGTGCTTTCGAGTAATACTTTTCATTAAAGAGATAATGCTAACTATGAGAGAGAGAGAGAGAAACAGTTACATTTACTTTTATAGAAACCTTTACTTAACACTAGAACTACCAAACCAGTCAAAATGACTGGTACACAATTTTTTCAAAAAATTCTCCAAGTTTACATAAGAGTCATAGAATAAATATTTTACGTCTATATCAATAAACATAAATCACCCAATCGATCAAATTTCCTGCTGCTTGATTCCCCCTTTTTCAAAGTACTTATTTAATTTATTAAAATATGATAAATTTGAGGCCGGTAGTTCTAGTGTTAATTCAATTTCCTTTCAAAATTATTCCTTACTATAATTAACTTAATTCGTTTTTTTAAATTTTTTATTAGACTTGCAGTAACTATACAATCCATTAAAAATGAACGAACGATAAATAAAAATAAATAGCATGATCAAACGCCAGTATACTTGCTGGAAACAAAGTAAAAGTAGATTCAAGACCGCTGAATCGATTCTCATTCTCGATATAATTGGTCGCACTTTCTTGTCTTGTCGATCAAGATCGTAATGTCAGAATGTTGTATGTTCTTCTCTCAAGAAAACTCGATGAGATATTACTCGTAATATTTCATTGTCCGTAGTTCAACACGAAAGTTTAACCTTGCATTTTTTTATAACGTCTATTGATGTACAATACTTAAAAGATCTTTTTCAATGTCATTTTCAAAGCTACCATCGATTATCTGCAATACGTTATCAACAACAATCTATTTTTTATAGATAGTAGAATATTTCAAATGAAAAATAAAATATCTGTATTAAAAAAAAGGGATTGTAATTTTTAAATTAAAAGAAGAGAAAATGTTACTCGCATCTTGTTAAGCGTGCTTGTTAAAAATGAATTTGTTCGCTTATGCGCAGCTTCCTTTGTAAACGAAATAAACGCATGATAAAATATAATTCAAATGACATATGCAGGCACCTACAGTGTATACACAGACTTTATTAACATTCCCTGTTGTTTTGTTGCTTTGCGCACGTTTAATTTTCAATTGTAGCGACGTTCTGTGCAAATAGTCGGGAAAAAAACAGCGGGAAAAGTCTCACGTAGTTTTTCCTCATCTCTACGTCGTCTGACATAATTAAACGAACTACTGTCATCTATGAAAAGTCCCATCACGGCGTAGCAATTAGTACCTACGACGATAAATTTGTTCACGTCCGGCGAGCTTTATTGTTTTCCGTCCGGTGATTAATGACCCCGAAGAGTTTTCCTTAATTCATCAATTTGGTTCGGGTTACTAAGCGACTACTGGAGAAGTTTGATTTTGGAAAGGAAACGATATAATGCATATCGATACTTGAAGTAACAGAGTATAAAGGATTGGTTTGGAAAATTTATTTCTCTTCGTTATATACACTACTCGTGCACAAGTATTTGGACACTCAAAAAAAAAATTGATGTTTTTGCATTTATAATAAATGATGTCAAATATTAAGTTCATCGATATTTTTAACACTAGGTTTACCAAGCCAGTCAAAATGAATGGTACACAATTTTTTTCCAAAAATTCTACGGGTCTATGAGAGATCCGTAGAATAAATAGGGGAGTAGTAACGTCACCTTAAGATTTATCAGCACAAAATCGAAATACCTAAGGTTACATGTTCAATACCTCCTGATATATGTAAAAGAACTATTCTGCTATTAAAAAAAGTAACAAACAACCAATACGTTTAGATATTATCAGCTTTATTACAACAATTGTAAGACTAGGAAAAATCAGACTACAAAAAATTGGCCTCCAGTACCGGCCACTAAATATGTAGCTATTTATACAATACAATAATCGCAAATGTAATGATCGGATATCTCCGATATGTTTGCACAAGCCTCATGGGCCCAAAACTTGCACTTTCCACACTGTATCCAATCTTCTTCATGAGATTCAGCACACAAAGGGCAAACTGACTCTTCTTCACCGATAGAATTTTAATTACGTAGCGCAAGTTCTTCGCGCACCACAGAAATCTTCGATTTGCCAGTAAAAATCTAAACTTCATCTATTATAGTACCTATTATAGAATTTACAACTGGCCGGTACTGGGGTACTCTCCCCTATTCTTCGTCCATCGTATAAAACATAAATTACCGAATCTATCATCTTTTCTACGTCCTAATTTTCCACGCTTTAAGGTACATATTTAACATATTTAAATATAATATTAGGTATAAGGTAAAGTTCTGTCGTTTTTGGACACGTACACTTTTATGCGTTGTCGATCCTTAGCAAGAATTCTGATCCGACTGAAGCCAGTTTAAACACTTAGATTAGTATATTATTGATGACTTATACACATTTTTCGTATTTTAGTTAGTTTTTTTTAAACTTGTAAAATTCTTAACACGAGTGAAGAAAAAGTGCGACATTGCATGTTGTATGAGTTCGAAAAAACAAAACTTGTGTGGCGTGTTTGGAGAGGATGCAGTAATAGTTCGAAAATGTCAAAGATGGTTTGGTAAATTTCGTTCGGGTGATTTTTCTTTGAAAGATGAACCCAGATCAGGAAAGCCATCGCAGTATGATCAGGACAAATCCCACGTTAACTTCCACAGAAATGGGCTTCATGCTTGGAATTCATCAGCCTACTGCCTTGGATTACATTAAAAGTCTTGGTTTCCTGTCCAAACTCTTTGTTTGAATGCCACAGATTTCTGTTATTTCGTATAATTGAACGTGATATTAATAGTATAGAAATAATGAGACCGTTTCGTGATCGGCTGATAATGTGAATTTAATAGTTTTTGGAAGACTTCAAAATTTCCTATTCCATTTTTCGCACTACGAGTCTCACACGTAGTTGTAGGCTAAAGGGTTAATTTTGGTGATGAACTATGTAAATTTAATTGCAGTTTTTTTTATTTTTTTCATAGGATGGAATTTGATTCATAATATGAATATAATTATGTAAATATAGGACGATAATTGGGGTGAAAAAATCAACTTGAGCATACTCGACAGTGAAAAGGGTTGTAAATTAAGAATTAGGGGAAATCTTTTTTTTTTAAATGTGAGCCACTTTTCACGTGGAATTTAAACAAATAAATTTGCAACAAGTTTTTATTTTTAATGATTGATGCAATGACTTTCGTTATTAACCTTTTGCTATTTAGTGTGCAAATTTTCAATGCCGGGTCGATAAAAATCAATTGGTTTTTGAGCAAAATATCTGGAGAAACGACATTATTTTCCGGCCCCTTTAACACATGATGAGAATTAAAATAAAAAAGTGAGCAAGATTACCATCGAAATAGAGGAGGATAGAAAATTTCAACTTATTGGAAAAATTTCTTTTGTGTTAGATTGATCATGATTGGTCCAAAAAGAAATACATAATTCTCTCATCGATACGCGAGAGAACAGAGAACAAATGGTCAGTCCAGAAAATTTATTCTGTAATTGTGTGAGGGTAATTGGACGATAAAATTATCTTCCGGTGGTACGTTCGATGAAATGTCGAATATATATGTAAATATCTTTTGTAATTTTTCTCTGGAAAATTATGATAAAAATTATAGACATCAAATATAATTTTTAAAGCTTTTCTTAATTCTTATTCATTAATCCTCTTTATTCCTTTAAGTTTTATTAACACTAAACCTATCAAGGCGGTCAAAAGACCGCTACCAAAATATTTTCTAAAAATGATCTAAATTAATAGAGTAGCCATGAAGTAAATGTTCCACTTCTATCTTACAAAAGCATAATGAGTCAATTAATTATCTTCTTTATCTCTCCACTTCTCTTTGTGTAAGGTCGTTATTGAGTATATTTAGATTTTAGTAGATATAACGTCGGTAGGTTTAGTGTTAAAAAGAGATATGGACATTGTATTTAAACAATAGTAGAACTATTTGACTTTCTTCAAGGAAATTTCTAGGAAGAAAGTAGCATATAACATAAATATATTTTAAATACTTTACAAAGATACTTTAAAACGACTCGTCTGCTAGCAAACTTTAAGTGAAAGATAAATAATACGTGAAGGAAAACTGGTAGAAGAGCTACATCAAATATTCAGAACGTCGATATAAAGGATAGAGCTGTAATAATTCTACCGTGTAAATGTGTCACCTTTTTTTCAGAGGAAATGAGTAATTTTTCAAATCCCTCATTTAAATTTGCATATTTCATTTTTTCCCCCTCATTATTAAATGCATATGCTTATTCACGTTGCGTATGCGGGACATTTTACAAAAACGAAAATTTAGCTGGCTTTCCAGGCGGCCTTCTTTCCGCGATTTATTCATGATTGCAAATTATATATGAAAATTTTAACACAAATATTCGTACCCGAAAATTCCATGAACAGAAAAATGAAAAAATATAGAATTGAAAATTATACATTTTGACTATTTAAACTTTTAAGCGTTTCTTTCTCATCGCAATAAAATTAAATTTTCAACGGACTTTTCAAATTAAATAAATTCCCACTTTGAACAATATTCGCGCGATATAAGATTCGTGAGAGAATCCAGAAATTGCAGGTACCTAATGCATCGCTCGATTCTAATGCAATTGGCATGTTTTTGCTCTCTCATTACGGAACATGTAGATTTCGTTGATTTCCACGGCATATCCAGGAAGTTCCATTGAAATTAGAATTTTCGAGTTGTCGATGTTCTCTCAACTACCACAGTTAATGCACACACACGCACTTCCGATACGCCGCTGGAATTGAAAGAGGAATGTGAATATCTAGTTTGAAACTATACGGGCATGGATTTCAAATGCTCATTTTAAATAATTTCGAAATTACATTCTCTAGGGAAAATGTCCAACGGCTCAAAGACAGTTAACACTAGATTTACGGAGTCAATTTGACTCATTCAAAATGTGATTACTACATTTATAATATATTGGTTGGTTAATTTTTTAGTAATAAATCTTTCATTTCAATTGATTTGGAACTATTTTCTTTGCAAAAGATTTCAATTTTTTGTATGATTCAAATTGGCTCACGTCAGAAAAAGAGGTATATCAATATCCGTAAATCTAGTGTTAAGCAATTAGAAAATTAGAGGTTCGATACAACTGGAACTTATTTACTTTGGCAACATTAAAAGTGAGATATTGTCGAATTTATTTGGTGTATACTCAGAGTAGATAGAGTAGTATCGACAATATAAATTATTTGCTTGTTATTAAATTTGTGATTTATATGGACTGATTGTTTTCTTTTTATTTTGCACTCTTCAAGTTTAACTATTAAGGACACTTCAATTAAGACTTACTGTTTTATGTGGATTTCGAACGTTCGAAGATATGATACGTTAATTAATAAATTAATAGCTGTACTTTTTTACAGCTTCCTACTGTATTTTGAAGAGGAAAATCACATTATTTTGGAAAAAAATTCTTCCTTTCCTCTCAAATCTGTGTGTCTTCCACTTACAACTCTTTTTCATGCAACGTATCTCATAAATAATTCAAAGCCAGCACATAGGATGTTCCATTTTATGCATTCAAAAACGCTTTGTTATCTCTCGACTACACTTATCGGTGCATCTTCGGATTTTTCTAGGAATTGTTATTTCAGGGCAAAGAACAATCGATGTAAGAACAGTCAAAGAATAATTTCATTCAATTCCAGTGACTTTATCAAAGAATCATAGAAATTCCTACATAACCCGTACGGTTTGCCTTTTGTCCCGTTTAATTCCTTCTTCCCGCAGGGGGAAGAAAACTTTCAAAGTGTTCGGCTACGTTGATATTTCAGGAATCTCGGATTATATTAACGTCCTGCAATTTCCGGATTTTAGTTTCGCTCGCTGCTCCAAGAGGATTTTGAGACCGAGGGTGGAATGGAAAATTTAACTTCCGCCCCTACCTTCGTCCATTCGATCTGTCAGATCTTTTTGTACAACGTAGAACAAGTTAAACCTTCGTCTCCAGAAGAATCCAAGACTATTAAATTTTGTACATCCTCCGAGCTCTCGCTTATTTGCATCACAATTGGAACTGTTTTAAAATTATTTCTACAACGATTCGAATATTTTAACAATAGATTTACGGATGTCGATACACCTATTTTTCTGAAGTGAGCCAATTTGACTCATACAAGAAAATTGAAGTTTTTTGCAAAGGAAGTAGTTCCAAATCAATTTAAATGAAAGATTTATTATTAAAAAACTAACGAACCAATATGTTATATATATGGACCATTTATTTTGGAAGTGGTGTAAGTCCATTTTTTTTTTTAAATTAAGTATCACGCAATTTATGCATGATTTAGTGTAAACTTTTTATTTATTATACGTTAATATTTAATATCTTAAAAAAAGGTTTTGTTTTGTTCAATTTAAAATTGACCGCTGAAAGAAATTTCATAGACATTGATTATGAAAGTGGTGTAAGTCCAATTTTCGTAGAAAGGTTGCGGGATCAGTGACCACTGGTGGCTACATTTGTTTCATTTAACTCTTTTAGTGCCGCAGGACGACATATCGTCGTTAGCAATAGTGCTAACACTGGGTAACGAAGGGTTAATATTCAGTTTCCAATAGGATATCAGCAATTTTATGACAAATAATTGTAAATAGACAGTTTATGGTCTATATTAGGTGTTGTATACGAAATATTGCCAAGTGACAATTGTTTTTATTCGCAACTATATTTGTCATTAATTCAATTAGTTTTTTTTCGGTCGACACTAAAAGGGTTAACACTTTGAAAGTTACAATTTAAGGTTACTTACTTGATTTTCCTCTAAAAATGAATAATTTCATGTTAAAAACAAATAGTGATATAGATAAGAAGAAGTAATAAATCAATATTATATTATAATAATATTATTTTATGACAATTAAAAATATTTATTTCTGTTTAATTTTAAATAAATACACGCAGAAGTAAAACTCATGAGTAGACTGCGGATGTTTATGCAAATTTAGAGTTTCACAAATGCAGGTGAGACAGGAAAACCTATCTAGGGATTTATTGCACTCAATAAATATTACAACAAATACCATACTTTGGATATTTTAGATATATTTTTATATTATGTCCTTTTTGTATATTTTAGCCCTATTTAATTTGTCATAAATGCATAAAAATCCGCAGTATGCTCATGAGTATAAACGAAAGAGTAATCTGAGGGGTCAGAGGATGAATATAATTCCACTATGAGAAACAAATTAATGAAACATAAAAAGGAAAGAAGAATTGTAGAGGTAGAATTTTCATCAGTTGAGGATATTGTTACTGAGAATTTGAAAACACTGTTACAAGAAGAGCATAAATAAATAATATCAATATCTTATGCTGAGAATGAGTTTAACAATATATAAATATAATTGACGTTCAAAATAAAAGATACTATTTCAATTTTATTTCTTGTTATTATCTATAAACCAAATTGGATTAATATGAAATATATTTTACGTGATATTTGTATTTTCAAAATTGAAATTAAATAATTCTTACAATTGATTAATTATCAAAGTTGTGTAAGTCCATTTGCAACCCGTAAATATACATTATTTTAGTTAAATTCGCCTAAAAGAAATTTGTATAGTCAATTTACATATTGATAAATTGATAGAAACATTATCAGGCTTGTCATAATTTACCAATATTTTTTAATTGACAGATATGCTAACCTTTAATTTTCTCGAAACAACGAAAAATGGACTTGCACCACTTTCAAAATAAACGGTCCATATATCGTAATCAAATTTTGAATGAACCAAATTGGTTCCGTAAATCTAGCGTTAAATTGTTATACACTTGAGTTTACATTGAGGTACAAAAAAAAATTAATAATCTTCCTGATCGTTTCCTCTTTCAACTTTTTCTTTCTCCTCTATCTTTTTTCTTTCGTTTTTTTCCCTCGACTCTCTGAAAATAATCTACGAGGATTTCTACTTTCGTCTCGTCTCAAATCCCTGAGTTATCGATGCTTGACCCAAATATCCTGCACGCCCTTTCTCGAGGTGCTCTTTTAAAGAGTAGATTTCCGTAAGGCGATTCTTCGGATGCATCTACAGTATTCGTGAAGAAAAGCAAGCACGGTCCGGTCTGTGACCTCTTTGAATTACCTACAGGTCACGTCGTCAAAAAGCGACGGAAACTTTCGAAGAACGACGATATTACGATCGAGCCGAGAATCGATTCGATGCAACAGGCGGAAGGAAATAATATCCGGCGTGGTCAGCCTGGTCAGATTGCCCTTCAACCTTTCTCATCGTTCGTTCTAGTCTAATATAATACGTTGGAAATAAGGTCGGACTTCGTCTATCTGAATTTTTTAATGTTGGCCTTTCGACGAGGTTTAATTGCAGTTCCTTCCAAGCTAGAAAATCCTTGGGAATTAAAAAGTCTTAAGTATGATATTTTTTCATTTCTTTCTATCTTAATTAACTCATTCGAGACGGATTGCACACTGTGTGCAGTGCATTTCTGAGTCAAGACTGATTGCATACCGTGTGTGCAATGATATTGCAATTATCAGTCAGTATGGAAAAAGCAGCCGTCGAAATGAGACTAGTTTAAAATAAAAGGTATCTTAGAAGTGTGTAAACATTAAATTTGGTATTTGATTCAATTTTTGTGCCTCTGTCAAATTTTCTGTATCTTTGGATGTTTTCCAACAAAATGCACCGTTTCCAAAGGGTTAACCCTTTGCGGATCGAATTATTTCGTTGATATTGGTAATGCGCTAACTAAATTTAATTTCACAATATTTTCTATCATTGTTTCTTGATTTCTAAAAATTACACGAATAACTATGAGTATTGACGTATATTTAGGTAATATTACGAAATCATTGTGAAATTAGAGAGTTGATATTAAATTGTCAGAAAATAAAATGAAGTGAAAAATGTATGTCGAGTACTCATCGACATAGGACTGCAAAGTGTTAACCCTTTCGCTACGGAATACTTTTTCGCAAACTTATCAAACACGACAGGAAGCAATTCCGCCGCGGGCGAATAACTTTTAATGATTAATGACATAATATAAATAATTAATTCTTTGTGGAAGTTACAACGCATATAATAAAGGAAAAATAAGAACTTATGGTATTTGAAAAATATTCAATTACAAAATATGATCTAATAATTAATGCTTCGGGTGAAATTTTGTCGGGTGACTATAGTCACCGCTAGTACCCAGCCAATGTCAGACGGTGGGTGACTATAGTCACCGGTAGTATCGAAAGGGTTAAAGGTGTTCGAGGAATCGCAAGATTCTAGTAAATCACTTGTTCGAATTACGGTTTTCGAAGATTCGTTTATTCTGCTCGAGTAATGAAATAACTGTTTCGTGATTATCTTTTATTTTGATGATCTTACGTATTCGAGGATATCGATATTTGTCGATTGCATTGTTATTTGTCTTCAGATTCGATATTTTGAAGGAGTGGTTAGCTAAATTAGTTTTGATACGGTGTTTTGAAATAAAACTAGTTGCAAACGATGTAGCGGAACGGTGCTATGAAACGATCAACCTTATTTCAACGTTCATTTTAGATGATATCGTAGGAGACATTTTAAAACATAAATCAATAAAGAGACTCGTTAACAGTGGCAGAAAATAAAGTTCTAAGTTATTAAATTAGGTAGTCATGCTACTGTCAAATTAGCGACAATATAAAAATGGAAATGATGTATATGTCTAATAAGAAATCAAAAAAAGTAATAAAAAATATATCCTTCGTGGCATTTATTTACAGACGGCATCAAGTATATTTTATTACGAACGAAATCAATAAATATAGAATGAGATACAGGGACATGAAAGATCAGTATTTTATTTAGATTGCTAGTCATACAAAATTTGTGTTGGTAGATAGAATTATTTCAACCCTAAATTATTCAAGTATAAGATTATTTCCATGAGCAGATTTTACTATTATTTTTTTACTGCAAGCGACATAAAGTGACATTTAGCTCACGCAATTATTAAAACAACACTTCAAGGTTTTCAATGCGAATATGCATTAAGTACAGCAGTTGTTTCAAACTTCCTGCTCGTTATAGTTACTAAGTGGCAATGAGATAACTCAAAATGGAGTAGATAACGTTATCAGTTGGCACTTATGAATGCGGCAATATTACATAAAACTATTTAACAATTTTATGTAATAATTCCCAGCTGAAATAGAGCTCTATTTAAATTTCCATCCACTTATTTAATACTTGATTAACCCTTTGCCGTATTATTTCCTTTGGAAATGAATGTGCAGCTAATCAGAATTAATTGCTGAAATAACAATCTGTCCCACATTTCTGATATTTTTTATAACTTGACACAATATTAATAGAGTAGTAATAATTTGATCCTATCATAGGCCACTGATATTCTTAATTTAATAGTTTTTGGAAAATTTGAAACTTTCCTATTCCATTTCGCCACTCGTTATTATACGGCAAGGAGTTAAATCCTTTAAAAGAAGCAATAACTCATTATTCTTGACCCTTTAGGTATATTTGACAGGTCAGAAAAACATGCATTTGTTTGGCCAAAGTAGCACATGATTTTAATTTTTTTTTGTAATAAAAATTGCCTAAAGTTATCTCAATATCATCTAGGAGTACATATCACAAATAATATTTAATAGTATAATAATTATAAAATTTACTACTTTTAACTGCCTCTAAACTTAAATGTGGTCCAAGTTCAAAATTGTTTTTCAAATAAATGTACAAAGGGTTAATTCTATTTCAACAACACCACATCCCATATATTTTTACTTGGTATCAAAACTTTGCTTATCTGCATGCCGTCCAATTAGTCTAATTATTATGAAATTAATCTGTATTTAGAGTGTGGAAATGTTAGCGGAAATTCCGGGAGGATTTTGCTTAAAGACTGGATCGATTCAGTGCAACAGGCGGAAGGAAGTAATATCCACCATGATCGTACCACATTACACACTTTATGCTGCACCACTTCCTTTCTTCTAGCAGGATGTGTAACTATGTTACATTGTATATCGAGGACGAATTGGTCCCTTAGGGTGCACATAAATTCAATGTTCCTCTCGTATCTTCTTTGAACAATTTTTACGATATATTTTTACCATTCTAATAGTGTCTGTATAGGTAGTGTCATACAGGGTGTCTCAGCTGATTTCGACATCTTGATAACTTCGGTATTGTGGCATGTAGCGAAAAATGTTTCATAGGAAACTTAACCCTTTTAGTGCCGACCGAAAAAATTGATTGAATTAATAACAAATGTAGTTGCAAATAAAAAGAATGTTCATTTGGCAATAGTGTCATATAGAATACGCAATATGGAGCATAAATTGTGTATTTACAATTATATGTCATAAAATTACTGATATCGTATTGGAAACTGAATATTAACCCTTCGATGTCCAGTGTTAGCAATTTTGCTAACGACGATATATCGTCGTCCGGCACTAAAAGGGTTAAGTACGTTCCCAAAGACCAGTCGTTCTCAACCAACAAATACATTTTCCCTATATAAGTTACCCATTTGTACTGTAAGAATTAGTTGACTCAGCAGTATGCTCTTTTGCCCTGCCTCCCAAAAAATATGTTTAACTTTGAAAATTTATATAAGTTAGTTAATATTGTTATAGAGAGGTAAGATAACATTACGAAAGTTATACATGTTTTATCATTTTATATAATTGTTTGTTCATTTTTATTATTATCAGACAAAAAATATTTAATTGATTATCAATATAAAAAGTGTATTTTATTACTTATTATATTTTTTAACCCTATGATTTACTTTAAACATTTTTTACAACAAAATAAATGCCGCTTCTTGTACCGATTTTGTATGGAAATTATTTATGTGAATATTACCTGCCAATTCTCGAAATTTAAAAAAAATTGTAAGAAAATTAAAATTGTTAAACACTAAAACCTACAAGAATTAGTATGAAATGTATAAATTAACATGCGTTCAAATAGAAATTAAAAATGCTAATATTTTCAATTTTAGTACCGCAAAATGGGTGGAAATTTTTCGTATGCGTTCAGAATACTGTCAAGAGTTTAAAAATAAATTTTAAAGATGAACGTAAGAAAAATTTTTTTTTGGGAACGTCCTTAAATGGAGTGGGGCATAATCTGCTGTTTTTCCATAGGTGCACGCGTTAAGGACATATGAAGGTCAACTTTGTTTTTTTAAACAGAATGAGGTACTTTTTATGCATCAAGCGATACAGCTAGACATTCTTTATAAAAAAGTGCTGACCTGTATATGTCAAAAAGCTAATAGTTAACACTTTACCGACCGGTATTTTTTTAACATCCTAGCCACTTCTGATCGGTCACTTACACGCAAATATTTCCTTGATACTGATTTCTCTTCGACAATTGCAAACTTTTTTCACTGCGTCCTTGGCACAGTTAACCGCAATGAAAAATACTAATTTATTAATTGCCGATGCGACCAATTAATAAGTTAAAAGTTCAAAAATGTTGGGCCCGAAAAGCCGACTAATCGGCTACCGGTTGGTAAAGTGTTAAGGAGATATTTCAGTATAAATAATTTAAATACAATGGTATCATTCCTGCCGCATTAGGACGTGAGCTCTGTTTATCTGTTTATCTGTTTATCTATCTGTCACCTTATTTAAGGCCGCTCGACTTTTTCTTATGAGGCTATTTAAAGGATAAAACGCGAAAGTTTCAACTAAAGTGAGTGATATGAAGCAGCACATTATCGATGAATGTGGCAACATATCAGCCGATACATTAAATAACGTATGCCAATCCATACTTCATCGATTTCAAAAATGCTGTGATGCAAATGGTCGTTCTATTGAACCATACCTGTAAATAAACGCTAATGTAATTACGAATTTTAGAATTACTTAACCCCTTGCACTATCGGTAAACTCGCAAGAATCCATGCCTAAACCGAATGCCCGATATACGATCTCTCACGACTGACATAGATTACCGTGCTAGTATTTACTTCACGCAATGGAACTTCTGTGAAACTCAAATGGATTTGAATCAAAGTCTAAATTTAATAATCCTGCACGGGGACATACGATTTTATTCGAGATATTAATACTTTGCCCGAGATTAATGCCACGACACAGACTCGTGATATTCAAGTTTGGCCTAAAATTTTCATCACGAGTCCGACTCGTGGAAATAGTGCAAGGGGTTAAATTGAAATATCTCCTAAACTATTAGCTTTTCAACATACATGGGTCAGTACTTTTTTATAAAGAATGTCTAGCTGCATCGCTTGACGCATAAAAAAGTACCTTATTCCATTTAAAAAAACAAAGTTAACCTTTATATGTCCTTGACGCGTCCACCTACGGAAAAACTAATGACACATGATTATGCCCCGCTCGATACCATTTAAGTTTCCTATGAAACATTTTTTGCTACATACCACAATACCGAGGTTATCAAAATGTCAAAATTAGTTGGGACACCCTGTATATGTATTGCATTAATATTTTCTCGTCCATCGAGCATGAAATGCATACGCATGAGAAAACACGTTGTATATTTCGTTAGACGATAGAGCGATTCATAAATTATCGACCTCTCTGCAAGCTTGAAATTTTTATGGAGTTGTACGAACGTCCAGGGTCTTACACGATATCTCATCAAATGGAAAATTAAAACCCGATAAAACTTCCATGGAATTTATAGTTAATTATAAAATTCTCCATCTTACCCTTACTCAACCTTAATCCCGGTAACTTTTGAAGTATCGTGTCATAAAGAATATTTATGTGTGGAAAGTCCGTTTAAAATTTTTAAGTACAAACTAAAGTATAACAGCTTGCAGCACGTACAAGATAAATCAACGCCCGCACGTGATTTGTATTTCTACCACGACCTTTTTTTCAGTCCATTGCGAATCGTCCTTTATTCCAACTTCCTCTTGTTTTCTTTTTCCATCGTTTAAAATTACATCGACGTACCCTTTATTTCCATAATTTCCGGCTGCCGCCTACGTTTCGCGCGTAAATCTAAGAATAAATTTTCCACGAATTACTTGAAATTCCAAATTCCCACAACTGCATTCTACGAATCAAAACACATCTCATTGAACATTCTTTAGCCCTCTTATTTCTTCTAAGCATGTTCACGTAATTAAACGCGCTTGAGGTGCCATCTTCTTCGGATATAATCCTAGGTATAAAATAGAATTAAATGAGCCTCATTCTAAGCTTCCAGCCGTTAACAGTATTCTACCAAAATGTACTATCATCTTGCTTCGTAATTTCCCGATTTTGGCCCAAGCATTAGCGCATCCTGCAAACGCTAATTTCTACGGTAATTCTACTACCATAAACGTACCCCCATAATTACGTCGATGTTTTCCCGTATCTTCGTGAGCCACTGCATTCACGATTTTTTTTCTACTCTTTTACACCCCTTTTCCATCTCTGTAGGGTGTACACGAGAGAAAAAGCTCGATCGTCAGATACCACCAGTAGTCGTTGATTCCCTGTAGAAAGAGAGTTTTATTATTAGCAGAGAGCAGAGTGAAGTTAAAGGAAAAACAAATTTGCCCTAGCTCGCAACCTTAAACGAACATTTTGAATTAATACCGATACGTGGGATGAGTTCGAATGATGAACTTTATTGTGTAGCAGGTAAATCACGTTCGTTCTCGTATTCGTCGAAGAGGATAATATCAGAAATGTCGAGTAATGAAGGATTTTTTTTGCATTTTCCTTTTAACCCATTTGCATCACAAGCGCATATATGCGCACACTTTTTCTGGTCACTATCATCGAATCGCATTTATGCATTCTCATTATGAGTGAATAGCAACACATATGAACAGTTTAAATTATTTATACAACATTCGTCGACTAAAGTACAATGTCACTTTTTGAAATACTGTTAGACTTAACACGTTGAATGCCGCTGATATTTCACGTGTTTTATAATTTCTACTGGAGTGATACTTTTTCTATTAAAATCCCATCTTTGTAAAGCAGAACCTTTAAAGACACAAATAGATATATGTTCAGCGAGGTTCTATCTGCAGAAAGCTAGTATTCAAATATTGAATGTGTTAGAAAATTCGGAAATATAACAATTTTAAAGTCATATGAAAGGGTATAGCCGGATTTTTTTTAGTATGATACACTGTTGCAAAAAATCTGAAAAAATTACAGTCAATTATTTATAGCAAACTTGAGACACTGTGAAAATATAAACGTGGTCACATCAATAATTTAGCTAAAAATATAAACAATTGTTGGTCTTTAATTTTTTTGACTGATTTGTCAGCGGCAAAAAAATCTGAAAAAATTAC
Organism: Cerceris rybyensis; assembly: GCA_910591515.1. NCBI lineage: Eukaryota > Metazoa > Arthropoda > Insecta > Hymenoptera > Crabronidae > Cerceris > Cerceris rybyensis. The sequence goes on from OU342790.1 coordinate 18,173,757, forward strand.
AGAATTATTAATTGGCGTACTGTGCAACTATATGTAAAAATATCGAAGTGGTCACTTCATATTTTCAATAAAAAATTAATGTTAATATACTTTTTTGATTTTTTAAAAATTGGTTTTCCAGCCAAAAATTCTGAAAAAATTCCAATGTATGCACACCATTGGGTACAATATCTGTGATTTTTTTCAGAATTTTTTATCAAGCCGAACGGGAGAAATCGAGGAAAAACCGAAAAACACGTTTTACCCCATAACTACCCCTACGGTAGGGGTACCGAGTTAAAACTTTGCATAAAGGGTTTTTCCAAAGAGTCCTATCGAACGGTATGCCTCAAGGTTAATTATCTTTGGGGACACTTTTGTCGCCCTTATCCGGCTATACCCTTTCATTGAATTGAATAGCGCCTGTCATCGATGACCCCCACGGCAATCGACGTGTTAATATGAAGAAATTTGACAGTAAATATATATTTTTGAATTTGTCATATGATGCAAATAGGTAAATTTATAGCATCGCTAGTCGAACGAATTTTCGGATTTTTGTGCCGTTTATCGATAAGTTGAGGGAGAGTTGAGGAGTGAATTTGAAAAATGTTTTGGTAAACTGGTCTTGTCTTTTTTCATTTGTGCCCAACGACGTGAGTTTATGTCTGGTAGAATTAAAGTTTTTAATTAACCTGGGTGAATTTTAGACGTCGAGTGGGCGAAGTGATTCGATTCACGACAAGAGAATTTATTGTGCCGTGTTACGCTGAAAATTAAACTGTTAAATGGTTGAAACATAAGTAGTACCTGTTCAATGTTTGTGGAGACGATGAAAGTGGCTGAAACAATAGAACTGTCAAACCGAAAAAAATAATAGCTTTGTAACGATGAATTTATAAGTTTTTTTTTAAATTTATAACACAATATTATAGAATCTCTCTCTTTATGGATATATATTTCTCTATTATATAGATTCCCCTAAATTATTACATGTATTAACACTAGAACTACCGGCGTCAAATCTAACATATTTTAATAAATTAAATGAGTACTTTGAAAAAGGAGGAAACAAGCGGCAGAAAATTTGATCGATCGGATGATTTATGTTTATTGATGTAGAAGTAGAATATTTATTCTAGTACTCTTATAACTTGGAGAATTTTTTGAAAAAATTGTGTACCAGTTATTCTGACTGATTCGGTAGTTTTACTGTTAAACTAACGGTATCGGAGCCTAAACAATAAACTAAACGTATGAAAATAACAATGAATAACTTTATTAAAGATATTGTAAAACTATAAAAAATAATAAACATGTTAGTCAACAAAAACTTTAAATAGTCTAGCCAGCACTCTCAAAAATTCTCTAACTCTCCTCTCAAAATCATTTCGATATTACAATATTTAAATGATAAATTAATTGTCGACTTAGATTTTTCCCCTTCTCTTACTTCGTTGGATACATAAAATATGCAGAATTGATCGCCACCAATTCCAGAATGAATGCAAAGATCTTCTTTTCATGTGTCAGATTGTTGGAAATACTTTTCATTGTCGGAAATGAGAATTGCGTGTTCAGCAGAATTTTTTATGCTGTCGAATTTCTCTGACTTCAAGAAAATTCACCAACGATAAATTTTTTACGTTGCATGCAAATTTCAGAGGTATGTTCGTATTTTCGTGAAAATCGATAAAATGTATGCAGATGTGTCCGCTTCCCGGTCCTCAGAAGTATGACGATAATATATGAAAACAGGAAAAAAATTCCAAAATCTTTCGTCCATTATCACACAAATCTTTTTCCTCTAATCACATATTAAATTCACCCTGAATTTCAAGTTCCTATAACATCTACTAATAAATAAACATCAAAAAAATATATTCAACATATAAAATATATTGTCGACTCAACTTTCCCTTATTTCCTTTCAATCTCTCAATTTCCTTACCCGGTTACGCTTCAGCGGTTCGAAGAAAATTTCCCAAAAAGTCTCTGAAATAATTCAAAAGCAAAACCTAACATCAACTGAAACGACGTATTTTATTTCCCGCAATTCATTCCATTCGTCACAATGCAATTTAACCTCGTCCTCTTCCATTTCTCTTTAAAAGACACAGTTTTTAAATTATCTCCACTGCAGAGCCGCTTCCAACCGCGAATGTTGCTTCAGCAACTCCGAAACAAATACGGTTTTAATTTTTTAAGTCCGCCTCAAAGTCCGCGAGACTTTTTTGCCCAACGAAATGAGTTGCTATCCTGACGCATATTTTCCTCGGAATTACTGAAGCACCATGAAAAGCCAACGTCAAAACGAACGACTCTTTGATACCATATTAAAAGCCCATCCCTATGTACATTTATCCGTATACCAATCGATGAATCGTTAACGTTTTTTTTTTTGCAATAACAGCTTTCTCCATAATACTCTTCCTCGTTTTCCCTCTTCCTTTTTTCTTCTCTTTCACTCTTTTCTGCCCTCTCCCTATTTTCCTTCGCTCTCTTACCCTCTCGATCTTTATCAACTATGTACGACACAAACGAAACGAAAGTCTTTTCCTTTGGCCTTTTAGCACGCACGGAAAGGGAAGGTGAATAAAACAGCGGGTAAAAAGTGCGAGGCTAGGGTTACTGGCCGCTCGTGCGTGGCTGACCATGCACGGATTTATTCACTTACTTCTACTGTGCGGAAAAGTTTGGACCATTTCGTAACAGTACACCGTGATGCACTGAATGGTCAATAGTTTCTCAGTTGGCTACGGACATGGCGAGAATAGTGTAATTAATTCGATCAAAAATTCACAGGCGTCTCGAAAGACTTCTCCTTAACCATTCAGTACGGCGCGCCGTGTCGTCGCGACGTCCCTTCTGATTGGATTACAGGGTGTAAAAGTGTTCCGCAGATTGAATAACTTTCTACCAGGGTGCAAACTCTCCTTGGAATGGAAATATTCATGCGGGGATTTGTTTTATCCTGCAAGTTTTCTTTTTTTAGGAACGTTTTGGTAACTTCTACCGTTTGTTTTTTTTATAGTGTTTGCGTTAAATTTGGAGATTCGTTCGACGGATAGGCAGAGAGATTTGTGTACGCAGAGATTTTTGCGGTTGGTTGTTCGAATTGATATGAAGTGGTAGATGGAATATTGGGAAATTGTAACGGTTCCCCCTTTTTTTTTTATTGATTTTTATTACTAAACTTAAGTGCCACGTTGCTGTACTCCCTTGCGTGGGACAAGTTTTGTAACTTAGTTTGTTGTAATACTTTCCGAGCGAAATGAAGTTCCGATCTTGCTATTTTTCCTCGATTTAAAGTTTTCTATCTTAAAAGTATCAGATACGAAAATTAAGTGGACCGAAGTTTCCGTCGGAATGACGAATAAACCGAAGTTGTTAATAGTTTTCCACGAGGCACGAACTTTTCTAATATTGATGAAGTTTCGTCCCTTTCCCCCAAGGGGGATGAATTCCTAGCATTGTTCGTGAGATATGCATCTTTAACTCGATGTAAAACGATTTAAACAGTAATCAAATTAATACTTTCGATTATGATATACTGTAAAATTACGAACAGATTTTTTAGAGGAAAATTTTCCTACGTTTTACTTTAAATATCGTAAGAGCTGTTAGGTGCAATTTAATAACATAGTAGGTAATTGATCTTTATTCTTCTTTGACGAAATTTCGCAGACTCATGTTGCACGTTGCAATCGTTCCATCAAATTGCACGTTAAAGTTGCATGCAAAATTGCGTGCTTAACGATTATAGGAAATTCAAGTAATAACAATGGAATAATTAAATATAAAGTGTAGCTACCACTCTTACTTTAAATATCCTCAATTATATTTTTTAATTGAACTACACTTTTTACAATATTTAACATTCAAATACTTTACTCTCTTTTACAAAAATATAAAAACATTTCAACCCTTGAATTATTACGAATTATGTAAAGCGATTAAGAGTGATATTAATTATTATTTGAAATTCACATTGCTTCAAAAGTTAATAAAGTTCTACGATCTCGAGCTCTACTAATATTCATTATTCAATTTCCCTGACTTTTTAAAAGCATCGAGCATAATTCTCCAACTTCTCAGCCAAGCAAACGGAATTTCCAAGCTCGTGGAAAACGGTAACATCCGTTGTGTACGTTGCATTTAGATGCATCCGACTTATCTACATTCACCGTCAGGATTCTTTACTTTGTCTGTCCATCAACATAAGCTAAAATGAATTTCAAACGAATTTGCCTTGTAAAGCGTGCTGTTGACTGGTAACTTAAAAAGAAACGAAGAAGAACGGTAGAAGAAAAGAAAATGAGGAAAGGGGAAAAAACCGAATTAATTCTGTATTTTATTATTTTCTTTCAGGACGAACTACCGTCCCCATGCTTGGCAGTGCCTTTCCTGGGACCACTTTAGGTGAGTCGTACGATGCAGTAATGGAAATTTCTCTATTAAAATTTCAAGCAATAAGATTGTTTGCCTTCCATCTCCCACGCATTTACCGACCCTGATGTGATTCAAACTTCCTCCCTCGTTCACGTTTATTATCGAGCGATATAGAGTATTCTTGCATTTTAAAGGGAAATCGATACGCATACGATGTTGAATTCATAAAGGGAGTATATTACAACCATAGCTCGATTTCGTTTCGAGGAAAGAACTTGAAAGAATCTAATAGATTTTCCGGGAAATCGCTCTACGGCTATCGGTGTACGGAGAGGTTTATTTTTCATTGATATCGATAACAATACATTTGCATCAAATTTGTATCGCAATTTATATTATATTGTTATGTATTTGAGTATATTGTAGAATTTAGATGCGTTGTTATTTTCTTTTTTAACTTTTTGCTCCAAAATGACGACTGACACTTGTGGAAAATGGAATAGGAAGTTATGAAGTTTCTAAAACAAGTTGAATATTGTAGAGAAGATTAGAGAATTTTTATTGGAGAAGATTGGAGAATTTCGGTGATATTAATTTTGCTTTAATGTATACGATGCATCAGGAATTATTGATAAATTTTTATTTTACAATTTTGAGGTATTTCGTAAGCAATTGAAAAAGAATTGAACAAGGGATTCTTTTTTAACTTTTTGCTCCAAAATGACGACTGACACTTGTGGAAAAAGGAATAGGACGTTTTGAACTTTCTAAAACAAGTTGAACATTGTAAAGAAGATTGGAGAATTTTGATTGGAGAAGATTGTAGAATTTCCGTGATATTAATTTTGCTTTAATGTATACACACTGCATCAGGAATTATTGATAAATTTTTATTTTACAATTTTGAGGTATTTCGTAAGCAGTTGAAAACGAATTGAACAATGGGTTAGTATAATATTCTACTCGAGTGAATATAGGTGAAAAAGGAGAAATTATAATGATACTTTAACCACTTTCCTCACAGTTTCTTTTGCAGTAGTTTATGCAATTGTTAAGTACAATCTTATTAAAAGAAAAGAAGCTAACAAGGATTTCTTCCATATCGTATACTTTAAGCAAAAAGTGATAACATCTAAATAATTTGAATGGTTCCGTGTACAACTAGTTTTTGCAATTATGTAATTTTTAAAATATCTCAAGATATTTTTCAAACAATTTCTGCACCATGAGTTTCACTGGTTGTCGTAGAGCAAAGGATTGAACGAAGAAGAATTCAGTGCACACGATTTTGTATACAAATTAATAGATTTTTCAAATTTTCCGATTGAGTTAAAGACTTCCGCGTATTATGGATTTTATGCAATTGTTAAGAACAATTTTACTAAAACAAAAGAAGTTATAAGGATTTCTTCCATATCGAATACGTTCAGTAATAAGTGATAAAATCTAAATGATTTGAACCGTGTACCGTGTATAACTAATTTGTGCAATTATGTCATTTTTAAAATATCTCAAGATATTTTTCTAACAATTTCTCTACCATGAGTTTCACTGGTTGTCGTAGAGCAAACGGTTGAATATAGAAGAATTCAGTGCATACGATTTTGTATACAAATGAATAGATTTTTCAAATTTTCCGATTGAGTTAAAGACTTCCGTATATTATGAATTCTATGCAAATCTAATTGTAACGAGAAGATATTCATCGTGGATGTTCCATGCATATTTCTGCATGTGCATAGACTCGTTCTGAAAGCTACCGTAAAAGTTCCTACGTTGGGGATGTTTGGTGGATATGTACACCGGTTTGGTCGTAGAAAAAACTCCGTTAGGAGGTCGAGGGAAGTATGGTTATCGGTGAACCAGAAACGAATGGCTTTTGATATATTTACACAGAAGATGCTGCAATATCGTGGAGGAATTTCCCGTTTTCAAAATGCATCGTTCGAAAAAAGCACTTTTACGATATTGAAAGTAGGAACATTTGACTCTTCTAATTTCGATGATACCTTTTGAATAAGTTAATAGTTTTCTGTTTTCTATTGATTTTTAATGTACGATATGACTTCTATTTGTATGATAGAAATATACTCTATAGGAATACGAATTTTATATAATTTTTATAGTTTCAAATTAATGACAGACTGCACGCTCAATTTATCTAATTACTTTGGTATAAAACAATTTCTTAACAAGCTTCGCAGTAATGGGAAAGTTTCTTAACAAAGTTCTATTAAAATTAACGGCAATTAAGTAGTTTTACGCTGGAACTTTATCAGTATTACACGATGAACACTTTTTTTTTATTTAAAATAATATCTTTTACTGAAATTATACAACGAAACGAGACTTAACACGCTAAATACTAATTTCTACTAAAACGAAACATTTCCTGTTATAGTCCCGTCTTTTTCAAGTAACATTTAATAATAACAAAATAAAAGTAATGACAGTTACATATTCCATAGTACTTCGCTTAATTTGCACTAACAGCTCAACATTAAATATATCAAAAAGGCGAACATTCTCTTTTAAAAATCATAAAAAAAACCATAACACTTTACTACCCGGTACTGTTTGACTTGTTCTGTTTCGTATCTCTTCGAAAATTATAAGGTCTCTTAACTCTTTGAGGCTCAGCTTATATCATTTAATAGCCTTGTTAATAAAAGTAAACCGATTTTGTTCAATTAAAAAAAAAAGAAATGTCGTGCATCAAAGAGTTAACACGTTGACTGTCATGGGGATTACCGGCGGAAAACAAAAATTGCTGTTCCGGCATGAACGTATTAACACTAGATTTACCAGCGTGAAATCTATTGTATTTAAATATGTTAAATATGTATCTTAAAGCAAGGAAAATTAAGACGTGGAAAAGATGATAGATTCGGTCATTTATATTTTATACGACGCACAGTGATCGATTTCGCCGAAATGCTGGCCAAAACCTCAAGGAGTTTTTCAATATAGCTAAAAATTGGTATATTAGTATTACTTCGGTCGCTGATTAAGAATCCGAACTCAGAATTTCCAGAAACAAAATGGCGGTTTCAATATGGCAGGTGTGAGTATCGAAAAATTGTCGGATCGGCACGAAAATTAGTATTCTTATGTTTTCCCGGTCGCTAATTAAGAATCCGAACTCAAAATATTTGAAAATAAAATGGCGGATTCAATATGGCGGACACCCGTATAAAAAATGTTTGGTTGCGCGCCAAAATTGGTATTCTAATGTTTTTTGAGCGACTTCTTACGAACCTGAAACTACAATTTCCTACAATATACTGATGGATACGAAATAACAATAAATGAAACACGATATCCTGGTCTGAGGTCATACATGCACTGCTTCACGGATGGCGGTCACTGGAAGAATTGTACACTGCTACCTATTGCTGTCTCAAAATAAAACTATCAGACTACCAGTCTGCTTAACCCCATTTGAATTTTCAACCCGACGAAATAAATAAACTATTTTGTAAATTACCAGAGTGCCTGTAGAATAAGATTAACAGTATTCATTAAAGCACGATAGCCCGGCCCTATGTCATAAATGCACTTCCCCGAGCATGGCGCGCGCGACAAACAAATAACAATAACTCGAAGAATCGCAAAAAGTCGCAAGAAAACTCAACGAGGTCTTCTTCGGGAAGCTTCAAAGTTTAATTAAAAAAAAAATTACCTTGGACTTTTGTGGACTTCACAACTATTTCATTAGCAAAAGGAAAAAAATATATAGGATTTACATTCTGTACCATCACAGTTGTAAAATATTAAATAAAAAAATGAAACCAAGATATTTATAAATTAAAAGTATGATAAATAGCTACCAATACTGAAAAAGTGGATCATACTTCAATTTCACATTGAAAACGTATTCTCAATTTCGACGTGAAAACGTTACATTATTCAAGTGCCAACTTTGACATTGCATATCTCTAAGAGTATTGTTCAATAAAAATTTGTATTAATGGAATACGATGCTCTGATGTGTTACAAATCAAACGCAATTGCTAAATTTTGAAAATCGTGAAAAAATATTTTGAGGTTTTGGCCAGGATTTCGGCGAAATCGACCACTGTGCGACGGACGAAGAATATTTATTCTACGGCTCTCTCATAAATCCGTAGAATTTTTGTAAAAAATTGTGTACCAGTCATTTTGACTGGCTCGGTAAATCTAATGTTAAATCACAAAGAAATCTCCTCCACTATTTCCACTTACAAAAGTTCAACACATTTTCGATTATCTCTAAAATCTCACCTTATATTCCCATGATTTTCCTTGAACCCTAGAGCCTCTCGAGGATGGGTGCTCGAAGATCCGTTTCCGGCGGAAGTCGGGCGAACGCCGGCGTCCTGAAGGAACGCGCCAACATGTCGTTCATGCTGGTGGTGATGTTCTTCGCCGTGTTCGGCATGATCGTCCTAACGGAGATATTCCTGATCGACGAGAGGCGTGGCGTTGGTATAGGAGGCACAGGAGCCCTAGGAGGTCACAGGAGCGGTCATCGATTGCCCGCTGCTCCCGATCGTCCGGATTACGGGGAAATCGGAGTAAGTACGCAATTAGGACCATCTGTATCCACTTAATTAAACGCCCTGTTTGGTACGAATCGGGCTTTATTCGACAGGTGTATGCTGTACGAACACGAGGGATGCGATGGTCGTACTATTCCTTTTATTAACGACAAAACCTAGGGAATACGGTTTAATTAATTAACGTGTAGGTTAAAAATTAATTAACGTGGAATTTAAAAATGGAATTTTTCACATTTCTTCCCCTTTTGGCGCGAATTTTACTTGGTTTTGAAAAAGTGAAAATTGATTGAGAATCTGATTGGGAAGAGGAGAATTGTATTTCTGATTTTGAGGTATTAACATCTTACCTTAGAATAAGAAGGGGTGCTTGCGATGAAATAAAGTGTAATTAAAAAACTTGACATATTCTAAAAACTGTTATGTTTGAAAAATCAGTGGAAGTTACCATAAAATTATTCTAGTGTTATCAGTTTTATTTGAGAAATATATAGCATAGAAGAAACCATCGTTAACACTAGAACTATCAAGTACTAATCCTTTTATCAACGACAAAACCTAGGGAATACGGTTTAATTAATTAACGTGTAGTTTGAAAATTAATTAACGTGGAATTTAAAAATGGAATTTTTCACATTTCTTCCTCTTTTGGCGCGAATTTTACTTGGTTTTGAAAAAGTGAAAATTGATTGAGAATCTGATTGGGAAGAGGAGAATTGTATTTCTTATTTTGAGATATTAACATCTTACTTTAGAATAACAAGGGGTGCTTGCGATGAAATAAAGTGTACTTAATTAAAAAACTTGACATATCCTAAAAACTGTTATGCTTGAAAAATCAGTGGAAGTTACCATAAAATTATTCTTGTGTTATTTGAAAAATATATAGCACAGGAAAAAGCATCGTTAACACTAGAACTACCAAGTAAGTTAAAATGACTGGTTTTCAATTTTTTACAAAACTTTCCCAAGTTTATTGGACAGTCACAGAATAGAAAATCAACGTCCATCATATAAAACATAAATTACCAAATCGATCATCCTTTCCGCTTCTCAATTCACCTTGTTTCAAAGTACTTAATTAACATATTTAGATATAATAGATCTACCTCCGGTAGTTCTAGTGTTAAAGTTTTATTTCATCAAATTAACCCTCTATGGGCTCCTGCAACTCTGAAGTAGCGCAAGACCTTCTTGCTTCTATTCTTCAAAGTCAAATTTACAACTTTACAAAATATTATAATTTAGCTCGTGAAAATCATGAAATTCTTTACAATCACCTGCTTAAAAATCAGGTTTAATCTATCATTTAAATTTGTATCATATTCTAATTGCGCTATAGCGAAACAGATTTTCAAATACCATAAAAATTCGGACAATAGAGGATCAATTCATAGCTATGGCATATGTAGTATCAAAAGAAACCGTAGGACAAGGGGTTAAACAAATTGCGTGATAATTGTATCGTTCGTTGATAGAAGTAAGCCACGCATTACTTGTAGATTAATAGCCAGCTTCGATTGTCGTAATAGTATGATAATTTACCAAGGACAACGCTCGTTAAATTAAGCGAACTGCATTAATTAATTTGATACAGAGATACGTACTATAATTCTGCTACTGCCGCCATTGCACAACGTTCGTATATAAACGAAGCAATTAATGTTACTACTTCGTGGTGCACGTATCAGTCGAATTACCATGTAATGAAATTTACCTTTGCATCATAGTTCACTGCGTTTCATTAGTTTCGAAATGTTTAGTTTTATATTTTTAGCTTTGACTCCTCCATTCGTCGAGGATTTACAATTTTTGGTTGGCTTCCGAGCAATCGGGACTTTTATATACATAACACACAAGAGAAATTACGTAGAATTGATAGCTAGGGAATTCCAATTTTGGCCTCCTGTTTCCCAGTTCGAAACTCGATATACCAATTGCCATTTTACCTCTGTTGTTGTTATTTTTGTATAATTGTTATCAATTCCATCGCTACGTTACAGAGAGACTATAAATTTATTTCAATTTCAAAGCAATTTACATACTAATTAAGAGAAATTTTTCAAAAAACTTAGTCTAACAAGAAAATTTTTCGAGGTGTTAATCACAAATTTTATCAATGTACGAAATTACTCTATCTCCCAAGGTTTTCGACATATTCAACGAAATGTACTTTAAAACTCTAACGTTGGGGGCTGTTTTCAACCCTTTAACGTGGACGATTGCCGATAAAAAAAATACGGGTTAAATATTTTTACGAGTACTACATCATACTTAAGACTAGAACTACCGACTATTAATTCAGTATATTTCAAGATAGTAAATAACTGCTTTAGAAGAAAGAGTATTCGGAAGAAACTATAAATTAATTTAATCTCTCACAATTTACACGGTAGTTGTAGAAAATTAAAAAAGAGGATACAGACTCGAAATGTTTCAGCAACTTTCTTAAAAAAATTCAGTACAAGTCATTTTGACCCCCTTATTAGATCTAGTATTAACACTATTTCTACCAAGAGGTGTCAAAAAACACCTTCCAAATTTTAACTTAAAATTATACTTCAAGTTGAATCATTTCTCCGCAATTAATTTTTTGACTTTTCATACAGTAGTTGTTAAATTAATTCAGCAATATCATTTTCCACCAGCACATCCTAGATCTAAAAATATGCATATGGTATACTTATTTCTACCATGACGTGTCTTTTGACACTTTAACCCTTTCGCTTCGAGTGCCGCTTATAAGCGGCGCCCACAAGATGGCCTATGGGTACGAGCGCCGCTTATAGGCGGCATCCACAAGATGACCTGTGGGTACGAGCGCCGCTTATAAGCGGCGACCACGCGACGTCGTCACCCCATATGTCCGGCATCCAAATGATGAATTTACAAGTGCCATCGGTAATTTTTTAAGCCTTTTCATATTAAAAATGTAAATTATACTCATCATATTGGAGCAAAGATTGTTTTATTCAGCACAATTATTATTTAAGACTTAGGAAAACGGATACACGTGTACAGGAACCACGCGCACTGCACGTATTCTGGCGCGCGTATTCGTTCAGTGACAGTACTTCGACGGACTGGACTGCCGAAGCGAAAGGGTTAAGGATTGCATGACAGTACCTAAATTGACACCATTTTACATATAAATATCAACACCATTTTGCAGCACCATGTCAATTGTAATTAGATTAGAGAATCCCGATTTCAGTTGTAACAGAAAATACAGGAGTTGTGACATAACTTTGATATTCGCTTATTTACCGCCATGTTACATTTCAGCGTACACTGCTGCAGTGACTTTACAACTAGCTGCACACCGCTCCTAGAGTTTGCAAGCTGATTAAATAATTTCTAATAAATACACATCAATGTATCAATAAATATATTCCTCAAGGTATCTACATTTAACTTATAATTTGAAATCTCAACAGTTATGGCAATTATTTGCATTCAAACGAAAAGGTGTCAAAAGACCAGACCTTTTGGTCGAAATAGGTATACAGAAAATAGTGATAGAAATAGTGGTAACAAAATACTTCGTAAATTAAAATACAATTCTAAATAACAGATTGAACTTGATTTTGAACACTAGAACGACTGGCGTTAAATTTATGACGTTCAAATATATTAAATAAGTACTTTAGAAAACGGAGGAACCAGGATGTGGAAAATATGATCGTTTCGGAAATTTGTGTTTCATAAGATCAGCTTAGAATTTCTAGTCTAGAACTCCTCTATAAACTTAGGGAATTATTGCAAAAAATTGTGAATAAGTCATTTTGACTTGCTTAGTCGTTCTAGTGTTAAACATTGAATTATAAAAAAATCGTGACTTTTATGAGTTAAATTATAATACTTGGCAAAGTTAAAAATTTGACTTTGAACAATAGAATGTGGCGTGTCTTACTCAAAGTCGCAGGGGCTAATAGAGGGTTACATTTCATCAAAATCAGTGATTGACACCTCCGGAGGTTCTCTTGTAGGAATATGTAATCTCAACTCCTCGCCCCCGTTGTTGCTGTTCTCATATCTTTGATATCAATTGCACAGACACCTCACGGAGAAACTGTAGATTTACCATCGGTCAAAAGTGATTTATATCAGCAAAGAGAAATTTCTCGGAGAATTTATAGTCACAGAGTATGTATGTTCTATTCTTGTTGTTCTGCCTGTCACTGTTTCTGTACTTTTAGCGTCAATCATACGGCCATGTCGCGGAGTACCTACCGCCTTATGTAGGTTTAGAACCACCGAGGCTATGGTTTATACATTACACAAGAGAAATTTCCCAGAATTGATAGTCCAAATGTTTGAACTCCATCTGTGTCGCCATTATAGCCTCAATTTCGAAAGTAAACGATACCATCACCCAGTAATACCTGACACGAATGTCTATAGTTGGCCTATTTAAAAACTGCTCATAAATTTTCTCATTGCATAAACTTTCAACATCAACGATGACGAACTGTAAAATGCACTTTTTCCTTTTTTTTTAGTTTTTGTTTCTATGTCCTTTTGGTTTAAGGGGGTCATCTCATGTGACAGCTATTTTTTCACTTCTTTTCGGAACGTTTTTCGACGAACCATTCAAATGTACCATCTTGGAATTTTTATGAAACATTTATTGATACTTTTGTAGACTACTAGAATTTTTACGAGCAAAAATAATAATTTTAATTGACTTTGCACCACTTGAAAGACACTCGTGTATTTCTGACGTCTGCCATGATTCCACAAGTTTCTCTCATCTGAAATAAAAAGATCAAACGGCATTTTAATTTGTAAACTTATGGCTATCGACGGAACTTTCAAAAAACGAAGAATTTCCAGAATATGCATTTTAATTATTCGTAAAAAAAAATTCTCAAAGGAAGCGAAAAAAAATTGCTGTCACATGCGATGACCCCCTTAAGACCTGCAGGTTTAGATAAAACATACGGGTATAGAAATAAACTTTTATTACAAATATGAAACATTCATCGTATGATAATTTAGATTATTATTATTTACGACTATGCTGTAAGTCATCACTAGACTGCGGATGTTTATGCAAATTTCGAATTTCACAAATGCAGGTGAGACACAAGAACCTATTAATTGCACTCGATTTATATTACAACAAATACCACACTTTGGATATTTTAGATATATTCTTATATTATGTTCTTTTTGTATATTTTAGCCGTATTTAATTTGTCATAAATGCATAAAAATCCGCAGTATAGTCATCACAAAATCGCGCTTTGTATTATTTACAATTGACAGAGCTTGTAACTTACAATTAGTATCGTCGAATATAAATTCCACTGGTTATTCCACACGTAACAGTATCATTTAAAATTACGGCAATGCCGGTGTTAAAAGTTCATATAACTCTGAATTATCCAAAAGGTTAAAAGGAAGGAGCGAGAGAGGGCAATCATCGAGGATGGTACGACGAGCAAGTAGCCGTGACCGTAGTCCGTAAAGTAGGCGCTGTCCTTTCCAACGAAGTGGAAACTATTTCAATCTCCGCTATAAAGTTCGCAATCATCGCGAATAAAAGGGAACAGATTATGACCTAAAATCGTGAACCGAGGACTCTTTGGTATCTCAGAGTTCCCCTCGGGGAAATTAAAATATCTCAATAGCCGCGAGCACTCCGTGACGACTGGGTCTCCTGACCGTCGAAACTTTCTTCAACATCTTTCTCTCTTTGCCTCCCTTTCCTCTCCTCTCTCTCTCTCTGTCTCTCTTTTTTTTATAATAAGGGAAAGATATCTCAGTAGTTCGATGAACGTAAGTTTTCCATTCTTAGTTCTCTCCATTTGTACCTCCTCTCCGCGCTCGGTAATCCTCAAACGTTTCCCGTTCGAAGCAAAGGGAAACTGGTAAAAGACTTTCGAACTAATAGCAACGGCTCAACTTTATACTCGGCTGTTCTTTGTCCATACAAAGCGAAGGAAAAGTGGAGGCGGAAAACTTCGCCATCGTAGTCCATCGATTTCTCCCCGTTGTAGTTGCCCCTCTCGTAACCTCTCTTTCTCTCCTTCGTTTCTTTTCTATTCCATCGTTATTCTCTTCTATCGTAATGTATCGAATGGTTTATACGTACCTTTATTCGCTGGTGGACAATGATTCACCGGGGGAAAGAAAAGCTCTGCTCCGTAGGATACAGATGCATTTGCATCGTATGCTCATTCATAACGGTGCCGGAAAAGTTGAGTCACCAAGACTCCAACTTGACACAAATAGACCATGACTTTTCCAACTAATGTTTCTTCACCGCGAATAAGTTTCTTTTCCTGCCGCTTGACAAATGGCATTTAAATTGAGCGTCGAGAAACGTTTGAATTCTCTTTAGTTCTCGTTCCCGGTGAATTCGATGGAGTTAAAGAATTCCCTTTTTTTTTTGATGAAGGAAGAAAAAAGAAATTGTGAAAGTACGTTGCTTTATATCGTTTGAATCTGCTGCTTTTCGTAAATATTTTAAGTCTCTTAATGTATCGTTTACTATTTGATGTCTGTAGGAATTCCAGACGGAGCGGTTTCTCATAGGATTTTATCCTTTTTTTGCTTGTAGTTGCGTAAGCTGTCGGGGGTTTATAATTTTTCTTTTTATCAGGAATTCCATATTTCATGGTAGCGGAAGGTCGAAAGGTAGCAAGAGCGAGGTCGAGTTCTGTGAAAGTAAATTGGTCTCAGATGATTTCCGAGATCGAAAAGTGACTTGACGTAGCAGGAAATAGCTTTTACCGGAATGATACACGTGACTCTGTTTCGCTATAACTCGACATCATAAGGATCAGAAATTCTATTAAAATGTAATAAATATGCGACCAATTCGTTCCATCTAATTTCCGTTTTTCCACCTTGCTAAATAAAGTCATACCGTGTTTCTTTCCTTTTTTTAATCTACATCACATCTACCATTTCGTAATTAAACTTGCAATGAAGAACGACTTCGAAATATTGATTTTTTAAATGTAATGACTTCATAACGAAAAAGTGTAATTATCAGTTGGGAAAGAATAAACAGTAACGTTTTTATCCATTCCAGTGACCTAAATTTACATATAAGTAAAACTTATACTCTCGTACATTGTATTATATTTCAATAAAAGAAGACAGGTATGAAATAAATTTAAAAAATACACATAAAATCGTCGACATTTTATAATTACATGTCAAATTGTTTGAATTTATTTTTAACATCATCTCTCATTAAATTCTTTTAAGGAAAATATATCTTAATTTTCAATGAACATTCAACGTGTTAAAAATGTGCGCACAATTACTGAATAACCATTTCGTATATTTTTTCACAAAATATAATTATATGCTTAAAAAGCTGTGGAATATTACAAGTTTAAACGATCTTTATAGTTGTCTATCTATTCGTAGGTATGGAATAAGTTCACTTCTCGATAAACTGCTCGGTGGAAGTTACTTACGAAAGTTCGCGCTAATGAAGCGACTATAAAATGTTTTACGTTTCACTCGTTAGCTGGTAATTGCTGTCAAAATGGGGTTGGTTTAATCGCGTGTCGTCTAACGTGGGTGGAACGTTTACTGGAAGACTATAAAAATATTTGTTAATCGGCAGGGAACATCTTTACTATGGTGATTATCCCTTTCAGGTTTACATTTCATTACTAACTTATTCCCCGAAGTTTGCTTATAAAATTTCCATAAATGTGTTCGGAAAAAACTTCTGCTAAGACATTTATTTTAATAAAGATGATTTCGTTGTAAGGGAAGATAATCTTATGTAGATAATCTTATTTTTAACACTAAACCTACCAAGCCGGTCAAAATGACCGATCTTCAATTTTTTGTAAAAATTACCTAAATTGACACTGAAGTAATAAAGCAAATGTTTCGCTCCTATCTTATAAAATTTAAATTAATTAATTAATCATATCTTTCACCTTTTGATTTCTATTTTTCCTAAGCACTTATTCAACATATCTAAAGTTTAGTAGATATAACGTCGGTAGTTTTAGTGTTAACATTGTTATGAATGGAAAAATGTCACTACGATTTTATACTTATACTTATTTTAACTCTTAACCCCTTGCCGTATAATAACAAGTGACACTCGTGATGCGGTAAAGCGCACAGAAAACTTTGAAATCTTCCAAAAATGATTAAATTTAAAATATCAACTGGTCACGTAACGGTCAAATTATTTCTATACTATCGATACTGTGTTCTGTTAGACAAAATGTTAGAAATCAGTGAGAAGTTTTGATTTTAGGAATTAGTTATGACTTATTGCGCTCTCATAAGGAGAACGCAAGGCCACCGATTTTATTGAAATTTTATATACTCGTAGAGTAAGTCGTTCTGATTAAGAATATATTCTATTATAGGGACAGACGGTCAATAGTTTTTAAGATAGCTATAATTAAAGTTTCACTTATGGTATAAAAATATAATAGTTAATTAAAGTTTGAGATATAAAATAGATATTTAAAAAATGTTAAGAAAATATTCAGGAGACATAAAAGAAATATTTAAAAAATGTTAACAAAATATTCAGGACATATAAAATAAATATTTAGAAAATATTCAGAAAATATTCAGGAGATATAAAATTGATATTTGAAAAATGTTAAGAAAATATTCAGGAGATATAAAATAGATATTTAAAAAATGTTAAGAATATATTCAGGAGATATTGTGCCACGGTAGATATTGGTACTGCATTCAACAGTTTTTGATAAGAATGCCAATGAATCTTTAATTACAAATATCTTAAAAACTATTGACCGTCTGTCCCTATAATAGGGTATATTCTTAATCAAAACGACTTACTCTACGAGTATGTAAAATTTCAACAAAATCGGTGACCCGAAGGCCTTGCGTTCTCCTTGTCAGTCACAAAAGAAATAGTAACGCAACGTAACAATTTTGAAGTGTTGAAAAAATTAATAAATTAAAAATATCAGTGGGTTAATAAAATAAAATAAATTCTATTGTATTCAATATTATTTTAACTCCATATACTATATCCAAAATTAAGGTTAGATTGTTGATTCAACAATTAATTCAGAATTATTGGTCATTTAGTCACAAAAGAAATGGTGCATCAAGTCGATATTGTCATAGAAGTTTGATAATTTACAAAATAAATCAGATTAATTTGAAATAAGTAAGACGGAGGTGATAAAGGAAAATGGAATTTAATCCTAACACCGTGGTCGCAGCTTGGAGAGGCGTGTATAATTAATTGGCAGTTCACAAACTTTCAGAAAACATTAAATACATATACATATCTATAAAGGAAGTTTCGTTCTCGTGGACGTTGAGATTTGTTGTTTTCATCGTACTTGAAAATTATACGTTTTGCTGTTCCCAATTCGATACTAATTTCCCAATTAGTCCTTATTGAGAATCAAAATTCGCGTGTCTCAAGTTCGCCCGCGAAGGGGATGATTATAGAACAGTAATTTAAACTTTATCGCCTAGGTTTGAGAAATTTATTCCGTTTGCCATACCTTGAGCACGGAAGGTTTACAGGATTTGCATTGCCTGACTCTTTTTTTTCCACCACCCTTCTATTATTAGTACGGCTCGGAGTTTCTTCTTATTTTCTGGCTGTTCTAATTAAAAGTCTCTGAGGTTTGAAAGGAGTTCAAGTACACAGTACATTCATAATTCCACGTTTTCTTTTAAGTCTTTATGCCATTTAAATCTGTATAAGAAATTCTTATAGAAATGTATTAAGTAAGAAATTGAAATCGTTAAATAAATATCATTCAATATAATTCTTGAAATCGTTGAAATAAATATTTAACAGTGGTATATCTGACTCTGTTTTATATAATTCAAAATAAAACTAGCCTGAGAATAATTTTATGGTATCCTGTTAATTTCTCTATTTCTTCGCGTCTTAGAAAATATCAAGTATTTTTTCATTCTCCTTTGCCATAAGTATCACTCATTGTTTTATAAATTCTTATACAAATTGTATTAAGTAAGAAATTGAAATTGTTAGATAAATATTATCCAATATAATTCTTGAAATCGTTGAAATAAATAATTAACAGTGGTATATCTGACTCTGTTTTATATACTTCAAAATAAAACTAGCCTGAGAATAATTTTATGGTCTACTGTATCGTTAATTTCTTCATTTCTTCGCGTCTTAGAAAATATCAAGTATTTTTTCATTCTTCTTTGCCATAAGTATCACTCATTGTTTTATAAATTCTTATACAAATTGTATTAAGTAAGAAATTGAAATTGTTAGATAAATATTATCCAATATAATTCTTGAAATCGTTGAAATAAATAATTAACAGTGGTATATCTGACTCTGTTTTATATACTTCAAAATAAAACTAGCCTGAGAATAATTTTATGGTCTCCTGTATCGTTAATTTCTTCATTTCTTCTTGTTAGAAAATATCAAGTATTTTTATTTCACTCTCCTTTGCCATAAGTATCACTCGTTGTTTTAAGGTAAAAATAATGTAATAAATAAATATTTTATCGAATCTTCACTACATTAAGAGCCACTACGTTGATTTAATCTACGTTTAAAATACATTCGCGATTCTAGCTACGAGCTTGAGTTACATCGTCCAAAAAAAAAGTCAAGTGCTCATAAACTACAGAATACTTCAAATAATTGCCAAAATTTTGATTTCATTTGAAATTACATGAACTGATTTAATAATTTATCAAACAGTCATAGTGCACATGTCGATTTTTCAAGAAGAGAAAATTTCATTCTAAATCTTGGCAAAAGTTAGCTTTTAAAGTTCCACTTTCCAAAGTCAATACGGCTAACTTCATATAATGGGAGTAACTGGAATGGCAACGCACGCGAACTCGTTCACCAACGAATATCAACGTAACAGGTGTGATTGCCATTACGTTTTGTTTTGCATTCGTTACGATCTGACACAGAGTTTTTGGTAACCTTATATTATCATTTTCAAAGGTTTTCCATGTTTTCAACGACATCGAAGCATCGTTTTTACATTTACGTATTCACGTATTTAATTCTCTTTAATACGAGTTTGAGCAAACATATCTGATACCTTTGTGATTTTACTGTCTGATTATAATCTGCTTGACTTCCTGAACCATTATTTACTGTCCATTTAATTTCATTGTATCCCGTATTTACATTTAATTTAAAATAAAGATATCTCTTGAAAATGATTTTTAATTAATTTCGTAAATTATTGTTCTACTAATTAATTTTTAATTTGAAAATCTATTATATAAAGCTCAAATACCACTGACTGACTGACTCATTCATCCACTCATCACGAAATCTCAAAAACCACAGAACGGATTACAATGAAATTTGGAACATACTCTTGCCTTGAGTCGTAGGTGCTCACTAAGAAAGGGTTTTGAAAAATTCTAAATTTTAGGGGTGGTTTTGGGGGGTTAAAGTATGGGCCAAACTCATCAACGCAGAACCGAAACTATTTGACCTGGAAACTTGAAATTTTGCATGAGCATTCCTTTTAGTGTATAAGCATCCACTAAGAAATGATTTTTCAAAATTCAAAATTTTAAGGTTTTTTTTTAGTTTCGAAGCATGTAAAATATTGCAGATTTTAAATGATTGAATATATATTTTCGAATATGGATTATCAACATTAAACTTAATTTTTAATAATTTAAGTAGTCCTTAATCCTAATGATATTAAACCGTAGCGAAGCACGGGAACTTTCAGCTTGTATATAATAATTATACTGTGATTTGCTTTTGAAAACTATTACAATTTCAACCTGGAAAAATATAATCTTACTTTGTAATAATATACTTTGAATTTAAATTAATTTATCCGTTGAAATATCACTTTTAAGATTTAATTGTGTCGCACGACGTGATTCATTTTTAGATGAGAAAGTGTTGGAAGGAGCATTAAAGAAAGTCCTGGCTTAACATTTGAAGTTATTTCCAAGTATTTGCATATCGTTACAAATTCTAGGCTGACGTTCTCACTGTGTATTTAGGTGTTATATGTCACTGTAATTTAATTATTTACCGTTCCGTTCAAATTTGTCTTACACATCGAATTTTGTAGCGTTATCGACGCAGTTTGAGGATTCATTCGAGTTGTGTTTCCACTATGAAGTTCAATGTATACATAGTCAAATAGAAATAGAATAAACAAACAATTCTATGTAGGAAGAGCAGTGTACCTTGTTGTAAATGATAACGCTTTCAGCGACACGTTTCACCATGACAGATTTTTTAAACATTTTATCCCACTATATTGTTGTGAAATTTCGCAAAAATTCATTTATTTGATACTGCTTTGTTTATAGTACGAGGACAGCGTCTTCATTGTCCCACGACACGATAAAATTTGGCATATGAAACCGAATTTACAAAATTAGAGTTTCCTTTTTAAAACAGGCTTTACAGATTTGCAAAATTCAAATACTTCACTTTCTATTTATTTTAATTTCTTTGTGGTACAAGCATTATACAAAGCATTAAAATTATTAAGAATTTTCCTTACACATAAAACAATGTGAGGAAAAAATTTACATTATAAAATTTATTTGTACAAGGATTGTCAATTCCAAACGTATTAGACAGATATTGATATTCCTCCATCAACAAGTTGACACTAAACAACCAAAAAATTTAGCTATTTCCTTCACATGCAACGTAATGACATAAAAGTCACAATATATCATCGTGCAAAAAAAAGAGGCTCAGATTCTCACTTACAATTAGTGGATCAAAGCTTAAATCCTCTCTAATCACATGAAATAAATTTTTCTCACTGAAACCCGCCTGAAACAGTTAGTCATAGGCGAAATAACCATAGAAGATAAGGGGCTATGATGGGTTAAACGTAAAGGATCAAACTTGCAGCTACTGGGCCTCAATTTAAATACCCCGTTAGCTCTCAAAATCTTACTCCTAAATTATCATTCGATATGCCATAGCCTCGGTTAATCACAACCTGTCTAAAATAGTAAATCCTAGGCGAATAATGGCCTACTAATACTAATAATATAGTAGTAATCCTAGACGCCCCATATTTATAGGGCTATGGTGGATGAACAGGTAAAGGCTTAAACCCGCAAACATTCAATTTCAGTCTACTTATTACTTCTCTTTCAGTCTAAATACCTTATCACCTCTGGAAAACTTTTTAAAGTTTATTATTTGATATATCATACTCTCGGTGATTCAGAACTCACCGAAACTTGGTCTAGACCAGTACGTCCTAGACGAAATAAACATTACAATTAAAATCGAAAAGTATAGAAAAAGAGGAAAATGCATTTTAATGTAATAAACTCCCTCGAATAAGTTGACCGTGCAAATTCTTCCAGTTTGTCAAGTGAAAATTCTACGAAGAACATTTCCGGACTATCGTTTATTCAATGCAACTTTTACCATCCACTGTAATTGAAGAGAGATGAGGCTATTTTTCACTTGGTTACTACGAGAGCTCGCAATCCAGTCGGGTGATCGATCATTGCACATTGAAAAAAAGAATAGAAGCCGCGAACGTACGTGGATGACGATTATCCCATGTGTACATGGAATGTCGAGCCGTGATGGTTCCATACTGCGATAGGAACGACTGAAAGAGAGACGGGGATGAAAAATGCATGGAAACTGGCGAATGAAAATTTCCTAGAAACTACCATTCCAAAACGCCGCTTCGAAAATTCATATTGGACCGTACACGCAATAAAAGCGTTGCACCGAGCATCGTTTAACCGCGTTACGTCGTTCGGGCTATTATTGCATTTTATCACTCGTGTCTCGCATTTTAACGTTTGTCCCGAAGAGGATTGCTTTCCCGAGTGAATCATGCATTTTCCTCCTGATATGCGGATATTTTCATTTATCGTGTCGACGAGAAGTTCGTCATGATATCTGGAATGATGGTCGAAAAGATTGCTTATCACTAGACTGCGGATGTTTATGCAAATTTCGAGTTTCACAAATGCAGGTGAGACAGGAAAACCTATCTAGGGATTTATTGCACTCAATAAATATTACAACAAATACCATACTTTGGATATTTTAGATATATTTTTATATTATGTTCTTTTTGTATATTTTAGCCGTATTTAATTTGTCATAAATGCATAAAAATCCGCAGCCTGCTTATCACATTTAACGATTAATTATTTGTTGAAACAAAATCGAATCAAAGTGTGCTAATTGTAAGATGAAAAATTTTCATGACTTCAAATGAAGTAGGGGAGATCGGGGCTAAAAGTTACCGGGGTAAGTTGTTCCGATTGAAATAACTCCGCGAGGAGAAGAGATAAGAATATTGTATAAATTCGTAATGAAATGGAACGCCACATTGCAACGACAATAGCCATTTTAAACAAACGAGTGGGACCTAGAATAATGGAACGACAGCACGTGCCTCGCTGGTCCACGTAAGAAAATATTTTCGCATTTGGTATTTGTGGTCTATCTCACGAATGATTCGTACGATATTGTTGAGTAGTACTTAAATAAACAGACTTGGTTTAATCATTTATTGTTTTTTATTTCACAAAGAATAGCTTTAACAGATGTGGTAACAACTTATCCCGGCTTGTTAGCAACTTGCTCCAAGTCGGGGTAAGTTGTTAGATTCCGACTTTAGGCATTGTTGTATCCCACTTCTGGCACCAATTTTATGTTGTATCCCAAAGATGGTTAACAACACTTTATTTAAAAAGAACTATTGCGCGCTCGGAGTTTTAACAGTTCAAGGGTGAAATCGTCGCGAGATGCCGACTGTCAGCGATTCGATACAAAATTCTATGATTTGGGAACAAGACTGACCTTTTAAAGGACCTTAACCCTTTTAGTGCCGGACGACGATATATCGTCGTTAGCAATAGTGCTAACACTGGATATCGAAGGGTTAATAATCAGTTTCCAATACGATATCAGTAATTTTATGATAGATAATTGTAAATACACAGTTCATGCTCTATGTTGCGTATTCTATGTAAATTGTTGCCAAACGACAATTCCTTTTATTCGCAGTTACATGTATTATTAATTCTATCAATTTTTTCACTTGGCACTAAAAGGGTTAAACTAGTGTGGTGGGAGGTTTGGATGACTCCGACTTCTCGTGACTAAGGTTCCAAAAGGGCGATCGGCTTTTCCAGCGACTTTCGCGAAGACCAAAGGTCTTAAAAACATATTTTGAGGGAAAAGCGATGACGGAAATGGAAGATGACTAATAGTTCCCTTTTGGACCTTGAATCACGTTGAGGATTATATGGAGCTAGTACCTTATTGTTAAAGAAGATAGTGAGGTTGAAGAACATGAATCGAGTTGGTATCCAACAGCACTAAAAAATTAATAATAAAAGAATCTCTCAAAAAATGACCCAAATAACTGTCTTAATATCAAAGTTATATATGTAACTTGATTTTGATCGCATCGTATGAATACTAAAAGCAAGTATTTTAACAAATTTTGAAGTTAACTAAATATCGGAACTTTTAGCCTCGCTCTCCCCTACTTGAGAAATATTTTGAGAGATATAATGACACGCAACTTATAAATCATAATGAAAACGCTATAATATCGTGTTTGTATTTTGCACAGTACATTAGTGACTGAATTGACATTAATTCTTTGAGATATAAATGTAATTATGTTTCGTCGAAATCCGTCGTACTGATCGGCGTGATCTTTCGTTAATATGGATTCGTTTTCAGGGCATTAAATATATGTGTTTCGTTTAATTTCATAAACCTCCCATCCCTCGCATTGAAACCGGATTAGTAATATCGATAAATTCAATTTCGATCTGGTAATATGATAATTTTTAATCGTGTTACGTGAAACATCATTTTCGTTTGCATTTGCGCAATTATATTTAATCCCGGGAAGGGAAATACATTACGCTCTTGTACTACCGGGATCTTGGCTGATCATATCCGTTCGCAGATCACTTGAAACTTATTCCGCTTCGAAAAAAACTTTTCATAAAATAATTATCCTTTTCGTGGAAGAACTTTCCATTTTCTCTTCTCGATATCAAGTAAATTAGTTTATTACTTTTATTATATAAACTTTCGTTTATACTATATATTTCAATCGATTATAATGATCGTTCTTAATTGGCTTCACTTGTTGCCAAGTAAATCCCATTTCTTTCTTTTGTCTTTTCACCGTAAGCTGAGAATTATCAATATTCTTGTACAAATTAAATTATTTGTATCTTTAGTTATCTTAGAAGTCCAATAAGTCCAAATATCAAAATATTACTCTCCTTGTTTCTCCAAAATTTAATACTAGATCTACCAATGATCAATTCAATATATTTAACCGTTTGCGTACCACGAGCCACTTTCGCGCTCTTTAGTTTTTGTGTCGAAAAACTCCAGGACATTTTTTCAATGTTGACAATTGAAGGAAGACTTTGTTAAGAATGCATCACGTTTCTCTTTTATAATATAAAGTAATTCCAAATTGGGATACAAGCACGAGAAGATTGTTGTGCACTACATAAAATAAAACACCAACTTTAGCTTATTTTGAAATAAAATCTCAAGAGCGCGAAAGTGGCTTTTGGCTTTTTTCGAAGTAATTTGTTAAAACCCTCCCGGTATTCAAACGGTTAAAATTGACAAATAAGCATGTGCAAATCAAATAAATAAAGAGCGCCAAAAACTTGATCGCTTAATCGCTTACAGTCTTCAAAGAAGACGAAGGAAATTGAAAAGGAAACAGCTTTAGAAACAGAAATATTTCCAAAGAATTCAGAGCAAATCATTTTGACCATCTTAGTAGATCTGGTGTTAAATGAAAATGACTCATTGTTTCTTCCGAATACTTCATGAATACTAAAGGCAAATAAAATCACATCTTATTCCCTTCACTTGTGTCATAGATACTGCATCTAATCCAAACTAATCCAAAGACAGTAAAATCTGATTTTCCACAGGTGTTAAATAAGACTCCAGGAGTCAAATTCCTGGTGCTAATACGAATTAACACCTATGTCAATGATTAAATATCTTCTTCTCCGGTTTCATAGGCTGAAGATTACGTCGGATTGAAGGGTAGTTTCGACGAACATATTGGATTATTGGTTCATGGGGAAGACGGGGGACAGAAGGCTGCGATGCAACCGGACCCAAGAGGTTTACCAAGCTTACCACCGAGCTTAGAAGCTCGTCTACCACAGCTCGATCAGAGCTTGCAAATTACGCACGCCGAATGGTTACCAGTCACGAATACTAGGTGCGTTCGCGTACTGATAAGGATTTTTTGAATATTAATTAGCACCAGTTTTACCTTGCCCATGTTTGATCGATTCTTTCCAGTCGAAACTTTCTTGCTGGAAGGAAAATTCAATTTTGCATATTTCACGTAACTTTGCCACCCCGTATAGCCAGATGTTCTAAAGCCGGCAAACATGTAATATATGGTATGAATAATAAATTTCGAAAAACGAAGAACATGCATGTAGGTGGAAAAAAAGTAGAGGCTAAGTTGTGCAGTAATTTCTTGCATAATAACGGAAAATAATAGATTCCGCTAAAAATGATTTTAAAAATGCGATACATTCGCGAGAAAAGTAACTGTGAAATATCGAAGAATTTTCTTTTGCAAAATATTAAAATAGCTAATATGATGTTAACACATTGAGCGCCGGTCCCGTGATAATGCGGGCATTTTTCAGCTACTTATTGTTCAGAGGCGACCAAATGTAGCCAGCGCTTAATGTGTTAATATCGAGTCAAATGTATGATAATGTCCAATGTTGCTGTATATAATTAACTGCGTTGATGAAGAAAGGAATGCCAATTTGCAATTCTGAAATGGACTTGTTTTTTTTCTGCACCCTCAGATTCAAATTCTTTGTGTACTCGGCGTATTTCGATGATAGGGTCGGTGGTGCAGGAACACCACCGGGAAAAAGTCCGGGAATGGTACGTGTAATAAGTGCAACAAAAACAAGAGGACCAGAGCGTGTTTGGTGTAGACTTTGGTATCGACCGGAGAACGGAAGGAATGTCACCACTTCCGTAACAGTAGCCGCCAAAGTGAAGGTGGGTTTACGAAAAAAAAGGGATTTTTTTTCTCTCGATTCTCTCTCTCAAATTACAAACCCAGCAAAACATGATACGCGCTTGAATACATTTTAAGTCTTCTTTCGAAATCATTGTTTCTTTGGACGTCTCTTTTAATTAGAAATTTGCCATCCATATTATAATTTATTCACAGTAGAGATAGTGATTATTTAATCTTCTTTTAATTGTGTTAAGTATTTTTAATATATATTTTTAATTGTGTTAAGTATTCAATTTGTTCTTTGTATTTAGAAATAGATATATTCAGTTCAATGGATATTTTCCATAATTCTTAGGTAATTAGGGAGAATTGGAATTTAAAATACAGTGCCTGCTTCGTGATTTGTCCGTTGCCTAAGGAATCTTCTGCGGCTGATAAAGTACCAGAAACTGTGAGTATCGTGGCTAGATTAAAAGCACCTCCGACAAATCGTATACTCGTTCAAAACAGACCTGAAACGAGGACTGAAAATAAAGAATTACTGGCTGTCTGCGTGAAACCCCTGCACTATGATTATAACAGAGTAAGTTGAAAAATATCTATGCAGTAAAAAGAAAAGTATCTTGTAAGAAAATCAGCCCACTGTCATAGAACAGATAAAAATTGAAATCAATAATATTGCTTGTAGGTTCTGCAACTGATAGAATTCATCGAATTGCACAGACTTCTCGGTGTTAGCCATGTAACTCTTTACAATGACACAGTCGGTGCACAGGCAGGATGTGCCCTTAAATATTACGAAGCTAAAGGTCTTGTTACTGTGTTACCTTGGCATCATTTAGATATGATTTCCCAGCATGAGATACGAACGGAAGGATTATTCGCCGCACTGAATGATTGCCTCTATCGATCCATGTACAAGTACGAGTACGTTGCTTTGGTAGATCTCGACGAATTTATAATACCAAGGCATAACGATACTATAATTGAGCTCATAAGGTAAAGTATCCGTTTAATTGAAATTCATCGACTTCATTAATATTTCATATATTCTCTTTCATTTGATATTTTCTTTCAGGTGGTTAAATACCCGTGTAAATACCAAAACCACCGGAGCGTACTCTTTTCAAAATGCTTTTTTTTATCTACAATGGGCCGACGATCCGTTCGTGGCAATGAGTCGGACACCGACTGAGGCTGGTTTAATTACTTTAAGGAAAACACGACGACGGACGAAATTACATCCGCACAAGCAACGCTCGAAATACATATGCAAACCTCAGGACGTCGTGGAGGCTGGTAATCACTTTGTCTGGGAATTTATACCGGGTCACGGAACTTTCAACGTACCCTTGGATTCTGCGATTCTACACCATTATCGAGTCTGCGAATTTGGCGGTGACGACTGTGTAAAAACACAATCCGTGGTCGACAGAACGGCCTATAAATATAAAGACAGACTGGCCGACAGTGTCGGTAGAGTTTGGACAGAATTAAGCAACGAATGTCTCCTGCCAGAGTTAGCACCAGTGCCGATGATAACGCCGCGAATAAAAACGAGCCCGGTATTGAAAGGGATCAGGTAGCGAAAAACCATTATCGACGTTCTCTGGGACATCAGTAATTTCACCGGTACGCCCAAGGTAGCCAGAACCTATTTCTACAACTACGGTGGCCCTTAGCTTCACGGTGGAACCTTCGTCTTTTGCGAATGTTCCCATGCTTTGGGATTTCTAGGGCGTCATAGTAACGTTTTTTCTACCATTTTGCGGTCCATACTCAATGAATCTCGTTTTCGTAATGTAAAACGGATAATGGTGCCTGCCAACGAGCTAATCGAGACTGTTGAGAAAGGCGCGACGCTCATTGAAAAGCTGACGAATAATATTTTTCTACGTGACGGACTCACGACCGGCCAGGAAAGTTCGGTATGACCTTTCCGGTCGATCCTGTTTCTCTTACGCTCTGGTGCTTCTTTCACGATTTTATACGTATACCTACATCTGTATTGAAGTTTTGTTTCTCTTTGAACGATAGCGATCTACCTGAAAGTGATTAGAACGTAAAAATTGTTACGCGAAGGCCTATACGTAATGGTCTACATCGCCGGCTATAATATGAAGTTCAGTATCATCCCGTTGTCTCCTTGAAGTTTTTCTGTTCTCTTTGAATATACACATAATAAATCCGCACAACGTATATACAAAACCTACGCATATCTATAGGATCAATACTAGCTGTAGTTTATGTATGTATAATATGTATTTAGAGGTTCTAGTATTTAAAAACGTAGCGGAAACTTAGAATGCATAATGTTTTTAAGGTGCTGTTTCTATCTAGTGATTTTTATGGATTGTCGACGATTTAATTATACCGCGAAGAGATTTTTTATTTATGCAATATGACACGCAGGTCGTTGGTAGCAAGCAGTGATTATATATTTTTTGGAGAATGTTTTCAATACCGGGATGTATTCGATTAATAGTTTTATTCGTTTGAGAGAACATACTTAATTGTGAAAAAATAGTTCCAGCTAATGTATAGAATAATAATCTCATTTACATTATGCTCACAAACACAGTAGGAGTGAGAGTGTAAGAAAGGGCATGCGTTATTGTCAGTTCTAGACATTATGAATTTGAGCGTTTGACAATGACTAACGGCAAAATGTTTTTCTATTTCTTTCATAAAATCACAATTTTTTATGCGCGCATACACTTATGTATATATGTGTATACACAAATGCGTACGTGTATTTACGTACACGGCATGTAGGATAGGTAAATACATTACATGTGATCGGTGCTAAGCCGCAATCAACACGCCAATTGGCAATGTTGAAAAAAATAGTTAATAAATATTATACGATGACAATATGTATTTTAATTCCCTGAGAAAATATGTTTGTTATGCCATCAGACTATTAACTATAATACAAATTATTTAATAGCTGTGTAAGTACTATTTTGCGACGATTACCGCACAGCGAAAATAACAATGATCACTATTAAGCTTACAATACATGTAAAATTATAGCTTTCACTGAATCCTATGTTATTTAATATTAATATAGTGTCACATCTAAAATATATTTCGATAGTATCGATATAATTTGAATAATAATAATAATAACAAGTTAACATTATTTTTTGTTAATATATACTTACAGCTACTGTAAAGGTGTATATATATAGATCGGTAATAACATGGACGGTGTATTTTGTTTTTGGGACTGTGCTTGAGATTAGCTAGAAATCCTCATCCGAATGATCTAGTTTACTAATGGCTCTCTTCTCTTGTGCCACTTTTAAATCAAAATTTCCAATTTCTGGGCCTCTTACAGAGTCTAAAATGTCATCATCATCTTCGTCATCGTCGAGATCACCGTCGATTAATAAATCACTGTCACTATCAAGTGATCCATCGCTATTATTTGATTCTGGAATTGTTCCTCTTTGACGCCCAGACATACTACCATATATTCTTCGTTGCGATAATTGCATTCTTGAAGAGCGTCCAGCTTCTAAAAAAATTAGTATATTATACCTCCACAATTGCTATATTAATGGAAGATTTTCCTCTATAATAATATCTTTAAGTAATAATTATTGCTTCATTTACCTGATTTTATTCTACTACTTGGAACAGATTTTTCTGGGTTTTGTTTTTCAACATCACCAAGTGGTAAAGATTCTTGAAGATTGATAGGTAATATAGAGTCATTTCCTTCCATCATGCTTTCAAAGCTCACATCCTCAGCTCTCATTTTTTCCAACTGTTTTTTTGTTGCAGCTTGTCTGTACCAAATTAACAGCAGTTATATATAATACTGTGACACCTTTTTCTTTGCTTAGTGAATTTTTAAATTTCATTGTGACCTCAAAATATTATACATACCGTCTCTCAAACCTTTCTTGCTCAGCTTTAGCTGAATCTTCATACAAATGTTCAAGGTACGCAAGATAACGGAATTTCTGTAAATAATCATCATATAAAGATCGTAATTCGATCTCAAGTTTTTCAAATTCTTCCATAAATGCCGGTCGCACTTTTTTTAAAGTTTGTAGTCTTTTCTGATTTCTTTCAAGTTCAGTACGACGTCTTTCAATTCTAGTATCCAAATTTTGCTCTGTATCCTTTACAAATATATAAAGCATATTATATTGAACATTTCTATTACAATAAAACTAATAAACTTTGAATAATAAAATATTAATTTAAAAAAATATGTATGACATAGTAAAGCTTATACCTTAACATTATCTATTTGTTTTTTTGTGTCATCAATTTCTTTACGTATGCTCTCTATTGTGTCCTTCAAAGCTGCTTCAATTTCTGAAGTATCAAATTGTCTGGCAATTTTAGAATTACGAATTTCTCTAAGTTCAACTTCCCGACCTAGTAAATCAAACAATGATGCACCAGTGACAGTCAATTGACTAGCTAACTGTCTAGTTGATTTTAATTCATTGATTTTATTGGAAATATCAAAATTGGCTATGTTTACATCAATATCATGATTAATGATATCGCTGCTACTATTACTTTGGGCATCGTATAGTAATGTAGTTATTTTTAATAACTCTTTCACAGCGTAACCATCAGCTTGATATAGTTTCTTTGTATTCAACTTTACATTTGTTTTCAGTGCCTGTGATAACAAATGTCTATTGTAACATATATCCATAATGAGTATAATTGTTAAAACTATTAAAAACTTCAAGCAATTTATGCAGTCAATAGTATACTCGTTAATAATGATGCTTTGTTTATAAATCAATTATGTTACCATAAATTCAGCCACTGTGCGAATTAAAGCAATTCGTTCCTCTTCAGTATTATGATCCACAGGTATATCGCTATCAGGGTCAAATCTTTTTACCAACCAAACAAGAATCTCTGCTACCAAAGGAAAATTTGGTAGATGAAAATTTGCAATGGAAATTAATCTCGGATAACCGAGTACTCTCATCATCTCTGTGAAATCTATTAAAAAATTCTTTGTTAGATGCAACTCTATTCATATTCTGATGAAAGATGGACTAAAGTTAATTTACATACTTCTCAGATCACGGAAAGACATTTTCGTATGAAGTAATTGCAATTTATATCATTTAACCACAATCTTGGTCATCCAACTGTTTATGTCTTGTAGTGTTTTCATTATATGGTGCTTGTTACCATAGAAACAGTAAAGCATACAGGCACATGTGGTGCATAGGTACATATGGTAATGTGTAGAAATGAAACTTTATCAATATTTATCTCTACAGAATTTGTACAGAATTTAATATAAATGTATTCACATGTTAATTGAAATTACAAAATTGTGAGCTTTGATAATAAGGAACCAATTTTGTAATGTATTTTCTTTATTTTATTATCAACTTATATTATTTATGTACAATCAATTAAGTATGAAGTTATTAATCTAAACGAGGACCTTGTCTATCTCTTTTCTTAAGTGAATGAGCTTTTTTGATAGTAAGTCTCTCCCTTGCTGCTCTAAGTAAATTTTTTCTCTTCTTTTCCAAAGATTCAGCGGATATTTCTGGTGGTGGTTTTAAGACTTCCCATATCATGTTCCTTAACTTGTCAAGTGCATCTGCCAAATTTAATTGCTGAGATCTTGTTACTTCTGACTTTATTATTAGGTAACCTTCCTTGTTTATTTTATTCTTATACTAAAATAAATATAAGGTTTTTATTAGTACAATGATAAAGAATAGATTATCATAAAATACTTTTGACAATGCATCTCATATAACGAACCTCTTCTGAGAGTTTCTCTTTAACTTCATCCGCTAGCCATTTAGCATCTTTTACATTAAATCTTAAGTCTACTTTACTGTTTACACAGTTTACATTTTGTCCACCTGCACCAGAACTACGGCTATAGGTTATGTTGAGTTGATTCAAAGGTATATAGCCATTGAATTTAGCATTTGGATCTTCAGGAACCTGGAAACATTCATTCTCTCATTTATTTAAATGAAATTTGTTAAATGAAAAAAATATATATGTTATATAACATGTTCTAAAAATGATAACAAAACTTTAATTCCATGGATTAATTATGCATTGATGTTAATTCAATGTAGCATTAATATAAATATACTTACAAATGTTGGCGTGTAAATTTTAATGTTACTCGTTGGATACAATTTGTCAAGAGAAAAAGCACTTTTGTAAGCAAGTGTTCTTTGAAGTATAGAAAAATAATTCTGTCCTGTTATATCAGCTCTGAAAATTTTTAAGCCACATCTATTGATGAAATTCATTTTGTTCTTGCCTAAATAATATAATCATACAAGCCAAATATCAAACGTATTAACTTTTTGTTTCTCAAATGTAACAACACCTGGGTGCCGCCATAATAGTTAGACTTTCGAGAATCGATTCACTCTAAACGATATTTAATATCTCGAGGTACTTGTATTTCGATTGTACCACTTCCGGTGTAAGTTTATAAGTTTATAAGTGTGCAAAGTTATTAACAGTGATGTATCGTAGTAAAAGCAGAATAACAATCATAATCGTGATTTAACTTTATTAAATTACCGTGATCGTGATTTTTTAATTGGAGTCCCAATTGCAGAATTTTATATTTTATTTTGTTTCTCTCGTATTGAAAGTAATAACGGGCTAATTGGCTGCGAATTGCAAAAAATCTAGAAGTTTCTAAATGTCTCTCAATCACTTTCGATCTTAGAATTAGCTTACAAGCTTTCAAAATTCAACATACAAAATTTTACAATCGTTTTATTCATTATATCGTTAAAATCCATTTACGTAACCAAAGTCTGCCAGCATGAAGATCCCGTCGCGCGTGTAACCGTATTCAGCGTTACTTTGAAATCCCTCTAAGTATTCCGATATTTTGTTCATTC
Source organism: Cerceris rybyensis (assembly GCA_910591515.1). NCBI lineage: Eukaryota > Metazoa > Arthropoda > Insecta > Hymenoptera > Crabronidae > Cerceris > Cerceris rybyensis. The sequence continues at coordinate 18,207,534 of OU342790.1, forward strand.
TTTCAAGTTTTAATTTTTTTATACTTACAATTAAATAGAATCGCGGTCGGTGTATTACATCTACAAATTATATTCTAAATATATATGCTCCTCGTATAAGCTAATAATTCATGAGTCCATTTAATATTGCGATTTTCATGAAAAAAGAACGAAATTAAATCATTCCTGTTGCACAAGTAGCATTCCACGCCATCTCTAGTCTCTATCTTCAAAGTCGTTTGAGATTCGAAAACTACCCTTAATACCCCGCGGACCGTTCTATGTCATAACCTTTGAAGGAATTGTATACATTTTTCACGTAATATTTGTATGCATACGTTGACGTGATAATATATTACAAAGAATAATATATTTATATTACGTGATAACTATTTTTACTTGATTCTTGAACAAACATGTGTTCGAGAAAGATTTTTTCCTTGGTCTTTGTAAGAAAGTCAAATGAGATTTTGCTAGGTTTAAAAAAGAGAGGCTTCGGAGAAGGTAAATGGAATGGTTTTGGCGGAAAAGTAGAGCCAGGAGAAACAATTTCTCAAGGAGCTATTCGGTAAATTATTCAAAATGATTCGTAATAAATATAGTAGGTATACAAATCGAAAACGTGTTAAAATAACTTTTTAAATTATGAAATTTTTAAGTTAAAGTCAGAGCTAATATGTTATTTAAGTCGATAGTAAGGATGATACGTATAATCAATTAAAATTTTCGTATTCAACAATGTTTTATATTTTACAATAATTGACACATTAAATAACAATAAGTCCCAACAATGAATTTCAGTATTTTTATGTAATAGCATGCAGCATGAATCATGGGTGTGAAAATAGAATTTAGAAATAGGCATTCAATTGTTTATTGACGTTCAATCTATCCTTGAATATATAGAGTATTATTTAAACATCACTACTACATTTTCTAATGAATATTACTTATATACATACATTTTTTAAATACATAACAATTTTACATATCAGAAAAGTAAACAGAGTCAAATATATTCGATGAATTTATTAAAATATTATATGTCACATGTTAGTTTCTGAAAATTTTTTAATTACATTCTATAATAGTCGTGAAAAGGCTAAATTCTAAAAAAGAACTTCCCATGAATCATTCTGCAATTACAGGTACAAATTTAAATAGTTAAACAATTGTGAGATACATAATACAAATTTAAACAATTGCTTTCGTGTATAAATGCAATAATGCAAAACATTAAAATCAAAAATCATATTTACAATGTAAGATGCAGAAAAATATTTTCTTATAACACAATTAAATATTTCCCTAAAAAATAATGCTTACAACTAATTTCGTACACTTCAATCTTATAACTTCTAGTGAGTTAAAAGAAGAGTCTGGTTTATTTGGAAAGGACTTGAAAAAAATTGGTATGTTAGAATTTGAATTTGAAGGAAACAGTGTTCTTTTAGAAGTTCATGTGTTTGAAACATACAAATACTATGGAGAAGTGACAGAATCAGAAGGTAACTTAATTATAAAACTAAAATCTTAAAGTAATATAAATTGCCATTATCCAAACCTACTTTCATTATTGAATTATACAGATAACATGTTTTACATTTCTCAATGAATTTTACATACAAACCATGTGGAATTTAGTTATGATTATAAAGTGTTAGTGTTTGTCAAGATTTGTACGAACTATATCAAAGTTGTATTAATATTGACAAATGCAAAATAAGTTATTAGATGATTAAACTTGCATATTACATAAATAAATGATTTTATCGAAGATAAAAGACTACAAATACAATTGAGCAAAATGAGAAAAAGTTAATGAAGTATTTAATTACATTTCAACCATAATTAATATCCATCTGTATCAAATTATAATAAATACATTCTAATATCATATTTTTTGTTCAGAAATGCGACCAAAATGGTATTATTTGAAAGACATTCCTTTCAAACAAATGTGGCCGGATGATGAATATTGGTTCCCATACATGTTACGAGGGGAATTATTCATAGGATACTTTTTGTACCGAGGTCAGGACCTAATTCTTAAGCATAACATTCAAACAGTGGAAGAACTACCTGTAGATCATATTTCATAACTATGGTGTAATTAAAAGACACACATAGTTTGTACATAATTCTCAGTCATTCCATCATTTGTATCTTAATGATTCTAAATGTAACTAGAAAATGCACTTTCACATTTTTGTAGTTATAATAAAATTTGGCCTTATACTAATTTAATAATTTCTTAATAGTAAAACCACATTGGTAGTACTATTACATTTTTATCACTCACAATGTCGACATTATACTAAAAGAAATCTCTAAGCAGTTTTATACAAATGTTTACATTAACATTCTGTTATGATTACTTTAACAGTTACGAATCAATTAAAAGCATAGGCTTGATACTTGTCTTACGTGTATAAAATATTTCGTGGTATTTCAGAGATCGAGTCAATATTTTGCAATATACTGCGCGAGGTTATAAATATTTCCTTGCCGTGTATATCCAAATATTCTTTGCAAGTCGACAGAATAAATTTAAAAAACTATATCATGTTACATCACATAAAGATAAAAATATCCTGCTTAAGCTATATTTATTATGCTATGATAGTTTTGCAGAAAATATCCTATCAAGCACCTTGTTAGCTTGGACAGATTACAGATTAAATATTTTTAGCGTCAATGAGAATACAAAGTCTTACACAAATGAGGCAAGATTGAATGCTTAAAATCTATAATATATTGTGGACGTATAGAATTTGTCAGCTAATGATATCACTTTGTTAATCTTTGCATTGTGAAGCACTTTTGATGTTACACTATCACTGAAGAATTGTCTTTCCTTAATACAAATTGCAATTCTTTTTTTTTTATATATAAGTAAGTATATATAAGAATAGCATTCAAATATTTGGAATTTCAAGCTGCAGACCAATGTTCAGACCTCCATAAAAGAGTATACATACTGTGCTTAAGATCTTCAGCATCTAAGCTATCAATTGGAAAATCAGTATATCGTGAAATTAAACTTCTATAACCTTGACCTACTGTTGCCAGGACTAACTTTTTTTCGTCTGTCGATTTAAATGATATTATCTGACAGACTTTACCTTCAAATGGTCTAAAAACTGTGATTGGTCTAAGAGAGTTACATTCAGCTACTACAATACATCCCCAAGTAGTACCAATGTACAATTGATTTCTGCACGTTTCAAAAGCAGTTATTTGACATTTTTCTGTTGATAGGTTTTCTTCTATAGAGATAGATTTCAAACTTTCTGAGCAAGGTACTAGCTTAGACATGTCTAGTTTATTTACTATTTGCCTGGTATCTATATCCCATTGATATACAATACAACCAGGATATGTATATGATAAAACAGAGTTTTCAGCGCTCAATAAATACGTAGCAAAGAGATTTTTAGTTGCAGTTTCACCAGTAACATGAGCAACTTGTACGGTTTCAATTAAATTGTTATCTTTCAAAACATAAATACATATCCTGCCGAAACTTTGTCCAACCCATAGTTCTAATATACGTTTCTTCTTGTAAACAGCTGCCAAAGAGTACGTCTTTATATTATCTTGCACCTCGGACATAATTTCTGCTTTCTTCATTTGAGTAAATGAATTTGACAGTAACAATATCTTCCCACTGTGTAATGCTACTGCAAATTGTTTCATTTGTTCTAAATAAATTAACTCCACTACTTTAGACTCTTTGCTATGATCTGGTTCTAAGTTATAACTAGCAACACAACCAAAATTGCTACCTAAATAAACGTGAACTTGACCAGCATTATCACCAATCCATATATACCCGTCAACACCGCACATTGCATAAGGTATTACGGGTGTCTCAATCCTTATATGCTGTAACCAGCCCTTTTGTGTTCCCAACAACATGTCCACTTCACCATTATTATGCCCGAACCAAATTTCATCGCCATTTATATTTTCGTCTATGGTTCTGTTTGTCATAGTGATAGCAGTTACCTGAGTTCTTTCCGTTAGTAATGTAACATCTATTAAATGTGTAAATTCAGGTGCAGATGCAATAGAAACTATTTGGCTAGCCGTTGGCCGATCTTTCGGATTTTGAGCCCAACATATAACCATTAGATCAAGAGCATAACAAGGATGAAATGTTTCTCGATATGTTAATGCAGGTCTTCCACCTTCTAAAATACATTCTTTAACTGCTTCGTGACCCTCAAATGGTTGCCTTAAGGTAACCAATTCGTATATGAACATTCCGAAAGAAAAAGAGTCAACTTTTTCGGTATATTGCTCTTCTCCGTTATATTTTATAATTTCGGGTGCCATAAATCCTTCCGTTCCGCCAAATCCCTTGGCACCAGTTGGTAAAGTTAATCTAGATATACCGTAATCAGCTACTTTTACATGAACAGGATACTTAGGGTGATCTTGAAACGGTAAAGGCATTTGCCAAACCAAAACATTCTCCGATTTTAAATCTCTGTAGATTACATGTTGTTGATGAAGATATTCTACCGCTTTTGCTACTTGAAGTATTATAGCTTGCAATGTATATGGATCCAGTTTAGCACCTGATCGTCTGTAATTTTTTAATACGTTATCTAGTGCACCTTCTGGTGCTAAGTCTAGTACAAGAGCCAGTGGGCTCACAACTATTCCAACCAATGGTACAATATTTGCATGTCTCAGTGTCAGTAGAATATTTAATTCTTGTCTGGCTGTACAGTATGCTTTGCAAGCATATTGCAAAGGATCTCTATCCCATTTGCTTTGTGCTCCTTTGTAAGCAAGAATAGCAGATTGTTTAGAGTTTGGGCCAGGAGGGACAGGTTGTAACATTTTTATTGCCACATCGACCTTCTGATAACTTCCAGGTAGGCGGCAAACACCTTTGAAAACAAATCCAAAAGCACCGCGTCCTAACAATTTTCCACGTTTAATATCCTCCGATTTTATTAAATGCTTCGATCCGAGATCCATAAAGATTATATCCGGTGCCACGTGAGATAACGGTATGTCCGAATGTTTGGGACAGCTAATTGGTTTGTTGCTATAAGCAGAGAGGATACATTCTTCAACCATCCATGAATATGCTAAAATTCCTTCACTATGAGAGTATTGCTTAGACACATCAGGATGGCCTTCCAAAGATGGCATTCTGCTTGATGTTAAACTATCATATCCAACACCACTGTCACCATCAGATTTATAACTATCTTGGCTTTGCCTTTCTCTATTTACATATTTTTGTATATCTTCTGCTAGATGATCGTGATCGTTAATTTCGCTTTCTGTCTCACTAGTGCTTAATAAACATCGTGGACATGGAATTAGTCTTGTAACTAATAACTTTCCCTCCGAAGTATGTACAAAACGTGTGCCCAATGTTGGATACCAATCTTCAAGTAGAATGTCAATATGATCGACTATTAATGCTAAAAGTTGCGGCATACTCTCTGGACGTGGTTCTACAACAATTGCTTGATATCCCATCGGTTCGTCATCAGTAGAATCTGACATAATAGGCTGTTTAATAACAAGGGTATCGACTGGGAACCAGATTTCTAAAATCGCTGAATTTTTTAAATCTACTGTACACCATATACCATCTTGTTTAAGTTTAAAGTTAAATTGTCTGTAATCATACGGTGAATTTTTAAAACTGCAATTGACTTCCTTCAAGCGCAGTAAAATAATTCCAGCATATCTCAACTCTATTCCTGTTTGCCAAAGTACCCATTCGGCCTGTGTGTCTAGTAGGCTGGTGAATATATTATCATCCACAAAATCCTTAAATGGTGCCAAAAAAGACATAACAATTTCAACAATGGCGTCATCAGCTAAAATTCTTGTTATAAGTCTTGACCAAAATCCACTTGGAAAATAAGACATTAGTAGCAATCTTGTAACAGAACAGTCTGGCTGCGATCTGGACGTTAATACACATTCTGGACTCGTTTTATCCCCGGATGAGTTCTGAAATGTTAGCATTGGAGATGTAATTTTTTTACAACGTACATGCCAGCCTCGTGTTTTTACTGGGATTTTTACTATTTGATTATTCCTTAAAATATCTTCTTCAGTTGGTAATAAAGAAGGTATTAGTAACGTACGATAATCCCAAGTTAATGCTACTTCAAATTTATTAAGTAAACTGACAATATATCCTTGCGTGTCTATCGAGGATATTGTTGAAGATTTAAACACGTGTTGAATATCATCCAGTTTCATTATTCCTGACCTAGCAAACGGATTGATTTCTCGTATAGTTACTACATGAGCTAACATATCACACAGCCACTGTGGATCCAGAAAGTACAGTTCCTTTAGTGTAGCGTCATCATAATGTAAAATAATACCGTTTTCATGAAGAAAAAGAGTTGCTTGGTGCAATTCAGCGGGATCCCTGAAGGATCTATGTAGTTTTTGAAGTTCACTGTTTACAGCCATATAATACTGATCTGCCTTTAAAACTGGGTCACCACCAGATAATTTTCTATCATGTGCAAGCTGTATTACTACATCTTCCAAAGCAAGATAACTAGCTGGTACTTTTTGTTCCAGCAGTAATTCTTTGCTTCCTGGAGATCTTAGACTAAATACGACGTCATATATTAAGTTGCATAACATTTTTATGTTATGTCTTGTTTTACAGCTCACCTCTATAGTCTCCATGACCTTTGGTAAGCCGCATTTTTCAGCATCCACAACATTTATAAACTTATCGCGGATATATTGTTGCAAAGCTTCGCTATGTTCGTACGTTATATCATAATGAGTTCCCACAATAATTACCGGTGAATTAGGAGCTCTACTTTGAATGTTTACCAGCCACTGAAATATCTCTGAAACACCTTTAAAACCATCAGTTATTCTCCAGACAACTAGATATAAACTACGTTTCGATAAGAAATATTGATGCGTTGCATAGTATTCTCTTTGCCCACCGAAATCCCAGGTTCTAAAATATACTGATCCATGAGATGACTGTCCTCGTACTTTTTTCTCATAAATCCAATCACCAATATCAACACCAACCGTTGATATTATCGTTCCTCTTGCTGTTTTTGCGTTAATATTTCTATTGCCCATTCTTTTTGCCCAATGTTCGGATGATTTTTTCTTGCTTGGTACTTCCCCTTCTTGTCTTAATTGTTCCAATAAACTTGTTTTGCCGATTCCTTGAATTCCAACAATCATCAACTTCATTCGAGCATAAGGTTTTGCATCCTCTAAAATGGATTTCAAATAACCAATTACATCCATTGTCTTGTATTTTTTAGATTCAATCATAGTTTTCAATGGCTCTTGCAGTCGACATCCTTGAGTATTTAAATTCCACAAACGAGATAGTAATCCCATTTGTGATGGCAATTCAACAATATCTGTATTACCACTTATATTTAAAACAGAAAGATTATTGAGTTCATAAATGTTCTGTGGGATTTCCTTTAGCTTATTGTTGCTAACATCAAGCATACTAACATTAGGGAACAGAAGATATAATTTTGAACCAGAATAAGTTATTTTTGTATCTTTGTCTATACTCTCTTCTTCTAAATTTGGCATTTCTCCATCGTCAATTGAAGTTAATTGAATTCGGTTTAATAAATTATTAGCGAGAATCAAGGTTCTCAAGTTTTCCAATCTTAAATGTCGCCTGTGAGTACAAACTGACATAAGAACGACATCACGTAACGATGATGTTGTTTGCCTATTGTTCGGAACTATTGGTGATTGTACATTTGTAGCAGGACAATAGCAAGCAGTATTTGCTTGTTCCATTAAATCAGCACCGTCTACCTGTGGCAAGCTGGGCCATCGCGAGATTTGATTATTTGATAAATCCAGTTGTTTTAAACTTGCGGGATATGAAGTTATATGACTCATCGATCTAAGAGAATTATAAGCCATATTTAATCTTACTAAACTAACTGCCAAACACGGCAATGCCACTGGAATACTATTAAATAGATTGTGCGCCAAATTTAAGGATGCTAATATAGATCTTGCACCAGTTTCATTATCGTCCGAAACCTTTTCCGAAACCTGAACAGATCCCGTCCAAACATGAGGACGCTCCATTTCAATAACTTGTGCATTCGCTATTTTAGTGGAAGACTCAAATTCTAATGAATCTTCACGAGAAATAGCGATTTGTGATGCTAGGCTTCTACTGCTTGGACTGCTGTTCAATGAATCTTCCCGAGATTTTCTCGTAATATTTTGAGATACTTGACTTGGTAGATCTTTTAATAAATTAAACGATGCATTTAATTCTTTCAGTTTCGGTGCTCGCCATAAGTTGTCTGGAAGACATTGCAATTTGTTATTTGAAACGTCCATAATTTCCAATGCAGGTAGATTCATTATAAATTCTGACAATTGTTCCAATCGATTGTCTTGCAGGTACATTTCTTCCAAAACGGGACATAATTTATCTTTCGGATTTTTTGGTTCAGCCGTGAGGGTATCTATTTTATTCTGAGCCATATTGAGATACCTTAGACTTTGTAAATAAAACACAGTAGATGGTACAGAGGTAATAGAATTATGTGAAATATCTATCCTTGTAATAGCATATAAAACCAAATCGTTGTTCTTGGCACTCAGTTTTTTGTTGACATGCAAGACAGCATCGATCAACCACTGAGACCGAATTTGGGAAAGATGACACTGCTGATTGTGCCAATTTATCATTGTCGGAGTATTTGGAAATATCGTTGAATATGTAACATTTCCGAAAGAGGACAGAGCAGAAAAATGTGAAGTTTGAGTACATTCAGGCATAGCTTTCTTATTGATCTTGTATTCTGAATCAGGATAAGCTTTTATGGACAAAAGCTTTGCCGTTAGAGGTTCATCCCGATTTTGTGCGGCAATTTTCACAGCTTTACAAGCGTTATCTACAGCACCATGTTTTAACAGAAGGTCAGCGATTTTTATATCGCGTTGTTGGCAGGCTATAATTAATGCACTCGAATTACTTTCTGGATCACTCTGATCGTAAGGAACTTTCACGGGTAAATTAGGATCCGCGCCAGCTGATAATAAGGCAGCAACAACCTCTGTATGTTTATCTTTTACTGCAACATGCAAAGATGTTTCAGTACCATAGTTACAATATAAGTCTAAATTTAACGGGCATATCATATTGTCATCTTTTTTGTCAAATGCTTTGCTTCTAAAGTTTAAGCTGGACATTAATCTTTGAATTCCACTTGAAATTTTTCTTTTTGACATAGGGATTGGTTGTGCTGTTCCCATATCCTCATCTTTAATCTTCCTTGCTTTTACTTTGTAATTTAATAGTAACTCTACTATTTTAACATTTCCAAGCATGCTGGATATGTAAAGAACACTTTGTTCTGTAACATCTTGCGTATTAATATCAAATGGCATGTCATATTCAAGCTCACCAGATGGATCCTTATAGCGTTGATACGAACTTTGTGGATATTCAAATTTCAGTAATAAATCAATTACCACGTAGTGACCATTTATAGCAGCTGCATGAATTGGTAGCCACTTTTCCACTGTCAAAGATTGTATTTGTTTAGGAAAGTGACGAAGTAGTAATTCCACAATTTCTACCTTGCCATTATAGCATGCTATATACAATGGACAGTACTTGGTAACAGGATGCATTCTGCAATCTGCACCATGATCTAGAAGTAGTCTAACTATATCTTTATGACCCATTTCACATGCTATAAATAACAAAGTATTTGCACCATTTGGAGCCATATTAATTATACACTCTAAATCAGTTGAAAGTCCTTGAATAATATTCCTAGCTGCAATAGTATCTCCTTGAATACATGCAGCCCGTAAGGAAGCATGTATCGCCATTTTTGCCAATTCATATTTTTCAGCTGCCACCTTGAGTAAGTTTATACATACATCATGTTTACTTTGCTCAGCTATATCTAATGGTTTCTGATCATTATTGTCTTGGATCATTAGATCTGCATTGAATTCTAAAAGTTTCTCAATGTTTGAACTATGACCATGCTCTGCACAGATGTGCAAAGGTGTTCTGTAATGACCTCTTGGTCCACATGGTATATTTGGATTAGCTCCTGCAGACAATAACACATCCAGACACCTTGAACTTTCTGTAATAGCTGCCGCATGTAATGGTGTCCTGCCCCATGAATCTTGACTGTTTATATATTGTGCATGCTCTCCCTGTAAAAGATCCCTTAGTAATTCTGCATTATCCCAAAGAGCAGCTTGATGGAGTAGTCGGCCAGGAAAGTCTTCATCAATAGGAGTATAGTCTTCCATGATGTGTGGTTCTATAAATTTGTTGAATGTATATAAAATTAAGATTTTTAGTTTCAAAACTATTATTAGATTTTGCATACTTACAAATTATATATATAGATGCTTATAATTTTCAATCATATTTTTCCACTGTGTGTGTATCCTTTTCTTGTGATACTTTTCATATAATTTGTCATTGTTGATTTTACAAGAACTTAAAATTTTGCTTTTATATTTTAATATATGAAAAATGTTAACATAATTTATGGACCTCACATCCATCCAGAAAAAAGTGGAAGTTAAGTGTTTTAAATTATTTATACACATTTGTAAAGTTTCAATTGTTTATTTTCTGATTCACGTATTAAAGTGATTTACAACTTAACTGTAATTATAATATTTTTAATATGTTGTTCTTTTAATCTCACTGTTACTTTCATGTCAACATTTCATTAAATGATTTCACATACGAGATTGAAAATTCAGCTTGTAAGTGTGAAATTCGTATATTCATTTAATGAAATTAACTGAAATAAGTCTCGATAATATAGCATGATGATCATGCTCAATCGATTTTGAATAATTTCCCGCTAATCACTACACACTCGTACATTTTTTCCAACGCTTTTGAGCTGCCACAATTTAATTGTCACAATAATTTTTAAAGATATTACAAACGACTGAATCGCGAGTACAGCACTAAACATGACACTTAGGAATCGCCATTTTGCCTGTTCTCTTTATCGACGGTACGCGTCTTTAGATACAATTTTATGCATCAGTAACATCGGATCGATTTAAATAAATAGCATTGCTTACGATATTATGTAACATATTGAACGATCTTTTCTATAGGCTTTACCATATCCGGTGGATGATTGTCAAACTGCGACAAAATACGCAATTCTGACTCAGCAACCAGCTTTCTACGTTGTATTAGATATAAACCATTCGGTTTAATCAAATGTTACCACTATATATAAATTTGCAAAAATGTATATGCTTTGTTAAGATACGTATCTGCTAATTTGTAAAATATAATCTTAATCATATCGCGTTAAATCGTACTCTAAAAATATGCATCAATGTATACTTTGTTTCTTCCTAGTTTCTAAAATAAGTTCGAAAAACTGAACATCACAACTCGATACCGATACAGTATCATGAATTTTTAAGTTTCACGCGCGTAAAGGTGCATGTGAATCGGTTTCACTTCTGTTTCACTAATAAGTAGTTATCAAGTACAGTAATGTTTATTTTAGCTATAACTGCAGCTTTATATTACGTACACCAATTAGAAATAAGAATAGACCTTGTTCTAGATATCGAATACGATTGAAAACCAATAAATTTTTATGCAAAACCGCACTTATCAAAGATAACGGTATTCAAACTTCTCCAATTTCCGGGAAGACATGGAAGTATGTTAACAACGAATAGTTTTATATAAGAAATATATATTGTACAATAGTTAAATATAATGCATAGCTGTAATATAATTTTATGACTTTGCATATAAGTTTATATGAATGGGAACGTTTACCGGTTGTAGGAGGATAATTCAGCAAAAGTAAGTTTTCAATTAAACGTAGTAATATTTTAATTAGAAAATTAGAAAACGTATTACACGATGAATGTTAATAAACTTTCTACTGTTCTGCTTGGCAACCTTCGAGGCTTAATGCCCGTGCTAAATTTCTAGCAACTGCTAACCGGAAGATTTCGATCTTATCTTGAAATTTCGGATCGTCGCCATGTGCTTCTACACAGCGTAATAATTCGTAGCAATCATTAGAAGACAAGATAACATCTTCTGCTTCTAATAAGGGTATCGCATCTGTTAGAAGGATTGACCAGAAACTGAAACAAATTTTTTATGATACAAATTCCATAGAGTATAAGTTTTAATACTCAATGATTTTACTTACTACTTCGGTGTTAAATTTGAAACTAAGAGAGATACTAATAAGCTTGCTGCTTCTTTAAATTCACCAATTTCGTACATCTGATGAAACTCACAATACTTTCCTAATATATAGAGAAAAAGGTAGAAAATTTATATAATCAATATATTTTATACATTATCACTTTAAAATTATTTACCTAAAAATGTAAGTCTATCACTTGCTAGCATACAAGTGCCCAAATTTTCTAATAAGTCACGGCATTCCAATTCACCGTTTTCGGCATACTGTTTTAAAAATTCGTCCGCGATATATGTTGTAAAACCACTGTCCTGTGCTTTCAATGCCCATGCAAGAGCATTTCCAAGTCTTCCTTGTTTCATACACTTTATTCCTTGGATTTTGCATATACTCGTAACTAAAATAAAGATTCTAAATATCAATATCTATACTTTTAAAAATGTTTAAAGACAAATAACGATATCTACCGATATGATGCATCTTATTGTCGCGTGCAATATCAATAATCTTATTTACTCTTGCTTCTGTGCCCATTGGCAATGTCTGTAATAGTATCTCTAGCCTAGCTAAACCTTGAATAGGACAATGTATCAAATAACTTGCACCACATTGCCACAACGAATGATGTCCCATTAAAGTATTACCATACTCCAATATCAAAGACTCATGAAGTTGAGCAGTAACACTAGTACATAGAAAACAATAATAATTTAACTCTTTCTCTTTAATATTAAAGAGTTCAATAATACGAAATAACTTACTCAATTTGATCTTTATCTATGATTTTAAGTTTTCCACAATTATATAAGAGGTCTATTAAATGTGCTGCAAACCATCCGTTATCGTTCATATATTGAATTTCTCTTATAACTTGGTGTAAGTTACTTTCCATTAAAGCAAGTATGACATTGTCTAAATGTCTGCTAGCTTGCCATTTTTCCGCGATATTATGCGCATGCCGTGAAAGTTCCGGCTGTTTGCAGCATGGAGAAGAGTAAAACAATTTTGCTGCTAGAAGTTCATACCAAGCATCTGTATATTTTGATAGTTCCCAAAGTATTTCTTCATCTCCTGTTGCTAACTATGTATGAATCTTTGAATAATGTGGAACAATAGAACTGTTATTTTAAATTGCAGTACTATCAGATATGTACCTTCATAAGAATTTCTAAGTTGTTGTCAATAGCAAACATTTTACTCTCCAAATTTGAAGATAAATCTAATTGCCAGTGTTTCCAACGCATAGTGAATTCGTTTATAGAGTAGCCGCCATAAACATTATAGACAGGCATTGTTTTGAGAATATTTTCTGCTGTCACGAAAGCAGGATGATCTGCTTTGCTATGCAATGATAATAGAGCATGTACTAAGTCTAGTTTTCCATGTAGTGCACAACCCATCACAGCTTCCCAATAATTTATATATTCCAAATCAGCACCGATTGTTTTTTGTGCTAGAATCTTTAATGCCATAAGTTCTCTGGATGGAAAGTGAAACTTAATCCATTCTAACAATTGTGGCAATACCACATCACCTGAAATTACAATGTTACTTAATCACTACGTATATTCATCGATTGTATGTAATAAAGTTATTTTACCTGGAATAATATCAACATAAAGAATTTCTGTCAAATGCCAAACACATTCTACTTGATAGAAAATAGTAAGAAAATTCTCTAATAATGCCTTTTTGTCAGGCAAAGATTTCTCAGATATATCTTGCAAACTTTCTACACAAGCTCTTAGAATAGAGCGGTATTGTTTACTATGTTTCAAAAGCTCTGGTCTCACATCTCCAGATGATGATTTAATTTTTTGGATAGAGAGAAAAATTCCATTGCTTTCATTTACAAGCTTACGCAACGGAGAAGTAAATAGAATAACTTCTGGTCTCACAATGTGTACTTTGGCATCACAAGGTGCAAAACTGCTCTTTGTATCTGTAAAATTAATTTTATTTTATTAATAATGATTTAACTTAGATTCATCATAGTATATAACTTTCAAACCTTTATGATAACTATTTACGTGTTTATAAGCATAAACACTGATTTTGTTGCTATCAACCCAAGTTGCAGCAATTCCTGCTTGTTTGCAAATATCATCATGAATATCCTATAGAAATAAAATTCATATTATCATATACAAGTAATAAATTTCTAGCAGAAGATCATTTTTATGCAACTTTTATCACAATACACAGAGATAATAAATTTATGAAAGTCATTCCTGTAGATGAATTTAAAGATTCCGAAAATAATGTGAAGTATGAAAATATTGTGATACAAGTTCCAATTAAAAAACAAAATTAGAATTGTTTCTTTAGCTTTAAATTAAAGAGAGGTTAAGTAAGAATTGAAAGCATGCTGTTCATTTTTCTGCTTACTATAACTGGAGCATTAGTAATTTTGGCCATAATTGATAATAATACGATAATTTATTCTTGGAAGCACGATTTGCTTTATATCACTATTGTTAACGTGACATTCGTGACAAATTCCTTTCGCTCTGTTTTCCCGGGAAAAAATGTATACAACGTACTATAGTGCAGTGTAAATATTCGTAAGCTATCGATAATTTTATGGTCGAATTTAAAACATTCGATACATGAAATATCGATAGTTGAACGCTCAGTATTAATCGATACTATCGCAGTACGTTCGAAAGTGAGAACTGAGGAATTAATTAATTTAGAGGTGTTATGTCGTGAAAGAATAATTTATTTATTAAAGAAGTATGAAAAGTGTAAATTAATGAGACTACGAATCATCTGAAAGGATAAATAAGGCTACGTTTTAACTAAAGAAGCAAAATATTTGAAGAATAATATTTAAAAAATGTATATAACCTCTACCGGTTTGAAATATGTCTGTCATACAAGTAGTCGGTTTTTTCATACATTAATTATAAATCCTTGCTATAAAACGGTGACAGTTTAAATATATATTTAACACTATTATATTCCATGAAATGACTTCTCAATACTTCAAATATATATTCGGATTATTAAACAGAATGGAAAGAACTGCATACTCTTCATAGAAATTTACGTTACGAGGTTATTCAACTATATTAGATACACGTTTAAGTCTGTTTAATTGATCTGAAATAAAGCAATTGCTATTTCAAATATTATAAAAAAACACTTTAGTGTCAGTAATTTTTAATGTTATTTCTTTCTATTTCTTCTTTCATAAACAATCAAATCTCGAACAATAATCCTCAATGGTACACTTGATAGAAATCACAGTATTTTGCCAACGAAAAAAAATTCTTCTTCTAACATTTTAATTTTGTAATTTCAGGTACACGATGGAGCTACAAATCTTCGCCTGTCTATTTAAACAACGTCGTCTACTACGATCACTATGGCCATGTAGTTCGAAATATATACTATTTGGTGAGTACAAACCTATCGAAATTATAAAATTCATATCGCATATAATAAGTACCTGTTACTAGTACCAAATACATTCAAACACCACCTTTCTATTCAACAATCAAAACCAATTGCCATAGTCATTCCTGCGATTTGACTAAGATAAAAATTCATTATACATTTCCATACTTTCATTCTTTTATATATTAACCTTCTGCATCCATAAAACTAAAAACTCATATTATTAACACTAGAACTACCGGCCTCAAATCTATCATATTTGAATAAGTTAAATAAATACTTTGTAAAAGGAGAAATCAAGCGGCGGAAAATTTGATCGATTGGGTGATTTATGTTTATTGACATAGACGTAGAATATTTATTCTATGACTTTTATGTAAACTTGGAGAATTTTTTGAAAAAATTCAGTACCAGTCATTTTGACTGGTTTGGTAGTCCTACTGTTAAATGTACTCTAAATGATCGACAGTGATATTATATATATTTCACATAAAGAAAAAAAATGATGAGATAGAACCTAGTAGAACCGAAACCTAGTCTACTATTAGAAATTTCATCTTATCCATATCGTCACCATAGACTCCGTATTCTTGCCCGTGCGTAGCTAACCGAAGGTGACCGAAGAGGGACGATCCTTGATACGACGAGCAAGAGTTAATTTTCCACGTATAGTCCGAGTTTGCGCGGTGATCTCAAAAGGTGCGTCCTGTTTCCCTCGGTGCCGCGGCGAGGCTTTTATTCGTCGACGAGCTTCCGTGGCGGAGTGTGCGCGTCCCGTCGTAGGTAAAAACAAGGGGGAAAAAGAAAAGGAAAGAGAAGACAGAAAGGGTAGTTTCGTTCGCGCCCGGCCGGGTTGGAAGCACGCATCGAATTACAAAATAAAGAATGGCTTTAGCTGACGAAACGATCGTGAAAATGTAACGGGTCAAGTTAACCGATCGTCTGGAAGCAGGCTACAGGAATTGGGGGAGAAAACGAAATCTACTCCCCGAGTCGTAAATCGCGAGTGAGACACAAGCCGAAAGAAGCTCCATGGCGTGAACGCGTCACCGGTCGAAGGAATCACCAGTTTTTCTTCGTGGAAGCTTGAAGCTTGAAAGATACCAGGTAATGCAAAATATATTATAATTTTATATTATAGCTTGCTTCATAGTATTCTATGGAGCAATGGATTATCTAGTTGGGCTGAATTTAGCCGGCTTTTCCATTGTTCTTTTGGCTTTTAACAATTGAATATTGAGAATTGATATTTTTATTAGATCAATATGACATTGTTGAAAGTTAGAATTAAACGTTGTAGATCATTTGACCGGCTTTTCCGGTTGTCTTGCCGATGTTAAGCATTGGATGGTGAAAACAAGTGTAAGTGTATATATCGTGTTTTCAATTTCTACGTCGTTCTTAAGAGTTAAAATTAAACGTATGAGAAGCTTGTTCAGCCGGCTTGTCCAGCCTCCTCTTCGATCAAAGCCTCGAGAACTAAAAGGGGCATATACGTAGTTTTCGATTTCTACGTCGTTCTTTATCCTTTTACAAGCTCCAAGGGAGATCTTGTTTGTTAAATAGATACACATCTAGCTTGTAGAATTTTATCAGTTTCTTATTTCCATTATGCATCTTATTACACAGCATTAGCTAGAATAATATCTTATCACAACTATATTACTTTTATATCTTGCAAAGAAATATTTTGGTACTATATATCTCAGAGTTTAATGTTAGTCGTATAACGAAACCTATCGTAAATCGAAGAATATAAAAATAAACATAGAATAAGAGAATTTGATCGTGATCTTTTAAGATATAAAAGTTTTCTGTATTACTCTTAAAGTTAATGGCTACGTAGTTTACCATGTACGACGCAGTACGTTGTCGATGTCCTCTTTTGACCTTTCGTCAAGGAGTACGAATGAAATCGTGCATGGTTCAACAAAGAAATACCAAATGTTAAATATTTACAGTCCGTGGAATTTTCGACTCAATAATCCGTCAGTTTCGAAGTACCATTCACATTCGTAGATATAGTTTCCCAGTTTTCGGTATCCCTCGGTCATTCTATGGATTCTCCTTCGTGGAGGTCGAATTTCATCATTCTGGGAATTCATATACGGCGATGTTCGTTTTGCGTACATATAGCAGTGTCTGTAGTATTTCGCAACAGGTTACATTTGGAGATTCTGAGTGATTGAACGCCCTACTACCTTTTCGGCAATAAATCTCGTCCTTCCGAAGGCTATACTCTTTTCTGAATTACCATTTAGGGGTGAACAGTGTAAATGTTAATTTTATCGAGAGATATTCATTTGTATTCATTGTACTGTTATTCTCTGTATGCTTAAGGTAACACTCCCTATTGTTTTTACTTATGTTGGTTTAAAAATAGGGATTTTAGAGTATGATTATAAGATGCTAGGAAATTGCAAGTTATATTTTCATATTGCAAAAGGGCAAAATAGTCTCGGTAAATATCATACGGTAAACTCTTTGTTTCTAAGGTATACACACTTAGTTTTAACGGAGCTACTTTGTTTGCTATCGGATATTTAACATGATGTGTGCAGTGGAAGCATTTAGAATGACCTATACTACTTGTCTTTCCCACGTTATTTACTTCATGATACTATTTTCTACAACATCGATTGTAGAGACACGTTAGAATTCACGTTAGAGTAAAAAATAAAAGAAGAGAATTTGTTTTGCAAATCAATGTTCATTAATCATGTAACTTGTATATAATTTCTTATCTTCAGCAGTGAAATACATTCTGAAAATGTCCACAATCATCCTAACTCTATCTTAGAATTTTTTGAGATGATTCTTTTCCCAAAAATCACCATCTGTTTTTGCTAATTATTTTCAGGATTTCACTTTACAATTTCAATGTTTAAATATGACAACATTTTAAAGATACAGATTCTAGAATCTTGTTTAACGATACTTTATTACCATCTTGAATACTGTTCTTCCAAAGACAATAGAATAATATTGTTAGTTATGTGCCGTTAGTATGATAAGTAACATATTTCGTATTATCAATAATTCAGCTTCGCCATGCAAATCCTTAAGCTCTCTCTGATCTATTATCTCTCCTCTGTGATAAAGCGATCCTACCAAGATACGGCTAGTATCAATAAAAATCAATAAGAAAATTTTGATTGAATTTCCTCCTATATAAATAGATACTTTTAATAGTTCACAGTACAGTTTTCATTATCGTTTTCTTTATGCCCATTATTAACACTAGATTTACGGGTGTTGACACATTTATATTTCTGAAGTGGGCCAATTTAACTCATACAAGAAACTTGAAGTCTTTTGTACAGAAAATAATTCCAAATCAATTTAAATGTAAGATTTATTGTTAAAAAATTCACCAATCAATGTATTATAGATATAGTAATCAAATTTTGAGTGAGCCAAATTGACTCCGTAAATCTAGTGTTAAAAGTGCACCTACGGCAACGATATATATCACAGAGGAGAATTCATATTCAACGGTACAAATTTATTGTTTTATACCGTTCCCTTCGAATTTCATTTTGAGAAATCTTATTTCTTAAGGTAAGAAAGAAAGTACAACAGAAAGGACAAAAGCTTGGTCGGCTCTCGAGCGAGCGAGGACGCGCTGAGTCGTTCGCGCGAATGTAAACACTGGATCGGTCGATGACTGTAACGAATGGACTTTGAGTCTGCTCTCTCTGTATTTTGAAAATATAACCGAGTTTTCCTTAAATGCGAATATTAGAGAGCAATATACGATAGAAATATATTTTACTTCTATAAACCAAGTAATTATTGTAGCGTTTAACTTTCTATAGCCTGTATTTTCTTGCACAGGACTATGGAGGGTTGATGTTTTCATTAGAAGTGTAAAAGATTATTATTAAGATTATCTGCAGACTTCTGGGAAAATTAAGTGTTAATTTTGGCGTGTATTAAATTTATTTTTGGCATTTGAGTGATATTTATCTATGAGAAATTGTGTGTCTTTCATAGTGCTATTCTCTATTCAATTGATTTATGATTAATAAAAATCGGGGTTATCGTGGCATCGAGGATATCGTCCTACTTTTCAAAATAGTGGAACTAAATGTGAGTTTGAATTTACGAAACCTAATAATAGATAAAGTTCCTTGACGAATACGAAATAATGTTGTTAAGCAGTCAATTTAGATCTGCAGTAAACATTACAAATTAATTATTACCTAGATATTGCCATTTTTCAATTTTTCTTTTGACAAACACGTATAGGCCGACCTATTTGAAATACGGTTTATATGGAATTTAATTTGTTAGCTATTCAACTTGTCCTCATACAGAAAATTGCATAGTTTTTCAAATATCAAGAGATGGAATAAATGTTTTTCATCAACTTTTAATATGATTTTTATTTAATATGCGCTTGTTATTTGAGCAGTTCACCGTTGGCTGCAATTTTAATTTAGGAGATATCGTGACGAATATTGCTTCGTATGCTGCACAGCACGAAATTTATTTTCAAATCATCCTTGCCATATTATTTTAATTTGCACAATATTATAAAAAATGACGTTTTATAAATCCAATGTCTACAATACGCGTTATCTTATAGACACCATCAATTTTTTACCATCTCAATGTTAAAACCAACGTTGATTCGAGACACGAAAGAGACGCGTTTTTTCTTCACGGTCTGACAAATACAGACCTATTCCACTTGATCGACCGTTGAACTGAAATTAACGTTTCGTTTCATTCCATTTTATTTTACTGTACTTCTCGTCATGCGCGATGTTTGCATTGGAATGCGATAATACGAAGGTAAAAATTGAAAGAATTGATCATGACTTTGGGTTACTTTTTGCTTATATTTTTCCACATGGAAAATTGTATTTGGAAATATGGTACTCCGAGGAGGCAGGGTAAATGCTCGTAGATATATCGGGGTAGGAAAATTGCTGTTGCATTTCAAAAGAGTCGATAGTAATATGCCAATTTGTTGCCAAGGAATGTAATATTTACATAGATATAGAACTATGGATATATTTGCAATACGTTGGTGAAGAGATGCATGTGACAAATGGATTAAAGCGTAGTGTGTTTAATGAGAATGTGTTGTGTTCTGTAAAATACCACGATAATAAGGAATTTCAATTCTGATTTCATTCAGTGTGTAATATGCCGATAATGCTAGCGTTATGAATTTGAGCTAGCTGAATGAATTCACACATTAGCATATTCATTTCGGTGTTTATTAAACTTCTGACATGAGACTGAAATTAATTTTTGCATTTGCCGGTGGAATTTTGAAACGGAGAATGGAATTTGACTAATTCTTTTTTAAATCTGATACCAATAAATAAATGTGCGGTATTTAATTACTTGATGATGATTAACTGTAAAAATTTGAAGTTTGAAAAGTTGATGGAAAAAAGATTTAAAAATATTTTCATTGACGACGTTTGTAATTACAGTGCAGATGTAACTTAATAACATTTGAAACGAATGTTATACGTATAGAAGAAAGCACTTGTAATTTCAAATATAAAATACAACTCCTAATTTGAAAATCGCAAAATTATGATTTAACACGGTCGGAAAAATACAAAAATAAAATTCATTTCACGACACGATTTGAGTTTGACGAAAATAGTTGATAAATCCGTCTTTATCAAACCCAATTACATTTAGTCGATGAAGACACTCAATTTATACTATGCATTATACATTTTATTTTCTATCAACATAATCATTCCCAAACCAATCCATCATATAAATCAAGTACAACGTCAACTTACAAATTATCACATAAAATAAGGAAAAAAATGCTTTTATTTCTTTTATATTAAATAAATACTTTATCAGAAAAGATCATCAATTAAGTCGCTTGTAGTTTACAAGATAGATGGTAGAAAATTGATAAACAAGCAGCGTTAGAAATTTGCAAAATACTTACAAATAATTCCGAGCAAGTTATTTTGACTATTTCAATTAGATCTAGTGATAATACTGGTATCATGCACGAATGAAATAAAGAAAAATTAATTGAGTCTATGGTGGAAATCTGATACTTAATTGTCGGTTTTGTGTGTGAATCAAACACTTTATTGGAGTAGAACGTGGAGCTTTATCGCGTCGAAAGCCGAGTGTTCGGCACACATATTCACGGACTGCAGCTAAAGCTTTACCCCCGTCGTATCTCGGTGCTTTTAACGATAGTGCATGCTTGGCTTTCGGTCGTGTTTGATCAAGCAATGTACTCTTTATTAACCGACCCCCTTAGATGTATCATGCTGGAAAGTGTGCTCCAACTTGCACAAAGAGACGATTTAGAATTTGGCAATTTGCAAAAATATACCGGAGAGTTTTTCAATGCGATACATCAGGGCCGCATTCAGTGGTTCGAGCATCCCTTACTTTGAATGCTTAGCGAAAATGGTAAGAATTTTAGTTAGCTCAATGTTCAGAGGTAATTTTTGCGAAGGATTAACGATGCATTGAGACTTTGAATAAAATAAAGGAAATTTCAAACAGGAAAGAAAATTGAGAGACAATTATGGTGGCTTTCTGTATGTTCCGTAACTGGGTAATTGTACGTGGAATTGAACGTCACTGTGTTGTGTTTAGTTCTAGTTAATTAATGTTATGTTGTGTTTTGCTCTAGTTAATTAACATTGGAGTTTATTGTTGCACGGATATCTTAGACACTGAATTATATTAGTGGAATCGAAATCAATGTCGTTTTTTTACATTAAAATCTAACAAATTTTGTAACAAGTTTTTATTTTTTATGCAAGATGTAGTGACCCTTGTTATCAATAACTTTTTGCCAATTTTCAATGTCAGATCGATGAAAATCAATTGGTTTTAGAGCAACATATTTAGAGAAACAACAGTACTTTCCGGGCCTCCTTAATATTTTATAAATAATTAACAGTTGGAGCGTTGAATTTGACTAACAGCGTACTATGATTTTAATGTTTTTGTAAAGATTTTTATGAAGAACTACTGTACAAGAGATGTCGAATATTGTAATAAAAATTCACATTTTTGCAAAATTCATAAATATTACACTTGAGATGTTTCAATGGAACCAGCGCTTTAACTGTTAACAATATCTTAAATATAACAGAATTAAATTTCTGAACGTGGTGAGAGAGAAATTGGCAATTTTCCACGATGATAATTCGTAAAGAGACTGGATATCTCTCCTGACAAGGAAATATCAATAGAATTTATCGAGCACGCAGTGTTCCCCATTAAGCACTCTTTCCCGTTGTACGTTCACCATAGCTTTGACATTTTGGAATTTCTCGATTCAAATTATCCGAATGAATTCATCTTTGAGCGACAATGGCACCTGAAGGTAGATTTGAGGTATTTGTTGGTGCTCGATTTCAAACTCACGTTTAAATGTCCTTAATAGAAGTGCAATCGATTCTGAAGGACTAGGACGATTTGCTGCCAGTGCGAAAGGTCACTCGCATGACCCACATTCAATTTGTACGCGACACAATATTCGTATTAAGGAAATAAACGAAGCCCCATAAATGCCTGTTATATTACAGTGGGAGTAATGTTTCGTCGATATTTCTGTTCTTCATAACGACAGAAATAATCTTTAGAATAGGGATAAGGAATAATCCAATAGAAAAAATCTTCAAACTAAAGTAAACCTGGAATAATATTTAGTTGTCCTAAAAATAACACGTTTTTGTCGATTGATTTTTGATCCCAAGATGCAAAAACTTATATTATCCAGTTACTGAAAATTTGAAATAAAAGTGAAAGTATTGGGTATAATGTTGATAAAAAATATTTTGAGCAAAATTAGATACGATTTTTTTGTGTTATTTTAAATGACTCTGTACACACACCGCTTAAGGTAGTTCTAGCTGGATTTAGAACTAAAAGTTTTTTTTTTTCATTAGAAACGAAAAAAATTGCGTAGGAATTAATGCAGGGGCTAACTTCACAGAGGTCATTTCATTCACCTTTTAGACATTAAAAAACATCTTTCTCTACAACTATGAAGTAAAAAATTATGAAAAAATTCAATAATATTCAAAAAGCATCAAATAATACATTGCTAATTTTTTATTAGAATCCATCAACTCGTTTTTCCATTAGAAAAATAAAAAAAGATTTTACGGACTCAGCAAAAATTTTTTTCCATAAGGCCCATGTTAAATATGTTATTTTTAAACACGATTTATTCATAAACCGTGTGGACGAACTCGTTGAGATTCCGGTTATAATTATAAAATATCATGAAGAATATATTTTCAAAATTTTAAGGAAATCGATCGAAAAATGATAAGTGCCTAGAATTACCTTAAGATAAAATAGTCGAATAATATAGGTGTAATTATGTGCATGATCTAAGTGAGAAATTTTAAAAAATGAACTTGTAGGCCATTTTTTGTTACACCAATGTAAATTGTAATATTGCACAACTATTTCGTAGGAATTATAAAAAGTAGAATCACTTAACAAGGTTGATAAAATAACTTAGACCACTATCATAATTTCTGACACAGTTGCGACACTAATTGCGAAAGTAGGCTAACTATAAATCAGATCATTTTAAAAAATTAACAATATCACTTACTTGCTTAGAAATGATTAAAAAAAATGTACCGTTTGATATAGTTGATAATTTTCTCAATCCACAAAACT
Source organism: Cerceris rybyensis (assembly GCA_910591515.1). NCBI lineage: Eukaryota > Metazoa > Arthropoda > Insecta > Hymenoptera > Crabronidae > Cerceris > Cerceris rybyensis. Next base: position 18,231,782 of record OU342790.1, read on the forward strand.
CAACGCATATCTTAACACTAGATTTACGGAGCCAATTTGGCTCGTTTAAAATTTCATTACTACTTATATATGTAATATATCGGTTGGCTAAATTTTTAACAATAAATCTTTCATTTAAATTGATTTGGAACTATTTTCTTTGTAAAAAACTTCAATTTTTTTGTATGAGTCAAATTGGCTAACTTCAGAAAAGAAGGTATATCAACATCCGTAAATCTAGTGTTAAAACAAATGTTTAAGTATCTCGAAACAAAGTATGATTGACTTAAGTCACCGTCATAATTACTCTCCTAATTGTCTTGAAACCTGATTAAAGGTAAAAAATGTGAATTCAAATATTGTCTTTATCTAATTTTAATGTACAACTACTTTACTTAATATTCCCCAAATAAAAAAAAACATTAAAGAAAATTGATATGCGTCAAGACTTGAAGGATTGTATACAGTATCTGTCGCATGATAGCATAATGGAAAGCAGAAAGATTTGGCAGATTTCCAGTCTTAAAATAACGAAAAACAAGCCGCAGCATAAGTTTTGCATAATGCTAAAAGCACATTGTCCAAAGAAGCAGTGAATAGCGACGTTTCTCCAACGATCGCACGGCATTAAAAGTATGTTTAAAATTTTCAAAAAAAAAGTGCTGTTCTATTTTCACTTAAAAGCACGGATCAAGGAAGATATAACTCATGCTTTTGTTTAAAAACACAAGTACCTCCGTTAGAAAAATAGACAAGCCGTGTTAACGCACGGAATGTAGCAGTTTGTTATCCCATGCTAAAATCGGATTCCATTCCGAAGCTTCGAACATGTAAGACCTTCTGCGTAGCTTCGATTTCTTTTTACGATCGACCCTGCTTCAGCAACGTGTCGTAACATTTTCACGAAAGAATCGGACACTGACGAATTTTCGTCTGTGCATGAGACTCCTCTGATTGCGAGACTCGAAATCTTACGATATATATTCATAAAGGTAAATCGATCCTTCTTACGATAAAAATATCTTGAGGAGAATTGACAATAATTCTTGAGAACTAATTCGCAAACGTTAGAGAAGAAATTGTGCTTATTTTACGGTAATAAATTTACGAAGTAGCATTAAATATAAAACGCGTGCGAGAAACGATTAGCATGAAGGATCGGAAAAAAATGATCGAATCTACTTTACATTTGAATATTTCATTAAATACGGATTTAGTAGACGGAAATGAGGCAACGTTAACATTACACTTATGGCGTGCATCTTATAAACGCTGGAATGTTTCAGAGAATGTAAAGTATGCATTAACTATTTATATACCTTATCCTGCGTGAAGTAAATAACGAAGGTAAAATTCCCATTCGCCCTTAATTGCATTGTAAAAGCTTTTAGTAAATTCGTTTTCTCTGCTTTTGCTGAGGGCTTTTTAAAAGTGGGAGCTACCGAAGTTAACGCTATCAAAGAAGTGAAAATGATGGATTTCTACGTGTTCTTTAACGAAAAAAATTCATCGAGTTTATAAAGTAGATTCAGTAGATTGGTGCAGTAGAATATTTCATGTATATATTATGATATGTAAATTATTTAATTTATAATCTTTATTGCCCTATTCTTCTCCTTTCAACGCATTTGTTTAATATATTTAAGTGTAACAAATACAACGTTAAGTAGTGTTAAGCAATTTGTTATTTCTTTTTCATGCACATGTTATTGTTAATATTATTAATGTAACGGAATAAGATGTTTCGTAGAAAAATGACGGAATGCTCTCTGCTATTTAAACGTACTTTGGAGCAAAGCACTTTGGTTTGGTACAATCAATGAGAAAATAAAAGAAGGAAAAGTGGAACAGTTAACGGCATTGTATAAATAATTGGATGGTACGGAGTCTCCTTTTCCTTTACGTAATTATCTTAACAATCAAGCTGTGTTTCGTTAATTCTCAAAAGCTTATCGGAAATCGTTGTAGAGCGGCGTTAGACTTTTGTTTCTCGATTTCTTTCCTCTCCGAGATACGTTTGCAATGTTTGAAAGTTTATGTCGTTGACATCGTAAGATTTTTCTCTTTTTTTTCCCCCTTTATTGAAGTGATTTGTCTCTATTCGCGGGAAATTCGAAAGAAAAATTGCGTGAAAGTAGCCACAGAGGATTACAAATCGTGGCGGTATTTTTCCTTCAAATGAACTTGATCAAAAGAACGTGACAGTTGCGACAGAGTAATAACAATATTTTATTTAAGTATTTTATTTCAAAAGAATACATAGATACATTATTGTTATTCCCCTTAATTTCTCAGAAAGAGACTTTTAGATGGGGGAGAATGATAGTTTTATCATCCGTTTGTATCACACTTTTTAAAATAAACAAAACAATTGACTGCAGTGAGTTCATATTGTTTTTTTATTTGATCATTTTAACGGAAGTTTCTTGTTCTGTTTTTGTCCCATTCGAGACTTTGGAAAGTTAAATATTTTCTTTTATTTTTATGCTTTGTTTTATCATCCAACATTTTCCGAAAGCCGAAACATACAGATACGATGAAAATACTTGGAGCAAAAATGAAAAATAACATCGTCAACGTAGAGAACTTAATTAGTAATTGTTTTAAATAATATTTATTCACGTTTTGGCTCTAACTTTTTGATTTCTCTTGAGGATAACGTACAAGCATTTATGTGTTCAAGAAAGTACAGGTATTTCGGCAAAGTTTGCTTTTTTTAATGGTTCTGTTGAGTTTGCTTTGTACGAAACAATATAATATGTGAATTTATTACACGAACACACGTCTAATGACGCGAAACATTCGGCTAAATTTATTCTTCCTCTCACGTATGAATAACCTACGGCTAATCGTGTGCAAGATTTTATTGCCAAAATATGCCAGTGCAGGAAGGAAATTCTATATTTAACTCTGAACTCAAGGAGTGCAAGATATTTAAAAAAATGTACAATTGCGATAAGTATCCGAAAATTAAAATGTGGCTTTATGTTCAAGAAATGGAAATAGTATATGTTCCCTTTTAATATTATAATTCCTGTACAAAAATATATTATTCTAAATTCTCTCAACTGATAAGACAACAATATTTAATAAATTATATGTTAGTAAAATATTGTTTTGTCTTGGACCATTCATTTATCTATATTTTTAAGTATAAGCGAAACATTGTAAAAGATCAATAAAAATCAAAGCTGATGAAAGAAACAGCAGAATGAAACTTGGAAAGATTTCTTTTTCACAGAACAAAACGACGAACTTCGTTTCCCGTTATACTTTCTTGAAAATTGTTCAATTTGATCTCCCGGGAGGTGTTTTTTCATCAAAAAAGTCTTCTTGTTCCTTTTTTCTAGAATTATTACTTCATAGTAGCTCCTCGAATTTTACTGTTCTCTGATAAGGTTCTCCTTTATCGTTCTTGTGTTATCAACGACGCGTAGTGCGTGCATTATTACAATCTCCACAATATGTTACAGCTTTCAAAGATAATAATCTAAGAAAAGAATTAATTTACCATACAAAATATAAGTTCGCTCGTAATTCAAGGCTAATTAATGAAGAAATGACTGATAAGTACGTAAAAAGTGAGGTGAATTCGATAAAAAAATTAAAAAATCTATCTGACAGCGTTTATTAACTTTATTTTCATGATAATGACATAACAATACTGAAGCTATCAGATTGACTTTACATTCTTAATAATTAAATAACTATACTGAATGATAAAGTGGTTCTATACTTTCCAATGTCAGATAAATTTTTGACTAATAGAATTATAATTAAAATGATAATATTATAGACTATTTGTAATCGAACGAGATAGTATATGCGCAACAAATGAGTTTGATAGGAGAACTGATCCATCATTAACGAACTCGTCATTAATATTGTTTCACGAACGTTCGTAATACAATAGATGAGCATTTATCAAGGGATTACAAGGTAATTAGCGACGCTCTATGTCAAACTCAGTAACGAGGAGAAGATTAACGTGAGGAGACGAAGAGCTCTTAGAAGATGGATTTTCTAGCGTCACTTGAAAAGTGGTCCTTAGGCCTATCTTCTTCTTGGCGATCTTTCACGAGGTTGAAGCAACAGTTTTCAATTGCCTTTGTTTTTCTGCTCTTCCCTCTTTCCCTTTTTTACCATCATCCAACTTCTATTCCCCTTTTTTCTTTGCCCTTTCATTATCATCCCATTTTGTATTCTTCCTCTTATGATCTTTTGTTTCCTTGCCATACATCAGATTTATCATATTTCACATTATTTTACCATCTTTCAGCTTTGCACTTTTGCCTTAACGATCTTTTACTTTTATAGCACATTTCTGTTCTTTTTCTTTTCTTTCTTACCATCTTCCAACTCTGAACTTTTTCTCTTCTGATCTTTTTCTATCTCCTTCTCTCTTTCACTGTTTCCACTTTATTTCATTTTCTATCTCAGATTCCATCTTTCTCTTTCTCCCTCACTCGTACAGTTCTCATCGTCTGTACGTGATAACAGCACAAAACTTTCTTCTTCCTTCCACCTTGTCACTCTTTGTTGCCTTGTCACATCCACGTTTGTTAGTTTACAGGAAGACTTGCGCGAATGTGCCTTCCTTGCCAGGAGACAAGTTGAATCAATGAGATCCAACCTAGGATACTGTCGCTTGTTGCGCCTTAAACCTAATTTCTAACAGGCGCAAGTGATTTCATGTTAATTGTTCTCACCAATTTGTCGACGTTTCTCAAAGTAACTTCTTGTTCGAACAGAGAATTTATTCGATTATCACGTTAACTAACTTGATGAAAATTTACCTTTACGAAACGATGTAATGAAATTGGTAAAATAATTTTAACACTAGAACTACTAATGTAAAATTTAGTCTTTGTCACTATATTAACACTAGAACTACCAAACCAGTCAAACTGACTGGTACACAATTTTTTTTAAAAAATTCTCCAAGTTTATATAAGAGTTATAGAATAAATATTCTATGTCTATATCAATAAACCTAAATCACCCAATCGATCAAATCTTCCGCCGCTCGATCCCCCCTTTTTCAAAGTACTTATTTAATTTATTAAAATATGTTAGATTTGAGGCCGGTAGTTCTAGTGTTAAATAAGTATTTTGGAAAAAGGGATCAAGAGATGGAAAATGTGATCGATTCTGTTATCTGTATTTTATAAGATCAACGTAGAATATCTGGTCTATGGCTTTTCTGTGAATTTGAAGAATTTTTGGAAAAATTGAGCACGAGTCGTTTTGACCTGCTTGGTAGATAGATCTAGTGTCAACATGTACGTAGAATGCCACTCATATTTCGCTTGTTTTGCCATTTCAACTGAAGTAATACTTTTTCTATCAAAATTCTGTTTTTGTAAAACAGAAACTCTAAAAACGCTAATAGACACTTATTCGCAAGGATTTCTAGTTTTAGATATCAGTATTTTAATATTGAATGTGTTAGAAAATTTGTAAATATTATGATTGCAAAGTTATGTGAAATACCAATGAATTCAATAGCGCCAGTCATCGGTGACCCCCATGACAGTCAATGTGTTAATAAATTCCTATCTATACTATAAATTTCTATCTATGGCAATTTTTCAAACGTCTTAGAAACTAAAATATAAGTACTTGCAATCAATTTATTTCAATTCTCGGGTTTTGCATAAAACTTCAAAGTTTTTCTACGATATTTAATCACTACAAAGTTTCGTTAATTATAAAAAATAATTGTCACTGTCACAACACTGTTGGTACAGTACTTTTTTCCCTGGCAATTCAACACTTACCGTCTATGAACTGTTATTGTATTACCACACACAACTCGTCGAGTAATAATCAATTTTAGTTCATCATTCACGAGGAACGAGAGTTTGGCATTGTGCCGCATTTCCGTAAAATAAATTCACACGGTTGCATCTACTGCAATTATACGCCTACCTTTTCAAGCTTGATTACAATTTGATGAATGTATCACGATTGAAAACCTCATTTATTCGTAGAACTGTTTCTCCCTTTTTTTACAAACGCATAAATTAAAACTACAATTACAAACATTAACTCGGCTATTTAAATAAATTAAAGAAGTATTTTGGAGAAAGAAGAATCAATGGGGATCAACACATGTATATTTTATAAGATAGACATAATATATTTTTTATTTGATTTCTTTATTGAATTTCTATAAGTCATTAGAAACTCGTCCTTTTTACTGCAATAATAGATCTAGCGTTAACACTTTGAACGCCACCGGTATTTCGTTAGATTCATCATTTTTACTGAAGTGGAACTTTTTCTATTAAATTCGTATTTTTGCAAAGCAGAAACTTTAAAGATACAGATAGACAGATAATCGGCAGACCTTTATCTTTTTAATGTCGATATTTAAATATTTAATATATCCGAGAATTCATAAATATTACAATTTCAAAGTTACATGGAAATTTAATGAATTCAATAGCGTCGGTCACTGGTGACATCCATGACAGCCAAAGTATTAATTGGCCCTGCTTTTTTTTTAAAATACTTGTAACAACCAGTAATGAGAATAATCTTCCGTATTGTAATATATTGATCGAATATTGTTCGAGGAAGTATAACGCGCATGCTTTTTTTTCAATGTGCCTCTTTCATTTCTCGTCGACCTCGTCTTTCCTTCGTTATTTGCTTACCAGCAAAACGTTACGATTTGGCGGTTTGCCTTGCTTACCGAGAATCAACTCAAAGACACGCAGAAATAGCGTTGTTCCTTGTATATTACATTTAAAGTGCGTTAAGCAGCTGCATTTTATTATGCAAACAATTCTTTTAAGTGCAAAGCATGAAAGTCATACGTTTCATACAATTTTTACCTTTTATATCCTTTGAAAGCTATTGCACAGATCGGTAAAGATTTCTTTTTAATTAAAACTTTAGTAGAAACGAAGAAGCCGAATTTGTAGAAGTACTTTATACCGTCGGCATGAATACAGTTCAATGATAACGTGTTGCAGTGAATTGTTTAACTTTACTGGTTTTGGAATTCCAAAGTATTTTGTTTATTTTTCACGAGGCGAGTTTAACTCGATATTTTAAGGCGAGGGTTTAATAAAATCGCGCTTTTGAAAGCTATGATTACTACAAAGACCAAGGCTCGTGCTTCAAGCCGTAAAGTAGAGTATAGGGCTCGAATTTTCATCACCTTTGTGAAACATTTTTTACGTGAAACTTGTATCGCAACGTCGATATTTCATAACCCACATAAAGGTGAAACAACCACAGAAATTAACGTCAAAAACACCAAAAACTAATCGTTACCTTACTACAATAAGCTTTTTAGTGTCACGCACGCATATAGAAGGTAAAAAAAATTGCTCGTACCTTATCGACAAACGCATACACAATTATAAATTATTGTTTGCATAAGTAAATTTCAATGATTAGACTTCAATATTTCAACTATTGGCGATTTTTTTTATTATATTTAGCCCTTTAGGGACGGAGACTTCTTGAATTTTAAGAATTGATTGACTATTTTGCGATCAAAAGCCGCCTTCGTTTAGAAAGTCAGGGGTTTGCAGTAGAAAAATTATAAATTATTGTTTGCATAACTAAATTTCAGTGATTAGACTTCAATATTTCAACTATTGGCGATTTTTTAAATTATATTTAGCACTTTAGGGACGGAGACTTCTTGAATTTTAAGTATTGATTGACTATTTTGCGATCAAAAGCCGCCTTCGTTTAGAAAGTCAGGGGTTTGCAGTAGAAAAATTATAAATTATTGTTTGCATAACTAAATTTCAATGATTAGACTTCAATATTTCAACTATTGGCGATTTTTTTTTATTATATTTAGCACTTTAGGGATGGAGACTTCTGGAATTTTAAGAATTGATTGACTATTTTGCGATCAAATGCCGCCTTCGTTTAGAAAGTCAGGGGTTAATAGTAGAAAAATTATAAGTTATTGTTTGCACAACTAAATTTCAACAATTATATTTAGATATTTTAATTACAGTTTTTCTACTGTAATTCTCTGGCTTTCTTAACAAAGGCGGCTGTTGATCGCAAAATAGTCAATCACTTCTTAATACTCAACAAGTTTTTGTTCGTAAAATGTTAAATATAAAAGAAAGTCGCCAATATTCAACTAATACTCCAAGTTTTACACCTTAATCGTTTAACGTATTAATTCTTTCAATCGATTGCTCCTTTGCGAACTGAGGTTTTACGTGAGAAAGAACATACATGTGAAGTCAGCCTGATCAATGCGACTGTACAACCATTTGCTGTGACTATTATCAATTCCAGTCTATAATAGGCAGGCATACACACTTACATCCAACAATTGCAGTATTTTCACCGAGGAAAAAAAAACGCCTTGAGGGTTTGTTCGCGGGAAATTTTAATCGAGGTCCTTTCTCACGAGGTGGCTCGAAGTTTTGAATAAACTTGCGTCCCTCTTTGTGTATTTTGCCGTTGAGTGTTTTTGTCTCGGGTGTTTGTTCACACGGAGACAGAATTTGCAGGTGCATCTTGCATTCGAGTAATTCGAATTCCGTTCAATTTAAAAATAGCCGTCCATCATATTTTGCATCGCTCTGTTTATGCTATTAAATTTGAATATGCTGTCATTGCTAATTTTACTGTAATGGCTAATATTTTTTATGCATTTAATTCCATCTGCAAACAATTTTACGCGTTGTAAGTGAATTTTAATATACAGTTATCGCTGCTTTTCCTGCCAAGGACTGACATTTGGATGTATTTAATTGCACCTAAAATCATGTTATGCGTTGCTGCAGTTAAATTTTATTATACGTTTTATTGAGCGTAAATATTATTGTAAGTTTATTGTACGCTCATCGCTGGTTTTACTGGAACGTTTGATATCTTTGTGCGTTTAATTTCATCTCCAATGTTGTGCGTTATTGTTGGAAAATAGCTGATGTAAAGCTCTTTCGAAAATAGTCGTGTTTTCTTTTGTAAAATAGATGGAGAGATATTTCACTCGCTTATCCATTTACAATATAATATTCAGTTATCTTTATATTGATCACTATGTATCAAATAGTTTGATGCATTTAGATTATATCATTATTGACAAGAAATAAATGTAGTTGTTTTTTAAATCAGTGACATCTAATATTGTAAAGCTTGTATATGCACCTGTAATGATGACAAAAGGTGTAAGTAACTTCTACATTTTTAATTTTTGCCATTTCTACAGAGCAGTTTCATTATACATCATCTACATTAGTGCAATACAAAGTGGACGGCAAGTTTAATTTTTCAAATCGTTGACAGTCCACTTTTATAATCAACGGCACGTATAAGAGAAAACTAGAAACATTTAATTATGGTGGTATATAAATTCACACGCGGTCGGTGTCTTTGTTTGCAATGTAAGAAGTTGTCGAGTTTAAGAGTGTGCTTTTATTCTGAAAGGTGCACTTAAATCGATAGTAGTGTAAGGCTATTCGTTCCATTATAAACCGTGTAAAAACACTTGCGCCCAAGTGCAAATAATTAGTGGTTTAAGTATCGCACGTTGGTGTACCATTTCTTAATTTTCACGTCAACGTTAACGACGTTGCACGAACGTTGCTTTCTCGTTTCCTTCGCTCGCATCGTTTTCATTCATCCTTATAATTTTAAACTTTAATAAGTCACGTATTTTTCGACGAGATACGAGATCTTAGATTTTTAACATCAGTCTTGTTTCTATCAGCGGCTATATTCACGTAATTTCCATAATTCCAAGGTACAACGTAGATGGAATCTATTTCTTATGTAAACTATTAATACTTTAACGGCTGTTATTTCGAGATGAGCGAAAAGTCACGTAAAAATAATCTCGATTGTGCTTTTCCAGTCACACATTGTCGCAAAATGTCATACTAAAATTTACGAATCCCTTGTAATCGTTGCTTATCCTTGAGCGCATCGAAGAATGGCTTCGTTTCCTGTTACAAAGCCGATTTTACGTTCAAACGATACAGATAATCTCTGTCGCCTAGCCTCGGGTTAATCGTTAATTAAATTAGCATGTCGCCGTACATTCTTTTTTGGCAGAACAGAATGAAAACGTTTTGAAACCTTTTTCGTGGATTTAACAAACGTACGATTAATTAATAAGAAGACCGCCACAGGATGTGTGCTCCAAATATGTCGTTAATATTAGGGGTACCGAAAAGTAATCAAAAGTTCTTTTTTCCGGCGAAAAACAATTTATTTATTAAAGAAATCGTAAATACTAATTAACAAAATTATTTCCATAATTTTCTAACACTTTTTGCCAGCGTAAAGGTACTTGTTCGATCCCCTTTTTAAAAAATTCCTTCGACTTTTTGTTGATAAACGTTTCCAATTACATTTTCACTTCTCCAATTTTGATTACTTTTCGGTACCCCTAATATTTTATTAGGTTAAATGCTCGATGTATTTTAATAATTTTATTTCTACCGAAGAGAAATTTTTCTATTTGAATCGCATGCTTATAGAGCAAAAACGTTAAAGATAAAATAATTATATATTCAGCAATATGTCACTTCTTTAATAACACTGTTTAAAAATAATTTAACACTAGATCTACGGCAGTCGTCAACTTGACGGTTTGAATTTTTTTTAAATTTTTTGTCAAAACGACAAAGAAGCAGTACAGTAAATATTTTACATGTATCTTATAATATACAAATTACTCAACTGATGGTATTTTTTACCATTTGATTCATCTTTTTTCAAAGTAATTATTTAATATATTTAAATATACCAGATTTATCGGCCGTAGATCTAGTGTTAAATGTTATAACAAATTGAATTCAATAGCCTCGGTGATCTTCATGACACTGAATTTGTTAAACATATTATTACGAAAGTGCTGCTAACAACAATTCCATTTTTAATATTTCACTACCCCCAAGTAGGCTTTATTGATCGAAATCGCACAGTAGAAGCTTTCAACCCTGTTTAAAAATTATTTAGTAATCACTAGACTGCGGATGTTTATGCAAATTTCGAGTTTCAAAAATGCAGGTGAGACAGGAAAAGCTATCTAGGGATTTATTGCACTTAATAAATATTACAACAAATACCATACTTTGGATATTTTAGATATACTTTTATATGATGTTCTTTTTGTATATTTTAGTCGTATTTAATTTGTCATAAATGCATAAAAATCCGCAGTCTAGTAATCACGGATGAAATTTATATAGCTGTAATAATTAAATACAGGAACATCAAGTTTCATTTCATTTCGAAAACGTTACAAGTTGGATGAGCAAAATTTTTAAACATTAAGCGCATTCGATGGCCAGTAGAAAGGGTCGTTTGTCGCAGAACAAGTCTGCTTTAAAGTTTAATTAAATTAATGGGATAACCGGGAACTACAACATGAGGAATAAACGGTAGAGGTACAACGTGCTTAAATCTATTCGAAGTACGAAGATCCTTTCAACGATACTGTAATACTTCGTATCGCAATGTGCAAATCCTTATACATAGGAAACGTTCGCCAAATAGCGACGTTTCAGAGACAGGTCTTTCACGAATTTGTTTAATCATTGAATTTCGTCAACGACCGAGAATTAACTATGTTCACGTAAACTTGAAATTATATTAATCCCAATTACAATGAAATTATATTTGTTTTGATCTCGACTTGCTGAATAAAAATCGTTTAAAAAAAATGCATTAATTCAAATTTTCCGTGGTACTCTTGTGCCACCAAGTGGTATTCGACCTCAAAGTTTTATATCTGGATGGTGAAAAATAATTGGTGAATGATATAAACAAATAAGGGAATTATTCACATGTCCGTTAACGTTCTAATTGTATAATCACGTTCTCAACGTAGTCGTTTCGTTCCTACTTAATTTATCGCTTTAATCAGCGTGCGGGAAGTTTACTTAAAAAACATAGGATAAAAAGTAGTCACACGTTGTTCAACAAATCGTTAAGGTACGACAATGAAATACACGTTTGGATGTAATTGCAGGTATACCTACGCAGCCGTGTTGAATTATGCAAATATTTTATATTGAATTGCATCGAAATTTGCGCTGAAACTCATGTACTCGTAATCGACATTCACCCTTGTAAATTATTCTAGTATAATTATATAATTGTTGACTGTTATACTACGTTTACATAATTTTTTCATCGGCTATTTATACTTCAATCGGGTATATTATATTTGATAATACACTTAAAATAATTATATAATTTTCGAGCTATCCCAACTCATTGAAACGCTCAACAAACTTTGTAATAAATAAAATAAATTAGTAAAAATTTCGTCCAGCAGGTATAATTGTATCGAAATCTTTCGATACATTTGAAAATGGGTGACAGTGAGTTAACGTAGCAGGAATCAGATACCGGCAAATATAATAGAAAGCAATAGAAGCATCAATTTACCGGAGAGATTCCATCGACCATCCCCTGAATTTTCCGGTCGAACGAACCTCGAGGTTCGACTCAAACCTCTCTTTTTTTTTTCCTGAAACGGACGACAAATCTCGTTTTCCCGTCCCTTCCACGTCTCTTTTGTAAGCAATTTTCCCGGATGACGGTGACGATTTGATAATTCTTCGACGACCTCTCGTTCGCGCGTTATCCACAGTTTCCACCAGTTTCAACCCTCGAAATCCTTTTCCCGCCCCTATTGTCGTTTCCCCGTCAAATCGGTTTATTGTCCGAGGAAAGGTTATATTTGGATTTATCGATTCCTTTCCTGAATGGAATTTAATATTCTTCATATGAAATTACTCTTTGTATAATATTATATTCCATTTCTAAGAACACAGATAATCATTAAATCTTACAAGGAGAACGCAAGGTCTTCGGGTCACCAATTTTATTGAAATTTTATATACTTGTAAAGTAAGTCGTTCTGATTAAGGATATACCCTATTATAGGGGCAGACGGACAATAGTTTTTAAGATACTTATAATTAAAGTTCAATTTTTGGTATAACAATACAATAGTTAAATAAAGTTTCAGATACAAACTAGATATTTAAAAACTGTTAAGAAAATAATCAGGAGATGTAAAATAAATATATAAAAAATGTTAAGAAAATATTCAGGAGATATAAAATAAATATTTAAAAAATATTCAGAAAATATTCAGAGAATATTCAGGGGATATCAAATAAATATACATAGAATATTCAGGGAATATTCAGGGGAAATCAAATAGAATATTCAGAGAATATTCAGGGGATATCAAATAAATATTCATAGAATATTCAGAGAATATTCAGGGGATATAAACTAAATATTCATAGAATATTCAGGAGATATAAAATAAATATTCATAGAATATTCAGGGAATATTCAGGGGATATTCTGGGGATATCAAATAAATATTCATCGAATATTCAGAGAATATTCAGGGGATATGAAATAAATATTCATAGAATATTCAGGGAATATTCAGGGGATATTCTGGGGATATCAAATAAATATTCATAGAATATTCAGAGAATATTCAGGGGATATGAAATAAATATTGATAGAATATTCAGAGAATATTCAGGGGATATCAAATAAATATTCATAGAATATTCAGGGATATTCAGGGGATATCAAATAAATCTTCATAGAATATTCAGGGAATATTCAGGGGATATCAAATAAATATTCATAGAATATTCAGAGAATATTCAGGGGATATCAAATAAATATTCATAGAATATTCAGGGATATTCAGGGGATATCAAATAAATCTTCAGAGAATATTCAGGGAATATTCAGGGGATATCAAATAAATATTCAGAGAATATTCAGGAGATATAAAATAAATATTCAGAAAATATTCAGGAGATATAAAATAGATATTTAAAAAATGTTAGGAAAATATGCAGGAGATGTAAAATAGATGTTTAACAAATTTTTTAATTTTTCATGGAAGGACACGAACCCCAGTTTTTTCCGCCTAAACACTGCACGTTGTCACTGTGCCATAACAGCTCTTAAAGTTGCGTCTTATTGTTAGAGGACTTTATAAGAATGCCACTGAAAATTTAATTACAAATATCTTAAAAACTATTGATCGTCTGCCCTTATAATAGGGTATATTCTTAATCAGAAGGACTTACTCTACAAGTATGTAAAATTTCAATAAAATGGGTGACCCGAAGGCCTTGCGTTCTCTTTGTTAGAAATGTCATCATTCATGAAAATATTGCAGCGGCGCTTCGTAATTAAACAACTCAGATATATTACAAAATAATGCCTCTATTTTATCGGATCCAAATTTCTTGCTTAAAGTCAACTCTATTCTCTATATTAAATCAATATATAAACATTTGCAATTCGTTGTTATAATTCTCATAATCGATATCAAATATAGGGAAGACAATTTCGTTACGCTAATTCATAACAATATTATAAATTATTATTCCATTCAAGAGAGTGAACATTTCCTATGCAACAATTGATTTCATAATGTAGAATATATAAATTATTTAAAACAAATGTGTCTCATTCCGTGTCGTCGAAAGATATAAATCTACTCAATGAGATTTTACGGTTGAACGAATGGAATTGATCGTCCGTCGTCTTGTCTTCTTAATAAAACGATATTGATGATATGAGAGAGTCTCCTCACGATGTTAAATTGCTGGATATTTTTCGATTGTTGTATATATATCGTGCCCGATCAGTTTCTGAGAAGAATTTACGTTCCGTGTGAAAGATATCATTGAAAATGATTACAAAACTCAACTGTAAGGTTATTAAGCTTCTTCTCTTTTCTCACGATTCGTCAATCAACTCGAAATTGCACTCGTTATGGATTTTACGACTGGAATTTCTTCGTAATCGAAGAATTTATTTCTTTTAAACCTATCGTATTTCACCTTTAGAGTACAATTTCACAGTTGGACAATTTAGCGAGATTGACACGTAACTGTTAACAAGATTTTCCGATCGAACGTGTAACATTTCAATATATCTTTTCTAACTTTTTTTCTCTCTCGCGTTTTCTACAATTACACCGATTGAACTTCTCGTCCGATCGAATCGATCGCTTTCACAAAATTACTGCTACCGAATAGCAGTAACGGGAGTACAGTTCGCGGAAAGCTAATGTTCGATAAAGAAATTGGCGATGATTACGGTTTTTTAAATTCTCCCAGAAAAGAATGTTTCCCAGGTCGGAAAAATGTAGAAATACACGCTAACTGTGTCAGATTTAATATTCCGCTCGGTGTTTCAATTTCCACAAAAAGATTCTTCAATTCTCGGAAGGAAAAAAAAATTCTTTCGCCAGAAAAAGCTTTGAGCACACCCTCGACCAGAATTATACATGTTACACCGTGTGAACAGCTTAAAAGCGCAGAAAAATTCACCTACGTCGATAAATCAATACAGTGTCTCTCCATGGAAAAAAAAAGAAAAGAACGATAAAAGTTGCAAAAAAGACGTGAAGCTTACAAAAATAATATTAATAGCAAGCGTTATTCAATGATCTACCATATAGTAATAGGTTTGCCCCTACACCAAATTGATTAGACAGTGAAATCCCATATAACACTATACTTTTACAATTTGACACGAAATTCAACCTACGCTCTATATAATGCCTAAAAATCATTAAGTCAAATTCAAAGTAAAATTGCAACACCGTTCACTTTCTACTTTCGAGTTAAGGAAAATTTCATAGACAACTATAAAAATAAAACAACGCAGAATCTCCCTCCCCCGTTTTGCAAAATTCTACTCTATAAACATCTATAATAATGAAGAATAAAAACAAATGCAAAATCCAAGGATATCAAGGGAATAGAATTGGTCATAAAACCCAGCCTGGAAGAAACGCAACTAAAATTCACTGCGGGCATATAAACTGGTATCCTTCATGAGCGATTGGTTGCTCCGTGCGATTTATCGAAATACCACCCTCGATCTCCTCCGTCCATCCTCGACCACCCCCGGTCACCCACGGTCACCCCCAGAAGAGCCACCGTGGCGTTCCGTATGACGATTAAGGTCATCGTGGGCGACTCAGCCGTTAATTTCCTCCTTCTTTCCCGACTAAACGAAGCGTCGTGGCGCCTTTTGCCCTGCACCAACACGCACGTATTCGATCTATGTGTTTGCAGCCTTTGTTGCACCCTGCTGCACTGTCCGTACTTTGCGTTTGCGTTTGAGTTCCGCAAAAAGAGGGATGGGGTTGGTTTATTGATCGCCGAGGAAGAAAACGATTCTGCGTCTCGCGCATTGTGATCGCAAAACCAGGGAGTATCCGATAACTGTTAAGCGAGGGGATCAAGTCGATTGCAAGTTGTATCGAGACCTTGCATAATAGGTTTCTAGTGTTTATAAGTACTTGGGAAGTTTATGAGAATACTTAGAGATTGATAGATTTTATGGGGTTGAGATGTGGATGGAGAAGCATCGTGGATTTGAAACTTTTGTATAGATTATTTCAAAGGTTTTCAAATTGACTTCAAGTGGAATAGGTTTCTTTTTATTGATTTTAAAATTTGGGTCAATATTGGGTGGCTGTTTGAACGTATTCGACGTTCGGATATGGAGAAATGAGTAATCAACGGCAGAGATGAATCCAAGGATATTTAAAGTATTGGAAGGATTGGAATAAATTACAATTATTTAGAATTGTAATTTAATAAATTAATTTGTAATATTATTAATGTGATGATGATTATGGAGAACGTTTCCTAGTGTTAGCACTTCGCTATTTCTTTTCTTAGTAACGATAGATGATCTGTGTGAAAACGGAAAAGGTTGTACGTTGATAAGGTGAAAATGAGGATGGCTTAATAAGGAAAGGTGAATTAAGGTATGACATTGGATGAAGTAGATTAATCTAACATCTTTTAAGCCATCATTTTTTACTCGATGCATCGAATGAAAATTGACTGGAATGAACGTTTACGTTACGTCGAGGAGGAAATGAGAGTATGAAAAAAAATATTGACGTTGATTTATGATGTCTGGAAGGATAAGTAAATATTAGTTTCCTTGAGACACTTCAAACCCTATATTGTGTGTAATTTGAAGAATCTCAAATATGTAGGGATTTATTAATTTTTTTTAACAAGAAAATGTAATACAAGGAAGAATCTATTGGGTTGTCGGAAAAGTCATGACGCATATTTTGTATGTATTTCAAAGTCATTTAATTATATAGTGAACAAAGATCAATCAATGATATATTGTCCGTCTTGTTCGGCAACCTTTTGCCATCTTTCAGGTAGTTTCATAAGTCGTCGTTCATAGAAGTACCTATCTTTATAAGCGAAAAACTGAACAAGGTGCTGATTTACCGCCTCATTAGAATTAAAAGATACACCACGCCAGGAGTTTTGTAGAACACGAAACAAATGGAAGTCTGATGGTGCAAGGTCGGGAGAGTATTCTGGATGTGACAGTACATCCCATCCAAACTCCACCAATTTTTTACGTGTGATTAAACTTGTATGTGGCCTCACGTTGTCGTGATGAAACTCCACTCCTTTACGATTAACAAGCTCTGGACGTTTTTGGATGATCGATTCGTTCAAATTGTCCAATTGCCAACAGTACACAGTCAAATTAATAGTTTGGTTCCTTAGTAGCAGCTCGAAAAATACGACACCTTTAAAATCCCACCACACTGAGAGCAATGCTTTTCTCTGATGCATGTCTGCTTTCGATGTCGTTCAAAGCGGACTACCATGTCGGGACCAAGACCATTTTCGGGCCACATTTTGTGAACCATCGTTGGCTCTGACGTTCCTGTAGAGCATCATCATCGTAAACTTTACGCAATTTTTCACAAGCTTGACACGCGTTTTTCCCTTTACGGAAGTAAAACTGCAAAATATAGCGAAAATGCGCACTTTGGTCTTCCATCTTACTCTTACTGCAAAATCTCTAAAAATCAACGATATAACTCAATTGTTTTTTTAAAATGGCGCTGAAACCGCCAGCTGTTAAATGATATAGCGATAATATAGATGTGAATGACTCTAGTGCATTAAAAAATGATCGACCGCCACCTGTTCGCAAAATGCGTCACGACTTTTCCGACAACCCAATATATATTTTTTCCGGCAGAAATCGAGAATACTTTTATTTCGCGTCAATAGAACTGTCGACGACCAATTCGGTACATTTACAGGTATGAGATAAATATCTTCAATAAAAAGGAACTATCGAATGAAAGGAATTGAACGATGCAATAATTCGTACTTCATCCAATAAATCTGGAAAATCAAAGGAATCCTGTTGTCATAAATTTTCTGGAATTTTTAAAAAAATTCAAAATCCAATCACTTTGATCACCGTGACAAATCGAATATTTAAAAAAAAAAAACAAAGTTTCAAAACTTGTTGCGAGTATTTCATTACGACTAGGAATTTCCATTTTACAACCAAGGTATACCTGCAAACATATCGAATTATATTTGTCGAGGTATACAGTTTCTGCGCATTACTTTTCAAGACTCTCGGCAGATAATTGGAGTGATGTAAAAGTGACAGTTTTTCATCATTCATGAGGGGTGGAATAAACTCGAGATCTGCGAAAGACAGGATAATGCTGGAAACAGTTTCGTATAATTTCCATGCGAAATACTTTTGAATATTTCATTCGACCACAGAGAAAACTAATAGCTGCAATAATTTTTGTTAAAATATTTTTAGTTCATTCAACTTTGACATAATCGATGAAAAACACATAGAAAGAAGTTCAGAAAAAAATGATAGTGAAAAAGAGACTTTAAAGTATAGTATTCTTTGCATATTTTGAAGTAAAATTAAACTTCTGCTGGTTCTCGTGATAAAAAAATCTTTCTCAAATATACATTTCATTTTCCCTCCGGTATTTTTGTGTACATTTGCAACCACGTTACGTTCCCTCGAGTTTACAAGTTCTTAAAAATTCGAGTTTACATAAGCAAGCAATTTTTCACAGACAGAACGAAAGATCTATCACGATGAATTGTTTCGCTAACAGAAACATTATTCCATTGGCAATCAGTGTTACGAAACTATGGAAAATTTATAGTACCAGTCAACGAAATTAGACCGAAATCGATTAAACAGTTAATTATTTAGGAATATTGGTTTTCGAGTATCGTTAAGTCCGTCGTAGCTATAGAGAAAGGGTAGTTGAAATTAATTTGTAATTTCGTGTGTATTGTAAGAGAAATTCGATTATTAGGAAAATGTAATTGGACTGACGTTATTATAATTAATTCAATTACATATCAACATCCAATTAAAATCGGGGAGCACGATAATGTAATTAATCCATCTACACAAAGCATTCGTATGCAGCATTTTAATCTCATCGTTATAAAATTATGCAAATAGAGAAAATCGATAGTGATTGAATTGTAAATTATAATCCTTTTTGTACGTTACACTTTGTTTACCATAATATAATATATTCTTTTACAAAAGTGACAAAATTATAAACCGTCGAACTTTGTAGTTTACGCGTAACATTAATTTCCGGTCTAATAAGCAGCAACAACCTCTTACCGTCCCCCGATTAAACGATATTATTTATAGCGTCGAAAAATAGTTAAATCGATCATTAGAGTAATACTCCAGGACCAAAATGACGTTGAGGAAAGTAGGAAAAAGGCGGAGTAACGTTTAAATGTCACGGGGTTGCTGTGCGCGTTCCACTTGTGGTGTAAATTTGGAACATCACGCCGATATGATCTCCGGAGATAGGGCACTGATGTCGCTGATCGAAGAGAATGAGCTATCGTTGTTTACCATAGACAACAATGCCCGAGAGCGATAGAAATCTTATCTGGAAGTGGTCTGTCTCTGGTCTCCGATAGGGTAAGCCTACTTCTTTGTATCGAAGGCACGACCTACATTCGGGGATGTCGATGGTAAATATAAAATCACAACACACAACTCCAATTTCGAGATTTGCAGAAGGTGTTGCGATTTGGGAAAGAAATATCGAAGGAACTTCGTGATCGAGAAATAAAGTATAGACTTTTGGATAAGAAAATAAGATGAAGTTTCGCGTGGAATATTTCTGTTGGATGGTAGGATTAGATTTATAAAATATGGAGGTGGTTTGATTGAAAAGGAGGTAGTTTATGATTGAGTATATGTCAAAATTATGAAAGAGCTTTTAACTATTAGGTTGTTCGGAAAGTAATTTCGTTTGTTCTCAACGGAGGACATAATTATATTTTGTCACAGCCAAATTCATACTTAATTCGCATTGCCATTATATATTTTTACAGTTGATATAACAACACTTGTTTGTGAACAAATTTGTTTGATTCTATACAATAGTTTTTGTTTGGTGCCCTATTAAAGATGGAAAGTCGAAAGCAGCATTTTTGGCATATTTTACTTTTTTACTATCGAAAAGATAAAAATACTGTTCAAGCGAGAAAAAAATTATTCAATGTGTATAGAGAAGACGCATTAACAGAACGCCAGTGCCAAAACTGGTTTGCAAAATTTTTTAAACGGCGAAACCTTTACTTTGAATTAGGACGTCAAAAATGGCTTGAATCAGTTTTTTGCTAGTAGAGACCAAAACTTTTATGAGCGTGGAATCATGCTACTGCCAGAAAGATAACAAAGGATATTGAAACAAAATGGACAATATATAATTTAATAAAATATTTATGGGCTACAAGAAAATCGTCTTTCATTTTCACCGAGAAAAACGAAATTACTTTCCGAACAACCCAATATTTTGAAATTATTTTTGATAGCAACTGAAAGTATGTATTTTGAAATTCATGAGATAGTATCATGAACAATTATTTTTATACGAAATCAGGAGTTAGTAAGTTTAGTAAAAAGGTTCTAAAATTGATAAGAGTATTGTGATTTTATTATTTTGCGAGACTTTGTGCTCTTGGATAAAGATACTGTGATAGTTTATGGTTCGCAGTGGTTATTGTGTGCTTTGAAATGTCTGCGGAAATTAATGTCAGGTACGATGTTATACTTGATAATTTACTTTATTTATTTTTTATCGATGAAGTTGATAGGATATTCTGGAAACCATCAAAGGAGTAACAAAGCTATTCCTCGCTATCTAGCAGAATATTATTATTTAATTCCTATCACATCAAAAGAAAGATACTAACGATAAGTTCATAATTAAGAAAATTGTAAGAAGTTATTCCGTTTCATCAAAGATTATTATACACTAAAATTATAATTTCAAAGCTACTCTGCTACTTCTTTATTATTTATAAATTAAAATAACGGAGAAAATCTGAAGTCTGAAAATCTATCAGGAACTACTTTTCAATATCCTTCGCTGCAACGTATAAAATAAAAATGAGCACACAAAGGAGGAATGAGCTTTCTAGCTTTTACCTTTACACGACCACAGAATGTACCATTACCTTTCAAAATAAAGACTATTGTTCGATTTTCACTAGAAATCTTTTTACGTTAGACGAAAATGTGTATGAAAATCTCGAATGACGTTTAATGAAATAAAATTGATATCAAATATTTTTATTAACACTAGAACTACCAAACCAGTCAAAATGACTGGTACATAATTTTTTCAAAAAATTCTCCAACTTTACATAAGAGTCATAGAATAAATATTCTACGTCTATATCAATAAACAAAAATCACTCAATCGATCAAATTTTCCACCGCTTGATTCCCCCCTTTTCCAAATTACTTATTTAACACTAGATTTACCAAACCAGTCAAAATGACTGGTGCACAATTTTTTCCAAAAATTCTACGGCTTTATGAGAGAGCCGTAGAATAAATATTCTTCGTCCATCGTATAAAACATAAATTACCGAATCTATCATCTCTTCCGCATCTTAATTTTCCTTGCTTTGAGGTACATATTTAACATATTTAAATATAGTAGATTTCACGCTGGTAAATCTAGTGTTAATTTATTAAAATATGTTGGATTTGATGCCGGCAGTTCTAGGGTTAATTGGCTCTTTCCCGCTGAACGAAAAATCTAAAAAGTCTTCTGTCATAGAATAAATGGTGTTTCTAAGAATTCCATCTCGTGGTGGCACAAAGCTTCGGTAAGACTCGCCGAAAGCCATTGTTAAAGCTCCATTAGAGAAAGATTTGGACGTCGTGGGACTTAGGCGAAACGGGAGCGCATTTATATCCCTCTTGAAAAGTGCAATCGTATATCCTTGAAGGAAGAAAAGTATTTCGTGCTGTTTGACGGTATTAAAAAAGTTGTTTGCTCCTCAAGACTGATAACGCTCGAACGTGAAAATTGCCGAGGATACATCGAAGTCAAAGAGAACCAGA
This sequence comes from Cerceris rybyensis, assembly GCA_910591515.1. NCBI lineage: Eukaryota > Metazoa > Arthropoda > Insecta > Hymenoptera > Crabronidae > Cerceris > Cerceris rybyensis. Next base: position 18,253,994 of record OU342790.1, read on the forward strand.
AAACTTTTTCAACTCGCCACGCGAAGGTGAAACTACCCGAAACCCGATTGAAAGTTGCACGATGAGAAAAATGAATTTCGAATAAAAAAAAGCAAACATTTTTCGTGAAATTGTTAGGATAGAATTGTACTGAAAATTGAGAAAAAATATTGAGTGGAAATTTGCGAGGTGAGCTTTATAAAATTGGTTGCATTTTCTGTAAAACTAGGTAATGCGATTCGATGAACCTGGCGTCTTGACGAAGCAAGTAGTGTACAGATATCATTGAAGTAATGGAATCCCATGAGAAAAGAAGATGCAATCTGCTTCTGAAATGCTTCCTCATTTAAGATACGAAAGAGACACCGAACGAAATGAAGTTACGAATGAGGATAGTTGAAGAAACCTTGGGGAGAAAAGAAACGTGATGAATTTGTAACTAAAAGAAGTTGTTTTTACGAGTAACGTAGCAGAATAGTAAGAATTTATGGTATAATCATTTGAAACGATATTTCGATCTCTATACTATTCTGTAATTTATGACTGTAACGATGAAATAACGTGGTAGATGATCTTGATCGACAAAACCTTATTCCCTTCCTTCCTGTTCTCTTCGCTTATCGTGAAAATGCTTTCATGACATTTTCGCTTATCGCGAATAAATCATGAGAGTTATTTGAAATTCTCGTCACGCACCATATAATATTGAACATTTCTGCTTGGAACAGAAAAGAGAAACTTACTAGTATACGATACTTGTTAATGTACTGATGACATTTCAAAATGAAGAAAGGAATATTAAATCGTCTTTGTTAATATTTCTGATTCTTTTCTTTCATACTTTTCTCCCTTCCATGTTGGAGAATTGTAATCTTTCGAGAATTTCTGTAGGACATTCTCTTTTTCTGCCTACCGTGTGCGATCTTAAATGGAATTATAATGAAGTTACAACGAAAGGGGTTATCACAGAGCTGACATTAGAAAAGCTTTTTAATCCCTCCTACTATCATGCCCGCATAGTGACAATTAATTCTACAACATTATATTATTTATCCTAATTTAATTTGTAATTAGATGAATTAAAAAAAAATATCTTTCAGCATATTTACAAGTACCAGAGTAAATTTTCAAATATTATTTCATTAATTATATTTTAAAACCCATTATCTCATATTCACTTATTATATTTTATTTTCAGTTAAAACATAAAAATAATTTTACACATGTTCATTATCGCTCGTACTCATTTTCCTTTAATAGTTTGACCCTATAATGTGATATTTTCTATTGAGATGATCAGAATTTTAGTTAAATTGAAAATATATGAGAAAATAGCAGATAAGTTAAGTTAGTGCCGAACTAGAAGCAATCTTAATGAATTATATCTCAAAAAAATGCTCGTAATTTGCTCATCAAGAATATAAAATTGCTCACTCGGCGCCGATTATTAAAAAAAAGGTATTAAGCAATTTCGTAACAAACACTAATTTGATGATTTCTAAGTTATCCGAGTACGAACCGGATCCTTTCTGGGCTCAAAAGATTGCGATTAATTTGCTCATCACTGCCCTACCTTTTTATTCGCGTTTTATTAAAGTTTTTTTAATTAAAATTTCGAAATTCGGAACTGTTATTTCCGATTTGGATTGAGGACCGCTTTTACTGGTGTTAGTTCCATGTTTTAAAACTAGCAGCGCTACTGTCGTTTTCTCAGGCCTTAAAACATCGAAAATTTAATTATTATTTTTAACTTAAAAAACGTTAATAAAACGCAAATTAAAAAGGTGGGGCAGTGATGAGCAAATTAATCGCAATCTTTTGAGCCCAGAAAGTATCACGTTCGTACTCGGATAACTTAGAAATCGTCAAATTAGTGTTTGTTACGAAATTGTTTAATTTATTTTTTTTTAATAACCGGCGCCGAGTGAGCAATTTTACATTCTTGATGAGCAAAATGCGAGCAATATTTTGAGATATAATTCATTAAGATTGCTTCTAGTCCGGCGCTAACTTAACTTATCTGAAAATAGCTGGATATTTTGCGACGATATTTCGAGAAACTACCACAAAACTGTATTCAACTTCGCACATGTCATTTGTCGCTCTCTCAGCGACGATATACCCTCGTCGCAACTTGTAATAATCGGTATCAATATGAGAACACATTTCACCAGAACTTTTTCACATTTGTATCCGTCAGACGTGCAACATCCTGGAAATTACCTCGCCAACGACACGAGAGAACTTTCGACCGAAAAACGGCTAAAAACTTGAGAACCGTATTTTCATCGATGGTTCTCTTTTTTTTCATTAAACGTTGTCGAACATAATTGAGAACAGATGCACGCTCGAAAGAATTTGGGATTCATTGAACCTTGAACTTTACAATTGTCGAATGTGCGTTAATGCTTATTGGTGTGTATTGCTGATATATTAATGCATTGGTGACTGCAATCAGGGCGTGTATGAATTATACATTTTACGGTGCATAAAGGAAAGGAGAAAAAGGAACGAGATGTTACGATGCAATTAAACTCGAATACAATGGAGCTTTCCAGCTTTATCTTCCAGTCTGAGAGTCTCTTGTTAAGAAAAAATAGATAAAAGTAGCAAAAGGAGGAGGAAAAAAAAGTTATAAAAGTATTCCAACGAGTATCTATACTTATTTAACTTTATAAAAATCCGGATTTGATTTGAAAAAATTCATCTCGTTTCCTTGTTCCATTAAGTGTAATGTGTACGAAGAAATTTTCACAGGTTCGAGGACACCAGTGGAGATTTTTGGTAATCCATTAGCGTCTGACGAATTAACGCGTGACTCTATCGCAGTGCATCCTGTAAACCCCGTGAGCGAACCCTGTGTAGCCCTTAGAATTACAAATTTTTTTCCAATCAATCGTAGTCAATTAAACGTTCGGCTATACCCGAATAACAATAAACGTTCGCAGAGACGAGCACTGTCGAATGGATATATCGAAATTCCCCTGATCCATTAATTCCGTAATCGAATTCTACAAGCAAGACGACAATGATTATTATCACAATTAACCGTTTAACGGTCGTAATTCGTTACGTAAACGACTTCTCTGAAGTTCAATAGATGCCTGTAAATGTAACGAGAAATTCTATCGAACATATATCAAACCACAGACCATTACGCAAATGCAATTTGACATCGTATTTCGAGCTTCATTTACCCACACGCGTTTACATCGTTTCACTTCCAAGATAATCAAAAACCGATCAACATCCTCGAACAATGATCTCAAGTCATTTAAAACAATGCATATCAAACAACAACACGTTAAACTCCCCTTTTAAATCAATCCTCGTGAAGTGCTCGTCTCAAGCGAAATCATCGTCGAGATAATAAAAGAATCGATCAAATTCCGGAAGAAAAAGAAAGATGATAATTACACTCGTAGAGATTATTAGACAAATTGACTTAGCAAGGGTTGTCTTTCCGGTGTTGCAGGATGCACGCGGTTGGATTGCACTCGGCGCTGGCCATCAAGCGTCAGAGAAAGCGTCGGGACGAGCAACGTCGTGCCCGCGAGCGTCGTTATAGCGCCCAATCTGGCGAGAGTGGCCTGACATCGCCCAGGGCGTCGACCGGTTCCTTGGATCATCATCCGAGACACAACAAAACTGGACACTCGAATCGTGGAGCCGGCCAGGGCATGCTAGACACTAAAGTCGTCACCTCGATTGGAATGCTCCACATCGGAGTAGTCTTTTTAGTCCTAGGTGCTTTCTTGTTGATGAGCGGTTTGCTACCCGGTGATCTTGCTCAATGGGGTACCAAAGCTTCGGGTGGTTGGTTGAACGAATTGGTCCTCGTTGGATTATCTGCCATTATCGTCGGGGTTTTCCTAATCGCTCTTAATCGTGTGATTGCGAAAAAAGAGGAGAATGACCTCGAGGAGTACGTACAGAGGCAATTGACACGATCTAGATCAGGACATAGACTTGAGAGAGACGTGGAGACCGGAGGATTGACCACTAGACATGCCAGAAGGGCGAAACAGATGCAGCAAGCATCATCGACAGGATCTATTGAGACACAGGACGAAAAGGGCTCAGGTTCACCACCTAGAAGTCCACCACCTGCTTACTCACCCCCACCGGCCATTAATGGGGAACATCCGACCGTACCTTCGGCATTGTATCTTGAACAGATTACCGAGGAGGAGATCATTAGCGATCGTGTCGAAACATCGACGACTAACAGCTTGAGTCCTGGTTCACCCAGCGAAACTAGGGAGCTGTTACAGAATCCACGTTATTCGAAGCAAAATGGAAATCCGCAGCAGGTTCATCGGCCACTTTATGTGTCCAGAATTTAAATGGGGATAGAAGTTTTCGTAGGGCTTCCCTGGAAGAAGTTGAACAATCGAGATCTCATATCGGGAGAAAGTTTATTTCTGAGCTATGAATGCTTTTTTATCGTAGGAAGGTTTGAGACCATTATGGAATCAAGGATCATGGTAGGATGATTTTTAACAATTAGATCTTTACGGTTGTCATCGTGGGTGGAAGAGTAATTAATCGGGAAGAAGAGTAGAGGGTAACATTCCAGGGAAAGACGTTTGCTCAGATGTGAAGTTTCCAATTGATTCATCCGGGTAAATGTAGTGGCGAACGATGAGATAAAAGGTTCGAGGGAGATTCGACTATCTAGGCTTGAAAGGTCAAGTAAATACTTCGGTTAAGAGTTTTCATTGAAATTATCGAGGGAATATTTCGCTGTGTTTTATGAATATATAAAGAATTAATAACAATGACGCGAATCTTTTTCAAGTAAAAAGTACTTCTTACAATTAGATTTGATAACTACGACGTTGAAATATTTCCATGGGCTTCTATCTTTGATAATCTGCATTTAGAAATTATCGGGATCTCATAGATTAATTTCATAATTGTTAGACGCGATTCAACATCCGTGACTTTGTCTCGTTTTAATAAGCTAGTTTAAAGTTTCCAATTCTATTGAAATCAGTGTCAACAAAATCGTCGGAATTATCAAATTATCTTGAAATAGAAGGAAATCTTATTATTCAATTTCATTCTTCATCTTAATCGTGCCGAGAGATATTTTTAAAAATATTAACACTTTAACGACCGCTCACACAACATGTGTGTGATGCTACCGCCAAAGATTGTTGGCCAGTACCACACTCTCTTTGTGATAATTTATGAATGTAAACAAGTATGGATATTGCTATTGGCTTCGTATTTCATCGCCACATCTTTGATTTTATTTTTGTTGTCTTACTTTTCTCTTAATTTTGATAAACTTTTTCTAAATTAATTCTTCAAAAATACTGCCGGCCCCTGGCAACGTTTGACTGCGTAGACGTGCGGTTATTAAAGTGTTAATATAATTAGGACAGTTACGTATTGTTTGAAAATTGTCACTTTAATCGCTTGTTTTCCGCACAACATCGTCGTTGTTGATACAATCCATCCTGTATGCTCAAGATAGATAATCCAATGAAGGAGTCGATACTGCAACATTGATTTAAGGGAGAAGGGCTATTATCGTAGCATCGTTTACGGTGGTAGAACGTACGAGGAAAAGGAAGATATTCGATTATCCAATTTGAAGCACAACCATAGAATGGTTTAAAGGCTGGTGAAACCGGCGGGACCAAGATTTCGTTTCCGAGAATATCCGGCGAGAATCAACGTTGCGCATTTCCCATAATTGTTGGTATATGAATACACATTTCCTATTACGTAAAAGCGATTATTCAAGCGTGTCAGATGATAAGTGCATTTAACGGTCATTATTTCGATAAACTTAATTAATATTCAAAGGAAGTTCCAAACACGATTGAAACTTATTGTAAAACTTAATAATCGTCTATAAACTGTCAAGATTAAATTTCATCTGTCGAATTACGATCCGAAGGTACACGATAGAGAGCAACATGCGAATAATGAGGGAGAAACTTCGGTGTGAAAATATAGTTCTTAACTAACAAATTAAATAACATTGAAACGTCATGAACCAAAGAAGGTGAAGTGGGCTAAGTGCAGATTGTTTTTTGGAAAGTTGGATTTTAAATTTATGTATTTTCAGTCTGATATTTAAATACTTAAGTCTATCGGTATCAAACGCTTTGTACAGTTATTACTAGTGAATTATTATTACGTAGGATTCTAATTGTTCTTGAAAACTTTCATTTTGATAGGCTTTTGTAGAAAATGTCAATTACTCTGTCAAATTTTGTTTTATGTGCGACCGAGCAAGAGCATAGTTATTAACAAGAGGGAAACTCGTTGAAAAACTTGCACGAATTTTATTTTTACAAAAGATTGGTATAAATTAGAAACTACTAACTTTCTAAATTCAAAAATATGCTTAATTTTTCAAATCTAAGTGATTAATGCCATCAATCGCCTTTTTTATACGGTCTATGCACAGTTTTCGAAAAACGTATTTTTACGTGGCCAGCATACAGTGTGTTAACAAGCCCGTTATAAAATTCTTTCTATTGCATTAAATTACATTATCTAATTTTATATTTATCCATTTTTAAACACACAAGTACTTTGTGCATCATATGAATTTATACATAGTACAGTAAAACCTGTTTTTGTGCGGTCCTATTTTATGCAATTTTATTTTTGTGCGATTTGTTTTGTGCGATTTGTTTTGTGCGATTTATTTTGTGCAGTAATATGGATTCCATTGGTGTTGGTATTATACACTGTTGCAAAGTTTTCTGTCAGTGTGCACATGTACACTACAAAACGCTGTTCGGCTCCAGACGCTATGTTCATTTATTATCAGCAGAATACGCATCACAAGAAGATGCGCGTTTTGGACTACGACGAGCAACAGTAAATTATGTATATTTTGAAAATTTCTCAATGTGTAAAATGAGAAATTATATTTTTTTAAACGTTTCCATGTATAATTTAATTATTATTTTTGTTTGAAAGCACTTTCTCAGTGTTTCATAAATCTTTGACATACTTTTCAAGCGCGACTTTTTTTATACGGTCCCTACCTACCGCACGAAAACAGGATTTACTGTATACTAATAAATACAAGCTGGAGAAATTTCGCTGATATAACAAAAATAATCAGTATAAGCATTTACCTCGTTCACGAACTTACCCCACTTCACCTTCCACGATTTTAATCCACTTCACAATTAAATTCTCGAAGTATCGACTGCAATTCTAACCAACGCGATTTGTCTTTGTTTAACTTTGACACGTCAGAAATAGAATTTCGATGTACAATTCACCAATGTCGAGTGTGTCAGATACAATTCTGTTCTTGAGTAATTCCCCGCCAAAGTTGGAATAAGTGACACCGCTTATAGGTGGACCTGAATATCCTTTTGTACACGCTATCGGTTCAGAGATCGCAATAAAAGTTTAACAAGATAGAGGAAGGAATCTGCCAACACGGAATCGGTATCATCTTTCGACGGCACCGCTCGAAGGAAATCAATTTCCTCGACGGATTACTTACTCTACTCTGCCCAGCCATCACCATCCTTTTACAATGGCTTTGTCTCGCAGATCTCGCTATTTCCTCGCGTACTGAGATCACGATAATTTCGATCGAGATTATGACTGTCGGAAAAAGAAAATCTTCCCGGTAATTAATATTGTAAGTCGATCGTAACGATCGGAATTAAAGTTAATAAAGCAACGACGACGATACAATCTTTTAATATCACGGAGAGAGAGAGTGAGAGAAAGAGAATGAGAGAAAGAGAACAAGAGAGAGAGAGAGTGGAGAAAACTCGTTGTACCGATTGCTCTGTATACTGTTAAGATTATTATCGGTGTATAATTAAACGTTTCACGGCTCATTTTCAATTTTTGCGTCGACAATTTTTCCTCGATACGCTAACACTATTGTGGTTCGATGAAGAAAAGACAAGAGGTGGAGAGAAAAGATGAAAAATTCAAGTTGCAACGAGATGGTCGAGGTGTCTCGCCTTTTCGTATAATACGAAACAACTAAACTTTTCGTCCATTCAAGCTTTCATAAGGTGACGTCTTCTTAAGACAAATTTAGGAAAGTTAAGTAAAAGAGGAAAGTCTTGATCAGGTTAATCCTCATTAAGGAAGATTATATACGAAATAGATGTAAGGGAAACGATCGCCGTTTTCGAACTCGAAGCGATGATCATCCAAGACTATCTTGGGAGAGATTCTGAAAGTATTTCAATTCAGAATTTTTCGCTATTATCACGAAAACGGTGGAATGCAAGAACAACGGAGAATTTTTCACGAAAGATGAGATCCAAGTCGACATAGAATCTAATTTCTCCGCAAGGAAAGCGATGGAAATCGAATGAAGCACTCGAGAAAAGTTGATTGAAATCGACTTTAAGAACAACTTAAAAAAGAAAAAACTAAAAAAAAAACAAGCGAACTCAAGGACCAAGATTAATTAGTTCGAAGGGAACGATAGAAATTATAAGGAGGAAAGAAAAAGGTCATTTTCCAGGGAGAAAGAAATATAACGCGCAAACAGATGCCTTTCGTACGCGTTGGATATCAGAAAAAATTGATTCATCGATTAAAAAATCATCTATATCTCGGATTCGATTAGCAGATACACTAAAAGATACTGCAGAAAAGTTCTCGAACGCCAACATACTCATTACTCTTAATACTTATTATATAAGTGACGGACCCGACGATCGAGGCTAGTGGTATTTAGATGCACAATTTACCGAAACGAATGTCCTCTAACGTTTAAGGGAGTCGGTCTCGATATCACGGGTCTGATATCAGTCATTGTACATGCATTTATCTCGATTTACCGAAATCTATTTCTAGAATTACGTAGCTAATAGCACGACGATTCGAATTTTGCGAATAGTTCGTTGGAAGAGAGAAGGAGAAAATGAAAGAGGGAGATGCAGCAGATTTATTAACTGTTCTCCAGTTTCAACTACGAATTCCACTCTGTCCATTTAGTTCGTTGTATTTAGAGTATAACCTATTACGGGAGTAAACTTTGTTTAAACATCTCTACGTCTAGAGATATTTATAGTAGAACTTCGTGTTGAAGTTAAATGCGAAGTCGTTTTTAAGATATACCTATACGTTAGCTTAACTCGAAGAAATTCAAGCTTCTATTATCAGCGAACTTTTTAATGTAGAGAAATTATTTGCCGTAAGGTGCATGAATTGTAATTCGACTTCTAATTTTGTGATATTACGAGTTACTTGAGTCGAGATATTCGACGGATAAAAATAATCATTTAAAATTATATTTATATCATAGTTGCATTACGTTTCGACGTTATGCTTATCTATTTTTTCAATATTATTTCGTGCGCTTTAAAATGAAGAGAGTAATGGATTTACTTGTATTTCGTTCGATATGGTATTTCCCATTTATGAAAGCGCATCGAATGTGACGCATCGTGGATAAAATGACGCGATAAAAAAACAACAATCGGATGAGAAAGCACCGATTTATTCGGTGTGCCTCGCTGTTTTCCTTAAAACACCCAAAAATGTCCAGTGACTGATAGAGCATTACCGTTAAGGTAGTCTGTAATTTTAATAATGCTATATTCCATTTTATAATACATACTTGGGTATTTAATTACATATGCTAGCTTTAGTCGGCAAGATTTTCGAAAACGACCTGACGGAGATAATTCATTGTCTTAGCTCTTTACGTGTTCGCGTAACGAGCAAAACGGAGAAATGGGAATTGGAATTTCATAAAAAATGGAAAAAAAATATAAAGATATCGTGAATTCCTTCTTGTACGATTGAATTCGAAAACGTTGATATCCGGCTGTCTCTCCTATGGTTTCTGGTCGTTTTCGATAGTCTGCAAACCAAAAAAAAATTGCCAGGCTCGGGCGCTACCATTCTGTGATCCAAAGAAAAAATTAATTAAACTCATACCGAGAAAACGTGAATAATGTTCTTTCGAGGAATCTTACTCTGTACATATATATTATTATTATAATTATGATTATTATCATTATTATACATCTCTACCTTTTTTAATTGGGACACCGTGTATTTATTAGAAAAGCGTGTCCCGAAATTTTCGCATTCCGCGCAATTCCAACTTTGTGTATGCTCTTGCAAAGCTGAGAGAGAAGTATCAAGCCGGTGATTACGATGCGAAAAGCTTGAAACAAGGTTTGTGAGACGTGATTAAAAAGATAAATACAATACAAACTATCGAGAGATTTGTTTCGATTGAATGTTGAGTGAAAGTGCCTTTTGCGATGTGTTACGTATTTCGTGGAGCTTTTTGGTGTCGAAGGGAAAAACTTGTTTTACATTCGATTAATAATTAATTATGCTTTTAAAATTTTTTAATGATATTTATTGATATATTTATATTACTTTCTTTATTTTTTCCATGAAGCATTTATCATTATTAGACTGCGGATGTTTATGCAAATTTCGAGTTTCACAAATGCAGGTGAGACAGGAAAACCTACCTAGGGATTTATTGCACTCAATAAATATTACAACAAATACCATACTTTGGATATTTTAGATATATTTTTATATTATGTTCTTTTTGTATATTTTAGCCGTATTTAATTTGTCATAAGTGCATAAAAATCCGCAGTCTGATCATTATATTAATAAAGTCCGATTAAGTAATATGAATTTTTGCGTATTCCATGATGATGTATTATTCTGTATTTTCGAAAACATTTGACGTAACTGCCCGTATATATCTTTCCGTAGAATTATGTAATTGTAGCATTTCATTCCCTCGAAACTGAAAGGCTGAAATTGCAAATTAACTTTAAACGTACGTCGGGTACGTTCTATACTTCTCTCGCGTTAATTTAAATGATCTATCTTCTTCGAAGTACACTTACTCTACATTGTACCAGTTAAAACTTTTTTATTGCTGTATATTATAATGAATTTTTAACGCACGACAGTTTTCCTGTGAAGAATATACCTGTACCTGTTCATCGATCGCGGCCAATGAACATAATCTGGTGCATCGATTTGAGGTACAGAAATATCCTAAAATAAGTGGTACAATTACTTTACGTAGTACCTTGCACACATTTTTAGAGTGTGAAGCTTTAAGCTTTAAAGAAAAGTTTGTGACTTGCGATTGATGACCTCTTTGAAGCAACGTGGTTCCCCGCCGGAGATTTTCCGATGTGAAAAGATCGCGTGATTATATCTCCCTTATCAATGAATTTAAAAATAACTCTAACATTTATAAAAACGTAGTATTTGATAGAATTAAACTTTGGTAGAATTTAATGAACTTCTTGAAATATTTCAATTTTCTGGTGTACTGTGAAGATTTTCAATATTTTAGCTTTAGCATAGTGTAATTAAATTTTTAATTGAAAAAATTAGTTTCGCTATTACGTAACACTGAAGTTGAATTTCTTGAAATGATTCAATTAAAAACTTGTAATAACTTGCTCCGAGATTAATTGAGATTTCATCAGAATTCTACGGTAGTTTTATCGTAAAACTATCGGAAGATCGACGATCCACTTTATAAATTCATTCCATGTAATGTCACGCTTCTACTTTAAATTGTTCCTAAATAATAAAGACTCTCTGATCTCCGGCGACGACATTTCTTCACGAAGGCACTCAATTGCAAAAAGTACTGTAAGAAATTGCATTAAGAAACCTGCGACATTCGTTTGCTCGCTCGATTTTTTCTTCTGCGATTCTGAATTCGAGGATTGTCACTTGAGCTCAAACTAAGAATTTAACGATCCACGACATTCTATCTAAAGTTACAGCGCGTATCGTCTATAAATCAACGAAATAACCGTAATTTATCACCGTTAAAAATTAGATTTCATGATGGAAATCCCCGATATATTTGACACAACGACGAATTGGAGATATCTTCTAGAAACGCATAATCCTATCGATGCACTTGTGAGTATATCTCTACGATATACCCATAAGAATTCTCAATTTATCGTGAATCGATCCGGTACTTGGAAATACATCGAAGAGAAAGAGGAAAAGAATGATAGAAATGCGAGCAGAAAAGAAATTTTCTCTTGGAATATCTGTAGGTATAATGATGAAAAGCTATAAAACGTAAAAAGATCTGTCTGAATCGTTAGGAAAGACAAGCATGTAGTTGCGCTGTTTCTTCGTTGAGAAAAATTTAAAAATATCCAAGGAGAATTGCATTTTGGATTGAAATAGACCGAAGGAAATTCGTAGGGTAATAGGGAGAGAAACGCTCGACACCATAGGAAGAGATTCTCAAGTAATTCCTAGGAGAATAGAGAAATCGGCGAATTTTTTTTTAAATTGGAAGGAACAAGTAGTTCCAACATTTTCTTCCTCTGTATTTCCGAGATTAAAGTCATGAAAATGGTATCGACTTAATTAAACGTATCGTTGGGATACTTGAGGATTGAAGATACAGTCGTCCTGATCTCAAAAGAGGAGCGCAATTCGAGGAAAAAGTCGGACGAGTAAAATGCTTTAAAAAAGTAATTTTAAAAGTAATCTTTATTGTATGTACAATTTGTAAGGTATAAAATAGGATAAGGAAGAAACGGGATGATCCATGGTTAGGCGGTGACGATCTTTACTATTATTATTATTCTAGCTATGACATACCATTATTGTAAAACTTATTACTAACGCAGTTATATAATTAGGAGTTAAGAAGCTTTCTTATGGCATTTCTCTATTGTACCACTTATATACACCTGATGCACGACTTTTCGAGAATAAATCTTTATGAAACGCTCCACTTTTTGTAACTTAGATGTTCTTTCTACGTTTCATGCCGTCCCTGTTGTAAAAATCTATACTGTCTCATCGTGAGGCTCTTATTATTACTATTTATTATTTATTTCCATATAATTTTTGAAATATATTATCGTGGAAATCAATGAGAACTTATGATGTAGTTATTTTATTTTATTCAGCTTTAACACCAGGACTTCCAACTAAGGCAAAATGACTTGTATTAGGTGTACAAATTAATTCTCGGCCCCCAGATTTCATCGACCATAAAACCTATTCAGATTAGAATTTTTCCAAATTTGAATAGTCATTCTAAAGCGCCATTTGTTAGCTTTAAAATAAGATATATCGCATGATTCTACTCCAGGCATAACATGAAAAATCATGTGTAGAAGCGATGTCGTTGGATAAGCAACATTTAAGGAACTGTCTTCTTTTCGCGTTTCAACTAAAAAAAAGAAACGCTACAGAGGCGAAAGAAATGATTTGTTCGATTTTGATTTTGATTTTTTCAAATAACCACCTATTTCGATCCCTACAAAACCACCTAACTGATTCTTAATTCGAGTAAGTTGAACAGGTCTATAGATGCCTCAATGATTTCATTGATGTGAATTACTATCATTTTTCCGATTTGGAATCCGACAATTACCTGAGAGATGGCAAAAACGTATAGCAAATGAAGAAGATTATTTGTAATATTGAATTTATATCAACATTGTTATAAAGAAATGTCAAAGTTAGTCAAAAAAGGCCGAGAATTAATTTGTACACCTAATAATAAATTTTTTTCAAAAATTCTCCCAATGTATTGGAAAACTATAGAGCAGATATTCTACGTTGATCTGATAAAACATAGACTACAGAATCAATCACTTTTTCCAAAGTACTTACAGGTAGCCCTCCTATAACACAGTATCCTATAACACGGTTTCGCTATAACATGATTTATGAATTGCGGAAACCCTTCTACAACACGGCACCCTATATCACGGTTTCACTGTAACATGATAAGAAAATTGCAAAAACCTTTATATAACACTGTACTTCTACGGCCGCGGCGTGGTATGCCGTCTTAACCCATTCGAGACTAATTGCACACTGTGTGTGCAATGCATTTCCGAGCCAAAAAGACCGACTGCACACCGTGTGTGCAATGATCTTGAATTGCAATTATCAGTCATTATAGAAAAAACAGCCCTCGAAATAAGACTAGCTTAAAATAAAAGGTATCTTACAAATGTGTAAACATTACATTTGGTATTTGGTTCAATTTCGACCCTAAAGTAGGTGACCCAAAGCCACGATCATTAGAAATACAAGATGTGGTACATATAAAGCCAAAAGTTATCGGTCTTTCTGGATAGTCTCCAAAAACATGCACGGTCTCGAATGGGTTAAAGATACAGTGTGGCGCAAACTATTTTGATTTCATCTCACAATCAGTGGCTTGAAAACAAAAGTATTTCACGCTGCTGATCGGCAGTCTGCGTCGAGCCACGGTGTGTCAAAGAATAACTTTTTCGTCTTTAAGATATTAAGGAGAAATTAACATTGACCCGGTACGAACCAGAAAGCAAAGTAAAATTACAGATTCTTTAAAAAGGAAAGAAGATACAAAAACTTTAAGTGAAGAAAAAAGTTCTGAAATTGAAGGCGATATCATTCCACCAAAAAAACGTTCTCGATTGATTATACTGAACAGTGACGATGAAGAAATTTATTAAATCATAGTTGCATTAAATTAATTTATATTCTTTGCATTTATATTTTTAATAAAAATTAAGTTGTTTATGGAGAATTAAAAAAAAAATTTGTTTTTTATAAGTTTTCGGAACGTAACCCCTCTTTTTGTACTGCCTCTGGGTCTCATACAACACGGCATTTTCTAGGAACTTATCTACCGTGTTATAGGAGGGTTAACTGTATTTACCATACTGAAATTGAATACATTTAATGTCGATAGTTCTAGTGTTAATACAAAGATATTTTTTATTTTTATGAGATAGAAATACTTTCCATAACATAACATAAACAATTTCTAATGGAATTTATAGTGCGAAATAATCAATGTTATCGCAGAAACCATAGATAGCATTGTCATTTGACATTTTTATTGCAATGACATGCAATTTCTTAAATGTCTGACCTTAAGATACGAAATCTTTGCGAAGCTTTTAGTTGCGTAATCCAGACACGTCTAAGATTTGTTTATGTAATAAGAAAAGTACAGCTGAAAAGGTGAAACAAAAATTACATAAGCAAATCTGAGCTTTTTCTTCGTTTATATTAACTCGCGGTATCTCAATGAGATGCTGAAAGGGGCTAAAAGAATTTCAGTCAACCACATTGAGATGCCTTATCGTTTGTATTTTCCCTACGTAGGGCCAGATATAATAGAACGTCAGGTTGCGCGATTTCCCATTGAATTTCTTTACGTTGAGTACATGTATAATACATTCTAGAATCCTCGAAGCACGTTCAGAAACACGGGAACAACCGTTTATTTCTTCCAAGCGAAAAGTTTAGTGCTATAAAGAATGTCACAGTGCGATATCTTGTTGTTACAATTTTCTACCTCAATGGACTTCATTTCAGATAAGATTTACCCTATGAATAATGTTCCTCAAGATTTCAATATCTTCCTTTCTTTTTTTTGAAATTATCATTTCATTCACCAGCACAAATATTTCTTCTGCCAAATACAATTCTAATTGTACTTCAAAATGTACATTTTCATCCCGTATAGAATGATTTTCATTGAAACGTGAAATTCAAGAGAAAATGTTCCCTTTTATGAAACTCGCTTCTCTAGTTTACAATAAATTCAAAATAAATTTACTATTCGTTCAGGACCACGTATAAAATACCAATATATATGGTGAGCCCGAGTTTTGAAATTTCCCAATTGCGAAACGGAAATTGTGGAATTATATTTGATTTTTTTTAGCGCGCAGGATTGCGCATGATTCGCACTAGGCCGGAGGGCATGCACGATGCACGAACATCGATCGCTCGACTCATTTTGCAATTGCGTTACCGCCTCCGGGATACAATTTCAGACGTGAAATTATCTAGAGGCTTTAATAGTTAGCTAATTGTTATTTACGTGTCATTTCATGAATTCAACACCGTCCTCGATATTCCCTCGTTTGAACGTCATTCTTTCACATTTTCTCCCATCAGATTCTTAATGCATCGTTGCAGCGAAAACGAGGATAGTAATTAGAACGTACTACGTTGGACGTGCTAGAAAAAAAAAAAAATGATGTGAATTTAAACGAGATGATGGAACATCGATGGCATATTTCTTCTCTTCGTTCGTCTGTATTAATCTCACGTTTAATTAAATCCAAGATCTTTTATTATCGTCGCTTATTGCGCCCACGATGATTCATTCTTCTGCTACTGAATGGAAAACGAGGGAGAAAATTTCATAATAAATTGACAATAATACATGTAACGTATTAATAATAATGATAATGAAAATTATCCGCTATATTGACGAAGCGTCATTTTCTGCTTGTAGGAGCAATTTCTATTTGATACGTGAAATGTCACTTTGATAATGATGTTCATTAATGCATTGCAAATTTCAATAGCATCTGTAATACGGGTATAGAGAGATCAAAAGGACACCGTACTTTTATCAGGGAGCAGCTTTTCGTGGAGTTTTTCGAAATGCGTTATTTTTTCACTATGCGGACGAGATATGGATTTTTTCGCTAACTCAGCACTGCGCAATGAGAGAAATTCAACGACCCGAATAAAAAGTCCGTTCATCCTCTCGTGTTTGATTACTTCTTCTAACAGCTCCGCGCGTCTGTATATACGAAATTAAATTAATTAACGTCATTGAGATACGAGCATAGGGAATAAATTAATTTTATGTTGTTTTTTTTCGCTTTAGTGGCAAATGAGAATTGTCGAGGAGTTTTTATACAATTTTTTTGATATTTTTAATGAGTTTTATATTTGATGGTGTAGAGTCATTTTTATATATCTGTCATAGAGGAAATTCCAGACGAATAATAATCGTATTCCTTAAACGGTGTCTCTGTATACTCCCCTCTATATAAATGCATGTACGCTCAGCCTGGCAGGTGTATTCGTCAAGACATTCCTTCCTCTGAATATCAAATAAAATCTGTAAGGGCACCATTATCTCTTATTTCATGGAATTCCTATGGATGGAGATTTCTGAAGATTCTTGTAATATTAAAATGGAAAATCGGCTTTGAAGATGTTTTATGAGAACTAGAATTTAATCAAGCCATATTAAACCGGATACAGTATAAATTAATAATGAAACAAGTACGATTTTTAAATTCGTAGAAGAAATTATTATTAATTTTGTATAGAAATAAAATACAGTTGTTCATAATTAAATTACTCAAGTGGAAAGAATACGAGATTTCTAAGAGATTAACACTAGATTTACGGAGCCAATTTGGCTCATTCAAAATTTGATTACTATATATATATAATATATTGGTTGGTTAATTGTTTTAACAGGTTGAGTGCCATGGGGGTCACCGGTGACCGGCGCTATTGAATTGAATGAAATTTTATGTTACGTTTAAGTTGCAATATTTATGAATTCTCTAACATATTGAATATTTAAATTTTGGCGTTAAGAAGATGAAGATCTGCTAAACACCGATCAATCAGTGTCCTTGAAATTTCTGTTTTATGAATATGTGATTTTCATAAAAAAAGTTTCACTTCAGTAGAAATAACGAAGTAAGGGAAACATCGGTGGGATTCAACCTGTTAATAATAAACCTTTCATTTAAATTGATTTTTAACTATTTTTCTTTGCAAAAAAACTTAAATTTTCTTGTATCAATCAAATTGGCTCACTTCAGAAAAATAGGTATATCAACAACCGTAAATCTAGTGTTAAAATAGAATTGAAAATGTTACGAACAATTAAAATTTTTGCAAATATTAAAAACCATATGGAAAGATGCAGAAGAAACATGGAAGGTCAAAATGGAGAACACGTTTTTCATTCTAAGATGAAAAATCATTTTTGTTGATTTAATATTTTTCTTATCGTTAGCGATCCTCCCTTACCTATTATCAAGTTCGATTCTCGTTAAAGGATACACGAAAGCGATTAAAATATCGCAGGCTTGTTTCTACCCTCGATTCGCGCAACCCCATAGAACCTGGATGCATTCGAGCGCCCAGAGGAGTCCGACGGACGAGGGGGTTGGATGTGGTGACGTATCGACCGGCGGGGTCACCTGAGGTCACCAAAGTTCATAGCTTCTCCTGGTTCACGAACCTGCCGAAAGTACAGCCGCCATTTTACATTGTTAAATAATCATTTTAATAAATCCCATACGAATTTCATTCGTAATTAATCGTACAATCAATTAAACATTGACGTTTGTTGTCTTTCCATGGTTAATATGGAATACAGTTTCCATGGTTAATACAATAATGATATTATATGTAATTTGAAGATTACACGACTTCATGATGTCTGAATTAAATGTGATTCTGTGAAACGATGATTATAACTTTGAATGAATTCTTTTCACCGAATGAGATCATTCTGTCGAGTGTCTGACCATTGACGGTACATTCTACTTAGAAGAGATTCCACTGCTGGAGCTATAGAGAAAAAAAGAAATTCATGAAAAGCATGCCGGGTATTTAAAAACTGGGGCACGTTCCTCCTAACAGGATTTAATTCGGAAAGACATTTTACGTTTCTATTTTATAAATATTTGTATTGATCAAAATTACTGGATGATTGCAATTTTCCTATACAAAATTTGAGGGGCTGCGTGAGAAGTGAAGTGTCGATTTTAAATTTAAAAATGTATGAAGTATGTCTAGATTTTGAATACTTTTGATGGATAGAGGACGTGAAATGGGGATATAAAATGAATTATGCTTCAACGTATGATACAAAGGGTATCAATTTTTAAATAGAGCTTATTGTACGATCGAGGTATACCACAAGCTTATTGCTTTCATACATTGAATGTAACAGATAAAACTAGAACAGTATCGAACGTCAAGAGTGAATGTAAATTAATCCCTTCAGCACTTACACCCTCGAAACTTGATACACGATTTTTTAGGCCACGCATATGGAGTACAAACAATGTAAACTTTTTGTTGTGCAAACTTTCAAAATCACGTAACCCAGATTGTTCCGCGTTGCATGTTACAATTTTTTTTTTATTTCAAACAAAAAAGTATACGAACTATCCGTTATTATATCACGTAGAAAGTCTACAATTTTTATTACAAACATGACGTACAATATACATCATAAAAAGTACATCCTTACACAATGTATACAAAATTGAACAATTATCATAGAAATACCGTTCCAATCTTTTCTATTTCGTCGTGTAAGTGAAAGTTAATGTCGAAATAGATATTTCAAACATTGTTCAACCTAAATAGAGTTTGGATAAAATGTTCGCCAACGTATTGTATATCACCAGGAACTGCCACTTGATTTTTCTCACAGGATGATCGGTGCTATGCCAGCAGTGGCAGTTCGCCATGAGCGCAAAAGGCAGGAAAAAAGATTGAAACGTCCTAGTCAGCTTTACCTAGGAGGGCAATGGATGCCACCGCCTCAGGGTTCGCCACCCACCCCCAGTCCCCATGGCCACAACAGCCATCTGGAGCCCTTACCAGAACTCTATCTCTGCGGCAAGGTAAATCTTTTATATGGACACTGTAATAATACCAATATTTGGAGGACCTTCATTACACATTTATACGCTGGATATAGTGTTACACACGAAGCCCCTAATGGAAGAGAAATGTATCGTATATAAACAGAAGGAAGAAATTTTATTTTCGGTTAGAGCATAAGGTGAATGTACACTGCCGCTCAAAAGTATGTAACTCTCATAACTAGACTCCGGATGTTTATGCAAATTTCAAATTCAACAAATGCAGTTAAGACGAGAGAACCTATTTAGGGATTAGTTGCACTCGATAAATGTTACAACGAATACCATACTTTGGATATTTCGGATATATTTTTATATTATGTTCGTTTTGTGTATTTTAGCCGTATTCATTTTGTCATAAATGCATAAACATCCGGAGTCTACTCATAACTATCTGAAAAAGGTTTCGATATCTTCGACAAAATTGATTATCTTGTAGGTATTTCTGTTTGTACAGTATTGGAAAACATGTTTCAATAATTATTATTAAATATCTCACCGATAATGATAACAGATAATTATATCTCCTTTTCGTCTACATGTCCACCGCGTGATTTTATGACCGCGTTTACTAATTGTGGCATTCTGGCTATTAATCGTTTAATTATTTCGCTGCCAATCATGTTTATAGATGTTTATGTTACTTTAGAGAAGGCAAGAGACCTCACTTTAGCAATGCAGTCCCTGGAAACTGCTAGAGAAAAACCTCAAAAACTCTACAGTGCAATATAATGCAGCTTTCCTCCCATCGGATCGATTTTTTTATTTAAAAGAATTGAATAACAATATTTGTAATTTAGTGCTATTGGAATACATTATATAACTATTCGGTGCAGAAGTTAGCAACAAAAATTGATTAACAACAAAAATATACTTTATCTATCAGAAATTTCATACAAGTGGTAAGTGTCCACATACTTTTGAGCGGAAGTGTACTTGTAACTTTTAATCGGAAGGCCCAATTAAAAGTTAATTTGCGAGAGAACGGTTCGTTTCTGACCCACGGTTCCTCTCAGACATTTTGCCTACGTAACATGACGAATACGATGAGCCAATAAAAAAAATTTGCTACCCCTTCCCGAATTTTTCGGGGGGTTTCTTTCACAAATCTCCATCGATCCAGAGGATGTAGAACAACACCTGAAGGCCATGACATATAATTTTGAAACACCCTGTACTTGCTACTTTGTAATTATATATATATAAATTCTATAATTATTTCTATTAATTAACACTTAATCATCTCATGTGACAACAATACTTTGACGATAACAGTATACTTCTATGAAACGTGTAAGAACAGACTATTCCGTCATGTTGAAGATTGTCTACAAAAATGTTATACACTAAAAACTTATAAATAATCATTTCAAAATTACTAATTTGTAATGCTCCTTCAAAAAAAAACAAATATTTTGCAATCTAGTAGAGTATCGTTACTAGAAGGCTAGCGATCGATAAGGGTTAATTATCTCTATAGTGCCTAACATTCCTGATAATTCATTTTTTAACAAACGGTACATTTGTTCTTAATTGTTGAGTTTATTTAGAAAATAGCTATTAGAGATTGTGAAAGGATAATGAGTGGGGTGCTCTAAAAGTTTTTACATACAATTTCTTATTTATTATAATTCGATATACATATTCTAAAGAATATACCTAGAATACTAGCTCAGAAAGAAATTTCTTTTAACGTCGACAGAATTATAAATTGTAGCTTAGCTAATTTCCACAGTTTAATTCAAAACGTCATAAATTACGCAAGTAGATAGAACTTTAAGTACTTCCATTACTGTATCCTTTCGCAATCAATACGAAGTACTTAAGATTCCAAAACAATAACCCCCGTTCATCCAAGACTGAAGACTGAACAAAAACTCTAAATAGTGTAAGACAAAAACCACCAAACGGAAATTCCAGCAAGAAAGTCATAAAGTCAGGATAAAAGTCAGTTCCTTTACGAAACGATGTCAGTAGTGAAACGAGCCGTGGCATCGTTCTGATGTTGAATCGCGCCAAGATGATCACCCACTGGGTAAAGAAGGATTATTTAACAAAAGCATTGTCATTCACAGATATCGGGACTACACGCGGTGGTGGTGTGCCTATTGTTGGGCGCAGTAGTACTAGTCGTTGGTTTGGTTCAACTCGCCCCGGGTGCAACGACCACCGACCACAGACTCGCTTTGCTCGTCGCGGGTACCACTCTTCTTCTACTCGGTGAGCTTATTTCACAATCCACGAAACCCGAGAAAGAAGTCCTGAAATTCGGTCAGAATATTCTTTGAATGCAGCCAACGAACCCCTGTTGATTCACGAACGAAAGAGATGTTTTATTGTTATTCTCCCCTGTTTCGATATATAGGTGAAATGGAGAACTGTACTTTCTTGCACGGTACTATTGTTTTGTCTTTTAATGCTAGAACTACCGGTGATTAATAGTGGATCTACCAAGATGGTCAAAATTACTTGTTCTGAATTATTTGAAAATGTTTCTATTTCTAACGCCGTTTCTTTTCCAATTTTCTGTGTCTACCTTGAAGACTGTAAGCGATTTTGGTAGGGCGGATTTATGCGACAGTTTGAATTCTGTTGAATTAATCGTTGGTAGATTTAGTGTTAAACTGGAAAATATTAAACAAGATTAACCCCTTGCACTATCGGTAAACTCGCAAGAAACCATGTCTAAACCGAATGACCGATATACGATATCTTGCGACTGACAACGATTACCGCGCTAATATTTACTTCACGCAATGGAACTTCTGTGAAACTACAATGAATTTGAATCAAAGTCTAAATTGAATAATCCTGCATGGGGACATACCACGAGTCAGACTCGTGATATTCAAGTTTGGCCTAAAATTTTCATCACGAGTCAGACTCGTGGAAATAGTGCAAGGGGTTAATGTGGAATTTAAAGTTACTTTTATCAAGTGCTATAGAGGATGAGAAAATAAACGTTCAAATTCTTTGTTAATCCAATTGCATCGCAAGAGCATATAGGCGCGCATTTTTTCTGGTCACTATCATCGAAATGCATTTATGCATTCACATTGTGAGTGCATAATAACACTTACGAACAGTTTAAATTATTTGTACAGTATTCGTCGATTAAAGTAAAATATTACTTTTTGAAATACTGTTAAACTTAGATTTAATATAAAGCAATTTTGGTAGTAAAGATATATTTTTGAATTTTTCATATGATGCAAATGGGTCAATGGCCTCGAGTTCAAATTCTTTCCTAATACTTGTGGGAAAAGTCTAAATTATTAATTAATATATCATAGTCTCGATTGTTCGAAACCCACACATAACGGGAGGTCAGACGAAGTGATTGTAGTTTTTAAAACCGAAAACTGTAAAAACAAAGAAAGTTTTACTAACGTGGCGATTATATTATTTATTTCTGATGCGTGAAGGCTTCTTGATTGAATTTATAAATGAATTAATATAGAAGCGTAACAGATAATATTATCATTTGCACTTTTAAGGCAGAATGAAAATTAATCTTATTAGTCTGATATAATCTAAACATGATGTTAATGATTAGTATTATATATTATATACATAACATTTAAATATTTTAATTTTCTGCTGCTGAGTTCGCATTTTACTTTAGCATTATTGTAACCGCACCTGTCAGCAAATGGTTTAATGTACTAGCAATTGTATACGTTTGATATTAGTGTTAAATTACAGTTAACGTAAAGCGTAAATTAGTGGAAAACGGTTAGAAGAAACTTCATGGTTTTTTCTTCAAGTTTCTCTGATAACATTAACACACATTGACGTATACATGTTTGACCTTAATTGTAAACTTATAAGTCAGTTGCGCGTAAATTGCTTTAATCACTAGCCACTCGGGTGGAATTAAATAGGCGAAGTACGATAGAATTCATTAATAGTACGATATTAAAATCCGGCACACATATTGACATGCCTGACCGAAATTTATCTTACAAATTTCATCGGATTATTCTCCCCAAAATTAATTATGACCACGTTCCTCAAAATTACTCTATTTTACTACCCCACTAAATTTATTCTGTCCTCTAAGATTCACGAAATCCAGAGCAACACAAATTACTCCATTCCAAATTCCTCTGTCTGAATAATTTAACAAATATATTTAACATTATCCAAATAGTTCCAGCATTAAATTGACAGAAAATTAATATCTTTCATATTTACAAAATCTCAAACCATTTTCCAACTTCGTGCCCCAAACTGTTGCTCGATATTCCGTGAACACAGAGTTAATTATATCAAATTCGTTCACCTTCACCAAGAATTTCCCGCCAAATTGAGCAAGAACCTTGCATCAAAAACAATTTCAGCATCTCCATTCAACAGTTCAACCAAATATAAACTCTCTGTCACGTAACTGCCCACGCGAATTGCATAGTTACTCGAAAATCCGTTGTACTCACAGTAAACGTTCTCTTTTGAAATCCACTGACAACTCTGATTGGCAATTTTCAGGTATTATCCTGGCCGGCGTAAGATGTTACGTCCTTCACTGTGTACCGCTACCGAGTGAGTCCCCTGTAGCAACTCCACTTCCGCCACCGACTAACAATCAGCCTGGACTTCCTAGAGGCACTCTGGATCTCCTGGTAGGCCATCAAAATCAACCGGAGACCGATGCACTGATGCATACTGAGCATCATCATCAACATCATCACCATCACCATCATCATCATCATGGTAATCACAAGAAGAAGCGTAGCTCTCAGGGCTCCCACTCCGATGAAGCCTAATAGCCTCGACGTATCCAATAAATGAAGTAAAGCGTAAACGACTCTGACGAGTCGGCGATAAGAAGCACTTCGCCGTTTGAACAGAAGCGAGAAGATGATTCTCGGCGTTGCAGACCAAAATGGAAGAGAAATCGCTGAGTGGTGGAAACTTTTGGAACGTAGAAAGGTAAACAAAAAAAAGAGGAAAAAGTAAAATGTAATCCGACGAGAGCGTAGTGTCTTGGGACACCCTGTATATGTACATTATACTCGATTCTTTTATCTTTTGTAACTTTCTATATATACAAGAAAAAAAATATATATATATACACATACATATATATATATTATACTATACTATATATATATTATACATATATGATGGTGAACGTGTATATGCGTACCGTGTACTCGGCGCGGAATGTCGCCGAGGAAAGTGCACTTTTCTGTCTTGTTTACCGGGTGTTCGAGATATACCTGACCTCGATTGCAGTTTATATATCGGACGACGTTATTCGAGACGTGGATTTTCGATGGAAAACACGATATCGCGTGGGTTGGGTGATAACGGATAGCGGTGCGAAGTGATGGTTATTTCTGGATGCAAATTGCTGAGCGATTATTGAGGAAATTCGATGGGACTCGGTACGCGTAATGATTGCAGAAATCAATTTCAGTCCCTGTTGCCGATATGTCGTCGTTTATTACTTAGTTGTAACAATTTTTAACGGTATGTGAAAAGGAATTTCTGTCTTTAATTTGAAATATTAATATTTAGGTATTATACGCTTAATGAGCGTATCGATTAAATTTCTCTATGATTGATTTCTGAAGGAATGGATGGTCAGGAATCCACGAAACTTCATTCGAAAGATTTTGTTGATCCTCTTATGCTTGAAATTAGATAATTTTTTTTTCATTAATATGTTTGTATTCTTTGTATTTACTTCTGCTTAGTTTCGAAAAATATCATTGTTGATTCAGTGACATAGGTTTAAGGGGATTAATTGAAATCTAACAAATGAATGTTTACAGGACACGACAGCATTTGAAGGAATTCAAAAATAAATCTCATCGAACACCCCGTATACAATCTAATTAGTTATCTCTGTCAAAGACTAAACTCTTTTTTTCGAAAACAAAAGAAAGCCCTGTACAAAAACATGTTATATATATGTTACGGTAAACGTGATTAATTCAGTGATTATTTATAATCACCACTAATTGTAAGATTGGAAACTACAATAAATTCTTGAAACCTGAAACGGGGGACCACAAACCGACAGTGGTTCCACAGGAAGAGAGATGTTATTAGCCTACTAAATGAAGTCGCTTGATAAAATTACTTAATCATCGAGTAACACATCAAGTTATTAACACTTTACCGACCGTTATTTTTTTAACATCCTACCCACTTCTGATTGGTCACTTGCCCGCAAATATTTCCCTGATACTGATATCTCTTCGAAAATTGTAAAGTTTCTTCACTGAGTCGTTGGCACAATTAACCGCAATGATAAATAATAATTTATTAATTGCCGTAGCAACCAATTAATAAGTTAAAAGTCCAAAAGTGTTGGACCCGAAAAGCCGATTAATCGGCTACTGGTCGGTAAAGTGTTAAGTCATAACGCATGATTGACCTAAAAAGCACTTAACCACAAAATAAGTATTTAGTTTTCAGTTGTAATTCGCCAAGTTCAGGTTTCAATGTTCGATATGATAGGCATAGACCATGAGAAGGCTGTCTCTCCTTACCCCATACCTTAAACCAAGTGACTTCATTCTGTTGGCAACTAATACCTCAGGTTCCTGACCAACCTGCTGGTCAGGTACGGGTTTGGCGAACCCAGGGTTACCCGAGCCACATACAGCGTAAGCCCGTAAAGGTTGTAGAGGGAAGAGGGTTGTCAGAGGCCTGTCCAGCTTGTTGGAGTCGGTTTTGAGACTTTGGTCTGGGTTTGATCTGGGTTTGGTTCGGTTTAGCTCTGGGTTGGATCTCGCTTAGGTCTGGGAGCTTAATCCCTGGCGACTTCCACACTCCTCCAGTTTCGCGAGGGGGTGCCTAGACGTATTTCTCCTCCTGAGAAAAAAAAAGATCTGAGATTGGTCTGAGTCCTAGTTGTAATTATATATAATGACTGGTAATTATAGGTAATCACCGGATTCATCACATTTACCGTAACACATATATGTAGAATAGGTATTCGTATATCTCTCATGCGACTAACGACGGAACGTTCTGCGCACGAGCAAATTAATCCCTTGCCTTAGAATATCAAGTACGGGGCCAAATTTTGGTCCACGCATGACAGAAGGATCGCACACATTATGCTAATATATAAACTTGGGATTCTTTAAAGAAAACAACAATAATCAACGTGCACACTTGAGAACGGTCTAACAACAAACAGTCAATTGCAATCGCTATTTTATTCCTCTATACTGTCTTTGATTAGTTGGAAATTTGAAACATAATAAATGGTTGCAATAGGAGTTACAGTTTTAGTATAAAATGAGCCAATTTTATCTGAGCGATAACTGAACACAATGTCTCACTCGTTCACGAGTCTCAAATTCCAACGTAAGAAATATCATCATTTTTAAAGTATACAGTATAAAGGAGTTTAAAAGGTATTAAAAAATAATAAAGAAACTTTCGCACGTATTTGTAAACAGTTCTATATTTAAGTAATAAATATGCAATTAGGAAAGAACTCGTAAGGCAAGGGGTTAAGACAGATGATAGGAAGCGTAAACTCTCGAAAGCCTGTGAAACCGGAAGACTCCAAGACGATGGTTGTGAGTGATCTATAAGAAAGTCAAGTTTTGGAAGAAATATCCTCGATCGTATCGAGAAAGTGAAATCGAAACAGAGATAGGGAAAGGGTAAAAAGAAATTAAAAATGTCGAAAGAGAAATAGTTGGACTTCTACTGCTGAAATTAACGGTGGACTTGGAGCAAGAGGTGCTACGTGTGATTTTACGTGCCAATGTGAGAGACGCGATTTCTGGATTGTTCCGTTATAATTACGATAATTGTTGTACTCTCTCAAGCATCCCTTCTTCGTGCTAACTATCTTCTTCTAAAAGCTTGATATTTGTTAATCATATATACGTATGTCTAGTTGTAAAATTAGTCTAAAAGAACAATTGGGTACGACGAGTCGACGTAACTTGAAGCGAGATCGCAAAAAAGTGTAAGAAGTTTTAAGAGAATTGGCCTAGAGGTAGTGGCTATATAAAATCCGTACATTTTTTGAATTTCAATCATAATCATTAATTTTAAAAATAGTGATATGATGATATTACAATTATTTTAACATTTACCTACGTTTTTCTCTTCTACAACAAGTAGTAAATTTTTATCACACAAATCAATGAATATCGCAGTTCATAAAATTCAAGTATCATCGAAAGAACAATAACATGAGTGAAGTTCGAAACATGTATCGGAATGAGAATTATACTTAAAACTTTCATGATAGAGAGTGATAGAGACATCCTCTTTTACTTTCTGATGCGAAATACTTTCGGAGTTGAGAGGTTTGCAGAGCTTTTGTGATAAATGCTTTTTCCATGAAGACAAAGGTACTCTTGAGAATCAAATCACGATACATCTCGTCCATTCCTCGATTGTGGACCTATTATTCATTGTCCTCTTGTTTTTCAATTACTCTCTACATCACAGACTCACATCGACATCATAAATTAATTGTCGATAACTTGTTTAGAAACTAATTACGTATTTTCGCCAAAGCTCTTTTCATCTCAAAGAAGGTATTCATAACGCGAAAAGTAGCAAAAAAAGCAAAGCTGAAACTCCGGAATGAATTTGATAAAAAGAGTACGATACTGTTAAACAATTACACTTTAAACTTCGTCTTTCGTACAAAATTTCAGTCTCGACCAATTACCTGTGTATTTTACTAGGCCTATTATAAAGTATCGTATTTATTTCATTGAAAATAGAAAGAAATTTCGTAAAAGACAAAAAAAAAGGAATCTATATCTTTTAACGTTCAATGTACACCGCGTTACTTTCAACGTAGTATAAACGAAAAAGTGTTAGATGAATTTTTCTACTTATCATTATCACTTTTGAGAATATTTCTGTCACGACCAATTAGACGTTCGCAGGAATTGTTCTGAAAAATTCTAATTTGAGATTTTTAATGACTCGTCACTCGCCGTATTATTATACTCGCACGAGATACCATGTACGTACAAAAGAGAAAAACGATTAGCTAATTAAGAATATTTTATTTCCTCTGTAAATTCGACCTCGAAAATTATTCTCGATTAATCAACGCCTCTTGTCGGTGTTCAAGAATCAATCGCGTGAAGTGCAATAGGAGAAGATATCGAATAATCGCCTCTTCGTCTTACAGATGGAAGAACTGAATACAATTGCATAGCATAAATGTGAAGAAAAAAGAAAACAATAGCGAATAATGAAAAAAAATTACACAGTTTCTAATGAATCTATACGTGCACTCGTTGTTATAACTGTATCTTACTCGAAGGATTCTTGTATATAAAATCGTGAAGTTTCCTTCAAATTCGAGTAAAGGAAAAAGATCAAAGAAGTGGATGAATCGAAGATCAAAAGACTAGAACAATTAGAAGCATGAAAGAGAACAAAAAAATGGAGAAAGATCGTGGGTCATCGATATAAGTATTCGCACGTTATCGATAATACTAACCCAGCACCTGCACCGGACCTTAACATTACTTTTTCGAGGGAAATTTTCAAAAAGTTAGAAACTGTAGCGAGATATACTTCAAAGGAAATCTTATAACATGACGTTACTGCGAACTAGATGTGTCTTTCGTGTAAAAAAAAAAACAAAATATTGGAATTATCTATTTACACTGTAATATTTATATTTAAACCGTTACAAAAATCTTCTCTGCCTGCGTATCGAGAAAATTTGTACATTTGTCGATCGCTAACCAATGTCTACACGATGATGTAGATTAGAAATAATTTGGAAATTCATTTTATGAAAGTAGCTCGAACGTTCAGTATGCTAATTTATATAAAATATGTATCTTAGTTCCTCTTAACTCTGGGATACAGAAAACTTCGAATATGTGAGTTTCTAACTAATAATTTAGAGAATCCAAAAAAAATTAAGAATGATGAAATAAGAAGTGCAATAATACCAAGTTGTAATCATGGTAACAAAATGATTCTATCCTCGAGGGCCAATGGAAATAGAATCTTTCTGATTATGTGATACAGAGAAAAATATTCATACGTGGATTCATACTTAACACTAGAACTACCGGCCTCCAATCTAACATATTTTAATAAATTAAATAAGTACTTTGAAAAAGACGGAATCAATCGGCGGAAAATTTCTCATCGCTTCGGTAATTTATGTTTATTGATATAGACGTAGAATATTTATCGTATGACTCTTATGTAAACTTGGAGAATTTTTTGAAAAAATTGTGTACCAGTCATTTTGACTGGTTTGGTAGTTCTAGTGTTAATAATTTCAAAAGCCAAAACAAAGCAAGAGTTGACTAATGAAAAATACAAAGTTTATTAAATTATAATGTTATAAAACCAACAAAACGATTCTTTATCCAATGGCCATTATGATAATAGTAATGAAGTTTTAGAAGCCAAATTAATTGGTGCAGTATCCATTTAAAACTATTGAAAGGTAGATCCTCCTTAGTAAATGCAGCTCTTTTATAATTAAAAAATTCTACAAAGATGACTGTTAGTGCTGCAATTAACCCTCTGTAGTCTGAATTTTGTATGGTATCCGAAGATCAATTTCACGATATCACAATTCAAAAATTATAATAATCCAATCTTAAATAATGAATTGAACTTGATTTTTAAACATTGAACTGTAAAGAATTTTATGATTTTCACGAGCTAAATTGTATAATATTTGGCACAACTAAAAGTTTGACTTTGAAGAATAGAAGCCTAGAAATGTCTTGCGTTACCTCAAAGTCATAGGGGCCCATAGAGGATTTAAATAAATTTCACATCCCAGGGTCAATAGGACGAGACTTTTCTCGACACACAGGCATGCACGTTCGTCTACCGTTTGGGGTCCATTTAAAATTATTACAAAAGTTACACGTATATCTGTATGAACAGTTATAAGGTATTTTACAAAGCGACGAGCACTAGGTGATCGAAGAAAATCAAGGGGTCTAGAAAAATACCGAGTACACCCTCTAAACAAAATCTCCTTTTATTCTCATTCACCTAGTGCGGTGATAATTACATATATACTATAAATATAAAAGTAGATAAAGGGAAAAAAACACACACACAAAATATACACACCCCGATATAGTATTAATAGTACACATGAGTTGTCTCCAAACTAACAAAAAGTGTCTATATCGAACTGTAAACAGACTTAAGTATAGGAAGAAACAAGCAACGCGCAGTAATAAGCTCGACCTTCCGTTTTAAGCGATACGTGTAAATAGATTGTCTAATTTAAGCTCGCTGATAAACAATTTTCAATGCAAATTTTCTACACGCGCGCGATTCCTGAATTTTTTACTCTTCTGTACCGCGATCCGACGATTTTGGAATTGCCCTTCACATCAAGTGAATCTGCTTGGTCAACCTCGGTTTTCAGTTACTTCTCAATATCGGTATTATCATTTCTATCATCATAATGAATCAGTTCAACTCGTCAATCGTCAATACAAATGAATTTTTTTCCTATACTTTGAATGATCCAAACTGACTGTGAATAATTGAATTATTCTGCACAAATTTTTCGATAGTCCTGAGCTTCATTTTATTGTCAGTAACATGGAATTGATAGTACCAATATTGGAAGGAAACCTGACTTTTGGAAAAACTAGAATTAATTCATCTGATTTCTTTATTGTTCGAATTAATACTGTCTAGGTGATTACAATCGAGTCTAGTATGGTGTCTGAATTTTACTGCAAAACCGAGGTTTTCCGACATCGAGTCACGCAAAGAGAAGGAATCAGGAGAATTCAAATGTCTTTCTTCATTGCTCCGACAAAGGTCTTGATGGACCATTGATTTAATGCATTATAGTGCATTTGTTGCATTTGAATTGATCTTGATTTTTCTAGGATCTACGATACAGGATGTAACTGTGCGGATTACGCTTACGATTCGTTACTTTTCCGGATTCGTTTCTCAATTTTCTTGATATCTTATAAACGGCAAGATGTTTTAATATCTGCATTTTATGCACCACAAGAATTTTTACTGTATCGAGTAATTTTTCAGTCAAAAGAAAAAAAGAATAGACTTTAAAGATTTAAAGGAAATTCAACTATTACGCTTACGATTGAATTGCCTTTTGTTATGTAAATATTTGACCGATTTGCCAGTTTTTTTTAACAACTTATACGTTAGATACAACAGGACAGTATTTTTCGGTGAAATTCATTTAGTTTTCACTAAAAGCTTTGATGGATAAGATGGTGCTAATATCACATCATTTTTTTTTTTACACTACACAATTTTAATACAAATTTTAACATTTAAGTATTATATCATAACTCATTGTCCATTTTCTTCTTTTATATATCCAATATTTGTCGTTTCACCAACGAGAATGCGCTTTTTACGATGTCGATTACTTTAATCACATACTAATTGTTAATTCTTTAGATTTAGAAAATTGTAATTCATTCAAAGTTGATGTAACATTCATTATTACAATCGAACTTCTACATGGTGCACTTCGGGCGAACAGTTTTTATTTTATTTTACGTTCAGCAAATTATATACTTTGGAAATGAATATTAAAGTAATTGCATCAAAAAATTCATTACCAAGATATAATAGTATTAGAAATTGTACATTTCCTATAACTTTTATCAAGAAAATCCCAAATTCGATTACATTAAAATTACAATTGCAAATGCTGAACGATTAAGGCCAAAGAATAAAGCACAAATGAAAGTGAGGATTATGAAAGCGGTGGAAGTCGAAAATTCGAAAAACTTAGCTTATCATTTATCCAACAACAAACATTACAATATTGTAAAACTATTTTGCAGAAATGATGCAAAAAGTGGAATCGTTTAGCAAAATTGCTACAATGACTTATACCACTGTCATAATTATCATTTAAAATATACAATATCATTTTTAAAGTCCCAATGATTAACAGCGACTTTAAAAAGTTCCCATTTTGTCCAAAGTGCACCACGTAGCCGTCTATATCAATGACATATCCTCAATTTCTATATTCGAGTAATAGAAAACCATTGAAATTTATCGAATATAAAAATTGACGAAATATAATCGACGAAGAGAGAGAAACCACAGTAAAAACGCCATGATGCACAACGTTCAGAACTCTGTTTCTCGTGAGATTATGTGATCTTCTAGCCGCTAAAAGTATGTTATATTTTATATATTATACTCGCATCGAAACTATCTATCTCACGAATGCTCCACGTGTTCTTTCACGAGCGCCGAAAAACTTCAGAGTTTCGCTAACATGTAAAAGGTCAAGTGATTGTCATACAAGAAGATTTACTACTTTGCGTTCACGAAAGGTCAGACTGTCCCTTCAATGAGACGAGAAAGACTAACGACCAATTACAGGTGAAATGTTATAGTTGAGAATGATAATTGCCCGAATGATCTTTTAATCTTTCATTAAAAAAAAACAAAGTACACGATACCGATCGTATTATTATAGCATATAACGTAAATAACATATTAATATACACATAAAGAAACACAACACACGCGCGCGTATACATGTATACACACTGTCTCTCCAATGTAATATTTGTTGTAAGTTTACACGCAGACAGAAAAGAGAGAGTCATACGCACGTGACTGACTATGAAACTTTCATTCGTACAGATTACAATTATCGTGAAACTTTCTTATCGCACTCACTCAGCTCGAAAATTACCTGGTAACATAATGCATAACAGGGAGTTCGCATGCATAAACAGTATGATCATTTTTATTGTCGCATCCGTGCTCGTTGTAAATTCCTGCACCGATTTTCATCGCTGCTGGGAGGTGTGTTATTGGACTTTATGTGGATTTCTTTTTATTTATTAATAATCCATTGAAATTACGTGGAATTGTAATTGTTTCTTGATGGGAGATAATTGTTACTTGAAGATTGATTTAATTTAAATGTTTTTTAACACATTGAACGCCACTGCTATTTAGGTAGTTTCATAATTTGGACTGAAATAAAATGTTGTTTATTAAATTTATATACGGATATTTATCTTTTTAACGGCAATATTTAAATATTCAATATGTCTGAAAATTCATAATTATTACTATTTAAAAGTTACATGAAATTTCATTTAATTCAATAGCGGTCATGGCAGTCGATGTGTTAAAGTCTTTCTTGGAAGATTAACTATTCGTTTGTAATTTATAGATTTGTCATTAATTTATTGTTATCAAATTAAAGAAAGGGGTGTCTTTTAAAATGCGCCTTTCTTAAAATTTAATTATTCTGATCTGATTGAGAAACAAAAGGTGGTACAATAAATTTTGCAAGGTGTTGATGTCTCTTATGATCACGGGTAATTTTTATTAGATATTTTATTAGGTTTTGAAACAATTGGAGAAATAAACTTGAGAAAGGAGAATCATGTTTTAAATACGAGAAAATCGACCCGGAATTACGACGGAAGTTTATGTTTGCGAAACAATATGTCGTAATTATTACTCATGGAGGGCCTCAAGTACTGTAATCTTGTATGTGATTCTATAGTGAACAAAATTATAAGCAACAGAAAAAAACTCTACTGCTATTGTAACTTTCAGAGTTTAATAAAACGTTTTCACTAACAGAAAAGAATTTCTGACTAAGGCGACCTTTCCGATCGACAGAAGACAATGATGCATGTATCAAATACATTCAACAAGAAAATTTATCTATAAAATAATACTCGTTTACGTAAATTATGAAGCAAAAATTAATTTTATGCGATGACGCAGAAACCAGAAAGTTGACTTACAATTAGTTTCTATTCGAGAATTTCTATCTCGTATATGCATTATGAAATTTCGCAATTTTTCCGAGGTCTCGTAATATTCATAATCGATTAATAAACATGCTCCACAAACAAAGAGAAGATAATAAATATTTATCGAAAATTTATGAGAAAGAAAAGCAATTTACGTTAGTTTTAATTTTTACAGTAAATCAATATATGAACAGAATTGAATGCTGTCGTGGATATAGAGTTTATGGCTGAAATTCTCTAAAATAAAAGCTAGATGAATGCGACATTGAGTCCTAAACGTCAATTATCAAAATTTAGGATAATCGAAATGCATCATATGAGATAATATTTCAATTCGAAATGGAAATTCTTAGAAATGTAATTATCTGGTGGAGCACCAATCATTGGATATTTGCTCATGGTTACCTGGGAACGTGTTCCGCCAACGCGCTTTAATACTTGCGTCAATGAACCCTACAGGAAATTCATAGCCGTATAATTGAAATTATGTCAATAAATCCTTTCAGTTTGAAATATCGCTAATTTACCGAGGGTTTTACATTTTCAATGGAAAATGACTCCTACAATAAAAAAAACTCATAAAGGCGAATGAGCCACATATAATGATTGAAATTTATTTGTTTTACCAAAATCAATATTTTAATAGATCCATTCGTCGAAATTTTGAAAACAAGAGGGAAACAATTGTTTGTAGATTTTACTGAAATTACAATCATATAAATATTTCAATGAGTATTGAACACTAGATTTACGGATGTTGATATACCTATTTTTTTTAAGTGAGCCAATTTAACTCGTACAAGAAAATTCAAGTTTTGTGCAATGAAAATAGTTCCAAATAAATTTAAATGAAAGATTTATTACTAAATAATTAACCAACCAATATATTATATGTATGGTAATCGAATTTTGTATGAGCCAAATTGGTAAATCTAGTGTTAACACGTTGCCGCACACTTTTAATTTGACGATCGTGCTAACAATCAGAAACACACAGGAAAATATACCGAATTGTTGAAGCATAAAAAATCGTACAAAAAACAATTGATATGTTATCTGGAATGTTACATCTTTTTTCGATGTATTACCGAATAATCAACAAATGAAAGCTTTAGTACACTTTGTACTAATGATGTTCCTTTTTTTATTAATTAAAATGTGCAGGATGGCTATAACCCTCATTTGCCTATATATCGCCAAAAATCGGACAATTATAGACGCCATTTTCGGCAACGTGTTAATTAAGCTTTACTCGATGCTCTGTCTGACCATACACAGCGACCGGATTTATTTGTTTCACTGAAAAAAACATTTTTTTTTACTTTAAAATTTAAAGGCAGAAAGAAAACAATATTTACAGATTTTTATGGAATAATTGTATTATTCATTTAGATAAAGTCAAGCATGAGCTTTTAATGAGACTTCGCTCGATGCTCCGTCTGAACATATACGTTCTCATACTACTTGATTAGTTTGATTTAAAAACTGATGGAAATTAGCCACTGAAATTCCGCGATATTTTCTACGAACATACACAATTTGTTGCCACAATTCTAATGATTGTTATCGATTAGTTTCATATTTGATAAAAACACATTTATTAACTATTGGTTAAAGATACGCCACCATGCTTTGTGATTCGTCGGCAAAAATAGATATCAAGTCGAAGGCTTGTAACGAGGAGTCAAGAAAGCTCCTAGCACTTTGGACTTGCGTGTTAACATCCCATAATCGATGAGAGAAGGATAATCGGTAAAGCAGAATTAAAAAACTTAAATAACATTAAGAGAAATTTTTGATATTAATAATCATCCATCAAATATATTGTACATTTTCTTGCAGACCAATTACACATTTTTAATCTTAACATTACGATTTACAAATTTACAGGACTATAGTTAGCAGATCTGTTTCAAAGTGAAGAACAAATTGGCAAAAATGTCTGTGGATTTGCATGTCGGTTTTTTGTAATTGTGTGAAAAGAATTATTTATTATTGTTTATATATTATGTCGCATCAGTTTCAACGCGAAGACGTTTAACCTTGTGGAGAAGGTCTCATCGATACTTTATCGATATTGTAACACCGCGTGTTGAAGTTGCTAAAAATAATCACTTTGATTACTTCGGTTCATGCAAAATGTGCATCTTACGTAAAGCAAACCTAGAACATTCCGAAGGCGTGTTCTAATTACGAGATTTGTATACGTTTAATCCTTACATTTTAATCAATGAAATACAATGAAAAAAATATTACAATTTTTTTCATATTATAATTTCAACATCTCAAGTTTAACATTTAGTAATCTTAACTTACCTTAGACTACCTCCTTTAATTCCACTAATATGATAAATTTCGCAAGAAATATCAAATAATCTTTATGAATTTACTCGTAATGAATTAATTGTGAAATGTGTGAAAGGCAATCGTTCAATATACGGATACCTATCATAAAAATGTCACTGGTCGAGGAAAAAGGTTAAAGGTGTGGGAATAACGTACAATATCGTGTGTTGCATAAGTTACATTGGACGGAAAAATAAACAATCGACGCAGTAATCGATTTACGAATACAATAACTTCGCCGTACAGATTCGTAAGTTTGATGTATTGCTAAACTTGATTCGAGTATTGCCAATGCTGGCAAATGGTACCATTTTATAATTTTTTAATCACGATGTATCATTTCTCCTTTCTTAGAGAAAT
Organism: Cerceris rybyensis; assembly: GCA_910591515.1. Taxonomy (NCBI): domain Eukaryota; kingdom Metazoa; phylum Arthropoda; class Insecta; order Hymenoptera; family Crabronidae; genus Cerceris; species Cerceris rybyensis. The sequence goes on from OU342790.1 coordinate 18,290,862, forward strand.
TTACAGTTTAATTTAATTATTGGAGTATCAATTCATAACATTTTTCAAGGTACACGGACAATTATTTCTATCTGATTTCGATCATAATGAACTTTATGAAAAAATTCTCTAATTTCATAAAATACAAGCTTAATATCCCTAAGTCGTGAATTTCATTTGTTCATAAGTGAAATCAACTATCCTAAATTAAATTAAACAAAACTCTGACACCTTGAAACGGACAATATTCCAAATAACAGTCAAACAATTTTCATCTGCCCATTTTAAAACTTTATCTACTGAAAACCTTTTAATAGGCTTTCATTTGTCAGCGCTCACAAATTGATCCCATTAATCGGATTGAACCCATTAATCGGATATTACAAGTAACAACAAAATAAACCCAGCTTTAAAACAATTCAATTCAAAACAATATAATGAGCATTTTCTCGCATTTTAACTCACTCTGCGATGTTAAAAAAAATGGCTCTAGGTGAAGTGTTAATACAAGAAATAAAGGCGATCAGATTCGTGGTTCATGATTTTTTATAAAAATTTACCAAACTCATAAAGCAGCCATACAATAAATATTCCATGTCTATTTCATAAAACTTAAATTACCAAATCGTTTATCTTTTTCATCTCTTGATATATTTAACTATAATACATTATCAGCAGTAATTCTACTATTAACACTAGAACTACCAAACCAGTAAAAATGACTGGTACACAATTTTTTCAAAAAATTTTCCAAGTTTACATAAAAGTTATAGAATAAATATTGCACGTCTATATCAATAAACATAAATCACCCAATCGATCAAATTTTTCGCCCCTTGATTCCCCCTTTTTCAAAGTACTTATTTTATTTATTAAAATATGATAGATTTGAGGCCGGTAGTTCTAGTGTTAAACAACTATTGGTGAGAATCGTAGAGCCACAAATAACGTTTAGGAGGCATAATATCCTAACCAGTCTCGCCGGTAGCACCATAACAGCCGAATTAATATTCATTCCCGTAAATAATACAACCCACACCATAAAACAGTTTCTGTTTCAGAATAAAGAGCAAATATTACAATTATTCATAAATACTTTTCCCATTACCATAATACATCCAAATCTAATTGATTTAACGCAACTACGTCTACTATGAACAATTAATCGAGTCCTTCCTGAAATGTAACAAATCCACCCACAAAAACACATAAATCCATATACCCATCAAAGTACAACAACCCGGGAAAAAAATTCGAAAGATAAATCCTGAAAATCCAATTGGTACCAGTACACGGACAATTGCACCCTTGTAATTATTTGCCATACTTTTCACCAAGCGCGAAAGGTTAAAGGTTTCCTCGAGGTGTCGAAGAGGTGCGTGTGAATGTAAACGTTGGTAGAGAGTATGCGAGGGCAGGTGTGATCGTACCTTTACCAAGAGGCAAGTGGGTGGGCAAGAGGGTGGTTTATCGACCCGGATACGAACCTCAGGAGGCTCAGTGTTCGCGGGACCACCACCCCGTCAAAACGATCTCACGGAGCGAGATTCTCGTTTCGTGGTTACTCGTATTCATCGAAAACTCGATGTTCCGGCCGTGAAAGCTACTCGCCGAGTACGTTTGACCCTCCCTTTTTGGTGGAACAGCACGGATTTTCACAAGGATCCATCGATAATTAGCACCGAAGTAAGTTCGTCATTTTGTTGAGAATCTGATAGAGTGTGAAAATAAAACGGGAACATTTCTCTATGTAATACTGTTGAGTGTGATTCAATTTTATACTAAAGTATTCAGTCAAATTCAATGTTAATACGACGTTGTTGCTGGTCGATAGGAAATTTTAGACGAGGCTTTTCTCAAGGGATGAAGTTGCCGCGCTAACGGCAAGTGGGATGTAAATATAGTGTTTCATCGTGACGTGAATAATTTCCATGATTTTATGTCGATGTTAAATCCATTTCTTTAGGAAAACTACTATTTTACAGTGCTTTGGGAGTGTTTAGAATTTTCTGTAATTTATGGGTATGATTTATGTTTGTTATATCGTAGGAAACTGAGGCAAAGTCTTGTTTATTGAAATGGTGAAACGGTAACGATTTATTATTTATTATTCTTATGACATTTGATATTTATTATCGAGATTGGCAATGTAAATATGTCCGCTTGTCCTGAGGCTTTAAGTATTCATTTGTATACCAAAGATAGAACAAGTAGATAGGAATGGTAGAAGAATTGAAGGAGTAATTGATCGCGGTAGGTTTACAAATACGATTTTTAATGTCATTTTGTTTTGTCATTCCCGGGACAGTCGAATGACCCAGTTGACGATCGAGTGCTCATCGTGGATACGTGAGATATTGCCGGACGACCTGTGATGACCCATTTATCGATTCTCGAGATTTTAATGAACTATTTCTGAAATTGTTTTCATTACATTGATCTTTGTCTGGTTCGTAAACATTGCCGATTGAATTGTGCCTTCGTTAAACAGGAATCGCGTGGGAGTTAAAAAATCGTATTCGTTCATAAAAATTCTACAACATACAAATTAATCGATGTTGAAACAATAGGGATTGTTACTGGTAACAGAAGTTCCAGTTCTTGGTAGCAATGAGTTCTACTAATTCATTCGAGTAAATAGAAAATCCATTTCCGGAAGAACTCCCGGAAAGTTAGAACGATTGAGATATACGCTCCTCAATTACCAGTAAATGATTAAAACCAGATTAAACACAAGTAGTCTGTTGAAATTCCAATTTTTCCATGAAATTCGTCTTTCAAACAATTCCCAGTAAAATGTCATTTTCCATCGAAACGTGTATCGTCATTTTTTTCTAAATTATTACATTTCTCTTGGAAGATCCGTTTGTTTCAAGAATTTGAAAAATTTCTGGAAGCAACATATAGAGTAGCGAAATTGTGCTACGAACAGATGCGTTGGAGGAAAGAGTACACTGACCTCGATTACCAAATCCATCCAACCAGATACAGTTATAGTCTTGGAATAGGGCCAAGCAAAGTTGCAACTGCATTTAGTACAACTGGCAATCGTGAGTCAACGTACGAGGAATCTTTCTGGGCAGAGGACATATCCATAAATCAATGTTGTTCGGCGTTTACGAGGATTTCGGCCTTCCATGCGGTCGATAATGAGGTCTCCCTAATTCTAAGCTTTCAAATCAGAAAGTCCAACGTGCTGGGTAATCAGTGTCATCGAACGATACGATAAGGGTGGCATAGAAAGTGCAGAAGATCACGATAGAAAAATTGAAAATTAAATCAAATCAATGGCTTATCTTCTCCATAAAAGATTCCACGCGAGATATTATAGAAATATTCGCAAAGAAACTTTCATGAAAGAAAAATACTTAAAAAAGAAAATAAATCAAGCATCTGTCTAAAGAAATATTATTCTGAATATTTACAAAAAATTAGGAACCATTGAGAAAAAGGGGGAAAAAGATCAGTTAGTAGATTTGAAAGGAATACACGCAAGGTCTGCTCCGCGGTAACATATATGAAAAATTCGTTGAAAAAAGGATTTGAAGGATTACTGTGAAGAAGTGAAAATACACAATTGTTTATCGTTAAGAAGAAAAAGAACGTTTCTAATGAACGCCGGGGTGGTAGCAAGAATATATTTCGGGTCGCTAACGTTGTGCACGGAACACCCCTGCAGGTTGGTACCTTCCGCGAAAGGGTGAACCACCTTGATATCGTGCTACCTTCGATAAAACTGACTTGCATGTACCATGCGAAGGCGCGTATTTGCATAAATACTTCCCAAGCTATTTTCTTTTATCGTCGAGACTGCGCCTTCCATGGTTACTTCAATTAGGTGATCAGTAAAAAATTCCGAAAAACTGTAGGGTCGATGGCCTTCGCTCGTCGTACATTAAAAATCGTGACTCTACCGTTTCTCACACGAATATACTAGTTATCCCGATATGTACACCGAAATATTCTACTACTGATATTTTCTAATATACGTGATTCCATTTAAATTGAAATACTTTCATAAAAATGATTTATCATCGTGTCATTGAAATCCGTGAATTTCTACTAACTTTGTATACGACACAGCTCATCGATCGACATCGAATTATTTATGTTGCAAGATCGGAGACTAAATTCAACAAAAACGACATAAATATAAACCGTCCCCTCTTAACGTCAAACCCTACACGTTCTCTAACGTAAGAGCGTCTACGATCTTACAAAAATAAACGATGTTAACACTGAACAGACAACGTACAACTTTGTCGTCTTGTTTTCTCGCTCTATATTAATCTTGCAACGGCGTTTTCTTTTCAACGTGAAGGGAAGGGAAAAAAAAGGAACCGGCACAAGTGCAAACGCAACCGTGCGAGAAAACTTTTGAATTATACAAACGTCACGAAGACAGGGCAGGTTCGTTGTTTTAACACAAAGGGGCAAATATTAATTCGCTCCTTTCCTCTTGTCTTTTCCGCGCTTCACGGATAATCCCCGCGAGCTTTTGGCAAAAATCCAAGGTATAGAGAAAAAGGGTAGAAGTACTGGTTGCACATTCGTGTGTCTATAGTCGTCCTACTCTCCTCGGTGCACATGCAGCTGCAGCCATGACACCAGGAATCAGGCCACTGTCCCACTTTACGCCTTTCCGAGCAATAAAGGTTACCCCTTCGCCATGCACGTAACTGACTCATTGCAAAACTTGTACGATTCTACCTCGAAAATCAAGACAGTGATACGTTATCGTGGAGAGGGAGAAATTAAAGAAAATGTAATCAAAGGTTTGACAATTTAGTTTTACAGATTACCTCGTATCACTGGGCTTTTTCACGATCTGAATTATTTTAAATCGATGAGAAGTTTCTATTAACACTAGAACGACCAAGTAAGTCAAAATGACTTGTTCACACTTTTTTCCAAAAATTCCCTAAGTTTACAGGAAAGTCCTAGACTAGAAATTCTAAGTTGATTTTATAAAACATAGCTTACCAAACCGATCATATTTTCCACCCCTTGATTCCTCTTCTTTCAAAGTACTTATTTAATATATATTTATAACATATATTTAATATATTTATTATTTTTAATTATTTAAAATATTTAATATATTATTTAGGATCGTTCTAGTGTTGATTGTTATGTTAAATGATTTTTTTAATTATTTATATAAGTTTACATCCTTTTTAATGTATAGCCTGGAGTTATTTCTATAGATTAAGGGAAAATAATAGATCTGGTATTTCATATTATGTGGAAAATAAATTAAAGAATAATAGTAGATAATTGTAATCGATACAATGGGAATAAAGAAACAGGACATAAGTGCTTTGATGGATCAAGTTTTAGATGTTGAAGTATAGAGTTCTGATTTTCTTTGCATATCATTTCTCTTAATTTTTCTTTATCTATCCGAGATACAAATTATGCTCGCAATTCGCGTACAGTTGAGTGGACTGTATGGTATAACGTATGGTAATGCAAACCATGGATACGTGCACGATGCATCGCGTGTCGTTCATCTCTCGTCCTTCGTGAACGTAACCGTGGACACGCGAGATCGTGTTTATCATTTACACGTGCAGAATTATTCTTTCGTAAGATTAACGGTGAAATATGACAAACCGTACCCTCTACGTACCCACTACACCCTCGAATTTATTACACTAGAGTGCTTTTATCTCTATCAATACGACTAAAAAAATAATAGCTCAAATAGATTTAAATGTCCCTCATAGAAGGTCCTTAAAACCTTACAAATGTATTATAAATCTCTTATTATCCATATAACGTTTTAAATCCCTCTCCCCTTGCTTTCAATAACACATACAATGTAACATTTAACCCATTTGCATCACAAGCGCATATATGCGCACACTTTTTCTGGTCACTATCATCGAAAAGCAATTATACATTCACATTGTGATCGAATAGCAACACATATGAACAGTCTAAATTATTTATACAACATTCGTCGACTAACACTAAAACTACCGACGTTATATCTACTAATATTTAAATTTATTGAACAAGTACTTTGGAAAAAGATAAATCAAGAAGCGAAAGGATTAGTTAATTAACTAATTTAGGCTTTATATGGTAGAAGTAGAATTTTTACTTCACGGCACTCCTATCAATTTAGGTAGTTTTTTGAAAAAATTGAGAACCGGTCATTACCACCTTGGTAGGTTTAGTGTTAAAGTACAATATCACTTTTTGAAATACTGTTACACTTATTGTTAGACTTAATATGAAGAAATTTGACAGTAAAGATATATTTTTGAATTTGTCATATTTATTTAAAATGTATATTTCAAGAATCATTATAATAATAATTACCTAAATTTTATACAAAATTTCATTGTTCAATGTAAAATTAAATTTTGCAATTTACAGAAATTTCTTTAAATTGAGAAAGCAATGTAGATGGTATGTAATTTGGTAAAATTTGAACGCTCAGAATTTCAATATCAGAGGAATTGCTCAGTTTTGAAAGGAAATCGAGAACACCGTCGAAAACGGGTCCGCGATGGTTTTTCCAGCGGTGCAGCTGCACCTCGTGCAAGCTCTGCTGTTCGATAATCGAGGTGCAACGGCCGTCGGCCCCAAGAGCGTTATCTAGGCCACCAGCACCAGCACTACCACCACCACCATCACCACCCACCCACCATCCACCATCTACCATCGACTTCACCACCACCAACATCGGTATCACTGCTACCACTACCATCAGCATCGCATCACTATTACTGCAATCATCACGCACTATTACTCTACGACTGTTATTACCATTACCATATCCGGCATTAGTTACTGCCGTTATTTTTATTTTATACGATGCTGTTATCTTCATAGACGTCGTTATCAATACCATTAAAATCATTAACCCTCTGTACTCTATGGATATTTGTATTAAATCGAGCAGTCGTCGAAGCTTCTAGATAGGGTTGTTAAATCTGGATCCATTAACCCTTTGCGGTCCGAATTATTTCGTTAATTTTGGTAGTGTGCTAAATAAAATTAATTTTGCAATATTTTCTATCATTGATTATTCATTTTGTTAAATGATATCAATAACTATAGATATTGACGGACATTTAGGTGATATTACAAAATCATTGTGAAATTGGAAAGTCGATATTAAATTGTGAGAAAATAAAATCAAGTGAAAATTTATGTCGTGTACTGCTCGACATAGGACCGCAAAGGGTTAACACTACATTTGCGGGTGTGAAATCTGTTACAGTGCAAAATATTACATAAGGACTTTGGAAAAAGAAGTTTAAAATGGCAAAAATGGTAATTCTTTAAGTAGTTTTTGTATTATAAAATGCACATGAAATGTCGACTGTATTAGTTCTTTGGAACTTTGAGAAATGTTTGTAAAGAAAATGGACATCAGGCAATTTGACGGCTTCCGTAAATCTTGTGTTAGTGTAGAAAGAAAGTTGTGGAAAGAGGGTAAATGTATTAATGAGTATACAAATAATAGCTATTGATGGTGAAAGGATAGGGATGGAGAAAGAAAAATAGTGGATGTTAATCCAGCTGGTTGGCGAAGACTGAAGGGGTTGTTTGACCCGTTAGATTGTAGGAGGTTGGACATTTGATTCGGATTATGGTTCAAACGTGATCGACAGTCGTACACGATCCATGAACGATTCATTGTAGAATAGGATCCAGGACAATGCACTGCAATTGCAGATTTCATTGATGATTTATGCATTGAAACGTAATAACAGTGTTAAATTATGGAAATTGGAATGGTAGAATTCGAGAGTATTGAAAGCGAGGGAATTGTGAAAGTTTTGTAGTTTATAATTTAGTTTTTTTTTTATAGTTGTGTTTTGGTAATTAATATGTTATGATTTGTCATAACTTTAAGGTAATATGGTTGAGTATTACTTTTTTTTTTAAATAACGAGTTTGGAGGATATATTCTTGGTATTATCACTTTTATTTGGGCGTTGATATTAAGCTAGAGTAGCGCCAAACAACATCGAATTTAAAGAAACGTAAACAGATTTAATGAAGTGTCGAATAGTCGGGGACACGTTGTTGTTGTTGATCTCATCAATTTAACGCGAGGTTGTCTTTTGTGGCATGAAAACTTGTGGCGGAAAAAGGGACCGTCCGCGGCAATTGGAAAATTAAAGCCAAGGACAGCCTCTGTCTTTGAGATTGAAAGGCGATGGGATGTTTCACTATGGCGTTATTACTGTTTTAACATCGAGTTACGGGCCACCCTTGTTTTCCCATTTCTCAATATTTACTACATAATACGTGAATAAATTAAAACGTACAAAAACTCGTTGGATGTTCTAAAATATTTTGATAATTTTTCAGTAGCATCGAGAGAAACAAGAATATTAACAGAAAGTTATTTTACCCCCTGGGAGAATACTTTTATTCATCTAATGATATTATTATATTTAAGATTTTTACCTGTCCATCATGAAACGGTGAATTAGAGAAAGTCTCACAATTACAGCTCGTTCATTTTCAAATTATTGACATTGATATGATTTAAATATTCATTGGTATAAATCCCATACGACACTTTCGTTACATATTCAACAAATTTGAAACCCAGTCGTTATGCAATTAAATTCAATGTCACTCTTCAGTTTACGTGAGAGGTGGTCAATTAAATTTCTATAATTAACAGAAATTTCAAGAAGAAATTTCAGTTAACATGCTAGTGTTGTTTTTTTCAGGATGATCACAGCGTTACCAGTGCCGTCAGTTAAGGTCTTCCACAAAACTTACTATCAAGAAAAGGGCTCCAGGATAGGAGGAGGCAGTCAACCTGGAAGTCCACTGGCTGAGAGCGAGGCAGTACTTGCATTGGTCGATAAAGAACCTCCGGAATACTATTTCTGTGGAAAGGTAAAATATAATAACCCCACAAAATGGCGCAGCAATATCATATTTTCTATTTTCCGTGAAAGTAGAAACAATAAAAGTACACTCCAAATACCACTCAAACCTCTTTAACTCGTTGTTAAATCAATAACAAAAATATGCACAGAATTAAACACTCCTATCTATCTAAATAATTTGATTTCTTGAAAAATACACTATCATTTTCTTTTAAAATTTAATTGCGTATATTTTCAAGGACATTTCGCTCATTAAAACGACACCGTTGCTGCTGAAACATGATTCCCTTTTAAAAAATTAAAGCTGCATTGAACAGGCATTTATACAAAATGTCAATTTTGTTCTTAGACTGAAAAAAAAATTCTCTTTGTATATTAGTGAAGTCGATCGAACTGCTGATGTTTATTAAAATGCGTATACTCCGAGTGAACTTTAACATATTGTTGATTAAATCTTGAATACAGAAATTCAAGATGAATGAGTTTCATGAGTTCAGAGTCCTACAGTGCCATCTTAACTCATTACTTAACAAATTTTTCTTGGTTTGATTCTTTCTAGACAAAGTATTGTCACAGTGTAAAAATAAAAATAACTCATGAAAAATACCGCATAAGAGTACAACTAAAACAAACTGTTTTAACCCTTTGCGGACGAAGACCTTCTGAATATTGAGGAAGAATCATTTATTTAGCGATGAAAAAACATTTTTTTTATCAGAAAATCAGATCGTTAAGGTAGTTCAAAGCACTTATCATTTTTCGATAGATTTCCTTAAAATTTTGAAAATATATTCTTCATGATATTTTATAATTATAACCGGAATCTCAACGAGTTCGTCCGCACGATTTATGAATAAATCGTGTTTAAAAATAACATATTTAACATGGGCCTTATGGAAAAATATTTTTGCTGAGTCCGTAAAATCTTTTTTTATTTTTGTAATGGACAAACGAGTCGATGGGTTCTAATAAAAAATTAGCAATGTATTATTTTATGCTTTTGGCATATTATTGAATTTTTTCATAATTTTTTACTTCATAGTTATAGAGAAAGATGTTTTTTAATGTCTAAAAAGTGAATGAAATGACCTCTGTGAAGTTAGCCCCTGCATTAATTCTTACGCAATTTTTTTCGTTTCTAATGAAACAAAAAACTTTTAGTTCTCAATCCAGCTAGAACTACCTGAATTTATAAAAGGTGGAATTTACTACTTGTATAATAATATTTCAACAGTTATACCTCAATTTTTCAATTTTAACTGTGTACATATGCACCGACAAACTATAATCAGATTTTTTCTCTGACTGCATATATGCGTCCGTCGTCCTCAAAAGGTTAAACGCATTTAATCTCAAAAGCACGGGAAATATCTAAATTGAATGCTAAAAGACTTAGAGAATAAGTAAATCCGTAAATGGAGACCATGGAAAATAATGAGTTAATCTTCCATAATCGTAATGGCTTTTCCTTGCTTCGCATATTTTTTACTTTCATCATTAAATAAATCAGTATATCTCTACAGTACTCTCATACAGCCGAAATATTTCCACGAAAGGATGAAACGTGCCGTTCTTTTCAATCGAGCATCCGAATAAAAATCGTCCTACGTAAAATTGAACATGAGCTCGTTTTCATGAAGCATTCCAGTAAACAGGGATATTTTCAACCCACCTACGTTTCCTGTAAATAGAGTTGTTCGTGTTCAGGAATAATTTACGTGTATCGCGAAGGTAGTCCTTTCAAAGAGAAACTGTTTGAATTTACGTACTTCGAAAATATGTTTTTTTTATCGAAAACTATTTGAACATTAGCCACGTTGTGTCACCGTCGTCATGCAGGAAGAAAATCTTCTTGCGAGAATAAAAAGATCGTAAAATATAAAGCCATCCAGAATCCGCTTAGAAAGTATCAAATAATTCAACCTTTGAACTTCAAACATAAACTAACAGCGAATGAAAGTCATATAAGTGAAATGTATTTTCTTAAGTATGGGTTATAAAATAACTATTTTAACAGTAGATTTACGGATGTTGATATACTTATTTTTCTGAAGTGAGCCAATTTGATTCATACAAGAAAATTGAAGTTTTTTTGGATAGAAAATAGTTCCAAATCAATTGAAATGAAAGATTTATTATAAAAAAATTAACCAATCAATATATTATATATTTAGTAATCAAATTTTGAATGAGCCAAATTGACTCCGTAAATCTAGTGTTAATTCTAAATTCTGATATTATTCTACATTTTAATACAATGATTTATCGAGTTTTATCATAGTGTCAGTGTACTTCTTTCGAAACGAGTTTATTTTACTTGATGATTTTAATATTTCCGGATTTAATAGATATTAGTATTCCGATGAAAAAAGTTGTTACATTTTATTTTCAAAAGAAGTAGCATAACTTCAACGTCCGTTATTTCCTGACAGAACTCTAAAGGTGAAGGTTAAAGACAAAGGAAGTACGCGTTCGCAAACCTACAGTATTCTTAAAAAGACCGTTGGAGAATTTTTATTTTCCTCACCCCGTCAAAATTATTCCCGTGCACTTTTGGCAAATTTAATTTCAGCAGTACATCAACTCCGAGTAAAAGCAAGCAGATGAAGGTAAATCAACTTGCTCCGGAACTAGCAAACGCCAGAGGGCTAATTCCTCGGGTAGAACAAAGTTCAGTAATTCCATTTCGTCCCGGGCAGGTTTTTGTATACATTTCGTCGTGCGTAAAAGTCACCGGTATAAAATGAAATGCAAAGAATCTTCCCTCGTATAATTATGCCATTTAAAAGTCGATAAAGTGCATCTGACTGTGGTTATATTTTAGAAATAACAAGGTTGAAAATGTCCGTCTTCTGCAGCCATTGCAAGCTGCATCCCCATGACATCATTGAAAAATCGTGGGCGTTTGAAAGAAGGAGGCTCTTGTACCACGTATAGGCGTGTCCTTAGTTTATTTTTCATCGTTACACTCCTACACACCTTTTTCTAAAGCAATGTGGCACATTTTATCCCAAAAATCAATGAATGTAATGGCTGTTTCTTTTGCAATATTTCAACACGTTTCTTTCCTACTTTTCTTCATCTGAATATTTTAACAACGATAAACTAATCATATTAATCGAAAGAAGTACTGGTTAATGAGAAGAACTATTATTTTTAAAATAAGTGCCATTTTTATTGTGCCATTTACGAAATTTTTGAAATCAGAATTTTAAACTTGAAGGTTTACAAGATATTAGATACTTGAAGTAATTGTTGTAACCACGTAATTATAATATAATAGCAGTCTTCGTTATTGTAACGTTATGAATTCTGTGTCGTAATAAGTTCAAACTGTTTCGTAACCCATTAAAAATATTTTTCAGTCTCATTTATACTCGGAAATTTCGTTAATTACATTGACATTTAACATCGACTGTGACAATTCTGTATGATGTAATTTTATTAATTACCTACGTAACAGAAAATTAAATATTACAGCATAATTCTCTTCTTTAGTTACACTGTTCGGCTACAAGTAACGTTACTCTATAACAAAACAGTGATATAATTTATAAAAATCTTCATTCTGCAGTTTATAACTGCACGACGAATATTTACGAAATATTAATTTTAATCTGCGCAACTAAAGATGTAAAACTTAACCAGAAACTCATCTCACTCATTAACGCTAAGTCCAGCAATGTGGTTTACATGAGTAGTTCTGATTTTTTTTAATGTCCTTGGAATTTTTAACGCTCTATCCTCTTTAAATTTTCGTATCTATGTTGCAAAATGTACAAAATAAAATTGACCAAGCTTCTTCCCCCCTCATATTTTTCTTCTCAAGGCTTCACCTAATATCATTAACACCATATTTTCCAAGACACTCAAAATAGCTGGTTCTCAATCTTTTTTATAAATTCCTGAAGTTTCAGACATTGCGCCTTCTACATTTTTCTATACTTATTTTGCTAAATATAACTAATTCCATCGTCCAATATTTTTCCCCCGTTATTCCTTTCTTCTTTAACACAGGTGTCCTTATGTTAGTAATTATCTCAAACTACATTACACTAATAATCGGTACAGTTATTAAATACTCGAAGTATCATCTATAACAGGGGTGGCCAACCCAAATCATCTTGCGGGCCACTTTGGAAATGCATCATAACTCCGCGGACCGCATATAAAATTATATATCCCTATAAATTAGATTCAGACTCGCTATAGGCACTTTTTCAGAGTGTAAAATTGAAATATAATGAGTTATTATTATTGTGTTTACTATTACTTTTACATGTAAACATAAATAATATAATAATAATGATACTGATGATAATTTCGCGGTACGGAAAAATGTTCAAGGCGGGCCGCGAGTTGGCCACCCCTGATCTATAACATATTTTACACATTTTTTCCCATACGCTCTATAATTTTCCACAACCTGAAATTTCCCATAAACATATAAAAATCCACCATTCCGTATAACACTTCTCATTTACCAACGACGATTGGTAATTCCATTCAATTTGTAGTTTCTTCATTAACGATTCAAGCTGATCAATCAACGAATATTAACATCCTTGAAACTTTTCGAAGGTGAACTCGTTGCACGTGGTAGTTGGGTCGTTGCTGCTCGGTGCCGTAGTCTTGGTAGTTGGATTGGTGCAACTTGCACCTGGTGCAGAGGCAGCTCAAAATTCCACGGCCCTAATCGCCGCAGGATGTGGACTTTTAGTAGTCGGATTGTTCCTTGCACCCCTCAGGGCGGTGTGCATCAAGAAACAGAAGACCGCACAGAAAGACGGAACGCATCAGCGAAGTGTCACCAGTATAGACATGCTGCTGGCACAACACAGGTGAGAGAACGCTCATGATAATAAACTTTAGCACTTACTATGTAACTCGAGAATTAACACGGCGAAGTTCGAATAATTGGAAGCGGCCTTTAACCTTTACCTTATCATAAATACCTAGAACCAGCGCCCGCTGGTTTAACGTGGCGCACGAAATTACAAGGACACATACTGTGCGTTCAATGATAATGGAATACTTTACAGTTAGTGAAATTAAAAACAGTTTTAATTATAACATTCCTTTTACATTCAAATGTAGCAATATCCTCTTGCAATTTTGAAGCAAAGGGAATTGAGAATTATCAAGATATTCTGGTCGATATCATTCACTATAGAACTGTTACACATTGAGCATAAATAGTATTAATGTTACTAACAATAAGACACGAGATACTTATGCCAACTTGTCACAAAAAGTAGAAGAGATTTTAAGGTCTAATGTTCTCAGATACGAACGTTACGAATTCTTAACTCGAAATAAAAGTTATATATTTCTACAAACACTGTTCATTCATTGATAATAATTAACCCTTTGTACTCGGAATCATCTCTATCGTTATCTTTTAGAAATTTTTTATTTTTTACTATTTCTCAAAGCACTTTACTATTTGCTATCTTGTGGCATTTCAATAGGAAAGTTGTGATACAATAAATTCATCCTCTGCACTAATAAATTCGAAGATTCCCTTAGAAATGGCCACCGAATAATGTGGTACACTTACGGTGTCTCCTACGTGGAATATCTGAGTGCAAAGGGTTAAATTAATGTGTGCAAACCTGTAGAATCTGTAACAGTACTAAAGTTATTGAGAAGTTACTCGTTGGCAATATCTAAATTGAATGCCGAAAGACTTAGAGAATAAGTAAATCCATAAATGGAGATCATGGAAAGTAATGAGTTAATCTTTCATAATCGTAATGGCTATCTTGTGGCATTTCAATAGGAAAGTTGTGATACAATAAATTCATCCTCTGCACTAATAAATTCGAAGATTCCCTTAGAGACAGCAACCAAATAATGTGGTACACTTACGATGTCTCCTACGTGGAATATCTGAGTGCAAAGGGTCAAATTAATGTATGCAAACCTGTAGAATCTGTAACAGTACTAAAGTTATTGAGAAGTTACTTGTTGGCACCAACGAATTCTATTTTCTATGCAGAGACTTCACCGTTTTGACACCAGACGAACTCGAAGACCTTGTTGGCCGACCAACCTCCGCTCTGGAGAACAAAATTCGCAAACAAGGCCACAATACCTAGGTACTGTCGGCCTCGAAGAAGGCCCATTCATCGTCGCCAACGTGCTCGAACACACCATCCTCATCGACGTCGCCAGGGACAAGCTCCTCCATCCTTTACACGCATCGTTACGACTCTCGCGAACACAGTCTGGTTTAAAGCTGGAGTTTCGTCATTATTCTCATCGTTAGGGAAATCGAATTCGAGTCTGTGCACGCTGCAAGATCGTTTCTTTCTTCGATGATCGCACGTAGCCTTTTAGCTAGAAGCGAACGTATGCCTGAGGCGACCGAAAGACAAAGGAGGGAAGAAACTTGCACGAACAATGGTGGTTACTTTGTTCTTTAAGTTGTCCAACAACTCGATCCGGATTACCTGTCAATTGTACACGGAACGTGTCTGAAATTGGCTCGTGAAAATTCGTCGTGTGTCGCTTTGAAAGCGACGGCAACGTAATGTCGATACAGAAGAGAAAGGATTGAACGAAGTGTCAAAAAGTCATCACTTGTGCAATGGAAGTTTTTGAAGAACAAGGAAGAAGATGGAGCATGTGTCAAAGGTGGGTAATTGATCGAACGATTGGTACTTTAAGCGACGAAATCTTCATTTAATCAATTGCACCGATTAGACTGATTAGAAAGCTCGTGATAAGTTTCGGTTGGATAAAGATAGGGAAAAAAAGAATCGGGGAATCTTCTTTTTTTTTTGAGAATGCGACGAATATTGTACGTCGCGCAGACGATGATGAAAAAGGGACCTAATATCCGACTAATCGGCTGCCTTCCTTTTGTCGTTGTTCAACGTACGATCTGATTGTAGATCATTTGTTTAAATGCACGCGTATCAGCGTACATCGATTTGTGTTCCGAGGAAATGCACTTTATTGCACTCACGAAAGAACGTCGTATGAATATTCAGAATGAAAGGATGTAATGTTAAAGCGTAAATGATGTTAGTCTTATAATCACGATTAGTCATTTCTTTCGACATTCGACTTAAACGATAAGTAGTTCGAATGGAAAAAAAACGAACGTGCACGTAAGGGAGTTTACCTTTTTATTACATTCGTTCAAGACTGTATAAATAACTCTAGTCTGTATCTCGAGGCACGATCTCGTGTTAAACGAGTTCTGCGATTTCGTGGTGAGTCTCTTTACTTGAAAGATCGTCGTGTTAAAGTGTTAATAAAGTAACTCGATCGCGAGATGAGACACCTTAATTATCGAGGCTGCTTCACGGCTAACGATCACTAAAACTTTCGATTGCTCGAGATACCCGTTTATCGTGAGAGACCAAAACGAAGAAGAAAAAAAAACAATGAGCAATTTCATTCGAGACATTATTGTGTTCAAATCAAAGCCAAGAAATAAGTCTGAACGTAATATTATCATTACAGAATTAGAACGGTATCTCGGCGTACCTCGGAAATTCTATTGTATCGTGAGATTTTTTCAAGAGGTTTTAGATTATCGTATTTCATTAATTCTAACGAGAAATGATAAACCGTGGCATGTTTAAAGTCCCAACATTTTTTACGAAACGGGAATTAAAAGAGAGTCAAAAATTACTTAGCTTGGAGCGGCCTTGTCACACACGAAAAAAATATCACCAGATAATGTAAAAATGTACAGAATTGTACGTTTAAACGACACACAAAAACCTTGACATGTTAATCAAACACATTACTTGCCAATAACGATACATTACATAATACGACAGTAAACGATCCACTACCGCATGACGTATTCACACATATCTTTGAATATTACTATAAAATCGGCATGATCGACGTAAACCGGATGGTGTAACGTATATATTAAGAAAGATTAAAAGTACGAGACATCTTACAAAAGAAATATCCATCCCTTGCAAAACGAGAAAAGAAAAAAGAAAACATGGAACTCTTTTACGTAAAGAAAGAAAAGACACTTTGAATAATATCCATTCGTGGAAAAGAATAAATGATGTGAAGAAAAATAGAATTTTCAAATTGACCATGATCTTGTCATCGAATTATGGATAATCAAGGAGGAATTAGGAATCGATTGTAATAAACGACGGCACAGTATCATTCAGTAGTAATTTACGAAAGTTCATATTCTCTCGCAATCACTTCTGCCTTGCACAATTTCTTTATCTCCTGCCTGCCCTGTTACAAGAGACACGAGATGACTGACGAAGAATAGATCGTTATTTTCAATATTATCTTACGAGTTCCTGCTAAAACTACCGTGAACGATGTCTTGTCAATACTGTCTGTGTTCGATGAGATACATTTCAAAAAGAAACAAAAAAAAAATGATAATGTTTAAACATATTCCCCGCGGATATTTAAGTAGTTCGAAAGGGAGAGAGCGAAAGGGAGACAGAGAGAAAGTGTGTGAGAGAAAGAGAGACTAAGTTAACGCACTTGTATTGTCAACTTGAAATATTCGTGAACGTTACGATAAATTAGGAAAAACCTTACGAATGACGATACATTTAATAAAGTATTTTTATGATCAAAAGTTTGCAATATACGTACATGTACACTTCTATCTCTTTTGATTGACGATATAATTTAAATGACACCTAATTCTATTAAATTATTATCGTAACCCGTATTTCGATTTATCAGATTTCCATGTTTCATCGCATTAAAATGTTCGACTCGATTACATAAACCCAATGGCATGATTTTGTGCATCGAATTTGTTTATTGCGTGTCGCTTCTGTAATTTCTCACAATGGTTTCACAAATATGAATTCAGTCGGTTTCTTTTCGCACTTTGTCTCATTCGCGCAACGATATCGAATCATAAAATTGGATGACGGAGGTGTACATAATGACATCCGGATCATCATTGAAACATAATTTTTTGGAACGTGAAATTCTAGAGGATTTTAAGACGTGACATTGAAAATCATAGTTTCTTCGTTCTGACCGTAAAATCGTGTTGGATTGAGGGGAAAACTTTCACGAGGTCATAGAACGAGGAAACCGTCGCGTGTCCTTGATAGATTAACGAACCGATGAACAGTGAAACATATTTGAGATGAAGATTATAATAATGTGCTTCATATACGAAACATAAATCAATGTTTAGGCTTAGAAAAATAGACGTTAAGGCCGCTCGTTCGTACTTTTAAAGAATAAGAACAGAAAGGGGTAGGTTTGTTGAGATAATTGAAAAGAGGAGTACGTTGTAAGAATGATTATCCAAAGGATTATGATATACTGATCCCAGAAAGGCTGTTAAGGTGTGTCCAGAATGTGATACAATCGCTGGAAATAGAATTATCGTGATTTTTTAACGCTAGATCTATCAAGGCAGTCAAAATAACTGGTTCCTAAATCTTTAGAAAAATTCTCCAAAATAGGGAAGCCATAGAGTACATATTCCACATCTATATCATAAAACAGAAATTACTGAATTACTCTTTTTCTCTTTCGCCAAAGTACATACTTAATATATTGAAATATAATAGATTTAATGCCCGTGGTTCTAGTGTTAAGAGGTTTGGTAATAATGAGGATGAGACTTTGGTTCTCCAACTTTAATTTCATTTAATTTTTTAAATTCATTTAAACATAATCCTTGATAAATACCAACAAGTAGATAAGTGAAATTGTGTAAACTTATTTTTCAAGCGCGTATCTTCATTTTTGTTTAAAAAATTGTAATAAAAAATTCAAATGTCCTAGTATTTTAAAGTTGTATGCCGTTAACAATCAGCAATTGAAGAGTCTAATTAAAATGAACTCCTTGAAAATATAGACATATTTCATCTTGAGACCAAATTCAAAGTTCGTCATTTCGAAACCAAATAATTAAAAGAAAACAATCCATAAAATCATGATAACCATAAGAGTAATCTATCAACGACAAAAATGTAAGATTTCCAGCACTGTATCCCAATCTGAACAGAGCCTTTAGAATCACATTTTCTACATCACGCATAAGAACATTTTTACCTATGACCTTACGGTTGTCATTGCGATCAATTACTCCGCGAAGTTTGCTTCTTATTTATTTTCGTATCATCGTATAAAAACACGCGCAGTGTTTTCGGCGAGATTTCATTGACTAAAAGGAAACGATAAATCTGTGCTTGATGCATAACGTGAGATTAATATTTTTTTGTAAGGAGATATGTTATTGTAAGTCGACCGTAGCTAAATTTAGTACGTTTCAGTGAACCGGAATTGTTACTGTAATGAAGATAACGTCGATTTAATTTCCAACGATACCAATAACCGTACTAATGATACACAAAATAAGAGTAATAATAATACTAATCTATTACACTTGTAATATTGAATTAAGTTTATCGAAGTAAGGAAGCATAGAATTATGGTGTAGAAGTTAAAGTATAGTATTAATTTGTAATAACTCTCGTTTAAGGATTTGCATGAGTGAATTTCGGTTGTTTAACGAGAAAGATAAGAAGATAATGGTATCGCACGTAATTGTGAGCCCTTCTTCGGATGTATAGTAGATTGTTGAAAGCAGAGGAGAGGAATTTTCAGAGGAAACATATCCATCGAGCGAGCGACGCGTAGAAATATTTTTTCATTGCCATTAGTGTGTACGGCCGAAGAAGGTGTTGAAAAAGAGACGATTAAATGACGTTAGGAAATTGCGCTATAAAATATTCTTCTTTCATTGATAATTATTAATATTATCATTAATTAACTTGTTGTACAGCGTCGCATGTTCGCGAACATTTCCTTCTAAAGTGACAGACATTTGCCTTAATTTGTAATATACCCGCTTCCTTTGTATCTAGGAGAATTTAGCATGACGAATAGTTTACGAGGAAAGATAATTACGAATAAGTTTTTAGTCGAGCAAGCTGTTATACTTTGGATGATCGCGTAATTCGTAATAGGATAAGAGGAATTGTCGAAACGGAAATATTTTGGGAGAAATTGTTCAACTTTTTATGTAAATTTCATTAGCGTACAACTTGGAAGTTTATGGTAATAGAGTAGAGATTGTTGCAATTATTCGAAGTTTAATTTCAGTGGTATGTTGCTACGTATTGTTGAAACTTTGGGAAATACCTTAGACTTCAAAGTCTGTAGGCATTTTGATGTCGATTAATTGGAGTCTCGTATTTCAACACTTTAGATTCTGGAAATAGTATATTTCTCCCCAAGATATTATTCCCATGGTAGAATTTAATACGAAGCGGATCTGGATAAGGTGCAACAAGGAAGTAATTCAAACAGTTTGTAAGATCAACGATCGTAAAGTGATTTAATTGAATACAAAGATAATTATAATATATTCATGATACATTTGGCTTAGAAAAACATTCGACACGTGAATTTACATTAATGTACAATATAATACGGTATAGTACAATAGGAGATAATAATATTAATTGATACTTTCTAATACATCATACATTGTACTATATTGCATACGATATACGTAAAAAAAAAAAATCCTTCAATTCGAATCACGCGTAAAATGATTATATTCTTTTCCTAAACGAGCTTTTCTTGTTTCTAGACTCTAAGATTCACAATTTAAGAATCAAAACATTTTTTCTATAGTCGTCTTCAATCGAATACCCTCGAGTAATTATTAACGAAAATTATCCAAAATCCTCCGAATCTCAATTAAGAGATTAATTTCTGTATAACAACGGAAACGGTCGAAGTTAAAAATTATGAAAGCAAAAATGTTTATCCAATTGACAAATGATTATGCGAATCAGGTTATACAAGAGGAAGAAATAATCAGAACTGAAAACCGATAATATCAGATTTGCAGGTATTGTGGGTTGTCTGCTAATGAGAAGCAATCTCGAGTGAATGTCGTCCCCGTAACTAATTGTGAGATCACATTATGTGCTGTAATTAATTTTTAACGACTCCGGGGGAATGTAACGTAACGTCCAATGAATAATCATTATACCTAATGAAAACGGAAGGCGAATAATATTCATAAAAGCTGCAACATGAAACGTTCCTTGTTGCACGTTGATATCCAGCTTAACGTTAAGTCATCAACGCACACACTTAGCTGTAAGGGTTTTTTATAATGGTGCTCTATGAGATCGTCTCTGCCGTCGAATATCGATATCATCACATAACTTGTCTCTTTTAACACCGTGACTTCCTCTTTCGTCGCTTCTTAACGCTCTAGAGAAGGAATTGAAGAGACAATTGCTGCTCGTACATAATATACATCGCCATCTTAGCCCTTTGCACTCTAAATGTCATTGTTTTATTATTATTTGTAAATTACCTTTGTCTTTTTCGTTCGAAACATCGAGTGGTTTCATTTCATTTTATTGTTAATTTACTTTTGTGCCGGTTATTGTAACAATGGTCTTCGTCATTTATTCTACGTTTCTTGGAATTTCAATTTTTGAGATGATCATCGAATTTTGGGTAACAATTTTGCTAAAATATCTCTCGGAAGTAGCTTCATCAAAATGTGTATGTTGGTGCAACAAAAAATAAGCAATAACTTGAATTTTTTTAGTTAGATAATTTGCACAATCATTGGCACATTTGATTATGTGACGGCACGTTCAGTTCTTCTGAATTTTCTGTGAGGATTAATGAAAATATTGGGAAAGACTTTAAACAGTTGAAAGTTAAATAATAGTATCTGCAGAGTTCAAAGGGTTAATCCATAGGACATCATGGTACATCTCGAGTTTTGTAAATACTAGAATTCGTAAAGGAAGGACAAAGTAATTATGAGAGGGAAGATAAGTTCAATGGCGTGCAATAATGACTTTCAGCTAGTCATTGAGAACGATCAAATGAATTTCGATGGCCGTAAAATGAATATAACATAGTTAGCCGTTAAATGACCAATCGGGATGTCACGTTAAGAGAGAGAGATCTGAGTTTTCTTTAGAATTATTGTCAGACGATTTTAATCCGTATCTGATAAATGCACGGAATCATTATTATCTAAAAATAACGTCGTTGCAATCGATAAACTGTGTTATTAAGAAACTCGATGAAACTTTATATTGAGTTTATTGCATACATCTTTTATGTAGCGTCATTAATTAACTTTGCATTCAAAGTACTTTTCAGATTATTCTTTAGCAAAGTGAAATTTATTTCTGAAAAGTTTATGCCATAAGTTTTACACTGATACTAAATGACAGTAATAATTATAAATTCTGTGAGATGATTAGATGATAATGAAAAATCCTTTGCAGCTTCTTGGGCGTCGATATTAAAGCGATAGAGTGTTAAATACAATGGAAAGCTATGTCGAACTGTGAGATATAGAATATAGGACTGCAATGGGTTAATGACTTCGGTCCAAGTGTAAATTAATTTATAAAGTAACTATCTGATATTTGTTTCATGTTAGACAACAATCTGTAGCAATTACAATTCCTTTTGAATCATTAGTTATTGTATAAACTGGAAGACAATGAGACCACAGTTATCAGCTATGGATTAAGAAGTCACTTTATTTTAAACAGAATTTTACGAAATACGGCTTAAAGACGGATGATTTGTAACGGCATGAATACATTATCGTATTGCCGTTTAGTACACTTATAATGGAGAAAGTTCTATCGATAAGCTTAAAATTAGAAGTATCACGATAATGTTTAAGAAACAATGTTAACACGTTCACGATGGTGGGATTTTTCATCGTTATGTCCGATAAAGATTTATCAAAATATATCATCTACTGCGACTTGTCTTTGCACGTCGTTCTGTAATTATAAACTTCAGGCTAAAAGAAGAATTCTTCTTCGTCTTTCAAAGGATCAACGTGAAATTATTTCATAAAAGAATTGCATGCTAATTTAGCTGATACTTTTTCTCCGTAACAATAATTATTCCCTTTTTTTTTAACTTCATCTTGTAATCTAGTCTTTCATTTTCAATGAAACAATTAAAAGTTGAAGGAAACGAGCGTCTCGGTACCAAGATCGATAAAGAGAAATTTTGCAGCAACTAACTGAAAAGTTTAGTGTGTTTTACCACTGCCAGAAGATAAGTGAAACGTAAAATAGATTTTTCTAAACCGTAATAGATCAGGCACGTATTTGCAGAAAATGTGCATTAATCGCTCAGTTTTATCGTTTCAGTGGTGTACGTTAATTGTATAGAGGTACATTGTCCGATAGAATGTATTATTATAATGATGTATGTATTTCGTAGAATTAATTATTAATAACGCTTTTTTTGTCTTTAATCGGAGATAGGAGAGAAAGTTAATGAAAATGCGAATTTGGAAATGCCGATGCAGCCTTTCGCCATCGTAAACGTTTTAAAGCTGCTACTAATGGCTATTATATATTAAAAATATTTTATCGAAAATATTATTACCTTGTCGCTTGAAAGTTGTGTTAATCCGTATATTTTGTAAGCAGAGATTATCGATAGCGATTAATAAAGATACTATTACGAGAGGTCAGAGTCGGACTTTCTACCCTTTCTCGGGTCATTAAAAATCATAATTACTGATATTCGGATATTTTAATTACAAATATTAATTAAAAGAAGAACGATGTCTATTTTCGGGTGCTCTGTCAAGAACTTCAATTATTTAACTCATTAACTCATTTGCTGAATGGAATAATAGTTTATTTCTGTTATATTATAACATTAATTTTAATCGAATTTAGTTAATTATTACATCAATAAAATAATTGTATCAGTTACTACAAATTTAACATCGATTTAATTGCGTTATTTTTCACTTTCTGAACAAAATAGTAAATATAATGCTAGGCAATACAAATTTTGTTAAATATCAGTAAATTGTAGGAAAAAGTACATACCAGATACAGTTTGTTCTTTAACAAACTATTACCTGCTGTTTCTCTTTTAATTATGTATTGGATAGTAGATTTACTTCTGCCAATAAGTTTTAATACCGCATTGTAATTTTTATCCTTTTGGTGTAATTTAATAATTATTTAACGCTCTTCTGCTGTAGTCTCAAACTTCTTTGAACTTATGTTAGATTATTGATATTATTTAAACAAAGTTTTGACTCAGAATGAATAACTGAAACTCATTAACTCCACTGTGGCCTCTAGAAATTAGTTTCAAAATGAACAAAATTATGCAAACAAGGAAACTTGACCCTGTCAAGCATGGTACGAATACTTTTGTAGACTTTAATTATCCGTTATGTAGATTCAAATAGATATAATTTTGTTAAAATTTCAAATATAGTTTTTATGCACTAAATCCAACAAATTTCTTTGATAAGCTATAAGAATACGAATACTTATGGGACTGACTGTATTTTACATGTATTGAATAACATCTATAAAAAGATGTACATACAATAAGCAGATATTTCGGAAAACAAAGGAACCTAGTTTATTAAATATGCAGTTTTAAAAAATGGTGTAATTATTAAACATCAGTTTATTAATTAAACGTATCACAGTAGTTTCTATGCTATCCAATTCTACTACATTCTGCTTCATACAACAGTAAAATGTGTGAAGTTGGTTCAAATTATATTTTCATCCAAATGTATGCGAACTTTATATACAGGTTTTTTATTCACATTGGTATTAGAATAAATGTTTTGTCAGGTTTTATATTAACGTTTATTATTACAACATATACACAGTTTCCATGGTTTCATCAATGACAGTGTTACATATTGTACACACGTAAGAAGCATACACATGTAACTCTCTTTACCGGTAGAACTTCATAGTACACGGAATACATGCACAAAGATATTAATAACAATACAAAGACAACAATGCTAACGTTCTAAATTAAACCAATAAAACTTTTCGTAAACGTTCCATTAAGTAATTTTTAAACATTCCCAAAATTGCAGTCTTAATGTTAAAGGCTATATCATCACTAAAAGACGAAGCAATTATGTCAACATAGTACTATTATTTATTCTTCTCTGTATCTATTTGACGGCGTGCTATTAACGTTAAAAAAACTGTTAGTTTCAATAATAATATTATAAAATGTTGATATTAGTAAATGAAAACTAGATTTAGACTTTAAGCTCCCTCTACAGAACCAGATCGACTAACTGAAAATTTTTAATGGCCACCAACGTAATTGCAAATGGCTGACGTTACACTATAGGATGGGCCTCGATTTCGCACGCCCGAAACAAATAATTCGAGAAATGTCGTGTATTATTGACACGCGGTATTTTTAACAGTGTTCCTCATTAAAATTTGAGTTATCATCTTACGTGTATGGAAGAAGCTTGGGTAAGTGTTACGAAGTACGCGGGAAAAAATGACTCGTGGCCGGAGACACGCGCCCCCAGTCAAACTCATCCGGTAACCGTTTCGAGGCACGTAAGCGCGTGGAATTTCGAATTAATCGATAAGTATTGTGATTCTACGTATTTATAATCGGCAAATATCACCTATTATGTGAAGTGCATTGCGATATCTTTGATAGAACCTGCTGGGGCAGGCTATAATATACATAATCAAGAACGGAAGGTAAACAATGAATCTGTTGGCGCGGTATCCCGCACGCCGCGTGCTTTTAGTGTACCTCATTATAAGTTCATCGATATGCCGAGCGGTTACTTGAACAATACATCTTAATATTATTCTTTTAAATTATACGAGATACGCGCTTATTAAAATTACGATTTCCGTTTAATAATGTGATTGTGAAATAATTAGTAGCGAAGTTAACCCTTTCACTCGTATGTTAGAAACTCGTTACATCTGTAATGTGTATCTTAAATGTGTAAGATACATAGGTATGCGATTATTGCATCCGGAACAAGTTTAACATATCTTAATACAAGAGTCCCATAAGCTGTGTAATAAAGCTATATATTGATTCTGAATACATAGTTACCTGAGTCATGTTGCTTGTGGATTTTATTAAAATTTGTATAGTGGAAGTTCACAAATTGTGATTTTTTCGTCTGTTTTATAGAAATCCATTTATCTTATATGTGAAAAATGCTATAATTTTTTTGTAAGATAATTCTGACTTGTTATTATTTTCTACAATATACTAATGCACATCTTATATTTTATAACAGGTATAGTAATAGAGTATTGACATATAATTAAACACAATAGCAATGCCAGCTGTAAGTGTTTGTGATCCTGTTGCGGCTATGCTCCGTCGCTCTTTGGATACTAGCCAACATAAAACGTCGGATGATTTGTCAACAACTCTAGTTAGCAGTGCATCTAGGATACTTCAATCTGAAGTGGAATACAAAGAAGTAGAAGATTATCAGACAACAATTTTAGATCAATTAAAAGCCAAATACATTGTACTAAGCTTACCAAATTCTGAAAACTCTGATGAAAAGACAAAAGAGGGTAATGCTTATGTCAAAAGAAATGAAGGAATGAATAAAGGACCTACTTTACCGGAGCCAACAGTTACTTTGTACTCTCCAAAGAAAGTCAATTTAGGATGGAAGAGCACATTTCCTGTTGGAGCTGGCATGTACAATGTTGGAAA
Organism: Cerceris rybyensis; assembly: GCA_910591515.1. NCBI lineage: Eukaryota > Metazoa > Arthropoda > Insecta > Hymenoptera > Crabronidae > Cerceris > Cerceris rybyensis. Next base: position 18,317,219 of record OU342790.1, read on the forward strand.
TACTTGCTATTTAAATAGCACTCTTCAAGCACTATTTCATGTACCAGCGCTTGTTAATTGGTTATTGTCAGATTCACATCATACATCAAAATGTGAACAGAACGGTTAGTGTTTATTTTCTATATTTATTAAAATAACATATGTTATTAATCAAATAGTTTATAAATTAAAGATGACATTAAAATTTTAATTCCTTAGTTTTGTATCGTATTTTGATAATAGGTTAGTTTTAGATGGAGGTGGAGAGTGCCTTACATGTGCAGTGGCTAAAACTTTACAATTCAGTCATCAGAAGTCAGGATGTGCTATTAAACCGTTCTACATATACAACAAGTTAAAGTGTAGGTATTAATAATGCTGTGCTTATTACATTAGTATACAGTAAAATATGCATTCTTTATATTATCTTCTTATATCTTTAATAGTCATTTGTCGGACCATGGTGCCAGGGCAACAAGAAGATGCTCATGAATTTTTACGTTATTTACTGGAAGGCATGGAGAGAGCTTATTTAACAAGACATAAAGCTAGTAAATTAGACAGTTATTCTAAGGAAACTACACCTATTAATCAAATTTTTGGTGGTTATATTCGTACTGAAGTTAAGTGCCTACAATGTCGGCATGTTTCTACTACGTTTCAACATTTCCAAGTATATACAATTTTCTCTCTTTTTGTTTTAGACATTTGCATCACTACACTGAATAAGTATATTAGCTTATCACCGGTCACAGAATATTCTTCTATCTATTGTTAAATTATTTTGCACGAAAATGCGCGATACTACATTTTGTCTGCCGTGTTTGGAGCTGTGATGCAAATGTGGTTAATGAATAATATAACTCAATGATTTCATATCTAACATTTGTATGTATTTGCAGGATTTGTTGGTGGATATACGTAAAGCAAGTACTCTCGATGAAGCGCTAAGTAGTTATTTTAGTCGCGAACAGTTAGATAACAATGATTACAAATGCGAAGCTTGTAAAAAAAGAGTTCCTGCTACTAAACAGTTTAGCTTAGAACGGCCCCCTAAAGTGCTTTGTGTACAATTGAAGAGATTCAGTGTATTAGGAGGAAAAATATCCAGGCACATAGGTTTCAAGCAAACTATAGATATGGGTCCTTATCTCTGGAGAGAACCAGGAGAACCTGTGCAACCACTTACATATAAACTCATGTCAATAGTTACACATATGGGTCCATCAGTAAATTGTGGGCATTATACTGCAGTCGCAAAAGTTTCTACTGGCCAATATTATTCCTTCGACGATTCTTGTGTATGTACATTATCAATCAAAGTATTTTCTGATATGTAAATTTTTTCTGTATCTACGAAACCACTATGTATATATTTTAATTGCAGGTTCGTCCAATTAGCTTGAGCAATGTATTAAATACAAATGCATACATAATGATTTTTGAAATGGAACAGGGGCAAAATCAAGTTCCAAATCAACAAACAGTTAAATTAAATGGTACATTAACAGTAAATAATTTATTGCCATCACCAGGAAGTCCATTGAATAAATCTACAAATTGTAAGGCATCAACCTCTGGACTACATACTTCAAATGGATCCGCAAGTAATGGTACTTCAAACAGCAAAGAAAATACTGAGAACTCAGAAATAGGTCCACAATTGCCAAGCGCAAAAGGTATAGCACTTCAGTTTCCTGTGCAAAAGACTACAAATTTGATTGGACCACAATTACCACAGAAATTACAAGAAAAGACTCAGCCAAGATTAGTTATGCATATTAAAAACGGAAAAATCTTGAATGGCAATAGTTTAGTCCCATATGATGGATCTAGCGAAGAGGAGGATGTTGCTTCGTTTAGTGTGTTAAAGAACAATACACCTTCAAATACTGTGCAAAAAACAAATACTTCTCCAAGTATCAACAACATTACACAGAAAAGCCCCACCATTAAAATTAATTCACCTAAGACAGTTCCTACTTCTAAAGATGTGCAAAAAGTTGGACTGAAAACAAACGGAAGTAGCACTCCACAGAATCAAAGTGATACAACGCAATGTATAAAGACGCAAAATGGATCTAGTTGTAATGTTAGTACCGTGAGTTTAATAAAACATCAAAACGGGAAATCAGAAACAAATGGTAAAACTGAGTGCAACAACAAAAATAAGTGGCATCAAGCAATTAGAGTAAAAACAGGACAAGATGAAAAAATAATCACAAAAGCTGCAACTACTAATATGAAAGGTTGGCAAGTGTCGAAAGACACACTTGCTCCTACGTCAACTGCGGCACCTAATGGATGGTCGGTTACTGATAAGTAAGTCATAATTCATGTATTTTGAAAGTTACAAACAATTGCTATATAAATAACAATTTAAATGCATTTTCAGGGAGGATAATAATAAAATTAGTCAAAATAATACAACGCCTAGTGCTGCAGCTTTAAGAGATTTCAATGGAACTAATCGTTCTGATACAGTCTCTCACCTATTAAAAATGTCGCATCGTGGATACGGATCTTCTTCGGGTCAGTATAGGAAAAGAGAAATTATTGAAGAATCCATCGAATCTAACTCCCATCTTCCTGAATCACTACATTGAAAAATCTACACGTTGATTAAATTGTAAAGCAAGCTGTTTGTTTTATTCTTACAGTCTCAAATTGGAATGGAAATAGGACACACTTAGACCGAGAGGTCGCTAACGATAGACGGGAAGAACGTAAACGACACTTTAATGGAGACGATGAAGAAATAGATCGTGGCAGGATAAAGAAAGTAAAGGATCATCGAACTTACGATGAAAGATCTAATCCGGGGTACAATCCATTTCAGGAATATCAGAACGGAAAAACGTGGAACCGACCTCTTAACGGTTATCGGAGGCAATACTATAACACTTCCCGTGTTCGTTCGCGACATGATAGAAATTATAGACCTCCACATTACAGATATCATAATCATTCTCGCGTTCACTGGCAGCGTGGGTAAAAAGAAAAAAGATATTGAAAGAGATGTCAAAAGTAATCAATTGATACTGACAAACTTTGTTAATTTTCAGTCGTTAAAAAGTGATGATTCTTCAGTATGTCAGTTACGAATATTAAACTAATCAGAGGCGACGGCAATACTGATTTAAATGATTAATGTGAAGAAGAAACTTTTTAACGCATTGTAATAGCTCGCTAATTGCATCGTAATAGCCTTGCATATTTCTGACAGGATTATGGTATGTCCTGTCAGTAACTTGTAGCTTTTACTACGTTATACGGACGTCGTATTACACAGTATATGGGGGATGAGTATCGATAACTCTACCAGTCTTGTGTTCAAAGTGAATATATAATTGTTACATATTTGCGCCATGGCATGCGCTCTATTAATTTAGATTTATATGCATCGCACTTAAAAAAATCTAAATACACTATATGTCTTAGGATTCTAACGTAATATCCAAAATGTCGAAATCTATAAAGAAATCTGAAAGGTTTGACGTATCAAGGATTTTAGGTTGTTTAAAGCATTTTATCGGTAAAGAATCCCACAGTTCTACTTATATTCATTACTTAACTAAAATCACATATTATTCAGAGTTTAAATATTCTTCTTTTTTTTCGAATTGGCTTTTTACGCTTTAGTTCTAGACGTAAATTTATGCTTCTGTTATTTAACTTGAATTATATAATTGAAAATATTATTTGTAAACTAATTTGACATATACGTTGTACGGCAATATTGACACTTTTAAGAATGATTATATAAAGCATTAAAATTTTAGTTTCATACGAATACTCTAAATACATAATTATTAAATTGAAATTGAAAATCAAACTTATGTTTTATTCCGTTTATTATATCTATTAACATATTGCAAAATGGCATTTAAGATATTTACAGGCATTTATGAATACTCCAAACTTTGTAAAAATAATATTTCATACTTCTCATTATCGAGATATAATGCTAATCAGTGTATAGCTTTTTTTTGAAAGCTGTAAATTTTTTAGAAAAACTAATATTTTTGAGACTTTTCAATGATCGCGTAATTTATTAATGTAACACTAAATATTTCAGAAAATTTTGTCTTAAAGATAATTTCACTTTTGTTTATAAAGTGCAAACTTACGATTTAATTATCCAAGTATTGCATTATTTAATAATAGCAGAGACTGTAAAGAAAAGTTCCTGCTAATAAATAAAATATACATGTATAATAATCCGTCCTTTGTTCTGAATGACAAAGGTACTCTTCCCTCTTCGTAAGTACTGTGACATTAAAAGAAAAGACAAAAAGAAAAAAGTTCAATTAACCAGACGGGCCTGATCGATAAATTACAGGTAAAGAAAAATCTTCGTTATCTCTGCACATGCAGGATAATGAGAATTTTATAATAATTATCATGGTTAAAAGTGAACTAGATACCTTCTGTTATATTATCATAAATACATATAATTACGAGTACAGGTTCAAAGTTTTTCTTTTTTTTTGTTTAAAGAAAGATTGATTCTAGGGAGATAGAGTTAAGAAAAATTGTATGTAATTTGATAAAAAAAATGTTTTATGATGACCATAAGTAATAATAATGAGTTAATGAAGTTCTAGTTAAAGGAAATTGTAAATGTCATAGGTGAATAAGCTTAGAATTTTAATAATATGGACTTTTAATAGAGCATGAAAAATTGCAAAAGCCATAGATAATTTATTAAGCCAATTGTGAAAGAGCCGTATCTGCTCGTCACATATGATACCTCGTTATATCATTATACAAATTATTAACAAAGTAAATACAATACTAGCCAAGAACAGTAAACATTGTATTTTAACATTTGGCTATTATTATAGACTCTATGAGACTTCTAATTCATTTCAGAAGATACATGAGTTTAAGTTGCGTCAGTTCGATCGGACCTTCCTTTATCTTTTAATTTAGATATTATAAAACGTTCTATAATAATAATCATATTAGCTTAATATGTGGAAATATAACATAAGTACCATGATGAAGCCTTATTGTGAAGCACGATGGTTTTATATTAATTATGACGCCGTGACATAATGGTCCTCCTGTAAAACGCTAATTTGTGTATCTTCCGAAAGAAAGTAGAATTAAGAGTTCTACATATATAATCTGACATTGTAGACGGATATATCGAATATAAAAGCTACAAATTGTCAGACTGAATTTCTGTATGAAATATCTAAAATAAAAAAAGAAATGCCGTTTGTATTATATTTGCGATAATGGTCTGACGTTAGAAAGGAAGAAGAAAAGAAATGAAAGACGTGGCAAAACCATAGAAACCAATTGATTATATCGTAAAAATAAAAGACTATTGCATTTTTATGTCGTACGGACGTAATTGCGTTCGTAGATATACATGTATTTAGCAGATGAAACGAGAATTGTGTATGTAGTTGATTTTAGGATTTTATTACTGTTATTACCGTGTCATGATGGGTAGTGCATCATTATAATTTATTAGGGTGAACTGTATTTCTTGCATTATCTAAATGGAGTTTCAACTAAAACATGATAAAATCTCGAGCAGTGAACTTCTAAAAATTCTTGAAAAGAATGTGAGTATTGTAGCGCTTAACTCTTTCATGCTCAAAGGAGATTATTAGAATTAATTCTCTACGATTATTTTACTCTTACGTTTTGTCTTCATATAATCTTCATCATGCAATTTATAATAAAAATGTTTCATTAACAGATCAATGTATATACGTATGCTTCTTTGTGCTACTCAGCATGAAAGAGTTTAAAGGAATGAAATAATATTGAAATTAAAAATCCAATTAGCCATATAAACGAAAGCCAGTACTGACTTGCATTAAGTCTCTATTCTGAAATGTTACACACGATTGTATGTAATGATATTTAAACTGGTTTCTCACCGTTTACTTAGGTAGCAATTTTAAAACTAGAAAATCATCATAGCTTACGTATAGACCAAGAATTGGAGATAAAGCTCGCATGGTTCAACGATATTTCCCGCAATCTTACGGATAAACTTCATTCATTATGGAGTCTGGCGGAAACTCGTTATCCGGTCGGTGATGAAATTAAACGATTTGCTGATCAGATTTCAAGTTCATGGAAATGCATAAGTAAACAGGTAAACATTAATTTCTTTTTAATTATTTCATAAAATTCCTCTGATAGATAAACTATTTATTTGTTATCTTTTTTTCTATATTTATTTGACTTAAAATTTTGAGGAAATTTAATGTTTAAAAAAAATGTTAAAAAAATCATTAAACTGTATATATAAATGTATACATATGCATATATATAGATCAGCGAAAACTATTCCAAAATTCGAATGGCTAGCCGAGCATTGCAAGGAGTACCATTATCATTGCTTCTGGATAAACTAAAGAAGGAAGTAGTTTTAATAAAAGTATCATTACAGATCCACAAAGCTGTTTATAGTCAGGAGTGTATATTAAAAGGTTACAAATTAATTATGAAAATCGAAGAACTTTTAAATGGTTTAGAGAAATGCGATAATAAGGTAAAAATTGCCGATATATCGGTTAATCATAATTATAATCAGAAAGCAGTAATATGATCTTACATTTTTAAATTACAGTTACAACAGTATTTATCTGTGTCAAAAATGACTCCACAACTTATAAAGTTAGATACTTTAGTGGATAAATATGTTTCAAACGTTCAGTTATTATCAAGAGAGAACTCAGAATTTTCAGATTTAAGTGTTCTTTCAGTAGTTGTAAAACTTCTGACCGGTGAATTATTGGGTCATAAGCCGATAAATCCTAATCATATTTTGATAGAAAATGCACCAAGAAAACCGGTTTTCATTGTTAAAAATATCAAGCGACAAAAGATATTTCCCTATTATCCAACATAATAACGTTTAAATGCGAGATATGCGTGCTTTTGATTTAAGACGATTTACTAAGGCAATGTATACCGTTATTAACAGTGAATAAGATTATCTTTATGTAATTAATTGGTACTTTTATTTATTTCGTGAATCATATCTGGCAACGTGCTGTGCACGTGCATCAGGCGTATAGAATTTACAGCAATAAAAGTATACAATTTCTTATTTATACTATACATAATGGGGGTACATTCATTTACAATATACAAACCAATTCGTATATGATCAAAAACGTATTTAATCGATCGAACGAAATTCGGTAAAATTGTGTACCCTCATAATTACATAAAAGGAAGGCTTATTGGAAATGATCAAATTCTAATTTTCTATACGGAATATCATAACATAATAACATATTGCTCGTGGAATGAAATTAAGAGATCAAATGTAATGTACAAATGTAAGATATCGTATATTCATTCTTATTTATTAAAATGCTATATACCACTAATAAGTGTGACGTTGAATTTTGATACTTTGAAGACTAGATTAAAAAATACCCTCAAGATCTGGTAAAGACGTGGGCGGTGCGAGTTTTAAGGAAAGATCGTTATTACGCATGAATTCTGGTGGCAGAATTTGTTTATGTTCCTGTAAATAGAAAGAATATAACAATGAAAAAATTAAACAAATCGTGAAATTAAGACACAGTAGGATGGTGCATGATAATATTACAGTAGAATTATATGACCTTTAAGTAAAGAATATTTTACTTACATGAAATGGTCTACTGGCATGTGTAATATTAGTGACCAGGGGAGCCCATCCCTTTGTATTCAAACATTTATAACAAGACCTAGGTTCACCTAAACATTCCGAATGATATCCATGACCGCAGCTAAAAACTATTGTGTATTCCGTAGACTGCGATAATAGATGCCTGCATATAGGACAAATTACTGATACACTCGCACATGCTCTCTCGGCATCTCTAAAATGTAACAATACGGTTACTGAAATCAATTAGCTATCACTACCATTAAATATTATAACAATACCTTAATGATCTTTTTAGAGCTTTGTGAAGCTCTAAGCTGACCAAACGTGCGGTAGTTTCGACTAAAGTTTGTTCGTATCGAGAATGTGTAAGTACTCCAGATAATAGTTGTCTGATATCTCCTATTGTTCCACTTGTTGCTAATGGATGTTTCAAAATTTGTTCTAGGACGGTCGATAAAGCTGTTGTACCGCTAAGAGTCTCCAAAACTATTTTCAATAGCTTTCTACTTAATTTCTCAACTGTAATTAATAACATGCATTTCATAACAATCATGTGAATCAAGCTTGTCTTTTAACCGTTTCAGTCCCACAGCGCGATTGCGTTGTTGAGATTTCACGTCGAAAAGACCCGCTGTATTTCACCGTTGTAAAGAAGCATCATCGCGCTGCTTGGCACTTTTCGACGAGATTCTGCCACTGTGCACCGGGATTCAAACGGTTAAACAGTCACGCGCATATGCAGAAAACATGTGAGAGACCTTTGTTTTCGTTACTGTTCGAATGCGTTTGAAGTATAGCTTCTACAAGTGGCATCCAATCTAAATTTCCAGCAGATCGTCTACACATATTTGCAAGCTGAACGGCAATATGTATGGTATCGTTTTCTGAAGTTTTATCCTGGCGGTACTAAAAAAACAGATGTTTTCATTTCATTATTATCGACTAGCGTAGGATAGTATTATAATAATAATTTATTATACTCATATATTATTTACCAGCTCCAAATTATTTTGAAATTCCGTTAACAGAATTTCAAATGCATCTTGATAATTACCCAACTTTTCTAACATCACGGCTTCTGCGTCCTTATGATTTGCCTTTTGAACTATTCTCAGTGCTTCATTCAGTCTACAACCATGTGGCCCTTGAATATGATCAACTACCTACACCAGAATATAATTATAAATTCAGTAGTTTCATTCATGAAAACCAGTTAGAGGAATACCATAGACTTTATTATGTCTCAAATTTCATACTTACGCGCTGTGGTTGTAACGTGCACATTATTTCCAAGAATTTCTCCAGTAATTCAGTTGACAATTCGAATGAAATATCTTCCTCTTTGTATTGTAAAAGTTGATAAAGGGCTTCTAAGAGATTGTACTCTAAGTTTGGATTACCTTCTAGATTTTGTAATACCTCATCTATTTTATCTTGCATGTGAGTTGCTATGAAAATAGCAAATTGATTTGCATTGATTCCCACTAGTGACGTGACATTGGCCATTACGACTAAATATGAAGAGTTTGATGAAAGGTTTTCTAGCCAAGGCCATATATCAGAATGTCTAGATTGGTCGAGTATCATACACTTGCAGACAGCGACCCAGTCTTCTCTGGCACTATATAGCAGCTCGGCTACTCTCATACTGCAACATTACATACTGCGATACAAGTTACTATGTATGATGCTAATATTGTTAACACTAGATTTACCGACATTTTTGGTATACCTATCTTTATCTAATTTGAAAATTAAGAGACTGAACATTTCTTTGAGTAATTGATTTTTGATGTATACTCATTTCATTGAATGGATAAAACTCAGTACGACTGATTTCTGTAATTTTTTTTGTAAATTACAAAATGGGCCAAAATGATTCGTGTGGTAAACCTAGCGTTCGTAAGACTTTTCAATTAATCGGATTATTATATATTAAGATACTGTTAAATGCGACTTTAATTTGGAACATTCAACATTTCGTTAGATGCAGGCATAAAACAAGATACTAGAAATGTAAACTTTAAATGAATTAAATTTGGTTAATTAAATTCAAGAAAGTTTTACATTTTTTGTCAACTATCAAAATAATATTAGAGAATTATTTGAAACGTCTAACAACTTTTGAATACTTACAAGTTAGCTCTTCGCGCCAAATTCAATAAAGTATTATCCGACATATTACGCAACTTTCTGGAACGCAGTAATCCCAATATTGCATTTTCTTTATCAGTCTTCAGCTCTTTGAATGATACCATATTCGAGTCGCTGCATAATATTTCTATCATCTTATTTAACATACTAGCTTCTAAATTAGCTGTATTCTCTGATACTTCATTTGCTATAAATATAAGAACAAGAGTTCTTTGTTCATCTGTAATGTAGTCAGGATTCCTTGGACTAAGTGGTGTGCTAGGCATAACAATGTTCGATAAAATATCTATAAGCCTTTGCCGTTGTCTAAGACCCATTTCGGATGTGAATTCTGGTTCCTGAAAGGCGATTGCTATTACATCGAGAAATCCTTTTGCGTCGAAGCGAAGCAAAGTCCTTAGGTATGGGTATTGCCTTTCAGCGTCACTGGCTAAACTAGAATGTTGAGAGAGTAAAGCTCTCAATACATCTGTTTTAGCTCTTTGAGGCATGCCTTCGGGAAGTTCACCTCTTGGGAAACCTCGACCCGCGAGACAACAGCTGGCATAAACCAAAAGTGCATTACCAAGCTGTATGTTATCTCGAGTTAATGATTCCTTCGTATTAGCTAATACACTTTGTAAAATTGGCATTAACTGATGGATCGGCGCTGCGAAGTCACACAACGCTGTTGTTTGCAAATGTATGAAAGCTTCCCAAAGTCCTCGATGACGGCAAATTGTTGTTACCTGTAAATATTGAAACACTATATGAAGTATCTTTAAGATAGTGTGCGGTAGAGTTATTATTTTAATGAAGTGGATAATATTTTCACTTACCTGATGAATATCCAAACAATCAACATCTAATAACACTATAATTGCTTGAAGAGAATCGACTTTTTCTTCTTGGTCATAAAGAGTAACTAATTGTTGAACAATCAGCGGTGGTAGGCGCGGTCGCAAACTTCCATCTAACAAAGGACCTTCGAGAGCATGTAAATAACTCGATTTAAGTCCTTCGGATTCCGAAACTAAATCCCACAATTTTCCAAACAATAACTCTGTGTTTTCTAATTGTATACAATAATCTACACAGGTCGTAACTATTTCAAATTCTGTATTTTCATCGATAGAACAATTGTTTAGCTCTTCCATATATTGCATTAAAACTTGACACACTTTGTCACGTGCAATCTGTTTTCGACGTTGTTTCGACCCACGGAGACCGACAACTGCTTTTCCTTTGTCCTGATAAAACGACAGGCCCAATGCCAAAGCTTCCGGAAATCTTTTCTGCAATAGAAGAATACATTTTATATAGAGTTAAAAATCTTCTTACCGCTTATTAAAATACAGACCTGCATTGTTAAGTGTCTTAATCGCTCTGTCCATGTTCTTATACAAACGACATGCAAACTCTTGGTACCCAACAATAAAAGTTGTGTACCAAAAGTTACCACAGTGTTATAGCATGCTCGTTCTCCAGCTAATGCCATAGCCTGATTTGAAAAATAGAAAGTTATTTTATTAATATTATTTCTTTATTACATAAACATAGGTATATACCACTTAACATTTACCTTTGAAACGTTTCCACCAGTAGAAAGCCCTTTAAAGTGGCTAGAAGCATAAGAAATCCCAACGTGACTCATATCTAATGTTTCTAGATTGTCCTGTGCCCTTACATCTAATAAATGCAGCCTTTCTTGAGAATCTAATACAGCTAATGATCGTGGATTTAACCATCGCAAATTACTTATTGTGTATGGAAGAGTCATTCTACGTAATGGAGAGAGTTTCAATCTTGAACCAGTTTCAGTGCATACCTTAGAAAAATATATTCGATTAGACTTTCATGAAATTAATGTTTAACAAGAAGAAGATAGTAAAAATAATACTTGATAAAAGTAAACGACGTCGTCTCTTGCAAATGCCAGTACTGGATCAATCACACGGGAGGCATCTGCTGCTTGTATAACAACAAGTTGCCAAGATAACTGTGGTAATGCTATAGGAGCACCAGATAGTGGATGGGTTAACTCAACGCGTATTCTTGGTCTTATACATACTACCATTACCTAATTGAGTTAACACCAACATGGTTCATACACTTGATAAATAAGTATTTAAAAATTATTGGACAAAAAGAGAGGTACCTTTGATAATGTAGCCATTGCCACTAATGTATAATTTTTTAGTGGATGTGATGGCAGACGATTTAATAACAAAGGTTCTAATGTACATACTTCGCCTTTGGAACCACTAAATAAACACCTACTGTCGCAACCTCGCACTCCCATAACTCTTGTGAAATTCAATTCAAAAACTGAGCCACCACTATCACTACATAATGCTACCCTTGGTGAATCTGTGAACTATAACAAGATATTTTATAGTTTCACAATAAGAAGAAAATAATTAATTAATCTCTTAGTGCACTCGTCAGAGTTAAGAATTATAACAAAAACAAAGTTTCACCTTAACATGCAATACAGCTGTATCCAAAGGATGGACATCAGTAAGGGTTCTTAAAACTTTTCCATTGGCACTGTCAATCATCAAAATATGTCCCCTTGCAAAACCAGCTAATACTCTACTCCCATCATGATTAAAGCATAATGCAGACACTGATCCTTGATGCCTTGCCTCTTGATCGCACCACCTTAGTGTTTGTGATGAATCAAAACCCAATATCAACCCATGACTAGTGCCAACTATTAACATATTTCCTCCAGCTGCAACTGCACTTGCCAAACCGGCATTGACTCTTTCCTGCATAAAGAATTAACATAATTTAATATAAATTATAGTTTTTTAAAATACCTTCTAACAATACTACAATTTATTCTTACACTAGCTGACACAATTTGTGATGATATCCCTTTAAGTATAACATGTCTCAAGATAGCACTGGATGATGGTGGATGTGAAGTTTTAAAAGTTTTATTTAAAGAATTTAAGGACAAATGACTTCCAACACTTGTTGTTTCACTGCTACCTAACTTTTCACCTGCTGCTAACCCAAAATCATCATCTGTCCCTGAGAGTGACGTACAATCAGGTTCTGTTAATATACTTTCTAAGGAGGGTAATTCCTCCACAGCGGGTATAGCATATTCTGTATTGTCCAGCTAAAAAAAAGATTCGTTAAAATTGTGAAATTCATCAGAAATTCATCATATACCATTTAATTGTAAGTCTAATTACAATTTAGTTATAGATGCTAATAGAATCAATCTATGTTTACAGTATTAGACATGAAATATGAAAAGTATAATGTACATTCAATGAAGAGTAGGTAAATACAAAGAGCTATATTATAATGTTTATTATTAGGATGACAAGCATTACGATAGCAATGTTATTACCACAAAATATTGTTTTTAAAAGTGTAACAAACAGTTGAAACTTGAGATAAAAAACTAAGTTATAACCTGAAAAAGCACAAATTTCATACAGGTGTGTATTTTATAATTATTCGAATAATTGTAACACTTTATTACCTCTTCAATATCTAAATTAATAATGTCAGATGCAAGGTACTCTTGAGACCCAGCATTTGACCCCAACCCATTTTCAGCCATTTTTTATCCCACCTGTCATTCCACAGCTGATATGCGTAAATATAGCAGATCCTCATTAAACTATACTGCTTTTCATAACATATAGGCTACAGAAATGAATATAGTATATAAAATATCGATTTAAAACAAATATACATGTGAAAATTTTAAAACCCATTGTGACGATTACGATTGCTAAGATACCCTTTATCTGGAAGAGCTAACAAGGCGTAAAGGATTTATGAACGTTATATTTGTAAATTTATAATGCTCAGAAAAATATCATTAATTAATATTGTTAGAAAGTATATCGGTATATAAGATACACTTGATTAAAAACTAGATTTATAAAATGCAACATTGTAAGATGCAAAATTTTCGGAAAATGAATAAAAATAGTTCAATTCGGATTAATACACATTAATATAAAGTTGACAGTAACAAAAAACAGAAGTATTATTAAACGATGAGTCAAGTTATCAATTTATGATAAAATATGGCTATATGGCATTATCATTTATTGAAACACTTTGGCGCCTTTAAGCCGACGCCACTTTTATTATTGCCAGCAGCAATGTAGAGATGCATAATACTTAAATAACTCTCAAGATTCAATTTATTTCAATAGGCTAAAATAATTGTCGTTCTTATCAATTTTTTATGTTCTCTTTTCGTTCTTTTACGATCAATTTAATACTTTTAAATTATTCTTAATAACATAATAAATAAGTTATTTAAAATAACACATCAGACGTAAAAGATAACAGACTATTCAAAGGTACGTTTATTTCAGTGCAACCCATCATCAAATGTTACATCATTATTTCATTTATATCATCATTATTAATTTTATATCGAGTAGAAAATACTTAATTATTATTAATATAAGCGAACTCTCAGCAATAGAATATCGTATTTACTTTGTTTAGTAGTAGGGAAACATAGGGAAACTTGAAAGATGTTGGCGTTTTGAGTCATTACAATTGTAGTTACTTGAGTTAGTGGTAGTGTACATATATTCGATGATTACAGTTGGTATCGTTGGTGTTCATAATATGGATCATATGGATGATGGAATATTTAGTTTTCTTTTGTAAAGTTGAAAGCCGACGTCAATATGCAAAATTTAGCGAAGTATCCCAAGCAAAAATATGTTACTTCGATGAAGCTCTTTGGTACCCTCCGAAAGTACGATACATGGCACGAAACGATCATTAATACAAGATTAATACACAGTTGTATTAGAAATGAAATGAATAGGTTATATTTACCATTGTCGTATAAAGTAAGTATCATTTGCAAACTTTGACATAACTAACTGTGTAATCATAAACAGATTTCCATTTTAGACTTATAAACAATTTCATAAAGAATTAAATGCTATACAAACATTATTTGTCCAAAATGGATTCCACAATCTTTATAATTTGTCAACATTATGCAATACCAGAGATTTTTGTACGAATTCATCGAATAAGCGTAATATTGATGGAAATTCTTCCAAAGAATCTTCCGGTGGTTCTGATAAGAATCCTAAAAACGACGAAGAAATAAAACACATTTTCAATAAGCTCCTCTGGGTGTTGCTGATATTCGGTACAATTACAACCATTATTACAAGGCAAAAACTTGATGATGAAAGTCAAAAGGTTGGCTTTCAAATACATTTCTATTTCATTAATTTAATAGGCAGTTAATATAATATAATTATCAAATAACCACAGCTAGTTGTACAAGTTCCATGGAATGAGTTTGTGTACCATTTCCTTGCAAAAGGGGAAGTGAAAAGTCTTGTTATTCATCCATCGTCGGAAATTGTTGTAATAGTAGTTCACGAAGGTGCTGTGATAAAAGGTGAAAGAGCAAGGAATAAAAGATATACCTTGCATATAGCAGATATTAATAATCTGGAAGAGAAGGTCAGGAAAGCAGAAAAAGATCTGGGCATACATTATGGTATATATTATGGAATATTTAGTTAATATATCTAATTTAATTTTGAATTGAAAATACAACTGATTTTTAAATATTTTTTTTAGGAGATGGAATACCAATTGTCTATAATAGGACAATTGAACGTGATTTTCGAATAATGACCTATCTGCTGACATTTTTGTTATTACTATACTTTTTCCGAATATTCAAATCTGGATCATTTAAAAATCCATTGGACGTGTTCTCGAACCTCAGGCAAGCAAAATTTACGTTGGTTGAGCCTACTTCTACTAAAGGCGTACGTTTTGAAGATGTAGCTGGTTTACAAGAGGCTAAAACTGAAGTCATGGAGTTTGTTGACTACCTCAAACGTCCTGAACGTTATAAGACGCTTGGTGCCAAAGTACCCAAAGGTAAATGTTAACTTCTAAAAGATTTTCATTAAATTCATATGGTAAAACGTGTAGTTTAAGTAACTAATTTAAACTTTACACTTGCGAGAAGTAGTCTTCAAATATTTATATGTCTTTCTAGGTGCTTTATTACTGGGACCTCCGGGATGTGGCAAAACAATGTTAGCTAAAGCTGTTGCAAGTGAATCAGATGTGCCATTTTTATCGATGAATGGTTCTGAATTTGTTGAAATGATAGGTGGATTAGGCGCAGCACGTGTAAGAAGTCTATTTAAAGAAGGCAAAAAAAGGTATGCATATTCTCTAAATATCGCACAATTATTGAAATACTTTTTTCTTCCACTACTAACGTCTGGTCTTCTTCAGAGCTCCGAGTATTATATATATCGATGAAATTGATGCAATTGGTAAAAAACGATCAGCCCAAGAAGCTCAATTTAGTAACTCTGAGTCTGAGAGAACATTGATTCAACTTTTAGTAGAGATGGATGGAATGACAACCAACGAAGACGTTATCATCTTAGCCTCAACAAACAGGGCAGATGTTTTAGACAAAGCCCTATTAAGGCCTGGCAGATTTGATAGACATATTTTAATCGATCTTCCTACTTTGCAAGAACGAAAGCAAATTTTCGAGAGACACCTTAAGACATTAGTGTTAGAAGGGAAACCGTCAAAATACTCTGGATATTTAGCACACCTTACACCTGGCTTCAGTGGTATTATTTTCGGCCATTATTATGAGAATACTGTCTTTATGTACATTTACAAATTATTTTAATCTCTGTTATATTATAACAGGTGCCGATATAGCAAATATTTGTAATGAAGCTGCGTTACATGCAGCGAGATTTATGAAAACTTCAGTCGATGGTACTGATCTTACATATGCAATTGATAGAGTAATAGCTGGACCGGAAAAAAAGACCAATACATTAACGCCGTCCACAAAGAAAGTAGTAGCTTATCACGAAGCTGGTCATGCTTTAGTAGGATGGTTATTGGAGCACACGGATGCTTTACTTAAAGTAACAATAGTACCCAGAACAGCTTTAAGCTTAGGTTTTGCACAGTATTCCGATTCGAATCAGAAGCTTCATAGTACAGAGCAACTTTTTGAAAAAATGTGTATGATGTTAGGTGGTAGAGTTGCCGAATACATAATGTTCGATGAAATTTCAACTGGAGCAGAAAACGATTTGAAAAAAGTAACTCAAATAGCGTATCGTCAAGTTCAACAATTTGGAATGAGCTCTAATATAGGTTTAATTTCATTCGATGAAGAAATCACGAGCACGGTATGAGACAAATTTGCATGTACGTTATTTTCATATGCTATTTAGTTTTTCACTCTCACCGGAACAATTACATTTTGCAGAAAAATATTAAGCCATATAGTAAAAAGTTAGGAAATTACATGGATTCTGAGGTGAGAAACATAATT
Source organism: Cerceris rybyensis (assembly GCA_910591515.1). Classification (NCBI taxonomy): domain Eukaryota; kingdom Metazoa; phylum Arthropoda; class Insecta; order Hymenoptera; family Crabronidae; genus Cerceris; species Cerceris rybyensis. The sequence continues at coordinate 18,334,327 of OU342790.1, forward strand.
GGAGATGCATATAAAGCCACCCAAAAATTACTAACTGATAACAAGGACAAATTAACGGCGGTATGTCACGCTATTTGCTATTTTACGTTAAATTGTGAATTTTATTTTACACTAAACTTTTATTCTAAATAATTGTAGATAGCTGAAGCACTTTTGCAGAAAGAAACATTAACTTATGACGATGTAGAAAAATTAATTGGGCCTCCTCCATTCGGAAAGAAGCGTCTCGTTGAACCAGCGGAATTTGAGAAATTAGTTACAGAGCCGGAATTACGAACACCAGAACCAAGTCCATCGTAGAGAAGTGATATGTGCATATACACATATATACACACACGCATACACATGTGTGGCCAGATAATTATACAGTGTTAAAGTTCAATGAGAAAATGGATTATGAAAGGGTACTTACTTCCAATTATTATTTCAGTTTGCTACTACATAAACGTGTGAAAAATAATGAAAATAAAAAGCTGATCTCTGCATATGCAGTTTGAATGAAAAAAGCAAAAAGTGAATGAGTCGTTACTTTATTTAGGAAAGAACAAGTATTACAAAAACGAAATTATTTTATCTAGGAAATCTTTTTCTTTTTTCCCATTAGAATACGTTATATAACATTTTACGCATACATGTCTTAAATTATACATACAGCATGTATGTTATCTGGTATATATTATAAGATATTTGTTTTGTAACAAAGAAGTATTATATGTCTGCTGTCGTAATATATTACTTGCGTAGATAGAATGTAATTGTCAAACAATCGAATCGTTAAAAAAAAGAAATGAAATAAAATGCAACTACGTATTTCAACACGGGAAGAAAATTACAGATATCTCATGATATTCTGTTAATGCTTATTTTTAATGGAAAGTTTAACTCTATTAATTGCACAGACTTTTAGTTAAATTTCTGTTGTCACTGTGAAGTACAGTAATACAACTGTCTCAAGATTATTAATCACTTCTGCCACGAGAAGTAAGCTTAAGTGTTGGAGCAGTATCACGCAGATGACGATAAAAAAATAAAGTTCGTGTCTTTTTATCGTTAATTACAATTTTTAAAAATACGAACAGAAAAAGTAACTATATATCTATATCAATTATGAATAATTCATTCAAGTAACAGAACAATCGTAACAATAAACTTACCAATGTTTCATGAAAAATTCTCAACTTACGTCAATAAGGACTATTTTGATTTGTGCTTTATCAGTCCTTGCAGTTAGTTGTATAACTGTATATTGTATCTGACGGTAACTCACGCAGGAACAATAAGATCTTCAATAACATCGTGTATAGCACGTTCAAATACCATTCCATCCCAATATACTATACCACAACGTTCACAAATATAAAAGTTTTGCATGTTCCGTAATACATTCAATGGAATTTTATCAATTTTCACTCGTATTTGATATTTCGTCGTACACTGTACAATATTTACTCCAATTGTGCTCAATCGCCAAGTACGGTCTTGCTCTTGTTGGAAATTCTGAACTTTACAATTCCTTCGCAACATTTGTTGAATTGCCGAATTTGTATTGCACTCAGAATACGCTGAGACTAAATGTCTATATCCATTCGTACGTGCTACCTTAACAAAACTGAAAAAATGTTAAGAATTATTTTTGCCTATAGCTATCGATATCATTCATTTTAAGCATTATAACGAACAATGCATCCAACCTTTGAACGAGTTTGTCCATTAACGGTTTTGATACCTTCACAAATTCATCACCATTGCAAATTTGACATCGACTACCAATATCTCTTTTCGTAACTATAACTTGAAAGTTGTATAAAACTTCTCGTAATTGACATTCAGGTGTTTCAGCACGGACCCGGTAATACTGTGTGGGTGATAGATATTCCGCGAACTGGATAATGTTATTTAGATTATAATTGAGAAGTAGTAGCTTTAAAATCTAATTAATTAAAGACAGAAAAGTTTCTTTTAAACCTTACTTTTGGACAGTTTTTATAAGAAGTTAGAAGCACCCTGTTCTGTTGCGTTGCTACTTTGACAGACTGATTTACATCTTGATCAAATTCTTTATAGACACAATCGCATCCGCACGATCGTAATCTGTTTGCTAATCCACCAAGCGTCGAATCACAAACGACACGCCACTTATGTGCTTGTATTGGTGAACGATAATATGGTAATAGCTTGATATTATTTTGTGTTTTTTCATATTCTGGACCTTTCACGTATTCCGGTCTGATTTGGTGCCTTGGTTTTTGAAAATTTCGACAGGTTTTTGACGATCTGGCTGTATCAAAACTTCGTTTATCACTATTACTGAAACTCTCTTCTTTCATTTCACTTTTCTGGTGAAGATTTTGCTCCAGTTAAAGACAACTTTTCATAGACTTTCGTAAAATGTGATATAAACTTCATTATTATTTTATTATAATTATGCTTACCTTCTGCACAGACTTGTCAATGGTTTCTTTTGGAAACTTTTGTGAAATATGTTGTAATTCTACACATATATCATGGAATGGTATATCCAAACATGTACACTGAGTTTCTAAGACCTTATAAATTTCAAGTAAACAGTATGCGTCCAATGCTGTGGAAATAGATATAACAAAATAGATATATCCTTATATAATTTTTATATATTTATCAGAGATAAAGTATACAAACCTGCGTACGTTATCTGACTCTCTCTCAATGGTCTCTGCTCCCAGTTTGAAAACTGATCTGATTTGTTTAACTGTCGTCCAAGACATGATTCTACCAGCTTACTTAAACCCTTATTATTAAAACGTGGATCGTTCTCATGTGGAAATACAAATTTGTAATCTTCTACCAGTTTCGTCCACAAATGTACTATGTCCAGGTACCCTTGTCCACATGTTCTTATTTTTGACATTGCAGGCAAACTATCACGTATTACTGTCATATCGTGCGCTATTCCATACCCTACACCACATACATATATATGTAGATATTTATACAATTTAACTACTTAACATATAAAGACGTTCAAGTAGCAATTTTCCATTGCTTTTTCTGCTGTATTCAATATTTTATTGGAAAAGTAATCAATAGATAAATCTTTACCGAGTTTTAAAATACTTTTGTTTTCAAATAATGTCAACGCCAATTCTGTCCACAATTCATCAAAATCGATGGTCATACTAGTTACATCTAGTATATATACTTTATTTTCCGTAGCAACTTGTATCAATGCTACTTCACTTTGTTTGATACCTAAAGAACAAGAAATTTGATAATCAATCAAATATTACTTATTATTCACATGTCGGGATTTGAAATGATTACAGTAATCATTACCAAAAGAAGGTTTCCATTCAGAATCAATACCAACAATATTTGCGTGTTTTAATCCATTGTCAAGGAAATCTTCAAAACTTTGAGGATTGTCTACCACTTTAATAGAGTCTCTTGACAACTGTAATTCATGATAATTTGCAAAGGTTCTGTCTTCCTGCCAAGTATTTGTCTCTGCCTTGCTGGTTGAAGCACCATCATTTACTCCTATGTGTCAAAATTTGTTCAATTCTGTACGAAATTATTACTACAAGTAATAAATTAATAGCATTACGTTCAGTATCTTCCATGTCAGCCGCATAAGAAATTGCCCACGGCCACTCCTCTTTAGGCATGTTAAATTCCTTGGCCCAGTATAGACCTTCTTTTGCATCTTTTTCTTTAATTAACATTCTAATCATTTCTAATTGTAACTTTATGTCATCCCCTACAGTATCACGTACCATTTCTCTCCAACTTTCGGTACCTAAAATCCAAATAGAGGTACTTGTTACTCATAGATTGTTTTAACACGTTGCCACATACTTTTAATTTGATGATCGTGCTCAGAAACATACACAAAAATATTCCGAATATTTAAAGCATGAAAAATCGCACAAAAAAATAATTGATATGTTATCTGGAATGTTACATCTTTTTTTCGATGTATTACTGAATAATTAACGAATGAATGCATGAGTACACTTCGTATGATATAATGATATTCCTTTTTTTATTAATTAAAGTATGCAAGACGGCTATAGCCGTCATTTGCAGCAACGTGTTAATGGTGTAGATAAATCATCACAGGCAGAAAGTATTTTTACTTAGGCTCCCATCCACATAGTGCTTGTGCACCAGAAAGTGTAATGCCCCTTCCCTTCGTTTTCTGTTCAAATTTGGGCATAATTCTTGTGGAAGATTGTAAAGCTTCAGGAATCGTGCAATCAATTTTGTTAATGGTTTTGCTTGTCTTGTTGACATCATTACATTTGGTATATCATTCTCTCTAAAATAATGTGTTATGATAAACTTTTATATGCTGTTCATTATTTTCCATAAATTTACCTGATATACCGATCCAAAGTGACTTTCATTTTGTTCCCTGGTGCAAGCAAGTCATCCAAATATGTAACTAAAGCCATTTGAGCTTTTGGACAACACTTTAAAAAGTCTTGTACTATGTCTACTTTGCATTGTAATATAAGAGGCAATAATAATGTTTCAACATTTAAAAAATGACTTTGCAATTGCAATATAGTTATATACTGAGCAGCATTTTTATACTTTTTCTCTTTAATTACATTCTGTAAAAGTAACATAAATCTCTTTATTATAGATTTCAAATGTTTTTAAGAAATTACCCGATTCCTGATTATACCTCAATGACATACAAAACGTCCTCCTTGTTATCCTGAATAGCATATGTGTCTACCACCATTTTAATGAAATCCATATTTTTCTGCTTACAAACTAATCGGAAGGCTGCTATTTTTAAATCTCTTTCTAGACAATCTTTATACACTTCTTTTCGTGGCTCTATCCATAATGCAAATTCTTCTATGACTGTAATTTTATAAAAAGAATTAAAGTTTAAAAACATAAATATAACATAGAAAGTATAAATATAAGCAAGTATAAAATAAACCTGTATATGCTAAAGATGATTTTAATTTTTTGCTGTAGATGTCCGATGAATTTACTAATATGCGTAATGTACTCAAGTATGGATTGGGTGCAGTTTCAAAATAATCTATCAGGGTTTTGCTAATACTGTCAGATTTTTTCCCTGAAACGAACATTTATGATAAAATAATATACATTATTAAGCTCATACAGACATGCTTTATATAAAGTAAATTAATTTAATCATGTGCAACAACGAATGAAATTATACTTACATAATTGCCACATTTGAGTGAGAGTTTGTAACCAACTCTGTGTGGCTTCATCTATAGTTGAAAAAAATAATAAATCCTCCTCGATATCGGTACAAGTAGACATTTTTGGAACATTATAAACAGTTTCATTGTTATGTGCCATCGTTTGAGCCATAATATACTGATCCGTATTTCTTTTTATAACACGTCTTAACAGTTGAAGCTCCTCTGCAACATATATTAAATATAATGATGGCTATACACATTTATCGGTTTGGAATACTGATTTTAAGTTTTGTAAACCATCATCCTGTTGTATCGTTAGTCGGCTCAGAATCTAAAGCATCTAAGGAAAGGGGGGAAACACTATATAATAAAGGCGTTACAATCGCGAATATATCAGATTTAGGAAGTCATATTTCTTCGTTTGTTTTATCAATGAAGTTTGAAAAATTGGTCACCCTGTAGAATTTTTCATTTTTTACTTGCCCTTCCTTCAAGTAACCAGATTAACTTTAATTATATAAGAATTATCGATGTACGATGAATCGGTTTGTACTTTAACAGATGTGTACCGATTGGTGTGTTGCATTCAAAAACTTTTACCTTTAGAAATTAAGAGGTTTAAAAATTTGTGGGCAACGTATCGAATATTTTTAGGGTATTTTACATATAGTTGGACATTATTGTGGCCCACTTCTATAACTTGATCGACCGGCATGGCTGAATATAAAAATGCGCGCGTATTTTACTTATTGCGTTCGGAATTGTAGTACTTCTTAATTGCAGTCATCAACAATAACGATAAGATGAGAAAGTATTTTCAAAAAGCTTTTTTCATAGAAAAATAGCTGTAATTTAGACAAACATATCTAAATCTTTGTGTTAATCATACGCATGAAATTCAAGGTTTTTTAGGTTCTTAGGGAATTTTGTTATATGTACGATTGCAACGCCTCCATCACTTGCGTTGTTAATTAATCTTTAAAAACACTAAAAACCCTAAAAATGCTAAAAAATAGAAAGGATAAAAGACTAATAATCATTTAATTGTTTTTTCTAATGTTATATTTAATTTGAAAAATGCTTAAGAATGTCTGAAGATAGTTGGAAGTTAACTGCTAATTGTGAGCAATTTGAAAATCTTTCGGTACTTTTTATGACTTTCACTATATACGCATGAACCATACGAACTTTATAATTTGGTACCCAACTTTCTATTTTCGTATCTTATGCAATGTTTTTAGTCACCTTGGTTCTATTTACCTCTAGGCAATATTTATGCTAAAGAAGTACGTAATACATGGAGCGCGATGATTGTATGGTAGCTTTTTGCATTCGACTGTCATTTCATTCACGTGCATTTATACAGTATTAGCTTATTTTGTTCTCGTTATTAAAATGAGTAAACAAAAGTTACCAAGTAACTGGATTGTCCTTAATTCCAAGACTCATCCTGACAGAGTGTATTATTTCAACGTCAAAACAAACCAGTCTTCTTGGGAAGAACCAAAACCGGAATCCTGTGAAGAGGTAATTAATTTTTTGTGTACGATTTCTGTATAATGAGAAGATGTGCAAATAAATATTTTGTATTAGAGAAAAAGCAGCTGTTACAATTTATAGAATCTCTTTGCTCCAGCATTGTGTTAAGTTCAAGTCAATAATTCTTTGACATGTCATATTTATAAATAACAACTATTCTAACATGATGGTAAAATATAAGAAAATATGCTCTTTGTCATTGACACGGATTAGATTTGTCAAAAAATAAAAAATTGCTTTGTGATCATGAATTCTATAGATAATAACATTATTTTTGTTTCAACCTTTTTCTCTAACTACAGAGTCTTATATCGTTATTGATTATAGCAAGAGGTGAAATCTTAATATTATTGTCATACTTTAAAGGTCTCATTTCATAGTTTTATGTAAAGTTTCTAGTACATAACGTTCTTTTTTAGGGAAAGACAAAAACAAAGGAACCTGCTAGGAAATTACAAAGATTTGATGAAGACTGCAGCTTTGTGCAGTATCAGCCAACAACCCCTGAACATGATGCAATTCAATCAACAAAATCTAAACGAAAGAAACTTGTTGCTAAGAGAACCCTTGAAAAATCAGAGGAGAAGAAGAAAGAAGTAAAGGATACACCACAGATGCAAGATCTTCGTGAAAAAATATTGAAAAGGAAACAGCAGAATGCTTCTAAGACTGCTAAAAATATAGTTCAGTTACCATCAACACCAAAATCTATTGAGAAGAACAAGCCTTTGACTTCTACACCTCAAAACAGTGTAAATACAAAAACACAAACTTTTACACCACAAATGCTGGCTATTTACGAGAAAATGCAGAAAAAAAGTGTAAAAGCTACACCTACTAAAGAACAAAAAAATAACAATGAACAAACTTCTGCCAAGAAGGGTGGTACTGCTAAATTACGGCGGCCAAAAACTAGATCCATCAATAACCATAATTGCACTGTGACTGGCTTATCAGATATTTCGATAGATTATCGAGATAATAATACTTTTACAGAGGATATTTCCTGTAAAAAAGATGAACGTAAAACACAGCTTTCAGTTTCAAGTCCAAAGGCTACACTCAGGGCCAAGTCACTTGATAATACTTCAATTATAACAGCTTCATCAAAAAAAAGTCGTCGGAAATCTTTAAAGAAAAATTTGGGTAAAGAACGAATGGAAAAACTAAGAAGAAGTCTGAATGCACAGAATACTAGTTGTGAATCTGATGATGGTACTAATTCATCCAAAAGTACTATTACTACTAGTAACATTTCAACTTCGAATGAACATTGTAATTATTTTTACTCAAACATCGAAAGTTTTATTTTTAATTATTTTTACTTTATTGTAATGAGCTCTATCACAGTGATTTTTTCTTCCTCAGGTTTATCACCAATTATTTATAAGAATGCAGAAGTTAGATTAGTTCGACTGAAGCAAAGGCTTTTAAACAATAATACTTCAGTAAACAAGAAAGTGGTCAGTGATAAGTCACAAACACAAGAAAATTCTTGTTCAACATCGGTCACTACACTAGATGATTTGGTAAAACAATGTTATGACAGTTCATGTTGTGAAGAAATGGACTGGGAACCAATGGAAGATGAGAAAATTACCTTTGAGGTAATTATTTTTGCAGTTTATTTAAATCAATGTAAAAAAGACACATGTGCAAATGGTGATGTAATAATAAACGTTTTAAATGTTTTTTATTTTATCTAGATTCAATCTGTCAGAACACAACTTTCCACAGAAAAGAATACAAGTTCAGCTATCAATATACCTAATACTTTAAAACGCCCATCGTCATTGGAGCAACAGGAGAAGAGAGAATTATATATAGTGATTGATACAAATGTATTTTTGTCTAACATCGAAGCTGTTGACACAGCAAAAGATACTGTATTCAAAACTTATGACAAACCGATAATTGTAATACCATGGACAGTAATACGTGTAAGTAAATTTAATTGAAATTATTATTTTTAGAAAATTTGTATTTTGTGAACATCTTCCTTTAACGTTACAGGAGTTAGATTATATTAAAGATAAAAAATCTCAAACAAAATCGGCGGCATTGTGCGCTAAAGCTCGAAAAGCCATAAATTATCTCAATCTCCAATTTTCATCTAAAAATCCAAATGTAATTGGTCAGACACCCGAGGATGTTAAAAAAAATAAAGAGAGATTTGCAATAGATTGTCCGGACGATGAAATCCTACAAACCTGCTTACAAATTCGTGACTTAAGAAAGTCTGTGGTTAGTTACAGATTACCTACTAATACAACTTTCGTTCGCGATAAAATTTCACTTGATTGTTATTATTAATTAATTTGCAGGTTTTAATGTCGTATGATGTAAATCTCTGCAACAAAGCAATGATTTACGATATTACAACAATTGGACGAAACGATCCATTGGAAAAAATAGATTATCTTAACGTAAGCAATAAGGCCACAAATTTATTTCTGGCTAATGAAGAAAATACAAACGGGCAGGATTTAGAATCTACGTTTATTCTACATCAAGAAATGCACATGTCAAATGAAATTTACGAAGACTTGAAAAATGTCATCAGAGACTTCTTAACAGTGGTATGGATGAAATACTTATTATTAAACAAGTATTACTATGAATATTATTTAAAATTTATTAGTGATACTTTTTTCAGATTGTCAGCAAAGAAATGCACGAGTTATATGGAGAGTCGTGGGATAAACACGTCATAATAAAACCACCATGGACAGTTGTTACTGTTTTACAGTGTGCCGTGAAGCATTGGATTGCTGCCATAAGTGAAGCGTTCTTAAGAAAAGCCGAACCAATTTTCAAGTATTTACTGAATATCTTTGAAAATCTTTCTGGTTAGTTTATATTAACATCATGGTAGTATATGTCAGTTGTAGCAAAATGTCGATAAAAAATATTTCTTTCAGAGGGTAGTAAAACTTTGAAAGAAGTTAGCTGCATTTTGGAAAAATCTGGTGATTTGATTCAAATGATTAATATAGACAGATATCCGGATCTTATGTTGCGGGCATCAAGGAAACTTGATGTAATTATCTACATGTACTTTTTGAAAATAATTTCCTATTGTGCGTCATATCATGAAATAATTGTAGATTATCTGATTGTACATTTACATTGCACTATTCATTGTAGGAACTCAAATATAAGTGTCGCGAATATGAGGTACAAATAAATGAGAAGAAATTAAAAGAGGCAATTGGAACTGCAGATGATGTTGCAGAACAACAACTTAGAGCACACAAAGCTTTCCAGTATTTCGAAGCTGTATACGTTTACGCTCGTGACATGTGGTAGGTTACAAAGAGTGCTTTCTTATTGATAGAAAAATACTATCGTAATATGTATTTGTTTAACATAAATGCTCACATATGATTCACAGCGGATTGGCAGCAGACATGGCAGGAATACCATGTAGTTTTCATTATGTGATTCCAAACCCACAACCATCTCAGGATGACATGAAAAGAATACAGACAGAACTTGCAGCTAATGTTAATCGGTTATTACAGACATTGAATGCGTAAGTAATTAAATATCATACAACTGTCGGTCTACGATTAACTTTGTGGTTTCAATGTCATAATTTTTTTTGTCTTTCAATATAGGGCAATAGAAAAAACCGAGAATTCCGGTATAGATTGTCGAACTCTAATTAGTCTATATCAAATTTTGGTAACGTTTCTACCAGAGTCGGTTTTGGCATCTGCCAATGTTTGCAACAATTTGGTTCCCCTGGATGTATATTGTTGCATGAAACTGAAAAATGAGACATTGAAGACAGGATTACGACAATTGCAGGAACTCAGCACACATCTCTGGAGACTGGTAAACTGCAGGTCTACGTAAAAATATGATAAAAATCGTATCATACGAAATTTTACTTTTACGAAAAGTACTATTTGGACGATGAGCTATATAATAATAGCATACAAAATATCATATATGTACAGTGTAAAGTAACAACTGTGATATAATGTTCAAATACTTTACAGAGCTATATATAACGGAAAGTATAAATACTTTTTCTTTTTTTTTCTTTTCTTATTAACAGTTTAACACAATACAAGAAGTAACATTAATTTTTGTACAACGTGAAAAATAAAGATGTACGGACGAGCACACATAAGGTGCACAATTAACGTCTCTTTGTTAAAAGGACGGTCTTGTATTAGTCTCTGGACACTATTAATTTTCGAGAATTTCAATTTCTGTAAAGCTTCGGAAATCCAGAAGACGGTGGCTGTAGCCAGTTCTCTTTCGAGTACGAAACATGTTGCGTTTCGATCACATGAAACGTATAGGCGTGCCTCGATTTCTCGCTTTTGTTTGGTTGCGAGAAATGCACTACTTGTCCATGAATGAGAATACACGTGCCTTTACTCACTGGCACCGGTCTGAAATTACTTAATTGATAACAAGGTGCTGGTTTGTCATAAACCAGTAATTCTTGAGAATTTGGATCCTTGTTTCTCATAAAACGTCGATGCACGCCGCTTTGATGCGAACCTGGTGCGATCCATAGACATCCGTTTTCTGGAGTGGCATCTTCTAAAGCGATCCAAAAGCCAACAAGTTTCACTGGATCCGTATACAGATATGTTGCGTCTTGATGAACTTTCACTAGCAGATAACAGAAAGTATGTTACTCCTTTAAAGATTTTAATACTTGTAAGATTTACGAAGAGTATACTTTTTATGCAGAAAATCAAAGTTACCTTCAGAGCCGGTACCGGGATTTTTATAAATGTACATCGACTGGCATACTGCTGGCTCATGATAATCAAGTTGAAAAGCCGCTTCTTTTACTCTCTCGTCAAAAGTATATTTTCTGAATGTAGGGTGCGACCAATGAAGGGCATGTCCTACCTATTAGAATGCAATAAAATTATTGTTATTTTTTTGTTTACTGAAAGAAGAAGAAGAAGAAGAGAGAGGGGGAGAGAATAAAACAGAGATTTTCAATTATTTACTTTGTTTAAGGACACCCTAGGATGCACTTTTAATTTTCCGTCATCCTCCAAAGCTTCAGATTCGAAGAATAGGCTGATCTTATTGGCGCTATCCAGAAAATACTTTTCTTTATTCTGGAAAGAAGCACAATTTCTAAGTTCAATTTTAGAAATTAATGCATGACATGTGTAACAAGTATTATTTATATTGTGAATGTAGCAGTAGTAGTGGCAGTAGCAGTAGCAATAGCCAGTAGAGGTAGATGTAGTAGTCGTATATATAAGGGGTATCGAAAAGTAATCAAAATTTTTTTTGGTTGGCGAAAAACATTTATTTATTAAAGAAATCTGAAATACTAATCAACAAAATAAGTTCCACAATTATCTAACACTTTTTGCCAGCGTACAGTTAGTTGTTCGACTCCCTTTTTAAAAAAGTCGTTTGATTTTTTGTCGAAAAACGTTTCCAAATGTGTTTCCACTTCTCCAATTTTGATTACTTTTCGGTACCCCTAATATATGTATACATATATTAACAGTTTGGCGGATATATATTTTTTTACAAATATTTCATTTTAGTATACTAATATCTTTAACGAATGTTAAGTTTACCTGTTGTAATTCTATCGTGTTGAATACTTTTCGTTCACTTTCGGGAGGTAAATTGTTCGTGAATTCTTCTCCGCAAAATCTGAGCTCGTCGATTTCTTCCGGTTGGAAGAAATCTTCCAGGACGACGAATCCATTTTTCTGAAACTTTTTTAAAAAATTGATATAGCTTTAAAATCCATTTAACAGTTCGTGTTTAATATTCAACATAGAATGTACAAGGAACTATTAAGGAAGTGCTTTTTTATAATAATTTAATTCTGTTTGATATGACGTTTCGTTATTTTCAGTACATTGAAAAAAGATATAAGCGTTCGATTACAGTTCAGATTAACGTTCGTTGTTTGACGGACAATGGAAATATTCAGAGATTTTTTATCTCCTGCTTTTGTCTTTTAATAGTCTTCACTTTTGTATAATAATTTATATGATTTATTGTGAAATTTAGAAGTCTTTCAATATTTGTTTTTTTTTATATTTAATACATTCGACTTACAACGAGTCATGGAGCACGTAAGAAAAATTTTGTGAAAGTAAAGTGAATGTATTATTAACAATATCGAAGTGTATAAAAATTAAATATTATTTTTTTACAACTTCATAATACATTTATCGATACCTCGTATGCATTATACTGTAAATTTTTGTACCTTAAATAAAGAGGACTCATTTTCAAATATAATTAACGTAAATATACATATCGCCGTTGTTACCATCAGAATTTATCGTGCTGACCAACTAATATAAATTAAATAGTAATACCATATCACGTAACAGACAAACAACATTTTCCATAAAACACAAATTCGAACGATAAAACATTATTCACAGTATACACAATATATTATCATTTTCTTATTTATATTTATAATATTTGAAAAATTTCCACATTGAATTTCGAAACTGCAATTTTTTCCAGTTCTTACGGAATATTTTACATTTAGCAGATAACAAAAATACCCAAATCTCAATTACATCCATGATACTTATTCTATTTCTCAAGGAGTCGATCTTCCGGCTATCTAAAATTAATATTGTCTCTTTCCATTTTTATCATTCTCACCGCCAATAATTAATCTCTTTTTTCATCATCTGCCAATAACGCTAATATATTTCAGTAAATAATTCCTTCCTCGTGAAAAGAGGTTTTCCAATTCTACGAGTTTTCTCGGTAAAGAAAAAAAATGTGACGAGCACGTGGTATTTTTAGCGTTGAAACGTGAACGTCTTCATCGACTTGTGGGTATCGATAAGTCATAAACAGTCCAAAGGACGGATTCCATTATCATGGAAACACGTTACCTGTCCATCCTGGCCCGAAGATATGATTTTTCCCTCTTCGACGACGAAGAGCACTCCCGACGTTGTCGTAAAAGCACCACGTGAGAGGGGTGACAAGTATACAATTACCCTTCTTATATTACAGAATACTTTCATATCTTCTCATTTTGCGTTGCACTTTTTATTTCTATCGTATTCTTAACTTTATATTAATTAATATCAAAACTACATTTAGACGAACTTCGATTCACCTTGAAGTTACTGACTAAGAGAACCTCCTTTGGCCACAGATTATTACAGTTATTAAATTTTATGTTAAGGTAAAAATTAATAATGTGATAGAAATAAAAAGTACAGCTGAAATAAAAAAATTTTTATTTATTACGTGATGTACGAGATTGCATACTTGTCAGCCCTTTGACGTGGCACTGTTTATTTGCATCGTATTATTAACTTTATATTAATCGGTATAGAATTTAGTTTTAGACAAATATCGAATTAACTCGGTAGCTGTGGTTACGGGTATTCTATGGTTTTTCCTTTTTCAAAGATCAGTGCAGTTATGCATGGTATTTTGTAACTTATTTTTAAACAATGTTCAAATTGGTTTGAAAAGGACTGTTTCTGGTATTTGGTGGCAGTAATTTTATCATAATTAGTTCATTTACGTATACACGGTACGTTGTTACTTTTTAAAATGAATGGTAACTGTATGAGTCCGGTGTACAGTAGCTTGATATCGTTAAAAAGTGTCGAGCAGCGCAATGGCGCTTCTTTGATCACATTTTCAATGTCGAATTTCAAACGGTTAAATACATTTAACTATGCTAACATTGCGAATTGATCGAAATCGAGGTTGTGCTAATTCGTGTAAATTAGTAACATTCTTACCAAAGAGATGATAATAAGTCTACTATAATATTCACGTCTTCCCTTAGATGTAAACTACTTTCATCCTCCATTAATGCCTGAGTTGAACTATCTTTAATTACCAGAAGGAAAATTTCCTTCCTCCCTTCAATTCTCTTTACGTAAAGTATAAACATTCGTTCGTCATATATATGTCGGTGCATCGGAGTATTTTATGCAGGTTCTAGCTGCATCTATGAAAATAGTCTCAGTGCATTTCGACAGGTGGGTGTCGAGTGTACGTCATCATAAGCTGCAAATGCATTGCACCCATTTCCAGGCCTCCCAATTTGCCACAAAATTCTTAGAAGAAAAATATTACACCCTTCATTCGTCAAATTTAGCTTACTAAATTCCAAACTAAACCAAAACCCTTAATCTTTTGCCGTACAATAACGAGTGACACTCGAGCTGCGATAAATTGGATAGGAAATTATCAAGTTTTTCAAAACCTACCAAATTGAAAATATCAATAAGATGCAACACTATAAAATTATTTTTATAGTATCAATATTATATTCCATGATGTATCAATAATTACTGAGCAATTTTTGTTCTGCCATTTTAATTCGCAATTATTGTTGATGGAGTTACAAAAGAAATCTTGTGACAAAGGGTTAACAATTCGTACCCGATTCTATCATAAAACATAAATGTTGATCATTAGATAATTAAACGTATATTGTTCATCTTATTCTTGTCACTTCTGATTTTTTCTGCTTCAATGGCTATAGAGAATTGAAACGCTATTATATGTTAATTGTTAATTATTTAAAAAGAAAATTCTTAACTTGACAGGGGTGATTTAATCTCGGCTGCACAGGTCGCAAGTCCGAGACTATACCTCTTTATTCACGATAGTTCCATTTTTTCAACTTTCCATCAACAAGCTCTCGGATGAGTCAAGGTGTAAGAGTATGAATCGCTGAGACGAGAATAGAAAGATGCGCGCGCGAGTTCATTCTTCTTCGTGAATGGACACGCTGCGAGTCTTTTCGCGTTTCACGGATTTTTCACGCCTCCGCGATCGTGGATTTCACGTCGAGAGATGAAAGTAAACGAAACCTCGGTAACGTTTCTTATTTTATCTGCGTACTCTTTCAAATTTCTCGGTATGCACTCGGCCGTGTTTCGATAATTCTGCATACTTTTGTTCGTCATTTCAGTGGCATTGGACTGAGCGATCAGTATCTTAGTTTTTTTTTTTGTTTTTTAATATAAATTACTGCTACATTGTTTCTTATGTTAACCGAATTTTTTAAGCATTTTTTTTATTACGAAGATTGCAACTGTGGCGCGGACATTAAAAGGATAAACTACTGCGAGTACAAATTCGGTTGTGGTGATCTAATACTCTTTGCCATTCGTCGAGTTTTAGATTATTTATAATGAAAATATTATCAGATATTTATATATAGTATAATATATAGAAATACAGCCGTCAACTGCATCGTTATTTGCTGTTACCGTATTTTTTCACTTTAATCAAGTAGTCTTCTCTAAAGTTAAAATTTTGCGCGAAAGGATCTCCGATTCTTCTTATTTTGATCTAGTCTTACAAATACAGAATATTGCCATTTAATTCTGCTTTGCTCAAATATTTAATAATCATTCCAGAATTAAAATATAAAATCTTATAGGTACCTTATGGTGTCTTCTATTTCTGAAGGCAATTATGAAAGTGATTTAATAGAAAAATGATGAAAATTAAATTATTCATTTACTTTTGCATCGACGTACATTTCCATATGGTAAAACTGGTGTAACAACTTTCACGAAATGTTAAAAATATTGAACCACTCAACATAGTTTTAACTCATTGGGTGTAAGGGCCGAACTACTTCAGAACAGACGTCGAAATGTCTCAAAATAAATTACAACCATGTCATACCTCTATCATAATTACCGGGACAAAGTGCCAAGCCTGGATTTTATATTTTCGTGTTTCTAAAGAACTGAAAGTCGAAACATTCAAAATGTAGAACATAGGGGGTCAAAGTCGAACAAAATGGAGTCGCGTGGTATGGAATTGAATCAAATCACAGTCGACCATCCGACAGAGGCGAATTTCTTAACGACTCTTTGCTTGGCCGCCGTCAAAGTATTTTAACATCGCGATATCAACCATAGGAAGAAGACGTAGAAACGGAACGACGTAGATTAATGCGAGGCCATAGATCAGCGTGCAGAACGTTTCGTGCCGATAAATTATCATCGGCAATGGCCACGCTCGCAAGCATAATGGATTCTTTGCCTAAATATATGAACACGTCGTGGAATCATTATTTCATTGTATTTCCTCGTTGTCTTTTCTTTTAACCCTTTGCGGACGGAGACATTTTCGAATTTTGACAGATAATCATTTATTTCGTGGATCAAACCCACCTTTTTATCAAAAAATTGTGCTGCTAATGTATGTAAATTATAAAGTACACCAGTTTTAATCGTACCTCACCGGTTGTATTCGAATTTTTTAATTTTAATTGTGTATACATACGGCGATAAGCTATAATTACATTTTTTCTCAGACCGCATATATGCGTCGCTAGTCCGCAAAGGGTTAATTTACTGATAACGTGGTTCTTTTTCCATTGTCTTTTGGAAACTTCATGACGTATTTGTAGATTTAAATTGGTGCATCTGTGAGATAGTTTTGAATTTTTTACTGATTAACGTTGGATCTATCGACGATTAACGGCATATATTTCGAAATGTCAAATAATTTGTTATTTCTTTAATTGCTTGTAGTCTATAAGATAGACGTAGAAAGTTAAAGACAAACAGTGTCCGAAACTTTAGCAATATTTTGAAAAAATTAAGAACAAGTAATTTTTACCATTAAGGCAGATTAGTGTTAATTTTAATATTCTTCTAGCAAACAAAACTGTAGCAAAAATGTTCAAAGTGATAATTCAGACTTGAAATAAGCACATTTTTTGAAATAGTTGCATGTTATGATACAGTGAGTATATGTCTATAGATTCTAGTAAATAAAGATTTTTATATTTCTAATCTAGATATTTGAAATATCAAATTTTGATTTGTGGATTATCTTCAGTAAGCACGCGTGTTTTTAGAAGCTAAAACTGATTGATGTAAAAGTAGACTTGGTTCGCGTAGAGTTAATTGTCACTTTGCACTGTTGAATCTATTTAGAAATTTTCGCACATCGAGGGAGGATTCTGGTGTTTTATCGTTTTGATAGATTTTCGAATAAATCGTGCGAATTTCTGTTATCGCGGTTTCCCGCATATCTGTCGGCAAGCCGGCTTGTATTTTACACCGAACAGTCGGGGATTGTTATTTCGTTTCGAGGTGTGATTTTGTATGGTGACGCTTAATCAGGAAAATGAACGGAAATTTCTGGCATCACAATGTCGCTTCGGCATTCTGACTCGATGTCGAGTGTTTTTGTAAAATTGTTTTCATTGTCCTTGTGCAAAGTTTCTGTGCCAAACTAATTGCTTAATATTTGCATATAACGTTTAGAAGTAAAATAACTCAGTGAGACAAAATCGCTAGAAAATTTGTAGCATGTCACTTTTTCCTACGTGATATTCAACTTAGGACTTTTAATTTATTAAACAAACTTTATCCAATACCCAGAATAACTAAAATGACCGGTTATTACTTTCTTTTTATAAAAATTTCACCAATTTTTCAAAGCTGTTGTTTAATATATTTGAATATGACTGTTTTCTTATTTAAATTTCTTACAATTTTACATTCAATAATTTCAAATTATTTTTCTATTTAAATTCTTCTGTCAATTTTATGGTTCATCGGTTTAAAGTGAGTTACAAATAATTTAGCTCTTCTACGAGTTCAACTTTCTTTTTTTACTCGATAAAGGAATGATCACGTTAAAATTTCGGCTGTCTTTCAACCAAAATCGAACGGTAAATAGTAACTACGTCTATTAATAGTTTCACGTAACAAAATTGCACCACCGCAATTAAGGATCGACTTCGTTGCACCGGTTTTATCTGCATCGTTAGTGCGCCACGGAGGATCTCGTGTAATTTGCGAAGACAGACAGTAGGAATTTAAAAGTAATTTACGGTGACGTGAAAAGTTTTAACGAAGAGAAATATGTAGAGCAGAGAGGAGCTCATATTAATCTCCTACGGTCGTCCCATGGCACGCAGCCGCGTGTTATTTTAATTGTTACTCGATGCGTCTTAATTGCAATAATATTGCGACGTGCATCGCCACAGATACGACCACTTATTTTAACGTCATTTCACTTTAGAAATTTCTAAATCTTCTACTCTAAGAACATCCTGCAAAGCTTACAAATTGATTGATTGAAGTTTCGAAATTTAATCATTTTCTAACTTACACAGTAGGTATTTCGAGTGTATCTTAGATCTTAGACATTAATTACATCCGTTTTGGAAAATTTATCCTGATAATATTCTAGATAACTTATCGCAGTTCCTTTCTGTCTCAAGATTAATTTCTGGACCAATTTCTTTTTTGCACAAAGCTTTTTTCCAGTCAAGAAAGCAACGAGTAAAATATTTAATGTTGCAATTTAAAGTACAGTATTAATTAGTAGAAGGGTGGAAAATGCTAATGATAAAAACTATCGATAAATTTAATATCGTTAATTGTAATCAATTACAGAAGTATCAATAGAATTTTTGTAACTTCAATGTCTATAATAAATCGTGAGAATTCTTCCCTATCGTTAAATACACAAATACAGACTACAAAAGTCCCTTTACCTCCACCATAAAGGACGATTAATAATAAAATACTTTTTTCACAATCATATCGCAATATTTTCAATATTAATTCAGCTGCATCAACTTTACAAAATATCCGCGAAAAGCAACTTCAATTTCGTCTCCTTCCGATCAAACGAGCGCGCAACTAATTGCAGTACGACAGAAGAAACTGCATCGGAAGACAAGAAAAGGGTGAAGAATCCGTAACTCTCGTTTCTTCTAAACTTTATCAGTGATTTTATGAGAAGAAGTCTTCTGTTTTTCATCTTCACGCCGAGAACACGCGTAGTGGCGCGTTACTTCGTCCTCTTTTTTTTTTTCTTTTCTTCGTCCGCTTAGGGGGGACGCAAACAATTTTTTGTTCATCACGCGAAGTACACGGAGATAATGTGTTGGCCTCCCTTCGCCGACTAATCGTCACCTTAACCAGAATCTAAAAATGGAACCCCGAACAGCCAACAAGTCCGGGAGAAAGATAGCCGAAGAGACCACGTGTACCGATCGCTTGCCATGGTTGCACACTGGCCACGATAGATTGCTTAACGGAATCTTTTAATTATTCAATTAATTATCGATTCTTATGGAGCTTGACGTAGATCTGCCGACGATTAACCCAATTTGTTTCAAAATACTGAATCAATCACTCACTCGTATATAGTCAATGAATATGTTAACACTAAAAATACCGGCTGAAAGTTGTTATATTTTAAAATATTTAATGAGTACTTTGAGAAAAGGGGAATTGAGTGGTGGAAATGTTGATCGATTTGGTAATTTATATTTTATGAGATGGAAGTAGAATATCTATTTTGTGACTCTTTTATAAACTTTGAGAATTTTTTGAAAAAATTTTGCATTGGTGATTTGGTGGCTCTAGTGTTGAAGAGAGGAAATGAAGGAGTCAAAAAACGTTACAGATTTAATCGCTTGCAGCCTATAGTATGGATGTAGAGAAGTGAAAAAGAAATGGTGTTAGAAATTTGCGGAATGTTTATAAAAAAATGTAGAATAAGTAATTGTGAAGTTTCGAAGCATTCATTCCATGTACAAAAGTACAACGATGGAACGTGGATTTGTATTGCGAAGTGACTTTGCCGATTTCGTGAAAAATCGACGCGGGATTTTGATGGAAGTATTTGAAATTAAAATGTCAAGAAACAATGACACCGATTGGCAATAGTTTTTGCACCGTATCCCTTATAAAATTAAATGATCGAATAGTATTGAAGAATCGACGTTCTTTAACCTTCTGCAATAATGTGGTAACGAGAAGTTCGCAATTAAGACCGATTATCATTCGATTACAAAGAATCATTATAAGTTTGATGGTTCAAAACTAATTTAAAATTATAAAGTCCATAATAAATTGACACTAAACCTACCATGCCGGTCAAATGATCAGTTACAGATTTTTTTATAAAAGTTGCTCAAATTAATAGAAGAACCATGAGATAAATATTCCACTCCTACCTTACAGAAGTTAAATTATGCAATTAATTATTTGTTTCACCCCTGGATTTCTTTTTTTCTAAGGTAGTTACTCAGTGTCTTTAAATTTTAGTAAATATACCGTCGGTAGTTTTAGTGTTAATTAGATCAATTCGTATCTTAACAGGTTGAATACCCTGGAGAACTGCGATGATCGGATCTGCAAAATGCAATGAAATTTCTTCTACTAAATACATAGCTGTAATTTGTTAATCAGATTTTCATGATCAACATTCAACGTGCTAATTGACGGACTAATCTACGTTACTCCATTAATGATAATCGTATCCAAATTCTGTACAAGAGCACTTTAAAACCCACCCCAGTTTGAAACCCTTCTTTCTCTACTATATCTTCAACTCTATATCTAATTGTAGATTTGGTATTGACCAAATGTATTAGAAAATTCAAAAGACACATAAAATTCCATTGACTTAAATAGCGCCGGTCACCAGTGACCCCATGGCATTCAACATGTTAACGCCGAAGATTAGAAAAACAAACAGTACATTGACCTTACGGTAGCCTCGCACTATTACCACATTCAGCATTACCATTAACACTATTACTACCGTTAGTGTCAAAAGACTCCATAAATTTCTTTCATACAGAATTATTATTCTGACCAAATGACGAATACTAATCAGAAATTAATTTTTAACAATTACTCCCAAGGTATTCACATTCAAGGGCAAAGGTGTCAAATACACCTTTTGATCGAAATAAGTATACAAAAAACCGTAATAGAAATATTATTAATATCCCAAATCCAACGATAGCTTCCCAGTACAACTGAACCGTTCCGATCGCCATAGGTCGACTCGTTTAATCTCGCGGTAGAAGAAGGATGCCGACCCCTCGATGCTGACAGTGGTGAGAGGTCGAACGCGATTATGTCAGTCCTCGTCGATGACGACACCGGCGTTCGGCCATCGAACGGCGACCAGTCATTGGTCTTTCGTTCCTGATTTCGTCGACGCGTCGGCACGTCGGCTCCTCTCGACTCGTCGACGCTGACAAGACCGCGTCGTATCTCCTTCCGCAGCAATTCGTTTTTAGCGAGACCGTATATAGAGACGTGATCGGTCATTCGATCTTTTAATCGGCTTCGCGCCTCCGTGGACTTCGCGATTAAAAAATTCTCCCTCTTCTATTTTCCTTCTATCCGCATACGCGATACTGGACGTTGATTCCTCGTCGGTTACAAAGTGTTTGACGATCAAACGGATATTTTGGTCTGGGCTACGAGGAGACGGAGAGTCTGGAGGAGTTCTTTTTTGATAGTTTAGTAATGGCCTTTACGGTTAAACGTTTTAATAGTATGCGATTAGATAGGCGTATTGTTCAGTTATTTATAGAAGTAACGACTCGGTTGTGGCAGCAATACGTTATCAAACGATGGAATTAAAATTAAAGAGTCGATAACAGAGGTAATTTAAAGATATCAGTGGAGTTTCGTTAGGACCAGTGATACAACTTCAAATTATAGCAACCAACAAACATAACTATCTTAATTCTCATGTTCGCTACATTACTATCCTCCGGATACTATCTATACTATTTATATATCTACTAATTTTAAATATTCTTTTAAACATTAACAATATTTCATGCAATCACCAAATCAAGTGATCAAATTCAAAAACATCAGTATACACTAGAACGGCCTGTAATTAATGGGAATTTAAAAATCTCCACCCCGATTGGAACTCCCGCCAAAACTTTTGAAAACAGAGGCGAAGAATTCCATCGTTTAAATCCCCCTCCACGTGGTACCACTAGACAGACCTTGACTTCTGCTCGAGATAGTGCAACAGGGTCGTGTAACTGGTCGTGTGCTCACCTGCGACCGGATGTCCTTCATCCTATTACGTCCGTCACAGCCGGCCTCGGACCGTTCGTTGAGTTGAATCTGCTGGTGCACACGGCCGAGCGAGCTCGAACACGTCCGCGACTGAGTGCTCCTACGAAATGACTAGGTGAGCTCCTACACGAACGGCTGATTCGAGTCGAGTCGAGTGGAGTCGTGTTAAGTCGAGTTGGGTCGAGTTGCGTTGGATTCGAATGTTCGCGGCACGAACTCGTCTGCACGCGCCACGGTTTTTCAGGATTCTGAAAAGTCGCCGAGACGTTCGCATGGTAGAAAGTCTTTTGAAACGAGAATGTGAATCATGCAGAGGGAACCATCCGGGGAAGAAACAGGATTTTCTTGTGTATTCTGACGGTTCCGTTTTAAAATGGATGACGTCTCAGCGGCGATCGGAAGTGTCTAATTTTAGGGTGTTGCGATAGAGTGCAGAGTATGCCTCGTAGATTTGAAAATAATTCGCATTGTCGCAGAGATATAAATATACGGTGATTCTTAACGCTTCGATGGCAACGAAGCGCTTTTTTCTGCGATTATCCGGCTTTCGGTGATAGTATTGTCATCGATTGGACGACAAACGGGTTTGATAGTTTGTAAGTTTGTGCAGGAAAGTAATTTACATTTTCAAAGTAGAATATTTTTTCTATTTTGTCACTGTTACTCATTAATAATATAAAAAAAATCAATATGTTTTGTATAATAATAATCTTTATTTTAGCGTCACAGCCAAGGAAGTTGGACTTGGTTTACAATATCCTAACTATTCTATAAATCTATCTTATCACATTCATCCTACTCATTCACTCCGTTCAGTCACTCCTTTTGCTTCCTACTTTATTGCATTTTTTCTAATTGCACCTTTCTATACACTTACAGTCTCTTCTTTTTCAATTTTCTTAGTCAATCTACTAGCTTCTCATCTACTCTGCCATTCACTACGTCATTATTTTGTATTAACAATGGAACTACCAAGCAGATTAAAATGACTGGTGCTCAATATTTTCCAAAAATTCTCCAAGTTTATCGGAGAGTTATATAGCAGATATTCTACGTTGATCTTATAAAGCACAGATTACCGAATCAATTATCTTTTCCACCTCTTCATTCCTCTTTCTCCAATCTCCTTACTTAATATAATAAAACACAATAAATTTTGCTTAATAGTTTTCACGTGAAATGAGAAGCTCGCAGATTTCACCATAAGGTAAATAAACTATGCAATCTATATGCATATAGATTTTTTTTTACAAAAACAATGAAACATAAATCTATATATATACAAAATTTTTTTTATTATCTATTTTCACCTTTACAATATGTCCGTGGATATTCGGTACATTTTTATAACATTTAACACTAAACCTACCGACGTTATATCTACTAAAATCTAAATATACTTAATAACGACCTTACACAAAGAGAAGTGGCGAGATAAAGAAGATAATTAATTAACTCATTTTGCTTTTGTAAGATAGAAATGGAATATTTACTTCATGGCTACTCTATGAATTTAGATAATTTTTAGAAAATATTTTGGAATCGGTCTTTTGACCGCCTTGGTAGGTTTAGTGTTAAATATCACGTGAGTAGCAATCTCCAGTGAGTTGTTACCATTTTTACATTTTTTAGTGTTTTATAAATTTTATGTTACAAATCAGTCGGATGTCTATAAAATTTGTTACATTTTACGCAAAAAGCATAAATATGCACTCGCGAATTCTAACACGTTAATATTAATTTTCTAATCGTTGGGTAGAAAACTTCGAGATGTTGAAATTTCACTAAACTGCACGAGATAACTCGTGTCTCTATCGGTCACGTATTTGGACTTGTGGATCAGAGATATCCACGGCAAATGACACACGATTCTCTTTGTCGCTTTAATCGCAAATGGTACAGTATAAGGTGCCGGAAATCGTGACGCGAATGTAAGAATATTCGACTTGACAGAGTGAGAAATAATAGTGGCGCGTCACCTGTACCGATATACTGCATGCCAGCGATATAGTAATATCGTGATAAGCGGTGCAATCTTTTTCCAAGATGAAAAGTTTGCACACCGCGAAATGGATAAATCGTCTCTCGCGCGATTTCACTCGGATGAGTGATTCCTTTCGGCGCAATAACAGACGCGAAGTTTTCAGAGATATGCGATGAGTCGAGGCAAAAAGGTTTTCCCGTTTCTTTCATTATTAACTCCGTGGACCGTAAAGTTGTTCCTTTTTAAATTTCTTTTTTGCCCTTGGCCCCTTCGAATGAAAAATTCGAGCTATTAATAATTGAGATTTAAACGACCTGTGAATTACAACGAAAGATTGAATTTTATAGTTAATTTATGTGAAAGATTTAATACAAATACATAGCGTATCAATATTTTTCGTTGCTGCGAAATTTATCTATGGATTGAGAGTAACGTATGTTCCTTCATGCTGAAAATTTAATCATGTTTCAATTAAAATCTGCCGACTGATCACCGATGATTGATTTTATCGAATTAATCGCGATTTAAAATTTGATAGACTTCTATCAGTCAGGATAAATAAATTCGAATCAAGTCAACGTGAAAGTGTGTATCTTTATACAATTCGTAGAAAAATTTCGTTAAAAATATTTCAACCGTTGTGTATACAAATTTCATGATTTAATTGATGAAAACACGTCGGAGCAATCGTAACATGAAAAATGTGAAATTGAACAAATAAATTCACTCGGCCAGTCGTGTTTTTATGGAAGTTTGTAGTTGCGCAGAATTTCAAAAATCAATGAATCACGATAGAGAGTCATTTTAATTTCGCGTTGAGTGTAAGCTGTTAAAATTAACGCTGCACGTTAAATGGAAGAGACTGTACATTTGGAGGGCAACGAAACCGCGAATCATTTCGCGTGGGCTCGTCATCGTCAGCCGTTTGCAATTTGCGAAGCGTTGCTCCGATTGCCAATCTCGAGCTGCTCTAAATTTCGGAGCAAGAAAAAAAAAGTGCTCGACGTAAAATGCAAAGCCGAGACATCTGGTCCTCGTGTTTCGTATCAAACAAACGAAATTATCCTCTTATCTTCAGTGTTATTCAACGCTTCGTGTCGTCGTAATTTATACATGATGTTTCATGCGTAATGCCGCTAAATTGCAGTAATAGACCGTGTACCAATTTTGCACACGTGTTTATACAATCTTTGGTATTAATTAGAGATATCTGAGAGCCATTATTAAATTTTAGTTCATAGTGGAGGGCGATTAACAAGTTCACTATTGTTATCATTGATTTCCCCGAGACTTTCGTATTTGTATTATTTACGATTTATAAATTAAAACAAATAAATTGAAATTATTGCTATCTTTATACGAGTGATTAATACATTTTGCGATTAATACATTAAAATATTAATCGCAGCTGTCATCTTTAAAAACCGTGGCATCGAACACATCGACACTAAATCTGGTAGGTTTAAATTTACTAAATAGGTACCTTGCAGAAGGATGGATGAAGCGGTAAAACAATTGATCAGTTAAGTAATTTCTACATTATAAAGTACACATGGCATATTTACTGTAGTACTTCTCGATCAATTTCTGCAGAATTTTTAAAGATGTAGGAACCCGTCAATTTGACGTCTGCAGTAGATCTGGCGTTAAACTCCCCTATTTTAAAACCACAAGAAAACTACCATTAATAGATTTAATAACAGCGCTTTTCCTGATCCAAAGCGGCCAATCAAAAATTGAATTTTTACAAATCTCGACAGTTTCTACTACAACTAACCGTGCTGTTCTGCTCATTTGTATCCCACATTCGTATTCCAGTCATAGTGACGCGATGAACAAAGATTCATATTTCAAGAAACATAAAATATACAAAAAGGTAGACTCAAATGTTAAATAAATTGAATATCAAAAAGCTGTTACTTAGAAACACAGTATCTCTTAATACTAACGCTATCACAGAGAGGTTAATTTACCCCCTTTCAACGTAAATTTGCCTTTAACCCCTTAGCCTATAACTACTAAAAACTTTTAAATTGACAATATCAATCGGTCACGAAACGTTCTCATTATTTCTGCACTATTAATATTACATTCACTTATACAAAATATCAGAAGTCAGTGAAGACTTTTAATTTCGGGAATTAATTTTGAATCTTTGCACGCCCCGTCAGAAAAGAAATCGTAGGTCAAGGGGTTAAGAAAAACTGTTGGTACGTTTAGTGTTAACCCTTTGCGGACTAGCGATGCATATATGCGGCCGGAGAAAAAATGTAATTATAGTTTATCGCCATATGTATATACGGTGAAAACTGAAAAATTGAAATACAACCGGTGATATAGGATTCAAAGTGGAGTACTTTATGATTTATATATATTGTTACGAAGCATCCAGTAGATTCAATGTTACTGGGTAACGAGTCATGTCAATTGTTTGTTAAATAAAAAGAGTAGAGATTCTACGGTCGGTAGTCCTGGTAGACGGACGTGTTCTCTTAAATAAAAGTTATCGCTTTTTAATTGTGTTCTATTTAATTATGTCTGAAAGGACAAGGCGTGCGCGGTCGACTCGTAACAATATTAACCCGGCGTGTGTATACTGGGTCTTTTAAGGAACACTCAAAATTTGTACTTCAAATTTCTCTCTAACATTTTTCAACATTTTGCATTTTTAAAAATAACAGTTTTAAATTTCTGACTTTAGCAACTACTGGGCCACATAGTAGACACTCCAATAAGTATCTCAGAATTTTTGCAGATTTTTCTGAAGTCGAGAATACCTTGTAAACCCGACTGTTCCCTCAAAGGCACAGTGTACACACCGTGCCCTTAAAAATTGTGTATACACACGCCGGGTTAACTATCCAAATTTCTGATAAAAAAGTGTTTTGTTACTGACAAATAAATGCTTATCTGTCAGTATTCAAAAATGTCTCCGTCCGCAAAGGGTTAAAATATTATCTCCATTTCGAGTTATATAGTTTCGCGAAGAACAGCAGGGTTAAAAGACAATTACACGTGCGATAGAGCACATCCAATTTAACCCCATGTACTTCGACTCTCAGCTCTGCATCGACGATGATCCCTTTAGAAATGCTTAAAGTCAGAATCGACGGGAATAAAGACGACAGTGTTGGCGAGTGTTGCGCGGGTGCCATTTGACTGTTGGCCAAGCCAGACACGTCGACTGGGTTTCTTTTTATACCGTAAGCCTTAGCTGCATCGCTATTGCGCTATTAATGCTGTCGAGAGAGTCGGATATCTGCCGGCGGTGCATCACAAGCGGGAAAAGGTAACCCCGGGCGGAAGGCATCGGTTCTAGATGAGAATTACGCTCACATTGTTTTCCTGGCCGTCCGAAAATCTGGATAACTCGATCACCACTGGCAGCGAAATAACTCCTCGCTGGTTAGTTGCCAGGTATGCACTTTTTTCGACTTAACTCGATTGGAATTAATTGCTGTTCTTTCTTACTAGGCCATGATGTCTACTACGTAATGGTCGCTGCGGGGTTGGGACTAATTCTGTTGGTTTCAGGAAGTATGGAGGATGGTATGTTGGAGGACATTGAATATAAGCGAGAACATTTTTAGACGATGGCATTGAGGGGAGAAATAACGTTTAATGAGAAGACTTCTTGTAATAGATGTTCTGTAATGGTTAGGCGAATTGGGGAATTTAATTGATTTGAATTCGAGGGGTTGGGACTTTGTGAGATGAAATTATTTTGATGTAGGGGAGGGTGGGGCAAAGTGGGCTCCTGGGGGCAAAGTGGGCCCCTTAAAATTTTGGAGCCCAAAAAAATAAAGATATGATTATTTTTTGCTGAAGGGGCCCACTTTGCCCCCCCCCCCCCCTATAACGAATAAAAAAAAATAAAGATATGACTATTTTTTGCTGAAGGGGCCCACTTTGCCCCACCCTCCCCTATTACTTTTATGCATTTTTTTTATTTCTACGGATTGAACTATTATGATTATTCCACGTAGGATAAGTTTAGGTGGGTTTCAAATCAACGACGCTATGGTATATTAAATACTAATTTAGAAAATATTTCCCATAGGTAATAGGTAATTTTAATTTAAATATATTAAATATGATTTCAAACCTTTTCCTTCTTACGTGTTACAATTCTCCTTGTATCTTACACATTCTAGTACGTAATTGTATCCTTATGTTTTAATTTCAATTTATTTCTTTGAATATTTTTGTATAATTTTTGACTCGTGCTAATTAAAAACGTGTCTTTATTGTTAAGCTTCCAGCAGTATTAAATAGAAAAAAAACTTTCCCCAAGTCTCGTGCGAAAGTGAATCGAATTTTCATATCGTAAACATTCGTTTCGAAGGGTTACTTCTCTGAATGAAGGGAGAAAGAGAGAGAGAGACGAGGAACCAATTATTCAGAGCACCATGACGGTCGTTGTAACGCAATTTCTCGATCGCGTTTATTGACGAACGACGAAATGGCGAGGATTTTGAGGGATTTCGATAGACAACAGAGGATTGCCATCGAAATGGATTTGAACGAGCACGAATCTGATTCCGAAAGTGTGGAGATCGTCGAAATATCATAGTTTTAGAGTATGAAACTTCCAATTGAGACCGATATCATCGTACTGAGCGTTTATTTTTACTGACTTTAATCGTGAATTTGTAGCTCTGTAAAAAAAAAGCCACCGTAAAAACCGATACTCACGAAACCAAATCTTTTAAAAGTGCTACAGATTTTCCGATATAACGTTTCACACAGTATCTCGTTCATTTTTTTTTTTCTCCGAGATTTCAACCTCCCTCCTCGAATGACTCGCAAATGCTATTCATTCGTTGCGTGGAAACGTAGAATTTCGGTGAAACGTTATTCTATATTCAAATCACGCCTCGCAGAGTTGTAAAGACGACAGATTACGTTCCCAATCGCATTGGATAATCGTAAAATGGTAACGTCAACGAAGCGAGTGTCGAAACCTGCTAAAAATTCGCAGCCCTCCTGAAAAACTATCCCCGGCACAGTGGCCACCGTATATACCGGCTCGCATTAACAATCTCAGGCACGTTTGCCGGATTATCATTTTATAGGCGCGCGAGGAAGTACTCTCGTAAATGTTCCAAGGATTTATTGGAAAACTGAGAGAGGGAAAAAAACACCTGGAAGCGTTTCGGATACGTGAAAGATAAAAAAGATACGACGCGATCGGTCCGAAGACTTTAAGAAAAGAACGTCGAGTTTATTTTCCTTTTCGTCGTGTAAGAGAACAAACGTACTGAGTTTTCTGAGTGAAAAAAGAAAAGAATGGAGAGAATGACTGAACATTCATGTAATGAATCCAGCACGTGAACGTGGAGTGATCGTGGATTTCAATAAATAATAGGGTAGAGAAGTCGTGTTAGGTTTATGGGTTAACCAATCTATTTGTTTTAGCACTCGATTCTCCTTCCTCGTACTAGTTTTCTCTCAATGGGTCTTCGTTAAGTAATCTTATCTCGTCAACGATCCATTTGTAGGACATCCAACATTTAACCTTCCTCGACTAGAGATTTCTATCGGCTTTTTAAATTGACATTATACTCGTTGTTCAGTTATCTTTAGACTTGTCGCGTTAGCATTTTAATAACGAATGAAATTCGTGGCATAATGTGCAAGTAGGGAAAGTAATTTATACAACAAAGTGAAATATAAAGTATTTTTATAACAAATGTATATTACTATCGTTCTATTTTCGAACTAGTGATAGGTTTTTTTTTGTGAATATGTGCCCATAATTATGAAAGTGGTTTAAGTCATATATTTCTTGTTTCGAGATATTGAATGAGTTGCATTTGATTGAATTAAAAATATTTTTATATTATGCAACATCTTAATTTAGAATTTTATTAGTCTTGATTAATGTAAATTTATTATGAATATGAAATTTTGCGTGAATTTCATACGGAAATGTTGTTTTTAAAGTTTGAATTGACTTAGACCATTTTCAAAATTAACTAAATGTTCTATAAATGACATTTCCTATAAAGTAATAAAAAATTTAAATCCTATAAAGTAATAAAAAACTACGAGTTTTATTAGAAACAATAATTTTAATGAAATAATTCATGAACATTTATTAATTATTTTTATAAAGTAATCCGTTTTTATAATTTTAGGCTTTTATTATTATGAGTTTTTAGAATTCTTAAAATATTCTTGAAAAACTGGAGGGATGTATGGTATTATAGTAAACACATAATATCTTTATGTTTTCCTTCCGTTACTGGTCTAGTTGTGTATAATGGAAGTAATTTAATATTTCCGTATCTTTTTGGTCTCCCTCTTTTAGGTGAAAAATCCAAAACGTGGAATTTACAATCATCTAAAGAAGTTTTACAGAACATCTTATAACGTTCATTTTGCAAGAATCTCATCCATTGAATTTGCAGCGAAGAGACAGATTCGCCCGCGGTATTTTTTACTCTTCTTGTCGTTGACTCTTCCAGTGATTTCGTTGAAATAAAATCCAGCTACGACATTCGTTTTACCGGAAATGTATTTCTTCTTCTACACTTTTCTATCAATTCATAATAAGGCTCAGGGTTGTATAAGTAATTTATTTTTCTTATTTTCATTTCTATCAACCCAAAATCACGGTCATTCGGTAGAAAGGAATGACCAGAAACCAAAAATTGAAGGGTATGTTTATATAATTTTTTAAAATTTTTGACTTATACCACTTTCATAATTAACACTAAATGAATTCCATATAATGTTGAAATTACAACCACTATCTAATGGTTCATTTTTGATAATATCATAAAAATTACATTGAATTAATTTAGTTTATAATAATGTGGTGTGAAATAATTAATAAACTCATTTTTTTTAAATTTTGACTTAGACCACTTTCATAATTAACACTAAATGAATTCCATATAATGTTGAAATTACAACCACTATCTAATGGTTCATTTTTGATAATATCATAAAAATTACATTGAATTAATTTAGTTTATAATAATGTGGTGTGAAATAACTAGACTGCGGATGTTTATGCAAATTTCGAGTTTCACAAATGCAGGTGAGACAGGAAAACCTATCTAGGGATTTATTGCACTCAATAAATATTACAACAAATACCATACTTTCCATATTTTAGATATATTTTTATATTATGTCCTTTTTGTATATTTTAGCCGTATTTAATTTGTCATAAATGCATAAAAATCCGCAGTCTGGAAATAACTAATAAACTCATTTTTTTAAATTTTGACTTAGACCACTTTCATAATTATGGCCACATATATATTTGAATATATAAATACGGAAAAAATAATTGAAATGAGCCAATGGAATTATTTTTAATTACGTGATTAGTAGGTAGTTTGAATTTATTGTTTTTATACCAATTTCTGAATTATTAACGTTGGTTGAGAAATAGGAGGACAGACACATTGCTTGTTACAATTAAAACTTATATTATTCACGAGTTTCGTTATTTGAAATGCCCCAGAGAAACTGAGCAATATTGCAACGTAGATTTCGATTCGAACTGATATAGACTTGAGGTTGTAGTCCTTTGGGATAGATTTCAAATCTAGTTGTTCCCTTCGATGTTATGACATGGAGTTTTAACAGGTCGACCAAAACTATGGCGGCAACAGGATTAAAGTCTTGTATTCCCAAATCCTGTGTCCCAGTTCAAATTGCTATCATTTCCGGAAAATTTTCCTATGTGATACTGTACCACAATTTCGATGGAATTCATATGAAATCGCATAACGAATATATTGAATATTAAATAAAAAATGATAACGAAGTATTTTAATATTCATTTATTGTGAATGGTTTGAAATGGAGAGGAAGAGGAAAAGTATGAGTTAAAAGGTCAGGATAAGAGGCAGATTTTGAACAGTGATTCAGTCAAGTGAAATCGATGAGATTGAAAATATTTGTCACGATTATCTTACGACTAATTTAGACAGTAAGATAGGAATGATCTGTCAGATAAATTATGTAAAACTTCAGTCAAATTTAGTACATCTTCTGTCCTTGCATAGAATTCTTAGATTAAACGGAAGTACACATCCGGATGATGTCTTATCGCGAAGAAATATAAAGCGATTCAACAAAGTAGTGTGATCTTTCTATCATCATGGAGTGCAAGCAGTTTAGTTCTAATTTTAACAATCTACACTTCCAAATAGAACATTCTAAAATCGCAACTCTAATTATCATGCAAATCACACAAAGTTCTTATTATATTAACACTAACCGTACCATAGACTTTCTTGTATGCTGTTCCTTAAATTAACTTTACAGTCTCTTGCACTTATTTCATAAAGGTATTACCGTTATTACGTAGCCAATCACAAAATCTGCTACCGTAACAATAAGTCTCGCAACTGTTAGTGTTTACAAAAAATGACAAAATCCTCAAATTACAATGCAATTCCCGAAATCACGAAAACTCGCCAAGTAAAACGACAGATCAGTGGATTCTATATCTAATACTAATAAAACTGCCCGTTTTAACCCCTTAGCCTACTACTTACGTGTGCGTAAAATGGAATACGAGATTTTGAAATCTTCCAACAACTATTAACACTAGATTTACGGATGTTGATATACCTATTTTTTTATACAAGAACCTATTTGAATTATACAAGAAAATTGAATTTTTTTGCAAAGAAAATAGTTCCAAATCTATTGAAATGAAAGATCTATTATTAAAAAATTAACCAAACAATATATTATATATGTAATAATCAAATTTTGAATGAGCCAAATTGGCTCCGTAACTCTAGTGTTAAATTAACACGAGACGGTCTCATTATCCCTGTACTATTAATATCACGTTCAGTTATAAAAAATAACAGAAATCAGTGAAACCTCTTGATTTCAGGAATCAATTTTAAGTCTTTGCACGACCCGTCCGAATAGAAATCATAAGTTAAGGGGTTAAATTGCACGTATTTTTACGACCAGTTAAATTAACCCTTTGAGGAGGACGGGCGGATATATGCGCCCTGAGAAAAAAAATTGGATATAGTTTGTCGGTGCATATATAAACGGTTAGAGTTGAAAAATTGAAATATAATCGTTGAAAAATTATTTTACAAAGAGTAAATTTCAACTTGTATACATTAACAGACTGTCCTTCCGATGAAAAAGTATTTTTTCATCGCTAAATAATTGATTGTTTCTTGATATTTGAAAATGCCTCCGTCCGCAAAGGGTTAAGGCAGTCGGAGCAAAAACGGGAAAAGCAGGAATTTACTGTAAATCTCAGCGCAATGTGAAAATATAATTTAATCGTGCATTATGGAAGTTAACGATTCCAATAATAATTTATAATCCGACTGGGCGTTGATTAATCACGATTACGCGTCGCATACAATGCCGAGCTAATTTCCCGTTGTCGAATGCTCTGGGGCTTGATTGCACGCAGCGTTTTCTGGGATTGCGTGCGTGCTCGACGCACGTGAAAGGTAAGCTTTTTCATCGGCCACCACGTGCTCGGTGCACGTGAACTTACCCTGGATCACGTGCGAAGTAAAAGCAGCCTCAATTGTTCATTAGTTACTCTGTTAAACTCTGCCACGAACGTTCGGTGTCCCACGACAATCTTTCGATTGCATCCTTAAGAACCGTCTGGCCACGCTGTCGGGAGATCTTTCGTCTTCCTGAATGGAATTCAGATTATATACAATACTATTCTTAATGAAATCTGATTTTTTAACACTAAACCTACCGACGTTATATGTACTAAAATCTAAATATACTCAATAACGACCTTACACAAAGAGAAGTGGCGAGATAAAGAAGATAATTAATTAACTCATTTTGCTTTTGGAAGATAGAAGTGGAATATTTACTTCATGGCTACTCTATGAATTTAGATAATTTTTAGAAAATATTTTGGAATCGGTTTTTTGACCGCCTTGGTAGGTTTAGTGTTAATTGACATGAATTATAATGTCGCAATTATTGCGATTTTTTATGTTAGCATTCATAGGTTCTGGGTAATCTTGCGCTTCTTTACGGATGAGGGTAGTTTTAACAATATATTTACGGCTGCTAAATCTGTAATATTTAAAAATACTAAATAAGTACTTTGAAAAAAGATGGATCACGCGGCAGAAAATAGGGCCAATTAAGAAAATTGTATATGATAAGATACACTCCGGGACAAAAAGATAGCACATCGTATAACTTTTCGTATTTGATACTATAAACTTAACAAAATGAACAGTTTAATATGTTAACAAATTTGGGCATACCTGTACGTATAATGTATTGAATATCATCGACAACAGGTACTTCGATAGAATTCTAGGAATGAAAACGTAAGTATTGTGGTTCGCAGGCGGGACAAAATGATAGCACACTTAACAAAAGACGTGAAATATAAAACAATTAATTAATCTTATTCAATGCTTAATATTTTGTAGAGCCACCTTTACATCTAATAACTTCAATCATTCTATTTGGTATAGATTTATACAGTTTTTTAATACTTCTCTAGCTGATGTTCTCCCACTCGTCCAAAATGCATTGTTTTAGATCATTAATATTTTCAAATTGTCTGCCATTTTGGTATACGGCTCTGGCAAGATGTCCCCAACAATTTTCGATGATGTTGAGATCGGGGGATCTGGATGGCCAATCCAAAACACGAATATTTTTTAAGAAAACGTATTGTTTTACTGCTTTCGCGGCATTATCTTGTTGAAAAATGTATTTAGTTCTGACAATTTTTTCAGCATATGTGTGTAATTATTCATTTATCCTTTCAATATATTGTTTACTATTCATTCGTCCCTTTATAAATTTTATTTCTGTTTTACCTCGATATCCAATACCAGCCCAAATCATCACGCTGCCGATTCCCATATGACGACGGCTTAAAAATAGCTGTTCTTTTCTTAAATCATGATAGTAATAATTAAGGCCGTCCGGTCCATCCAAATTGAATTTCTTTTCGTCAGTAAATATGATCTTTCGCCATTTTGTCCCCAAATTTATATGCTTTTGTTTTCTTCTGTAATTTTCTTTTCATTAAGTGCTTGTATTGTTGTAAAACACAACGTACAGTCTTTACGTTAGTGTTTATACCAACACTTTCTGCGATTTGTCTTGCAGTCATCTTCGAATTCGATGCTGCTCTCAATATTTGACGTTTTTCGCGAGCAGTTAAACTCTGTAGACGGCCAGAACTCTTCTTTTTTTCCGTAATTTTCAGAATTTTTTAATAAGTTCATAATAACTTTTCGGCTCCTGTTTACAATTTTTGATATTTTTGTAATTGAATATTGTTCAGTATTTCAGTATAGTTTGTATTTCACATTCATTTAATTTCTTTCCACGACCCATTGCTAATATTTTACTATGTTAATATAACAAATGAACAAAAAGAAAGATAGTACATATTTTATGATTTTCGTTTTACAATGAATACTTGCTATAGAGAAACTTTATGTACAACTGAAAAGTTTAAATCTGCTGCGTGTGCTATCATTTTGTCCCGTCTGCGAAACACAATATTTACGTTTTCATTTCTAGAATTCTATCGAAGTAAATGTTGTCGATGATATTCAATCCATTATAATTACAGGTATGCCCAAATTTGTTTACATATTAAACTGTTCATGTTGTCAAGTTTATAGTATCAAATACGAAAAGTTATACGATGTGCTATCTTACACGTGAAATAGTTACTTTATTGCTTCTCTGTCGATTTGAAAAAAAAAAATTGAAAAAAGTAGGTGCCCATCAATTTGACGATAGCCGTAGTGTTAAGATTAAGTTGGATTTTATTTTTTGATCGAATTTTTTGGAATTTTTGTTTAATCATATGCTTCGTGAAATGTACTAGTAGAATGTGTATTTGTGTGAATTTAACTGAAAGCTATGTTTTATCGGAATTTACGAATCGTTGATTGGTAGATTTGCTTTGGTGTGAGTTAGAACCGTTTAATTGAGAGTGTTGTCCTTTATATAGTTTATACGGTTTTGGGAAAGAGCTGAATGTTCCATGAATGTGTCAACTGAGGAGAACCATCGGGATTTACCTCGTTGAATATTTAACACAGTTTTAAAAGTACAAAGAGGGAGTCCACAATTCAAATATTGATTAGACTCGGTAAATGAAATGCCGTTTAAAAATTAAGCCGTAAATGCAAAACTCTGAAAGCTGTTTCGGTAACTTACTGGCATGACAATAATTATCGATTCTCCTTGAATTTGCACCTCTAAAGGCGAACAGAAACCATATCATTCCCTCGTTCTCGTTTCACCTGGCTATCAAAAAGTAACTCTGATAACGTATGCATTGTTTATCTTTGGCGAACGACGATCGCCGGCCAACATTACATATAGCACGAGCTGTCTCTTGACCTCAGATTAAATCAGCGGTAGTCGGTTGGACTGACCTCTGGGTCATTGGTACGATAGGAAGGAACACGTGTAACTCATTTTTACCGCACTATTCTCACTTCTTTAATTCCCACTCCTTAAACTCTCTTCTTTATAACACAATATTGCACGTTGAGATCGATTATTGCGTAACTATCATACAACAGACGATCCGTCCTTGGAATCATATTTAAATTGTGCGCGCTATCCGTGGAGTCTTCCGATACGTTTGATTGTTCACAGTTAAATGTTATTAACAACACGTATTGTCCTGTTGAGCGAATTCCGATTGGTTAGGAAGCATAAAACGGTCGAATTTACTTTCATTCAATATGGCGTTTGATTTTTAAGAATTTTCAATTGTTGAGGATCTGTATATATGTGTATAAGTTAACTGAGTATCTGACTAATAAAAAAAGGTTCTGTCACGATTAAAATAAAGCACGAATTTGAGAAGCTCGTGATTATTTCTTTATATCTTCGGGTTGCTTTTGAGCTGCGATAATAAACGGCGAAATATCATTTAACCTTTTTTTATACGATATTCATGTCACATTTGTCTCGACGTCCATTTAATGTTTTACTCCAAAATCATTTTAACAGGTTTTCATAAAACAATTATTACACTGTGCAATTATTGTTTCTTTCACTATGGCTTTGTTTATTTATATATTTAAACAAAGTAAATGGGTATGAAACCCTTTAGGGTTCCATGAAGTGAAGAGTGAAGAGAAAAATAATTATGGAGAGCCGTAACATTGTGTTAAAACTAATGATAACCTACGCTTAAAGATACTTAACACTAAACCTACCAAGCCGGTCAAAATGACCGGTTCTCAATTTTTTAAAAAAACTACCTAAATTGATAGGGGAGCCGTAAAAATTCTACTTCTACCATACAAAGCCTAAATTAGTTAATTAACTAATCCTTTCACTTCTTGATTTATCCTCTTCCAAAGTACTTGTTTAATAAATCTAAATTTAAGTAGATATAACGTCGGTAGTTTTAGTTTTAAAGAAGAGAAAAAGTTGAGGTATTATGGTTACTAAGAATACAAAAAAACACATAACAAAGAATTCCAACATTCTCTGATTTTTTATTGAACCTTTGGCAAATACAAATTAACACTAGTTTTACGGAGCCAATTTGGCTCATTCAGAATTTTATTACTATATATATAACATATTGGTTGGTTAATTTTCTAATAATAAACTTTTCATTTGAATTGATTTGGAACTATTTTCTTTGCAAAAAACTTCAGTTTTCCTGTATAAGTCAAATTGGCACACTTTAGAAAAATAGATGTATCAACATCCGTAAATCTAGTATTAAGATCTCCATGACAAATGTAAAATAAACGATTATGGTAGAAATTTAATAAAATGCTGATTATTTTAAAGAAATACCGCAAAGTGTATGTGGCAACGCCTTAGTCAGCATACCAGATACGAAAGTTGAATTTTCCAGAACGAAAAATCAACGAATCGCAGCTGTCCTGATACCAGTAAAAACGTAGCCGTCCCGCGGTATCGTCATTTCTCGAGGGATTTTTATCGAGTGTAGTGTCCGATCGGCCCAACGGAACAGCAGGATCGCATTGATTTTCTATTTTCGATGGGATTGCCGGTGGGGTGGTGTAGTAAGAGCGAGGAACTTGGATGGTAGGGACCTGGAACCAGTTGTTTTGATCTCTTTCGACTGGCATATCGCGAGTTCAACCGCGGTAGTAGTACGCTCGACGTCAACGTGGACGTTCTACGTGCTCGTAGTTTCCTCCACGATCGTAGTTTCCTTCACGATCGTAGTTTCTTTCATCGAACATCCACCGCGTCTCGTTTCCTATCATCTTCCCTTAAACGTACAACCTTTTTTTCTTCATCCATTTTCCGACGATCGTGTGGCGAACGATCGATTTATCACGGCGACTGGTTTCACCGGAAATTGCTACCACTTTGTAGAATCGGTTTATTAGGTTATAATTTTTTTTAACTATTACGAAAGTAGTAGGAAGATTAGTTTTGTAAATTAGTCAAGTCTACGAAGAAGGTTTATTGTTGCTTGTTATTCGACATCAATATTTGTTTGACGATATCGACTTTGACCGGTGGCAGTACGTCGAAGAACAAGTCTTCGTGCAGTGAACAAAGTTCGGAAGATCGATGACGATCGCCTGTTCGATTCTGGAAGGTGTCGAGGTAAGAAAATATCCTATGCACGTATCGTCCTGGAGATTGACGATATTGACTCGGTCAATTAAGTATTAAAATGTAGTCTGGGTTCGTTTACTTCTCCGAATGGTCTTCGTCGTTGAGAATTTTTAAAGAGCTGTAACGAACTCCCTCGTATTCTGATAGATAACGACATTTCAAAGGACACGATGATAATTTCGATGGGAAGAAATAGCATTTCTTCTGACAAAATTTTTAACAAAATTTCCACATTTGAAAGATGAATTTTGGACCGAATAACGTGAAAATATCGTTAAAACGAGGTTTTGTTCTTAACCGTTTGAATACCGGGAGGGTTTTAAAAAATTACTTCGAAAAAAGCCAAAAGCCACTTTCACGCTCTTGAGATTTTATTTCAAAATGAGCTAAAGTTGGTGTTTTATTTTATGTAGTGCACAACAAGAACAATCTTCTCGTGCTTGTATTCTAATTACTAGAGTGCGGATGTTTATGCAAATTTCGAGTTTCACAAGTGCAGGTGAGACAGGAAAACCTATCTAGGGATTTATTGCACTTAATAAATATTACAACAAATACCATACTTTGGATATTTTAGATATATTTTTATATTATGTCCTTTGGTATATTTTAACCGTATTAAATTTGTCATAAATGCTTAAAAATCCGCAGTCTACTAATTAGGAATTACTTTATATTATAAAAGAGAAACCTGATGCATTCTTAACAAAGTCTTCCTTCAATTGTCAATATTGAAAAAATGTCCTGGGGTTTTCCGACACAAAAACTGAAGAGTGCAAACGTAGCTCGTGGTACGCAAACGGTTAAACGGCAATATGATAACAGAAATAGAATATTCATAGATAAAAGACACTATTATTTAACAAAATTCCATCGAATCTTTAAATTACCATGGCTCGTAGAACTCCAGTATACAGGGAATTCCCAAAAACCACGAGTGTATCTCTGCAAACCGCGAATTTCAGCGTAAACGGCGCCACAGAATCTATCCGACTGTACATTTTCCAACGGAAGAACAACGTGCATTTACCCGAGTTTAGTGTTAGTAACCTTTAGAAAAGCCGGGAGTATTTTTTTGACCTCAATGAAGCAAGCTCGCCGCGGAATGTCATGCATACCAGTACCGATTAAAAAACTGTTCGATAAGACTCGTGGAAAAGTTGGTGTCATTCTCCGCGATTCCGTCGTCTGTCACTCGCAACATATCATTTTTCCGACTCGTCTCTCGTCTGTTTCCTCGTTCGACCAATTCCCACGTCTTTCACGATCGTAAATGATCCATGAAATTTGAACGGTGGACATTTCTTACGAAATATCTCAAGAGAATCGTCCTCGATGTCTATCTCGGCCACTAAAGTCGACCGATTTTGCAGCCGCTAATTGTTTATTATCCGAATGGTATGATATAAATGTACACATCGCGTCGCGACGTATATTTTTAATGGCCCGTGGGCGTGCTTATAAATAGTATATCGTGCCGATAACCCGATGAGTCTTTCTCTCTTTAAACGTCGCTCTTGTCCGCGTTCCGATCGGACTCTCATGACCCTAGTACTACTATTACCATTATTTTTGCTACTATTATCAACCCCTTTTTTCCACTAATCGGCGCCACCGATTCCGCCGTTCTGTTAGCATTGATATTATGTTCCCTTCTTTCTCTCTTCCTCTAGCTTTCTTTCTCATTAATACATACTTCAAGCATGTTTCAAGTCTCGTGTTCAACGTAGCGCGTAACTTCCTTTCGATGAGATTCTTATGTCATTGGCGGTTTTTCTTGTTCAAATTACCGAAAGACTTTTATAGGATGATAGAAAAGGAAGATTATTAAAACACAGCACTGAATATCATGAGAATCTTCGATGATTGACTGATAGATAGTGATAGAGTGTTAGCAGGTATTAATAATGATCGAGACTGTTATTATTGTAATTAACGTAATCGATTTACCGGAAATTTTCTCATTAACTGGTGTAACCGGTTGAACCTTTTCCTTTCATTTACTTTGAAAGACATCTTTGGTATAGTTGATATTATGGAATACCTTGGATGTTCATTGTTGGATTTTGATGTGTGCTTCGGTTTTTTATATTTGTTGATTGACTTTATCGCGGGATTATCGAAAATCAGAATTACTAAAATTCGCTTCGGAACGTTGATCATCCGGTGGCTGGGGCTGTTACTATTAGGAGCTGCCAATAGTACCGGAGGCTATATTATTACTGCAATTACAATAATCGATCGACCGATAATGGCACTATACCATCGCCGCAGTTGTCGTTAATAGCCGCATTATTCCCATGACGCGGTTACAGTGATGTAAGATGACGTATATGCTCTCTGTCAGATAGATGCAAGGGTTCTACGGATATATGCGTTTCTGCTCCGAAACATTTTCTCTCTGTCACTTCCATACTTTCTTTACAGATTTCCTTACCCTTTTCGTCTTACCATTCACTTAATC
Source organism: Cerceris rybyensis (assembly GCA_910591515.1). Lineage (NCBI taxonomy): Eukaryota > Metazoa > Arthropoda > Insecta > Hymenoptera > Crabronidae > Cerceris > Cerceris rybyensis. The sequence goes on from OU342790.1 coordinate 18,375,928, forward strand.
GGCTTTTTTGATTTTTGCAGTTATGTTCTTCCTTAACCTGTTAACCGGGTGTGACGAATAATTCCGTCATATCTGAGAGAAAACTCTAGTAAGCTTATCGATTTTTTCTTCCTTAAAATTTTTCAACGTAATATGTTGAACGCATTACATTTTACGTCGTTCCTATCCGTTTAATCCTGACGTAGTACTTTAGATGTAATGATATTACTTCTCACTGTAAAAAAAAATATTCCAATTTGGAACAAGTTGAACAAACATTAATTCCCCGGTTAACAGGTTAAAACATCTACTTATTTTTAGTACAATTCCTTACTATATTCCACTCCTCTCTGTTTTCTTCTCTTCCTCTTTTTCAGTTACTATCTGATTTTTCTTTTCATCTTTTCTGACAATTTGATTATCGGTGATAGAAGTGATTTTAAGCGTAACAGTTTTAATTAAATTATTGTAGAATTTTGAGCTGAATTATGAATTTATAAATTACAAGGTATAATAAAACTAATTGTAGATATTCTTGGTAAAACGTTGAGTTAATGTACATATTTGTGGTTTTCTGTTTTTTTTTAAATGAACGTGGAAAAAGAAATAGAATTGAAAGAATCATAAAGAGAATATTTACTTGGTAGTGTTGCTTTTTAATATCAAAAATTTCATCGAAAGTGTCAAATTTGAGCCCGTTATGGGGCACGAAAATCACAGTAATTCCCTGTAAATCGAATATTCGGGTCCTCGGTCATCGCACTTTCGATGCAAGCCCCGAAAAGTCCATCGACAGGTCGACAACCAATCCACCTCCGACGGTTTATCGACAGATTTTTGTGTAAAAGCAAATCACGGGAATCCCTTTTAATAGACTTCTGCCATCCGCGTGCCACAGCAGCTGAAAATCGCATCGAAAACAATTATACGCTTCAAGTACTGCAATTATGCTCCGATATAAAATTGCGTTACTCTTCGACAGATAACTCCAAGCAATCGTGGTTTTTGATATCAGACATCGATTTATCTTCCGGTATAAAAGTCATATTTACACATGAAAATCAACAAAAACTAACGATATACTTTTTACAAAAAAAGAACGATGGCCGATATGAACAATGAACCCTTCGAACTGTAATTTATTTACAGACAATATTGCCCAGTTACATAATTCTGGTTTTCTTCATTTTATTAAATTCTCAATTTTCTTTACAATTTTATAGTTGAGTATTTTAAAACTAGAGAAGTCATGTGAAAAAATTAATAATCGATTAAGTAACTTATACACCTATTACAAAATACGCCTGGAATATCTAGTGTACTGCCGGTCTGTAAAGTTTAATTGAAAAAAATATGAAAATCAAAGCTGTTTATACGATGAGACAATTGGTTATCAGTAGACTCCGGATGTTTATGCAAATTTGAATTTTAACAAATGCACCTACGTCAGGAAAACCTATTTAGGAATTTGTTGCACTCGTTAAATATTACAGCGAATACCATACTTTGGATATTTTAGATATGTTTTTATTTTATGTTCTTTTTGTATATTTTAGCCGTATCCATTTTGTCATAAATGCATAAAAATCCGGAGTCTAGTTATCAGTAAAATGAAATATTATTCAATAATTCTTGAAAAGTGCAACCGGTTATTGCCTTTTGATTCAGAGAGTTCATGTCGATCTGCACTTGTTATTTTAGTCTAACAATAAGAAGCTTAGCAAAATTGGTAGAAGGTTGGTATTCCGATAATCGTCGATCTAAAATATTCTATTGAAAATATGCGACGCGCTCCAATTCCCAGCAGATTCAATCCCGTGCATTCCCGCGAGAATACGAGATATGTGGGTAGGCGTAAAACGGTGCATGATCATTTGTATGTAAACACAAGAGCCTATTAATACGATGCCTTTTATCGTCGTAGCGCCGGCGAGTCCGTTGCTCGTCCTCGTCGCCCGTCCACGTTCTCCTCGTTGTCGTTGCCGTTGTCGTCTCGGAGTTCGTCGAGCAGATTGCACGTAAACACGATCTTGTTATTCGAGGAATATCCCCATCGTTGGTCAGATAGGACTGTTCGACTACAGACAGCGGTACATCGTTGTTGCTGCCGGTTGCCGATTTTTTGAACTCTCGGTAGACTTTATTACAGGTTGCTTGGGGTGTTCGGCCATGAGATAGTTTTAAATCTTATCACTTGACAAATTCTTTCTGAAATAGAGTTACTCACTGCGGTATTTAGGATAAGCACATACAGAAGAATTGAGAAAAAGTAGGCACAGAGACAGATAAACGCAAAGTAAGGTAGGAAGACTAGATGAAGAAGACTTGGGGTAGTTTTAAATTTTGTCGCTTGTCAAGTTCTTTTTGAGACAGACCTAATAATTGCGATGTTTAGGATAGGCAATGATAGAAAAATTGAAAAAAGTAGGCACAGAGACAGATAAATTCAAACTGAGGTCGAGAGATTAGATGAAGAAGACTTGGGGTAGTTTTAAATTTTGTCGCTTCTCATGTTCTTTTTGAGACAGACCTACTCATAGGCAAAGATAGGCAAAGATAGAAAGATTGAAAAAAGTAGGCACAGAGAAAGGTAAACGCAAACTGAGATAGAGAGATTAGATAAAGATTAGGGGTATTTGACCATGGGGTAGTTTTAAATCTCGTCACTTGACAAACTTTTTTTGAAATAGAGTTATTCACTGCGGTATTTAAGATAGGCAAAGATAGAAAGATTGAAAAAAGTAGGCACAGAGAAAGATAAATGCAAAGTAAGGTAGGAAGACTAGATGGAGAATACTTGGGGTAGTTTTAAATTTTGTCGCTTGCCAAGTTCTTTTTAAGACAGACCTACTAATTGCGATATTTAGAGTAGGCAAAGATACAAAAATTGAAAAAAGTAGGCACAGAGAAAGATAAATTCAGACTGAGGTCGAGAGATTAGATGAAGAAGACTTGGGGTAGTTTTAAATTTTGTCGCTTGTCAAGTTCTTTCTGAGATAAACCTACTCATAGGCAAAGATAGGCAAAGATAGAAAGATTGAAAAAAGTAGGCACAGAGAAAGGTAAACGCAAACTGAGATAGAGAGATTAGATAAAGATTTGGGGTATTTAACCATGGGGTAGTTTTAAATCTCGTCACTTGACAAACTTTTTTTTAAATAGAGTTACTCACTGCGGTATTTAAGATAGGCAAAGATAGAAAAATTGAGAAAAAGTAAGTATAGAGACAGATAAACGTAAAGTAAGGTAGAAAGACTAGATGAAGAAAACTTGGGGTAGTTTTAAATTCTGTCGCTTGCCAAGTTCTTTTTTAGATAGAACTACTCATTGCGATATTTAGGATAGGCAAAGATAGACAGATTGAAAATAGTAGGCGTAGTGGAAAATAAGCGCAGAGTAAGGTAGAAAGACTAGATGAAGAAAACTTGGGGTAGTTTTAAATTCTGTCGCTTGCCAAGTTCTTTTTGAGACAGACCTACTCATTGCGATATTTAGAGTAGGCAAAGATAGAAAGATTGAAAAAAGTAGGCACAGAGAAAGATAAATGCAAACTGAGGTGGAGAGATTGAATGAAGAAGACTTGGGGTATTCGGCCATGGAGTAGTTTGAAATTTTGTCGCCTGCCAAGTGAAATAGAGTTACTTACTTCGATATTTGGGATATATAACGATAGAGAGATTGAAAAAAAATAGGCACAGAGGAAGGTAAACGAGAATGATGTAAAAAACTGGATGACGGAGATGACTATATGTTGGGATGACAATGACGAAGATTAAATACAGAGGATTGTAGAAAAATAAGGTGATAAAAGGAATGCAAAGTGATAAAACTGAATGACAGCGAAATTAAGAATAAGATCTATAAGAAGGATTTATAAATCCTGTAATGAAGTTCAAACCGACAATTAGGGCGCTGTGTTCAGCAAGAAGATGCATTCTGCTCAGTTGACCGGTAAACAGGATCATTATGTCATGTACAATTGGCTGGTATGATAACGGAACCGTTATGACTTGCTGTTCCTCGCTCACGTGTCATCCTTTTCCTCATCACGTGTAAATTATTTTCGTGCTTGCATTATTGAACCGTCCTTGTCAGCGGTTTCATCGTAATACCGGTCAACGGGTTTTGCGGTAACGAGAAAATCGCTGTCGGCAAAAGTAGTTAACTAGTTTTAGTTTTCTATCACGATTCTCTCTTCTCTCCCCCTCGGTTCAGTTTTTCATTTGCGAAAATCGGATTTCGGGATGCAAAATATACAAGATGCTAAACGTTATCGATATTTTTGCAGGATCGATTGCACGCTACTGACGTTTATTATCGGAAATAACGCTGAGATTAATATTTTTACAATAATAATTTCCATCTCGATAATTTTTGCCAGACTTCGCAGTACTACGATAAGTATTCGAGTTATCTACGATTTGTATATCAAACATGCTTCTTTTTATCAATAATACGTGGATTTAGCAAAACATATTTCTATAATTTATGTGTAAATATTTTCCCGTGAAAATGTTTATTTCTGCACGTAATAAACTCCTTTGAAATTCTTCGTGTAAATAACGGTTGCCACATTTACATCATCCGTCTGCCGTACTATTCACTTTTAATTTTCATCCCGTTTAAGCTCGATGGAAATTGGAACATTGCTTTTTCTTTGAAACACACACGTCTGAAGATTACACATTTTCATTACTGTGAAAACTTGTTGATACAATATTTGAATTTTAACAAGGTTTTCTGAAATTTACTCCTCAAACGCTCCTGATAAAAACTTCGTCAAATTAATTATAACAGCGACTACCAAACAATTCTCCATTCTCTATTATCCGACACAAGAAATTGCTGATACTTAACACTAGAACTACTGGCGTTAAATCAATCATATTCCAATATATTAATTAAGTACTTTGAAAAAGGAGGAATCGAGTGGCGGAAAGGATGATCAATTCGGTGATTTATGTCTTTTGTGATGGACGTAGAATTTTTGTTATATGCCTCTTCTATGAACTTGGAGAATTTTTGGAAAAAATTGTGTACCAGTCATTTTGACTGGTTTGGTAGTTCTAGTGTTAAATAAATATATACTTAAATAGAAATACCTAAACTATTAACACCTTATCGACCGGTATTTTTGTTACATCCTACTCACTTCTGACCGGTCACTTGGCCGCAAATACTTCCCTGATACCGATATCTCTTTGAAAATTACAAATTTTCGTCACAGAGTCCTTGAGACAGTTAACCGCAATGATAAACAATAATTTATTAATCGCTGTGGCAACTGATTAATTAGTTAAAACTCCAAAAGCGTTAGGCCTGAAAAGCCTATTAATAGGCTACCGGTCAATAAAGTGTTAAATTTCGTTACAATTAGAAGATTTTGTCAAAATTGAATTAAACAAATATTTCTGTCAAGAAGAAAAGAATTGAGAAAGGTTTCGAACCGCCGCATATTTCGATTTAGGAGAATCCCATGTTTTTATCCCTCGGTGATCTTCGTTTTATTCGATACGGTGAAAAGAAATATATTTGAAGCCCTTACCATTGTCGTATGACATTTTCAGAGGGTCAAATGGCACGCGAATGGTGGGACTGTTTGTTTTCCAGCAGTTTCCCTACGATCTATCTGTACTGCACCACTTTGCCAGGGCGATAACGATGAATTATCATTGTTAACAGCTATTAGAGCCGCGGTGTGTCGTTATATTATCCGGGGCTCGGCGCGTATCGTCTAGCCCGCATTTATTTAAACAGCGCGTCGGCTTGCAGTTTAATTGCCGGAATTAATAAACCATCGTGTAACGCAATGTCCATTGCGTTTCCCGAGTGTTACGTAATATATAATTAAACTGCGCGATGTGTGTTTGAAGCGCGTCGTGTTACGTGGCTCGACTTCCTCGTTCAATGTCGATTAAAAAATTAATCGAAACGGCGCTCTCGATTCGACGGTGATCTCGAATTTCTATTAATCGTTAGCGTTACTTGCCGCGTAGAATATTTTATTTTTCATCAAACAGGTGGAGAGAAAAAATGCACGAGAGGATGGCAAAAGTATTTGTAATTTTTAAAAATATAATTCGTGGGGAAACGATATGCTAGTTAATACTAGAACAACAGGCTTTAAATTTATCATATTTTATTATATTAAATAAGTAGTTTAGAAGAAAAGAAAATAAAAGATGGAAACGATGATCCATTCGGTAATCTGTATTTTAATAGATCAATGCAGAATATCTATTCTATGACTGTGCCATAAACTTGAAGAACTTTTGGAAAAAAATTAGGAACAAGTCGTTTTGACTTGCTTGGTAGTTCTAGTGTTAAAGAGGAACTGAAATCGTTCTGTAATTTGCATAAACATAGAAAATACCTTGGGTTTGCGTGGGATTACAATCTATTTATATGGTATTTATTAATACGCAATTTCTTTTTTTAACACTTGAACTATGAACCTTAAATCTATTATGTTTCAGTATATTAAATATGTACATTAAATATGTATTAAATATGTACGGCCCAATTAAAAGTTAATTTGCGAGAGAATGGTTCGTTTCTGACCCATGGTTCCTTTCAGACATTTTACCTACGTAACGAGACGAATACGATGAGCCAATAAAAAAAATTTGCTACCCTTTCCCGAATTTTGCGGCAAGTTTTTTTCGCAAATCTCCATCGATCCAGAGGTGTAGAACAACCTCTGAAAGCCATGACAAATATTTTTGAAACACACTGTACTTTGGAAGAAGAGAATTCAACGGATGATCGATTTAGTAATCGATTATCAGTCTAATACTATCAGTGTAATACCTCGATTTAAAGATTATATTATATAATTATATCAATTCTAATACGATACTATTGACCGATACAATTACTGGTTATCGCTTATAGAATCATATACTTGCGATAACTCAAGCCTGATTTGAGTAACTCAGTGCAATGTCGACCCAACAGAGAATTTTAAAAATTTTACTTTAAAGAAATCGAATGTGACCTAAATTCGCCGAGAGGGTAAGGTTTTCGCATCGTTCAAAAATGTCTCTCCCGGAAGGTAAGAGTGTCGGGGATTTGCGGATATGCCAGGTGGTTACTGGTATTTGACCCTGAGCTCCCGTACCGTCACTTCTATCCGAGCCATCGCTTTACGATTTATGAGGGAATTTTCACAAGCTTGCCATCTCACCGTAACGACGTCCTTTCGAATCTTCGAGGTCCTTTGATCTCGAAAAGATTACGGTACGTGGCTCCTGGTTGGTTCGAAGAAGGTTCAGGCGGGTGAAAAGTATGTGCCTTTTAATTTAAAGATGAAATGAAAATCAACACGAAAAGAACACTCTTCCTCTTCTATTTTCCTTCACGAAAGCTACGTACTTTAGAATAAAAGATACTTTCTCTTTTCTAAAGATTCTCGAAACCATAGACTACCGACGAATACCGTGATTCGTTACGAATTAATATGTATGCATTAATCATATATAATCATTAATAATTAATCATGTATGTATTGACCGTTTGTATTTCTTTTATGCCGAATTTTTCATTAATTTGAATGGAAGGGAAAGTATCGAATTTATTAATTCAATTAAAGTCTCAATTTATCTCTCCTTCACATTGCATGGACTATTTATATTCACGTGAGAATCCAGCATCTCTTTTTCTTTTTCACCTTTTTCATGCTACCGAAATATCAAATTCGATGATGAGGAATTTCACGTATTGACAAAGTAGAGGAGTTTACATCTTTAAAAGATTCCCTCTGGGTCTGAAATGGACTACGACATTGAAGTGTGTTACTCTTTACACGTTCAAATAGGGGAGGGGGGGCAAAGTGGGCCCCTTAAAATTTTGGAGCCCAAAAAAATAAAGATATAACTATTCTTTGCTGAAGGGGCCCACTTTGCCCCCTCCCCCTCCCCTATAACGAGTAAAAAAAAATAAAGATATGACTATTTTTTGCTGAAGGGGCCCACTTTGCCCCACCCTCCCCTACATTAACACTAGAACTACCGTCGTTAAATCTATTGGATTTTAATATATAAAATAAGTCATTTAAAAAAAGGGGAATTAGTAAGCAGTAAAGTAGGCCGATTCGGTGATTTATGTTTTTTGAAATAGATGCAGAATATTTATTTTACGACTCTCGTATAAACTTGGAGAATTTTTTGAAAAAATTGTGCACCAGTCATTTTGACTGGTTCGGTAGTTCTAGTGTTAAGTATACTCGTCATTTCAGCAATTTTGCCAGGCTGATGTTCGCGCAATGTTTCCTTTTATCTTCGCCGTCATCGCATACAAGGGAGAATATTAACTTCGTGATCTTCTTCTCTTCTCTGTTCTCCTTCTCCCTTTTTCTCACCTGCATGTTTACGTTTTACGACAACAATGGTCAGGTACAACGTTTTTAGTAATATTTTTTAGAAAATATTCTGTGCGTTTTGTGTTTAAACGTTCCTGCGTTTTGACGGTGCTCTGTTGATGGGAATCGCGGCGAAATACATTTAACGTTTGCCGATACGATGGTAATTGCGAAATGAAATTTCGAGACGCAGAGCACGCAACGAGGATGAATTAACTTACAATTAATTTACTAGTAATCACGTTAATCTCGATGTTGCGACGATCCATAAAATCGTTCTTCGCTGTTGCGTGTCATCGAGGCGACTTCTTCTTCTTTCTTTTTATTATTTTCATTTTAACCTTTTAACGTTGATAGTTAATGTACTTTAATATTTTCTCCGTAGACTCGCGTTTGCAACCCCGTATTCGAGATCGAATTAAGGGTGGTCCGTACGTTCGATGGTTCTTCTATTTTCCTGCAAAATGAACTCCACTTATGAAGTCATAAAACCACTACGTTCGAATTTAAAGAGCCGATCGAATGAAAGCCAATTTGCGGTTCTCTTTGTTTTTCCTCTTTCGCATCTCGGTTAATCCGAATTAATCCGGAAAAGAATTTCCTTCCTGAGCGCATTGCTATACCTCGACGCTTAAAATAAATGAAAAGACTCCTACCAATTTCCCATTTGACTTTTATCCTTATCACTTTTTGCTGTCTACTTGAAAAATTCGTGATTAAAATATTTCTTCAGCTTGAACAGTAAATCAGATCTTCTTTAAATTCCAATTTATTTATATCTGAAATACAAAATCATTTTTGCTCGATTGTTGATTCCATTTTAATTTAAATCGATGCTTCTAAATGTTTTAGAATCTCCTATTAACTTTTCTTAGTTGACCATAGAAATAATATGTTTTTTTTTATTCATAATTATGTTTTGCAGTATTTTCAAGTTTAAGTGAAAGTCAAATTAAGTATCTTCATTCTTCTACTCTTCTACTTCAACCTCTACGACCATTTTGTCCAACATTCACGATTTTTTGAAACATTACAGTATTTGTCAATCGATTTTTTGGTATCTGTCAGTCATCACTAGACTGCGGATTTTTATGCATTTATGAAAAATTAAATATGGCTAAAATATACAAAAAGAACATAATATAAAAATATATCTAAAATATCCAAAGTATGGTATTTGTTGTAATATTTATTAAGTGCAATAAATCCCTAGATAGGTTTTCCTGTCTTACCTGCATTTGTGAAACTCGAAATTTGCATAAACATCCGCAGTCTAGTCATCACATAGAAAAATTTCTTTCATAGTTGATAAAAGAATATTTAATTCCAGGAGTCCTAAGTATTTTCAGTTCCTATCATCAACCAAAATCCTAAACACATTAATTCAAACATTTCAGGTTAATTCACGAGCAAGTACACGATTTTAACTGCTGGGAACAAAGATGAACAATCTACTAGAGAGCATCGTGTTTCTCTGTCTGATGACTTCAGGACAGGTCATCCTGCCATTTTCATACGGCAAGGAAATTCCCACAAGTAGAAATAATTTAGCCGAAACTTCATCACCAGCGATGTCTCAATCGACGTCCACGTCGAGTTCGACCTACGATTGTCTTTATCTTTCTCCAGACTTACCACCTTGCGACTTCGAAAGGTGAAATAGCTTTCTCTTTTTTTTTTTCTTCTTCTTTCTCCATCTTCTCTATGATGAATCAAAGTATCGTTCAACTATCATTAAATAATTTCGTTGCAATTTAAGAGTGCAAGATTCCGAAGAAGAGGCGACATACTCCACGGTGGATTATGAGAAAACGAAAGAAGCCAATGATTATTTGGAGAGGCATCAATCAATTCGATCGAGCAGAAGTATCGGTGATTCGGAAAGGAGACATGTAATTGTTTATACCATCGCGGGTTGTCTTCCTCATAGGTAATGATTTTTGTTTCAAATTACTCAATTTTTTTTTCTAAACAGCAAATGCTTACCATTAGTTTAACACTAGAAAGACTGAAACTTAGTATATACCTATATTGCCCAAAAGCAGTCAAAATGACTGCATTGTGAAAAAATAACTAATGTGTAAAGAAATTGATTTAAATTAATTTTTTTATATTATTTACAGTTATATAACAAGTTATTAGTACATATTAACAATAAAAAAAATTTATTTCACTTGGAAAAAAAAATAATTTATGCATTACGCGGAAAGAGACGAAGCTGTGATGCTAGCATCAAAATAACTTCCACCTAAGCTACAGAATCAAAAAGTGCATGTACTTGTATGTTATCATTTAACGGTAATCGAAAAAAATGAAAAATGTTATTTCAATACAGAGCCGAACTGGTCATATAATAAATTTATTCAATTCAATAATAAGAGTCATTTGATTATTTTAAATTTCCCAAGCAGTCAAAATGACTGCTTTTGGGCAATATAGGTATACACATATACAGGGTGCCCCATTTAAGTTGAGATTGTAAAAAATCTCGAAAATTGGTGATTTGAGAAAAACCAAGCTATGCGTGCCCCTTACTATTGCAGGTGGGGAGTCTAATGGCATTACTGATTTTTCAATGCGTGGGCGTCTTCAAGGTAATTTCAAGGTCATCTTGTTTTTTTGTTTCATGAACACCTATTTTTTATTTCGGAATCATATTCTACATAAAAAAATGGATCACTTTTGTTTGAAACATTTTGTTGTAGATTTAATATTTCTTAAGATATCAGGCGAAACGTCTTTTAAAATTTATGCTGATACCTCATCTGGTAGGCTTACATCTTCAAGTATTACTGGTACCTTGAGAATCACAATGTATCGACATTTCCCTCTATCAAGTGTAATACAGATAAACATACCTATTATGATTGTGTTTACAAACGTATCTAACAGTTTGCTACTAGAACAGGATCAGTTTGTGACTGAATTCTTAGACATAATTCTCGGTCACGAGATAGGGTATCGCCAGTTCAGTTTACGTAGTGAGCGAGATGGAATGTTTAACAATCGCAGTAAAAATCGAAATAATTCTCCTTTATGGCGAATCAGAGCGAAATGTTGAAGAAGCTGTAAATTTGTATGCTTCGCGGTATCCAGAAAAAAGATGAAGATGTAAGCCTACCAGATAAGGTATCAGTATAAATTTTAAAAGACGTTTCGACTGATATCTTAAGGAATATTAAATCTACAACAAAATGTTTCAAACAAAAGTGATCCATTTTTTTATGTAGAACATGATTCCGAAATAAAAAATAGGTGTTTATGAAACAAAAAAACAAGATGACCTTGAAATTACCTTGAGGACGCTCATGCATTGAAAAATCGGTAATGCCATTAGACTCCCCACCCGCAATAGTAAGGGACACGCATCGCTTGGTTTTTCTTAAATCACCCGTTTTCGAGATTTTTTACAATCTCAACTTAAATGGGACACCCTGTATATACCGGAAATGAAGGAGTGGGGAGGTAACTGCAATTATTAATAAACGCATTTATATGTTGTACAAAAAGTCACCAAATTCTAAGAAATTGTATCATTATATACATGATTTTTTTTCTAATTGAAATTAAAAAGCAGTCAAAATGACTTCCTGGAGTAATCTAGTGTTAAACCATGGTAAGTTTCTCGATCGAAAGTCATTTCAATTATTTTTACTTTTCTGTTCAAAAGTTATATTCGAGAATTCCGATTATGAGTGTAAAGAAGTATTATTGCTTGAAAGCTACACATATTATTGTTATCATTAGTACTGAGATTTCAATTGATATCGAAATATTGTATTATTAATATCGAGGCAAGTTAAAATTATTAATATCGAGGCAAGTTAAAAGTACAGTCTCGCTGATAAATATAGCGTAGAGAAGTGGATGACGCCATTATAAATTGTGAATTATCGAGTAAACGATGACATGAAATTTATCGAATCGTCGAACAGGTTGCCCTTCTCGATGCCTCTCTGTCGAGTGGAAAATTCCTTCGACAAAATCATCGACGTACGGAAAATTTATCCCTTCGTTGTACCTGGTCTGACGAAGCCACCACTCGTGTTTCCGGAATTCAATTTTGATCGATGGCTACGTATGATGAGACGACTTCGAAATCGACTCTCTACGACTACGAATGCTGTAAGTAATGAAGTTCCATGTAAAATTGGAGAACTTCCCACGCGGAAGTGCGACGTTCTATTCGCCATAGCGATGTCCCCTTTTTCGATTCTTTATTTGGTAATCCAATTATCGTATTTACTTATGCGCCTAAATTATATCACAATTGGCTCATCTAAGAGGCTTTTGTAAATCGATACAAAATTTGCATTTATCAACTACAACTACCAAGCAAGTCAGAATGACTGGTTTTCAATTTTTTTCCAAAATTCTCCAAGTTTATTGGAGTGTCATTAAATAGATATTTCACGTCCATCCTATGAAAGATAAATTACCGGATCAATAATCTTTTGCATCTTTTAATTCTTCTTGTTTCAAAGTGCTCATTTAATATATTTAAATATAATAGATTTAACGCAGGTAGTTCTACTGTTCAAGTTTTGAGGAACGTGGCCCCTATATGATGGATACTATTAACATATATAGCGTTACAGACATGTCGCATGCTGATTTTTACATATCATATTGTCTATATACTACAAACTAAAGTATACTATCAGGTGTACAAATTAATTCTCGGCCCCCAGATTTCATCGACCACAAAACCTATTCAGATTAGAATTTTTCCAAATTTGAATAGTCATTCTAAAGCGCCATTTGTTAGCTTTAAAATAAGATATATCGCATGACTCTACTGCAGACATAACGTGAAAAATCATGTGTAGAAGCGATGTCGTTCAATAAGCAACATTTAAGGCACTGTCTTCTTTTCGCTTTTCAATTAAAAAAAAAGAAACGCTACAGAGGCGCAAGAAATGATTTCAACAGTTTCGAATATTCTCCTGACTTAGCCCCTTCAAATAACCACCTATTTCGATTCCTACAACACCACCTAACTGATTCTCAATTCAAGTAAGTTGAACAGGTTTACAAATGCTTCAATGATTTCATTGATATGAACCACTATCATTTTTCCGATCTGGAATCCGACAATTACCTGAGAGATGGCAAAAACGTATAGAAAATGAAGAAGATTATGTTTAACATTGAATTTATATCAACATTGTTATAAATAAATGTCAAAGTTAGTCAAAAAAGGCCGAGAATTAATTTGTACACCAAATAATTATAAGTCAGTTTTATAGTTATGAATTGAATTTAATAACATTACTACAAAAATATTACATGGATATCAAAGTTTTTGAATCTCACTTAACTTCAGATAAATAATACTTGTTAATAACAATTCATATGCTCATGATTACATACAAATTATATAAAAATTACCCAGTATATGTCAGTTTGCATCATAATTCACTTAATCATTCTTCTCTTTTAGTGTTCAACCAGCATGCTTTTCGTTTCAGGAAAAATCGCGGGACATCGCTTCGAAAGGAATTCCGAACGGAATTCTGAATCGTCAGGAAGACCCGTCGATCGACGTGACGAAAACGCCGACAAAAGCCTCGATTGCCAGCATAAGAGTCTTAAAAGGCTCCTCGAAGAAGGATTTCATTGTTCATAATCGGCAGAAAGAGCCAACGAGCGGGAAACACGAAGAAATTGAAGTCCGTTTTCCAAAGACGCTAAAGAGAACCGAGAAACCGGTGAATGAGATACCAAGAGATTCCGTTAAAAATCCCTCGTTAAAAATCGAAGCAACAAACGATCCCTATCGAAGCTCCGATTATTCTCAACAAAGTAAAACTGTTGAAGAAAACGAAGAAATAGCGCTAGAAGAAAATACACCCCAAGTTCTTCGTGAAGGCGAACGACGAGAGACTGTTGCCGACGTGGAACTCGAATCACATAGCAAGAAGGAAAAAGAAGAAGGAACGGAAATCCCAATCGCACCGATTCTAGCAAGAGAAATCGAATCGGAAACGATCGAATCGAATGACAATCTATATCGTTCACCGGTAGTCCTCGACGTCTCCTCAAACGACCTTCTCAAGGTCGATTCCGATGGATTCAAAAATCTAGCAATCGAAGCTCGCGAGAGGAACCTCGATTTCAACGAGAACAATGAAATCGCAAGAGACACAATAGATTTTGCAAATAAGCATGAAATATTCGGTGAAAATTTACGAAGAAGGCGAGAGATCAGGTTGGCTGAAGAACTCGCTAGGGAAACTCCTCGTCGCGAATTCAAACTGCGTGGAAAATCGCGAGTTCCACGAGCACAAAGATTAAGGGGAAGTGAAACCTTGGAAGGAAATTTTTTTGATCGTTCTGAGAAATCAGACGGATACCGGAAGAGTAAGAGTTTAACGGATGAACATGGAACCGCGAGGAACCATCGGGAAGAAGACTTTGGGAGAAAAAGTTCAAGGGAAACGGAAAAGGTGGAAAATCGAGTGATGAAATCGAGAAACGATTTTTCGAAACGAAACAGGGATTCGCGTGATAAGACTGTTACATTGAATAGGTCGAAGGTTTCAAAAGGCTCGATTAGTGGTGCTGGTATGAGGAAGAAATATGGAAGTAACTCAAAACGAAATTCAAAATATGGAAGAAGATCGAGGAGGCTGTAAGAGTACACGATATTTTCCGAGGAAAGTAAGGATAACTGGAGCATCGAGAGAAAAGATCGATTGGAAGAATGAGTAGAGAGATTGCGAGATATTGAATTGAAATTTCGAGTGATCGTTACTCGACGGAACAAACAATGGGATAACTGAGGAAATTAAATCTGAGACGGGTCGGCACTTGCTTTAGATGAAAGTAAGGAGTGTACCGATCTTTTGTAGATTTTGGTCTATTTTTTTCGGCATGGAAACGTACTGGAAAATTGTATTTCGAAGTTCGCTTAATATCAAAGAAATTACTATCTTTGATGTTTGCATTCTTGTTAGAAACTTGTCGTTGAGAATTTTTTAAAATGTAATTTTGTTCTATGACGATTTACGACCGATTAATATTTCATACACTTTTAAACGTTTCTCTTAAAAAAAGTAATTAATCCAAAAATAAATTGTACCAACTTTAGAGAACCTTCTAGCACAGGAAATTAATATAATATTCAAATTATAAGGAAGTACGTTTTTTGCCGTTTTAATTTTTTACAACACGAAGATTACGTCTGTCGAAAATTCAGGTAAATCGGAAATTAAAGTTTCCTGAAAATTCTAAAATTCGTTGACGAGAGGGGACTGTAAATTCGAAAACCGTCAGCGATTAAAGTCGATCTCGTCCTCGCAAAATGGATAGCCCTCGTATTTCCGTCTCTCGTTTTTCTCGGCCGCTCGTTTTTCAAGCGCGAAGAAGGACAAAAAAAAGTGGAACTTTCAATACAATTACTTATTCAGAACAAATCGTTTTATCTTCTTCCATGCCGGGATAAAAATACCTCTTTCCGATCGTAGAAACGAAGTCCACGACACTTCCTCGTAAACCTAATCATCCGGTTACTAATTTAAATTACTCCAATCGTCTTTGCTTTGATCCTCAACGTGCAAGCGATGCAATAAGATTCTCAATTATCTTAGCTCTAATTAAGTGAGATCTAGCGATCTCAGGTGATAAAAATCGAATTCCATAATAGCGAAATAATACGCTCATCCAGAATATTTTTCACTAAAATACAAACGGAAAGATCTGTCGGTTTCAATCGTTTGGAGAAACACTTTCATTCCAAGATACTCTTTATGCGAGAGAATTGTAATTTATTCAATCAAATTTACAATATTTGCAGATAATTTCCTTCCAGAATGATTGGACAAATTTCAAAATTCTTAGAATAATAATCGAAGGAAACGAGAGTTTCTCTAAGGAGAATTTTATGAAATTAATTTAAATGAAAGAACAACAAAATTGGAAAAATAATTCGTTTCGCAACGGGTTGAAACATGTGATAAGTATGTTAAGTCGCTAAGTAGATAATTATAATCGCCTGTAGATAATCGTATATCCGTTATATGTCGGCGATTTATGATCTGGATCGTGAATCAATCTCAAAGAACTTAGTAGAATTTTTACGGATCGTTCAATCATCTCAGTTTTTATTAATATTCAAGCTTTTTCGCTCGTTGTCATTTTTTAACGCAGTCTATCGTCCGGGGGATTTATATTTCTCTTTGCCTCTCCCTGTTTTTCGCAGTGCGCCCTCGATATCGAGAGAAAGAGGTCGTTCGTTTAATTTCCTATCCATTGAGAAATGTAAATCGTTCGTTGTTTAAAATGTACCAACGTTACAATAAATAAGTATGCATAATTACAATTGTTTGTTATACTTCATCGATTTCCAATTCCCATGTGTCGGAATTAATTAACAGACGTATGAAAATAAACATGCAATTGATAGGGGTGTATTGAATATGTACTTTTTTTTTACGCTATCTCTTCGAATATCGCGAAAAATTTCGTTGCTGAAAGAGTTTTTGTCGATTTGTTTATTTGAGAAAAAAGGAAGAATCACGGTAGAACTGAAAGAAACAATAGAGACACAACAAAGCCGATTAGCCGGGAAGAAAGAAAGTATGTAAACAGTGTCTCTAAGAGCACCGTAGCGTATTTCGTTGTCGACCAAGAGGAGAAATATTTTTCAAGCTCGTAAAACATACGAATATCCGATTTACCGATTTAAATATACAAGTATGTCAAATAGACAATTACGAAAGCTGACAATGAGAGTAATCAGAAGAAAACTGACAGACAGGTATAACAAAAAAAGACTATTGGTTGAAATAAAATTTATTTTCCAAGAGAAGTAACAATTGAAAAGAATTTTTTGCTACTTTTAAAAATTAAAATATCTCAACACTAAACGTAAATACCAGCACTTGATGTTTTAACTGTTTATGAAATAACTTTAATACCTTTCTGAAAATAATGCAAGACATTGTTAACTTAACACTTTACTCACCGGTAGCCCACTAATAGGCTTTTTGAATACAACTCTTTTGAACATTTAACTTTTTAATCGGTTGCCACGGCAATTAATAAATTGTTATTTATCATTAGTAGACTGCGGATTTTTATGCATTTATGACAAATTAAATACGGCTAAAATATACAAAACGAACATAATATAAAAATATATCTAAAATATCCAAAGTACGGTATTTGTTGTAATATTTATTAAGTGCAATAAATCCCTAGATAGGTTTTCCTATCTCACCTGCATTTGTGAAACTCGAAATTTGCATAAACATCCGCAATCTAATCATTAGTATCAGGGAAATATTTGAGGCCAGGTGACTGGTTGGAAGTGGATAGGATGTTAACACTAGATTTACGGAGCCAATTTGGCTCATTCAAAATTTGATTACTACATATATAATATATTGGTTGGTTAATTTTTTAATAATAAATCTTTCATTTCAATTGAGTTGGAACTATTTTCTTTGCAAAAAAATTAAATTTTCTTATATGATTCAAATTGGCTCACTTCAGAAAAATAGATATATCAACATCCGTAAATCTAGTGTTAAAAAAAGACCGGTAGGTAAAGTATTAATACACAATACGATGCAGGAAATATCTTTTAGTTGATAATACAAAAAATAATATATTTTCATCGCACTGAATCGATCATTTGACCGGACATAATACGGTCGGCGTTAATATGGAAGACGTAGCTATAATTGTAAGTTTGTAAAAGTAATCACAACATAATACGTATATAAAAAAATAACAGAATGATTTTTAGTATATGTTATGTGAGCTCTTTTGCCCCGCCGAAACGAAGCGACGTTTTCTAAGTTTGCAAAATGCACGAACTGTCGGGAGCACGCGACCCGTAGGCAAACACGGAATCACTGCGAAAAGGGCGTTGAAAGTCCCTGTCGGAATTTCATCTCTGCATTTTCACAGGGCGAGAGTTGAAAGCCATCCATTTCCTCAAAAATACACGATCTTGCTTCAAATATTCGAAAAACGGTTCTATACTATACAATGTCGATCTCCTCGTTCTGAATCCTACTCTTTAGCTTCCATCAAGAAAAAATACTCAAAAATTTGTATCGATGTACCTAATAGAATCCATTCTATCGTTAATACTGGTTACTCTCATCGAATATTCTCCATTTCTATTTTTCCTTATCTTAAAAATAAATTCAGAAAGATGAATCAGATGCTTCCCTCTTCTTTCGTGGATAATCCGATGAACTTTTAACCCCAAACGAAAGTTCTGCGTTCATTGCGGCCATAGCTTTTTTCAAATCGGCCGAAGTCGCTCCTGATTTCATCAAATTTGCAATACTCGGATGGAGAACTATGTTGGAGTGTTTCATTGCTTGAATATTAGGTTTATGTAAATAATTCTCAAGTTTCTGTCGAATCAGCGCAGCATTTTCTGGTCTCTTCAACATGGCGGAAATCTGTTGAAGAATATTAATGTCCATACTCTGCATTGCTCTTTTCAAGTCTGTGCTGGTTATTTGAGAAACGCTGGTTTGATTTCTTTTGAGAAGATTATCCAAAGCTCGCATCATCGCTGTTTCTATAGCTTTGTTCTGAACCATGCTATGAATCGTTTGCGCTACAGCCTGTTTGTTCAATTTGTTCTCCATGGATCCAGTCGAGTCAGACATACTTCTTGGATCTATGGTGTCTATAGCCGCGGAGGAAACGTGGATATTTGAGGACCAAGAACTATCCAAGGCTCGAGATTCGACCATGGTGTTTTCAGGACTGGCATCGATGTTTCTTGGTTCCGGATTTTCTTCCTTCAAATTTGCTACTTCGGTCGTTTGCTCTGGTACTTCTGGTGTGATTGTGCTTAATTCTTCAAACATCGAATTTTCGGTGGATTGTGGTTCATTGATGTTGGTTTGCATGCTCAGGATTTCTTCTGGTATCGCCTGGTACATTTTATTCTCTGCAATGGAAGGGCTGTTGGTTGCCATTGTGGAGATTTCTTCTTCTTCGATGAGAAACGTCGAGGTTGGCTCACTTATGGCGTCGGCAGATATTTCTTCGTCGATGACAATCGTCGAGGTTGGTTCACTCATGGCGTCGGTAGATATTTCTTCTTCCATCATGTGTTCTTCACCTTCTGAGAATATTTCATTGGCACTTGTTGTCATTGATTCTGTTTGGGAATCTGTAGATTTTTCTTCATTCGTGTTAAGTTCTTCGCTTTTTGAGGGTGACTCTTTGTCGATAGAAGGTTTCGAAACTTCGGAAGGGATGTCTTCACTAGAAGCTTCTTTTGGTTTTTGCTCTTCTACCGCTGGTTTCTTCATTTCAATCGAGGATTTCTCAGATTCCACTGAATCGTTTAACATTTTCTGTTCACCTGTTTCTTCAGACACTTTAACTCCAATATTACTGTTGAAACTCTGTAGAATTTTGAACTTCTCAAATTTCTTCTCACCAGCAGCTGTTTCTTTTCTTTCCCCCATTAATTTCTCGTCTTGCATGGGATCTTGAAACGATGACTTGAGAAGAACATTCGCCATTGACCCTTCAAATCCAACGTCATCCTGGAAATTATTCTTTGCTTCTTCTTGAATAACTGCTCTTTTAATCTCAACAGTT
This sequence comes from Cerceris rybyensis, assembly GCA_910591515.1. Lineage (NCBI taxonomy): Eukaryota > Metazoa > Arthropoda > Insecta > Hymenoptera > Crabronidae > Cerceris > Cerceris rybyensis. Next base: position 18,395,852 of record OU342790.1, read on the forward strand.
GGTTTTTCTCCTTCCACTGAAACACTTAACATCGGCATCATTTCATGCTTCATTTCCATTTCCTCCAATTCCATATTTTTCATCACAGCTTTCAGTGTCTCCAAACTTTCATGTTTCGACAGTTCTATCATAGGTTTCTCCATTTCTACAGAAACACTCAAAGATGGTTTCGAATCTTCACTCGACTCTGACAATGAGATCTTATGATGACCATGCCGTTTGCAATGTGGTATCCCAACGTCAGGTAAACAATTGTGTGCAACGAGAGTTGCAGTTACCGGTGCATCGAGTACCCTTGTCACATGAATCTGTCGAGATATTCTACTCGCCTCACTTCGCGTAGCTAAATCCATCACCTCTTCATTAATTATTTGAGAATCCTCCAGTTGTGGTGTTGGCATGACGAATTCCTTTGTCAATTGATCGCTGATATCCAATTCCGAAGTTCCAAGACTTTCCAGAGGTTTCATGTGCACTATTTCTGAAGAAATGATTGTAATATCTTCATCCTTTGAATCTCCATTCGAATTTGATTTAACGAGGTACGAAGATTCCGAATCTGCGATGTCCAAACTCCTACCGGCAGGATATCCCAAATGTGATTCTCTTAGAACTTCTCGTAGTTTGTGAAGACAAGAATGCACACCCTTTGCTGGCATTATGCAGACAGGTTGTCGCCACTTTATAACTTCTATCACTCGTCTTTCATGGTGTCTTGACCTTTCACCTCGGTGAAGCCGGTTTCCTTCAAAACCGATGGTTCCGGCGAACAACATTAGAAATATCGCGAACGTTTTGCATATCATCGTTGAAAGATTTGCTGGTTTTTTGGAACGGTTTGTCTTCACTGATTAGTTTGAAACGATCGTTGAGGTTGTCGTAGGTCTACTAGATGATTTTGGGAGGTGCATGGTCTTTTATAGGCGGAAAAGTTCCACCACTACGACGTAAACGAAAATGACCTGCGTTTCGGGAAAGTCCAGTTGGTTCAATAGTTCGCAGGGGTTCTTAACCTGGGCTTCAGAGATTTCAAAGTCTCATCGTAGGGTTTTTATAATTCTTGAAAGAATTCTGATCGCGTCTCTCAAGCATATGGGGAGATTTTTATTCAATTTATAACAACTGGTAAAATTGAAGTTTCGAAATTTTATCAATGGAATTACCAGCTCTTGTAATTGAGGTGAAGAATGGCAATTTAAGAATGAAAATAAGGCTTTGAATACAACTAGTACTAAAATATTGGCTATGAAAAATAGAATGTATTTTATTTCAATTTTTCTAGCTTATTGCGACGTCGAAAAAAAGCAGAAAAAAAATAATAATTCAGTAAATTAATTTCAAAGTCACTTCCACTCGAAAATGAAATTTCGCTTCTCTGCGAGCAGCTTGTAAAGAGAAATTTGTAAAAATAGACTAGTAAATGTGGTCTGTCCCATGAAAAAGCTTAAGAACCCCTGAACTAATAAAAGATCGCTCCCTGATAGGATAGCGATCGTGCGGCTACGGGAACTCAGGTAGATACCTGAGCCAAAACCAATTTTCCTGCACTTACGGTTGCTAACGACGCGTTAATTACCCTCGAGGGTCTAAAGCTTATGATTTCTACGTTCACAAACCCGGCAATTTAGTTCTAAGGTATACAATAGGTTTCCAACAAAAGTACAAATATCTTCAAGACACTTTAAAACCTCCCCAACATATAATAAACACCAATAACGTAAGTAATAAATAAAATAATTATGAACTCATCCAAAGTAACTTTATGCTTCTATTGTAATGTATTTCGAAAAAAGAACTAATATAACAAGTGGCAACTTTCCTTTCAAATGCCTGAAGCTACGCAACACCTCGTGGCATCGCGTAATTTTGTTGCATACGCAAAGGGAACATTTGCATTACTTCAAATTTCAAATAATCAAAAAAACCTCTCATACAAAAATACCAATCACATCCGTTCCTCTTCAAACAGAAAATCCTTTGAGTTCAAAATCTTTATATAATCTCCCCCGTGTCAAACGCCCAAAAGCAATCAAACCGAAGATTCAAACGAAGAAGGCAAAGGACTCTGATGAAACGTCACGTGGAGGATACCTCGCATACCTGACCGAAAAAGGATCCTTCTTCCGTCCAAGTCCGCCTAAACTCTTAACAAATAATGGCAGAAGTCAGAGTGAAAATTCAAGCCGAGCAAATAAAAAGACAAATCGCTCCCTGGAGACGTCACACGGATGATCTCGCGCACACCTGACATCATAGAAATGCCTGACCAGGGAAAGAGAGAGGGAGAATCTCGCGGAGGCTGGATTCCTGTTAGGCATTAACCGGCACGTACCTGGAAGGGGAACGACGAAGAGAACGAACGTGCCACATCCAAGGAGGGCAGAGAATAAAGCGAGCAAACACGAAGGTAGAAGAACCAGGATGGAACAGCGAAGGCGGTCTCGCTTCTTTGATACGAAACATGCTGGGCCCGTTCACGGGATCCTTGGTGGGGCGGCTGCTTGTGACGTCTACCGGTTGGGCCCCATGACTGTTTAACGATATACCTTCACATATTTTGGATATTCCGATACATATCTACATGCTTCGCTGAGCCTCATGTTAGAATCTAACGTCATTTTAATACCTCGTTCCTACACTTCGTAGTCTCTACATTGTACCATCCATTGACTCTCATATCAAAGGGTTGAACTCCCAGTCATTGGACTAGAGTTCAAACCTTCGTCACCCCTCAACAATTCCCTCCAAAGTTGTACTTACATCGTAGCATCGGTGATTCGAAATCCACCTAAAACTATAAGTCCCACATAGATCTCCTAATCGTCGCAGTCAAAGACAAATAACAATTCCCACTTTTTCCATTATACAGGTAACACTCCTATAACACGATAGATATGTTCCTAAAAAATGCCGTGTTGTATGAGACCCAGAGCAAGTACAAAAAGAGGGGTTACGTTCCGACAACTTATTAAAAACAAATATTTTTTTTTAAATTCTACATAAACAACTTAATTTTTATTAAAAATGTATAAATGTTTGTACAACACAAAACAAAAAATATTATTTTAATTTGATGCAGCTATATTTTAATAAATTTCTTCATCGTCACTGTTCAGTATAATCAATCGAGAACGTTTTTTTGGTGGAATGATATCGCCTTCAATTTTAGAACTTTTTTCTTCATTTAAAATTTTTGTATTTTCTTTCCTCTTTAAAAAATCTATAATTTTACTTTGCTTTCTGGTTCTTACCGGATCAATGTTAATTTTTCCTTAATATTTTAAAGAGGAAAAAGTTATTCTTTGATACACCGTGGCTCGACGCAGACTGTCGATCAGCAGCGTGAAATACTTTTGTTTTCAAGCCACGGAGATGAAATCAAAATAATTTATGCCACACTGTATCTTTAAGACGGCAAGCCTGGTCGCGGCTATAGAAGTACAGTGTTGTATAATGGTTTTTGCAATTTTCTTACCATCTTACAGCGAAACCGTGTTATAGGATACCGTGTTGTAGAAGGGTTTCCGCAATTCATAAATCGTGTTATCGCGAAACCGTGTTATAAGATGCCGTGTTGTAGGAGGGCTACCTGTACCTCAAATATGATACTCCAAATGGTTCCCATGAAATATTTGAACAGTAAATATCACAGTCGAGTATTGAAAAATTCTAGCCGATTGAAATGATAGTTGAAAACATGTCGGAACAGTGACGTCTCGAGTTAGAACTTTTGTAAAGCATCGAGGTGGGTAGACCCTCGCTATCTGTCCCTGAGCATAACATGCGGAGGTGGAGGAACGATTTCCTCGGCGATGACTCGCCTCGCCTCGAGCAGCCTCGCCACGACTCGACTGGTTGGTATCGCGCGCGGAGGCTGCGGTTAAGGTAGAAAGCCTCAAGCCGGGTCCACAGTCGTGGCGGGGCCTGTTGCGCCTGCATACCACCTGGGCATCTACGTCGCACGATACAACCTGTCCAGTATGCGCGGTATCCGCGTACTAACAGTGCCGTACGTCTGACCGACTGGTACCAGTACGGTACCAGTTGCCCTGCAGCTTCGCAGCTGCACGAACCGCCGCGTTTCGGTGTTTCGAAAGATCGGAAGAGTCGCGGAGTCAGTGGTGATTGTAAATTCTCGTTGTCGCCGTGAAGAACGACGATATCTCTTGTGTTACCTGACGTTAGAGGTGGTCCATTGATTGTTGAATCTCGTTGAATGTTCGCGTTGTTGGAAAAGACAAGAATTTCGGTGATACGGAGGGATCATTTCCGGTGCACCGTGGCACGGGGTACATTTTGGAGAGAGGTAAGCGTGCGGTTTAGACTGTGGGGAGCTGCGAGGTGTTGGGTCTCCGCGTGATCGTGGTCTTGGTACTTTCGATCGTTTAAATTCCTTCGTAAGGTATGCGTGTCTTTGCGTTAGATTGTAATTGAAGTTTGTTGGAATGAGGAAATGTTTATCACTTTCTTTTCGCAATATTATGAGCGACGTTTTGTAAGTGTTTTACGCCGATAATTTGGAATGTTTCCTGGTATTTGTTTGATACTCTGATGTTGTGTCTTTCTTTCATTTTATTTAATTACTATTTTGTAATTGTAGATATTCGATCGGGTTGTCGGTAAGCAGTAGTCGCGTGAGATTTGTATTTGTAAATATCGAGTTATTCGGTGTCGGATACGGAGATCAACGATGGAGTCTTGTTTCGCGGTTAATATTTCGCAGGTGGACCTTTCCGGTATACGATTTGCGAGAGTTAGAAAGTGCAACGGCTTCATTCCTGCCGTTCTGTTCTCTCTACCTTTTTTTCTCTCCATTCTCGATTCGCGGTTCGCGTGCAATTGCAAATGCAACTCGCTCAACGAAATGCGTTCGAATGATTCGCGCGTGCGTGTCTCCAATTTGAACTGCTACCGTGTAATCGTCTTTTCTCTCTGTTACTCTTTCTTATTGGCTGTAGAAAAGAAATGTACAGATTATATCCATTGTATACGAAGTTCTAAAAGTAATCGTTGCAATAATTACGCAGCGTAGATACAGTTGCTGCAACCATCACCGGGGGGAGAAACAATTGCAAAACGTGAAAAATCGAGGACGGAGAAACGCGGTGCATCTAGTAGCGATTCAAACTCGATGTCAATCTCGATTGGTAGATAAACGCACACGGCATTGCATGCAACATGCTTGCATGAGGAGAGAAAATAGTTGTGCAATAAAAAACGTCGAAAACGCGGGAAAAGGAAAACTATATAAAAATAGACACTGTGTCGATTTAAATCACGGGAGTTTAATTCAAGAAGACTGTTAATATTAATAGAAATTCAGAATAGAAAAGAATACAATAATTAGAGAATGGAACACGAACGCAAGATGTGCGGAAAAAAAGGAAAGTTATATAAAAATAACTACCCTGTCGATTTAAATCATGGCAGTTTAATTCAAGATGGCGGTTAATATCAACAGAAATTTAGAATAAGAAAGAATACAGTAACGAGAGAATAGGAAACGAACTCAAGAGGCGCGGAATTTAAATGTTGTTGATACAATATAATGGGGGAATTACAAAATAGAAAAAATCAGAAACTGGAATGCAAAGAATGCGATAAAAAAACGAAACTTGATGTCAATTCACGATTGGATGCGAGCTGTGCTAAATATCAGAGACGGCGCCAACGACGTTGCAAATGAGAAAAAACGAGTTAACTTTGAGCGTTAAGCAAACACGAGGAAAAAGCAGAGATACGTTGATAAGGAAAAAAACACGGAGGTGCAAGTGAAAGAGGTAGAGACAATCGGGTGGAGAGGGTATGTAAGAAAGAGAGAAAAATAATGTACTGTGATGGGATTACGCGTTTCAAGCTGCCGCCAGTATTCGCGATTCTCGTTTCTGCGTGTATGTGAGTGTGTGGCCACACAATGCCGTGGGTGTTGTTGCACGAGCATGTTCCCATTTACAATCACGACGAACGCACTGGCCTGTCCATTCATGGAAAAGACGCAATGACGCAAAACCAACGCGATCTACAGGAGAAGAACTTCGAAGTTCATTTTATAGGAGCGCCATTTACCTTTGACATGTGAATACAAAATTACACAACAGCAGATTTTTTTAATTCATACGATACATTCCCTTTTTAATGCTAGAACTACCGGCGTTAAATCTATTATAATATATTTCAACATATTAAATGTATACTTTGGTAAAAGAGAAATTAAGAGGTGGAAAAGATTGTCGACTCAGTAACCTGTATTTTATAAGTTCAATGTAGAATATCTGCTCTATGATTCTCCTATAAACTTGGAGAAATTTTAGAAAAAATTGGGAACAAGTTATTTTTACTTGCTTGGTAGTTTTAGTGTTAATTAATTACGTTAAATCATATAAAAAGCTTTTTGAGATTGAATCGTTGATATGTTCGATAGAAATGTGTTGTTGGAGAACCGTTGCTTTAATTTCTCTTAATTTTGGTCAGTACGACGCCTATTTTTTTTTATGTCAAACTAAAATGTGTTAATCCCAATGTATTAATTATATAGGTGAACATAACAGTGATTTATAGTTTAATGATTAAAATTTATAGATCATAAATTACGTGCAGCAGAAGAAGCGGTGTGTTGAACACGTGTGACGCTGGTAGCAAACTCGTTATGATCATTTATGATATACGAGGATGAGACTTTTTTGCATTTATTAAATGAATAATATACATGAAATATTTTATGCATAAGATCAATAGATCATTTGCTAGTAAAAAATTCTATTCACATTATTATAATAGCCGTAGAATTTTGTACCAAATAACGTCGTCTTACGGCATCGTTATCGATGATTGCATCGAGATAAAATTGAATCTACTTTGTGCACTTTGCATTTCTATTCTCAAACGAGTGCTTCCGTTACGGTACGATTGTTTTACGATGCACGGTAATGGGAAGTGACTTTGGCGTTTCACGAATGATCCGCACATTTTTATCGAATATCATATCGTTTGCAGCTAAATCATGGAATTTCACGCTCCTCTGTTCCTCGTTTTGCAAATCGTGAGAACAATCGACAGAATGGTACGATCTCCCGTACTGATTTGAATTGGTGAGGATGCGAGTTATGAGAATGCAAGTACACCTTGAGGCGAGAGCTCGTAAAGCACCGTTAAAGGGTGTGTTCTAACATTCTTCGACTATTGAGATAGAAGGTCACTTGTCAAGGAGCTTGTTTAACGCTTAAAGACGAGCGGAAATTCGCGCGAGTTAAACGCCATTCGGATTAATAGATTTCTTTATTTGGCGCGCTAGACGCGAGCGATACGAGCGACGATGTCAACGAGGACAAACTTCTAACTCTCAAAATCTTGATATGCTTTAGGATGAAGAGATTTTGATCGTATCAGCATAATAAAAAGACCCGAGTCGAAAATTTCAGCCCAAAATCCTCCTAAATTACCAAATAACTTAGGATATTTAGGCTGAATATGGAAAAATATGTTACATATAAAAGAATGCAAATTTTAATTCTACAATCGCCCTACACTTGTTACTTTCTGCCACTTTTACCTAGTTTAGGAGCAATTTAGTATTCATACAGCCCAAAATAATCCTCAGCATTCTATAATGAGGAGCTTTAGAATTGGATTGGAATTGGAGTGGAATGATCGAGGTCCAAAAAAATTCTCGATATACTAAAAATTAATTTGATTTAGGAGATTTAGAATTTATATGGAATAAAATGATAATTTAATTCCAACTTGCTCCTGAAAGCCCTATTTTTAGAATATGAGTCGACAGACTTGGAACTTCTGAAATATTTCTAGGGGATGTCAGATTAAATTGGAATAAAAATTTTACTGATCAGTCCATATAACTCCTAAAAATTATATTTACAGAACTTTGAGGCGCGTAGACACACTAGTGGAGGATTTTGAGGTTGAAAATGGTATACATAATTAAGCGGCAAATGAGAGATCAAAAGAATCTAGGGTTTGAAGTTTCTTTTTAGGCTGGACTTTTCGACTCGGGGAGATGTCAATAATTTTCTGATCATATTAAAATTGTATTTTGCACTCGAGAGCTTTTTCGCTTGGGCGAAGTGGCAACTCGAGATGATTTAATAAATAATAAAATGTTTTACAGGTACTTTGAAAAATTTTATACGAAGAACGCTGGCCGTGTCGGGATTACGATAAAATTTGGGATACAAGTATCTTATCCTATCGGAAACAAAAAATTTAATTCCAGACACGACAGGGCACCGTAGTGGCGCCTCTCGAGTGCAAACGGTTAACATTATACATTTAGAAAAAGAGAGAAATTCCTTACTAATGAATTTCTCTATGTATCAAGTATTTAACGTCAACCGGTTTAATTCGATTTTTTGTGCAAAAAAAAGTTTATGTAGGACAATTCAAGGTTGTTGGTTCTAACAAGACAAGCTTTAGTATTTATCAATACTTTTCCTACTTGTTTTGCGCGAAAAGTGCATTCCATTAGAAATTTAAAATGTGTATGAATGATAATATTCGATAATCGAATTTTATGCAAAAACTCGTTGATAAAAATTGCCGCGCTGTAGTTGTGCATTAGTTGCAAAACCAGTCGTATAAGGCTTGGCAGTTGAGAGAAATTCGTAGCTGTGATGTCAGCGATTGGAATAGGTGACACAACACCGTGACTTCTGGAAGTAGCTGTACTGCATAACTATACCACGCAAAATCTTTCCTCAATTGTGTCTTTCACTATTCATATACTCAAAAATAGAGAAAAGAAGTGATATAAACATCGCTTTTTTGTAAATGGAAATACTATATTTGGAATGTCGTTAAGTTAAATCGCGCCGAGGTTACACCTCGAAGAAATGATGGCTCTCCAAATTTAGGTATCAAGCGGTATGATATTGAATCATCAGTGACCCGTCGCTGTTAATAAAAGTGGTCAAGTTATTACCTACAAAGCAGTAATTTTAAAAATGTGCGCGAATGTTGGATGTTCGAAAGAACAGAGATACAGGAAAGATATTAAAAATTGTATTTTAACACTAGAACTACCAAACCAGTCAAAATGACTGGTACACAATTTTTTCAAAAAATTCTCCAAGTTTATGTAAGAGTCATAGAATAAATACTCTACGTCTATATCAATAAACATAAGTCACCCAATCGATCAAATTTTCCGCCGTTTGATTCCCCCTTTTTCAAATTACTTATTTAATTTATTAAAATATGTTGGATTTTACGCCGGTAGTTCTAGTGTTAATGTGGTTTCTTTGTGAACTTGAAATTCTCTAACTTCTAGCAGACAGATATTACAATGTTAGAAAAACATAGACAATGTGTGAGTGAGCGTGAACTACAGCACTCCGTGGCAGTGATTGGATCTTTGAAAAATTGTATTTTTATAAACATACGAAATAGCAAATTGTGCGAAAGTACTATTGTGCAAAATTCTCTCTAATTCAGATAATAATCGTCAATATCTATCGTCGAATATCCGAAACAAGTACTCGAAGGTCAAAAAAAAAGGAAAACATCCAAATTAATCGTAACACTTCCAATCCACCTCTGAAATCTCACCTAGTCGTAAGTCAGTGACACAGAGTCACTCTAAAGTCACCGATTTCTCCGATTTTTCAGTCGCCTACGAAAAGAACGCTGGTAACGAACAACACCTTCATCGACGATCCTCTCATCGGCTAGCTCACCTTCTTCGATTGAGCACGTGCTTCTCTCTTTCTCTTTTCCTTCTCATCATTTGGTTTCTCTTTTTCGCATACGAGGATCCAAAAGAAGTGGAAGATCGTTTGGCCGGTTGCGGCAGGTCACGAGGAACGGGTCTTAAGATGGCCTACATTATCCGGTCTTATCGGTGAAAGAAACGGTCGGTGAACCGGAGAAGAAACAGAAAAAGAAAAAGAGATATAGAGGGAGGGAGAGATAAAATTGGAGGTAAAGGAGGAATAGAGGAGAAGAAGCAAGGTGGAGGGTGGAGGGATATTAGTGAAATAGGAAGAAAAATGGGACAAGCTTGGTGCAAGGAGAAGACCTGCAAGGCTCAAGATTCGAAGTCTCCGCTGGATCGGGTCTTCGTTCATTGCGCTCATCGGGTATGTTAATTATTTTACATTTATACGTTTTAATCCTTTCATTCTACTCGAAACACCGCGTAGTCAATTCGTTCATTTATTAGAACTTACGCTTTGCCAATTTGTAGAATTTTTTTAGTCTGAAGAAATATTATTTCTGTCATCAATTATTTTGGTATCAAAGTGAAGTTGTGATTATGTTAATTTATTTCTTGTTCACGTTTGTGGTATTTTCTTGAAGTGTTTAAAGATTTTTTCAGTATAAATATTTTCAATTTGTTTGGTATATTGTTTAGAGAAGTTTGAGGAATATCAAGGTATATTATTTTTCTGTGATTTTTATTCGAGTGAATTTTCGTATTGAAAGTTACTTGGAATAAATGTTGAATTCGTCAAGTCATGGTAGGAAATAATGACAAGTGAAAATTGGATGTTTCAAAGTGTTTGTAACTCATCGAGACATTCTCTCCCGACTTTTAACATTCTCACTTTTTTTTATCGCAAGCTGTAACTCTGTTTGGCATTACTGTTGCAATATTGATTTAAGTCTTAAACCGTAATCGGAGCATCGGGGATTCAAACGTGAAATAGTTACGTAATTTAATTATCAATTAAATCGTTCGTCATCGCTTGTCGGCTGTGAAATGTCGATACATAAAGTAGATGAATAATTACCTCCAAGGGTTACATTTCATTCTGACAAAGAATAATGTCCTGAAAGCGGATCCAACATATTTCATCTTCTTACAATAAATTTTCTTATTTCCTCTTTTTATTGCACTACTTAAAATCGATTGCAAAATTACTAATTCCTACGTATCTGGTATTAATCGACTTTATCAATACTTTACGAAAATGTAGCGAGAAAGGAATGTTTGAATTTACTAGATTGTAACAGGTAGAAAATTGTATCTCGTAGACTGTTTTTAATGAAAGCCTTTTGAAAAGAAAAATGACAAATTTCTTCAGTGAAACTTATCGATCATTTTGTGTCGTGGTATTTTCGTCATTACGTAATCTTAAATTAAACAGGCACAACGTGCAAATTAATCAGTGCGTATCAAATATGCGCGACACTCTAATTCCGAATCTGAGATACGCGGATATGCGTGCAATTAGTAATTACGTCGGGTTGCGGTTTCTCATTATGTGATTTGCGCGACGTATAAGTTCGCACAATTTATTTACTGATCGCTGTCAGTTAGAAGACCTCGCTCTTTTGCAAATTGACTCGGGAATTTCTAGCAACAACATTAGAAATCCATTTAGTGAGAAAGGTTGAACTCTCGGACATTACAGACAGTAAAATTTTTCAAATTTTAAGCTCACGATAATTTAATTGTATTTCCTTGACAAACTTTGCATTGAAGATAAATCTACAGATCTAGATAAATAATAAAGAAATATTGTATGGAAAAAAGAATGCACTTTTTTAGCAGTTTAAGAAAATAAGACTTTCTTAATTTTCTACATAATGAACGATAGTTCTAAGAAAATTTTAATTATATGATTTATAGATATTTCTGTAGATATAAAATTGTAATGACTATAGATGTGATTTGAACGAGAATCACTTTGAAATGTGATTCAGGGAATTGCGAAATATAGATTCCACGGAAGAGATTAATAACTATTAATACTTTAATGGAAGAATAATGAACGTGATAATAGATTAGTATAACAAGGTCCATTATCCGATGTAAATGATCACGCGAAGCGAAGTAATGGACCTATGACAAATGGAAAATAAGTTAATTAATTATTACATACACCATTCAGATTATCAGCTATAAAAGCCCGACGTTACGCTCGCTTTCATTCTTCTTTTATATCTGTTATGTATTTTGCTACTTGTATAGATTTTTATGGAATCTGTGCTGCAACTCTGTTTCTCTCCTTTTCTTTCTCCGTTTTTCTACACCGTTACGCGAAACACAATTCGCGCACATTTCACGCAGTCCACTGACTCGTTTCACGCGCGAATTATTTCAGTTTCCGCAAATTTTACTGCTCTTTCTTGTGCAAAATGTGCGTGAATAATAATATCCTGTATGTCTTTATCTTCATTTGTTTTCGATACGATTTCTTGTAGCATAATATCCCAGCTCAAAAGATTTTCCTGAATATTTATTCTAAGTTCATAAATATTTCAAATAAGGATTCACGTCTTAGTCGTTAGCTGAAGATAAAATTAACGTTGCTCCTTGTGAACATTCTATGAATTTTTTCATAAAATTATTTCTCCAATTTGGAGCGAAGATTTCGTTTTGTAACAATTCTTTACATAAAAATGATACTCCTTCATACAAATTTTATGTTAATTTGTCACCAAGATCGCAAATTATTTATAAAATAATCGTGTTTACATTTTCAAATTGATAAATAACACATTGGTAAATAAACAATTTTTACGAGAAATAAAGCTCTTTCGATTAAAATGGTAGAACGTAAATCCTCGAAATCAAAGCTGCACGGTTGTTAAAACTCAACGAAAGTTCGAGCTCGAATGTAGGCAATAGACGATTTTCGAACAGTTTCGAAAACTATTGAAACTTTTCGAAGTGAGCTAATGAAAATCGATCAAAGGGATTACCCAGTGCCCTTTGTATGGCAAGCATAAATATTTTCTTAGCTCCGTAACGGGACTTAGCTTGACGCTAAGTTAGAAGGCATTAAATCCTCCTCTGTTTTTTCTACAAGGGTTAAAAAGGAAGACAAAGGAATGTTGAAGAAAATTGTAAAATTACGTAATTGATGTTTCCTGTTTCACGTTTTATTATAGGCTGCGTCACCCTACCGTTCTCTCGCCATTGTCTTGTAATTATTTGCGAGGCTATGGTGATAAGTTGTGGGACCAAGTTCGAATTTACTTGCTCTCGAGTACTGGGAAATTTCTTTCACGTGGTTAATATCATGCCCTGGCTAATTTAGAGTCTAGCTGCACTTATGGCTAAGCGTAAAATAATTCGAGTAGTTTTTATCTAAATTAAAATGAGGATCGTTAATTTCTTCATGTTTTAAATTATATTAGGGGTACCGAAAAGTAATCACAAATTTTTTTTGCTGACGAAAACCATTCACTTATTAAAGAAATCTTAAATACTAATGAACAAAATAATTTCCATAATTTCCTAACACTTTTTGCCAGTGTAAACGTAGTTTTTCGATTCTCTTTATAAAGAGGTCCTTCGATTTTTTGTTGAAAAATGTTTCCAATTACATTTTCACTTTTCTAATTTTGATTACTTTTCGGTACCCCTAATCATTTAATGCGATTCACGCAGCTTTTAATAAGCAAGAATTCAAAACTCTTACGATTTGATTAAGAAAGTTCTAATTTTCCTCCGTTAATTTTAATTTTTTCATCCTCTATTCTCTATTTTTATATGCTAATATAATTATATAAAGTTTGACGTCCTAAAATCAATTTAGAATTTAAAGTCTGTAAAGATATGAGCAGTAAATACGAAAGATATGAAAGGAGAATAATTTCTTTTATACAAGTGGTATTGATCTGTGTCTGAAAAACATTCTCGTGCCTTTCAATGGCACAAATATTTCCATTGAAAGATTTCTCGGAAAGGAAAAGTGTATCGCGAAAACAAGCCTCGATTGAAGTTAAACGAGAAAGAACAGGTGGCGATCGATGGATTGCCTTCGTGTTTTGCAAAGTTACGTTGGATCAATTAGACGAAGTGCGATAAGTTCGGTGCTAAACGAGAAAACGCGGCTTGTCTGGTAGTAGTCAAGGATTTATGGTTGTGTAAGAATTTCCAAAGGAGGAAAAATTGACTTCGAGGCCGACAGACGTTCAGAAGTTTCTCTGGAGCTCCCAGTTTTATTACATCGAGCAGGAAAATCCCATGGAATTTTTTCGCCTGTTTATTTACATTTTATAAAGAATAATCGTAAAAGATCATTTCTTTTTAACCTCTTGACATACAAATAAAACGGAATTCGACACGTCCGAAAAATACTATTTAATTTTGCCCAACTGAACAGTTATGTGCAAACCTAAAAACAGAATATTTTACTTTGCAATTTGCATTGCTATGTAACATGTAATCAGGTTGAATGGACGATGATTAAGTAACATTATAAAATAATAAATTAATATTTCTATTGATGTACAAGAGAAATAATTAAATAATATAATAATATACTGTACGTCGTCCACCGGAGACAGTTCCTGACGTCTCGGAGACGTCAAAGTCTACACAAATGGCACACGAAACGAATGACGTTTCCCAGACGTCATTGTATGTCAAGTGGTTAAGTTTTCTTTGTTACTAACTATTCTTGTTAATATTGCCACGTTTTATCATGATTGAATTATTCATTGAAATTCTTGATCTAATTATTATTCTGTTCTTGTTTAACACTATTTCTACCAAGAGGTGTCAAAAGACACTTTCCAAAAACTCAAAATTATTCTCTAAGTTGAATCATTTCTCCACAATTAATTTTTTGACTTTTCATACAGTAGTTGTTAAATTAATTCAGCAATATCATTTGCCACCAGCACATCTTATTGTTAGATCTAAAAATGTGCATATGGTAAACTTATTTCTACCACGAGGTGTCTTTTGACATTTTAAAGATTTCATGACAGTGCCTAATTTTGAACCATTTTACATATAAATCAACACCATTTTGCTGCACCATATCAATTATAATCAGATTAGAGAATCCCGATTTCAGTTGTAACAAAAAATACAGGAATTGCGGACTAATTTTTATATTCGCGTATTTCCCGCCATGTTACATTTTATTGTACATCGCCGCAGTGACTTTACAATTAGCTGCACATCGCTGCTAGAATTTGCAAGTTGATTAAATAATTTCGAATAAATACACATCAATGTATCAATAAATATATTCCTCAAATTATCTACATTTGATTGATAATTTGAAATCCCAACAGTTTCGGCAATTATTTGCATTCAAACGAAAAGGTGTCGAAAGACACCTTTTGGTCGAAATAGGTATATCGAAAATCGTGATAGAGATAGTGTTAACCCTTTGCACTCCGAATTATTTTACTAACTATCCGTCAGATAAGCAAATATAGTCTCTGAAAATTGTCTCCTGATAATTATTCATTTTTACATTATACTAAAAAGATTTATAATTACCGCGGGATATTTATGTTAAGATGCAAAATTATTGTTGATTTTGAAAAGTCAATAATTAATAGATAACACGTTAAGTAGCACAGGAAGCTGTGTCGAGTGTAGCTCGACATAGAAGTGCAAAGGGTTAAAATATATTTGTTTCTCTAAATTTATTCTTACGAAAATTCGAATCCTTTTCAAAAATTATTTTCTTTCTTGCATCGACAATTCATCGCAGTCTGCAATGAATCTGCGATAAAAATATTATCTGAAACATCGAATGACGGAGCACGTTCTTTTTATTACCTCTCAACGTATACTTTTTTTCATAAATCATTGAAACTACCCTTTTCGAACGTTGTGTATCATTGGATCAATGGAAAAAAATTGGAAAATGTAATATATTCGACTTTCATGCGTGCTATAATAGTTTTCTGTTGGGAATATATTTTATTGTCATTCGTTGGTTTGTTAATTTATGGAAATTCAGTAAAGCTTGAATATGGAACAATTTCCAAAAAGCGGAATGGATTTATGGAAATGTTGACCAGTCTGTAAAATTCCAACGAAACCTGTGTGCGACGATTAGTCATTGCAGTTATTATCGTATTCGAATAAAAGCAATCGACTCTTACACCTACATTAAATCGATTGAATAATTGCAGAAATATTTTTAGATTCAATCGACGTACAGTATCTTAACTAGTTGCTCGTAGGTTGCGGACGTTACTCATTCTTATATAATTTGCACTTAGCACAACACTTGAAGACCATTAGATTCCGAGAAGAAGCGAAATACTCTTCGTAGTAAAGGTTAATTACAGATTTGTGCACGTCAAGTGCAGAAATATTAATTTAATTCTTGTGTCTCAATAATACAAATTGTTTGTTTTTTTTGCGAGCACGAAATTCCAATTGGGATTGATTTAAATGCAGGTGAATTTGGAAAGAATTTTTGCGTGAGTTTTGTATTTCTTAGAAATATTAACAACTAACCAAATATAACAATATGTTCTTCATTTTATGCATTTCTTAGAATTTGAAAAATGAAGAACTCAATGTTAAATTTGGTAAGTAGTTAACGATTCGCTTGGTGTTATATTAACGATCGACAGGAAATATAAAGACAAGATTAACACGTTGAACACCTTCGGTATTTCGCTATTTTTTTCATTTCTACAGAAGTGTAACATTTTCTATTAAAATCACGTCGTTATACAGTAGAAACTTTAAAGAAACTGATAGATAAATAGATATTCGGCAGACTTTTATCTATTTAACGTCAATGTTTAAATGTTCAATGTGTTCGAAAATTCATAATTACAAGTTCATAGTTACATTCATAATTATTATAATTAACAGTTACATAAAATTTCCATGATTTTAATAACGCCGGTCACCGGCGATCCCCATGGCAGTCAACGTGTTAAAAAAAGAATGATTTAGAGTAAATTGTAAAAACAACGGTACAGTTTTTCATCTTATATTATAAATTTTTACAACTTCTGCTTCTTTCTTATTACAAACCGAGAGTTTTAATTGAAACGCAAGACTTGTGAACGTCTCAAATAATATTTTAACCGTTTGCGTACCACGAGCCACTTTCGCGCTCCTCAGTTTTTGTGTCGAAAAACCCCAGGACATTTTTTCAATGTTGACAATTGAAGAAAGACTTTGTTAAGATATTTTGTTAAGAATGCATCAGGTTTCTCTTTTATAATATAAAGTAATTCCAAATTAGGATACAAGCACGAGAAGATTGTTCTTGTTGTGCACTACATAAAATAAAACACAAACTTTAGCTTATTTTGAAATAAAATCTCAAGAGCGCAAAAGTGGCTTTTGGCTTTTTTCGAAGTAATTTTTTAAAACCTTCCCGGTACTCAAACGGTTAAGGAAACGGACCACCGATTTTGAAGTAGGAAAGATCTCTAGGAGATGATAATGCATTTCACAGAAGTTCCGCCAATTTGAGTGTAGATACGATTGCAAATATTTTTGAACGAAAAGGAAAATTAACACCCGGTAACATCTGCCTGGCGCATCTTCGAGGTATGTCGTTGAAAGGTGGCAGAATTAGTTTAGCAGTCTGGCTGTGTGCAATTAAAATGAATAAATTACATCAGTGAGAATTCTGTCGTAACGAGAAAATTACATTTTACGCGGAATTTAGCTTCTGTCTTATTAAATAGGAATGAAGATTAAATTTACTATTTCTTTTTTCAACTCGAAAATTGAGAGTTTTTGAAGCTTGAAAATTAAAATACGAATTAAAATGTAGCAACGACGTAACAATTTTTTTTCCCTTGGTACACGCTTAATTTACTTGCAAATACTTGTTTGGTAATTGGAAAAAATTAATTGCACAATACTCCCACGCGTAACACGCCAGCTTTTATTTCAGAACGTTCAGAATTTTTCTGAATTGTATTCTAAATTATTGTATACTTGCATTTTTGTACATGAACAGGACACAGAAAAAAACAAAAGTATAAAATACGCCAGTAAAAAAATGAAAAACAACTATCAATCCACATACCTAGTAGATAACAGCTTCGTTAACAGCATCGAGAGCCACCTACTTTTTTTACATCATTCAGTACATGAAAAAAACAGGAGTGCCTTCCTATTTAATTTTCTTTATTCCTCGTGCTATTCTCGCCAATGAGATAT
Source organism: Cerceris rybyensis (assembly GCA_910591515.1). Classification (NCBI taxonomy): domain Eukaryota; kingdom Metazoa; phylum Arthropoda; class Insecta; order Hymenoptera; family Crabronidae; genus Cerceris; species Cerceris rybyensis. The sequence continues at coordinate 18,413,709 of OU342790.1, forward strand.
AGAAACGCGATTTGCGAGGGGAAAAAATAATGCTCACTCATAAAAACATCTTTTATTACTTTAGTATTTCTTGCAAAAAAAAACGCATTAAAATTACTTGAAATATTCTCTGAAATTTCGAAAAGGAATTCAAGATTTTTCGACCGCACAGTGCTTACCTACAAAATGAAAAAATTCTTGGCACGTTATATTAGCTTGTTCTTCATTTAATATGTAATTATATTTTCTAGCAATTTGTGCTTTTTAGTAACATACCGAAAAAGAAATTATATTTATATTTGTGTCTTTAGAAATTGTAGAATGAAATCTCTCATATATTTCTTTCTATTTTTTACGAATTTTCCGTCAATTGCAAATGACGTGTGTACACACAATTCTAAAGACGATTTGGTCCCATCCTATTTCCGGTCTTTGCTAACGTTCTTATCGTGTCCGACATTCGTGCCTTATGGGCGTAGACCGTTCGTAAAGAACACCGTACACAAGATTTACGCATCGCTGATTCACTGTTGCATTTATGCGCGTATTCCGTATTAATTGCTCTGAAAATGGCGACGCAGTGTTATCGCAAATCCGAGCGTTGACTCACGCCTTCTCTGACTCGATGGTTTATACCTTTAATACTCTTAATACATCAACGTTAGAATTATTATCCCAGGAATTGCTTCAATCATTTAAATATCTAGAAGATTATAATTCTCTTCTGTTCATGAGGATACTTCAGTGCAATTGGTACACTAAAACTTGGAATTTTCAATGACAAAGACCAAAATCTTTCCAACTATTTTCTTTTATTTGAAACGATCATACGGTAAATAAAAAATTACAAAAGAAGCAAATACATAAATAAGCAAAAATTCTCTAAATTGCCGAATGTAGAGTCCATTAGGTCGAGAACACTTTACGTATTAGTTGTGTTTTAACCCTTTGCGGACGACGGGCGAATATATCCGCCCTGAGAAAAAAATTGGTTCTAGTTTGTCGGTGCATATATAAACGGTTAGGGTTGAAAAATTAAAATATAATCGTTGAAATATTATTTTACAAAGAGTAAATTTCAACTTGTATACATTAACAGACTGTCTTTCCGATGAAAAAGTGTTTTTTCATCGCTAAATAATTGGTTGTTTCTCGATATTCAAAAATGCCTCCGTCCGCAAAGGGTTAAGTACATGCGGATGAAATACTTGATTAAAAATTTGTTAACATTGTTCCATCGGATTCTGGGTGTATCCAGCGTGAGAAACACGATCTCGCACGCATCGAGGACGAATCTTTCTATGCATGCTCGTGCGTCATTGAAAGACACGGTTATTTTTTCCCTTCTCAACGATCTCTTGCGAAGACACGAGTGCATACAAGAGATATTAGTAGCGTCTCGCTAATGATTCGAACGAGGTCGAATTGCGATAGATCCTTCGACTACGACGTCGACTCCGATGATCGAAGATCGATGCAACTGTTAGCTCAATTCGCATTCGACGACCATGGGCGACATTTTTATGTATGGCGGTTTTCACAGTGGCTTGTTATGTCAACAATATCCGATACTAATTATTATACTAATCATCGTTTCTGCCTCAGGGATAATAGGCCTCAGGTATCATCTGCCTGTCGCAATAGGCAACTAAAAAGGGGACTACTAAAAAAAGAATCAACAAGGAACATAAAACCTTAAGTAAATTTGAAATAAAAAATAAATTTCATTTGTCGGAGTAGATTTTAAGTTTGAAGAATATTTCTCCTTAATACTAGAAAGAAAAATATATTTATATATATTAAACAAGTACTTTAGAGACAGAGGAATCAAAGGGTGGGAAAAACGGTTAATTAAGTAATTAATACTTTATAAAGTGGATGTAGAATATCTCCTCTATGGCTTTGCTATCAATTTGAAAAATTTGGAAAAAAAATAAGGAACCAGTCATTTTGACTTGCTTGGTAATTCTAGTATTGAAATATCAAAAGGATGTATGGCGCATTAGAGTTATTTAGAATTTTTGATTTCAAATGCTTTGATTATTTTTTATGGTTTACACGTTGAACGCCACCAAATATTTCGCTAGTTTTATCCTTTCTATTGAAGTGAAACTTTTTCAATTAAATTCACATCTTTACAAAGCAGAAACTTTAAATATACCGTTAGATAGATATTCGATAGATCTTTACCTTTTTAACGTCGATATTTAAATATTCAATATGTTAGAAAATTCATAGTTATCCCAATTTAAAAGTTACACGAAAATTCATTGATTTCGATAGCGCCGGTCACCGATGATCCCCATGGCAGTCAAAGGGTTAAATTAGTCTTTCAATTGCTATATGTATTTGATTTTACGGAGGTAAGGGTTGAAAAGAGTTTCGAAAGATTGAAGGATAATATGCAAATTTGTCAAAAATTGAGAAGAGAATTATTTGGTCGTTTTAATAGTTCATTTTAATCACTGTGCAACCGATCTTCTACCGCAAAATACCCGCAGATTTACACAAGCAAAGGCATGCAGTTCTCGTGCTTGTTACTTAGTAAAATAGAAATTGCGTAAACACGTAACGTAGGATATTTCTGGAGAGGCGAAAAACGTTTCTCTTTTTATTCGTCGGAGAACGGAGGTCGTATCTTTTATGCGAGATATACAGCCGCTCGTTTCACCAGAAAGATGCGAAACGAATGCATCTCCAGTTGTCTTTGCCTTCGGTCTCGTTATGGCATCGCATTAAACGAAAGGCGAATTCCTGTTGGGCAAGCTCCTCTTTATTTTAGACGTGTGGATGAAATATCGTTAAATTTCCTTCACCTTTTTTCCCCTACATAAATTTCTAAAAAAAATCTTCCACCATCAAAGTTTTGAGATAATATTTCAATTTCATTATACGAATATTTCCCACAGAGTAATTAAATCATCCATTTTAAAAAGGTTTTACTTAAAATTTATTAATTACGGTAGAAGTTAAAGTTCATCGAAACAAGGATCGTAAAATTCATTCGTCCGTTATTAATTATTGAGTAAGCTTTCAAAACAGCCTGTAATTACATGAAATCACTTTCAAGTAACGACTTCATAATGTATAGTTTATCCGCATCTTTATAAACAGTTTAACGATGTCTCTCGTCTTACTTTAGTAGAATAATAGCATTTCTTTCCAGTAGCAGCACTTTAAAATATTTAGACTGTAGAATCACAAACCTCATTCAACACCCATTGTTTAAAAAGTGAAACACATTTAAGAAATAATGTTCACACTCCAATACTTTGCACGGAAATTTACGATCAAAGGAAGTACAGTGTTCAATCTTATACGACTTTCAATGTTATTTTTCATAGGAAGTTAAAAAATTGACAAAGCGTACACGATAAGACGCGAGTTGATATAACTCTTCATTCTTTACTATTTTCTCCTCTTTCCCGAAGCAAGGTAATTTAAAAAATTATAAACAAGAATGAACAAACTTCGTGAACGAGATGTACTTTTTTTAAAATTTAAAGATCGTTCATTTTTTTTTCTTTCCCGTAATCGAATCGTCTTGTAAGAAGACCATCGTTGAAACACGAAACGTCGATAACAGAGGCTCAATCGACCTATGCCGTTGTATTATTAATAGCTGGTGAAAGTTACATTACATCTTTGCATAGAATTCGCGGAGAATTGCGCGGCAACACGGAAGAACATAAAACGTTAATGATAACAGGTGTCGTAACGGCACGGCCAGATTTTATCGTATTAACAGTTACTGATGATAACCCAAGAGACCGATGAAATGACTGCGCCCTGATCTCGAATCAGGTATAATTATTATACTCTAGAATTATGAAAGTGGTTAAATTAATGAGCTACCACTTTTTTTAAATTACTCTAATTGCTAAGGAGCACTACAGTTTAATGCATGAATTACTGATTCGATAATCTTCTCTGTCACTTCATTTCTATTCTTTGGCTTCCTACACTGAATAAAGCTCGTATTGGTCCGAAATAAAATTAAGAAACTGGAGGTTTACTGAAAGTGAACTGTACGATCATTTTCACGTTGGTAGTTTAATCACTAACAAGGAGAACGCAAGGCCTTCGGGTCGCCGATTTTATTAAAATTTTACATACTCGTAGAGTAAGTCGTTCTGATTAAGAATATACCCTGTCATAGGGGTAGACGGTTAATAGTTTTTAAGATATTTGTAATTAAAGTTTCATTGGCATTCTTATCAAAAACTATTGAATGGAGTACCGATATCTACCGTGGCACAATATATCCTGAATATTTTCTTAACATTTATTAAATATTTTTTTTATATCTCCTGAATATTTTTTTAACATTATTTAAATATCTATTTTATATCTCCTGAATATTTTCTTAACATTTTTTAAATATCTATTTTATATCTCCTGAATATTTTCCTAACATTTATTAAATATTTTTTTTATATCTCCTGAATACTTATTTTTTTAACATTATTTAAATATCTATTTTATATCTCTTGAATATTTTCTTAACCTTTTTGAAATATCTAGTTTATATCTGAAACTTTAATTGACTATTATATTTTTAAACTAAAAATGAGACTTTAATTATAAATATCTTAAAAACTATTGACCGTCTGCCCCTATAACATGGTATATTCTTAATCAGAACGACTTACTCTACAAGTATATATAATTTCAATAAAATCGGTGACCCGAAGGCGTTGTGTTCTCCTTGTAAGTATTTCACTTAACAGTAAACTTAGTAAATTTTTAATTGAGGAATTGAACACTTAGCTAACGTATACAAAATCACAATAGAAATTTTAGAGCAAGGGATTAGCGCACGTAATTCTAGTATTAATGACGAATAATATTAAAGTCTTTAGGAAGCATCATCGAGATACAATTTATTCATAACGAAGTATCCACTCGAAGTGGCAAAACAGTGTATAAGTACGTAAGAACTTTGAGCAAAGATTTGGTAATACAAAATTCACATGTTTCCTCGTGAATTTGCGAAAACACGCGGTTTATAAAGTATGAAAAGTTGGAGGGAAGTCTATCAAAGCAAGAATGCAGGAGAGAAGAGAAATTAAAAAGTTCGCGCACTCCGTGCGAGATTTACGAAAGTTTCCAACTCTCCCGAGAAGTAGCGCGAAAAATTTGCATCAATTATTTTCGATTCGGAGATTTCTCGAGACAAACTGTATGTTCATTTTATAGCACGGTTTGTACCCGAGCCACTTAATATTGTAAGCTAAGGATCGTTCGGGGAGACTTTCTCTCGAGAGATTTACCAAAAATAGCTACGAATTATTCTGCATTTACCTGATACATGATTGAGCTGTGTAGAAGAATCTTCTATCTGTACTTCCATTAAAATGATCGCGTGCCAGTTTGAACTTTCCATTTGTAACAATAAAAAAGATTCTTGTTAAAGCTAGAAAAATTGATTGTTCTAATTCGTATGCTTTTTAATCCTTTCAGTTATCTATTATATAAAGCTCAAATACCACTGACTGACTGACTGACTCACTCACTCATCACGAAATCTCAAAAACCACAGAACGGATTGCAATGAAATTTGGGACATACCTTCCCCTTGGGTCTTAGGTGCTCAATAAGAAAGGGTTTTGAAAAATTCGAAATTTTAGGGGGGGTTTTGGGGGGTTAAAGTATGGGCCAAACTCATCAACGCAGAGCCGAAAATACTTGACCTAGAAACTTGAAATTTTGCATGAGCGTTCCTTCTAGGGTATTAGCACCCACTAAGAAAGGATTTTTCAAAATTCGAAATTTTAAGGTTCTTCTTTTAGTTTCGATTAAATCGTAGCGAAGCACGGGAACTTTCAGCTAGTACTGTATATTTGTATTAATTCATTTTCACGGGTTTTGAGAAACATTCTAGTATACCTACTTAATAATTTCCGTACAAAAATAATTAACTTTTCTTTTTTCCTTTGTAGTTTTAGTTTCTTTGTAGTTATAATTAATTGGCCTAAGACAATGCTGCTTAGCTTCAAACTTATTTGAATCGTTTATTTGATAGCTCAAAGAATGATTGAACTCATCGTACTATTTTCTTTTATCGAACCCTTGGTTAGGTCAGTAATAGGAAAAATTTGTTGAGGAACGCGCCGGGAAAATGAGAAAATATTTTATCTAAACTAATGTAATCAATATTTTAATTTCTGGAGAAATTTACATATGCAAATAAGAAACACCCCCTGTATTGAATTCTTCTAAAATATTGAAATCGAAAATTTCTGTGTAATTATTTGAAAATCTGCGACCACCCGTAGTTTGCCCAGTATTGATTAGCACTGATACTTAAATAAGCTAATTACTTATAATATTTATATACAATTTTTACGTATATGAAATCCATATTTTTATAATTCTGTCACTCACCCTCTCAAACTGCCCAAATGGTTCTGCTCACTTTAATACAACGATCAACCATAATCGAGATCATTTTCCGTGGCGACGTATCAGAATGATATCTGTAATCGGCACATCAGTATGGATATCAAGGATTCTACTTTGTCGCGTAATTTAATCGGCGAAATAACTTCTGTGACGACATCGGGCAACATGCCGTGCTCTGAGAAGTTTCCCGACGAATTTGCAATGTAAACCGGCACGACACGTGTACGATTTCTAAAGGGGGTGTTCATACGTGCATCGAGGGGACGCATATATGCGCGCACGGGTTACACGAAGCGTCAGCTCGTGCCTCGTATCATCAGAATGCTGCGAACTCGTTAACATGTTGCTATTTTCGAGTATAGTAATAATAATAATAATAATAATAATGATAATGATAATAACGATAATAGGATATTTTATTCGTTCCATAACACGTGTACATTAAACGTGGTTTGTGTTATTATCACAACGATGGGTGTACGGTACTGGAGTTCTGCATTTTACTACATAAATGCAGTCGGACATTCTATTTAAACACCAAACAATGTTACAATAGTATCAATATGTTTATACAGTTGCTTTACTTTTCGCTAGGTTTTTTTAACAAAAAAAATATGAGATAGAAAAATATACAATTTTTAATTTTTATTAGATTTGAAACTTATCCTTTAACACTAGATTTACGGAGCCAATTTGGCTCATTCAAAATTGGATTACTATATTTGTATATATATTATGGACCGTTTATTTTGAAAGTGGTGTAAGTCCATTTTCTCTTGTTTCGAGATAATTAAAGGTTACCATATCTGTCAATTTAAAAATATTGGTTAATTATGACGAATCTGGAAATGTTTCTATCAATTTATCAATATCTAATTTGATTATACAAATTTCTTTTAGGCGAATTTAACTAAAATTATGTATATTAACAGGCTGCAAATGGACTTACACCACATTCGTAATCAATGGCTATGCAATTGCTTTTAGCGGCCAATTTTAAATTGAACAAAACATTGTTTTCAAAGTAGTTTCAAAATAAACGGTCCATATATCGGTGGGTTAATTTTTTATAATAAATCTTTCATTTAACACTTTATCGACCGGTATTTTTTTAACATCCTACCCCTTTCTGACCGATCACTTGGCAACAAATACTTCCTTGATACAGATATCTATTCGAAAATTACAAATTCTCGTCACTGAGTCCTTAACACAGGTAACCGCAATGATAAATGATAATTTATTAGTTGGAGTGGCAACCAATTAATAACTTAAAAGTTCAAAGGCGTTGGGTCCGAAAAGCCTATTAATAGGCTTCCGGTTGGTAAAGTGTTAAATTGATTTAGAACTATTTGCTTTGCAAAAAACTTCAATTTCTTGTATGAGTCAAATTGGTTGACTTCAAAAAAATACTAATATAATCAACATCCGTAAATCTAGTGTTAATAACTTATCCCTTATCTTGCGCTGCACTAGTGTACGTAAAAATATGACGGAATTACATTACAGCAATGATAGCAACATTAAGCCGTTTAATGGCGTTGATAGTCGTGTTATTATACAGAAGAGTTTACAGTGAAAACGGAGAATAAGGTCCATAATGGCAAACAATGGGCCTGAGTCCAAATTGTCCTCGTGTTCTCAGTGATTTACCTAATCCTGCAGGATTTTAACGATATAACTCTCCAAAATTGCAGAACTCGGGAATACAATCAAACCTTTCTAATTAAAAAATCAGCAGAACAAACAATAATCTAAAATTTCCTTCCAAACAGCATAGGACATAAACACGATCGATTATTACACCGAAACGAGTGTTGGAAAATTTCGTGGCAGAACACAACGACCTCCCTCCCTCTCTCCAATGTAATTAGCTTTCCACGATGGGGAAGGAGGAGCAATTAACGCCAGGCTTTCCGGCGCTTCGACAAAAGCGGCCGAACGACGGTCGGCGACCCAGTAAAAATTTACGTTTACATTAACTCGCATAGTGATGCAAGTAGAACAACATAATGGGGAAAAATGTCACCTCGACGACATACGTCCGGGATTTAAACTGCAAGAGCCATTGGCGCGTGAAGCGAACGGCCTTCCTCGCTATGCAACTACCGTGCGATTGACCTTCTATTCTTTTTTTTTTGTCCTCTCCTACCTCTCGTTCACCTGTCCCACCCACCCACGATAGCTTCAGCGAAATCAAACAAATTGCCTTTTTGCACAAAATGCCATGACTCATGACGTGTTTCCCGCTTGGCACAGTGTTCTCTTTTTGGCCGTCCTTCTGTTTTCGCTTCGGGCGATACGTCATCTCAGTTGTTTCGGCTGTTTGGGGGCTTGGCGGAGATTTTTCGTAGCTGCTAAATCGACGAGAGGGAGTAGTATTGTTTTTATATGCGCGCGATTTACTGAAGATTTGGAAAACCATATTTTGTGACATCCCGTGTCGAAAAGTCCGGCCTAAAAAGAAACTTTAAATCCTAGATTCTTTTGATTTCTCATTTGCTGCTTAATTATGTATACCTTTTTGAACCTCAAAATCCTCAACTAGTGTGTCTACGGGCCTCAAAGTCCTGTAAATATGATTTTTAGGAGTTATATGGACTGATCAGGTAAAATTTGTATTGCAATTTAATCTGACATCCCCTAAAAATATTTCAGAAGTTCCAAATCTGTCGACTCATATTCTAAAAATAGGGCTTTCAGGAGCAAGTAGGAATTAAATTATCATGTTATTCCATATAAATTCTAAATCTCCTAAAATCAAATTAATTTTTAGTATATTGAGAATTTTTTTGGACCTAGATCATTCCACTCCAATTCCAATACAATTCTAAAACTCCTCAGTATTGAATGCTGAGGATTATTTTGGGCTGTATGAAGCCTAAATTGATCCTAAACTAGGCAAAACTGGCAAAAAGTAACAAGTTTAGGGCGATTGTGGAATTAAAATTTGCATTCTTTTATATGTAATATATTTTTCCATATTCAGCCTAAATATCCTAAGTTATTTGGTAATTTAGGAGGATTTTGGGCTGAAATTTTCGACTCGGGATGGGACAGTGTCGAAAAGATGAACAATTATCAATGTTTCCAATGCGTTAGATTTTAATAACAGTAAGGAGAAGAAAGTAACCCCTTGTCCTACGACTTTCTTTCTGACCCAACGCGCAATACTCAGAATTAATTATTGGAGTAATAATCTATCACTGATTTCCAATATGCTGTATAAGTTAACACAATATTAACAGCATAGAATTAAATTTAATGTGTCCCACTAATATTTTCAATTTAACACTTAAAATTTCCCTATTTCATTTACTCTGTTACGAGTGCTACAACAATGGGGATACATTAGAGAAGTGCTGTAATTATAATATTAACACTAGAACTTCCGACGTTAAGTCTATTATATTGCAATATATTAAATACGTGGTTTGGAAAAAGAGAAATCAAGAAGTGGAAAAGATGATCGATAATCTGTATTTCATAAGATCAACGTAGAATATCTGTTCTATGACTGTTCTATAAACATGGAAAATTTTTGTAAAAAATTGGGAACGAGTCTTTCCGACTTGCTTGGTAGTTCTAGTGATAAGAATGCCAATGATTAGAATTAAGACAGTAACAATCTCAATGTTTTCTACGTAGAAATGGGATAAGTATTCTTGTATTATAATTATTAATTGCTAAACTAATTCACCGAATGTCCAAAGCCTTAGACACTGCGTACAGAGTTCTTGGTAATTTTGCAGAATTTGCTTTATACCGTTGAAAAGTAAAAATTGTAGATGCATAACTTCACATTTCTTGGCGTTTTTACAGTCTCTATATTATATTACGGGAAAGTAAAAATCGTTGGTGCATATCTTCGTATTTCTTGGCACTTTTATAGCCTCATATATTACATCGCTAAAAAGATATTAAATTCGTATTCTTTAGGAGCAATGAATTTGAGTTGTAAAATTAAAATCTCCATCTTCTTTAGAAAACGCTCGCGATTAAATAATTGCGTGATTGTCCTGTAATCGCACAGCCGTGATTCCACGGAGGAAATCACGACTATCTCTTATCGTATCGCAGAATCGTAATTTTCGCGGCCTCGAGAAATCGCGTAAGAGTTACAAAATTCTTCTACAAAGGGAAACTCTGTTACAATTATATAGAAATTATATCTCTTTAATTTATTTCTGATGTCTACAGAGAGCAAATTTGGTTTAGAATAATTAATTAATTTCACAGTTTTGATGATTCGGAGTTAACACTAGGTACAACATTAGATCTTATCGTTAGACAAAATAACGATAATTAAAACTATAAAGAATTAAACAATGAATTATTTGCCGCTGTTGATGTTTTCATCGCGAAAAGCATGGAGATTCGAACATCTTCGAGAAGGCTGATCGAGGATTCGATAAAATCTCGTTAAGATCGACGCGAGGTTGCCGTGCTACTTCGCTCGTAATCGTGTTTTCGTGCTCTCGAGGATACAAAAGGGAATTATGCAACTTGCGCAGGATGGCTACGCCGACGATTATGCAATACTTCGGTAAGAATGTCAGGGATCAAATACAACACCGTTCGGTTTCCTGCGACTGACGTTTCGAATCGCAAAATTGATTTACCCTTTCAGTTTCGCGCGGTAGAAACTACCTCCTAATATTGATAACTCTTAACAGGTCGATTCTCAATGTTGACGCTTCACATTTCTTATGTCGTAGGAATCAGTTTCGTGTAAGTTCTAAATGTAAAAATGTAAATTAATATTATTTAATTGTACCTACCAATCTCTCGTATCTTAAACACCATCGATTCTCTTTTAGCAGTACTTGATAGAAATCTGTACAAAGATTCTAAACGTCATTGGACTCCCGAGTCGAAAATTTCAGTCCAAAATCCTCCTAAATTACCAATTGTTAGGATATTTAGGCTGAATATGGAAAAATATGTTACATAAAAAGAATGCAAATTTTAATTCCACAATCGCCCTAAACTTGTTCATTTTTGCCAGTTTTGCCTAGCTTAGGATCAATTTAGGCTTCATACAGCCCAAAATAATCCTCAGCATTCTTATTTAGGAAATTAATGTAACAATAAGCCCAACATTAAGCCATACATTCTATAATGAGGAGTTTTAGAAGTGGATTGGAATTGGAGTGATTTTAGGAGATTTAGAATTTATATGGAATAAAATGATCATTTAATTCCTACTTGCTCCTGAAAGCCCTATTTTTAGAATATGAGTCGACAGACTTGGAACTACTGAAATATTTTTAGGGAATGTCAGATTAAATTGGAATAAAAATTTTACCTGATCAGTCCCTATAACTCCTAAAAATCATATTTACAGGACTTTGAGGCGCGTAGACCACAAGGTTTTGAGGTTCAAAATGGTATACACAATTAAGCGGCAAATGAGAAATCAAAAGAATCTAGGATTTGAAGTTTCTTTTTAGGCTGGACTTTTCGACTCGGGCTCTTAAAAGAGGAAGAAAATTTAAATTCTTCAAGTACATTCTATAAATCAAAATACTGACAGTCGTCAATGACCAGAGTAGTAGATGAGATTTTAAACTTCGATTAAAAAAATTAACGTGTAATGATTTAAGTACAATTGTATTTTCGTATATCACAATTAGTATTAGGATTCGACATATTTCTGACTAGTCATTTGCTACAATAAATAGAGATTCGACTATCAAACGAGAATGATACCCCTTTCCCCGTGTGGTGAGTGCTCAAATTTCACGACAGACAAGCGGACTTGCTTTGGAATTTAAATTCCCCATGTCTGTCCGTCAATGCCACCTGTAAGTCCAATTTAATTTTGTCACTGCACTCGTACAGAGATGGACTGAAGCGACGGTATTGCCGGTGAATTTAATCTTTTTTCATATCCGACCACGGACAAGCCATGCACCCTACGTATGGAAAGGAACGAACTTTTTATCTACCCCTCTGATATGGTATTTCAAATTACGTCTGTTTCGGTCAATCCCGGATGCATCAATTTGGGCATCTGAATATTTCAAAATCACGAACACGAGACACGTTTCTTTATCTCTCATGTAATGCTTATGATTTTTAGACTTTACAATTTGCAGTATGTTTATTCATTCTCTTATTTTTATAAGAGAATTATATAATTATATTTGAGGAACCTGATGAAAATTTGAGACAGTAGGAAAGCAAAATGTCTGAGTTACTTCCTCACATTATACTTTATAATTAATACTATAAACCGACAATTAATGTTGACGAGTAACAAAGAATATTGACACTTTCATTTCTATTTCTTCTTTATTCTATTTCTCACGTAGATATAAATTATAATTGATAAAATTGGTTGATAGAAAATAGGGTATAATATCAATTAGGATTGATAGAAATTTTTCCAAATTTCTCTTCTAAGATAAATGGATAAATTCGAGGCCTATTTAAATTTTGTGAAAGTAAAGTGCATTACCATTAGATAGCACAATTCTGTGTTACTCCATGAATACCTTAAATTTGCATACAGAAAAGTGATAGTCGATGTATCAAACAAATCGTTAACAGTGTACAGAAAATTTTCATCAAGTAACAATTACTACATCACAATACCAAAAATAGCTCCTTCATTAAGTTCACGGTATAAAGTAGTCAGAAAGATAATCAAAAGAACCATAGAAACTTGGCCTTCCATCTACCGGATTATCTTAACTACAATATCGCACGGTGAAGTTTCAACATCGATTGCCACGGTCATTTGCTTTACGACGTATTCATTAGCGCAAACCTTGACCGTGCATTCATTACGAAGAACCGTAAAGTCCCGAAAACCGGCTAATAACCTGTCGGCATCCTTTCGACACTCTCGTCAATGGTTCACGGTTCGCTGGCGTGAGTCAGGTAATTCGGATATTATCCCAATCGACAACCTTTTGAAAAGGGTTCCTTTGACTTTACAGTGTAATACGGAAAAGGTTTTTTCTTCAATAATACCCAAATATGCAAGGCAAGAATACCGTTGTAAATCGACAATTAATATTTATGAATTTATATAAGTGGCATTCAATTGTTTCTAGAATAATGGGGTGATTTTCATGAGGTATGCATTATTTGAAAATATGCGAAGGTAATTCGAATGTCTAAACGATTACCTTTTGAAAAGGGTTCCTTTGGCTTTATGGTATAATACGAAATAGTTCCTTTTGAGGAATATAACAATGTGCAAGGCGAGAATACCTTTGTAAATCGACAATCAATATTTTAAATTTATGTTGGTGACATTTTATTGTTTCTTCATAATGGGGTGATTTTTGGCAGGTATGCAGTATTTGAAAATATGCGAAGATAATTCGAACGTCTAAACGATTACCTTTTGAAAAGGGTTCCTTTGGCTTTATGGTATAATACGAAATAGTTCCTTGTGAGGAATATAACAATGTGCAAGACGAGAATACCTTTGTAAATCGACAATCAATATTTTAAATTTATGTTGGTGACATTTTATTGTTTCTTCATAATGGGGTGATTTTTGGCAGGTATGCAATATTTGAAAATATGCGAAGATAATTCGTATGTCTAAACCAGGGGTGGCCAACCCAAATGATCTTGCGGGCTACTTTGGAAATGCATCATAACTCCGCGGGCCGCGTATAAAATTATATATCCCCATATTAACATTAGATTTACGGAGCCAATTTGACTCATTCAAAATTTGATTGTTACTATACCTATATATATAATATTGGTTTGTTAATTTTTGAATAATAAATCTTTTATTTCAATTGATTTGAAACTATTTTCTTTGCAAAAAATGTCAATTTTCTTGTATGATTCAAATTGGCTCACTTTAGAAAAATAGGTATATCAATATCCGTGAATCTAGTGTTAAATTTAGACCTACTACAGGCATTTTTTCGGAGTAAACAACTGCAATATAATGAGTTATTATTATTATGTTTATTATAATTCTTATATGTATATAATACGTTTATTTCTCTTTTAATCTATTTGATCTTAGATATAATAACTGTATGTTGTTTCACTGCAAAAACAACGTTTATTATTTACAACTATTTACATTTATGTACAAATATTTTACATCAATTACACATGCTTACCTGCAAAAACAAGAAACGACATTAAAAGCTATTATTCCGAAATGATGCAATTAACACTGTTAATATTCGCACGTGGCTTTTATTCGTTATCTATTTATCTGTATCCTTCTATACTCGTTACACTCTCTTGGTTCTACAGGCATGCGCAGTAAGGAAGAGCTTGTGGAAGAAATACACATACATTATTATACAATGCATTTCTTTTACATGTAAACATAGATAATGTAATAATAATGATACTGATGATAATCTCGCGGTACGGAAAAATATTCAAGGTGGGCCGCATGCAATCCGCGGGCCGCGGGTTGGTTTTCCCTGGCCTAAACGATTATCTCTTGAGAAGGGTTCTTTTATGGTATGATACGGAATAGATCTTTTTGAGGAATATAACAATGTGCAAGGCGAGAATACCATTTAAAATTGGTAATTAATTGTAATGAATCCATGTAAGTGGCATTCTATTAGGTTGTTCGGAAAGTAATTTCGTTTTTTCCCGACGGAGGACATAATTATATTTTCACAATTAACTTCACACTTAATTCGCATTGCTATTATATATTTTGACAGTTGATATAGCAACGCTTGTTTGTGAAAAAATTTGTTTGATTGTACACAATAGTTTTTCTTTGGTGCTCTATTAAAGATGGAAAGTCGAAAGCAGCATTTTCGCCATATTTGACGTTTTTACTATCGAAACGGTAAAAATGCTGTTCAAGCAAGAAAAAAATTATTTGATTTTTATGGGAAAGATGCATTAACATAACGCCAGTGCCAAAACTGGATTGCAAAATTTTTTGAACGGCAAAACCTTTACTTCGAATGAGGACGTCAAAAATGGCTTTGATTTTTTTGCTAGCAAAGATCAAAACTTTTATGAACGTCGAATCATACTACTGCCAGAAAGATGACAAAAGGTATTAGAACAAAATGGAGAATCTATAATTCAGTGATATATTTATGGACTACAAGAAAATCGTCTTTCATTCTCACCGAAAAAAACGAAATTTCTTTCCGAAGAACCCAATATTATTTCTCTAATACTGAAGGACTTTTTTGGTAGGGTATGCATTATTTTTAAATATTCGAAGGTAAGGGGAAGTTATGGGGGTAGTTCCGAAGTTTATTGTTAATCATTGATTTAAAAGAAAATGAGTGAGCATTTTTTAAACATCTTCTAATACTAATAAGACATTAAATGCGATTAAATAATGTTACACGTATCGTCTGCTAATCCAGAGTGTGCGACAGTAGTTGCTAATGAATCGCAAAAGACTTGCGAGTAAATGAGAAGTGAGTCACGATTTATTAGACATATTAATTTATCCCTTTCAAGTTAGCTTTCCTAATTACTTATCGTAACGACTACGTTCATCATGTCCATTTCTCTGCATATTCTACGATTTCCAGAACAATTTACATCATTACAGTTATTCACAAAAGTCTCGAAAATTCCAAGAATTTTGGAAGACTAGGTTTCAAACATTATTCTACTTTCCCTCTCATAATTGATGAATTTCACACGCTCGAAAGATCCGATGAAATTAGCATTTCCCTGTTAAAAAAATGACCCCCTTTCATTTTGCATACTTTCATTCGATAACGGTTATTTATAACAAAAAATTCCGCTCCAATGCAAACATCGAAACGCTCGAAATCCTTCCGGCACACGTTGCTGAATTAAACGTGACCTTTACCCTCGAAAACAGTCTGTCGACAAGTGAGTCGAGAGAAATCGATTACAATCGATGATCGTGTTAAGCGAAAAGCAGAACGTAGAGTTTTTAGCACGCGGAAAGGCGATTTTAAAAGCGGTTACGACGAGTGAGGCAATTACGCGAACATGATAATACGCATGCAAATGTGGCCAGGGATAAAATTACCTTGGATATTATAATTTGTAATTCATACAATACCCTGGGTATACGACCGGCGATTTATACGTGGAAGATTCGACCTTTTTCCACATCGATCCCCACACTTTATCGCGTGCAAACTTTTGATCGTTTTTGTATGAAATCACCCGCGATATCGCGTTCCGTATAAAATTGTATACGATTTAATTCAAATCGAAGACTAACTAATTTCACGTTACACGTTTAACCGTTACAATTTGCATTACCGTATAATCTGCTCTCCACTTTTAATCTATGCAGATTAATCTGTTTTTTTAATCAATTCACATTCCTCTTTTTCTTGTTATTCATCTATTCAATTCATTATACTTTCGTTTTAGTTTAAATCATATTAATGTCCATTTATTTCAACTGTCTTCATCAAAACATGTTTTCTGATTTCGTGTTGTCTCTTGTCATAATTAAAATTATTATTGTATGAATAATTTAAAATTTAATTGAGATTATAATTAACTTCCCAATTCCAGATCTACCCGGGTTTGAAAGAGGAAGGCTCCGTTCTAGGCGGTGCAACGCAAAGAGTCACAAGGTTAGTACTCGTTTTATTTAAAATATAGAGAAAAAATTAGAAATCAATGCATATTTGTGTGCAGTTAATAGCAAAACACAAATCTGTACCGGAATTGTGCATATAAGTTTAAATCAAGAATTTCCTTCTCTCTATATGAAAAAGGATATACAATTAACACTAGAACTACCAAACCAGTCAAAATGACTGGTACACAATTTTTTCAAAAAATTCTCCAAGTTTATGTAAGATTCATAGAATAAATATTTTGCGTCTATATCAATAAACGTAAATCACCCAAACGATCAAATTTCCCGCCGCTTGATTCCCTCTTTTTCAAAGTACTTACTGCATTTATTAAAATATGTTAGATTTGACGCCGATAGTTCTAGTGTTAACAAATTGTATGTGGTACACGTGAAAGTACATTTTTAGTGGCATTAATTACTTAGATTTGAAATGTTAAATGTATTTTTGAATATAGAGAGTAAGCAGTTTTCAATTTATACTAATTTTTGTGAAAATAAAATTCGTGTAAATTTTTCAACAAGATTTCGACTTCAGTTTGAATGAAGCGATAGATAACACCCGCATACGATGTGTTAAGATTGTTGGGATGGCTTTATCGACGGAATATAACTAGATTTAAGTGTCGCACCGTTGAAAATCCGCCCGCGGGTCATATTCTCACAACTGACAATGAATCTCACCTCTGTTAATAATTGCAAAGACGCCGGAGCTGAGATAATAAGAATTCATAATAGCTCTCTCCATTGTCCATTAATTGCAAACTTTTATGCTTCCTTCAATCTTTCTCGGTGATTAGGGGATTTCTCTTATTTTACATCGACGATTTGTTGCTTGAGCCACTTGAAGGACTTTGTAAGAAATTTCATTGACTTCTGGGAAGATTCTATTAATTTTCTAGGATTATATTAACAATGAAGATTTAGGTTTTGGAAAATGTAATATTACTGTTAACGTTATTAATATTGGCGTTGCGAAAGGCATGAAATGTGATAACAGTAATTGCAATTAAAATGCACAGCATCGATGTAGAGAGTGCGCTTAAAACCGAATACTTTGAATTCTGGGAAAATTTAAAACCTTCGGTGATATCTCTTTATATTGTAATTCTTGAAATATATATGAAAGTGTAATCTCTGGATTTGAATGGAGAGCAGATGTAATTATATGAGAAGCATACGATAACAAATTAAATATAATTACTCTTTTCTACTTAATACTTAATAATTCTCAAACTTTCATTAAAATTAGTACGTTTTGCATGAGACTCTTGAAAGTTTGAACTGTTAAATTGTTAAATGCTTTCAGGATTTTCAAGAATTTCTAACTTGGAGTATAATTATTATTTGAATATAATTCAAAAGTTTGTGATGCTTGAATTGCTCGAAGTTTACTAAAAAAGTGAACTGAACGGACTCTTCTAAAACCTACGATAAACCAGCTAATTAACATAATGTCTTTTTTGCACTGCAGAGAATCACTGTCAAGTATCGAATCGTCGAGAGACTGATAAAGTCTGCTGAAAAAATACATAGAATAATATTCTCGATTGTTTTTATGAACGTTAGACAATAATTTTTAATTTTCAGTCAAATTTAGAATCAAGTAATTCCAGAATCCAAGATGATCAAATTCCAGAATGGTGAACTGAACGAACTCTGCTACAATCTATGATATACGAACCGAATAACGTCAGCGTTTTTTTGCGCTTAAGAGAATCGTTGCTAAGAATTGAGTCGTTGATGGATTAATGAAACTTCGTGACGCAAGACGAAAAATAATATTTTCTGTCGTTTTCATGAACGTTTGACGAGACGTCGAACGAGTGGGCGCTTTATACGGGGGAATTTGAAAGGGTACAGATTGTATCACGTTCTTTGGCCGTCGTTTGCATTTTCCAAACGAAATCGATAACGTTTCGGGCAATTCTGAAGAACTTCGTCAGATCCGACATAAATTTTCCTTCGGGAGAATTTCGCTGGAAATTGAGAAGCGCGATAAAACTGCACGCGGTATGAAGGGTCGTTGAATTTTCAAGGGAACATATGGAAAATTTGAAAACTTCAAGTTCGTTCTCTACGCTTTTGCTGTATTTATGAATATCATATATTTATCTTTCATTTAATTTCCATTGTTAACATCCGAAAGCTAATTACCCAGCGAATTATCAGATATCAGTAAAATTTCCGAGGCTTACCTATAGTACTAAAAATATTTTCTCTCAATGGAGAACATTTAGAAATATTCATTTACAGTTTCTATTAAATCATTCTCCAAATAATGATCACTTTAGCAATTTAACAAAACTTTCTTATTCTCCCTATCTTTGAAAATTCTCTTTATTGTTCTGTTAACACTAAACCTACCAAGGCGGTCAAAAGACCGCTACCAAAATATTTTCTAAAAATGATCTAAATTAATAGAGTAGCCATGAAGTAAATATTCCACTTCTATCTTACAAAAGCAAAATGAGTCAATTAATTATCTTCCTTATCTCTCCACTTCTCTTTGTGTAAGGTCGTTATTGAGTATATTTAGATTTTAGTAGATATAACGTCGGTAGGTTTAGTGTTAAGACTTTCAAATCTAATTTAGTGCAATAGGTAACACAAAGATTACATCATTACTTCCCAAAATTATAGAATCAAAGGTTTCCTACAACAAATTGAATTTCCCAGGTCTCTCATTTTTTAGGCATTCACAGTATACATTCAGATTCGCAATGAATAATACAAAAGTATTTCTTGTGCGAAGTACATTATGAAATTCTAGCTTGAACGAATCCAAGCCGCAAAACAACACGACGCGAAACTCAACGTCGTAATAACATTTCAAGTGTTTCCATTCGTTCTAAAAACACGCCCTGCGAATAGTTCATATTATTCTCTGCTTATGTAAAACATCAAATATTGATCAATTTGGTGTATTTTACGTTACGTCCTTAAATTACCCTCCCTATTCTCTAGTACACTTTGATGTTCCACTTGTCATGTAACGTAATGCAAATTATGGAAAATCGAGGCTGCACATTCGTTACTGACGTAATTACGTACCTTCCTGTTTCAACGACGAGTGGATGATAATTTCCTCCGAAGGAGGCAACGACGAAATTAGTTTAAATTTCGATCGTACTACGGCATCGTGGAATATGAGAAAGAAATGGAAGTAAGAAGGAGGACGTACCTCCGAGGCACTTTCATTAATTGAAGTAGCCACTCACGGATAGAAGCGGATATACACGAAAGCGCTTCTCATTGATATTTCAAGTAAATACACTAATAAGGCTAATAACCATGGATTTTCACGAGACTTCGAGAAGAGCCGCGGCTTTGTCTATGTACTTGCAGATCATCGGTGTAATGGGTTTTGGATGAACTATTGTAAAAAATATTAAATGAGAAAAAATGAAAGGCAATTTTTAAGAATGAATTAGGACGTTTTTTTTTGTTCTATCCGATCGTTGATTCGGAAATAATTCTCGCATGAGAGAAAGTGCGATGGAACGTGTCGGAGGATTTCGTGGAACGAACATGCGAGTAATTTACTATTTTCGATATCACTGCAAAAACGTGCGTGTACGATTAATCGAATAACGTGTCCGGGCGAATATCTGCCGAAATGTCCGGTGCAATTGTATTTGCTCGTCGATGGCAAAACTGTGGGAGTTCAACGGTCAGGGGAGGTAATTTATTAAACTCGTTTGCCGTACTATCGTCAATCTTTCATTTGATGAATTCTGTGCGAAGAAAGCAGAGGAGAATATTTGATAAAAATCCTTTCATTCGCTTATACCTTTCAACTTCGAAATTAACGGAAATATTTTATTAATACCGCATTATTCTTCTATTTTCATCATTCGAAAATCAATCAATACCTTACACCTATAGAAATATAATGAAAATTAAAAATCTGTTATCATACTTTGCATTCGTCCCATGATTATTAAATCCTAAAAACACCAATAATTGCGCCAATAATAATGAAAATGATCTAACTCTTAGTAAACAAATTTTTTCATTTGAAAATTTAGCTCCTTTCCCTTAATCCAACAACGGTGAATGGTTTGATCTATTTAAATAAATTACATAAATGGAATCGGTTAGAAGAATACTAGATAAATACAATATATAAAATGTATTTATTACAGCAAATAGCAAATTAGAAGAATATAGATTACACAAAGAAACATGCGCGCGCGTTTAAAAATATGTCAACTTCCTTCGTTGCGTTTCAACTCTTCATAAATATTTTGTAGGAAAATTCTCCAAACAGAAAGAAGAATTGATTATTTTATATAGCTAGAAAATCTCTATTCTTCAAATCGTATCATCGTTACGTTTTTAGAAAGGAAATTAAGACGTTGAACTCGAATACAAAGTTCTTGCAAGCTAAACCGATAGAGTTCCAAAAAAATTGAGTTGTATTGGAATGACAATAATTTCTTCAAGACTCAGGCAACAAAAACTACGTCAGCGACAGAAACGAAGCTACGGAGTTACGGTAGTAGCTTTAATGAATTTATGGGAGCCATAACGCCGACGGGGAAGACTGGTTTCGTGGTCTCCTTGTTATCGCAAATGAAGATCTTGTTCGCGTGACAGGATTGTTCCATATGCAGGGGATACTTTTAGGCGGATCGACGGTGAATCCATGGAACGATAGAACGTGGGACGAGTTTGGATAGTTTTTCCACCCACGCATCTATATCCCTCGCGATTCCTTTTTAAGATCGAGACGCTATCGGCGCCGTGCTCGCAGGTGTTCAAAAATAAAATCAATGGACCAAAGAAGGGAATTGTCTTTCGCTTCTGAACGTAGGTGGAAGATTTGATAGAGAATTTTAACGTTCTTGTTGAAGTCGAATGAAAAATGGTTAATATTAGAACTGTCGATTTTATATCAATTATATTTAACCCTTTGCGGACGGAGGGATTTTTGAATATTGAGAGATGATCACTTATTTGACGACCCAAAATCAGCTTGTTATCAGAAAGTCAGAGTATTAACACTAGAACTACCAGACCAGTCAAAATGACTGGTACACAATTTTTTCAAAAAATTCTCCAAGTTTACATAAGAGTCATAGAATAAATATTCTACGTCTATATCAATAAACATAAAACACCCAATCAATCAAATTTTCCGTCGCTTGATTCCCCCTTTTTCAAAATACTTATTTAATTTATTAAAATATGATAGATTTGAGGCCGGTGGTTCTAGTGTTAATATATAGAAATTATAAATTACTATTTGTATAATCATATTTCAGCGATTATATTTCAATTTTTCAACTCCAGCTGTGTACACATACGGCGATAAACTATGATTAAACTTTTTCTCGATATTAATTAATAAATATTTTGGATCTACTAATTAATTATTTATTTTGTAAGATAGATTTTGAATGTTTGCTATGTAGCTGCCCGATTAATTCTTGAGAGTTTTAGACAAAATTGGGAACCAAATATTACGATAGGCTTGGTAATTTTAGTTTTAAAATGAAATTTTGGAATGGACTAGTTTGAACATTGATTCACAACGAAAGATGGGAAATTCGCGATGTTTGCGCATCGCGTGAGGCATTCACGACAAGCTTACTTTATATTCAAATCGCGTGTTATGATCTTTTTACGTGAAATTCATTTTGGCAGTCTTTCTACGATTGTCCTTCTCAAACGTTATACTTTTCGGCATTCCTTTCGAGGTCTGCCGCAATTTGCAATTTTACATTTAAAGAGTGAAAAAAAACCTAAACGTAGATACGTTGAAACGGAAGGAAAAAACATTGGCCACGTAACTTTTCGAGTTCAATTACGACGTTAAAAATAGTAATATCTCGAGGGAAGGTAAAGAATAATTCTCCGGTTTTCGCATGCTGTGAATTTATGCGAATTTAAAGCGACTCTGAGTCTCACAATGTCGCGGGAGATCGTAAGAATTTAAATCTTTCCTTATCGGGATATTCTCTTTCGATTTCTTTCACGGGAAATTCTTCGATATCGTTTTCTTTCATACGGGAACTTCTATTCTCTAATTTCGTCGCGTAACGCTCGATAAATTTTTCCTTCGGTGTATTCGCTCCGTCTATTTGCCGGATCGACTTTCTCTTCGCATGTGTTCTCTTTTTTCCTTAGTCGACACAACGCCATGATTTGCGTGTTCCTTTCGAGATTTTCGTCTCGAAAAAGTCGACAGATTCGATCGCGTGTCACTTTGGTTTCGGTGCACAGTAGTTGCAACAAAATGGTTGAAAAGAAACCCATTATTTATTTGCCAGAATGAGAAACTGTTGTGGTTTCGACGACTTTGTGATGTAGGTGGGTTCTGAATCATCGAGAGTGTGATATATTAATTAATAATTGAGAAGATATGTATCAGAGGTTATTTCTGTTCCCACAATAGGTCCTAGAAGTACTTTATTTCTATTTTTGGTCAACTTTATTTCGGTTAACAGGAATATGAGATTTTTCTTTGAAAAGTTTCTTTTCGTACCGTATATTCAATCACCCATAATGAAGAACATAGAAAAATAAAACTTTTTGTAGTAAATTGACGACTTTTCAGACACAAATTGCTTTTTTTCCAATGTACATCATGAAACATCAAAACTGGAAACAATTAAACATCCAGTAATGCTGTCCATATTTCACACTTAATACTTTAACACTAAAACTACCGACGTTATATCTACTAAAATTTAGATTTATTGAACAAGTACTTTGGAAACAGATAAATCAAGAAGCGAAAGGATTAGTTAATTAACTAATTTAGGCTTTATATAGTAGAAGTAGAATTTTTACTTCACGGCACTCCTATCAATTTAGGTAGTTTTTTGAAAAAATTGAGAAACGGTCATTGTGACCGCCTTGGTAGGTTTAGTGTTAATGTCAAATATTGTAGAAGGTTCCTAAGCATTTTTGTAAATAAGTCAGAAAAAATTTCATTGAAGTCGTTACCGTTAGTAATCGATGATTTAAGGCAGTCAACACGTTAAATAGGATTTCCAATTACAAATCATTCTTTACAACACAGGCCTCAAATGTAGAACACACCTCAAGAATTATTTCATTCTACGTGTCATATAACCACACAACTATCATTTAATCATTAAAACACAGTAAACAGTAGCACATCTTCCATTTTATCCTATCACTACAATAACTATCCCATAAGAAACACCGTGTATCCAACCTTAGACACAATCGTCTTATAATCTCTAGGTTGAACACTTTCGGTGCATTTCGCTCACGACCAGAAACGATCTATAAGCGCAATTATTATCGCGTGGATCTCCGTCGACATTCCTATGGTATCTCGTTACTCGCTCGCGATATGCAAGGGTAATGTTGCACCATGAATGCACACGCTGCAGTCGGTGTCGTTCGATCGGACTCGTTCTCCACAAACCTCACGACAAATCTCTTGCACGATATTAAAAAGAAATGTGTACCGTTGCCGTCTGTATTAATCGACCAACGCGATCTCCACGCGATTGCAAGTAGCTGCTTGATTAACACGTTCCATGGCACGTGAGTTTCGTAGAATTCTTTGACGATGAAAATGTCGTGTATAATTGTAGGGGTAGATTTAATCCGTAGATTTTCATGTTTATACATGTTTTTATAACAGTATTTAATCATTCTTTCGTGTCTTTTTCAGAGGAATTTTAATGTATCTTGATGAATTTCAATGTCGGAAAGTAATGCAGTGGGGGAAGATTTAAATTGTGGAGAAGCAGATGAGAGAAAAGGGGAGGAATGAGATAGGTAAAACGGAGACGACTCTTCGTACGATGTTAGGGGTAAATTTCGCTGAAGGTTCGATCAAGGGGGTGCTAATATATTAAAAAATGTACGCATATACTTATTCCGGTAACTTTTTAACAATTTACCGACCGGTACTTTTTAACATCCTATGTACTTCTGATCGGTCACTTGCACGCAAATATTTCCCTGCTACTGATATCTCTTCCAAAATTGCAAAGTTTCTTCACTGAGTCCTTGGCACAGATAACCGCAATGAAAAATAACAATATATTAATTTCCATAACGCCTAATTAATAAGTTAAAAGCCCAAAAGTATTGGGCCCGAAAAGTCGATTAATCGACTACCGGTCGGTAGAGTTAACATTGGAACTACCGGCGTTAAATCTATTGTGTTTCAATACATTAAATGAGTCCCTTGGAGAAAGAGGAATCAAGAGGTGGAAAAGATGATCGATTCAGTCATTTTTCTTCCATAAGATCAAGGTCGAATATCTGCTCTATAACTCTCTCATAAAATTTGAGAAATTCTGGAAGAAATTGTGAACCAGTCATTTCGACTTGCTTGGTAGATCTAGTGTTAATGTGTATGTAAATAATGTCTAGAAGTTATTAAGATTTCAAATGAATCTTTCAGAGAGTAGTTACTATTTGTACAAGGGCGAGGATATCTCATGTGTTTCCTTTCGAAAGGTCAGCGTTCGAAAGTTAATTTGCGAAGAACGGTTCGTTTTTGACCCATGGTTCCTCTCAGATATTTTGCCTACGTAACAAGACGAATACGATGAGCTAATAAAAAAAAATTGCTACCCTTTCTCGAATTTTGCGGCAGGTTTTTTTTTCGCAAATCTCCATCGATCCAGAGGTATAGAACAACCCCTGAAAGCCATGACAAATATTTTTGAAACACCCTGCACATCTTACAATTAGATTTTAACCCTTTGTTGTCCAATAACAATTGACACTCGTTATATGCTAACATGGATATGTAATTTTCAAGTTTTTTAAAAGCTAACAAATTGAAAATATCAGTGAGATGCGATACGTTAAAATTATTTCTATATTATTAATATTGCGATAAATGAAACAATATATGTATAAAGAATCATTTATCCGTTTTTATTCTATCAATTTAATTCTGAATTTTTGCTCAGGATGTCACATAATTAATCATATGGGAAGGGGTTAATAGTGAATGCGTTTCTAAATTTCTACTCTATGCTACAATGAAATACCATTAATTACAATGTAATGAATACCCGAGAGACGGAATTGCATGAAAAACGGCTCTTTCTCTCGTTTCCAATTTTCGACTTTCAACAAAAATTCCAATTCAAACGTTGTGTTGCATGAAATTTTCAAATACACCACGAAGGCAAGTTCTTCTCGTAATTAACACAGTCATGCGTTTATTTCCCCGGGGATTCAAAGCAAAATCCACGAAACAGATGCGCCGGCGTCAATCGCCAAAATCGGTAATTAAACTATGGGTCATTAGAAGCGAAAGAAGCGACAGGACGAGACACGAGGAGAACGGAAGGAGCTTGCGTATTCGTTATTGACGATATCCGCTCCCCTCATCTCGTAATTTCGCAAGATCGTGAATTTAATTGCGCGTAAACCGATCTGTCGCTGGTAGATTACTCGAACGGCGCTGCTGTTTAATGAAAAATCAATGATCGACGAGGAAATATGGGATAAAATACGTTGCACGTTAAACGTACACATGCGAATATTGTTGGACGAAAATTAAATGTCTTTTGAATGACATTAACCAGTTAGCTGTGTTTGACGAGTATACTCGTCATGCGTAAAAGCTACTACTGGTCATTTAAATTTTAATTTTGACGAAAACTAAAATACATTCGTAAACTTCAAGATGTTTGCACTATTTTGAGGCCGTGTCGAAGTAAAACGAGTAACTAAAGGCTAAAAATAATTTGAAATAGATTTATGCTCATCTCTCGATTTTCGTGGCCCAGAATTCAAAAGAATTTTCGCCACAGTTAACTGGTTAATATGTATTTGCAAGAATACAATTATCACCGAATTATGTCGTGTATGGAGTGAAATCTTTTTATATTTTCTCTGGTTTCTTTTCCGAGATACTTTGAGATGAATTCTATCGATGGCGAATCGCAAATTGTGAGAGCGAAGCTTTTCTCCATTCATGATGGCGGAAAGAGTAGGGATGGGTAACTGAAAGGAATGGATAAAAAGGACAATGGACGGGGTCACACGGTGCACAATTTTGAATTTCCTCTGGAATGAGGTTTTCTGAAATGTTTAAAGAGGTTCAAATTACATACTTTTTGTACCGAACAGTAGAAATTATTATACAGCGATAATGAAAGATTTAATTTAGATAGAAAAGCGAAATAACGTAACTAACCAACATCTTGATAAAGTACCTCTAAGTTTAAAGATTCTAATTCACGTTCGATATTAGCAAGTTAAAAAATTAGAAGGCTTCCAAGTATATAATATATCAATTAGTAAATTAGATTTTTCAGAGGCGATGGAGAAGGATTTGAATTCATGATAAGTTATTACTAGACTGCGGATGTTTATGCAAATTTCGAGTTTCACAAATGCAGGTAAGACAGGAAAACCTATCTAGGGATTTATTGCACTTAATAAATATTACAACAAATACCATACTTTGGATATTTTAGATATATTTTTATATTATGTTCTTTTTGTATATTTTAGCCGTATTTAATTTGCCATAAATGCATAAAAATCCGCAGTCTAGTTATTACGGATCCAAGATTTTACCCTTCTTTTGCTATATTGTTTTAAATAAATTTCGAATTACCGAGGCTATAACATTAATTAGTAATTCAAAAAATGAATCCCCAAGGAAATGAGATACGATTTGAGTTCAGCCTCGTTAATTTCACCATACTTTTTATTTTCCCTCTCTATTTCTCCTCAAGTAAGGCTAAGACAGAAAATAAAAGCTCGAAATGTGCAAGGATAAATCAAAATTGTGGCACAGCAGCTCGTATTTCGCTCCACCTAATTCGCCGAGGACAATGAGAGCGATGCGTCGCTTATCCGTGCACTGTGGAACATAAATTAGGTCGGATCGTGGAAACCGGGCTTAACGGAGTGCATAAATAAAGTGCACGTGTCGTTGGATGTTATGAGCTCGCGTAGGCGTCGATCCACTCGCTAATCGCGCCGAAACGAGTACATACTATCCGAAGATCACTGATTTCGCAGCGTAGCTTGACCTTTTTAGTCGATGGATCGAAAGTATTCACTTTAGCCTTTGCGTTTCACCGATTAAGAGGCAGTGAGTCATTTTGAAATATTTAACATGTTTTTAACAGTAGATTTATCGGTTTTTAATCTAATATATTTACAAATGTCAGTCACATATACTACAAGAGAAACTTGGGAACTGATACACTTCGGTTTTGATGAAACTTTCTATGAATTTTTATTTGACCTAAAAATGGTAAGGTATGTACAGTCGCCAAATATCGCCCCCTTTTTAAAAAATATTAAGAAAAAAATAATAAATGAACCGTCAAAGATTAGGGAGAACACGTCTTTATTATTTAGAATAATCAACAACTCGTTACCTTTGATACTATTTCTACAAGAATAGATTTTACAATAAAGTGGAAATTCTAGGAATATATTTTTGGGCACCTAATTACGTCCCGGGGACGATATTGAGGTCACAATAATCACTTGAACTTAAATTACATTTTTAACAATTTAACAATAATGTTATCATTATAATTATTGTATCTAATCAGTCATTAATCATTGGTATAGTTTAAGAAATTCCAATTCTCCCAGCAAATTGCACAAATAACGTTGTCCTCTGGACGATATTAGGCACACATGGGGGGACGATATTACGAATTTGCTACTTTTATGAATAACATCCATTCAACAAGAAACACATGTCACATTCTAAATGTTTTCTTACCGATTTGAATCTATGGAATAACAACTTACTTTTTCCAAAAAATCATTTCAGTAAGTCAAGCCTATCAATAATTCAACCATTCCGACAATATATTAATCAAAAACTCACCTTGAACAATTTCTTCTTTTTTTAAATATCTTGTCACTGAAGCGACACTTTACCTCGAATTGTTTACAATGGCCGACTGAGGTCACTAACTAAAGATTCGGGCTGTGAAAATTGAATGGCTCTAATTAGAAAAGAAGTAACGGACGGGGACGAAATTTGGCGACTGTACCTTATTAGAAATTTTAGGGTTTACAACAAATTTCGCACAAATCTTTTTGACGATCTTTTTGATGTTAGGAAAATTGGGAAAATTAGGAAAATGAGGAAGAACATAGAGATGTAGTTAGATTATCTGAGTGATAGAATTTGTTGAGCATAGTTTTCTTTTGGTTTTCAATATTTAATGACGTCGTGTTTTTTTTTAAGTAACAAGTCATTTTTATTAGAGATAAATGAAAAATGCTTTTTGTGTACCATATTTTCTGACAACAAACTTTCGGAGGAGTGAAAATAATCGTGAAGATGATAGAGAAAACGGTGATACTTGAGATAAACAGAATTATAATGATTCAGTAATTATGATAACAGTAATAATAATATTTGTAGTGGATTGTTACAACATAACAATGTTTCGCTGGAAAATCGCACCTCTGGCCGTGTTTGCGTAATCTCTGTAGTTTCTAAAAGTACATTTCCACGCAATAACTCGGATTTCCACGTACAATGGAGATCCGTTGTATTTTTAACAGCGTGTAACAATGTTTTATTAGCAGTGCGAATCTAGGAGAATTGTTCCCTATAGTGTGGTTTTTCTTTCAATCTATTTTCTAACGTTTCCTTTAAATCAGCGTAGCCGTTTAGAACTTTTACCAAAGTTCTACGATCCTGTTTACAACGGACAATTTTCAAAGAATCCAAATTACTCCAAATACGAATATAAAAATTTATTTCAAGTTAGAACTTCATTATCTTAAACGTGCAAAAAACACATGTTTAAATTTTCTCACCACGGGATTTATTCAACGTAATTACACCAGCAGAAAGCTTACGATAAAGTTCACAAAAAATGTACCATGTTTCAAACAACAAGTTCCAATTTAAAACTATAAGAATAACATAAAAACTCCATCTAAATATACTCAACAAACTACGGTCATAAAACCCAACAAATGTTAGTTTTAAAATCTAATCCCCTCGTGCATGGGATTTCATCGACAATATTCTTTGAAAGAAATTCACAGTGAAAAGCCGTACACTCGCTGGAGTACGTATACGTGCAATTATATTCCGCGCTTTTAAAATATAAAGTTTCGAAGCTTCGAAACAGAATTGCAATTCCCGCCAACTCGAACAAGCTGCCACGTTGCGTTTGGTTTTTGCGAGACAACACCGCTGTCGGCGGATAAATCCATGGAATTCGAGGGAGAGAAGAAAAAAATTGCACGAATTTTGAAGAAATGTATTGCAAAAACGTTAATCGATAAAATTCCATGATTTTTCGTCGATATTCCAAAACCGTTCGCACGACTCGACGTTTTCACGAATTCTACGACAAGTTAAAAGGAAGTAGAGTATAAAAGGAAGACACTGGTACCGGAGAAATTCCAGCAACGTTTCGCGTCTCCGAAGAGTTATAGCTCGGGGGACACGAAGAAACACGGCATGCATTTGCGAGTAACCGTATAATAGAGCTGCATTGTAGCGATGCCAAATAATTTCGGTGGGTCAACTTGAAATTTCCGAAATACAGAAATTGTTCTCGGATAAAGGAAGGAGGCCATGGGCAGGGTGATTTCAGTGGGTGGCGAATGAAGATGAGAAGGTGGATATCGTAACCGTAAAGAGACGAAATAGGTGAAACAGAGTTCAGCAAAATTGCACCGGGTAAAATATAATAAAAAGTCCGACGAAACTGCCGAAAAATAATTCTAGACCGTGCGCTATTTTGAAACGAAGTCCAGTTGTTGTTATTTTGATGCGCCCTCGACGATTTATTACTTTGGAGATTTCCCTCGGTACCAGCTAGAAATATTTTTATATTATTGAAATTCTCTCATACGTTCTATATTAAAAATTCCTTATACATTCTACATCTACCAATTCCTTAATTTATTCTAACCACAAAACTACTTCAATCAATCATCATCCACTAGTTCACAAAATGATCTATCACAAATAAAACAAAACTTACTTTTAATCCAAACGATAAATCTTTATACGAATTTCAACTCTACCTAAATCTTCTCTAACAAACCCTGTTTTCCGCTTAATAAAACATCTTCCTCTGTGTTTGTCCTAAAAGGATATATTTTACCCGAAACAAGTACCGTGTGCCGATAAAACTAAAGCAGTTCAAATAAAACGGGCTCTGAAACGTTCACCAATCGATAAAGGTATCCCAATTTCGGGGAAACTCGAATTTCCTCAGGACCATGCAATAATTTCTTTTTTTCGTGTAATATAATAATGTCTTTTTTTCTCGACAGCTCGGAGATAGGGTATGCGGGTTCACCACCGAGAGAGGTTCTTACACGGGGTAGAAGCATAGATTCGGTGGACAGGCCTTTTCATCCGAGCGATTGGGTCGACGTGAACCTGGAAGTGCCGAGCACGCCGAGGGCAAGCTCCGTTCTCACGAATTTAACCGTCGACACGAGCCTCTATCCGGCAACCACCCCTACGTCAAGCTGTAAGCTCGCAATTTATCGTTAGCTCGTACCTGCGAGCTGTATCCTTAACGAGAACATGCTCGTTCCAACGTGCTCGTTGATAAGGACACTGCCTCTGCTATTCTATCTCACGCGGAAAACTTGGAAATTTGTCGGCCCTTTATAAATATGGAGAGGCACGAATTTTGCAAAGAGGATCGAGGATTGTCACTTTTATGCCTGAATAAAATTCAGTACAGTTTTGACAGTAATTCGAATTTTTAAATGTGATTTATGTTGTAATCGAAAAATATTTAGTAGATTTTCGCGATTATTCTCATTTTTTTTAACGTAATTCTTGTTGTTTGTAAAATTTAGTTAAAGCTTGAGAAGTTTTGTGTGATAAGTGATTTATGTTGTAATCGAAAAATATTTAGTAGATTTTCTCGATTATTCTCATTTTTTTAACGTAATTTTTGTTATATGTGAAATTTAGTTAAAGCTTGAGAAGTTTTGTGTGATAAGTGATTTATGTTGTAATCGAAAAATATTTAGTAGATTTTCTCGATTATTCTCATTTTTTTAACGTAATTTTTGTTACATGTGAAATTTAGTTAAAGCTTGAGAAGTTTTGTGTGATAAGTGATTTATGTTGTAATCGAAAAATATTTAGTAGATTTTCTCGATTATTCCAATTTTGTTTAACGTAATGTTTCGTGCAAGTCAAATTCAGTTGAAGTTTGAGAAGCCTGAAAGGTTCATGTGTGACTTTAGTTTTTATATTCCTGAAAGGATTAAATTGTGATTGGGAAAACTTGACTTTCATGACGTATTATTTATGATAGACTTTCTTATTATTTGTTTCAATGGAAGAAATTCATCGTGGAATCGCGTTTTGACAATTTTTGGGTAATCACAGTTTGATGGACTTACGAGTGTTGCTAGGAAGAGAAAACCAGAGTGAACAAATTAGAGCTATTTTTTGGATATGTTTAACCCTTTACACTCGAAGTTTTTTTATCATTCATATTACCAGCAACTCGGAGCAATTTCAGTGGAAGGATCATGTTCACATAATAGTAAATGATTTGCGCATTAAAAGAAAAGTCATTGTTGTATGTTATTGATTTTTAATTGATTATTGATACAAATGTTATAATGTATAACAAAAAAAATTATAATTTGTAAAATATGTTATGTACCGGAAATTATTTGCATTGTCTCCATAGCGGATCCCTCGAGTTTGAAGATAAATTTTAAATGGCTCCGCTTCGGAGCCCTCGAGAGCAAAGGGTTAATAAATATTTGTGCAAAGTTTGTCAAAATCGGAGTGTATCAGTTCTTGAACTTCTCTTGTAAGTCAATTTACGTGTTTAAATGAAAATACGCGCGATGCACATCGATGGAGGAGACGCTGTTGTTTTTATCGTTTTTAATTAATTATATTTGCATGTATATTGCGCATTACCTTGTAACCGTGTTGAAAATTAATCGATAAGAGGAGACATAGTGTAAAGTACGCTAAAGATGGAACAGCGAAGAACAAAGGAACTCACAATCAGTTTGCGAGATCGTCCCGTTAGATTGTTCGTGTCGTTTAAAGAATAATTCACATTGTTACGAAGGTCTATGCGAAGTTGAATTTCGATCAAAGTATAAACCCTAGTCTATTAACCTCTTATCGTACGATATCGTGCGACACATGACGGAGAAATCGGAAGAAAAGCATTTAAAATTTCAAAAACTGACAAATTGAAGAATTTAATGCGATATAACAGCAGTAAACCATTTTTATCACCTTTCATTTTTAAATTACACTCTAAGCAGAAATTACATTTTCATTTTACCAATTCAATGCTACAGCACTCTCAAAGGAACTAGATTCACACTACTACAATGGCAGAATACATTCTCAATTTCCCAACAATGCTTTAACACAGAGACCATAAATATTCTTTATCTATTCGTTGGAGGATCGCAGTTACAAAATGCGACAAGAAATTTTACGTTCAAACATAAACTAAAGTAAAGATAATTTCAATGTTCAACCTGTATTATTCCTTATAATATACAGTAAGTAAAAAAAGTTTGAAATGAAAATGGAAGCAGTTGAATCAATGACTAATGATATTTCAATTTTTGTGACACTGTTTCTGTGTAATAATTAATAACTTATACATGTTACGAGGCCCACAGCTTGTCGACCTCGCGAAGGGGTTGAAGAGTGCTCCTCTCACTAGCCATTTATCAAACTGGTATCGTTCGACAACCTCAAGAAGTCTCCTGAGCGGCGGAGCTTCTCGCTAAATACCGCCTATTCGCACCTTTTTTTTTATTTAACACTTTGAACGCCACCGGTTTTTCGCAAGATTCATCATTTCTACTGAAGTGGAACTTTTTCTATTAAATTCGTATGTTTGCAAAGCAGAAACTTTAAAGATACCGATAGATAGATATTCGGCAGACCTTTATCTTTTTAATGTCGATATTTAAAGATTTAATATATCCGAGAATTCATAAATATTACAATTTCCAAGTTACACGGAAATTTAATGAATTAAATAGCGCCGGTCACCGGTGACCTCCATGGCAGTCAAAGTGTTAATCCACCCTGCTCAGCCTCCTGAAGGAGGACACTTGACAAAGTCGTAACATTGAAATATCTTTATGAAGCCTGGCGAATCAGATCCTGCCGAAACAGGCCTACCTCCGAGGAGACTTCTTGAGGTTGTCGCGTTATACTTTCTGTACCGAGCATGGACTCTGTATAAACGTAGTACCACTTTGCATACAAGTTTCCTATACGTTTAGGCTCGAATTTGAAGGATGTCACTCCTGTACCTCCGCCAAGGCGAAGAAAAAGAAACAAGGGCAGGCCCTTGCCGCCTAAACCGGACGAGATTCCGGAGAACTCGAGCAGCAATTTCAAGCATACCGATACGAACGAGGAACCGTTATACTCGTCGGTGAAACCACCAAAGAGCAACGAAGACGAGCATCAGGACACGGAGAACGAGGTCGAAGGGAAGGATAAGCTCTCCACTTGCCCGGAGGATTCGAGGCACGAGATAAAAAGGACCAAAGGAGTCTACGAGCACAAAGCAAGTATTATCTTATCGAGAATATTTTGGTCAGTTTATGAGAAGAGAACACTCGTTTCGCTGTTTTTTGCGTCGGTCTTCTCGAGAGAATGAGAACGACGATGGTTCGCTTTGAACGCGGATAATAATCCGTGAAAATAAATTCGCCACGTTTGTTGTTGATACGTGAATTTTGAAGGAAGTATTTCGCGTTATATTAACACTTTACCGACCGGTATTTTTTAACATCCTACCCACTTCTGATCGGTCACTTGCATGCAATTAGTTTCCTGATATTGATGTCTCTTCCAAAATTGCAAAGTTTCTTCACTGAGTCCTTGGCACAGTTAACCGCAACGAAAAATAATAATTTATTAATTGCCGTAGCGACCAATTAATGAGTTCAAAGTCCAAAAGTGTTGGGCCCGAAAAGCCGATTAATCGGCTACCGGTCGGTAAAGTGTTAAGCAACGTTGATTTTTTTAGAATCAAGGCCTCTGCGTATTATAAAGTTCCTTTTTACTGTCACTCAGGTGCTTTCGTTCAACGTAGAAGTAGACTCTTTGTTATTTTGAGGAATATTGGAAAGAAGAGGAAGAGGAGTCCAATAATAACTGATAGAAAATAAATGAACAATGGAAACATTCATATTTTGCAAATCTAGTACTCGTTATAACGTTATTTCTATGTAATGAGAAACTAAACCGACCAATCTAATGTTGTCTTTTTAGTATCCTAACAAGCACCGTCATTTTTGCGACAGGTTAACGGCACCGGAAGAATAATATCAAGCGACGTGGTTTCCGGTAGAAGAACGTCCACACAGGATGAGAAGAAAACCTGTAAGACTTCAGAGACGAGCCAGCAACAGAAGAAAATTCACGAGGACGACGAATACGATAGATTCGTGAAGAACCAGTCGGTCAAGGACTCTTCGACGCCAAATCGTCAAGAGAGAAGGGTAAATCCGAAGGAAGTCGTGAACCAGCAGATCAAGGAACCTTCAGGGGATGCCGAGAAGATCGCAAGGACGAAGAACTACAGCACGGTTAGCCTACCAAATTACGACGAGTTGGATCTGTCCAGGCACATCGTGAAAAGGACGAAGGACGAGAATGGAGACGAGCAGAAAACGAAATCCAGGAGACCCGTCAGAAGCAGCACCGTATCGCTTCCGGCGGAATCTCTTCTCTCACCCTTTTCAGAGGTTTCACAATTTTCTTTTCTCGAATTTCTAACACGGCCCGATGCCCTTCGATTTCGTGGGATATTTATACGAACGATTTTATCGTAACTTAGCAGTAGATTATTGCCAAGAAGTTATTCGGTTTTCTTCAGTACCGTAATATTATATTCTTATCAAAGAAATCTATTTTAACACTAGAACTACCAAACCAGTCAACATGACTGGTACACAATTTTTTCAAAAAATTCTCCAAGTTTACATAAGAGTAATAGGATAAATATTCTACGTCTATATCAATAAACATAAATTAGCCAATCGATCAAATTTTCCGCCGCTTTATTCCTCCTTTTTCAAAGTACTTATTTCATTTATTAAAATATGATAGATTTGAGGCCGGTAGTTCTAGTGTTAAAGGAATAAAAGACCTTTGAAGTTGTTGAAAGTAAGAAATTAAAAATTTACTTGTCCAAAATTTAATTGATGTGTTTTGTAGTAATTAATAGTTTAGGAAGACAATACATTTTTACTGTTTTATAGAAAACGAGTGTGCGCTTCGAGGATTACGTTCCTAGGCGCCATATCCCCGAAAATCTATCGCCGTATCAGGTCCTGGAGAAATTGGAATGTCCGGAAAATGGCGTAGTCAATGGGGGTTTTATGAAGTACGATTCGAGAAAGTCGGAGGAGTGGAACCTCCATGAAGACGAGGATTGCGAGATGCATCTGGAACGGCGGCTTTCTTTCGAGGTAAGAATCGATGTGCATCGTACGATGCGATAAGGGATACATTTTTGCTGGTATTTTTCTCATGTCAACATTAATCTGCATGGCATGGAAAGCAAATAACGATATGCAGATCCTTTACGGAGGATTTTTAATAGAGGATGAATGTTCTGAGATTCATTTTAAGACTGAAATCATTTGACGTAATTTGTTAAATCTCAAGATTTTTTAACAGATCTATCTTTCTTTTGTAAATCTAGGATGATTCATTCATTTCAAGGTCTTCAATTTCTCTTCATTAAATTGAGATTGAAAATTTGATAAATTGTAGCTTCAAAGACGTTTTAATTTCTTTGATAAATAATACGTAGAGTTTATCAAAATATGAGTGACGTGATAACAATCGTAAGAGTTGAGTCGATCAAAGATTCTGGTCTTTCAGACAACTCCGGTATTGGAGATCGAGAAAAAGGAACGTTTTCACGAAGACGAGGATGTTGTCGATTTTTCGCCCTGTACCGAAATCGAAAAGTACGAGAAAAGACTTTCGACCGAATGTGAGATCTCCGAGGACAATACAAGACTGTCGCCGATTTTTCTGACGAAACCTGAAGCTTTCGGGAAATCGCCGTCGACGATGCTTGACGAAAAAGACAGTTTTCCAGTGGACGGAAACAGGTGAAAGCAGAAACATTTTTCCCAAGTTTTAAAATACATGTGTCCACGTTTCTCGTTGTGAAAAAAAGATTAATATTTTTTTTGGTCAGAACAACATACATATTTTTTTCTAACTTTGAACGTTTTGACAATTGTGACAATTGTCTACAATTTCTCCAGATTTAGAAATATCTCACTTTTTATTTTGTGGCTTTGGTCTAATAATACAATTATTAACTCGGTTACACCGAATAATTCTACTATAGATTGCTACAGTATAAATCAATTAATTCTTTCAAGTTGCAGGCTTAGATTATTTTTTTAATCACCGGCAGAAATATTAACGCCAGCTACGAATTAAATTTGACTTGAGCCGCGTGAAATTGATATAAAAGTGTTTGAAATGATGCTGATTTTAATATTAAGTTTAAATGTCTTCTTCAAAGGTCTCCCTTGCAGTATTTCGATCCACCTACATTGGCGGGAACTTGCAAAGTCTCGGCTGCGTGTGATTCGATAACAACCCCCGTTTCCAGGGAGCCCTTCTTTCTGGACGAAGCGAAACAACGTTCAGCTTTAGGTAAATAAAAGATCCAAGTATTCGAACAATTGAATCCTTGACTATTCACAAAAAGACCAAGTATAGCCTCCTTTTTTTATACCAAAATATCTAATTTCGATTTTAATCACATTTTTCACACACCCTTCGAATTATTCTTTATCACTGCTTCTGAATACATTTCAATCAAATTGATCTCTAGAATTGTACTTATTTTCAAGAAATAAAACAAAACGTACGAATTTAGTTTCGAGAAAAGCACCATTCGAAATACATAAACATAAATTGCCAAATTGTAATGCACAACCGTAATACAATGCCGTTAATATCTTTGAACATCTCAAGCACCATCTCAGAGTCAATCGTTGAACAGTTACCAATTCGAACAAACACTCGCATAAAGTGGAAACCTCTCCGAACTTACTATCAACGATCGATCACGGAGTAAAATCATTAAGCCAAGACGAGTGAAATTAGTCTCTCGATTTACGAGAAACTAGGTCGACGACCTAACACCCCCAGAATACATCCTCACTCTCTCACAATCAGTGGATACGACCGTGCTGCATAAGTAGATATCCCTCTTCTAAAACCGGAGTAATCGTCCCCGACTAGAAAGGAGCCCAACTATTCGCGTACGTGACTAGTTAAACCGCGGACGTTCCATTTGGCAGATACGATCGGAGGGTCCTGCAGGAACGCCTGCAACGCCGTTGAAGCCGATCGATCGGGACAATCGAGGACGATCTTCGGCCGGAGCCTGTCGAACGAGAGCGAACCCTACGAAGAGACCTACGAGTCGAAGGAACTGCGTGGCCATCGAGGGGTTACGAGTGAACTCATCAGGACGATATCCGAGGAGTCCTTACCGAGAGAGATGCTAGAGGAACATACAGCAACCGATGACTTCTTCGACGAGAAACGAGCCAAGGATGTCAGCAATAAGATGAAGAAGGACCTTGTCGATCTAAAAGCAAAGACACCACCACCAAGTCCGGAGCCGAGGATCAGAGCGGAGATTCTCGACAACGATCACTCCTCGTTGCTAAAGGTTCTCAAAGAGGAAGCTGCCGAGGAGAGCAATTTGAGCTCCATGACTCCAAGTTTGACCGAACTGGAGGCTGCACTCTCGGACATGCTGGAGAAAGAGGAACAACATGAAGATTCAGCAAAGGAGTTGATCAAAACGACAGACTCGGAGAGATGTACCTCAGGGTGTATCGAGAAGCTGATCGAGCCAGAGATCGTTCCTGTGGAGAAGATTCCGTGTAGTTTTAACGATGATGCCACCATTGAGGCTACTGCTTCCAAGATGGAGACAGAGGGAACTACGAAGGATCGGTTTCTTGGAGATGATCTTAAGGAGAAGACGGATGGGAAGTCTCTTTCCCTAGGACAGATTCTTGAGGAAAGGAAATCACCGGGGAAAGTGAGAAAAGTGTCGTTCTGTGCCTGGGAGGAGTTGAACATGGCGGAAGTCGATCTCAAGGACGATCAGGAATTCTCTGATCGAGATAAGACGGTTGATTTTAATAAAGACGATGGGGAACGTCGAAATTCGACGGACCTCGAAGGAATTCCGTTGATCACGAAGGATGATCGTCTCAGCTTCGACGTTTCACCGGAGAAACCGAGCAGGTTGCTACGAAATCTCGAGGATCCGGAGGAACTATTCGCGGAGAACGTGCCGACTCCTCCACGAAGGAGGAACAAAGGGAGTCTTAGTGTTGGGAGGAAGGAAATTGAAATCGCGCAAAATGGCTCGGCGATCGGTGATCCTTATCCAAACGACAGACTCATCTGAGGTATTTTACGATTCCTCTTGGTCGTGATTCTTTAACGAGTACTTTTCGGTGGACCTTGAGAGACGCGAATAAAGTTCCTCGAGCGTTTCAGATTTGATTCTCGTGAGATA
This sequence comes from Cerceris rybyensis, assembly GCA_910591515.1. Lineage (NCBI taxonomy): Eukaryota > Metazoa > Arthropoda > Insecta > Hymenoptera > Crabronidae > Cerceris > Cerceris rybyensis. The sequence goes on from OU342790.1 coordinate 18,453,174, forward strand.
GAAGACCGTCGGAGATGGGAATGTTCAATTTCGTGGAAAATTATTGTCGCGGTTGGCCGTACGGTTTGTGGAGAACGTGTTTATGGTATAATGGTGGAAAAAGATGCGAATGTATGGAGAAGTGTAAAGGGAGAAGAAGAAGGTACATATTTCTTTGTATGAGAAAATTAACACTGTATTCTGTGTATTTGTCGACCGTTGTGGGCTAAGTTTTTATCAGATTGCGTTGAATGTTGGAATTAACGTCATCTCTAATGGTCACGATTATGAGTATTGTTAGCACAATTGAGAATAGTGTTAGCGAGAATGCAAATAGAACTTATAGACACTGGTTGTTACAATCGGTGGATGCGAGATAAAGAACAAATTTGCGAGCAATTATTGGAAATAAAAAAAGTATCGTAAGAATAACTAATAAAATATTTGTTAAGAATCGTTGTTGTACTTAATTAGAAACAGTGATAGTGATCTGATATTTTTTTTTTGTGAGGATTCGAAAATGGCATTTGAATTTTAGTTTGCTCGTTTGACAGTCCTTCCTGTACGACCATCAAATTTCTTGAAGAAGTAGTACGACAAAGTATTCCCAAAGATTTCCTTCTCGAGCGAAGTCTCCTTTTGGTTCCAACTTTTTAACGAACTTATCTATTTCTTGGAGAAACGACGAACAATTTCGATGCATCGCGACAACCGAAAATCGCGAAACTTTGACTCACGAAACTTTCACATTTCTCGTATTCTCACGGACACCACAATTGTCGTCCATTACGACCGGAATGTATTTTTTTTTAGTCTTTGGAATTTACCTCAATACTCAATTATATTTCATTTTATTTTTCAACTTAATACATCTCACGTTGAACATTTTTAAAACAGAAATTTTAATGAATATATTATTTTTCCGTGGAAATAAAATGAAGGAAATTTTAATCAAAAAAATACATCAATTTTACGTGTCATCTCAATACTCAATTATATTTCATTTTATTGTTTAATTTAATACATCTCAAGTTGAACATTTTTAAAAAAAAATTTTAATGAATACTTTTCCGTGGAAATAAAATGAAGGAAATTTTAATCTAAGAAATACATAAATTTTACTTGTCACCATAATACTCAGTTATATTTCATTCTATTTTTCAATTTAATACGTCTCAAATTGAGCATTTTTAAAATAGATATTTTAATGAGTATAATACTTTGCCGTGGAAATAAAATTTTAATCATAGAAATACATAAATTTTACGTGTCACCACAGCTTTTTAATAGCACTCTGAACAATTGCATTAGGATATATATCGTGATAGCTTCGCGATAACAGTAAGTATTAGCGAATCATCGAAATGACACGAATGTTTGCGGTGTTGGAGTAATAGCTTGAAATAGTATTATTACGAGTGGCTGCGGTGCTGGAATAATTTGCAGTTTCGAACGACGAGCGATGGCTTTTCAAATACGTATAGACACGATATTCGACTTGATTAGCCGTATATTTCGTATTTCACCCGCTTTGAATCACTTCGCAGGGAATTAATTCTTCGAATTCTATGTCCATAGGGAACTGAATAACGTCGGATTGTAATAATTAAAAAATTCTCTCAACAGTTACGTTCATCATTCAAAAATGGAGTAATACATCGTAATTAAAATTATTAATAATTCTGATATTTGAAACAGGTAAAAAAAAAGACTACACTAAACCCATTTTTTACCAAACCACTTGATGCCTGCAGGATAATGAATGGAATTAAAAAAATTTTAAAGCAATATCCTACGATATTCATAACATAGAGATCACTGTGACACTTCCGAGCGATTGACGGTGTTCCTATTTTTTGACACAGAAAAACCTGTAAAATAAAATTTTCCACTTCGGATGATTCGGCGGAAATGGTTACAAAAATCGACGAACAAAATTTGAAAGTTCCGATTAAGCGTTCAAAGCAACTCGCTGGAGCAATTTCGAGAATGGTTACAATTTTTTTTCTCGCAATAGCAGAAGAAAGGAATAGCATACTTTTTGCAGCTTTATCGTGGAAAATGTGTTCGAGGTAAACGTACAGGGTGTTCCATAAAACGTGGGGAAAATAAAAAAGTTTTTGGGATTAATTTAGGTTGTGAGAACAGTGCGAAGAAGCAGTTCCGAGCTGGCCAGGTTTTGCATAGTCTGTAATTTTTATTGATACTTGGATAAATCTCAAAGTAATTTGACATTTTCTATTGATAAATTAAAGTGAATTGTTGAATAATTTGTATGCGAAGGTGCTATGGTTATTTTACTTTTTTGTTTTTTAGATTTTTAACCCCATAGCTCACAATAACATGTGGCACTTGTGATGCAGCAGATGGAATAGGAAATTTTGATGTTCTCCATAAACTATTAAGTTGAAAATATCAATCCGTCATGACACGATCAAATTATTTCGCTACAATTAATATTTCTTTAAATTGTACGATATATCAGAAACCACTGATAAATTACTATTTATTCAATTTAATTTTGAAGTATAGCGCATGGAATCATAAAATAAATCATAGGTCAGAGGGTTGAGTAATAGAAAATTGCTGAATAGTGAGTTCACAATTCGCAGCTCTTTAAATAAAACTTCTTAATTCTTTTTAGAATACCAATTATAGAAACCGAATCACATAATTATTTCTTTTGTGTAGCCTTATAATTTTCAATTCATCAAGTCCTAAACCATCAATACCACCGTACAAATATCTTCCGTTTCTTTCCAAATGATATTAACATAAGAATTCATATTTTCTCAGCGACAGAGATTCTATTTATGTTGAATTCATTATTTATCATATTTCTCATCATTCCAATGCAAAATTCATCCCCAAAGAAACATCAACGTTTTACGGACCACCCTGTACGTAGTCTCGACTCGTCGACTGTCGATTCTTCGAGGTCAGTCTTTGGAATTCAGGAAGCAGCCTGTACGAAGAAAAAGCAGAACGTGATTGGACGTGGAAAGAGACGAAGTTGCTCGCCACGGAGAAGCTTCGCCTGAAGCTTCGAGCAGGATTAATCTCGTTGTCGCTCGAGGAAACTAAGTACTCGTGACACAACGTACGTAAAACTCGCGCCAGCACAGCGAAAAATTAAAAGAGAGTGGACTAATTATCGTCGCGCAGTCGGAGTGCAATGCAAAGCTGCATGTTAACGTAGGTGTTCAGACGAATGACATAAAGAGAAATTGTATTATAAAAATTCTCCTTCCTCCTGAATCCTTAAGCCTTCTATTATTTTTGTTGAAAGATGTTCGTAGTTTAATTAATTAGAAATTGATGATTGAGAACGTACAGCTTGCATCATCGTGGTCAATAAATAAAAGAGAGTTGGCTAATTATCGTCGTGCAGTAGCAGTGTAATGCAAAGCTGCATGTTAACGTAGGTGTTCAGATGAATGACATAAAGAGAAATTGTATTATATAAATTCTCCTTCCTCCTGAATCCTTAAGCCTTCCATTATTTTTGTTGAAAGTTGTTCGTAGTTTAATTAATTAGAAATTGATTATTGAGAACGTACAGCTTGCATCATCGCGGTGAAGAATTAAAAGAGAGTTGGCTAATTATCATCGTGCAGTAGGAGTGTAATGCAAAGCTGCATGTTAACGTAGGTGTTCAGACGAATGACATAAAGAGAAATTGTACTATATAAATTCTCCTTCGTCCTGAATCCTTTTGATGATTGAGAACGTACAGCTTGCATCATCGTGGTGAAGAATTAAAAGACAGTTGGCTAATTATCTTCGTACAGTAGGAGTGTGATGCAAAGCTGCATGTCAACGTTGGTGCTCAGACGAATGAGATAAAGAGAAATCGTATTATATAAATTCTCTTTCTTTCTGAATTCTTAAGCTCTGTATTCTTTTTCTTAACGGATGTTGGATTTTTATTAATTAGAAATTGATACAATGTGAGATAGTGTATTAATGTTGGTGTTAAGAAGAATGGAATATGGAAAAACAAATTCTGCTTTCCTTTGAATCCTTCTTTTCATTACTGCGAGTAATTGAGAAACTTGTGCTTTGATTTTTTAAATAATTGGTGGATTTTAATTAAGCAGAAATCGGTGATTGAAAATGTAAAATTCTGGGAATTTCGAGCGAGAAGACTCAGATAAAAAATAGGCATCAATTGCAACGACGACGGAGAGTAACCACCAGTCAGGAGTGATTAAAACACCGATATTGTAAACTCCATCGTGATGGTGAACTATCAATCCTACCTTCGCGCGATCAATCTTTCCATCCTCGTTCGCGGAATAATTGCTAGTATAACGTAATAATAAAAGTTACGCAACTTTATTTTCACGATCCCGATCGTCTTAATTACATTAATTAAGACAAATCTGTACTTACCTTCAACCCATACATACTCGCACCTTTTATAATTATTTCTGACAAAGTCTTATAATCCCTTAATTATTTAAAATACATCTTCCATCAAACTCTAATATACTCCCTCCTCATCAAAATTTCAACCGCTATAAACAACGAAAAAAACTCACTATTTTCTTTAATTCCCTTCATCATTCATTCTTTCCCAGAACGATCTCGATTTTTCTCGCATTCGTCCGCGATGAAATTTCTCAGAAGTTCCATTCCTAACAAACGTTCTGGAGGAACGTTATACTTGTCAAAATTTCCCCCAATTTCCCGTCATTATTTCTCCGTCGTTCTCTTCCCGAGGCACGTCATTTAAAGCGGTTCACTTGCGCGGCAACGGCGGACAGGTTTCGGCTTACCCATTACTTTTTTAATTATCTACCCTGCCGCTGGGAACCCTTCTATCGTTATGCGCTTAACGGACCGTCCTTAATCGCTTTAAGGGCCGTCCTTGCACCGCGCTCAAGACCACGGAGAACGATCTGGATTCTGGATTCTAGATCCACAGGAATATAGCCATCGTTCTACGGGAGCTTCGAGTTAGTCGGTCTAATTATTTCGTGTTTCATCAGCCAGACCTCCTCTACGCGCGATCGAACGCCGAAAACTTTCGGGATTACGACCACCGTGTCCCAAGTTCCTCGAGATCGCTGCATTCCAAAATAGTCTCGATGACTTTTCGGCTATCGTTCTACTTTTGAGCTTGCCTTTCGAGCGGAAAGGAAGGCAGGCTGGGGAGACGTGGAGAACTCAATTAATGGGACTGTAAAAATTAAGCTGGGAAACTTTGGTTAGCACTGTGATGGAGATAAAAGATAGGATTATCAAATAAAGTGGCTGATTAGGTGGAATGCAGAGGGAGTTACAAGCGTTTAGAATTATAATTGTAATTCGTGTCTCATTTGAAGAACAGTTTTCAGCGTATTAGCAGAGAATTTTGTGGAAACTTTGTAAATTAGTTATATATTAGTCTTATTAAAACTTGAAGTGGCAGATCCGTTTTATTTAGTGTGGGCAATAACGCTGCATTAATTGCTGAAATAAGAATCCAGCTTTAATTTTGGATATAGTAAGTATATGACTTAACGCAATATTGAATAGCATAGAATTAATTTTATTTTATTGTGGCCCAGCGATATTTTCAATTTAATAATTTTTGGAATACTTAAAAATTGACTATTTTATCTATCGCGTCGCGAATGTCACTCGTTATTGTACGGCAAAAAGTTAACTATATTACATTGCGCGCAAAAGTATATCAAAGTCTTTATAATAATTGTCTGAAATATCTGGGAAATAGACACTGTGTTCGTCAAGAATTTATTTAATATCATGAGTAAAAATAAATATTTTTTAGCGGAAGAACAACGTCGTCACATCATCGGCGGAAAGTCTGCTTTGACATAGTCGAAAAACTTTTAAAATCTGCCAGCAGCAACTTCAAAATTCTTTGAAATTAACACGAAGGGATTATAGGCAGTGCTCTGCTGGTGACACCCCTATTAGTCCAGCAAAAGGTAGCCGTAAGAAGAAAATCAACCTGTCTTCCTTTCCTTCTTTCTTCATCTCAGCGAGCTTTCCCTCTTTCCTCTTTCCTTCGAGACTGAGAGTGTAAAGTAGGATTTTGCCTCGCGGTTGGCTCAATTGCTTCGTGCTTCTCGTATTTCGTTAAATCTTATTACCGCCCTACTTCGGCAGCTTTCTCGTGAATTATTTCAAACGACTCGATTATAAACCGGAAACTTTGTCCTGTGAATCGATCGTTTCGTAATACAATGCTCAGAGACGTTTTCCCATGTATTCGATTAAAATCTAATCGCTATTTGTTTGAAATATTTATTAAATTCTGTGGACAATTTGATACATCATCAAGAGATGAACTTTTGAAATTGTATTTTTAGAGGGCAGAGATTATTTTTAAGAAGGTATAACTTATGGCTCTTTTTCTCTGCTCGGTTTCTGCATTTCTGCTCGAAGACTTATGATTCTTACGAAACTCGCTTTCCAGCGAACTTTGTACTGAGTGAAAATATTCCCCGCAGATCTCAGTGTATATATATATAAAATGAGTCTAAAAAAATGCTGATTTGAACTCGCCAATTCGGAACTTTATCCTCTCTCCCAATGGTACTATTTCTATGCTTTATTGTACATATTTCTTTCTTTTCTTTACGATGAATATTTTACTCTACAATAAAGTTAGTATTCAAAAACCTTCCACAATACAATCACAATGATAATATTGCATTAAGAATATGCTCTACATTTCAGATATACAAGATATCCTCTGATTAACCGCGTATCGTCCAAAAACAAGTGACTTCTGACGCGATAAGTGGAATAGGAAATTTTTTAAATTAAAAATATCAGTGTCCAACGATAGGATGAAATTATTTCTATGCTGTTAATATTGCGTTAAGTTATATTAGAAATCAGTAACAGATTGTCATTTCAGCAATTTACATCTTGGCTTACAATGACATTTGGTACACTTGACGAGGTAAATGGAAAAGAAAATTGTTAACTTTTCCAAAAATTATTAAATTGAAAATACTAGTAGGTCAGGAGACGTTGAAATTAGTTGTATGCTATTACCCCTTTGGCTGCTTATCCCGCGATTTCCGCGGGCATGTGTTTCTCTTCCTATATTGAGGAGCGCATCCCGTTTTTTCCCCGTTTAACCACTGAAATAAATTATATACAGTATATACAATTTTATACATTTTACTTTTTTATATTACACAATAAATAGAAATTAACTGTAATTCAATTGAAATTTATTAAAAAAATTTTTTTTGGGTGATAACTTCTTAAAATTGGTTTTTCTGACAACTTAGTTTCTCATGGTGAAAATCTATATAAAAAATCTTCTCTATAAAGAAAAAATGCATTTTTCAATTATCCAATATATATAGATTTAAAATATGCAAAAAAAATACACAATTTTTGAAGTGATTTCTGTCCACAGATTGAGCAGTCAGAGGATTAATATTGTGTTAACTTATACATCGGAAATCAGTGATCGATTATTATTCCAACAATTAATTCTGAGTTATAGCATGTTCGGTCACAAAAGAAATCGTAAGGTAAGGGGTTAATTCTAAGTTGCTTTGCACTCAGACATGAAAGATTTGGTACAACAAGGGGTTAATTCCCATCTATCAATTAATTCTTCGTTTCCTTACCATCGAAGAATCTTCCTAAGCTTCACAGTTTGTACATTTTCTCCGCAGAAGCTAGATACAGCAAATTTCCAGCTAAACGTAAAAACGACCATTGTATTCACACATTGTCCATCGAAGAACCGGAGAAACCGATCGTAAACTTTCTTGCTCTCAGGATTAAAGCAAGTACACAAGCGTCGTGATACGCGTAAGAGTCAATTGTCGCGATAAGGACGAGACAATGCGGCACTTTGTCGAGAGGATTTAGCTTAATCTTCTACGAGGTAAGTCAGTCTTAAGGCGCGTCCTCGCTCGTAGGCGTCCGACCGACACGAGAAGGAAAACCCAGTATCTTCTTCTCTCCCTCTGCAATTTTCCCCGTCTCGATAGCTTTTCACCCGATGGCTTGAATTTCCTGTATCAGTTATTCTCTCTCCAGCCTGGAATCTCATAGCCGTGAGAACGTAACGCGAGAAAACGATGGTGGAGCTTTAACGTAAAAAGTATCACGGTGATGTCACGACCCTTGGCAAAAGTTGGATGCGGAATTCCGAGTGAACGTGTGTTTACCATATCCCTGATATGAAAATCGAGGCGCTTTTGTCTCTCGTATTGCGACCTTACTTTAACGAAAAATCGCTTCGAAAATAACGGAATTCCGAAATTGCTGAGCTTCCGATTTGACGAGAGACAGGCAGCTATTTATTGGAGCGGAGTGCTTTTACGATGGAATTCCGGATTAGTATGGTGCAAAGGGAAATTGAACGTTGTAAGGGAATATACCAAGATACGGAAATGTCGATTATAGACGTTTCTCATTGAACGTACAAAGTGAGCTTTTGAATATAAATTAAAGGTATTTTAGAGAAATATTTAGCGGTGTGTTTTAGATTTATGGCGAAATTCATTCTTACAGTTCGTTCATTCTGGAAATATGATTTATTGCAGTTATACGCAATGAGATTGATGAACAAGATCCGGGTAGTCTAAATTTTGCACCGAGCCATGGGATCAGGTCTTGAAATAGCTAGTTTGCATACAAAAAACTCGAGTCTGATGTAGGTTTACTTAACTCTGGTGCAAATGATCAGATTTAGACCAAAGACACCTAACTTGGCCATAGACTGCCTGAATAAGGATTAAGACACCTAGCTTTGGTACAATCTACCTGAATCAGATTACAGCACACCTAATCTTCGCATACAGAATCGGAATCGAGTCTAACGGCACCTAACTTCACTACGAACGATCCACACGAAACCTCCGACACCTAATTTAACCACAGTCTATCCGAATCAAATTAGCTCCCCAAAAATTCTAACAATTTCCAATTATTTAACAGGTTAAATGCCACGCGTATTTCACCCATTTCTCCCGAGGCAAGACTATTTCTACTAAAATTGTATTATCAGAGAGCGAAATTGTTAAAGATAAAAATGGTTATGTATTAAACAATACTTTACTTTTTTAACAGCAACACTTAGATATTGAATATAGTAACAAATTCGTGAATATCGTTATTTGAAAGTCGTAAGAAATTTCATTGAATCGAATAGCATCGATCAATGATGTTTCCTGTGACATTCAACATGCTAATTTTTAAAATAAATGTGATTCAAGGCTTTACATCAAAAATTCTCTTTATTAACACTAAACCTACCAAGCCGGTCAAAATGACCGGTTCTCAATTATTTCAAAAAACTACCTAAATTGATATGCGAGCGGTTAAGTAAAAATTGTACTTCTACCATATAAAGCCTAAATTAATTAATTTACTAATCCCTTCATTTCTTGATTTATCTTTTTCCAAAGTATTTGTTCAATAAATCTAAATTTTCTTAGATATAACGTCGGTAGTTTTAGTGTTAACAGCGACACTGAAAGATCCCGTTACAATTATTCCTTGGACCATTCGTTAGCTAACGACAGTATCTTGCATATTAGCTAAGAACACACTCAAGACCATGATTCCGGTGTCTACCAACAGAATTAACTCTTCTCTCGGAAGGTGAATTAAGATCTAACAACGAACTCAAGATTAAGGACGTTAAGTCAGCAAACCAAGGACGTCGTCTTCGCTGCTGCACAAGAAACTGCAAGCTCCATCCACCCTCGTATTTTGCATTTCATTTTCTCTTTCTCATTACTTGTCCCCAGCATCGCGACGTTCGCTCGATACCATCCTGAATCCGATTTCTCTTTACCCCCCCTTTCTCCGTTTGCATCACATCCAATCGTGTACGAGACTATCGTGTATATAAAGAGAGGGTTAAGCAAGTAGCACGAGTCGGCATTAAGCAGGCAAATTTATGGAGTCGAAGAACTATTTAGATAGGCGGATAGAGAAGCCGAGCGATTTCGGTTTTTGCCAAACCCTTCGGTTACCAGTGCACAGTGTGCAACTATAAATGGAGGGTTCTCGCCAAGATTCACGTGCAAACAGTACTCTCACGTACATGCAAACTTCCGAGGATCGTCCGCGAAAGTATTTCCACGAAACGGTTGATATCGGTTGCAACGCGGGGTAGTTTCGGCCGGCGGTATTCCAGCTTAATTAGTTTTTCGTCGACGGATAATCCGTGCCGGGCGATTTGTCAGCCGACCGAAGTTTACGCCGGTGGAATTAAGGAGCGGCCTTCCCAACTCGAAGGGAGGGCTTTAGGCCGGCGAGATTAAGGCGATATTTAAACGAGGAGAGGTAGTCACGAGGTCGTTTCCGGTCCTCACTCACGAAAGCCCATCGTCGAGTTATTTTATCGTGGATGCACGAATTCGACCTGCAGGCCGGCCAAGAAACTGCCACGAGAGCTTACACGTTTTCCTAATGCGCCCGGAAAGTTTTGTTAGCTAACGTTTCTCTCTTACCCTTCGACGATTCATTCGGGTTGGAAATAGCGCGATGTTGTGCACCGTTGGAACGATTACTTTTCGTACGAAAATGTTACGCGAATCGGTCGACCATTGCTAGGTAACGATGAAATATTGGTAATTAGATATACGATGGAGAGTTTTAGGAAGTTCGAAGCCTGCAAGTCGCGTTTCATTGCGCTAACAATGAGCGGTCTTGTTATTAATCATATAATTGAAGCTGCGCCAAGTTTCGACGATGGTTTTTCGATAGCTTCCACTAATTTGCTTAGCTAATTGATCGACAGTTTTCTCAGCTGAAACGAAACTGAGTTTCGTTCGTGTTGAGTTTTATCGATTTCCAATCTATCTCCACGGATAGATTTATCGTCTTGCGAACAGTTAATTACCTACGAATGTTTCTACTCTTGTTCGATACGATTCATGAAACGTTTCGACGATATTGTAATTTAACCCCTTCCTCTACGATTTTTATTTTGATTGAGCGTGCAGTAACTCAGAATTAATTTTTAAAATAAAAATTTCCCTTAGATTTCTGATATTCCATGTGATTGCACGCAATGCTAAAAACATATGAATAATTCGATTCGTGGTTTATTGATATATTTATTTTAACAGCGTTTGAGAAACTTAAACATTTCCTATTCGATTTACCGCGTTATGAGCACCACGTGTCATTGTAGGGCAATGGGTTAAAGCTGATAGAAAAAAACCGATTTTGAAACGTGATCGAATTAGAAGGAATTCCTTAGCTTCTAGAAAATTTTTCATTTTTTAATAGGCCAGTAAAACGTGAGTCATAAAATTCCGATGACATCGGGCGATCTGCCGATATTCGCACCGATCTTGAAGACAAGGGGATGCTTTTAAATCTACTTGTATGCGCAGAAAAATTTATGCGACCCTAAGCAAAGTAGCGGAATATAATTTAACTCGGCAGTAGTTTCTACGTGACCGTACAGTAGGAAAACCCACCGAGCAGAATCTTTCTACCCAGGTTTGGAGTATTAAGCTGCTCGTAAAAGAGCTTTTACGCGATCAGACTTCTGCAATGAAACTTGGCCAGTCGGCATCGATCGAGTGGAGTCATCGGATGCTACGATTTAATCCTCTCTCTTCCCAGATCGGTTTCCGAGTTGGTGAAAACACTTCCTTCGACAGTAACATTCAGTACGAGCTACCGCGTCGACGCACACCTGCAATTCATCGTTTCGAACGTAATACCAGGGATGATTAATGATGCCTGGCGGTGATTAGCGATAAATAATATTTACTAACGTGTGACTAGCTGTTAGCAACGAGTAATGAGTGATTACTGATCGATGATCGGCGATAAGCCAACGGGACGATACGACAGTTAGGGCGTTACTAGAGAAAGTATAACATTTCCTCACGCGAAACCCTCATTACATTTTCCACGACTTCGTATTTTTAAATTCTTCATTTCTAACAAGTACAGACAAACTAACAAGTACTGCTGGTAAAGTCAAATTAATAAGAACAATATCTAATATACTTAAATCGTCAATCAATATCTTAACCAAGAAGTTAATTTTAGGAAAAATAACTACTAACGTTTATAAAATAGGATTAAAAAGAGCAATATAAAATATTGTTCAATCTTCAACCACTATCTTGGCAACCTTATTTACTTTGTAGCAATGTAAAAATAAAATCAAGAGGAGTGTATCTGGTATTCTAAAGATACACACTTTAATAAATCACAAGGTACTTCATAATAAGAGAAGTTCAGGAAAAGAAAACGAAAACTGCAAGAATATAATCAAAACACAGTGTGCAAGGGAAGAAAAAAAGCGAAACTTTATAGCAATATAAAAATAAAATCAAAAGTATTTAGGAATCCAAAGATACCCTCTTTTACAAATCACAAAGTACTTACTTCATGATAAAAGAAGCTTGAAAAAGAAAACGAAAAGGGCAAGAATATAATCAAAACACAGTGAGCGAGGGAAGAAAAAAGTAAAAGTCTATAGCAATATAAAAATAAAAAGAAAAGGGGTGTATCTAGTATTCTAAAGATACCCACTTTAACAAATCACGAGGTACTTCATAATAACAGAAGTTCAGGAAAAGAAAACGAAAAGGGCAAGAATATAATCAAAACACAGTGAGCAAGGGAAGAAAACAGCAAAAATCTATAGCAATATAAAAATAAAATCAAAAGGGGTGTATCTGGTATTCTAAAGATACACACTTTAACAAATAACAAGGTACTTCATGATAAAAGAAGCTTGAAAAAGGAAACGAAAAGGGCAAGAATATAATCAAAACACAGTGAGCAAGGAAAGAAAAAGGCGAAACTTTATAACAATATAAAAATCAAATCAGAAGGAGTGTATCTAGGAATCCAAAGATTCCCTCTTTAACAAATTACAAAGTACTTCATGATAAAAGAAGCTCGAAAAAGAAAACGAAAAGGGTAAGAATATAATCAAAACACAGTGAACAAGAGAAGAAAAAAGTAAAAGTCTATAGCAATATAAAAATAAAACCAAAAGGGGTGTATCTAGTATTCTAAAGATACCCGCTTTAACAAATCACAAGGTGCTTCATGATAACAGAAGTTCAGGAAAAGAAAACGAAAAGTGCAAGAATATGTTCAAAACACGGTGAACAAGGGAAGAAAGGAAGCAAAAGAACACAGGACGATAAAATAATGCAGAGAAGCTACGGTAGTCCAGCGAAACGGACTGTCGCGAACCAAAGCAGTTATGGCTCTTTTTCTTCTGTAGTATAGAAGCTGTTCCTCTCTGCTCTCGCCACAGGCTCTTTCTCTTGCGCGAATACCGCATTAAGGAACGCACTCAAACTTTTATGGTAGCTCACAGTGATTGACTTCCCGATATATTCCGACGGGGCAATTTCTCTCTGACATTCCAGCTCGATTGCGGGGGCATCTTTAATTGGCAATTGCGGCCGCGGATGGAGAAAATCCGCGGTGCACTGCGATATAACGAGTACCGATAAAACCTCTTCTAGGTATTAACTTTGTTAGTTATTAAATTGTATTCGTTACGCAATTGGAGCGAGTAATTTCATATTGAATTGCACGTGAAAAGAAGAGCACGATTCGATTTTGCGGAGTAAAGTTTCGTCGACGAATATAGACGATATTGATGCGAAATTCTGTCTTTCTCGTTGGACTGATATGCCATGATGATGTTATCAAGAATCTGTTTGAATCCAAGGGCCAATTTAAAATGTTAATGCTACTTAGGAGATGCAATTGCAAGGAAAGAAACGATGTCAAAATTTAATTAATGCTAAGCTGACGGAAGAATTGAGGCAGCGTTGAAAAAGTAATTGTCAGGTATCTTATAATATTTCCAAAATAGAAGGTGGATGAATCAGATTTTTTTGTTGAATTCTGGTGCTCAGGTTGACAATTGTACACGATCGCTTTGGGATTTTTTTACCGTGAAAACTTGTCCTGGAATTCACAGAGTAATAGCATAACTTTGCAATTGTTTGTTTTATCCGGGTCTTGTGTTTTCTTTCTATCGTGAATTTTGATCGAACCGTGATGTTGCACGCAAATATAAAAAAAATGGTAGGAAGGTTTCAAATCACGTTCAAAGTGTACATCCCCCGTATTCGTTACGAGGAAAATTTTTTGATTCCGAGTGTCTGTTTTCCGCTTCGCTTGTGAAATGTCCATTCAATTTGTCTCTACATCGACGAATTAAATACATCCGATTTAAAATTAATTAGAACAACTTAACAGGCGCGACGCGACGAATCAATGGAAATAAACATTTTACCTTGTATACAGAGTATTCTGGGATTTATTCACGAATTTTGCAATTATAACGCTGGGAGTTATTTTCGCGCTCAATTCGCGTTCAATTCGCGAGGTAGAAAGCCGGCAAGTTCGGCTCTAATGAAATATCCTCGATGTCCACGTTTTCCTCGATATATCTACGTTTCGCGAATTACCAACCGCCGTATCTCGGTCACCTTTCGTTCCAATTGCCGCCCAGTCATTAATTATACCTTGCACTTGTCAGAGTTTAGATGTCGAGCACTCGAGGGAAAAAAAGACTTTCCTTCCTCTCGGACGGAATTGCAACGCGTCGTGCAGCTTCGTTGGAATTTCGTCCAGTTTCAATTTCATCGGGTTTCAATCCTGTCCGCTTCGACGGGAATCCATAGATTTTCAGCGCGTTGCTTCTGTAAAACCTCCGCGAATTTTTCGGACTTCCGGGAAAGAGGAGACGAAGGAATTTTACTATCATTCTTGGATAAAATCGAATATCAAATTATTTCGACTCGCAACGATTGTAGCGCTATTAAAATGCAATTTTTACCTACATGTAATACGATCCATTTATTTTGAGAGATTGAAATATTGTTATTAATTTCTGTTGTATGAGAATTGTACAAATTCAATTTGAAAGACAACGTATTGTAAGAGGATTGCTACAATTTTTTTCACAGTGTCGCAAAAGGATTGATTGTAATTTTGTATTCCGTAATTTATTAAAAACACTTGCTTCAACCTAAAAGAAATTCAAAATCATCGAATTCGTGACGCAATGTAAACTCGTAGCTCCCGGTGCAGCTGGTGGAAATAAAGTTCGACAAATATAACGAATTCCGCGCGTAAATTCGCGAGAACGTGTCGAGGATTTTAAGGGATCCGCTTAATAATTCACATTGTCCGACATAATTACTCGAGGTGTGCCAGGTAACGTTTCTTTGGCGCGCTTTGCGTGCAAATTTGCTCGGCAATTATGTCGCTTTCGTATTTCGTGCATAATGCAATCATCGTTGAAAACATTCTCGGTACGTGTTTTCAGTTATATAAATTATAACATACATATAACATATCGTCACTCTCGCTTGCAGAAACGAACGAAAACCCCATGGTTTGACGATGGAACGGCACTAAAAGCACTCGACTCACCATGACAGTATCATACAATCAAACAACCATCGCTAATAACAGGTGTAATGCACACACCCTGCAGTTACGCGATCCCTTCGACCTAGCCACGAATTCGCGGCACGCAAAATAAAGAACAAACGGGAAACAAATTGAGCATTAATTAAGAATATTATTGGAGATTTGTCGAGCGAAAAGCCGACAGAATGGGAGTTGGGGGTGGTATACATCGCGGGGGATGTAAAAAGACAGGACGATGAGGGTTTACCAGGGGAGGAAGGGATGAGAACGATGGTATCGATTTAAATGTAAAACCTGAAAGAGCACAGGGAATATTCAGTTGGAGGGGAATCGAAGAGGTAGGGGTTGAAGAGAGGTGAAGTGGAGGGCAGTGCTGGCGGAAGAGGCGTAAAATTAATCACCTCGTAATACGCACTTAGCGCCGACACGATCGATCGTGACGAATGAAAAGTGGGACAGGAGCCCATTTCCTGTCGGCGTAAGCCTCTGTCATCCGGCAAGCAACCGTGTTAAAGCGGCCTACCAATCGAATCGGAGAACCTGCTTGGATATCATTTCTAGGCGTTGTTTTTTACCTTCATTTCCTACGGTACGGCGATGAACGGGTGATGTTAAATATTAACGAAGTGTTTTCATTATTAAATTATATATCATAGGGGGATATAAATTAAAAGGCAGTGTCCTCGAGGAATGGTGCGACGATTGAACTACGATGACACGTTCTTTGTCGTATGGTAAACTCATCGAGAGTGCTAAAGCGTTTTAACAATGGACGGCGCCGAAAGCTATCGCAGTAACTAATTTCACCGCCATATTGGTTCATCCGTATACACATTTCATGTTGGTGTCTCTTGCGGTCGTAAAATATCCCGATAAATATCACGATAAATTTAGGTCGGCCCGGTAGTATTTTTATTCGCGCCATTCGTGAATTTATTTCGCCTGTGCAAAATCGGTATACCAGCTAAATATGTTTTACGAGAGAGCCGATTAACGGGACTTTATTAACCCGATATCGATGGACGGCTCGATTTCGTTTCTCCTCTATACCATACCGGCGAACTTTTCACGATTTAATCGAACGAAAAGACGAAACGTTGTCGCGCATGAAATTCTCGTTTAAGCGTCTGCTCGTGACACGTTATTACCGAACATCGACTCGTAAAAGGACGATTGTCTACGGTTAATTCTTTCATAGGATACGCTGTAAATGATTTTGAAAAAAAAAATACGCGAAACAATAGAAAAATCGTCCTCACCGACTGGCAAATTGCGATTCTTTCACGAAATACATTCCATCGGAGACGCATTCGTGGAAAAACCGATTAAACGTTATTCGGTGAGCGATGAATATTATCGGCAGGAATTGTTTACCATGGATTAACGGTATATATATGTGTCTTCGTTCGATCGAAAGTTGGATTCGTTTTGGCCAGGTAGAATTTCGACTTTAACGAATTTTTCCACGATACATTTCTTGGTTTTTCCACCATTGCAATATATTATTTCCGTGTCGATCGTGTATTTCGCGTAGGAAATAAAAGAACGAAGAAATATCGGCTCGTTTGGAGGGACGGCTAAAAATTTCACGCGTTCACTCTTCCTTTTTTGCCTCTCGTGAAATCTCGCCAAATTCGGCCCGTCGGTTTTTCCCCTTTCGCGTTTCCCCCGTGTTTCATTACCTGCTATCTATTATGCATTATTCATCGCTCGGTGCTTATTTCTCGGGCAGTGCCATTTACGTGGCCGATTGCGCGATTCCCCTAATTGCGAATACCACTCAGGGTCTTTAAACTCATTGCCGATCGAAAGGAGAATAAGAAATACGACCTTCTGCTCCCAAGTTATTCGCATAATTTTACATTTCGCACGACTGAAATCGATCGTTCGCAAATTCTGCTAAAAGTTTTACACGTGAATTGTATTTTAATTTTTCATTTGTATAGAAAACGAAGGGAAAGTCTGGTGAATAAAAAATTAATTTTGTCAACTGTAGTTATAAATTTTGTACACGTTGCAGGTCGTTGATTAACATTGTTTTCCGATATGAAGGAAAACAACGGATTTCACATAGCAGCTAAAATGTTAACAAGTTATTTAAAAGGCTAAAAAAACATGTTCAAATTACATTTTTTAAGCAAATTTTCAAACACCACGAATTTTGTACGAAAATAAAACGGCCAACGAAATCTAGGAGAGTTTCTGTGCAAACATTTATTTAAAAACGTTCTCCATACCCGTAATATATTCGATGATAACGCATAATGAAATTTTAGGAAATGTTTTAAAAAAGTGAACATCTCCCATATGCTGTTCCATTTTAAAAATACATCCATGTTCCATAAAAATCAACGTCGAGCACTTGTGTTTTCCCATTCGTGTAACTTGAACCGTACACCGACGAACCGTAGAAAATCTTACGATGTACAAACAACATTCGTCACAGTAAGAACGAGGTGAAAAAAAAAGAAGAGCGAATAAAAGTCGTGGATGATAGATGCCAGGAATTCCAGCGTCTACGAGGGAAGAATTCTAGCTTCGTTTTATCAAAGATGAACAAAGAGAGAGGCCAGGAATGAGGGAGGTAAAAGGGAGGAATAAAATCCAAGTGGAAGGGCAGAAGGAGAAAGCCGAAAGATGGCAAAAGGGAGAAAAGGCATGGGCAGGGGACATGGATGGCAGTTATCTGGCAGAAGTGCATTAGCTTTTGTTTGTCGGCGTGGAAGAGAGGAAAAGGAGGACCGGAACTGGATCTCGTGTGTCGTGAATGGGGCTGTTCTTAGCCCTCCTCTCGACCAGCTATCCCTTTTACACCTCCGGTTAGTTTTCGAGTGCACCCAGAGGTGTATCCAGATAACTCGCTTGCCGGAGTGTCTCTTTCCACGCTTACCTAGTGGCGGAAGGCATTTCCTATCCACCTGGTAATTTCGAGGTGAAAGAAAAACTTTAACAAACGACCCCTGCTACGCTTTAACATATCACCGTCGACGACCGTGTCCCGTTTGCAGCTAACCCAGTCCGCGTGGAGTTACACCTACTTACGTTAATCTTTTTACGAACCGATGCTCTTTTTCTACTTTTATTTCAATTTTAACCACGTTGTGCTAGCCGATTTCGTGAAATTTTCATGATATTAGTGTAACGTTTTGGGGGATATGTTCCCCGTGACAAGATGAAGGTTAGACGTAGCTTGAGTGTTTAACTGTTTATATTGGGGTGAAATATCGATTGTTTTAGTTACATTGTTATAGAAGAAACATTATGAAATGAAAGTGATGATGAAATTGTTTGATAATCAATGTGTTAACAGTTTATCGATTGATAGCCTATTATAATAATAGGTTTTTCGGGCCCAACGTTTTTGGACTTCAAATCAATTAATCGGCTGTCACGACAATTAATAAATTGTTATTTGTCATTGAGGTTAGTGTGCAAGGGATTTTATAAT
The DNA here is from genome assembly GCA_910591515.1 of Cerceris rybyensis. Lineage (NCBI taxonomy): Eukaryota > Metazoa > Arthropoda > Insecta > Hymenoptera > Crabronidae > Cerceris > Cerceris rybyensis. The sequence goes on from OU342790.1 coordinate 18,471,982, forward strand.
TAATAGAGGATAGGATAAGAGAATTTGCAATTTTCGAAGAGATATTGGTATCGGGGAAGTATTTGCGGCTAAGAGACCGGTAAGAAGTGGGTAGGATGTTAAAACAATACCGGTGGGTAAATTGTTAACCCCTTGTAACCCATGATCATAAATTCTAAAATAGATAAAAACCGAACTATCAAAACTAATTTGCAGTAATATACTATTTAGCGGTATTTCTGCGTAAAGTGGTGTATTATTTCGATAGTATGGTATGTAGCAGTAATGATACAATGAGTTCAAAGGGAATAAATATGGTCCATATGGCTTTTCTAGGATTTTTTTACAGAAATGTCACAACGGGCTACAAGGGGTTAATATCCTTATTACGATTATTTCGATTAGGATGCTATAGAAACTTAATTCTTTTACTACTTTTAGGAATAGAATTTTGCTAAAACAGTAATTGAAATTATAACACCGTCTGTATAAAATCTTCACATTACAAATCTTCCCTCTAGAAATCCACCTTCCAAATTTACCACGGTAGACAGCAAAATTATAACCCCTATAGCACGTTAAATTCCGTCAACCATTTAACAATACGAACATTCTAATACACCAAAGAACCCGTCGAGCGAAACTGTTCGCCGCTATTAATATCCTCTTCTTTCGGCACATTTTCCAGGGGTCTGTGCCGCCGGAATCGATAAATTTCCGCGCTACCCCTGTCGTTGTAAGGTTAACTAAAAGCGGTACACCTTAAATCCCCGTGGCCCATGTATCTCCGTCGCGTGTTTACATTCACGCGACCCACGTGGCTCGCGCTCGCTCACGTGCGGACCACGTAGGAGCGTTTGTTAAGCGGGAAACGGAAGTGGATTCGCCGCCTACCCCTAACGAGGGGTTGCAGCCATCGCCAACGGGACACGCGGAACGAAGACCGGAGAACTTCGGAATTTCGCCAGCACCGTCGCATACTTGCCTCTAAGTTATGCTCTCATAAACTCCCAGGGACATACCTACGTGTCTTCGATGACTCTGCTCCGGCGAGTGTTGTCTCTTGGGCCAACACCGATAGAATCGTGGCAAGAGAACATTTTGTACTCTATGCGATGTCGTATCAATCGTGACTGTTGGGAAACGGAATAGTTGGAAGGATCGTTGGGAGTTAGTAAGTCGACGGTTTATTTGGGAATATTGAAAATGTACGAGGAGGCGTGCCGACGAGGAGGATAGTGGAATTAATTTTACTGATGTATTAGTATACGTTTCGAAGTATGTCAGTTTTCATGAATATTAGGAAAAGAGTCCTTATTGTTTGATATTCTGAGATATAGGTGGATTGTGGATCTTATGTTTGAAGTAAATGTTGTATTTTTGCAGATTGGATTAATTTATTTATGTTAGGTCAATGGACTTTGACTTTTTTGGGGGTTTTACATTTTTGAGTTTCGAAGTATGACAGTTGATATGAATATTAGGAAAAGAGTCCTCATTGTTTGATATTCTGAAATATAGGTGGATTGTGGATCTTATGTTTGAAGTAAACGTTGTATTTTTGCAGATTGGATTAATTTATTTATGTTATGTCAATGGCATTTTGCTTTTTTGGGGGTTTTACATTTTTGAGCTTCGAAGTATGACAGTTGATATGAATATTAGGAAAAGAGTCCTCATTGTTTGATATTCTGAGATATAGGTGGATTGTGGATCTTAAGTTTGAAGTAAACGTTGTATTTTTGCAGATTGGATTCATTTATTTATCTTATGTCAATGGACTTTGACTTTTTTGGGGGTTTTGCATTTTTGAGTTTCGAGGTATGTCAGTTGATATAAATATTAGGAAAAGAGTCTTTATTGTTTGATATTCTGGGATATAGATGGATTGTGGATCTCAAGTTCGAAATAAATGTTGTATTTTAGCAGATTAGATCCATTTATTTATCGTTTGGCAATGAACTTTGGCTTTTTTGGGGGTTTTACACTTTTGAGCTTCGAGGTATGTCAGTTGATATAAATATTAGAAAAAGAGTCCTTATTCTTTGATATTCTGAGATATAGGTGGATTGCGGATCTTAGGTTCGAAGTAAACGTTGTATTTTTGGAGATGGAATTTATTTATTTATGTTATGTCAATGGACTTTGGCTTTTTGGGGGGTTTTAAATATCTGTGATAATATTATTGGAAGTGGATGTTGAAAAATATTGCCTTTTCCACAACAGTTCTGGTCTCTGCAATATAAACTGAAAGTACATGGTATCTTTTAAAATTACATTTCCAATAGCAAGTTACGACTCGAAGGGTGGTGATGTGCTGGTGCAGAAATTAGTAGGTGTACGGTAAATGGGAGGAAAAGTATGGTCGGAGTCGTATTACAGTTGCGTTGTTAAAATTAGCATAATACGTCTCGCGAAACCATTCATATCTGTTAGCTTACCGGAGGAACCGAGGTGCTGGGCAGAGTTTATGTCTACGGCGAGGGCCCTTTTAAGCGGTACGCTTAAAATTAATATATAACGCAGCCTTTCCATGGAACGCTTGCTGGAAAAAAGTCTGGAAAATTTTGTAGATTTTCATCGTGAGATATTTTTATTGGATACTCGAGTTATCAATGGGTTTTTTATATTTACAAGTGCATCACATGAATCGTACGTATTAAAAATAAAAGTAATATTTCAATTCATTGCAGTATCAACGATTCTAATATCACCGAAATGGCGGATCGTAAAAGTTTGTGCGTTTATTGCATTCGCATGGTCCAACGAGATTTCTGAAATGCAAAAACTTCATTTCCCCTGGTCTCTCGTCGAGAAGAACGTGAACACTGTTTTACATATAAACGCGAAAAAAGGGACCGTTTGTTACTTGACTCTCGGCAATAAAAACATCCTTCGCTAAAGGAGTCACGAATATACTTTCCGGTGCAGTTGCTTTCGCCGTGCTTTCATTTCTAGGACAATTGCATAACTTCCGAGTAAACTTTATATCACGTTCATACACAGTCTCAATTCTACCGATCAGTTTACCTGCTCTCTCTTATTTTAAATAAAACTCCCGCGAAAAAAAAAAATTTTTAACTCTACAACTATCCTATACTTTACAATCAAACGCGACACATTTTCACTCCAAAGACACGATCGCGCGACACAGACTACTTTTTCGGAAAAGGCAGGCCAGAAACGCGAAACGTTTCCCCTGTTTCCGCGAAGTCAGTCAGGTGGGATGGTAGAAAATTATTGGCACGGTCTGGAGTTGACTGGATGTTAATTACTCTATCACTCCATCCCCTTTCGCTCGGGACCCCTCGCACCCCTTTCTCCCGTTCGAGCCGTTCGCCGGTGGTAACTCTCCCCCTTTCGGCAGCCCCTCTCGTCTGTCCGTAATTATGACAGGCCTGCCTCATAATAAGGTAATTTAAACGCATGACTTAGGAGGCACAGCGCGGATATTGGTCTGGCCTGTTTCTACCGGTAGTTTCGTCTGTTACAGAACGGTCTTATGCACCAGTTTGCACTCTTTGTGAGCTGGAATTATTACGATACCTTCGCCCCGACCTTAACTTCCTTAACGTTCACCGAAAGAACCTCGTTCTATGAATGTATTCGTTGCGTGTGCTCGACTTCAGTTTATGATCGGTTCAATTCTCATCGGGGGATCCTCTTTTAGTCGATGGTGGTCTAGACAGGGAGTTCGATGCTTTTGACATGGTGAAGTCAAATTTTGCGTGATAAAATTAATTATGACTCATTGACGTAATTTGGATGAGTGAATATAACAGTGGTAGTAGAGAATACATATGATATAAATAAAATAATCCTGGATTTTTGTCTACTCTCAGATAACTTCAATGCGATACTGGCATCCCTCAAATAACACGGCTAATTGGTTCCGTGTTATTTGAAATCGTGTTATTCGATACTAATAATTCATACAATTTTGCAATTCGAAACTAAAGATCCATACAAATTTGTACATTTGGTTCCAAAGATTAAGTAATTAAGAAAACATTGAAAATAAGAACAGTTTTTCGGTATTTTTAGTTGTAAAATTTCAGTTGTTAATTTCAGTTATCTCTGTAAGCCGACGATATGTATATGTACATGTGTACTGTGTGATCGACTTAATTTTTAACAGTAATTTTCGCAACTTCGTGTAATTCAAACTCCGTGTTATTCGAGGGTTGTAGCAATTTTTAACCGTGCTATTCGCGACTTTGTGCAATTCAAGTACCGTGCTATTCGAGGGATGCCTGTATATTGTTTCTCCGTATTATTGCATGCAACGATAAGATTAAATTGTGCTAATAATATCTTGCGATTCGTTAAACTGCCGGAAGATAGGTTGAGGGTTGTAAATAACGTCTGAGGAAAGTGGAAGAGCCATTTCACGGGATTGGTAATTTTCACGATCAATCAAGAGGTTCCTGCCTATCCTTAAAATTGTATCTACAGCTACACTTCCAGGGACGATGAAAAAATATTTGCCCCGGTTAACGACCACGCGCACTAAGCTCCTCGAAGTAACCCTCGAATAAATCCTAGTTTAGCTTGAAAATCCTCTCAATTCGGAAACGTCAGATGCGATTGAAGAGAAAGCTTCTCTCTAAGTGCGACCAAGTAAAATCTCTATTATTCTAAGAGATCGGATAACTTCCAATTGGATCAAATTTGTGCGAATTCTAATTTGGATAAATTATAAATCCATTTTGGCTCAATACGAGAAACGATTGTAATAGAAGAAATAAAAATAAAAATTCAAGATGAACGCAGTATGCAGGTTCGTTTCTTCACGTGAAAAATGTATACATGACTGAACGTGGTAAGGCCATCCGGAAATTGTGAAACGAGTTTTCCCGGTCGCTTCCATTCTTCCAGGCCTTTGCTATTTCCTTCTATCGTCTAACGCTCGTTGCACAGACAGTTTGGTGCTTTTTACGATCAATTACGAGGCCGTAGATTCCCAGACACCTAGCTAAGTGTACAGTGACGATATTCCGAAATGGAAGGCAACCGTCGAGATTGCCTCCACCGACTCTCGTCCTCTGTGTCTTCGTTTCACCCTTAACTTTATACTCCATCCGCCTTTCTCTCCCTTTTCGTCCTCTCCTCTCTGCACTTTCCTCTCGTCGCTTCACAGTGCTTCCCAGCACTTTATCTTTTCCTCTTCGATACTCGTGGGTATATGTACTCTTTACGAGGAGACGCGTGGACGATGAGAAAAGTGGGATCGTATGTCAGAGGAGGGCCGAGGTCGAACGGTTATCGGCGGAAAATATTGCGAACCGATGAGAGAGGAACGCGGGGACACTTTTCCCTGACTGCCGACGAGGCGACGTTTTCGATGGAACTCGAGAGGCATTCGGAGTAATCAGGATTTTTCTTCTCACCGCAGGACACGTTTTTTTTAATGAAATCTCTTCGTCGAATGTCGGGCATGGCTGATTCGTTTGGAAGTAATACGGTGGCGTTATTTCTGATTGATGAACGACGTAAAGGAATTTTGATTATATTATATATTCCATTAGTTAGAAGAGTTTCAGAGTGTAAAGGCATACTTTGCAAGTCATAATGTTCTGCTTTGTATAAAATGAATTTTGTTGAAATATTTTCATGATAAGTTTAATAATTTCAGAATTTACCGTTTCTAGATAATAGCCTTTGTAAGTATAGTATAGAAAGTGATACATGTAAATTGAAATATTTCCTTTCACATTCCCATCAATCTTGCGACATTAAACGCGATAATATCAAGCGTGTCGTAAAGGAAAGCAACGACCATTTGCTCCAGTTCGCGCCTGATCTTTTCCACTTTATTATTATCGCGGAAAGGATCTAGGCGGATAAGGATAGAAAAAATAATTCGATAGATCTCTTTAAGAAAGCCCTACCTGCAAAGTATGAATCTATTACTTCTATCATTGGGTGAGATATATGTAGTTATCGGGTGAGATAAATTATATAATGTAGTAAGGGGTGTATTAAATAGTCAATAAATTCACTTCACAGATTAACGAAAACAAAACTAGAGTATATATATTTAGATAGATGAAAAAATATTGAGTATTATAATATAACAATGATAATAATAGTAATAATAATATGAATAATAATAATGGATAATAATAATGGTATTAAAGAGTGTTTCGCATCCGACTCGAATAGATGCTCAAAACGAACTGCCTAAAACGAACTCCAACGACGGTCGCTAGCACAGTTGGTTAGATTAAATTTAAACTTAAGATATCTCGCTCGAGCCTACTTCACTCCTTCGACTCGGAAGAATTTTTTTCTTCTTAAAAGGGCACTACAATAAGTACATACGTTTCACAGCACCGCAAATAGAATATATTTTAAAATATATTGTTTGCCAAACAGGCTGGGGAGAGGATGGGCAGATAACGGGCAGTGCAAGAACAGAATAGAATAGCGCAGGAGAGCGCAGCACAGCCAGGATTGTCAGGGCATGCACAGGACTGCCAGGACTGCCAGGACTTGCACAGGGCATACTTGGGACAACCAGGGCACAGTCATGAAAAGAGCACAGGACTATAACAAAAACTGTAAAATAAGTTTCACTCTAAAACTACCCCTACAGTATAGGGAGCGAATTCATACTTTGCAGGAACGGTTTTTTTAAGCGATCAATCGAATAGTATGCTTCAAGATTAATTTGTTTTCGAGGCACTTTTTCCGTCCTTATCTGGCTAGATCCTTTGTAATTGAGATTCACCTCTGGCGCTCCTTAGAACCTCTTTTGTATGACAGGTATATAGTAATATTCAATTTCATGCCGCTCTTTGCTCTGCAGTTCAATTATTAAACATCCGAGGCGCCTGGATTTTAATGTAAATTCGTCAACGGTGAATTGTTTTCAAGACGAGGCGTATACACCCTACGAATGTCTTCCTCGATGTAGAAGAAATCAATGCGAACAATTCTCCGGAACGTCTATCGAGATGCCTCGATATGACGACATTTAGTCGTTGCTATTATCGTTTCTTTCCGCATATTGCATCCTTAATTACCTGCAAATATACCTTTAAAGAACGACCGATTCGCGAAGCCGTGAAACGTTACGTCGGAACGAACGTTTCCGTTCGTTCGTATATCGTTAACGACCGCCACTTCGGTATCGCTTTTCACCTGCTCTCTTTCCGTCCTCCTTCAACAGCCTCCGGAGATTGAACGACGGAACTTTCAAAGCGGTTATATTCATTCTGTTTGGCAATTAACGCAGCCAAAGAGTCAAACGAATTATCATAGCCGGAATCGAAATCGGGCCAGCAATAATCATCTCGCGGTAACTAATTGCCGTGTGACGGCAATTAACTCAGCGACTTTCATTAAGGGTAAGTTGTCGCCGTTTGCCTGGTGGAACAGAAGTTCCATAGACGACGGACCTTTGAACTCTCACAATCAGTGTAAAACTGTGACCCATCGAATCGTGGATTGGTAAAAGGTATGTAATGTAATGGTAATGATACGATTGATGATTCCAAGTATATAGGTTGATCAAGTGAACGTATCTTTAAGTGCTTTTTTAAACCTTTGAACTCCGGCAATGAGTCTCGTTTGCTACGTGGTATTATCATCTTTCTACTCGAGCTATCAATGATAGTTGATAATTTCTTCTTACGTTTGATGAGATTGTAATTCAAAGGCTATTCTTATCTTAACTAGAAAAATATATAATTCGTATGTTATACTTTGAACGAAGAGGGAAACTATAAGCAAATTTATTTGTATGCCCAACGAATTGGAACTTCACTGTGATGTGAATTTTATTGTTAAACTAGCTGAAGGAAAAAAAAACCTTAAAATTTTGAATATTGAAAAATCCTTTCTTAGTGGGTGCTTATACCCTAGAAGGAACGCTCATGCAAAATTTCAGGTTTCTAGGTCAAGTAGTTTCGGCTCTGCATTGATGAGTTTGGCCCATACTTTGACCCCCCAAAACCCCCCCTAAAATTTCGAATTTTTCAAAACCCTTTCTTAGTGAGCACCTAAGACCCAAGGGGAAGGTATGTTCCAAATTTCATTGCAATCCGTTCTGTGGTTTTTGAGATTTCGTGATGAGTGAGTGAGTGAGTCAGTCAGTCAGTGGTATTTGAGCTTTATATATATAGATTTGAGATTCATTGCAGAGAAGTTTTTTCTTGGCTCATTTTATGAGACATTTAATGGAATTGTATTAAATTGTTATTGCATTCATTTTTTGATTTTCTTGAGACAAGTCATCTTTCGCAGAATGCTGAGGATTTTGTGCTCTTCCTTTTCCTATTATCGCGTTGAATCTGACAAAGTAGATAAGTTTCTTCTCTTTAAATTCGTACGTTCTGTATACAGGGTAGAAAATACTCTCGAAACGAGGCGGTATTCGTTGATGGAGAATTTTATACAGGTACACTCACGTAGTGCATCGAAAGAAAGCAATTTCGTTCGTACAATTAAGCCTGATTAAATTACATTTGCAATTTCTAACGTCTGCATTCTTCCGGTGTGGGAAATTAGAAAATCGCTAGCTGTACCTCCCAATCTCGACGATTCCAGTGGAATTGCAGAAAAGCAAACAATTCCCTCTTCCGTCCGACTTACCCGCCAAAAAAGAAATGCTAACAGGCTCGTTCTATTAAATAAAACTTTTTACATGCTTCTACCTCCCTTAACAGGTGTCCGTTCCTGTCCGAACCATGCGGTGCCTCGGCGAATAAGTCACCCGACAGCTCCAAAGATAAAGTCCGGTATTTTTTCACCCCTGACAATTTCGAGGGCTTTTGGTCGACACGCAGTAGAAATGAAAGATTACGGATGAAAGGGGAAGAAAAAAGAAGAAGAAATAGCGAATAAAGTGAAAGAGAAGAGAGAAGTGTAACGAAAAAGGGAATAGAAGGGGATGTAAATAGAAATAAAGAGTATAAGAAAAAAAGGGCGAAATATAAATAGAGAGGGTAAGAGAAAATCCAAAGAGAGAAAATTACAGAAAGTGTAGAAACATAGGGAAAAATAAAAGTTAGAACGGAAAGCAAGGAGAAAAAGTGCGGTGGAATGAGAAAGAAAAGAAAAGGGTCGCGTAAAAGGAAACACAAAGAAGATGAAGCAAGATAGAAAGAGGGGAGGGAAAATCGACCGGATGATAACGTTGTTGGTCAAACTAATAAAAGGCAGCTTACCGGTCCTCTGGCAAAGCCCACGGAAATCGTTCCCCTTCGAATGCTAACCCCAATAAGAAGAATCGCGCAACGTGTAACGCCAAGAGTCAGAGCAGACTGGGAAAAAGAACGCACGAGCGGAATACTTATAGTTTGCTTACTTTCCCACACGAACGGCAAAGTCATAAATACAAACTGACCAAAGGTTCTTTCAGAAGTATTATATTTCTACGAGAAAAGCTTTAATTACTCGAAAATTAAGGGGACAAATTGTAAAAATAGAGATTGTATAAAAAAGTGGCTGTTGAATGTAGTTGGTAAGTTAATTAACGTTAAAAATCCTTCCTTTGGCGTAAATTTTATTTTAGTGACTGTTGTTAAGTTTCCAACAACCATGCAAAATCAAATTTTACGATTCAAGCGGGTAATTTTTGTTTCGCGAGTTATCGGGCAATTATCTCTCGGATAGAGGCGCCGGACGTTTAAAAAAGTACGGGAAGGGTGCGATTAGAGGGTATTATAAAACGTGCATCAGATAACACGGTGCATAAACCACAGAATGATCGTGGACGTACACAAAAGTGTCGCGAAGGACGGGACGTAGGTTACGTACAAAAGGGTCGTGCATCCCGGTTATCGGACGCAATTGTCGTTATTTATACTGCTGAAGGTAATTAACTTATCTAAGTGTCTACCGAGAATGTATCTCTTAAATTATGAGTCGCCATGGCATCCAGCAAGTTTTTTCTGCTCATAAAACTACTCGATTTCTCGTTCGTTTGTGCTCAACGAATTCACCTCCAAATTTTCGCCGTGTTTGCACACTTCCTGTTTACCACCGTGCTTTAAGGTTTTTACATTTGAAACTAAACAAAATATTCATTAAATAAAAACAAGTAAGAACCAACTTTCATCGTACGAATCATTCCTTTATCCATCTCCTTCGTCTCTGCTTCATCTTGTTTTTAATGTTTTTATTTTGACATATTTTAGGCATATTTGCACACTTTTTGTCTATTACCGTGCATTAAGGTTGTTAAATTAGAAATTAACCCCTTCCCTTACGATTTCTTTTCTGACCGAACGCGCAATAACTCAGAATTAATTGTTGGAATAATAATATATCTCTGATTTTCAATATACCGGTATAAGTTAACGCAATATTAACACTAGAACTACCGGCGTCAGATCTAACATATTTTAATAAATTAAATGACTACTTTAAAAAAGGGGGAATCAAGCGCCGAAAAATTTTATCGATTGGGTGATTTATGTTTATTGATATAGACGTAGAATATTTATTCTATGACTCTTATATAAACTTGGAGAATTTTTTGAAAAAATTGTGCACCAGTCATTTTGACTGGTTTGGTAGTTCTAGTGTTAATAGTATAGAATTAATATCAACGTTTCCTGACAGTTTTTGGAAAGCTTAAAACTTTTCTATTTCACTCACCGCGTCACGTGTACCACTTGTCATTGTAAAACAAGGATTAAATAAATAGTTCGTTACACAAAAACAAAAAGAACCAACTCTCATCGCACGACTCATTCCTTTATCCAGCTCCTTCGTTTCTACTTCTGGCACAGTTCAACACTGATCTTTCACTCCTTAAAACCGAATCTCGACCAAATGCGATTCCTCCGTTGCTAAACGTCCGCGCAAAGTTCAACAGTAGCTTTTATAAATATCACGGTAACGACGGCAGACCCAAATGAGAATCCCGCCTCGTAATTTCGATTACGACGCGGAAACGTGTTTGCGAAAATAGCCAGCCGTTACGGCTGACACTGAGCTTAACGTTCTGGCATAACTTAGCGGGCTTTAACAACAGCCGGCGGACACGCAGTTGGATCTAATAAAAGTTGGTCAGCGTGAAACCGCGGCTTTAACGAGAGTCAGAGATCCTCTGCAGGGTAGTAGGCGGCACAAGGCGGCCGGTTCCAGCTTATTAAAAGTGAAACGGCCTTAATAAACAAGCTCGCGAAAGGTCCCTCGGCTGCCCTTCGGGGGGAGGGTGCATTCAGCTCCATAGTAGCCACCCTCCTCCACCTGTCTGCCTCGAAACGAGCGTGAAAAGCACTCGATGTTACCGACGATTATACTCGGCTCGTATCCATTCGGACTCTTTTTCTCCCTCGACTCGGCAAATGCTGATACAGTCGAATAAATGCCGATAATTGCTTTGCTTGCGAGGTAAATGGACAATGATTGTCTTACGTCCTCGGTATTGTCGCTGAGAGTTGTTGTTCTTCTTGTCTGGATGCTTGTGGCTACGATACAACAGCTTGTTGTTGAATGCTAATGGCTTTCTTGTTCTTGTGTTTGTTATTCCAAAGGCTTTTGGATGCATGGGGGTAGAGGAGTTCCATTCTTGTTTATTGGATGCTTGAATGCTTTCGGAATATTATGGGATGGAGATCTTGTGTTCTCCTGCTTGTTTCTTTAAGGATTGTATGTGCATGGGGTATGCGGCAATGGAAAGATGACATTGTCACTACCTGTTTGTCAAATATGAGTTCCACAAGTTCGAACGAACAAACAAGATCTCAGGGGCGAAACAGGGAAAGAGGGATTAGAGGTGTTCGCAAAATTAAAGAAAATTCTACGGTTCGGCTTTTCGCGCAATCTGAACGAACAGTCGACGGGGAAATAGATTTTCTTCGATTCGTTGGAATTCCTCGAATGCAGCGCAGCTGGAAAAACGACTCGCAAAGTTGGTCTGTCCGCGTGTTGGTCAGATATTATTTTTTCGCCGGAGGCAAACCGAGATAATAGTAGCTACCGAAGCGAACGAAAGCATAACTCTGCCCGATAAAAAGCTTTTATTACCGGCAATTAGGATAAGCTTGCTGGATCTCTCACCCCTTACCATCCCCTTTCCACCTGTCTGTTCGCTTTTTGCCTCTTTCCGGCCCGTTTCTCATCGTCTCACGTCACGAAATAAACGAAAGAATACCTATCGGCCGATAATACCTCACCTCCAACCTACTTCTACAACGTATCTCCTCGTTGTTTCGTAAATTTCGTATATATTTCTCACCGACATCCAACGATATCCCTATGTTTCGTTCTAAGATCGAAGTCTCTCCTTTTCTCCTATGAGACTCCTGTCGGCAACTATTTTTCGCAACTTCGTTAATCCGATAATGACTGCATAATAGAGTAACTCTCCCTTGCTTTCCTCTCTCGTAAAAGATGAACTTTATGGCAATTTGCAATTCAGATTCACGATCCGCGATTTACTTAACGGCAGAAAGCACGGTCCGCTGCTCGGCTCGTTCGCAGTCATCGACGATTGCGCGTATACCAGGGGGTGCAGTGGTTTGAAAAAAAAAAAACTGAATGAAAAGAGGAAAAAGTAAAAAAAAAAAGGAAATGGGAAAAGAGCCTTTTTCCTCGGTCACGGAAGAACGGTTTCGCAGCGTTGGATTTTATCTCGAGATTTCACTTTGACAGCCTTTTGGAATTCGCCCTTATTTCCGTCCCTCCCCTGTATATCCTCTCGAGATAGACTCGAGGGGCGAAGAGAAATACCGGGCTTCGCAAGCTCGCTAATCCGCAAAGTGCAGTTATAATAATCGCCCCGTGAAATTGCCCTGGCGTGCCGTGTCCCGTGGCGAAAAAGCGAGAAAGAGACAGAAGGGTCCAGCAGAGGGTAAGAGATACAGAGACAGGGAGAAAGAGGGAAGGGAGAAAAAGAGGTGCCAAGGAGATAGCGAATCTCCCGGAGAACATCGGTACGCCTCGTTTTCGTGGACTCGTCTCGCGAGGGTGCCCAGGCTGCATTACGAGGCGTCGTTTTGGAGAGGATACGTCGACCATAGTAGACCATAGTCGTTCGGGAATAATATTTTTGGCCACGTTCCCGGGACAGCGTAGAACACGTCGCTTCCACGATCCTCCAACTTCTGCCACGTGTACAGGATACCCCGTACCGCAGCCACGATCACCGACTCTGCACCCTGAGAGGGTTGGGGATCGGTAGGGTGCTTTTCAGGAGAGGTTACACGGGAATTTTGCCGGTGTCTCCGCTAAGTAGGCCTTACGAGGCCCATTATGCCCTGGCGTACGTATAATGACACGACGTTACGTTACCTCCTTCTCCCCGTATGCCCGAAACCCTCGCTGCGTTAATAAGCCTACCAACACCAACGCTGTACCCTCGCATTTTGGTGTTCATGTACTTTCACCAAGGCCTATGGTAACGAGCTTTTATCTAAATTCTGATATTCACGTCACTCTGTGTCTCTCCTTCTTCTCATCCGGTTGAGCTCTTCCGAATGTCGGATTGCAGTGACAAATACCGTTATCATACTTGAAGATTAACGTGAACCTTGAAATTTACTGTTTCTTGTAAGTGTTGATAGTTCGTTTGAATGTTTTTATATTAGATTAAAGTATTTCTTCGATAATTGTTGGTTAATTTTCGAATTTATCTTTCCCACTAATTGCGTCCCTCCGTTGGGTATGTCTCTTCGAAGCACATCTTCGGGAACCCTCGGAGGGTTTCCTCTCTCTTTATAACACACTTTTTTCCTACCTTTTTTTCGGACAACCAACCCCTATCTTCGCCTCTCCTGTCAATCTATCTGTCAGTGGCTCCAAAAAATCCACCCTATCTGCGGCCTCGTCTCCGTCTATTTATCTTCCCCTTCCGGTACACCACACACATCTCTCCTGTCGTTTCACCCGAACCCTTCGTCGCGCAGGTCCTTTTCTTCGTCTTCACCTTTCTCCTCTTTCTTCTTACACTTCTACCAGATGCTTCTCTTTGTCTCACGTATTCGTGATTTTGGCGGATCGTGGCCAGGGTGTTGGGGAATGTTTGCCATGGGAAAGGGGAGTAACAGTTATCGTTTGGCAGAGGTGCCAACCGCATCGTGCGCCACTTTGACGCGATGGCTAGGTAGGAGCCTAATGGGCTCCCTGTTACCAAAGAGGCTGGAGATAGGGCTCCTTCGTTCTCGTTCGTGGAAGCGAGAGGGAAACTACGGGAAACAGACACCTAGGAGAAAATCTGCATATCGCTGGTCTCGAGTCCTGCAGTTCGGTGTTTTTGGAAAACGTGGGAATAATCCTTCTCGGTCCTTTGCATATCGCGACTCGTACCGCCCGGAGGGGTTGTAATGTATACTCGGGAAAATGTGCGACTCGCGCTTGTAAACTGCCAGTCGCTTCCCTGTTAGGCGGCTCTAATAACGTGGAGAATTGTCCTCCACCCGTGTTTGTGGTTGCCGGTGTTCGGAAGGATTTTCAGCTTTTTAATATACTTAGGGGAGGGAAGGGAAACGCGAAACTTTTCGAGGTCGAAACATTATTCAGTCGTGCATTTAACTGCCTCGATCCTGGCGAGCTTTCTTCTACCGTGGCCAACTGGATGAAACCACGACCAATTAAGCTAGGTGCTTCTGATTAGTTGTGCTATCGTTTGCTGGCAGTATACAGAGACTTTCTTTGGAAACTCAGAGTATTTGGGTCTTTAAGTACTTATGTTCTCAGATGTAATCGTTATTTATTATTGTTGTACTTTCTTTCGACATTTTGAAGTTGTTGCAGTTTAGAATAAGTTTATGGGTGAAAATGTAATCTGATGTTATATAGGATATGTGAGAAAAGTACATGCACGGTGATTAAGTGTACTAGCTGCTGGACAATTGGTGCACGCGATCAGCGCATTTGCGTCATTTTTTCGATGTGTACTCAAAAATTGTTTTACCAGTAGAAAATAAAATGAATGATCTCAAGACAAGTCAAGCCTGATTCTTCATCTCATGAAACTGGTTCCTTGAATGAAGCGAATTGAAATTAATCTAAAAGTGGGTTCTTAATATGTTGCAACACTTCCCACTGGCGTATTGTCTCGCGCATTCTAAACGTTTCACCATAGAATTATTTTAGGAAGCGGCAAGATTCACTTTCCCAGAGTTAAGAGCCGCTCTCGTAACACTCGGGAAGAGGTTAATGCGAATACGAGCGAGCAAACGACGAGAAGGTATTCGTCGTTATGGTGTAGCACGCAGCCTAGTAAACCGCTGTCTCGTAACTTCATTTGCTCCTAATACCGTGTCGAGCCACGTAACACCATACCATTCTCTCCCAGATGGTCGAATGTATTGTAACTCGCGCGTATCTTGAACAGGTTCTCGAGGGGTAGCTAAGGTCATTCGCATATCGTGCATACGAGATAGTTTATAGATATTACGCGCTCGCAATGCGTTATGTAACGATCTGATGTAAAATGCTAAGATAGAGGTACATAGATGAAGATAGAGATAGAAAAATAGGCAATTAAAGGGGGTAAAAGAATTTAAGCCTACTGCGAAATTATTTTCGTAGGCGCTGGAGAATCTTGGCAGTTTGACCGTGAAATAATTTTTGTCTCATGCTGCAAAGGTTCATTTTGTACTGAGATGCAAATATTTGACCATGGACCAGGTTTATGAAACTTAAAATTATGAATTGGACTATTTTTTAAGTGAAGATTTCGGAATTATTCCGATGGAGTACATTTACAGTCCTACGCCTGAGAGATGGCTAGGGAGCGGCGTAGCTTTTCATTTTCAGCTATTTCCGCCATTTCATTTTTTAAATCCCAAAACACAGCATCCTAAAATAAATTACTATGAGGAGTGTTTACTTTAGGAGACTGGGCTTGGAGATTCTAAAAACCAAATGGCCGGATTAGGCAGTTAACACTTTGAACGCCACCGGTATTTCGTTAGATTCATCATTTTTACTGCAGTGGAACTTTTTCTATTAAATTTGTATGTTTGCAAAGCAGAAACTTTAAAGATACAGATAGATAGATAATCGACAGACCTTTATCTTTTTAATGTCGATATTTAAATATTTAATATATCCGAGAATTCATTAATATTACAATTTCAAAGTTACACGGAAATTTAATGAATTCAATAACGCCGGTCGCCGGTGACCTCCACGGCAGTCAAAGTGTTAAAAACGAAAAGCTTCGTCGCTCTCTAGCCATCTTTACGTCGTCAGATTGTATGATTAATTACAGAAATTTAGCACTATGAATTCGTAATGTTCTTCTCCAGAATGTATAAAATTGTAAAAAAGTATTACTATAACTAACGGAAGCCAGTTACGGAAAGTGGTTCGTCTTCTTCACAGCAACTCGATATTAAGACCGAGTATGTAGAAGACAAATTTTCAAATTAACATCTTGACTCAGAATAAAACCCGAAAAACTATGGAAACACATAAGTTTCGCGATAAAACAAACCACACATAACACAGAAACTCCTGAAGAGGACATCGTAACATGTCGAAACATGTAGAGTGAATACAAATTTAAAAATTTAACCATATTTTGTCAACCTAAATACTGGGAACAATTTGATTTTATTTAAAACAAGGTTGAAATATAAAAATATACGGTATTACTATAACTAAATCATTCCGTACAGTTTCACAAAAATAGTTAATTGTAACGATATCTACTGTTGCAGAAACTTGGAATCAGACTTATACGTCGAAAAAAAGAAATAGCACGAGTACCGTTCATAACGCTTACTTACACACCATCGGAGAACTTAATTTCAAGAATATTGTACACACAGTGGATAAACGAGGCTTTGTTTCTTTTCGTCGATAAACACACAACGCTATCGATCCTCATCGGGAGAACAATTTCTTCTCGAGCGGATTAACGATAGAAGACTAATGAGTATATTTCTCGAGATGTGTACAGAGAAGATTAACCAGACCGAGAGAGCAAAGTGAAACGAGAGAATTTTTCGAAAGATAGACAGAACGTGGCAAGCGATTCGAAATGAAAATACGAGATGAAATATTCCCCTAACGAGCGCGACATTCTTCTCGCCTCTCAACGTCAATTATAACTCCATCTCAGAATCAACACCGATAATTTCAATTATTTCTAATAATACGGTTCATAGCCTTTAAACCTATAAATTATATGGAAATACAACAGATTACCCGAGTCGAAAAGTCCAGCCTAAAAAGAAACTTCAAATCCTAGATTCTTTTGATCTCTCATTTGCCGCTTAATTATGTATACCATTTTGAACCTCAAAATCCTCAACTAGTGTGCCTACGCG
Source organism: Cerceris rybyensis (assembly GCA_910591515.1). NCBI lineage: Eukaryota > Metazoa > Arthropoda > Insecta > Hymenoptera > Crabronidae > Cerceris > Cerceris rybyensis. The sequence continues at coordinate 18,489,201 of OU342790.1, forward strand.
CCTCAAAGTCCTGTAAATATGATTTTTAGGAGTTATATGGACTGATCAGGTAAAATTTTTATTCCAATTTAATCTGACATCCCTTAAAAATATTTCAGAAGTTCCAAGTCTATCGACTCATATTCTACAAATAGGGCTTTCAGGAGCAAGTTGTAATTAAATTATCATTTTATTCCATATAAATTCTAAATCTCCTAAACCAAATTAATTTTTAGTATATCGAGAATTTGTTTGGATCTCGATCATTTCACTCCAATTCCAATCCAATTCTAAAGCTCCTCATTATAGAATGCTGAGGATTATTTTGGGCTGTATGAAGCCTAAATTGCTCCTAAACTAGGTAAAAGTGGCAAAAAGTAACAAGTGTAGGGCGATTGTGGAATTAAAATTTGCATTCTTTTATATGTAACATATTTTTCCATATTCAGCCTAAATATCCTAAGTTATTTGGTAATTTAGGAGGATTTTGGGTTGAAATTTTCGACTCGGGTAGTTCAACATACAAGTACTTGACATCAACTTCTTCTTTTTATCCTCTCAAAATGGTATGAATGTCCACATGAAATTAGAAAGTAGAATTCTCAGAAAAGGCACACACCACTGTAAGAAGAGGATTTCGTGCGAAAAAAGATTTCCGAGTCGATTGAATCTAGTATAGAATAGGATGAAGACACTGAGAGAGGAGTCGGGCAGATAGCGAAAGCCTAAGGATACTCTCGAGGATTCGCGCAGTTACAGCACCGTAGAGAGTATTTCAAGCTATCCCTTCGTCGTTTTTATTTCGGAATTCTGGCACAAGACTTCTCTAATCCTCGATGGACGAAACGATTGCAAAAAAGGAAGACTTGCCAGCTTTCCGGCGGCGTTGAACAATCGCGAGGAACGAGGTCTCGTAGGACGCAGAGGAATAAAAGAAAGCCGAAGCGAGGTTGCATTAATTGGACGAGTGTTCTGTGACGAATAAATCGATATGTTCGATTTGGATGTTCTTGATAATTCTACAAATAAAATGACAATGTTGGGGGTTATGATATTTGTGAGAATTTTATGGATAAGCTGGACAGTGAGCGGATAGAACGGATGGACGAAGAATGAGAGGGAAGAAAAAGAGATATTTGTTGTAGTACTGAATGCTCGGAGTGTTCAAGCTGAAAACGAAAATGGAGAATCCTAGTTTCGCGGCGTTGTTCTCAAAGTGTACGTACTTCCTTCACTGGTATCGCGAAAGCTGGTCAGATGCTGACCACTGGTTTATACGTTCCTTCGGAGAAAAGAGACGGAAATGGTGGAAGGATATCGTCCGACAGATCTGGCAGAATTGATATATATCTTCTGCAAAGTCCCTCGCAGCATCCCTGCAGGATAGTACGCTTCCTGTTCGCAGATAAAATCCAACTGCCAGGGAAAAAATTCTGCTGCATCGACGGCCACGTCTTGATACACGGATTTCGATAAAACAACCGGATTGTTTCGGTTGTGAAATACCTTTCAGGAAAACGGAATGGATGTTTTAATTACTTGAACATCGAGACATTCTTTGAGAGAGATTGCACAGAAAATGTATCCTGTATTTACTCGCTTCTCGAATGACCGTTATCGAATGTTGTACAAACACAAATAATTGTCGTCAAAGATCAAATTCAAGATTTGCGCATCGAGTATCAATCGACGTCATGAATTTTCATTTTCCTGTTTGCAATATTATCCACTACCTTCACCATTGTCCAAATTCCATTCAATTTATATCTCGTTCATTATTCCTCTCCATTTTACTACTACTTTTATATCAATAAATGAAGATTCTCCAGAATTTTTAACAATAGTCACCGTTGGAAGACCAATCACGGTATTTTTCAAGAACGACACTTTCTCACAGTGTTTCGAGAATATTCGACGGCAAAACGATAAAATCCGTAATGACAATTAAAGAGACAAGGTGTTATTAGACTTCGTTATCCGTCACATTCCACTGGCTTCCTGAGGAGCCTTTAATCCACCTTTCCTCGATCGTTATCTGGAAGGACGAGGTAAAAAATGTCATGAAGACAGGAGCATTAAACAGGAGACGTGGCAATACGATCTCCAACGTCGTAGCCGTTCAATCAGGTCGGACTGTTTGCGAAATGGCGCCTCTCTCTCGTCTTTGCGGCCCTTAAAGTACACTTTCAGTGTCTCGGGGAATTTATACGCAAACTTAGCTTCTACGTCCTGTCTGTCTCGGCTTCGTTCCGCGCTATTCGTTTCCAGTTCGCCACTAAATCCATCCGAAGTGCACAGATCTCTGGTGTACACCCGAGAAACGCTCGATACGTGTTCGATGCCACTACAGTTTCGTGTAACGTGATTCTTCGCCTCTTTCCATTCAATGTCTCCTTTCTTTGAAAGCTTCTTGCTCTCTCTCTGCCAGTTTCAATCGTTCACGGGTCAACCAAGACATATCTCTTGCTATTTTGACTTGTTGCTCAGTTGTTATTGTCAGTAGTTTCAGATTCTTGTGCTGGTTGAGCAAGAATATCGTGATGGATAATTTTTCTTGTGATATGGATAGCAAAAGGATATCAACAGAAAAATGATGTGATTTGTTTTTTTTACTTTGAATTAGATCATATTTAACACGTTGACTGCCGTGGGGGTCACCGGTGACCGGCGCTATTGAATTCAATGAAATTTTCTGTCACTTTGAAATTGCAATATTTATGAATTTTCAGACATACTGTATATTTAAATATTGGTGTTTAAAAGGTAAAGGTCTACTGAATATTACCTATCTATTTGCATCTTTAAAGTTTTTGTTTTATAAAGATGTGAATTTAATGGAAAAAATTTCGCTTCAGTAGAAACAGTGAAACTAGCGAAATACGGTTGTCGTTCAACGTGTTAAATTATAAGAAGAAAGGGTGTAAAGAAAGTTCGGAGCATTTTGAAAGAAAGATATTGTAAATATTTAGGGTAAATGGAAACTCATAAATGCAATATTTTTAACTGTTGATTTGGAAGATCAAATTTTTGAATACTTAGTCATAAGTTAAAGTAATCGTAGGATTGAAAAGTTCAATTTACAATACAGTGTAATTATACCGTGGTTTCAACGAGAATTAATTGCAAATGAATTTCAGTTGGTCGTACGTTTAGCGAGTACAATACTAGAAGTTTTCACCTATTGTATCTGTTACGTTCCTTCTAAGAAAGACAGCTCGTTGTATATTCTAACTAAAGTTGTTGTTTCAAGTGCAGTCATTACCATCTCAGCAATTTCCGACACCGCAAATTACAATTTACAATTAAAAGCTCTAAATTGCTTCCATCTTGAATTGCCAGAAATTGGAAGTTTCATTTGATCCATCAAAATATTCTATAACTGCTAAAAATTCATTCTATACAATTTCTGGATTACTATCTACAGGTTTTTAGTCGACATCCAGCAACTAATATCTCAAAAAATTAGCAAGGATACGTCGCATATGGACAGATTGGTTGCTTGTTCGCATGAGCACCGATTTCCGACGAAACGATGCCGTTATCCTCGCGACAGATTCCACCGTCGGACGATTCTCCGGCACAATAAACAGTGAAACGCTCCGAATAAATTGATTGTCTACATTTCATTTCCCACTCGCCATTTATTACGTCGTAATTAACGAGCACGAGATGTCGAATTAATGGAACTGCCGGCGCGCTCTTCGACTTCCCGTCGATCGTGATCGTGTAACCCTAATTTACGTGTATCGAGTATTCGATATCCGGACGATCGAGCGATCGTTCGTCGTTATATTAGCTTTTCGGCATAAATGTGTCGTTATTGTTGTCGATTTCGTGTCGGTTTGCAAACGACCGTACGAACGTTGAACTTAATTTGAATTTCGTTACGGTTGTTGTTGTTAGTTTTATACTATGTGGTTTAATGTTCATTGGTTTTGACAATAACCCTGCATTTTTGCAGAAGATGTTACACAATGATATTTGAATTATATTAATGAAATTTTCTGGAAACATCGAAGACAAAGTTTCGAATTAGATACTGTTACTTCAAAGAGGGAAAATCTATTCCCCTCGACATCATAATTTAAGGGGTTATATACAGTCAGGAGGCCTAAAAAAAGCGATTTTTCAAGAAATTTTCCTGAGAAGACTTTTAAATTTGTTAATGTACAAAATTTGTAAACATATTATGGTAACTGTCAACTGTATTTTAACATTTTTTATTAGTAAAAATAATAATTCTGAATGCTGCTATAGCTGATCTCCAGGAGCTCCTCTCAAAAAAGGCACCTTGTGGTGACCACGATATCTCTGGACTGGATCATCCAAAATTAAAAAACCAAACAGATTCCGTCAAAGTAATGTGTAATCTTGTAATTAATCGACGGAATAGACAAAATAAAGTTTATTTACAAAATAGCGGCCTCTAGAAAAAAAAATCAATTTTTGACCAAAATTTTGGCCTTAAATTGTTTATAAAAAAGGAAATATTTATCGGTGAAGAAAAATCTTCGATCAATTACTAAAAAATATACTTAAGAAACTTGTGTTAAAATTTGAGACTGATCGGTTCAGCCGTTTCCGACCAATCTTGGTCACCGACTTTAAAAACACAGTTTTGAGAAAAACGCGTTTAAAGTTTCAAATCACTTTAAAAACGCTGTGCCACGTCATTACAAATATGCATGTAACTTCGAAAACAATTGACGGATTGACTTGAAATTTTCTGGGTGTGTACTTAAATACATGTACATTACAAAAATGAAATAAAAAAAATCAATTTTTTGAAAATTCTAACTGTATATAACCCCTTAACAATAAATGTCTTGTCTTTCATATTTTTGATTTCAATTATAAGTACGATATCTTCTACTGTCTAAATTGATGTATTCGACTGGTGAAATAGTTTCTCCGTATTTTAGCACAAAAGTGAAACAAACTTTTTGCTCAGAAATCGCAGAAGTTTCACAGTGATGAATATGACTTTACCTCAAAAAATGGCATTACGTGATTGAATAGAAAGACACGTATGTGGTTCGATAAACTTCATTTAAAATATGGAACACAGGTTTTACCTTTGTACTACAATACGAAGAAATTTCTTTCCAAAGCCAATAAGTTCCGAAAGATCTAATTTATGTTACGATTCTCAGACAAGTGAAATGATTCTAAAATAACAGCAAGGAGATTGCAGATAAGAGACCACTATTTGTTAAATGAAACTTTGTATTTTTGTTGTCATATTAATCCAACCCTTTTCACTGTACGCCGCGAATAACAAAAGAAGCGAAACGCGAGAGAAGAAAATGGAAAAATCGACGGATAAACGTTAACAGAAATTTCGCAGTGTAACGTTACCTCGTACGGCCGTTTATGCGAGCTGAATCGGCGAGCGTGATATTTATTGTAGGATTAAATTACTGAAAGTAGAATATCTGTATTGTTGCCGGAGAAACCGTGCATTACAATTAGCTGTATTTTAATTAACGCGCGATGAGACAATGGAATGCGAAATTTATTATGCGCGCCGCGGAGAATAGTTGGATTGAACGTAATTTACAGTTAACTGGATCGCATTTGCATATTTTCTATAAGTGCAAAACGATAATGGGGAAATGGAAAATGTGACATTTCCAGTCAGAATCGCCTCGTTGAATCTGCCTTTGTAACTTATTGAATTTTTATTAATCACGTTCCACCTGATTGTCAAAATACCTTGATTACCTTCTAATAGCACTGATTCCTCGACACAAGGTATAAAATATTACAATAGCTTGGAAAAAATTCGAGGAATGCTAAAAAAAAAAAAGAAAACAATCACCATCGATTCCAGATCCCAATGGTACTGGAAATAATTCATCCACCCTCTCCTACCTCCAAACAGATGGGGGATGTTTTCACGCATAAAGCGTATCATGACCGCGGATTTATCGTTCTCCGTCGTTTCTGCTTGAGCGTGAAACGTTGCTCGTAAAATTTCCGACTCCTTACTTTTCAATGAATTACTCGGCTAGAGGGGAGGAGAATCGAAAATTCAGAAAGCCAAATCGTTTGCCCGACTTCATCCGTCAAACGTCCCAGAAAGTTTTATTATCAGGACGGTAGTTAATGCAGTTTAAGGCGGGTCCCGAAGTTCCTCCAAGTTTTACCATCAAGGTAACTATTACAAGCAGAAAACGAGATCCTTCGGCAGACAGAGAAGGGGGAAGGAAAATACCTGTGCTGATTCCTTTATTTAGGACAAGGACTTTTATCGTGCCTCGTGACGACTCGAATCGTCGACAATTATATTAAGCTTCAATTCCGGGCAAGCGATTCTTCGAATTTGCCGAGAATGAAAAGGATCGATTGGATTCTGTAGTTTACTTACCTAACGAAATTACTTAAGAAAAGAAGAATGCAACTGGCTGATACTGACTGGCCATTTCTACTGCAACGATTCGTCAGATAGCTCTCCTTTACGTGCGAAACAAAAATGATGTTTTGTTAGGAAAATTTTTCCATTTGGACCTGGGAAGTTCGTCGAATTATTATAAGATCGATGAAAAAGGTGCGTTAATCAGTGATGCAAATATCCCGAAGATAATTCAATTCAATTTACATCGGCAAAAATTTTCAATCCTCTATTAAAAATTCTACGGGTTTTCGAGAAACTTTCCAAACTCGAACAAACTGGAGTGATTTCCGAGGGAAAGTATAGAAACTTCTGACAAGGGAATTTTTTTGTGGATCTACAGTTTCTACTCGTTTCCTTCTCAGTTTTTGTCGACGCTGTAAATTACATTATAAAACGTACTTTAAAACGTATATAGACTTGTTTCAAATGAAAGAAAAATGTCTATGAATCTCTAAAGTGATTTCGAATCGTTAGATTATTATTAATTCAATGATATTTCAATTATCAATGAGAAACTGCAACGGGGTCACGACTATGAGGAGATTACAGTTTCCTTTATTTAGTTAATTCCATTGCCTTTGCGGAGAACGTTAAGAGCAGCCTGTTAAAATGAAGATTACTTCCGGTTCAAGGCTGACGGTCGATCGTAGACTCTGCTTTTACCTGCGGATAATAATATTCGTGCTAGCAGACTGCCACGAATCAATATCGGATTACCACGCAAATGTTATGTAACGTGGTACGTCAGCCAAATTGTTTCTTGAATCGAAGTGAAGCAATGCAAAATTCGGCTAAAAGGTCGACGAACTATCGTCAAATTTTACTTTCAGCTCAAGCCTTGCGATCGGCATGCCATGGAGACTTTGTTGAATGGGGGAAAATAATAATTAGTTTCTTGTTTCAGATTATGGTTCACTTTAATGAAATTAGCAAGAATAGGGTACTCAATTCGGAATTATTACGGTGGTGCAAGCTACTATCGAATATAATTCCTGTACTTTCATTTTATAGTTTAGAATTTGCATGATGAGGAATTCTACTGGAAGATTGAAGAAGCAATAATAATAATTATATATTAAATTCTGGTTGAAATTTAATTACGACCAGTATTTAATAACGATAGTGGTATATTACTTTGGAATGAGTAATTCCACGAAGAATTCTATAAAAATTAATTAACTATTAATGAAATTGCGCGAAGATATTTTAGTTGCGTTAATAATTGTAAAACAAATTTTGTCAAACGTTGAAACCATATCTTTGAATAATCAAAGGAATTACTGCGATTAATTTCTGTATTATATTCCTTCAGTTTGCTTCTTTTGTAAAGTCACGATCAAACTATTTTCTCATTAATCTTCTAAGCCTGTATCGACAAAGTAGCTGCGTTCACCTGATTTTGGTCGAACGATGGTGCCCCCTTCCTCTTTCGGAATTTCTTCTGAAACGGTAGAAAGTCCTTTGAATTTCATATGGACGATTATTCTACTTATTTACCTTCGAGTAGGCTGACAAATATCGTCTTTTTCTACTTAAGAACATATTCTCTTATACATTATTGATTGTCCGACGATTGTACAGGACTTTAAGTAATTAATGATACAGTTTTTACGACGTACTTTCAACGTGTTTCTACGTTTCGATACTATATCACTGGCTATTGTTTTATCCTAGCGTTTGTGTGGCCGAGAAAGTGTGATATAATCCAAGGTTGCAATTGCATAACGTAATACGTAGTGCAAACTTGATGATAGAAAGTTGTAAATAACGAAGTTAAACATTATAATCCAATTCGTCATTTTCTTTCCCTTACTTTTATACTAACTTGAATTTTAATACTTTTCAAACGTTCAGCTACTTTGGTAATTCTAAATCAAGCTGAAACTACAGATCCTCGAAATGACAATAACGGTCAAAGCCGAATTACGAAACTACGGGAATGTTCAATTATTGTCAACAACTATGAATTACGTGTTCATTCTTCTACATGAAAAAAAAGTTGGTTATTCCAGATAAAATCTCTCATATCTTTATCCTCTTGAGGACGATTGACGCATATATATGATCAGAGAAAAAATCTGATTACAGCTTATCGGTGCACGTATGCGCGATTAGAGTTGAAAAGTTAAAGTACAACCGTTAAAATATCATTGCCCAAATAGTAATTTATAACTTCTATACACTAACTATATGACTTTCTGATAAAAAGGTGGATCGCCAAATAAATAATTATTTTTCAATCTTCAAAAAAACCTCTGTCCACAAAGGGTTAATGGACACTGAAACATTATTCACAACCGAGTATTATCAACATTATAATTAAACATAATGTATTATTATTTATTCATCAAATCTCACGTTCCACCACATTCAGCAGTATTACGTCGACTATGCATACAGAGATATTAATATTTAACTAATTATATCCACACATATCCAATACCTCGTAAACCCAAAAACCAGAAAATCTTGTAAACACATAAATATTATAAATAAGGGAAAAAGCTCGTATGCAAGTACGCGGAAATCCTGACAAACAAACACGACTTTCATGGTTCACGTACAAACCATGTTTCCAAAATACGTACACCAACGAATACATACGCACACACTCTTACATAAACATGGACAGAACGAACGTACGAATTCGCAAACCCCATAGATACAAAACACAGGAAAACCCGTACGCACATACGGACGGTAACACACGAGAACTGGAACAAACACATGCAAACAGAGACAGACAACTTACACAGATACACATGTACGTGGATTTACATATATACAGTCTCGAAGTGGAGAAACGTATACGCGAAGAGAGGGTACGCAGCCCCCGAGATGCGACGAGGGTGGATTTGGCGGGGCATGCGCGATGAACGTAGACCGCGGCTGCGAAGACAGAGGCTGCCGGCGGGTGGAAATCGCGGAGGTTCGAGGGTACGACCGAGGGTGACACCCTGCAGTCTGATGCGGGACTTCGACCCCCGTGCTTCGCCGAGGGTGGAGTAATCTCAGTGGCTCGCCGGCCAGCAACTCGAGCATCAGTCGCAGCCGCGCTATCCGCCGGGAATACGGACACCACGAGTTCGCGAACGAGTACGAATTTCCTATCTTTACGATTTTCACGTTCATTGTTTCAAATATAAACGAGAAAGTTGCAAGTATCGTGGAACTTTTTTAATGGCAATTTTGAAAATTATTGACAAGTGATTTGATCGGTTTTGATAATATTGTTGTTGCAAATTTCACATATCAGGAAGGAAATGTTATTTTTTTCTTTTATTTTTCATTTTCTTTTTGAAATTGTAGAATTTTTGTAGAAAATTGATAATAATCGATGTGCGAGGACAGAGTTAATTTCATTTGCAACGTCCATCGGCACGATTAACCGATTCGGTCGTAGGAGGAACGATTTCATCGATATGTTTTTTCTTTTTTTATATAAAATTAGTCGAGGCCTTTCAACGCTCTCCGAAATAACGAACGAGACCTTTCGCCGGATTAAAAAAAGTCGCGCCGAAAGAAAGAACAAGGGGGGACGATCGAGGGGCTCGTTAAATTTAGTTCCTCGCTTGTTTTCTAGGCCCCCTCGTTATCGGGTAACCGTATGAATAGAAAAGTAGGTTAAACAGCCCCTCCACTCAAGAATATTCTTCTATCGAAAAGAGAACGACGTATTCGTCCAAAGAATGAGAAAAAGAAAAGGCAAAAGTCGAAAAACTCAGTGGGCGAGGGTCGGAGGGTGGGAGGCGAAGCAAGGAAGATCGCGAAGATGAGACCGTCTTGCAAAAGTGGTTTACGTGCGGGTAATTCACGAGTGTTTCTTCGCAAGAAGAACGAAAACAGGGAAGCACAACGTCGAGGGAGTAGCAGCCGAGGGAGAACCAGCCACGGTAAGTCGATTACTTCGTGGTCGATGATCAAACGTTGCTTTCATTAACGTCGGTCCCGGTGACTGGTGCGCTTAAACATTTACGGCCACTCTCGACTCTCTGTCGACTCGGAATCAAAGATTCTTGAAAAATTCCATAATTCAACGTGGAATTTTAACATTCTATAGGTCGTGCTTCTATCATTCCCAGTGAGATACGTTAAACCAATATCCGAAGTCGACCCCTGGTTACACGTTCGGTATATCGATTGCACCGCACGGATTTAAAGATTATCGTGGTAGACGGATTTACTTTTTCCACGGTATCTCGACGAAAGTACCATCGGCATGCTTCGACGGTGCATTCCATATTTCCCTATTAAATAGCTTCGCATCCTTAGAAAAGATTTAAATATCAGCCCCCGGCAGAGGAAAGGGGCGCAGAACTCGTGCGCGAATAGCCCTGGGCTGTACACTCGGAGAGGGATGCATTCGGAGCCTCTTTATTCTCCGACGTCGGTGCTCGGATCAAATATAATATCGGCTTCGCAGGGGGGTGAGAGGGGGCCTTCGAGAAAGGCAGCTTTAAAAACTTGGAGAACGTTGGGGAGGAGCTTACGGGAACCTCTTTGCCGAGATACGGCCAAGGAAGAAGAAGAAGAGGAAGACGTTTAAGTTTGAATAGCGACACTCCAAGTCCCGTCCGAGAGCATCGTAATTCCATCCGATATTTTTACACAGGATTAAGCGTGTTCCGCGGAACTTTCGAAAAGTCTTACGCTCGAGTTCTCGAGGAAAGCGAACCTGGCAAAGTCAGCCCTCGAGAGTCTTCTCGTTATTCGCCGTCGCCGTCGGCGTCGCGAGACGCCGTCGTCGTATCGACCTTTCTCGCCGTTTCTGTCCATTGGCAAGACTTTCGACTTTACCTCCAAGTTCACGAGCGACTCCTAGCACCGACCGAAGGACTTTCGCGCCGAAATTCCTCTTAGAACCAGGCAATTCCCAGACGCAATTTTGCACGGCTGGAGGATCGGTTTAAATCTTAATTCGAATTGCATAATGACTACCTACTCGAGTTTCCTTACTCTGCGAGATAGTTTGCCGCAACTATTTCCGTATGCTGAAACTATTCAAAAAGTAACGATGCAGTCGGAAAGTCATTATGAAAGGAGACGCAAGATGTTCGTGCGTGTCGTTGAAAGTAAGATTAAGAATATCCGTCCCGGCGTCGAGTTCTTTTCGATTTATAAAATTTTAAACTCAATTACACGCTTTCCGCGGGGAGAAAAGTCCTCTCAAAGGCGCGATATTATTTCCTGAGTTTTGTGCGACGGTAAAGAGAGAAAAAAAAATGGAACGAGTGAACTTCCACGAGAAAAAGTTCCCTGCTCAATTGACTGTAATAAGCGGTTTCTATAATTGCATGGATTTGACTTTGACAGCTACCGAAATCTATTTCCACGAATGTGTCGAGAGTTTGACAATTCGATTGGAATTACAGATTGTGAATTACCGCAGGAAGAGTCGATTCCATCATCAAAGTCGTGACTTTTGTGTCTCACTTCGATTGCATGTAACGCTACGTCGTTGCACAAGGGTTTCCACCTTTCCTATCCTCTCTTGTATGGATATAGCACACATGAATATGTGCACACCTATAAGTGTACTCGATCGAAGTAGATTCCATGGAAGCTGTGTGCGCTTCATCGAAGTTCCTTCAAAGGATCGTAACTTTTGCACGTAATTTCGGTCGACGAAGGAACGTGTCGCATCTTGCTTCACGTCGCATAATGACTTCCCTCGTAATTTGATGTATCTCTGGCATCAGAAATTTCCCGTTGTCGTTCCCTGCAAATCTACCAACCAAGAGGAATACACGAAACTGTGTTCTCCACCGTAAAATCGACCTACAAGTACGGCGAATTTGGGACAATTTCGGTACAAGCATGAGATACTTCACAGAAATCACAACCAGAAAGATCATGAATTAAAAAAGAGAATATCTGTACAATATCTTCTTTATTTGATATCAAATATATCACACAGATATAACTGTTTTCTTTTTTCACTGTAAATTATAACTTTGAGAATTGATGCAAACAAACAAATGTTCAATTTCTCTTCATAATTACACCGAGACGTTACAAGCATTGGTATCATTTTCCCTAGTAAATTTCTCATTACCCAAGCATCCGTACAAGCATTTGGGACATAGAATAGCAAGTTGAAAATTGCTTGTACCACCAGCGACATTGTCGAGGAATACGACGATGCGTTCCGTCAAAGTTCCATGGAGTATCGCAACTTCCGGGCGCGTAATTCCTTCCTATCCAACCTATCGAGGTACGTGTTAATGCTCGCCACTTAATGACTTCCAGTAATATGGTTTAACGCGTCATTAATGTCGAAAGTTTCCATGAGCTCGCGATGCGGTGACCGAAAGGGGCAGAGAATGCCATTTTCGAGAGCGTAAATCGTAATTGCTATACGAAATACCGCACGGAATATCCTCGATTTAGGGCGTTAAACGTTACCACCGTTTTAAACGCAATTGTCATAAAGGTACAAGCTGGTTGTTCGGGAATGCTACAAATACGTTTAAACCCTTGAGGATATTACAAGTTACGTTTGTATTTGCAAGTATTTCTCCGCAACGTTTCACCGTGGTGTATTTTCGTTCGTCATACTTTGCTGAGTGAAGATCGTATCGAGAGAGTTCCGTTTTATTGCATCGCACGCTTCGGTGGCTGTAAAAAGGGATGCATGCATTCGCAGTTCGTTCGAATGTAGTTCTCCAGGGAACGAGATTTCTGAAGTATATTCTTCGATTTCGCTGTAGTTGTAATTTTCAAAGATAAACTCACTGGAGAGTTTTATACTTTTTTGGACGACGAGAAAGAATTGTTGCATTGCCGGTGCAATGAGACGGTTTTAAATGCTCGATTACTCGTCATAAAGCTGCAATTTCAGTTCTTTGATTATCTGTACAATTGATTTCTACAATGGTGTAGCAATGTGTTTTAAAAGCGTTTACTCCGTTTTAAAAATTATCGTACTTTTAGCAATTATGAAATTCGTAGGATTTAATCAGATTACACGAGACATGATAAAAAAGAAATATTTCAAAACAACTGTGCTAATATTAAATTCCCACTCGTGTTGTAATTTTGTAAAACTGATTACCTTGCAAAGTAATAATTTCACCTTAATATATCATATTCTCTAAAATTCATTTAACATTTTTTGAACAAAACTGACTTTTCAAAGAACCCTCAAATTCTTCCAATTTGCATTTTGAAGCCTCTTAGCGTGTTACAAATTTTTAATTTGTCACGTAACATAATTAGTAGTAAAATGTTAATTTTTGGAGTAGAATACTCTTATTTAAATGAAAAAATTAGGAAAGCAGATGATGCCAAGAATTTCAAGCATATTTTACGGAATGTATAGTGCAATAAGATCGTGTTCGCAAATCAACGGTATTGTTCGACATAATTCTCAAGATAGAAACTCCGACTTGACACGTAGTACACAGTTCTTAATGCAGCTAGACACGTAGCGCAAGTAGTTCCTCCGGAGGAGAATTCGAAGGGTGGAAACTATCACACCTAGAACAAAACCACGCTGGAAGATACTTCCAAGTATGTAAACGACGAGCACGCGAATTACCGTGAACGCGAGCAAGCTCAAACTGTACAGTCAGAGAAATAAATTCAGTCTCGCGTATTTCACACAGTTGTAACGGAGCCCCTTTCTTCATTGAATCAGGAAAAGGTCTTCTAAATATTCAAACATCCCTGAATTTTTTTGCAGCCATTAATCATAATAGATTTCGTGCCAATTTTACTGAAATAATAAAGACAACCCTAACTATCACGTGCAAATTAATTATTTGTCAATTCAAATTAACGTATTCATAGCGTATCAGTTTCACGATACCACAATTAGAAAGTGATAAAAATACAATTTCAAATAATAGATTAAACCTGATTTTTAAACAATGAATTGTAAAGAATTTCATAATATTCACAAGATAAGTTATAATATTTGGCAAAGTTAAAAATTCAACTTTGGAGAATAGAAGTTTAGACGTGCCTTGCGTTATCTCAAAGTTACAGGGGCTTGTAAAGTGTTAATAATTATAATGAGTATGTTACGTTGACACTAAAACCATAAAAATGTTTAATTTATAAAATATCCAGAAAAAACGTACTTTCTGAAAATACTACAAACTTTCAACTTCCTAATATTTTAACAGAACTGTAATTAAAACACTCGAAATCTGTGCATGTACCAGATCGAGCATAGATTAGAATTTGCGTGTAATATATTACCTAAAGTATATACGAGCCTGTGGTAACATGCTATACGTCATAAATCGCAACGAGCCGTTCTTTCGTTTCGGTATCCGGTCATAACATCGACCCGAGCCCCTTTCCACTCTACAAAGAATTATCCATCGCAATGTCTGGTAAATCCTGGAACTAAAATACGACTATTTCTCGTTGCACCAGCAGCGAGAGAAAAAATAGACGGTCCCATTGGCAGGTGATATTTTCAGGCACGTTCGAGTACTAATTTCATTCGTTAATGCTACCAAATTGCCAGGATGAAGCAGTTCCGTAGAGACGGCAGCGTATCGATTACCAGCACAATTAAAGGAAATCCTCGAAGATCGAGTGTCGTCGAGATTTCGTACGGTTATAAACTGGCTTGAAAGTTTTTCACACGGAGAATAGTACTTTTATTTGTAATAAAGACTTTCGTGACTTCTTCGGATACAAACGTTCGTTACATGCTTCTCCTTCGGTTCCCTCGAAAAGCACCGGAAGGAACTGACTCGTTGAAGTCTGTAATAAGTTGATAGGGGAGCGATTGCGGCTAATTGTGGCAAAATGGGCACTGGCGCCCATTATTGCCGTGCATCAATTTAAACTTTTTCATGCAACTCGAGAGCATGGCTCGGACGATAAGGTTTGGAACTCCTGGGGTCCTCGCAAGTATCGAATCGTACGATGAAAACTTCTTTCGTTAAGTTCTCCTGGCGTTGCCAGGAGGGAAAGGGGGACGAAGTTTTTTTCACCCTCTCGCAGACGAGGGATGTGTAATGCAATTTTGAGAAATTGGATATCGTTCTTCCGTCGGTGCTATACTTATCCACGATTTGTTTCTTTCTCCGGGAACGTTTTCTCGCTTACATTTTCAGACGTTAGGATAAACTTGATGATGATTTATATCGCACATCCTCGAGCATTGTGCAGTGTACGTAGAAATTTCAAGTTGTAAAAATTTTATTGAATTTTTTGTGACCTTAATATTTGACTGAATAAAGTATAGTTTCAAAAGTATATTTTTGTGGTATTTTTGATTTTCCTTTCATTTATATTTTAGGGTAGAAGTCGTATTTAAAATAACCGTAATATCGTTGGAGAGTATTGATAATTGCGAAAAGTCTATTTTCAGTATTTTAGAAGAATTTTAGAAAC
Source organism: Cerceris rybyensis (assembly GCA_910591515.1). Classification (NCBI taxonomy): domain Eukaryota; kingdom Metazoa; phylum Arthropoda; class Insecta; order Hymenoptera; family Crabronidae; genus Cerceris; species Cerceris rybyensis. The sequence goes on from OU342790.1 coordinate 18,504,934, forward strand.
TGGCGGACTGTAGTTAAGCGGTCTTAAATTGCATTCGTTATGGGCACGACCCACAAAATTTGATTTTGGAAATATCACTCTTATCCCTCCAATTTCTCACTGGTACTCCAAGATCTCCTGGCATGAACCCGCGAAATCCGATTTTCGGCATCTATATATGTATATACGGGTGGTTCGTGCGGGTAAGAGAAACCCTTCAACTAACCGAATGCAAATTTGCAATTCGCGGAATGTGCAATCAATTCTTTTTTCTCCTAAACCAAAAATTCCTCCAATACCCAGCAATCTTCTCTTTCATTATCTTTAACTCATTAATTTTCTCAATTTTGATCGTAAACTTCATAGAATTATCACATACTGTAGTTTCTAAAATTGGTTAAATATTTATAAAAAAAAAGAAATGAGAGAAGAAATAATCTTTCTATAAAAATTCCACCTATATCGGAATACCGTCTTTTTTCCAATCCATCCGAAAAGTTCGCTCGTTTCAGTTTGCCGCTCGTTCCAATATCGCTCGCAGTTCGTAAGTTCGTTAAAATCTTCAAATTTCTACCGTATTTCGCAAGTTGTCGATGAGTTTCGATCACACGTTGCTCTACCATCGGTGATATTTCCCGTCAGAATTGCAACGACGTTTAGAATCGTAACTTTCAAAATTACAATATACATTCATTTTTTACAATCTCGTTGTAAAAACATGCTGCAAAAACGAAACGAAATTTTCATCGATTGCCATACAACGTATCGTGTCAATTACTTTTCGTAATTTTCTTACATTTATCCAGGACGACATTCGCCATGATGCTTGCAGTGTCCGTTCACGTTTCGTGGCGCGTAAACACACGTATGGCAAACACGTTTCCGCACACAGAGCATATTAATTGCGCGTGGATCGACCGCGCGATTCCGATCCTACAATTACGTGCAATTCAGCCCTGTTCTCTCTCGAGCCGTGCCTCGAACTCGTCCCACCCCCTGAGTCTGCCCCCCTTGGGAATCGTTAACCATCTCGAAACTTTGCCCATTCGCGAAACTCTTAGGAGCCACGGCCTCTCTTCGGTGAGCGTGCACGATTCTCGTCTCGTTCTCTATCGAGAAATTCCGTACGATGTTCGACGAGTCTCCGTGGCCTCGTAAAAAAAAAATCCGATCGCTCGATTACCGGTCGGAGTAAACGAGACTTCGATACGATTGTTTCGTTTCAGCGTCTCATTTTCTTCATTTTCTTTCTTCGTTATTTAACGTTGAATTCCTGAGTGACTTTTCCGAACTTAATGTGACGAACTTTGTTACTGTTTTATATGATTTTGTCATTTTGGATGAGAACAATTTTTAGGGGATGTAGAAGAGTTTTGTAAAGGGGCTGAAATAACGAGGTTACGGTGGACAAGTTGAATAGAATGAGTTTTGTGGATGCAGAGATTTTTAGACGGTACAAATTCTGTCCTTCAATGGGAATTTAAATTGAATAATTTGTTATATTTTAAATTAATAGGTTAAAGTTAGATTACAGTTTTAATTTGAAGGTGTAGTGCAACGGTTATTTTGGTGTGGACCTACAATTGAACGTATTGCAAATCTTCAAAATCTGTGCACTCCATTCTCTAAGAGGCAAAGTTTGCGACAGACACGGCACTTTCCTCGAATATCCGTCAGCTGCACTGAACTATCGCCCCTTTTGCGAATACCTTGCGAAACCCTTCCGTTGCACTTCCAAGATTTATGAAAATCGTCTCTCTTTATTTTGCCATTCCATTGCACGAGCAAATTCGACGCGTTTAGAATATTCAGGTTGATCGAGCAAACTTCATCTTCGCTCGTGGATAAGAAGCGAAGTCCTAACAAAACAAACAACCGGTTGTCTAAGGCTGTTCCTTAAAGAATCGTCGAGGAAATTTTACGGAATATTCGCGACAGTTCGAGAGAAAAAATCATATTCAAGGAGTTATATGCGCAAGGCGCTAATAAAAAGCAAACACGTCGATTGTGGTCGATGAGAACGTTTATCCGATCGCCGTTGCTTTCCTGTCCATTCCAATAATCCTGTTTGCTGCCATAGATATTCCCCCATACTGAAATATCCATGTATACAGAGACCTTCGATGTGTGCACCTCTCAACTCTCGTGAACTATACGCGAATCCATGAGCTCTCATTTTTCCAACTAACTGCTCTGTATTACATTCCCGAAAATATAATTTTGGGTATTGGCACATTTAGAAATTAATTTACAACGGAGAATTTTATTTTAAATAATTATAAATGCTGCTGAGAGCACTTCTTGTAAATACGTTGATTACTTGATTCCTTGAGATAAATAACGGTCTGTTTTAAGATGATATCTCATAGTAGAAAAAAGGAACTTACATTATCATAATACGAAGAACCGCAAAAGCCACTGGTCCATTTAAAAACAGAATAACTCTTTTATGAACAATGTTAACCCTTTGCACTTATTAATTTTATGTTACCTGTGAAGAACTCGTTCATTAAATTACAAAATCTATTATAAAGGAACGTCTCAGTAAAAAGCTGTGTTGCAACAGAAATTGTTATTATTATATTGTTAGTATTATTTCTATTATTTTAAAAATTGCGTAGAGTCTACCTTGACATTAAAATTGGTGGAAGAAATATGGTGTCGAGCTACACGTGACATAGGAGTGTTAACGGTTAATATACTTCTTAGGATTTATTTTTAATTAGTCTTGAAATGGCTAAGAAGTTGTTATATTTTAAAATGGTTTAGTGGCTTATGATTCATCTCGCATTAGTGGAAACAAGTGAAAAATTGTAAAAGTTTCAACGATTATTGCATTCGAATCTGTGTATGTGATTAAATATAAGTAGAAAATTGCGGGGCAAAGTAGTTTCCAGGATGGAAAATTAGCGTTCCAATAATTTTAACACTAGAACTACCGGCCACAAATCTAACATATTTTAATAAATTAAATAAGTACTTTGAAAAAGGGGGAATCAAGCGGCACAAAATTTGACCGATTAGGTGAATTATGTTTATTCATATAGACGTAAAATATTTATCCTATGACTCTTATGTAAACTTGGAGAATTTTTTGAAAAATTTGTGTACCAGTCATTTTGACTGGTTTGGTACTTCTAGTGTTAATAATCCCTTGCAATCGCGATCGTTACCGCGATCTCATTTCTCATTCTACTTCAGGACGATCCAATGGCATTTTACGTTCCTCTAAAATCAACCCAACAAACTTTGCACCAGCTAACAAACTTAACGTTAGAATCACTTTCAGAAAAGGAAACGTATCGAAGCTCGCATTTCCACGAAGAGGCTCGCAAAAGAAATTACGCGAGGAGAACTTTTCTATTTCACAGCCTTCCTGCACCACGTACAACAGCCGCGGAACTTTTCCGGCCAACGAAGTCTTTCGCTCTGCTTCGAAAGAAAAAGCAACGAACGAAATTTTAACTAATGTCAAAATCTGACCGCGATACGAACAAGTGCAAACGACATAACGAATGACCGTAGAATTCTCTTGATAAAAATTTCAAATTGATTTTTCATCGATTCTGTAGGTTGAAACAAATCACAAAATGTTAAATCGATATTTATAAAAACGATCTACATAGCGATCGTAATAGATAAAATAGATAAATCAAATTCTATTTTCCACCTTTCATGTCTTCCTACTATTGCACGAATTTCAACCCAGAATCTCGCAGTCCTGTAATTACGAAAGAAGCTGAGAAACGTTTTTTTCATTTCTCTACAAACGTGATTATGTTTATATCTTCTAAAAAATAGTCCTCATCAAATAAATGTAATAAGTACTTTTCAAACTCAATTATATGCCACAAAATATTCTACAGTACGATATAAGTAACAAGCCCTGCCCAAATAATAAGTCTCATGATTTCCACAAGTAGGTACTCCGACACAGTGAGTCCCACTTTGGATGATACTTTCAGACAAAACTCCGAGGCAACATTTTTGTGAATCAGAGCGAAAAAACTTTCCTGGCAGCTCTTCTGCGCCCTAGTGCATACACGGAAATGCAGGGCGTACACGTGACCGCGAGCGAGGCACATTGAAAGTTCCCAGACAGTGCGGGCCGTCGAGATAGGCAGCATCAGCAGCGCCCCATAACAATATAAAGTTGTTAAGCCAGACCAACCCCGAGTCCGTCCCGTTCATTGGACAGCGGTGTCAATCGATTCTCTGACTCGACTCGACTCGAATCGGGTGAACCCGTCTCGACCCAACTCGGCTCGACCCGACTCGACCCGACTCAACACGATTCAACGCGATGCAACGAGACTCAACTCGACCCTGGTCGGTGTCTTTACATGCACGTGCAATGCACGTGTGCAAGTGGGCTTCTACGGCTCCTCCAGCTTTTTGTAACAGCCTTGACGAGAGCAAGAAGCGCTTCGGAACTGGCGCAGTCTCGAGTAATCGATCATGACGCGGAGCCGGCATACGAGGCTCTTTCGAGAATTCGATTTCACTGGGTTGGCTATTGCATGTACATATAAAACCAAAACGAGCGGAAAAATTTGTTTCTTGCGTAGTACTATTCCGTCTCAAGGAAACTTTGAAATTAGGGAACACCTTCGTTAATCTTTGGCCGAAGAGGGAAGGTCGTCGTGTTTGGAGAACTTATGGTGCTGAATTGAGATGGATTCGAGGATTTAGAGTATTAGATTCCGTTCGGTTCACTAGTGCATGTACATTTAGGATCAAAGCGAATGGAAAAATTTGTTTGTTACGTGGTACCATTCTATCTCAAGGAAACTTTGAAATTGGCGAACGACTTCGATATTGTTGGAACGGAGCGTGAAGGTTGTCGTGTTTGGAGAACGTGTGATGCTCGATAGAGATTAATCAGTTGAATGTTCTTATACAATTATGAATTACTACAGTAATACTAATAATACTAATTATAACTCCTTAATAGAGAATATTTAATTAATATCCTGTAACTGTCAAAAACTATGGCTTCGAGTTTTGTTTAAGGCAAATGAAAATACATGCCGCATTGATAAATTTCTGACGATGCAATTTATTATTCTTTGGTCTCGTCAATCTCGATCTTCCATGTGGAAATGAAGTTTGCGCGGGAGGATCGACTGAAACGTTAACGACGTATCCAAGAATAAATTGCAGAGCGTAGATAGTCGAGCGGAGAATTCTCGACTCACGACTCATTCAACGTCACAGACGAGTGGCGCGTGTTTCGTTGCTTTCGGTACGATTACGGGCTGCGAATTTTTCGCGCGTACGTATGCAAAGTCACGAGTGGCAATTCTCGTGCGAGCTTGGTGCAGAGAGATCATAGAGAGGATGAACAAGGAAGAGAACGAGAGAAATAGAGAAAGCTAGAGCTCTCGAAAGTGGTGCGAATGGAGAAGAACGATCGTCACGCAGACCCGGTGCACCAGCGGAACCAAATCCAGTTAGTAACTGGTACGAAACGTGGCGAAGGTGAAAATAGAGACAGAGTTTTTATGTCGAAACGAGAAAGCTCTGCCAGATAGGCAAATCGAAGGACAAATAAAAGGGTAGACTGTAACGTTGGTTGAATAAGAGAGAACAGCTGTAAATAATGCCAGATTCTCTTCTATTTTGTTACTTTTCATCTCTTTTTAAATATCTCTTTCTCTCTTGAAAAATTCCACCCCCATGAGGCACGTAGGGGCTCTGAATACGCACCATGGATGCTTGTGTTTCATCGCGCCGGTGGATGGTCCAAAAAGTGCAAAAACGAGAAAGACCTTTTATTCCTGGCAATCATGACGCTCTTTGAGCGTATTCCAACCCCTCTCGGGTACAGAAGTTCGCGCCGTCTATTTGCCTCCATGGTATGCGAGGCGGTTTATGGAACACCTCTCGAAAGAAGATGGTGTTTAAGAAGGATGGTAATAAGAGCCTTAAGAATTCTCCACTTTTTAAATGCATTCCTCCTGGTTTCCGTGAAAAGAGACCGTCGGAAATTCCTGCACCGCAAATAACTCTCTCAAATACATATTTCCTGTTTCGTCTTTCCATCGTATTTTAGCACGTAAACCTTTACGCACTGGAACGCTGTAACGATTCGTACATTCGCGCGTATATCTATGAGACGGGGACATTACATTTTACAGAGAGAGAGTGAGAGAGGGAGAGAAGAAGAAAAAAGCATGGTACACGCGGTATTTCCATTTTTACACTTCCGCGATTCCATGCCTGAGATTTATGAGGAGAAACGACTTTATCTGTGAAATTTATTTTTCAAATTCTTTCTCAACGCGAGGACCATCCCCCATTTCTTTCCTTCTCTTTCTCTCTAATCCTCTCTCTTTCTCTCTCAATCCTATTATTTAAATTATAATCTACCTCCACTTACGGAACGTTAAACCGAGGACCATTACGATTATAATGTAGCCGAAGCAGTTAGCGTGCATTTATTAGGTGTAATATGAAAAACAACCGGGCGATTTCGTCTCATTTCAGCCGCGAATGAGACTTTACACGCTCTAGGCGCGTTGTTCTTTTTAGAATGGAATACACGACTACCTATTCACCTATGTATCTATGTATGTACGTACGTATGTACATACGTACCTAGGCTACGGGCAAACGACGGAGTTAGCGGGAAATGCATTGCACGTGCTGCTCGTGTTGCGGACCGTTTCGATTTTATTACTTTCTTTTGCTCTCGCGCAACGTGTCGCAATGCTTTTTCCCATTCTGCCGGGATTGCTCTCCCTTTTATGACATTAGGCAGATTAAGGATTATCGATTATTGTTATTGTTACTGTCTCCCCTATTATCCACGCCACGAGACACGATTCTTGGTGCGCGGATGTTTGCGCTGTATCTCTATAACCCAAGCAGATACACGTCCTTTAAGAGCTCCCTTCAAATGCTTTTCCTTTCTAAGAAACTCTCCTCGGTGGAAGCTAGATGTTCAAAGTTTTCGAGCTTCTCTCATAAAGAAGAACTGCGAAAGACGCTACTGAATGTATTCTCGCTATTGAAGATATAGCCAGTTAAATAATCCAGGCTGAATATGCGATGCACGTCGAGTTAGAGTTGCTTCGTGAAATTTGCGATAAAAACGTCCATCGTTATTGCCGCATCGTAATATTGCTTTAAGGAAATATTATTATTCGGGAAACGTTGCGACGATTTTTACACGAATGTCGGTGCGTTTTCTTCGACGACATTAGCGATTCGAGGAACAGCCGGGAAAATTTCTTCCACCCCTTTTAAGAGGCACGCATCAATATTTTTTAAAGTTAATTATTTATATATACAGTAGTTACTTTTATTAAATTTTGCGCAAGAAAGTTTAAGATTCTGAAAACATTGCATTAGAGACGTTCTTATTCCACTTACTGACGGTATATTGCACGAGCATTTTCACGAATTTACGTATTTTTTGTAGGTGTCTAAAATGAATAACAATGATATCGAAAAATTCCTATCATCGTTATTAAAATACTTCAGGGAAATGAATATTTCTTTAATTGGAAATTAATAAATCAGATTCTAGTTTGTACACTTACCCATAAAGGGACACGAGACAACCCAGAATCCCTCTATGGAAACGTCCTCATTCTACTGTCGCAATAACACATTGGCAATTCGGTGTCATTCATTGCGTATTCTTTGTCGGCATTTGTGATCTACTGCACACACTGGAAAATCCCTGTCGCCACTTCCCGGACACTCGAAAGCGATGAATATTCTCGTGCCACTTCACCGAAAGCGAGTTCGTACGCGCAGCGTATAGGTGTAGGTGTAAGTACGCAAATCCAGGGAAAGAAGGGTGGTAAAAGGGAGGGAATAAAGGGGATGGCGTGGCACGAGGTGTCGGCGGATGTACACCGACACGTGTATCGTAAATGTAATTACAGCTTAAAGGGAAGTCCCGTCCTAAGCGATCCTTCGCAGTCGAAGTGGGTTCTGCATTAATTAAAACCCCAACTTAATTAATACACGTTTGCGTTACTGCACGACTTCGAAGCGTTGTTCGCCATCTTTTTTCCCGACTTCTCTTAACAGCCAGGCGGAAATATCTTTTATCAGTGTACAAGTGTTCACCTTGCACGAGCTTGTAACTTTACAGAGCACGATTGAATCTCACTGAAAGACGCTTATTTTCCACGGTGTACAATCCTCAAAGGCATCTTGATCCTAATTGATCGTATTCCAGGAAAGTTTAAATAAAAATTGCGTAAAAGATGAAACATCTTCCACGATACTATTCGACATTATACCTCGGTTGCATAAATACTCCAAAGTCATGCGCATAATTCAAGTTTACTCAAATGTTCTCCACCAATCTCATTCTCTCATTCTTCGAGATTGCGAATAGACGTTGACCTTTCTTCAAAGTACAATTCTATACAAAGAACTTGATACTTTCCACACAAGGAATTTCATACGTAGATGTTTACTTTGGTATAAACAAATACATGGAAAGAGCAAGATAGACAATTCGACGGGGTAGTTTCTCCCCGTGTTTTTTTCCTCCCTTCTTTTGTTTTATTCCAGGGATTCTCTTGACAAATCAGAGATCAAACTGTATCCAACGATGTTCGCGTACGTCCGGAGCTTATTTCTCTTCCTCCTGCCATAGCGAACGTACGTGTGCGGAACGTAAGCGCGGAAAGGTCGAAAAATATTATGCCCCGGACATGGAACTATGAATTATTTATACGCAAAGTGAGCGCGGAGACGTTGAATTGTACAGAAAGCAACGACCTTTACCAGAGCACACTCCCGTGGTCAGAATTTTATGGTTACGGTGTCTCATCGTTGCGGGTTGGATGGTAATAAATAGGTCGTGCATGCGATTCCATTAGATTAAATTATAATTTTAATCGGACAAAGGCCCAGCCGTTCTTTTCCCTGGAAACTCGGCATTACGTATAATACAATTCGCCCGCGCAATACCTCAAAAGACGGACGTCGTATTATTAAAACCCGACGGTGTGTTAAATTAAATGCGAGATTATCACTCGTTTTGCCGTTGATGTTTCCATACTTTAGAATTCCATATGGAAATTAAATTTTGGAGATTTTTGGCTTCGAAGTAGTGAGATATAAATTTTATGAGGAGAAATAGAGGAGTCGTGAGATTGTTCTTTGTCGAGAAACAATAGCTGTCGTTTAAAAATGATGGCGGGAGTTTTCGAAATGGCTATATAAATTCAAAGATCTTCTGGTATTATGCGAGATTGGAAAGAACAGGACCTACGGAAATGGCTGCCTATAGAGAGCCACGTTATTTCCGTAAATTATGTCTCCCCGTCGCTACGGTGGTAAGAGTCGGTCCCGGTGATATATTCCAGCAATTAATGGCGCCCGATCGCCGGAAATTTGTCGACCATGCCGGAAAATGGATTTAGATTCGACGGCTTTCCTCCCAGGAAGTCGTATGCCTATAGCAGAGCAAGCCACTTTGCAGCTCCTTTCAGAAGCATCTGTTAGGAGTTTCCCGCTTCTCATTAAAAACTTGTCTCTCCTGTTACGCTCTTTTTTAATTTTGTAATTAACACGCAATTCAACTAACGAGACAATATTTATTATTGCGTGCCACCGATGTATTTTATAATCTCGCGATACGCGAGGTAATTTAATTTTTTGTTACGTTAAACAATAACATTTTGAATTCTACCCGCAAAAATTATCGAATTGAAACTATCAGAGTGTCCGATGAGACATCAATTATCCTTTCAAATATGATCCTTTAGTTGAAGTTCCAAACGTTTCAAATTTATAAAATATTGTACAAATTAAATATATCTACTTATACCTTCGACTTACAAATTACTTTGTACAACATCTATTTTGGTACTGCGTTATATCTAGTCACGCAGTATTCTTCGAATCTTATTGTTAACCCTGCTGTTCCACTCATTTGTATCTCAGATTCGTATTCGTTCCAGTCATACTCACCTGGCGAACAAAGGTTCACATTTTAAGACACATTAAATATACAAACAGATAGATATAAATATCAAATAGATCGATATCAAAAACTAATACTTAGAAACATAGTATCTGTTCAAATGTAAGCTCTAATTCGGGTCATATAGACCCGAGCAGAACGGCAAGTTAAATATATCACAAATAAAGCATCACCTTCCATTATTGCTTGTATAAGCTATTATTATTGTAGTATCGTAATTTTTAAAAAATAGGAGATAGCTCTTAGTTAGTGAGTGTGGATGAATTTTGTGCATGTGAGAGTGAATGCTTAGAATACGCAATTTGGAAGACGACGAATTCGAGAGTTAGAGTGAATGTTTAGTCTGTGGATAAGGAGAAAATGAGTGAGTGCAATAGAGAATGCAAGCTGTGAGAAAGACGAAGAATGCATGCTGTGAGAAAGAGTATCGAGGGTGGATGCGAGTGTGAATTTTTGGGAGAATTAGTTGAGACAGTTGAGACTTGGAGTTCGTTGCGAAGAGAGATATAGTGGAGATCATTAGGAATTAGAGTTGTTAGAGTTATTTATTTTAGTGAGTGTTTCTATTTTATTATTTCATTTAGGCTATGATATTGTTAGTTAGTTTAACTCTTAAATTCGCGATTTTATTTTTTTAATCAGAAAAAATGTTTTCAATATCCATATATAGTTTAGATTATAGGAAAAATATTTAAAAAATTCTGTTGAAAGAATTCAGCTTCTAAATTACCTGAAAATCCTTTGTTGCATTTATGCAACACTGCGCGTTCCTAGGTAAGCAGATGTATGGGGAATCGAAATGTTGATATGCATTTTACCTTGAGCAATAAATATGTTCCCAAGTAATAAAAAAACAATCATCACTTATCTTGATAAATACTTATATTTCACCGAGGAAAGTTATTCCAATATCACTTTTTTCCGCGCCGATCAAAACCCGCTAAAACTGACAAATAATTAAAACATTTGAAAGTTGGTGCCACTGCACCTGTCAAAAAATTACAAAGTACACTATAGTCTATGACAAAGTTCGTTCAGAAACCGTAATCCGTTCAGATTTTTTTTTATTCTCATAGAATTAGTATATTGCAAAAATGCAATTCCTCGAATTTAAGGGTTAAGATGTGTATATAATTGTCAGAGAAAAGTATGTAGAATAAATGTAGATAGAGATAGAGGATATTCTACACTATTTAACAGGTTGAATGCCACCGATGTTTCCCTTATTTCGTCATTTCTACTGGAGTGAAACTTTTTTTATGAAAATCACATATTCATAAAACAGAAATTTTAAGGACACTGATTAATCGATGTTTAGCAGATCTTCATCTTCTTAACGTCAAAATTTAAATATTCAATATGTTAGAAAATTCATAAATATTGCAATTTAAACGTAACATAAAATTTCATTCAATACAATTGTTACGCCGTAGAAGGTGCTTCTTGGCGTTCCGATCGCGGATGCTCGATCGGTAGTTGAATTAAAGTCCACTGAGGTTAACTTGATATATTTACAAAATCTTAGCACTACTGTACAACTTGGTTTCAATGGTTATGTGAATGTGATGTATAACGTGACGTTTCTGCTGAGCTTGCTTGTGTGAGAGAGAGCCCGAGCCGATGCGCTCGGTTCTTATATATACGTGTTTTCCAAGGGGCGGTATGCTTATGCTTGGAGAAGGGGAACAACCTTTCTGCCAAACGCGGAAACATTTGGTCGCCACTTGACGAACGTTGCCGATTTTTCGTTCTGTCGGTCTGCGCCCAGGTATGGTTTTATGATCGTACCTAGGGACAGATCCTGCAGAAAGTTTCCGCGTTTGACAGTCAATGTAAAAAGTTATTTCGCGACGATGCGCCGCGACATACCGCCGCCCTTGAACGGTTATGTTCAATAACATGATATGCACGCTTCTGTAAGATTGTATGAATTACATTGAGATTAATTATGTTCGTGTGTGTAGAGTTGATTATGTTGATGATGCTTAAACAACTATTTCCATCCCGGTACGGATGGGTCTGTGTGTGTGTGTGTGTGTGTGTGTGTATGTGGTACTGTTAAGGGACAGTCTCGGCTTCAGGAGGAAGGGGCGCAGGTCTTGATGGGCTCGCAGATGCTCGAGCAGGGTTTGACGATGGCCTCTCGTCTGATGCCATGGATGTGGTTCGGCAATCCTTCCAAGCCTCCGTTGGACCGTAGATGTGCTGTCCTCCTTGATCAGTACCATTGTGAATATTGTCTAGTGCGTTCCTCGGTTTCCCCATGTACTATTTACTGCAAGAGTGCAGTACGTACAGTAGTCCTGTTTCCAGCGGGTCCAAAAGTGTTGTTGCGCCTTCAGGATCTGTTGCCGCTGAGATGATTGATTAATAGGCACGTTTCTGAGATTGTACATTGGATTTGCAGTGTAGTCGTATACGTTCCTCATATTATCGCCTATGAGGTAATGTTTGGAGAGAGGGTAATGCGGACGTTGGGATCGACAAAATTTGGTAGGGAATTCAAGATGGCCTCTTCTTGAACGCGAATAACGGCTTGGACGTTGCGAAATATTGTAAGACCGCTCGACATTATGCGGCTTCGTTTCAATGTTACCTCGCGTTGTAGCTACCCGTGTTTTCGGTACCTGCTCCGGAGGTTCGCGGCGCGTGTTTAGTAGGTATTGGACTTCGGTCTTCGCTTGTTGGTCGGGCTTAGAAAATGAATTGACCGTTTCCTTGCCCTTCCCGAATTTCCACGGCTCTTGTTCCACGCTCGTCTGAGCCAGAAAACAATGACCGACCATCTCATCGTGACTTTCCCGTGATGTATGTATTGCTTTTTCTTGATTCGTTTCTTGCGTATGCAATAACGTACTATGCCCCTTCCCGCATTTCTTGCAGCCGGAACTAAGGCATTCGCTTGTTGTATGACCCGGTTTTAAGCAGTTGATGCAGATCCGTGCCTGCTGTACTGCTTCGTAACGCTTCCCGACGGTCATTTTTAAAAACTGTGCGCACTTCCATATTTTGTGTTTGTTGTTGCAAACAACGCAGGCTACGTTTGGTGCGACTGCTACGTACGTTTGCGCCTCACGCGTACCTGGACTGTAATCCCTGTAATTACCCTTGTCGCCTGCCGACGATGCTTTACCTGATTTACCCGGCTCTACGTCATCGGTTCGCGAATGTTGTTTTAAAAATGTCATGAGTTGCGGGAACGATGGACGGTCTGTGTCTTCTAGGCCGCGGTCCCAAACTCTGCGCGTGACTCGATCTAATTTTCGAACTATCAAAAATACCAGTATGTCATCCCATTGTTCGACTGGGACGTTGAGACCTTTTAATGCTCTTACTCGCGCATCGACTACGCGGGTTAGTTTCCCTAGAGCAATCGGGCAATCTTGCGTTAATGTCGTTAAATCTACTAGAGCCTTTAGATGGGCGTGTATCTCGAGTCGGGGTTTGCTGCATTCTTCGTTTAATATTTCCCATGCGACGTAATAATTTTCCTCGGTGGCTGGTAGATCGGCCATCACCGAAGCTATCGACCCGCACAAGTGTGATTTTAATACGTGAAATTTGTGTACCGCGGGTGTAGATTCGTCGTCGTGTATGACTGATTTGAAAATGTCGTGGAACTTGGCCCACTTGTCGTATTCTCCGGAGAACATCGGTATCTTTACTCGCGACAGTAAACTGTGTGGTGTCCCCTTTGGAGTTTCGCTGCGCGAAGCCGTTCGAACCCCTGCAGCGGTCGGGTCGTATTCGGTGAGTTTTCGGTGGATGTTAACCGTGGTCTCATGTATTTTTGTTTCTAATTCTGCACGCGTGGATTCGTGGTCGGATGATTGATCCAAACCCTCAATTTCGAATTGTACCGAGTCAAATTGTTGTTCTATTTGTTTTAGCGTTTCGAGACGACTCTTGAGTCCGACGGAGTCATTTGTATCGTCGATCGTTTTGGTTAATCGCGTTAGCTTACCCTTAACTACGGCGCGTTGACGCTCGAGGGTTTTGAGATCGATAGCCATCTTGAACGATTTGGAAATGATCTAGGAAGACGATAATACGACTCACGTGACCGATGACTGGATGTTGCTGGTCTCGGCGATGCTGCTCTCTGTCTCGTTGCTCAGCTTGTCTGGGTTGTTTCGAGTACGTAGTTTCTTCTAGTTGCGTTGATGTTTCCGTTGATGCACGGATGCTGTTGCTTCTCAGTAGACTCGGATCAGTGGGCTGCAGTTCCAGTAGACCGCTGAATCCGGCTCGAAGGACCAAATGTTACGCCGTAGAAGGTGCTTCTTGGCGTTCCGATCGCGGATGCTCGATCGGTAGTTGAATTAAAGTCCACTGAGGTTAACTTGATATATTTACAAAATCTTAGCACTACTGTACAACTTGGTTTCAATGGTTATGTGAATGTGATGTATAACGTGACGTTTCTGCTGAGCTTGCTTGTGTGAGAGAGAGCCCGAGCCGATGCGCTCGGTTCTTATATATACGTGTTTTCCAAGGGGCGGTATGCTTATGCTTGGAGAAGGGGAACAACCTTTCTGCCAAACGCGGAAACATTTGGTCGCCACTTGACGAACGTTGCCGATTTTTCGTTCTGTCGGTCTGCGCCCAGGTATGGTTTTATGATCGTACCTAGGGACAGATCCTGCAGAAAGTTTCCGCGTTTGACAGTCAATGTAAAAAGTTATTTCGCGACGATGCGCCGCGACAACAATAGCTCCGATCACCATGGCACTCAACCTGTTAATAATGAATACCTACAAGTCTATAAGTAGTACCTCAATCCATCAATTTCACGAACAACGAAATTACGGCAGAACACCCCCCATCAAGGTCATCCTTTATACAAGGTAAAAATAAATCTAAATCCCGGTAATTTTAACCCACCAAAGTATTTCTGTTAATGTCTGCTTGTTATACCTGACAAAAACACGCTTCGCACGCGCGCAAATGAACGTCACAATATTCGAGAGTGTGCTTCAAACGCAGCTGATAATCTCTATCCGCGTCGTTCGTTATCGTCCGGATCGGCACACCGGCGCATTGTTCCCACCGGCTCGTTGGTGCACGGTGCACCCTCTTTTTTTTCCTTCGTATTTTCGACGGTGGCGTGCTCGCCGAGCCATATATCCATCGCTGTCGGAACGGCGAGCCGATTCATCCATTCGGTTCGCGCGTGAACTCTTCCATGCGCTTGTTCGCTAATTTGTTTATTATGGAATGCAATGGCCGCGTATCGCCAGGAAAATTCTTATTTCGGTGGATAAATGCGAGGTGAATCGAAGGAGAGATCTCAACGGAGGTTCGTTAACGGTATGCTAAATTGCAGCAATGCTCGTAAAACTGGGTTCCATGGGAACAGCAGGGAGCAGTTATGGTCGGCGAATTGCCGCGTGTATGGATTCAATGCTGGGGGAGAAAATTCAGACGAAGTATAGTCGACGGTACGGCAAATCATCGTTATAACCGTTGCGAAGGGAGATCGGTTTTTGAATAGAACAATAATATCGAACCGGCTCATCGAGCGATCGCGTTAATACGCTATTTGCGAGGGCAAATACAATAATATTAGAAATCGCTGCATCGATAATGATTACACCTGCAATTTGCACGAGTATTGGTCGCGTTTCGATGGCTCGTAATTCGGGGACACTCGATGTCACCGCTACATCCTGACAATGATATTTGCTCATAGCATCTGCGCAGCTAGCAGCGAACGGGCCATCGTTTCGAAACCGTAATTGCGAAATTGTGACTCTTCCAAATTTTCCACAGCCGATCACCGAGCTCGCTTATTCAACCATCCGTAAACTTTACATATTCCGAATGGAATTGATAGTTCCAGGAAATGGTCCCCGATGAAATATTATCCGAACGTGTTATGTGATCATTTTGAGTATTACATTGTTACCCTTTTCAATCAAATATTTAACAATCTATATTATTGAAAATACTCGTACGTCGAACTTCAAAATTAAAATTCACTCGGTTAACGAGAGAATATTATAGTATAATTAACACTAGAACTACCAAACCAGTCAAAATGACTGGTACACAATTTTTTCAAAAAATCCTCCACGTTTATATAAGAGTCATAGAATAAATATTCTACGTCTATATCAATAAACATGAATCACCCAATAGATCAAATTTTCCGCCGCTTGATCCCACCTTTTTCAAAGTACTTTTTTAATTTATTAAAATATGTTGGATTTGACACCGGTAGTTCTAGTGTTAAATCACCACACCAGTTTACTATAACAACAGAAAAAAGATCCACATGATTTCTACCATTAATTCAATCAGCGAAAAATCCTCAATCAAGCTACCCCAAAAAAGTCCACAAAATCTCTTCCATTCCTCCCGAAGTTTGGAAGCCATACCGGTTATCAAAGTAACGCGTTCACGCGTGAACTCTCAAACTGTGTACACTAATGGGAAAACTAGCGTCGTGCGACTTTTTGCCGTTAGATTAAAATATGCAAATAACCCAGCCGACAGGGCTAAGCTCGTAACCCGCAGAGCGGCTCAGTACCGTCGGCCTCCTCGCCCCTTTTCGCTCGCCTCAGCGGCGCAACCGCCGACCTCCGCAGCCGCCCACGAACCCGCAAACCCACCCTTTTCCTCTCCGCCCATTCCACCCCCGCACGACCCTCGTCCGCCGTCCTCTAACCCCTTCGGCCCCGACAGAAACTCCCCGGTGATGTACGTATCCGCCGTCGCGACACTCGGGGACGCTCGCGGAGATTACGAGGGTGCAATGTGGAATGCGGAATTACATTTTAATTTCATCGGTAGCACACGCCTGTATTGCGAGTTTTCCCTGCATCTGGCCGATCTGTAGCTATCTCGTGGAGTTCCTACCTACGGACGAGTTCTCGTTCGTTCGTGGAAAATACATATTGCACCAGTGCTGCGACACCGATCTCGGTGTACCGCATTGTAGACCAAAGTATAATATCTGGCGGTGCAGCCGGTGGAAGGATTTTTCTTTTGTCGGGTTTTTCTCGCGGCGATTCTTGGTTACGGAGGTAAAGGGTGTTTCTGCTTCCAGCCGCTAAGCCCGGAGGGAAGTTTTTCCCTGTCTGCTGGCTACGGAGAAAGTTGGGAATTTTCGCGACACCCTTGAAAATTCTTTTGCCTCTGCTGTTGGTAATTTGTGCGATTAATTTTGTGAGCCGATAATGGGGCAGCGAATCGGTAATTTTCAAGTTACTGGCGGTACTCTTTTTTTATATCTGGGGTTCAACTTCTATGGTTGTTACGACGACAAAGTTAGTTGATAAATTGGGATGATTGAATTTTATTAAAATTCGAATTACTATGATTTTTATGTTGAACGTATATAGATTTATATGAAATTCCAGTTGTGAAGGTTGTACAGTTGGAGTCACTTGGGAAAAATTCTCCAAAATATGTGAGGGGGATTTTATTATTGTTCTCCTGTAAACTCAACCATCGACCATGCGATCACATAATAACGAAAGTCGGGCTAAGAGGTTTGCGTTATCTTTGTGTCAACTATAAACAAAAACGTCGTAAATATTTAACGGGCTAGGGGGATTGAGAATCGTTGCCATGAGGTCGATGAAGTTGCGAAATGAGGATTGTTTTAATAAAATAGCGCGAACCCGTCGACGAATCCGTCATGAATAATGGTTTATCGCGTAGAGAACATCCCAGACCTAACAGAGAACATCGGAGTTCTCCTCCTGGTGTAGACGATGCAAGAGTTTTCGATGTTCCACCGTTGCAAGAGGTGTACCGTAAAGTTGCTTTTCACAGCTCGTCGTTAGTCGCAGTAAAGTTCCCGTGGATTGCGCTCGACGGTAAAAGGAAGTAAAAAATTTTATCGGTCGTGGAACTTGGCAATTCGTTTAACCATCGCAGTGTTCCAGTAAAATGCGAAAGTTTCCAGCACGCCCACTTCAAGCTGCAATTGACCATTACGTTGGGAAATTCTTTTCAATTGTACCACGGCGCGGTGAGCGTGAGAGGGCACGAACAAAAAAAAAATTTTTCCGAGTAAGCGAAGCAATTTCGAACTCGTTCTCCGAATTGTCGCGTGGAATCCGAAATTTTCGGTCAACCCTCGAGTGACCTGCTCGTTTTACCCGTTTAACCGAAACTCCGAGCGCTGACAGTTTTTTAACTCTCGCGTTGCTTCACCGGTGAGAATTTCATCCCCAAACTCGTACCACGGTGCTCTGTTCTGGTTCAATACAGAGAACTTCGTAGCTATAAATATCAATGAATTTACTCCGACGTATCGACGAGTACTTCTAAAGGAGCTTTAAACGATATCGGTTTCACGATTCCGATATTTATCGTGGTAAATCGGAGAAGTTTCCTTGCATCTCTCCATTGTCCTTTCTCTCACGGATCGTTCCTTCCATCCATGACGTTTCGATCTAACCGATAGTTTTCTATTTGATCTATTTCTAACTTTAATTGAGTTCATCTTGAAATCCTTCGCAATACGAAACCCGCCGTAACTAACGGCTTTTGTCGGTTGTCGAACAATTCCCCTCTTTCACGGGGTGTACCTTCGCTCCTCGCATAGGTGGCTTAATCGTCGTCGCGCAATTCCGGACCGGGTTTGCGGGAAAACGATGAAGCAGAGCGAGAGGAAGACTGGAAATGACTGGTGCGGCCGAAAAGTCCCCGCGGTACGGGCCTCGCTTAAATTTCATTCTCGTTTCAACGTGCTTCGAGGGGTTCGCGTGGGCCATATTTCCTCTTCCTCTCTCATTCTCTGTCTTTCTTTCTATCTCTTCTCTCTCTCTCTCTCTCTCTCGCTCTCTATTTTCCTCCCTTCACCGTTGTCTCTTCGTTCAGCCTCCCTCTCTCATTTCCCGGTTGGCTGCTACTGTCGGCTTTCCAGCCCTTCGCTCATTAAATCATTTGTTCTCTACCGCCGACGCCACCGCATTCGGCACACTAGACTGTCTCTGCTCGCACTTGCCACGCCAAATATTCGGTAACCGTTGCCGATCCCGAGGATAATATTAAATCCGTCTGCTTTCCACGCTTCTTTCATCCTATACTTTACTGACGATAATTTTATTCGAAATATTCTACATTCGTTTTCCAGCAATATTGAAAATTCTCGTGCACGTACGTTTTTCGAAAATGAATAAAAAATTCAGGCAATAATTACGCGCAGAAATGAAAAACCAAAGGGAGAATGGAAGGAGAAAAAAGTACGAGCAACGGATAAAGTCACCGAGCATGCAATAAAAGCGAACGTCAGGAATTAATAACGGGACACGCGTTTGTTACCAATTTCAACCGAGCACTGTTCGAAAGTGGGTCGTTAATTTAAGGTCGTGGAGTGCAGGCGTGCAAGCCTTGCCATTTATGCAGGTAAATTTTTGTTTCATATGTCATCGCACGATCTCCTTTTTTTTTTCCACCGCCGGCAAAACCACGAATCTGACTGCGTCCAACCTCGATTGCCGATGCTCGTCCGTTCGGATTATGATGACCCATCTACCACGGTCAGCTCGTTCGGTTTCGATTTATGGATAACCGATAACCGGATTCGTTCTTCCTCTTTCTCCCTCTTCCGTTCTTTATCTCTTTCTCTCTCTCTCTCTCTCTCCCTTCTCTTCGAACACCCACGAATTCTCTCCTCACCGACCAACGAATCGGTTTTTTCCTCTTCGATCGTGTTTGTGTCCGCGTTCATGTGTGCGTTTTTTACGAGGATACCTGGACGATACCTATCGGGAAGTCACGTCGTCGACGAAATTTTTCTTCAGTACCACGGTACTCTTTCCCACTTCACCTTTCCCTTTTTCTTCTTGAGCTTAGCTCGAGGCTACGATCGCTTTTTCTAACGGCCGTGATATCTCGAGGATCCTAGATATTTTTCACCGAACGGAACTCACAAACGATCGGTTTTAACTTGAGACAATACTGTACTCCCAGCGCACCCCTCTCGGACAACTTCCATTCCGAAGAAAATGACGCTCCATTTTATCCTTCCATCTTTCACAGGCACGATGGACGGCATCGTCGTACCGAGATGAAACTTCAATGTTTGCGATTTCGAAAGAATTTACAGTGTGCTGTAAGTTATAACTAAACAATTACTACTATAACTTTGATATTTGACGTGTCAGCTACACACGGATGAGGGGTGTTTCCCGAAGGGGTGCATCACCCTTAGGTGACGAACCCCTCTTTGTACCGTGCTCCATGATATTAATGTATGTGATTAATAGTATCTGATAATAAAAAAACAATTTGAGAAGTATTTATAAATTCGACGAAATAGTGCCTTTAATCAATATGACGACTGCGTTGATAGAATAATAAGTTGGATGTGTCTGAGAGCGCAGATTTTGGGGTAGAGCACAGGTTAAGATAATCATTTCTTTCAGTGAAGGAACAAAATAAATTTGGATAGGTACGGCTAATTAGTAGATTTTTGCACGTTGATGCTGTTATAGAAGTTCATTAATCAATCTAAACGATGGTAACAGTCTGCTGACCATTCAACGGATTCAAAAGCCATTGCGAATATCGCGGCGCAAAGAATCAAACATGAATTTGAAGAGATTATTAAGAGCATAGAGTTTGCAAATATGCAATTAAAGTTGAAGCTGTGAAAGATAATATTACTGAATTAAAAGAAGCAATCGTTGGTCCAATATAAAAATCACATAAGGAAGGTAATTTTTAATTCCAAGACATAACCCTTCAATCCTCAAAAAGTACAATTTATAATAAACATATGGCAGTCATAGGAAATCAACGATATTTAGAATTTTTAACAATTCCAATTACTCCATCATTTAATTCATCCTTCTTCAAAATGAGACAAATACCAAGGCCTACAAAAAGTGT
The DNA here is from genome assembly GCA_910591515.1 of Cerceris rybyensis. NCBI lineage: Eukaryota > Metazoa > Arthropoda > Insecta > Hymenoptera > Crabronidae > Cerceris > Cerceris rybyensis. Next base: position 18,525,722 of record OU342790.1, read on the forward strand.
TAGCATTGTCAAAACTATTCAAACATACAAGCCGATTACATTGTTTCATCCAGTCGAAACATTGAACAAAAACCATCGACGTTCAATTGAAAGCTTATTTTTTGAAACAATTCGAAAAGCAAGTACAATAGACACGCGTGAAATTGCAAACTATCGTCGAAAAAAAAAAAAATCCTCATAAATCGCAACGGCAGTTGTATCTCGCGCAACAGCCCGACAAGCCCCGTAAATAAATCGTAGCATGAAAAAGAGCGCAACGCGTGGTCGGCACGATACGTCGCCGCGGTTCTCCAAGTCGGTCGTTCGGTCTACTTTGCCGGACCTTCGATTCCACGCCACGATAGTTAGTCGTTCATCATTCCGCACATCGACCTTTATTCCTCACCGCGAAAGGGTATTAAAGGGAACACCGAAATGCCAATGTCCGACGGCTGGGAATACCGGTCGAGAAACGAACGGCCAGTCGAACGAGCGGACCAACGAGCAGACCAACGAGCAGACGAACCAACGAACGGACAGACGAGGGAAATATACGCCGAACGAGGGGAGAGCCAACGGAGCTATTGCTCTAACGCTTTAAACCTCGGATTATCCCCGTGGCTTAAATTCCCACCCCCTCCTCGTTCGTTTCCGCCCTTCGGTTCACCACCATTGGCACCGCCACCATCAACGCCACCGTACCACCGCAGCCGCTGCGACAATCGCGTCTCTTCACGGTTACCACGAAGATTTAGCTCTCTTTTTTGCCCGAGGGCCGCTCAAGTGACACACCAACGGACGAGATTAAAACGAACAACGGACGGTATCACAGCGTTAATGTTATTAAAAAAGGGACCCCAGCGAAACTACGCTGTCGTCCGTATGATCATCGTAAATACGGGTATCACGGGATGAAAGGAGTGGTACGTATTAGTTCTGATTAAGGATTTCGCGTTATTGATCATTAATGCTTTACATGTCAGAGTAAAATCGTATAAGATTGTTTATATAAAAAATCTCTGGTACCTAGATTGTTTAGTCTTCTATATTAATGCTAGAACTACCAAGGTGGTCAAAATGACTCGTTCCTCATTTTTTCTAAAATCTTTTCAAGTTTGCAGAAGAGCAATAGAGTATATATTGTATTTTCACCTTGTAAAATATGAATTACTGAATTAATCATTGAATTATTAATTTAATATATTGAAATGTAATAGATTTAACGCCGATAGTTCTAGTGTTAGTAGGAAGGTTTTACAATTTTAACGAACACTTACGGTAGGAGTGCCCTTTGGTTTGACATCGACGTAGCAAAGGGATTAAAAGGAAGGACAGTCACCGGACTCAAATTCCGTTCGTTTATAACCGGCCTGTGACGTGTTCCAAAATTTAAAAAAAAGAGAATTTCGTCCAGCAGAATATCGATCGACCGTTGGGTCCGGCAATTGTGACGAAGCACGTGCCGAACGATTTAACCGGCGAACCACCGGAACCTGTGTCGTCGGCCGAGTGAAGTTTTTTTTTTTTTTTTAATCAACGTCGACCAATGGTCATTATAACGCTCGTTTAAACCTCCATAACGCAGAACCAGCAGTCCCTCAGAAGCAACGTCGCCGGCCAACCGTGGATGGGAGAGACCAGGAACGAGAAAAACGCCATACTGGCCGGAAAGCGCGAATATCGGCACCGAAAGAGTCCCTTCGTTACGGCCGACCGTATTTCACGGCGTTAACGAGCGCCGCCGCGTTTTGTCGGCGATAAACTCGCGACAGCCGCGACAGATACGAGGATGAATGCGCCGCTTTACTCGAATTGACGAGCAGACGTCCAAGCACCGGTCAACGATTACCATATTTCGAGCGGCGCGCCACGCTCTCGAAAGTCGGCCAACGATTACAATCAAACGTACGACCGACGTGTTTCCGTGTGACCGGATAAGAATTCCTTCGAGGTATGCAATTTTTTTGCCGTGAAATACTAGATGACTGTAAAAGAATGTAAATGCGATAACACTAAAAGAATCAAACGCTATAAAATTCTGTCCTTCAAGAGTAAAATTCTATGCGCTTTTATTCTGGTAGACCATTGGTGTAAAAATACCATGCTTGTAACGCGTGGAGTAAGAAAATTTGCAAAGATATGAAACCAAACTACTAGGAATTTTCTTGTGGAAAAAAAGAAGCTATTAGGATGCAAGAGGAATATGGAAAAATCCTCGACCAGTACCCTCCAATTGTCTAACACGGGAAATCATTAAATTCCAGTTGAACGTTATCTATAATAGCTTTCTGGCCATTCGTGCGCGAGATGCGTTAGCGCGTTAGAAGTACCGAGGGACCAGGGATACTTTCAAGAATATTATAATACAACGAACACCAAGGGACCAAGAGAGGTCTTGCGAACCGAGCACCGATATTGACTTTTCTAATTAGACCTGACCGAGCACTGGAACAAACTGCCTTGATTCTTAACTTTTACTTGCTTCCCATGGCTAAGGAAGAAGTCCCGAACGAGCGCCGCGAGTGCTCCCTCGAGGACTTCTCTCTTACGATCTAAGTACCGTCCTTCGTGTACGTTCTCCAGTTTGCGTCGGATGCAAAGCACTCCTGATACAAAGTGGCCCTTAGTTAGCGGCTTATTGTTAGACACAAGAAGAGTCCTTCCGTTGTACGAACCGCGAGCCAAATTAAGTTCCCGTAAAACCATCCTTTCGTATTCTACGCGTTTACCGCCTCGTGTTTTACCTTCTCGATGGAACGACGGTAAACAAGCAACCAATGGTAAATGCAATCATCCACCTTTGCCTCGTTTCACTCTCAAGTACCGCGGTATTGAAGCAGTGTTCCAAGGACTCTGGGATTTCGAGATTCCCGGAGTCCGAGCTGTCTCTCGGTGTGATTTATGGCAGGTATTAAGCTAGACTTTGACGAGGGAATTACGAGACAATTGGAAGCCGAGAGCTACATGTGTTTGTCGGTTGATGAACGCACTAGGATTGCTTTTGATGGGAGAGTAGTTACGTTTTCAGAGTTCACATCTCTACGAAATAGAGATAGACATGTGAAAGATATAATATTGGGTTGGCATGAAAGTAATTTCGGTTTTGTAGTGTGAAATAGAACTTAATTTTTTTTAACAAAGAATTTTTTCGATGACCTTTACTCGATGACCTTTTGCCATCGTTTTGACAAATTCGTGATTCCGTTTTTATAGAAATACTGGCCCATATCAACAAAAAACTGAACCCAATGCAATTTTAGGCTACCATCGCCATTGAAAGTTTTACCATTCTTATAATAAATGGTAATCTAATGGTGTCAGATCAGGGCTACATGGAGACTGTGACATCGCTTCCCAACCAAGCTTGGATTTTGCAAAAAATAAAAAAGTAAAACATATCAGAAATGTTCGTTTTTCACTCTACGTTAAAATTCTCCTAAACAAACAATTACAAACAAAATAAAGCGCAATTTGTTTCTAAGCCAAGTCAATAGTTTCACAACTTTTGATTGTTAGAAGAAAAAAATCATAACATCGTCAGAAATCATTGAGAACAAACGTAACGCTGGCTCTCATCAAAAACCGATATTACTTTCTTGCTGATCCAATATAAGAATCGAATAATTTTCCGTGAATGCTTATTTAACACTAGATGTCCGGGCGTGAAATCTTTTACACCGGAACATATTAAAAATTCTTTAGAAGTACAAGGATCACTCGGCAAAGCAGATAATCAGTTTAGTAATTTTTATGTTGTAAGATACATATGATATGAAATATCTACTGTACCTTGCCTCTATAAGTTTAGAAGGAGTTTCTAAAAAAATGGGGATCTTCCTACCTTTCTAGTTTCCGTAAACTTACAATTAGTATTAAAGACAGCTAGTTTTAAAGTCTGCTGGAAAAAGCCTCCTTTTTCACCTCTCTTTCTTTGTCTTACAAAAATTTGAAAACAAGAATTCCTTTTGCTTTTTCACGATCGATACGTTGGTAGATATCTAAGAGCAACGAGGGAAAATGGAAACGAAAATATTTGATCGACTTATGTCAACGTGCGTAGAAACGTAGACACGATCTAACATTGCTGTTATCGTTATCGTCCTTTTCCACTAGTAGAATTTTATTCCAAGCGGAGAAAATTTTCGTGCGCGCACAACTTGCTGAAGTCAAAGAATATATAGTTCTTTCCTCTCTAAGACTCTCGTCGTCGACGATTCTGCGCTTCATACAATTATACGTAACGAAGGAAGAAAAGGCGATACTTCAGAAGGGATTTCAGTTCGAAAGGGCTGATCCAAGGATTATCCCGCGGAGCTTCCACTTACCTAGAGAAACCCCGGAGACTTTCCTGCATTAACTCGTTTCAGTGGCGCAAACCATTCCGGCTGATCGTTAGGGATCCGTTACTTCTTGGCCGCTCGAAAAGCGACCCTTACTCCTGCTGCAAGAGCACCCGGGCCAAAGAGAGGGTGCTTCGCCTGCTAGCTGTTTAGTCTCGAGTCGTTTCGCCCTTCCGGCCGAGCTTCCAAGGATGGTTTAATTAAAAACCATGGAATTTTCTGTGTTTTCATGAAATTATCCGCCTCACCCACGACGAGGTATCGACAACGATTTTAATAAGCCATTCAAAATGTTCTTCGCGGTATTTGTTCGCTATTTACAAGAATACTTCTCGTTTCACGAATTGCTCGGCTTTCAAATCGTTATTTGATTTTCAACGTTGATTTTGAACACGTAAAACATCGATGTTCCATTGTACGCCAAAGTAGAACGAATAAAATTGTATTGAGATTAAAAGATTCAATGATGATTGATCATTTCATAGAAACTTCCCTTAGCTTTTTGAAGTAGATTTTGTAAATACCAGAACTAAGAGAGTCAAAATGATTAATCCCCAGTATTTTCTAAAAATTTCCCAAGTTTATAGCAAGACCGTTGATTAAATATTCCATTTCTATTTCATTAAACACAAATTAGCAAATTTTTTCAAAGTTCTTACTTCATATTGTGGTATCGAAAAATGTATGGGGCCTCGCCTAGACTGTTTAGTCTAGGCGACTGTTTACAAAATGCGTATGTGTGAACGAGTGCATGAACGTTTAACTAGGAATGAGTGCTTCGACGGGATGAATGCGAGTTAGTTTTACTTTGACCACGAAGTTGTAAAGACGATTTTTATTTCATTTTGTATATTCTCTTAGTATATAGTTTTTAATAAATATTCTTATTTTACTTTTATGTATTTTAACATCTAATAATCCAATCCCACAATATATCGAACCATACTACATTTAACGCTGGTAGCTCTAATGTTAAGATACAGATAGAAGATGTGCCAAAGGAAAAGATACGATTTTTTTACCTACCAAGCTGGTCAAATGACCGGTTCCAAATTTTTTCTAAACACCATTTAAATTAATAGTGTAGCCATTAAGTAAATCTTTCACTTTTATCTTCAACACCTAAATTAGTTAATTAATCATCTTCTTCGCCTGTTGATTTCTCTTCTTCTACACTGGTTATTAACACTTAGCCGACCGATCGGGTAGATCTACCCTTTTCCAAACTAGTCGGCGGCCGACCGATCGGGTATTATTTTTGACCTGAGGAACGCTTCTTTCTCTATAGTCCTTCTTATTTCTATAGAGTACAACATATAATAAAATGCACCAATTTTTTAAATCTTTTAATGCCCATTATTACGGCTCTATGCAGAAAAATGCACGGTGGACAGCGTATAGTTTGGCTTTCCGGGCGCGGTGGAAACTGTACAAGTCTCACTGGCGCGTGCGGTCGGCTAATTGTAAGTGTTAAGTGTATATAAATTTTAGTAAGTAGATATAATGTCGGTAGTTTTAGTGTTAATTACCAAACAGAAAAGCACGTCGCGAAACACTTTGAAGTTCCAGATATAAAGCACTCACCAATATCCGTCCGATGCCTGACGGATTCCATTATAAATTCATCACCGTCGAGTCCTCGATTCGAATCGTAATTGAGAGAATTTATGTAACCGGGGATCAATTGCAAACATGTTGCACACGCTTTACGAGAGCTTAGACCGAGGTTAAATGGGACGCTTAACGCACCGCGTCAGGAACGTAATGGCGTGTGTCGTAATAGGAGAAACGGATTTGCCCGCGACCACGATGATATATTCATTTCATTAGCCGAGCTTAGTACGCTAGGACACCCTGCTGTCTGCGATCCCGTCGACGAATATCTCTTGGTATTTACGTTCAGCTAACCCCTTCGACTGCTGCAGATTCTTCGAGAAATCGATCGATCACTTACCATGGCTCGGCTCGACCGACTTCATTAAAAACCTCGAGAATTCTCTGGCTAATTTGCATTTTACGCTCGACTGGATTTCTGTAGTGGAATATCGAGAACACGCGGGACCTGCTCGTCCGTCTGCACGGAATGCCGGAGTTCTGTATCGAATATGATAAAGATGCACGTGATTTCAGCTGAAGGAAAAATAAAGAAAAAGTCTACACGAAGACGGGCACTGTGGAGAACGGAGGAAATGGCAGAAGTTCTATGAGCCAGGAATGGTAAATTGTCGAGAGCTTGCAAACTGAACGCCATGGGTCTGGGTTTAAGGGGATTGTGCTATTTCCTTTCCCCTAGCGGATGCAATGCATATAAATAATATTTGATATACGTGGGGTAAGCGTGAAGCCTGAGGACAAATTAATTTCATTGTGAATTTCTTCAGGCAATGATTCTTATTTTTTTAAAAGTAAACTTTTTCATGAAATGAATTCTTTTAACACTAGAACTACCTGCGATAAATCTATCATATTTCAATATATTAAATAAGTACTTTGAAAAAGAGGGAATCAAGCGACAGGAAACTTGACCGATTGGGTGATTTATATTTATTGATATAGACGTACAATATTTACTCTATGACTCTTATATAAACTTGGAGAATTTTTTGAAAAAATTGTGTACCAGTCATTTTGACTGGTTTGGTAGTTCTAGTGTTAAAGTATAATTGGTTAATTTTTGTTTTACTATCCTCAGTCAGAAATATATATTGAATAGTGAAACGGGTTAGATTAGGGGGTTTGACTGATTAGAAATTTATAATCTCTACGCTATATCTTGTTTGGACAAACTTCGTGAAAAAAATATAAGAATATAACACACAAAGTTCTCTTATTGTTCCAGAAAAGTCTATTCTTGTCGGCCAAAAAATCTCAGTTTAATACTAAAATTTTACGTTTCTGTTATTACAACGAAAAATGCTCAAGATAAAACTGAGGGAGCAAATCGAATTTCCCCTCGCTCCTCGTAACTTCCAGACCGCCAATTTTTCAGCTCCAAATGGTACGTCTCGATGCCTGGAATTGTCGAATGGAATACCGACCACCAAATTTATAAAGAATGTTATCCAAAGCACGGTGCGGTTTGATTAAGCGTTTTAATTAACTGCGCGACCGCGCAGTTTTATAAGCTATAATATAATAGCGTATCGCGCAGTTTATACGCGTATGCACTTCAGTAATGGGGAGAAAGTTTCGTGCAGCGTTGCTAGAGTGCAGAATGAAAGCGGTTGCACCGATTAGACGAGCAGTGGGTATTTATGAATTTCGTTTCGCGTGCCAAATGAAAACGCATACGTTGCTATCGGGTTATAAACTAAATGCACAGTATTATGTACATACAAGTTTGAATTACCTATTGCAATATTTTCATGTTTTAGAAGACTTTTGAGAAGAAGAAATAGAAATTAACGAAAACTAGTAGAAATAGTAAACATCAAAATATTCGAAGGTCATTACACTTCTACTTTGGTATCATTCATAAAATTAATCTTTCTAGTAATACTCTGAAATCTAGCGACGCATATTTCTAATAAAAAATTTAATTATAGTTGAACACAGCATTTATACGCGATTAGAGTTGAAATACTTAAATCCAACCGTTGGAATATGATTGTGCAAATTGTAATTGATAATTTATATACATTAAGAGGCTAAGTTTCTGAAAAAGAAGGCTATGTTCGCGAAACAAATGACTGCCTCTCAACATACAAAAATCTCTCCGTCCGAAAAGGGTTAGTTTGACGTACAACAGTTGCTTCTTCTTTAACAATTTTTCTTTTTATATTCTGTGAATGGTTTGCAGGACCTTAATATTGAAGGTACCATTTTCACGTGGCGAAATGCGGCCTATCAGAGATTCTGAACAATTTTCTGATTTTGAAACAAGGCTGACCTTTTAAGGGTATATGAACAATGTAGTGGGGGGATTAGAGTGACCCCGTCTTCTGGTGAGTAATGTTCCAAAATGGCCATCGCTTTTTCGGCGACTTTCATTAGGACTAACGGTCTTCAAAACATATTTTGAAGAAAAAGCAATGACGAAATCGAAGATAAATAAAAGTTCCCGTTTGGACCCTGAATCAGATTCAGCAATATTTGACTACATTATCTTAAAGAATTAGGCAGACCTCCAACATTGTGACCATCACAAAAACTACCACCAATAGCAAAAGAAGAAATGCGAAATATCTCACAGTGAACAGAGTAATTATGAAGAAAGTTGTGTAAAATACATGACCAAGAACCCAATTTGCAAACATCAGTTACAAATTATTCAAAAGATAAAATTCACATCGGTCTGTTCTTGTTGTCGTCATGAAGGTCGTATCGTTAAAACTTTCGGGATAATACTACGAATTCTGTGAGAGAAGGAAGTTGGAATTAATGGTATTCGTAGGAAAGTCGTCCGCAATCCTCCTATCCCTCGAATCCATCCTGGCATTGTCCGAGTTCAACGATGCCGCGAGGATTACCGAAATAAGATTCTTTCGTCCCTGAGGATCGATCACGCCAAGAGCGCGGCGGGTCAGCCGCAGATTTCGTCAGATTGGAAAGGACCGAGGAAGCCGATACACCTAAAGGAGGAAAAGGGGACGAGAAAAGAGGTAGAAAAGCCACGGGAACGGTGAAACGGAAACCGGAAATCTCCAGGAGGTAGACAGAGGAGGATCAAGGTGGAAAAAAAGAAAGGATGCCAGAGAAAAACAAATAAAGCGGAGTGACGAAGGGGTCGGAGGAACGCGAAGGAGGAAGACGTTTGTAATGTAAAAGTGAGACGGTGGCAGCATTAGGGAAATTGAAACGGTTTTCTTTATCTGCCAGGATTCCAAGGTAGAAACGCTCGTGACTGAGATGGAAGTTTGAACATACGTCTCTTTTTCCAATCGGCAAACGCCAGCCTGCTGCCCGTTTTGTCCTCGAAACATTCCGATTTATCGTGTATTTCTGTCGCAACGATACGGACGAGGTGACTCTGAGAAATGCATTCGGTGTCGTGGGATTTCTCGATATACCATAGGATCGGTAAGTCAAATCCACAAACTAAAAATAGAAATTAACAGTATCCCCATGCTAGTCGACGCTTTTACACTGAAGCAATTTAAATTCCAACATCTGACGAATCTCCTCGACTGAATCTATCGATATTCTCCACTTCGACAGGATGAAACGATAGAGCACAATTTTCTACATTCCACCAGAAGTACCATTTTCTAATTCCACAAAGGGCAACGTCCACCTACAAACCCTATCAAGAAACCATGAAAAAAAAACGATTCGTAAAAAGCCAGCACACATAATTCCATCGATAGAGCACAATTTTCTACATTCCATCAGAAGTACCATTTTCTAATTCCACAAACAGCAACGTCCACCTACAAACCCTATCAAGAAACCACGAAAAAGAAAAACGATTCATAAAAAGCCAGCACACATAATTCCATCGATAGAGCACAATTTTCTACATTCCATCAGAAGTACCATTTTCTAATTCCACAAAGGGCAACGTCCACCTACAAACCCTATCAAGAAACCACGAAAAAGAAAAACGATTCATAAAAAGCCAGCACACATAATTCCATCAGTAGAGCACAATTTTCTACATTCCATCATAAGTACCATTTTCTAATTCCACAAAGGACAACGTCCACCTACAAACCCTATCTAGAAACCATGAAAAAAAATGATTCGTAAAAAGCCAGCACACATAATTCCATCGATAGAGCACAATTTTCTACATTCCATCAGAAGTACCATTTTCTAATTCTACAAAGGGCAACGTCCACCTACAAACCCTATCGAAAAACCATGAAAAAAAATGATTCGTAAAAGCCCAACCACACATAATTCCATCGATATTTCGGTTTAGGAATTCAAAGTTGGATTATGGGACCGATAGAATCAAACCAAGGAAAATCTACTTTCCATCCCTCGATTGTCACTGCACTTCCATCTCGACAAAGCACACGTGTAGCGTATATCATAAGCTAGGAGACCACGATACACGCTGTACAAGCAAGTACTCACACAAACTCAAGTAAATGCACGCATATAGGAATACTCTATCTGGTGGAATGTATTTACGATAACGGCAAGGTACGCACGTGCGTATGATCTACGAGCCTCGGTAAATCTCGCAACGGCCTCAACCTCCTGGCAGGCCCCTCGCAGCAGGAAGGGATGCTGGCGCAGTGTCGGCGGGGCAGTGTTGGATCCACGGTTTTGGTATTCATGCTGACAGGTCGCCTTTATTGACTGTGGATAAACCGCGGTGGTTGCTGGATAGCCGTGCGTGTCTCTCTCGACACGCACACGCGTGTAACGTCCCGTACACGGCTACGACCATCCTTCGAGTTAGACGAGGTAATCGACAAGGGTAGAAAAAGAGAGAGAGGTAGAAAGAGAGAGGGAAACGAGGGTGGGTACATTCGTATGCCGGCGGTGTGTTTCGCAAATACGTGTAGAGCTTTGGTTTTCTGCCACGGGAATCAAACCATTCCGTATACATATTTCGTGCCCGCCGGACTTCTACAGGGAGTATCTCCTCTCTGGTTTTTCTCTCTTACACGTTTGTTTTATGTCGCTATGCAGCGCGAAATTGGTAAGGGTGAAAAAACGATCTTTGTACTAGAGAATTTTCGTTGATCTCGGGAGCTTCGACTATTCGATGATCATCGACGAAGAAAAAGAACAGCTACAAGGTTCTTTCGTTCGGGCTGCTGAAGATCACGGGAACTGACGATATTTGTCTTTTCTAAGGATTCGCTCTGATTTTATCGTGGACCGAGCACTTTTCTTTTGGAAAACACAAGCAAATTTCCAGCAGCGGGTATTACGGAGATAAGGCAGAGAAGAAGGAGAATCCATTTCCATCGCACCCTCGAGCCAGGTGCCCTTTCCTTTTTTACCTTTTCTTTCTCCTCCGTTCTATGCTGATACAGCGTTTCTGCGAGAACTAGATTCTTCGCGTAGCCATTCGGGGAACTTTGAAACGGGCGAGGCGTTTCTTCCAATTCCGTTATATTGCTTTGCGTCAAAAAGGAGATTTTGGACTGGAAATTCACAGTGGACTGTACGAGTGAGGAATCGATGCTGTTACGGAGACACCCTATGTGTGGTTGGTCTGATATTTCGCGTCGAGACTACCGCCTCTCTGTGTCTCTCTGTATTCTCTCTCTTCTCCCCCTGTTCGTATATCTCTCTCTTTCTCTCTCTGAGCGGCGGCTTTCATACCTCTCTGGCTCCTCCAGCCACTGCATCACCGCACATCAGGCCGCATTCGTACCCCATCCCATCTGCGGACTCCAAATCACCGTGCCAGAGAATTTTGGCGAGGAAGCCGCGAGTAGCGCGTTTTTGCGGCTCTCGTCGTGCACCGAAGCGCTGGATATTCTAATCCCCTTTCCAAGGTGTATACGACTTTCCAAACTACATACATATCAACGCTGGTATTTTAGCGCTAAATTAAAATAGCTAAATCCATTACTTTCTTTTTTTGTCTCTTTTCTATTGAATTTCCATTGATCGAAATATTAGCACTAGAACTACCGAAGTTCAATCCATCATATTTAAATATATTAAATTAGTAGGGGAGAGCGGGGCTAAAAGTTCCGATTTTTAGTTAACTTCATAAGTTGTTAAAATACTTGCTTTTAGTATTCATACGATGCGATCAAAATCAACTTACATATGTAACTTTGATATTAAGACAGTTATTTGGGTCATTTTTTGAGAGATTCTTTTATTATTAATTTTTTAATGCCTAAAGTCGGAAAGTAATAACTTACCCCGACTTGGGGCAAGTTGTTAACAAGCCGGGATAAGTTGTTACCATATCTTTTAACTCTATTGTTTGTGAAATAAAAAACAATAAATGATTAAACCAAGTCTGTTTATTTAAGTACTACTCAACAATATCGTACGAATCATTCGTGAGATAGACCACAAATACCAAATGCGAAAATATTTTCTTACGTGGACCAGCGAGGTCGGTGCAACGTGGCGTTCCATTTCATTACGAATTTACACAATATTCTTATCTCTTCTCCTCGCGGAGTTATTTCAATCGGAACAACTTACCTCGGTAACTTTTAGCCCCGCTCTCCCCTACTATAGAAAATGAGGAATTCCAAGGTGGAATGGATGATTAATTCGGTAATTTTTTCTCATACGATGGACGTAAAGTATCTATTATATATGGTAGCTTCTCTATGAATTTGTAGAACTTTTAGAAGAAATGAGGTATCAGCTATTTTTACTGCCTTCGTAGTTATAATATTTGAGTACAGTGCATGGTTCTTCTAGAATAATTTCGTAACAGTTCATGAACGTTTATCTTCGGTTCGCCTTCTGTATAATTCATGTCGCATGTATAGTAGGTGTACCGGAATATTACAAGAAAAACTACGCGCTTGCAACTTTGAATTTCGATCGATATAATTGATAAAAAAGCGATGGAAAGAAGAAAATAAAATTAATTGTTGGCTTGACAAACGACGTGCTCGAAGTCGAAGGAATCTTCCATTAAAACGCAGGAGTTACGCGTAAGCATGGAGAATGTCGAAGTGAGCACGTGTAAGGACGAATTACCTGAAAGTCTCCGATTTCCCAACACGCTTCGAAGATTCCTGTCCGCTTCTTTTACTTTCCATTTTTTTTAATGCTCGTCGCATTCACTTCCAAACGGAAAATAATTATCACAATGCAAATTATACGCACGTACGCGCCCACCTATCGAGATTAACGAGACGTAGGTACGACATAAAAAGAAAAATGTCCGATGTTTTTTATCCCTCTCGAGTTATACACCGGTTGTTAGGTAGAAACTTACGCAAGACAGTGAATCCTCGGTACGTCGGGAATTACGGAGTGAAACGGACACAAACATCAGCTGCGTAATACGAAACAAATACAATCTTTTTTTTCCCTATGGTTGATTCGAGAGAAAGAAAAAGCTTCGCTCAAGCGACATAAAACGACAAGTATCTCGGCTCAGTTACACGCAAATATTAAGCGAAGGGCTACCTTCCCCCTCCTCCTTTCTCAGCCCTTCGTCCTTTCCGATGATTTTACGCTTGATATACGCTTCTACGGCACTTCTAACCGTACTATCGTTTCACAGTCGATATTTATGAAATTTCAACTTAAAGAGGCGATCAATTTGTAGCCAGTTCCCTCGAAACGACGCTGGAGCTTATTTCACGTGTGCGACCGCTAATTGCATTTGCTATGGCATCGTTATCTATGCAGATGTAATTTAGGAGTAATTGAACGGCTGTTACACACCTCTCTCTCTCTCTCTCCCTCTCGTATACATACACATACACGGCGTACTCTCTCGATGTATGTCTTGTAATTGAGCGCGACGCCCGTGTCACGAGCCACGTACATACCTGCACTCGTATTGCGCGATTCCAGCCGAGAAAGCGAAGGCGACGGTTGTAGCGCTAAGTGGCTGCAATGAAATGTAAAATATGCCTGTTAACACGATAACTACCCCTCTCCGTTGGCCACGATGGAAAGAGGAGCAAAGGGAGTCGATGAAGAGAGAGAAAGAAAAAGATAGAGAGAAAAGGAAGCAGCAAAGAGGGAGAAAGATGCGGGTGGAAGCTCGTAGCTGCAGCAAAAGGGTGTCGGTTAAAAAAAAGAAGGTCGGAAAAGGGTGGTACGTGGTGAGACTCGTTTGCTACTTTTATTAGGAGACCGTGTACTTTGCCCCCTCAGCCAGCCTTGTTATATCTGTGTACGTATTTTTATACGTAACTGCACACCTCTTTCCGTCTCAAATGACTATTGCACTTTTCAACCTCTTCTATAAAGTCATACTTACGACGCGTAATTACATGGAGGGAATATGCGGGGGCAGCGGGTCGAGTGGTTGAACGACGCATCAATGATTTTTTTTTCCGGCTTTTTTTACAATTTAAGTTAGATAAATTACACTTTTAGGAAGTAATCGAATTTAAATAAATGTTTGAGTGAATATTTAAGCGATGGTGATGATACTTAATTGGTTTTATTTACTATATTACAATTAAATGTAATCATTGCTGTTTATATTATAATTAAAGGGTGTATATACACGGTAATGGTTGGAAATGTTTCGTTAGTTGTCTTTTTTACTTGAGAAATCATCTTTATGTTTTAGGATTGGTTTGCTCCTCGGTTTCCCTCATTCGTCATCTTTTGTACTTTTCATCGCTATAAATTATCTTTGCGCACGTAAGCCAGTTATTGTAGTATATTATACTTCACTGAAATACCACCATCATGACATATTAAATTAAAGTACTCACAGCATAAACCTATATTTTAGCACAAAGTACCAACACAAAGCGGTCTGACTTTTAGTTACGGAATATTTCGCGCGTTTAAATACGTCGTTTCTCTCGAAACCAAAATTCACCCCGTCGGAGTGCAGCGATTATCAGGAGTGAAATTTTGGAACACGACAGAACGAGATGGTCATACATTCGAGAAAAAAATACGCCCTAATGGTGTACCGTGACTGGTGAAATCGGAATTTTACAAAAATGCCACAATGACGTACACCAAACTCCGGGAATACAATGCGTTCCAGTAGTATGTTTCGCTTGAAAAAAATGGAATGCGCCAAAAATTTCTGCCTTTATTTACGTTTTTCTCAAACGGTTCGACAATTCGCGAACATTCGTTAGAAATTCGAAAATCGTGCAGCAACTACATGCTTTAAAATCGTACTTCGTGTCGAGAAATGTCGAGTTACCGACACAAGTGAAGCTCGTTCATTGCACACATTCCATACACGTGCGCATCGAGATATAGAACACGCGTACACGCACACGTTGATAGATTATTCAAGTCGATTAAACACACACGTACCACGAACATTTGCCGAGAGTGCCCGGGGCCATAACTTAATCGGTACTGCTAACTGCCTTGCTGAATATAAAATACGACCGGTCATAATTTTCGTTCCAGCGGGTCGACTGTTTTAAATGCAACTACGATTTGTATCGAAGTTGTAATTTCCAGAGAGCAGGAAGAAAAAGTCCTCGATCGAGGGTCGTTCGTTGGTGTGCGTCGACAACGACGACGAGACTTCCTGTAGGAGTTACGAAACAAAATGAAACTCCTTGGCAAATCCGATTCCTACGCGTGGACACGCTTCGTCTTTTCTTTTGTTTTTCTCACCCCATTTCTCGTCCTTTCTTCTTCTCTTTCTCCTCGTAACCCTACCGACCCATTCCAATCCAGCTGTCTGCCATCTTTTTTCATTCAGACACGAACGTAATTCGCAACCGTGAAACGTATCGCCTTCCTGCATTCTATTTCCTCCTCTAATTGGCATAAGGCTTTACACCCTGATACGGCGCGACGGGAACTCGAAAGGCGTTTAGTCAGCATCCACAATTTCCTTCAAGGTTTCCATGCTTTTCCCTCCTTTTACCTCTCACGGCTGACTTTATTCCAATTCCCTGCTCGTTTCGGTTCCCCTTGCACGGCGGACACACGGTTCTTTCTTTGCGACGCGACAAATTTCATTTGCCTAACTTCCTTTTGAGAAACGCGAACATCCTCTGACTCCACCGTTCAACGGTTTATTTCCTCACGGTATATATTTCGCAAATAAAAACCCAATCGGTGGAAGGAAAACGAACAGGAATACACGACTTTCTCCGTTACAGAGTTCTCCGACTCTTGCCGACACTCAGTCCCGCGGGAATTAAGAGCAAGGAAGAAATCGTGGTGGAAATGGAAGGAAGGTGGGTAGATACGAGACTGCTAGAATTCAAGAAAACCGACCGATTGTTTACGCGAACGCTTCCAAAGGGGATCGAGCCGCGACCTAGCCAGACTGCCGTTCCGTTTTATCTTTAACGAGTTACCGGAAAGTTTGCGTAAGAGAACCCCTGGGATCTCGAGAGGGATGGCAAGACTTTCGTAGTGGTGTGACAGTGAAGATGGTTGGTAGTTGTGCCGGCGGTGCACGTCTAGAAGGAGGGGTTGTAGCAGAAGAGAGTGAGGAGCTTCCTGCAAAGAATATAAACAATGCGTTTTAATTAGAGTCCCTTGCCCCGATGAATGCACAATTGTTGCCCTCAGGGGCTTTGCACCCCGGCTCGACCCAGACTCCGCGCTTCCTCCTCTGTTTCCGGTAGGTAACTCTGCGTGCACTGTATATCAGATGCTTTTACCGTAGATAAAACTAATTTTTCTAACGGCGCGGTAGAATGGTTTATTTTCGTGGCATACTAATCGTCTCGCTACGTATAAGACTTGCGCTCCCTGGCATACGTAATGCCAACTGCGAAATCGTATTTCATATCTCCGACTGAAAAAAAAGGAATGGAGAAGAAGGAGAAGAAAAAACTAAGGATGAGGGGGGTGAAGAACGAGAGATATCTCGTTTGATGAATAGTTCTCCCTCTGGGTTGGTATAATGGATGTCAGAGGATTCGAGGATAGCGAATGTCAGAGAATCGCGGTTGAAATTCTATTTGTACCATTGCATTCCGGACCACTTTCACGGGAACTTTCCCGTAGAATTTCATCCCCTATCGACGAACGAAACGGCATTATCCACCGAAACCGAGGAAAGTCCTCGACAATCGGCCTGTGCGGGGCAAACGTGCGCTTTACCTGAACACGTGACCATAATTCCATCGGTGAATCCACGGGGGTGGCCCTCGTGCTGGGGCACATGTATACGTGCGTGAGCTGGAAGATCCTGGCTATGGTGCGCGGCAAAGCAGAACACGTGACCGGCTTACGTAACATGCCGTCTATTGTAATGCGCAATGACAACGCCATATATTAGCTTGGGTTTGGTGGCAACGGTGTTGCCATGCCGTTGCCAGGTAGACCACGTAGGGGTTTCGCGAAAGGGATGCGAACCCCGAAAGATTGCACGTCTTAGAACCGAAGGAATCGTCGACGTGGCTGAATTTTCGTCTTCTCTGCAACCCTGATGCCAATGAATATCGGAAAGGGTGTTCCTAACGTTTCGATATAGAGAGGGGTGTCTCTTTCGAACGTGGTTCTAATGAACTTTCTTGCATCTGATTAAACGGTATAGTAACTTGGCGAAAGAACTTTTTATAATTACTTCGATCTCTCCTTGCGGGAAAGTTCCTTGGAAGAAGAAAAAGGGCGGGAAAAATAGCGAATTCTCAACGGTATGCAAACGTCTTCCGGCAAGTGATCAGAATCGTTTGGAAAGAGGGTAACTTCGGTGCCTTGGAATTACCTCGTTTCTGGTGGTACCATGGCATATGCTTTTGTAGATGAGAAGGGTGCACCGGGTGTCATTATCGTTATTATTTTGAGAACAGTGAGAGAGGTACGAGTGCAAGCAAGGGAATTCAATGCCAAAACGGAAGGTTATTTCTGATATTGTCGAGGAGAAGCCAACATTTGGCATGATTCGAGAGCTTTCATTGCTGGACGAGCTTTTGCGCGAGGTTCCCCGGTGTAAGGCATTCTTGAGATTATCACGAATAGAAATGCCAGTAATAGAGAATGTCGTTCGTTTGTGGTCAACGATGGTATTCAGCGCTTCATGAAAACTAGTTCCAGGAGTATGGAGAATCGTGGATGGAAAAGCTCATAGTGCGCCACTGTGGAATAGCCGACATTTTATGGTTCTGTTACATTTTCGTGCCTCGTTCTAGCTGCTACGTGACGCGCAACGAGAATAGTAAGCCATTATTACTACCTGCGTAACAAGACGGTGTTGCTGTTTTTCGTACGATCAAGGTAACCACAATGAAAGCGGTATGATGAAGAGTAATTGTGGAATTTGAATTTCATCGTACCTCTGTTAACTTCTCGAAAGTTCATCCGTTGGTTGGAAGGAATTTGGATGAGTTTTTCAACAGATACGATTTTCAATTTACATTTATACAAGGTAGTACTATGAACTAGAAAAGTAAATCATTGTCTGTTGCGGAGCAATAATAAGTCCCTGAGGCTCACAGATGTAGCTTATTCCGTCGTAGGATTTTTTAATACCTTCCAGATGTTCATTTTAGAAAAATAGCTGTCGCGCCTTGCAAACTGTTTATTACCTCAAAATCAATGAGCTTTATGGGCCTATTGTCGTCAAGACTTCTTCAGGAAAAGTTTTGTCCTGTAAGAAGTATTGACCGGGGACTTCTTCCCCCACTCGAGCCGGGGTTTTTCCTACGCCACCGAAGGCTAAGGGAGACTCTTAACCTATGGGCAAAGGACGCTTCCTTTGCCCACCAATCGCAAATGTAATATTTACAAAACTAAAGAGTCTCCCAATCAGCAACGTCCCTGTTCTGCAGCAGTGACCGCCCCCGCCAAATCGTGACGGAAGCGCGTTCTTACGCGCTTCCAAAATTTAGTCTTCTTCAAACAAGGAACCGAATAACATCTAGCGCTCCTAATAGAAGCTCCGTTCGCGAGGTTAAGACCCGGACGTAATCTCCATAGTTGTACTTGTAAAAAGTGTAAATAAACCACTAAACTAGGCAACTTTGGACCATCTCAACATCATTTAAACGCAAGACCTTCATACGTGGTTCAAATCGGGTGAGCCTGTTTTAATATACGCTCACTCCAGAGGTGTCGCCGAAAAATCGTCGGAGCAGGTATCAACCCACGAGGCGTACATCCGTAACATTGGTCCTTCGAGCCGGATAGAGATCCGAACCAGCAAAGTTAACCGCGGCTCGAACATTGGTCCTTCGAGCCGGATTGAGATCCGGAACCAGCGAATTTTAACCGCGGCCCGTAACATTGGTCCTTCGAGCCGGATAGTTAATCGTAACAGCCGCCAGAATTTCGATCCTTCAAGTGAACGTAACAGTGACGCGAATATCGGTAATTCGGGCTGAATAGAAGTGAGTGAATCTATCCAAAAACAACAGCATCTCGAACCTCAACATCGGTCCAAGCTTCCGGAAACAGCCGAAACGAAACAGCGAGCTATCGCAAGCCGGAGCAGAACGGCAATCGTGTACAACGCATCCAGTGAAGGAAGGATTCCTTCAATTCCTACAACTGGATCCATCGACACGTATCGAAGGTCACTGACGGTAACAATTTACGACTGTTATACGTCAGTTCAAAGCAACTAGCAGATACCCAAATACGGATTGGGAAACGCACGTTGGACAACTCGAGCCAACACCAACCAGGGATCGCAGCATCCAGTCCAGTCTCGAAACGCGAGGCCACGCAGTGGACAAACACAATTCCGGAACGATACAAGGACCTTTCCTCGTCCGGAAATACACCGTCGGAGAACAAAACCGACAATACTACAAGGAGTTGCAGCAACTAAAGGCATCAACTCTCTCGGATCAACCGAGACAAACGCAGCATCGGGTCCAGACTGACGAACGAGTCAACGCAGAGGACTACGATCATCCCGAGACGATAAGGGACCTCTCCCCGTCCGGAAGGCTACAGTCGGAACAGTACCGGCAACAGCATCCAACGAGCAGCTACGCATCCGTAGCAGCGAACGAATCGAAAAACAACGAAACCGTAAGTCATCAGTTCACATTATTCCTTTATTATCCTTCGATTGCTTCAATCTCACTAAAAATGGCGTCAGAATTAGTAACATTAATCAAGCGACGCGCTATAATGAGCGAAAAGCTGAACGCATTCAGCAAATTAATCAGAAACTTAGAGTCACCATCACCGGCAGAATTAGAATCATATAAAAGTTTATTAGAACAAATCCGTATAGAATACGACGAAGTACTAGTCGACATAGAAATGCTTGACGACGAGTCAGACCATACATCTGAATGGGAAGCGTTTGAAAGCTTGCATTTCTCGTGTGCAGTCTATCTAGCAGAGTTTGTATACGGAAAAACGAAAAATATTGTCGCGAATAACTCCATTAACACTTCAGACTCCGTTTCGGAAAATAATATCGAGCCAAAGATTGATAGCAAATCATTTGACGGTACAACTTCAGAATGGCAAGCCCTTTGTAACAGTTTCGTCTCGTTAATACACGAAAACGAGAAAATCTCAACCGACCAGAAATTGGTATTCTTAAAATCTCTTCTTACTGGTAAGGCAGCCACAGTAATCGGAACCTTTAACGCGACGGACAATTATTTTACCGCGTGGAACCGAGTTCGAAAACACTTCGATAAGGTACCTTCAGGTAAGCCGATCGAGGGTTCGCTCGAAGAACCGGGATCGGTGGTACCTGAGGACGGGCCAAGAACAACGGCGGTAGAACTGACCGCGATCGAAGCACAGAAAATAGCACCGTCAAACACTTGCGCAAAATTAGTAGACCGAAACAAAGGATTACAACTTTGTAAGGTTTTACTAGATAGCGAAACGTTCGGAAATTACGTGAGCGGTGGTAGGAATCGCGCAGAAAATAGCGTCAAGGGCCGCAGCAGCCAATTGCTTCCTCAGGTCGAATCTCTAGATTCAACGGGTATTACGGAAAAAATACCGTGGAAGTCCAACGCGAAAAACGTAACTCTATCTCAGGGAAACAACACAGGAAACCTAGATTTGCACAAGCCAGCGAACGTAGAAGCGCTGCCAGGAGGGTATAGCAACCGCAAGCTATTTAAAATCAGTACAGGAAAGATTCGATTTTCTAATCATTTACCTGTCCGTAACACGGTACGAAACACAGAAACGCGTCGGTTATCTTGGGGCCAGGTAGGCGGCTACCTGACATTGCCGAGTAAGCCTCATGGTTACTTAGAGCCCGCGAAACTACATAGTCGATTACAGATGTTCGGGAAACGAAAGAAACATCTTTCTAAATCGCGCTTACACACCAAAAAACGGTGTGAAAAACATTTTCGTTACATCACGCATCGTGATCCGCCGAGCCCACGTGCAGTGAGATTGCCCTTCAACGAAGGAAGGCAACTCTGGGACGACTCGAACAAAACCGCGTGTAGAAGAATCCGCGCGTCAAGAAACACATTTAAATCAACCGCCAAAGCACGGCAGAAACGCGTAAATAGCTCCAACGAATACAAAACGTTAACGCATAGAACGCGCATATCGAGCGTAGGAAAAGGTAACGATAATTTCTACCTGCCGCGCCGCGAAGGAAACACGGGTACCAGCTTCGCGACGAAACGTCGAACAAGCTTAAACGCGACCGTTAAACCAAATAGAACGGAAAACAGGGCATTATTAGTAAAACCCACGATACAGGTGGACGGATTTACTAAAAAATCGCGAGTAAGGGCACACTCTATTGTGTCAACGACAGCCTTAGCAACTACGCGCGTAACGACTAAGCGCGTACCAAGGGACGTTAGGACCGATGACTGTGAACAGTTTTACGAGGTGAAGAAGCGGTTTACGGATACCTGTCACCTTCTAACACCCAAATCGCCACACTGCGGTGGCTTGCGAATAATTAGGGTATAGATTTATGTTTCTAGCGTAACGACATAATTAAGGCAACACAACGCTAATTGTAACTCGGATAAACTATTATTACTAATATCGTGTACTTAAACGCCTAAGACTATACCGTAAAATACCCTAATATAAAACGCAAACTTAATTCTTAAACGTACGAAATACTATATAACGTAATCTCTAAGGTCCGTAACGTCTCGTTTTCAAACACATTGCTCTGGGTCCATTCAGGACCGCACGTATAGATATAGAATTATGACGTCTCGTATACCTACGACAAACTAGCATACACTCTACGCGGCACACGAACGCGAAACTTATTAGTAAACTTCTTTACTACTTAAATGAATTTTCTATATCTTAAGTTATCTTTCTATCTTGCATTTAGAGATAGGTTTTCCGTAAGACTAACAATTAATCGAACGACAAACTACAGAGCAAACAAATGATTACTACTACGTAATAGAGATTCTTACACAATTAAGAATAATACGAACTACACTAATTGTAAACTTGTAAACGTGACGCACGAAAACGCAAGGCAGCAAACATAAAACAATCGTGATCCATAAAAATCGTTAGTAAGTACACTGCAATCTCTAAGCCCACCTGGGGCGACAAGCTGCATATAGTTATACGTCTAGAAAAAACCGTAAAATAAGGGAACTGTGCAGCATTCTTACGAAAAGGGTCATATACGCTACAGATAAGTTAACATAAACGTATTACGGTTAAATATTGCGATCTGAGATGAAGCAATCAAATCCTACAGTACGATCCATAGAACCTAACGATTCCTTTTATCCACATTCATCCAGTTCTCCAAATGTGAACTTGAATGATTTACTATGTACGGAACTTACGCTAGATCGGCAAGGGGTGCTGTACCCTACCGACAAAAACAACTTAACACTTCTCTGTCACCGCATGACATTTAAACCAAACGCGCTAACAAATAGCCAAATTCGATATGTGTACGGTATCGTAACTTTCTTTATTCAATAGCGTAAGTTCTCATAAACTCTTGTATCACGTACTTTATAATCTGTATACCTATTAATTAAGTAACGGTATTTTGTTGAACATGACTGTTCAAGGCGGGCGGCATGTTGCGGAGCAATAATAAGTCCCTGAGGCTCACAGATGTAGCTTATTCCGTCGTAGGATTTTTTAATACCTTCCAGATGTTCATTTTAGAAAAATAGCTGTCGCGCCTTGCAAACTGTTTATTACCTCAAAATCAATGAGCTTTATGGGCCTATTGTCGTCAAGACTTCTTCAGGAAAAGTTTTGTCCTGTAAGAAGTATTGACCGGGGACTTCTTCCCCCACTCGAGCCGGGGTTTTTCCTACGCCACCGAAGGCTAAGGGAGACTCTTAACCTATGGGCAAAGGACGCTTCCTTTGCCCACCAATCGCAAATGTAATATTTACAAAACTAAAGAGTCTCCCAATCAGCAACGTCCCTGTTCTGCAGCAGTGA
Organism: Cerceris rybyensis; assembly: GCA_910591515.1. Classification (NCBI taxonomy): domain Eukaryota; kingdom Metazoa; phylum Arthropoda; class Insecta; order Hymenoptera; family Crabronidae; genus Cerceris; species Cerceris rybyensis. Next base: position 18,548,893 of record OU342790.1, read on the forward strand.
CCGCCCCCGCCAAATCGTGACGGAAGCGCGTTCTTACGCGCTTCCAAAATTTAGTCTTCTTCAAACAAGGAACCGAATAACATCTAGCGCTCCTAATAGAAGCTCCGTTCGCGAGGTTAAGACCCGGACGTAATCTCCATAGTTGTACTTGTAAAAAGTGTAAATAAACCACTAAACTAGGCAACTTTGGACCATCTCAACATCATTTAAACGCAAGACCTTCATACGTGGTTCAAATCGGGTGAGCCTGTTTTAATATACGCTCACTCCAGAGGTGTCGCCGAAAAATCGTCGGAGCAGGTATCAACCCACGAGGCGTACATCCGTAACATTGTCTAAATTTGAAAATTATGTAAAAAGCTTTAATACAATACAGAAGCAAGAAAGTAACTAGGAAAATTTCCGTCCAAAAGGTTTTCCATCTCCGAGCGAAGAGAATGAAGTAGAAATAAAGTAAACTCGAAAATGAAGAAGAAATAACATGGTACCAAGAAATATTTTTGAGAAGATATTCATAAAATCCTTCGCAAATATCGCACTAACGGAGTTTCTACGTTGAACAGAAATTCGATTAAATTATCACGGAAAATTATATCGCGTGTATCAGGTACACTTGTTAGTATATAGCATGCTGTTCGAAATTGAGTTCACGCGTGTCGCTTGCTCTTTCGATGTAGCGTTTCGAAATGCAAATATTCGACAAATCTCCGAACGTTGTTAGGGGTAAATAGAGAGAACCGATACACGAACAGAGAGGAAGAGCAGAGGGAGGAAACAGCGAATCTATGCACAAAGAGATACGAAGAGAGAGAGAGAGAGGCAGAGAGGAGAAGAAGAACACGCGTCGACGGCGCCAGGCGTTCTCGCGACGGCTGCAGAAATTAATATAAATCTCATTTCCTCGGCTCGGATATACCGGCATTGTCTTACTCCCTTCGCCCTTGTTTCCACTTCTGTTCCCGCACCCTCGGCTGTCGTCGCTGCTCCATGTAACTCGAGTATCCGGCAAACATGTACGCGCATCTCGAGCAACGTGGAACGACGAGCCGGAAAAAAAGAGGGTGGCCAACCCTGAAGAAATATCCAGACGAACGATCCAATAAATCACAATCGTCGAGAATAAGGAATCCCTGTTGTAGCTGATAATAAATCTTACGCCAGCTGCGCATAATTATATCAGTGAAAATGGGTTATCGTGCCAAAAGCACGAAACTATTGGATTAAGAGAACGCATATTGTGGAAGGCGTGTCGGATAAATAAATGTAGGATTAATTAATACTTCGATATTGCCGATCCACGGCTGACGCTGCGGTAAATCCATGGATAGGCGAATATAATAATTGAAAATCAATGCGTCGGTGTTCACAGTTGGCGGATAATTGATATACCGTCAAGTTTCCGTCGGACGTACAGGTAGAAACTTTATGAACAGCGCCTGTGAGATCTATTGTCGGAGGGAGTTAATTATACAGTTATCGGCGATGCGTGTACGATTTATCGGTACCTTGTTTCTTCCCCCAAATCCTCTGATTTATCATCGCTTCGATAAATCGTGCTTTCCTCCGATACTATTAATCGTTTATCTTGCAGTTTCGCTTGGTTCGTCTAGTGTCTCGTTGGTTGAAGTGCATGCAAAGAGTAAACTTAACTTTTGCCGCTGGCTAACAACGGCATCGTATCTTTTGATGCATCAGTGTATACCTTTGTCCGTAGAAATGTAATGGAATTTTCGGGTAGCTTCTACGTCGAAGTACCCTTAAAAGTATCTCGGACGATATATATAAGTTTACCTTGCGAATATACGTTGGAATTCGAGGCCATACCCGGCCGCTTCTGTTTGATGGCTTCAAAGCGCGCCAACAATGACGGAAGATAGGCTGATTATCAAACTCAACGATTTACACAAGCGCTACCATGCATGGAATTGAATCAAGCTTAATTATCAACGTCGAAACTGTTTTCGTATAATAGTTATCTACGAAACGATCATCGGCCATGATCAAAATTACAGAACGATATTTAGAAATCAGCTACAAATGAAACGTGAAAATTAGTATTTGTGAATTTATGAGTAGGGTATAAAAAATTACGGTGACATTCCAGCTGTAGAGGTGGGTTTCATTCGCTGGAGAATTTCTAGGGTGACGGGAGATACAAGCGACAGGGGTGCATTTGCGGGCAAAATAGCATCGCGTGTAAATGCACAGCGGTGCGAATATAGATCTTGCCGTAGGAATAGGTCGGAGGATAGAGTTCTCCGCAACCCCCAGGTGCATCAACGGTTCTGTGGCAACGCCACGTTGGAAGCAGATGAGGCGGAGGAGAAACGGGAAAGAGGGTTGCAGGGAGATTGGGAGAGAGATATAGGGGAGGAGAGAGGAAACTGTTGGTAATATAACGCGAGGAATAGAACTCGGTAGACTCGGTTAATTAACGGAACCCACATGGGACAGGTCCGCGTTCTGTCCAGACGGTCGCGTCTCCTCTTTCCAACCCTTTCTACCCATCGGTGTCACCCCGCTCGTCCTTCCATCCCACAAATACTCGTCCAGGCTCGTACGTAAATAACTGCATCCTTTATCCGGCTTTGGCCGTGCTAAACGTACAAGGGAAGACGACGACAGGGGATGTAAGCAGGGTGGTAGATAAAGTCTAGCCTGTTCCCAGAAAAACGGGAGTAGGCGAGGCGAAGAGAACGATGAAGGAAGATGAGAAGGGAAAAGGACGAAGAGAAGTCCGGTGGCTTAATTAAAGAAATCGTTGTTTACCACCGGTCGCTGTTGGATCCATCTACCATGGCTTTCCTCCTGGCAGTTTGTTACGTAACAGGTGTCGTGAATAAGTAATTTAGGTGCAGGCCCTGAGGGAAAATCCGTACGATTTCATTATGTATTTATTGACATTTACGATCACGAGGAGAAACGTAACGATCCTCCATTAAGGCGCGACAGCCCGAAATACCGTCGAGGATCCGTGCGATTAAACGATGTTCTCATTATCGAATTACGGTCTTCGTTGCGGGTTAATTTCGATGCAACCGTTGCGTATAAACTCAAGTATCCTCAACGGCAAGAGAAGCGGTGCAATCTGCAATAAATCGTGTTCAACGTCCAACGAAAAAGTCGATCGTTCCGTTAGTGAGGAGGACTCATAAACAAATCTGCCGATGGACCGGCATTACTTTCCTGACGTTCGTCGAACGAGGACCGTTTAATTCCGATACCGGTGGAATTAAACGAGATGCCAGCGACGTTCTACGAGATTGGGAAACATCGGGAGGATGGTAAACGGGAGGAAAAAGGACGATCCTCGAGAAGGGGAATGTACCGATAGAGCTGAGCTTGAAAAATAAATAACGTAAAGTCGAGACTGTGAGGAACGAAGAAGAGAATCAGCAAGCAGACTGACCGACGCTTCTGTAAAACAGGATAGGTGCTTTGCCGTTGTCTGGAAGATGAACGTCGTTCAATTACACCAACGCCCATCGTGCTCGCGTATACCATGACCTTTTTTCCTTTCTCTCCGTGCACGACTCTCTCTCCTTCTCATCAACTGCAGTCGGTCTTCGTGCCGCAAATAAAGCTCGTAATGCCACTATATTCATCGTCCCAGTTGCCCTTTTTCGTTGTTCTCCGAGTGACACGGCCGTTTCGTTTGCGGACAAAGATTTCTGACAAAAAGGGGGACACGCAAAGAACTGCGCCAAGGGTAGGCTCAGAGAGTATGTTACGGGTTACAATGTAAGCCTCTCGCGAGTTACACCTCTCTCTGATGACTTTTGCGAAAAATTAAGTCACTCGCATTACTGTTGACACACTTTTTTATCATCACTTTCTGACTTGGAATATTTAGAATAATTTTAATATACCTTGTTACGAGAGTTACTCTCAGTCCTACTATCCTGTACGAGTAATAAGATATTTTATTATCTATTATATAAAGCTCAAATACCACTGACTGATTGAATGACTCATTTATCCACTCATCACGAAATCTCAAAAACCACAGAACAGATTGGAATGAAATTTGGAACATACCTTCTCCTTGGGTCTTAGGTGCTCACTAAGAAAGGGTTTTAAAAAATTCGAAATTTTAGGGGGGGTTTTGGGGGGTTAAAGTATGGGTAAAACTCATCAACGCAGAGCCGAAACTACTTTACCTAGAAACTTGAAATTTTGCATGAGCGTTCCTTCTAGGGTATAAGCAGCCACTAGGACAGGATTTTTCAAAATTCGAAATTCTAAGGTTTCTTTTTTAGTTTAGATTAAACCGTAGCGAAGCACGGGAGCTTTCAGCTAGTAGATTATAAAATCGTGATATAAAAAATCACAGAATTGAGCAAACTTCATTGTTTTCGAAGTTGACTTCAGAATTTACTTTTCCATAAAATCAAGAAATTCGCTGGTATTTATTCTGTCAAGTTTTCATCCCTTCGTCCGCGCTTAGAAAGCTGCGATTCGTCTTCGAATCGCTACGGCATCTTCGCAGGAAGAAAGAAAAAGAGAAGCGTAAAAAAGACGACGGAACGCAATTTGTATTTGTCTGTCTAAAAACGTGTTCACGGCTACCCAACGGAACGTGTTCGAGTTATACGACTTTTGACTTACGAGGTCACGTCTCCGTAGATTCTCGTCTAAATTCGCGCAGACTTCTTTGTGATATTCTTTCGGGCGTATTCATAACCATAAATTCCAGTAGTTTCCGTAAGCAAGAAAAAGCAAAGAGAAAGAGAAAACCAAAGGAAAAGTATACGGCCGAGTCTTTTGAACATTGGGTTCGAGGCGTAAAATCCGAAAGGGAAAAAGAATCGGAGATATGGCGCGTGATGCGCGTAACTGCAAAGATATATGTATAACAGTGCCGCTTGTTATATCAAAATTCCCTCTTGCGTTTGTACGGTACTCATTGCATACAAACTCCGGTTCGCGCTTGCATCGTATTCAACTCATCTAAATTCTTGTCTGATCCTCCTGCTGAAATTCTCGCCCATGTAGCACGTCAGCCTCCATGCGAACACGGCTGTTAAGAGTACGCCAAGGAGGGGTATCCTTTTGGCTTATTTATGAAGAATGTTATAATTTCTATCGAGTTTGGGCTTGAAAGTAAAGCAGACACTATGCGCCTTGTATTTCATACGAATTTAAATAATAAATTTACGTCTTCTTTCTTCCCCTTTTCATTTCCATCGTTCAAAATATTAGGTGTACAAATTAATTCTTGGCCCCCAGATTCCATCGACCACAAAACCTATTCAGATTAGAATTTTTCCAAATTTGAATAGTCATTCTAAAGCGCCATTTGTTAGCTTCAAAATAAGATATATCGCATGACTCTACTCCAGACATAACGTGAAAAATTATGTGTAGAAGCGATGTCGTTCGATAAGCAACATTTAAGGCACTGTCTTCTTTTCGCATTTCAACTAAAAAAAAGAAACGCTATATCGTGCAGCACTTGTAAAAAATGGTTTCAACAGTTTCGAATATTCTCCAGACTTAGCCCCTTCAAATAACCACCTATTTCGATCCCTACAACACTACCTAACTGATTCTCAATTCAAGTAAGTTGAACAAGTCTATAAATGCCTCAATGATTTCATTGATGTGAACCACTATCATTTTTCCGATCTGGAATCCGACAATTACCTGGGAGATGGCAAAAACGTATAGAAAATGAAGAAGATTATGTTTAATATTGAATTTATATCAACACTGTTATAAATAAATGTCAAAGTTAGTCAAAGAAGGCCGTGAATTAATTTGTACACCTAATACATGGGTTAGTTGGATGCCTCTGAGATTTTAATCTTAGAAATCTTAAGAGTTAGTCGTGAATAACACTAACATAAGCATCGTGGAAGAGTGTACTATTTAGTTTCATGCTGGTTAATTCGAGTATACAAAAGTTCCGTGGTATTTGAACATTTGTCACGTCTCTGTGCCTAATTGCGCGTTACATTGTTCCTCTCTAAATCTCGCCAGGGACTTAAACTTTCTTGTATCCTTCTCCGGAGCTCGTAATTTTCTTGCAGCCGTGCAGAAGAAAAATAGCGGAAATAACACAAAAGTAGCGAGTGAGAGGAAAAGCAAGAAGGGAGAAAAAAAGGAATGCCACCTTGACGGAACATTCGGACTACGTTTTAACGGCGAAGTTTGCAGCAGTGGACCTCGCATTACGACTTCTTAAAAGCACTGCCGAGAGTGCTGAGTTCTACGAGAGATCTCTTTCTTCCCTCTTAATTATTGTACATCTCTTCTTTCTCCTTCTCCCTCTATCTCAACTACGACACCTGCTTCTTCTTCCTCCCAATACTCTCCTTTCCCCTTCGGCATCGTACAAATAATAAAAGCCATAAAGGTCGTCGAAGGACAATAGAAAACACGTAAGGAGAAAACGAGTAAGCACAACACTCGTGAGAAGAATTCCATTGGCACGTTTCCTTCGCAATGTTCGCAGCAATTATCCTTTTCCCGATGAGCCGCTTCTCCCTCGCCTAAGGATCGTGTCGTTGAAATTGCGTTAACACGTTCATCCCAGGATCGAAAAATCGAGCAAATACAATAAGACGGAAAAACGGAAATCGAAGAACAATAGGGGTTGACAGAGGGAAGGAGAAAGAGGAGAAGGAATCGTGGACCAACGTGGCACGTATTATTCTCTCAGTTTGTGCCGGCAGGTATACGCCGGCCTCTTAAAAGCAACCACCGAGTCTCGTAGGATTCTCTCGACGGGAGGAACCATCGAGAGAAAAGGGGTTAGAGTGTGAGAGAAGAGAAAGGGGTGAAACGGTGGAGAGCCTCACTTCGGAGAGCTTAAACCGAAAACATAATCAAATCTCGCTGAGAGCTGCTGCGGTGCAAAGTTACTAATTGCTTAATTTCCCTCGCCTTGCTCGGGCCTCTTTCTCCATCCTCCCTTCTGCTGGCTCGTTCTGTCGTTCTCTACCCTCTTCCATTCTCGGCGTTTCCCTGTCTTATCCTGACTGTTCCTTCGTTCCTTCTGTCTACCGCTTTGAGCATTCCCACTTTGTTTGTGCCTTAACCCGCTCTTATCTTTCCGCCCTTCCTCCGACCGCTGTGATATCCTGCCTTTGCTACTGCCACTTCGATCTTCTTTTTCCCCTTATCCGTCTTTCCCTCTTTGTCGCTCATCCCGCCTTGCAATTTTCATTCCCCAACGTATTATATCTCGTCCCTCTTTTCCTGCAACCTCTGTCTCTCCTCTATTTTCCTCTTTTCCTCTTGTATTCCTGGGCTACGTTTCTTTAAAGACGTGCCTTATGACGCGGAATCTGTTCTTCCTTTAGAGGTGCATCCAAAGAGATTCCTCATCCTCTTTAAAATCCTCAATTTATGGCGTTAATGGTTCCGCACATAAATTATTCTTAAAAGAATAACAAAGATGATGATCGCGAGTGAAAAAGAAAGGTCGAGACAAACCGTCAGAGAACAACCGAACAACGAAGCGTCTGTCTTCTTGTTGAATAGAAGAAAAAGAGAAGAGAAATATTGTTGAAGTAACAGAAGAGGCACCTACTTGGGCCAAGTGTTATTCTATGTTCTTTGGGCCTCTTTCTCTCGTCATTGCGCATCTTCCATTCCATTTCGTCGAGGATCCTTGGATCTACTCTGCACAAGATGCACCAATAGCAGTCTTGAGGATAAATAGATTGCACTTGAGTATACGTGAATTGGTAATACACGCGAATATGTGCACCCGGTTGCAGGATAAAACGATGCACCTTAATTTGGTCGTTTCTTAGGGACTTAACGATTGCCCGAGTTTACGTGGCTGATTTCGAAACCATATCGTTTAATGCTCAGTTTACTAGAAAGAGGTATCGTGTTACGAATTTAAAACTAGAACTACCGGCGTGAAATCTAACATATTTTAATAAATTAAATAAGTACTTTGGAAAAGGGGGAATCAAGCGGCGGAATATTTGAACGATTAAGTGATTTATGTTTATTGATATAGACGTAGAATATTTATTCTACGACTGTTATATAAACTTGGAGAATTTGTTGAAAAAATTGTGTACCAGTCATTTTGACCGGTTTGGTAGTTATAGTGTTAATAAGCTGGCGATAATGACCGACAATGAACAACAATATTTGGAGGAAAATATACTATAAATCATTATAAGTCTCTCATGACAAATTAAGAGTTAAAATCTTCAAATAATAATTGTCTACACGTGCACGTAACAGTAGTAAGGATATTGTTAAAAAATTTCGCTGCTATTTTTAAAAATACTTTTGGCATTGAGGAAAGACTTGTTTCATTTTCCATGACAATAACTGAGCTAAAGTTATTTGAAAATGTGCGAGAACTAAGAAGGAATTTTAAGAGGTTCGGAAAATGTACACGTACGAAGTGAAAATACCATGAAAGTAAGTACATATGTGTATGTTTCGCTTCAGGAAATGTCGGCGATCTCGACGACACTCGCGGCAATGAATAGTGCAAACACGATTTCACGCGAAACCAGCTCAGAGGCCACCTGTCAGGTCTCACTTGGGAACGTTCCGACTTTCAGCAGCCGGCAGCTTGGAGACAACGCATTTTTGAAAGCAAATCTTCCGGCACCGTATTCCCGAGAAATTTCGATGCCCCTTTCGCACTGACACAGACGTTCCAACTGTTTATCGGAGCATTATTCAAATCTCCGTCGACCTACTTAAAACTACTGATAAACGCTCTTCGCGAATCTATTGTCTTAAAGTACTTCTGTCAACTTATTTTTGAAAGATATATTTTCAATGAATTTTTGAAAGATTCTTTCTAAATTGCATTTATTTAACGTTATAGTGTAGCATGTATAGAACCGTCAAAAACACAGCAATTTGATTTTAGAAGCACTGAACTTTAAATCAATCTATTTAAATGTGTCAAATAAATACGTTAGCAGAAAAGTAATAAGGATAAAATCAAAATTAACCAATATAATAGTTCATATTTCATGAAATGAATGCAAAAATTTAGAGGAATTGCAGTTTTTGAAATTTGAGTCGCTTAACACTAGAACTATATACCAAGGCACTAAAAATAACTGGATGCAAGTTTTATAAAAATTCCCAAAATCTATGGAGTACATATATTACATTTATTCTGTAAAACGTAAGTTAATAAATTAATTATCTTTCTCATCTTGAGATTCCTCTTTTTCCAAAGTACTCATAACATATATTTGAATATAATAGATCGAACACCGGCAGCTCTACTATGAAATAAAAATCAAGAATCCCATCGTACCAATTACTTCTGTAAAAACATCAAAAATTTCTCTTTTCTTATTTTTCTTTTCTAAACAGAATCTCCTCAAACATCCTAAAACACTTTCCACTTACGATATTCACAAAATGTCTCCATTACGCAACAATAATTCATAGCAACCTCACCGAGAATCTACCAAGACTCTCTAAACGTTCCAATCCTGTCCGTTATCCTCAGCCAGGATCACGCTCAGAGAACAAATGTCCCACGTCAAAAAAACTCGACGTCACAGTAAGGATGTCGGTAGAATTTCCAATTTAGATTTTTTCTGGGAGATTGGCTTCTTCCTTGGCTAGAGAGAACCGTCTCGTGAATTGGCTAGGTAATGGCAGCTGCCCTCGAGATATCCCTTCGGTCCTCGCGTATCGAGTCGCGAGAGTAATCGATCTGTCGGAGGATACTCCTGCCAATGAATCGTTCCAACACGATTTCATGCGAAACGAGCTTCGAGACCATCTATCGGCCCGCGACACGAGGAGGGAACTTTCGAACGGACCACCTTCGACGAGGGATACCTCGTTCGATCGCGATAAAATGATCCCCCGGTAGCCCAGCTTTTGAACGATTTAACAAATCGTCTCGTCTCGACGAGGGACCCTCGCGTCAGGGATCGGCCACTCGTTTCCGGTGAGAAAACGAGCAGAAGACTCCTATGGAATCTTATGCCAATCTACTGGAACACCTAACGGTAATGTCCTTAAGCACGACGATTCTTCTTTTCGGTCCCCTTCATTTTTTTTTCACTCGTTTTCTATAATAGAGAACGGAATTTCGAAGTGGATGTATTTGAAATCGGTAGGGATAGTGGGTTCGTGGGGGGAGAGGAATTATTACGTTTGTTGTTCTAAAAACGGAGATGGATTTTTGGAATTTTTCAACGTCATCGAAGGATTTGATCTTGGGGATGGAGTTTGTAAACGATTCTGGTAGAGACCACGATTTCCGGATGATTTCCTGTTTGAAAAATCACGAACATCCCCGAAGGACCGTCGCGTGGAGATGAAAGTTCAATAATAATGGGGGGGACTCTTGAGAAGGATAAATCGACGAATTTTCTTCCCTTGGTTGCTACTTTTCTTTATACGAAAAAAATACGGTTTTGAGAAAGACATATCTATACTGTCGTGACAATCCAAAGCAAGACAAAGTTTCGGTGATATTGCCTGAAATTTTGATAAAGAACTCGACCCTTTATTCTCTCCGCGTGTTCGCGTTTCACTCCAAAGCCGGTCAAACTACTGAAAAAGTCCTTTTAAGGGAAAGAGAAAAAAAAGTCTGTAGTTTGAAAAGTTCCAGTCGAATGAATGTCGTTTGAAAGAAAAGAAAAGGTGAAATGAATGGTAGGAAACGTAAGCGAGAAAGAAGTTCATGACTTTGAGACATACGATATCCTCAGCCGTGAACGTATTTCCGTTTTTCTCCTCTATGGTGAAATCAAGGTGTAACAGGTGAGCCGTCAGAATTCCAGCAGACATTCCTTTCCGTACCATCTCGCATACCTTCCGTGATCAAAGTATTTTAAGAACCGACGTATTCCTCTCGCGTCAAAACCCTTTTGGCCGAGACTCCAGCAATAGTTGTCAATAGAGATGTCTACTCGAATTTTACGTTGAAAAATTCCAGACTCCACTTGCACATTGCGTCATAAAATTTCTCATGAAATAGAAAATCTACACGGTGAAATTCTATAGAAATTCTTGCAACGAACAACCACGAGTTTATCATCCTCGTCGAGACTAGAGGTCGACGATGGAATTGTAAATTCACTTATCTCGATTCTCCGGACTCGATAATTGCGGTTAGTATGTAACACGAGTTCTCGAAGGGGTTCGCGAGGAAGAAGCAAGAGTATTAAGCGATGAAAACGCCCAGATATTCCAGCCACGTTGGATGCACACTTGGTATTTAGCCATTCGAAGTAATCGGCCATTGAGGTGGCCGATTTATATCTCGTTACGTTCCACCGAGGTAGGAAAAAGGCCATTGTTCGTACGCCACGACAAAAGTGGCCTCCTAAGGTACATCTCGTTCTTCCCTAATCTGCGTACTAAGGGACCGTTCTTATCTCTCGGTCTTCTACTACTTTCATTCAACCCCGACCCACGGCTTCTTCGTTTTCTTCCTTACTCTCTTCAGTCTCCCTTCCGGCGCCCTGCTTGCGACCCTTTCACGTGCTCCTTTCTAAAAAGGATGGTCGAGAATCTCGGAGAATCCGCTTCTCGTTTCATTGCGAGAGAAACAAACGAAACTCGAGAAAATCGCCTTTGCCACGACGGTACACTCTGCCCATTTCCCATCCGCCGGTTACCCCTTTCCTTCCTTGCCAATGTTCTTGCTTCTCTTCTTCTACCTTTCTATCCATCTTTTCCTTTATCTCAGTTGCTCTCTTATTTCCACTCTTAAATTCGTTTTACAGTGAAACGAAGGAAAAGCTCTCTGACTTGAAAGACGGCAACGAAACGACGCTTTCTTTTCCGAATACAACATTTTTTGGTCGTCTTTACGTCAGTATTGTGTCTAAGTATCGACAGGAGTTCTTGTGTTTTTTGTAAACGTACAGAGAAGTCTTTCAAATTGTAAATGCAGTGATAGAAATATTCTTAGAAGTGTTACAAACAAATACGTTAAAACGAGTATTAAATAATTGCAAATAGGGTGCCGAATGGGCATGTTGACCAAATCGTACAATTATTTACGGTGGATATTCCAGTCGAGATACTCGAACAAAGTAGAATCGGGCACGCTAAAACGTAGAAACATCAGCGAGGGTGTCGCTATGGAGAAGATCGTTTCGCAGATCCCAAAGGCCATGGACACGAGCGATACCCATCGAGTTCACGGCTCATGACTGCTATTTTCGTTTCTGACCAGCGAGGCGTACAGTTCAATCGAGCATAAATACGGGAAAATGCGTAATGATATTTCTCGGTCTTTCTGTGCACACGACGAGCAACGTTGTATCGTATTTTATTTGGTAATTTATTTTCCTTCCATCTGCCTGCCACGGGTATCATCCGTACGTTCGCTTTGCCCTTTTGTATCGTCGGCATGTCTCGTCATTTCCCCGTTGTTACTATTCCGCGGTAATGCGCATTACATTTTCACAGAGCATGATTATACGATGGCAGTGGTGGTGGTGGATGGTGGAAGTAGCAACGATAGTGGCGATGTCGAATGATGAAAGGAAAGAAACGACACTCTGTTTATACGACTGGCAAGCAACGAACAGCCTCGACGAAAACTCGGTATTCCCCTTGGCTTCGTTCTCTTCCCCTTTGACCGTCGTCGTCGTTGGTTGCTTGTACGTACCTACCTATACACTTCCGCGCGAGCGACTTTCTGCAAACGAGTTTTCAAGACCCTCCTTCTCGTGGGCAAAAGGGATCGCGAAATTCCACAGGTTGCCCCTGCTACGCCCTTGTCCCGTCTCTTTCCTTTCTTTCCTTTGCGTTTCTTTACTTTCAACCATGGAGTATCGCTTATCGGCTCTTCGCTCGTGGAAACGTACGAGTTTCAGAGAGATTAGAAAACTCGCTACCAAGAAAAATCCCATTTAGCGTTTCAATGCCGAAGTTATACGAGGGAATGCCTGTAACGGAACTTTAACGGGGTTCTTTGGAAATTCACGGATTACGAATCGATGGAACAACTTGGATATATATAAGAAAGTAACGAATTTTTCTGATAAAATCGTTACGAGGATGGAATCAAAAGAGGTATGGTGGAAGGGAGCTACTGAATATGCGAATGAAATGTGCAAGGATTTACGATGCAAAAGGATACGGAAACGTGAAAATGGTAAATGCCTTGAAGAATCGGGAGAAATTCGCCATCTTTATCCGTGAAATTCTTGCGGTGACGACAGGCGCCGTTGTGCATACGGTACACGTTTTAGAAGCACGTTAAGTGCACCTAAGCAAACGTTTCCCTTTTCTCGAGAACGTCGTAAGCTTTACGTTTCGGGTCGTCCGTTTGCATTCCGTTTCGTCGCTGAATATTCCTCCAAAGAGCCCTCCGCTTCTCTCTCTCTCTCTCTTTCTCTCTCTTTGCGTTCTCGAAGGTCTTTTCTGTATGAAACCGCCAATGACAGAGGAAGATAGGTAGACGCCCAGACAGATAAACAGAGAAAGAAAGATCGTGAGAGACGAACAACATGGAAAGAGAAAAGAGGAGGAGAGAGAAAAGGGCATCTTCAGAGACGTTTGAGAGGCGACGTTGAAGAGGGTTGGGCGCGTGCATAATTCAGTGGTAACGCCGCGAGTATGCTCAGACAGTGCAGCAGTAGCAAGGCGCATTGCCGACCAAATTCCGTTAGCTGGAAACTTTCTACTATTATTACTATTTACACGCTACTCACTGTCGAGTATGTAGTCACGCCTAAAGCTGTTGTTCGCGGTCTCGGCTAGGTGTTATTTCTGAGAAAGTTCCCCGGAAAGTGAGACGACTTTAACGCGTTTGTTGCTCGTACGTACGAGAAAATTATACTGGTTCGTATCTACGAGACTAGCGCACTTTCGTCGTTTATTATCCAACGTAAACGTTCCATAGATGCGACATTTATAAGCGTCGTTGATATTCCGTGGATTTCTTGATATTTAGAGCAACGATCCTTGAAGCGATCAAATGAGTAATCGTATTTGTCATGAAGAGAATTCCAAGTTTGAAAAAAGATGACATCGACTAAAACGGCTATTAATATTGGAGAAAAAGTCCTGTATGTTTGTCTCGTGTACCTCGACCTCTGTAATAGAGGAAAACCGTACGATCGAAAGGTTAATGCAAACACGATAATAAAGCGTAGTTTGTTCGGCGTAAGCGATCAAAATAAATCGTCCGTTTTCGAAATGAACATTCGTATGCAGGGAATCGAGGGGCTGTATAATTCAGCAGTAACAGGGTAGTTGTAGCCAGACAGTGGAGTTACCGTGCGTATGGCCGGACGGGCTGAAACCACCGCGAACTTTCGGCTATTATCACTATTCGCCCGGCTGCTCCACTATACGAGCAATAACTTTCCCGTTACTCTGCAGCTGTTCGTGACGTTGGAAGGAGTGCTTCTGCTTCCAAAAGATCGTCATTTGCCACTGTCGCTTATACGACCTGCCGTTTTAATTGCCGAGTCAACCACGACACCTTTTAATGTCTTCAAGCATTGCATTCATTAAAAAAAAAAAAAACAAAATGAACCATCACTCAAAATACCATTCAACAGAAATCAGAAGTCACTTAGTTCGGTCATCTCTGCGATATCACTCCTGGAAACGTGAGAATGACAATCGAAAAGAAAACATTTTTTTCATTGTTCCCATAACAATATAAGGAGTGTGAGGCTTCTTCGGCCAGTCACGCCCTTTGCACTCGAGGGACACTGCTATGGCACCCTGGTATTCTTCGAGTTCTCTTCTTATCCCAAATTTTTCGTGAACCGGGTTTGACCTGCGTTGTTAGTATAAAAATATTTTAAAGCATGTACAAAACACTTGTCTAACATAGTCAAGATCGTCTCAAGTTGCTAGTTTGCTAGAGTAAAAGAGTCCTCTAGTGCAAAGGGTTGAAATCCAAAATGACGTCAGAACGAGGGATGTCTGTATCCATCGGTCGAATCGGAGCATACTACTTGTCAAGTGACTTCTTTATTTTGTTGAATGGTATACTCCTTCCTTGTACCGATAATCAATGTCGCGGCGCATCGTCGCGAAATACTTTTTACTCTGACTGTCAAACGTGGAAACTTTCTGTAAGGCCTGTACCTAGGAACGATCATAAACCGTACCTAGGCGCAAACCAGCAGAGTCAAAAATCGGCAGAATAGCCACCAGGTGGTCACCAAATGTTTCCGCGTTTGGCAGAAAGTTTGTGCCCCTTAGGAAACCTTTCTATAAAAGGAACCGAACGCATCGGCTCGGCTCTCTCTCGGTACAGCAATTACACGGAAACGTCACGTTATACATTACATTCATTTATCCAAACATTGTAACCAGTTTGTACAGTAGTGTTAATTTTGTAAATATAACTCATTCAAACTCAGTGGACTTTAATTAAATTACCGATCGAGCATCCGCGATCGGATCGCCACGAAGCATCTTCGATTACGGCGTAACAATCAACAAACATTCGGTTGACTACGATAACAACCCCATGTCGAAGTTTTTCTAAACGACATTCTCATGAAGGAATCTTTGAAGGGAATCCTAAACGCATCACGTCATGCATGAATCCGCAAGGGTTTCGGATAACTGAGAGAACTCACAAAACGTATGCCAGGATTCAGACGTGTCCGATGTAAATCGTTAATTTAAGTGGGGAGAGAACCAGTTTGACTTAAATATTGACTCTCCCGAGTTAACGCGAGTCTGACTGCAAGCAAGAGTAAGGTCGCCTGTGTACTCAACCCTACATGAAGACTCAGCTGTGCAAAGATGAGCGAGTACCAGAAAAGAGACAGAGATAGGAAGAGACACAGAGAGAGACTAAGCAAGACAGAAGGGTAAAGAGAGGAAGGGACACGGAGAATGACGTAAATTCGAATGTGCGTACCCAGAAGGACGGAGGTACGGCAAAAAGAGACAACAGAGGCGGATAGTTGCTGGCAGTCGGTTCCAGTAGAAAAGCTCAGCGTGTAGTCAGACGCGGCAACCTGATGGCAAACATTTCTCCACCGTCGGCGCCCGCTGTTAGCCTCTGTATTGTTGTTACTACTTAACCACTACTTGTTACTAGTACTTACGGCGCGTTATGTTCGTTAGTTGGTCCTAAGTTTCGTTTCTACAATTAGAACATGCGAAAAGCAGATGCGTAAACTTAACGAGAAAGACGGCTAGGAAATTTTAACCAACGTCCGTGCAGCGTACCAATTTAACGTATAATTTGAACGATTTTGCTTACTTGAAAGTAAAAAACTATGTGATAATTTGGTATCGGGCGGGAGCACTGCTAAAAGTAATTCTAAGAGAAAAGGACATGAAAAAGAGTCGCCATCAGTGAGAACATGGTGACACAGTGGTTCCGCGCCGATCTAGACAAACATCGATGTTAATAGTTTACCAATCAGGTCTTTTTTAACATCGTGCCCACTTTTGATCGGTCACTTGACCGTAGATACTTCGCTGATACAGATATCTCTTCGAAAATTATAAATTCTTATCACTGAGTTCTTAGTACAGTAAACCGGAATGATAAATAATAATTTATTAATTGCCGTGTCAACCGAATAATAAGTTAAACTACCAAAATAGTTGGGCTCGAAATGCCTATTAACACTTTCACAACCGCGTGTTTCGGCATTGAAACGTCGCCAGGGGCCGACGAAATTATTGAAGAAACACTTTGCCGTCCGCACTATTTGTAAACATTCCTTCGCTTGAAAAAAACTTTACGTAAATTCATGAAATAATTCAACATTATTATACAACAATATTTATTCCTTTGTGTACAACATACCTTGTTGTCTATCAATAAGCAAAAATTGAAATGTATTTCGCGAAAAAATATTCAGTCCCTAGCGATAGTATTCAGTCCCTCCGAAGCGTTTCGAGATAGACTCTTTAGTAGTCAAAAGCTTTTACCCAATAAAATTTTGTATCATTTTAGCATCTGACGTTCTAAAAAGTTTTGCAATTGGCTTGCCAATGGTACCACGTTGGAGTCACCGGCAAATAACGTATTGCCTACCAATGATACCATAATAGTGTCATCGGCAAACAACGTCTGGCGTGCCGATAACACCACGCTGGTGTCACCGGTTGTGAAAGTGTTAACAGGTTGAATACGTCCGGTATTTTACTAGTTTTATCATTTAGACTGAAGTGAAACTTTCTCTATTAAATTCACATCCTTATGAAGCTGAAATTTTAAATATGCAGATAGATAGATCTTCGGTAGACCTTTATCTTTTTAACGTCAATGTTTAAATATTCAGTATATCCGAAAATTCATAAGTATTTTAATTTAAAAATTACAGGAAATTTCGTTGAATTGAATAGCGCCGGTCATCGGTGACCGCCATGGATGTCAAAGTGTTAATACGCTACAGATCGGTAAAGAATTAAGCTCTCCGACCGAGTACGCTGCTTGTGGATGGGTTTCCGTGACTTTTTTTCTTTTGCACGATCCTATAATAAAGATTTCGTGGAACTGTAATAGGTTTGCAATCTTTTTTTGAAGAAAGTTCCGCGAATTTGTGGGGCGAAAATGCGATCGAAATTGCACGTTTGAAGGAAGCATGAGTGGTTACCATAAATAGTGCTCGTCACACATCGCACGGTACTCAGGTATATTCTACTTTTTACCGTGTTATTTGTTGGCAAATAAAATTCGCATCCATTGTCCCCGGTAAAAAGTAAAAACATAGCTTGAGAGTCGACCGTAAATTTGGAGTTCCAACTGGGATCGTTCCTTCGTAAAATTTCTCGAACTTCTTTTCTAGAATTTTAAAATTACGATACAGCGATGAACACTTCGTGCACGGAGCTTGATAATGGGATATGCGAATTTTGAGGAGAGTTACGACAGTTTGCTGTTACACTTCGCGATTGTTTCCCGTTTTCAAGCACCTCACACTTCAGACTCAAGTCTAGACAAAATCACGTTTACGGAATGCTTCCAACTAACTGTCGAACTTACAGTAATTCTCCTCGTGAATACCGTTTGCAAACATTCTCTGCAGATTTCATATAAATATCCGGTTACATAATTTTCAAATCAATCATGCCACATTAAAACTGTCCACCACTGTCACATTAAGACCGTCATTGAAAGAATGAGAAAATTTATAGTTGCAATATTAAATAATTTCTATGAGAAATGATAATTTCTTTTAACACATTGACTACCATGGTGGTCACCGGTGATCGGTTCTATTGAATTCAATAAAATTTCATGTAACTTTTAAATTGCAATATTTATGAATATTCTAACATATTGAATAATTAAATATTTATGTTAAAAAGAAAAATGCCTGACAATTATCTATCTATCAGTGTTTTTAAAGTTTTTGAGTCATAAAGATGTAATTTTAATAGAAAAGGTTTCACATCACTTGAAATGAAAACTAATAAAATACCAGTAGCGTTCAACGTGTCAACTATTTTGATAGGTCTAGTTACAAAGAAACGAAAACACAAACTCGAATGTCCAAAACAGTAAACCTCAATAAAAAATACTCTGAATACCATTTCTGTGAAACTTTCCACATGAAACTTTACATCGCAGCTTCGAGTTTCTACATAAAGCTATAGCTCCTTAACAAAATGATCATCCCACTCGAAGAGAAGATTCTAACCAGAAGAAAACCCATAAACCGTTACCAAACAAAGCTACTAAAATCACGATATCCTCCTGACCCAAGCGATACAAAATTAACGGCACAACTTCGAGTATAACTTCAAAATTACATTATCTTTTTTGATGCATCTCCCAAGCGACCCCTTATATGTGGGAACACATGTTATAATAACATAGAGGGAACGGAGATTCGGGACTGTGGCTTATTCTAATCATCGTGACCGTCTGAAATTAAAGTCCGGCTTGTAATTAACGCTTTGCGGAGCCCCAGGCGGCGAAATGTACGGATAATCGCCATAAAATTACGAGAGTTTACGGTGAAATGCCATACGCACAAGATCGCTGGTTAAAATGGAGAAAGAGGAGAAAAAAAGGCCGTAAGAGAAAAATGGCCGTTTCATTGACCAACATAGAAAGAAGGGAAAAATGGCTCGATTTAATAAGCCATAATACAGGCCTTCGTTCTTTTATAGCGTATGTTCCAGATCGGGGGATTAGCTTTCTACGATCGCTATTATTTCGAGGATTTTGCAAACAGTTGTAATAACCGTTGACAATAAAATCGATCTCGGAACGTTGTCCACGGAAATCAGCGAAATAGAAATACACGATTTCCAATTGTATACATGGGACGTATCGTTATATAAAAAGTATATAACGTAACCATAGAAATGCGAAAAACGTCGATCGTAACGCGGTTAAAATAACCAACGAAAATAGAACGCCTATTATAGGCACATTCATACCAGTCGAATTTCAGGCAAACGAGAAAGCCGACGTTAAAGATATTCTCACGAAACGTTTGAATATTTCACGCGCCAATGGTCCCGCGCGTTTTCAATAACCGCGGTCGCACATTTTTTCGAATCTGGAAAACGTACGAGCCAGCACGACGCGGTAGATAGCCAGAAGTCACACAACTGTAAAGGGAAAGATCGAAATACGATCGATAAGCTCGAACCGTTCGAATGGAAAACCCCGATAGAATGAATGAAACGAAAAATAACACTTTGACTGGCAAAGAGAGAGAGAAAAAAATTGGAAAAAGTAAACGCAACTGCGTTCCATGCGTTTCGCGAAAAGGACATAGAAGATATTGCACGGAAATTTCGTACGATAAGAAATCCTCGTCGATACGTGTTCCTCGAGAAATGAACGTGTCTATCGTGAAATACAGCTTATAATAGGTATTCTACGTTTCGTAAATAACGAATGAAATTGCTTGGCAATCACGAAACTCTCGATAACCCAGATTTACCCGTCGCGTATCAGTCATGATCCATCAAAAATTTTAAATGTTCCCGGTCAACGTGATGGAAGTAACGATGAAATTACCGTCACGTCGTGGTTTAACGATATTGAAAATCCTACGATACTTTTACGGCCATCTTTAGAACATGGCCTGTGCATGCATAAATGCACTATGATTCGCAGTAAAGTACATTTTAAGAGCGTTGCATCAGCCGTCTTAAACACGAGCTCGTACGTACACGCGATAAGAAGAAAATACGAGCGCGATAACCGGCGAAATGCGAATTCCCGTTTCAAAGAGACTGTCTCCGAAAACTATTAAAGCCTTTGGACGACGTCTCTACGTTAGGGTGGAATATACAATGTTATATTGTACACACGTATGAACATAGTAATTAAGAATTGGGTTGTCGGAAAAGTCGTGACGCATTTTGCGAACAGGTGGCGGTCGATCATTTTTTAATGCACTAGAGTCATTCACATCTATATTATCACTATATCATTTAACAGCTGGCGGTTTCAGCGCCATTTTAAAAAAACAATTGAGTTATATCGTTAATTTTTAGAGATTTTACAGTAAGAGTAAGATGGAAGACCACATTGCGCATTTTCGCCATATTTTGATGTTTTACTTCCGTAAAGGGAAAAACGTGTGTCAAGGTTGTGAAAAATTGCGTAAAGTTTATGGTGATGATGCTCTACAGGAACGTCAGCGCGAACGATGGTTCACAAAATGTGGCCCGAAAATGGTCTTGATCCCGACATGGTAGTCCACTTCGAACGACATCGAAAGCAGACATGCATCAGAGAAAAGCATTGCTATCAGTGTGGTGGGATTTTAAAGGTGTCGTATTTTTCAAGCTCCTACCAAGGAACCAAACTATTAATTCGACTGTGTACTGTCGGCAATTGGACAATTTGAACGAATCAATCATCCAAAAACGTCCAGAGCTTGTTAATCGTAAAGGAGTGGTGTTTCATCACGACAACGTGAGGCCACATACAAGTTTAATCACACATAAAAAATTGGTGGAGTTTGGATAGGATGTACTGTCACATCCAGAATACTCTCCCGACCTTGCACCATCAGACTTCCATTTGTTTCGTGCTCTACAAAACTCCTTGCGTGGTGTATCTTTTAATTCCGATGAGGCGGTAAATCAGCACCTTGTTCAGTTTTTCGCTTATAAAGATAGGTCCTTCTATGAACGAGGAATTATGAAACTACCTGAAAGATGGCAAAAGGTCATCGAACAAAACGGACAATATATCATTGATTGATCTTTGTTCTCTATATAAATAAATGACTTTGAAATCCATACAAAATATGCGTCATGACTTTTCCGACAACCCAATACGTCCATGTGCCTCGACTTGATCGTAAATCTATCGCGATTAAGAGAACAAGTCGTTTGAAGAATCTCGGATTGCCTGGTATCCTCGAGAATCGTGTGTTCGAAGTATTTTATTTAAACAAGTACTAGCGTACATTCATCCGCGGAGATGGATTATACGGTGGGAATGTTATATCACCGACAACAAAGCCAGTCCGGCGAGACTGCGCTTGGTAACCCCTGACCACAGAACCGACTAACTCTTTGACGTTCCTTTATACCGTGCTTTACTGCATTTCACGCTATTCGCTTTATCCTCCTACCATTACTTCTTCGCTCCGCTGTGTCTTCTGTATGCCGCCTTCGATGCTTCTTTTGACTTTCTTTATGGAGAATGCGTTTCATCGTAGACGTTCTACGTCTTTGTACGAATTGTACATTCGACGTGATAAACCTCCGCGAATGAGTCGTCTATTAACAACGGTATTCGAGCAATTGTTATATTGAAAGTTTTCTTTTTTTTCGAAATTATTGGATTGGTAAGAAAGTTACTTCTGTTTTCATTGAGAGCTGACGTTAGATTTTACTTTTGAACAAACTTTGATAGTGTTATGATTTTTTAATTCTGACAATTGAAAATTATTGCTTTTGACTTGGCTTCGAAAAAGATTGTGCTTCACTTTGTTTGTACTGTTTGCTTATGTATTTTAACATGGAGTAAAAAACGAACATTTCTGATATATTTTACTTTTTTATTTTTCGTGAAGGCTTAAAGCTTTGTTAGGAAGTGATGTCACAGCGCCCATGTAGCCTTTACATGGTAACGTGAGATTACCACTTATTTTGAAGTTTGCAAAAGTTTTTGAATGGTAAAAATTTCACTAGTAATAATATGATGAATACATATTACTATGAATGAAAACTCTTACGCCAATGTTCACACCTTCGTATCTTTGGATTCATCTCGGTTGAAAGGATTTCCTATATTTTATTTAAACTCTCGTCCATCCAAGTGCACACCAGCGAATTTCAGCGTCGGTGGTGTTATGTCGCTAGTAACAAAGCCAAGTCGGGAAAACCGTTTATATTTCGTGACCACAGAAGCGTGCGGCTCTTTACCACCGTTTTTCTCCGTGCTTTCCTGCACTTTACACCGCGCCTCTATCCTTATTCCTCTTCTCTCAGCCACCTCTTTTTCTCAGTATTTCACCTATTTTCTCTTTGGTATAGCAACGACGTTTTAGTATAACAATGCTGCCAAGAATAAAGATCAGGTGTGACTGACAATGAGTACAACCAACATAAACTTGACAAAGTTATCTTCGATCGTTCGAAGATTATCATTCGTCCCCATAATAGAGTAAATTATTGTTTATAGATACTAACAAGTACGTTAATTATCTCCAATTGCTATTTCATTGGATTTATAAAAATAATGAGTTAGAATGAGATACTTGGTAATAAGAATTCTTCTGCAATCTGCAGAATTTTCAAGGAGACACTGCGACATCGCGAAATTCTCTCTCGAGAGAGAACCGACACAAAATTTTTGAAATTGGATTTTTATTTCGTATAGAATAAATCTATTATAGTATTATGAATCTTCCAATGTATCAAAGTAGTTCTCGATTCACGTTCATTAACCTCTGTTCTAACCCCTTAGACTGCAGTAATTGGTAACAATCACGACACAGCAATTGAAATAGAAAATTAAATTTTTCCAAAAAATATTAAATTAAAAATATTGTTCGATCACAATACCGTTAAATTATTTGCATAATATTAGTATTGCGTTGAATTACTCGAAATATTAGGAATCAAAGAGAATTTTATGCTTCAGGAATTAATTCTGAGTTACTACTCACGCAGTCAAAATATTAGGTTGGTGCATATGAAATGTCGGATTTTCTTTGCATGTGAACGTTTGTCTCCCAGTTTTCATTATTCTTTGCTTTTGGCATAACCACGTTAACCCTTTGCGGACGACGCGTCGTCGCGACGGGCGAATATATCCGCCCTGAGAAAAAAATTGGTTATAGTTTATCGGTGCAAATATAAACGATTAGAGTTGAAAAATTAAAATATAATCGTTGAAATATTATTTTACAAAGAGTAAATTTCAACTTGTATACATTAACAGAATGTCTTTCCGGTGAAAAAGTGTTTTTTCATCGCTAAATAATTGATAGTTTCTCGATATTCAAAAATGCCTCCGTCCACAAAGGGTTAATAGTCGTAGTGTCTATTCTTAGAGACACAATTCAGCAAAGAAGATTTTCTCAAAAGTGTTCCCTTTTCTTAGTTGTTTTGAATTTTATACCCGAAATAAATTCAATCGATATTCGTGTAATTTTTTACATGAGTATAAACTTGTTAATAATGCTGCAAAAGCTGCCATTTTTCGATCATATTATTACTTGTGATGAAAAGTGGATTCTTTACGATAATAGGAAAAGATTTTCTTGGCGGCTCGATAGGAACGTGGCTTGTGCTCATATTCCAAGGCCATTACTTCGTCCACGGAAAATTGTAACAACAGTTTAGTGGAATGTGAGTGGAGTAATTCGCTACTCTTTCCTTCGAATAAGAGAGACAATTATATTCCCATCACTTGCTAATCAGTATGGCCCAATATTTCTCTACGCCAATGCTTGGTCGTATACGTCGTACAAAACAATTTCAAAATTAAATGAATTAAAATATGAAATTTTGCGACACTCACCTTATTCACCAGATCTTACGTCAATCAACCTTCATTTTTTTAAACATTTAGAACACTTTTTACTGGCTAAACAGTATAAAAATGAAGACTGTCTGAAAAATTCCAAATCCGCGTTTATTGCTTCTAAAGAGCAGAATTTCCTTAAAACAGGTATCTATGCATTAAAATCTCGTTGGGAAAAGTGTATTAAAGCAGATGAACCATATTTTGATAAAATAAACAGGTTTTGAAAAAAGATATGCAGTTTTATATATTCACTTAAAAATCCGATATTTCATACGCACCAACCTAATAGAAATGGTAGGCCAAGGGGTTAAATATCGTTCAACACTCCAGTTTCATAATCAATCTTTCCAGTAGCAATCGCTAGAAAACGTTATTAAATATAGCTCGGATTTGTTAACCCAAACCACGCAATAGGTTTCTCTCTTTCTCTAAATTCATTCGAAAAATCAACAACGTTAACGTTTCTCATCGTAAACGTAGCAAAACAGTTTGCAGGCAAGCACACCGTGAAACAGTATTAAGCAATAACCAATAGGCTGTGTGCGCATCGTACCCACGTCAAATGTCATCCCCCGCGGAAAGCACACTTGGATCCACCACCCGTCCTTGATTTCACCCTGTGCCCGATGCCAGGACGACCAGAGCTGCCATTGGTCGACGAATTACGCTAAAAATGCATCGCCGTCGGTGTTCACGATTGACCGGATAACGTGGTTTCCAATTACAGACTCGTTCGCGATGCTGACGTGGCGCATAATCGGTTCGACGTTGTCGCCGTCGAAGCACGTTACAAAATCATCTTCCCTCTAATGACGCACCCTCCTCCGGAAAAGAGACGCTGCTTATTTTATCCTTCCAAGCTAGATTTTTTCTTCAACGAGACAACTGTAAAAGATAATAGAAAGAAAAATGATGCATTGAATTTTTGTCTTCAAACGTTGAGAGAGAAAAAAAAGAGGAAGATTGAAAATAGGATGGAAACTTTTAGGATTAACGCTAGAACTACCAAACCGGTCAAAATGACTGGTACACAATTTTTTCAACAAATTCTCCAAGTTTATATAACAGTCATAGAATAAATATTCTACGTCTATATCGATAAATGTGAATCACCCAATCGATCAAATTTTTCGGCCGCTTAATTCCCCCTTTTTCAAAGTATTTATTTAATTGATTAAAATATGTTAATTTCACGCCGATAGTTCTAGTGTTAATGGAGAATCTGAAGTTTCATCGTGTTAAGAAACTTCAGGAATCGACAAACTTGATCATTGGTTTCTAGATAAGGAATCGAGGTATTGTGTATTGTTGAGAAAAGTTTTGTCGAATTAATTTCAATGCTCGTTTCTAAGGGAATTAATTCGATGCTATGCAGACGGAGAGGTTGGAATTATTAGGTTTTATTGGGTCTTTCGCAGCTATCTCTGCACTGTCGAGTCTCTGGTATTTCCCGATAACGTAACGAGACGACAGAGAGTACCGTGGCGTGAAACGGCGTTAAGCAATAACCAATCAGCCGTTAGGGGACATCGTGTATACGCCAAACGTCACCCTCCCTCGCAGGAATGCCCTCTGTCCTACACAACTATATGTTTCCAACGAAACGAGACAATGAATCGACACAAAATGCGCGAAAGTAGAGCAAATCCATCGATAGTCGATGATCTTTTCTTTGTCGGAATAATGGAAAAAGGGGTGAGAGATTAAAATGAATGAAATTCAAAGAGGGAGTGGATAGTTGTACTAATTTTGTACAAATTTCGAAAGTTTCGAATGGCCTTTTAAGATGGTATAAAGGATTCAGTTTCTTATAAAAATTTCTTCTCGTTTGAGGCAATCAGCCTTACTCTAAGAAGACTCCATGAGATTCTGTAAAGTAAAACTTAAAGCGGGTAAAAGGCGATGAAACTTTCTATCTTGCGAGCGAGGAACGTGAGCGCGTTTCTTTCAAAAGGATTACGGCCTCAACGTGTACTCCTGTATGAAGTTACCGATCAGAGAGCTTTCATCAGTCAACTGTCGTTACCTTTAACGCGCAACAGCTTCAATCTTTGCGCCACTCGCAACGTCTTCCCGTCAATTCCATGCTAGCGTTCGTTGCTGAGTTTCTGAGTGCCTCCAAGAGCCACTGCGAGATCGGGAAAACTTTTTAACCATGTACAGGGTGTTTCAAAAGTAGTTGTCATGGCTTTGAGAAGTTGTTCTACACCCTTGGATCGATGGAGATTTGTAAAAAAAAAATCCCTCGCAAAATTCGCAAAAGGGTAGCAAAATTTTTTTCTTCGCAATTAATTTTGTTATGTAGGTAGGATGTCTGAGAGGAACCATGGGTTAGAAACGAATCGTTCTCATGCAAATTAGCTTTTAATTTTATCTTTGCGACTGAATTTTAGCTGAATAAATCAGGCTTTCAGGTCTCCGATCTTATTCGGGAAGAAACAGGCGAGATATCCTTATTAGTGCTATACGAAATTAGAAAATGGAGGATTGGGTTACGAAACGAATACGATGAGCCAATAAAAAAAACATCCTATGTTTCAATTTGTGCATTACCTTGATAAATGTGAATGAAAATTTGTAATGGCAATTTAAGTTTTAAGTTTTTACAAAAATAGATGTGTGAAACTATCTTTTAAGGGTTGGGATATCAAATTGAATAATAATTGTGCTTTCTCGGAGATTAATTAGACGAGATAGTGAGTAGTTATTATACCTCTAATGAAGTATTTTCAACAATAATATTTACAGTAGAAAAGTTTTATCGAAAGAGAACGTGAACGGATCCAATGAAATACTTCTTTCCAACCACGCAACTGGTCTTTTACGATGAAAGTAAGAAGAAGTCGTATCGATGGACGACGCATTGTCTAAGAGATAAGGTAAAAATCGAAGAGAAGAATTTCTACCACAAAGGCAAGATGGATAACAAAGGAGGGGCTTGCATTGGTAAACGAAAGATTGGCAGAAGAGGAACAGAAGATGGCTGATAACGGCGGATCGAGCCCGTGAGGGGTAAGGAAGACAAGTTTCGGGTTAAAAGTAATCAGGATAAGCTATTGCCTCCATTACGTGCACCGTCTGCTCCAGGTTTTACTCGTCCCTTTCCAGCCCCTACATCCTCTGAATCAACCCCTGTTTTTTTTCCACTGTCTTTCATCCTGTCCAACCACCGGCCGCTTTCGAAATTCTCTGATTGGACTACCCCTAGCAGATGAGCATTTTTCCTCCCATTTTCAAATACAACAGTAATATCTCTTTTGAGAGACTCTCAATCAAGAAATTACAGGTTTTTAATTTTCCACATTTCCCACACTGCCGTTACTATTTTCACTCTTTCAACTTTAAAAGCTCCACCGCCACCTGAGTGCTTCGATGTCGCTCGAATAGACACCAACTAGGTTCGTGAAAAAGAGAAAATAACAACAAGTGAGCTGAGAACTTTTAAACGTGCAAATTTCAGCCACCCGTCGACACAGAGAGCTGAGCTGTTTTTTTTTTAAAGTGGAAAAAAGAAGAGCGTGAATGTTTAACGCGACAAACGATTCGTTTTACTCTCGAAAGTACGGTGCTTAAGCGTTACCTCGGCTATGTGGACGACGAGTATGGTACTGTTCGCATCGAAAATGGTTCACGGGGGTGCGCGGATGCGTATGGGATTGCAGGGTGCTGCGTATATGCACACGTGAGAGTGCTTTCTCCATGTACGCGTGCTCAACCGCAGCCACAATTCGTGCAGGGGAAAGGAAGGGATGCCCAGTAACGGCGCTTCACATTTTTTTTTATTTTTAATTCGCGGCTACCCTCGGCGTACCGGCACACCCCCGGCCGCTCTTTTCATTTCATTTCGCAATTTATGGCCCCAGTCGTAGAGAACGCCGAGCAGTGGGCATCGGTGATTTACAGACGAATCATAATCGGAGAGGAATCGATACGATTTATCGCGAAATAACGGAACGGAATAACTCGCTCTTCCATGCCACATCGGCTGCTTCCACTTCCTTTGTATCGTTGCAAGGGAAAAAATCCATTTTCACCATAGTACCGGCTATTCTCATCAACTGCTCTTCTCCATCGGGGGACCTCTTCGTTGATTTTCGGCTTCCTCTCGATTTGTCTCCATCGTTTTATCCCCCATCGGTGACCGGTCACTTGCGCGATACGTTAATACACTCGAAGCCGTGAATCCTTAATTAGGATTAATAGAACCGTAACACCACTGATTAGCATTCGATGGGGTATTCAGGATTAGGCCGGGCAAATCCCATTGAGGGAACCGAAACTGCACCTTGCAGTGTCTATCATTTGTGACGTAGACTGGTGATATTGAAATGTAATTGTTAAACGCAATTGCATAATGTCTGTCCTTGATATACTGGTTATCATACGTTTAGTAAGATAACGTTCGAATGGAGCAATCGACAAATTCGGATCTTCAGTTGAGTCAAGTGCGACCCACACTAAAATGTTTTCTTATTTCTTTTCTTGAACCGTTTGTTGTGCTATTGTAAGCAAACTTATTTGCCCGTCCGTACATTGAAGGGGATAGCAATGGTAGATGGAATTAATTCCTTTTTATTAATAAATATATTCTTATTATATTTGATTTTTATTATTTTCTGTTTTATAACGATATTTTTTATGTGTTGTTATATACTTATATTTGATTTGCGATAATATGCAATTATATTAAATAAAAAATTTTGAATTTGTGTAGCTACTTGTGGTCGTTTGTCAAATATAAAAATTCGGGTTGCTGCTCTCTTTGACGTCATGTATGCTCATCCCTGGAGTAGAGTTTCCACAATTTTGCATCGCACGTCTCATCGAATTAAGTCGCGAACTACTATAATCTTGACTGAGAGAAGTAAGTGTAAATGTATGGGGTAACATTAGGCATAAGTTGGAAACATTAAGGAGGGCAAACCCTTTGCCATTTACAACACTTAATCCATCATAGTTATATTAAGCTTGTTCGCGAACATTGTTAAAGTAGTTAACCCCCGGTGCCGTTTACAGCATTCTGACTGTGTGACTCGGGGTTAACGAATAGTATGGTCGTGTGAGTGGATGATCAACGGCAAACAAGTAACTACATCAATTTTGTATTCAAATTGTTGGGAAACTCAGACGATAAAGCGTACACCGACGAGGCGATTATTCGGTAACGCTTGGATTAATGTAACATACGCGTATAAATTTTTATCCGTTTAAATACTACACGACGGTATATTCCCCTCATTTTCGCACCTTTACAGCCCGTATTTGCATAATTTACCATCGCTACCAGATAAACCGTGCATGTTCGATAACTCGGAATTTATTTCGTGCGTAAATCTCGTCTGGTAAAAATACGATGACAAAAAAAGATATTCGCTTTTCCCGGGACCTTTTGAAAATTTCGCGTTAAACATCACCGCGTGATATTCGTGTTTAAATCGACGAAAATCTACAGCGTAGAGTTTTGTTTCGCTCGGGATAGAAAAAAAAAAACATTGTCTCTGGCTGTGCAATGTTTCGCATTTAGCGTGACAAGAATTCCAATAAATCGGAATTCGCAGATTTATTCCAAGCAATTTCTGTGAGAATTGCGCAAACGTGAAACAAACGAGAGAAATATCTGTCGATGTCTCTCATACGCCTCAATTAATGAACTCTGTAATTCTTCGATCGCATTAACTTACGCACAGCCTGAACGAATCCAAGCAGAGTCGATCGAGCGAGATGAGAGAAACAATTATTCCTTCTACTTCTCTATCTACGACTGATCAGCTAATGATCTTCTTGGCCGATACGACCTTCCCGGCTAACATTCCGGTTAATTGGACGAAAGCACTCGGCACCTGTTTTTCGTTTTCTTTCCTTCTTTCTTTCTTCCCTTTTTTTTTTTCTTTAAAGAAATTCTTCTGATTGGCACATCGATCGTTCATGCAAATATTCTCTGCCATTGAATTTCTAATATTCGCTCTCGAAGCACAATACTTGCCTCGACGAGTAGCCTCGCTAGTCGTACAATTTGAATAAGCGGTTTTCCCTGCCAACCCCTCCGTCCTCTTACGTACTTTTTCGCCGTTTCCAATGTCGAACGGCGTCCACACTTTTTTTCCTGTTCTTTCTCTCTTTCTCTTCTCTCGTTATTTTCATCCTCTTTTTTTATTTTATACTTTCTTCTCATTCTCTCTTTTTCTTTTCATCTAATTCTCTCTCACTTTGTCCCTTTGTCTAACTGTCTCTCATTCTCTTTCCTTTTTCCCAAATGCTGAACGAAACACGTATGCATGTTCATTTCAAGCGTTAACGGAAGTCGATTCGGGGCTAACGAGCAGACGATCCAATTATAGAATTTTCATTCGGACACATTTGCCAGGCGTCGAACCCCGTTCGTTTTTGTATGGTGAAAGGGAGAGGGCCCTTTCGGAGCGTATTCAAACGGATATTAACGCGAGTGGGGTTTTAGTCGCCTCGATTTCTGCTTCGAGCAAAGTACTAGCACGAAAAATTACAGCGTAACAATTATCGCTCTATGGACCGGCTGTTATTGCATTTCTCACAGAGAAACGGAAAATCTCTTGGAAGTATTATTAGTAAATTTATGTAGCACAGATTGTAGATTGCTACCAGATTGACGAAGGGTACGTAGAATGGTACAATATTTACTTGAAGGACGATTTTAGAATGAAGAAACAGGAAAGAGAAATGGAAACTTAATATTGCAACGTAACAATTCTCGCTATATGGAGAAATTGTTATTGCATTTCCCACGGAGAAATGGAAAAACGGAAAAACTCTTGGAAATGTGCAAATTTAGGTAGCACAAATTGTAGATTGCTATTCAATTGACGAAGCATACGTAGAATGTTACAATATTTACGTGAAGGATCATTTTAGAATGAAGAAACAGGAAAAAGAGAAAGAAACTTAATATTACAACGTAACAATTCTCGCTATATGGAGAGATTGTTATAGCATTTCCCACGGAGAAACGGAAAACCTCTTGGAAATGTGCAAATTTATGTAACACAGATTGTAGATTGCTACTAGATTGACGAAGCGTACATAGAATATTACAATATTTACTTGAAGGATCATTTTAGAATGAAGAAACAGGAAAAAGAAAAAGAAACTTAATATTGCAACGTAACGATTCTCGCTATATGGAGAGATTGTTATTGCATTTCCCACGGAGATACGGAAAACCCCTTGGAAATGTGCAAATTTAGGTAGCACAAATTGTAGATTGTTATCCAATTGACGAAACGTTCGAAGAATGTTATTATTTGAAGGATGATTTTAGAGTGAGAAAAAGAGAAAAACAAACGTAAAATTATAGCGTAACAGTGATTGCTATATGGAGAGGCTATTATCGCATTTCCTATGGAAAAACGGAAAGCCTCTTGGACATATGCAAATTTAGTTACTTAAGGGATGATTTTAGAATGAAAAAGAGAGAAGAGAAAAAAACAACTTAATAAATGACCGGTAAGGTATTCCAAGTGAGACAGAATAGTCGATGGATCGTGGATGCTGGAGGGAACCGTCGATCGGTTTTTGAGGTTTTCTCTCGTACGAAGGGTCTTCCACCGTGCTCGCTGATTTGTATCTCATGGTTGACTTCACGACCCTCGTCAGACTTTAGAACATCGTCAGCAACACGTCGGTTCTGTCGTGCAAAACTCTAGTACACTGTAACCCTGGAGGATATATCTCACAAAGTTTTCCACCAAAATCAATGAACCGAATCGGAAAATACTCTACTACCGTCCGTATATATTTCCTTCGAAGCGTAATAACGTAAGGTTGGCGAAGACAAATATTTTCCGTAAGAATCGAAGCACTTACAACAGCCCAGACTAAACTTGCAAAGTTAAGCAGAAATATGACATGTAAAAAATATCATAAAAAGAAAGATCTTAACTATTTTCATGATTTTAGATTACAATCAACAAACATGTCAATCAGTTTCCATCTAATAATTTTGCACCCTTGAACCATCTTAGAGAACGTCGTGTAATCAAAGAATAAAAGCATGTGGACAGAAAACTACTAGATTTGACGGACATTGAACGTATATCCATAAAAGTATGAAGGACGTCTCACCAAATACATCACGCAACAGCGAGCAGAACAGGTATATTGAGAGAAAACGAAGTCTGAAGTTATAATATGATACTGGTTAGTTTCCCATGGTTACGGTCCACCTGATCAGCATATACTTGCGTAACATTGTTGCGAACGTGACCACAACCCCGCGGAAAACTGAGGAGGCAACGTGACTCTGTCTAATCTACGGGATATTTTCCAACGTGCGAAATTTCCATGAGAGACAGCGAACGAGATCAGGCGGCATCCGACCTCCACCCATATTCAATTTGCATTTAAATATCCAACGGCTCAGATTTTCCAACGAGCCGACTCTGGTGTCTCCGTTGGATACCAAACAGAGATATAGAGAAATACCGTCCTCTATGTCGTGTATGGCTTGTACGTGAATCGAGAGTCGAAGCAATCTCGATACGTATGTGAATAAATCCGTTTCCATGTGTGCATATATGTATATCTTAATGCGCGAAATACAGCCTCATAGGGGAGGAATATTCGTCGGCTAATTCGGAAGCGCGAAAGTCAAAAGTAAATTGGATAGGTCGATTCTCTCGGAGTATTGGATATCGAAACAATTCTCATTCATGCAACGGTTCGATAATGAAAGGAAGAAAGAAAAAGAGGGGTTATTCGTTTGAATAGTTTCGAGAAGAAGGTACGATAAAATCCACGAGATCGATCAACAGAGTATAGAAAGGTTTTTAGCAGCACCGACGAAGTGCCATTTAAGCTCGCATTTCGAACGAATCCACTTACGAAACACATCGCGAGAACGTCTCTACCGTAACACTTCAAGGATTAACTCTTCGGATGCTTCTTGCTAATTTCGGAAAGTGAGAAGCTTACTTGGTAAATGGAAATACCTTCGAAGAGAGTGCTCTGAAGAAAACGGTGGGGTAGTTTTACTACGTTCAAGCTACCTTGATGAATTTCCGGTTTAATGGAATCGTAAACCTCGGAGTACTTAGAGTCACAAAAATTACTTCGATAACTTTCAGCTTAAAGTATTAAAAGCGTCTGTAATATTACGTGGTAAAGCGTTCGCTCGATGGAGGATTCTTTTGGTAATTATTGCGGTAAATAATGGTGGATATAGTATTATCGAAATATCGGACGTTGGTTGTCAAATTTATGCTTCGTGTAAAGTAAAGATAATAGCGTGACAAATTGCTCATCGTCCAACAACGATTACCTTTGCCGTAATCTCTGTGCCATTTAAACATCGACTCTCCGCTGTTCCATTTTTTCAGATTATTCTATTGTATTTACTGAAGGTTTATCTCACATCTCATAATATCGCCAATTTGTACCTGCAAAACCGAAGTACTACAAATTGATCCTCGGAAGGGCTCTTAATCGCTAGCGATTATTCGGTTAGCAAATAAAACGCAAGGCTAATAACTCGTGGTCATTGAACCAACAATAATCGCTAAAATCAAGAAATATTTGCTAAAAACCATCAAAGAATTCAAGTCCTTGGCATTTTTCTGTAATACTTTAATAATACTACTATAATACTACCGTAATAATTAAAACAGGACACTGATCACCAAGATAGTCACGACATTAATAAGAAACGATTTCAATCTAACTCTGTTCTGTATTTTGGAAATCTAGATACCAACATAAATAAACCTTCTAATAACAAAACAGGGCAAATTCGCAAGATATTCGAATCTCCCCAAAACACGTGTAATTCCAACTTGCCTTTGGTAGCGCAAAATCACGGCGTATAACTCGGATAATTGGCCGATTAGTTCCGCTCGAGTTTCCACACATTCGTTCCGAATCTCCTCGTCTGATCTATCAATTCCTCTACATGTCGTCTTACAGATATCTAAAATTCCGCTTAGTAAATCCCCATGCTAATAAACATCTCGATAATAAAGCATAGCAAATTCACAAGATATTTGAATCTCCTCAAAACACGAGCAATTCCAACCTGGTAATTGGCCGATCAGTGTCGCTAGGGCATCCACATATCCGTTCTCAGTCTCCTCGAATCAGCTATCAATTTGTCTACATGTCATCCCATCGTTAGTTAAAATTCTCACTGATTAGATCCCCATACTAATAACCATCCTAATAACAAAGCAGAGCAAATCCGCAAGATATTCGAATCACCCCAAAACAGGAACAATTCCAACTTGTTCTTGGTCGCACAAAATCACGACGTACAACTCGGATAATTGGCCGATCAATGTCGCTAGGGCTTCCACATATCCGTTCTCAGTCTCCTCGAATCAGCTATCAATTTGTCTACATATCATCCCATCGTTAGTTAAAATTCTCACTGATTAGATCCCCATACTAATAACCATCCTAATAACAAAGCAGAGCAAATCCGCAAGATATTCGAATCACCCCAAAACAGGAACAATTCCAACTTGTTCTTGGTCGCACAAAATCACGACGTACAACTCGGATAATTGGCCGATCAATGTCGCTAGGGCTTCCACACATCCGTTCTCAGTCTCCTCGAATCAGCTATCAATTTCTCCACATATCATCTTCACGTCATCTAAAATTCTACTCGCTGCATCCCCATACTAATAAACAACCCAATAGCAAAGCAGAGTAAATCCCCAATATATACGAATCTCCCCAAAACACGAACAATTCCAACTTGTTCTTGGTCGCACAAAATCACGACGTATAACTCGGATAATTGGCCGATCAGTGTCGCTCGGGCGAAAAGTATAGTGCCATGGAACGTCACGGTGATGGTCGTCCGCGTATCACGGGTGATCACCGTAATCGTTCCACCATGGGATAAAACCATGAAAGGGGAGACCAGCGAGGGGAAGAAGTCAGGGAGTAGTAGTAACAGGATTCCAGGTTCGGAGGGTAATTTCACGGTTCGACGCGCAAGCGACTAACCGGCCAACCACTCGATACACATTCGTACCGGGTGCGCGTATCCCCTGTGTATGGTTACGTCCCGGGGTAGTTCTGCAGGTGCGTTTGCGACACATCGACGTACAAGCATGCGATAGAACCATACTACGCGAACGCGGACGTGGTTGCACGGAATATCGACGCGCCGGTACTTATCCGAGATCGGCTGCGTGTTCGGCTCGTATGTTTACGAGAGATAGGTACACGCGTCGGGACAAAAGCTGCGAAGCCGTAAAACTTGTCTGCGAATCGAGACAAGCTGAAGAGGACGGAGAGTGTGCCATTGACACCAAGATAGAAAATACTGGAGGCTTACTTTGACCTTGTTGTGGAAGACTTACGGTCCGACGCAGAGCCTTTCGTTTTTAATCGGCTATTTTCGTCATTTTGTTTTTGGAATCCCCAAATCACGCTACCTAAAGTAAGTACTGTGCGTAGTCGTAGCATTACTTTATTCTTAATTTTCTAGTTGGGTAAAGACGAAAAGACTATTCCCTTCACCAATCAGACCCACATTCTTTTGCCTAGCCATCTTTAAGTTTTCGGACTGTACATACCGTTGCCTTAGGGTAGACGTACAATTTTCATGAGTTTACGTGCAATTCTTCGATTTTATGTGGTACATCATCATATAAGATACTGGATATGTTACACATTATGAAGAAAATAAAACAGAAGGAATCAATAACGGTGGGGATGAAAAACTATTCTGTCCTCGGCTATAGGTAAACAATGAATTGTCGCATTCAAAATAAAGTTGGTCCTTGATCAGATATACGCGTGTATATAAATGATCTCCAGAGCTGGGCATTATTTCAGATACAATATTTTAAAACTTACTTGAAATATTACTTGAAATAAAAAGTTATTTCACAAAAATATTTCACTATTTGAAATAAATTATGTTATATTTCGTCCAACAAAATAATTTTATGACATGATTATCTATTCTTTTATTTCATGAAATACATCAGTTCAAATAATAAAATAACAAGTTATTTTATTATTTGAGATAAGTATTTCAAATGTCAAATAACATGTTTGATGCCCCAAGTAAGAAATCTCTTTGCGATAAACTGTTCGAAAAAAGGGTTTTATTGAAAGCAAATGGTGTAAAATAAATCTTTATTGCTACCCATCAATAACTTATTTTCCGAACTAAACATAAATAAGGCGAAATTTCAACTTACAATTAGTATCATACATTTCTCTTAATTATTTCAAATATGTTTATTTCAAATGACTACGCCGAAATAAATTACAATAAAGTTATTATTTGAAATAAATGTACTCAAATAAATTCCTCTCAAATAGTTATTTCATAGAGATTATTTGAGATAATGTTATTTTCAATAATTAACTTATTATCTTTATTTGAAATAAAATTTGCCTAACTCTGATGATTTCGTAATTGTGATTGTTTAGGAAACAGCATAGTTTGTTTTGAAGCAAACCACTCAAGATTAATTTCGCGAATGGTGTCGCTGAAGCTCGACGAATTAGCGGATGGACAGGATATTGTCAAACAAAATTTCTATCGTTTATATTTGCACGCATGGTAGAACCATCGCTGACAATCTACGCGAGGAGAACCTACAAATTCGTACATGGTGTAGGTTGTCGCCGACGATGTCGATGCAGAAACGCTCACAGCCATCCCCTTGTCCACGTTTCATGTTTATCCATCCCCTCACTCTCGGACACAAAACCGTGAAGTCGTAAAGCCAGAGTGAATGCGAGTCTTGCATCGGTGGGTGGATATGCAGAGACAAGCCAGCTCCTGCATAGTTTCCATAAAATTAAAGTATATATTCTAAGAAGAATATTCTCATTTCACGAGCGCGCATAAGTTCCCTACTTTACGATGAAATGCAATTTTTTATCCTAAATTAAACCGGGAAACAAAGATTGCACGTAAATTCAATTAAAATCGAAGAAGGAAAATTCATTTCTGATTCATAAACGAAAATTTCATTCTTCCTCTAACTTTCGCTTTTCATTTATAGCGAGTATCAGAGAATTCAATGTTGTAGTTTTTGCATGTCTCTTTCACTTTTGCTTTTCGACTCTATGTATAAATGTTCTGCAACACCGGAGCTATAAAACTTGAACATGAATGGAGTAGGCCCGGCGGTCTCGCATAGAGCAATGGCTACAAAGACTAGCCAGAGAAAAAGAGAAAGAGAGAGAGAGAGGGAGGAATTCGATAAAACTAAAATATCCGGATGCCACAGAGTCTAGACGAGTTTTCCTTTTCCTTTTGTCTCGTCTGACTCACCGACGACCCAGTGAAAAGTGACTACCATTCTCCACAAACTTAGCGGTATGGTGGAGAAATCGATGAAGAACTAAATAAATATGACACGTAGAAAATGTAAGAAAATATACTTCTCGTTTTGTCGTTCGACAAGTGATCTTTTAAATCTCTCTGTTAAAAACTCCTCCGGCAAGATGTTACAGAATCTAGAAAATATTTCTCCATATAAAATCTCGAACGAAGGAACAAACGAAATTCAAGTAAATCTTGAGAGTTGGAGCGTTCCAACAACAAATAACATTACGATCGATAACGTTCTCCCTCGTACAATACTAATTGGCTATAATTAATTGGCTGCCTTTCACCTACGTCTAATTAATGCGTTTCACCGTTATACCTAAGTGATATCAATTCGAGCGTTAGAACAGTCAACATTATACCGTCCGTATGGGCAAACAGTCACGATACTATGTACAGATAAGCAAGCCACGATCGAAAAGGGGAAGGCAACGGTAACGTACCACGATAGAGCCAATTCGAACGGGGATACGGCTAATGGGCCAATTGGAGACCCGATCCACCGGTCGGTGAATGATGTTTCGAAACCTGATTATAAAGTTCGATCGGCACTCGCGCGTGAGTACGTTTCTGCCATCCATCATCGGCTCGAAACGCGATTCGTCGCGATATCGTATGAACAGGAAGGAAGAAGGGTAGCGAGCCAGTGTGAGGGTACGTGACAAAGAGAGAGAGAGAGAGAGAGAAAGAGGGAATAACAGAGCGATAAACAAAGGCGGAAAAACACAAAAAACTGCTAGCGAGAGTAAACGAGGGAGAGGAATGGGGTGGATGGAAAGAAAGAGAGAAAAGAGGGGGAGGGAATTGAACTCTACCTCACTATTACGTTACATTGTGCTCTCCGGATACGAGCTTTATACGAGTGGTTCGCACACCAGGTTGGTATCCACATGGGTGTGAACACGGAGGCCTATGCACGAGAGCATACCGGTGCAGGAACGCGATAGGTATAATTGCATGCAGTCACTCTGACGCGTACACCCACACACCTGCTGATATCTGTGCACATACGCGTCCATTAATCTGAGAACAGTTCATTGGAAAATGATCGCGCCGCCGTTTATATGGCACCGTCGAATTATGCTGTGCTTGAATTAATCGCGGCTCGGCGCTTCCGATGGGTTGCGAAATATCGTAAGAACGTGATCTTCGAATGTGCCTGTATAATACTAATTGATGGAGGTATTTTAATGAGAAATATCTGTCATCTTAATCGAATATGAAAGATTGGAAACGTTAGCCGTGTTGATTAATACCTTCGTGATTGTGTAATATATTGACCCTCCGACTAGGATTGGTAATGCTTTTATAAATATTTTGTACATCGATAATGTGACTTGGTCATCAGTCACCAGTCCTTGATTCACTGCCAACCATTATTCGAAGTCCAGAATCCTATTTTTCGTCCTCGGCAGTCATCATTTCTTACTTATTCCCAAATCACCGTTAAAAGTCTGAAAATCCTGACTTTCCTACTTTGACCTTTCAACTCCCAGACACGGTCATCGTACTCCCACTCCTCTTTCCAAAGCCTTTAAATATCCTGTAATTCTTTCTTGACATTACAAATTCATTGCAAGTTCATTCTCAATTCACTCTCATTAAGTTCACAAGTTCATTGCTAATTTTCATTCAAATACTCAAGGTCAATATTAGTTTCAACGACAAGTTATCGTTATTCTCTTATGCTCCCGATGTTCACAGACATCGCTGTATCGACGTTCAAAGAAAACGACGTTTAAATATATCACACTCTAAAAGTAAAAATTTCTCTTGTTCCGGTGGATCCGGAAGCGCGAATAGCCTTATTCACCTTTACAGTTATGTATTTTTATCAACACCTTTTGGCAGGCGCGGGTGTTTGGAAACTGTTTGGTCTTGACTAAAAATGGCAATGCCGGATAAAATACTAGATAGGATGTATCGTTACGCGAAGGCGAAAAAAATTCCTGGGGGATGAATGTGTAATTGCAAAGAGAAATTGCTGGAAATTACGTAAATGTCGATCACAACGAGTTTTTACGTCCGCTACGTTGAGCACAATTGTTTAGCATAATTCTATGTGGAATTACAGTGAACGGCGCGAGAATCAGTGAGCCGACATAGTCGGTTAATTACGCTAATTATACGAGAGCCACTTGGAGTAACGCGCAGTTATAGTTATCGTGGAGCTATTGTTTAACGCGCAATTTCAGCCTCGGTACGCACTGATTTATCGCAGAGGCATAAATTATTTCATGGCAAAGGACTCGATTCGGCCATGATGCGCTTCGCTGTTTTGTTCAATGCTCCCGGTACGACAAATATCGTGCAGCGTGTTGCTTTATCGTTCATGGCCACCTGTCGATGCAAAATCGATTTCCAGTAAATAATTTTATAACCTTTCCATGCCGCGCGGCATTATGATTATCGAATACAACGAAACACAGGCTGCATTGTACTCAACGCCTCTTTTTTTTACCAAACTTTGCGGACAAATGTGTCGTAAAGGAAAAATACGAAATAGCAATTCAAAATTACGATCCTTTGAGCCAACCCTATTTAAAAATGAGATTAAAGCAATATTAAATCACAAAAATCAACTACAATATTCAACGTTCTTTTATAGCTAAATAGATACTCCCGCAGAAGCGACGTTTTGTACGAAGTCTCGAGCAAAAATGACCAAAAAAAGGATCGCGGCAGCAGTGATGGGGGAAATACGAGATATCGAAAAGAAAGTCTTCTTCTGTGCGAACAAAGGAGGAGCGAAGCCCTCCTTGAGCTCACGTAAATGCAAACGAAGCGAGAAGACGGGACGGGTGATTCCACGGGAGCGTACGCCATGAAAACGTGAGACGACCTCGGGTTGTTCCACCACGAAACATTGTACCTAGATAGAACGGGGTACAGAAATGGCGGAGAACACGTAGCATGACAACTGTGAAAATGTTGTGCAAATTCGTACCACGTTTATCTGTCACGGTAAATGTGATGAATCCAATGATTATATAGAATTGTCGGTTATTGTATATAATTACCACTAAAACCCAGAACAAACCCACATCTTTTTTTCGTCAGGATGGAAAATGCGCTTATGCACCACCTCGCGTATTCGAAGGAGTGTGGGAGTAGCCGGGAGTTAAGTTCTGGGACCTAAACGAGTTCTAACTTAACACATTAAGCGCCGACTTCATTTGCTTGTCTGTAAACAAGAAGTAACTAAAAAAAATATTTGATAGCTTAGACATTTTCGCAACAATTGTTTCCCCTGACCCAATGATTCTAACACCTTCATAATTCTTTACATCACGCGAAAGTCTCTAAAGTCGATCATCTTTTGATCTGCGAGGTATAGAAATCTAAATAATATATATAGATATATAAAACTCAAATACCACTGACTCACTCATTCACTCACTCATCACGAAATCTCAAAAACCACAGAACGGATTGCAATGAAATTTGGAACATACCTTCCCCTTGGGTCTTAAGTGCTCACTAAGAAAGGGTTTCGAAAAATTCGAAATTTTAAGGTTTTTTTTTTAGTTTCGATTAAACCGTAGCGAAGCACGGGAACTTTCAGCTAGTATGTATATAAAAGATCAAAAAATTCCGCATTATCGCGGAGCCGGGGCTTAATGTGTTAAACCTAACCCATACTAAAGTCGCAAGACCCAACCCAACAATCTGAACAGGCTACTGAGGAACTCCTCTCTGAACACCTTGCGGGCTTTCCTACCATTTGGGTCGAGTAACACGGGTTTGCCAAACCCAGATATGACCAACAAACTGGACAGGCCCATGAGGAACTCCCCCTGCATCACTTGTGGGCATTCCTACCATGTGGATCAGGTAACCCTGGGTTCACCAAACCCGTATCTGACCAGGAAGCTGGACAGACCCCTGAGGAAGAAGAACAAACAAGATCCAATCCAAACTTATCAATTAATTTGATGAATATTCAAAAATTCATCACATTTACTGTAACATATGTATCCCCAAGGGAAAGATGAAGCCAAAATGGTCCCTCGGTTGCTTTATAGCGTGATATTTGAAAAATTCTCGAAAGCGAATCTGTTTTCTCGCCACAACATCGTGTCAAAAGGAGTCCAGCGTTATTTTTCAACCATCAATCTGCCCTCGGTATAACCGGCTGCCGGTATAAAGAAATAGGAAGACCGATGATGCTATGGTATCTGTATGAATATAAAGTGCGGAAATTGTTTACACGCACGCGGAAATGCGGCGTGAAAATTTCTCTCCCCTAAAAATAAAGCGGCAAGGTTGATTTATCGCTAAGCTCAGGTTCTCATGGCGGACATTTTAACTCCTCGGCTGTCCAAACGTTTATTCGATGCAGAAGAAGTGCGCTGCTGATACTATTTGTAATGATATCAAATTGCTCCTTTCTTGCTATTTATCTCGATTATATTTTTCCCGCGTACCCTTTGCCTTTTCGTGACGGTATAGAGCGCGTTTTAAAAGTAAATTCCATGACCCCTCCCCAGGCGAGATTCTACACATTTGGGTCGGTTGACCATGGAGACGACCATTTCCCATTTTTCGATCAATCGATCTCACGTCCCGTTCAATGTCTGCTTCCTGGAAACGAAAAACGTTTCCGTATCGAATGCTTTGCAGAAACGGAGAGGAGTATGAATAACCCGCACAGTTAGATAAGATTCTATGTAACTTTGAACGAACACCCTTCGCAGCTCGGTAAAAAGAGTCAAACAGCGTGAGATGTTGTCGTGCGAATTTAATGCCGTTTTCTATAGGAATGCCTTGGGTAAAGAAAACATTCTGCAATGTCACTTCTCAAGGCTGCATCGAACTTTCTACTATCGTGATTGTACGTGCAAATAAAAATGAAGTTTTATATAAAAAGGAAAATTCTACTTAAAGTTACAGTTAGAGTGATCAACTTCCATTCCCATCATTATTTACTATAGCTTTCAAAAATTCCCATAACTACCATTAATATTTATTTTGAAACTTACAAAAAAAAACTTCATACTTTCTTTGACAATATGAATAAATAATATACGCATTATTTATCATAACACTCCATTGTACACATACTCTTCGTAACATTAACAATAGAACTACCGACATTAAATCTGTTACATTTCGATAAATCAAATAACTATTTTGGAAAAAGAGGAATCATGAGGTGAAAGACACGATTGATTCTACAATTTGTGTTATATGAAATGGCCGTAGAATACAGTAAAACTTGTTTTTGTGCAGTAGATAGGGACCGCATAAAAGAAACCGCACAAAAAAAGAAATATTCAGAAATTTCATAAACACTTATAACATATAATTGTTTACATCGTATTAGAAAAAATTTTTTTTTATGCGGTGGATAGCGACCGCATAAAAAAAGTCGCGCTTGAAAAGTATGTCAAAGATTTATGAAACACTGAGAAAGTGCTTTCAAACAAAAGTAATAATTAAATTATACATGGAAACGTTTAAAAAAAAATTAATTTCTCATTTTACACATGAAGAAATTTTCAAAATATACATAATTTACTGCTGCTCGTCGTAGTCCAAAACGGGCATCTTCTTGTGATACGTATTCTGCTGATAACAAGTGAACATAGCGTCTGGAGCCGACCAGCATTTTGTAGTGTACATGTGCACACTGATAGAAAAATTTGCAACAGTGTATAATACCAACACCAATGGAATTCATATACCGCACAAAATAAATCGCAAAAAACAAATCGCACAAAAATAGGACCGCACAAAAACAGGTTTTACTGTATCTATTCTATGGCTCACATGTAAACTTGGAGAACCTTTGATTTTGGAAACCAGCCATTTTGACTGACTTGGTTGTTCTAATGTTAATATCGTATCCACCAGTCATAGCACTTGAAACAAGAAAATTCAACGGTAGTAGTAGATTTAGTTTTTCCATTCTTTTTTTCCGCTTACTCTCACACTTCAGCCACGAATCACCCGATATTTATCATAGACGACAGAACAGAGGGACAAACGGTGCAAGTTCCTCCTCTCGATCGATCGATCCACCCTGCATGCATGATGGCAGACGGGGAAACACGGGTTTCACTGGTACCACAGTACCGAATGTTATATGGAACGAAGAGAAGGCTCGCGTGTGCTCCAACGTATACACGGAAACGTCCTTACGCATACAGATGCATTTGTTTACGAGCGCACGAGAAGTACAGGGACCAGGACGAATTCCAGAGACAGCTTGATGGATGATACCTTTGTGTCTTCGTCGCGCGGCCACATTGATGCACACGACGCTTCGAGGATTGCACTTACAACCTGTTCGTGCATAATAACGCGACGGCGTCTACCCTAAGAATTGGTCCCTCTCGATAGACACCTTTCAATGAATGGCTCCTGGGTTATGAATGGTAAATTGTAGGAAATTCCGAATTGTAGAAATCTTTACGAATATTTTGCAAATGTTTGCAACTTTTGGGAAGAGTTATATTTTTTTGTTGGATCTTACTAATATCGTCGCTCCTGGTTGCATTTTTGGTACCTGAAACCGTGCTGAGTGGCTGCAATACTTAACCCTCTGCACTCCGCTGCGCGGACATTGCAATAGTAACTGATAATTTCGTTGTCAGTCAAATCCGATGTGTTTTTACATTTGTCATATTGTGAAACTCAATTAAAAAATTTTTAAACATTAACTAATTGTAAGTGTCTTGCAGAAAGATGGATCAAGTGGTATACAATATGATCAGTTAAGTAACTTGTATATTATAACAGAGACGTGAAGTATTTACTATGTTACTTCTCTATTAATATGAGAAGAATTTTTAAAAAAGTAGTTACCCGTCAATTTGACGGCTGCCGTGGATCTAGTGTTAATGACTAAAGATTTTCAATTTTCCATAGATGTGCACTCGCACTTTATAAATAGTCCTGGAGCTCATAAGAAAAATTGCTCAGAGTACAAAGGATTAAATGATGAGTGTAACAGTATTTTTAATCGATGATACCAGTCTAAGGATGAGCACGTGAAAAATATCTGTCGCCGGTATCATACGTGTTAAAGAATTGTTAAAAATGTTTTTATGCCACATCAAATCTTGTCCTAAACGTATCATCTTCGCTACAATTCCAACTTTTCAGAAGTACCGAGCTCCTTCGATGCATTCGCGTCAGAATCGAATGTTCGCCGAGGTAGAATTTGAAATTGTAATGTCTCGCAGTCTTACCTTCCAAAATATATAATGCCACGAACTGGATAAAGGATATTCATGC
Organism: Cerceris rybyensis; assembly: GCA_910591515.1. Taxonomy (NCBI): domain Eukaryota; kingdom Metazoa; phylum Arthropoda; class Insecta; order Hymenoptera; family Crabronidae; genus Cerceris; species Cerceris rybyensis. The sequence goes on from OU342790.1 coordinate 18,593,337, forward strand.
CGAGTGCATAAATGAATAAATTCGTGGCGAGGTAGGTTTACCGCGACGATTCTCCCCGATGAAAACAACCGTTCACCCTGTCTTCCCGTACGATTCGATAACTCCTCGAATAAAACAGTTTTCCGTAAATAAATTTATCCAACTGAAGCACGACACAAACATTGTTCCACCCCAATGTACTAAATCTTTCACAGTTATCATGTTTCGTGGATCGTCGTAATTTCTTGTAAAGTTAGCCGTGTCATGGGAGCATGTCCAAAGAATTCGCCATAGATTAAAAGACGAGGTTGGAAACGGGACGAGATTGCTCAGGATGACCCGAGGAGGCACGTAGAAAGAAAACAAAGCAGAGAGGAAATGGTCGCGGTAGCTTTTTACTTTCTCCCGCGGGACGAGGAGGGTAAAAGGAAGAGCTACCAAAAGCCAGGCTTTATTGCCTACGAAGGCAGGATCTTCCGTGCAGGATAGGAGATTGTTTAGATCCCTGGCCCATATACCCGTATCGTAAGGAGGCTGCGGAGCCTATCTAGGATCGTATACGTTCTCCCCACGGATTATGGTCGTGAAGCGTTTCACATCGTCCATTTTCGTGGCTCGTAACGCGACGCTTATTGTAAACTCGCACGAGATCGCACAAAGTCCTTGGTAGCGTTTTGTCGTACTTACGGGATCTTTTCTCGAGACGATCTGTTCTGAGATTCTCGGGAATGCTCTTATCTCCTGTATTTGACCGTGCAAGTATTTCTGTGATACCATGATTTCTCTTTTTATGCTTTTCTTCGTTACACTATGATCTTCTTTGTACAAATTGTATATTGAGTCTATGAATATTTCACATCTTAGATAAAAATATAACTTACGTTGTATCTTAACATAAGAAATTTTCTTTGTGGTGCGTTGAAATTTATAATGTTGCATGAAAGATCGGAAGTTAGGTTGCATCGATTAATCGTGACGCTCTTATTTCCTGTATTTGACCGTGCAAGTATTTCTGTGATACCATGATTTCTCTTTTTATGCTTTTCTTCGTTACACTATGATCTTCTTTGTACAAATTGTATATTGAGTCTATGAATATTTCACATCTTAGATAAAAATATAACTTACGTTGTATCTTCCCGAGTCGAAAAGTCCAGCCTAAAAAGAAACTTCAAATCCTAGATTCTTTTGATCTCTCATTTGCCGCTTGATTATGTATACCATTTTGAACCTCAAAATCCTCAACTAGTGTGTCTACGAGCCTCAAAGTCCTGTAAATATGATTTTTAGGAGTTATATGGACTGATCAGGTAAAATTTTTATTCCAATTTAATCTGACATCCCCCAAAAATATTTAAGAAGTTCCAAGTCTGTCGACTCATATTCTAAAAATAGGGCTTTCAGGAGCAAGTTGGAATTAAATTATCATTTTATTCCATATAAATTCTAAATCTCGTAAACCAAATTAATTTTTAGTATATCGAGAATTTTTTTGGACCTCGATCATTCCACTCCAATTCCAATCCAATTCTAAAGCTCCTCATTATAGAATGCTGAGGATTATTTTGGGCTGTATGAAGCCTAAATTGCTCCTAAACTAGGTAAAAGTGGCAAAAAGTAACAAGTGTAGGGCGATTGTGGAATTAAAATTTGCATTCTTTTATATGTAACATATTTTCCCATATTCAGCCTAAATATCCTAAGTTATTTGGTAATTTAGGAGGATTTTGGGCTGAAATTTTCGACTCGGAGCTCTTATCTCCTGTATTTGACCGTGCAAGTATTTCTGTGATACCATGATATCTCTTTTTCTGCTTTTCTTCGTTACTCTATGATTTTCTTTGTACAAATTGTATATTGAGTTTATGAATGTTTCACATCTTATATAAAAATGTGACTTACGCTGTATCTTAACATAATAAATTTTCTTCGTGGCGCGTTGAAATTTATAATGTTGCATAGAATATCGTAAGTTTGGTTTCATCGATTAATCGTAAAACAAGGTCTGTTATGATGCGGTAATAAAAATCGTGCAGGAAACGAGCCGATATATCTTCCATTTTGATAAGACCGTCGATGAGCCATAAGGCTTTGCAATTTCATTCTTGGGAGCCTTCTTTTCTGCAAAGTTATATGTTATCTTACTCGGTCCGTCGATAGGATGGAGCCGCCACGAGACTAAATCGTCGGCAGAATCAAGAATACCGAGAGGCGGAAGTGGATATCGACCTCGTTTCAAAGATCACTGCAGTATTTTCCCATCGACAGGAACGCTTTCCTTTCCTCGCTTTCTTCTTCCATCGTTTTTTCGCCGGCCCCCTTTTCGTTTCATCCTATCTTCCCACGAACGTAGACGAAGTAGAATAAGAGTATGAGAAGACGAGAACACGTCCACCAGTGTCGGTGAGGATTCTCTCGGGAGATGCTAAGAAAGCGTCGGGAGATCGAGATTAGAATCGAATTTTTCCACGTACCTTTCCTTGAGGTCGGTGCCGAAACTTCCGAGGGGGATTTCTATCGTTGGGAGTACGAAAAATTCCTTTGACAGGTTACCTTTTATCTTCATGGAAAATCGCGAACGAAGATTTCAATCAATTCCATCCCACACCTTTATTTCATCTCGGCTATTCTTTTAATTATACATTTCATCCTACTTCACGAAAGGGATGAATACGATTTTCATCTTTCCAAAACTCGTGTCAACTTTTCAATAGTTAATATGCAGGCGGCCCTCGACTTTCACACATTCTACTTTCACACTTCTTCGCTTTCTCCTACATTTTTAAATATTTAATATTTTTAAAGATTTTTATCGCTATTTCAGAAATTGTTAGCTTCCATGAAGTCACTCCCACGGAGCATTGTCGCTCGTACATTTCCTATTAGAAATTTTCTAATATTGTAATAATGCCGTTAATATTACTAAAGATTAGAAAATCTCAAGTTTATATTTACAATTTTGAATGTTTTTCATCTATCCCTCTACTTTCGAACGTTCAACGTTCGCTACATTTTCAAAAACCAGTTATGTGCGAAAGTTGAGAGCAGCGTGTACTTTTTTTTCTTCATAGATAAATTCCTAGCTTCTACAAATGGCTTTGAGGTATAAGAATAAAAAAAAAGCATGAATCTTCATCGTAAACTTAAACTTCGAGCGTGGACATAACTAGAAGTTCATAGCTACCCGTTAAATGCCACCGGAAGGAATTACAAGTGAAAATTGTCAAATGTGACTAAAGCAGGGATATAAAATGGTCGAAAAAAAATTCTTAACCCCTCTTTATATACGCATGGATGCTCGCGACGCGTAAAGTTTGCCAAAAGAATCGTTCCTAAGCCAAACCGTCCCTATGGCCGGAAAGTATGCGGAAAGAAGGAAACGGTGGAGGGAAGGGTGGATGGAAAATGCCAAAAGAGAGACAGGAAAGAGCGTCGGGACGGGATAGGATTTTGCGGCGGGCATTAAAAGTTGCCAAGTGCAAAGTTTCTTGCGGGATGATCCCGGTAACGGGCGTGCAGTAGCACTCTTAATCCCGTTACCTGCAGCCAATTTTTCTCCGCCTCTTCTCTTTTTCCTTCCTTGATCCTCTCGAGTCTCGCTTTTTCCGTCTCCTTACGCGGAGACTACGTATTGCCTATCTACCTTTAATCTCCCCATATCCGTCGTATTTGCATCGGAAAAAGCAACCAAACCATCCCTACCTCGTCATGCACTCTCCTTTTTCCTGCGAATCGATTATTCTCCATTCGAACGTAAGAAAACGACAAATAAATTAATACGAAATGGAGAAATAACATGCAAGAGGAAGAGTACGTGAGACGCGGTATTCCACGAAAAGAAAGATTTTGTTTATTTATTCTAACGAAGCCGAGTACGGTTGGACGGAGCACAGAATGTTGCCCCAGCGGGCCCTCGACATCGTATTTATATTCGCCGTCCCCTCGTCCAGGATATCCTTTGGGCCTTATTTCTGAAAGGAGGGGTGTGGGCTACTCTCTTTCCCCTGTTGAAGGACGTGCCCTTGACGTTTACCAGGCATCAAAATGACCGGCTCGATACCTCACTGACGCACAGTTACAAACAAAACAATGTCGAGTTATATTTCTACTTTCACGATACGTGCTACTAGAGACAAGTTCATGTGACTTTTAACCCTTTCGCTTCGAGCGCCGCTTATAAGTCCAGTCGACGTCGTCACCCCATATATCCGGCATCTAAATGATGAATGTACAAGTACCATCGGTAATTTTGTAAGCCTTTTCATATTAACCCTTTGCACTCCGATATCCCACCTGAGGGGACATTGTAAGTTTATCATATCACTCTGTTGCACCCTCTAAGGAGACCATGAATTTATTAGTAATTACAGGGGATGAACTTACTGCACCCGAAGATTTTAAGAAATATATGTTTACCTGAATTTTTCTATTGAATTTGCACAAAACAGAAAATAGTAAAGTGCTGACAAGCTGCTAATAGATAACTTCAGAGATGGCTCGGAGTGCAAAGGGTTAAAAATGTAAATTATACTCATCATATTGGACCAAAGATTGTTTTATTCAGCACAATTGTGATTTGAGACTTAGGAAAACGTATATACTGCAACCATTGCACGTATTTCTGGCGCGCATGTCCATTCAGTGACAGTACTTCGACGGACTGGACTGCAGAAGCGAAAGGGTTAACCCATTCTTGGTCGATAGGACGGTAGATAATAAAGCATATTTAATACATGCGACGCGATGCAAGTCCGTCGCCCTTGGCGCTTACTCGTTCTCCTCGAATGCATTTAAGTTTATAGCCTTTCACCGATATCCCGAAAGTGGGGTCACACTTTTATATTGGCTTCGTGAAAGATGTATGTGCACATATGTATGTATATATTATGTACACGTACATAACGATGCACTTCTCTGGATACTCGAATGAAACTTCCCTTCCTCGCCGACGACGACACGACGACGACGAGGAGGACGACGACTGCGAGGAGTAGAGAGAAACCTCTTTCATCGACGTAGACGTTCACCTAGACTTCGAACTGGAGAGAAGCTGAATCGAAAAGCAGAAGAAGAAGTAGAAGAAGAAGAGGTTGGGGATGAGGAAGAGGAAGAGAGACTCGAGGAAACAAGTCTAGTGTATACGTTCCAGGGGGAACGTCGTATACGTGGACCAGAAAAGAATATATGTGATCTCTGGAGAACGAAATGATACGGAAATACGGAAATAATTTCGTCGGATACAAAATTCATGGATGAACAATTCCGGCACGTTTCGAGGGAATTCGTTGGTAGGAATAATTCGACAATTTTTACACCATTTCCGTCATTTCTCCTGTATCTACTTTCATCGTTACCGAAGATTCTTCAAAGTTTCAGAAAATACGAGTATATTTATCGTCGAACTTTTCATTCGAACGATATGTCTCGCATATTATCGCTATAATGGGTTAACCGACAAACAATTTCCGTACGATGGTGGATTTCATAGAAACGGTACTTTCGCTCAATTTGCAAGGGATCGGAATTTCGGTCCACCTTAACGGTTTGCCTAACGTGCGGTGTCGGAAAGATTTTGCTCGTAAATTGGAGGTCTTCCGGTGAATTCGGTAGAGCATAATCGAGTCTCGTGGTTTCTCTGATCCCCAACACCAACGGCCGGTCACGTTTCGCATCGGGGAATATACAGCACACTGGCCAAGACAAATAACAATGGATTAGAGATACCGATATTGAAATAAACATTTAAGCGACTCCCGTGGATTCTGCGAGAGATTTCTCTGCCTCTTCCGCATGGATGATTAATAGCCGGAGAAAAGAGCCGGAAGTTACGTGAAGTCGTCAAAAAAATTTGGCGAAATATCTTGAGAGAGAATTTTTACTACAAATTTTTTATCAAAATAAGTGCAACGTATTTCGACAAAAGTAAGAAGAAATGTCAAGAAATTGGGCATCACGATACATTTAATCAACTCTGGACGGCAAATCGGCAGAAATATTCATTAAATTGTCGGAAAAACGGAAATAGAGTTTTCTCCGAAATTAGAAGAGAAAAGGACAACTTGAACGAAGGCGCCTGCATATAATTGGAGTAAGGACGAATCATTATGAAGCGGACAGTTTCGCGCACGATAGAGCAGACGATTGGCATTTAAATGTTGGCAGTTATCGGTGCCGAAAATGAAATCGCAGAAATTAGTTTTTAATGAAATTAAATTACGGCCGCGCGCGCTTTATTAATCAGTGCAATTTGAGGCATTATCCGGCCTGCATTCTAATATCGTACGGACGTGGAATATTACCTGTGGTCGTAATTCATTAATTTTAATTGCGATAGCTTCATTACCCGAAATGCAATATTTTCGATAAAAATGAACTTTCATCTGCCAATGAACGTCATCTACCCTACGATTTCAGTCGTTTCACCGTACGCGACAATTTTAACGCCTCTCTTCCCTTTCTATCACTTCGATGATACTCTTCCGCCCGTAAATTTTTACCTCGTGGATTTTCATCGCATAAAATAAAAGACAGGCTCACCTCTATGTACCATCATCCTAGAATTTTATTTCTCCTCCGTCATTCGTACCCGGATAAAGCCGAGATTGAGGATTCGACGTCTTAACCTTACGACAAAGTCGTAGCAGGAAATCTTCAAGTTTAAAGCGCCTCCTGACGTAGCTTCTATCCGGGCAATGTTCACTTATGTCGTCTTTCTCTCTACCTACGATCTCTACGTGGGACAAGAGTATCGAAATACACGGTTACGCGCACCAGACATAGAAAGGGGTACTTTAAATCGAACAAAGGCTTTCACGGTAAATGGTAACGCGTATATATCTGACAAGAAAACTCCGCTTTTCCGCGTCGACCGTCCTCTCGATTACACGCCGTATCGAAACTTCTTTACGAGGGATTCTACGCCGATGATGCCGGAAAATCGCGCTGATACGGCGGCTATCTAGTCACGAAATTGCCAAAGAGACACTGAAAAAGTCCACTCGCGCGAAATCCTTCCGGTGGACGTGCAAAACCTCTACTGACATAGATTTTGCTATCGTCATCGAAACATTCTGTTTCAACGCTGTGATATGTCTTTTGTTTATTTTTTTTTTTTAAAGATTGGCGAAGAAACTTTGGTAATTACGATCTCTCTAGTGAATGTAGATAAGTTGGAGACAAGGATGAGGTCTCCTCTTGCTAGGAGACTTTTCTAATTTAACACTAGATTTACAGCAGTCGTCAAGTTGACGGATTGCCACTTTTTAAAAAATTCTTTTTAAAGTGATCGAGAAGTAGTACAGTAAGTATTTCACATTTTTTTTATAATATACAAATTTAATTATTTATCTGATCATATTTTTTGCCACTTGATCCATCTTGCTGCAAGGTACTTATTTAGTATATTTAAACCTACTAGATTTAACAGTCGTAGATCTAGTGTTAAGTAACTTTGTAATGTACCAACACTCCGATCAGTTAATACATAAGATAAGTTTAAGGAATATTTTGTAAGTACAAATATTTTGTACTGTGGCTCGCTGAACATCCGTCATTTCATAATCACCACTGACTCACCACCTCAAAGCCAAATTTCCAATTTTTCCATCTCGACCTTTCAACTCCCTAATACAGTCACCATCCCTTACTCATTCCCGAGTCATCATCCAAGTCCGAAATCCTACTTCCTACTTTTGACCTTCTGCTTGCAACCACCATTATCGCCACTCCCACTCCGCCTCCAAAAACCTTTAAAAACTCTACATCTCTTTCCATTGCTCAGATTAACTCAGTTCACAATCTCAGGGTTCATTACTCATTTCATTACGCTGTTCAACTAATTGTGAGAGTCATTTTCAAATTCTAAATTCTAATTCTAAACTCTCACAAGTCCTTACCATCAAATCACACGTTTCCGTACATCACACTGAATCGCTCTTGTAACGAGGCGAGTTATTTCAATATATAAAACTTCAAAAGTATAAGTTCTCTTGTTTTGCAGACCTTAAGCGCGAATCACACTATTCGCCGTTACAACTTCAACTGATTGTACACACACTTAAGATAGCGTGCTCTGAACAAAATGATCGTTTCCGTTACAATTGAAAACGCTGAACAACAACGTAAATAAATTTGAGTTAAAGTTTAAGGATAAAGTTTCCTCCAGATTTATCATATCGGAGAAAGATTCCAATGCCTGGATCTCTTCTTCTGGCAGATTCTCCGTAAACTTGTCGGGTGGAAAGTAATAAGAAATCCGCATATTCCTGGTATTGGATGGGAATAAACTACACTAAGGATAAAGGTAATCGAATCACCAATGCGTAATAAGTACTATCTAAGCGGCATAACGTCGATCGTAGACGAGAAAAAGATACGAAACGATGTAAGAAAGACTGCAAGAAGAGGAACCGTAAGAAAGGAGAGAAAGATCAGACTGATCAGGACGATGTAATTTAAAAAGTTCTCTTGTCCCCGTGAAATTGATAAATCGCACGAGCTCCGGCGCCTCTTCCTTCCTCGACTCGCCCTCCTTTCTTTTATCTTGTGAGCGCAATCAGCGGTAATCTGCTCCTAAGAGTAATAAGTTGAAAAGTCCATTTTTCCACCGTCTTCGACTCCCTCCATTGGAATCGTTCGCTGCTGACCCGTCGGTCTAACCCTGGGCCGATATATTTTTTTTTTCTCACCCCCTGTCCCACCACCGTACACCCTCTCCTCGTCGAATTGCGTAAGCAGAGCATTCCTCGATGATTGCAATTTCTTACTTCTCTCTCTCATGCCGGTAAAGCACTTTCACGAGATGATCGATGAGACTCTCCGCCCTGAATAATAAATTCTCACCGATGTCGAAGAGACCTCCTTCTTTCCGGCGTTCTATCGATTCGCACACTGTGCTCTTAATTCGCACGGGGATCCGGTGCAAAGAATCTGTAAAGAATGAATAGAGAGACATCCTGTTCGAGCAGCTCACGCGATACAAATCCCTCGAAAATCTTGAATACCGAAATTCTTAACGCGGCATAATGTAGCGTGTAAACCTATCGATAGCCCTGAATGGATTTAAAATGTAAATACACAAAAAGTTTTTTCGTAGGACGCTATGTACTACATTTTGCACGTATATTGCTAAGGCCTATGGGTACGTAACGTCAGGCTCATTTTATGGAGTTACGAGTTATATCGGTTTAAAGAGCTTTTCTTTCCTCGGATACTTCGATGGCAGGGTGCCATTGTGGTCTGATAGTATTGGTTTTATAGAGCTTTAAGAAGTTGTCAACGTATGAAACAAATGAATAGCGATACTTAGCCACAACTTGAATGAGAAGAGAATTAGCCACGTAAGGATGGATTCTTCCTTCCATAACCATTTGAGCGCGGACTGTTCTAATTGTAAGTTGAAGGGTTTCGCATGAGCGGCATACGACCTGCAGATGCGATCTCTGGGGACTGAATACTTTTTCGTACAGTATAGATATACAATAGAAACAATTGCATATATATGAAATCAAAGTAAACAGTCAAAATCTTCGCCGGGGTCATATTTGCGTTCATACCCGAGTCGAAAAGTCGAGCCTAAAAAGAAACTTCAAATCCTAGATTCTTTTGATTTCTCATTTGCCGCTTAATTATGTATAGCATTTTGAACCTCAATATCCTCAACTAGTGTGTCTACGCGCTTCAAAGTCCTGTAAATATGATTTTTAGGAGTTATATGGACTGATCAGATAAAATTTTGATTCCAATTTAATCTGACATTCCCTAAAAATTTTTCAGAAGTTCCAAGTCTGTCGACTCATATTCTAAAAATAGGGCTTTCAGGAGCAAGTAGGAATTAAATTATCATTTTATTCCATATAAATTCAAAATCTCCTAAAATCACTCCAATTCCAATCCAATTCTAAAACTCCTCATTATAGAATGCTTAATATTGGGCTTATTGTTAGATTAATTTTCTAAATAAAAAGGCTGAGGATTATTTTGGGCTGTATGAAGCCTAAATTGATCCTATACTAGGCAAAACTGGCAAAAATGAACAAGTTTAGGTCGATTGTGGAATTAAAATTTGCATTCTTTAATATGTTACATATTTTTCCATATTCAGCCTAAATATCCTAAGTTATTTGGTAATTTAGGAGGATTTTGCGCTGAAATTTTCGACTCGGGTAGTCTCCACCGATGGCTTTCGTAGGACGCAAATATGCGCCCATAGCAGTCAAATGGATAGGTTGAAGTAACTGAACATTTGCAAGTATTCAGACGCATCAAATCGGTGAACAATTCGTCTCAATAATTCTTAGGATTGATAGACATTTACAAGGAATCGTGAAGTATCAGAAAAGAGCAAGTCACAACTCGGTTCGTAAATTTTCACAGGATGAAGAGTACCTTATCCAAGCATATGTTGCGAAATCTTGCAAATTCGAGCTACTCGATCGATATTGATATACTGAAGGAACGCGTGTACATAGTAAAATCGAGGTGACGTTGGGGCGTATAAATTGACGCGATTGCGCGAATCCGAGAGCGAATATCGGCCGTATTTCATCGTAGGTAGGAGCCAGCCTAATGCACGCTATAGAACGTTTCTCGGATAAAGGAACCGCGAAGACGTTTCCTCGTGGGTATTAGCGTCATCCCTTTGCCGAAGATTGATGGAGCCATCCTGACAGGAACCTCCCTTCCTTCCCTCGTCTCTCTGTTTGCTCGTCCCTTCCCGTCCTGTCGCTCCAACCCTGCTGTATAAAAAAAATCACCCTTCCTGTCTCCCAACCCTCCTATTCGGCTCCAGGTTCCTTCCCATAAATGGTTATTCCCCGTGTCGATATTTATCACGAGCTTGATCGCCAACGGGCCTAACGGATATTTGATATAGAAGAAACTGTTAGGCCGAGAGAAATCATATATTAGAGGGCGCTACTGATTTTTTTTCACACGTCCAAGTATTACGAGTTCTTAACACTGAAACTATCAGTGTTAAATCTACTGTGTATTTAACACTAGATTTACGGAGCCTATCTGGCTCATTCAAAATTTGATTACTATAGATATTGGTTGCTTAATTTTTTGATAACAAATCTTTCATTTAAATTGATTTGAACCTATTTTCATTGTAAAAAAGTCCGATTTTCTTGAACGAGTCAAATTGACTCGCTTCAGAAAAATAAGTGTATCAACATTCGTAAATCTAGTGTTAATATATAATTGAATTACTTTGGAACAAGCAACTTCAGCAGGTCGAAAGTATCGATTCCGTAATTTGTATTTAATGAAATAGAAGTATGTAGAATATTTAATGTACAGCTCTGCTATGAACTTAGAGAATTTTTGGAAAACATTGAGGACCAGTTAAATATTTTGTTTGATTTGAGTGAGCATTAGATCACCAAAGTTGTGAAGGTAGAAGTAGGAAAGAATTAATTGTGAAGGACAATGGTGACTCGAAAGTGAACTCACTGTTTGAGAATTCTTTAGTCTTTGTTTCGTAGATACTATAGTGTTATCGGTAATTAAGTGAATGAAATCTCTCTTACATACGTGTCCATGACTGTGAACGTCAACAAGAAGGAGTAAGAGCCGATTGAGTTTTCGAGGCATCTGTGAGATCTGAAACAAAAGAGAAGATATTTTTAAGTCGATGACGGGAAGCTCGTTAGAAGAATAAAACCGCTGTGGAATGAGATTTTACGAAATCTCTTTCACAACAACCATTTCTATAAATCCACCAGGATTCCCAATGTATTCGACATATTTATGACATGAACGTAGTCGAAATTCACACCGTTGGATTTCAAACTGCACCATATTTTCCCCCCGAACAGAGAGTAGATTTGTCGTCTCTCCAGGATACACTAAATTTCTCTCGATTTTCCCTCCAAATGTACACGCTCTCCTTGAAACTTCTATAAACTGAAATTTCCTACTTTACGATATCAAAGGAAATAAGACGTCTAATCGTTTCTTCCGTGAAATATCGAATCGATTATACGAAGAATAACTGCCTATCCGACCTATATACATACATACTTCTATCGGTAGTTAATATCAAATACTCTCCGTGAAAGCTTTATTCCAGCTATTTCAAAAATCGCGAACGTTTGAAATGCAAGAGGTATTTTAAGTAACTTCGACGTATGATCGAGTGAACCAAGCATACCAATTTCTACGTCACGATAACGATCATCGTTGCCTCGGCCGTTTTGGCCCACAGAACGCGTATTTGAACAGGTATAGATATACGTATCGATGACACAAACTGCCTCGAGCAATCAAGGAGCAAATGGGTTAATGGGCTTCCTGAAAACGAGAGCCTACACGGTAGTCCGCACTTCCAACGCACTCATCTTGTTCCCACCCACGAATCCTTTTCCCACCCTCGTCTTTCCTTCTTTCTCATTGTTCGTACGTTCTCCTCGAATATATCTCTCCTTCGAAACTCTCGTTGAACTATGCCGGTAGATATACCGACGCGAATTCCGTGAAACCCATGGAACTGCCCATTCTCTGTTTGCCCGGAAGTTCCGACTGCTCGTTCAACGAGGGAGCCTCGTTTAACCTCGATTCTGTCTATCGAGCTGCTATCTCGTCGATTAAACTCGTCGAACAAGCTAGTAAGGAAAGGGAGAAGGGAGATTCGAGAGATGGAAGAGCCACAGAAATCCAGGCTGAACTTCAACCACTCTCTGTGTAACTTAGCATCGAGTGAAAGAGAAAAATTGAGATCGACAGAGAGGAAAAAGTCCAACTGACCGTAATTTTTTCGGAAAATGGAACGTTTGTGGAACGATAGATGGAGAGAAAAAAGTTGAAGGTTTTAAAGACCGTTATAAAGTACCCGTAGAAGCTGGGCAAATGCGAATATCGATTACAAAGTCTTTGAATTCGTGTCAAAGGATTTTCACCGAGGAACGGAAGAAAAATGACCCCTGAAGATTCATCGATGCGAACTGTTACAAGAAACTCGAAATGGTGTTAGAGCTATAGGATGCGTTGCAACGAGTTAATCGAGGTAATAGAACAGAAGAAACGCAGTTATCGATGCAGCAATCGAGTCAATCGAGTGAACGGGCTTAACCGTACTGGAAACACGAAGTGGTTACCAGTAAAACGAGGGTAACTGGAGAAGGAGAAGGAGAAGGAGGATGAAGCAAGGAAGAGAATAGAAGCGAAGAGAACAGAAGAGAAGGGGAAGGGAGGCAAGGCAGACGGGCCAGGAATTTATCATTTCGTAGCTGAAGTGCCGTAGTGGCGACAAGGCTGAAATTGCAGTATTTGGGAGTCGAGTGGAGGCTTGAGCGGAGAGGAATGGAGTGGAGATTGGAGGGTCGCGAGACAGCGACAGAAATACAGGGGTGAAAGGGGGTTGTGCACGACTGTACCTGGTCGTAGAAAGAGGACAGATAGGAAAAGGAAAGACGAAGAGAAAGGTAAAGAGAGAAAGAGAAAGGTATAGAGGTACGGATGAACGGTTAGAGAGGACTACGGAATTCTATTAGAGGAAAGAGGATAGAGAGAAACAAGCTGCGATTCTAAGCGACGATTCTCTGGTAGCCACTCGTGTTGCCCTTCCTTCGGTCCCTTGCCGATGCTTACGATCTTTCTCCCTCGCTCTTTCAACCCTGCTGACAGCAGTCGCCTCGGCCGTACGAGCTGGCTGCCTAAACCTCTGCCTATACCACTACCGCACTGCGACAATTTGATAGCTCGATCGGAGGCCCTCGAGTATATCTCCGCCACCCCCAGACGGTACGCCCTCCCAGTACCTCTCTCTTCCTCTTTTCCTCTCTTTCTCTCTTTCCCTCGTTCTCTTTCTACCCTCTCGCTTCACCTCCGCATCGTCCCAATGAAATCGTTGGCCCTTGCGTTCAACCACCGCGAACCCATTAGGGTCCGTCCGTAGTTGCACCATATATCGACAGGAAAATTTAGTTCCTCGGGCTACCATAATTTCGCGATACTCCGAAGGAGAAATACAGTCGTGTAAACGATGAATTGTTGCGGTTATAAAGGTTATCTATGACCGCAGTTCTATCGGTCGGCATTTGTGGTAACGTGGGTTGCTCGCCTGTTTTGATTTTAATTTAAGATAGTAAATTTTTCTCTTTTTCACTCTCTCTCTCTCGGTATGATCGATCGTAACAACATCGTCGAATGATTAGATAAATATACAAAAAGAAATTATCGTGTGATTTTATTTCTCTAGAGATAGAGCAACGAAAGAAAACAGGATTTTCTGCGAAAAGAAAAACTCGCTTTGGAGTTTGAGGATAAAGATTTGAGAGAAAAGCTCAGGATATCGGATCCATAAGCACAGATCAAAGATATCCACGCATGAGAACCTTCCAATTACGGAGCGGCCGAATACGACTTCTTTTTATGCGGGAGATCGAAGCCAGGCTGAGAGAGAGGAAGAGAGAAAGGGAGAAAGAAAGAGAGAGAAAGGTCGACCGCGCGAAAGGTACCTGTATGGAATAGCGCGCGTCGACTCGGCACGACGCCGGGCGTCAATAACGCCCGCTTCACAAAGGGTCGCGATGGGAGGATAAATCGTCGAAGAGGCGCGACGCCACAGCCTTTGTCGAAGCAACCACCTCGAGGCGGTGTTCCTTCAGCCACGCCCCGGAAACCTTTGCCCGCTTCGTGTCAATGGAGACGAGGCCTTATTAGGATCGACGGTAATTTGTCGACGGGGAAGTTTGCTGATGAGGATTCCGACTACAGCCTCTTGCAGCCACAAACCGCCTCCGTCAACGTCTTCCTCGCAGTTCAGACGAGAGACGCTCGCTATGTCCCGTTCACGTCGGACTACCAAACGGAGATTGCTTTCGATAAAACCTAACAATTTCTTCGCCCTTTATATACTTTTGTTTCGTAGATTTTTCAAGTTTTGCGCTGATTAACACTAAAGTTATTTTAGTCGTTCGTTGACCTCTAGGTATAGAATTTATTTTATGGTTGCCTCCGCAATAATTCAGGATTAACCCTTAAATGCGCGATTTTATTTTTTTAATCAGAAAAAATGTTTTTAATATCCATATATAATTTAGATTATAGGAAAAATATTTAAAAAATTCTTTTGAAAGAATTCAGCTTCTAAATTACCTGAAAATCCGTTGTCGCATTTATGCAACACTGCGTGTTCCTCGGTAAGCAGATGTAAGGGGAATTATTGACTCATGTAAATACCATAAAAAAATATTTTAGTACTTAATTATAGTTCTATTTATTATGATAGTTGTAAAAACAGTTATTTTCTCTATTATAACAAATCCGAGGAAAGTTATTCCAATATCACTTTTTTCCGCGCCGATGAAAACCTGCTAAAACTGACAAATAATTAAAACATTTGAAAGTTGGTGCCACTGCAGCACCTGTCAAAAATTTACAAAGTACACTATAGTCTATGACAAAGTTCGTTCAGAAACCGTAATCCGTTCAGATTTTTTTTTTATTCTCATAGAATTAATATGTTGCAGAAATGCAACTCCACGAATTTAAGGGTTAAAGGAGTAAGATAAAAATTGATCAGTGAATCTTGATATATAGTGTAATTGAACGTAATATTAACCCTTTTAGTGCCGACTGGAAAAATTGATTGAATTAATGAAAAATATAGTTGCGAATAAAAAGAATTGTCATTTGGCGATAGTTTCATATAGAATACGCAATATAGAGCATAAACCCTGTATTTACAAGTATCTGTCATAAAATTACTGATATCGTATTGGAAAAATGAATATTAACCCCCTGATACCCAGTGTTAGTACTATTGTTAACGACGATACATCGTCGTCCGGCACTAAAAGGGTTAATATTGTAGGAACGATTTTTTAGTATCGCGTCTCACTGATATTTTCAATTCTATAGGTTTTGCAAAACTTAACAATGTCTTATGCAATTTATCGTATCACGAGTGTCATTCGTTGTACGGCAAAGGGTTAAGTACAATGGTAAACCCTTGGATTGATGAAATATTCATATGAAGGTCGTCCAGAGAAAGAAGTCGTAAGTACTTTGCTCCAATTTACTCAACGGACAGAAATAATCCTCGTTCTGACGTCATTTTCAACAAATGACTTCTTCGTTTTGGCTACCTTTATTAAACTTCAAATCTGGATAGTTCAAACTTCCGATATGTTATCGGTGCACGAAGAATAGAACACTTTGGAGGGAGTATTAAAGGAAGCGGCAAAATTTCGTTAGGAAGATAAGTCGGTGACTCCGAATTTTGGAGGAAGGATGCTTCGACAGCAACTCATCACGTTTCTCCACGGAGCAACTACGATCCTCTCCGTCCGAAGCTGAAACTTCAGACAAACTCTGATTGCCGTATGCGCCCCACCTGCTGTACTGAGAGCGCGCATCTACTCACATTCGTGGAATCCTAGAGCATTTGTCTATGTTGAAGGAAATCCTCAAATGAACTTCTGACACGGACAGGTGGGTCGTCTGTCTGCAGGTTACGCCGTGTATACATATAACGCCGCTTTCGAATCACTGCACTTTCCACGCTAGCAAGATAAACTTCCGCGTGCACGTTACAAATGTACATACGTACATAGATATGTTACATACATACATATCTACATACCTATATCCATACGTACATCGTATTATGCATAAGTTACATTCGCCTGATATCAGCAGAGTCTACACCCTCCGTAGCCAGAATCTCTGCATCGACCGTGTCGGCTCAAGAGTTGTGGAAAACCGAAACGAATATTGCAATTCACCTCTTTCTCAACATCTCAAAGATGTCCAAAAAGCAGCGGTATCTCTCATTTTCAACTACCTATTCTCGCAATTTCGTTTTTGGAATCACCAAACCCAACTTTTTAAAGAAGGCACGTGGCATGAGGTACGGGGTAAGTCGGCTGCGTCTTTTCTCTCTTTTTCTAGGAGTCCGATTTGTGTGTGTGGCTGTTTCTGCCAATAGCGCGGTAGAATTAAATATGCGTGAGGACGAGGGATGTCCCTATCCCTTGGCCGAATTAGAGCAAACTAAGTCTCAAGTGACTCCTTTTCGATCCAGTTCAATACATGTAGGAATAGTGTTCTTGGGAGATAATAATGAATTCGAGACACTTCCTAAAATACTATTTATTACTATAATGAAAGATAAAATAAATGAAATAAAAATAATCTTATGTGCACGGTCCTATCTCAAGCACGTTCTACTGCTCACTTGCTTGTCCTAGCCTCGTGGCCTCTCTCGATAGGCCCTAGGGACATTTAGTTTTGTTTTTTTTCTAAATTGTTAACCATTCCCACATACATGTGTGTGTATGATCGTGAAAACCCATCGCGGTAACCCATCCAAGCAGCATACTGAGCCTGAGTAGCTGAACGTCGATGATCGCCTGAGTCGACGAGAAACCTCTGCGCCAGTGACCTTCTATTGATGACATTTCTTTCTCACGTCCTCTTTTCCTAAATTCTTTTTAGAAAGATACCAACCCTCTTCCACACGTGGAATGTCTATTTTCGAAGACTGGAAATCCCAAAAACGAAATGGTAGAAATAAGCATTTGAAAACGGATGGTTCCACCGCTCCTAGCCATCTTTCAATTGCCGGACTATAGATATGATCGAGTATGACGTACTTGCTGCCTTTGTCAGAAACAGTCGAAGACTTTGGAACGACTCTATTAATTCTCTCATCGCCAACAATCCTTGGCGAAAGTTCTTCCACGTCCCTCTCCACTCTCTCCCTTACTTCGTCCGTATAGCTCATTTCATCCCCGTCGTACTCGATTCTCCATTATTATCGTCACTTCGAGGCTCCATAAGGCGAAGTACACAGAAAGTGGGCGACCAGAATCCTAGTGACAGGGTCCATTAGAAGCGGTTTACTTAGGCCCTCCAGGATTAGTCTCGCCTTTGCTCCTGCCTTCTCGTCTCTCTTTGTTCTCCCCGACTCTTTGTGTCATGCGTGCAGCGATTTCGTCGCCTAATCCCATCGGACGGTGAGAATGGCCGTAATACGTGGCGAAGAGGGTGGATGAAAGAAGGTCGAGTCCGAAAATACCGGAAGCACGTCCGCGTCCAGGTATCGTTCGTATTTAATTACACGCACGCGAGAAACGGGAGGTGTTTTCCACGAGGAGAAAAGCTCCTCGTACAGGAGGTTTCTTAATTAAAAAATTTCGCTTTGCATCTCAAAATAACTTTTCTTTTTATCCGACACCTTAATAACCGCGCTCTACCGACCAACATACTGGCAAAGTTTATTGCGTCCAGTACTTTACTGGGGAGACGATGAGATTTTTTTTTTCCTTGTCGGCTATTACTTGAACTCCGCTTTTCTCGCACGGGGGACAATGGACCATATACAAGAACCTACCGTGCTATGGCGAAGAAACATTGAGAATTTTTCCGCGTAGAATAGCCACGTCTGACCTCTCCTCATCCTCTTCTCCTTAGTTATGCTCCACTCGTCGACTTGTCGGCACGTATCGTCACGATGTTCAACGATAATGAAAAACTAAACGACACAGTGGGTGAAATATATTCTATTATTTGAAGGAAAGTAGAATGTTTAACGAATCAAATAGGAAACGGTCGATGGCTTCTAGAATTCCGGAAGCGCGTGCGCCCTATCTCTTCGTAAACAAATTTTGTATTCACTGTCGCTACAGCTGCGTATTTTCCCTCGTTCGTTTTCGTCGCGTCCTACTCGCCCAGGATTTACTTCCGGTCGTGTTTCCGCGTTTGTTTCTATTGGTTTTGCGAACTCTTCGTTTGCATTTGTACTCGCGCATGGGCACACATTCGAGGATAGAAGGAGAGGATGGAAGAGAAAGAGAGCTTTTTAACTATTCTCGAGTTATCCTTCCTCGATTTATGTCTGATTTATGCACCATCGTTTCTCCTTGCGCAACGTTTTTCGTGCGGACACCCATTTAAAACCGTCCTGGCCGACTTCTGCTCGTCGAGCGTGTAATTCGTTCACGGTGCTAGAAAATCACGGCACAATTAACGTTCTGTTTCGCGTCGGCTTTTGCCAGACGAAGAACGGTATCCGCACGGTCGCTTCGTACTCGAGAGATTCCCCCGTTCCGTGTTTTTCTTTGTGCGCGCCGTCGCGCTAAATGAAAGTTAAATTACGCCGGGCGTCGGTTCGACTTTGGTACACGGTATTCGTTAGCGAATTATTCGTCTCGAGAGTTAAGTAAAATTAAGTGTCGCACCGAACGCCGACTGTAAAATGCATTACCGTTTTCTCGTAAATTGTTCTTTAATCGTAAGTAATTAAGATTACTTCCTGCAAGAGTTTCGCGCGATACACGTTAATAACTTCGCCTTCTTGGTACAAAGTGCAGAAGAATGCCGTCATTTTGCTCGCGAATACCTTCAACCTTCTATTCTTTGTAGCAATTGTCGACGGTCTTAGGAAGGATTTCGCGACAAAGCCGGATATGTTGGAAAATCTTCCGGTTTACCGTAAAGATTGATGACCGATCTAGCCAGCCTACTGAGGGCTCGATGAAGGTATTTTTTTTAATTCTCCCTTTCATTGTACCTCTTTGTGTCTTTCTCTATCTTTCTCTCTTCTATCTCTTTCTTCTTAATAAGCTGCGTCACTCTAAGGGATGAAAACTTCCCCGACGAGCCTCGCGGCTGTTGGTTACATCGTCAAAAGATAGAAAAGACCTGCCGGAAGGGCTCTTAGTACTTGCCGCGTTCTTTCGTCGTTATCCATCGGCGTTGGCAGAAGGATAAGGTCGCAAGTCGTGTTAGCCACGTAAATTGGCTTAAGAGATTTGGCCCTGGGTGAGCTTAATACTCCACGTCGTACTCGTTATGCCTCCAATCTACGTTGGGTCCGAGGGAAAATCTGAACCCCGGATCCCATGTATGCACCCTAACTTTCATTGTCATTCGCAAGAATTGGTAGAACCTTCGGATTAAAAGCGAATTCGCTGACCGTATTGTCTACCTTCTCTTTTCATCGATACGAGACATAAATCCAAATGAAAATGTTACGTGAAAATATGCAATATTGTACAGTAAAACCTGTTTTTGTGCGGTCCTATTTTATGCGATTTTATTTTTGTGCGGTATATAAATTCCATTGGTGTTGGTATTATACACTGTTGCAAAGTTTTCTATCAGTGTGCACATGTACACTACAAAATGCTGGCTGCTCCATACGCTATGTTCATTTGTTTTCAGCAGAATACGTATCACAAGAAGATGCGCGTTTTGGACTACGACGAGCAGCAGTAAATTATGTATATTTTGAAAATTTCTTCATGTGTAAAATGAGAAATTAATTTTTTTTTAAACGTTTCCATGTATAATTTAATTATTACTTTGGTTTGAAAGCACTTTCTCAGTGTTTCATAAATCTTTGGCATACTTTTCAAGCGCGACTTTTTTTATGCGGTCGTTATCCACCGCATAAAAAAAATTGTTTCTAATACGATGTAAAAAATTATATGTTATAAGTGTTTATGAAATTTCTGAATATTTCTTTTTTTGTGCGGTTTCTTTTATGCGGTCCCTATCTACCGCACAAAAACAGGTTTTACTGTACGTTGATTAAAAATCGTAGGAAATTTGTACGTGTTAATTGGTGGATGATAAAGGTAGATATATTTTGGCATTGTAAAAAAATTATTTTCAGGGTTTCGTATGCCCTCGATGGAATTTGCAAGTACAACAGGCCGTCGTGGTGAAGCCAAGGGAAGTCTCGAAGCCGAGGGATAAAATGACAAGCTGCTTATATCATTAAGGGCTTGTTTATAACCAACTAACCTGTAAAGCAGCTTCTGACACGTAGAACGAGATATGCATGTTTAATGCCGCACCGTGCCGAACTTAACCCAATCTCAAGATCCCAGAATCTTCGCTTTACCTCACCTCTATTCTACGACATTGCAACAACCGCATAGTCAAGCGTATCACTTTACATTGATACATCGAGGCATTTGCATACATCTCGATGGCGTTGCGTATCGAAACATACGTGAATATGAATTTACGTGTAATCTACTACGTTCTACAACGATGCAAATTTTCTCTTAATTAACAAGATTATAGTAATTCTGACAAGTATATAATACTTTTTAAGTTATCCATATAGGCAGCAGGTACTTTAAACAATTCACTGCCAACTACTATAAGGTGGAATTAATAAGTTAGCAATAATGGCCGAGTGTGTACATACATCAATTATGGAACAAAAATGCTCTTTGTATATTTATAAATGTCGATATTATATTTTTGATTCATTACATTAATATTCCAAAGCCTTTCTGTCGTTTTCTCAAATTTTAACACGCAAGGTAATGTTTGCTTAGTTTTTCTGGCAGAGAATGTGTTAACCCTGCTATTTTGCTCTATATGACCCGAAATGGAGATTATATTTTAATAGAAACTATGTTTCTAAGTATTAATTATTGATATTCAATGTATTTAACATTTACGTCAATCTCTTTGTATATTTTACGTTTCGTAAAATGCGAACCTTTGTTCGCCGGATCATTATAACTGGAAAGAATACGAATGTGAGATATAAATAAGCAAAACAGCAGAATTAAGATCACGTAAAATCAAGATATTCTGTAATACTACCTTCTTGAAAAAATGTGCTTCCTGTTACTAAATGAAACTGTGTATTTTCATTATTCTGGGTTCCTACAAAGCAATAAATATTTTGTGAGAAATATTTTTCTTTAAATTTTATGGCACAACTGAAATTTTTAAGGTGATAAAGCCAGGTGATATACTCTGTATATATTCGGCTAAGAGCGTCATGATCGTATCGTCGAGGATTTACAGATTATAGGTGAAACAGTGAATACCAAACCGAGGTTCTGACGTATAGGTATTACGTGAGAAAAATTCCCTGGAGAACGAAGACGGGGGGATACAAAAGTAAGGGTGGCTATTTCGTAGTCTGACGCTCCATCCCTGCCACTGTAGTGGCTCCTTAAGGTATTATTAAGATGATTTATGCATACCTTCAAATCAAATTAAAATTTCTCAACAGACAAACGAATATTTAACAAGTTCCACCGATACATTTGCAATGTAAATTCGTTAATATAAATAACAAGCTTCACCGAGAACTCGCTTAAATTCTCCATTGTTGTTTCAAGTATAACCTGCCAGTTACGAGCAGTATTTTCTCACCAAACGATCCAAGTATAAGGCTCATTACCACTCAGACGTCAAACCTCGTAAACAATGACGTAGCCAAAGTGTCTAGCTCCTTTACAGTATAAATTAACCGTCCACGCACTTCCGCTTCGCCTATCAAGGGTGAAGTTTTTACACCCTTCAAATACAACACTAAAAGAGAAATGGATCGAAAATTTCCATTCCTCATCGACGGTCATTGCAACTGGTATAAATCGAAAGGGGTAGAAGCATGATGATCCCGGTATCCGCGCAATTGATATCGAATTAATAATTAAATTCATCTTTGATACATACGATTTCAGAGTCAATTAAGCCATGTATACGTCCGTCGAATTAACGCGTAACGAAAATCCCATTACGTATGAAATCTCGGCTGTGCGGAGCATGTAGACAAAGCTTGTTACAATGACTTACTCGTGCATTACCGCGCAAGTACCGCGGGTCCTGCGATCGCTCCCTCTTACGCAATCTAGCAGCACAAACAACGAACGTTTATCCTCCTCCCTTGGTGGACCCACATCCCAATTCCGAGCTATCCATAAACCACGATCCGAAATTCCAAAGCACCACGGCGTACATACGCAGGCTTACAGGCGAGCGTCCACAAAACCGTAAACAGCCCTTAAACGCGCCCTTAATCCTCATCCACGGGGGCTTATATACCTTCTGTCTCTTTCCCTCTGTTGATCTCTCTTGGCCTCGTCTCTCCGTCTGCTTTTCTCCTTCTCTCTTGAACGCCCACAGGGATTGCCTTTATAAATATCTCAATCTTCCTTCGATGCCAGGGTAGCAGACTGATCGATCGGAAAGGCGCATTTGCGAATCGGCTCCTTCCGGGTATAACGACTTCTTACACAATTTTTCCTCCGATGGCTCGGTCTGCCCCTTCGACCCCGACGGCGATTTCTCTCTTGTCTCAGCGAGAATTACGAAAGACTCTGTCCTAGCCGTGAAAGACTGAGAACTCCTTCGTTATTGCCGAGATTCCTTCGGGTTTATTTTTCTTTTCCTTTTTGGTGAAAAAGTCGAAGATCCGTTTATGAAGGGAAACGGGAGGATGGACTACCGGAGTCACGTGGTAGATTCAAATGGATTTTTAAGTTGCCGAGGAGAATCGTCTTGTGATTAGTTTTTTGAGATTGGGAGAGTTGTGATTTACGTTTTGTTCATATTTTTTTTTTGTAATTTTTCTTTTTTTCAAGATGACGAAAGGAGTAGTATCTATTGGTCGTTTTATCGTGATGTAAGAAACGATCTAGATGACGGTATTCTCATTTCGGTGGGATTTGACGAATTCTCTTTTATCAAAAGAACCACTCGTCGACCCTCCTTGAAAATTATGACCGAAATGAGCTTCATCTCTTAGAAAGCATAATATCGAGAGATGCCCGAAGGCTCTTTCACCAGGTCTATGCTCTACCTATTGCGCAATCTTCCCTCGGATGTACGAAATTCGTCTTTCTGCTTATTGAAAAAAGAAAAAGATTCTGGCATGGCTTTCGTTCCAATCGTTTTTAATGATAACGAGTTGTTTTGTGATTTATTTAAAATAAGAATACTTTATGCCGTCAAGGCGATACTTCTTTATTGAGTTAAAGTTGAATCAAACTCTTGGAAAAATAATTTTCATCAAAGATATCGCAAATCGTTGAAATCGAATTCTCTCCGATATCGGCTTTCAATTACATCTCCTGCCGCTTGTTAAATTGCATTCGACGAGATTCTGACGCGACCTTACCCTTAACTATCCCAGGACCTTTTTTAACCGATATTAAGATTCATTTACAACTCATTAATTTCCAGTAACGGATTATTATTATTTTTGATTACCGTAACGGATACCTTGCATTAACTACTTCATGTTTCTGTAACAGTACCCATGATTGTCACTTTTATTTTACGAACTTTTCGCTCACTTATTTTATCGAAGAAAAAGAGATTTTCATGACAGGATAAGAAACCTTCGAACATAATAATAAAAGTATTTCCAATTTTAACCCCTGCTATCGAATGGTTCGGCCTGCAATCTATTTTTCGAAAAATTTTGATAATAATATTACAAAAAATTGTTTATGGTATTTGTCATTTTTACGTCAATTCCATGCAATATAAAGTTTCAAAGTACAAGAACAATGATATTATTATCACGAAAACTATTCATTCGCTGGCAAACCTCCTTCTTGATTAACACTAGATTTACAGAGTCAATTTGACTCATTCAAAATTTGATTACTACATTTATAACATATTGATTGGTTAATTTTTTAGTAATAAATCTTTCATTTCAATTGATTTAGAACTATTTTCTTTGCAAAAGATTTCAATTTTCTTGTATGATTCAAATTGGCTCACTTCGGAAGAATAGGTATATCAATAATCCGTAAATCTAGTGTTAAATCGCGCATCGAATTCCAGAATTTCTTCGAAATAAAATAATCGACAAGGCCGATGGAAAGATTCCGTAAAAACGTTCGATCATCGTGACAATAGCATAACGTGAAGAAACATGGACATTTGGAGGTTAAAGCATCCACGCGAATGGAAGCCACGTGCCGATCGCGTTTCGATCTGACTGACTGAAGAGACAAGAGGAAGACAGACAGAGAATGCAGAGGGTAGAACGACGGGGGGTAGAGGCGTCGCGACGCCGAGCAACACAACCACACCCTTCGAAGGACCTGCTGGATCGATAGGCACTACCCTCTGTTAAAGCAGAGAGAGATAGAGATAAAGATAGAGAGCAAGAGAGAGAGAGAGAGAGAATGGAGTGGTAGCAAGAGAAAGAGAAAGAAACGAAGAGAGACAGGGTGAGAAAGAGGATAAGACAAATTGCCAGAGATCTCACCGCGCTGCTTCTGCCGTTTCCTTTCTTTCCTTCTTTTTTTTCGAGCTACCTGCCACCGACAATTGACATCGCACAAAACTTCTACGGTATCTTTCTCACAGTCTACGAAATTTTTAACAGAAAATTTCTCTCTCATCCTCACAAAATTCCTAGCATCCTCCATCAAAGCGATTAATTCTATAACAAAGCTACGACTACAAATTGCACAGGCGATTCAACGAAACGATAAAATTACAACCTGCCACGTATCGTTTTTAATAAAACACATTTTACCCCGGCTTTTCATACCCTCGGTATCACAGCGACCAACACCAATTGTCTTTAATACCCGTATATTTTAACCATAAGGGATGGGGATTAAACGTCGCTGTAACGAGGACGCGTTACGTCATGGGCGTCGCGAACCGTTATTTCCAGCGAGATTTTTCATTTTTCATTCTCCCGCTAAAACTTGCGAAACTGCGGGATTTCCCGACGAATTTTCTCTCTCACTTTCTGTATCTCTGTCTCTTTCTCTCTTTCTCTAACGGTGCCGTGTCCTTGGAGGTTCTCCCGCAAACCAGAGCTCCTCTACGTGTACGTTCATTGTCTCGTTGGAGCGCGACACATGTTTCAAGACTTTTCACGTTGATCATGGGCCGGCTCGTTTGTGTTTGTGGCTCTGTGCTCCCTTGCAATTATCGTGGCCCGCGTACAACACGAAAACCAGGCGCAATACAACGAAAATGTAAATCAGGAGCGAGGAAACTGCGGAAACAATGATCTCGCGCTTGCGGGAAGACTTGACATACAAACAGGAGGACACAGTCTCTTGTTAACGCGAAAATACACTACGAAGCGTAAACAGAATCTTGAAAGACGGACCCATCGTGGAACGACTTTAACCCTTTGCGGTCCTATGTCGAGCAGTACTCGACATAGCTTTTCACTTGCTTTTATTTTCTGACAATTTAATATCGACTTCCCAGTTTCATAATGATTTTGTAATATCACATAAATATATGTCAGTACTTGTAATTATTGACGTCATTTACGAAAATTAACCCTTTGCGTGCGGACGATTTTCTGCCGATGCGCTCCGGAGAGACTGAATACTTTTCCGCATAGTATGGATATACCACAGAAGCAATTGCCTACGCCGGGCGCGTATTTGCGTCCATAGTCTATATCGATAGCTTTCGCTGGACGCATATGTGCGCCCATAGCACTCAAAGAGTTAATAATCAATGATAGAAAATGTTTGTGAAATTAATTTTATTCAGCACACTATAAGATCAACAAAATAATTTGAACCGCAAAGGGTTAACAAGCGGTATCTTATGCGACATATTCGTAGCCCTATATCGTTCACTCCTTGAATAATGTGTTTCTGAGAAAATTTGGGGAAAAATGTTTAGCTTTGTGTTAAAGTCGTTCGGAGTTTTAACGGGTTTTAGATTTAGTGAGGGATGATGATACTGAGTTTGACTGTTTGGAGGGTGGACGGAAGTATATGTTTAACCAGTTAACTGTGGCGATTTCTTTTGAAAGTACGTCTCTACGTGGGTCACGAAAATCGAGAGATGAGCATAAATCTATCTCAAATTATTTATTCTTTTTAGTTATTCGTTTTATTTCGACTTGGCTCCAAAATATTCCATACATCTTGAAAAGGAATATACTTTAACTTTCGTTGAAATTGCAATTTATATAACCAGTAGCCGCTAACTTTTACGCATGACGAGTATATTTATTCATCACAGCTGACTGGTTAACTTGGGACATGGAAGTTGCAACTATATTGCATTTAATAAAAAGTTAATTATGGCACATAGATTACTTCCGTGGTGGAAAATTAGAGGACTTTATTCATTTTTAACCCATTAAGGACCAAGCATTGAAATAACAGAAATATTTTAAATGCAACTATTTATTTGTTATAAGATTACAGAAATTGTAGGACTTAAGGTAATGAACAATTAGAGAACAAAAGTGCGTAAATTAAGCCTTTGGTATATTCTTTTCCTATAACATAGGTTAAAATATAAATTAAATTAATCCGATTCCCCGAAAAAAAATTAGAAGTGAAATGTTGCGTTAACACAACTTTGGGCCTTATTGGGTTAATGAGAGTGTTTCTACAATCTGGTTTTCGATAGGACAAAGGATGATTGAAGATCATTGATGAAACAGATTATTTTCAAAAGCAGTGCAGAAGAGATACAAATTTTTGGTTAAAATAATTACAACTGTTATGGAATAAATAGTGTGTTTAAAGCGTCAGAAATTTTCAGGGAACACAACGTACATGGGGAATTATACCGGTGCCAAAAGTGGCGGAAGTTTGTAACTCTGTCCCGAGGGATGAATCACTGTAGCTAGATTCTAACCCCTCTGCTGTTCTCGCGGCAAAAGTGTATCCATTTTTCTTTATAGCCTGCGCGAAAACATCGATGTAATAGAAAAATGAAATTCTTATTCTCAAACCTTCAATCAAGGGAGACTATACGATGACAGTAATATTAAATCTTTTCTAATTTCAGAAGCCGATACGCGCTTTAATTTCCAAGACGTTGAGTGCTACAAGGGAGGAGCAGAAGTTCGGGGTAAGTTTAATCTCTTCTCCAAACTTCGGATGAATCTAACGGCTTAATCCTGAAAAGACATACACGCTCTGGTTTACGAATCGTTTCGTCCGACATCTGCGTCTCTTCTTCCTCCTTCAATTACCATCGAAACGACGGTTAATTTCGGCACGGAGTAATCTAAACAAAAAGCAAAACTTCTTTTTTCCATTTAATCGAGGGACAAAAAAGCGCGAAGATAACGGGACTTTAAATCGTTTAATTCCATTTAATACGCTGGCTCTGCGCAAAGCCTCTTTCTCCAAACCCCTTTTCCGTCTCTGCTTTTTAACCGAACAAGTCGAATGCGAAAAACTACAAACGCACGAGAGACAAGAGCAACTGTTTTCCCTCCAAACTAAAGAGGATTAACCGACTGCAACGAAGCTTCCTATGAAACACGAAAAATCGCATTCCCTTGACGATCTAATACACAGGGCCGCTAATGACTGGCTGAAAGTTCGATGACGATGCTATATAAAAAGGGAAAAAAATACCACGAGAACAAAGCACGGTGTCGTTTACGTGGGATCAGCACTTCGTTACGCAAACCAATTTGCAAGAGTTTCTTCGATGAAATGACAGAGGAAGAGACAGAAGAGTGAGAGAAAAGAGCTATGGAGAAAGGGAGAAAAGAGATACGGGCCTTCACAGGCATTTCCCCTTGAGATATTAAGAGCCAGCAGAGGGTGGAGAAGCGACACGACACGAAAAAGGGGTTAAAGGAGCTGCCGTTGGAAACGGGGGAGAAAAAAGTGCGTCGGGAGGCTCGGAAAAATCGAAGAAACGAAGGGTCAAATGCCACGTGATGGATAACCCAACGGAGAAGGTCCAAGCGTATGAAATTGATCAGCGAACCAGAATCATTCGATTCTACTTCCCACTCTTTATCCCTGGTTTCCTCACGCTGACCTTCCTTGTTTCTTTCGTTCCATTCATTTTCCTTCTGTATTGTACAACCTCGATAACTTCGATCCGGTCAATTCACCCCGAAACGTCACTCTTGGTACTTTATTTTCAGAGGCCGGTTCGATGACCGTGCTTTGCGGACGATCGACGATGAAAATACTTTATCGGAATTTATGTTCCGCACGAGAAAAATGACGGAACTTCGTGTTTTCAGGATGCGCGTATGAGCGCGCTTGTGTGTGTGTGTGTGCAACGGGAAAGTTTGAAAGACTTGGAAGTTTTGTGGAAAATTCCTTGGACGGGTGAAGGAATTTTTTAGAATTTTTCTAGAAAGGTGGCAAGGTTTGCATAATTGAAACTTCTCGAGGAACTTCCTTTTGAGATTTAACAGTTTATCGCTGGTGAAGGAACGTTTTGACTCATTTCTCCAGCGATATTTTCTCCGTTAGAAAATTGAAATTTTTTTATGGATATGAAAAATTAACATTTCGGTTTTAAACTATTTTTTTGATGATTTCTAAAGCCCGACGTGCCATCCAATTTACCAGTAAGTCTCGTCTTTGTTAATAGAAATGCCTGAGTAGCATTTTTCATCACAAATAATTCCCTTTCACTGATATTTCATTTTCTTATTTCGTAACAGTATAACAGATATCCAGTTGTTCCTTTCAATTATCTACCCAACATGATTTAATTTTCACAATTCTTAACACTTTACCGACCGGAAGCCTATTAATAGGCTTTTCGGACCCAAGGCCTTTGAACTTTTAACTTATTAATTGCTTGCCACTCCAATTAATAAATTAGCATTTATCATTGCGGTTACCTGTGTTAAGGAGTCAGTGACGAGAATTTGTAATTTTCGAATAGATATCTGTATCAAAGAAGTAATTGTGGCCAAGTGATCGGTCAGAAGGGGTAGAATGTTAAAAAAATACCGGTCGGTAAAATGTTAAGATCCAAAAATAATACACGTATTATTCAAGTCATCGAAAAACTTGATCATTGTGTAATGTCTCAATCAGAAATTCGGCAAAATTTGTTAAGTAAGGTGGAAGTGGAAATTCCAAGTCGGTAGGAAGAAACTTTGGACATTATTGGAATTGTTGTGGCATTCCTCGAGCATCAGGTGAATCGGGGTCCGTCGATAACAATTTTGCCGCGCGTAGAAGTCAATTTCACGTTCCAGAATCATGCCAAAGCGCCTGTCCAAAGTTGAGGCAAATGCTCGTCCGATTTCGGAAATGGGAGCACCAGATATACAATCAAGTGATAACAAGTTATAGAGAATAGTATAGTTAGTAAAGTCTTTGTCTATATATCTCTTTCTCTCACTTTCTCGCACACATTAACACGTTCACTGACAAAACGTCGAGAAAAGCTACCAAGTGGGAATAAAGAGATGCAAGAAAAGGGTAAACGATAGCTACAGAACAACATAGAAAAAAAAAGAGAGAAAAAGAGGACTTTGGCAAATAAAGGTGAAACGTAAAAATATTTAAGTGCGAGACTGCCGACGAGAGAGGAAGAAACGTCCTCGAGGAGAGACTCGGTGGTAGTAAATACTTATCAGTGCCGTACAGAATTCCAAGGTGGCGGGTTTCATTCACGGGTAGCTCATAAAATAAAATCGATCCTGGAAGAAACGTTGGAATACAGCACGGGGACGATGAAACTCCAACGAAAATATTCCGGTGTCGTTATTTTCAGCGAGCGGATGGGAAGAGCATAAAATTGCGACGGAACTCCCATGGAAGATTCTTCCCGCGCGACGAATGTGCTTCCAGTGCGTCGCAAAGTGCTATAATGACGGGAAAAAAAGAAGGAAACGACGGACAGAAGTTTCTATCGTCTGTCCAAAAGAAAGTTATGTTCAAAGGAGAAAGTATATGTTACAGAAGGCATCGTTATGCATCGAGCATCAGTTTGAGAGGTGTCCTTTTTAAAATATAGTTCCCTCCTGTTTCTTTCTCCCTTGCTCGTCCCTCTCAGAAAAAATAACGCAGGAAGCTTTGAAAGTTTCGCTAGGAAAGTTGGCAAAAGTGTGGCGTTGCCACTAAACGACTTTCGTCGTACAGCCAGCTTCGAATTTCATTTTGGAACGTTGAATCTTATTAAGAAGTAAAGTCGTTCCGAAAGTTCTCGAATATTGCGGACGGGGTTCCCTTATAAATCTTTAGCTCAACACGGTACTTCTCGTCGGCCAAGAGCCGGCTGGAAAAATCCAATTTGGAATAGAAGCGATTACAAGGCTTTTGTCACCGAGGAAAAGAAAATTTCCAAACTACCAGCTATTTATCTGTATTCCCTACTTACCGTACAAATACTTTACGACGCGATGTAAGTAAACGTTCCCGACTAAAACCGAACGTATAGACCACCCTCAAACGATTTATATCCCCTTTATTTTACCCTCTCTCGCCCCGACCTTCCAATCCTTCGGATACTTTGGTATTTTTCGTAACGCAGTCGGAAATTTCATTGGGTCGTAACAATCATCCTGGGACGAAAAACCGTATAGCGTCTAAGAGAGATTTTTATTAACAATCAATTTTCTCTTAACGGCCGGTAGTTAAATGTTGCCTCTCACAAACGCCCGATATCGACTCGATCTTAATGACTATCACGGACAACGGATGCATAAAAATTGCACGAGCACTTAACGAAGGTAATTTAACGCCGTCAAGCGAAAGGATCAGATTCAGCCTCGTTTTCTCCACCCCTCCTTTTCCCGGAGGAGTAATCGAATCAAAGCCCTCGATCCTTCGAAACCTAAAGTGTAAAGTAGAGAGAAGACGAAAGTATTGTGAGAAGGAGAGAAGAAAAAATAAGAAACACTACGAAATAATAAAACGTTCGAATGTAGGTTTACGTGTTCGCGTTTGATATCGTCTCTTTAATCCATCCTCGGTCCTCCTTGATCTCTTGGAATACGGTCCCCTTACTGAACGGCCATCTTTAATTACGACCACTTTAAGTCACCGCCAAGATACCACTACCATCCCTCGTATTTCCAACGCCAACTTCACAACACAGGATGAGAAAGGGCGTGCTTCTACCCCTAACGAGAAGATTAAAGGAATGACAGGATAATGCCTAATCAATCGTACTGTCGAGCGAATAAGACCTCTTTTCTAATAAAACCTAATCCCTCATCGATTATGAATGATGGTGTTCGTTTAAATGGAGATACTTAACGATAATGTAATAATTTCAATGAAAATATAATACCATCATGAAACGATGCCTTGAGATTGTTTCATAAAATATCGATGAATTTTGTGAGATAAGATAGAATTAAACGAAGATTGCACCTTATTCGGTGAAATTTTCATTGATTTATGAAAGCATGAATAGAGTCAGTATAATTCACGACGCTTTTGTCGGGTTAAAAGAGGTTTGTTTGGCGGATGTATAAATTATACGACACTTTCAATGAGATAGACTACACCAGCGTGAAGTGTGTGCGAATGGAAGGAAACTTTCCCATAAGACTACACGTGGCAGGGGAATAATTTTGGACAAGCGAGGGGAGAGTACGAGAGAGTGAATGACAAAGTTGTTTGAACCGTGAAGCGACGAAATACAGAGGGGTGTAGAATCGACATGGTTGTTTGCGGGAAATATTTTTATTGCTGTCGTTTAAACTATAGTTGAAATTTATTATACCACGGAAGTATGCGTAATGTAATCTTCGCGAAGGAAAAATTATATTTTTATATTTTCTTCGGCAATAGACTCATTTACGATATAGATTTTTTTCAAAATAAGACTATTTATAGAGAAATCTAACGGGAGTCAAGAGTCAATCGTGTTACATCATTCCGTCACGTTGTACCTTTTAGACAACTAATACGTTTTGCATTAAAAAAACGATTTAACAGGTTGAACGCCACCGGTATTTCGCTAGTATCGTGAGCTCTGGTGAAGTGAAATCTTTTCTATTAAAATAACATCTTTATAAAGCGAAAACATTAAAGATACATATAGATAAATATTTGGCAGACCTTCACTTCTTTAACACCAATATTTAAATATTTAGTATGCCGCGCAAATTCATAATTAGACTGCGGATGTTTATGCAAATTTCGAGTTTCACAAATGCAGGTGAGACAGGAAAACCTATCTGGGGAGTTATTGCACTCAATAAATATTACAATAAATACCATACTTTGGATATTTTAGATATATATTTATATTATGTTCTTTTTGTATATTTTAGCCGTATTTAATTTGTCATAAATGCATAAAAATCCGCAGTCTGTTCATAATTATTGTAATTTCAAAAGCGCAGTCACCAGTGACACCAATGGCTGTCGACGTGTTAAATAGAGATACTTCCAAGCTTTTGAAAGTCAATTTTTCAAAGCTTTGTTTATATTCTTGTGAAACGAGTCTGAGATAGTATTTGAGAGAGCAGTATACCGTCTAGAAGGAAGGAATTTGTCTCTAGGTGCGAGCTCCTCGAGTCTAACCATGGTAAAAAGGAACCACCGATTACGGCGAGCCATTATTTTTCGCGGCTCCCTGCCAACCCTTCTCGAGTTCTCCCCTGGCAGAAGGACCCTAAAAGTAAGAAAAAAAAGAGCTGCTCCTTCGTATTTTTAACCAACCCCTAACGAGCGGCCGGCTTACTTATTATTGGCTCTTGAGGCACCTCGTGCCTTTCAAAGAAGACCAGACATCGCCTCTATTTCATTCTCCATTTTCATCCTCGTTCTTTTTTCTTTTTCTTTTCTCTACTTCATCGCAAGCTTTGTTATCTTTATGCGCTTGATCTTTCTCTTCCTCCGGTCTCCCTTCAATGAAGAAAATTAAACTTACAATTTACTTGTAATACTCTTTCGCTTAACACTTTGAAGCATGGGAATTGAAAAACGAAAATGACCTATATTGCACAGGCATTTCTTTTTTAAGTGAATAAAGTCGACAAGTTAAAATTCACGCAACGAAGACGAGGAACACTTTTAATTCCGCTGTGACTCAAAGAATTAACTCGCTGACACGATCAGTCGTTTAAAAAGCATCTTTCATTAAAGAACCACTAACGAGAAAACCTTTAAATCAGAAGACCACTTGGAATTTCGCACGATATCGAATCTGTGAGACGACTACGTCACCTAAGTGATTTTAATATCTCGATATCCCTTTTTTTCGTCATTCCACACGTAAGATATCGTAAGTCATTAACCCCTTAGCCTACAACTACGTGTGAGACTCGTAGCGCGGAAAATGGAATAGGAAATTTTGAAATCTCCCAAAAACTATTAAATTGACGATATCAGCCGATTATGAGACGGTCTCAATATTTCTGTACTATTAATATTACATCTAGTTATACGAAATATCAGAAATCAGTGAAACCTTTTGATTTCAGGAATTAATTTTGACTCTTTCCTCGCATTATTAGAAAAGAAATCGTATGTTAAGGGGTTAATAAGTATAATTTTAAAATGTCGAATGTTCCTAAAATATTACTTGAAATACGTAACGATCTATAGAAAGGGTGAGCGGCGTTTATGGGGTTGGCCATAGCAGTAAAGCGTACGATTTGATGGTAGCCAATACATTTGAGCTTATCACCTTATCGCCAATGGGTATACCCAGCTAGTACCATCCCACGGCAGGGGGTATCCGCCATAAAATACAGAATGAACCCCCTGTCAGGCCGGGAGCCACCTACCACCCCCATGCAGACCCATCCCTGGACGTTTCCCGTTTCCCGTTTCCCGTTTCCCTCCGACTCGTCCCATTGCCGTCACACAAGCCGCCGCATCAATCGATCTCGATGATACGCCCACGTACATTTGTGCACAAATAGTTTTTCATGCATAAATTCATGGAGTTACGAGGCACCTCGAAGTACCTCCGCTTCTCTGGGAACTATTAAAGGCATTTTCCTGCGAACTTGCTGGAACGAAAGTGTTTGACATGTAGTTATACTAGAGGTATACTTTTTTATTAATTTGTTAACCTCTGCAAATGTATCGATAGAAAATTATATGCTGCGTGTATAGTGCGATGGACTTTCTTTAACACTAGATTTACGGAGTCAATTTGGCTCATTCAAAATTTGATTACTATATATATAATATATTGGATGACTAATTTTTTTAATAATAAATCTTTCACTTAAATTGATTTGGAACTATTTTCTTTGCAAAATACTTCAATTTTCTTGTATGAGTCAAATTGGCTCACTTCAGAAAAATAGGTATATCAACATCCGTAAATCTAGTGTTAAGTATTTAATAGAAAATTAATTGGCTAGGTAGATACAACATTGTATAGATATGGGAACATCTGTAGGATCCGGAAAAACACATTGCTATTGACAGGTTGAATGTCATGAGGCGGTATTGAATTCGATAAACTTTCGCGTGACATTTAAATTGTAATTGAAAAGCAAAATGAATTTGCTAATACTTCGAATATTTAAATAACGGTGTTAAATAGGTCAAGATCTATAAGTTGTGTAACTATTTGTATCTTCAAAGTTTCCTATTCTGTTGAGATACGTTTTCAGCAGAAAAAGTTTCGCGTTGGTAGAAACGGTGGAACTAGTGAAATACCGATGGTATTCAACTATTTTACAGAAAACGAACGATAAAAGAATTCTTTGATATCATGGTGCACGATAAATGTGCCGCATTAATTAACACGTGGAATGCCACCGTTTTTTCACAACTTTCATCATCTCTACTGAAGTGAAACTTTTTCTATTGAATTCACAACTTTATAACGCAGAAAAATTAAAGATACAGATAAATAGATATTCGATAGACCGTCATATTTTTCACAGGCAATATTTAAATATTCAGTATGTCCGAAAATTCATAAATATTTCTAGTTAAAAGTTACATAAAATTTCATGGAATTCAATAGCGCCGATCACCGGTGACCGCCATGACAATCAACGTGTTAATTAACGGTAATTTCGGATCTGAAAGTTGACTAAGTACGCCATAGTCAAAAGTAATGTCCAAGCGTGCCAATCAACAATAAGATATTGAAATCACCCGAAGTATCCTATTCCTATGAAACATTGTTTAAAAAGCCCGAAGTTCTATACGTATATACAGTCCGACAACTTTAAGATGGCTAAGTAAAAGAATGTTGGCCTGATTCATTAGGAGGATACCCATGTAGCACTTACCCAACCAAGAAATGTAACAATACGAGAATATTACGACCATTCGAAGTGATCACTTTAGGGCACCAGTTTTGGGAATTCCAAAAACAAAATGGCGGAAATAAACGGTTGAAAACGAAAGGCTCCGCCACTCGCTATGTTAAGGACTTTGGTTGGAGGTTTATGACACGGGTGTTTCAATCGGCTCTATTTTTTGAACACACTATATTTTGTTACCGAATCTTCTCTTTCAAGAAACGAGGCTGGAGAGATGATGCAGAACTAGAGTTCTGTGAACTCTGTTATCTCGCCAATTCTCAATAGTACGACCTGCCATAAACTATTCCAACCATAACAGATCTCCACCCCTCTTCCGAGTAAAAATTCTGTCACCATCGACAATCGTGGAAGAGGGGTGGTTAAACCAATTACCCCCACCTCGGAGGGGACGTATATAAATTCGTGCCTCGGGACCGAGAGGACTAGAGACTTTTTCATTTTTGAGACCTTTAGAAACATTGTACCTTGAGAGACCTTTAATTTTGAGAAACATAGACCAGACCCAACTTTCTTTTGACGACTTCTTTAAGTTATAGTGTAAAATAAAACTAAGCAGATATTCTAGTGGAAGTGGAAGTGAACCAGTCATTTTCATTAACCTTCCTACCACGCTATCCAAGTTAGTGTTGCCCAACTATACCTAAGATTCCACATAAGCTATGAAGCAAAAACCTTTTTTTTCTGTATTATACAATACGCAATACACTTTAACACTTTCACAACCGGTGACACCACGTGGTGCCATGGCAGGCAAGACGTTGTTTGCCGGTGACACTACTGCGGTGTCATTGGTAGGCAATTCGTTATTTGCCGGTTACACTCACGTGGTGCCATTGATAGGTAAGTCGTTATTTGCCGGTGACTCCCACGTGGTACCGTTGGCAAGCCAATTGCAAAACTTTTTAGAACGTCAGATGCTAAAATGATACAAAATTTTATTGCGTAAAAGCTTTTGACTACTAAAGAGTCTATCTCGAAACGCTTTGGAGGGACTGAATACTATCGCTAGGGACTGAATACTTTTTCGCGAAATACATTTCAATTTTTTCTTATTGATAGACAACAAGTTATGTTGTACACAAAGGAATAAATATTGTTGTATAATAATGTTGAATTATTTCATGAATTTACGTAAAGTTTTTTTCAAGCGAAGAAATGTTTACAAATAGTGCGGACGGCAAAGTGTTTCTTCAAAAATATCGCCGGCCCCTGGCGACGTTTCACTGCCGAAACACGCGGTTGTGAAAGTTTTAAGATGAAAAGATGTCCAGGAATAGCATTTACCATCTATCGTCCGTTATTTTGGCGCACTGTGCCGACAGAGGCTCGTACCGAAATTTCATGGACGGCCAGAGGAACGGGGGTGGTATATACGGTCGCATAGATAGACGGGTGTGACGAGGCATTTAACACGCACTCTGGCAGATGGCCGGGCGTGGAGGGTGGCACCCCGTCGCTATTCGCAATCGGCCGCAAATATAAATATTTAACGCGGTTATACGGGCGCGAATAAAATTCGCTTAATTTATTACTCGACGGCTGGCAAATTGTAAAACGTTGATTGCTCCGCTCTCCCTTTCGCGGCTCTTCTTTTTTTTTCGTGCGGCTCGTTCGTAATCTCGAGGGGCGAGTTTCGTCGAGTACCCGCTCAAAGCGGGTAAAAGAGGTGCCTTTAACCAGAAGAATGAAGAATTGCATTAGTCTGGATTAAATCAAGAAAAAAGGGGGAGGGAATTCGAGGGTATGGAAGGGGATGAAGAAGAGGAGCAGAATGGCGGCGATGGTGGTGGTTATCGTGGCGTAAAAAATTTCTCCATAGTGTACGGACGTTCCTCTTTTTTTTCTCTCTTTAAAACGATAAAGGGACGTGCCGGGCCGAATACTCATAACGAAAAGAAAATCTCGAAAGCTCCGACCACGAGAACACGTTGATTATACGGGATAGGGGAATAGTCGGCCATTAAAGCTGTTTCAAAAGTGCGCCTTTGAATAGGAATATCATTTCTGCGATCGCGTATGCCGTTTCATTATTTGCATACACGAGTGTATGGCCACGTATTCAACGGAGAAAAGTTAAATTTTGGTACAAATACCAATTTTACCGCATACATCTGCAATTCAAATATTTTAGCTAGTATATCGACATCGATCTGAAACAGAGAGGCGGCGTGTGGCTTCATCTCGTATTGTTTTGCACGCGAATGGGATTTTTTTATCAGAGAAATTCAATATACCGGTGCTCTTGGTAATCTATGATCAAAAAATATGTCATGTCGTGCGTAACGCTTCGAAATAACTTTTCATTATACGCGTTAACGAAAATGTACGAATAACGGGCGCATAACGAAACGGGTAGCTATTAGAGCTGATGAAACGCAGCGAGAAAAACAGCCTTTTCAATTCCCGTTCGTCGACGGTGCCGAAAACATCGACGATCGACAAAACCTCTGGATTCTGTGACAAACGTCGAGAGCGCGTAAGTTTTTGTCAAACCCATGAAGTATCGAGTCATCCTCGAGGCGTGAATAATTTGGCTGCAAGGTGAATAGAATCTTCCACGGGAAATTTCAAGTTAAATTGAAGTAGCACAGCAGTTTTTACCATCTGTGTTATAGAGAAATCTTTTTCGGAACATCTCAAAGCCCATAAGTTGTAATTATAACTGGCACAATTTTCTCTAATTCGGACCGAATCGTAACCCTTTGAGGACGACGAGCGAATATATTCGCCCCGAGAAAAAAATTGGTTATAGTTTGTCGGTGCATATATAAACGGTTAGAGTTGAAAAATTAAAATATAATCGTTGAAATATTATTTTACAAAGAGTAAATTTCAACTTGTATACATTAACAGACTGTCTTTCCGATGAAAAAGTGTTTTTTCATCGCTAAATAATTGATTGTTTCTCGATATTCAAAAATGCCACCGTCCGCAAAGGGTTAAATTCGATCATACTCTTCAATTAAGCACAAATTAACTTAGGGGATTCATTAAGTTTTATTAAAGCACCCAATTATAAGGTTAAAAAGATGGGCAAAACAAATACACGAAGAAGTTACAGTTCATCGATTAGACCGCCTCCATATTACATTTACTCAATTCGCCGAAACCTCGAAAGCTTTTACGACCACTGAAATGCGTAACGCGAGCTTGTTTACCTCACTTTCTTGGCTCGCCCTTAAACTTCCGATTTCCCTCGAATTCGAGAGCATCGGGAAACAGGGAAGCGAGCCCATTGTCCGTGAAATTCGAGCCTGATATCTAAGAAGGGCACGAGAGGTCTCTTTGACGCGATGTGGGGACCAAAGAAGAAAGGGATAAAAAAAGAAGAAATACGAAGGGTCGGAGGCCTCAAAGTCGCACTGTTGCCGATTGACAGGGCGTCGAGTGGCTCCAATGTTTACACGTCCCTGGGGGCAGCCAAGGTATCATTGCCTGAAAGCCACCCTCGTAGTCATCTAGCCGCAGCCCTCACACCATCCTCGTTTTCCTGCATATTGGAAAAATAACGCATGATCTTTCTCCCTATCCTCGACATCCAGTTTCGCAACAGGCCTCCGAGATATTGTTTTAAAGCGGAAATCTGTCCCTTGAGAGCCGTAAATTGAGAGGAGTTCGCGCGAGATGACTTGCTCTTGGACCGTTTGCCTTTCCAACGTTGACGGAGCAAAGTGAAAAACAAGAATCGTGGAAGTGACTTTATGATGAGCGATACCCTCAATTTCTGTGGTTTGTCGAAATGATTCGTTTACCGCTCGTTGTGTCAAAATGATCATCGATCGTGATCTGATTCATCTTCTTCCTCTTAGTTTTTATGGACATTTCACCTAGAGCCTGTGATTTTAGGTGAATTCTCTGAATGATCGTGATCATGATAAGTAAACTGATAATTTGGGAAACCACTATTAGGTCGACTCATAAGTAACTTCCGTTTTTTTATGAGACATTTATTTTGCTTTCATTAACACTAGATTTACGGATGTTGATATACCTATTTTTCTGAAGTTACCCAATGTGAATCATACAAGAAAATTGAAATTTTTTGCAAAGAAAATAGTTCCAAGTTAATTGAAATAAAAGATTTGTTAGTAAAAAATTAACCAACCAATATATTATAGTAATAAAATTTTGAATGAGCCGAATTGGCTCCGTAAATCTAGTGTTAAATAACAAAATTATATTAATTTAATTATGTATCCTCCGTTATTACGTGTAACCTTCTCCCATTTTCCTGGCAGTTTATTAATCCCTTCGTTGTAAAATGTGGTTGGTTTGGACTGGAAGAAACTTGGAAAAGACGACAATGCGCAACCACATACGGCAAGGGTGACTTAAGAAAAAATTCTTCAGCTTGGATGATCTGTTTTACCACACCCACCTTACTCCCCGGACCTTTCCCCAACAGATTACCACCTTTTCTGTTCGTTACAAAACTTTTTGAATGGAAAAACATTCAATTCCGAAGGACAAGTCAGACAAGCCGTTGAAACTTCTTCCAGTCCAAACCAACCACATTTTACAAAGAAGGGATTAATAAACTGTCAGGAATATGGGAGAAGGTTATACATAATAATGGAAAATATATAATAAATTAATATAATTTTGTTATTTATTGAGAGCAAAATAAATGTCTCATAAAAAAACGGAAGTTATTTATGATTCGACCTAATAGTAGTGATCAAGTTTTGAACTCGAATCTACTACGTGAATCCAATTATTGATCTAATCTTCATTTGTTGATCTATCATCGTTACAAGTCATTCTTACATTAATTTCTATAATAAGTATTTTCCTACCATGTTGAAAGTACGAATTTCTAGTTTCAACGCATGAGATAACGAGATAAGCAAGAGTCACGACTCGTCGGAGGTTCCAACGCTGCATTCTAATGCGTCTAGATGAAACTAATTATCAGAACGTCCCAAATGTATCGTAACTCGCTCACGACTGTCCCTTTTCCGTTACGTGCAACTCCAGGATCCAGCTTTTGTCGAAATGACCGGTATCAAGTTGCATCTTGGACGACGGACTCGCAGAAACAAGGTTGCAGTCGCATGAAACTCACGTGGGAATCCGCGAAACCTTCGTCCTCGCATTTACGTTAGCCTCGACACAGCACGTACGTCAAACGTCTCTCGTATTCCTGAAAACCTGAGGGAAATCTTCCGCGTCGCAGGACACCGGAGCCCCATTTATCCTTCCGCGTGCTCGTTGCTTCTGACTGCCGATTATTCTCAGGTAAATCGACGCTTCCACGT
This sequence comes from Cerceris rybyensis, assembly GCA_910591515.1. Classification (NCBI taxonomy): domain Eukaryota; kingdom Metazoa; phylum Arthropoda; class Insecta; order Hymenoptera; family Crabronidae; genus Cerceris; species Cerceris rybyensis. The sequence goes on from OU342790.1 coordinate 18,634,269, forward strand.
CGTTATTATCATTTGACAAATTTTAATTTTCATATTTCTTTGCTTATACATCTTCTATAACAGTGGAAGCTTGAGGTCGATGTTACTAATTTAATTACAGGCTTGACTTCTAATCTAACTGATAGATTAAGGAGCAGAATTTATACATGTGTCTGTACACTTCGTTTTGTTTTGCATGATGCAGTTTATTATTTTTTGGGAAACTAGAATTATAATATGGATTGTACTTGTTTTCTTATTATTTATTTCGTCAAAACTGTTCCTATTGCTGTATATGCCTGTGTTTGAAATTAGTTGTCACCAGAATTGTGAAAATTATATTTCTCTTTTATTGAAGGAAGCTCAGCAACGATATTTTGGTACACGCTTTTTTGTTTATCAGAGCGCATCAAAATGGAGAATTTTTTTCGACATTGCAATAAATGTTTGCGAAGGAATCGACAATGTTAATTTCGTGATATCAGGCATGTACTTTTCGCGAAACAACGTTGAAAGATCGTTAAATAAAAATTTCTACAATGGCTAACCCAGTTGTTTTTGTCGCTTCGAAATTTCCAAGTGAATTTTATCGACGAGATCTCTCAATTTTAATTCAAACTTATTTTCATTTACCCAGCATGAACTGCATCGTTTCAGTCGCTTTTCTATGAACTAATTTCACCAAAAAAATTACATACAAATTTTGCAACGGAAAGAAATGAGAAAAATATCGAAAATTTCGTACAATCTCATGTTTAATCATACACCCAGACGAAAAAAGATCAAATTTCAAAAAAAGATTCTTTGCAAGTTCATCCGTGTTTCTTTTCTCACGAAGAAAGACATCCGGATGAGAGAAAGAGCCGATATTCGAGTCTACCTTGAGACGACTTGCTCCTTTATATCGCCGTAATAGAGAATCAAGGACCTCGTCGATTATCCATTATTCTCCGAGGAGTCCGACCTTTGTCTCCACGGAATAAAGTGACTTTAAAAAACTTCCGCTTCTCGTTCGCAACTTCGTAATGTGTTTCCAGAAGGAAAAAGCGGGCAACCTTTCACTTTCCATTTCCATTCCAATCTCAACGATAATTATACCTACAATCAAATCCTCTTATTAATTCCAATAATTTCCTTTCCTCTTTCAACTTCAAGTCACACATTTCACAAGTAAGATTGTCAAATTAAAGAAATCTTGCATCAGAATATTGCACCTCGTAAAAAAAGAGGAAAGAAAAAACGCCAAGAACCGTGTCATTCGCAATAAGTAGACATTTCGTCGTGATTTTTTGCGAGTTTCGGCAGAAAGTTCTTAGTCAACGTTGTAAAAGACTCTCGTCCATTTATTATTATTGCACGTAGAGGGTACGAAAGAGAGACGAAAAGAAACGGCAACGGTATGAGGATGAAAATGATGCAAGGAAAAAGAAGAAGAAGATGAAGGCGGGGAAATATTCCTCGAGGTTTATAACGAAGCTTTGTTGCGAGCTTCTTTAATGGCTCGCCTGCCCAGTGAAAAGTCACGCTGGAGCTCGTGACTTCACGTCCTTCCGCCTTTTCCTTCCTTTATCACTTCCCTCTTCTTCGGTTTCCCGTCGTTTCCATTCTCTCGTCGCGCTCCTGGTCCACGTCGCGAGACTTGGCATTATTTTCCATTTTCTTTTATCCCTCCACCACGTCTCCCCTCCTCATCCCTTCGATTCCCACTCGTTCCCCAGGGTGAAGGACGATAGACCGAGATACACCATCCTTTTCTCCTACATTGCTGATGAGAGAGTAAAAGAGAGAGAAAGCTATAGATTTTTCCTCTCGTTCTCCACTGTCTGCTGAAGAAAAATAAGGGCAACGGGGTGCCGGAGGGTCTCGAATCGAATTCACGACATTGACGAACCGTAAGCACGGTTCTCCTTTCCCAACGAGGATCGAAGGTCGTCCGAGAAGAAGATAGGCTCGAGATAATTGAAATTCAGAAGTCTGCCATCGATAGCAGGAGACTTCTACACCAAAGGTGATATTTTTTCATACGGGGCAAAGGTCTGAGGTTGGTAGATAAATTCGAAATCAAGGAAATCCAGCTGTTGCACTGCTACGAGCACTTAAACGGCCCCCTGAATACCCATTTGTTTAAATCTTTCTTTCTCAGCTCCCTCTCCGTGTTGGAAAACCGACACGTTGGCAACTGTGGATCGTAAATTTCGGCCAAAATCAAATTCCTAGTGCGACGATGGGTATCGAAACGAAATGGCCTCTAAAAAAAGTTTTAGGAGGAAACCGGGCCCCGAACGGTGCGGTTCGAACGAGTCTGATCACGTAGACTCATCTCGCTCGTAAAACAAACCCCGTACCATCTTGCTTGCTGGTGTTGCTTCTCCCTTTTTCACTCTTACTCTCTCTTCGTCTCTTTACTTCTTTCTACACCTATTCCGACAAACGTATAGCCGTGTACTCGTACTCTCTTGTACGTAACGACGCACGTAGATAGGAGATACTAGCGTACCAGCCGTAACAACGAGAGAAAATAAGTGGCGATAGTATCTCCGGCTTAGTTCTGATACGCAGTGGAATTCTTTAAAATATAGACATCATCGTGACGGTAGAATCGAGAATGGGTGTATGTATTATCGAAGGCTGATCGAGCTGCAAAGAGCGCCGTAAAAATTCTGAAATTGCCGAAGGACCTGTAAAACGGGAGTCTTACAATCGCCTTTATCCGTTCCTCGTAGAAACGAGAGACTTCTTTCAATGAACGGTGCACCATCTTTTTCGTGTAGACGTTTTTCTTTTTACTCGCCGACTTTTCTTTTGTATTTATTGTTACGAATTATTGTAAGCAAATTGTCTCCCCTATATATGGATTCAATTTGTTTATCAATGACATCTCAGATACTCTTTTTAATAGTAAATTCCTGTTATATGCAGATGATCTGAAAATTGATCGCAAGGTTGACGTCCTAGCTGATGCGATACTAGTTCAGCAAGATCTAAAGAGACTAGAGAGGTGGTCGGTGTCAAATAGACTATTTTTTAATCTATCTAAATGTCAGGTGGTAAGGTTCGGACACAGAAAGAAGCCTATTCTACATGATTACACATTACATGGTGAAATCCTAACTACCAAAGAAAACATAAGGGACCTTGGGGTACGTGTGGCTTCAAATCTATCGTTCAACGAACACTGTCGCTTTATAACTAGTAAAGCATTTAAATCTCTGGGACTCATACATCGAGTATCAAAGTTATTCGTGAACGTAAACACGCTTAAATTATTATATTATCAATTGGTGCGCCCTCATTTGGAATATGCTTCGGTTGTCTGGTCCCCCTACTATAAAAATTACTGTGATGAAATCGAGCGCGTGCAACATAGATTTCTTGCCATTATATCATATCGCATGGGCAGGGTCGTGCATAGGACAACTTATAATTATAGTCTTACAGCATCACACCTGAATCTGATGTCTCTACAAAAAAGGCGAATAATGTCGGATGTGCTATTTGTATTTAAGGTCCTACGTAATTTTATTTCATGTTCGGATATTCTAAAGCTCATAAAAATTAATGTACCACTGAGATCAGCTCGCCGTCACGCGGATTTATTATACCAAGAAAAGCATTCCACGAACTACGGGATGTTTAGTTGTGTAAATCGGATGGTTATTAATTTTAACATGTTGAGAGATGAGGTTGACATCTTTAATAACTCTATACCCGAATTTAAAAATTCCTTTTTAATTTTTATGTCTATTATGCATTATATTCTTAAATTTTATAGAATCACATGTTCATGTATGAATAACTTGTTCGTTCTGTACCATTGTATATAGAATGTATCATAAGAAAGTTCTAAAGGGCCTGTCCCGTTAATAAGGTAATAATAATAATAATAATAATAATAATAATAATAATTACTAGAGCGATAGCAACGTGTTGCAAATACTGATAATAATATGTAAAAAAGAGTTGTGTGCAAGCTGTGATATTGGACCTGTTAAAATGGAATCGTTATTTTATAATCTTTAAGTTATTTTATGACGAAACAACATTCTATATGTGTTTACGACGAAAGAAAAGCTGTCTGAGATAAAAGTAGAAATTGTAATTGTAAGGGGAATAAACAGGGAGATTTGTAACACGGTATAATTACCGGTGTACCTATGGTGGTGGAAGTTATTAAATGAAAATTGTACACGGTAAGCATTTAATAGCACAATAGGAGACTTTGTTCAGCGAGGAATATTATTTTGAGAAAACGTAGTAAGTATCGGAGCACAAAGAAACAATATTTTCCAACGTTCTATGCGTGCCAGTGACTTTATTACCGAGCTAGCGCGCAACAAAGTGCAGTCGTTCATTTCTGTTCATAATGTGTCTAATGCGGCTATGGTCCGAGCTGTTTCTGGTGGAAGGCTTTTGTTCGCCATTCACGTATGGTTCTGTGCCGCAGGCCGTACATTATGACACCAGACTCTGCCAGACTTGCAATAAGCGCGGACGAAACTCGAATACGGGCGTACAATGAAGATATTTTCTAATCCGGAATAATCATAGCCGGTGAAATTTGTTAGGCAGAATAACGTGTCTTCCATAAACGCTGGGTATGGAACATTTGTAAAATGGAATCGTCGGATAAAGCGTCTTCCAAGGGACGTAAAATGCAGCGCGCTCTTTTCGTAATCTTTTCGGAATACGCGGAAACCTTTCTGAGACTTTATTCGATATTATCGCGTGAAATACGCTCGGTGGAAGTGTTATTATTATCGGCCGAAGAAGGTAGAATCCTTGGAACGAGTTGCGTTAATGCATTCGCAAATACGTATATACGAAGAAGTGGGAATAAAACAAGATTATTGCACCGGAAGGTATAAAATCCCTTATGCATACGCGATACACCCCAACGAGATGCAACGTTTTGTATATACGTTGCATCCGAAACTTTTATAAAGAATATTCCAAGCCACGAGAAACCGAAACTTTAATAAAATAGGAACACGAGAGTATCCACGAAAGTTGGACGTCGAGCGAAATTACCACGAATAACATCTCTTACGTCGAGTAGAAGAAAAAAAAATTAGAATAGACCACCCTGCAATTCTTCGAATCAATATTTATATTATTCCTCATGCATTTAAATTCTTTCAACGATCGAAAAAAAAAGATTATAAACGAGTACACAATAATCAAGCGCGATCCTAGAAATCCATAAAAATGCAGGGAATTATCCTCACCTTAAAAACACAATCAAGGAAAGATTAGAAGAGCTCGGTATAGAAGAAAAATGACCAAAGTCCGTAGTCACGTGACACAAGGCGGGAACAAGTCATCCGGTATCCAGAGGGAGGACAGGAACGAAATATGGGTCTCGCGGCCATGGGGGTAGAAAGATGGTAGCAAGAGGCGCTGGAACGAGAAACAGCGGTGGCAGGGTACAAGGGCGGTGCATAAATCCCACCCCCTCACGACAAGAGTGGAACTCCGGTAAGACACCCCAGGAACGGCATTAAAGGGAGTAGCGTAAGCCGCGAGGCCCGGCAGATACTTTGGTATTTAAATGTTAGGAAGGCCCTCCTCGTTCCTGCCACGGTAAATGAAGTCGAGAGAGAGAAAGAGAAAGAGAGAATCCGACTGAAGAGGTAATAGAAGTGAGAAGGAAGGACAAAGGGGTAGGTAGGTAGGTAGGTAGGTGTACGGCTGGCCGATGGAAGAGAGGGTTGAATTCGAGGAAGAGGAGAACCTCTCGGTGCCGGCAGTGGTGATTTAGGCGAAACAACGGAACTCGTGGAGACAATGGCTGGAAGAGACGAGGGAGACCTTCCACCCAGTTCCCGTTCTTCCTACCCCTTTCCTTTCCTCTTTGCCTCCCTTCTCTCCTCGCCTACTCGCCCACTCGCCCAACTCCTGTCACTGTATGAGAGTACCCAGCCGCTTAACTCCAAGACGAATGGCGCCAGAAACGCTTCTACACACCACACACGGCGAGCCCTTTATCCGTGCCTTATTTGCAAACCGATTTCACGTGCAACGTTGCAGAGGGTAGAAGTTATATCGCGAATATACATCAACGGTGTGACTCTAACGTTGAAAACCGTCTGAAGGAGTGATACATCGTTCGAGGTACTTTTTCGAGGGTTGGACAATAACATGTCGATATTTCTATGATCGATACTCCGTTCGATGGAAAAATTAATGAAAAGAAACCCGTTGATTGAATGTACATCCTATGGTGAAATTTGTACAAAAAAGTTTTTTTTTCCCAATTAACGAGACGCAATGAAAATTCGTTGGTGAGGATTCACAGTCTGGTCTTCTGCCTCGTACAAGAGAGAAATAGAGGCTCGAACGATGATGTAGAAAAACGGCCAGAAACACGTCGATGCATCGCAATGTATACACAAACAATAAACGTTGAAGCATAAAATGCAACGTGTCAAATTGTTGGCGTATACCTGGGATGTACGGAAGTACGGTGAATTGAGTTCTCGGCGCGGCCACGAGATATTCGCAATACCCGCAGATTGAAAGCAAACAGGTATCAGCGACTGCCACGATATAACGTGCATACGTGTTTATGAAGCCCCTTGTTGCATATGCAAACGCCAACGTTTTTGTCGGGCACGTTGCATTTTAAGCTATCGTTGACCGATTCGATTTTTTTTTTACTCTCTTTTGTGCCGAATGCTCAATTTGAACAGTTAGGAATAGCTGGTATCGTGGTCTTGAATAAACGCGAGAATACTCGCCTATCGATTGCAGAGGGAGGCGAGGTAATAATCGTACGTAAACAATAGTTCGATTCGACGATAATAGACGATGAAATGGTCATAGGGTGAATCGTCGTTCTATTCGCTCATACGTTAATCCCTCGTTTCGATCGTCGTCGTTTGGAACTTCCCAAAATGACTGAAAACGTTGCCGGTGATATTCTCTTTAAGGGTAGTTTTAATTTGGTTTGTTTATTTTCATAACTGTTTGCTTCTCGCAATAAAACACAGAATGAAACGAGGCCTCTAACGAACGGCAGAATTTTTTTCGACGATTAAACTGCGACACGCGAGCTTCAATTTTTCGGTGGGCAAATAATTAAACGCACGCTAGATTAAAATTAACTTTTTACATGGAGCACAAAACTGTAATGGTTTATATACGGGATAAACAGTAATGGAATATTCTCGAGTAACAAGAAACTCTTACACTTCGCTAACTTCTTACACTCTGCAATCATGGCCGCATTAAAGTGCAATTTACCTCCCAAACTAATTACTCCACCGGCGTATCGATCCTCCAGTGTCGAAAAAAAATACATGAAAGAATGACGACAATTGGAATTATCCCGCAATTTCATCAAAAAATTCGATGAAAGCAACATCGAAAAATACATCCAACAAGAACGAATCAATTGTAAAAAGTGATGGCCTATTGTGTAGCATTAAGTGACGTTATGAAAACATTTACCTGAAACTAAAATTCCCTCTCACCCCAATCTGATAACATACGCGAGCCCCTATTCAAATAGTTTCATCTTATTACCCCAACATTTTTCACCCCGTTACCCTCTAATAGTATTTCCACTTTGAATGCTTCAAAAAATTGCCCGAAAAGCTTTTCTTAAATTCCAGATAAATCGATCCAACAAAATGGTAGCTCACCAACCAGCATTAAACGTTAGACAGCCAAAAAATTTCCATCAAATTAAAATTCACTCTCACGCAAGAGCACGATAACATACGTCAAGCCGTTATCCAAATAGTTTCATCTTATTACACAGACATTTTTCGGCCCGTTTCCCTCTAATAGGAGTTCCGCTTGTCTTCCAGAAATTCGCTCGATACACTCTCCTCTTCCCTAGTCTAGTCCCTTCGTCCCTAGTCTACCCTTCGCCATAACGGAAGGGTCATCGAGAGGAGACGGGAAGAGCAGAAGAGTGGAAGTATGTGTAGGAGACAGACGTTACACGGACAATGATAGTGACACGAGTGCGGGTGTAACTGCGTGTGAATGTGCATCAGTTGGATGCACATGCAAGTGCATATGCACGTGACTGGAGACTTACGTGAGCACAGGTACAGAGGAGTATATTCGAACGACGAAGCCCGAGGCGTGCTTAATTTATCGGCGCGATGTCGTCTCAGCTTTTTGTACCGGTCGGTCGCGTACATACCTCGCGTTGCAATTTTTAGAGAGTCTTCTGGATTCTGGCGCGAAAGAATCAACGGGGAATAATTTGCCGTCGCTTCAACCGGGATTTCCGCATCCCTTTCCAATTACCATAATTCCGAGCGAATTACAATTCCAATCGTAATTTCACAGCGAAGGGACGAGGATCGTGCATTGTAATTGTATCACGAATCGTAACGGGGAATGTATACGTATGGGAATGTATACGTTGATACGCTGGACACGAATTGGAAATTCAATCAAAAGGAAAAAATAAGGACGCGGATTTACCAGGGAATAGATGAGTATTTTTTTTTTAAAGGGTTGGAACAGGATAGAGGAGAATTTATAAACTTTGCAGATAGTGCAAGGCGAACAATGTGGCACTGGTGTTAAGGAGAATAAGTGTAACGGTCTTTATTAAATTCTTCGCTCTCGTGCGCTCTACGAATTAAGGTCAGCGGATTTGCGGCCAAATTTCAACGTCAGCTAGACGCGATTTTCGGGGGATGGGGTTTTCGCATAAGCGTTGCAACTTTCACGATTGAAGGGATGCGTTGGAAACTGCATACTGTTGGTTGTATTTGCGGTATTCGCGAACTATGTCGGCGGGTAGGGCTTTGATTCTTCGAAAGATCGGGATGATGTACGTTTGTGGAGGCGTTTACCGTTTTCGCAATATATAGTCGGGTGCTTCGTTCGGTCAATACACGGCTGGACGCTCGTGAAACGAGTTTGCAGAATGATTACGAGGGCAAAATTTTGCGTGAGGCACGAGAAACATCGGGCGAGCGATTATTATCCGAGGCTGACAAACGAAACCAATTAACATAAAACTTGTGCTGAACAGTTAGGAGGACTACGGATGTACTTTAAAATTATCGGAGATTTTTTTTTATACTCTACTATTAGATGCTATTAATGTCGTTCCACAACAAGCATGATAATTGGGAGACGAAAATAAAACTACCGTTATGTTCCTTTTAAGTTCTCTTCCTGATTTCTAAAGTGTAATTTCCAAACTTTTACATTTTATATTTAGCACATACCTAAGGTTTGCTTAATTGAATTTAATATTCGAATATTTATATAAAGATTACTTTAATTTCACAAAAGTAACCCCTTACCGTACAATAACAAGTGACACTCGTGACGCAGTAAATTAGATAGGAAATTGTCAAGTTTTTCAAATTCTGCCAAATTGAAAATATCGGTGACAGTCAGCACGACAAGATTATTTCTATAACCTTAATATTACATTAAATTAGACGATATATCAAGAATTACAATCTTTATTTTACTAATTGTAAGTTAATTCTCAATTATTGCGGATGTAGTAAAAAAAGAAATAGTACGGCAAGGGTTTAATACCAACTCCAATGTTTAGGTCTAACAATGATATGTTGCATAGTGTACATACTTTGATTATCTGAGAACGTACAGTTGACAAAAAAGTCTCACTTATGATGCTGTTTGTCACTAATCAGAGAGGATTCACCAAAACAACATCGATGGGCGCAAGAAAAAGAATGAGGCTAAATTGAAAACTCTTGTGGGACTCAGACTGCAGAGAAAAACCAAAGCGCGAACTCAAATAAAACACAAAAATATATGTCATGTAAAAATAGTAGAAATATAGAACAGGAACTGTGCACTGTCCAGCACATGTCGCTACAGGATTCTCATTCTTACACTTTATTTTTCGGTTAGCTCGCAAAGTTGACCTCGTCATATCAAGCACCATGAATGCATACGATCCAAAAACTGAAAAATAACTAGAGAGCAGTGATGTCGCTCACTCTCTTGCCATCTCATTTTTGAAATCCTCAAACCCAGTGTCCTAAAGTCAGCACTCTACAAGCATGTTTACTTTAGGAGACTAACAAAAAATTTGAAAATTCCAAAAACAAAATGGGAGGTATAGTTGGTTAAAAATGAGAGTTTCCACCTCTCCCTAGCCATTTTCAGTTGTTGTACTGTAAATACATGCGAACATATGTATCAAGTACCATACGGTAGCGCTATAAGCTACTAAATACCACCACTACACTCTTATCGATGAACCGTGGATAACCCATGTGCCATGTGTTCCTGAAATTTCAAACACTGGCGACAAGCCATGAAACAGTTACGGGACACGTTAGCAACATCTATTGTTTCGGTTGTCGTGACAAGGGCAAGACGTTCACACACAATGGAATATAACTTCCCCTTACGACTGACTACGTACATCCCGATACTACTGCTGAAAGTGGAATTCTTCCATGCTCCACGCGATTTTCTGTCTTCGGTTTATTTCTATCGTTTTTCTCACTCACCCATTTTTGTTACATCAGTACGATAGACGCAATTGAATTTTCTTTGACAAAACGTAGTCGTGAAGTCGAGTGATCGACTTTTCATTTAGAATAACGACATCGACGGGAAGACAGCGGAAGATTTATTGCCGAAATGATTTTATCTTTCCTTCGTAATAGGAGTATGTAGAAAAGTTGAAGTGTCTGATGCAGATGTGTAAATATCTAGTAAAAGCTATTTCTATTGGGCTACGGACTTGTATGTGAACTTTGTGCAAATTATTGCGTGAAATTCAGACGCATATGTGGATTTAACGAATTTTCAAATTTACACGTGCTACAGTGAAAACTATACCACCATAAACACAGTAAAATAAATACGCATGAATTTCTCAGCACTAACAGCTATCAATTCACGCGAAGTGATCAAATTTTTGTCCTCAATGGCTGCAAATCTAAGCCCTTCTAATTAAAACTGTTGGATTTATATTAACAATATAGCATTACATATATTGAATAAGTACAAAAACGACTCTCCGTTCTAGGAATTCGTAGACTAAACAGAAGACTCTCTGCAGTGCAGGGGAGAGTCAGATAAACAGTTTATGTTACTAACAATAAGTGGGCCCAAGCTCTACTTTTTGATCGTGCCCAGTCAGTCGGTTCTAGACCAGAAACATATAAAGACACATTTTATCTAGCCTTCGAATAAAGTAATTTTTAATTATAAAAGTATACGGTATTATTTTAATACCCATTTCCAATAAAAACTTTTAGCTTAATATCTTCAATTCTCATAGGGTTAATACATGACTCTAATTCCGGAATTTCGTTTATTTTCTTTCAATAGAACATGGAATACTGTGTAAAACAATGATTCAATTAATTTTATGTTACATTTAAAATTCATATAGCAAACAAGGGTCCTATCACAACCCCCACAGTTCAGTTTCCACCACACTATTCTGTTCCGAACGAGAGACAACCAATGGCAAAAATACCAGCCGTCACCCTCGTAAATTATAAAGGATAGAAATTAGTCGAAGCGTTATCCAAAAAAAAGGAATTCACAGCAGAGACGATGATATTTCGTTGAGAGATGACAGGAAAGCGATGAGTTTATGAGGGGTAGGAAAATAAATCAGTCGTTTTAGAATCCCAGTGTCGCATGCGCTAATGTGAATTTGTGGGATTACGAGCATGAAACATAGCAACGCCATGCCTGATTCCGGCAGGTTCGTGTGCACAACCCACGAACCTGCCGGTAGGGACATACGAGTTTAACGAGAATCGCATCGGGTGCATCGGACACGGCAGGGTGCCGTAAACACATTGCCCATATCGATCGAATTCCCTCCGCTGAGACCAAAGAGTAGTGTGAGAAATTACAGGTGATTGCATTCCTACTCTCAATAATGCAGTCGATACGTCGATGGAAAAAGCACCGATGTCCATACCGAAATAAGGGATAAAACCCCTTTAACAACGATGCTACGCATATGTTCTAAGGAACTATATGAAATTATTCTACATGAATCATGATCTTCATCTCGAGTATACCAAGTAAGGCACTTGAATCAGAGAGAAAAACGTTCGCAATGTTGGCAGGCAAACAGTGCGGAATAATTGGCATGGAAATGTGGAGAGGAATACACGTGTACTCGATGCAAATGGATTTCGTGGGGTAAATTAAGAAGAACCGAGCGAGAGATTTCAAAAACTTTGAGAGAGTGAATAATGCTCCGGCAACAAGCGGAACGTAATTGCTTATTGTCGACAACCGTGCGGCAACGGTAACGCTCGGCCTCGAGAGTTCCAGGATTTCCGTGAAAATACTAAATGAAGTCTCTTAGAACGAGTCCTCCATCCCCGGTAGAAACGTTGTCACGAAGGTCTTGACTCTCGTTTCCTCGATTTCCTCTTCCACCTCGTGACCGATCACGCTCCTACGCTTTGCAAATTGCTTCGTTTCTTGCAAACGAATCTCGTCTTAATTGATACCGCCCGCTCAACGGAGTCCATAGTTTTACGGGTGCCACGTTTATCGTGAAACGTTCAAATGTAACGGAACAAATTAAGTTACTGAACCAACGAGCCAACGAACGCAAGTGTGACTAAAGATCCTGAAGAACGGTGATGGAACTTTAACACAGACCTTTTAAACTCCTCCAATATAGTCTTTGAGATGCAGTCGCAGGTGCAAGATGCAATAATACTGTACCAAGGAGGATAGTAAGTAATGCCAATGATTAATGATGAACAGTAATTAGAAGAGACATACCATCTGATATCGGATCAGAGATTCCTGAAACTTCCGTTTCTTCCGCTTCCTCGACTTTAACGTCTGGAGAGGATTTTATCGTATTTGCAACTGTTTCAACCTGTTGCAGCTGTATAAACCTGGGTTGCTTGAAAATTTGATCGAAACGTAACCCACGTCCCCGAGGGTTGAATTTCTAAGGTACGAAAGCTTTTGCTTCAAGTTACCACACGATAGAGAGCGACAATCGCCTGGGGTCATAGGTACATTTATTCATGTGCATCTGTCCGCATACATCCGTTGGAATATGTGCATCTATGTACATACGAATATACGTGGAGTTCCGTAATTCCTGGGACAAACGTAGAATGCCGATCGTTCCTCGCGCGAAAGTAAGTCATAAATATGCGATTGAAAATTCTTCGTACGGGACACCATGTTCCATTATAGACTTTACCAGGTAAATCTACTAGGTTACTGAGATAAAATTTTTATCATATTCTCCATTTTATCGTTTAACCTCGAAATTGATTAATAACTCGAACAATAATTAAGAAAAATTTCACAGAAAGACAAGAACTTCAACGCGAAACGGTTAATTGGAAGTCTAAATTCCTAACTTTATATCTGCAATGGGCCCTATTAATACTAGAACTACTAGGTTCAAATGTATTATGTTTCAATATGTTAACCCTCTATGGGCCGAATTTTCTGTGATATCTGAAGATCAGTTGCCCCATACCGCACTAGAAAATAATAAAAGTATTATTATAAATAATAAATTTTACTTGATTTCGAAACGTTGGATTGCGAAGAATTCCATGGTTTTGGAGATCTAACTTGTAATATTTGAGAAACTTAAAAAATCAATTGTGAAGAACAAAATCTTAGATTTGTTTTGTGTTACTTCAAAGTTACAAGGGTCCATAGATGGTTAAATAAGTACTTTGGAAAAACAGGAAAAGTCGGAGATGGAACAGTTGATCGATTTGAATTTGTGTTGTCTAAGCTCAACGTGGAATACCTGCTCCATGGCTCCAAACTTAAAGAATTTTTGAAAAAAATCGAAAACTAATCATTTCAACATACTTGGTAGTTCTAATGTTAAATTATTATCTCAATTTTTCTATGTTTCTCTTTCTACAATTGTTTCGCCCACAATTTTAAATTAATCCCAAACCACCTACAAAATATGAAATAATAATTTCACGAAAATTTCTCAGAAGAACAGAAATATGAATTAAAGCCCAGAAACTGAAAGTTCAACCCCCTAAATGTATAACCGCCATAAACATCTCAACTCGTTTCTCCGCAAAGAAATTATCTTCATTGCGCTTCAAATTACACATCTCTCCGTGCACATATGTACAGTTACACGTACATAGATCAACATAGATATAATACATGGGTGGTTGACCGTTATTGGGAAACAGTTGGCAGACTCGGTGGGATAGGAAACGAAATATATTGACGGTGCGGCGGATACGAGTCTCGCTGGCCCCGATCTGTCACACAAATCACCAGGTTCGCTCTCTGCACCCCATGACGTACCGTCCGGCAGACACGCCGTGTATCTTCGGCTTCTGCCCTCTCGCGCGTAAATATCCATTCTCGATTGATATTCGCTAATGAACCCTGCATCAAGGAATTTCGCTGGTTGCTCGGCTCGTAGTTTACTTACGCGTACGAGCGGCTCTGCGATAATGAGATAGGGCTTATGCGCACAGCTGCTCGTGTTGTTTAACTCTACCACGATTCCGGTTTCGTCCTTCTAAGTGGAATTGCCTCTGAGCTAGGATAATGTTGCCACCGATGTCATGGAGTTTACAATTCCAGGGAGTCCCAAGAATTGTAGAAATTATCTGTATTAAGATAATGTTAGAAAATAATTATTTTTAAGGTGATCCGTTAGAAGATCATTTTCTATAGTGTGCAAGAAATTTGAAGATTTATTTTGCGTATTAGAGTTACTGCATTTTGAGAGTTTTCAAAGATGTGGAATTTACTATTGTAAACATCACGCTTGATAAATTTAAAAAATTGAAGATTAAATTAGTTGACAGAGTCGATAGTTGATTAACAAGTGAACGCCACCGGTATTTAGCTTGTTTTATCATATCTACTGAAGTGAAACTATTTCTATTAAATTTGCATCTTTATAAAACAGAAACTTCAAAGATACTGATAGATAGATGTTCAGTACAACTTTATCTTTTTAATGTTAATATTTAGATATTCTATATGTCCGAGAATTCATAAATATTTCAATTTAAAAGTTGATCGCTGGTGATCCTCATTGCAGTCAACATGTTAAATAACAGTCATTTAGTATCTTGAAGAAGTTGGCTAAATAGATGATGATCAAAAGTAATGTCCAAGCGTGAATTTCATCCTCGTTTCCCACTTTAGAACTAACCGTACTTTAACTAAAATCACTTTATGTTTACCATTCAACAGAACAAAGAAGTCACTTAGCAAGTAGTTTGCTCCGATTCGCCGGACAGATAGAGACATCCCTCGTTCTGACGTCATTTTCGATTTTAATACTTGATTAGCCACAAAACCACACACTCGTTACATTGTCATGGGAACAACAAATGAAATGTTTTCATTTCGATTATCATTCGTCGATCTCATGTTTCCAAGAGTGATATCGTGGAGATAGGCACAGCGAGCGACACTTTGCCCCCGTAATCGAACCAAGTAACTTCTTGTTTCTGTTGAATAATATTTACCTATTCTCACAGTACCTTGTCATTTGACCGATTATGAAATATTAGTGTAGAATCTCCTCTGTCTCTCTCTCTCTCTATATATATATATATATATATATATATATATATATATATATATATATTCTACATACTTTTCTCTAACAATTATATATACATCTTAAACTACCTAAAAATATCGTAGCCTATATATTGAAATAATAAAATAGAAACACTCACTAAAATAAATAACTCTAATAACTCTAATTCCTAATAATCTCCACTAAAGTCTGCATATATTTCCACTATATCTCTCCTCGCAACGAACTCCAAGTCTCAACTGTCTCAACTAACTCTCCCAAAAATTCACACTCGAATCCACCCTCGATATTCTTTCTCACAGCATGCATTCTTCGTCTTTCTCACAGCTTGCATTCTCTATTGTACTCACTCATTTTCTCCTTAACCCCAGACTAAACATTCACTCTATCTCTCGAATTCGTCATCTTCCAAATTACGTATTCTAAACATTCACTCTCACATACACAAAATCCATCCACACTCACTAACTAAAAGCTATCTCCTATTTTTTTTAAAATTACGATACTACTGTATATACTTTGGATAAAGAGAAAACAAGAAGTGGAAAAGACGGTCGATTCGGTAATTCCGTATTTTATAAAATCAACCAACAATATTTGCTCTATGACTGTACTACAAACTTGGAGAACGATTAGAAAAAGATTGGAAAGCGTCATTTTGACTTCCTTGGTAGTTGTTGTATTAAAAGTCCCCTTTGTCTCAACAGAGTATCCAAAGTACCAAGAAATTTCCGCATTTCTCTCGTTTCTCTTGCACGTGCAATAATTGAAAAATTATCCCGACAAACGATCTCCGTTTACGAAGTCCGTTACTACATTAGTAACATTTCTCTGAGAGCACTCCAGGTGATTGCCAATTTTATATTGGAAACAATGCATAAAACAACCATTGGTTAACAATAAAAATAATAATATACTTTCATTCCACTAAACCCATCAATTTCCAGTGCATTGTACGGTTAGTGTTAAAATTACACAGTGGAATTAGAATGCAATGATAGCGAGGAACGCTTAAATAACAACATCCTCGAGTGATTTCAATGCAGGGAGATAAAACGTTAGTTGCAATTGACTCTCAGCATATGGAATGTGTTTCACATACACAGAGAGAGAATTTTTATTGTCGTGGGTATTAGAGCATACCCTTTCCTCCGATCGTTGCAGGCTCATTCGATTCTTTCGACCCGTAAAAGCAATAACGCACAATTTACGGGGTCAACAGTTTGGCCGCGCATAAGGTAAATCGGAGCCAAGCTGGCACGAGGTTGCGCCTACGTTTTTCAATTTCGAGACTTGAAAACACCGCGTGTCGAACGACCCGTCGAAATTCCATCGTAAAAATTCGCTTCTACCGTTCTCGAGACGTTTCTCGATCTTCTGCGAAAGATTTCTTTTTCACTTGTTTTCCACTCGATGTGACCTTTCGACAAACACCGAACCATCGACATGATTCTTTTCAATTTTCCTCACGGCTCGTTAAGTATTCTCTCTTTCGAGTAGCCAGGAAAAATTGAGGGCGATCATGGAACCAAAGACATTAAGAAATTAAGGGGTAACGTTTTTCAGGACATTGAAGAGAAACAGGGAGCACGACAGGGAGAAAGAAAAGAACGTGTAGCGAGAAAGAACAATGATGAATCGTAGCTTGATGACTGTAAGAAAGTACGTTAGAGAAATTACAGGTCTCCCATGAAAAGTCCAAGTTAAACTACCATCGATAAAAGTAATGGAGGAATAATACAAATAAACTCAACGATCGATTTCCAGCGGTTATTAAAAGTCATCGTCCGTAATTGTAATTTTTTTTTTCCTTCCAAACACTCGACAATTCGATAAACGAGAGAATTCGAAAGAAGTCACGTAAAGTCATAATGGAGAATGATAAGAGGAAGAGCGTTCTAATCGAGCTTTTAGATGCAAAAGAAAAGCGGCATACGGGAATACCGAGGCGAGCCGCGACATGGCCTTAATAAATTCGTTTATCCACCCCCTTCCATTAAACTCAGGCGGGCTCTTACTTTTCTACAGTGGCAGGGCGTAAAGAGAGAAACGTTTCCATTTAAGCGAAGCTTTTCAATTATAAAGTATTTCCCTTTCCACTAGCGGAGCACCAGCCACGCTTCAATTCCCTCGTCTCCTTCGTTTTCCACCGGCAGCTCCGTCGACCATTTCGCTTCCCTTTCTAAATGTCACTCTTTTTCTCTCTCCTGTTACCATTTTCTCTCCTTCCTTCGCCAACGAACACCGACATACCGCGGTTCGCCAGAGTCACCGCAACGTTCTCACTTCCGGTTACACGACGTTTCACAGAGAAGCCGACGTCTCCACCCTCTTCCTGAAAAATCGACCAGAAACGATCCGACGCTCTTTTCTTCTACTTCCTCTCCCTCTCGCATTTCTCTTTGTTCCTTCTTCTCCTCTTCTCGCCTCGTTTCCTCTCTTGTCTTCCCTTTATATCTCCAAGATGTCTCTCCCTCGTTACCGAGAATGTCGCAGCGAGTTCAAGCGGAATTTCGAGGAGGGCCGCAAACGACGTCACTTCCACCCAAGGTACTCGACGATATCGGACATGGGAGATCGTCGCGATGGATCAAGAAAGCTTCTATGGCCTGGAAGTGTCCTCCGTACTCCCTCCTACGCGTTTAGAGGATCGAGGGATCCGATTAGCAAGACCCGCTCCCTTCTTTTCCCCGAGACGATGTAGAAATCTTAAATTCTACGATGTTTCTCATATTTTTAAGGTCCATTTTAGTGGAAAGTGATAGGAGAACGGTGCTATAAGAATTTATAATCGGGAAGTAAAGGTTTGTAGTTAATATAGTAAAGAATCTTTGACGATTGGAATTGCAAGGTGTCTGGGATCATGGATGAGGAATTCCTCTTTTTTTTGTTAGTTCTGGAAACTCGGAGAGGGCCTATTGGACGTCGAGGACACCGGAAAAAAGTCTTGCAACGGCAGCGTGACCGATCAATGCCACGACAGTCTTTTCTCTCTTTTCCTCTGCACTCTCACCCACCCTATCGTCCTCTTTCACCCTCTCGATGCCACGAAACTTCTATCTTTTTCTCTCCTTCTCGTCATTCTTCTTTCCGTTCTCTCTCGCTTCCCTCTTTTTCGACTAACTCTGCTACCGTCGCGTTCTTCTCGAGCACAAAGTACGAGACAATCGCACCCTAACTCCTACTAAACTAGACTTCAAGCTAAAGGAAACTCGGCTCTATTACTGCATCGTCGAAATCCATGGATTTATTCTTCTATCTAAGGAAAATTCTTGCGTTACTTCAATGGGGGATACAATCGATCCGACAATAAAGAGAGCTCTTTAACCCTTTGTGGACGACGGGCGAATATATCCGCCCTGAGAAAAAAATTGGTTATAGTTTGTCGGTGCATATATAAACGGTTAGAGTTGAAAAATTAAAATATAATCGTTGAAATATTATTTTACAAAGAGTAAATTTCAACTTGAATACATTAACAGACTGTCATTCCGATGAAAAAGTGTTTTTTCATCGCTAAATAATTGATCGTTTCTCGATATTCAAAAATGCCTCCATCCGCAAAGGGTTAAAGCACTGTATTAATAATGAAAATAAAGGGATCGCGTTCTATACTTACAAACTGCTTCCAATCAAACAGCATACAGAATCAATGCTCTATGTATAATGAAGTATGTAGAAAAAGTACGTGGTGTTAAATTTTACTACGACTAAACCAATAGTATTGGAAACACTTTTGGAACCGATTTCGGAAATTTCATTTCGAGAAAAACAAATTTAAAGACAGCTCTCGCTATCTACTGAAACGAAACTCTTTGAACTTCCGCAACGATAAATCCGATAGTTTTATGAACTTCCGACTAAAACTTTCTGAGAGTTCATACTAACATATCATACGATATATCAACATTCGATTTTTCCGATTTTATCAAAGCTACGTAAAGCCAAACGCTCTACAACCTGCGAAAAAACAGTATCCTAAAGTAAGTCTCATAAATTCAGTACAAACAGAACAACACGCAACCCTAATCTTTAAATCCGACACAGATCTCTTTTCGTCGATCGTAGATAATATTTTCAAAGAAACAATTTAAGCGAATATTCTTATGGACGGTAGTAAAACAAGATACTATTTATCATGCGTATCATTGCTCCACAAGATAGGGTCTTCGATCCCCAGGGATCTCTATCTCCATAGACAGTAACTCTCGAGCGTATTCGCGATCGTTGTCGTCCTTCTCATCACCGTCGTCTTGATCGAGAAAGGGCAGGAACGATGAAGCGAAATTGATTGAGCGGATGACTCTAGAGCCTGCAGCATCATCTTTGATCGGGATAAAGTGCTGCCGGAGGTGGATATATGCATAAGAGAGGCAAAGACAGAGAGATAGAGGGGCGTTGGAAGGGCGGTTAGGTTTTGTCTGTTCATTTGGCGAGTAACGAAGTTACATCCGAAGCAGCTAACCTAATCACTCGACCACCCCTATCCGTCTCTCTATTTATCGAGACTAGTCGTCTCTCACCCTGTCTCGAGCTACTCTTCCATCTGCCTCTCCTCGTTCTACCTGCCTGCTTCTCCATCATCTACCAATTGCCCTCATCAAGTGGTTTCACTGTCCTCTCCATACTCCGATGGTTCGCTTCGTTAGGTTTTTCATCGTGTCGGATCGCGTATACAAAGGAGAACGTTTAAGTCCATGAACGGAAAGAGAAAGAACGAGAGACAGAGTGGTGGAGACGAGCAGGTGGAAACAGAAAACGTGGAAATGTTGAAAAATGGGTCGTCATAGCATTAACTTTTTAATGGGAAATTAATTCGAAGATGGGACTTCGGTAAGATCTCTCGTTTGTTGGTAAGTCGTGTATTTCGAAATTGCGAAGCTAGGAATTTCGCGAAAGACGACGGCATCGTTCCAATTTACCGGAGAGGAAGAAACTACGGACGTGGGATTAGAGGGTGAGATGCAGAAAAGATGGTGCCTCTTTTTTCTTGCTTTTTTTTAGTTTCTTTTTTTAGAGCAACCCCGACACGCATGCTATTGAATTCGTCGGTCGATATTGTCGAGACGCTAGGCGGAGGAAAGTAAAAGAGAGAAAGGGAAACGAGGAAGGTGGGCGATAGCGATAGGTCCTTTGACGCAACTTTTCCTTCTCCCTTAATTTACTCTGAATAGCGGTTGATTGATCAAGATTGAGTAAGAAAAAGTAATGTAATTACGTACCCCGGAGATCCCGATGATCGCGTGTACCAGTAGTCTACGAGACGAGTTTCAAAGCGTGCCTCTAACTTTACCAACCTCCGGCATAGCGGATCGTGAAAAAAAAAGCGACTATAAGTTTTATTCGATGTATACCGTAAGAAAACTGAAGCTTGTATCTCCCTCGACATTACCTTAATATAGACACAAAATATGGAAATAGAATATCGTCAAATTTTCCATTCTGCCTTCGCGAAAAGGGGGAATGAAAATAGATTGATTGAAATGCACAGCATTAACTACCAACTTTAAATCTATTATATTTAAACATTATAAATAAGTGCTTTCGAAAAAGAGGAGTCAACCTCTGGAATATTTGCTACATAACTCCCCTAACAATTAAAAGAATTTTTAGAAAAACTGGGGTCCGGTAGTTTTCACTGGCTTGATGATTTTAATGCGAGTATATACTGTCCAACAACTGCAAGATGGCTAGGGAGCAGCGGAGCATCGTGTTTTTAACCTATAGCCTAGCCTATAACCTATAACCCCATGTCTACTAGCCTATTCTTGTCATTTCATTTTTGGAATCACCAAGCCCAGTTTCCTAAAGTAAATATCGCGGGTTTTAATCACACATCCTTTGGAAGTACTTACATTAAATGTAATGTTGTGATTTATATGTTTATAGATGTCAAAGGATGAAAGAAATGAGGGGCTAAAAAGGGCGTACTCTGGAATTGTCATTTTCAAGATGTGTCGTTATTCTAGAAAACCGGCGATATGTCATATTGTCGTTTAATTTAAAGATGCTGGATTTTGGGATTTAAAAAATGTAATGAGATGCTCTTTCGATCGCTGGCCATCTTTCAGTTGTCGGTCTGTATGTCCTGGAGATTATAAAAATTATATATAAACAATTGTAACAATTTAAAGTATCACTTATTTTGAGTTATAATAATGTACTAGCTAAAAGTACCCGTGCTTCGCTACGGTTTAATATCATTAGGATTAAGGACTACTTAAATTAGTAAAAGTTAAGTTTAACGTTGATAATCCATATTAGAAAATATATATTCAATCATTTAGAACCTACAATATTTTACATGCTTCGAAACTAAAAAAAAACCTTAAAATTTCTAATTTTGAAAAATCCTTTCTTAGTGGGTGCATATACCCTAGAAGGAACGCTCATGCAAAATTTCAAGTTTCTAGGTCAAGTAGTTTCGGCTCTGCGTTAATGAGTTTGGCCCATACTTTAACTCCCCAAAATCTCCCCTAAAATTTCGAATTTTTCAAAACCCTTTCTTAGTGAGCACCTAAGACCTAAGGAGAAGGTATGTTCCAAATTTCATTGCAATCCGTTCTGTGGTTTTTGAGATTTCGTGATGAGTGAGTGAGTGATTGAGTGAGTGACTCAGTCAGTGGTATTTGAGCTTTATACATATATAGATATCACAAAATGGCAGAAACTACATTCTAAAAGTGAAAAATAATTGTTTAACGAAGTTAATATCTCGAAATAAAGAAACAGCGACAAGACCACCTTAATAATTACCAGAAGATATTAGGTGTAAGGGAAAGTTCTGTCGTTTTTAATTCGTGTGGCATTCAAACAAAGAGTTTGGATAGGAAACCAAGTCTTTTAATGTGATCTAAAGCAGTAGTCTGATGAATTCCAAGCTTGAAGCCCATTTCTGTGGAAGTTAACATGAGATTTGTCCTGATTATACTGCGATGTCTTTCCTGATCTGGGTTCATCTTTCAAAGAAAAATCACCCGAACGAAATTTCCCAAACCATCTTTGACATTTTCGAACTGTTACTGCATCCTCTCCAAACACATTACACAAGTTTTTTTTTACCTCCATCGCGTTATTCCCTTTTTGGAACTCATACAACATGCAATGTCTTAAGTGCACTTTTTCTTCACTCATGTTAAGAGTTTTACAAGCTTAAAAAAACTGACTAAAATACGAAAAATGTGTATAAGTCCTCAATCATATACTAATCTAAGCATTTAAATTGGTTTCAGTCGAATCAAAATTCTTGCTTAGAATCGACAACGCATATAAGTGCACGTGTTCAAAAACGTCAGAACTTTCCCTTATACCTAATATATTTCTTTTACTTTCAGCAAACATCGAAGCCAAGAACTCTCGACGGAATTGCGACCAACAAAAATGAAGCGTCAAGAAATAAACGAAGAAACGAAATGTCCCAGGCTATGATTGTCCAAACGCAATTCTTGTCTAAGCAATACGAAATCAAGAATTGTGTGGGGACATCAGCGCTCGAGACTCGTGTCAACTGAAAGCAGCCAGGAGGATTCTTTGTTCGAAAAGTTCTAACAACGTCTATTACACCGATGCCTCGCATAAATTGGTCAACGAGGTCGACAAATGTTCTCTCCACTTTTCTTCTTCTTTTTCTATCTCCTTCACGTAGTTCAGAAACTTTGCAATTATTGAGGGACTCGATAACGAGCAAAAACACATCCATTTTTAGCTATGTTACAGTTACAGATTAAGGTTGTTATACCTCTTACCTTGTTATACTTTTACGCCATACCCGAGTAACACAAACATTATAACAAACAGCGAACCGCGAATAAATATTTTCCCAATTACTAACGACCAACGGAAGTTACAAGTACGTTCGTGGCGAAACTACTTTTTCTTCGAGAGTTTCTCTTGCTCGAAACTTATTTCGAATGTTATTGTTAGCGTTATCCTTATTACCGTGAAAATATAACGCGAAACCGATAAAATGGAAACCGATACGGGTAGTGAGATCTTACTTATATTTTCTATACGAATGCAGATATAGAAGCGGCGAGGTTGGATAATTTAGAGAGTACTTCCTAACGTCTTTTCCAGTAACTGATTCTGCCAATATTGGAAACGATAATAAAAAGTAATAGTTGTAATTAAAATTGATTGATCGGGTAAAGGCAATTTCTCAGTAGTAATAGAACTGAATTAAGATACAATCAGAATGATTGCTTCCTAATATTTTTCGTAACGTTGTTAAAATTTCTAGCATTGTTTCTTCTTTAATTTCCTACATCTCTCCTGCAAAGTGTAATCAAGTGTAATCAACAAATGAATCATTTTGTTTCCTTTATTTCTTTTTTTTTTAACACGTTGAACGCCACTGATGTTCCTATCGTCTGATCATTTCTAATCAAGTGATACTTTTCCTATTAAAATCCCATCTTCGTAAAGCAGAAACCTACCTTAAAAATACAAATAGATATGTATTCAACAGGATTTTATTTTTTGAATGCCATTATTTAACCCTTAAATTCGCGACTTTATTTTTTTAATCAGAAAAAATGTTTTTAAATCCGTATATAATTTAGATTATAGGAAAAATATTTAAAAAATTCTTTTGAAAGAATTCAGCTTCTAAATTACCTGGAAATCCGTTGTTGCATTTATGCAACACTGCGCGTTCCTAGGTAAGCAGATGTATGGAGAATCAGCAATAAATATGTTCCCAAGTAATAAAAAAACAATCATCACTTACCTTGATAAATATTTATATGTCACCGAGGAAAGTTATTCCAATATCACTTTTTCCCACGCCGATGAAAACCCGCTAAAACTGACAGATAATTAAAACATTTGAAAGTTGGTGCCACTGCACCTGTCAAAAATTTACAAAGTACACTATAGTCTATGACAAAGTTCGTTCAGAAACCGTAATCCGTTCAGATTTTTTTTTTATTCTCATAGAATTAGTATGTTGCAGAAATGGAACTCCGCGAATTTAAGGGTCAAATACCGTATGTGTAAATAATTCGTAAATATTACAATTTCAATGTCATAGAATTCACCAATTCGTCCATTGAATTAATTGTTAATAGTTCTAGTATTATCAATATTACATATACGAACAACAACTACGATTTTACAGATTATTCTAGACGTCAAAAATCGTCTTCCATTCCGGATTGAGATAAAAAACGATGATTATCCGTCGAAGAGAATTTTTCCGGACGATTCCAGCAAGCGTATGAATTTGTACCCAAAGTTGTACCAACACATCGGTAGTTACGGGGGATCGACAAATGGCATCGTCAGCACCTCCGTTTCCAACAGGAACGGAATCAGAACCCATTCTTCGACCGGTCCATTCTCTTTCCCTGTCGTGCACCGGGTGTAATGTTCCACCGTCGAGAAAAAAAGACGAACAAAAACTCCACCGGGGATTCAATAGTGCAACCATACGGGCTTTCGGCTATAACAATGGACGAGAAATTCCGTCGATCCGACCATAATTTTTCTGCAAAAAAATACAATGCCGACATTGTCCGACAATCGGTTCAGCGTGTTAACCATTTTCTCAATTTCACCGACACCGAAATCTATGAATGAAAAATTCGTCAATGTCCATTCCCTTAAGCACACCAACGATACAATTACATAGAAAAGATCTTTTTCTTCAATAACGAAAACAAAAGTAAAAAGAAAACGCGGGAAAATAAAGTATAACAAGCAACATAAACAACATCATCCTCTCACAAAAACTCGGTATCTTCGTATCTCCTGATAATCGCATAACGCGTTAAATCTTGTAAGGAAACAGGAGAGCACTGATACCGAAAATCCTTATACCCGACAGGATGAGGAAGCATATATTTTTTTGGAACGTCATATTTTATGTACGACGTACTTTCGAAAGCCAGGTAATCTGTCGGCTGAAACGAAGGGGACGGGAGGTAGGCGATACTTTCGTGAAAATAAGGCGAGGTAAGACTGGCAAAAGAGCGACTATGCATTACTTGGGAAAGTAGGCGGATGCTACTCTACCGAGACCCGTCGTGCACACACCACCATTGTAAATACACCCCCGTTATACGTATACTCTCTCTACCTGTACGTAACACGCAGACGGTATGGGTGAACACGTACGGATAAGTCTACGGGGCCTGCTGAGTGACACAGATACATCGGATACATTATGCATCCCGGATTTTATGTCGTATAATGCACTTGTTATCTATGCATATACCCAGCCATCACGGAGATGGTGGGACGGTAGGACAGACGAAAGAAATGAGACATCCACGAGATCGCAGACAAGCGGTTTCATCAAGACCTACTCGTACAAACGAAC
This sequence comes from Cerceris rybyensis, assembly GCA_910591515.1. NCBI lineage: Eukaryota > Metazoa > Arthropoda > Insecta > Hymenoptera > Crabronidae > Cerceris > Cerceris rybyensis. The sequence goes on from OU342790.1 coordinate 18,660,089, forward strand.
AGGATTATGGAATTTATCGATTCCTTACTTCCTATAGAAATTCAAGGGAAAAGATCCATCAGAATTTGTTAATTAAATTGTCAAGAATGTGAAACGAGAAGATTCTTTTTAGATGTCAACGGTACTTCCTATGAATTGTATTTCAGGGACAGATGGTGGGACGGTAGGACGGACGAAAGAAACGAGACAACCAAAAAATCGCAGACAAGTGGTTCCATCAGGACTAACTCATATAAACGGACAGGATTATGGAATTTATAGATTTCTTATCTACCGTAGAATTATAAGGGAAAAAAGTTCGTCACAATTTGTTAATTAAATTGCCAGGAATTGTGGATCGAGCAAAACCTTGTTTCTAAGTGTCAACGATATCTCCTATGAATTGTATTTCCGAGACAGATAATGGGACGGACGAAAGAAACAAAACAACCAAGAGATCGCAGACAAGTGGTTTCATCAGGACAACCTCATACAAACAGACAGGATTATGGAATTTAACGATTTCGTACTTCCCACAGAAATTCAAAGGAAAACAAATTCTTACTGGTTGTTAATTAAATTGTCAGGAATGTGGATCGAGCAGATACTTGCTTCTAGGTGTCAATGGTACCTCCTATGGATTATATATCAGGGACAGATGGTGGGACGGTAAAACGGACGAAAGAAATGAGACAACCAAGAGATCGCAGACAAGTATGGGTTTCATCAGGACTACTTCATACAAACGGGCAGAATTATGGAATTTATCGATTTCATACCTGCCGTAGAATTATAAGGGAAAAAACTTCATCACAATTTGTTAATTAAATTACCAGGAATGTAGATCGAGCAGAACCTTGTTTCAAGGTGTCAATGGTACCTACTATGAATTGTATTTCTGGACAGATGATGGGACGGACGAAAGAAACGAGACAACCAAGAGATCGCACACAATTGGTGTCATCAGGACAACCTCATGCAAACGGGCAGGTTTATGGAATTTATCGATTTCTTATTTACCGTAGAATTATAAGGTAAAAAAATTCGTTACAATTTGTTAATTAAATTGCCAGGAATTGTGGATCGAGCAAAACCTTGTTTCTAGGTGTCAATGGTACCTACTATGAATTGTATTTCCGGGACAGATGATGCGACGGTAGGACGGACGAAAGAAACGAGACAACCAAGAGATCGCACACAAGTGGTTTCATCAGGACAACCTTATACAAACGGGCAGGATTATGGAATTTAACGATTTCGTACTTGCCGTAGAATTATAAGGGAAAAAACTTCATCACAATGTGTTAATTAAGTTGCCAGGAATGTAGATCGAGTAGAACCTTGCTCCCAGGTGTCAATGGTTCCAATTATGAATTGTATTTCCGAGACGGATAATGGGACGGACGAAAGAAACAAAACAACCAAGAGATCGCAGACAAGTGGTTTCATCAGGACAACCTTATACAAACGGGCAGGATTATGGAATTTAACGATTTCTTATTTGGCACAGAAATTCAAAGTTAAGAAGTTCCTCACTGGTTGTTAATTGAATTGTCAGGAATGTAGATCGAGCAGATCCTTGTTTCAAGGTGTCAACGGTACCTCCTATGAATTGTATTTCCGAGACGGATGATGGGACGGACGAAAGAAACGAGACAACCAAGAGATCGCAAACAAATGATTTCATCAAAGCAACCTTATACAAACGGGCAGGATTATGGAATTTAACGATTTCTTATTTGGCACAGAAATTCAAAGTTAAGAAGTTCCTCACTGGTTGTTAATTGAATTCTCAGGAATGTAGATCGAGCAGATCCTTGTTTCAAGGTGTCAACGGTACCTCCTATGGATTGTATTTCAGGGACATAAACCATGCTGTTTCCTCCAGTGCGAATACTAGGAACACGATATCACTGACAATTACCGTTAACGGGTACCGTATCGGCAGCTGATCCTCTTGTCGCGAACCCGTTGTTATAGACTACGATTGCCTCGTGTAAGATCGTATCACCCCCGTGCCGAATATAATGCCGGAGGGAAACTCGACTTGGGGTGGTGGTATTTTGCTATAATTTAAATCGCGTTAAAACTACCACGCCGGATTATCCTGGCAAATTGTTTCGTTGTAGGGATAATTGTTAATAAAGTTTACGATGTTCGAAGCGAGTCGGCGGGAACGATCGGGGGTATAATAATCGAGATACGGCTCGTAACTACCGGCGTGTATTATTAACTGGGCAGTTCTTTATGAAGTTAATTAACACGCTTGTACGAAGCCGAGAGGCGGGGAGACTCGAGAGTATTTATCCAAGTGACATTAATTGCGGAATACGCGATCCATGAACTGTACGATGTACCGTTATTAGCTCTGTTCATCGGGGATGTCCAAAAACAAAGTATTTCCGGAGATTAAAGTATCAGTTCGATGGTAGTGGGTTTTGTAATTCTTTTGGTGACTGCGGTGTGTCGAATTTAAAGTTTTTTCAAGTGAGTATTAGCAAGAATTAGTTGAACAATAAAAGAGTGTTTTTTTTCGATTTGTTTAAAGCAACACTAAAAGTTTCAATGAAAGAAATGAAATATTTCTATCGTAGACGTTGCGCCTTGTTTCCTCAGTTTCTTGATTAAAGTTTGTAAAATGGACGACATCATCTTTCATTCTAATAATATAAGAAATACATGGACAAAATTGCAATATGTAAATGAAAGCTACCGGAAACAGTACTGTGAAATTACACAACTATTTTGGCACTTTTCGACGGAAAGCAGAAAAAGCGCTATCGCGACAGTTGGCACAATTCCCAAGTATTCTTAACATCGACCTCCGCATTCGAACGATTCAATCTTATTATCTTCCTATGCGACAGTCCTCGAAGTTCCTCTTCCAACTGTAAGAAGAAAAAAAGGAAAGAAATACCATTAACTAATTCCTCCCAAAAAGCAGGTTTCTTCAACATCCTTCAAAAAGAAACTATCGGAAAGAAAATACTCCTGACAACCCGTTAAAACAGCCAGTTAAAGAGCCAGCAACCCTCAGCTGCAGAAAATGACACTAAACCGCGCCATACGTTCAAACGTGGAAGAGTCGAAGTGTTTCATAAAGGCGACGTAATCGTGTTCCGGATAGTATGGCCGAAAGGTCGGGGGTTGACTTTTCCAGTTCAACACGTACGTTACGGAGAAAGGTAGGGTGGCTCCTCTCCATGGAATTTTAATCAGCGTCAATTACTTGCGGGAGTGGCACGTCCTCCTTACGCCGCACTTTCCTCCAGACGCAGCGACAGAATTCAATTTTCCCACCCTCTCCGCCCTATTCACCCCGACCCACCCCGTTTCTTCTCATGTACGACGATCTAGCCGCGTGTACTTACGCGAGGATCGTCGTTGCTAGCACGAGAAGTCTCTGTAATAGATAAGTATCCTGCTGAAAGACGAGAAACTCTTATCCCATCCCTTTTCAACCACCCCTACAGTTTTCCTCTTGTTTCTCCTTCTATCTGCATACGTATGTATGTTACCAGCCGTATACTTCTGACTCGTTCCTTTACCAGCCGGCTTGTAATCGCACCTGTACCGGTATAATCTACTAATTGGACCACTCGAGTACCAACGAGTTCGTGAAATTTAAAATTAATCTAATTAGCCGTTCAATTACCGTCCCGCGACGAGATTACGTTAATCGAATTACGCCGGCCCGTATAATTACTGCGAACCGATCGCACCGCGTCCAACCTGCGACGTGCTAAACGATAAACGCACCCTCTAATCCTCCCGTTAGCTATCAAACACGATTTCCTTTAAAACGCTCGCTTGGAAATGGTCATACTAGGAAAGGCAGTTTCCACCTTTAAGCACGTGAAAATATTCTGTGCGGTTTGTTATGTTAACGATTGAATAGAATTGTTTGTGAGCGCATCAAGGGTTGGAGCTATTTCATTTAATCTGTTCGAGACGGTGCATTTTTCTGCGGATCATCCAGAGATACCGGAAATTTGTTTGGTTTATATTTACCATTTCGTGCATTCATGATGGCCCTGACTTTTTGTCGGGCATTTTGGGGACTAAATTAAGGTAAAAGTACCAGTAGTTGACCATTTTTTAAAAAACATAAAAAAATAAGGTTTGCATAAGTTGTGCACTTTCAATGAAAATGAATTTCAGATGCCACAGCATCTGTCGAATATATTTTGAAACAATTACATGTAAAGTGAAGTATACCTATTAACAGCGAACGTTTGAATTCAATAAGGTAAGTAATAGTTATATTTCTATTTCCTTAACGTTTCTATTAAGAATGGCTGTACGGTTCAGGTAAAAAATTCATAGATTGTGAAGATTTCGCAAATGAATTATTTACTGTTTAAGACCTTGCAACGTTTTATAAGTAATATATACATCGTTTTTGTTATTTTAACCACAAAATACAATAATTTTTTAATGGTCAACTTCTGGATATTGGTACTGTACAATTTTCAGAAGTTGACAGGCACGGTTAATTACCGACATTACTCATTTAAATTTGTTTACGATTTATAATGTATCCGTTTTACATCTCACTTTATTAGAAATACAAAATGTAAATCGATATATTGTAGTATACTGAGTTTTAGTCGATGACGCGGTCAATTATTGATCAGTGTCCAATGTCTACTCTGTTCTTTTTCTTCTTTTATTAGTTAATTATTAATGATAATTTGTACTGGTAACTGTTAAAATTAAACGATAATAAAGTGATTTTCAGCGTTAATGCTGTAACCCTGCTTCAAATATAAGCGTTCACCTACTAACGAAAAAAAGTGGTCAATTACTAGTTTTATCGATCTCAAAAGTGGTCAACTACTGAAGCATTTGCCGAATTTTTAAATATATTTCTCAAATTTTCATAACTTATGTTTTTTTAAAAATTGGTCTTGATACATAATCTAGAATGTTCAAAGAACGTCTCCAAGCATCGACTCTCGCCAGTTATTGACAGAGTAAATAGTTGCCATTGTTTCTATCGAAAATTTCTCTTAACTGGTTAACTACTGGTACCTTTACCTTAAACCTAGTACCAAACTTGATGTTTAGACACTTTTAAGATTCTTTCTATTTTAAACTAATCTTGAGACTGCGGATTTTTATGCATTAATGGCAAATTAAATACGGCTAAAATATACAAAAAGAACATAATATAAAAATATATCTAAAATCTTCCTGTCTTACCTGCATTTGTGAAACTCGAGATTTGCATAAACATCCGCAGTCTACTAATCTTATTTCAAGCGCTGTTTTTTCCATATTGACTGATAACTGCAATTCAACATCATTATATACAGGGTGTGCAATCCGTCTCGAACAAGTTAAGTTGAATGACTTGAAAATACTGCTTTTTAAAATAATTCAAATATGTAACTATATCTAATCTAATTTTTTATTATTTTGCTAGAAACGATCTCGTTGAATTTTTACAATTATTACGAGCTATAACCCAGCTATAGCTACAACCCTCGAGTTTGTATGATCCTAAATAAATCTCGAAGTTAAGAACCGTCTCGCGTAAGTAGAATGATCCGTCACAGCGCGACCACTTTCCGTAAATCGCCGTTCCAATTTCTGTCTCAAAATATTCCTCGCAGACGTGTCATTTGTAACATTAAAAGAGACAAATCGTACCACTCAAACGACGAACAAGTACATATACCTACCACACACCATGGCCTAACTTATTCGTAGTTTCAACGAGACGTAAGATCGTAGCATTAAGTCGATGATAGATCGGAAAATTCCTTCGTAGCTTACACCGAAGAAATACGTTCTAGGGAGAAGAAAGAGAGAAGTTGAAGCAGGTTCGTGAGTTTATCAGCGTCTAGGTAGACGCATCGCTGTAGGATCACCAAAAATCGGGGAATGAGAAAGTACAGCACCATAGAGACCTTCCTTCCAGCAAAGGTGAGCACGGAAGGAAGGTGCGGTCGAGTAGAACGAAGGATGAGCTGTCGTAGAGTAGGTACACGATAAAGCTAGGATGAGCTCAACATAAAAGGACCAAGGCACGAAGGTCGATTCGGGGCACTTAGAGGTGCCCGGTTCTCGTTGGACACGATGATGATGTATGGCTCTCAACGATAGAGAATGTTATGGTGCAAGGACTCAGTGGTACGACCTCGTTTTCTCCTGGAAGCCCTGAGGCTTCTTCAGTCGATGCTAAGAAAGGGAGGAAGGAAGCGAGAAAGGAAGGAAGGATATCTAAAGATGGCCGTCGACTCATAACTCCTCGAGGCACCTTCTCCTGGCTAAAAGATACCGTGTACGAAAGAGAAACGGGAATGTGTGCGTCGACTCATACTTCTGTTCACATATATACATATGTTTGTATGTATCTACATGTACACACATACATATATGCACATATGCGGACGTATGGTGCGCGTAGTACGTTCGTGAGATGGCGAACGTATATTACACATATGTACGTATGGTAGAAGGGATAAAGTATATACAGTGTGTTCGTAATCCGTAGATATCGGCTTGTTGTCGCTACCTTCGTGCTATTGCAAGAGGTTTATCGGATATTCCCTCTTCTCCTTTCCACGCCGCAGAGACGAGACGAGAGGCTAAGACGAGTTAAGCGATGATTGGTACCTTATGAAAATTTGTTTGCCTACCGAGGGAAAGATCCGCACAGATTGGCTTTCCTTGCCACTAAAGACAGGACGTTATAGGTACGATAAGGGAGAGTGAGTCTATTTATTCCACGATAAACCAAACCACGTACCGTGAAGTCTGTGGCGTAGGAATAAAGAAAATATTGATAAAGTCAACGTCATTGTCTTCGAAGATATTAAAGAAAACGCATAGGGTGTAGCGATACTAATGGATATCTTCGGTGTCCTATATCTATATATGTACTACGAGAGACGTGTATAGAAGCACAGAGAGAACTATGTTTTCATAGGTCCACGAAGGAAGTGCTTTTACCACTCGCCTTCGTCCATCGTGTCTCATACCATCTATCCCTTCATTCTTTTCTCAAATTGCCACCCCATTCTCCTCTTTGTCTGTTATTCCCATAAAAACATACAAAGGATGAAAGGGAATTTAAAAAAAACATTTTATCTACCCTATAACATTGCATACCACCAAGGGACAGAAATTTACCGTATTATCCTTGAATCAGAACGCGGCAAATTCATACGCACAGTGAAAATTCGTATACGTTTCAGAGCTTGCACGATAAGTTAGACCGTGTAAAACAATCTTCTGACGTGGGCGGGCAACGTTCGAGTGGAAGAAAAGACGATGTCTATATTTATACATTCATAGAGCTATCCTGCAAAATGTACGACTCAGAATCAGGCGATATACGAGGGACTACGAGCGCGCATCGTTTCTCCGCCCTCCTAAGGTTTTTATGCTTTATGGTACCCCGGGAGCATACACTCCCTTACGTGCAAAGAGCAAAAGACACGAAAGGATTTCCCTTATTTTCTCCGTATTCCTCGGGGATACGCGCAACGGAGTCAGGTTGCGCGCACTGTCCTTCCAATTCCGTGCTTCGTGTCTAGTCGAAGAAGCGAAACACACATGCTGGGAATGGTTCGGGTGTTCGACGTGTGTGGAAAACGGAATAAGCGAGGAATACGCGCTACGTTCGGAAGGAACGAAATTATACATACTTCTACGTACATAGAAGAAACGAAGTATGTATATATGGAGGTTTGAACACATATGCGTTAGTTGTGTACGAGACAAAGATGGAAAAGGGGGAGGAATCGTCAGCGATTGTTGAAAAATGGTAGTGCACGTACGAGCAACGGTGAATGGGGCCCCATACACGGGACCAAATGTTGGCTTCGTTCCAAATAATGAACTCAGCCGAGGTGAATATACAGAGGTATGTATCTATGTATGTATATGTGAATATATAGATATGATGTCACACGTATTCGTTCTAATGTACACCATCGAAATGGCAGGCTCATATATCAAGCTGCTTCACGGTAGGTGCGACTATTAAAATTAAATATTACCGGGCTTTTTGGATCAACCACGCGTCGGTGGCATCGTGATCCTTTACAAGAAAATTGGAATATCGGTCGAGATTTAATTAAACGACGAAATTACTACACGTGGCTCGCTACCCGCGGATAATATATGGCGTATGTGGCCGTACATTTTTTAACCATAATTCTATTACTATCCGGGGAGACTGGTTTCCAAAATTACGAGAGAAACGGGCGCAACGTGTACACCCGCATCCGGGGCTTTGCAATTTACATAAATATCGTAACTAAATAAAGCTGAAAGTCAACGTCAAAATTCACTCTCATGGATCAATATTTCGGTTAGCGGAGAAATCGAAATTCTAGAATAACGATACTCCCATAACAACATTTCAATTTACTTTTGTGGCTGATTTTACGTAAAAATATTATCGGCGATTTATTATGCAAGTATTTTTTTTTTAAATGTAGCTTCTTGACGATCTTTTCTGTATTTAAATAGGATTCTGTAATAATAGAGTACAACTTGGAATTACATCGAGAACTTTCTTCGCTTTCTTTTCATTCTTTGTAACACTTTTTGCGACTTCTAGAACTTTAGAATCTAAATAATTGGATTTGTTTCTTTGTAATGCAATATAATTCGTTCAATAGTTAAGTCTCCTTAAGCTTCTTACGTTAAATTTTGATAACTTAACTGGTTAACATTGATAACTTAAATATGCAGAAACTGTCATTTAACTCCAAAATTTTCGAATATATCATGAGAGAATTTAAGTTATCAATCAAACAATTCTTCTAAAAACACTTTGTTATAGCTATTACTCCATTTAAACGCAATACATTGCAAAATACATCGGTACTTAACACTTTAACACTATATCTACCGAAGTTCAATTCAACATATTTAAAAATCTGAAATAGATACATATGTCAGCGTCAAACAAATGTTGGAAGCAAAAAACTAGATCGATTCAGTCGCTCACAATCTTCAAAATAGACGTTGCAAATTGAAAAAGAAACAGCGTTAGAAAATTCAGGAATATCTTCAAAAAATTCAGTGTACATCATTTTGACCATCTTGGTAAATAAATCTGGTGTTAAGGAAGTTCGACTTGACCACGAAAGAACGGTCTCAACCTAACAGGGTGTTGTAAATTTTTTAGTTATGTTGTTAAAAAAATGTGTAGTCGTAAGCGTATATCACAAATAATTTACAACGATTCTTAACACTAGAACTACCAAGCAATTCAAAATGACCCCTTCCCAAATTTTGTCAAAAGTTCTCCAAGTTTACGGAAGAGCCACAAAGTACAATAGATACTCTGCATTGATCTTATAAAATACAAATTACTAAATCGATCATCTTTTCCACCTTTCGATTTCTCTTTTTCTATAGCATGTATTTAACCCTAGATTTACGGATATTGATATACTTATTTTTCTGAAGTGAGGCAATTTGAATCATACAAGAAAATTGAAGTTTTTTGCATAGAAAGTAGTTCCAAATCAATTGAAATGAAAGATTTATTATTAAAAAATTAATCAACCAATATATTATATATGTAATAATCAAATTTTGAATGAGCCAAATTGACTCCGTAAATCTGGTGTTAATATATTGCAATGTAATAGATTTAACGTCGATAGTTCTAGTGTTAAAGTGTTAAATAGCAAACAAAAATTGCCCAATTTCTTTGAGCTTCTCTCACCATTTCATTTCTACCCGATAGACCGTAACCTTCGTCAGAATTCTGCTAAATTTGCAATACCATCCACACGCATAGCTTACCGGTTTCGCCGTTGTACACTCTCGCAGGAAGTTTAATCATAATTTAATTGCAACTTTGGCACATGACCTCGCTGACTGGAAATTCGAGGCGTTCTTCCAACTACCTAAATCCTCGAGTTGGTAAAGAAGACTTCGCAGCAACGGGACATACAAAATTAACGAATCTTATGGTAATTACAAATTAATTACCTCGCGTACAGGAACGCAAAGGACCTACTAAATGCAGCTACGCTTGCCCACTCGTTTTCTCGACGAGGGCGCTCGAGAAACGGAAATTCTTTCCTCCTTTACCTCTTTCACCGACGTGAAAACACGTTTGCAATTTCACATGTGAAAGATTCATCCGTTTATGTGAACGTCAAAATCTTTTTTCAAAATGCAGCTACTTTGACAACAATTCTTATCAAGTCAATCAATATTGAAGAGTATTTGAAATTATTTTCTCCTCGATTATATAAATTTCAAGTATTTATTTTGTCTCCAGCACATTATCCAATCTCATTAACTCATTACCTTGAATAATCCGTATTTGAGGATTTATTTCTCTTCTAAGTCTTGTGTCATTCGATTTAAATATTTGACGTGTTTTTGAGAATAAATGTGTTTCACTCTTTGAGCCACGGTGGGATGAAAAGTGTCCCACCTTTTTGTTACTCTTAGATGCACGGTAGGACATTTTTTGTACCACCTCGAAAATTTATATTATTATATAACTTTGTTAATAAATATAAACCAACTTTATTCAATTAGAATTTTAAAAAATACTTATGCAACATTGGTCACTTTCTTTTTTGAATTCCGGTGCCTCAAAAAGTTCGGACAGTCTGTTTCAGTTGTACTTTCAAGCAGTAATATTCGTGAATTGTTTTTATTTTTACACTCTGACAATACTTCCTCCAGAAACGATCAAACAAAAAAAATTTTGCTGGAAACGAACTAAGAAAACGGAAAGAAACATATATACATCGAATCGAAGATACGAAAAAAACAAAAGCAAGGAACGAAGAAACATGAAAAATGCTACGACACAAGTGACATAAATCGGTAACACAGCGAGCCATATTTCGCCAGTCAATAATAAAATTGAGAATCGTTTTGAAAGGATTGAACGCGGTTTCTCCTCCCCCAAAGGTAGACATTTAACTTATTTACGATCTACTTGGCTCGTTGTTCGACCAATTCTCTTCATACATCCCCGTTTAAGAATCTGGCTCGTACACGGTATCCTTTATTGACGAAAGCCTAGAAAGTACTCGTATTTTACGTCTTTAAAGCATAGCCGCAATCTTCCTTCTCCTCTCCTCCTCCTTTTTCTACTCCACCCTTTCTCTCCCAAGAGTATTTCCGTTCCACGGCATCTCGTATTTTTAACAAAATTGCATTCGAATACGAGTACGTGCTCTTTGAGAAACGGCCGAAATGGCAGTGGGTATTACATGCGCTCGATGAATGTCGGATAGAAACGGTAGACCGGGCTAGGCTCGCCAGGACGGAATAGGATAAGCGAGCGTAGAGAATACGATTGGACGATATCTAGTATGATTCCAGAATATATTCCACTATTTCTCTCCTTCTCTCCTCTCCCTTACGGGTATCATGACACAGGGTTGAAAATACGTATATCTATAGGTGTATGGATGTAAGCGACATGCATTACTATTCCCAATACCGTCGCAGAAACGTCCTGCGGATAGAAATAACGTTAGCCAGTACTCCCGGAAGTACTTCGTGTGTACGTGATTGAATCATGAGACGTATCCATCAAAAAGTTCCCCCGAATTCACCGTCGATACCGTTACATACGTATATATATCCTAGGATTCGTATCCGCCATCGAAATTGCAACCCCATTTATGGCCGACATTGAATTGCATTAAAGTCGAGGAAACTTGTATCTGTCCCAATTTCCGAAATTGGAAACTATTGAGTTAACACGGCTAGTGGAAGCTGGATAATTTAGAAAATTTAATAGAACGTGAGAATCGTCCGAGATATTCGATGAAGGGAAGGTGATGTTTAAGTTTAAGGGTTAAATACGGTGTTGGTTTGCAGGTAATACAATTTCTTTGGAGGGATAATTGTTATACAGTCTGTACCATAAGAGCGTGGACGCGATATTTGTGAAATCTGATACGCAATTTGTTAAAGACTGTGCTGGTCTAAACATACAAAGTTTCCTCTAATACGCAATAGGCGCAAGTCTTTTATTATTGTTTCTATCTCTGAGAAATTCAGTTCATTTCGAAATGAGTACCGTGTACGCTAAACGATTCGAAGCGGTCTTCTTGTGCCATCACCCGAAAGTTCCTAAAATGACTGTTAGAGATGCAGCAAAATATCTGCATAAACCTCGCGCATTCGTAAATAAGTGGGTGCAACGGTATAAAGACACTAATTGTGTCGTTGATCTCTCTGGTCGAGGTTGGAAACGGGTTACGACGAAACGGGAAGAAAAAAGCGATTTTTCACCTTTTTTCGAAAAATCCGACGCTTTCCTTACGTAAAGCGCAAACAATTTTAACTAAAAAGGGTATAGATATAGGTATATTAAAAAGGTATACTATAAAATTACTAATATAGGTATATTTGTATCGAAGCCGTCTTTGTACTGGAATGGAAAACACAGAACGGTATTAATGTGTTGGATTGGCCATCTCAGTCCCCCGATGCCAATCCAATCGAAAATGTTTGGTCTGTTATGAAGTACAAACTCCGAGAAAAGCATATTGTCAAATTGAAAACACTAGTTCGTCGAATTCGAGAGATATGGAAGTCTCTTCCTCTCTTATGCTGAAAAGTTAGCTGAAAGCATGACGAGACGTTGTTAAACGATAATCGCTAATGGTGGAGATTGAACATTTTATTAAGGAAGTGCGTATCCATTTTTTAGATGTACTTTCGATTTATATGATATTTCTTGTAAAAAAGTTTTATTCCCACAGAGATATCACGTCCACGCTCTTGTGATACAGACTGTATATGAGAATATAGAACCTTAGACGAGGCACAAGCTAATGTAATTTCGCAGTATGTTAAAAATAGTTAAAATTACTATTCAGTGTCTGTTTTAACCAATGAATGTGAGTCTCCATTACGTTAATCAATGATAAATACTGAGTCGCCGTACGAGTTATACCTGCTCGTAGTTTCTAACGGCACCTCTTTAGTGAACGTGTAATAAAACAGATTCACCCGATTTGAGCCACGCACAGAGCTCTTGCGTGTTGGAACGATGTAAGAAAGACACAATTTGCCTTATCTTAAGTGATATATTTGACACTTTGAACAACCGTTGTTGCAGGTACATCCGGGTGTCTTAACCTCGCTAACGGAGCTCCTATTGAGAACGTTTAATATTGTTCGGTTCTCGATTTGTAGAAGACTAAAGTCTTGGAGTCAGAGGTTGATCAAAGGCGATCGCTATTACGAGCAAGTAGGCAGTTGATTGAGAGGCTCTGTAATTCGTAAATATTAATATTTCTAATTGCTAGGCAAAGGAAATGTCCCTTGTCCGTAGGTCAAGGGCCTCCCTTGACGTTCGAAGGAACTGGAAAGATTTAGCTCGTTTGGGGACAGACACCCTTTCTTGGCGGACAGGATTTTTCCTGAAAAAGTATTGATAAGAATAAGTCTATAAAGCACATTGATCTTGGAATCAGAAATGAAGTTTAATGACTGTTATTTAAACAAAAGAAACATTTGCGTGTCGATAAATAATGTAACAAGGGAACATTCCGAGGTATAAATCACCGATTTTGATTAAATTTAAGTATGATATAGTCCTTGCGAAAATATTTGACCCGTATTTCTTTTTATCGGCAACCGTCCACGTTTAAAGGGGCGAAAACCACCCTCAAAGTTGAAAAAAAAGTATTTTTTATCATAATGTTTAAACAAATGGGTTTTTTTTAAAAATGGTTATACCATTGGATTCAAAATCCGAGGGCATTGATTTTCACTCTCTACGAAATTTTCGTATCTCTAAACAGTTTTCGAGATATTCGATAAAGAAGTTTCAGGACCCCAACTTTGAGGGTGGTTTTCACCCCTTTAACATGGACGGTTGCCGATAAAAAAAAATACGGGTCAAATATTTTCGCGAGGACTATACCATACTAAAATTACGTCAAAATCGGTGATTTACACCTCGGGATGTTCCCTAGTAAGACGAGTTCTAAGCTACATCTCTGAGCTTCAAGGGCATATTTTTGCCCTGCAACACCGTCAAAATTCTTCTTCTGCAACACGCGCATTCGCAGCAAAAGGAGCTTATTATCGGCGCAAAATTTTCAGCACGGAAGTTACGATACTTTATTGCCGATATTTTTCATTGCACAACGAGTGTGCACCCAGCTGACGCTATTCCCGCATAAATATGTTAAAACGATGGTTCGGTGAAGTACCGGCCAAACTAAATTAATATCGAGTTTCCATTTGTTCTTTTGCTCATTATCGCCACCATGTACCTATGCTCGTAAAGAACCAAGAAGTGTAATCGGTTTATCACCGTGTACCTTGTATACGCTGGTACAAAGGTAAAAAGGTAAATAATATTTTTCAAGCCACGAGAATAAAAGCAAGACTATTCCACAGCTTCCCTCTGTGACAAGAAGCACAATTGCATCGCAGAAGGAAGAGAAAACAAGAAATAATTTTCTAAAAAGCCAGCACTATGAGACCGAATATATCGGTCTGGTTGTAATGGATCTTATGAATATAGAATATTGTATTATTTCGAGTTAAACCATACATCGAACGGTAAAAGCAATATAGAGTACTTTGGAAATGTCGGAGGAAGAATTCCAGAAGTAGCTCGTCTCCAGTAATCCGTTGGAAGGCAAGAAGATACGTAAAAGCAGTTGAGCAACGTTGGCAATTGAATCGTCTCGTACGGTAGATAGCAAGGGTAATGGCATTCCTTCGGAAAGAGAAATCAGAGAAACGAAGCTCGTCTGATGAAATGCACGGGGGCAAGAATGCTAACGTGTTTCGTTGATACGCGCCGAAGAACTCTTAGGAGAGTCGTTCCGATTAAATGGTTTCGACGGATAGAAACCGAGAGAAATACGTTATGAAGTTACTGTTAATATGTATATTGAGATATGTTTTCACAATTTCTTTCGAGTCATTGAACGTCAATAAGCGTCCGACTGAATAACATAGGGAGCTATGGCCAGCACGACCCCTTCAGAGTCAACGATGAAATTTTCAGGTCGGTTCCGAATCTTCTAACTTAGGATATCCGCTAATAATTGTAACGGTAGTTTATTTTTCACAATAGAATAGACTTTTGTTCGCAAGATGAACGTTGAAGCCTGGCAATGAGACAACTATAGACTCCTATTAATTTTTCAAATTTTTAACCCTATGCGGTGAGAGACAATTGTAAATATCGAGAGATAATCATTTATTTGACAATCCAAAACCACTTTTTTTAGCATAAAGCTAGACTATTAATATATATACATTATAAATTACTATTTATGGAGTCATATTTCAAACGATTGCATTACAATCAGAGCTGGGCAAATTTTATTTCAAATAAAGATAATAAGTTAATTATTGAAAATAACATTATCTCAAATAATCTCTATGAAATAACTATTTGACAGGAATTTATTTGAGTACATTTATTTCAAATAATAACGTTATTATAATTTATTTCGGCGTAGTCATTTGAAATAATTAAGAGAAATGTATGATACTAATTGTAAGTTGAAATTTCGCCTTATTTATGTTTAGTTCGGAAAATAAGTTATTGATGGGTAGCAATAAAGATTTATTTAACACCATTTGCTTTCAATAAAACCCTTTTTTCGAACAGTTCATCGCAAAGAGATTTCATTCTTAGGGCATCAAATATGTTATTTGACATTTGAAGTACTTATCTCAAATAATAAAATAACTTGTTATTTTATTATTTGAACTGATGTATTTCACGAAATAAAAGAATAGATAATCATTTCATAAAATTATCTTGTTGGACGAAATATAACATAATTTATTTCAAATAGTGAAATATTTTTGTGAAATAACTTTTTATTTCAAGTAATATTTAAAATAAGTTTTAAAATATTGTATCTGAAATAATGTCCAGCTCTGATTACAATTTGTCAATTCTAACCGTGTACACACGAGGAAATAAACTGTAATTAAATTTTTTCTTAGACCACTTTCAGAATTATCAACACAATGCATTGTATTAAAAAAACAAGCTTACTATTGCGAAATATTCTACATATCCTTACTGAAAAATATTATTCCTCCAATCTTAGATCACCAACTATTATTTACTATTCGCAAATGTTAAATATGCTACCAAAATGGGACTCCGGAAAGCGTCAGCAACAAAAGCAATAATGCAAAATGCAAGTAACACGCAAGGAAGCTGCATCGACGTGAAACATCGAGCAGCGTCAGATTGCAGGAGAAGAATCGGTCGCATCTTCTCAAGAATATCAAAAGGAAAATTCGAAGAAACTGCAGGCCCCGAAGTCCTCGAACTTTTCTGCCGAGGTGGCCAGGTGTCGAGACACGGACTGTAAGCGATATAGATTGTCAAAGTTGGGCGAAACTGTTAGCCACAGAAGCGGTGGAGTTACGGAGGGTAACTTTCACCCTCTCGAATCCCACCTCTGCCAGAATACCGAGCATCTCCACCCAGTGACTCCATCCCCTGAAAACTCCGCATCGACGGCTCCCGCTCCTGGTTATCGGTGCGACATTCGTTGCATCCGAACTTCATTTCCAACGGAACTACAACCAACGGCTGCGAGAAAACGCAGCTGAATCTATCCATTTTACGGTCAATTCAGCACGGCTACGTGGTAATACGAAGAAAAGTCGTGAAGCCGCATGTTCCCGCGTGAACTCGTGTTTCGCAAATAGCACGTGTATTCGATGGAACTTAACAAAAGAACGTCGATTCCACGATACACGTAACTTCGCAAAAGGATTTTTCGAATTCTTGAAAACGGTTCAGCAATTGACAGACTGAATCTTTTACTCTAACTTGAGAATGTTTGAATTATTTATTTGGGTAAATGAAAAGTCATTTTACTGGAATGGTAGTGTTTTAATAAGAGAGATGTGGACGTATAAAAAGTGGACCCACTTCATCCTTATTGTCTTCCTACTAAACTTGATTGACACGAGCACTATCTACCGAAGCTGTATTAGTTACATTTTGATATGGTGAATAAATACTTTGGTAGTGAAATATTTACTGTATGGCACTGTTACGTCCTAACCTCTCCTAATTAGTCCTCATTATTTATTGTTATTAGTATTAGTATTAGTATTAGTATTATAAATTTACTTTGATTATGTAAGATACACACACACACACACATAGGCATGTGCACCGATTTTCCTAAGGGCCCACCCTACTCCTCGTGAACCTCATCCCCACCCACAAGGCCCCTGATCCCCACTCCTAACATCTACTAATTTTCTGCACCCACGACTTCCCTGAAAATTCGCTCTTCCATTCGATCCTCAAAAGCAACCAGACAAACTTCCATTTTTCACGAATCACACGCACACACCTTTAAAACTACACACATAGAATTAGAAATCAATAAATATAGTATATTTATATATATAAATAAATAAATTCACTCACAAAGACAAAGTGGGGCTCGTTTCGCAACAGCACCCTTATCTATTATATTTGGGCAATTTTCAGAAAGTATTGGGAAGTGTTACTTTGACCGTTTTGGCATAGTCTGACAACTGTAATTTGGCTAGCGTGCGTCAAAGCCTAGGGGTTTTACCCCCTTATTTTAAAACGTCCAAGAAACCAATTCTCCTAAAGTGAACACTCCCCATACTAATTTACTTTAGAAAACTGGGTGTTTTAGATTCCAAAAACGAAGTAGCAGAAACAAGCAGTTGAGAATGAGAGGCTCCGCCCCTCGCTAGCCAAGTTAGAGTTGTCGGACAATACTTTTAGTATTCAAAATTGGCAGAGCTAATCGCATCATTAAATGCAGTAGATTCAATGTACAGGACAATAATAATTAACGTATGTTAAGTGAATGCATATATCTACAAACGAGCGAGGTATACTCGTTTGTGCATTCGACTCATGGAGTTCGTACGACGACTACAAAGCGGTAGCAGTGATAGTTATTCGAACGATCGTGAGAGTAGTAAGCGATTTATCAGAATTCATCTTCTCGAAAGAGCTAACTCGATTCTACGAGGGATAAAGGTCGAGGCCATCCGTAAGAGCGGAAACGGATATGGGAGAATATCGCATAGTTTACACAGCGATAAAAATCCCCATAAAAGAACCGTAAATTTCAGCCCTCCGCGAGCAGCCAGGACGTCATGGCTTTATATAGGCGGCGAAAAGAATGAGCGGCATGTAGGAGCGGGTGTATAGGTAGATATCCAGCCTGGCCGAGCCATCGTAACTTATCGTTCGTCACCTTTCCACCGTCCTCGACTCGTAATCTTCCTCCGATAATAATTTCGAAAGTTGACGTTTGAGACCCTTATCATTTTCCCTTTTTACGGCCACGAAATTGCGGGGTGAAATTAAAGAGCGACGATAAGAACGTGCCTTACGATTGGAACCTATTTTTCCATTTTGGTATGTGTCAGCTTTAATTTCCATGATTCTTTTACATAGAAAAGGCTTGTGAATTACTGAGACAATAATATTATGTATTTATCATACGTCGTCAATCAATCAAATTTAATTGTTCTCTCTGGGTTACAAATATTTGTTAGTACTTAATTGTTATTTATTAAACGAATAATGTGTACAGGTCTATTGTAGGATTAAGGGTCGAAGAATAAGCCTGGAAATACAAAGGGATGACGATGCAGAGAGCGACGTCATAACGGTGCAGACGTTAACACTAAAAGTACCAAACTAGTCAAAATAACTCGTTCCAAAGTTTTTCTAAAAATTCCAAAAGTTTATCGGATAGTCATAGAGCAGATACTCTATACTGATGTTATAAAACACAAATTACCAAATGGATCACCTTATCCACTTCTTGATTTCTCTTTTTCTAAAGTACTTATTTAATACATTGAATATAGTAGATTAAATTTTGGAAGTTCTAGTATCAACTCGGTATAATAAGTATTAGCTGTATAACTTTGAAAATTTCACTGCAACCCCTTGTCCTACAATTTCTTCCGTGACTGCATGGACAGTAGTGCAGAATTAAATTGGATAAGTATAAATCTATCTTTAACACTTTGCAGACTGGAAGCTCATTAATAGGCTTTTCGAACCCAAGACCTTTGAACTTTTAACTTATTAATTGGTAGCCACTCCAATTAACAAATTATCATTTATCATTGCGGTTACCTGTGTTAAGAAGTCAGTGACGAGAATTTGTAATTTTCGAATAGATATCTGTATCACGAAAGTATTTGTGGCCAAGTGATCGGTAAGAAGGGGTAGGATGTTAAAAAAAAACGGTCGGTAAAATGTTAAGATCCAAAAATAATACACGTATTATTCAACTCATCGAAAAACTTGATCATTGTGTAATGTCTCAATCAGAAATTCAGCAAAATTTGTTAAGTAAGGTGAAAGTAGAAATTCCAAGTCGGTAGGAAGAAACTTTGGACATTATTGGAATTGTTGTGGCATTCCTCGAGCAGCAGGTGAATCGGGGTCCGTCTATAACAATTTTGTTGTAATTTTGTGTTAATTCCTAATACATCGTGTTCTATTGATATTTTCAATTAGATAGATTTCGGAAAACTTTTAAATTTCTTGTTCCATTTATCATAATTGTATGGCAAGGAATTAATAGCGTTCACTTTTAAAAAAGACCTCACTAAATCGCAACATTTTGAAGCAACTATTCCCCCAGTGGAAAAAGAACAATGTATTTTGTTCAAACTATTCTGAAATATCTAATTTCTATTGTGTTAAGCAGAGCTACATCAACCTTTAGCTCCGTATTCATCGTAGCACCGTGAAAATTATCTGCTTGCAAAAAAAACATGCATCCTCAATACCCCATATACCGGAAGCAGCAATGGCGGATACCATTTCTAAAAGGAATTATCTGCAATGGTATTCCGTAAACTCCTCACGAAGATAAATTAATTGTAATAAAGGCAAAACGTTCGGAGGCAGTAAGGAGGCTAAATTAGATTATGCAAAACGGAGAAATCAAGCCGAAGAAATGGCGGAAAGAGAAGGACAAACAACAATGGCACGAAGGAAGGCCGAAGACGGAGTATAATTGAAGGAGCTCTTGTTAGCATAGGAATGGCACTTTTCCGATCTTTAGAATGGAGTGCTTTTAAAGTTCTCTGAACTCTCGAGAATATTTCGTCTATACGTGAAATTGGACGAAACCGCGAGAGAGCCTCTTACCGGAGACATCCGAAGCGGGAAACTACGGTAAAATAAATATCGAGGAAGAGGAGAGGTGCACATCGTGTCGCTTCAGATGGACCAAGATTCTACAGCCTGGAAGGAAGTGCGTTTATCCTCTCCTTACTTTTCATCCTGACGAAATAAAGCTCAAAGTAATCGGATTACTGCACGGTATAATAACACATACAAACGTACCAACTTCTTATCGAGTGGTCCTTCACCTTCTTTCCAACTAATATCGACGTAAAATTCCAAATTGAATCGTATTACCATCGAAATCCACGTCCTCGAAGAGTATTCGACAAATAACAAATCGAGAAGATACTAAGCGAAAAACGACGAGTGTCGAAGTCGACGTACGTGCAAATACTGGCACAATATCTGATGAAAAGAAAAATATTCGAGGGTTGCAGGCCTCTATCATACAGAGGCCTATGAAAGTTCTCGAAGATTTCATCTTTATTCTTTATTAGATTCCACGATCCCTCCCCTACGTCCCCCGGACGTACATATATCGTCTCCGCTACGGATTTTGCATTTCGGTATAAACACATTGAGCGTGCAAACGTGACACAGGGGGAAAAAAGAAAGACGCGGTGGAGTGGCTGTAGGAAAGTGGAGCGAGGGAGGTCTTGGCCCATTTCCGACGAATGGACACCCAGGATCTAATAAAGAAACTTGGAACATCCAGCGGACTCCCCCGTCTCGCATTTTTCCACCGTCGATCTCGAGCCATCTCTCCCTGTCTCATCGTCTCTCGTTGACTATTTCCGTCCTTTTCTTTGCGCTCGTTCGAAGCCTCCTTTTCTTCCTTCTTTTCCTCGATATAGCCGCGTTCGCTCGAAGAAAAGAAGGGCGATCGAGGCACGCCAGAGGACTAACAGTCGCTCGGGGAAGAAACAGCTTGCCGTATATATACGTATATATCCTAGAACGACGCAGGAAGGGAGGAGAAAAAAAAAGTCTCGTATAGCAAAGTGGCAAGGTGCACCATCTTGAGAGATCTGACTCCCTATCGAGTTCCAACGTTTCCATGCTGTCTACACGCGAAGCACTTTGCCGCATTCTGTCGAATGAAATGGGGTGATTCTCGGCCGGCAGTTGGAATGGCAAAAAGAAATTGGGGAAAACGTTGGATAACGGGGATGGACTTGGAATCAACGTCCGTCAAAATTAGCTTGGAAATCGGATCCTTCGAACGAGACGGTCTCTTCAGCTACAAGTGGTTTTCGTTTGACCGAGAAATCGACTATTAACCCCCTTGTTCTACGATTTCTTTTCTCACTGTCTCCGAGATAATTCAGAATTAAATTGCGAAACGTTATTGTAGACTAAGAGAGTAAGGGTTACGCTTGAAGATTGTACAATTTCTTTTGTATAATTTAAGGTAATATTGATATTATGAAAATATTGGGTTGTCGGAAAAGTCGTGACGCATTTTGCGAACAGGTGGCGGTCGATCATTTTTAATGCACTAGAGTCATTCACATCTATATTATCACTATATCATTTAACAGCTGACGGTTTCAGCGTCATTTTAAAAAAACAATTGAGTTATATCGTTGATTTTTAGAGATTTTTCAGTAAGAGTAAGATGGAAGACCAAAGTGCGCATTTTCGCCATATTTTGCTGTTTTACTTCCGTAAAGGGAAAAACGCGTGTCAAGCTTGTGAAAAATTGCGTACAGTTTACGGTGATTATGCTTTACAGGAACGTCAGAGCCAACGATGGTTCACAAAAATGTAGCCCGAAAACGGTCTTGGTCCCGACATAGTAGTCCGCTTCGAACGACATCGAAAGCAGACATGCATCAGAGAAAAGCATTGCTATCAGTGTGGTGGGATTTTAAAGGTGTCGTATTTTTCGAGCTCCTACCAAGGAACCAAACTATTAATTCGACTGTGGACTGTCGGCAATTGGACAATTCGAACGAATCGATCATCCAAAAACGTCCAGAGCTTGTTAATCGTAAAGGAGTGGTGTTTCATCACGACAACGTGAGGCCACATACAAGTTTAATCACACGTAAAAAATTGGTGGAATTTGGATGGGATGTACTGTCACATCCAGAATACTCTCCTGACCTTGCACCATCAGACTTCCATTTGTTTCGTGCTCTACAAAACTCCTTGCGTGGTGTATCTTTTAATTCCGATGAGGCAGTAAATCAGCACCTTGTTCAGTTTTTCGCTTATAAAGATAGGTCCTTCTATGAACGACGACTTATGAAACTACCTGAAAGATGGCAAAAGGTCATCGAACAAAACGGGCAATATATCATTGATTGATCTTTGTTCTCTATATAAATAAATGACTTTGAAGTACATACAAACAATGCGTCATGACTTTTCCAACAAACCAATAATTTTATCATGTCACGTATCATTAACACCTTAGTGGTCGCTCACACAATATGTGTGTGATGCTACCGCCGAGAGTTATTGGCTAGTATCACACTCTCTGTGTGATGAATTATGAATATAAACAAGCGTAGATATTGCTATTGGCTTCGTATTTCATTGCTACGTCTTTGATTTTATTTTTATTCTCTCACTTTTCTCTTAATTTTAATAAACTTTTTTTAAATTAATTCTTCAAAAATATTGCCGGCCTCTGGCAACAATTGACTGTGTAGACGTGCGGCTATTAAAGTGTTAATATTTTCAATTCTATAAGTATTAGGAAACTTAAAAATTTCTGTGTTATTGTAAGCTAAGTGGTTATGGGTTACGTTTGAGGTATGTGCTTGAAGCTTGTGCAATCTTTGTGCAACAATAACATGTAGACTTTATAAAAATTACTAAATCTACCGATTGCTTAATTTACAAAGTAACTTCGAGTAAATTAAAATGATATATTGAAAGAATCCACATGAAAATGTCACTATCGGAACAAAGAAGAATAGAAATTCTTCCACCGAATAAAATCTTAAAAAGCTCGATCATTCCTACATCTCCCAGCGTTCCTTTTCACCCTTAGAAGCGTTTTCTCGCGATGCACACTTTTCAAATGTCGAAATTCTCCCGACAAAAGCTTCAACCGTTTCACGACGCGAAAAGCCGGAAGCTCATCGAATAACTTCAGAACCGAACGGAAGAAGGTGATGGAAAGAGAAAACGAGAGAAGAAAGAGAACGTGGTCTGGTCTGAAACTACAGGAAGGATACGAGAAGTCGAACAAGAGACGATCCTAAGCAGAAAGATAACGTAGAAAATACGAAGAACGAAAGAAAGAACATGGAAGACGTTGATGACTAACCGAGATGGCTCAGTGGCAGACAAATTGCAAGAATTTCAATGCAGCAGAGTGACGTACGTTGGCTGAACAAATAAAGAAATAAAATCATCGTCGTTTCTCAGCTACACCGTTCCCTCGTGATACGCATACCCGAGGAAATTTCCACATACGAGAACACACGCAAATGTGTAACACAGAACGAGTAAAGGTGCATGCACGGCCAGAGAACAGTCGGCAAAACGTAATTCCAAAAAAAGCACGATAAGCCTGAATCTGAACACATGTAGCGAAGTATGGGGGAAGAGAGAAAAATATACGTAGCTAGCCTATAAGAGAAACGTTGAAACAGGTATGCGTGCCTAGCTGGAAACGCGGATAACAGCCTCGCGATATGTACACGTACAGGTTTGAATGATACATGAGAACAATGCACATACGTAAGTAGGTACGTGCGCTTTCACACCCTTGCCGCTGCTTGTCGCTGGTATTAACTGCACAGCACGACGAAAAGAGAGGGAGAATAAAATTTGCCGAGGGCTTAATAAAGAGAAACGCTGTAACGTACAATCTCCCCTTGGCTGTTTGTTCGCATGGGGAAAAAAGTATGTGAAGATTTCACCGCGGACTGCTAAAAGATGTAGATACGTGAAATACGAGGGGATATGTCTTTAACCGTTTGAATGCGAAAGACGTATGAATATGATCCTTGAAGAGTTATAAATAGGATGGATGTATATATGTGTATGTTAATTAAATTTCTCTTACTCATAAGCAGACTGCGGATTTTTATGCATTTATATCAAATTAAATACGGCTAAAATATACAAAAAGGACATAATATAAAAATATATCTAAAATATCCAAAGTATGGTATTTGTTGTAATATTTATTGAGTGCAATAAATCCCTGGATAGGTTTTCCTGTCTCACCTGCATTTGTGAAACTCGAAATTTGCATAAACATCCGCAGTCTACTCATAAGATGTAAAAGGTGTTTTTTAACACTAGAACTACCAAGCAAGTCAAAATGACTCATTTCGAATTTTTTCCAGAAGTTCTCCAATTTTATAGGACACCAATGGAGCAGGTACTTTTTCACCTCTCGATTTCTCTTTTTCGAAAGTACGTATTTAACCCATTTACGTCACAAGTGCGCACTTTTTTTGGTCACTATCATCGAAACGTATTTATGCATTCACATTGTGAGTGAATAGCAACACACGACTAGTTTAAATTATTTATAAAACATTCGTCGATTAAAGTACAATATCACTTTTCGAAATACTGTTAGACTTACAAGGAGAGTGCACGATCGTCACGACACGGATTTAGTTCAAACTTTGTAGGATGGTAGATTTTGGTCCCCTGTTGATGAATATATATGGTTATAGGCGCCACAACTCAATAGTTTTTTAGATATTTGCAATTGAATGTAAGTCACTAGTTAACTTCAGTTCTGTAGCAAACGATTACACATAACCTATTTAGCGTAGCTTCAACGGATCGGTTTTCGTAGTCGGTGGGTGCCGGATTCGAGTCCGTGGCGGGGAGAATATTTTTTTTTATGTGTATTTTTACATATAAATAAACACAATGGAGTTTAAATACATTTTTAAATCATTCGTATAAGTATAAGTAAACAATAAAAGCATTTCGGAAAGAGAGGTATTTGAGAATGTCAACGAAGTCTGCTTTCCACAAGAAATACAAAGCAGCAAATGCCTATGCAACAATGCTGTTTCATTTGCTTTTATGACAAGTTTCACAATTGTACGGACAATGAGGGGTAAGAAGCTAATCATATTTTTATACCAATTCTGTTAACCTGATAAATGTTTTATTTATTCTTTCCTTTCACAATGTATTGTTTCCAGGTACGATTAACCAGCGGTTAAAGGGCTTTTCTCCTGTTCTTCTTGCGAAATGCTTTTATTGTTTACTTATACTTATACGAATGATTTAAAAATGTATTTAAACTCCATTGTGTTTATTTATATGTAAAAATACACATAAAAAAAAATATTCTCCCCGCCACGGACTCGAACCCGGGCACCCATCGACTACGAAAACCGATCCCTTGCAGCTACGCTAAATAGGTGATGTGTAATCGTTTGCTACAGAACTGAAGTTAAAGAGTGACTGACATTCAATTGCAAATATCTAAAAAACTATTGAGTTTTGGCGCCTATAACCATATATATTCATCAACAGGGGACCAAAATCTACCATCCTACAAAGTTTGAACTAAATCCGTGTCGTGACGATCGTGCACTCTCCTTGTTAGACTTAATATGAAGAAATTTGATAGTAAATATAATATATTTTTCAATTTGTTATATGATGCAAATAGGTTAGTATAGTGAAATATAATAGATTTAATGTCGGTAGTTTTAGTGTTAAAGAAGTAGAGATTTTTAACATGAAAGACAACATAAAAATCATGGTCAAGTTTTGACGTCTTGTTTAAACCTTAATATTATGT
The DNA here is from genome assembly GCA_910591515.1 of Cerceris rybyensis. Lineage (NCBI taxonomy): Eukaryota > Metazoa > Arthropoda > Insecta > Hymenoptera > Crabronidae > Cerceris > Cerceris rybyensis. The sequence goes on from OU342790.1 coordinate 18,685,924, forward strand.
TATTTGTGTTTATAAATTATTTCAGCATATGGGCACCGCTGCTGGTTCGAATGAAATGCAATCTCGAAGTCTCGAAGAATTTTTGAAGAACTTAAAAATTTTCTATATCATTTATTGTATCACGAGTGTCACTCATTATTGTACGGCAAGGGTTAATTATATCTGTATTTATCTTGGCACTAAAACTACCGACGTTACGTCTACTAAAATTTAGAGATACTGAATATTCACTTTGGAAAATGGCAAATCAAGAGGTGAACATGATGATTAATTATCTCAATTAGGTTTCGTAAGATAGAAATTCAACATTTAGTTCATGGCTCTTCTATCAATCTAGGTAATTTTTAGAAAATATTCGGAGCCGATCACTTTGATCGCTTGGTATGATTAATGTTAAGAATAATCTTGTTACCAGTGTATATAAACAAAATTTATATGTCTGTTAATAAATATAAAAATGTATCCCGGTCAATTATACCAAGAGTACCCAATATCACACTAAACACTAGAACTACCAGCGTTAAATCTGTTATATTTAAATATATGGTAGAATCTCCTCTATCTCTATCTACAGATATATATTTATTCTACATACTTTTCTCTAACAATTACATATACATCTTAAACTAACTAAAAATATTGTTGGAAATAAATTCTAATGAGTCCATATACACCGCGTAAACTCACACGCGCGCTCTCTCCCTATTCGTTTTGTATTCAATAATAAGCTCTCTACTTCTCTGTATATTCTTTGTCGAAACCACGTGTGTACCTTATTAATAAAATATTAAAAATTAATTACGAGTGTGAGTTGGTCATTAATTGGACTGAGCCTAATCTAACAATAAGTATAGGCCATCGATAGATAATTTTAACAAATATCATAGCCCAAATATTGAAATAATAAAATAGAAACACTCACTAAAATAAATAACTCTAATTCCTAATAATCTCCACTAAACTCTGCATATATCTCCACTATATCTCTCTTCGCAACGAACTCCAAGTCTCAAACTGTCTCAACTAACTCTCCCAAAAATTCACACTCGCATCCACCCTCGATACTCTTTCTCACAGCATGCATTCTTCGTCTTTCTCACATCTTGCATTCTCTATTGCACTCACTCATTTTCTCCTTATCCACAGACTAAAAATTCACTCTACTCTCGAATTCATCGTCTTCCAAATTACGTATTCTAAACATTCACTCTCACATACACAAAATCCATCCATACTCACTAACTAAAAGCTATCTCCTATTTTTTTTAAAATTACGATACTACTATATATACTTTGGATAAAGAGAAAACAAGAAATGAAAAAGACGGTCGATTCGGTAATTCCGTATTTATTAAAATCAACCAACAATATTTGCTCTATGACTGTGCTACAAACTTGGAGAACTATTAGAAAAAGATTGGAAAGAGTCATTTTGACTTCCTTGGTAGTTCTAGTATTAACAGTCCCCTTTGTCTCAACAGAGTATCTAAAGTACCAAAAAATTTCCGCATTTCTCTCGTTTCTCTAGCACGTACAATAATTGAAAAATTATCCCGACAAACGATCTCCGATCTCCGTCTCGAGCAAAAAGTACAAGGTCGCGAAATGAGCGGAAGATCGACCGATCGTTTCGGAAGCTGACGGAAGGACGTGCTTTAGCCATAAATCGGTGCTCGATATAGAAACAAATATAAGGCCAATACTTGGGGATATTGCCGCGCCAAAGTGATTGATGGTCCGAGATATTCAATATCTGCAAAAGTTCACGGCGGCAAGCCCTGGCCGCCCCGACGCCGGCACTTTCTTCAACCCCGTCCCTCCACGCCCTTCTTCCCCTTTTCTACCCCTTTTTCTTCCCTCAAACCCCGACGATCCTAAACCCTGGGTATTCTCCTTATCCCGTGCTCTTCCACGAAAATGCACTACTCGAAACCCCGAACCGTAGGAAACTTATCTCACGAAATTCACTGCCGTTCGCAATCGGACCGCCAACTCTCTCGGGCGACACTTTGTCGGTCTGCGAAAGCGAGGAGTTACTCTCCTCGACGGGGAATTCCGGGGATTTTAATTAAGCGAACTTCGAGTACACGCAACGTCTTGATCTCCGTGTGCATTTACCTTTCGTATTTTGATACGAGTATAAAATATTACCGTGCACCGGCGAGAACGCGTAAGAAGATAATTAATTGTTGGCAATCCTTCGAGAGCAATTTGCAGCACGGGAAATAGAAATAAACGTGAATGCAAGTCAACCGCAACTCCCGACTTGGGATATAATAATGTCTTTCTTTAAGCTTTTCTCGACTTCTGAGGCAATGCTGTACCACGAACGAATGGCAAATGTATGTAATTGAAAAGATTTAATGTATTTTTAACGATGAAATATTAAATGATCGAGATGGTATAAAAACTTGCCTCGAGTCGTGGTGACATTGAAAGGGATTGAAAACGGACTTGTGGATGTTGTGAAAAGTATGAAACTGGATTGTTACGTTTCACTTTCAAGCCAGTTATCTTTCAATCATCGAAGTCATTGTCGAACCTTCAAGTCGTTTGTTGTTCCGTTAAGTTTTTCATTGTGTGTACATTCAGGTTTATTAAAGGTCCAAAAAACAAAACAAAATAGACTCAACCAGTTCGACATTGTTTCCAGTCGTCGCTGAACTATGTCACGCCTCAATATCAAAAAATCTGCGGGAAACATGCCTAATTTACGTACTTCCATCAACCACGCACTTCCAAAGCCTCGTATTCGGGGATAAAAACCTGAATAAGATCAGCCCAGAGGAGCAAATGTAGTTTAAGATGGTAACAGTTAATTAACACTAGAACTACCACACCAATCAAAATGGCTGGTACACATTTTTTTCCAAAAATTTTCTAAGTTCGTAGATAGAACAAAAATTCTGCGTCCATCACAAAAGACATAAATCACTAAATTGATCATCCTCTCTGCTACTCGGTTCCTTCTTTTTCAAAGTACCTACTTATTTAATATATTGAAACATGACAGATTTAACGCCGGTAGTTCTAGTGTTAATAAGATAAATCTAATTGAAGAGATTACAAAAACGAAGTAAAGCGCAGTAAAAATGATTATTCTTCTTGCCACTTTTAACGAACCAAATCCTCCTATGGTATATATCCTGTAACTGAACATCATTGAATACCTTACAAGGGATAAGCTCATCAAACAGACATTAAAAATAGTTTAATCCATAACGAAGAAACTTCCAAATCTAATTATTCCACCAAAACTCCCAGAATATTCTCCAAAAAGGGCCAATAAATTCTAACATAGCCCTTTCGCAGCAACATCTCAAGAAAAATTATCATACGAAAGATTTCTCAAGAATCGTCAACGGTCCAAGTTCTTGCACGAAAAGACTACCACAAAAAGTGCCAAGGGTCTCATGTTTTTCCGTAACACCAACTACAACTTGAAATAGCGATCGTCGTTTCCTTCTAAAATGTCTCCCAAAAGTATCAACCTACCCCTCCGGCGAAAAAATATACGACACTAAAAAGTATACGATCAAACCAGAATCGGGAGATCCCCGGAAACGCAAAAACGAAAAGAAGGTATACGAAAATCGTGTAGCAATTCCTGTAAGGTCAGAAGAGATTCCGCAAGTAGAATTGTTTTTTTCGAGTAAACCATCGCGTTCTCTGCGGAGCCGTTAAAGGGACCTGCGTCCGGTAGGTCGTCGCGGTATCGAGCGGAAGAGAGCATGGAAGGTAGGGCAGACAGAGGAGACGGAAAAGGAGAAACAGAAACGAAAAGCGGCCGGCTCGGTCGAGCCTGGATAGTTGGGAGCGCGATGATGTAACGGCCAAACGGGAATCCTGAATCCCCTTACGATGATTGCGGTAGGCTTTTCAGTGTGGCCCCTTTCCACTAGTATCGTCGTTTCCCTTGCTTCTCGGCTCTTATCGCGCTACCACGGTGGCCGTTTCGCCCGACGATCGCGTCGCCCTGCCGACTGCTTAGACACGGACCGCAGATAGTCCGACATAGGAAACTCCATGGAATTTGATGCGCTTCGTATCTCTACGTTCTATCCCAAAATAACCATAAGCGAAATAATAATCCTGAGGTTCGTACGACAGTTCTTGGATATCGCTAAAAAGTGAATTACATTCTGTTATTCGTTTTGTTCCGTCGCAAAGTAACGGTATTTAATTGTAAGATTAAATTAGAACCAGCAACTTTACAATGCGGACGACGCACAGTGGTCCAAATCGTGAATTTAGCTGTTCAGGCACCTCGCACAGTTTTCGATCTTTTTCAAATCGTCACCAAGAGAGCAAAACACATCCGATTTAGCTAAAAATTGGTATTCTAATATTTTTTGGGTCGCTGATCACGAATCTGAACTTAAAATTTCAGAAAACAATATGGCGGTTTAAATATGGCGGGTAGGAGTGTCCAAAAATTAATGGTTCAGCCATTAAATTATGTGGACAGAGTTTGTCGCGACGTGCAATGCTGTCTTTTCAATATTCACAATTTCAGATCTTTTGTTAACCCTTTCGCAACGGAGTACTTTTCCGCAAGCTCGCAAAAACGACAGGAAACAATTCCGCCGCGGTCGAATAACTTTTAATGACTAATGACATAATATAAATAATTAATTCTTTATGGAAGTTACAACCCATACAATACAGGAAAAATAAGAACTTATGATATTTGAAAAATATTCAATTACAAAATATGATCTAATAATTAATCCTTCGGGTGAAATTTTGTCGGGTGACTATAGTCACCGCTAGTATCAAGCCAATGTCAGACGGCGGGTGACTATAGTCACCGGTAGTATCGAAAGGGTTAATTATTAGCTTCACCGTTTTTCTGGAAGGTCAAAAAAAGGGCCCACGTGTTTAACGGAACACTCTACCATGAGTTTAAAACATCTGGGGCTTGCAAATTTCTTACCTTCCGGGCCTCGACAGCTGTGCATCGTAAAAGTCCCAAGAACCAGCGTCCGGTCTTATTGCCTGGCCTAATCACTCATAGAGCATTCGATTTCCACCCCACCAGCCTTCAAATTTGTCACCAATGGATGGGTAGAGTCTTTCCAAAATCAAAGTTCCATCTACATGCCTATGAGTGGTTGGGTCAAAACCCTCCTCTAACGAAGACACTCCCAAGGATATTAGGGGAGGGAAAGCCGAAGCTTTAAAAATGCAAGCTCCGCGAAAAACTTTGAAATCTCTTAAGAATCGGAACAAGTAACACGCCAAATGCACCCGCGTTCCGATTATCCCGCGCAATCGACAAGTATGCCTTTTAGACGCAAAGTAACATACTTTGTATAATTCCACACCTTGTACTTAGTGTATAGTCAAATAATAATTCAAGTCAATTCTATATAAAAATTAACAATTCCTCACTCGAAAAATCTCCCACTGAGCTAACCACCGGAAGCAATCGTTCGGGTACGCATTCGGCGATTCATTTCACAAAAGTAACCGGTGGTCGTAAGACGTTTCTTTTAGTATTCAATGTATAGAAATTACTGTGCACTTAATTTAGAACGGTGGAAGAATATTCTTGGAGAACTTGACAGGTTTGGTACCACTGACGTCATGCTGCGGTTTCCGGCGAACCGCAACTGAACGTCTTTGATGCAGCAGACAAAAGGGTAATGTTCGAAAATTAATTTTTGATAAAAGCAGGGTTAACACTGTTAGATCCCCAATTCTAACACCAATGTTAGGTTGGTGTTGGCGTCGAGAATCGATTGCAACACTTTTTACTACTAACTATGAAGAGTTTTATTTCTAAAGAACCAGAATTCACGCGTGGAAGTACGTCAAACGAAATTATTGTGACTGAGATTTGCTGTCGATAGTGAAAATTAAAGTCTGACTCCTGAGTTTTGGGGATGTTTTTATGAGTGAAGCGGAAGGGATGGATCACATTGGATCTTGCAATGTGAGCGCGACTTTTGCTCAGTAAAATGTAAATGACTTTTGCTTAGATGACTAATGTAAAGGAAAGTCACAAGGTTATTACCAGGGACCAGCGCTATTGAATTCAATGAAACTTCATGTAACGTTTAAATTACAATAATTATGAATTTTCTAACATATTGAATATTTAACTATTGGCGTTAAAACGGTAAAGATCTGTCGAACATCTATCAGTGTTTTTAACTCTAGAACTACCAAGCAAATCAAAATGACTGGTTTGCAATTTTTTCCAAAATTTCCCTAAGCTTATAGATGAGTACTATACTAAAAATTCTAAGTTGATCTTATAAAACACATATTGCCGTACCGATCATCTTTTCCATCTCCTAATACATCTTTATCCAAAGCTTTTATTTAATATATTGAAACCTGGTAGATTTAACGGTAGTTCGAGTGTTAAAGTTTCTGCTTTATAAAGATGTGATTTTAATAGAAAGAATGTTACTTCAGTAGAAACGATGCAACTTGCGAAATACCGGAGACTCTGAACATATTAATGTTATTGGACAATTTAAATGCCCCAGAAAAACATGTGGGATACTCTGGATGATCGAATTAGGCATTTTTATAAAAAAAGGAAAGGTTGTATTGAAAAAATATAACGAGCACATTGCTGTACGACCATCGGTGAAGAACTGCCGAACGTCGACAAGCAACGACCCTCCGTTTCAAATTGCCAGAAAATAAAAGACTGTCAATACAGCATCTCGCTCCGAATCCTACAAACATAGCATGTATTAATTGTTTATACCTTCCTACAGTGTACTTATAGTATTAATGCTAATTAAGATTGTGTATTTAGCTCGAACGGTTAACATCTAACGATAACAACCCTGTTGACGATACTTATTCCTTGTGTGACGAAAATAAATTCTTTTACGTGCCAGTTAAGTATCTAAGACTGTACGTTAAAGGTGAAACAATCATATTATTTGAAACTGAGACATAGAAAGAGGAAGAAGAAATTACTTAACTCGCTGACACGGCATTCGTACACGATCGATGCCAAACGGTAGAGTATCTCCCATCTAGAGCATATTTGATCGTAACTGAAAACCAAGTTGCTAAACTCCAAACACACCGTTCTTTCATATTCACGGTGCAGTTGTATGTTCCCGCACGTACAGATAACGCGCGTTCTCTCAGTCGTTAATGGGAAACACAGTCCGCCTGCCAGTCACTGTCTCGTTGAGGGATCGAAGCCGTAATGCGAGTTTCCTTTGCCACGGCACGATCGAATCTGCTTATTCTCGCGAGCGAAATAATGTAACGCCGGCGAACCATGACCCCTCGGAACTTTCAGATACCGAATACCGCAGAACCATTCGTTTCAAACACCCTCAACCTGCCTATCGATTCCATCTTCCTCGATTTTAACGGAATACATGATTCACTCTTGAAATGCTTAAAATTGGGAAAATACTTTAAGAATATTCCAAATTTTACCTGCTCATGGAACTTAGCGAGGGGGAAGATCTTTAGTTGGAAAGCTTTTATTCGATCTCACAGATTTACTGTGAATGATTTTAGATAAGAAGAAAATTTTTATTTGTATGAAATCTTGATACCGCCCGAGTCGAAAAGTCCAGCCTGAAAAGAAACTTCAAATCCTAGATTCTTTTGATTTCTCATTTGCCGCTTAATTATGTATACCATTTTGAACCTCAAAATCCTCAACTAGTGTGTCTACGCGTCTCAAAGTCCTGTAAATATGATTTTTTGGAGTTATATGGACTGATCAGGTAAAATTTTTATTCCAATTTAATCTGACATCTCCTAAAAATATTTCAGAAGTTCCAAGTCTGTCGACTCATATTCTAAAAATAGGGCTTTCAGGAGCAAGTAGGAACGAAATTATCATTTTATTCCATATAAATTCTAAATCTCCTAAACCAAATTAATTTTTAGTATATTGAGAATCTTTTTGGACCTAGATCATTCCACTCCAATTCCAATCCAATTCTAAAACTCCTCATTATAGAATGCTGAGGATTATCTTGGGCTGTATGAAGTTTAAATTGATCCTAAACTAGGCAAAACTGGCAAAAATTAACAAGTTTAGGGCGATTGTGGAATTAAAATTTCCATTCTTTTATATGTAACATATTTTTCCATATTCAACCTAAATATCCTAAGTGATTTGGTAATTTAGGAGGATTTTGGGCTTAAAGTTTTCGACTCGGGCGTTCAATCTGCAATACAAGACAATCGAACTGTTGTATAGACTAGACTAATATATGTCTTGCTAATCGATTGATACTCTAATCAGATAAAATGAGGAGATGGAACAGTACCAAATTTAATAGCGAATAATGCAATTCGATCTTATTCCACCAGAATAAGAGAACTCTTTTGCTTTCGAGCGTGTGATATATTTAAACGTCACTTCCTTTGAACTGAATTTGAACTGAACTGAATTGAACTGCACTGTGGTATAAGAGAACACAGGGTTTTCAAAGATTTTGGGAAAAGAAGTGGAAGGTCAAAGTAGGAAAATAAGGATTTTTGAACTTGATACAGTGATTCGGGGTTAAGTAAGGAATGGTGACCGTTTAGGACAGAAAATAGGGTGTTGCATTTGTGATGATGGCTGGTAATGAATCAGCGAGTGGTTCTCCATTCACGTTCTCGATATACAAAATATTTGTAAGAATATTACTAATCCTAGTCAAAAGGTCAGTATATTAACCCTTTGCACTCCGATGTCCCACCTGAAGGGACATTGCAAGTCTACCATATCACTTGGTTGCCCCCTCCAAGGTGACCTTCGAATTTATTAATAATCACAGAAGATAAATTTATTGCACCGAAATATTTGAAGGAATCTATGTTTACCTGAATTTTTCTATTGAAATGGCACAAGATAACAAATTGTAAGGTGCCGCCAAGTTGCTACTAGATAAAGTCAGAGATGGCTCGGAGTGCAAAGGGTTAAACAAGATTCCATGCGAATACAAATTTTTCACTTATCTAAAATCATTCACCGTATGGATTTAACGACAAATAGTATAAAATCTTATGCAAATGATGCCTCAAAAGTGTATTCTTTCCTACATGCATACGTCGATTTGACTCTATTTCATTCTCACTTACTCTATCGATACTATTCATCCCAATCTATCAGAAACTTTGAACAACTTTTTCCTCAGCCTTAGGGGATGCTTTTCACGGACTCGTTTACCACGATATCGTACAAGAGGCAAAGAGCACCGAAAACTAGAGATAAGACAGGTGTCGGTTAAAAGCCCGAAAACGTCTGCCACGGCCGATCTGAGCGAACGATTCTTAAGGGTCCAACAATATTGATTCTCCTAATGAACGAATTAATTAATTTCCCGAAAACTTCGGTCTGCGCCCTCGGCGAATGTGGATCGTAGATTGTAGATTGTAGACCCGTAGTCCCATCGTCGACCACTTTGCCGACGTTTCTTACCGTCCTCCTCTTACCAGCTCTACCGACTCTGCCGAACCGCGCTGCCAGATGAAGTCGTTAACTCGAGTATGTACCCACTCGAATAGAGTCGAGAGTGCCGAGGAAAATTGGAGGGAAATGAAAATTGAACCGATACATACGATCGAACCCCGTTACGGAATGGTCCCTATGCCAGAACGGCCTGACACCCTGTTACTTTCCTGAAAAATGTCCCCGTAAAGGACCGAGTTCATTTAGCGAACGATCGGAACGAAGTTCTCGCGGCAGAGAGAAATTGAAGACCCTCGCTTGACCCTCTTTCGTTAATAAGTCTCTTGGAATATTGTCTCTTTTTCTTTTTTTTTTACGTCGAACTATGGTCGAGATACGAATAGACGAGAGGAACTCGTTAAACGTGGAACGTTGATTAATTGCTGTACGAATTAAGTGCGAATAGATATAATTATGTGGGAATTCTATGTAATGTACCGAATGTCCGATCAGTTAGTATACAGGATGTCTCAGCCGATTTTTACATCTTGAATATTTTAGTATTGTGGTATGTAGCAAAAAATGTTTCACTGGAAACTTAAATGGTATCGCGTGGGGTATAATCTGGTGTCATTAGTTTTTCCGTAGGTGGACGCGTCAAGGACATATGAAGGTCAACTTTGTTTTTTTAAATGGAATGAGGTACTTTTTTATGCATCAAGCGATGCAGCTAGACATTCTTTATAAAAAAGTACTGATCTATGTATGGGGAAAAGCTAATTCTACGTTTCCGTACATCACACTGAATCGCTCTTGGAACGAGTAGAGTTATTTTAACCCATTAAGGACCAAGCATTGAAATGAGGAAAGAAATTTATAACTAGTTTTTAGACTACATAATGTTGCGTTAACGCAACTTTGGGCTTACGTGGTATCTTATAGTGCATAAATTAAGTCTTTGGTATGTTCTTTTACTATATCATAGGTTAAAATATAAATTAAATTAATCCGATTCCCCGAAGAAAATTAGAAATGAAATGTTGCATTAACGCATCTTTGGGCGTTAATGGGTTAATATATAAAAATTCACAAGTATAAGTTCTCTTGTTTAGCAGACGTTAAGTGCGAATCTCCGCAATTCGCCGTTACAGATATGCTAACAATAAGATTGGTGGCGAATACCGTTATTCTAAAGTTACTCTTTAATCTTACCCGTTGTGTGGAAAGACATAGTATGCTTGAGAATACAGTTACGGTTTTGGAATCTCAGTGACTTTAAACTGTCATAAAACAATGGATTTTCAACGTAAGAATATTGAGAAACATTCTAGGGAGCTATGGTGGAAATGAGTTTTAAAGTTTTAACTTCCAATTAGCGAGACAGAGTTTAAGTCTCCGTCACCTTTAGCATCTTTATTCCTACGTAAAATTATAGCATCGATGTTTTCAAAATACAGTATAAATACTGTAAAACATAGCAAAAGAAGCAAACGAATAAATACAATTTCTAGATTCTTTGCCAAACTTGCGTTCTATCATTCCTCCATTTTGGTGAACCTGGTATCAAGCTTTGCCAGCAAGTGCTTCAAGATTGTAAACAAATTATCCTAAACTCTACTGTAAAACTTATAGCCATTTAAATATATTGCTAAACATATTAATCCAAACTAGCAGTAACGCCAGCAAACTATAATCAAACACCGATAAAGTACATCCATCGTTAAGGGAAAGCGCGGTTGGACATGGGACAGGATGTGTACATAATTCTGGTCGTTAAGTATCGGTTTGTTTTTCGTTATTAGAAACTCGGCTCGAAGTTACCTGCTTTGAGGTAACAGGTTGTTTTAATGCAACCGCAACGTCGAAACAAGAGAGGCCCGACATAACGGATCGCGCTTGTATCTGTCGAGTTGCCACGTGGTCGAAGGGTTAGCTGTTAGTTATCGTTGTTGATGCCAGGACCGTGTTCTACACCACTCAATAGAACGACCAGCTGTTAACCGGATGTATCGTTGCTCGATCGGTTCGCGAATGTTTGCAAACGAAGACAAGGTCGCTATCGTTTTAAACTTGTCGCTAACTAAGAGAACATAGGTAAACTTTTTGAACCATTTAGTAAAGCTATTGTTAGAAAAAAATTAAAAAATCTTGTTTTTTAATTGAACACACGGACTACGGGCCAGGAAAGTCCTTAGAGACTTAAATCTAATTGTTAAAAGGATCGTTTGAAGGTCAAAATGAAAGTCCCTAAGGTCTTTGCTGGAGTGTATGTTCAATTAACAGGCAAGATTTTTTTACTTTTCCTTGTAATAGTTTTACTAACAATGAATAGGATCTTTATTGTGGATCTTGGAAATGCTGACTATTATTGATAAAGTGACCTATGCAAGTAACATTAATTTGAGCTCCTTTAATTCGTTTGCCATTTATGTATATCTTCCACAGTCGTACCTATCTTACTATTTCAGTTTTTATTAGTTTTATTCTATGAACTACGTACATGTATCTCAATTTTTTAAACCCTTTCGCTACGGCAGTCCCATCCGCCGAAATACCGTCACTGAACGGAAACTTGCGCCAGAAATATGCACAGTGCACTTGTTTCTACATATATGTACGTTTTTCTAAGTCTTGAAGTTGAAGAAGTAATAAGCTTTGATGTTGTTTCGACAAAGAGCAGTTTTAAGAAGTGAATAAGCCAATATCTTAATCATATCAACAGAAAATGTTCAACTGAAAACGAAAAATATTGCCGTCGACTATAAATAGCAAGTGTATACAGATTATTTCAATGCCGCATGTATGCGGCGCCCGTACCCACAGGTCGTTGAGTGGATGCCGCATATATGCGGCGCTCGGCGCGAAAGGGTTAATAAATAGTTACAATATTCGTGGATGTTTAAGTAAAAAAAAATTTTCGCCTGTTTCAATAGAACCTACAATTTAGGGGCCTTTTCTGTTAGGGGCTACGATTTAAGCAGTTTTCTCGTGTACCAAAAAAGATTCCAGAGGTTGATGATGGTAAACTACTCCTAAACCTATAAAAAAATTGCACCAGAGAAAAATCTACTTTGTAGCTGATCCTTAATTGCACCATGTCAATTAGTGTTCATTGACATAGAAATTAAGTTAGATGTTCGTGCTATATTGTTCTATAACATAAAGAATGTTCTTCCACCCAAATCTCCCTGGTGCATAAAACAAGAAGCACTAAATTTTTCAAAATTTGTTTACACAACTATCGCTCAAAGTGTAAATAAAACACAGCAGGTAGTAAAGTAAGACATCAAGAGATTTGTAGAGAAACGGTGAATTAACATCGAGAGAACGTCGGCAGATTCGTAAGGGATTGCACGGAAGAAGGTAGTAACTGCCACTTAGAGTTTCCACGAGTCTGGGCTCGCGTCGGAACGACTTCCGAAAGAAACGAGCGAGGAGAGGAAATTGGAAGCGCGTTGCACTTGGACGTCGTAACTCTTGCGGAATCAAATAACGTTCGACAAACTGACGAAATTAAAAGCAGAAGGTAAGGGAACGAGCGGATAGAGAGAAGAGCGCCGAAGCGACGGAAATGAGAAGAAAATGAAGACCTAAAGTCAGCGCGAAGAAGGGAGGCAACGTTTGAGGTGTACCGCACTCGGAGGTTTCGTGCCATCGAAGGTACACACCCTGTAAACCCTGGCTGTCTACCACCTTCTCATCTACCAGAAGCGAGCTAGTAACCTAGCAACACCCCCGATACCACTTCAACCTGTTCTCCCGACACCTTCTTGGGTTTCAATTCGCCTTATCTTCGGCATCTACCTTACGCTTTACGTTCCTAACCTACCTACACATCGGGCGGGTAACAGGACACGGAGAGAAAGGTAAAAGATACGAATGTATCGACGATAACATCCGCTCCGGGAAAAGGATGTTAGTGTCCTTTGAATCAATCGTTTACTTCACCATGCTAGAAGTTTAATGGAATTTGTGTTATAGTCTTGGAACGTTGTGTTGAGAGGAATTGACGTTGAAGAATTTCAATTGTTCAGTTATATGAGGATAGGTATATACCAATTAAAATTATGTTAACACATTCGCGACCGCTGACGTGAATTCACGTCCTGCAATTTCTATTTTTGAATTCGCCAACATTAGGCGCTTTGGATAATGGCTATCTCAATGAGACACCTTGATAGTCCTTATAGACATCCAGGTGACATGACAACACAACAGTTGGAAAGAATTGCACAAACGGGGAAATTAAAATATCCACAAAAACGTTGCAGAGTTTGCAATACTCATGGAAAATGTCGTGACACTTCTTATATAAGCAAATTATGTAGAGTTTCTTTACGCCAAACTCATTGTTTTTTTACTAATCACACTAAACAGAAATATTAAATTTTGTCTTCACTCTGCTTTTCTAAAATGCATGTAATGTAATGCTAAATAAACTAAGCATAGTAATAACAAATGCTCCGTTATCTACCTATAAAGTAAGTATACAAATTATCAAATCTTTTTATTTTAAAGAACACATAATTACAACATTGATAGTTCAAAACAAATATTATAACTATCTTTGTTTTAACGATACAAGTTTGCGGCAACCAGCTTTACAATATCATTATTTTCGCTGGTTCTCAGCATTAGAAACGGAAAAAAATTGCCGGTCGCGAATGTGTTAACACTTTACCGACCGGTATTTTTTTAACATTCTACCCACGGTGATCGGTCACTTGCCCGTAAATAATTCCCTGATACTGATATCTCTTCGTAAATTGCAATGTTTCTTCACTGAGTCCTTGACAAAGTTAACCGCAGCGATAAATAATAATTTATTATTTGCCATAGCAACCAATTAATAAGTTAAAAGTCCGAAGGTGTTGGGCCCGAAAAGCCGATTAATCGGCTACCGGTCGGTAAAGTGTTAAAAGTCAGACCATAAGTAATTTGGGGAGAGTGGTGTGCTGAAGAGTCGATTGATACGTTGCTTAAAGTAACATTGTTAAATTTGTTGTCGTAAAGCTGTAAAAGAAGTGTCTGTTTAACAACTAAAACTTGAAATATGTAGAACTATTGATGATTATTCTAATATGTATGTTACAGTAAATTTGTTTAATTCGGTGATTATGTATGATCACTACTATGCCTGGTAAATGTGATGAATTTATTAATATTTATCAAATTAACCGGCGAGTATATAATTCGCGGCATGTAATGGCGAATGTGGTAAAAAAATATAATTCCGATAATTATTTAAAACTGTGCACAAGCTAATTCATATTTTTGATACAAGTACCTAACTTAAACCAGACTCTTCGGGGACAGATACCCAGAATGGATTGTGTATAACAGAATACATGTCTTCGGACAGTTTGGTTTAATTGAATTTATTTAAACAATTTTGGTTCAGCACAATTTTAAGAGGGGGCCGCCTGAGCATTGAAATTATATTTTTTTATCACATCGCCATTCCTAGTTAGAAATTATATAAAGCCGCCGATTAATTTGATAAATATTCAAAAATTCATCACATTTAGCAAACTTTGCGGTGATTCTATATAATAATCAGCAATTATAAAGAATCACTGGATTAATCACATTTACCATAACGTATATATAACTGCCGGATGATAGTGTACTAGAAGTAAGGAAATTACTGAATTTATTTTTTTTCATTTTTCTTGGCAGCCGTAAAAACGCGGGAACTGCATCGAATGATTTTAATTACAATAGTGGATCCAATGTTGTTTCTTTGTAGATAATTTTTTTGATGGCTCTTAGTAAAAAAATGAAATACTTATAAAACAAATGAAAAAATTATGTATTACTTGTATACTAATGGTAAGAAATCTAAAATCTAAAATAGCCTAATACTTTTTAAGATTGATCGTATTTCGAAACTCAATTACTGAGCAATTGGTGGTCGATTAATGACACCACGAATCGATATTAGGGAATATCGTTGGTGCATCGAAGAGATGCGAAAAAGTAGCCATAACGAGCATCTAATGTCATGGACAATTTGTAACGTAAGTCATGCCGGTCCTTGCGGTTTATTATAATGAGGGCACAGGGTACGTTTACAAGCTTCTCTGGCACTGAGCCTACAGATATAATTACTTTTCGTTTCAGGCATTACCACCTTCTCTTTGTTTGTTTCGCAGATACGCCGTAAACGTAAAACCCTTCGATCCTTTAGAAGAGAAAACTTTTTCCTTATACCCTTTTATATCTATATAAACTATTTTTATCAGAAGTTCTAAAACTATGATATCACGTTTTCATTAATTTGTTATCATATAAGAAAAGAATCTCCTAGTCATAATAGGGATTTGAACTTGAGTGCACTAAATAGAAATAACCTTTAACCCGTTTGCATCGCAGGTCAAATTCTGTTTTTGTCTCTTATCTTCGCGATAATGATCATTATGTCGAGATAGTACGTTGAAATTTACATGAGGCATTATGTGTATTTTATGAGATTATTTTTCATTTGAATATTTACTATTCTTTCTTAATACTATCTTTTTCTCATAAAGTACAAAGGTGTAATATATGTTAATAAATATAAAATTGTTGGTATTAGTTGATAGGTAGTGTAAGCTTATTTCGCGGAACATTCCACGACGTGCTGCAAATGGACAAATTCCATTTTCACAGCAGAGTCCTATTCATTTTTCTAACTCTTTTTCTATGTAATTATGCTATTACTTTGTAAATAGATTTAATTATATCATTTCTTTTAGAAAAATGGTATAATTGTTGATGTGTACAGACAGAGAATATAATTTAAAATATGTAAATACTGATATACATATACTAGGACTCACAGTCCTTTAAACGAAGCCTGTTTGCAAGTGATGCAAGTCGTAACTACTTACGAAAAGTACGAAAACCATTTCAACGTTCCTATTAATGACATAGCTATGTTTACATTCATAGCGACTGCTTGAATGTACTGACTTCCAAGAAGTACTACGAGGAGTCACTTCCAAGAATCCATAACTCCGAATCGCGACTCGCGTACCGCGTGTTTTCCTTCCGAAGGTCATGCACGTAAAACCCGATGTCGTATACCTGTATTCTATGATTTACAACGATTCTATCTATATAACGTTATACAAACAAATCTACAGTGATATCCGTAGCATTGAATTTAATTACCGTTATAAATTTATTTAAACGATGCAGTTTTTATTAGCATTGATTGATGGTAAGGATATCTTCACGTTTGACATGCCACCTACGTTATTGTACGGGTAAAATTATAAATGTATATAAATTCTACGAAAATTGTAAATACTTCTATTCACAGGTAATGAGAGTCGAAAATTATAACATTTTGCGTTGACATAATAATTAATAATATGTACGACTGAATTGGTTTTCCTATAATGTAACGTAAAATTTATAGAAGCAGATGGGAAATGAACTTCAATGAGTTCCTTATTAAATATAGAAACATACGTATTAGACAATACAATCGTTCATATAATAGAAAATATCATAATTTATATATTATTTGTGACGTACCTGAGAGTATGAACATGGCGACCTGTTGCTCGTTGTAAGACAAAGCGAAGCGAAGGGTAAAACTCCCTGTGGATTATGACGCCTTACACAATTACTGTTTGTCGTATTCGGTCACAAACATGTTACTTCAACGATATCTTTATTCTTCAACACTATTGTTCGCGAAATACCGAGAAAACACCGGTTTTGTCGCACGAAAAAGCACAGTACGCAGGAGCGAGCGCGACGCTACGACGTAGACGAAGATAGACGAGCGACTAAAGATGGCTGCCGCAATGAGCAGTAAAATGTTACTACTGCGCATGCCCAAGCGCTTTGCGAAAAGGGTTAGGATTTAATGTCTCTCAAATTGTTCATATTTTTGACTTAAAATTTATAATTCGAGAAAAGTAGTATTGCTTGCTGCATTATCGATATGCTATCGATTTTTTCTAACATTTGATTTGCCACCACAATGTAAAAGAATAGTAAAAGTAGGTACATATACAAGTGAAAATGCATACCAAGGAATACGATGCAAATTATAACGATGGGACATCGTGCAATCGTTTAAAATCGTAGAATCGACATGTACGTCGTTGTATATAGAAAAAGTGTAAAGCTCGTCGTATACGCCTACGTGCAATTTTATAAACACGACCGAACATTCGCGCGACAATCGTTCGATGTTGTATAACCTGAAAAACGCAAAAGTGCACATTGAACGCAAACAGTATCCGTTTAATGGAACACGACTACGCAAACACATACAGTTTTATTCTATTTCTATTGAATGGAAACACGCGTAAAAAAAGAATATTCGAATAATCAGCTACAATTGTCTCGACAATTTCCCGCACGCACTGTAAAGCTACCGAAAGTGCAGCCATATTTGATGCACTCCGTGGGCTAGACTACGTTAGTCAAAATTATGTTACATCACTTATTAACTTTTATATTATCAAGTGTTTTTTTTCTAAATATATAGGATAATTTCTAATTTCAGATTTAATTGAAATTACTTATTAAAAAAGTTTACAAATCTAACTAACAAAAAAAAACTTGAATATTAAGTCTCTGCGTACATGACATTCTGACTAACGTAGGAAAGTCAACGTTAGAACTACGAAGTAAGTTAAAATCATTTGTTCTTAACTTTTTCCAAAAATTCTCCAAGCTTATAGAAGTGTCATAGATCGTATATTCTACGTTTATCTTATGAAACACTCACTCGACTATATCATCTTTTCCACCTCTCGATTCCTCCTTTTCCAAAGTATTTATTTAATACATTGAACTATAGTACCCAAAACTCCGACAGTTCTAGTGTTATATTCATTAAATATTTCAAGCACCCTATATTTTTAACTTACGACGAACAAAGTGTCATAAATCCTTATAGATTCCCGTGTAAATTAATATTAATAATTCACCTTTCTTACGTGACTCTGGTTAAGATTCTCACATTAATATTCATGAGTAGCCCGCCTATTGTTGTACGAACGTGTTAAAAATGAACGACCTAAATACTTCCGAATTCTCGTAAAACATCGTCAAAATGGGTAATTCAAGCGGAAAAATAATTTCGCATGACGAGATAATAGCTCGTATCAAATCAGTAAAACAAGGTGAAACGCCTTTCATTCTGAAACCGTTGAAAATTCCAACCAACAAAAACGACAGCTACTTTCACGTATGATCGGTAACCCTGTGCAGTTAAAAGGGCACATGTCTTCGCAGCGAAATCCTACGTGGCACGTTAATTAAACTTAAACTTAACTTTCGAACCCAGCCGAACGTACAGCTGCCAAAAGTATTACGAGAATTCAGCGCGCAATCTAAATGCGCACTGTCATACGAGGACGGTGGACGTATGCATGAACCTGTTCAAAGGTACCGTTCCATGGGCCTGCATGTGCACGTGCATGGTGCTGTGGTGCACGCATTATAGGTAGCGAGCACTTGAGTTATAAGATTGCCATGGACACTTGCCAGGGTAATATCAAACTTGGAAGCTCCGCCCAGAGCCACCCACGCGCCCGCTGCCCGCGTCTAAATACGTGCACGTGTTATGCACATGCACGTGCAAAACACACTCGTCGATTGCGATGCTAAGCTTCGTTATCACGCACGCCCACGTGCGAGCATGATGTGCCTCGGCTTAACTCCTTTATGTAACCCAACCCCTGCATCCTATAACGGTCTCTCTCTCTTCCTTCCGCTAGTTCGCCGATGCAATCCTGATTGTGGGATATCGCTGGCACAAATTAGCTATCGGTTCAAGAACTATAGGTTCACCGATAGGATTTTTATTCGGGTGAATGGCAAGCTTGCAGCGTTATATCGATGGATCGTTAAAAGGATGGACTACAGTGTATTCAGAAGATTTGGAAAGATGTCGCTTTATAAGTGGTTTGTTCTGATTTCAATTTTAATGCGTGACTGGCAGAAAGAGCACTTATTGTTAGCGACGAAATAAGAGTTTAGTTTTCAGTTGGTATTCGCCGAGCTCAGGTTACAAGGGTTGATATAATTGAAATAAGGCAGTGCGAGGACAGTCTTCCTTTAATCCGTACCTCATACCGAGTGACTTGTTAATATTTCCTCAAAGTATATTACGATAGATTGTCCGGTGCTGGGTACTTGGCATTTGAGTATTAGATAGTACTAAGAAAATAATGAAGTGTAGGATCGTGAAAAAGAAACGAGAGGCGCGCGGCAACCCATCCAAGGCAGCAACTCGGCCAAGAGTAGCTTAACACTAGAACTACCGGCGTCAAATCCAACATTTTTTAATAAATTAAATAAGTACTTTGAAAAAGGGGGAATCAAGCGGCGGAAAATTTGATCGATTGGGTGATTTATGTTTATTGATATAAACGTAGAATATTTATTTTATGACTCTTGTATAAACCTGGAGAATTTTTTGAAAAAATTGTGTACCAGTTATTTTAACTGGTTTGGTAGTTCCAGTGTTAACGTCGACGACCGCCTGGGTCGGCGCGGACCCACTGCGCCAGCGACCTCTCCCCAATGACAATTCCCTTTCACGTCCTTTTCTCCTAAGTTCTTAATAGGAGGGCTTCCCCGCTCCGCACCCACAGAAGTATGATATATCCTACGATTGAATAGAATACATATTGTAATAATGTATGTGATCGATAACGTGACCCTTTAATTTTATCCCAAAGGAGTGCAAATTCAGCAATTATTCTATTCTTCGTCGAGTCATTTCTTCCGTTGGGGAGTCCGATTTCGGGTGAGCCTCGATCAGTCGCCTCACGAACAACGTTTCCTTCCTTGGCAAGGGTGGGTGTAAATGAGATTGGAAGGAAGAAAAGGGCCATCCAAGGGAACGCGTGATTACGATAATTCAATCGAAGATCTTCGTCGTGCTGTCGCATCGACAACAGGTACACAAGGGTCTTCGACGAAGAGAGGGATCTTAAAGGATAGTTTGCTTATTCCGGTCACAATGTGAGTCACCGTCGACTACGTTCAACCCTCCTTCAACGTTGCATCCATCGACGTACTGACGCTAATGCATATTCAATGTTACACCCATGCCTGGAATATCCAGAACGACGTCCTGGTTGTCTCCGGAGAGACCTTTTCATTCCGTGCATTCTTGTTTACGAGGAGACCCTTCAATTTCCTAATCCTATCCTTGGGAAATAGTTCAATTAAATTTTACCTATTAAAATCACTCCTATGAAAAATTTAAACCCCAAAAGCAGCATATAAATGGTTTTAATTAGAATGAGAATATTTTTCAATAACCGATGAGTTATTCATTGAGTAACAGGAATTTATATTTTTAACGGTACAAAACCTCGTAATAAAAATGTTTTTCTGATTACAGCATCCATTCGAATTTATGCGTGCATATTAATTTTAATATCTACGTTTTCTTTCATCGTATTTACGATCCTCCAATCGCATGGTTTCTGACAAAAGGATTCGTTGAATTGTATGACATTCATAAACCGAATGATTGATTTCTTCGATACGAGTAAAACCTATTGTCAGCATTCTTTCACGCATGCGTGAGTATCCGTAATATATTATATATTCCATTGTAGAATATATATTTATATATTTATTCTATATCTATGTAAAATATATAATGCACATGGACGCATTGCAGTCTGCTTATACGTCGAGCTCCTTAATATTTCTCGACACCTTCGCGGTGCGCCATATGAGATCCGTGCAAGCTCAATTCAAAGGAATAATAAGTTTCTATTTCCGGCTTGTTCTGTGGAGTTTCGTGCCTCTGTTTCCGTGAAATTGTCTGCACGCGCTACCTCGGCTCTTTTCCTTCCGTTATAATTTTCTACCCTGTCGTATTTGCCTGGCTGGGCATTTTTTTCATTTCGAAGTTTCCTCGGTAAAGAATATATTTCGCCAACGATCTCTACGTTTATTCCGTTCGTTTCAATTTATGCTATCGCGCCTTTTTCACAATGTATACCATGTCTCATCCACGAGCAATTCTATTCGCGGCTCAAATTATTGCTATGTAGTATCGCTAGACTGAGCATAAATATCGTGGAAAGATAAATAAGAATTGTAATAAAGATCTGAAATGGCAGCAGAGGCCCGTTAGTCTCGACGTAGTTACGTCGTTAAGCCGTAACTCGTGCCAAAAGTGCTGCGCCGACAATTGCGCCGTCCAATATCGTCATTAATATCTCATTCCTGACGGTGAAATGAACTTCCCCATTATTTGTTAATTAACAACTAACCATTCGAAAGTTACAGCGATTCTCGTGCCTCTTTTGTCCTCAAAGCTATCTCAATTGTACGGAAAATTTTGATCGCTTTCATTCTCTTCGAATTTTCTACGTAAAACATTTGACGAATGTACGTACAATTGAGATAGCTTTTACTAGATCTACCAAAATTGTTAGATTGAGTTGTTCTGAATTTTTTGTAAATGTTTTTGAAATTTCTAATGCTGTTTTTTTTTTCTAATTTTCTACATCTATCTTGAAGACTGCAAGGGATTGAATCGATTAAGATTTTTTTACAACTTCTGTCATTTGATTCGAACAGATTTATTTCACAATTCTAAATATATTGAATCAATCGTCGGTAGATCTAGGGTTAAACACTGATATATCAACCCTTTGTACTCCTATGTCGAGCTACAATCGACACAATTTTCTGTGGCACTTAACGTGGCATCTATTAATTATCAACTTTCCGAAATCAACAAAAATTTTGCATCTCAATATAAATAATCTCGCAGTACTTACAATTCTTCCTAGTATTAACACTAGATCTACTGACAATTAATTCAATATATCTAAAATTGTCAAATAAAAATATCCGAATGAAATAAATTAACGGAGCAAAAAACCTGTTTAATTCAGCCGCTTAAAACCTTCGAAATAGACGTAGAAAGTTTAAAGAGAAATAGAAATATTTTCTAAAAATCCAGGGCAAGTCATTTTGACTACCTTGGTAAATTTACTATTAAATAAAAATGAATAATTAACAGTAAACAATTTTCCGAGACTATATTTGTTTATCTGACAAAAAATTAGTAAAATAATTCAAAGCGCAAAGGATTAGAAATAAAAGCACGTACAACAAGGAGAAGGTTTAACGTCAATTTTATCAAAGATACTTAAAGCGACGATCAATTCATTTACTATCGCGTGTCTATGAGGCATTCGAAAATTAAATGTAACTATATCTAAATGGAGAATCATCGTAGATCCCCGTAGTACTAAGGGTGCCTTGATCCTTCGCCAGTACCTCCATCACCCGGGAGAAAACCGACCCTTCCCTCGGATTGTTTCTCCGGTGGCTGGGTTATGTGCTTTAGGATAACGTTCCACGATCACGCGATGACTCTCCACCTTTTAACCCCACAGCTAAGTACGTTTTAGTTACCCCTCGGTGAAAGCTACCCTTCTCTCTCTCTTCATGTCCTAATACCCTCGGCTCGTACATCTTCATTCGCCCCGTCGTTTCTTAAACACTTAGATTTTATCACCGAGTGCACCGTGTTTCACGGCCAAAACGTCATTTGCAATGCACTTACCATTTTCCACGTAAAATAATTCCATTATTACTACACAAATTAGAATTTTGTGATTTCGTCATTTGAAATAATTCAATTCATAGTTTTAACGAAGTAGCTGAAATCATGAAAATGGTTAATAAGCATATAATATTAGTAATGTTTTCATCCCTTCAAGCCAGAGAGCTGCCATGAAATTATCACTGAAAATCACGTTATCATGGCTGTACTTCAGCCGAGGGTAAAGAGACATTGGTGTTTCTTTCGGCTCGATATCTTTAACCCATAAATTATAATATGTAAATCGCAAGAGAGTAAAGACATCGGGGGGTCGCGTACACGGGGGTAGATAGGTAGTCTGGCAATTACAGAGGCTTACTGTACATACAAATTGCTAGGTCCTCTCTCACCCTCTCGATCTTTCCATCCCTCTCTTTCTCTCTGTACCATTTGCCACCCCCTCGATTGCCGCAACCCCATGCCGAAACATCGCGAGAGACGCAGTTATATGAAACCAGGCACTAGAGAGGTATTACCAAAGTAAGAAGTCAGCTTGATAGCCTTGGCCGTAACTTCGTTTTTCCCTCCCTTTTCTTCCCTTCTTCCGCTCACCCTTCTCCGTCAGCCACCGTTGGAAAGTCCTTACATTCTCCTCCAGTACCATCGACCAGAGCGTACCACCATTTCACCCTGAAACAGCACGTCAGCCATTTGAAACAACCATTTCTTACGCACACTTTGGGAACAAGAGTCATTTATTTGTCTCCATTACAACCTAACGGCGTGCCCTTTTAACCCGACCTTTTACGAGTCACTCGTATTGCCCGGTGACTATTTTCACCAAGGAAATCGCTCCTGAGTCTCTGGAACGGTGATTGTGATTTGTTTACTCGTACTTGGTTGCGATTACGTGGACTTGCTCGAAATACGAGTTATTCAGTTTAACTACTAATGTCAGTATATTCGATAATTATGTATGAATGAATTGCAGAGATGATAAATGTTGTAAATTAAAGAAGAATTTGAAGAAATGGTAAATCCAGTCGATTAGGCTCTTAGATTTTGTCGATTTTGATTTCGTTGTCTTTTTAAAATATTGCATCGTATAAAAAAGTGTATGTATAATCTTAGTTGTATGGATATAAAAATTCATTTCTTGATAAAAGAACCACTTGGACTTTTGCGTTTGAATGCTCTTCGCAAGGCTATTTGGCTTGCAGATTCAATGTACTACTAATTGTAAGCTCTTTTACTATTCAGATTTTATGGTATCTTTCTAACTGTAACTTTTCAGTAATGAAATTTCAGAGCATTTTAATGAAACAATTATAAATATTTATTTATGTTTAATACTACTACCGGAAGAACTATTTAAATCATTAAAACCCGCTTATCTACGTGAAACAAAGCACAGAGTATTTGTAACAGTTGGTTATGTAAATAAATAATATCATTTAATTCCATTTCCAAATTTTAAGATTAATTCTGTGAGCGACGAGAGTTATTTCCACGTCACTGGCCAAGAAGTACGCCGGCCGCCGCGGCGTATGTAATCAAAACAAAGTCGGCGGCACTCGGCGACCGTAACCGACAGGTATCCTTTCCAAGAATTTTAACAATAAGTCACTTCGATACCCACCTCGCTATCAGTTCCACCGCGACCGCGGACGAGTAATCAGTGCTCCGTGATCGCGTTTAAGTATTTTTACCTATTAACCCATTCGAGACCGATTGCGTATGTGCCCATAATTATGAAAGTGGTCTAAGTCATATATTTCTTGTTTCGAGATATTTAATGAATTGCATTTGAACGAATTAAAAAATATTTTTATATTATGCAACATCTTAATATAGAATTTTATTAGTCTTGATTAATGGGAATTTATTATGAATATGGAGTTTTGC
Organism: Cerceris rybyensis; assembly: GCA_910591515.1. Lineage (NCBI taxonomy): Eukaryota > Metazoa > Arthropoda > Insecta > Hymenoptera > Crabronidae > Cerceris > Cerceris rybyensis. The sequence continues at coordinate 18,710,745 of OU342790.1, forward strand.
GTGAATTTCATACGGAAATGTTGTTTTTAAAGTTTGAATTGACTTAGACCATTTTCATAATTAACTGAATGTCCTATAAATGACTTCAAGTAATAAAAAACTACGAGTTTTATTAGAAACAATAATTTTAATGAAATAATTCATGGACATTTATTAATTATTTTTTAAAAGTAATGCGTTTTTATAATTTTAGGCTTTTACTATTATGAGTTTTTAAGATTCTTAGAAATGTTCTTGAAAAACTGGAGGGATGTATGGTATTATAGTAAATACATAATATCTTTTTGTTTTCCTTCCGTTACTGGTCTAGTTGTGTATAATGGAAGTAATTTAATATTTTCGTATATTTTTGGTCTCCCTCTTTTAGGTGAAAGATCCAAAACGTGGAATTTAGAATCATGTAAAGAAGTTTTATAGAACATCTTGTAACGTTCATTTTGCAAGAATCTCATCCATTGAATTTGCAGCGAAGAGACAGATTCGCCCGCGGTATTTTTTACTCTTCTTGTAGTTGACTCTTCCAGTGGTTTCGTTGAAATAAAATCCAGCTACGTCATTCGTTTTACCGAAATTGCATTTCTTCTTCTACACTTTTCTATCAATTCATAATAATGCTCAGGGTTGTATAAGTAATTTACTTTTCTTATTTTCATTTCTATCAACCCAAAATCACGGTCATTCGGTAGAATGGAATGACCAGATACCACAAATTTAACGGTATGTTTATATAATTTTAAAAAATGTTTGACTTATACCACTTTCATAATTAACACTAAATGAATTCCGTATAATGTTGAAATTACAACCACCATCTAATGATACATTTTTGACAATATTAGAAAAATTACACTGTATTAATTTAGTTTATAATAATGTGTTGTGAAATAACTGATAAACTCATTTTTTTTAAATTTTGACTTAGACCACTTTCATAATTATGGGCACATATCTGGTATGCAATTAGGTTCCGAGGATATAAGACCGGTTGCTTACCAGGTGTGCAATAGTAGTAATGAACAATTATCAGTTATTCTGAGTAAAGTAGTCATTGAAATGAGACTTTTTTTGGTATGCAATGATCTTATTTATGCGAATTCACTTACGAATTGGGTGATTTCCATAGTAAACAAGTTTGCTTATTCAAAATGAACAATATAAAGAAAAAAAAAGTTTCGCTCCTGTGGACCGTGTTTGAAAAAAATCGCCGTCTCGAATGGGTTAATGCGTGCAATACTTTCGGACACGAGATTCTCAATCACCAAGTGCCTCTTCTTACGAGCTACTTGATAATTCATCCTCACAGTGATATCAATCCTTACTTGGCAGCCACATGTCTACTCTCAGCCACCAAAGTACTTTCACCGTTGTCATTGTAAGTCGACTCTCAGCCATCACAGCAATGAATCAACACATTTCTGAGGTACATACAATTCTTACTACGATTTTAATATGTAATTATGTTTTAAGTGCGATTAAATATTTTGTTTTTAACCCCTTGCCCTGCCATTTTTTTATGACTGCCTCCGCGATAATTCAGAACTTAATTACTAAAACAAGAATTTATCAAAGATTCTTGATATATCATTTAATTTAACATAACATCAATATTATCGAAATATTATCGCGTTGCGTCTCATTAATTCTTTCAATTTGGTAAGTTTTTCAAAACTTGAAAAGTTGTTGTAGAACAAGGGGTTAATGAAATGTGATCGTAAAGGGTTAAATAACTGAACCTGTAAGTAAGAAACACTCCCAGTAAGAAAGTAAAGCGAGGTGCCTAATTCGTGCATACGTTTACCAAATGCTAATTTAACAGTTTAACAAAATGTGCAGCAAAAAGGGTAGACCTTCGCTTTCTTCCAAATTCCTCTTTCTTTTTAGATATAGCCTTCGTCTTTGTTAACCATCTAAACGCCGATTTCTATTAAACTTACCTGAAAGTTTAATAATGTTAGTTTAAGTATTAATGTAGTAAAGATCCTGCTTTTAACGAAATTTATGTAATTTTTCGGCTGCTGCGGAGATGTCAATGATCTGCGTTCAGTGTCGAGGTCGCTCAAGGACACTCCTGGGGAGAATAAAATAAACATAAACATTTGCGCTTTCCTTACTAGTTCAGTGACCGAGCCCTCCATTTTCTAATTTCGTGTAGCATTAGTAAGGATATCTCGTGTGTTTCTTTCCGAAAGGTGGAGAGACCTGGAAAGCCCGACTCATTCAGCTAAAATCCAATCGCAAAGATATAATTAAAAGTTAATTTGCGTGACAATGATTAATTTCTGATCCATAGTTCCACTCAGATATTTTACCTACAATACAAGACGAATGCAAATGCAAAAATTTGTAACCCATTCACCATTTTTGCAACGCTGTTTTTTTCAAAATCATTTTGAAACATCCTGTACTTAGTTCCAACAGTAATCTATAATTTTCTATATTATTAAAACTCACAGCGATACATCCTATTAAAAGAAAAACAGCCTGTTATCCGCGAAGCGACCGATTTCCACCATGCAGTAACGTAACAAAAATTAACGACCATATTCTCATTATATTCAGCGCTCGCGTTTGCTAATTAACAGTTACTTCTGATCACAAACAAAATGTAATAAACGTATGATAAAGCACGTTACATACAAATACAAATTATACTAATCTACAAAAGTTTAAATGTCTATAACATTAAGGTAATCACCGTTATAAAGGGAAGATAGGTTGCAGACTTCCTGTGAAAGAAATCCTAACTTTTATTGTTAAAATACAAAAAGATCTATTATGTATATTTGATAATTGACCATTCTTTCAAAACTGATTTTCACAGAAATTAAGATCTACAAAAAAAACTGCTTTCACACTTACCTTGACCATCACAAAATTCATTAGAATCAGTGTAAATGCTCTTTGTGTAAAAAAACATGTTTACCAATATAATTCAAAGCGCCGAACACGGTTCGCAGAGAGTACAAATAAAACAGATTTTCACAAAAGTTAACACTAAACGTACCGGCATTTTGCACCTACCTAATCTTACCATAAGGGGTCATTTGACCCCTTATAACATAATTATGAACATAATTTCTCATTTCTAATGAAATAATCAATCATCAATTTTTATGTCTATAAACAAAATAACCAATTAATTACACAAGGCCAATTGAATGTAACGGAAACTGTCGTGTATTGTCACTCCTTGTCGAACTTGATTTCTTGTAGGCTCTGATCTTTGCTCTCTGACTCTCAATTTAAAACTGCATTTCAATTTCACTAGTTTAGGTATAGAGAACTAAGTCAATGGAGTGTTTCTTGTGCCTCTCCGAAAAAAGTCTTTTCTGTTTATGCGTTACTTTGTACGCTGGTCGATTTCGCTGAAATTCTGGCCAAAACCCCCAACATTTTTTTCGCGGCCTTGCAAATCTAGCAATAGTGTTTGATTTGCAACACATCATACCATCCTTTTCCATTAATAAAAATTGTTATTGTACAACATTCTCAGAGATATGTAATCTCAAAGTTGGGACTTGAATAACGCGTCGTATGGATCCGATCGAGTCGTCTAACATAAGTATTCACGCCGAAAACAAACACACATATCAGGTTCAAATAAATGAAACCTTCACTTGAGAAGCGTATCTGAGTTTAGAACTAATTGTAAGATCTTAGTTGAAGAAAAATGCCGAAAAATACGTAATCTTCGTATGGGGTCAAATGATCCCCCGCGGTACGTATGCTAGGAAAAAAAATTTTGTCGGTAAAAAATAAACTATGAGAAAAACGGAAAGCAAGAAATTGAATAATCAGATGATATAAGACTTTACAAAAAGTCAAATGAGCGAAAGGAATAACAATGAAAGAATGATTTTAAAGTAAAGTTTGAAAGGGGTCATTTGACCCCGCTTGGTACGTTTAGTGTCAAGGCATGCGGAAAAACTGCTTTCAATCTCACTTAAGCACCACAAAATACATTGGAATCAGTGTAAATGCTCTTTGTGTCAAAAATCATGTTGACTAGTGTTATTCAAAGCTCTGAACACGGTTCGCGGAGTGTACAAGTAAAATAGACATGGACACCTAGTTGGGATTCGGGTCAGGGGCGCAGAGTTGTCCTGTCCTCCTGGGAACGTATAAAGGCGAGATGAAAGCGGAAAGGAAAGAGGAAGAACAGCACCGAGACAGAAGGAAAGGGACGAAGAGGAGGCGGAGGTAGATGCCGGACAAATTATCCACCTTCCTCATCCCTCTTCGGCTCTCCAAACCATCCAGCTATCCAGCCATCCTGTGGGAATCCCTTCACGAGAACCCCACGCCCTAATAGCTGCCTATGGGGACGCGATGGGACTCCCGATGGACTGGACGAAATCTCGTGCATTGTGCAATCCAGGCTCCCCTTTGGTCACCCCTGTCCATCCCTCTTCGCTCTACCTCCCCTCTCATTCTTGCGCAGCTTGCGAGGGGAAGAGTATATTCCTTCCAATTTGCCAGGGTTGTGCATTCGACGGGAGATCGGAAGATATTGGGGAAGAAATTTTCCTTTTCTTCTTCTTCTTCCGTCCCTCCCTTCCATCCTGTCCCTTCATTTCACCCTCTTTTTCACCGCTATTCTACTTTTCCTTCCGCACCAATGAACGCCACCGATTCCTCGTGCCTGTCGGTACAGGTGAATCGTTACTCGCTTCCTCGAGACCTTTTTTTCTTCCCGATTTTCTATATGAAGCTTAGTAAACACAATACGTCTAATGGTGCGGTTACTCATCCCCCCTTCCACCTTACTCACTGCCTAGACGTTGCTTTTAATAAGATTTCTTATAATGCAAAATAAGAATTTTCTCATTGCAGATATCTTTGTTAGAACTGACGGAGCGAGTTTTATAAAGGTTTATGAAAGGCCCATAATTTTTTCGCCGCGGGTCATGAGATGTGGCGAGGCAAGGGAAAGAAGAAGGTCAGTAGCTGGCCTCGGCATGGACGCTTTCTTTTATAGGTCAAATTAAGCTGGGTTTACGTGCGATGTGTCAGGATCCCTTTTTACGACAAAGTGACTCCCGTAAACCCACCGGTCAAATAATTCCTCGCGATATTGTACTCGTAACCCCATGGAAGTAGGACTTATTCCAAGGATATACACGCATCATACAGAATCATAATTGCATGCATAATTTTTCATATTACCTCTAGGAAATTACTGTTTCGTTGCATAAAAGCATTATAGCCTTTTAACAATGATCTTTATGTATCAAATACAGCTTTCCATGACTTTTATAACAGCATAAACTATTAGATTATTCAAATGTAAAGTTACAAGATTAAATACCCCTCTCAATTATAACTTTCCCCTATTGTTCTGCTCATTAACACTAGATTTACGGGCGTTAAATCGATTATACTTAAACATAATAAATAAGTACTGCGAGAAAAAAAGAGATCAACTGGCAAAGAAGATAATCTGTTAAGTAATTTGAATATTATAAGATACATGTGAAATATCTACTATATCACGTCTTTATAAACTTGTAAGGTGTTTCTAAAAAAAATAGGAATTCGTCAATTTGACGGTCTTCGTAGATCTAGTGTTAAAATCTCACATTCGTATTCCTTCAAGTCATAGTGGCCCGGCGAACGAAGGTTGACATTTTAGGAAATATAAAACATACAAACAGGTAGACGTAAATTTTAAGTACATTGAATATCAAAAACTAATACTAAGAAACATAGTATCTGTTAACATATAATCTCCATTTCGGGCCATACAGATCCGAGCAGAACAGCAGGGTTAATTGCAAACCCTCATTAATAACGTTAAATAATCTCCAAGATCGAAATTTATATCATTACATGATAATCGTAGGTCTTAGAAATCAGGGAAAAAAGGAAACGATAAACGCACCGTTTCACAGACCTTTTGGTTTACGTTTTCTTCATAAAATTTTCAAGCATCGTTCTGCACGAACGACGTACAGAAAGTCGTAGAAAAGGAGAGCAGAGCCAGTGACGGCATCGCCAAAATTCTCGATGGAACACAATGTGAGGATGGCACACAACGAGAAAGGCTACAAGGGAGATCATTTGAGGAAGATGTAACGATGAAACCGTCTACTCGCTACGGCTCATAAAACTGCGCGTTTTATGCTGATGGCTCGCGTCTTGGAGACATTGTTAGGAAGAAAAGGAGACATGCAAGAAAGGGGGATGAAAAGAAAAGAAATGCAGGACAGGCTAGAATGTCGGAGGATCGCCAGGCAGACACGAATCGGCCGAGTGAAATAAAAAGGAACAGAAAAAAAAAGAGAAACGTAGGCCGATGAGACTCGTTTCTCTCGAGATGATTTTGGCATCGGAGCCAAATGCAAACGGCAGGTGTTATCCGTGCGAGATTGTTCGTTTTCACGAACGAATCTCGTTCGATCTTCCGCGTGGCAATGCAGCCCCGTCGTTCGCCAGTTTTCCCTTTTCGATTGTGCTGAAACTGATCGGAAGGGAAGTATGTTCCTACGTGCCATTGGCTACTGCCATTTGGCTGATAGTGAGCTTGCAATTCTAAAGTAGGCTGGTTCCTTCGTACATTTAAAAGTCCTCCCCCGTATAGCGTGTCTGACAAGATTGAAATCCTTGCCATCAACCACTTAGAGATATCTTTTCATGCATAACATTACGTATTTATCGATGCAATCACTGTAGGATATTTGTTATAAATATACTTAACACATTGTTGACCGGAACTTTTATATAAAAGATAACTCATGTCACTGGCTGTTTTTTCCGTAATTGAGTATGACGTTGAAAGGATCTAAATAAACTTCACTATATCTACTGTGTATTATAGTTTATAAATATTAAATATTTTAGTAATTTCTTTAGTGTGATAAAATTGAAACAGCTAATGCAGATTAAAACACGAGTTATCTCGTGACCGGTGAACAAAGTTTGGGCATGAAAACACAAGTTAACTCGTGAGCGGTCAACAATGTGTTAAAATAGACGTATACAAGTGGAAACTGAAGTTGAATGTGAAATATAAGGAACGCGCTATTCTAAAACACACACACACACACTCTAAATAATATAAAATGTAAACTATAAAGTCCGTCTAGTTGCGTCTAACTATTCATCTACTCATCTAGTCTCTCTATACCTCTAAAGTCTATAATTCTGGTCGTTTAATCGTTGAACTCTATTCGTCTAGCTCTTTATTCGTCTAACCTTCTGTACGTTCGTCAATTCTCTATACGTCTATACGTCTATGTACTATGGGGTTCGTCTACTCTCTAACTGTCCTTTCGTCCTCGTGTCGTCCAAATTCCGTCGACATTCTTCTTTTCGTCAATTCTCTCATAGCTGATCTCTCTAGACCGTTGTATTTCGCAAGACTTATAAAATCTTCATATTACTATAATTGATTAATTTTTATCATAATTTCCTACAACCCTTAATCTTTTACTAATTATAATTTAATTACATTCTTCATTAAAAACGACCTGTAGAAAGTTTTATGAGAGCTTAGTAAATCGACAGGTGATTTTCCAATATTACGTCTACAAAGAGTTAAAAGAATCTCTCTGAATTACGTAACTTTTTCGTTGAACGCTTAAGCATCGTTATTTACGAACATTCGTTCATGAAGCGCTGGAAAGAAACAGGATTTCGTGGGTTTCGGGGAGTTAATTGCAACGTACACAGAGGCATCGAAATACAAAAAACAGAGCACCTCCGCCCTAGGTAGGAAGAAATTAAGTGGATTAGTACCCTAATGGTGGGGCGGTGGTAAACTGAAATAAATATGGTCCTCGTGATAGGAAGGGGCTAAATGTAATTATGCGACTAAGTACTTAGTAATTTTCAACAAACGAGGGAAAAAGAGGTACAGGTTGATAGAGAAAAAAAGTGAAAGAAAGTGACGAGAGTAAAACTCATCGTATATATTCCATACCTTGTTACTAGCCGATAAAAAAAAAACACTTTCGAAGAATGTTTTCCAATTTATTCCCCGATACTAATCCGTTTCGCATAGAATCGAACGGTATCGCCGGGAGGCGATATAAATTCACGATAGCGAAAGGAAATGAGAGGGGAAAAGAGCAAAAGATACAAAGGAACGAGGGCGAACCGTTAAAAGTTGAAGACGCGTTTGCGCGAAACTGTTTCGTCGTAATAGCCAAAGTTCCCACCCGCACCGTTCGTCCTGGCCTTTATTATTTTATATTTCGTGGCACCCGGGCGCATACCGCGCCTGTTGGAGATAACAGAAATTATACCTACGTTTCAAAGTGAAACAACCGTTAGCGACGACGCGAAACTTTAATTCGCGGCGATACGAAACGCGCGACCCACCCACAGCCGATTCCATCTTCACGAACATCCAACTCCCCTGCCAGCTCTAATTCCACCGGAATCCGTTCTCCTTCCTAATTTCTTCGGTCAGATTGAAAGATACGCCGGCATCGTGTACCAGCGTCGCCTATCGAGGAGAGGAATTTCGAAAATCTTCGCGGAATGACCTTTCTTGGACGTCAGGAAATTAATCCGGTAATAAGGGAATCTATAAAGAGATCGACCTTAGTACTTGCTACGAGCGTAATTACCAATTTCGCTGTACTCTCCGTTTTTCCAACTAATTTTCATCAAACGAACCCACCCTTTCACTTATAATTTATTCATCCCTAACTCATTTACATTATGCTTTATATGTTACTGTAAAAAGCAAAAAGTTGTACCTCGAAGATTTCGATACGACATCTACTTTGTTCTGTTTTTTTCTTGCGTTTGCTCATTTGTTACACTTAAATTCTTCCATGGAAAAATCTCAAACATGTAGGACTTATGATTGTTTAAATATATAGTTTATTATAATAGAAAATAAGATAAAGAGAATGAATATAAGTACACAGATAAAAGATAATTCCAAGGAATAAGTTCGCATACAACCTCACTCACTACAAACATGTATCGTCGCGTGTAGAATATGTCAGAATTTTTTCAGACTTTTTTTAGCCTCAAAAAATAAGGAAAATAGGACAAAAATCTGCTATTTGAATTTTCTCCATAACTAAAATGGTCGCACACAATGGTCGCTGAGCATTATCGAATGAAACCTCCCCCTTACAATCGGTTCAAGGACACTTTTTACCCCCTTATCCTACCATACCCTTTACACTCCTTAATTTTAATTATACATTACAAGAAAGACTAAGAGGATACTAACACAAATGTATCTATCACTTTAAAAAAGAAATACACGCCCAAAAGCTTGATCATCATCCCAAGCATTCCCCCGCTCGTTCTCAAAATACTCTAATTTCACCGAGGAATTTTGACGATGATACACACCGTGAAATTTTGACATATGCAAGACATCTACATCCACGCACCGTAATTGCAAATTAGCACTATCGACGAACATTTTACCAGCACGTTTCTCCCGTGCGACCAGTTAGTTGCAGGCAGGTACGAGCGCGTTTCCTCCATCGTTCGGTTCCAACACGCACGAGTGCACACGACGCACGCACTTGGGGCTGATCTGCGTTACGTGGTGTACGCATGCATGATCGTATATAATATAGTGGATCTGCGTCCTCCATAATGTAATCATGGGTGACACAATTAATCACTGAACCATCCAAGCCCGGCAGACCATTAGCGATTGGGACACAGAATCAGCCTCTCGTTCGTAGGGGTGATGCATTTCACATCTACACGCACTCGAGGATATGTACTCACGCACAGGATGTACAGTTATACGAGAAATCTGCAAGGAAACGTGGAAATGTAAAAAGAAAGACACTTGAACGAGAGAGGATGGATGATCGTTGTCCATTTGCGCTGAATAGTCGTTAGATTCTCTTCATTCGCACCTTTTTTTCTGCCGTTTTGTATGAGTGATTAATTGGTGGCATTGTTTTCACGGTAGTTTATTATACTATGATATAGATTCTTCAAATCTATCCCTCGATGGTTGATTGGTTTCGATATCACCGAATCTAATTTAGAGGCTGTTACGAAGCGAATCGAGCTTCCTATAGCGCAGGGGTGTAATGAAAATATAGAAAATCGATGAAACCAGAGAATCACGGTCGTCGCGAAACAAGTTGATTAATTTTACAAAATTGCAAGTATCTTCGGGAGGATCTTTGTCGCATCAAGTAGCAAACTACTGCGCGGTAATTAAGGACAAAAGTTGGCGGAAAAAGTTTCACCGTCGTTTTCCGAAGGGACTCTTCTTTGAATTTCAAGCACGGATCGTTAAGGGACTTTCGAGAGAGTTGAGTTTTGTAACAGTTAATACAACGCGTCTCCTTGCAATTATGCCGTAATTCTCTCGCATCGGCAATTAGAAATGAAGTTTCTCTAACAACCAGTAGATTGAGCATTCGATCGAGATGACCAAAGTTCCTCGTCTCTCTTACTCTGAATCTATATGAACGAATAAAAAGAAGTAACTGTCGGTGATATGCTGGAATTTGGCGTTAATTGAGGTATAAAGTTACAGTAAAGCTCGACGTATCAGAATGAGAATCGGCCAAGTTGTAGCAGCGTTCAGAGAAAAAACGAGGGACAGGATATGGCCCATTGACTATGTAGAGGAGAGAAAAAACGAGGAAGTAAAGAAGAGAGGAGCAATAATACCAGGTTCCTTGGAAAACGGCCAAAGTGTCAGCCGTAATATCATAGCAGTTACGTAGAAAATCGCAGACGTACGTTGTGCGAATGAACATTTTATTTTCTGACATTGCGAGCGCGTATTTGCACACTCGACTCATCGTTACAAAAATAATATCGACGTATCTCCTATTTTCTTGTAAGAAATAAAAAAAATACAACACTAAATCTTATTCATCCTCCAAGTTGATCGTTGAAATTGCCCCCTCGCATCTTTATCCACCGTGTAACGTAGATATAAAGAGTATCGTGTCACCATGGCACAATTTGTAATCGAGTTCACCCTAAAAATGTAGAAAATAATCACTCGCTAAACCTTACTTCACTGATTCGTACCGTTTCATTTTCAAGAGTCTCTTAGGTATACATTAAACCGGCGATTCGGAGAGTTTAATGGACTTTCGAGTGAACTATCAGCTTTAACCCGATTCTACTAGTCACAGGGTAGTGTATCAATGAGACGATGAGTTCGTCGAATCTCGAAAGAGCCGAGAAAGGGGATATGATACGAGTGAAAATGTGTAACCTCGAGGCCGGAAGGATGGCCTCCCTTTTAATTTACGAGCCGAGAACGACGAAAAACGCGAATGGGGAATAGAAAGAGAGAGAATCAGACGGAATGAGAGGGAAAGAGAGAAAGGATGACGAGAAGGGTGGAAAGTGAGGGGTAAAGACGTAAAGCAGACGGAATAGAAGTTGAGAAAAGGACAACGCAACGTATAAGCTTGCGGGGGCGAAGGAAGGGTGGAAAAAAGAAGGAAGGACAAAGAGACGTGGGAGCCGAAGCATACGAGAGAAGGTTCGGGAAACGTTGGTATTATCATAATAATGGCTGAAGCCATCATCTTTCCCGCGTCTACTTTCTGCTTCTACCACGATGCCTCCCCCATTCCTCTTCGAGGTTCTTTTTCTACGAGGGTCCTTCAGGAAGCACATTCTAACAGCGCCCGCGTCTTATGCATTTACAAATTTAAAATGATAATTTTCCCATGGGTGTGGCGAACCGGGGTCATTTGCGCCCTTTCACAGGCCACGATCGTTCTCTTACTTCCTACCCTCAGTAGCGGGTAATGTCGCAACTCCGCAATAGGCAGATTATGCGATTTGCAAAAACCCGTGACGAGATATTTTAAGCGAACGTTTGTCAAGCGTCGCGCGCAGATGTACTACTTCGTTACACGCAACGTTTGCTGCTTTAAAAAGTTACGCGAAGGACGCTTAGGCCGGAACGAATTTCAGATTTGTTTTTGATAAGTATTAGAATCGATTATCATGATGAGATATTTACCAGTAATTCCCAGTCAGTGTCGTTTACGAGAACTAAAATTCCTGGTCGTCTGCGAACATGAAAATAAATATTTTGCAAATTATATTAAACTGTTTGTACGCTTGAATTAATGTTGGGGAAGCTAGAACGGTCAACTTAAAATTCGCAAGAAGTTCTGGCGCACCTTACGATGGAAGTGACAAAAACAGGTAAGATATAACAAGTTAAAGTGGAAAAAATAGCCACATATTAAAATATCTGTACGCTTGAGTTAACGTAGAAAAAGAAAAAGGTAATTACTATTGCAAAATATTAACACAACGCAGATGTTTAGGGACGAAAACTGCATCGATAGCATAAGCTCTGACACTTGGTTGGTAAGGTACCTTATAACTTCCATGTTTTGTGAACACATTACCCATTGTTCGTTAAATCTCTGTTTTTCATTTGTAAGTTACAAATATTTTGCCGCGTAAATGCTTATCAGAATATCGCTGAGAAATTGCTTAGTGCTGCCATCTACAGTTCTGCTGTTGTACATATCAGTCGCCATTTTGAATTTGCATTCAATCGTATTCACAGTGATTCGCAAGTGCGAATTAGCTCAACGTAATATATCGTGTTAGTTATACCACACGGATGTTACTGTATATCGTATACGACTTAGAAAAATAAGCCGCGGTGCTATCCTTCCAATCGATGTTTCCGATTGTTTAGTGATAGTGTGAAGTAAAAATCGATCAAGAACATACACTGTATCTCCTTGTAAAAAGAGTTCCGGTCGTTCCTTTAAGAGGTTATCTTTTATCCAGAAGAGTAGCTTCTTTAAGGTCCCTAGAAAGTTTCATACATGTAAGCAAGCTGCTCAAACCGTATCTTCATTGAAAACTTACATTGGTCACCAGGTAAGCGAACTTCATGCTTTTTCTTCTTGTCAAAGAGTAATTCCGCGCCACCTCTGTAATTATTTAATAGAGGTAATTATAAGGAATTCCCAACACGAGTACACCTTCTCCTCGACTTACGGTCACGTACATTGCGTAATTTTAGGTTGTATTTTTGTTTACATTACGTACAATATAGTATATATTATGTATTTTTTGCATTATGTATTATAATTATACGTATATAGATCAAATTTTTGTATTCTATGTACAATTTTTCAAGTTCATTTTAATGAAAATAATATAGAAATATATAAATCCGGCTTGCGACCTGTTCGACTTACGATCTGTCAACCGGAACGGAACATGGTCGTAAACCGAGGAGGTGTACAGTAAATGTTATTAATCGTTTTTCAATTACCCAAATTCAATGGTCACAGGAACTTCTGTGCTCTCAGAAGTCATTTTTGTTAATGAATTTTGTAGAAACTTATTAAAGAGTTATTGAAAATATTCTTTATCAACTATCGGCATCTAATTACAAAACACGAGCGTTCACCAAGCATAGAAACAACGTGAGGTACGTTTCAGTCCGATTCAGCGTTCCTCTCGTTCAAGCAGTCTACGGTGTACGATAAACGCGCCAAAATTCTAATTACAATAATCTTTACTGAATATAAGAATAATTAAATATTAGTAAAAATATCTTTCTAAAAAACATCATTACTCTACTGTAAAAGAATCTATGCAACTTTGAGAATTTTAACCATTTAGCTTGGTACGACGTAATAGGTGTATCGTTAATTGTAATTTTACGCATCATATGCGTTGGAAATATCTGACTTTTTTTTACAAATAAAGCCATGTTCTCGAAGTGTACATGTCGGGAATTCAAATAAAAAGAAACAATAAGAAGTATCCCTTCTACAGAAGAAAACATACACCCGTATATATCTACATGGGTCATTAGACTTTGTGCAACTATGTATATCATATCAAAATGAATGTTATGTATTTAGTGGTAACTAAACGAAGAAGTGAATAATTCATTCAATGACAAGACGTAAAATGTTTCGTTATATATGTATAACTGCGTATCGAGAAAAATAAATACGATATGAGCATAGAGTATGTGTTTTTGCAACCAGGCCGCAGTATCGTTTGTATCGTTGCTTCAACGGTGACTGTAATGGCGGTCATCGGAAAGGTGTTCGCGTTAATGTACATTGAGTATCTCTAAGAAAACAATTGTACCGTACTAAATGAACGTCATTCATCGTTAAATGTTCCGTAATCATAGAATTTAAACTTTACCACATCATTTTATATATTCAGTATTAGGTTTTACGATGTCAGACCAAAACGAACACGTTTCGGAGGAAACGGAGTCAGAAGCTAATACGGAAAATTACAGTAACGAACAATCGAAATGCGAGGCAAGTATCTTGAACAATCAAACGGAAATGGCCATGTTAGAAGATGAAGAAATGCCGACGTATATCAGTGTAACGAGTCCGTCAAGATGCGAAGATTTGGATAGTAAAAACGTAAAGCAACAAGAAACAATAGCAATGGAAACTGATCACAGTCCAAGTCCTTATCCTAGTGACGATCAAGGAGGCGACAGTGTATGCGTATTATCTTCTGGGGAAGAGAGCGATCATCCTCCTTACAATGACGAAGATGACGACGATGAATACGGTGATAGCGAAGGTTAATATGTTACATATAAACGTGTACTTGTCTAGTAGTAGAATTAGATTTCTTACAAAGCTTAGAATGAATATTAATATTATTTGTATAGTTACTTTTATTGGATACTCAATAGTTTTAAATGTACATTGATGGTTAAAAATTATTATAATATACTGACACAGATGGGAATGATCATGAAAATGTGATGATGGAAGACGAAGAAGAAGAGGATGAAGAGGACGAAGATGACATAAATCCTTTAAGATTACATGATGATGATGATGATGACGACGATGATGATGATGATGATGATGAGGCAGATTGTTTTGATAGAGCATCGGATGACTTTATTTTGAATAATAGATTAAAACAACATCACAAGGAAAGAAGTTTATCACTACAAGATTTAAGTATTTGTAAGAACAATATTCGTTCTCCATACAATAAGGAAAGACATAGTCTAAATATTTTGAGGCAAAATTATTTAGGCCTACATCAGAATCCCGTAATATATCCTGTAACGTGTAGAAAACGGTCAGTACCACTTAAATATCAACACGTGGAAAGCAAAGTCAAACGTTATATTCAAGATATGAAGGAGCAAAGTAGACGATCAATGGAAAAGCGTATTAAAGATCAGGAATGTATAACAAACAGAAATCATATGGAAAGTGAAAGTAAGAAATACCTTCTTGTAACATGCCATGTGTTATGTAGAATTGATATGCTTAAAATGAAAATTGGAAGGTACACTTGTTGACTGTTGTAAGATACATTAAAGAAAGTTGCGCTTGGTTAAAGATTAATAAAAATATAAATTCACAGAATAAAGTACATCAATAAATATGAAGTCAACAGGATAACCTTCCATAGGCCTAAATAACAGAGCTTTATTAGTTGTTGTTGATTTAATCTTCATTTTCCGATAATTTTAACATTTTTAATAAAAACACAATTTATTATTTTTCTTGCACAGATGACACTAAACAGCAAATAAAATCTGCAAGGCGTAATAATATAATAAAGGACTACGTGGAAAGAGGTATAAAGGATTTACAATGTGAAGAAGATAATGATGACAATCTTCTTTATAGTGAATCACAAATAATAAAAAATGGTAAAAATAAAAAATCTGACGTAAGAAAAACAGAAAATAAGTACAGGCATATTCAAAGGGGCGATGATGTACAAATCTATTGTGATTCTATACAAAATGAAAAAAATATTCAAAATTTTAATGATCGACGGGAAAAACGAAATGGTTCTGTTGGTATTGATCCACATTGTCAAGGTTCATTCGATCAAAATATTAGATTTAATGCAATGGATCAAGCCAATTTAGTCAATGGCCATCAACAAACTCCTACACTTTTTAATCTTCGTACATTAAGCTATGAAGAGTATATGCATACTTCTACTACAGGACAGCAAGAAAGTTTGACTAGATCGATAGACACAACGGAAAAAGAAAATGATGAACCTGAAACTTATAATGATGCAGAAATAATCAACGTTCCCGAAACTGATAACAGTAATATGAGTTCCCCCTTAAAGTTTGAAAATGTTAAAAGTATTCAGATAACATCGGTCGAATCGGAAAACCTGAACTTTGAAAAACTAGATGATACAGATAAACCAAATTCAGAAGATACAGAAGTAGTACAACATAAAACACAGTTAAATCAAAGTCAGATTAATGCTTTGCAAGTTGCGTATCAAAAAGTCTTAGCAGAAAATTTGAAAATGAAACAGGACATCGAAGTTTTAGAGCAATCTTTGGCAAAATATAAAAATGAGAGTAAGTCTCCTGAAACAAAGGTAGCTTCGGTACAGACAGAGACTATCGTAGATCCGTTAAATTGTGCAGAGCCATCTAAAGATTCAAAAGAAGCAAATCAATTCAAACAAAACAAAAAGATAACAAGTAACAGTGCTGTATCCACAGTAAGTTCCATCGACCATTGGGCAGATAGTGCTTGTAGCAGTCCAACTATATCTATGAAACTACCGGATATAACAAACGTTATGACTTCGGATGATAGTATAGTCCTCACAGATGGTAGACCAAGAAAAACGGTGCGTCCTATATCTAAAGCATTTATTACTTCGTCTCGAATTTTACAAACACTTTCTAACATTACTCATTCCAAAACGAAAAGTCAAAGTCCTTTAGTGCGAGATTCCAACATCAAATTTGACGAGAATTTACCGGATCAATTTTTAAGTGTAAATTGCAATTCTCCGATTGAAGCTTCGAGTTTCAAAAAACGAAAAGCTACGGACATGCTTGGATCATCTACTTACGCTCAGCCCTTCAAAATACCCCATAAAAGTATAGAAAGTGAAAAGAAAAGTTCAGCTGACGTAGAATTTAAATATTCAAACGAGCGCAGGAATTCAAAATTAGAGAAGGAACAAAATTCAACAACTGTTAATACAAGTCGATCACAGAGTCCAGTATGTGTAGAGAATAATGTAGAGGAGACTGATAATGAAGACAATGTAAAATGTTTTATATATCAAGAAGATGAAAATAGCAAGACCAAAAGTTTCTTAATTCAAGCAGAAGAACCAACAAAAGACAGTACTGGCAAGGACAAAGGACGTATTCAAGAATGTGGTCCATATTTATTGGGTAATCTTGAAGTAAGAATGTCTGATATTAATGGTACAATTAGTGTTTGGGGTAAAGAAACAAACGAAGAGTCGATGGTTGATGACGAAGAAATAGAAACTAAAGCAGCAGACAGAAAAGCACATTACTGCTGTCAAAAAACACGACAAATTAGATTTAGTGATAGCCCCTTAGTTTGTTCAACCGGTAAAAAATTAAAAGTTCCGAGGAGACTTAGTGGATCCAGTGTTTCGCACTGTTCACATTCAAGACAATTGAATGTAACACAAGAGTCCCTTCATGACACACCAGTTAAAAAGCATGTGTGTAACTCTTTAAGTCTGAATACTTGTGTTCCTTCTTGCGAAAATTGCGAATCCGCAAAATATAGCAAAGAATATTTGGAATGCAAACGAATCTCAAATTCCCAAGAAAATATACATTCCTGTTGTGTGCATCATTCAGAACCGGTGGAGAACGAATGTAGTTGCTTGTACCAAGAAAGACAGAAGTGCGATGATGGTTCTAATCGCAGTAAAGATAAGTTTAATATCGAGGGAATTCGAAGAAGCTGTTGTAAAAATAAACCAGACACAAATAACCATTTACATGGAAACATTGCGAATTGCAGTGCCGAATATAGCGAAACAAATTGCAAAAGTAATAAAACGTGTCAGTGTTCCTCACAAAATTTCATAGAAAATTACCAACACAATGCTAAATGTTGCAGTACTGTTAGGGACGTTGCGAATATGTATAAATCACCTTCCACAAGTAGTCAAGAAAATGTAAGCAGACATACATGTACACACAATTCATGTCATGAAAATGACGAAGTTCCTTTAATCTCGCATAAACAATCCAATGAATCATCTGAAGTAAGACCATATATATACAACATAATGATGTACAATTTTTAGCATGTTGCCAAACAAATTATTTTATTCTAGGCCAAGCAACGAAGATTAAGCGGAAAAAAGGTTCGGGGAATTTTAATGGATCTTTTAAAAGGGTGCAGGGATTGTCATAATTCTAGTACAAGCTGCAGTAAAAGTCGTCAACGAGAAAAAGAAACATCTTTTTTATCGAATGGCCCCCCAGAAATAAAAATCTCTTCATGCCCTTTGCCTGAACCCTCGTGTTCGCGTTCTACACAATGTAATGAAAGGTAGCTCGCTGTAGTGGCTAAATTACAAATAATAAATAATTCTAACACCGAAGTACACAAAGTACATAATATCTCGAAACTTTCTATTTGTAGATGTTGCCATGCATACGCACGAAGAATCGAATCGCAATTGGAAGAATTTCGAATTGAAATGGAACGAGTACGTTCACGTTCGGATGCGATTCTCGATGTACTGAGCAGGCTCCACTCTGTGGATATGATGTGAACATCAAACAGTGCTTATTTCCTTGTACAGTCCACTACTTTAAGCTTTGTTTAAGTCACGACTTATGGCACTATCATTAAAATTTCTTATTTACCTCTTCCATTTCATTACATATAAATAATACATGGTCGATTGATTAAATAAAAGTACACGTATGCCTAAAGGAGAAGAAAACATTTACACTATATCCAATACATTATTTGTATTATAATAATCATATCTTTATGGCGTGATGATAAATATAATCATTAAATAGTTTCATGTGATTTTTGTATAGCACAAAGTAATATTACTATTTTTTAGTTACTTTAGATTGCCTACAATAAAAGTAGGTATAACTTGTACCATGAAATTGAAGAATTTTGTTATTACAAACGGACGAATATTTACGATGTAATTTACGTAAAGTTTAAACATTCTTTTCTTGCTCGCTGAAATTTAATTTCGTTGTTAATAAAAAGTATAATAATTTGCTGTCAGTAATTGCAATCGCAGGAATCGAATCCTGGCCCAGCCGAATCCCCAGGCAGTACACCAGGTGGTACTTCTCCTTGGCCTTTGAAAATATTGCTGTAAGATGTCTTCAAATAATTTACATGACCTTGCAGTGATCTTATACGGCCTTGAGCTTGTTCGAATGCTTCGTTCAAATTGTTTATCTGGCCTTGCATTTTTTGTCTGATCTATGGTGCACAGAATCATATCACATATTTCAGGTAATACGAATAATTTGTATTATAACTCACTTCATCCCTGTCCTTTTGTGCAGATCTAGCTGTTGCTCTGCATTGTGCTAGCTGTCGTTCCATTTCCGCTATTTGACCTTGCATCGATCTTCGTACCGTTTCACATCGTTCTTTCGTACGTGCTACTTGTCTGGCAGAATCTTCACGAACCTGATAAAAATATATGGAATGACTTAATACTCTGTTTTTTTTTTGACAGATGACAAATAACATGCCTGTTCCAGCATTGCTGTCAACTGTGTAATCTCATGCATTTTTTCATCGATACGTTTTTGCAGCTGTGCTTCGTGTTCTTCAAATCTGGCGAGTGTATTCTTCATGCGTTCGTTTTCATGACGTAACTCACCATTTTTCCTTTCTAACTCATCAAATCGCCCTGTTCCATTTCCATTCTCGTCCTGTTATAATTTTTTTTTATTATCCGCTTTTTATAAAATTTTTCTAGTTTAGTTACAGAGGAAAATGTGATTACCTGAAGTGATTGGCATTCGGCACGCAGAACGTCCAATTGACTTTGTAAAGTTTGATTCTTATCTTTACATCCTATTAGATCACGTGATAGATCTTCGCAATTACGTTCGGCAACTAAACGCATTTGTTGCGCTTCTTGCAATTTTAATTGTGTTTGCTTTAGGATATCAGGTAACGGTGCAAGTTCTGCAAGCTTCTCTTGGAATTGATTCTGTTGGGAAAGGACAGTAAAGTATTGTACAACCCAGAGATTCCCAATCTTTTTCGGTTTGCGGCTCCCTAAATAATCGGATTTTTTCCGCGGCGCCCTTAATACATCAGTTTTTTTTCTAAATTTTTGACTTTCTTGAAAAATTGGAATACACCACTGTTGGCGCAAAAATTCGGGAATTGAAAATTCCAAGAAAATTGCCTAGTGTGAATCACTGGTATGACCGAAATGAAAATATAATTTCAGTATATAACGTACTTTCACTCGACCAATTTCCAAAGTCACATTCTCGTTCATTCTTGCGTTATCCATCTCCATAAGATCGAGTTGTCGACGTTGTTCTTCAACTTGTTGTTGTGCCTATGCAACGTAAATTTGTAACGTTACTATTTCTTTTCAATTTTTTCTTTATTATTATAATTATAATAATAATTTTCATTTGAACGTAAGAGCACCGAAATGATAGTAATAGATACCTGCAGATATTTATTACGATAATCTTCGAGTTGCGTAGCCTGGTCTTGAATCAAAGATCGCAATTCTTCGAGTTCATCCTGCGATTCTCGGAAGCGTTGTTTAGCAACTATTAAAGCTTGTTCTTGTTCAACTATCTGTTCCTTAAATCCTAATGACCAAAGCTTAAAATTTAATATCAATACAGTGGATTAATATAAAATCGAAAGTAGCAAGTGACCTTCAAATTTATCCTTTTCAGATTCCAAACTTTTCAAGCGCTCTTGGACATCTATTAATTTTATTTCCATTTTTTCTTTCTCTTCCGTAGCATCTCGAGTTTGTTGCTTTAGTTTCTCTGCATCTGTTCTCAAGCAGGATACTTCGCACAGCTTGCTCTTATAATCATCTTGAAGACGTGCATATTGCTCGCGGAGATCACGTAACTGTTGTTGAGGACATGTGCTCGCGCCCTTTATAAAATGATGAATTCAATAACATATTATTGTGTCTTATATTCAGTTCTTAATAAATTCTTACCATCGGCGCAAGTGTGCAAGGACCAGTGCAGGTTGCGGAAACAGTAGGCGGAATCATCTATGCTCGTTCCAATAATACCATAGGAAAAAAACACATCAACAATATAGAAATCTTTTGATAATCAAATGTGAAGAAAGTCTAATAAAATTCATAACAAAGACATTAGTAAATGAATATAGCCTACTGCTTAAATTATCTACAGTATACTGTACATAATTTATAATAAGCCATCAAATTAATTTCAAAATATAATTATAAAACTCACTCTAAATAATCACACTAATACATTGTATAATGATCTTTCCCTGGCAAATTACGTACAGGATAATGTTACTCGCGCGTAAATCTTAATGGAAAAAAGTGAAGAGATGCTGAAATTTTCGTAAAGATATGTTTATTTCGTACAAAATTTCTGATAACATTATCAAACGTCTTTATCAGGACAAAAAGTAAATAGAAAGAACTACGGCGATGCACTATCTTAAACGATAGAATGAAATCGTGCAGTTTAAATAATTATTGTCTGACACGATCTTCAGATTTACAGGTCAGGTCGATCGAGAAATTTTTCGGATACCTTTGTAATAGGTACGGAAGGTGGTGGTAATATCGGTGTAGGCGGTGCATAGCTTAATGCATTTGGTGGTTGACCATTGGAAGGTGGTGGAGGGCAACAACCGCATGGAGCACACGGACCAGTACATTTCAACAATTTTCGCTGTTGTTCCAGCTGCTGACGTTCTCGTTGCACATTAGCAAGTTCTATTTGCATATTGCGCACCTCGCATTCCATACTACCCAACTGTTGTTCCTACGATTATCAGAGAAATTTAGGAAAAAAGAATTATCAGCGCGAGATCCCCATTGGGTGTTGATGATGTACTAGTTGCTTGGTACTGTTCCCATAAATCGCTAGCTTATTCTCCAATTCGGCAGGACACGTTCCTCTTGGTGGTGGTCCAGGACATGTTGTTTTAACGGTGGCAGGACTTCTGCAACACATCTCTCCTGTTGCCGATGAAGTTTCACTAACGACACAACAACCCCCTGCCCTCGATGCACCGCCCGCGAGTCTAGGTGAATCTAAAGATATCTATATTTATTTATTTCTGAATATTATTAAACTTCACTCGCATTGAAATTAAAAAGAGATTGCTTACCACAACAGCTAGTTACGGATTTCAATCCGTCCGTGTTAGCTAAAAGTATATAAGTAAGCGTTACATGGAAGATGACACACACTCAACAGTAGCACTGTTCTATGAAAATAATTAGTACCGCATACGGTATTGGCGATCGATGAGAGATTATCAGGAAAATGTGATTGTAAGCAACATTTGCATCGGCAGTAACCGTCGTCCTGTTGCAACGAAGCACTGTACGAGTACGAATGAGGAACAGCAGGACTTGATACGGGAGAAGATGTACCACCTGGACAGGTGTAACAGCAAGGACTAGTGACCCGTTGATTTAAACAAGCTAATTGTCGACTCAATTCCGTATTTTCCTTCACGACTATTCTCATTTCGGCCTGTAGTCCGCATACCTTCCTCTGTAAACTCTCAACCGCAGAATCCTTTTCCAGTAAGGCTTCTTCTAATTTGTATCTACATGTCGAATATGTCGATATATTTTTTTATACGGCTGATGATATACCCGAGAACTCGTGGGAGGTTGTAAAAATAAAACGACAAAAAACTTCAACGAGCACTTCCTAAGTGACAGGCTTAACACGAGACTGTTTGACTTTTGTGAATATTATATAGAGACATGTGTAAAATCGTTACCGAGGAAACGGATTGATCGTTGTATTGTTTTAACGACATTCTGTTATCTTCTATTGAGAAAAACAACGTTAGTTAAAATGACAGTATTACCGGGTGTTCTAAATGTGTGCAAAAATTACCTGCCACCTTCGAGTTGGGCATTTTCTTGCACTAACTTTTCCTGCATTGTCAACGATTCTGTCAATTTTCCTGTTAAATTTTGTAGACATCTTTTCTTCCCTTTTCGTTCACTATCGGCTACAATGATCTTTGGAATTTCATCTTCTGTATAGCCGCATACTATTACCCTTGGAAGACTGATAAAACGATGGTGATTATAAATACTGGGATGGAAATAGGTGTATGATTAAATTCACTCACTTATCTTCCGGATAAGTCTCTTTGGGTAGATCAAAACGATCGTCAGGACCAAGTTCTTTCTCTGCTTTCTTCATCTCCATTTTCATATCACCTTTTTCAAACCTTGCTAATCCAGATTCCGTATCTTTGATACCAATTTCTTCCTCGGAAATGATCTGTAATTGATTTAAGCAATCATTACATTTAGAATTATTAACGAACCATTACTGGAGATATTTAAAATGATTTTCGATCTGTACGAAATTATGTACCGTTTCAGGTCTTGTGTGAGGATATGGCAACACGTCGAACATCTTTGCAAAGGTGCTACTAGACGGATCACTCAGACCCAATAATCGTTGCAATTTTCGAGTTATTTGCTCGAATTCTGCCAATTTTAGCATAATATCATCTTGCTTCTCCTTGATTGCTATCGTATCTTCTTCCGTCAGATCTTTTTTCTATTAAAAAAAAATTAATTTCAAAATTCAGCATTCGTCTCAAAGACATAAAATATTACATTTGTAAGTTCAGCTATTTCCCGTTTCAATTGGTCGATCTCTTCTGCAATAACTGCACAACGTTCATCAGCTTCTTTCATTTCGTTTACCACAGCAGTATCGGTTAAAGGAGATGAACTTAATATTGATTCTTGTCTTCCACCAGGTTTGATTGGAACACCTGAGTAAAAGTAGAAAAACTTGTTTGTTTCAAGTTCTTTCGAGTACTGTACATTAAAATTGTACCATCATACCTTCTCCGGCACCTGGAGGAAGCGGATACGATGGCGGTTGTCCTGGTTCTCGTTCTTCGTCATATATACTTCCTTTAATTGTGGGGGCAGATCCTTTGTCTTTGACGACCTCCTTTTCTTCTTCAGGTACTTCTTCTATTATTTCTGCATCTTCCTCAGCTTCTCCTGCTGCTTCCTCTTCTGTTCCTTCCCCTTCTACTTCTGTTTCTTCAAGATTTTCAGCTACTGCTTCCATCTCTTCACCCTCGGTTTCAGCCATGATACTTAAATTTTATGTTACAATAACTATACCCTACGTATATAAGATTAATGATACATTAAAATATTAATCAGATGAACAAATCTTACGTCGATAAATTTTTTCGTACTTCTAACGGACTATCTATAATTTCTCGTAATTCTTGAATTCCAAACTCTTGTGTTTCCTTAAAATTTTTCGATTTAGCTTCATCCGAATGATCACTGTTATCATAAATCTATCGAGTATATGATATATTAATATATATAATTAATTACGGGTAGCGAAGGTCTTTCGAATAACTTAGTTGTAATAAATAAAACAAAGATCATACTCGCTGAAGAATATGCGGCTCAAGAATTGATGATTCTACGAGATTTTGCGGATTAGCATCGTTTCCTTTTTCGAAAGGAGAAATAACATATCCTTCTCTGTGATAATCAAGTGATAATGAATGTACTTCTGGCAAATTTAAGGGTTTCTTAACATCGAACAAGGATTCCAACGAGCCGAATGCATCTCTTTTTAAAAAAGGTTCATTATTACATTCTAAGTTCTTTTTCTGTAATTTAGAACTACTCCGTTGTAAACGTTGACGCTTTAAATCGTGAAAGCTCTTTGTTTTTAAAGGGAAACTTTCACAATCACGGAAATGACTAGGTCTAGGTGAATTTCTTGGCGAGCAGGAGAGATTCCAGTTACACGGCCGTCGCTTCTAAAGGGAATACATTTTTTTTTAATCCTTTAAAAATATATACTAATAATTATTTTTATTCTAAGGTAAACAATTTGGAATTAATAACAGTCCTAAATAAGTTTTAGTATAGATATTTGTTTATAGTACGTAAGAACACAAATAACAGATAATATTATTAGAAACGCAACGAAGAAAATTAAGCTTTTGACTTTATAACTAAATTTCCGTTAACGTTGTAACAAATACAACCTTGAAATTGACGAAATCTAAATATTAACGAATATTTTACCTTCATTCTTTTACCTTCGGAACAACACCTTTCTAGTTGCTTCACTCTTTCCGATCAAATTCTGCCACAATGTAGCCCTCAGAAGGATAACGAGAATTTTCTGTTTTTTTTTTCAAGAAGTGAAGAATCAGCGATGTTACCAAATTGCGGCGGACAATTTGTTAGTGTTTTTGTAATGATTTTTATGATACTTTTAGGGATCCAAAGTCTGCAACGTATAGTGTAAAGATTAACTAGTAATGTTAAATATAATGTTATGAATAAACTGATAGAAATATGAAATTTTTTAAATATTGCACTTACTCGAGAAACTCTTCAATTCGTTTTAACACAGATTCAAATCAAACGTCTTTTATTTCTGTATTATATGTGTCTGAATACACGATTGTATCCATGGTGCACGTAAACAATGCCGTATAAAATTCTGTAGCCTAAAAATATTAATTGCGTCAATATTTCTCCAATAATATCAATAAACAGAAATGAAAGTATGAGTCAAATTGGATAATAAAAGCTCTGTTTTTATTCTAATATATTTTCGCGCATCGTTGAGTACGAAGTACCAGGCAAAGGTATTTCCAAGTCGTTAAATCTTTCTTTTTGAATATTGAACGAAGTATTATAGCAAAAAATTCAAATTCTTAACAGTGAAACTAAAAAGTTGATAACGAATCTAATTCTGTACACTAATATGTGTGCAACGTCATGTGCAAATGTAATCCTATAAGTGAATTTAATGTTTGTTTAATCAGAAAGAGATTGAAAAGAAGTTTACTGTAGGTATACACAGTAATGCTGCATTGACAGGCATTGTATTGTATAAAAAGATTCGATTGAAATATTACATAATTTTCTCATTTATCGATTGCGAAACAATAATGCTCTCATTTGTTTATTATATAGTAATCCTATTATTTAATTTGTTTATTATATAATGCATGTTACTTGCACTTCTCGTGTTATGGATAATAAGAGCCAGAAATGGCACGGGTTTCTCTTAATTTTTATAGAAAGCGTCTTAGAAGTCGGCTTGACGATTTCGGAATTTTCTGCTTTATATTAAGGTATTATTAACAAAAATTTCGGACATTGGCATGAAACTCTACTCTCAACTAGGTTTTCCTCTGCTTGACTGACGTGCTTCACGGATAACTACCTAGACACATGTTTTTGCAGCCCTACTCTGTCAGCACGATGCACGTTCAGGCGCTCTTCTTACCGTACTTTGCGTCACTTTGAGATCTCTCGATGTATGATCACATTTCTTTCATTCATAACATTCCTTACTATGTTTTGGAAGAAACAGTACCAGAAGTCGAGAAAGAAGATTCAAATTATAGATATTATACATGAATATAGTGGTTTCGCAGGAGAGGACTTACTTCAGGGGTCTATTCAGCTTGCTGCAATTCGAATGAGAAGATCATTCTGTTTCAAATCATAGTGCGTCACTGATCGCAAGTAGGTCCTGGCTACCGAATATTCAGATACCTAGTTTTAGTCCAACCTACGACTTTGCATTTAAGTTAGCGTTTAAATTTTCGCAGTCAAGTAGAAATTAAGTTTCCTATCGAAGAAGGTTTTATTAATTATTACACAATAATTTTGATTGAAATTATTTTAATATTTCTTATTAATTATTACACAATTTTATATACAATAAATTACAATCGCGTAGTAATATATGCAGGAAAACTACGTATTTCTATGTTTTCCCATTAACTTAGAACAAATTATGTTAATCTTATGTTAATTATGTAAATTAAATTATATTTAAACATCGACCGTGATATTAAAATGGTACAGGAGCTCCATTACAATATGTTATATATTATATATTATTCTGCATTACCGCTTTCATGTCACGATCGGAATTATCGACTAGACTGCTCTGATTTATCAACTGCATCACTGTAAAGGTCGGACAAGATGTAAGGTGTCGCAACTAATGATTGTGGCAAATCTTATGAAATAGCGATATAAAGTCATATTAATTCATAATAAATGTTACAAATTTTCAATAGACTTTCTTTCAAGGTTGAAATAGAAAATACTTGTACTTCCATATTCGTACTTTCTACTTATTACATGCTTTTAACACAGCGTGTGATATGAGAAATTTCATATTTATATTACGTAGAAATCATAGAAACCTGTTAAATATATTTTATTACTATAGTTTCACGAATTACATGTGAATCATATTGCTAATATCAATAACACTTCTCACAGATCGGATCTGTGCGGGTGCAGGGGATGTAATACACTTGGCCGACAAACAACAAGCCTCAATAAAAAATTGAAAACGGTCCATTGCCAAAAGAATAATTTAAAAATAATTTTCAATACTTATTTTTACTGATGTTAACTGATTATTTTATTTCATTATAAATTTTGTTCATGTGCTTGTATCGTTTTATCAGTCAGCTCAATTAGAATAGGTCTATGTTTATGTATGGTCTGTATTGTTTTCCAAAACGTATAGCTTTATTGCATTTAGAAACGTTTCGGCAACATTGTTATTATACATATATGAACATCCAATATTACAGTCTCAATAACACACGTTAAAAATGTATGCTATAATAATAATAAATTTTAAATTATCAGTATTATGATTTTTTTGAAAGGACGGTAGCATAATTGTGCACTCGGACGATCGGGAACAACGGAAAGAGCCTGCATTTTTGTCGTTATTCATGCAAAAGTAAATGAACATACATTATTATTTGTAGAAAATCATAAAATAATTAATAACAAAATACATTCTCGCACGTTGTAAATACGCATACTTACATTCTTGCACGTTGTGGAGGTTATGGAAAATAGTAAGTACGTTTGTATCAATTTGTATGCCTACATACAGTTTTGTTTACGTAAAAGATTTACGAAAATAACAACCAAATGTAATACTTTAATATTATAACTTGTGGGATTAAATATATTTGGCGTAAAGTTAACATTATTTCATAATTATAAAATTGAAAACAATAAAAGAATATTAAAACGATATAAATATAAAGGACAAGTTTGAATCAAATCATTTTGATTCAACATCTTAGGGGAGGAAGAAGTACAAATGGAACAGGATGCAGATGATGATCCCCAACAAGAGGCAGTTAACAATGAGGATGATGAGAATAATTCTGAGAACGAGTCTGAAGTTCAGATGGAAAACACAACAGATAGTAAGTACTGTCAAACGATTTCTTTTTATAAATGTAATTTTATTACATTACACTGTCACATTATCCTAATTTATTTGTAGAAGGGAATACTAAATGTGTAGAACAGGAAGAAAAGGAAGGAACTGACGAATCTGATCTTGACTCAGATCAGTCATGTCCAATATGTATGGATCTGTGGACTAGCTCAGGAGATCATCGCTTATGTTGTTTAAGATGCGGGCATTTATTTGGATACAGTTGCATTTTAAGGTGGTTACAAAATTGTTGCACAAGTGCAAATCGCCGTTGTCCACAGTGTAATAGAAAAGCCGCTGTGAAAGATATCAGGATGCTATATGCTAAAAAATTAACACCCATTGACACTGCTGAATTAGATAGATTAAAAGAACAATTAAATAATGTCACAGCAGAAAATAATCGTATAAATTTAGAACTATCAAAATATGCTCTAAGACAGAAATTGTATGAACAACAAATTTCTACTATGCAGAATCGTTTATCTCAACTTGAAAGTGAACATGCAGATGTAAATGCCCATTCTAGTCAGAAAATTGCAAAACGGATGAGTAAAAAGTTCCATTTAGATCGTTCTATAGAAATTTGTAAAGATGGTGGTTGTCGTGTATTAGATTATAATCGATGGCATAGATACCTAGTTGTATCACAAAAGTCAACAAGTGCATTGTTTTCTGGTTATGGTATCAAAAAGATAGATTCCGAAAAATTTCAGCCGCGGCAATTTGTTTTTCTTCACTCTCAAGCTATAAGAGATATCACATTCAATCCAATGCAACAGTCATTACTTCTAAGTGTAGGTTTCGACAAATGTGCAAAATTAATGGATATACAGAATAGCTTTATTGTACATACTTATCAAGCCGAATTTCCATTGTGGAGTTGTTGTTGGTCGGACGAAAATCCAAATATATTTTTTGTCGGTGCACAAAACGGATCTATAACACAATTTGACATTAGACAAACTTCCAGTGCTGTAGAAACTTTAGATAGTTCGGGTGATAGATCACCAGTAGTTTCTTTAGCTACTGTGCCTTCAAATCCTGGTAGCGGTATTAGTAGAGATGGATTCATAGCATGCCATTTAAACACATGTTATGCTTACGAACAGAAAGAATCAAAATATGTACCTAAACAAATATTTCTCGAAGGTCCCTTTGTGTCAGTGTGTTATGATAAAAAAAACAAGCATGCTCTGGTATCTTCGCGACCAAATGTTAGACAGCCCCATGCTAGGCATATAGTATGTACTATAGAAAAAGGTAATGAAGAATCAACTATTTGCAACATCGTACACACATTCCATGCTGGTAATTCTCAGCAATTGCTCTCGCGACCGTGCCACATAAATGTTGAAAATGATACATTAGTTGCCGCACATCAAGAATCAACGAGTAGTATATCATTATGGAGTATATCATCGGGTAAACAAGTTCACAGTTTACCGGTTTCTGATCCTGTTGTAGATCTATGCGCGATTGAAAGTAGTGATAATTTATTTTTAGCAACACTTTCCGCGAAAAAAATACGGATATATAGTCACGGGTAATAGCATTGACTGAAAGAAAATGAAAACACCTATTAAACAATTTCACACTATATATATTATTTGAAATATTATTTTTACTTTGATTTGATATTGTCCTGTGATAGAAATATGAGTTAATTTGCATGAATTTAAAAAAAAACAACTTTGCATTGGGTTCTTTGATATTTGACAATACTGAAATTTTGATTTCTTTATTAAAAAGTAAGAAGTAACAATTGAAACTGGTTTCATATAGGCATAGTTTTACTCTTACATGTATTATTTAGAAAATAGCTTAGATATTCTCTAAGAGAGTCAATGTATTTATTATCGAATATTCTATACATTAACTACGTATGACTGATTATAACTAAAAATTTATTGTAATTTATATTAAAAATATTTTTTGATAAATATACATTTCTACTTATATAAATGAAATTGGTGCTAATGCAAACACTAGTAATAAGAATGGTAAGAATCAACAAAAATAATAACATATAACGAAAGAAATAGTAACGGTAATTTTTGGTACTCGTATTGGAAAAATTTATTTATTCATATTTTTCAAATATGATATTACATTAATGATTTTTAAAAACGCATCCAATTTCTTTCGCAAATAAAACCACGTGTGCGTATGCAATCATAAACTTCTCAAAAAATGTACTAAACAGCAGTTATAATCTACTAACACACCTTTAACACAGCCTTCGCATAAATTATTAAAAATTTAAAAGAAAATTAGACAAGGGTTCCTACTTTTACATCATTAAAAAGATTGTGTTTGATCAGAAGGATCACGTATATCTATGCTATTATACAATGTATCATTTTAAAGTAGTTGTTCAATGTATTTCTACAACACTAATTTACTAATAAGTTTATAACTAACTAATTTAATCGTAAATTATTATGTAATCAAACAATGGCGACTTTATTATTTTAAAAATATAATTTTTTTTCAATATCTAAAAATGATACAACCATCAATGATTTTTTTCTAACTTAATTAAACTGGAAGAATAAATCATAACACTAAGCACTTTCCAGTACTTTTTACTATCAACATTCAGTTTACCGTTATAATTTAGAGACCAGGTTTATGGTTTTAATGACTACTAATGTTGCATAAATGCGATGTGCTTCCTAAACCTGGAATGTACATCTCCAATTTCAATTACAAAAATCTGTTTATATAAAAATCTATATGAATGGCATGGTAAATTATCGATTTATGACATATAACCCAACACCACAAATGTACAAAATTTAAATATTAATATTACAGTATTTATGATCCTTTTTACAAATACCATTTAACACTAAGAAGTTTTCATATCTACCTTCATAATGTACAATCTGATCTAATGAAGATAAACCTCTTTACGGCTCAAACAGATCTACAGGATTTTGAAGACCAAAGAATCATTGCCTTATATCGACTTACTCTTTGACCCTACTGTTATTACACAGCACAGATATCGACTTTAGGAAAGTAACAAAAAAATATGTTTGTTAAATACTGTGCTACACAAAAATTAGCTATCTAATACAAATATGTAACCAAAATTAAAAAGAAACTAATATGAATGTTCTAAACAGTAAATTCATGACAAACGTATTACTGAATTCCAGCAGTAGTTAGACTTTTATTTGTATGAATGACGCGAATATAGGTTCAACAAAAATAAGATAAAAAATGTTTATAAAAAATGATTATCTTTGTAAATTTTTTTCTTTAAAATGTGACTATTAATTTGAACTTAACAAATTTTATTAGTTATTTTTTTTTCATGCCTATTTTACAAGTTAAATAAGTGACACTATTATTAAGGATATTGAACAGGATTTCTGTGAATGTTCTGTTGACATTGGGATATTGTCATTACAGGTGCTGAATTTGATTATGAAACTGCTATGGTATCAATACTTAAGTGTGGTGTTACAGAAGTTTCTTAATGACAAAATGAGCGGTGCTTTCATGTGACAGATTAACTATACAGTTATCACTAACTGAAGAGCTGCTCAGTGGCACGTTCCAAATCCCAATTATACGAGGATAAAGCTACTCTAGCTTCATGTTCCTCAATTCCCATGTCTGTTAGTCGTCTTATCTTGTCATCTAAGTCAGGCATCTTTGCTGGCCCTACAATTAATATATTGCATACACAATTTCGTATATATATTTCAAAACTATTTGAAAAAATTTCATCTTGCATTATACGCTTTAAATAATGCAAACATATTTCTGTGACTTACCACCTGCATAAACAAATGTCCAATGCTTAGCAGTTTGACGAAACATTTCTGGATGCTCTTTATATTGTTTAGCTACTACTGCATCTTGTGGATCATCTGGCTCTGCTGCAGATAGTAAAGCTTGTAAGGATAACAATACAGTGCGCAAGGTCATTGCAGCAGCCCTAAAAATATTTAATATATCATGTCTTATAAAGTAGTAGAATACAAATTAATAACTACATACCATTGATCTTTCAATATGTCCAAACAAATAGCCCCCGTAACAGAAGATATATTAGGATGCCATATTTTTGTTATAAATCGTACCTACAATAACAAATTTTGTAATACCATTGCCATGAAACTTACAATATCTTACTTATAACTGTGGTAGAACTTTTTTGAAAGTAACTGAAGAGAAGAAACAATCTTCATTTTAACTCAATATTATCTATCTTATATATGAAAATATTTGTGCCATTTGATACTTTACAACAAACAAAGCTCTGAATTAATTTAATATTAAACTAAAATTTTTAGAAATTTCTTTTAATTTAAAAGGGAATTGTGAAAATGCTTTGTCATGCTTTAGGTTATACAATACAAATTTAATCTTAAGACATAATATAAAACTGATGCTATACCATTAATGTATTTCAATGATATTGACTTACAAAGTGCTTACTTTTGGAGGATTGAAGGGATATGTCTCGGGAACTTTAATCTCAAGTACAAAATTACCTCCCTCATATGGTGTATCTGGTGGACCAGCAATTTCACCTTTTAATTCAGTAAAACTATCATTCACTAATTCAACTTTAATTGCACATTTGGCAACCTATAACATAATTAAACATAGTAAATTTAATTTATGATTAGATCTCTTTATTAACCCGTAGCTGGTACTGTGTGCATTATGCATATGAACGTTGATATATTATTTTGATATATTGACCTCATAATGTAAGCTAATGGTTAAGCATAACATTTTCCATACTATTAAGTAAAGTTTCCATGGGACATTATTAAAAAGGATAAATGGATATAAATAAAAAAGAAGATTTTTAATCAACTAAAAGTATAATTAACACTTTACCGACCAGTATTTTTGAACATCCTGCCCACTTCTGATCGGTCACTTGCACGCAAATATTTCCCTGATACTGATATCTTTTCGAAAATTGCAAACTTTCTTCACTGAGTCCTTGGCACAGTTAACCGCAATGAAAAATAATAATTTATTAATTGCCATAGCAACCAATTAATAAGTTAAAAGTCCAAAAGTGTTGAGCCCAAAAAGCCAATTAATCGGCTACCGGTCGGTAAAGTGTTAATAGAACTGAACATGGCTGCAACTAGGTCACATTAAATAAAAAACAAATGAATACTGGAAAATGTTAAATATTAAAGCAACATGAAAATTAAGTACATATGCAAAATATTCATCAAGTATCCTTTTTATAAAGGAATTTTGAGAGAAGGTAGAAAAGGAAATAAAAAGTTGACTGATGGAAGTTTTTAAGTAAAGTAATAATCAATGGAATATTTTTCGCATATGTACATATATAACAGCCATTCAATTTTTACTTTATATATTTAATATTATAATCCATGACCCAATGGCACTGGCATATGATAAAATCATGATGCAATATGTTACACTGATAATTTGTAACATTGTCACAACATAGTGATTATGGCATTCTGGCGCAACTTGCCTATGTACAAGCATGTGGAAATATTTTATCATAACAGACATCAATCTGTGAACAAGTCTCATAGAATAAGAAATGGATCCGCTTGAAAGGCACAAGACTAAAAGACAATGTCACTGTTCAATGGAATTGCAGAAATCTGGTATGTGGAAAGATCAATTAAATTTCAGAAGAAACTTTTTCTTAATGAAGTTGTCTGTACAAGCTATATTTTTCATTATTTCTTGAACAAAATGTTGGAATCTTTTTCTATTAATAATAATTAAAATTATCTTTCAATTCGAGGTAATATTGGATATTGCAAAAATAATATCTGTAACAATTTTTATTTTTAAACGAATATAATCAATATTGCGATTTAATTGATACCATACATTAGACACATTTTGTTGCATATACATAAAGATGCTTATACATACAAATGACAGTTGCAAATACCATACAACAGGTGACTATGCTTTGTCCGTGGCGATTTTATCGGTTAGTAAATCAGCACATTTTTGTCACGCTGTGTACGAGATTCGTTCCCCAATTCAACCGAAAAATATTGTTAAATTATTTTAGTGCCATTACATTGCTGAATGTAAATTGTTTTTTTTTAAGTTACCTAAAATAATTCTTCACTCACCTCCTCACTCTTTATAACCTCTTTAAATTCGCGTTTGATTCTTTGCGCCGCGATATTCGCCATGGCTTCTGAATCGGTTGGATGGTCAGCACACTGTCATCATCGTTCCGATAGATTAACGAACTTCTCTAACAGCGTCAACGTGTGCAAACCTACTGGCTAGCCGTATTCAAATTTCCTTTGTTCCTTTACCGAAAGAAACGATTGTCTTAACCCGTGCTCTACTCCAAAATCCGCGCTCTCGGACACAACCAATTTATCATTCAATCACCGCCGGCGCCACATTGATGAGAAAAGTTGACTGTCACCCACTCGTGTTCATCCCTTTGAATGTCGTCTACGTTCACGTCGTGATCGGCTAGGCGCCAAATTGTAAATTTCAGAAAACGATTGTGAATAAGTTGTTTCTTAACTTTTAAGTATTACATATATTATAGAAGCTACTTCAAACTATCTCTAAATATTTGGTGACGGATTTTCGGTGAAAATAAGTGTAAGGAAAGGAAAGGTTAGATAGGTATTCATTGAAAATGTTATTACGTTATTATTATACGTTATTATTGTTACGGTTTAATTTACAAATATGCTTGAACTGTTTACCGTTTCAGAAGGAAGGAAAAAAATATGTTTTGCGCACTCTTAACGTACGCGATATAAGTTACATGATGATGAAATTAACCATTGACGTGCACTGTTCATAAAATAATAATCAGATTACAATAATAACGACAACAGCAATGAATGACGTTTAAGAAAATGTGGCAATTTGGAATTTGCGACTAAATAGCTTATCTGTTCGTTTAGTCTGTTATTTTCGCCATAAGAAAAAAAAGGATATTCGATAAGAAATACGTTTACGCGGTTATGCGCGATATTGGATGGGCGGAGCGTAACAGGCTACGTCATGTCCGGCTTCACAAGCGATCCGTGATTGGGCAGGCTCTCGGTGGTTTCTGTTTTAGTGATGCCTGTGTCCCAGCCAGTGCGTGCCAAGAGTTTGTTACGCGCAAACTTAGAAAATTCTCGCGGGCGACTTTTGCAAAGCAGAATGCCAAACATCAAAGTCTTTAGTGGCACTTCGCACCCTGATTTGGCTCAGCGTATCGTCGACAGGCTTGGTATCGACATTGGAAAGGTTGTCACCAAGAAATTCAGCAACCTCGAGACATGGTAATGGTCGCGCTCACCGCTGTAACCACGTTATTGTCATTGCATCAATCTTAATCCTCGACCACGTGTCATCTAAAATTTCGTATCAATTTTCTTTTCCTACTTTATTGATGGACGAAAGACAAGATATCTTTTATGCTTTTACATTAATCCTCTTATGTTTTTGTTAATTTAACAACCCTATCGGCATACAAACAACCCCTGCCGCGCAAGGCCGGTATCCACGCGTATTACCAAACCGCGACGTTTAAGTCGAAGGTCAACCAGTACGATCACTAATACATTTTCTAACGGATGCTGATATTAACGGATGTGTATCTGTATCGTGCAGATTATTCGGATATTTTATGTTATATTCAACTTGTAATGCTTTTATTATTCCTTTGTTATCCACTTGTATACATAGAAAATATAAATTTCGTAACATAAAGCTGATGCAAGGACATAATTAGAATGTAAGAAAAATTAAACAATGAGATAAAGTTAATTGAATTTGCAAGTCTTCTGTCCCTCTATGACTCATTGGCTAGCTTAAAGCTAACATTTATTAATATCTTTTCAAGCTTTGTCTATATTTAAATCATAAAGACTATACCATGAATATAAGAATTTCTTGATTGTGTTGCTACCTTGATTTTTTCAACATTCATTTCTAATTCAGTATAAGTATTTTACATTTAGGTTTCACATGTTCTTATATTTTATGTTGTATAACAAAATATTATTTCCATTTGATATTAACAAATTTTATTCACAAATATATTTTCTTTTAATGTTGTTAGCGTCGAAATAGGAGAATCTGTTCGAGGTGAAGATGTATACATTGTACAAAGCGGAAGTGGAGAGGTGAATGACAATCTAATGGAGCTACTGATCATGATCAATGCTTGTAAAATTGCTTCTGCATCTCGAGTAACTGCAGTAATTCCTTGTTTCCCATATGCACGTCAGGATAAGAAGGATAAGGTAGGAAGTGTCAAAGAACGGTATATTCGTTTACTTTTTTAATTATAATTGTGTTCTGTCATAATTTGATTTTAACAAAGTAGTGCAGGATGTTAACAAAAAAAAAAAGTGTTTGTTTGCAATATTTCATAGTATTACTATTGTCAGATATTATCTTTTTACATGTATATGTTTTTATTGTAACATAGAAATGATTTTTTTATGAAGCTAAAGCTTTGCATAAATTAATTTCTTTTATTTTCTGTAGAAATTAGTCAAATGGAAGTTAAATGTATTGTTTAAGCGCTTCTTTAACATGACTTTCTAGCATAGAATTATCACATCAAAGATTTTATTGTGTAAGTTTTTCTTACTCATTGATTATTGTTCTTTTTGTAAAACATAACATTTTGTATTTCTTTATATGATTTTATACTTTGTTTTGTGTTGTGATATTACTTTCTGTTATGGCACATGAGTACTTACCAACAATAAAATATTTATAAGTATGTGTACACTGAAAATGATTATACGATATGTAACCTTGATACATAAAATAAACATATGTAAATTATTAGTAATGAGAGCACATACTCTGAATGTTCAATAACTTTCTGAACAGGTGCACATTAATCTTGTATGTTAATGTTACACTTTATTTTATACAAAAAGTGTTTCTGGCATTTATTACTAGTTATGTCTATTGCATTATTAACATATTATATAACTCAGAAAAAAACATTTTCTACAATGTTGCATAAACGAATTTTTTCACTTATAAATTAATCTTTTTTAAAATAATTTTATGTCTTGCATCAAAGAACGATATTTAGAAGTTTATTTAATGAACAAAATCATGTTAGAAAATGTTACATTCAAAACTTACATAATGAAGCAAGTATAAATAAAAAAGTTTTCTCTAGTGATTCCAGTATTCAATGTATATGATAACTGTCTTTATGTAGGTTATTAATTATAGCACTTGAATCTGTCTGTATTACTGCAAGCAATGCATATTTATATGGTGAAGGAGTAGGTATATTAGCATTCAGGTCTGAAGAGATAACAAGTAAAACTTTACTTGTGTTGTTAATACATGAATCCATAGAAACAAAGAAAGAACAATATTATGTTCGTTTATTTAAACTTTTTTACAGTTTTGGTAGAAAAATTGTACAGGACATACTGTAACTTTTTTGATTATAAGATAACATATAATAATTATATCACTATTGCATATAACATTTCAACTGCAATATCTATTTCTTATTTTCTTTTAACCTTAACGTATGGTGACTGAAATGAGAAGGATGCATTACCTTGAAGAAGAAGAAGTAAAATTTTTTTATATGATATCTTCACAGGGCGGTGATGGTGGGGAGAAGTCAAACTCTACTAAGAGTCATATTGTCATGAAGTCGAACGAGTGGAAATTCAGGGTAACTTGTGGCGGTCCTTTTTCTGCTCTATTTATTATTTTATAGCTTTGCAACAGACCAATGGAATATCATTTTTGGAACGCAGAACATGATTTTTTATAACTATGTAAAATGTGCTTGTACTCTTCTAGCTTTGTCATTGGGTTGCACCAGATAGTACATTTATAAATTACAGGGTTTCCACTGTGTATCGTTTATTATGTATCTTTTCAATTCATGGTATTGTGAAATCATAACTAACACATTTATCATCAATTTATGAAAGAGCATATAATGCAAGAGCTACAATTTTCATATTAATAAATAGTCAAATTACAATATTTTAGATCGATAGAATTCAGTACATACATTTTTGAACATTTTAAAAGATAGTGCATGACATATAAATCTCATAGAAAGTCATTTTCCAAATAAAAAAAGGGCTCAGTAAATAATGATATAGCATGTATAAAAATAATAGAAGGGAATTAACATTACATATCTCCTGGACAATAAAGCAATAGAAAAAGTATTTCATATAATTTTCAAAAAACACATAAATTAAATTGGATGTATTCATTAGCAGAAACATTGACAACATCCATTAGTGTAAAAACGAGATGGACTAAAAACAGTAAATTTAAATAGGGTACATACAACTTAATACCAGTCTAGTGTTTGTTATTTATTTGAGTACACACTAAATATCTAAGTTTTATAATTTTTGTTTCCTGAGATAGATATATACGTTTACTTCTGATGATTAAAGATAAATAAAGTAATAAATAACATGTATATTACAGACTGAAGCATGGCAATAGATATATATATATATATACATTCAAAGTACATTCTTCAGAGATAGTCTAAGGTTATCAGACACCAGATAGCCCATATGAATATTGCGAAACTGACATTAAATTTCATCGAGGGGGGCCTTTCATGCAGTCATGTTGTGAGACTTATAATCACTGCATACTTAACTCGCCTTGTTTTATAAAGTATTATTTATAAACATATTTCAAATGTTAGCAATTATAAAATAATTTAAATGATTTTATGTTTTATTAAGAACTATTTAGTTGCATGGTATTATAAAAATATGCAAAGACATTATATATTGAATTTATACAAGTTGAGCAACGCATGTAATTATGTTCGGATTAATAGTACGATTTAGCAATGAAATTTTTATTAAATTTCTCAATATTTTATTACTCTTATTGCTTAAAATTTTGTAATAGAAAATAAAGCTAAAGGGTAAGACATATTATTGAAAATCATGTTTATCATGTACTTTTCTACATTTCTGAACAGTTGGGTATTTTCAGGATTTTGTGCCCGACCGATTTACAGTGAGTATAAGAGCAACAAGATTGTCGAGTGAAGCGTTTGTAATGATAACTCGATGATAAATTCGATTTGTAATATCATTTTTTAATTTCTTACAGAATTTTCTTTGTAGGACTAACAAAACTTATAATTGTTGCTATATAGCACAATGGTACTCCCATGAATGAATGAATGAATGAAGTATTTGGTAAAAGCATATTGATATTTGAATGAGAGGGCAAAATATTAATATAATAGCATTCTACATACATTTTCCATAATCTGTGTACATATAATGGGGTATATTCATGTATGTCCAACGGGTACTAATTATTACATAACTTATATTATTATTGTTTAAATGTACTAATCAGAACATACCTTTCCTATTAATGTAGTAGCGCTTAAGCAACAAAGGATTGTGATTGTGTTATTTTATTAATAGTATGTTATGCCTATAAATAATGTAGACGAAAAATTGTTGAAAAATGTTAACATAGCTAGCTTTTGTGAAGTTTATGCTCATTATAGATGAATAAATTACTAAGTTGGATTAATTACAAATATGTTATTGAGCGCAATGCATTTCTATTTCCTTAAAAATCGTAAATTTACTATGTATATAAAGAGCAGCGATGTGTCTGTATAACAAATATGTTTGTTTACAGTTTAATTGTAATTTGTAAAGCTTTCAAAATTGTCTACTTTTTTTCCACACCTGATAAAGTTATCTTGTATGGCAATGTGTTGAAATGCAGTGTGTTCTATTTTGTGTTTATAAATATTCTGCTTTATTTCTACTTTTTTTCGAGTCTAATTGGGGTGCATTTGCAACATGATCTTCTATTTTAAAATTTTATGTCTACATACTCACATTTGTGAGTTTTTTTTTTGGTATATAGCCATTGTATTCATATTTTGTCCCCTCTAAAGATTTCCTTCTGTTTATCTAACTTAACATGCCCATAAGAAAGCATAAAAATAGTTGACACCTTTTACGAAATCCAATGTGTTACAAATATTTTCTAGAAGAAGTTCACATATGTTACTTCTTCTATGATTTTTGGGCATGCTACACAGAAATTAACAACACTTTTCCAACTTGCAGGATGTATCTGGTTGCAAATGGACTTAAGTGACTCGTGTAAATTCATACATTTTAAGTGTAACAATGTTTTTTTCAGAGTCGCGCACCTATCTCAGCAAAATTGGTAGCAAATATGTTGTCAGTGGCTGGAGCCGATCATATAATTACAATGGATCTACATGCTAGTCAAATTCAGGGTTTTTTTGACATTCCAGTTGATAATTTATTTGCTGAGCCAGCCGTTTTAAAATGGATTAAAGAAAATATTGTTGAATGGCGAAACAGTATTATTGTTTCTCCAGATGCGGGTGGTGCTAAAAGGTATAAAAAAGAAAAAGTAATTTCCCTTGGGGAAAACGTCGAAGCATTGTTTAACAAAACAATTTATATTTCTTTAGGGTAACTTCAATTGCGGATCGATTAAATGTCGAATTTGCCCTTATACACAAAGAGAGAAAAAAGGCGAATGAAGTCGCGAGTATGGTATTAGTTGGTGATGTTAAAGACAGAGTTGCTATTCTAGTAGATGATATGGCTGATACTTGCGGTACTATTTGCCACGCAGCTGAAAAACTTTTGGAAGCTGGTGCAACAAAAGTGTATGCAATTCTAACACATGGTATCTTTAGTGGTCCAGCTATTAGTAGAATTAATAATGCTTGTTTCGAAGCTGTTGTGGTAACGAATACTATTCCTCAAGATGGCCATATGAAAGATTGTCCGAAGATTCAGGTAGTTAATGATGTTGAATGAAATGAGTATATTTATTAATAACAAGTATTATAGAATAGTTACAAAATTTTCTACTTTCAGTGCATTGATGTATCAATGATGTTCGCGGAAGCTGTAAGACGGACTCATAATGGCGAATCAGTTTCGTACCTGTTTTCAAATGTACCGTATTAGACATAAATCTTCCATAATGTACTCTTTCAAACTGTGTAAGAAGAATGTAAATCTTTTTACATCCGTTTATTGTTATTGTTAGTTTAGTTTAAACTAACTTGCCTGCGAGAACGACTTTGAGACAACTATTAATGTTCTGTCTCCAAAACCATATACTGAATTTCCTTTCATAGCTACGTGTAGAAGATGAAATGCTCTGTGATTTCATCATGTTGTATTCCTAATTTTGGATAACGAAATTAACGATTAGTAGAGACAGACATGATTTGTAAAGTAAAGTTGTTTGATAATTATTAAATTTGCAGTAAGCCGCTACTTAAATGAAATTATATTCAGACGTTTAGAAGAGAAGAGTTGATATATTGCTACGACATTACAGTTATCTTAGCTATTAATGTTACATATAACTCAGGATAAAAAATATTGCAATGAGTGTGAATTCATGCAATATAATCACGCCATCAGAGGCATACTTCATTTTTACAGATAAAAAGAAAAATCTGTAGTATTCGCAAAGAATTTTTCACATGATAATATGAAGCATTCAAATGACTATCCGTTCATGAATCTACTGAAACGCAATGATATCGTTTTAATACATTGTATACAGCGGAAAAATAATATTGAATAGTATTTTTATCAACGATCTTTTACAATTGCCATTTTTACAAGAAGAAGTAATCGCTATTTATATGAAAATATTTCTATTTCCGAATAAATTGTGCCCTTATTTAACAGAGAAATGTGACTTTATGGTCATCTACTCAGTTAGTTTTGGACCAATACATGAAAATATAAGTCAATATGGATAAAAGCTGTTTACATGTAAACTTTTTTTTATCTGATACAAAATGTCATCTATTGATAAATTGAATATTACAATAAACATAAAAAAGTAATACAATTTCTATTTTTTATTATTATCATACAAAAATTATTTACACAATGGATTTTCTATAATAAAAACCCAGATACAGCTAATGAAATATCGACTATTTAGAAGTTAATTTATTTTGCACCATAAGTTATAACTTCAAATATACAATTTAAAAATTATTCAGCCTCACGAAATATTAAATAATTTAAAATGTGAATTGTTCGTAATAATAAATTACTGTGATGATGAAATTGACTAACTGGATGAAATATTTTTGTGTGGAATATGTCCTTGATTATATGATACTTGTTATGGATAGTTATAAATAGTAATTTTTTCCTACTATATTATATGATGGTCTATCTAAAAACATAACGAAATATGTTGAATAAATTTCTTTGACATATACAATTTAACGACATTCCATTTTGTTCTTGCTAGAAATAAACAACCTTATCAGCATTATAAACTATTTACGTATACACACTGATGTACACATACTGTCGTTCGGGATAATTTAAGATTTAATTGAGCCGATATTATGAACAACAATTTTAAAAACTAAAAACGTTCTGATGATCAGGACAAAAATTTTTGAAATCGCGTAACATTAGTCGATGTAATGTTTAAGTTCAATTTAACCGCAATAATATAAAAAGAAACGAAAGTAACAGTGTACTTTCATAAACTATTAATTAGAATATGAGAACAACCTGTTTTCTGAATCTTATCAACAGAATCATACGTTACGAAAAACTTTGTATATGAACGAAGATATCTTATTCATTAGCATCATCTACATA
Source organism: Cerceris rybyensis (assembly GCA_910591515.1). Taxonomy (NCBI): domain Eukaryota; kingdom Metazoa; phylum Arthropoda; class Insecta; order Hymenoptera; family Crabronidae; genus Cerceris; species Cerceris rybyensis. Next base: position 18,753,627 of record OU342790.1, read on the forward strand.
ATGAAAATAAATTGGTCATATATTTGTTATATCTTTATGACTTACAAGCACCAGATGGCAATGTTATGTCAAAGACTATTGGTGGATTACTTGGTAAATAATTCAGATCACAAGTAGATGCATTTATATATATTATCTTCCCATCGGATGAAATGCCATACCCTATGAACAAGGAATTTATTTAATTCATTTTTAATTAAAAATTAAATTTTAGAACTTACCTTCATGTATGTGTCCAAAAACATGATACTTTGGTTTAACACGATTTTGTACAGTAGAGAGTAATTCTACACATCCTGCTCGTACACCACTACAACATAAATCCCCATGTCCCACAGGAGGAGTATGGGTAACAAGGATGTCTGTATCGGATGGTATCATTTCCCATTTTGATAAACATGCTTCCCCACGGGGTACATTAAATGCCCATTTACAAAATTCTGGCTGCCTGAAGTTTGAAGGAAATGATCCTCAGAAAAATAAATTTTACATCTAAAAGAATTTTCTCCAAAATATTTAGAGTCCCTTGTATTATTTATATCATGCATTGTATCACTTATGCATCAATCAAGTGTAGTAGATTTGATTTAAAATCGTTAAAAATGAAGTTAATAGTTTAATACCAAAAAATTATAAAGAAACAACTTCTTACCATGGTGTACCATATATTTTTATTCCATTTATAATAACCTCAGAGTCTTCTAAGTAAGTACAATTTGTTAAATAGTCTTTAATATTAGTTGTTTTAACAGCTTCTGCAAGAGTATCTCTAGACATTCCCAATGTGGGAATGTCTGGTATACCAGTTCCTGTATGCTTCTGACGGTCTCCACTAGTGTTTAATGTAAAAGGATGAGTAAATGTACGGTCAAAACTAAGCTCATGATTTCCAGCTATAACTATTTTATTTTTATGTGGTAATGCACCTGCAGTAATGAAACAGTTTCAATAAGTAAATATGTAATAGATTTAATAATTATTATTATGAGTTTACTTACCAATCCAATTATTAAATTCTATGACTTCTTGTAAGCTACCACATTTTGTAAAATCACCAGCATGAATAAAGACATCACCAACAGGTATGTCAAATTTCATGAATGGTGTTAATGAGTGGGTATCACTCATACAAACAATACGAAGCTATAATATAAAAAAGATTTAAAATAAATTTATTTTTAAATAACATAGGGACATGATAAGTGTTACAACGAAGAAATTCTTTCAGTTCATATTTTTAGGTTATAATGTGTATATTTTTCCTTGAAAATTAATAAAATGCATATATTACCTTATCGCTCGGAGCCTCTGTTGTCGGAGCTTTCACATTTATTTTAATAACTTTTTGCTGTTTCGACAACTCTTGCCAAGCCGCTGTCGGGTCGTTTGTTAGTGGATGAATCTCTATCTTCATCTTTGAAAAATAATTGTAATAGTAAATCGTTGATTGTAATAATTATTTAATTGACAGTACTTTTAGCTCAAAACCATAATATTGCATTAATTCTATAAAAATGTGAGACGATCCATTCGCATCTCTGATTTTTAAGAACGAACGACCTCACCATTCCAATTGTTTATATTAATAACTTGCAAGTTCATCCGCGTTTTATAGAATATATAGCCTATTCTTTTGTGCATACATCTCGCTGAATGTTATGTAATTATAAAAATATTTTCAATATTATATCGATTAACATGTATGTACATTTAATTTTCAAATTTCGCGAGAATATCAAAGTTTTGGACAAATTATCGAAACTATGACGTATTAATATCGATTACCTAGATTGTTGAATTAATGTATTTTAAATGGTTTTTTAGATTGCAAAATCATCACACTTTTCTGTGATAATAGCATAAATTATTCAGATTCTATTGTATAAAAATACTATGAAATGCTTCTATATTATTTTACTTTTAACTCAAGAATCTTAGGTATTGGGCTTAATATTTATTAAATATAATAACTTAATAAATACTATATAAATTCAATACAATTGCAAGAAAATTCCTAATTCCATGCAATTGTTTATGTTTAGTATATAAGCGTTATTCACTATAATTTCAAACTACAAAATAAATTTCTTTTATCTTAACTCATAAATATCACAATATACTAAGGGTGTGCAAGCTGTGCCGAGTGCCGGGTACCCGACGCCTCGGGTCGGGCCGACGAAAGTCGGTCGGGCTCGGGCGGGTACCCGACACACTCGGGCCTAGGGGAACCCGACTGATTTCGGGCGGCCCGACTGGTCTCGGGCCGCCCGACTAGACTCGGGCCGCCCGACTGATGTCGGGTATTTCGTCTGCTTCGGGCCAACATGGCGGACTCGAGGCTGTTCGATGTAACTCTCACGCTCCATGATACCGGCGATTCAGTGCGAGACACGCTCATGCAGCGTAAGAGTTACACCGAACAGCCTCGAGTCCGCCATCTTGACCCGAAGCAGACGAAATACCCGACATCAGTCGGGCGGCCCGAGTCTAGTCGGGCGGCCCGAGACCAGTCGGGCCGCCCGAAATCAGTCGGGTTCCCCTAGGCCCGAGTGTGTCGGGTACCCGCCCGAGCCCGACCGACTTTCGTCGGCCCGGCCCGAGCCCGACGAGCCGGGTATTTGCACACCCTTACAATATACACATATAAATATCTGATTTGGTAGTATAATTTATTGAAACAAGCATGACATTGTTTGCAATTTCAACAGTTTGTCGCAATATATTTCGTATGTTAATGAGCATTTTTATGTACTGTAAACAATGTTTTAAACAATCGATATCTGTACTTTGACCTCATACAATTATGTTAAGTCATTTTACTCTAATGTACTTCGACCTTTTTTACTAATTGAACCGTGCGACTTCCTATAAAACAACCACACCTCCTCGGAACTCCGTATTTGCTACAAAAGCTGCGCTTAACATTTTATTTATTACGGTTCTAAAATAAGATTTTCGCAAAAGAGAATGCTATTAAGTCGCTAAAAGTTACGTTATACGTGCTCAGTTTAAAATTTATATACAGTAACCTATAACAAGTAGAAAACATAAACCTATCAAAATGTTCGTGAAAAAAGTGAGTAAATCAATTTTATTTAAATATCCCAATGTTTTATTCAAAATAAAATATTATTCATACAAAGTAATATGTATTGTGAAATACGTATTGAGAATTTGATTTAACTAATTAGAAGTACCATATGGTATATAGCATTAATTAATTTATACTATAATCATTCCAAAAGATACATTTCTCTTTTAATTCACAGGCAGTGAATAGAAGTTTGTATCAAAAAATGATACAAACATATTCAACAAATGCTAAGTCAGCTAACGGGTACAGTTTTGGTTAGTACCTTGTATACAATTAATATAAAGGCTTATATTTGAAATAATAATATTTAATTTGTTATATTAAGTAATTAATACCTGTTGTTAATTTTTACATCATCATGTTATTAATAACATCAAAATTATTACACAATACATTTTTCTACTGCCCTTATGACAAGAATATTTGTTACTTATTAGCTCAAACATTTTATTCATAAATACTCTTTATAATGCATTCAGATCAAGGAGTTATATTGTAAGTTTGCAAAGAAATTTGATCATTCAAATTTAAAATATTGTATTGTTTATTGTACCATGATTTTAGAATTAAGTGACACACAGAAAGAAATACAAGCAACAGCAAGGAAATTTTCAAGAGAAGAAATTGTTCCTGCGGCTCCTGAATATGATAGAAATGGAGAATACCCATGGCCAATTATAAAGAAGGCATGGAATGCAGGGTTAATGAATAGTTCTATTCCTCAACATTGTGGTATGAAATTACAAGAACTTTTCATATATTTTTTTCATTGTTGCAAATTACGTTATATTTATTTTATACATCAATATATAACCAGCTAATTCTTTTATTTTGTAGGAGGAGTGGGGCTTAGAAGTTTTGAGTCATGTTTAATTGGCGAAGAGTTTGCATTTGGTTGTACAGGAATCACAACTGCCATAGAAGCTTCTGGTCTTGCAGTAAGTTTAAACCTGATATTAGCTATATTTTTTAAGTTAAATTATTATGATTATTATAATTGTGATTTTAATTCAGCAAACTCCAGTGATTCTAAGTGGAACAAAAGAGCAACAAAAGAAATATCTTGGAAGACTTCTTGAAGAACCAATTGTAGCGGTAAATAAGATTCATTTAATTGCATGGTACAAATTAATTTGATAACTTTTTATTCATATGAAATGGAAATTATAGGCATTCTGTGTTACTGAGCCTGGTGCTGGTTCAGATGTAGCAGGTATTAAAACAAAAGCTGTCAAAAAAGGCAATGAATGGATTTTGAATGGAACAAAGATGTGGATAACAAATGGTGGTGTAGCAAATTGGTATTGCATATCAATATAAATATATATTATTTATATAAAACATAGAATAATATTCTAATATATTTTATAGGTATTTCGTATTAGCTAGGACAAATCCTGACCCAAAAGTTCCACCTTCTAAGGCTTTTACAGGCTTCCTTGTCGAAGGAGATAGCGAGGGTCTAACACGCGGCCGTAAAGTAAATTAATTTCGCCATATAAATTTTTTTACACGAAAACTGAATTATTTGATATTATTGCAACAAGCAAATGTTTTTATTTGTAAAGGAAATGAACATGGGACAGAGAGCTTCTGACACACGAATGGTAACATTTGAAGACGTCCGCGTTCCGGAAGAGAATGTTATTCTTGGAGAAGGACAAGGATTTAAAGTTGTCATGAATACTTTCAACAAAACTAGACCACCGGTACAGTCAACCTCACCGCTACTTGGTCACTACGTGTAATATATACAAAGGCTTTTCAGTAAGAATTTGCACCTCTTTCGCAGGTTGCTGCTGCAGCTGTTGGATTGGCTCAGAGAGCATTAGAGGAAGCAACAAAATACTCGTTAGAACGAAAAACTTTCAATAAAACAATATCAGATCATCAAGCTATAGCATTTATGCTTGCCGATATGGCCATTGGCATCGAAACAGCTAGACTTGCCTGGATGAAAGCAGCCTGGGCGCTAGACGCAAATTTGCCCAATGCTCAGATGCTCGCTAGCATCGCAAAATGTTATGCTGCTGATGTAGCTAATAAAAGTGCTTCGGATGCCGTTCAAGTCTGTAGAAAATATTACTAAAAAAATGTTCTCTTTAATGTTTGCATATATCACTTTAAATGTCTATTTCAGGTCTATGGCGGTGCCGGTTTCAATACAGAGTATCCAGTGGAAAAGCTAATGAGAGATGCAAAAATCTTCCACATATATGAGGGTACCAGTCAGATTCAAAGATTGATTATATCGCGTTATATGCTCAGTGAGGCCAAACAACAGATGTGAATTACAATATGCTGTTTAACATATCAATTATTCATATTACGTGTTTTTTTGAAAATTATTTTTTATATTGACTTTTTATTGTCGCAATATTGTTGTATAGGGATTTTTGATGCTGTATATAACAGACTGAAGAATACTATTTTTCAATACAAGTACTAACATCTTACCAGAAAATGTATTTTTACAAATATACATCAGTGATATAGATATACAATAAATAAAATATATTGTGTACACTGTTATACAATAAACAAAATGTTGTTTGTATCTAGCAATTAAAGGAGTAAGCATGCAACGATCGTATCCTTTGTATTTCGCGCTTCATGGTATTAGATAGCGCTGCGAACGGTGTTCGAAAGCGTTAGTCAAGTGCATTGTTCAATGAAAACGGATTACATCGCATTATGTCCGTCAGACCATAGTTTTTACACGGTTATATTTGGTGAAGTCGTGCGTGACGAGTTATGCAACATTCGGTGTAAAAAGGCCCCATAATAGGACAGACAGATATTGTGACACCTGACCTACTTAGACATTATCTTCGCGTTTTAGACAGTGCTAAATTGACAACATTCGAAGGGTGAAAAACGCATCCGATAACCCTTCGATTTGCAGATTCTGGATTCCCACAGACTCGAGAGAGCAGAAAATCCTTTTGGAAATTGCGTCTTTCCACGATACATTGTGGGAAGACAGTACCGTGTCTAGTAGACTTTGGTACCCATATAAAGCTTCGCATTTGGTGTGTTTCTTCTTTCAATCCTGTTTTCGTAATTCCGTTTTGAGTATTATCATTGAGGTCAAAGAAAAGAATGGCCTGCAGTACATTTCATTTCCGCTTTCGGTACATAAAGATAATTACAAAAATTCTTTCGGGATAAATGGCGTTCGTAAGATTGGTGTAGTTTACGTTTTCCCTTTCATTATCCATCGCCGTGTCTGTATGTTGTAGAACCGCGTGCAAATACTACAAGCAATGTATCGATGTTTCTCTCACGCTTACATTGAGGTGTAAATACGTGCAAATGTTATATCTTAACATCATCATATATCTTTCTTCGTAATTGGTTGTTTTCAATACTATGCAAACAAGTGAAACAAACTTTGCTTTGAAAGTGCTGCTGTATTCCATAAATATGTACGACTTAAAACGTAAATTGTTAGGTCCATCGAACGTTACCCGGACAATGAAACATTATTTTTAGTGATATTTTCTCTAACTATCGAATATCGAAAATTTTAGTAGCCCAACGTAAATGTTTGTATACTAATATTGCTAAAACTAATGCAGAGACATTTGGTAAGACATAGTGAGAAATGAAAATCTTTAATTGTATTTGCATAACATGGATATCATAAAATACAAGATATAGTTTTTATAAAGAAATATATTTTCATATATTTTTACATCGTAATATAATATTTTTTAATAAGATATAGTATTTATATACCTACATATATATTATCGTAATAGTATCTAGCTGAACTCCATGCAGTCGACTGACAAAAGTCCAGATAGTAAGGAAAAAAGAACAGTATTGATAGATGTTGCACGGCGATGGCGAAAATCGAAAAATTAATATCGGGAAAAGTGATTTCGGCGTGTGGAACGAATTTAGCCTATAGACTGTGGATACCAGCGCAAATTGTACGGCCCTGGAGCTCGTGCTGTCAGAGCGCGACGGTGCGCCGGACGCTCGCTTGACTAAGGGAGTGCCCGTTCCGATGCAAAGTGTAAGTGAAGTGGCCTACAGACCTACATTTGTCTAACGTTCGATTTTTTCGAACCGGCGGACAGGAGGTTAATAATCCGCGCGGGGCTCATTTTTCCGCGGGTGTGTGCGATGTCGCGGTTGTGTGATATACCGATGTTTGGTTGAAAGAGACAGTGTAGTTTCGGTACGCTCAGACGGCGCTGGCCGGCGCGGGGAGCGTAGTAGTAAAAAGAGAAGAAGGATAGTCAGAGCGTGCGCGCGTGAGAAGGAAGAGAGAAAGAAGGAGAAGGAAGCAGGGGGAAAGAGGAAGAGAGATCGAAAGACAGAGAGAAGGAATAAACCGAGCGTGCGCTTCTGTTGGATAAAGAGAGAACGAGAGCAAGACAGACAGATAGATAGACGGGGGTGAGAAAGAGAGCGAGGGCACGTAAGAGAGTGTAGGTGTTCCGAGAGAAGTGCGTGCGCTCGGGGACGTCGTGCAGGAGGAGGGACCCCCGTCTGTCTGTCTGCTGGAATGCACGAGGTCCGAATGGCTACGGGGACAGAGGAAGGTGGGGGCCACACGGCCCTCGAGAACAACACCGCGACTGCCCTTACGGAATCATCGACGTCCTCCTCCTCCTCTTCCTCGGTACCAACGATCCTGACCGATACCACGGCGACGGCAACTAATCTGCCTTTGACGGCACCTCAACAGAACCTTCATCAGGTACCACAGGATCAACAGCAGCAACAAGCGCAACAGCAGCAGTCGCACTCACAACCACAAGTTAATTTGGTAAACGACGTACCAACGAACGATGCTTCAGGTAACCTCAACGACTCTTCTCTATGCTCTTGTGTTCTTTGTTGCCGCAGTATACCGCTTGGCAAACTCCCTTCTTTCTTTCTCTGCTTCGCCTTGTCCCGCGCATTCTCTCTCTCTCTCTCTTCAGCGCGCTCTCGCTTTCGCTTTCTCCCTCTTTCTTTCATTCTATGCTTGTAGTTGTTCCCTCCTTCTTCCTCGCTTACTTTCTCTCTTCTTTCGACCAATGTCACGTCATCTCCTCCCTCTCTTTGTATTCGTTCACTTGCTCTCTTGATTCGGTCCACTTCCGAAGTTGCACAGGTACCCGCGGTCTTATCCATTCTCATTGATACTAACGAATCAGCGTTGTGTTCTTACATCATCGCCTGGATAATTGTTTTTACAATTATGCATCAGTTCTTGATGTACACATGCATAGTTGTGTTTTCGGTAAACTTTCTTAGGAAGCTTGTTACATGATGTTTCATCGCAATTACTCCAAACGAAGTTTCATAATAACAAATACCATTGATTTTCTCAATGTATCTTAAAATAAACATCCTGTAATACAATCTTCTTCGAGAAATCGATCTACAATACTTTTTGCAAAATTTCGAACACGATGAGATAGAATTCGTTTAAAGTATTCCTATAATAACGAGGGTAACATATTCCATATGGAAGACTCGTCGGATCGGCGCATTCCAAAAGACTTCCTTAAGAATATTTACATAGATATGCACAATTTATCGCAATACACCCTTGTATATCCCAACGAAGTCTACTTTAAACTCAATATTTGCAATTTTTTTTTTTATTCAATGGACCAGGTATAACGAAAAGTAGGATTTACCTATGAACTAACTTAAAATAGTAAAATACTTTTTTATCGAGCGATAGGAGTCAAAGGGATGAGCACAAGGGTGCAATTTCCTAGAATTAGCCATTATCAGGGCCAAAGTTGTGTATAACTCGGCTGGTGCACGGTGTGTGCATCATACGCAACAGGCGTCTCGGCGCGAATTCCAAAGTTAAGTCTCAAACGAGCTATGCCATTTCACTACTGGATATAGAACAACCTACGAATATTCAAGAATATTGCACAGACCCTATGCAGACAAAACAGTGATTCCAGATCGTTTTTATTTACGTCGACATTATTTTTCCTATTTCTTCCTCATACCTCTTTCCTCCTTTTCCCTCTCTTTCTTCCCGGCTTGACGACTCGCTCTCTGTCTTCCTATCCTTTTTTTCTGTCTCTGTTTACTCGCTGAAATAAAACGAACTGGCATTTTTAGTAAATCTCGTTTACAAATGTACTGCCGGTTCGATTGCAGCTTCTTGATACTCTACGTTAAAACCCGTCTTGATATTTCTTACCGAGTAGGCAGCTTCAAACATAACCTCCAAGTATAGTCGCAGTCTCGATATTGCAAGGTCGTAAAATCGGCTAAGCGTTAATGTATGTACACGTGCTTTTGTTATCGGATGAGAGTTGATAGACATGTGATGTATTAAAGGGTTAAAGTTAGAATTAGAGGTGCGCAAAGAAATCTTTTATTTAGTGAAAATGAGAGATATAGTGCTAAAAGTGAAACTTTCGGAATTGCAATTGAAAATTGTATTGGAAATGGAATGTCTTACCGTCAATGCTGATTTTTAAGAGTTTATTTTGCTAAATAGTGACTGAGATTATATCTTTTAATTCTAAACGCTTTCTGATCGACAAAATTATTCATACATGCTTATAAGTATTTTTCTGCGTACTGTAGTCTATACCAGTGATAGGAATTTTTTTAGAAACGGGTCATAAAAGGAAAGGAAGAATTTTTGCGGGGCAATAAAATTCATGAAATTTTTGCAATGCAACAAATGAAACTCCCTCCCAAATAATTTTTTTATTAAACAGTGACGCTGTAGCTATATTATCATTTGAAAATCTACAACATGCCGTATTTTGCCCTCCAATTATCTACAAATTTAAATTTCATTAACACCAGAACTACCTTCGCATTCCAAATGACCGATTCCCAATTTTTTACTAGAAATTCCCCAAATTTATAGTAGATACACGCCGTATATATTCCCCTCTTACAAAACCCGAATTACTTGATTGATCATATGTTTCAGCTCTTGATTTCTCCTTTCAATACTTAGTATATTTAAATATAATAGATATAATATCAGTAGTTCTAGTGTTAATCCATCCTTACATAGTAATTAATTGTATGATAAATTATCCTTATACAATAATCCCTATCGATCAATGTATCCGTTTAACTTTCATAAACCTAAAAGAAAGAGTTCTCTTATTATTAGACATCAGCCTCTACGATTTACGATAAGGATGTCAAGTATGAATGCTCATTGGTTTTTGCTAAGATTAACGCAGATAATTAGCAGCATTATGGTTTCTCGTGATTACAATGATTTCGTTGCAAGGTAATGCTCCCTGGTAGGGATAGTTTCCATTACATTTTCTCGATTCTCAATCAGATGGCAGCGTCGAGATTTTTGCTCGTCAACCGCGTTCGCAATTAGTGCTCCCGTTTAGAATCGGCGATACTCGTGTAGCCAGTGCTCGACCCACTGAAGCGTGGAAATGCGCCCGTAATACTTGTTTGGCTTGGTCACGGAACTTCTGGAAAGAATAAATGTTTTAACTACCATGGAGTCGTATTGTGCAAAGACTTGGTGTTAGAAAAATTTCTATTTGTCTTTTAGAAAAATTCTTACCACCTTTAGCACCTATTTGTTCGGCACTCGGAGAAAGTGCGTTCCGTAGATTCTCGCTAGTTGGATCATCGTTTCTTCAACTGATCGCTTCATTTTGAGAAGAAAATTTGAAAAATTCATTATTTAGCTGACAATAGCACTTAGGTAAAATATCTCTTCGTCTTCTCGCGGAACGAGGGTTTAACACTAGATTTACGGATGTTGATGTACCTATTTTTCTGAAGTGAGCCAATTTGAATCATACAAGAAAATTGAAATTTTTTTCAAAGAAAGTAGTTCCAAATCAATTGAAATGAAAGATTTATTATTAAATAATTAACCAACCAATCTATTATATAAAGCTCAAATAGCACTGACTGACTGACTCATTCATCCACTCATCACGAAATCTCAAAAACCACAGAACGGATTACAATGAAAGTTGGAACATACCTTCCCCTTGGGTCATAGGTGCTCACTAAGAAAGAGTTTTGAAAAATTCGAAATTTTAGGGGGTGTTTTGGGGGGTTAAAGTATGGGCCAAACTCATCAACGCAGAGCCGAAACTACTTGACCTAGAAACTTGAAATTTTGCATGAGCGTTCCTTCTAGGGTATAAGCACCCACTAAGAAAGGATTTTTCAAAATTCGAAATTTTAAGGTTTATTTTTAGTTTCGATTAAACCGTAGCGAAGCACGGGAACTTTCAGCTAGTATATTATATATGTAACAATCAAATTTTGAGTGAGCCAAATTGGCTCCGTAAATCTAGTGTTAATCAATTGCATTACGTGTGTAGCTCTTGGATGTGTAGCAGTGATTTATAGGTGATTAATATGAGATATTGATAATTATCTTTTAACCCTTTATAGTTCGAATTTTCTGTGGCAATCTGAGGATTAGCTGGACGATCCATTAGAAAATTCAAATTTGATTTAACTTGATTTTGAAACATTGGATAAAAAAGTTTATGATTTTTAGAAGCTAAATTATAACATGTTAGAAATTTAAGAAATTAACTATAAGGAATAAAAGTTTAGATTTATCTTGTGTTACTTGAAAGTTACAAGGGCCCATAGAGGGTTAGGTTACCGAGGAAAAAGTAAAAGATTTTAAATGCTCAGAGGAAAATTACTCTCTTGTGAATGATTCAAGAGATTAGAGTTGATAAACTGAAGACAAATGGAATCTGGAATAAAAATTAAAGATCAAAGTTAAATAACATTTTTATAGAGATCATAAAGTTATATTTGTTCCTTATATAGATACATTCCATGAAATTATTTTCAATGATGGTTTCTTAGTACTTGATGCATCGGTAAGATTCACGGCAATACTTGAATGCAACGAAAGAGAATTTTCGGGTCGGACTTTCTCTCTTGAAGTCTCAAAGAATGGCATAATCTGTGGTAACTCAATACACGATATACACGGTATATACAATAACATCGCGAAAGAAGTGTTGCACCAGATAACGTAGGAAATGACACGTAGTTATCAACCGGAAGTATCGTTCCAGCTTGGTCGTGTAGATTTGATAATAATGTAATTGCGATCCTTTAATTCCATGCGCTCTTTTTTTCCGATATTCAGGCCATTGCAACGAATTCTTGAACGACCGATTTCATCAAAACTATCTATCACAAAGTGGACACTTTTGAGTAATGAAATATTTTATCCAGGCGAATTTTATCGTTAACGTAACAAGTCCCTTGGTAATAAAATCCGTGATGTGAAGATTCCTTATTAAATTAAAAATGAATCTATATGCGAAGGTGGCGTGTCCGTGCCGTAAAACTTGTTGCATCACGGCTCCTCGGGATTTCAGCACGGTGAAAGCATCCTGCAAAGTTTACGATACAACTTGCCCAGTGCGTTTAATTATTTTAAAGCTCAGACAGAATCCCTTTTTAAATGGTTACCCCTCGTCGTCTCAAAGATTTCTCATGGAATTAAGAATAAATTTTATCCAATTACCGTAGTTACATTATGAAAGATTTATAATGCGCGGAGCTATGATGAATTAAGAGGAAAAGATATGGACTCACCATCAGTGGGTCGAAGTTTAAATCCTCCCCTCTCACCTCTGGGAAATTTTTTCCTACGTTGTATGTGCATTATAGCTCCGGTGATTCGAAACCCACCTAAAACAGTAGGTTCTACAACATTCTGGTAGCAGTTAAACATAGGAAAATACAGAAAATATTGGGACTATGGTGGGTAAGGTTAAATCCTTCCCCGTCACCTCTGGGAAATTTTTTCTATGTTATATGTGTATTATAGTTCCGGTGATTCGAAACCCACCTAAAACAGTAGGTCCTACAACATTCTAGTAGGAATTAAACATAGGAAAATACAAAAAATATTGGGACTATGGTGGGTAAGGTTAAATCCTTCCCCGTCATCTCTGGGAAATTTTTTCCTACGTGATATGTAGGGGAGGGTGGGGCAAAGTGGGCCCCTTCAGCAAAAAATAGTCATATCTTTATTTTTTTGGGCTCCAAAATTTTAAGGGGCCCACTTTGCCCCACCCTCCCCTATATTATAGCCCCGGTGGTTCGGAACCCACCTAAAACAGTAAGTTCTACAACATTCTGGTAGAAGTTAAACATAGGAAAATACAAAAAATATTGGGATTATGGTGGGTGAGATTGAAAATTCTGTATCTCGCGATTAATGAATGAGAGGTTAAATCCTACCCCATCACAACTGGTAAACTTTTTCCTACGTGATATGTATTTTATAGCCCCGGCCTTTCAGAACCAACCTAAAACAGTAGGTCCCAGCTGAGATGACCGTAGTATTTAAAGCCAAAATAGTACAAAATAATAAAATATAATATTTACGTTAATAACTATAAATTTTGTCTTCTCTATAAAATCTTTCCCGCTTAAAATTGCAGATAGTAAAACTATAACTGAAAAACAAGAAAATTGAATTTTTCATTTCTCTCCCGCAGTTCGCTATCATATAAAATAAGAATATTTTTCACTATCCAAAGATTAATACTTAAAACCCCAGATTCCACAAAGTATTCCAACAAGCTACACCTACTCTTTAAACTCTAATCACGATTTCTCATCATTTACACAAAGTCGAAAATAATAACGGCAAAAATATACATGATCCGTATAAATCATCTCTATGAAACAACTTCAAAGTTCACTCCAACCATTAAAACGACCCTCGACCTTTTCCCTTTGCTGAACGTCGTTGGAAAATTCCCAGCATCCGAAAGGAAAAAAAAAATGGTATTGCACTTTCCATCGACCCGAGGTGCTCTCTCTTTGCCTAAACTAAGAGTGAAATATTAGCCCCAGTAAAAGCAAAGGCTCTCTTTCCATCTCGACCGTAAATGTACAGGATTCTATAGAAAGGAAGGCGAGGAACCTTTTGATATTTCTGTAAGCGTGGCGGCGCGTGCCAGACACGAATTCGTCGTGATCCTTCGTGTCGAGTAGACGGGGTCGTAGCTGCGATGGCTCTTCCGGGTGTGTATACAACAACATCGGCAATAGGGTACGTCAACATCTACCTGCTGCGTCGAAATGCACTTGTTGCGCGCATAGGGACGACCAGGGGGACGGGCTTGTAGTTTGCGAACAGTAAATCACGATTATCCGACCGAGGAAAGCAAAAAGACCCGTAGAGAGGGGCGGAAACACAGGTGCGGATTGAGGCTTTATTTCCGACGTTTATATCGTGTAAATAATAGTTATCGAACGATCGAATGTCAAATACTTTTTTCTATCGATAACGACAGAAATGGATGCGATAGAGAGGATATGGAGAAGTTCTGATTTGTCGTGATTACCGATAAGAATGAAAATTATTATTTCTATGCATGTGATTTCGAATCGTTGATCATCGTATTCCATTAGGTCATGGAATTATTGAATGATGAAAATTATGGAAGATTGAACAGGTGTAAGAAAATTAGCATTAGAAATATTTACGTTAAATATATTGTATTTGAATGTACTAAATAAGTATTTTGAAAATGGGGGAATTACAAGATAGAGAAGATGGTCAATTTGGTAATTTATATTTTTCTAGATGGACGTAAGAATAACTATTTTATAAATCTCCTGTAAACTTTGAGACTTTTTGGAACGAATTGTGTACCGATCAGAGCTGGGCATTATTTCAGATACAATATTTTAAAACTTATTTGAAATATTACTTGAAATAAAAAGTTATTTCACAAAAATATTTCACTATTTGAAATAAATTATGTTATATTTCGTCCAACAAAATAATTTTATGAAATGATTATCTATTCTTTTATTTCGTGAAATACATCAGTTCAAATAATAAAATAACATGTTATTTTCTTATAAAATAAATCTTTATTGCTACCCATCAATAACTTATTTTCCGAACGAAACATAAATAAGGCGAAATTTCAACTTACAATTAGTATCATACATTTCTCTTAATTATTTCAAATGACTACGCCGAAATAAATTATAATAAAGTTATTATTTGAAATAAATGTACTCAAATAAATTCCTCTCAAATAGTTATTTCATAGAGATTATTTGAGATAATGTTATTTTCAATAATTAACTTATTATCTTTATTTGAAATAAAATTTGCCCAGCTCTGGTACCGATTAGGTCCCGGATTTAACAAACAACCGCTCCTCCCAGGAAGTACACTTATCAACGTTCGCATAAACGAGAAGATTTCTTGCATATCTTATTTAATTCTCGACTCTCAATTTTTTTACGACCTATTAAACCAAAGGTATACACGCGTTTTGCAATTTGTCATTTTTCTTACCCATCTTCTCGCTCGACGTCCATGCCGTTGCACAACAAATCTTTTCTCTCCCAGAAATATGAGCGGATGAACGAGGTGTCTCATAAAATTCCTGCGCGGCTTGCTTTCCCTTTTCTATATTACTCGATGACTTCGGAAGTGAGACGTACAATAATGGCCACGCGACCTTTCCACCCCGTCGTTTCCTCCGTTTCTTCACTCATCGCTTCCGAACCTTTCTCGTTTCTTGAATTCTCAGGTCTTTCTCGTCATTTTGGAGTAACATCTTCGTTAAATGCCGTCACTACTGTCCTGCGGCAATGCTTGTTTGCCTTACCTACCTTAACCAAGGGTAGCAGTGTGTACACGAGCCGTCTCCCTTTCCCTTGTCGTTATTGTGCAACGATTGACACTGTTGTCCCAACTCTCACCGGGGGAGAAGGGCCCGATCGTCGTTTCCCTACGGGAATTTATGACTTGTTGTAGGGTTCTACCTGTTGCTAATGCTAATAGAGAGCGTATAATTACTTTTCAACTACCTGCGAAAATATCCTATCGAGATATCACGGCTGTGAGGAAAGTGTCGAGGTGTTATACCATTCTGTTCTTCATTTTCTGCAGTTCTGGCCTTCTCCAACCTGTGGATTAATTGAGAATTATTCAATTGAATTTTGTATGGCGAAATAGTTATTATTAGACTGCGGATTCTTATGCATTTATGGCAAATTAAATGCGGCTAAAATATACAAAAAGAACATAATATAGAAATATATCTAAAATATCCAAAGTATGGTATTTGTTGTAATATTTATTAAGTGCAATAAAACCCTAGATAGGTTTTCCTGTCTCACCTGCATTTGTGAAACTCGAAATTTGCATTTGTGAAACTCGTAATTTGCATAAACATCCGCAGTCTAGTTATTATTTTTCATCTGTCTATTGTTGAATAGTTAAGGTTTAGTAACATTTTTAAGCGTTAACTCATTGAACGAAACCGGTGTAAATATATAGTCAGCAGGGTTTTATTTTTTTAGTGCCGATATTTAAATTTCGAGTTTATTGGAACATTTGTAAATATTGGAGCTTTAACGTTATATGAAATTACATGGAATTTAATAGTGCCGGTGACAGGTGACCCCCATGACATTCAACGTGTTAAACGTCTTTTTTAGTTAAGGCAAAATCAAACCTTAGTGTAGAAAAGATCAGTAGATCAATATGGAAGTGAAATCAGTCAAGGGTTAGATACTGAGATATGAAATAGTATAACACTACCGGTAATAGAATCATCGATTAACTTACGAGAATTTCGCAAATGACGATATCCAGTCTCAATTCCGTCATTTACGTTAAACTAGAGAAATTTCTTTTAAAGGAACTTACATATCGGTCCAGCCAATTTTCGTGTATTTTTCCAACTATCCAGGAACAGACGCGAAGTACTCTTTATATTTGTTTTCCCGCGTAATCCTACATATTTTGACGTAAGGCGATTCAAACAGCATCTTCGCTTTTGACGTGCACCAGATCGCCGATGCACCGGTATGCGTCTTCACATATGTGCACTCTACTGTTATACGTACACTCCCACGCTACGTTAAGACGATGGGTCGTTTCTACTCCACGGCGGTCGCTATTGAATCGCTTGACCCACTTTGATAAACTCGCATTGGAATAACTCAATAACACCAAGCCGAGCCAACAACAATAATTATTATTCAACGTTCCCAGTACACTGACAGCGATATAGATATACCGGCCAATTTATCGAAGCAGACGTTCATCCCTCTGGATTTATGACGTCTTCTCACCTCGTCCTGGTGCAATCACGTATCGTTCCACGAACAGTGGAGATAGAATCAAGGAATTAACAGAAAAAAGTTTCTTTTTTAATTCATGTATTTTCATGTTTTTATTTGAAATGATCAGTTTACATGATATATAAAGTTTACCGATTAATCGTTTTTTAACGATGAAACTACTAAGACAGTCAGAATGACTGGTTCCCATTTTACTTTAAAAATGATCCAAATTGATAGAAGAACCGTACACAGTAAATATTCCACGTCTATGATACACGTCTATTTAAATATAATAGATATAAAGCCGATAGTTTTAGTGTTAATTGCATTGCAATTTCTGCAGTGCATATTATAGTGTTGAATTAAATTTAACATATTAAAAGAGATTCAATTTTTGTATTGAAGAGAAAAAATTTCAGGTCGAATCTCCTTTATGCGACTCTGAAAAAGTAGACCGTGCACGTATCTCGCATATAACCAAATTGCTTCTCCTAACTTGTGGCGCCCTCCCAATGGTATCACATCTAAAAGCTTGCCCAAAGGATCGCATATAAGAATTGCTATCCGTTCTACCTAACGCATGCGCGCGACATTACCGGAGCGGCGAGGGTGTTAAAATGTTTAGCATTGCGGAAACGTTCGATTTGTTCACCCATGCGCGTTGCACAAACTGGGACAATCGGTTTAAAAATATAATCGTGCTCTTCGCCAATTTTTACTTATATATAGAGTATCATTTTCAAGTCTGTCTCGCATGCTATTCAAATATTATGCTCGTTTCGCCCGTTGATTCCGCGGTAATTGTAATTTTTACTCGGCAAGATTTCGATTACGCTTTTGACGTTGTAGCTACAGCAATTTTTACTCGCGCTATCGTATCGTATCTACTTCGTTGGCTTTGAAGAGGTACGTTCGATCAATCGAATACGACACACAAGCAGGTATTCGTTTAGCATTTACAACTAACCCTTCAAGGACGTGACCTAATTGTTTCGAAAAATGAATTCCCTCGGACCTTCATGTTTTAACGTTACCTTCATTTTCATACATAATTTACAATTCATACTTTTCATACGTAATTTAAAATAGTCGATTCGAACATCAAGAGCGTCGAGATATTTTATAATTCCATCGATCACCGCATCACGGCGTTAGCGTCGTTCAAAAACATCGAATATATCGCTACAAACGATACCTTTTTCGAAGTCATACCTCATAAAGTTTCCCCATCGTAATATAAACAATTACCAAGAGCTCTCCCCGTATCACGTTTATCGAATGGGAAAATCGCGTTTCGCCGCGTACAAAACGCTTTAACCCGCGAGGCTGAAACGAAATCGAAAGTTTACATCGAAGATCGTGAGAAGTCGAGTATCGAGTAATTCCATCGATCACCGCTCTACGGCGCTGATCGCGTTATCACCGAAATTGCCCCTCTCCATCCCTCGTATACTCCCCACCTACCTATTCGTTTCGACGATACGTCCGTCCGTTTGTTCATTCGTTCGTACGTTTCTCGTGCCAGTTATGATGAATTCGATTGGGTAATACCGGCGCGCCGCGGCGAGGCACGAGAAGTGACGCCACGGGACACGGTCTGTGGTTTTTAATACGCGTCCTACTTTCTGCTATCTCTCCCGGCGTCCGTGCAAGAGAGCGAGCGAGCGAGCCCGATCGCGCGTGTATCGTCTCTCCCCTCTCCGCACCTCCCGCCTTCTATACCATGTCGCTCTCTAGTTCTCTCGTTCTTTTCCGTCCTAACGCACTCTCTCTCGCGCTTCATTCGCGAGCGAGGAAGCGTGACGTGATTGGCGCGTGTCAGAAGTCCACCCTTTCCCTCTTCCTCCTCTCTTCCATCAAACTGGGTAGAGTAACTTCGCGACTTCGCGCCTCTCCCTCCCCTTCGCCCCGAGTTACGATGCCCCCCCCCTTGAGAGAAGCCGCGAGTCTCGCGCGAGTAGAGAGACTCGCGCTACGTAGGATAGCGCGTCGTCGCGCAGAGTAACGAGGAAAAAGAGATGGTAGAAGCGAGGCCGCGGGGTGAAAGAGGGAGACGGAGAGTGAGAGCAGCGCGAGATAACGACGCGGCACGGCGAGTTGCCCAGCTAGAAGGACTGAAATTGAAAGTGGTCGTCCCACTGGCCCACTGACCTGATTACCCACTGACAATGACACGAATCCTTGCCTCCCACCGGGCTCACCCTCCCCCACCGTCCCTCCCTCCCTCCGTCCTACTCCCTCGGTCGCGTACGTGGACGCAACGCCTTCTCGCACCTCTCCCGCGACCGGCGCAGGCGTCGTCCACCGCGTCAACGCGAACCCGATGAGGACGCACTTTTTTTATTTTCACGGATATAGCATACGGTGCAATCGTTGCCTTGTAATCTTACGGGATCGGATACCCCGTGAAACAAAGGTGTGGGAGAAAAAAGAAAAGAATCTACCAGAGAGCAGACATCGAAGGGCGGTGAGATTTTGTATCGTGATATAGTTGGAAGTTTTGTTACTTTTTTTTGTATTCTTTGGAAGATTCGATGGCTCGAACGATCGATGTTGAATTTCGATGTCTGCTCGGACTGTATTCGATGGGAATGGTTGCGCAAAAAGTGAGACGTTAGATTCTTGGAGCAGGATCGATTTCATGGTATTAATGGGAAATTATAACGATCATCGGTGTTCTCTTTGGACTCGATGTTAATGTGAGTCATTAAGAGAACAGGGGGAATTAATCTCGTAATCGTTGAGCTTATCTACGTGTAGAAAAGAGCCGAAGTTTTTGTCAACCGTGAGTTTCTTAAGCTTGCTCCGGCTAATAACTCGACACTCGGGGTTTCGGCTTGCGCAACATTCTTGTCCGTAAATTTACAGAAGAAACGAACGAAATATATATTAGTATTACAAAAGCGGCATAACGCGTTCTCACGTACCTCCGTGTCGGACGCGTTAGTATAGCTTTCTAATGATTTATGCAAGCGAATCTCGAGAGTACGTGAAAAGACTCTGCGATGTCGCGTGAAGTGTCGTTTCCGCACGGGTATCATAAAATGGAACACATTTATATACAGCAAAGCCTCATTGACTCGTGCGCCAGCTGACTCTTGAAGTCACTATCACTTGGTCACGGTCCATGATCTAAATAGTTACTGCATCCTCCAGTAACATCTCCTTCCTTCTACTCCCCATGACTACATCCGACTTTCCATTCGTGTTGATTCTCTAAAAACGCCCAATCATTTTTCCTCCCCTCCCTTTCTCCCTCTTCGCTCTTTCGCAATGAGAAAGAACCCAGGCTTATTTCGGTTTTAGTTAATTTCATCGGAATTTTTCCTTTCGGGCATGCTCTTACGAAATAAACGATGGCCGTTCGTAAATCGAAACATCAAAGCGGTTTTTAGAATTTCGTCCGTCGAGATTACGGAAACCTATAAATATTACATATACTTTCTCATCCAGTGAAACAGTCCTAACGTTTTTTCGAATGCCTCAACTTTCGCGCCAAAATCGCAACGAAATCTGAATTAACGTAGATCACAACCTCCAATCGTTTTACATAACAGTCAATTATTTATATCGTAACACCCTATCGGCATAATTGTGGAAATATAAATTGCAAGTGCATCGTATCGGTTGTGCAGAGTTCGCCAATTATATTTTTCTTCGAAATGCGAGCGATATAAATAACTCGCGTAGTCGAGCATGCGTTAATTAACTCCTTCCCGTCCTTTAACACTAGAACTACCAAACCAGTCAAAATGACTGGTATACAATTTTTTCAAAAAATTCTCCAAGTTTATATAATAGATATGGAATAAATATTCGATGTCTATATCAATAAACATAAATCACCCAGTCGATCAAATTTTCTGCCGCTTGATACCCCCTTTTTCAAAGTACTTATTTAATTTATTAAAATATGTTAGATTTGGCGCCGGTAGTTCTAGTGTTAACGAGTGTGACTCGTATTGAAGATTTTGGCCGAAATATGAATACCACGAGCCTGGCTCGTGAATAAATAGTCGGATCAAACTTAAACATCACGAGCAAGGTGTAATATTCATTACAGTAAAACCTGTTTTTATACGGTTCGTATTGTGATTGTTCTCCAGTATCAGTCTGGTTTGTTTATCACGCGTCGACGCCTACTACTTGGGCCCAACTTTCGTCGAGCTAAACAGCACGGGAAGGGGTTGAAGCCCGTTCGAAATGTACGGGCCCCAGATACGTCTCTCTCTCCGACTGGCTATTTCGTGACTCGGGCCAGACTTCTCCACTCTCGCTTTCGGCGCAAAGGAGGCGCTTTCGGCAAGCTTTCGCAACCTTTTTCCCAACCTGACCCGCTCGAAACTTACACATTCACTCTCACGTATATCCATTGCTCGTTCCAACGTGTATGGTTGGCTCGTGATTCTCTGGTTGGTTGGTTGTATGGTCGGCTTGTCGGACTCCGTTGCCGAGCGGTTTTCGTGCGCGCGCGTACGCCTACTTTCGCTAGTTTGCGTAAGAAATGTATACGTATTCGGTTAGCTAATGTGCTCCCCGTGACACGTATCTAAGGGATTTCAGACGAATCTTTCTTTTTTTTTTCTCTCAGTTTGCCTACGAAGAGCTCGCTCTCTACGAAGACGGCTAGTTGATTTTCAAATAAATTCATGTATTAGATAATCCCGTTACGAAACGATCTTTCACGAACTGTGGGTCATTTTGGACATCTTTGCGATACTTATTTGAATAATCGTGAAAGTAGATGGAAAACTGAGCGATTGTTGTATCGTAGATCGATAATGTTGAACGTTTTCCTCGATGATTTTCCTTCGTACTTCTACTTGAATCTTGTTAGATTGAAATGTTGCTCGACACGTTTTTTTTATTAATGTATGTATCTGCTGGATACTTCGATGTTTCTTTAATACATACTTCTTTGAAGTTCAGATCAAAACGTTTATATTAATAGACTTCAGTTTTATGTAACTAAGAAGCTGGGTATTGTGTAACATATCCAGCAGTGTATAATATATTCCAATTAGTTCTTCAAGGTATATTTGATAAATTTTTGTATAAATATAATTATATTTAGACTTTTATACGATGCTTTTGAGTCGTGGACAGACAAATCCATATTTGTACCACGTTAGGCGGTTTAAGTGGCCCATCAACCGAAACTTTCTCGTTCGCCAGATTACCGAATATCATCGAGCCACTTTTCGCCAGACTGAATTGCCGTCCATCGAAAGTGAAACCGAAACGCGCCTCTAAACGGTAATCTGTGCTCGTAAAGTCGCCTTTTAAACGCGTTTCTTCTAATTGTAGCTCTTCGTCCTCTCTCGACGGTTACCGTGCACGTTCAGGCCCTCGCGAAATAGTCGGCGATTTGTCACGAAAGTCGTTTCGCCATTTAAGGAATGGCGCTGCACAGTCGCCTAATGTCGGGTCTTTATAACTTTCTTTCACCGGTTAAAAATTCACTGTCATTTTCTGCCGATAGAACGAAACCTAATATAACTCGTATTTTAGCTCGTTTAACTTTTTTTTCTTTCTCAAATTGCTTCATCATGCGCTTGAATCACGAATTTTATAAAGCACAATTAGATGTGATTATAATTGTCAGAAGTTATTTTCTGACGTGTTCTTATAATTCCAGTGGAAAGAAATATGCTGTATGCAGAGAGATCTTTATCTTCAAGACCGTGCATCTTTACATTCAGATTAAGAATTATTCAAAATTAGGTGGCAGAAATTTACATGTTACAAGTTGAATCTCCTTCTTTGCACGGTGCTTCGTGTTTCATAATTTTAAAGATAACGACACGTTTGAATATAATTAATGTATAGGAGGATGTGGTGGATATACCACTTCGTTTTTAACGGTATACACCATAGTTTAACCCTTTTGGTGCCGGACGACGATATATCGTCGTTAGCAATAGTGCTAACACTGGATATCGAAGGGTTAATATTCACTTTTCAATACGATGTCACTAATTTTATGTTAGATAATTGTAATTACACAGTGTATTATTGCGTGTTCTATCTCAAATATCGCCAAACGACAATTCTTTTTATTCGCAATTACATTTGTTATTAATTCCATTAATTTTTTCGCTCGGCACTAAAAGGGTGAAGATATGTATGCAGAAATAAAAAATTTCCAATGGTATCTTCTATATCAAAAGCTTCGAAATAAAACTAATATTACAAAAACACATTTATGGCTCTGCGGATTTATAATTTCGCATCCAGAAAATTTTTAGAAAACTTCGAGTTGTTTCGAGCCAATTTTTACGCTCGCGGTTATGGGATAAGTTATCTTTAACCCTTTGCAGGCGGAGAGATTTTCGAATATTGACACATAATCATTTATTTGGTGGTCCAAAACCACCTTTCGAACGGAAATTTGGGTTGCTAATTTATATAAATTGTAAATTACTCCACTTTTAATCATATCTCACCGGTTGTACTTGAATTTTGCGATTTTAACCGTGTATAAATATGGCAATAAACTATAATTAAATTTTTTTCTCAGACCGCATATATGCGTCACTAGTCCGCAAAGGGTTAACCGTTTGCGTACCACGAGCCACTTTCGCGCTCTTCAGTTTTTGTGTCGAAAAACCCCAGGACATTTTTTCAATGTTGACTATTGAAGGAAGACTTTGTTAAGATATTTTGTTTAGAATGCATCAGATTTATCTTTTATAATATAAAGTAATTCCAAATTAGGATACAAGCACGAGAAGATTGTTCTTGTTGTGCACTACATAAAATAAAACACCAACTTTAGCTTATTTTGAAATAAAATCTCAAGAGCGCGAAAGTAGCTTTTGGCTTTTTTCGAAGTAATTTTTTACAACCCTCTCGGTATTCAAACGGTTAAAACATCGCTAATCTATTAATCAGTGCGTCATAGCCTTTTGTGATTTGCAACCCACCTAAAACAGTAGGTCCTGGACAAAGTTGTCATAGTAATTAAAGCAGAAAAAATACCAAAATAACCTGGGACTATAATAAGTAAAGAGATAAAGGTCAGATCTCTCAACCAGTGAGCCCATTTTCAAATCTCTTGTTATCTATGAAAAGTTTTTCTTAACTTATTAATTAACGTATCATAGCACAAATTATTCGAAACTCGCCAAAAGCAGTAAGTCCTGATCAAAATGATCACACTAAATTGAAATCGTAGAAAAAAATACAAAAAGAGAAACCGTCATATCTAAACGACTGGACTTTTCCAGAGTGCGTGTAACCAGTCGAGTAGTTAATTAATCCTCCGTAATACTATTACATGAAATAGAATTGCACAAAGAAAACGTGCCGAGCGTCATAACCGTTTAACTTTCTTCCTAAGAATTCACTGTCGTTTTCAACCAACGAAACGGAACGCCATGTATGCCACAGTTCCGCCTGTTCGTTCTTTTTTTTTTATTTCCCTCCTCCTCGATGTCTCACGGCGAGAGTCTGATTCGCGTCTCGTTGCAGCGAATTAATGGTCTTCCCGTTTGAAAATCGAAGGACAATCGTGCGCGGCCTCGCGTCGGGACGCTTTCCGTGAACGTTGCGTATATCGACGCTTAAAATACACCACGCACTATCACCCCATCCATTCCATTTCGATGGAGGTCACCCGGTAGCTTAAGTGGGTCTCGACCACTTGGTTAGTGTGTCATGGCATACTCGTTACTGAATAAACTTAATCTCAATACCGACGTTAATAAGTCAGTTGCAGTAGACTCACGCAAGTTCTTTTCTTCGCTTTTTTTTTCTTTCATATCTACCCGCCGCGTCCCTGGTTATTCTCGTTCTGCAACCTGCATTTCCAACAAAAACGGTTTTTCACTGTTTCGCGCTCATTAACGACGTACGCGCGTCTACTATTTTATGGAACTCTGTGAGAACTTTTGGTTGAGGTATTATTTTTGTTAAGACGTGGAATATCTGTCTTGATTCATCGATGTGTTTTTGTAATTTTACCAATTATTATAAAAGGTAAGGAAAGTGAGTTAGGATGGTTGCTTCACTCTTTGCCGATTTGGGTACTTTTCTGAAGATTAATCACACGAGTGTTTTATTAGTTTGCAAGTTTACGTGAATCTTTCGCGTTGTACGTGAAACAGCATTGAATGGAAATTTTCTACATTATAATATTTATTTTAAAGAATTTGTAGTAAATTTATAATGTATATTAGGCAATAGGTATAATCAATTGTAAAGAGGCAAAGGGCTAAGGGGTTGAATTTCATTGGGTTAAGGGGTACTACGATTTTATCGAAAATATCGATAGTTTACTATTTCGAAATGTTTCGCAAAATCTCTTTAATTCGATTTCATAAAATTCCAGCGTCTCGACGCGGTTTTCGCTTATCCCGTTTGTAGTATTCTATTTGATCGCGTGTCCGCGATGACCCGGTTTTGCACGCCATCGATTTCGTGACTTCGCAATTTTTTTTAAACTGCCCAGACGGTGATTGACTATGGAACGCCGAGTGTTTACACTTAAATGCAAGCTTCAGAAACAATTAATCGCGGCGCGTAATTCAAATAAGTACAGCCGTCTACAGTTTAAAGTTCTTAATCGATGATGCAAATCATTGCTACAATAATAGCGTTTTTTTCTTATAGATTTTTTCTTCTCTTTTCTACAAAAACAATGACTACAATGTAGTAAGAAATACTTAGTTCTATGGTAACCAATTAGAATTGCATATTCTTTTGTAAATTATTCTAACCTTCGATTTTTACCTTTTTAACGAGTTCAAAGTGTCCCGCCTTTTTGTACGAATCTTTGTCACGTATCGGCTCGCCGAGTTTCTCGGAGCGTCTCGGTCAAATTAACTCGATCGAACAACGATTACGTACATATCGATGTACCTTTTTGTGGTATCTGTGGTAACCAATGTTCAGAAGCGTGCGATATCTCCGAAATGGATCGAAGCAATCGGGCTCAAGGCCGATACCGTCGAAACGATGTCGAAGATTCGAAGTGTCGCGAAATCTCCAGCATTATTCCCTACCATTCTCTCACTTCTCTCAATTCTCTTTCTCATGATATCTTGGTCTCTCGTATTCTCTTTTCTCCTCTGTGCCGAATTTTTTTCACCGTTCTTTGGTCAGTTAGGCCTTGAGGTGTATACGCAACGCGCGAAAATATCATTTTTACGATTGCCGCCGGAGGGCAGCGATAATTTTTCCTTCTTACCCTGGGTCATGGTTTGAACGAAATACAGATAATTATCGCATTAATCATCATCCAGCGTAACAGTGTGATAAAGTTTTATCACCGAAATTTACGAGGTATTTTAACGAAGGTGACGAACTTGTTGAAAATAGAAAAAAATACAAGTTTTACAAGTACGTTATTGGTTTACATAAGAATTCATTTTATATCGATACGTTATTTATCCATGAAATACTGGATCTATCGATGATTAATCCGGTATATTGAAAGATATCAAACAAATATATATATCAGAGGTAAAAAAAAATAAAATAAGAAAGGCAAAAAGTTTGATTGATTTAACGACCGTGTAATCTGCAATATGGATGTAAAGAAATTGAAGAAGAAACGGCATTAGGAATTTTACAAATATTTACAAATCTTTATAGATCTAGTATTAATTTTAAGTAGGTATTAATACATGATGTAGCATATAATCACCGTTTGTTTGAAGGATATCGCAAGTTTTTCTTTCTTGCTGGACGAAGTACAACGGGACTAATGTACAATCTTATGCGCTCAATAAAAAATTACGTAAACATTCGATCAAAGGTAACGCCAGCATGATATTTCCCTTCCGTCAAACCTCCGTTACTGAATATTTACGTATCTTTTAATGCTTTTATCTTCCGACGAACGAGTTCATCGGCATTATTTCTCACACTATTTTTATTAAGAATGCGATTTTACGTTTATCGTCGGCAATAACTGCTCGACAATTCCGCCGCTAAAATATAGCAAAATCAGTGAATTACAATTGTAATTCCTCGCCTCGTCATGATAATAACGATTCGTTAAAAAAGAAAACAGTCGTAATTAAGTGGTAAATTGATCTTTCACGTTCAATTAAAAATTACATAAACGCCCGATCAAAATGAACTGTACCATTACAGAGATAAAAGTGTCTACTCAGAATTATTGGATTCGACTCCAAATTCATATTCGAATTTAGGACCTGTTTTTATTGGCGATCAGTAAACATTCTTTCTATCAATGCACTTCATACATCTACTTGAAATACCTCTAATGATATTATCAAAATAATCTCAATTACCTTTCTATAGCACTACTCTCGAAATTCCTCTCTAAAATTCCGAATTCAATACAATGTAACTAATTAACACAATGAATGCCACCGGTATTTCGCTACTTTCGCCATTTCTACTCAAACGAAACTTCTTCTATTAAAATGACATCTCTATACAGCAAAAACTTTAAAGGCACCGACACATAGATATATTCAGCAGACCTTTATCTTTTGAACGCCGCTATTTAAATATTCAATATGTTGGAGAATTCATACATATTGCAATTTAAACGTTACATGAAATTCCATTGAATTTTCAATAGCGCCTATCACCGGTGACCCTCATGGCAACGTGTTAAAACCAAAAAATAAACCATTCAAACTTGACACCAAAAATCCTTCACCCTTACTTCAAACGTTCGATTATTCTCCAAAATTAATTCACCATTTGACGCTGTCGTTTTTCTTCAAACAAGTTCACCGGCGTTATGACTCCTCCGTGCGTTTTCCACCAAGGGTGCGTCCCTTCGGCAAAAGATCGATCAATTGGATAAATCGTTAGGGTGGCTGATCTCTCGACGGAGGAAGTGCTGGCGACTATAGCGAAGCGGAGAATGCTAGAACGGTCAGGGAGAGACGGATTACCGGTGGATAAGAATGTGTGTCTAGTTTAGTGGGCAAGTAGGTCGCGAGGGAAACCAACGGTGAGTTACGCAACGTAGTTCCAGTGTTATACAACTATTGACTCACTGGATTAACAAGTAGGCTGGGTGAAAACGAAAGCTGAGTGCCCGGGCTGTCCTCTCTCTCTCTCTCTCTCCTTCGCTCTCGCACTCACTCTCACGTTCTCGCCTCTCACTCTCACGTTCTCGCCTCTCTTTTCCTCGCTCTCTCTTTCACTTGCCTCACACCAGCTCGACTCTGCCCTCGGGCTGCCGTCGACATAGGAACACGCGTGCCACCGGCCGTGCTTTACGTGGGAAAAATTGCGAATAAAAAGCAATTAAAGCCGAATTACGACAATATAATCACCAGCGTTGATTTGGAAATCGACCAGCGGAAATATTCGTGCTTGGATAAATTTAGACGATTAGTCGACGGACAGTAGTCGATACCGTGAGATGTGCTTCTCTCAACGACCGATTGAAAAAATTTCATGGGACTGTGATGGACAAACATGGCTTTGACTCACAAACTGTGGGTCTGAGTACAAATTCTCCCTCCCATCACCTTTAGAAACTTTCTCCTATATGATATGTATATTGCTATAGGACCTAAATAGACTAATCATTTGACTGTAGAAGTCAAACTCAAAGAGGAATGTGAAAATTTTTTTTTATTGAAATTAATTCCCATTTTCACGTAATATCAATGGAATCGTTGAATGCAACGATAATTAGGAACAGTACGAATACGTGTATCAGTGTCGCAAGATCCTCGCTCGCATATTTTTCGAACATGTCCAACGAAGAAAAAGAATTCAGGCCAGTCGCGCGGCAGCGTGAATTTCTTTCGCAAAACACGCGAACCGAGCTATGCAAATTGCGGCACAGAAATCGCTGCCACTCAATTACTCGAACGTTTGACTCTCGAGCGTCTGATCTAAAAATAACGCGCACTTAAAACACCAACTCCGACAGGGCTGGTTTGGCGTGTGCGTTTGAAAGACAATTGATTTAGGTCTCCGTAAGGGGATCACCAGAACACGGCTCCCCTTGAATTCTTCGTTTTCATCGTCGTTACGATATTAAAATCCATTTCTTCTACCATCTCGAACCTCATCTCAGATTCTCAACCAGGCGAAACGTAAGCCTGTTGTACTTTCGTTATTTTTATTCCAACGAGGAGTGACTTTCGATTTCTTCCACGCCGCCCGATCGTTCCTCGGAAACCAGTTTTCGCTATCTTTCCTCATTATAGTTACTCACGTCGGTGTCGGTGTGCTCACTGTCTTATCGAGGAATCGAAGGTAATGCAGCTCGCGCGATATGCAGCTCCATGTTTCTTTCCACTAACATTACCGACCTGCCTCAAACGTACAAGGCGAGCCTTGTCTTTTGCGGACGCAATATGTAAACCGGAGCACTTATGTCACGGGAAAACAGTTCGCGCGAACTTAGATTCATGCTCAAGGTACGAGAGAAGAAATGCATCGTTGATATATACACTGGTGACTCGACAAATGATCTCAGTTATCTGTTCTTTTGAAGATATTTGAACTTTTGTTTCGCGCTGATTATTAACACTAGAACTACCGGCCTCAAATCTATCATATTTTAACACTAGAACTACCACACCAGTCAAAATGACTGGTACGCAATTTTTTCCAAAAATATTCCACGTTCATAGAAGAGCCATAGATCGAAAATTCTGCGTCCACCACAAAAGACCACCATCAGTGAATTGATCATGATTTCTGCTACTCGATTCCTTCTTTTTCAAAGTACTTATTTAATATATTGAAATATGATAGATTTAACGCCGGTAGTTCTAGTGTTAATAAATGAAATAAGTACCTTGAAAAAGGGGGAGTAAAGCGGCGGAAAATTTGATCTATTGGGTGATTTATGTTTATTGATATAGACGTAGAATATTTATTCTATGAGTCTTATGTAAACTTGGAGAATTTTCTGAAAAAATTGTGTACCAGTCATTTAGACTGGCATGATAGTTCTAGTGTTAAGGTAGTTCTAGGCACTTATCATTTTTCGATAGATTTCCTTAAAATTTTGAAAATATATTCTTCATGATATTTTATGATTATAACTGGAATCTCAAAGAGTTCGTCCACACGGTTTATGAATGGAGCGTGTTTAAAAATAACATATTTAACATGGGCCTTATGGAAAAAAAATTTTTGCTGAGTCCGTAAAATCTTTTTTTTATTTTTCTAATGGAAAAACGAGTCGATGGTTACTAATAAAAAATTAGCAATATATTATTTTATGCTTTTGGAATAATATTGAATTTTTTCATAATTTTTTACTTCATAGTTATAGAGAAAGATGTTAATGTCTAAAAAGTGAATTAAATAACCTCTGTGAAGTTAGCCCCTGCATTAATTTGTACGCAATTTTTTTCATTTCTAATGGAAAAAGAAACTTTTAGTTCTGAATCCAGCTAGAACTACCTTAATAGGTACTAGATTTACGGAAGCAATTTGGCTCATACGAAATTCGGTTGCTATACATATAATATATTGGTTGATTAATTTTTTAATAATAAATCTTTCATTTAAATTGATTTGGAACTATTTAATTTGCAAAAAACTTGAATTTTCTTGTATGAGTTAAATTGGCTTATTTCAAAAAGATAGGTATATCAACATCCGTAAATCTAGTGTTGAGTATTTCGGAATGAGATTATCAACTATGTTTGTTAATGATTTTAATTAACTCTTTGCACTACAATTTCTTTCATGACTGCCTCCGCTATAATTTGAAATTTAATCGCTAATATAAAGATTGATCGGTGATTCTTGATATGCCGTAAGATTTAACGTAATATTAGTGTTAGAGAAATAATATTATCGTGTCGTGTCTCATTAATATTTCCGATTTAATAGGTTTTCAAAAAGTTGGAAATTTCCTATCCCATTTACCTCATCGCAAGTGTGACTCGTTATTGTACGGAAAAGGATTAACTTAATGTTTGTCTGTCTTCTGTTGTTTTTATTGAAATCATACTTTTTCTATTAAAATTACACATTTGCGGAGTAGGAATGCTAACACTAGATCTACCAGGTTGATCAAAATGACTTATTTTGAATTTCTTAAACATATTCTTGAAATTTTTGACGATACATCCTAGTTAATATTTCACATCTATTTTGTGAAACGAAGGAGATTAAATTGATCAAGCTTCTTGCCTACAGCATTCCCTGTCTTTTGACGTATTTTTTTAAATATTTTTAAATATAGTGTAATAATCGTCGATAGTTCTAGTGTTAAAGGTAACGGTATTACTATAATCAGTAGTATTTGAATTATTTTACAGTTATATTTTAGTATACGTCCGTTCGTTTTTTCTTTAACACACTTAAATGTCGAGAAACCAGGCCTCGATTTCTAGACTCGAATCGAGCAGCTCCAACTATTTCGTAGTCCTTCCTCGGCTATTACCAAAGAGGTTGTCCTAAGTTCGTTTCTAATCCGAAATAGTGAAATCGGCTCGTAAAACCTGTTACGCAAGGAGGAAACGAAGAAGACCCATTGACCAATCGGGAGTGTGTTGCGTACCACGTGTCCCGATTAATTTTTACAAATTCATTTCCTCTTACTCTCTGACATCTATTAATCGTAGTATCCGTTTCCTATGGATAAGTGCTATTTCCGTTGTTTCTCAGGACGATCGAATTTTCTTTGCGGCCGAAAGAAAAAGAGGGCAAACGGGGAGGATAGGAAATGAAAATAAACTATTGCAACAGTTTGCTCCGCGGGACTATACCGGCGATAAGTGGTACGCTAGGGGGTTGTGGGTGGATGACAGATCAATAGCGGTGACATAGTTACCGAGTAAACCTGGCCCAGTTTCAGCGCGACCTCATACCTTTCTTTCATCCTTTCTTTCCTCCTTCCTTTCTTTCATTCTTTCTTCCCTTTTTTTTTTCTTCTTTTCACCTTTTAATCTTGTACTTTCAATTGTGCGTCTAATTAGAAATTAGAGCCACGAGAACACGGAATCATTGTTACTCCTGCATCGAGTATCACGCGAGTTTTGTGTAGACGTGCGAATCAAGGGAGGAGGTATGATCTTTCGAAAGGGGTTAATTAGGCATAGTGATGTATCGTTACTTTCGAGTGGCTCGGTCAATTTCGTAGGTGGGATCGTAAAAAGACGTTTTCTAGCCTGTTATTATTCGTAAATACAGACAAGATCTTCGATCGTTCGCTACGTGGAAAGAGCCTGACCTTTAAATCGTGACACGGTTAAACCGTTCCAATGCGGTAAGCAAGTTCTCGTTTCTAGGTAAAAGATGAATGTCTGCATATTGTTCATTATGATGATACTTGTAGAAATTTCAAAATTCTTCTCTTATCGTAACTTCGAGGTAGTTCTAATGATTCAGGACTTTCTTAAAACTTGTATTTCCACATCTGATCTTGCGGTAGAGGTAATGAATTATTAAGTATGTAGTATCGACATTTTTTTTGTAAAATATCCTATTTTATTGATGGATATTCGTAGTTCTTCATCAAAAATATGGTTATACTAAAACAAAATTAAAATAGTAACTTCAAATAATTGCATTAAATTTTCACTATTCAAGGAAAACCGACGGTTAGTTTTTTTTACCTGAGCTTTCCATTTGCACCTGATCGAGCCATAATTAGTGGTTCTAAGTAAGAAATATAATATTTTATCAAAATTAATTTATCTTATTAAAAGAAGGATAAAGACACCTTATCCAATAACGGGCTTAAACGGAAAGTATAACAACGATCCCTAGGAATTGGTGTGACACTTAACATGTTAAACGTAACGTGTCCATTGTTCGACTGAATCGAATAATTCCGTTGCCATTTACGTGATAATTTCTCACATGCATGCAGGTCTTATGTAATACTTGACCGAGCTCCTAAGTAATCGATGCATCGAAACTCTCGCATTAATCGATTATTACTGTTGGGTGCGACGTTCTTGCGCGTTCATTGGAAAGACAGATCGGTACAGTTGGAAACAAGAATGTAGTCCACTTGATAGGAATTGGCATAGTGTGAAAACTATAAAATCACTGACGCCTTGATAGTTCACAACAATATATTCCAGCGTGTCGCGAATAATATTTTGTCACCTTAAAATAATAGGTCCTGCGCAAAATAATCATAGTAATTAAAGCTGAAAATGGTGCAGTCATGAATGAACAGATAAAGGACTCGGATTTACAATCAGTTTACCCCATGTTCAAATTCTCCGCCACCACTGGGACATATTTCATCAATTACTACTTAACATGTCACAGTTTAACCAGTTTGAAACCCACATAAAACAGTAGATCGTACGCAAAGTGACCAAAACAAATCGAAACTGAAAAGTGGAGCTACGGTGAATGAAGAGCAAGGACTCCAATTTCCAATCAGTTGGTTTTAAATTAAAATACTCCGGTACCATTGGAAAATACTTCTTAAATTACTACTTAACATATCACAGCTTCCGTGGTCCCTAAGCCACATAAAAAAATAGATTCCACACGAAACAACCATAGCAAATTGAAGCTGCAAAACGGACGCTATAGTGGATACCCGAGTTGAAAATTTCAGCCCAAAATCCTCCTAAATTACCAAATAACTTAGGATATTTAGGCTGAATATGGAAAAATATGTTACATATAAAAGAATGCAAATTTTAATTCCACAATCGCCCTACACTTGTTACTTTTTGCCACTTTTACCTAGTTTAGGAGCAATTTAGTATTCATACAGCCCAAAATAATCCTCAGCATTCTATAATGAGGAGCTTTAGAATTGGATTGGAATTGGAGTGGAATGATCGAGGTCCAAAAAAATTCTCGATATACTAAAAATTAATGTGGTTTAGGAGATTTAGAATTTATATGGAATAAAATGATAATTTAATTCCAACTTGCTCCTGAAAGCCCTATTTTTAGAATATGAGTCGACAGACTTGGAACTTCTGAAATATTTTTAGGGGATGTCAGATTAAATTGGAATAAAAATTTTACCTGATCAGTCCATATAACACCTAAAAATCATATTTACAGGACTTTGAGGCGCGTAGACACACTAGTTGAGGATTTTGAGGTTCAAAATGGTATACATAATTAAGCGGCAAATGAGATATCAAAAGATTCTAGGATTTGAAGTTTCTTTTCAGGCTGGACTTTTCGACTCGGGTACAGATATAAAGACTCGGATTTGCAATAAGTTTGCTCCGATTTCAAATCCTCCGTCATCCCTGCGAGATATTTTTCAAATTATTATTTGAGAATCTTACTGTCAGTGAGTTGGAGCCCACTTAAAACAATAAGTCCTACGTAAACGGACGCTAGCAGTTTTCTGACTATAGTCTTTAAAAAAAAAAACTTTTCCCAATATCTCTATCGTTATCTCTGTACACCGAGGAATACAGGTCCAACTGGTAGTATGATTGACTTAAACAGTCGATAAAGAACCACGGGGGAAAGTGTGTAACGTTGAAACGGTCTGCTGCACTGCGGCTGACCTTGAATGTACTTATCTACTGATGGGAAATACTGCTCACGACGTAGCCACTACACGTTACTCTACCTGTCCTGAATAATTTCGCGGATTGTGTTCCACACACATGTAGTGCCACTGCAGCACTACCTGAATCGCATCGTTAGCTGCATAGCGTTGTTATTTGCATAGCACATGGTCGACGACTAATGTAAGTACTTATTAATTTCTTGTAGGATATACTCGATTAAAACATTATCCATTTAAGAATCTAGTAGGATCCCGTGTATTCAGGCTCGTCCGTTTCATTTTTTCCCCCATTCTTTATCGGTCTCTATGTGCATGAAACGTTTCTTTCGATGATAGTCTTCTGGACGAGATTCTTTTCTTTCTTTCTTTCTCTCTTTTTTTGTTCAATTCCAACTAAAGACGATAAACTGCCTTGGTTATCGAATCCGAAGTCTAGCTAGTTTATAATAACGTAGAATGCATCAAGTTCTATTTCGAGAAGGATTAGGTTGATCTCATGCACGTTTATCGTTACCTTGGTATCGTTAGTTTAACGATATGTGAAGTATCTTTTGTTATTTATATAATCACCTGCTTCGAATGATATGACTATTTAGTTGGATATAGATTAACTATGAACTCTGATTCTTCATTGTAATATTTATCGTACAAAATCGTTTCGCAGCAACATACTTTTTAACTTGTCACATAATGGGAAATTTGACGAAATTCATTGTCACTAAATAATTGTGATTATTTCAAACGGCCAGTTATCTTTGCGGACACTTTGATAAGTATTTGAACATATGACGAATAGTTTCATATATAAATACGTCATTGAATGTACTTTAACGTAAGCGAAAAAAAGTTGTGAGTTAAGATCTTAGTCAGTATTTGTACTTTCGAAATTCCCGAATTTCCGAGTGTTGGGTTAACTTTGAATATCTCGCACGCCATTGTAAAGGACAGGGTTTCGATTTCGCAATAGGCGCTTCCATCGAGAAGACGTTCGCATATCTATCGAGACTTACAAGAACTACGTTTTAACGTACGCAAATTAACATGGCACACCGACATGACGACCAGACGTATGCACATGTATGTGCACGAATATGCATCTACATTCGTATCGATAGATACGAGTCGTGTGCACATATTTCAACCTGTATGCAGAACTTCCATTGGTCAAACAAACGTATAAATATTCACCTCAATATACCTACAAAGTAGATAATGAAATAAGCTTAATTGGAGTTATAGAATCCAGAAGCACTTTCGGCTAAACGTGCTGCAAAAGTCTTCACTGAAGACTACTACTACGACGAAATAATATGGTGTTGTGGTTATTTCGAAAATTGATTCTAGTTAAAAGTATTGTTAACGATATCTGAACAGCTGAATGATTGAGTGATTTTTTTAAAAAATATGATGCAGTCAATAACTACTTCGCATTCAGCGGAATAATTAACATAATTTCATTTTGTCATTCTTAATGCATGAAATATTGTGTAGATAATGGACTTCTTTCTGTACGTTAATCCAAATTCATGAGGTAGAGGCAATTATTGTTAGATTAGACTTACTATCATCGCTGGTTTCAAAATAATCTTATACAGGAAGACCGATAAAGTTCAACGAAGACCTTTTGTGGGTCATTGGTGAGCAATCATTCGAAACCAAGGAAATGTTGCAAAGGAAACATTTGTAACTTCGTTGAACTGCAGGAAGGATATTCGCAAATAAAAGAGACACAGTAGCGACAGGGAATTCCCTAAAATTGGGATGAGTTTTGAATTTTCGCGGCATAGTAGTCGGAAGTACTAGTGCGCAGGACCCCGTCACTTCGCGTTTCTATATTTTTTCCCGCGTTTAGCAGCGATTATCGATAATTTACTTCACATAGTAAATTATAAATGCAAATCTCAATTTTATTAGGAAAAATTATGACGTATAGAATACAAAGTTGTAAATGACCCGAACGGAAAGTTTTCCATGAGTCATCACCAATGGTCCACGAGGTACGATGTGTTAATAAGACTCTAAGACGATTGACGGATACAGGGTGCGTCAATTCCAAGACACTTTGTCATTTCATCATCCTTTCAATACCTTCAGAATTTACCATTAAAAATTAAAAAACAAACAAACTCCTTTTTTTCAAATCAATTTATTAACACCAAGTACATACTCTACAAATACAATTATTCTCAATGGTACAAAAGTCAACTAAACCATCAAATCTCACTCTAAATAATCATGTATAACGATCAAAGTTAAAAAAATATTGAAAAAATTTGTAATTCACAAAAACCTATAATCAAGTTAACCAAGAAGCATGCAATTGAAAAGGGCCATTGCCGGCGCGCCCAGAAAGTCTCATTATCCTCCTTCGAGCGTGTCGCTTTCCAAAATTTGCCGCTCCTCGCGAACAGGAACCGGCGCGCGTCACGCCAGGGAGGATGCGCGAACACGAACATAAAGGAGCGTAGAGCGCAACGAATAATCGTGAAGAGTAGCAAAGCAAGTAGGCAGACGAAGCGCGCTACTTCTGGCTCGGGGATGTACCGGCGCGCGCACCAGGCCGGCATTCGATACAGACAGAGGCGCCCTCGGTCCACACGGACGCGAGCTTGTAACGCGCGGCAAGCAGCAAGAACGCTGCTCTCGTGGGGAGAACTGTGTCAAGGGCAGAGCTAGCAGGGCACCGGTCCGTGACGAGCCGAAACGAAACGAAACGAGACGAGAGAGCCGAGTTTTACCTGCCGGGCGAGCTTGCTTTGCCTCCTCTCTCGTCGGCGAGGTTCGCGCCAAAATCGTTTTGTACGAAATCCTTTATCGCACGTTTCACCCCGCGTCTCACCTCAGCGCGCTCATTCGTTTCCACGAATTGCGTTAAGATCGAGCGATGGACCGACCGGACCGAGGGAAGTCGTTATAGAATGAAAGAAATCGTTTTCTGCGATGGATTATAATGATTCTTGAAACCTTACGATGTCGTTGTCGATGGAATTTGTTAAATATCGAAACCACAATGGGTCGGGGAATTTTAATCAGAGACTGAACGACTATGGGGACGTTGAGAGAGGAGTATTGCAGAATTAATGTAAATTTCGATGGTACTTGAGATCACGCAATATAGGCACTTTTACTTTCCATGTTTCGTGATATGCAGAATCGTGTTATTTGAGGGGATTTTTTCTTTTTTTAAATTTCATCTTTGTGACTTTAACGCGTCACTTGGAGAACCATACGGTTGCATGTATGTCGTGGCGACGGGTGTCGAGCGTAGCTTGCAAAACGTTCTCCGTTAAAAATTCTCTTTGTTAATCGCTCCGGGGAATTAAAAAATAAACGGTGAAAGCGGTTCACAGTTCAACGCGTACCGGCAGCTTTGTCCAGTGTGAACATTAAAGTCAGATTGAATCGCTCAACCTCCAACCCCGGGTTGGAATTTGGATCAAGGAGGGCTCTGCTTACGGAGCGTGACGCCTTTATGGAGCTTACACACGGAACGACCTACGCCCGCGTACGGACTCGAGAGAAACTCTAGATACATCGCCGAGATACAATGGGAGACAGATTTCTTATTATCGTCGTGGTCAAGCTGAATTTTATTACTCGAAGCGTACGCAGTTAACGTATATAACATAGAATTACTTTTCGACCATGTTTCTCTTCGACTGATATTTTTCTTCAAATTTTTTACATGTAATGTTAGAATGAAATTTCATGATGAAACTTTCTATGACAAGATGTCGCAACAAAACTTGATATCGTAATAATTTGTTTTGCAACATCGAATGGAGGAGGGTTAGTTAATTTGCCGTTTTGTGTAGACGTTCTTTACATAGCAAAGTAGACTTTTAGTTGAGTCGTGTTATCTATATTTCGAAGTTAAATAGGAGAAAGAAATGTTGCTTAAGATAGTCTTACGGCTTCGTAAAGTATATAATATAATAGAAATAATTTGTAGGTGCAGGCGTTGGAGGTGATTTCAAGGTCATGTTTATTTATTCAAATAGGTTGAATACTTGAATCGTCGCGTCTTATGGTTTTGGATTAAAATTGATGACACAAATTTTGAGAAGAAAGTAGTAAATAGTGATTTCCGGAAATCACGATAGTTAAAAGTGCTGAAAACATTCGAAAGTATTCGTATTAGTTGTTCATGCATCGTTCTTGGCGTCTTATGTCCTTAGAAGTCATACAAGTATCATGAGTAACATCTCTTTCTATTATTTACACGAACGGTGAGTTTAACGGTGGGCAGACTTGATTAGACCACCTTGTATTGCTAACAAGATCGTCTAAACTGTATCGCTTTTAGAAAACTGATCATCGTCCATATAAGGCTGCCTCGGCAATCAACACGCCAAGGAAAAGACATTTTAGTAAAAACAATATTTCTCGTTCATTTTACTATTTCATATATTTACTATACTTCCTTTCAATTATCACAGGTCTATTCCTTGAAAAATGTTGAAATTTACCACATTCTGTTAACAATATCAGACTTACGAACAAGGTGTATTTCTGTAAATACCAAAACCTTTATAAAAGCAACAATAAAATCATATCAACGAAGTCACTGATTCGGTGACTTTCGAGGATTTCCAGATAATACTTTACAATAAACTCCATTCGAGTCAGCGATAACACGATGCGCTCGATTAATATTTTTCATTCTAAATCTCGAATGCATCGGTTGCACTGACGATATTGAAAACACACGTTGCACTGACAGCGCACAGTGTAACGCTTTACGTGTAGAAATTATATCGGTTATGGGTCAGTTGAGATAGGTGAGCCAGCCGGAGATTAGCCTATAATAGACTTTTCTTCGCGGTAAGTACGAGGTCGTCTACATAGACGAGGCAACGACAGGAGTACGGAACCCCTCTTGTAAATGTATACGCGTCCATAATGCACATAAGTGGCGTTTGTTCCTCCGCACGTACATACGTGCATCGCCGTTTGGATGCATTAATGTCCTGGTGTATAAAACACACGAGTGCCGACGATGGCGAGCAAAGTAAAATCGAGTGACACAATACTCGCCGGAATTGGGACAGTGGCGATATATACGATACCAGGCTACACCGTCGCCTAGGGGTTTTGTGCTATTCGCCTTTTTGTCCGCCCCGAGAACGACCGGGGGAGGGCGGAAGAGAAAAACAGACACAAAGGTGGCTAAGTGCACCGAAGCAAAACGTGTTGTCTCGGCAGTGTCGTGTGCTGTTTCTGCACCGTGGATATATCGTCTATATACGGTAGTCTCGGGTAAACTAAGGGATTCGTGGTTGAATTTTCATGATGTTTCTCTCCCCTAGTTCAACGTTCCTTTGACTACGACGTTATTTGTATTTAACACTAGATCCTTATTTTTAGAAACACCTTCAAAAAATTATAAATACGTGGTACAGTAGATACTTCAAATGTATGTTATAATATGCAAATTATTTAACTGATCATTTTCTTTGCCGCTTGATCATTTTATTTTTAATATCGTTATTTCACCCTTTGCACTCCGTGTCGCCGCAGAGGCGACATTGTAATAGAAACTGCTAACTCCGTTGTGAGTTAAATCTGATATATTTTTGCATTTTTTTTATTTTAAAACATAATTTTTAAATGTATACATTTTTTCTTAATGATAATATAAGAATTTCAATTTTCCACGAATGTGCACCCATACTGTGTAAATAGTAAAAATTACTGGGAGTGTAAAGGATTAATATATTGTGGTGTAACAGATTTCACGTCTGTAAATCTAGTGTTAAAGAAACATTTTATACATTTGTATTTATTAAATCTACATTATTGTCGTTCAACTTTAACCCTTTGGGTACTAGCGACGCATATATGCGGTCTGAGAAAAAATGTAGTTATAGTTTATCGCCGTATATATACACGATCCAAATTGAAAAATTGAATTAGAATCGGTGAGATATGATTAAAAATGGAGTAATTTATAATTCATATACAGTAACAGCCCAAATTTCTGATAAAATGGTGGTTTTGGAACGCCGAATAAATGATTATTTGTCAATATTCAAAAATGTCTCCGTCCGCAAAGGGTTAATTAATAGCATTAAGTGATATTAAATTAACGAAGAAACCAGTTGTAAGAATTTCTTGAGAGTCGTAGCAACGTATGGTAATATTGGACGATGGTACGACTACTCTCGGATGGGGTACTATTTACGTTCCAGCAGCCCGATAGTTCTTTTTTCCCTCGTTACATTCCACTTTGGAAGCTCTTTGGAAACGCCAGAATTAGGACAGTGCACGGGGCATAACCAGCAGGGATTTTATGCCGGCTCTTTTTTTTTCTTTTCCTCTCTGAGCGTACTTACCATGGATGGGAGCACCAGAGCGTAACGCGCTGTCCCGGCAAACTCTCGGTAACCCCTATGCGCTCCACGCACATACAGAACGGGAAGACGAGGGAAAAAGTCTCACATTATTATCGGATGTTTCTTGTTAGGATGGAAAGGTTGTTTGCGGTGGAATATACAATAAATATAACTAATAAAAGTAACAGAAATATAAATGACTGCGGGATAATAACGAAAGAACTCACCGGCTACAGGATAAAATGATACCATGACTGTGAGAAATAAAACTTATGGTACAATTATACCGAAAATAAAGTAGACTTGTCGAGGGATCTTAATTTTCCGTATTTTTTTCATACTTTTCGTGATCATATCTTAAATATTTTTCGTATTCTAGAAATGTCGCGCGAGAAGTTTTCGCTACACGGATAAGAAGGTACGGTCTCCAAAGTAGTAAAACCTGACCGTTACTTCTGCGAAGTTTGTCTACGTGATGTGTGTACCCCAGCATCAAGTTTCAGATCTCGTTTCAAAGTTTAAGCCTGTTCCCAAATTACACTAAGCGAATTCACTAGAAAATGTCGCCGAAGAAAGTATATTTTTATTCATAAAAATACCCAAATTAAATATACCTTCAAACTTCGTCCATCGATTGTATTTATAAAATTACATATACAGGCGGCTGTCGACTTTTGTACATAATTGCTCCCTAAAAACGTTTGCGGATTTTGAATGTTCGAAAGTAGAACAATACAGGAAAAATAATAAAAATTGTACATTAATATGATTTCTTTGTGAGCTTGAGATTCCCTAAAATCTAATATGTAATACTAGAAACAATATTATTAGGAGTACAAATTACTTCGGTCCGTTTTTTTGTAGTCAAAAATACATTTATTTCAGTACAAAATGAATGAACAGATTAATCAAAGTATCGTCCATCATTGGCTACTACTTTTTCCCACCTCTTAGGCAATTTTCGAATTCCATCTCGAAAAAATGTCTCGTCTTTTGAGGCGATCCAAGATAGGAGCCAATTTTCGATTTCTGCGAAAGAAGTGAACCGATGACCTGTTAAATAGTGTTGCATCCGTTGGAACATCCAGTAAACAGAAGGAGCAATGTCCGGTGAATACAGCGGGTGCGGTAAAATATCCCGTTTGAGCGTTTTTAAATATTTTTTTACGACTTTTGCGACATGAGGCCGAGCGGTGTCATGCAGAAGAATAACTTTGTCATGTCTTTGCTCGTATTTCGGCCGTTTTTCTCGTAATGCACGGCTGAAACGCATCAATTGTAGCCTAAACCGATTGCCAGTAATAGAATCGCCAGATTGTAGGAGCTCATAGTATACAACACCCTTTTGGTCTCACCAGATACACAACATGACCTTCGAACCATGAATATTCGACTTTGGTTTTGATGTTGATGTCGATGGCAACAATTGGCCGAGCATAGCGTAGTATTTTTTCTTCTTGGGGTTGCCGTAGAATATCCATTTCTCATCCCCAATCACAATCCGATGTAAAAGCTGCACTTTCTTTCCAATTAAAGCAGAAAACTAAAACCTCCCGCAAATGGTACTTACTTAACACAAAATTTGACATATTCAACACAGTAAAAGACAAGGTTTTTGTATGAAACTCAAAGCGATACGAACTGAATATTATTCACAGATGTTTAACCGCTCTGAAACATCTAAAATCAGCTGTCACTATGAAATATTCATAACAGCCAGAGCTATAGTTTGTAAACGGACCGAACTAATTTGTACTCCCAATACAATATTAGAAAACCTCTAATCTATTATATAAAGCTCAAATACCACTGACTGACTCACTCATTCATCCACTCATCACGAAATCTCAAAAACCACAGAACGGATTACAATGAAATTTGGAACATACTCTTGCCTTGGGTCGTAGGTGCTCACTAAGAAATGGTTTTGAAAAATTCGAAATTTTAGGGGGGTTTTGGGGGGTTAAAGTATGGGCCAAACTCATCAAGGCAGAGCCGAAAATACTTGACCTAGAATCTTGAAATTTTGCATGAGCGTTCCTTCTAGGGTATTAGCATCCACTAAGAAAGGATTTTTCAAAATTCGAAATTTTAAGGTTTTTTTCTTTAGTTTCGATTAAATCGTAGCGAAGCACGGGAACTTTCAGCTAATAGGTAATATGTGAGTGAGCTCGAGCCGCAGAAACTCCTTGGCAGTGACTGCATAGAATCAAAGATTTTTTCGAACACCAACAGCGACAAAAACCTTTAAAAAATTGAAATTTGAAATACGTGCGAAAGTAGAATGTGCAAACGTCGAGAGCCGCCTGTAATCAACTACAATTACTATCCATCGAGGAAAGTCTTCGCTGTAAAGAATGCAAAAGAAAGTTTAATTCCATGAACACACCCCATATTATATTCTTTCGATGTAAATCATAGAACAAGTTCTTACCTTAAGATCGCACGAGTCTGTCCTCGATATCGATCGCTCGGTTCTTTCCGACTCGTCCCGTGGACGTTTCGTAACCCGGAAAAGAACTCGAAGGGGAAACAGTCTCTTCGGGTCAGCCGGGTCTTTTCGAATATCCGCGGCGGTAATGCGGCGTTTAAGGCTACCTGTTATTCCGTGGCGTGTCAGCCTATTTATATCGGCCTAGATTCCGCATTTACGTTGCAAGCCACAGGTACGCGCCCCGAAGAGAGCACCGTGATTCTCACGATAGGAGCACGATCGATTTATAGGCACGATGAATTTTTGCGAAATCTTCGGCCCCCGCGACGATCCTCGGTTTCATCGCACACAAGTCGCAACACTCGACCG
This sequence comes from Cerceris rybyensis, assembly GCA_910591515.1. Classification (NCBI taxonomy): domain Eukaryota; kingdom Metazoa; phylum Arthropoda; class Insecta; order Hymenoptera; family Crabronidae; genus Cerceris; species Cerceris rybyensis. The sequence goes on from OU342790.1 coordinate 18,797,354, forward strand.
AGTTGCATTCGTTCACTTTGATGCACCGGCCACGAAACGGACGGTCGACGTTTTTGCTCGAAGCTCGTGATTTCACGCCCGCGAAATTGCATCGTGAAACACGCCAATGACGTTGTTAGGTACCAAAGAGCGATGGGAATTCGTGGGAGATTTTTCAAGGTGATAGAAATCGCGTGGTTTGGTCAAACTGGAATTCTTCTGTCTCGCGTCATTCCGATCGGAGAAGCTTAACGGGAATTATCGTTTTCGCGAATAATCGATTGGAATGATGGAGGATATTTATTGGCGAATAAAACATGGGTCGTGGACCGTGATTCTGTTTTTTTGTATGATTCTTTTTTTGAGTTATACTTATAAGTTTTACTGTCACGGTGAATTCGGTTAAAATCTACTGTTCTAGGTGGGTTTCGAAACTCTTAGGCTATGAGAAATTGAATAATAATTGAAGAAAAATTTTCTAGAGGTGCGAGGGTAGATTTGAACTCCAGTAATTGCGAACCTCAATTTTTACCTCCTCATCTATTGTAGCCCTTCTTACAACTTTTTAAACGACGGATATAATGGTAATTTCTTCAGTACGAAGCGGTTTTATATTGAATTTTACTAGTATCCATTGATCGTATGAATTTCTTTATTCGTTTTCTCGATAGTTTTGACCCCACGATCTCCGTTTTGGAGTGCGTGGTTACCGTGATTTCCTGTTATCGATTTTCTCTTTGTCGATACGTAAGTACGATGCAAGCTAAGATACCCGGCGACGGCTTGCATGTTGGTAAAATGTTATATTTTTCCACGCCGTCATCATCCTTCGCGCATGGCCTACTTGGCTTCGTGTAAAAAGGGCTCGGCTCTAAATCGGGAGCAAGTTTACACTGCCCATCTCTCGCTCTAACTTTATCGACCATCCACCAATAATGATGCCCGCACGCCCCCGTTCTCCTACGTTTTCTTACCGAAAACGATGGTCCGTGCTATTCCAATTCCTCGTCTGGATACTCGATGCACTCGGACGAAAGATGCTTTTCGCGCGTAGTTCGAGCATCGAGATTGCATCGTAACGCACCTAAGAAAAACAGAACATATTTTGTCGTCTATGTTATTAAAACAAAAGCAATCTCTCCAAATGCTATTATCAACATTTAAGGTAGTTCTGGGCACTTTTCATTTTTCGATAGATTTCCTTAATATTTTGAAAATATATTCTTCATGATATTTTATAATTATAACCAGAATTTCAACGAGTTCGTCCACACGGTTTATGAATAAATCGTGTTTAAAAATAACATATTTAACACGGGCCTTATGGAAAAAAATTTTTGCTGAGTGCGTAAAATCTTTTTTTATTTTTCTAATGGAAAAACGAGTCAATGGATTCTAATAAAAAATTAGCAATGTATTATTTTATGCTTTTGGAATATTATTGAATTTTTTCATAATTTTTTACTTCATAGTTATAGAGAAAGATGTTTTTTAATGTCTAAAAAGTGAATGAAATGACCTTTGTGAAGTTAGCCCCTGCATTCATTCTTACGCAATTTTTTTCATTTCTAATGAATAAAGAAACTTTTAGTTCTGAATCCAGCTAGAACTACCTTAAAACATTTAATATAAGATTCGCATCAATAATATTGTACAATATTAATCCAACAATGTAAAGCCACAGCGGACAGATACTACTCGAATATTAGGAAGCACTAAATTACATGAAGATTGAAAAATACCTTCATACTAGATCAATTAAGGTTGAAAAACTATAAACTGCGTAACCAAATTGCAACAATTATACGTCGATCTTTAAATCATAACTGCATATATTATGGGTACCGGACAGTAATATCGTTTCTTCAGATGTTTTCCCCAAAAATCAATTCATTTTTATTGATCCGTCTTTGAAAATGTTTACACTATATAACAAGTTGTCGGTGACGAGAGTGAAGTTGTCTCAAATTTAATGTAAAAAAAATACATCTCATTTTTTCTTCACATATCCATCCACAGTCCTCAACGTTTTAACACATTGACTACCATGGGGGTCACCGGTGACCAGCGCTATTGAATTCAATGAAATTTCACATGACTTTTCAATTACAATATTTACGAATATTTAAATACTGATGTTCCAAAGATAAAATCCTCGTCAATATATTTCACTTTGTGTCTTTAGAGTTTCTCCATTACAAAGATAGGATTTTAATAGAAAAAGTATACACTTTAGTGAAAATGATAAAACGAGCGAAATATCAGTGGCGTTCAACGTGTTAAAGTTCGATTACATATTTAAATCCAGAAACAATTGCATCTATCAACAAATCCCGTATCGTTCAATCAAAATGTTTCTTTCGTAACATAAACAAAGTATCACCAGAGACATCGGATCTTCCCTCATTGTTTCTTACGTTATTAGGAGACAGTAATTCGCATGCCGTCAAGGTAGAGGGATGCGCCGAACTATATTTATCAGGAGCTCGATAATGTTGTCGATAGACGCGGTTTTTTCAAGTCGGCTTAGTCAGTCTGGGGTCCGAACGTGAAGTGCAGCGTGCAGCCAGGCGTGCGGCGGGGGCTTTCGTGCGTGGAATAGGCTCAAGGCTGCACCGGTGCAACGCCGAGTAACTAACTACTCGCAGCGTACTGCTCGCTGTTCGCTGCTCCCTGCTGCTTGCTGCTCACTGTTCACTGCCGGTCTGCGGCTTGCTACCTGCTCTCTCGATCGCCGATCGATCAATCGGATCCGATAGGGATCGAGAACTTGGTGGAAAAAGGCGCTGACGTAGAACGATGAGTATCCGGTGAAAAAGATACTTCTCTTCAGTGACCCTCTCTCGTCATTTTTGCTTCGTAAAGGGGAGTTTCAAGTGTTGCCGAGTAGATTTCTTCGTTTTGGTATTTTTGGATTGTAAATACCGTAGCTATTCTGACAGGGAGCTATGGATTTTTAGAATCTGATACTCTGAGACTGTGATATCAGATGGGGAGAAATTTTTAGGCTTTCTTTTTTTAGGAATGATTTAGAGGCTGAGTTTTTTTTAGGGTTATTGTAATTTATAGAATTTATAGGCGGAGTATAGAGATGTGGAGTTTATAGAATTTATATTATATTGGATTTAGATCGACTTGGTGGTGTTGACGTAAGCTTAGAATTTTTGGGTCGAAGGTGAGACTTGTTTTAAAAGTTGGGATAGCAAGACATGACCATCGTGTACTGTGACTTTTAGAGTCTTATTTATTCCAGACTTGATTTAATCGGATCGTTCAAAGTCTGGAAAAGATATCTAAAAAAATATGAGAGAGACTTTTCAATTCAATGAGGTTGAAAAAAACATGGAGCGAGATCGAAGAAATACATTTTTCGTCGTTGTTGCGTGCGCCCATTGATTATGTAATATTCGATAAAAGTGTATTTCTGTATTCACGGTTACGCATTTTTGCTCAATGCAGCTTTCAAATCGATAATCGGTTTAATATCTTGGATAAACGCGAAAATAACGCCGCAAGGATGCAAGGCTATCGCATTCTTATCTGATCGATATCGTAAAATAAATATTTTATTCGGTTCTAAGCAATGGAATATATCTATCTGTATTTTTACCTCTCGATTAGACTCCACACCACTAAACGATTATACACGTACATCATCGACGAATTCTATTCCCAGCATGCACGCAAAGATTCGCGAACCCGCTATCCGTTGTTTAGTCTCTACCTATTTGTCGAACATTCGCTTTCTTTCCTCCGTTTTTTTTTTCTTTCTTTCACTTAATTTCATGTCAAAACAAAGAAACGAGTTAGACGCAACCGCAACTCGGTCGAAAGTGTTGCTATCTTTATACCTCGGGGATATTATAATTTTTCGCCGGTGAGCTACTTACGCATTTTTATGAGAGCGCAAGTGCGTAATACGCTTCTTACCATTCCGCGTGCATTAATTGGACGGTAAGACCAGGCTGCGTTCCCTGTACGAGCGGAATTCCAGTCTAGTAACCATACGGTTACTGGTTCGAGCTTTAAAGTATTTCCCAGCCCCGCGATACACGATCGACTCTTCGGCAACGATATAAAACCGGTCGGCTTGCCCCATCGCCCGGCGGGTTTTCTTTCTCTTGAAATTCTCCCGCTAAGAGAGAAACTTCTATTTTTGTCTGTCCCATCCGTCAAGCCGATAGACAATCGTGCATATTCTGCCAGGTATGCGCGAATCAAATTAATTTACTGCTTTGAATCGTCATGGAATTCACGCTTTCCCCGGTGCGAGACCGCTTGACTCACCGTGCGGGTATGATATTTATAGCGACCTCGAGTAATTTTCTCGGAATATCTGCAATCGACGTATCATCGACGAATCTTTTAATTCGCTTCCACGAGTAAAAAATCTCTTAATGATTCTCTACGATGAAAAGAAGAAAGTACAACGTTCACCCTCGTAATACTATTCTACCTCGTACATTCTCTCCTTTGTTTCGTGTCTCGTTTGCATTATCATCGCAGAAAGAAATAACGATTCGTGCACGGTAAAATTCATAATCTTTAAGGCCAAGCAAACCAGAAGGTTTATGTACCGCGGGGCGTCGCAACGTCGCGTGACGAAGGGATGACGAAGGGGTGACTTTATAGAGTACTATAGTAAGATACCAGAATGAAAAAAAAGAATATCGTGACGAACACGACGCAACATCATTGTAATAGATAGTACAAGAAAGAAAGAGAGATCAATCCAACGATTCGATTCTAAAGGAGCAATCGAAGAGGAACTACAACGAGTCGTGTCTGAGAGGAAATGCAAGGGTAAACTGCAAAGTATGATGATAACGTGCGGAGACGATGTCGACGATTCCGACGACGCCGACGTCGACGACGACAACGACGACAACGGCGACACGAAGAGGGGAGAAGCTCAGTTTTCTGAGTGCAGAGGCGGCGCGGCACTCGGAAGGGTAGAGTAGGGGCAGGGCGGCGATACGAAAGAGGTGTAGGGTGTGGGGTGAGGGAGCGAGGGAGCGACGCGGAGTGCGGTCAAGTGTACTGGGTAACTAGGTCAATGAGAGAACCGAGAGAGCGACGTTGTTGCGGGAGCACAAGCGCGCCACTACGAGACCTCTCCCTCCCTCTCTCACCCTCTCTCTCTCCCTCTCGTCGCTCTCTTCTCTCTCGTGCTTCTCTATCTGTCTCCGCTCATGCCGCTGCTCGGTACTACTAAATGTCGGTACGTTGTTATTCGGTCGACGCGTTTCTATGTACGTTCCTTGCTGGATCTATTATTGCATCGTCGTTGATTCACGCATACGCGTACGCACAGTCGAATCGTACAATCGCGAATGGTACACGAACGAGGAGCAAGGGTTATCGTTTCCATTCCGTCTCCTTCTTCCTCCACTTTGTGGATGTCGCGATGCAACGACTCTCGAAAGAATCTTTACGAATCGGTCCGGGGTCGATCCGCTTCACGTCGAATGCACTTTTTTTTCCTTGGAGACCGAGTACAGTAACCCTTTGACTGTCTTTCGAACTCGAAGATGCTTTATGAAAGACCTCTTGTTGGATCTTTAACACTAGAACTACCAAACCAGTCAAAATGACTGGCACACAATTTTTTCAAAAAGTTCTCCAAGTTTATATAAGAGCCATAGAATAAATATTCTACGTCTATATCAATAAACATAAATCACCCAATCGATTAAATTTTTCGACGCTTGATTTCCCCTTTTTTAACACTAGAACTACCAAACCAGTCAAAATGACTGGTACACAATTTTTTCAAAAAATTCTCCAAGTTTATGTAAGATTCATAGAATAAATATTCTGCGTCTATATCAATAAACGTAAATCACCCAATCGATCAAATTTCCCGCCGCTTGATTCCCTCTTTTTCAAAATACTTACTGCATTTATTAAAATATGTTAGATTTGACGCCGGTAGTTCTAGTGTTAAAGTACTTATTTAATTTATTAAAATATGTTAGATCTGACGCCGGTAGTTCTAGTGTTAAGAACGACGAAATATTTGGCCACATATATCACTGATAGATAGGTCGACTTACATTCGAAGAGACGATTTCAAGGCATGACGCTGCGTCGGATAAAACGTAAACGGCTTCTATATGCATATGTTGTACCTGTGCGCACACGCTCGGCACACATCGATGCCGGTAGTAGAAGGTGGTCCAAGTGCAACGGGTAAATGGGTCAAGCGAATTAATCCGTGCTGGCGAGCCACACTTTGTGTCTCCTCGCACGATGAATACATCACACTCGTTTCGTTGATGCAAAAATACTTTGTAAGAGAAAATATCAAACGCTCGGGAGACAATAGCAGGGAGTACCGGGTATGATGATACTTTTATATTATTTCGCGGTATGGAGGATACGGTTGTCGTTATATGAAAATATAATTAGGTAGAGTGATGAAAGGGGGTTCGAGAAATGGTATACGTGGAAAGGATATTCGTTTTTCATGAGACTTTCAGTTTCGATGATGCATGCTGCAGTTTGTTACTGCGAATGTTGGTAAATTTGGGGTAATGGAACGGTGAAATTATTTTTGATTAATATAATTTTCGAATGAGACTTGAAAATGTGGTGCGGAATCGTTTCAGGTGGAATCGATACGCAGGATTTCGTTTTTATCGAATCAGAGGTATTGCGTCGATGCAGACAGCAAAATCGTCACAGAACACTTATGCAAATCTTCCAATTGACTTCGTAATAATTGATTAACATAATATCATGGATAATGACCCGAACGTGCGTCGTAATTACCACAGTTTATTTGATTCTAACGTACGATGTGAAAAAAGTACAAATAAAACCAGCTCGAATATAGCTAATACCTATATCTATGTAAAAGTAGGAATTTTTTTATAACGAGTTCGAGTGACATTATGAAAATGTCTTTTAAAGCGCAATTCATTAATTTCTCAGACTTCCATTTTATCTTCGTAGCGTAAATAACATCCATCGTACACTTTCTTCCACGTTTCTCCCAACAGGTTCCATTTGGCATTCGATACAATTCAATATTCATAATATCTTCTCAATTCCAGGGTCACGCTTCGAACCTTTTTAACGTTAAATCCACGGTCGCTAAATCTACTATATTTAAATATATTAAGTAAGTACTGTAAAAAAATTTATATCAAGTCGCGCAAAATACGATCACTTAAGTAATTTCTATATTATAATATACTCTATAAATTTGAAAAATATTTTGAAAAAAATAGTAACCCTTCAATTTCACTACTGTCATAGATTTAGCGCTAATAAAAAATAACTTTGCTCATTTCACCTCCGCAGTTCCTCACCACGTTTGAAATTTAACTTTCACCAACTTTCATGGATTACCGTAAGGCGTAACAATCGTATGTTACAACGTTACGGTAATAGTATAGGTGTTAGTAACGAGTCTCAGTTAAAAGTAGCCACGTGCATGTTTTACACGCAATCGACTCCTGTAGCCTCTCGGTGTTAGCACTTCTCGACGGGACACGCGTACGAGAATGCGTGTATCGGATTAGACGTACGCAAACGTGTGGGTGGTCATGCACGTGGATACGAGCATAGAATTATGTTCTATAAGTACACGTATAAAATTGTACTACGACGGTGGCACGCATGCGGATCTACGAGCATGGTAACGCGGTGCCAGCCAGGAATCGGGTCACTCGTATCAAACTGACCTACATACCGTTATCGACCGTATTATCGCCTCTGATAAAGCGCTTATTAATCGTACGATTATGCCAGGGAAAGATTCTAGACGTCATCGGTCTACATCTCTCCTTCGGTTTCTTCCTAACCGATGGCCCACCTCGAGAATGCCGCTTTTGGGATATCCCAAGTGATTCTTGTTTCACGGGATCTTCGATCCATGAAGGATCCATGGACGATTTGTGATTCGTTGATACGTATCCTTCACCCGATACCCTGACGACAACGATGGTAATAATAATTCAGGGTAAAAACACCTCCCTAACGTACTAAAAATAACGAGTAACAACGACACGGCTGACCTCGCGCTGGCCACCGTCCTTCCTCGACAGTTCGAACTCTTCAACTTGACCTGGATATATAAAATCGTTCCCTCTGCTCGTATAAGGCTTTCTTCGTAACCCTGGCCGTTTGAAAATATTCGACGATTCGAATTCAACGGTTTGGCTCTCTCGATGTCTATTACAAGTACAATATCGTCGATAGGTATCACTGGCTGCACGATGATACCGATAAGTGAAAGTTTGTTTACATGAAACTCGAGCACGTGTTCGTAACGTTTCATTGGCGCGAATTTTCCATGCATCGGGGGAAATTCGTTACCTCTTGGAGTGGAATATTTTACGCGATTTTCCTACAATGCTAATCAATGGCACACCTGATTAACATTATCGTTGTGTATCCACGATAAAGGTATCTTTATCGGGCAGGTAATTATAATTTTTCTGTGGTAGATGCTACAACTTGTACGTGTAGTCGTACACTTTTTGTCACGTAAAGACATCTTTTCTTCGTACATCATGTTATAAGTATATTACATCGTTTTAGAAAATACCAAACCTAATTAAAAAAATTTGTAATTAATATTTCAAATATTCTTCACCATTATAATTAATTTATAATTTCACGCGTTTAATTTTCTGGTATATGCAGATCTCATTAATTACAGTCCTTCATCAGTAGGTCCTTATATGAAAACGAAATTGCACAATTACCGAGTGAAAAAAGCGATCGATCTTACCGCGCGTGACTTCACGATTCGAAGTTCACATGATCCGCGATCTTGTACCTCGTCACGGCTACGTAACGGAAAGAATAGGCAACGAAACTATTCACGGGCATCGACGAAGTTAAACGGGGGAACGGGACAAAGATAGCTACGAGGAACAAGAGAGAAACCGACTCGACTCGAGCATTACGTAGGCGAGTTCGCCAATGAAAGTGAGAGCAGAGATGTCAGGATCAAAAGTAGGAACATCGAGGAGAGAAGGAGAAGGAGAAACAGAATGAGAGAGAGAGCACGGGAGACAGAGTTTGGCTTACTTTGTCCGCACGCTGCGAGTTAGCTCGAGAAACGTTCCGTCTTTCTCTCCTTCTCTCTCGCTCTTTCTCTCGTAACCGCTTAACGTAACAGCCGTAACTAGTACCATTGCCAACGAAAGCTGTCGTGGAAAGTAAAAGCGGATGAGCCACTTTTCGCGCGTGACGAGTCGAGCCTACCCAAAGGAGAGACAAAGAGTCACGATAACCGTGCGAGCCGTTCGCCGGAGAAAGAGAGAAAGAGATCAAGAGCGAAAGAGAAGAACTTTCGCCCATTCATTGTCCCGCAACGCGAGCGCGGCTCTTGAACCGACTCTCGTGCGATTATTATTATTGCACCTAGTGTACCGTCTTACGCGCAACATATAAATACGTGGCGCACAGAGATACGGGAGATTCATCTATCCATTCCCGCTGCGCCGGCGGAATTGGCACGTGCCGCGCGATGCATTTACGTACGCACGGACCTACTGCGCATGCGTACGTCAGACGTAGTAGGTAAACGTATCTACGGTCATATTCTTGAGATGAAATTGTTCGACGTTGTACGTACGTTTGTTGATTGCGTATTTCGCACATGGTGTATCTTTATCTCTTGTTCACGCTCCTAATTGACGTTATTTTATTTATTTTTGGCTTTAACTGCTTCTGTCGAAGTCATTAAGGATGTAAAGTCTCGAGGTGATGATCGAACGTTGGGGCTGTTTTATGCGCATCACGTAGGATAGATTTCGTGGAGATAATATCTAGGGGATTTTTTAAACTTAACATTTTTATGGTAGTTAAATTTATCGTTTGAACAAAAGTACATCTTCGATTTGCTAATTGTAATGATGAAAACCTTCCCCTCGTAACCATCACCTGTCACCCTTTGCTCATCGTTTCAAATTAGCTGATAATTCATCGTCAATTTTGATAGAGACGAACAAGACATCTAATCGCTTAAAGCGTACGAATTATTTATCTACTTTCGTAACACGTAATTTCCGAGGCAGCAGGTTTTTGTTATTTTTGCGAAAATTATCCTTTCCGTTAATACGCCAGAAAAATGTTTGTATGCATAAAAATTACAGTACTTGCGCGGATGCGCGAAATTCCAGACAGAAATACGTACGTATATGTGTATGTGCAGCTCACCTCGCTCTGTCTGGCTCGAGTAAAATTATTTCTCCGGGAAATTACCGGTCATTACAGTCGCCGATCATTATTATTGGCCTTACCTTTCGAAGACCCGGTCTCGCGTACTCGATTCGCTCTCCAACCTTGAGAGTCATCCTGTTCGAATTGCCTCTCCTGTGGGACACAACTCGCTGGATGCACCATAGAAAATTCTCACACCACGACTCTTATGGAAAACTTCAAACGAAAAACTTCTCTCTCTATAATAGCAACGTCTTCGTTCCGTCTGCAATGAAGATCTTCAATCCTGCGGTATGATTTTTCGGTCAAGGTCAATTCTGTCCTTGAATATTCTTAATCGTCGATCGTTGATAAAGAAAAAAAATAATGGACTTCGTTGTACCGCGAAGGGTAGAATCGCTGCCCGATTTAGCCAGAAGATACATAAATTGTGTATACGTAATTCGCACCGAACTTGCATGAACTAAATACATAAATTTAATTTCCTCGTAAGCGAATGTAATACGCGCGAATTTATACTTTGATGCTTTTGCATTTCGCGAACTACCGTGAAAATTCGCATCCTTCTGAAAGTAGTACATAGGTATATGTCTATGAAAATCGCTTGTCGTTAGCGCGAAATCAATATATTCTCGGCTGGCTGCCTCGAGCAGCCGAATCGCGAATGGCGTTCCTGGGGTGGGAGTCTAATTATGTGCGATAAATGGTGTTACACGATACCGTCGTTACGTCGGTACACCTTTCAAAAAGTTAACTAGACACTGTATGTACCAAACTAATAATAATAATAATAATAACACCGCTTATTGTATCAATAAAGTTTAGACTCTACTTTCTCATAACTTCAAAATTATTCTCAACTTTGTTTTGAATGAATAATTATTATTAGAAATAGAAATATGCATATATTTTTATCCTCCGACCAATGAAATATAAAATAACATATCAATTCAAATATCCTAAGTTCGGCTATCAACGCAGACAACTTAAGTAACGATGTTCGTCGTAAGCAATCGAAGCACCAAAATATCATTTCATTCCAACAAGTAATTTCTCAAGTCGAGTCTCGAAACGCTCAACGATTCAATCCGAGGGAAGACACAGGATGTTCGGAGGGTGGGAGGAAAATAAATGACTACCACGGAGAGGGCGGAAGCCTTTTTCTACAGTAGCTGTTTTTCTCCTGTGGTCGTTCTCTACGGATGAGTTGGGCTCAATTTTCGGCAGCGTCGAGCATCACGGGACAGAAATTCTGGCTTTACTGCCATCCACTTTTCTTTGGAAGACTACAGGGAGACTTTTACGGGCCTCGAAAGGACGTGACGGTTCCAGTGATTCTTACCGTAAAAGAGAAAATGTAAGCAGCCCCTTGTTCACCCCCGATTGTCATCGGGGCAGTGGGTCACTGGGAACTCCCGTTGCGAATTGCACGCAATAATTCTGGGCGCTATCTCCAAATATTTACACCCGCCCTTAATTTATGGTCATGACCCCCCGTTGGGGAAGCAATGCCTTCGCAACTCTTCGAGGGATGTAAACGGTCACACGTTAGGGAAGGTTCTTCTACCAGGTAACCGTAGTTGTCCCTATAATTTCTTCGCTTTCTAGAAAGGCGCAATTGTGCCATTTCTACCTCGGAATCATCCTGGAACAAGTAAATCCAACAATCAGACTACCGAGGTACATCTCGTTGAAGTCTTCTCAAACTTTTTAAATATCTCCAGTAAATATAATTTATCTGTACTAATTCTGATTTATTAAAAATTCAATGAATTTTAGGGTGATAATTTCAAACCCCTTTTAATGAAGTTGTTCTCATTCTATTGAAAACTTCGTTCGTTAACACATGTTCTTAGTGTTCTCGGTTTCTTTATCTGTGTGAAAAGCGAGATTTGTCATCCACAAGCTTCTTCGTCTCAGGTGGGCCATTTTACGTTCCACCTTTCCCCCATTTTCACCCAGATTCGTTCCGTGTCCATGGCACTAGGTCCATTTCGAATTCCATCGTGTGTCCCAGTTGCAATGTAATAAAAATGGGAGACGAACGAGCACCGAGAGGGTCGTCCAGAGTATGTACATGTCTGTGCTCACGTATGGCTCATGTGCACACGTATGTGCCATGCGCATATGCGAGAGGGTACATCCTTGCGCTTCTACATGAGAAACTACGTATCGCGACCTGAGCGATTCAGAACTTGTCTGAAACTGTTCGTTTTCAACGGAATCGACCATCATTCGAAGGAAATGATACAAGTAAAGGATCCGTTTAACCCCTTGCCCTACAATAACAAGTGAGATTCGTATCATACAAACTTTAATACATTTTCTCAAAATTACCTAGTCGCTGAAATGAATGGTACACAAGATTAAAAAATTATTTTCATACTATCAGTTTATTTTTAATCGAATGACATAGATGAAACCACTGGTGAATTTCTATTTCATCAAGTTAATTCTTAATTATGAAACATAAAGAAATAGTACCGTCATTACCATTTAATTGCGTGGAGGCGATCGTAACAGTCGAAATCATTACAGAAAATTGAAATAATAGCGTCTCCGATGACAATCATCGAAAGATTCTGCAATCAATCTTAATTACCTGTAATATCGCATTTATTATAAATTCAAATATATAAGAATAATCCAACAGCAATGCACGGTTTAAAGAACATCAATCACACTTCTCGTTCAGTAGTTACCTATAAAAACGAACATCCTTGCACTTACACGCGCAAACTAACGTATGCGTCCTTTGCCGTAAAACGTCGATCCAATACGCACGCAGAATCGTTCACACGCTCAACTCCGGGATCTATACCTATCTGTCTATACCTATCTTCGTGGGTGCGCGCATTCGTATGTTGTATCGCAAAGCACGCACGTACGCGTGTGTAGTAAACATCGTGTAGGACACGTGCATTTGTACAATGATTGCATCCACACAGACAAACGTGCATACACAAAGATAGAAATACACGCCTGCGCGTGCAAGTCGCAGACGCATACTGTTAAACGTCGTCTCGCGATACCCCATGTGGGTAAGTGTGTCAAGGACGTGCGAACTGGCCTGCAAAACGGCAATTCGCGTTTCGTGGATGAAACGGTCTCTCCTTCTCTCTTTCTTTTCCTCTCGTTTTTTCTCCTTTTCCCGGCGTTCCGCGTGGGACGAAATAATCAATTCAAAATGGTCAATCTTTGTCGCCCCTGAGAATTCCATTCGAAGGGTGCCATATGAAATAATACGACCGGTACATTTACATAGTACTCGAGAATATTTTTTAAAGAGAATTCAATCGAGAGAAACGGGAGAAATGGAAGATGACGGATGTTACTGATGGTAATGAAAAAAGAAATAACATTCTCCTGTACAATGAGACGACACGTTGCAAAGTGAAAGCGACGAAAGGAACGTTTTTCCATCGCGACACCCGGAGGTCTTCGGAGATTCGAAATTTCATAATTATCGAGAATCTTCGTGCGAAAGTTTCATCGATTGTTTTCTTTCCCTTTTTTTTCGGGGAGCGTTGCTACACCCTGGTTGGCCCAAATGAATTCGACAGTTTCGCGGTATGACAAAAATATATATTACGGTAACGGTCCGTGTAACAGCACAATGAGTTAGATTTTACTTTTAGTTTCGAAAATGGGATTGTGGAGTGGGGCGGGCCTTGGCACACTTCACACACCGAGACACGTTGCTCGGAGTAAGAGAGAGCAAAAAGAAAAGGAGAGAATGAGCGCTCAAGAGAGAGAGAAAAAGAGAGATGAACTAATGTACGGGGACGGGGGCAAAGGGAGAGAAAAAGAGTGAAGAGGAGGAGGAGGGAGATCGCTAGGCTTATGTTCTTTGCGACGAATATTACGAGTTATAGATACCATACCTGCATAGGTAATATCGAGATAGTAATCACACGGTAAAAGACGATATATACGTACCTTTCTTCAACGACAGATAGCTCGACCTTAATACGCTTATTAACATTCCATCTCCGACCTGATATTCTTCGCTTTACTCCTAGAAGATTACTTTCGTTTCTATTCCGAATAGGTATACCAGCTAAATAATCCCGCGATACCGGCACGTTGATTTCCCTCTCGTATAAAACATTACCGTAATCGCGTTACATTTTTCACGTCGATTTAATACCTCCAGTTTCAACCTCGCAATTGTTTATTCTTCCGACATTTAACCACCGGAAGATTCTTTTTTTTTTTACGCGCGATCATCGGAAAGGAGGGATTTTACAATGTAACATGTACGCAATTCCATGGAAGTGTCGAACCTCGCCTATCGAGGAGTAAATTACTTCCGACTGTGCCGTAATTCCGTGTACGTTCGTATATACTTACTCGCCTACGAGCGTTTAAAGGATCACCGTGTGATGCTAATTGTCCCAGAAATAGCATAATGCCGATAACGGTCGCATAATTTCAGCTTATACGGGTAAAGGACTCGCACATTTACAGCCTTGTCGCGCTGCTATCGTTATCACGCTCGTACGTCCATCGGTATCGAATAGGTTTGTATCGGAATAGCCGGTGTGAACAGAGAAAGGGAAATAGAAATTTAACGTGAGCATTCAAAGTATGCATGGTATATCTTACGATGATTTTATTTAAAACATAATTTTTATTTTTTCTCATAAGCATATGTATAATTTAGATTGAATAATGGTAACCCGTTTTGCACGAGAATCGCACGAGACACGAAATCGAGGGATTCTCGTGCGATAACGGGCGACTGTCAAGAGAATCGTGTACCCGGAGCCGCTTACACTTCCAGAATTTGTAGGTCACAGCTTTCACTTTCTTTTCGTTCGTTCTTCCGTTCTTTTGGGTGTATCAAGAGCGAACCTTTTCCCTTTCATTCGTTTCCCCTCTCTATCTTTGGACCTGTGCGATTTAACCTGACGCACGATATCGTATAGATTCGACCTTTTCATTCTTATTCAACGCACTCCTGGTAGAAACGAAATCACACGTGTCGCTGTTACGGGGTCGAGTCTATACTCAGCGCGCCAGGTTATTCGTTTCCGATTTGCACCCGAAGAAACGAAAGGTGCACGTTTGTGTCTACGATGCACAATCAGAGGGAGGAAGTTTGATCTTTAGGAACCTGTTTTCTTTTTTGATGAAATTGTCCGTCGACTCCTTACTTTGAGATTGATCGTCGATAGATTCAGATTACGAATTGCGCAAGCAGGGAAAAAAGGAAAGTAGAAACGACTGAAACGAGATTCAAAGGGAGGATGGAAGGGGTTCTGTGTATCGTTCTCGCAGAAAATAATGAAATAACGAGAAAAACTTTCATGCCAAAATTAACATTTGCTTAAAATCGTCTGTCGCTGTCTTCTGCTAAAATCTTCCGTCATTTTTCTCCTACTTTCGAGCAACTACGCCAAGCTTTTCACTCGCTTTATATGTCTTATAACGATAAGAGTACGAATGCGGTGTATATTAATTGTTAAACTCAACGACAGATGGATGGAATATCGTGCTCGAATCGTGAATCGATGGAATTCTTATTTCTCATAAATATTTATGCGGCACAGAGAGATAACTGTGCATGCATCGTCCCTCGCCTCGGAAGAACATCATTATAATTGTAATTTCTTGACTACGAATCGAGCACGATAGATATTCACCGCAAGATCGCCAAAAAAAAAAAAACAATCAGCCAAATTTTGCCACCGGTTTCGTGCGATATACCGCCTAATACGAAACCGCCTAACCTCTAAACCTGGTGCACTGGATACGACGACAACGATGATGACGACAACACACGCTTGCAATACTCGCCGCGTGCATTCATCGATGACACGCTGGGCGCGCTCGTGTGCCGCGTTAATGCGCGCGCACACACGCGTGTGTCAAGGTACGCGCTATTACGGCAGCGGTGCACGGTTACTTGGACGGAAAAGAGCGCGAGAATTACGCTCGCGAAGTGAATAAGCGAGATGTAGGAAGGGTGAGAGGGCGGAGGGCAACAGGGCGGGAGGGCAGGGGGAAAGAAGGGGCTGTCGAGAACGAGACAGAACCAGAGAAAGAAATATCACCGAGCATTCGCTCGAGAGAGCAAAGACGGTTGCGCGCGAGAAGGAGGGAAGAAGGGTAAGTCGAAAAACGGAGAGAGAAAGAAATACCGCGCTAGAAAGGATAGAAGAAAGAAGGATATAACTCGCGCACGTTTTTAGGGAGACGCGAAGCGTGGGGAGTGGTAAGGACAGGGTCTGAGAGAGAGACAGAATTACAGGTTAGGAGGGTGGAATACGCGCGGTGGATGGTGAGGGTGCGGGAGAGCGGGAGCAAGAGAGGAAGGGAAGGAGAGAGAGAAAACGAGAGGGAGTGAGTCGCGGCTGCGTCATGTTCTCAGCGAACTAGGTCAGTGGGTCTCCCCACCACTTTGGTTCGCACATCTACTGTAACGTACACAGAGAGAAGCACTGGTACCGTCGGGGAGTGCCAACGGCGTTACTGTTGACCCAGCCACGGCCTGTATGTGGCCTGTGCGGCTGCCCTGTGCCCGCTTACCGCGACTCCGTGCCCGACTCCCCTGTGCTCTTTGAAAGCAAGAGTCGTTCGCGTACTCCTCTGCGCGTCCTTTCGATCTTCCTAGCGCGGAACGCGCGGACGAGTCATCCAATGCGACGCTGTAATACCATCCCGGTGTCTATAGACATCTATTTTCAAACATTCCCTTCAAGATCAGCCCCACTTTTATCTCATTCTATTCAAATGAATTTGCAATCAAATTTAAACTATCCTCCCTATTCTTCGTAACGATTAAATCTGAAAAATTGATTTCCTACCGCTACGAGAAGGTATAGACATTTAATCGGTGAGAGTCGCTAAACGTGTTTGACGAAATCGTTGGAAAAACATCGATCCGGATCCCGTGCGGGTTGACGCAAACACGTGCGTCGGACTATCCGCCGGCAGAACCGACGACAAATACGGTCGACGAAACGGCGGCAGCAACGACGGCAGACCGACGCGGGAGCGCGCGAGGACAATACTTCTCCGGCCGACATAGACCTGGTTCCGTAAGTAGGTCATCCCCGCCATCGAGCGTGCAACCTCCTTCTCGGCCCCTCCGCCGGTCCCTTCGACCGCGGCGATACCTCCCGAGCTCCCCCGGCGTCCTCCTCCGTAACCGGCCCCTCTCCTCTCGGACCGCGTGCTGTCCCCCCACCAGAGGGAGTTCTCGGAGGCACCTCCGCTCCGTCGGGCACCTGGCCGCGCGCGGTGGCATGCGCTGCTGAATCACTTTCACTTATGCCGTGCGCTGTGTTGGTTATACGCCGTTCCTCTATCTCTCTCGCTCTCGCGCTCGCGCTCTCACACTCGACCCGTGGACGTCGGTAAAGGGACACGCGCGCTCGTTCTCTCCTTTCCTCTATACCCACCGAAACGCCAAGGGAGACCGACGGTGTGCGCGCCTCTCGCCGTTCTCCCGGTTCTGCCAATTTTATTTTACTCCCGACGGTGTCACGGTGAAGCGCGTATCTCTGCCGGGTGAACCGCGCGCGCCGCGTTTGCTTCGATCGCACGAAACAGTGCCGCTTATTCCGGCTCGCGATAATTACTCGTGACGACCATCTCGCCGTGTGGATTATCGTCATAACAACAACAACAATACACCAACAACAGTGACATCAAAGCAACGGTAACAGTGTCACAGCGGAACGACGTTAGAGGTGGAATCGAGAAACGTTCGTGAAAAAGAGAGACGCATCGGTGACCCGTGGGGTTCGTGTTCGCCGCTGGACGGTTGTTTCGTTCCTGCCACGATATACGTGACGTGTGCCGTGTCTCGCGAGGCGGTCTCCCGGCTCCGTCTACCTCCATGTGTCGACGGTAGGGCGGCAGAGGGGAGGGGGCGGGCCCTTCGGGAAAGCAACGAGGCAAGAATACAACTAGTCGTACGCGGATAGCCGAGCTGTCAAGTCGCACGTTTCGGGAGCCAAGATATTCTCTCGCTCCTTCAATTACACTGTCTCCGTCTCACGCTTTCTCTCTCCGTTTCGCGACTGACTCTACGCACCCTCTGGTTTTGCGGTGCATTTACTTGGATTGCAGTGTGTGCGCGCGACTTATGCTCGCCCTATTCATCTACACTTCACGGAACCGCGGTCGTTTTGTGTCAACGCTGTGGTCGAAACTTTGAGTTCTCTGGTTCTCTCGTGTAACGACGCGCGTGTGTGCCCGGTATAACTCTCGCTCATCGTTGTCTTTCTCCGTCTGTACGACGCGTTACGTTACCGGCGATTCGCACGCGTTACGAGAGACGACGCGATCGTTGTCCTTCCCCGCCAAGAAACGGGGTCCTCGTGGCAGTGGTGGACGGCCTCTCGATTGATCTCGCGTGTGCCAACCGTGTACCGTGCTACGAGATAACGTTGGATTACAGTGCATGCGAAAACGAGAAAGATAATAAACCGTTCCGTGAACCATCGAAGGCGCAACGACAAAGTGACGGAGACGCGACAAAGTGTCAAGCTTTGGTACGCGTGTACTACACCACTGGTTTACGATGATTCGGACGTAGTCGCATTGCGAGAGTTTGTTCGCCCTTTATACCGGTGGTGCGCGATGGTTCTCTTGACAAGCGTGTGTCGTAGATGAGCGTGACTGGTGATCGATATTATACGTGGCAAGGAAAACCAAGTGCGTTTTCCTTCGCGTTAATTCCTCTCGCCTCTTTCGTTGTCGTGTCGTTGTCATCATCGTTCTCGTCGACAACGTATGCACGGTCGACAGTAGCCCAACACGCAAGTGCTGCGACCTTGCGCAACATTGTACTCGTGCCCCGTTACACGAGTCAAAACAAAGGGAACTCCCGACTACCTTTACCGCCACGCGCATCGGTACAGCATCGTTTTTAGGGTGGTCGGTCCTACAAGATTTCTCAGTCGCTTCATATATGCCCCGATACGTCGCAAGTACAGTCCACTGTGCAGTGCTTGCGCAAGGGTGATATGTTATTGGAGATGGAGCCGCATTCGGGCCTGATATCCCTGAATATGTCGCCGTTCCATCTAAGCCCCCAGGGCAGTCCCCAAGGCGCGGCCGGTGCCGGTCAACAGCAACAGCAAGCGCAACAACAAGCTCAATACGGTTCCTCCCCTTACGGCAATTGTGCTCAAAGTCCGCCCACGATATGCCACCAGCAACAATCTCAGTCGCAACAACAACAACAACAACAGCAAATGTCGGTCCACGGTCAGGCACACTCGCAGGGTGGTATATCGAGTTTCGACGCTGCCTTTTTCGACTCGACCGCCCTCGAGGAAAGGTGTCCGATGTGCGGCGACAAGATGTCCGGTTATCAGTACGGTTTGCTCACGTGCGAGTCTTGCAAAGGCTTCTTCAAGCGCAACAGCTCACCGTGTAGCAGTAAAAAGGTTTACACGTGTCTATTTTCCCCTACGGGGGGTGGAGGAGTAGGAGGTGGAGGAGGCGGTGGTGGCGGCGGAGGTGGAGGAGGAGGAAACGGTGGTAACAGTGGCGGTAACAGTGGCGGTAATGGTGGCGGTGGCGGTAGTGGAGGCGGCGGTAGTGGAGGCGGCGGTGGCGGTGGTAGTACTACCACCGGTGGAAATGGTAGCAACGGTAACGGCGGTGGAACCGGTGGCTGCGGCTCATCCTTGGCGCTCGAGATCGGATCTTGCGGCAACAAGAAAGTGTACACGTGTCTGTTCTCGCCAACAGGGGCCGGAAGCGGCACCGGCGGCGGCAGTGGTAGCGGGAGCAGCACGGGTAACGGCGCCGGTGGAAACGGTTGCGGGGCATCGACGACCCTCGAAGGTAGCGGAAGCGGCTACACCGGCGGGGGTGCTGCCAATAACGGCGGCAGTAGCGCGGGTGGCGGTGGTGCGGGTGCCGCTGGCGGCAGTGGACCCACCGCGGGAAACTCTGCTGCTGCTGGCGGAGGTAGCGGCGGCAGTACCGGAGCTGGAAGTGCGGGTGGCGGTGGCGGATCCGCTACGGTAAGCGGCAATGTCGCGGTACCAACCACCACTTACTCATTACCAACTGGTACCCTTTGCCACCCTGGATTGGGTCAGGTCGGGGTTGGTGTCGTGACCGGCTCGATACCCTGTCCGTCCGACTTTCCTGACACCAAGGACATCATCATCGAGGAGTTCTGTCCGGTCTGCGGCGACAAGGTTTCCGGATACCACTATGGACTTCTCACCTGCGAATCGTGCAAGGGTTTCTTCAAGCGCACCGTCCAAAACAAGAAGGTATACACGTGCGTCGCCGAGAGGTCCTGTCACATCGACAAGACGCAAAGGAAGCGATGTCCATACTGTCGTTTTCAGAAGTGCCTCGAAGTCGGCATGAAGCTCGAGGGTAAGTTACATTGATTGTGAAATTACGCTTAACTTTGGACATTTTTGAGCGGGCTCGAGAACGCGAAATTTCAAACGTTAATATAGGGCTTTCGGTGAGGAATGTTAAAAACGATGGTTTTCTTCGGGTTTCATTCGATGATTGATCGTGACAAAACGAAAACCTTGTACGGAGGTTTGAATAAATTAACGAGAACGACATAAAAACGTAGATAACGATACAAAGACGTTTTACGTCATTGCGCAAGAGAATTTTATTCGGACGACGATATGGGTACTCATTTTTTGGATGTGAAAGCGATGCATGCGGGTATCGGCGCGATTTTTATGCAGAAGGTGAAAGAACGAAAGCGCTCGCGTATGCGCTTGCGAGTAGGTCTCTCGGTATAATTATGCAATACAGTTATGAGACACGAATATGACTCAATATATACGAAACGACGTCGAGGCAAAAAACTTCGTGTCAATTGGAATATCGGAATCGTCGGAATTTGCATCGACCTCTTATCTTAATTCGGATCCGCTCCATGTCATCTGCATTTCAGATATTTTGCGACTGCTAACAGGTTCGTAATGGCTCCTTGCTTGTCGTGTATTATGACGGTATGCGAATAGTTGCCACTGTACGCGCTGATTATTGTTGCCGCTAAATACTTGACTCATAATATGCTCTTTTTACTTTCACCGGCCGGTACAAATGCTACGACCCGCCCTTATATTGGTCGCGCGTTAATGTCGCTACATCATTATCAACTTTTGTGTTATCTCTTATTTAATATCTCTGTGTTCGCACAGCCAATGGTACGTCAAAAGCCGTTTACACGCGAACGCGTGTTACGGCGGCTCGTATCTTCGGCGCCTTACGGTTCTCCTCGGTGGACCTCGGCTAAATCCGTTCCCATTCGACTGTTTTCGCACCGCGTTCGTACGAACTTAACCTTATTACACACCGTGAAACGATCAACCGATACTGTCTTCCTTTGTAAATTCTTTCGCCGTTTTAACGCTTACAGCACCACGGTAAAGCGGCAACACTTTTCTCTTTGCTTCTACGTTACTTTATTTGCCAGCGTGTATTCTCCTTCCAATTGGAAATTGCCTCGTATTCTTTCAATCGTATGTGTGTACGTACCTCCAATGGCCGATTAAGCAAGCGGTTCTTCATACGCAATAGAGGAATTCGCGTTATACCTGTTGCCAGTTTTCTAAACAAATTCTACCACCGTGCTACTTTTTTGCACTTCCATTTGGCTTCGCTTTCCATTAATGCAGATTTTAAGCGAAAGCCGAGATCGTATATCCCTCGATCACCCAAACCGGCCCACCTTATTTTTCCCTCTAAAGCCCTAGTCTTCTCCTCTTCGGGCCTCATGTTGCTATAGAAACACAGTTTAGCCGGAGCATCTAATGCAATTCGAGTAACTGGGTCTAGGCCCTCAAGGCCCAGCGATTAAGCGAATCTCGAAACACGCTCTGTCGCAATTGCCGCCTTTGCGCGCCGTTTTCCACGGCGTTCCTCTGCAGTGGCAACGGGATTGCTTAACGCGGAAAGTTTCCAGAGTGCTTGCGAGTGTTTACGAAAGGAAGCAGTTTCTTACTTGCACGCTAGTCAGAAACGTAAAAACACAGGCGTCAACATCTACAAAATCCCATTCCGATTAGTCTTTGACAGGATCTTAAATTTTCGATCTCCTACGATTAATAAGTCCGTCGCATGCTTTAGACTTATATAATTCTTACAGTCGAAAGAAAGTCTCGCCGTAGTTTCTCGAGGTGGATTTCATGTGTAGGAAGAGAATTAATTATAAACAGTCGTTTATCGTGACTTACTCGACGCCTATTGTCGTTCATACGTATCGCCATAACACATAGACCAAGTGAAACGAAAAAAAAAAACGTAGTTTTACGTGCGTCAATTGTACGCAGCATTAACACTATTACACCGCCGTTCTCGCGTTAAACTTCGTTCACTTTTTAAAAATGTACAATATGAAATCGCTTCTTACAGAATATTTATACAACTTACATAATTATCAACATGATTTCTTTTTCCGTTACTTCTCGCCCGTCTTTGTTACGAAATCTCAGTTCGACGAGTCTACCGTTAATACTGTTAATTGTCCCGTCGAAAATGGATAAAATTGAAATACCACGGACGAAAAGAAACGCGGTGAAGAAAAGAGGAAAAAAAAAAGAACGGTGGTTAAATACATTCGCGGTAATCGCGCGATAACACCTGTCACAGTTCTGCAACAGACTTATACCGTTTGCAACGGCTCGTGAATACGAGAGCAAGGCTCATTCGACATAATGAACATTGCTTCGAGGCTTCTTTAGAACAGATTGAAAACCATCCTCTCGTGGAAGCCCTGAACTCATCTACCGTAGCATCCACATTTATTACGAGATCGTAAAAGTCGAGAGTTGCTGCCGCGGCTTCTACTTAAAACTTACTAACGTTTAGCCGATCTTTTGGTTTAATCTGGAATCCTTTAATTATACTGCAATTAGCGCGATATTTAACAAGACTGGTTTGAAGATTTAACATACATCTCACGACGAATGGGTAGTTCATTAATATCTGTGCTCTCGACGAACGTAACGTAACTCTATAAACGTTTCATCGTTGAATAATCGGTGAAAAAGTTTTTACATTTGTAGAAAGGAAAATGTGAACATCGTTGACATCGTTTTCGTGAAATAGAATACGAACAACGATATACTTTCACGGGTTTTGCAATTTAATTTCTCTCCGGGTACATGATCAAATATTAACACTTGAGTTTCAGTTTCGCAGGTGCGAATAATTTGTCTGGTCGCTAAGTAAATGTGCTTATCTATTTTTGTGCCCGATGACAAACCTATTTCACTCTTGCATTTCGTCTGATTCCTTTAAGTTTAGAATTATTAAAATTTGTAGATTTTGATGAAGTATCATTAACGTCGAATAAAAATTCTTCACGCGTTTTTTCCTCTATATATATCTCGCCAGTTGAACGTTACGGGAAGTTAATAAACGGCGCTTAAGTGTTTGTCTTTCCTGCTGTAAGTCTAAAATAAAATATCTACCGAGATTTCTCGATAAACAAAAGTATAGGTAAAATGTTCAAAGTCTTTCGTGAAAAGGAAAAGTATAACATATTTTCAACGAAGTCGGAATTCTAATCGTCTTGTATTTAAATTTGTATTACTATCTTCACGAATACGCTCGTAAAATTATGTAAAAGATAATCTACCGAATACCAGTACGATCGAAGTAACAGCACCAATGTTGAAGTAATTATGCGACGACCATCAAGTAATGCGTCTTTGTGTTTCTATATAATGTCCTTTAAATTGCTTTTTTTTTCTATATGTCCTTTTTTTGTCAAGGGATACGTTACCGCAACTGTTTTCATTCTTACTGAACATAATCGTAGAATAACAACGGGCATTAAGTGACATAATAACTTCACAACGTAAATATAAACTAAAATATTACGAAGAGAAGAGAAATTGCATCACCGTACAAATAATGGTTTTCTTCTTTACATATTAAGCAACGCCTGTCTTTATTCATCACTACAATTTCCATTTCAGGCATGTGTAAAAGATTTTGTACGAACTTTCTCTAATCTTCAAATTATATCCAAACGTTTATCGTACCAAGTACAATATCGGTATCAACACTAATTTTACGGCCGTTAAATCTGGTATATTTAAATATATTAAATAAGAACTTTAGAAGAAGATGGATAAAGCGGTAAATGGAAAGAGTTAAGTAATTTGTTTAATATAAGATACACGTGAAATATGTACTCTACTGCTTCTCTATAAATTAGGAAAATATTTAAAAAAAAAGTAGGTACCCGCCAATTTGACGGCGTCGTAAATCTAATGTTAAAAACATATATTAGTGGAATCTGTAGCACGACGAAAAATATCGAAAGAGATACGTAAATGTCAGATAAATTACAAAGAATCTTTCTCAAAAAGCGTATGTTCATGCCGTTGAAACGACGAAGCAAGATAGCAGAATAAAGTACGTCCTTTATAAGAACGAGGCTCGAGTCAAAGGGATGCTCTGGTCCCTCTTAGACATTAGTTGGGCATCTGGTGGCCGATATAAAAAGTTTTGTTCCCAATGTGGGTCTTAGAAACTAGCTTCTCATGCGCCTTTCCTTTCCGTCATTAACGTCATTCCCAACAAAAAGTCTTTTAGCCAATTCCAACGAGTTTTCTGTTTGGACAAAGGCAGATTTGTCACGTGGAAGTAGTAACGCGTCTACGGGTATGGCAACCGGTAAGATTGCGCAAGTAGAATCTAGAAATTTGAGGTAGGACGTTCGGGGCTCCTTTCGTGTACACGTAATACCTACAGGTGAAAGCCTTTCGGTGGCTTGACAATTTCTATTAGAAGGTCCGAAATGTATTTTCGCTCGGTCGGCCCGGTGAAATTAGACTTTAAAAATTCTTCTTTACTTTCGACGTCGAAAGTTTCCTAGCGATATGAGGCAACTGTAAACGTGAGACGTTCCGATTTATTCATCGTAGTTTCGTACGTGTTATCTAAAGCTTCATTTTATGACACGGATTTTTTTCTTTTGTCGTAGGACAGATTTCTTGTGATATTCCAATACTTTTGGATATGAAAACTAATAATTACAGGTGACATTAGTTGCAGTTTGAATTCTTTGACGAATTCTTGACGAATATCTTCGAAAATGAACAGGGTGGAAAGTGCAATTATATTAATTACAATAGTTTGTTTTAAAATAATATATAATACGAGCCGTCATTTTTGCAAGTGGTATAAAGGCATAAAATAGGTGACTTCTTTTTGCTGCGGCAAAATAAACAGAATGAAGTAACCAAATGAGTTCAGAAACTTTCAACTATTACATGCTATAGCATGAAAGCTTTTGTGACAGCTCATCCATTGATTTTTCGTGGTATATTTCAAAGTGTAAAGCTAAATTGAAGTGGATTAAAGAATTCGATAAGGTTCTCCTCGCTTCAAAGTACTTTAACTCCTCGTTGGACTTAATTCTTTAAAATAATCCTTGCAGCAAAGTCAAATTACTGGTTAGCGCCTTCGTCGAATCGAGTATAACTCCATCGCGTGCAGAGGAAAATAAAATTCCGCACTATATTCCGGATTTACTCGTCCCGTCACGTACTATTTCAAAACAGTTTTGTACAGTTTCATTGCACTCTTAGCTGTCGCATTTTACCGCGCGTCAACGAAACGCAGAAACATATTGGCTTCAGCCGTTGAAGCGTAAAAAAGACATCGGTGCGACGCAACTCCGAAATCATCAAGAATCATCGGACAACTAACAGGCTTTCTTTTATTTTCTTTCCGACAAAGAAACGACGACAATTTTTTTTATGAATTAGCAATTTCCCATATGCACACCCATTTAAAGGACACTGAAACCAGGCTGTACTAAAGAGCAAGCTTTCTTCGCTTTTGACGATAACGTTGCGATGTAATAAGGCAAAGCGTTACAAGTCTAATAAATACGGTATTTATGACTTCGCAGTACATAGTTTGCATCTGCTAGCCACGTGGATCGGAAAACACCTTTGGGAATAAGAAAGAGGAAGGAAATAAAAGAGAGAGGGAGGAGATTTGAAAATTTGCCTGGTCCTGCAAATTTCCAATGACATCAGTCTTCCTTGTGCCTGTTGTAAAAGCGAGAGGACATGCCGATCGTACAATCGGGTCGGTCGAAATTTGGGGTTGTTTATAGGGGAGGACGAGAATATATAGGGGCCTTGGAAAATCAGCCAGGACAACGGAAATCGTGGCGTGCGCCTCTGTTTAGAAACTCACGAATTTCATAATTATTGTATTATGTTGCAAGACGGTGTTATACCTGCCCGCCTGCCTGGCTTGCCTGCCTGCTTACCTGCCTTGCCTGTCTGCCTGCCTTGCCTGCTTGCTCGACTCCTACCTTCGTTGTTCAGGCGCAAAGTGGGGGAGAAAGGTTAGGTTGAGGCGGGGATTGTGTAATCCCTCGTTGAGTGGAGCCTCACCGTCTTCTTTTCGCCGAAGCTTTTATTTCTTTCTCGATTTGCTCTCCCGCGCCCGAATTCGTATCTCGTGGATTTACGATCGTTTATGTAGAAAATCGAAAGAACCATATATACTCGCAAGACACGAGATTTTGGGAAGTCTGAATTTTTTTTTTTATTAATCATATAGTATCAAATGATTTACACCAATCAATGAATCATAAATATTACCTATCTCAACAACCACATTATTATTCATATACTGACCGAGCGTGCACCTTGACCTAATATCTATCGCGGTAAAGACGATCGATGGAATATGCATTATCATGTAAGAAAACAGACAGGATTCAAAATGACTCCGATCTCGGTCCAAACGACCGTCGATTATGAGCCGTCATTATTTTCGCTTCTCTACGAAAAATTCTCTGGCTAGAAACTCGGCGAAGGTTTTACCCGACGATTTTGTCCTTTTTTTGCGTTCTTTCGCAACGCGCGGGATGACTTCACTAACGGTCGGGCGCGTCGCCGCGTCGGGTCCGTCTCGGGGGGAACTTCTCTCGCGCGATTGGTCCGACAGTGGGCGACGGTGGTCACGTGGTCACCCATTAATTTCCATGGGGAGGGCCTGACGTCACTGGACCCGTGGACCAGATTTGCCAAGTGGGTTTCCCTTTCTTTTCGACACACGCTCTCGGGTTCGGTGCTCTTGCGCTCGCTTATCGCCGCTCAGACCCCGTGAACCGGACGTGGGTTGCATTCTTTCGATGCTTTGCACGCGTCCTTTTGCACGTGAATCTTTTCTAGGTGTACATACTTGCTTACAAATAATTAGAACTGGCGATAGATACCGTTTCTTATCGAGATAAGGACCGTAACGAATAGAACGCATGAAAATACCGATTTGAATTACGAGTACAGGTTTCATGAGCTATTCCTACGCAAATGCAGGAACATTGTCATTCCTTCTGTCAGAATACTTTGAGCCGAACATCGAAGGCGATAAGGTTGACTCGCACAGTCATACTAACGTTCAACGAATGTTTCAGTTTCGTTTCGTAGATTGAATCCAACGTCTGTGCGTATGTGACTGTGTGTATACGATTCTGGTTCCCAGAGATTGCTAAATACGAACAACGGAACTCTTCTTCGCTCTCTCTTTCTCTTCGTTGAAACAGCTATGCCCACGTTCGAGTACTGGGTTACGCGTGCGCCTTAAAACCTCTACGCACATTTTACACACTTTTCGAGGTCCACTTCACCGGGACTCTCAGTCATCGATCAATATGTCCTGGCAATATGTTCATAATGAAGCCATTTTTAACTGGCACGTTACGAGCACGCAAAACATCGGTAATAGCAGTTGATGTTTACCGGAATGAGGTACGATTGTATATTTACTACGTACCCCTCGTAATCTACCTTGTTTTAGCGTATTAAACGTAAAGCGTACTTCCCAAAGCGTACAATGCGAAAAGAAAAGATGAGCCTCGCTGGGCATTAATTCCGCGAAAATGAAACTTTTCCGGTAGGCGTGCGCTTTGGAGTTACGTAATAGGCAAAGCCACGAGAATCGCGTGCACCGTTTCTCCCCAACCGATCGGCAACAAAAGCATCCTTTTCGTGTATTCGATGCATTCGTATATCATCGATTCAGAAGCAAACATACAGCTTATTAAGCCAGGAATCACCGTCGACGATTTCCCCGGAAAAGTTTCGGCAGGCATAGTGTCCGTTACGTTATTAACGGCGAGGCATGAAAAATTCATAAAGTTTCTTCGTCGATGGTACCGTAATCTCGTAGGTTCTCGTTTCATCGATCTCTCGGGACGTTCTGGAGAGAGAAACGAGTGACATACCGTACGAGCAGGGAAAAGGTGAGGGACTGGTATCGTCTTCTTGGATCGCAAGAGCTCCCATTGTGCCTATTGGTGAAATTTATCGGGCAGTTTTGTTATTTCAACCTGGCCAGGGTACTTTAAAACTACACGGGACGATGATGCAATTCTACGTGTCCTGTTAAAACTTCCGGTTATTACTTTGCCACGATAGAGAAACGGGGTTTCTCAGCGATTCGAACGTTACCGCGAGCATACTCCGATCATCGCACGATGCCCGGGAGTTCGACCGTAAATTCCATCAGTGTCGCGGTTTGGCATAGATATTTGACGATCGTCCGATCGAATCGCATCGTATATCGATACGCTAATATGTCCTCTACCCACGCGAAACTTTACCACCCACTCGAACCGTTGGGAATAAAGAGATCGTCGAATCTCCGTGTGAGTTTATACTTGAGCTCGTTAATCGAATACACGGAAACGCAATGGATGCTGTCGTCTTAGGCAGGACGACTGTTCGAACGATGAATTGTTATGTTGGTAGGTCAACATTTCCAAGACAACTTTCTTCGCGTTGAATTAGGAGTGGCTGAATCATTTTAGATTGATTTTCGTTTAACAACGTTAACAAGGATCCTTCTGCCGAAGTCGCTTAAGAACAGGTATACTTAACGATGGTATACTTTGCAGGTCTTGGTTTTTCGCGAATGATCGCAGGTCTCCAGAGAAACCTGTAATAATCCAAGGATCGTAATTTCTTAAGCGTGGGTTCTTCTTGTTGAGTAGAATAACAGAGTCTCTGCCCCAGTATTTGTATAAGTTGATGCACCTGGTGTCGCTTTGGAGATCCAGCGATGTATGGAGAAATAAACCTACGTCGTTTGTTAAAACCATGGAGAAAGAATGCGACAATCTGAGATGGTAAGCAATAAGGAGAGAGAAAAGAAAACCTTGATCCATGGAGTTGAGAATCGAGTTTAGCCGTGATCTACGTCGTAGGGCCGTTCTTCAGACCGCTTGGCTCCCCCGGATCTCTGCCGTGACAGAAAGGAAGAGAGGATGAAAGAAAACGGAGGATTGACTTGGTAAAAAAGGGGAAGCAACCAGCACGGAGGTTCTCCGTGATATAAATAGATCTTGGAAGAAAATACGAACATAAAGAGAAAGAGAGGGGTGTAGGAAAGGGTCGGATATTAATATTCGGTATAAAATTCGCCAAGGGAAAGCAATGTCGGATGTCACGTTTTAACGTGTTTCTTTCGGAAGACAATGCGCAAGGAAAATCGATAGAGCGAGACGTTGAAATTGAAACAAAGCGTGCAATGAGGTAACGTCTCTCGTCCTAAATAACAACGGGCACAAGTAGTATCTACCACAGTTGCATTGCGTAGCGTAGCGAGTAAGGAGAACAAGTGTAGCCAAAGCAAAAATCTGAAAGTCAAGTTTAGCAACTTTCAATTGCATCTTCTCTCTACTTGACTCAATTATAACATGGATAGCCGATGAATCGCGCGTGTAGATCGTAGAAACGTGTTATAGAACGGATGAAACGAACGGGCCGAGACGAAACGGTACTCGCGCGTTGCTCCTCGCATCCAATATCATCCTTGATAGTCGGATGATGTATGGCGCTCGCTTTGCATAACGTTAATCAGAGCTGACGGGTGAAACCCTGGAGAGCAGAAGAGAGACATCGAGAAACAAATGTAACATCGAGTGTCAAGTTTACGCGATCCATTGCGCACAGCCATGAATTCCAGGTCGCGTCGCGATGCGCCGAGGTTACGGCGGTAGGTGCGCGTAACGAAGCAACGCGAAGGTGAGTGCGCAACGAAGTTGTTGCGCACACCTCGTAAAACTTGTTCTTTCTCTCTCTTTCTCTCTCGCTTTCTCCCTCTCTCACTCTTGAGATGACAACAATGTGAACGAGGAAAGAGATACAAAGTCGTAAAGGTAGCAATGATTTCGAAAATCGAACGTGCAATATAGCTCCGAGTTTCCATCGAGGCGGCGTAACATCACGCTGTCAACGGTATGCGCGCGCGATACACCAAACGAAAGAAATGGGTCATAAGCGGAGGAAAGAGAGCAAGCAACTTGAAAAGAACACACGAAGAGAGAAACAGTTGCGTGGTTTTCCTCTAATATAGTTAAACTCTTCGTGGTCGCACGACGACGTGCGTGGTATGCGTCTTTGCTCTACCTTTACGTTCTTGATAATAGAAACTGACGAGATGTATCGCCAAAGAGAGCAAATGAGGATAGGATAGATAGAGAAAGAGACGAAGGGTGCTGTGCGAGAGGAAAGGTGTAACAGACAAAAAGAAAGCGCTCGAGAATGAAAGAAAAGGAGGTTGTGAGGAAAATAAGAAACGCCGGAGTGTAAAGAAAAAGAGTGGCTATTTAGGAGGCACAGGAAGGGCGAAAAAAAGAGAGTATAAGAAAGAAAGAAAGAGAGGAGGCGTTTGAAGGTACACATAGGGTTGCGGAGGCGGCAATGTGGATCGGCGGGGAGAGGTGTTCGGGGCGTTAGGAAAGAGGGGGGGATCGAGTAGGGATGGGTGGCGGAGGGGCGAAGGAGGACTCGAGGGAGGTGTTCGGGCCGGAGGGGGGCTGGTGGGGGCCAGAGGGGTGTCGGCGGGGCGGCGCAGGCAGAAGTGGACGGGCAAGCGATTCAACCTCCTTTCACTTTCAACGAGCACGCTCCGCGCACCGCGCTCGATCGCTCGCTTGCTCGCTTGCTCGCCGACGTTTCATGCGGCTGCGACGACGAATAGCAAACACTTTGTACGAAAACAGGCAACGCCGCCGGTTAAAGCCGCGTGTCCGCCCTATAAATTGTAAAGCGCTTTAAATCCTCCCTCGGTCACACGACAACCCTAATTTTTCAACTACTTTGCGTGACTTACTATGAATACACCAAACGAATGGTTTTGTTTTTCAGCCCTTTTTTGTTACGTGCCAAATGTTCTGCTATATTTTTATTGCATTGGGAGGAAGGTAGTCAATTATAAATAGATAATACAGTAAGCGAGAATTTGCTAAATATACATAATTATGACTACGTCGTAGGGCTCAGACGGTTGCCGAGACTTTAATCCCCCCCCATAGAAAAGGGCGATCTGTATCAAGTTCCTACGCATTTCCGGTCTAGGGACGATGCATCTGGGATACCTTGTTTACTGCGTAAATCTTAATGCGAAGATGTTGAAATACTTTTGAACGACGAATTCAAATTGTAGCGTAGAAACGTTCGCATTATCGTTCCGTGTATCTTCCAGAATCTCTTCACGTAGATTTGGAATATTCTCTTCGTGTCGTGTTAAATTTAAGCGAAACGGCCGAGAGCGAAATTCTCTGTGGAAACTGTTCGTTAATGATTTGTAGCAAGTAACCGAGACAGTATTTTAGGATCGCATCTAATAACTAACTGGTAATAGACGTTGCCGTTGGCAATTGCGGGGTCTACAGTATTCCCTGGTTATATGCACAAGGAGGGGCCCTCGATAACTGCATCGCGAGCATCCCCACCACATAGGGGGATCCCCCTCGGCGAGCCGCCACATTCAGCGACGGGGAAGTGTAACATGATACTTTCGGATCGTGTCCATGAGCCAATACTAATCGAAGGACTGAACTTTTCCGTTTTTGATTATTTTTCGTTAAAAACTTCGCTATCGTGTTTGTGACAACTTTGTGATTAAAATGATACCAAACACGACATAATTTGAGCAACATTTACTTAATATTTAAATCGCTTATTTGCTATATAGATAATTCAAACATGTCGTGTTTGGTATCATTTTAATCAGAAAATTGTCACAAATACGTTAACGAAGTTTCCAAAACGAAAAAATTGAAAATGGAAAAGTTCAATCCTCCAATTAGTATTGACACAGCGATATGTTCGGGCCGGTCCCCCTGTACGTTGGGCCTCTCTGTCTCTTCTACTATCTGTCTTTTTCTAAGCTCGGCACTCGGCTCGAGCCGTGAGATAAACACAGTGTTGACATTCAGCTACGACCAGTGCATATAAGTTTTGCACAGGGACTCTATAGCAGTGCATATATAGAGTTTGGTAACTATTCAATGTTTACGAATTTAGAAAGGGGTAAGCAATGGGACAATGTCCCCCCCCCCCCCCCCCTCTAGAAGATGAAGGGGTTGATGGAACCGAGACTCGTCTTCGATGCACACGCGATTGACGGCGATGAGTCCGTTTATACGAACGTTTTAAGGAGCATTCTTTGCTCCATGCACGAGCTGATGAAACAAATTTTTACGATGCCTAAAGTTTGTTAAATGCCTGTGCTATGGAGAGACACGTTCCTCAAAACGTTTATACATACATACGAACAGAGTCATCGCTGTCACAGTTTTTATCCTTTATCCTTTGCATCTTCGACGGGGTGGTTTTTCACTGTTTTCCGCTTTTTAAATTCGCGGTCAACTTGAGCTGTATGAAAATACCGACTTGTTATTCACGTCAATAAAAGCACAGCAGTATCGACAGGTGTGCAATGTTTAAATGCACTGTGCTGTGTTTACGTCGCTGCTCCAATTGAGCGCCGAACTTAGAAAAGACAGTAAGTATAATTCAAACCATATCGTGTTGGGTATCATCTTAATCAGAAAAATTTCACAAACCGGAGGATAAAACTTTTCCATTTTTGATATTCCATTTTTTCGCAAATTTCGATAACGTATTTGTGAAATTTTTCTGATTAAGATGATACCCAATACGATATGCTTTGAATTATACTTACTGTCTTTTCT
Organism: Cerceris rybyensis; assembly: GCA_910591515.1. Lineage (NCBI taxonomy): Eukaryota > Metazoa > Arthropoda > Insecta > Hymenoptera > Crabronidae > Cerceris > Cerceris rybyensis. Next base: position 18,830,490 of record OU342790.1, read on the forward strand.
AAGTTCGGCGCTCAATTGGAGCAGCGACGTAAACACAGCGCAGTGCATTTAAACATTGCACACCTGTCGACACTGCTGTGCTTTTATTGACGTGAATAACAAGTCGGTATTTTCATACAGCTCAAGTTGACCGCGAATTTAAAAAGCGGAAAACAGTGAAAAACCACCCCGTCGAAGATGCAAAGGATAAAGGATAAAAACTGTGACAGCGATGACTCTGTTCGTATGTATGTACAAACGTTTTGAGGAACGTGTCTCTCCATAGCACAGGCATTTAACAAACTTTAGGCATCGTAAAAATTTGTTTCATCAGCTCGTGCATGGAGCAAAGAATGCTCCTTAAAACGTTCGTAGAAACGGACTCATCGCCGTCAATCGCGTGTGCATCGAAGACGAGTCTCGGTTCCATCAACCCCTTCATCTTCTAGAGGGGGGGGGGGGGGGACATTGTCCCATTGCTTACCCCTTTCTAAATTCGTAAACATTGAATAGTTACCAAACTCTATATATGCACTGCTATAGAGTCCCTGTGCAAAACTTATATGCACTGGTCGTAGCTGAATGTCAACACTCTGTTTATCTCACGGCTCGAGCCGAGTGCCGAGCTTAGAAAAAGACAGATAGTAGAAGAGACAGAGAGGCCCAACGTACAGGGGGACCGGCCCGAACCTATCGCTGAGTTAATACTAATTGGAGGATTGAACTTTTCCTTTTTCAAATTTTTTGTTTTGGAAACTTCGTTAACGTATTTGTGAGTTTTTTCTGATTAAAATGATACCAAACACGACATGTTTGAATTATCTATATAGCAAATAAGCGATTTAAATATTAAGTAAATGTTGCTCAAATTATGTCGTGTTTGGTATCATTTTAATCACAAAATTGTCACAAACACGATAGCGAAGTTTTTAACGAAAAATAATCAAAAACGGAAAAGTTCAGTCCTTCGATTAGTATTGGCTCATGGACACGATCGGGCCGGTCCCCCTATAGCTTAGATCTCTCTGTCTCTTCTACTGTCTGTTCTTTTCTAAGTTCACGCTCGGCTGGAGCCAGAACGTAAACACAAAATAGAAACCACCACTTCGTAACTCCACAGTTTCGGTCCCGAATTCTGTGCATATATCCAGGGTTTACTGTACTTTCAATACAGACACGTTTAACGAGCCGAATAACACCTGTAGCTTTCGTAGCCGCAAAGGTCCGTATTTCCCATATAGACACTTATTTACGTAAAACAGGTACGTTTATTCGTTACCGACAAAAAGACACGAGTCTACAAGAGGAACAGGAACAACACGGTCCGTCAGGCTTTTGTCCTACTTCGATGAAATTAGCCGCGACTTCCGCTTTCGTTGATGGCGGACTTCGAATACCGCTTCCTCAAGGTTGCCTAGCCGGCAGCTCCGTTTGATCGCGAAGTTGCTACTGTGAGAAATTCGTCGCTGGTGACCTTCTATTCCTGACGTCGCATAAATTTCAGATTTCCTTCTAACTCATACATACAATCTCGTCAATTATAAAAGTAAAAATAGTCAACGAGTCGATTCGAAGACGTGTCTAGTAATCATAACTATCGGTAGAAAATGATAGAAAAAACGTTGATTAAAAGGAATTAGAAAGTAAACTGAGGAAGCGCGCCTTTCTCGATTGTTCGAAGGAAAGAGACAAATATGTGTTCATCTTTCAGACCGCGGATCAACGTAAAGCAAATCGTTTTGTTTGATTGCATATTGTAAGCATACTCTTGTTACAGCCGTTCGAGCAGATCGGATGAGAGGTGGCAGAAACAAATTTGGACCTATGTACAAAAGAGATCGGGCACGGAAGCTCCAAATGCTGAGACAACGGCAGCTGGCACTGCAGACGTTACGAGGCGGCCTCGGTGACCCATCGAATTATCCCTCCGCTGTAACGCCTTTCCTGCACATTAAGCAGGAGATTCAAATACCTCAGGTCTCGAGTCTAACGTCTTCTCCAGATTCGAGTCCATCCCCTGCAGCCGTGGCCGCTGGTCTGGTCACGACGCAAGCTGGCAGTGGAGCCGGTCAGCATCAACTGATCGCACCGTCCTCACAGCTAACAAACATTTCTGGCGGTAATTACCTGTATAACCTCAACCCTGGCCTGGATAGTAAACTCTGGGCTGCCAATTCCACTACCCCAAGTCCGAAGGCCTTCAACTTCGGTGAACAGTCCACGCAACCTCCACACGGAGCTACTGGCTCTGCACCCTCTACCGCCGCTTTGAAAACTAGTCCGATGATAAGAGACTTCGTGCAAACGGTCGACGACCGCGAGTGGCAAACATCCCTCTATGGACTATTACAAAACCAAACGTACAATCAGTGTGAAGTGGACTTGTTCGAATTAATGTGCAAAGTGCTCGATCAAAATCTGTTCTCGCAGGTGGACTGGGCAAGGAATTCTGTATTCTTCAAAGATCTCAAGGTGAGTGTTAACGTCGAATGTATCAAATGATCGTACCTGAATTGTCTTCATCTGGTAGACTGATAAAATTACAATTTCTACAATTAGATTGTAGAATGCTATTATATTTCTATGTAAAGAACTCAGTCCGGTATAGAAGATATTTCTGTCCATGTGTTCTATTAGTCGGTATGTTCGTACGTTAAATACCTATTGATTGCAACGTGGGAATGTTAACTTCATATGTAGCACTTTCATGCGACCACGACGATATGTCTGTTATCGATGTACCGATTTGGTAGATGTTAAATATAGTTGTTATTAAGTCACGTTAAAACGTGAAAGGACGTGAGTAGAGTGTTAGAAGCATAAAAATTCCATGATTTTAACTGTTTGTTGAGAATCTCTCGAACGAGAACTTAGTTCTTACCGATAAATAACTCGTCGCTGGCCTGTTGGTGGCATGAGCGGGGATGTGAGGTAACCAACAGCATTGCACAATCACTGAATGATTTCAAGCATCGCCTCATATCTAGGTCATAACAAGATACGTTTCTGGGTTATGGCGGTTGCCCCAAAGCAGGCCCATGTTAATTATAAATCGTTTATTTAAACGATTGTTTGTTTTCTATTGTTTACTTTTTTTTCATATACCTACATAAAAAAAGTTATTACTCGACTGTATGTGTAACTTGAGATCAACCACCGTGATGTTAATATGTTTTTCGAACAATATGGAAACCGGGCATGAAAGCTTTCTAGATACTTCTCATGATATTTCGTTAACACTGGAACTACCGGCGTTAAATCTATCGTATTCAAATATATGAAATAAGTAATTTAGAGAAGGAAGAATTACACGGTGGAACTCTCTTATAAATTTCGAGAATTTTTGGAAAAAATGAACAACTAATAATTTTGGCTGCTTTGGTAGTTCTAATTTTAAGAATGCGACTTTATGTTTAAAAAGTGTAAAAAAAAGGAATGATCTTTTGTCTCAAATTTTATCATTTCGGAACTATGTTTAGTCAAAATTGACATACTTTTTAAATAAATATTTGATTGTTCCTATTAATATGGTAGAAAAAAATGTGATAAAACAAGTATAATTAAAGAGTGAAATTAATAACGGGTATTATGCGATAGGTTGATGACCAAATGAAGTTGCTGCAGCACTCCTGGTCGGATATGTTGGTGCTTGACCATCTACATCAAAGGTTACACAATAATCTGCCTGATGAGACTACACTTCCTAATGGCCAAAAGTTTGATCTCCTTTGCCTCGGCCTACTTGGAGTTCCTTCCTTGGCAGATCTTTTCAATGATTTGTCATCGAAACTTCAGGAGCTCAAATTCGACCTCTCCGATTACATTTGCCTGAAATTCATGATGCTGCTCAATCATGGTAAGTTTCGGTACTAGTTTCATATTCTTCGTACTCTTCAGGACATTCAATACAACGTGAGAAGTTATTTTAATAACGCATTGTCTTATTTGAACATATAGAAGTTCGTGGATTAGTAAACAAGAAACACGTGCAAGAGGGTCACGAACAAGTTCAACAAGCTCTTTTGGATTACATTTTGACTTGTTATCCTTCTATACCGGTATGTTCCGTTGTTATTTATATTTCATAAAGGATAAAATCCTTGTAAGAAAAAAAAAGTTGTACGATTCGTCAAACTGAAGTACGTTCGATTTTGCACAAACAGGATAAATTTAACAAGCTGCTAGCAGTATTACCAGAAATCCATGTGGTAGCGAGCAGGGGAGAAGATCATCTTTATCAGAAACATTGTAGCGGTGGAGCACCGACACAAACACTTCTCATGGAGATGCTTCATGCCAAGAGAAAATGAAACGATAGATTCGTTTGGCATTTTTGCCAAAAATTAGTGTATTGCTATATCTCGAAAATCATGATAGAGCCCCTTACCGTCAGAGTGGACCTCAAGTACCTATTAAGAGCTATCGCTGGTTAGGTATTGGACCAAGTTAAGGGGCCGTGGTTCAAGGAATACCTATGCAAACAAATCAAGTATAGACGTACATACTTTACATATATAGGGTGTTTCACGAAAGCTGGCTCACCTGAATATCTTCATTATTAATGATAGAACGAATATCGTTCCTAATGTAACTTCGATTCCTTGAAGAGTTGGGTCGAATGAAAGAACTGTTATTTTTTTGTACAATCGTCTAATATTCTCTTTTGAAGATCATTGAAAGGTGTATTTTTTCTATTACATTTTATTGCTGATGAAACAAATACATTCAGATGCGTTTATAATGTGACCTTTAAATGAAAGTCAAATCGATAAAACGAGGTCGAGAAATGACAAAACTGAAAACTTGTACAGTTTCAGGTCTGATATTGGCACAAGTTGACTTTATGCGTTACATCATATCTCTTATAATTGTAGATACTGTGTCGAAAAGTTTTTCATGTAATATAATACCGATGAACTTGGAAAAGAATTAAAAAATAATGTTAAAAATAATAGTTCTTTCATCGGATTGACCCCTTCAAAGAATCTAAGTTACATCAAGAACAATTTTCGTAGTATCGTTAACAAAGAATATATTTGGGTGACTCGATTTTCGTGAGACACCCTGTATACATAGTATATGTATTATAAAGTGTATCTAAATATATGAACATAATGACATATATTTTCTATATTTGATGTTGAAGTTTTAGAGATGTATCCATGGAGAATTACTACCCCTGTTGGTGGGTACACGCGCAGGGAAACAGTAAGCAAGATGCCTTGAAAACAGTACAAAGGGTGGTTAACAAAATATTGGTCAAAGGGCAGGCAACTTTTGTCTAAATAAGTAAAGCTATTTTTCTAATACTAGAAGCGTTTATTTTTAAGCATACCACTGAAGCCTTGCTCTCACTTGAACAAAAAAAGATCCTAATAGTAACTAAAAAGAATTGGACTCTCCAGTCAATCGTGCTTCTGCAAGGGATTCAATGGGCATACTTGAATGACCGTAAAAATTTCATGTGATATACTTATATATATATCTATATACATATATACATATATGTTTGTCGCACGGCCACCTGGGCATCCTTAGAACTTCCTATGAAAAATCTGCATTTTGTCACACTTGCACACAGCAGGGCTACTATACTGTAAATACTAGTTAACACATTCCAATTATGTTGTAAAGTATAAATCATGTTAAATATGTAATTATAATATTTTGTGTATAGTTTAATGAAATAAATATATCTCTGTTGCTTACTGAGAAAAAATCATTAGCTACTTAATGTCTTCACTAATTTTAGAATTTTATTCATGTATTTTTCTTTATTATTCCTCAAATAGGTGGCGGAAAAGAATAACCACAAATTGCGATATTTTATTATTGTATATTGTATCATAATAAAGATTCTGTTTAAGAAATAAAAGAATCATTGGAGCAAGGTTTATGTGGTCCTATATTATCTAGCGATTAATACTAAGTATATAAGATTGATATTGTCTTATCACAATTGTTAAATAGAGAAATATTTACTGAATGTTAAGATAGCGATCGAACGTAGTAATTTTTCACTAATAGATTATTATTGTTTAGTCAATAGTCAGAAATTTTTCAGTGCTGTGAAGGTTGTCTTTTCGACGCCTGTGGTATCTAAGCCATCGGTAATTACACGTGCTAGATTCGAGGCTCAAGTGTGGAACAGGAACAGAAATCTTTGCTCGTACTGGTAGGCTGGTAGTACCACCCTTTGCAACTCCTACTGTTTATGTATCCTCTATCAAAGAAGTACCTGGAAAAAATGCTATTTTACTACTTTCACTTTTCCACCGACTTCGTAATAAGATTAACTAGATGTAAACAATTTGTTGATGTACGTAAAAACTCGATGCCACATTAGATTAAGAATCGAGTGCTGAATCAAATCAGAAGGAGTAGCTGCGAGTATTACTACCATGAAAATGACAAAAAAAAAGATATATTTTCGAAAGCATGCATGTACTTATCGTGTGAGTAAAGATTTGTGTCCATGGTCAAATTTTAAATCTTCGATATATATGCAAAATGTACTAACGTGTTCCCAAATTTTCAAATCGTCTGGTTCTCTTTAGCGAATGATCAGGAACAGTTTTTATGCATTATCGATTTTGTTTCCTTTTTAACCCCTTTCAAAATGAATTATTTTTATTTAACTCGCATACGAATGTCTACCTCTTCGTAACCGTATTAAGTTTTACATTTTTACACTTTTAGTAACCACATACCTCAGAATAGACACCCAGATAGCAAACTAAATGGAATGAATGGATGTTACCCTACGTAGACGCGAGTCTACGATTTCTGTAATATGCGTAATAATGGAACGTAAAACTTCCATTCAAGTATTGTACCAGTTGTAGTTCCATGTTACTATCTTAGATGTTACTACGTTTATTCCAAATTAGATTATATTTATGTCATGTATAATGTATTCGAGCCGAAAGTTATCCATTATCGATGTATCTTTGAAATCGATTGTAGTCCGACTTTGCTGTTTGGGTAAAAATATGTTAAAATTGTAGCCTTATTTATTGTATTCTCATTTCTTCGCAAGACCTTTCAATGAACGTGTCGGTCTGATAATTTTGGAACAACTCGATATAAATTGCAAATACCACTATCTTGAAGAAGAAAATTTTCTCTTCTAACTGTAGTCCTAAATCAATTATCTTTGTATGTGTCCATCCTATTTAATCGTCCGCTCGATTCTGTTATAACGTGTTTATTCATAATTGTAACTAGAAAGTACGATAATGATGGTGTTATGAACATTGTGTTAAATATGTACAGTTACCAATTATGATTGGCAGACGATTTAATTTAATATCTATGTGATCTTTTGATCCAATAAATCATTGGAATTAACTTTAAAAAGAACACTATTATGCGTTGTTAACACTGCCATTAGGAGTTGGCAATTGTAAATTATGTAGAAAAATTGATTGACTGTAAATATATCTTTATTATTAACTAATAACTGTTCCTTTTTAGGATTGACAGTGCTATTTTTTATATATTATACTGATCGAATTCCTACTAAACGAAAATATATCCCCTTATCGCACTCCTTTTCGGTATTATATTGTAAAGCAAATCATAGATAAATAACATGTTTGAAAGGAGGGTAAAGGATGGTACTATAAAAATCATAAAGCAAACAATTTTTAGTGTTCTCAAAACTCATGTTTCAAATGGATTTTTAGGTACACAAATATAATTTAACTGCGTTTATGTAGAACACAAAGTTTACCGTAATTTGTAACAATTTTAATAGTGTTTTTCAAGTATCAAATAATATGTATGTTAAAGTATTTGTTTGCTTTGTACAGATATCATAAATGGTTAAGACAATGCACAGTGATTAATAAAGACATCAGCCAATTATTGCAGTCGGTGTCATATTTTTGGTTTAAAATACATCTTAAGTCATATATACTATTTTCATACTGTGAATCAACCTATATTTTGCATGTAAAACTATACCTCGTATTTATAATTAAAGTTATCGTCGATTTAAAGCATATAATGCTTTTATCGAGTTCGAAAACAATAGTTTTAGAGCACCTCCACATTTTATAACTCAAAGTCATATTCCTTGAGGCACTTATCCTCCTTTTTTTTGTCAAACGAAGTGACCATTGTGAAGTAGTTTATTTTATACCTAGTAAAGGAAGTACAATAATACGAGAAATTGGGAATTACTGCCAGTGGTACTAGTACACAATGAGATTTAAATATCATGCTAAAGCTAAAAGCTTTCCGGTGTGGTCAAATGTTCCGGAAGTCTCTCCCTATGCTGAAGCTCTTCTTGACCTAGTCCCATACGAATCGAAACGAATCTAGAAACATTCTAGGTTGGTCACGTGTCTAACGCCCGAGTTGGCAACGCACCGTGAGCACCACCTGGGAGGAACTAGTTAAGGCAGAAAAACCGTGACAGGATTTTAATAGGAAAACTGTTAAGTACAGTTAAGATTTGAATTTGTACGAATGCGCATTAATAAATATTGTTATTGTTATTAAGGAAGATGAATATGATTCCCGCATACCACCTTCATATATGGTGTATGTAGATGGATGTTTGATAACTGTCTGATTTTTGGAAATGTTTTGTAGTTTGCTTGGAATAAGAAATATTTAATTTACGTATTTAGTGTCTATTATTTTCAAGTTACAAAATAAATAAAACTAATTAACATTTTATTTACATTGTCGGTGGATTAAAAATATTGTAAAAAGTGTGAATTTCCACAATGAAAAGGTAGTTAACTGCAATTAACTAGTATCTCAATATCCATTAAAAATTGAATATCTTATTCTTAATGTGGATCAGATTTTAAAAATAAATTGTATGATTTTTCATCCATCAGCTTCTTGACCTCTTCCACATTAGCTAATTCTATTTTAAATAGCCATCCTTCCTCGTAGCAAGAACTGTTGATTAATCCCGGTTTGTTTTCAACTGCTTCATTCTTTTCTAATACTTTCCCACTAACTGGACTTATTAATTCTGAGGCAGCTTTTACAGATTCTAATGCTCCACATTCATCTGCAGGATAATAGCATTAATCATCTAGAAGGTAAGCTCTATAATCTTCATTACTTTAGACTTTAAAGGATAAGTTACTGACCATCTTTCTTTATTTCAGATCCAACATCCGGAAGCTGTGCATATACAACATCACCAAGCGAGTCCTGTGCATATTCAGATATACCAACTGTACCTATTTTTCCATCAACTGTTATCCATTCATGTTTATCTGTATACCATCTATCTAGAAATTTAATATATTTATGCACATCACTTTTTGTTGTTACAAACTGATATAAATTCATGTACACTTTAAGTTAATTTTTAGAGCCAAGTCCTAAATAATATCAAAATAATAGTTTCCTAAATAATCTTTAAGAACAGAATAAGAAATAAATAGATGTAAATAATGCTAGTAATTGATGTTACTAAATAAGTTATGTAAAACATTTAAATAGATACAGTTTAAACAACGTACGTACGTTAGTTAAATATACTATTTACAATATATTACCTGGAGAAATTTACATACACTTTTGCAGTCATTGTTAAAATATTTCAAAATGATAATTTGATGATCAAACTTACCCGCTCTAAAACACTGAGTCGAGGTTATACAACGCGAAATAGGTAAAGTCGCTTTTGTAATAGAAACGGCGAATAGGCCATTTTTTTGGGTACCAGAAAATGTTTTTGCAGTGCATTTCACGATCTGTGTAACTAATCTCGCCATGTTATTTTCTATCTGCAATACTAAAAAAAAGAGTGAAAACCTAACCCTATTAAGCCTCGTGTCGTCTGCTCAACTGTCCTTGGCCGAGTTCTTAGTTCACGATGCGGCAACTGTTTAGTATGAAGTAAGTATGAACAAAACGGCTGGATTCGAACGAATGGCTATAAGATTTCTTTGGAGCGACATTATGTTACTTCACCCTTTTTGACGTCATCGGTCATTCTTATCTTATAAGAGAACTCAACACTTTATTAGGGTTCAATATGAATTAGAGCAACATCATTTACTATTATGGATTATTAATGACAAATTATAGTTTATTTATCATCATTTTACAATAACTCTATATAGTTTATACATATTTTAATAAATGTATGAACAATGCCGTTTGATGTTATAATGAATGCATATACAACAATTATTTGATTCAGGAATTCTTATTTAAAAATAAAAATTATTTCAAACTTAATCATAATCAGTTCTGCAATATCTGTGCACTGACTAATTAAATGTTCAGTGGTAAAAATAAGTACTTCTTAATATATGTGCGCAAAAATCGAAGTATCTCAATAGGAAAATTTAAGATTCTCGTGAGTTTGAGAAAATATATTGTTATTGAGATCGAGGATACAATCACGTGAGGTTAAAAGTTCAACACAAAAAAACACACTGCAGATAACTTGTAATTTATGTCCTCAAAGTTCTGCGATATCAGTGACCTTTGGGTTCAATGTAGATGACACACGAGTGAAGATTTAGAACTATTATAAGGAAAATGTACATCAAAATATCTTTATGTTGTATCTCTTTCATTTGGTTCACATTAATATCTAACAATAAATTCTATCACCTTGTTTTAGTAATGCGCGCCAGTGCGTTTTCATAAGGATTACAGAATATTTATATATGTATACATTTGAAAAGATTCGTAACAATGTCCTTTTTTTTACAAAATAATGTTATATTGAATTTTTACTTTAAAAATAATACTTAACAGAACTTTCATCATATCTATGTTGTGAAGATACTAAAGTATCAAGTTTTTTCACAATCCAAAAAGATGCAATATTCTTAAATTATAAACCTATAGTATACGAACGACCGTTTGGATTATGAATAGGTCCTGGAACAGGTTTACTAAGACACCATTCATACCAAACATTCTTAGAACTACATTGCCTCCAGAAGTGAACAACTATTTGGTCCTTTGCCTTCAATTGTACGGGTTCCTAAGTGTAAGACAGACATTACATTTTGCAAATTTTTGGAAAAGTAATGGTCAAAACTATTAGCTTACCTTAAGAGGAAAGAATAAGGGAAACCAGCTAAACATCCCAGGACTGCGGGTATTGGGTTCTATACTAAATGTAACATCTTTGTATAAAATTGTATCAAAATATCCCGAAAACCCATGCAATACACAATTCTGTTCTACTTCAAATGTCTTCGTTCCGTATCTCGAATTATCAATGACGTCGTCTAAAATAACAATAATAGATTAAAATATGAGCATTACGTAGTTGTGCTACATTCGTAAATGCTATTTACCTTTGTTTGGATGCGTGAACGTGAACAACGGTTGAGTTTTTGCTATATCATACTTATTTTGAAGATGTACTACATACGGACATTCAAAGTAAGCCAGAGCATGATTCGGTTTATCATTACGCTGTCTTATTTCATTGTAAAGTTTTGAAGACTGTATAGGTGCGATATACGACGTGTACGAACACGGAATACTTACACCATCGTCTGACAAAATTATATTGGATTATAAATATAATTGTTATTTGATATAATTATTTGTTATACGATAGTCATATACCTCTCAAAAATTTTTGAACTCCGTCTAAACATTCGGGAGAAAGTTCATTATCGCCGAAAGAACCAAGTAATTCTGAAACAAGAATATCGGCTTTCTCAGGAGCAACCCATTCTCTCATATCACAAGAAACTACGGTCACTTTATCATCCCACATGTCTCTCTTAAGCGCCTGTAAACTATATAATAAATTATAAGATACACTTTTGCTATGACAAAATAACTCGTAATATATTTATTATCTTACGTTAATACTGCATTAGGATTCTTTTCTACTGCATATACTTTTACGTCTTGATTTGCCATTTCTGCAGCATTTAAAGATGCAACAACAAGTGGACCTCTCCCAGCACCAACGACCATGATCACTCTATGATAAAAAAATAAATGGTTATTTTTATAACAACATTTTTCGAAGTTTTATAGTGTTATACTTACATTTTTCTATTTTTATTTTCCATTTTGGAAGCAATTTCAAGAATTGCTTGATGTATAGCAGTTTGATACTGCGTGTATTTAACAGGATCTTTCTCAAATATTTCGTAAGTTTGTGATTCAAGATTATCCATAAGTGGTTGTAAAGGACACTGCAAATAATCTTCATAGCCACGAGCAAATCTTTCGACTGGTCCATTTATTTGACATCTCTATGTAAATATACTAACATTAATTCATAAACGTTTATTAGATTTCTATGTTATAATTTTACCTTCCACAAGTACTCCAGATATTCATGGTAGTAACTGATATTTTGAGAACGATTCGCTCCTGTTAATACAAATTGTATATCCAACATAAAGAATTTTCGTACTAATAGCTGGTGTGCTTTGCTTAGAACTGGATATCTCTTCTTATTAGTAATGAATAATGTTGTTGGTAGTATCAAACATTTTACTGGTTCTCCCAACCATCTATCAATCTTGCAATAAAAATAATTAAGGTAAATCCAGTTTGTTCCATTTTACATTGACATGTTTATTTTAAGAAGTCTCTTTTCTTACCTCTTCCTGTTCAGGAAGGTCATGGCTTACAATTAGTGCAACATTTAATTTTCTATCATAGTCGCATGTTGCTCTAAAAGAATTCCACCATTCCCACGGGCTTTCTACTGAATTGCATTCTTGTTCTCTGTAAGAATAATTTTGTTTAATAGGATTTTCCATTGGTACTTGTACCCAAACCTAGAAACAAAATATAAAAGTTGCACTATATAAGCAATATAGACATTACCTTCTTGCTAGTTTATAACTTACAATAAAATAATGGAATAATTTGATTTTTAATTATGGACATACCTGAAAGCTACAGTTGTTTGATAATTTTTCAGATATAATTTTGGCCAGGTTTGTATTATCCTCTATTCCTCGCATCAATTTGAAGGTAATTCCAGCAAGACATAAATGACTTGCTAAAGCTAATTCTTGGTTCAAAGCTTTCTCACTATTTTTTCTTATGATATAATTTTTTGAATCAACATTGAGATATGGGGATAGTTTACCAACGATTAACGTACTCCAATCTATATAATAAATTGAAATTACTATGTTAGATTTGATTGATACATTTAATTACTCACCAGAACTGCATAAAACTAAGTCTGGTCTGGTAAATGGGCCAGGACGATCCTTTGCTGGTCCCGAAATAAATTCTCTTTTAAATAAAGGATGAACAAGTGGAACACAGGCAAATTCATATCTACAAATATACAAAACAAAGAATTTTAATTGTCAATAATTATAATGGATATAATCAATAGCTGCAACTTACTTTGATGAATTTGCAGTGCACAGGCAATTACTTAGATCTGGAGCAGAACAAAAGTCTAGACCACAGGAAATAGATCTTTGAGTTGTCATGATGTACAAACTTAAAAAACAGAAATCAGCACCTAAAGATGTTTCGTAATTAATATAAATATGTAAAAAGGTATAACGGTAACAAAATTAATGATAACATAGTATTGTTAATACATAATATCTATATTATATGTATATGCCGGTTAATACTGGTATGTACTTCATTCCATATATCTTCAAAATTTTTAGTTTAATTATATAATGGATTTGATAATGAGAATACCTTAATAAGAAATAGTTTTATGTCTTATTGAAAGCTACAATATTTTAAGACTTCGGCGAATCAAGAGAATTTAGATTGTAATTATAAATTAAACGTGCAATAGCGCTATCTGCATTTATGTGAGCCATTTGCACGTGCGACTGAAAGATATTATTTACACATTTAGGCTCACCCCATAGCGTTAAATCTAATAAATAATTTTTCGTACGAGTTTACATTCAAAAGACAGCGTAGTATATAAAAAAATAAAGTACTTTAACATATTCACTGGTATTTACAGATTGTACAGTCTGTAGTTTCACCAATCAGAATCATTGCTACGTTTCAATAGCGATCAATGTGAGTTCGCCTTTTTGTCCGTTCCAGTTCGTGCTTACAGTAGACGCTTCGTGGACTCCATTTCCTTGTGCGTTTCGTTTTACATCTTTTTCTTGTGCCGCGTTCGGGTTTGCTGCTTTTCCGGTATGTATTGTCCCTATTTTTCTTAATTTAGCATATTACACGCATATTAGAAATTGAGATGAGTTACTTAAATTATCATAATGAAGGAATTAAACAAAATTCGGCAATAATGCATAGTCTTTCAAATTTATTGCTCAGCCACATTGCTTGGACGGCGTCGTTTTATACAGATAGGTATTAGCTGAAAAGAGTGCAAATATACACTTATTATTTACTTAAAAGTTGTAATAGTTTACTTATGTAAGATATACTACAAGTAATTTGATATATGTGATTAAAAAAATTCAAATTTTCACGGTTGCGATAAATGATGCCTCTTTAATGTAAATTTATTAATTTTTATAAATAATTAATAATTTACAAATTTTTCAGATACAATGTCTTTTAATCGTGGTATGAAACGAGATTCCTTTGGGAATCGAAACTTTAACCGAGGTGGAGGCAGCGGGGGTGGTGGAGGTGGAGGAAGAATTGGCAACATGGGCGGTGGTGGAGGTATGGGTGGTGGTATGGGTGGCGGAATGGGAGGAGGAGGAGGCGGAGGAGGAGGAGGTACAGGCGGTGGAAGCGGCGTAGGAGGAATGAATCCTTGGGAAGGAGGAATGATGCCTGGTAGAGGAATTTTACCTACACCAAACAATAACTTGTCTTTAGCATCTCCCCAAGCACAGCTGGCAATAGCTAGTAATCTTCTTACAAATTTACTTCGCAGTCAACAAGAAGTACAACCTCAGGTAAAAAAATATCATTGAATAACTTAATAAAATGTTATGTGTATTTAACAAAAGATTCAATTCTTATAGCAGGTGCCATCACTTCTCAGCCTTGGAAATAACTTTTCTGGTCCAGGACCAAACTTTCCAAATCAACAAAACTTCTCTTCTGGGCGTTTTAACGACCGTCCTGTACGTCATCCAATGAAGAATCAACGGCCCCAACCTTATAACAAGGTATGGAATATATATGAATGTTTATTTGCTATATGTGAGCATAAAGCTTCCAAAGATGTTTTTCATCATTTCAAATGGAATTTGTAAGAGGGCAAGCTTTAGTTTACACTTCTATCTTGTTTTGCATCTGCAACATCAATCTTGACTAATCTGAAAGTTAGAAATTCCTCCTTTTATGTTCATTGTTCGATTCATGATTGAGTCTTTCAGTCAATTGGTGAGATATTACATGGTTATGGTTACTTTGTGACATCACAAAGCACAAGCAGTTCTTACTCTTGGACTAGTTTTGTCACACATGAGTTTCGTAGGAATGCTAAATACTGCTGCAATACTATTTCATTAAGAAACACGGTAAACAGACGTGTGTTGATTTCAGAATACAATTTCTCAGTTTATTAGTGGAAGTTAACTGTGGTTTTGTGCAGTACATTTCAGTAATGACGTATAACTCTACGTTTTTCTTCTGACTTGGTTCATTTACATTTCATCCAAGTCTTCTACTCATCATATCAGCTAAAATTGATGGTAGAACATTATTCAAAAATACTGAATGCAAACTGCATTTTTCACTGATTAACTTCTTCTTCTTGATGATGATGATGATGACGATTATATTTCATTGAACTTTATTGAACTTTGTTCAAAATAAAAAATAGGTCTGCTTTGTAAACATCGTATCGTATGATCAAAATGATCATTTACCTATGCAAAGCCAGACGATGCGTCGCGTATGCATCTTCAATTATCTGTTACTACTTTCCTTTCCCTTTCCACGTTAATGTGGAAATACTGACCTTCGGTGTTTTGACAAGCACCGGATACGTCCTGCTTCCGAATCGTGTAGAACATTTTTCTCCCCCAAAGCTCCTATGGTTGTTAAAACCAAATTCGATTTGAGAAGAATCACAGTTATGTCAGATACTTCTCATGACGGTTTGGTCATTTGACCTACATGACTAGATGGGCAATCGCGCCCGTGATGGCCCTGCTGGGCGACGTGGTCCATCTGCACAACAATCTCGTGCACCACAGTCTGGCAGTCAACGTATGAATGGAAACCAAACTCAGCATCGCAACGATAAATCTTCTAAACCAATTCCTGCCTCTAAACAAAATCAGACTGCCAAAAAGGAACAGCAGGATGTTAAGACCTCTGATAATGAAAAAGCAGAAGCACCTGTTGTGAAAAGGTAAGCTCCTGGTGATTGTGAATAGTTTCTTCAATCTTCAGTAAGTCTCATTCTGTCACCTATCTTTGTACGTGCAGTGTTCCTTGGTATAATTGCTATAAAATCAGCATTGTGCCCTTACTCTTATTCAGCTTTAAATAAATGTATTATTACTCCAGATTATTGGAGAGATTCAACTCACATTTCAAGTTCAAATTTGATTATACAGTCTCTTTGTAATAAATTCTCATAATCGTATCAGTTATGCCTCTCATGTTCCTCTTTCAGTACACATCATCCAATGCATTTTTTTCGTAACATTTAGTTCATGGTAATAGGCGAATTCAACTTTTGCCTGTGTCGTAAGAAGTGTGAGTTACCTTCTTTCAGCCAAATATTGTGTCCAACTTCTTTCCAAATAGCGATATCGAAAATTTTGTATATAACACATCTTTATCAAAGCAAATCTTTTTTTTAAAACGATTATGCTGATTTTAATTGAAAACTATAGCATAATAAACAATCTGTATCTGTTTCTGAAATAGTGAAGAAATAGAGGAATCCGAAGAAAAAAAACGCGAGTGGAAGAATGAAAAGAAACAAGCAGAAACTACAGAACCCGCAAAACCTGACGAAGAAGAAAAGCCTTCAGTTAAGGAAGAAGTTGAACAGAAACCAGAGAAGCCTGCAGTAGAAGAGGGAACAAAGGAAGCAAGTTCACCAACTACCGAAAAGGATCCGAAGATAACTGGCAAGAAATCGGAAGCTAGGCATGCTGAAAGTCGTTATGCTGAAGTACCAATGAGTCATATGTTTTGTCACATTTGTAACAAACATATGTGGGATGGTTATGTACGGTTCAACTTTTTCGTTATGCTATTAATTTTAAGCCGAAATCTTGATCACCACGTTTTCTACAGTCTTTCGAAAATCATCTACGAGGACGTGCTCATCAGTTGATGATGGAAAAGTTAGACGAATCGTATAAACTGAAGGTAGATCTAATGAGACACGAGTTAAGGGTCGCAGAGGAACAACGTGAACTTAGTTTGACCAATTCGAAGCGTCGCGGTAAAAAAGTAAATATATACAAATTTAATAGTCATGTATTAAATTGCATATAAAAAGACGAATATAAGCAAATTTTTGGGATCTTACTAGGTTTCCGTAGATCTTAATGTGCGTGATTATTGTACCATGTGTGACTTAAATTTCTATGGTACTTTATCAACGCATAGGAAAAGTGAAAAGCATCAGCAACTGAAGACCTTCTTGCATCCTAGATGCTTCCCATGCCTAAAAGAATTTCCCTCGCGTATAGAATATGACGAGCATTGCTTGACGCCTGCTCATATGAAGAATGCTGTGCAGTGTGAAGAGCAACGAAAGAACAAAAAGAAAGGTATTTCGGACAGTAATGTGAGCAATGTAATGAAATGTAACAATCGTTTTTTAACATCTGTTTTTACAGAAAAACTTGCGAAAGGAGAAGCAGAGGTTCGTACTGCTGAAGATGAAGAAAAAGATGTTGGTCCAGATACAAAGACTGACAAAGACGAGGAGCCAGGAGATCAAGAATATATCACTGATATTGTTGAGAATTTGAGTGAAAAGAAGTTTAAGATACCATCGTATAAATATTGTCGTCAGAACCAAGTTTCGATCGGTAATTTCTATCGTTAAATTAAACCGAAGCAATTTGTAACCTATAACATAAAAAGGTTTCTTCTATATTTTATAGGAAAATCTTTAGTGAAGGAAGTCCAAGGATTCCATTGCGAAAAGTGTAGAAGATTTATGTTTTTGGCTGAAGACATGAATGCTCATTTGCGTAGTATTACGCATTATAGAAACTTCGTGCAGGAAGTGAAAACTTTAACTTCAAATACAGGTAGCTCTGAACAAAAAACGACAGAGGAAACAGAGGTATATCATTTTACGTGTTTATAAACGTAAATCTATGTGTTGGCGTGTACGAGGTTGCGTCAGTATACATATTAGTCATCATCAAGATTTTTGCGAAATTTATTTCTTTCATAGGCCAATGAAAAGGGCACCGGCGAAAATAGCGACGAACACGAAGGAAACTGGAAGCGCCGTAAAATTGCTCATTCGGAAGAAGATGACAACGGTGAGGCCAAAGAACCGCAAGAAAGCGGCAATGATAGTGCGCAGAAAAAGACTGATGGAGATGAAAAGTATGATCCTTTAGAAGCTGATGCGGATTCTGAAGAGGAAGAAAATCGCGAAGCCGTGGACAACAATGAACAGCAAACACCGCAGAATACTTCTGATACGCAAGAGAAGAAGACACCGGTTGACAAAATGTGGGCTGACATCGATAACGACAACGACTTGGAAATAGGTAATTTAATTGATGACGGAGATGAGAAGGAACATACTGACCACGAAAAGAATGTACAAAAAATAGAAAGAGATCATAGTCCCCAGGTAAAATCACCCCGTGGCAGAGGATACGCGCGTGGACGTGGTGGTCCGCGAGCCCGAAGATCTCGACGATAAAATACTGCTCTATTTCACGAAGAAATGAAATAAGCTTGGATGTATAACATAATGTATTTCTTTGACACCCAATGAAATGTCGATAGTTTTTCCGATTCTTTCGAACCAATTATTTTTTGAATTCAAGATTTTAATTACAACGAGCATTCTGCTCTAGTTAGATATTCGCACGATGTCACATTTCTAAGTCATATTAAATGTATTAACCGAAATTCAGTTCGTCCATGACTTTATCTTTAGTTTATATTTATTATAGTGACACAATGACATCGTTTAGGTACATAAGAATACATTAAGAATGTTGAATTTCTTCCAAGCTTGTGCAAACAGTGAAAGCTTCTTTACTACTTCTAATTAATTAGCAGTATGATAATCTAATAGCACGCGTAGAACTACGAGTAACGTAATAGATTTCGAACCAAGAAAAGGAAATACCGAGTTATGCTTTTGCATATTGTATTATCATTTACTATTACTCTACAAGTGTTATATATCAAGAGAAACTACTTTTAATATTTGAATGATAACGTTAATGGTTTTAGGTGAAAGAACCATAATAGAACGATTGCAAGACTCTTTCTTGTTAGGTATATATCTGTAAGGAACACTAGTATCTTATCTAAAAAAAGGAAAAAAAAACGAATGGAAGATACGGATAAATATTTTACCCAATAAATATCTAGATATAATTGATTTCTGATAAAACTAGATATACTGAATTTCTGATTGAACTTCTAATTAAACTTGTCAATGATGTCAAGCATAGCACATCGTAATTATTTTATTTTCTGTATGCAATATTATTTTAATGTAGGACGTATTTCTTTCACATAACGAGAACACAATGTATTATGGAATATTACGATGGAAAGTGCACATAAATGCGACATTTGTTTTAAAAAAGAATGTTCATTAAAATTTCTAATTCTATGGAATTAAATGAGCAAGTTATATTTATACTTAACATTAGTACGTATGTGAAATACTTCAGTTTACAGAAATTCAAATTGCGTCCATAAGAAGTGTTATAATTATTGTACCATCGGTGTCGCATTAATAACACATATCGCGACTTTTACAATTTCTTTATATTATTTTAATATAATAAATAATCATGAATGGCAATAATTGCTTCATTTGAAAGGATCGGTGAATACTTCTTAAGTAGAATTGTGTATCTTTGAAATTATTTATGATCAAGAACTATCCATTCCACCACTGGATTTTTCTATATTGATATTGTGAAAAATATGAAATAAATGGTGTACAAAATGAAATTTGTTTCGATCTTTACCATTGAAATTTTATCATTTTTTTAACAAATTGTCAGCTTGAGGAAATATTAATTGAAATTGGTAGAAATAATATGATAAGGGAATGAAGAACAATTTTTATTAATCCAAATGTATATTGAAAAGTTTAAAGAATTTATAAAATACTTATGACAACATGACTCACAAGTGTGTTTATTAATTAGCAAAATGTTCTTTAATCCATAGACAGATGAGTTGCTAGAAATTCATCCACAGAATCTGTATCCCATTTATGTATATCAAGAACATCTTCAACTTTATTGTCATTATCTAACAATTTAATAATGGGATCTAAGCCTCTCACGTACTTTATTTGTAGATTTTTATATTTGCTTGGTCGATCACTTTTGATGAAAGCTGAAAAAAGAATATTAAGACACAATGCACAGGTTTAAAAGATTTCTATCGAATTTCTGTTAGTTATTAATACCTTGTATCTGTGGATAGGCACTGAATTTGCAAGTACAGACTTCAAGAATTGCACGTGGATACCTTTTTGAACCTGCTGCATCATAATCATCATCTTTCAAACAACATTCGTTACAGTTGTTGCTACAATAATATAGAATTATATTACAATATCATCATATAGCTCTCGATATAAGCAGATAATTATGAGTTTTTAACTAACAAAATTTCGTTTAACTGCCGTTTGTTGAATTGTTCACACGTGGAACATAATAAATTTGCTTTGTTGAATCCTAACAATTTGCAATCGTCTGCTGAAAATTCACCAGAGATGGAGCATACCTGTAAATAGTATCATCTCTTTCCATAATTCCAAACTTGCACGATTTAATTAGTATAATTATGTATATAAATATATCAGACTAGCATATTTAATAACATTTTAAAACAATTTTATTAACAATGGATCGACACTGTGTCATATACTTGAAAATATTAGAAGTGGAATTTGTCATCACTTACCGCAAAACAAAACAACAAATGTAGTAATATCAAGAACTTCATTATTTAATTTTTGTACTAAATATTGGCCAAACTATGATAATATTTTATTCGATTATCATTTAACATGTAGTATATTATTTACAAATTTCAAAACAGCAAATTCAACGTGCATCAATGTAGACCACGAACGCAATCGTGAAGTTATACGAAGCCACTGGAAGAATTACAAGCTGAAAATGGTTATTGATGCACCAATTATTTTTTTCGCAATCTGGTAGATGGCTGTTCTGTCGTAAACTTGAAGTACAAGTTACCATCAGAGCGTTTAATCTCAAACGGGAGTAATGTTATGAGACAAGTTAAGTTAGCGCCGGACTAGAAGCAATCTTAATGAATTATATCTCAAAAAATTGCTCTCAATTTGCTCATCAAGAATGTAAAATTGCTCACTCTGCGCCAATTATTAAAAAAAAGTTATTAAACAATTTCGTAACAAACACTAATTTGACGATTTCTAAGTTATCGGAGTACGAACGGGATCCTTTCTGGGCTCAAAAGATTGCGATTAATATGCTCATCACTGCCCCACCTTTTTATTCGCGTTTTATTAACGTTTTCTGAATTAAAATTTCGAAATTCGGAACTATTACTTCCGATTTGGATTGAGGACCGCTTTTACTGGGTATTAGTTCCATGTTTCAAAACTAGCGGCGCTACTGTCGTTTTCCCAGGCCTTAAAACATCGAAAATTTAATTATGTTTTTTTAACTCAAAAAACGTTAATAAAACACAAATAAAAAGGTGGGGCAGTGATAAGCAAATTAATCGCAATCTTTTGAGCCCAGAAAGGATCCCGTTCGTACTCGAATAACTTAGAAATCGTCAAATCAGTGTTTGTTATGAGATTGTGTAATAACTTTTTTTTAATAATTGGCGCAGAGTGAGCAATTTTACATTCTTGATGAGCAAATTGCGAGCATTTTTTTGAGATATAATTCATTAAGATTGCTTCTAGTCCAGCGCTAACTTAACTTCACTAATGTTATGAAGGATTCAAGAAATGTTTCATGTTAACGTTTTTAAGAGACGGTAGCGTTACCGGATTTAGTTCTTTCTATATATACAAAATGGAACTGTCATCGAACAGAGGGAAAGATGATAAACTAGTTGACTCTGCATAAATGGTGGAAAGTATGTAAATGGGATATTATTAAAATAAATAAAAGAATTGCCATTAATCATTTTGTTAATTATTATTTCATTCTTATTTCAGATTTTTATCTTTAAGGGAGATATTAAGCGTGGACTCTGCCTGTCCTACCAAAGCAGCGCAAGACAGCACAGGACGACTCAGGAGAGCTCAGGCGAGCGCAGCAACTGCCAGGACAGCCAGGGCAACATTTATTAAATAAATAATTTGTAATCTTTGAAAAATACAATTGTATTTGGTGAATATTGTATCCAATATCTTAACGTTGTGTAATATAAATGATGAATAAAGAATTAATTAAATCGAACACTGTTAAACTTTTTTAACCGCTACCTTTGTTCCATTCTAAAAATTCCTTCTCTACAAATGCATTACGAACGTATCATAATTATGAGTTCTCTAATATGGTTGAAACTCGTTTGAGATGCACAGCCAGGCAAGTTGGGAGACAACGGCATGTCAGGCATTTATACTACTTGCAAGCTTTCTCAACAACATTTCGCAACTGGATAAGTAGTACGAGTAGGTGATAAGTCAGACGGAACTAAAAGTTTGTCTGAGAAATTTCGGGTTATACTACTTGCTGGGTTTGCAAATTTTTCGGAAAAATTTCACAAGTGTGCAAGTAGTACGAGTCGACGATAAGTCAGACGGAGGTAAAAGTTGGTCTGAGAAATTTCGGGTTATACTACTTGCTGGGTTTGCAAATTTTTCGGAAAAATTTCACAAGTGTGCAAGTAGTACGAGTCGACGATAAGTCAGACGGAGCTAAAAGTCGGTCTGAGAAATTTCGGGTTATACTACTTGCTGGGTTTGCAAATTTTTCGGAAAAATTTCACAAGTGTGCAAGTAGTACGAGTCAACGATAAGTCAGACGGAGGTAAAAGTCGGTCTGAGAAATTTCGGGTTATACTACTTGCTGGGTTTGCAAATTTTTCGGAAAAATTTCACAAGTGTGCAAGTAGTACGAGTCGACGATAAGTCAGACGGAGCTAAAAGTCGGTCTGAGAAATTTCGGGTTATACTACTTGCTGGGTTTGCAAATTTTTCGGAAAAATTTCACAAGTGTGCAAGTAGTATGAGTCGACGATAAGTCAGACGGAGCTAAAAGTCGGTCTGAGAAATTTCGGGTTATACTACTTGCTGGGTTTGCAAATTTTTCGGAAAAATTTCACAAGTGTGCAAGTAGTACGAGTCGACGATAAGTCAGACGGAGGTAAAAGTCGGTCTGAGAAATTTCGGATTATACTACTTGCTGGGTTTGCAAATTTTTCGGAAAAATTTCAGAAGTGTGCAAGTAGTACGAGTCGACGATAAGTCAGACGGAGCTAAAAGTCGGTCTGAGAAATTTCGGATTATACTACTGAATTCACTTTTCGCATTTTTCGACAAAATTTCACAAGCGAGCAAGTAGTACGAGTCGACGATAAGTCAGACGGAGCTAAAAGTCGGTCTGAGAAATTTCGGGTTATACTACTTACTGGGTTTGCAAATTTTTCGGAAAAATTTCACAAGTGTGCAAGTAGTACGAGTCGACGATAAGTGAGACGGAGCTAAAAGTCGGTCTGAGAAATTTCGGGTTATACTACTGAATTCACTTTTCGCATTTTTCGATGAAATTTCACAAGCGAGCAAGTAGTACGAGTCAACGATAAGTCAGACGGAGCTAAAAGTCGGTCTGAGAAATTTCAGGTTATACTACTGAATTCACTTTTCGCATTTTTCGCCAAAATTTCACAAGCGAGCAAGTAGTACGAGTCGACGATAAGTCAGACAGCGCCAAAAGTTCTTGTGAGATGTTCTGGTTTACTCCACTTATGAGGCACCTCATTTCGGCCAAAATTGGACAATTTGATATTTGTAGGGAATTTTGGAATTATAAGAAAGGGGTAATGGTTGAAAAACTTTTAACAATGTTTACGATTTAACAAATTCTTTATTTACCAATTGCAGCATTACATAACATCAACATATGTAATACAACATTCATCAAATACAATTGTGTGTTTCTACGACTACCAATTATTTATTTAATAAATGCTGCCGTTGTTATCCTCTGCATGTCTGGCTGTCCCTTGCATGTCCTGGATGTCCTGTGACTCTTCACGTAGTCGTTTAGGTTGTCGTAAGAGGCTGGGTTTGAGATTTCCAAAAACAAAATTCTGAGAATAGTCGGTCGAAATCGAGAGGCTCCGCCGCTTCCTGGCCATCTTTCAATTGTCGGACTATACTTGTTACCATGACAATTTTTTCCTACTGGGGATAACAAGTTCACAACGAGAATATATATACGTGCATTTAAAGACAATTTCTCGCGTCTCGTTTTACACACTGGAATATAACTGTAGAACTTCTCGATGCACTAATATGGAATCGATTTTCGAGAAATCGTACTCATAAATAATTTTTATCATTCAAAGAAATTGAGCAACAGTTATCTTTTTCGGATAAGTCGAACCTAATATAGATAAATGCTTACAGTGATTTTTATAAGATTATTTAGATAATAGTGCAACATCGAGCAGCTCTGGTAATGCTGAAGATCTCGATAAAATCAGGAATTTGGATGTCCACGATACTATTGTGTGTTTTTAACGTTATTGACACTAAACAATACGATACTATTTATCAATGTAATCGATATAGGAATCAGATCAAAAATTTCTATCCATTTTCGTTAAATTTATCGTGTACCTACCGCAAAATATTCGAACAATTTATTATTCTCAGTATATTGATAATACCAAAGAGCAGTGAAGATACGTGTGGTTTATTTACGATGAATAGGTTATCCGAAAGAAACTCTGACTTAGAAAGTACGGTTAACAATTTTCTTCAGTTTGAAAGGCTTGGAAATTGTATAAATTATGTTTGCATAGATTTCTTAAAAACATTATTTTTCAACACTCCCGAAAATACAGTAGGTTCTAACATAACTGCAATTGAAATTTACCATTCTAAGAAAAATTTACATTCTACGATTAATGATGTATCATTGCACGTCGGAAAGGATCAGAAAATCAAAAAGGATATTTTTGTTGACTACAAATGGAAGAAGAGATCTTTATGTGCAGTTTCCGATAACGTAGAAAGCACACATAAAAATTTTCTGCAATATCCAACATTTGTCAGTGATGAAAAGAACACATTGTTAAAGAGAAAGAGATTACTGGATTATGAAGAACCTGTTCTTTTAAATGAAATCGAAGATTCAGATTCCGTTAAAACACATAAGCGAGTAAAGAGAAGAAAACTCAAATCCGATATGCAATCATTCGCTCATAACGAAAATGATATTAAGAATTTGATTAAAAAAGTAGATAAATTGTATCTCAATAAAGACAATCCGATAATGCCAGATTCACAAGAAATCACAAAACTTTCTGATATGAATCCACTAATTTCAAACAGCGAAACTTTAAATACACTCATCAGACGGAGAAAACGAAACCTACAACCCCATAGTAACCACCGGAAAAAACGTCTGAAGAAATTAAAACACGTTGATAAGAGACAGGCAACTAAGGAAAATAATTTTCGTCATAAAAAAGATATTCCGAATCCAACGAAATCTAAGAAGTCCATTGAAAAAGATTCCACCGTAATCAAAGTCGAAAATGATCCTTTTGTGAATGTTTTACCTTCGAATGCAGAGGAGAAACAAATAGCGGAATACAAAATTCACAGTCAAAGTTCAAAAGGTCTTGAGGCTATGGAACGTACTGATAAAAATAAAGTTAAAAATCTCGAAACACTACAAGTTTTAGCAGAGCAAAATGAAATCCCTATTTCCGTGTCAAATCGACAGTCCCGGTTGCAAAAGCGTCGTACAAAGAGAGATAAAGAAATGGAAACAAAGCAGAGTTTCCACGATGATGTAGACGAATTAAAGTATTACGAGAGCATACGGGAACCTGAGCCAGCAATTGACCAATGCTTAGACACAGATGAAAGTTTTAGCTCAAAAAACAATCAACTAGATGGTAGTCGAGCAGGGCGATCAATCGAGGAAGTTAAAGAATTGGCGAAAAAGCTCGTCACGAAGGTGGGTACGTTAAATACTTACTTTTGGGAAGCTTTATCTCTTAGTCACATAAAAAATATCTATTCAACTTCGCTTCAGGTGAATGAACTTGAGAAATACATTAACACCAACGATAATGATAGACACGAGAGACGGAAGAAAAAAGTTGAAGTTCCTGCAATAGACGATTTATGCTCCAACTTCAGCACAGCTTTAAGTGCTTTCGAAGAAACAACTATTGTACAAGGATGCGTGCCATTAACGACACATAAATTTACAACGCCTACGACAGTTGTTGTGAGAAGTACGCAAACCGGTCGAAGAAACAACAAACGTAAACAGAGAGCAGACGAAAAACGATTGGTCGGTAAGCCACGATCAAAGCACAACAGTTTTAACAAAGTGACTTCCAATAAATCTGAAAGAGATACGAATAAACACCGCCACAAGTGGGGCAGATGGACTGATTGGAGCAGCTGCAGTGTCACCTGCGGTAAGGGTCGACAAATCAGATGGAGGTACTGCTTACACGACTGCAGTGTCGCGGAAACTGAAATGGAAGAGAAGGCCTGTCAATTGCCAGCTTGCCGTCCGGGAAAGTTTCTCGGAATATTTTAATAACAAAACTATCAATCACTATTTAGTACGGTGGTTTATCATAATCTTAAGTGAAACATTCAAACTTCTATTGGGAAACATGCTCTTCTGCTTTCTGATTCTGTAAGTTCTTATACTGAGCTTTATATTAAAGATTTTATACAAAATACCAAAGAGACTGTCGAAACATTTTTAACGTTCAATTGTGAACAATCGAGGGTTTTTGAGATAGGAAAGAACGGTAGGAAATGGTTGGGTAACGAGTACTTAGCTCGTGTTGGAAGAATTTCGTGCAGCGCGAATGCGCCGTTTGACACTTTTTGAAAAGATTTTACCACTGCGAAGATAGTCACCGTGTAATTGTGTAACAAATGGTTTCATGTATTTTTTTTTTCGTTTCAATATCAAATACACAATATATTATACAGAATATTTTAAACAAAACTCCTTTTTTCCATCGCATGTATTCACAAGTAACGAGTCATCGCAACTTACGGGAAGTTTTATTGTAATTAATTTATCGTTCTCTTACAAAAAATCGATCAGACGCAATAGAACACGATCAATTAGTTACGATCTGCCTATTAATAGAAATTACAAAATATCAGCAGATCGTCGGTTTTCTTAATAAATACGTTGTTACATTTCAATCATGTGTTTGAAAATCCAATTATTCGTGTTGCGACTCTGCATTTGTTTCGGTCAATGCCCTCCACAACTGATCACCTCTCCTTACCTCTATCCTGAAAACGTTGATACCGAGTCTAATTCCCCATCGTCCCCACCACCGATCACACTCCCATCCCTCCGCCGAGGCAGAGTGCCGAGAAGAAAACAGGTGAAGGGAGAAACAAACACGACACGAAACATTATAACGAAACCGAATAAAGCAGAAAGCATTTTTAACTTCGCTCGGAAGAATTTAATTATATTCCGTGCAATCGTGCGAAGACCGTGATTTCTAATACACCCGAGATCACGGTAACGCCGATCCACACTCAGGAGGAAAGGCTGAACGCCGCAAATGAGCGTTCAAGCGACTCCGGCGAGGGAAACCAATCAATCCGCCCTCGCCTACGATACAACAATTCGTATTACAAATGTACAATCATCAAATTCGGCAGAGTATTTCAATTTATTTTATTTCCGCGGATGATTTTCGCATTAAAATCTCGTATCACACAGTAACCACGTAAAATGTCCAACAGCACTGTTTTTTTTCCTTTGTGTCGTTTCTTATCAACTAGTCCCAATTTTTCTACAAATTTTAAGCCAGACAACGAGGGATCCGAAATTCTCGCCCGTAAATTCGCTTCGTTGATTCAACTTTGACGTCTCGGCGAAATTCCATGCTTAACGTTACGTTTTTATATATCTACACGAAAATGGTATGTGCCGGTGCACATTCGTAACATCTTACAATGGTGATTAATTCCAATATCATGCAAACTCTTAATTATGATACACGTCCACGATTCGTAGCACGAACTCGACCTGTTATGCTCTCGGCGAGGGCAGTTTTATGAGGATTAAGTAAAAATTGAAGTTCGTACTTAAGAAATAATAAATGGTCATCGTAGGCGTATGGGAGAACGTGCTATGAACGTTTGCCAAAGTAGAAGAGATCTCGTCGATGCGATATCTCCAATTAGTAACATCCGGCTTGTCCAAGGGACCACTTACATATACAAATTTATCACAATGGTAAACGCATACATACCCGCGAGTACTCACACGCATACATACTTCTTTTAGCACTCACACACACACACCCTTATATAATCGCGTAATGTCTTTTGACCATTGATACTTGTAATCTGTCTTAGTCTAAAGGGCGCAGAAAATATCGATCCCTTGGTCGTCGACAGTGTGAACCGTACTGTCTACCTTTCATCTGAACTAAATAGTACATTTCGAACTTGAGCTTATTTTTACATTGTCGGTAAATACGTAAGTCTATACACGATATCATTTCAAAAACGACGTATAAATTCTTCTCCGTCTTCTCAGGTCTAAGCATCACATTCTTCTTAGCTTCCGACTAATTCGATTTTATACATGCAGTGATAGCCTTACTTACGCCCCATAATTGAACTTCGAATCTTTGTATGTTTCTTGGAAAATACCTGTTTTGCGGCTGTTTATTACAGAACATTTCTAAAAAAAAAAAACACCTATCCTAATGTACATCCCATTATTAGGATCTTCATTTATTTTTAGAAACGGAGCAGTTTATAAATATTTTTTCCAACCTAGTAGTTTTGTGGCGGACAGCGACTTACGTACATTGCAATTTTACGCAGAAAAATCAAAATGCTCGGACGCATAAAAAATTGGACGTGTTTCAATAGTCTAGTGATGAGCAAAAGGAAGAATATCACAATGGAACAACAACGACAAATGCATGAGCTTCGCAAGAATGGAATGTCCTATGGAAAGATTGCTATAGACCTTAACATATCTACCATGAATTGTCAGAGTGATAAAATATATATTAGACAACATGGTCCAGAAATGTTATAGACTGACGTGGACAAACATATAAAAAACAAGAAACCAAGAAATATTGAAAACTTATATAAAATAATAAACTAACCATGGCAGTGAACAGCAATTAGTGGATGTGCTCAATTTACTCCATGCAGCATTTCTTCGAAGTGTGGGTTTATGTTCGAAATATTAAAATATTTTAAATGTAAGAAATAACAAAATGCAAAAACATCAATACCTTGCTACGCACATAAGTTGGTGTCCTTTGAAATTTAACAGCGATGTGGAAAAGTGCAAATATCTTATTAATTACAGCATGTTAATCAGTAATGATCTGCTATTTAGTTATGTACATTATGTAACCATGAAAAATTATTCAATTTTTATGTGAATGTGTAATATTTCAATATAACATAAATGTGATAAGTGTACGTAAGTATATGACCGCCACTGTATATCGCAAATCCACGTGGAAGAGCAGTTGTATTTGTCTTCTGATCAGTATAAAAATTGTCTTACATTACGACAGGAAAACTCCGAGATCCATTCGCGGAGATCGAATTTATTAAAATAATATATTCCTTGATTGTTCGGTCTTATTTTGCGACAATATATCTAATACAGGATGTTCATCGCCACCGGCTAATACTCGAACATCTCGATCGGGATCCAAGCGCATTTGTCTCAATCTTCTTTCAACTTTTTCTGCTTGCTCGGCTCCCAGCCAATCTGCTGTAAATATAAATACACACGTTGGTCCATCGATATATCTTTCCTATTATGACAAATGTGAAAACTAGAAATGAAATCAATTTCCGATACTTACGTCCCTTCGTAACGACGATTCTCGACAAAGTTCTGGCCACAGCCAATCTTACATTCGGTACTTTATCCCAAGATAATTTCAGTAGACTCGGCAACATTTCCTGAGAGAATTTGTCGCCGCTAATGGCAGCGCTGGATATCAATTGAGCGCAGACAAATACATAAGTTTGCCGACGAATCCATTTTTTAGCGTACATCCCAAGCGTATATCTTAATTCGTGAAAGAGCGCCGTTACTAGACGTTCGTTGTCGGAGAAATGTGCTACGATCTTCGTCACCTGAACAAGTAAAAAAAAGTTAGTCGAGTTCAATGAACGCAAAGAAAAGAAATACCAAAGAATAATGTAATATTGTATCGTACCAAGGAAAGTGCTACATGTCTAACTGCGGCTATTTTGTCAACCAAAAGTTGAAGTGACAATGGCAGTATATAGCGTTCCACGTTTGTTGGACTAAAAAGATCAACAGCTTCGAGCAATTGCGTGGCCAATTCTTCTCGAAACCTCCAATTCCATTCGTTGTCGGTAGCAATAAAGTCTTTTAGCATAGGTAAATACTGGCAACGATCTTTTGGATTAAGTATTTTAAGAAAAGTCGCGAGATGTTTGAGAACACCTATTCTAACTTCGTCTAAATCTTTGATGAAACCATCATAAATTGGTAAGAGATCAGTGGCGGTAAGTTCTTCGCCCAAGATTATGGCAATTTCGTGTATACTGGACGCCAATGTATGCCTGACTTTCCATTGATTCGCACTAGCCAACGACTGATAGGCTTGCTTCAAGTACGACCAATTATCTCTACCAAGTGTAAGAACTACAGCGGGAAAACTGAAGGCGCAATGATGAAGAATATCGGTTCCTATGTCCGAACATTGTTCAGGTTTGACCATCGACAGGAAGGAATCGATTAGATGTTGGGGGAACATATCTTCCTCGTTGAAATTGATCACCTCAGGTTCCTCGGAGAACAAGGAGCTAAATTCGACCTCTTCGTTCAGAGATCCATTTATGGACGCTACTTTGGTCGTTGCAGTGCTGTTCATGGACATTTGTACGACGTTCTCCGCTGTGGACTTTTTAGCAGCTTCGACGAGTTCATCGTCCAATGGTAAATCTGGCGGTATATAATAATACAAAAATGGATTATACTTCTCCGTGTCCTCCGCGTTTTCTAGTTTTCCGTTATCAAAGTGTTTCTTTTGCATCTAAAAATAAAAGAAGCACACCGTTAAGACGATTCCATACGAGAATTGATGGAAATAGAATAACGACGAATTCATTAATCATGTTCTTCTCTACCTTAAATTTGTATGCTCTTATGTTAGAAATATCCTCCTGGCACTCTAAATCGTCAC
Source organism: Cerceris rybyensis (assembly GCA_910591515.1). Classification (NCBI taxonomy): domain Eukaryota; kingdom Metazoa; phylum Arthropoda; class Insecta; order Hymenoptera; family Crabronidae; genus Cerceris; species Cerceris rybyensis. The sequence continues at coordinate 18,861,954 of OU342790.1, forward strand.
TCTCGATAAACTGTCTTATCGTAGACGAATTGTAGTTCTCCTTGGAATTACAATCTTCCGTATCGAGCATGTGACTTCTTATGGCGCACTTCATGGGAAATATACCGTCGTATGAATATCGTATACTACAAATAAACCGTTATTATTGAAAATACCAAAAAATATCATACAATGCACTATGAATAAAAGATAATATGTACGAGTAAAAAGCACTCTTACGATACCTTATATGAGCATCATGTTGTCTAGTGAACACTAACTCTCCCTGCTGATTGTACGATACTTCGATGAATTGTTTCGCGAATGTTGATATAAATGGTCCTAAAATTTGAAAGGCAGACGTCCGGACAGTTTTCGACTCGTCGATCAAATACGTTGCTAAGATTTCAGCTAACAATAATCGCCGATGTTGACGAGTCAAGCAGCAAGAAACCGGCATCATAACATCGACGCAAGCTTTCCGCACCCCCCATACAGTATCGCAGCACAAATTAACGAATGTCGGAAACTACAAGAAACGACAAATAATTATTAGATATATTTTAAGCTTCCCGCGAAGTCGTCTAATATATATTTTTTTTATCAAGCATGAGTTTGTTATGTCTTCGAGTAATATAGCAAACTTACCAGCCTTCGAAAGAGAGTTCTTCTGCTGACAGCCAGGCAGAGTTCACCGAAGTATGAGACGCATATCTTTCTTACGTATGATTCTGTGTTCTCGCAAAGGGCGATGTATGTGTCCAGAAAAACCGCCTCTGTCAGCTCTTTGCCAATGAGCGGTGCCACCTTGCTCATGAGCTGCGGATCGACACAACATAATGATATACATCTCACGAATATTTCACAAGATCGTTCAATAAAGAAACGAAGGAATGTAACATGAAGTACGTGGTCGCGTATTCACGTTGATTCTTCAACCTGGTTTTTAATTTATACGCTCGATGTAAGGATTCGCACGTATGTATTCGATAACTACAAATTCGATAGAAGAAATATTCTTGCCAATGATTGAGAATTCCTTTTGAAAGATTTAGCGTAGATGGAGATATAAATCGTACCGTTCCGCTCATCAAAGCTGGCTGTGATATGAGTCGAAGGCACCACATCACAACCACTCTGATGGGAGGAACAGCCGAGTCCGTGGAGACCTGGAAAAAGTTACTGTAGTCAAATTATTACTACTTCAAATATCGATGGATTTTGTAATATCGAAATTAAGAAATTAACGACCTTCTCGTTGAAAGATTTAAAAAAAATAAGGATCATCGAGATAATAACCAATCAAGAGTAACGCACGCTGGTGAACTCGTTGCATCGCAAAGACATAAGTTCAATGCTACCCACATATACAAGATGTATCACCCAGCTATTTATTGCTTCTCATTTTCTATTAGGACTAAAATTTGTAACGTGGCGAAGTTACATGATAGACGTTGAACGTACCTCTATGAACTACAATGATGTAATTCTATAATATTAACACTTATCACTCCAACCGGCAGTAATACTGCCAAACTTTAGCTAGCGTTCTATTCCAACCGGCAGTGTCACTACCAAAATTTTGCAATGTTATGATTATTGCATTTAGTTCACTGAAAGCCAGCGTTATAGGACAAATCATACCTGTGGAAATATCTGCCGTCATTTTCAAATAAAATATATTTTTTACTTTTACTTTACTTCACTTTGAAAAATTCTTGGAGTGATAAGGGTTAAAATGAACTTTGACAAAGTAGACATTTAAAGAATCACATCTTGAAACCGTGCGTTTTCGTGGCTCGATAAAAATCGAATTTATTCGTGTTAATTTCGAAGCTTCGGTGAACGATAGAGAGCCGCAACGCTCATCAAAGCTGGCTGTGATATGAACACTCGCGTCAGCATATCACTGCCACTTTGTGAGCGATGCGTGCCTCCAATGCGTCTCCGTTTTTCCAACGGTCACAACTTCATCTCGCCAACTTTCACTCCTGTTGGCTCTTCCCCTTCAAAGGTAACGGCCGATGTAAAAAACGGCGATCCAAATCGTCAAAAATGGCTGTGATATGAAATCAAGAGGAGCAACACGCCACAACCAATTTGACGATTGGATCGCGTTCCCCCTGGCTCGTTTTCACGTCTTGTTGACGTCTCCTTTTGACGTTGCAACTTTACCGTTTCGTGCTTGCTAACAATCATTTGGAAAGTAAGGACGACGGTTACCACGCGGATGGTAAAAGTATCGTATCGTCGGTAAGAATCATCGAAGGACTTCTCCAAGAGGAAAGAGGACAATAGCGATATCGTGAAGATACCGTTCTCTATCTTTCTCTTTTAGACGACCTTCCTTTATGGGTCTTCGCGGGCGACGTGGGTGATTATTAATTAAGCGGACACTAAGTGCACTCAATGGCGCACGAACACTCCCCGACGATCGATTCTGCGGGCCAAGCTCATCAAAATGGCTGTGATATGACTCGAAACATTCCACAACCAATTTGATGTATCGGACCGCAAAAGGTACTTTTCATTTCACTGCCTGCTCGTTCGATACCCATCCTCCTTCCCTCTTTCGTCTCCACTCACCCTCATCTTTGCTCGTCAGACGCATTTCCGTGCTTGCTCTTCTGTCGCCGTTTCCTCCTCTGATCCCGTAATATCGGGTGGATCGTAGGGAGCTATTTTACGTGCTTCTATAATTATTTCTGCGCTTCTATCACTTCCCCTTTCCATCCCTATCTTCCTCTATCTTTCGTCCATCTTATACCTTCTCTCTTTCTCTTACTCTTTCTCTTTCGACCAAATTCCGTGCCGAGGACGGACACAATTTTGCTCATCAAAGCTGGCTGTGATAGTCGATCTCTATGACAAACCAACTTTGATGGTAAAAGCATGTCCCAGCCGAGAAACTCTCTCGTTCTTCGTTAGTATCGTGTATTAGCGCTTTCCTCTTTTGTATCCAGCTAATCCCTCCTAAAGCGCAGAAGGAGAACCCGTTTTCAATTTTTTTCCTTTCCTCTCACAATCTCGAATCTCAGCGTAGGAGTCTCCTCGTTTTTTGTTCATTCTTCATTTCCTACTCTTCGGATCGTCGTATCCTTGTTTCCTTCCTGTGCCCATGGCATAACCCTTGTGATTCTTTTGCTTTCTGAACATCAAACTCTCTCATCGAGCTTCGATGTCGACGTACGTAGTTGCGGTAACGAACGCCGGATGAAAGACAAGATAGTGAGACGCGATAACGTGAGAACATCTCACTACCCATGTCTTTCAAACGGAATCCGTCGATGTTACGGAAGGTCGAACGATAAATTACGACCTCGATACGTGCGCTTAATAAGACAACGTTGTTGCGCACACGAGCGATCGCCGATAATAAAATGACGATAGACTTCGCGGGTTTGATGGAAATTCATTACCATAAAAGTGCTCTTTTTGTAACTCGATGCTTTTTCTGTTGTGACAATAACAAAATAAAGTGGCAACGAAGGGAAAGAAGATATACAAGACAAACATCATCTTTGGGATACAATGTTAAGCGATAATTATATACTAATTATAAAATAAAGTAATATAAAAATTCACTCCGAGTAGGCTCTCTCTAACTTATCTACGCATGCAAAACTAAAGCATCGAATAACAAAATAAATAAAATAGGAGCGATCTACAGTACACTTTGTTATACCTAATAATAATTATGTAAAAGAATACAGCTAAATCGCACGAAGTGTATATCGTAAACTTAACAACGCACGTAATAGTTGAAGATCGCGATATTAATGTGCGTTTCTTCTGTGATCGGTTGCAGTGAAAGAATAAAACTTTCGTACGAAATATCATTGATAGTGAAGCGAGATGGAAACTTACGGAAATGCCGGAGTTAAGGAAATCGGCATGCATACACGACAGCATTTTTACTATTGGACAGACTTTGACCTCGATCGTGTTGTTGTCCAAGAGTCCCCTTTTTATTAGTGTTAGTATCGCTGCCTGGGCCATCTGTCGTACCTGAGAGACGGAAGAAGAATTCGTCGATAGCTCTATAATTCTTATCGCGTTTACGGTACTTTTTTTTTTACTCTCCATGCTACAAAACGATCTCCGTGTTCGGCGAGACGTCGAGCCTCCAGATCGCCAGCGCGATAAAGAAGTTATTAAATAGCCGCGAATCGAGCCCGCATTGCGTCTCATAAATATTTACCTGATTATCCGTATCCCGAAGAAATTTTATGATAATCCCCAGCAGATGATCGTGGAGAACGTCGCCGAAAAGGTGCGGTGCTTCTTGGCAAATGATCGCTACCTGGGGAAGTTGTTCCACCAAGTCTGACCGGACTTGGGTGTCTGAAATGAAAAGATCGACCGTACTTCTTAATAATATTATTCTCGGCGAATCTTAAACGCTTAAGGCAGGTTAATATTTCTTGCGGAACGGAATGAATATAAGGAAGTTTCTTTTTTTTTTTTTTTTTTCGTTGAATTCGTCAAGTTTGAGAATCGTGAAAGTAACGAGATGGGGGTTCTTCGTTAATCAAAGAACGTGGTATTTTTTTTCTTTTCTTTTCGCATTTTTTTTACACTTTAACTCTTTTAATTATTTTGTCTGGAACCTATAGTCTTAGATAGGCTCCAAATCATTGAAACGTGGTATTTTATTTATATCATGTTTGTTGTTTTGTAGCAGGTATGTTCTTGTGTGCAAATATTCTTTGTATGAGAAATTTGCAGTATTCTAGGAAAATCGAATCGTTTCTTTGGGACTGACGACTCCGAAATCAAAGGACCAACCGTGCATCTGATGTATGGAAAACACGGGTGTAAGGTAGGGTGCCATTCTTTGCCGTTTTCTCAACCTTGGGGCGTTTTATTCTTGACCGGTGGGTCGCCCTTTTTCCAGGAAATACCTGAATGAAAAAGGGCGTCGCAAACTGGCGCTCCTGACGATTAGAAGAACTCGCACCTTTCAACTTCCTTTTTCCAACCTCGAGCTCCATAAAGAACGAAAATTTCCTATTGGTCGTTAGTGGAATAGCCTCGAACCGACCACTTAACTGGACAGGTGCAACGTTGTTGTAATCAATGCGGCAAAACGATGCCGACTCGCTCGTTTCTACCTTTGCCGTTTGTAATTTTGAATATTCAATTTTTCGGTGTATCATTGACGACTTTACATCAAGGAAGACTATATTTATTGCCTGAGAACGTAGCGATCGTTCCTAAGTAATAATTTATGAAGATGAGAACGTACCGTCGAGAAGTTTCGCGAGAGACATCTTTGTCCGCCTTGGAATTTCCGGAAAACCGCTCCAACATCGCAGACACCATTTTTACTCCACCAAGCAAAAATTCCCAACTTTCTCAAAAATTCTTACCTTCCCGAGAATCAGTTAATATCAACCGAGCACAAAATATTTAATAAAACTATACCATGAAAATGATCACAAACTTTCATTCACACGTTCCAAACTGAATCTCCGTTTTCCCGCTTCACTTTAACTTCGTAAACTTAGACGTAAAGGTACCGCACAATGAAATAACTTGTTGGAAAATGAAAACAAAACGGACCACTCGTTAATTAAAGCAAAAAGTAGAGGACGTATTTTGCGATAGTCGCGCAATAGCGGAACGCGAGAATTCTTACAGAGGGAACTCCTCGAGGATTAAAGAGTCGAGGAGGCCCGAGGAAAATGGTACGTTACCATCGGGAGAGCGTGGGTGCGACTGAGGACAGGAGATTTGTCGGTCGCGGGAAGTGCACCTTCCCGGTTTGCCTGAATTTTCCAGAATGGAGTGGGGAGTTAGGGTCGCACCCCACTCTATTCGGGCCCTATGAGTTCCAAAGAGAACCACCATGGAAAGGGCACGAGAAAGGTCGGTGGGGTGGGGGAAATTGGCGGCAAAACGGGACTCGTTCGTTTTCGACCGTTTTCGCGCGCGTTTCGTGAGGCCCACGATCTCGGCACGTGCTCCGGGAGAAGGCTTTTTGCCTTTCTTGTCCTTCGTTTCCCGTGTTTCCGCGAGGGACTTAGACTCAGGCTTGGCTTTTCTTCTTCTTTCCCTGCCCTCGGTAACCCTCGTGTCTCTTTTTCTTTCTTCGCAAAGGAGAGGACGTCGGTTTTCTTCTTTCTTCGCCCGACGTTCTTCCGTTCACTCGCACAGCCTCCGTCCATTAATCACACGCCGGGTCTTATCTCCTTCTCCGCCTACTTCATCCTTGCGCCTTCTGTCCGGCGAAGATCCCGCCAAAAATATCCCGCTGCGCTCCGTCAGGATTCCCAATGCCGGTGATCCTCTTCGTCCTCCGCTGCGAATGGACTGTCGGTGCGTTTAAGTCTCGGCGAGCACTTCTTTCCTTTATTCTTACTTTGCATTTACCCTATCTTCTTTTTCCCTTACCGATAACGAATTCAAAATTCACTATGAAAAATTCTATTTTCACGTATGTGGGAAGTTCAAAGAGAATTGACAGTACTTATTTCGCGGTTGCCTATATTCGTTTAGATGGAGCGGTGACTCGAATGATCGAAGACTTATATTTCGCATAAAGCTATTCTACCTCGTTAAAATCATAAATCTTGAGCAGTTCATTCGTTGTTAATTCACCTAATGTTTATAATATCAACTATATTTCATACAGCGTTCATATCGTTTGAGATGGTTCCGTCAAACAGCTACGTATTTCATTCATAGTGTCAAAGGAGCAACTTGCCCGTCTCGGTCGAGCTATTGGGCCCATTCCAGGTTTCTTAAATCCTCGCAGATGGTAAGAAAAGTCAAGGGATACCGGTGAAAAACGCCTTACAAAGTGAGACAACTGGCGTCATAGCAATCGTTAGGAAAAGGTGCGTTACACGCTCGCCCTTCCTCCCTTCGAAGCGTGTCCAAAAATACGTGAATGCCTCGAGAAAGCGCGCCTGTCGCGTGCCCAAATCTCAGAATCTCCTGAATCTCCCTCGACGACCCTCTTTTTCCTTCTTCTCCTTCTTATATCCCTCTTCCTCTCCCTATCCCTTCGTTTATATCGCCCTACGGAAAAACACCGATGGCGGCACGTGTTACGGGCAAGATGTTCCTTGGATCGTTCGTAAAAATAGTCTGGGGGCGCACGGGATGACACTTTGGGATCGTGCATCGCGATACACCGTTCCTTAAAGCTCCTTGCCCTTAGAAAGGGACGATTTGAGAATGCTGCGGGACGCCCTTCCGCGAGAGACTTCCCTAAATACGGGGGAGAGTTCAAGTTTGTGTTACGACGATCGAGCGTGTCAGAGGAACTGGCATCGTGAAGAACCATTGTAAGAATTTATCGTAAGAACGATGGAAAATATGGAAAATGTGAAGGAAACTGTAAGAATGACAGGGAATAACGGCGATAGAGAGAGGAACGAGAAATGTCGACAATGAAGAAGAAAGCAATAACGATGGAGAATCCTGAAAACTAGGAAACAAAATGCGAATGATGGAAAGTATCGAAAATGAGACAGAGAGGGTAAATGGAAGGAAAAATCGGTGAAACGAATTGCGAATAGGAGAAGAAGGAAAAATAATGATAAATATCGAGATGGAAAGAGTGGAACGTTGGTAAAATCTTGTTTCTTTTTAGCTCACGTGTATTCTAGGAGACTACCTTTAATCTCCGGAAGAAAATGGTGACTCGCGAACGATTCGTGGTAGGTATGTACGTGTTATTTGCAATTCTTATGATTCCTTTTGTAGTACCGGATTCTTGTATTAAGAATACGAAATAAAACAAACGGCGTTTCACGTGGCGAACGTCTTGTGACTGCTTTTAAAGAATTTTCGAAGGCTTCGGAAAAGAAAGGGGCCATTAGTGGGATGAAGAACGCAGTGGCGCGTCATTTTCCACGTTTCCTCGAAGCGGCTCAGGTAAAAAGAAAACGTTTTTCGCGGAAGGATCACCGTGGGCAGAGTGCCGCTGCTTTTTCAAAAGTTCGGCGACTGTGAGCGACGTTTCAGTGTAGATACTCATCGACGGAAACTTTGTGGATGACCTCTGGAACACCACGTTTCCTCGCTTACTTTAAAGAGAGAAACCGCAGAAAATGTATTTCCTACTTTACCTTCGTTCCTCTTCGTTCACCATGTGCATCCTACATATTTCTTTTTAAAATTGTAAAACATTTTACAATTCTTCTTCAATATCCAAAGAAAACATTTCTATTTCATTCTTAACGAAATCATTTTTATAAGAGTCGAAACATTGATGCAATTTTCACTACTGAGAATGATCTTTCCTTCGGAGAATTTTTTATGCCCGCATCTTGACCATAGGATTAACCATAATTCATCGACAGTATTTGGACCATCTGTTAAGTACTTAAAATAAGAGCTAAGTGTCTCGAAAGAAATTGAATGAACGGGGAACAAAATTGTTGAATATTAATTGCCTACATTTTCTAACACAAACCAGATTAATTGCTCAATAGAATCAAAAGAATTGTGGTCGCACAAATTCAGACGATTCCTCGGAAAAATTGAGAATCGTGACCGCCCTTCGTAGATTTAACGTTAAAGAAAATACCCTTCTTGTGCCCAAAAAAACATTCGGATAAAAGTGAGACGTGCGTGGAAGTTAGTCGTTCAAAGTGTCTTCGTATAAATACTTCGTAACGTATATGGAAACCACGAGAGATTTCCGGCAAGGCACGCGCTATACCGGAAGTGGGGACAATCTTGTCGTCACCTCCTAGAGTAGCAGCCTCGTCTGCATCCCCAACTGCCTTCATCTTTTGCTCCCCATAATACGAAACGTTCTGTCTTCTCTCAAGAAGGCGCACCCGCCTGCCGTGCTATTTTTAAGTTTCTCTCGTCTATGTCGGCTGTTTTCGTTCGAGGAAACACGTCGAACGCCCTGAAAAACAAATGGCGAAACGCCCGAAAAGGAATTTCTCCCCGAGGAAAGGAGGAACGAGAAGAGGAAGAGACCCAAAATTGTCGCGGATCGTTTCTAAATATGGCACCGTGGCCGAGTGCCACGAAAGTACGTCGATTTCGAATTGAATTTAGACCGCGAAAACTTTGGAATAAAATTCTTCAGAAAATGTATCGTGCGATGCTGAATCCCTGAATATACAAATGATACCAAGGATTCTTAATTAATAATCCGATTAATCGTAATTATATGTGTGGCCATTTATTACCAAATGGCACGTTACTTCTGAAAATGCATGATAAAAGTCGTGTTATTTCCACTTTGACGAATCATACTCGCATTTGTTTTGAACTCTGCGCGAGACTTACTGTCAGGACCGTGTAATACGTAGGATTGTAAATTGTTCAATATTGTGCAAGGGGAGGTTTTCTAATTAAGCGTTTCTAATTAAGCGATTGCTGAGTACAGGGAATAGAACTGATTAACACGTTGAATGCCTCCCGTATTTTGATCGTTTCTCCATTTCTAATGAAATGCTATTCTTTATATTAAAGTCACGAGAGCAGAAACGTTAAACATAAAAGTATTATTAAGAAATTCCTGAATAATATCATTTAAAATACACAAGAAATCTCATTGAATTTGATATCGTCGGTCACTTGTAATCCCCATGGAATTCAACGTGTTAAGAGAGTTTCTTGTAATCGATTGATATATATCATAGCGATAGATACTGTGATTTTTTTATCAGGGTGCTGGTGTCATGCTGGAGAATTAATATTGTACTAAGTGCAATGATTTTCTTACGAGAAATTACGAAATCAGTTATATATCGTGACAACGTACAAATCAGTTCTTTCGTTGCCAAGGTGAATATAATGAAATACCATAGTTCGTTATTTATAGAGCTACCAGGCGAACCATGTGCAAAGAATTGCGACCAGTTTTTCCATAAAGATGGTATAAGTCAAAAATGTTAGTTGTTCTCTCAATAACGGCATAATTCATGGTAATACATACTCTTCAGTGCTCTGTAATAGTGTTCTTTTGTTCCAAGTTTGCCTCAAAAATTCAAATAGGTGCTAAAAACTTTATGGCAGCTTACCGTGTTTACTTAAATTTAGGTACACGGTGCTTTTTTGCAAGATCTGCATTGTGCAAATTTTACCTTACGGATTCAACCATCACAACGACACAGACGTTACGAATTCTGCATAAGCATACGATAAAGCAGGAAACTGAAAGCAGCGTGGTACTGTGTGTTCACCAGAAGATAGGATATTTGGTGTGACGTGCATTAAACGATGCGCAGGATTTGGCTCAGTATTATTTCCAATCCTTTCGCATCGGATGTTTGATAAAAGTTTGTATGCAACTAAGAGGGACAATTGCAGTGTTACAGAAGCTCATGTGGATGGATTAATTTAAGGGCTACGTGATTATCAAGTGGAAATGTCGAATTCTGCGAGTTCCATTGGGCGAGACACGATAAACATCGTAGATTCTGCTATTCTTTGCATTCTCTCGATGTTAATTTAGAAAAAGTTAATTAAGCGTTTAATACATTAGCAATTTCCTTGCTTTGATTAAACGCAGAAATGACAAAGAAATTTGTGGCATTTATGAAAGACTTTTATCGCATTGTGAAGAAAATATCGAAGACGTTTCATTGTCGTACGATCACGAATGGTTTATTACTAATTAGAAAAGTAATAGTATATTTGTATGGATAATAAGTACGGCAGAAGTGCATGCACTTTTTCTTGATGGTATTCATGTAAATTCCAACATTCAAGTATACAGCAATTTATCAAACAATTTTATCAACTAAACTTGTAAATTATTCTATTAATGAAATACAGAAACAATCCTTCTACTTACCAGGATCGTCGATCATTAGCAGAACGGGTTGCATGACGTCGTCGACGGCAAGTTTCGTTCCATTGCTGACGGCACTGCGAAACATCTCTACCAAAATCCGTCCAACTCCCTGTCTGTAAACAGAATAAAAAAAAGAATTCATTTAAATTGTATTCTCCTAGAGTATTTCAAGTTTATCGATTTGGTTCTTGCAAATCGAGTTGATCGCCAAACAGTTTGTTTAATAATTACAACACAATTTACAACTCAAGTTCCATATGACACCAATGGTTTAATAATAGCTTGAAAATTGTAATGATAATAAAATAATTAAATAATCATAGACCATGGCCTATGGAATTCTGTGGTCGTTAAAAAAGCAAATAACTCGCAATCACTATACCCCAGTTCAAATTCTCCTCAGTTTTCTCTGGCTAATTCTTCCCATGTCATATGCACCGTTTATTATGATCTCTGTGATTCGAAAGCCATCTAAATCGTAAATATTGAACGAAATTACCATACAACAGTTAAAATTAAAGTTTCAGACAATATCGAATCATATTACTTCCATGCGATTACAAGCATTACATTAATCGCGCAATTAATTCCAAGTAATGTCTTAATCATGATAAAATCATCCCCAACGTCTGAGGGTATTTCCGCCGAAACACTCGAACAAGAATAAACAGAGTTAATCATTCTCGATTATCTTCGGCTGGAGATTCTCGCTGGATATTAATCGGGCGTGCATGCATAGCTGCATGCATTTCACTTCGACGGATACGTAATACACGATCAAGTTCCATTTTCCCGAGTGCATCCGCTTTGTCGGAGCCAATCCGGCCGTTAGACGAAGAACGAAGACTACGGGCGGAAATTTACGAGGGCTCTTCAATTGTAAAACATGTTATGAACGTATTTGCTATATTATGAAAAATAAAAAAAAAATAAAGGAAACAGAAAAAAAAAGATAGGAAAGAAGCCGAAGTGATTTTATCCGCGAATAATTGCGCGTTCTTTCAACTTAAATCGAAGGCGGCGCACAAAATACCTTTCGCGGTGCGAAGATGATAATTAACGATTCTCCAAACAGAAGAGCGAACTAAGAGCCAAGGGAGGAAAAAACTTTTAACAAGGAGCTAATGGTAAGAAACTTTAATCGTTCGCAAGCTCCGGACATTCGACCGGAGGAGGAACTTCTTGCCCTTTTGATTCCGCATAATCAAGCTCGAACTTTGAGGCGAGACGAAGAGTTGGGGAATCTTCTTTGAACTTTCACGTGTTTAACGTCTAACGAACATATTTTGTTCATATTTGTCGTCCGTCCTTGGTAATGATATTTCCATTTAATAAAAACAAACACAAAATTACCTATATATTTATAATTTCCACCTTACATTAATTGAATTTCATCATTGCGATTCTTCTTGCAACACAAAGTACAAAGGTAATTGACGACAAAAAGAGAATTAAATAGGTGTTAAAAAAAAAGAATTGAAAAAACATACTTCAGTGGTTGTTAGTCAGCCATGAAAACGGTAAGGTTGGACGAAAGAGGCAGACCGTAGTCGGGAGAAACACAGATATAACCACGGCGCAGAAGAGAATCGAAAAAAAACGCAATAAAAGTAGAGGGGCGCGCCGAAGAAGGCTAATATGAAAATGAAGAAGAAGAAGTCTAACAAGAGGAGGAGAATGAAGACGAAGACGAAGGCAAAGAAGAAGAAGAAGAAGAAGGAAAGGGGAAGAGTTCGATTCTCCCGTCTGGCATTCTGGCAAGACTTCCCCCCACCGGCTGATTCGAGGAGGGTGGTGGCGGCCTACCCTCTCCGAGGGACGGTGCGTGGACGGATACACGCGGTGCGGCGAGGAGGTTGCTCGTGGGGGGATACGTGGAGCGCGCTGCTGCCGCCTAGGAGATGGCCCGACAGAGAGACGGCCCGACGGAGGGAGAACTCGAGAGAAATCAGGAGGCAGAGTGAGACCGATAGAATGAACGAGCGAACGCGCTGCCGTCCAGATATCGTCGGAGAGGACAGAGAGGAGAGAGACGAGAGAGAAAGAGAGAAGAGAATGAAGACAGAGAGGCCAGAGGAGAGTCCAAGTCGAAGTGGGGGGTAGAGAACCGGCACCAACGGAAGATCGTTGGCGGTGCCCCACCAGAAGCTTGCCGGGCTAGCGGGGGTGGGGGAGGCCGTTCTCCAAAGTCGTTGGAGAACGGGAAGAGGGATGGTACCGCCCGTAAACGCCTACCGTGCCGGCGCAAACATGGCCGCCACTGTCGCCGTCGCCGACGTCGACGACGACGAGGACGAGGATGAGGACGAGAACGAGGACGTAGACCAGGACGACGTCCGATGTTCACCGTTCCGTTTCTTCTCTCGAGTCTAAGGAGCCACCGAAGGAACACCGTGATCCGATCGTGATCCCGTGAACAGGGATTGTTTTGCGCCTATCCTTCTCCCCACCCTCTTCGCGTCTTCCTGGAAAGGGATTCGCGCCAGCGAAATAACACCTCCTGGCCCAAAATTGAAGCAAGGGCGCTGACTTCGAGGTTGCGCGCATGATCCCACTCGGGGACGGCACGTAAGATCGATAAAGAAGACGGTAAGTTTCTTGACTCTCGGGGATTGGATTTTCTTTTTACATGGAACGAATATTTTCGCTTCCTTCTGACAGATCGAACTTTTGCGATTCGCGGGACGAAGATTCGAGCGACCAAACGGAATTCTGGATTCTTGGATGAAACTTGAAGTCTTGCTGTTACGAGTGATTTTTATAGGGTTTGTAGTTTTCTGACTTTTCTTGCGATATTTCGTCGAAAGTGATAGAGTCGTATTGGTAATTTCAATGCAACTATAGATAATTGGCTCTTTGAAAATGAAATGAATCTACAATAGTAACCTACAAATTTGTGCACTTCTCTACAGCGTAAAATTATAGTGCCAAACATTTTTTACACATTTCAAAATTCAACAAGATAATGCAAATTCATATCTCGCAAGAACTCTGATTTTGTTTGTACCATTGTGTTGCTCACAATTTTCAAAAATATTGTCCGCTGACAAAAATTCCCGACTTAAAATTGTATCTACAGTAAACCCAATCAGTATGAAAAAGGCCATAAAGAAATATCGGAAAACGCCGCAACAAATTTCAAACACTATACCAATTATGCTTCGCATATTGTTTAGTGAGACAAAAAGAAAATAAAACAGCACCCTGCTCTACGTAATCTTGTAATACACTTCGGATATCACCGTCAGTTTACACTGAAATTTCATTAACGACATAGCCCCGTAGATGGGAACAGGTCGGACGTGAAAATACGATGGAGGAAGGAGTCGAGGCGAACGATGAGAGGGAGTTAGCTCTTTACGAGCACGTAGGGAGAACGGAGCCCGGAAAATCCAGGACCAAATATATCGCATCTTCGATGTCGCGTGCAGACACCCTAGATACACTGCGCGTTGTATGCGACTCGCATGTGCGCCAGCCGTATCCTTGCCAGAGGAAGAAAAGTGGATTTACCGATCGTTTCTTGGTGTGGCTCGAGAAAGGGGTATAACGACACGTCGGAAGGGAGGAAAGCGATAAAAAGTAGACAGAATTGACGAAACGCGCCTCTGCGAGACTGTTTTCGCGATGCAACGTAGAATACAATGGAAGATATTTATGGATATTGAGATGAATCTTGTAAGTTTTGGTCTTATCCGACGAAGAGATTTTGGGAAGGATCTACGGTTTTAGCTGAATAACGAATCACCACTGGGGATACGGTATGAATATTTACCGGGGATAAATCAGCGAGAGTTTAGATAAAGGGTTTCGAATCGAGGCTTGGAGTTCCGAGGTCTGAGGATGCATTCTCGTCGCTGCTTCTATAGGTCTATGGAAGTAATTTGTGGTATGGGTGTCCCGATCGATGTAACTCAAATTTATCGACGCATGAAAAACGATAAAAGTGTGATTCAATCGTTGATTTAATCGTGTGATCACTTATGAAAGCTCATTATCTGTGGATTATTGTAAATTGTTTTTGTAACTGTAATGGTACAGTGGAATTTTTACACCAATAGGATATATTCGTAGCTCTTTTGACCGTAAAATGTAAATTTTGGAGATCGATTTAGGAATTGTTTGAAAAAATAATTGAAAGAAGGAAACCGACGATAATACGAGTCGATATCGATAAAAGTATTCAGAAGAATAAGTTCGACGGGATGTCACTCGACGAAGTTTACGGGGACAAGTTGACTGCACTTTCTAGGCACCGGAAGTCAGCTGTTATCTCAAGGAGCGAGCCGTCACCGAACGACAAAGCCCCGTCTCGACCTCGTCTTTGACACGAGCGACCCACATTTAAGCGCGAGCGCGACGTTAAGGTATCGTTTCCAAAGCACTACAACATCGCACCGTTGTGAATTTTCTTCCTCTCATTTTACCGAGAATTGGACACCGCCGGACAATAGGACGAAAACGACAAATTGCCTGGAATATGGGAAAAGTTAACGCGCAGGATGCGACATAATCAACGCTGACAGCCAAATGGATTTCCATCGAAAAACTGCCGCGTGCGTTTTTCCCCCCGTCGTGTGGAGAACGAATAAATTTTCCTTTCCTCCCCTTTTGTGTCTCCCGTCAGCGTCATTAAGTAAACATTTGTCCATCCATTTTTCTCGAGAAGGCCAGAAATGAATTCTGCGAGACAAGATAAATTCCCATGGGCCCGAAAGGTTGCCCCGTACCCCGTACCCCCTCTATATGGTAGTCCATTCTATTGCGAAGGGGGAACCGAGGATCAAAAAGCTGGGGTTCCATCACTCGAAACTCGCGACGAGATACCAGGCTCTTCCACGTACGGGACTTTCCACGGGTGCGTCTTCACACGGTTTTTCTACCTCGTAGATTTATTTAGGCTTCTTTTATTCCTCCTCCTCTTTCTCTTTTTGTCCTCTTTCTCTTTGGACGTTTTTAACATTTCACTGTCCTTGCCATTCGAGTGGCCATTGTTTCACAAAGGACAAACGCGCTAACGAATTGGAATGAGGAACGTGGAGGAAAAAAAAATGGGAAGCGGGAATTCTCCATAGTCATGATAATGAAAACCGATAGTATTTTTGTCTTGTACCTGGTTGAACCATCGATGGTCATGTTCCTTCCAAGAAAAAAGACCCTTTTCTGTTAAAGTCAGAAGGAAGATCAGGAGTGAGAAAGAAACGCGAAAAACCTTAATTCTCGGAAGCGCATTGCCGAGAGCGCGAAGGATGAATTTTGATGAGCGACGTACAAAATGGGTAGACCTAGAACGAATCAAAAGTCTCCGATGTAAGAATCGATTGGTCTTGTTCACGTTCGAGAAAGAATACTTGATGTATTCTCAAAAGTATGGGTGGAAGAATGAAGAGAAATTCTGAAAAATGAGAAAAGAAATAAACGAGTTCAAGAGAAAACGAAAGAAAGAACGATACAATGGAACATTTCGAGGCAGCATCGATAACGTCGCGGAATTACAAAATTTTGTCCAGATGCCCTCGGGGAGGATTGGCACTAGGGACGTGAAATCAGGGCCTCGACCTTTGTAATTTAGGGGAGCAAAGCTGCGCCCTCTCGCCAGGTGCGTGCGCTCTGTCGGCCGAAAAGAGCACGAAGAGAGACAGAGAGAAATGGCAGAAAAAGAAAGCGAGAAAAAAAGGGAACAAAATTGCGTGTTGCGTGGATGCATCTGTCGTGTCGGCGCATTCCATTAATCTACCTTAATGTCGTATTATGCCAATGAAAGAGAACAGAGGATAGGAGGAAGGGGGGAGAGCAGCACAATTTGTAGAGCGAAGAAGTTAAGATCCCTCGAATATTTAGGATTATCGCATCAAACCGGATCGAAGATTCGGCACGGTGCGACGAAGCCATAAATCGATTCAAACTATTCGATAGAGCAATCTGTCGACTCGATTACGCGGATTGAAAATGGTACAATGGAAAAACCCAAATTTAAGGGAACCTCTGCTCCACTCTTTCTGTTCATCGCGGTATCTAAGTTCTTAGATATATAAAATCGATATTGAAATATCGTACAAAAATATAATTAAATAATGCCACAAAACTACCATGTTCGTACAAAACAGCTGAAAATAAATACTCCAGAATATGAAATAAAAGTAGTCGAACAAACTAGAGCAAAATTGCTGCAACGAATGTGGCGAACGGAAGCGGTGCAATCGATATGTAAATGAAACGTGTGACATTTGAGGAAATACAGAATATTTCCATGCTTTCTCGCGAGCTTTGAAATCCGATTATTACCCCGAGGAATCGAAGTCCGGCAAACAATTGTGATTACCTAGGCCATAAAAGTTCAGTTGGAACCAGAAGGAGAAACGTAAGAATAAGGTGGCGAAGAGGTGCAAGTAAAGGAAGAAGACGAAAGAGAAGGGCAGCCGACACAAGCTGGCAAGAGGATTAGCGCGTATTCCTCCAATTGGTTTATGGTTTCACGCTCTTAGGTGACAATAAGCGTCGGACCGTTCGTTCGAGGCAGAGAGTTTACGGTTGAAAAGAAAAGGGTCCGTAGGAAAGGAGGATCACGGCGACGTTAATGGTCGAAAGGACCAAAGAGAGGGGAAAGTTTCGGTTGCGCGCCTCCTTTCGCGCGGTTTATCACGAAGGACAAATATTTCGAGGATCGAAGGACTCTAGCTGCGCTCCTTTTGGGTTTCTTCCTGGGTTTTTCCCCAGTATCCTCTCCTCGTCTTCGAGACACCTGTCCTCGGCACGTACCGGTCCGAAAATGTCCACAGTTTTAAATCTTGTACGGTCGATAAGATCGGTTGGCCTACGCTTCAAATTCTCGTTCCGGAGAAAGTTAAGCAGCTGCGCGATATTACGCACCCGAAGGAATGCTCGTAGTAATCTACAGGAAGATAACGTTCGGCCGCCGGTAATAAAACGGTCGAAGAAACGTTTACTTTTTTAATTAAGTCGCGAGACTCGTTATCCGAGTTTACTCGAACGCGTGAAGTAAAGTGCCGGGTAATTAGAAGCGCCGGGAGGGAATTAGGACACGGGATTGCTATTACATAAATCTGCGTTATTATGTTAATGGGATTTTTCATCGAGAGAGTGAGAAAGAGAGATAGAGAGAGAATGAGAAGGAGAGAGACGTAGCAGGGGAACGAAAGGGAGAGACGGGTGCCCCCTCCCGCTTATGCCGTGGGAAACTTTTTACTTTTCATCCATTACGGGTACGCGTGGTGACGTTAATAGAAGGTTAGAGTCTAACGTGTAATTAAGCTGTCAGATGATCGCGAACTTTAATTAGTTTAATATAAAGTACAGATAATACCTTTTATCCGACGGTACTAAAGGTGCGTTTTATAACGAAAACGGATCGATAGTTTCCATTTTATCATCATTCTATTTTCACGGAACGGAATATAACGGAATAGTGGAACACGAGACTATTCATTTTCATATTTCCTAAGAAATGGAAAAACACTCTAACTACAGTTTCGGTAACCATTGTTTGCGCTTAAGAGCGACAAACCTGTCGCATAATTGCTACCAATAAATCGGGTAATAACTCAAAGGACGGTAGCCCGAATCGATTTTCGAGCAGGACAAACACACGCGGGGAAATACGTTGGCGGAAATACTTCCTGGAAAAGGATACGGTAAAGAAGCGTCGTTCTTCCTTTACGGTTCTCGTATTGTCTGTGAAGTTCATCCAGCCGTGACACCTGGCCGTCCTTAATTATTATATTGGCAGGCCCCGATAAACAAAATTTATGTTACGCCCAAATCGACGCCGCGGCTAATTGCAGTAGTTTCTTAGAAATCTTGGCAATGCATGAACCGGAAAACAGTTTTACGGCTCATTAGTCCGTCGTAAAGTACTCAATAACGCATCATCGAGGGAGAAAGACGATCGCAAATGCGGAATTGCCTTTTGGTACACTTCAACGTTCAAATTTTTAACGACCAAACGTTCTGCTCGATCGATCTATCGACAAAGCTTGCAGTAATGTAGAGTCAGTGGTACGCATTAAATCTACGAAGAAATAATTCGAAGAAACTTCGGGAATTGCATCGACGATATCCATTAACGAAGTTGAGAGGAACGCGCGAGGGAAATGACGATACCACTGAGGAAAGTTTCGGCGGTATCGAAACACGCGCGCCCCATGAGCCGAAGATTCAGAGTCCTCCGCTCGTAACGACAGACAGTCGATAAATCGAAGCGAGCGGCATGTATACCGTTCCGATATATACCAACCAAAACTTCTGCCTGGAGCTTGTCTGGTGGCCATGAGGTCGATCGCACATGCGATTCGCGGGCGACCAGTTTCGCAGAGAGGCGCATAACGCGTCTTTCCTTCTCTCTCCTGCACTCTCTCTCTCTCTCCTTCTCTCTCTTCCTTTCGCGCGTGCTTCTCGGCGGCCCTGTCCGAGAAGAGACGAAGAGAGACGAAGAGTCTGGTAGCAGGGTCTCCGTGGCACGAAGGGACTCTAGAGAGAAGGAATGTTGTTGTTGTGCCGGGAGGCGGTTGCACCGGGGAGGCGGTGGGGTGCAATGGCGCGGCCGGCGGCGTGCATCGAGCAGCAGGGAAAGACGAAGAGAGAAAGAACGTGTGTGCGTGCATGAGAGAAAGAGAAATAGAAGGTGAGAGGGAGAGGAAGAGAGAAAGAGAAAGGGTGGGAGAGCGGCGGGGTGGCTCGGTGATCGAGGCGCAGGAGGGGAGGCAAAGTCAATGCACCGCAGGGGAATGCAACGCGCTGCGCGCCGCGCCAAGCAATACACAGCCTACGTCAGAGTGCATTCTACCGCACTTTACGACTACGCCGCTCTCTCTGTGTCCCGGCTACTATACACCTCCCGTCTCTCTCGTCCTTCCTCGGACTGTCTCCTTTTCTCTTTTTCACCGTCCCGGTCTCGCTACGCGAAATGACACAGTTGCGCGCACGTTGCACCGCTTCGAATTGCGCTTGCGACTTGCAATTAGCCGTTCATATCGTTTCTCGCAAGGTTTCAGGGTCAACTTTTATCCCACTTTTCACGAGTTTCCCATCAACTCTGCTTTCATGGTGTTGCGTGACTCTTCGACGTGGTCGAATCGAATTTACAATTTCATTTATGATTGTCGAGGAAATCGTGGTAACTTGTTTCGCCGCTAACGACATCTTTTGCGGGAGGTTTGGACGTTATCGTGGAGAAAAGCTGTCGCGTTATTCGTTAGCGCGAGCAACACGGGAGGTCGAAACATGAAAAGGAGTTACGTCTAGCTGGCCGCGCGTTAAGCCTTGGCCTGAGTGCTATCGCTTCTCGGAAGCAATGCATCACGAGGCAATGCCGAGGCGGCGCGTGTTACGAGTCGGGTCGGTTCGAATCGAGTTCTCTCGCTAAAGAGGACAGCTCCAAAGAAGACGAAGGTGGAGGAGGAAAGAGAGAGAGAAGGTCGCGATGGAGAAGCGAAGGAAGAGCTGAGAAAGAAAGACGTATTTAATGCAGGACCGTGTAAGCGATAAAGAAACTTTGTGGCCCGCGTGCTTGACGCTTTTGTCGGCAAAGTCGCAGCTGTAAACAACGGGAGCCTATCGATCTGTCGTGACCGCATATGTCGAAAGACCGAGCAATATCTGCCGACCGGTCGCCGCATGTTCGCCGATCTCGTCCCTCTTGTTACGCAATTGATCCGACTTTTTCCCTCGTTCGTTCCTTCGTTTCCTATTCACAGAAATTGTGTAGTGCGCGGTGTATAAGAATGGCAAACTCGGAGTAGGTGCATACGTAAAGCCTGGGGTATTATCCCTAACGGAGAATTTGCTCGGTCAGCTATTACCTCGTTTATATCGTATTTCTGACGATGCAAGTACGAGTAAGCACCGGCTAAACCATGCCTCGTTGCGAAGGGACGTAGTTGTCTCGTTACAATCGGAATTTATCGACTTACGTTGTATTACCGAGATCCAATTTTGTAATAAAAGCTTCGAAAATTGGAATCGTATATCGAAAGATGTTAATTTTCAATTTGTAATCGTATCTCGCGTTAACAATGCTCCCCTCGAAATGACGTTTCTATCGCACGACCCATATACGCCCCCGTAAAAACAAATACATCCGCTCCAAAGCAATCGTAGAGAGAGAAACTAAATATATAGATTACAATTTTCAACACAAGTTGGGAATTCCTTCGTACCTGCTTGGGAGGTACTCGAAGAAAACCGCGAAAGTAGGAGGAAAAAGGATAAAAGTACGCGCAGAGTATCTTGAAAATGCGCGCGTATTCGAGCACGCGGCACGGCGAAGAGCCGGCGGCGTGTGGTCGCCGTTTGTGCAGTTCAGTCACTCGGCCGTTCGCACTGGCCTCCCTCTCTCTTCTCGTAGCTTCGACATATGCGCTCCTTTTCTTTCGGTCTCTCCGCCACTCACTCTCCGTCTTTCTCTCTCTATATCGCTGTTCTGGCGCGCGCTCGCGTCGTCGAGCTATCGGTGTGCGAGATCGTCGGTCGCGACGTTGCGCGGTTCTCTCGACAGAATGCATTCGTGTGCTCCGTTCCAGCGCGAGTGTGAGAGAGGGTCGCGTACGCTCGAGTACAAAGTTCGTGTACGCGCGCGCGTCGGTGTGCGCCTGCGTAAGGTGTCTACGTGTGAGAGGGAACGCTAGAGTAGGAAGGGAAGCACAGCGTGAGTAGCGTGTGTACGCGCGGCGGGCTGCGCATGCGCGTCGGGGAGAGCGAGAGGCGCACTGAATGAAGCCCCCCACTACCGTTGCCCGAGCGTCGCCACCGACGCACACAGAGAAAAGAGGGCGAATGTACGCGGGCAAGCACGACGCACGACGCGCGACCGCGGTTACACGATGCAGTTTCGGAGTACTTTAGCTTCGGGATGTAACTCGACGTGGAATTTGCGATTTCTCAAACTTTTTTTAGGATAAACAGAAGTTCCAAAAACGATATTGTACGTCAAGGCACGATTTGTCGTTCGATATGAAAAAGGGGACCTTTTCGGAGTTATTCCCTTTGCGACTTTTTAAATAGTTACTTAGTTTTTGACTTATTTTTCAATACTTATTTACGTTTGACGTCGTATATGCAGCAGCAGACAACGACATTTACATTGAATCGAATCTTTGACGGCACGATGGTGAACTTTGAGCTCGGAAACGTCATCGTCAACGTTCGTCTATATTCCCGCGGTCTTCCTCGCACAAAGCGGAGCCGAGACGCGAGGCGCTACGAGAGGAAATTAGAAATTTGCTCGGCGGAGATGGTCGTAGGATCGTTATTGGATTCGTTACTGCGGGCTACCAAGTAATTGCGTAGTATGCTCTCGCAATCGGAACAATAGAACAAGTCCCGTCGGTTGAAAAGAATCATCGCTGAACGTATCTCCGCTATCTCCCTGGTCTCTCCTACCGTTCTTTCATTCGCTCCGAATTACCATCGAGAGAATCTCTCGTTAAAGCAACTCCAATTCCAAACAAAAACTCGAGTAAGTTTGAGACACGAGTCTAGAAGGTTTCGAGCGAAGGCAACCGGAAAGGCTGACGTTGGGGAGGTTCGATAAATTTTTTCGTAGGACCGGAAGCAGCGGGTCTAAACCCGCAGCAGCGAGATCTTCTTAGATGTGGCGCGAGCGCGCGCCATCGGCCGACATATGCTTGGTGCCGTGCGTGCAGCTGCTATGTCGTCCTTTGGGTTTGGGTCGGTGGGTGACACGTTTTGCCTGTTGTGCACGGGTGGTACACACGCGGGAGCCAATGGGTATTGATTTGTGGAGCGAACGCCTCGCGACCCCACCATAGCCTCATCGGCTCGCCTCTAAACAGGCCGCTCCGCGCGACTCGTACAGAGATATACGCATGTACTCACGCATGAATTCCGCGTGCGCGTGCGTGCACATCTATACATACGTGAACAGAGCACGCACACAAATTACTTTTCGGGTACAACCTCTTTCTCTTACCCCCGTCAACGTTCGACGCGCGGCGGCCCACCCTCCTATCCTCGCACCGGTCGGTCGCTCGGTCGGTTCAGAGACCGCTCCCCACCGGCACACCCCATCGACTGCAGGGGGGTGACTGCATCCTTTGGGTGGGTCAGGGCCAGAGAGACAGAGAATTGCGCCGGGATTCGGCCAGGTCGAGGGGAGGATGAGCGGAGAGTTCGTCAAACCTCGGAGGTCCCTGCACCCTACTACCCGTTACCAAAGCACCCTCCCCGCGATGGATCCAGCGAATTCCTGCGTTTTGTGGAATGCTATCGTTCGTGAAATCCGTTGATATTTATGGATACTGGGCGCGACCGTGGTCTATCGAAATACATATAGTTCTTGACGAGGAATTCAATATACTACCGGAGTCTCTTTCGTTGTTGAAATTATCAGTACTTTGGATGAATTCTCTTCCTGGAGAATCAAGTTGGAGTTCGCGGTAAGGAGACGTTTGATGAATATTCCAAACTATCGTGGGTAAAGCGCATGTTGTCCCTTGACAAATGTTTTGTTCCGATTCACCTCAGAGATAAAGATTATTTTCAATTGTAACGCACGACTTGCCGTAAAAGTTACAAAGTCCTTATGACGTCATGAGAATGACAAAGGCCGAGATTCAGATTTCCAGGATTGATATGGGAAGAATAGACAATGCAACTACCACATTCTCCTTACCCCGATTAATATCAAAGGTAATCATGTGTCCTATCGGCACATCGATCGATAATCGTCAAAGATCCCGCGTTCTTTCCGAATCGAATTGTATCGAATCCTTGAAGAAGAAGAATTCGTGCAAGTAAGAGAATTATCCCTCGTTCCGGTCGCGAGACGCGAACGCGCGTACCTTCGAGGACTTCCCACAAAGGCTCCAAGACACTTGCGTGTATCGGCACGTACCGCATCGTAGAGCCTCGAACGTGTCGAGAGAGGGTAAAAGCAAGAGAGCAACGTCTCTTCACGGGGGTGGAAAAGACGGCGAAGGAAAGGGAAGAAGAAGACGACGACGGCACGACAATGACGGCGGTGGCTGCCGCGGCAGGACATAAAGGATGCGAGAGTAACTTGGATCGGAGAAAGGGTAGGGGGGTCGAAGGAGAAGAGGAGAGGCGGTGAAAGAGGAAGGGAAGAAGAGGAATGGCGCGAAGGGGGAAGAGCACGGTCGAAGTAAACAAGTGGAAGCAGTGGAACGGGATGGGCACCGGTCAGTGCGGTGCATTTGGTGCATTCCTGCAGTCTGCGCCGCTGTGCTGCGAGGGAGAGAGAAGGAGAGCGAGCAAGCCTGAGGGAATTGGAAAGAGACGGAAAGGTAGAGAGGAAAGGAGAGACAGGAGGAGAGAATCGAGAGGGAGCAACGGAGAAAGAGCGAGGCTCTGCAACGCGGCACGCCACTTTGGACCGACGGACGCAAACCGCATTCCCGGCCGTGACCTTCGCTAGGACATCGCCACTGCTCCCACCCCCACCCGACGACTCTCTACCCCTTCCATCCTCCCCCTCCCCCTGACATCTGGGTTCCTCCGCTTCTCCTACGGCCGCCGATCATCTTTCTTTCTCTCTCGCTCTATCTTCCTCTCTTTTCTTGTACCTCTTTTTCTCCGACTCTTCGCTTTTACTAGTCGATCGGAGTACGTAACGCTTAGATCTACGCAGGATCGGATGGGAAGTGACTTTTTTCTTATCTCGATCGTTTCTTTCTTGCCTTATTCCCACCCTCTTATGGCGTGGAGCTTCGCGGGAGATAGCGAACTCTCCATTTGGTCACAAGTTTCCTTCCTATCGGTATTTCTCTCTGTGAGTCGGCCGACTCGGTCCGGTTGGCCTTCCGTGGCGACCCTCGAAGTGCGAGACTTTTCTTCTTCCTCCTCTTTCCTCCCTTTACGGAGGTACTGCTTAGAATCTCTCGTTGAAAGAGAACTAAATTCGTTGGTGACGAGATACGAATAATATGATTCACGAGATAAAAATAGTACTCAAGACGGAACATCGAATGGAAATTTAACGAGGGGATCGAGAATACTTCGAAAGAACGGAGTCGTTGGTGTTTCCTTTCTCCCAAAATAAGTCAATGTGACGCACAGATTTTTAAGCTCATCGATGAAAATGGAGCAAATGATTGCATGGGTTTACAAAGATTCAGCCAAAAGCTATCAAGAGACTTTGACAAACACCTTAAAAGGAGCAGTCTTCTAGAATTTACAGGACTTTGATCGTACTTCGTGCCGCGGCTGAAAGGTGTTCTTTGCCACGAAAGTATTGGGCGCAGCGGCGAAGAACTCGATTCTCATTTCATATTTCCATTGGCATGCTCGAAGGAAGCCTCAAAGAGCGTCTGGCTTCTAGACCGGTGCGAGACGATCAAAAAGAGTGGAAGAGTCAGAAAAGGAGCGCGGTATTAATTCCCGTCAAATCGCGGGAGGGCGGGCAACTGCGAAACGTGCCGGGGACCGATGCGCGGCGAACATTACTTTAGGAGAGCCGTTTTAATTTCCTGCTGTGGCGAGGCCAAAGACTCCGCTCGCGTTGCTTTGGGACGGAGCAAAGGCTCTAACCGTGTGGGACGAGGGAACGAGAGAAACGAGAGAGGAAGAGAGAAGCGAGAGATGCCAACCGAGAGAAAGAGAAAGAATCAAAGTAGGAAGGGGAAGGGAAAGGGGGAGAGGGACCAACCAGGGCACGGCCCTGAAGAATTTCAGAGTACTCTCTCGCTCTTTCTCTAATTTACGAGCGGTCGCCCTGAATTCGAGCAAATATTTGTCCAGCGTCCGACTAACGGGTGTATATGAGAGAAAAAGAGGGAAACGAGATACGGAGGGCCGAGAGAAGAGAAGAGAGAGAGCGTAACCATTGGGGAGAAAAGGACGTAGGAAGATCATTCATAGTTTCTTCAAAAGTCTCTTCTCACGCGCCCCATCACCGAATATTTTTCCAGCGCCTTATATACCTGTCATAGCTCGCCCTCTCCAAGTTCGCTTACCCGCTCGCTCGCTCGTTAGCGAGCTCGCGTTCGCGCGCGCGCGTTTCTTCCGTCGGTCGGCCTTGCATTCGAGCCACCGAAAGGCTTTTTGAAGGAGGCCGCTGGTCTAGCCGGAAGCACCTACTATGGAAAGTATTCATCCAAGAGGGAAGAAGAAGGCGAGAAGCCGAGTACCTGGAAGTCGTGTTAACACGCGCTGCTGGACGCTACAAGCCGCTCCAATTAGCATCTTCTTTTTCTCCTTCGATTTCTTTCGCCTTCTCCTCGCGCCTCCTCGGCTTCCTTTTCAGCCGACTCGCACGACGGACGAGCACCTGTTGAACGGACTCTCGGAAGACGCTACGAAAAGGTGCCAGGTGTTCCAATACAGATTCTAATCGCTGCTCTTCCTTACTCATGGATAAGAGGCCGGCTTTCGAGCATTCCATGCCGAGGCTCCGTTTCAACGAATTTTAACCGTGCCTTTACTTACACTACTTCGTTCTTCATCGGCGCGCGACTGACAATTTGGGACAGCTCGAATACCTCGACACTTTCCTCCTTAATGCAATAACGCTTCTCCGTTTCTCCTAGTCATATTAAAGATCTCTCCCACTTCATTCAAACTCGAGGTTTTTCCGCGAGAGCATTAGAATAAAGTATATGATACGACTGAAGTTACTTCGCTATTGAAGATGATTCGAAGTAACGCAAGATCTAAAAAATCCTACGAAAGGAGAAAAAGAAATCTGAAGGTAAAGCGTAGCTCGTTCCATTCGACGCACCAATCGTCAGAAATTCGTTTGTGCATCGATAAACGCGCGAATCACCTCGAGAGGTTTCTGAGATGCTACTGTGACGTCTATCATGGCGACAAGTTCAGGGAGTCAAGTGCACGCTTTATTGGTTCATAACCTCGTCGGCGTCAGACGTACTACATCGGTGCGCATCGGTGCATCTCTGCGTGACACGACGCTTGGCTGCGCCTCGTGCAACTTCGTTGCGCGCGCTTTCAGAAAACTCGCGATACGCCGAGGGAGAGACTGGCTAAACCAGTAACCCAGTAACCTTTAACGAATCCATGAAAACTTTTCCCGCCGATTCCGTCAATCGAAACATTCGGCTCGGTCGACGAATTGTCTCGTTGGAATTGGAATGAAACCGCCCATCTAGTTTCACCTCTAATACCTCGTAATAACCGATCGTTGATCTCCCTCGCGTCTATTCGACCCTCGGGGAATTTTTATAGTTGGCTAGAAAAATGCGAGGACCGTGAGCAACGCAGAACGTTCGGGCCATCCCCCTTCGATGCACGTCGGAGCACTCCCCGCCTGGATGAACCGCGCCGGCATCCAAATAATTCGGGATACGCTCGTGTGAGATATGAATGAGAGGAGTGGGTACGGCGTAGCGTTGTTTACTGTCTGGCAGGAACGGAGTAGAAGAAGTATCCGCGTGCACCGACGAAAAACGAGAGACGCGGGAAGAGAGAAAAAGAGAAGGAGATCCACGTCGAACGGGAGAAAGAGCAATAGAGAGACCAGTGCAGAGAGGGTTTTAGCCGATGAGAGAAACTGAGAGGGAGAATAAGAGAGAGAAAAAGAGAGAAGAGCGGAGAACCTGGTACGAGGACGGGGACCGGGCCCAGGATTCGAAGAAAGAAGAAACGGAGAGTCAACGACCCAACGAGAAGAGTCGTCGCGGTATTAAGGCGCGCTCGAAACCTCCACCCTGCCGTCTTGGTCCTGCGCACCGCTCTATCATCGTCGATTGATACGCGATTAAGACCATTACGATCGTCGCGCCAAGTTTTTCCTTTTAGCGTGTCCGACAATTCGGTTGCAAAGTCGCTGTGTTTGTGTAGAGTCTTAAGAATATCATGGATGGCGGGGGATGGTACAAATGGAGAACAAAATCGGTCATCATTGAGGGATGAATTTTCTACGTTATGAACGTACCGTTCGCAATGGATCGATTCTCGGTGTTGAGTGAAAATTACTGCGCTAAAATCGCGATAAATCACTTCAAGTCGGGAACAACGATCACTTCGGGCGATCGCGTCTATTACGTCAGCGTTGTCGATAGAAAGGAAAACTTCGCGCTGTGTCTCGCGGCTGGAGAAATATTTACATCGTTCCTGAATCGTTTCTAGACTCCTAGAATAGAACAATGAGCAAAGAGGAATTACCCTTTGCAATTTTGTAACTGTTTAACTGTCGAAGCTGTTGGCACGGAATCGAAAAAAAAACACAATAAAAGTGCATAGAAATTCCTTTACAAATAGGCAGTTTTGAAAGATCGAAACATCGGGTTCAAGAACAACTGACGATATACAATTTAGCGGATCAACTTTAAACTTCCTGTGCGATTTTTCTGCGAACGTTAACCACGAACCACGAGACGGAACTCCCCCGGAGTCGTATGAATGATCGTCGTCGTCGTGGCGTAGTCGTCAGTCTCATGACGTCACGACGGCAACGGCGGCGGTCGTGTTACGACCGTGCGACCGTTATGTGACCGATTGGCACACGACTACCGTGGCGACAGTCCAGCCAGCACCTGTGCACGGTTCTTCCCGTTCTCCATGCTTCCTGAATTCGTCAGACTCGTTCCCATCCTTTTAACATCGCGATTCAAAACTTACATCAATTAACATAGTAAGATATCACCGTCGAGGACGCACCTTCTCATCGTTTCATCCCTCCCAATGAAAATTATCAACTCTCAACGGTAAATGACGGGAATCGAAGTTACGCGCTGCTTTGGCTTGTTGATAAACGACGACGCGAGGCGTCATGCCGGCGAAAAAATTCCAAATCGGCGCGCTTAAGGGCACACCAGTTTCGGCGAGTAGGATTGATATGGAGATTAAAGGGAGGTGGGGTTCGTATCGGGAATAAGCGCGGCGAGGAGAGAAGCGAGAAAGAGAGCACAAGAGGGAAGAAGAGGAAGAAGCAGAAGAGGACGAAGGAAAGGAATAAGAAGAAGAAGAAGGGGAGAAAAGAGAGGGGAGGGCAAGAGGGTCAGTAGCTCTGCGTTCTCATGCATTCCGCTCTGTCATGGCGGCCAGCGACTCAGACACGCTTCGTCTGTCCTCGTTGTGCATGCGCTCCGGGGGCAACGTGCAGTCCGTTCTGGTTGCACCCGGTTAAAGGAAAGAGGTAGGGGTGCGGAGGAAGAAGCCCGGGAGGTGGCAAAAGACGAACCGGAGGGAGGGATGAGGTTGGGGATGGGGCCGAGGAAAGGGAGGAGAGAAGAGCGCCCACTGCGCTAAATGCTCCGTGGCCAAGGCGCCCGTTTCTCTCTCTTTCCTTCTTTCTCTCCCTGGGCCCCGTGCTTTGGGCCCTTCGGCAACGCGCGACGTAAACAACGCGCCCACCGAACGATACGCGCCTCTCCATGGAACGCGTCATCCGCTCCGATTCAACGGGAAACCCGTTTGTCTTTGCGGAAACGGCGTAACCGCGTTACGAATATCCGCGCGATACCGATGACCGGAGGCACGTGGGGGTTCTCCCTGATGAATTCAAGATCTAAATTAGCACAGGAATGAAAGGAAGTAGTTTAAGCGATAGATCGAAATCTACGAGATTCGCAAAAGAAAAAAAAAAAGTTATGATAATATGGCGATATAAATATAGCGATCAAACATAGCCGCGACGACCACGGGCAAACCACCGTAAACACGACGTGGCGCGACGCTTTTATTGCTGGCACACTCTCTCTCTCGATCGCGTATTTAATCAGCTTGCCTT
This sequence comes from Cerceris rybyensis, assembly GCA_910591515.1. NCBI lineage: Eukaryota > Metazoa > Arthropoda > Insecta > Hymenoptera > Crabronidae > Cerceris > Cerceris rybyensis. The sequence goes on from OU342790.1 coordinate 18,891,389, forward strand.
TGTTGGACGAAAATATCTGACGACGGTGTTTTTAAGTAAGGCGCGCGGTCGTTCTTGGGAAAAAAGGCGAGAATGAAATCGGTCGGCTGTGAATCGCGGGCGCCGTTTGCATTAGTACAGCTGGCCGAGCCCCATTAAAGTCTCGCTCGAAGAGGAAAATCCGCGTACGGGGCCCATTTGAGGAATCGAGCGTAAAAGTGCGCTAGCAATAAGAATAACTGAAACGGGAACGACCGCAGAGACGGGGTGGGCCGAGTGGATGTATTTTCTCGCATCGGTAACGTGGGTACTATCGTATATCTTCCCACAGGAGGGCGGGTAAACCGTAGAGGCTAGGGGTAGCGAAGGGAGGTGAGGAGGAGATAGAAAGAGAGGGAGATAGAACGAGAAGAGAGATCGAGGGGAGGACGAGAAGGGTCCCACTAACGCGCGGCCGCCGACAATAATGCGGAGAAAGGGCACATGAATGCCTCGTGTTATGCGCCGCGTGTTTGCACATGCGCGGGAGCGATGAACTTGAGAAGAAGGTCTCTCGCTCCGAGAGACTCGCCTTCGCCTCCGGAGCCTTCGTCCGCTCCGTGTTCCAGGACGTCGGTTCGCGGATCGCGAATTGCGCCAGTACTCGACATAGTTTCTCATTAAATATCTTGCATTTCTCGATAATTACGAGTCGCTAAATAACAATACATTAACGTTCCCCGACAAAGCTGAACGTCGAAGTTGCGATGGATGGTTAAAATGTGAAACGGTAACGGGGATAATCGTGATAAAATTCAATCACACCTTTATCAAGAGCCGCTCGTCCCTCCTCCCTTCTTTCTCTCGTTATTGGATATAAAGTTTCGATATCGCGGGCGTCACGGTACGCGAGGGTCTGACGGCTTGTCCCGAGAAGGCATGGAACACGGAGGTCGGGACTCGAGCGGTCGTTTCGAAGACGACATTCCACCGGTACCTGTCCTTAACTCAGCCTCCTACAGTTCGCATTCGCGACTAACCGGCAATCGGCGGCCCACCTAACTATAATGACGTACTTTGCGTATGCGGGATTGAGGATCTCAATTTGAAAGTGGCCGCGTGAAAAATTACGTCCGGCCGTCATCGATCAGGATCGATTTGACGCGCGGAACGTATCCTCGTGGGAAACTGAGAGGACGCATCAACCGTACCCTCGTCATCGAATAGCTCGAACGGTCGACCGGAGGAGTCTCGGTTTTCACGATGCGAGAACCCGCTGCACTTTTCGCAAGCTGCCTATAATCGCAGAAATTAACGTGCACGCGATCTCGTGGAGTAATATTTATGCGATGCAAACATAAAAATGGATATTGATATCCAGAAATACGACGAACACGATGCAACCAACGTCACTGCACCGTTCTCCGGGCTGATGCGAGAGCGTGCGAGGCTAACGTTACATGCGCGGCTCGTAGACGAAAGTAATCGCGAGATCGTCACAGCCGGTATTTGTTCGCATGTTGCGCAACAAGTTATATCTATCGTTCTCGTCGAATCTAAAACGCCGCGAGGGTCTTACTCGATTTCTTCCTTCCATCGCTATCGTACGAATAATTTCATTCTCGATGACGAATCGTCACAGTCGTGTGACTGAGAACCACTGCACGGATGTATGCCGGCTCAGGAAATATGAATGTAACACCGAAAATTCATTCATAATGAGACGACTACCGAGAAACCGACTCATTCGTATTTTTCAACGTTGCGATACCGCGAAATAAAGAAAGTCATCGGTGATTCGTAATAAATTTAACGGCCTCCGTGCGAATCACGGGAACAGAAACTTGGAACTAGAGTTGTAAGCGCGAACTTTACCAAAGAGGTAAGGCGTTAGTAAACGCGCAATACCATCGAGTGGGCTGTAATATCGTTGTGTAGGCTCGTACAAGAATTTATAGTCGAATAAAAGACCGTTATTAGCGAAACTCGAAAAGACGTCTAACAAGGAGAACGCAAGGCCTTCGGATTACCGATTTTACTGAAATTTTCCATACTCCGAGAGTAAGTCGTTCTGATTAAGAATATATCCTATTATAGGAGCAGATGGTCAATAGTTTTAAAGATATTTATAACTAAAGTTTGATTGGCCTTCTTATCAAAAACTGTTGAATGTAATACCAAAACCTGCCGTGGCACAATGGCAACGTCCTGAGTTTGCACGGAAAAAGCTAGGGTTCGTTTCTTGTCGTGGAAAAGTTTTTGTATTTTTTTTTCTTCGGTTTATATCTTCAAAATTCAATTTACATGAAAATTGAGATATTACCTGAATTTATTTGTTTGAAAATGGAAGAGAAATTTGAAGTAGATAATCGGCTATAGAAATTCATTCCGCCATTCGTCATCAATTGAATGCACAAATTTTCATGCCTATATTAAAATACATTATACTTTCCAAAAGACATAAAATTCCAAGTGCGAGTGCTTGCGTAACAGTGTTGCGTTTATTTGATAGCCAAACTTACAAGTTTCCAATAATTGAAAATATTATATGTAAAGTTGCTTGAAAATTCAATATGCATATTTACATTAAAATACACGTAACACTAACATGTAAATGAATCGAATTTTTTTTTTTAATTTTCCATGGTAGGACACGAACCCCAGTTTTTCCTGCGCAAACCCTGCACGTGTTATTGTGCCACAACAGCTCTTAAAGTTGCGTCTTACAGTTCTTTATAAGAATGCCAATGAAACTTTAATTATAAATATCTAAAAAACCATTGACCGTCTACCCCTATAATAGGGTATATTCTTAACCCTCGCGTTCCGGTGGCTGGATCTCTGGAGACGCAACGTTTAGCGCTCGATGACACACACTGACAAACATGTAATTTGAGTACCACTCACCGACTTCGGAGCGATAACACACACATTTACGAAGTTGTGTCGGATACAACCCAACAGTGTGTAAGTGACTCGGCAGCCAGCAATTCTTTTCGACCCGCGTTAGTTCTTTGCAGAGATTGATACAAGTATGACGTGTGTAACGAACAAAATTTTACCGTACAAGAGTTTATTTCGCTGCCGTGCATGCCTACGTTGACACATAATGTACGAAAGAGGCAATATTCACTTTCCGCAACAACGTACTATTACATATAATAATTGTCTCGCAATAAACATCGAATATAAAGATCATTTACTTTTGCTTCATACAAGTTTATTTTTTTCCTGCACATCATGCATAAAAACCTTTTCGCATATTGATATCGGAATTATTACAGAACATTGTATAATTTATTGATTGCTGACTTCATTCGAATTTTTTTTAATTGAATTTAATAGTCAAATAGTTGTAGAAAACACAAGTAAAAAATATACCTTCTCATGCTCAAGAACACAATGCGGTTGTGTTAGTAGCATGCTTATGTATCATGTTTCGACTCGTGTGAACCCGTAAATGTATTAGTAAAAATTGGTGTGTGTCTCGAGAGACCCCGCCACCGGGCCCGGTGCCACAAAGTCCGTACTCCGAGAGAACGAATTACTCTACGAGTATGTAAAATTTCAATAAAATCGGTGACCCGAAGGCCTTGCGTTCTCCTTGTAAGCGGAAACGCAATTCTGACGTCCTATCCGACTCTGTAGATTCTATATATAGAAAAGTTCGAGGAAACGATGTATTTTTGTAATTAAAAAAAAAATACGATCTAGTTATCCGAAAGGGACAATTATTTACGTACTTGTATTTATATTGCCATGGTGATAAAACGAAGTATCGGTAAATTGATGTTCAATCGTTGACGTTTGCTCACTTTTCTTCGTTCACGTTTCCTCGAACAAACGGTATATATCCGTAGCGTACTTGCTTCCCGTATGGGCCATCGAACTTGGAATGCACTGTAGAGAAGAAGCCAGGGCCCGTATTATGGGAACACATACGCCTGAACACGTGTGTCTCACTTCCTGCGGCAGGCCGGAAGTCTCTATAGTACTATGGCGCACCGTAGTGTAGCGTGACCACGCTACAAGGGCCATTACTACCTCAATGGCAAAAAGAATGGTCCAATTACCGGTTAAAGCCACGTTGCTCTTCGTTACTCCTTTAATATGTTTTTCGGGGGCGTGTATTTCTCGGCTTTTCTCGCATTCCCTTTCTTTCCCCTTTTTTCCGTTTTATTTGCTTCTTTTCGCTTGAGGTCGCCGAATAAGTCGTGGCGTGCCATGGGAACCATTTCAACGAAAATCTCTTCCTTTATACGTTTACGGAATTGCAGATCAATGGGATTCGAAGACATCGAATAAATAGGATCTCGAAAATGCGTAAGTATCAAAGAATGTCGCTACACGATTCGAGGTTGTAAATAAAAATGTCCTCCTACAATTCACAAGACGCAAGAAAGTGGTAGAACAATTTCCGGCCAAGGCTTCCATCGTAGAAGTTTTCGGTGAAATCGTTGATTTTCTTTGTAGCTTGAAAAATGTTCGTACATGTTTACCCACGTGTTTTTCGTGTTTCCCTTCGATCGCGATCACCCGTCGACACACTGATATCCTTTCTCAGCTCTCGAGGACGCCTGAGCAATGCTCTTTGTATACAAACAACACGAACTGTAGATGAGTTGAACTTTTTTGGTGGGATTGCCCTTGACACCAACCGCATGGGATGTTTATCCAGTTCTAGCAGACACTCACGCACACGCGTATGCTTCATGGTTAACGAGAGAGACAGAGAGAACGAAGAGAGTGGCGAGAGGATCATCGAGAGACGCCGCTACCGACAACGAACAACCGTATCGCGAGACGGACCGTACCGCACTGAGAGTGATCGCTGGCGCGTCACGCTCACGGCGATGCGCAGACGCGGGCTGCGCACTCGCCATTGCGCACGACGCGGCAACCAGCACGGCGCGCTCTCGCACTCGCTACACGCACTCACGCAGGCGCAATGCACGCACCCACACGAACGCGTCTGTGTCACGATGCGTTGCCGCGGCTCGACGGGAGAGACGGAGAGAAGAAGAAGAGAGAAAGAGAGAGTAAAGCAGGAGGAGAGAGAGACCGAAAGAGGGGACGAAACAGACCCGTTAGTTCTCAGAAGTGGACCGCCACCGCTCGCCGCCAAACAGACCTGTGTAACCACGTACCGACCATGGTGGTTCTCTCCCGCCTGCCACTGCCGCTATGCTTTGGGCCTGCTGGTACTGACGTGTCCCGTGACACGCGAGAAAGATGGAGAGAGTTTATCTACGACGAGAAATTTTCAAAATTATCTGAAAACTGTCTCGAATGCACGATACATATTCAATTTTCGTGCCTTGCGATGAAACATATACTGTGTACGTATAATGCTGTCGCAAGGTACTACGGTTATCGATTAGATATAAGTGTTTACTAATATGACGAATTGATTTCATATGTTTCTTCGATGAAATACTCCGAAGGAAAACGAAATTTGTGTTATTCCGTAGAATCGAAGTTTTCCTTAGAAAGGAAAAGAGTCGACGGTAGGTAAGTAAGCAAGTATCGACGAAACCCGAAGGAACGTATTTTTTTTTATAAATTTCACCGATCAAAGACACAAGTAATAACGACTGAAATTACGAATCAACGTTTCCTTTCTTTCACCGAAGGCATCTTCGTGGGTGGCGCGGAGGCTTATGCACGAGTAAAATAACGAAAGTCAAGCGAACTCGTGGTATTTGCGCTAATGATTCTTCAAAGTTTCACTAAAGGTAGTAAAAATTACAGCACATGGGCGGTAATGATAAATGTAACTTAACATCACACATACTAGGATATTTTCCGAATAACTAAGCTTTTACTGCGACAACAACGAAGGAAACTTTTTCTTCGCCCTGTTCATCGCAAACGCGAATTCCAAAATTTCGTTTGTCCGGTAAAACACAAAGAAAAGAGATGGAGCAGTCACACTATCTGTATTTCCAGCAAGTTGCACGACATACAAGTCCACGCCAATCCCCGCACTCTTTTCTACCGATTTCAACCGAAGGATTCAAGCTTTCCTCCAGTTTCAGCCGTGATAGTACTCTTTTCGTCCCGTTCTTTCTCTCACGATGAAGCCTGACGCATGGGCGGTCTAAGAACTGCAAGATTCATTAACGGTTCCTCGACACGAGCATGCACGCATGTGTGTACAACGTCGTGCATTCCATCGCTCGCGCCCGTGTGAACGACCGTAAGGTGTACTTGTACACAGAGACACGAGGAAGAAAGATCCGGAGATAGATGTCGGGTATAAAAAGGGAAGAGAGCAAGAGAGAAAGAAAGATAAGGAGCCCCGTATATATTTGATGTGCGCGCTTTGCCTGCTAGACGGCAGACCTTGTCTATCGTCATCGGCAAGCTACGCAAGGAACGTATGAGAGTTATTAAGGTCAGTGGCGTAGTGACCACCGAGAGGTGTCTTGAGTTAAAAGATGTTAAACGCTCCTGAACTAAATTTACGATCGTGAATCATCGTTCACGGTAATTGTTGCTTGGTTTGGTCATTTCTAACATTTTGTCGTTTCGTGGTACTTGTATGTTTCAGAGAATTGCACGTATCGCTTTGGTTCAAGATATCAAAACTTGGTGAAATTTTACATCGGTAATCGTTGTACAGGTGATCCTGGGTATGGATGTATATTGAGGATGAAAATTAAAGATCAAAGATTCCCGCACCGTGCATTAATCCGTTGGAGTTAACATCCTTTGTCGATCTTTGCCATTCGTTCTCAAAACAGGAAGTACACGCATTCCTTCGGTTTATCTTCCGGTGATTCGAACACGCGGTTTTTTTCTCCTCTTCCCCGAGCATTTTGAAACGAAGGCGAGAAGTTGTACGGCAATCGGAAAGTTTAAATTTCGCCTAAACTCCGATCGAAGCGAGGCAATTTAGTTTACACGTATTACAAAGCCGGAACTGAAAGTCACAACATTATCGTTACGGCTGATCGAGTCGATAGTGTCTTTACACCGAGACAATTGTAAAACAGGTCGACACAGTTATAGTTAAATAGCCGCAGGATATTACCCAGTCTCTTAATTCCGTGCAAAAAAAACTTTCGTTCGTACGACTCGTACTTCCGCTGCATTATTTGCATTTCAATAAACAATGACGACCGGTCGATAGTGAGCGTAAAACTGTTCCCTCCTTATATTTTAACCAGCCCCGTGCAAAGTTTAGTTGGCCAATTTTTCGTACGTGCCACGCCAATGCGTGCGCGCGCGGCCACTGACGGCGCACCTAACCTATAAAGAGACACAGGGAAACGTGATGGAATGCGCGCAAACCAAAGGCTCACGTCACCATGCAATGCCGTTTCGTTCGCGAGCACCTCTTTTACTCTTTGTGCTTTTAATTGCAGGGATACGATACGAATCCTGGCAACGGAGAAGGAAGAGAGTCGAGATTGTAAGCGTATACGCGACTAGAAAGGCCACGAAGGTGGTCTCTCTTTTTTCGGAATGGAACGTCGCTAACTATTACTTATCAAGGAACCAAGGAGAAAATACGGCGAGAGAGAAAGAGAGGAATAAAAAGAGAAAAAGAGATGGAGAACGAAGAGGAAGATCGTGTTTAAGATGGAGAGAGAAGAAAGATTTATCCGTGGGACGTGTAACGACGAATGGAGAGATTCACTCGATGAATCACTGCTCGAGCCGTCATTCTCTCTCCTTCTCCCTTTTCATTCCGGAGTCTCGCCACCTGACACACCGGGGCACTTAAGGCAACGACAACAGCCATCCGCGGGCCAAAAGAGAAGACGAATGCTCTCAATCTCGGATTTCGTGGCGAACGACCGTGATATTTCTCGACCGCGATCGTTACACGTCCCTGTCGTGTATCGCGTACAGGTGGCAGGGTGCCTATTCCCGGCAAATGGAACGGGACACGTTTCTCCCCATACTCGTACACGTTGCAGTATTTATTTGCGGGAAAAGGCACGAGCAATGGCACGGACAATGTCGAGCGTCAAAAGCTATAAAGGTTGAAACGTCAATGGCGATTTCCTCGTAAACGCTGCGCCCAGGAAGACAAATTGCGAGACTTGAAAGAAGAGAGAACCGTAGGATGGAACGACCTTTGCGACGTTGGATTCGAAAATTGTAACGAGACGCGTTTTAATCCACGCGCGGGGCATGTAATTACGTAAAGCGTGCCTGGTTCCGAAAAGAGAAAGAGTGAAAGGGTGGGGGGTGGAGAGGAAGTCGTGGCTTTTACTCACAGGGCCAATCACGACGACTCGTGGCGCCTTAATTGGTACTCGCACGCGTGGCTCGGGCTTAAGAAGCAGGGGCAGATGCATCCCAAGACGTTCACAACAGGAAATTCTTCCTCCCGTGCCGCTCCTTTCCCTTCTAACATTCCATCTTCCACACATATTTATGCGAGGCGTCCTTCCTTCCTCCTCTCTTAAACTTCTGGTTAGAAAAGTCTCGCCCTCTACCTCCCCTGCGTGGCTACGCCCTCGCCTCCGAATGTCGGAACGAAAGGATAGATATTTCAGGTTACGATGCTTATTTGGTCGATGGATCCGGTGAATGGACCACAACGAAGGGCAGGTAGGGTGGAAAAGAAGGGCGTCAATGAGTAGAGTTGCGTGAGCGCAATTATCGTTGGCAGCACGCGGTCGGGCATTACGATGGTTGGAAAGACAAGAGGTATGCTGGTCGAAGGGAGCAAGAGAGAGGAAGAGATATATATGAAAGAGTTGAAGACTATGGCAATACAAGAGGGTGTATTGTTGCTATTGCATGTGGGCAAGAGTCGCGAGCATTCGTTGGACTCGATGTCTTTCTTTCCGTGGGTTGGCATCGCTAGATGCACGACATTTAACGAAGCAATGCCCGATAACGGTCGATGATCGTCGGTGTCCTTTGTAGGACGATCGACGGAATAATTCTGAAAGTTTCAAACGGGAGGAAAGAAAAAATGGTTGAGATGAAAACGAAGAATTGGGTCGATGCCGATGATTCGACGAACGAGGACAAAACGAGTCCACGCTCGATAAATGTAAAGAGCGCATACCGTCACGAAATACATGCTCGCTCGAATCTGCAATTTTCATTCTCCATTACGTTGCTCTTCGTGACAGTGACATCGTAATTTGTGGCATGCCTTGCAAAAAGAAGGACGAGACGGAGGCAGAGAAGTATGCCCGGCTGGTGTCTCATCGGACCAGCTTCGGTGAATGAACCGAAGAAAAATGTCAATGAGCGCAATTATTATTGTACGAGAATATGCCACGCATGCGCGGAGTTCCGCTCGAGATGAGTGTTTCATTTCGCACAGAAAAGAGAGCGAGAAAATGCGGAGGAGAAGAAGAGCGAGTGGGAGGCTCGATGGATTACTTAACGAGTCAATGCAAATCTACGAGCGTATGCAGTTGCGCCGTGTTACGTCAATACGCGCAGGTGCATACGCACCTGGATAACTTTTACGATATCCTCGATCGATAATAATTACCATAGCGAAGAATCGTTTGCCTCGTGGCGCAAAAATTTCCACCATACAGGCTCCTTTTCGAAAACGCGAAGAAAATCGACCATTAAGGAGGGGAAATATCGATGAGAAATTTTTCGTCGTCTATCGTACACGCCTTCCCTTTCGCCCGTGTTACAACAATAGTAGGCGCAAGCGCGACTAGTCGCCGTTTTAACGATTCGTGCGGAACAGCGATATTCGAAGTAAATCCGTCGTCCTTCTCCCGCCCCGCCTCGTTCTGTTTCTCTCTCTTACTCTCTTTCTCCCTTTCTCGCTATCGCGGCCAGCAGACGTTGGCGGAGAGTGTGAGTGCTTACTACGCGCTACGACGACGGGTACGTTCACGCTCCGCATGAATGTACCGTCGACCGTACGTACGACGGCGACGTGCACGTTTGTGGCGTGCATTCATAAAGTGCCGGACGCGTAACGTGCGCGTGCGCGTGCGCAGTTCGTCGCCTTCTTCGTTGCCACTCCTGCCTCTTTGCTTCCTCGCCACCACCCTTCCTGCGACTAATACGGACTCACCACCTTCCCTCGTGTATCGAGCTGTATCCTGTACTTTTTACATCCGCTAACTAGCGCCACCGCTTTCCGCTTCGACGGTTCGTCGATCGTTCGATTTGCCGTACTCGCTTTAGTCCGTATCTTGCGTTTTTGTTCTCGTCAAAGTCACTCGAATGTATGCGTCTTTGGCGATTTTTGTTCGACCATATCTCGAGTTTGATATTCTGCCGTTTACAAAAACGATGGTACATGAGGAAGAAGAGTATCACTTTTCACTTTTATATCTCTCGCAGGGCAAGGAAGAAGTATACCGTATTTTGGACCACTTTGGCGTCCCAGAGAAAAGGGGAAGAAACGAAACGACAAAAAGCCACATAGCCCTCCCTCGGTGTTTGCGAGCATGCGTTCGCTCTTTCTGCGTCGCAGAAGTCGCTGCGTACCGACGAACTTCTACGGGGTCAACGGAACCACCGGAAGTCGTCGGTGCCCAGGGTCGTCGACGATTCTCAAATTGGTGGCCGCTTAGTCCCTACCCCGCTCGTTTCTCCAGCTTCTCCTTCTCCTCGGTCTCCTCCTTTCGTCCCCCGCGTCTCCCCTTTTCGCCCCGATGCTAGCCGTTGGCACTCGCAGAGCTCTCTGTAAACAGGCCACGTAATCCCCTACACCCACTTTTTCCTCCCGTCTAAATCTGTCTCATCGAAATGCGTCCGACGACGAACGGAAACCCCCGTCGTTAATTTGTCTCTCCAGAGCCGGGTTCGTTCGCTCCCGTTCTTCGGAGCTGCCTCGTTCATCGAGTAACCGAGCGAAAGGATCGCGGTTACGAGCGAAATCTTTGAACCCTCGAGACAGACGAATGTCGAACTCTCCAGATTCAAGATACGGGGCGACTAACTGCGAGAGATCGACGAAACGTGACAACGAATTTCGAGGATTCACGATTGGAAGCACGCTCGCGGATTGCCTCGAGACGAGACGAGACGTACGGTGAATGACTTGCCGCGGTCTCTGCTTCGATGTGGTTGTGCATCGTGCATACGTTGAGCGCGCGCGATCGCGGCACATAGCTGCCTGCGTAGGGTGCCGTCAGTGACGTCACTGACCGTACATACACGCGTGTAAACGTTGCCAGGGGACAGACGGTGTAAGTCGCGTGTGACGTTCGCTGCTATCTTTTGTGTGTACTTACGAGAGAGGGGGAGAGGGAGAATCGGTGGCGGTGGCGGTGGCGGTAGCGACGGCGATGGTACCGGTGGTGTATGCGTTCTAGGCGCACGCACACGCCGATGTTTCTCGAAGCGGAGAGAGAGAACGCACGCACGGCCATGTGTAGGACCGGAAGTATGAGTATCCGGCCAGACTCGTGTGGGCTTCTCTACGCGCCACGGTACTCTCCTTTCCTCTCTTGCCACCCCGCTCTCCGTCCTTTCTTTCACTCGCTTAGCCCCGCTTTGTACCTACGCTCGCCTCGTATGCACGTTCCTCGCTCCCCCTTCCTCTCCCACTGTTCATTGTCTCTCTCTTTCTCTCCTCTTTTCTCTTTTCGCCTTGCTTCTTTCCGCGCCCTCTCCCTTTCTCCGTCTTCTTCTCTTGCTCCCTTCCCGCTCTTTTATCGACGCAGCGACGGATACGACACACCGTGGGCCTTACCTGTTTATAAATACAACGATAAAGGAACGATCTTAAACCGGCGCCACCGTAAACAAATATGACGAGCATGTGATCGTCGGCGGCGGGTATCGTAATCGAGTTTTGAAATTCGAACCAACTATGCGTGTACGATCAACGTTGGGTGATTAGCCGCGTGTATCTTTGTTATCAAATCGATCGTTGAGCCATTTAGATAGTCCTTCGAGGCCAGTAGCTCCGGACGAAGTTAGTACTACAGGCCGATGTGTTGCACTTGAAACGGAGCGAAGGTTGATCGGTACGGAAGCAAAGTTTAAATTTGTTCAAACGCAATCATCGTTCCGAGGCTTTGCTGTGAAATCGCCAATGACGATGGCCAAAGTGGGATCGGACGAGCTGGCGGTGCCGAAAGAGAAACTGAGAGAACGGGAAGAAAGAACGAGAGAGAAAGAGACCCGGAGGGCCGTATATATACGTAGCTTGCTTAGGGTGAATCGATCGCTGCTACCCTGCGTAGGCGGTGGCACTTTCTTCCAGGAAACTGCCGCGCTCCAGTCGTCGTGAAAATATAAGAATTCGTTCGAGCGTAACGTCTAATCAAGCCCACCCAATCGTGAGTACTACGTCGTTCCAATTAAGTTATAAATTCCCTTTCGTTTCTAGAAGTCGGAACAAAAAAAACTCTCTCAAGTCGCATCTTGTGCCATGCTAGATGAAACGCGAAAGACAGTCGAGTCTCCCCCCGATACTCCCTTAGATAATGCGGTACTGCTCCAACTCGTTTGCGCCGAAAGCGGCTCGAAGAACATGGGAAAGTACGAGAAACTTCCCCGACAGACGGACGCCGAGACAGCGTCAGGGGGAAGAATAGGTCGAGAAAAGACATATTCCAATATTCGATCGCATAGATAAATAAATACATACGTTAGTCTTCCAACTCGGCCCTCCCCTCTCCCTTCGTCCGCCCTCTCAACCCCGGTTCTCGGTCATACCGTCGATCTAGAATCCCTATTCAAGAATCTAATTTATATTGAAGAATTCCGAAGAGGCCACGCCGAGGCGTCGATCTTTGAGGCGCCGCCGTTTAAGATGCATTATGCTAGCAGGCGGCCGACAATAGCTATGGGAGACAGCGAGCAAGGGAGAGAATAAATACGTGTACCTTCGAGTGACAGAGATAGAAGAGCAGAGAGAGGAAGAGAGAAAGAGCGAAAAAGAGAGACGAGGTAGGAGGGATGTTCCCGGTGTCGGAGACCGCGGGGGAAAACTGAACGGAGGAAAGGAGATAGAGAGGAGACACGGGCGAAGGGGATGGAGGGGTTCGAGGGTAGACGGAACTGGTCCCAGACCCAATATGATAATTGAGTATGGAGAACGATGTGAACATAGCACCTTGTAGGCCTCCATGTGGCCATTGTGGCCTCCCACTGTCGGGACCACCTCGAGAACGCATCGACTTTGTACGTGAAAACATCAAAGGCCTTCCTTTTACCCCCCTACTCTTGCTCGTCGGCCCTCTCGCCGACGTCCTTCCTTTGGTCCTCGTTTGCTCTTGTTTCATTATGTTCCATCGACGTACTGCCGGTTGGTAAGCGCGTACACGACTGCCCTGTCTTGTCCCGTACGTGTGTGCGAATGTTTTCCGACCTCGTGCCTTCCCGTTTGTTTTTCCGCAGTTTCCTGCTGCTTCTCTTTGCATCGCGCTATAAGCGCTATACAATGTTTTCCAGGGGCTTTCACGATTTCGAAATTTAAATCGGCCAGGCGCTTCTTTGTGGCGTTAGTTGGACCAACGAGAGGAAGACGATACTGATGACGATAAAATTTTCCAAGAAGTATTTTCTCGGTTGTTTCCTGGTTTGGACAATGTTCGAGAATATCACCGTTTCGGTTGTAATGATCGAACGATAAGAAACTCGAATTCTATCGGTGACGGCATGCTCGCTCGATTTAACGTCGTCGACGACCGGACGACATTAATTGACGTCGAAAAAGAAATGCCGCAAAAGAATACCGGCGGCTCGGAATTCTAAATAACAATTTATATCTGCCAGATACGTCCTTGCAGTATCACCCGGAGACCGTCTCTTCTGGATACAGGTCGGTAGGTTGTTGTGCAAAACCGCGACAGCAACGAAGTCGACGACAACGATGAGGACGACGATGGTGGTGCTCTTACCTCCTACAGTTGCTCAATGGTGCGTTGAGTAATCGCGCAGTTTTACTCGCCATTGCCGCCATAAGGACGGTAATAATCGTGCTGGCATTTCTATCTCTACCTGTTACGTTTCCTCCTGCCTGTTTTCAATCGCCAAGCTCTTCGTGTCGGTCGTGTTCTTACGTTCTAGAATCTTCGTTGCTACTTGTATTCGCGAAAGAATTTTTAAGTTTACTTACAAACGACACAAAAATTGTTAATAGAAAAAGTTGATATTTGAACGTATGTACTAATCGTAAAATACTTGCTAGACGGACCACTGAATTTTAAACTTCCAGCTTCGTCGTATTCGTACGCGGAGAGAATTGATTTCGGTGAACCGAGAACTGCAGATTCTATTGTTCTATCTCTAGGATTCTCCCTAATTCGCGAAAGCTAAACACATTTGGAGAATGCATCGTTGTTTATGGTCGCCGCCCCGGCTTTCTACCGGTAATTCGCCTATCGTCTTGCAGAGTCGCTGCGCACAAAATTTCGAATCTGTGGTGCAGCAGCGCGTGCCGAATGCAATTCGATATGGTGACTCCCCTCGGAGGTTAATGCAGTTAACCATTGCCACTTCAGCGGGCGAATGGTGCGCGTTGAGTCGACGCCGCAATACGTACGTATCGAGACTGCACCGTTTATTCCAAACGATCGAAATTCTCTCTTTTACCGTTCTTTTGAAAATTAAGTTGAACACGAGAAACAAGGCGGAAACTTCTTCTGAAATATTCTTGAAATTTATTATTCGAAGGCGAACTATTACGTATCGGCAATTACGGAAATACCTCTGGGTTTTTTTTCCGTTCCATGTAATTCGCTTATCTCTTAACGAACCACGAAACACGCCGTTGCAACGGCAAAAGCAGTAGACGTAAACGACAAAAGGCTTGAATTCGACGATACGCGGAAAGCAGGCCCGTGCCGGTGTGTTTGTACGAGAGGTTAGCGCCACCACTTTATCATATCGTCTCAACATCATCGGCCACGTCCCTACCTGCGTTCTTTCCCCACGATGCACCCTCTTTTCCCTCCGTCAAAGATCCGTCGATCAGAGTTCACTGAAGTATTATTATCGTCGAATCAGAAAATCGTTTCGGCTTCTGTCGAGTCTTGCGTTACGCGAGACTGTCTCCATTGTTGAGAAAAATCTTGGTAGTCGTCGACATAAATCTAACCACAATGAAAGAATCGTCTTTCATGATACTTTGTAATACCTAGTGAAATTTCGATCGGTGATCTCGAAATCATCGAACAAGTATTTGCTCTTGCGACTGAAAAGTAGCAGAAAGATCGAATAAAAGAGATGCAACGAAATAACGAAGAGGAAAGAATCAAATGATTTTGGAGCACGCGAGAATCCACTGAAGTTTACGTATCTCGCGATACACAGACAAGGAAGAAGAAAACATGGAAGAAACGGAGGGGAGATCGGAATGCACCTTCGAGGATCCGTCTCTCTCCACCTATTTTTACGTATGCACCGGTGCAGAGGTGGTTCGGAGAAGACAGAACGAGAGAAGGAGAATGCGGTGCACACTATCCTTCTTTGTCCCGTAGTCTCCTTCTCTTTCCTCGACTTCTCTCAGGGCACAACAAACAGACGCCGCCTCGTAATTTGTTTTCATATGTTCGCGGTATTTGCCAGTCTACGCCTCTCTGTCTTCGCCTTTTTGGCCCTTTTCTTCCTCGAAACGCATCGTTTCCTCATCTTCGCCATTCACACGCAAAGTAGCCAACGATTCTCGTTACGTACGTCGAACTCATTTCCTCGCTATTTACGAATGATACGAAATACTTCTCGATTCTGCACGAAATTCGCATATTGAAATAATTGCCAAAGCATTTGCATAACTGTCGTGGTGTTAACCTTGACGAAACGAGGCGCCCGTGCCGATTCGTGGGAACTACGTTCATCGTAATTGCTTTCGTGTATCGCCAAGTATACGGGGATCACGTTGCTTTTTGAGATTAATGATAGGCGTTTGCCTTTACTGCGCGAGGTGTGTTTTCTGTAATTTCCGAAGGCGGACGACCTATACGTAGATCCTGCCAAGTCCTGTCGTCGAACAAAAAACGAACGTACGAGCAGTTATGAGAACAAGATCGTCGTGTAGGTATGGTTGAGAGGCATTTCGCGCCAGTTTCCATGAAGCCTCTACCTGTCGGTAGGCCAACTCGGATTCTCCTTCACCTCATGGGCGAGAACGACATACTGAGAACTATTCTCTACTAGAACCGAAGGAGTTTCTTTTCTCCTATTCCTATGGCGAAAGCACGCGATATCAAGATACTGTAATCGGTTGTCGATGAAGTGTAGATCTTTTTCTAAGTGATCAACACTTGTTTGTATGGTAACTATGATTATTTCACCGTACGAATAAGCTTTTTGCTTGTAACGGAAACATGATAGGAATTAAATCATCGTTGCGTAGACTTTTAAAAAATCTACCTCGTAATACCAATGATTATTGTGTTAGCCGGGAGCGAATGAATTTATAGAAGTATCAATATTGGGCTAATTTCGTCAAATTATCGAGAATCGACGGTAGAACGAGGTTAAATTAAAAATTAATCTCCGAGTTCTCGAGTGCCGGCACTCTCGTTCCTGAGACCCTCTCATCGAGTCCTGGCAACCATTTAGGGCCGTCCTAAGTGACGCACGCACACCCTCGCTTAGTTGTACGCATGCGTCCTCTGTACTTAGAAAGGGCGTGCATGCGTTCGAATGTCGCGGCTGGCGAGCAGCAACCCCTCTTACTGGCTCTTACGACGAGACGACGGCGGCCTTTACCGCGCAATTTCGTTTCGTGTCCCCTCGCAAGGTAAATCGAATTAAGCGGCAGACCCGAAGGTATTGGCAGGGACAAAATCAGCATTTAGGAGAGAGAACTCGACAGAGAAAGAGGGGAGTGTTTGAGGGCAATGCCAAGGAAAGCTTTCATCCTGGTACGATCTTAGACTAAAATCAACGAACGTACGAGACGTTAATTAAACTTATTAAATATCAATGTCGATGAATAGTCAAAAGAAGAATAAATCATCTTTGAGAGTGAAGCTCAAAGCCAGAGATCCGACGAACAACTTGCGAAATTCCACGTTGACGAACGATCCGAGTCGTTGACTGTGCGAAGTTTCGTCGCAATCTTGCGGCAAAGTGGCGCGGAATTGCTCTCACGCTACGTACCCTTTAAACTTTAGAGCAGTTCTCCAAAGTTAGAGGAGCTTTTGCCATGGCGTCGTGCGTAGATCGCAGCGGTGTACTCCGAAAGGCGAGAGCGAACAATTAAACCGGGCTGATCGATCGTACATTTTTCTTTCGATGTTAGTCATCGGGAATCTATAATTTCCGGCTGTTCAGGGAGGTTCGTTCCGTGCCGAAAGAGCTACGGCGGCATCGTACGATCGGATGGCCGCGAAATCGAGTCGGTTTGGACGAATCGGTTCCTCGAGAGGACTCGAGGTAGGAGGGTAATGAGAAAGGAGGATGGTAAGTGCCGATGGGAGACGATAAGGGAGAGAAAGAGACGAAGGGGCAGGCGGAAGGTGTTAGAAAGAGAGGGAGGTGGGTGGTAGGAGGAGGAGAAAGAGAGGAGGGACGGAAAGATCTTTGGTTAGAGAGAAGCACTACAGCGGCGCCCCGGGGCCATCCATCATCCCAATAATTGCTTCCCTTCCCATCATATAATTCCTATAGAACCTTCTCCCTCCGCCCGCGCTTTCCTCTCGGCCCGAGTCGTCGTCCCTTCTTCTCTCCTTCTCTCTTATCCCTCTCGCAGCCCTTCGCCCTGTGGTAACACCCACCTCAACGCCCGGGAGGGATATCACACCCGCCACTCTCTCACACCCATCGATCTCTCTCTCTCTCACTTTCACCATTTCTCCCTCTCCTTTTCTTTCTCTTGCTCGCTTACTCTTTTCTTTCGTCTCTCGCTCTAGCGCCTTCTAACCTCTGGGAATCGAGACCTCCCGAATTTCCCGCCTAATTTTTTTTTTACACGGGGAAAACGGCGCCGGAAGAAAAACGTGGAAGGTCTTAGCGTTGTCCCACGAACGCCACGATGAAAAATTGCGTTGATTACGTCCACTTTTACGGGGGTTTGGAATTTATAACTTGTCATCGAAAAAAAGTGGCACGATCAACGGGAGGATCGATGAAAAGAGAAATATATTTGACAGGAAAAGGTTTGGTAGTGATCTTTTATACTTTTTGCATTTTTTTCTCCAATAGATAACATCCATTTGCGCTTTCAAATTTTCATGAGGAAGCTTGATATCGCGAAGAATTCATGTATTCTCAAAGAATAAGAACATAAGCAACGAATAGATGAGTGACATTTTTGCGTGATAAGACGAAGCTTAAAATCGAAGGAATCGTTTGATACTACTGTCTCGCCGGACATTCTTTACGATCAATCGGATGACGCAGAAACTGTATACCATAGAGATTGTTTCTTCCGCGTAACGACGCTTCGAAAATATAAGAAAATCATACGGCTGCGGATGAACGACCGTGTCGCGTGGGTGGAACGGCATAATTTCGCAGCGTTTACGTACCCTATAAAACGGCAACCCTAGTTTTACCGTTTCTTCTTACTCTTAAATTTCTCTCCTTTTTTCCTTCCCCGTTCGTTTCATGTTTACTGCGTATATCGAGGAAGTTAGTTACAGTTCGAGTTTCTATCACGAAATTCTCGATACATCGATAGGAAAAATTGTAAATCTACCATCCGCAGTTTTCGGGAAAATGTTAAAAAAAGAATGAAATGAACTACGAGATAGAAGGGATGAAAGTTCTGTATATACGACATACGCGATGAACTTGTATCTTTTCTCGGTTTGTTCTTCGAGCAACGACTGTTTTCTCAAGATTTCTCGCAGCGGCACTAATATTTCCCTGTTAGCACCGTGTTTCTTTATCAATACGTAGAATGGCGCTTATCGCCCGTGCTGCGACGTTCCTTTCTCACGGCAGGCGCACCGCGAAGCACCGTTACACGGTGTCGCCGTTTAAGTAGGAAAGGAATATCATTTTCAACAAAAAATCAGGAGAGAAAAAAAGCAATTTTACGTTCATCGATGCAACGACTCATGTTATTTTTGCCAAGATCGTTCGACAAAATCATTATGACGAGTGAAAAGATAAACGCATCATCGACCGATCGTCGACGTTAGGTAAGCGCAGACGGAAGGCGGGAAAGAGATGCACTACTATGGACTTTGGTCATGCATATGTAATTTATGAATGAAGAGTGACGTACGCAGTCGATAAGAGCACAAGATGGTCGCATTTGTCGGGTCTGCGGTTAGCGGGAAAAAATCCATTCAAAGTTACCGGACAAGGAAATGGTCCAAATGATAAGCATACGATAATATCGTAGATGAGTGTGACTCGGAAGTGAGTTTCTCTTTCGACCACACGAATGGACGTGCGTGTGTTCTCGTGACGAATAAAAATCGCATTACGAAATGTAGATCGGCAGAGAGGGGAAAAAAAAGTACCGGAAGATGATAGGTCGGGCGCGAAAGAATTACGTCGATCGGCTCGTGAAAAATGCGAGATCCACGGTTGCTTCCTGAAATCTCGGTCCCTTCTCTCTTTCATCGAAGTCGAGGCACCTTAAATGGGACCACTCGAGGAGTTTCTTGAATCAAGTTGGCCGTTCGAACCGTGGAAACGGGTTCCCCCCTCTCGGAGCTCTCTAAGTTTGCTCTTGGACGAGGCGACACGGCGAACCGGAGAGGCTATCGGGCCGACGACTCGTCTTGAATTTCGTCATGGGAGTAGGCTGGAATGCGCGAAGGTGCTCTTCGGAATACGTACGAGGAAGAGGAGGCACGTTTGCTCGCTCGCTCGCTCGCTGCTCGTCCGCGAGAAGGTGCGCGCACAACGCGTTCTCCAGCGGCCTCGCGCACACGTACGCTCACGCCGCTTGCCTGTCGGTGAACGAGCCTCGAAAGAATCCCATTCATAGACGTAGGAACGAAAAGAACGAGAAGGAGAAAGGGGCCGAGGGAGAAGAAAGAGAGTGAGATGAAGAGAGAGAGGTAGAGGTTGGAGAACAAGCGAGGAACGAAGAGAAAGAGAGAAACGAGAGAGGGGAGAGAAGGGAGGAAAGGCATTTGGATTAGGCGCAGGCGCCAGGTAGGAGAAAGGCTTAATGAAAAATTTTCCACGACCGGCCCTGCGGTAGGCCTTCTTCTTTTCTAGGTCGTCGGGAAGCGGCGCGGGTCTGGAATTCGATCTTCGAACGATCGATCTAAAAGACGATCGAAACGGAGGATGAGGAGAAGGAAGGGAGGGAGAGAGGATCGAAAAGGGAGAGAAAAGGATGCACGTTAAAGCGTCCGAGTCGAGAAAGGAACCCCGGGATCGATGCGATCTGTAGAGGCGATTGTATCCGAGTCGGAGGGACGACCTATCGACCTCGCACGATCGTTCGAAAGTGAAGGATGTGGGTATAAGTTTCTACAGAAATATTTTGTTTAGAGAAGACGATGAACGGTATCGATTGTAACGAGATCTTACTTAATTAAAGCGTTTTACGTAAAATTCCTGAATATTTTCATACGGAAGTGAAATAACAAATTTTCAATTTTGCGATGAAAGCTGTAGTAGAAAACTTTTAATTCTCTCCAGTAGTATATTCATTTTTATGGATATCCGGTAAAAAAAATAAATATAGCCTACACGAGGGAAAAAATTGGATGGCAACGAGAGGCTTCCAATTACATATTTTAAACTCGTGCGATTACATACCAAGAAAACGCGGGGAGCAACGCGCTCCACGGAGCGAATGCGGCTGCGTTTGTTTTACCGTCGATCGTGAAAAATGTTGGCGCCTCTTTATCGGCTCTAGAAAATTATCTGGCGCGATAACGACCATTGATCGCTCCCTTGAATCGAGGAGACGACTCGTCGGTTCCACGAGAGAGAGACAGCCTCGTTTCCCTCGTACCGTTCTCATGAATGAAAGCGGAGTATTTCGAAACGGTGAGCGAGGAAGCAGAACGCACGTCAGCCACACTCGCGCCCCTCTCGCTTCGCGCTTATCGAATCGACCGAGAGAGAAACGGACAGAGAGAGAGAGAGAGAGAGAAAGATTGAGTAAGAGAGAGGTAAGGAAACGCCGAACCAACGAGAAGAGAGAGGAAATGAGACGGCCAGCGACGAGAGAAAGAGAGAAGAGGAGAGATAGGCGCACACACGCAATCCATAGAGAAAGAGAGCACACAGCACGACGCCGACGAGGCAAACGTTTGTGTACAGTAGAATCATCGGTTATCGGAAAGCTTCGACGTTGATTACATACGCAGTATGAAAAAAAAAATGTCGAACGTGGCAATGAAACGCACGTTTCGACGTTTTCTCCGAGCTATCGGTGACCCACGTGTCGTTTGATTATTTAATTCTCAACGACGTGTTCTTGTTAGAGGGAAATTATGGAAAAAATATATTTTGTTAATGTCACTTGAACTGGAAGGAATTCGCGTAACGATTCTATACGTTTCGAGAATTTTGAATTTGGAGAGATGAAAGGAATTTCTCGGTAACATTTTGCCAGCTATTTTTTCCTAAGTTAACGGCCATGATTATCAGTCGGTGACCCAATGTCGGGAGAATGATAGCCCTCGCCATTCATATCTACCGTTCTTCGTTGTCACGCACAACCTCGAAGTCGAGTCCTACACGAGGGAGAAACTTTTATATACTAACATAAGTTCCGTTGCTTTTTCAATAACACGTATTTTTATCAACATAGTTTTTTCCCTGTTCGACTAACTTTTTCACCGCAGAATGCAATATTACTTTGACGTTAAGTATCGATAACAAAGATTCCTCCTACACTTCATGAAAATTTAAAGAAGTATAAAGCCAACGTTGAGGACAACGTAGAAAAACGTTTCAAGATTGTCGGGACGTGTTTCGAATTTCGTCACGAGGCAGAACGAGAAGTCCTTTTTTTCCAGCGGATACATTCCTCTTTTCGGTAGAACCGGAGTATCCTGCAACGATGAAGTTTCTCGAGGCTACCGCGGAAGAATCTCTTTGATTAAAGAAAACTCGTGTACTCGCGCCTTTTATTCAAATGTTCTCGGTTGTGCACCTCCTCATCCTCCTCCTCCAGGGCATCCCACTCTCGCCCTCTCGTCGAGGATCGTCTCGTGGGATAGGGTTGGAATATAGCCGTTAATTATCGCGGTAACGTGGAATGCGCCTCGGTTTCCCTTTCTCCGTCCCTCTCACTCTCTCTCTATCCCACACAACCCAACGATCCGCTTTGCTCTCTTCTCTTCCCTCCTTCTCTCTTCCATCTCTGTTAACCCACCTCTCTTCCCTGTCTGCAGCTTCGTTCCGTCTTTCTTCGTTGTGCACGCGCGGGTGAGGCCAACCGAAAGAAGGAGAGGAAGAGAGATAGGATTCGCTCCTATGCATCCGTCGGCAGTGGCATGGACCACCTCATTCATCCTATCTGCATTCCTTTAATGCTACCTGGGGCCCGTGGAATGTCCGCCAACCCCCCGGCCTGCGCGGAGCCGGACCTACGGTACCGCTTATCCCTCTTCTTCCACTCCCTGCCACGGTTGACTTCCACAAAAGAGTTCGTTATTTCGCGGAAAATCTACCACTTCGGATGCAACTTTCGCATATAGTTTTTCACGATCGATCGTCACGCATTCCTGAATGAGATATGGACGGAAATCATGGAGAATGTGTAATCGAATTTTCGTAAATTTCGGTGTGGTATATACGCAATAACGTGCTCTCGCGCGCGAAGGATCATTAGCCGTTATTGCTGGCTTAATATGCTAATATGCGAGCCGAGGTTATTCGAGGTAGACTAGGCGTCGCCTGTCGGACCCTCCGGTGTTTTTATTCCACGGCTACCTTTTTTTTTCTCTCTCCAAGACGATATATACAAGCATACCGCTATGCCGGTCCTACGACGCGGAGAGAACTGTCCGACCACCAATTATCACGGAAGAGGACGGCATTAGGTGCGAGCAAAGAAACCCGTTTACCTTGTCGATGTACAAGAACCCCGTTGATCGCGTCATCGTCATCGACAGCGCGTCGGTGAAAGAGAGAGCGCGCGCCTCGTTGTCTGCGAAAACGTTCCCTTGGAAAATCCAACCGATTCAACCGATTCAATCGATGAATCACTGAACGATGCTTAAATTTCCTATAGTATCTTTTGCGCGCGATCCGTTTCGTTTCCTTGGGAGAAAGGTTCTATGGTGGAACTAACGAAAGAGAGAAATCTCTTCGTACGAAGCTATCGTACTTTGGTGATACACGGAGAGGAAGAGGGAAAGGAAGAAGAGAAGAGAAGAGCGTCAAACCGCCTCTCATCATCGGCATCTCACGGTCGTTAGAAGCGTATCATAACACGGTGTATAACTAGGGGTAGATTCGACAGAACGAAGCCCCGTGTTTCACCTTCGGGGCCCCTGAGGCAATACAACACAATAAGACCCCGAAGCTCGGCGATCCTGGCCAAGATACCATGAGGCCCAGGCCGCTTCGTTCGATCTCTCTCTCTTCTGAGTTCGCCTCTTCTTTGGTTCTCTCGTATCCTCTCTTTCTCTCTTTTCCCTTCTCTCTTTCCCTCTACGTATCTTCTTCCTCCTCTTCCTTCTCTTCTTATTTTTTTTATTTTTCCATGCACGGCGTGGCTCTCCTTTTTCTCTCTCCGTCGAAGAAGGAGCAGAGAGCCTCTTACGGCTTCTACTCTTTGGTCGTGCCGCCGCCTCGTAGCCCTTTATCTTCACCTTCCAATCGGCCTCTCTCTTTACCCCACCCCTTTCCATCTTTTTCCTTCCTTTTTTTCCCTCTTCTCCCGTCTCCTCTATCCCTTCGCCCAAACTCGGCTCCCCCTTCTACACGAGTACCTACGTTAACACTCCGCGGGGCGAAAACACCTCGCGGCCAAATTTCCTCCGGTATTCACGGACGCTGCTTTATTGCGACCGGCGATACCGATTCCAAAGATAACACATGTCGTATAAATGTATTCAGTGCATTTAGCTAGCACGAGTCCTATGTCTCTTCGTGATCTTTACGATTTGCATCTTTCATGTCCTCGTCCAGTACGAAGATACATTCGTCTTTCTATAAATATTAACATATTTCAACGAATGACAATTATCCAAAGAGAATCATAGCACGCAATAGCAAGTGCTCATCTGATAGACGTTGTCCTTTATCTCATCTGTCTCTATCGTTCGATCGGTCGAATCTTCGCGAGCATCGAGAGAATCCGGTCCTCTTCGGTGGCAGCGAAAGGAAGAAAGTTCTTTCTCCGTTGGTCGAGGCATCTGCCGCCTCTCCTTCGACGTGGGGAAGACTCACGACGGCCCTTCTTAATCGATACTGTTTACTTGGAAGGAGATTGCGCGTTCGGGGAAGGTTAAAGATGGCCCTGCCAACCGGAGTAGGAGCTTCGCGACGAAGGATATCGGTACAGCTCTCATCTTCTTCTCGCGTTCCTCTCTCTGCTCGAGAGCTCTTTCGGCTCCTTCGCTCCTGGACTCCTCCCTTGACGAAGGTCAAGACACACGAAATCTCCATTTGCCCGAGGTCGCAGCCACGCGGCACCTTCGAATTTCGTTGGCGGACCTTCCGAGAATCGACGAGCGCGCGGAGCCCTCGATCGAAAACGAGCACAGCCACCGCTCCCTCTCGAGTTTCTCACTTTTTTATGACCGACCTTCGCGTATATCGCTAACGAGGTGGTCCTGTGACAACTACAAGTAGGTGGTCGTGCGAGCGACCGATCACGGATGAGAGTCGACGGGAGGAATTAGGACGACGAACGGAGAGTTCTTTCGTTTCGCTCGTGACACGACGATTAGCCAAATTTTCGATATTCGTCTTCCATGTCTTCAAGCTCGAATGTCTGACGGATATCTCGACAATTCTATCATCCGTCTTTCGACGACAATGTCCGAGAAGAATTTGAATCATACGGTAACGACGAAAGATGAGATTTAGTTGAACGATGTGATATCTTGCGAGTAATGAGCCAAATATTCGATAGTTTGAGAGAAATGCTAGTTTTAATGCTTTAAAGTAGACAAACTCTCGCGTCGATGAATAAATTGACCGTGTTCCTTCTTTCACCGACACGCACGAGTGTTTCTCACGCGAAGGAAGGTATTTCCCGTGTCTTCTCAGTGTATCTATAGTTGCACGATGATAGTCGAATACCGACGCGGACGAAACGAGACGAATCGTCCGCATACATATGAGGAATCGACAATGAGTTTCCGAGAAACATGGACTTTAACATAAATTTTCGGTGCCTCGTTCTATTTCGGCGACTTTCTCCGCTTCCTTCTTTTTCTCGCTTCTCGTCCTTTCATCCGTCAATGCTCCGACTCTCGCTGTCTCTTTCACATTTTTTCTTTCTCTTTCCCCTTGTATAGTCTCTCCTTTTCCACGAGAACTGGAAAAATGTCCCACGACATCTTTTCCCTTTTCCCAGGACCCAGTGCGCATGCTTTATAGGCGCATTTTTTCCCGAAAGGACCTACCCCAAGGTTCCTAGAATCGATGGGCTCCTCAAGGATCCTCTCCTTTTTCCCTCCTTCTCCTCTTCCTCCATCGCCCTCATTCGGTCCTTCCTATCTTGGCTTCTTTCAAGATGCCAGACACCCGACAGAATTGTCATTGCCTCCCGATGTAAATCTCTCTACGTACGGTGGAAAAAAAGACGCTCGAGCTTGGTTCTATTTTCTCGGAAGACTCCAAAAGATCGCGTTCTCCCAGCCTCCGAGAGAGAGTCTACGATTCTAATTTATTACTTTTTCGGAGTATCTCGACGCCGCCCGAGGAAGGAGACCACAGAGAAGGATCCTTCGTGTGTAACTTATCCGTCAGAAATTTTCCAAACGGAAACGAACCTTCCATTCCTTTTGAAATCGCACGAAATGGAGAAAAGACACCTTACTCTCTAAGAGGGTAAAGGGAAGACTGTTTCTCTCTCTTTCGGTTTCCGGTGGTGTATCGACTGAATTTTCCTGGACAGTGTCGTTTCCTTTTGAGGCGTGGGTAAGTGGGTAGTCATAATATTTAACATAATCCTAGGTAAGAAGGTAAGACCATTCTCGAATTTCTCGACACCATCCTTCGGATCCTTTTTGAACGCTCGTTTCAAGAATTAACGGAGAATTTATGGTAGCGCATCGTGCGAATGGGAAAAGTTTCTTCGAAATTCGCTACATCGCTTTATTTTAATTATTCCTCGTATAAGTTACATTTTATTCCAAACATTGGTAATATGTTCTTACTGCCTGTTTTAATATGAAATCCAGTTGACATTTTGGAAGAAACGTTTTCTCCTGTAAATCCGTAAAGACCGCTTGTCTTCTTCGTGATAATTACCGAAGATCGATGTCGCACGGTTCTCGTTTAGGACACGGTGTGTTGTTACAACTGCGTGTTCCTCGTACAACTGCGTTTTTGCTCAATCGTCGTAGACGCTTTTACATTTCCAAAGGAACATCCGCCTTTCGGAGAATCGTCCACGGGCGAATGCTCTCTCAGAATGTATCTAGTTTCGGAAAAAATCGAACGACGTTTCTACGGTCACGTGACGGTCCCTTTGGGACCCTGAACAGAGAACGAGTCGCGTTTGTCGGCGCCTTCGAGTTCATTTTCGGATAAAAATATGCCCAGAGTTTCATGGAAACGCGCGAAGAGTTTCTAATGAACCGACTAAACGCATTTCTAAACGACTGCTCCATTTCCATCCCTTGAAAATTGAGTATCGAAGTTCCCTAACGGTTATCGTAGTTTCTATAATAAGCACCGGTACAAATTTCTTCACCGACGTCATCGACGAGGTAGATGGACACTCGAGCGCATTTATAGATTCGGAAGGTGGAACGAAGGGAGAGGGTCTGAGCGACGATTCATCGTTGTGTCTGAAAATCGGGAACTCCGCTCCGATAGGCTACGATCGCAAATTCGATCTGCCTCGAGAAACGATCACGAAGGATGAGGATTGTAAAAAAGGAGAAAGAGAGAGAGAAGGAACCGATGGAGAGATCGGACCCTCGGAGTTATCCTCGGGAGGAATTCCAGGCCCAGTTTGGACCCGTAAAGGCTACGAAACGCGCGCGCCCCCGCGTCTGAAGCGGCGCTCTCATCTCTTTCCTTCTTCGTATTTTCTCTCTTCCTCTCTTTCTCTTGCTCTTCTCCTCCTTCTTGTCGCGCTTCTGCGCCTAAGGCTCGCGTCTATCGGCTGAGCTCCGATTGGTCCGCGGGCTCAGTCATTCACAGAAAACACAGAATGCAGACGGTCACGTGATCGGTGGGCCAGGGCCCCGGGGCCACGAGGCCCCGAGAAGAGACCAGGGGGTGTGTGCTCGCTATGGCGCCAGGCGGTTCACCTCCTCTACTTCTCCCTTCTCTCCGCGATCCCTTTTCCTCGCGGAGGGATGCAGCATTTCGAAATTCCGTCACAGAGTGCCGCTTTTCTAGCGATGTCGACGAACCTTCGTCGAACGGCGAACAAAGGTCGTGTCTGACTTTTGGGGGCAATTTCGAAGCGAACCGTGGAAAAGAAGAGAGCGGAAGAATCTACTTTACGATCAATGTACTTTCTTCCCTTTGTTTGCACGATAGAGGACCACCCATCTTGGGTTTTGTACTTTCCTTCTTTTTTTTGGTACAAGTATCTGGAAACGAAGTTTTTGGATGTAAACGGAGTCACAAGTAGTTTGAACATCGGATACGCTTTTCTCTTCGCGCCACGGAGAGAAGAGATTTCAGTAGCACGCACTCAGGGAAAACACAGAGACGGCAGAGATGAACTGTACGAGTTAAAAACAAAACCGCAAAGCAGAAAAGGAAGGAGCGGCGCAAGCGAGAAAAGAAATAAAGA
This sequence comes from Cerceris rybyensis, assembly GCA_910591515.1. Classification (NCBI taxonomy): domain Eukaryota; kingdom Metazoa; phylum Arthropoda; class Insecta; order Hymenoptera; family Crabronidae; genus Cerceris; species Cerceris rybyensis. The sequence goes on from OU342790.1 coordinate 18,919,065, forward strand.
AAAAGCAGAATGCAATTCCAACAGGTTTCAAGGAGGGAAAAAAAGGGAAGAAAAAGGCAGAGAAACAACCGAGGATCGTTCGTAGCCATCGCGTACCAGAAAACCGACCGGGGTGGTTCTCACCCCCTCATGCGTTTCGGGCACTGTGTCGGTGGCCCGATTCTCGGAAGGACCTCATTTGTTGCTTGCTGCTATATATCTCATTCGGGGGCCTCTTTCTCTCTCTTTATATACATACATACATATAGACTTGTAGAGTTATATACATATATATGTATAACTCTTCCCCACCCCCTCTACTCTCGTTCTTCCTCGGTTGTTGTTGCGCCCGAAGGACCTCGGGATGCTGGAAATAAGTGCATGCTTTTACGAAAACGGACTCCATTTGCCAGTGCTCGGATACGGATGTGTAGGTAGAGTCGTTCACACCGATCGTAACCAATACAAGTTGAGACGCGGTCAACGGCGTTAAGGGTCGAATACGTGTTTCTTTCCCTTCAAAATCTGAGCGTGAGAACGGAGATAAAAGTGTCGAAGGAGCTGTGATAAAGGAGCGGATTCCTTTCTGCTAATCGTACGAAACGCGCGGTCCGATTACAAGACACCACTTCGGGGAAGGAAATTTTCGAGAAAGAATATTTTAGGAAAAAAAAAAAGAATGAGAGAGAAAAAGGTGCGTATTTTATTTACTATCGTTAGTGTTCTATGTAATTCGTTGATAAATAGTATATGAATCTTTTTAATTTCTATTTTAATTAAGTACTTTGATTTAATACGTATTTCAAAACAATAGTAAACCAACGTTCCACGAATTGAACCAACTTGGTTTATTCCTTCGATGTTCCGCAATTTTCCTCGGTGGTACCGTTAATTATAAATGAAGATTCGGGGAATACCGAGTTCGTCAGTCATTGATTCGTGTAAGCTCACTCTAAGTATATCCTTCTTACGGATCGCGTACATCGTTCGGCCCGTGAAATTTTCATTCGCATCGTATCTCGTATCGTTCCAATTTCTCCCGCCTTAATATTTACCGGACACTTGCACATCGCGCAAGTGCATTCTAACGTTCCTAGGTAGAAGAAATGTCCCTAATTAACGAGCTGGCGTAGATCTCAGTAGCATGAGGGTAACGGTGCGAGGAACGCAGAGAATCGAAAAGAAAAGTAGCAGAGAGCGAAGAAGAGAAAACAGGTGGCACCCGCGAAAACAGGCGAGGAGCAAAGCCGGGGAGCGAGAACACTTGGTCCGGGTCTCGAGAGGCTCCTCCTCGGAGGCTCGAAAGTCCTTGGTCCTGCCATAGAGGGCCGAAGGATAGGAGAAGTCGAGGGAGAGGAAGAAAAGAGTAGGAGAAGAACGCGGAGCCGCTGCTGCCGGCGCAGAATTCAAAGAACTGGGAGCGAGGTAAACAAAATATTCCTGCTAGTCGGTGTATACACACGTTGCGGCAGCTTCTCGCGTGCGCTCGCGCACATGTGGGTGTGTGCATCTCGGGCCTGTGAAGAAAGAAGACGAAGAGAGGAGAGGGAGGGTAAAGGACGAGGGGGAGGGGCGAAGAAGCGTAAGAAGACGAAGAATGAAGGTGTAGAGATGCGAGGGCCCTCGCAAGGGCGAGAAGAGAACGAACTACGAAGGCGGTCGGTGGCGCCGCGCACGCGAGAGAAAGAGAGAGGGAGCGAGAGGGTCGAAGGGTGAAGAGAGGGAGCCTGCTCGCCTCTGAGGTGGGAGACTCGAGCCTGAGAGAGGTAAAGGGCCCCGAAGATGGGCCCTGCCGGGGCGATAGCGACGATGGTGGTGGTGATGGTGGCGACGGTGGTCTAGCGATGCCGATGCCGATGGCGGTGACGATGTTGGTGGTGGTGGCGGTGGAGGTGGTGGTGGTGATAGTGGTGGTGGTGGTGGTGGTGGTGGTGGTGGTGGTGGTGGTGGTGGTGGTGGTGGTGGTGGTGGTGGTGGTGATAGTGGTGGAGGTGGTGGTGGTAGTGACGACGGTACCCAAGGGTAGAGCCGAGGAGGGGAAAGACAAGGAGGGAGGGAGGGCGCAGAGGTGAGAGGGAAAGGGCGGGGGTCGTGGAATGCGGCCGTGGTCCCGGTATATACGCGCCAGTTGGCTATGCCAGGGTATTTGTGTATTTATGTGGAACACCAGAGAACCTCGTCGATGGGAAAGAAAGAAATAGAGAGAAGTTCCTGAAAGAGAGTGACGAGGACGGAAGAGAGCCAATGGCCAGCCAAGGTGTGCTGCCCTTTTGGTACGAAGGAGCGAGTAGGTAGGTACTCGAGCACCCGGCTATGCAGTAAGAACACCAGGAACCAAACGACAACCACCACCACCCCCCTTCCATCTACCGAGCTTCTCTCTCTTTCCTCTTTTTCTCGTTCCGAGGTTCCTCGAAATTCCACCGTAGAGTTCTACGTCCCGCCTGGAACGCCCGGAAAGATGCTTCCTTCGAGGAAGTCCCAGAAGCATCGTCGTTTGAAATTCGCGATACTTTAATTACGGGATTAATCAATTAAGCGCACCCTGTTCTAAACATTCCCGTGGACTTTTCAAGCGGTATTTATCATGGTGCAATGTTGTTCGGACGAAGATATTGTCTTTTGGATATATTTTCAAAGTGAACCAAAGCGTTCTCGGTTGAAAAAGGAAAAAAAAAAGAAAAGTATCGTGGAATCTTCTCGCCTTCTTCCCTGATCTGTCTCTCGTTACCTGGAACGATGGACGCGACACGAGCGCCCGGCACGTGAGAGAATGTCGTCAATGCGATGGCAGTGGTTTTGGGAGGGAGCGCGAAGGGCGAGGGCCGAAGAGAAGGAGGAACGAGCGAGCAGGGAGGGAATGTCTGGCTTGGGACCATCGTGGAGCCTGTATGCGCTCGAGTACGAATCTCGAATACCGGCTGCGAAGCAATCGCGGAGACTGCAGCCCCGGTATTCGAACCACGTGGCTGTCCACTAACTACGACCTGTCTTGCACGCTCGCGATCGTGTTGACAGGCCGAAGGGTCAACGACGTATCTGGAGGAACCGACGAGCTTGGTTCTTTGCCCGTCCGGCGCATAAATTCCCCGTGGGAATGGATCTCGAGTGATTTGTTTAAACTTTTGACCCACGCTCGAAAAGGCCCATTCTCGCGAAAAGGATCATGCTCCAAAAGGTAAGAGAATTCACCGCAAAGAATTCGTGCCACGAATTGCGGCTTGAAATTACGAAAGCAAAGTCGACCAAGAACGAACAGGAGAAACAAGTCGCCTTCGAGACATACGCGCTCCCGGACAACTAGGTAAAGGTTTCTCCTATGCCGTGTGGGATACAAAGTAAATTCCACACGATTGCGGATGAGCCGTAAAGAATTTAGTCGTCAGGTGTGGCGCAATCTTTCAAAGAATTTTAATACCCCACCACTATTCCTATCGGTTATCGATACCCGAAAAACGTTCAAACCGCTAATAAACCTGTGAAACAATACATCTCGAAAAGGGAGACAAAGATAAGTCTCCGTGAGAAGTCCACAGGACCTTCCCGCGCAATCTTCAGAATCATTTCAACGTACTTCAAAAATTTCTCTACTTCGTCTCTTACTGGAAACGGAGTAAGAGAAGAATCTTTCTCTCCTTTTTCCCCCATACACCAAGAACACAGCACGCGTACCCTACGCGGTGTGCACATACGCATAGAGTCGGTTGGTGGCGCGCACACTCGCGCAAACGACAGAGGTGGATATGCGCGCGAGCACGCCCTCTCGGGTCCGTCTCTCCGTCGGTCGAGCGGGCAAAGATCGCGCCGTCTCTACCGTTTCTGCGTCGAGGCTCGCAGCATCTCAGGCGGTCCAGCGGCGTCAGTGCCCTCCCCTCCCCATGGCTCACGTTTTTGGTGGTGGGATACGCTTCGTATGTGCACGCGTGATCGTAAGAGAGAGCGCGCGAGCGCGACCATTGCGTCCGTGTATCTCGAGTATTAGGTGTATGAGTCCTGCTCGCCCGCGCGCGCCTCTATACGTCGAGAGTGGGCCTCGGGGAAGGGTGAGAGGCAAGGGGAGAGGAGGGAGGCGTCGCGCCGTGGGAACCGAGGAAAACGTTTCCCGCATACCACCCCTCTCCACGAGCTCTCCCGCCCCCTCCGCTCCAACACACCGGTGCTCGCTTGCGGACGCGTATATATACGCACCATCACACGTTCAGCTACCCTAAGGAGGTACGCAAGACGAACGTGAGACCACGTGACCGGCCCGTAACTTCCACGGCGCACACTCCTCTCTTTCTCGCTCAATCTACTTCGTCTCTTCTTTTTCTATTCTATGTCCCTCGCTATCCTCTGTCTCTCTTTCTCTCTCGTTCGCTCTCGCTCTCTACACTCTCTACTTTTCTTCTCCCCCCTGCCGATCCTTATTCGAACGACGCAGTTGCGCGTATCTACCGCGGGAGCAACTGCGTCGTAGGCTTCTCCGAGGAGATCCACGCGTATCGCGACGCTTCCTTGTCCGGCGAGTGCCGCGACATTGGACGTCGTCGAACGTTGGCTCGATTGACCCGAGACATTTGACGATTTACATAGCACACGGACGAATGGAATGTAGAAGATTGAGAATATATCGTGAGATGCGAGGCCACGAGAGAAATGGAATTACGATGGATGTAGCGCGTGCGATGGTGGTGCATGGTTAAGCACGTTCGTGCAGTTGCAAATGAAGCTGTCGGTAAGAGACTTACCGGAAATAGCTTGGCATGCTTCGTAAGGCAATCTCTGACGGGACTTACCTGAAATCGAAGAAAGAAATTGTTAGAATTGTTCGAGGATATCGTATATCGTGGCGCGTTCTTGATAAATTGCGCAAACACGATATTAAAGATTAAGTTTAATCGTTTCAGCACGAAAGGAGATAGTAGGGAATATAAAAACTACTGGGAAACGCGATGGGGTCTCTTTTCTTAGAATAATTGTACGATCTCGTAACGGTACCGTTTGGAGCACACGTTGTCGATTGTCTCCGCCTGTGTTTTCTTATTTTACAAAAATGAGACAAATAATTTTGTTATCAATTAATTACAAATAATTTGTAATTCGAATAGTATGCTACAATATAATATATTTGAATGCCAAAGAATCACCCCGACTATTGATTCCCCTTTGACACAAAATACAAAAGTAATAACTCGTCGGTGCGCACAAATAGTTAAAAGACAGAATGAGAGAGAGTTTCGAGGATTCAATGTCAGCATTTGTCGCCGCGAAATATCGATTGTAACCGCAGGTAGAAGCTGGCAGGTACGGAACAATGCAAACGAAGATACGAGGGCACATGTATCCGGCAGGTAGACGTCGAATGTGGAAATTTGAGACTGTCGCGAGTACATCAAACAGAACTCTGAGGGCAGAAAGCCATAGAGAACTCTCACCATGAAACTCGATTATTTCACGCGAGGTGGGGGCGGGATTCGCGCTTCTGTACCGGTTTCGAATCAGACGCTTCGCACGTCGCGCCGGACGGTTCGGCGTGTTAATTAATCTCGTTAAGGCTCCGACTGACAACCTCGTCCAGGAGGCACGTTCGAAAGTCACTGGCAACCGATCGGCTTTTACACCGTGACTTTCGCGCGAACATACAGCAACCATGGCACAGAATAAATCTCACGATCAAGAATTATGAATTTCGTTTGGCTCTCCGCAACCGATCTCTCCTTCTCTCACCCTGCTTTTCTATCTCTCTCTCGGCATCTGGCATAGGCAGACGCCGAGAGTTCAAGGGTCAGTGTTCGAAACGCGAGAGTACAATACCGATGTCCGCCGCCCGAAAAGATCGAATCGATCGGTGGAGGCATCGGCCGTACAAATTGTTCGCGCGCAAAAACGATTGTGCGAGCGGGGGTACCGAATCGTGGCCAAGCGAATTCGTCTCGTTTGGAACTCTTCCAAGTGTATTTTTTTTCCTTGCCGTTTTACGGCTGGAAAAAGGAGAGAGAGAGGAATACCAGCAAATTGTAGGAGATGGGGTTTTTAGGTGGAAAGGTGAGAGGAGAAACGCACCAAAGATGGAAACTGAAAGGGAGAGAGAAATAGAGTGAGAGAGAAAGAAGATATTTGGCAAGACGGAGAGGGAAAAAGAGACAGAGAGATATAGGAGAAGAGGGACCGAGAAGGCCGCGGCCCAGATGAAAGAGGCCCGAGGGAGGTCCCCGCCCTTCCAGGAACCCTTATAAACTTGGACCCGATCTTCGTTACGTGCACACACTTGGCACAATCCACTAGAATAATCCGCATACCGGTACCGAAAAGCACACTTGATGCGAGTATTCGCCTCGTTATGTTTTTCGTAGATATTCAGATCTTTTTCACGATAGGTCCCGGCTTTTGGCTCTACGGGCACCCCGTGGGAAGACATCCCAGCGAGACGTTTGAATCTGTAGGATGTGACTGCCAAAGTTCTGCCAGCTTTGGTTGGGTTAGGTAGAGATTTCAAGTATGAAAACTTTCGGAAATGTTCTTTTGGAGTATATACAACTAATGTCGATAGCATCCTGTTGTATGTCACTTTTTCAATTTGCTGATTATTGAGTTTTGGAAGTTTTCAAATTGGATAGTAAGTTTGTCAAAAACAAGTGGACAAGTAACTCGATGAATTCAAATTTTAAGAGTGATACAAAAAATACCATTATTATTTTAAACTCCGACGAATACGTTAAGATAAATAAAAGTAAACACTAGTTCAGTTTTTTCGAAAAAATAAGACAAAAAAACACTATTGATACTAGAAACGTGATACGTTTGATTGTTGACATGCACATTTACGTTTATTTTAAAATATAGACGGCAAAATATGAATTGCCCGTAATATTACGGTCGTAGTAATTTTGTCAAAGTAGATGACAAACGTAATAATACGGGGAAAGTTGTTAAGGGGTTAAAAATGTTTCTCAACGATGACATTTTGGGACCCATTATTTTGGAGTACAAGTTTTTATTTTCGTCGCCATCACATTGCCCGGTTTTATCGAATAAACTTTATCAATATAAGACTTTTACGTGAAACTCTGCAGTTCTCCAATGTCCATTGTTCTTCTCGTTCTCCATAAAATAAAAATATCTAACCGTTTAACAGATCAACCTACGAATCCCAAGTAAAGGATTGGAGGCACAGAGCAATTTTCGCGCACCCTCCCGCACCCGTCTTCAGTTCTCAAACGTTCAAACAAATTAGAAACTCTTGGTCGCAAGCGCGTCTTTTTTCGATGGATATATTTTCCAGCCACGGTCGAGTAATTAGAATCTGGTAGTGCACGTAAAAAAGGACGTTTCGCGAAAGGGAGTTTAAATTATGAAGCATGGCGATGACAGGTACTCTAGCAACGCTTTTCTCTCCCCGGGCCGGCAGGAGCACCCCATAACCCACGATTATTGCATTACGGGCGTTTGGCGAGAGAGAATACTCGGCAAAGGGCATTTCCGTAGAACGACTTTAAATTACGAGGAAAGTTAAGAGCACGAGGAAGACACCTACTACGTCGGATGCGTGCACTACGGACCGGGAAGAGCAGCGAGTAAAGTAATCACCGACAAAATTGGTTGACGAGATAGTCAGATTGGCCGCTGGCCACTTGGTTGCTCGATTGTCCAGACACGCCCTCGGCAAAATGAAATTTGATTTTGTCGGGCAATTTCGCGCCCAAATCAACCTCCCCTACAGCTCGGAAGGAAAGAGATGGGAACGTACCGGCAGGAGACACTCGACGAAAGAAAGAAAGAGAGAATGGGGGAGAGAAAAAATGAGACGGAGAAAGGAGAAGGAGAAAAGGGACGAAAAGGAGGGAATCCCATAACCTCGTTAAGGGCCGCACTCTCGTGGTATTGGCCTCATTGAACGCTCAGAGGCATCTTTCCGAGTGTCGAGTGGTCTCTTAAAAGTTCAAAGGGTAGAGAGAGGATGGGTAAAGGGTGGCGCGAGTATTCGGGGAAGAACATTACGCACAGTCGTCTTTCGGGACGAGCGAAAGCCGACTTTACCCTTCGCGCGATTGGATGAATGCCACCCCCGTGGTTCCCTCGAAGAACAGTCGATAACGGTCTTTCGCGGAGGTTGAAGGGAAAAACGAACGTGTCGAGGGTGCACGAGACCGGTAAAAAAAATTCCCACGGGGAGCGTTACCGCGCGCAAACAATCTTGATTACACGAAAATGTTCGGTAATTCGATTATACAGAGCGAGAGTGTACTTAAGCGAGGTACAGCTACCGGCGCCGTTCTACACCCGTGTAATTCAATTTCTTTAAAGTAATTACTTGTTGCTTCTACCGTGAAAGTTAGTTTCCGTTTGAAAATCAATGGCGCATCCACGGCAGACTCGGTTTCTCATTATGCCCTTGTAAAAGACGGTCCTCTCCGTTAAGTAACGATCGATCGATGAGTTTCAACCGTCCAAGTGATCATGAGCAATCCAATTTTATCAAGAAATTTCTTCGATTTAAGGAAAAAGAAATGTCGGAACATCGTAGAAGGGTGTGTCGATTCGGTGGAATATTCCATCGATAGAAAAAAAAACGAATACGAATTGAAACGTGGAGAAAGAAGATTGGTGGTAAGGGAAGGACAAACGATCGGTAAGTCGGATAGCATACGGAGCCGCCATTGATACGCAGAGCATATGCACGCATGGTTACCCGCCCCGGCTTAGTTTCTCCGTCTTCGATCTTACGTGGATTCTATGGGAAATGAAAGGTAAATATCACATTTTCACAACGGCTTCTTGAAGCATTGCAGAGATTTACGTGATGCTCGTTGAACAGAGGGAAACGAGTATTCGATGAGTGCTCGGCGACGCGTTCCGCTCGATCCGCCATTTTGCCTTCGACTTCATTTTAACTTTGTTACCGCGGGGCGTTCGTAATTATACTCGTTTACTTTTTCTGTAATATTTCTGAGATTGGAAAAACAATTTCCGACTCAATGAAAACCATGTTTTCAATATTTTTGAGAAATTACGTATCATTTTTAAAGGACGAAGGTTTAATTTTCAAGTTAAGTATTAGGTGACATTTTGTGTACTGTGGAGAACGTTGGTAATTAGTGCGTGTAAACTTGGTGAATATTTTTCAAATTTTGATGATATTTGCAAATTTGACAACTTCTTTAATGTCAACGTACAACGATAGAATACGTTATGTTTTATAGAACATCTGATAATTTTTTCTTTGATAATTCTTCTCTCTAAAGTAGAAATTTGGCAGCAGAAGTTTCGCTTCGACGTAAATAACGTAACCGACAAAATACGACTAGCATTCGACATGTTAACACATTGTATGCGGAATAAAAGTACGTTTTTCCAAAACTGTGCATAGATCATTAGAAAAAAAGGCAATTAGTGGCACTAATCACTTAGATTTGAAAAGTCAAGTGTATTTTCGAATTTAGAGAGTTAGTAGCTTCTAACTTATTGTGTAAAAATAATATTTGTGCAAATTTTTTAACAACTTTCTTCAGTTTTACTAAGGCGGCACAACACCCACGTACACAATTTGTTAACAACGATTACGGAATATATATATCTAAGTTCGAATTTCACGAATCGTCACATAAAAAGAAATCACGACAGCATGAACGAAGAGAACCAAAGAAGAGGCAGCAACGGTGGAAAACAGAAAGCGAGCAGGAAGCAAGCCTTCACAATGTCGGCTGACTATTTTCGACCAGACTTCGTAGAATCGTACAGTTTCTCAGGGAGTTTATGGCGCCATCACTCATTCCGTAGTTACCCGAGCATTACTACCGGGTGGTCGATAATGTAACGATATTACATACGCGGGCAAGAAGACTTAATAAAGGAAACGACGTGGATGACATCGTAATACGTACAAACTGCACTTCCGTTTGTTACAAGTCCGCACGCTGTTCGACGAGGAACTCTATAGTTTCACGATTGTTAAGATAAACTGTCGCAAAAGTGCTTTCCATGATTCCAACTAAGATACTATGACCTTTCTTCGTTTAAATACACTTACAATGCATTTCACGTGGCACCAATAAAACGGTAATACCGTTAGAATATAAGCACCTTATCTTCTTTACAATAGAAAAACCTAATCGACGAGTAAAGTTAACATTTTTGCTGCTTCGGGACAAATAACCGCTATAGGCAAGTTCAACGATTATAAGAACGATGCGGGCAATAGCGTGGCTTTTCCTCGTGAAAATACATTCGCAATGGATTCCGTGTAAATCGGAGAATCAACGGAACGCGAATGCACCGGCACATGCAATCAGACGTGTGACGGCGCACACGGTAGCGTCGGTCGCTTGCAGTCGTCACTGCAGTCGGATTTGCATCGGGTACCGGATGTTTACAATCTGCCACTTGACTGCGACCCGCCGTACTGTCCCTTACACACGTCCCGATGCATTTGTCGTATGAGTTTCCCGAAGAGCTGCATTTGAATCGAGACGTCTCGCGATCGACTTCAAGACAGGCATCTTGTACGCTCGATTCAACGTTCGACGGAGATGTCGATCGGAGGACAATGTCGTTGGTCAAGGAAATCGAGATTGAATGGTATAATTGCGATGATAAAAATTCAATTGAAAACAGACATCGGTGGAATAAGACGAATGTGATTGCAGAATATGTGGAAATTCTCTAATATTACTCCACTTTGGATGTTTACCATTTTCAAGTTAATGATCTTCAATTATATTCGACACTTGGACCTAATACGTTAGTGGACGATTATTGAATGTAATCGAAAAAGCATTGAAATATCGAAAGAATGGAAACATTTTTCGCTGCAACGTCTCTGTCGTTCTCGGCGACGGTTTATTGCAAGTATACGATATCTCCCCGACCGAGAATTTTGGCGAGGATCCACGCGATCGTAACGGAGCACACTCGAGATGCGTTTTAATCCGATAGAATTTTCATAATCACATTGACCGAGCTTTTCGAGTAACGATCGAGGGGGTCGCGAGTGAGGGTAGCAGCCGAACGGGTTCAACGAACCCTTGTTTCTGAATTGCGGCGCCATAGCGACCCCTAAATCACGGCTGGCCATGGCGCGTTGCGGCTATCGGTACTCTATCTTTCGAATAGGCGCGTGCGGAGGTGGGCTACGTGCACGCAGTGCATTTTGCATCTACGTGTATTATATGGACTACGACGTATACAAACGGACTTATGTAGGTGCGTGCAGTTGCGTGCCAGGCACGGAATATGGGAGCGGGCCACGCACCCTGTCTTTGGTAGTCACGCACCAAAACAAACCCCCGTATGCCCCTCCGCGCTTTCTGTTGGTCTTTCGATCGTTTATCCTTCGATTGCATTGCCTTTCGGTGTGTTACTCGACCGAATTTTCGATACTGATCAATATTCTCGAACGATTCGTTCCACCTATAGGGTACCTACTTTTGTGGTGATAAACGTTAAACTTTTCGATGGAAGATAGAAAAAAATGCTAGCCAGCGAAACGTAGTAGGTATCTACTTATTATAATTAGCTTCACGAAATTAGGACGACGTAATCGATGAGATTATATCGCTTGGAGATTAATACGACGTAATAATAAAACGACGACCTTTAAACTCGTTCCTGGGCGGAGATATGTAGATTTTCGGTGAATTCATAGACGGGGCCGCTTTTAGAATGAAACGGTAGTACAAGGACGTCGTGCAAGGACGCACGGTGGAGGCTAATTTTTGCGACGGTGCACGCAAAATTTACGACACGACGTTGAATATTACACGGAAGGTGAATATTTCAGAGCGGTCTAAGTTCAAAGAAACGTTGCTGGTTCCACGAGACGTCGTCGGCGTATCTTAAATCGGTCGTGAAAGGAGGCGGTACATGTATTAAAATTTGCCTGCGGAGTACCTGCGTTTTACGACTTTTCGTGAATCGTTTCGTCGACGCAGGGCGAAATTTCACGAAGACGATAACGGCACACGTCGAGAACAGCAATGGACAAAGACATTTGCGAGAACGACGACACAGACTCGATACGACGTTAGCCGAACAAGGGGGGTTGAGAATCAATTAGACGGCAAGTCACCGGAAGTAAGACACGTATGCTTCCTGCCGTGCACGTCATGAGCCATTGTTCTATGATGAGAGACTTCATCTTCGTGACATACGAGCCACCTGCACCCTCGTTGGGTTTCCTTCGAACTTGGGTGTTTCTCGACATCGACGACAAAGACGACGAGAAGAAACGTTTCGCTGGTGACAATTCAATGCGACCAGAAGATGTATTTACCTTGCTGTTACGACGAGAGACACGGGGAAGAACGCTGAGAGATCGATCGGCGAGGGTAGAATTGGATGTACGATTAAATTATATTCGAAAATATTTTTCAAAATGTGTGAATAAATCGTATACTAAATTTGTAAGTCCCTTGAGAGAAGAAATTATGTCGGCGTTAAATTGAGACAAATTGCAAAGGTTGCTATTTTTTGACAGTCTAATCATCCAACGTGAGTACTTGTAGATTGAAGTATAATTTTGTGTATATATAAGTTGTAAAATTTGCTAATTACGATAGTGAAATATAAGAAATAAAGTTGCAAAGAGAATACGTACGACTGAGTATATTGGTAATTAGGTGATAAATAACTAATACTCATTGGTACTAAATTCATGGGTTTAATTACATACCTATTTTTACTGAAGTGAGCCAATTTGATTCATATAAGAAAATTGAAATTTTTTGCAAAGGAAATAGTTCCAAGTTAAGGGCTATTACATCAATGTCTATTAAATCATTGTTGAACTTGACAATTCTTCCGTGCGACAAAAATACAAATTTTTATAAATGAAATGCGAGTGTTCTCGACTTTTTCTCTATATCAATTGAATTGATATATTTGTATCGAATATCCGCAAGTTGTCTAGGCTTAATGTAAGCTATAAATTCCATGTGTTATGCTATTAAATGTTAAATCATTTTACGTGTCAAAGTAGCTCACAACCGTAAAATAGATATATCACATTTGATAATGCTGAAGAGTTCTTCAGTAAATCATAATTTACGTATATTTCATTAACTAAAAATCAATATACGTTTTTCAAAAATAATATTTAAGTTTTATACATATATATTAATGAAATTTCTAATGAGTCAAATTGGCGCAGTTCGTAAATCTAGCGTTAATATCAGGCAAGTTGGATCAAAATGCTCGTTTTATTTACGACATGTGGTAGACGAGCCTTAAGTTCATGGATTCTAAACGTGACTTTGGGTCGCAAGAAAATAGCTTTCGATTCGGTCCGACAGAGAAGAACGACAAATTAACTGTGTAATGACTGTTGTTATAGTATAATTATAAAAACAGCTGTCACCTCCAAACACTTTTTTCCACGTTCTCCTTTTTCTTGCACTCGAAATTGTCACGTCATTAGGGATACGTTGACGCTAATGTGGGATAATGCATATTACCACGACGGGAGGATTTGTCATTTGAAAATAATTCGGGAGAAATATCAACCCCTTGCCATATTGAACGCCTCGTTTGCAGGGCGTCTACCCACGCAAGCGTGGAGACAATGGAACAAGCCGTAGAACAATTATAGTAGAAACGAGCACCAAATATGACTCGCCTATCTTACTGCGTTCTACGCCTCGCTTAATTTTTCATGCTTTCTTTGTTCCTTCTATCTCTCACTGCTTATCGATGTCGATACAATGAACCCGACACTATTAACGTGAGAATTGTATCTACTTCCGATATCAATTGTTCCAAGAGTACTAGTTAAAAGTATCCAATTTTAGAAATTTTAAAAAACAATAATCGTATCGTGCTTTTCAAAGTTTTTCCGTTAAGATTCGTAAACAGGACTATCGCCGACAATATTCTAATGCACAAAGGCGATAACAATTTGTGTGACTGTCTCTGCAATCATTCAGAATTAAGTTAGTAAAATAGAAATAAACCAGTGAGTCTCGATATATTATATAATTTAACGTAATGTTAACATTATAGAAATAATTTCATCCTAACGCATATTCTCGATATTTTCAATTTGATAGATTTTGCAAAAATTGAAAATTTCTTATACCATTTATCGTATCACGAGCTGTACTGTTTCTTTTGTGACTATTTCCGCAATCATTCAGAATTACATTAATAAAATAAAAATTGACGGTTGAATATTGATATATTGCATAATTTAACGTAATGTTACAAACAAGGGGCAAGGAGTTAAATATCTTTAGGTATTCAATTCCTCTCGAACAGAGGATTCGAAAAGACAATGTGCAAAGTGAAAAAGGTCGAGTTTCGAGATTTAAGGAAGTTCTCTTGAAATAGCGATGAGTTTGAATTGATCACGCTGTTCAAAAGTCACACAATTTTCTTCGTGTTCGTGCAACTTCCATTTTCGCGTTCTCAGGAAAATTAAGTGACACGAAAGTTAGAAATAACGTACGTGCACACGTACGACACACGCCTCTCGTGTGTGTAGTCGCGAAGCTTTATTCATATCTAGTGAAAAATTCTATGCATCCATAAGTACGTAGTGAAATATGACGAAGCTCGAGAGATTTTCCGAACGCGCTTCAACCAGTTAAATGTCAGCAGTATTTTTTTTCAACTCGAAGCAAAGGTATTGGTCGCATCGATCGACAATTGAAAATAGATTTTCGATTTTGTAATCAGCTCCGAAGAATTACAGAAAAATTACAGAAAAGAATTACAGAATTAAAGAAAAAGATGCTTCTTGTAGCCTTCAGATGATCCACATTTATCTCAATCAAAGATGGTATTTTTATTTACTCAGTTCCATGCAAAATAAGCGCCAAGTTGAACTTTTTATTTGGAACAGTTTCACAATAGCCGACCGAAGTATGAAAAATAGATATTGGAAATATGAAATGAAAACTTAAAGCACCATATAAAATTGCACACCTCGTTACAAGCCATATAATATTAACCCTTTGCGGACTAGCGACGCATATATGCGGTCTGAGAAAAAATGTAGTTATAGTTTATCGCCGTATGTATACACGATTAAAATTGAAAAATTAAAATAAAACCGGTGAGATATGATTAAAAGTGGAGTAATTTGTAATTTATATACATTAACAGCCCAAATTTCTGATAAAATGGTGGTTTTGGAACGCCGAATGATTATCTGTCAATATGCAAAAATATCCCTGTCCGCAAAGGGTTAATCTATACATAAACTAATACCAGAGAAACCGTAACCTCGACGAGATACACGTCGATCCTTTATTGTTCTTTTAAAACTTACGACAATAGTATCAGCGGTCTCAATCAACCACCGCGGAACAGATTTCCGATTTTGTTTCCACGTAATCGATTCGCAAAGGCCGCACCAGCTTTGCGAGTATTTCGGGGTCGAAATCGAAATAGAATCGCAAAAAGGAAGACGATAACTATTCTATCAGGGATTCCAATATTTTAGAACCGATCGCCACGTATTAATTTACTTTCGCAACATCGACTTTTCCACGACAGTGGCTATCAATCTCCATTACAGCTTCCGACAACCATCGCTCGTGGGCACACCCCTTTTGCATTTGCCTTTAAGCACGTAATATCGTTACCTATTTCTCCATGTGCGAGTAACTTTTTTACGAAACAACCCTTTTCTATTCTTTCCATAATTCACGACAACCTAGAATCATCGAAACGTTAAGTTTCGAAAAAGTATCAAATCTCGAATCTACCCTGTGTTAAAACTGTTAAAATAAACAAGACAGGGAGAAGTAACTTTCATCTGAATCATCGTCTTCTCGAGAATCTCATATAGGGGTAAAAGAGAATGAAATGAAAAAGAAAGGACGTCAGTTCAATGTTATTGAGATGAAAATCAACGGTCTGCATCGAACTTCTTCGAGCAATGAAGTAGCAGTAACCAGTTTTCTCTAAACCCTTAACTGGTCACGGCAGGTCGAAACGTGAATACGAAATGTACGTAACGTTCGCTCCTAATTTTGTTTGTGATCATTCAAAGAAATGGAGATAAAAATGACGCGAAACTTGCTTCGCTCTTAACTACAATGAGTCTCGAAACTCTGACAAACGAAAATAGAGTGAAACGGTAGACGCGCGGTTCTTCACGTCGATGCAAATCAGTTCTTTTGCAGTGAAACATCGATTATATACGAGCTATCCTTCCGTGGAATATATCTGCCTAACGTACGTCGACTTAAGAAAGAACGTTTCATACAATCGCCACTGAAACCTATGCCGGTACAACGATGAGAGTTATAATTACAGGAAAATGCAAATACTTGGAACGGAACCGTGAGGTGGTAAACCGGTAATTACGAGCAAGTATCAGTCGCAGTTTTCTCGGCCTGCTTATACTTGCAACCGGTACTGCATATGGAATTCAGTAACGCGTTATTGCCAGCGAACATTGGTCTTTTCCTTCCTTCATGGCTATTTGTCGGAACGACTGTAACATAGTCGACCATCGACGAGTAGTTTTCCGCGGTTGGCATTTCGAACCGATTTCTTTTCGGTGCGAATTGTGATAAATACCGTATAGAAATCATGGCATTTGCGTAAGGTATGTCTTATTACTTCAAAGAGATATAAGCACGTATAAATTTGGAGCGTTAAAGAGAGGGAGAAAGCATATTAGTTGTTTTGAGACTGTCTAATATTACATTCAATGGCAACAACAATTCACAAGAGCACATCAGGAAGTATGTATTTCTATTGGACTTAAAAAATGCTATTTTATAGCTACATCGGCGCATACCTTAAGTTAGAACTAATCCAAACTAAAGTTAAAGTGCAATCTATACGCTAAAAATACTTCTACCTTCGTACTGGAATAGCGAGCAAACTATTAATGAACTTATCTATATCCCGTTGCAACGAAATAAGAAATTCAAAGAGTTACAGTATGAACGCGTATTCTTTTCTCCGATCGAACTTCTGGGGATAAATATATCGCGAAATTTCAACAAAGCGGGAAAGCAAAGACATTCAACACTAATCAAATAATAAATTAAGGAACGTCAATTCCAGAGTTCAATTTTCGGTGTACTCTTACCTTAGACGCTGCTAAAAATCCACAGGAACCTCGTGCAACATCGCGTCGAGGGTCGTGTTGTAAACATCGGGAAGCAGTATCGATAGTCGAACGGTCGAAGAACGCAACGTGCGTTTCCATCGGAAAGGCTCAAGGTCGAAGGCACGAGGGTGATCGATCGGTCCGATGACGAGGAACAGGACGATAAATACGAAGATCCGATAAAACGTTCGACGCGCACGTGCCACCGCGAAAATTCTTTTCGCAATCATAGTGCGACAAGATGATTCTCACGTGTCTTTACCCGGGCCGCCATCTTGCTCGTCCACCATACGAAGTCTAATCCCCACCACGCTCGTGTCGCCCCTCTTCCAATCTCGCAGCTTTGCAAACTTTTTTGTACAGACCAATTGCGGCGGTGTGTCCCGCGAGGAAGAATTCCATGAGTAACGAACATTTCAGCATTTGTTACTTGGCGCTCGATTGTCAATCATCGGGTGAATCTTCCAGGAAATTAACGATTGTCTTGAAGTCAACGTGCTTCGTTGAACGTTGAAGAATTTTGAAGCGGAACGTCTCGTTGTCGAATGGCACAGGCGAATTGCAAAAGATTGCGCGATCTTAATGTCGAGGGTGATTCAGTTTCCACATAGCGACTCGATGAGTCACGGTAGGTCCGTGATATATTGTCAAGCCTATAGCTCGATCTCTGGGGTGTTCAGGATTATGAGTTTTATAGTCTCTCCCGATTGTTCGTTCATAGTCGATTGATCTCACCGAGATGTCTTTCCAAGAATCGTTATAGGATTATCGTGATGTCTTTGCAAGAATGAATCCATCGGAAATACCGTCAGGTATGCCGAAGGACTTGATTACTCGGTAACGGTGACCTTGTCATCCTGGAACGGCGCGTCCTTGGCCAGGAGAGGTCACCGGCTCGAAGAGGAGAACTCTCACTGTTCGTCGCCTGGGTCGTTTCACCTTGGCGAACGTCGACGATCGATCGGACGGCGACGAACGACAACAACGGTGACGTAGATTCGACCGGACTGTTGGTCTTGTCTGTTAGGTTTAGTCGCCTCTCTCTCAGGAGAGCAGACGAAAAACTTTCGAACGCCGTAGAAAGCTCACCTTCGAAGGTGGTCCTGGAAGCGAGCCGAGACTCACGGTGCATTCCTTCCACGACACTTGGAAGTCGGTTAAAAAGAAGTCGGTCGAACAAGCTCCGGGATCGATCTTTCGAGGAAGGATCCGCATCGAGTCCTCGCATTGTCGCACCTATTTTCACGGCTGACCAAGAACCTCTCGGCCGGATCGTCATCTCGTGACATTTTTATCGGTCTCGCAACATTTTCGGGTGTGTCACGATGTCGACGACGACGGTGACGACGACAGCGACGGCGTTAAGCAGAAACGGGTGACTCGTGCGTTCGAAAATAGAGGCGCCGTCGCTGCTTCGATGGTTCGCTCGAAGCCGCGGTGTTATCCGTCTTATCGCTCGGCTATTACGTAAGCCACCACGTCGCCCACGTCTTTCGCAGAAGGGGCTTCGCGCGGGAGCAACGGAGGCCGAGAGACAAAGAATAAAGTAGGGACACTAGGGAATGAGAGAGACGGAGGGGCGACTGACGGCGACAGGATAGAATGAGGTACACGGAAGAGAGAAAAAGAAGGAATCGTTGCGAGTACGAGCTCTAAAAGAGAGATGGAATGAATAAGAGAAGTATTCGTGACGTGGTCGCGTTTCGAAGCTTTCCTCTTGACGAGCGGCGGTTCGGCGCCGCGAAATTCCGTGGCGCCTTTAAGCGGCGTTCGCGTGAGCGCAATGTACTGCGCAGATTCCGAGTCACGCGGTTGTTTCCTTCGTACGTACGTAGGTACATCGTGCACATTGCCTTTAGTTTTCCCCTCGTGGCTCATTTCCTGGATGTCGGATGATTTCTATGCTGCTTGTCTTTTGATTTCTTGCGTTTCACTTCATCGTTTCCAATTTTCATCGACGATGCACCACTGGATGGAACATCGATCACCGATTTCTCTGTGATCGTTGGTTTCTATTTTCTTGGCTTGTTTACGTCTCCTTTGCTCCTTCGGAGTATGGTGATCTGATGCTTTTCGCGCCTCTAATTGTTCCGGCACGCTCGAAGCGTTTCGCGCGGGTTATCGTAACCTAACCTCTGAACGCTGTCAAGTCACTGATCGCATCTCTCTCTGTCTCGTTGTTAGCTCCGTTTATCGTTCGCGATTCCACCGCAAAGGAATTCCTGATAGTTCTCGAACGTGCGATCTTTCCCTCGAAACGGCTGCGACGAGAGTCGTAATGATCTCAATTCTCCTTTCACGCTTCCGGCAACTGGCGCATTTCCCACCGTGAACGCACGCCGGTCTCTCGCGAATGTCTTGCACGAAGTTCTCCATTTTCTCTTCATCCTTCTTCCTGGTGGACTGTCGTGCGCTGTCAGTATCCTTCTTGGCGAATTATTTGAAACGGTTGTTGCGACAATTAGGCGAATAGAGAAGGAGCGGGTGTGTGAGGACACACGAACGGAGAATGAGACAGAGGCGAAAGAGAGAAAGGGATAGAGAAGGAGAGCACACGGCGTGGCTGTGTACGTGTGTAAACATGTACTGGCTCGCGTGCGCAGAAGCGAAGCGCGCACGCGAGAGACGCAGTTTAAGCCGAAGGAGAGAGCAGCAGCGGTGGCGGTAACGGTAACGGTGACGGTGACGGCGACGGTGACGGTGACGGTGGCGGCGGCATGGTTCTCTGCCTCTCGTACAACACACTGGGTGGCCTGGGTTAGCGCACGGCGCAGTTAAAATGGCCGCGAGTACGATGTTTTCTTTCTCTTTCGCGCGCTATCTTCATCCTCTTCTCCATTTCGGAGCGGCTCGTCGGTGGCACACGCGGCGACAGCAACGGCGGCATCGACGGCGGCATCGCGCGAATAACGACGCACCGTAACACCGCACTTATACGTCGCGTACATCTCGCGTCTCGCGACGGTTAGAATCGTCAAACGAAAAAGAGGCGTCGCACGACGGGACAAAGAGAATTCGCAATAACACTGCCAGGAGACACGCGCGAGGATCCGCGTGGGACTGTGCGCGCTGGCGCGAGTCGGACGCCGTGCACGTCGGAACGGCGAACGAGATGCGACGCAAGAGAGCTCGCAGCGCCACCGTTGCCCGTCGCCGGAACTACGAGGGTAAATAGCGCCCTGTTAAAGGGGGGAGGGAAGCGGGTGGGGTGAGGCCGACCGGGGCCGGAGGGAGCGGGGGAGAAGGGACTCTCGCGTACCGAGCAGTGTACGCTACCGATGAGGGGAGGGGACGGCACGAGGGCGAAGGGTCGGGGAACGACGACGAGAACGGTGACGGGCAAGGGAGGAAGAAACGAAGGGAGGGAGAGAGCGAGAGAGAGAGAAAGAGAGACGAAAGGGAGGGGGGAGACATCTCAAGAGTGCGTCGGCCAAGTGCGCGAGTGTCGTCACATCCGGTATTCGGGGTGGCGCTGTACTGGTTCACAAAGTGTGTGCGTGCGCGATAAAAGCGGTCGCACACACGCACGCGGATTCATGCGCGCGTGCGAGCGCGCAGGATGAAGCGAGTGGTATAACGCAACGACATTGGTCCGTACACGGAAAATTATGTGGTACAGGTCGCAGGGATTCTAGTAGATACGAGGTGTCACGTGAGACGAGCGTGTGCCCCGTTTTGCCGCTCGAAAATGCACGTTTTTGTTATCTCCGACGTACGGAACTGTTATCCGTATCGTTGGACGTATAACCCAACCAGGGACGCGTTTTAATGCTTGTAGTTTCAAATACATTTATAGTTATATGTATTATTAAATGCTACCAAGCAACGTAACCTGGCAATGTCCAATGTCGAAGAAAAATCGTCTTCGTTACCATATTCGTAGCTAGTCGTAGGATACTCCAAAACGTGCGCATCTTTTGTGGGGCAAAACACCGCCCTCCTGAACGAATCGGACAAAGTTCTGGCAAGACGTGCGCAAAAGGATAAAGATCGGCGTGTCTTGGAGCGAGTAGCCTCTCGTCTATACGTCCCTGATTATTACGGAATAGAGATGGCAGAAATAGCACCGTTCGTCGGCATTCCTTATAATCCAAGCGTCTCGGCCAGCATGAATACCCAGACAGATGGAGTATGACACTAGTACGGGCAACAAGACTGTTCCGCGTGTACGTATGCGGATACGCGACGGTTCGTCGTCGTCTCGCTACACATACTTGATAATAGCTAAGAAGCATCGCTCGCACACTCCATTTTCTAGAACGAGGCGTACCGACACGTTCGTAATCAATTGGATTTGTTCGTGGCCTTTGAGCCGACACCCGTGAGAACTCCCGACACGCTGAAAAAGCTTCCTCCTTCGCACGTCGTCGACGTAAGACGACGATGGTTTTACTGACGACTTTTAACAGCTAGTCGTGCGTCAACGTTTCCTCGTTTGCTTCGACTTCAATTTTCCACTCGACGAATCGTTCGCGTTCTTCGTTTTACGATAATGCATCGTCCGATTTCGTACCTATTTCTCGCACGAGATACCTGCTTTTAGGTTGCAATTGCTTGCAACATCCTCGTAAGTCCGTACGACGATAATTCCACCTTTGAATTCGTGCGCCTTCGAAGTTTTACGAGCAATGCAGAATCTATTATCGCGGAGGTGTATAATTGCAGTTAAACAAATGAAAGGTGAAAAAGAAGCAGAGGCTGATATTGTTGGTCAGTGATACCGTTTTCCAACGTCTAGATAACCGACCTCGAGCGATACCGTAATACACGAATAGACGAGTCACGTGGCGCTTGACGTCGCGGCGATGCAGCATTTCATTCACGACGATCGATTTCATTAGGGAAACGTTTCGTTTCGACGAAGCCTTCGAGTCGACTGACGATGGCCAGATCGTGCTATCGTTTTGAACGAAATTTCAAAACGATAATAGGCCGCGTTCGTTTACACACTTCGTTCGACAATACGCGTATGACGTTCGTCAATAATTGCCGATGTCTGGTTGTAAGGTTGAAGATTCGCGTATCGTGCATCGTTCTGTCGCTTTTATACATTATTGTTGTTACCAATGAACGACCTCGGGCCTCGTCGTTTCTACGTAGATGTGTCACGTGAGACGTGACGTCTACGTTGCAGTTTTCCTCACGTGTTTGCGAACGTCACGCGTCGTCGTGGCGACTGTCAGTCGTGTCTCTTTGGAATTTAATAGACAGTGAAGAATCTAGGTACGAACTATGCAAAAACATCTGCTCCATTGACAAATATTTGCCTCGGTGTACGTAAAACTACGATGAAAAAACGTAAACGTTTAAACAAGTATCGTTGTAATTAAACGTGCTGTAATTGTGAAACGTTGCTTTCCCTTTTTCTCTCGCGGAATATTCCCGATGCTGTAACTCTTCGTTCGTTTTCCGGCTGAGTTTAACACTTGCCATGCGGGTAAATTTCGACGTGATCTTACACGTGAAACGGGTGTTTTTTCGTGAATCTCGCTGGAGTTTCATCATTCAATAAAATTGTAATAATGATAGACGGAATAATTCGACAAACAAAACTTCTGTGAAGAAACAATGCAAAGCATTGCCTAGCAACGGAGAAACTATACAGACGACCTTCGCCTTTCGCACTTAATAGGTTCCTGAAAATGAGAATGTTGAATATGAGAAAGTAGGGAGATACAGAAAAAATATTAAAAAGTGTGTGCTAATGTGTTTTTTTTATGAACTTGTAATTCTTTGACATCTATTAATTAAATTAGAAACACTATTGCAATGTTTAAAAACCTCTCATAGACAATGTGTAAGTAAGCACTCCTTGGCGGTGACTGCATGGAGGCAAACATTATTTGAAATAGATACAAAAATCTCTAAAAAATTGAATTTTTAAAAACATTCGAAATGGCAAATGGTGCCAAAGTAGAATGTGCGAAAGTCTAGGGCTGCCTGTACCTAAATGTCCGTGGTATTTATACGATACCCGCTATCTAACACAAATCCACAAATCTCCAGTGACAGACTGCAAAAAACGTAAAAGTACGTTGGAGCATCTACACTTTGTTGCCAATTAGTCTCGTATCAGACAAATGCAGCTATTGTATACGTAGGTATTGTTCCTTTCTTGCCATTTGCTACACCGTCATTGATGTTTGCTACATTGGATAATGTTCACCCCATCGATGGATCTAGAAAATTTCTTTTCCTCGTGCAAACTTTGAACTCGAACGTTTCATCGATCTTATCGGGGGAAATGTAATACTCGTTGAACGTTTCAATCGATATCATCAAAGAATATCTTGTACGGTGCAACCTGTCAGTCGTGATATTAATTTCAGTATTAAAAATCAACGGCAAAAGAAAACGAAAGACGATGCAAGGACGGTCGATGTAGCAAAGTCCGAGATGGCTGAGTAGGAGGAAGGATTGCGAGTTGAAACTTTTGCGTAAACATGCTTTGAGATTACTTCCCGGCTAACGCTATCGAGGGAATTATCAATTAGAATTAATTAGCAATTAAGCCAGCCGGCGACCAACTTGCCACGAGTTACCTCGTCGACGGTGTAAAGAGGGACTTCAGAGGAGTCGTCAGCACGGATCAACCCAGGAGGGTTTTCATTCGACTGGATTTCGCCTCGAGATTTGCCAGAGTGCTCCGTACAATAATCTCCAGAAATTGTCTCGCGATACTCCATTTAATCTTGCGAGCCACAATTTTCAAGACGCTACCCGAACGAATTTCGAGGATTAAGTATAATTTTCTCTCGAGTCGAGGGAACGATCGAGATGGCTATCGATCAATTTTAATTCCCTCTAAATACAAATTGCAATAAAGTATATTTATCTCAAGTTTTACCCTTCATCCTCATAATACTTTCATCAAAAACGTTGCTCCAATTCATATCCTATCCTTTTGAAGTTTTCATGTCAATTTTGCAAACTTCAAGTTTACAGAAACAAATGTCAACAATTGCGCAAAACATCAAACACCGAGATAAACGAAAGGGACACAATATTGCTGAACGATCTTTGCCCGTATTTTCTTACAAGAGTCTTCCATAGTCAAAAGGTTACGATATCATAAGTGTAAATGAATCATCGAGAAAAATGATGACCGATCAAATTCCCCATCGATACTACCACGAGAATCTATTTCCACTCGACATTCGTCGCGTTGCAAATTCCATTTTCCTATCCTGCAAAAACCAGTTTCCCCGTACGAAGATCAACTGACTCACCAATTTTCTCAAGATCTCACTCTCCACGTGTCCCTAATGGCAATTCCGGCGACTCTACGAATAATAATTCCCAAGAAGTCTATGAATCCCTGCATCTTACAAAACTGAAAACTCAATATTCCTGATGTAGCAATAACACGCGTGTTATCCGAACGCAAGGTCGTACAAATCGGATGATGAATCCAGTTTCCACGTATTACCAGATGATTCACGAATTTTCTAGCGAGCCCTAGTCAAATCATCGATGTCGTTCGCGTTGCAGCACACGAAAGGATCAATAGGGATTCGCAAAACGTTTCATTACACGAGTTCGTGAATCAGACTTCTAGCGAGAACACGCCGCGAGCGTGAAAGAACGATAGCGTCGCTGACGTAGATTCGCAATAATCCTCCTTATCTACGAGATACCCCTTACCAACCATGATACGAGTATCGTGACGTTAACGCCTACGTTCTAGGAATATCGGTAAACGAAGTTTACGCGAGTCATTCGCAAAAGGTGTAAAAACACGATCGAACGTGCCCTCCTAGTGATTAGTTCATATCGTTGCTGACATTGCAGAGGAAATTTTCAAACAATGTACGAAAGAAGCGATAAAATAAGCACCTCGTAATTCTTACGTATGTCTCGAGAGAAAGGAGTCGGTAAGCGTGGCGGCATCGATTCAAAGTGGGGTGGAGTTCGCTGATTCTCTCTTGGTGACACCATGGAAAAAAGAAACAAGGAGACGAAGAAAAGTCATGAACGGACAGAGTATAGGAGGACGACGGGAACTGGCGAGAGGAAAGGGAGAGAGTATTTTTAGCGGTTACACATTGTTGTTGACTGCTTCTGGCGACATTGAACTGCGGGCTCGCGAGAGAACGTGCAGAGGCACGCATACGCGTTCATTCGTGAAAGCTTCCGAAAGGATTAAGAATGGATTTCGTGAAATGAGATCTCATTCTGAGATATCTTCTTTGAGAAGATTTCTTTTAGAATAAATATGAAAATGATTCTAGTTGCAATACGTATCGATTGTTCTAGTGAAAACGAGCGTAAGTCAATGTTAGAGAGAAAGGTTTAAGAAAGTATGCCTCGACGGTTTCACAGCAAGGAATACAACGACAGTGACAGTTAATTACGAAACAAGCTCGTACTCCGGGGCTCGTGCGCGTCAGAGGAATTATCAACTATGGCATTAACCAGACAAGATTTCTAATTTCGTTATGCCGCTGCATTTGCGTCCTGTTTGGATACGCTTACCGAAGCTGATTGGAAGGGTAATGGATATTATCGGAACGACATCAACGTATCGACGCGTCGTGTAATTTCACTGCTCGCCTCTCGCTTCTCCGTTGCGTTTCGTGCGCTCGTGTCGAGGTTGACCCTACACGATATGGTTCGCAGCATGGCGAAGCGGGTCGCGACCGTTTTCTCAGATAACGAATTCATTCACAACCAGCCGCGACGATTCAGGCCTCAACAGCAACCGGCTTCCCCCGAACGTCGTCGATTCGGTCGAAAGTTTTATTACGGCTACGCGATATCGGATGGTTTTATTTTTCGCGCGTGTACCATTAATACAATATTTCTTCGTTTTGCATCTTTCCCTTTGAAATGATACCGATATATCACGTAGGACGAGCACAATTACGTGTCTAAATGATAATTTCGAAACAATTGATTGGAGCTTTTAACTCTAAAAACAGAGTAGACCTTCTTCGTGTCTTGATTGTATTTTTATATTCTAACTTTAGTTACTACTTGGGCATTTAGCTGAGGACTTCCTGGTTTTGGACTTTCAACTATTGCAATTATAATATATGCACCATAGAGAAAAATTCTGTCGAGGGTAACGAAAACTTGAGCTCAAAATCGTTAACCCTTTGTAGGCAGAGCAATTTTTAAATATTGAGAGATAATCATTTATTCGACGATCGAAAACTATTTTTTATGAGAAAATTAGACTGCTAATGTATACAAATTATAAGTTACTATTTGTGTAATCATATTTCAACGGGTGTGCTTCAATCTTTCAACTCCAACCGTGTGTACATGCAGCAATGAATTGTAATTAAATTTTTTCTCAGACCACATACATGCATTGCTAGTCCTCAAAGGGTTAACTGATAATCAGTGCCTGTGACTTGATGTTTACCATTGTCTGTGCAGGATAATTCGTGGGAAATTTTGAAAGAATCCCGCTCTCTCCCACATATCGCGCGTGGAGGATGAAGAAACTTTCCGATCGAAGCTTCCAATGGACTTATGCGACGCGTGACTCAGAACATCTAATTGCAAGACGACGTTGGAATTTCTACGAATCATTCTACAAATATGTGGTATTTTCCGAGCCGTATGTTTTTCCTCGCGAACACGGACGATCTTCTCCTCCGGTCTTTGTCCTAAAAAAGAAGCTAGCATCGAAAGAACGTCCGTTTTACGAAGTAAATTACACCACGGGCAGATGGTCACGACTGTTTCTTCAAATAATCGCTTCACTCGTATTTTATATGACCTCTCCAGATAAACGTATCACCGAGTTCTTTCACGCGTCGCGCTGACAGGAGGAACGTAAATTTCAATCGATTATTGGGCGGAAGTTATTTCCCCGGTGGTTGTAATATTAAAAAAAAATGTCAACCGGAATTCGTATTGCGCAGTCACTGATATCACGGACTCCCTCTTGAGTTCTGTCTGCGCCGGAATTTTCTACACGTCGAAACGTATCGCGTATATCTCTCCGTACACGAAAAATATCCCTTGCCTTCTCCTCTCTGCTCTCTTTTTTTCCCCCTCTCTTTTCCTTGACCGTCCCGTTTTCCCCTCCTGCATCATGCTTCTCCTGCCTTTTTAATCCTCGTCCCCGATTTGTACATACCGTCGAATCTGTGCCATTCGCGAAGGGAGAGGACGGGGGCGTAAACGCCGAGATATAGAAAGACGAATAAGGGCCGAAGAAGGGTGACGGATAGTCGAAAAAGGGATGGAACGATGGAGAAAGAAAGATACTCTGATTATAGAAGGGAGGGGTACAAGTATATCTACGTACAGACAGTCTGGGAGGATGAGAGGGAGAGAGAAAGAAAGAGAGAGACTGGTCGATGCGTCCTGAATGACGCAGACGCCCACGCACACTCGTACTCGTCGTCGACGAGCAAACACCCTGAAATTGCTGCCTATGACCTGCCTTTTACCCAAAGTAGCCTCTTTACCAGATCCGTCTGTCGGAGTTAAATGAATTATACGGCGTAACGTAAGAAGTTACGATAGACGGAAAGATGGTTTGTGAAAAAATTACGACCACGTCTCGAGTCGCTGAGAAATCGAGAGTCCATAAATACGAGAGTGTCATTAAACATTTATATTACAGCTATATTATATCACTTGGAATAAAAATAATTTCTGTCATTACTCACAGTTGATATCTAGACTCGTAGTGTAGTTTTACCGCATGCTTAAACATGTTTGATATCAAACTTACCTGTAACAGAAAAATTAAATTTTTTATTAGAACGGTAATGAAAAATATACAAATAATTATACGTTCCAAATATTGAAAAATTTCGCGCGAATATTATAGTAACGGAGATGTGTAGAAAAATCATTGATTCTTTTGAAAGAAAATTAATATCGTCCAGTCGTCAGTCTACCACGCCTCGATATTTTCGACCACACGCATAACGCATTTCACCGGCTTATTATTAAGAGTTAGCTATTTATAAAGCTACGCTTTTTCGCATTGACGCCTGTATTTGCGGAAGGTCGATTTGGCAGAGGGCATCGTTGGCATAACCCTCGAAAGCGCCGCGCCAGCTTGTCTCGATCAGGACAATGATCCTCGGGTCGCTGGCTGCTACCCTGGCCAGGTCTCTTAACATCCAAACATCTTTTCCGTCGATCCTACAAAAGCATCGCGAAACCTGGCCCGTCGTAGTGTACCACCTGGACTTCGAATTCATCTTGGCCCGGTGGGTTCTCCTTCTTTCGATTCCATCGGGTACAAACCTCACGAAGATGCAGCCGAAGGAGCCCGCATCTGCCACCTTGTGCCACCGGCGTGTTGCCCTCGTCTCTCGGTTCGTTCCATAATTACTTAGGCCATTGGTGCGACAGTCGCGATTCATCGTCGTTTTCTTCCGGAGGGAGAAGTTGCGCGGGTTAAACAGCGGATAATTAAATACTCATTGGAAAAGGGAAGAACGACACGCTCGAGATGCCGCAATTTAACGCCAAATCGCACTTTTAACCCTACCTAAGGAACCTTCGGGGGTGACAGGTGATATTCGTGCAGTTGAATGATCTTTAACGAGTCCATCGCTAGAGTGATGATACTAGGAATAATTATAAATTGAAATTGTTGTTCATTGTGAAAACCTTTTGAAATTTGTTGAAGAGTATTGAAAGCATGACTTGGAAAAAATGTAGGGATAAATAGGAGAATCTTGGAGAAGTGAAGCGGAGGTGGCGGTGCGAAACCGCGGATTAATTTAAAACCACTGAGAAAGAAGAGAAAGAATCGGGAGGATCGCAAACGAACGAGGAGTTTAATGCCGAGTGGTTGGGGTGGTTGAAGGTGGTAGGACGAGGGAAAAGAGAGAGAGAGAGATGAGAAGGATAGGAGGATGAGGAGGTGGAGGATAGGGCCGGATAGAAGAGGAAAGGAGGAGGCAGGGAGGCTTAAGCAGGGGGCAGCAGGTGATGCACCAGGTGGAGAACGACGGCGCGTGCGCCGTTTTGCCCCCCCGCTTTCCGGTCACGTGCCACGGCCTCAACCCCTCGCCCCCACCCATTCTCTTCGCAGAACTCTCTTTCGTTTTTCTTCCTCTCTTTTCCAACCACTGAGAACTTATAACCCGACACTCTAGATTTCTTAATACTTATTTCATCAGCGGCGCACATTTCCACGTTGGATATTTCATTTTTACCCTACCATAAACCGTTCCTTTGCCAGGATCATCTTGCAAAGAGATCGATTTAATTTCGTCAAATGAAAATGTTATTCGGGTTACGTCAACGTTACTGTAATCCCTTCAGAGACACGTATTCTCCAAGATAAAGATAAAATATGCAGTAGTTATGAGACCGTTTAATTTATCGCACATTTGGCACGTGTATCTTTCACTTTATTTCACGCGAGTCCTGTTTGGCCGCACGTATTTTGGCGAGAATCGTTTCTGGTTTCGTTCGAGAGTTAGCGGAACCGACAGATGTCAGTTCGAGAAGGGGACAGGGCGAAGAAGAGGGTGAACGAGGAGGCAAGAAGCTTCGTTGCTCGTACGACTGTCTGTATGGTGTCGATTATCTTTTGTATTTATTTGACTGAACTTTTATTGCTTCTTCTTATCCTTCTTTTCTTCTGCTCTTTCTTACTCTTTCTCTCTCTTCCCTTCGACCGCGAAGGCACGAAGGGCGAACGAACGGACAGGAAGTCAGATAACCATCGACCCTTGCGCCTGCCGCCTTCAAGAACCGAGTGCTCTGTTTGAGATCCCTTCTCTTAAGGATTCTTACCACTTACCGACTCGCGTTCACGAGAGGAAAAATATTTGTCGAATATGGCAATAAAAGCAGACATCACGAGCAAAACGACACGGTGTACGTATCACGAAAATACGATACAATACCAAAATACATTTCATAAAGCCCATTTACCTCGACGATACAACAAACTCCCTTGACGAACAGACATTCAGCATACCGTAAAATACTAGCGAGATTACGTAATTCCCTTAAAGATAAGACACCAGAAAGAGGATCTGAGATGGTGCTCTATCTGCTACAGATCCACGCGTAACTCTCCGAAAATTCGCGGAATGCTTAGAATCGCAGTCGTCGTAAGAAGCCACGCCACCTTCACGATACTTTTATGCTTACCTCGTGTCTAGTCAGTGGCGAAAGAAAATACTCTTTAGAGATAGAAGCAGAAAGATATCAACGGCGACGACGACGAATTCGTCGTTACCCTTCGTTGATCTTTTTTCCTTAATTTCATTTATTATCTACGATATTACCACTTATATGTTTATATTCCTAAATATCGATTAGCGTATGTGTCTTCCTAAAACAATTTCATTCTAGTATCGGTTTGAAAGAATGGATAAAAATCATTACCTCGGGCATTCTTTCTTTTGGTCAACGTGAACTTCAACCCGGTGCATCTGTTCGCGCAAAACGTTAGAACATTATTCTTCGGGAAGGGGTCGATAGATGGAAAGTATCCTCGAGAAGAAGCCACCTCACCTTTTCGTGGCTTCTCCGTAAATGTACTCCATGCATATACATTGGTGAGCGCCTGTCTGCCCGGTGCATGGCCACGTGCCACGTGCGTGTCAGCTGCAATACGACGAGGAGTTGGGTTCTTCTCGAACTCGTGTGTGCACGCGTAAAGGAAGCTGACTATGCGGCCGGCCCTCCTTTGGTGATTTTATCGAGAGAGAGAGAAAGAGAGAGACGAGAGACGAAGAAAACCGACGATATATACGTGTCGTAGGTCGGACCGAAAGAGTAGAAGAAAGAGGCTCTCGGGGTAGCGGCTGTAGGAAGCTAGGTGTACGCGCAGCTTGGCTACCTGCGCCTAATCTAAATTTTTCGATTCTACCCAGCGGGCTGCGACGACACCCCGAAGCGGTCTATGCACCGGAGAAAGAAGAACACGAAGAAAGACTGACAGAGAGAGCAAGAAAAGGAGAAAGAGAGAGAGGGTGGAAGAGGGAAACGGAACAAGAAAAAGGTACAATGCTACGAAATCACTTCATCGAAGTCCCCGGCAGATGCTACCACGAGGTGCGGAGGGACCAAGACAGGAAAAGGGACTGACGTATCTCGGCCTCTTTTTTTTTTCCCGCCTGGCACACGCTCGCGACTCGAAAGCGAAGAAAAAAATGCATTAATTTTCCTGCACCGATAGCTTCAAACAGATGTACGAAAAGGGATAGGAGTTCTTTCTGCGACGCACGTGCCTCGTCTTTTTTTTCGATCGTAAGCCTCGGATCGTAAAATGTATTATCACAGAACGTACCCACAAACGGTATACACTTCGATTCGTAGTGTCGTGTTTGTACGACGTATTAAAAGTTACTCTGTCAGGGTGAAGGTATAACAGTAATGTATGTTTTTCCGTGTTTCTGTAATCGCGACAGGTCGTAATGACGTACGAAGCACAGATACGAAACCCATGTCGCGTGCTGGATGTACGATAAATGCATTTGCGCGTGGTAATTGTAATCGATGATACGACGTCGATTAGCGTTCGATATTACGCATTTCGGTATAAAGTGTCATTTCACGCAGGAAACAACTGCTCCTCGTTACGCGCTGAATTATCATTTTACGTTCATTTAGCAGTGAACGGCGATTGCGGAGCAACAGCTGCCGGAATGATCTTGCCGCTTACACGAAACGCCCAGAGATCGATGAATCATTCGACGATGAACAATTTTATGATAAGACGCAAGAAAGGACTCAAGTTTTCACGGATGATCGTAATCGTCGATCATCAAATCGATATTCTCCGACCAAATGTACCGATGTATCGTCGTTTCTCGAGAAAACATTGAAGATAATAGACTCGATGCTCCGAGCGGATAATGCCTCGTAATTATGTCATGCGTAAGGATAACATCTTCTTTGTAATTAAATATGTAATTTGCACTTCCGACGCGCTTTATCGTTCATCCATAATGTGGACAAGTACACGCATACATTTTCCCTGTCGAATCGAGAAGCACGAAACTCAACGATCGCGTGTACGACGATTCAACCGTGTACCATTTTCAGAAATATCGTATGTACCGTACTTATTTTGACCCACTGCCCCCGATACCCGCGTAGAGGCCCCATCCACGAAAGGGAGTGCTCCTTTCTTCTACCATTGCAGTTATTAACGTTCGTTCATGGCCCTAAGGAGGCCCGACTGAAACGTTGACCTGCAGGTTGAACGGAAACGGCTTCTCGTGTCGTCTTCTTCGCCAAATATTGTCCCGATCCCTCGCGTGAAGGGGCTGGTGGTACCGGGACGCCTGTTCCGCTTGAGTTATGTGCATGTGCGTATCGAGGAAGAAAAGAGAACGGTGCAGGAATAGGAGACGAGAAGGGACGAGAGAGAGAAGCGAGAACGAGACGGATTCGGGCAAAAATCTAAGAAGGGAAAGGGGAAAGAGGAAGGAGAAAGGAAGGTACAGAGGGGCGGTCGAGGGCCCGAAGGAAACACATGCCAAGAAGGCTCGTGCCACGACGATCTAAGCCGTATCTCGTGAGGTTGCAGCTGCCCCTGCACCACCGCCGCAAATTGCCTCTACCCCGCACCACTGGCGTTCTTCACCCTTCTTCTTCTACCTCGAGACACGAAGTCGAGGTACGCCAAGAGGGGCCTGGGTTCCTTAAAGCGAGTCGAACGGCCAGCTTGTTGCGTCGCCCTCGGAACGTCTAGTGGGGCCCGACGTGTCCGCGGTACGAGGGCCCTGACTCGAACGTCGGCGGCGCACCGCGAGCAGGGAAGAAGGTAGATTCGAGGAAGGGGATCGAGAGGGGCCCCTGGGTCCGTACGAGCCGTGCTTCGCACCTGGAGTCTCGGAAAGTGCGCAGAAACGTTAGCGCCTGTTAAATCGTGTCAATAATTAGAATGAAGAGTACTTTCGTAAAAATTGTGAGATCGAGATCAGAAACGTCATCTACAAAGTATAATGGATGGATAAACTTACACGATGATGTTCAAAATCGAACGGATAAAGGAGTTTGGTAAGATAAGTAATTGTTTTTTTTTCCACAGACGAGATAGAGAGAATAACGATTAATCGAGCGAGAATTCGAACGATAGACGCGTTGTACGAAATGTGGAATGGCAAATGCGAAAGATGATATCTTACAAATTGGAGTGCGCTTGGCTGGAAAATCAATTGAGGATACCACACGCGCGAACGGGATGAGAACCCGCTGCGCTGATATATTTTGGCAACAGGGTAGCCAGCGGGAAGGGAGAGAAGGAGAATGAGAGATTACGCGAGAGGAAGAAGAGTGGCACGCCTGGCTGGACAAATTCGATCGTTGTCGGGCGTTTGACGGCTATTGGGCAGAGAGATATATTCAGTTACCAGGTTTAACACGAGCCCCGCGTCGTAACACGATAACTGGTCGCTCCTTCGTGTTCCCCTAAGAGCCCACAGGGACGAGCATCCAACGACTGTTTCCTACCGACGAAATTTTTTAACTATCCGATGTTCTCCACTCTTGCCGGAATAAACGACTGTCACGATGCCGTTTTCCGTCGTTGCTTATCAAAATTGATCTTTGTTATCGTTCATGAGACGCGTCATCGACAGTTTACATTATTAACCCTCGGAATACTCCGCACCAGATGTAAGATGCTTGTTTCGATTAATGTATCTTTTTACTTGCGGCATTCGCTTTGATCGTAAGCATTGTGTTTCATCGCGCCATCAATTGTTGATTTTGCAGAGATACGAGACGAATATCTCTTGTAGCATATAATTTGTGTAAGAATGGAAGCCTTCGGAAGCGATACAGTGGCAAGGAGGGTATCTCCATAGATTTTGCGGTGGAAGGACTGATTCTTTGCGAAGACTACTTCCGTTCATTATTTTGGTTTATTTATTATCCATTTTTAATTTTTGATCTAAATTATCGAACGCACCTGATGTTGAATAATAAATGATTATTTCTGACTTAACATTTTTATTGTCACTGGAAACAGAACGTTCTAAGTGAATGCTTGAGAATAGAAAATACAAAAATATATGTTTGTAATATCAGGAACTTTGGAGCGTTTTAGAAGTTGGCTGTAAAGTAGTTTTAGATGCGAAGGGCATGGAACGGAATAGTTGCGGCTTCGTTCTAATTAGAGGACACATGATATGCCCAATACTTTCGTTTGATATAACATTTGCATTTTTCAATTGTACGATTTTCTTTCCTGACACCTTCAGGAGAAGCCGTCAAATAAGATTTCTTGTGTTACTTCTTACATATTTATTAACACAGTGATCGACATAGTGGTGGCTTCTCCTTTCAAGTCTCTAACGAGAACGCGCTACGGGTCCAACCGAACCCAAGAGTAGTCGGTCGTGTCGCTGCTTCTACTATCAGCACCCTGAAAGTTAAAACGATATTTCGAACTGACGATGGCCTCAATGAAACCTAACAAAAGATTCTCGATAAACGATTAGGCACGTTTCACATTTAAAAAAAAATTCCACGTATATTACAATAACCAAAGAACGTAATTCACTATTTCGTGAAGTTTGAGAAAACGAAGTTAAGGTCGAAGTTTACACAAGCCGTCTTTATTGCCTAAAACTCTTTTATCTGTGGGAGTAACTCTCGAAGAGTACTTATGCCTACTATTCGCCCTTCTTGCAGGACTGTCGCTCGTATATACGAGCTAAAGGTATACCCTACCACCCCTGCCACCGGAAGAGAGGTGCCGGGGGTTACTCTCGGCCCGATGTCATTTTCTCTCGGTGGCGAATGGCTTGAGAGAAAAGTGGTGGCAGGAAGAGGCCGTGGATGAAGGCTAGAAGTGACTGTGGAGAAACACTTAGTCGACGTCGCATTTAATGTACGTCAAAGACCCGTCCCTGTCGTCATCGGCTTCGTACTCCAACGTTATTTAACGTTATCCCGAACATCGAAGATGCTTCGAACGAAATAACCGATGGAAAATGTCGGCTTCGTTGGTGTATCGATATCGGAATCTGCACGTACTAAAGTGTCGAGGTAAAGTCAACGACCGTTGTCGCTGTTGCTTCTTTTTGCAGAGAAATACATCTATAGTCCGACAACTCTAACTTGGCTCGTGAGCGGCGGAGACTCTCGTTTAACCGCTTATTGCCGCCATTTCGTTTTTGGAATTCTCAAAACCAGTCCCCTAAAGCGAAGACTCCATACAGTTGTTTACTTTAGGAGACTGAATTTTGTTGAATTCCAAAAAGGAAATGAGAGAAATAGGCGATTGAAAACGAGAGGTTCCACCATCACGTTAGCCACGTTAGAATTGCCAGACAGTAGATAATGTTATCACAGAGGATTAGCCCTTGAGTGCCCTTAGTGCCGGATGACGATATATCGTCGTTAGCAATAATGTTAACATTGAGAATCGAACGATTAATATTCAATTTTCAATACGATATCAATAATTTTATGACCGATAATTTTAAATACACAGTTTATGCTCTATATTGAGCCTTCTATATAAAACTATCGCCAAATAGCAATTCTTCTTATTCACAACTACATTTGTCATTAATTCGATCAATTTTTTTGGTCGGCACTAAAAGGGTTAGAAAAATCGCGGATAAATTGTCTTGCAATTTCTCCGACCATCATAGACGACTATAAATGAACCGTGGCTTCGAATTCATATGTCTCGTTTTAGAAACGTGTATAGTATTTCTCTTGAATGTCCAAGCCCATATGGTAACGCCTCTCCTTCGATCTTCAATAGCCGTTGAGAATTATTTCGGTAACTTTCTTTGTCATGAATGACGGTGCAAAGTTATAGGGTACGTCGTTCTGAAATTATGGTCCGCGATAGGTTTGAACTACCGGGCTCGTATAAGAACATATAATATTTCGACCGAATAAGGTCACGTACTTCTGAATCTCCTCGGGATACATGGACGAATATACGTGTAATCGTGTATGTATATACTTGTATGAGTGTACATCCACCCACTGCCTTTCGAGCAAGATATTTCCGCCTTGACTATTTTACGCGAGATTGCTCCACTTTCGAGTGCATGTATTTTTATGTAATTGTACGCGAACCACTTATAGCTCGATTCCTCTATTCTCCTTCCTTCGTTCGCGATCTCTCACGGCTTCGAGACAATAAAAGAGAGCACCGTCAGTTTTATATTTTTACTCTACCCCTCTTCCCTCCTCTCCATTCGAGATTATCGTATACTCTGTTTTAATTTTCTACCATTGTACAGAACGTTCATTCCCGGCGAACGTTCACCCTCTCTTCCGGGGGATAAAATCCTTCTACTCGCCGGATCTAGCATCTGCCGGTTTCCTTGACTCCTCCCATCAGTTTTGAGGAATTAACGTAAGGATTTGTGCCGTGCCGCTGTCAAGTGTGCAGACTCCATCCGTCGAATCCTTTTTGCTCTTTCTACGGTCGCGCAATGCATCCGTGTCCAAGGAATACCGAGAACCAGAAGCGAGATTTTCCAAGTGAAACGAAGAAACCGACGGTATTCTCAGAGGAGCTACTATTCTCTTCTTCCCTTTTATCGCGACGAAGCTCGTACACCGGAGGTGAGAAGAAAATCGGAAACGTCGCCGTTAGAACGCCCTTCGAAATGCTCGTTACGGGGGCCTTGCCGATTATCCAACGGCGGACGTCATTTCCGCGTGGGCGTATGCCCGCAGGGGGTGACGGCAAGAGGCGAGGGGAATCCCGACAACCCCATTTCTGCCAGACTCGTCGATCGACGGACTCGACAGCTGGATGGATTTTTCAAAATTCCAGCTGCCAGTTCCTCTCTTCGTCGTCTTTCGATGGAATTTCGTCACGTCCTCGAAATCGTTCGTGGTCTCTCTCGACAGGCCGTAATAAATCTTCCGATCGGAGAAGACCGATAGCCCGAAATACGCGAAGACTCTCTTTACGCTACCTGCTAAAGAGGGCTGATAGACGCGTCACGGAATACGGCCGAGCAAAAACGCCCGATAATCACAGGTTTGCCGAGCAACTCAAGTATACCCATACCGAGAGCCAGCCAGAAAGCCGATGTCCGTGGGCATCGGTCGTCGATCGGTAGAACGCGTATGTATAGTATATGTATAGACATATATATATTTTTTTTCCTCCATATATACCCAGTCGGTCGATGGGCGCCCCTGAAGCGGGACCCAGAGGGTGCATCGGAATCGTAGAGGTCCGAGGGTAACAAACGCGAGTAAAATGGATAAAGGCTACACCTGGCCTCCGGATGGTCGACGGCGGCACGCGCTCTTTCCCCCCCGTCTCTTCCACCCTTCCTCTCCCCCCTTTCTCTGTCTCTTTCTCTCACTCTCTCTCTTTCTCTGCAGATAGGTCTCGTTTCCCTCCCCGAATGTACACACCTGCCCCTCACCGACACGCATGCACGTCGTTACGACGACTGTGCACGACGAGGGTCGTAAATGCACACGGATTACTCTCGGCAATGCGAGTGGTATGGAGGATGGAAAACGGAGGAAGGGAGAAATGGAGAGAAAGGGAATAGAGAGAAAGAGATACAGTACCGCGACTAGAACATTGTTAACCCCGTGCTATTTGAATGCGTTATTTTCGTGGAAGGAGACATCGTGAACGGATTATTTGACTGTTATGCGAATCTCTTGGAAAGAGTGTTAAATGATGCTAGTCTATGCGAAACGTTGATAGGAAAGTTTGGGGTTAAGTGTCTGGGAGTAGAGTGCAAATTTTTAATAACGGACGAATGGTTTTCTTTGTTTTAAATGTAGTGTGGATCGTTGAATATGATTGTAAGTGCGATGTCTCGATGAGCATTAGAGAATACCTGAGTGATAGACGCAGTTTGTTTATTTATGTTTTGCTAAGAAGGACACATGGAGAATCGCGATTGCGCAAGTCTACTTAACCGCATCGACTAATAGGAAGGTATTTCTTTAGAAATGTTTACGCTGATAGTTAGCGATGTATGTCTTCGAATCGTATTTATCGATGCATCTATCCTTTCTGAACGACCTTCTGATATCAAATATTATAAAGGCATGTTCAAAAAAGGTGTTTACACGTATAAGACAATAGCGTTGACGCACCAGGTAATCCTTACTAAATTCTCTATTGTCCGAATTTATGGTGGTTTTCGAATATCAGATCTACCATAGCACAATTAGAAAATGATAAAAATACAATTTTAGCTGATGGATTAAACCTGAATATTAAACATTGAATTGCAAAGAATTTCATGATTTTCACGAGTTTAATTATGATATTTGGCAAAGTTAAAAATTTGCCTTTGAAGAATAAAAGGTTAGAGGAATCTTGCGTGACCTCAAAGTCACAGGGGTCCATAGAGGGTTGAAAATACCCCAACACCAACTGGCCAGTATCTCGAAAAAAGTCTCTCGTCGAAATCCATGCTCATGAGACACAACGCAAAATAATTCGCTCTAGAAACGAGGATATAAAAGAACCCATAGTATCGTTAAAAATGTATATCAACGAAATGGTCTCGACATAAACAACGCAGAGGAAGCGTTTGTCGGCCAGGTCAAACAGACTCCAATCGTACTGTTTGGCACTCGAGCATTTATTATTTCAATTGTTTGTAATAATGCCAGCGTGCCAACCGTTCACGAGGATGATAGATTTCATCGAAAGAGGGTACGTTGGACAATCTACGTCTGCATCGATATCGCGATCGCATCTAAATCAGGACAAGAGTCGGCACTGATGCGTCGCGAAGAAGAGACGACGTAGAAGCGAGAAGTTGGAAAAGCGAGAGACTAAAAGCCGGCTGTTGTCGACTACGTCGCTGTGCCTTCATAGTTCTCTCTCTCTCTCTCTTTCTCTCTCGTTACTCCTCTTCGAGGCTGGTCTTTGCAGCTTCCTGCTCGCGAACTTTGCCATTCCAACGATGCACCCTTAATCCCTTCTTCGGTGGCGCGTCAGCGGCAAAAGTTAACGCTGGCACAAAACTTGTCGGAAAGATTTCACGTTATACCGCGTGACAATACACTTCCCTGACACGACAAGAATTCTTAAAAAGAATCTGCCAAAACTCCAAAGATATTCGATCCACGAAGAACACGATCGTTATTGTCATCTACATAGAACATCGCTAAAGTTAAATGACGATAGACTCGAGTAGGAGGAGGACATACCACGAGACAATGTTCCGTAGTTTTGGTCAATAAGCACGAATCAGAAAACGGTAAACGAGTTTCGTAGAAACGTGACCGCGCCGGAGAGGAGTTACACGCGCAATTCCTCTCTTGTTTCGCTCGGCCGAGAGCTCATTACGTGAGAAGGGCTCTCCTCCGTAAAACGGGGAGTCGTGGCGGCAAAGGGAAATGTGTCCCTCGTAGAGTACGAGACACCGGGACCAACAGTTCCGGGGTAATTGGTGGAGGACCGCATTATTAAAAGTTTCCACGATGGGCGTGGACCCGATCGCCTCTCGTCCTGCGACAGCCGAAATTTTCGACCGCGGAAGAGAACGTTATCGCGAGCGGTTACTAATGAGGTGAGGGACCCTTAATGACCATTTTCCGTGGCAGATGCCGGAATATCGTGACGTCAATCGATCGCGTTCACTCTTCTGTCGGAGAAATTGTTAGTTTCGAGTCGCACAGGGCACGTGGAAAGGCCAAAGAAGAGAGACAAACGAGAGAAAAGGTGAACCAATGGAGAGGAAGAAACGAAAGAGTGCCGACACCACCATCGGCAGATGGTCATAGGGCGAAAGGGCGCGTGCCCTAGACACGCCGGGTTTACGATTTCTTTTGGAGCTTCGGCCAA
Organism: Cerceris rybyensis; assembly: GCA_910591515.1. NCBI lineage: Eukaryota > Metazoa > Arthropoda > Insecta > Hymenoptera > Crabronidae > Cerceris > Cerceris rybyensis. The sequence goes on from OU342790.1 coordinate 18,958,796, forward strand.
GATAATTAGAGATTCTCACAGTCGATAAAGGTTCCAGACACGTACACTTACATACTTGTTTTTATTTCAAGCTCCTTTAAATTCTTTCTCGCAATGTCGTATCAATTGTTTTAAACTTTCTGCGGGTTGTTATTTATCTTGTCTTTTTTTTTACGCCAGAATTTTCGTTGGTTTCCGCTCGGAGGCCCGGGCAAAGTTTAAATTCGTGGCGGAGCGTATACATTGATCTAATATTTGAGTTTAGTACAATATGACCGCCGGAAACGAAGAACGGAGTCGTTAAGCTTTTAACGATCGCTCAGGATAAACTAGTATCTTTAAACTTTTTCTGCTCTTTTTTTCATGTCTTACGTCAACTACGATCCGACAAAGTTCACCTGGTGTACATTCTCCTTTTGTTTGAGAAACTTCGACTCATCGTTACGTTATACCGGCAACTACAACGTTACGCTTGTATTGATTCATCGCAGGGAAGGAATAAATTTAACCCCTTACTGTTATGTTTCATTAAGAATAAAATGTGTAATCGCACTTGAAGCACAATTACTAAAATCTTGGTAAAAATTATAATATTTAATAAAAACTATAATGTATACCTCAGAAATGTGTTGATTCCTTGCTTTGATGCCTGATAGCTGACTTACGATGTGATAACGTTTTGGGGGATCCTCAATAAGCAAAGGACAATGACTAATTATATTTGTTAACTATTGTACCATGGCAGCTTCGCTGCTTCTCGAAGTATTCCGTTCTGTATATATTTCTTACAGACTGTTTAGAAGAATTTGGATTCAGAAAATGTGGGAAATTAATGTTAGTAGTTAGTAGCCAAAAACAGAAATCAATTAATCCTCTATAGTCTGAATTTTCTGTGACTTCTAAATATCAGTTGCACGATAACTCATTAGAGAATGATAAAAATACTATTACAAATAATAGATTTAACTTGATTTTGAAATATTGGATTGTAAAGAGCTAAATTATAATGCAGAATAAAGAAAAAGGCTATCGCTATCAATGATGGCAACGGTAAAATTGCTTTGATAGTTGAGAACAGACGTACATCCGCTAAGGATTAAATATCGCAAATGAACGCTATAAACTAGATTTCGGTGGGACATGTTTCTCTCGTTATTTGTTTTTGTTCTAAGAGGACGTTGGAAGGTGAAAAACAGATACTCGAAGTGGGACGAAATCGCGATCGTTGCTTTTATCGTTGATCAACATTTCTTTCTTTTGGAGCCGACAACGAATCGATTCGACGTCGAAGAAATAAATGATATCGAACGAAAGTCGATTTGCATACGAGCAATAAGGTTTATCGCTAAATAATATCGCGATGATTATTCTAACTGTGTCCGGCCAAATAGAGCGCGGCTCGTAATCGAAATGACATTCAACGCTAAGTATTATTTCACTCCTTTTTCTTTCTGTTCTCATCCCTTTTCGACAGACAAAATAAACGTAGCATCGTTAAAAACAACAACAGCCTGTTGAATATATATCTTTCGCTTCCGAAACGCATAATCCGCGTTAAATTTAATATGTACATTTTAATTTCCAGACATCATGAATATTTGAGTGCACACAAATGGCGAGCGGTGCGTTAAAAAATCCATTTTGAAAAAATGAAGAAACAGTCTACGTATCCCCGTTGGTGAAATACTTTATATTCCCCAGCTTCCGTTACTCCGTGAACCATCATCTCAGCGCGGAGAACGCTCGATGGAGAACGCGCCAATTTCGTCGTGATAATTTTTATAACCATGTACGACGCAGAATCGTACTCAAAAGATGTGCATATTTGCGAAACAGTGAGAATCCGGACATCTATTAGGTTGTTCGGAAAGTAATTTCGTTTTTTCCCGACGAAGGACATAATTATATTTTTTCACAATTAACTTCACAATTAATTCGCATTGCTATTATATATTTTGATAGTGGATATAGCAACGCTTCTTTGTGAAAAAATTTGTTTGATTCTACAAAATAGTTTTTCTTTGGTGCTCTATTAAAGATGGAAAGTCGAAAGCAGCATTTCGCCATATTTGACTTTTTTACTATCGAAACGGTAAAAATGCTGTTCAAGCAAGAAAAAAATTATTCGATTTTTATGGGGAAGACACATTCACATAACGCCAGTGCCAAAACTGGATTGCAAAATTTTTTGAACGGCAAAACCTTTACTTCGAATGAGGACGTCAAAAAAGGCTTTGATTTTTTTGCCAGCAAAGATCAAAACTTTTATGAACGTCGAATCATACTACTGCCAGAAAGATGACAAAAGGTATTAGAACAAAATGGAGAATATATAATTCAGTGACATATTTATGGACTACAAGAAAATCGTCTTTCATTCTCACCGAAAAAAACGAAATTACTTTCCGAACAACCCAATATTAACACTAGATTTACGGAGTCAATTTGACTCATTCAAAATTTGATTACTTCATATATAATATATTGGTTGGTTTATTTTTTAATAATAAATCTTACATTTCAATTGATATGGAACTATTTTCTTTGCAAAAAATTTCAATTTTCTTGTATGATTTAAATTGACTCACTTCAGAAAAATAGGTATATCAATATCCGTAAATCTAGTGTTAAACACCGTATAAATAAAACAGGGTATTTCTATTGTTGCAAATACCACGCATGTTGCTTAGTTTCTCCCTACTAAAATCGTTAGATTCGATGTACCGAGAATATTAGCCCCTCATCCTACAACAACGTGTGACATTCGTGACGCAGAAAATGGAATAGAAAATCTTGAAATCTATCAAAATCCATTAAATTGATAATATCAACCGGACTCAAAGCGGTCTTATTATTCCTGTACTATTAACCAGTTAACTGCTTTCAACGTGTATACACGTAAATTCAAAATTCTATTGCGGTAGCCTTTTTAATACTGCATTGTCAATTTCTTGTGAACTAAAAATAGAATTTTTCCACATGTTGCTTTCCTCCTTTCGTGAAATTTATAACAGAAACATTTTCTCCGTGTTTGACGAATATCACGTCATTGCTCGATTTTAACCGTTTGCGTACCACGAGCCACTTTCGCGCTCTTCAGTTTTTGTGTCGAAAAACACCAGGACATTTTTTCTATGTTGACAATTGAAGGAAAACTTTGATAAGATATTTTGTTAAGAATGCATCAGGTTTCTCTTTTATAATATAATCTAATTCCAAATTAGGATACAAGCACGAGAAGATTGTTCTTGTTGTGCACTACATAAAATAAAACACCAACTTTAGCTTATTGTGAAATAAAATCTCATGAGCGTGAAAGTGGCTTTTGGCTTTTTTCGAAGTAATTTTTTAAAACCCTCCCGGTATTCAAACGGTTAATTCCGTATCCTCCAAGGGATTCATAAAACTAAATTCCACAGTTAACTAGTTAATATTACTTCCAGTTATACAAAATATCAGGTATCACTGAGAATATTTAATTTCAGGAATTAATTTTGAATCGTTGCACGTTGAGTCAGAAAAAAAACCATAGGTCAAAGCGTTAGCACTAGATTTACGGATATTGATTATATACCTATTGTTACTGAAGTGAACCAATTTGACTCAATCAAAAAGATTGAAGTTTTATTACAAAGAAAATAGTTCCTAATCAATTTAAATGAAAGATTTATTATTAAAAAAATCATTGAAAACCTTTTTTACATAGAAACTCTGTTTTTGATATACATTCTCACTAAAAATGCTCTGTGCCCGCGCGATGTACAAATCGAAATGATGACAGGAGTGGGAAAGTAAGAAAGATAATGTAGCGGAGTCGCGAAAACAAGAGGATGGCTCTCAAATAAACGTTGTATGCAAGGAGAGAAAAATTAGAAGAGAAACAAATCACGTGCGGCTTGCAAGCTGCAAGATAGCCTGGTCTGATGGAAGTTACAAATTTTATGTGTTATGCGATTAACTGTTAAATAATTTTATGAGTCAAATTGGCTCACAACCGTAAAAATACGTATACCACATTCGATAATGCGAAATAAAGGTGTCTGCGATGGAGAGGAATCAACATTTACATATATTTCATCATGTGACTAAAAACCAACATGTGTTTTTCAAAAATAATATTTAACTTTTTTATATTTATAGTAATCAAATTTGCAATGAGTCAAATTGGCTCAGTTCGTAAATCTAGCATTAATACAAAATTCTTCGATGCATAATTCGTGTCGTTGTTCGTAGAAAATACATTTTTCGTTTCTAACGAAATCACGAGAATAACCGCGAACATAAATCAAAATTGCAAATACCCGCTGGAAATGCCCTAATCCCGCTTTATTGGCTCCTCCTTCTCCTTTCGTCGTGGCATCTATTTCACATACTGAAAGCTGGAACGAGGAGCGATGACGATGAAAAAGCGGGACGACAATCGGAAAATTGTGCCATCTGGTCGAAGGCTGCGTTCACACCGAACAATGTCTGCATTATCTGTTCTTCGCAGCGGTAGAAGAGAGGCATGACGTGGCAAATGCTCGCCACACCAGACAAATCGACCAGTCATTGGATGACTGTGCTTCGTCAAATCTAGTTCCCGCGGTTTACCGACTGGCGAAAAATCATGGATCGAATGTATGTTCATAAGTGTTGCAATAATTATTAAAAATACTCTTAACCGCTATGAAAATCGCAAGCGTTACGTAATGCAACGAGGACGACTCCCATGATATTCAATTAGACCCGAGTAACAGATATATCCACATTACACCCGCAATAACTTAATTATTTCAGCGAAATGTCGTTTCGTGCGAAGAAACAATCGGGAAATAACGTTTAACGTTAGTTATTTTTACGTCCGCTCCATTTTCCTCGATCCAAGATCGTAAGCGAGAAGAGCGGACATAACGTTTCCAAAAATATTATCGAACGGTCAGACTATTCGTCGAATTGGCGTTCCTTTCATTTCGTGTCACTGGATCCTAGGCCGACGATAATTGACGGATACGTTGTCAGTTTGAACGTTCATCGCGCACAATTAACGAGGGATGGTCTAGAACGATAATATATTAGCCTTCGTAGCTCAAGAGTGATCTTCGAGAAGAATTATTACCCAACAGAATGAGACCGTGGCATCGCGGAATTAGATTCGACGATGTCGTGAGTTAAAAAGTCAAGAGAGTTTCTCAATCGCACGTGTGTCGTGAAGAAAAGCCAAATAAATCATCGAAGAAACGTTTAAAAATGAATAAAGAAGAAGGGAAATAGAGGTGGAGAAAAAATGGAGCTGAAAATTTGTCGAAATATCAGAACTCGTTAAAATCGTCGCGCCCACACGTTTTGGATCGCTTTCGGCGGCTCGTGTCGTCAACTTCGTCTAGACTTGTTGCAGACGTGACCTAAGGTCCGGATTAATTTTAGCAGTATTTTGTTTCGTCTGCCTCGTGTCGTACACCCGGGCTAAAGCCATTGGTTCGTCCGTAACCGGTCGGTATTCCAGAATATTTTGCACGTTCACGGGGCGCGCCACGTCTTTCTCAGAAATCTATCCGCGGCGTTAAAAGCATCCGCGGTTTTCCTCCTTCGTTAATTTACCCTTCCTCTCCACGTGAAAACTCTGGCGAGAAATTCAGCAAAGTATAGACTTTCTCATATAATACGAAACGAAGATAAATTTATTTTCATTCTCTCTTTCGAGACTCATTGAAAATAATACATATTCGGAAAAGTCACAGTTATATCAACGATAAAACGTTATGTCAAATGGAAAATTGTAGCTTAAAAAAAAGTATTCATCTAATGGTAAACCTTTGCATCGTTGGCTACCAGTTGATCTCCTCTACACCGGAAGGAACTACGTGATTACACGTGGAATCCTGTGTGAGAGTAATTCACACATGTTTTGTCGCCGGTAGCGCGTAATCGGAAACCATCGAGGACCATGCGCGGTTACGAAACACGCCTTTAATTACATGGTCTGGGTCCTCTTGGCACCTGCGTTAAGACAAAACGATCCACAAACCGAGTGGGCATTTCCGTTCCAACAGGTACATCGGGAGGTTCATTTCATTCGAGTAGGAAACCACGACGTAACATTCAAACTTCTTGCCGTATCCATTCGAAGAAGAGCAGATCAGTAAATTGTTTCAACCGCGGAACGTTTAACGCGGTAAGATCAAGAGCAAGTTGAATGAGAGGAGTACAAAAAATTTGAAGTATAGTAACTACTCGTGCGGAGATGGTTTACGATGCATAAATCAGCTGTGTCAATTGTGAAGCTCGAAATGGTTGTAATATCGTGATGTCAGTATGAACAGGTCCCTAGGGTATTTTGTAATTTATTGACGGACTTTGTAAGAAGACGAATGTTATCAATCTTCCCGATTTTGCACGATTTCAAGGTACAAGATCGCGAAGGGTTATTTTCTGACGGCCCGAAGACTCAACGAATTAGATTTTACTGCTGCACAATTCTACGTAACCGTGTCTACTTGTGCTCATAGGTGCACCTATGTTCGTTCCAAAGTTCGCTCATCCGAGACGAGACCAGGAACGAGAGGCGAGGAGAGAGAGAAAGAGAACGAGAGCAAGAGATAGAGAGAGGGTGAGAGAGAGGCCGAAGTCGTAAAGAATACAGGAGTAGGAAAGGGAAGAACCGACGGAATGAGAAAGGAGAGAGAACCGAATGACGTTGACCTCAAACGAGGCGCCCGGCAGTTGGACGGTGCAGAAAGGGAGGACGCGACGCCGCGCGCCGCGACGCTGACGCACCGTGTATATTTGGCTAGGGTCCGCCACGTCCGATCGTAGTAGCTTCTTTCCGCGGTAGGTAATCTCGTGTGACTACTACCCCAGCTAGCCGCTCCATTATTATATTACCGGTTTTTTTCTCGGACTTCAAATAAGATTGGGAACCCTCATCTAGACTTAATGTCTAAAGATTTAACACGTTGAACGTCATCGGTATTTCGCTAGTTTCATAATTTCTTCTCAAGTGAAACTTCTCTATTAAATTAGCATGTTTATGAAGTAGAAATTTTCAGCATATAGATAGACAGATATATGGCAGACTTTTATCTTTTTAATGCCAATATTTAAATATTCGATATCTTTCAAAATGCATAAATATTGCAATTTAATAGTTACATGAAATTTCATGGACTTCAATAGCTTCGGTCAACGGTGACCCCCATGGCAGTCAACGCATTAACAGATATCGCGGAAATCAAGCTGTACTTCAAGTCGTCTTTTTCTTTCTTAAACCTTTACACTTCGAGCCATTTCTGACTTTATCTATTAGCAACTTGCCGGCACTTTAGTATTTGGTATCTTGTGCCATATCAATAGAAAAGTTCAGGTAAACATACACTACTTCAAATGTTCGTACTCTGTAATCACTATACTGCTGATTTTTATGCATTTATGACAAATTAAATACGGCTAAAATATACAAAAAGAACATAATATAAAAATATATCTAAAATATCCAAAGTATGGTATTTGTTGTAATATTTATTGAGTGCAAGAAATCCCTAAATAGGTTTTCCTGTCTCACCTGCATTTGTGAAGCTCGAAATTTGCATAAACATCCGCAGTCTAGTAATCACTAATAAAATCGAAGGTCCCCTTAGAAGGAGTAACCGAGTGATGTGATTAGGATATCCCCTCAGGTAGGACATCGTAGTGCAAAGGGTTAATTTTATTTTTTTTTATTATTTCAGTCAGCTTTAGTCGACAATTTAGGAAAAATTCTTCAGAAGGGACAAAGATTTTCAAGTGACATCTATTGAATGAAAATTTGAGAGCCTTTTGACAACATATCCAACACGGCCCTTTGGTTTGGACTTTTAAGTAACGAAAGGATTGTAATTTTCTTCGATTTACGTGTACGTAATCCGGCAAAGTTTGCAGTGGTATCGGGGCGTTCACGGTGGCGAACGTTGTAAAACAAATACTACGTGGGCGGAAGAAAAACGGGAGGCAAATATCTCGAGAAAGTTCGGGGTGACTATCCAGTAAAAGTGGAGGGTTGGTAAGCAACGTGAGATGCGTCGTACGTAAAAGAAACACCGACCGTCGACTACCGGCGCTTCGAGAATTTATGGACGGGTTTCATTCGCCGCGGTGCATCCGCCCGGTGCTCAGAAAAACTCAAACCTGCACGAGACGACTTCTGCATTACATTGTGTAGTACGAATTGCCGATGCACCAAAAGCTCTTTTCTTTCTCTCCGTATGCAAATGAGCAACAATTTCTTTCATCGTAAATTTATTCAACGTTTGCTCGTGTGTAGGTATACGTCAGCATTTACCATTTTCTTCGTCTTGCGGCTTGATCAATTTTATTCATACAAATTAATTGAATCAGTTTTATTAAAATATCTCTTCCACTACATTTCTTCCCTCCCTTTTTTCCTAATAAAAGATTCATCCCATACACGTTAAAGTACATAGGAAGCATTTATAACGCATACTCTTAAATATTGTTTATTATAATATTCGATTCGTATCTCTTGGCTTTCCTTAAACAGTGTTCCTCTGATATTTTAAAACCTCGAGTATAATTCATGCGAGCGATTACGATTCTCAGATAGAACACCTCTGTATATTGCTTCGTCCGCGTTATACGGCCACACTCTGGTATTTCTCCGTATATAGAATAATAGGCGAGCCAAAGAAATCGCCAGAGATAGTGTACGAATGTTTTCGATATCATAAATTACTCACCGTGTGCAGTTTGCATGTGAAGTCGCGTATTGCCGCAATTTGAGAAGCTGCTCATCCCTGCCACCTTCATCGCCACTTGCTCCATCACTGTTCCAAGTACCGGTCTCAGAACCGGAGTATACTAGCCGCTGATAAGTTCCATTCTCATCTATATCATCATCGTCCTTGATCTCCATCGCTACGCATAAAAAATGTCATTGTCACGTGCTAATTGCAATTAGACTTACTTATATTTCTGTCTTAACGCGATTCAATGAAAGGATTATTCATGCAACATTTTTATCACGATACTAGATGTTAAGTGAGTAGAATATTTCCTTTACGAAATTGTTTTTCGAACAATGCTGAAAATAACATCGAGCTCGAAACGCATATTACGCCGATTCGTTTGGCTGATATATCGAGCAGATAGGGAGCAGATTATATTACGTTGTTGGATTATCTTGTTTTTCCTTTTATTCGTTGCAGCATTCTACAAAGAATGGTCCGAGTGCAACTAGCGTGTCGGCAACGACTCGTGACAGGAGTAAGAAGGAAGTTCAAAGGAGAAGGTAGCAACGACAGGCTTCAAACAAAACGGTTCCTGTTTCTAAGTTTGCTTCCTCCTTTTCACATCTCTCCATCTCTTCAACTCCATTTTCGTTCGTTTTCCCCGCCGTTTCTCCTTTGTATCTTTCGCCAATTTCTCTTTGTGTGTCGTCTACGTTTCTTTGCCGACGTGCGAAAAACACGGTGGATTTTAAGCGGAGGACACTTTTCCAAGGTAAAAACCAGATCGTCGAATATCCACGAGAATACGTTATACGGGCTAAAAATGAGGGAGAACGTTGGAGAAAGTTGCTTTGTAGATTCGCAGGATAAAGGCGGTCCAATGGAGCGAGGATACTTCAACGTGAACATTTTGTTTCTCGTCTGGCCTACCGTATTTTCTCTAAGGCGCAGGAAAAATTAATTTCATATCCCCCTTTCTCCTTTCGCCGAAGAGTATGAAAATTACCTTCATCGTGGCGGCAAAATAAGCGTAGCGGTGGATAATTTATAAGAGATTCGCTCGTCTTGTGGTCTCTCCACAGATATTACTCTCTTCCTCTCCCTCTCTCTCTCGGCATTCTCAGTAGTCAAGCAAAAGACAAAAGGGAAAAGACGATGGAAGAGATTCGCGATAGCGGGCACTCCTTGCCGAGAGCACGAGTCATCGAGGAGGAAGAGCGAATAAAAAGAGCAAAGGCGGAAGGGAGTCACAAGTATATGTACTCGTACATATAGACGTAGACGTACGTAAAAGTATAAAAAGGATAGGAAAATGGACGCAGGGCGGTAGAAGGAGATATAAGAAAGAGAGCAACATATCGATCTCGCAAGGAGACTTCCGTCTGTCCAATTCCAGCCTCTCTTTTATCAGCCGACTCGATCGGATCGACCGTTCCGCCGACGAGCCCTTCTATCTGGAACAAGCAGCCACCCTCTTGGAGACTACCCTCTCTCGTCGCCCGGCCTAGTAGAACCCCCTCCCTATCGGTCTCCTGGCATCGCCGAGTGGGAGGTACGTTGTGCCCGGCTCCAGAAAGTCATTTGAATCACGTGCAACGACGAGTCAAGTGCAGCCGTACTACGCGCCACGCCATCGCGTATATACGTTACTACGTCGTTACTAACGGCTCTGTTCTTCCACGGTTTTTTTTGCGCCACCCTCCACGGCCTCCTATCTTTCCGTTCGTACTCCTAGGTATTTATTGATTTCGACGTCTATAACGGTATCGCGTACTACGTTTCTGGTATCTCGCTCTTTCGTGTATGTTACTCTCACCAACCCTCTTCTACCGTCGTGGTTCTTTTCTTCTTCTTCTCTGCGTATTCTTTTCTTCTTTCTTTTTGAAAGGTTTCTTTACCTTTGCTGGTAACCGTGTGTTCGTGGTTGGCTTACGAAATTTGGTTATATACCTTTTTCTCTCGTTGCTTCTTTACTTTTTTACGTTTCGTCCTTCAAAATTTCTCTCCCTTTTGCTCCATTCGTAATGGATACCGGGATTGGGCGGCAAACGTCGACGGGCGCGATTACGAGGGGTGCCGTTGGCAGAGGGATGAAGATGGTGGAGCATGGAAGGAGAGAGACAGAATATGGGAGGGGGTGAGAAATGGAAGGAATGGAAGGAGAGAGAAAGAGAGAGGAGAGAGCAGAGGGGCGTGGCAAGATGAATGATCGCAAGACGCGGGAGTATTGATCCCGGGGACTCTCTCTCTCTCTCTCTTTCTCTCTTTCTGTCGATGTATATACGCGTGCCTCCCCTTCCTCGGTCTCTTCTACCGTTTCTCCGTGGTCGTTCTAGCTCTCTTTCCTTCTCTTTCTCACCCTCCCCGGAGTTTCGCACCCCTGTACCGGGTGGCGCGCCGGTTGGGTTCAGGGTCATGCGTGCACCCCTTTCGCCCGTGTCGGTTCCTTCCTTCCTTCCTTTTCGGAGGAAGAGGTTGCTCCCGTCTGGATCGAAGTCGAGAAACCCGGAGGAGATCCGACTCTCTCACCCCGATATCCAGACGGTCGCCGACCAGTTCTACGACCGCGAGAGATCAACGACACTTTCGTCGTTCAACGTACCGCACGGCACCGACCGTACCTAAGAAAGGATGAATCCTGATTCCTCCCCGATCTCTTGTAACGAACCACCTGAATGTTCGTTACTTTTCTACCGGCGATTCATACAATGTGGGAATTATTGTAATACAATTTTGCCAAGGGTATTGTCAAAACCCTTTTTATATACTCTTCTGTTACAGAGACTGAGGGTAATTTAGATATTTGATCGTGATGTTATAGGATGTTTGAAGATGGATTCTAAAATGGGTTGATATTTGTACGAAATTATAAAGGTAGATGATAAAACTGTGACAGAAAGTGGAGATATGTTTGTGGTTACATTTATCGTTTGTACGAATTGATGTCATCGATGGAAAAGGGTTTTACCTCAAAATAACTGTTTTCAGAGGGATTTAGAAAATTCAAGGAATGCGCAAACCATTTGCTAGCAACCGCAAACCGTTTTAATTACCCAAACTATACAGTTATCGTATAACGAGTATCCCGATTTACCATTCATACCCGCAGGATTGAAAATGTCGTGAAATTCAGGAATTGCCGGGCGGTCGATTAACACGAGTACCGGCATTCGACGGTATTAATAACCGAAGCACGAGAGCTACGCCGGGAGTGAACTCGTCGGACGTGACAGTCCGACGAAACGTAATTACTGCCCTTTTGTTCCGCGCCTCATAGAATCATAAGTTCGAAATAATATTTTGTTTCCTCCTCGTATTTTTTCAACCCTTGGAAAAAAATCTTAAAATTTCTATTTCTTACAATTCTAACTTTTTACCTTCAAACAGTAACACGTTCAAATTTTAAATGAAAAAAAAGCGAAGCTTTTAGATATCTCTATAAAATTCCTACGTACTCTCCCCTCTCTAATTCCATCTTCAAAATTCATTTATCCGTTCTATACAAATCTGTGCACAAATGGCAGTTAAAGAGAGCACAAACAGATAGGATAATTGTGTAACTTGAAACAAGAATCAACGACTCAGTAATCTGCCAAAGGAGAGACAAATCTAGGGTATATATACCAAACATAGCCACCCTTCGTTATAAGTATCTCGTGAAACGCGATGCCTGTCGTCAGAATGTATCGTAATAACAGGTGGCACCGCAACTGACATAATGATAGGTTAACAAAGAGAGCCAGGTGGAAAGCGAAAGTTTTCTCGCTAGAAGTTTTCCGCGAGTTCTACCCCGACGTGGAAGCCCTCCCCTCTTTTACGAGGTAGAGTAACTTCTGCGAATGAATGACAAGCTTAGTTACCGAGAACTAGAGCTAAATCGACGGCCGTGTAGATGGAAATCTTCGTGTCAGGGCATTCGTAGCAACCGCTTGATTCACGTGATAATCGATGAACGAGATAAGTGCTCGAGTTTTACCACTTTGCGATCTATAATTCATGCGACACGCAACGTGAACTTTGCTGAAGGTGGCGAAATACAATGGCTTTTACCGTGAGACGATAACGAGGAACGGGCGAGAGGGATGCGAGGAGGCATTGCGTATTAGGAAAGAAGCTTTTAGTATGATACCGTGAGAATTATTAATACGTATCGATAGTACGTATTGCGATTAAAAGAAATCTCTCTCGTGACAGGGGAACTTAAAGTCGAAGAGTCTTCGGAGTTATTGAAAATGGTTGAACGATTTCAGGCGTGGTTTTAGTATGATCAACAAGAATTCGAATAGTATCGAATTTGTAATAAATTGAAGAATTTTGGTCAAATTTGGGACTGACTGTTTACGTAGAGATATCGTTACGTAAACGTTTATATCGTTAATCTATTTTCGCATCATCGCGCTAAATGGATGCCAATCAAGCAAGCTGCCATGCGAACACAGCGATAATATATAATACGGGACAATTAGTTTTCCATGTACACGCGAAATAACGAATTTATTAGCGGTAGCACGATATACTGAGCACCGTTTTTAATAACGAGAGTAAAGAAGAATTCGTAATTAATCACAGCTTCGCAAATGTCACGGTTAATGTGTAACATTAAAATTAGGGAATTAAGGATTTAGGGAAAATGTGACCATGGAAGAAGAGATAAATTACATTGGTAGAAAACGAAACATTTACCAGAATACGATATTTATGATATAATTTTTCCTAAAATAAATATCCTATCACCGAGCCCCGTGACCACGAAAAATTTCACAGCGGCTTCGATATCTCGAAACATTTTAAAGAGATTGGTGCAAACACGAAAGAGGAACGGGCACTTTTTTCACACTGGTTTCAGATATGCGTCAAGGAAGGTAGGAAAATTCGTACGTGAGACCTTTTTATCGAGCTCGTTTTATTGCCAGCATGAACAATAAAACGAAGGACGAATAGAAGAAGAAACTAGTAAGGAAGACACCGAGCATAGATCAATAACAAACCATTATGGTGTTCTCTCTCGACAGTTCCACAGCGACCAGCTACAGGGGTTTCATCGTGAGACGTTAATCGGAAAATCAATTTTATGTATCAATTACAGCCTCTTCAAGTGGAATGAGAGGAAGAAGAAAAGCGATAAGACAAAGCGGATGGAAAGAGATAGAGTTATGGAAGGAGAGACAGAGAGAAAGGGAGAGAAAAAGATCGATAACCGCGTCGTAATGGACCATCCGCTTTGTCTCGAAGCAAACGGATCGACAGATTTTCCCTTTCGCCCCGCCTAATTTCAACCACGGAATAACCTATTTTGTTCCCCTCGACTGATTGTTTAAACCCTTTCCGACATGCTTTACATCGATTTTTCTCTGTTTTGCTCTTTCTACTTCTTCCTGCCCATCAGTTTCTTCCTCTTTCTCTCGTTCATTCTTTCTCTTCTCTCGCCCCCGAGGCGTTTCATTAGCCGCGACGAGAACATTTGTTGTTGTCGATGTTTCGCGGCAGCTTGTCGTTTTTTGTTTTTCTTTCCTTTTCTTCGTGCCTCTTTTTGCTTCCTTTCGCACATCTGTAGTAACCGGAGAAAGAGCTTCGTCAATGAAGCAAAGTTTAAATATCAATTTAATCGAGCAGACAGAATCATTTGTTCCTCGTACCATTACAATTTCCCATTAACTAAAACTACCTTTGGGAGTTACATTAAAGTCATACGATCGTTTCAGTATTACATGTCGTTTGGAAAAGGACCATTGAAACATGGATTTTACGGATTGATCGAGTCATGAAAAAATGGTTTTTCGTTTGTTTGAACTTGGATTGGAATTAGGAGAATTTGATTAAGTAGGATGAAATCATTTGACATTGCTATCTTGTAATTTGATGAGACTAGCTTAGTACTATTAAAAATATGTTTCCTTTTGGTGAATCTCACCTCCGTAAGGAGCAATCCAACGATTTTCTCAGGTATCCACGTGATTTCGTCCATCGTCACAATAAACATTTTTACGCCAGTTCGAGATAAATTAACACGCACTCTCACTAATCACACGTTATCTCATGAACTATCACAAGAGTCACTCGCCCCAAGGAAGAGTTTCAATAATCACAGAAACTTTTCCATTTCGTATAAACAGTTTGCGAAATTGTGATAGCGATTGCCTTCTGGCCTTTCATAGGTCGACCCTTACCGAAATCAATTTCATTATTATTATTCGACCAATTATTACGTTTCCGGTTTCTCGTGAAATTCATTGCATAATCGTTTCTCCTAGCAATCAAGATGTTAGAAAATGTATATTGGCCGATGAGATGAATCCTTACGCCGGCATTTTACGACATCCTTCGCACGAAACAGCCATGCGTGGCTGGCGAGACCATCGCCTCCTTTTCTACGTTTCACGACACGCTACAATGTCATCTTTGTCCACCATCGCCAACGAAATAATCCACTTTTCGTCCATACAACTTTTTCACATTTTTTCCGTTTCCTCGATAACATATCCAACTGCCAAAAATATATAACATTCCGCTCCTCGTGGATTTTTTTCCTACACTCTTAACCGATGGTTCTTAACGCCCAAAAGTTACATCCACCAGATTTTTTTTACTTCTCGATCTCATGACACGTAAATCTTGATTAAAGTATCTCTAGACGAATGGAAATACCCTTTGATAAGATCGAGCAAACCGTTACATATCCAAAGTCCACCCGGCACTATCCGCCGTCAAAGGTCCTTCCACGTTCGATCAGCATGGCACTTTTTCACTTATCCTTGGTTACCGTTCCATCGATGCCCACCACCGGCGATCACAGAATTCCTTCCAGTCGACTCGCGGTCCGAGACGATTTCCAGGAAGAGGATCCCATCGAATCGGGACACCGAGACAAAGGACGCAGCATCCTCGATCGTCCTTAACGTTCTCCACCGCCACCCACGGGTAAAAAAAGGGGCTCCGGGGCAGGAACGCCTTCCTTCCCGTTAACCGATCGCTCGCAGGAGCGGTGCGTGCCTCGCTCTCTCTCTTTCTCTCGGTCTTACTCTTCATCTCTTTCTTTCTCACTCTCTCTGTTTCTCTCGTTCTAACCATTCGCGGCGGATAGGTTTCGCTCGCGCGAACTCGTTCTCTCGAAATGCGAGGGGGACGGACGAAAAGTTTTACGCCAAGAACGCAACTCGCCGACTGATAAATCCGCTTTTAGCGTGGCGGTCTCACGTACACGCCGGTCTCTTGCCGGCTCCGCCAAAGGCATGATTGGTCTACGTGTCGGTGGCCCCACCGCCCCCTCCACCACCCCCCAGGGGCGGACGGCGAAGGCAGAGCGCCGTCGCCGTCGTCGTCCTTCCGAACGACCGCGGCGCCACCGCGCGGCACCGACACCGACGCCGACGCCGACGCCCGCGACCGATCGATAGTCGCAACCGCCGACGACGACGAGAAAGACGCCGCTGACGACGACCACGACGACCACGGCGATCACGGCAACGTGTTACTTGGATTGCTCGTCTTCGTTCCTCGAACTCTGATCGCGAAGGGATTGTTCTTTCCAGCGATAATTAGAAATTGGGCAATTTTTCCAACCTTCTTTTTTCATCTACTTTGCAATGAGTATTTCGTGGAAGTATATCATTATATATTTCTTATCCAGAGAGAGATATTTGTAGGTTGTACAAAGTTCCCTTTCGGAGTACGTAACATAGAATTACTATTCTCCATCTTTCGTGAAGATTTGACAGAACTATGTATGAGGATGTTAGACTCGAGTTTTATTTAATCGTACGATCGAAACGTAGTCTTTTCGCCACCCCTTTACCGAGGTGATCGTTTCGACGAAAGTTCGAGGGGCTTGAACTAATTTTACGAGGTTCAGTCGAGCAGCCACCGGTGCTCCAGTAACCACCTTAAATACGAGAAAGCGCGACATCATTAGGAACACCTTTAAAGGGCACCTCGGGCAAGTATCGTTGCCGCGACAGGGGTGGAGGAACTTCTCGTACTCGGTACTCATTGGCGTACGTATCGTACGCAATGCCAACTGTATGAGGGGGTGGGGAAGGGGGATACGAGAGAACGAGAGTAAAAAAGCATGGAAGGTGGAGAACGTGCGAGTGTGTGAAATAAATTAAAAAAAGAGCCATGGGAAAGAGCAGGAACGGTATCTCACGATTGAGGAAAGGAAGAGGGAAAAGGAGAGGGTGAGAGGAAACGGAGAGAGGAAAAAAGAACGCGCGGTAGACGAGACGTATTAGGGGAAGAAAGATGGATAACGCGAAAGGATAGGGGGAATAAGGAGAGACTGGTAGATAAGAAAAGTCATCACGGTCAGTGCGCGCGCCGGTCCGCGCCATGCCATGCCACGCCATGCCACGCCACGCCACACCGTCATTCATTGATTGCATCGTGGCGTGCGGTCTGCCGTAGCGAACGTACGCTTTACGTCGCTAATGTGCACCGGATGAAAGGAGAAAGGAAGACAGCAAGAGTGTACGAGTGACTGAGAGAGAGAAGCAGATGAATAAAGAACAGAGGGGAAATAGAGAAAACTACGAGGGGAAAGCATGCTTTGTACCGGGCATATTCGGCTTTCTCTTTCTCCGTTCCTCATTTTCTCCTCCATTCGCTCGGTGAAACCAGACTCGGTTAAACGCTTAAAGCAAAGAATTCGTGGCACGAGAGTGGAACTGGTCTTCATGAAATTAAGCCTCTTTCGGGGACAAATTCTAATCGGATAATTCAAGCGAATCACTTCTGTCCTTTCGATTCTCCACTCTCTCTTTTTTACGATCGATCAATTGTACAATCAATCTAATTCACTTATTCCTCGTTTCAAGATATTTCCATTTTTGTTGTGAGTCGCGTAATACTATCTGATCAGACAACGAACAGCTCCGTTTAATTTTTTATCGTTTCTACAAAGTATTCCCACCATATCGCAATATACGAACACTTGATCCAGAATAAATTTAAACAATATATTTAACCAAGCCTTCACTAATACACTACTCCAAATGGAGGACCACTTTCATAATCATCGATACAAATGTCAATTGTGATATCAACACGTTGAACGCCACAGATATTTTCCTAGCTTCGACATTCCTACTGAAGTGAAACTTTTTCTATTAAAATCATATTTTTATAAAGCAGAAACTCTAAAGATACTCTAAAGATACTGCTATATAGATATTCAGCAGATCTTTGTCTTTCTAACGCCAAGATTTAAATATTAAATATGTTAGAAAATTCATAAATATTGCAATTTAAACGTTGTATGAAATTTCATTGAATTCACTAGCGCCGGTCACCGGTGACCCCCATGGCAGTCAATGTGTTAAAGAAAAAATTCTATTTTAATTCCTACTCCTAACAATAGCAAATGAACTTTGGATGATTTTCTCCCACGTGAAAATTCCTTTTGACGAAATCTTTTTGCCCGCTCGAATACAAAGCCAAAGCACGGCAATACGAGGCGCAAAGGAGAAAGAGTACGAGATAAGTCATCACGGTCACCAGCGCGGCTACGTCACGGCACGCAGTCATTCATTGATTGTATCATAGAATAGCGAGCGTACGTTGCGCAGTGCCGTAACACGGCGTACACGTAAGTTCGCGTGGCGTCATGGCTGGAAGACAGCGGGTAAAAAAAGAGCGCGGAATGGCTCTTGCGTATGCCAAGAGTAAATATCGCGAATCATTACTGGCCGCTCCGTTAGA
Organism: Cerceris rybyensis; assembly: GCA_910591515.1. Lineage (NCBI taxonomy): Eukaryota > Metazoa > Arthropoda > Insecta > Hymenoptera > Crabronidae > Cerceris > Cerceris rybyensis. Next base: position 18,977,170 of record OU342790.1, read on the forward strand.
GGACACAGACTAATGTCTATTTATCATGGAGCAAGGATGATAATATCTCGAAAGTATAACAGAGGAAGCATCGTATTATCTTACGTAAGCGTGCTTGTAATAATTCTCTATCATGCAGCGAAAAGACGTTGAAATTTTCCTGGATTTTAAAAAAGATCGAAGAATGTAGTCTAAGTAATTACTTCCAAGATTAACCGATCGAATGAATGACAACTTTGTTGGCAAAGAATGAAAGTCATACGATTGTTTCTCTTATTATGATCTTTGCTTTACAAGTTTCATAACCATTTGAGTTCCAGGGGGTATTGAAAAAACACTATCGAAGAATCCCAAATAACGCAACGGCGATTTCTCTAAATGAGCACGAGAAGACCCAAGCAGCGTGATAGTGCTTATTTTATTTTATGCCAAAAAATACCAAACGTCGCGATAGAACTTCTTGTTTCATGTTCTGCACATATAAGATGTGTTTGCTCCATTGATCGCTCCGTCACATAAATGTGAGTTTATAGATACTTCAAGTTTTGTTCGATAACAATTATTGAGAAGGTAACAATGAAATACAAAATGTTTTACTTTTTAATGTATTATTGCACTATTATAGTATAATTCTACCTAGTGTAAAATGTATTATTTACATCAAAAGAAGGAGCTGTGTGATGTACTTGCGTCAGTAAATCTGAGCGCGTGACTTCGATAGTCGGTGACGAACCGTCAGTTGCCCACAACGCTCGAAATATATTGGGTTTTCTCGACATAAAATCTGAACAACGCGATCGCGCTGCTTGAAACTTAAACGCTTAATTTTGTCGAACACTCGTACCCTTTCGAAGAACTTCCAAATACAAAATTTGATATCTATACCTTCTAAATTTCGAACTGAATCAAACTATTCGAATATTGAAAGTATAGTGAAGTATAGAAAGTATAATTCTCAATTGAGAATTCGAAATTGAGTGTATAATTCGAGCCATTGTCGACGTAGAAGTAAAGAATATAAAGATATTTAGCAACAGTCCAGGAAGCCAAAACGATGCGTCGATCGAGCCACTCCAACCGTTCACGAGTCAGACGCAGCGTAGATAGAGGCGGACGAAAGAGAAGGAGGGAAGTAGCTCTAATTAAGAGACGTAAGTTTATTAAACCCTGTGCTTAAAATAGCGTACGACACACTGCCCAGGAATGTAAGAACAGTCCCGTTTTATTGTCGGTCGAGCTCCAAGATTAATTCGCACGGACTTTTCTACTCGGTCGTCTGAAAACATTCCCGTTCTAACCGAACGACGATTGACGCTAGTCGACGTTACAGAAACGGCAGCTGATTTCGAGGACAATGAAACACGCGAACTGTGTGGCGTTGCATCGACGTTGAACACCGTGCTGATCCTGTCTCACGAAATACGTATGAAGGGGGAAAAAGTAATGGAAAAAAAGAAGATTACAAAGACAGGATCGATCGATCTCTGAAAATTTCGTTGGTTCGTAGACCGCGGATGATTCCTTACGCGTGAGAAAAGAGGAGAAGCTTAAGAACGATCGATTACCAGTCGACTCTGAATTTAGGTTAACCGAGAAACTCCAAGGGAGAGAAAAGACGTAAGAAAGGTTCCTCCAACGATAAAAACAGCTCGTCCGAAAAGTCAGATAGAAATTCACGCGGGAGCTTTTTCTATTATTCAGAAGAACGTACTAGTTCCTTCACGAGTAGCCGATATTTTTGAAAACCGGGACACGGATCACCGAAAGGTCACCGGAGGTCCTAATAATAATTTCTACAACCGTCGTAACTCTCCTCCAGTTTTATCATCGTTTAATCGATAAGATCTCGAGAATGAAAAACTTACAGCACGAGACGACGTCCTCGAGAGTTTCGTTTCCGTTTAAGTCGGTCCAACGATCTCTCGAATGATTTTTGGAGGATAGAAAGAAAAAAAAATGATACGTGCGAACGTATGTGTTTCCATGAGTGTCTTTAGAAGGAGTATCGAACTACAGAACGACGTTAAAGAGGAGACGGAGAGGTATCAACGCAGAAGCTGCGACCGCGAGGGTCAGGATTAAATATAACCGTGGCTCGAGCTATTTATAAAGATTAACTTGTTGGCGAGATAACGAAGGAGGAGACGGAGACAGTGGCGCTAAATTGTCGCAACAATTGCGCGGGAACCGACGGATTCCAGAGACGAAATTTCTCGTGCCACTTCGAGCTTTGACCTCGATCTCGTCTACTCTTTCGTCACTTAGAGGCGTTAAATCGAGGAAAAGCTTTAAAAATACATTTGACGTGACGCTAAACTTGCACGAGTGATCGATTTCCCCGAAGATATGTTTGACATGTATATTTATATACTTGTACATTCATATACGAACACTCATATAAGTAATTCATAGGACAGGATCAACTTTCATATACAAGTTTACTCCAAAATCGAAATCATCTTGAAAGAATTCTTCGTTATCGCACCAGTTTCCTCAACTTTGTAGATTCAGTCTCGAACCTAATCGAGGATAGAGTTCTATGTACAAGTTGGTTGATAACGATCGCGTTATTAAAACATAGAACGATGTAATTTTATGGGAGGCTGCCGCGATCGCAGTTCACGTAGTTGGAGCGCCACGATGCTTTTCCCCGACACGTTGGAATGCTACAACGTCTGGAATTTTATTTACACTGCGCACCCACACGTGGAATGCATATACGAGTGATATAGGAACGACACGTGCCTAAAAAAGAGGTAAAGAATGTCAGGCTCGTCCATTGAGAAGCTAGTTTCCACATTTACACGTGGTGCCTAATCGGACGACCGGCTCGAGAAGAAGAAAAGGAAGACAAAAGGGGACGCGTGTGTCGCTATATGCGATCGTGCACGTATGCGCCCGAAAGAACGAGAGAGGTAACGTGCCAGAGGAACAAAAAGGTAGAGAGAGAATAAGAGAAAGAAGGGAAGAGCGAAAAGGGGACAGAAAGGTGTTACGCATCCTTAGTCGTTATCTCATCCTCCCTGAAGGCACCTGATAACACACCAACCGTACACGCTTCTGTGTACGTGACGGTACTTTCACGTTGCATTCACAAGGGGCGTCCATTCTCCTCCTCCGGATTTGATTAATGGAACTATCGAGCCGTTCTTTGAATAAACCTCGCGTTATCGATGCGCGTTATCGGGGCGGTTCCGGTTTCCTCCATCTTGCCCTCCTCCCTTGACCGTCGTCGAGTTTGTATCCATCGACGCTCCAAAAGTGTCGAATAGATTTCGTACATTTTATATCTCAGAAAGGACGGTGTAAGGAAGCAATAATTCGATAGGACGACGATAAATATCGCGGTAATTTCGTTGGAAAGAAAAGAAAAGAAAAAAATGAAAGAAAGATATTTGATGATATGTGATTCCAGTTACGGTTTGGTATCACGATCGAGAGATTCACCGATGAAACGGAATCGAGGTTACAAGTGATACGGAGATAAATGTCACACCGTTTCTCACAGATTTACGAGAGCCGACGTTTTTAGCCAGATAAAGCTCGGATGTATACCTTTGATCCGTGTCCCTTTGAAGGGTGACTGAATGGACGGAGGTGGGGAGGCACTTTAGTTTCACAGTGGTTGTCCCAGTGCCCTTGTATGCGGTGGAAAATTAGCTAGATTGTTTTTTTTTCCCCTTTCTCCCCCTGTGCAGTGGCCAAAAGCGAGCGAAGGGCTGTTGGTTTCCATCGAACGTCGAGCCAAGGCCGAGCGAGCGGGGTTGCCGGAGGAAGAGGAAGAGGAAGAGGAGGCGAAGAAGGGTGCGTTTACATCGAGCTTTTCCGTTTCCGGGGTATCCATCGATCCCTCCGCGAGCGAGTCTTGTAACCCAATCAAAACTTTCCCCCCGTGTCGTAATAAAGTCCCTCGAAGGGGTTATCTCGATACTTTCCAACGAGACGAGGTGTGTGCACCGATTTTTCCAAATCCAAATATCGCAGAATAATCATAACCTTCATTGTTCTTACACTATTACAAATATTCTAAAGGTAATCAGTTGATATTCAAAAAAAGAATATAGATTTCTGTATTTCCGAGATACACCCGCGAGATTAACAGCCTGAAACTCCGAAATACTCAACTCAAATTTGAATTCCCTCGACGTCGGATGCGAGGAATGTTATCCTACTTGATATGTGTATCATAGCTTCGATAGCTTTGAAGCAACTTCAAAACTACACGTTCTCGATCATAGGAATCGCAATAAAGAAATATAAAATGCAACAACCTATTCGAGAAAGATCGAAAAACGAAGCGTAACTTTGATACGAGGTGTGATACTCTAAAGCTAATCGACCGATATTTGAAAAAAGAATATATATTTTTGTATTTCCGAGATATACCCTCCGAGTTAACAGTCTCAAACTTCGCAATACTCAACTCGAATTCGAATTCCCTCGACGTCGCCTGCGAGGAATGTTATCCTACTTGATATGTGTATCATAGCATCGACAACTCTGAAGCAACCTCAAAACCACACGTTCTCGATCATAGGGATCGCAATGAAAAAATATAAAAAGCAACAACCTATTCGAGAAAGATCGAACAACGAGGCGTAACTTTTGGTACGAGGTGTTGAAATGGCAAATGCTTTTAAGGTGGAATTTCGTAGTCGTCCATAGAAACACGAAACAATGCCATCGACAGGTTCGAGGCACTCGGGGAACGACCCGAGGAAAAGAAATCACCGACAATGTCGTTGTCGTCGATGATGTCGCGTCCTTCTTGGAGGTCGGTCCACGTGATGGAACGCGGAAGCATCCGACTAGAAAGGCCGTTGCTCTACGTTGTCATCGCTGTTTTATGTCCCGGTGAGTTTCTACGATTTTCATGGTTTCTCGCGAAACGTTCACGTTGCTCCTCTTCGATCACCCATAAGAACGAACGACATGCGAGACGAGAAATTGCACAGAGAGGTGGGCAACGCGAGGGAGCAATCCTATTCGTCATTTTCGAAATCTATCGTGGAGAGATACTCACGTACACGGTGAGAAATTTTTTACAAGTTGCACGGTGTTAAGAGAGATTGTTTATCGGATTCTGAAAAAGTTTCACAGTGAAAGTTTTTAATCAGTGATTGCTTCTAGTTCTAGGTGACGAGGGAAGGTGCAAAAGCAACTGGAGAACAGAGACACGAGGAAGAAGAGAAGCGAACACTCGACTCGTTATCCCGACTGATAACGGAAAGAAGAATCCTAGGGTGAGATGCAGAGATGGAGGGTTCGAGAGAGAGAAAGAGAGAAAGACGAAAGTAAAAAGAGGAAGGAAGGGTAGGGGGAGAGAGAAGGCTCTCGCGCTCGTTTCTCCTTACTCGTTAGTCACGGCCTCGTCTTTATGAATGGGTTCGCTCGTGGCTTACGAGGAATCGTACTATCTCTACTACCGACACTTTCTCGCTCTCTCTTTCACTCTTTCTCTCTCCCTCCCACCCACCCTCTCTTGCTCCTTCTCTTTCTCCTACGGGGTGTCAGGCAACGTCCTCCTCGGGGAAGGGAGGTTGCTGCAAACCCCCTTACACAGAGCCAGCAACAATGGAAGGCGGCCGCGAATCGATCGTATACCTCGCAGCCGCCACCACCGACGACGTCGTCGACGCTACTGCCGTCTGTTCGCGGAAATGCATTTAGTCTACCAAAGTGATCGTAACGGCCGCATGGAAAAATAGGGAAAATTTCCCGTCCAGAGGAACCAGCCTCGTTCATATTTGCATTCAAGGAACGCTTCGCGGTTATCCGTCTTTTTCGCTTTTCACCGTCGATCCTCGCGATCGCTGGCGTACAAATGAGAACCTATCGTCAGCTTGGGACAAAAGTTGATCATGAAATTCTAACGTTGCATTAGAACGCTCAATTTTTCCGACTGTGAGGACAAATTGGTACCGAAAGAATAAAGAAAACTCGTGCACGTAAGAATTCTGGTATTAAGCATGTATAGCTTTGTGGTCTTAATATTTACGAAAAACTTCATTGCAGAAGAATAAAACTATTCTTACTTTAGAATCTTTTACCGCGTCGTTCTATCTCGTAATCGACAGAGTGGAATATCGCGCATCGAGCGCACTTCTCTCGGTAGGGCGCGGCTGATTCCCGATCGCGCTTCCTCCACGCCGGCAGGACGCAAAGGAAGCGGAGAGCCGCAGAGGGAGTCGGAGGGATTCGGAGGACCTAGGGGAAGAACCACGAGTCGGGAAGACCCGAAAACCCTGAGAGAAACAAGGGGATGCTTTTATCATTCCGTACCGCCGGCCTATTTTGGAGCACGGAGCCTTTTGCCTTTTAGATCTGCTTATTCTAACGAAGCGGTAGAGAGAGAAAGAGAGAGAGAGAGAGAGCTGGCGTTCCTGCGTACACACAGAGGTGAAAGAGAAAGAAATCGAGAGGGGATGGAAGACGGAGAGGAAGGACTCTTTGGTCGCGGGCGGAGACAAGGGAGGTCTGAATGGTATTCGAGGAATGTCATGTAATAATCGGGCCGCCATTCGAGAGTCCGTTTTGACGATAGACGGCGCCACCACTCGGCTCAGACAAGCCAAGAGGTAAAAATTACAAGAGTCTCGTTCTAGCGATGATTGTTGAGTAACATGTTTTCCACCTGATTAGATCGTTTGTACCATTTACCGAGTACTTTTCTACTTTACTGCGTCGTCAATTATTCTTTTAACCGTTTCTACAAGTCGGCAGACCCTGCACGTATAACTACTGACTCACGTTAGGGGTAGATTTTGTCTCCTACAAGGAATAAAGATATAAACGAAATACCGCTTAGTTAAAGCATATAATTATCATTTTTCTAAAGTTTCTCAAACTGCCGGTAATTTGTATTTTACAAGGTTCCTCTTTAAAACGTTCATTGAGGGAAGGGTGTGCCAGATTCGCAACACCCCTTACACTCATGATTTCAATGAATTTCTTAGTTTCGAGTGAGAATCATTTTGCTTCTACTGTTGAGAACTAGTATAATATTCTCGTCTCGGAAGCTTTGGTTATCACGGTTCTATTAGAACACACCGTGCTTTCAAGTTGGAGGAAGAGGCGGAAAGAGATCGGAGACACGTATCGTTTGCCACATCCGGCCTTGGGATTCGATCCACGTGAGTCTCGAATGTGAATTTAATAAAGAGAATAAATCATTTTAATGCAACGTGGCCGGTATATCGTACGGAACGAAGGGGTGACGTTGCTGCAAGGGGGTAGAGAAATTCAACGAAAAGAGAGAGAGAGAGAGAGAGAGAGAGAGGAAGACCGAGAGAAAAAAACCGGTATTTTTGCGTCGAGCACCGAAGGGTGCATTTCGTTGCGATTATAAAAGCCGGGCAACCCCCGGTGTGTCTAGACGACGTGGCCTCCTATCAAAAACAGACCACCGAACTGAAAAGGCTGAAAGGGCAAGGAACTCCTCACAATGCCAAGAAATTAAAGTTTCTCCGTATATCCACCTATACTCGTCCTATGCCTTTACCTTCTCCCCCTTGTTATCTATCTCCGTCTATCCTTTTTACGCGACGTCGACGTCCTATGAGAAAATGAGAAAAAGAAAGAAAGGGAGAGAAAGAGTGAGAGAGAGAGATACCTAGAGATCACTTTGTCGATAACGAGAACAGTACGAGGACACACATCGTGCACGACGATTCGACGGAGCTCAGTTTGCGCCAAATGTTTCGCGGGTTTCGTACCTGTTGGAACACGTATACCACTTGCACGCTATCGTTTTTATCGACGAAATCGTATGGAAATTCAAGCCGTGAAATCAGACGAGCGATATAAACGAAGTATTTACTGGTAATGCCGTTTATGCATTTACGAGATCACAGATTAATCGAACGAAATGTTCTCTGAACACTTGTGAAGAACGAAGTGGTTACCGATATGGTCCCATGGGGTTATTAACGCGTTGGATCATTGGCAATTAAACAAAATGCTCGTGTTTTAGCAGTTTTTAGGAAATTTCTTGACGGAGAAGATATCTAAAATTAATCTCAAATGTACATTTAATGTTTACAGCCTTCTAGACTTTCAATGAGAAAGAACATTTTATATGAAGATATTAAGAATGTGTAAAGAAATGATATAAGCTTGTTTTAATAAACTACATTCATTCCTGTCTTTATGCGGTCATTAAATGCATATTACTAATAAAAATCTCTCAAAAGGGACCACGTAAAGAGAGATTTGAGTGTAATCGCTACTAGTGACTAATAGCTTTCCAAAAAAACAGCTTTTTTCTTTCATATGTTCCCTCTAGTGAAAATTCCATGGTTTAATGGATAAAGTAAAAGTAAATAAGTGATTAACCACTTGCCATGCAATAATGAGTAACACTGCTGGGGCAAAAGAGGAAATAAAAAGTTATCAGTGTTATTTCAAAGCACACAATAAAGCGGAAACCACTGGTAAATTATCGTTTCAGTAATTTCACGTTTAACTATGTCATACCCTATCATAAAAAAATTCCAGATCGAGGAATCAAGTATACTTAATTCATCATTTCAGTGTAAAAAAGTTCTTCCCATAAAGTATCATCTATTGCCTTAATAATCACCGCAAAATTGTAAATCATTTTTTAACGAATCAAATATTCCATCCTGACCTCTCATTATACACAATATCAATCCTATTTCTAAAATTCACTATCAATAGCGGATAAAGAGATTCTGAAAAGTGAAAAACAAGAAACAACCCAAAAAATAAGGCTGTGGTATCCAAAAAGATTCAGACCAGTAATTAACGAGCCCAAGATTTAAAAACCTCTTCCATCCTTTTTAAGCAGTTCTTCCTAAATTATTATTTAACACTAGAACTACCGACAATTAATTCAATATGTTCACCTCTACTATCTACGTTCTACTGTATGACTCCTCTGTGAAACATTTTTTTAGAAAACATTGAGAATACAAGTCGTCTTTCACTTTGGAGTGACAAAACACCATAGCCTCGATAATTTGAAACTCGCTTAAAATAGTCCGTCTTGACGAAATGACCGCAAAGCTGAAAACTACGAAGATACGAAGGACGAAAGAAGAGCACGATGATCGATAGCTATCAATCGGTAGGTAGAATGGTCTCGTTACGGTTAGCAGAAGGAGAATTCATTGATACCCGGGAAACGTCTAACCCGGTAGCTGTCACAGCCAGTCACTGAATAATTTACATAAACGCGACTGATTACCAGCGCTTACCGGAGCTACCGTGGTCGACGTTGTACATCGGTCTTTAAAAAATTCAGCAAACGTTTGTCGGTGAGTCGCATTAAATCGACACCGTAATACAAATGTGCTAGAAATTTCTTTCCCACCTTAAAAAATACTTCGAGAATCGTACGATGTTTCGTACATTCGTCATTGGATTTTATTGAAGATTAATATCGTTGTATTTTCGACTTGAAAGTAATGAAACGATATAGGATGTTGTGACGGATTCTGCGAATGTTGTTCGCCTTTTTTTATTGTCACGAAACGGAAGTATAAATCAGGAAGTGGATTACGTTCGAGCGTCACCTTTTCGATGACGCACGAATCGTTAAGGATTACTCATGAAAAACACTCTTATGATAATTATCTATCACTGTTTACTTCAACATGCTTTTGCAGCGAGAGACGAAGATACGTCGAACGAGTGTTATACTCTGATAATACGGATTAATCATTGACGATTTTAAGAATCATGAATTAACTAGAGACGATTCATTCATTATTGTCGTTATTAATATCATCGAGGAGCAGAGATTGCTGAGAGATCGATGAGATCTACGGTAGATTTGACCGTTACTTGGAGGATTGGAAGGGTACTGGTTGAAAGATTTTTCTATCCGGTTGTATTTAGAAATATAAGTAAGCACGGCTGATAAAAGACCTCTGGAATGTTAGATAAAACTAGGTCCAACTACGAGTTAGTTGGCAGCAACAGTCTCTGTGTTCGTGTGTGTATGTGTGTTTATGTATGAACGAGAGAGAAGGAAAGGTAGATGCCCCACATACGTATAGAACGTGGGTTTTATCGGCCCACAGGGTCCAGCGTGCCATGATAAGAGTACACGCGTCTCATTTCTTACGAACAAACCAAAAACCTACCTACGATTTATCGTTGATAAATTGATTAGCTGAGAAAACTAAGGTAAAACGTATTTGGACAACGTAATATCTGTTTTCTTCGTTTCAATGGAAGTTCAGAAAAAGAGTCGTTACAGTTCTATATGGTAAGATTCGATTTGAGAATTCTATCGTGTAATAACAATCTGGTATGGTTTCGTCTACGACAGATGGCACTGGTAAATAGACGATGGTTCAAGAGCCGAGATCACTAACCCCGATAGGCGAATAACCGCGCGTTAACACCTTGTTTACTTTGACCCTTCGCGATAGCTTTGCTTTCTAACGTTCAATTTTTCTGTCGTTTCTTAACTAGATAGCTACGACAGGTTCTAAAGTCTATTGTCGCATTATGTATTTCACGGTAGGAATTCAATAACAGCTTGGCAAACGATGGACGAAATAGGACTTGTTTGTATTGCGTCTTAACTTGCCCAAGTGCTTCTTTGTTCGTACGAATGTTTTCGCTGCTGTTTCAGCGTTAACGTTAAGCCTATAAATGGGCCACAGTGAGAATTCAACATCGGTTAAAAATACCATGTTTTTTTATCGATATTTTCAACGGTTTTGTATTTACAAAGGAAAGACATCGAAAGACAAATCTTATTATACGTACAAGACAATGCGAGCGGTTGTTGACCATCGTGGCATGCCGTTATTTATAAATTCACCGAAGCGATCAAGTTCTGCGTGTTCGTTAAACGTCAAAAAAACATGATATCATGGTACGATCGACATGAAACTTACAGTATGATTTTGACGAAAAATAGAAACAATACACGAGGACGCGAGACGACCGCGTGCCTTTTTCCTGTTTTTTTTTCTTCAGCCTGCGGTCGAGGTAAACACAGCGCGGCACGTTTTGTGGCGCCCCCTAACTGATAAAACGCCATCGAAGGCGCTCTCACGACGTCTCTTTGGTCGCGCATGTGAGAATCACGGCGTGACATACGGCTCACAGTCAAACTGCAACGTGACACCCGTTCGAAGGCTCCGGAGCCTCGCTGTCATCCATGGCAATGCATTTGATAGCACGACCTAACCTCAAAAATCTATGGGGCGAAGCGTACGTACACGAAACGTGAGTTTACGACCACGCACGCCAGACACTGGCATGCCTCGATGGTGGGGCCACTGTGCCGAATGACCGACCCCTTCCGCATACAATTACAAACGCTTAAAATTTATTTCAAAGCAAGTACTTACCCTCGTCCGAGTCTTCCGAGATTTCTTTCCGGATGCAGGATATATCTGAAACCCACAAACACCACGGGTTAGATGAAAATCCCTCGTGTTTTTGGGCAGCCTCGTCCGATCCACAGGCACTCACTCACCCGCCATCTTGTAACAAACTGCGGCGCTCTCTCGCAGCCGTCCGTTTAACTACCTCTATCGAGAGATCGTTTCTCAGTATTGTCGCAGGAAATATCGATATTGCCAATTCTTTTCATGAAATTTCAACGGTTTTTTAAAGTTCAACATGGACATTGTGACAATTGAGAAAGTTTACGCAAGAAATCGTGTTAGGATCAATCTACGAATTACGCTTGCTGATAGAAATGAGTCATGGACTGTAACGGTTTTAGGCGAAGTTTAAACGCTGAGAAAAAAGAAGGTACAACTTTGAATTGTTAAAATTGAATAACGGTGAGAAATCGTTTTCGAATAATACACTGAAAAGTGTAAAATGTAAAAACATTATTGTTTTGAAATTTTATATATTTTCGAATTAATAATAGTGTACATTGTAAAGAGGCAAAAAAATAAAATTTGATTAGTATGTAGGTATGGATATATAACAGAAAAATAATATTTCTGTTATACAAACAACACGTGAGAATGAAATAAAAAGTGGGACAGGTAATTTTCCAATGAAAATGAATGCAGTTCATAAAAAATTTTTGTCAAATACAAGTGTGATAAAACTTTAAATTTTTTATATCTTCCCAAGAATATAATATGAGCATATCTATATAGCTATGTTGTTTTAACATAATATATATATAATATATGTATATACTACAATATCAGTATTTTACAATTTCCTAAGAACAATCTTAATTTATAGCACAAAGTCAGTTTACTCACTTGCCAATTTTGACAAGTTTCCATATAGTTAACAGGTAATGCAGACTTTCATAATTTAAGAGAGAAGAACATCAAGTTCGTGGACAAATTAGTTTCTAGGTATTTGTGAGCCAGTCACAAATATTAAACTGAGAATGTATATGATATATCATTAGCAGTTCAAATGTAAATTGCAAATATTGCTTTCGTTTTCTGTGTGTCTATAGTGTAAAAAAAATAAGTTTATTTTATTTAACTACTTTAGTTATCTAATTAAATGCAGACTGTGCATAGGCAAAATCCAGAGAAGAAGTTTACACAGCCAATAGATATAAAATGATATACCTCTGTACTTTTCGTAATTCATAGTACATTATCGTCGTACATTAACTTCCGTATAGTTCACGTGTTACATTTGTAGAAGTGAAAGCAACATTTAAAGTGGAGTATCTTATGACTGATTTAAAGTTCCTCTCTTTTATTAAAATACTGTATTGTGAGAACAGAAATGCACGGAACATTATAAGTGATTTTAATATAAAATGTACGCAATTATTTATTACATTTATGATTATCTTGCGATATTTCCTGAGAATTGTGTAATATGAAAAAAATAGTGGAAGAGTATTAATAAATGCTGGTATACTTGATCGATGTCATATGTTATCAAGGGCTATATCTTCGATCGTAGCTCTACACATTGGACACTCTATCAATTGCTTTGAACATGTTTGGCAAAATCCTCTGTAACGTAAATTTATTATTAATTAAGGAATTCCGTACGTTTAATTCTCAGAAAGATTATTCTCTCGTTGGGATCTACTTTCTCTATACCGCTCAACGAACTTGTACGTATATAAACAGAGAATATCGAACGACCTTGTGTAGAGTCAGTAGTATACAATACCTGTGATTGCACGGTAGTAATCTCACTGAAGCCTTCTGGTCAAAACACAGTGTACACGAATCTTCTCTAACGCTAAGTTTCCTCAGTTGATCTAAGTATATGTGTCTAGGAAGCACAACCTTGTCTTCTGGCTTCAAAGAAGCATAATCGTTGAATTTTTTATATTCCCGATCGGTAGGTGGATATTTAAAAGGTACGTTTCCAAAATTGAACAAACACTGCTGGAATGACATAAAACTAGCTGCTGCGAAAAATCCGGATCTAGAAAATGGATAAAATAGTTTAAAATTAGGTTACAATAATTCGATATTTCGATTGCGATTAATCTTTCTTTTATTACCTTACGGTTTTAAAGACTTGAACGGATGGTTTGAGTGGTATTCCGTTTATGGAGAATATTATTTCTAATTTATTTAAGTCTAATAAACAACCTAAAATATCTCCCGGTTTCCAGCATGGCCTTTCGTGATATTTTTCACTTCTTGCATTGTACCAGATTAATCTACGGCAGCCATCATAGGCCAAAGAGAATTCATCATCGCCGATGCCGTATCCTTCCTAAAATACAATGAATCCTTACTTAGTGTCAGGGATATTAGTAATTTATCCGTTCATTTAGCTAGATTCTTACATGATTTAAAAATGTACTGTCCTTTGTTGCCCATCCAATTTGCATCACTCCTGTAGTTATTACGAGGGTTTCATAATACCATATTCCTGAGTCTACTTGAAAAGTACAACGCACACTTTCAAATGAATATGCGTCACATCGAGCCTAAGATTTTTTAGTATGGTATTCATTAAACATTATGACAAAAGCATTTTTAATATAAACATATATTATATTTTCGAAAGTTACCTCCAAACCGTTAGGTGAAATTTTCAGGTACTCGCTTACATCTTTTGTATTCAACATAACATTAATTCCAGCCATATCAACTGAATCATGAGAATATTTTCTACCTTCCATTAAAACTAGAGTAAAAATATAAGTTGCAATTTATTATCGAACACTTGTTCGTGGATTATTATTAACAAGAAAATATTTTTAAACGTACACAAGTTGTCTAAACACCATTGAGCGCAGAAGCCCACTTGACGCCGTACATAATGAGTTTCCGTCGACCATTTTTCCAATTCTAAAAGTGGATTTTGTTTCTCTGCCATTAAACGTTTTTTGATAGTTACTTTATTCTCACCTGTGGAAGTAAAAAAATTAATGTTATTTATAATTTACATATACAGGGTGTATTTTCTAAGGCGACGAATGATTTTTCACCCACTTGCAGCCATTTACCAAAGAAAATCCGTTCACCCTCCGCTTCGCCATGGAAACAGATTGTTTTCGAAATACTTCGAATTTGTTTTGCTCATATCTATTGTAAATGTTATACCCTGCAACCCTTGTATTGTACTAACTTTCTTTTCGTCAGATGGCTGCAAGTGGGTGAAAAATCGTCTGTTGTTTTAGAGAAAGTACTCTGTATATAAATGTTTGTTATAATCGATATATCGCAATACGTTTTATTACTCGCTTTTATTGTCTTCTACTTACTTGTCTGTGCAAACTTTTCTAGAGCTATTAGTGAATATAAAACCACATAAGGCTCAACATCGTCCCTCTAAAATCATGAGTTATTTGAGAATGATAAAAAAATTCGTTCAAAATAAAAACGTATTTCTTACTTAAGAGAACGTACAAGATTTGAAATAAGATAGTCTAAAGTTGCATCAGATAATATAGCTATACTACTAGGACCAGCCAACTTCTCTGCTATACAGCCCAATACCACACAGATATTGCGTTGTTGGGTCACGCTAGTTTGTACATTTCCAAGTCTTTGAGATAATTGAAACATATGTGACAATCTTAACACAGAATCCTAAAACATTAAAAAGTGTAATTAAGGTAATAATCTGTGGAAAAGAATTGAAATTTGTTTAAAATTATATAAAATTCAACCTTTGAAGGCAGAGGACAATCTTCCAATAAAAGTAGTATCACTGAGGGGCCCAATGGATTATGCATTGGAATAATATTGACCATAGAACTAACAACTTGTATCCAACCATCTTCTTTGTCTGCTATTGCATGTAATTTTAACATAGCAGGTGGTGGTTCCTGTTCACTAAATATAATATAAAGATATACAACCGTAAATTTTATTAAAGAATTCTTAATACTAGTTAAAATAATAATATATTTGCACTATAACACACAGGAAGGCCAAAACAATTGTGATTGTCTGCTAAATATGTTTAATAAGAAATGCATTCAAAGTTATTACTTACTTATCAACAAGAGAGCCAATAACAGCTAATGTTTCAAGCACTAGTTTATCAATATTAGCTGAAGTTGGAAATTTGAAAGACGGAGATGTTGCATCACCAGATGCAACTGTACCTATACTTGAGTCTGCTAATACGGTATTTTCTGTTCCAGCATGGTTCTGAACATGATTAGATACTACAAGTTCTTCTGGAGTATCTTTGCACAAACAATTGCCCATTCCCACAATTTTATAATAATTCTCACAATGGTGTTTGGTAATAATATCTTTTTTTTTAAGTTAAGTTCACACAGGTAAATAGCATGTACGTTGTTAAATTTTGTCTCCAGAACAACTAAAAGTAAATGGTTGTTTGAGATTTTTAATATTTCAACAACACATATGCATATGTCATTATATATATATATATATATACGTATACAAACAACTGAAATAATTAATAAGCATAATGCAAACATATACTAATGGATAAATATAAAATTTTATTTTAATACATACTAAACATTCATCATAAAAAGCATATTCCTTCACCGTAATTAATTAAACATTTTTGTTTACATTTCTATTTCTTTCCTTCTTCATTCTTTCCCAATTTAGATATATATTTAAATCTGGCTTCAGACATAGAGATTTTCAAGAACTCAAAGTCCGCTTACAGTTAATAACTAATATTATTATAAGAATCTACCTAAAACTGTAAGAAATTAATAACGATCATTTATGAGTCTCCGTGACTACTCATAACAAGATTATATACTTACATTAGAACTGTCATCATAACGTATCCTCGTAAGGCTATAATTTTACCGTTGTACCTTTAATGAATTTTTAGTAGTGGTACACTTCAAACAACGGTGCAAAGAATCATATTTACGTAAGGTTTTTATAAATTAATAAACCAATGCAACTACAAGCTATCAATCGTATTCCTAGGTTATGTTCTTAGTAGTCTTCAAAACGGTAATCTCAGCATAACAGGATATGCATTATATACCATCTTTCGTGTTGGAGGCTAAATCTTAAATTGCATATGAGATAATTTTTAGTATACATGATATTCTTTCCCCGTAACTTTTGCTAATTCTTAATGCGTTTTTCCACGTTACATGGCCACTTCGTAAATACTTCAGCAGATTCCTATCAATAATTCGATGTTCCCTCGATTGCATACAATGACAAATATGATTCGCAAAGTTTAGATAACGTTACAGACAGCTCTGTTAGATACAATGATAGGAGAGTATTTTCCAGCGATACCGATAAGAACAATTTGTATATATAAAATTCCTTAGGCACGCAATATTAGGAAATTGCTTTGGAAATCAAATAAAAAAAAAAGATAGATTTACTGACTGTTTTGTTAAACATACGAAATTAAGAAATTGCATATATTTATATGGAATATAGTTAAAATTCTTTTTATAATAGCCATTTCTTTATTCATTCTCCTATGATTATTACAAATAAATAGTTGTTCAATGCACTATATACGAAACATAAATTATACATGGCGTTACGATAAAGTTAGATGTCTCGGTTTTTAATGTTATAAAGTAATTTTTTAATTAATCGTTAGTTTTAGATTAATAGGGTTACAATGGATTCTATTAAATGTTTATTTTAAATATCACCGCTATCTCGAACAACAATAAACGTTGGAACGAAAGAGTATCGAAAAGGTATCGAAAGATCGAAATCGCAAAGTAGTCGCGGTCCGTCTGGTACTTTCAAGACAAATTTCTTAGCACGCATTCAGGAGGGATCGGTGGCCGTTTACGAATATTACGAAAATAATACGATTTTTAGTAATCTGTTACCTGTGAATTTAAAAGCTCAGGTTAAGCAGATATATAGTTTGGTAGAAATCATTGAATGGCCCCTTTCGTAAATCGTGGAAATGCAATCACATGGGGAAGACAGGAGAATGTCAACGATCAATAGTATTACGAAAATGAATTGGTGATTCGTACGTTGAAATTTTTGTGCACATCATGGTGTCTGGGGACCACGAAAGGTTGCTGCCTGAACCAGAAAACTATGTGAAATGTTTTTATGACCTCTTCAAAAATATTGCTGAGGCACAGAGGTGCGAAACACGTATAACCTCCTCCAAGCTTTGTTTACTTGATGCTTTTGGCGGTGACTTCATCTGTCATTTATCACACTCGATAATCGGGATAAGATATGCGATAATTTATTTTTATGCTCAATAAATATGTTTATCAACATTATGAAACTATCAAAATAATCAATAATTTCCTTTAACCTTAAAAGTAACCTTAAATATATTGTTTATTAAGACCAGTAAGCTCGAGGTTGTCAGTTTGACAGTTATCATACATAAAGAGATTTGTTTTATTACGTTAGTATTTTGTTAATTAATTCAGTACTGTCATACGTAGAGATTAATAAAAATAGATATATGTATATATTTGATATGATTGATAGTAAAACATATGTTTTCTCTCCTATATTTTTATTTATAGAATTTCAAATCTATAATTATTATTATAACTGCAAGTATTAGATAGTTACTATAGTTCTACCGTACGTATTACTATGAAATATATTGGAATAAGTTATTATTTTTCTAATATCAGCTGTATCGGATTATATTGAATTTCTGCAGTATGCATGCTGAGTCTATTGTATTTTCAGAAATAAAGGAGAATGGAGAAAATGTAAAAAAACCAAATCAATTCGAAAGAAGGATAAGAAAAAGGTATCATTAACTACTATGTAATGTTATATTTTTAATAGTGTAATATAATTAATGCCTTTGATATTTGTAGATTGACTTAGGTGGGGATTTAAATTATACTAATCCACCAAAGATTGAATTACCCTGCAATGCTTCCGCATTTGCTGTATTTGCTAGTGTTAGGAGTGCTATCTTGGAAAGGCATGCTAGAACAACAACTGAAATTTATAGAGCATCTAATTGTGAATCTCCGACACCGCCAGAACTTAGTGATACTATTGATACAGAGAGTGATGATGAAGATCGAATATCAACCATACATAGCTTACCAAAGGTAACAACAAGTGTGCCATGTATGAGAAACTTAATGACACTAAATTGGATATATTATTAGATTGTAGGTATCGGTTTAAGAAGTGTTTTCACATTAATGAGAGAAAGTAGAACAATTGAACCACTTTTATGTACAAAAGCATTGTCAGCTCTATTGGATGTATTGCAAGGGCAGCTTCCTGAAGGCCTGAAATCTGAACCAGATGATGTTATTGGTCAGCATAATATATTTATTTACATATACAATTGAGGTTTAGATCAAACAAAATGTTAATATTTTATAGATCCACTGTTTGATCTCTTGTTGGATCTTGCCACTTCTCATGGCCCGGAATCAGCAGCTGCCAATGACGGCAGTCACTTGACTGCAGTTGCTTGTGCATGTCTGTTAAGTCTTGTTGTGGTTAGAGGTGATACTGGCCGTCTTTTGGCAGCAATAGCTGCATTGCTTATGTGTCCCAGAGCATTAGCTATTCAAAATATTCAGGTAGGAGTCATTGAGATTTTTATGCATGATACTGTTGATGTTCATCAATCTATATATTGTAGATGCCATGTGTATTAACATCATTACAAAGGAGCGTTCAGGCTGTTTTACTTGGTAAACTGGCACGACCAGATTGGATTACATCCGGAGTTCCTAAATGTTCCAAGATTTATACTTCTACGCTTATGTTACCAAATGAGATAAATAATATAGTTCTCAATGGAAGGAGTTTTGTGAGTGATGGAAAATATTTGTATCTGCACACCAGTAGAGGGTTGTTAAAAATTGGTAGCGGCCATGGTGGAACAATTTGGGGTCATATGTACATTCATAAAGCAGACTTTTATCCTACAGAAACTGGTTGGCTCGGTTACGCAAATGTCAGTTGAGTTTATCTTACGAAAATTTATACGAATTACAGATACGTTTTACTGAAACTTGAATTTCTTTTTAGAATTGCTTGTATTTTAAATGCACGCCCAGAAAACAAAGTGAATTATTAATTATTGATGCAGAAACTCTCGTAGTAACAGGAATTGCTGTGTTAGAAGGTCGTGATTGGTCATCTTCTGTTATGTTTTCCGACGGTGAAAGCTTAGGAATGATAACAGCAGGCAAAGATGTCAGTGATATTAGTTTTATCTGGTCCTCACAGTTCTGATTTCTCATTGAATAATTTAATTCTAATATATTTAATTTTAATAGGACGGCTTTGTAGTAAGAACAATAAATACATTAAGTAATCCGGTAACAGTTGCGTCAGAATTGCCGTTAAAATTGGCTCGAAAATGTGTAGACATTTTTGGATATGCAGCATTTGATGAAGAACAAATGGTCCATACTTTAAATCCCGGTTGTGATGACGAAATAGCAATGGTTACGGCAGGAAAGGAATTTGGTTTGTTGAAAACTGTTTCGGGAAAAGTAAGTGATAGGATTCATTCCGATATATTGTTAATCGCTATTTTTCTTATATAGTATACTATATATATTTTTTTTTTCAAAGATTCTATACAGTGGAAAAGGAACTTGTCTTGGTATGAAAAATAATACAAGGCCTAATAGATGGGTAGAGCTTACACTTGGTAAAGGGCCAAGACTCGTAAATTTTGCAGCTGGTCATGATGGTCAACATGTTGTCATAGTAATGGAAGATGGTTCGGTTTTATTTGCTGGAACAGCTAGACGTGGTGAAGATGGTGATAGCAGTAAGCATAGTTTCGATGTATTTGTCAAAGTCATTAATATATTTTACGATGTCAATAAACTCATATACTTTGTATATTTTAGATAAAGCTCGTAGACAGCCGAAGCCGGTTAAGCCGAAAAAAATAACAAAAGTAGAAGGTCAATTCATTGTAAATGCTGCCTGTAACAATGGTACAACAGCTTTAGTTACAAAAGAGGGTTTATTGTTAATGTTCGGCAAAGATATATTACATAGCGATCCAGTTTCGGGATTGGTTACGGATCTCAGAGATGTTTGCATTGTCCATATTTCATTAGGCAAAGCTCATGCCGCGGCATTAACTAATAAAGGTCATTTGTACACATTTGGAATTAATAATAAAGGACAGTGTGGCAGAGATTTCACAGCAGCTCATACTGTAAATAAGGACATCGCAGTAGTGGCAATGGAAATGGGGACAGCAGAAGATGAACTTTTAGTTGCCGAAGAAGGTTACTATCTTCCACTGCAATGATAAATATATTTTTTATGTTACATTAGTAATACTATAGGACATAAGTAAAATTGAAATTTTAAAGTTATATATTTTTAACGTGTAGAATGTGTAGATCCTGTTGAGGATTGGGAGGAAACAAGAGGGATGTGCCCTCCAGGACAACATCAATGGAGGAATCGAGTTTGTATGGTTTGCACAGTATGCAGAGAGTGTACTGGATATAGCATATCGTGTTTGAGTAGTATACGACCGGATCGAAATCCAGGACAGTAGGTATCATAAGTTACTTTAAATTTGTGCGAGTTTACAGTATATATTACTTTTAGGGAGTGCGGATGTGGAGAAGGTGATAGTGGATGTGCCGAGTGTGGATGTTGCCGTACATGTGCGAGAAAAAGTTGTAATAATGGTAAGAACACTATGTAAATAAAGTTATAAATCAGTTTCTATTGCATCTTGTACATTTAATGTTTCGTAATACTGCAGGTAGATCAGGTTCAAACTTTCGGGAATATTTGCAAAGACGCTTAGGAGAAATAAAACAAAGGCAGCGAAGTAAAACTGATCCTAGTACGGCAAAGTATGGTATGAAGATGAAAGGTTCGAATAATCAAAGATCAGGTAGATATCTTTTAGCATAACAACGTAAGTATAATGATTAAGTAATATTTAACGTTACAATGTTATGTAAAAAAAGCTGGACCGAGCGCAGCGCAAAAGAGTTGTCCTGGGAAAATGGCGTTAGGATTAGGAAGTAATCTTATGGCTGAGGAAGGCGTTGGAGGAAGCGATATCGAACGAGGGGATGCTGCAAGAATTGCTAGTATACCTCCAGCGAGAGTTCCTATACCGAGCGAAAGTCCTGTGGTTCAAGTATCATGTGGTTTGCATCATACAGGTGCGAAAACATAAAATTTACTATTTTTCTTAATACAATCTTCCCAAAATGATATAACAATTCGTGTTCTCATAGTCATTCTTTTACAAAACGGAGAGGTATATACATTTGGAAGCAATGTATATGGTCAATTAGGTATGGGAGATTTAGTTGCACATGTTGGCCCAGTTCAAGTTAAATTACCAGGTATAGCTACACAAGTTGCAGCTGGAAGTAATCATACTGTCATTCTCACATCAAAGGGAGAAGTATATACATTTGGAGCTTATGAAGTGCGTATTAATTTCGAAATGAATATTGGTTCAATAGTTACACAATAATGTATCAATATGCGCATTACATACAGAAAGGTCAATTGGGTGTTAATTCGTGGAATGGACAAAACGAACCATCAAATACTGCTTCTCAAACTAGTCGTCGTTCTGACCGATCACAACCATGGCACAGTTTTCCAAACGTAGTTTCAAATATTGGTCCTCGGTGGGGCAGACGAGCGACATGGGTTGGTGCAACAGGAGATCAAACTTACGTCAAAATTGATGAAATAAATTCCATTAGTTTAACAAGGAGTACTGTTATGGCGAATAAAAATTGCATAAGTATGTTTTCCGTACCTATGAGCGATATATTTTTACAAATACAGCATCTAATTAGTAAAAAATTATTGCAGTCTTAATTCCACATCAAAATGATCATGCAAATTCCTTTAAATGTCTGGTTATAAGTAAAAGGGATGGAACTTGTAATAGTTACAGTGGGTCTGATCAAGTTGATTTTAGCAGCTGTGCAACGTGTTTAGATCCTTTATATAATGTTATTTGGACGTTTAATCCATCAACTAATGAAATAAGTTTATACAACATAATATCAACAGAAGCCAGAACAATTCCTGGTTTGGAAGTTTCCATTCTCAGTCCTCGCTTGGCACTGCCAGTGGTGTCGAATTGTTTTGTAACTCGTTCTCAAGCTGCGATGCATTTATTGGGATGTTTGGATACTCTCACGCAAGCACAGGACGAAAATATGTCAATTATCGAAGAAAATGAATGCAATCAGTCGACACACGGTAAAGTGTATAGTCGTGAAGACTTCGTTACGGTCAGCAGATTTGAAAGTAAATATGAACAATAATAAGATGAGTCGATATAATTGTTCACGATCTATTGTTCCTATGTAAATTACCTTTACTCCTGCAGGTCACGGCGGCGGTTGGGGTTATTCAGCCCATTCAATCGAAGCAATTAGATTTATGCCTGACACTGACATTTTACTAGGTGGTTATGGATTATTTGGCGGTCGTGGAGAGTATACGGCCAAGATTAAAGTAAATACTAATACCAGACATTTAAATAATAACAGATATCATAACGATTATTACATAATACACGATTTTAGCTTTTTGATATTGGAATGGATGGGAGAGATCAGGAAAACGATGGTGAACTTTTAGCAGAAACTGAAGTGATACCATACGAATGTGGACCTAGACAAAAATATTTTATTTTATTCGATGAGCCTGTTCCTCTCCAAGCAAACCGGTGGTACGTTGCATGGGCCAAAGTCAATGGTCCTTCTAGCGATTGCGGATCTGGTGGTCAAGGAAGGGTTACAGCGGAAGATCAGTTAGTAAAAATACGTTTTCCCTTCATCAGTGCTAAGATGGCTTAATGTTAATCGAATTTTTGTTTTTGCAGAGTGATGTTTTATTTTAAATCATCCAAGAGATCAAACAATGGTACGGATGTAAACGCTGGACAGATTCCACAATTTTTGTATCGTGTTGTTATTCCTGAGAATCAAACTCCCAATAGACAACGAGATC
Source organism: Cerceris rybyensis (assembly GCA_910591515.1). NCBI lineage: Eukaryota > Metazoa > Arthropoda > Insecta > Hymenoptera > Crabronidae > Cerceris > Cerceris rybyensis. Next base: position 19,000,467 of record OU342790.1, read on the forward strand.
TTATTGAACCTGTTTATGTATTGAAAAAGCAGTTTAGTAGAACAGTTACGAAAGTGCGTATTTCTTTGCATATTCGTCAATGAAGCACCGTTTTGAAACGATATTTGTAAGAGCAATTTATAATGCGATTTTAATTTTAGGAATGTTTTCAATCATTAATATCTCTACTCCAGTGGAGCTGGAATACATTAAAAGCAGGATTAAGTGATCCATTAATTCACGCATCTTCTACATCTCATTTGATACTGGAAATGGAACGTTTAGTGTATATTAGTAAAGCTAGTTTACGATTACTTCGAACATACACCAATGAAATTTATCCAAATCAAGGTGCATAGCAAACTATTAAGCTACCGAAGGGTGCTATACCATCATCCGATGTAACGCAATTTTTTTTTATTTTCAGCCGGAAAGAAAACTCCACCTGAGTCAGTACGTTTGGCAGAATGTATAGGAGAAGTACGAGCGTTGTTGCATCAAATTTTATCCGATTTGGTACCTGCGAGCACAAAAAGTAAAGGCAAGAAACGTTCAAGTAAAAGTGTGTATTATTATTAAACATAGAATATTCTACCGTTAAAATCAATTATTTTTAATACGTCACTGTGAAATTTTTCTTTACAGGTTCTAACGCTTTAAATATTAAAATGACGAACACTATATTAGATGAATGCCAAAGAACATTTGTAGCTTGTTATCATGCATTTTATCCAACTGCATATTTAAAATGGACTTCTTTATGCGAACTACTATCAGAAATTGACAAAGTAAGTTGGGGCCTCTGTGATTATAAAAATTTCATAACTATTTTTTCTACAATTTGTTATTTTTTACAGGAACAAGGAATAACCACAAAAGATCGCCTATTGTCTGCTGTATTAGCTTCTCTGTGCAATTCTGCTATTCGACTTCGATGTACATTTCCAATTTTGAATAACATCATGGACAATAGCGACAGTATAAAGCGACAACTCAGTCCATCAGATAATACCGGTTTATTAATGATCAATTCTGCAGAAAATCATCAGTATCCGATTTTGGTTGAACAAATCAGTTGCAAATCACAGATAGAGAGTTCAGGAAAAGACACTTTAAATTGGTCGTTTCGTGACGTTCTCGACAGGCTACTCGATCTCATTTTAGTCCCTGTCAAGAGAAATCTCTGCAGAGAGAAAAGTCAATCTCTACCAGACTTGGTTCTTCATTGTTGTTATTTATTAGCACGAGTTGTCGCTGAATTAGCAGCACAGTCCAGTGGAAACGAAGATGAACTTCAAGCTGCTTGCGGCAGACTTATGTACACAACACCTTCGAGATTTACGCGAATGAATCAAACGAGGTCTTGGAATACTGGGAATGGTTCTCCAGATGCCATTTGTTTTTCGGTCGATAGACCAGGTATCGTTATCGCTGGTGTTGGCATATACGGAGGTGTCGGAGTCTACGACTATGAATTGGAATTACTCGACGATGTAAGTATGATAATTTATCATGTATTTAGATTTTTTAAAATACAGATCGTTTCCGTTATATGTATAAACGACAACACACGTCAGACGTTCAAAGACACCAACCGATCATGTGTCCAAAACGAAACTCATCCGATTAAGTCGGACTTTCGCATATTATTTTCACGGCTTCGGCGTGTAGGAGTAGGTTCCGACGGGGTGGACGCAGTCGCGCGGGAATATAACGAGATTTCAATGATATGGTCGATATACATAGCCGTAACGTAGCAGAACAACCGCTCGGCGACACGAATATACTAATCCATTGCAAAAGAACCAATAAAAACTATTTGGCTGTACGGTGCTCGGACGTGGTCACATGAATATTGTTCGATCCACGATCGACAATAAACATGCCACTAATTAATACAGTTTAAGTAACTAAATGTTCCAGTACTCAAAACCTTCGATAAGATGTCTAGCCTCGATAGTCCCAAAGCCATTTACGTATAGCCCAATAATCAAAAATATATTAATAATCGACGTACGCGCCGAGCGATTGTCGCACGTCCGTTCTCTACGGATTAATGTTGATAATGGTGCACGTTGGTATTTGCCGTCTATGATCGACGGCTCGCGTTGGCAGCAATATGTATTTGCTTTTATTTTCAGCAAAACAATACCGGTAATGATCCCTCGCACACTCAACGTTGGAACAGTTTAGACTTCACTCGAGGTTCATTTGGTCCGGACGATTGTGTGAATGATATCGTTGAATTAAAATTCGATAAGCCTGTCGCAATAAAAGAAAATGTGAAATATGCTATTAGACTGAGAAACCGTGGTGGACGAACGAGTAACGGTGACGGTGGACTGAGTGTTGTCAAAGGACCGGATGGCACAACATTTACATTTACTGCCTGCTCTCTAAGTTTTAACGGTACGTTTACGATAATCAAATATTATCTATTCTGTTTTGTCGATAATATAAATGTGTTTTTACAGGCACAACCCAGACCAGAGGACAAATACCGCATATCCTCTATTACTCGAACCCACAGGATTCCGATGGTCAGCACACAAGTAAAGCCATGGCTGAAGTACAAGCAAAGAAATGTACTCTCGCTATGACATCTACGATTATTCAACGGTCCAACGAAATTCTTGCATTAGCTAGAGAAAGAGCGGAAGATGTTATAGCCACCGAAGTCCTTGGAAATGCGACGTTCGTTACGACACTTTTACCTCTGGTCATGGCGCATATCAGCCCTCTGGCTACTTCCGATCCCAGGGTAAAATATGTTTAAGATTTATTTATATTTACTAGAATTTAACCTTTTACAACTTTGGTTTATAATAATCATTCATTTTATTTAGAGTGGAGTTCAAGTTCTTACTTTAATACAAGAGATGCTTCCACATGTCGCGGCACTTAATCTACTGTCTGCAATGGGTGCGTCTGATATGCTGCAAGACAGTGAAATGCAGTGCCATTCTTCTACGCCGGTTACTACTAGCCATCACTACACTTGGTTGGAAAGTGAACATCCTTACAAACCTGCCACGGTGTCGCACTATAGAGTCGTGTTTCCGGAAACAGTAAAGTGGTTGACCATTGAATTTACACCAGAATCTGGTACTTCCCAACCAGAAGATTATTTACAACTTTACATACCCAACATAATACCAAACGCTGCGGGGTAAGCAAATTTTATTCTTTTTATATCTTTTTTTAACACTAGGTTTACCGGGCCAAAGTCTTCTAATTTTGAAGTTCTCTATGTATTGTGCTTATTGAGAACTTTCGGCAGAGATAGCTATATAAAAAATGTCGGTAAACTTAGCGTTAAAGTTGTTGTCAATGCAAGTTATTAAGGCACGTTTATTCCAATGATTTTATAGATCGTCTGCAAACGCTTTGGCAGAAGATGCTCCCTTGCATTGGCCCGTGTTGCATAAACTAAGCAATATACCCAGTCAGTGGCCTCAGAATGCGATCGTGCTTCCAGGTGAGTTTATTCCAGAACACGAACTTCGGTAGATTCGATGTTAACATGTGAATTAAGTAACTATCTGATTATCATAGGAAACGAGGTGATATTGTCCTTGGAAACCGCGTCGGATTACGTGAAAAATGACCGATCGATTACCTATGGGTTCAAGTGTCTAGTCATCGGTTATGATTGGATAACATCGGGGAATGGTTTAAAGAATTTGGAGACTGAGTTATCGTTTCTCGGTGGTGCCTGTGCTGCGAGTCTGATGAAGAAGGATCTCATATTACCACCAGTGTCAGGTATGTTTATTTTTATTATATTCAATATTCCATCTATAAAAAATGCTTAAAGTTCATCACCGAGTATTTATTAACGACCCCCAATTATTTGTTCTCATCGTACTGTGATGAGCTTCCACAACTATATATTGTACAAATTGAATGGGATGTAGTTCGATGTTTAATGTGTACCTTTGTCTTTACCCCTCAGGCGAGGAATTCGAGGAGGACTTGGAGCTGATGCAAGAAACTGCAAAGAGGATTTTCTCCGTGCACTCAGCATTACTTGGACGAGGATTTGCTTTGGCGTCGCCCCCTACCGTATCTCAGGCTCTCGATGGCGTACTTCCATTCAGGTGAGTGATTTTGATCTCAATTTTGATATCTCATATAGCAGATCAATTGGAACTAAAAGCGAACTAAAACTCCTCACCTGATTCGACGAATACCACTAACGTAGAATTAAAGATCTTAACTCGTTGAAGTAGCATTATCAACGTTATCTCCCTTTTAGTTCCAATTTTATTAAAATTCAATGTGTGCACGTTGCTACGTCGTAGCGAGTACCTTAGAGATGTATCTTGGCGTGCATAATTTACTATGCAGATTAAATGTACGCCTACTGCAGTACATTATTCTTCATCGTGAAACTTCTTAAATATGGATAAACACGCGGCATCTTTATTGCGACGCGTTTAAATACCACCGGCACGCAAACTCCTCTATTACTCGTGCATCGTTTGTTTACGTTTCCGCATTTAACATCGTTACAAGAACACTCTCTCTAGGTCTCCGAATAACTTGGAATCAGGGACGATCGATATATCGAAATGTCGCGGAATTTAATGGATATATACACATAGAAAGGAGCGCATATACACGCTTGATAAACGTTGTGCAGGGAAAAGTAAACGTGCCGAAGGAGACTGTTAAACTTACCCCGGGGAATATTGATCGAACGTTCACTTTCTATCGTCTACGTATCAGCATCATCTTTATTTTCCTCATCGATGGTACGACGTACAATGTAAAAGAAATTATACAGTCGGCTGTCGTTATATCACAGTCACACGATAATTACAACTAAACCGTCGTTAAAAAACTTAATTTCTCGCCAAAATATGATAATTATACACGTATACTCTGCATACATGTGTACACGTATCCAGTTCGTACACACAATTCGTGTTCTTCTAAGCGATACTTTTTCGTTGAACTTCTCGTCCGTTTCATTCGTTCGTTTGTCACCTCGTCATCTTTCCGCGCGTCGATGCTAATTAAATACACCTTGTCGAAGCTCAAGGTAACGGTATGAAGGTCGTTTGAATAATTCGAGAAGGTTCGAGGCCCAATTTCTTCACCGTTCGCTCAGGGGGAGGTAAAAGAAACAACGCTCGGTACGAAAGTCGTTACGAGACAAGTGCAGCTGCATCAATAATGCATGGCTCACACGTGCACGAGATAGGTTCACATGCCAGAGACAAAGCGTCGCTTACGGTACTTCTCTGGCCGTACTTCTGAAACGCAAGGAGGTCGGACCAGCGGTAACGCTCAACACGAGACTCTCCTTTCGTTGAGAGCCATTCTCGTGTCTTAGAGATACTTCCTTCTCTCGTCTCTCATGTTTTCGAATACCTAATTGAGATCGATGCAAATCTTATGCATGGAATGTCGAGTGTTTCTCTTGAAAGTCCTCGAGGTGTTGAACGTAGAACGGAGATTTCATTTGCTCGAAAATTCAAGGAAATCGGACCCCGAGAGAATAGAAGACTTTTTGAGTTTTCAGTCTCTGCTTTTAGCTGTTTCGGGTATTCGTGATTTTGAGATCGATAGTCTTATCGTAGAGTTGATTCAATTCGAGAGCTACGAGAATCTCGTGTGCTTTCTTGACGTTCATTTGTCTCTAGTTTTTTTGTCATTTAAACGCGTGTTTACGAGGAAGAACTGAATTTGTGAAATTAGTAACAACAACAAGTTTATTGCCGATGTTCAAAGCACATGAATAAATATATCGCAGTAACAAAAAATCACGAATTAAAGGAATAACACGACGGTGAAAGTTTGGAATATTTGAAGAAAACATTCGAGACGCTCTAATTTATCCTCCTTGTACCTTTTTGGAAAGAATCAATTTGCAATACAGTATTTCCAACGCGATGAGACTCCAAAAGGTTTCGGATAATTTCGTTACTCTTTATTCTATCGCGCTTAGGAGTATCTATTGTATTGTCAAGGAATGTCGGGTAACATTTATTATTACAAGCATAATAAAAAAAATTGAAATCTGCCGATAGATACAGTGATATAGGCGGATGAACGATCGGCTCTTCTTTTAATTCTGGTTTCGCAGGTTTTCTCGGCTACCTTCTACGCCTCTTATTCGCAAAAATTCGAAAGTCATTGATGAAGTGTGCACGAACCGACGATGTATTTATATTCGCATAGGAATGGCACTGCTCTCCGAACGAGCGATTGATCACTGTCCCACGATCTTGGATCTTTCTTTCTTCCAATGATCTTCGCTCGAAATGTATTTATTGACGCACGACGCGACACGTCGATAAGCGTGCTATCAATCGATAAACTTAAAGCAACGAAATGCGAAAGGTCGATTCCGATCGCGTATCTTACACGAGTGTTCGAGTTTTAGGACTTCTTCTTTCATCATTCTCACAATGTCCATTGTGTCCACTCCTCCTCGATTCGGTGAAATCGTGTTTGCCTTTTCTCCATCTCTGGCACTGGCCCTCTTTTCGAAAGCTACTTAACGATAAACTTAACTAGCAACGTGTACCGATTATCCATTCGTGAAATTTCGGAGGGGGAAGAAAAAAAAAAGAGTTCTTTAGTCGTGTTATTAATATCCTGGTTTCCCTCGAAAGTGACGAAGCAAACGCGAACTCGGAGAACGTGGAGAACGTGGAGTATGTGGAGAACGCGTCAGGGATAATCGGTGCTCGTTCGTGATATGTGAATGGAAGCTTACGAACTGCCTTGTACTAAAGGATAGTCGATTCAACTTAAAACAAGAGGTACGAATTCGAGTCTTCCGCTCTATTTAATTCCCAAGACGAAACGGCTTATCGGTAAACCTAGGCGAAAAACTCGCAGGAACGATCGCTTTTATCGTCAGTATTTCGATGTCTCTTTCAAAATCAAATACATCGATCGTTCCATCTACTGCGCAAGCGTTCGAAGTAAAATCTCACAATCGTTGTACACACACGTGTTTTTCTCACAGTTTATCGCAAACGATTTTACATTTTTGTCGTTCAGAGCTTGTACACGCGAAAACGGTTCGACCTATCCGTCCACTCGAGTTCTTCCTCCACTCGATCAACGACGGACTCGGCCGTACCGTTTGAAGGTTCTCGTTACAATTCCGTAGTCAAGGGTTCAGCTTTCTCAACGATCACGTGAAACTCTGTTTCCCTGTAAAGTCTACCGTCTGGAACGACCATAGTTATCCGACTATCGACTGGAGCCGCGGACGAAGCAGCTTCCCTACCGATTACACCGTTTTTCTTTGAAAGTACATCGGGTGCATTCGTTGGCACGCTGATCCAACTTTTTCGGCTGTTTTGTCGACGTCTTCGGCAACACCAGATGATCAGACACACGATCAGTGTCAAAATAACAACTACACCTGCGACGATTAGGACGAAGATTAGTATAGATCCACCGAGAGAACAATATCGCGTTTCGTATTCGGTGAAACTCGTCGGTATTCCATTCACTTCTCCATCCGAACATAGGAACGTCTCTGGCGTTTCGTTGATAGGGTCCTGAGGTGATAACGTGGGTGGTATCATCGCATTCTGCCTGGTGTAGAACCTCGAATAGACATTGGTATAGTTGAGAATGTTATTCTTCCAAACAGGTATCATTTGACAATCGCATGGTTGGTCGACCAGTAGATTATCGAGCTCGGGACGAAAGCTTGCTCTGTCGAACATCATTGAGCCCTCGTCGAAGTTAACCACGCTGTTGTTTTTGAAGATTAAGTCGTGTAGACTGGTAGCCGGTGAGGCAGGGACGGCTTTAGCTTCTGGGTCTGCTCGAATACCTAGAAAGGCACCCACGGAAAGGCTGCCGAAGGTGTTGTTCTTCACGATCACTGCACCACGGGCAGTCACGTCGAACGCTTCGGTGTCTAGACTCTCTATGATGCAATTTTGAATTGCCACGGTTCGAGGACTTCTGAGTATGAAAGCCTCACTTCGAACTGTCCCCATTCTAACGCCGTCCAGCATGAACTTGTGATAAACTTCGATGTCGTTCATTGTCCTACTGGGCACTTGATCTCCAAACGTTCCACCGATCACGTGTAAATAGCCGACGTCGAATTTCTTGAAAGCTTGGGCCTCGGTGCTCTCGATGATACAGTTCTCCAACCTCAGAGTGTCCGTATGAACCAAATTGGCGAACGAGAAGGCGCTCAGTTGACCAATCCTCACGTTTTCGAAACTGATCGCCTCGACATCACCGCGAAAGACGAAACTGGGCATCGTGTCGATGCTGCTGTTCCTCACAGATATCCGCGTTCGCGTGCTATGAGGCGAAAGCTCGAAACTCTGTCTGACTAGGCTGAGATTCGCCACGTTTATCAGGTCCACTGAGCGAAGAGCAACCATTGAGGCTAAGCTCGAGTTTGTTAAAATCACCGAGGAACAGTTGCTCACTACTATTCTGCTAGTGTGCGGACTCAATCTCCTGTCGCCTTCCGTGGTTAACACCAATTCCTGAAAGCAAACGATTATTGTTAGCATGAGGACCTTAAAATTGATTTCCGTTAACATAACACGTAATTCTTATCGCGATATTCAACAAAAGTTTCAATTATAGTATTATTTTCAATCGTCGGTAATTGCCGAGTCCTCTTGAGGAATTCTCGTGAATTATAACACGAATTTCTATCTACTCAACATGGAGAGCGTTTGCGCGTAATTCGCGACGATTCGACGCATCGAATCGGAGACGCTAATTAGGGGCCGAATAGCTGTAATTGGACATCTAACTACCCTAACTGTTCGTAACGCGTGCGTGCCCGATGTCGCTCGCAATCCTGCCAATTAACACGAATAATGTCGTTATCGCAATCACGAGGGTCGAACCGAAGTTTCCTCGAGCGGGTAGCTATCGTTTCCGAGTTACATTAGGATACATTGCGTCGTTTCGTGACAGTAAACGAGACCAGTCACGAAGATTTTCACGTAACACCGGCTTCTTTTTCTTCCGATATAACGATGCACAATTTACATGCACCACCCTTTATTCACTCTATCGAGAGCATCTGCGATTTATCCGCACAATTTTCCAATCCAAACATTTCCCGAGGCATGTGTGTACTACGATGATCGACTACGATTACGACTTCTCTTTCTGTCTCTCTCTCCCTCTTTCTTTCCATGTGTAACTCGTTGGTTCAGTTTGTCATAGCGTTACAGTTTGCAAGTCGCTGTTTCCCGCTCTAAATGGAATTTCTCGATACGCGTACCGTTCGGATTGTTTTCCGGCAATTCTAGCCGTGGAAATTCGTTGCTCGCATTCCTGAAGTTTAACACCAGGTATTATTTCCGATAGAAGAACATCAGGAGTTCTATCAGAAAGTTAGAAGAGTAGACAAGATAGGCACGAGTAAATCGAAACCAAATAGGGAAGATGAAACGTGTTCTTTGCCGGACGAGTTTCCCCTTGTTGAGTTAACTGCAACAACATCCGATTCGTTTCCATCCACATGCTCCATTTTATCCATCCCTCTTGTTTATTAATTCATTCGCGATTAGTAGCAAGTTCGAGGATCCACTGTACCACCTGGCACACGTAGCTCCTTGTTTGTTAAAACAATCGATCGAGGAACGCGACGCGCATACTTGTCCCCTGTTTAATCGCAATCAACCGACAAAGGTATCTTGTTCTCTCTCCCTTTAATTTAACGGGTCAAAGCTTATGTCTATCGAGGCCACGCGCGCTTCTCTCTTCGTCATTATCGCACCTTTCTCGCTAACGAAGCCACGATAACGAAGCGTTCGTAGAAAACTCATGGCACGTTGATTTCCTCGATGTCGCGACCAATGATTCATCTAACGAACGCGATACCACTTGAGATACTTCTGCGCCTTGCGTTTTATCGGTAAGTTAATAAACACTTAGCTCGCATGTCACGATTACATGTCGAGTTTCATCGTCGTTGGCGAAGAGAATTCATAAGAATTTTATCCGTCAAAACGTTGAATTTCCATCGTGAATTCCTACAGATAAATCTTACTTTCCACGGTGCAATCGTACCTCCACGTCGATGGCCTTCGATTGAAAGTAAAACTTCATTCATACGACATACAATCTCTCAGTTTCACGTTAAGGAAATTGAATTCCACGGTAGACTTCACGAGATTGTTCTTACTCTCGGTAGAATAATACACCGACTATGTATTTGTCGATCGTTGCTCATTAGGAGAGAAATATCGGTTGATTTTTGAAGGGCGAAAGGTGAAACGAGCTTAAGAAGGAAGAAGGCGTAGAGATTAAGGTGTATTCGTTGAATGAGAAAACAAGAGCGAACGGATGAAAATAAAAGAGACAGCGAGGGAGGTCTGCGTAGTGCGTCTCGATAAAAGCGAAACCTTTGTGCCTGGTTTCCTCAGGTATCCCCGGTACCAACGTGTTCTCGTCTTTGCACCGTCCGGATCTCTTTGCTCCTCGTCCCTTCTCTTCTGTCGGACCTTTGTTCAGCTTTCATTGTTCTCCGTCAATCCTGGACATACAATCTCCAGGCATGAAGGAGATTACCGATTCAAGCCTCTTGTCTTCATATGAATTTACTTTTCGTCTTCCACGATAATTATTTGTCCATCTCGCACCCTCTCTCTCCTTTTCTCCTTCTTTTTCTCCTACCGTACTTTGTCCTGTTTCAAAAGAATTTCCACCTGTCTCACGTAACGTTGAAAAACCTCCCACAAAAGAAAGAGGAAAACGACCTATCTCGGTTATTCTAATTCAACGGAATAATATTCATTGCACATAAGGGTTGTTCGCCCTACAGCAGAAATTGGTAAGTAGGGAAGGAGGACGCGCAGTCGAGCGAGTTTGTTGTCGTAAATTTTGGAGGTCGCAGCGGGAATCTGAATTTTATTTCGCAACTTTATTTCGTCCTCCCGCGGGACAAGGGGTGTCAGGGTAACGCAAAGAGACCCGTAAAGGTGACGGAACGGTTGTACAAGGTGCTTCGTAGACGGGGGTTGAAAGAGGAGAAAGAGGAAACAAAACGACAGCGCGATATTCCTTTTTAACGGCTCGCCTTTATTCTCTCGGCTTAACCCCCTGTGCAGTTTCCGTGGCGTGTAATTCTATCGAGCGTACGATCCTCCGGGTATCCCTCTGGACATTTTCTCCCGTTGTGGAAAAAAGTATTCACTCTCTCGCTTCCTCTTCGCACCTGAAAGCGTGCTTCTCGATTACTTAGAACGTTTCCCATCGGAATTAAACTCGAGCCGGAGTTCTACCTTTCGCTTATTACGTTTCGCGGTCTTCCTCGACCCGCGACGATTCCTGTGGTTTGGGAATGGTAACGATTCTACAAGGAGCGTGTTACGATTTTGAACAGAAGGCCGATTGTAAGTGGAAAGGTAAACACGTGAGATCACGGTGATTTCGTTGGAGAATGAGAGGAACCGATTACTCGTGTGGTAGTCTCGAAATGTAAATGAAAATCAGCGTAAAAGGTGGATTAATCTTGCGTTTAAATCTTTAGTTGATAAAATCGCGGTTGTACGGAAAACCGTATCTTTCCGGACGAAACTAAACGGAAGAATGGAAAGATAGGTAGATAGAGCGATAGAGAGATGGTGAGGAGAAGAAAGGAAGAGAGGAACGAGATCGGTGAGGGACGGACTTTTACGATCTATAAAGGATTTATGCGAAACAATTTCCCCCGCGGGGGCTGATTCGTTCTCCAGGACTCTCTTGGCCGCTGTTCGCCATTATCGTTCTCTCCTTTCTTCCCTCCTCCCTTCGATCTTTTTATTTGTCCGTTTTCATTTAAAAGTCAAGGAAACGATAATTAATCGTACACGCTCGGTGTTCGCAAATGTTTAGATTAATCGAAGAAAGCTCGGTAGGTGTTTCATTAATCACACACTGCCTCACGAATAGATTATTCCGAGCGGAACAATCAATGTGGGAGAGGATATTATCAGAAATCTCACACTTTCTACCTCCTTTTTTCATGTTTTTCCAACGAAAAAGAATCGAGCCGCGGAAAGAGAAATGACAATGCGGAACGTTGCAATTATCGTCCTTCGAATTCAACCAACAGTTTCCGTAGAAGTCTCGTTGCACAAGTTGGACGGTATAAGCCAGTTTCCGCCATCGACTTTCCATTTTCCAAGTATTTTCATAACCGAGCACCTTTACCCCGTAAATGGCGCCCTTACGTTTCCCTCGGTACTTACAGCTGTTACTTTTATACGGCTCGCAGGCCGTCCTATTGCCAGCTCGCGTTCTTTATTTCGTCCTTTCGTGCCTCCTTCCGTTACTCTCTCGTTACCGAGAACCGAGTAAGTTTAAGGGTGCATTCGCTAAAAGGTTTTCTCAATTATTTACCTTCTCGTCAATTATTCACCGGTCTCCGGTGCGTTTGACGATCCTGCCTACGTCGAGACTTTCATATCGTAGACTTTTCCAGGAGAAGTCAACTTTTAAGGACGAAACGTACAATACCCTTCGTGAATGCAGTTTATTCGTTTCCAAACGAGCGCAATAAAAAATATCATCTATAGCTCGTTAAAACGATCGTGTCGATCGAATCGCTCGATTTTCGTTTCGCGCGATAAACTTGGTCTTATCGCAATTACATTTATCATTTGCGCGCGCGCGCAAGGTGGCCGAGTTCCTCCGAGAGTTTCTTAACTCGGCAAAGATAAGGAAGAAAAGGATGGGTATGAATAAGAAATGCCAATGGAAACATCAAACACAGGAGAGCAGTCGAAGGAAGGTGGAAGAGAAGGAGGGAGGAAGGTCTCGTTCATCCTCGATGTATTCGTAGTCACGAGTTGACGGTGCGACAAATTGGCCAAGCGTGTTCATGAAACGCCAGCTGTATTATGCAAAATCCACGAGAAAACTTACGAGCCATATGCATTATACAGTACCTTGTTCTTTCTCTTTGTTCTCGTTCCTTGTCTATCGTTAGCAAGGAAAAGGCTTTTCCGCGGACCAACCGGTTCCTTTGTCTCTCTATTATCCTCTCGGTTCTTCATTTTCGCAATTTCACCGAATAACGTGAAACAACCCCATTCTTTTATTACATGCAAACATTTCTTCAATTATATCACAATTCAAATTCAAAGTAAGGACGATCTTAATTATTATCGCGCCCTTGAATCCATCGCACCTTCAACGATCACGATCTTCTCGATCTCAGACGAGAGACATATCGATCGTAATCTCGAGCTCCGATGACATTCGATCCATGACTTATCCAACCCACGATCAACCACTTCCGTTATCTCTGCACGCGACAGGGAGGCGCCTACGCGGACGGTTTCTCGCCCGGTCGCTCGCGACAGTATTGCAAATTCATTCGAACGATTTTTCATCCCATGAACAGGATACGTAAATTTCATCGTTTAAATTCGACACGGAAACCTTCGATTTCCATCCTACCTCATTTTGTCCGCTTTAAACCACTCCTTTCGATGAATATCGAGGAGAGGTATAACTCTACTACCTCTTGTAATCTCTACTAATCGTCTTATACTCTCGTCTAATCGATGCAATACTGGAACATCGAGTAATCTCGACACCTTTTTCGCTTCGTCGATTTTCCTACGACTTGGTTTCGAGTATCGCGGATTATTACGTTCTCCGGTAGTTCGACGACGACGAACCTTTTGCTGTTATTCATGACCAGAAGAAACGACCGAAGCGTAGACACGCGGCTCGGTCAACACGATTGGTTTTCACGACGTAACCACTGCTCGTGCCTCTTGGCTTCGTCGGCTATTTCGTCACGGACGAGAGTTTTACGGATCGGTTTTACGGCATCGTACCAACGACGATTATATGTAGACGGTAGCGTGACGTACGCAACGCGTATCGGATCCGTGGTACGAAGAAATGGTTTTATCCGTAACAGCAACGATAGCGAAACACCCTGAAGTATATTCGATAAGGTTGACTTTATTCTTCGGTCTCAATAAGGAATTTGGAGTATATTAGATTTAGAATACTTCGATAGATGAAAGCAGAGTTTTAGATATTGGTGAATTGTGATAATCATAAACAAATAGGGTCTTTTTGGAAAGTACAAGAATTTTTGTCTCTGTGGAACTAAGGGGTGAAAATTGTACGTTGAAAACGTACAGCTTACATTGGTTGTGATGATTGAGAATATGATGAAGGAGGTAGGTCGAGTTGAAAGTAGCTATTTTGGTGGGCTGAGTGTTTGGCATTGAGACTAACGGATCAGTCGTATAAATGTTTTAACAGCAACGATTGTGGAACTAGGTGGGGCGATAACGTTAATTTTATCTCCGATTGAAACACCAGATTTTTAGTTCTCTCTTGAAAGAGTCCGGAAGTTTGGAGTTCACTGTGGAATCTCGAAGGATGATTCTAATTGTAAGAGTAGTTGAGAGTTAATGGTTGGAAAGTATTTGCCGAGATATTCTTCGGTCGCAGCTGCTTTCAATGGACGTAGTCCAGGTCTCGTTAAATCAGTCACGCGAGTCTCGTAATTCTCCCTTAGGTAGTTTCTACTTGCACAACTCGCGTGATCCGTCTTGACGATAGTCGCGAAACATCCGTCATACGACCCTACCTCTCGTAATTCTCGTGCAGCCTTCATTTTGCGGATAGTCGAACGTAATTTGACGACAGGTTTAACGAGAAAGGTGTCCGAGGATAGGAGAAAAGAGGGCAGATGTAAAGAGAGAGGAAAGGAGAATGAACGAGGCAGAGGAAAAAGGAGATGGAGGAAGAGAAAGAGGACAAAGAATCGAGAGGGGTCGTTGGAAGTTGGTAAAGGGTGGCTGTTCACGTGATCGCGATCCGTCAGGAGCGGCTCCCATTTTTCTCGGCAAGCAGCATTTTTCCTCGGGCGGGGCAGGTACCCCATTGCCGTCCGGTGCAATAAATATCCGAGGGGCAGACCGAGGAACGAACGAGAGAGTTGAAGAGAGAGGGTGGAGAGAGAAGGGTGAAAACGCTCAAGCTACGCACCTTACCTACCTGCCAGCAATGTCGGCCCTACGATTTGCGTAAACACGCTTCAATTTATGGAGGTTTTGTTCTGCGTGAGCGCCGCCCTCGCAATTTACGGGAGAAGCCCCCTGTACGATTAGCCTCCCTCGAATGCCGCTTTTTCCCTTTTTATTTCGACAACCCTCGTTTTTGTTCGTGCATCAATTTTTTTTTCGTCTTTCCCACAGCATGAAATCAGGGGTTATAATAGCACGCTGATCGAAGGATACGTATAATACTCAGAGTCGCGGGGTTGTAGTTTTCTTTGTCTTTCGTAATTCCTCGATTGTACAGAATTTCTTTTCTCTTTTTCTATCTGGATGCTCGATGGTACGGGAGAAAATTATGGTGGAATAAGTTTTATTCTGCTCTCGTAGCATGGAACTCGATTTACTCTTTATCTTTTCTTGATAATTCAGAGATGGAATAATGTTCTACGGTGAACAAAGGCCACGGGGAAGATCTGTTGTTGAACCCTCGTGTCGCATTGTCTGAGATTTTTCGTACGATAGGACCCGTTGCCGCGGTTTCTGAATGAATTCGTGGGTAAAAGGGAGAAAGAAGGGACGAAGAAAGAAACGAAAGAAAGAAAAAGAGCGAAAAGCCGAGAGAAACGATTGCAGAAGGGTTCGAATCCAAGAAGGGATTTGAAGGGGCGAAGAAAAGGAAATAACAAGAGAGATCCAAGACGACGATTGGCCCGGAGCGGACGACTCTCTTGGGCCAGGGGCATGAAACGAAATCGACGAAACGAAAGGAACCGAGTTAAATGCAATGGGCTATTTCGCGCCAGACGAAACGAGACAAGTTTTTTTAGCTCCCTCTCTGAACGTAAAAAGATACCGTGATTCACGTCGACCAATGTCAAAGTTCATCCTACAAATTTGCTTTCGACATTTGTTAATACGTTTTATCGAACAGACTCTTCATGATATGTAAAAAATAGACAGATTTATTCGATGATAACGTTTAACATCAACATACCTCTCCCTCGTCCTTGCAGTCGCAGGTCAATCTGCCGTAGTGATCACAGGAGCACGGTGGATAGTCGCATCTGTTCGTCGAATTGGTTAGAACACCTTTCAGTAAGCTGCTCCAAAAGAGTCCAAGGATAGCGCTTCCTAACACGAATTTCGTTGCTCCCATTTTGTGCCTCTCGCTCGTGTTCCACCCTCTTCTTCGTCTTCCTCTTTTTCCTCCCTTAGCTTCACTTTTTCTACCCTTGGTGCCCTTAGAGTGAGTCGATGCCAGCCGATTCTATGTCGAGCCGACCGAGAGGCCGCCTCGACATGTCTGCGCCTTGGATTTTCGACGAATCCAATCACACCACTCCGTGCCCCCGACGACGAGATCCTTTCGATGCCGAAACACAATTTATTTCTCCCCTTTTTTCGCACCTTTTTCCAACGACAGCCAACTTTCTCTCTTTTGCTCACTCAGCCTCTCTCGTTCACGCTCTCTTTCGCGTCATACACGCCACATACGCTCCACGTAATTCTGTCGGTCATATCGTCATGGAAATCATGAGCCTTAAGTAACAACCTTGCGACCCCTTTCCGTCATTCGTGCCGCCTCGGAATGTTTCGTTACGCGCCACTACGACATTGCGCTCAGTCGTTTTCTTCGCTCGACCCAGGGCATCCGATTGTATCCATGATGCCGCGTGACACCGTTGAACATCACAGATCACTCACGCGGATTTCTTTTCTCGCTTCGCCGCCCCGAATCTCCTCTGTAACGACAGAAAAATCATGAAATTCCACGATTCTTTTATCACCTTTACTTTTCTATATGTTCAATGTGTACGCGTAAGTTTGTACGTTTATACGAAAAGAAATTTTAACGATCTCTCTCTCTCTTCACCGAACGAGATGTATTTCT
Source organism: Cerceris rybyensis (assembly GCA_910591515.1). Taxonomy (NCBI): domain Eukaryota; kingdom Metazoa; phylum Arthropoda; class Insecta; order Hymenoptera; family Crabronidae; genus Cerceris; species Cerceris rybyensis. Next base: position 19,017,312 of record OU342790.1, read on the forward strand.
CTCGCGTGGCCTACTTTCTTGACGAATGCTTTTTCATCGCGACCTCGCGGTTAGCTTTCGATGGTGACTTTTCCGTGCTTAATCGCGAATATATGTCGACTAACCAGATTTCAACCATAGAAAACGATTCGAACTATGCGATATCGTACGCCATCGAGAATCTCGGACGTACGGTCGACGCGATGGAAAATCCTCGGTGATCTCGTTGCAACGTTACACCATTGTAATCTTCTCTCTCTCTTGACAATAGTGCCTGGCCTTTTTGTCACTGTGTATACTCGCATGACTAACCGTGCTGGACGTCTAAATACGTTCCTACATTATCGGACTCTTCTCGTTTGTCGTCGTGTCACGCTTTCCCCTTATCGGCGAAATACGCGGACGGCCGTTCTATTAAATTTCCTACGATTACGCGATACATCGTCTGGTGTTACGTGTTCCCTCCTATTTCAGAATTCCCCATTCTCCCGATGAACGTCCGTGAATTTCCTACGAAACGTCAATAGGACACGATAACAGCTCGTTTCAACATCCTAACGTCGGTCGCACAAAATTCATCTTTTTTTTTTTACTAAATGCACTCTTATTTCTTTTTATCCTCCTATTTCGCAGTCACAATTTTTCTCGTACGAGTTTTACGTTAAAAAAATTCTTTCTCTAAAACGATTGTTCAATGACCAATTAAAAATTCTTCACTTTCGTTGACAGTAGAATATGTTACAAGCATGATCGCGTATGGGGTAAACCATTGGACACAATAGGAAATCGTGTATATACATTCTGCCTATGCACTCGACGAGTTACACATTTTGCTCTTCGGGATCACAAGCGCGGTTACACAGTTACATAGTTTCCCGATTGTTCGAGCGGTGCCTCGAGGAGAGCAAATCGTATTGTGTGTTTCCTACGAGAATACAGGTGCCCATCGACTCGAGAGTAAATATTTTACCGTCCCGTCCTAGTTTTGTCTTCGTTGACCCATCCATCTTCGCTTCCATACCCGTACATCTTGCGAGACGACTTTTCAAGCGATTCTATCCACGGAATTTTCCATCGATTTCGAACGATTTAAAAAAAAAGGAATTGAAATAAAACATAAAGAAAGGAAGATACATGTAGCATCTCTTGCAACTTAACGGTCGAGTATATGCATCGATTCGAAGGTACTCTTTATCAGTGCGGTAGCGTGAGGTTCGAAAATTATGTTTTATTTTCTTCGGCTCCCCGCTGAAACGAGTGTTCGTTAAACCGTAATTTCGCGGCATTCTCGAGAGCAGGTCGGTTATATCGCGCGAACGCACGTGTCGTCGACTTTTTTACAAGGCTCGCGTGTCTGACAATGCGGCCGCTCTTAAATATTGCAGCGTTTAACCGGACGCCGTGCGATGGAAAAAAAAACCGGCTCGTATTCGTCTACAGGTACGTCAAGGGGCAAAAACCCAGTCGCGATTTAACGACGGTTATGATTCTTCATTTTTTTCTTTATTTTGATCGTTGCACCGTCTCGTCAAGGGGGTTCGATATAGTCCAGGGGTTGTCGGTAATTCGAAAGAAAGGAAAGAAAGAGAAGTGAAACTTTACGAGGTTAATCTCGCGATCTTTGTCTTTGACGGAATAACTCTTCATTCGTCTTTGCGAGAAATGAGAAAAGCAAGGGAGAAGAGAAAGTGAGATGGAGAAAAGTAGAGAAAGGAAGAGAGAGAAAGAAAAAGGGAAAAAGAAGAGCATCAATGGTCGTGAAAAGAGCACCGTGAATGAAAGCCGGCCCAATTCGAAAGAGTGAAGAAGAATTTTTCTTTACGCTCGATCCCTCTCGACGCGGTGCTCTTAATTTCTTCCGGTCCCTCTCACTCCTGTCTCCGAGGTCTTTCTTTTTTCCTTTCCCCTCGTTTCTCTCGACGGTATCAAAAACTCGGCGAGTGCTGTCGCGCGGCTTGATTAATCTAACGAGCTCGCCGAGCGACGATTGTGTTATTTCGACGAATTGAAAGACTTTAACGTGTCATTACGCTGCCCGACAGGAACGTCGTTAAACCATCATTGAGCGTAATAAACGCAATTATGTTTATGCACCAACGCGCGCCTTACGCATTGAAGAAAGTGCACAGAGAAGAATATATACGTATGTACCGTATATATCTGTACATGACGGGAACAAAAGACGATGGATCCCTTTGCAAATGCAAAGGTCTTCGGCTGCAAGGAAGATTCAATTTTCCATTTGATTCATTTGCCATGAATCCTTTGAAGGTTCTCGAAGAGAACGGACTCTTTCATTTTTTTCCCTCTTCTAATTATGTGTACTTTACTTGTAGAGTAGAACGGAGAGAAATTCCGAAGAATCAAGGTCCTCGTATCTTGTACCGACAGACAAAACGGTTCTCTTTGCTCGTGGAAGCGCGTTGCTAATAAATATGAATGGTCGTAAGGTAGATGAAAAGTATTATTGTAGTATAGCAGTTGTACTATTGGCAACAGTTTATACTTGAAATTTCAACGTTAAATACTTCAGAGGTAAAAGCCTAATCGAATAAACCCTTGGACACCTGCTTAGCTATTTTAACCGGAGACTCGTCCGTGAAAAGGTCATCGGAATCCCATGGTTCGCAGCTTCCCCTCGAAAGCTCGGTTACCTGTTCAAGCGTCATGTGCTACGCGACAAAACCTGTCCACGATCGAACCCATCGAAATGGAACCTTCTCAACAGCTGCCGGTTTATCTCAAAACCTACCGAATTGTATTTTCTTGAAAATCCAACATTTCGAAAAGTTATCACGAATTTTCCACACGGTCCACTGAAAGTTCGCGAATCAATCGAACGAGGCAAGGGCGACCGAAAATTTCGTAACCGCTAACGACCGTCGAATTTACATTCCAATCGGCGCGCTTATTTGTACACGGTATTTCCCGTCAGAATTCGCATTTTTCCGTCGAACCGGCGATCAGCAACGAGTACAAGAGCAACCGAGCGTGCACGATTAATTGGCCGTCGTTGCACACCGATGTTGGTTTCTGGGCGACACAGCTGGAACAACTAACGAACAAACGAACCGCGGAGAGAAACGTACCTAACGAGAGAAATAAAAAACGGGAAGAGCAGGTAGAGAGGGAAAACGGGGAAAATAGAGGTAGAATAGATCGGTGAGGGAAAGAACATTAGGGGGACGTCGAAGGGAGAACATGGAAGGATGATCGGAGCGTACACAAATTACACGATCTCGTCCAGGATCGATTTGCCGCGGTCGGTTGATTAAACATTTTGCACCGTCTGATTTACGTCCCGTTAATGGATATTCATATGTTCGAATTCTCAGCTCGATAGCTATCTTTTCCACTTTGTATTTACTACCCTAGAAACCTCCCCTTTCCAATCTCGACTCGTTTACTTTTTCACCCTTATTTCTCTCTTTTCCTTTCCACCGAAGCACGACAAGGAGGAGAGAGTTAAATCGCTTCCGATTACGTGACTCTTCTTCAGAGTTTGTAACGCTTCGTCGTGTGTCTGGTATGCGGGTGCGTACACGCGTGCAGACACGAGACACGCACGCCCACGCGTGTTGAAAACCCTACCGGAATACCGCGCTCGATTCCTCGGTTCGCAGGTGGATGCTATTTTAGCGGACGACTGCTCGGAGGAATCGCGGTTCGCTCCACCTGCCTCTTTCGTCTTCCGTGGCATCACCTTTATTTATTTCGCGACACGCGTTATCTCTCCAACCACGTTATCACCGGAGAAACGAGCTATTTCCCCTCGCGTTTCTTCGGGCGTTCGCAGTTTCCAGATAACGAGAAACTTAAGGTGAAAGATTCGTCCTTTTCTCGACAGACGTCCTTGCAAATGTTTCTTTTTCTCTTTTAACAAAAGGACAACGTTAAACCGGTGAGTTCGGTACGCGAGGATTAAGATCGGATATCTGGGAAGGTCGAAGGCGGTTTATCCACGAGACAAGGGTTAATCCTGCAATCGAGCCCGGGTGGTGGTCCCGTTCGATACACGATGGCTCGTTCGATCACTCGTTAAGGGAAGAGAGATGTATAGAGGGGCGTTTCGCTTTGAGATCGCCATTGCCTCGTTGTGGAATGCAAACGAGGTTAAACTTGAATCTTATTACACCGCCAAAGATCGTCTTGGCGGTCTGGTAGCATTGTATTGAAATTAATGCTTATCGTGCCGTCGTTGCACGCCACCTTCGAAATGGTCGTCAGGGAATTTCGATCTTTAATAGCTTTCCAATCGATTCACGATAAATTCGATCGTTCGACTATCTGGATATCAATTTTCTCGATAATTCAAGCTCGATCGTTATTGTTTTAAATTCAATTTCACGATTAGCATTCAATTCGTATGCTCACACAAAATTTTTGCACACTTTTTTCGCATGAAAAATATCGTGCGTAACGGAAAATACGTTGCCTTCGGAATGAAATTTAAATCCGTTAAATATTCCAAGGGAAATCCGAGAGTAGAAACTTTAGCTTCAACGATATTTCCGTGGAGGAGAGTTTGGAGTATCGAAAGGTCTTTCCTTCGTTTCCCGATGAGAATCGATAAAGTCAAAAAAAATTGCCGATCCGTCGATAGTCCACGAGAATCGCATAATATCTCGTATCATCGAAAACCGATGGTATCTTTCATCTGCGAGGCGAGTTATACGCGTAGCTGCAGCTGCGAGCAAAAGCGTTACCGAAACGTCCCGAGAAGCGACAGCTGCGGCCTGCTCGACGCGTCTCCGGCAAACATTTACGATACGTCGTCCCATTTACGAGCTGTCGTGCCGCTAAATTATTACGCGACGTTCCCGCGCCTTCCACCGATTCCTTCCACGAGACGAGACCCGCCGAGAAGTCGAGCGGATGGGAGGATAAGGAACGGGAATACCGCGAGATAGACGTACGAATCGACGCGTAGGCGATCGCCACCGTAATTCGCATCTCTGCAGTTGCAGTGGCAACGAGAATGAAATTGTTCGAATACTCCATTCACTTTGACTTCCCTGTACGAGAATTAATTTCACATTTGAATTTGCAAGATCTGGATGAAAGTATAATAGATGTAACTATGAAAATGTAGCGAGAATTTGCAAACTTCGGATGTCGTACTTGTTCATACCGGCGCGTATGATCTTGGTTTGGAATATAGGTGAAACTGTAGGATCGTCGTAAAAGGAGTGTAGCGGGAATTATAAAAATACAAAAACAATTGTAGTCTCCGAGTCGCAAAACTGCGGCACGTAGACGCACATAGGCGCGGAGTGCCACGTGGGAAATCATGCATTACGGTTACGATTGTATCTGGTCGACCTAGCAGACGTACTTATCGCGCGTGTACGCACGATCGAGCGTGGCAAAAGGCGAGACGTAGCCGACGGTGTTCGTTGGAATGAGTCAACGAGATGGATCTCTTTTTCGCAACGCCGGTGGTCGACGATGAGATAACGCGATTCATCGGAACGAGATTGACTTTAGATCTTTCTTTCTTTCTCTCTTTATTTCTCTATCTCCCCCACTCTGTATGTTTCTCTATCATGGCCCGCGCCAGGCACACCCACAGTTTGCATCACCTACAGAAAAATCCATCGACATTTTGCGGTGTGTGCAGATACCACTTTTTTTTTCATATTTTGCACAACCGTCATCATCGAGACGGTATTATGCAACGATCTCCCGAGGATGTTCCGTGTCGTCGACGGATCCGGCCACGGAAGGTCAGGCATTCCCCCACGGTATTCCACGAGCGATCCACGAAGTCTCCGTTAACCTTTGAGCGTATCGCGCGATCGCTCTACGCGAGTGAACTTTTCACTGTTACTGGCTCGACTTCTCGTATCGAGCGCCGCACTTTCTCCTATCCAAAAATGCTGTTTTTTTAAATATATATTTTTTTAAAACAATATCTCCATCTTCTCGGAACGTAATCGCGCTCACTGACGATCGAACGAGCGAGAGATTTATAGCATAGACGTGATTAGATCGCGATTCGATATCACGAGATCGACTTTACCTCGATTTATCTCGATAAGATGCACTCACGACGCGTCACCGACGACGCGCAAACAGCGACTGGCCGCCTTTCGAATTCGCGGCTGGTTTGCACCTCGGCGACGGTTATCGCGCGACACGAGAACTCCCTCTCTTCTCGACGACCCCTACCACCACGTTCGCTTTCCTCTCCTTTTCCTCCTCTCCCTCTTCCACTTGCTCTCTTCCTGCATGGCAAACTGCATCCCCACCAAACAAGTGGACTTCCCTCCCTCGCGTGCTTCTCAGTCGGTCCTCTGCCGTTCTGGGGTGTAGATTGCTTTTTGCCTCCCTTTTTTTACTCTCCCCTTTTTTCCCCTCTTTCTCTTTCATTCTTCCTCTTCTCTCTCTATCTTCCTCTTGCAAAAGAGAGGAAGTTTGTTCGAGCGTCAAATTTATTTTTATACTGCATGACATTATCGACTTTTTTCTTAACTATTATCCTCACTACCTTTTTTTTGCGCTCATCAAATCGATCTGCCCTTGCAGTTTCTTTCTCGCTGCTGCTTCAAAACACCGCTGTTGCTAGGTTTGATGTAACCGCGCGCGAGATACGGACACTTCGACGTATCGAATTAACTGCCGGTACACGTGGCATGCAATTGGAGCTGATTGAATCGAGAAACTGGATTTCACGGATCGTCGTTCCACGCGATCGTGAAAGAACCTCGCAAGATATATTGGACGATTGCAAATTTTCCTACATGTTGCTGTCCACCGAGTTGTTTCGTAGGTTTAGATGTTTTCTTCGGGAATTATAGGTGGTTGAATGGAGATCGGCAAATTGAACGTCGAGATGTGACGTTTTACTTGAAATGGAGCAACGGTGGAAAGATGAAAGTATTAAAAAATGTCTCGATATCGTTGCGCTACTTTATCCGTGTATTAATCGAGTCGTTGACTTTCCCTCTCGTTCGTTTCTCTTCTCCCTTCGTGTCCCTCCCGGTGTAGGCGTCGTTAACTTTTCTTATCGGTCGCGAACGATAAAGCACGACAGATAAGGTTGCTAAATCACGGACTGCTTTGCTACCGCGATCGCAATTTGAAGCGATTATTTTTTTCTTCAACCTCCAACTTAACATACTTTTACGCGCCTACCATCACGATGAAACTCTTTCTCCTCTTCTTTGGTTTATCACGTTAAACGAATCGATGAAATTCATTGAGTAATGTCATACGCGTGCTTCGAATATTTCGCTCTAATTCCTTAATGCTTTCACTGACATTTCCACGCGAGTACTCGTCCTCGTTGACCCTAGTTCTCTGCGTCTTAAACGGCAAAAAACTCGAGAAAGCTATGCGAAAGTAGAATCAAAGGGTGAAGGAATTACAGAAGCTTACAGTAGTAGAAGGTTCAAGTATAGAATTTTTCAATTTGTCTACCTCATCGATTGGAAAACCTCCGAATGGAAATCTAAAGACTGTACTATCTGTATATTTTAATATTTCCCAGAGAAAATAGTCTCGTTAAAGAGCTACCATAATTGTCTACTTCCTGGAATCATTTCTCTTTGACACAAGAAGATGCGTCAAATGCTGCCGTATTAAAAAGCCGTTTTTCATAATTGCACCATTCTTCGCAAGAAACAAGAGTAGTCGGGAAGGATGAAAAGAACGGATGCAAATGACGTATCTGGAGATTTTTCCGTCAAAGAGCGCCACGATTGTGGAGCACGTGAATGAGCAACGAAGTAAGCTGCTTTTCCATAATGATAGCCTGTATTTTGGAGTCACCTAATCCGCAATTTCCTTCCGGGATTTCTGCGTTGCTCGTTAACGAGAGCAAAAAAAAAGTACGCAAACGAGGGTAGAGTACGAAAGGAAAGCGGTACTAAAAGGAACGACGAAAGGTTGGTACAATTTTTTCGAATTTGGAATTCCATTTGCTCTCGTTCAAACGAGGGTGGGCATACGTTTGGATTATCCACGCACCCTTATCCATGCGATTTTGCTCTCTTTTTGGATTTTCTACGTTAATTACCCGGTGATTAATTATGGGAAGGGTCACGATAAAAAGCTTTTTCCCTCCGTGCAGAATCATGGTATGCTGGTCAATCAAGAGCCACACGATCGTTTATCGCAGAGTTTTCAGCCTGTTCTCGATCCCTTTTATTCTCATGCTCCGACGACTAATGATTTTTTTCTCTTCTAACCATCACTCGCCCGATTGATTAAGCGGCCGTATCAACAGTGTCTTTATATTTTCATGAATGTTCATATCCACGGATAAAGACCGACCGATTGATTGCCATTTAATTAATTAGCTTTCTATCGCGTTTTTATTCCCCTCTTATCGGAACCAATGCGGAATCATGCGCAAATTAATCTTCGTTAAAGTGCACCTACATAGAGAGAAAGAGATGGAATATAAGTTTTGTAATTTCAAGTATTTCGCTGTTGCGGCGTTTCATGGTTGAGTTTCGTTCTGTTTTCCCTTCAGGGAATTTGGGTTAGTTCTATGTTAAACCATGCATGTGGTACGTCACTCTACTGAAAAATCTTACCTTCACTATGACGTGCAAGCGACAATTTATATACTTTCTGAGACTTAAAACTTTGAGAAAGCTTTCTCGTTGGTGTTTTCTGTTGATGCTCTACGAGCTTTCAAACGGTAGACAAAAATTAGATCACGGTAGCCACGTCTCTTCTGGCGGACTTCTTATATTTATTTCTCACAGACTGTCTAAAACTTGCTTCAAAATTTGCTCCAAGGATACTTTTTCCAATTTATTCCTTCAAATTTATCTTACAATTTATTAAAAAACGGTCGACTACCACAATAGATATTAACATCAATCCCTTTAATACTTTATGTATACCTATTCTTATCGTGGTTATGCATTTATCCGGTTGTGAAATAACAATAACACATTTTTGAAGGAAGCACAACAGACTGAAAATTAAATATCAGAATCAACGTAGAAAATAGTTGTTAATCAATAGTATCGTTCGACAACCTCAAGAAGTCTCCTGAGCGGAGGAGTTTCTCGCTAAATACCGCCTATTCACACCGTTTTTTTTATTTAATCCACCCTGCTCAGCCTCCTGAAGGAGGCACTTGACAAAGTCGTAACATTGAAATATCTTTATGACGCCTGGCGAATCAGAGCCTGCCGAAACAGGCCTACCTCCTAGGAGACTTCTTGAGGTTGTCGCGTTATACCAACAATCATATATATTTTTTCCGCCAATCCGGCCATTTGACCACGAATGTCACGTTTAGTGTTAAAGTTAGGAACAAATATTTTAACAAAAGTTTCTAAGTAAAAAGAGACACGTCGCATGATAGAAATTTTTCTCCAATCGATTCCGTCTTCGCCAGCGATTTGGACACTCGACTTTTTCATATCCGATTTTCGCCTTCCTTTCTTTCGTGTCCTCCGTCGTTCTCGCGTTTCCTCGGCCCTTCCGCCCTCTGCCACCCTTTCCCTCTATCCGCCTGTCCGCCGGAGCGTGTCGTGCATAATGTTACGTCGCGCTGAAATCTCGCCTCGAATCTCAACACGAAACGATCGCGGGTCAACTTTTCACCTTCAACTTCGTGGGGACCGACCAAACCTTTTCCCCTATAAGAAACGTTCCCGATGATCGATTCGTCGGGATGTCGTGACGGTCGTTTGTCCGTGACTTCGGTTTCCTCGATAAACGCACCTTTTTCCTCTGTTGTGCTAAAATATCGAAAGGGTCACGTTTCAACTGGGTCGAAATTAATCGCATCGACTCTTTCCGGATCACCGATGGGCATCGTTGGCGACCTGAGAAATTAGGCTCATTTCGATGCTGTTAATTGTTTTCGTTAATAGGAGTTTCATAATTACTGGAAACTTGATACTATTGGTAGATAGATATTGTTACTATTAATTAGCGAAACTAATTGTTATGGATATCGTGAAAGTACGGAATTAAAGGCAAACAATTTCGGGATTGGGATTTCTGGAATATTCACGAGAGATTATTGGAATAATTTTTATCTGTGGAAATACTTCTGGAAATTCTTCGATAAATTTGGCACGATCTTCTCATAGTTTAGACGACATTCGAGAAAAATGATCGAAACTATCCAGCTCGTAGTGCAAGTGACACGATAGGAAGAGTTGCTACGATGCGTTTCAACGAGTTTGTCGATATTTCTGTGTTCCCATAAATGTAATGGAGTCATTAACTCACCGTCACGTGTCCTCGTTACATTATAGTTCGTAGGTTTGATCAACAAGTGTTATTCCTCTCAGTGTACAGATGGTGAAAAAATCTGCATCGGTTGGCAGAGTTTCAACATCGCGAAATATAGAGTTGCGAGGAATTTCAAAAGCCAGGGATTAAAGGATCACTTACTGGATAACTCTCCGACAGTGAAGAGTATTTCGATCAGTGGAGTACATTTCTTCGAGGAACTTAAAATCTATTCTTTTTTTTTTACCTATTTACAGTTTATTTCACATTGTTTGTCTTGGCGAAATTGTACGATTCGAACGTACATTCTTGTTGCGAGGAGATCTGCCAACTCGTGAAAAATTCCTTTCGAAACGTGGAATAACGGGGTACAATAAATTTCAATTCACTTCATCGAAAATAACTGTCGAATGAAAAAAAAATGTTATTTCTCCTCGTATTGCTTGGAAACAATGTTCGTGGTCTGTCGCGACGATCCGCGGTGTATATTGAAACGAAGGACTACTTTATGTTTTTACTAGGTTTACAATTTTATTAGGACTTTTCCGTAAGTCCAATATATAAGTTAACCCTTTGAGGTCGTTTTTTTAATTAAATTTAAACATGGGTGTCATACTGGTCGTAATTAATTTCCGTTGTACGAGCAGTGATATATGATATGTAAGATTATGAAGAATAAACAAGATTTATTAATTCTTTTGTCAACTCTAGATATATGTTTACACAATAATATGTTTTAATGTAATGTTTTTATATAAAAATTATATTTTATAATTCTACATTGTGTGGTATTTTTCAAAGTAGTCTCGTACATGACCACCTGGTTTTCGACTGCACGTGTCGCAAAAATAATTAGTTTGACATCTTCCGCCCTAGATTTTTCTGTTTGAACGTACGAAGCAATCTTTACTTTTTATGTTTTGACAGTGCTCTTTATCTGAGAACGCTGGTCTTCCCCATTTTGAAGATGCTCCGTCACAGTGTCTTGCATAGCGAGTAAAAGATGATAGTATTTGTTTAAACTGATTTTTTGTGTATCCAATTGATAGGAACACCATATTGGTTTGTAAATAGGTTCTTTAGACATTCAGGTTCATTCAGAGAAAGTATAAATTGACACATAGATGAATACAATGTAAAGTTAGTATGGTTCTTTGCTGTGGTGGCTGAGAGCAGACGTACGACCGCAAAGGGTTAAAATACATATTAGTAAATAAATATTGATAAATTAGCATGCCTTTAGATATCTAATACACGCTCGTTTAAATCGAAGCAAAGGATAGCTACCAGGGATTATTCGTCAAAGATTCTTTTGGCGAATGAGGCTAAGTTAGTTTATCTCTTAAATTTTAATAATACCTATGTATTCTTGTCATGTATTAACAAATTAAAGTGTCTGAATTAGTTTTTCGCTATTCTTCGAGCCTTCTTCGAATCGCAATTCATTTTAGTGATCTCAATGTGTCCAATAATCCCAGTTCGTAATTTCTGCGAAACTATCGTTCCTCCTCTCGGGACTGTCCGCGTTAACGATGTTTTGATGAATCGATAGATCATCGATTGCTAATTCCGCAGTGTCCAGTTTTGTTTACCCTATTTCTCATTTGAACGAATTCTTATTGCCTGTTGATCAGTCCGATCATTTATTCAATACAGTTCCACTTTTTTTTTCACAATGTAAATAATTTTAGAACGTCGAATACGCTTGGAAGATTTTCTTTACCAATTCATTATGCTTTCAGCGATAACTAGCGACACGTTATTATTTAGAATATAATTTCGGTCGAAACGAAGCGATGCATCGGGTAATGCATTGGATGTTTCACAATGAACGGATCGTATTAATTATTTCCAACGATATATTAATTTACTTCTCCGTGTATTGCGGAATCGTTGAAAATAACATCGCATCTGGTTTCACCTCTTTCAACTTTTAATGATTCGTGGATAAACATTTCAAAGCGCGAGTACACGGAGGGAAAAAGTTTGTGCGCTCATTTTGGAAAAAAAGGGTGATGCCTTCGGTAAACCGAGCCGCTCGTCATGGATTTCAAAAGATTTACTCGCAGCATTCCTCTCTCTCTCTTTCCCCCTTTCTTTCTCTCTTTACCGTTGAATAAAAGAGAACGCTCGGGTAGACGAATTCTCTCCATTAAACACCGCAGCTCCGCGGTGTGCGCGAGAACGTTGACCCACTGCCCGGGGATGTATTTTGCAGTTTGTTTCGCTGCCGCGGTGGAAAAAAAGGGGAGAAAATATGCCGCGAAATGGGAAAACTTTGCGGTACGGGAGACGTCATAACGCATTGTCGGTGCATTGTTTACAAACGCCGAAAAAGGAACCGAGATACATTGCTCTACTGGCAGTACGGTAAATTCTCTTTAATCCTTTCGCGGAGCACGCGATTGAGACCGACTACAGGATATTTCAAAGGGATAAAAGTAGAAAAATAGAAAAACCAACGGACCAAGTCTCGAAGAAAATCGGGTAACGTGATAAATCTTATTACCGTTGGAAAAATCGAGAGTAAGAAAGGAGAGATCAAAGAAAGCCATTTTTCCACAGTTCCCATGGAACTTGCGTTCCCGCGGATATTCCGCGGAGAACGACGTTTAACGCAAAGCTTTTCCGTGTGGAACGTAAGTTTGACTCTTTCGCTCGACGGAACGCGGGCAAATAAACAGACGACGGATGCTAGAGGAAGATCGAGTAGATTCGACTGGACGAAGATAGATTAGTCGATGGTACAGAGAGGACCTACACTAAGAGGAGGGACATCGGTAGAATGACGTTGCGGCGAGAGGTCCAACAGGAAGGAAGAGGAAGAACTTGAGGGAGGAATATCCATGGCTGATGACCGCAACAGCAAAACCACGATATTTTAACGGGTGAAATGCGCTCATCTTGAAAATGTTGACGATACTGTTAATACGACACTTTAATCACTTAACTGTGACGAGAATTCTTTTGAATTTTGGGGCAGGAAAATCGTGAGATGAGCATAAATCTATTTCAAATTATTTATACCCTTTAGTTATTCGTTTTATTTCGGCATGGCCTCAAAATATTCGAAACCTCTTGAAATTTATGAATATATTTTAGTTTTCGTCAAAATTACAATTCATATAACCACCCGAGTCGAAAAGTCCAGCCTAAAAAGAAACTTCAAATCCTAGATTCTTTTGATTTCTCATTTGCCGCTTAATTATGTATAAGTACCATTTTGAACCTCAAAATCCTCAACTAGCGTGTCTACGCGCCTCAAAGTCCTGTAAATATGATTTTTAGGAGTTATATGGACTGATCAGGTAAAATTTTGATTCCAATTTAATCTCACATTCCCTAAAAATATTTCAGAAGTTCCAAGCCTGTCGACTCATATTCTAAAAATAGGGCTTTCAGGAGCAAGTAGGAATTAAATTATCATTTTATTCCATATAAGTTCTAAATCTCCTAAAATCAAATTAATTTCTAGTATATTGAGAATTTTTTTGGACCTAGATCATTCCACTCCAATTCCAATCCAATTCTAAAACTCCTCATTATAGAATGCTGAGGATTATTTTGGGCTGTATGGAGCCCAAATTGATCCTAAACTAGGCAAAACTGGCAAAAAGTAACAAGTTTAGGGCGATTGTGGAATTAAAGTTAGCATTCTTTTATACGTAACATATTTTTCCATATTCAGCCTAAATATCCTAAGTTATTTCGTAATTTAGGATGATTTCGGGCTTAAAATTTTCGACTCGGGCAGTTTTACGCATAACGAGTATACTCGTCAAACACAGTTAACTGATTAAAACGACTAGTCACAGTAGGGTAAATTATATATCATGCCGTTTTTTTCACCGGAAGTTTTAATCGTTTGCGGAGTTTCTCCGTCGGCCGATGCCCCAAGGGAGGACAGCGTTGTATTTGACTTCTCGCGTTTCCGAGAGCACCTTTCTCGCAGAGGCACGACTTCGTTAGCGATGCCATGATACATTTCTGTTTTTTTTCCCTCGTACGTTTCACCGGTTTCGCGTGGTTTTGCTTTGTTGTGCAACTACGCTTTGAAGCTTCCACCGATGCGCGAAATATAACGTGGACGAAATAAAATAAAACGGGTTCGTAGAAGGGGAAAGGTTTTATCGGGATTCTCCCGGTATGTGAATATTAATTATTTTCGATCGAACGGAGGTCGTCAAACGAATTTCTGGAATTATTTGTGCATCGAGGGGAATCAGAATGGCGTGTATTACATAGCCGTGAAAATCATAACGAGACATCGATCTGGAAACTTCCGGTGAAGTATGGTGAAACCTTTCACCTTGGAAATCTGTAAGGAAACGGTATCGCCGTCCGAGGGGTAGAGGGTGGAATTTTATCGCCAGCATCTTTGCTCGCGTGTGTCACGTGCATCGACGTAAATTTCAACTCGGTGCACCTTCGTATTTTTCGAAGGCCGGCTTCACCGACCTGTTCCCCTTAGAGGAAAAAATATCGAAACATCCGTGCAGAACTTCGAAATTCTGCACACTCCTGTTCTAGAAAAATACTAACGATAAATTTGCCAGCTTCTACTTTACTACTCTTTGCTTTGGCTCCCCATTTCTCCCCGTTTTGTCGACGGGTGGTTGCTTCACGCTCGTAAAGCCTATCGTTTCTCCACGTATTTCAGACTTGTCGACTTTTCAATCGCATTGCCAATGTAAAAGAGTAATCGGAAAAATGGCACGAATAAAAATCATCTCAAACGTCTAGTTCTCCTTACGATTTTACACGCCCTAATTAAAAAGATTTCTCAAGTAGGTACAATGGTATCTGAAAGGGCGCGAACGTCTTCGCGTTTTTCCACTTATCCCTACTCGCCTCTTTACCTTCTCATTTTCATGGAAATAAAAAATATTGCTCACATTTTACGACTGCAGAGACGCGATTCATTTAAGATTTCCATCGCTTGGCATACAGTTCGTGTATACGTATACTCCTCGGTAGCCTCGTAAACCGAGCGAATGAAATTTCACCTCCACCAGCGACCGACTTTTTTTTTCCATTCCAAAGCCAGAGACCACGAAAAGCATGGCAACACGACGCACGTGACGTAAGCTCGCGAGTACGCGAATATAAATATTTATCTAACCGTGGATTGAAGCAGGCCCCCAAGGGAAGGGTACAGATCGTAAGGGGCCCCCTTAGTTCCGTCCTTCGAGACACGCGGCAGGCATATTTTCTCATCTCCTTCTTCGCCCTTTTCACGTCGTGTTTCATGAACGAGCCAAAGTTCCTTCCCTTTTTTCGCATCGTAGAAATTCAATTCGTGTCTGTGCGAGCGCTCAAATTTTACCGTGATAATTTGCGACCTGTACTCTTTCAAGACATTTCTCTTCGTTCAATAATTCACGTGGAATTACAATTTCAAGTTTTCCAATGGCATCGAGCAATGTAATACTGAGTTTTTGCAACAATGGCGAATACCGGTAATGCGACATTCATCACTGTCCATCGATTATCCAACGATCTGGCTTTACGTGCTCGACGAGAAACCGGAGAATCGTTGAAACTACCACGAACGACTATCGTACATACGTCCCCTCTTGGCTTCGTGATGTTCGTTATATCTTGTTCTTTTTTCTCCTGTAATTATCGCGTTTTCGTGACCATGGTCGTCTCGTTAATCCTTCAGCTACGAGGCGATCCAGGGGAGAAAGGACCTCCGTATGGGGTGGTTTTGCTGCGTGTCAGTCCCTCGGACGAGATATCGATAATCAGTCTCGCGCAAGTAGTTTAGGCGCTCCATGTGGTGTGCCTTTTAGTGAATAGCATATTATGGGGGTTGGCAGTGCTTCGTGGCACGTAACATTTTGTCTGATAATAAACCAGCCAGATAAAGTAAATACTTTATGCAACAAATCGAACGAACTTTTTTTGTCCTCCACTTCGACTTTAACCCTTTCAGGACTAGCGATGCATATATGTGGTCTGAGAACAAATTTAATTATAGCTTATGCTTACCTGTATATAATGTTTGAGTTGCAAAATTGATATATAATCCTTGAAATATAATTAGACAATTAGTAACTTGTAACTTTCGTAGATTAACAATCTAACTTTTGGTTACAAGAGAGGATTTGAATTGCCAAATAAATGATTATCAGTTAATATTCACAGATTTCTCCATCCACAAAGGGTTAACTAGGGCAATCATTTTTTCTGAGATCATTTTTTATGAGAAAATTTCAGATACTTTCCAAATCACTAAGGCTGCAATTTACTGAATGATAATTTAGGAAGTCTTCCAGAAGTAGCGTATATTTCAATTATGCACACTAATTGAAAGTTCTAGTACCCAATTCCATGCGAACCATGCACAATACTTTTCATAATACTTGTACCCAATAACAGAATCCATTTCGTATGAATGAAGCCGTTAATTAAATTCCCAATCTTGTTGTATTTATTAAAAAAAAGTCTTGTTCCTCAATATTCGCGCCTTGTCGTACAATTTTATCGGTGTAACTACGTAGCACGCTTGTAATCACGTTAGTTATAAATTATACCGCAGGATTAATATCTGCGCCTCCCTGCAATTGCTCTTTGGTGCACCTCCTTTTGGGTTTATCGCCACGACCTAGAAGGTTTAGTTCTACGAGGATACGCGTGCTCGTAAGTGGTGCAACGATTTTTTTTCTAATGCGCCTAGTTACAGAAGAAATAAAAAGAGCGGGTGTAGAGGTGTTGGAGGACTGTGACCCGTGGAAATTATGTGTCGTGTATAAATCCCTTAACGAGCTACGTGTATATAATGTCTGGTTCGAGGCGAGTAAAGGGAAGAAATTCGGACGGTGAATGATAGTCGCTTGCCATAAAGAGAAGAGCATTTAAAGACATTCAGCGAGATCTGGGTTAGGTCTAAGTTGAATGGGGAAGTTTGGACGACGTGCGATGGTCGCTTTTATAAGAAGGAGAGTGTTTAAAGTAGTCTTCCAGAAGCTGTCCAGAAGCTTTCATTCTGTTGAATGGGTAGTATTTGAAATCCCACTTATCACCTTTAAACACCGTTAATCGTATCTTAGAAATATTCTCAAAGTACTTCTACTGATCTGCGAAGAAGTCTGTTTAATATTGTACGTTCTGCAAAAAGAAGACGTTAGTGAAAGAAGTAGAAAATATAAAAATAACAATCTGAAAAGTAGTCGATAAGTCTAAGGATCTTCGATAAATCAGGGTTCTGGTTGAGTTGGGCGAACTAATCGACGTTCTAAGTTGGCTTATTTGCTAAGCACTCGACCGGCAGCAGCCTTTTTAAGGATTCTTCGTAGGTACCTCTCGAAATTCGTGAGCATCTTTGCGCGCGAATCTTCGCCGCAATCATCGTAACGAGAATCGGGCAAGAGTAACTGAAATAGCCGCGAGGAAGAGGATATTGGATAGAAGGAAGCCGGGATCGGGTTTCCCTTTTACATTAAAGCCGAAACTCTCGCTCGGAATTGAAATAGTAGGTTGAAAGTAGGTGCGTTACGTAGGAAGAGCCACGAAAGCTAGTGCAAGAGGTCCAGAGAGGAAAAGACGTAGTGCTGGAAAGAAGAGCGAGAGTGGTTGAAAAAGGTAGTGCAGAAGGAAGAGAGAGGGTAGTTCTCACACGGAGTAATTAAAACTCTGAAAGTCCCTAAGTCGCCTCAGACTGCGCGTAATTTGCAAACGCGCACCTTGGTCCTCGCGTACGTCGGGCTTAGAAAAGAGATGGAAAGAGACTGAAACGGAACGTTAAGAAGAGAAAAAGTACAGAGATTCGCCACCGACACTTCCACCTACTCTCTCTTACTTTCACCTACCATCCGCACCGTTCCTCTTTTCCATTCGTGCAAGCTTTTGCCCGTGGTTTCCCCGTTCATCTTTTTTTTCCCCCTCTTTCTTTTTCCTTTTCCCCGTTACCGTTGTTTATGCATCTTTCAGTCTGTGCACCACTCACTCTCTTTTCCCGTGTTTGTTCTCTCCTTTTCCCCGTAGGATCTTTGTCCGTAGTCTCGCCGTGAGCGGCCCAGAATCGTTTGATGTTTTTCACGCGTCAGGCCCTGAAAGCGAGCGATAGACCGTGCATGCATTTTGGTCGATTTATGCCAGTTTCGTGGAGGAAAAAAAAACTGCGGCCAAAGTGGCGAGGAGACGATGAAGCAAAGTTTTTCCAAAGGGGTTGAGAGGAACAGCCGGTAAGCGAACGATAGGACGGTGCTTTTAAAAAACCGGATACAATCAGAGTGTCGGGGGTTGAAAGGGTGGTTGCGACTCTTTGAAGCTCGATATCTAACACTCCCTGTGCATTTCTCCTCGTGTTTTCATCCTTCTGTTTCTTCTCTTGTTCCTTTTTTTTTTAACCCTCGAGTTTCACCTATCCGACTGATGAATCGAAGAACACGATACACTTGCGATTTGCGTCTCGCCAGTTGGATTTCGGTGAAAGATCACGGTACAGAGACGTTCGTCGATTTCCATCGTGACTCTTTGAGACTCACGATTGAAAGGAAGCGTGAGAGGATACTGAAACAGAACGGATACGTGTTCAATGTAAAACCGGAAACTGAGAAGAGTCGATGGAAAAGGATAAAGGTGAGATGAAAGATCGTTCAGAGTAGAAAGAGTGACTAAGAAATATGTAAAAAGGATGGACACAGGTCGAATCGAAGAGACGACGATTACATCGAGGCTATTTTCAGTTGCAACATCGATGAGCCTCGTCTAATTAAAGTTTGTTGCCCACGGGCCAGCGAATACGGTAGAGAGCATGGAAACGTGTACGCGACAAGTACGCGTGTGCGAATTGAGTCCGGACGGTCGGAAGTGAGGGGGAAAAAAGCGAGATGAAAGGATGGAAAGGTAAAGCGTACGAACAAAAATATATGCGCGCGGAAAAGCCCCGACTGGCGTGCACTGAAATGATCGTCGAGCCTCAAAGGTGTGCCTTGTCGAGTGCTTTGGAACATATTTTTTGCGAGTATATGCGCGCGCGTCAACGATTTATACGCGTTGCGCCCGTGTTTTTCACAGTTAGGCAGCGGCGAGTAGATTTCGAAAATTAACTATCGAATACGCTGATCGTAAAAAGTGGATTACAAGGGCCGGCTGTGGGTAAAGTGCCACGTCCGGGGATTCGTTGAGCCTTTTTTTCTCTCCTTTTTTTCCCGGGGAACAATAGAGTGCGAATTTGCATATTGCTGCCGATCCAAATTGATATCGGATCAATTGGATAGTCCCGGAGTTACGACGGATTAAGAGGTCTATTTTCATGACTTTTGTACTCTTCGTTTTCAAATGATCTGTCGAGCTCGACATTTCGTTTAACGTTGTGCGTTGCACATAAAAAAAATCATACATTCTCGTTCGGCTGTGAAATTAAAATCGTTTAAACGGTAGGAAAAAAAGGTTCTCTTCTTCCTCTCCATTTGTTACTCTATGATTAAAGAGCAGTGACACAGTGATATCGATTTGCATAGCACCCTCACACTGTCGTTTTTCTATTGAGAATAATTCCTGTCCTCTTTGTTCTAATCGTCGAGAATGGGCGATCTATCAGCGATACTTCAACAGCTTTTTCCTCTTTGCTTTTCAATAGCAAGGTAAAACTACCCTTGCAGAATATCTCGCTCGGTGGATCTTTCATTCCACCGGTGTGCCCTGGTTAGCACCGTTTTCACTCCGACCTCATCGAATTTTCACCTATGTTGCTTCACGACGTTTACACCTGGCAAGTGAGACAGAGAGAAACGTAGCTCGCACGTGAGACGGTTTTCCACGCCACGAATAAATCCTGTAGAAGCTCACGTTTTGACGGTAGTTACTACGAAATCGAGGAGAATGGATCTACGTTCGAGGGGAATATGCGCAGAAATCGAGTGGCTCGACTCTCTCGTAGGGGGATGGAAGGATGAAATAGAGAAAGGAAGAAAGACATATATAGAGAGTGGGATGAAAAACTCGTGTAAAAAGGAGGATTTCCAATATCACGTCGCTCAGGCATCTTTTGGATCGGCGTTAATGGTCTCTTCCGTTCTCGACACCCCTTGCGCCTCGTCGAGCCCCCATTGGATCTCGGAATATATTTTTTTTTTCTATATTCCTCCTTTATCCTTCGAGCGTACAGTTCGTTTCCCTTCAATCCGGCTCGAAAAGCTCGCGGGAAGGAATTATAATAGCGACGATGTCGATGTAATAACGGTATCAGTATCGCCGGGCAGAAAGAATACGGAACTTCTAATGAATGTCGGGTGAAGCGATAAGTCTCTTGCAGTTCGCATTTTTACGAGCACCGTTTTCCGACGGGGTGAGACGATATTTTATGCCGGCGGCTAGACGACTAGCGAGTGTTGGATTTAATATTCTTTTTTACTCCGTGGAAACCTTTAGAAGGTACGAGGAATTTCGATGAGAACAAGGACGGATGATTTGGATGTAACAATGGTACTTTGATTTCGTGGTAGGTCTTTAAATCGTGAAAATACTTGGTTACATGGTGTTGTTATTATGTATTGGACATTACGCGGATTATCGTATTTCCTCGTCGGTGAAACGCATTTTGTGGATTTATATTCACCGTAAATTCAAGCTACGCGTTAAGTCCGACAAATGGCAAGGGAATATTTCGAGAATCTCTATAATTAAATATCGAAGAGCCGAGAACGTGTTACCACACGGAGCTTTTTAATCGCTTTTAAGCATCTCCTAGTGAATGGAATTTCACGATGGGATGAATGTTATCTTTTTCTGTTTTACCTTTGTCCCTCGCAACAGACGCAAATACAATCCTTGAGCGTGCAGGTGATGGTGTGTACAAGTTTCAGTGCTGGCTTCAAATTTACGAGTGACACGGGACTTCGGATTTCGATAAAAACTTAATCATGCACGGCCAACGAGTATCGATCGTATGAGGGCTAATAAATCGAGAACCGTAACGACCATTTCATGCAGCCTGAAATCATATTTCAATGGCTGCAAGACTTTATGAAATTTTTTTTTTCCAACTTATCTGCACATTTCTACCCTCCACCCTTGTGTCTTTTCCTTTTTCGATGGTGCGAATTCGTAATTATTTTACGGTCGGTTTTAGTGCACCGAGAAACACAACGGATGTCGTTTATCTTCGTGCAAGACACTTTTAATGAAGAATTATATGTAGCACCTGCTATATTTTAAGCAAAATTTATTAACATAACCGTTAATACATGTAAAATAATAAAACGCGTTGTCGTTGTCACGTAAACGATAGTTGGCTCGCAATAACTCGCAATTACTGCGAATTTCTGCGAGAGGATGTAAAATATTTTTCCACGTTTCACGCGGCTCACCGAGATTGGTGTCATTTTAATCGTGGACATTCGTAAATTGTATCATTTTGTTAAGGATCTTTTTTATGCGAATGATATTTTCTTTGGAACGATCAATCGCGATTTTCGCAATATCTTGTGGCTACTTTTGCGAAACGATTACCCAACAATATTTCACCAGACTCTGTATGAAAATATTTTTCCCCGTTTCCCAAGCATTCCCGTAGGATACGATTGAGTTAATAACGCGACTTTTTGCTCGAGCTTTTAAAAACTCGCCGCGATTTGCTTCCTGGTGAAAATTACTCGTCGGTGCTGTAGGGTAGGAAAAAACTTCTTTTATACCCCTGAAGTTAGAAAATAACGTTACGACGGAGAGGAAAGTTTGTTTTGACGTGCACGCAAAATGTTCACATCGCTTTTCATGTTAACGAGCGAATTTCACAGACGACGCTTGATATCAATTTAAGTATTACATTTCTTATTACTCGACCACAGCTTTCTGTACCATTAACAGGGAGCATAAAACTGCAGAAATATTGTTCACATAAAATAACAAATATATACAATTTTCAGACGTCCATTGAGTGAAACAGATCTTTCATTCTTACACAATTTTGCCAACTTTAAATAAATCCTGTTCCTAATCCTTTTTTCGACATTAACTCTGCAACTACCACGCAAGTCAAAATGACTCGTCCCTAATTTTTTCCCAAAAGTTCTCCAAGTTTGTAGGACAATCATAAATCAGATTTTATAAGTTGACCCTATAAAATACGAAATTACCAAATCGATCATCCTTTCCACTTCTTGATTTCTCTCTTTTCAGAGTATGTGTTTAATTTATTTAAATATAATAGATTAACGCCGGTAGTTCCAGTGTTAAGTCGGATGAAAAAGGAATCTGACGAAGGTGCGTAAGGATAACGGCATTAAATAATTGCACGCATCGTAAGGGTTCGCGAATTCTCAGGTACGTTGCTGGCGTCGATCGATGTTGGGACTTCCGTTTTACAATTAAGGCCGGCCACTTGCTTGCCCTATACTTTATCGAAGTGCAAGTACACCGGTATCCGGTCCGTGGGGATATATCGTAGGATGGATAGCAATAATTTCGACACAGGGTATCATTTCGCGATCGCGAAGAGAGTTAAAGTGCTTTCCGTTCCTCCCTGCAACGGTGATGGAGGGTTTAAAGGTAATAATTTGCGTGGAGCTTACGTAAAGTTTGCGTATCGTTTTAATGCAGTTTATGAACATCCCTGACACTTTAATAGACTCATGGTGCTATTCAAGCGCGAGTAAAGTAGCTAGTATCGTAAATCGATCTCTTTCGTAAGACACCGCATAAACGATACAACAGGAAACACGAATGAAATCAACCCTTCACCGATACAACAACCACTTCGTTGAATTTCATATTCCAGAGTATCTTAATATTAATTAAATTCAACACGGAATTATTTAATTTACTTAAAATATTCATTTTCATCCGTGGACATTACTGTGTTTAAAAAACAATGAGTATTTACAGATGGAGGATTTTAGCGGATTAATTTCAATTAATAACAAATTCCATCTAATGAGACTGAGAAATAATAAGCATCAGTCTCGGTTCTGTTAATATCCTGTTTCTTTTATTCGACCTTTTCGTCTAAAGGGGTTTGCGACTTTACGCTTCGATATTTCCCGTAGAAAATTTCCTCCGGCTTTCGAGCGTCTCTCGAGGTTAATGTCTGTCTCCGTCCACTCTGAATAGCTTCTGTATTACTGAAAATATAGCCGCTCACGGAAAATCCTTGTAACAGTTTCCATCGAGATATACGATTCACGTTCCCGGCGATAAATATTGCCGGCTGACAACAATGTGCGCCGGCAGGACGTCTATTACTCGCATGCGAAAGAAAGGATTTATCGTTGGTATCGTTCCGACTGAGAAATCCGCCATCTTCACAGCAAGAAGATACGTTACTGTCGATGAGAACAAAGTACACCACTCAACGTTGGTATTTATCCGTTTTCCAGTTGTTTACCTTGATTCTGAAGATGCAGAGGAGACGCGGAAGAATGAGAGGTTTAGGGAATGCTCGTATGAAAGATCATGACGGGGTAGGAAGAAAATGCCGTTGCATTATGCTTGCATTTCGTTTTCCTGACTCGTGCGATGCTTCTTGCTTTCCTACGTTCTCAAGTACAGTCTGTATCGTGATAATATTATCTAGTGAAATAGAAATCGTGGAAACTCGAAACAGTCCAAGAGACTTTTAGTATTGATTATACCCAACGTGAGATTAACACTCGTTATAATTAATATCGAAAATATAAGAGATTATAATACTCCTCATCACCCTCTCTCACAGGTGGTAACTGGAATTCGATAAAGTAGAAATTCGATTTCACTGGTCGTCCCGATCCGCAATTTCTGCCGTTACGAATTGCTCTGCTATCGGCCATGGAATCACGTCGTTTCCGGCGGAAAGTCGTCGTACTAACGTACCATTTTTCCCCGGTGAATGTAGACGAATTAAAAAGAGCAGCGTGATCTCCACTCGATCATATTTCGAGCGATTCTATCGAGCCAACTCTCATCGGGCTCTGCGACTCCCAAATCACGAATTCGTTCTGAAACTCCATTGCGAGTATTCGATGTCAATAACCGATGTTCCGTCAATCAAAATCCTTCATTGGAAATACTTTTCCCGTTTCCTTTCCTCTATCTTTAAATATTTTCCATTCGTTGCCTAAGATCAATCTTTTCAACTCTTTACACTCAAGACGCGCCACCACTGCGTTCTGAGTGTTTCTCGAGTTCTCGAGCTCTACATCTTTGTTTCCCAAACGATAAGGTATTCTTATTTCAATTCTTTTCGTGCACCCGACTCTGTCTGTCTTTGCATAAAATATTTTGAAAGTACCTGTAAGACATTTGCCTACTTTAACCGTAATTGTACTTGCTAGTTCACCCGAGCGAAAAGTCATCGAGTGCAAAGGATTAGGATCAATCAATATAACCCTGTCTCACCTAAGAAGTCCCTTCTTGCAAGAAACGCGTGATAACTGTTCCCAATGCAAACGTAACACTCCAGAAACGTTAAAATATTCCTGCAGGGACAGGAGAATGCACGTAATTGGTATGTGGAACGTAGGAGTGTGTTACGTGAGTATTCGAAAAGGGCACGTAAGCGACGTGATCGATGACGTGGATCGATCGAGAAGGATGGAAATGGTTGGAGGTAGTACCCTCGGACAGTACGAATTATGCACCACGGATGCAAAGTGCATGCGGAACGAGGCTCGCGCCTCGATGCCCCCGAATGCACGGAATTGCACGCTCCTCCATTCTGCGCGCTCGTCCTTGCAACCGGCTCGGTACTTGCATGCACGTTGCTCAAAGATACACCCGACACACAGAGTGCCGGTACGAACATACCGAGTTAACGTCCCATGAGAACTTTCCTCTCTTTTTTCCACCTTTCCACGCTCCACCCTCTTTCTGTTTTTCCTTAGTTCGTCATCTTTATTCGCCCGACTACATTCTACGCGCTTTTCTACTTTCCCCGCTACGGCTGCATTATTTCGAGTCGCTCGCTCGTCACCGGAAGTAGACTACCCGAAAGAACGCTTTGAGCCTTTTGCATAAGAGAATGCTCGGTACTTAGGCAAATCGAGAAAGCGGCAATGCGAGATCAAACATACCGCGGCAACTGAGTACGTTTCGCTTTTTTCTCTCTTTTGTTTTTTTTTTAGAGTTTTAGACTCCGTTTAATGACACGTAGACGATGCCGTGTGCTGTGTCTATGGGTGGATGGAGATTGAACGGTAATGTATGATGGGATTTTAGTATTGTGAAGAAATTGCAAGTTGAAGGGTTTAGTTTCTTTGTGCAGGAGGGTAACACATTGTGTACGGCACTCTGCTGTTTTAATGTGCTCGCAGATTTTTAAGCGCTTCAGAGATTTGGTATATTTTATATAAATCCGATTATTTTGTACTCTTTTGGTAATTCGATGAGCATTTATTTCGCTAAGTATTTGTCATAAAAATATTCAAAGCTACGTTGCCTTGGTAAAGTAGTAAGAAGTCTCGAGTTATCTGTTAGCCAAATACGAGGTATCTCGTTATCCGTAGGCAATGTGTTAACACTAGGACTACCGGTGTAAATTCTATTGTATTTTAATATACTAAATACATTTTTAGGAGAAACAGAAATCGAGAGGTGGAAAAGGTGATCGATTCGGCAATCGCTATTTTATAGACTTAAGGTGTAATCGATAAATCGAGATCCACTTATTTTGACTTGCTTGGTAGTTTTAGTGTCAAATGAATTTCGTACTATTTTTAACAGTTTACAATGGAGTTGAAGGTGGAAATCCCGTGCTGCTAAATTTATTTGAAATTTATGCGCGTCCAGAGAGTAGTGGGAATTAAGAATGGGACGAGAATAATGGAAATATGATCAGATCGTAATTAGGAAAATTATATTACTGCAAAGCAGGATATTCTATGATTCACATTTCCGCGGTACAGTTGATAGAAGCAAATTTTGAATTGGTAGATTTTCTTTTCTTTTTGGAAGTTCAACTTCTCCAGAGTGCTACGTGAGTAAAGAATGGGTCAGAAACGAACGAAAAGTAATTAGATTGTCATCAGGAAGAAGCTATAACAGCAGTGCAGGAGGTTCTATGATTCAAAACCATGCAGTGCAGTCGACGAAGGGAATTTTGAATCTTTTCAAAATTTAGATTACTCAGAGAACAATATGAATATAGAAGAGACTGGAGATAATTCAGGTCTCCAAGATTGAACCTCTTTATTTGCACACAGAACATTTGTCGTAATTCGTATAGTCTTTGTGCCGCCGACTACGACTATGAAATACGTTTTCCTATACTACACATTATTTTTGAGAAAATCAATTTTGAAAGAAATCTAAATTTTCAGATTTCACACCTGAACATTTTTTCATCTATCTGTAAAATTATATATCCAGGAAAAAAACAGATAATAAAATACGATAAGGTAGTAATTTTTCTTGGGAAAGCCATAATTGGAATTTGCAACTTTGTTTTTAACTAAAAAATTAAAACAACTCCACGAGACACATGATACCGTCAATGATTCTCAACGCATTCGTTTCAACCGCACTAGTAGGTTAACCTGTTAACCGTGCGTGACGTATAATTCCGTCATATCTGAATGAAAACTCCAGTAAGCTTGTCGATTTTTTCTTCCTTAAAATTTTTAAACGTAATATGTTGAACGCATTACATTTTATGTCGTTCGTATCCGTTTAATCCTGACGTAGTACTTTAGATGTAATGATATTACTTCTCACTGTAAAAAAAAATATTCCAATTTGAAACAAGTTGAACAAAAATTAATTCCCCGGTTAACAGGTTAACAAATACATTTATTCTTTATGAGTAATTTTACAATACTATGTACTATGTATATGTAAACATAGTATTATGATAGTTACATTTGCTCATATAAATAAACAATACCGTTTAATTGCATATATAATTTCAAGATTAACTGTGTATGCGTACGGCGGGAGGAATTATTTCTACTTGACTGACCGCGAGTACGACGGCAGCTCAGTGTTGTCAAAATATATTCCATTTATACGAGTCTAGGCGACCGCGACCTACAGGTGTCGGTCTCGCGGGCCCATTGACAATGAGACGTCTCGATGCCGAGTTTACTATCAGTTTCGTCTGGGCCGCCGACGTGTAATCACTGCTCCGTGATCGAGTTCAAGAATTCACATCTATTAGTGCGCGTATAATAATTTCGAAGACGAGATTCTCAATCACGTAATAACTCTCTTTTTGTGAGCTGCTTCATCATACACTCAGCATCCCTTCAGTGACATCAACCCTTGTTTGGCAGTCGTATTTCATCTCTCATGCTCCAAAGCGAAGAGTCATTCTCAACGTATAATTGAAGTATTCAACACGCTTCTGAGGTACATATAAATCTTACTAAGATTTTACTAGTTTTAATTTAAGTGCGATTATATATTTTTTAAAATTAAATACGACAGCAGGTGATTAGATATAAAACTATTAGAAGAGAAGTAAAGTCCTTCTTTTGGCACAAAAGGTTTCATATACATATAATTCTAATAGGGCTCTTTGTGCTGAATTCAGATATGCGATCCTTTTGTTTCGACAATGTAAGGTTTTTTGTAAGAAATATTTTCATAGAAGTTTAAGCAGTATCTATCGTTACTTTGAATATTGTCGATATTTGTAGTAATATGACAAATCTGTACAAAGATCGCATGTTATAGAGGAGACATGTAGAGATACAAACATTTTGTACGTAGATGAAGGAATAGATCATATCAAGATCGCCTCTATGTTTTTAGTGGAATGCCATTTTTTCTATCGCGACGCGATACCCAATGTTGAGACGATTGCAATAAGTTATCTGGGAAAGTCATGCAAGTTCTGATGTGTTTGTAAATTAAACTTTCTTATATTACTATAAATTCACGTTGATGTTACCAACTGCCGGGATGTTCGAATTTCTAACTAGACGCGATGTACTGCTACAACGTAAACAGTGTTACGTGACCTTTCGTTTACGTAAAAGTATAGAAGCCGAGAGTATTTTCCAGGAAACAGGTAGCCACGTGCCGTGGCATGCCGGCCCGATCGGCTCGCTCTCTAGGGAGAACCTATTGCTTCGATGTGTCATTGCGTAGTAACGACTTCCTTTCCTATAAAAGTGATGGTATATGGTATATACTATGTGCTAAAATAATAATTTCAGAAATAATAAAACAGATATGTGATGGAAGAATACGGAGATAGTAGTTTCACATTGACACAAATGAGCAGTATTTCGAATTTCACGTGTAATGTAAGAAAATTCATTTTAGTACAGCATTTGACATCGCATGACCTTTCACTTAGCTTTTTGCTTGATAGCTTGTTGAAATCATCTTAGCATCGACTATCACATTGTAATAAACTATTGCATTTCATTTAAAGAAATAGAGATGACTTTAAAATCTTCTCTATGCCACCCGAACAATAATGGTTGTTTTACGAGAGGCCTCTCTCTATACCGTGCAACTTTTGTGTGCAATATTTTTTCATAATATTGCAAATAACGGAAATTTTCAAAGTAGAGGTAGATATTCCCTTATCCTGTATTTAACAGGTCGTACAATCTTTAGCCTGAGAATAAAACTGAATAATACTTTGTTTATTCGTATGATTAAACTTTACAATTGTAATATTTTGTTTAATATGACGTAGCTGTCATAAAATAACTCATCGATAATAAATGTACTAGTAAACAAGCTACAGATTACAATACTAGCGCAGGTGAAATATTGCGCTGAGAATCACTGGCAGTATATGGCTTACGGCTTGCACTGCTATTTTAATTCTTCAACCGAAAACGAGACTTATTTAGTTAATTTTAATTATGTTTTCATCAAGAAAAACATCTGCCCTATCGCTGTCTATTCGAATTTTTTCTAAACATATACTCTTAAACATACATATGAAAATATCCACAAAAATTGAGAAGATATGGAAGCTGTTTTAGCTTTAAGTTATACTATTCTGTAATTATGTTTAAATGTTTAAAATATTAAACTAATATGCACCGTTATATCTGGGGAGAGATTATCGAATTTTCTTCTGCAAAAATTGTTTGAATAACTTCAACCATACAAGAAATGCTCAAAGTTAAAAACTTTCATTTTCCTTTCAAATTGGTTTTTCCACAAAATGTTGACTGGTGGAAATAAACGTATTTTATACTTGTATTCAATACCACAAAACCAACAAGAATCGGGTATAAATATTCTTTTTGCACAATATCGTGCTAACCAATGTCAATAGGTTGCAATTAGGCAAAAAATCACAGCAGAACATATACTACGACGACAACACCAGAACCACCCAAAGATAGAAGTGCCAACGTTATTCTCAAACTTCGATTTTAGAAATTGATTCTCCCACAGAATTGCAATCGACCATCCCCCAACCTCTCTTTGCCCATGAATCTCCCATGCTTTAGAACGCCAAAGGCAGCCGTTACTATTCGCGAGCGTTATAATGTCAGAACCGTGCTCTCTGAATATCGCATTAACCTTGCATCGCGTCTCCAGAGGTGATAACGTGCCGTTGATGTAGCGAGGGTGTATTCGCATGCATTTAAAGTCCCGTATGCACTGGATACTTAAAACGCAATAAATTATTACCAAAGATTCTCCACCTAGCATACTCATGTTCAATCTTTCCGCTGAAATACGAAGCATACTCTCAATGAGAATTGCAACAGGAGAATTTTTCCTAGTTTCTTTAGCCAGATTAATCGACGATCATCCGCTATCTAGCGTTTCCTGCGTGTCTGAGTTTACGTTGGCCGTTGAAGCTTGCTTGATTACGCGCGTGGCTGATAATAGATCACCTGCTGCCTCGTTCACGTTAGTGTCGTGCAATATCTACGATGCTTCTACGTTGACGGAAACTCGTCATGGCTTTCACCATATTCCCAGATTCAATTCCACCGGCGAGAACGATGGCGCTCGGATTTCCCATCGACTTTCCATATATTTTCAAGATCTGCATCTACAGTTCGATCATCTACGTCGAGTCTTCTCAAGGATATACATTGATTCGACGATATACAACTTTCTTCTCTCATCTCATCGATATCTTTGCAATTAAAGAAGTGATTCGAAGTTTTACGATTTACTCGCGAATCAAGCTACAGACGGTTTCTCGACTTCTGTTTATGACGATGGGGTGAAAGGAAAGTTTCGAGAATTATATATATATATATATATCTTTATTTTACTTGTGTTGGCTTTCAGCCCTTATCCAATTTACAATAAATAACACAAAACAGACAAACAAAACAAATAAAATATAACAATAACAACTTATTACATATTACAACATACAGGCCTTATTTTATCGCCTTGTCGATTTCAGGGATGCCCTCCTCTTCTTTAACACTAGAACGACCAAGCAAGTCAAAATGACTTATTCACAATTTTTTCCAATAATTTCCTAAGTTTATAGGAGGGTCCTAGACTAGAAATTCTAAGCTGATCTTATAAAACAC
Organism: Cerceris rybyensis; assembly: GCA_910591515.1. NCBI lineage: Eukaryota > Metazoa > Arthropoda > Insecta > Hymenoptera > Crabronidae > Cerceris > Cerceris rybyensis. The sequence goes on from OU342790.1 coordinate 19,047,893, forward strand.
AGATTTCCGAACCGATCACATTTTCCACCTCTTGATTTCCCTTTTTTCAAAGTACTTATTTAATATATTTAAATGTCATAGATTTAACGTCCGTCGTTTTAGTGTTAAACACTTTCTCCACCCCCTTTAGGTATTTACATAGTTCTATGTTCACCTCTTCTCTCAGACTCTCCTCCAGCCACACTATTTTCTCCCCCACAGTATTAATCTCCGGTAGTTCGATCACACTCGTCAACCCCCTCACTTTTGCTCTCACCTTCTCAGAAAATATTACATGTTCTAAGTTTCGAGAATTATTATTTTTGAAAAGGACAGCTCGCACAACCTTTGTGAATCGCTTGGGGGCTTATTGCGAGGAACTCTCGTGTTGATAGATCGCCCGGGGGTTATTAACGTATCATTACCGGATCATGGTGTTCTAATGGAGGACTTGAGGGTCGCAGAGAGATGGTGGAGGATTGGTAGTTACATTGGCGACTAGCTAGTTGGCTTGTCACGGTTACCGGGGCCATAGAAGGGACCAGACAATGTGTATTGTAATTATACGGAAACAACCTCTCATCCTTCATCCTTCACCTCTTCCTCCCTCTGTGGGCTCTCTGTTGGTATCTCGCAGATTTGTTCTCTCCTCGTTGCTCTGAAATCCTTTCGACTATACGCCAACGATGCATCGGCTTTTCGTTTACAATAGCCGTTGAACGCAAACTGTGCAAAATCACCGGACAGCTGGTGATCTCAGTTGCAAGGTATACACGGTGGTACGTAGATGGATGTTAACTTGAACTTGTCGAGAGCGTATGAAAGAGCGGAATGTTATCGTTCGTGTAAAATGTAATGTGGAGAATTAAACGATACAATTCACATGAACTACGTATTAACCCTTAATAACCTAGAGTTTCAATTTTGATACCAATCTTTTAAACCGAATGTTCATATTCAATGCCTGAAGTATCAAAATTGATACCTGTTTTTTTTTCTACATAAATATGTAAAATAAATATTGTGATTTTTTTAGCTATTTTTCCCTTAATCTAGACCCTCAAGCAAACACAATATTATTAAAAAAAAAATCACTTTCGTAAATCAGGCTATTAAGGGTTAAATAATAATACTTTTAACACATTTGCATCATATGCGTATATATGCGCGCACTTTTTCGGATGACTATCATAAAAACTCATTTATCCATTCTCACCGTGAGTAAATAGTGGTATATACGAACAGTCTAAATTATTTATACAACATTCGTTGATTAAAGTGCAATATCACGATTTGAAATTCTGTTATTACTTAGATTTAAGAAAAAGAAATTTGATGGTAAAAATATATTTTTCGTTTTGTCGTATGATGCAAATGGGTTAATTAGATGCATCGGTAGTTATTTATAAAAGTGCTCTCAGTGAACTATTATTTTTTAACCGGTTAATTGTGGCGACTTCTTTTGAAAGTGCTCACCTACGTGGGCCACGAAAATCGAGAGATTAGCATAAATCTATTTCAAATTATTTATACTTTTTAGTTATTCGTTTTATTTCCGCATGGCCTCAAAATATTCCAAACATCTTGAAATTTACGAATATATTTTAGGTTTCGTCAAAATCACAATTTAAATAACACGTGGTCGCTAACTTTTACGCATAACAAGTATATTCGTCAATATAAAGTTCTGCCGTTTCTCCATGACGAGTATACTCGCCAATGACAGCTAACTGTTTAAAAAGTAGATAGTAATTTTATACTTCATCCTTTTCAAAGCACTATGACAAGAATCAAGATGGATCATCTTAATCATCGAAGCGACGTAGTTTCAATATTTTTCACAAACTTACAATCAACAAACATCCAATTTAATTTAATGATTGTACATGCAAAATACTGTAACCCTGTTCCTTTTCTTCCATTGATGGTTAAAGAAACATTCTGATTGTCAGTTTGTCCTCGTGAGACGAAGTTCTTGGTACAGAAAACTTGTTTGTCGACGAATTACACTCTGCTGGTCCTTCCCCTTTAACTGTACTTCCGTTTTGTAACCTTCTTCAGTTCGCTCCACCCACGACGATTCATCTATCCCCTTTCTCGTTTGTGAACCTAACTAGTTCATTATCCGAGGCAAGCGTAATTGCACGTCGTAGGCGAGAGGCTGTCCATTAAGTGGACATTTTCTCGCACGTACGTGTTTATCTCGTTGACGGAGAAAAATGTCTCTTCGGTATCTTTCTGGAACGGCCACCTTCACGGTATTTTTTTCTCCCAAAGTTGTTAACGGGACACAGTGGAATCGTTGTGCCGTATGAATTGAGATGTGAGGCAATAACAATGATAAAAAGAATTACTTTATCAAAATACTGAATTTTATTGCTCTTTTATTATACGGAGATATAGAAAATTTATTTAACTGGTTTAGAAAAAAGAAATAGAAGAATGGACAATGTCCCGCGGATAGTTTTCCGCAGTGCGTCCCATAGGATGCGTCTGTAAAATTAGTTAGGAAGCTAATTGCAGCGTCACCTCGTTTTAATTCTATTATATGGGCTGCTTCGTGTAGATGCAAATTTACCCCTCTCGTTTCGTCCTCTTAAACTCACTCTCTCCCTCTCTCTCTTTTCCTTCCTTGCTCTTTTCATCTCTTTTTATCTCTCGCTATCTGTTTCTCTTTTAACCTGTTCCAACATCATCCACCAACATAGCCTCTTGCTTGCTTCGTTTCTCACCTCGCACACTGCCTGAGAACTTTCCGAATTATCTTGTAACGCGAGACGACACCAACGTTTGCAATTACGGCCGGCACGTCTGCAAGACGCGCTACATGCGCTGATCCTGTAGTAACAAATATGCCTCGTGCATCTTCGAGACTTTCTGTGCAAACTCTTCACTGAGATCAGGTATTCTCAGTTGCTTTCGTTTTTCTGTTCTTGGCGTCTAATGCTTCGTCTTTCTTCAGAAAAACCTGCACTTTTTCCTCTATAGTCGTAATATTTAAGCCTACATTTTAAACTGACACTTTAACCCGGTATGAGAAAAAATTTCGTCATATCAAAAAGCCGACTCCAATGAGCATGACGTTTTGTTTTGTCTTCAAATTTTTTAAGCATAATGTGTTGAACGGATTACATTTTATGTATTCCTTATCTATTGAGTCCTATCATGGTACTTTCAGTGTGATAATATTATTTCTTAATGCAAAGCAAAAAGTCCCCAATGCGAAACGAGTTGAACGAAAGTTAATTCCCCGTTTATCAGGTTAGATTATATGCACCCGACAATTCGATTTGAAAAATTTTAAATTTAATGTCATTAAGTAAGATACGAATTACCGAAGTCAATATACCATCTGTCCTGCAGTTTTTAAAAGAAGAGTTTCAAGCTTCTGAAAGTTTTGGTATCTGATGGAGACTCATAAACAAGTAAAACCTTCGAATACTCAGACTCATCGATTATCGGCTGTAGTCTGTAACTCGATTAAACTATCGCTGAATTAAGTATAAGCGCAATAATGCGGTTCATTTAATTAGCGTGGGGAAACGAAGCCGCAGTGTTGCGAAGCTATTAATTATAAACGTCCGAGTTTGGAAGTCGAAACGGTGAACTCAGCCCGGAAACGTCGCGGCCCAGTTTTCGGCAGCGGATCAATTTATTATTGAGGCGTGGGTGTCTAAACTTGGAATTTCACCTAAAGACTCATGCCACATAGAAAAATGACTTGAAAAACCGATCGATTCGTTTTGAGCGCATCGATATGCGGGGATAAAGTTCCACGAGTGGTTCTGTTGACACGAAGTTGACGACTCGTCGTGGAACGAGTTTGATTAATTGTTTGCCAATGCGAATACAGATTCCGTCGATTCCCTTCCGTGTTTGACTTGGTCGACTGAAGCAAGCAGGAATAGTAAGTTAATTATCGGCTTTTCCGTAGTTTCGTTACAGTGCGTCGTCGTTTTCAAAGCCCTCGGCGCAAATAACTTTAACGTCCGCTGAATTCGCTGTATTCGTTGGTTAGATGAGAGGGAAACTAAATCAGACAGATCTTTACCGGTGTTCCGCCACCTTCGTTCGTTCCCTAGGTCCTATCCGTCCTCGAGTTAGTTTCTCTAAACTATTAGTCGTTAATTCATCATCAATTTCTTGCACCAAGCCGTACAGGGAGACCAAACGTGCACGCGAGAATTGCATTAGATGCCGTTGGCCCGTGCAAATATTATACTCGTTGGAGTTTTTAGCATTTAATTGCATTTCGCTCCTTTAACAGTCGATAATTCTATTTCGAAGACGCCGAGGGATTTTAAGTATCACGCGAGCAGCCCATTAGTCGATAATATTCCCAGCGAATTTCGTTATCCCGAACGTGCATTATCGCACGGCTCGTCCGGTCGCAACGAACGGCGTGAGCCCCGTTTACGTTTGCTCTTCTCCCTTGGAAGCCTCGTCTCTTTACTTCTCTCCTCTCCTCTTCTCTTTTCTCGAACCCTTCTTGCTGTCTTGCTCTTTCACTCTTGTTTAATGACGTGGAATTCTCCCTTCGCGAAGAGCCGAAGGGAAAACGAGGAAAACGGCTCGTGTACTCTGCACTCGCTCCTGGAAATCTAATGACCGCGCTATCTATGTACATATTTCTTACATAATTACCCGCGTAAAGTACACTCCTCGAAACGCTGCTGTACCAACAGCTTGCGTTTATACCGTCAGCCTGAGATATTTATGCGCATTAATCTAGCCGTCTCATCGGATTTCATTAATGCAACTAACCCCCGGGCCGGTGATAGCACACACCTTTTCTAAGATCTTCGCGGCTGGAGCGAAATTAGAAGCTTTTAAAGGGAATTTCGATATTACGTGAGACATCGTTAATGATTCAGTAATCCCGTTTTGAAGTTAGACTCTTTTGTACTATCTCATTTTGTGCGTGTGTCTTCTTTAAGTTATCGTCTCAAGTGGCCGAGAAAATCACGATTCGTTTCACTGAGAAATACGTCCAGCCGTTTTCCATCACCGATGCTTTTATTGGGATGAAAGTATTCGCTAGAGAAGGAAGTACTATCGTTGGCTTCGAGAAAGATGGATATATCGCTTCGTCGAAGTTGGAGCGTATACCGTTTCTGCTCGAACGTAATTACCAGGACTGGCGAGAAAAATCACCGGATCGGCCCGTTTCGCTAAGTTCGAGAAAGTAATTTGAATTCGTCCGCCACCGCAGAAATTCGATTTGACACTCAACGTGAAACGTACATAACGAGTCTGCGAACTATCCGGAAACGTTCTCCCGCCGCCCCATTCGCTACGGAGGAAACCAAACTTCGGTTAATGGCGTAATTCGCCGAATAATTAGCATTCGCTCTCCAAAGCACCGCGGAAATCAGAACCCGCGTCTCCGTTCCATGTTCCATGAACGAAGTACCAAAACTCTCCGAGTGCTCGCATTTTTTTGCGTACCTTTCCTTCATCGCATACCATTCCACTAATTTTTGAATTCCGATAGTGCAGGAATATTTCGCAATCGCTTTACGCCATCCTGTAAAACATACACGTTATCACGAGCACCTGTTTGAACACCATGAAGGAAGTACAGTCTCTCTCACCTCCCTGGTGAACGTGCAAAATGCATCCTCCGCACCAGTCTTTGACGAGAACGAGGAGCTTTGCCGATTTAACGTGACGCGCGCACGAACCTGCATACACTCGGTAGGAATTTAATTTATTTCCTCCTTTGTGAGAGATTCAAGAAAGAGGATTCGCGCTTTTAGAGGGAAAAGCTTTCCAATCCCGTGGCAAAAGAGCTCGAGCAAACAAGGGATTTGCCCCGGATGGACGTCGATGGAGACGCGAAGGAAATCGAGACGGGACTATGGCGCTGACCGGTCAAGCTTATTTTTGACCATCTACCCTCCCGCTATCCCCTACCCATCACTGGTATCTCAATCTCTTTGACGAAATCGGTCCAGCCTGTTCGCCGTATCCCGTTTGATACGCGCGGACTTTGGTGAAATCAGTCGCGCGGGGATTTCCCCGTGCCCGCAGGACACGAGCTCTCTCTGTACGGGGTTCGTAACAACGATGGCTTTCCAGGAGGGATGCCTTTACCGCCATCGACTAAATAATGGCACCCACATCTGCCCTGTGACCTCTGATGCGCATCGAGATCGCGTGGAACCTCGACCAGATGCAACTATTTTTTTTTAACGTTAGAGGAACGTACATCGTTTCAAGTGTTTTCGGACTATTTCATCGACCTTATTTTATACCTCTAGCGGCTGTATGTATTTTTTTCTTTCCCTCTTACCTCTATGTATGGGGTTGTCGTAGAGATCGACGCAATAATAGATTATATCTCCTATTTTTTTATGACAGGATTTTCATAAATATCTAGTGACTGAATATTTTTGATGCTGTAGCGATTCCCAATTTGCTTGTGCAATGATGATCTTCGATACTCCCAGACATTCTAATGCTTAAATATAGATACTTCATTTGCAATTCGCCCTACCTCCGAGGTACTTTTGACCTGTCGCTTCTCATTGGCTCGATATCCGCTTCAAAGTGACAGGGATACCCTGCACTAGGGATCCGACCCCATGGGAGAGGGTATTCATGGTAAAGGGTAGCAAGGTACAGGGTTCAAGTTTGACCGTGACTCGGTGGAAGGAAACGGCAATGCGAGGGATGTCATCTGGAGAGGGAGAGATTTATGCTGATCAGAAATTATAGGCCGGCTTTGCGGTTAGTGCGCTCCGTAACCGTCGTCCTGGTGCATTAACCCCTTTCCACCCCCTTTTCCACCCCTTTTACACGTCCGACAGCCACATCGGTCCGACGCACCGACTAACACTCGCCACTTTATTTAAAGCGAGAACCCCCCCGTTCGCTTAATGTCCCGAAAAGCCGTATTTTCGCGATTATAATTTACGAGGGACACGAGACTCTCGCTTGCGAGTGCAACGATGAAAGTGCACGACGGAATTCTGGATCGCAGGACGATGTCGAGGCCTGTTAAATCACTGGTTCGCATTGGTGGAGTTCGGTAAAGCTTCTTTCCACGTTTTCGACCCTTGGCTCGCTAACGACGGGGATCCATAGAGTTTACGAGGTGTGCGCGACGACAGGGTCGGGCGTAATTCCCCGTATATTCGCCGAGGCCACTGGAAATCGTCCGAAAGACTGAAATTTCTCGCGTTACGCCGACTCTATAAACGTCCTCCCTCGGTTGGAGCATCGTTTATTAGTTTTACGGCATCGTCTGTTTTCATATCTCACGAGTAATGGGGATCGCCCGCGAGAAGTGCGAAGTTTGCTTCTCTTCGAATATATTCGCACCGATAAAAGTTCGTATTGGCCATGATCGTTGAGAGTTCTGCTGAAAAATCAGTGAGGTGAGAAAGGAGTACGGTTATTGGCGAGTGTTCAATATTCGAGAAGGTACTTGGAAATGTGTATTGTAGTTTGTGGTTGTTTTTGGCTTTGAAATTGCTCGGGAGTTAATAAATTTCAGTTCACCAGGGAATTTTCATTTTGTGGAGTATACCTTGTTGGAGACAATGGATTATTTTATTTTTATTTGACGCTTTGTATAGCGTGGTTAACTGGCTATGAGGCAACTGTGCTAATCGATATATCTTCGTGTATAATAGATTATTTTATTATTTTACTTCATCTGCTCTCTGTATTATAGTTCATGATGAATGTTTATGTTTATGTTATGTTATATTCATGTTCATGGTTATTGTTCATGTGTTGCTGGTCATTACATCGTAATACCTTACGGACGACTAATTATTGCGCCATAAAGGTAAGCTGAATATCCTTATAAATGTGACCGATATTGACTTTCGCGATTGATTTAACAAAATAACCATAAAAAGCTCCCCAAAGAGATTTCTTTGTTCGTCGGTCGAAAGCCAAAGCTTTAAGGAATACGCAGGAAAAAATTTCATAACGATCAGCCCAATAATGGGTGAGATATTTAACTTTAAATTCCACGAAGTCAAATTTTTGAGTCGCCAGGATGCGGTGGTCGTGCGGCCAGGGTAGCGGAATGAGTTAAAGTATGAAAAATCGTAATTTCGCTCCTGGAGGTCGTAGAAGGATGACGTTTACGTCATTTTAATCGTTAAACTGTCTACTTTCAAGCTGTATCAGATTGAAATCTTGATATCCTAATTAGTGAGCTCATTGTCAGTTTTGAATCTTCACCAGCTCCAGAAAGTTATGCCTATGCGACCTCAGTATATGAACACTTTACCGACCGGTAGTCGATTAATCGACTTTTCGGGCCCAACACTTTTGGGCTTTTAACTTATTAATTGGTCGCTACGGAAATTATTAAATTCTTATTTTTCATTGCGGTTAACTGGGCCAAGGACTCAGTGAAGAAACTTTGCAATTTTCGAAGAGATATCAGTATCAGGGAAATATTTGCGTGCAAGTGACCGTTCAGAAGTGGGTAGGATTTTAAAAAGTACCGGTCGGTAAAGTGTTAACACATTAAGGACCGCAAAGAAATCTGTAAGACATACGCTTGGGACCCAAGGTTTTGGCAAACTTGTACTTAAATTTTTGGCACACCAAGGATTTAACCATCAAGTTTAATACAGTAGATACAATGTATCAAAGCAGGTGACATCTAAAGATAGCGTGTAGAAAACTCGGGTTATTTCGTGATCCATCCGTAACAAATGGGACGCGCAACACGAGAAAACTCGTGAGCGGTCCTTAATGTGTTAAAATTCATCGAAAAAAAAAACTAATTTATCACTATCTTAACCTAATCGTGATTAAACCTACACAAACCTCCATATAAATGCTTCACACCAACACCCATAAATCTCGTTATCTCGCCTGCACGCGTTATAAACTCCAACAACAAAAGAGTTAACGGTACCAAACTATTTCGCAATCACCCAGAAAGCCATCTTTCCCACCTGTATCTCAATAAGCACTTCCATTCCACGATCACCCGCACCCCAACGACAAAAGGAGGAGTCAACGTATTGCACGTGATCGCGATTTGTGCCAATTTCAATTATGCTTTGATCAGGACCATTACCATCGAAGTAATCCGGCACAGGTTCCCCTCGAGTGGCACACCCGATTCAATCAACTGCCATAACGAGTAAGCGTACTACTTTGCGAGCTACTCAAAGAGACACAAATGACGTTGCACTCTAAAAATAGAGCGAGGGGTAGAATCGAGTCAACGATGCAGCTTCAACGTATACCATGATGTTCATTGAGGAGAGTCAGAGATTGCTGAGAGTTGAGCTGAGAGAATGAGAAAGAGCTGAAGGGAGAAAGTAGCGGCAAGTCGAAGAGGAGAATGGAAAGCAGAAACTGAAAGAGAAAACAGAATGAAATGGGAATAGAGTACACGTGGAAGCTTACCGGAGGAGTAGGTGCGCAAAGGGTAGAAGGAGGAAGAGGGAACGAAGAGGAATATGACATAAGCCATTGTGCTGAGAGGCTCGGCCTTGTATCTCTGTGTTTGCATACGAAATCGTGCATAGTGCCAGAACGTTGTTCAGAACCTGTTTCCTCTTGTGTACCGGTCTGCGAATAGGGAGGAACGACGTCATCGGTCAACGAGATTCCTTGATGATGGCTCTGACCCTGGGGAACCGATTCTCTCTCTCTCTCTGCATAATTGGTCGTCGCATTAAGCGTAGAGTATCCAGTTCGATGGTAATTCCCTTCGCGAAGGATGCCACAGGACGTTTCTCCTCGTCGAAACGCTCCGCACTGGGATTATATTTTGCGCCAACTCTAAACTCTCGTTTATCGGGAATTTTATCATATTTCAGAATCAAATTAGATCTTTGCAGATATTTCATATTCCGTTAAATTTAAAATTCCCCTTGGGAAATGTACTCTACGACTTTCCGCGTGGATCTGTATCGTTTAAACTTATCTCTCGTCTCACAGTCGTCGATGATGCGCCAAGTTTCTGTACAATTAACCTACCCGCGGCGATAATACGTATTTATCGTATCTCTGAGTAAGTTCGAGGTGAAACGACGACGTTACCAAGTTTTCTCACCGTGGCTTTCGCTCGTATTTACCTTCGTTCCGAAATTTCACTCCCTCCGAAGAATAATTACGGACGTTATTTGCCGTCTGTTCGACGTTAAAGTCCTTCAACTTCTCGCATTGATTCGCTGTGCGTGCGGAATTGCGAAAAGTACTTAAGGTTTGGAAACGAGGCGAAACATGACGCCCTTTGAACGGAAATGTCAGAAGAAGTTCGCACATACTTACGTAGACGACGATTTTGCGTTTATTTATACATGTACCGCAAGTAGAAAGTCAAACCTTACCGCCGAATATCCTTGCGAGGATACAAGATCCTTGTTTTTGCATTCAGCTTAACCTTCCGGCTTGTCGAGTTTTCTTCGTTAACGAACTACCGTTTCTATACGCTCGTAACCTGCTATTATTTTGTTTGAAAATTCCCCACGACTTCTATCGTTAACGGAACAACGTACTCGTATTATTACGGTCTCATAGGAACCACGAGGAAGGGAGTATACGATGGAAGTTATTTTCCTTTCTTTCAGTGTAGCGCGCAGGTGGGCCTGAGCATAACAAAATGCTGCCTTCTGCTCGTATAACTCGCGGCATTCGCCACGGCGTTGTTTCTTATGCCTTTGGTCGTGGTACACACGTGGCGACGGTGCAGTTGTCTGCCAGCATCGCTTGCTCAACGTGGAACACAGTTACCGCGAATTGTCGATAAAATAAGTAAGGTGTAGTCTATGTGGGCTTGCTTCGAGGAAACGGGTCTCCTATAATGCCTTTCTTCGCGGTTCGATCTTTAAGGCGCCAGAATCAGCTTCCGGGTCTCAGCTACGGTCTTAGATTTTATATTTATCGCTGACAATCTCACGCCGTTTTATTGGCAAAATTGTACGATCGAACGATACGTTGTCGGCGAATGCTTCGCGTTAATCGCTCCACTGTCTCGTTATGTTCAAGAATTATCATCCTGGTACCATCGGTATTATCACCATTCTAAACTTCAACTCTATCCAACATCCTCACGTTTCAGTGTTATTCTCAGTGTTTGAATTCTATCGAATCATAAACATCCCAAATGATTAATCGCATGTCTTTTTACATATTTCAATCGTCAGGGCATAGATCAATGTCGTTTTCAATTATCTAACAATGCGAGCTATCTTTAAAAGCCTCAGTAAACAATACGAGTAAATTTTCACGTTCGTAGTTTGAATGCGGTTCCATCCCCTTCTAAATTCCACGTACCACCGCATGAATCTTGGCAGGGCGTCGATGGTTAACGGAGGATTCGGAAAGGTTGTCGGGTACGTGGCCTCGGTAGTCTAATTCAGAAAGGCTATTATTTTCACGTCAGGCCGCGGTGAACACGAGCAATGGGGGCCCCCTTAGATACTTTAGAGTACCGCTGTCGCCCCCGCCGCAACGGGACCATTACCGCATGATATATACTACGGCCCTGAGCTCTTGCTGAGCCCTGCTCTTGCTCCAGCGTTGCTACCTGTTACCCCATTACGCCGTATATACTCTTGCATTCCACTTTATTTCGTTTCTTCCTACCCCCGTAACGCGGCTGCCATCCAGGACTGCTGGTACACACGAGCCGCCGGCAAGAAATTCATGAGGGTTATTAATTGTTAAAGAAAAAGAGAGGAGAAAGAAAGAAGGAAAACCGAGCACCGAGACAAAAGACTGTGACATTTGCACAGTAGTGTTTGAATACGCATTATACCTCGCGACGAGATCCTACGGGGGTTGTGATTTTTTACCCACTTTCTCTCTGTCTCGCGAAACGGAAGCTATCGTAATTGGGATCCGCGAACTCGCAATGCCTGGCAAATATTTACAAAAGAAACGACAATCCTTCCACTTTTACGCTCCGTGGCACGAGTCTCGATAAATCTCAAACTGGTTGTAACCTCAACAAGCACGGAGTATATTTTTTTAGTTATTTCTCGTATTCACGAGATTGAAAATCTACTCTGCAGTAGACGTTCCTTTTTGTGTATATTATTTAAAAGTATATTTAAATCTTCTCGAGAAGCTTCAAAAAGCAGCGAAAACTGCTAATCTCATTTTACGTAACTCGAGGTACTTGGCAGAGATTTTTTTTTTCAGCTGAATTTAACGAACGATGGCTTCCCAATTTTTCGCCACATTGACGGAATCGGGGTTGGTACGACCACTGTTTTCTTAATCTACCTCCTTCCCCTAAGGTTTCTCGAGAACGTCGTTCGATGTTCCTCGAGATTTCGAAGAGTTCGGAGACGAGGGTTATCGAGATGTATATCGGTAGCAGGAAGTTATTCAGCCCCGATGTTCGAGGGCGAAGGGTCTCCTGTAATTTTGCGGGATCACCGTTGGCGGGTGAGAAGCCCGTCGGCGGTGGGATTGGATATAAAAATTCTCGGGTTAGGGGTGAGTTTTCGCCTGCGTGCGGATAGCGTTAACCTGTCTCCTGGTATTTTCGTGTCGACCATGGTAATCCTCCGGCAGCCTCTCTTCCTATCTTTTTTCCCTTCCGCCGTTTTCCTCAGTTTCCTCGGGTTTACATTTATGCGCCGGCACCGCCGGTAAGCCCCTCTGCGAAAACATAGCTCGGGCACGTATCTATGGATACACGGATACCTAGAACAACCTAGACGAGTCGGCAGTTGGCGGGAAAAGAAAGCGGCCAAGAGAAAATTTCTGATCCGACGAAGGGTTTGGCCGGCTGACAATAAACGACGGGCTTGGATGCCTCGCGGAGGGATTTGCAAATCCAATTTGCGGGTGGTATATCTCGTACGCTATAAATTTTATACTTTCCGTCGCGTGGCTACTTGCTCGGAGATTCTTTTTGTAATACATATCTGATTACGATTGTCAGTTTTTAACGGAGGATCGATGATAGGAGGATTATGACCGAGTTGATTAAATCTAATGGTATTCGTATTATTAAACCTTTAGCGGTTGTGCGAGCTCCTCCAGGAGGCCTGGAGGATTCAGCGAGTGGCTGGGTTCAAAAGGTATGGGCCTTACGACCCCAGAGCTCCGAGTAAGTTTGTGCCTCAGGCCCTGTCAGGACTTGGTAGGAGGAGATGTATGGATCTCGGCATAGCCGAGTAATGTGTGTATCTCGACATAGCCGAGTAATGTGTATATATCATAACATTAGGTCATATAAATAAATAATATTGTTTAATTCGATTTGCAAATTTATACATAATTCTACGAGCAGCGCGAGATATTATTTCTACTTCAGTGACCAAGAAGTACAACGGCTGCTGCGTATTGTCAAAACATACTCGGCGGAGCTCAATGACCGTAACCTTCAGGTACGATTTCCTCAAATCTTAACAATAAGACATTTCGACGCTCGCCTCACCTCGCTATCAGTTCCCCCGCGACTGCCGACGAGTAAGCAGTGCTCCGCGATCGGATTCAACGATTTTTACCTATTAGTGCGCGTATAATATTTTCGTAAACGAGTTCCTGGTTCACCAAATGCCTCTCTTTGTGCTGGCTACTCGGTAATTCACTCTCACAGTGGTATCAACCCTTAGTGATGGTACATCTGCTCTCAGCCACCAAAGCAAAGAATTACCACGTTTCTGAGGTATATATAATTTTTACTAAGGTTTTAGTAGGTTTGTTTTAAGTGCAATTATACGTATTGTTCTTAATGAAACACGACTGCAAAGGGCTAAACTATAGTATAACTATATATAGCTTGTAAGGTATAGCGCCTTCCTGATGATCGATTTCCTTAGACGAACCCTCGGAACTCTTTACCATGTACTTGTTTTATCGAAATAATATTTGTTGATAGATATATTTAGCTCTATATGTTACGATATATGCATCGAATGTAATCGTATCCACAAAATTAATTTATTATTTTCCCTCACAAGTCATCGGTATGCCATGCTTAACGTCATAACTCAAACTACCCTCGCTCAATAGACGCGTCGACTCGTATCTTCTTATTCTCTTTCAGAAAGGGAGACCCTTCTTCCTAATTCTACCTTATGTTCTCCAGGCCCATGTCTTTACTTCCGCCACCCCTACATCGTCGACTTATGCTTACCTATAATAGAGACTATAAATTCTTGCTTGGAAACGTCTCCGATACTCTATAAGTGTAATTTGGACAATAGGGTCGTTCAATCCCTCCTAAAAAGGTGTCAGAAATGAGTAATATAGCGTTGTTATATTGCTTTGTAATGTAGCTTTTAGAAGTCAACGAAGTGTCACGAATTCGAAAGCCTACGTGCTAATGAGAATCAAATGAAGACGCAACATAACGATCGCCACTTGATCGTAAATGGTGATAATGATGCGTGAATGTATGTATGTGTTTGTCGAATGCTGTGATACGCGACTGTCGCCTATCGTGATGGATGAGTTTGGCACGACCGATGTTCCACAGCTCGTCGCCGTGATTTACCATTGGTAATCACGCAAATTTCAAATTCCTGTCGAACGTGTAACCGATACGAGGAAATGTATAGCGGTTTTTAGGCAGAAATAGTAACCCTTTCTTTATTAAAAAGTTATTGCAAGATTATTCTTTGACTACAGCAAAAAAGTGAACCGTGCAAAAACTATTTCTTGCGACTAGATCGATAGATTGGACTTGAAAGAATCTTTTGAAGGAAGCGTATTAAAATTGATAAAAAAATAAATGAAATATGACTTTCTAAAGTTCCAGAAATCGTAATTTTGATATTCGTTGAAGCGCATAATCCGGCAGGAGGTTGGTAATGATCGATCGAACTTTGATTTCGTGTTCCACTGTTTCTAGAGGTCGTAGCGAGGTGAATCAATGTGAATAGCGACTTTTTCAGAAACGTTATTAAAATATTTTCTTGAATGTATCGAACTTTGACGGAATCGATATTAAAAACCTTTCGCAGGTAAACGTAAATAAACCGTGTGCCAGAAACATTAATGGAATTTCTAGATACGAGAGGAATTATGTCGGGATAAAAGCATTTCTACGTACGAAGCGACGCGAGCTAGAATTATTTTCGTATAAAATTTCTATGATATTTTTCATTGTCAAGAAATAGCTGTCTACAACTAACAAGTTTCAGTCGCTTCGTGTCTTCCTTCTTCCGTGATTCGTCTCTCGTGCGCTCTTCTTCGACCCTCCCTTATTCCGTTCCTCCTATAAATCATCCTTCTCTCCTCCTTTCTCCTTCTCTGGTTCCTCCTCCTCTTCTCGCACTTACGTGGGCGAGAAACTTTCCTTGAATTACGAGATATTTCATCGGCCCCCCGCTGAACCGATCGAAAATGCCTCCTGGATATCTTTGCGCCTGCCGAGGAGCATTAATTGCAGCGGTAACGATTGAACGTCCCAAGTCACGTTTCTTTCCGGGGTCTTTGCGTTTTTCGCGACCGAGTTTAATTCCATCGTTGTACCAGCTTCGATGCAGTGGAATAATACGTCTTCTTTTTTTTCCATTAAATGAAATGCACACGCTTATAATTACCGTATAATAATTTATTTAAATCGATAATTTAGGTGACGTGCGTAACCTCGCAATGGAGCTCTTTGGTTACGACTTTGTCGAATGCGGAGATACTTTGCGAAACGCAAAGTTTTAGTAGCGTGATTTCTTAACTGTGATAATAAACGATACTACACTTTTTGCAATTGCGTGTAATAATACTGTGGAATATTCTTTCCGTGTAATACACGCGAATCGAAGTGCCGAGGACTTTTCTGGTTGGAAGTGTTGAGGTATCAGGGACTGTTTTGGTCGAAAATACGAACTGATGAGACAACATTTTAATGATGCACAATATCCAAAGAGTCAAAGTTTGAACTTTACAAGGAATACATGACATATTTTAAAAGTCAATTGCAAATTTATGACGACTTTTGGTCTTCCAACTACATCAGACTTTGTATTGCTTACGTGAAAGAGCCACCCTTAAAAAATAGAGTACGTTCAAATAATCAATCTTATAGTACCCAACATCCTTCTAGATTTCTCGCATTCAAAATTATGTATTAACACTAACCGTACCGTACCTGATAAAATAATTGTTTAGTGGAATTTAATGAAGGCATGCAATTTTTTTATTAATTCAAGACTCTTTTTACGTTGACACCTATACAGTAGATTTACAATATCCTGCAGTTTTTTAAGAAAATTGTAATTGTTATTTCATTATTAATTTCATTATTAACCTGTCAAATCATAAGTAATGATCAGAATAGGTATACAGTACCTGTATGGTTAGTGTTAAATATCCTAACTCTTTGAGGCGCAGTGGGATTAAAAGTGTCCCTCGTCTTTGATGAATGAAGATGCATGGTGGGACATTTTTCGTCCCACCTCGAAAATTTATATCATTATATAGCTTTGTCAATAAATATAAACCAACTTTATTCACTTAAAACAAAGAAAAATGTATGTACAACATGGGTCCTTCTATGTTGTGAATTCCTGTGCCTCAAAGTGTTAACCCCTTGACCTACGATTTCTTTTCTGACGGGGCGTGCAAAGACTCAAAACTGATTCCTGAAATCAAAAGCTTTCACTGATTTCTGATATTTAATGTGACTGAGTGTAATGTTAATAGTATAGAAATAATGAGACCGTTTCGCTATTGGCTGATATTGCAAATTTAATAGTTTTTGAAAGACTTACAAATTTGCTATTCCGTTTTCCGCGCTACGAGTCCCACACGTAGTTGTAGGCTATGGGGTTAACAGAATGTACACAATTCAAGTAAAAAAAAAAAAAATACATTTATGCTAAACCGCCCGAACATACATTACAACAAGACACATCAACTTTCGATTGGAGAAATATCGTTCACCTTTGCACATTACCATGCGTTCGTATAATTTATCAAATACCGCATTTCCGCGTGCAACCCTCCCGATAGATTCTTCGCGAAGCATCATCGAAAGTCGTACATATTTACCGGTTTCCCCCCTCTCATCGTTTCTGATAAGGCCGTGCACATTTTTCCCGTAATATGGCCACGATATACAAAATGGGCCCGCGTGATTTTCGTTTTATAGGGATCGAGAGGGTGGAGGTCGGCGGAATTGCCGAGATTCGCCAGGGGTAAACCGACTCGTTTCGCGGCGGCATATCGCGTCGTACTGTGCTGCCTTTCGGATAGGGTGCTTGCTTATACGGTGCTCGTAGGAGCCCGGGGAAGCCAGGAATGCAATATTAAGGTATCCGAAGTCCGTCGAAGTCTGGGTATTCCCTCTTGACACGAGTGCCTTCAACTCCTGCTTCTCGCATCTCCGCATCGCGCAAAATTTACGAGGCTGAGAGAGAACGTCGCATACTTAAGTAGCTTAAATCACGATCGCCGAAATAATCCGCAAAACATCGTCCGATCTTCCCTTTCGCTAGTGGAAAACAATTCTTTCCCTGTGGATGTTGCATCACGTTATTTCTTTCTCACTCCTATAGAAATAACTTTTTACCGTTACTCAGAAAATACGTAAGACTGCAGATACGAATGTTGACAATTAAGAATATTGTATTTCCAATTTGAACATCTATGTATCATCTGTGACCTATATTTTTCCGTAGTTTTCCAATCAACGAGGAAATATCAAATAGTAGGAAGAAGATTGGTTGGATCGATTCGACGAACTTTTAGATAGATAGTTTCTATGGGTAGTATCTCTTCCGAACGAATACCTGCGGCTAAAAATTGTGCTTTATCCACGTAGCTTTGTACATTAGCTGGAAGCTCGGCTAAAATCCGAATTTCCGAGATGAGAATCTTCTCTTGGTAGTGAAGTCTGCATTAGGGAAAAGCATCTAGTCGTGCGAAAGATTGGAAATTGATGCAGGACGTGCAGGATTTTACCAGACGAAGCGAGAAGCGCGTGCATCGCAAAGTGCATAATTACGAAATGTTTCAGTTGCTAAATATTAGGTCGAAGAGAGCTATAACTAGGAGGAACCATTCACTCGTGTATGTTCGGCCGGCATAAACACGGAGTATCGCGTTCTATCTACATAGCAGTCTTTGAAGTTGGACACGCGATCCCATATGAAGGATCAAATAGCGGGCATACATACACACACGAGAGTTTCGATTACTTCTGTACAAGTGCATCAGAGGCGTATAACCAACGCTAATCGTCCCGTGAATTTAGCACCGTATCAAACTATATATACGAGCTCATATGTGCACGAATACGTGTGTATATATTTGATGAGAAAACTTGCCTCTGCGAGCTGAGAGCTAATAGAATTTAAGAGATTAACTTCGGCCGTGCTTCTTATTTAAATTTCGAGGCAGTTTCGCGCGTAAAGTTCCCTGAACTACGGTTACCCTTGGTTGAAGATATGCCCACAATGGGAACCGTGTATCCCGTCTCAACAACTTGGAACGTTATTATCATAGTTGACCCAACTGCGAGACAGCCACGATGCAAGTCGACGCTGTACTAACTTACTGTTTCAGTTACAAGTCCACGGTTCGTGTAATTTCGTAACAGTTCGATACAGGTATGTACCTATATACACATACCATACATCGACTACCGTACTTTGTATAACTACCTGTGTACGTTCAACAAACTCGATGGAATCTCCTCTAAAATTGAACCCGATTCTTCCCTCGTTTCCCCTTTGCGGTGACCTTACCATCGCACGGAGAAACCTACCAACTGCCGTGGCCTTCGTACTCGTTCCACTTTGTATCCTAAAAACGTTCTTCCCATGAGTCCAGACGCGTGTGCACGAAGTTACAAATCTATTCTACGCAGAAAGGGTGAACACGTCGAGATGAAACGTTCCATCACAGAGGAGAGTGATACGAAGCCATTTGTTATCCGTACGCTTTTAATCGCCCTGGAGAACACACCGAGGAGAGAGAGAAGTTCAGTGGAATGTCTGGTCCATGGATTATACGGGATTATTTAGACTAATTGTAAGACTTTTTGGAACGGATAAGTTACCTCTGTATACGTAATTGTGGTAGGACCGCTCGACAGGTGAAAGACGGCATAGGGGTTAAAGGGATGGGAAAGGGTGCGTATGGAAAAGAGGGAACCTAGGGGAGGTAACTCTGGGAAATCAGGCAATTTAAATTCACCGTAAAAAGGCTCTTTAATTAAAAGACTTTAATTCCTTACGGTCGTACGGGGGCGCTTACTTATTCATACTAATGACTAGGCAGCCTCGAGTAATTAGAACGCTTTGAGCACTCGGCATCTGATCTAGAAGGGCGTATCCGTGGAACGTCTGGGATTTTGATTGAAAATGACGAAGACCCCCTACAGTCGGGCGTGTGGCTGCTTTTTTTTTTTACCTCCGCGAATTCATGTCGACTACCGAGCTTCCTTTGCGAGATCGTGCGAGCAAATCTCATTTCGTTCGTACATACCTCGATATCCGAGAGAATGAGAAACAGAAAGAAAGGGGAAGCGAGAGGGAAACAAGAGAACGTCAGTTTTCGTATCATAGACTGATTCGTTTCGTAGGAATAATCATCCACGTAGAAGCACTTTTTTTCAGTAAACTCGTTCGCGCGAGGGATTCTCGATGGAAATCACGACGCGTACGATCATGGATCGCAAAGAATTTGCAGCAGCTCTCTGTTATACTTTGAGCGAATATCTCGAGAACATTGGTTCCGCCGGAGCCACACTAATTGGATCAGAGCGCTGCGATAATTAGTTTAAATCTTCCAATTAATATTCCGTGTTTTACTTTCGCGTTATGACCAACGTTTGGGATATCTGGCGCGGTAGTTTTCTCGCTTGAAAGATCACGTTTTCTCGACTCTTATCGGCCACGATATTTGGGTCGACTGGATTCATCGATATCGTTTCCTTGTTTATTTTTCCTTCGTTTTCCAGCTCCGCTTCTCCTTTTGTACTTTAATCCGAATACGCGTTTAAAGCCCATTGGGACTCGGTGCATCGCGTAATTGCACGGAATTGAGTTAAACGATTATTTTGCAGATATTGCCGATAAATTGTATTTTATATCTTTCGCTCGTGGAACGCCACTTTAAAGTGCGATAAATCTTGCGGCTCGTCTAATCATCCACCGTATTTTCCCTCTATTCTGTCTTCACTTTTGCACATACATTATACCGAGCCCGTAAATCCCTTCTGTTTTCGAGAAATTACGTAACTCGATTTAAACCGTAGCTTGACGAGAGCACGAATAACTTTCCCGCGTTTTATACTTCCTATCGTATTCTTCTCGATACTTTCTTTTCCATCTCCTGCAATCTACTTTGATACTTCGCCAATTCGAGCTTCACCTTGTATATCAACTTTTATCTGACAACGGAATATATCCAGTTTTATTTCAATACATTAAGAATATTTCATAGAAAAAATGATTATCGTATGAAAATAGTTCGTAAAATTATTACTTTAACACTAGAACTACCAAATCAGTCAAAATGACTGGTACACAATTTTCCCCAAAAATTCTCCAAATTCATAGAGGACCCATGGAACAAAAATTCTACGTCCACCACAAAAGATAAAAATCACAGAAATGATCATTCTTTCCGCCACTCGATTCCTCCTTTTTTAAAGTACTTAATTAATATATTCAAATATGATAGATTTAACGCCGGTAGTTCTAGTGTTAAACTGATAATCATAAGAATTTCCGGAAACAGTATATACGTAACAGTAATTTGCACCCCAATGTCGAGGTACACTCGACACAGGTTTGTGTGACACTTACCTTGTTATTTATTAATTATCGACTTTTCGAAATCAATAATAATTTTGCATCTTAATGTAAATATCCAGCGGTACCAATAATTTTACCATGTATTAAATAAAAATGGATAATCAACGGTAGAGAATTTTTCCAGGGATTGTGTTCACTTATTTGACGAAAAGTTAGTGAAATAATTCGGAGTGCAAAGGGTTAAGTTCCATACAATGTAATTGTGTCAAATTCTAAGTAAAGAATCTGCAGAATTTCACCGCCACGGACGCAAAAGCGCCATGGCGTCGCTTGGCACTTTTTGCCGGGATTCTGCCACTGTGCGCCGGGATTCAAATGGTTCCACTTTCCTCTCCTCGCATCTTTTGAATTTATATGACCAAAATGCGAACAAAGTATGAGATGTATGTTTTAAAACGTGCAACAGCGAGGAGGTTCTGGTTTTCGATCGGTTTATACTACCTTCGTATCGATCCTTGACCGTGGCATCTTACGGCAAAGGAACGTTAGGGATGCATAAATAGTGGAACGTGAGCCTTGAAACTAATTTGAAAAGCGGGTAGTTCTATTTCGACGCACCTGGTGCCGTACTATGTTCCTGACATCTTTGGACTTAGTCTTGGTTGGTTTATGTGTCTTCGATCTTTGTGGATTGAAAGCTAAAACCTCCTTTCCGATCCAAACGACTGTGTCGGTCGAGGTTGAGATGTTAAAATGGGAATCTTGCTTGCTGAGTGGTTTTCATGTCACGTGAATTTGAGTTTACATAGGGGCAATTTTATTTCCGGATACATTCACTTTAGCTGATAGAAAATTTGCTTAATAAATACGAAATGTGTCTCCATAAGAGATAGGATATGAGTGAATGACATGGCAGTCAGATTATTCTTTTTTTTAACATTGTGGCGGCTCCATTATCTGGGCAAATTTAGCTGAAACTGAGTTGAAAATCTCAGCAAAGGTAGTTGTCCTTTTGAGATTTTAAAATACTTTGTAATTTAAGAATTATGCAATTCTTTGAGTTTTATCTTGTCTTTATCCTTGTTGTTGCGATAACCAGGGAAATTTGCTACTTCTTCTTATGTTATTGCACAATCGGTGTAAAGTTCCTTCACAATTTTCCATTCCATCGTCACATTATTCGTTTCCCGAGCAACTTTTTCGGGTTATTCACAAATTTCTCCCTCGCCATGCGTTTCATTTTGTTCAAGAGTTTCATCCCTTTCGAGGCTTTTTCGAACGTATCTGGCAAACTTTCAGAAAGCTTTTCACCCAGCCTTCTTCGCGGCTACTTTCCCCCGATTTAACTCCTCTCTTTACTATATCAAGCGAGGAGAATAGTCCAACTATAACGTTCTTTTGTGCGTACTTTTGCAATTCCTTCGCGAATCATTTTTCTACGTAATTGCATTTTGGATCCAATCTCAGAAGGTGGTGGTTCTTATCGCACAAGCAAAGAACCGTACATTGATCGTCCTACCAATCCATCTATCAATCTTCTCACCTTATCTTACTCGATAGTGACTTTTCTCGAGCGGTTTTTATGCTTTGGGATCTACAAAACGATCGAACTCCCATGTAACTACAGGGAAATCTGGCAAATGTTCCACCGTCGCTGCGACACACTTCTCTCGTATTTTATGGCGTACTTTAAGCAAGAGAAAAAAGGAAGAAAGAAGCTTCCAGATCCAAATGTTAAAACGTCATCCAATCGCTCGAGATTGAATTTCCGTTTACCCACGTTACATTTTGCGTACGCGTGATTTTAGACCGTCTAAAATTACGATTCCTACCCTCCTTATTCGTATCCCCTTTAAATCGTCGAACCGACGACTATCGCTTGAAATTGCAAGAATGGTTGCCCCGCAAACAGAGAGAGGGTGGAGTTTTCGGCGCGGTTCTCTTCCTCGAAAGATACGGTCCATCGAAAAACAGTAAAGACTCCGGCTACGGGTGTCATAAAAGTTAAATGGATTCTCGGAGTCTTTTCTCCAAGGAAGCGAAAAGGTATCTGGGCCTTTCGCTCTTGAAATAGTTTTTAAACTCGCGAGGAAAAGGACCGAAAAATTCCTCGTCCTGGAAGATTTAGTAATTCGCCTGGACTTTTTACGATTCTTTATCGTTCAGAAGAAAGAGAGGGAAGAAGGAGTGGAAAAGAAAAATTTCAACGCTGTAAAGTACGTTTGTATGTAAGCATTTGCAAATTGTGGCTATTCGACTACAATTTTCTCGACTTTGAGTTCCATGATTTTACAGCACTCGCTGAGAATGGAACTTTGCTTGTTTCTCGATCACGTAATTCTTGGTAATTCTTACTTTGTAACGTATTAACTACGATGCGATGGTAGGGCGAGTGCTACCGATGTAATTGAGAAAGCAGGAGTAACGGGTCAAATACATCGCCGTTATTCCAAGTTGCTCGATGCAGCATGCGGCAACGTAGCCGGACTAATTTCGAAACTATCCAACATCGGGGTTACTCGAATAGACGTTACTCCAGTGCACCACCTTGCCAGCTCCGAAGGTACTTCTTGCTTCTTGGTGTGGCCAGTTTCCCGTGGCTATTCCAGATACGTGTTCGCCGGTTTGCCTGTGTTTCGAGGTTTGTCATTGCTGCACGAATATTAAGTGGCATCGGTGATTGCAACCAGACCTGATATCGATATTGGTTAAACTGCTCGCTGAATTTTCGTTAGAACGATTCTAGCTTGTTATTATTTTCATGCTTTTGGCTCTTTAGCGTCGAACTTAACACTTGGCATATATTTTTGCCTATCTTTAACCCCTTGTCCTACAATCACGAGTGACACTCGTGATGAGATATTAGGGATAGGAAATTTTCAAATCTTGCTAAACATATTAGACTGAAAAAATTAATGAAACGCAATGCAATAATATTATTTTTACAATATTAATATTACGTTAAATTATACGATATATCAAGAATCAGTGGCCAATTTATATTTTTGCAATTAAATTCTAAACTATATCGGAAGCAGTCACAAAACAAATCGTAGGACAAGTGGTTAACCGCTTGATATTTAAATAAAACGGAATTTAACGCATCCGAAAAACACTATTTAATTTCGCTCAATTGAACAATTGTGTGCGAGCTTAGACACAAAAAACATTTTACATATTTTGAAATTTGCATTGTTATATAACATATGATCAGGTTGAATAGACAATAATTAATTAATATATAAAATAACGAATTAGTAGTTTTATTGACGTACAAGTGAAATAATTAAATAATATAATAATATTCTGTACAATGTCAGAATGAGGTCTCCCAGACGTCCTCATATGTAAAGGGATTAACAAGATATAACTTGAAAATTAGAGAATCTCTTATGTTATCAGTGGAACTGCCAATTGTACGAGTAGCGTTCAAGCTGCTTCCAAAAAATTCTGGAAGACTTGTATGTCGTCCACAATCGCGACCACGGTTGCGAAGGCAGTGCATGGCGAGGGGCATTCGTATTAAAATAAAAAGGCATCCTTACACAATGCAGTCAAAATGACTGTTTTCTAACTTTGTACTAAAATGCGAATTTTTATAGAGGAGCCATACAGTAGATATTCCTCGCCTATCGTACAAAACGAACAGTACAGAATTTATTATCTCCTTTCTATCCAAATTGCTTATTTACCGTCATTAACTATAATAGTTCAGTATCAGATATTCCTCGATTCGCTGATGAAACTAGCTGCAATGCTGACGAATCGTCGGAATTTTTCGTCTTCTGAACGCGGCTCCAACCCGGAAGCCAAATCTGGTATTAACAAACTATGGCCGCGAAAGCCTAAAAAGTATTAACTATAATAGATTTAACACCGTTAGTTCTACTGCTAATACATACCCTTCTACACATTTTCAACATCTCTTAGCTTCCGCCTCCAGATATACTTCCAATCGTTCGTCAAATTTAAAAATGCTTCCTTTGTTAAAAAGAAAGGAGTTAGTCCAATTATACCCTACAAATTATAAGTTATCTTTCCTCAACAAGGAGCGCCGAAAGATAGTGCAATTTCGCGGACCTGATTATAGCGGTGTAGGAAGCAACGCGGAGCTAACCGAATTACGAGGACGGAAGAGAGTCAGAAGTTCCGGCCGGCGAGCTTTGCGCTCCGTTAAAGTAACTCGGTTTAACGAAGTTTACGTACTGGAGAAGCCGAAGTTTTGAGTGTGTCTAACAGTTTACACGGGCACGCAGACGCTGAGGTATTCGCACGCAGTGCGTCGTACGCGCGCAAAACGGCAAATGCACTTTAAGCCTCTGGATTTAATCCGCGAAGAAGCACCCACTACGGAACTTGCCGGTGATGCCCCGGGACATCCTGGGTCGTTTGCGCGACGCCTGTAATTTCATTGGCGTCGCTCTGGCGAAAATTAAACGGGAGACAAACAACTTCCTGTTACAGCGCGTCGAATAAACGCCTGGAAAAGATTCACAGTCATTGAGGAAAATTATACTTTAAGGTATCTACTGGCCACAGTTGTTTTCAGTGATTTATTCGTGAAATTGTCGAATCAATTTTGAGAATTTAATTCGGGAAATTGCGATCGACGAGGGAGAGAAGAGGTTTTGTATCACTTGAATATTCGTGCGCTGCATGCTACTCCACGTCGTTCGGATGGTTGAATATGCAAGGTGTTCTCAAACTAATAGTTTCTATGTTATTGAGAGAACGGACTGTTCGTTGGTAAATTTCACAGTTTTTTAATCAAACTCTCCTGTTTTTGACAAGTCTTTTCAGTGAATGAAACTTGCGATTCATGGTACTTTGTTAAAAGTTGCGTCAGGATCGTTGTTTACCTTTTCTTCTTCAATTTGTCATAATTTTCAACTTCCTCGTTTCCCCTAGAACTTACAATTTTAGATAGATTTCGAACCATCGATCTTTCACGTCCCTCCAACAGTTTTAAATTCGTCCTTTTCGCTCTACAGAGCACAAGGCCTCCACCCTCTTACAGTTTAGAAATCATTAATCTCTAAATCAATGTTTGCCAACACTTGACTGTTTACTTCGACAAGAACTGGACGTCTATAAAATTCCATCAATTTGAGAACACCCTGAAGGTCTTCTCGTTGGAAAATACCTCGTGCCGCTTTTCAAGCGTGCACCTCGGCAACGTCGAGTTGTTCATTCATGGACACGCGTGTGTGTGAGAACCGCGACCATCGGCCAGCGGAAGCAGCAGAGGCTACTTTTGGTATCGCGTTTACACCCTCTTGAATCCTACGAGAGTATTCCCCATGAAACGGCGAGAACTCTCAGTGCCGGCTGGTTGGGCATAATATCTTTAATACCGCTTGGTTAATCGAAAAGAAAAAAGGAAGAAAAGGAAAAGCGAATTACAAAGGGCCATAGAAGGGATTGGAAAAGGAGGGAAAGGATAGGAGAGGAAGAGAGAGGAAGAAGATGGAGAAGAAAAGCTAGTGGAAGTTTCTCTTGGCCTCGACCAAAATTGAGTTTTCGCCGGCTGTAATGCGCCCCGACGTCCTATTACAGCGCACCGGTGAGATAGAGTTAAATGCGTCGAAACGTGAAGGGAGAGAGAGGCGAAATAAACAGAATTTCTGCTGGTTACGAAATCTTAGAGATTTGTGTTTAACGTACTCTTTCTCCCGCATTCATCGAGGGTGTATAAACATGGAGAAAAGCGTGGAGAACTCTTGCAGAGGCTTGCGCGTCGAATAATCTCAGGAAATGGCTCTTTCGTGGTATCTTCGATGCACGATTACTCTGCTTCATTGCCAACTGGGTAATTGAGGGTAGTTTGAAGAGATGCGCCGTCATAAAGTAGATAATTAACGGTATATTGCGGTGTACTTTAAGTCTCCTCCATCAGGGTAGGATGGGGTTGGACAATATAGCGTTGATTACTATAACTACGTTTATTATTCTATGATGTGGTATATAACATTGGAAATATTCATTTGTGCATTTTCGCTGATCTTTATGATTTGTTAATGACAACGCGATATTTTATTGGCTATTAGATTTCAATTAAAATTTGTGATGCGAAATCTGCTACTTCAGAAGACGAAGAAAATACAAGATGATAAAGTTCTTAACGGATCGTGCCCTTTTAACCCTTCGGCCTACGATTTCTTTTCTGACTAAGCCTGGAATAACTTAAAATTAATTCCTGAAATCAAAAGTTCTTATTGATTTCTGATATTTCGTATAATTGAATGTAATATTAATAGTATAGAAATAATGAGAAACAAAGAATTCGAAAATTCCTATTCCAATTTCCGAGTGTCACACGTTCTTTGTATGCTAAAGGGATAACCCATTCGAGACCGTGTATTTTTTTGAAGACTATCCAGAAATACTGACAAATTTTCGCTTTATGTTTACCACTTCTTGTATTTCTAATGATTGTGACTTTGGGTCACCTACTTTAGGGTCGAAAATGAACCAAATACCAAATGTAATGTTTACACATTTGTAAGGTACCTTTTATTTTAAGCTAGTCTTATTTCGAGGGCTGTTTTTTCTATAATTACTGATAATTGCAATTCAAGATCATTGCATGCACGGTGTGCAGTCAGTATTTTTGGCTCGAAAATGCATTGCACACATGGTGTGCAATTAGTCTGGTTTGTAAAATTCTCAACGATTTTTTATCACCTCTGCCTGAGAATTTATTTTGAATACGCGCTGTTTTTGCGATATTTGTTATATTCTCATTATCCGACTTGTTTGTAGCGCACATTTAACTTCCATTTCTCTTAGTTGCCACTGTTATATCCGTTCTCCATAATTCTCTATACTTCTACCTCCCATATTCTTTCTTTCTTTCTTTTTTAAAAGGGAGTCTTTCGAGATCGTAAGGCGATCTTTTGCTTTGACTATGGGACCCCGTTTCTGCTTACCGTGTCGCGAGCTTTTAATATTTACGTCGCTTAACGTTACGCCGCATTAAACGTTGTCGCGGCTGGAGCGAAAGAATATTATACAGCGAGACCACCGTTCTAAAGCTCCCCGGATTCAAATCCTCTGTGCAACCTTCTCTAATCCCACCCTCCCGTATGATAAAAGTTTCAAGGTAATGGGGAGAATCATTTTGCAACGCGCAGGTGATTTAGCGAACAAACGCTTTTATGGAGGCGCCATTTAATGAAAGAGGAGCGGTCTAAAAATAAACTCGCGTGTACCGTTGTTTTTTGTAAACTAGGAGTATATTTGGTGTATATTCATTTTCAATGTTTAATCGGGTTTCTGCGAGTAATGAAATCTTATGGATCGTTGGATATATTTCTATTTTAACGGTACAAATTACTTGATCATTTCTATAATTTTATTGGTGTGCCCGTAATAATATTCTCAAATATTACTGCTTTGACGTTATAACAGTCTGATTTAATTTAGCGCTCTAAACTGAAATAATCCGTTTACAATATAAACGATTTGATGATATTGCAATACTTAATGACAATGATTTCCAGATTAATAAACTTAGAGAATTCAATCTATAAATGAAAATTGAACGTTTATTCGTAATGATAAAAGTGTTAAATAAAATTAGAATTAATAGGATTTTTGATGATATGAATTTCGTTTTGAGTCATTCGACTAATCTCAAATCTGCAGTCGAAGCGAAACCAATACAGTTCCAGGATGTTCTAGACTTTTTCTGCTCCCTATGGGAACAACGAGCC
Source organism: Cerceris rybyensis (assembly GCA_910591515.1). Lineage (NCBI taxonomy): Eukaryota > Metazoa > Arthropoda > Insecta > Hymenoptera > Crabronidae > Cerceris > Cerceris rybyensis. Next base: position 19,076,244 of record OU342790.1, read on the forward strand.
ACCTTGTCGGTGAAGATTACCGTCGGCCCTTCCGACCCTTTATGCCCTACAAAGTTGTCGCGAAATGTTATAGCCGTGCAAGGGTGCAAACGCCTCGTCTGCGAGACAATGACAAAATTTAAGTAACGTCATTCAGTCTGACGCAAATACACGGGTTATACGTCAGCCATCAGAGCTTTATACTTCGCGCTCATATTCCGAGACATCCTTATTTGCCCGTGTAATCGTGAAAACCTAGTTGTTCGTTGTTTCGTTTACGATATCCGGTGATATTCTCTTCTGGACGAGATTACGTTCATAATTTAAGAAGCATACTCGTATTTAATCTTCTTACTGTGCCGACCATATGTACACGTCCCATAAAAAAAGCACCAAGTCGTACACTACCATAAAAGAACATTTAATCAAGGAAGAACCGCTTTGTAAAAATAAAACTGTATTCAACCCACGTTGATTTAGGATAATTAGTGCAGTAACTCGTAGCACTCAATGTCATTAATATTTAACCTTCTATCTAATTAACCCCTCACCGTCCCGTTTCTTTTGTGACTAAATGTGTAATAATTCATTGCTGAAATAACAATCTACCTCTAATTTCGGTTAAATTTTTAATTTAAGCACTTTTGGAGCTGTTCAAAATTGACTATTCCAATTATCGCATCACGAGTGTCACTCGTTATTGTACAGCAAGGAATTAAGTCTCTCTTCATTTGGAAAAGAAACTTCTACATAATACCAAGAGATTGGCATTTGTAATCAAATTAATTAATCTGCAGACGATGTCTGTGTATATATAAGTCATAGAAATACTCGTTCCCCGAGTCGGAAATTTCAGCCCAAAATTATCCTAAATTACCAAATAACTTAGGATATTTAGGCTGAATATGGAAAAATATGTTACATATAAAAGAATGCAAATTTTAATTCCACAATCGGCCTAAACTTGTTCATTTTTGCCAGTTTTGCCTAGTTTTGGGATCAATTTAGGCTTCATACATCCCAAAATAATCCTCAGCATTCTTATTTAGAAAATTAATCTAAGCCCAATATTAAGCCATACATTCTATAATGAAGAGTTGTGGAATTGGATTTGAATTGGAGTGGAATGATCTAGGTCCAAAAAATTCTCAATATTCTAAAAATTAATTTGATTTTAGGAGATTTAGAATATATATGGAATAAAATGATAATTTAATTCCTACTTACTCCTGAAAGCCCTATTTTTAGAATATGAGTCGACAGACTTGGAACTTCTGAAATATTTTGAGGGGATGTCAGAGTAAATTGGAATAAAAATTTTACCTAATCAGTCCATATAACTCCTAAAAATCATATTTACAGGACTTTGAGGCGCGTAGACACACTAGTTGAGGATTTTGAGGTTCAAAATGGTATACATAATTAAGCGGCAAATGAGACATCAAAAGAATCTAGGATTTGAAGTTTCTTTTTAGGCTGGACTTTTCGACTCGGGTCTTCCTCATTTTAAGTGGAAAATTATCCGTGATCGGAAACTGAATAGACGGTGTCTCAGTTTATGAATGTGCTGATATTAATGGAGATTTTTACACTAACATAAAAAAAAAACAATAAGAAACGATAAGGAAATGTAAATGCATCGTTTGCAGTGTGTGTTAGGGTGTCGGTGCACCCTCTCGACCGGCTCGAATTTGAATTAAGACGAGGCCTCGTGCAGCAGGCACGAAGGAGAAAGGAGAAAGGAGAGGAGCCAGGTCAGACTCACGGTACAAATCATTCCAAGTTCTCGAGCGACTTCGGTGAGCTTCGAAACGGCGCGTTTGCTCGGGCGTAAAATTGCTATGATATAGAAGGGTGAGAAGAGAATCGGCAGTGTACCCCACGGTTCCTCTTGGAACCTCGTACTTACTACTTGGCCCGCCAATAGCCATCGTGGAAAATCTTTAAGAACGCGCTTTTCGAAACTTTCGATCGTTCTGCTTCGCGAAGATTGAATTATTCTTCGAGGAGTTCTTCGGCGAACGGAGGAACACCCGCGTGCCGTTGGCACCGGCCGATAAATTATTCCTCTTGTCGGGATCGTACTTACGAATACGATTCGCGGGTCCTTGGGAATTCCTTAGAATTCCGATTTCTTGCTCGAATTAGAATTCCAAGTTATTACTTGCCTTGCCTCGACGCTTTCGGATTCTTTAATTGGTACGGAAGCGGTCTTTTAATTTGGTGCGGAGATTATCAGGGTTCTCAAGTATTTCGGTAGTTTCTTATTTCGATGGTCGATACTGAAGAGCACTTGTGGAATTTAGCTTGCTTGTACATTGCCTTGTACACTGCTCGCAATAAGGCATCGGGTATTCTTGTTTCGTTAACGAAGTATCGTGTACTTGGTATAATTGGCTCGAGATGTTTTCCTTATTCTGCAGACATCTTTCTTCGTATGTCTCCGCTTTCGATTTGACATTAATTGTCGTCAGAAATAAATCTCTTTTCCTGTGACTTTTTAATATTTCAGATAAATTCTTACATTCTTTAATGTGGATTGATGAAAGTATAGTCAGACGTATTGCATTATTGTTAGTTTCCTGAGGTCACATTTTACTGGAGTAAAAATTGGCCCCATTTGAGGTTCTCTTATTTAATAACAGGAAAAAAGCTTACATTTTGAAAATATTTTTACATCTTTCAAAAAAAGTCGCTGCAACCGGGTTACAATTAATTTTGCAGTGCTATAATTGGGTAGTACAATTATTACCTGCCGTAATAGTTTCACGTGTGTATGTTGGATAAGACATATGTATTAATTAGCTGCAAGTGCACCTCTTACCGGTGCAACTTCTTAGCGACGTTTTCTGTCGCATAATCAAAGACACTTCGCATCTGTCGAACTTATGGTATAAATTAACGTAGTCTGGTTCTAAATAGTTCAATCATATCAAAAGAATTTTGATATGAATAGAAAACACATGATCTAGTTACTATAAATGTTTATAATTTGTTAAGTATTTATAAATTCTGTTAATTCGACATATATTGATGACCAATACGGGATGCCGTTCTTAATTAACTATCCCATTTTCACAGCGTAAATTACATTATACGCGAAGGTGCTAACACATGATGATAATTTTTCACAGCATCTAAATGATCCACGGAAGGATGCGCAAAATGATAAAATTCTCTTAGATACTTCTAATTCTCTTATACGATAATTAATCTGATCACGTACATTTATTCTCCCTAATATTCTTGTTCGACGTCAAAGAAATTGAAGAACCTTAAACAATTTTTGAAACTTCCCTTTCCATTTATATCGATCACCGGTTCCGACGAGTGTATTCCTTTTGTTTCCATTATTATATATTATTCGTCCGTGCAGTTTCTCCATAACTCGCCATAGCCACGGATTGCAAATTACTGTTTGCCGACCATGTGCCGACATGCAAGCGTAAAACGTTAAATATGCAAGTAGCCTGTTTTATATTTCAACCCTCAGCGATCGAACTTTCTTCTAGGCTATCGCCGTGACTCGTTTCAATGCTATATCGATGTTGTAAAAAGAGGAAATGGTATAACTCCAATATTTATGGCGTAAAACAAACGAAATGCAAATAAACGATTCCTTTCGACATGTTATATTCATCGGTGTATAAGACGGCATTATTTTAATTGAGCTTGCAATTTTAAACGATGCGTAGACTCTGTCAGAGAAGGTCGAGGGTGTCTTAGGTGTGAATAGCAATGAAAATTGCCGGATTTCCAATTATTGGGTGTGAATTTAAATCATTCTTACCTATGTGACATATTTCTGTGTTTGTCATTTAATATGCAAAACCTACATAAAATTGTAGGTATTCAAATTGCTATTAGATAATGCTCTTTGAAATTGAAATTGTTTAGAGAAGATGGTTCGTACAAATCTCTTCTATGGCACAGATACAGAATGGCTTTGCGCGGAGTTAAGGGATCAAATTCTGTATTAGCATATTCGAGCTGAAATTCTGTTACTTAACATTCCTAGTATTATCAGTTAATATATAACCGTCTCGATGATTCGAAACTCACTATGTAAATATAGCAAAAGTCGAAATACAGAGTAGCAACAGAGATTGGAATTTTTTATATTTCCTCTGAATATGAATTTTTTTATGACAGCAATTCGTCGATATTACAACCGTGAATATTTTTTTTTTTTACCATCGACCCAAATTTTTATACAAGTCGTCAAATGTAATTTACATTTCGCGTGTAATTTGTAATTCCACGATGAAACAGTTTCGTGTTAGTAGAATTTTATCTTCTCGTTTCAGCATGCCGCAGAGTCACGAGTTAGTGAAATTTCAAATTTCACAGTAGTGTCCGGAAGATATTCATTATTTCTGTGCAGCGTTATTTAGCTCTTCAAAATTATTCAATCTAGTAAACATAGACACGTGTAACTCTCAAGGAAATTCACGAATTCGTATGTACAATAAAGCAAAGAGAAGCACTATCGCAAGATTGACCGAAAAATAGGTGGGAGAACAGCGTTTGAAAGCGTATTTACCGAAGAGAATTTTCCACTCTGAGCATTATTTCATTTTAGGTCCGTCCTTTACTGTGTCAGGAATTCCATTTCGTCCGAGCGTTTGTATTTTCACGTGAACTGAAAATCAGCCGAGTTTCGAGCTATTTATATTTATGAGTCAATCATGTTTGCAGTACAGAGAGAGAAACGGAAAGAGAAGGAGAAGGACAGGGGAGACAAAGGGTAGACAAAAGGATAAAAAAGAAGTATAAAACGGGATAAAAAGAATATTCTGTGTTTCGTGGAAAAATAATGGAACGTGTATTGTTTATGGTTACGTTTATAAACAGCTGGCACGAAGAAACATCGCGATCATAAATGTTCGAGTATGCCACTGGTCATGATTTTAATGCTAAAATATTCGTGTTCCATACGAAGGGATCGTGCTTCTATTTTATTTTCATCCGCTGTGCAATCCATTTTTTAACATGTTACTGAGAGAGGAAACAGAGAGAGGGAAAGACAGAAAGAGAGAAGCAGCAGTGTTTTAAACAGGGTGGCAAGTGTGTCCCCATTTCGGACGTTACTTTTATTCCACTTTACGGTTCCATGCACATCGTGCAATGTCAGTTTTCGGGTAAACAGTTTTTCATCAACTTAAACTGTACTCCTAATATAGTCCTCCAGAAGTAACACGAGAACGATCTTAAATCTTTCACCTACATAGTTAGCAACATACGGATCTTTTTTGAGAAACATGTATAGAATACTACAGTATTTTTATCTCTTGATATTAGTTCGTCTATTTACGTCGACTGTTGTCACTGTAAAGAAAGTAAGACAATATTCAATAAATCAGAAAACAGTTATCATCAGACTGCGGATTTTTATGCATTTATGACAATTTAAATACGGCTAAAATATACAAAAAGGACATAATATAAAAATATATCTAAAATATGGAAAGTATGGTATTTGTTGTAATATTTATTGAGTGCAATAAATCCCTAGATAGGTTTTCCTGTCTCACCTGCATTTGTGAAACTCGAAATTTGCATAAACATCCGCATCCGATTATCATAAATCGATCCTAAGATCGTATAAATTCAATTACGAGAAGTCAAAAATCACCCAAGACGGACCAAGGTAACTTCGCGAAAAAGTTTCTGAGCAGTTGAACTTTCCCATCGTCGGAAAAAGGGAAACTCATTAAATTTTAAGCGCGTTTAAGCGTTTCCCGCGACTTTTCTCAAATAATCGATTCTGTCAGCCCGATAATCAGACCATCGCGGGTAATTCCGTTCCTCGAAGAAGAAAACTCTCCCCACGTTCACGTAGGGCCAAAGGTATTCTTTCGAGAATTTAATTCCAGCTGTGTATAGCTAGCCAGGTATCGGCAAAGAACGCGAGGGATACACGGGGCCGATGTCTTTTAGCCCATCTTACCCTCTTCCCTTTTTCGTTCCGTTTCCTACGTTTTCTTGCACCGCCACGTTCTATTCGAGAATGTAATTTCCGCGGGACCGAAGAATCCAACCCGACGGGACTCGGCACGTCTGACACCGATACAATTCACCCGATAAAACTGCGGGAGTTCTTGGTGGCTTTCCATCCCCCTCGAGGACCTCTGTCGTTTCTTTCGCGCTTACTTCCTTCCTTCCTTCCTTCCGTGCATCCTTCCGTCCGTATCTTCCATAGTCGTTTACCTTTGTTTCTTTTTATTCACTTCCACTGGACTGCTCTTAAGATGCTTCTTTCTTTTGGTCCTTTGGTCGATCCCTTTTTCGTTGTTTTGCGATAATGTTTGTAATTTGGGGATTTCGATGGTATTCTGGTACCTTGGGTGTTATATATTTGTGTACTTTGGTACACTCTTATTGCAATGCATATGCATTAGGAGTGAAAGGTTGGAATTATTTTTAGAAAATTTCATTGGGTGTTTTGTAATTTGGGGATTTCGATGGTATTCTGGTACCTTGGGTGTTATATATTTGTGTACTTTGGTACACTCTTATTGCAATGCATATGCATTAGGAGTGAAAGGTTGGAATTATTTTTAGAAAATTTCATTGGGTGTTTTGTAATTTGGGGATTTCGATGGTATTCTGGTACCTTGGGTGTTATATATTTGTGTACTTTGGTACACTCTTATTGCAGTGCATATGCATTAGGAGTGAGAGGTTGGAATTATTTTTAGAAAATTTCATTAGGTGTTTTTTTATCATTGTATTTTTGTCATAATGTGTCATAATTTTTGTGATAATGTTTGTAATTTGAGCATTTCGATGATATTCTGGTACCTTCGGTATTTTACTTTGGTGGTGTACTGTTCTTGCTGTGATGCATATACATTTAAAGCGAAAGGTTGGAATTATTTTTAGACAATTTCATTAGGTGTTTTTTATCATTGTATTTTTGTCATAATGTGTCATAATTTTTGTGATAATGTTTGTAATTTGGGGATTTCGATGGTATTCTGGTATCTTGGATATTATATTGTGGTGGTGCGCTCTTCTACTGCGATGCATATACATTTAAAGCGAAAGGTTGGAATTATTTTTAGACAATTTCATTAGCTGTTTTCTATCATTGTATTTTTGTCTTTTTGAGGATAATAATAATTGTGGATATTATAGGTTATCTTAATTAGAGTAGAAAATACGTTAGAAGTCCGAAAAAGTTACTTTGATAGAAAGTTAGTTGCGATAAAAAGTCGGATCAACGTTGATTGAAGACCGCAAAAGGATCAAGGTAGAAATCGTTCGGTCGTAGGCTAATTCGATTGGTAGGGCACTATTTCGAGTGATTGAAAATATGAAGTAAGAGTTTCTACCGATAATGGAACTGTTCATTAGCTGAATTTTGACAAGTCGAAAGTTTCGATTCGTTCTGGCATTTCTTTCTTTCGATTCGAGAGTATTTCGCCTCGTTTTCCCTCCGTCCTGATTTTTTTTTTCTTTCCTTTTTCCCGCTTTTATTTCCACGAATTCTACTTCCGTTCTTCCTTCACCGTGCCAGTTCCCTTTTCGCACACTTCAGTAAATCTCGAGTTACTTCTTCGGAGTAATGCTTGTGATTTTACGGATTGACCGAGTTTGCTCTTCTGGCCGAATCGAATTCGCAATAAGAATCGGTTTTGTTTCTTGTTTGAGAAGCCGGATGAGGACAGACTACAAATAGACTCCGGAGTGGAATTACGTAAATTCTTCTGGCCATTACCGAGAGTTCTCTTTTAAGACCAAGTGCCGTTGAGAATCCGATGTGCTTTCTTTGTATCGCGATACTACGATCCCTGATTCTTGCAGGACTCTTTTAATTAACTCTGAGATCATTCCAAAGATTTTCATCGATATCGCATGTTTCTTAATTATAAAGTTTATACTCCTTTCAAAATTTACATTTTCTAGTTACCAACACCTTTAATAACCCCTGAGACATAAATGCACCAAAGAATTAACCACTGCTTATCTATATAAAACGCGACTAAATTCCAACTGACACTTGATCGAATAAATTGCAGATAATAGATACACACATTTAGCGGACTGTCATGAGCGTATCAAATTTCATATTATTTAAATCTTTAAAGATGTACACTTCTTAAAATAACAATTTTCCGATACATTTCGATCGTTTTAAAATATATTCGAGAACTTTCGATTTCCTCAATGATGGATGGCTCGAATGTATATAAATGTTTGAAAGCCAAGCCAAAGAGCGACAGGATCCTGCAACGATTCTATTTTCTCGGAAGGACCTTTCGAAAATATCTTGCTGGCACACCAACTGTGTATACTTGACCAATCGGAAGATCCCTTGTTTCCCCTTCGATACGCGGATATAGTGTAAAATCGTCGCGGGGGACGAATTTCAAAAGACAGCAAGTCGGCCTGAGCATCGCCTACCTTCCTGCTCGAAGGAGAAGTCGATAAGATCCTTCTTCGCTCGTGCTTTCAAGAAATCCGATACGGAAGGATGGAGGGATGCATCAACTTGTCAGACTGAGATACCTGACTCCCCTTTGCGTGACTTGGCTCTCTCTCTAACACGTTTCCTTTCTCCCTCGCTTCATCTACCTAGTTTGTTCTTTTTCCTCCCTTTTTCGTCGCCCACCATATTATCCTTTATTTCGACGAAGAACAAAAGTTTAGCTAAGTGGCAACTCTTTCGACCATTCTTGTTTCCTGATCGAGAGCTTAGACTATCCGTATGAAAGCACTTGACCCCGATTTCACTGACCTTTGCTCTTACACTCTTTTCGCGCGTCAGAGGGTTATGCCTTTCGGCTATTTTTCCGGAAAACTCTGCCGTTACACGAAGTACTCTTTCACGTTCGGCGATATGTGTCTCAGTGTGTGAGAATTCATGGTGAAATCACGAACCTTCTTCCGCTGTCTTGTATTTCACGTTTTATACTCTCAACGTTGCACCTTCATCTAGTCTCTTTCCCAACGAAGCTTCAAGCTCACATGATTAATTTAAATATTCATTATGAAACCTCAAAAACCAATGAACATATATTAGGTGTACAAATAAGTTTTGAGGGATTTACATAACATGGCGTTGCTGGTATTAAATCCCATCGGAGAAATTTGTAACTAATTCATGTTAAAGCGTCATCATTTCCCTCTAAAAATCAGTCTCTTTCATTTCGCTGAAGTGTAAACAACATACTTTCTTTGTGCTCAAACCATGGCAACCTTTGTACCAACAAAACGAAGTTTGCGGGAAGCGCTTCTTTTCAGTTTTCATTTGAAGAAAAGTGCAGCTGATGGTCATTGATTGCTGTGTGAAGCATATGGGGAACATGTTCCATCAATAAAAACATGTGAGTACTGGTTCCGTCGTTTTAAAAGTGGCGATTTTGACACCAGCGACAAAGAACGCCAAGGAAGGCCAGTAAAGCTTGAACACGCTGAGTTGGAGGGGTTATCCTATCTCCAACCTTACGAAATCATCAATGGGGAATGTTACAAACAATAGTTGATGCAATTGAGCCGACGATTGAAGCTCAAACACCCCAAATATGCCAAAAGACGCGAGAAAGTGATCTTTCAGCATGACAACGCTCGCCCACATGCTGCAAAAGTCGTCAAGGAAACTTTGGAGGAGCTTCAATGGGGTGTCCTATCCCACCCGCCGTATTCACTAGACATTGCTCTTTCCGACTTCCAATTGTTCCGGTCGATGCCTAATGGCTTGACCGAGCAGTACTTCACTAAATACGAAGAAGCCAAAAATTTGATCGGTTCTTGGATCGCCTCAAAAGACGAGGAATTTTTTAAACGCGGAATCCGTAAGCTATCTGAAAAATGTTGAAAAGTCGTACCAAATGATGGACAATACTTTGAACGAAATACATTCTTCCAATTTCCCTGAATAAAGCTTCAAAGTTACAAAAAGAAACCCTCAAAACTTATTTGTACACCCAATATCTACCCTGTATTAACGATTACAAAGCAAAATCAACGGAAAGGAGCTTTCACGAAGCGCAAGCCATTATTTCTTGGATAAGATTTAACATTCTCCACGTTTAAGTTTCATCTGTGTTTCACAGCTCAAAATGAACACCGTAAACGCATTGTTCTGCGATTCTCGCTTTCTGATTATCTGCTAGAGCGACTACCTTACGTTAAAACGATCTCGCGTACACCGGCGTGCATCGTACATACATATGTATACATATCAGCTTGTCACGTAGATGATACCTTCTACGGCTTGCCAACTTCCGACTGGCAGTTCCCCCTGTTCTCCTTGTACGTCCCCGGGCGACGTTTCCAGGAGTATACACGAGTGAGAGTACAGAAGTTTCAACTTCTCTCTCCTCTTCCTCTTTCATTCGCTCCTCCCTCGCCACGTTCACTCGTCGCCCTTCTGTCTTTTGCTACTCGTGTCTGCCTTCTTGCAGAGAAGCTTCATCCGCAAAGTTAGGTCAGGTTAGATACCTTTCGATGGCCAGCACCGAAGTAGAACTTGCCTTACCTGTCCTTATTGGTATCGATAAACCGTGGTAGGCAGGTGGTACGAAGGAGAGAACGAAGACCATCCTGAAAGAGGCAATATAATGGCTGCCGCTCGTCTTGCAACCCTCGAGACGTAAAAAACGGGGAAAAAAAGAACGGAGAAATTGTACCTCGGGTTACTTCTTATCGTTCGAGAGAAAAGGGTGGAAAAGTTGAAATCGAATTGGACTTTCACGGTAGCCGATCTCGATTGCTTGTACGACATCCCGAATGTGTTCTTAGATTTCGTTCTGCTTTGTAGGCTAATGGTATCCGGTTATAACGATGTAACTTTCGACGCGGAGGAACTTTCGTGTTGCACGAGCGTTAATTCGATTTCCCATTTGTGTTAAGTGCATTGGTGTAGGGTTTATCATGCCCTTGTCAGATCAATTGCGGTGGAGTGGAGGGAGTTTGTATTTGATGATTTTATTTCTTTTTCTTCTTTCTTTTGAAGAAGGCTAAACACTTGATTTTATCGTCTTGGAGGGTGGCCGACAACCCTTTCTCTACCGAAGACTCTAATTATCCAAAGAACTAATTTCACGCAATAAAATCGTGTTTTGGAACAAAATACTTGAATGTTACTAATGTCAATACCAGAAACGTAAAATGCTTCATTAACCCCTTGCCTTACAATGACGTGTTGCACACGTAACGCGGTAAATGGAATAGAAAATTTTAAAGATTTTCCAAAAACTATTAAATTGAAAATATCAGTTTGTCAGGAGACGTTGACATTAGTCCTATATTATTAATATTGCGTTAACTTATACCGCTATATCAAAAATCAGCGACAGATTATTATTCGAATAATTAATTCTGACTTTTTGCGCGTTCGGTCACAAAAAAAATCGTACGGCAAAGAGTTAAAGATTATTCAATCTAATTAACTACGTATGCATATGTTATTAAGCACTATTGTCGTGCCTCATTGAAGTATTATCACTGTGCGACGGTTAAACAGCCAAAACGTTTCGCCTTGCCTGGAAGCGTTAAACGTCTGTATCAGCCAGGTCTTATTTTAATTATTCCCCGAGCCCAGGAGAAGTCATTGTTTCTTCGAGCCGATGAATCGGCTCCATAGCATTCATTGGCTTAGCTCGATATAACCAGGCGTTTAATTAGCTAATAAATACATTTAATTGCTCCATGGCTCGGCAACGAGGGAGAAAAGAAAATGGAAGAGTTGATAACGAAGGAGACGGAACGTAACGCAGGGGGATGATGATAATTTAATTGCGCGTCGCTTGTTGCGGCCACCCTTTTACCCCGAAAACCGAGACGCAGATGGCAAAGACGTATTTACTGCGTCCCTTTAGTCCAACCCTCCATGTTTTTATTGCCAAGTCAAAGACTGAGTTTCAGAAGATTCGTATGAACTGTTTTGTCACTCAAAATGAATTCTGCTGAAAGAAGGGACCGCGAAATTTGAAGAAACGGGGATGTCTCTTTGGTGACGACTTCGTCAGAACAAAAGGCGACGTGGTTGTTTGTTTTTCAGTTTTATTTAAAGTTAATCCGTCTTGTTGCTTGTGGGACGTATAAGTCTTCATTGGGATGATAAATTTCGCGGAGAAACGCGTCGCGACTTGCAGTTCCTTTGGGAAATTTTCGAAAAACATTCTCCACAATGAACGATCGAGAAAACAGTAGGATAGAGCGACATTTTGTATTTAATTCTCTTTCAAAGCTTTCATATTCATTGGGACAATCGTTTTGCCCAGGGTGTGCATTTCAATTCTTCGAAAATCGACCAACAGCCGAGCATAATTATTAGAGTATACTTTTTGAAATCGTAATGATTTTAATTAAAATCAGACAGAATTTAAAATTTTAATATCCTCTTGTCACTCGTACTTTATGCAAATTTCAATCGCTCGGCTGTCCCACTAATGAATTTAATGAACAAAACGTTATCACGTTCCGAAGCTCCCGTCGTCTCTAATAAAATGCATCGACCAAGAAGAAAAGAATCGATCCCATCATCTTTTTTTTCAGATATCGTGTTCACCCGTCTCATTAATAAATGGGAACATTTGTTTTGCGGATAATTGGCAGTCGTGTAAAAAGTCTCGTCTCGACGAAAACTCGAATCCCAGAAACGGTGCATGGTGTTTCTGCGTGTAACGTTCGCCATGTCGGCATTCCATCAACACAATTTCCGCGAGCGGCCACGCAATCTCGTTGTTCGTACGGACGTTGATGCATCTACGTAGGCTGCGAATAGCATGGATTAGTGAGAGGTTGTTTAAAAAAGAGCGAAACAAAAAAAAAATAGGGAGGAAAAAGTGATCTCTTCGGGTGATACAAAATGTAGCATGAACCTTTGGCGATCAACGGGAATATTCGCGACGGTACTACAGGACGAAACGAATTACATGAATTTGACAAATTAAAATAGACTTCCAAAAACAATTTAACAAAACTCGGAAAAAAGCTCTCGTACGCCTCGCGAAAATGTATGAAAAAAAGCGTGCGAACGTTCGCCCCTACGGAACCAACCTACATGGGTTGTATCAATTATTTTCACGTTACTTGTTTTTTTTTTTAAACGTTGTAATTTGATTTCGCAAAAATTGCACCCAGCCGGCTGGCATAAAAGCACCTTTTTCCGGGTGACTCGCTCGTGTGTTACGTAAAACCACGAAATTAAAGCGCACTCGAATATCGACATCGATTTGAGCTTAGATCGTAAAATGCGCTATGAAAACAACAGTTATTATGCCGTATATCTTGGTGGTAGTATCACTTAAATGGAACCGTCGATTCGAAGGGAAATTTCGAATTTAATATAACTTGTATTGATTGTGTCAATAGTGTCGGTATTTTTTTTTGTAGCAACCATCGAGTGATTGTTCGACACATTGGCCACTTTGGAATCTATTTTGTAGAGAATGTCATTCGTAATTTCCATTCGAATGTGATTGGTGAACGGTTGTATTATTGGCGAAAAAATATTGCTTTTTATCGTTCCGGATGGACGAAGTTAACAGACGCATGTAGATTCAAGAGGGCACGTGTAGATCATAAAATACATTGTGGTGTAGTAATAACAGTTATTATATCATGTAACTCCAGAGCTAATTTCATTAAAAGGCATCGTCTCGTCGAGGTAGGATTATATTCGAAAATAATCCACGTTACGCATCGACGATATTTCTGTTTTTCCATTTTTACTTTTCCGAAATCTACCATCAGCGATTATTTAATATGTTGATCACTTTTGTAGTTACTTGGTACCAAATGTCATCCGTAATTTCCATTTAAATGCGATTGCTGAACGTTCGTACTATTTGCGCAAAAATATTGAATTCTCTCGCGGGATCGAGGACGCTGCGCAAAGCCGAAGCCCAGAGACGCGTGAGAGTTTGCTCGATTCAATTTGCAGAAGCGATAAATCAGTCCATGACTTTTGAAAAATAACTGGTAATTATTGAACGAAGTGCTAACGGCTGAGAGTGTAATGTTCTACTTTGGAAAGGTAAATAACAGCCTCGTAAATCCCGAAGCGTCCGTTCCTGGCAAGAACAACGGAACACGTTCCACGGGGCGATATCTTGATCGAGGAATTATTCAATTTCATGAACTTCCTACTACACCAGGAACGATACCTGGCCCAGTTCTGTACAATTATAATTTATAACACGTAAGACAAATGGCCGCGGTACCAGGTACACGTATTATGTTGTTCGTTTAAATGAGAAATACGGAGGAGTGGAGAAAATCGATGCCGGCTGTGTTTGTCGTTGTCAATACTCTTTCGATTTTTCCATTTTTCTTTCCCTATACTCGCTGGGGTTGAATGGCATTTACATGCAAACGTTTACCTCGACCGTAAATTATAGTAATCGTTTGGTGTTCTTTCCGCTGACGCAACATCCAAGGGACAAATCGAGGATACAAATGCCGTACGGGAAATTCCTATAAATTTCTCGAATTTTCATGATTTTACAAGATTACTAAAATATTTCACACAATTTCTACGCTTACGACCTTTTAATTTATTGCTCCAAAATCACAAGGATTTTCTTCTATATTACGGAAATAAATTTTCTTCGCACCAGGGTATTTCTTTTCCGTCTTACCGTTTCTTCGTTCAATCTTCGTGCCTCTTTGACGCGCTTCCGCCTCGGACGATGCGCCGAGAATCGCATCTATCGCCATCCGAGCGAAGAATCGCCGGCAGGTAGAGGCACCTAATATTTGATCGAATCTCCTCGATTCCTCGAAAAAGGACTCGGAAAGTCACGCTTCTGTGTTCCACAGAAGCAAAGAAGGGAGAAAACGTGCTGGAGGGAAAAAGAGAGGGTGCTCAAGAAGAGGGTAATGCAGAGTCGCCGGAAAGGGGGAATACCGGCTTAAATATTTACTCGGAGCAAACAGAAAATTCTGGCGCCTCTACGCCTTCCCCCTTAACTCTTTCTCTACCTCCGGCTTTGGTGAGTGCTTTCGTAAAATTCAGTGTGAACGACACCGTAGACAATCCCGAAACGAGTAGCAGGATATTCGTATCTTCGGTTTAGCGAGTGTAACCGCGATGTATATCGTTTTATCTCGTTTCAACGTTTTCTTCTTTCCATTTTACACTTTTCTCTTCCTCCCCAATGCCATCGAATACTTTTTCCTACGTCTGAAGCAAAGGTTCTGCTCATTTTCTAGTGCACAAAAGCTGCTATTTCTACGAAACACACAATGCCCGTATCTGTCTGTATGCGATACCGGTCTTGCTAATGGATACTCGTCCGTTTTCGCGGAAGTGCGACGTTGCTAGCCGGAACTCAAAAGTGTGCGCGCGTGAAAATATAGCTGCACTGAGAATACAGTGAGAAAAACACGACCACATTCGTCGAGAGGAAAATGGGGCGGCAGGAGGTCGAACGGGGGTGTGGAAGAGTATGGGGGTTGTTGAAAAAAGGGAAAATTGTGTTTTCTGAATGTAGAGAGAGGGTGGACGAGGTAGAGGAGATAGCGAACAATATTCATAACTCAGGTATAACGGAAAATTTTACGTACTATGTGTCGATATCGGTGTACATATATTAGATTGAATACAGTTTGTATTACGAGGGGGAAAAATGTGACAAAAACTGTGCTTGTTCGTTGAAAGTGACGTTTTTCAACGGCAAGTGGATTCAGTCTGTTTTGGATGAAGGTACATAAGAACACTCGCATAGCGTAGATTAGAGAGTAGTGTCTTATCCGATAAGACTTATCGTAGTCGGACTTATTTTATTTTTGTAGAAAATGACATTTTATTACTTTTATTTTGGTAAAACGGTGCAATCTAATTGCTAATCCGCAGGGTACTTTGCAATTTTTGGAAATGAAAATATGAATTTTTGTTCCATCTTTTCAGCTAATGATTATGAACTACGTTTGCAGGTTCATGTTGTCCCAGCTAAAAAATGTTCAAAATAGAAACTCTTTGAAGGGGTTAGAAACGATGAATAGTGCTTATTAACGGACTGACGGTACATTTCATTACGAAAAAAATCTCATTTTTGCCTGCATGGAATTTAACTTCTTTAAGCCGGTATCTCGAGGGAATGAAAAATGATATATCACTCGTTATTAGCGAATAATCGTATCGAATCAAGGGGAGTCTCTCTCGTTAATGCAAAATCGAAGAGTCCCTCTTCGGCACAGCCGGAAGGACCGACGAGTCAAACATATCCAGATGACAATCGCACGGGAAAACTTGGATGAAACGTCTATCAATCTGTCCATCTATCTATACGCGTCAAACCGCAGAAAAATATGGAGATTCATTCTCCTCCCATTTTTCGGAGTGGACGATGACGAAAATGGAAAAGAGCGCGACGGCCAGTTTCAAGTTCGCCATTGCTACTATTTTCTCTTCAGGATAGATTTCTATTATTTTTTTTCTTGTTACGAGCTATAAATTCGTACACGGTAACAGACACGAAGATGGGATTGCGTTATGGTGACAGCTGTGACATTTTTGCTTGCATATTTTTGTATTCTGTGACATATTTATCGGGAAACTAATAACAGTTTTGTACAGTTATTATTTAACTAGGAATAGTAAAATATTTATTAAAATATAAAAGATATAAAATATAAAATACAACAAAAAGTGGCACACAAGACATACATCAAATAATTACGCTGTTAAAGCACGCCGTTCTCTTGACCACTGTTATTCTGATTGTGAGATACGCTGTTTGCTATTAAGAAAAATACACTGTCCTCATTATCATGCTGAATCTTACTCTTCTCGTTGTCACGTTAATACCAGAACTACCAAGCAAGTCAAAATGACTGACTCGCAATTTCTTCAAAAATTTTTGAATATTATAAGAGATTCATAGAACGGGTATTCTATCTTGATCTTCTAAAATTCAGGTCGTCGAATCTATCATTTTTTCCATCTCTTGTTTTCTCTTTTTCCAAAGTATTTATTTAATATATTGAAATCGGCCAGATTTAATGCCGTTAGTTCTAGTGTTAAAACCAACTCTGGGACTTCAAACGCAATGCCATTTCTCCGAAGGACTTACACCCCATACGCGCAAACCTACCCTCGCCATGTCGCAGGTATTTTCTCTCACTACCCTCTTTCACTTTCTCTCATACATATACGTGTAACAGATATACATATAATCCTATACTTTAATGCGATAATGCATAGCTGAAGTGACATGGTAGAAAAATAGTATTATTCAAGATATGATTGATAGCAATAACAGAATGTACTAAATATATAGGTTTTATTATTTTTAAGATCAATATCCTATCGCGCTGCTGGTCATAGCCTTATTGAAGCGATAGAACCGAGAAAAAAAAGGATGAAAAATAGCATGTCACTGAAGATTCCTTCCGAAATGCGATTTTGGGAAAATTGATTTGCAAGTTTCCGTGACAGGTGATTCCGAGGAAAACACTCAGGTGAAATGTAATTAACGTAATTCGATTCACAGAAATTACATCGGCTGATGAGGGTGGAAAAAGCACGATTGCGGGGCAGATCCGAAGAGAATACGTCAGTCTGGAAACATTCCCCAGGGCCTCTATGAAATTCACATTTATGAACTTTGATGTAAATGATCAAAGCGAAACGTAACTCAATACCTTCCACGCACGGCGTATCTCGCAATGATAATTTCCGTTCTTCGCGATTCATTTCGCTCGGCGTAAGTGATGAAAATTCACCGAGCCATGGCAGCCTTTGCGATTCAACTACGGTTTGCCCAGGGCGTGATTTATGAAATTTTAACGTACAATGCCAGTCCGTCGTTGTATGCCTCGTTCAAAATTTAATATTCGGCTTCTATGCAATGTCCGCTGAAAATTTCTCTACTTTTAATCTTTCGCCGGTGACGCGCTTTAAAGCTACAAACGGTTCAAAAATGAATTTCCATGCATTAGTACGCACGAAAAACGATCTCCGCATGTTCTATACATTACTCTAGAACCATATATATCGTACAGTGTTACGTGTAGTCTACAATAAGTGAATGACTAAGTACGCAGACTCTTATCACGAATGGAAAAAAAAAATTCCCAGATATTAGGAATCTCCTTCAGATATTTTCATTTTGATTTTTTCCTATCGTTTTCTGCAACTCTCGTTGTATATGAAGCACTCTTCTGATAATAATTTCTCGAGAATCTCCCTGATGTCAGAGCTCTTAAGGTCACTGATTTATCCGTACGGGGAATGAATGGAATCTCTGAACGTCTCCGTCAAGTGTACGATAGTTCCAATGAAAATTAATGATCCTCGTCGTACTCGACTCGATGCGAGTAGCATGTTCTCACGAAGGCCTCGATTCTCTCGTTAATCGGTAATTTTTTCGTCGCAACGTTCCTTCGATGCCGGCAATTCTATCTTAGACTTAGGGTGGTTCGTTAAACGTTACGTAGCCATAAGATATTCCAAGTTGGAGTCCAGGCAGCTATGCGCGCTTTGTTTATCCGTTAATCAATGATAAACTATCGATGGCAGCGCGCCTACTCACGATCGATAGGGTACATAACGACTTCCCTTTATCGGCGTCTACCCTTAATTAACGTTAACGAACCGAGATAGCGGACACCCCTCTGTGAAGTGCTACGCTCCGCTTGGTTTGCATTCGTAGATGCCGGAGAATTTCACTGCGGAGGCTGCGCGTAAGGTTCTCTTTCCCTCTTCCTCTTTCCGTTTCTCTCTCTCTCTTTCTTCTCTCTCTCTCTCTCTCTCTCTCTCGTTTGTCCACCTTGTTACCGTTGTGTGCTTTATGTAGAGAATCACCCTGATTCCGCCGTTTCCCAGCTAATTGCAGATTCCGCCGGTGCCGTGTAAACATTGCGCTGTTACCTTACTCGGACGCGAATCAAATGCCTTCTCGTGAAATGAAAATTTCTTCTTACCAGGGTTATTTCCGAATCGAAAGAGCGGGTCAGCATCGCGAGAGCTTCTCGAACGAGGAACTCGAGGGATACGAGGGATGGTGAATCGAGGCAATTCGACCGAATTGCCGATGATTTGCATAATTAGGATTGCTCTGTAGGAATTTTGCGCGTGCGAGGGTCGATTTGCATTGGCACTTTTGGGAAACGATCGAGCAGCACTTTTTTTCATCTTACGAGCGACCCGACGGGCGCAAAAGAGGGTCACCAACGAAACTTTGAAGCACCCTACTGACATGGGTTGTTTGTAGTAAACATCTCGACCCTCTTGATTGTTCCCGACGTACAGTAGTTGTTTCATCAGTATGCTCGGTGCGGCATACCAAGTGGTTTGCCGTCTGAATAAGGAAATTAAACCATTTATACGATGCCGTTGGCCGTCACGCGGATGCGAAATACGGGACACTTTCCGAGTTGCTCTCCTGCGATTTGTCTCCATCGCTAATACCTTCCTTCTCGACCTCGATTGTACGTATGAGCGATGGTATTGTCACGATAGGTTCAATGTCCTTACGTGTACTTTTCTCTCATTGAGTTAATCGATGTTGTAATTCTTGAATTTGATGTTTATGGTAATTTTATTGAAAACTTCTAGCTATTGGTATAGTTTGGAATTGTCGAAATTATGACGTGAATGATAGATCATGAAGAGGATACCATTTTTATACAATTACAGTGTGTTTGTGTCTTCGTGAAATTTTGGCCTCGTTCATCTCTCGGATGCCAATATTTTTATCGGAAATGGAGGATATTTCATTCGATCTATCGTTCAAGCCTTCGTTGTAGGTATTATCAGAAGCGTTCTCATTACGTCGATCGCATCGACAAAGACGCATCTTACTTATTTAGCTCCGGTTGTTTTCGTACGTGGTTTGCATGTTTCGAGACTACCAGAGAATTCCAAGGGTAGGCAGGAACTCGAGGAAGCGTGAAAATGGGGCGTCTCGTCGCGCGAAAGAACGTAACGATAAAGTCGAAGCAGAAAATGAGTTTACAATTGGATGCTCTCGCGCGTATTTTATATCGCTTGTCGTTTTATTGCAAAAATACGCCGGAGCAATAACGTCGGCTGTATTCGTCGTAGTAAGTAAAAGAGAGGTAGAAGTCGAAAGAAAAAAAAAAGGGTGAGCATGACAGAGTAGAAATAGAGGGAGAAAAAAATGCCGAACGTTAAATCGCCGCCAGTCGAAATTGACAAACTTGGGAACTTCATCTCCCATTTCGGGCCGTGTCTCGGTCTTTTTTTTTTGCCAAACGACTACCAAATGAATAGTTCATTTCCATTCTCTCTCGGTGGCACATGCACAACGTCGACCCGTTTCTCTTTCGGGTCAAACGATCCTCTGCGAGGGAACCGTTCCGGCGCAAACTCGTTTCCACGCGAACGACGTCGACCCGGTTGTTGTACCTATCGGAGAGGGTGCACGTAGTGGATGCAGGTCGGACGTACGTTGGATGCACGCGGTGGTCCTCGTTGCGTCTGTACAGAGTTCGGCCCGAGCTTTTCCACCTCGAATCGTAGCGAAAGTGAGTTACCAAAAACGAGTTACGAGCGCGCCGATGGCACTACCTCTTCCGCTCGAATGGTACTTTACTCTGCTTTCCTCATACTCTTCCTCCTTCGTCTCATTTTTTTTACCTGTCTCGTTTTAACTGTTATTAACGTGTTCAGCGTCACGCTGGTTATGTATGGCCTGCGATTTTGGTCTCGGGGAAACTGTGGAACTTATAAGACCGTATTAGCTGCATAAATATGCATGACACGATACATGCAACAATCTATTCCGATACCGTAAGGGTGTCGAACGGTATGGGGATGGAAACAGGGTACTTAGTTTGGAATTATTTATCAGCTTACTCAAAACTGATCTCTTCCACTCTCCTTACATAATGGGAATTTTTGTAGAAAATTTCATGGCTGATAAAGTATTTAAAATTTTGAAATTCAGTGATAAAGTAATTCCTTTTACTTTGGAGTAACGATAACAAGTTTCAATGGATAATCGATGAAGAGGATTGTTCTTGGTTTAAGGTATGGTTCGAATGTTTTCTTGCGTGACTTAATTGCATCAAGTTTTTCAATTGTTGAACTTTAAACGGCGCAGTTTCTGTAGGAGAATTCGCTTTTCTTCGTGGAGCTCGGAACAGAAATATTTTCTCCCAAGATGCTTGGAAAGAGTCATCTCGGGTAGGTGGAAAGCACACCCCACTGATTTTCTGCACCCTCTTGCTCGCAAGAGCGAATTGGCAAAATGTACGAAAAGGAACAAGCATGAAAGGAGTAATTCCGCGTACTAAAAACAGCATCTCTTGTAGGTCGTCGTAATCGCGAAGTCGTCATTAATGCATCTTATTAAATGACAAAAAGTACATGTCCCTTGACCTTTGCTTTCGATGTTCTAAAGAAAGCACGATCTTCTATTGAAATAAACATCAAACGAGCGCTTTCCTCCCTTTGGGAATAAACGTTTCAAAGGTCTCATTGAGCAAAGCTCTGTTTTTCTTTAGGTTCTCTCTCCCTTTCCCTTGACATCTTTGCACGACTGACACGACACGGATAGTTCTACTTGCTACAGATCTTCCCTGCCTTTATTCTCAAAAGCCGTTCATCTCATTTGCAATTTTGCCTCTCTTAACCAAAGAACTTTACGTGAACGATCAAATTCGTCATTTTGACTATTGTTCTGTCGTTTTGTTTCCTTAAGAAAATTTCCATTTCTTTGAATTTCTCTTGGAAATCCAGGGCCGTATGCGGAAGGATCGCGCTATCTTCGAAACGAGCATCGTTTTCCCAAACGATCAGCAAAATACCATGCAAATGTTTTCTCGTCTACGAGATTTTTCTTCGCAAGAATATTCCAACTCGATGGTCATCACGAATGTCCAACTCGTGGCAAAAATTTTCGCGACGAAATCTTTCTCCTAGTCTTCTCGAAAGTCTTCACACTTTCGATCCTTACTAACGATTCCAAAGGACTTTGTAACGGAAAATCGAAAAGCGATGTAACGATGCGTTAACCGGAGAAAAGTTTGGAATAAACTTACATCGAAATGTCCTGGATTTGGTTGCATTGCCAATCCAAGTATTCGTGTTGTCTCGTTATTACTTTTCTTCTCGAGAAGATGCGCTGCTTTACACGTAAACAGTAGCATGTACCAAAGATTCCTCGTTTTTTCATTTTGCATGCTGTTGCAACGTTCCCTATTAATTGAAAAATCCACGAATCATTCGTATAACATACAATCAAGTCAGGAAGACATCTGTAATCGTATTAGGAAGAATTCGCACAATATTTCTTTTACCTTGAATCTTAAAAATATCTAAATCGTTACTATTAGGTGTACAAATTAATTCTCAGCCCCCAGATTTCATCCATCACAAAACCTATTCAGATTAGAATTTTTCCAAATTTGAATAGTCATTCTAAAGCGCCATTTGTTAGCTTTAAAATAAGATATGTCGCATGACTCTACTCCAGACATAACATGAAAAATCATGTGTAGAAGCGATGTCGTTCGATAAGCAACGTGTAAGGCACTGTCTTCTTTTCGCGTTTTAATTAAAAAACAGGAACGCTATATCGTGCAGCACTTGTAAAAAATGGTTTCAACAGTTTCGAATATTCTCCAGACCTAGCCCCTTCAAATAACCACCTATTTCGATCCCTACAACACCACCTAACTGATTCTCAATTCAAGTAAGTTGGACAGGTCTATAAATGCCTCAATGATTTCATTGATGTGATCCACTATCATTTTTCCGATCTGGAATCCGACAATTACCTGAGAGATGGCAAAACCGTATAGAAAATTAAGAAGATTATGTTTAATATTGAATTTATATCAACATTGTTATAAATAAATGTCAGAGGTAGTAAAAAAAGGCCGAGAATTAATTTGTACACCTAATACAATAATATTCGAAGTCGAAAGATCCTCTTGGCGAAAATCTCTAGAGAAGATCGTGGATCACCATCCACTATTGTAGTCTCTCTAGCAGCGAGAGAGTTCGAGTCCTCGAAACGCGAAATTTTTAGCTTGTCTATGAAGAAAAAATTGCGAAGATTTTTCCCCGACTACCTCTCTTCCTTGTGTGCGCGATACGCAGGGCGAAAGGAGTCACGGAGTCGAGAGAGGAGCAGAGGAGGTGGCGAATGTCCTGACAAAACGGTACGTGTCCTTGGGAACAAACGGGCGATGCATTTATGAGATTTAAATCGCCTAAGCGGTCCATTTCCTCGGTTATGCATTATTCACCGGTTCCTCCCGGTGCCTGAATGTTTTATACGCTCTTCTTATTCTTCCTCCCTTCTTCTTTCTCGTCCTCCACCTCCGTCGTTTCAACTTCCTCTCTCTTGTTCCTCGATGGAACTTCCAGATGTCTGAGCCTCTCGCACGAGGAGAGACTCTAACCGCCGGAGGATGACAAAGAAAGACATCGGCATCGTTTTTTTGCTCTTTTCGCCATGGCCCTACCCCATAGTCCGCCCTCCGGTCTCTATTATCATTTTTCATTCCGATCTAATGCAAATAACGGTAAATGGTTCAACTCGTGTCGCTATAATATTTGCATATATTACGCGGCATTAACCTTCCTGTCGTACCTTAAATTTTCTGGCTTTTCAACGTTCAAGTTAGCCCTTTAACGTTAACGAAGTTGCAACGTTGCAAAAACCCGCGTTGCTCGCGGAATCTTCAATTAAGATCGACTCAAGCTTTTTCACGCCGGCAAGCTTTTCAGCGTGAGCCTCTCTCTAATTTCGTGGATCTTTATTCCCGTCTATTTTCTCGTTAACGAGCGTACGTCAATTTTGCTCTTCCTTTCTTCTCTTACGTCCTTCTCCTTTATTTTCTAACAAACACCATTCACGGAAAACTGCCATTCAACCGGGCACCGTATGTTTCTAGCAACGTACGATGTACAAGAGTACGCTCCACTTCTTATTTCCTGCGCGAGATGCTTCGATTTCGGTTTCTCACATTTCACCGAGAATTCTTCGCAGGTTCGATTTTCTCCGGGCACATTTCGAGAAATGTAAATTTCTTTGGCAAGTCGAAAGGTCCACGCGCAATTGCACAGCATCTACTTTCTCGTGTATTCGCACACAAAGTCTCGACACGGAGATTTTGGTATTCCAACCACTCGTCCACGAATTTACTTCGCCATCCGGAAGGAATTTTCGGTCTTTCGGCTGTCTCAGGATACGTGGCCGATGTCCAGTTTCCTGCTGCTTCCTCTTGCTCCCTTTAATTATCCTTCTATCCCGCTTTGCCCTTTTTTTTCTCCAGGAGACACCGTGGACACTCACGTTCTTCTTTTGTACGTGATGTAAGTTCGGCTGGTCATTTCGAGGATGTTCCATGGTGTACCTCATTTTCGATGAAAATGGTCGGGTGTTTTCTTCACCACGTGCTGAATTGTTCGATCCGAGGGAATCTTGTGAGAAACTACTCCAAATTCTCGATGATTCCAATCGTCCTTTCGATTTTCTCCAACAAAGAATATCGAATTTATTTGGGATTTCTCCAGGAAGGTATTTCGTAAGAATGACTCACCTTTGCGAAGATTGCATCAAAGTATAGCAGGTAGAAGATGATAGGATTATTTAGAATTATTTCATTTTATATTAAGACTATTTATTTGATTTATGTTTGCTTATTACAGTGTACTATTTCTCGGGATTATAAAGTGTGAAACATATGTTACGGAGACTCATAGACATTGAGAAGAACTGTGTGACCTTTTAACACGTTCCGCCCCACGCTGGACTTTCCGTTCAGGCCGGAAAAATGCTTATTAAAACAGGCGATATTTATAACCAAATTTTGTCAAGTAAAATAAAATTTATCGCTTTTCTGGTTAAAACATATTAAAATATACACTTTTTTTTAAATTTATGGTTTTGCATTATTGAAATATTGTACAGTGTACGTCAAAAATGTATTTATTTAAACCACAAAAAAATACGTGGGTCGTATACGCCCCACGTGGCCTGAACGGAAAATCTTTAACCCTTTTAGTGCCGACCGAAAAAATTGATTGAATTAATGACAAATGTAATTGTGAATAGAAAGAAACGATATTTGGCAATAGTTTCGTATAGAACACACAATATAGAGCATAAACTGTGTTTGTACAGTTACCTATCATAAAATTCCTAATAGTGTATTGGAAATTTAATATTAACCCTACGATGTACAGTGTTAGCATTATTGTTAACGACGATATATCGTCGTCCGGCACTAAAAGGGTTAAAAAAATGGTCTGGCACGGAACGTGTTAAAGAAACATCCAGAGAGAATACAGAGGCAACTTATAATACCGTTCCCCCCTTTTCCTTCCTCTGGCCGACGACTTTCAATATTCATCGTCGATCTGGGAGTGGGGGAATATTAACCAAACGTCCCGGAGGGCCAAGTATACTGTAGGATAATGTGGCCCTGTTTGACGATAAATTTTCAACGATCGCTATTGCCGGTTGCCGTCTCTCTCCGCGTTTCCTCTCTATTCTCTCTCGTTTTTTTTTTTATTTCGGACGTGCCGTTCCAGGTGTAACGTTCACTGTGCACGATCGATCAGCGTTTATTGCGTGCACATTGAAAAGCCTCTCCGACTTTCCTTGCATTTTCATCGAGATTTTTTCCAATTAATATCTCGCTCGTTCTCGACTATCAACGATTACCGATTGTAATGCGGCACGTTACAACTTCGCCAGAGTGTATCGTCAATAGAAACCGAGTACTCTCGTGACTCCCTATGGACCTTATTATTCTAAATTAGATGCAATTTTCGAAGCACCGTGCTCGTTCTTTACATTGAATAATTAGTCCGCAAAACCAGCGTGCGACTTCACCGTGAAGTTTGTTCTCTCAGCCACCGTTCGAGTTAATTTCACGAGCGGTGATTTCGTTAATTTAACCGACAGCATCGGCCCCCCTTCCGCAACGTGGTGGAGTAATATTTGAGAGGAGGAACATAAGATATCCGAAACGATCTTCCCCAAAGAAGGGAACTTAACTGTCCCGGATTTTTCAGACGGAATGGTATTCCTTAAACGTTCGACGATCGTCGTTCTCCTAGGGGATCCATTCCAAGGAAGGTTTATCGCGGCCAGGCGATAACGGAGGAATCGAATTAATTGTGCTCCCGCCACGTGAGTCTATCGCGACTCGAAAAGGAATCGAACTCTCGACAATCCAGCAGAGTGGTTCCTTCGAATGGTACTCTTCACTTTCCTTCTCCTTATCCCTATCCCTATCTTACCCTTACCGGATGTCCCTTTCCCATCTATTCCACCCTCTTTCCCTCTCGTTCTCGTCCGAGAGCCGAAATCCGGCGTTTCTGGCTTTCTCGAAGAAAGATCTAAAATTCTCGGCTTGCCAGAGAGGAACAACCCATTCACGCTTTTACGAGGACGGCTGCGAGGCCGGCCATAGGGATGGTGATAAAAATCGGTCATGAAACGTAAGAAGTTTGTCCTCTTTCGTGCGAGAGAGTTTCTTCTCCTTTTCTACATCGCAGTTGAGCGCTCTGTTACACAGAAAGAAGGCCAGGTCACCGGCTAACTTCCATTTTCCACGGCGGACGTCCTGCGTCCGCATTTTACGATCGTACCTCCTCTGACTTTCCGTGATCGTATATTGTACGATTTATCGGACTTCCGATGATAGAGCCAAACGAATGGACTCGCGCCTCTATAATTTTCTGCTTTATATGCCGCTTACGATTTAACCCCATGATACAACGATTTTACGCTCGAATCTCACCCGTATCGTGAATCGATATTATTCTCATGATCGGATGGAAAACTTCGATGACCACGTGTTCACACACTGTGAAGAATTCGTGATTTTTAGATTTTAAATCTTCTCAGTACACCGAGGAATGGAAATATGATCAATAGCTTGAAATCCAGCCAAAGTTATTTTCTTCTCGGTAGTACCAACGAATTGATTTTTTTTTAATCGTTCTTATCTTGTGCACATCTTCCACGATCCTCACGGTTCATTTCTTGAAGATATATTCACTGACAGTAATAGACAGCGATGATCGCAAGTCTCGCCGCAATGACGTAATTGGAAAATTCCGCGTTTATCGTTGGTGTTTTTACGACAATTATCTCCCAACGTTACACAGAGAGCGTCAAAGAAAGAAGGAAAAACAAAGAGAGAAATACGAGAAAACTTGAGGTCGAAGTAGGAGTAACCTTAAATGGAAGGCAACCTCAGAATTTTGTCAATGGGAGATAAACTTTCTCGTCTCGTCCTTAATGGTCATAAATTCTTCCCACTTCCGCGGTTATCGGAAATTCACGAATTCGTCCGTGCGAGATCCTTTAATCCATTTTCAGCATCGTCGTCGGGAAGATCCATGGTCATGGGAAGAAAAAGGGGGAAATGTGCGCGGGTAGTAGAACGGAAGGGAAGAGAGCCCGGAGGAAGTGAAGGAATAGGAAGAAAGTCTGTCTCTCTTACTCCTTCTATCTATATGTGTGTGTCGGTTAAAGAGAAAGGGAGAAAAGGAGTCAGAAGGAAGGCAGAGACGGAGAGGCCATCGAAATTGTCGGGCCGAAACTATCTCACGAGTTTTCAGCTCGACGAGGATAGAATAGGAGGGAAAACAGAAGAGGGAGAGAGAAAGAGAAGGGGTGGATAGGCAGAGAGAAAAGCAGAGAACGGAAACGGACGATTAACGAGAGTTTCCGCGGAGCAATCGATCATTTAAACTCTACCCCCGTCGATTCTGTCTCCGCGATTATTCTGCATCGAGCCGGAAAGTCGTGGACTCGAATCGCAGTGGATTCCACGTTATTTCTGCTGCGCGTTTTCCGCTCGAACGTGAACTCGGCAAATGTTTTCGCTTCAAAGCCGAAAATATGGGTTACATGTGCCGGTATTTGTATTTGCCGTTCCGCTTTTCATTGCCACTTGCCGAGTTGTTCGTCAAATTTCGCTTGTATTATTTGGATATTCCTCCGATTTGTTCCTATCGGCAGATGCTACACCGAAATTTATAGCTTTAACGATGTTCTCGCGGCTTCGTCGATTTTTTTTCTGACGAACTCGTGAATTGCTGTTTACGATAATCTCCGTTCATTTCGAAAAAGTCTTTTTTTAACATCAATACTCTAAGTGTCATAACATTATTATCTTTTGGGAAGAAGAATTTCAATTCTGTTTGTAAACTTGCAGCTATTTTTGTTATACTTTTGAAAAAAGCAGCAGTATATTTGCCTGAGCTGATGTTCGGAGCATTTGCACTTCTTTACGAACAAAAGGTAATAAAAATTGCAAAGTATGATATTCATGCAAATATGGTACAGGACCCTCATAATCTTTCAATGGCAATTTGAAACGAATTATCTCTCCTTCTGTAAATGTAGTACAGTTATTAATGAAGGTGTGTTTTGAACAAATACGATTGCCCTTATCGCTTATTCCTCCAATATTCATAGATTCCTAGCTAAGTCTTCTAATTTTATCATCACATTTGATCGATGTAACGCCATTTATTTATAGTATCGCGAAATGACGTCGAAAATATTTAGGTACACATCATGTAATACCTGCATCGTTGATCAGCGATAATTTGGATAAGCGTAATCCATTGCCTTCAGCGTCAATAATTCCTTAAATATCGTAAATCAGAATACCAGAAATTGTGGCCAGTTTGGAGGAAATTCAGGCGATGATAAAATTGTCGTCTGAATTTTTCACACGGCAAAGTGGAATTGGAAATTCTAAAAAGAAGTAAGCATCAGGATAAAATTGTACTTCTCGCTTAAAAATGGTAAGATATGAATTTTTAAATGCGAAGTTCAGGTCGCGCGGATCGTTAAAAAATTTGGCAGGAAAAAATTAAAATTAGTTGTACGGAGATCGTAAACAACGATTTCTGCAACTACCGAGAGAAAGTTTTTAACTACGAAAGAAGTTCGCCGACGTGGTACCGCGTGTCCTCGTCGAACGATCGAAGTTTGTTGGAGCGTGAAACAAAGGTGTCGTCCCGTGCGATCTCGTTTCGGATAGAACCACATCGCATTCAGATTAAACCGCAATTTCTAGGTGTAATTGGAACGGAGTGGGACAATGCGAAAGCGCAGACGGTTTTACACGATGACTCCACTCCCTTTAACTCGCTTTTAACCCCCTTGAGCCAGTAGCTCAGCCATCCGATTACTAATTAGAACGCCGTTAGGGCGACAGTTGCGCGTTCCTCTACGTTCATCGAAAAATCATTCGCCTTATTCGAACTTGGAAAATTCGCGATGTCAAACGGAGCGCTTGAGATCAAATTCTATCTGTTTCTACAAATGTAGAATTTCTTCGAAGAAATGTGTAATTTTAATAATTACAAATACACCGACAATGCAGCTATCAATGGAATATCCTCTCATTGAGGATCGTATAACGTGCAAGGGTTGCTTTCAAGGAACGTCCCATCCCCAAATTCTCCCCGATAAGATGAACTTTCGTATAAAGTGTGATCGAATTAAATCGAGTGCATCGATCGATGCTGGAAGGGTTTTCTCTCGATCGCATCTTCTCGGCCGAAAGTGCTATTAATTATCGTTAAATTAGATTGACGATATTTCACGGGGGTGAAGATGGAGGAAGGCAGGTATAGTTACCAGGATTCGATCTTCGTGGATCGTTAAGCCAGGGAGGATCGACCGTGGATGAGAACGTAGAAGAGGAGGGTGGGTAGATGGAAAACGAGTCTAATTATTCCGCGTGCTTCGAACGAGTGTCTGACAATTCGTTAAGCTCAAGGATCCCGATAATAGCAGTGTAAACAACATCTTTAAAGGAACACGGAAAGAGATATCAGGCTGCTGTACTTCCTTCCGGAATAATTAATTCTCTTCGTAGTCCTCGAGGATTCTTCAGTACCGAAGATCGCAGTACGAACTGCTGTTCTTTCATCCGATTCTATGGGCGACCTCTCTTTCTCTTTCTTCATTTCTCTCTTTCCTTCTGTCTCTCGCATTTACGATTTCTCAGCGGCAGTGAGATCGCGAATTCGCGAATTTCACGGTAGGTTCAACTTTTCAAGCCAACGGCCCAATTATTTCGAGCTTGCTTCGGTTCGCTCTTTCTCTCTTCCGGTAGCCCGCCGATAACTATATTCACGATGCTCGTTCTCCAGCGTCCATGGCACTTGCGGATGCACGGCTGGAGAGGTTAATGCCACCGTGGTTTTATGCGATATTCCATTAAGAGGGCGGGCCGCTATCGTTCTATTAAGTCGTCTCTTCTCGAGCCGATAGCCCCGGACGGGAAATATCGGCGGTTACGTCGCCAAAGCCGTTTATTCCGCTCGAGCCGAAGCCGACATTGCAGCTGGCAGGCCGTCGATTCCCGTTTAAATACGCATCGCGTTCTCCATGTTGTCCGTTCGCTATCTTGATCGATCTCATCCTCCTTACAACCGATATTCTCTCTTGTTTCGTCGATTCTGATACTTTGCCGATCTTATTACTCATGTGAAGACATCGTTCTGGAGAACGCACCGACGTCCGAACATATTTAGGGAGGGATGGAATCAACGGGGAAGTTTTGGTGAATCACGATACTACTGCTTCCAGTTGACCGGTAAAATCCGCAGTGCGGTCCGAGCTTAAACTAGACTCCTTATTTATAATTCTAGACCTATTCCGATTGTCATCGCTACAAGAGTTACATCGTAGTTTCGCGGGAAATGAGATTCGCGCGTAACTCGGCCATGCGGTCTCTCGGCTGGTAACATAACGTCCGAAGTATCGTAATCCTGACAAATGAGACTCGAAGAGAGCTTAATAGCTCTAGAAAAAGGGCTACTAGCATTTGAATTAGATCGAGCCTCATATCAACCTTTTTACATCTTGAAATTATACCTACCATTCGACAGAAACAAGAAATCACTTGGTTCAGTTATGGGGTAAGGGGAGAGTGTCTCTCGTACCGCCTATCTCTACGATATCACTCGTGGAAATCTGAGATAGACAAATGACAATAGAAAAGAAAAACATTTAAGACTTTCTCGGCCTGTCATGCATTAAAATCGAAAATGACGTCAGAACGAGGGATGTCTCCATCCATCGAGCGAATCTGAGCAAAGTACTTGCCAAGTGACGTTTTGTTTCTGTTGAATGGGATACTATTCTTTCATATATGACATTGTTATCAATATCGTTATCCCGCATTGATCTCTCCAGAATTCTTTCAAAATGTAGTCACGTATGATTCACGGCGTAACTTTTCACCTTTTGCAGTTTAGTTGTATTTTCTAGGTGTTTCAAATATTACGGCGAAAAATTTCAACCAACTCGCAGTCCGCGAAATGCGAAAAGGTTAACTCGCGGGCGAAAAATATGGAAAATCCGGTGAAGCGTGATTCGAGGATCGCAACACATCGAAACAGTTCGATTGATACCGGGCGGGTTTAATTTTCCGGTGGCCGCGTTCGTTAGAACCAATATTACGGTGTATCTACGGTATGCCCGTAGCCGATGGTGGTCTAACATTTTCTATTAATAGAAACACGTGTGCCGCTCGCTCTTGCACGCATGACGGGGCGCACCCCGATAAATCAGCGACGATAAAAGACCGCCCGGCAGCGATCGTTGCATCGCCAAGAGAAAGAAATAAAGAGTAAAAGAGAAAGAGAGATACTTCTGAGGCCCACGCACTCGAGACGCATCATACGAGAAAAATCTGCACGGTGACGTATTTCGTTGCGAGCGTACCCATGGAAATTGCGAGCGCTGAATTATTACTACAGCCTTGGACGTTTCGTTCGGTCGGTGATGAGATTTTTGCACGACGTGCAAATGTTTCTTCTCGAAGAATGATTCGAGACTCTGTTGTTTCTGAACGTTGCAATTTTGTTGAGAGTTAAAGCATGCGAGATTATCCTCCGATCGTTAGGACGGGGGGAACTTTTTTTAGATAAACAGCCATTAAATTATGCGGTATATTAGATTGTAGATCCGATGCGCGAATCCAGGAGGAAGAAAAATTTCAGTGTTTTTCTACAGAGTTAATCGGTATTTCGAACTTTGTAATTAATACTATAAATAGTAGAATTTCCTATTAGTGTTGCAATTTAACGTGTATATTAAATTTGCATGTACAATCATTTAACGTTCTATTATATGTAAAGCGATCAATTATAAAATTAATCATGGAAATTCCAAATTCTATTTTGATCAATCAATCATCGGGTTTGAAGACAGGGTAAATTGATCAGCCTGTATGAAGTATTTGATAAAAAGTACCACGTGTCGTGAGCTCGACATCGATATCGTTCGACCGTTGAGTACATCGCTTCAAGTTATGGAAATTCGCCGTTGTGTGATGTAATTCGATCCGAGTAAATTTGTTAAGCTATCGCTACGGCTTATCGTTACATCCAGAATAATGCAGGACGAAGGATCCCCGGATGGATCTCCTTTTAACCGATATCCCCGTTCTTCGAGTCACCATCGAGAAAATTGAGTTTCGATCGTCGATTACGTCGGTGGACGCGTTATACTCTTATCAGGAAAAACGGAAGATAAGAATAAGAAGGACTCACCGTATAGGGTGTGCCTCTGACTCGTCGGTGAAATCCTTACCGATAAAACGTCACGTCGTTTCAAGGATCCTTCTAAACTCCGACACGTTCGTTGTGCAGGTGAATCCACTTGTTTGTTCTTCTAAATCAATTTCATCGCTCGTGAAACAACGCCGCGAAATCTTATTTCACGCCTAGGGAGCTCGTAACTTTTTCTACTCTCACGTCACATTTGTTTCTGACACTTGAGAAATCTTTTACATTGAAATACAAACTTCACCTTACGACGAGGAAGAAACATATCTGAGATGCAATAACGTCGACACTCTTTTGCATTCGATGTTGATGTCACATATTGTGAACTTTTTCGAATCAAATTTGAAATTCGCGCTTGCCGAGAATCCACGAGATAGTCGATTATTGACAATGCGATTGTTAAGTCGCAGAAGCAGACGGTGCAAACGCATCGTCGATACTGCCACGAAACGGCTCTCTAAGGTTGGAGAACCGGACGAGAGCCACTGCCGTGTATCCCCGCCACAAATTTTGCAGCGCGAAACGGGCCTTAAGCCTTCCTCACAATCGTTTCTGATGCATCACATCCAACGCTTTCCTTTTCTTCACGATGAGGAAGAAGTCACTTGAGATAAGACTCGACGAATCGTCGTCTCGACGGAGTCGTTTTCAGTTTTGAAGGGGAGGACTTCTGTCGGCGAAAGTTGAATGTGTTAAAAATCATCTGTTTTCTTTGAGTTCACTGTCGGATCCTATAATCGAGAACTTTTTTTGTAATAGATTTACATCTACTTTCTGGGTTTCACAATTTTCAAACTTTTCTCCCTTCAAATTTATTTTCTCGGGGATAAATTAATTCGTTGCCCAAAGGAAATTTCTTCTTGAACTATGCAAATGAATTCCCGATAAGATCTGGGAAAGTTTCATTATACTTTTATACCATGCAGGACGATAATTTATCGTTTCAGTGAAGAATCCTTGCGAGACCAAAAAAGGTAGAGTTTTATTTCACTGTCAAAAATTTATCGTCATGAATGATCTACTCTTTTGATCATATATTCACGTTGAATAACAATTCCTCGTTATTTTTATACTCCAAATATTTTACTCACTGCGAAAATCTTCCTTTACGTGCTGCATTAATTCTCAACCGGATGAAGCTCTGCAAATCTTGCCACGATAAAATCAAGGAATGTTTACGTTTTTCTTCAACATCCAACGAGCCACGAATATGGGTCAGAAGACGTTGGTTCAATTAGAAATTCATGCTCAAAACGTCAGTTTGCGAGGAGAATTGCATGAGAGGCGAGGTCCTTTAGAGGTACGAATTAAATTACGACCGATAGGATCTTTCTCTGGACAGCCAGCCGAGATTTACGAAGACGAGTATCATCGCTGCGGGTTGCTCCGTGAGTTACGAGTGACGGCTGATGTTACGAATTATCTAATATCGTGGTAAACTGCATAATGCAATGCACTCTGCATATACGTGCGCATAACTTTTCTACGTAAATTTAATCTCGACAGTTGATGCCGGTCACGGTTTATAAAGGGGTATTATTGCAGCATCGCCTATAATACATTGTTATTTAATATACCTCGCTTTTTGGACGAAAATAAGGTGAAGTAATTCATAGTTTTCTTTGTTCTTTTTATATTTTTCGACTTTGATAGTAAATGTACGGGCATTGAATTTTGTCTACACAAGTATTCTAAATAAGTGCTATGGAAAAGGGAGATCAAGAGACAAAGAAGATGATCAGTTCAGCGATTTTTGTATTACAAGAAATATATGGAATATCGGCTGTTCATAAAATCGGGTAATGTTGAGAAAAGATTTCTGAACTCGTCAAATTGACAGTTTCTATGGATCTAGTGTCAATTGTCATGGTAATTTCTCACTGGATCTACATTTCTAGACGTCTTCCATAACACCAAGGGGTTCTACCCTTTATACTTTTACATTCCACGTGTATATTATGCACTTCATCGTCATCATTTTCTCCTAACGAAGAAAACCGGAGTATCGAACTATCTTTGTTGGAACTGTTGGATACGAACCTAATTCTTTAAGATTTCATACTCAAATATTTCTAAACGTAAGTCAGGGTCCAAACGAGAATTGTTAGCCATCTCCGATTCCGTCATCGCTTTTCCCTCAAATATGTTTTGAAGACCTTTGGTCCTAAGGAAAAGCGATCACCCTTTTGGAATCTTACTCACGAGAAGCCGGGGTCACCCGAACTTCCCACCACACTGTTGTGAAACCCTTAAAAGGCCAGTCTCGTTGCCAAAATCAGACAGATTAAATCTGGAATTTTGTACTGAATTGCTAACAGTCGGCATCTCGTGACGACGTTATCCTTAAATTGTTGCAACTTTGAGCGCGCAATAGTTCTTCTCAAATAAAGTGTTGTTGACCGCACACGGAATACAACATAAAATGTGGTGTCAGAAGTGAGACACAACAGAACTCTTGAAATGTAAATATTTCTAACAATAAGTCTCACTAAATTTGAAAAAATATCAAATTCTGTGCCTATAAAAATTTCTCCACATGATCATTGCTAAAATTACATATACAGATAAATAAAAAATGGAGAAACATAAATTTGATATCCTATTGAATAAATACCGACACGAAGATCAAGTTGTTCGAATTGATGGTCGCAAAACTGAAACTACTCGAAAGTCGTGCGAGAGTTTCGTCCGTTTGGCTCGTTTGTCAATTCGAAGCTGTAGAAGAGACACCGAGGGTGACGATTTCGGAGATTTTCCAGGAAAGTTGCACGAAGTCGTAGCATCGCAAGAGAGCCAAGAGAGTTTGAGTCTTCTCGACGGTGGACGACCTCGGCCCTACGGGCGTCGACCCGCGAGATAGGAAGAGAGACACGTGAGACGTTACAAAGAGTTTAAAATACAGGGAAGAAAGAAGAGTTGAAACGAGGCTGCACTGCATGAAACCGACACCGTGTATTACAGAGAAAGCTGACTCTTCGAATACTATCTGCTTTCTTAAGCCTTTAAATAGAATTACGCGCTACTAGATTTCAGACTTTACGAGAATGAAATCCATCCTGGGCTAGCAAGGCGAAAGAATTGAAATAAGCTTTCCCTTAAATTGCCATCCGTAGAGAACGTTCGAGCGAGTCTCCTAATCCGTTTCAACGATCGCGATTTCCACCGGACGTTTGGATCAAATGTCCGATGAAGACTTTGAAGATTTGTAGGATACTTTGCCTCGTTTCTCGCACATCCCTTTTTTAATAATCAACTGTTATCATTTTTTAACTGGTACTTGCAATTCTGATAAATCTAGATCTAAATTAATTCGGTGGTTCAGGAGCTACTTAACCCTTTTGGTGCCGAACGACGATATATCGTCGTTAGCAAAATTTCTAACACTGGATATCGAAGGGTTAATATTCAGTTTCCAATACAATATCAGTAATTTTGTGACATATAATTGTAAATACACAATTTATGCTCCATATTGCGTATTCTATATGACACTATTGCCAAATGACAATTCTTTTTATTCGCAACTACATTTGTTATTAATTCAATCAATTTTTTCGGTCAGCACTAAAAGGGTTAAACCTGTAGATCCCAGACGTAATGACCGTAGTTGTCGAAGCAGAAGTACCAGACAACAACAACATAAGTTACTGGCAACCATTAACTCTTTGAGGCGCAGGAATTGCGAGAATAAAATTGGGTTATCTTTATTACCAAAGTTACATAATAATATAAATTCTCGCGGTGGGACAAAAATGTCTCATCATGCATCTTCACGCGTTAAAGATATGGGACACTTTTAATCCCGTTGTGTCTCAAAGGGTTAACAATAAGAATTTTCAGGGTTGTAGAACAGAATATCCCAAAACGATTTGTCAGTAGAGGAACATCTAGCTAATGAAGTCGTCACCTAATCAGTCCGATGAAAATGCTTCTACGGGATTCGATTAGCCCCCTTTCAATCCCCTTTCGAGAAGAGGAGAAAGACGCCAGTAATTGCAAATGCAAATCAACGAGAGAGGTTCGCTACAAGACTCGCTCAGTAATACCGAGTCCGTCTTATCGAGGATTAGCCCAAGGGCAGATGCTCCCTGGCTCAATTTCTATGAATCGCGATAAACGCCTTCAATATGGTCGCCGCTGAGAACTCGCCTTAATCCACGTCGTCAGACGTTCCAGCCGAGCGGCTGTCGACCTGTTGTTGGCTGCTGGATGCTCGAGAACGAGAAAAATCACTGGGATATCACGGGATAGAAGGCCAAACGAGAGAAGAAGCACGAAGAGAAATTGCAAAGGCCGTGAGCCTTTTCTAAGGGGAAATCGAAGATTCACCACGTAGAATTCTATGCGTCGTTTGACGATTCGCGTTCGATAGGGAAGATTCAACGATATTCTTCGTCTTCCCTTAGATTTATTTTATCGTCACTGTACAGCAATCTCGATAAATGAATCGTGGATGGATATCTCTCCAACGTTATCCACGTGGGGTGCGAATGAAGTAGCAAGATAAGAATGAACGTTGTACCGTAGTTTAAGAGTTCTCAAAAAATTGTTCTTCACGAGGGTCTTCGATAGATCGAACGGTAATAGCAGTCGTTGGGCAAACATAGGGTCCTGGGTTCAAATCGCCATTCGGGAGCTATTTCTCGATTATTCCTTGCAGTAGATAAGGTCAGCTCGATCAGACACGAACGCTAGCGCTCAGAGAAGAATCTCTGCCTGACTATTTATAGAATTTGCAAGTTTTTCACATTAATTATTCGATGCGTGAGAAATATATATTCGCGAAAGGGGATGAATTCTGAGACAGAGAGAAACGGAGCATCCGGATGGCCGTGAGGTCCGCGAGACAACGCATACGGTTCATGTTCCAACGTCGCAAAGAGGGATCGCCGGAGACGCGATAATGGCGCACGCACAAGCACCAAGGTCTTCGCGTGTAATTACTTTAATTCTCTTAATTGAAGAGACGCGTCGGCGTGACGCCTCCGTCGGAGGAAGTATCATCGGTGGGGCGAACCGACGTACAATCTCGCCTCGAGTGTAGAGAGTTGAAGTGTCGCCGCACAGTGCGTGCGTGAGTGGCGATTAATCCGACGAGGCTCGTTCGATACTCATCTGATCCTTTTATCTTTTTATACTCCCCTTTTTCTTTCACTCCGAAGTGCGTGATTATCGGTCAGAATGGCGCCTTGAAGATCATTCTCATAGAATCTCCTCGAAAAGAACCAATTAGCATCCATATAGCCGCCGAAAACTTTTTCCATCACGATCTCATTGAGACTTCAAAGCACGATAGAGCCCCTCGTTAATTTTCATCCTGGCTACAAGAATCGTCGATTTTGTTTTCCCTCGTATCCGGAAAATGTGAATTTTCGTCTCTTTTCCGATACTATCTCGAGACTTCAATAACCGGAAAAAATTGATTTTCTCCCAACAAACAGCATCCGACGTACACTATGGAGTTTCGCGTACGCACGTGTTTTGCACAAACGATTCGGCGTACTTGGTCGAGCGTGTGTCTCCAACGAGGCATCTCTCTGAGCAAACAGAAAACTCTGTCGCGTGCTCGGCGTATTATCGGCCCCTGCCGATGGCATTTCCGAGGCTGATGTTCTCGCTCTCTCGTTCAACGGTGCTCCGGTCCCTACTGCCCCGTCGTTTTGCCTCTCTCCATACCCGCATCCTGGTCCCAGTGCAATCAAATTACTCGCTGCTCGACGCGCCAACGGGGAAATGTCGTTAACCGTGGCGGTTATCGCCGGTGCGTGTCGCGTGTCGCGCTTTAAATCGAGTTTGTGCCTTCCGTACCGGGAACGATCGGCAGAATCCATCGGCCGGAGCCATCGGCCCGCTCCAAACCCGATTTTTGTTTTTGTCCTGAAAATTCCCCCGTGGCTTCTACAGCGCTACGTTCTCTCCCGATCCTTTCTACCGTATCGCTTTGCGAGACCATGTCGAATTTCCTCGTTCCTGTTTGCTCGACGTTTCTCACCCTCCGGTACCTTCGATCGCTTCCAATGACTCTCGATCGCTAATTATTTTGCTGTATTAGCTCTTTACACTGTTCGATTTCAAGCTGTGTCTGTGCTGTGGCTCGTTGAGATATTAACACTTTACCGATTGGAACACTATTAACACACTATGAGCGGGTAGCCTAACATATGAAACTATGCTGCGTAGCGGGCATAATTTGCGGGATAAGCAAAAATTGCGCGATCAAAAAAAAATAATATTTGCAAAAGCAATGGTTAGATTTTAATAAAATTTGTTAATGTACTACTTACCACTATACTTTATTTTATCAAAAGTTTGGTACTAAAACGTAACCCAGCCTATCAGTATACCTTAATCAAAAGTCAACTATATTGATAAATTTACATTTATAAATCAATAGATATTTTGTAAAAAATGTTTTATTGTCTTTTAAACCTATATAATACTTGTACAGTGTGGTAGTTAAAGAAACAGTCATTTTTATGAAAAAGTAGTTTGCAAAATTCACACATATAGCAACCTAAACTAATGTATTTATCTTATGTCTTGTCTTTTAAACTATTTATATAAACTATTTAAATTTATTATAATGTATAAATTATCTTATTGTTTTTGAAAAATATTATATATTATTACTATGGCTCCTTTATTATGTAAACAAATGTTGAAAAAATAAAATTTATAATACTTGCCCCTCTTTTTAAGTAAGTACATTCAAAAGGTAATTTTACCCGCCCCGCTTATAATGTGTTAATAGGCTTTTCGGAGCCAACGCCTTCGAACTTTTAACTTATTAATTGGTTGCCACTCTAATTAATAAATTATCATTTATCATTGCGGTTACCTGTGTTAACCGTTAAATGCGCGATTTTAGTTTTTTAATCAGAAAAAATGTTTTTAATATCCATATATAGTTTAGATTATAGGAAAAATATTTAAAAAATTCTTTTGAAAGAATTCAGCTTGTAAATTACCTGAAAATCCTTTGTTGCATTTATGCAACACTGCGCGTTCCTAGGTAAGCAGATGTATGGGGACTTATTGACTCATGTAAATAGAATCAAAAATACTTTAGTACTTAATTATAGTTCTATTTATTATGATAGTTATAAAAACAGTTATTTTCTCTATTATAACAAAGACCGAGGAAATTTATTCCAATATCACGTTTTTCCGCGCCGATGAAAACGCGCTAAAACTGACAAATAATTAAAACATTTGAAAGTTGGTGCCACTGCAAGTGTCAAAAATTTACAAAGTTCACTATAGTCTATGACAAAGTTCGTTCAGAAACCGTAATCCGTTCAGATTTTTTTTTTATTCTCATAGAATTAGTATGTTGCAGAAATGCAACTCCGCGAATTTAAGGATTAAGGACTCAGTGACGAGAATTTGTAAGTTTCGAATAGATATCTGTATCAAGGAAGTATTTGTTACCAAGTGATCGGTCAGAAGAGGGTAGGATGTTAAAAAAATACCGGTCGGTAAAGTGTTAAGGTAATATTGTAGATTGGATATCGATAGGTAAATTGTCTTTGTATCGCGATCGTTTTGAATTTGCGCAATGGTGTTAGGTCATGTTGACGATGGTTGATATTCGTTGGGTATTTCGCAATTTGAAGGTGAAATTGGAGATAGTTTCTTGTATGCGCATGAAAGAGCATATGATCGAGGAGTAGGGATCTTTATTAAAATTTTATCCTTCTTTGATTTCACGCAAAAATTAATTTCGATCGAGACCTCGCTCAATGAATGGTCTATTGAATTCTTCATGTTGTGTTGTAAAATTCTGATTGCCGAGTATTTGCAAAATCAAGCATATGAAGTGTGCTGAAAATTGTGATTTTACATCGGAAAATAAATTTTATGCTAAAAACAGTCGATGATTACGTTAGTAATTATGAATGTATATTGTTTCTTAATGGAGTTAACAAGTTGAATGAGTTACCTGGCAAACTGAATTCCAATATTTCTGTCAAAATTCACCCTGCCTACGGATGAACGTTCGTTCAGCCCTCTGATCAGCTTGTTTCGTACTTCCGTTCGTTTGCGTTTTACGCTCTTTTTGTCAACGAAGCGTCGCTGTTTTCGCTCAGAGATTTTTGTTACGGGGATCAACGTCGCTTGTCTCGCGATTGACGCGATAGTCTGTGAAACAAATCGTTGAATGGAAAAAGGTGCAATCGGAACGCATGCTAGGAAACACGAAAATACGGGGCTACGTGAAATCCTGAAATATATCGTTCGGATGTACGGCCGATAAAATATTTTATTTCCGTGGAATTACGAAATAAGTTAAACGAACTTAAACAATTGTATTTTTTCTCGTGATACGAAAAAATTCATCGTGTATTAATGCAAACTTCAATGAAAGCTCATTTTAGAACAGTGAAAAGTTTTTAATTCAAGGAAATAATTGAACGTAAGTTGCGATATTTGAAAATATGTACATTAAAATTAAGCATCACAGAATGTGCAGTTCCCGTAATATCGCCAATTTAACGTATACCTTTAGCGTAGAAATATTTTTAACGGGACTCCCGACGAAAAGCGTGATAAAGAGTCTCGTTATAAAATTAGACTGCACAGAATTACACGCTATCCTTTACTGTCATCTTAATTTTTGCCTGTCGTGCCGTAATGCAAAATCCTGGAACGTGGATATTTTTGCGCAAAATTACTTTAATGTAGTTGGATTTTTCACCAGCGACATTTAACCCCCAGTAACCTAAGATACTTAGCATTAAATTAAAAAACATATTTTATATCTCCCACGACAATATCTCCCTCGTCGTGTCTGCAATAATTTCATCATCGATCGCACTTCCTAAATACGATTAAAAGGAATCCCATGGCATCGACTGCAGTTTCTCGAATCGCATAATATCAGCAGGACGTTCTGCTCTCGTGGCATCGCCCCAAGTACTCGACCTTGGGTTCAATCTCGCGGGAATTCGGGAACCTCAGCAGCAATACGATCTCCTTACCCTCCTGCAATCCTCCCTTGGGTGAGGAAGGACGAAAGAGGGTAAGTGAACGAGGGTGGGAGGAAGTTTGAAAGAGGGAGAGGGCTAACTTTATGCTTCTAAGCCGTCGTTATTGCTGCGGCGCGACGGTTTGCACGCCACGGTATGCGTTTCATGAAAGATGGATCGTATACCATGCTCCCTCATAGACTTCTCTGCTAAGGGTTGTGCATTGGCCGTGAAAGAAGCCTTGGAAAAAAATAATGGTTCAGCATATAGTTGCACAAGAGGATTGTAAAAAAAGTGTCGACATCGGATACAAATTCGTCCAATCACTTTTGGATTACGTCGCGTTAAAATAGATCAATCCGAAACGGAAGTTACGAGGGTGTATAGTGAAAGAAACGAATGATCCATGCTAACTGGATTATCCCCGTAATTTTTCTCCTACATTCCAATCTATAAGAAAAATGTTCTCCAATGAAATTCATAATTCATGGAACAAATAAACGTTCATAATGATTTCAAATTTATTTCACAACCAAGAGCTCTTAACACCCCCTATTCCACACCAATCATGCTTACAACCTCCGATTCCTCCATCGTCCTCGTGATGAAGAAAAGAAAGCTGGAATCCTTTTGCAATCTCCTGTTAAGCACGATAATACCTTTGCGTGTAATCGCATTAAAGCTAATCGGTATCTATAACGTCGATTACGAGGAAAGCAGGTAAGCGGCGAGGAAAGTTGGTATCGCGACGTGCTATCGGATAACAGGGAGAAACTTTTGCTCGCCCGTTGTCAACGTCGTCGTCGTCGTCGTCGTCGTCGCTGTTGCCATAGCCGTCTTGGTCGACGTTACCGTAACCGGCATCGTCGACGAGGCTTAGCCACATGCGGCGCTTTATCAACGTTGTAACGAGCTGTCGGCGTTATTGCCGAGGTGTCTCCGTTACCGCGGAAGCTGACGTGGCGTTTCTAATAAAACGATCGCGCCCGCGCGAGCAAGCCTGCCAAGGTAGCCTGCATTGTGTCAGGATCCAAGGGACAGTGGGAGGAGATGTTGGTAAAGGGTTGGTGTTAACGACCCGACCGAGCTCCTATAGTGCTTGCGGTGGATCTATCTAGTCGACCAGAAGATCCAAACAATGCGCCTCGAAATGAGTCTCGTCTGGGGCTTTAATCGATGGAAATCCTTGGTCTGCTGGACGATGCTACTTTTCGGTGTTGAGTAGTCGGTTGTTTTATAATGCCTTCGACGTCATAATGAGATTCATTGTGGCCGTTATAGTATATTTCAAAGTTTTATTCATTAATCTATATCTTGAATATCGAACGAAATTATATGTATTTATTTTTAGAAGTTCTTCTATTAGGTTGTTCGGAAAGTAATTTCGTTTTTTCCCGACGGAGGACATAATTATATTTTTTTCACAATTAACTTCACACTTAATTCGCATTGCTATTATATATTTTGACAGTTGACATAGCAACGCTTGTTTGTGAAAAAATTTGTTTGATTCTACACAAGTTTTTCTTTGGTGCTCTATTAAAGATGGAAAGTCGAAAGCAGCATTTTCGCCATATTTGACTTTTTTACTATCGAAACGGTAAAAATGCTGTTCAAGCAAGAAAAAAATTATTCGATTTTTATGGGGAAGACGCATTAACATAATGCCAGTGCCAAAACTGGATTGCAAAATTTTTTGAACGGCAAAATCTTCACTTCGAATGAGGACGTCAAAAAAGGCTTTGATTTTTTTGTCAGCAAAGATCAAAACTTTTATGAACGTCGAATCATACTACTGCCAGAAAGATGACAAAAGGTATTAGAACAAAATGGAGAATATATAATTCAGTGACATATTTATGGACTACAAGAAAATCGTCTTTCATTCTCACCGAAAAAAACGAAATTACTTTCCGAACAACCAAATAGAATTTTCGAAATTTTAGAATTTCCTAATGAAGATACGAGAAAATTTATCACTAGAACTACCAAGCAAGTCAAAATGACTCGTTCTCAATTTTTTCTAAAAGTTCTCTACGTTTGTAGTATAGTCACAGAGTAGATATTCTACGTCGATCTTATAAAATACAGATCACCGAATCGATCATCTTCTCCACCTCTTGATTTCTCTTTTTTTAATGTACATATTTCATTTATTGAATTATAGTAGATTTCCTGCAGGTAGTTCTAGTGTTAATTTTCATTTGGAATTTGAGTCAGTGAAAATTCTTATTTTAGTGAATTTATGAAAGTTTGTTACATTTGGATGGTGTATTTCACGATAATTGATTTCTTATCTTTTTTCGCGTCGATTAGAAGAATAGTTGAAAACGATATTCGAGATATGAAATATTACCCTATGGTGTGACGCGGGATTTACGGTCTACGCCTTTAAGAA
The DNA here is from genome assembly GCA_910591515.1 of Cerceris rybyensis. Classification (NCBI taxonomy): domain Eukaryota; kingdom Metazoa; phylum Arthropoda; class Insecta; order Hymenoptera; family Crabronidae; genus Cerceris; species Cerceris rybyensis. Next base: position 19,120,084 of record OU342790.1, read on the forward strand.
TGGAAGAGGTATTTTTATCGACGGTGTCTACATCCGGGATTTACCGGTGCATGAGAATGCATCGCGCCATAGCTTTTAGAGAAGTCGATGCAGCATAGGCGAAAAAGCGGAGAAGACAAGAATCCATGCCAATAAATAGTCAATCGATCAATCTCGCCGAGTCTTGTTTTCCTTTGAAGATAGACCCGGCTGCTTGAAAGGAACTCGAGACTGCAATATTGTGCGAAATTCTTATCGTAGGGTCTTTAATCTCTTCGAGGTAACGGGAGTTTCTGGTGAAATCAAACTCAGATTGCCAAAAAGCAAGTAGTGGCTGAACCGCACGGATAATCTTCCACCTCAAAAGGAGCGTTATCCTTTTTATCCATAAATTCGAGCATCAATCCTGCAAACAATATCCCACTTTCGTTTCATCGTGCAAACCATTGGAGTGGTTGACGATTAATGCAACCTCACTGTAGAATTATTAACATTGGTAAATAACATTAATAATAATAATAATACTAATGATGATAATAATAATGATTACATCACGAACGTATTTTCGACGACAATCTTCTATCTCCGTTTAATTCGCCATTCGATATTACATTTCCATTCTAAATAAATCTGTTTCTCTGGAATTTTTCCCATTTTCCTTACTCAAAGAATTAAATCTAATTAGTTCTGCTGCTTCATATAAAATAATAACTCCCGCTCGTTTCGTGTATTCATCGGTTGTTTTAAAAACAACGAAATTTCAGTCCATCATGTATCTCGGTAACAGATGCAAATGAGCAATTTGCCTGGGCATAATTAGCACTGGGCTGGATGTAAAATTTTCCGGGTATATTTATTAATAACCATTCCGATTTTACATTACTGAGGTAATAACGTGCCGCAGAGTGTCTATTAATCAATCTAATAAATGTGCCAGCTACAACCTCGTGTCAACGTGCAATTTCATGGGATACGTATGTTCGTGTGTATGCAAGGTGTCTCCTTTCGGCGCCTGAATCACGTTGCAATACCGTTTTGCGCTCGTGTTTGTCTTCACCGTAGTTTCTAACGATCCCATGCATAACTGTCGTCGTTTCTCCGTACCTAGATGTGCCGGGACAATTTGTCGATAAATTTTAATAATCAAACGGCGGGCGCGATTACTGTGGCATTGATGCACTTGCCGCACGATGCGTTCCAGTTTGCATTGCCGTTTTTGCATGCGCGCTACGTTGCGCCGATTACTGTTGCGGAAAGCAATTTTAATGGAACGTGTTTCTTCGATGAAAACGATGCGGTATTTGCAATTTTGTATTATGTCATTTGTAACGTATTAATGACGAGTATGAAGAATTTTATGACAATTTTATATTATTAAAAGTTAAAAAGACTGCGTCGTCCATTCGGCTGGTTCGAATCTTCGCAGTAAAGTAGACACTTTGAATCGATGCAGTAGAAATCCAGGCACACCATCTTACTGTTAACGATATCAGTATTTTTATATATGTAGGAATCGTTCTTGACGACGTTCGAAAAAGTGTGTATGTTCGTTTGTATTGGGTGAGTGAGTGTGCGAATGAATTGACGATGTTATCGAATGACGAATGTTTAAATAGTGCGTACAGATCAGTGAATGAGAAAAGACGAAAAGTTTAAGACGTATATTTTGTAAGACGTTTATTTTTAATTCTTTTTGTATCTCCATTTGAATATCATTCTTATTATACAGTTTATTAGTGCAGTTAATGAGTGATTAAAACCTCCTTTGCACAACATTGCGTTTTCAAAGAAAAAATCCTATATACCATATATCAAAAATTTATGTTGTAAAAAAAAGAATGACTCTAAAAGAAATATATTTTTTAAACATATCCTCCTGATAACAATTCTAATCGCCACGCACTTTCGTCAATCATCCCCCGTTATTACCAACATCCCCAGCAAGACAATTCGACGGAAAACTTGGTCCAATGAAACGTCCAATTGAGTAAACCGCAAGAGCGCAAAGATTTAACGTCGTCGGCGAAACAATCCCGCAAACAAGATTTACTCCGTTTCTCGTGCGTTCTCCATTTTCCCTCGCCTTGCAGCATCGTCCCTTTCCTCCTCCATCCTCCCACGCCGCGTGTGTTTACTTTCGCCGACGAATTTGCGTTATCCCCTCGCACGACACGTAACGAAGATTCGCCAGGTTGTCAGACGCGTCGCCGTCTCCCGTTTCGAAGTCGAAACAACGGGGAACGTTTGCGAATTCCACGCTGCAAGAAACGCGACCGACATTACGTACGTGTCGTGGCTGATGTCGTCTAATTTCACACCCACTGTGCGTCCCTGTATGGGTATTCATTAACCGCCCTCTGTCTACGAGTATTTACGAGTACGTCGTGTACGGTGAAAGTACGGTCCCGTGTTTCATGGGGAAATATCAGGGGGAGGAATTGAACGAGGAATCGTGAAGGCGAGTCAAGGGTTCGTAGTTCACCGTTACGAGGGAGAAGAGATGAGTTGTAAACGGTGAATGAAATGCTTTAGAAGTTTGCTGAATGATTTTTTATGATGTTGGATTTTCATGTTTATCATCTTAAAAATTCTTTTCAACGATATCTTCGTAAAAATTCGAGAAAATTTAATATAAACTACAGATTTCGAAGAGAGAGAAAAATTTCTCTGGAAATTTCAAAGCACAGCGAAAGGTTCTGGGGATAGGGTGGTTAAGAGGATAAAAAGTAAGAAGCTTCCCATCAAATTACATCTCGGGCACTACTTGAAATCGCTGGTTGAGGTCTTAGACTATGATATAATAAGACAGCGTTGGAATTAATATACAATTTTCAGTATGTTTTTTGGAAACATTGTACTACATTCTTTTCCATAAATGAATATCCATGGACGTATTGTTACACTATCAAGCACCATCGAATAGGAAGGAAAATTACAGCGATGAGTAGTAGCAATCGTTTGGTCGCAAGAACACGCCCGAGGGATTTTGGCAAGCTGTGGTAAGAAATTTTGAGGACACTATTGTCGACCCAAGTCATTGTTCGCCTCATTGTTTCTCGTCACGTGCCAACGTTCCCGGATTGAGCCAACGTAAGAGGAGAGGAACGCAGAGTCCAGATGAAAGAGAGGGAGAGCAAGAGAGAGTGAAGAACGAGCCGAAAGTTTTCATGGGATATGGAAGTCACGAGTGGAAGAGAGAAAGAGAGGGTGTGAGACGGGCTTTGGCGTTCGTGATGATAGATGGTTCACAATGATAAATTAAGCTCCATCCCGAAAAGCCACGTGGAGACGTTCCTGCAAAGAGAGAGAGAGAGAGAGAGAAAGAGAGAAAGCGCCATGGCGGTGTTTGCGCTCTTACCCCTACACTCGACCAACCTTGGATGCATTCGCGTGCATCCAAATAATGCAGGAATAATACTCGTTTATGCTGAAGTAGTTTCATGCAACAACAATACACATTGTAGGTAGTATGGTTTCAACGGCGTCCTTGCATTTCGAACAATAACTCTTAACAATCACGAAAACGTGAGAGATTACGCCTTCGCAGATACAATTTGAGCCGGCTGCGAGGATGGATTCGAGATGAGTCAAGAGATTGGCGAGGAGCTTCTTAATATCTAATTGTTAGCATTTTCGAATGTGAAACAAAAGAGAAGATTTTGAAACTGGAAATTCAGATTTGAATGGTATATTATTGCAATATGGAGAATATTGTACTCTGTAAGGAACGAGTTTCACTTAATCTGGAAATTCACTTTAAGGAGTTGAAATTACGCTGAAAAGTTAAGAGAATTCTTAGTATTATTTCGAATGAATTGCCATTGATGGTACAGGAAAATTTGTTATATAAAAGTTGTAAATTGGAGAACTTATCGTGAATAATATAATCTTTTTGGAGAAAGTTTTTTTCGATGGGATACTTTCAACCCTTAAGCGGGTAGTTTGAATTATTATTTTTCTACAGTTGAATTGTTCTTCTTGTAATCTCCTTGTCTTCGGTTCGTGCACATATCATCGATGATATCTCAAAAACGAATCCATAGTAGCAATTACTTCTTCCATGACCTTTGCAGAGCAGTCGTGCGCAAACCAGACGAGTCTCGTTTGAAAATGTGAGCTACATTTCGAAAGATCTCTTCGTGAGAGGGAAGAGAAATTGACGAATACGTTTCAGAGTTTCTGGCTTAATTGACGTACCGATAACGAGATCTTGATATCAAAGTTCACGAGTGCAACGGTTAACGGACGGGCTGTAAATAATAATCTGAGGATACGTTTAGGCACGTGATATATAGCTTTGCGGATTTTTAAACTTCAAGTACATCGATGAAGAGGAAGTTCTTACGGCGAAGTACGTCAGAAGTTTTTTAATATCAAACAAGTTACAATTAACTATGGTATATGCAGTGCACAAGATAACTTTGTAAACGGAAATTCCAACTTTATGAACGACATCAAAGGGATTAATTATTCCTCATCGATTTGAAATCAAAGTTAAATACAACCCAACATCTTTTACTTTCTCGATCGTACAAAACTCATCTGTGTTTTTTCCAACCTTCATTTTTCTTTTTTCAAAAACAAAGATACCGTGGTAGCGACCTTTTGAGAATGCTTCACCAACCATTCGTCTGCGCAAACTAAGTCTCGTTCGAAAACGTGAGTTACATCGTAAGAGATTTCTTCGTCCGTTCTCCAAGCCAGTAACAAAGGTCACGAATCGTTCTCCAAGGAAAGAACAACGTAGCAAAAAAATTGCAATTGTCTTCGTGGAATCCGTGTAAATTCGAAACCTCACAATTTCCTCTCGGGTCGTCTCTTCGTAATCGTATATTCCAAAACACGATGAAATCAGTGCGGCAATCAGATCCATCTGGATAGCGGGTCGACCGAGCACATTTCGGCAATTTCAAAACCGTCGGGTGATCGGCCATTTCGCGGTTAAAATCGAAAATATGCTAGAGGGCCCGATTAGCACAAAGCACCGGGCGTACGTGGTGCGCGTTTCGATTCATTTTCTTCCTCGATTTCCGGCCAATTATTGCCGCGCTGCCGTGGCTCCAGCCGAATTGGATTTTCAAAGCGGTCGAGCCGCACCATCGAACATACCCCGTCCTCCTCGGACCACCCTCTCTAAGGGTGGAACGATCGACTCATGGGGGCGGAGGAGGACACCGGCCGTGATCGTTCCCATTTGTTATTGCCCGATCTAATTGCCAGGACGAAATGACGCCGTGGCCAGAAATTACGCTATACATCCGGCACGCACTCTCTGTGATTGCTTTACACCATCGAGCCCCCATCGACCTGTTATGTATGCACGCTCGAAAACTCTCTAGATAGCAGGCCTATTCGCATTCACGGATGCCAGTTTTGTTTTATACTACTATCGAATTTTCCACCTGCAATGTATTATCCCTTTTGCTTCTAGTGCTTTTACCGCAAAGCCACCTTTCAAAGTTACATGATAGTCAGTGATGACGTGAAACCACGATAGAAAAAAATATTTGTGGTTATCTAATGGAACCACCACTTTTTTCTCTGCTTTTTTGAGAAGCGTGTGATAATCAATTATATCTTTTTTTGTGTTGGAGTCTTTCATTTGGGTCTTTACCCCTTGACATACAATGACGTTTGGGACACGTCGTTTATTTCATGTGCCATTGTAGACTTTGATGCTTCTAAGACTTTAAGTATATTATTAGATTATGCAATTACTTCGCTTGTTCGTAAACAGAATTAATTCATTATTTTATAATGTTATTTTATTATAGTCCATTTAACCTTCAACCCCTATATAGCAACGCAGATTTTGAAATAAACTGTTCTGTTTTTAAGGTTGCACATACCGGTTCAGCACGGCCAAATTAAATAGTATTTTTTGGACGTGTCTAATTCCAGTTTATTTACATGTCAAGGGGTTAAAGGATTATTTTTTGGTCAAATTTCTATAATTGGTTTATTAACGACAAGAGTGTTCTAGAAGGGGTTGTGAACGTAGATTCGAAAGTTTGATGTGAAAAATTGTGGCTTAAACGATGTTTTAAGTTTCACGTATATTCTCATTCTCATACAATTTATCTTCAACACGATATGGCAGTGTTGGTAAAAGTCTGTGATGTGCAGGTTCAGTGAAATACAAATTTTATTGCAGTAAGTAATACGCGATATATACACAGTCAATTGGAACGACCGAGGGAAATCATTTGGTAGCGTTTTTATGGGTCTTTGAAAAATTTAACGACTCGGAACGTTTGGTTAATATTTATTCCTGAAGAAAGTTGGAGCTTCCGCCAAGTGTTCGATAGTTTTTCACGTACGTTCGATGCGCGAGGTAGGTTGAAAAGAAGAGAGATGGAATCGAGGTCGAAGGTATCGTTATGCACCGACCTCGTTTATCTGCGAGCTCTTTTATAGGTTGACACGTTAATGACTACCACATTCTACCAGCAATTTATTTAGGCTTTTACGTTTAGATTGTAAAACAAGGAAATTTGTGTGCGACCGAAATTAACGATAGTTTCATATCACCTGAGGAGATTAATTTACAACTTGACCGATGCATGTCTTCGAAAATCTTTCTATCTTTTTCAAGCATAGTTTCGAATAGAATTACAAGCGATAAAACTCAAAAATTGCTAGCATTAAAAACTTAATGCTGCATAACACGTACATAAAATAGCCATGCAAAGCAATTTCCAATTCACAATGTAATTCCGTCAGATTGGAATCTCACGATTCTTCATTGTCAATATCATCTGCAACTGACGTTCGTTCTAGATATACGTTTACCTATACATAACTCCAAGCTAATAGCCCACTATATCCAACATATTAAAGTTCAGTTTCCATTGCCTGACAGAACCCAACGGAATATTACCCAACAGTGATACCATTCTATCGTTAACTGTCGCGTCAAGTTAACCCCTTGCACTATTTTCACGAGTCTAACTCGTGATGAAAATTTTATACCAAACTTGAATATCACGAGTCTGATTCGTGGTCTTAATTTCGGGCCAAGTATTAATATTTCGAATGGGATCGTGTGTTCCCATTCAGATTTATGAATTTTAGACTTTGATTCAAATTCATTTGAGTTTCACGAATGCTCCATTGCGTGAAGTAAATACTGGCGCGATAATCTTTGTCAGTAGCAAGATATCGTATATCGGGCGTTCGGTTTAGGCATGGATTCTTGCGAGTTTGTCGGTAGTGCAAGAGGTTAATGCAAGCACAAGGACATAAACGTCACGCAAGAATAATTCCTCCAATCCTATGACATCCGTTCAACCTGAAAACCTCATACTTTCTCCGCGTCTCTACGTAAACTTCATTCTTCCAACGATCGACAAACGAAGAAGAAATTCCCCAACAAGCTGTAATGCCAAAAGTAGCGAGAGTCGTGAAATCGTGCAATTTACATGCATACTTAATAACGTTGTCAACAGCACAGAAGCTCGTAAGCGTACCGTTTGCAGGAGAATGCAAGGGTCCACGCAAGGTACAGCCGGCCGAGCAAACCTGACCTCAAAATCAGCATGCAAATTCGTCGAATAATTATTCCGTGTGACCGTCTCGCCCGAGGGTCTTGCGAGTCTCACTGATTTAGGGCCGACAAACCGTGTGGGCCCTGTGGCCTGAACAGCAGAGGATTTCAGTCCCTGTGTCTGTTAGCACACTGAATTTCTCTGTCTTCCTCCCTCGTCGTCGTAGATGCGAATCTGCGGACTGCGAAGATCACCTGAGGATACACTCGAGGGAGACATTTAACCCGACGAAATATGGACGTCGGCACGATGCAACGAGCGAGCAACCGCAACTCTACGAAGCTTGGCTTCGAGGTGAACAACGAGGGTGGATTATATCGAACATGGATTCTCGATATAACGTCATAAACGTGCACAAAACGCGAGGATTCGTCGCTCGATATGGGCACGATAAACAACACCGAGGAGCGGGGAAAACGTTTGGAGGATCGCCAGGCCGTACTCAATTAATCGGCACTCCATTAGCGGCTAAAATGGTCACTTTATTTTCCTTCGACCGAATTGCCGGGTTCGACGGCTAGATACCGAAAATGACGGTTTCCATGGTGAATTTTCAGCGACGTGTCTCGCGATAGCGACGCGTCAAATGTGGAATTACGATCGGATTTATCAGAGGATTAAGGACGTGTGTTTAATCCGGCCGATAAGCGCGAATGGTATTTCTGAAATTTCGGTTAATAATATGAGGACGATTGTGATGCTCGAGGCGACGAGTCAATTCCGGTTCGGTGTAAAGATGCTATTTCAAAGCAGAGGATGAAAAGATGAGGAAAGGAGATGGAGAAAGGTTCTTCATCTCCAACCTTGGTGAATCTGCAAATGGGAATATATATGAAGGGAAAGGGTGAGAATAGGTAGGGCAGTGTTAGGAATACGGCAAGGTAAATCCCTGTTTATGAGGGCGCTAAGGACCGTCATTAGAGACGTCGGAAGGGGACTGGAATGCTTTCTGAACTTTCCGACGAAAGGTACTTTGTGGGTCGTGATACAAATCTCTGTATCTATTCGGTGAAAAGGGAATATAATTCTTTGTAAATACAAACTGAAAGCGAACTCAGGAATGAATAGTAAATCGTAGGACATTTCGGTCAGCTTCAATGAATCATCGTCCATTATTTCCCATAAGCATTTCTAAATGCACAGTTTATCAGTACAAGCGTGACTGGCTTGTTTTTCATCTGATCAGCTAATTGCGTAAATCGCTTAATTTTAAACCAGAATGTCCATGCTCCAATTAAACAAAATGGTCCAATCCAATTAACACAAATTCTCACGGTATTAATCGATCCAAGGTCGTTGTACCAAATAAATAATCGCTCTCGATCGGTCGCGGATAATCCTCTCGTCAGGAAGTACTCTTTTTCCGAGCACTTTTCACCTGACAAACTACGACTGCATTTTTTCCCTCTTATTCTACCGTCGTTTCGGAGGTCCTTGGAGCCCAGCGCAGTCCCGAGAGCGGATAGGCAAGGGCGCAGAGCTTAGCCGTAAATTTATTTTCCACCGAGGCAACCGGAAGTCTCGTCGTGCTTTTCGAGAAGCCCCTCTAGGGCAGCCGGACACTCGAGCTTTCGTTGTTTACGGCTGGCCAAGGGTTGCCCTCGTCGGCCACCGGCTAGGAGGGTGGTCCACCCGAGAAAGAGGTTAGCTTTGACCGTTTCTCTATTTCTCCGACGGTCAAGCCTCGACCTCGTTTCGTGTACTTTCCACCCCATCCTACCAATTGCACAACCGTATAAACCCAAACCAGGTTTGACTCTCTTCCTCTCCGACGTTTTCGTAATCCTCCTACCTCGAGTTTCTTCGAGAGTCGTCGATGATTGCCAGGAGATTCTTCGACAAGTGGTCGAAACGAATGGTCTTTGGCCGAGGAGGACACGCTTTTATCGTCGGCTTCTCTTACCGACGAGAGTCGTTCTGTTATTGCTTCGAATTTTTTTTTCTCTCTTTTTCAACAGTGATCGTAAATAACTGGACGGTTACCGGAAGTGCTGTCCGCGCTTCTTCACCATCTCTGCAAATGTCCTCTAGAGGTCACTTCGCAACTAGACTGGCGAATGCGATTCCCCATTGAAACGTCCTCTAGTTATCTGGACTACGAGAAAGTATCAAGGGAGTCCTTTCGACGGAAATATTTTTGGACGCATGTCGTGGGCGAACCAAAGGAAATTCTTGTTCCTCGTCGGCCTGCCATTCCTGAATATTTTATAGCACTTGGAGAACGGGATCAATCTACTTATTCTTCAAATATTCAACGATCTCATGGAAACTGGCTTTATTTAATGCTTCCCTATGCACGTACCGCCTTAAAGGATCCTCGTAATTCCGTCAGCCTTAAAAGGAAAATATCAGCATCGTTCGGCGCCGAAAACGATGACCTCCGGGCGTCGCCGTTCCAGAATTCCATATGTCGACTTTATATATCGCGAGGACCATTCTCGTTCCTTCGGCCGATCTTCCTTATTCCACAGTCGCAAGAAAAATATCTTCACGAATCCTCGAAGTAACATCTGTGCGCTGTCTTCCGTCATTCCTATTTCGCGTAGGAGGTCATTGTGAAAACGAAGAAAAATCGACATCTACCATTTCCTGCGAATTTCCAAACTTCCTATCTCCCTTTTACCTGCACTTTCTCTCCTGTTCTCTCCTCTGAATTTCCTTCCGGTATTTCGATGGAAGTCACAGTAACCTTTCTCATTTTAAAAGTCTCCTCTTTCAGTCGCAAACGTAATTCCCAATTAAATTTCCCTCGGTTTATCTTCAAGGTATTTAATCCTATGTTACATCTTCCTTTAAAAACATAATTTTACTTGTCTCTTCGTATTTTCATTTCACCCAGGAAAGGTTGCATTCGAAGCTAATGCTATTTATCTTCATAAAACGTCGTCGTTTCGCTGTTGGTATACGCGTAAAAGCAAGGTGTTAAATCTCATCGATTCCTGATCTTTCCGTTCATCTTGCCGTGAAAACGATGCCGCACTCTTCTTCAAAGAAGCAACGAAGCCTTTCAAAACTTGCCGGTCAGGTCGAGTTATGTAGGATGTCCAGGAACATCGTGATAATCGAGTCGTTCTCTCTGGCATTCGATGGTACTCGAGGTGGGACAAACATCGCCCAAATGGTGCCGGTGATCGTGCGAACACTGCGTGTTAGAAAGCCTACCTCTCGAGAGCCATTGGATCGTGGTGGCTTTGTTCGCGTGCCAATTGCAGCCGTTAATTGGCTGAAGCCGATAAAGCGTCGATTAGCAGCCCCTGCGTAACTGCAGATCCGTTATCTCTCTCTTGTACATACAAGACGCGTGTCCTAAGCTACGATTTCTCTCTCCAATAACGGAGATGGATTTCGCAAAATTTCTTCATAAATCAAGGATGAGTCTCTTTACTTTCATGCTCTTTTATCTGACGATCTTACGTTTCTTTTTATATCCGGCTGGTACTGCTCGGACGACGAGACATTCAGTCGTTTTGTACTTTAACGTCGTGCGATTAAACGTTTTAAGGATTTATTAAAAGTTCCATTATCGCGGGGAATTTCATTATAGAATCCATCGTGGATTTAATCTATTTTTCGTGCAGCTCGAAAGGAGAGCTTGATCAACGATAACAGGATTAATCGCGAGAATATCGTGTGTAAGAGGGAGAAATATCTTTGCAGCGACGTTCTATGAATTTGTGGGGTTCTTGTATATGATGGAGATAGTACAGGTTTTTTTTTCGAATCGTCGAATACGAACTGGTTCAACGAACTCGGCTGCTTGCCAGTGATAATTGGTACGAGCAAGGGTGCGGTTTATCGTGACGTCGAGGAATGAATTTTAGCGTAACCTAAAAATTTTGATGGCAATGTCGGGTCGATGCCAAGAACGACCAATTTAAAAGAGACCGTATCAGTATCACCGTTGATGGTTTACTTCACTGTTTTATAATTACAACTTAACAATAGAACTGCCAGCGTTAAATCTACTGTATTTAAAGACATCGAAAAAGTATTTTAAAACATCAGGATTCAAACTGCAAGAATGATCAACTATATAATTTATGTTTTATAAGATAAATGTAGAATATCTACTCTATGCCTGCTCTGTAAATTCAATGAACGTTTTAAAAAAATTCAGAACCGGGGTATTTCTTACTGCCTCGTTAATTTTAATGTTAAAAGTCAATTATCAAATCGCACAACGTTAAACTTTTATTCATTTCGAATTTTTTCCGAAATAACCGTTTAACACTAGAACTACCGGTATTTAAATTTATTATGTTTCAATATATTAAAATATACGTACTTTGGAAATAGAGGACTCAAGAAGTGGAAAAGATGATGGATTTAGTAGTCTGTATTTTATAATGTCAACGTAGACTACCTTATTCTATGGCTGTTCCATAAATTTGGAGAACATTCGGAAAAAATTGACAAAGAGTCACTTTGACTTGCTCGGTAGTTAACTTCGAATATTGAAAATAAACGCAATAGATTTACGTTTTTCAGATTAATACCACCATAATGCACAAATTATATCTAAAATCCCGCAATACAGTTGAACTCCCTCTACCCCCATTTACCAACAGCCCTCGCCGGATGTACCAGAGAAAATATAAAAAAATTAAAACGGTCAACTCGTAGCAGAAAGAAGCTTGAAATGCATCCATCGACTGCCCTCGCCGCCCGGCAGTTTTACAGGAGCTCCGTAGATTTTCTGGCGTCTCTAATCGACGTGGAAAATATTTTCCTCCCCTGTGCCCCTTTCGTCGTGGCATTTCCCTCTCCTCGGACTCATGCAGCGTAGTGCACATGCATCCATATAGGAGCCTGGCACTTCGCTCGCTTTCCTTTTTCACTTTGCACGCCGCGACACGAGAAAGAGCTTATGCTACGTTCACAGGAAACTCTTAGCCGGGTCTCACCTGGCACGACCTATTAATTTGCTCAAATCCCTCTCTCCTCCTTCCGCAAGCTCTTTGCGCTTGCATCCCTCGTTCGCCGGCACTCTTCCTTTCTCTCCACCTCTCCCTTCCTCTCCCTTTCTCCATTTGCCTCTCTCTTGTAGCTGTTAATTTTCCGCTCGCACATGCCTCGCCCTCGCTTCGGAATTATAAGAATTTCTGGAATTTTCGTGTGACTAAATCGATCCGGAAAGTCGTCGATCTGTGTCGTTTTTAGTTCTTCCTTATCCCTTCTGCTATAAACTCTGAAAGGAAAGTAAATCCTCTCTGCAACGGCGTGGATAGAAAATAAAATTCCACGATGATAATCGGAATTTGTGCTGGTAGTTTAGGTATATTAGAAAGGATGATGTTAAGGGGGATATGGATTTAAATGCACACCAATTAAAGGGCTCCAGCTTAAATCTCGATTTCCGGAGATTTTTCTCCGTTAAAACGTACATCGGAAAAGCCTTTATTATTGGCAGAGAATACCGCGATCCTCTAGAATGAATAAATTGCGACGACCAAGTGCAGCCACTTTTTGCATATAGACAACTGTGAACGGCAGACAATTGCAGGTATCCTTAGTAGCGAAAGAAAAGCCTAATCTCTTCGAAGTAGCTTCTCGAGTTGCGGCTATTTCACTCTAATCCATTGCGAGAGGAGGACAAAGAGGTAACCCCTTATTTTTGTGCTCCTAAGAAAGGCAAAGAGACAAGACGAATTCAAAGGACGAATTCGCGCTGCTCGAAATGAAAATGAGATCTCTCGGGGAAACGAGCTACTCTAAGACGACGTGTTTAATGGTTTCATTACGGGCGGAGAAAAAGAGAGGGAAAGCAAAGTAGCGGCATTTCCGTCCGATAGAATACCTTTTTTTTATCTTCTCCTTTCTTCTATATCACGAGCACTTCTTTTTCTTCGTTCGAGTGCAAAGACTTTCTTGCCTTCGGACAAATCTAATTATTGTGCTGAAAGCGAATTTGAACGAATGCTAGCTCAGTTAAGTTAAAACGCGTTCTACTGCAATTATATCATGTTCTGTTGAATTCATTTTTATCTCGCTTTTTTTCCGGATATTCTGCGCGAACGTAGAATACGTAACTTTTCAAAGGAATCCTGTAAAATAATATTTCAATTTGTAACAATCGATATTACTTTCTGCGGACAAACAATACGGGTATTTATTCGAAACAATAGTAATTGTTTAGAACCGACGAAATTGGCAGTATGACAGTTGTGCTTTTCTATTAAAATAGGACAATATTCGTGTGAACTAAATCTCTCATATCCATCATACGTGAAACGGAGATACTCTCTGTAACAACCATTCTATTAATTAACATTTCGTGTCTGCAGAGTACGATACATGTAGAGGTACATTAGCATGGTATATTCTATATTATATAAACCCAGTATAACTAATATTCTCCATTTGCATCGAATCGATAGCAGCATACCAGCTGATTTTACAGCTCTGCGAAATGTTATTTGCACAAAAACAACGCATCTCGACGTAGATATGTTTATCTCCATTCGGTTGTCCGATTCGTCTGAACACTGTGCCATGTTTCTCGATACGATCGCGTTAAAACAACAATAATGCTATTTTTGGTTACCAGGTAAATGCAATTACAGTCTCACATAAAACGATAAATGTTACGTTAAAATAAAATTTCACCGTTTATTCGCGTCGGAGGTTGGAACGAACTTTTTCAAATGAAAATAATAGACAACGATTGCTCTTGAACGTTGTAAAATTGCAATCCCATCGAAACCGTTTCTACCGTTTTCCTTCGGATTTTTCGACTCGATAGATGCAAGATAAAGCCAATATATTCTGCAGCTGTGACGCATTGTTCTCCTGGAGCATCTGCCGATTGACATTTCGTGAATTGTCCGGTCGTACATCACATAAACAATGTGCGTATTGTGCGTGGTAACTATAGGCGCCACCGCGACGGCACGAGCATTGTCAGAGGGTACGGCGGGAATAGCCACCGTGGGAACAAAAATCGTTTCCGTGCATTAATTTCCGAACATCGTTTTGAATCAATTTATGAAAGGTTGGCCTGACTGCCGGACTATTCTACTTCGATCTACCTGAGTAATGCGTTCTCCTGAATTACGAGCTTTTTCCGAGAATCGTGGCTTCGATCTTATCTATAAGGTTTGCTATCCTTTTTTTTTTTAAATTGAAATCAAATTGATGGAATTCTAAATTACTGATTAGTAGCCGAAGGTTCCCGTGCTTTGCTACGGTTTAATCGAAACTAAAAAAAAAACCTTAAAATTTCGAATTTTGAAAAATCCTTTCTTAGTGGGTGCTTATACCCTAGAAGGAACGCTCATGCAAAATTTAAAGTTTCTAGGTCAAGTAGTTTCGGCGCTGCGTTGATGAGTTTGGCCCATACTTTAACCCCCCAAAACCCCCCCTAAAATTTCGAATTTTTCAAAACCCTTTCTTATTGAGCACCTAAGACCCTAGAGGAAGGTATGTTCCAAATTTCATTGCAATCTGTTCTGTGGTTTTTGAGATTTCATGATGAGTGAATGAGTGAGTGGGTCAGTCAGTGATATTTGAGCTTTATATAATAGATTACTGATTTGATATAAAAACATGTTTTATTGTAAACTGATATGGTACTGAATACGTATATTTCCAGTGGAATATCAGAAAGAACAAGATGTGAATTCATATTGCCATAGAGCAATTATATATTTTTAATTAATTATTTTCGTAGTTATTAAATGTACGATGAACAGTTGAAGAGTCGAAGGATTATAATCGTAGACTCGGTTGTCTTCGTTAGAACTTTCGTGTAAAGCTCACTGTCGTAATTTGAATCCTGTATCGCACCTCTTCGAGACGTCTCGGCGGTTATCGCGGCAAGTGAGAAAGAAGAAATTGCAACGATGCTATTTGGAACGGTTTAAACTCTTTCGCAGTCGTTGCAACGAGTTTCCCGGACGATTAAGAGCAAACTTTCCGGTGGGAGGAGGCAGTTTCGCGAGGTGGAAAAAGAATAATTTAACGAAACGATTAAACTGCTTGCCGGTAACTTTTCAGGCGCGACTCGCCTTGAAACTCATCCGAAAACTCGGTTTCGGGTGCTGATACTTTTCGATGCTAGTAGACACTTCCGTTTAAATGACCATCTTTTTTTTTCTCTGTTTCAGGTAAGAAACATGTCGACTTCCTTTCGCTATCTAGCGAAATCCCTTGAACTTCGGTGAGTAGAAATTTATAACTATCCCAGTGACAATTTTCCCAAATTAAAGTGTATTTTTTTTTTCTCTCATGTACACCGTGAAAAATTTCTCTTGTCGGCATCAATTCCGTTGGCATTTTCGCAGTCTCTCATTTCTCCCTGTTCCATTGGAAAAAAAGCGATCCGGGTTGCATGCGTGGTCGCAGAAACTTCATTAGCTCGGAAATTCGAAACTAGAAATCGAGGTCGAGCGAGATTCCGCACTTCTGTCGGTTAAAATTGACGATACAAATGGGACGCGTTATCGTTGACCATACGAAGAGGCGTGGATGATATTAGCGATGAAGCGATGTTAAAAAATGGACACCATCCGTGAAGAAAAATGAACGCGAACGGAGGAGTTACG
Source organism: Cerceris rybyensis (assembly GCA_910591515.1). Taxonomy (NCBI): domain Eukaryota; kingdom Metazoa; phylum Arthropoda; class Insecta; order Hymenoptera; family Crabronidae; genus Cerceris; species Cerceris rybyensis. Next base: position 19,136,153 of record OU342790.1, read on the forward strand.
TGGCACCGACACACAAAGCGTCATTAATTACTTGCCAGGAAATTAATTGTCCCGCGCCGAGTAGCTTTTCTTTCATCTTAAAAATATATAGAAAAAAGTGGAGACCCGCTTTATACGGAGACCCCGATAGAGAAACTAAATTGTTCTACGGGAGAATTAAAATCGCATCGAGCCAACCTTTATCGGAGGGTCTGCATTAAACCCTTTCTACGCTCACGTCCTTTATCACGGAGGCTAAAGAATTATCGATGAGCACGCCAGCCAAAAAAGATTTAGATTTAACCGAGAGATTAAACAAATGAACCTATTTATCACCTGCTATTGCCGCGATTTCTCAATCCTTTACCTACGAGACCCCTATATACGTATATCTTGATGAAACTGCTATCGATATGTTTACTCGCTTACTGTTTCTCACCAATTATAGCGCAATTCGTCAAACTGTCGTGCGATGTCTACCATTTTCCGATTCTTTCAATATATTATTTAACGGTGAGCATTTAATTCGAAACATCCAGAAAACCAATACAATTAAAATACTACCAAGTACAATCGTCAATTTATACCAACTTCAGTCGCAGCTCTAATAGCACGAATCATTTAAATAATTAAACTACTGTATTAATTGGAGTGAAAAAGTTGATTGTCGAAGTTGAAGAAAGTTGATCAATTTCCAGGATGAAAATGTTCCCGTAGACCGGAAAACGTTTCCGTTAATTGTGGATTATTCTTAGCCACAAAGGGACATTTCGACGAAGAATAATTTTCCTGAGGCGCATTCCCTTTAGTTTCCATCTTGGTCCTCGCCGTGCCGAGAATATTTTCCACGATCGTTTCCAGTCTCGTGCGCCCCGGCTTCTTTCGTCTTTTCTTTCCGTCGTCTCCCTTTATTCTCCGTCGGTCTTCCTACTTATTTCGCATCGTCATTACAACGGAATACCAGCCGAAAATCCCTGCCTTCGGTGAGCTGCATTACACCGTCGCGGAGCAACGCTTTTACATATATTTATGCATTTCCCTTTGCACGTACAACTCTGTATTGGTATAAAGAGGACGAGTAGTCGAGCAATTTCCGCAATTACTTCCGCTTCCGCACAAACGCCCCCCTTTTTTTCTCCCCCGACGACGTTGACGTTCGTCGCGCGCCGTTCCCGAAGGAGGTGTACCCGTCTACTTTCCTTTCTGCTCCTTGCCCCTCTGGTTTTCCACCCTCGAAATGCTGGCGAAAGTACACCCTGCGATATTATGCATCGCCCTCGTAAAAGCGCGCTCGTAACTCCGTCCTGGCTCTTTCATTGGCTGCGAATTACGCGATTCGACGTGATATTACGTTGGTCGAGTACTTCGAGATCCATCCGCCGGGATTTGCTACGAAAAGAATCGATGGTGAAAGACTTTTACCATAGGTTCCGAGACTAAAAAATGTGGAGGCTTTAACCGTAAATTTGATGATGTAGGTGACACGCGTTGCGATTTTAATGACGATTAAACAAGGAGAATTGGTACTGGGAAAATTAGTCCTCGTTGAAAGATGAACCATTCAAGGGAAACGAGAAGTCACTTGGCGAGTAGTTTGTTCTGATTTGCCCGATGGATAGAAACATCCGTAGTTCTGACATCATTTCCTATTTTCATGCGTGACTGGTTGAAAAAGCCTCAAACTCATTACGTTGTCGTGGGAATGACGAAAGAAATGTTTTCTTTTCGATTATCATTCGTCAATATCAGGTTTTCAGGAGTGATATCGTGGAGATAGACGGTGCGAGCGACACTTTCTTCTTACCCCGTAACCGAACCAAGTGATTTCTTGTTTCTGTTGAACGGTATAGTATACTATCTGAAAGTTCCCGTGCTTCGCTACGGATTAATCGAAACTAAAAAAAACCTTAAAATTTCGAATTTTGAAAAATCCTTTTTTAGTGAGTGCTTATACCCTAGAAGGAACGCTCATGCAAAATTTCAAGTTTCTAGGTCAAGTAGTTTCGGCTCTGCGTTGATGAGTTTGGCTCATACTTTAACCCGCCAAAACCCCCCCTAAAATTTCGAATTTTTCAAAACCCTTTCTTAGTGAGCACCTAAGACCCAAGGGGAAGGTATGTTCCAAATTTCATTGCAATCCGTTTTGTGATTTTTGAGGTTTCGTGATGAGTGAGTGAGTGCGTGAGTCAGTCAGTCAGTGCTATTTGAGCTTTATATATATAGATTATATATAACAAAAAAACAATGAAGGTTGAATTAATTGAGTGCAGGAAATGCTATGTTTCGACAATTAATGTCTTCGATGGTATTATATTTAAGTGAAAATCATCATCGGTCATATATCGTATATAGCTCAATCATCATTATTACTTTGGAGCACTTCAAAATCAATATTGAAAATGAGTATCGTTGTACTCTCTACAAACAGAGACAATCAAATATTCTAAATTAATATTGAAATTCAAAAAATCGCAGGAATGTACAAATAATGGATTTTGCTCATAACAACGATGCAACTGGAACTGACGCATCGTCGAAAAATCAATTGAAAATTCAGTCGCGACGCTCTGCATTCCCTCTCATTAGCGTCAAAACTTATCTCGAATTTTTGCATTATCGACCATTATCCGTTGGCGTTATCGTTACCGCTCGAAAGCGCGCTTCGAAATTGCGCGAGCAGGTTGGCGTTTATTGCGCGAGCAATACAAAATTCCAATGAATATTAGGTAGTTAAGCCGGAGCGCAACGGCGTATGCTAATAACCCATTGAAAATCATATTCGCATGGTGAAACTGCCTTCTGATTACCGGGAAAATGTAAATTATTGGACCGACACGTCGCGAGAGACACTCGAGAACGATATTCACGCACTCGCTCGATTCCATTGTTATCTTGCGAATGAGAATTCTACGGTGAGGTACCCCTTCTGGCAGTATATTAATCAAACTCCTTTAGATTTTAACCACGAAACGGTTTATCGCTATTTCCCCTCCGGGCCAACGAAAAGACAACGATCCAGAGGACCTACCACGAAATTCCCTTCAACCATCACATTTTCGATCTCAACGAAAATTGTAGTACAAATTCACAAAACTCTGAGCCACAAGTATATCCCTTTACAATCTTATGTCGGTCAGTCCTCGACAAAGCTTTTTACTTGACTTTATTTTCTGACAATTTAATATCGACTTTCCAATTTCATAATATTTTTGTAATATCACCTAAATATCCATCAGTACCAATAGATATTGATATCATAAAAAAATAAATGATCAATGACAGAAAATGTTGAGAAATTCATTTGATTTAGCTCACTACAAAATTAACCGTTTGCGTACCACGAGCCACTTTCGCGCTCTTCAGTTTTTGTGTCGAAAAACCCCAGGACATTTTTGCAATGTTGACAATTGAAGGAAGACTTTGTTAAGATATTTTGTTAAGAATGCATCAGGTTTCTCTTTTATAATATAAAGTAATTCTAAGTTAGGATACAACCACGAGAAGATTGTTCTTGTTGTGCACTACATAAAATAAAACACCAACTTTAACTAATTTTGTAATAAAATCTGAAGAGCGCGAAAGTGGCTTTTGGCTTGTTTCGAAGTAATTTTTTAAAATCCTCCCGGTATTCAAACGGTTAACAAAATAATTCGGACCCCAAAGGGATATACTATGGTGTATATAACTTTATTACATCTTGCCGATTTATCAGATATTTCATTTCCCCGAGAATCGTTATCGACCCTGCGAATTTCTTTTTCCCACCGACAATTGAAATTACAGACAGATCGTTTCATTGAGTCGATCGTCGAAACGATCGCGTATTGTCGACCGGATTGAGAGAGGACCGTTACGCGTCCCTCGTCTAATCTGACCGATTCGCCCGCAAATCCTCGAATACCGCGGGAATCAGAGATCCGCGAATCCCATTCGACGATTATCGAATGTGTGCATGGGACGGGTACGACGAATGCGTTCGAACGTTGTGTCAAATATTTCGCCGCGTTGGCAATTAATCACGGTGCGTATGAAAACCTAGCCATGCGACGCTCGAATTATTCTGAAAAAAAAAATCCCGTCGATGCGTTACGATTTTATAATTCCGTCTCGCTATTTATCGCCTTCGAACTGTTTTTTTTTGTTCGCTCGTGATTTATTATTACATCGATGCTTTCATTGTTTTTGTCGTTGGAGAGAATTTAACGAATGTAGGGAGGAAACAAAATTGAAGATTATTAACGCATATCTAAGGGTAATAGAGGAATTTTAGAGATTCGTGAATATTGTACGAATAGAGGAAACTTGATAGGGAGAAATACGAGTTTGCCGTTAAAATGTTGTTAGGTCAAATGGCGATTTTTAGAGCGCATTTGAGCTCCCGTTCGAGACATTTCAGGCTTATTTTCCCGCAAAAAAACGTCTTTTCTCGTTTTCACTGAGCTTTCGCGGTTCCACGTATCCGTTATCGGTCATTCGTGTTCTTACTTAATAACTGTCGCTCACATGTATTGTTTAATGCTTAAGCTATAACACATTTGGTGACCCGTAAAATTTTTTATAACCGACCAACGTTACGCGCACGATTTTCCACGGAGAAATTGTTCCAGGTCACTTCCGATTCGATTCTCTTACAAGGAAATAGTTGAAGGAGAAGCTTTTAAAAAGAAATATACGACGAGAAGCGAAGGATCGATTTAACGGAAAGCTTCGGTTGTAGTCTCTTTGTTTCTGTAAACTGAGATTACATACATCCCTTGGACATAAAATTGATAACACTCGAGATAGAACAAATACACTTGAAACTTCTTTTAAACAAATTTTGTTTATCGAGTATCGTAACGTTGCGATAGGCTTACGATTATATTAATAACCTTTTCAAAAGTGGAATTACTTATCATTGGGTGTACCATTGGATTTTACGATTCGCGCTTTCAATATTGGCTTTTATAATTATCCATAAATTGACCATCCAAATGGGGAAATTCGCAGACATTTCCTATATTAACGCGTTAACTACCATGCCAATACTGTAGAATTTCTTCCCCTGGCATGGCACACAAAAGAGGTATTATAAAATAGAAGTGTTACCGAATTTTTCATGATTTTAAATTCCTCGTAATTTCATTCAACTTTCTCTCACTCTTCGTGTCTAAAATTCGCTGGCCATTTCATTTAAATTTACACATCCACGTGAGAATTATACAAAAAAATATAGTTTAAAATTAACCCGTACAATCATGCCTTCTACTTGTCACGAATATCTTAGAACAAAGCATTTTATCATCCCCAAACCCCCTGATAAGCGTTACATTTCTCAATTCTCCCGAAGTTATCCCACAATAAATTGTAATTTCCATATCTTCCAATGACATCCCCTATCCACAATGGTCACCAATAGATAAACACAATCCCCTACAAGTCTCATCGCACCCCATCGTCACTTCCACGGCTCGTTCGTTTCCAAATGCAGCTTCGTCGATCGCTCCAACTCCATTTTCCTCCTTCGTGGCTTTCTATCCTTCGGATAAGTTGTTTTCTACCGAGTGGTCGCAGTTATCGGAGGAAATATCTTACCGTGACCGAAGGGGTACAACGGAGGGCTGTTCGAAGGAGGAAGAGTCGAGGGTACACGCCGCGGGGTGTTATTTGCGTTATTTATATGTCCCACGAGTATCGGTCGGTTTATAATCGGGCGTGCCAGCTCGACGGCCGTGATTACACGTTGTTATTCCAGTTTACCCGATGGAAAGGACGGCCTCGAAACCGCTCCCGGGTACATCAAGCCGATAGTGACCAGGAGTTAATCTGCAGAAGGCATTTCCAACCACGGAGAAGTATTCTTTTTCTTTGTCCTGCGTCTTCGTTGCATCCGCTTTTCGTTTCAACGATGTAGATATCTTTTCTCTTGTTCAGTTCCAAGGGGACCTGCTTTTCAGACTGACCTTTGAATACGACCGAGGGTGTTGGACTTCTGGTCGACACGATTTTGCGTGCATTCGAACGTAATTACGAGATCGGTGCATCGAATCAATGGGAGAAAGCGAAATCGAATCGATGTTATCTCTTTACCGTACTGGCCGATACCGTCACGTTGATTGTGAAACGTTTTATCAAGTTACCGTCGCAGTCAAAATAACAAAATTCCCAATCGAAATATCGTGGGCACGATATCGTGAATCATATTTTCGTAATACGATTCCCGTTACGGTGTAATGAATTTGATTTTCTGTTATTCAATCCCCCTATGATAATACCGCGATTGTACCGTTCGTGATTATGCATCGTTCGGTAATGTAATTATTTCATCGGCCGTAAATGGCAGGGAAGGATGTAGCTACGTGAATTATTCTTTTTTTTCCAGCTGTGTGAAATAGCAGCCAGATTTCGTACTCGCTGATCGTTTATAATCGTAATTCCCCTGGTTGCAACCTTCTTTTTCTCTCTTCGCCACTTTCCGTGCACTGTGGCCACGATTTTCTGCATCTGTTGCAGTTGCACGGCGCCAGACTCGACGTGGCCGCTTAACGATAAATCCTCACAATAAATCGCCAGTTTAAATATAGCAGTACTTGGTCCACGCGCAAATGTAGCCCTACGCGTGAGATATTTAATTTCGGCCAGTTAATCAGGATAATTAATAATCGACGGTAAAAGCTGGTGGTTGAGGGTTGCATTTTCTATAATGGCCGCCGATAAATAAATGACACTGGGATGTAGCCAAAGGGGTTCGTTTTGAGTTGACTGACGACAAATCCTTGGCGGAAGTTACTTCCGGATCCTCGTTAGTCGTTGGTGTCCACGGTAGGAACTAATTTTCCGGGAAAACGGTGGATTCGCCTGCCAAACGAGACAGGACTTCGTGTTGTTAACGAACCCGCAAGTGTATTTGAAAGTTGAAAATGCTTCTCAAGGGTTGCAACATTTGGCCAACATGGAGAGGGTAGTTTTAGTTATTATTATCGCGGAACGTGATCGAAGTATCGCGTGAAATAATTCTCATTGAATAGTTTAAAGAATTTGTACTCCTCCAAAAAGTTAGAAATGTTGTAACCTGTAGAGAACGTATTGTTATGTACACTGCACGTTAGCAGAAATCTACTTGACAGAACAAAGCAGTTCAAAAGGTTACTTCCTTTTCTCTTCGAAAGATAACAACACCGAGAAGATACAATATCTATTTTGCAAGGTTATAATCGAACTTCCTTTATCCGACAAATTGAACGTGAATCACGGAGGTATTCGCGTATCCTGACTCCTCGAGTTCCGAAGGATCGATATATCCTCACATTCCTTCCGTGTATTGCCAAAGTGCATGGGGAATTTGCCGATAGGAATGCCTAAAGTTCCACGAGTCGAGCCATCAACCGTTGGCCTTATTCGTCCGTCGTTCGTGCAGAGAGGCTTTACCTTTTGACGCGTGCCATTCCCTCGATCGATCGTCGTTAACGATCCCTCTTTGACGCGATTGTGTTATCCTGAATCAAAACGCATGCCTTTACCCCCCAAATAGACGGATTAATTCGGACGTAATCGTACATCGTTCATGGAAAATGGATTTCTCAGCTGGAGGAAATAGCAACGAGATTTCTGATGAAGATTCATCGTTGTGAATTTTCGGCAGGTGTTTCTTGCGTGCGATTAGAAAGGTGAGGAAAAGGAGATTTCACGGGAAAAAGGGGATTTTCACGGACACGAGAGAATCTGTAGATTCGAAGACTTCGATGCTCCGACGGCCGATTGGATTTCGTGCCACGCCAATCAACAAGTGTCTACTTAATTAACGGGGATGTATTCCCAGCAGGACTGTCAGCGGGTTTCTGCTCGATTCGAATTAATCCGAGTTACGTGCTAGCATGTCTAGGAAAGTTTCCATTTCTGGATCGTACGATCGATTCGGTGAGAAAATGGCAAACGATCGGAAGGCAAGTCCCATCGTTGGAAAAACGAGAGGATTTTTTTTTTTTAGAAAGAGTAGAAGAAACGAAGGATTTTTCGAATGTACTCTGAGACTTTGCTTCTGCGAAAGAGCGTATTAACCTCGACTATTTCTCACTCGGATGTCGTAAATTACCTGATAGACAGATTCGAGAACGGATTTCAGGTAAAACTTGAGTTACCTGATCTATCGCTCGCTGTCGAACTAATTTTATGGAGCTGGTTTTACTTTTCTATGGTATCACTCTTTTTTGATTTGGTAAAAGGATAGTTTAGATCACAGTTCAACATGTAATTTTGATTGGCAAATCGTTTCAATTTGTACAGATCTAAAGTAACTCTAATAAACTTTTCGGGTATGGGTTACACGGAATTTGGAATTTTCAACGAATAAATTACAGTTTACATTTAGAATTTGCAATGGCGGATTATACAGAATCTGTAAAAAACATTTCCATTTACCGCTGATTTTATCTTTCGCTTCATCCTTCGTGCGAAATTCACAGCATTAATTCCCTTTCACAGGAAAATGTTTCTTTTTATTTTGAACGTCCTCAATTTAAATCCGTATAAAAATACAGCCCTTTTGGCAACGAGATGCAACGCCCTCTTTATTTGATTACTCATTTATTGCAGATTAAGCTTCCACGCGTAATTCCGTGCCACACACAAGCACAAACGAGAACGTTTCACTAAAACTGAAAAGATAATTAAATCTCCTCCAAAAAACACAAATGGTCGAACCTAAAGGGGAATGTAATTTCTTGGTTTTACATTTCCGGTTTTAGCAGCTTTGATAAATCCTCCTAAAATAGAGAATTCATTAGAATCAAATTTTAATCTACGTAATCGAAATTATCATAGAACCAAATGAAATTCTATATCACCGTACTATCATTTACATTAATGTAACATAAGATAACTTTAATTTCCCAGATTGTTAACTCACTTCATTTTCATAACCACTGCCACATTCATCTCAACATTTTCACCCCCAGTGTTACCATCGGATCCACAAGAACCCCCGCTAATTTCAATTTAATTTCAATTCTACAGCAATCTCATTGAAAAATTCCAGATATCAAAAATCTACAGCTATCAAATTATCGCCCATAACATCAGTCAGATCGAAACTCAAGTCTTCAAATTCGCCAAACGCAAGCACCATCCCCATTTGCGGCTCAACCCTCGAATACAGTTGTTCATTCGGACATTGAGTTGAGTCACGACCGTGCCTTTACCTCCTCTCGCATTTCTGGTCCTCCGCTCCGCGCTGTTACGCAATTAGTACACTCAGGGATGCTCTCGAGAGGTCTGGAGTTTCCTCTTCTGTTAGCAGTCTGTTCTCTTCTTCCTCCGTCCCTCACTTTCGACCATCTCATTCCCCTTTGCTATGTTCTCTTCGTCATTTTCCTCCCTCTTCCCTTTCCCTCCATCAGGCTCCTCTTTCTCCTTCACGATTGAATAATGCGAACAATAGTTTATCCTGCCTCGAATATCCGGCTCGGCGTCCACGTTGCGGTTGCCTAGCTAATACCGAAAGCTTCTCTTTAGCCGATGCACCCGAGGGGAGAGAGAGAACCGCTAAGACGATTTTGTTCTCTCCAAAACGAATTCCACGGCGATGCGTTTATCGGTGTGCGTTAATGGCAATACTAATCCAATTATGCTTTTAAGCTTTGCCTCGAGTAATTTCGCCAAGCGTCACCGACGAGTTTTGTCTTTGGAACACCGATGTTTGATTGTTTGGTGTATCCCGTTGTTCCGTTCTATGCTGCGATTACGATGATTTCCAAGTTGGAGAGATATTACGAATTTCGGGGCGAATGGAATTGCATCGGTGAGTGGGAATTGATATCGGAGGATACTTTAAAGAGGATTGTAGTTTATCGTTGTTATCGATGATTTAAATCATTCTCTGTTAGAATGTTGTGTCTTGAGATACACTTCTCGGGAGATCGTTCACTAGTATGTGTAATTTAACACTAGATTTACCAAGCCAATCAAAATGATTGGTACACAATTTTTTCCAAAAATTCTGCGGGTTTAGGAGAGAGCCGTAGAATAAATATTCTTCATCCATTGTATAAAACATAAATCACCGAATATAACATCTTTTCCACGTCTTAATTTTTCTTGCTTTAAGGAACATATTTAATATGTTTAAGTATAATAGATTTCACGCTGGTAAATTTAGTGTTAAATGGAGTTTTAGTTCCTTGTCGTTATAGTTGCTTTTTTTTTTAATTTTCAGATAGAATGTTGTATCTTGCGATTGGTTTCTTGGGAAATCAGTTATCTGCAGTTAGGAATTGTGTAATGCGAATAATGATATTCACAATCAGGATCCGCCAAATGAAAGAGAACTTTGTACTTCTGGACTTTTGTATGATGATTGATTTAGTATGATGTACGGAATGATTTGATTTCATGGTGAGGACTTGTGAGAGTTTAGTTAGAATTAAGAATTTGATTTAGGATTCGAAGATGACTCTTACAATTAGTTGATACAAAATAATGATGAACTTGAAAATGATCTTGAGGACTGTAACTATGTCTTTGAACTAGCAACTTGAGAATTGAGCTTAGGGTTTTTAAAAGTTTTAGAAGAGGAGAGGGAGTAGGATGACAGTATTTAGGAGTCTAGGGGTAGGAATAGAAGTTGGACCTTGGATATGGATGATGACTCGTGAATGAGTAAGGATCAAAACAAGGAATAGGATTTTGGACTTGAAGTGGCGATTCTAGTACGACTAATGATGGTGATGAGTGAAGCGCGTAGAAAATATTTGTGTTTATACAGTAGTATTCGTTAAATCTATCTTATATACTAACTGATTGGAGGATCGGTACATTACAATTGTTATGTTTTGAAATCGGTTTGATTAAAATCAGTTTATCGTTGTTATAGATGCCTCGGATGACTTTCAATAGGAATATTGTATCTTGAGATTCGTTTCTCGAAAGACCTTTTATTTTATGGAAATTGCTGCATTTAGAGATTACTTGAAGGGGGCATATTAAAATGGTTTGCGGTTTATCGCTGCTAGTTTAATTAATATTCAATTGGATTGTTATGTATTGAGGTTCGTTTCTTGACAGACTTTTATGATTCAAGAACGTATTTTAAATAGGATTGCAGTTTGTCACTGTTGTAATTGCCTCGGACCAAATAATGTTCAATTCGAGTCTTAAATCTTGAGTCTTGATTCATTTCTCGATAAATCTTTTGCGTGCGTGTTTGTGAAGATTACGATTGTTTTATATCTCCAAGGGTTTTCCAAATCGAGAACTATAAAACTTTTTAATAGGTATATTAATTTTCTTCCGTCAGCTGCATGGGAAGTTCTTCTGCCGAGTAGAAATTTGCAATTCGCAGTTGAAGCCCGAATCTCGCGGTTTTGCGATTGCAATTAAAATGATCGTTTAATCTCGAAATCCCCACGAAATTGAATAGTATAAAAGTTTTTAGCTGGTACGTTCACGTATCTCGAAAATTCTGCCAAGTAAAAATTTGTAATTCCAGCATGTCCAGTCGAATCTCTTGTTTGTGATTATAATTAAAACAACGGATTCATCGGTGGTACATTCGCGGATGTAAAAAACTTCCTCGATTTCATTCACGAAATTGATGTTAATTATTTAATGTAAGCAAACGGAATATCGGTCTTGGCAGTTATACATTTACAAACTCTCGTCTTTGTACAAAACGTAAAGCTGTTTCTATGTTACGACAAGCTTTATTCTCAGCACAGCATTTCCAGACTGAGCTCAGTTCGTGAAACTTTTTAACAGCAACATTTGTTCAAACTATCGTGAAAAATTGAAATGAACCTGAAATTCGCTATTCTCTATTTCGCCTCATGCATTGCGCTACATGATTGCGATTCAAGTAATCGTTTAATCTACATGTTGCAAAATCGCCGTTGATAAAACTTTTTCCCAGACACGTACATATGTAGGTACGTATGCTGTGGCAGGTCGTGCGTTGAAAATTCAACCGGTTAGAAATTTCCCGCTCGCAATTATACGCCAAGAATAAGTGGGGCAAATTTCACAGGTCTTCGAAGTCTTTACTCTTTCACCTTTTCAAAGAGGATTTATTGAATCGAGAAATACTTAATTTTTTTTCAATTCCCGTTCGTTCGGATATTAATCTCTTTCCAAAGTGCATTGTTACATGCTGCAATTGATTTTCACGACTTAAAAGACAGGAAACACAGAGAAAAAAAACTCTCGGTGAGATAATAAGAACTTCCGTGCCGTAATACCTTTTACAACACGCTTAATTGGACATAAATAATCGTGTTATCAAATAAAAGACATTATTAAATTGTTATTCTTTTACTAAATGCACTATCTACTTTTAATTATCTATGTTGCTTTACCAAATCCGATTACTATTTACAAAGATTGGATAATATAAAACAACTTTAATATTGCAATTACTCTTGGCGTCCACGTTTATTCGAAGCTTGTAAATTACAAGCCATGTCTTGTCATCGCAACAAATAACCATCTTTTAAAAGTTAATTGACATAAAATTTAATCGATTTTAAAAAGCTGATCCAATATTAAATTCTATTCCGACTAACAGTTTAAAACCTTTTGCGTTAAACCATTCAACAGATATTTTATTCAATCCGCAATGAAATTGCATTGACAAGTATATTGATGGAAATCCAGGTCGATCTTCTCCGGATTTTCGGTGTCACGTATCGTAGGAGGGTGTTACTTCTTTCCTAAATAAATTAATACGTTTCTCGGGTGTATGTTTTATTCACATTTCGTGTGAAAAGTCTCTCTATAGCGTTTTCTCCAGTAGACGACGATGTATTTGGGGCAAATGGAGGACGATGGCGAGTCTGCGCACATTTTCCATCGGATGTTCGCGCGGATACGCGCCACCGGTAAAATTCTTTCTTCGAGGAAGTTGTAGTACCATCGTCCTTTCTCAACATTCACCATTTCCAGAGTAGAGAAGAATAAAAGGAAAAGAAGTCGATATGCAAGAGTAGGTCCTCTTTCGTCTGCCAGTGTTTGTATGTACGTGTGCACGAGCAAGAGCCAGAAAGAGAAACGTTGAAAAGAAAAGAGAAAAGGAACGAGGCACAAAGAGGGTCTCTCCAGGAAAGAGGATCGACTTTCGATCTTCTGCGGGGGATCGAAATGGGGGATGCTTACGGTGAAAACGGTGTGCATGAAAATTCCGGTAATAAAATTGCTAATCCTACGATAAACACATCCGATACTGTAAGCCTATGTGGAACCGACTGGTTATACTTGGACTTTTTCTACTTAAATGCCTATTCTATCCTTTCCGCTTGATACATTAATGAAATCGTTTTTTAGAAGACACTACAAATCCTTGTATTGTATATAGACTTCTCTCGATACTTTACGTGTTTTGTTATTTAACCCCTTTCTGTACTATTTCTTGTGTGACAGCCTCCGCAGTAATTTGGAATTAAATTTGTAAAATAAGAATTCCTCGGTGATATTATACGTATCGTATAATTCAAGGTAATACTAAGATTATAGAAACAATTTTATCGTGTCGTGTATCACTGGTATTTTCATTTCATAAGTTTTGCAGAATTTGAAAACTTTCTATCCAATTTATCATGCCACGAGTGTCACTCGTTATTGTACAGCAAGGAGATAAGCTAAGGGTAAGAATTGCAAGAAAACAAAAAACACATTGAATATTAACTTCGAATATATTTCCACTACAGTATCGATATTTCTTAACCCTTTTAGTGCCAGACGACGATATGTCGTCGTTAGTAATAGTACTAACACTGGACATCGAAGGGTTAATATTCAGTTTCTAATGCGATGTCAGTAATTATATAACAGATAATTGTAAATACACTGTTTATGCTTCATGTTGCGTGTTCTACATGAGACTATCGTCAAATGACAATTCTTTTTATTCGTAACCACATTTGTTATTAATTCAATCAATTTTTTGGGTCGGCACTAAAAGGGTTAATACATATTTCAATTTCAAATGTTACTCCTCCTAAGTCGCCAGACTCGTTTTCTCATCCGAACTTCGAACTTCGTTAATCCCAAGAATTCCCCAACTTCCCCACACACCAGCCCACAATTTTCACGGTGATGAAGAAAAAAAAGAAACACGAGTGCACTCTCCAGACGTTCGGATCGCAATAAAGTATTTCCATTAACTCCCCTGATTGCTCGAACGCGGAACACGAAACTTGATAAGTTCAAGCCCAGTCAGTTCGGTGTCTCTCGGATTTTATTTCATCGCGGATTTCCCCGCGACAGTGCCGCGGGGACACCAGGCCCGATCCGATAAGGATTTCATTTCACCCAGGAGTTTCATTAAACGGTAATTAAGTTCCGCATCGTCGTCTGAAAACTCCGTCGTAGAGCTAGGGGCCGGTTTCTTGCGGCTGTATCATTATAAACCGATGCATCTTAATCGTTCTTCTCAGCCGTTTAGCTACCATCCTCGTCCTCTTCCGGCAGTTCTTCCTCCTCTTCTTCCGTGTCCTTTCTTTCTTCCCTCCCTTCGAGACCACTTGGCTCGGGTTCTCGTCTCTTCGTTTACCGCCTTATTACGTGGGATTAGATTAACTTTCGAGCACAGCTTCCATCTTGTTTATCCTGCTACTCGGCAGGTACTTCGGTCGCGCTGCTGAAAACGAGGGTGATCTCTCGTAATTGCTTTAAAGAGTCAGGGCGTGTGCATCCTCCTCGACTCGTCTGAACGCAAGTTTGAGGAGCATCTCCCTCGACTTAGATTCGACTCTCGAGTGCGAACACTCGAGCCGTTGGTATTACGGACGCTTTCTGGGTAAACTTGGAGAAAGGAGGGATAGTTTTTTCTTGGGCCCTCACTTTCGAAAATGTAATTTAATTCTCTTTAGCTTCTTTAATGGTTTCCGACGAGATTACGCAATTCCGAGGCTGGAGGCTTCCTCGACTTTGTACGGAAGGAGGAAGGAGGATCGCAAGTAACTTAACCCATTCGCTAACAGGAATATTATACTAGTTTTGCCTTGAGTGCAAACGTTTATTTACAGAACAAGCTGATCTTGCTAATATTACTTTCTATATAATTAATATAGCCTTTTACTGTCAATTATAATTATTTGGCGACGTTTCTCCTATAATTGTTCGTCAGTTTGGATTATTCTCGGTGTAGTTCTTTCATTTGAACTTATAGTATTAACTCTAGGTTTAAGGTGAATCTTAATAAGTAATTTAATCGACGGAAATTTGAAGTTTACTGTCTAAACTTAAATCGTATTTTGGAATCTGCGCGTACGTTTAAGAATATTTCCCGGAATTTTAAGAAAGGACTTTAATTACACTCTGTACGACGGAGTTAATTTCGAATTTAGCCTTTCTTATTTCCTCGAATGATTTACTTTGATCCACGAGACGTTTACTGTGCATAATTTACCGTTCGGTTCTTCATCGGTTTGTTGCGTTAGATGAGGTTCACCTTTGAGCAAAGCTCGAAGGTATTTTCTACATGGTAATTTGTAGATGACTCGCCCGTGCTTTCGAGCAACGAGAAATGATGCCGGGTAATTGCTTTGAAGCGCAAATGAGGATTTCTTCGTTCCACCAGGATCTCAATTTCCGTCGAACCTTCTTGATTCGGTGTTCTAATATCCAGCGGAGTATTTCCACTGTCTGTCAAAAGTACGCCGCGTAAACTGAGTATAAGTACGAAAGGAAAAAACTAATTTTGCACGAAGATAAAGACCCTTCTGTGTCCTACGTACCGCCGTAATCGAAAAGTCGACGTAAGAAATTAAATCGGCGCGAATTAGCCGCTTTAATGGAGCTCTAAGAGGCTCCCTGATTTTTCTCGTTAAATGGATCCATGAAAAATTAAATTGTCAAAATTTATCCCTGCTAATCCTTTGATCTTGTTGGTAACTTTTAGAATCTTCGGTAAGGAATAATTTACGATGATAATTCAATTGAAAGTGACGTAAAGTCCATCTATTATACTACTTAACACGTTAAGCGCCACGCTCGTTCTTAAAGCACTTTCCGTTTAGGCCCTTTATTAGAAAAGATATCTTTCTATTTGTTTTAACATACTACATTCATTTTTGATAAAATGTTCTATTTTATACTTAACTCCAATAATTGCGGCTCGGTTAGGCGCGACAACGTAGCTTAGGTAAAAAAACTAATTGTTCATTTTCATTGATCAGCGTCAGCATAAACGAAAAGTCAACGCCCGGTCCCTAGGGACCGGTATGGCGCTTAACGTGTTAGCGAGATAGGAATTCCTCCAATAATTCTAATCGTCGATTATCTAGCGTTGGAAGAGGCCAAATGAGAAACTTTTTATCAAATTTTCTAATGGATATCCAAAAGGGAAGATGCCATCGCGATAATGGCTAACCTTTAATAAACTGTTAAACTATCGTCAAGACCATTTCAGAGGCTCGAGTTTCTCCGCTCGTGTTTCAGTTCTTCTTCCTTTCTTCTCGTGCTCTTCTCTCAAATGTCTGCGAATGGCTCATAACTTTGTGGTTCCTTTACTTCTCTCTCTCTCTCTTTTCCTGTCTCTTTTTTCTTTCGTTTTGCCTTTTTCTTTTCTCTCCCACTCGCGAACCCCTTTCGACTACCATCTCGGTTCTTACGTCGCGCTCGTTCTTACGGAGTATTCTTATCCCGGAGACTCTTTTATATCGTAATTACCATTTTTATCCTTCCTCTCGCCTCCCCTTTATTCCTCCCATCGGAATTCATTAAAGTCCCGGGAGTATTCTCGCGTAACTAGGGGACTTTCTTTCCTGCGCGAAGACTCTTCCATCCGTCGAGAGAAAAAAGAATTTCGAGAGACCAAGAGAAAAAGACCAACGAGAGAGATTAAGGTAGAAAGAGAGAGGAGAGAGGAGGGGTCACGTTCCGAGTGTAGGAGAAAATCTCTCGTAGTTCCCGAGCACGAGCGAGTCGACGAAGTAATCTCGTGGAAGTTACTTTCCTCCGAGAGGAACCGGCGTAATGGTTGCAATTGGTGGCGATTTGATTCGAGCGCGTTTAATTGTATAAAGGTGAGAGCACGAAATAGAAACACGGACATGGTTCTATGCTCCTCTCTGTTTTTCTCCTTTTCTCTTTCTCATTGAGGTTCTTTCTTTTCTAGTTTCTCGAGTAATCGTAAACGAGCAACGTCGAATTATTTAATTAAACGAATTAAACATACGATAGAATCGTGGGAATGTGTTTCGTTATTTATTAATACTGTATCATTGAAGGATGTTACAGATCATGTAGTTCTATCGCAAATATTCGAGAATATGTCCTGTAGCGATTGGAAACTTTGATCTCTCGATGATACCAGTTGATAAAACTAGAATCTAGAACAAGTTTTTTTTTTTTAGATTTATCGGAATACGTTATTTTTCCTCTGTTTCAAAGCGAATGTGCCACCTTTATTTGCAGACTTTCATTATTTCTGTATCGATACTGCGATTTCAACCTCGATCTATGAAACATCACAACCGTTCGTTCG
This sequence comes from Cerceris rybyensis, assembly GCA_910591515.1. NCBI lineage: Eukaryota > Metazoa > Arthropoda > Insecta > Hymenoptera > Crabronidae > Cerceris > Cerceris rybyensis. Next base: position 19,153,584 of record OU342790.1, read on the forward strand.
TCCATTTTTCATTTCACTGGTATTCGAAGGGGTTCGTTTCGTTTATCTCAGGCCGTAGTTGCCGCTCGAAATAATCGTACTATTTTTCGCTTTTTCGTATTATCGGAATTCTGTATTTCTTTGGACGGCAAGTCCACTCTCGCGGCTCGTTACGTTTCAACGCGAAAAACGCTTTTCACTTCGAATACGTTAAAGTAAAAGAGCTACAACGGTGCGACTTAATCTCGTGTTTTTCAACTCGTTTCTCCTTTTATTTACTTAGTTTTTGGTAAATTAAATTAACGTTCTGATAATTGTGAAAATAAATCGATTCCCATTTCTGTTCATACGATATCTGTTGATTCTTTCAAATCAATAATAATTTCTGCCGCGAAATAAAAATCTACATTTTTCTATAATGAGCTGAGTTCATTCCTCGATAACTTCACTTTTAACGAATGAGGAAGGAAAGCACAATAATAATTCTGAAGACAGTGAGAAAGATTCATTGCCAAGAAGCAATCGATCTCCCTCGCTAACAGAACGCCGGCGCATCTCGAGGACAAGAATGCGGTACGATACGTAACGTAAGACCGGTTCTATGACGGTAATAGAATCAAAGGATAACGAGCCTCGCTCGAACGAGTTAACCAGTAAGACGAACGAGGAAATCGCATCAATGAATTTTCTAACGAGGTCTTCCACGGATAAAACGGCACTGGACGCGCTTCCATTTATGCTGCTTCGAGTTTTTAGGTTTATACAGCGATTCAGAGGAAAAAAATGGTCTCTTTAAGGAAAATGACTCGCAAGTTGAAATAAAGTGAGCATACTCGACGGGAATCCAAGCTTACCGTGGGACTCGTTAGAAACGAATGAAAAGGGGAGTTTTAAAATTAAAAAATTATGTTGGGACAAAAATAATGAAAAGGATACTCGAAACGTGCCAAAGTAAATGGTGTCATAGCCGGTACGATAAATATTATTCTGTTTTGGGGAAATTGCGCCGTTTTGAGCATCTTTCATGAAGTAGAAAACTACTGGTAATGATATTTATTTGGTTAATTAAGCGCTCTGCGACTCTGACATTATCCGCTTCATTTTAGTTGACTGTAAGTAGATCATCGTTTTCCAGGTCAGCTTAAACGTGTATTCTGTTGGATAAAACTGTTGAAACGTCTTCCACAAATTGCAGAAATCTTTTAGCTCGACACTCCTCGATTTTACTTACTCTGAGAACATCGTAAACGTGCGGTATGGTGTTAATTAAATTATGTCACTTCTTGAAAAATTTCGTGCTGGACGGTGCAAAAATCCGTGGAAGCATAAATATTAGATCTACAGGTGTTAAATCGTTGCACTTAAATATATTAAATGAATAGTTTGAACTAAATAGAATTTAAGCGGCATAGATGATCAGCTAATTTATTTGTGTATTGTAAAATATATGTAAAATATCTACTTTACTGTTTCTCTACAAATTAGGGAGTTGTTTATAAAAATGCAGGAATTTGTAAGTTTTGCTGCTTCTGTTGATGGATTAATAACGATACACCCCGTAAAACAACTGAAATTTTGTGAAAAACGTAATTTTCGACTGTCTTTTCGTTTCGGAAGTTTTCGTTTGTTGGTCTTTACAAATGAAATGGGTGCATTGGGGTGGAAATTAAACGTTCCGGTAATTTAGCAAATTCGGAGCATCCGTTCGGTTTAACGTAGAACGAAGAGGGTGGCGTGCAAAAACATTTTAAGAGGGAACTTTATTCCGGCTACTAATTACTTTCAAGTAAAAAACCATGTAGTTTTGGTTCGTTTTCTCTTGGAATATCGAGCGAGAAGAGACTTTAGAAGGAGAGTAACCCCGGCATCGGGCTATCGATGTTTGACGTCGAAAACGACGTGTTTATTGATAGAGTTTTATCGATAAGTCCGATGTCGGAGCGGACCATCGATATTTATGCGAAACGGCTCAACTTTTTACGATCTATCACGTTCATTTCCATTTAACAAATTCCATTTCATAAATTTTGAAATTTTAATCTCTCAGCTAAAAGCTACCCCTCGAATCTCGAATCAGCGTGCTTTCGATATCCATGTAGTGAAATTTGCAGAATTCAATAATTTCGTACATGGTACAAAGAACTTTTAATCAGATTAAATTCACGTTGATAAAAAATCAAATTAAAAATATCACCCTCAACGATAGATACCATTTTTTCGCATGTCGCTCTAAAAAAAAAGAGTTCTCTTTTTTCTAAGAGGTAAATCTCTACATCGATTCGCGAAAAGAATAGTCCTCGTTGGTAACGAGGCATGAATCAGACTTGGAAGTGAATCCTCGAGAAAGATGGTCGCTTTGCAATCACGCGGACGTTTTGCCGGAGAAAATTTCTTCTTTAATGACAGGCTGTTCGCCTCGTTGCAGCCCGCTCGACTAAATATGTGTCGCTACCCTCGTTTCAGGCAGAGTGCCGAGAGATGCACTTCTTTTTTTTTTCTTTCCAACTATAACACCAGCCATGATAAAAAAATATGGTGAAATTGTGCACCGATATATCAGCCGTTACATGCGTTCGTTACAATGCATTAACGAAGGCAACGTTGTAACCACTTGCTGCCAGACCTGTCAGGGTATTGTGCACTTTCAATCGCGACGAAATAATATGCTTAACCCATGGCGATTGGATTAAATAATTTTTCGTCGAATTAATCGCGAAAGTGAACGGCAACGGGTTTAATTATTTTATTATTTCGGGCCGGTACGACGAGGACAAAATCGATAACGCACCGATCGGTATCCATAACTGACGACACCGTTTCAAATGGCGCAATTAGCCAGCAATTCGGCGATAATTTTTAACATCTCTGCCAGCGAAATCGATGATTCGTGACCGTACACTCCGACAAAGGCGATTAAATCGTTCTACGTTAAATTAAATAGACACTTTTTTCCCGTCAAAGTTGTACTTTTAATAAAGTTAATTGCCATCGTCATTTGCCGGTTCAACTCCAAAAATACTGCTCACGAAATACCACCGCTCTCAATCCTCCACCATTAAATCGAAAGCTAATCGATTTCAGACTTTTATGTTTCATTTCAGCTTCAATTTTAACTATCCCAACGAGACAAATTCTTCCAATGTCTCCCATGAACCGTTAAAATTTTCCAGTTCGATATTCACCGATGCATATCGTTGATTTTTCTCTCTTACGCGATCGAACTTTCTCGAATCCTGAGAATCTCAGGAAACTTTTTCGCGATGATCGGGCGCACTCGCGCAACGTAGAGTTTAAAATTCGCCGTACATTTCGCGATTCCCGTGGATTCGAACATGAATGCACCGCAAGGCTTCCGAGGTCAGAATGCAGAACGTCTGTTTACGTAAGTTTCCGTAGCTTCCAGCATCTTTTCCGTTGGACGAGACGTTACTTCTCGTTTCCTTGGTGGAGCATCGCGTTTCCTTCTTCACTGTCTCCTCGACATTGCAACGACGTATTTGTTAAACGAAGATGGGGTGGGATCGATGTTACCGAGTTGAATTTAACCTGAATATTCTGGTTTGCCGAATCGAAAACGAACGACTCGCTCGAGAGAATTTCGGGAAAGCTGAGAAGTTGATTCTCGGAATTGGGTCTCCGGGAAAGAGGAGAAAAGTTGGGACTTTGATACGGGGCTGGAAAGTTTCAGAGAATTATTTCCCTCCCTGATTTTCTTACATTCGATAGACGACACCGTGGCTTCTGGCATTGAGATATATGGGGGTTCGTTGACCCATCGTATATTTTTCGTATCTGTAATTACCTGACTCTCATTGATATAGAAATTAAAGTATTTAGATCATTAATTTCTTGAAAAATAGTGATTTAGCATTGTTAAATGCACCTTTTTTGCATCGTGTGAATTTGAAACGCCTGCTGTACTTTTAGAAATTCAGCGGATTAAAAAATGTTTCGATATTATAATATTTTGATATTTGTGATATTCTACTTACTATCTTATATTGGAAACTGCATACAAAAAATTTCAGTGTCATAATGTAAAATATTAAAGCGCGAAAATATATGTCGTACGAGCTACTGGTAATTTTCATTTTAAGATTTACAAATTACCGGATTTAGAAAAATTAACTTACTATTTTTTATTTGGTTCGTGTTATTTTCCAATTTGAATGTATCGAACTAACGTCATTAATACGATTTTCTTCGAATTACTTTCAATATTCCAAGGTAGCTAATTATGTTATCATCGCCCCCATAATCGCGGAGCTCGAATAATTACATTTCATCGTCGACGAAACCGCACAGAGAACACCGTGCAATTTTCCCCTCGATAACCCCGGTAAACCGAACGTCCAAGATTCGATTGAAACGTTCGAAACTCTTCGGTAAGGATTTAACGTTTCGCAATCGAAGCAGAATTCGTGAGTGAGACCGTCCAGGGAATTCCGAAAGGTGGTTGCAACTCAGTGTGCTAAGAAGAGCTTCCCCATGACTTCTAATAATTGGATTAACTTTTATAGAGAAACTCATCGCGGTCGTAAAAATACGTAAACATCAATTTTCCATGTGCAGAGGTTTAAAGTTCTATTACTTCACAGTATTTTCACTGTGCTCACAAGATTGTCAGATAAAAGATTGTGGGATAAAAAATATTCAGAAAGAGGTGCTTGCCGTGATATTTACAGGCTTTGTAAAAAAATATGTAGAATTTAACGTAGAAAATTGTCTACATTTGCATTTATTAGATTTAAATTTTCCCACCAAATACGTCGCGTCACGTAAGTCAAAGTAATGACTGCAACACTTTTATTTTTTTATCAATTATAGTTCCTATAGAGGAATTCCGGTCTCTCACACACATCCTGTTTTATATTTCTCATTATGTAACACGCAGTATTTTCTCTTTTCTTTTTCCAAAGTATTTTAAAAATATTTCCTCATTTATATTTAATAATATGTCTACTAATCATTAACACTGCCGCCTGCTCAAATATCCTTAACAGCATTAGACAAGCTATTCATTATCGGATTCATATATTAATATTCGCCGACGCTTAAAAATATTTAAGAGCACGGAATCCTGTCACTTAAGGCTGGATTTAATTCAATAGTGTTTAATAAGAATAACAAATAATTACGTAGACATAGACAATAGTTGTAGTAATCTGTCCGCTCTATTTAACAGCTTCAATATTATCAATAATACTGTTTTACTGATTTTAATAATTTTCTGGCTTCGATAACAAAAGTGCTTCGAAGAAGTTGATGACCTTAGGCTTGACAACTTCCGGGCATTATCCGAATATCCAGGTTGATAAGAAAGTTTTGCGGGTAATGATCAACTGACCTGTTTTTAGAAGAATCAAAATAAAGAAAAGAAATTGTACGCTCACTAAAAATTATATTGATGATGGTATGTCATATACAATTTTTTCCGACATTTATCAAATTAGTTTCATCGGTTTCATTCGTTCCGCTATCACTTTTGTTATGAAAAAAATTCAAAAAGTATTTGAAAGTGTGCTTGGTGCGAGAAATATTTACAACAAGTTCACTACGTTATAATATCGTTGATCTTTACAATCGAAGTTGACGCTGCAAAGAGTAATCTTCTGGAAACGTTCTTATATCAGCTGGATCAGCCAGGATGGACCAATGTCGTGGAGTCGTTGAGATTCCGCTGGGATTCGCTTGGATCATTTGAAGTGGTTTAAAATTGAAAGGGATGTCCTTTCTTAGAATTTTCGCGAGAATCTCGGCTTCCTCTCAGAAGCCCGTAGCGGCAGTACGATAAAAATACGAGAAAGCCAGGTAACGTGCACTTTGTAATTTTCTGAGATATTTTTAGAGGATTTTAGAGAATGTAATTTCGATTTCAGAGGGACCGTATGAAATAGATTTTTTAGAAAAAAAACTCTCATAGATGAAAAAACTACGGTGCGCTGTTCTATACTGAAAATTTCTTAAAGAAACTATTTTTAAACTGTGCCAATTAAAATCGAATACACAATGTTTCATTCTTCTTCTTTTATATTTTTTAGTTTTAACTTGTGGCGGGAACTTGTGGTCATTATACTTAAGACCTTCCGTTTGAAGTGAATTTCACCCCATCTAGGCTACGATATATCAATTTATAAATTAGGAAAATTTTCCCAGAGCCGACTAAAAATTTCGACACGAATTTACAGAGTGCGGGACCAAGTCTTTATTACTTTACTCTCCGTAACTCGAATACTTCAAAACCACAAAAGAAAATCGTGAAATGTGAAAAATCCGGCTCTGCCTTAATTCTTTGCACCGTATTGCTAGCAATTCGCGCGCAAACGATAAGATCACTTTGACACGATGTTTCGCGTGCACAATAGGAATAAATGTATACGGTAAAAACGAGAAAACATACATGCACGTGGATCGAAATCGCTGCGATTAAAGGTAGCATTCACGAGTTGACGGAAGAGAATGTTTGCGTAATCCGTGGCACGAGGGAAGTGGAAAAGCTTGCTACGCCATTGAGCATGAAAACGGAGCGTCGGAATGGTTTCCTCCGCGGCCAAAACTTCATCATTATATCCTCTCTCGTGGCCCAGGGCGTAACTTTTGGCTTTTGTGGCCCGTGGAATTTGTGGAAGTCACGAATTGTCTCGCCATCACCTGACAGCCGTTACCCAAACTCCGAACACTTCCGGGACATACTTCTCTCTGGTATAACCTTGCAATCTGATTTGCGGTCCGCGGAGTTAGTTCGCAAATCGCCGAATCGTATCTGTTCAATGCTGCTAGGTGATCGTTCTTCGTTGATGCTTTGAAGGATGCGAAGGAATTTTTAAGATTTTGGAAAAAGTTCGATGGTCTTTGATAGTTTGCAGGTTTTAGGGTGGAAATGTATTATCGTGATCAAAAATTGGTTTTTCGAATTAAAAGCAGGGATGTAAAACAATGGAATAGAAGAGATGAATGTAGGAACATTGCTTTTGGAGAGTAAGAAATTGCAGGGTAGAAGAACAAAGTTTGAACCGTTCTCCTGGCCTCTTACAATTAGCCCCTCACTGTAGGCCTCCCAGAAATGAGACACCCTCGGCTTTAAAGTTACATATCTCGGTGGTTTCTTGGCCGATCGTCATGAAACTTCTTTCCACGTCTCTTTCAGACGTCGAACTACGTAAATAAAATTATTCTGCAATGGTTAGTTTTTGTATAGGGCTCCCGAGAAGAAAGAAGAGCATCTCACTATTGAACGAATGGCGCTGGAAACTTTTGCGTATTATTACGTTAAATTACACTCTTTTACGATTAAAACGAGACAAAAATCATCCTCCTACGACCTTCAGAAGCCGAGGTATGTAAATTCAAAGTGGGGCCTTCCATTTGTAGGCCTTCCAGAAATGAGACACCCCCTCGGCTTTGTAATTAAATATCTCGGTAGTTTCTTGGCCGATCGTCATGAATCTTTTTTCCTCGTCTTTCTGAGACTTCAGGCTTTCGAACTACGTAAATAAAATTATTCTGCAACAAATGAAAACCTCTTAACTTAAGATATTTGCAGTCGCTAAATCAAGAATGTTGAAATCGATGGGGAAAATTAGGAAGTCAGGAAGAAAAATCAAATTCTTGCGACGATGCTAATTGAACGGAACTTTCTCATAGTAGAACGACGTAGTTAATAAGGATTCCACATTTTCCAGTAATCTTGATTGACAGTTAACTACGTACCAGGTTCGTCTTACCGTCAATTTCTCGAAAGTCTTTCCAGGTGCCTATGTGAACGACAAGTTTGCTTCTACGGGATGTGCAAGTTCTATCGAAACTTGCGAGACAACGAAGAACCGATCTTGCGAAACTCGTGATGCGAGTTTCCCCGACAGTATCTTGTTTGATGGTAACGATGAAAGCTTTCGATGGGATGTAGATTGATTAACAGCAAAAATTAACATACATTCGATCGTTGCTTCGCTGTAATTTCTATGCTAATGTCTTTGGGACATTTTAAATTCCATAACTGTTATCATAGAATCTAAATTGCTATCTTACAGTAGCTGATGGACGTAACAAATTATCAGAAAACGTTATTATAACATACACATCTACATTTCAAAGCTAAGATATAAAATTAGAAATAGATGATTTAAAAACATTTAAAAACACAAAAATAGCAAATTCAGCATGTAAAAATTGTTAAATGGTGGTGTATTTCATTCGTCGAGAGGACGAACTACCCGAATGAAAATTCTTCTCGTCCTCTCGGTCTGGCCTGTCGATGACAGAGCGTAAATATTTCATCATCGAGTTTAACTGTACAAAGCTCTCCGCTTTAAAGCTCGTCGGTTCTCTCAAATCCCGGACACTCAGGTACGTATTAATGGAATTTCCCGGAGCCCGGTACGAGTCGGCACTAGCCTGTAAATTAATTCGAGCTGCTCCACCGCCGCTCATAATTGCGACGATTCTTTTCTTCTTAATTTTCTCCGGGATTTCATTTTCGCAGCTTGAAATCGCAGTCGCCGCCTGGCTTCGTGGATCATCGGCCATACGTTTAGCGTGGAAATGAAATTTTTATTTTATCAATTATCCCTATTACCCTACAGAGCGAAACTAAAATGCGGAGATGTTTCATGCATTGGCTGATTCGAAATTCGTTCGAAAAATTGCAAGAGGGCGACTTTTCGTTTACGTTTACGCCAGCGAAGTGTAATTGAAAAACTGTGGAATTGAAATCGATAAGGCGTAAAGGACTATAGGATAAATGTATCAATAACTTATACGTAAAATATTGGTTCACAGTTTGAAATTATTTATTCATGTAGGATAGATTAAGTGCTGTACAATAATCGATACATTTGTGCGTTCGTTTACTCTTCTCTCCGATTTCACGTTGGTTCCATACTATTGCATCTATGGGGTTGATAAAATTTTTTTGAGACGAGAGAATTCTCTTCTACAGTCCAAAATAATAATTACATTTGTTTGCACCTTCAATTTTCCTGCCTAAGTAATTTAAATTATAACGTCACGTGAAAAAGTTACTATAAGCGACGAAATCCAAATTGATCTCATTGCCAACCAAATACTCCATCCCCACACTCAATATAACTGTCAGTAGAAAATTCTTTAAAGCGCAAGACGAAGACACGACGTAAAATTCCTTTAACATGTTCTTTTAACGCAATTACATCGTACGAAGTTTCATCGAAGCCACTAGAAACAAGAGCCACGAACGATAATACTTTATCTACGTCCTGTCGATGTCTGCGTTATCGTTCACGAGGGTGCATTAGGGATGCTCAGGATGCGAAGAAGCATTTGTACGTATCCTGCGGTGGGACATAGTCAGCTGTTAACTTTTCGAGTTAGCGAAGTGGAGATAAGACTGTTGGGTATGGTCGAAATGGCACTTTAGTTCGAACTTCCCTTCGCGATAGGCGTATCGGACTTTCTTTGACGATTCTCACGTAGGATTGTTCGTAAACGGGCTTACAATTGACGCCGTGGGGTGAAATTTCCATAGCCGTCTCGAACGAATTCAACGCGACCTGACGAATAATACATACACCGTACGTGAATTGATTCCTTTTTCTCCCTTTATACTCAATGATTTATTCATACAAATAGACGATCCGTTTCGATGTTATTATGTTAAACTAATAATTAATACGTAGACTACGTCCGGGATAAACGTTTGTCGTGTGCACGTTTGATTAATAATTCACCATTATTCAGCCCCAATGATTGACCCTATAATTATTCTCCAAATAGTCCAGCCAAACACGCTGATTACTCGACCGATCGAAAGTCTCGGCCAGTCGAACAATGTAGTGTTATTCAGTTAATTGGGCGGACAAATTGTTCCGTCGATGCGTATGCATAGACGATGGTGAACCCATGTGGTTTATCATAAACATCGATCGAACAGCCCTCCGGCTTCATGGATATCTTTCCCTTTGCTTTCAAACAGTTCAAGGTACTCGGTATAGGCTATTTTCCATGTAAATGCAATGAAAATGGAATATATCCAATTACGACATTAAATATTGACTCTGAATGATCGATGAGATTGTAGCGTTAAAGTAAAATTAAAATTAGAAAACACTTAAACTTTCAAACACTTCCTTTCGCTCTTATTATTGCTGTTCTAGCAAAATATGGAGTTTCACCTTTTAGTGCCGACCGAAAAAATTGATTGAATTAATAACAAATGTAGTTGCGAATAAAAAGAATGTTCATTTGGCAATAGTGTCATATAGAATACGCAATATGGAGCATAAATTGTGTATTTACAATTATATGTCATAAAATTACTGATATCGTATTGGAAACTGAATATTAACCCTTCGATGTCCAGTGTTAGCAATTTTGCTAACGACGATATATCGTCGTCCGGCACTAAAAGGGTTAATTACGGGGGAGAGGGATAATATTCGCTAATAGTTACGCAATGTTGACATGAAATCTTCGGATTCCCTAAATTCGACAACTCATCGACCATCATATTTGTTCTTCTCTCTATTTTAGGTACCTTTCACGTTCCTCCCTCCAGCAACTTGCAATTTGAAACTCCATTGTACACGGTGCAACTTGAAATTTATCCAACTATGTTAAACTGCGAAATTTCAATAATGCAGCTGTTTCTCCTTAAGCAGCTTTCTGTACGGTTTGTTTCGCATGTTGATCGATACTCTCGAGAACCGCGAATAATTCCCTGAAACGGGCAACCCTTTAAATGGCCGACATTAAATTGCAGTCGAGTCTTCGAGGGTAGTTAAATTTCCGTCCGATAAGGATCGGCTGGATTCAAGTTGTCAGATTGATTTCCATTAACATACCGGAACTTTTTTCCACACCGTAGAGACGTAACGCGCGAATTTCCCTTTCGCGTGGCCGACTAAAATGGAGAGCGGGTCTAAAAAGAGCCGATAGCGCTCAGTGCGCGATCCTTTGAGCGTGGTACTCGTGAGAATGCGGCTTATCATCGCCTCGGCATCTCGGATCCATTAAGGGTTGTTTCATTACACGGAAGTTCTTTGACGGGTAATCGTGTCAAGTGTGTTACACGTGCCTCCTTCGTGTTCCATTCTCTACTCTCTTGATAGATCAAGGAATCTTGAGAGATAGTCTCTTCCGGATGACGTGAATCGTCAACAGATTGAATGAGTCTGTAGCGAGACTCTCTCTCTCTCTCTCTCTCTCTCTATCTTTCTCTGTGTGTGTCGGCTTGTGTAAAGTTAATTTTACCCTTGCGCTTGGCTTTCAATTTTGCAACGAACTTTTAGTGAACGTGACGATTTCATTTATGATCTGTATCGTTGAGTTATGAGGGAGGTAGACATAATTTCGGCAATGTTTGATCCATTATTTATCGGGCGAAATAAATTTGCTCGATTCATAACGATGATAATTATTTCAGTAGCTTTAGTAAGAATGATATAAATACATTTTTTACTTCCGGAATATTTACTATAAAATATATAGACAGAAATATGGGATATATTATTTTAAACTTCCAATAATTGATACAAAGGATCTAGGTAGATAGGGTGGAAAAAGTGTCCTAACAAAAATTAATTTTAGGCATTTTCAATAGGTTTCTTAAAAAAAAAACGGGAAGAGTGATTTCGCTACCCCTATCATAGGAGTAGTTACAGGGTAAACTGTATATTACAGTTTTTGCTCGATTTCCCTTGTACAACAGATTTTTAGAAGTGATGGAACATAGTTAAAAATAAATAAATTCTAATGTTTTATTACTTTTCGTATGCAAAGCAATGCTTCAGATCGAGACTTTGTTAAAGAAAGTAAGTTAAAATGCATATTCGAAGTCTCATTGTGGAGTGTACCATTGCTTTGAGTACGAAAAATAAGAAAATTTGCGAACTGAAAATTCTGAAAAAGTTCAAAAATATGCACACCATTGAGTATAACATTTCTGTTTTTTTGAGAATTTTCTACGCAGTCAAACTGGAGAAAGCAAGCAAAAACTGCAAAATACGTTTTACTGTAACTACCCCTACGGTAGGGATTCGTACTTTGCAGGAACGGGTTTTTTTAAGAAACTTTTTCCACCCTTATCCAGCTAGACCCTTTAACATTAATCTGAAAAACTTATTCTTATCCATATCTTAGAACTTACCTTTAACTTAAAGGGTAAAAGGAAAACACGAAGAATCAGAACACCATAATTTCTTCCTCCGTTCGTAGCTCTTCTATCAAGATAATTACCTATCCGGTATATTCAAATATACGAAATTAATCGCTGGTAATTTTAGCGTTACGTAATGTATGATGTTCGATCAACCGATAGTTAGTTACAGTTGCATGCAGGTCTTATTTATTCACTATCCAGATACGATGATATTTTCAGTGCTTCGGATTTAATTGGAAATAAAAGAGGGAAAAAGAAGGCTGATTAAGCCGATAAGAACAAATTCCCACAGATGTTCCGTCGGTCGATTAATCGCAAACAGCAGGTCGCAGGAATTAACGGAGCCCCCGTTATTTTTGGAGGCGAGCATCTACTCGAATTAAAACGTTCGCGAAATGAGCGATCGCTAATTTTACTCAGAGCTGACACGTAAGAGAATCACGCCAGCCCAGCGTTCTGCCGTGCCTCGCGTGAGGAATTATTTTCTTTCCCTTCTTTCGGACCCTCGTTCCTCGTTTTATACAACACACGAGCTAAGTTCGATGAAGGTTTTTTCTACGACCCTTTTACCCCTCACAAAGCATCGAGAGGAAGGCCGAAAAATTTGCGGCTTGAATGATCGAGGTGGAATGAGTATCGTCTTTGAGGGGGATGGAATTCTTCAGACTTTCAGGAGATTGCGCCGATTAGATTCTTTTGTTTGTTAACACCTTGAATATTGGAAAAGATGGCTGAGGTAGGTGAAAAAAGTGGCATTCTTGTGGTTCCGTCTTTTATCGCGATAATCGACCTTTCCTCTAATACTTGAGGTTGGTTTTACCTCTTGGAAGTTAATTTCTATCTTTCGTTTACATATGCGATTATTTTTGAAATTATTAATTTGGTAAATGCCACTCTAAAAATCTACCGGATCTTCAATGTTTAAACACGAAGTTAAATAGGTAACAAATCGAATTGGGATTTGACGTATTATATAGCCCATTCAGGAAACTATTGATTGATCTTTCAAGTGAACGTTCGTAGAGAGAACTCGTAAAACTCGTAAATCTTGGTACATAATTTAAACGGTCAAGGAATTATTAATGTCAACGCTCCAAAAATTCTCAATGAATCAATGCAGAGAATATGTAATTAATCTGCTGTGATACCAGTGTAAAAAAAAGCAGTGGAATATAACGGGATGTATACTTTGACGTAACATTAATGAAGTTTTGTCAAACAATATTTCCTTCCAGTCTGAGTTCCTTCGAGAGACATAAACTCGTTAGTATGTTTTTAATACGCTCCATGGAAACACGAAGTTTCGCGAGGATATTTTCCTCGGGGTATTTCCTTGAAAAATTTTCATTCCTCGCCGTCGAAAATCAGGGGAAGTTGCGCGAAACAACGAGGAGCAAAAAGCTATAAAAATCAGAGTGTGGGTGAAGACAGAGCGAGAGAGAGAAAGAAAAAGACAGAGACAGGGATAGAAAGAAACAGCAAAATGGGGGAAAATAACTAACAGAGGGTGGAGGAAAGACTACGAAATTAAAAGGGAGAATAAGAGAGTGATGGAACAACAGTCTCGATGGGGTGAGACGAAGAAACAGATAGAGAATATAAAACGAAATTAAAAATAAAATGAGGGAGAAAGAGACGAGGAAGTAGAAAGGGGACGTTCGAGATATTGCAGTGAATTTACGTAAGTCCGATTAATTAGTTTGCATAAATAAGTTGCACGATTAAGAAACGGGTAAGAAGCGTGTACCTCCCGACGTGTTTGCTCCTCGGGAAGATTGCAATTTGCTAACTGGGCGCGGTTAAGACGTAGGCGGATCCGAGCAAATTCATTCCGAGCTTCGCGAACCACCCGACAATTAGAAACGGCTTGATAATGAATTTATTGTCGGGAAACGCTCCCATGGATAACGGGATGCGAAATTATCTCGATTCACTGAGGTCTATAATTTACTTCGATATCGAGGACTTCATACCGTCCAATGTATATAGGTTGTCAACGAAAAAAAATTGCATATTTTCATTAAAAAATAAGAGGGGCACTCACCGTCAATTTTTCGTATAAAATTCAATATAAAAATGATCTTTTGTTAACTTTATTCCTCTTATATATGCGATACTCTGTTTGAAACGCGTAAGTTCGTTTATGTAGTTGGTCGGTGATGGAATATTGATTGTATAAAACTACAGTATTCGTCAATTTTACGATAAAACGTCGACGGTCTTGGGCTATCGACGATAAAGCCCGTGTTGCGTTTCCATGAGTTACGAACGATATGGACGCTGGAATATTTTACATTTTCGGTAAGTGCTGTTTGCAGCTTTCCAGATATGTTTAATTTTATTACATATTCGATAAATAACAAGTTTGCGTTCGTTATTTATGGTATGGATTTTCACCGATCTTTCGATGATATAATATAAGCTACGTGTATGCGTTTATTCCCAGTTGAATCATCGCTCATATAATCCAAGCAAGTTCGAAATAGTTTAATCAAAAACGTTTCCAAGAACAGTCAGAAGAAAAAGTTTTGTTTAGTAATAGAAACGTGTTACTTGTTCGATAAGGTAAATCCGTGTTAACTAGCTTTCTTTTTGTCGACGAATGTACCTCGTGCTTCTCAAGGATTACTTACAAAGTATGATTCTTGACGATTGTAACATATTCAGGGGCGGTGAAAAAAGCTCGTCAGGAAATCGTTATTATTCTACGCGGATGTGAACGCGGCAAATTTTGTATGCGGTGCACGCAATCTTTGGTTTACAGTAATAATAAACTGCACCGCGTACAGAACTTGATGCACTCGTGTCGCGAATGGAATATTCGTAAACTCAGTCCGTCTCACTTTCAGTTTCCCATTGACACACCATCTATCATCAAACGAATTATTTTTTATTTTTTCATCGACACATTTCTCGATTCGTTTGTCGATTGACGTTATTTACACTGTCACTGTCAAGGCGATCGGAATGATTGGTTTCCAATCATTTTCGAAAAATTCTCTACATTGATAGTGCAGCAATGTAGTAAATATTCCAACTCTGTTTTATAAAAACTAAGTTACTTAATTCATCGTCCCTTTTACCTCGTGATTTCTCATTTCCAAAAATACTTATTCAGTACATCTAAATATAATAGATAAAATGCCGATAGCTGTAGTGATAACTAATTGACATTCTGAACAAATTTTTCAATGGAAAACATTATTTATGCAAGATGCTAAATTTATACATAAAAATAGAGATAATATTTTGTTATTAAATCTGTCGTTCCTCTCTTTATTATATAATTTTATTTTTTTTCCTCGAGACAAAACTGGCCCAAACGAGATGTTTCCCTTATGTATTTGTTAAAGTTCACTACTATGTTATGTAATCTTGTGATTGAAAAACATGTATCTATACTCTCGTGCGTAAGGACATTTGTATTTTCTTTTTGTTTATAAAGTTATTATTATATAATTTTATCATTTCCTATGAAAAAATTAAAATATCCAGGGTAACTACAGAAACGCGGGTTCATCCGAGGCACTTTTGCAAACGTTGAAAGACTTTTCGCGTACTATACACATTCTTCATGAACTTTGAAAAGTCGATGAAATAATTTTACCGTTTCACACTTTACATTTCGTATCCGCAAAGAAAATAATAGGAAAAATAACAGTGGATTAAAAATGTCGAGGGAAATTGCGAAAACAGTGAGAAAAAAGCAGCAAAGTAAAGAAAACTCCCCAGTCGGTCATTTGCGACTCTTCTATCTCGCTACGAAATATTCGTTAATTTTAACAAGACACCGACAATCAACGGCGTCCATTAAACAATACCGACAATTAAACGGTGTAACATAAATTCGCGAGTATCACAACGAATTCGCGAGGTGTCTGCGAGCTATTCGTAATTAAGCTCGCTCGCGTGAAAACCACGCTGCGACAGCGATCTCCGCGATCGCTGAACTAATTAGAAAATTAATTGACAAGTTGATGATTTGTCAGAGTGTCAGTGGCGCAACGATGACGCAAAAACCGCGTTAAAGCCGACCACTTCGATGTCCCTGGTAATATCGAGAATTATCGGAGTCCTTCGTTACCACGTTTCGATTTTCAAATTAACCGCTCGTTCCAAAGTGCCATAAAACATTCCGACTTCGAACTAGTAATTAAAGCGGCAGTTAATACAGTTTTTGCTCGGTAGAAACTCGTCGGTGTTCGACGTACTTACGTTCAGGGTGTTTCAAAAATATTTCCTCAATATTCAAACTTACCAAGGCTCTTAGACTACCTACAATCTAAAGAAACAAGAGAGAAGTTACGGTGAACATGGAGTTCAACTCTGGAACTTCTAATTACTAAAACTGACAATGAGGTCAAAATCTAAAATTAAAATAAAATAAAATAAAATCTTTCTAAACTACTTGCCAATATATATTATTAACTTTGATATTTTGGAACTTTAAAAAAATGATTCATACCAAACGAAACAATTATGAAGCTATTCTTGTTAATACCTTAACACTTTACCTACCGGTATTTTTTAACATCCTACCCACTTCTGATCGGTCACTTACACGCAAATATTTCCCTGATATTGATATCTCTTCGAAAATTGCAAAGTTTCTTCACTGAGTCCTTGGCATAGTTAACCGCAATGAAAAATAATAATTTATTAATTGCCATAGCGACCAATTAATGAGTTAAAAGTCCAAAAGTGTTCGGCCCGAAAAGCCGATTAATCGGCTACCGGTCGGTAAAGTGTTAATACCATGGGGATCACCGGTGACCAGCGCTAATGAAATCAATGAAATTTTATACAACTTTTAAAATGTAACATTTATGAATTTACGACCATATTGAATATTTCAATATTTACGTTAAACAGATAAAGATATGCCGAATATTTATCTATCAGAGTTTTTAAAGTTTCTGGTTTACAAAGATGTGATTTTAATAGAAATGCTTTCACGTTAATAGAAATAATAAAATTAGCGCCATACCGGTGATATTCAAAATGTTAGCAAGAATTGGTATCAGAGTATTATTCTTTGAATAGCGCAAGAAATAAGTAACTTTTGACAGAATAGCTTTATTATTATGTTTACATATTAAAGTGTTACATACTCTATTAATAAAAGCAAAGAAGTAAAATGCAGCAGAGTTAGTAGATCGGAGGAAAGTTGGAGTGCAAGGAAATAAAAGCAACCAGATATTTTTTGCCGGGCAATTCATTCGAAACTTTATTCTTCAGTATGCGGAGTCGCAGTGGCAAACTGTACGTTTAACATCTGCTAAAGCAAACGCGGAGATCCGAGTAAGAGAGAAGACGGAAAAAAGGGTCGGCACAAAAAGTTAAGGGGATACGCGGAGGAAGAATGCAAGTAACTCGTATGCATCTCGAGCCGGCATAATTATACTTGTTAATGTTTGCTCACGAGAGTTAGAACTGCGTTAGAACTGTGCCCGGTGAATGCGAAATGGAATTCTAGAAATTGTTTTTGCGTTACTCTCGTATCCATATGGAATTATGGAGTAACGTTAGTACCGAATGAAAAGTGCTTCTCAGTTTTCTTGTTCGCAGAAAACAAAATGTATTCGGTATGTGGGTATTGCAGTATACTGCTAATGTTTTGCATATGAGGCGTTTGTGCGAACAATATGAGAATTCCGCCAGACGCTTTTATTAATTAAGCTTGGACCAAAAGTTCTCGGATGTCTTCGAACTATATTATTTCAAACTTTATTTGTTCTCGTATTTTCTCGTTGCTGTGTTGAATAATATATCAAATTATTTCTATCGATTCTTAACTTCAGAATTTATTTGCTCGTGTACTTTTATCACCATTTGAAAATACCGAAGGACGTTTTTGTTGAAAATGATCGCACTGTTCGTCACGTGTTATTCTTACAATTTATACAGTAACGATAAAACCGTGTAATCATAGAAAAAGCATCGACAAACACGCCTGCAACTTTGTCGAAGTGTTACAGCAATTAATGATCTCCTGTTGCTAAAATACGCCGTAGAAAAAGGTGGAGAACAATTTGGTATCCTCTTCGTGAGAGAAACGGTATCGTTTTTCTCGAATTTTTGTATTTCCATTTTCCTTGGAAAGCAACCGATAGACCATGGAACGTTCCTATTCCCATGGCGGGATGTTCTCCAACCTCGCTCCGGGACGTTTTAACAAATTTCTGCCAAAACGAGTGGTTCGATTGTCGTAGCTTTTGCGCCGGTATCGTCGTTGTTAATGGTTAATGGCTGGCTGCGTTATTTCCTCTCGTTCTAGCTCGTGTTTTTCCCTTTTTTTTTCTATCCCCGTGAAACGTAGCACGGTGACAAAAAAGTCCAGCTTTTCGAGAGAGTGGAACGATACGATCGCAGGTGGAATAACTGCACCGCGTTGGAATTCGGGGTCACATATTGCAAAAAGAAGCAACGGACCGAGAGACAAATTTTCGGCGACCTCTTTTTCTCTCCTTTTTCTTCCAATTTGCTTGCGCGCAACGACGCTCGCATTGAATTCCCCGACTTTTATTTTACCTGGACACTCGAATATTTGAATGCACGCCCACGATAATTGGTAGTGGATGTAGCTTTTGGTCGACGATTTAGGTGCATAGCGTTTAATGCTCGTCGAGAAACGTGGCACAGATTCGGTAATTCCGTGTCAGTGGCAGATGATTTTTCGATCGAGCAAACGACACAGAAATTCAACAAATCCTGGCGGCTGTCGCATAGACAAAGGACCAGCAATGCAATATTAACGTCATTCATTCATTTTGCGAACGAATATCGCCCAACAGCCGAACAACCCGTTGTATTTCGATTCCATGATAGAAAATTAATAACATTCATGATTGTTCTCACTGTGTAGAATTGCATTATCTTGGGTCTATGGTCTGCACGAAATTTTTGTTCGATGCTATTGTCGAAAATTTAATCCTCTTTGAAATTTTGCGCATTTACCCACATTGTTTCTCTTTTTTTTTTTTTTACCAATCTCAATTAATGCCTTCATAAATCTCAAATTCATACTTTCAAATTGTACTACAAGTCTTTAATTCTCACAGATATTAAAAAACAAAATTGTTTTTCTTAAGATATTAAGCCTTTTTTTAAAAGATATTAACACTAGATTTACCAAACCAGTCAAAATGACTGGTGCACAATTTTTTCCAAAAATTCGACGAGTTTATGAGAGAGTCGTAGAATAAATATTCTTCGTCCATCGTATAAAACATAAATTACCGAATCTATCATCTCTTCCGCATCTTAATTTTCCTTGCTTTGAGGTACATATTTAACATATTTAAATATAATAGATTTCACGCTGGTAAATCTAGTTTTAAAAACAAAATTTTCTATTCCAATATATTTTCTATCCCTTTTCGACATTCTTGTTGTTAAATTACATGCAACATTTTGGTCTCTGATCATAGAAATCATAAATAACGTCGACTCTCATGAAGTCAAACACCAGCCACGCCAACCTACATTAAATGATACCACTTCGTATAGAATCATACGAAATCGATGTACTCGATTGTTACCCCCCGTTGAAGATTCCATCATCCCCGGAAGCGAATTGTCGAAGGGTTCTCCAGCAGCCGAGATTCGATGGCTCGCCCCTTTGAACGGATAATTAGGACGATGATGACCGCTAGGGGGTAGAGGAGGGCTATAATGAAACGAAAACAGCCTCGACGGGCCAGGGTGCACCCTACCGCAGGCTAGGAAATTACACGGCCACCCGATATAATATTCCCTCTTTCGGTCGCTGCGGGATTGATTATGTTTATCTTTCATTAGGAACACCGGTGAAACGGGGCTAAAGCCGTGAATAATGAATCCTACGATTCTCTTCCGTAGAAATACCCTCGTATACGTTCGGGACGCCGCAAACCCGCCGGCAAGAAGTCACCCCTTGCACCCTGACTTTTCTCCAAATTGCTTGGAGTGAGCATTGTGACGGGAATGAAATCCGTTTAAAGCAGCAAGAGGATTCGCTTTTCCTCCACAAAGAATTGCGTCGAATTAGTCAAACGATTTTCGACTTTGTAGAGAAATAAAAGATTCTTTTATACGATGTTTAAAACGTTCTATATTTATATCATAATGACAAATTAATACATTCATATAAAACACGCCCGATCTGTTACTTCCATTAAATTGTACTTACAGACTATTTCCAATTTAGCAATATTTTCAATTGAATAGTCATTGCAAATAAATTAACTTAAATCTGTGGCCGGTCACACAGTTATATTTTCGAATTATTATCTAGTGTGCACGATTTTAACACTTTACCGACCGGTATTTTTTAACACCCTACGCACTTCTGATCGGTCATTTGCACGCAAATATTTCTCTGATACTGATATGTCTTCGAAAATTGCAAAGTTTCTTCACTGAGTCCTTGGCACAGTTAACCGCAATGAAAAATAACAATTTATTCATTTCCGTAGCGACCAATTAATAAGTTAAAAGCCCAAAAGTTTTGGGCCCGAAAAGTCGATTAATCGACTACCGGTCGGTAAAGTGTTAACAAAGACACTTCAAATTTGTTTTTAAGAAAAATCATACCATGGAGGATATTGGAAACGTGCAATGAATTCAAGTAATATCGTTTAAATAACTTAGTAAGTTATAGAATAGGCGGATTTATTTGGAAGTACGGTCTAAAAATGATTAAAAACATCGAATTTTATATTCTAATACTTGTATCATCCCTTATTGAGCACACTTGGTGACACATGTTCCCCTTTGCGGAATTCCAATGTTATTATCCATGTCAATTGTTCCACAACGAGGAACGATGGAAAATATTCAATTCTCGTTGAAAGGAATTCGTCGCGCCATTTGCACGCATTTTCTAAATCCAAGTGCGACTCGGAATAGAGCCCGTAATTGATAATTTCGCGTGTCGACGCGGTGTCCCGTATGGATTTTCAATTGGGAGCAAAATAGCTTGCTCCGCGGCTGCATTATTGAGTGTCCTTACACGGTGGGTCATAATCGGCACACTGAATAATAAATTCGACGATATTCGCTGGCGTTTATTCCCTCTTACGGGCTACGGGGTGGGATTGATTATGTTTACCTTTCATTAGAAATCCCCGCGTAAACGGGGTTCGAACCTGTAAATAATAAATTGTACAATTCTCTTTGAAGGGCTGGACCACGAGATGCTTTTTTTCATTTTTCTCTTCATTCTATATTTTTCTTTCTTCCTCTTTGTTTCTCTTCTATATTTTACTCTATTTTTCTAGCTCTGCCTTTCTTCCTTCCTTTTCTTCACATTTTAAAAGTGCCATTTGACAAAGGAACATCAATGAACTCAAAATGCACAAAGCGAGAGCCCGTTAGCCATGTCCGCGTAATTTCTCCCATCATTCGCCAATTTTCTATCTCGTGCATTACGAAACGTCGCGTATTTCGGTTTTAATTAAAATTTAAATCATCGTGACCTAATAAAAACACGCGTATCGCAGTCCCGCGGTAGGTGTCCAATGAATTTCCGCTTTTAACGGAAATTGTTTCGCATAAACGGGTAACGTCACGGACTCGTTCCCTTCACGAAACGGAACCGAGAAATGGATCTTCATATCCGACTTGTTTTTTTTTGTCGAGTATGTATATTTAGATTTACGTACGTGCAAAATGTGTTCTATTTTACCATATCGAATTTATATTAAATCTCGAAGGGTCAGTTTTTCTAAACAAATAGTAGCTGCAGAATTTTACGTAAAAAGTGGTAAATAATTTGTTGGAATTATTTTCTTCTTTCTGATTTTTCTTATTTGAACTGCTACCTACCTGATTGTTTGAACTTGAAATAATTTACAAAGTTTCAAGTAGGATCTATAGAAAAAATATTCCAAGGTGAAAAGTTGAGCTTGGGCCTACTAATTGGGGTTGAAATGTTCAACTCCAAAATCATCGTAAATATAGAATACAATTGCCATATTTATGATATTTCAAACGAATGTCTAAATTATCACACCTGAAGCATTTTCTCTCAAGTGGTATCAGTACTTTTGGCTTGACATTCATGCAGAAAACAAGACAGTTCGATTCCGATATCCCACTGCAACCTAAACGTCCGACTAATGCACATCCAATATCCCTCGAGCCGAATATTATCTGATATCAATTGGGGTTGAAATTTTCAACTCCAAAATCATCGTAACTATAGAATACAATTGCCATATTTATGATATCTCAAACGAATATCTAAATTATCACACCTGAAGCATTTTCTCTCAAGTGGTATCAGTACTTTTGGCTTGACATTCATGCAGAAAACAAGACAGTTCAATTTCAATATCCCACTGCAACCTAAACGTCCGACTAATGCACATCCAATATCCCTCGAGCCGAATATCATCTAATATCAGAGAGTTCACCGTTAGAATCGGTCCACGCGGAAATCCTGGCTCCATCAGCCTGTCAGAAATGTGTGTCGCAGATCACCCGTGAATTTATCGATACAATATTAATTTGGCACACGATAAAAGAAAAACACCGAAAAAATCCCGATGAAAGTTTAAAACAGATCCTCTCTTCGATCCATGTGACATGTATCATCTTTTTTTTCCATCGTTCGCTATTGAGAAAATGATGAGGAACGCTCCCATATTGCGATGCATATTTTTATGTTGATTTTCGAACCCGTTTTCCGCGGGCGGAAAATTTCTGTTGCAATAGACATCGCACGAGCCCCGAGGGTGCTCTTTGTCCCAGTTCGGGGGTTTATAAAAATTCGCGCTATACAAGGACACGGCATTTAACCAGCACGTGAGAGGAATTTCAGTCGACGAATTTTAGTTTTCATCGTCGATCACGATAAGTCGGGTGGCACGGCCTGGAAATCCGTTCGCCGAAAATTTTGCAACCCCTTTGGCGGCGCGCCATTTTCCTGCACTCTCTCGTGATAATTGCACCGGTCTCTCGTGTACAATCTACTCACACAATAACCAACGTATCGTTTTTCATACGCTGCAAATTTATAACGGACAGATGTTTCACGTGCCGGCCATTGTATCAATTACGAGAACGAAATTTTATTGTCAATTTGATATCCATAAATGATTGCCCCTGACAATTTACGTAAAACGGTCCATTATCAATATATTTCACAGGTTGAAATATGTATTTTATTATCCATGGAATATGATCGTGCGTTCTTTCTGTACGAAAAAGCGTCATTTTTTTGTCTCTCAAAATAAATATCCCTGCAATAGCAGCGATAAGGATAAATCGGTAAAAAAAAAACATCCCTCGTAAGGGACGCAGAATAATCTACGGACGAAGATCAACATTGTATGTTGCGAGGTATGCTAATGAGAGAATTCGATTAAGAAATGTCAGAGCTGTGCCGTTAATTCCATCGAGTTTATATATCGCGCTCACATGATACTCAGTGCGAATGTTTCTGTTAGCAGTCACGCTCTTATTAAAGTCACATTATCGTGAGCCGCATTTCCGTGACGACGGTGCTAGATTTAATCCTAATTCGCTGTTGGTCAGCCATATTTTTTTTAATAAGAGTGTCGCCGCCGGCGTTATCACCGATGACCCAGTGGCCCTTTGACCCTGCATTCTCTCGTTGCATTCCACCGCAAATTGCATCGCACTCTCTGTCAGACGGGGCTGCTTGCATCGTGTTGCCATCTAGTACGACGGAATTAAACTCCCTCGCTGAAACTTCTACCGTTGGCATGCTCGACGGATACACCGTGAATGTTAATGATATTTTTATTAAATATATATTCAACTTCGACGATTATTTTTAAGTAATTTTAATTACCGGTGTGGTACTGCATATTCATCAAATGAAAAATAATTTTTGTTTTTTGTAATTTTCGTTTCAAGCGTCTACAGGAATTTTCTCGGGGATCTATAGTTTTAGGTGATCTCTCAAGTTTCTAATCCGAGATATGATATACGCATCGCGTGGGAGAAATTTCTCAGAGATAATAAAAGAGGTGGAATTCAGGCCCATTATTTAAGAATCCAAAGCTTCATTTTTCTTACCACCGTGGCACAAGAATATAGTTATTTTTGCTCATATATTTTTGAATTTCAACTGTTCCAACCGCGTCATCGGGAATCTGCAATTTTAACACTAGAACTACCGACGTTAAATCCATTAGATTTTAATGCATTAAATAAGTACTTCGGAAAAAGAGGAATCAATAGATGGAAAAGATTATCGAATTGTTAATCTAGGTTTTATAAGATCAATATAGAATTTCAACTGTATGACTCTCCTATAAACTTTGAGAATTTTTTGAAAAAATTGTGTACCAGTCATTTTGACTGGCTTGGTCGTTCTAGTGTTAAAGAAGCTTTGTATCTAAAGCTACGATCATTATTAAGATTAATATATACGTTAGATTTTTATAGCAGTCTCCTTAATGACTTAAATTTTTATCTAACATTTAAAACTGTTTAATAATATTCTAATGTATCCATTGAAAATAATTACCAAAGCGAATAGCAAAGGCAATTCAAATTCGATGCCTGCACCGTTTACAACTCCAATATTCTATATGTCAATACGATATTCCCTTACAACGTAAATCACGCTTGAATTTGCTAAAACAGACGTCATAATGTATTCCGTCGAGCACATTCAACGTCAATCGACGATGACACGATCGATCGCTTTATCGATGCAATCGGGCGTCAAATGCATCTCTACTGCATAAAGTGATTCTATCTCCCTTCCTCTCTTCCTCTTTCGTGGATTCCATTTTACGAACGATAATTTCACTCGGTATCTTATCACTCTAGAACGATGCGTTCCCTTGGTAGTATATTGGGATTTAATTCACCATAATGAATTTTCATGTCTCTTGGGGCATCGGAGAGGAAAGACAACTAGACGGTACACGAATGGAACGAATTAAGTTCTCAACTCGATTCAAAGATCACTTCCGCTAGGATGATCTCATCCCTCCTCCTGCTATTTGATCGCCGCGATCTCGCTACCAGGGGGAATTATAATTCTCCTTCCGCGCTGAAAATATTCGTCAGGGTGACAATTCAGTACCGGCTTGATTTCAACGATTTTCCAAAATTCTTTCATTCTGCTCTCAAAATTTCCTTCTTCCTCTTCTTCTCTCGTGCAGCTGAATCTTCCACTTTCTTCCTCGTCCATGCAGACAAATGTATCTCATATTTGCACAAAATCTATAGACGTCAAAACTGTTGCACCTGAAAATATTAATCCTTTTAGGACTAGAGGCGCATTTATATAGTCTGAGAAAAAATTCAATTATAATTTATTTAGAAAAATTCTGATAAACAGGTTTGGGAAATGTTAAATAAGTAAATACATCAATCCTTCGATTTACAGAATTCCGCTTTAACGCGAGTTTTAAACGAATGTGAAAAATAAATGTTAGAAACAAACATTTTTTCTGTCAACAGATATGTTGACTACAGAAATGTTTGCAGTACACGTTTTCCAGTTATACGGTACTCTGAAGAACCGGTCTTTCGTGTAAATCGGGGGATAGATGTACTTTGAAAACGGGGATCACGCGAGAAAAGAGATGATCAGTTAAATAATTTGTGTATTGTAAGATACACATGAAATATCTACTGTATTGCGTCTCTGTAAACTTGAAAAGTATGTATAAAAAAAGTACGAAACCATCAATTTGTCAGCTTCCATAGATCTAGTGTTAAATATGGACGAAAATTGATTTATCGCTGAATCGACCCTTTTCTTTAAATCGGTACGTAAATCTCTTACTTTTTCACCTGAACACGTATATCTCTCTCTTCTTATCGAATCTGCATAAAGATTGATTTATCGTTGAATCGATCATTTTCTTTAAATCGTTATAATTTATCGTTTCCATTGTATTCGAAGATCTTATCGATTAAAGTTGAAACACTTCGCAAAGACAGTAGTTTTTGCCATTTGAAATTGTGTCACGCGAGAATCATCATCGTCCTGATTTCCACGATAGATTGGAGAGCGAATCGAAAGATGAAATTCGTTCGGCTAAAATCTTTATCCTGCAATCGGTGACGTAAGAAACGAACGGTACGGTGGAGACTATTAAGAACGTTTCTGGTGAAAATCTAGAAGCCCGATAACTCTTTCTCGAGGTCGGCAGAGTGGCCGATAAGTCTCCTCGTCTACCGGACGATCAATCAGAACGAGATATAACCGTCCATAGATCGGACGTTATCGAAGTCACGGGAAAAAGAAAGGATACCGATCCTTCGCGTTTGTTCTGCTTTTCAAAAATCGCCTCGATATATCTAGCTGAAAACTCTGGAGATTTACGTAGAAAATTACAACCATGATTACATGCCTCTTTATCTCCACCGGTTAATAAGTTCGTTGTGAGAATTTTCATGGAATTTTGCCGCAATAAGAATAGCAACTAAGACTGTGTTGCGAAATGTAATTCCCTCGACTTCGATGCACTTGGAGTACGTTACAGCGAAGCAGAATTTTTGTAATTTATCGCTAATTATTTCGAAACTTGTATGAAACACAATGTAGAATTTCATCGCTAAATAAATAGCGATTAACGGCCTAATCGTATTATGAAAATAAAATAAACATCGAATCGATGTAACTCATAATTTCAACTATAATCCCGAGTCGAAGTTATGAATTTCTGTTGATTACCTCGGACCCTGAAATCATCATTTATGATTCTCTTACATTTTCTTCATATTTCTATTATTCTCCTTAGTTCTCTATTAGTCGTTATATTTCTCCCTTGATTCTCTTTTATTTTCGGAAAATAAATATACAAATTTTTATTAATTAGACATCGAATTGTAATAGATTACAGTAAAAATCCTTTTATTTGTTAATTTATTTCTTATTTATTTCATGTCAACAATGAAAATAAAGATATAAATAATTAAATAAAACCAGCGAGAAATCATATTTTTCATCTTATTATTTAATCATTGTAAAGTTTACTATACATTTGTCTCTACAACTGTCATTCTTTATATACATTTTTAGAATTTTATGAACTTTTCATTTGAGAAGTATTAGATCACTCCAACTCCTTATTATTTACAGTATATCATTGATCATCATTTTTATGCAAACATTAACAATGTTAATTATGTTAACAGCTTTGCTATTTTCACTTGAATTTCCCGAAATTAAAAAGTCTCGGGTTGTATATTGTACGTTGTGGTCCTCTAGAACCAACATTTCATCAGGTTCAAATTCTTGTACTATTGAAGTATTACTTACTGCTAATATAACTAAAATGTCATAAAAATAAAGTTTCCGTCAAATTAATTTTTTCGGAGTTGTCACTCAATTTACTTTTTAAAAAATTTAGTAATATTAATAATTAATAAATAATGAAAAATTCCTTCTAAAATACAATGAAAGAGGATTAAAGAAGAACCTAAAAAATTTTTTTATAATACTCTTTCGATTTTCTTCAAGTGTGAAAACGGAAATATCCGCATCCACAGAGTACCTACAGATAATCAAAATAACATAGAGTTTAATGGCTCGATCATACAGATTATACTTCTCTTTTGATTTTCATTAATTATAAAAAATCGAGAAAACCAACAGAAAATCAATTCTTCGACTTGGAATATTGCAGAGTTAATATTACAAAATACCGGCGTACTGGAGAACCCAGTAAACATTTGCACCGCCAATAATCTTCGACGTTTCGTAACAAAGCTCGTCCCTTGAGCTTCGTTAACCGAATTCTTTAAAAACCAGGTGATTTTCTTTCCCGGTGTTCTCCGCTCAATTACTCCCTAATGAAGTAACACAATCGCGTTGAAGGTGCACGTCTCTCCGAAAGAGTGAAAATTGCATTTTCACACGAGTGTGCAGTTCTCTATGTCAGGCGTGAACGTAATGGTACACCGTGCACCAACGAATAATTTCCTAGTCGAAAATAAACACGGTAATTGGGCCTCGTTAGGGCATTATATCCTGTCGTACTTTCGCTCGTCTATTACGAGCTGTATCGTCGAGAACCTGCTGGTATTATCTTTTTCCTCCTTCGATAAATCCCACCGTTACATGCCATTGAAAAGACGTCGTAAAGAATTTTCGAAAAATCCTTTGGGAACCGGAAATCAAAGCGATCGGTGAGGGCGTACAGCCTTGGTGTCACGTGGCATCGATGAAAAGGATCTCAAAGAAGCAGGCGAACCGGAACCCGCATGAGATCCTTCGAATCTTTCGAATAGTTCACGCTTCTTTCGCGGTACGTTTCTTTCACACGGTTCCTGCCATGAGAAACTTCCGGCGTTAGCTGTCTATGGCCCCTAAACTCGCTGCCGGTGTCTCTTTTTGATCTTGACGTTGCACGATGCAAGAAGGATGCGTTTCAGCTTTCCGAACTTCCTCGAAGTACGTTCTTTTCTTAGTTTCTTCTAATTGGCTTTGTCGGAGAGTGGAAGAAATTCTATTGAGAGATTCTTGTTTAACACTAGAACTACCGGTGTTAAATTAATTATATTTCAATATATGAAGCAAGTACTTTGGACGAAGTGAAATTACGACGTTGGAATGGTGATTGAATTTAGTAATTTGTGTTTAATGAAATATAAGTGGAATGACTAATCAATGGTCTTGCTATCAACTTGGAGAATGTATAGAAAAAATTGAGGGCCAGTTATTTTGACTTGCATGGTGGTTCTAGAGTCAACGTGAGGTATTATGTGAAAGCATTTTTTATCTTGTTTTCTTTAACACTAGATTTACGGAAGCCGTTAAATTGGCCGGTTCCTACTCGTTCTATAAAAATTTCTGAAATTTATAGAGAATTTATACAGTAGATACTTAGAGAATATTTTGTAATATAATAATTACTTAACAAATTATCGTCTCTATCGCTTGATCCCTTCTTTCCCAAAGTTCTCATTCGATGTATTGCAGTGTGACAAATTTCATGCCCATAAATCTAGTATTAAAATAAATTCATGCTTTGGGTGTTAGTAATTTTGTAATGTTCACGTTTTAATTTACTGAAAGTAACATAAAGTAGAAGACGATGTTTATAGAGAGGGTTGAAAGTGTTACATAATTTGCTCCAATTTTCCTTATGTTTATATAAAATTGAAAATTTTCTCTGCAAGGTAATACCATAATGTTTTAATGTTATTACATTAACAAGGATTAGACTTCGCTGGGAAATTCGGATTTTAATGAAACTTGGTGGAAAAGCGGAGATTTTTTGGGATAAGCATAGAAGAGTTTTAACCCCGGTGAAATTCACTCAGGGAATGTAGGTCCAACATAATAACGTTAAAACGGCTTATTTTCGCAAAGGATGAGGGTTATTTTATATACGAAACTTTTTATTTCACTTGGTCGTCTTAGAGAGCTTTTTATTGCGTAAGACCATTGCGACTTGCTTCACTAATGGCCAAGCAACACACTTGTTACCATTAAATAGATAAATAGTGGAGTAAGTATCGTACAGAAAGGACTGCACCTGGGGGTCTCCAAATAAACTTTGCACATAAAAGATCAAAAGAAACTTTATCCCTTAAGTAAGTAACTTATCGTTAAATTATAACATGGCCAGTTACGTCGAAAATATCGTAACGTTATGAAACGTATAGAGGATAATCCTCCACTCGATAATTCTGATTTTATTGAGACTGAAAATTCCCGTGGCTTATCGAAGCAAAACGAAAGTATAAAGATAATAAATTTTGGAAGTTCGAAAATGTGGTACACTTTGAAAAATACCTTCAATTTTATCACATAAAATTTCGCAGGATGAAGAATCATTTTCTCCCCCAATATTAATACTGTGTCAATTTTTATGGAATCATAATATATCAGAATTTGAATATTACAAGTTCGTAATTTTCTATTATCACGTCTATAATGCAGGCAGAATTCTTAACACTTTACCGACCGGTAGCCGATTAATCGGCTTTTCGGGCCCAACACTTTTGAACTTTTAACTCATTAATTGGTCGCTACGGCAATTAATAAATTATTGCTTTTCATTGCTGTTAACTGTATCAAGGACTCAGTGAAGAAACTTTGCAATTTTCGAAGAGATAGCAGTATCGGGGAAATATTTGCATGCAAGTGACCGATCAGAAGTGGGCAGGATGTTAAAAAATACCGGTCGGTACAGTGTTAACACGAGAACTGTCGGTGTTAAATCTATCATATTTTAATATATTAAAACTTTAAAACAGAAGGAATTAAGAGGCGGAGAGGATGATCGATTCGGTGATTTATGTTTTTTAAGACGGACGTGGAATATTTAGTCTATAACTCTTCTATAAAATTGGAGTATTTTTGGAAAAAATTATCTATTAGTCATTTTGACTTGTTTGGTACCTAAATAGTTCTAGTGTTAAAAAATCACGTTTACTGAGAAAGACAATATTAATTCGAACACTTAATTAAACCGTTTACGCTACGTTCCACGTAGTAAGCAGTCGTAACAGAATATTCGAGCTTGCGAAACGTTTTCACAGATCTCGTAGAATCTCCGTTACGAGTCGGATTTGCTTAGCGGCAAAGGAGAATGCAGGTTTTCTGCATTCGGCCCCGAAAGCCCTCGTGCGTCGCGGGCGTATGAAACGGCCCTTCTGCCATCGCCACACCATACGCTATTAATATCATGGGGTATATTTAGATTTCAATGGGGAAGAGAGACCGAGACCACGAGAGTCGCTCGGCCGATACGCCGTCTGCAAAGTACATCGAGACTCGGGCAATGAGTCGCAATAAAGGAATTCGCTTCTTTGTCGATGCGCCTCGTTCCAACAATTCCAAAACCACGGGGTTTCGATCGAGATCGGATATTCCGATCGTCGTTACCATAGCTTCCTCTCTCGTGTATAATAATATGACCATTTTTTTCTATAAAAATTGCAACCATTTTTTAAATTTCTTTCTTTGCATTAACGTGCTAGTACTATTAATGGTTTTATTGTCGACGACATGCTTCGATGGGTTGCTGTAAAATAAAACTCTGGTACTCCTTTAATATGGTTCTTTTTTCAACACGTTCAATTTCGATCGTATTCCATAGAGTTCACATTTTATATTAGAATATATTTTACTTATTTTAACACTAGATCTATCGAGGGAGTAAAAGTCACTTGTACAGAATTTTTTGAGAATATTGCTAAAATTTTTAGGGTTTTATCTTGTTTAATTTTCTATATTCAATCTAGTAAGGGGTACAAAATTTAATCGATTTAGTTTCTTGCCCCTTTCATTTTCCTTTTTCCAGAGTATTTATTTAGTATTTTTGAATATACTGAATTAATGCAGTCAGTAGTCCTAGTGTTTAATACTAGATTTACGGAAGCCGTCAAATTAACAGAATCCTACCTGGTTTACTTAACGAATTATTATTTTCTTTTATACTCTTTTTCCAAAATCTTGATTTAATATATTATAGTGTAACAGATTTTCCGCCAATAAATCTGTTGTTTAATAGAATCTTGAAAGTTCTTGTACAGATAATATTTTTGTTTATAAGAGTACAGATTCGTTGTTGCACGACGCAAGGTTTCGCGATCAGGTGATGCCAAGAAAGAATATATGGTGTTTTAATGGCAAAGTCGTCCCGTTCCAACGGGACGTAGTATTTTTGGATTTTGGAGCGCACCGAACGGATGGCGTTTTCTGGTTCATATTTATAATTATCGCCGCAGAGGTTTTCGCGGTGCTCGCATATACGCGTTTCGTCTGCCGCTGCGACATCCTGTTTCTCGTCTTCTCCGCATTCCTTTTTCACCCTGACGGGGTGCCTCTCCAGATATTCGACACGTGACTTACAAGCGTTTCGTTGCACTTCACGAATGCATCGAATCGTCCTTTCGATAGCAAAGAAGATCTTGGATCGAGTGTCGACAGTTTTACGATGAAATTTTCAATACATCTGTCCAAAGTATCGTTAAGTCTTCTCTCTGATACTTCGATCGTAAAAATTCTCTGTTTTATAAATGGAATTGTCCATGAGAGAATAGTTTCCATTAAATTGGAAAGTCATTTCATCGAAAGGAAAATGTAGAAAGAAATACCATTAATAAAAGAGATCTTAGAAAGTCTCCAATAACCAGCTCGTTAAATCTAAATCTCGCAAATGTGACTGATCACGTAGAAACAATTACCTTAATCCCATCCTCTTCTATTACTTTTTCTTCCATTATTTCTCAGCGATTTGTCTTCTCGCGTCGTTGATCGTCTGATTTTCTCGTAACGTTTTCCTTCTACGTGGAGTGGAGAAACTTTTTCACCGTAGAAAATAAGGAGAGTCGCGGAGGCGATCCACGTAAACCTATATAGAGAGATATTCGGTTTAAAGGTCCATTAGACCGCCGATCTAATATCGCTGCGACACCTGACACACTGGCTCGTAAGGGACATACGGTGGATATTAAGGTTGCGCAGCTCGGTATATAGCTATGCCGAAATAATGGCACGAAAGTTTGCCATTCGTCGTTTAGTCGCCACCTGCTCCTATATCGAGCATTCGATCTTCATAGATCCTTCCGGTTAAATTTAAAAACGATTATCTCTGATCGAAGGAATATAATCGATGAAATTACCCTGTCACTAAAGATTTCCTCTCCGCTTTTTTTTAAATTATTTTTAAACAATTATGTAATCGCCCTCCTAATTAACAATCTTTTTTCATCTAGTATGTAAATTTTCAACGCCGGACCGATAAAATACAACTGTATTTTGAACAAAGTACCTGAAGAAACGACGTTACTTTCCCGTACTACAATATACAGTTAAAATTTCTCATATACTACGGTCAATAGATTCAAATTCAGAAGCGCTGTTTAACCAGTTAGTTATGTTTGACGAGTATACTCGTCACAGAGGAACGGCAGAATGTTGTGTATCGATGAGTATAGAGGAGAGCGGGGCTAAAAGTTCCGATTTTTAGTTAACTTCATAATTTGTTAAAATACTTGCTTTTAGTATTCATACGATGCGATAAAAATCAACTTGCATATGTAACTTTGATATTAAGACAGTTATTTGGGTCATTTTTTCAGAGATTCTTTTATTATTAATTTTTTAATGCCTAAAATCGGAAAGTTACAACTTACCCCGACTTGGGGCAAGTTGTTAACAAGCCGGGATAAGTTGTTACCATATCTGTTAAAGCTATTATTTGTGAAATAAAAAACAATAAATGATTAAACCAAGTCTGTTTATTTAAGTACTACTCAACAATATCGTACGAATCATTCGTGAGATAGACCACAAATACCAAATGCGAAAATATTTTCTTACGTGGACCAGTGAGGCACGTGCTGTCTTTCCTTGTTCTGGGTACTACTCGTTTGTTTAAAATGGCTATTGTCGGTGCAATGTGGCATTCCATTTCATTACGAATTTACACAATATTCTTATCTCTTCTCCTTGCGGAGTTATTTCAAGCGGAACAACTTACCTCGGTAACTTTTAGCCCCGCTCTCCCCTACTCATCATACCTAAAAGTTAGCGATCACTGGTTATATAAATTCTAATTTCGACTAAAACTGAAATATACTCACAAATTTCAAGACGTTTAGAATATTTTGAGGCCATGCCGAACTAAAAGGAATATCTAAAAAGTATAAATAATTTGAGATAGATTTATGCTCATCCTTCGATTTTTGTGGCCCACGTAGGTGCGCACTTTCAAAAGAAGTCGCCACAGTTAACTGGTTAAATAATCAAAGTCCCGTTGTAACGAGCCATAAAACATAATCATTTTTACCTTGGTATTTTTAACGACCTAAAATCCTCTTAATCAAACCTACGATATGTGTATATCCCACGAAAATTTCCCAGAGATACCAACGAGGGGATTCGCAGCGAAGCCCCCGAGTTCTTAGCGCGCGGTCGGCCGAACGGGATATATCAAAGTTTCCCTCTCGAATTACACCGATCCGATACATTATCCAAGGTAAGCTGTTTTCGCGAACTTGCCTCCCATGCCGAGAGATAGAAAATGCATTTACGCGGCAACTAAGCCACAGCTTAATATAAGCCGTTGACCAACCGTCAGCCGGTGCAAGAGTACCACGATTTCGGTACACTGATAACCTAGTCGTACCACCGAGAGACATCCACGGTCCTATCCCCAATCGATTTTCGTAGTATCTCGTACCGCGGATTAGGTCAGGGACCAGAGAAACGGGTTAGGGTACGACGAATACGACGCCGGTACAACTATCCGAGTGATGAGATGATTGGCCCCACTGATGAAACCTGATAGAGACGCTCAGTTCTCCTGCCTCGATGTGGATTATTCTGTCGCACGTAACACGATGAATCGGCCCTGGTGATCCCCATCCACTTCCGCCTTGGATACTTATGTCTTCGCCCCGATTACAGCCGTGATTCCGATGTCTCTTCTTTTGGTAGCATTTTAGTGAACGTTTCACCTCTTTCGGTAGAAGGGTTTTTGTTGAGATAAGTACAAAAAGATTGGAGGAATTTTCGAATCTGGAAATTGGTCGGATTTGAGGATCTCTGTTGGGACAGATCAATTGCAGGGTCGTTGATTATTGCTGGGAAGATTGTCGGTTTTTTTTTACGTAAGCCTGTGTTTTATGTATGATGGAAAGGTTTATCGAGGAAAGTTGGTCCAGAATTATGTGCTGGAGATGATGGCGTAGAAGTTCGATTATTAACACTTTACTGACCGGTAGCCGATTAATCGGCTTTTCGGGCACAACACTTTTGGACTTTTAACTTATTAATTGGTTGTTATGGCAATTAATAAATTATTTATCGCTGCAGTTAACTTTGTCAAGGAGTCAGTGAAGAAACATTGCAATTTTCGAAGAGATATCAGTATCAGGGAATTTTTTGCGGGCAAGTGTGTGATCACCAGACTGCGGATTTTTATGCATTTATGACAAATTAGATACGGCTAAAATATACAAAAAGAACATAATATAAAAATATATCTAAAATATCCAAAGTATGGTATTTGTTGTAATATAAATTGAGTGCAATAAATCCCTAGATAGGTTCTCGTGTCTCACCTGCATTTGTGAAATTCGAAATTTGCATAAACATCCGCAGTCTACTGATCACCGTGGGTAGAATGTTAAAAAAATACCGGTCGGTAAAGTGTTAAGGGTCTTGAGAAAGTATCTTTATCAGTACCCCATTGGGCATTCTTTGCGCGATACTTCAAAGATGAGAAAGAGTGGGATAAGTTAAAAATATTCCTGAGCAAATACACAACGATAAATAATGAGCAGCAGTGTCTCTTTTATATATAGAATTTAGTGGACTATCAAACTCACATTTCCTGAACGATTCAACCCCATCAATCTACGAACAACGTTGAAATCAGAATTGCATAAATCTCTTATGTTGTTATAAAATTTCTATTAAACTTTTATCTTTGAAAGTGGAAATGATAAGCCTGATGATACGATATAAAAATGCTATCTTTCAAAAGTAGAGGCAAAAGGGTTAAATCGTTCTCAAACTTAATCGCTCGAAGCGTTCACCGTTCTCCAAGAGAAGATCGAAAGTGGACGGGAAGCGACAAATTACACGTCGTCGAGAACTCGTTGTCCCATTCTCGCTGACTTTCCGCGACGAGCAACCGGTCGTCGAGAAAAATGACACCCTTATCTGAGAAATAGGGTACCATAAAGAATCCGAGGAATCGGCGCGCGATAGGGTCATTGCTTCGTATAACTTGCGCTCGTATCGCGTTCTGGCCTGTCGACAAACTGCCTCGTGATAAAGTGCGCCAAGGATCGCACCTTCGAACGGACGAATCACCCGTGGAAGAAATATCGCGTTTGTTTTCCCACTTGCCGGGAATTTTCGACACTCCTTCGATAAAGCATTTTCACGGTGCATTGTCTCTAATAGCGGATCGTTCAATCTCCCCTTTGTTCTGCCGGTGAGACAGCTTGCAGTGATTTTCACGCGTTGTAATACTTTTTGTGATACGATTATTGTACCGAATGTCCATGATATTTTTGTCATCCATTTTATTTAAACATTGTATTGTTACGTGGAATATATTTACAAAAGACTTATTCCATATTTATTGGAAAATTTTTTACGTTACTGTTAATAATTCTTTTACAAATGTCCATTGAATTGTACGGTATTGCAAATTAATTGCACGGTTATAGTTATAGTGAAGATAATTCTGTTCACGGCCTCAACTAGAAAATTTCGGCAGGTATGCAATACACTCATAGACACAGAAGATATTGGAATCCTATATGATAAAATCTAACACTAGAATTACTGACGTAAAATCAATTACAGTAAAACCTGTTTTTGGGCGGTCATTTTTTATGCGATTTGATTTATTCGATTTATTTTGTGCGGTATATGAATTCCATCGGTATTGACATTATACACTGTTGCAAAGTTTTCTATCAGTGTGCACATGTACACTACAAAGCGCTGTTCGGCTCCAAACGCTATGTTCATTTGTTATCAGCAGAATACGCATCAAAGAAGATGCGCGACTACGACGAGCGGCAGTAAATTATATGCATTTTGAAAATTTCTCCATGTGTAAAATGAGAAATTAATTTTTTTTTCAACGTTTCCATGTATAATTTAATTATTACTTTTGTTTGAAAGCACTTTCTCAGTGTTTCATAAATCTTTGACATATTTTCCAAGCGCGACTTTTTCTATGCGGTCCCTATCCACCGCATAAAAAAACTTTTTTCTAATATGTTGTAAAAAATTATTTGTTATAAGCGTTTGTGAAATTTCTGAATATTTCTTTTTTTGTGCGGTTTCTTTTATGCGGTCCCTATCTACCGCACAAAAACAGATTTTACTGTATATTTCAATATATTAAATAAGTTATTTGCAAAAATAGAAGTCAAGGGGAGCAAAAGATGATATATTACGTAATCTGTGTTTTATAAAATCAACGTACAAGATCTGTTCTATGACCCTCTTTTAAATTTAGAGAATTTTTGCTAAAAATCGCTAATCAGTCACTTTGACTTGGTTGACAGTTCTAGTATTAGTTCACAATGTAAATGATAATTCACAAAAGTATTTGAAACTATAAAAACTAGCAGCTGATCGTCGAAATACCCGCACTAGTTAAAGCTGGAAACAAACTATCATCTGAACGAAACGTACAACCCTACTTGGGCTACTTGATCATTTTTCAGTTTTTCACGGTTCAAAGTCGGAAAACGAGAAAGAAAGAAAGAGAGGGAGAGCCGTCTTGAACATCAACAGCTGCATCGCAGCCCGCCCCAGCTAGTCCTCTCTATTTGCTCCTCTTACATTCTTCGTGGAATAGTTTGGTCTCGCCGCGCGGATATACACCGACTACGCCCCGAAAGAACGAGAACGAGCGCGAAGAGATTAAGAATATCTTCGGGGGTTTCGGTGGGCGCCAAACCGAACCGTTTCCTTCGTTTACTCGCGCGTAAACCAAAGACAGTCTCTACCGTCGAGGCGAGCACCACTGTACTCCATGGTACAGAAACAAAAAAATATTCCTGACGACCCTTGAACCCGAGACACATTCCCGGATAGGAAAAGCGTCGAGGGGAAGAAGAGGAACGAGTCGAAGAGGGCGAAGTACCGGGGATCGTAAAATTCTTGAAGATAAGACAACGGGTATGGCTCGTAGACGGGGGATCCACCGATATGGAGAAGTCGTTGATTAGACTTTCCCAGCTATCCGCGAAACTAACTTGCTCGCCAATTACGAGACGTTTCGTTTGGTACAGCTAGTAGATAACGAATTTGACACGGTCTTTCGATCGTATACGTATCACGGAGGACGTTCTAACGAGTTATTTTTACGTTCGACCGTCTGGTGAACGTAGGAGGACGAAGGTCGCTGGGAAAGGGAGGACCTCGATAACGATTATCGTTCGCGTAGATTATCTGCCGTAGGAATCACCGCCTTTTATTCCGGATTAATTCCACCAGCAGAAGATACGAGAGGATCGAGGTCTCGAGAGAACTCGAATTCTGGAATTATCGGAGCCGGATAACAGATATTGTATCTAGTAATTCTAGTAGGGCGGAGGGAATCGAGGATTCGTGATTGGTTACACGGTGTGCCGGGTTTAATTAAAGACGGAAAGATGTGAAATACTCCTTTAATAATAATCTGACGAAGCAAATATATAGAAATCTATGTTAC
The DNA here is from genome assembly GCA_910591515.1 of Cerceris rybyensis. Lineage (NCBI taxonomy): Eukaryota > Metazoa > Arthropoda > Insecta > Hymenoptera > Crabronidae > Cerceris > Cerceris rybyensis. The sequence continues at coordinate 19,191,822 of OU342790.1, forward strand.
ATTCGCGTTTCGATGGTAATCGTTAAATAAAACTCGTCCGTTTCACGTGTACTTTGTAGATTCTCGAGAAATCTCTTGTCGTTTCTAATCGTGAATAGCGCCACGCGTTTTTTCTACTTCTTTATACACGGAAAATCGCGAGCCACGTTTGCTGTCTGAACTTACCGATGTGACTATAGTAACTCGTAGCATCGTCAACGAAATTCGTCATTCGTCACCACAAACCGATCATTACCGACGATCGTCTCTCACGTAATCTAGCATAAACATACAATTAGGTAAAAGAAAGGACAATTAGTCTTCACTCTCGACACGTACACTTTTATATCACAGATAATCGACGAGGTGCGTGGTCACGCCCTCACCATGTTCGCAGCGACGGAATCCTGATCGGGTTTCGTTGGTAGCGGCCTGTTCGCCATTTTGCTCGCAGGAGTCGATGTTTGAGGTTCTGGCAATTCCGAATAAAGATGAGCAGTTGCATCGGACGGTTCAGCGTATTCGCACAACAGAGAATTTGGTCTCTTGCCGTTATTATTGATCTTCGTTGCACCTAGAATACTCTCTCCCAGAGCCTTTAAAAAGCTCATAGGTCTACCTTGGTGTCTGTTCGACTCGAATTTTGGACTTCCCTCCTCAGGCCTGTGATTCTCGCTCGTCGAATTGGCGAACATCTTGGACGAGTCGTTGATGAGATGATCATTGACGACATCGGGTGGCAGTGGTTGAGGTGCTCTTCCTGCAAGAGTCGCTAAAATCGGTTGTGAAAGTCTGCTCGTACTTGGTACCGTCTCGTCACCCGGCAATTCCGCGTAGAGATGATTCTGATCGTTGGTCCTTTGATCTCGAGGCTCCGTGTACTCCGTCAACGGTGGTCGCGGCTGCATTCCACTTGGTAGCAGCTTCTCCAACGACGGTACCTTGGTACCAACGCTAACAGTTGGATTTAGAGGACCTCGAGGTCTCCTCTGTTTCGGTCGAATCACATCGTACGCATTCTCCTCTCGTTCCGTCGGTTGACGATCGTTATTGTTGTTGCAGCTCTCCTCGACTTTGATGAGATCGTAGAGGTGTTCTATCATGTCTCTCGCTTGACTATAATTATCAGGGTCGTTGAGTCTTTCACGTAAATCTCTCAGGTACTCCTCGGTCAGTTCCTCAGGTAGCGTTTGCGTGGCTTTGTTTTCAGTGTATGGATAAAGTCCATCGGCATCTTCCTCGTAGTCTTCGGTAGCTTCCGGTTGGGTTTCTACTTCGAGAATCCTTGTTTCTGGTTGAAGTCCCGCGTATTCGTGGACACTTAGTCTGGATATCGACCTGGCGGAAGTGGCAGCCGTCATTCCACTACTAGGTGACAACCAGCTTGCCAGATTCGTTAGATGTCCTGAGGTCAACTTTGGACAAACTCCACGTCTACGCATGTATAAAATTCCTGAAGCTAATATCACGACGAGAACGGTGAACACGGCTACCACGCAAATCACCACGATGATCCTTTTTTCACGTTGCAGTTGCTCCGAATTGCTCATCTCGATATCGAAATAACCTTTGTGCCTGGGGTAGGCGTAAGGACCTACACTTGGAGGACTAACACTTGGTTCCGGTTTAGGGGCAGGTTTTTCGCAATTTATGTGATCACCTGCTGAACAGATGAGCTTCGTGAAATTTCTTATAGCCAGATAGCCTTCCGGTAAATTAAAACACTTGTCCAACAACTGATCGACTTCGCAGTAACTCGAATCCATCATCCACCTGACCGAACTGTTTTTTCCAGTTATTTCGCGTATCCAATTTTCGAGGTTACAGTTGCACTTTTCTTTGAAATAATTATTACCCACGCGAGCCGTGTTAACGCGCTGAGATATCGCCGCGAATTTCAACGAACCCGGGTGCGCTTTCTGTATGTGATTTCCGGTAAAGGAGAATTCGAAGTTGGGTGCTGATGTGGCGTCAACCTCCGCCTTGATTGCGTCCGTTTCCAGGTCGATGAAAACGTTGTGATCGATGGCGATGTGATTCCATTGATGCAGAACGATTGCACCCTGGTGCAGCCGTTGGAACTCGTTGTTGCTGAAGGTGACCGTCGCCGCGGATATATCGATGGCGCCGGTAACCACTTCGGATAGTCTGGAAGGGGGAGATAATGATGGAAAATAGTGATTATTATTCCGTAATGACTGTATCATGGAATTTCTATTACGTTTGTTAAGCAATGATAATTGAATTATTTCATTTTTCTCTCAACTACTATTATTTGTGAGCTATAAGTTGAGCTATAAGTGCAGCTTGATACCGTGTTAGAGTTTCAGATTTCACTGTTTCAGTACTGAAGGTGATTTTCTTATATCTTTCACTAGAAGTGAAAATGCAATTGCAATCTTAGTATTTTTATTTATGGAGTTAGAAGAGCTTTCAAGAACGATTATATAGAGAATTTTCGATGAATGTTACCTCGAATATTGTATCGTAAGATTGTCATGGCCAGCCCTGAAAGCACCTTTCTCAATGCTCTTCAATGTAACGCCTACGAATTCGAGACTATGGATGAGTGCTCTGTCACTGAAGGCACCAGATTCGATTTCAGATATCGATGCGTTGCTGATGGCTACGCTGAAGATCGTCATGGCACAAAAGGCATCTTTGCGGATGACTTTCGTCCAGAGATCGTCCATTCGCACCTCCGCAACAGCTGATGGGAACACTGCTGTCGGCAACTCCGTTACTTTCACGTTTTGGAACATAATCTGCGGTAGGAATGAGAAATCAAGATTGCAGAAGACCGTTAGAGAAATTACGATAGCTGTTGGAAAATCGCCAGTGTTTGTCGGAACGAATAGCGATGGTTTCTCAATGAGATCACTGTTTTATGCGTCGAAATTGATAAACAAACGTTTCTTTGTGAAGGATTCCTCTTCTTTTTTTATATCCAGGAAGTATTCTCCATGTAACTGATGTGCAAGAAATTTTTTGGAACGTGCAATCTCAAGATATCAAATTTTAAATAGAACTTGAGCATTTACAATATCAACACTAGATCTACCAAGGGGGTCAAAATGACTTATACAGAATTTTTAAGAAATCCTGAAATTTTAAAGCCTGTATTCTGTTTAATTTTCCTGCACATTTTAATTATATTACAAATATTTGTTAATTATTCAGTAACACATCGAAAAAAAAGATGTAACATTCCAGATAACATATCAATTGATTGTTTGTTCGATTTTTCATGCTTTAACAATTCGAAATATTTTCGTGTGTGTTTCTAAGCACAATTGTCAAATTCAAAGTGTGCGTCAACGTGTTAAGAGATTGAATCGATTTAGTTTCTTGCACATTTTGTTAATAACAAAATATCTCTAGAAATCTCTAGTCTAAAATATTTATCTAGTATCTTTAAATATACTGAATTAATATTCGGTAGTTCTAGTGTTAATGCCAAATTTACAAAAATTGCTATACTATCATCATACTGATTTTATAAATGTCCAAATTGACAACTAGTTTAACATAATAAATGGAGATGATCAATCTGGATTCTTCCAAACAACAAGAATTAAAATAGAAGTTTAAATTAGAGTGCAAAAGTAAACTGTCTGACCTTGGTCGCTGGTCCATGCCTGCCGTGTTGAGAAGCCTCAAATTTAAACGCGTTGCTTGAGAGTTGCAAAGACGGCACATCTTTCACCGTGATCCAGAGCAACCATGAGAAGGCATTCGGTTTTATCGCCACTTGTTTGCACCTCGATATCGAGACGCTCAATGTACCCCTGGAGTTTCTGAACGCGTGGCTCTCGAGGACGACGCTGTTGCACTCGGAAACCTCGAGGTGCGTGTTAGGGGCGCTTAAATTTTGAAAAGCTTGCCTCTTGGCGACGAAGCTCGAAATCCCCGAGACGTGAACCCGTTTGAGTGGTGCGCCACCCCCGAATGCTCCATTCTGGATCCTTAATTCGCGACAGTGAGAAACCTCCACCTCCATCGCCTCCGATGGAATCGTTCCCTCCAGTAATTCCACATCCTGAAATTATACAAAATATACCTGCTTGATTATGAACTTTGAAAAAGAAAATTTTTTAAATTACATCTTAGAAAATTTTATTCTCTGAAAGAATCTAAAAAAGTGGCTCTTGTAAAAGTCTATGGATTCTGTAAATTTCTAGAATTTTGAATGTTGTATTGTTTGCAGAATATATCAGTAGGCTTTCGATTAACCCTTTGTCGTATAACGAGTAACACTCGTGACATGGTAAATTGGATAGAAAGTTTTCAAATTATTCAAAATCTATGAAATTGAAAATATCAATGAGATACGACAGGACCAAATTCTTTCTATAATATTAATATTACGTTGGCAATCAATTTTTATTTTCTCAATTCAATTTTGAGTTATTGTGGAGACAGACAGAAATGAAATGATACTGCAAGGGGTTGAGGTAGTCGAATTTTTGAAAGGATGCTAATATGAAATCTATTGCATATTTTGATATGATAGTTAAAGTGTTTGATTCATTTAAATTTGATTCAGTGTTGTAAAACAAGTTTGCTTTCTTAGGTTCTCCCTTCAGTCTTCTGAGCCCTCATTTGTTTCTCGTCCGCCGGAGAAAAAGTGCGTACAGGAATTGAATAAAAGAAAGGGCATTCGTTATTCGGAAGGTACAAGTAGTGCGATAAAATTTCTCCTTAGTAATTCTCTAACGACAAAAGGGACAAGAGATAGGAGGAACTTAATAGGCGGGCGTGTATAATTTCTCGGTATAATTTGCGTATTACGAGTCGCCCGGTGATGAATAATAATTAGACAGTTAAAAATCTACATAATGAAACGGAAGTTCTTTGCTACGTCGTATTCTAAAATCAACAAGTGAACTCCTATTGAAACGAATCCTCGAGGTAATTCCACCTCCGCAACGGAAAGAACTGAAAATCTCTCTTTGTACTCGTACAACTATATAATATCACTCTTTCCTATACTTTCTTTTTAATCGCGAGGAAACGAGACGAATTTTTCAGAAGAATTCACCCCTATTCAATTTTTTGTTTAAAGCACCGTAGACACGAAGGGTTCTCCATGCTCGCAATAAATTTCACTACACGCGATCGTCGTAAATATTTAAAAGAGATCGCGTGGCTCTCCGTGTGGCGTCAAAGCTGAGTGCTTCGTCATACGCGTCTCCCTTTCCAGTTTTATTCTTTTATTGCGTAATGCGTATTCCGTGACGAGTAGTTTGGATAATCACGTTTGTGTTTACATCCTGAAACGAGGAGAAACGAATGAAATTCCTCCGACCACTTTTTTTTTGGTGGAGAATCATTCACATGGACGAGAAGACAAAGAGGATAAACATTATTTTATAATTAGTCAAAGCGAGAGTCGATGGAAGAGAAATTTTGAACGGCACATCGATCACACGTTCTTCGAGCTGTAGAAGGAAAAATATCGTTGGCCCAGTGACGAATGGGTTACCTTTAAAAGTACTTCCGCTGACGTCGACTTCCTGCCTTGCAGCGACTCTCTATGCGTTTGTCAACGCGCCAATTTAATGGAACATTTCAGTCAGATAATACCAAAGATTTCTCTCTTTCCCGATCTTACTTTCCTGGACTTTTAAAGATCATTTTCTTAAGACTTTATATCGTTCAATGCTCTAAATATGCTTTTTTTTATTTAAGACATTCATCTTTGATGTATTAAATTTTGTTTCATTCATTTTCGGGGGCAAGGGTGAAAGCATGGAAATGAAAAAACTACAAAGCTAAAGGGATGATATCAAGCAAAAGACCTTATCCGAAAGAAAAGCAGATGGCAAATAATATTTTGATTCGGTTTCACTGAAAAATCTCTTCCATCTGATTTGCACCGACAGCACTTGAAAGTTTATTCAGAAAAGAAGGAAAAACGGGGAGGCACGGCGTTGGGGAAATAGTTTAGAAAAGCTTGGAAAGCGTTTCTCCCACGGCGTTTCGTTTTACGTAAACACAGAGGAAAGAAGAACGCGTAGGTAGCTCGTGCCGACCAGAAAATCTCTCTTGGGGTAAAATCTAAACACGTCCGGACGATAACTTTACGGGGAGATTCTGAAATTTACATGAGAAAACGCCTCCGAGCGACAATGGCTGTTCTTTGGCAATGATGCACCACAAAATATACTTCTTCACCGATAAAATCAAATCAGCTGTTACAAATATGTTAAATGAAAGGGGAAAAAATAAGAAGACGCTTAGTTTTACAGGGTGTATCATTTGTCATAGCTTATTAACCTTGATGTTATTGTCATTTGTATCTCACATTCGTGTACCTTCCAGTCATAGTGATTCGGCGAACAAAGGTTCAAATTTTAAAGAACATAAAATATACAAACAGGTATGCGTAAATGTTAACTACATTGAATATCAAAACAAATAGTCAGAAATATGTTATCTATTAACCAGTTAATTGCGTTCGACGTGTATACACGTCAATCCAAAGTTCTATTTCGGTAGCCTTTTAACACTAAATTGTCAATTCCTTATCAATTAAAAATGTAAAAACTCCAGGTTTCGCTTTCCTCTTTTCGTAAAATTTATAATAGAAGCATTTGCTTTGTCTTTAACGTATATATACATCATTGCTCCACTTTAATTCCGTACCCTGCGAGGGGTTTTCAAATTTAAATTCCGCAGTTAACTGGTTAACAAAGTCAAATCTCAATTCGACATATTTAAAAATTAATTTGCGAGAGAACGGTTTATTTTTGAATCACGGTTCCTCTCAGAAACTTTAGCTACGTAAGAACAAGTTCTATGAGCCAATAAAAAAATTTGCTACCCTTTTGCGAATTTCGCAGCGAGTCTTTTTCACAAATCTCCAACGATCCAAGAATCCTGCTGAGTTGTTTAGAACAAGTCTTAAAAGCAATGACAAATAATTTTGAAACACTATTTACAAGTGAAAAAGAAACCAGGAGAGAAATATCGAAGGGAGAATTTTTCGTATAATCGACATAGAGTGAGCTACTTGGAATCTTCAAGGAAATAGGTTTCAAGTATATTGTCCTACAAAAGACTCTTTCGGCATGAAGGTCCATTGTGATGGGGGCCATTAGAATGTCCGGAGGAAACGGAGTGAGGCGAATTTCTTCTTTGTCACTATTCTTCGTGGTTTGAACTACAGACTCGAGACTTCGAATCTGTCCTCTGGCTAAGCTTCCGAAAGGAGATGCTCTAATCCCTTAATACCTTTAGTACCTTCCAAAGGTACCGCAAGAATAAAACTTAGCAAGAAAGGGGTACATACGTCCACCTCGTCAACCTACAAACATATTGAAAACTTAGAAGGGTAGTAAAAGTCGGTTGAAATATTCAGGGTGCATTTTGCCGCGAATGATCAGAGATCTCACACGAGGTTTGTCCTCAACGAGGATACGAATTCGAAGGAATTCGATTATCCAAAAAATTTGAATTCCTGACGAGGAATAAAATAACTTGGAAACATGATGAAATCGTTGCTCTTGATTCTTCTTATTTTATCTTTCTTTCTCTCTCTTTCTCTTCGTGGAGAATCCCCTGGAGAAATTCAGTGTTAGAATTTCCGTCAAATTATTTATCTTTCTGGTCGATCTATTTTCGTCGGGCATCTAGACCGTTTCGTTTCTCGTGGAATCCGCGGAAAGAAGCCTCTTTCTCCTTTTACCTTCGATCATCGTCTTTACCCTTCGTCCATGGGCTAAATTCGTTATCTATGTGGTATTTTTGTCACGAAGATATCACAACATCCATTTGCTCGTGAGTGTTAAAGGAGAAGAAAGAAACCGAGCTTTTCGAACCGAGGGACTGCTTGATTCATCGTAATGTTCTCCAGCGAGCAAGAAAGAAAAACGAAGGACGAAGTGTTCTACGCGAAGAGTGTGAACAGGAAACGATTAAATCATAATTGTTGCTAGATGCACTGCCGGTCTGATAAATTATTACGTATTAATAACGAAGGCTAGAGACTCAGATATTGCGCGGGAAGGGTGATATGATCATTTTCCGCTCGTGCATTGTTATACTATTGGAATAAAGTATTTATGGAAAACAAAAGAATTCATATAATCCGACAACTTGAGTGAAGTATATGAAAATGTAATTGAATCGCTTATCGATGGCTTTCGATCGATGAACGACTTGAATAAAGTGAGAGTGATACATAAATGGTGTCGCTGCTAAAGAAAGTGTTGAATGTAGCAAAGAAAAATATTTATGATTTCACAAGTGTTGCAACGTGAAGTATCTGATTCATTGTGATTTTAAGATACCGCTGTGCATGTCATTTTGCTGTACAGTCTCATTTTTATGCTTCTAGAATTGTAAAATTACCCTGTGGATATCAATTTACATTTTTGCATTTCCAAGAGTATTTTTTTTTTACAATTAATTATCAAACGCACCGGATCTTATCTTTGCAATATTAAATGTTGAAACAGCATTAGAACGATTCTAAAATCACAATTTTTAAATTTTACTTCGACAATACAATCGCGAAATTCGAAAATCATTTTAATCTTCTACAATGAATTGATTCAAGTTCTTCAGCCTGTTCGACAAGGTTTTCTCGCGGTTTGTCTACCTGTATCAATTACGTCCTCGTAATACGAAGCTAGTTTGTTCTCGTAACAATTTTTCCTCATTTAGCTCGTTCGCACTCACGTCCGTGTTCTTCGTTTGCACGTAATTTGCGGCTCGACATCAACCGAGAGGTTCGCCTTGAACTCAACGCCATCGTCGAGAACAGGTAGAAAAAGTGTCCTGTCGAAAGTGTATCTTCTTGAGCATCGCGACCGCGGCTCTTCTGGCAAATTAACACCCACGTAAATAGATGTTAATTGGAATAAGTGAACCGAGACGACCGGCAGTTTAGTGGCGGAGGAACGAAAACGGTGTCATAGAATCTGGAGTAGGAACAATGAGCGCAATGTCTTCGAGTCGCTTGAAATTGAATTCCGCTCGTTCTTCAATGGGATTTGTTTCTATAATATTCATCTCGACGTAGTCTTCTTCGTTCAGAACAATATTTTTTAATTGTGTGTAAAGAAAGTCGAAGAGTGGATTTAACCAGTTAGCTGTGTTTGACGAATATACTCGTCATGCGTAAAAGGTGCCACTGGTCATTTAAATTGTAATTTTTACGATAAAATATATTCGTAAATTTCAAGATTGTTGGAATATTTCGATGCCATGCCGAAATAAAAGGAATAACTAAAGGGTATAAATAATTTGAAATAAATTTATGCTCATCTCTTGATTTTCGTGACCTAAAATTCATAAGAATTTTCGCCACAGTTAACTGGTTAATTTTGCTCAATGAACTGCATGGTAAAAGTTAACAGTAATTTTATCAGCAATTAATCCAATATGTTTAAAGATTCTAAACAAATATTTTAAATGAAGTGAAACGAAGCAAGTATAAGTATTTATCGATTTAACGAATTGCTGTTTACAAGTCAGACGTTGAAAATTCAGATACGTTTATAAAAAAATTTAGATCAAATTATATTGGCCACTTTGGTCGACCTATTGTTTAAAGTGTTTTTTTCTATTATAATTCTCTATACGTTAGATAACTAAAGCACTTAAAAATTGAGGTTTTAGAGATCGTGAAATTACATACGTTATTTGGAGTATAAGAAGGAGAAAGCTATTGAATTTTAATTAAAAATAGCAGAGCTTTGGATATTCATTAGCGATTTTACTGTCATTCTTTTAATTCTTAAAAGGAAATCCGCGACTGAAGAAGAGAAAGTATTATTATTTTTTAAGACACAGTGATTAAAGAGAAATGTTGAACATAAATGATGAAAGACACGACGATGACGAATAAGAAGAGGGAAAGAATACGAGTGGACAATAAGTAGCGTGTGAACGTATGTCTGTAATGGTGCTTTATGAAAAAATGAAACCGATTGCGTGTCGGAGAATTATCGGGGACAGGGTGCGCCGATGTGACTGTTACTTCTTCCTGACCACTCCTCTTCTAACACTCCATTAAGAAATGAACTCGAAACGGAACTGTCGAATTATACACTCCGTTTCGCTCGTTACTGCAATTTTTACGATACGAATTTGAGACAATTACCGTGAGAGTTACTTACTAACAATTTAGAGAAATTTCTTTCCCATTGGTCATCCATCGATACCGTAAGCCATAATTTACTTGGAAATTTTTCGGAAATTTCAGTACAGAAGGATTATTAGATAGAAAAAGTAGGATAATAATTTTGATTTCAATACATCGCTTCAATGGCACCGCATACTTTTTGTTATCTAACTTTCTTTGAATAACATTAATTAATTATTTTATCCCGATACATTTACACAATTAGAATATTCAAAAGGATTTCTTACTCAAAAGAATTGTGCCATAAAAAAAGTGCAACGTTTCCCGTCCGGCGTACCGTTGCACTTACGTAAAAAAGTACGGTCACAGAAAAACAAACACTCTCGTACCATTTAACTTTTTCATCCTTCACTTTTTCCTCTCTGTACCACAAAGTGAAATATACCCCTTTTCACAAGTCCCCTTTATACTAAAGTACAAAAACTTTTATCCCAGAATACAAAGATTTTCAGTTCGTCGATTTTTACAAAATGTTTCCTCTATTTGTGGCAAAGTTCATTATCTTGATTGTACCAATGCGAGAAAAGATTAATCTTTGGAATCGAGGAAAATGCATTACGAGAAATTCGAAACGTTTTCTCGCGCGTGCATCGATGACGTCAGAAACGGTGCATCGTTCGGAACAGCTGGGTGTTTCTTTGAAATAAAGAAGAACGAGGCCACGTGTGAGTCGAAACGCTTCCTACAGTTTCCTACGTAAGTCAGAAAGCACAGAAGTCGCATCTCTTCTCGACGATGAATGACTAAGGCTGCTCTTAAAATTCGTACGATTTCGTTGCGATGACTCAAGGGATGGGACGAGGATAAGGCTGGCTATTTCTGCATCTAGTTGCCAGCACAAAGAGAACCTCGAATTATGAACGGCGCTTAAATTCAACGTCGCAGTAATCGCTGAATTTATAAATTAATTAAACTTTCATGCTACTCCGAATTTTAAGGTAGTTCTAGGCACTTGTCATTTTTCGATAGATTTTCTTAAAATTTTGAAAATATATTCTTCATGATATTTTATAATTATAACCGGAATCTCAACGAGTTCATCCACACGGTTTATGAATAAATCGTGTTTAAAAATAACATATTTAACATGGGCCTTATAGAAAAAAATTTTTGCTGAGTCCGTAAAATCTTTTTTGATTTTTCTAATGGAAAAACGAGTTGATCGATTCTAATAAAAAATTAGCAATGTATTATTTTATGCTTTTGGAATGTTATTGAATTTTTTCATAATTTTTTTACTTCGTAGTTATAGAGGAAGATGTTTTTTAATGTCTAAAAAGTGAATGAAATGACCTCTGTGAAGTTAGCCCCTGCATTAATTCTTACGCAATTTTTTTCATTTCTAATGAAAAAAGAAACTTTTAGTTCTGAATCCAGCTAAAACTATCTTAAGCTTTAAGACTCGGACTTTTGTGATCGCATTATCCATTTGATCGTGTAGTGTCAATTTCGAAAGTCAAGTACAAAAAATATGTGAGAATAAAATTCCAATAGGGTGTTTGTTTAACACTAGATTTACGGAAGCCGTCAACTTGAGGGGTTTCTACTTTTTAAAAATAATTATCAAATGTATAGAGAAACAGCACAGTAGACATTTTACGCGTATCTTATAATACACAAATTACTTTACTGATTGTATTTTTGCCACTTAACCCCTTGCCTTACAATTTTTATTTTGACTGCATGTGAAATACCTCAAAATTAATTCCTGGGATCAAAATTTCTTTCCAATTTCTGATACTTTCTACAATTGAACGTAATATCAATATTCTAGGAACAATTGGATCGTGTCGTGGTTGATTGATATTCTTAATTAATGGTTTTTAAAAAACTTCAAAATTTCCTATTTCACTTACACCGTCATGATTGTCACACGTTATATACCCCGACAAAGGATTAAGGGTTGTCTTTTTTCAAAGTACTTATTTAACACATTTAAATACACTAGATTTAGTGTCCGTAAGTCTAGTGTTAATGATGAGCATGTAATTGCAAGTGTAAAACAAAAGTAACATATACTTTCTTTTATATAGAGTGGTACTGCTGTAGCTAATCACATAAGGTGATGATATTGCAATTAAACAAAGAACTGGGAACAACTTACTAAAGCTAAGAAAAGGAAATTGAGAAAGTAAACTGTTCTAACGTATATCAAGAGTCTTTCGTCACTGAAATGTACAACATTTTCTCCCGAGGCTAATACAGAATAAAACACGAAATAATACTGAGAAAAATTGAGCACAGAAAGAGCAAAGTTCCAAGTAAATAGCGAGCATTCTGAAACGCAAGAAAGTGTCTAGTATGGAGTAGCGAGCATGCACATGGCGCAAGTTTCTTCTGCATAGAGTTGCAACTGCAAGAACCACGTTGCATCCTCCAGTTACAAACGGCGCGCTGCTGCAATACTTGCGGCAACGTTTGCGAATTAATTTTGTAGCAGCACGAAACTAGTAGCTTTGGCCTGTAGCCATTCCCGAGGGTGTGCACAAGTTTCCATCGCGTTTGCGATTACGTGAATCCAGATGAAACGTTTCTGGCAGACGATAAATCAATTTCTCTCCCGTTATTTCGATCCGAGATATTTTTACGGTGTACCATCGATGGATTTAAAGCGAAGACCTTAAAATCTCATCGCGTCGTCGAAGATGATAAACGCGACGATACATCGTCGACTTGGCAGGTGGAAAAAAAATTCTTGAGAGGATAAACTCACGTATGGTGTTAAGTTTCAAAGGGTGGTGCATCACAGCGGGGAAATCTTAACGAGGTAATCGAATTTAGTGTCCGCCAGGTCATAAGCAACAAGAGGGATGATGTTACCCCCGTCGATGTATAGGGTTTTTGCCTCACCGGGGTTTCCTTGTGAAACTTTCGTGCGGAGAATAATGTCAGAGTTTACGGGGTTGCGTATGACGACCTGCAACCCCTAAGCATGCCTGAGGAGAGAAAAAAAACAAACGGTGGGAAATACAAAGTCTAGCCCCTGGGAGATATTTTTTTGCTCTTGTGAAGAAAAATTCTTGATAGTTGAAAGCTGAAATTACATAAGGGATGGGCTACTCTACTTTGACTCTTTCGGAGGATAAACAAACGATTTAAGATTTTACGACACCTCGTGTATACGCGTCAAGGGAGATTGGTGAATAGATGAGAAAAGTATGTTTTAAAAAATACATTTGGTAGAATCATGATGAAACTTTTAAGCGTGAAGGCATCGATTTTGTAGATTTTCCTGGCTTGCTCCGATTTCACGAATGTTTTCTTTTCGGTTGCGCTAATTTTAAAGGTAAAAAATTCCAGGGAAAATTAATTACATTTTTTCAAGCAATATTTTCCAAATGAGCATTTTCACATCACTTAATTCTGAAGGAAATTTTACAAAAATTAAATGTTCAAACACAATGAGGAAAAATGTCTGTAATTTCATACAGTCTTTCCAACATTTTCTCTGCGCCATGTTTAAAAAAGTTAACCCAAATTGTTCTACCAGTGCCGAAAGTGTTTCAAAAAAATTCTCCGTCAGACGTACTCTTTTAAATGATATAAAACAGATTAGACACTATCCCTCTTCAATTTCATGTATGCCTTGAAGATCTGATTCAAAGTGGTCGACTTTTTCTCGTTTATAAAAAAACCTATCCCTGGTCCAACGATATGGAAATATAATCCACCACACGTACCATTCATAGAACGTAAATTACACCGAGTTACGTAAGAAACCATCTAAGGCTCGTAAAAGTTGGTCCCACTGTCCTTAAAATTTCGAGAGGCGTTCAAGGTTTTCGATCGTATTTCACAGTAGCGTCGAACCCGAAATTATACTCGAGAAATGCTCGGCCAGGAAGATAAATAATTAAGCAGCCTCGAGGCACGTGCTGTGAATGCAGAATGCTGGATCCGTGGGTACGTGGATTTTAAGGCAGCGGGTCACGAACTACCGACGATCCGCTCGCTGAATCGAAATTGACGAACGACCGACAATCGCTCCCTGTAAATTATAAATTAACGTCGAGCCTATCAGAACTAACTTATTGGCACGAACGGAGGACGTACTCCTACTTACAAATCTCTTCAAGCTCCTTAACACTCTACAAACTCTTCTGGCTTTGAGGTAGCATAAGACACATCACTATTTCCAATTTTCCAAATCATTCCGTTAACTTTGAAATCTAAGTCAAGGAAAGTATTAATTTTTCTTTTGAAACGAAATACGAATCAAGTCAAATGAATTATTTCAAATTGCATTCTTAACATTTTTTAACACTATAACTACCAAGTAAGTCAAAATAACTGATTTCCAATTTTTTCCAAAAGTTCTCCAAGATTATAGAACAGTCATAGTACAGATATTCTAAGTTGATCGCATAAAACATCGATTATCGCATCGATCACCTTCTTCACCGTTTGATTTCTCTTTTTCCAAAGTACTTTTTTAACATATTGAAATATAACAGATTTCACGCCGGTAGTTTCAATGTTAACACTTTTCAATGTTCAGGGTGTAAAAAAATTTATAGTCATGGCTTTCAGAGGTTCTTCTAGATGGATGGAGATTTGTGAAAAAAAAAAAAACGGTCATAAAATTTGCGGATGGGTAGGACATTTTTTTTATTGACTCATCGCATTCATCTTATTAAGTACGATCGTGAAACTAATGAATGCTGACAGAAATTCCAGCTATGGAAGGTTAAATGGTTACATGTCTTTGATCGTAAAATAAGAAAAATGCAGACAGTTTTTTTAAAATATTAGAATTTTCGAAGGGCATTACAAGTGGAAAATATAATTTTTAAAACGTGGATGTTCTTATTTTATCAGAGGTATCGTGCGGCTCCAGAGCCGTGTCACCTGGGCGGCGGAGCTTCTCGTTTTCAACCGCCTATTCGTACCATTTTGTTTCTTGGAGTCCACTCGCTCAGCCTCTTAAAGGAAGCACCCGACAAAGTCGTAGCATTCAAATATTCTTATTAGTTTGTCTGGAGGAGCGAGACATTGTATTACATTGTTGTCTCGTCGCGCGCTTCGTTTCATCAAGGAGAATCTCCCCATGTGGTGGGGGTAATTCTGCCGGAGTTTATTCTGTTTTCACTATAGAGATGTTAGAAATCTGGTGCCTACGCCGATGTCCTCACTGTCGCCACCCAAATCGCGTTGTCTCCCTTGCTTCGATCTGCAGCGTTCTCTCTTTTCGTCTTTTAGTTCGATTTGTATGTGTAGCTCTTTTAACGAATCGCGAGGTAGAACGTCAAGTGCCTTCGTGTACATGTGACAAGAGGCATGACGCTTGACGCCTGGCGAATCAGGCTCTGCCAAAACAGGCTTACCTCCTAGGTGACACGGCCGTGGAGCCGCACGGTACATATCTCTTTAAGGGTGCAAGAAACGTCTTGAATTTAAGTGAAACGAAAGAGCGAGTGGGAGGTAGTAAAGTCATTCCTTGGAGGGAAGCAATAAAGATTTCTGAAGTATTCGCGCCTTCGTTTCTTTCAACGGCAAGAAATTGTTCGCAGAAGGAAGGGCTAACCGAGAAAACCTAGAAACGGGCAGACGTCTCGACTGTTTAAAAATAGTCCAATTCGCTGCCCAGTTCTAGTTCGGGGTAAGCGAGACGAGGATAATTGAGTTATTCGAGACTCGATTAGCGCTGCCGACGTGTTCCCAGGTAGTACCCCTTCGTAAAAGGAGTTTGTGGAAAGAGGGATTTGCAATGGGTGTTACCGGTATGTTGCGAAGTATCGCGGAAAATACTAGTCTCCTATCATGAATTGTCGGTTTTGATCAAGAGCTAAATTTTCGAAAATTAATATTACCTTCTATGAAATTTGGAATGAGTATTCTTTAGAATTCAAGCTAAAAGTCAAATTAAATAACACGTAATATGGTACTGAAGTTATTTCTCTATTTCTCTCTAATACAAATTTCTATTTTAATTCAAAGTAGCGATTACATCAAAGTTCCGTGATGAATCCACCAGGTTACCGCAAAATTGTTATTAATACCCATTTATAAGCAGTACCTTGTAGTGTTCCGCACATTAAACACCTTAATGGGAATTGCTAGTCTCCATTTATAACTGAAAATTTCCGAAAATTATCTCTTCCCCAAGTACCACGTAAAATCAACTTATTCTATTATCTTGTTGTACAGAGTTTACTAAAAATCGTCCAAATTTCAAACAAACCATCGACATCCATAAACTCACACATTTTTCCTTTATACAGTATCAATTTTTATTTTATTCTCTTCGTAACATCAGTTTCGATTTTGTGCCAGCTATTATACAGAAATTCCAAACTCCATTGAACCGTCATGATGTCGTTATTACTATCTATCGATAACTACATCGCAATATTCAGCCTGGCGCACACCTGTTAACGTTTCCTCCTCGTCGTACGTTCTATGGGAACTATTCGAAAGGCAATGTTCAGGACAAATCGTGTCGTATCGTGCTTGAATTATTTTTATCGCGTGCACGAGTTCTTGCATTGTATTCTCATCGTGCACAAGATGACTTCGTTCGGGACTTCGTTTCTGCGTTTACTTTTTCCGTGACAAAGCGCCGGTATTCGTCGGAGTGTCGCTTCGCATAGCAAAAGGCACGCGTATATTCTCTAATGGCGAAGATAACGATGTTATCTTCTCGATTCAAAGCCCGGCGACCCAAGCGTATCGTTGGAACGTCGCGTCTCAAGGTCCTTCGTTGCTTCTTGCGCGGGTGCTTGATTCGTGAGAATGACTCTGCATCGAGACAAAGGCGAAATGAGTAGCGGGAGATGCATCAAAGCTACCTGTGAGCATCTACGAGGAAGTTGGAGGCGTGAGAATTGGAGAGTGAAAGACGAAGAGTGTGTCAAAGAGGGAACCAGACAGGGTGCAAGAGTAACAGAGAAAATGAGAAAGAAAGTAAGCAAAGAAGAAAGAGGACGTGACGAAAAAAAAGGTAATGGAAAGAAGAGAATAGGGGATGAAGTGGATGGAGACGGAATTAAAAGACAAAAATGAAGAAGAAGAATCTGAAGGAAAATCACGAAGAGGTATATACAGGGTGTCCCATTTAAGTTGAGATTGTAAAAAATCTCGAAAACGGGTGATTTAAGAAAAACCAAGCGATGCGTGCCCCTTACTATTGCGGGTGGGGAGTCTAATGGCATTACTAATCTTTCAATGCGTGGGTGTCTTGAAGGTAATTTCAAGGTCATCGTGTTTTTTTGTGACATAAACACCTATTTTTTATTTTGGAATCATATTCTACATAAAAAAAATGGATCACTTTTGTTTGAAACATTTTCTTGTAGGGTAATTCCGGGGGAGATGGCCCTAGTAACTTTAAGACTCTATTGTGAAGGAATTATGATGAATACGACATTGAATTAGTATAGAACATAAACTTTATTTATTACTCTTATCAAACATTAACGATAAATCACTTTAAAGAACGCAAACAATGTAATTTTAAACTTTAAAAAAAAACTAGGACTGGCCATTTATAAATTATTACTTGAACTTTTTTTTTATTGGCCATCTCTCCCGTACGGCCATCTCCTCCGGAATTACCCTAGATTTAATATTTCTTAAGATATCACTTAAGAACTTTGGATATCTGGACACCCTGTATAACCTTATGGTAATTTCACGATCGGAAAAGAGGTATGAAGAAGTCAGGGCTTCGATGAACCTCTTGCTGTATCCTTTCCTCGGATTACCGAAAGTTTCTCTCCGACCGATCGAAGTCCTACGAGAGATCGTAGTTTGACATAGTTAGCGGTTACTCCCGCAAAACCGCAACTGAAGCTCTGGCTACTGTTCGTGGAATTACGTCGATGCAGCTCCAACTTCGTTCGAATTTCAAATTCAGATCGCCGAGAAAGCTGAGCCCTTCTCCAAGTGGCCGATAGGTACGTTAAGAACTCGGGGAACGATTAATACCGTCACGAGCGAAGTAACAGTTGTACGCAATTGGATTATGGAAATACAATTAGAAGGATAATCGATAGTTGAACGAGAATCGGGACAACCTTCCTGTTCCTGGTTCTAAAGCGTAGTTCGAGTCAGACAGCGTGTCGATGTTCGCGTATACGAAACAGGAGAGTTGGGAACACGAGAAGGCAGGTACACAACATCAACCTGGAGTTCAATGTCCGATCGATGGATCACCTTGCAGAGCAAGCGCCGCTTCGTCTCGGAGTTGCTCCTTGCCGTCGAAATTACATGGATAAAATAGCCACGAGATAACTATCGAATAAACTGACAGTTTTCGTCTGAAATACGAAGCAACGTGCTGCTAAACGTTGTGGAAGGTGCAGCCTTAAAATTCTGGCATAAATCATTAACATATCAGGTTTCGTTGAAAGTTGGATGTGAAGAGTGAAGGACTTTTAGCTCTGGATATACGAAAAATGTCAATATTTCTCAAATTTGTAGAGAAGCAATACAGTGGATACTTCACGCATATTTTTTAATACAGAAATTACTTTAGTGATTGTATTTTCTGCTGGGTAATCCATTTTTTATAAAAATATAATACTTGTTTAACCCTTTGCACTCTGAAGTCGACCATATCATTCGGTTGCTCCGTCTGAGAGGAGCTTCGAGTTAATTAGTGATTGTAGAAACTGAACTTATTGTATTATAACATTTTAACACTAGGTTTGCGGAAGCCATCAAGTTGACGGATTCCTACATTTTTAGAAATGCCTTTCAAATTTATAAAGACATGGTATAGTTACGGTGACCATATTTGTAGGGAAGAAATTAAGGACATATTAAAGAAAATAAAAACATACCTTATAAATTTCATAAATTTATAACATTCATTGCGAAAATAGGAGAATACAACAATGCTTACGTTAAACTTTTAAACAATCTTAATTATTACCCATATACACTCATTATAAACATTTAAATACCATTAATTTTGATATTTTTCAGTAGAATTAATTTTTTTAACAGCGTCGGTTCATGGTATAAAAAGTCATAAAATTCCTTGGAGTTCATTAAAAAGAACCTTTTTTTTAACTTTGCGTCGACTTGACAAAATAAAGGCCAAAACGCGTGTTTTAGAATATAAATAAAGT
The DNA here is from genome assembly GCA_910591515.1 of Cerceris rybyensis. Taxonomy (NCBI): domain Eukaryota; kingdom Metazoa; phylum Arthropoda; class Insecta; order Hymenoptera; family Crabronidae; genus Cerceris; species Cerceris rybyensis. The sequence continues at coordinate 19,211,028 of OU342790.1, forward strand.
TATAGGACAGAGCAGCGAGATACAGGACTGACCTCCTAAATGAAGGATATATGGTTACCATAGGTATAGTAGATATTTCACGTGTATCTTACAATATACAAATTATTTAATGGATTATCTTCTTTGTCTCCTTATTACTCTATTTCCGAAGTCTTTATTTAATATATTGCGGTGTAACAGATTTTACACCCGTACATCTAGTATTAAGAAATGTATATTTACTTGAACTTTTGCATTGAAACGGCACAAGACAGCAAGTAGTAAAGTGACACGAAGTTGCTAATAGATAACGTCAGAGATGGCTCCAAGTGCAAAGGGTTAATAAAATTAAATACAACAGACCTGACAGCCCTAGATATAATGTTAACCCTTTGCGGTTCCATGTCGAGCAGTACCCAACATAGATTTTCACTTCATTTTATTTTCTGACAATCTAATGTCGGCTTTACAATTACACAATGATTTTGTAATATCTTCTAAATGCCCGTCAATACCTATAGTTATTGATATCATTTTAAAAAATGGATAACTAACGATAGAAAATATTGCAAAATTAATTTTATTTAGCGCATTACTAAAATAAACGAAATAATTCAGACCGCAAAGGGTTAATCCGAAAAATTAGAAAAATAAAATATTGTATTACTATAATTTTTCGTCTAAATAACAATTGAAATATTGTCAGTTAGTTTATATAATTTTGAAGCAAACGATAAACTTCCAGAAGGTACAACCTTCGAGAAAATTGGCTCCAATATGAACGGTACCATCCCTACGATTCTCGAACCACGAAAGTCAGGTTGACGGAAGTTTTGACACAGGGCCAATATTCTCAGCTAAATTATTAGACCACGTTGCTACCACCAAACCGGAATTGGCTCGGTGTCCCGCAGCCGGCAGTCTTCGCATAATTAGGTTTTGATTTAACCGGATATCGAAGACAACCAACGTCGGAATGTCTTGGGAGAATTCTTAAAATTCTGGACACTCTCCCAGCATCGTATTAATATTCGTGCGAGGCACACGTCTTGCAAGTGGCTGCAAGAGCTCACATAGGCGCGTTTCCGCGTGGAATCGTACACGGTGAACCAAAATGCAACCACGTCTCCGAGGCAGCGATATCTCGTCGCTTGAATTTCGCGGACCTCGAAGCGTTATGGCGGTTGTCAGAGGAATGCCGGAAGTTAATTCGCGAAATGGTAGTACGCGCTCTGGCACTTCCCTCGCAGACAAAATTACTTCTGCTGGTTGCATATAGGCAGAGGCGACAGAGGATACGGGGGAAACAGAGAGGAGACGAGAGGGCGGGGACACTTTGGGTCCTTTGCCGACCCGCGAGCGCCATTATACGGCGTGGCCCTCGTCGACGGATAATTCGGTTAATTGTCGGAGCACTGAGGCTGGGGATAGAGCACGATCTCCTCTAAGTGCTACGTTTTGCCAGAGAAATTATCGCCTGTTCGTCACCTTTTCGCGGTAATTTCGTTACCGCGGACTTAACTGTAATTTTCACTTTAAGGTAGTTCTAGGCATTTACCATTTTTCGATAGATTTCCTTAAAATTTTGAAAATATATTCTTCATGATATTTTACAATTATAACTGGAATCTCAACGAGTTCGTCCACACGATTTATGAATAAATCGTGTTTAAAAATAACATATTTAACATGGGCCTTATGGAAAAAAATTTTTGCTGAGTCCGTAAAATCTTTTTTTATTTTTCTAATGGAAAAACGAGTCGATGGATTCTAATAAAAAATTAGCAATGTATTATTTTATGCTTTTGGAATATTATTGAATTTTTTCATAATTTGTTACTTCATAGTTATAGAGAAAGATGTTTAGTGAATGAAATGACCTCTGTGAAGTTAGCCCCTGCATTAATTCTTACGCAATTTTTTTCATTTCTAATGAATAAAGAAACTTTTAGTTCTGAATTCAGCTAGAACTACCTTAACGAAGCCTCGTCGAGCAAAGTGCAGGTATTTTCGTTCAAATGCTAACATCAGGATTTCGGTTGTCCTCTGTATTTTTATCAAAGAAAGAAGGGTGAATCGTTGCTATGGATTTCTTTTCTTTTTGGCTGGTATTTCGCGATACGGACGTACTTTTACGCGCTGCGGATAAAATACGCCGTGCAATTTACTTCAAATATACGAAGTAATATTTCAAAGTCGCTGCTCGCAATGACAAATTCACGACCGGGAGAAATGGTGAGACGACGTTCCCACACGGCGCGTCGCGGCTCCTTCGTTTAAACCGAGTTTTTTCTTCGGAGTAAAACGATCCAAGACGAATTTTAATTTCCTCGGGAAACTTGGAAATGGCTTGTGCGTATGTGTACCGGAAATGAAGGAATTTTAGGGGCGTTTGAAGGCGGGTCTTCTTTGGAAAAGAGAGAAGGGTCGAGTTCTGCTTGACCTCAACGATGAGGGTCTCACAAGGTCATCGTGAGACCGTTGAAAGATCTTGGAGAAGAGTATGGATAGGAAACAATGAGTCCGTTTATGTTGGTCGTCTTCATTCGAGGGAATCACGCTAGATAACCCCGTGAATGAAAAAAGCTCTGGCATGTACCGTGATAAGGAATTATACATTGTTTTATACTTGAATTTGTTACGTGCGCTGTTGATTTTTTGAAGAATTAGGATTTGTTATGGACACCGTGATGATTCGTGGTAAATGTAAATGGTATGGGGGAGAGAGAAACGGGATTGGCTATGTATATATTTTAATTATGATTTAAGATGGCAATTTTATCATTTCAATGTTATGGATAAAGTCTACTTGTTAAATTTCAGTTTATACACATAGGACAATTTTGAATTTCATTCTGATTTTTTTAATAGCTGAAAAAGAGGACATGAACTTTTAAGTAATAAGAACTATTTTTGTTCGTCGACTTTTGCTCCGGTTTAGATACTTTCTCGTACGTTCAGCGTAGGTAGAACAAGAATTTTTCATGAACTTTACGCTGTCGGTACTTCAATTTTGCACACGCTAAATCCCATAAACTGTCTCGTCTATTCCTCTTTCATGCAAATGTTGACAAGAATTTAGCCGAAGCACTAATTGAACCTAAGTGACACAAAAACCGTGAAAAAGGTATAATAATTTTTAAATGAACTAATTTCTCTACATCAATAGTTCTAGTTTCTAATTATTCTATTTTACAAAATCCGCAAATCTATCTGTTTATAAAGAAATCGTCTATCATTACACGGTATTTTATGCGAAAAAGAGTACTAATTGATTAAAAAGCATAAAGTAAAATTTAAATAAACCGGCCAGTTTGAAGCAGTGTTCTAAGAATTAAGTGTTTTAAGTGAAGTGTTCCACGTCTACGCGCAACTGCCCGCGCGATATGCCGAAGCTGGTGCACGCTTTGCGTTGCGACATTTCCTTTCACGATGGTTACGATCTCGGCACACCACGCAGCTTGTACAGAACGTTTCAACAGTAGCTTTTCAATTTTTTGTCATTGCTTTCAAGGATTGCTTTATACCCTTTGATCGATGGAGATTTGCGAAAAAAAAACTGCCGCAAAATTCGCAAGAGGGTAGCAAATTTGTGAAGAACAATCCCTGAAATTAAACTACTTTTGAAACACCCTGTACTTGCCAGCGAATAATTCTTATCGCTCGTGGTCTTTTCACATCGTTAACAACCGTTTCGGATTGCATGAGATAACTAGGGTAATTTCTAGCAAGATAGAACGATAAACTCGGACGAGGTATGTACAATTTTCTGATCATCCTTGCTGATAAAAAGAAAAATTTCAAATGACTTTCACTGGATCTTCCCTCCTCGAAGAGGTAAAAGCTATTGCGTGAATTTATACTCTGCGATTAAGGATCTCTTTCCATTGTAAAACAGGAAGAGATGCTTCTTTATTTAGATTTTAACACTAACATTTTAACACATTAGCTTGGCATAGGGGTCATCGGTGACCGGCACTGTGAGATTCACTGAAATTTTATGTAACTTTCCAATTGTAATATTTGTGAATTTTCTGACATACTGAATATTTCAATATCGGCGTTAAAAAGACAAACGTCTGCCGAATATCTATCTATGTACCTGTACCTTTAACCCTTTGCGCTCCGAATTATTTTACTAACTATCCGTCAGATAAGCAAATATAGTCTCTGAAAATTGTCTTCTGATAATTATTCATTTTTACATTATACTAAAAAGATTTGTAATTACCGCGGGATATTTATGTTAGGATGCAAAATTATTGTTGATTTTGAAAAGTCGATAATTAATACATAACACGTTAAGCAGCACAGGAAGCTGTGTCGAGTGTAGCTCGACATAGGAGTGCAAAGGGTTAAAGTTACTGCTTTATAAAGATGTGAATTTAATAGAAAAACCTTTAGTTTAATAGAAATGATAGAACTAGCGAAATACCAGTGACTTTCAACGTGTCAACTTACATGCACAATAGAAATCTGAGCTTGTCTTATTCATCACTCGCAAAATTGTAGTTCAAATTCAAATTTCTCAACACCAAATACATGACATTTCCCAAAGCAATCGTGCATTTATACTCGAGGACAGCATTGCTTGAAATTCTACATTGTTCCAAACCATGTCCCACAAGTGCACATTGTGCCACGTTCGTCACATTTGGCCCACACTCTGCATCACAAGACCTTCCTGTTTCAATTCTATCTCCAACATAAGTCAAAACGGTACCACCATCTGTCAATTATCTCATTTTAACACGTTGACTGCGGCGCTGATTTTTCTACATTTTCCATTCACGCGGCAGCGCGTAAGGTATACACAAATTTCAAAAGAAAGAAAAAAAGGCAAATTAAGTTTGGAAATACTGTGCTGAATGTTGTAGCACAAACACTATAACATTCGGACATAAGTTCGCCAGAAAACTCACAAAACAAGTTATTACTTACTGTAATATGTGCAAATCTCAACCACATCTTTGCTTCAAATATTTTAATAACCTTCACTAAATTGTAACATAAAATTTTTAATTATAATTAATAATTTAACTCTCGATAATGGTCTCACGCACCGATGTCGACGAACCAAAAATTCGCTGTCAATTCCTAGGGACTGAGGTCACCTGAACGGAAAGTTCACTGTCAGTCCCCTGGGACTGACGCTGCACTCAATATGTTAACACTAGAACGACCAAACAAGTCAAAATGTCTTGTTCACATTTTTTTCCAAAAATTACCTAAGTTTACAGGACAGTCCTAGACTAGAAATTCTAAGTTGATCTTCTAAAGCACAGATTACCGAACCGATCATATTTTCCACCCCTTGATTCCTCTTCTTCAAAAATTTTTATCTAATATATTTAAATGTAATAAATTTAACGTCGGTCGTTCTAGTGTTAACTGCAATCCCTGCTGTATTATTTTCCAATTTAAACATTCTACACCAAGCGTTCGCACAGAAGAAGGACAAATGACCTCGGCAAGGCGAAAGTCAGAGCGCAAAGAGTTAAACGCCGGTACAAAACATCTACGTGCACTCATTTGCCAAGTTACGCACGTATTCGCAACTATAGACTTCGGGCCACTTCGCACGTGTGGCCAATCGCGATAACTCGAGTGTGCTCGCGGGGTGTTACAGAGAATTATCGTTGGGAATGAACGAAGCAGGATGTCGGCTATATCTACGCCCCCGAGCGAATTCTCCAGACAAAGCCGGCAAACCGCAATCGGGCCAGATGCGCGTGCACGTATTGTGCACCGAGGTCTGTCCTAAAATAATTTATCTCTCCGTCGGGATACGCGCGCCATTGCCGAGAGTGATAATACCGCGTACTGCAATCGCGGCTCGCACCCGTTTATTGGGTTATCCGAGTTATCTCGAACGCTAATGAGTCCTCGCGCGGATTCGTGACTTCGACGACGCTCTTCCTTGATGAGATCGTGCGAAGTTTCGATTTTATTTGCGTATCGATTTTGGAAACTTTGTGTTCTAGATTTGATCAATACTAGAACTACTACCAAGCCAGTCTAAATGACTGGTTTAGAATTTTTTCAAAAAATTCTCAAAGTTTATAGGAGAGTCATACAGCAGATATTCTATGTTTGATCTTATAAAACATAGATTAACAATTCGATAATCTTTTCCATCTATTGATTCCTCTTTTTCCACAGTACTTATTTAATACATTGAAATATAATGAATTTAACGTCGGTAGTTCTAGTATTAAGATTTGGGAGTAGTTTCTTTATTTAGCAGCGCATTAAGAGGTAATTTTGATGAATTTTGATGTGGATTTAATAGTAGAATTACCGGCGTTAAACAGATTATATTCCAATAAATCAAATGGAAATCAATACTTTGGAAAAAAAGGAATCAAGAAATGGAAAAGACGATTCTATTAGGGGTACCGAAAAGTAACGTCGTTTCTTTACATATTTTGCACAAAAACCAGTTGGTTTTTATCAAGCTGGAATTACAAAATTGGCACATTAGATGGAAAAAGGTTGTTGTAGACGAGGACGATTATGTAATCATTAAAAATTAAATCTTGGGGCTTTATTTGTTTGAATTTGATATAAAAAGGCGACATTACTTTCCGGTCCTCCTAATATAAACGTCTACCATTTTTAGAAAAAATTGGGAACGATTCATTTTGACTTGCTTGGCAGTTCTAATGTTAAATGTGTAGAGTTCAATTGGAAATTTTACTTTGAGAGTAGAATTATCGATGTTATAGCCATTATGTTGAGATATACTGAATAAGCACTTTGGAAAAAGAATAATCAAGTGAAAAGGATGATCAGTTAAGTCAGTCTGGACTATTAATTTGGGGAATTTTAGGAAGAAATTAGAAATTGGTCATTTTAACTTTGGTAGTTTCAACGTTAGATTGCTGGTTATCTTGATTCTTGTTTAATGCAAGTTATTGTGAGTATGAACGTAAAAGCTTGAGCTGTTAATTAGTGGGTCCGACTCCAAATTCTCGTGACCGTCGAGAGATATCTTCCATACGATATATATATCACAGCTTTGATAGTTAAAAGACAGTTTGTAGTTGTAGGTTTGAGGCAAAATGATAATTGATAGAAAGCAGAAAGTACAAAGATGAAAAAATCGTATAACATGAGCTTATCGCTTTACCGATCGGTATTTTTTTAACATCCTACCCCCTTCTGACCGATCACTTGGTCACAAATGCTTCCTTGATACAGATATTTATTCAAAAATTACAAATTCTCGTGACTGAGTCATTAACAGAGGTAACCGCAATGATAAATGATAATTTATTAATTGGAGTGGCAACCAATTAATTAGTTAAAAGTTCAAAGGCGTTGGGTCCGAAAAGCCTATTAATAAGCTTCCAGTCGGTAAAGTGTTAAAAACTGCAACCGTTTTCAAAGCGAAGCAACCTCACCGTTGAACTATATTCAGAACCCTGATCAAATTACATTCAAATACCCGATAGAAAGTATAAAAATTCCTCAAACATCCCTCGGAAAAATTCGAGTTAACAAGATTTCCTTCATTCGATAACCTATTCCCATCATATTCTTCCCCCGACCGTTCTCCAATTCATTCGGTTCTATCCTCGAGGCGAGATAAAGTTTCCAACTTCCAACGAGATTTATCGTACCATACCGATTATCGTGTCTCGCCTCTGATAAACGAACGTAAAGAGTCTTTAATTAGGACGAGTAGAACTAACATCGTTTAGAAAACGTTCCGATAAACCATGTCCATAATTTCGTCCTCCATCTTTCCTCGGTGGGGCCCGCATGTTCGAGTCGTTCAGTAACATCAGACAGATTCTACGTGGAGCGAAATGTAATTCATTGAAAGGGCCTATTGTGAATAAATTGAGACGGAGGAAGGATCGTGGAGCTTATACGAGCATAGTCGGTCTCGTCGCTGGTGTTCTCGGCGTTTCATCGACTCGTTTTGTGCGCACGAAATTCCCACCATGGCTCCGGTTCTTCTCCCTCTCGGACACCCCGTGGACCGTCAATTTATTAATCCGAGCAGGCCGTTGGATAACCAAGCGTAGGAATAAAAGGCCCGCAGAGGTGTGACCAGTCCTCGAGAATATAGCCTCATCGAGTTGGTAACAGCCGCCGGTGGCATTGTTCTCCATTCTCGTTAAATTTCATGGTAAATCCAGTATGGTCGACTTTTAGACACGATCGAGTCATTTCAGGCTGGATTGTTTGGGTCGAAGGATATAATTATGCCAGATAATTAGAGGGACGAGGTCGTCGGACGTATCGTTGATGTATGTAAGTACGTATGTAGGTATAATTTGTATGTAGAAGGCCGAGTATCTGGAAACAGTTGCTTCCGTTGTAACTGCTTTTATCGTCGGAGCGTGCACGCGTGTCCCGGCTGTTGTTTCTCGTCCCCGCAATTTCCGATTGTGTTGGGTTTGTTTGCTTTCGTTTCGCGCGATTACAACGCGTGAATCGTTATCCTGTCCTATGACAACTACATTGCTACAATTAATCGTGAGATGTTCCTTTCCGTTCGTTTGGTATTTAATTAACGAGCTCGTCGCACTTCGATCGATATCGGTATCTGGTTTGTAATTGAATTAACGTCGCATTACGTACTAATTAGAGGTTCGATGAACGTTAAATCGTTACGGTTTAAATGCTGCTACCAATTGTTTCGCTCGTATGCATGACGTTTCGGTTTTAATTCGTTGTTGGCACGATTTTACGGAAAAACATGAATATGCCGATTTGTTCTGGTAAAGAGTAATGTAAATTTAAATGTAGAGGATAGAAGAACAATGGAAACTGGTTGATGGAAAGTACGGAAATATTATGATCAGTGATGCTACGACAGTCGGCTACACCTCTCCCCGATGACTTTAAACTCGGTGAACCCTTCGACCGGAAGTTCGAAGCGGCGGAAGTCGCCTAGGTTTAGGCGAATACACGAGGACAATTTGGTCGGGCGTATCGTTACGATCTGTACAACAAGTGTCGGACGGGTTGGCCTTCGGCCGAAGACCCTCTACATATTTAAAGACGAATTTACGCGCGCAGTTCTTCGAAACGTTTAACCGTCATGGCCGAAGATACGGACACCGTGTAATGGAAATAGAATGTTCTACTGTGTCGAATGAATTACTCCACCATATATATTCTTCTACGAATTAAACCTTAATAATTCTGAATATTTCCAATATCACATTGATTATCAGATATACATGTTGTATTCTGATAATAAAATTTATTTAATCAGACATATCAATCTTTCAGCCATTCGTGTAGAATCTTTATAACAAAGGAGATCAAGGTGACCTTCAATTCCGTATCTATACTTTTCATTGGATATTTAAGATGAAAAATTCCTCAGAAATGTTAGTCATCTTGGCGAACAATAAAGGGGAAACTTGCATGAAGCATATAAAGTACAAATACTCAACGCCATCACCGTAAACTCAACAAGATTCGCAGTGACAGTATCTCGTTTCGCGTCACGATTAAAGTCTAAGACAGTTATTTAGTCATAAGCAGCAACGTCGGCTCGCTGGTAAATGGAATTAACAACGGTGGAATGATAAGTGACGTTGCGACTGAACCTGATTCGATTAGGAAGTATATTTCGTCGGGAGCCTCGTGGCGATACGGCAGTGTCAATGAACCGGCCGGGAGATAACATTGTCCGAGGTAAAAATCCCTCGTAATCGCTTTCCTATTCATCGGTTATTAAGGACACCCGGTATACATTGCAATGCGTGTCACGCCTACGCCTGTCGCGACAGCGGTTCGTCCAACCGACAGAAATTGCTTTCAATGATGCGATAGTAGGCTCAAAGGTTTGCAAGTACGTAGAAAACTGTCGACGATGTGAAACAATGGGAGGGAAAGAAGTTTCAATGAGTAGTTTTAAATTGCCATTTAAACTTTATCCGGAGCGTGCAACCGGTAAGTATATCGCGAGATCTGTCACGGCGGTGATTCAAACGCGGCAAACGAGTTTATGATAATTCTGTGAATGTGAACGCCGAGGAAAACTGGTTACCCTTGCTTCCCAGTGGAGATCTGAGATTGGTGTACGAATAGGAAATAAGCTGGGCCCAGTTTGCAGTCGCGAGGCGTAACATGCGCAGATGTTTAACCCTGTCAGCTGACCCCAGAAATGGAGACTGTTAATTCAGCGTTATGTGCGCTGTGATAATAATTACATGGAATCGTTTTCCTCTGTTCAAAGCGTAGATGATGTTTCACATATGGCGCTTTATATCGATAATCTTTAGTCAAATTAAAATCAAGGAAAATTGAAGAAGTCTGTTAAGAAGAATTGTGTGAGTTTCTTGGTAAATTGTTATTTCTAATTTTTCATTCTTCTTTGTTATCATTCGTTAACCGTTCCCACGAATGGTCTCTCCGGTAATACCAATATCTCGGGAGTCTCGACACCTCAGGCTACTTTCTATCGTAATTCGATTTCCAAGTCGACAGTTTTGATCGACGATATAAAATATCGCGTTCCCATCGGTGCAACAACAATACCAATTTATCCCGTTAGCAGCTGGTGCACCCATCGTAACTCGATTTCGCGAGTTTCTCGCGTAAGTTTCTACCGACACGAAGGAAATTTAGTACATGGTATTGTACAGAGCGTTACCTTCGTGTCACGAACCACCATAATACGGTGCATCGTGGTGCATCATGGTGTGCACGTCGTTTGGACTATATCCAACAGGGCGCAGCTGACGGGGAGAGAAAACGGAGCGAGAAACAGAACTCTGGATGTATGTATACCATACCGAAATGTGTTCGCAGAAATCACCTATATTTCAGACTTCGAATCTTTTAGTTATGTGCGTACTTTGGCATACAATTCGCACAGTATTCACGGACCAATGATTTATATGCTAATTCCATTTGGAACACGATCCTGGGACAACGATTTCGTAAACTTTCACCGTCCAGCAATGAGTAGTTGTAATGGTGGAATGGTGGGGGATAAATAATTTTGGAGTAGCTCGGGGACATGGCCGGAGGTCATCTTGGTACGTTGCTTCAAAAAAGAACCAAATAATGTTCCTTCTTTGTGAAACCTTGAGTAGAATTCCAATGACTCTTCTATTTGTTAATGTATACATTACTTTAAACTATAATTACGCTTATTACTGTACGGTAATTGACCTATGAAAGTAGAAACCTGGAGGCAAAGTATGATCACGTAGGTATTTACGCCCGTGAGTTTTCAACTTTCGCGTTATGGCGTCGCACCGATCGGCTATCTACGATCGTGAGACGATATCTCTTACCAAATACCATTTGAACAGTACGGTTGAAAGACAATGGATAATCCAATAGTTAGTCAGGAAGAATTTGATTTCATTCACCTGATCATCAGAGAAGACACACTTGACGTTAATCCAACGATGCGCCTTGACGGTGCAGTTGCATCCGTTCATCGCGCATATCCCTGGTGGTGCACTCTCGATGATACCAAACAGAAGCGCGAGATACCACAAAAACAATGACCATACGATCGCACGATCACACTTGAGCCCGTCCAGGGCGCTGAACACTCTTCTTCTCGCGCTCATCCCGTTGAAAATCCTCGGAACAAAGAGCACGATGGAAAGACGATCGTATCGCGATCGAACCGCATTCGATTCGTCTCCTAGCGATCTTTCTCACATTATTTACAATGTACCAATTTCACGAGACACCGTGATCCAGGGTGAGCTGGATCGCGAATGATCTCTCTCCGATTTACATTTATCTCGATCGATTGATCATCATTCTTTAGATAAGTTCAGGAATATTCGTAATTAACGAAGTATCCTGAATTTTCTAAGATGAAGAATATACTCCTTGAACGTTCTCCAAATGCTCCAATATGCCGAATCACTTTTATTCCTTGACAAAGAATCTTTCAGGCTTCACGAAGTTCCCCCTTGCGTTGAGAAGCAAACACGGACAGGTTTCTGATGGGAAACTTGAAAAATGACTCGTCGGAGCGGTCACCGTGAAGAAAGTCCAAGACGCGCGCGAATACAGGCTGTTTTGAAAGAGAAGGGGCTAGCAGAGGCCAGCTGACGCGATCATGACGGAGGTTGCTTTCAAACTGTGGTCGGTGGCATGCACGATCGGTGTCTTCTCCCCACCAAGAACCGTGTTCCATGTCTTGCTTCGTTCTCGCGTGCTCTCCCTCTTCGGGGCTTTTAAAAGATAAAAGCCAGCCACGATGCACGCCGGAGGGAGAGAATCGAGGGGCGAACTCCTCGACACCGGTTCGACCGGGTTTACCGTGGAGGGTACGTTCGAGGGAAAAAGGAGGGTTTCTTTTAGGGGTCTACACCGGTTTTCGAGCAGGTTGCAGGGTCGGTGCACTTTGCACCTCCTGGGAGTCGACCTTGACCAACTTACCAAACGACTCTATCGTGAATCGTAGCGATTACGGTATATGACGTGTAAACGCGAGTCGTTGAAGCGAATTGTCTTTGGTAGATGATAAATAAGCACTCTTAATATGTCAGATGACAAATGTATATTTTAACCCTTTGCGGACGACGGGCGAATATATCCGCCCTGAGAAAAAAATTGGTTATAGTTTGTCGGTGCATATATAAACGGTTAGAGTTGAAACATATAATCGTTGAAATATTATTTTACAAAGAGTAAATTTCAACTTGTATACATTAACAGACTGTCTTTCCGATGAAAAAGTGTTTTTTCATCGCTAAATAATTGATTGTTACTCGATATTCAAAAATGCCTCCGTCCGCAAAGGGTTAACACGTTAAGCGCCACGCTCGTTCTTAAGGCACTTTCCGTTTAGGCCCTTTATTAGAAAACATATCTTTCTATTTATTTTAACATACTACATTCATTTTTGATAAAATGTTCTATTTTATACTTAACTCCACTAATTGTGGCTCGGTTAGGCGCGACATCGTAGCTTAGGTAAAAAACTAATTGTTCATTTTCATTGATCAGCGCCAGCATAAACAAAAAGTCAACGCCCGGTCCCTAGAGACCGGTGTGGCGCTTAACGTGTTAATGTAGAAATTTTCACAATTTCGAGACTTCATTGAGGATACTGAGGTTTGTAAAGTTAAACGCACCGGAGGGATAGAATCGGGGGCTAACTCCTCGACACCGGTTCGACCGGGTTTACAGTGGAGGGTACTGTAGGATTTCTTAATAATACCTGTAAAGTTTGTTATAAAAATTACAACTAAAAATATGAAAAGGAATATAACGTAGATTATAACGAAAACAAAAAGAAAGATTATAATATGTCGCGTGTTATATAAACACTATTTGTCCACACAGGATTTGTAACACTAACAATAAGAATAATATGTAAAACGCTAAGTATATCCACAGAGGATTTAAACACACAGGGCGACACACAGTCTATCCACGGAGGATTCTAGCCACAGAGTGCCACGAGGCACCGAATGCCTCATTGGCTTCGCGAAAAACAAAATGCGATCGGTGCTCACATTCGCACATAAAATAAAATAATCTTCACCATTCGCATCCCACAGTACGTTCGAGGGAAAATGGAGGATTTCTTTTAGGGGTCTACACCGGTTTTCGAGCAGGTTGCAGGGTCGGTGCACTTTGCACCTCCTGGGAGTCGACCTTGACCAACTTACCAAACGTTTCTATCGTGAATCGTACCGATTACGGTACATGACGTGTAAATGCGAGACGTTGAAGTGGATTGTCTTTGTGTTGATAAACTGTATTACCACTCTTACTTTGCTGGATGAGAGATGTATATTTTAACACATTGTATGTGGGCCATGTAAAAATACGCTTTTCGGAAATTGTGCATAGACAGTTTAAAAAAAGCGATTTATGACATCAATCACTTAGACTTGAAAAGTTAAGTATATTTTCGAATTTAGAGAGGAAGCAGTTTCCAATTTATACTAATTTTTTGCAAAAATAAAATTTGTGCAAATTTTTGAACAAGTTTTCCTCTTATGTCTTCATAAGGCGTTACAAAACACCCGCATAGAATGTGTTAATACTTTACTGACCGGCATTTTTTTAGCATCCTACTTCTTTCTGATCGGTCACTTGGCCGCAGATACTTCCTTGATACCAACATGTAATCGAAAATTAGAAATTCTCGTCACTGAGTCGTTGACACAATAGATCCCAATGATAAATAACAATTTATTATTTACCGTGAGAACTCATTAATGAGTGAAAAGTCAAACAGCACTGGACCCGAAACGTCTATTAACCACTTAACTGCGGAATTAAAATTTGAGAACTCCTTGCAGGGTTCGGAATTAAAGTGGAGCAATGACGTATATATACGTAAAAGATGAAACAAATGCTCCTATTATAAATTTTACGAAAAGAGGAAAGCGAAATGCGGAATTATTACAGTTTTGGTCGATAAGGAATTGATAATTTAGTGTTAAAGGGCTACCGCAATAGTACTTTGGATTGACATGTATACACGTCGAACGCAGTTAACAGGTTAATAGGCTACCGGTCGGTAAAGTGTTAATATAAATTTTTATAATTGTCAGTCTTCATTGGCATTACTAATATGCAGGTTTGTAAAAAGTTAAACGTATAGCCGGTTTAGTCGTAGGTGGATAATTAGCCGTACGGATAGGTAGGCTTAATCAAAAGAACGTGTAATAGGAATAATGAAAACTGAAGTAGTCTCCTCTCGTAGTATGTTGGCAGAAAACTCGAAAGCCGACAGCGAGCGCGTAGCAGCGTAAAAATGGGGTAGTCCAGCCTCGAAAGCTCCTCTTCATAGTCGCGTTGCTTTTCATGGTAGACAGCGTTTCCCTAAAGCGCCATACCTTCGTGGGCTCTTCGCTTTATGAGCAGAAACCCGACCATTTAATTTCCCATGAGAAATTGCGCGTATCCGTGCAAAACCCATTCTCCCTCTGTCGTTGCGTCTGCGTCACACATGCGAAACGTCCATTCATTCATAACGCTCTTCTCAAACCAGGAAGCACCTGACGCCGCCATCCGAAGTGCCCATTTCCGAAATGACCACGTGCTGACCATACGTCACATCGGTGCCAAGCTTAAAGCCGCTCTTCCAATTTCCAACCGGACGATCTTTCCAGATATGCGCGTCCGTCCCGAGATTCGATTGCTCTTCACGTTCTAACCATCGATCTACTTCCGTCTCGTATTACGATGATCGGTAAAACGAGATCCGCGTCAAGGATATCTCTTCTTCGGTTAGATCTCCACCATCTTGGACAGTTATACAACTTTATAGAACGGAGACTGGAATTTGTATGGTGCTCGGTTCCTCTCTGACCGCATTGAGCGACACGAGATGATACGGTGGTTTATGCTGCTCGGGCGGACGTGTCTTCTTTTTTAAATCGGGATTTAACGCTTTGAGGTCTTGCCTTGGCAAGCAGAGGATAATCTTGGAGGGAAGAAGTTCGAGTGGTTTCTGTAGATTACACTGTTAGTTCTGTAGATGCACTGTGAGGTTTCTAAAGTGCTTGGTCCAATTAATTTTTTTTTTACTATCAATATAGGTGCATGTACATTAACACTAAGCCTACCAAACTGGTCAAAATGATTTGTTCCGAATTGTTTTTAAAAATTACCTGAATTGACAGCTCTAAAATTATTTACTCCACTTTTATCTTATAAACCAAAAGTTAGTTAATTAATTTCTCTTTTTCCAAAGTAGTCGTTTGGTATGTCTAAATTTGGGTAAATATAACGTAGATAGTTTTATTGTTAACAAGTTGCCGCAAATGACGGCTACAGCCGTCCTGGACATATTTGTTATAATGTATTTATTTGTTAATTACCTACTCAATAATACACCGAAAAAAGATGTAACATTTCAGATAACATATCAATTGTTCTTTTTGTGCGATTTTTCATGCTTTAAAAGTTCGAAATATTTTAGTGTGTGCTCCTGAGCACTTTCGTCAAATTAAAAGTGTGCGGCAACGGGTTAAAAATCAATGGTAGCTTGCAAAACGGGTTTACAGCTGTAGACTCAGAAGAGAATTTTAAATCAGACTGCAGTGAAACTGCTAATCAACGTTATTGCCTTTAAAACTATACAGATACTATAGAATACAGAAAACTGTTAGGTTTCGAAATAAATAAAAAGAAAAACAGCGTGATACAGTTTGATTGACAATTTTCGCACGTATTTCCCCAATCACCTTAGGCGTTTAGACGGTCAAGTCAGTTGTACAATCCGACGAAAGAACGACTAAACGATCTGTCCGTTCGCGATTCCTAGGAAGGCCTCGAATCGAGGAGTTTCCGAGAATCCTCTCCTCCATCGGAAGCAAAAACCATGTATCTCGCCGTGATCGAGTAAGCTCATCTCCGATGAGCTCCGGGGAAGAGAATTGCGATGTGATTGTGCCTTATTAGGGACCTGTCCGTCGATGACTCGCTGGGGGAAGCGACGATTGTCTGGCTAGCAGAAGAGCATCGTCCTCTGCTTCGTAATCGTACCCAGACAAGATCCACGGAATAGGGCACCAATTAGGGACAACGCGACTCTGAAACTCGTTTCAACGAGGGAGTGCTACCTGCGAATACTCCTCCTTTTCCAATCGAAGTTGTTTTGTTTTCCAAGTACTAACAGACTCTCGGTGATTCTTCAACTTCCTGATCTATCCTCTTCCTAAATTGGTTAATAGAGTTATTAATAATCGCTGCTTCAAAAGGGTCGTTCCTTTGATTAACCCTCAGACTCGACGAGGCTTGACGGTTCTTCCTACAGTATGCACAATGAGGATTTCAAGTTTTAGCAGCTACCATGGTGCACTATGATTTATTTATGAAGAGGAATACTCAGACAGTGTTGGTCGTTTAAAGGATTATGCATGGGTTTTGCTGGTATCGGTCGTATAAAAAGATTTGTAGGTCAAAATGAGACTTTAAATCGGAGCTGCTGATAAATGTTTTTACGTTGTATAGGTTACAGGAAAAAACGGATTCAAATGTAGGAAAGGGAAACATAAGTTTATCCTGCTTGATGACGTATTTGTACAGTCTGACAATTGGAAAATGGCTAAAGACTAGTGATTCTTCTCGATTTCAACCACCTATGTTCACCATTTGGTTTTTGGAATTCTCAAACCTGTTTACTTTAGAAAATTAGGTTTGGCGATTCTAAAAATGAAATGGCAGGTACAGGCGGTTGAAAAGGGGAGGTTTTGCTATACCCTAGCCATCTTTCAGTTGCTGAACTGTTATAAGTTACAAGATATCGCTTTATTGTTTACAGTTGCCATTCGAACGAACGACTATTTCTTCGCGATTTTGTCTCCTGCTCTCCTGGAACAAGTGGAGGAAGACTCGCCAGATGGCTGCAACCAGACAGTTTCGTCGACCCTTCAAAATGCGAGGCTCTTTACTCAAGAGACGAAATGAGATGCGGATTACCCTCTATCGTTACCGTACTCACGAGAGACCAGTACGGCGAGGTCGTGCACGTACCTGCATTGAAGGTAAAACGATACCTACCTGTGTCTTTCTAAACGACGCCGATGAGAAATTCGATAGAACAAAGTTCCTACTTTCTACTTTGTAATTCGATGCATCATATATCAGGGTGAACGTTTCTTTCGAACAAACGTTATAATCGTTAATTTTTCTGGTATTTTTTACCCACTGTTTCGTAGGTCGAAGTGAAAGCAGTGCCCATAGATAAAAAGGATATAACGGATTCTGATCAAAGTAGAAAAATTCGACGTGTTTCTCAACCTGATCCAATGACATTTGGTGGACATCCTCAGCCTTCCTTAGACGTCCCGTATGAAGTGACGATCAATAATAAAATGTGCTTTTATGCGATAACCATCATGAAAGCTTATCAGAATTACTCCTTCGAAGAGTTAAGATTTATGTCTCCTGCTGTAAAGAGATCCAGCGAGAGTATGCTTGTAAGGCCCAATGGAGATGGAAGTTACAGCGCTACTTGGACACCATCTTCTGTGGGATGGTACTCCCTTATGATTACGGTGGATGGTTACAGCATGGAAGATGTGAGGACGACCTGATTACTTGTCGTCGAGGGAAGTATTATCCTATCCATCTTCATGGTTTGAATTTTTTATTTCAGAATTACAAAGTTGAGGTAAAAGAACCGCCCCAGGGTATGCAGCCGCCAACGCAAAATATCGTGAAGAAACCACAATATCAACCGAGTAGATTGAGAAAATTTGTAGCTAAGAACAGTGCTGGATTGAGAATAAGAGCACATCCATCACTCCAAAGCGAACAGATCGGCTTTGTTTCGGTTAATGATACCATAGCATTTGTAGATGAGGTAATACTGATGGAATATTTTACATCTTTTGATGTAACGTACAAAGTGGGATCGTTTAATTCGTTGTTTAATGAGTACAGATTCACAACGACGACGGCGTTTGGCTACGATTGAATGCTGAAACTATAAAGGAATATTGCAGTAGCAGCCATTTGGAAGCTTGGTGTTTGCAATATAATCAGCATTTAGGAAAGACCTTGCTACTTCCGGTGGAAGAGCCGAAAACTCTTTTGGAACACATTATTAAGGAAGCTATTTTACGAAAAAGACCCGAAACTGACGAGTAATTGAATAACATCGTTTCTATTGTTGTTGAATTTACTCGGTAATCTAATTAGCATTTATTCTCGTTCCAGTAAGAGGAAGACGGTTACCTTCGACGGTGGTAAAAGTATGGCTGTTGTAAAGTGTGGCGTTTCCGGTCACAACATTCGAAGCAGACCGAGTTTAAAAGCTGCGCCGGTTGGATTGTTGGGACTTGGTAATTTGGTTACCATTCAGGAATATGTAAGTCTTCTGATAATTTCATAAGAATTCCGTATCAAGTTAAATGCAGATAGAATATTGAATTAAAAGCTCTTCCATTAAAATCACTTCTAATAATAAAACTGTTCTTTTGAACACAATAGATGAGTTTGAGCTAGTATATTTAGTAACAAAAGTATATTCTATATCTTCTGTATTCTTCTATATGAAATTCCATAGTTTATATAAAATTCTAAATTTTATAAAAGATATCTTCTATATTTAATAGTATTTTAGTTAATTTGCACTAGAATTATCAATTTTAATATGTTAGCTAATTAATGAAAATTGTTGAATAAAATTCGCAACGAATTTCGTCGAATTTCCTAACGTCCTCATTTGTTGACTGCTACGGCATTCGGATTGTCAAGTGTCTAACAACAACAAAGAAAATGAAATGACCGTATCTGTTGAAGCCGAAAATATAGGAAAAGATTAACTGAAAATGAGAGAGTGGAAAGCTCAACTGATTACAGAGGTTGGATTAATTGCTATCATTAAATTGTTCGTTTCAGTTCGCTAACAACGAAGGTACGTGGGTACGCATCGACGAAGATTCAGTTGCCAAGTATTGCTTCGACAGAGGTCGATCAACCGAAGGCGAAGCCTGGTCCCTTGCCATCAATAAACACGGTGTTACTTACATGAAAATCGAGCAAGATCTGGAAAGCGATCCAGCGGAGAAGAAGCCTGTAATACAAGATCCGTCCGTTTCACCTAATCATAAAGGTTTCGATTTCTCCGTTCCTTCCGTGAGTCACGAGGGCTTTAATTTTACCACGCAAAATTACACACCGGGTACCGCGGAATCTGGAGAGGGTAGCAACACGAATCCCTTTGTTTTTGGATCATACAATCAGCACGATTCTCCGGGTAAGTTTTAAATAGACTTCAAATTAGAAAATTTTATAAATAAATGTAGTATTTTCGGTATAATTACATTTTTTTTTAATAATATCGTCTTTCATGCAGGAAGCGATCGATTCACACCAGAGAAGATTGACGTTTCACCGAAATTTTCTAAAGCACATTCGAAGGAGAGAGTAGTTAAAGAGAGAGAAAGAGAGGGCGGTGGTGGAAAGTTCAGCATTTTGCACAAGTGGCTCAGAGGGGATGATAAATGTCACGGAGAGAAGAGAAGTTCTCCGGGCAGGTAAATGAAGAGAGACATTTCGATCGTTTCTTTATGTGAACTGTATCTGACACTTTGATTCTTTTTTTTCAGAGATTTCTCGGAATTCGTTGGAGTATCTGTGAAGGAATTGGTGAAAGCAATAGGAGAGAGTCGTGCAAATGGCAATGGACCTACGCCACCAGAGACACCGAGAAGATTGTCGAGAAGTTCGTCACCGAAGAATCCTCAGGGATCTCCTAGATTCCATAGTCCATCGTCTAGTCCGGTACCGATTCCTGGTACGTGCACATTATTTCCAATAATTTAGTGGATTCTAGGTATTATATCCGGCAGATGTTGTATTTATTTCATAATTCATTCTTGATCTGATACGTTTCATCTATGTATTATTTTACACTTTGGCACCATAACTGCTCCGAGGAGGGAATCATTTCAGAAACTAAGAGACCTGATACTTGTAAGACTGTAAAGTAATATGAGACAGTCATTTTTTTTTAAAGAGATTTAATTCATTGTTAAGTCAACTCATTCGAGTGAATCTTAGATAAAGTGATATTAGATTATTAACATAAGCAGATTTATTGGACTAGTTATAACAAAATAGCAATGTTGGTCTTAGCTGGGTCCAGTCGGCAGCCAGTTGGTTCTGGTAATTGCCTCTTCCCTCCTGCTACTAACGCACCAGGTACTCTTTCCCTCCCTACGTATTCCTGACTCGATACACTTGAAAGAATAGCACATAGAGTTTCTCACATAGTTTTTCACAATTTATATATTATCACCCAAACTACACAGACTGTTACTTATAAATGTAATAGCACGGTAGAACCCTCTTCGTCTTAAAATTATATATACTACACAATACATATTGCATGCTGATAATAAAATTCAAAAATGTGTAAAGTCAAATGCACGAATGAATATACTTTCACAGTATTTCTATGTACTCTTTTAAGAGTGAACAGATAGTGCGTATAAATTGTACATAAAGAAACGTTAGCGTATTAATCTATTGTTTGTGGCACGTTACATGTAAATTCTACAAATTGATCAAAAATTATCAGGTGGGAGAAGCTTGATAGGAGGGGGGGATAGTATCAGTAGCAGCCCTGTGCTCTGTGGCTCCCCCCGAAGTGTCGGCCTCTCCCCATTAGGTAAGGATAAACAACACACATTAAATACTCTCTACACGAAACTACCATAAAAAGAACAAAATTTAGAACAAAAAAAAATACGCTTTCTTGACTTCATTAGAGTTCATATTAACATCCGCACAAGACATCGCTCAGTAATAAGATCATTTATGTCAAGTCTAAATCACCGTTGATCGATTCATTCGTGATTGAGTCGCACGAAATGAATTATGCACGAGAACTAAATATTTGATGCGTTTTGCAAGAGAATGTCATGTGTGAAGTATATGTCTTTTCGTTTATGTTCGTCGTTTATAAGAAGCAAAGTGAAATAGCAATATCTTGCTAGATGATTCGTTATATACGATTTCAAGTTTTCAGTGTAACATAGAAATTTGAATTGTATCTTATTAATTTTTTGCTTCTTCAAGTTTCTGGTGGAATGGTAGACAGCATCACTTCACAGCGACGAGGATCAACGCAAAGCGACACAAGTGCCTTGGCCAGTAGCTTAACAAGAGATCCTTCGCAATCTCCGAGTGCGATTAGCACGACTGCCAATATCCGTGACTTGTCTCCAAGTCCAAGTTGTAGTTCATTACACATGAGATCAGAGGGTAGTATAGCTAGTCCACCCGATACTCCAAGAAGAGATGGCGGCGTAAGTTTCATTAAATAAAAGTATTATAGAATCAATAAAGTAAGATACTTATAAAATTTTATGAACAGGATTCCCAAGATAGTCCACGCAAAGTATCTCAAGCACAGACGCAAACCAGTCCCGAGAATACGACTACGGCAATAAAAGGTCATTTTAGTATTGGATCTTCCGGTACCAAAGAGGAACGTCAATCACCAAAGTTAAGCAGAAGAGACCACACCAAAGTCGTGAAAACGAGAACGAAACGAGCAATGTCACCAGCGAATTCTCAACAAAGTCCTAATCCAAATCGAGTATTAAACTTGAGCAAAGAAAAAGTAAAAGAAGCCGTAAGTCCATCGGTTGCCGAGTGTCTGAGAGCTGTATTCGCGGCGTTTCTTTGGCACGAGGGTATCGTTCATGATGCTATGGCTTGTGCGAGTTTTCTCAAATTCCATCCAAGTCTGCCAAAGCAAGGTGCCCTCGTTGTAACTAGACAACCAGTAGTACAATCCAATGATAAGCAAAAACAGGAGCAAAAAGCTAGACAGAGACACTCGGTAGAGGTGACTAACGCTGGGAATTATTTACATATTCAACCTAGCACCCTTGAAACGCTGACACGTTCAGCTGCAAATGCTAGCGCTAATAGGAACAGAAAGAAGCAGGAAACAAGTATTAAGCAAGAAGTTCAAGCAAACAGTAAACTCGGCTCTCTGCCAGAATTCCATACAGTTGCAGTTCTACCACCGGCTTTGAAAAGTTTGGTGTTTCTATGGGAAGAACTTAGCACGAATTGCCTTCAAGCTATAGAACAACAATCAGTACTACCTAGTCCAATCTCGCAGGTAACAGCGACGAAATTGTCCAAACGACCAGTTCCAGAGAAACGACCGAGAGAAGACAAAGTTAAGGATCGTGAAAAGAAAGGTAGCAGGAAGAAAAAAGAATGGAAACCGGTCAAAGCAAATGCATCTGAAACTTTAGGTGGCATAGAACGGGAAACTATCTGCGAATTATGTGGTTTAATGTGTCCACATCCAGTGACGTATCATATGAAAATGATGCATCCCGGATGTGGATGGCATGCAGGAGGAAAGGGATACAACAGCGGAGGGAATTATTGTGTTGGTTGGGCAGGGGAGTGTGGGGATGGTGGTGTAGGTTTAAGTTCATGGTACTTAATCTGTGACACGTGCAGAGACAAATATCTGAGGGCTCGAAAGATGAAGCTGGCGAAAAAGTTTCTTACTGGAATGACAAAGAGAAAAAATAGCTCCGGGAAAATCTCATCCCCGATTAATAGTCCGAGTGGAAATGAGACGCATATCATTATGAAAAATAATGCTATGTTCCTTCTGGATTTGGCTAGTGCTTCTGGGTTGAATATACCGAAACAACAGAGACGACCTTCACAAACTTTGTCGTCCGTGGCTGAAAATTACAGCCCACCCGAATCGGCTGGACCGTTTCCGCCGACCGGACCTTTTCAATGTTTACAAGCTTTGGGAATTCATCATTCGCAAAGTCACGATGAAAGATATTACGAGGAGACTTTAAGACGACAAAACGGACAACAGAACGCTTACGAAGGAAGCAGTACTATGTTCAACACTACAAATGGCAGAGTAAGTATCTAGAATTCTTAGTTTAATATGTGGTTTCTATTAATAATTTCTGCTAATTTTTCTACAGCCCTTATCGGAGTACCCTATGAGCGATAGTGATAGCGAAAGTGGTAAAGGCCGTGGAATGTTTCACAGATCGGTATCAATGTCCACTGGAGCACCGTGGACCAGAAACAGTAATGATGGTAGAGTCGTTATGATGCGAAAAAGAAATAACAGTAGCAGCGAAATGACAAATGGTATAGGTTCTTTCAAATGCATTTCTTATGTCCTTTAATAATTAACTAATTTAGAAAATATTTTTGCCATTACAGATGCAGGTTCTTCATTGTTATGCTACCCTTCCGCGGCGCTTCAGAAATTGGTACCGTCAATGGACCAGTCGGCAATTGTGTCTATTAGTCAATCAGAGATAGCTAATAACGATAGGATAGAGATTTTGATGAGGCCCGTTATGCTGTTTGTTCTTCAGCAACATAACTTGCAGTATCTACAGATAGCCATGAAACAAGCATTGAGACGTGCAGCGTGTCGTGTTTATGCAATGCAGGCGTTAAATTGGTTATTGAGAAGTGTCACACAACCGATTTGTCTTCATGATCTACTTTGGTGGTTCACTGCTTCCTTAACACCAGTTGTACCATGTGACGCTACGGATGTAGTAGATGAAGATAACCGAACAGAGAAGAAAGATGAACATGTAGGTGTAAATGATATTTCATTAAGATTAAATAACATTGAAGGGGTATTAATCAGGTATTCATGCTTTCCAGGATCTGATAGGCGTATGTGAGCATCCTTTAAGTGATCTCGTGATAGCTGGTGAATCGGTTAATCCATTGCCAACAGTGTTTCATACTTTGCTGCAAACCATTGCTGATTTGATGCTTCTACCACCACCTGGTAAATTTACATTCTGGATGTGTTTTACATATGTACTAATCCTTAATCCCTTGCCGTACTATAACGAGTGATACTCGTGATGTTATAAATTGGAAAGGAAATTTTCAAGTTTTACAAAATCTATTAAATTGAAAATATGAGTGAGATGCGATATGATAAAATTATTTCTATAATATTAATATTACATTAATTTATACTGGATGTCAAGAATCACTGATCAATGTGTATTTTACTAATTCAATTCTGAATTATTGTGGAGGCAATCACAAAGTAAATGGCACGGCAAGGGCTTAATGGGGCATTCGTTTCACCTATGGTATTTCAGGTTCACCGTTGCAACAAGCTGCTATTCGATGTTGGGGTATTCGATTTACTCCTGCTGATCACATGTTTCTTCATAGAAGCCATGTGTTCAGTAACATTAGTAAAATTCTTTCGAGATCCGAAGAGGAAGAGGATGTCACAATGAGCATGCACGAAAGTCATCAATCAACTCATTCTAAGCAAATAAATGGTTGCGTTGAAGTTCTGAAGGATTTAACAACTGGCATTAAAATCAAAGCATCGAGCAGACAGGCCATGATTGGTAGTTTAACTGATAATTCGACAGAGACTTTCTGGGAGTCCGGTGATGAAGATCGGAATAAAACTAAAACAATAACAGTTATCTGTGGTCCTCATTCGCTTCCTCGAATGATATATATTCATATAGATAATTGTCGTGATTTAACAGTAAGTTTACGTTTAAATCGAATATTATCGATCTTTCTATTATCACTATAAAAATTTGTATTTTTGCAGCATAAAGTGTCCAGCGTGACGTTTCAGTCAGGTAACAACGTCGATGAAATGTTCAAGTTAAGAACTGTGGAGATTGAAAGTAGATCAGCCGGTTGGATTAATTGTCCCGTTACTGGTAACATAGAGTATTTATATGAATTATTGTATAAGTTTCTGCTTATTATTATTATCAATCCTGATTTTTAGATCCACGACATACCGTAGTAGGATTAGAATTAAAAGGCCCGGATAATTCCTTGCGTGTACGTCAAATAAGAATTTTAGGTGAAGTCAAAGGAGAGTCTTTAAAAATTGGAAAGCAATTAAGTGCACAAACCATTCAGCAAAGAAATTGCGAAGCGGAAACTTTAAAAGTTTTCCGTTTAATTACTTCTCAAGTAAGTTGATGTTTTTTACTCAATAGTTTTTCAACAGATTTCTTTCATAACATAGCTACGTTTTTCAGGTCTTTGGCAAACTCATAGAAGGAGAACAACAACAACAATCGACAGAATCAGCAGAAGGCGCCAATGAAGATTTGGAAGATAGTAACGACTTACGAGAACACATGGTTGGAATTTTATTCAGCAGAAGCAATCTGACTCATTTACAGAAACAAGTCTGTACACATATCGTCCAAGCTATTCGAAAAGAAACCATTCGCTTGAGGGAGGAATGGGAAGCACTATTGTGTTCACCAACACCTGCTAATAGCTTGTTAAGTGATAATAGTGATTTGCAAAAAGCGGCTGACACATATTGCTTTGAAATGCTATCCATGGTTCTTGCTTTAAGCGGTAGTTCTGTAGGGCAGTACTATCTTTCTCATCAATATGGATTACTGAAGGATTTATTGAGTTTATTGCACACAGGATCAGCTAGAGTGCAACGTCAAGTATGTCCTTGATTTTTTTCTTAATTTAACCATGTTTATTTTGAAATTATATCAGCTGCATATTCTTATAAACATATTAAATCTTCAGGTAACATCTCTCTTGAAACGAATTTTGCCAGAAATTAAACCGGAAACTTTAGCTAATGTTATTAGTGTCGAACGTTTGCCGCCTACAGATTTTAGTATTGTATCATCTGCGAATAATGGCATGGCAAATGCTTCATCGTTTGATGAACATTCTGCCGGCATTCTTGACGTTTTTCTGAGTTGCATTGCCAAAGCGTTGACAGTCCAGGTAAAAATAAAAGGAAAGGAAAACAATGGAAAAGCCCTTCAGACTACTTCATTGGCTACTAGTATTCATCCGAAGAGTTTCGTTGGTGCGAGATGGTGGTTAAGAGGATGTATGACACGTAAATTAGCGGAAGTGATGATACAACTTTTAAAAGACATGGCATCGGTACGTATCGGCACTTTAATTGCTTGATAATTTGCTAATCATTCATATTATTTATAGGGAAAATTATCAGAAGCTTGGGCATCTGTGACAAAGGCAGCTATCGCTGAAAACATCTTGAAACTAACGAGATTGGATGAAAAAAGTCGCGATCCAACCGAATGTCTACGGACTCCGACACTGTGGTTGGCTCTTTCCTCGCTGTGCGTTTTAGATTCTGATCACGTTGAAAGACTATCCTCGGGTCAATGGACTGCATCCGAAGGTCAACCACCACCACCCAGGGTAGGATTATTAAAGTTAATTAAATTTAACAATTTGATTTACGTGAAATTTATTGTGTGATGTTTCATTACATAGCCAACGTGTAGCAACCACGATGACGGTGAAACAACGGCCGTTATTCAATGCAACGTTTGTGAAAACTTGTGTGCCGAGTGCGATAAAATATTGCATCTTCATAGAAGAACAAGTATGCACATACGACAAGTGTGCAAGGAAGAAGAGGAAGCCATACGCGTAGACTTGCACGAAGGTTGCGGAAGAACGAAACTATTTTGGATTTTGGCATTAGCAGATAGCAGAACATTAAAAGCACTGGTAGAATTTCGTGATGGTTCACCAAGGAAACCAGTTGGCTCTACATCTGGAATCTGTCGATTCTGTGGTACCACCGGAAATACGGGTTTGCTAGCAATAGGAAATATTTGTTCCGATCATGATTGTCAAGAACATGCTAAGAATGCCTGTAATAAGGTGCATCCATGTGGGCACATTTGTGGAGGTGTACGAAACGAGAAGACCTGTTTA
The DNA here is from genome assembly GCA_910591515.1 of Cerceris rybyensis. NCBI lineage: Eukaryota > Metazoa > Arthropoda > Insecta > Hymenoptera > Crabronidae > Cerceris > Cerceris rybyensis. The sequence goes on from OU342790.1 coordinate 19,238,190, forward strand.
CCCTGTTTGCATAGATGCTTGCCGGGCACCGATCTGAAGCAAGATGCCGACGATATGTGCATGATTTGCTTCACGGAAGCACTCTCGGCTGCACCTGCAATTCAATTGCAGTGTGGCCATGTTTTCCACTTGCATTGTTGCAAGCATGTTTTGATGAAACGATGGGTAGGGCCGAGGATAACTTTTGGATTTTCTCTTTGTCCAATTTGCAAAGTACCAATGGAACACTCTACTTTGGTTGAACAATTGGCGAGTATCAAGGAACTTTATGAAGATGTGAGAAGAAAAGCTTTAATGCGATTGGAGTACGAAGGCTTGCACAGGTAGATAGAACTGCGTATGGAAAGACTTTAAGAATATTCTTTCCAAATTGAACTTTATTTATATGATTGTTCTATCTTATAGAGCCGAGACAACATCTGGATCCAGTGGGAGATATCAACAAGATCCTGCTGCATACGCTATGGAGAGATATGCGTATTACGTGTGTTACAAATGCCAGAAGGCCTATTATGGAGGCGAAGCACGCTGTGACGCACAAGTAGGCGGCGAAACGTTTGATCCTACGGAATTAGTATGTGGGGGCTGCAGCGACGTGGCAAGGGCTGAGATGTGTCCAAAGCACGGGGCAGACTTCCTAGAGTACAAATGTCGCTATTGTTGCTCAGTGGCAGTCTTCTTTTGCTTTGGAACTACCCACTTCTGTAACCCCTGCCACGACGACTTTCAACGAGTCACCACCATTCCAAAAAGCGAACTACCCTCCTGTCCTGCAGGTACGTTTATTACTTACTCCATGATATTATTATATATTTATATACATTTCTTTTCACTAGGACCAAAAACGAAACAACTGGAGGGAGATGAATGTCCATTACATGTGAAACATCCACCAACTGGAGAAGAATTTGCTTTGGGTTGCGGTATATGCCGTGACGCACACACCTTCTAAGCATTCGATAAAGCTAGATTTCAGGCACAGTAATTATATCGCGACATTCAGAGTACATAATATGCCAACACTGTTGAGTTTTATCAATGCAAGTGTATGAATACAAATAAGCTAATATATATGTATATTTACGATATAAGCGTCATGCGTCACTACTTTCGAATGGAAAAAGTATTTAACTATGTTAACTCTCGGGAATATCGGTAAATAACATCAAAATGGAATTGACGCAGTATAACGCAATACAGGATACATTTTATTAAATCGAATAATATGGTTAAACTATGATACGTGAGAATTCGACGATGCGCGAAACTATAATACTTGTTAAGTACTAGATAAGTCGTTTTTATTGGTAATTATAGAAATTACAGGATGCATAGGAGAATAATGAAGAAAGTTGTGCGTGTATCGAACTTCCATGCAACATAAGAGCTTACAGAAGCGTAATAAGTCATACGAAACGTAGCAAATTTTTCGTAATATATCTTTAGGTTAAGCATTTAAGATAATATTTCATTCTCTCTGGTATTTAAAAAAAAAAATAATATTTGATTATTATCGGTAAAGATCCTAATAAGTTATACATGTAGGTAAAAACTACGTATGCAAAGAAAGTGTGTTGTTTAAGTATGTGAATTAAAACCATGGAAAAGTCATTAAAGAAAACAAAAAAAGAGAATAACTAACAAATATCATTATTGAAAAGTAATACGTTACACAAAATTAATTCGGGTTTAAATTATACTCAATCGAGATATCCATATACTCTGCATTTCGTGCCACTTGAATTTTAATTTGTTTTTGTACTTTTCCAGAAGTATGCCGTGTGTATCATTGTATCTTTAATGTTATTTATTCGATCATCGATGTAATGCTTTGTACTGCATGAGTTATTTGCAAAAGATTATAGAACCTAATGTGTATAATCGTATACGAATGAAACGTGTGAACGATATTGCGCTATAATAAGCGTTGATTGTTAATATTTGTGTTCTAGTCCTGTGCAAATTAAATGAAAGTAACGACTGAGAGAATAACGTTCAAGTTTACTCACCTATGACTCTTCCCCTGGTAATCTCTCGGACGACCTATTTCTTCTTTCAACTGTATTCCCAAACGAAGAGATTGTCGTCAGTTTTTCGCACCAACCGAAATCACTGATTCCATCACTGACTCGAAATTATCATAAAAAATAACTGAATTCGTGAATGACACAGAAAAAATAAACGAGAAAAAGTTAATTCAACACACAATAAATGATTATTTTCACTCGTTCAAATGATATCACGGACGAAATTTGAATCACAACAAGAAATAACGTAATTGTAACGGAAGAGTTATCACCAGAACTACCGGCGTTAAATCTATTATATTTTAATATTCTAAATAAATGATTTGGAAAAAGACGATTCAACAGGTAGAAGAAGTAATTAATTGATTCTGTAATCTGTGTTTTATAAGATGAACGTAGAATATCTGTTCTGGAGTTCTTCTATATACTTTGACTTGCTTGGTAGTTCTAACGTTGAAAACAGCGCATTTTTCGACGTACCACGAATTGATCCAAGATGGCGGTGGCCAGTGCGCCAGCAGCGCCGCAGCACGGCAGTCTGTGCCAAGCAGCGGTACGTGTAAGGTGTGTGCGTGCGCGCGATCCTGACGTTTTTCGCCTCGATCAGCGGTAAGTAGCCTTTATTTACGAGTCGTGCAACAATAGTTACATAATTCTCGAGTCGCGTGAGTCGTGTGTGCACATTCGCTAGTCAATCTTTGGCGGGAAATATGTGTTTCCTGGGTGGAGACGATCGTTGTACCGTTTGTCCGAAGATGATCTCCTACGCACGTTCGTGCCACCCTGCTAGTTCTGCTGTCAACTCGCTCTGTTTATTTTTACCACGAATTGCACCCAATTACAAGCCGGGCAATGGCTTAATTGAGCGAAATTACCAATCCTCTCCGTTTGCAGAAGCATCTTCCGATCGAGATTCATGACACCAAATATGTATGATTCATTTCATATACAAGGTAAAAAAAAAAGTAATACACATATCCCGTATATTCTTTAAAGGGCATAGAAATCACCGATGTACTTTGAAATATTTGAGTATCTTTCAAGTATTATTTCTTCGTGTTACAAATTACATGATAAATTGTCGTCTGCTTTGTCGATACTTAACCTCACTTTGCTCGTTTACCTTGGACCGCTGTCAGGCTATGGTCCTGTTTGACATTGAGTCCTTGAATCACGTAGTTTATTTTTATTTCAAATATTTCTACCCGTCCGTTTTCTCCTATCTGTTCAAACGAAACATACTATTGTCATAAACATCGAGGACATTCTTTTATTGTAGCAAATTATATCGTGCATTATACTCCTTGTTGCACGATGCACAACAGTCTAATATTAAATCATTCGTGTTCGCACGAATTACGACTGAAATATGACTGGTAGAAAACGTTAGCTTCCTGTAATATAATATTCGTAAAAGGCTTCTGAATAGTTACGCGATAATCCTCTTCCGTTCATCGTACGCAACGAGCCTATTAATAAAGGCAGTACGGGTAAGGTGAAACTGTGTTTACACTTTTTCTGTATCATTGATCTGTTAGTACCACGGTAGTTCCATCGTTACCGAGTACTCTTGGCGTCGCGTGTACGTCACTTGCCAAATTTACGAGTAGCGTTGAGGTGACACATTCGTGACTCGAATCTCGCCGGTACAGATGTAAAATGCACTTACCCGGAGGTCGTTTAGATTCACGTGAAACTGGTTTTAGACACGTGCGTACCACGCGGTCTAATGCATTTCACGCATCTCACGCATCCGAGTGTCGAGCACGCGCCTGTCGCTCACAGCGGTGAAACGTGCTACAGTATTGTGCCGAGTCGGTGCACTTTGCCAGGGATAATGAATGGCGCGATCTTACTTGTTTCCGTTTCCTCCTTAAACATTACGATTACTACCGACGTTAATTAGAGATTAAGTTACCGCAATAACGAGCAATCGTTGTTATTATAGTTGTATTTCAAGTGTTATGGTGAATTTACTGAAAACCTTTTCAGTAATTGGTTAATATAAATTCAGTTTATGTAGGCTTAAATATTGATTATGATAATGTATTGTGCGTATGGAAATTGTTTACGACGATGGGAAAAGTAAGTGTGTGTACTTCATCAACGTTTCTTTCGGAGAGGATCTACATTTTGGATTTACATTTATCAAGCTGTGATATGCGTATCACGTGCGAAATATTTCTCGTAGTTAATGATATTGAGCCGCCATAATCTGCAGTAACACCTAAAAGCACTATGTTTTTGGTACCTCTGCAGTGTAAGAGCATAATCATAACTGTTTTTATATTTTCAGCTCTGATCATCAGAATTTATGTTGTATTTATAAACATAGCTAGATTCTAATTGTAAGTCATCAAAAGTTCAACACATTTTGCACTAGAAGTGCTTGTATTTCGTACTTTATTTATTCCTTCCTATTAACCAGTTAACTGCGCAATTTAAATTTGAAAACTTTTCGCAGGGTATGGAATTAAAGTGGATCAATGCCGTATATACACTTTAAAGACAAAGCAAATGTTTCTGTCATAAATTTTACGAAAAGAGGAAAGTGAAATGTGTCATTTTTACATTTTTAGTCGATAAGGAATTGGCAATTTAGTGTTAAAAGCCTACCGCAGTAGAATTTTGGATTGACCTGTATACACGTCGAACGCAGTTAACAGGTTAGGCACAATTTACATTATTATAATCAGTCACTTTTACATCACTCCAAAGCACACCAAACAAGAAAAATCTCTCAAAAGCCATAACAGTAACTCACATTTCGCGATTACTTAGAAAGATACAATAATAAAGCTGATAAGTTACTCGTTAGTGTAAGTAACTTAATCTCTAACAAACGTCGGCGGTAATTGGAGTATTTAAAAAGGAAACAATAAACGACACAAATAAGACCGAGCGATTATATATTTTTTTTTATTAATTTTTGAAAAATTCAATTAACGACATACACACCGATTCTCATTATTATTCGGCGGGAACAGCTTGAGAATGTAAAAGTAGTTAAGATACACGTGTTATAACTTGAACTTTCGTCTCTGTTATCCAACACCTCCTAGCGTTCTGACAAACTGACAGTTAATGTGCCAGTAATCACTTTGATTACTCCGTGATGAGACAGAGTATTTCTTGATTGAAGTTCCAAACATCGAGGGTATTCTTGGAACCAGTTTTGGTGAGAGATCACATTGTACCGTTATTTTTACTTGTACGCATGCATTGCACCCAATCTGTGTCATAGCCTGTGCTCCGAGGACGTCCGAGGTTCACGTAGAACTTTTGTAGCTCAGTGAAATTGAAAATCAATATCGACATCGTGCAATTTATATTAAAAGAACACCATGTTGATTTAATTAAATTCAATAGTTTTCTTTTTACGGGTGACGTTATTAGATAGGGTGAGTCACGCTAGATGACGATTCTTAACAGTAAAACTACCGACGTTGTATCTACTAAAATTTAGATTTATTGAACAAGTACTTTGGAAAAAGATAAATCAAGACGTGATAGGATTTGTTAATTAACTAATTTAGGCTTTACATGGTACAAGGAGAAATTTTACTTTACGGATCTCCCATCAATTTAGATAGTTTTTTGAAAAAATTAAGAACCGGTCATTATGACCAGATTGGTAGGTTTAGTGTTAATAACTTATAAAACATGTACTTTACAAAAAATATTTGGCATAAAATTTCCACTGTTGCGAAGTGAATAGTAACCGAGATATTCATGAAATTTTTATTCTGTTATACAAGGCGGCTCATTCAATGGGGCTGTTATGGTTTGGAGGACAAGTATGTTTACTTCGATAGATAATGTTGTTAAACATAATCCTAGGCAGTGGACATATTCGGTACGAAATACTAGTTGACTCTCTATAGTCCGAATTTGTTGTGATATGTGAGAATCAGTTGACCCAATGCACAATTAGAAAATCATACAATTACTATATTACTTATGTTTATTAAGATGTTCAGTAATGGGGAGAATCGTCACGTTGTGTGACTCACCCTATATATTGTTCTTAATCTTTTGATTGAGAGATTCTCTTCTTTACTCCGAAATCGTTGCTCCAATTTAGAGCGTTGCTTTGGCACATTTTGGATAATATTGTGAGGAAGATTTAGCAAGTTAGATTGTTCAGTTAGCTTTCATCCCTCCCTGTGATCATTATTTATCCAAATCGGAATATATTTGATCAATATTAAGGCAAATTGTATTCTATGAAATAATATAGTTCCTAATGAAGTTATATTAAGGAAGTTTTATAAAGAAAATTGCATTCTTTTAAAATTGTAAATAGATTGAGGGTTATAAAAGAACGTGGAGACTTTAGCAGCGTTTTTTAGGAGCACATAAAGGTTATTTAAAGTTTCAACTGGTCACTCGTTAAATATAAAACACTGGTATTTTCTTGAAGTGTAATTTTATTATAACTGACAGTGTCGCGTTCACGAGCACCGTCGACATTTTTAATTGTCAGGTACGTTTGATCAGTGACACGTTCGCTGAACAAATTTACACGGATTAAAGTTTTTTTTATCTCACACTCATCCTTCCGATAACCTGAGATCGACTTTATTTCTACTTGTCAATCATTAAATATAAAATTCTGATACGTTGTAATTTTTCGTTAAACATGAGTTTATTATAATTGACAGTGTCGCTTAACGGTTTCAGTTATTAAATTTAAGGGTCCGACACGTCAGCACATTTTAAAATGAGTTCTTACAAATAAACCCGTTCTTTTACAACGCGCATATTTTTCCCCTGATTATAATTTCTATTTGTTAATCAATAAATATAAAATACCGCAATGTTGGTATTTCTCGTGTAATATAACGATCGCCGTTTAATGATTGCCGTCGATATATGAAATTATCAGGCGCGTTTGTCCAGTGACACATTCTTTTTACAAATTTACACGGATTAACAATTTTTCTTACCTCAGATTCTTCCGCCGATAACTTGAAATCGATCTCATCCGTACAAAACTTAACTGTAAATGAAATTAGCGACATTTTATCCATCACCGTTCTGTTAATAAGGCGCATTCTTTAACGGTGCTTTGCGTGAGTTTCGTTTCTTAATCGCGTTATGAATATCACGTCATTATCCCGTATTACTACTTTTCGTCTTAATTTTTTTAATACAACATTTTTTTCTTCCCCATCCCAATTTCAAATGTACACCACAATTTCCTTACGTGAATGTGTAGTTCGAATTCTCAGAAATCACATAAGTACTTACGATCAATTACAATTAAATAGCGGCCGCAAAAATAAAGGTAATGTAACATTAAGAAGAGAAAGAAAAGAAAGAGAGTCACGGTAACCGATCCAAGTAGCGTACTTGATCGGAGTAGCTTAACACATTGCATGCGGGTGTTTTGTAACGCGTCATTAAGACTCAAGAGGAAAACTTGTTAAAAAATTTGCACGAATTTAATTTCACAAAAAATTCGCACAAACTGGAAACTGTTTCATTTCTAAATTCGAAATTATACTTAACTTTTCAAGCCTAAATGATTAATGCGACGAATCGACATTTTTAAACGCACAGTTATCGAAAAACGTATTTTTACGTTGCCCGCATACAATGTGTTAAGCCATTGATAGTTTATCCCGTCACAGTCACGGGCAGATCGTCAAGTATTGAACGGTTTATCTCGTTTAGTCTACCAAAGATATGTAATTCTATGACTAGATTCTTTGCTTCCTCTGTTTTCTAAGGTTATTCTAACTGAAGAAGCCCGAGTCGAAATATTGAACCTCATTTGAACTTTTTACTACCCAACATTTAGGAATTAAAAGTACAAAAATAGGCCTAAATTCAATGTAAAATAAGATCCCATTTAGCGCCTAAAAGTGGCACAAATTTCCCTTTATGCAATCTTAAGGCGCAAAATAGGACGTCAATTTCAACCTCCGTTGAGGATTTACATCCTATCCAGTTCCGAGTCGAAATATTGAACCTCATTTGAACCTTCTACTACCCAATATTTAGGAATTAAAAGTACAAAAATAGGAGTATCATTTTACTGAGAAGGAGTTACAGGTTTAAATTAGGAGTTTTAGTATTGAAAAGTATCATATTAGGTTCAAATAGAAACAAATACCATGAAAATAGGTTCAATATTTCGACTCGGGGGAGTTACAGGTTTAAATTACGTGTTTTAGTATTGAAAAGTATCATATTAGGTTCAAATAGGAGTGAATACCACGAAAATAGGTTCAATATTTCGACTTGGGAGGAGATGTGGTTTAGTTTGCATGCCGAAGTGTTTTCGAACATAAAAAAAACTTGACAGCTTTTGGGCCAGAATTCGTAATTTTACCAAACTGTGAAAGGGTTAACATCGATGATCGCCTAGGTCGGCGCAGAACATCCTTTTTTTTTAATAGTTATTTTTCACATCTCTTATAGTTTTTATTTAGGAGTGCTCACACCTAATCCCCACAGTAATTATACTGATTGTGAGAATTTAGGAAGAAGTCGCTGGATAAGTGGTTTACTCTGATTCGCTCGACAGGTAGGAGATTTCTCTCGTCCTCACGCATTTTCAATTCTAATGTGTGAATAGCCGAAAAAGAATAAGAGAGTAGTTGTCGATTGTCATTTGCGGAGCTTAGCTTTCAAGACCTAATGAGAGTAAGTGTGGTGCGATGACAGTCTCCTCTGATCCCGTATCTCATACGAGTGACTTCTTCCTAAATTCGCCCAGTAGATACTGAGGCTTCTTTGTCTATCCAGTTTTTATGCACTCCACTTTGCGCAATCGCAACATTTCAACTGGAATTAACGTGAGTGGTTGGCATTTCGGAAATAGGCTAGTGACACTTCGAAATTATCCTATCACATGTACCGTCAATCTATATGTATTTTCTCTGAACCCGTAGCATTTCATAGTGGCGAGAAAATTACACACGTTCCGAAACCTTTCTCTTACGGTCCGTTGACTGCGAAAAATTTAGGGATACGATATATCAGTGCACTTTAGCTCATTAATTGCCACACATACATTAATTCTTTGAAAATCTGGAGGCCACAGTAAATCATACAAATGTTTACTTTTCTTTCTCTTAGATTTTCCAGTTATTGTTATATAATGTTTAATTTAGTAAAATTTATGTACCTTCTGAAACCTTTCTCTTACGGTCCATTGACTATGCGAATTTTAGGGACACGTTATACATAGCATCGCATTGTTTGTAGTTCATCAAGTTCTACACATATAGTTCATTCCTTACAAATCTGGAAACCACAGTAGCTAACACAGACGTGTATCAGTTTTTTAAAATTTTCAACATAAGTATTACATATTATTTAATTTAGCCAAATTAAGAAGAATGTATTTGAGGAACCACTTGCTGCAATTTGGCGCGATAAAGAATAGTGTTTTGAATTGCTATAAGAAGTAGCAAGTGAAATCGTCACGTTTTAACGTTAATTATACCAGCACTTTATGTACCTCTACTCTTACCGTAGCCGACCACATAACAAGTTGCAAAATAACGATAATATTCTTGCGAAGGAAATACAGAGAATTGTAAATGTAAAATTGAATACAACTTAGTAAGCAGTCTTTAACACCCAACTTACCAAGCCGGTCAAAATGACCGATACCCTATTTTTTCTAAAAATTCTCTAAATTGATAGGGAAGCCATGAAGCAAATATTCCACTTCTATCTTATAAAACATAAATTACTTAATTGCTCACCTCTTTCACCTCTTAATTTCTCTTCTTTTACACTTTTTATTAAATGTATCTAAATTTTAGTAGATATAACGTCGGTAGTTTTAGTGTTAATATACTCAAAATTACATATTTTCATTCTATTAATCCGGTTATTTAATTGTGCATGGAAAGGTTGGTGTTAAGATGCATTCAACACTTGCAAGCGCCTTCTTAAAAATATACCCCGTCGTTTTTACAACGTGGACTTTCCCCGCGTGATTAAAAATTCCTGTATAAATTTTACGGTGGTCGTTCGACGTGTCTTATTAATAACAGGTCACATTACTCGCCGTGTGCAAAAGGGAATGAAAGTTTTTACGATACAGATTTTCTCCCGCATAATTGGACATTTACGAGTATTGCTCTTCGTCACGCGACACGGGAGGAATAAATTTCCTGGCTTTGGATTTCATTCGTTTGTTATCGAGCCCGATAGGTGGTCCCGGGTTGCACTCTTATTAGGAAATCAATCTTACGTCTGAATCGACAGCGGCGCTAATTAATGATCGACCGTATGCAAATTACTCGAATGCCGAGAGCACGAACGATGCGTGTTATGCACGTGAATTCGAAAGCCTGGAAATCTTCGTGTCGTTTCAGACTTTTCACCGTGACATTCTGCTCTTTTTTTACCCTCTTTTTCTCTCTTTTTGCTTTTTATCTTCGAAAGCTGGAAACATGCGCTTGCCGCGCCAATGATTACCTGGAGTATGTTAATTAAGGGAATACCTCTGATGGTATACAAACAGGAAACACTAGGCGACTGTACTGGATATGATTGGATCGTATTCGCAATTGAATCGTGGGTCAAGTGGACGGAAATTATAATTTTCTCGGTTGGATATTAATGAAATTGAAATTAATCCTTAAGTGGAAAGTATGATACTTTATAATTAAAGACATGTGTCGTTTGTGTCGGTGGTTTGTAAATGTAGTCCAATTAAAAGTTCAGTAATTAAAGTTACTACTTTTTTTGCTTTACATCAATGTACATTGAAACTGATGGTTGTTTCGTTACACAGAATTCAATGTGGGTCTTGAAACAAAAGCTATAAATTTTATTTTGTATTTTATTGGGGAGACTGGAAAGTAATGTCTTTTTAGATGAAATTCAAACAAATCAATTTGTAACGAGTTTTTATTTTTAATGAATGATGTCATCACCTTCGTGCTTAACACTAGATTTACCAGTGTAAAATGTATTATATATAAATATGTTAAATATGTACCTTAAAGCAAGGAAAATTAAGACGTGGAAAAGATGATAGATTCGGTAATTTACGTTTTATACGATGGACGAAGCATATTTATTCTACGGCTCCCTCATAAACCCGTAGAATTTTTGGAAAAAATTGTGTACCAGTCATTTTGACTGGCTTGGTAAATCTAGTGTTAACAACCTTTTTCTATCTAGTGTGCACATATTCAATGTTGGAGTAGTGTCGCTTTATTACATTAAATTCAAACAAATAAATTAGCAACAAGCTTTTATTTTTAACGAATGATATAATCATTCTCGTCAAATTTTTTCCATCTGGTATACAAATTTTCAATGTCGGATCGATAAAAATCGATTGGTTTTTGAGCAAAGTATTTGGAGGAACGACATTATTTTCCGATTCCCTTAATATTTTATAGTCAAACCAAGAATTTATTACTTGCATCATCGTGTTAACATCAGAACGTACATACTCCGAACTGGACACTTAAATATATATGCTAATGATTATAAATGTAGTCGAGAACTTGAAAAACTGTATTTTTTCATCTATTTTTTGTTGCACCAAAACGGGAATGTTGATTTATAAATGACTTAGAGCACTGTAATAATTATCGTTACATTTGCCAATCCTTTTCGCGTCCGTTTGGAAATTGATGCTGGTGATTTATTTAAGGAACTTCAAGTAGAACGGACATTGAATTCTTATGAGATTGAAATATTTTACAGCAAGTAGACACTTTAAATTCCGTGTTCCATCGGATTCAGAGTGTGACTGGGCAACGTATTGTAATTGTGTTAAAGGTCCGTCAACGCCCGTGCTCTCATTACTGAGATTAACGGCATTTTAATTGCACTCGGAAGTATTTAAGTCTCCGACGCACCGTCTGCGGCCCTTCCGATGTGCTTTATTGCCCTTTCCTGCTTACTTCATCATTCTTCGACTTTATACCTTCAGTGAACACCGGTAATTACATGACAAACCAAACAAACACTCGGACAATTCAATTGCAACCCAAACTTGCAAACTGAAGGCGAAGTCCAATTTTGTATAATTTCTATAAAGTAGTTTCACCATGTTACAATATTGATGTCGCACGCAATTAGCGATAAGTTTGATTTTTAAAAAGTGATTTCTTCTTACAATTAGACCACATTCATAATCACCAGCCACTGAGAGGGCTATGGTGAATAAGAAGATAAAGTTTCGTGCTTGTAATCAGCAAGCCCGAGTTCAACATGGTCCGAAGTCACCTTTTAAAAATTTTTACTTAATCATTATTTAATATATCATACACTTGATGATTAGTCACTAACCAAAAACTCAGATTTGTAACCAGTAGGTCCAAGTTCAAATTCATCGTCACCTGTTAGAAATTTTTACTTAATCATTATTTAATATATCATACACTTGATAATTAGTCACTAACCAAAAACTCAGATTTGTAACCAGTGGGTCCAAGTTCAAATTCGTCGTCACTTAGAAATTTTTACTTAATTATTATTTAATATATTATAGACTTGATAATTAGTCACTAACCAAAAGCAGTACGTCTTATACAGCATAACGATACTAAGTAGTTGGAGCAGAAAAAATACCAAGAATATTCGAACTATGATAAATGAGTAGATAATGGCTCAAATTTGCAATCAATTGGACCAAGTTCAAATTTGCCGTTACCTCTATGAAATTGTTTCTAAATTATTATTCAACATATTCTAGGATCGTGAAAAATAAAAAAGAGTCACGATAACCATCTAGGTCGACGCGGAACTCTTTAACCCCTTGCTGTGTCAATTTCTTTTGTGACTGAATGTGCAAGAAATCAAAATTAATTGCTGAAATAACAATATGTTACATATTTCTGATATAGCTTATAACTTAGCGCAATCCTAATAGCATAGTAATAATTTTATCGTCTCGCGAACCACTGATATTTTTAGTTGAATAATTTAAAAAAAAATTGAAAATTTCACATTTCAGAGTGTCACTCGTTATTTTAGGGGTTAATCTCCCAGTCGCAACTCCTTTGCACGTCCCTTCCTCTTAAAGTTTTTTTCAGAAGTGTTCCCGCCCGATCCCACAATATCATAGTCTCAAGTAATTCACGATCCATCTACAATAGCGGGACGTAAAGTAAAAACAATCACTGGCACATTTATCTAAATGAGACTGATCCATCATTCATTCCAAGTCACTTAAAATAACTCTGTCAGCAATTCTACAAAATCCTTCTTTTCATCCTATCTTTATTTACTCCGTTACAAACAAAAAAAAAAACGTCACTCTCCCATAATACCGCAAATCCTCCAGTAATCTCAACGATACACAAAATCGAAATTCTATCAAACCTCTCTCGCATTCTTCCACATAAACCGGCTCACACAGCATTCCAACTTTGCATAATCCATTGGCACTATCTTATCCTCACCATAGACGTATTTTTACTCTCCCGAATGAGTCAGTTGCTCACGATTATCGCAAATGTAAAACTCCCAACTGTAACTCCGGATTGGCGCGACGTTTGAAGTGCATCACGAGAGGCAAGATCAAGGTTGTCGTTGCAGCCGTGAATTTCTCGGATCTCTTCGTAGTAGTTTCGCACGTGAAGGCATAAACTTGTGTCGCAGTTAATCGTAGCAGCCGCGTTGAAGAGGATTCTTGTACATGCTCCTGGAAACACTTATATGGCGTATGTACAAGGTAAAGAGAGAAAGAGAGAGAACGCGGAAAGATGGAAAGAGAGCGCCTATTCGCTCACGCGTGCACACAGGTGCGTGGAACCAAGGTGAATGCGCCTTCAACTTCGTGAGCACCTTCAGTCGTATCTTCTTTCTCTCCACTTCAACATTGCAGACGGTGCATCGGTGCGCCGAGTTTGGTCTCTCGCGTGCCTGATAGATCTCTCTTCGAAGGAACGTCGAGCAGGAGAGAACTCAGGGATTCTTGCTCTTTTTGCTAGTGCAAAATTGCAACCAACGTCGTGCATCGTTCCAGGGATGTCTCATTGGAATAATGTCGCGTGGAAATTGATTTATTCAAACGAGACGACACTCTTGTGAAACATTATGTGAAGAAAATTTTTTGTTTGTTTTGGAATTAAAGTGTGGTAGAAGTTGTATTATCAATGAAACCACGTGGATGGTGATAACGTGTGAGGAATTTTAATATCGGTGTTGATCGTCTGTGAATGTATTTTTGTGATGAAATACTCGCGTTGGAACTGTGATTCGAAGGTTTCCATGATTCCCTACGGGCTCAAGGAAGTCGAAGAGTAATTCGTTACTGACCTAGGGTCACGGACTCGATGAATATTAAGAAGCGGCTCAGGTCGTGGCGGAGTGATTCATAGACACGTTTTCAGACAGAGTTTCTTTATGTTAACGTACCCTGTGGAAGATACTAATTAGTGTCTTTGTTAATTCCTCCTCGTGTGTCAATGTTTTTCTTTTGTTAACATTATACAAGCAGACGTTGGATGTCTAGGAGTTATTTTTAGCAGAGTCTCAAAGACTGATTGGATTAGGACAGAGTAGATTAGACGAACAATTCACAATGATCGTCCACAGCAATGATTTCTGACGGCGAAGTTTAATGAGATACTCGTTTGCAATAAGTGTTGAAATTGGAAAAATTCTAAGTGGTGCTTTATCAATATTTGTAATTAAATTCTGAAAGATTGCAGTGAAGGAGAAATTGTGGTTTTGTGCTACGATATTCTGTTACTTTGATGTGATTATTTTAGATAGTATATTGAAATTTTCTATTTCCAACGAGATATGGGACACAGGCTTTACCATGGTCGTCGTGGCGTCATCGGCGATTACTGTAATTGAGGACTTTTCAAAGGACACGTTAGGAAGGTACGATTTATGTGCTTTCTTTGAAAGCTCTCTCGACTACCATACAATCGATATCGCACGAGGTACACGAAACATAACGGACACTCTTGTCAAACTGAAAATACGACGAGCTACATTTTGGCGCCGTTATACAAGTTCCGCAACGTGGTTGCAGTAAACGTAGATTACACGAGATGACATTGTTTCACGGCGTATTTGCTGTATCGTGCAATTTCACCGTAATAGCTTCAAGTTCGTAATCTTCCCCTTCGAGCAGTCTTACGAAAGACGAAGTTGATAACGTTTTAGGATCTTGTCTGGCACTTTCTTCATGAGTTTTTCTTTGTTAATACTTTGTCTGCCTCGAGAACCGCCGATGGGTTAGAAGTTTTCGTCACCATTAAATCAGGGGTAGTCAACCCGGTCCCTATTACCCAGTAGGGGATGATTCAAGCTTTTATGGTGGACCGTAGGGATTTTATCTGATGCCGAAGCTATTTTTTAACCAGCGGCCATTACTAGAGTTGAATTTATTTCTCGTTTAACACTAGAACTATCGGCCTCAAATCTATCATATTTTAATAAATTAAATAAGTACTTCGAAAAAGGGGGAATCAGGCGGTGGAAAATTTGATCGATTGGGTGATTTATGTTTATTGATATTGAGGTAGAATATTTATTCTATGACTCTTATGTAAACTTGGAGAATTTTTTGAAAAAATTGTGTACCGGTCATTATTTGACCGGTTTGGTAGTTCTAGTGTTAAATAAAAAGATAAAATTCAACCTGAAATTACAAATACTTTGCAATTACGGTAAATGAGTTAGGGTAATGTGGTGAGTGACAAGAAAATGTTACTGCCAATTGAAGTACAAAAATGGACCTTAAGTATAAAAAGGTTGACTACCCTTGTACCCTTGTACATATTGGCTATGAAATCATAGCTGGTGAAAAATGGCAATATTTATGTGATATTTATTGGAGTTGGATATAATGAGGTTACTTTACTAGCTTGGATGAGGCTTGCATTATCAGTGCATATTTTAATGTATTACTTTTGAATCTTTGAACATGTACAATGCTTTGCAATCTTTGATGATCGGCTTTTTTAAATTCAACGAAATTTTTTGTGACCTTTAAGCGGTAATATTCGCAGCTGGTCTAAGATATTCAGTATCATAATCTTAGCATAAAATAAGTGGAGTATTACTAAATATGTAATTATTTTTATCTTCAACGTTTCTGCTCTATAAAAATGTGCTTTTAACAAAAGAGGCTTCACTGCAATACAGATGGCGAGACAGGTGAAATGCAACTGCATTTAACATTATATATAACTACTTTTGGTCTCCTTAGATCTTTTTATATTGCGCTCATTTCAATTCTGTTTTTCAATATAAAAAATCCTACTATTGAGCATTAACTGTACTGATACATTATCAATACTTATTTGCACAATTGCAGATTCCGTGATCGGTTCTGAAAAGACTTTTCTGAAAGAAATGCAAGATACTCGTTACTTTAATGTATGAAGCAATATACAGAACACTCTTTACTTAATAGTACAAAAATTATATATTTAAATTTCATTAGCCATTTGACCATCTATGATACGATTAGAGTTATAAAATTGCATAAATTCAGAGCGTACCCAGATAGGTAAAAGCTAATATTTATCTTTTCAAGTATTTTTTCCTACGCTAATAAAAATTCACAAACAACAAAAAAGAAGCGAGCAGCTGTTTTTTAGGTCGGTGAAATCCTCTTGATCGTTTCTCCGCGGTGGATAAGTCACTGCTCGGTGTGTCGTGGCTCTTACAACGTCAGTCGATCGAAAGTACATTTGATCCCACTTTTAGTCACGATCTCACCTAGAATCGCTTAGACGAAGGTCAGCCACGAACTTGGCCTCGTTTGGCCACGAAATGTTTCACCATCTTTATTGTGTCCATTACCTTTTGAACCTAAACGTTTTAGCTTTGAGTTACACTAAATTATTATAACTATTCATGTTTTTCATTATTTTTTAATAATTTTTATAAATGTATTACAAAATTCTGATTATGAGGCAACGGAAATCTAGGCATTTTGAGTATTTCAAATGTTGTAGATTTTCTTCAGGTCGTTGAATTTAGTTTTAAAATAGAGGCAGGATAATTTTAAATGAAATTCTCTTTTTGTCCGCAATGTAACGTGAAGCTGCTAATTTAGCGGATTATTGCTAAATCTGCAGAGAATAAATACCCCGTTAGTCCTGTCGCGGTGGATCTATTTAGCGATTTATTATTATGGCAGTTTCCTCGATTTACCAGTCGAGCTGATAAAAGAGAAGGAAAGTACGATCGATTACTCATTCAAATGAAATTGCTTCAGCACGAGTCTTATGCGAAATCTATCATGATACTCCTCCATGATGAATTATTGATAACCTCCATTGTCGACCTATTTGACTACGCTTGGCATTATTTCATTGTGGCATTATTGTTACTATTTATAATCCTTACTTTCTTTTGAATTAAGACTTGACATTGCTTTCAACCAGTACCTAAAAAATTACTCGAACTTGTAAATTTTCGAATTAAAAGAATTACTTTAATTTCTCGACTGTTATTAAGAAATTATTAAAATACCGATATACTCGAAAAAGAAAGTTAACATTAGATGTATCAAGGTGGTCAAAATAACTTGCTTTGTTTAAAAATTTTCCTGAAATTTCTAACATTGTTTTTTTTCAACCTTCAACGTCTATTTTAACCAGTTAGCTGTGATTGACGAATATACTCGTCATGGAGGAGCGGCAGAATTTTGTGTATTGACGAGTATGCTCGTCATATGTAAAAGTTAGAGACCACTGGTTATTGAAATTGTAATTTTGACAAACACTAAAATATTAGGGGGACCGAAAAGTAATGTCGTTTTTTTACATTAGATTCAAGCAACTAAAGTTGCAACAAGTTTTTATTTCTTCATAAATTATGTATCCACCATCGTTATCAATTATCCTGTTCCTTCTAGCTTGCAAATTTTCAATGTCAAATCGAGAAAAATCAATTGGTTTTTTAATAAAGTATCTGGGGAAACGGTATTACTTTCCGGCCCCCCCTAATATATTTGTAAATTTCAAAATGAGATAGTAATCACAATTATCTATGTCACAAATTTGAGATAGATTTATGCTCATCTCTCGAGTTTCGTAATCCACGTAGGTGCGCACTCTTAACCCTTTGCGCTCCAAATTATTTTATTAACTTTTTGTCAGATAAGCAAATATAATCTCGGAAAATTGTCTACTGTTGATTATTCGTTTTTATTTAATACTAGGAACAATTGTAGATACTGCGGTGTATTCCTGTTAAAATGCAAAATTATTGTTGATTTCGAAAAGTCGATAATTAGTATATGAAACATTAAGTGTCACAGAAAGCTGTGTCGAGTATAGCTCTACATAGGAGTGCAAAGGGTTAAAAGAAGTCGTCACAGTTAATTGGTTAAACATTATAAGTGATTGAAACAATTAAGTTTTTTATTTCCTTCATTTATTTCATTGAGACATATTTATGTGATAATTTTAAATATATTGAATGAATCGTGAATAGATCTAGCGTTAATCAGATAGAGTTTTGGTTTCATGATTTGTCTATCGAATGATCTGTGAGCTGTTGTAACACTGAACATCATTTAAAGTTTAACGTTAAATTAAGGAAATAGCGGGTATAGGAAAAGAATCGGCGTAGAAAGAGGGTAAAAGCGCACGGTCAATTAAAGGGAGTACACAGTCCGGAACGGACGTTGCACCAAAGAACGTCGTAGCGAGGTGCATCCGCGAAGGCTGCACATGCACGGCCTTCTTTCGATTTGTTCTTCGTCTGTAGAGCTTCAAAACCTTTTCAGCAGGATACGAGATATGTAAGCCCCCTCTTCAACTCAAATAGCTTTCATAATCTCGTTTGTGAAATAATCTTATTTGTCACGGCGAGGTAAGACTTCCAAAACTCTCTTATCTTTTTTTATTCGCACGCTATATCGCACAGATTTAAATGTGTAGATTGATAAATTTTATATCATAAATTATTGGTTTTAATCGAGAACCGAAAGTTTTACTACGGTATATCCAGACGAGACTGCATCTCCTTTTTTTTCTCGTTTGTTGATTCTTCCTCGTCCAATCGGTAGAGTATATATTGCGAAAGATAAACTCCGAGTTTTTATTATGTGCCCTTTTTCCTCCCGTTAATTACGGTTTTCACTTGCGCTTCAATGGCTCATATGGAAATTCGCGGCTGCACGAAAGTCCTTCAAAAGCGCTCTCCGAATCTCTTTCGAGGTCATTCACCCGATCGTGTACGATCGTGCGCACGAAAATCTTCGGGAAACTTTTTGCACGTTTGTCCCTGAGTAATAAATATCGATGGAAACATATCTTCTATCTACATATGTTCATTCAATTTAACCCTTAAATTCGCGGAGTTGCATTTCTGCAACATACTAATTCTATGAGAATAAAAATAAAAATCTGAACGGATTACGGTTTCTGAACGAACTTTGTCATAGACTATAGTGTACTTTGTAAATTTTTGACAGGTGCAGTGGCACCAACTTTCAAATGTTTTAATTATTTCTCAGTTTTAGCGGGTTTTCATCGCCGCGGAAAAAAGTGATATTGGAATAACTTTCCTCGGTCTTTGTTATAATAGAGAAAATAACTGCTTTTATAACTATCATAATAAATAGAACTATAATTAAGTACTAAAATATTTTTTTATGCTATTTGCATGAGTCAATAATTCCCCATACATCTGCTTACCTAGGAACGCGCAGTGTTGCATAAATGCGACAAAGGATTTTCAGGTAATTTAGAAGCTGAATTCTTTCAAAAGAATTTTTTAAATATTTTTCCTATAATCTAAACTATATATGGATATTAAAAACATTTTTTCTGATTAAAGAAATAAAATCGCGCATGTAAGGGTTAATATTACCGCTAGAACTACCAAGCAAGTTCAAATGATTGGTTTCTAATTTTTTTTTTAAATTCTCCAAGTTTATAGAAAAACTCCAAAACATAAATCCTACGTTGATCTTATAAAATCCAGATTACACAATCAATGACCCTTTCTATCTCTTGATTCGTCTTTTTCCAAATTACTTATTTAGTATAATAAAATATAATAGATTTAACCCGGTGATTCTGGTGTTAATGCATTCATAATTTCATTCGTACAGTTAAACCTAATTCAACATTTTTGCGAATGTTTATTGTTTTTTTTTTAAATAATCTGTTACAATATAAAGTTGAACCTTTTGTGCAAAAAATTTAGGGCTTTAAGGTCTTTTTTTTCCAGAAACAATGGTCATTTGACATGAAGTAAAGTATTTAGGAGTTCAGGATTTATCGTCGCAGTCATTATAATTTCCAAATGAGGCTTCCAATAATTAAAGTAATTTGCAAAAATTAACATGAACTTATCTCTTATATTGCATTGTGTTCAGTGAAGTTGTAGATGTTTCATTAAGTAAAATTCAAAGTGTATCCCAAAACAGAAGTTTAAGTACCTCCAATTGAAGAGTAATTGAATTACACCAGTGTTATAACTATCGTCAAATTTATTTACGTAGGTGTACTATCTCTTATCGATATTAGGACAGTTTGTTCGTATTTACTCCTGAAACTGTTAATTTCACACCGTGGTCGATTCTCCAATCGAGATTCCACGAAAGCCAGTTTGGAGTGGATTCTCGAATGGAAGAGAGGATTCTCGAGGTGAAGGTAGATGTGTCGATATGTTTCCTACGCGGAAGTTCACCTTGCTTGGAGGTATTGAGAAAGGTAATCGCGTAGGTGAAGGTCAAGGAGAGGTTACGATTGAAGGATCGACAAGTACGTGAGAAATGCAGCGATAGATTTACATCTATGCATGCAATTTTGGAGAGGTAACATAGAATTTTTCTTACAAATAGTGCACAGATTGTAAACTATAATTTCCAAATTTTCATCTTTTTGCAATATTTATTTATTCTCCTATTTGATTGGCTGTATTACCGCCCATTTTACTTTCATTATCCAGACATTTTTAATTATTTTTTTTTTACATAAATGCAATATTTGTATTTACATTTTTTAACTTATTTCGTGGATATAAATTTAATTTCTGTAATTCAGATGTTTTTCATTTTCTTAATGCAAAATCTATTTCCGTAATACATATATCTTAAATTCTTTTCGAAAAATTGAAATATTAATATTAATGTTAATATGAAAATCATAGAAGTAGCAATCGTTGTTGCTCTTTAACGCCACACATCGACGATAACTCTTTGGACCGCTGTGTGAACTTCAATCTCATATGCATTCATTTTCAATTTATCCTTCCACGACGTCTTGAACTTTTCATCGATTGGCACCTTTCAATACAACCTTTTAACCCGAATGACACGTAAAATCAAAATCTTCGACAAGACGTAAGTCAACCGGTAATAAATCCTTCGACATTCTGTTACCATGAATGGTAGGCATGAATAAAACATGTTTGTCACTGGGAAACAAAGAAGCTGGTGAAGGGAAATGGCTTGAGAGGAAGTCGATAAGTTTTCCAAGCACGTACCTTATACTCCGGTAATCTGGTTTTCTCTCAGCCGTGGAACATCTTGCTATACATCGTGAGCGCACTCTTCGTCGTCATAGCGTAACCATATTTATCTTATATCTTTCATACATTTTTCATTTTATCCTTACATTATCGAGTCAGAGTTAAATGAACTTAATGAAATTCATTATTGCATAATTTCTCGTATAATTACTTTTCTGTTGTATGACATTTCTGGTTCTTCTGATTTTCAATTTCAGCCATTGCGGTAGCCATCTCACCAGGAATTTATACCTTTAGATGCACTTCAAGATAATGCAGGCGACCCTCGACTTTCGCACAATTCGCTATTTCGCACATTTTTAAAAATTCAATTTTTCAAAGAGTTTTGTCGCTATTTCAAAAATTGCTTCTATGCAGTCAGTCCCTCGGAGTGAGGTCCCCAAACACAATAGTAGAGGACCCTGAGGTTCTATTTGTCTCTAGTATATTCTATTGTCTCTAGTATTACCTACTAGATGTTGAAAAATCTCAAGATTACAAAGAAACCATATTAATATGTAACTTTTAGTATTTGTCGTATATCCCTCTACTTTCGAACATTCAACATTCGCACATATTTTCAGGAACCAATTATGTGCGAAAGTCGAGTGCCGCCTGTATATGATAATATTGGAAAAATCTCTGAGAGTTAAAAGGCATCTTTTGACCCTTTTAGTGCCGATAGAAAAATTTGATTGAATTAACCCCTTCCCGTGCTATTTACTTTGTGACTGCCTCCACAATAATTCAGAATTAAATTAGTAAAATAAACATTGATCAGTGATTCTTGACATATCGTATAATTTAACGTAATATTAATATTATAGAAATAATTTTATCTTGTCGCATCTCACTGATATTTTCAATTTAATAGGTTTTTTAACACTTGAAAATTTCCTTTCCAATTTATCGCATGACGAGTATCACTCGTTATAGTACACTAAGAGGTTAATAACAAATGTAGTTGCGAAAAAAGTAATCGTCATTTGGTCACAGTTTCACATAGAAACCGAAATATATAGCATTAATTGTATATTTTCATTTATCTATCATAAAATTCCTGATATCGTATGAGAAAACTAAATAATAATCGCACGACACCCTGCGTCAGGACTATAGCCAACGACGATATATCATCGTCCGGCACTAAAAGGGTTAATCGAATTGGACATTTTAACTTGGACCCTCTAATTAGAAATACAATCATACAACTCTATGTCTTCAATAGTTATAGAAAAATGAAAACTCGTTAGTTGATTTCCGCTATAACATGTACTTAAAAAAAGATATTTTATGCACCATAGTGTGAGAAGGTATCGTATGAAAACAAAGAAACAATAAAAGAGATATTCCCTGTTACTTCGAAACATGCACAGTGTCATTTTTGTTAAAAACTCGTCGAGAACTTCATTCGACCAGTCTGTCATTTCTCACGCGAGTCGACATTCTCAGTTCTTAATAATTAATTTTCATCAGTCATGTATCCTTGATACTCTTCCCCCTCCTCTCACGGCAGGCTTCAAGCACGTTTCTGTCAGTGGTATAATAAGATTAATATCCTCTCTCCTCGGTAATACGTATGTTTATATAGTGTTCTTCAAAAAAATAAAATACATGTAACAGGACTTGACAATTTTTGTAGACATTTGTACATTTGAACATGTTTGTTTCTTTCCACCATCATCTGCAGCATAAGTAGCATTATATGAAATGAAAAATTGTTGTAGATCTTTCATTTATCCTATACTTATAATTTTATACCTTGTATTATAAGGGTAATTAGTAATATTATAAAATACAGAAAGGTCTATTGTTGATTAGGAGGTAAAGGTTCTGGACTGTAATCATTGGACTCAAGTTCAAGTCATCTTCTGTGATCACTAGACTGCGGATGTTTATACAAATTTCGAGTTTCACAAATGCAGGTGAGACAGGAAAACCTATCTAGGGATTTATTGCACTTAATAAATATTACAACAAATACCATACTTTGGATATTTTAGATATATTTTCATATTATGTTCTTTCTGTATATTTTAGTCGTATGTAATTTGTCATAAATGCATAAAAATCCCCAGTCTAGTGATCACTGGTAAATTATTCTTAACCGTTTGCGGACGGAGACATTTTTGAATATTGAGAGATGATTAATTCTTTGGCGATCCGAAACCACGTTCCTATCAGAAAGTTAAATGGTTAATGTACGTAAATTATTAATTACTAATTGTGTAATTATATTTCAGCGGTTATATTTCGCTTTTTCAATTCTAACTCTGTAGACATGCGACGATAAGCTTTAAGTAAATTTTTTCTCAGAATATACGCGTCGTTAGTCCACAAAGGGTTAATTGAATATTTAATATATCATAACCTAGGTAGTTTGGGATCCTCCTGAACGAGTAGGCCCTAGGCGAATATGTCATAGCAGTTGAAACCGATAAATGCAAATGAAAAAAGTTATCAAACCTACACACTCTGACAGACACCCTTTGACCCTTACATTCGCAAATGAAAAACCATATCTAGCTACGATGGGTATGAAGATAAATATGCGATCTCATAGTTACTGAATTCAAGTTCGAATCATCCTCCGTGACCTGTAGGAAATGTTTTCTAATTTAAAATTAAATATATCATAGCCTTGATGATTGAAAAGCCACCTAAACTATTAGATTCTATGTGATAAAACCATAGTAATTAACCCTTTTAGTGCCGACCGGAAAAATTGTATGAATTAATGACAAATGTAGTTGCAAATAGAAAGAACTGACATTTGGCAATAGTTTCATATAGATAATATAGATCAGGGGTGGCCAACCCAAATCATCTTGCGGGCCACTTTGGAAATGCATCATAACTCCGCGGGCCGCATATAAACTTATATATCCCTATAAATATATTCAGACTCACTATAGGCACTTTATCAGAGTGAAAAATTGAAATATAATGAGTAAACTCCGGATGTTTATGCATTTATGACAAAATGAATACGGCTAAAATACACAAAACGAACATAATATAAAAATATATCCGAAATATCCAAAGTATGGTATTCGTTGTAACATTTATCGAGTGCAACAAGTCCCTAAATAGGTTCTCTTGTCTTAACTGCATTTGTTGAATTTGAAATTTGCATAAACATCCGGAGTCTAATAATGAGTTATTATTATTGTGTTTACTATTACTCTTACATGTAAATATAAATAATATAATAATAATGATACTAATGATAATCTCGTGGTACGGAAAAATGTTGAAGGCGGGCCGCGGGTTGGCCACCCCTGATATAGATAATACAGAGGATATATTTCATATAGATATATAGCAATATAGAGCATAAACTGTGTATTTACAATTACTTGTCATAAAATTACTGATATCGTATTGGAAACTGAATATTAACCCTTGGATGGCCAGTGTCAGCATTATTGCTAACAACGATATATCGTCATACGGCACTAAAAGGGTTAAAACTGGAAAAAGTGCTAAGAAATACTGAGAAAAGCAGTGCAACACTCATTTATCCACCGTCATTTGTCCCTTGTTTGTTTCAAGATTATGTCCTTGCTTCAGTGTCATTCTACTTAAGTGAAATTTCGTGGGTTTTCTCCCACAATGGTATTTCTATCGTATGACACTGCACTTCCTCACAGGAAGTGACCTCCGAATGCCGCAGGTATGTAAGGTCACACGCGACTCGAAATAGTAGCTATTACGGGCTTAATTCTTCGCTCAAAAGATGCCTGACGTACTGCTATGGGACTTGCAATTACGATGCATAAAGTAGCCGTCATTTCTATATGAACTCTGTAATTCCATCATTCTAAGTTACAACTTGCTATTTCGTCTAGACGTTGGCGATTTTTCGCGAAATCCTGCAAGTTGCAAAAGATATATCGATTTCTAAGTAATTGCAGTGATAATGCTTACCTCGCTTATATGATAATCAGAAGTGTTAACGATCAGTGCGTGTCGAGCACTTCCGGGAAATATGTAAGAAGGTAGCGTGCTTGACTAGTCGCCGCATCGAACGAGGGTAGACATTTGATCGAAATTTGATTCTTTGAAGATTTGTTAAATTGCAAAATTTAACGGAGATTAACCTTCACATTGTATGTTGCCATCTTATGATGTTAATTGTTAAGTTATCGTTTTAGTGTCTTTGTAGGATTAATGTCATTATTGTATATGAACGAAAATTTTTCATTATGTCGGGAAACAGAAAATAAGAAAACATTTCCCACATCTTTCACGATGTAATGGGAGGGGACAGAGGAAGAAGATGCGCGGATCGCGTGTGCGAAACTAATCGTTATTACATGGTATGCGTCGTTAAGTGCAAATATCATACGTTATACCTATTGAAAAATTTGTATCAAAAAGCTATGAGCTTCATGTGGTTTTTGCAAATTTGAGATTTTTGCTTCTACATATCTTTATTTCTACTTTGCCTTAATTTATACGAATGACGGAAAATATTTGGGAAAAGTATCATAGCCTACAATTCAATTTCTACTATTTCAATCAATAGCCTACAATTAACGGAATGCAGTACAATTGTCAATAAATTTTAACTCTACTGTTATGCTCGGGTCTGTATGACTCGAAATGGCGATTTTATTTTAACAGATACTATATGTTTCAAAGTATTAGTTTTTGATACTCAATGTATGTCACATTTACGTCTACCTGTTTATATATTTTATATTAGTTAAAATGTGAACCTTTGTTCGTCGTGTCACTATACTGGAAGGAATACAAATATAAAATACTAGCCGAAAGTTCCCGTGCTTCGCTACGGTTTAATCGAAACTAAAAAAAATAAAACTTAAAATTTCGAATTTTTCAAAACCCTTTCTTAGTAAGCACCTAAGACCCAAGGGGAAGGTATGTTCCAAATTTCATTGCAATCCGTTCTGTGGTTTTTGAGCTTTCGTGATGAGTGTGTGAGTCAATCAAGTCAATGGTATTTGAGATTTATATATATAGATAAATGAACAGAACAACAGAGTTAATGAAATATTTAATTAAAAACGTCACGCTTGAATTGAATTTCATGAAAAACTTGTTTAATTTAATTCAATATTCTGCACAAGCTTATCACTTGGTTAATACATTTTTTCGTATCCATTAATCGCACGAATAAAATATAAATCAAATTACCAAGAACCATTTTTCACGGATACAACCCCAATCAGTTGGAGTACGATAAATTATTAAATTCTAATATCAAATACCTTACGCCACTCGGAGAATTTTCTACTGACGTCACGTAGGTTTTTTACCCCAATCCATCCTGAACTAAAGTTACCCTCGGTCCGACCCTCCCGAGATCGATTCCCCCTTGCACTGTCTTTCGCACGTATTCGCGCAGACACCGCACACATTGCGTGTCTCATTCTGCACGTATAAAACTTCGTCGTCGCGTTTCACGACAGAAAATCCTCAACAACATTGCATCGGTGTACTACGAACTCTCAAACTAATAATAAAGCAAGCAAAACAAATTTGAAGCAAATTTTTCAATATAACCGTCCGTATTTCCCGCTTATGAAAATATAGTACAGTCGGACCTCGACTTTCGCACATAATTGGTTCCTGAAAATGTGTGCGAATGCTGAATGTTCGATAGTAGAGGGATATAGGAAAAATATGGAAAATTTTATGTTTATGTGGTTTCTTTGTAATCTTGAGATTCTCTAACATCTAATAGGTGATATTAGAAACGATATTACAATGTTAGAAAAACTCTAATAGGCAATGGGTGAACGCGAGCTACTAACACTCATTGGCAGTGACTGTATGGAAGCAAATATTTTTTGAAATAGCAAGGATTGCATGGAAGCACCATTTTTTTTAATTTTTAAAAACGTGCGAAATAGCGAATAGTATGAAAGTAGAATGTGCGAAAGTCGAGGGCTACCTGTAATGAGGCTGTGGCAGGAATGGAATTAAACCCTTAATATTATGAGTATGGAGCTAACTCTTTGAGTGTCATGTAAAAATTATGAGGATGAACTTTGGATGCATTTATTTCATCTCACACGTGTGCAATCAGAATTAAAGTGCATTGAAGACAGTGTGATAAATATGTGCACCTTTGTTGCAATAATAGAAGTCAGCCCACAATAAGCAATGTATAATTTCGTCTTCAGTAATCGCACCTTTGAACAGTCTACATTGTTGTTTTGGCCTAGAGGCATTCGGATCTCAAAGGGTTAGATGCTCGTACGTGCAACTAAATAGTAAGCTCTTAGTTCAAATACCCGTCACATTTAGAAGAGAGGCTCTTAGAAGTCTTTTTTAATACTCCATAGTCTCGATGGTTTCGGCACTTCTCTAAAAATATAGACCCTAAGGAAAATGACTGCATCAGCTAAAATCGAAAATTGTAAAAGGAAAAATCTCGAAGCCATGGTGGATACGTAGACAATAACTCGAACTTCCAATTACTAGACCTATCTTCAATTCTTTGTTTTCTCTGATAGATTTGTTTCTGTATTATCATTTATTATATCTTAACCTCATTGGTTTCGGTGCTCTTATAAAAATATAAGCCATAAGAAAAATGGCTGTATCAATAAATGCCGAAAAATGTGAAAATAAATTTCAAAGCGATGGTGGATATCTAGACACTAACTCGAACTCAAGTTCAACTTCAACTCTTTGTTTCTTCTGACAGATTTTTTCTAAATTGTTATTTAATATATCTTAGTTTCGATGATTTCGGTACTTCTATAAGAATATAGATCCCAAGCAAAATAACTGCATCAGCTAAGGCCGAAAAATGAAAAAAGAAAAATCTCAAAGCCATGGACTCTCAATTACAATATCATCTTCAATTCTTTGTTTCTACTGACAGATTTTTTCTAAATTATTACTTAATATATTTTAGCCTCGGTGGTTTCGGTATTCTCCTAAAAGTATAGGTTTTAAGCGAAATGACTGCTGAAGCTACTGTCGAAAAATACTGAAAGGAAAAGAGTAGAGAATTTCATTCTCTCCTAAGAACAATTTCGAGTTAGCAATTTGCAGTTTCCGCGTAGGGATTCACGCTCCATATGAGACAACGAGTAAAAATGAGATTTTTCGGCATGTCTGTCTCTATGTGCAAGCACACGCGTATTTCGTTAGTTTGGCGCCGTCGCAGAGACGTCGCCGCGACGGCAGACGTCGAGTCAGTATGTCGTGCGACGTCGTTCGTACGGTTGGACCACGTGCTTCCGGTTTTGAGTTCGGTGATACGTGTGATGCGTCTTCAAAGTGCATTGTTCTCCAGGTTTTTCCGCCTCAAGTGAATGTTGACGACGTGCAAACGGACTACCAGAAGAAAGTAAATATATTTTTTACCTTTAGCACTAAAATTACGCAGCCTCTCAAACTGGCAGGTTCCGAATCATTTTTGCAATTTCCCCCGGGTGATAGAGAAATCATAAAGTAATTATCCTCCTTGTATTTTATAACATTTCAACTATTTAATTGGTCGTCTATTTCAACTCTGGATTTTACTTTTTTCAAGGTATTTATTCAGAATATTTAACACTTTTTCTACCTCGGTACGTGTATGCCTATTTCAACCAAAAGGTGTCTTCTAACACCTGTGTGTTAAATGCAAGTTTATTGAGAATAATTATTAACAGCCAATTTCTCTCGAATATTTTTTATCAGAAAATTAATTCAACATAGTAACATAATTAATTAAAAAATAGCGCCATGAATAAATTTATATCAAGGTGTCTATCGACACTTTCGGTAGAAAGAGTGTTAAATGTAACATATATCACGCTAGTAGTTCCAGTGTTAAATCAATTAGGTATTTCATTTACAAAGCAGAATATTATTTTTTGTTTGTTTTTCTTTTTTATTAGCAACGTCAATTATAAGTATTGGTGATTTGTGGATTAAATTTCTATCATTTTAATAGTTATAAGTAGGAGTATGGTACCGATTTCAATTTCAGTATTTAACACTAAACCTACCAAGCCGGTCAAAATGACCGGTTTCCATTTTTTTCTTAAATTCCTTAAATTAATAGGGAGCCATGAAGCAAAAATTCACTTCTATCTTATAAAACGTAAATTAATTAATTAATCATCACTTTCGCCTCGTGATTCTTCTTTTCCCAAAGCACTTATTCGGTGTACCTAAATATGAGTAGATATAACGCCGGTAGTTTTAGTGTTAACTAATACCTACGAGTCACTGAAAACTGGAAACCCTGTAAAACGAGACGATAGGCAAGCATTACGGAGAAAATTGAAAATAAAGATATACGTAGATTATGCATTACTTGTAAATTCGTATAAGCTACGATAACACGGAGCTACCATTTCTAATCGTAACTATGAATCTTGCTAAGCCACCGTGCCTTATGCAAGTAGCTGCAGAAGTAACGCATAAGCACAGTTCGTAAATCTTTTCCATCGATTTTCACCACAATCCTCGAGCATCCTATCTTATCACTTACACGTTTTACATATCCCATGGAAATACATATTCATGCAAGATATGTAAAGGAAAATAGAGAACGTGAATGTCGAGATCTCTCTTGCAGTATACACTTCTTTTGTTGCAAGAAGAACACTCATTTTATATTTTTTTGTAATTAAAAGTAACCGCAGACACTTGTGATAATAATGAGGTATTCTTCGACGTGATGTTGAAGTTCCTTTGAAATTCCTGGTCTCATAATGCAACGATGCAAATTGTATTTAAGAAAGCGGAAAAAGTCGTGTATCTCGGGATCTTGTAATTTATTATGCAGGTAGCTCGAGTGCAACTACTCGTAGTGCGTGTGGAGTTTAGCATCGTGATTAGGTGTCGTTTTAGTCTACATAACAAGTGTTATGTTTATTTTACTACTGTTATACAGAATTTATGCCGTATTTGAAGATTTAAATATTGTTGTTTTAATAGTAATCTTGAAGCGACCCGGTTTCCTGTCGTTGGTAATTTAGATGAATTAATTTCGAGTTTAAAATTAACATATGGCTCTTTACACCTGATTGTTATATCTACATTGATGAAAGACTAACATATGACTCTTTATACGTGACTATTATTACTACTATTTACGTTTAAATAAATAAACAATTCTACCTTCCAGTTGAACTATTGCGACTATTAAATAAAATAAATGAATTTCAATAAGTTAATTAACCCTTTTCAGACTGAGACATTTTTGAATATTGAGAGATAATCATTTAGCAATCCAAAACCACCATATCATCAGAAAATGAGACTGTTATTGTATATAAATTATAAATTACCAATTGAGTAATCATATTTCAACGGTTGTATTTCAATTTTTCAACTCTACCCATGTATTCATGAGGTAATAAATTATAATTAGATTTTTGCTCAGACCACATATGCGTCGTTAGTTCTCAAAGGGTTAACAGAACGTTTTACAGCAGATTAGAGAAATAGGTATATCGGGAAGCAAAGAATTAGTATTAGATCTACGGTAACCGCCAAATTGACAGGTAGCTACTTTTTTAAGAAATTTTTCTCATATTGATAGAGAAGTAATACAGTAAATATTTCACGTGTATCTTATAATATACAAATTACTTAACTGACAATATTTTTTGTCACTTGATCCGTCTTTCTGAAAATTACTTATTTAATATACTTAAACCTACCAGATTTAGCGGTCGTAGATCTAGTGTTAAAATTGAGATATTGCTTTCACAAGATAGACTAAGTTTTGTTTGTAATTATTTCCCCGTTTAATTACGAAAAATACTATCCCGAAAAAAATCAGACAGCAAACGGTCAACGACCGTAGTAATTTCAAAATTCCCTCGTCGCCATTATTCATACAATTTGCACGGTCAACTGGAATATCTGCTTTCCTCTCTCCGATCCGATTGCATAATGCGTCATTACATCGAAAGCTTCGATCATTTTGATGCAACAACAAACCCTTTCCGGCGCGTATTATCGGCCATATTAGGGAACGATTCATCCGTGAAACAATGAAAAGATCGTCTGGGGATTCCAGTCGGCCGAGAGATTACGTGTGCGAATATTTCCAACGTTACACAGTGGTTCATTTGGCCGAAAACCTGGCCAAAACTCAAGGAGTTTTTCAATTTAGCTGAAAATTGGTGTATTAGTATTATTTGGGTCGCTGATTAAGAATCTGACCTCAAAATTTCCAAAAACAAAATGGCGGCTCTAATATGGCAAGTGCGAGTATCGAAAAATTGTCGGATCGGCACGAAAATCAGTAGTCTTATGTTTTTCCGGTCGCTGATTAAGAATCTGAACTCAGAATTTCCAAAAACAAAATGGCGGCTTCAATATGGCGGATGCGAGTATTGAAAAATTGTCGAATCGGCACGAAAATCAGTATTATTTTGATTTTTAACCTGAACGAAATAAATATAGCGTTTCGTTAATTACAAGGGTAACCTTAGTGAAGCATTAGCATTATTCGTTTGTCCAAGGCACGATAGCCTGGCCGTATGTCATAAACGTATTTCCCCGAGCATGGCGCGTGCGACAAACAAATAAGAATATCGCGTACAATTGCAAAAAGTCGCAAAATGTTACAACGCGGACTTCTTCGGGAAGCTTTAAAGTTTAATTTAAAAAAAAATATATTCTGATATTCCTTTTCCTTCAAAAGTTATAATGATATTTATTGCAACAGTCACGTTATCTTAATACCAGCATATCACAGCTATTCCATCTTCGAATTTTCCATTGTTTCATGAAAATCTCGACTGAAAGAGGTTGATAGAACATTGTGAGAAACAAATATAGCCCTCATACCTGCAACTAGCCAGATTTTCAGCCGAAACGTCAAACATCTTTCGGTTTATGACGGTAAGCGGTCGAGGTGATCGCGGCTATCTATTGTTGCTTTGGAACAAGAGGCCACCAGCTTGCTTAACATTATTTTGATTTTTAACCTGAACGAAATAAATATATCGTTTCGTTAATTACAAGGGTAACTTTAGTGAAGGATTAGCATTATTCGTTTGTCCAAGGCACGATAGCCTGGCCGTATGTCATAAACGTATTTCCCCGAGCATGGCGCGTGCGACAAACAAATAAGAATATCTCGTAGAATCGCAAAAAGTCGCAAAATTTTACAACGGGGACTTCTTCGGGAAGCTTCAAAGTTTAATTTAAAAAAAAATTCGCTTTGTACTTTTGCGTACTTCACAACTATTTCCTCTGCAAAAGGAAAAAAATGTATGGGTTTTGCAATCTGTGCCATCGCAGTTGTAAAATATTAAATAAAAAAATGAAACCAAGGTACTTATAATTTAAAAGTATGACGAATAGCAACAAATACTTGCAAAGTTGATTGTACCATTATTTCACATTGAAAACGTATTCTGAATTTCGACGTGAAAACGTTACATTATTCAAGTGCCAACTTTGACACTGCATATCTCTAAGAGTATTGTTCAATAAAAATTTTTATTAATGGAAAACGATGCTCTGATGTGTTACAAATCAAACGCAATTGCTAAATTTTGAAAATCGCGAAAAAAATTTTTGGCTTTTTGGCCAAGTTTTCGGCCAAATGAACCACTGTGCGTTACATAGCATCGCGATAATGCTCCCTTTCAATTGGAAAAGCCTTTAAAATTTCATACGTGAAATCGCTCGAAGTCTAACGTTCAATTTCCACTTTTCCTCTTCTAAAAGAAAAATTGGTCTGCGCTGAATCGACGTCGACTTCTATAAATAATAAAAGAGGAGATGAAAGTGCACGTTTCCGGTTAAAAGTCACTTATATACGAAATATCGACAAGTCTGCCGGTATCCTAAAAGATCAATCTTACCGGAAAGATGAATATAAATGGTTCGTCGATGAAGAAAAAAAAATTATTAAAATAAAATTACATTTATCCGTCTGCAAATGTACAAACGATGTATCCTGTTTGCGGTACTTTTCCGTATTTGGATCGACTTATAGCGGAATACAGAGGATTTCGATGGTTTCGGGGCTACAATTAATCTGTTCAATTTACGCTGTAGAGTTTATAAGAAAGAACAGTTATGATAATTTTTATAAGATAATTTTGTGTTTTGTCGGATAAAATTCATTTCTTCTGGGAGGTAATATTTGAAAGTAGGAAAATGTTACGTGTAAGGGTGTATATTAATGTATTTGAGGAGCGTATCCTATTTGCGGTAATTCTCTGCATTTTGATTAACTCATTGTGGTGACGGTGGTCGAGGATTGCCGGCGGTGTCTTCGTCATTGGATTATATTAGCTGAAAATAACGAATCCTGCTTGGCTAGTGGTTTATATTGTCTTTGATCAAGAAGACTGACGATCTCTACACTTTTTAAATTAACTTTTTGTTTCAAATTACAATTGGTAGTATTACGTAGGCATTGTAATATTTTTATTATTCGAATTGATTGGACTTAACTCTCTATGGGCCACAAGTTAAATTTTTAACTTTGCCAAATGTTATAATTTATCTCGTGAATGTTATGAATTTCTTTACAATTCAATGTTTAAAAATCAGATTTAATCTATTATTTAAAGTAGTATTTTTATTATTTCGTAATTATGCTATTGTGAAGCTTATCTTCGGATACCATGAAAAATTCGGACTATAGAGGGTAAATGATCAGGAAAATAAAAAATCTCATAGCTTTGGAAAATTGTGCAAAATTTTTTTATTAACGAACAAAATTCCTATCGCTAAAATTTCGTACGAATAATTTCTCAACTCCTAGTAAAATTAAGAAATCAATCACAATGAGAATGAACTCCCGTCACAATTCAATAACTTCAAAGACTTCTTTGCGAAAGTTCAACTCCGATCAATTCCACAAATCCTTAAAAAAGAAAGACCAGCAGCGACAAAAGTTTCAGCGAGCTAATTTCGTGCTTCATCGATCGTCGGGAATTTCTCTTTGAAACAATAGAAGAGGGTAGGAAAGAGTCATTGCAACAGGAAGGGTGCATAAGAATGCATTTGAGTAGCCTTCAACCTACCCCACGACTGAGTACGGAAAAGAAATCCACGACTCGTGTGCCCCTAGAATGGAAGGGTCTCGATGGACAAAAGGGTAACAACGATTGCACAGGATGAGCGGGACGTCAGAATCTCGTGATATGTCGGCAAATTACACTGTCATTCTTCTTTTTACTCATGCAGACGAACTATGGCTAATCTCGATGCAGATTGGCGAGTCGTCGTTCTCTCGGATTACCCAGGTGCACGAACGCATGTCAACGTTCATCCGTCGTTCCAACATACAGTGTAAAAGTACATCTTGTTATTTAAAAATATTTTACCAGAAATCATATTCTAAGCGTGTTGTGAAAAAGTAGTAAGTGGGTACAGTAAGGCTGATATATTCAATTTTTACAATTCTCAGGGTTTTCATTACGTCTGATAAATTAGGGAGGCTGGAAAGTAATGTCGCTTTATTATATTAAGTTCAAACAAACAAATTTTCAACAAGTTTTTATTTTTAATGAATGATGTAATATTATTCTCGTCAACTTTTTTCATCTGGTAGCCAAATTTTCAATGTCGGATCGATAAAAATCAATTGGTTTTTGAGCAGGATATTTCGAGAAACGACGTTACTTTCTGGTTTCCCTAATAATATGTCTCCGGTTTTCTAAAATAACGACACATTTCGAAAGTGACAGTTTTACAGTAGGCCCTTTTTATTTTATTTTTTTTCATCCTTTGATATCTATAAATATATAAAATATGTAATATACTATGTATTGTATACTCATATTATAAGTTTTATTCACAATGGAATAAAGCTTACGTAAATTCAGTAATTAACTCGATAACGACACAAAACCAAATGTGTCGTTGTTCTTGAAAACCGGCGATATCAGGAGGTATCGTAATAAAGAGTGTAGGCAATGAATTTCAGTCGAATTTATAGAGTTTGAAGTAGCGAAATCTATAGTGCAATTGTCTATGTGCATATTTTTCAATTTATTTTATTTTATTATTTTTCATACAGTACAAGGGTGCATTGCATTTTAAGTAATAATACATTGTATAACGATAGAGTAAATAGCAAGTTGACGGTAAGATCTTTTAAATATTCTTTATTATTTCTCTTCTCCTATCTGCCAAATAGCTGATAAAATATGGATCACGATACACGTACATAGAGAAAAGTGTGTGTAGCCACTTTATGAAATTGCTCAAGAACTCGAGGAGTATTCTTACTTCGTTCTGGCAACGTTTCCCTTCCGCTTAATTTGTATTTCTTCGTCAAAACGATTACGAAACCGCTCGACAATGTACCAGCCGTTTTTCAACTTCCCACGATCTTAAACTACCCACGCGTTCGGTTATACTTTTGCAATTACTGCAACATTTCATCGTAGCTAACAGAGTTAGCACCGTTAGCAAACATATTGGCCTATTGATCATAAATCCGTATTTACCTTTTTCTGTAAAAACATATTTTGTTACGAAGGAAATCTAACAATAAGATAATAAAGTTAAGTGGTATATTTAGTATATAACAACTTCACTATTGTGCAGCAGGGACCCTGTTAAAACGGTAGTCGTATAATATAACAAAATTGCAGCTACGTCCCCATATACTATAAACGAATATCTCTCAGTCAATTGGAGAAGAAAATTGCAAAATTGTTGACTTTATTATTTTACGATCAACTCATTTGGTACCACAGGGATATATAGCCAGAGAAAGTTTAATAACAGTAACTACCATTGGAGCAAATGTACATATACAGTGTATTAGATATCCCAATTTCGATACTTTAACACTTTATTGACCGGTAGTCTATTAATAAGCTTTTCAGGCCCATCGATTTCGGAGTTTTAACTAATTAATCAGTTACCACAGCGATTCATAAATTATTGTTTATCATTGTGGTTAACTGTGCAAAAGACTCTGTGACGAGAATTTGTAATTTTCGAAGAGATATCGGTACCGCTCAGAAGTGAGTAGGATTTCAAAAAAATACCGGTCGATAAAGTGTTAACTACTTTATGTCTATTTACGAAAAATTTAGAACACCCCAAAAAATATATGTTGGCCTAATCGACTTTCCTAATAAGATCATATTACTAAAACCCATTTTGCGATTTCTTGTTAACCTCTTGCCATATCATTTCTTTTGTGACTGGATGTACAATAACTCTGAATCAATTGCAGAAATAATAATCCATCCCTGATTTCTGGAATGGCTTATGACTTAACACTAAACCTACTAAGCCGGTCAAAATGAGCCCCTTCACAATTATTTCGAAAAACTACCTAAATTGATAGGCGGGAATGGAGTAAAAATTCCACTTCTACCATTTAAAACCTAAATTAGTTAATCAATCATCCTTCTCACCTATAGATTTCTCTTCTTCTAAAGCACTCATTCAATACATTTAAATTTTAGTAAATATAACGTCGATAGTTAGAATTAGCGTAATATTAAATAATATAGAGTTACTTTTATTTCATCGTGAGCCCCCGATATTTTTAATTTCATAATTTTCAAAACACTGAAAAACTGACTATTCCATTTATCGTATCATCGAATGTCGCTCGTTGTAAGAAAATGGTTAATAAAAATTAGAAACACAACTATAAAAGTATAACATAACGCAGTTCCTATCTCCTACGTTATACTAGGTTCTACTATACGTATAAACCCACTCATTGTCGGAACAATAATTCTTCGTCTTATCAAAACCGGAAGCTTCGAAGTACAAACAAGCGAGAAACCACAATAGAGACAAGAGATTATCAATTCCCCATCTTGTTCACCCTGCCCAGAACAGTACCAACGAGACGTAATAAAGAAAGCATAATCGTTGCATTCAGTCGAACGTATAGAGTGCAATTCGTGGTCGTTTATTTGTGCAATAACAGTTACCGGAGCTCGTTCTCAGAGAAAGAGCGTACATTTCGCGAGACAAACGAGACTCTCGTGATTTCCCGGAGGCCAGACGCGCGTATCTATCGAGGAATTCGTGCCGAGGGAAAAAGAAGTAAAAAGTTGTCATTGGGCAGCTATCTTCTTGAGTAAACTAGCCGAGGTATACCGGTACTGAGCTCACGGGTCAAAGGTGAGCCAGATGAATACCTCCATTACTGGGTGGGTAATGGCTCCTTTACTTGAATCTCTCGCGAAGAAAGCCCGCAACGTTACCTGTCATTGAGCACAGAAAACCGGATACTCTTTCATAAATCAGTATCGCGATACTGGACGTCGTGTACGCAAATTTACTGAATCGGTACCAGACCCGGGAGCATTGACCTGGATCGTCATAAATATTCTTCGATTGCTAACTGATTGGAGTTACATATATGGACATTTTCCTTTTATTTAATTAAGGGTACTTGTACGTTAATTCGTAATTAATGTCAGGATATCTGATGTAATATTGGCGTTTTAATATTGAGATATTATGTTGATAAAATTTCAATTATCAGACTGGAATTGCATGTAACTTTATAATCTTATTTAAGAGCACATGAATATTTATTGGTAATTAGCACCAGGGTATTTGTATCGTTAGTGTCTGCATTTTGGAAAATTAAATGGTTTATATTTTGATCATCAGACTGGATTTGCATTTAATTATATGTTATTTTCATTTGTTTGGGGGTATTAGAAAGTTTATTGACAATTAACGTTAGGATATCTGATGTGACATTGCTATTTTAATTTTGGAAAATTGTGCTGATAAAAGAATGATTAATAGACTGAAATTGCAAATGACTATATGTTCTTTTCATCTGATTGAGGACATTTGCAAGTATATTGGGAAGGATATCTGACGTATAGTTCGTGATTTAATTTTAGACAATTATGGTGATAAATGTTAGATTAAATAATTGTTCAGGTTTAATATAACTATGTTTAACGAAGATTGTAGTGTCGACGATTTGTTTATTAATATGCTAGCACATGTTTTGACTGAACGTAGGAATTGTAGATCATAAGAATTTAACTCCATGAGATTCTTGTGCATATATAGCTATTTCTTCCTTT
Source organism: Cerceris rybyensis (assembly GCA_910591515.1). Taxonomy (NCBI): domain Eukaryota; kingdom Metazoa; phylum Arthropoda; class Insecta; order Hymenoptera; family Crabronidae; genus Cerceris; species Cerceris rybyensis. The sequence goes on from OU342790.1 coordinate 19,276,636, forward strand.
AAGTTTATGAGCTTACTGAGTCGTTATATATTCATTACGAGCTAAAATAATTTTATTCCTTTCACGAATCGAAGCGTCATTAAAAACATTGGCGCGTGGCACGGCTAATATAAGATCAAAATTGCATCTTCAACTTCACTATTATAAATTAATTTAACTCTATTATTACTTACGTCTCTTAACACATTGTATGCGGGTATTTTGTAACGCTTCATTAAGACTCAAGAGGAAAACTTGTTGAAAAATTTGTACGGATTTGATTTTTACAAAAAATTAATATGAGCTGGAAACTGCTTTCTCTCTAAATTCGAAAATGTACTTAACTTCTCAAGTCTAAGTAATTACTGCCACGGATCGTCTTTTTTAAACTGTCTATGCACAGTCCAAACAACGTATTTTTACATGACCCGCATAAAATGTGTTAACTACAAAAACTTACAAAGGGGAAACACTCTACCACGCTCCAGGACTTGAAAACGGCAAAAGCAACATGAGACAAATATTCTACAATAGCATATAAATGAAGTACTAAAGTTCTTTCATCACGTAATAATTGATTCACAATCGTTGTCTTATTTTTGAGAAAATAAACGGCCGTCGAAAGAGAGTAGGGGTTTTGATTGATCTTGTCGTCTGTTCATTTGCATGCCCGATTAATTCGTCCCTGCGAAAGAATACGTGATCATTGGCTCGTCGTAAAGGGTCACCGAATAAATTAACGGGGATTTTCACATACATAGTGTCACGATGCTCGTGATATGAACGTCTGAAAGCCGGTATATCGAATGCCACGAGAAACCGTGGAACGTTGAGAGCAAAGCGTCAGAGTTATGCGATGGTAAGAGTGTCGAAGTATCTCTGGCATTAAGCGCGAACATCGAAAAGATATTAATGGCCTCTTTGGATCCTATAGGAATTTTTTCACGTTATAAGGATTTATAACATTCGCAGAAAACGACTTTGCAGGACGTAGAGATACTTTTTTTTAACCCTCTGTAACCATACTTTGATGAGCACTGCCTCGGAGTTAATCCTTCGACTCGTCGGAATTAAAAAAGTAGATATTTTTGTATTTCCTGTATTTACTTCAATGGTCGAAAATATTCAGTAAGATTGAAAGGAAATATGTCAGTGATGTTTCTTGATTATCGTATAGCTGACAATTAACACTAAAACTACCGACGTTATATCTACGAAAATTTAAATTTATTGAACAAGTACTTTGGAAAAAGATAAATTAAGGAGCGAAAGGATCAGTTAATTAAATAATTTAGGCTTTATATGGTAGAAGTAGAATTTTTACTTCACGGCACTCCTATCAATTTAGGTAGTTTTTTGAAAAAATTCAGAACCGGTCATTATGACCGCCCTGGTAGGTTTAGTGTTAAATGTTTTTTTTATAAATTACTGATGAATTTTCTGTGAACAATTTATGGAAATCTTTGTGATACCTTTTTGTAATTAATAGTTAATTGTAAACTCTTAGAGATACTTGTTATGGGAATAACGGCAAGCTTTCAGCGCCGTTACATGGTGCTAAACGTGGCGGAACAATTTGCGGACGATTCGGAACTTCCGCTCGATAAACACATTTCCCCATTGATTTCGTATCAGCCGGCTTAAAATGGAGAATGCCGGAAGTTGGAGGAGCGTTAGTATGGAGGATGAGTTTGTCAGTTTTGGTAATGCCAGATTTTCTGGTCACTTACATTCCCCACGAAGAATCTTCGCATTTGTTTATATTTATGTTTCTTCATTATTGTAATTGAATTAATAAATTCTCTATGGATTGATGCTTTTGATAAAAATTGTTTTAATTGAACGAAATTAACACTCAATTTGCTTTAAAATAATGTTTGCTGTCTTACCATCAAGTGAAATATCTGCAAGAACGTAATCCATCTTTCCTCTAATTTGAATATCAAATAATCTTTGCGTTAAATTGACAGTCATTAATTCTTCAATGCTTAACGGTAATAAATACTCCGTCTTGCGAGTAACGTAATTCTATTAATCACTATCGATGCTAAAGCTGATAATTTTCATCATCGTGAACGAAACGAAGATATCCGTGAAACGGCGTAATTAAAGCAACAGTCAATTAATATGAATTGTTGGTGAAATAACTAAGACCAAAATCTGCATCGTATTCGAGCCTGGCGGAAGTGTTGAAATTCAATTTCAATTACGGTCCACGAGGCATTGATAATTGCACGTGCGATGTAAACGTACCGTGTGTCTCGTGGCTCTGGTTTGGCAACTTTCAGTGCACCTTAAACGTTGCACCGCCCCTTTACTACACGGTTATTATAGTCAAGGAATTTACGTTCCATTTGCGCATCCTGGTATCTACCTTTTAAATATTCATCGCTAGTATTCACTTGATCCTTTTATCGTTGAGCACTCGACGTAATCCTGTGCCATCCTTAATCCAAAGTGATTTGTTTTGTCTACAGGAGGATCTCTTGCTTCTTTAATCATTCCTGAGTACATTCTATATAGTCTTGAAATTTCATCTTTTTATACCATCTTCTTCGATTGATATTATTATCTTTGGAGAGGATTACAAATTTTTAGTTCTTTTCGGAAGTGTCAAGGTTGTGTTATCAGTTTTGCCGTGGAGAGAACGAATTATTTAAAAAGGATATCTTAACTCTTTGCACTCGAAGTTTTTTTTTTCATTCATATTATCTACCAGCAACTCTAAGCAGTTTCAGTCGAAAGATCATATTCACATAAAAGTAAATAATATGCGCATTAAAAGAAAAGTCATTGTTGTGTGTTAGTGATTTGTTAACCCCTTGCCGTGCCATTTACTTTGTGACTGCCTCCACAATAATTCAGAATTAAATTAGTAAAATAAACATTGATCAGTGATTCTTGACATATCGTATAATTTAACGTAATATTAATATTATAGAAATAATTTTATCGTGTCGCATCTCACTGATATTTTCAATTTAATAGGTTTTTTAAGACTTGAGAATTTCCTTTCCAATTTATCGCATGACGAGTATCACTCGTTATATTACACTAAGGGGTTAATTGATTATGGATACAAATGTTATAATGTATAAAAAAAACAAAAAATTATAAAATTACAATTTATAAAATATCTTATAAAATTATAAAATATGTTGTGAACTGAAAATGATTTGCATTGTCTCCATAGCGGAGCCCTCGAGTTTGAAGACAAAGGATATAGCAGGATAAGGTGGTCAAAAGTGCCCTTGAACCGATTTCAATGGGGGTGGTCTCATTCGATAGATAATGCTCGGCGATCATTGTCTACCAATTTTTAACCCTGTATCTTGACCGGAAGGGTAGTTATGGGGAAAATTCAAAAAACGGGTTTTTTCCCCATTTTGGCTATTTATTGAGGTGAAAAAAATTCGAAAAAATTCAGACATATTCTACACGGTACCATACATGTTTGAGATTTTTTTCGGAATTTTTCCATTGAAGAACCTAAGTGTAACAAATTAGCAAACGCAAAAAAAACGAATAAAAGTAGATTTCGTATCGAGATCTTCGAGGTACAACTTTTTGCATATTACAGTAACAATCCAACACTCATGATCGTTATCACCAATTTTTTGAGATTTTTAAACCGCCTGCGTCATTGTGAAAAAAATCGAAAACCGATTTGCGATAAATGGCTCCGCCCCGGAGCCTTCGAGTGCAAAGGGTTAAGAATACTTTTCCGATTTTTAGTCCGTACTTTTAAGTTATTTATTGCTCTGAAAGAATCGCTGAAGACATCTACTTTTCTTTTCAGAAATCCATGCATTTTATTTATACTCTACAAGTTGAAATCCTTTGAAATATATTGTAGGGGATGCCTTCTGGATTTAACGATGTAGTAAATTAATTAGCGACATGTCTTCGTAGAAATAATTAAAATACCAGGAATAGTTGGCTCTCACCAGCACGACCAATTGATTCCGCGAATATCGATTCGTTGGTTCTTGTTGGCCACAAAAGGCCATCGCCGTTGTTCTTCCCTCGGTACATCACCGAATCAATGGATAAAAACAGCTATTACGTTGCAGGAGAGCGCTTAGTAAATACCTCGCTTTTGTTGATTATCCCAGAAGAATTTCATTCGTCCCTTTCAATTAATTGCACGATCTTGTGCTCTCTCCGTTATTTCTTTTAATGAAAATCTATCAGTATGACTTTTGTTAACATTCAAATTTACTTACAAATATCAGCATCTCCAAGTGTATAGATGAATTAAGAAGTAAAACCAGTTTACAGCCTTTAACACTAGATTTACGGATGTTGATTATATACCTATTTTTACTGAAGTGAGCTAATTTGATTAAAAAAAAATTGAAGTTTTTTTGCCAAGAAAATAGATCCAAAACAATTTAAATGAAACATTTATTATTTAAAAATTCATTGAAATTTTTTCACGCAAAAACTCTATTTTTGATATACATTTTCACTAAAAATGCTCTGTCCACGTGCGATGTACTAATTGAAATAATGATAGGAGGGTAGGTAGGTAAAAAATATAATGTAGCGGAGTAGCGAAAACAAGAGGATAGCTCTCACGCAAACAAACATTGTATGCAAGGAGAGAAAAATTAGAGGAGAAACAGATCGCGTGCGGCTTGCAAGCCGCAAGATACCCAAGTCTGATGTAAGCTACAAATTTCATGTTTTATGTGATTAATTATTAAATCATTTTATGAGTTAAATTGGACCACAACCGTAAAAACAGGTATACCACATTCGATAATGCAGAATGAAGGGGTCTGCGGAGGAGAGGAATCAACATTTACATATTGTTATGAAGCACTCAGTAGATTCAATGTAATTGGGTAACGAGACTTGTCAATTGTTTGTAAAATAAAAAGAGTAGAGATTCTATGGTCGGTGGTCCTCGTAGACGGATGTGTTCTCTTAAAATAAACGTTATCGCTTCTTAATTGTGTTTTAATTAATTATGTCCGAAAGGACAAGGCGTGCGGGGTCGACTCGTAACAATATATTTCACTATGTAACTAAAAATTAACATATGTTTTTCAAAAATAATATTTAAGTTTTTTATATATATAGTAATCAAATTTTTAATAAGTCAAATTAGCTCAGTCCGCAAATCTAGTGTTAAAAATTATAATTTAGGACATAATTGAGTAATAGTTTAACTCAACAACTTAACTAAGTTGCAATAATTTGTTTTGCATATTTTTTAAATTGTATATTTAGTAAAACAAATACATAGCATAGAATTCATAATTTTTACGTCGAATCGATTCATTATTTAGAGTACATAACGTTTTTGATTATTCAAATGATTATCTGAAACGAAGAGGTTCTATCTCAATAGTATAAAAATTCTCAATTTACGTGTTTAAAAAAATTCGTCTAACACTATTTCCACCACTGTTTTGTGCATACCCATTTCTGTCAAAGTATCCTTTAATACCTTTCCTCTTGAATGCAAATATCTCAGGAATAATTATCAAGAACTAATTCTCCTTAACACTTTTTATTTCATCACAAAATTCATTCAACATTATGACACTACTATTAAAAAATAATATCATAAATGAAATACATCAAGACCCCTTTAGTAAAAATAGCGATAAAGTGGAATTCTAGGTTTCCAATAAGTAATATTTTACATAGAAATTAAAATGTCTTTTTTTTACCCCACTCCTAAAGGGTTTTTCCCATAACTGCTCTAAACCGTCATCTCTCCTCTTAAAGTCAAGTTACAATCCCCATCTTTCCATTACAATTTGTCCCTCTCAATTTACTTCTCCGTACAACTTTCAATTTATGAAATACAGCAATACCTGACTTACTCGCCTTCACGTATATATCTTCAATTAATTTACCTCCTAACGCATTTTAATTAATATGCAAATGCAACCGCGCGTCGAATCCTCTCGAAGGCATGCATACCGTTGATCCTAGACGCAAAGTAATTCCCTTATCTCGTCACTTACACTTTCGACGGGAATAACTAGCAGTAAACATCAGACATCTTCCCAGAGATTTGACAGCCTCCGAGGAATTACATTTTCACCGAGAAAACAGAAGATGCCTGTTCCCTCATCGGAGGGGTGAATCAGAAAATTGCACGATCGTCATTTGCCCTCCTTTTCCGTTCTCCATTCGACGTCACGGCCCACGGAGAACCGGAAAGGCTTGCCGTGTCTGCTCGTGTCAATTAACGCTCCTGGCAAATTGTCTGAAATTGAATTTTCCTTCGGCCCTTCGAGGCTTCGTGTGCGCAGACCGACCGTGTAAAGTCGTTAGGACACTTTCGAACCTCACCAACCAACTTGCGAAAGTTCACCACTTGGAGCGTTAACATGCCAATTAGGGACGGGCGATTTAATTGTAAGGAAGAATTTTTTTTTCCATAGCAAACTCGCGCACCGAGCGCAACTACGGACGCGTGAAGAAACCGGAATGAGAGATTGATTTTTAACGGCTGGAACTGCGTTAAAGCGGAATTCTTTTGAGTCGCGATGCTTGCTGGTCGCGCGAAAGGTAGACACGTTGAAATTTTAGCGAGCTTGGGTGTTTTTGAGTGGTTTATGTTACATTCAATGTGTACTGATTTAACCCTTAAATTCGCGGAGTTGCATTTCTGCAACATAATAATTCTATGAGAATAAAAAAAAATCTGAACGGATTACGGTTTCTGAACAAACTTTGTCATAGACTATAGTGTACTTTGTAAATTATTGACAGGTGCAGTGGCACCAACTTTCAAATGTTTTAATTATTTGTCAGTTTTAGCGGGTTTTCATCGGCGCGGAAAAAAGTGATATTGGAATAACTTTCCTCGGTCTTTGTTATAATAGAGAAAATAACTGTTTTTATAACTCTCATAATAAATAGAACTATAATTGAGTACTCAAATATTTTTTAATGCTATTTACATGAGTCAATAATTCCCCATACATCTGCTTACCTAGGAACGCGCAATGTTATATAAATGCGACAAAGGATTTTCAGGTAATTTAGAAGCTGAATTCTTTCAAAAGAATTTTTTATATATTTTTCCTATAATCTAAACTATATATGGATATTAAAAACATTTTTTCTGATTAAAAAAACAAAATCGCGCATTTAAGGGTTAATACGAACTAATTTTTGAAATTTATTTAAGAGGATTTCATAGTTTCAAAGAGGAAAAGGTGCATATTAATTGTTCAATGTGTAGACATTTTTGGATAATTGTTTATTGAAAGATGTATGTTTTTATTTAGATACAATAGTGATATGATATGTTTCAATGCTTGAGAAATGGATAGTTTTCATTGATAATTACGTACATGTATTTCAGTATCAGAGAAATGGACGGATGTTTTTAATAATTTCTTATAAACGTATAAATACCGTACGATAAGTAAAATTATAAAATGTAATAAATAAAGAGTTAGATACTAAGGTCGATTGATTCGCATTAATAGTAGTCTATGACGTTTGGTACAAAAATTCGAAATTTTCAGTGAGAATGCACTGATAGATTTTAAATTACACTTGCATAGTATTGTAATGATGGTCAGGTAAAACGATGTATCTTTCCTGAGGCATACCTACTTCCCCCATGTTTGAATACTGGTAATACTGCATACTTTGTGGGTATCCAGATTGCATTAATTCCATGTTGCTCGAACTTCCACAATTATTTTTATAAAATACGTAGGTTGGTGGCACGTACGAAGAGCCGTAATTTTGTAATGGAAAGTAGTTGCAGTAATTTGGATCGTAAGGTAGACCAAGTTGTTCATAGGGTGTTAGGATTGTCTCCATTCTTCCGAATTTTTCCGTAGCTTCAGCCTGATCTTCTGCGGAATGTTCCGCCGCATTTGTTTGGCCCTCTTCTGTCTAGGAAAAAAATTATTGAACATTAAATATCATTAAGCAATTATTTTTTTGCATCTCTGACACAAATTGAATTAATTAACCCCTTGCCCTACGATTTGTTTTGTCACTGTCTCCGCTATAGTTTGGAATGTAATTACTAAAAAAGAACTGATCAGTGATTCTTGATATACCGTATAATTTATCGTAATATTAATGTTAGAAAAATAATATTATCCCGTAGCGTTTCATTAATATTTCCAATTTAATAGGTTTTCGAAAATTCGAAAATTTTCTATCTCATTTACCTCATGATGAGTGTCACTCGTCATTGTATGGCAAGGGGTTAAAAATCTACATATTACATATACAGTTCTGTAATGTAATATATTTTAACCTATTGTATCATCACTAGACTGCGGATGTTTATGCAAATTTCGAGGTTCACAAATGCAGGTGAGACAGGAAAACCTATCTAGGGATTTATTGCACTCAATAAATATTACAACAAATACCATACTTTGGATATTTTAGATATATTTTTATATTATGTTCTTTTTGTATATTTTAGCCGTATTTAATTTGTCAAAAATGCATAAAAATCCGCAGTCTGATCATCACTCAGTAATTATTTGCATTACTCTATATTTGAGTAGAAAATTCTCTCTGGATAAAAAACAAAGTAGTTTTTATTCTCACCGGATGAATTCTTGCTTGTGTTGGCGAAATTTTATTCTGACGAAGTGATTCTATTATTGATGTTTTATGAGTGTCAGAAAAAGGCGTTGGGTCGGGATAATTTCTTGGCATTGACTCATAAATTTTGTGTAAAAAGTGCGGCGAATTGCCTCTTCTATATTGTTGACTTTCATCTTCTCCCTTTAAGTTCAAGGTATTTTCTTGAACACCTTGAGTTCGCGACTTTGAAGGATTTCTTTTTTGTATCGCCATAGGCTGTTGTAGATTTTCATGATTAACTTGAGAATTTAAATCATGGTGTTCCTGCGTATCTCCACGGAGATTCACCGTGGAGGACGTTCGTCTTTGCGGAGGTAACTGTTCATTTTCTGCCCTCTCATCTTTCCGCGCCGCAGAATTTAAATTTAAATTTTTTGGATTCTCTATGACAACGTGATAATATCCAGGATACATTGCACTCTCTCTGAAACCCACTATCTTGTTAAAATGCGGATGAGTGTTTTTACTTTGTCGTTCTGTTGTCTCTTTTTCTGTAAATGGGAATAATTTTCAATTATCAAAAAAATACTCTTTATATGAAGAACAGAATGGCATAAAAGTTGTTAGATTAGAAAAATGTTCTCTATTAGCCATCTAATGAAAATTCACATCTTGGAAATTATTTGAAAATATAATAACCTCTTGGCTTTTCATTTTTCCAAATTCAGAACAAAGAGAACAAATAAAATTGCAAATAATTTCCAAGATGTGAATTTTTATTATCTGATTAATAGATAACACTTTACCTACTCAAAATGTAATGTTCTTTCGTTAGACGGACAAACATCTCTCAAGGAGTTAATATTATCAAAAACAAAAAAAAATTTACATAACAAAAATTGTGTATTAAACAAAACACACTTTGCATGTCGTATTTAATTAACACTAAAACGTTAAATCTAAAATCTAAAAATTAACACTAGGCGTTAGGATATTTAAATTTATTTAATAAGTATTTTGAAACAAGATGAATTAAGAAATGGAAAAGATGATCGATTCGGTAATTCATGCTTCATAGGATAGATGTGGAATATCTATTCTATGATTGTGCAACGAACTTGAAGAACTTTTGGAAAAAAATCATATCCAGTCATCTTGACTTATTTGGTAATTCTAGGGTTAAAACAATGGAGAACTCGTACCTGCTAGGTGATTATTAACATCTTTAATTTCTTTTTGCGAATCATCAACCGAAGGATCTATATCTAGGGGCGACTTCGTGGCCACATCCAGTTTAGAAATTTCGGCGGTTTTCTTCCCAGAATTGGATCCCGTGTCGGTCGACCTTCTATATCGATAGTGTTCTATCTGAAAGAAATTTTTACACGTTTGCACTTTCGTATCTTCCGTAAATATCGTCTTCCAATTATCACGCGTCTTCCATTACTCACCAAAGGATGATAAGGCTGTCCGTAATATAAAGACGGATGTATATAAGCAACTCCACCCACTTTCTTGTAAATCAAGTGGTTATGGTATTGCGGATAGTATGACGATAGATGATAAGGCATCAATGAATGATATTGCGATGCCCCAGAAGAAGGAATATATATCGGACGATATTCTATGTGATAACGTGACTGCTGTTGTTGTGGATAGGCACTTCTTGAGCTTTGTTGTAAGGATCCGGGTGGTAATAAAACATCGGCAAAGACGGCGGTCGAGAACGTGATTGCCACGAACAACTGGACAGAAATGATATTAGGTCGAGTCATAACCCGAGTCGAAAATTTCAGCCCAAAATCCTCCTAAATTACCAAATAACTTAGGATATTTAGGTTGAATATGGAAAAATATGTTACATATAAAAGAATGCAAATTTTAATTCCACAATCGTCCTACACTTGTTACTTTTTGCCACTTTTACCTAGTTTAGGAGCAATTTAGGCTTCATACAGCCCAAAATAATCCTCAGCATTCTATAATGAGGAGCTTTAGAATTGGGTTGGAATTGGAGTGAAATGATCGAGGTCCAAAAAAATTCTCGATATACTAAAAATTAATTTGGTTTAGGAGATTTAGAATTTATATGGAATAAAATGATAATTTAATTCCAACTTGCTCCTGAAAGCCCTATTTTTAGAATATGAGTCGACAGACTTGGAACTTCTGAAATATTTTTAGGGGATGTCAGATTAAATTGGAATACAAATTTTACCTGATCAGTCCATATAACTCCTCAAAATCATATTTACAGGACTTTGAGGCGCGTAGACACACTAGTTGAGGATTTTGAGGTTCAAAATGGTATACATAATTAAGCGGCAAATGAGAGATCAAAAGAATCTAGGATTTGAAGTTTCTTTTTAGGCTGGACTTTTCGACTCGGGAAGTAACTTCCGTTTTTTTACGAGACATTTATTTTGCTCTCATTAAATAACAAAATTATATTAATTTATTATGTATTCTCCGTTATTACGTATAACCTTTTCCTATCTTCCTGGCAGTTTATTAATCCCTTCCTTGTAAAATGTGGTTGATTTAGATTGGAAGAAACTTGCAAAACACGACAATGCGCGATCATATACGGCAAGGGCGACTCAAAAAAAATTCTTCAGCTTGAATGGTCTGTTTTATCACACCCATCTTTCTCCCCGGACCTTGCCCCAACAGATTACCACATTTTCTATTCGTTACAAAACTCTTTGAATGGAAAAACATTCAATTTCCAATGATAAGTCAGACAAGCCGTCGAAAACTTCTTCCAGTCCAAACCAACCGCATTTTACAAGGAACGGATTAATAAACTGCCAGGAAGATGGGAGAAGGTTATACGTAATAACTGAGAATACATAATAAATTAATATAATTTTGTTACTTAATGAGAGCAAAAACAAATTCTTGTAAAAAAACAGAAGTTATTTGTGACTTGAGTTAATATATGGAATGTTGATGGAGAACTGTTAATAGAACACTTTATTGTAACACGATTGCCAGCCATATTTAGACCGTTTTGTCATTTCTATTAATGTCCTCTTTGCAGCACAACCGTGTTCTTATGGGATGTACTGATTAAAAGTAAAAAGAGTTATGTATTTAACCCCTTGCCATTTCTTTTGTCACTAAATGATCAATGCATATGAATTAATTACTGAAATAACAATTTAGCCCCTAATTTCGGATATAGTACATAACTTAACGTAATATTGAATATTATAGTATTAATTTTATTCTATCAAGACCCAGTGACATTTACAATTTAATAATTTTAGAAGCACTTCAAAATTGACTATTCCGTTTATCGCGCCACGAGCAAGGGGTTAATAGTACTTTAATTATTTTCCACTTCTATTTCAATTTAGAATATGTTAGCAAAATTGTGAGTAGTATTTTTTCTCACTGTCTTCAATGTATTGATTCAAAATAATGTCATTAATCATGGATTAAAAGTGAAACTTTGATGCCTTACCAAAATTCGTGAAGTCATTGTTGAGTTTGATAGCACTTCGTTGATATCAGTTCAATGGCTCGTTTACAAGTGTCTTTATAGCTTTACTTCGATATAAAATAATTTGTCAGTCTGCTGATTCTACAAATTCCCCCTACCTTCACGCTTTTGCGAAATTGCAGCATCGTGACTATCGGGAAACGTAAACGCCCGCGTTGGTTTCATGCTGAAATAAAATCGCCAAAGCGAATTCTGATACAAAAAATATCATTAATACATCGAGCATATATGTTCATTTAATATTACTTAAAGGGTCTAGCAGAATAAGGTGGTCAAAAGTGCCCTTGAGCCGATTTTATTCGACGATGAGTCATTTGATAGGTGATCATGAAAAACCATTGTACACAAATTTTTAATCCGATACCTTCACCGGGAGGGTAGTTATAGGGTAAAATCGAAAAATCAGTTTTTGCCTCATTTTCCCCAATTAATGGGATGCAAAAATTCCAAAAAAATTCTGAGACATTCTAAACATGAATGCACAAGTTAGAGATTTTTTTTCAGATTTTTCCTTTGCAAGTTTCACTCACGAAAAATGAAAAACCGAAAAAAAATTTTTTAAACATCGATTTCGTATTGAAATCTTCCGAGCACAACTTTTTCCTTTTTACAGTAATTGCATGATGTTATCATTGTTACACCCTAATTTTTTCAGATTTTTTTTAGTAATGGTTTTTCATCATCACCTATCGAATGACCCATCGTCGAATAAAATCGGCTCAAGGGCACTTTTGACCACCTTATTCGGCTAGACCCTTTACTTTCCTTTATTTCGTACAAGAATTACACAGATTTACTTCCTCTACTTGAAGTATACAATTTTGTTCTTTTATCCTAAAGCTCCAACGATTTATTTGATATTCTTCAAGTTTACCTTCTCTTATTTCACTTGACGCGATACATTTTACTTTTACTATAAACTTTATTTTCCTTTCTACACAATACGTTATCCAAGACGTTCAGGTTTTCGCGAAATGCACACGAATGATATCGAAGCGCCATATGGGAGTAGTCGATAAAGAGTTTCAATAGATTCGTGCATTTCGTTCTTCCTTCGAGACGTCGTTTACACCCCGATTCTTTCGAAGTTAAGCGACCCTGTGGATTTTCGAGAGAATATAAAGTAGCACATTTCAGAGAGCTACGGTTGTTTAAAATGGCCCTAGCTGTCGTGCGTATAAATGTTCACAGCTCTTTGTCTCAACTTTACGTCTTTAAGTGTTTTATACCCTGAGACGGAATACGGGCATTATGCAGTGCTGGTAATTGGAAAAGCAATTCTTGGCGAAAGTTTTATGGTGTTTCTGCTACTTCTAGCGGGAATACAAATTGTAATATTTCAGGGAAAATTAAGGCAGCGTAGAATGAATTTACATTTTCGCAATTTAAATATATCAAAGTTGCCACTAATTCTCGAATTATTTTGCATATTATGAAAAACGCTTTAAGACATTCTATAGAATTTAACACTAGATTTACGGAGCCAATTTGGCTTACTCAAAATTTGATTACTATATGTATAATACATAGATTCGTTAATTTTTTAATAGTAAATCTTACATTTAACCCCTTGTAGCCCCTTGTGACATTTCTCTAACAAACTAAAAAAGATCTTACAAAAGCCATACGGACCATATTTATTCCCTTTTAACTCATTGTATCATTACTGCTACATACCATACTATCGAAATAATACACCACCTTACGCAGAGATGCCGCTAAATAGTATATTACTGCTAATTAGTTTCGATAGTTCGGTTTTTATTTATTTTAGAATTTATGATCTGGGTTACAAGGGGTTAAATTGATTTGGAACTATTTTCTTTACAAAAGACTTCAATTTTCTTGTATGAGTCAAATTGGCTTACTTCAGAAAAAGAGGTGTATCAACATCCGTAAATCTAGCGTTAAAATGTTTTTTTAATACAAGTGTAGACGTTACGAATTAGTCTCAATTTAAATATTCATGTCCAAGGAATATTTTAACAAGAGAATTCTGGAGCAACGTTCGAATACGTCCACCCACTTTACGCAATAATCAGGGCATGTCAGTAGGGGCGCCGGCCTCAAAGTGCAATGAACTTGCAAACGGAAGGATTTCGCACATTCCTCACGCGCATACGATTAATTAATTTTGCAATATCATATGTCGCTGATGTCGCAATTTCACAGTGCAAATTTCCCTTTATACGTCCAAATTACAAGCTATTGGTAGATTCCCAGAATTAATAAACAGCTACAATTTCAACATCAATTAATTCACACTCCTACATATGATCCAATAATTTACAAATTCTCATATTTAATCCACCAATTTAATCCACGTTTCAATATCTCATAGAACATAAATTATAGTAGTGAAAAGCCTGAGAAAATTACACCCGTAATAGAAACGCAATCACTGAAATCAGTGACCCGATGCGATCTTGGTACCCTGACCATATTATCAATATAACTTCCTCTAATCCTGTACTGTTCAAAGTAGAAGGTCGAGGCTGTAATTTTGTGCTCTGGAAATTGTCCAGGTTGCGTATTCGGTACGTGATGCCGGCGGCGCACCTGACGCTGCGAGAGGAGGATGTGGTACGACTAACCTTGGAGTTCCTCCATAGCCGCGACCTTCACATCTCCCAGCTCTCGTTGGAACGAGAGACAGGTGTAATAAACGGTCAGTACAGCGACGACGTCCTCTTCCTCCGTCAGTTGATTCTCGATGGACAATGGGACGACGTCCTGGAGTTTATTCAGCCTTTGGAGGCACTGCCGGATTTCGACATGAGGAAGTTCACCTATTCGATTCTCCGGCACAAATATGTGGAATTGCTCTGCATCAAGTCAGAGGCGAATGTAATCGCCGCAGGGACAAATGGAAGTGTCGACAATGCCGTCGAAGAAGTTGTGAAGGTACTGAGCGATTTGGAGAAGGTTGCACCTTCGAAGGAGGAGTATAGCAGCCTCTGTCTCCTTTTGACGCTACCACGACTTACGGATCACCTTCAATACAAAGATTGGAATCCTAGTAATGCCAGAGTACAGTGCTTCCGCGAAGTACATCCTTTGGTTGAGAAATTTCTACCTGGTGATAGGAAGAGCAACGATCCGGCTCATCCAATTACCTCGGCGAAAAACGATCGACTTATACAGCTGATCATTAAGGGCATTCTGTACGAGTCTTGCGTTAATTACTGCCAAGCCAAAGCTACGGGGTCGAAGGAGAGTGAACAGGTGAGGATGGCTTTTTTGGAGGTTTCTTAATTACAGCCGTTTTTTTTTTGTTTGATAACTTAAATCTTTTCATTACTGGTGAAAGTTCGACAGCGTTGTTTGACCAAGACAATGTGATACGCGAATTACATTTCTGAAGTATTAGGTTGGAAACAATGAAACGGGCGTTGAATAAAAATAATACTTTATTTATTATACGCAGATGTTTTAATATAGCCGTATGGCTAGTTCCTAGTTTAAACCTAAGTTCACAAATAATTGTGTGTGGATCGGATTCCACAGTCGTCCTTAATTCTTCGTTATCATTGTGGTTCGGTGCTTTTCCTCGAGGCTCGTTGGCGATACTTAGATTGTCAAAACGACATCTTTAGAACCAATATCGAGCATTTTTTTCATTATTAGATCCATCTCCAATGCGTGATTAATGTTTGTCGCAGCTTGAGCTGCGCTATGATTCAATTTGAACTCGTACAAGAAAAGTAGATGTGAATCGCGTTTTGTTTCTATCTGGAGAAAATTAAATAAAAATGGAATACAAACATGAAAAGATTTTACGAAATGAGTAAGAAGAATACCTTTAAATTTTATAAATAAAAATATCGAGTGCTCGTTACAATGAATATCTCTTAGTCGCAGCTGAACACAGACTAAACAAAAACGCCCGTTTCATAGTTTCCAACCTAATATTAACCCTTTGTGCTTCGAATTATTTTACTAACTCTTCGTCACTTAAATAACTATAGCATGGGGTAATTGTCTACTGTTGATTATTCATTTTTGCTTAATGCTAGGAAGAATTGAAAGAACTTCGAGATATTTATGTTCAGATGCAAAATTATTGTTGATTTCGCAAAGTGGATAATTAATAGGTGACACGTGAAATGCCATAGAAAGCTGTGTAGAGTGCAGTTCGACATAGGAGTGCAAAGGGTTAAGTAGTATGTCGAACAATTTCGTTGAATATTTTATGAAAATTGGCAGACTCTGATAAGACTTTATCGAGAAGTTCTCAATCCTCTGAATAAATGAAGACCAATCAACGACCTTTCGTAACAAATTAATATTCCCCCATAATACGTTGACTGCCATGGGGGTCATCGATGATCGGCGCTATAGAATTCAATGAAATTTCATGTAAATTTTAGATCACAGTATTTATGAATTTTCTAACATATTGAATATTGAAATATTGACATTAGAAAGATAAAGGTCTGCCGAATATTTATCTATCAGTATCTTTAACCCATTACCTTCCACAATCCTCATTTGGAGATTTATTCATTTACAAAGTATGTATTTTAGCATTCAATTTAGATATTTGACGTGCTTCTGAGTTTAAATGTGTTTAAAACAGTCTGTTATAGTTGTACTTCTAAGTAGTAATTTTCGTGAATTATTTTTACTTTTACACTGTGACAATACTTCTTCGAAAAGCAACCTAAACAAAGAAGAATTTGGCAGGGAATGGGTTAAAGTTTCTACATTATAAAGATGTGATTTTATTAAAAAAGATTTTATATCAATCGAAATAATGAAAGTAGCGAAATATCGTTGATATTCAACGTGTTAAGAGGTTGAATGCCACCGATATTTCCCTTATTTCGTCATTTCTACTGTAGTGAAACTTTCTTTATGAAATCACATATTCATAAAACAGAAATTTTAAGGACATTGATCGATCGGTGTTTAGCAGATCTTCATCTTCTTAACGCCAAAATTTAAATATTCAATATGTTAGAAAATTCATAAATATTGCAGTTTAAACGTAACATAAAATTGCATTCAATTCAATAGCGCCGGTCACCGGTGACCCTCATGGCACTCAACCTGTTAAAGTTAAAATCATCAAAGAAACAAGTAACTAAGAATTTTCACATTTTTCCAAATTAACATTAAGCCCCTCTACTAATATAATTCCAGGTGGAAATGAATTTCTCCAGGCTATTAGACGGGTCAGTGGGTTTTAGCGATTCGGATTTAAGTTTGCTCTCCTGGCTGCAAAGCATACCACCGGAAACATTCGCTGTACCTTTTGCACAGCGAACGTTAAACGTTGACGTAGAACGTCTCGAACGACCGTCTCTGGAGACATCCTGGACGGAGCATATGTTGATCACCCCCATAAAACCGAAGACATTTCCGCATAGCGCAATGCCTTTCACGAGGCCACGATCAGCAGCGGACATGATGTCTCGTAGTTTGGTCCCAGCGCTGGAAGCTGGACTCGGACCTAGAAGTCCTGGACCGAAAAACACCCCCATACCTTCAGCAGCTTTAATGGCACTTTCCACCGGAGATATAAATCCTATGTCAAGATCTTCCTTTGCGAGTTTCCATCTGACTGGATTTAAAAACAACAAGCTGATGAATACTAGCGTGGATAGACTGTTTGAGAACGAGGGTGACGTGTTTCTTAGCTCGAGCTACGCGGAGTTTCAGCAGCTGCCTTCTATACAAGAAACGACGCCTAATAATCAGCCTAAAGCTCCACCAAGGACCAGAGGACAATCTAAGAGTCCGGATGGTGTGTATTTGGAGTTATGACACGATAAGAATTCTTCTACGAACAAATTCTAATTGTATACGCTTATTTCTGTTTCAGCCATCAAAGCGGATCCATCAGCAGCTTCCACGCCTGAACGTAGAGTGGCAGGTAGAGAATCTCCAGCACCGTCTACCGCTAGAAGTTCCAGAAGAGATTCTTTGGCAGAGAAGCCAACCGGGGTTGCAGCAAAGATCACGGAACCGGCGGCAATTCCGGCTAGAGCCTCGATGTCCGGTGAGAATCTCGAGCAAAGCTACAACGGGGATCTGTTTAAGGAGTATCAGAAACAGAAGCAGAGGCTTCAGGAGACGATTCAGCAGAAGGAAAGGGAATGGGATGATCTGGTCAGACAGTTATCGGCTCCATTACCTGCGCAGGTGGTTGATAATAGACTTCAGGGCGAGAGGTATGTAAATGTTTCATTGTTTAGAAGTTTTATTTGAATAAAATTGTGGGTGCTTTAGTTATGACTAGACTTCGGATGTTTATGCAAATTTCAAATTCAACAAATGCAGTTAAGACAAGAGAACCTATTTAGGGATTTGTTGCACTCGATAAATGTTACAACGAATACTATACTTTGGATATTTCGGATATATTTTTATATTATGTTCGTTTTGTGTATTTTAGCCGTATTCATTTTGTCATAAATGCATAAACATCCGGAGTCTAGTTATGACAAATAGGTGTGTTTGTGATTAACACGTTGCCACAAATGACGGCTATAGCCGTCCTGCACAATTTAATTATATTAAAAATATTTGTTAATTAGTCAGTAACACATCGAAAGAAAAGATGTTACATTCCAGATAACATATCAATTGATTCTTTGTGCGATTTTTCATGCTTTAACAGTTAGAAATATTTTCGTCTGTGTTTCTGAACACGATCGTCAAATTAAAAGTGTGCGGCAGTGTGTTAAACATTATGAGAGAATTATACGGTGGTGGAAAATGGAAACAAAGATCGATTGTGTACTATTTGTATTTGATTAACAATTGTGCTCGAGAAATTCTGAGGATCGTCGGTATATTGAGTAGAGTAACGATAGTAGACTGTAAAGTAATGTTGGCTAGATTCATAGTAAGATATTCACGCGGTCGGACACGGACAAATAGTATCGCATTGTGCGATATATCGCTGTCGCGTCGGGTAGAGTCAATCGAGACAACCGGTTGGATACATTCTCCAACAGATGGCGGCAAAGCAATGCCTTTGTCGCGCTTATTATGGTTCGAAAACTCGCGCTGAGAATAACTCTGTTGGTCCCAGACATCCGACTTGGCGCCGATCGAAATAGCAAAGACCTCCGTTGAGAATCGTCGAAAAAAGATTTCGAATATTTAACCTGCTTGACATTGACCTTCGACCTCTACCTCCGCAATACATCCTTTCCATCAGTTTTAAATATTTTTCCCTTCTCTCTTAATTTCTGAAAGTATCTTGACGCGTCCATTGAAGTTTTTTGAAATATTTAATATTTGCAATTGTTTTGAGACGTTTTTCCAATAATGATACTTGCATCCGGTATACAGTAGATAATAATACCGATCGTGAAAAATAGAGGTAACTTCTATTTCCGGTTTCGAGAACGATTACTTGAAACTCCTTTGTAGAATATTTTTCTACACGGCCCTCTTGCGAAGTTTATTGACTGGAGAGACGTTCTGTTTTCCCACGACCATGTGCAGCCACGGTTCAAAAGTAACCGCGACAAATCAGGAACGGCGGGAAGTCATTCCTCCTGATGGCCGCTTGCATTCCTTTTCGCGAACAAATAAATGCTCCCGCCTGTATCCTCGTAAACGTCGTGTAACGAGCTAAAATTACCACCCGCGAGATGTCAAGTGCAATGCGCCTTTTTCTCAAGGGCGTGTCGGACGCATCCGGTAATAATAATTAAAACCGGATATAATGTGGACCTTTTCCTTCATTTCCTCGATTTTCGTTGAAGAATTCCAAATTATATAATAATAGTACTATAATAATAAGTACTGCGTAATATAATATAGACTTTTAAAAAAAAACTGTTAACACGTTGAAAACCACCATTTTGGCAATGTCATCATTTCAACTAAAATGAAGATTTTTATATTGAAATCACATCTTTACAAAGCAGAAACCATAAATATACAAATAAATGTATAGTCAGTAAGATCTTACTTGTCTCATGCTAATATTTAACTCTTTGTACTTCGATGTCCCACCTGAGGGGACATCGTGAGTCTACCATATCACTCAAATGCGGCATGTAAGGGGACCTTAGAATATATTAGTGATTACAGAGGATGAGCTTACTGTGCCGCAACGTTTTAAGAAATATATCTTTACCTGAATATTTCTGTTGAAATGGCGCAAGATAGCGAATAGTAAAGTACTACCAAGTTGTTAATAGATAATGTCTTAGATGGCTCCGAATGCAAAGGGTTAAATATCGAAAGTATTAGAAAATTGATAAATGTTACTATTCGAAAGCCATATGAAATTTCATTAAATTTAATAGTGTTGGATATCACACGTTGGAATCTGTCAATAATTGTGACTAACTAAACGAACGTCGCTGACTAAGGGCCAACTTTCGCTCGCCTTTGACCAGATCTTACAATTAGTCACTGGTCAAGGGACAGTGAGTCTACCGAGTTAGTCACAAGGGCAAGGATCACCTTTGCTTCTACGTACGCTGTCCTTCCCCTCCTCCAATTACTGTATATATATAACCGAAATATCTAGGCGGCGCCCTCATTCTAATTCTCACCACCGTTTTTCGAAGTCAAGATTTTTCTCCACGACGTTTTTGTACGAGTCCTTTGTACTAACTGCGCGCACACAGTTTTCTCGTAATAAAGTATTCGGTAGTATTAGTTCTATTAAAATATAAGTGTTGAACTACGATTCCTGGCCTGGAATCCACCAATAGCATCGATCACTGATGACCTTCATGGCGGTCAATGTGTTAACGAGACCTTCAATCTTTAATTTTTTTTACTAAGTAGATCTCCTTTTTCTCGACCCCAATTTCCACTCTGGAAAATTCAGTTCCTTCTAAACCTCTTGGAAATATAATAAAACAAGAATACTTGTTCATAAATTTCTCCTCAAATTCATGGAACAGGCATAACAAAGCGTAGTTTCGTTGCTTTTAGAAAGTTTCAACCAAAGTTACGTTTCTCTCACGCGTACACGTCGAAAGTCCCTTTTGTTCGATCGCAACGAACCACGCCGGTTTCCGCGCCGATAGGAAAATCCGATATCGTTGCATTTTTACGGTTCACTCTGGCGATTTCATAATTCGCATAACTTTCAATGACGTCGAGAGAAAAAAATATGGCAACCAGACGAGAGATATCAGTGCGTCACAGAAATGAAAGTGGAATTCGATCGCGGTTCATTGGCATCGATCGTTGACATTGTTTCATTGCCGGATACCGGATGTATGGGAATAGTCGATGTAAAGGTACATGCACGTACGGCCAGTCACGGGGAAATCGTGACCGTAAAGCTTCGTCATCGGTCGTGTCCCATCGGCAATTCACGCTTATGGTTTCGCTATACATATTTATGGTCTCATTGTCCCATTCATGCACGTGAGTTTCTCATAACCCGCGAATGAATGCGCATACTTTGGGTATGCGGTACACTGTCTAGACACACCAATTCTTTGTATTCATGACGAATTTTTAGGCTGCCAATATCGCCGAATATAATTGAAACTAAAAGTCTTTCATGTTTCTTTGTGAATTGCAACGTTTTCTGTTAGCTGTTTTACCTGTACTCGTGAGAGGCATAAAAGGGTTTGGAGTCGATTTAATCTTTTTTTACGGTATCTGTCAGTCCACGGTATCCATGGTCCATTTTCATTAGTTTATCGGTAAACAGGGCTTCAAAATTCAGTAATCTCTTACATCTATAATTAATCAACAGGAAATAAAAGCTTCCAGAATTTCCTAAGATTTCCAATTAGTGTGAACTAGTTAGAATCCTCCGGTATTCATGATCAACTTGTCCTGTGTGATATTTATGTCATAATTTCGGTGATTTGGATTCAACCTAAAACTATTAGATTCCAGACGAGATTGTCGTGCCAGTTGGAACCAAAAATTTAAAAAACAACGTTAATATTTAATAAAAAGTCAAGAAACAGGATTCCATCAAATAATTTTAAACTTTCAGAATCTGAAAATTCCTATCTTCCCTTATTCATCTATCACAGTTCCTTACTTTCACTTCTCCAATATAATAAAATCGGTCAATTCTCATGACTCTGAGAGATGCAAATATCCTCGATTGAATCCCAATAGCGTCTATGAATTTAAAGCACTATAGACGTAAAATGCAATTAACCTTATCAGTGCTTTCATCCAGATTCGAGATTCGGTTGAATGCCGTGCATGGATAAAGTTTAACTCATTACACTACCGGCAATATAATACTAGCAACGTGACGAATCTGCCGTAATCGGATCTCCACGTTTATACATGCATATGCAATCGGTTTTATGTTGCAAACTGAGGAAGCTAACGTGGTCATTCTGAGCGACGAAGAGTAAACATTCAGCGGATGTTAATAGTAATATTATTTAATCCTTGGACAGATTACCTCAGAACAGGCTGCATAATTTATTCGATAAACTGTGTACATTATGCTGAATGAAACGGTATACTCGAGATGATTAAACAGAGACTTTAATAAGTAGGCTATGGTCACTGCGAAGTTAAAGACTCGGACTCCAAATTAATGGGCTTCGACTAAAATCTCTGTTGTAACTGGGAGAAATTTTTTTTCAAATTGACGGATTCCTATCTTTTTAGAAATTTCTTCAAAGCTTACAGTGGCGGGGTACAATAGATTATAGATAATATACAAATTACTTAACACTTTATCGACCGGTAGCCGATTAATCGGCTTCTCGGGCCCAACACTTTTGAACTTTTAACTCATTAATTGGTCGCTACGGCAATTAATAAATTATTATTTTTCATTGCGGTTAACTGTGTCAAGGACTCAGTGAAGAAACTTTGCAATTTTCGAAAAGATATCAGTATCAGGGAAATATTTGCGTGCAAGTGACCGATCAGAAGTGGGTAGGATGTTAAAAAATACCGGTCGGTAAAGTGTTAACTCATCATCTTTTTTGCAGCTTGATCCCTCTATTCCAAAGTCTTTATTTAATCTAGTCTTTATTTTAAGTTAAATAATCATTTCATATTTTTAGAGTTCATCTCAAACTGTAGGCTTAGCAATACGACAAATGACTATAACAATTAATTCGTCGCGGTCCTATGCCGAGCAATACTCGATTTAGATGTTCACTTTATTTTATTTTCTATCAATTCAATATTGTCTTTCCACTTTTACAATAATTTTATAATATCACCCAAATGTCTGTCAATACATCTACAGCCATTGATGTAATTTAAAGAAATGAATAACCAATGATATAAAATATTGTGAAATTAAACTTATTTAGCTCAGTACAAATATTAACGAAATAATTCGGACTGTAAAGGGTTAAAGACAAAAAACTGCAAGCAAAAAATAAAAAGTTATCAGAAGAAGATCCGTTTTCGTATCTGTATAGCATCATTAAAGTTAAGACTGTCTATCAGTCAGCTGACTCAAAGCTCTGTCTTATCAATGTTATCGCCTCGTCATTCAATTGTTGGAAACTTAATCGCAAGATCAAATTCTCGAGACGTCTTACCTTCCGCCTGACTCATCCGCTAAATGAGATTGATTGACGTAGAGGTTAATTAAATCCAGCTCCAAGTAACAATAGAAGCATCGTCTGACAATCGAGAAAATTACGTCGTGCCCGAATCAATCTCAATTTCCACGCGCAAGAGTTATCCAAGTTTGTGTTATATTATACAAACGGATGAAACGAAATGAGACAAAAGCGAAAGGAAGTTGATGGTCGCAGTGTAACAATTTCATTTTGTCATTTTAAACGAGGCCCTCTTTTGATGCTACACTTTTGTAGACACACTAACGAGCTTTACTAGCAGTCACGTTGACATCTTGGAGACATTCAGCAAGAAATTAGTACGGATCAAAGGAGTTTCGAGTGTCTGGCACTTCGTTAACCGCAAAATATGGCATATTTAAACAGGGGAATTTACGCCTCGCAATAGTTGGAACAGAAGGCAGCATGGAGTCCTTGATCCTTCAACAGATTCTACAAACGAGGTCGTTCTCGATCATTCGGTGAATTTAGATTGTAGGAGTTAGATTTAAGAGACCGAGAAAATACACTGTTCGCGTGAGACTTACGGACTTCCGGTATTTCGAATCATCTAACAGACTAAACACTCACTGTGTAAGCGGTACTTTTTTTCCAACACTTTGTAAAGACATTTAAAACTGTAACTCATCGTGGTAAAAAAAATCCTGTGCCCCCAGTACAAAATTGGGGTCGATGTCCGACTATCCTTAGTCCTTGGAGAACATCCTCTTTGCGTTTTCCAATCATGGACGGTACCCAAATTTGAATAGTAGCCGAATCTCACTTAGAATATTAAAAAAAGACATTCCACTCCAAAAAATTTACCATCTTACTCAAATGCAGTATTTCATTCATATTCTGCGACAGTAAAAACCTCTTGAATTTTTCATTTACACTTCCGTGCTCCGTTTAAGTGTCTGGTAGCCGTTATTAACACTAGATTTACTTCCGCTAAGTCTGGTGCATTCAAAATATTCAAATAGATATTTTGGAAAAAGATGGATCACGTGGCAAAGGAAACCATGATTTAAACAATTTGTGTATTATAAAATAGACGTGAAATATCTAGTGCACGACTTCTCTATAAATTTGAGAAATATTTTTAAAGAAATAGAAATCCGTCAATTTTACGGATGTTGTAGATCTAAAGTTAATTGCGACAGGATTGAAAATCAATTACTTTAATTTCAGCAGTAAAAATCTTTTAACGTTTCAAGGTAGTTCTAGGCACTTATCATTTTTCGATAGATTTCCTTAACCTGTTAACCGGGGAATTAATTTTTGTTCAACAGGTTTCAAATTGGAATATTTTTTTTTACAGTGAGAAGTACAAATATCATTACATCTAAAGTACTACATCAGGATTAAACGGATACGAACGACATAAAATGTAATTCGTTCAACACAGTACGTTTAAAAATTTTAAGGAAGAAAAAATCGACAAGCTTACTGGAGTTTTCTTTCAGATATGACGGAATTATTCGTCACGCCCGGTTAACAGGTTAAAATTTTGAAAATATATTCTTCATGACATTTTATAATTATAACCGGAATCTCAACGAGTTCGTCTACACGGTTTATGAATAGATCGTGTTTAAAAATAACATATTTAACATAGGCCTTATGGAAAAAATTTTTTGCTGAGTTCGTAAAATCTTTTTTTATTTTTCTAACGGAAAAACGAGTCGATGGATTCTAATAAAAAATTAACAATGTATTATTTTATGCTTTTGGAATATTATTGAATTTTTTCACAATTTTTTACTTCACAGTTATAGAGAAAGATGTTTTTAATGTTTAAAAAGTGAATGAAATGACCTCTGTGAAGTTAGCCCCTGCATTAATTCCTACGGAATTTTTTTCATTTCTAATGAAAAAAGAAACTTTTAGTTCTGAATCCAGCTAGAACTACCTTTAAGGCAGAGGCTATCAATTTCAAAAATCAAGTAGTATATGTCTTTTTGCGTTGTTCGACAACAGTTGCAGCTGTTCCATCGCCTTCCTTTTTGCTCGATGTTTATCGATGCGAACGCATCCACCTACGAGCTCGAATCGTGCAAGATGCAATACATAATTAGTACGGCCGAGTAACCGAGATCGGCCACAAACGAGGCTTTGTTTAAGGATCGTTCACGGTAAGAGGGCATCATGGATTAAGTTTAATCTCGGATTAAGGCGCTTCGTTAGCGCTAAAGAGTGCAGGTGTTGTAAACTCGCTTACGCGGAAAAGTACATTGGGAGTAGGTTAGCTTGGTTTCGTTCAAGGTGAACCGATCTCAGGTACGTTTCTATGAAACACTAAAACGGTTACCACCGATTCGGGCATTGTGTTGCGTAAGGCTTCACGGATTACGTAAAAACTATTTGCACTCTCGTCGGTCAGATTTTATAATGAAATTTAACGCATCCTATAGATCGTTTTAACAGCTTTTAATACTAGATTTACGGATTTTCAATCTGTCATATTTGATTATATTAACTATTAGGTGTAAGGGAATGTTCTGTCGTTTTTAATTCGTGTAACATTCAAAAAGAGAGTTTGGACAGGAAACCAAGTCATTTAATGTGCTCCAAAGCAGTAGTCTGATAAATTCCAAGCTTGAAGCCCATTTTTGTGGAAGTTAACGTGGGATTTGTCCTGATCATAATGCGATGGCTTTCCTGATCTGGGTTCATCTTTGAAAGAAAAATCATCCGAACGAAATTTCCGAAATCATCTTTAACATTTTCGAATTCTTACCGCATCCTCTTCAAACACGTCACACAAGTTTTTTTTTACCTCCATCGCGTTATTCCCTTTTTGGAACTCATACAATATGCAATATCTTAAGCGCACTTTTTCTTCACTCATGTTAAGTTTTAAAAGTTAAAAAAAACTGACTAAAATATGCAAAATGTGTATATGTCATCAATCATATACTAATCTAAGTGTTTAAACTGGTTTCAGTCGGATCAGAATTCTTGCTAAGGATCGACAACGCATAAAAGTGCACGTGTTCAAAAACGATAGAACTTTCCCTTATACCTAATAGTTAACTGCGGAATTTAGTTTTATAAATCCCTCGCAGGATGCGGAATTAAAATTGAGCAATAACGTGTATATTCGTCGAACACAGGGCAACTGTTTCTGTTATAAATTGTACGAAAAGGAGAAAGCAAAATGTGGAAAAATTACATTTTTAATCCATAAGTAATTGATAATTCAATATTAAAAACATTATCGTAATAGAACTTTGGATTGACGTGTATACACGACGAATGCAGGTAACTGTTTAAATAAGTAGTTCGAAAAAAGAGGGATCGCACAGCAAAGAAGATGATCAATTGAGGAATTTGTGTATTACAAGTTACACATAAAATATCTATTATATCCGTGCTCTATAAACTTGAGATACTATTGTAAAAAAAGGTGGAACCAGTTAATTCGACGGATTCCGTAAATTTCGAGTTAAATGACTACAGTGTATTTTGCAAAGAATGATGGCACTGAACTGTTCAGCAAAAATAGAATATTATGAAGCGATAGTCAAAAGTATCATTCGTTTACGATAGTTTATGATATTTGAAGCTTTCTGTGTCATAGTCGTTATGGATAGATTATAATGATAGGTGATTACAGTCATTTCGAGTGGCAGTGTAACTGAAATATCATGAGAGATTGGAATTCGTAAATGTACGGCTCAGATGGCATTCTTAAATTTCTGCGAATTCCTACTTTTACTGTAGGAGAATTGCACTGCAGTGAGTGTGGCAGTACATTCAACCTGTCGTGAAAATCAGTAGATACGTCTCTCACGTAAGATAGTTTTACCGTGAGCAGATAGTAGTCACGTATGTCGTTCTAAACGCAAGAAATAACTGTGCTGTTGAGTCCTGTCTCTCTGGTTACATCTGCCAGATGCTGTTCAACGTAGTATGTCCAAAAGGGATTGTTTACTCCATTCTATGTCACTTTCTCAGTTTGTTTTACTCACCTTGAAAGATACGTCTTCAATTCCTTTAAATTCTTGTTACATAATAACTCCTTCGCAATTTATTTTTAAATGATATTTCTCCTTCTTCTTTAACACTAGATTTACGGAGCCAATGTGGCTCATTCAAAATTTGATTACTACGTATATAAATATATTGGTTGGATAATTTTTTCATAATAAATCTTTCACTTCAATTGATTTGGAACTATTTTCTTTGCAAAAAATTTCAATTTTCTTGTATGAGTCAAATTGGCTCATTTCAGAAAAATATGTATATCAACATCCGTAAATGTAGTATTAACACATTTCTTCTTTTAATTCGTATTTCTTTTTTCCTTTTGTCAGCTTGAACTACAACCATATTTTCCCTTAGAATTGAAAATTCTATAATAAACAGGGATTTAACACTAGAACTACCAGACCAGTCAAAATGACTGGTACACAATTTTTTCAAAAAATTCTCCAAGTTTACATAAGAGTCATAGGATAAATATTCTACGTCTATATCAATAAACATAAATCACCGAATCGATCAAATTTTCCGCCGCTTGATTCCTCCTTTTTCAAAGTACTTATTTAATTTATGAAAATATGTTAGATTTGAGGCCGGTAGTTCTAGTGTTAAATACCCTATCAATATAAGGTTTCGACTCCATTTTTATCTTTCTCCAACCTCGAAATCAAAATTATAAACAAAAGAAGTAAATTATCAACCCTTGGAGGACTACTAACGCATATATGGGGTCTGAGAAAAAATTTAATTATAGTTTATCGTCGTATGTGTATATGATTGGAGTTAAATTTGTTCTAATACAATCACACAAATAGTTATTCTTAATTTATATACATTAACGTATATAAATACAAAAATCTTTCTGTCCGCAAAGAGTTAAAAAAAAGGGTTAAACTTACCAGCCTAAAACTTTCTGTTTTTATAAAATTTAAGTACTATTAAACACTATAAATGAGCATCAGTATATTCTATGTTTGTAAATTAATCCATATATTTGCCTTAACACGTTCGCGGACAGTAAATGTTTCAACGAGGTACCAAAATTGACAGTCAATTTATTTTAAAATCGGTTGTGATATACGAAATTTGATTAAACATATATTGTAAGACTAGTTAGAATATCGTATTTTAACCGTTATATACAATGAATGCTATAGCATCTACGACGATATAGATCAAATTGATCAAATTGATTAAATGAATAAAAATTGGTTTTAAAATTTGAATGCTATAGCATTCATGTCACTTTGCATCACTGTGAAAATGAATACTATAGCATTCACGGCCGCGAACGTGTTAAATCACTTCAAAAAAATGACTCCAAAAAACTAAATTTGTCCCGACCATCTGGTCCTCCCATCAGAAAAATCTGTTGATCACAAACGGTTCAAATACTATCATACCGGCTCTTCCATAATACCATTTTCATTTCACTCCACCTCAGAAAAAAAAACAAAACAAACCGACAGTTACCTGTAAAGGCTTTCGCTTCTCAATAACAATCACAGCTGATCGCCGATTCACCGGCAGCGGACGAAGGGTGTACGAGTTCGAGTCTGGAATCAAAACAGTCTCTGATAGGTCGCGATACGCTTTGTTATTATTACGAACGTAGTCAGTCGGCAGTCAGTCGAGGCTAATGCTGCTCGCGGGCAAAATCGTGGTCGACGCTTGGCTCCCTCGATACTTCACGTCGGGCTTCCTCGGTAGCAGTATCGTCAGTGCGTTCCTTGCAGCTGCAACTGCACTCGTTGTGCGAGCACGGAATTCCATTCGGCATTTCTGATCGCGCTCTCATAAATAAGACGAAAGAAGCACGAATTCCGTGCCTTCCAGATCGGTCACGTACGTTTTGATCTTAGTGATTCACTGTGCTTTGTTGTTTCATTGTTACTCTTTTTCTTTCTACGGTTTTCGTGAAGCTCTTTTTGCACGATATAAGTTCACGTTTCGAACGGATACGTTTCTGCAAGCCGGTCGATGTCGAGTATATGAGGTTCGTGTTGTCGCATCTTGTGATATCAACGACGATGAAATGAAAGTGTGAAGCCGATTCATTCAGGACCTTTGCTGGAAATACGAACGTAGAAATGATTTATCATAAGCCCACTGTACCACGGTTTCGCATCGCTGAACGTATCAGCGTGACAGCCAATAATCGGCCGATTTACAATAAACAAAACAGTCACAGTAGCACGTGCAGTGTGAGGAGTGCCAGTTCCACGCCGCCTTGCATTAATCGGTACGTTCGGACATCAGATTTCTCTGTTTATTACGGTACTTAAGTTTTATTCTTTCGCAATTTTTCTATCGAGGTATCAACCGTGAAGTAACATACAACGGTGTTGTTATTTGTGATTATTAATATTTTTTTTAACCCTGCTGTTATGCTCGGGTCTATATGATCCGAAAAGGAGATTATATTTTAACAGATACTATGTTTTTAAGTATTGGTTTTTGACATTCAACGTATTTAACGTTTACGTTTACCTGTTTGTATATTTTATGTTTCTTATAATGTGACTTTTGGTCACTATGACTGAAAAGAATACGAATGAGAGATATAAATGAGCAGAACAGCAAGGTTAATTGAAAGTATTACAATAAAGTTTGTACAAATTAGTGAATTTGAAAATTAAATTGATTTTATTGAAAGTAATATTATTGTTTCGGCTTGTGGAATGTTATTTCGCGCTTGAGGAATTCCATTTTATGGTGATTTTTACGATCAACAAATTCAACCAAATGCGAAAGCGTGTATATATAATTGTCCTCTGAATTTTTCGTCGCCTTTTCTCTCACGTAGTTTAAAATGCGCCGGTGAATGATTAATGGCTTCCGGTTTCCCGCCAGGAAATTGACAGTACACGTGTACTAATTTTCATAGGAACAGCAGTGTATGAGAAGTACATTCAAACTTGTTGAACTGTAAACCACGTTTTCAATCTGACCCATCGCGAAACGTTTAATTTGTTTTCCATGGAAATACGTCCCCGTGGACAGGAATCTCGCAGTGTGCCGTGACACAACGAAATTCGGCGTAACGGAACGAAAACAATGAAAAAGCAGCATTGCTCGAGTCAGAATCATTTCACAATGACACAGAAAATGTTGGTAAATGACGCGTGTTTTTCCGCTCAGCCTCTAAATTTAGAAGGCAATGTTTGCTCTTAAATTATTTCACATTAATTTTACAAAATTAAGCTACTTAGATACACTTTAACTCCTAAAAATATTTAATTCACTTACAATGGCACAGCCATGGGAAATTCAACATTTGAACATCTATGTACTCGCATTTATTTATTTTCCTATTCTTTTATAATTCTAGAAAGTGGTAAAACACTTTTATTCAATTGCATAAATTTTACCATCTGGGATGTGAAAACTGTTATGGAAAATGTAGTGCAAAGTGTTCTACATGAAGAGCAACGTACATTATCTATCCGTAAATATAAACAAAGGCATAACCCGCATATTGTCCAGGAAGGGCGCCAGGTACCTCGTTTCCATAAATCACGCCGGGCTTGAATAATGACTACAGCCCAAAGTGACCTCTCTAACCCCATAATCCCTTCCTGGTGTGAAACCCTAGGGAAAATCACGATTACCACAGACCTTTATCTAAGTGGAAGTAAACTTATCCCCTGTCATAAATTTCTAATTTAAACCCAAAACTGCAACCACCGCCTTTATCTTCCTGCCAAAACGTGATCATAATTCATTCAAAATTCTGTTACCAAATTTTCAGCCAATTTGTATTCAATATCTATACATCAAATTAAAACTTAAACTTAAGTCAACCCAATTGAAATTAAATACCACATTAAATACATTTAACCTTCATCCGTCCTAGAGACCAGTTTTCACTTAAATCGAGATTTAACCCCTTGCCGTGCCATTTCTTTTGTGATTAAATGAGCAATGACTAAATTAACCCGGCGTGTGTATACTCAATTTTTACGGGCACGGTGTGTACACTGGGCCTTTGAGGGAACAGTCGGGTTTACAAGGTTTTCTCGACTTCAGAAAAATCTGCAAAAATTCTGAGATACTTATTGGAGTGTCTACTATGTGGCCCAGTAGTTGCTAAAGTCAGGAATTTAAAACTGTTATTTTTAAAAATGCAGAATGTTGAAAAATGTTAGAGAGAAATTTGAAGTACAAATTTTAACTGTTCCTTAAAAGACCCAGTATACACACGCCGGGTTAATTACTAAAATAACAATCTAACCCCTAATTTCGGATATAGTAAATCACGTAACGTAATATTGAATAGCGTAGAATTAATTTTATTTTATCAGGACTCACTGATATATGTAATGAAATAATTTTTGGAGCACTTCAAAATTTATTATTTCATTTATCGCGTCACGAATAGCACTCGTTATTTTACGGCAAGGGGTTAATTTGATCCAAATCGAAACAAATTATATCCAATGTACACGTATTATTTTCAATAAAGTTATTATAAAGAAAAATAAAAAATATATTACGGATTAGAAAATACTTTAAGAACTTTAGGGTGATATTTTTAAGGAACGGAAGGATATAAATTAAAAATCAATCAGCTTTTGAGGGAAAACTTGATAGTTAATCGCGTCTTTCTTTCTTGTTGGTGCAGTATTAAACAACCTCTTGGTAGTAAAGGACCTTCACCGGTTCACACGAGTACACCTGTACGATCTGGTATCCAGTCACCGAAGCCCACGATCAATGGATCGGATCCAGTCGTGTAAGTAGCCAAGTCCAGAAAAAAATCTTGGTCGTAATTTCCGGTTCATAGAATTCTAACGTTTACTGTCGTTTTCATCGTAGGAGACAAAATTCAGCATTGGGCAATGTCTACGATTCTAGAACGCCGGAGAGCCATTACGATATCGTCAAGCCGTTGAAGGTAAGAAATTATAAATTTCTTGTTATCTATATTACATTTCACTTAAAATTTTTAAATGTCGCGCTTTGAGTAGTTTCGAAAACCAGAAAAAAGAATGATATGTACGAGTATTTTGTTGATGTTTGAAAGATAAAATTCTAAGTGAAAAATATGGAAACCTGTTGAAAATTTTCGATCGTAACACTGGTTGTAGCATTGCAATTAATACGTTTATTATGCAATTGTCGAGGACGTGAAACGCCTAATGCTGGATTTGATGGAATGTAATTATAGATCGAAAGGAAAGGCTCGAAACTAGTTTTGTTTCGTTCGCGATCGCGTGAGATTGCGCTTGTAAATAGAGGAATAAATTTTATCTTTGACATTATAGCTCAATCTTTTTCATTGCTGTGGTTTAAACTGCCCGTATATTCTGGAAATTGCAAACTTTATTATTCGTACGTCTCTTGCGCCCATCCAGCTTAAAATATTAGAGAATTCATGGATAATGCAACGCGATAGATTTTCTTTATTTGAATTTCACGCGCAAATTTCATCGCGAACGGTCAATTCTGGAAAACGTTAACGTCGAAAACTCAAAGGTTTATTTTCAAAATTGTCTACTTATTGATTTTATCGTCGCCTTTATGACGATAAAGAATTCGTTTCTAGGATCGAGAAAAAAATTGAGATTAACGCCCACCGTACGATATGGAGAACTTTCTATTCGCCTTTCCTTATTTCCATAGGCATTCATATAAATCCATAAGCCATTTATAACGTTGCTCCAATACACCGGAGAAACTAGATTTCCTGCAATTTTTGCAGAATGTTAAAAAAACTTAGAATCGTAAAAACTTCCCCATTGAATAAATATCACGTTGTTCAATTAACATTGTTGGAAAAAAATAAAAAAAATATGCTAATTAGAAATATAACGACTTTATCAGATTATTTCTATGGAAAATCTGATAAGAGTCTGAACGAATGCTAATAATTAATTAGTCAGGAAAACAGCTTCTAAAACGCAAAGAGAAATTATTAAATATGTATAATACATAGACAGGTGATAAATCAAATTCTAATGTTTGTTTCAACAAGTTTGATACTAAAGGTGCTATTAAAGTTGCAGAATCGAGCTGAATGATTTCAGTCTTCTAAATTTAGGACTCGAATTCACTTCTCGCAATTATCGATTTGTTAAAGGTATCGAGAAATTGCCAATTAAGCCTCTTAATTGACGTAACTAGCAATTTATTGCGCAATGACTTCTCCCTTGTTTTCTCCGTTCGACCGTGTCAGATATTTTTCCGGAAATTCCATTCGGTGATGTAAAGCTTTAGAAAATGCACGAAATTGGCGCGGAAAATAGTCTACGGTGGACGTTTGACGAGGTTGCGTCGACTAATGAGTTTCTCGTCGTTAAAAAAATCGTTTAAAAGATCCAGTCAAATAATGCATGGGTGCGATTTAGTCGAGGTTCAGATTTGAATGTTCATTGTTCAGCGCTGACGAAAACATTGAAATTGAAAGGATTTTGCAAAATAGAAATATTTAACTACCGTGACGACAACAATCGCTTGGTACAATTTTTTCTGTAAGCATTACAATAATTATTCGGTGTTTAAATTTGTTTATGAGAGGAAGTATGTCCGGTTTTTTGTTTAATGTTACATCCACATTTTCTTAAACATAAATTTTCTGATGGAAACACCTCCGGATGGGATACAGTTTTGCTTATGTAAATATAGAAGTCAGCTTTTTGATTTACACCTGTGATAAATTTTTGTACATGGTATTTCTGGTTGTTCTGAATTCCCTTGAAATTGAGGATCTTCGAGATAACTTCAATAATAAAAATGTACAATACGGAAACAACTTCTAGGGAATTATCTTTATGCATTGTGATCTATCTGCGAAACGAGTTGTAATGACTGCACAGGTGAGTTCTACCTAATCATTCCATCCTTCCAAACTTTATTATTTATTAGAACATTCTTCCACGTAATATGCATATCTATCATTGGTAAATTGAAATTCACATTTCGCCTTCAAATCGCAATATATTATACTTTATCAAGACCCATTACAGTCTCAATAATTAAGCTCAATGTAAAATTGGAAAAGAAATATCTCCTAAAGAACAGGTTAAACAGACCTGTTAACATTAAATCGACAAATTGAAAGTCAGTCCTTTATCCTTTCCGCAACAACAAATACCATTCTACAAACCAACTAATTAGTCATTCTGGAATCTCGAATCTCGATATCGACACAATTACGTAACCCAATAGTTTCATGGAATTACAATGACGCCGACCACTTGCTCGCGCAGGTGACCATTCAGAATTGCATAGATGCGAGTTGTATTAAGTTCGAGGTCATCTCACGTGTTCACCATGACCGCGAACATCTGCTTGGACAAGTTTGTCTCGTTTCGGTGAGTTTTAAAGAGTCAATGGGTCATGGCTCGTTTCGTTTCTTGAAGTTTCATTCCTCGATCCATATAGGATTCATTTCAAGCCAGATCTTACAACATCCATGTCGTTTCTACTCGTGATAACGCGTGTCCAAGATGTCAGGATACATTGTGTCGCGTGGGTGTACATGATATACTGAGCTACCATTTCAGAAGTTGTAACTGTTGCGATTTCTTTCCTATTTTCTTTTTCTTTATTTTGAAACAAAGAGCGGCAGCCGATTAATTTTGATCGACAGTTATCTGAATCGTGTTGCTATTGTTTAGGCTTTTTGTATAGCATCGTAGCAGCTGCGAATAATATGTTATCGTAAACTGAATCATTTGTCAATCTGTCAACAAGGAGTAAATTGCATTGGTACGAACGAAGATCGAAAAGTTGCACTTGCTCGGCGAGTCGACTCTTTAGAATGCGTTACACACTTTGGTATCGTTTGTTCCCGTTTGTAGTGAGTGATCGATGAAACGTGGATAACCTCCGGCTATCGAATATTAGAATTCAATCTGTTCGCACCGGTGCGAAGTTATTTGCACGATGGTAAATCCCCCGGAAATTTCCATCTCGTTCGTTGATGTACGATTTATAGTGTAACCGTTCCCGGCGATCGTTATTACGATTTAAATTGATTTTTGGATTCCACGCTTGTAAACCGGTTAGAGAAATGCTTTAATGGAATTATGATTATAATGAAATTGGAATTAATACTTCATAGCACCTTGTTAATTTACAATAGCATGTGAGTATCGTGTTCTATCTGTCATGTAAGCTTTTTAGCACTTGTACAATAACGAGTGACACTCGTGATGCGGCAAATCGAAGGAGAAATTATAGAAATTTGCAAAACCTATCAATTTGAAAATATAAGATAAGACACGATAAAATTATTCCTACAATATTAATATTACAATTAATTCCACATTATTTACAGAATGACTGATCAATTTTTATTTGATTAACCCCTTATGGGGCTTTGTGGTAACGCAAGACCCATTTAAGCTTTTATTCTTCAAAATCCAAATTTATACCTTGCCAAATATTATAATCTAGCTCGCAGAAATCATAAAATTTGTTGCGGTTCAATGTTTAAATAGGTTAATTTAATTGTAAATTATTGTGGAGGTAGTTAAGAAAGAAATCGTACTGCAAAGCGTTAGTTTTCTAAACTAACTTTATTCCGAAAGCTCACAAACTTTCTTTTTTATAAGATCTACATAATATTATTTGTTATTTAAAATGGCACTATGCACATTTGCGATAGGATCATCGCCGAATTTGCAGAGATGGAAATATTTGTATTGCAAAGAGTCAATTTCACCCCTCTAATTTTACAAAACGCATATCAGTTTTAAAGTGGAAATTAAGAAAAGGAAAAAACATCTTAGATGTTAGTATTGGTAAGTTTATCACATTTGCGGTAGTATCATCGTCGAATTTGCAGAGATGGAAATATTCGTATTGCAAAGAGTCAATTTCACCCCTCCAATTTTACAAAACGCATATCAGTTTTAAAGTGGAAATTAAGAAAAGGAAAAAACATCTTAGATGTTAGTATTGGTAAGCTTATCACATTTGCGGTAGTATCATCGTCGAATTTGTAGAGATAGTCAAATATTCGTATTCCAAAGAGTCAATTTCACCCCTCTAATTTTACAAAACGCATATCAGTTTTAAAGTAGAAATTAAGAAAAGGAAGAAACATCTTAGATGTTAGTATTGGTAAGTTTATCACATTTGCGGTAGTATCATCGTTGAATTTGCAGAAATGGAAATATTCGTATTGCAAAGAGTCAATTTCACCCCTCTAATTTTACAAAACGCATATCAGTTTTAACGTAGAAATTAAGAAAAGGGAGAAACATCTTAGATGTTAGTATTGGTAAGTTTATCACATTTGCGGTAGCATCATCGTCAAATTTGTAGAGATAGTCAAATATTCGAATTTCAAAGAGTCAATTTCACCCCTCTATTTTTACAAAACGCATATCCGTTTTAAAGTAGAAATTAAGAAAAGGAAGAAACATCTTAGATGTTAGTATTGGTAAGTTTATCACATTTGCGGTAGTATCATCGTCGAATTTGCAGAGATGGAAATATTCGTATTGCAAAGAGTCAATTTCACCCCTCTAATTTTACAAAACGCATATCAGTTTTAAAGTAGAAATTAAGAAAAGGAAGAAACATCTTAGATGTTAGTATTGGCAAATTTTCCGCAGGAAGCTACGCGCGTATTTAAAGGTTTCCCCCATAACGGCAATCTAACTCTTTGGACGATTTGTGCCACCGTTTTAAGAGTCGAATATATTCAACGTTTTCTCATCGATTGAAATCAATTCGTTCGACCAAACGCCAAACATGGCAAGACCACCCACACGCAAAATTCTAACATTCATTCTCGAACGTCAAGTAACCTAACGCGATGGCGCAGTTAGAAGATGCAAAACGACGACGCTCATCAACGTCGCGTTCTTTCGTCTTTGCACAATTAGCAGACGTGTCGTACGAGGACGACGAAAAAGGATCTTTCCGCGTGGGTGGGCACGATTTTCCGAGATTTTTGTATGGCTGCATACTTGGCGATGACTACCCGACGAATTCTAATTTAAATATTAATGTGCCACAGTGACGTAATACAGATAAAAGCACTCGGATGAACTGACACGTAAATCAGGTTCACTTGGATTAATTGCGTGCATCACCATTATGAGATACTCTGTGTAAATTTTGAAATTTTGCACTTTAACTATACTTGACAGAGTCGTTATAAATAATACTAGGTTTACTTATTCGTTAGTGAACGAATGTGAGATTTTGTAATATGTAAAAGACAAATAATACTCCTCGAATAATTCTATGAGAGTCGCTGTATTATTTCAATTTGCAGGTATTGAAATAATTAAGATACTAAATAAATATCTGATGTTTGCATAGAATGGAAATAAGTCGAAAAAATTTCGAAGTATAGGATAATATTCGAAGCTGTGGTAATTACGAGAGTTAGGTGCAAAAGATGTGTTCGGTCAGAATTAGAATCTATATAAATGCTATAAGTTTGTCAGTTCCCCTATAATAAATTGTACAGTTTATTTAACGTCATTATAGATTACACACCAGATAAGAGTTAGTGCTGTCTCGTGCAAATATTTTATCGCGACAAACAGCACGATGAATCTCTCGCAATGTTGAAATTACGCGCTTAACGTTCGGATAAATTGCAACAATTGTCATGGGATATTCTGTGTGAAACTGGACGCCTGCATGTACGGCGTGTCACTTTTCCGAAAGGATACACCTTTTCCTGCGAACCAGAAGTACGATATAACTTCGACCGTCAAGGTGAACTGGAATCGGCAGCCACATTATGTGGGTGTCAAAGAGAAGCTTGGTAACTCAATAACTAGTATGCATGGATATTTAATTTACATTTGTTCGAGAAATAATTAAATTTTGGGTTCCTTAAACGTACTCTCTTAGAACAAAATCCATTTGTTTAAAGTAAAATAGAATACTTTTAATTTTGCGGAAGATACTTACCGTTATATGGATTAGGGTGAATGTAAAAGCGTTATTTGTTATCTCTTGGTAAAAATAAGTATACCAAAAATAGGGATAATAATAATTAAAGATATTAATTTCATTAGATGCTTTTCGTGCTCTTTGGTAATCATATTTGTTAGCGCCAGCGCATTTTATGAGGGTAAGACACCCTGTAGAGCGGATGGGGTCGGTCCGCATTGGGACCGTCGCCACTGCGTTTGGAGTTTGTCTCAATTTCGAGTGGTGTTCTTGGAGGGCGACGGGTGTTTGGCATATGTCTAGACACCCTGTCGCATTCCAAGAAACAGTTTATGTATTTAGTAAAGTGGCCGATGACCCGACGTCATGGTGCTGCATAGATTTAAAAAGAGACAGACGTATTCTTAAAGGATCTGGCCACGGAGTGGGGAAGGTATTGCATCTTCTGGTAAGAGGACTGTGAGGAACAGCACGGCACTTACCCCAGACCTTTGGAAGAATACGCAGCTAGCTTAAATAACTAATAGAAATCTAACATCAGAAGCGGGAGACGTTCAGTTTTTTTTTGTTTAAAAAAAAATTCACGCTCACAATGGAGGGTACACCGAGTACGTCTAATTCGTCGTCGCTTGATGTACTTTTTCGCCAGTTTATGGAAACTGTTATGTCCGGTGCGGTACCGAGTGCTACTCTCGCGACGAGTGATAGAGCGATCGCCGACGCAATACCGGATTTCAGTGGTACGGATCTTGGTGAAGACGCGAACCAATGGTGCAATATTGTGGAGAAAATCACCGAAAAGCTTCCCGTTTCTCAGAGATTGAGTTTGGCTACCCATGCTTTGACGGGTGCTGCTAAGAAATGGTACAAAGGATGGGAAGGTAATCCGAGAACATGGACAACTTTTCGGGACGATTTGTGTTCCGTCTTTGTGTCCGAGGATAGATTATGTGAAAGACTGTCACGTGCTGTGAATTATACTAGTGATGATGCAAATTCGTATTCAGAATACGCTCGCAATAAACTGAAGTATTACGGGCAAACGCAGATTTCGTTCAAACAAACCGAACTAATTAGTCTTGTGATAGGCCATGTGACTGACTCTGCTGTGCGCCAATCGTTGATGAATGCGCGCTATACAACAACCGCAGATTTGTTGAGTGGAATAGTGCATTTTGTGAAAGTTCCGCGGAAAGAAAAGAAAAGCGAAAATGACACTAAAAGTGCAGCTTTTGAGCATCGTGAGCGTATATCTCCAAGACGCTGTTACAATTGCAACGAGACAGGACATTTGCATTACGACTGTCCGAGGAAACGCAAATTAGAGGGTTTGCGGAACGATGCCGTTAAAAAATCGAATATGCCGACCTGCAGTTTTTGCTCGAAGAGAGGGCATGAGGATTCCGAATGCTGGGTGAAACGAAGAACATTGCGCGAAGACAAGGATGCGAAGAGGTCAGGTAGCCGTCATGGAAATCCCGAGGACAAAGCCTGATTAACAGTGGACTGCTTGGACTTCTGTCGTCTTATGGGATAAGATTGTTCGACTTTTGTTATGACGATGGAACGATCAAACTACTGTTCGTGAGTAATAACAAAATAAAAGTCAAGCTTGAGGAAGACAAGGTAATAATGTTATTTTTCCTAAGATTCTGGTATGCCTATGGTTGTATGAGATCGTTTGAACGGTCAA
Source organism: Cerceris rybyensis (assembly GCA_910591515.1). Taxonomy (NCBI): domain Eukaryota; kingdom Metazoa; phylum Arthropoda; class Insecta; order Hymenoptera; family Crabronidae; genus Cerceris; species Cerceris rybyensis. The sequence goes on from OU342790.1 coordinate 19,316,699, forward strand.
AAGGCAGCTAATAACAAATTTCAGTTATCGTAAATGTTTTACAAAATATGTGCAATCATTGTTAGTTATCGAAATGTTTCAAAGTTTAAGAGTTATTAACATTGTTCAGTACATCTAGAATCGTTGTAATGGATCGAACAAATAATTTTTAATTGGAACTGTCAGCTCAATTTGGCAAGAAACACGGGATTGTATTGTATTTTGTTGTGACAGAAGCACGTCGTTCTAACAGGCAGATCGAGCGTATATTTTGACGAAAGTAAATTTAGTTACTACGGGAAATAAAGAAAATTCCAGAATGGCCGAGCAAATTGATTCGATTAATGTTTCCTTTGAATAGAATTGTGAAAAACAAAATTTTCAGAGTTTCCCTATTGTTAAATGTTTGGCGTGGAGTTAAGCTCGAGCACTGTCGATTTTGCTGACTGTGAAATTCCGAATACGCATGATAAAATTCATATTATTAAAAATAGAGATTTAGCAACGAAAAGGCTGTTTAAAAACGTTTAAAAGCAGAATAGTTGATTTGATAAGAAACGCAGAGCATATAGTTGTTAAAGAAAACTATACAAGTTTCATAAAAGTCTCGGATTCAACGCGAATAAAGTTACAATAGATTGTAAATATATAGAGCCGTTGATAGTATTGAAAATTTGAAATAACGATTGTTACGAGGTTACTGAAAATACCGCAAACGATGCCTAAAGACTGCCTGAAGTTATGGAAAGACGAGTGTTAATGTTTACAGATTTGAATGAAAAATTTCAATATTGAGAGTAACGATAGAGATGAGCCGTGTTAGCGAATTAATAATGTGTAAAAGTTTTATGATTCGCATTGTTTTGTAGTGTTGCTTTGCAAAATTTAAAGTAATTTGCACATAATTTGTTTAAAGTTATTGCTGTTATGAAATGTTACAGAGACCAGTATATTTGCCATGCTGCAGTTTGAATGCTACAGTATGAATGTGTTTGTGAATGTTGATTGAGATGGAGCAATGTTGTGTACGGAATAGAGTAACGTTATGTATTCGAAGTAAATCTTCTCCTTGGGTGATACTGGCTCACGGACTTGGTGAAGTATTTGAAAGACGACGTTTGAAAGGTACACGACTTGCGAAATAAAGGATGATTTAAGAAAAGTATGGATTGTGTACGGAATAGAGTAACGCTAGGTGTTCGATGTAAACTTCTCCTTGGGTGATACTGGCTCACGGACTTGGTGAAGTACTCGAAGGACGGCGTTTGAAAGGTACACAATTCGGTTGAAACGCTGCTGTGTGCGCGTGAAGAGAGGACTGTGTGTACTGGAAAATGCGGAACACTAAGAAGTGTTGTCCGTAGATGTGGAACGCTGCTGTGTGCGCGTGAAAAGAGGACTGTGTGTCCTGGAAAATGCGGAACACTAGAAAGTGTTGGCCGTGGATGTGGAACGCTGCTGTGTGCGCGTGAGAAGAGGACTGTGTGTCCTGAAATATGTGGTTGCACTAAAAAAAAAGTGCTGACTGTTGGTGTAACGTACTTGCGAGTACTGTTACGATATGAGATATTGGCGACATCAGTTGCATTGTAAATTGTGGTAAGTGAGATTGCTTCTCGAGAGCGCGAAGCATGTCAGTCTGGCCGTGTTAGCGCCAGCGCATTTTATGAGGGTAAGACACCCTGTAGAGCGGATGGGGTCGGTCCGCATTGGGACCGTCGCCACTGCGTTTGGAGTTTGTCTCAATTTCGAGTGGTGTTCTTGGAGGGCGACGGGTGTTTGGCATATGTCTAGACACCCTGTCGCATTCCAAGAAACAGTTTATGTATTTAGTAAAGTGGCCGATGACCCGACGTCATGGTGCTGCATAGATTTAAAAAGAGACAGACGTATTCTTAAAGGATCTGGCCACGGAGTGGGGAAGGTATTGCATCTTCTGGTAAGAGGACTGTGAGGAACAGCACGGCACTTACCCCAGACCTTTGGAAGAATACGCAGCTAGCTTAAATAACTAATAGAAATCTAACATATTAATTATTTATGCTGGATACAAGTAAATGTACGCTGATCATATACCGCACTGTATGAATGTAAGAAGAGAATTGCAGCTCCATCTCGTTGAATGTGCGAAAGTCTGCAAATAACTGTGCTTCGTTGCAATTATCGCAGATGAAAAAGTGTGCAGGAAAAGAAATGTTTTTTCTCGCAATATCTCATTTACTCCTTTGCCATTTAAAAATGACTAGCAATATTATCGCAAGTATTTGCTTTCTTTGCGAGTATGATTATATTTTTCATTTTGCATTATACTTTGTCAAACATCTGCCTGAATAATTAGTATAACTCCGGTAAGACGACAGTATTTAAGAATTGATGCAATTTTTTTTTATTTTCTTTTTCTGCGATTTACAAATTTATTTTACATATTTTATCTTATATGTAGTAGAATTTCTAATGAGTTTTCCACGGTTAACGCTTTACTGTTTGCCAATTAATTCATTCTCTATACTATCCAATCAATCTTTATCTCTCGCCTCTGTTATCGAATACGCATATTCGTTGCTTTTCGCTACCGATACCAGAATTAATTGAAGCCACAAACAAGATAGAGAATCCACAGGAGACTTCGATGTTTTTCATTAAAACTACTAATAGGAATGGAGTTAGAGAATACAGTATTTGTTGAAGTTCCATAAAAATAGAAATCAAATATTTTTGTTCTACGTACCCTACGTATTTCGCCACATCTTTTAAATTACATTTACACTCAAGTCTTCTAACTTGATAATGAAAATACACTTCGTACACGGTATTTTAACTCGTTACTCACATTATGTTTACGCATCTCGCTGGTTCCAGTTCCTTTGCATTTACGAAAGGCGTTTTCGCGAATCGCATGACACAATACGGTGTTCACCTCAGTCAACTGTGAGTCACCGACGTTTTGGTTTCTAGTAGTCGACGACAAGTATCTTTTTCCTTTTCCGTTCCTTTACTAAAAACAGCAAATCTCCATATTGCGGAATTGTAATTAAAGTGGAGAAAAAGAAACACGTAATTCTGTATTAAAAATTCATTTTTTTCTCATGGACTTTAATGACATCGTAAAACTACTTCAGAGATAAATCAGCTAAGATAGTGAATTGAGTAAGAACAATCAATGGCTCGATAAGTCAGAATCTATTTTAGTAATAAGTATATTTCTCGATAAGAATTATCAAAACAGTAAATGTTTCCGGTCAGATGTATCAAAACCTCAAGTAGTCACCTAGACTTTCGAATATTTAGAGCATCAGCAACCAGAACAATACGATTGCAACTATTAGGGGTACCGAAAAGTAATCAAAATTGGACAAGTGAAAACGTAAGTGAAAACGTTTTTCAACAAAAAATCGAAGGACTTTTTTAAAAAGAGAATCGAACAACCATCTTTACGCTGGGAAAAAATGTTAAAAAATTATGCAAATTATTTTGTTTATAAGTATTTAACATTTTTTTAAGAAATAAATGTTTTTGGTTAGCAAAAAAAAGATTTTGATTACTTTTCGGTATCCCTAATATATTACAGAAGATGTAAAATGAGAGGTGATATTAACTCCTTGTTATACAATAACCAGTGACACCCGTGACGAAATAAATGCAATAGTTAATTTTCAACTATTCCAAAAATTATTACATTAAAAATGTCAGTGCGTCACGATACAATAAAATTAATTCTATGCTATTCCATATCGCGTCATATATACACTGCCGCTCAAAAGTATGTGGACACTTACCATTTCTATGAAATTTCTGATAGATAAGGTATATTTTTGTTGTTAATCAATTTTTGTTGCTAAATTCTGTTCCGAATATGTATGTAATGTATTCCAATAGTACTAAATTACAAATCTTGTTATTCAATTCTTTTAAATAAAATTGCTGCATAATATTGCATAATATTGCACTGTAGAGTTTTTGAGGTTTTTCTCTAGAAGTTTCCAGGGACTGCATTGCTAAAGTGAGGTCTCTTGCCATCTCTAGAGTAACATAAACATCTATAAACATGATTGGCAGCGAAATATTTAAACGATTAATAGTCAGGATGCCACGATTAGTAAACGCGGACGTAAAATCACGCGGTGGATATGTAGACGAAAAGAAGATATAATTATCTGTTATCATCATCTGTGAGATATTTAATAATTATTATTAAAATATGTTCTCCAATACTGTACAAACATAAATGCCTACAAGATAACCAATTTTGCCAAAGATGTCGAAACTTTTTTCAGGTAGTTATGAGAGTTAAGGAAGTGTCCACATACTTTTGAGCGGCAGTGTACACGCATCCCTCGAATAACACGGCTAACTGGTTCCGTGTTATTCGATACTAATAATTCCTACAATTTTGGAGATAACGTTTCGTGCTATTCAAAATCGACGATATTTATATGTACGTATGTACTGTGTGATCGACTTAATTTTTAACAGTAATTTTTCGCGACTTCGTGTAATTCGAACTCCATGTTATTCGAGGGTTGTCGCAATTTTCAACCGTGCTATTCGCGACTTCGTGCAATTCAAGTACCGTGCTATTCGAGGAATGCCTGTACTATATCCGAAATTAGGAATAGATTATTATTTCAGCGATTAATACAGATATATTGCGCATTCAGTTATAAAATAAATTGTACGACAAAAGTTCAAGCAGTTATTTCCGCCTAAGTTTGTATTGCGAGGAAATACAATCCTCTTACTTTCAATTTTGAATACTCCAAGCCAATCAACGTTAAATCAACAATCTCAGTCAATGTCAACTATACTTTAAATTATCGAATTTAAAAAAAAAGGTAACCAAGTTCTTCAGTAAGTCTCGAATTAATACCCAAACAACAATGAGTATTTGTGACAGAAGGACATCGACGACATGTCCTCAGAAAAAGTGCAAGTTAAGCCACGAACAGAGGAAAGTGTTGCCGACAATTGCAAAGTAAGTCGGCACTCGACCCGATTACACGGCCCACCAGGGTCGTATCGATATTCGCCCGCAGTTTTACGCGACAAACCCATAAGGTTTGACCTAATATGGGCTCTTCGAGTTTACGAATGGCACTGCTCTGGTGGGGATCCGTATGGAGAGCTCCTTTGAGGCCTCCAGGTCTCTCTCGCTACGGAGTTCCCCAGTACCTCACCGGACGTGTGTTAAGTCGCACACGCGTTTCCATGTAACTACGTTCGTATTTCCGCATCGTGTTCCGCGCAACGATCAAGGGACCAACTTCTTCGGTTCAACGAATGAATTTGGACATACCACCAGAGTAAACGGGACCGTCCAATTTATACCTGTCCTTTGGAATCTTCCTGATAATATAAATGAACAGGATAAAAAAAATCTGATTGTTAATCGCGAAATTTCAATTTAAAGTGTACCAAAGATATCCATGGACCAAGCATCGGTTAATGTCACAGGTACCGTTCATTCTGACGTCTCCAAGCAAATTATATGATATCGTAACACGCCTGGTATCGCATGTATCTCCATTTCCGGAGTAATCTGAATTTCACACGGCATTACAATTCTCTTGGCGAACGGACACCGGCAGATCAAGGAATTTAAACGTACCAACGTGATAATTATGTCATACACAACAGACAAGGAGTGTACGTTCACAATCGAGGTCAACTAATACACTGGTTGGGAGTAGTGGAAAATTTATTACGACACTAAGAAAGACATCACGGTCCAACGATCCGTGAGGCCTCTGAAGATTCAGTTCAATATCGAGATGTCATCCGCTCATCAGCAAGCGGCCATTCGCCGATTGGAGGCACTGTTCAAGGATGTTAAACTGGAGCAGCAACAGGCTCATCCAGAATTAGTCAGAATCGAGACAAAGATCGACAAGTGTTGCGATATTCATGGAAAGCACGCGAAGGAGAATTGTTGGAATCGTCGAGGATCCTTGAGTAACGTTCAGCAAACGAGAAAAGACTCTCTGAGTTGTAGAGACACGAGTTATACCGGGACGTCGCCCAGTCGAAGAGGATCTCTTGGATTACCGATGTCACCACCGAAAAGAGACCTACATCCTTCAAGTTTCCCGAATACTTTGCGAAAGAATCCTCTTGGTTCCTCCATGGGTGCCATAAATCATACAAAACGAGATACTACATATTCGTCCACCATAAGCTCATCTCTGAGACGTGATCCGATAGGACGTTCGATGGGTTGTCTGAAAAAGGACACAGCCTCGAACTACAATTCCCCTTTGAGACGAGATTACGTGGCCAAGTCCATGACGAGTCTCCAGCGTCCAAGTACACGACGAGACAGTAATAATTTATCCAGCCTTTTCGCGAGCTCTCCAACTTCGCAAACAACCTTGAAGAGAGGCCTTAGCTCGTCGAATGGCGAGCTGAAAGCGAAGAGCAACTCCAACGGCAACCTGAAGAGCTGTCTTGCTGGATCTAGCGGGAATTTGCGGACTAACTTAAACGTGACCTTGAGCGCCGACCTTATCAGAGGATCCAATGGAAATCTAAAGAAAGATGGAAAGCTTACGGCGCCTCTTTCGAGCAGACGAGGCTCCTACGACAGAAGAAGACTCTCCACGGATTCTTTGGATAATCTGAAGAGAAACTCGTGGGATCCGGGTCGAAGAGGATCTTCAGGATCGTCTGGGGGTTGGGACGATCCGATTTGGGAAGAGGGAGCTTTCGACGAGGGTATCGATCAGGTAAAGAATTTTAATGATTGTTTGGAAGAGTCAATGGACAACGTGACATAAGGAATATCGTGAGAACGATGATCTCGCTTGAATAATGCGAAAGTGAGAAACTCGTTTTGAATATATAATTCCTTTACGTACCAATTGCTAAGATCGAGCTGTACGAGCTCGTGCTCATTGTGTTCGAACTTCCCACGAAGGACAGGAGAAAACATCTCGTGTCGTATCGAGGAAACGAGGCTTAAGCCTTGCACAGATCAAATTTATTATTCCTCGTTAGGAGATCCTTCCATTTCTGCCGTGGGAAACTGAGATTCGCAATGGTGCGAAGTCTGCAAATGAAACTTGGCATTTCGCGCATTATACACGCTCTGAGTCAGATGCTCAAAATTATTCTTACGTTTTGAATTGGTAGTTAAGTTCAACAAAAAATTACTCGATACAACTTGACAAACGATCGTAAAAGATTAAGGCTTTCATAACTAATTAAGTGCCGGATATCCTCATCTCGTCAATCGGTTATGTAAGGGTAAAATATTTATTATTAAAGGACAATGTTGCACATTATTAATTCCATTTAATTACATACAGAGCACTGTACTCTCCATATTACTCAAATATCTTGGAATTAACCCATTGCACTACGAGTTGTTTCATGACTGCCTCCGCTATAATTCAGAATTTGATTGATAAAGTAAACATTGATCAGTGACTCTTGATATGCCGTATAATTTAACGTAACATTAATGTTATAGAAACATATTATCGTGTCGTGACACATTAATATTTTCAATTTAAGAAATTTTGGAAACCTTGAAAATTTCCTATCCCATTTACCCTCAACACGAATGTCACCCGTTTTTGTAGGGCAAAGGGTTAAGTAGAGAAAGAATAGTTCAATTATTTCCTTTCCAAGAATAGCTCGAAATTTTATTTTAGTGTCTGCAATGAAAGTCATCGGTGACCTCCATGGAATTCGTCGTCTCAATGTTTAAGAATGCCATTGCACGTGGCGCCGGCACACGCAAAGTGTTTTGCTTGTACTTACGTCATCAACATGCCACGCACGGTATGGACATGTTACACCGTGCGTTAGTCATTCCCTGATTACGAAAGCATTCGGCTGCCACGTAAATATTCCTTCAATCTCGTTATTCGGTAATGCGAGCACGTCGATCGTCAATGGCGCGATTAGGAGATAATAAAAAAGAACTTATCTCGCACGTACGACGCAATCCAACTCGCCAATGCGGTCTGATCGGTATTTTTCACAATCGATCTTGCTGTATGCTGCTGCAGCGAAATGTCATTCGCGACATATAGCCGCTGGCGAGGAGCGTCATAGTTATTTGCAATTCTACATCTACCTTTGGTTCGACTGATTCACTTGTTTCGTTGTAACGATGTCGAATTTGCGTCAGATGAAAATTCGTGATGCACTTTAGGCATTTTTACAATTTTCTGACTAGATAGGATCGACGAAACGAGAAGAAATATTTCGAAAGAAAGAATGAATGGATGTGCGAATTGATAAGTCTTTTTGATGATAGATATGTTATAAAAGGAAGAACGTACAATTCTCCGAGGTTGCTACAATATCTATCATACTAATTATCATATTCTATTTATTAACACGTTGAACGCCACTGATATTTCGCTTGTTTGATCATTTTTACTGAAGTGATACTTTTCCTATTAAAATCTCATCTTTGTACAGCAGAAACTTTAAAGATTCAAATCGATATGTATTCAGCAGGATTTATATCTTTTGAATACCAGTATTTAAATACTGAATGTTTTAGAAAATTCGTAATTATTACAATTTCAAAGTCATTTGAAGTTTCATTGAATTAAATAGCGCCGGTCACCGGTGACCCTCATGGCAGTCAACGTGATAATATAATAATATTCTGATCAGAACACAATCTTGTTAGAGTACTCATCGTGAGTCCTAATCTAAAAGAACTGCTTAATCGTTTGAGTTTCAAGCCGATCGACTATTAGAATGAATGACACTTTTTGCACCAGTAATAAAAATAGTTCAGTAATATATACTGAATCATATCATATATAGAGCTGTTTGCAAAAATGTGATCGAAAAGTATCAAACAGCGAAATCGCGCTTCGTTCGTTTGCATCGAGGAATGCAACAAAGTCAGTTTTCAATGTTTTTCTGCTTGTAAATGTAAATATTCTTGTTTTGTTTTATATAGTCTTGTTTATTAAATAGTCTTGTTTCGTTTGTCAGTTAAAGATACTGTCTATGTTAGATGAACTATATATAGTTCAGTAATACATATATATATATATACGACAGTACACCTACAACATAGACAGTATCTTTAACTGACAAACAAAACAAGAATATTTACATTTATAAGCAGAAAAACATTGAAAATTTACTTTGTTGCATTCCTCAATGCAAAACGAAAGAAGCGCAATTTCATTGCTTGGCATTTTCGCAAAGTCCTCTGGCACTCAAACGATTAAGGTAGTTCTAGGCACTTATCATTTTTCGATAGATTTCCTTAAAATTTTGAAAATATATTCTTCATGATATTTTATAATTATAACTGGAATCTCAACGAGTTCGTCCACATGGTTTATGAATAAATCGTGTTTAAAAATAACATATTTAACATTAGCCTTATGGAAAACAATTTTTGCTGAGTCCGTAAAATCTTTTTTTATTTTTCTAATGGAAAAACGAGTCGATGGATTCTAATAAAAAATTAGCAATGTATTATTTTATGCTTTTAGAATATTATTGAATTTTTTCATAATTTTTTACTTCATAGTTATAGAGAAAGATGTTTTTTAATGTCTAAAAAGTGAATGAAATGACCTCTGTGAAGTTAGGCCCTGTATTAATTATTACGCAATTTTTTTCTTTTCAAATGAAAAAAAAAACTTTTAGTTCTGAATCCACCTTAACAAAAAATTATTATGTTACTATCTTCAAAAGAGTTACATTTCATCCTCCTCAAACATTCAGAAACAGAAATAAGTGTCTCTATAATCCCATGCTATTCTTTTTCCTATAAGAATTCAATGTTACATCAAAGTTTACGATCGAATCTCCACCGCTAAAGAACTCAGCAAAATTGTTTTCAATTACCTGACCACAGATGAAAAAAAATAATTCCCACCGCAAAGTTGAAACGTTTACTTGCAATATCCAGGATGTAGACTTAATATCGCGCATTACATTTCTTGCTACCGAAGTCTATAGCCGCAGGAGGGAACGCGACGATCGTTGATCGAACGCAACGGTAGCGCGCATTTCCTCAAACAAGATCGCCGCAGGTGAAACCTACGCGTCACTTGGCCCTGAGAAGCCCACGCTCACCTGCACGGCGCTTCTAGCTCACACTTTTTACCTCCCTACTTCATCGTTTCTTCTCGCTTCATCCTTCGTCTTCTTTTCTACCCTGTGCCTTCGAAAATTACGCGGATCGACCCACGTCGGTCCTCGATATGGTTGGTTGCAAACGATCGACAAGCATTATCCGCGTCATTAATTATTTCGAAGCGACTGACGCCACTGTTCACATCGCTCGTGAAGATGAGACGAAGTTTGTTGCTAAGAACCAGATTCAACGGAATGGTACGAATTATTAGTAATATTCTATGTTTAAATGTGGTTCGGTTCTTCTGAGATTTGCAAATTTGTATGGGGGAAATAGTGCAGATGCTAAGATCAGTGTTGGTTGATACATATTCTATTTAATTGTGACTGTCGAATAATGTTGGGTTGATAGTATAACGTGTCAGTTGCAAGTAATAACCAGACTGCGGATTTTTATGCATTTATGACAAATTAAATACGGCTAAAATATACAAAAAGGACACAATATAAAAATATATCTAAAATATCCAAAGTATGGTATTTGTTGTAATATTTATTGATTGCAATTAATCCCTAGATAGGTTCTCGTGTCTCACCTGTATTTGTGAAATTCGATATTTGCATAAACATCCGCAGTCTAGTAATAACATATACAGAAACGTAATAGTAAGAATTCGGGCTTGGCCGTGTCCCTTTTCAGTATTTTGAGAAAAGATGGTGTACAGCTTTGTGATGATTTTCTGAAGAGCTTGCAAAGGATAGTGGATTGGATTTGTCTAATTAGCTTTGCAATTTAACCCTCTCGATTTGGACTGATTAAAAAAATACCAGTATTGGGTACGTCTGAGTTAATATTAGCAAGGAAAGGGTTGATGTAAAGAAGCAGAAGACATTGGAAATTAATACCTTGTGTCCCACGGTTTTAAAATGAAATCATGTATCGCAACCAAACGTAAATAAAAATCTATCCTTAATTGACATATTTTTAGCACAGGGATATTATTTACTTCCAAATTTCTTGGATTACGTTGTCATCAACCAATAAGGAAGTCGTTCAGATGCAAAAGTCGCGACGCCGCATATATGCGACGGTGGTAGCGAACGTGTTAATGTGCCATGGTACTAAACATGTTAATTACACTGTAATTCCGTTCAAACAATCAATTACTGCAATTCACAAATGCGACATGCAGAACAGTCCTGCTACAATTGACTTCAACATTCAGATTTGATAAAAGCTTTACATCACGTTCTGATAGCGTGCAGAAATTGTGCGATGGAAATATTTCCTCCTGATTACCATGATATTAACAGGACAAAATGTGTGTCGGGAAACAATCTCTGTATGGTCTCGTCGACGAACGATAGACCAACGTAGTACCTCTGTTTAATGTGCAAACGTTCATTTGCATGAGCTTGTTGGAAAACATGCTTGAATCGCGTGCACAGTGAATTCTACGGTGTTAAATTAATTATCAGAGCCACTGAATACATACACTCAGATTCATCGCTCACCAAAAACGAACAAGAATTGAGTTGCATTTAAGAAATTATATTTTTTATCATATCCGATGGAATATCAACATGGGAACAATATTCTTCCTCATTTCTAACATTTATTATATAAATTTCATTACGTAAAATCATTGTTTCCAAGTCAATAAAGACGAACCAGGAAGATATCAGACATCGCCGAGTGTAGAAAACGGTGCTCGAACGAAACGCGGTTCAATTTGAATTGTCTTGCAAATTTCTATGTTCTCTGTCATTAAGAACAATATCGGACTGACGGATCGAGCAGCGAAAGAAATTATATAGCCGAAAGAGTGCTCGTGACGATGTAATAATACCAAGACAGGATGTGAATTGCTCTTTTTGCACGGTCGTGGGATTCCCAAGAAAAAAATGTACGATGCGTGAATGAACTCGCGAAAATGATCTTCCGTGATTCAGCGACAGCTATGTTCTCATGCTTGAATTTTAATTGCAATTTTATATTAGAAATATATATTTTTAATACCCTTAATCCTTATCCAATATCGTCGTTAAATTGATAAGTCGACGGCATGAAAAATATAATTTATAAAATATACATCAATCAAGTAGAATTACGCTGTGTTCGGAATACAATGACTTTAGATTGTCACATTTATTTTTAACTCTTAGCCAGCACTGTGGATGCCATATCATACTAATATTTGTATAATTAATATGTACAGTGCCAACCAAAAGGTTAACACTAGAACCACCAAGCAAGTCAAAATGACTGGTTCTCAATTTTGTCCAAAAATTCTCCAAGTTTATTGGACAGTCATAGAATAGATATTCCAAGTTCATCCTATAAAACATAAATTACCGAATCATCCATATTTTCCTTCTCTTAATTCTTCTTGTTTCAAAGTATTTATTTAATATATTTAAATACAATAAATTTAATGCCGGTAGTTCTAGTGTTAATATTACAACTCCCATGACAAAATCGTACTTTCCAGCCTTTCTGAATTTTTTCTACAATCACATCGATAGGATATGCGTTTACGTTACAATTGTTGAAATTTCTGAAATTCTAGCTTGGCGATTTCGTTGTAAATAACACACAACAGTAACTGATTACTCGACTTACTTCGACCGCGATGCATTTTACCTATGCACGACTTTCCGCTTGGCGAACACCGGCGATTTTCTTCCCCGTGTCGCACGAAACCGTTTTGTCTCACGGTACGACGTCCAAGATGATTGGCCGATCGAAGAGAGTACCGTTAGCAAAAATTGATGCTTATTGACATATAAACATAAAGCCCCATGATTCACTCGCTTCGGGGAGTCCACGTCCTTTTCCTTCCATGATTTCGTGATCTTGGATCTTAGAAATGCAAGATTCGCAGGCGCATTTTGTGATGTACAGAATAGTCACGCTTATGCAGCATTAATATTTTTTAAAATGTAAGTAATAGGTAGAAATTATGTTTATAAAAGTTTTACAGTGTTAGGAGACACGTAATATGGTACTAATAATTTCTTTTTGATTGGAGATAATTTGGGGACCAATCTCTTTTTTTTTTATAGAATTCCTCAATTTTGTGATTTAATTTGAATGAGTAACTATTGATTATTATTAGAATTACACAGTGTTTCAGCTATTATGTTCGATGTATTCGTTTTCTAAAGCGTAACGGTGATGTTTAAGGTAGGCAGAATGGACACAGCATTCTGTGTGTGTTGCGCGAAATTATGTACAATTAGGGATTTCTTTTCTAGCAGTTGGAAAATATAGATTTTTGCACGGCTTTCTCATTTCGATGAAGACAATTTGAAAGTGAAATCGATCTAATCTACATAACCGATCGATTTCATTATTACCCCTTTTCTGTGTACTGAAAAGTGCACGCGCAAGTTTTTGCTTATATACGGAATAAAGTGTAATTAAAATCGAAAACTTTCAAAAGAGATTTAATCTTAAATTAATTTTTTATATTTCAAATACAAAAAATACACAAATTAACGAAAATAAGTAGGTTTCAGTGAATGGAATAATTAGTAATTAAAAAAAAGTTCCAATTGCAATCGAGATCCTCTTCATCCTTTCTACATTTTCGTTTGTCACTACTCGTCATTGAATCAGTATTGCGGTTCTTATCTTCTGGCAAAGCTGGTGGTCACTATAAACGATCATTATAATCCGCAATCATCCGGAACGATCGGTGGTCTCATAAATTGAAGCAGACCACACAGGCAACAATATGCGAGTAATATATCAATAAAATATTGACATCTTTTTCAATTTCGAATAATTAATTTTCTAAATATCTGTTTTTTTTCCTTACAACGTCGCATTTAAATTCTGCCACGAGCCGTTCGAGTTTTTTGACGTATCGCGCGCTTTTACCTTTAGATTGTGTAATGTAAGTGCATGCAACAATCAAGATATCATTTTTAACCGGCGATAGACAGTGAAATCCTTCATAACAGAAATAAGGATTGTAGATGTAGCGTTTCCTTGATTATCGAGATACAGAATTATGAAATTTAGTTTAAAAAATTGCATCGCGAAATAAATGGTTATAAGATTCGGAGATACCGGTAGTTGCAGGAAATGCAAGAATCATATTTGTATGAAATATCGGCTGCAATTTGCGCTATGAAGAATGTTTTTTTTATTGTTGCAATCGTGTCACGCATTTGTCAAGATCAACACGTAGATTGTCTCATTTCGTCACCTGTAAAGACTCGTTGGTCAGTGGATTTCCATTTATGGGAAATCGCGTGGGCCTTGCACCGCAACGTGTTCTCCAAGATGGCTGACAACGCCCATTCATTTTGTATCTTTTCCACAATTCTTTTTTCATCTATTTTGTACGTTCAATCGGAACTTTAATTTCACGCATATCACTAATAAACTGCGGAAGAAACTTTAAAACTACCCTCAACTGTTCCTTCCCAACTGTCAATCAAAGGTGTAATAAATTTTGGTAACAAATTATTTTGGACGACCCGACAGAGCGGAAAGTTTCTCGTTCACATTACAATTCCAGAGAAAGAAGATTGATGATCCGCAGATTTTAATACATTCTTATTACTATGTCATTAAGAGAGATGAAATTCGAAACATACGGTAATACTTAATTTACAATATAAATGATGCTTGTAATTGGCCATTAATATCTTCTTTCGTTAGTCCAAACCGCCATCCAATTTCTCAAATTGCCGTAGGCGGACTCAGTCAAAACAGAATAAAAAGTTCCGCATAAATGTTCCGCCATTGTCATTCTCGATGTTTGCTTTAACAGCAGACAAATCATTCTGTTGTATCAATTACAAATTATAATAAAAAGCCTATCAATTTTTAAAATATTCATCCCACACACTGCATCTCAAGTACGTGGATCGGTACGGAAGAAACCTGTCGTTTTATTGCATTTAACATGGCAACTCATCCTTTGAGGAATCCCATCTTATCGACAGTAGACAAAATCGTCTTAACAAAACTCTGTTTTACTTTCAGAGCTCTATACCGGGTACTTCAATTTTGCCGTTCAGAAAGGGCAAAGTTTATGGATACACGATGTTAAGGACTTTGGTTGGAGGTTTATGGCACGGATGTTTCAATCAACACCATTTTTGGGCACCTTATGTTGTGTTACCAAATATTCTCTTTCAAGAATCGAGGCTGGAGAGATGATAGAGTTCTGTGAACTCTGTTACCTCGCCAGTTCTCAATAATACGACGTGCCATAAACTATTCCAACCATAACAGATCTCCACCCCTCTTCCGGGTAAAAATTCTGTCACCATCGAAGATCATGGAAGAGGGGTGGTTAAACCAATTACCCCCATCTTGGAGGGGACATATCTAAAATCATGCCTCGGGACCGAGGATCAGAGACGTTCGAGACAAGAGACATTAGGGACATTAGGGACATTAGAGACATTAGAGACACTAGACACATGAAACGAAAGAAACGATATAGAGACTTCTTAATTGTGAGACAAGACCCAACTTTCATTTGTATTCTCGTCTTCTATTTTAAATTATAGTGCTAAATAAAACTAAGCAAATATTCGTGTGGAAGTGGAAGTTGAACCAGCCATTTTTGTAACCTTCCTACCACACGAATAAAATACACCGTGATAATTATATCTCTGCAGCAGTAAAGCAAAACGAAAAATTGTTGATGGAGTTAATGCGACAAATGCCAAGACAAAATTGAATATTTCACGGGAATCTGTTATTGTGAAAATTTAGGTCACGATCTTCGTTGGTCGCAGGTTCGACCAGGCGAATCTAATGGTCATCAACTTTCTTATGAATTCTTTGTGATTTTCTCGAGTGAGCATGATCTTTTCTCCTGATTGCCCTCTATGTCTCGTATTTCTGAATGTCTCGACGGGTTCTGAGCAATTGCGATACAGTTCAGCGCGTATTATCACCTGGTTTGCTCGAATTTCACGGCGTTTGATAGAGAGACGTACAGTTAAATTACTAAGTATCACGTTGTAAATTTAACAAGAACAACATTGCACGTACTTGCTACTCTGCAATTTGAACCCTACCTCAATCGTATTTTACGCTGTTAAATTTCTTCTGGTTTCTTTTGTATCAACTGGAAACAGCAAGTGGGATAAAAAAATAAATTTAACAAATAAAAAGGTACTATTTATTGCTTCTTGAAGATAAGATTTTATTGACGCTTTGACATTTATCGATGTCGAAGAATTGTTAACGTTAAATTTATATCGTCTGTATAAATATACATTTGTTATTGAATTTTTATAGTCTGTAGAAAGGTGTGAGCGAAGGGTAACTTGCCAATAGAGTCATAAATCTTATGGTCTTTTTTAACTTGTTGATTGTTACTTTTAATAGTGAAAGGATTGATTATCATATTATCTTACAGTGAAGTAAAGTTGAAATTCCCCTTACCAGTGCTTCTCAAAATCGAAATTTTGCAACCTTACTTCTCACACTTTCCCTTATACCATAACTTTTGATTACTGAAAACGAATCTCAATTAATCAGTGCCTGACTCGAGTACAGTTCTACAACCACCAATTAGAAGATATCTCATTCCACCATAGTCTACTTATTGTCACCGCATAATTTACAGACCGTAGATTTCTCACGAATTTTACTTTCCATCTCCCATTCCCTATCTCTTACAGTTTCATTTTCAGAAGAATTTAAAAAGTCCTCAGCACATTCACTAGAAGCCTAGAGAAAATGAGTGCATAAATCCAACAAGAACCGCAAAGCTACCGATAAATTGCATTTTAACCGTCATAGAATTTACATACGAGATGATAACCATGAGCGTGCGAAGTTCCGATACGTCCAGTTTCCAGGTTATTCCAGGCATCACTTTCGATAGTACCTACCGTTTATTTTTTATTTCCTCTCTTTCCTCGTCGATTCCGAACGGACGGCGCGTTAATGCGAGTCATGGTCCACGTACCACGCGACCGGTGAAAAGATAATTGCACCGGCTTATGCAGAATCGTAAACCGCGTCTCACATTTCGTTGGCTGCGCTCTTATCTGCTCTCGACGTGCGTTTTGCGTTCGTGCCGGCTCAACCTGTTATTAAGATTTTTCTAAGCCACCCTCTCCCTTCGTTGACGCTGATCCGGTAATACCTGACGCCGGATTTTTCGTTACCAGCCCCCGGATGAAATGGGAGCAATGGAAAAAAGGAATACAGAGAGAAAAAGTCATTCGAAATTGCGCAAAACCCGTGCGGTCAGATTTGCGGCTGGAAAATCAACGTTCTCGTACTTTGTCCTTTAATGTTAGGAACACGCGAGGCGAAATTGTAACGTGGAATCGTTACGAGAATCGGACGATATTAGTATTCAAATCAGATAGAACAACGAACGGTTCAATTAAAGTGGTCGTTTTATCGATGGGTTTTGGAGCGAAAAGATCGTTATCCAGTGCACGATTTGGCTTCGATTGGCACGCGCAACGTTGAGAACAAATCCTCACGATATTAGAATATAAGGTGCAGAGATCCTTGATCGACCTTCGATCGTTTAGCAAGGTAATAGGTGCTAGGCTGATAAAATCGATTTGAATTTTACTCGCAGCGTGACACAAATACGCGAGGTTGTAACAAGTGGCCATTTCAGACGGGGACTGTGTTAGATAAACAGTTCTGTTTCCTTTCTTTAAAACGAGAGCATAATGCTGGTGCACCATGAATTCAATATTCACGAGTTAATTGCATTTTCAATAGATACTTACCCACATAGATTGCCACACTGTTTAGATCGTCGATCGATTTTGCGTTGAATTATTTGCCCTACTTCCGGAAGTAGTCGAAGAAACTGGATTGGAATATCGTGATTTATTCGTTCCTGCAGATAAATTTCATATTGAGATTCTCGGAGAGACTTTGATGTCTATTGGTACTCGCGTTGCTGACTTTCGAAACGCTATTTCTTAGAATTCAACGCAAAGTTCCATGCATTGAACTCTGACGAGTTTCGCTGTCAGGATGAGTAGATCTTGTCATTTTCTAGTGTCACTAGAATCCTTACAAAAAACATTTTTCTTGAAAGCATCCTTCGAGTTACAAATTCATTGCTGGATCTATTGATTCACCACAATCTGAGAAATTTCATCCTACTGTTGGATACCGACCTACTTCTACAAGATATTATATTTAAATGTCGCTAAACGTAATTCGAGGTCCAAACAGGAAATGTCACTCACTTTTGATTTCGCATTGCTTTTCCTTCCAAAAATATTCAGATCTTTAATCTCGACGGAGTTACTACAAAAGCGATCGTGCTTTTTGAACCTGCATCCTACCACCCCTTCTCAAACCTATAAAACGTCAGTGTATTTAAAAAGTCACAGAATCGTAATGAATCGCTGACAGTCTGCAGCTCGCGACTACGTTTCTTTAACCCTTTGCGGTCCTATGTCGAGTAGTACTCGACATAGATTTTTACTTGATTTTATTTTCTGACAATTTAACATCGACTTTCCAATTTCATAATAATCTTGTAATATTACCTGAATATCCTTCAGTACCTATAGTTATTGGTATCATTAAAAAAAATGAGTAACCAATGATAGAAAATATTGCAAAATTAATTTTATTTAGCTCACTACCAAAATTAACGAAATAATTCGGACCGCAAAGGGTTAAATTTGTCAAAACGTCGAACGCGAAAGTAGTTCTTCCTAAATAAAGTGTTGTAAACGACTAAGTACCTGGGATACAACACTACGAATTTTCCTAACAATTACATTCACAACATTGCCCTACATTTCATCAGCATCCTCTTCCTCGGCTGCAAATTTCTAATCAGACACAAGAGAAAAGTCTTAACGCAACAAAGCGCGAAACATGTATACCATGAAACAAAAGCTATCTTTTAAACAATCGCACGGAATTCAAAAGTGAGATAAAATTTACAATAGATCAACAATGAAGTATTATGCAAGTGGTGATAAAATTTCGTCGCCGGTTTGCGGTAAGATCATACCTCAAGTAGGATACCGAGAAGCGAGTGCCTGCGATTCCGGCATCAGAAAGGCGGTTAACGCGTGCCTGTTTCTCCAACTTTGACCTCGGTGCTCTTTCTCGCCGTGTGCTCTGGTGGCGTCGGTATCCGTGTCTTATGGCGTCGTCGGTTGTATATTAACACGGTGGAAGAACAGCATGGAAAAACTGGATAATGAGCGTGTTAATAAATGCATGCGGAAAAGAAATAAATACGCCGTGTACCGTATTACGGTGACGCGGAATGCGGTATTAAAATGAGAGAAGAAAAAATGTGATTTTTGTAGCGATGCACATTTAACCCATTAAGGACCAAACACTGAAATAACAGAAATATTTTAAATGCGACTTCTTATTTGTTATAAGTAGACTCCGGATGTTTATGCAAATTTCAAATTCAACAAATGCAGTTAAGACAAGAGAACCTATTTAGGGATTTGTTGCACTCGATAAATGTTACAACGAATACCATACTTTGGATATTTCGGATATATTTTTATATTATGTTCGTTTTGTGTATTTTAGCCGTATTCATTTTGTCATAAATGCATAAACATCCGGAGTCTAGTTATAAGATTACATAAAAGAAGATATAAATATTACAAATTTTCTTTTTTATTTTTTCTCCAAAGTTTCAAAAATTGTAGGACTTGAGGTGATGAACAATAAGAGAAGAAAAGTGCATACATTAAGCCTTTGGTATGTTCTTTTACTATCTAATAGGTTCAAATATAAATTAAATTAATCCGATTCCCCGAAAAAAAAATTAAAAGTGAAATGCTGCGTTAACGCAACTTTGGGCCTTAATGGGTTAAGATGGAAGAAACGACGATGGATATATAGTTGAGCCTTGTGCTTCTTGCGGATAAGCGGGAAACAATGCTGTAATTTCTAACGTTGGAAAGTCGGTACGAATCGCGTGGAAACGCTAGAATATTCGAGCATTGTCTCGGAAGTAGCTGTTTAGAGTTCTCGCTATTCAGACTTCGGTTGGATAAAGGAACGTTTTGTAGGAGAACTTGTAACGGAGAAAGCATTTTGATCGTTTTGTTGAATTTATTATGCACGCTGTCATACTTTGTAGAATGTTTGTGAAAAGATTATTTTGGATCGCAATTTATTTGGATGTGACGTTTAGATTGAAAAGTTATTTTAAATGTTGGTAGGATTAATCTTCATCTTACTATATTTCTATTCGAATAGTGATTTTGATACGTTTGTATATTAATAATTGAGTTATTAATACGCCTTTCTCTGCTGAACTTTCTCAAACAGATATTAAACCGAAATCATCGTCGGACTGAAATTATTTTTGAATCATTCGAGTGTAACATCTCCTCTTTGACTTATCACATTGTCAGTCATTATTTCCATTTGTACGATATCGTAAACCATACAAAAAAGACACATATATATTTTAATTTTTGGATGATTGAAGTAATTACTCAGTAATCAGTCATTTTCGGAATTAGTCTATTCGCTACAATATCTCAGTATTCATGAAATTATCCTATATCTCGACAACATTCTCTTTCTCAGCTACAAATTTCTAACTTGTCAGTAATATCCATCCAAATAGGAGAATTAGAAACCAGGAAATTTCATGCGTCATAACACGGTAAACTCGTGAAAACTCGTCAAGCTGAAAATTTATAAACTCATTGCAGTTATTTAACATAACACAAGGGGTGCATATTATACACAGTACAAGTTATTTTTATATTTAAAATTTTTCGTTGTATCGTTTATTTTTATCTTTACATCTTTGGATAAAAGCTCTGTGCCACTTAACAATGTCATGAGGCTTTCGTAGGAAGACCTCCATAGGATCGCATCGCGCGAATTAAAACCGACGAACAAAGAAGAAAAAATTTCCCTATTTTCGCACGTTGCCGATCAGATCGTCGCCGCGAACGCCAAGATTGCCGGATCACGGCAATTTACTTTTCGTGTCGCACGGCACTTTCTCTAAAACGCACGCGTCCGATACCAATCTGACGTTTACTTCGGCACCGTCTCCATTATACGCTGGACGACCCATTTTCTGGCGGTTTTGACCAACCGATCGACCGGCACATTGAATTACAGGAGAAAACTAGCTCGTCGTATCTTCTCCGTGGCATTGCACACCGAGATCGTTCGGATCTCTATTGCGAATCGCTTTTACTGGCTGCTTGCTCGAACGGTTATGGAATTCTTCCGTCTGAGGTTTAAGATCATTCGGCAGAAACTTAACATTGATCCAGGAAAGATTATCGAAGAATTAGGATTTGATATTGCACCGTTGTCGTTAACCTTTTGCTGTACAATTAGAAATTCGTGATGCGATAAATGAAATAGGCAATTTTTGAAGTTTGCCAAAGACTGTTAAAATTAACCCCTTGCCCTCTAATGAATGTGTTACTCGTGATGCGATGAACGGAATAGAAAATTTTGCAATTTTCCTAAAGCTATTAAATTGAAAATATTAGTTGATTATGAGACAATCAAATTATGTATATATTAGTAGTATTGCGTTAAAACACTCTTTACCAGAAATCAGTGACAATTTTTTATTTCACCAATTAGTTCTGACTTTTTACGCATTCAGTCAGAAAAGTAGTATTAGGGCTAGGGGTAAAAAATATCAGTGAGTTAGAATATGATCAAATTATTTCTATGATAAGTATTTCTTTAAGTTGTAAGCTAAGTCAGATATTAGGAATAGATTCTTGTTTCAACAATTAATTCTGAGCCATTGCATAATTCAGTCACAAAAGAGGTCGTCCAGCAAAGGGTTAATTTGTGGAGAGCTAACAATATTAGACTCCTAATTGAATTTAGTAACATCTTGGTGAGATTTTTTCTATGTATACGACGGTCTTAGAAATAGGAAATTAAGTTAATCAATGATATGGTGGTAAAAGTTGAAACTCGTAATTAATTGGTCCGAGTTTAACTGTGATGAACAAAATTTTTCTAAATTATTAATCAACATATCATAGACGGCCTGAAATCCATCTACAACAGTAGGTCCTACGCGAAATAAGTACAGCAGGAATGATCATATTAATAAAAACCGAGATAGGGACAACAACAACGAGCTATCGAATTGCAGAGATATAATACCCTAAGTCTAAATTTAAATTACTGTCACTTCTGGAAAAATTTTGTAACATTATACATTTATCAGAGCCTCTGTAGTTTGGAAATCATTAAAAACTGTGGGCCCTAGATCAATTAACCACAGTAGTCCAAGCTGAAATATAGAAGTTCACATTCCAGCCAAAGACAAGTTTATCCCTATACCGAATTCTACATCGGTTTACTTTCAATTTGGAATTTGATACTTTTCAAATTTAATCCCTCTGTATTTTTCAAGAATTCTGTCAAATTAATTAGAATTATCTAACGCGTTACTGAACCAAATAATTGGACAATGAATCGAAAGATTGGATGAGTTCGACCGACAGTGAAATTACAACGGAGAAAGTGTGACATAAATCTTCTCAGTTTTTGTTAACCACGTTATGATTCAACGACTCCATGCCCACGTTTTCCCGCGATTTACGGCGACTCATAGCCATTTCTTTAATTACGTTAGCTAGTTAATTTATTATTCACCACAATGCTCGGGAATTGGACGGCGCGTTATCGCGCAACCTTCGTTTCGAGCGAAAGGAAATCTTGCGTGGGTTCTAGCACGTTCGCGATAATTTCCCGAGGATAAAAGAAAGGAGAGTGAGAAGAGAAACAGAGGAAGGGAAAAAAATAGAGTGGATTGCCGCATCGCCGCGAATTATTAACGGAGCGTATCGGTGAAAGCTGAGATGGAAAATTGAATCGGCGCAGGACGACTTACTGGTTTCGCGAAAAGATACTCCGGATGCAGGAATAGTCGCGAAATTATTCTCATATTGGAACTGTATCCTGTTCTGCGTAGAATGAAAGGGAAAGTAATGATAATTGCTGCAAAGAATATAATTCAAAATCACTTTTTTTGCTAGTTTTGCAAAAAAGTTATTCCGGATGTGGGAATATTTGCAAAAAAATCTTCAAATTTGCCCTACGTTTTGATCTGTATATAATGGAAGGCAAATTAATGAAAATTTGACAAAAGGATGAAAAATCAATTGAATAATTCTTTGAGAAAAGCACACGTCCATCAAGGTCTCTCAAATTTCGATCGAATTTTGTGCAATTCGGTAGGAATTATCGAAAGAAAAGTTATTTACACTGAGGCATTCGTATTAACTAGTTCTCTACACCCACTTGGTTCTTACTTCCTGCGGGTAATGGCGCGATTTCTATTTTAAATAAAACGAATTCAAGAGGATGGGCCTGTTTGTCGCTGAAAAACATCGTAACGGCAGAGTGAAAGCGAGAAAGGATAGAAAAGGAACGTGGCCGTGTAGTTTTTAAGTTTCGAACGTATTATCGAACTCTCTCGTATATTAAAATTATTGCCACCCATAAATTCTAGCGTTTATTAGGAATTTCCGTTTAAATCGTACTTTAACACTCCCTTCGAGTCATTTACACATCTCGTTACACAGCCGAGTTTTAAGTGCGCTTCGTCAATTGGATTGTTTGTACCGAAAATCGAAGAACGGTGAAAGTATTTGGAGCAAAAAGTTACGAATTGAAAAGTAAGCTTTATCTGCCTCTTGTTAACACGTAACACCTGTCTCTGGCATTAGGCGTATGTGTTTTATTATTATCCGCACTTGTTACGAATTTCCGTTCAAATCGTGTTCTTACGTTCCCTTCGAAACGTTTACACGCTCTTATATATTGATGGATCTTAAATCAACAATTCACTTGGAAAATCCAAGAAGAGTGAAAGTATTCGAAGAAATGATTAAACAAGGTATCGTCTTTAGATATTTCTTCTTAATCCTTTTCTCTCACATTAGAGACATTCATTCAATTAACGGAACAATTTCTCGGTATCGTGCACCAATTTTCTAAAACACTCCCTGAGACTTATGAAGGTAGAGATTCTTCAACCTGTCACGTTTATCTGCAAGTAAGTTATTAAATCGATCTAATTTCCTGCCTTGCTTCATTCCTGATTTTTCAACATACCCACATATGTACTATTTTTTACCATAGTAATCATCAATAGTTACATCAATCAAGAATTACAACTGTAGTATTATAAATAATAAACAACGTAAATAAACATTCCACCTGTCGATACTTCCCCAATAATTACAATCGTTAATTAAATGTGCAAGTTCAAACAATAATTGGGACTTCCCGCGTTGTTCCAAAACGATAAACAACACGATGTTAAATCGCGCGCCATCCAATAATTTCCCGTTAAATTATCGGCTACATTATGTGCCGAATTGCGAAAGGAACCACGATAATTTCATTTCTTACGATGCATTACTGAAAGAGGGATGAGCATCGTGAAACGTGTGAGCGAGTACGAGCAAAAGTAGAAGGGGAGATGAAGTTTCGATCCAACGCAGAAGAGAAGTGGGTCGTTTCTCAACGGGCCGAAGTCACTCGACGAGAACCTCGGCTACGCACTCCTTCGCTGCACTCAGCTGAGCACAGTCGGCTCAGACTCGTGATCCAACGATCCTCGAGATTTCCTTCGATTACTCGTGTCTGCACATTTACCCAGAAGCCTGTCAAATCAGCAGATTCGAATATCATCGATATCGTTCCTTGATCGGCTTCAAATCCAAAAAAATCAAACGAGTGCGTTGAGAGAAATCTCGAGATCGGTTCGACTCGATCGAACGGGAAGATAGGCTGAAAGATAGCGAGTGAAGTGTAGTGATAAGTCCCCCGAAGGAAGAGCCTGCCAGCTTATTCGGTGCTGGTTGGAAAGTAGTGAAAATCGGACTTCTTTTGTTTCGCACGTTTCTACCACTCTCTTCCTCATCTACTTCCTTCACCCCCATAGAAAAACGCGATTCTCATGTTCGGAGTGTATGATCTCCCTGAATCTACGTGATCGATACGATCGATCATGAACGTGAAGATTCGCTAATTTTCAAAACAGCCACTGAAGAACACAATAAGAAAGAGACTATAGGTCTGGATACAATGGGTGACATCAGAGTCCTGGATCCAAGGATGGATCCTCGTTTTGATCTGAAACAATCTCGTCCTTGGCCACCGATGTATCGGAGTCATCCTGCTTCGAGAGGTCCATCGTTTTGTTATCGTCCGGTACCTCTGGACACTTTAACGCAGTGGATAACCCCTCATATGCCTGAATACAACTACGTTCCTGCTAGAATAAGTGCATCGAACGGCAACAAAGGTCGGGATTACTATTACTTGGCGCCATTGTATAGAAATGCCATGCCACCACCGCCACAAGCGATGACACCGCTTCAAGTATCACCTGTTGCGGTGTCACCGAGAATGATGATGATGGAACCTGCCAGAGGAAGGACAAAAAGCTCCGGAGGACTCTGCAGGAGCAGCGTACCTCCTTGCACTTGTTCTGTCGGAAGGACGAGGTCCTTAGAGGACGTCAGGAGCGAAGTTAGCGAATGGGAAGAGTATCACGATGAAAATGGGAATCACTTGCAGAGGAAAAGTCCTAAATCTGCGAATGGATGCAGACAAACCCGTAGATCGATGGAAAATCTTTTGGACGTGGAAACAGCTGATCATCATGCGCTCAGTACCTTCGAAAGGGCTGCTAAAGGATGCAGAAAACCGGAGGATAGGAGGAACGAGAAATCGGGAAGAAGACGCGGTAGTTACATGGTTTGTTTTTTTTTTCTTTGTATTATGAGAGGAGAAATTGCTAGGTTAGTTTGTAAATGTGTGTTAGTCGATGAAATCTGTGGATAGTCGCGAGGATTTATGAAATTGATGATCGATGTTCCAGACGTTTTCGACGGCATGATTCTCTCGATTTGAATATTTCAGGAGATTTCTATCCGAAAGTATCGGAATCACAGTTTCTCCGCGATTGAGATATCATTTTGCATTTCGTGAAACCGGCAGCCGCGAGTCGATATTCAAATCTACCATTCGTTGGGAAATTTAAATTGATTCTTATGATTAATATTCATGGGCCGATTTCAATGCCGAAGACAGATCGATTATCACGGTGGAGAATAAGAGATCCTTGAATTGTAAGAAACTTCACGTAGAAAAAGAAACACGGTTTCTAACGATGGCGAAAAAATTCCTCCTTGAATTCGTTACCGTTGCATTTTTGTGCATCGTTTCGTTCCAAGCGGAAACGTCCCTTTCAAACGCTTCGAGTTTGCTTGTTAATACAGTTTCGTAACTTTTCACTCTTATCTCATTGTGCAATCATTATTAATACTTAATCCCGGAAGCATACAATCCTACTGAATCGCATGTCGAAATTTCTTGATCCTGTTAGTTTATCGAGTACGATCATAGCGCCAGTTAGAAATAATGGAATCAGAGCTTTGTTGCAAAATGGTTTACCTTTGAGGAAAGACTGGATCGTTTCGCGATTAGAAGAGCCAGAAATTAATACATCTGTCAAGGGAGATAATGATTGAGCTGCCTCCGGTTGGCGTTTTGCTGCAACCGTCTGTAAAATCGGTCGAAGAAAGTATTCCTCCGCGCTGTATTCCATCGATACACCGTGATTACAACTCCACGATTTGTTCAAGGGAATTTATGGCTTTCGGGGTTTAACGGATGTGTTTATTTCTCAAGATTCTGATGGAATTAAAACGACTTTTTATCTTATGTTGCTATCGCAGAAATCAATATTTTCAATCACTTTCAAAATTGCACATGAGATATTCTGTTTTAATTAATTAATTCTTTTCACTTGGAAGTGCGAGAAAATGCTAAAGTTTAGATAGACATCTGAAAAAAATGTAATGTTTTTATTAATGTAACACCTCTAGGTTTATATAACAGCACGGAATCAAATGCTTAATTGGTACTTAATTTAACGATTGCTCGAAACATTACCGTTAGTTTGTGTAAGAAAATTTCCGGATATAAAAAGGTGAGATTTTCGCGTTAACAAACATCAATGAGATTTTATATCCTTGAATGTTTTTTCCCGCAAAAATCATTGAAGAATTATTTTTGCCGATATTCGAACTACCTTTGTACCAATCCATCCAATTTCTGTAATAACAGGACCCCATTAACGGATCTATAATTTCGTCTGTAACTAGAAAGTGTTCCCGATTAGCAATCTGAAGTTAATCCACCGTTACTTCTTCGCAAAGAAAAGAAACTAAACTTTATCGAGCTCAAAGATCGCCATAGTCATCTCTTAATCCTTTATTTCACGTTTCATGGACTTCGGTGAAATCCTCGTTTCGATGGTTTCCATTACAGGTTTAATCCCCTTGGTAGAAGTATATACAGAGGTATATTTTACGGTGGTACCTAAATCCTCGAGATTAATTGCAATCACCACCATCGATTTTCTTCCTTTTCGTCGTAGAATCCAATCCAATTATTATCAATCATTTCTAATGAGATCGGAGCGATAAATAAAAACCAAAACGATCGTTCATCGATTAGTTTATCCTCAATCGAGAGTGAACATACTTTCTTACTATCTTGTGATATTTTCGCCTAATAATAGACTATCAACTTTTCAACGATGATCGAAGCTTTCGAAATACAAAAAGTAGGAACGATAAGAGAGGTTTAAAAAAAAATAATATACGGCTACTTTCGAAAAGTACCGTCGAAGAATTTTTCTAGTGAAAGCGAATCCTCGCGTTACGCAATAAACGAGTGCAACGAGGAGGATTGTTCACAATAGAGGTAGAAAATGGTTTTTACTCTCTTTTTCGGCCGTCCTCCGATTGGTTGCCGACGAGGATGACGAAAGTGTAAATGGCATGATTCCGTTCCTCCGGATGAGATGCTTCATTAGTGCTGAAATAAGTTGCGACATTTCGCAATCGGTGAGTGTAATTAGAAATCTTTTTTTCGCGTCGTTTACGCGATGTGGAAACTCACTGACTGTTGTTCAAGTGGAGGAAGAAACGAAAGTACACATGGAATTTTACTGCCACTGAAGGTTTGAAAAATTAAAAAGTTACTTGAGGTGATTAGCGAAATTCTAAGAAGTTGTATAATTATATTCACTTCTTGCACCCAACCGAGTACTGTCAAATGTGTTAAAATCTAATAATAATTTTATATGTTACGACGTGAAAGTGAACGCATTGTGCCACGATTCTTCTTAAAAAATGCAATTATGTTCACTGAAGCCGCAATATGAATTTCCATTAAAGATATGAAACTATGAGGCTCCGATTCGTTTCTCAAATATTACGTGTAATAACAAACCAGGTGTAAAAACAATTAGTTGACGGTTATCTACAAAAGTAACGGTGTCTAATCGAGAACAATTTACGCAATGTCCCGTAATAAAACAAGAAACTTCCTCAAACTAAAATAGATATCCTAAGTATCTTATTTGAATCATTAAATTGTCAATATATTCTGGCGCTAATATTTCTAGACAATTATCACAACCATATGCTTCGATAATTATATCCCAAGAGATAAAAATTTCGTAAGAAATATTATTCTAATGGTAACATTTATTTAAAACTATATCTACAATTTTTTTGAAATTCATATTATAATATTAAACATTTCTAAAGGTGGCATTTCAATAGTAGAACTTCTAGAGGATGTCTGCAACATTTATACACCAACTTTCGACACAGAATGTAACAGTAGATGCAGAATACTCAATGCACCATAGACAGAAGGCAACATCTTACGTCCTGGGAGGCCGTCGTTTGAACTATTACGTGACTCCATAGCGGTCACTCTTAAAGGCCTCTGGTTTTTAAAAAATCAAGTCTGAATATATCGAGCTGAGGCAAATTATAGTTGCGCACCGATCGGATGCAATGCGATAAGAACTTGTTGGGTACAAGTGACCTCTTGCGAAATTCCTCGACGTCGATAGGCTTACTCCTTTACGTTCTAATACCGGAGACAAACTTGAAATCTGATTTCTTTTTACTCCGGCAACATTCGCGATCTTGTTTCCACTCCATTTTTCCTGCACACAATTTCAACTGACGGCGAGCCGTACATTTCGTTTAATTTATGCATCTCGAGCGCGGCGGCTCGTGTCACGAGCTCGTTTCGCATAATTAATACGTGGCACGCTAGATATCCGGTTTCCTTACGTTATTCCTTCGACTTCCGTTTTTTAAGCGATGCCCTGTCTGCGGCGAACTGTTGTTCGATATGTTTCTCATAATTTTATGGCCTTTTTTTAATCAATAATAATAAGAATGTGAAAATGTGACAGTGTTATTTATCAAGATGATCCAGAATTTCACATTAACACGTTGAACGCCTCCAGTATTTCGTCAGTTTCATTATTTCTCCTGAAGAAACTTCAAAGATATAAATAGATAAATATTTGACAGAGTTTTATCTTTGTAACTCCAATATTTAAATATTCAGTATATTCGAAAATTCATAGATATTGCAATTCAAAAGTTACATGAAATTTCATTGAATTGAACACGTTGCCGCAAATGACGGCTATAGCCGTCCTGCACATTTCTGTACTAATGTATTTATTTGTTAATTACTCAGTAATACACCGAAAAAAAGGTGTAACATTCCAGATAACATATCAATTGTTCTTTTTGTGCGATTTTTCACGCTTTAAAAGTTCGAAATATTTTCGTGTGTGTTCTGAGCACTTTCGTCAAATTAAAAGTGTGGGGCAATGGGTTAATAGTGCTGGACACCGTTGGCCCCCATGGAAGTCAACGTGTTAACTTTACCAGATCGCAGTACCGATTTTTCAGTAATTTCTGAATCTGCTATACCGCTATACCTAATTTTTGTTAGTTTACCTATTACGTGAAAAAAAAAACGTCTCAGAAACTAAAAATAACCAACGAATCGTGTTTGCACTGACTTTGTGTATTGGACATGAACAAATTCTGAAAATACTCAGGTATTATTAATAAAATAATAATCGCAATAAAAATACAATAGAAAACCTCATAGTTGGAGAGAAATTTGTAATGATTTGAAATAATCACCTTGGCTTTTAATATTTTCAAGTAATTCCACGTTACATTATAGAAAGTCCCGTCAAACACTATAAAGACCGAAATGTTCTCCATTCCTATCGTGAACCGGAAGTCTGCCGAGGACCACAGTAGATCCACGTGGCGCGCAACGCATTATAGACAAACCGAGTGTTATTACCTCGTTCTATGAGATAACTTGAAGTGGTGAAATCCACACTTATACTTCGAAAGTTTCCCTCCTTTCCAAAACCGTCGCCAAGATCGTCGTACCCTTAAGTCCCGAGCGCACGTGCCTTTGATTTCCGGTCAAACGACAGCAGCCGAAAAAGTGTGTCGCAACCCAGATATACAAAGTGACTGGTTTCACCGGTATTTATTTTCAAAGTATTCTATTTTTTCACTTTGCAAAGTCGTATCACCGTTTCAATTCTATATTTGGATCGTCAAATGCATTTCCATCGGGTCGACATATCGAAACGATTGCTCAGCCGAATCGAGTGGATCCATCGAGTGATCGAAATAACCGCGGCTTCTCGCAGAGACAGAGAAAGGATCCGAGACAAATCCGGTCCAACCGGTTTGCTGTAAAGAGTGAAAATCTCAAATCGTGCAATCGAGAATCACCTAATTGCATTAACAGAATTAATTCGAAGATTCTCGATGTGTGGCTGTTGGTCAAGTGATCTCTGGAAAATGCGAGACCCGTTTGATTGCATCGACGAGGTCATCTAGGATCCAGTTTTTCGTGTTACTGCGAACCCCGATGACGCAGTAATTTTCTGTGATATATGCTGAGAAATCTGCTGATAATTTATCCTTTTCTTTTTTGTGATTTCTCATCCGTATACTGTCTTACTTACGAATGATTCTGAATTTTGAACAAAACTGGATAACTTAGTGATACTGTGACATTCTTCACGGAAATTTATTACTGCTTTTATTTAAGATTCATCGGTACATTTTAATAGAAACAGAAAAAAATTAGTACGGCTAATTTACTACATTTAAAATTATTTTTTTTAAATGTTACTGAAGTGGCATTTTTAATTATTCGCTTTTTCTCGTGCCAATAATATTATTCCGTAGTTATGACCAAATTTTCACATACTTCTAATTCCTTTTTGATACAGCACAGTGAGAAATTGAAAAGTTATAGACGACAATCGGGTCAGGGCTTTCGTATTAATTGCTTTTCATTCAGCCACGCGCCGTTGATCTACCGACGATCTTCGATTAAACTCGTACATCCGAAGGCCTTCGAGACATCCGGCATGGATGTTCGCGTGGAAAGTGTGCGAGATATCCGCCCTTTCCTATATTAAACGACGAAGGAACTTTCTCAGACTTTCGAGGTGAATGAAAATCTCGAAATTGTCCTCCAGGTGTCGATTCTGCGTCAATCAATCGCGTGACATCTCGTGTATGTAATAAATATAAATGAAGTTTCGACGGAAGAGTTGGTAATTAACTCATCATGCTGTTGCAGAAAACATCGAAATTCCATATGACTATACAAAATAAAATAATTACTCTTCACTTACTACATCATACTCTAACATTCCTCTACATATCTTGATGAACTTAAAAACTTCTTATACTAAGAATCATCGATTGAGAAATTGATACTTATTCTTAAGTAGCGAAAGTTACATTGATTTGCTAACCGGCAATAATTTTACCCTTATCGTGTAATAAAATATATCGAAGATATATGTAGAAGAACTCCTTTTTATTGCAGAGGTAGCTATTATATGATGATGAAATACCTTTTATAAATTAGCTTCATACATTTTAAAACGTTCTGTGCCTCATACATTTTAAAACGTTCTGTATACGACCCTCACTGAACTTTCCGCTCAGTTCTCTTGCAATTCTCATTGTAAAACAAAGAATTTTATTGTGAAAAATATATTGTAAAATTAAATATAGGCATCTTAATATCATGTATAGTGCAAAGAAATTAATTTAACACTAAACTTACCAAGCCGGTCAAAATGACCCGTACCCAATTTTTTCTAAGACTTCCCTAAAGTGACAGAGGAGTCATGAAGCAAATATTCCACTTCTATCTTGTAAAACGTAAATTAGTTAATTAATCATGATTTTCACCTTTTGATTCCTCTTTTTCAAAACTACTTATTCGGTATATGTAAATATGAGTACATATAATGTCGGTAGGTTTAGTGTTAATCGTAAAAGTGTGGGTCGTATAAGCCTCACGAGGCTTGAATAGAAAATCTTAAAAAATGATCCGGCACGGAACGTGTTTATGGATAGAATCTTTTAACTTTGAAAATCTTTAGCAAACTGCCAATTGTTCTGCCATTTTTGCTCAACCACTTAGTCCGATAAATTTGTTAATAGTAAGAATTACATTACAAATAGGATGCAACTATTGCACAAATGTATTTCTTCGTTCAATAGAAAACAGGGATTACGCAGTCATATGAGAAAATGGTAACTACATGTATTAATGCTTACTTCAATCTGCCGTAATTACGTCATCAGCACGTAAATCCGTAGCTTTGATTCCTGTGGCATCGTTGCACGTTGGCCTTTGTTCACCGTTAAACGATAAATCATTCGACGATTTCACATTTTATTAATCTTACCAGACTTCAAAGTTCGAGATTCTTCGACAAGACCGACCACGAGTAATTATTATCTCTCTTGCAGCTACCTCGAGACTTGTCACGCGAGAAGGATGTGTCTGATAATTACGATGCATTTGTCGAGTTCCTTGTACCATAAAATCTTTCACTTCCTCCGGTATTACTCTGTTCTTTGACGCGGGAATTTTATTCCTCCGGTCGTTCCCTTCTTTGTAACTATACTTCCATCGGGTGTTCTAATTACACTCAAAATTGTCAAATTGACATTGCTTGATTAAAATTGTGATTATTTTCGTGAAACAATAACCACTTAGAAATTATTACAGTTTATTATTGTTTCTTAAGTAAATTTCGGATAATTTAGAAAGTAGACATCCCCTCTGTCAGAATTTACGGAGACTTCTACCTATTGCAAGTTGCAAATGCCAAACAGGTAAAAGTATTCCATAATGTCTCATCCACATTAGAAAGAAATACTCGTAAACGCTAATGTAAACTCGGCATAAAACGCGAAAATTGTCAGTCTTGCGCAAACTCTATGCGAAGCAGTGTATTTATCTTCTACTGTTTTTGTTCAATACCATTTCGTTAAGAGCATATATCTTTCAATTTCAACTACCATTACCTTCTTTCACCTCGTCATATTCCTCTCGCTTCGCGCACTCTTCCGAAATCAAATTTATCGACTTTTACCAACGACTTATCGTTGCATTATGGACATTCCGATGTCTCGACAGAGCAAATCTCTATCCCTGACTAACAACTTTCTGCTCAGCCGGAATTACAAACGGCACATTGGATTCGCTCGTAAATGCGTTTAAAACGTTCAACGCAATTTCCCAGCTTTCTTCACTCATTCTCCTCGACTGTTATCTCTCCTTCACCGAAAACAACTCGCCGTGGCAATTAGAAAGAAAGAACTAATAATCCATGGACTTGGTATTCCATCGGAGAAACTAGGCTTCACGGCGGATCTCTGAAATTTATCGCTCGTTCCCGAATGGCTCGGGCGGTTTCCGGTTCGTTAAATCGCCCGGAAGAAAGCCGATCACAAGCGAAATTTCCATGAAATCCTCTCGATCCTACGAGGAGAATCGACGATCGATTCTTTCAACGGCCTGGTTCTAGCTCGTAAAAACTTTCCTGGTCTCACTTAGAACCGACGATAAAACACCTTATTGTTGTCCCAGTTTCTTCTTCGTGATGTCGCACGACGCCTCGTAAAATATTAGATCCAACGCCACGATAAGGGAAAGAAATAGTCATGAATATTATTCTAGTTCATGGAATTTCGTTGGATCCCATGAAAACGCGAAATTACAAAGTGAAAGTCGTTTTAATCGATTAATGTCACGTTCCTCTTCGTGAAACTTAATCGACCATTATGGTGGTCTATCACCGCGTCCGACTACCACGTCGTTCAACGATGGCCGAGAAATTATATTCGATCAAAGATGCCGATATTCTCGTCTCTCCTATATATTTCTCCGTGAAAGAAAATAATACAATTTTCATATTATTAAGAAATCAATTATATCTTGTTCTTTATACGTATTGCAAATTTAGCGGGCTAAGGTTCAACATCGACGCGTGCCGAGGTTTCTAGCGCTTTAATCGCCATCGAAGATCAATCCGACCGTATCTCTTCTTGTACTTTCGTTTCGATGTTTCTTCGTTTCTCAAAGACGATTTCTATTAATTCGTTTAGGCGAATTACTTGGCGCGTGTAACAGGACGACGAACGTTGATGGAGAAACGATGCCGATGACTAGGCAAGAAGCAGAGACGATGATGCTTCTCGGAGTCGTTCCACACCTGACTCGTCCTAGATATTCTGAACTTTTTCTATTCTTCTTCACCTCCATTTTCCATCTTGAGAATTGCAGTTGTGGTCAATTAAATTTTCTATGCGAACGAATGGAAAAGCGAGAGAAAAATTGAGAATTTAATGAAAAGGCAAACGCTTTTTACGTATTCTGTTCTAGCTTCATTTCGAAGGTCCCGTTGAGAGAAATTGTTTGATAATATAGTAGTCAAATTGCTCGTAGGTCTAAAAGTAGTTGGCAAGATACTTTCATGTCTAACAATCAACATGTATAATCATTTATAGCTTGAAACTGTGGCCATTGACGTGGAATTATGTCATAACTGCAGAAGTAAATTTCAAGTTACAAGCTACCATTAAGGCGCCATAAATAGGGGCAGAACGAGCTCCTTTACTTTATTAACGTTGCCATTTATGTTGCGATTTTTACATGATTTTCTCGTGATTTTCTCAAATTTATCAACCTTTTCACAATCACAAAAACTGGGTTTTACATTGATTTTTAAGGTCACAAGTGTGCGGAGTCATTTGAAAATTTCACGACACACGTGAGTGCTTCGAGTTTTTAGTGTCGTGCAAAAATCATTGTCGTCGGAAACTACTTATTTTGTATCTTACTTAATGTAAATTGTAAGTTGCACGGAAAACGTCGATGCAATAGGATGTAAACTAATCCTCGGTGCTTTATTGATGTATCGTTATCGTCGTCCATGTCGAAATTCTTAACTGTTCACGTTTGAACAGATAGAAACAACAATTCAATGGAGACCAACAGAACATTAATATCCCTATGCAGTGTGATTTGAATTTTTCCTAATTTAATATTTAATTTACATATGATAACGTACGTGGTGCAATCACCACTTGAAATAATAAGTCCTAGGAGAGATAACCATATTAGTTGTAGCTGAAAAACTACAAAACAATAAAAATACTACTCCTCTAAAGTGAACACAAGTTCGAATCATCAATAGCCTCTGATAAATCAATAATTTTTCCTACGTGAGATATATAGCTTCGGTGGTTCTGAACTCATCGAAAACAATGTCTTCTGGGTAAAATGACTATAACAGTTGAAACTGAACTTGCCATCTAAGCTTAGAGCATCGTGATGGATTTGAAATGAAGACTCGAATTCCTAACTAGTGGACTCAAATTCGAATTATCAGACATCTCTAGGATATTAAAAATATTTCCTACGTGATACGTGTATCATAGCCCCGGTGGTTCTGAATA
Source organism: Cerceris rybyensis (assembly GCA_910591515.1). Lineage (NCBI taxonomy): Eukaryota > Metazoa > Arthropoda > Insecta > Hymenoptera > Crabronidae > Cerceris > Cerceris rybyensis. The sequence continues at coordinate 19,352,411 of OU342790.1, forward strand.
CAATAGGTTCTAGGGCAAAATGATCACAGCAATTGACGTCGAAAAATACAAAAGAAAAAGATTGCCACTCGGAACGTAGAGTTTTCCAAAAGGAAACGAACAATTCATTCACCCCGCAACATCCTTTCTCTACTGATTCTCGGTGTGCGAACGCACGTAACATCTGATAAGCGCGTTTGCGAACGATAGAAGCGCGAAGTACTAATTGCGAGGAACACGATCTTGCACCGTTAGACGTACAACGTTGGCGCTGAAGAAGAGGAAAGAAAAAAAAAAGCACACGATTCGTTCCCCTCGTCTTGCACGGTTTATCAAGAGAGGAACAACGCCGAACAACGGCGGACCTCATTTGCTTTGCTAATTTCTGCTGCTGTCGAGATAATCGGCCGAACCGAGCCGAACGAACGAACGTTCGCGCCGGAACACGAAAGTAAAAGCGTGGCGAAGCGCCCTGCGAACATTGTGCAAGCAAAGTCGCGAAATAATTCCGCGATCGCGGAAAATCCTATTATAGTCGTACCAACGACTTCGTTCCGGCTTCCTCGAGGGAGCCTTTTTTCGCGTTCGATTGCAGTATCGATTCTCTTTGCTGTTTTATTAGTGTTTCTTCTTTACAGTTTTCCTTTCATTTGAACATACGTTATTTACATTGTTTGCTTTCGCACTTTGTAATACGTTGCTGGTGAGATTTTCTTCTTATTATGGTTATTTTTCATAGGGGTTGGAATGTTATGTGGGTTTGACATTATAGAGATTATGATGGAATTCGTATGGGAAATAAAATAAAGAAAAATTTCGTAGGGAACTTAACACTTTACCGACCGGTAGCCGATTAATCGGCTTTTCGGGCTTAACACTTTTGGACTTTTAACTTATTAACAGGTTGAATGCCACCGATGTTTCCCTTATTTCGTCATTTCTACTGAAGTGAAACTTTTTTTATGAAAATCACATATTCATAAAACAGAAATTTTAAGGACACTGATTGATCGGTGTTTAGCAGATCTTCATCTTCTTAACGCCAAAATTTAAATATTCAATATGTTAGAAAATTCATAAATATTGCAATTTAAACGTAATATATAATTTTATTCAATTCAATAGCGCCGGTCACCGGTGACCCCCATGGCACTCAACCCGTTAATTGGTCGCTACGACAATTAATAAATTATTATTTTTCATTGCGGTTAGCTGTGTCAAGGACTCAGTGAAGAAACTTTGCAATTTTTGAAGAGATATCAGTATCAGGGAAATATTTGCGTGCAAGTGACCGATCAAAAGTGGGTAGGTTGTTAAAAAATACCGGTCGGTAAAGTGTTAAAATCGTGCACACTAGATAATAATTTGAAAATATAACTGTGTGATCGGCCACAGATTTAAGTTAATTTATTTGCAATGACTAGTCAATTGAAAATATTGCAAAATTGGAAATAGTCTGTAAGTACAATTTAATGGAAATAACAGATCGGGCGTGTTTTATATGAATGTATTAATTTGCCATTATGATATAAATATAGAACGTTGATATTTTTTGTCCCTGAAAAAGGCATGGGATTTGAAAAAAGCAGAGGTAAAAAATTGGATTAATGAGCAAGTTTAGTCTCGGCCGGGCGAGCAAATTCTTTAAATTCGCCGCGATACCAATTACAAAATCGACTCGAGAACTCGAAGCAAATTGCGCGAAGAAACGATTTAACGAGATCGGAGGAAAATATGCGTGACGAGCTCGCGAAACTGATCGCAATATTTCGTGCCTCGCGGTAGAAACGTTCGATGACTTATGAAACTTCGCACGTCGAATACTACTTTCGTCGAATTCATTACGGAGTAAGAGTTGCGAGTAGGAAATTTCATTAAATTTGCATACAAAACTAAGTTTCATGGTCCCACGGAAATTACAAGCCGTTAGGAATCTCTTTAAGGTCTGACTTTCCAAGACATCTTCGAAATTTTTGTCCTACAAATAACGAACATTCTTAGTGTTTCTTTTTCAAGCATATTCTCATAGAATAAAATATAATTTTATATCTTTATAATTAATGTCGTATTCCTTTGATCTATAAACTCTATCGAGTGGTACCTTTATGGAATTAAAAATCAAATATTCCAAGCATACTACAAAAGTTAATACCAATGTTATTTACAGAAAATGATTACGTTATGTTACTGTAACTTCCTATTTTCCCATGTAGTTTACTTTGTTTATCACAAATAGAATGAAATATTAATGCAGTTATTTATAATTTAAGAGAAAATGTTCATCGTTAATTACTTTATTAATTGCTACGATTAAAATATTCCCATCCCAGTGTCCGATACATATCAGTTCTCTATATAAACGGTATTTTAATCTTTATAAAATCACAATAAAACACTAGAATGCCCTTTCATGGCGAATATTTTTTCCGCTTGTTATATGAGAATTGCATGTAACATCTCATTCGACTTCCGTGATACTTTACATCGTGTACTGCATTACCGTGTATCGCGAATCTCAGAACATAGCGAAACTTAATAATTACATGTTAATGTAGAATAAAAAAGCAAACTTCTCCATATTAATTTGCAGCAAGAACCGAGACCGGAACTCGATGCGAGCAACGGAAGTAGCAATGGCGGAAGACCGAGATTCGTTCCTGTTACGGCACTCGAGGACGTACAGGCTGTAAGATGCGCCGAATTTCACCCCCATGGAAAACTCTATGCCGTGGGATCGAACTCGAAGACGTTGAGAATATGCTCTTATCCAAAACTCCACGATGTCAGGTAAGATCTTAACGATCTTCTTTTTCTAAATAGTATAATAAATTTCAAATACTTCATTATCAGCAAAATCTTTTTTATCTTATGTTATTTTTTAATATTTCTGTAATTTGATTCGATTTCGCGCTAATCGTCAATGAAATTCTGGATACTTTTGCTATCGATAAAAGACACGCTTTCAAATATTTCCGACAAGATTGACCCAGATCGAAAGCGGAAGTCTATGCGATGGATGTCGTACGTTGCCCACGAACAGCCGAGAAATCGTAAATTGCAGGGGTGACTCAATGCAGTAGAGAAGGGAAAAAATATTTGCCAGCAATGTCGTTGCTGGTTCGCGCAAAATTGCGAATTTCAGCGTGAAAATGAATATGATCATAGTTGACACGTTTGACGTAGAAAAAAGTGCGACGCTTAATAACTTCGCTATTTCACGTACTCCCTTTTTCTCTCGATTGCCGACCGATGTTTTTACTCTCAAGTATACTAATTAGTTAGAAATATTTTAATTGGAAAAATTATCCTCGTCGAACCATTCGACATGGCCGGATGTCTCTTAGCAACGGATTTGGAAAAATTGTAGATTTATATTTCCTTGAGTGAAAACGATTCGAAGAGTAAAAAAGGAATCGTAAGATTGATCGGAACACTTGTAAATAGTTAGAAATTGCAACATAGTGAAAACATGAAACTGTTACTAATAATCGTAGATTATTAGTTAGGCTTAGTGGACCAACAGAAGGTACCTGCTGGCAACTTGGAAATACTTTCCATTCACGAAACTTTACCTTTACAATTTTATATTGTTTCTGCATGTTAATCGAAAGTTTCCTTCAATATCTACAAATTAATATATAAACATGCAGCGTTAGAATACTTTACCACGTCGGTTACAACAATTTAACAATTGGAAAAAAAAACAAGAAGGAATCGATTATTCTTCCACAAATTGAAAGCATATTAGCGTCATCATCGTAAAGCTACTTTTCCACCGCTTTCTTCCTCGTTTCTCTCCCTCTCTCCCTGTGAAGATGATTTTTACCAATTTCGCAAATGCCACAGGAGAAATTCAACGTAGATTTGCATGAGACAGCGAATCGCGAACGTGGAAGTCTCATAACACAATTCATACTCGTTATTTATACATTTCATTTTTTTTTGCTTCGTCGTAAATCGTACGAGAATCCACCAGAGTTCAAAATTGTCCTGGCTAGACTAATTTTACGCAAGCCTGCTGACTTAACGAACGGCGAAGGCCTTAATACCAAACGGAGCATTCCTGAATGTTCAACCAACGTGCAACCGATCTCTGTGATTCTTTTATTGCTTGCTGTTATGATATTCAGCGAGATAAGAGATCCCCTTTTGCTTTATCTCGCGGAAAGTCTCGAATTCTATCCGCAAACGCTGGATACAAACTTGTTATTGTTGCTGGTGCACTTTGCTGCCCACTAATTGCTCCTTCGTGAGGAATAGACCGATGCTTTTTCTATCTGCGCGCAATAATTCATGCACCGATGCTAAGCTATGATGATGATAATGACGATGATAATTGCATAATTTTCTGATTATCTCTCGGTAGAACGAACTAAGTAAGAAATTTTCTGCACGAAATGAGAATAACAGATTGGCAAAGATATCCACCTGTACTCTTGGAAAGATTTTTTTTTTTACAATTTGATAATTACACTATGCAATATCAGTTGATTTAACTTTCTGATTTCTAATTGTCTCTGGGTTTCATTTCGTTTTTAATATTGGATACTTTTTGTTTATTTCTCAGTAAGACTTTCTTCGATAGAAAGTATTTAACGTCCTCTAATAAAAGAATTAAATAAAGAAATTTTTCAAATTAGTTTCAATTAATTAGCAAATAGATTCATAGAGTAATTAATAGAAAAAAGTATTTTTTAAGTGTCTGTAATTACTGTCAAATAAAAAAATAGAAGACAACGATTGAAAATTTTACAAATTAGATACACTTAATTACTTACTGTAACACACGACAGATTATATATATATAAATCAAGATACACGAGATTGAACGTCATAGAAACCATAACTTTCCTCGAGATTATTAACATCTTCATAATTTCTGTTTACACGCGCTTAAAAACGAGACATTCCCGGTGCAAGGTGTTGCGTTACGCTTTAAACGTACGTTTATAACGAGGAGAAAGTCCCTGGAGCACGTCACCGGCAGTGTGCTGAAATGAATTTATGAAGGAGAATTATAGCAACTTCCATAAAAGTATCACAAGTTTGTACCACGTATGGTAGCGCGACATTCAAAATTTAAATTCAAAGTTTAGATAGGCAAGATCTCGTGGCAATCTTTGCTCAGTCAAACACAAAAGTCGCTCATAAAACTTTTTCTTCCATTAATCCTCAGGCGATTTCTCAGTGTTTACGTGTTTCCCATTACTAAATAATAGACCCGGCCACGTGAGTCCGAATTGTGTAAAATCCTGACAGCAGGAAACAGCTTTTTACGTCGTGTTACAGCAACGAGGAAAGCAAAACACTCCATCTCTATTAAGGTGGCGAACATTTACGCTAGATTATGATATATCGAAGGCCGTTTATCATCTCAAGTATAGAAAATTCAATGATTCAGAGATAGCAATTATGTTCTTTCATCGTGAATGGTCAGTTAGTTCGATGACTTCTTTGGTGAAGTTTTGCAATTAAACGATTTGATCGGTTTTTATAGGAGTCACCTTTTTAAGAGACAAGTTTTCTGGTAATTTATTGTTAACCGACGAAAGGCTTCTTAACCGAATTACTGACTTGATCTTTTTCAACGTAGAAAGTGTTACAGCGCCAGATACAAAAATTTCGCGCGCCTATTTCTTTCGGTGGTCGTAATGTCTGTGACGATAGCAGTTTCTCGATCGAAAGAACATATATCATTTTGTCTGTCGGCTGTAAAAAAAAAGAGGCAGGCGAAAACGTTGTATCAACGGGACGTTCTTTTGCAAGTTTATCAAGGACTCTCTCTTCTTCGCTTGACTTTCAAGCGGAGGAATCTGAAAAATAAGAAGATTCAGATCGTTCGCATTAAAATCCTCCCTCCACTTGAGTTTCAGACGGTGCAATTATTGCGATTGCATATCAGTCTCCCATTGATTCCATTTAATCATCCTCCGCGAGGAGAAAGTATCATCCACGTAATTCTAACGTTGTACAGGAGGGTTCTCTGTGCGTTTTTCTTCTCGTGGAAATCGTGTCGATCTTTCGAGCAACGATTTCGAGCATGCAAATAAGAACGTACGCTCTTCAACGAAGGAAAGTGAAGAATTTATGAGCTTCTGAGAGTGTATGAGCAATGGAACTAAATGATATATATTATATTATAGATATATTAATTAACACTAGAACTACCAAACAAATCGAAATAACTAATTCTTATCTTTTTGCAAAATTTCTGCAAGTTTGTAGGAGAACCACAGCGTAAATATTCTGTGTTGATCTTACAAAACACAGATTACCGAATCGATCGTGTTTTCCATCTAGCGATTTCTATTTTTCCAAATTACTTATCTAATATATTAAAATATAACAAATTTATTGCCGGTAGTTCTAGTGTTAATAAATGAGAAAAACATGCCAGATGTGACGGTAGAAAATTCGAACTCAGATCCACTGATTGAGAGACCGGTTTTTTTACTCTTTGGTAAACCATTATGTGAGAAAATTTCAAATTTTTACAATATTGAAATGTTGAACGATAAGTCCTTATTAAAAATTACAAAAGCTAAAAGTTTCAAACGTTAGAGTGACAAAAATTTGCCCAATTTAAGTATTGAAAGACAATTGTACGACCTTGCTATGTCACTTTGTTTGCTTTAAAGCCAAGAAGTAGAAGGAAACACTTACAAAATTCGAGACGTCTTTATCGCCAAAGTGAGGGTCCCTTTCTTCGCTCGATGGGAAAACTCGTGGTTAATTAAAATCGACATAAAAAGAGGCGGCGTGAAAGCGGCGTTGTTGCTGTTTAAAGTCACCGATCCTCTCCCTCGTTTCCACGGCCAAAAGATGGCTCCTCGTTGCCCGTGCACACCTTCTCCTGCGTCTTTCCGTTTTAATTAAGGACACGCTACGCGACGGCTGGGAACGAGGAAGAAAATTCACTGGAAGAAAGTGATCTCTGAGAACAACGGGATTTGTGACTTCTTTTTTTTTTATTCTTGCATGAACAGCAAGGGAAAATGAAAATACATGTTTAATTTGAATATTTTCTTTATTTGAACTTGCAATACATACAATGTATGTTAGAAAAATGGAAATGGCCGGCATCATTTGTTAAATTAGATTTATTGTAATGTTTGGAAAATAGAATTTTCTTTCTTGAAATAGAATAATTTTAATTTGAGACATCGTTTGACGATTCTCTGACGAATTATTGCAAATGAATTGAGAGATTTACTCATAACGTTAATCTGCGAGTATTTACACCTACATTATTTTTATAGGGGAAAGTCGTGCCCGATTAATTTTGACTTTTTATTTCGTTATAAAATGTGGAGCATATTTAGTATATTGAAACTTGAAAGTCTCATTTAATCTCAAACCAGTCCCGACTTAATTTATTTAGGGGGAAAGTTGAGCAAACCGAAACCCGCCCCTTATATAAAAGAAAATTATCCCGGCTTTATCGATTGACATTTCTGCTCTCATTTTTGTATCGCGAATAAATATCATATGGTCCTTACTTTTAAATACCATGATTTATTATGCAAAATCAAATATTAACAAACCCTCCAACGAGTACTTTACGATAACGACATCCATTCGTGCCGGAAACAACCAAAAGTAATCTAACTTTGCAACAAACACCCATTTATTCCCAAGCCATTAAAACTCCAACTTCCTCTTCCAGAGAGGATCATCAAACGTATCAGCCCACCGTTCTCTTCAAGAGAACGAAACACCACAAGGGCTCGATATATTGTCTCGCCTGGACACCGGATGGCCAGCTGATGGCAACTGGAAGCAATGACAAAACGGTCAAACTGATGCGGTTCAATGCTGACACGTCGAATCTCGAAGGTACATCGAGTACTTTCCAACCTTTATCTCCCTTTCTCTTTCTTTCTTCATTCAGGTTTCAATTTTCGTTTTACACTTCTGACATTCCTGTATTCCTTTTAGGTCAAGAAGTCGAATTGACGATGCACGATGGCACGGTGCGCGATCTCTGTTTCCTGGAGGACACGTCGAACAAGTCGAGTCTGTTGATCAGTGGAGGTGCTGGCGATTGCAAGATTTACGTCACTGATTGTGCAACTGGTACACCATTCCAGGCTTTAAGTGGTCACAGTGGTCATGTGCTGACTCTTTACAATTGGGGTGGAGCCATGTTCGTCAGTGGATCACAGGATAAGACAGTCCGATTCTGGGATCTTCGAACGCGAGGTTGCGTCAATATGGTCACACCAGCTACGGTACCTGGAAGCAGGGTTGGTTTGGTTCTTATTTAAAACATTTCATAATATTTTAGCAATGAAATAGCTTTCATTAGATAACGAATGTTTATGTGAGTGTACTTTGGAAATTTGAATTCCCAATTAGCACTTGTATAAATGTTCATTGCTTGTATAGTTTCCGTTCGCCGAGGAGGAAATAAATCACGTTTATATTCTATTGTGAAATATTTATTACTGCCTAATTAACCCTTTGAGGACGACAGGCGAATATATGCGCCCTGAGAAAGAAATTGGTTATAGTTTGTCGGTGCATATATAAGTGGTCAGAGTTGAAAAATTAAAATTTAATCGTTGAAATATTATTTTACAAAGAGTAAATTTCAACTTGTATACATTAACTGTCTTTCCGATGAAAAAGTGTTTTTTCATCACTAAATAATTGATTGTTTCTTGATATTCAAAAATGCCTCCGTCCGCAAAGGGTTAATGAATTAATCGAGGGACAGATTTAGGTAGGGTTTTTAAATAATAAAATGATCGGATATTATATTATCTCAGAATAATTTAATTATACTAAATTAAACATTGATGATCCAACGTCCATTATACGCGAAGAACTTGAACATCTCTATCGGTTTATTCGTCTCTCGGATGAATGTTCTTCTAGTCACTTATCCTACTACACCTTTCGCATAAACACGTCTAGGTACCAAGGCGTCCAGCATGAATCGATAACATCAATTTTCTTTCGTTTTTGTTTTTCAGTTCGACGTCCGATAAACTTCCGACCCACGTTTTTCGATCGCACTATCATCTTTCCTATTCACGAGTCACTGTCTACTTTTCTCTGTCTCTGCCTCTTAGGATCGGACTTTTATCGGACGTTCTTTCCTTTTTCACGGAATGGAATCAGTATCGCGTGTCTGATTAGCATTTGATACCGTTGCAGGTTGGCAGTCCGGTAGCTGCACTCTGCGTCGATCCATCCGGTCGTCTTTTGGTTTCCGGCCACGAAGACAGCAGCTGCGTCCTTTTCGACATACGGGGTGGCAGAACCGTGCAGTGTTTTAAGCCTCATGCCGCGGATATCAGGAGCATACGGTTTTCACCCTCGGCTTATTATTTGCTTACCGGTGGATACGATAACAAACTAGTCCTCACGGACTTGCAAGGTAAACTTTTACTTAATAACTCACTTGTGTTATTAGTACATATCGGTGTAATGCGCCCGAAAAATCCCTTGCGACAAATAGCATATTAACAGTATATCAGATTTTTGCAAGATGATAAATTTAGATAATATGTTCCCAATATATGGAGAACAGAACTAGTAGCGTTAAATTTATTATATTTAAATGTTCTGAGTAAGTACTTTGGAGAAAGAAAAATGGAGGCGTGAAAAAGATGATCAATTAACTCTTTGCCCTACGACTTCGTTTGTGGCTACCATTGCAACGATTCCGAATTAAATTGCAAAAATAAAAATTGATCAGTATTTTTGACTTATCGTATCGTTTAAAATAATATTAGTAATATAGAAATAATTTTAATGGGGCAGGCCCTATTAATATTTTCAATTTCAAAGATTTTACAAAATTTGAAAATGTATTCCATTTACCGTTCCACGAGTGCCACAGGTTATTGTAGGCTAAGGGAGAAATTTAGGTCTTATAAGGTAGAAGTGGAATATCGACTACACGGCACCGATATTAGTTTTGAAATTTTTTTAGAAATAATTTGAAACCGATTATTTTGACCGCCTTAGTAGTTTCTGTGTTGAGGCCCAAAAATTAAAAATTTGATAGATAAAATTATATTGATTAGCCATTTTGCAATAATATCCTTTGATGCTATAAGTTGCTTATCTGATGAGGCGAAGAAACCATAAATATACGTGACAATGGTCACAGTTGTTAATCACAATCTTGCGAACATATCGAAAAATAAATCGATCAGTCTCGCTAAACAAGGCGAAAGAAAAAATATTACTTTGTCTTCGGTATTATGTCAACAAGAAACTCGAACAGAGACTGATAAATCGATACATTTGTTCCCAGGTGACCTAACGATGCCCCTGCCGAGTGTGGTCGTCGCTCAACATCAGGACAAAGTCATCTCCGGTCGATGGCACCCGACGGAGTTCTCGTTCCTCAGTACCTCCGCTGACAAAACGGCGACTTTGTGGGCCTTACCGCCGGTGTAAATCGATTCGACATCGATGGCTCGCATTTTTATTTATTTTTTGATTTTCAGCGGTCACTTTGTCATCGGATAACGGTTGTTCGTTCTTCCATTTTGTATTCATCTCTAGGAACGTCGGGCTTTTACTCGTGTTGGTTGAAGGTACACTTAAATTTTCTCGCGATTCAACGAAACATCATGTCGGAGAGGAAATTCGAAAAAAAGTAATGTTGCGTTCTTGCGGAAGTCAAACGAGCGATCTTTATAATGACGAAAGAATAACTTTAACGAATATTTTATGTATCTGGGCATAATTCGATGATGTTAGCCAATCGAAAGATCCTCGGAACTTTATCGTTAAGTTTGAACGTGGATTTTATCCCCGGTACGCAATGATTACAGCTACGCAGTGATAACGACGTATTAATAAGTAACTTTAACACGCTTCGAAAGTGTCTGACAAGAACGAAGGAAGAGAAACCGACGAGATCGTCGACGACCGGTCAAAGTTCGTGTCGTTCGTCGATCAAAAATCGTCTAGTAGGAATCATAAGACTGCGGAAGAATAACCTTTCACTCGAATACTTAAAAGAACGAAATCAAGCCGATGAAATCTTGGTTGGTTTCGTTTAATTTCAGTCGAAGGAATAATATTTTTAGTGGGTTCACATCGAGCACTCTTGTCTAGTTTCGTGGTGTAATGTTTGTCTCTCTTCCTTTTCTTCTTTTTTTTGTCTTACAGATTTCTCTCGCGATCATATTTCGCCCTGATGTAAATACCTTAACATTTAACATTAAAAACGATCATGGGAGATGAAAATCGTACTCCCGCTTGTCATGCAGTCGTGCTAATTTTCAGTTTCGATTGCTTTCTTCTTTTTTTTTTTAATCCAGTACCACATTTACTCCTCCCCGCGCAAATTCTCTCGATAGAGACTAGAGTCAAACTTCATCCTCCAAGTATCTCGTATTCTCTCGTTTATCTCAAGAACACGTCTTTCTTCATCGAACCTTCCTTCCTTTGCTCTCTATTCGTGCATTAACTATTATATTTTATATTTTCCCAATCGGAGGATCTTTGTCGAATGAATTTGCGCTCAATCTATACCCTCAATTCATCATCTACGTCCTTAACAATTCTCAAAGTCACGCCAAATATTCGCATATTACGCATCTAATATATAAATATAAATATAGACACCTATTCATATTAAAAAATAAAGAACGTATACGTGCGCTCATATTAATCGCTATTTTTTACCGAATAAGATTGTAAGGTGAAGCGAGTATATCGCCGAGCGTCGAAGAATAAACGGCTAAAAGATCGTCGATAAAAGCAGCATTGCGTAATTAAAACGTTGATACGCGAATCGACGAGGCAATGATGTTCTTTGATGGTAATAAACTTAAGCATTAACACTGGCAAGTTTAGGTCTAAGTTTGCTCGTCGCAATCGCCAAAGCTCGGAGTAGCCGTAAAGCTGGAAGAGAATGTATCCTTTCTTTTCACTTCTGTCGACATTCTCGTGGAAGACGTTCGTGTAAATATATATTTCGAAAGAGTTTTTCTCCGTTTCAAATCTTTTCATTGGACGATTATAAAATCATCGCACTCTCTGTCTGTCTATCTGTGTCTCCTAGTTTTATTTCTTTCGAAGCAAATAGCACGAGAGAACAGAGATAATTTATTTTTCGATCAAATCTCGTTCTCTTCGCGCAGGTGACCCTTTGCATTTCGAATTGCAAAATAATATGCAGATTTGAATAGATTCGGCGAAGCCACTAAGAATGATGAATTTAATTACTTAATTAAGTAATAGTTACTTATTACGTGATAATTATTTAATTAATGAACTTAATTTAGTGAATTTCTTTCGATACTTCTCTCCCCTGCCTTAAGTATTCTTTTTGCGAACGTTTTTGTAAATAACTTCAATAATAATATAACGAAGACACAAGCACATATCGAGTGCAAAGGATTCATCGAATCACAAAATCGCACATATATTCGATGCAAAGAGAAAGCAAAAGGGGGACGCACAAAAGGTAACGAAAAATGCGCGAGAAGTGGCGAACAAGGTGCAACGAAAACAGAATCGAAGCTTGCTTCAATATTCATACAACCATAATTTATTCCTACTGTTCGATCAGAGACAAATTGTGATCCAGCATCAATGCAGTAATGCCTCTGATTAATCTCTCCAAATTCATGAACGAATCAACACAACACGACAATCCTTAAGAATTCTAAAAGTCTCAGGAACTTCGCATCAGAGGTCGAAATAAAATTAATTTCCGAATATATTAACAGTACGTACGCTAACAGTTTTTTTATTCTTGTACATTTCTTATATTCCAACCATCGAAGCATTGAGACGAATTTGTTATCGCTGCACGAAGCCGCTGAAAGATACTTCTCGTTTTTCGTTCGCACTAGGATACTCGTGTATCGGGGTAGCGGTCGCTAGAATATCGAGAACTCGACGAGAAACAAAAGAAATATCTCGTTGATGACAAAAGTGCGCAAGCAGCAGCTTTCGCGTAGCAATTTGTCGTGCCTTCTGTCGTGGCTACTTTCGGCGATTCACATTTATTTTTATATTTTTCGCGCCCTCTCACCTACTTTCTCCTATGTCCTCTTCTCCATTGTCTGTATAACACCAACCCCTAACTATCCATTTCAAAGTCCTCTCACCACGATAAACCCCATTGAACTCGCAGAACGCTGAAATAAAAATCTCTCTTCGCTATATATGGTACGATTATTACCATATTATACATATTATATATACATAAATAAGTATATATATATATATATAAATATATTATACATATAGCATAACTTATAACTTTGTACTTTTCCTGTAGATATGATCAAATGATATATACTGTCACGTCTAATTTAAACAATAAAATTTACGTTATTACATAAGACTGATTGATCGTCCATGATCAAAGAGATTAACTACGAAGAAGAATCGATCCCGTCTCGAGCGAACCTTCGATCGATTTACAATGAGCAATTAAGTTGATAATGAGATATTACGCCTCGGTCGGATTAGTCGGACGGTTTTATACACATCTCAGAGGCTTGATCGATTTTTTGAAAATTTCCCATAATAACCGGCAATCATGCAATCATCCACCCGCATGTTTTACGCAGTTTCTCATACGAGGGATTCCGCGAAGCGGCGCTTTCGAACGGAAACGATATACGCACGGAGGCGTTCTACTTTCGGAGGAATCACGAGCGTAGAAAAAAAAGTGGATGAAATTTCGATTTACCCTCATTACGAGGCATCCCCCTGGGGGAAACTAGCAATTTCGTAAGAGAGAAATCTATCCGCGGGATCGTGGCAAGAACCTAATACCATCGGCGAGATTAACGCGCCGAGAGGTTTCCACTTATGAAATTCAGCGCCCCCGAATATGATTTTCTACCCGGACCCGTGTACCTCCAGGGTTTTGTCTGACCCGATGGACTCCCATTTTTGCATTGAAATTATGGGAAATAATTACAGAATCTTGAAAAGGTATTAAAGCTACCGAAGCGGATAAAATGACTGGTTTGAAATTTTGGATGAAAATTACATCTAAAATAATAATCTTTCATTCTCACTTTCCCATATTTTGCGTAACGTGTCATTAACCCCTTGCCGTATGATTTCCTTTGTGATTGTCTTCGCTCTAATTCAAAATTAAATTGGAAAAGTAACAATTGATTGGTAATTCTTGATATAGGAACAAGAAAAATAGGAGACGATTTTATATTTCAAATTATAGCTTGCAATCAAAGACTACAATTCACGACATACTTATTACCATAATTGCAATTAATAGCATCACTCTCTATACAATTTTCCAAATTCTCTACAAACAATATTTCAAGAACTGAATAAGTCAGAAATACAAAGAAAAATAATAAAAGTCTCAGTCTTTCTTCTAAACCAATTCTAGAGGATACGTTTCTCCAGGGCGAAGACCCACCCACGAAATTCTTCATCGGCGAGCCATCTGTCGATTCGACGAATTCGTCGGGTTTTGCAGTTCGCAAATATTTTCAAAAACCTCACCGCGGGCAAGTTAGCAAACCCTAATTACCAAACGGCTGATCCACCCGGGGCATTCGTTGTTGTTCCTCCTGTTTCCTCGAGGAAAGAAGGCGGCTTCTTCTCTATCGTGAACCACCTACGATCGAGATTCCATTCTCGGAGTTAGTACCACGAGGATAGGGTTGCAGAAACTCAAGGAATGGGCCCGAAGGTGCGACGGTCCTCTGGTAATTCTATGTTCCATCGTCCACGAGGGAGGGACAACGAACTTTTGCCGGGGGTTTCGTAGGAATTCTTTTGGTCGAAAACATAGACCCCGATGAGGCAATTGGACTTTGACGGTTAACGGTGTTCCTGGGGGTCTTCGCTGGGTCTGAATTCATCACTGAAGTCCCTGGAGATTACTCAGGTCGATATGAACTATTAATCCCTTACCGTACAATAACAAATGACACTTGTGGTAGGGTAAAGATGATAGGAAATTTTGTAGTTATAGGGAAACTATTAAATTGTAAATATCAGTGGATGATGAGACGGTCGAATTGTTTCTATGCTATTGATATTGCTTTAAGTGATACTTTGTGTCAGAAATAAGTAAAGAATTTTCATTTCGGAAAGTTTTTCTGAATTAGTTTATTATGAAAGTATGAGAAATTAATGTGGAACAGAAGATTAATTGATAAACAACAGGGATTTCATGAACCAAGGTGAAATAGGTTGATGAAGCGGCAATTCAAGGAGGAATATAAATACAATTGCTAGACAATCATGCACAAGAAATGCCGAATTCCTCTTTTTTTTTAAAGAAAAGTAACAGATAACTTATTCACCGTATAAATTCCGACTTGCAGTACACATATTAATACGCTTTCACCCCGCAAACATACAATTCTAAACTAGAGCGCAATAACCCGAGGAAGAAGTCTGAAATTCTTATCACCTAAAATCCCAACAACTCCTAATAGCACACCTTCGTCGACTAATAACTATACTTAATCGTCCAATCCCTTAAAACCCGCCGAAGACTGTTCATCGAGAATGAAAACCTCGTGCAGGAATTCCTTCATTTACAGTCGAAAATAATAATGGTTGTCTAATAATGAACGCGTGCCGGAAATGATTCCATCAAAGACGAAAGAGAAACAATCGCCGAAGGTGAATCCGCAGACGTAGAGACCGAAGAGGACGAGTCCAAACGACGAAAACGACGTCCAACGTTAGAAACGTAATAACAATAATTAACCGGAGCGAAGTTCCCAGAAAAATCTTACAATTCCTCTCCGGAGTCGCGCAATTAAACGAATTAGGCCTCGTGAGGCAAAACAGAATCGATCCTGTATTCACGATCACGAACAACCAGCACCGACAGAGAGCGACAAAATCGGCGACTCTCTGCGGAAGGAGAGCCACCATGCATTAGCCTAATCGCGCCGTTAAATAATTCATCACGCGCGAGCCATTCAGATTAATAACGTATTACGGAAATCACCTCCAGTCGAGCTACAGTGCGGGAATTGCTTTGTATAGTCTATCATTTGCACAGAGGTTCTCCGCTCTTGGAGATTGTCTATTTACCACTTTTATCGGAGAACTTTGATCGTGAAAGAGAATGCTGTTTTAAGAAAGTTTCTATTGCTATTTCAATTTGAAACTGATTAATTTCCAAGAATAAATATTACAGTATAAAGATAGTGGATTGTGATTCAGGACTCAAAAATTGTTGCGTAATTTATGTCGAGAAATGAAAAAAGGCAGTAAACATTTATTGAAATGTACTTTATTGAAGCAGTTACAAATGAGACAAGTTTGAGTACAAGAATTATACGTACAGATTATAAGTAAGAGACGACTATTTGGCAGCAACCATTATTTCATTTCACGTTAAAAGTTTCGATTCCAAACAAAGGGCTAATAGAAAGTTCGCCAGTGTGCACCGCTGCCATTCCAAATCGCATTCAAATGAGGAAAGTAGGGACAACACGGAGGGCCTCGAATGAGAAACGATCTCCTCCGTATACACGACGTCTCCGGCCGCGTTGTAATCATTCTCGGAAGGGCGATTCCATGGCCGTGGACGATGATAATAATAATCTGAATCGCGACCACTTAGCATACGTGTAATTTACCGCTTAAGATGATTTCGTCGTCCTCCTGGCTCATCCACCTTCTCGTCGTTGCCCGGTGCGAAGGTGGCAGAGATGCCAGACGGTGAGGGTTCGAGGATGAACCCAGAAATTCGTAATCGCCGCACCTACGGGCCTGCCCAGAGACACGACATTTTGATGCGGGAATAAAGCGCGAGGAATCACGAGCAATTTGTGCCCACGGCTCATTCCTATGTGATAGTGGAAGGACTCTTTAGCGAATAATGGGACGTGAAAGAATTTTGGCGCCAAAGGATACGCTCTGCTCTTCGTTCGGTAGAATTTAGAAATGGAGAATGAAAATTGGAGTTGTTGGAAAGAATGAAAAGTGAACATGGATTGTAAATGAATTCGAGGGAATTTATTTAAGGTGAGCATTTAATTTGTGTCGAGAATGAGCGCTATTTTTCGAGCACGTGTACTTTAAGTTTTCCTTTAGATACGCTAAATTACGAGGTCTTTACCGCGGTGAAATATAAACACAAACAAGGGCTGCTAGAAAAGAATATAACTATTCGAAAATAAAATTTTCGAAAACACGTATAATTTGGATGCTCGTTCGTCGCACCTATTTAAACTATCGTTTGACGGCGTTTCTAGGAAAAAACTAATTTCTTTATCTTTAAATATAGTGTTTAAGGGCTCTCCAGGTATTCGCGGGTAAAACTTCGCGTGACAAAGCATGATAAACAGCGCATCGGGGAAAGAAGAATTAAAAAGGGAATCGATGGAGAAAAAAAGGAGGCATTATTTGCGCGAAAACGGTGGACATTATTATAGCTATTTTTTCAAAACTATTTGCGTGATATTTGAACGTGATGATCGTCTATAATTTGTGCAGTTATTTTGCATAGCTAAAGCTAAAAAATACGAAAAGAAAGAAATAAGAATTTGAACACGCTCCTCAAATTTTAGGTTCGCTGTAATTCTTTCGTGCCCATTTTCAACTTTAAGTGGACATTAAGATATCATATCATTTTATTCTAGTCATTTATCGCACCATTCGATTTCTCTGTTATAAAGAATTATCCATCACTTAAACGGAGAAAATGGCCGTATTTTTCGAAAAACTCGTGACATTTGGATGAGTTTGTCTTCAAAATTACGGCGAACGTATCCTCTCGTGGTAATTAATCACGGTCGATCACGGTGATTCCCATAGCCGGAGGAGGAGGGTGGTATCCCCGTGCCATAACTCTTTGTAATAGCTAATATCTCAGAAGGAGTCGTACAAACGCGAATCGTTTACTAGTTACTACTTACACGAGCTCGCGTGATTTATCGGCGAAGGGTAGCAAGACAGAGGCGGCAAGAAGGATAGTGTCGACGATGAAGGAAGAGAAAGGAGAAGAAGGAAAGAGAGGGAGAAAAATGGCGAGCAAAAAGGGTGGAAAGACGATCGACTAAGAGGGATGAAGAACACGAGTGCAAATCTCTTGGGAGGCTCGGACCGTGGCCAATTAAGGCCCAGTTTTAATCGTTCCCGTCTAATTGCTGGCCCATTACATTGTCTCTCCAGGGTAAATACGTCGGACTAAATACCCCCGCGGTTCTCTTAAAGAATACGCGACCTCGAATGTCAGTGAGTAAACATCGCCTCTGCGATATAAATTGCACCAGAAGGATTCATCAGGATTATTACTTTGACCCGCTTCTTCATTTCGTACTTTCAGTACTGTGGGAATATATATTTCGTAATAAACATTTTACTCCACACGTTAAACTGCACAGGAGCTCCAATTCTTGGCAATCCGTTAATTCATGATAAGAAGAGTTTGTCGTACCGTGATAAAAAATGATCTCACAAGTGCCAAGTACAATTAGAATAATGTTTTAATTTGCAAATGGCAAACCACACAACCACAGGAATCAAAAAGAAATGCACTATCACGATAATAAAAAAATAGAACATGCCTCTTCACACTATACCCTCAGGGTGTTATACATCGTTGCAAGAAGCCAGTACAGAAGAGTCATAGATTAAAATCGAACGACCTCGTCCTATTCTTTCAATAACTCATCAAAACTCATCGAAATCCCTTAGTACGACGAACTCACGTTTGAGTGTGAGACCAAAGCGATACAGTGGGTCCCCGTGAACCAACATGGAACCGGTCGTTCTTAATAACCACCCTCGCACATGGCCTAAGGATCATCGGTGCGACCTACAATCACGCCATAGACAACTCCCAGCGACTCGATCATTATCACGGCCAATAATCACCGGGACGTATTCCGCTAAGTGTTCCCCTCTGCTCTAAAGCACCTCTCTACCCTTTTTCTCTCCCTCTTAATCTCGAAATGCCTCGCTCTACCACCCTGCCACTTCTTTCCTCCTCTTTCCATTTATCCGCCCTGGTCCGGCTTTATCTCTCTGTTATTTGGCCCCGCGACGAACGATAATCAGGGAGCAGGATCCACCGTTGGATGGACGGCATCTCTAATTCGGTCCAATTACGTCGGACGATTAAAAAGATTTAATTGTCCGACGCGCCAGAACCCTCAAGCAAGTCGTGGCAAGTCTCGAAGCGAGGGAGAACGGAAAATTCATGGGGTGGGTGGATCTCGATGAGTCCTCATAATTGTTACAGGCGATCGAGTAGAAAGCTTCTTTGGCGGGATTGAATACCGACTCTCTGTGGGAATCGATCGCGGTGAATTATTTACCTAGAATTCACCAGTTTAGGTGAAATAACTTCATTAACTTCAAGGTATTTAGACAGAATTAATTGGACAGTTTGAAAAATTCCAAAGACAGACGAATTTAAAAACACCGCATAGGAATCTACATCAACATTACTGATTCTACGAAGACACTAAAATCAGCAAGACCGAATCACCATTCGACTTAATTCTCACCGAATGTAACTTTGCAAGAGGTAAAAAAAAAAAATCACGCACGTCAGTAGCCACTTAACTTTCAAAGACCTTCCTCCTAACGGCCCACTAACGAAGCGACTGATCTCCGTCTTCGAATATCTCCCTATCATCCAATTAATCCGAACCAAGGCAAATCAGAATTTTAACGACTCCTCCCGCAAGAAGTCTACGATACTCCTCTATTCCCTGGACGAAATTAGAGAAGTCAGATTCACCGCGGGACTCTGCTTTTGGAAGTAAACGAGAGAAGGAAAGAGAAGTGGAAGGATCGGGCTATCGACCGGCAGGATCCAGAAGCTGTCCTACGCGGGATCAGATATCGTCGAGCCGAAGATTCACCCAGGGGGAGGGCTTCTCAAAAAGCATCTCACAAAATCTCGTGTCCCTCGTTCTTACCGTTTTGTCTCTCCTCTTTGAGAGTGGGAGAGAGCGCGGTTTCCAGGACGTTCGCGGCGGGACACCATGGCCGGATCGTATGCAGCCAGAAGCGGTCGTTTATAATCAGGATCAGCGCACAGACAGTGTCCTTTTTCGCGTCACCTCCCGCGGCAGGAAGCGCGGTCCTCCTTTCCTCAGTCGACATCCCGCTGCTCCTGGTCCCGGTCCTACTCCCGGCTGTGCGCCTATCTTCCTTGGACACCGGGGACCCGGCAGTAACCTCTAATTAAAATTAACGATAATAAGGAGTCGAGCTAGCGACCACGTTTACCCCCCTCGAATGCGGCTACTGTCAATTAAGCCGCAACGTGGACGAAGGAACGTAAATTTCGAGCGTGGGGAGTTCTGCGTGGAGAATTCTGCGCCGAGTGCTCCCTGGCGATTCCTAGATTTACAAAGCGTCTTTTAGGAGGAAGATACTTTGGATGAACAATTTAATTTGACCGAGGAGGTTGCCCGAGACGAAATTTTCGGTCATTCTTCGTCTTCGAAATCCTCAATGAAGATTTTGAGACTTATCTAAGAATTCCTGGATCGGTAAATACATATAATTTAAAAACAGGTTTAGTCCTCAAAGTTGTAGTTACGCGCCGATTCCGCACTTTGAGGACTGGAACTGGCTTTATTAATGTCAGTTTAGTCCTCAAAACACTCATTGAGAATTTTGAGGTTTCCATTTGAATTAAAGTAATTGTTTAATTGTCGGTTTAGTCCTCAAAAAATCATTGAGAATTTTGAGAATTAGGTTTAGATTTTAATTATAATATTTTTGAGGATTTTGAGTTTAATATCTCAGTTTAAATAATCAAAAAATTCTTTTTTCACCCTCAAAATCCTCATTGAGACTTTCTGAGAACTATATTCGTATTCAATTGTAGGCGGCAAATTTCTACATCAAAGAAATGAGGACTTTGGAGACTTAAAAATATACTAATATTTCGACTCGGGTAACCGTTTTTGTAAGATATATCATTTATGTGATAGAAGAAAGAATTCAAATTCTTGAGTATCGAGAATCGCAAGAACAGATTTCGATTGACGATTTGATCCTGCTCGTATTATAGTTTAGCGAATGTATCCAGAGAGAGCGGACTGTATTTTTTTTCTTCTTTTATTTCTTATGAATGTCTCAGGGAGATACTAATGATCGAAATTGCGGTGACAACGTTGGTAAAATCTCACACGGAAAGAAACCATCGTCGCGCCATTACATTGCCAAAAGGAGATCGAGCATTCGTTCACCGTTGCGAAATAATTGCCATCGAGAGATAAAGTGCACCGCGACGTTAAGCACAATCGTACGTGTAACATCAAAGGCGTACTTCCCGTTGAAGGATGGATGAACGATGAAATTTTTCTCCCGAAAGAAAGCAATTTCAATTAACGCCGTACTGACAAGAAAGGACGGTATGCCAATTAAAGAACAAAGTGACCAAGAGGGCGTCAAGTTCGACAACGAGAACGAGGAAGAAGGTTCCTTTCGATGAACTCGATCGAGAAGAACGCGCGACTCACCGCCGCGTTCTCCGGCTGCAATTAATGACAGGTGTAGCCGGGTTGTTTTAACGAAGGAGGACCGAAAATAGGCGGCACGGTCATTTCTCGTGCGGTCCCGGAGGACAGAGCGTTTCCAGGATACGTCGCAGCTGTGCGGGTCGACTCGTTTTGTTCCCAATAAATTCTAGATATGGCCGAAATAACGCGCCTTCTCGACTTCCCTGTATTATCGCCTCGCCTAATAAACCTATAAATTCCATCCTGAGGTCGGACGTATAAGCGCGTCCAAGAAAATGGCGTGGCACTTTACGACTCTCCCTTCCGCGGCAACAGAGAGATATAACGCACGAATACCGGCGTTAAGTCAAAGTGCAGCGGTGCATAATTAAACTCGGCATCTCGCTTACTTCGTTTATTTCGAAAAGATCGTTTTGTCGGGACGTGAAAAACGATGGCGGGTAGAGGATTAAAGAAGCTCGGCACACGATCAATTGAACGCCGAGGGATGTAAAGATTATTTCTTGGCTCTCTCGAAAATTTCATGGATTTTGTCAAATCTGAGGAAGTGAGAAGGAGATTGAGATTTTGTTGGAAATGTGAAGATTGAGGTGCACTTTGCGAAGAGCTGGAGTTTTTGCGTTGATGTACGATATCGTTGGTTGGATAAGATCTAACATTCTTGAACGAGCACATTTCTGAACATTCTAAACGATACTATAAAACTCTTCTACTCGAAGCATAATTCTTCGGTGAGAACCTAACAACTCTACACTTTGAAATGATTTTACGACGAGTTTCTTTCATGGATGGAAGAAGTTGCCTGATTTTCGAGTCTCAAAGGATCCTCGAGCCAATTAAGTTAAGAGATCCTGTAGTAATAATTGTTTCGTTCAATGTAAATCATTGATTTCACGAGCTTCATTGTCTCGACGCTCGTTAATTTGATCTTTTATTATGATGCTTTTCCTCCTTCCAAATTAAGCCACGATGATTCAACTTTAAAGACACGACGGATGCACAAATATTTTAGTATTCCTTGATAGAAACAAGACGAAGAATAAAATTAATTTACAGTGTTGGAATTACGACTACCTTATTTATACCACACATTACGTTATAACGACGTAATTTATTATTTAATACCGTTAAGATACCGTGCCCTCTTACGTCGGAAATTACAGCAGTACGTAATTGAACGAGTTAAATGTACTTCAACGAAATTGTTGGAATTCCGCGTATTTCTCCGCGAATCTAACAAAATTGCAATAATCGCCGATCGGTGGTTCCACGTAGCGGCAGTGGTTCGAAACTCGGTGCAACAGGTGTCTCGTGGCGAGAGAAAGACAAAATAAGCAACTTGAGACGAAGAGACAAAAACAGACAGAGTTTAAGCTGCTACAATGTCAAGACGGAAAGAAGTGATACACAGCATTATAAAATTGTTTAAAAAAGCAAGTGAAAAAAGTATTTAACACTAGAACTACCAAACCAGTCAAAATGACTGGTACACAATTTTTTTCAATAATTCTCTAAATTTATATAAGAGTCATAGAATAAATATTCTACGTCTGTATCAATAAACATAAATCACCCAATCGATCA
Source organism: Cerceris rybyensis (assembly GCA_910591515.1). Taxonomy (NCBI): domain Eukaryota; kingdom Metazoa; phylum Arthropoda; class Insecta; order Hymenoptera; family Crabronidae; genus Cerceris; species Cerceris rybyensis. The sequence goes on from OU342790.1 coordinate 19,375,396, forward strand.
AATTTTCCACCGCTTGGTTCCCACTTTTTCAAAGTATTTATTTAATTTATTAACATATGTCGGATCTGACGCCGGTAGTTCTAGTGTTAAAATCCACATAAAGATGGAACGAAATGAAAAATAGAGTTTCAAAGTTATAGAATATCCAGAGAAGAAAGAGTGAGAGGAACAGAGTATAAAGCGAGGAAAGAGAGAACCCCTTGGAAGAATGAATGGACAAATCTTAATTCCCTCTTCTTTCGTCCTTTTTTCCCGTTCCCGTGATTACCGCGTTTAATGATCTCTTCGTCAAGGAGGAATCGTTGGTTCGACTTTATCAAAAAGTAAATTACTGCTCGTTAAAAACGACATGCTCAGCTACAAGAAGTTTTTCCGAGTTCCCCGATCGACGGAGGGCCTTCGTTCCCTCGAACCGTATCGACGAATATCTGGGACTTTAATTTTACGTGGCCGGTGGATCGCGCAAAAGAAACGATACGAGCCGGATGACAAGTAAAATTAGCAACATGAGATCGCAGAAAATTGACGACACCGCGTCTCCACGACGTAAAAGTACGAACGGCCAAGTACGACGATGGGTGGGCCGGTCCGTGCGCTGATGGTTTAGCATAATTGCACGATTTTTTAAAGCCACAACTTGTGTGGTCATCCAAGTAATTAAGCGATTCCGTCCGGACAATGTAGCTCGAGTAAAAATCCTACATCGATTATTAGCACTGCATTATTTTCGTGCGACTGGAATTGGTGGGATAAAGCAAGAACTTTCAAACACTTTGCTACATTTCTTCCTTCTCGTTTCTTATAATTCTATTACACTGGAAAAACCAACAATTCGTAGTCCTTATCCTTTTGCAGCATGGGACCAGTTTTCATTGGATTCGTGCTTCTTCAAGTCTACTAAAAATAATCAAAACGAGGAACACACTTAATCCCATCACCTCTCAAATATTGTACACGAACGACAGTGCAATGTCGTGCAAAATCTACAGTACCATAAAATTGGTACGCTCTGCTCTAAAAATATCTGTATCCCTCCAATACACGATTATAACATAAAGAAATGTCTGGACTCGACGATATTCGTTTTCCACTGCTGATAATAACCAAAGAAGTTATCATACCACACATAAACATCTCCACGACCGTCAAAGATTCCTTCTCACCGTGAAAACCATGAATACCCCCACACGAATTTTTACCCGTAACAGCAAAATCCACGATTCTCATCCGACACTCCGTAAACCTCGATCAGTCATTAAAGAAAGGATCTCGTATCCCCACGATATTTCCGTCAGAGATATCGAATTAGTTGAAATCGCGTGGATCCTTTATCCTTACATTTAGAGAGAGATATCATCGAGGAATCGCCACGCCTCTATCGTCGATCGCTGCTAAAAGACAAAAATAAAGAATCACCAGCTAACAGGCGCAGTCCATATAAAGCATCCTGTCCTCGGTATCGGAGCCACTATTACGAATATCCTTATCCCCATCAGCATTTCGAGAACCAGCCCGTCGACAGGTTCACCGCAGGATCATTTACGATCATGTATTATGCGCACGTGAGGCTACCTGGGGGACATTTACGCCGCGACGTGGATTGGATGTCTCACCATTCGAGGCTTGGGTTACCTCCGAATGGAAGGAACTCTTGCTCCACGATGAGAACGACAACAAGGACGAAGACTAGTAGATCCATGAGGACACCGTCGCGTCCGGTGTCCTGTTCTTCTTTCATCTTCCATCTCTTCTTCGGCTCCTCTCTGAGGCGGTTTTTCCGAATGCACGAATGGATCGTAATCTCAGACGACGATCGCTATGCAAACTGCCCCGTATTTATAGGCGCACTCGTGCCAGCTGCCCGATACACAAGGTGCCTATGGTGTAGATAGCCGGTTCGTTCGTTCACCAGTTCGTTTCGTTTGGCGAGGATGACGAGGAACGACGTTCTCGGCATCCTTCAGACGATCAACGTTTGCCCTCGTGTGTCAATGTCGTTTCAGGGAGACGAGGGAAAAGGTTGGAGAACGGCGAACGATTTCTCGTTTCCTCTGGCTTTCCGCAGGCGCCAGGAAATTGTTATTTTTATACGCCCGGATAGTTGTCTCGATCGTTTCGTCGAGGCGATAGGAAGAGGAATTTCTTAAAGGTTACTTTGACTCTGAGAGATTTGAAACTATTGCTCGAGGGTATGGTTGATGCTTAGACGTTTTTGGGTTTGATTACTGAGATGATTTTGTTGGAGAAGACAACGGTGAACAGAGATTTACAGAGAATGTTAGAACAGTACACGTGGATGAAAATTTGTGTAGAAAGTGATGCGGGAGTTTGAACTTTGATGGTGTAATGATAGGAAGGTATAGGTGTTAATTTTATATTTTTGACTTCGATGGGTATAGTGTCACGTTACATGCGTTTATTTGCCGCTAAATCTCAGGAGTCTCGCGTTTCGTTTAATTAAGACGTCTCTTTTTCGTCGTATCTTTAAATCCATCTTTTCTGGATCTTGAGTTTTATTGGTATATATCGTATAATAGATTTCATCGCCATTACCATGTGGTATCAGTACGATAGAAGACACAGATCACGTGTGTCGTTGGATATACGGGTATTAAGGTTTTCCTGAGTGATGTTATTACTTGGAGCAAATAGACGGTATGTAAATTTTAATCCGACAAGTGAAATCCGGTGTTGCCATCACATAAAACAATTAGCCGCGTTTGCATTTTATCCGGATCGAAAAGTGTTGACCTTCTTGCCGTAAAATAAGATAGAAGGACTTGAGATTACACTTACTCGCACTCATTGACTGACAACAGAGAAGAAACGACGTGCTAGGAAACAATGAGACTTTCTGCAAATGCAAAAATCGAAACCTTCGGGACTTTTCTAAAATCTCGTAATACCGAATCCTGAAATTACTTCGATTACCCCTACGCAAAGAAAGAGTATTTAATTCAAAGCGATACAACAAACAAAAACTACTTAAAAATATATCACAATTAAACAGAAACGGTCCCCAAAATCGTTAATTCATCCACCCAACCATTATTGTATCAAAATCTAACTATATAAGTTATTCTACGAAGACAAATACTTAAAATAAACAGCTTATCACCATCGCTTTCAGAAAATTTTTCCTAAAACTCGCATAATTATCAGTATCTCAAGCTCCGCCTAAAATTCTCAATTCAACGTGAAACAATTTAATCATTTAAATTTGAAAATCTTCAAAAAATAATAATCTCCATCTTTCATCACTTCCTCCATTTTCATCCTCGATAAATGAACTTTCAAAGCAACCGAAACGTAGTCCTAATAATCACAGTCTCTCCTAATTATCTACCACCCGCATTATCCGTCTCTTCGAATTCCAGCATCTCCCTCGAGGGACTTAGGCCTGTTTGTCGCTTAGAATCGTAGCTAGTTTAGGAGCAACAGGTTGTTGAACGCCGTCCAGCTTTCGATTCGACCAGCAGTAGTCCTAGCAAGGCCGACCGGCGCCGAGAAGCGCTTATTAGAAAGTCTCAATGCACCGGCGGTATGCGATTGTTCGGTACGATTGTGTCTTATTTAGATTCCTACCGCATTCTCGTGTTCCCCTCTGGCTGCTTTTCTATCGTGGCTAGAACCGTATTGCTACCTCGATCACAGCATTTTCGGTGGCTACGACGTCGGCGAGTATTTCTTTGACCAACACATCCACGGACAGCGGAGGTATAATTGTAATGATTCGTTGTTACGTTCCCGGAGAAACGACTATTGTACTGTAACGAGCTGCTATTGAAATTACGAGACGTTTTAATCTTTAATGATGCCATGAGTTTTACTGCCGTACCGCTACCTGGATCTCAATTAATTTGTACGAGATTCGTGCACGCTCGTTTTGGTATTATCGGTATCGGTGATACGTTTGGTATGTTGTACTGCGGTGTGGAGGATGGACATTTTTTTTATTGGTGGAATGACGCGGTAAGGTTTTCTGACTGTACGAGGATTCTATTATTTAATGACTTTTTTCTTTTCTTTTGTGATTTTAGACTTTAACTGTAATCGTAATTTCACATAGGATCTACTGGTTTAAATGAATTCTGAATCACCGGAATTATGATATATCACATAGGACAACATTTCTCAATATAAGAATTTAAACTCGCTAATTGCGAGTCTAAGCCTTTATCTTCTTACCATACTCCCTTCCGACAGCTTTGCACATTAAAAATATTTCAAAGATATTTTGCACAAACGCTAAAGTTGTCAGTCGACCTAATTCAAGTTCCAAACGAGTCATGCAATCCTGATCTCGAAGTACAAATACGATATACTGAAACACTCAGTTCTTCGCAAACCCATTCCAGAATTAACTCCTTGCCGTACAATAACGAGAGATACTCGTGATGTGGTAAATTAGATAAGAAATTTTCAAGTTTTGCAAAAGTTATAAAGTTAAAAGTATCAGTAAGACGTGGTATAGTAAAATTATTCCTGTTATATTAATGTTACGTTCAATTATCACCGAGCTATTCTTATTTTGCCAATTTCATTCTGAATTATTGCGGAAACAGAAATGAACTCGTATAGTACAAGGGTTGAACCCAGAAGCGCGAAATGATCACGACTTACGGAAAGACAGTAGAATCAAAAGGGAGGAAAGTTACCCCGGAGGAAGATCGTCTTGCGTCCTGCCGGCTGTCTATTATTTTTCTTTACGTTATTATATCGCCGATGATAAAGTACCGTCCAGGTTACCTAATGCTCGCACAATGGCGACAACGGCGCGTTCCATGTGCCGTACATAAATCTCCGAACAAGAGGCGTATGTGTACCGCGTATGCTTGAGTTAGCCACGACGTTACCTTGCCATATATCGCAGCACCGTTCGCTAGATGTATATAAATGAAAATGTAAATATTCGATTGTTAAAAATTTGTGATTTTGTCACAACGCTTCATTCGAATACGCGCGTGTTTTAGGTACTTATTAGATAGATTTCATACCTGTGAGAGGTATATATAGTATATACGTAAGTTTCATCGCGCCACAGAGAAAATACAATTGTAACGTTTATTTTTTGTCGAAACAGGCAGAAGAGAGGCTGGATAGATAGGAAACAGCGCAGGACACCACACGATAAGACAAGGACATACAGGACATACAGAGGACAACCAGGATATACACAGGCCAGTCAGGACATGGACGGGACAACCGCGGGAACATTTATTAAACAAATAATTTGCAATCTGAGATACGTACAATTATATTTAATGACTGTTATATCACATGCGTTTGTTGTATAATATGAATGTTGAATAAAGAGTTTGTTAAATCGAAAACATTGTTGAGCTCTTTTAACCGATACCCTCGTTCCATTCATAAAATTCCAAATTCCAGCGAGTTATACTTATAAGTTCTTTAATATGGTTCAAAGTGGCATGGTTCAGGCAAGTGATACGAGGCATTGGCCAGTTAAGCGCAGTTACCAGTTTGTCTGAGATATTTTGGTTTATACTACTGAATTCACTTTCAACATTTTTCGAGAAAATTTTACAAGTAAGCAAGTAGTACGAATCGACGATAAGTCAGACGGAGCTAAAAGTCGGTCTGAGAAATTTCGGGTTTTACTACTTGCTGAGTTTGCAATTTTTCGGAAAAATTTCACAAGTGAGCAAGTAGTACGAGTCGACGATAAGTCAGACGGAGCTAAAAGTCGGTCTGAGAAATTTCGGGTTTTACTACTTGCTGAGTTTGCAATTTTTCGGAAAAATTTCACAAGTGAGCAAGTAGTACGAGTCGACGATAAGTCAGACGGAGCTAAAAGTCGGTCTGAGAAATTTCGGATTATACTACTTACTGGGTTTGCAATTTTTCGGAAAAATTCACAAAGTGAGCAAGTAGTAAAGTCGACGATAAGTCAGACGGAGCTAAAAGTCGGTCTGAGAAATTTCGGGTTTTACTACTTGCTGAGTTTGCAATTTTTCGGAAAAATTTCACAAGTGAGCAAGTAGTACGAGTCGATGATAAGTCAGACGGAGCTAAAAGTCGGTCTGAGAAATTTCGGATTATACTACTTACTGGGTTTGCAATTTTTCGGAAAAATTTCACAAGTGAGCAAGTAGTACGAGTCGATGATAAGTCAGACGGAGCTAAAAGTCGGTCTGAGAAATTTCGGATTATACTACTTACTGGGTTAGCAATTTTTCGGAAAAATTCACAAAGTGAGCAAGTAGTAAAGTCGACGATAAGTCAGACGGAGCTAAAAGTCGGTCTGAGAAATTTCGGATTATACTACTGAATTCACTTTTACATTTTTCGGCAAAATTTCATATGTGAGCAAGTAGTAAAGTCGACCATAAGTCAGACGTAAAAGTTACTACAAGTACTACGAGTTGACTACAAGTAGTACGAGTCAGTGATAAGTCAGACGGAACTGAAAGTCGACTACTTTACGTTATACAGCTTACGAGATTGAGAAATTGTCGGCAAAAGTTTACAAGTTGACAAGTAGTACGAGTCGACGAAAAATCATACAAAGCGGAAAAATACAATCTGAAGTTATTGGTGTTATCCATTTACCAGCTAAATCACATTTCGAGAATGATTCGACAAGTTTCCAAGTAGTACGACTCAGGGAAACGTCAGACAAAGCGGAAGAAGCGAGTGAAATTGTTTCAACGTGGAATTTGCAGCCAGGATAGGACTTATTAAATAAATAACTCATAGTGTTAGAAACACACAGTTTTATTTTATGATTTGTAATACAAATAATGTTGTGCAATACAAAAAACGACAAAACAATTTGGTTGTTCAATTTTTTTAACCGCTTCCCTTATAGTACATCTCCTGCTTGTCCCACTCCTCTACTGCCAGTTCTGCTCCTGCATTGCTTGTCCTGTGCCTGCACCGCCTGCTCTGTGGCTGTTCTGCCTGTCTTGTATCTTTTATATTTGCCTTGCGCCTGTACTGCATGTCCTGCACATGCACTTCTGCCCTGTGACTCTTCTGCTTGTTGTGCGCCTTTATTGCTAATTTTGGACCAATCAGCATAGGATATATTAAATAAATAACTCATTAGAGACACTCAACTTTATTATTTGTGATACAAATAGGGGTTGTGTAATAGAAATACTGAGTAAAAAATTTGTTCTCTTTTCTCGTGTTGCTTGTTCTGCTTTTGTATGCCCTGCCTGTTCTGTTCTTGTACTGCTTGTCCAAGTTGCTCACGAAAAAGAAGAATGAGGAATTTCAAGAAACTTCAAATGAGTACAGAAATTTCCCCGGTAAATTTGAAATCCCTCCGTGTCTGCCCGTCAGATTCGAAGTCTGAAACTTCCCCCTTGAGAATTTGGGGTTCTATTTCAAGATTTACGTCGAAGCGATTACCATAACGCCTCCGAAGTTTGGATTTTGCGAAGTACACGGATAAGCATGATATATCGTTCGCAAGTGCGTTCTTTCGATCGGGTAGTATCCAAGATTCTCGAGGTTGTCCAGAAAGGGGAGAGTTTTACCACAGGTAGCAGCGAGAACGTGCGAAAGTTGAGATGAGCGTAATAAAAAAGGAAAAAGCAGCTGTACCCACACAATGTCGTCTCACGGCGATGTCGACGAAAATGATTTATACATGAAAGTGCGCGGGGCATCGTTTATTCGGCGCGTTTCGCGTGTTTATAACTTTGGCCGCCTTCTTGCGAAAATTTATAACGATAATACGACGCGCGATAACAAAAGGAACGCGAATTTGCACGTAAATCAGTATCCTTTGCCGATAAATATGGCCTTATCATTTTGTCGAAAGGCACTTACATCTTAGCAAAACTCGTTCCGATGGATGCAAAATTGTAAACATGTTTTACGTTCGCAAACTCCATGGAAAAGAATCGTCGGCATCATGCCCAACCAGTTTATATCCGTCGAACAAAAATTTCACTGAAACGTGCTGAACAACTGAAAAAAAAAGATATTATAGTCAAAATAAATAATCAATCAGACGACAAAACATAAAAATAGATTCCACCACTCCAAATTCACTTACCATTCCCTGCATCACACGCAAAAACTATTCCAACGTCTACTAAAATCACCCACGTCAAATATTGTAGTTTCATTAACCTCTTTTTGCTCAATAAATCATGTTCTATCCTTTCGCAAGACATCAGCTGGGAATAGTAGAATTTACCTGTCTGTCCTTGACCCAAACGAACCTATATTCGGCCGTTGCACCTGCAGCCCGTGAATATCTCCTATTCCGCAGGATCGCGTAGCCTTCTGCATAAAATTAATTACCTGTCAGTTGGATAGAGAGGGAAAGAGAAAAAGAGAGTCAAGCATGTCGAATAGGTATCTCGAACGAACCTCGACCTATCTCACTTTAAGGACGTTGGAGAGATTCCTTTAAGGAAGCCCGGCAGGCGCCTTCGAATCCTGAGGACGCGTGTCGTCGGGAGACGGTGCACGCGTTTTATGCACCTTCTTGCCTCTCGCTTGTCCCTCGAATATAATGGGCTGTAAATAACTGTTTTCTCGGCTCCGTGCTGCGGCGGAATATTGTTTGCGATGGTAATTGTAATGTTTCCCGGATCTCATTTGCTGGCTTTCAGCCGCTAATATACTGCGGCTTCGTACCATGGGGCCGCGGCCCGACCATAACTCACTGAAACGCAACAACAAACAGTTCATCTAGACCGGTGGTCGCGTGGGTGCCCACGAACGTTTCACTTTGCTGATGTTCTCTATTTTTGTTTCTCTCTCTTTCTCTCTCAGCTGTCTCTTCTCTTCTACTTTTAGTTTGTAATGTTTTTCGTACATCTTCGTTGGCACTTTACGTCTTTCAAGGAATGGTGGATGTTTATTAAACTTTGCGAGGATGAAATTGAATAATAAATTACGGAAAATGAAATCGGTGATTGTATTGGTTGTTATTTTAAAGAAATTTCAATTTAACGAAGCAATGTTATAAGTTTTAAAAACAAAGTAATTCCTGTGACTGTAATAATTATCCTTTTAGACAATAATTATCTTTTCATGTAAGATTCTCCATCCTCGTGCAGTGATTTGCACTCGCGTTTTCCCGTCCAGAGGTGAAATTAACCACCGTGTTACGCGTACTTGCCGAAGGGCCGAAGCGCGTACACGCGTAGCCCTTTAACGTTCTTTAAGATCCGTCCGGTGCAATTATTCGCGTCATTACCGTCATGAATATTCATGGCGAACCCGCCGAGAGAAGGCCCGCGGGGTAAAGTGATATTTACATTGTCGGTTTTATTAAACCGAGCACGGCAAAATCAATCGAACGAGGAAACTTCTTTTTGCCGGCTCAGCACCCTCCAATAACTTGCTGCTGTCTTTCCACGGATTATTATCCCTCGATAATACGGCTCTAACATTCACCAATAAATGATATACAAATTAATACAACAACTCTTAATGGTGTAGGCAACCGAGTGTGAAATGAAAACGAACGATACAGAATCTTTTCATTTTTTCATCCGAATAATTATGACTCGTTAAGTTATCTCGTACGATTTGCGTTCGTATTACACGATACGTAGAAGATATTCTACTCTTTTTTGCCCTCCGTTTTAATCTACATTCCTGCTGTTTTTAACAACTTCAATCTACTTCTCTACATTGTATTTTAAAGCTAATATACTCTACACTTTTTATTCCATCAGTTGAAGACCAACCGCAACGTCTACGAAAATTGTTTCTCCTACGTTGGCATAGACTCTTACAATTTTCCAAGACTCGATACACTGACAAATTATCGCAGAAGTTTGACGATAGAAAGAATCATAATTTGCAATTACCTCTTGCAACATTTTGTAACTATCATCTTACGAAGTATCCATCCTCACTGCGCTTTCTTATTGAAGAACTACCATCCGGGTGAAACCTGAGCGTTAATTCAATGACACGCCTCGCTCGACGTGTAACGACATAATGAAATAAAAGAATATGTCCAAGTAATTATAAGCCATTACCAAACTGCGATCGCAGTAGCGAGATCATGTAACGTTCGTTCATTCGATGAGAATTTGCGTCTGCATAATCGTTACGGGCCGCCATCGAATTGAGCACAGAGTAAAGAGACACGCGTATCTTGGCTTTGGTATCGGTGAACGATAAGTAATTCGTAAAAACTCATAAATATGCGCGAGAGAACGATAAATGATTAAGCCCGGCGGGCACGATGCACCGTAGACGTTAATTACAATTAGAGCGATAATCGGTCGGCCGCTCGTTTTACAATGCTGTAGCCGTAAATTTTACGTTCTCGGGGGCACCGACGTTTATAGGCGATGACCCTCGTCCCGGTGTCCGCTGAATATTCCTATGGGATGGACAAATGTTGAAGACGCGATAGACGTTCCTCGATTAAGGTACGTCTAACGACACTCCTTTCGTCGACCGTAAACCCATGGGCATCGGGATATACGACGTTGCGGCGGAGTCGAAAAAAAGGACAATAGTTGGTATAAACTACGTAACGAATGACGAAGACCCTTGTTCCGAAGGTAGTTCTATTTCTATTCGCAATAAAATTTCATTTCACGTGCCTCACCGGGTCTGCAGGTGTAACCGCTGATGATATGGAAGTGTGCTCGTTTGATCAACTGTAATTCAGTTATTTTGGGAAATAAAAATTCGAGATTAAAAATTGAGTTTTACTTATACAATTTGACCTCAATTCGCATATCTTTGGTGTATTTTGGGGCCATTTTTGTATGTTAATGTCCATCGATCCAAAGATTCCATGGAACTATCCTGTAGCGATACAGTATTACATCTGTCGATCTATCGATCTTTATAACTCACGTTACATAATTATCGTTAAATGTTAGAAAATAAAAAATTCCAAAAACACGTATTCACTAATTTTGTCTATACTTTACACATATGAATTTACACGAGAAAAGAACAACATTTAGTAAGAAAAACTAACGAAAAGTCAACAAAAATTATGAAATTTTTGTATTTAGTTTAAACAAATAATTTTTTGCAATTATTATATATATCGATTGATTCGTAATTTCGAGACGCACAATTTGAAAACAAATTTGTTTGCCTACGCCCTTTAATTGCGGAGAAATTTCGAAAAAACTGTTTTCAACCCCAAACTTTGGGGGCTAATATCACCCCTTCAATGTGGACGACAGCAGATATAAAAAAACACGTGTCAAATATTTCTTCGAGATCTATCTACCACATAATTTTCATCAAAATCGGCGTGTACGGGTTCGGTATATTCCCTCGTTAGTACAGTGATGTACGAGTTTTGCCAGAGTCACCCTTCGCAAGTCCTCAGAATTAGCCGACGTTTCTCCAAGGACGACTCTAGCGTGCAAAACTCATGCACCCCTCATTTAGCATATACTATTATCAAAAAAGAATTCCAAAAGTCGAAAAGCCCGAGACGTCCAAAACGACCACAATTCCTCAATCTCAAAGCTTCCAGTCAGAAACAACGAACCACATGCAACAGTGAAACGAAACCAACCTCACCGTCATCGAACGTTAATCAGATTGAGATTAAAAATCCTATGATCGTCGCGCAGGTACGATAACGGTCGATGGTCGAGTTCGGTCAGATAAAATGAAACATGCCCTTGCACGAGCACCAGGAGGAGTGATTTATACGAGCAGTGCATTCCCGGACACTATCTCACGACCTTAAAAGCGGCTAAACGATTCAATTTGTAGTAATTATAATGCAACTGCCCGGGGGCCGTGGTGACTTGGGCGCGCGCTTTTTTCATTGGAACCACTTAAGCAGCGACACGACGGTTCCACGTGTGGGCGTAGCGGGCCGAGAATCAAAAGAGACGATATAAGAGAGAGAGAGAAGTTCGTTCAAACGATTTCGAGCTAATCTAAATGATATTGGACTCTCGGTTTGACATTAAGCTCGGCCGGGAATAAAAATTGTGGTCGTAACTTATCGCCCAGGAAGGAGCTTTTAAAACAGAATTGGCGATTAGTTGTGTAAATTTTTGAAATGTTCGATTTCATTATTTCCTCGATGATTATCTCGACTGCGTTCAATGTGTAGCTTTTTCCGAATTAAATGAAATTCTGTATTCGTTTCCTTTTCATCCTTCGATATTTGACATCCTTCAAGTGATCGAACGGCAATAGAAGCAATGCTTATGTTGATAAACCATGGAATACTAAAGGTGCTGACGCTGATCCAGTATATAGCTATTTATTATAAGCTGCCAGGTGTTATATTTCGAGTCACCTACGACTTGGAAACTTGCGAGCAATTTCGATTACATTCGCGAGAAAAAATGGCGGGAGAACGACATGCGCTTCTTGTCCCACGTTCTACGTCTACGATGAAATTATGACTCCGTCGATTACACCAGAGATATGTATATTTGATTCGTAGCTAAGCGTGTGGGAAATAAACGAGGTCGTGTTAAAGCTACTAGACGATCTTTAAGAAAATTTTGGTAACTTTTAAGGGCATAGAGAAAAAGGACGATTAAATTGTAGGACTGAGTTTGAGTCTCCTTGAAAAATTTGTATTAAAGTCAGGTCCTTGGAGAAGCGAAGCTGTAGAAGTCGAAAGTTACGAAAGAACGGAAGGAAACTGTGTCTGTGTTAAGTTTCTAAGTTCGATGGCACTTTGCAAAAATGGCCTGTAGGAAATAAAGGTTATGGTTTGAAATCATCTCAGAATTTTCGACTTTGTTTTAATGTCGCTGAAAATAGAACACTTCCTAGCTTTCGAGGAAGTGGTCGAGCAAATGTGTGTCACGCTTGCAAGAAGCAGCGAGCGGTGAACACTAGAAACAAGGAGCAAACTCTGCGACCATTCCGGTCGAAATCCAGTGAGTTCTGAAAGAAGGAAATTTATACATCCGAGGACGTCATCCTCCACTCCTCATTTCCTTGGGCCGGGCGAATTGTCGTAGATACATCTGAAAATAGCCTTCCCGGAATAGCGAAGAATTTAGACCACCAACGCGCGGCTCTCGTCTCAATTAACGCTTAAAGACTCGTCCACACGAAACCACCACCCACAACGAGTCTCGCGTACCCTGTTTGTTCGTAACAAGAGTCGCTTGTTATCTTATAAGACCTGCCGCGATACCGATCTTGATTTCTACGTTGCTGCAGAATAATGTGCATCCGTGCGACGACAGCGAGACTAAAATCAGCCTTCATAAATTATGCTCACGGTGCAGAGCCTTTTAAACTCACCGTGAGAAAAAACTACGCTTATATTATTGTTCGACTGTAATTTCAACAATCATGTTCATCGTGCAACGTATTTCTGCTAGATTAATAGAAATATGACATGTCTTCTTTCAATGATACTCATAACGACCAAAGTGTCCTAGAGTTACTAACTAACACTAAACCTACCAAGGCGGTCAAAATGACCGGCTCCCTATTTTTTCTAAAAATTACCTACATTGATAAGGGACTCATGAAGTAAATATTTTACTTCTATCTTACAAAGCTTAAATTAATTAATCAATTGTCTTCACTATCTCTTGATTTCTCTTTTTTCAAAGTACTCATTTAGTACATTTGAGTTTCAGTAGACATAACGCCGATAGTTTTAGTGCTAATTGCGAATTTCATATACTTACTCTAACATATGTATTTATATTACACAAAGAATAAAGAAATTCTGCACTACATGATATATTTGCATTACTCTTTTTATTCCTTCTCAACCACTGAACTTCGCAAATTAATATGCGACATAAATTCAACGAATGTAGGAAAAAAACCAAATAACCTCCTCCCGCGTTAGAATCAAGTATGCTAAATATCTATGCTCAAATCACCGCTTTTGATACGCGAGTAACAGTAACCGGTAACCATCAACGTATAGTTGCACGGTTTGCAAACGATGACCGCAACACAGGTGAGTTTACCTTTGCGACCACGGAACAGCGTAATCTGCGAAAATCTAGGCATGCTCGTGTACGCAAGTGAAATCTGCCCGCGTGGTCGCTTGAGTTTCGCGGCAAAGTGGGGTCAATTGGAGACGAGGACCCCGGCCGCCTCGCTCCCACACTCCGCAGAAATTTATTCCGTGGCTCTAATCGAGGCCGACCGCTTCTCTGTGCGAACAGAGAAGCGAGATTCGCAGGGAGACCCTTTTGCTTTCCTCCAACGCCTTCCATATGATGCGAGAACACGTTGATTTCACAACATATGCACGAATTCGATGAGATTCTCAAGCATTTTTGCAATTCGCCCTATAGATTGCTGCAATGTATTGCATTATATATTGATTTATTAGGTAAAGCGAAAGGAAATGTCATTTTATAGAAAAAGGATACATCATGGTTATTCCTTCAATTTTCTCAAGGTAGATCTCGGATTTGATAAACTTATCATGGTTCATTAATTTACAATAAATTACAACCGAAATGTCCCGCTGAACATAAAAAAGACACATTTATTTTTATTTTACTTAACACTAGGTTTACGGAAGCCGTGAAATTGACGAATTCCTACCCTTTTAGAACGCCTTCTAAACTGATAGAGACGTGGTGCAGTACATATTTCGCATTATCTTATAATATACCTACGAATTATTTAACTCATCTTCTTCGCCGTCTAATCCCTCTTATTGCAAAGTGCTTGTGTAATATATCGCGGTACAACAGATTTCACTTTAATAAAAGGAGAGAAGTTTGTTCATTTCGTACGATTAATTGGATACAGTTGCAAGGGGTAGGTTTACCCCGTTGGTGCGAATATCCTGATAAAAAATAATTCGTTCCATTAATTCGAATGTATTCCATGTTATCCCATCGTTCAGTCAAAATCAGGATTCTCAAGTTGGAAAAAATTCCCTGTCAGAACTCACAAGTGGCATCTCTGTCCATTTACGACAAGCACCAATTTATCATGCTATCGGCTGGAAATATCCTCGATCTTAATAGCACTTGTATCAATGCTGTCTCGTATTTCTCATCTTAAATGCGGTCGCGGCAAGTGCGACATCAGGAAAATTTCGAAAAGAGGGAATTTCGCAGGACTACCGGTCAGAGTTGATCTTAGAAGAGACAGAGCTCTTACCTGTCGGAGCTGAAGCACGAGAAGGTTGGTCGCGCGTGACGCGCGTATGACGCGTAAGAACTTATGTACGTGGGAGAGCTGCCCACGCGCACTATTCTTGGAGTTAATACTCTTTATGCCCAGCGAATGCGAAATATGCCTTTGTTGACCTGCCAGCGCGCTGCCTGTCCTCCTCAAGTGCCGTTCACACCGAATTGCCAACGTTTTTTTTTTCTACTTTCTACCTTCCACCTTTTAAATTCATCCTTTTAAATCTGCTTGTTAAATGTTTGAGAAATGTTTTCTAAATTAACATTTAATATACTATCGTCCCGATGATTCGGGATCCGGCTAAACCAGAAGGTCCTGAGCGAAATGACCACATCAGTTAAAGCTGAAAAAAAAAATAAAAGAAACAAAAATCCTTCCCTCTTTCGTTCACCATATCTTATGGTTCTCTTTGAACCATCCAGGAGGATTGAGCTGTAATTTCCTTGCCGGGTAGTAGTCGTCTAATTACTTAATCCGAGTTGCGTCTCGATAGCGCGCGATACCCGGGAATAATTTCGTTAAATGGCGAGATAACGAAAGAAGTCGTATCGAAATATCCGGCCGGTGGACGAATGCGAAATAAACTTATTCCGGTCGCATGCAGCCCGTCTGATTTATCTGAGAAGGCACGAAGGAGGAGACCAAACGACGTGGATTTCCTCGGGACACGTATAGGTATATACGTGTTCACGATTCGAGACGTCGAAGGCGGCGATATTAAGGCGACGATAATCGCTCGTTTTAGTCCTCATTTAAACGATATCGTCTTGATTTCGCGACACGAAATAAAACGACTTGGCCCTCCGACTGACTGATTTGCGATACGTAATCGTGCGGTCCACGGCAGCCGAGATTCGTTCCAGTATTCCAGGAAGCCAGTCACACAGCTTCTCTCAGGTTCGTTATACGACGAATACGTTTGTACGAGTGGAAGAACCGTTGCCTCCTTAACGATCGCGATATCAGGGCCAGGAGGAGCAGAGGTAGAAGGATCCATGGTACCAGGTCCCGAAAAACGTATGATTAAATCATGCAACGCGAATGAAGCTGACTCGTGGTCCTGGCATCCGGTATGATTTAAATCGGCCGACGATCGATGAACGGGAATAAATTATAACAACCTGCGAATAGACTGATTCAATAGAATATTCAGGCCGATTACACGAATAATTTGCCTATATATCACATATGTCGCGATATAAGAGGAATGCCCGAAGTATTCCTATCCAAAAGGCACTGAAATAATTTATCGCCTGACTGAGAGTTGGGAATATATAAAACTATTTCCGTTCAGAAGCTGGCGGATTAGTGGATGATTGAATTCGGGAATAGTTGATGACGATGAAACAGCGACAGGGCAATTTTGATGATAGTGATACTTATTTTGAAATATCATACCAGTGGGTTGTTTAAAAGAGGAGGAAGTGTGGCCATAAGTGTCTACAATTAAAATGTAACACACAAACAGCATAGAAAATTAACAGGATAAAAGTCCATGTTCTGCTTAATTAACGAAGGGGATGATAAGAAAGAATGGTTTTAATTGTCAACGGAATCAATCATGTTCGATTGGCGATTATTAATCAATATAAGGGAACAACTGTCCACTGTCGCGATGCAAAGGCGCGTTCAAAGACACTCGATGACGAGTCTTTTATTGCGTAAAAGCACAAAGGTCCCCGGTGAAATCGAGACGACGTTCCTACCGAGATGAAAAGGAAGAAAAACTGTTAACGGCCGAGTTATAAATTATTAATGCGGGTATTATCCGTATAGTCCGGCTGGATAGCTTTTATGGGCAGCGCTCAGGACGCACTCGTCGTCGTTATTGTAGTCTTCGGCATCGACTTTGGATAAGGTTTAAGTATCTATATGCCTCCTCTACAGGGTGAGCCCTTAATACAGATCGTATCCACGTTCCTGAATTAGCTCAATCGTTTTATGGACATACGCATCCATTTTAACAAACCTTTGAAACTTCAGCTGCCTCTAATTGCAATACCGTGTACAACGGGGCTAATTAGTTCTAAAAATACATTTCATTTTTATATTTCACGAGTCGAACGATTTATTGTCTTTGAATGAACGTCACACCTGTAAAATTACACTGAGTTTGTAGAGAAATGCATTTATACGTGTTTTACACTTTCTACTTTGTTTTCAAATTCTGAGGAGTGAGACAGCATAATAACAATTTTCAATACTGCTATTGAATCGTTATCAACCTATGCTAAGGGTTAACCACCCACTTTGCTCACTCTATCACGTTGAACTGGAGATTGTCGCACAAGTTGAATCTACCAAACATTACCATTCCAAGAGTGTAAATAAATCCGCAACTTTAAAAACCCATGAGTCTTCATCCCACACAGTTAACCCCTTGTACTACGATTTCTTACGTGTCTCTTTGTACAACAACTCAGAATCAGTTCTAAAAGGAAAAATTCCTCTCTGATTTCTAACATACCCCATAATTTAACTTAACATCAATAGAAATAATTTGGTCGCCACGTCATCCACAGGTCTCTTCTATTTAATAGTTTTTGATCAACATCAAAATGACCCATTTCACTTACCGCGTCACGAGTGTCCCTAACAATTGTAGACAAGGCGTTAAACGTCTCGTGCGTCGAGCCCTTCGCAAATGAAACGTCCTGTACGGCGTAACATTGTGTGCTCGTGGCCCTTGCACGGTACGTCGGCCATTAGCGGTTTTTGCTGGCGGCCGTGCGTGTGTCATTGACGCTGCTTTTATTGGCCAGGCGCATAACTTCCTTTAGCGTCGCTCGTTTATGAGCGAGTAATTGCACGATGATTTCGGTATACACCGGTGTGTACTTACTTCCAAGTTCCACTTAGAAGGCACGGCGGGGGAGGGTTGAAAATATGGAGCATCGATAATGGCCGCGAACCACCTTGATTACGGTAATAACGCCGTCTCCGACGGCGTCCGCAGCTCGCAAAAAGATTAGGTGCCGTTCGCTCGGATTCTGCGGGCGCGCAATTTTCATGGCTGCCTAAAATTCCACGATGATTGCGCACGGATACGTGGAATTGATACCGCAGAAAAAGACGTCCCGTTTTGCGGAATAAGACGTCCGCGCTTCGAAGAAATCCTCTCGAGGCTCTGTAATTGGGCCGTCCGTTTGAGATTATGCCACCGCGGCACGGAGGGAATTTTGCGCGGACTTGTGTATAGGAAGGGTAAAGAATCTTGAAGATAGGAAGCTCGAAATCACGATGAGGAATTATGACATTGATTGAATTTATTTAACGTCGTTTGTGCTCGAGGAAGGAACGATAAATCAACGGCGCGGCAATTTGCTCTTCTTCTAATTATGCATTCGCAAACATTCGACGGTGTATTTCATAATGTCGGCCGCTGTGGAGCGAGCATCTACCCTGTCGGCCGGAAATATGCTTTTATGTATCGATACATCGGCTCTCGAAGCGATTACACGATAGCTGTCGCGCTCGAGATAATTAAAAGGCAATTCACGTTACTGCGAACTTGGAGGTTTAACGTTGTGTTTATTGCGCTACGAAGCGATCCATTTATTGAGGAATCGATGCGCACGGTGAAACGAGTGATAAACGTAACTCGATGGGAAATTAATACGCGATGTCTTAGATCGAGAGAGGGAGCTTGTCGTTTTGTGCAATTATCATTTCTCTTCGATTGATCGGCTATCGTAAAATAGGCGATCGTCGAATGTACCGCCACGAAGTCTTCCGTTTGTTTCACATTGCTCGTGATGCAGAGCGTCTATAAATTTCACGGGTGTTATCTTTCGTTGTTCCTCCTGGGAAAACAAGAGAAAGAGAAAGGAAGAACGAAGAGAAGCTGGTGCACGTGCTTCAGGCTTAAATCATAAATAAGGAAGGGGGTGGTGTTCTAAGCCAAACACCTTGAAAATCAACAACATG
Organism: Cerceris rybyensis; assembly: GCA_910591515.1. NCBI lineage: Eukaryota > Metazoa > Arthropoda > Insecta > Hymenoptera > Crabronidae > Cerceris > Cerceris rybyensis. The sequence continues at coordinate 19,394,401 of OU342790.1, forward strand.
AAACCAAGTATCTTCCGGCGTTGCAAACGATTTTACAATGTTCTCTTTACTACTCCGTAAGTAATGTACACTAACTTTAGAAAATTTAAACCTCTCAAATTGCAACATCCACGATTAATCACCGGATGAGTAATGAATTTGTGTACGCCAAAAATTTTCTGAAAAATATACAACTAAGTAATGAGTCTAAATTTGCTAAAAATGAAATTGTCATTTAAAAACAAGTTTCTACCGATCTCTTTGCCCTGATGTTACTGAATACATTTTCAAAATACAACTTCAATCATCCCTTGCCGCGAAAGTGATAAATTCTACGAAATTCGTACAAGGGTTGCATCGCAGAATCGAACGATTCCCACTATTCGAGTCTCGCGGAATTTCCATGCAAATGGGCCGAGTTTAAGAAGGGCGAAACTACTTATTTTCGGATCTCTGGGAATGTGACGCTCCCCATGGTTCCATGGGTGACGGGTGTCGTTATTTCGGACGATGGGTCCAAGCCGAGGACTCCAGCTGGAGCAACCATAACATCGCCCTCGTTATTCGGTGCTAATGACGCTACGCGGCCTGGATTTATGGTGTTGAGAGTTAAGGGTCTCGCGGATTTCACGCGGACTTCTCACCGCGATGCTTACGCATGACCGTGTATTTCATGTAAATCGAGCATTCGGAGAACCCTCGAAGCTCTCTCGGCTAAGTGACTTTGCGATACGATTTCTGAAAAATGGGACAAGTCGCGATTCATTAGGGGTGCAAATAATCGCCGGGGATGTTTGATGATTACACTGTTCTCGCACGAAGAAAAGAATTTTCATCATAGCTTCAGTGGTTATGAACCACTTAAAATTGTAGATCCTTAGAAACGATAATAGTTTCATAGAATAATTGTTCCTTTTATCGAAAAAAGTACAATTACAACGATCTAAAGTTATCAAACACTAAAAGAATTTACGAATGGGCATTACTTCATTCGTGAAGACAAAAAAGAATTTTCATCCTATCATATCCTCAGTGGGCATGAATCACTTAACACTAGAACTACCAAACCAGTCAAAATTACTGGTACACAATTTTTTTTTTAAATTCTCCAAGTTTACATAAGAGTCATAGAATAAATATTCTACGTCTATATCAATAAACATAAATCACCCAAATCATGAAATTTTCCGCCGCTTGATTCCCCCTTTTTCAAAGTACTTATTTAATTTATTAAAATATGATAGATTTGAGGCCGGTAGTTCTAGTGTTAAAATTGTAGATCCTTAGAAAAAATAATAGTTCCATAGAAAAATTGTTTCTTTTATCGAAAAAAGTACAATTACAACGATCTAAAGTTATCAAAAACTAAAAGAAATCACGAATGGACATTAGTTTATTCGTGTAGACGAAGAAACGGATAAGAGATTAGGTGTTACATCAAATAAGCACTCTCGCCGGAATGTCTGACTACTTAACGTAGCATTTCTACTGTTATCTCTGCAGGAACTGGAACTACGTCGAGTTTTATGACAACTATGAAAGGAACTGGACCTCCATCGCATTTTATAGCGACTATGAAAGGATCTGTATATCCAGAAAAAAGTGAACACACGAACCATTGAATACAGACATTTACCAGTATCCAGCGCGGCACGTCTTTCTTCTCACGTTTCACAGTAATTAAGGTAAGAATTATTGAAAATTCTTTGTCCAACTGCTGCCTATCAAGTTGCCAATCTTTTTCAAGACAGAAAAGGTGACGGGGAACGACAAAGGAGAGTTTTTTCTCCCAAAAGAAACCGCGTATAGAGAACAATTTTCGAGTCGTTGTATGGAACACGATCGAGCAATACTCATTATCGTTTCGCGTCGTTATTATCGTCTGTGGCGTTACAAAATGAAGCGATTAGCCGACGATTACCAGAGTAACGCTGAAGCGTGGCATTCGATCGTAAGAAATAGTATAAGGGGGTAAATTCCGCAGAAACCAGAGAATGTTCGAAGTTGAGTTCATTGGAATTGCACGGAAGGAGACGGGCGAAGAGATGAGATGGTGGAAGAAGAAGTAGAAGAAGAAAATGAAGGAAGATAAAGAATGACAGGGGGGAAGCAAAGAGGGAGGAAGAGACATCCGCCTACGAGCCGTTTGGATTCCATGGAAAGACGGTCATTGATTGATTCCTAGACTTCCAGACGGACGAGTGACTCGAGAGCATTTCGTTCTTTGTTGCCTCTTCAACCTCCTCCTTCGACTTCTTCTTCTTCTTCTGCTCCTCCTTGACCGGCAAACTACTCGACGGCAGCTACCGGGTAAAAGAGGATACCGTTTCGTCGTTCTGATTCAAGTGACGGCTATGAGTTGTCATTGACGATTATACTATCGCTGAATCGAATGATTTTTATGGTGTGTAAAAAGACGATCGTTCAACATTCGTGCGTGGAAATTCTCAGTTCTTAATTCTTCGATGTAGATTTGAAAAAGTTTTAATGAAACGACAAAAATAGGAAATCATTACTGCGACACAAAGAAACATAAAGATAGGCAACTGTGAACTTATCAAATGAAAGTCCGCCATCTTGCTATCTCTTCTAAATTTTCCGCGCGCAAGTAAATTACTTTTGTAGCTGTCTAAAAAATTGCATATAAATATAAATTTGTGATAATGTTGTCAAATAATAAATGATATTAGAATTTTTGTGCAGTATTTCGTGAATACACGAAAAATTACGAGATATACCGTCATTGACGTTTCTCACATTCTCCACTGCAAAATTTACTTGAGACACCGATCACTCGCTGTCATCGCTACCAAACAAGAGTATCGAGCACGATTGAGTCAGGAGACACCGTGGACTTTGTTACGAGTTCTCCTCTTTGACTGGACGAGCAGAAAGTACGAGGACGACGACGACGACAACGATGCCGATCGTCTTGCGGTATCCATCGGTAAATCGACGCCATCGTCTTGGTAACCCCGTTACAGCTTATTACGGACACCTTTTTGCGAAGGAACGTGCCGTGTGTAGAAAGAAATTGTAAAAAAAAGTGCATGGTGCAAAAACAAGGAATGATGTTGGAAAAAAAAGAAATCGGAGCAACAATAATCAACTGCACGAGCAATAACGACCGATTGACAATAACATCCAGGCATGACGATCGGATGCTCCACTTTCAGCAGGGATAATCGCACGAACGAAGCGTAAAACGGCAGCGAAAATTAATTGCGGAAGAGATAATTGAATCGATCGTGGTATTATCTTTAACGGAGCGTATACTCGGTGCGAATCAGATTTAATCGAGCGCAAGAATAATCACGATCGTCGTGATTCGACGAGTCGGATGAACGCGGCGAGGTATATTGATTAATTAAGATTTCGATGTAGCTAATGAGATCGGACGGAAGAATCGTGGAATAGATTTGTAACGAGGCGGAATTAAATTAAAGATGTCGGACTCGAAGCCGAAGCGAGATTACCAATGAAGCGTACAACGATAAATGAAAGCCATTGCGAAAAACAGAAGGAGAATTCAATGAATAGCGGATCAAGGGCACCGATGAAACATCGATCTTTCGGTGTTTATACGAAAAAAACTGTCGAGCCGAGGTAAAGACTCGAATTACATACATCATGAGGTACTTAGTAATTCGTTAACTTCAAGCAACAAAATATAATAGCAATTACGTTCAAAAATAGAACTGACATTTAAGAGGTTTAGAAAAGTACTCGATTCATAAATTTTTTAGAAGTCGAGGTGATAAATGCAGTTCTTTGGCTCACGAAAAATCGTTAATTCTTGAACCAGTATAGAATTACGAGTTTACGACCCTATCATCTTCTCAGGGTCTATAATAATAGTTTCGATGGCTTCAAAAGAACGGCGAGTTATGTTCGACGGTAAGCCATTGTGATTGAAAAACGCTGTCAAACAGTCTCGTAAATTCTGTATCATCTTTTCCACTGCTAAGAGGAATCGGTGAAAATTCGTCTTGATAAACGTGACTGCAGCACAGTTGCGATAAACGTGTCTATTTACGGCGGTGGCAATTATTTCTCTTACTCCCCGAAAAGAAGGCGGACTCAACGGAATGCTTTGCTTTTAAGACGCGAAAGGGACTGACTGAAAAAAAGGGATATTAAGTTTCACCCACGCTGCAGTGCATTCCCTTCTGCATCGTGTGCAGGATCTCGATGGAATTAACATTCCGCCGGCGAAAGGTTCGCGGTTCTTCGCCGGGTTTGTTTAATGATCGCTGTGACACGATACTAATATGTCGTCGGTGCGCGATGTCGGGCGGTGTCTTTGAGAGCTTTGGTGTAATAAATTAATCTATTAGCGCTGCGACCGTCCACGTCTCGCCACGGAGAAGGAATAAAGAAAAAAACGGGAGAGAAGGAGGCAACCGTGGACGAAGGTAGGGGAAAAAGAAGCCCGAGGCCCCAGCCAGATCGCCGTAATCTCCAATTAGGCCCAAATTGATTAGCTCGGATTAATGCTATCCTCGTTACGCGGGCCAGCTGGTAATGCATATCGAACGAAAAACGTTTACACGGAATAGACTTCTTCTTTTTCGTTTGTCCCTCTTAATGCCCCATTTTTTTCACTCAAGGAGAAGAAACGTGGGACAGGAAGGAAACATCAGTGGACCAACGTAGCTTGGAGAACGCCCATAGGCGAGGTCAGTTACCATTCTCGAAATTTACGTTATATTCATACGTTAATGTGTTTATTTAATGTGAATGAGGGTAAAAAAGTTGGAAGGGATTTCTACATTCGTAAGAGACATTTAAATTACTTCAAACTTATTACGACGTACGCGATAGTAAATGGAAGTCAAAGGTGCGGGTATTCTCCTATCTCCTTAAAGCAAATACAGATAAACGTCAAACGCAATATAAAGTTCATCGTTAAACTTTTACCGGAGAACGCAAAATTTACGCCGACGTATAACAGAAACTTTCACCGTTGGCCGTTTATGTCGGCATATATCATCGGACGTCGTCAAGATTGATCACCTATTCTTGCAAGATAAAAGATTCCTCCATAGTTATGTCGAAATTCGCTATCGTTCGCGGACGTACGATAACGTTGGACCGTAGACCGAGAAAGAGACAAAGAGAGACGAAAGAAACTGCAAAATCGAATAAACGGAGGAAGGAAAGAAATGAAGGCAACGTTTCAAAAACGACATCCTACAACGAACCACCATTAAACGAACGAGCGGCTACGAAGCTACGCTGCAAATTGCCAGCCGATAAACCGTAAAGGTAGGCTACGATAAATGAAGCAGCACCGGGGATTGTTGCAAGTACTGCTTTCTAGCCCCGAAGCTATCGAGAAACCGCAGTTATTGCGCCACGCGAACGCGAATCGATCATTAACGGTCCCTCCATTGTTGCCACCGAAACGAAAATCTCCAACAAAGTCGATTCCATTGGCAGAGAAGTCGTCGGCAATTAAGATCGACGTTGGATCTGCCGGCTACTAGCGTAATTTCGACATTCATGAAGACGTAACGGCCACACACGTATTGGTCGCGTAACGCTTTAATTAGTCAGGGCTGAGTGCTTTTCGTCTAGGAGAAACTATTTCTTATGTGTCCTTAGTGTCCTTTCTGAATCGTATTCTCTCTTTCTTTCGTGGGTTTTCGTTCATCCACCCTGAACGCAATGCACCTATACGATTTAAAGGAGAAAGAAATCTTTCCACGCGAACGGCTACGTGGTTCTATGGCACATTGATCGTACCTATGGAAAACGGTGATCGACTGCTCCACTGTTCTGTTAAATGGAACGTAAGACGATTATCAGCGACATCGATGTTGAACTTTCTCTGTTCAGGCGAGTTTCTAGGTTTAACTTCGTGTTTTATTGTATATTGATGTGGAATTGATCTGTTATGATTCTAGGCGACGTCGAATTTGAGAATTGTGCGATTACGGAATAACAAAGTCTAAATAGAGTTTCGCTACTTCCAGAGGGATTTCCTTCACGTATATGTATCTCTGAATCTGTTTAGGAGATACCTGAATACGGGAAGTGTTCAAGAAAGAACCATGATATAAGCAATAATAAAACCCGAGGAATATTCTATAGCCACGTAGTTAATTATTTCCCTGAATCCGGTACAAAAGCACGAGCAAACTTCGCACCTTCACCAAAGGAAAGTAAAATGAAACGGCACAAGTTTTCACCTACATTCAACGTAAAATCAAGCAGCAACACTACAAAATGATTAATGTTAACATTACCACGGCTTTCTCCCTTATATTACGTCTAATTATCTTTCGCCGGTGACAAATGAAAATTCGTCTCGCATTCCTTTTTCGTTTCCACCTTATTCTCCGTTGCCCGCAAGTAGGTGTACTCTTACTCTCGCTCTCTTTCCCTCCTTCTCTCCCTTAAACCTCTCCAATTCTCGTTCACGGTTGGTCCCTGGTCGAGCAATCTTAATTGCACGAATTAGTCAGAAGCTTGACTAATGGCGCGGTTTATATATTCACCGTGCTTCGCCAGGGTGGAGGCAGAGGGGGTGTAAAGACTTTCTCGCTCTTTCTCTCCCCTTCTCTCTCGTCTTCATCTTTCTCTCTTTTTCCCTCCCCTTCTCATCTCTTCACCACCTTTCTCTCTCTTTGACGTAGGTAGAGGGGGCGGGTGGTTCGGCCAATTTGTCGTGGAGAGAAGAGAAGTTTCTTGGAAACGCGAACTAGCCGCACGACTACGAGGCCGAGAGATTGGAAGGATGATTCACGTTGAGTTAGTGAGTACACACCCACCGCATGAAGAGTTTGCGCTACTCGTGGCCGGTCTAGCACCGCTGTTTGCGCTACGATAATTTTGCCACGCCGGACTTCTTTACGGCCGTGAATCCCGCGAAGATCGCGCCGATGATTCACGTCCGATCGATCGAGACGTATACTTTACTATGCCTCGAGAAACATCGTTCGTACGGGTACCTTCGACTGCCTATCTTCTCTTTTCCCGCTCTTCGGATTTTAACGTCATTGCCGTTAATTAACTTTGTGCGTGATGTGAAACGCGATAAAAACTGCAATATTGTAAGCACTTGTACGGTAAAGGAACATAGAGGTGCAATTATCATTCTTGAAAGAATCATCCCATTTTCTATCAACATGGTGCTACGAATCACGATTTAACCTTTTGCACTACGATTTGTTTCGTGACTGTCTCCGCTATAACTCAGAATTCAATTGCTAAAATAAAAATTGATCAGTGATTCTTGATATGCCGAATTTTCATAATTAAACGTAATATTAATGTTAGAGAACGTCACGTTTCATTAATATTTCCAATGTAATAGGTTTTCGATAACTTGAAAATTTCCTATCCCATTTTCCTCATCATGAGTGTGACTCGTTATTGTAGGGCAAAGGGTTAAAGATTCGAGACTACAGGGAAGACTTTGAAACACCGAAAATTCCTCAGAATGAGAAAAATATGCATTCCGCGCGTGGGCAATAATGACACACAGGGCAGAGGGTAAGGTGGGAGGAAGCAAGGGTCGAACGAAGGCGTATTACACGGTCAGGGGGCCCCCGGTATTTCAGACTTTCAGCTTCGCCGAGTCAGGTGAGCCAAGGCGCCCGGAGCGCCGCTGATCACTTTGACCTACGACCCCATCAATCATCGCCAAATCATACACCACTTATCTCGGCGAAGCAAGAAAGCGGCGCACGTTCTCGTAATACACGTAACGGGCAAGAGCGAGCACACACAATCTCATGCTCGCCCATATGTTCGTACGTGTTCGTCTTTCTTCCACCTTCTGCCCTGTCACTTTTTTCTTTCTCCCGTTCCTTCGAATTTTTCCGTACGCCCACACGATACCTCGGCCCTTCGTCGTGCAAAGCCGACAATTATCGTTGGCACTTTTTAATTTCACGCCGACGCAATGCGTGCACGTTATCGCCGGACGTTAACAACAAAACCCTGCACGTTTTCGATCGATGATGGAATAAATAATGAAGTACTTTTCAAGGGCTGCGGATTGTATCGAATGAGAGTGCAATTGCATTGTAAGGTGCAGTTTAAAGGCCCGTTGCGATGTCGATATTTATAGTTATTGTTTGAATGGAGAAGATTCAAATATCGTGACGTTGTTTGGTGTTAATTTTATAGGAACGACGTTGAGGAGAGTGAGAAAATAGTAAGGTATATTAGGAGATATTAGGATAATCAATTTTATAGGGGTCGTCGGCATCGACTTTTCTTTAATGTCAGCTGCATTTAAACATTCAGATTTTCGAAGATATTTTGCCCGTCTGACCGAGTTACTAAAACGAAACTCTGTGGAACGGTAACGCTTTATTTCTGCGCCTTAAAGTAAGCACTTGCGGTCGTTGAAATGTGAAATTTATCGGTAATGCTGATTCAATCTACGATGTATCAACTAGAATTACTAAGAGAAGTATATTCTTAAGGTGTTCTTAAAACGATTGAAAGGTTCAGATGAAAAAAGTCTCGATACGGTGAATATTCTTGAATTAATAATTCCCACGGCGTTTTCGAAAAGATGTGGAACCGTAATCGAAGAAATGCGAGGAGACTAGAATCTGACGTTTGAAATATTAGCAGAAACGAAAATCGCGTTCCTGGGGTATCGAGAGAGACGAATAAATCCTCCGTAACGAGCGACGCATTACACCTGTAATTATAGCCTCTCATGTTTCAAGGTTCGTTCCCGCGTGAGCTACCAATAATGGCACCGAGTTAATGAGAGAAAATATGAAATTGGCACTGTTCCTGGTAGTGGCACCAGTGGATCGTTCTTATTTGGAAATACGGGAAGAATAATCGAACTCGGCGCCGAGCAATTAAACGTTGGACCACCCTAGAAAATGAATCGCACAACTCCTCGTCGGACTTACAAGGGACGAAGGCAAATAAACAACAACAAAAATACAACGGAAACATTGTTACATCGCCCTTCATCGATGAATATTTGAAGCGTGAAATATTTCGATACCAGAACAATTGGCATTCAAATCATATTTCAATATGCTAAATAAGTAGCTCGGAAAAAGAAAAATTGCGAAGCGGAAAAGATGATCGATTCGGCAATTTCTATTTTATAAGATCAACGTAGAATATCTGCTTTATGACTTTCCTATAAACTTGGTGAACTTTTAAAAGAAATTGAGAACAAGTCATTCTAACTTGCTTGGTAGTGCTAGTATCAAGAACCATTACTCTGTATCGGCGAAAAAGCTAACGTGTCACAAATAGAATTTGGACTTCTACATTTAACATTGAATGCCTCGATGTACAGGAATTAAAAAAGAATGATAAAGAAACGATGCACTCGTTGGCTGTCAGTATCGAAAGCGCTCCCATGGGAGAAAATTGATCCGCGTGTCGACGATCGAGGGAGTTCGATGGGAATACTTTAGAGATGTTCGCCGCCCGATCAAAAGACAATGTAAAGGGCAAGGAGTTTCAGTTAGCGAGAATATCTATGCGTCCATCATAACGGACACTTAACGCATCGAATCCCTTCTCAGATCCGCGTTGGGACCCAGTGCTCGCGTCAGATTCGTCTTGCGCGTTTCGCTCGGCCGTTTTATTTTTCTCAGAGCGGTGCTTGATTTACATGTGAATACCGGGCGTTAACAGACTCTCCTTCGGCTACTAACTACCATCTCTACCTACTATCAGAGAGCTGTCACAGTTCTTCGAGCGTCTTTCGCTAGACCATTAACCCCCGTCTACTTGAAAGGGGTCGTTTCGCTTATTCCTTTCTCTCTTTCTCTCCCTCTTTCGAATACCCCTTTCCACAGTATCGCTTCTCTTCCTCATCCTTCCACCGTTCCATCTTACGGGTGCAATCGCAGTTTCGACGTTGATGAACAAACCCAGTTAATTGGCGTCCATTAATCGGCAACGTGTCCGACAAAATTGGACTCGAGCGTTTGGCAGTCGCGCGTGCTCTCAGAGAAGGAGTACGAGGAGACACTAGAGAATATCTCTCCTTCTTTCTCTCTTCGATCTCGCGAAGAATTCCTAATACCGATAAAAGTGTCCCCTATGCAAATATCCCGGGATGCAAGTCCATGTGATCGAGCACCCTAGTTAACTTTGATTTCTACTGTGGGCTCAACGGCTTGACAGCACTAATGAGTCGCTTTAGCAGCGAGATCGCGAATCCGGTAAGTCGAGCTGGAAGTAAAGGAGAAAGGGAAGAAGGATCGAAGGACGAGGATGGAGAGGAAAGGACAAGAACGAGATAGACGATATATCCGGTCGATTCACGAAAATCTTCCCCCGACATCGAACCAACGAAAGTCCTTTCGTTCGATTGAAAAAGTCAGGAAAGCTCGAGTCCACGATAACTGGCATCTTAGGAAGCTCAGTGACAACGGAGGGTAATAAATATCTTTATGCAAAGCCCGCTAATAAACATTGTCTTAATGATCGAGGATCTCGGATCTTCGGTTTCTGTCTCGAACTCCGGCAAACCCTGCAACACTAATGAGTTCCCGTAGAACCGAGATCTCGGATCCAGCGCGATCGAGAGCAAACTCGGTTCCCTCGACGGGAGTCAGGAGAAGAGAGAACGACGAGGGACAGGGGGGGAGAGGGAGCAGGAAAGGAAAAAGAGTAGAAGGAAGGTAACTCTCTCGAACCGATTTGTTAAGATATCTGGCTGCCTCGCGGCCGTCCGTGAGGAATGTTAAAACCGTACGCGGTACGGCAAGAGACGTATTATGTACACCGGTCGAGTCCCAATTAAAAGTTATCAAGGGGCCCACCGGTGGCTCCGCCCGAGATCTACAGTTTCTAATTATCGGGTAAAACATTATCCCCCCGCGATAAAACCAGCCAGGGATCACTTGGGCCCGCGCCAAAAATATATATTTAGGCGCGGGACACCTAACGTGGTATATTAATAACTTGATATCACTTAAAATATCGTGCAACGAGACTCCGTCTGTCGGCTGGCTATTATTTTTGCCCGCGATTGCGAGAATTACATTTTTACTATTAATACGTACTACTCTGCCGGGATTCCTAAAAGGGGTACGTAGATGCGCCTATGCGCTTTCTAATTATCGTGGCACGAGAGGTCACGAGTATTAACCCGAGAAACGAGATGAACGAGGCTTTCTTTCACCTCTACCGTGGTAATATTGGAGCATGAAGGAAGAGGGTGAAATATCGTCATAGTATTTTGTGCTTTTTAAAATTATCAACACTTTCATGCCATGCTACCTGACTGCTTATGAGTAATGTACCTTCGATGTGATTCCATTTATGTGGCGCTTAATTAAATCAAAATTGTACATCAAGTTGAGAAGATGGAAAGTAATCGTATCATGAATTAAAAATACTGTATGTTGAGTAGGGGTGAGCGGGGCTAAAAGTTACCGAGGTAAGTTGTTCCAATTGAAATAACTCCGCGAGGAGAAGAGATAAGAATATTGTGTAAATTTGTAATGAAATGGAACGCCACATTGCACCGACAATAGCCATTTTAAACAAACGAGTGGGACCCGGAACAACGGAACGACAGCACATGCCTCGCTGGTCCACGTAAGAAAATATTTTCGCATTTGATATTTGTGGTCTAGCTCACGGATTATTCGTACGATATTGTTGAGTAGTACTTAAATAAACAGACTTGGTTTAATCATTTATTGTTTTTTATTTCACAAATAATAGCTTTAACAGATATGGTAACAACTTATCCCGGCTTGTTAACAACTTGCCCCAAGTCGGGGTAAGTTGTTACTTTCCGACTTTAGGCATTCAAAAATTAATAATAAAAGAATCTCTCAAAAAACGACCCAAATAACTGTCTTAATATCAAAGTTACATATGTCAGTTGATTTTGATCGCATCGTATGAATACTAAAAGCAAGAATATTAACAAATTTTGAAGTTAACTAAAAATCGGAACTTTTAGCCCCGCTCTCCCCTATATTATCGTATAGTGACGTCAAAATCTTTCAACGGTTTGAGATTTGGAAACTTAGAAAATTGCGTTAGTAGGTTAACGACCAGCGTAAACCGCTTCTACAAGGATCTAAATTTTTTTGGTCCACTCTCAACATTTAAACTCAATGTGATTATTCTTCTTGCAAATGATTCAACTTATTCCCGCTCCTTCATCCCTTCCTACAGTCCTTACTCCTGAAGTCCTGTTCCTACTTTCTTCCTTTCTTATCTATTTTATATATATTATATACCTTAGTTTTATCTATTTTATGTTATTTTATGTTATTGAATTTTAAGCTGAATTTAATCTATTGTTTCTTATTGTGTTATATTTATATTTTATATTTTATATATATATATACATACACACACAAATTGTCATCACTTTGTAGTACACCAAAGGGCGTATTGCTCGTTGATAATAATAATAATAATAATAAAATCGTGATGGATAGTCGGATAGTTGTTTTCTTTGGGTTAAAGTATTTGTAGGAAATGCGACAGGTCGTTCCTCTTTAATGCCATTTCGGCATCGTGATTCCAGAACATTATGGGGTTACTAAGAGAGTCAACGAGCAAGATGACCAAGGAGAACGAAGAGAACGAGACGAAGGAAAGGAAGGGAGAGAAAAGGGAGAGGAGGTCCAACCAGAAATTTCCGCATTGCATTCCCATGAGGTTCGTCCTCGTCACACGCACCTCTACTAACATTCGTCTCCAATTCGGTTAGAATGAAAGAACGATTATGTCGTAAATACACCGTCTCGGCATCAAAACAAAAATAAATTAAATAAAACTCCACAATTCATTGGTCTATCGTTTTTGCTTGTTTGTAAAGTATTACATTGAAGCTGTGTTTTCAAAATAGACTGGTATATGAGACTTTTCATAATTTTTCCATCGTGCTACTTCAGAAATGTATTCTCAATGTTGGCGTAAAAATGATAGTGATCGCTGACGATGTAATAGTCCGTGACGTTTGTCGTCAGAATTTCGATGATCTCCGTTCATGGATATCCAGAAGACGCAGAAAGTGTTGCTCTTATTACCTCGGAACTCTAGATATGTTCTCGGTTTCTCAGTTTAACTCTCGCTCTCCTTCTGTTTCTCTTTCTCTCTCTTTCCATTTCTGGTTCCGACAGCCACTTCAGGGTGTCAGGAATGCTTGACTCGAGGCATGGCATCCCGCGGAGTTGGCAGGGACCGACGATTAAAGGTGCGTTCACAGCGATCGCTATTTTCGAGCGTGCTCTTATCGATATCTCATAAATAAACGAGTAGAAACATAATTCAGGAGCATCCTTCGTGATATTCTACCTTGAATCTTGCCAAGCATCACGGATAAACCTCAACATCCCCCATTTCCACATCGTTCGTCATTCTCACCCCTATTTTCCTTTAGTCCTTGAGAAAAAAGCTTTCAAATTTCACGTCGTTTGATTATCCAATCAAAAACGTAACAATACATTATTAGAAAATTCCTCCAGCTAAAGAAGCTCCAAGACAATCTTCTTAATTCATCTTGAAAACATCAATGTCCTCCAGCGCGAGATTCTTGAAAATCGGCGAGATCCTTCGAGCAGAAGTATCGGTCGTCGAATGATTTGGCACCGGGCAGGCAAAGGTGCGATTTAAGAGTTCTGAATGCGACTTAAGTAGTCAATGACGACGGGAGGTCCAATGAAGTGGCGCTCGTGTGTGCCAGAAAACAAATTGGAGCACTCGAAGACAGTCGGGTGCCATTCAGATAGTCATCGACACGAATCGCACTTCCAGCAGCGAGGATGACGACGAAACCGCTGGTAACGCGGTACGCTAAATGCCGTCGTTATCTCCTGCCGATAAAAGATCGATACGGGAGAAAGATCGATGTAGATGTAATATATACAAACAGCCCGAAGCGGGAGATCGATAAGATCGCCAGGATATCGCCGGTCCGGCCGATGTTGCGTCGTTTTTAGACGTCGATCTGGAAGTCATAAGGTTTTGATCCTTTCCAAAAAGGATTTGATCGATACACCCGACCGAATGATCGATGCGCCTTCCAACTTCGACCTCCAATCTCGCGCGAGTGCTCGCGATATGTCGTGGACTCGCCATTACGAATCCATCATGTTGGCAGACGCGCGTAAATCCTTTCGGAGATACGATATATACCTTTTCGATCGAATTCTTTTTTCTATCTTTATTTTGAATTATCGCTACGGTGGATAGATATTCAACGGGGGATGGTATATCGTATGGCAGTGATAAAATGTATCGTGGCCTATCTGCATTCCGTATTGGCACGATCTCTCTGCCTTGCGATAAGGCATTTCCTTATACATCGTTTCTACGTGAGAATATTTAATTTTCAAAGCTAAGAATCACGAAGGGAGAGGTTCGATTTCGTGGATTTCTCGAGGTATCGTGAATTCAAATTCAATGGGATTTCTAGGAAGGCTTTCTATCCATAAAAACGGTACAGGTTGCCGTCTATCAGCTCGCTGTCATCGGTACCGGAGGCCTCGTCAATAAAAGCGTTCAACGAATTCCGGGCCAAGTGCCAAACTTGCACCGAGAGGACCACGCAAGGAGAAAAATTATTTATTCATGCGAAACTTTCGGCGCGAAATTGATTACGGGCGATAAATCAATCAGCCCTCGGTGAAGGAGGGACCAAGGGGAGCCGCGCGATTTCTATGTCAAAATTAATAAATCGATTTAATTGATTTAATAAGTCGATCGATTTATGGAAGCAATCAGTGTCGAACGGGTAGATTTATTACCGCATAACCGTTTCTTCGCTTAACGGTACGCGAGCGTCAATTTCGACGACGGAACGCGAATATTCTCGACCTTCGATTTCACGAAAAAGAATCACGGTTTCTTACAATTCCTGTCTGATACTGACCCTTCGCGATGTTCTCAGGTCCAACGGGTAAAATCGAGATTCGTTTCGATCACTGTAAGCCCACCGGATTCTCACGTTTTTACTTCTTCGAAAAGAAATACAGTTATCTAATAACGAGACGCACGTACGTGACACATTCCGTGCAGATATAAACTTACTTCTTTATTTCTATTGTACATACGACTTTTTCATGATTCATCGTTTCACTAATTGAAAGGACAATTTGCTGACACTTCTACGAAAAGAACTCACTTTCAATCTTCTCTCTTCAATATTCCAATATTCTATTCCAAGTTTTTTGCAAGTGAAAAATTATAGAAGTTTAGAGAACTCATTGCAAGAATGACTTGAAGATTCTTACTTTATAACTGCACGAAACTTGCCGCGTTCAAAAATTTCATAATAGAATCTCCACACATTGAAGAGAGAAGGGTGAAGTTTGCTTCTTTTGCCAATTGTCCTTTCAATCAGAGAAACGATGACTTGAAAAAGTTACGTAGAAATGCTCGCTCAAACGTCGATAAATCTTAATTTCTACCATTTTGACATAGCAACGCGAAATATAGCTATCAAAAGTTTGAAGGCGTGACACATTCCGTGCAAGTATAAAGTCATTTTCTAACGCACAGGTAATATCTAGTTTACCTTCCGCCGTTCGTCGAGTAAGCCCGAATAATGCAATTGTCGATACAAATAAATGACTGTCAGATCAAACGGCTTATAGGCATTATATCTCATTCGTGGGTCGTACGTAAAGTCGTTTTAAACGTACCGTGGATACGTTACACATAGGTGTATACCTACACGTAGAAAGAAGTCTTGAAAACGCGCGAAACGATACGTCGAAGCCATGCGACGCACGATTGTATGCAAATCGCGGCTGCATTCGCGGTAGTGCAGGGCGTGTTGCACTCGGGGACGTAGCACGATCGGGCGATTATTAGACGAAGGAGATACGTGACTGGAAACACCGGCTTCGTTTGCCGCGTAGCTATCGGAATCCTGATAGGCATATGATATAGAGGCAAACGCGGAAAATCAAACTTCAGATTCCGGTTAGATTGCGACGTTACGAGAGAAATGGCACGGACGAAGCCGTCACGAGACGCTGATGGAAGATGGCTCATTGAGTTAAGTATCTTTCGCGAGTCCAAAGAAAATTAGCCATTACAAATTCTCATGTTGGAAGAACGACCGAAGATTTTTGTTGTTGCGGATAATCTGGACGATTATCTTCGGACTCGCGCTCCGAGGCATCTATTAAGAGCTTTCGTCGCGCAATCATTATCATTGGGAATGTATACTGGCGCTAACGAGACGTGATAACTACCTGTTACAGTAGATTCAGGCGATCATTTCCGAAGAGAGGAGCGATGTATCAACTGATAATTGTAAGTTTATACTTAGCGCCATGAGAGATCCGATCGATCCTACAGGATATGTTTCTGCGAGTGTTTCTTTCCTGACTTCCGGAAACCAGATGGGTGATTTGATTTGAATAGAAATCGCGACGTAACTGTTAAACTATCGAGAAACGCCTTATATCGATGTAATCGTCTCCGAGCGTCTCGATTTCTGGCGACTATTCAATTTTGACGAGGGGAAAACTTTCGCCGACGACGACAACGACGGACCCGGCCGATTGGCCGCGATCCAATTACGTTCAATGAAAGTCTCGAGGGATTTATGCCCTCCGTTTCTGTCCCATCTCGCAGCCCGTCGCAAAAACAATGATCCATGGATCCTTTTTCCGGCATTCCCTGCGCGCCGATACAACCGGAGGCGAACGACCTCTTTCGCTGTGTCCTCGATTTTTCGATCGTCAAACAAACGCGAGGAGCAAACGTTCTGTACAATTTAATATCGTACGATTGTAATTCCACTCTTAGACCACTTTTAGAGAATGTAGGTATTTAGCTGTCTTACTTTTCGAGAATTCCTGCGAATGATTAAAATCGTACGATGATACATATACGTTGACTTTGCTTGAACAGATTACCCTCGTATTTACCCCGTCAGAATTTTGTATTCCAAAGAATTTAAATCGAACGTACTTTGAGACGATTTATATACCTTGTTTTAGTGCTTGTACTACCGACGATATTTCTTATACTTAAGCGAAGAATGGTATAAGAAGCGAAGAAAATAATCTTAAGTAATTTGACACTAGAACTACCAAGTAAATCAAAGTGACTTGTTCTCACCTTTGTCCAAAAATTCTCCATGTTTATTGGAAAGTCGCAGAGCAAATATTCTATGTGGATTTTATAAAATATAAAGTACCAAATCTCTTCCACCTAGCGATTCCTATTTTTCCAAAGTACTTATCTAATATATTGAGATACAGTAGATTTAATTGCCGTACTTCTAGTACCTATATTAAGTTTTATGTGATAAAACTGGAATATTTGCTGCATGGCTCCTCTATCAGTTTAGATAATTGGAAAAAAATTGGGACCTGGTCATTCTAATTGCCTTGGTAGTTTATTGTTAAAAATTCGAGAAATCTCAGAACGATCAAACATCGTTTAAAGTGTTAAACCTGGTAGCATTTGAAATCACAGTATTAATGTTCATACTTGCCAAATCTTTGATTCTTCCAACTAATTGAACTCATACGACCGTACATCTGCTACGGTACCGTCTCGATTTATCGCATTGACATTCGTACCGTTACAAATTCCACTCCCTCCGAAATAAATTCAATCAATGTCGAACCTTTCGGAAATATTTGATGGCCCACCGAGATCGTCCAAAATTCGCACGTTTTCTCAGTAGTTTGAGCTGCTCGGAAAATAGCTGTGCCACTTGGTATCAGCGGGAAGCGTGGGCGTAATATCGGGGCGCCTATCCAGACGAGGAAAAATTTATTCGTCGAAGGAGCCGGGCCGGGGCGAGACCGGCGGAGAATTATAGCCTCGCATCGAGTGTAAGAAAGAAGATAAATTCATCGGCGCACGAAACGGCTCATGGCGTGGCCGATTGTCCATGCCAATTAGGTTAGGATCCGAATAGCGTAACGCAGCTCTGGCGCTGCGCCTAATAATCGCGTTATTAATGAGCACTACGTGCACTTACCGTATACTGCCACAGCATAACTTCCAACGTTCCCGCGTGCTTCGTTTTAGCGCGTTTAAATCGCGATCGGCTTCGTCGATTCCTCTTGGGATTGCACCGCCTATCTGTAACACCGATAAGGATACACTTTCAGAGAGAAAGATATGTATCTACTTCATTCGTACTCTATTTCATTCGTTAATTGATTACATTAAATAGCCGATACTTTTCCGACAACGTCCGAGCCGTATCGTTCGGACATGTTTGATGGAACCTGGAAGTTGCATCGTTCACGAGAGAGAACATTCAACCGAAGAGAGTGGTATGTATGGTTCGTTTGAAGTTTCGCAGCTTCAATCGGCTCGGTGTTGCAGCACAGTACTAACGGTCGAGTAATAAATATGAATGGTTATTTATAATCACTATCGTTGGAACAACGAGCGTGCTGATGTTTTGCGAATAATTAAGCGCCACTGATTGAAATGGAAATTGATCTTCTCTCGTCGAAGTAATGAGAATGAAATCAAACGTTAATGGCTGGCTGGATTACATCGTTGTCGATAGTTACTCTGTTATCTACTGAAGATTCTTTTGGTTTGGCCTCTTTAAATACGCAACGGGGCGTTTTGTGCAGCTTCTCTTATTTCGATGGATGATTTTTCAAAAGCAACTCTTGCTACTGAGGGCAACGAGAGGAAATTAAATTTCTCGATTCCTCCATCGACCGATACAAAATTATAAGAGCATCGCTTAAATTGGATATCCTTATCGCGGTTGCGTTTCGACGTACTTGTTCTATGTAATGAAACGCAGGTGCAACGCCGCCAGTGCAGACGGACAAGGATAATAATTTTCACCTTAGCCTTGTAAGCACTTGTGAGTATCAATCGCACATTGGAATTGTCAGAATTACGTCTTCAAGCTGACATAATTAAGCAGGTGCTTTGACTATTGAATTTCATTAGACGCGCGAAACACTGTGTTAAAGTAACGTCTCTAGTCCTTCCCGTTCGACTTCCTCGGATCTAGCGATGGTACACCATGAATATTGCATTCTGTGCGACGTTGTAGGACGACGGTGCAGGATTAGTTACACTTTCTGAGACGTTAATGCGTTTAGATTCTGTTGAGGCCTTCTAATAGCCTTAGAAGCAAACAAGTTAATTTCAGGGATGGTAGCAACACAAACACAAAGGTGATTAACCTGTTAACCGGGGAATTAATTTTTGTTCAACTTGTTTCAAATTGGAATATTTTTTTTTACAGTGAGAAGTAATATCATTACATCTAAAGTACCACGTCAGGATTAAACGGATACGAACGACATAAAATGTAATGCGTTCAACATATTACGTTTAAAAATTTTAAGGAAGAAAAAATCGACATGCTTACTGGAGTTTTCTTTCAGATATGACGGAATTATACGTCACGCCCGGTTAACAGGTTAAGACTTGCGAGAGTTTGCACTTTTTCTACGATACCATAGAATGATACGAAGTAGACACCGTATCATTAAAATTTTATCTTCCAATTTTTCTACCTAAAGAAATAACTCAGATACCATTACAATAACATAAGATATCCATTTGCAAATAGTAGCCTACATACGTATATTATAAACTTAAGAAAAGTATAAAATCAACATTCTAATACATTGCGCCCACATTAACCCACATCTTTAATTTCCTCCATAAACAACGTCCTCTTTACCACGCCCACAGTAATTAAAGCAAATCACCGATAAACCTCGTACCATTCAAAAATCCTCAAACGACATAAAACCCAGGTGAATCATGAGTTACCATTAAAAGTTTTCGATTAAAGGTATCGATGGTCGAATAGTTGCAACGTCGTTGTTCTCGCCTCGACAGGAGGCCGTGCAATAAATAATTCTTCTGCCTTGGACGCAGTGCACAATTATCGGCGCTAATAGGAACGCGTCTTGCGGTCTAGGCCGAACTGGCGCGTTGCATTCTATCTCGGCGCTATCGGCTGCTTTTAATTGGACGAAATTACAAGGTGCGTAATGCGCGAGCATCGTAGGGGCGGCGCAGGAGGTTGTACTGCCTTCGGACACAATGTAGGTACCGGTACCGGTATGGTACCGGCTTGGAGAACCACGAAGCTAAAATATTATGTTTTACCGTTAAGCCAGCCGAGACGGTTAATTATCCCGTTTAAAGCGGAGGTGAAAAGTTTTAGTCACCTCCGCTCACCTCGCTGGTACCGGTAACGAGAAAAATATAACGGAAATAAGACGGGTCTTGGGTGAAGGCGCGGTGCAACGCTAAATTGCCACTTTTGAAATAAATCACAATTGTTTCTTAGTGATGATAGAGTCGTTGTTCTTACCATTTGTGGTTTTCCGTTTCAAATGCTATGATTATTTCGTTTGGGATCTGTAGCTTGAGGTAGACTTCGAACTATCGAAGTTGCGATATAAATTTTGATTTGACACTAGATGTGACGATGATTAATTCAATATATTTAATATTGACAAATAATTATGTCTTAATGAAATAAATGAAGGGGTAAAAAAACTTGATACCCTATAATAAGGAGTGACAATCGTGATGAGATAAATGAGATAGGGAATTTCTAAGTTTTCCAATATCTATTGGATTGAAAATATTAATGAGACTCGACGCAATTATAATTTCTATGACACCAATATTGCTTTAAATTGTACGGTGTATCAAGAAAGACTAATAAATTTTTATTTTGGAAATTATATTCTGAATTATAGCGGAGGCAGTCAGGAAACACATCGTAGTGCAAGGGGTTAAAGTAGATGTAGAAAATTAAAAATGCAAACGGGTCAGAAATTTCCGGAATAATTACAATAAATTCAGAGCAAGTCGTTTTGATCACCTTGGTGGACCTAGTGTTAACAAAATAATTGAGAGCCTGGATCTTTAATTCCATTGTCGCCATAGATCTGCGAGACATTACTGACTCCTTTAATTTTCTACTTTCAGATAATTATTTCGCACAGTATCGCTGATAGAATATGTTACATACTCATTGTTTGAGTGAACTCCTCTCTCGAAAGGTCATCGAGATCCCTCGTTAAATCAAAGACTCAGGTGCGTGTGATTGCTCGTCCCATTGACATTTCTCGATTTGGATATTTCTGTCCTCATCCGAGTATCGAAGTCCTCGATCGATGCATAATGTCTCTTAGATTCCAAGGTGCAAGAACATCGATGCATGGACAACACTTGCAACTGCCAGGAAAGGAATCTCGAAGGAGAAAATCGAAAAGAATCTTTAATACCTTATCCTTCGATGTATATAGAAGAGGAAGAATTAGCTTGTTGTCCG
Organism: Cerceris rybyensis; assembly: GCA_910591515.1. Classification (NCBI taxonomy): domain Eukaryota; kingdom Metazoa; phylum Arthropoda; class Insecta; order Hymenoptera; family Crabronidae; genus Cerceris; species Cerceris rybyensis. The sequence goes on from OU342790.1 coordinate 19,415,609, forward strand.
TCGATTGAAATACGGATTCGATGAAGGCACTGAGAAGAGGTTTTTCGATTTCCCATGATGCGATTCATCGTCCGAAAGAATTGCAAACGGTGTAAATAGAAGAATCTGGGAGCGTGGATACCGGCATTGAATCGATAGAGAAAAATTGTTCTTATTTACACCTCTTTGCTTGCCAAGAATTACGCGTCTATCGGCCCTTTCATTGAATCATAGATTATCGAAGGGACACAATAGCCTCTGTATGGCAGCACCTACTGGGACTCAATTGAGTCGTGCAAAGCCCGGCTTATCTCCAACCTTTACCTTCCCACGCGTATCTTGCACGATAATGCTCCAAGGTACATAAGCGTATGAGATGTGGGAAGCCTGGAAATCCAATAACAAATGAGCTACGTGCAATATCGTGCATCCAAATAAAACCTTCCCCTTTCACTATATTTAGATCATTATCGGCATTTGCGTCAAGCGTGTACCAATCGGCTACTCCTGCATTTTATGAAGTTTCAATTGTTCTCGTTCACATTCAATCATACTATTTTTTACAACCAAGACAATTGATTAGCATCGCAACTTGATTATTTTCAATACTTTCTTTCTAAACACTATAGAAATCATTTATCGTTCGTAAAACCAATAGAAAAAGGTTTCTCTGGTTTGAAATTTGCCTAAGACTTGTTGTGACCCCGTAATAAATTTCACTCCAATTTTCTTTAACCCCTTGCCGTACAATAACGAGTGCTACTCGTGACGCGATAAATGGAATAGTCAATTTTGAAGTGGTCTAAAAATTATTTAATAACAAATATCAGTGGGTCCTGATAAAATAAAATAAATTCTACGCTATTCAATATTACGTTAAGTCATTTACTATATCTGAAATTCGGGTTTAGATTGTTCTTTTACTAATTAATTCAGAGTCATTGCACATTTAATCACAAAAGAAATGGCACGGCAAGGGGTTAATTGTGCGTTTATTGAAGCGGAGAGAGATGTTTTCAGTTTGAAACTTGCAATCGAAGTGTCGATTTTTGGAAGAGCGTTGGGGTGGACGGAAAATTAGTCGGAGAGAGGGAAATACGTAGGAGAAGGCTGGTAAGGGTTTTTAGAAAAGGGGGAAAGAAGGAAAAAGGGGCAGAGGAGTGTTGTAATTTATTACTATACCTCGGTAGGGCCCAAGTGCGGGCCTCTGGTTTTCTCTGACCCGAGTTAGACAATTTAGAGAGAGAATAGGACTTGACTTTCACTAGCATACTATGCCTTAACAAATTTAAGAGGTATCCAACAGATTGTACGTCCTAGGTGAAATGACCCATAGATATCGAAGTCCAAATACGAAACAACAAAAAAGAGTTCTGCAAATAAGTCATGTTATTTAGTATCAATGTAACGTATCGATCATGACGATAAGAAGGTGAAAATCTAATTCGCTCGTGACAATATCATCGTGAGGATTTGCAGACATTGAAGCAGAGCGATCTCAATGATCCTCAAGGAGTCGGAAGTCTACTCGTGGGTGCATTCGAAGGAAGAAGCCGCCACAACGTCCATTTGTACGTCGGATTAAGACGTTTGAATTTCGTTCGGAGTGGCCAGATGGAAAGGAAAGATGGACCAACGAAAGAAAAAGAAAAGAACAACAGCAAAGGGGCGCGAGAGGCGGGCGAGTCATCGTGATCGTATGGCAATCGGCCGACTGCCAGATTAGTATCAGAACCGAAAATCTTGATGGGAATTAAAAAGACGGCGCCCATGTCAGGAAGGTAAATGCATCGAACTGTGTTTCGTTCTTGCGAGAGACTCTCTCTCGATTCTTTCGCGTCGACGAGAGAACCTCTTCGGTTCACCATGCAAAAAGAAAAGAAATTTCTAGAAAAGTCTCACGGCATTCTCGCGATCGGAGCACAGGAACGTCAATACTCGTCGATGTTTATTTCGACCGACGATGCGTTTATCGTCGATCAAGAAGGAGCCATGAAATTTATGTACTTTATGCCTCGTAATTATTATTATCACGTGCTACGATAATAACACGATACGGCCCGGTGTGTGTACTTTAAAAAGATACTGGCGAACCGCTCGACTTCCCCTAAAGAGCAAAAACTGAGCACAACACGGCTCTCGTTGCTTCGAGAAGGCCCCTTTCACCCCTCTCCACCTTTATCATCGACGGATCTTTTCGTAAAGGGAAAATACTTTCGTAATAAATATCGATATTATCTCAAACACGTGCCGCCGTATGGAAATCGGCGCGTCAGCGAAATTCCCGGCACGTCGATCGATTTCGCTGGGCGCACAGAAGCGTAGGAGTCGTTCCGGACTTCGAAGACCGGTTTCAAAATGTCGACGAACGGCCCCCATTTCCTCCTGAAGCCGTTCTGCTTGTGTCGGCAGTGTTCGACTATAAGGGGAGTGACTATCGGGCTTGATGTCGTTGTCGTGCCCATTACATCGAACGCATAAACTCACCGTACACACGCGCGCCAGTCTGTCGCTTGCGTGCAACAATACGCACCGGCTACTTACATACAGGGTGCTAAGAAATTGTCGGCAAAGCGATCCACATATTCGAGATTGCGCTGAAAAGAATGTCCTGCTACGCGAACTTGGAAAATTGCAAGGAAAATTGCAAATCTCTTTAAAAAGATGAATTTTTTCTCCGTTGGTTGATGTTAATTTTTAAGCTTACTCGCATCCCATTTACTGGGATAAATTTACGATTTGAGATTAGTTAAGTAAGATTTCGATCGGTGGAAAAGATTTCTGAGAAGATAGATGATTTTATGAACTACTGTATTTATGAGAAACACTTCCTTCATGGATCTCCGCTGCAACCTGCCTCTCGTATCAACGCCTTGGAAATCCAAGGGATGAAAATTACAACCGAACGTAAAACATGAAATTGTACGTTTATTCAGTCAGTGTAATCCACCTCTGTCCATATCTCTAAAACATCAAGATACATCCCGCTAGACAGCTAAGAGTATCAATGCGTCGTAAAGTCTACATATCTACGAACAGTGGGCATTCTGATCAACAAATCCTCTCGTAAATCCCGAGCGATTAAAACTGCTGACAGAGTTGGAATATACGAGGGCATAAATAGCATAGAATTTCTCCGGATAATCGTGTAGCGAAGAAATTCGAATAATTAAGAATCGTGACAGACCTTTGTCCCATGTTCGACGTGAAAGGATTTCGCTGAGAACCAACGGACGATTTACACCTTGTATATCGCGACAAAGGGGTCGGTTCGTGCATTAAGTAGTCGCATGTATGAGCGAGGCAATGGTATTTGGCCGGTGTAACAGTACGTAAATCAGCAAGTAAATCAGCGGCGGATTAAGCTACGTGTTCGCCGCACACATTCTTACGCGGTTGCACGCGTGTTACACGCGCCTCCACTGTGCACGGGACTGCCTACCCTTTCGTGTAGGCCCACGAGAGACCATGAGAAAGAGAGGGAAAGAGTTTGCCGCGAGCGTACGAGCCGTGCTATTCTCATTTTTGCCGCGAGCTATCTAGGCGCAAAAAAGGAGCAGGCCAGACAATCGCTTGGATCGCCCACGCGCACCGAACACCTATGTAGACACCCAGGACGAATTGCAAATCGCCCCGGATCCCTCCGCTCCTTCTGCGCAATCGTTTCTCCGACGACGACGACGACGATGAAGAGAATGTGGAGGAGTAGGAGGTGGAGGAGGAGGGCGCGTTTGTCACCGAGAAATTTATTCTGCGATATGCGAGCGAACATTTTGATAATTGAACGTATATCCGCTCGAGGATATATGAGCGAGTGGAACGACTTTTTTGCCACTTTGGCGTAAGTAGAACGTACGCTCTGTCGATTGGGAAATTTGCATGTTTCTAGAAATATTGGATTAGAATGGAATAGAGAGAAAATGGACATTGTTTTGTGACGTTATTTGCCATGTGGACAACGACGATGTGGAAATTTTGTTGTTGGAGCTTCCTTTTTAAGATGAGGCTGTTTATGTGAAAATCTCGAAGCTGTGATGGTGGAAGTCTATAAAATCAGAGGAATATCCAGAAGATTCCTTTTGTTCGCTCTACTTTGCATTACAAGATTAGAAATGTAATTGTAATGGTAGATGACAATAAAATTCATACTTGAAGCACGTGTTTATCATTATTTCATTATTGATAATACGCTCAATGATAAATATGAAAGTGGTACAACATTTGGCAACAAAAGATCGTTTTTGTTTTTAGAACACTGAAGAGTATTTGTAGCTGTAAGTACAATAGGATTAAAAAATAATATTGTAGAATGAGATCCAGTGCAGTGCTGGTAAAGATAATACAAGGAGTTAAAGAAATAGAACAGGGTGAGATTACCGTAAAAGGTACCTGCCGTACAATATCCTTTCCCGGTGAAAATATTCTTCAATGTACTCAATTTTTATGTCGCACTAAATCTACTTCTCGTTATATTCCTTTTCTTTTATCGAACCGATAAGTGGCACCTTTTTACATCGTCGCCTTCCAACGTTCCCTCCTTTTTCGCATACATACTGGCTCACGTACAATTATCCTTTTCCTTCGAGGCGTTCTTGTGTCTACTAATTTACATGGACATTTCCTTGAATCTACGATTATCATTTTCCGTTTGGCCTTTTTTTCCGTAAGACTGACGTGACGCGAGTACTAGAAACGCTTAATGAAGGCCATTAAACATAACTCGGGTTTCTCTTGCAGGCGTGAAGGATTGTTGCTCGTTTTTTTTGTCGTTTCGAGTGTTTCACAGACGTAATTTATGACGGTAATTCATTCATAAAACGGTTAATGTACATTTTAACGATCGGGACGGCAGTGTTAGGAAACGCCCATAAAAGATATTAAATAATTTGACCGTGAAACGAGTAAAATTGAATACTTCACTCTTCGTCTCCGTTGTTCGTTTCAAGTTGTAATTAATTGTATCTCATAACATTCCTCCTACCACTGATTCTTCACGTTATTTCTCCTTCTTTAATCGACTTACAATCAAATACATGGTACACACCATTCAACTCCATCCTGTTTGTACGGCATTACAAAAGTGATCAATACAAGCGATCACAACTATTGAAAATCTCATCCAAAAAGAGATCCGCTTGCGGCACAAAGGAAAAGAAAAACTTTAATATTACACGTATCGTCCCGCGACTCACCCGCAAAAGGACCACCGAAAGTTCAACGACGGTGCTAAGCTCTCATATTTCATGTAGAATACAACGTGAGCCATCGACGATTAGGTAAGAAAATGATGAATAATTAATGCAGCGAAGGAGGATGAATACTGTCATAAAGGTGCATCTCAAGCGGGAGAAAATAATATATCTGAAAATCAGCTACCGGGGCCCTACGATCGTACGAGTAGAGCCCGGAGGGTTGGAACGAGTGATTCCATACGAGCAAGCGAGCATAATTCTCCAACGTGAATCGCCAAGCAAGTAGATATATGTACAACCAACGAATTTCCTTCGGCAACGTGCCGTTACACGTACGTACGCTTTACGTATCCCTCTCGTGTATTATTTGCCCTGGAAGGCGATACGTCGATCGTCACGAGGAATAAGAAATAATTGCCCGATAAAGCCAGGGATTATAATCATTCTAATAATATATGTTCAAAGACTCGATTCACATTGGTCGCCGGCTAAGCGGGAAACACGCGGTAATGTGCAATTTGTAACGGGAATAATGACAACATTTGTCGCGGCGGGCCGATCGGTAAGATAAAAACTCTATTACCAGGTCAACGCGGCGGGAACGAGAATTCACCCGTTACACGTCCTTGCTAGATGCGTACCTTTTCCTATCGATTGTCGGGAGAGAGAAATGAAAAAATCACGGGGGGATGCTCTTGGATCATCCCGGTCATGTACGTAGGTACGTATGTGTATTTCCAGCGCACACGCGCGACCACGTAATACCACTGTGCGTAGGTAAGTATACACGACGAAGAAGAGGGACGAGGTGATTATCTCTCGCTGCTCGACCGAGGCCACTAGGTAGGCAAGGTAATGCCGAGCGATTTTGAGAACGTGACGCGCGTGTCTGAGCGAAGACGGCGCGTGGTATCTCTTATAATAACCCTTCTTCTTCTTCTTCTTCTTCTCGTACCTCTTCGCTCCTGTTACCCTCTTTCTCCTCCTCTCTCCTTACTTCTTTGCCTTTCCCTTCAGCCACTCCCGATGGCCCCTGCTGTCTTACGGTGGCGCGCGGAGAACCAGAAGGCCACGGTGGCTTCCGTTGGTGATCACGGAGAGACCCTTTTTCCTCGACCGTGGCCGGTTTTACCATCGTGGAAAATATCGGAAGGGAAAGTAAAGGGGTACATTTAAGTAATTACGTTCATTGATTCTCGATCATCGTCCGGAGATTGGTATTGTAACGGCTTCTAGAATGGATATTTATAACGCTAATTAAAAGACTTCCGACAGGTAGAAGGGTGTGTCGCTGAATTTAAGATCGTTGTTGTTGCAACGATGAAATATATGATAAAAGTTCTGTCAGATCGAAGACAATCTTCTGGAAGATACGTTCGATAAGGATAAGGAGAAATGGAACGAAGTAAGGGCCGAATACGACGATGACATTACCCCGAAAGAAATTGCCCCGAGGAAAGGGCTGCCGGGAAGGACTACGAAAGAGGATGCCACGGAGAGGAAGGAGGAAGGAGAGGAGGGACTTACGCTGATAAACACGTGTAGCTTTTAGCGAGGCATCCCGAAGATCGTATCTCCTGTAAAATATGCCCTCCGGGGACAATATTAACTGCTTCGTGCTTCTGCAGCTATCTTTGCCCCTTGCAACCTCCGCCGCGCCCTTGCCCGACCGAAAAGGATCCACCCTGGTTGCAACGCGAACTGCACGCGCTGTGCCGAGACCCGCGAGACAGGTCTCTTCTCTTTCGAAGCCCTCCAGGATTCTTCGGGTACCGTTGAATTATCACCCGTCCGAATCCTTCGCGGCAACGTGCCGGTAATTAAGTGACTTTAATTATTATTATTCCTTACACGCGGGTGGCAAACACGCGTCTGGTTTATTAACCCTCTTGCCTCTTGACCTTTCTCGATGAACGATGATATTTTTAGCACAACGAAGGACATCCACGGTATTGAAGATTTATTCGCAAGATTCTTCGGTTTTTCTCAAGGATCTTTTTTTTCTTCGGATGTAGAAAGAGAAGGGAAAAGGGTATGAGGAGAAAATCACAGATTTCCGTCGATTAGAAGAGAATCGTGTCGATTGTTCGTTTCTTTTTGTCACGGACCTCTTAAAATTTCTGCTTGATAGCGAGAGATCGCGGAACTTTGATATCCTCCGAGAGGAACGAAAGGGAGAGAGGCAAAAGGTAAAACGTAAGGAAGAACAGGTGAACAACGAGGGGAACAACTTGGAAGATAAGGTCGCCCCCGCGCAAGGGAGTAAGAAATTAACCCTTCGTAACCCACGGAGTCCCCCAGGTAACGCGTCCTTTATTTGTATCCTTTTTATACCAGCGCCATCGACTGCTGCGGTGTACGCGTGTTCCTTAACGCGTTGATTCTCCTTTTTCATCCTTGATACTACACGGTTCTATCGTCCGATACCTCGAGAATTTTTTTTCGTCCGTGATCAAACGAACGTAAGGTAGAAGTAATTTTAATTCACCATACAAAGTATACAATTCCATTCGAAACAACTTGTTTTCCCATCACTGCCACTTTCTTCGTAAACTCCTCTAGAATTTCTCATGAACCTTGTACAGTCGGTACCTCGTGGACTGTAGACGTTAATCCCCATAAGCTGTCCGGTTTACCTTTATCTCCGATCCGTGCTACGACAATGGCACAAACGTCTAGACAACTTTTTCATCGCTCAACAAAGTGAAACTTTAACGACACTTGCCGAGCGAAACAAGTTGTCGGAGGTAGCGTGATGCGCGAAAGGCCACTTTCTTCTTTTTCTCACCCTGGCGTCAAGGGGCTCGAGAAAACGCTCCAACTTGCATTAATAAGCTCGTATCAACGGTTCATCTATGGAATCTCACGTACGTACCAATGACGTACGAACCCGTTCCGGCTTACTGATGTCATTGCACGGCGCCGCCATAAGTTCCAGGCTCTTCCCCCTGTTTTTTCTCGGCGTCCATGGAGAATGCCAACCGATTATGCCTGCTGATACCAGCCCGGTAGCGCGGGACCAAAAGGACTTTGGAGAACCGAAAGTATTCGCGCGCGGTCTGCAGAATAAGAGAGAAATAATCCCGGCCTGCTTGCCACCACGAATAAACTCGGATCGGGCCTTATCGGCCCTTAAGCGTTACGACGCGATTTTTTGCGCCTTCAGATGGCGATGCTCCGAGCTTTACTGGCCTGTGCTCGCGTAATTTCGACGGGAAATTTAATGCGAAATATCGGTGCTTCTCTCGCCGTGCAGTTCACGCTGTAGTAATCGTCAAACTTCATTAACGAGACTTTAGGGGAACGCTTTTCGTCTGATAATAAGATTCGTCTTAGGAGAGAGGAGTTATTCCTAACAATTATCGCTATGTTGCATCTTAATACCTGACTGGTGTTTCCCACCTGTTGATATCGAATCTGAATTTCGAACTATTCTCGAGGAGTTGCTACATATGGAATTGCTAAGAAAATATCGTAATATCGTAAGAAGTATCTTTGTAGAGTATGTATTTCCAGTGTTAACTCCTTGCTCTACGATATATTTTCTGCATGTACAATAACTTAGAATTCATTCTTCAAATAAAAGTTTTTCACTGATTTTTAATATTTCGTATAACTGAACGTTATATTAATAGTATAGATATAATAAGACCGTTTCGTCACCGACTGATATTACCAATTTAACACGTTAAGCGCCACACCGGTCCCTACGGACCGACCGTTGATTTTTCGTTTATGTTGACGCTGATCAATGAAAATCAACGATTACTTTTTCCCTAAGCTACGTTGTCACGCTTGGCCAGTCCACAATTAGTGATTTTAAATAAGAAATAAATCATTTTATCAAAAATCATTGTAGTTTATTGAAACAAATAGAAAAATATGTTTCTTAATAAAGAGTCTAAACGGAAAGTGTAGCACAGGTCTCTGGGATTGAGCGTGGCGCTTCACGTGTTAACAGTTTTTAAAAAAAAACAAAATTTCCTATTCCCCTCACAGCGAGTGTCATACGTTGTTGTAGGCTAAGGAGTTAAGTTTCATTGCGGGAAGATTGTATCGAATATGACAAGGATCAACAAAACTTGGCGGTTTAATTTGTATCCTAGCTAATCCTCCAACGGTAATCAATGAATTGATCGTTCAATATTTGCAAATCCTCCTACCTGCATTAACCTAAATCAACATTATAAAATCGTCTTGTGCAAACGTGTCAATCATTCTGTTAATATTCTATAAAACTCTGCGCTACTGTAACGCAAACATTCCCTCCGCAGTTTCAAGCATTTCGCGTAGGGAGTTTTTCCTTTCATATATCCCATTCGTCGGACAAATTCCATCTCGAGTGGCTTGCACTTTCACCTGAAGTAAAACAATTCACATCCATCTTGCGTAACAAGTGCACACATCTCTGTACAGCGCATCATGTATAGAGGCATTAAGAATACTTCATTGCATAGATTCGCAACGGCTGTCAAGTAATAGCTACCGCGACTCGCACTGTTCGCTTGCTAATAAATTCCGAAAGAAGAAACGCTACTCCCATCTTTTGTCCTGCTCACGATTAAAGCGTTATTAACCGACAATAAAATTTCTACGACGCGAGCGAAACACCAAAGGTCAGAAGCTCTCGTCATAAGCGATCGAGAAGTTTGTGTTTCGATCTATCATTTGGATAAATTTACGGATACAAAGAAACAGAATTACTCTTTGACCTCGAATCGTATGAGATTAAGTCGTAGAGCTCAATCAATGTAATATAGGAGAAACTTTTGTTACTCTACACCATAGAATTCTAATGATACACAGTTACCTCTGTAAAGAAAGTCGTATTAAATATATTTAAACATATCAAATAAAAGCTTTGGAAAAAGAGGAATCAAGGGGTGGAAAATATGATCGGTTCGGCAATCTGTGTTTTATAAGATCAACTTAGAATTTCTAGTCTAGGACTCTCCTGTAAACTTAGGAAATTTTTGGAACAAATGTGAACAACCCGAGTCGAAAAGTCCAGCCTAAAAAGAAACTACAAATCCTAGATTCTTTTGATCTCTCATTTGCCGCTTAATTATGTATACCATTTTGAACCTCAAAATCCTCAATTAGTGTGTCTACGCGCTTCAAAATCCTGTAAATATGATTTTTAGGAGTTATATGGACTGATCAGGTAAAATTTGTATTCCAATTTTATCTGACATCCCCTAAAAATATTTCAGAAGTTACAAGTCTGTCGACTCATATTCTAAAAATAGGGCTTTCAGGAGCAAGTAGGTATTAAATTATCATTTTATTCCATATAAATTCTAAATCTCATAAAATCAAATTAATTTTTAGTATATTGAGAATTTTTTTGGACCTAGATCATTCCACTCCAATTCCAATCCAATTCTAAAACTCCTCATTATAGAATGCTGAGGATTATTTTCGGCTGTATGAAGCCTAAATTGATCCTAAACTAGGCAAAACTGGCAAAAAGTAACAAGTTTAGGGTGATTATGGAATTAAAATTTGCATTCTTTTATATATAACATATTTTTCCATATTCAGCCTAAATATCCTAAGTTATTTGGTAATTTAGGAGGATTTTGGGCTTAAAATTTTCGACTCGAGAAGTTATTTTGACTTGCTCGGTCGTTCTACCATAGTGTTAAGGGTGGATTTCGTCCGTGAATGTGCACAGTCTAAAGCCTGAAATCTACCCTTAATTCTATAATCTTGCCACTATTTGAGAAATATACTTCAATACAGAATTTCAAACACCTGCAAAAAAATTTTTCCTAATATTTTCTTTGAATTTCAATATTTAAAAATTGCACATCAGCGACAAAGCAGCTGATTGACACTGCATGTAAGATCAATCGGAGATATTATTTCCGATATATTACCACGGATTTGAAATCTTACCAGTTCGATCGGTCGAATTTATCCCTCTGTGTATTTTATAGCCTGTTGGAGCAAACAAGTGGCAGGTGGGGGCGTATGTGTACACGTTTTACTTGCACACAAGATCCATGGGTACCTTCGGCGTTGGAGAGAAGAAAAAAGAAATTGCGGAAGACGTCGGGAAAAAGGAAAAAGGTGGAGGAGCGGTTTATATACGCACAGAGATATAGGAGGCATTGCGATTGCGCTCTCACGACGATGATGACCGAGCATGCCGGCATGAGTCTGCTTCTTTTACGCGTTCATAATTGAGATAATCTTTACCGAATGAGTGGAGGGCCGCTGGTATGTGGATTTTTCCAATTCGCGACTTCCTCTCTCCTCCGGCCCGTTATACGCCGACGCTGATCACAGTCTAAAGGACTAATTTATATTAGTCTAAAATATTGGAATAATTCCTAACTCCATCCTATGTTCAGGATACCTATCTTCCCTACCTACCCATCTACCTATTTTCTCCAGAGAGAAGTCTACATCGATTTGGATTTCTTCGAAGTAGAATCATTTTTAGCAAAAAACTTCGATTTTTGAATTATTGACTTACTCGATTCGATTATTCGAGATTGAAGTATTATCTGTGATCGAATTGTGAAAGCCATCTAGTATCGTTGGAAACATACTTCTCGAGTCGTATCTACCTTTTAGCGGCTGCTGGCGATAATTGATAGTGATAACAGTGAATTAATTGCAAACGGTAATAGCAAATACATCGCGCTTTGTATCTTTTCCTCGATGTGAATTCCAGACCTCCAGGCGTCCTGTACGTTCTAATCATTTGCGACGTCATTACGGAGCATCGTGATACGTCTCTGGCTGTTATCTAGATCACATTATGTAGCTGTCTGTTATATCGCCCCCAACAATGGAAACACATCGGATGCTGGTGTAACCGATAGAATATCCTGAGCGCAGTTACGATTGATAGACCTGCATCGAAGTAACTCACTTCTGTCGCTTGTGGACGTTGCAAGGTGTCTTTCTCTCGATTACTCATGGATGTTCTTACTTTCGAACTTTCAAGATCAATTGCAAATTGAGTTTCTTAATTGTCATGCAATGATTCTTGGAGGAATATAATCATCGTGGTAAGGAAATTATGTAGAGGGTAATTTAACAGATGATCATCTTTTAATCTTCAAGAAGACGCCTCAAAGATTTGCGTCTCCCCATTAATCGATTACCGTCGAACTCTATTTACTGTGCTCACGATGCTGTCGATACAATCTTATATTGGGACTATTTAAGGTGGCGATGAGAGCTTCGAACTGCAACAAGCTAGCAGATTTGTTTACGTATACTCGCGCTACTATTTTAAAGATCTCAGAATTATGTGAGGATACTACTCTGGCGCATTCCATTTCAATTTTCTAAGTTTAACTAATTATCATCATGTGATCCAGCAGCATTTAAAAATCATAGTCTTCACAATCTTCACGTTTCTTCAAGTAATTAAAAAATGTAATTGATCAAATTCGCCGTACGTTCTGATCCGTCGCTCTGTTCAATCGCAGGATAGACGCAATCCATGTAGGCAAGGCGAAGGAGTCAAGGCAGCTGCCTCCGGAGATGCGACGTGGCTCCTGTACGTGGAGCAAACCAGCAACTCTCATTCGAATCCGTTGGACGAACCAAATAATCAAACACTCCAAACTCCCTCACCCTAAGAATTCCTTAAACCATTTGTCGTTGAACGCAAACTATTAAATCAACAACGTCGATGAGGGCGGACTTTCCGAAACGTTGAACCTAATAATTCTAAATACAAAGTAAAACTATCTGCAACAACTGATAACAGTGACAAATTATCTAACGTGAGTTATACGATAGACATGAATTACGAGGTAACCATCGATCAACTCTCCCAAACAGCGAAACCCGTCTAAATTCCTCGAAATACTGAACGACCATTGGAAAGATTTTTCTCCCGTTCTAACGAATGCGTTCGGACAAGCTGTCGAGACCAGTTTCCAGGATCCCACCGATTGCCCGCATGAGAACCACGATGATTGGACTCAATTACAGGTGGCGCGGGCGTCCTCAGGACGTTCTTGTGTCCCCGTCCGCGAGCCGCAACTCGTATTCAGCCTCTCTCCTCTTTCGATCCTTCCTTCTCCCTTCTTTCCTGCTTCCTCTCTCCTTTTCCTCCACGAGTACGCAGTCCGCCTATACCGTGTACGAGCCTGCATGTTTCTTGGCAGGTGTATACACGCATTTCCCTCCCTTTGCCTCTACCTTCTCACCACTGTATTCTCCTTTCTCCCTTCTCCTGTGACTCTTCCTCTTCTTCCTCGGCATCTCCACCTTTCTCCACCGCCCGCACCAAAGGAAATTAAACCCCACTTAACTCGCTGATTATCGTTGTCACGTACGACCGTCGTTCTCTGCGAGTACTCGGGAAACGAGGAGCGTTCTCTCGACCGTACAAAAACCCCGAGCGTGCAAAAACTTGGAGAACGTAGAGGAGGATGCTCGAGGACGGCCCACGACGGAAGATCGAATGAGCTCTCTTCCTCTTCGAATTCAATTTTCCATTTTTTCTTTTCAGTTTTGTCCTCTTTTTTAAGTACTCGACGAAAGGAGAAAAAATATGGGAAGAGCTATGGTTTAAAGTTCTACAATGGGCTGAAGTGTTTTTTTAATTGTCTTCTAGATACTGATATTCTTGAGTTCTTCGATCGAATGAAGGGTTGGTGGACTCGAGGGAGTGAAAAGTTTTGAGCCTTTTAATTGGTTATGGGAATTTGTTGCTGAGGATTTCGAGGTTATTGAATATTTTCGCTGATTGGAATTGTATGTATAGCTGATGGAGAATTGCATTTTCTATGGTGGACGCTGTGCGAAGATTCCAAGAGGATCAGTTGGAGAACAACGAACGAGTATGTCGTTAAGGACGAATTCCGCGATGCTGCTCCAACTGTCGCGCTTGAATCGTACGGAAGCAACGACAACGTGAAACATCGTTCGTTGCTTTTTTATCTCTTGACATGTGTCGTTCTAGCGAGCGTTCTATTATCGCGTATTGCCAGACGCTAGAATTCTTACCTCGGAAGATGGATCGTAGTTGCATCGTGACGAAGATGTAAAGCGATCTTGATCGACGGCCACCGTTCCTTTGGCTTCAAGTCAAATGAAAAATAGCCACCACCGACCGAATATTGTATGTAAAGCATGCTCTCGCTAAAGGTCGAAAGCATAATTACCAAGAGAATTGTAAGCGTGTCGTATTGCAAAGGGACTCGAAAACAAAAACCATCTCCACTACAGATACCAAACATAACTCCTTCAAACTATCGCTCATCCAATCCTCCCTACCTTCTTTCATCCATATAAACCGTAAAACTCCCCTTACCAATCTCAAAGTGAAAACCTTCACTTTTCATTTCCACGATCAATCTACCTACATCAAGTACCTCGACATACTTATTTTTACTCCACAGTGGGAAAAAATGGAAACAAATGTCGAAAGAAGGAACCGAAAGCATAGAAGAGGAGTATCAAAGTGGATTTCGCTATAATGAATTCCACCCTCAATGGGTAATCACAGGTCTCGCTCGATTACCCGTCTCTCCCTCTCGGGCACGAGGGAGAAGAAATGAGAGGAGAGAAAGAGGAGCAAAGGAGAAGAACGAGGAAGGGGTGGCTCTGGTTCGGGGTCCTGGAATAGCACTTAGGGCTCTATACGTGCCTTGGATGATACCCTACAAGGTAGCAGCAACGGCAGCCGACGCTGCCGGCGTGGTAATGTTTTAGTGCACGGAGGCGGAGGCGTTCTCTGGTAGTTAGGTTCGCCTTCGCCGTCGTTCTCCGTTGTATATATTCCCTCGTCCGATGGTGCTGCCGTTGTTGTTGCCGTTGCTGGTGCAGTCGACGGTGCATCGAAGGGGGCAACGTGCACGCTATCATTAGGAGAAGCAAGAATGAGGGGACGGTAGGAGGATGGATGAGATGGACGTTCTCCCCTTGCTCCTCGTCTCCGTTCCTCTTCTTCTCCTTCGGCGTCGTCGTCGTCGTCTTCTTCTTCTGCTCGATCCTTTTCTTCCTCCTCTTCTTCCACTGGTGCTGCTGCTGTTTCTGCTCGAGTCTTATATGCACCGGAGAAGCGTCGGTAGCTGAATCGCGCCTCGGGCTATGGTTCTTATATGTGGAGCAACCCTCTCCTCCCTTTCTCTCCGCCGACCTCGGTAAACTCTTTTCTTACCTCGATGCGGTCCTCCCCCAAGGCTCCGATACCTTCTTTTCGTCAACGGTTGCACGATCCTGCTAACGGAACCGTCGCGGATCGTTAACGAAATATGCTTCACCAAATCTCACTTTCGAGTTGTTTACAAGAGTCTGTGATAAAGATAGTTCTGACATCCTTTTCTCTTGTGATAACCTACCATTGATCGTAAATGTATCAGGAAACTTGAATTACACCAATCTGGTCCAGGCAATACGTTTGGATGCTTGATCGACAAACAGCACGGCACAAACCCCACAGCTTTGCCATTGAAAATTGCCAGGAATATCTAACATCGTAATCCAACAACCACACCTGTGGCTCTCACTGCCTGCAGAAATCAATCGTAGATCATCCCAAGTAGAAGCATCGTGCGGCATAATGCTCATCATCCTCTATTCCTGCAACCGTTGATCGTTGCATCCACCCTTTATCAATTTCCCGGCAACTCGAGCCACATTGATCCCTCCGGCTTCTGAAGCCCATCGTCTCTATTAAATGTAAATCTTAATAGCATGACGTTTCTCAACGGCACATAGGAATATCCACTTTCTTCCCGTCGACAGTCCAAGTCTCGAGGAATTACCTCTTGCGAGTCGCGCATACCCGGGAGGCTCGTTCATCGGAATTTTTGATCAGCTTGCAAAGAGATCCAGATGCGTGGTCCTAATGCATCGACGAAGGTGCACGGATTCACCAGGTAGCTGAGATGTCTTGGAAAGGGTAAAACCAAAGTTTACTACGTCCAGGTAAGAGCGAAGAAGCCGAATAAACGCAGAGGAATCAACGGCGTCGCTGGTCAAGCGAGTACGCGTATCTGGCGGAGAGCGCGAAGCGCAAATATCCCGTTTTAAAGCGTCGTTTGCATATTGCGCCTCGAGGCGGCGCGTTTTTGGCCGGCCAATAACGGTGGCCTGCCACTTTCCACTTGGCTATTTCTTTCTCTTTTTCTTTCCTTATGCATCTCTCTCTTTCTTCCTTTTGCTCTCTCTTTTTCTCTTTCCCTCTCTGACTATTCCCCTCGAAAGAGCTCTTTTTCTTTCCGCGTGTCTTTCATTCTTTTTATCTCTTCTACTTTCGCCGTCGCTCCTTCGCTCTTTCTCTCTTGTATACCGTCTTCGTACATGTATTCCAATGTGCCTCGAGGAGGATTATTCCAGCGTTGATTTCTCGAAGCGAGTCTCGTGTAGGGAGAAGATCGAGGGATTCGTGGAGTTAGTCGATCATCCTCGATCACGCATGTCGGCTCTCGCCGCTCATTCTACTTCTCTTCAATCACCCTGGGCGTTCCTGGGTCATTCACGCGATTTCCATTCATTCAAGACGAAGCTCCAATCTTTGCCTACGTCTCCCTCGCAACTTGCTGTTTCGATGGGTTCTCCACGAACGCACGATTCTTTGCGATTCATTTGGCAATTTGGTGTAAAAGTTTGCTTCTACAAGGATGCAAGTTCTAATACACTTCGAAATTGTATGGTGCTGGAGTTTGTTTGAATTTTTTATAAAGTGCTTGACAAGTAGACGTTGGTGTTATATTATAGTATTTTATTGAATGTTACAAAATAAAACTCACTTATGCATTACGTGAATTCTTTTATACCAACCATCCCGAGTCGAAAAGTCCAGCCTAAAAAGAAACTTCAAATCCTAGATTCTTTTGATCTCTCATTTGCCGCTTAATTATGTATACCATTTTGAACCTCAAAATCCTCAACTAGTGTGTCTACGCGCCTCAAAGTCCTGTAAATATGATTTTTAGGAGTTATATGGACTGATCAAGTAAAATTTTTATTCCAATTAAATCTGACATCCCCTAAAAATATTTCAGAAGTTCCAAGTCTGTC
This sequence comes from Cerceris rybyensis, assembly GCA_910591515.1. Classification (NCBI taxonomy): domain Eukaryota; kingdom Metazoa; phylum Arthropoda; class Insecta; order Hymenoptera; family Crabronidae; genus Cerceris; species Cerceris rybyensis. The sequence continues at coordinate 19,432,783 of OU342790.1, forward strand.
GACTCATATTCTAAAAATAGGGCTTTCAGGAGCAAGTTGAAATTAAATTATCATTTTATTCCATATAAATTCTAAATCTCCTAAACCAAATTAATTTTTAGTATATCGAGAATTTTTTTGGACCTCGATCATTCCACTCCAATTCCAATCCAATTCTAAAGCTCGTCATTATAGAATGCTGAGGATTATTTTGGGCTGTATGAAGCCTAAATTGATCCTAAACTAGGTAAAAGTGGCAAAAAGTAACAAGTGTAGGGCGATTGTGGAATTAAAGTTTGCATTCTTTTATATGTAACATATTTTTCCATATTCAGCCTAAATATCCTAAGTTATTTGGTAATTTAGGAGGATTTTGGGCTGAAATTTTCGACTCGGGATACCACTAGATAATCGCGCTGTATGATGTTTGCACAGTGGGCCCCATTATTCTAATAGAATTATTAAGCGGCACGGTATTTATGGCATTGAAGTAAATCAATTAAATTAATCTTTACGGACAAGTGAAAAATTGTAGTTGTCTCTGCTAAATGTGGCGGAGACTATAAAAGTAATTCGAAGCAGCTAGGAAAAAAATTGAAATTATGGTTTACTTTATGTTTTGCCAGTGTAAATTATAGTACCGTAGAAAATTATAAATTGATGACATTCTTCGTGCAATTGATATTTAACACAATTAACCCATCCGGCAGTGTCACTGCCAGAATTTTGTAATGTTATGATTGTTGCATTTAATTCACCAAAAGACAGCTTATAGAACAACTCGTATCTGTGGAAATATCTGCCGTCATTTTCAAATAAAATATTTTTTTTTATTTTTATTTGACTTCACTCTGGAAAATTTTTGGAGTGATAAGAATTAATAGTTACCTCATTAACCAGAAATTAAATTTTGAAATATATCTAGTGCGATTTAGAGCACTTTCGACTAATTGATATTATTTTAACTATGATATTAAACGATTCTGCACCAGCATTAAATAATATTGACATTGTAACGCAAAATTTGTCGAAAATACATCATAAAACAAAAGTATTTAAAGTTGTACATCATCGAACATAATCTCAAGTACCGGTAACACGCGAACCCGTGTCTCATCCCACGCGTCCGTTTAAGGTTCAATAAATCAATCAAACTTTCTTGCAGCGTAATTTAACGTGAAACCGTAATATATGAGAGTAATCGTGAACGATCGATCGTTCATCGTGACTCAGACATTTCCTATCTTCCTCGACGGGCAACGCTTGCCGTATTTCAGGATTAACCCACGATGAACTTTTCCGAGGATAGATACTTATACGTAAACATCTTCAACGTCTTTGGTCACGGACGGCTATAAATTCATACCTAAGCATCCGTATGACGCGTACGGCTTATATCTATCTCTCTTTATATATATAAGTACGTATTTATGTTGGGAACAGGTCGTCCGGTGAAAATGTAATTGTAATAGAAAGGAGAAACCAGAAGAAACAGGCACGCATTTGCTTGTCACGTCCGCGCGATTCCAACTGCTCGACGGCGCAGCACGCGGTAATTGAGAATAATAGCTGTACTAATTCTTTTAACGAACTCTACGATAATGAGCTCGTGTTTTCACCTTTTCCGCCTGATTTTGACAGTCTGCTGTCACCTGAGCTTTAACTTCCAACGCGAAAGGAGGTTCTTTCCTAATTAATTGCCATAACGTTCAAGTTTCTTTTCATCATTGTCCCTCGCCTTCTCTTTGATGCTATTTCTTCTTGCTACAGAATTCTTTTACTTTAGATTTAATTAATGAGGATAATTTATCGTGTCGTTAATGAGAGTCCTCTTAGAACAATTAATTTTAGATCTTAACTTCTTTCTTGCATCGAACGAACGGTTTAAAAGTATGTAAGACCCGACGCAGATCGACGGCGCGGATGAATCAGAATTTGACCGATAATGCATGCAGGTTTCTACGTTTCTCGTTTCTATTTCACTTGACGACGACTCGATAAAGAGGCTTTTAGCGGCGATAACGGATTTATGCCGGATTTCGAGACACGAGGGTAATGGACGTTAAGAATAGACGTTGGCTTGGCCTTACTAATTCACCTATTATTCGTAACGATCTTCAACGACTGCCCAGAAACCCTTTCTTTCGATGGGTCGCGATGAAACGTTTGTACGTCAGATAAGCAAATTGTAAGTCATCCTCGATTGACGTCCACGTATGTCTTGAACTTTACGGTATCTGTCTATTGACGAAATCGTTAGAAGAATCGTGGAAGAAAAGACGGAAATTAAGGCAAACAGAGAGAATAATATCGAAGGAATAATAGGTTAATTGTGAAATATTCAATCTATTTTGAATATCATGGAAATATGAAGCTCAGAGTAAAGCTTCAAATTGGATGGTTAACACTTTACCGACCGGTATTTTTTAACATCCTACCCACTTCTAATCGGTCACTCACACGCAAATATTTCCCTGATACTGATATCTCTTCGAAAATTGCAAAGTTTCCTCGCTGAGTCCTTGGCACAGTTAACCGCAATGAAAAATAATAATTTATTAATTGCCGTAGCGACCAATTAATAAGTTAAAAGTCCAAAAGTGTTAATTAGCTGAAGCGACTCTTGATACTGGTGTAAAATTCAGAGTGTATAGTGGCAAAACATCACAAGCCACCTGAAAAAGAAATATCTATTCTCTTCAAATTTGTAAACATTACATAAACTGAATCATTGTATTGTTCTATTATCAAGATATCATCAAAAACAAAGTACTCGAAGTTATTTCAAAACTTTCAACCCAAAGTTGGTACCCTGAACGAAAACTATTAAATTTCTAAGGAAGGCAAGATTATTTAAAAATAACAGTTTTAAAAACATCTATCTATCACGTATAAATCAAACCGTAAATGAAATATCGTAATTAGTATAAGCACAATATCAAAAAGAAGCGCTCCAAGGACTTCCAAACCGTTCGAAAACCTCTCACCTGCAATAAAACGTTACCACCATCATTAGGTTCCACCGCACAACAATCTATCACTTCGAATAATGGCCACGCAAACCCAGACCGACTTAAGTTAGAACTTCAAACCTCAAAAAAATTACTAATTAATCGTGGGAGTTGAACTCTCCTGGCGCAGAAATTCTATCGACCGTGCATCGGCAATACCCATGGAATGCAATGTCAATGCTGGAATTCAGGGAGAACAATAGGACTTGCACGTTAATGGAACATCAGCGGGGGAGGGTGCGCGGCATTCAAAGTCGACCGATCGTTGTACGAAGTATCGTACGCTCTAATGACCGTCAACCCTTCTCGATGTCGAGAACGTAGGAGTAGGCGTGACTGTGGGCAATTTAGGAAAAACATAATTTAGCAGGCGTGGCCCACCGCACGCAAGGTGCAACGAAAATGAGATTTTTTATCGTGCGTCATCGCGTTGCACACGCTCCTCTGTCTTCTCTTTCTGTCTACCTTTTTCTCTTTCTCTCTTTTCTTTCTTCCTATCTTTTTTTTTTCTCTAAGCCTCTTTTTCCGGACTCAATTCTATCGTGTGCTCGCGTTACATCTTCAACCCCGTTTCGCGCCAACTCTTCTGCACGTTCCTTGAATCGGCTCGTTTGTATTGAATTCCATTCTTCGTGGTTCTGTCGCGGTCTGCTTTTTGGCCGAGGAAATTACGAGGCATGGAAAGACTCTATTTGACTCGAGACTCGAAGATTGGTGGGGATGGCACTTTTAGAATAGACTCTGAACGGCCATTCACTGATTTCCCGTGGCTATCGAGAAGGGGTACTGTTGGTATCTTAGATTTTCGGTTCAAGTACTACGGATATTTTGTCTAGGGCACTTTAAAGATCCATACAAATTGCTGATGTTATGATGCATTGAATTATAATTTTGGGGAAATATGTATTTGATTTAACACTAGATTTACGGACGTGAAATCTGTTTTTTACACTGCAATACATTAAACAAGGATTTTGAAAAAAAGGATCAAGCGGCAAAATATTTTTTTTTCAGTGTTAAATAATTATTGTATTGTAAAGTACACGTAAAATATCTACTTTACAGCTTCTCTGTAAATTTAAAAAATATATATAATAGAATTAGGAAGGCGCCAATTTAATGGCTTCCAAAAATCTAGTATTAAGGACCAAGCCTTTAACTGGACATTCGATAAAGTCGTGAAATTTTTCTTGTCTTTCTTATTTATATTTTTTACAATTTAATTTTAATGGTCTTTTGGCCTAGAAACCAAAGATTTAATCCTTTGTAGCGCAGAAAATTCAGAAGACGTACGCTGTACGTCAGTCTCAGTATAGAAAAAAATTACCAATGACGTATATTGCACATGAAAATAGCGCAAGAGGTTAATATAGTAAAAATTGTCTCGAGTTACTAGTGTTCCAGAACAAAAGAGTCCTCGAGTGCAAAGAGTCAAATTAGGAAGCACGAAGCCTGTGGTGCATAAAATTATGTAATCATTCAGAAGATTCTCACAGAGATCACAAGGCATTTGCACTGCAGTCCATAGACTAGAAGTGTAAGCCTTCAACTTCATAAGCCATCATAGTCATAGTGCTTGGATAAGTCCATGAAAAGGAAGTACATGTCAGTGATTTTCTTCTGATAATAATTAATTAGCGTGATTTTTAGATTTATAGCTTTTGTTTGAAACCGGTGCAAGTTGCGCGAAAAAATTGAGAAAAGCAAAGTGAACGTGAAGGTTTTCCTTTGTAAGATTTCTCGAAACAATATAGTTTGAGAAATGGCATTGACTATGTGAACATAGATAATATGTATAGCAGATGACAGCATTCGTGTAATATATCAGTGAATATAGCATGAACGTGACCAGTGGTGAATGAATGATTAATGTACGCGAATATACCTTCGAGTTTAATGAGTTTTTAGCCTGAAAAGACTTAAAAAATAAGGTGAAAGATTGTCATTGATTTTATAAATAGACATTATTATGAAAGCTTGCGATTTTTACAGTATACTTAGAAATCCATTCCAAGATCCTAAAGATACCGGTTTTAAGTTACTGGATCGAGATTTATTTATGGCCTTATTTAACGCGTCGACTACCGAGCAGTTTCGCAATTCTATTTTATCATGTTCGCAGTTCACGTAACTATTATAAAGCCGAATTAAATATACCCTATTAGTAACACGATTACCTGTCGTTAATATCAACTTATTCATGATAAACTACATTAAACTCTCACCTATTAACCATACAACCTTATAAAACTTGTATAAAATCTGCAAATTTGCAACATGTCCACGTCTACTCTCCGTATCCATCGCGTTTCCATTTCCCCACCATAGAATCTATCCTTGAGATATTTAACATTAGATCTACCAACGTGATCAAAATGACTTCCCCCGAATTTTCTGAAAACGTTTCTGAAATTCCTGACTCTGTCCCTTTCTCAATTTTCTACGTCTATCTTAAATATTATAGGCGATTGAATCGATCAAGTTTTTTGCACCCTTCGTTTATTTCCTTGGGACATATATATTTGATAATTTTAACACTGGAACGACCGACGTTAAATTTATTACATTTAAATATATTAAATAAGAACTTTGGAAGAAGAGGAATCAAGGGGTGAAAACTATGATCGGTCTGGTAATCTGTGTTTTATAAGATCAACTTAGAATTTCGCCTGTAAACTTAGGGAATTTTTGGAAAAAAATGTGAACAAGTCATTTTGACTTTCTTGGTCGTTCTAGTGTTAAATATACCGAAATAATCGATAGATATAGTGTTAACCCTTTGCACTCCTATGTCGAGCTACACTCGACACAGCTTTCTGTGACACTTAATGTTCCATATACTAATTACCGACCTTTCGAAATCAACAATAATTTTGCATTTTAACAGGAATACACCGCAGTATCTACAACTGTTCCTAGTATTAAATAAAAACGAATAATCAACAGTAGACAATTTTCCGAGATCATATTTCCTTATCTGACAAAAAGTTAATAAAATAATTCGGAGCGCAAAGGTTTAAATTCCCATAATTTCTCAATCTTCGCCCATAACACAACGAAACGCGGAAGTAGGAGGGAACCACAGCAGGAGAAGGCATTCGCGAAAAACAGAAATAGTACCTGCCTTCCGCGAAGAAGCTCCGCAAGAAGGATAGGCTAGCAAATGAAAGGAAAAAGCTTCAAGAAGAAAGGAAAAGAAAGGAGTATAAGTCTCGATTCGCGGCTCGTTTTATTAATGATCGCTGTGAGCCGTCGTTCGGTCCCTAAAGGAGGGCCCGTCTTGTTTGCCTTTCCACCTAATTCAACGCGCACGGCCGAGCGTACGAGCGTATCCGCTCGGCGGATAATACGCGCTTACATGGACGCACGCGTGAGCGCGCACACGTGTGAGTCGCATGCCTTTCATAGGAGTCGCACCTGTCCAGGACTCGTCCACGCCGCGAGCCTTAAGCCTGTCAGCGAGATTCATACTGACTCGGATTGATATATCTGCGCCGAGCGCGAATCTTCTTCCTCCTCTCGCTCCACCGGCGCACTTTTTTCCTCGCTCGCTCGCCCATCTGCCTGCTACTCGCTCGATGGACGATTTCAGAGAGTAAGAGAGAGAGGGGGAGGGCAAGAGGAGAGAGAAAGAGAGACAAGTATCGCGTTAACTCATGCGTTATAAGTTGCGATGGGACGTGCTGCTCGATGGAGAAAGAGAGAAAAGGGAGAGAATACTCGCGAGGTGGAAGAGTCGAGAGAAAGAACGGGGGAATATCAATCCTGCGCGAAAAGCACGACGTGGGATTTTTACGAATTCTCATCCCACGGTGACTGTCCTTTCACCCTGGACTGATGGATGAGATTTACTCGTTGCACATCTTTACGAAGGAGGAACTGTGCTGTTGTTTTTTAATTAGTGTCGAGTTTATTCTTCGAATTTTGGCAAAGGAGTACGGTACGACGAATCAAAGATGACTGGGAGGGGTGAAATCTCTCGTTTTCAATCGCCTGTTTCTACCAATTCGTTTTTGGAACCCGCAATCCGAGTCTCTTAAAGTAAACGCACAAGTAGTACTAACATCCTCGTACCTTTTCTTATTTGGCTGAATAAATGCAATCGGGGCTATCCACGAATCAGACACACTCTTTTGCCTAGACATCTTTAACACTAGAACGACCAAGCAAGTCAAAATTAATTGCTCACATTTTTTTCCAAAAATTCCCTAAGTTTACAGGAGAATCCTAGACTAGAAATTCTAAGTTGATCTTATAAAACACAGATTACAAAATCAATCATATTTTCCACCCCTTGATTTCTCTTCTTCCAAGGTTCTTAATTATCATATTTAAATGTAATAAATTTAACGTCGGTCGTTCTAGTGTTAAGGTGTCGGACTATATCGAGTTTGGGGAAGATGTTACTCGTGGAGGTCGGGGATCAATGAAGTGACGGGATTGATAAAATGTTTCACTATCTTTCAATTCTTCAGTGTTTCTTATAGTAACGTCGACAGAGTTGATGCAATATTACTGTGCGTCACTCGAGCAATTGCAAGTTGCTGGAAGTGATATCCTTCGTTTCGGATCATTATCATATATTAAGTCCGCCATGAGAAACGATCATTGTGAGATGTGAATCTATCAAAGTTCCACGTCGAACTTCGAATTGTTAATAATATACCTGGCGGAATAATCGTAGAGGCGTTACTTAAATGAAGATATCACAGTCGACGTGTGTTTCGCATAATGCCAGCCACTCGTGTATAATCGGACCTTTCTTTGCGAAGTTTTTCGGAAAAATTGCGCATGCAATTAACAGCGAACGTTTGTCATTAAGGACCAGCAAACACATGCGAACGATCGGCGCAGAAGCGCCTGGCTACGTGACATTACACGCTTATATAACGAGCGCCGAGTGCCGGCCCAGCGGACGTTGATGCTAATTAATGCCGAGTCGCTCGTTTGCATGCATTAAAACGATTTTTGCCGTGGACTTAGAGCCTGCCGCGCCGTACGAATTTATTAATCGACTAGACTCGCGAAGAGGAGGCGATGGAAGAAACCGCATGAGATATCGCCGCAAATAACGCATGGATTGCGTCGATTAAGTTTGTTCTTCGTTGGTTCTGCGATATTATCGATTTTCTAGATGATCAAAATAAAGATTGAGAAGGTTGTCCTTTTAATTTTCTATCGCACCCTGTAGCATCGATACAGAATGAACACTTGGAAAAAGACTGTGAAAAGTGTGCAATAGATTAGTACAAATTGGTAGATAAATCCTTAAATAGATAAGGAAGTATACATAAAATGAAGTATCTGTAGTCTTCAATTGGTGAAAGCCTGTGGAATATGAAAGTTCGGAGGAAGATTACCGCAGCGACAAATTATGACATGAGTATAGAAGTGCATGCGAAATGAAGTACCGCTAATCTTCGATTGGGGAAAGCTTGCAACATATGAAAGTCCGAACAAAGATTACTATAGCAATGAATGATTACAGGGATAGCGGAATAAGCGCAAAATAAAGAGTCTATGATTGTCCCTACTTAAAGTCGTTGCGAAATACTTTGCGAAGCGACTGTCAAAGATCGAAACTTTCTGCATGTTTTGTTCGTAGGAACGACCATAAACTATACGACGTGTAAGTCGAGGTAAGAAACTTGTTAATTCAGACCGTAGGCATGCAGAATGTTTTTCCACATTTTTAATAGTTTTCCATCCCCTTCTTCAAGGGCTAACTGACTTCTGCATGTTTTATACCGATAAAAAGGATGAGTCTATTGTTTCGATCTCTCTTATTGCATTTCTAACATTACTCTACTTGTCGGATCCTCATTGTTTCGCTCAAACGTCAGTAATTTCTCCAAAGATCTAATTTTAACACTTTACCGACCGGTACTTTTTAACATTCTACCCACTTCTGATCGGTCACTTGCACGCAAATATTTCCCTGATACTGATATCTCTTCGAAAATTGCAAAGTTTCTTCACTGAGTCCTTGGCACAGTTAACCGCAATGAAAAATAACAATTTATTAATTTCCGAAGCGACCAATTAATAAGTTAAAAGCCCAAAAGTGTTGGGCCCGAAAAGTCGATTAATCGACAACCAGTCGATAAAGTGTTAATTACAATTTATTACATCTAATAGAGTAGAGTAGTGACTATAAACGTGTATCAACTATTTACTCTGCCATTGACACCTCCTTCTTTAAAAGAAATCATCTCGCATCCCCATGCGAATGGTATTGCCAAAGATGAAAAATCCCCGACACGTAAGACACAACAATGATGTTAAATTGAGAAAAATTCCCGCTGAATATGAAAGACCGAAATTAAATTATCACAGAGAACAAAATTGCTTTCATTTGCACTACCATCGGGATGAAAATTCTATTTGATTCTATATAACGATTGAATTGCAAATCGAACATCAAGAAAAAAGTGTCATTGTTTCCTTCGTCGATTGCGCAAAGCTAGATCGTCGAGGAAGATTCCGCGATGATTCATGGGCAAACACGCTGTCGAAACGTGAATTCGCGAATGCAGCGAAATTCGAAACAAGTGTGCGGGGGTGTTGCTATTCTCGTTGTTCGTGTCACTCCCTAATTATACTGGCTTTGATGTGCTGCGTATCGGTCGACATTCAATAACTCCACGTGCGAATGCTCACCTTTCAAAGCGATCGTTCCGCATCAAGGATTGAAGACATGTCGACGGTACTGCCCGAATCGGTTTGAAACTGATCCGGATACATCGTAATTTAACTGGCGTTTATACGAGGCTATTCTTACCCTGGAGATCTCGAGACAAAGATGTTCTCTGTCTTGGGATCGTTGGAAAGAGGAAATCACTATTGTTCGGATGATGCGTCTGGTTGTGAACGAACTTAATCTACTGAGAAGCCATTAAACTTGCGTTCGTGAAATAGAATCATTAAATTACGATATTAAGAAGAGATATCAATTTTGTACGTTCATACAGCTGTTTAATATTCTAATATCAATACTATGACACAACTTTAAGTGAAAATTATAGAATCTTATTATATTAATTGACTGATATATTATATATAATTTGTAATTTATGGGTTATATTAGAAATATAAACATTTAATGACATATACTGCGATAAATAAGAATGTTTTTATTATTAGAGTATATTTAATATATTCAGTCCAGAATGGTTGTTTTTCTTTTCACAATGAACTTTGACATTCCAGGATATTTTAACACAAGAACTACTGGCGTTGAATCTATCATATTTCAATATATTAAATAAGTACTTTGAAAAAGAAGGAATCGAGTAGCAGAAATGATGATCAATTCAGTGATTTATGTTTTTTGTGATGGACGCAGAATTTTTGTTCTATGGCTGTTCTATGAACTTGGAAAATTTTTGGGGAAAATTGTGTACCAGTCATTTTGACTGGTGTGGTAGTTCTAGTGTTAATGTAACATGTTTGCGGGCATGAAAATAAGGTATCTATAGTTTTAAAAAGAGTTTATTCGTGAGTGTAAAAGGCAGATTGTAGGAACTACGCATATCCCGGCGCAAAGAGAAGAGTTACGTAAGGACAGAGGCGGTACAGCGTCAAAGGAGCAACACGTTCGAAAAATTTGATCGGCACCGTCTTAATTGGTTTGAAGACTTCGTCGGTATGTGAGCACGATTTCGCCATCGCGTCGTGCGACGGCGACAGATGATTCGGCTGATAAAACGGTATTCGTTCTTGAAAGTTAAAGGAAAAAAAAGAGATAGATGGATAGAGAGAAAAAGAGAGGGAAAAAGAAAGAGTAAAAATAATGCTTATCGTGCCGACCGGAATAGCAACATTTGCTAAAAGTTAAGAAGAAAGATCCATGTTTTATTACAACGATCCGAACGTTTTCGTTTCTTCTTTTTCTCCTAAACGTGGAATACGAACATTAGTAAATTCATGGTCATTTACGGAGTTAATTTATCAAAGCAACCTAACTAAGAAGCGAAATTAATATTCTATGCTCGTAGATCAACTTGGGTGTAGATTTTAATGAAGATAGTCTTTTTCCTTCGTTTTTTGACGGAGCGAAATGTCGGAGCTTAGCGCTGCCTGTCATCCGCAAAAAGATTGGAATATACGATCACCGGTTTTCATTATCCAACTTCGTGTTTCGTATTTTAATTCGCGATTACCCGCACATCCGTACTAAATCTTCGAGTTAGCACACATGCACAAAGTTGAGGCTATGAAAATTCAGTGTTGAGACAGCGATGCCTAACAAAATTAACGCGCTGCAATTCGAATCTTTACACGGAAAAATTTTAAAACCAGTGAAAACTTTTCTGGCAAAAATACACTTCGATTTATACAATTAATCAGCAGACACCTACCTTTTAAATGGTACAGTAAAAATTCACAAATTAAACTGTTACATAAATCATCTCCATAAAATCCACCCTACAATATTGAAACTTGCCCCCTTGCCGTACAGTAACTCGTGACTCGATAAATGGAATAGGAAATTTTGAAGTTTTCCCAAAACCATCAAATCAAAAATATCAGTAGGTCACGGTACGATCAAATTATTTCTATGCTATTAAGACCGCGTTAAATTATACATTATATTATAAATCCGGGATAAATTGTTATTTCAGCAATTACAGGCAGCCCTCGACTTTCCTACATTCTACTTTCGCACATATCACTATTTCATACGTTTTTAAAAATTCAATTTTTTAATGATTTTCGTCCCTATATCAAACAATGTTTGTTTCCTGTCAAGGAATGCTGTAGATCGCGCCCACCCACACATTGCCTATTAGAAATTTTCTAACATTGTAATATCGTTTCTAGTATTAACTATTAGATGTTAGAGAATTTCAAGTTCATAAAGAAACCACTTTTTAATATTTTCTCTGTATCTGGCTACTTTCAAACATTCAACATTCGCACACATTTTCAGAAATCAATTATGTGCGAGAGTCGAGGGCCGCCTGTAATTCTGAGTCATTGGGTAATCAGTTTCAAAAGAAATGAAACGGAAACGGGTTAAGTATCGTCCAAAAAACTGTATCCTACCGAATGAGTACCTCTTCAACCCCCAATTCCCTCCAGTTGTGTATGAGCAAAAAAAATCAACTGTTCTCCTCATCGTACGCAAACCAACGACACTGGCAATAAACAAATAATAACGCAACGTTCGCATAAATTTAACATCGTAGTAAAATCTCTCAATTTGTTACTTTATGTCCGTCTATTAACTTCCTTTTGGTCCTTCCTGTTCGCAATCTTACAAGCAGTGCTCTCGACCAGTTCCTGCTCGAGTCTGGTCTCGGCCTCGCACCAATGAGATACGCCAAGAGAGATTTTTTCCCGAAGAGGCAATTTACGGTAAAATTGCTCGGCGAGGCGTGAAGAATTTTGAGAGGCGTGCAACAAGTGGTTGGGTGCAACAAGTTATTGCCGGCGACGTCTGGCTTTCCAAGGCTCGTTCCTTCTTCGTTCCTACGACTCTCCTCCGCTTTGTGCGAGGAACGCCAAAGAACGACCGAGCAACACCGCGAATTCTTGGATTCAGCGCATTTCATGGGCTCTGCGACACTCGCGGATGGTCAAGCAAACAAGAAAAAATATCATTTGACCCTCGAGGTTGAGACGTTAATGGAGAAGTCGACAAAAAGTTCATAATCCGCGAAAGTAACGAGTGTCCGATCGATTCACGATACCTTGGTTTCTTATACGTCATTTTCTCCACTTACTACTGAATACCGTGATTATTTTAACCCTCTATGGGCCCCTGTGATTTCAAGGTAACGCATGACACATCTGACCTTCTATTCTTAAAAGTCGAATCTTTAACTTTGTCAAATGTTATAATTTAGCTCGTGAATATCACGACATACTTTACAATACAATGTTTAAAAACCAAGTAGAGCATTATTTAAAATTATACTTTCCTAACTTTTTTAATTGTGCTATCGTGAGACTGATCTTCAGATACCATAAAAAATCCAGACATTAGAGGGTTAAAGTACCTCAAAGTGTTTGAAAGAATCTCTGCAACGATTCCACAAGGAGATAATTATTCATCACGATCACACAATCCGACCGAATTGACCTAACAATTAAGATACACCTTTTCCTTTCACCTATGACTGTACAAGTATTTAAAAATCCTCCAAAAATTAATTGGTAATCCTTTCCAAGCAAAGTCACAAGTGCAACGAAGGTCAAAAACTATCAGGTCCTCTCTCTATCAAAGACAACTACTTTCACGAAATCGGTCCAGTCAAAATCGTCTCATCACCCAAACACGTATCATTTCTCTCTAAGTTAATCCACTTGATTCACAGGAATCAAAGGAATTTCTCCAAAACAGCGGGGATAATCCTTCGGAAGCGATTGCACGATCAGTCTGGACGGGGGCCAAAGCAAGGTAAGAAGGAACGGTACTCGTACACGGGGTGTCCGACTCGCGGGATGTCCGCCTGAAATAGTAGCGAAGAATTGTCAGCCGTGTACGCGGCCGTGGTCGACGTCCAAGGCTTGGAGGAGACAGCAAAAGAGACAGAAAGAGAGGGAGGGAGAGAGCTTACGGAATGAGCGATGATTGTAACGTTTCGCACGGTTCGTACGGTCGACGCCGTGGCGGCGCGCCGCGAAACGACGTATACGTTGCCCGTAGCGGCTGCCACGACAGAAAAGCGAGGTGCACGTCGGTCACGCTGTCGTTCCGCGATTGGCAAGACGGACGACAGGGTGGAGAGACAAATGGAGAACGCCGGCTGACTCGCGTGGGTGGTTGCTCGCCTGTCGGTTCCTCCGTCGTTCCGTCGAGAGAGACACCGCTCGTTTCTATCCGCCGAAATATTGTCCCAGAGCATTTTCGAGATCTCTCGACTTACGTAAGCGCCGGATCGTAAAATAAACGCCAGATGGTTTCACGACCTTACGTGATTCTACGCTCGCTGAGCTTCCTCCCTGCTGGGAAACTGCGAAGGCTTTGCCGACGCGACAGGTATCGTTGATCCTGTTTTACCTTGCAACCTGTCTTTTCTAACAAATTATTGGGACGTTTGCTGTCGAGATTGTTGTACGATTAACTTTGAACACCAGAGGATGCTAATTGGGGTGTGTCCGTTGTAATTTGGGATTTGGAGAAAAATTCGTTTTACAATTCCGAAGTTTCATTTTTACAAGTGATGCAAAGTAGATTTGTGGTTAACACCTTAGCCTACAATAACGTGTGACACTCGTGACGGGGTAAATGGCATAGGAAATTTGGAAGTCTTCGAAAAATTATTAAATTAAAAATATCAGTTGGTTTCGTAACGGTCAAATTATTTCTATACCATAGGGTGGGCCATGTTACTTTTGGAATTTGAGTCGGCTATAAAAAAAAACTAATGAATATTTTTTCAAAATCATGAATTTATTAGAAAGATTAGACATTTCCATTTATTTGTTGTGTTTCATGAAACACAACCTCATTCGAATGACTGCCACGGCTCGCTTGACAGTACCCCATCCTATCAACCTAATATTTCAGTACATTTTCGATTGTTCGGGCTCCAATCGCATGAATGGCACCTTCGATTTCATGTTTCAAGACATCAATCGTCTCTGAACGGTTAGCGTAACACTTATCCTTGAGGATTCCCCACAAAAAAAAATCCAACGGGGTCAAATCACCACCCAGAGACGATGGATACCTTGAAACACGAAATCGAAGTTGCCATTCATGCGACTGGATCCCAAACAATCGAAAATGTACTGAAAAATTGGGTTGATCGGATTGGGTTGATCAAGCCAGCCGTGACAGTCATTTGAATGATGTTGTGTTTCATTCTTAAATGAAAATCTCTAATCTTTCTAATAATCTTATAATTTTGAAAAAATATTCATTAGTTTTTTTCTATAGCAGATTCAAATTCCAAACGCTACATGGCCCACCCTATATTAATACTGCGATCAGTTAGGCGGGGTTTTGGAAATCTGTGAGAAACTTTGAGGAATTAATTCTGAGTCATTCCGCTTGAAGTCACAAAAGAAATAGTAGGTGAAGGGATAAACTGTGAACGTAAAAACTGTTATGATTAACACTAGAACTACAAAACCAGTCAAAATGACTGGTACACGATTTTTTCAAAAAATTCTCCAAGTTTACACAAGAGTCATAGAATGAATATTCTACGTCTATATCAATAAACATAAATCACCCAATCGATCAAATTTTCCGCCGCTTGATTCCCCCTTTTTCAAAGTACTTATTTAATTTATTAAAATATGATAGATTTAAGGCCGGTAGTTCTAGTGTTAATTTGTCATAGACGGACAGATTTTCCCTCGTCGGAAGTAATAGAAATTTCAAGCTCAAAGTTAGTCTCTTGCATAAGCATTTAGATTTTTTCTCGTCTTTACTCCCCGACGAGTGCTCCGTATTTATCCAAAATGTCTCACCCTCGAGTCCCTCGTGGTTTAAATAGGTATAATTTCTGAACACTTTCACGTCGTTGTAGACGCGCGAAACCTATTCTCAGATAACGGCGACTGGTTTCAGTCAGCGATCACGTTAAGCGGCGGCGTGTAGGGTGGCAATAACGCCGTCATCGGTGGTTAGGTTGTAGCAGGCGTTAAAGCCGGCATCGCGGAATTACGCTTAAGGTCCCTTGCCAGAGGAATGCAACGGACGGTACATTATACTAAAGCTGTACCGGCGGAGGCGATTGTCTAAGGGGTCTTGCACATGCAGCGAGGAAGAAAGGAGCCAGCGCGGGAAGAGAAATAAAAATTGCAGATGGAAAGAAGCTGAGAGAGTCGAAGAGACCGGAGAAAGAGGAAGAGATGAAATCCACGAGCTAGGTGAAAGAGGAAGATGCGAGAACAACGGACGGAAGGAGCAAGAGGAGAGGTCCGATCGTGAAAGCACAAAGTGTTGCAGTCTCGCACCGTGCTCCTCATCTCCGTCAGCTGCATTGTTCTATCCGCGCATGGAATATAATTTACGATGCTCGCCTTGCGTGACGTTCCCTCGCTTACTCTCTGCTAAAACGCGCCTCCTACCCGAGACCGCTCACTGACAGAAGCGTCGAGATGCCGCATGGTCGGCACGAAGAGCGGAGATCTTCGTTTCTTTCGGAGTGATCTAACGATAGTCGTTTCGACGTTGCAACCTAGTCGCGAAATCAACCCTTCGTCGTTTAACCCCTTGACCTACGATTTCTTTTGTGATCGAATGCGCAACAACTCAAAATTAATTCCTGAAATCAATATTCCTCCCTGGTTTCTGATATTTCATCTATCTAAATGCAGTGCTAATGGTGTAGAAATTATTTGATCGTTACATGACCAATCGATATTTTCAATTTAATAGTTTTCGCAAGACTTCGAAATTCTCTGT
This sequence comes from Cerceris rybyensis, assembly GCA_910591515.1. Taxonomy (NCBI): domain Eukaryota; kingdom Metazoa; phylum Arthropoda; class Insecta; order Hymenoptera; family Crabronidae; genus Cerceris; species Cerceris rybyensis. Next base: position 19,449,142 of record OU342790.1, read on the forward strand.
GTCATTTACCGCGTAACGAGTGTCATACACTGTTGTAGGCTAAGGGGTTAAAAGTTCAATTGTGTCTCCTAAAGGAATTAGAATGTATACTCACATTATTCATATATCGTGTAACAGTGGATGTTAAAAAATTTTTTAAATGGGTATATATGTTTTAATCGATCTAAAGATACGTCTTTAACGTGGTTTTTATCGTTAACATAAAATTACTACTCATACCAAAGCATTTAACCGGATGCACTTAACGTCTCTTGAAACAAGTCTGACCCGCGACGAGGTTAATCTCCTCGTGCAGGTATCAATTTAACCGAGGACAGTTTTACATGGTAATTACACAAAATAAGCCACCTTACGATTATTTCGAGTATCGATATCAAGCGTCTCGTTAAACACGAAGAAGCGAAGGACGATGTAAACCGCAGCGGTTCGAATTTAATTAAACGCTTCTCCCAAGAGGCACGCGAGGCCGCGTCAAGTTATCCTCAAAGCATGGTGCTCAGTACGCTCGCCCATCGGCCAGCCAAAGGAGCCTTATTAATAATTGCAAAATTTCGCGAGCATGCACGGTGATTTTTCATCCTATGGTAAGAGAGAAACGGAAGAGACCGAGAGACCGAACGAGCCGTCTGTCGCGCTGTCCGTCAGGACGGTGTCGGGGGTGGCGAAGGCGTAATAATAGCGACGATAATACATGACTCGGTGCTGCGAATCTCGACGAAGGAATCGCTGGCCGAGAGCGAACGAGGGACCGAGAAAAGAGGGACTCGACTTGTCCTCCTCTACATCATATCTGCCTGGCTTTCTCTCTGATCTACTCCATCTTTCTACTTCCTCCGGTGCGTGTAGCGCGTCTTAGGTGGGTGGCCGCGGATTGAACGAACAATAGTACACGTGTACCCGTCATGCCAAACTGTCGTGCTATTTCAGACGAAACAACGGAACGCGAGTCGACGCTTCGCCTCGGTATTCTCTTTACCTTTCGATTTAATCTGTGCGACGCGTTGCCTCCTCCACCCTGGCTACATCTCGTCTATTCTTACCTGCCCGTAATTTCTTCCCCCTTGTTTCTTCTCTTTCTCCATTTTGTCACGATTGTTCGTTGACTTTTCGTGGACTGTTATCGGTTGTGCCACCGGCTCACGATCTCCTTTGTGACTTACGAAGAAATTGTTTAATAGATACATACACCGGGAAGCACGTACGATCGATCGAGAACGATAAGCGACTAGATCGTAAATAAAGTAAAGCCAACGCGCTCGTCGAGACGAGATCGAAACTCCTGACGCAGGAATATCCGCGCGATGAGTAGAGTGTTCTCTGTCTTCTTTTATCTCCTATCTGTCCGTGTAATCTACATCTGTCTACGCCATCTCTTTCCCCTTCTTTCTTTGTCTCTCCTCGTCGCTCTTTCTTCCTTCGTCGTTGTACCCGTGTCTTTCTCTTTCTACGTTCCTTTGTGCGCGTTCTGCGTCTATGGTGGGTGGCCTCAGGATAAATGAACAATAGTACACGTGTACTAATCATGCCAAACTGTCATGTTGTTTCAAGCGGAACAACGGAACTCGACTTGTTTCTCGCTACCTCCTACCAGTCGTACGTGGCGGGCGTTGTTTCTCCGTTTGATCTAATCTGACCAGGACGATGATGGATCTTCCGTCCGAACGATTCGTTGCCATTTCCATTATTGCCGGACTACTCGCCTTCTTTTTTTCTCCTCGGCATTAATTGCTTTCAACCGAAGCGCGACCATTTCACGAGAGTAATGACCATCGCGAACGGCTAATTGCTAACGGGAAACTAAATTTATTTGGAATTTCCGATTACCAAACCGCCGCGATTATCGTTTAGTGCCGCCCCCGGGGGGTGAAGGGGAGAAAATATTTTTTTCCACCCGTTAGTTTTTTACAGGCCTGATACGCCAACTGGTAATTGGGCCGTAATCATCGTCATTGACAATTTTACGACCGACCGTACGCCGATGATCGTTTCGCGGCGCAAAAGACCCCTGCAGGCCAGACGTTCGCTCTTCTTCTTCTTCCCTCGACCGCTAATTTACATGGAAACTATAACCCACTGATCGTCCTACTATGCACTTTCTTCAAACCCAGCTACGTATATTTTTCTCTTCTCTCCTCCATCTTTTTTTAATATTTCTTTTAAACACAGTTCTTCAGTTGGACTTGTACTACATTTGCCAAGAGATTTCTTTTAACCGTCCCCGGTAGAAATCTCTTTGTCGAGCATAAAAATAAATGATGCGACAGGAGATTGTACGAAGTTACAAATCATACATGAATCAACTGTCTTCTTTAACCCATTCGAGACCGTGCATTTTTTTGGAGACTATCCAGAAATACCGACAACTTTTCGCTTTATATTTACCACTTCTTGTATTTCTAATGATTGTGGCTTTGGGTCACCTGCTTTAGGGTCGAAATTGAACCAAATACCAAATGTAATGTTTACACATTTGTAAGATACCTTTTATTTTGAGCTAGTTTTATTTCGAGGGCTGTTTTTTCTATGACTGATAATTGCAATTCAAGATCATTGCACACACGGTGTGCAGTCGGTCTTTTTGGCTCGGAAATGCATTGCACACACGGTGTGCAATTGGTCTCGAATGGGTTAAAACTGTTTAAAGATGCAGTGTAAATTTAACATTACAATCGCCACAGAGGATTGTCAGGTGATAGTTGAAAGATTCTCAAGAAAGAAAGTAACCTAATCCAGATCGGTAGAAAAATTGACAATATTTATAGACCACGTTCAAACTCAGCGACGACAAAAGCGCCACTGCCAAAGTCCCACCATTCCTCGAAAATTACCAACAAAATGCAGCAACCTCTGACGCGATCACTGTCGCCAATGTCAAATTAGCCAACTGCAAAGACAGCCAACGGAACGACGCAAGCAAATATGCAAATGAAATCAAAGGTACCCAGCATTGTCTCAAAGGTTCAACATGCTGCTGAGAGTTAAGCGTTTCAACGACTAATTCCAAATGCTTCGACTGATTGTAATAATGACGAATAACCCAGACATTTTTTCCAAGAGATGGAGATTGGAACGATTGTCTGTAATTTGGCACACGTCAGCCGGCGGCGTTAACGTTGAATTTTTCACGAGCACAAAACACTTAACGTCTATAAATGTTGTGTATAGCACGCAAGACTCGTCGACGCCGGAACGCTCGCAAGTTCTCCATGCGGATCACACCGGCAGGCACGACGAAGACGACGACTTTTCATCCACGACGACGAGTCTGACGTCGGGTATGCGATGGCGAACAACTCTTCGCGGTTATGTAACCACGCATGAAACTAATATATCAGAGTTGTCCGGCTTTGTGGCAAACTTAGACCGCGCGTCTCGAGCCAAGCTCGACAAGTCCTGTCCGCGAACTTCTCTTGGAAAGAATCGGGAGGAAAGTATCGCGATGATCGACACTTTCTGTCTGGTTTTCATGAAATCCGAACGTTTGGATTATTCAGATATCTTCTTGTTTGTAGATTCAATACGAATTATAATTTATTCTCAGATGAATAGTATGTTGAGTCATAATATCAAATGTAATACTTGAAAACAGTAATTTACATATCAACACGTTGAACTTCAATGGTATTTGGCTAGTTTCCTTATTTCTACTGAAATGATGAGTAATTTTTCTATTAAGTTTACATCTTTATGAAACAGATACTTTAAAGATACAGATAAATAGATATTCGATAGACCTTTGCCTTTTTACCGCCAATATTGAAATATCCAGTGTGTTCGAAAATTCATAAATATTGCAATTTAAATGCTACATGAAATTTCATTGAATTCAATAGCTGCCGGTGACCCCAATGGCAGTCAACGTGTTAAAATATTTATACCAAAATGATAGTTTTATGAAAAATGTATGGAACCTGCGAGTATTCTCTGAGGAAGTTTCGCAATGTGCAAGTAACAGAGCAACAACGCCAGACTCGAAGAATGAAAATGAGAGCAAAGTAAGGAACGGCAACGAGAGTCCAATAAATAAAGACCTCCTCGTTCGATTTTGACAGTGTCGTGAGAGGAAGAATTTTTTCGCATGGCATGCGCAGACCGTCGAAAAAAGGGGAACATCTGTTGCCCCGAAAGCCTTTAAGGACCCAGACGCGTCTCTCTTTCGTTGGCCCGTTTCCTCCGTCTCTTCCGTTTCACCCTTTCACTCCGCCGTCAGATATTGTTCGCACGCATCGCGAAAATGCGGGTGAGTCTCCCTTTTTGCGCCAGCCGGGATATCGTGTTTAGTCTGACTTTCACGGGAGGGATTCCCGAGGTCTTACGGAGATAACGAAACCAGCCGGGAAGAAGAAGATGGCAGAGGATGAACCGAAGGAAAAAGAAGCTTACCCCATTTTTAATTCTCAGGTTTTTGTCCTTTCCGTTCGAGATGCACGGTTCATCCTTGAGAACCATTAGGACTCGTATTAATATTGAATGAAACTCGCTAGGCCGTCAGACACGAAGAATATCAGTAAAAATGAGAAGTAATGTTAAAAAATTACAACTTTTGGTATGAACATACAAGATTAACCCTTTCGCTTGCAATGTCGTCTGGGAGACGTGGTTAGACGATTGGTCCCAACGTGAATACCACGTGTCAGACACGTTACAAGTCGATCGAGCAAAAGACGAATAACATAATTTAGATAAGTCGTGTGTCCATCGGGATATCTTAACACTTTACCGACCGGTATTTTTTTAACATCCTACCTCCTTCTGACCGATGACTTGGTCACAAATACTTCCTTGATAGAGATATCTATTCGAAAATTAATTCTGGCCACTGAATCCTTAACAGAAATAACCGCAATGATAAATGATAATTTATTAATTGGAGTGGCTACCAATTAATTAGTTAAAAGTTCAAAGGCGTTGGATCCGAAGAGCCTATTAATAGGCTTCCTGTCGGTAAAGTGTTAATAATTTTTTTGATCGCATTAATAATTTATTCAAGATAGTATATGTTTCTTGTTCACTGATGAATTGTGTGCACTTGTAAATTGTTCACCGTGTGACAGATATTGCTGTTGATTAGGGCATAAATCATCGGAACTTAAATCGTAAGGCAAGGGGTTAATGTCTTTTATGAATATCTGTGTTCACTGCCCTAAAAATTATCAAATTCAGTGTTCTTTTGGTATTAGAAAGAAAATTTAACAAAGTGCATTGTATAGGGTGTCCCAAAATTAACGCAAGATTTGAATTTGCCGCCATTTTTGCAGTAGGTTGTTGGCAGCCCTGAAAAAGGAACAGTTTGACAGCTGAGAGTTTAGGCTTGGTGGAAATGGAGCGTTGTACGATATAACAACGTGTTTTCATTGTTGAACAATGTTTCAAAAATAATGAAGGTTTGACGGACGCAGTTCGGGGATTTTATACAAAATATGGTCAAAATGGTGTTTTGGCCTCGTCGACTGTGAAAGGATTAATTGAAAAATTCAGGGAGACTGAATCAGTTGGAGACGACCAGTGTGTTTAGCATCTTCAACTGATCCAGTCTCCCTCAATTTTTCAATTAATCTTTTCACAGTTGACGAGACCAAAACACCATTTTACCATATCTTGTAAAAACTTGTCGAGCTGCGGCCGCCAAACTTTCATTGTTTTTGAAGTGTTGTTCGATAGTGAAAATACGTTGTTGTATCGTGTAGCGCTCCATTTTTATTAACCCTAAACTCTTGGCTGTCAAGTTGTTCTTTTTTCAGGGTTGCCAACAACCTACTGCAAAAATGGCGGCACTTTCAAATCTTGCGTTCATTTTGGGACACCCTTTATAAGTATGAAAACGTCTGCTCTCGAATTTAATAATTTCTCTCGGTACCTCTCTCGTATCTAATCGACTTTATTTTCGCGAACAAATTCTCCTCGATGAGACGTGCGAAATACCAACCCGAACAAAATCCAGTCCATCACAAGCACCTCAACCAATTCAAATTTCCATTATCTTTGATTGTTACAAGATGCCTTGGATCCATGCACAAGACTCAACTTTGCGATAATCGTATTTCTTGATTTTAGGGTGTGCCTTTCGTTGGATGCATTAAGCTCGTCCCGTAGCATGGTCTTATAACACGCAAGCGTTACCCACGCCTGCCGGCATACGACAGTGCCATTGTGAACGAGCAAACGTGTGACAGAGGCATGTGACATATAGCACACAAGATTTAGCGGTAACACCCACATGGCAGATGCGTTCAACTGCGCGAAACGACCGTCTCGTTCGCGTTCCACGATCGCAGGAAACATCAAACGCGGCGGTGTGTCTCAGCCCTCGACGACGGCAGCGATGACTGAGGAAAGTCAATTCGCGCGTTATCGCGGCAAACCAACGGGCAATTAATGCGTCACGGGAAATCGTTGACGTTGGATCCTGAGAGATTGATCGGCAACAGCCACGCGACAGATATCTCTAACAGAATGGAATTCTGCTCTCGCAGATTGTCCGCTAATTGCTCTCGAGTGCCCGGTTTCTAAGTCTGTTCCGCAACGTAAGACATTCCGGTGGTGTGTTACATAATTTCATACGAAACACTCTTCGAACCGAAGTCTGGCGGGTGAAGAATCGAGGAAACTCAAGTGACTGAGATATCGAAAGAAATTTCTGTGATTTTTTCAGACTTAAGCTTCCGAACTTGGAGAATGAAGGGCGATGCAATTTTGAAGTCATAAGTAAATATATACGACTTCGCTTCGAGGCAAGGTTGTTCTGGTGAAGAATCGAGAAAGCAAAAGTGATAGAGCTTTCGAAGGAAATTTCTGTGACTTTTCTTGGTTTAAGTTTCACAACTCGAAAAATGAAGGGCGATTTATTTGAGAAAATATGAGTAAGTATAAGACTGTTTCGAGACAAAGTTGTTATGCTGAAGAATCGAAAAGGCGAAACTGATTGTGCTATCGAAAGAAATTTCTTTGATTTTTTTAGATTTAAGTTTCAGAAGTCGAAGGAAGGGCGATTCAATTGAAAAGATATGAGTAAGCATACGACTTTCCTTGGAGGCAAAGTTTTTCTGTTGAAGAGTCCAGAAAGCGAAAGTGGTTGAGCTATCGGAGGGAATATTTGTGAATTTATTAGGTTTAAATTGGGGAACTGGAAGAACGATCAAAAAGAAGGAGCCAATTGAAACATTATGCATGAGCATAGGAAGATACTTCGAGTCGAAGGAGTGCAAAAAATTCGAATGATTGTACTGACGGACGAAACTGTAAATCTTTCAAGTTTAAATTGATGAATTCAAAGAATTATCGCAGGACGATTCAATTGTGAAATTTTGCATAAGCATGTGAATGGATCGTTCTACCGTTTTCGTTTCAGGTTACCCGGTAGGCTGAATTATGGGTACCGCTTAAAAGAAGATTTGCTAACGCGAGCAAAAAACTTCGAATACATGTCAGCCCGCGCATGTCAGTTTCAGCTTGATTGCTACGTAGGAATACAAATTAGTGGGAGGTACTGAAATTAAAATATGATCAAAATGACGATTATAAAATGGTACTTGCTGATGAACGAGTAAGGAAAACCTCGCAGGAGACGATGACTCCTGGCGGTCTGGTCGATGAAAACGAATCAAAGATACAGCATGTACATACGTTATCACGCTATAATTACGCGATAGAAGAGAAATAATCGAATCAACGCGCGTAATGCGTTTATAATGGATACGCGCGGATTTTTGAACTGACATCGATCCCTTAAACACAGGTTCTCATTTCTCATGTTCAATGATACACATTAACGCGGAGAACGTTTAGTCAGGCAATTTAGAAGAAATACTTGTCACGTCGGATAGACTTCACGTTTCTTCGGTGTCATTAACTTCACATTTAACGAAACCTGCTATTATGCCAATCCAACCGTTTCATTTTTCTCTATAGTGAATAACGAATCGTCTAATAACTCAATCTCTCCATCTCGTTGATCCGAAGGATTTTGGCAGCGAAATGTTTCGAAACATTTCAAAAATTGCACCCCCATTGAAAATCTTTCTTCGTGGGTCTATTCTTGAAAATATAAAACATGGGTCGAGATGTTGCTGTTAACAAAATAGATGAAAGGCTACGGCAGATATGAAGTTAACGCAGTTTAAGCCTTACGATTTCTTTTGTGACCACACCCGCAAGAACATAGAATTAATTGTTTAAATCATAATGTATCACTGGTTTCCGATATGCTGATATAAGTTAGCGCAATATTGATAACACAGAACTAATTTCAACTTCTCCTGTCATACCGATATTTTTAATTTAATCGTATTTGGAAAGCTTATAATTTTTATATTCCATTTACCGCGTTACGTATACCACACGTCAGTGTAAGGTAAGGGGTTAAAGATTCCAGCTCGCAATTACTGGGTACGAGTTTAAATCTATATCTCTCACTAATTATTTTCGATATATAATTTACCCTTTGCATTCCGATCTCTCGTCCAAGAGGACATCGTAAGTCCACCATATCACTCGGTTGCTCCCTCTAAGGAGACTTTCGAATTTATCAGTGATTACAGAAGGTGATTATTGCACCGCGACATTTTAAGAAATGCGTGTTTACCTAAACTGTTCTATTAAAATGGCACAATCAAATAGTAAAGTGCCGCCAAGTTGCCAATAGATAACGTCAGAGATGGTTTCAAGTGGAAAGGGTTAATGTATCAATTTTCCAGAGTTTTATAGTCCATTTAAAACAATAGGGCCGAAACGAAACTGGAAAGAAGGAACGAAAGAATATTCGCAATACGCAGTGAATACGGAAATAAATTCGATCGCTTGAAAATTTACAGCACGGTGCACGTTAATAGCAAGGGAGAAAAAAGACGTCGAATAATGCCTCGTTCTTTGGAATTATTAGCGGCGAGGACAAGCCCGGTAATAATAATTCAAGACTGTCGGCGGCTCGTAGTTTTCGCGCGAGCGAATTAACACCTCGTTTCAAGACAAACGGAAACCAAAAACACCCACTAAACGTCACTCGGCGCGATGCGTAAATGCGCAAACAAATATCTTTTCGAGACACCGGCCACCGGCTGCTTTAAAATATGTTATTGTTATTATGTTGCCGCGTCATCTAAGTTTCCTTCGCTCGCATGAATTCCGCTAATGAATGGAAACGTCTCCTCGTAGATTTCTACTATTCCACGAAACACTGCCGCGACGAATTCCTCGTTAGCAACTACGACGCATAAATTACACCCTCCGCTGTTTCGTATCTCTATATTTAATTGCAGAATTCCGAGACGCGCGTTCGTGCATTCATTGACGATCGTCAGCGTGGAAAATTTTATTCTCAGAGCCAATTATCGGATTGCAAGAGCGAGACGCGAAGAGGAAGGGGACTGTGACGAAGGAAATCTAAGCCTTTTTTAAACGTAAATGTACGAATGGATTTGTACACTATTCGAATGATAGGATGCGGAAGATTTTTCCTTGTACAAGATACTTCAGAAAAAGGTGATGAATTTTTTATCGAAGAATAAAAGCATGAAGCATGAATACCATCGAACATAAATGTTAATTCTTCGTTAGTTAAATCGAGATAGAATCGATTGAAGGGTATGGGTAAAATTTGGCGACTATGTTTATACATTTCGAAATTAATTACCACACAATTTGGAATGTAAAAGTGGTATCAGAGACGTCGTCGAAGTTGAAAATGGCAACCAACATCGACGCATCGCGGTGAAGAGAAAGATTCACAGAAATTCATACCTAAACGTTCTCCAGGTTTGGAGACGATGGAGGTGAACAATCGAGGTCGGACAATCTTAAGAAATTCGCAGATTTCGGTAAATTTACTGCCAATATAGGAGGTCACTAATGGCCCGGAATGGTACTCGCAACAGCTTCTTTATCGATGTAAACAACCGCTAAACTCAACGGGCGCAGTGTGCCGTGCCAAAGTGCGGTCGTATTTTTGGAACGCACTCAGCGTCATGGCGTCCCACGTCAGCACGCCCTCACTCGAAACCACCAACGCTTAAATGTTGGCATAAAGAGTCGAAGAAATAAGTTTTCCTAGATTTACATCGTCTTTTCACTAACGCCCATCTTTCACGGTCGTACCGGGGGCGGTCGAATGAAATTTCAATTTTTCCCGCCTGATTTATGCCGTCCAATTAAATCGTCGGCTAATTACATTTAATGGGATATGTACCATACAAATGTAATATATTTAGCGAATGGCATGCGTAATTTATTCGACGTCTTTTCGTACTCTTTGAGCCACGATAAGCAACATTGCTCTCTTTTTTTCTTTCTCTCTCTCTATCTCTCTTTCTTCTCTCCGCCCTCCCCGCACTGGTTTCGTATCGCTTCATTCGCGGCGTGGCTTGTCAGTTTTTATCGCGGTTGATGCGAAGTTAATTGGTTCCCCGAGTAGTGTAGAGAGTCGCTACTGTGGAAACCAATATAACGTTTACGAGTGCACGTAAGACGGTCATAAATCAAACCGTTGAAAACGAACGAAACGGTACCATTCGTTCTACGTGTCGTTTCTGCCGGTGGCCGACAGAAACGGGCGGGTGCTCCTCCGCGGTATATGATACATCCAAATTTTATACATCGATGTTTACAGTGAACAGTAACGAACGGCGATGCGCGATCGTTTCTCATCTTAACCGGAAAATAATCCGTATAAATCATCCGGGCCACGCGCACTCATATATTACGGGTGTAATTATCTAACGAATACTCATCTCAAAATTTCAGCACATATATCGGTGCCATTACCTAATCATTAATAAACGTCGGACAATTAAAAATATGCTGATAAATATCATCCATGGACGAAGATTTCTATCGCCTTTTCTCACCTTATCCCCACTGAAAAATTATTCACAAAATTTACCCTCTATGATCAAAAAAAGAAAATTCTCTTAGAATTACAACTTTACCAGCTTCTCATATTCTCGCTATAAAATGTGTCTCATCGTAACATCCTAAACGTTCAATCTTTTCAAGCTACAAAAATTCAAGAATCTGAAAAAAAGAAGGAATTTAAGAGACGACGAAAAATCGACTAGCCAAGACGGCGAGGTCGATTTCGTCTAGATCGCGCGAGGTCGTAGACTACCGGTTCCGTCTATTATTGTCATCAGAGTTGCAATAGGAGCGCGACGAGTCCTCCGGGAGCGGGACGCGTACTTACATTCATTCGCGTTCAGAGACCGTCAGCAGACTCTAGTTCGTTCAGTAGGTCCACCATGGCGATTCATAGTCCCGCGGGTGTTCCATTAATGAGGGGTACCTCCTTGTGGCTAGCGGCCACTGTTATTATAGCTGCTCATAACAGTTAAGCATCGTGGTCGGCGGTCGTGTTGCCAGCCAGGCAAACCAGGCAGACCAACCAGGCAGCCGTCGTGTCGCACCGTCTCGCGACTATGAGGCATTGAGCGTCTATTTTCACGCGAGCGTCGCCAACAGCGTCGCTCCTTGTTGCATGATCCGTATAAGTATCCAGCCGTGGACCACTTCACGCAACTACAGCAATTAAAGCCAACTTGCGGAAGAAATTTCTGGACGGAGGCAGACGACAAGATGGTTATGCGTCCGCGAAATACGATCGTAGGACCGGCGAATATCGTCGTCGAGATTTCCTCGAGCGACGTCTTTGAGAACGTCTTTCGAGATGACGGTGATGTTTTTTCAAGTTTCTCGAGATATCTTCAAACGTTTGTTTGCAATTTGTTAGTGACGGTCGAGTGTTGGAACGTATGGGTTTTCGAGGGGTACGAATGATTTTGCTGACGGCTGTTTGGTTACGGACGTCGGATATATGCGGTGTTGGACGACTACTGTTACGGATGAAAGTATTTAGAGACCGAAATACCGAATGTTGCTTTATCAAGATGGTAAAAGTATCATCTATATTCTAGATCCTAGAATCACATATACTAGTGGTGGTTCGCGAGATAATTTCGCTGGTCCCCAGAAAAAATGTGGGATATACTTACCAGGAGGGTTTTAAAAAATTACTTCGAAAAAAGCCAAAAGCCACTTTCGCGCTCTTGAGATTTTATTTCAAAATAAGCTAAAGTTGGTGTTTTATTTTATGTAGTGCACAACAAGAACAATCTTCTCGTGTTTGTATCCTAATTTGGAATTACTTTATATTATAAAAGAGAAACCTGATGCATTCTTAACAAAATATCTTAACAAAGGCTTCCTTCAATTGTCAACATTGAAAAAATGGAAGTGGCTCGTGGTACGCAAACGGTTAAGATGCATTGAAACATAATTCAATTCATAACAATACATTTTATGTGTTCTTAGATCACAATTTTTTTTATAAAAATATTTAACACTTAAAAAATCCTATTAGTGGTCCGCGGGATTTAAATTATGAATTTACTGGTCCGTGAGGTCAAAAAGTTTGGCGACCGCTGACATGTATATTGTCCTCTTTCAGAGGAAGTAAACGGCATCTTTATATCAAGTACGTCACAAAGTTACTCGAACGTACAATGGAGAATTAATATTCAAAGGACATGCGTTGCAAAAGGATCGAGGTAACTATTAAATGTCAAGCAGTTGGTCAGGATTTATTGCGCTTAAGTTAGCACGTACCATGCGGGTTGGACGTCGGGTATGGTGAATAAGTATTTCATAATTATTCAATAAAAGCGTCGGTTAATCGTGAAAGCATCACAGAACATCCGTACGTTTCGTTAATCCGGCATAAGCCCAAGATGATCGTCGCGAGCCACTTTGCGGGTCTTAGAACAGCGGCGCTCCTTGTGCCGCTCAAGTAGAGTCGGCTGTCATAAGTGTCATTAACTGACCGCCAACGTCCAGAGACTCGAGAGCTGGTTGTCATCCCTCGACACGAGGATCTTGGCGATGGCAGCGTGCAGCGAAGATAACTACACCGCCGGTAATTATATCCTCCTTAATACTTCAATTATCATTTTATTAACGCGCACCGGCACCGGGTATTCGTGCATTTTAATTCCCACCATGAACGATCGTGTCACGTCGCATTAAGGAGACTATAAATCTTCCTCCGTTTGCGGTATCGTTTTGGTTATAATTGTTTTCCCATAAGTGACATTATTTTTATCACCACTTATATTTTCTCCATCCTTTCTTCTATGTTCTATTTTTGGTAATGAAAATGAAGTTTGTTTCTTGAACGGGAATTTGCTGTAGAGCGTTTAGAGATACATCTGTTAAATATTATCGATCAAAAAAACGGCAGATTTTTGGTGACAGTTACATCGAATTGGCAAGACTTTGTTGACGATAGTACGAGAGATGAGCGGAGAATATTGAACCTCGTTGGTAGTGTGATAAATGCGACCGAATGAGTACGACACGACAAGGTCGACGTTGAGGGGTTAACGCGTTGACTGCCAAGATGTTTAATAACGTTGGATATTGCTATTTCTTTATATCCGAAATAAAGTTAAAAAATTCTAAAAAAAAATTCTAAATCTGCATTAAACAGACAACATTGTAAGATTTCACGAGAGAATATTTTTCAACAAGAAAATTCTCCAGATTTCAGTTGCCAGACGACGCGTTAACATACAATAAGACGTTGAGTGCTAAACGATTTTCAGAGATATAACGAACGATAAATCCGTTTCCTAGCGTCGGCATCCTGGTCAACTATTTTCGCGGGCCGAGTGGGCGAGTCGCATTAAAACAATAAATCTTCATCCTTCCTCCCCAACTAAAATTCCCGGTGCATTATCGCGCCGTAATTCTTGCAGGCCGAAAGGCATTTTTTCGTGCATTTACGGCAGCCGAGACGACAACGACGAGTCTCTCTCCAACATTGTCGACTTGCATCTCGCATGACAGAGAAAGAGGAGAGTGAAAGAGAGAAGAAGAGAAAGTAGAAGGAAAGTAGAAGTGAAGAAAAGACAGAAAAAGTAAGAGGAAGAAAGAGAGGTGGATTGATAGAGAGTCGAAGAGAGGACGAAAATAAGAGAATAAAGAGAAGAGAGAAAGAAATACAGAAAAGGCAAAGACCCGTCCTGGCAAAAGACCACGTACCAGGACGACGACGACGCGACGGGGAAAGAAGCAAATTAATTTACCCTTCCGAAACGTTCGCACGTAATACAACGGCAAGTGCCAACCAAGAAAACATGGGGTGCGACGGCCCACGCGGCAGAAAGGGGAGCAAGTGGAATATAAAGAGAGAAATCCAGCCAGACAGTGGAGGGCGTGGGAGATACATTTATAAACTCTCCTCAAGTGAGCTTAGAATCGGCTGATTTACTAGTCCAGGGAAGGAGATCGCATCTCGTCTGCTTCAAACGTATTCCCGCTCATGCCATTTTTAAATATTCTGCAGATACGACGCATCGCCATTAGATGCTGATGGTAAAAATATATTTAAAAAATTACATTCGCAATTTAGGAAATTTTAAACTAAACTGTAATGAAGCTATCAATAGACCTGCGGTTTAACCCTGCTGTTCTGCTCGACCCGAAATGGAGATTATATTTTAACAGATATTATGTTTCTAAGCAGTAGTTTTTGACATTCAATGTATTTAACATTTAAGTCTACTTGTTTACATATTTTATGTGTCTTAAAATGTGAACCTTTATTTGCCGGGTCACTATGGCTGGAAGGAATACCAATGTGATATATAAATGGGCAGAACAGCGAGGATAAATATTAACAGCAGATACCAAAAAAAATAAAGGACTGTGAAATTAAAATCCTCTCTATGTTGCCTCTGAAAGAGTCCTATGACGATAAGTTTTTAGAGGAACAGTCTATCATTCGACGACGACAATCAAAGTCAAAGATATCCTCTACTAGCGAATAAAAGTGTCAAAAAAGATGTATGTTAATCTCAGAGAAAACGAGCACATTTACCAAATCCTCGGTTAACGCATACTCAACCTTAGGGTTTACATTATACGCTTATCTTATTTATAACACCTCGGGAAGCAAGCAAGCAAGAAGCACGGTCCTTCGTCTCGGTTTCTAAACTCGTCGACGGGTTCTTTCGTAGGAGGCACCCGGAAGCGGTGAGGAGTCGCTAAGTTGTGCAAGAAGAGAGGAGTGTACGACATGTTCGAGAATGGATCCTCTCTCGCGATCCTCCTGACAATTGGCCGAGTCGCGTGCAATTTGATGGCCGAGAATTGGACCGCTTTGTACCGGTCGCGTTTCAACAAGCGAGTTCCATTATTTCCACGCGTATTGTAATACATACGGTGGATTCCATTAAGCTAACAAATGCGTACATATATAATCCAACGTGGTGGAATCCCGAGAGTCGGTATCCATTTCGCGCTCGCATTTCTCAGACCAACGGGGACGTCCTCCTGTCTCATTGTGCCGCACACTCGACGATTGTTTCGTCTACGTGACTCTCGAAACGTTCAATCGTTTCGTTTATTTCAACTTTGATTTAGCTGTGATTGACAAGTTTAGTCGTCATGGAGAAACGACAGAATTTTGTGTATTGAAAAGTATATTCGTCTTGCGTAAAAGTTAGCGAGCACTGGTTATTTCAATTGTAATTTTGACGAAAACTAAAATATGTTCGTAAATTTCAAGATGTTGAAATAAAACGAATAACTAAAAAATATAAATAATTTAAGATAGATATATGCTCATCTCTGAATTTTCGTGGCCCATGCATAGGTGCGTACTGTCAAAAGAAGTGACCACAGTTAGGTAAATACCTGGTAAAGACGTCGATCAATCATTTATCGCTGATGTCGACATCGTTGATTCTGTACTTTTATCGTCAGGTTAGATGTAAAACAGGTAATCTTGGTCGACGACTATTGTGTCTGGAAGAAAAAGATGAATTAAAGTTAGACGATTCCTCTCTTAACTCTTTGAAACGCGGAGGAATTAAGTGTCCCACTTCTTTGATGTGTGAAGATCCAGGGTGAAATATTTCTTGTCCCACCTCGAAAGTTTATATTATTGTATAACTTAGATAATAAATATAAATCAACTTTATTCAATTAAAATAGTAATATTGTATTTATGCAACATGGGTTATACTATTTTCTGGATTCCCGTGCCTCAAAGAGTTAACATTGTTATTGTGAATTTTCTAGCCGTTAACATTATTTTTGTTAGAAATTTCTTGGTAAAAATTCATTAAATTTATTTATACTCTGGAACATTGACTATAGATGTCTTGATTAAAGCATGAATAAAAAGAGAGTCTCGGTAAAAAGTGTCGAGCAGCAAGTCTGATAACAATTAGCGTCAGAATGAAAGGAGCTCCGTCAACGGCGCCCGACGAATCTCCGAGCACTAAGAATTCCGTAGAAAATCACGAACGCTTTGCTCGCGTTACAGAGTGGCACGATGTTACTAGCGCGGGAGCACATCTGACACGGCTGTCGTGGATAGCAGAAATAGCTAGTACGCATCCGGGAAAGTCAGGGTCCGTAAAATATATGTCGCTACGTTGACAAAGCTGCTATGTCGCGAGAAGACCAAGAAAATTCCAATATCATTCTTCGAACCTCATCAAAAAAAATCTAAACCGATATCCTTTTATCGTCGAATGTCCTTCGAGTCCATCGTGATAACGACAAGGGAGAAAATTGCAAGGAAACTCAATATACGTTGGATCAAATGATAATTCCACGTCTTAGAAGCTCGGTTGAGTGGAGGATTAGGATGAAAAATGGATTGTTTTCGTCCTTTGCCCGCAGCGTACTCGTGACACATGACAAAATTACTCATTGTCACGTATATAAATCCGCCAGCCTCAACGACAGGCCGCAATTTCCGAAACGCATTTTACTTGTCCACCCTCACGATGCCGCTAGAATTATCTCGCATCGAGTGTCCCGTAACTAAAAACACGCTATGCTCGTCCGGGAGTCTTACGAGGTGTCTCGTCTTCTCGTCCAACTAAAATAAAATATTCGCGACCATACGAAGAGGCATGAAGGAGGAGAAGGATGATGAAGAGTAGAGAAAAAAGAGAATAGAGAAATGTATTATAATTCGACGACGATGAATCCAGTCGAGGAATTCGTCAAGGATCGCGAAGAAGAGACGAGGAATCGTAGAGTAGCGCGAAAACGTGACGGGCAATCGGTAATGCCTAACTAGGTACGAGATGAGACACCCTCGTTATTATATCGTGGAATTCCTTTCCGCGTTCAGCCGTCTCATCTCGGGGATAGTTGCCGGTTCGCCGGGGTGTTCGTAAATCTTTCGCTATGGTTACAGCCGCCGGGTATTACGTTGATGCACTATTTATAAACACATGACATCGAGACGAGTGGTAGGTGCGGGTGGGCCAAGAAAATCGTCGCTGCTTCTCCCAGTAGTTTCGTGTTCTCGCCTCTTCTCGTCCACCTGCTCGCGTGTACCGAGCCATGCGCTCATCTCTCGCACCCTTCTTCGTCTATTCGTTTCCCGATTCGCGATTCTCCATTTTCCTCGATCTCTCGCCCGTCTTATTAAATTCCTTTCGAGAAACACCGTAAGTTTCCTTTCTGCTAGGAAGAGGGCAATTTTGTCCCTTTCCGCGAAGGATGTATCAATGACGGGATAATTGTACGTAATAAGACGAAACGATGAACGTCGAGGATATTCTACTTCTTCGATCGTAAGAGCATCTTAGGTGTTTCGGGTAGAAAAAGATTTCCTGGATACGATTTGCTAACGATCTCGTCGTACCTACCATCTTGCGGGACGAAGCTTTAATCGCGTGCAAGATCGAAACGAATTAGTTAATGATATCTTGGTCGGATCAGTTGCAAGAAACTTGAGTGTAATTATCCGAACTCGACCCACGTAACTCTTCGATAGGTTACTCGCGCCGATACGTCGAACGTTTATTAGAAGAGATTGTCCTTCGTGCTAATTGCACCTGCTTCGATGCCTTTCTAATGGATTTCGCTCCAATTAAGAAGGCATTAAAGCGATTCTTTATTGCCCTCCTTTCACGTCACTCGATGGAGCACGGTCCTTAGCCCTTCGATACGCAAAAATTATCGCCGGTCGTGGCCGTAATTATCTTAAAGCTACCGCGATACGGTGCCCACACCGTGTAGATCATATTTCTTGTCGGCTTCTGCCTTTCTTCGTACATACACTCTCGCCGCTCGCGAACGAGTGAGACGTTCAAGAGCCGAGTGCATTAATCTCCGGCGACGGTTGCGTTAATGTAATCGTTTAATAAGTCCGGTTTATTAACTGCGCCCGCTCTCATCGGCATTAATTCACCCTTTGCCGCGAATCCTGTACACCGAAAATCCGCTGATGCTGGGAGAAAGAGAGAGGGAGAGAAAAATAAAGAGAGGAGAGAGGAAGCAAAAGGAGCGCAACGGATCCCACGAGACTACTATCCTTTCTTCGCGTGTAGCAGCATCGATGCAACCGGTGCAGCGGTGGATGCAACGGCCCCGTGTGTACCGTTCGCCACTCAAAGGCTCCCTGATCAAAGGACACGAAAGATTCGAGGAAGCGCGAAACAGGTTTAACACGCCGAAACTGTTTTCTCGGAAAATCGCAGGAAACTAATAACGTCCCTCCCGCGATCGAGACGACCGACACGATTTGTGAATTGTGCTGTTTTAAGAGCGCAAAGTATTCCAAATCGTCCCGTAAACAGTTATTCGATGTATTTAACCTGCGTACGGATGAATAGATTTTAAATGTCGATAAAATATCTTTAGAAACTCGATGCTAATGTCGCCTCGTTGAAATGGAGCAAGTGAACTTTCATTGCGACCGGCGTAAGCTATGATTTACGATCTATGCGCAACGAAATGCTAGTATGCCGTCGTTTAATGTCCGCGAGGCATAAATGTCTATCCACGTACATTTTCCAATCGCATTTTTTTTCCATCGGCAAACTTGCTGTTCCCTGTCGTTTACAGTATTCTAAATCTTTTGTAAAAAAAATGGCTTCTTTCTATTAACATTCTACAAAGTTCGAGCTACTGGGATTTCTTCAATAGACATTATTCGTTTGACCAATGGTTCGAGGGATTGCGCACTATCGTGATACGGGGAGTGTATGATTTTAACGATAATGTATCCAAAATGGCGATCGCCAGCAAAAACGCGCTCTCGATAATGGAGAGCAACGAGCGACACGTTCGCCGGCAATCGAGTATGCAAAACGGTGAGTTCAGCCGAGTTATGTGACTCTTGGTGGCGGAGGTACGAAAGGTAGGAAGGTCGTTAATCAACCAATCGCAATCATTGTGCGCCACCAGGTACAATGCCGTTGATTGGTTGATTGGCTAGCACCGTCCTGTATGTCGCGCCTATGCACATATGAGAGCAATATCTGCTTTAATAGAACCTAAGCCCCCGGCGAAATCCTCGATATGCATCGGCGCCACGTGAAATCGTTTGTCGCGAACTCCGCGAGCCGATCCCTCGAATAAGAACGAAGCGACGTATGTTCGAGGATGCGAATAATTGTGCCGATTATCGCCATCGGCATGAACGATTAATTTTAATCGAATACTCCATACCAACGTCGTTCCTTTTCCACCGTTTTCTTCCTTATATTCGATCCCGTGATCGACGATGTTACGCTGAAACTTTGATCTTAACTGTTACAATATTCTTGCATCTATGGCACTACGAAACCGTTACGTTTCATTCTTAGAAAAATTCAAACTATCTTCTCTGTAGTCTATTTAACCATCGGCCTCTTTCTACTCGATCTCGAACGTATCACCAATTGCGCGCCTCACAATTGCAATTTCGCGCGACTACCGGAAGAACAGTTCCACCATAGCACGAATCACCGTTGCTCGACGGGAATCACTGCGTTGGAGATCAACCGGGTCTTTGTTTCGAAATGGATAAAAATCGGCACGGACACGGGCATTAGATGGCTCAAAGTGTGGAAGATTAGGGTCTCGATGGATTCTCGGAAAGCGAGCGTAGGTGCAAAAATGTCTTAGTGAGCAATTGTCACGCTCGGTTGACCACTGTCCGTCCACTCGGACATCCTGCGGCGAAGGGTGATGGCTCCCCCGCACACAACCGCACCTTCGACACGGAGAGCGAATTCTCTGCGGTTCTTCGGATGCATCAGGGCCGCGAGTTGCACCGAGGTGCGCTCTCTTTCGCGCTCGTTCACGTCGCGACCGACGAAGAACATGGCTCCCGTGGGAGAGGCGAATTCCAGTCGGTAATTATCTTGACACGCAACATTTGTTAAGGGCCCTGTCACTGGTGAAACCACTCCTCAACTTCTCTGTCTGCCATGACGACGTTACGGCCCTGAAACAAAGCCTCGCCCCGGCACTTTGATCCGCCCTGATGCTGCACCGTGATCTTACAAACTTACCTACCGACGGGATCGAGTTTTTGCCGGAATCCGCTACATGGACGCTCGATGAAGCAATACCTCGCGACATTACTTCGAATAATGCGCCCGCGGAATGTAACAGCAAAGTGCGCTTAGCTGCGCGAACTTGGGTTATTTTAATAGGATGTTCAAGCTGATAAGGGATATGATATTCATGTTTCTTGAAATGAGATCACAACGGTACCGTTCTTATCGCTGATACGACTAATAGATGAAGATTTTTCGTCGCTATGTTATGGAAAAGTGGAAGATATTTCTGATTATGGGAACGAGTAAAATTGCAAGTTTATATCGATAGAAATACCGAGCGCTCGATGAGACGAGTTTGTAACGGTACCATGAAGGTGCTACCACGAGTGACAATGACGTTGCTTCTTTATTGTTGCGTTCGCTAAAAACTGAGAACATTCATAATGCAAAGGAGCGCGATATGTCTGATTCACTCGTCAAACTGTGATCTTAACGGGACCTTTTATGAATCCGTGAAGGAATTCCTGTAAACAATATCTTTTTTTGCATTTTACTAGAAACCTTAAGTATTCCTGTTCTGGTAGCCAACTTGCGAGCTGATTTGATTGTTAAATTATCGTACCGAAAAGGTTGACTACAGTTTATTTCATATACATGACGTTGGATCCACGACGTGGCAACTAATGTCAACCCCTTGAGACACAATGACTTCTGGGATAGGTCATTCATTTCATGTGCCATTGTAGACTTCGAAATCTCCAAAATGTTGGTAACTGTCTCCGGTA
This sequence comes from Cerceris rybyensis, assembly GCA_910591515.1. Taxonomy (NCBI): domain Eukaryota; kingdom Metazoa; phylum Arthropoda; class Insecta; order Hymenoptera; family Crabronidae; genus Cerceris; species Cerceris rybyensis. The sequence continues at coordinate 19,470,212 of OU342790.1, forward strand.
GATGCCGTACAGTGTATTGTTAGATTATTAAATTATTTCACTTGTGCGTCAACAGAACTACTAATTTATTATTTTATAATAATGGTTAATTGTTAATGCAAATTTCAAAATGAAATGTTCTGCTTCTAAGCTTGCACATATGTAACTGTTCAATTGGGCCAAATTAACACATCGACTTCCATGGGGGTTGGCGATATTGAATTTGATAAAATTCCGTATGACTTTTTAATTGCAGTATTTACGAATTTTCCAAAAATTTTCCAAGTTCATAGAAGAGCCATAGCACAAAAATTCTGCGTCTATCACAAAAGACATGAATCACTGAATTGATCATCCTTCCTGCTACTCGATTCCTTCTTTTTCAAAGTACTTATTTAATATATTGAAATATGATAGATTTAACGCCGGTAATTGTAGTGTTAAATACTGACGTTTAAAAGATAGAATCCTACTGAATACATATCTATTTGTGTCTTCACAGTTTCTACGTTACAAAGATGAGATTTTAATAGGGAAATTATAACTTCAGTGAAAATGATATAACGAGCGAAATGTCAGTGGCTTTCAACGTGTTAAATAGTGTTTTTCTGACGCGCCAAATTCCATTTTATTTGGACGCTAAGGGTTTAGGCAGGCGGAAAGAACGCACTTATCGCTGCCTACGACGAGAGAAACGAATATCGAACAACTCGAAGGCAAGTCGTTCCTCCTCTAAACGGGACATTGATAAATAATCATTGGCATATAGACGCGAGCATCTACATGCAGGTGTACATCGAGAGCAGTACCTGGCGACACCTGGCGCTGATTAACGAATCGGCGAATCGGCTTCTCTCAGACGGAGGACTAAGTGGTCGGCTAAATTGCCACGTTATTCTTGTAAACCGCGGCATCTCCGACTATCCAATTACCGGACAAGGTGGTAAGATGTCTCGTTCGGGATACACGCGTTCCAGCAACTCCACTCAGAATCGCGGCTTTTTTAATGCCGCCGACGCCGTTAAAGGGTGGTTAATGAGCCTGGGGGACAAAAAAATTAGTCGGTGAATTTGACGTGGCATTGTCGCAAGAATGGCAATGGGGATAGGCTCGTGTAACTGATACCGTAGATTGCGATCTTACGCCATTTTTAACGACCTCCTTGTCTCCGCGTTAGAAAGAGTTACATCGTAACGATAAAATAAATTATGTAACTCGGATAAATAAATGTAGCGCGAATTGTTGAATTCCGGGAATTTTAATTAATCGACGGAATTATCTGAAGAGGGATGACTGTAACATCAAAAATAATAGCGAGTGTTTACATGTATCGTAAGAATGAAATAAATTATACATTTCGGGTACATAAATATAGCTCGAATTGTTGAATTCCGGGGATTTTAATTAATCGACGGAATTATCTGAAGAGGGGTGAGTGTAACATCAAAAGTAGTAGCGAGAGTTTACATATATCGTAACAATGAAATAAATTATGCATTTCGGATACATAAATGTAGCGCGAATTGTTGAATTCGGGGATTTTAATTAATCGACGGAATTATCTGAAGAGGGGTGAGTGTAACATCAAAAGTAGTAGCGAGAGTTTACATATATCGTAACAATGAAATAAATTATGCATTTCGGATACATAAATGTAGCGCGAATTGTTGAATTCGAGAGATTTTAATTAATCGACGGAATTATCTGAAGAGGGATAAGTGTAACATCAAACATAATAGCGAGAGATTACATATATCGTAACAATGAAATAAATTATGCATTTTGGATACATAAATATACCTCGAATTGTTGAATTCCGGGGATTTTAATTAATCGACTGAATTATCTGAAGACAGTGGAGTGTAACGTCAAAAATAATAGCGAGAGTTTACATATATCGTAACAATGAAATAAATTATGCATTTCGGATACATAAATGTAGCGCGAATTGTTGAATTCGGGGGGTTTTAATTAATCGACGGAATTATCTGAAGAGGGGTGAGTGTAACATCAAAAGTAGTAGCGAGAGAGGAATAAATTACGTAAATTGAGACAGCGAGAAAACGATATCGGACGATGGGGAATATTAAGAGTCGGGGAACAACAAGAAACGGGGTATTTCGACGATCAATGTCGACGCTGGCATAACTTACTTTCTTATTCTTTATTTTACCTCTTATCTTTACGACTTAATTTCTTCTTCCTTATTACTTCAACCATGAAATAGCTTTAACGGCAGACTTAAAAAAAATCTTACGAGAAGTTATTCCAATTTTTTTTTGAGATCCCATTACTTTACTGAAACATCGCTGTAAACTTTTCGTACACCGTCTACGTTTGAATGTTTTATCGTATAAATTCTTCGATATATTGATTTATCGAAGTAAATGCGATTGTTCCATCACATATTCTTGCGAGCGAAACCAGTCGCGGCGATGATAGACAAAGGAATGCAAAATCCATGGTCACCACCATCAATTTTTATAAACGATCACTGTTCATCCATCTCGCGGAGCGGTCGGTTCGGCATGAAATTTGTTGAAATCTTTTCGTGATATTTCTCCCATATTTTTATACTTTTATTTGAGTATAGTGTTGCTAAAATCCTAAATTATTCGTGGCAGAAAAAAACAAATCATATTTCAATCTAAAAGCCAAAAGTTTTAGTACGATGTTGGAGGTTTAATATAAGAGGATCGTTCGCTGCAAGGACTCTCCTCACGAAATTCTCGCGGTAGAAATATTTTTTTTGGACGAGAAGACAAGAAAATGGGGAAACAAATTCCGAAAATGTCAGCCCGTGTGGTCACGGCGATTCGAAATCTCCGAGAGGCCCGCGGTTCTACGTCCAAGGAGATTATGAATTACATCAAGTCCCAGTACAATGGATCGGAATTGTCTATTCAGAAACAAGTACAATAGTTATACAAGTGTTTCCGTGTTTCTCAGACTTTCCATGATAACCTGAATAGACTGCTAAAAATTGTATTAAATTGCGATAAAGCGCCATAAAGTGATTGCAAAATGAACTATATTATTTAGAATCTGCTTATCAATCCTTTAAAATTAATTCTTTTCCGTATGCAGACAAAGACATTGATTTACTCAATGTTTTCTTACACGAATTTCACGAAATCGTGTGAATTATATTTTCATATTTGCAAGAATTACCAGAACATAGCGCGTTTCTATTTACAATTATGTTACGAATAAGATTTTATTTTGCCACAAATTCTAACGATACGTGATGTACAGGCAAATTATCTTTATCTTATAGATAGTTTAAAATACTTCTTTGAATAATTATATTCCACAAATAATTTTATTCCTTAACATTAGGTCAAATTGACGGATTTCGATTTTTTTAGGCACGGTTTCCTAATTTAGATGGATGCAGTAGATATTTCATATGTATATGATAATATACAAAATTTTTCACAGTCCGTATTTAATATAATTAAGTATAACATAATTAGCGCCGTTAAATCTACTGTTAAACAGTGTCTCAATAAAATACGTCACATTAAAGTCTGCAAAAAAAAACAACTCAGAAATTATTCAAAATTTCTCTTTTTCTAGATGAACGCAGCCTTAAAACGCGGTTTGGAGTACGGTATCCTGAAGAAGGCCAATGGCCACTACTTCTTAAACGCTGACGTCGATATGCAGCAATTGGTGACGTCGCTTCCGCCACTCGAGAGAACCAGAAGAAGACGTCGAAGGAGCCGGCAACGTCGTCGAGGTAGAGGAAGAAGGCGACGATCTCGTCGACGAAGTCGCGTTCGCAGGAGAAGCGCGAAAAGAAGCATCAAGCATGACGATGCTAAGCAATTAAGTTACGGGAGGGGTAGGCACATCACCAAGAAAGTGGAGAGCATAAATCAGCGCAACAACCAACCAGAGCAAGAGGTGCAAGAAGGCGGTGCGACCTCTTACAAAAAAGAGGACAATATTACCGATCCCGATGCGAACGCGGACCGTCAGAGCGTTCATAGCAAAAGTGCAGAGCCTAGTTTAACTGGTAGTCAAACGTCGAGCAACACCGATCAAGAAATAGCCGATGACGGACAGCCGGATCTTATCGATTAAAAAACATATTTTGTCCTCGTCTGTATCAACCTCAAGAATCTCGTCATCCCTTGTACATAAATAATAGAATTTCCGTGACACGGTGTCTTATAAAATTTGTCATTCATTGTATCAGTTTCTTTATTGATGTATACCCGAGTCGAAAAGTCCAGCCTAAAAAGAAACTTCAAATCCTAGATTCGTTTGATCTCTCATTTGCCGCTTAATTATGTATACCATTTTGAACCTCAAAATCCTCAACTAGTGTGTCTACGAGCCTCAAAGTCCTGTAAATATGATTTTTAGGAGTTATATGGACTGATCAGGTAAAATTTTTATTCCAATTTAATCTGACATCCCCTAAAAATATTTCAGAAGTTCCAAGTCTGTCGACTCATATTCTAAAAATAGGGCTTTCAGGAGCAAGTTGGAATTAAATTATCATTTTATTCCATATAAATTCTAAATCTCCTAAACCAAATTAATTTTTAGTATATCGAGAATTTTTTTGGACCTCGATCATTCTGCTCCAATTCCAATCCAATTCTACAGCTCCTCATTATAGAATGCTGAGGATTATTTTGGGCTGTATGAAGCCTAAATTGCTCCTAAACTAGGTAAAAGTGGCAAAAAGTAACAAGTGTACGGCGATTGTGGAATTAAAATTTACATTCTTTTATATGTAACATATTTTTCCATATTCAGCCTAAATATCCTAAGTTATTTGGTAATTTAGGAGGATTTTGGGCTGAAATTTTCGACTCCGGTAATTCTAACATTTTTCCTAACGTTCAATTCCCGTTTTCTCCTGTAAAATCCTGTGTATATTAAAACTCTTAGGTAACAGTGACTTCCCATTTTCTTGAATTTCTCCAAGGAACAACTCTTCGCGGTTGTCCGCAAGGACGTTGCATCGGCGCGATTTCAGGCGCGAACGCGGGTCGAGGTCCTGACTGAGGTAGCCTGAATAAAACCAACGGTCATAACTCTTCCAGCGGAAGGGTCAAGGTAGGTTAGAAAGGATCGAGAAGTGATTAGTGGTATTTACCGGTCCCCACTGAGAAAGAGCCTGCCGATTCCCGGTACCGCTGGGACGTCCCGCCGGGTCCTGCATGTGCGTCACAATACTAAGATCTAACTGCTCCCTATTCTCCGGTAGGACTCTTCTCGGAGGTTGAAGCGACACTACCGGCAATTCATCGGGCAATATTAATGCGATTCTAACGGTGACTATCGGTATTAAAAGACTTCTTTCCGCGACGGAGAACCGTTCGCTCTCCGTCCGTCTCCAAACTTCTTCGGGGGTCCGTCTAGCTTCGATGAAAAGGAACGTATCGTAAAATCTCTGAAAGCCGCGTTGCTGTTGCTGCTGCCGACTCGATCCAAGAGTCGATTTGTTTCGTGGATGACATCGACACCGAGATCCAGCCGGTCTTTCTACCCGATAAGTAATGAGTTACAAGAAGTGACAATGTCGAGGTACCTGCCACTGGATGTCCTCGAACGGAAACGTCAGATATCATTCCATCGAGTAAAACGATTACAACTTCGATCACTCGTTTCGTTGTGGTCCAAGCGGCAAACGTTTGAATCGTTTGAACGATGACACTCGGTAATTCGTTTCGAGCTGCCTTTACGATTTGATTACCGTAACTGAAACACATCATCGAACGCGCTCTCTATTCGACGTTGACAGCAGTCAATCGATCGATTTCACTCGGAGAAATATAAACGTTCATGTTTCTTCCTTTGCGTCAGAACAGTACAAGAAACATCGTTCGAATATACGACTAGTTTGAAGTAAGATCATTAAATTCTCATTATTCGATCGAATCGAAAAATCCTCATTGACATAGCTATCACAACCTTCCTTCTTGCTTCTTTTCATCTTCGACATCGACAAACCTCTCCCTCAAAGTTTCCTGTGCCGGTAGCACGGAGATACCCATCGCGATTCTTAGAAGACCTTGTTACAAATCTTGGTAGCTCCCCGTTTCCTCGCTCGTTCCCTTTCTCTCTCGTCCTATTTCGTGTCCGTAGGTAACACGAGGGAAGAAACACGCATCGGCCGATGCCGGCCTTAATTCAAGTCTGCCGGCCGGTAGTTTGGGGGCACAGCATGCGACCCATTGTGCCCGGTAACGAGTACGCGCCCGCGCATTATGCCCGTTCCTTCACGTGTGCTCTTCGTAACACGGCTTATTATTTCGTACGAGCCGAGCCAACCTGCCAACGGGGGGCCGAGGGGCATTCTGCCGCGTTAATGACCTCTACAGACCCATGGAACCTCGATAATTCGGTATTCCATGATTACGGCCTTGAAAATTATCATTTCCCATATTTCCACCCACGCTCGAGCAACAGGTGTATCTGCGACGACTGAATACCAACGTTCTTCTGGATAAATTTCTCGTTCGATGATGAATCGATTCTACGTTCCGTTGTGAATTTTTAAATCTTCAGACACGAGATTCTTGCCGCTGGTTTCTAACTTGAGACTGGTGTCTTGGAGAAGCAAAACGAGTTCCTTGGATTTCCTCGCGATTCTTCGGAAGAATTCAAGGTCGTTGCATTCGTGGTCTATGCCACCCCGTTGCGGAACGAATCTCTCGTTTAGCACGGTGGAACTTGCATCGCGGTTCTTTGCCGGGTAAACGCAAGGGTCGAGTCGGTGCGACACGATAAGATAATGGAAGAAGGGAGGGAGGGCTTTTTCTTGCCTTTCGAAGCGTTACACCTTATTTACCACTTAACGAGCGGCCAAGATCCATTGGCGAACGCGAGCGGTTTCGCGACGACTGATAAGACAAAATGTACAAATTGAAAGGGGGATCATTTGTAGAAGGGAGAGAGCCTAAAATTCATCTTACAAGACGCCACTGATAAATTTACGAGTTCCGGTTCAGCAGAGCCGTTATCTTGTTCGCCAACGGCTGGTCTTTGTCGCTCCCGCGTTCTCCATTCTGCAATTGGTTCGCCAATGGACCAATCTTTGAAAAAACAAGTCCATTGACTTCTCTCATAGCTTCTGCACCTCTTTTACGACTTTTATCGTCTCTCTGATATCTTCTGAAGTTTATATCTTCGATTTTAATCAACAAAGAATCAAGAAGATAGAAAAAGGTACACGAAATTACGGAGGATGAGAAATTAAACGTTCTCGACGCGAAATGCAGAAGAGTCGAAGCTATCACGAAGGAAATCGCGATTGATATCCTCCGGGAGCTCCTTAAACGAGGAGAAACACGAAACTGTAAGAAGCACTCTGGAAATTTCGTCGGTTGCAAGGAGTTCAGGGAAACGAGGTCTCGCTTGCCGGGTCATCGCGACGTGAATTCTCCTAAACGACGAGCAGCCGAGTCTGCAGGAAGAACCGAGCAGAAAATCTCGACGATACCATCTTTCGCGCACGATTGCTCTTACGAGCGCGCTACGAAATGGCGGATCGAGGTGTCAGGCGTGTTCTCACGTGTACCAACCTGGGAGATAGCGTCACCCTGGCATTACGTGCGATATCATTAAGGTAGATTTATGCCGTACGCACCGGAGGCAGCTCGGGGTTAGGTTAGCAGTTCGCTTGGCCAGCGTGTACGTATGAGCACATGTAGAAATAAAAATGCGTCAACGACTTAGTTACCGGTATTTCGCAAAACACCTTCTCTATGTTAGACACTTGCTCCGTTATTCGCTTCGTCGAATTAATACGATTTTAGATTGCCAGTGAACATTTCATTTTTGCATGAATGTTTCATTCCACTTTGATGGTTACAATTTTAACGATAATTTTTTTTAATTTAGCAAAATTCAACGTAATTTAGTAGAAATACGTTTCGATACTGAGGCTTTGGAGAACACAAAATTTTAAGGCTTGCAAAAAGTGTATTGAGGAATACCTTCGTATTTGTATGGGAGATATACTTACGGGAGGGTCTGGTATATTGTACTGCTTGATAAATTGTACCAGCTTAAAATTTCCAACTAAGTGCCACTATTTTCCTTTCCTGGCAACACGAAACTAAGCACTGACAGCACCCACAACTACTTTTCGTTTTGTAACGGCATCCGGCAAGTGCATTCAGTTTGAGAGAAAAAAAAAAGTTTTTGTTAGTGTTTGATATAAATTTTGAAACGTGTACCTAAGGACATTACTCAGTAAAATGGTAAGTTAGAATTTTGCTATACTTTTTTATTGCACAGGTCTATAATTACCTCTCAAACTATAAGTAACGAACGTATTAGGTTTTGAGATTATTTTGTGACAAATATATATTTTTTAAATCTCTTAGTTCGATAAATCGTATCACCAGTAGTTGTCTTAATTGTACTGGTACAATTTACTCAACAAGACGAAACCTGTACATCGAATTCAAATGTTTGCAACAATTGTTTGAACTAAAACAGGGTAAAAGAAAATAAAGAATTTGATCTCACTACAAAACAATTATAATAAATTATTAGTAATTGGCCAAATACTAATTTTAAGCAAAAATGGTTTATTTCGTGTTCACAAAAGCAATCATTTAATTTTATAAGTAGGTATTTAAGTTGGATAAATGTTTAAATTTGTTTAGTTTTTGATAATTTTGTTTAATTTTTTCTTCATAATCATGAATGTTACTTATTGAAGAAATATTGATTTAATCTTTGTTAGCACTTTTTCAATAATAATTGAAATATTGTCATGAAGAATATTGTGTATTATTAAAACCATTTTATTTAATAATTAATCATTTATCATGTTTGAAAGTTCCTTAACTCTTAGTGGTACAATTTACCTAACCTGTGGTACAATTAAACCGACTGGTCGGGTAAATTGTTCCAACGGAAAGCCTTTAAAAAACCCAATATTTTGAGAAATCGGTTAAGAGTATGGTGTTGATTTTGCGGTATAAGTTAAACGAAACTCTGCACTATGTGGCATTGCATAAATAGTTTGTTTTAATTAATATCAAAACGAAATATTTTGCTGAAAGTGAAAAATGGTACAATATAACCGACTCTCCCCTACTTACGGGAGAGGAGATAAATGTTCTCCAAAAGAGAACATCGTCGTTTCTCTTCAGCTTTCGTGTGAACATACCTAATCCAGCGGAGCTCCAGGAATTTAATTAGTCACCGCCTTCCCGGCTAATAGACTTGGACCACATGCGAGAAACTTTAATTCGAGCGATCCGCGCGTTTGATAACCGTCTGTAAACTACCGGGTGCTCGAATTAGGCTAGGCCGATGATACGAAATCAGCAGGTGGCGATCTCAGCATCCGATTATTCCAGCCGGCGGTTGTCCGTGAAGTTTCTTGCAGCAACAGCAACTAGCAGACACGGGAACTCGTAGTCGTGCCACCTCCAAAGACCACCGCGCTTAATTATGAACTCGCGAATGCTGACACGATATTAGATCTACTTATTTTTTTCTCCGAGTTACGTGGAAAAATATCAACCGACCAGTTTAATACTTTAAAAAAACCTGATTACAGAATCAATCAATTATTTTAAGATCGACGTTAATGGCATGTAATTGAGTGAACGTTCACGCAATTCTTGGGGTAGTTTGACACTTTAGTCGCTTTCCTTACATTCTATATTAGAAAATTCAAACTTGCATTTGCCGTAACGAGCATTAATTACTTGCTTCATTTCTGTCATGACTCCAGAGATAAATTTACTTTCATCAAAAATATGTATTAGGTGTAGAAAAGAGTTCTTTCTAGTGGAGTACAGTCATATGCTGAAAAAGATGGTTCTAATTTTTAAACAATTTCAACTGCTGACTTTGAGGAAGAGGAATCTCTATGATAGTGTGAAGAAAAAGAGATCTTCAGTAAACTGTGACGAGTATGCGACTTCCACTGCGAAATCACATGTGCAAGGTAAAGTTGTGCATTTAATGGGATATGAAAGGAGTCTTATATGTATTACGAACTGTTCAATCGGGAAAATGGAGTCCGCAGAACATTATTAGCAACAATTAACAAAATTAAGCAACGATAACGATAATAAGACAAAAAAGACAATTTTATTGTCAAGAAAATCGTAAAATTATTCTTTTTCACGATAACACTCTTCCACATGCAACCAAAGGCGATACAAATTCTCATTTTCGCGTTGGACTAGGGAGCCTAAAGTTATGCAACTTATATTCTCCAAATATGGCACTATCTGATTTTTATTTATTCAAACTTCTTCAATATCATTTAATAGAGAGGCACTTTAAAACATAGGATAGATATGAAAAAGCTTAGGTAACTTTCTTGCCTCCAGCTGCCAAACTTTACCGAACCAGGATCGCCAAGTTGCCAAAAAGGTGGCGAAAATGCATTGATAATAACGGTGAATGCTGCAACTAATAGAGCGTGGTGTCTTTTCTTAAGTAAAGCTTTCATTTTATGAAAGAAATCGGAAAGAATTCATTATTACACCTAATATAATCTACACCATGAAACTAATTAAGAGCTACCCATAGCCACGAAGTATCCACGGACAACAATGTCTCAGATTCGTCAGACCAAACCGGTATCCAGCTTTTTTTTTATTTCACCTTTGAGTATTACGCGATCACGTGAGTCGACGACAATGTCCAGCTCACCCGGAGTCCTATCTTTCCGGTGGCGCGCGTGAGAGAAGATTTAGCGCGTGTTCCATAACTTTTTTCACCGACATTTCGCCTCGGCAGGCCGGCGTTCATTACTGCGTTACTCGAGAGAGCCGCTTAACTGTTTTGTCCTGACTGATGGATAGCGCGTTCGCACGTTATTACCGGACACTCGGCCAGTTTTATGAGTCTAGATTGGTACACGGCTCTCTTAGCCACGCTGGGGCTACCAACAGCAGCGTTAATAGTGTGTTTACCGATAATAGTCCCAGAGGCTCGCGAGAAAATATCGGGCGTGTAAGTTCAACATTATTTACGATCGCGTTTCTCCGAGCGTCATACCTCAAATCCGGCCGGAAGTCGTAGGAGCGAGCCGGTAATTTTCGCGCCGGATAAAAATCTTACGAAGGGAGAGAACTTTTTCGTTCCAGTTTGATACGCGTCTCGTCGTTAACGTGCGATCAACGTTGCCATTACTGTCTCGAGCCTCGATTATCGAACGTGGTATCGTGTTACTCACCGGTTTTCATATTTCATCCTCACCGTTTTCTATTAGCAGTATGCGGATGCCGCGGGAAGGCGGGCGATGATGGTTTTACAGGGAATTAGTAAATCGTCGAGATACCATCGAAGGTATACAGAACCGACACCTTTCCTTGGCAAGGGGAAGGCTCATTATAGTTTTGAATTAAAATTCATATCAAACGTGGATTTTAACGACCACCTGTAACGATATTAATCATCTTGGTAACCTCTTCGAGTTTTCTAACTTCAAACCATCAACGTTACGATCATGTGTAATGTACCGACCCTACGATCAATTAGTACTTATATAAGATAGATTTAACGAATATTTTGTTAACACAAATATTTTGTACTGCGGCTTGCTCAACATTCGTTATGCCATAATCATCACTGACTCACCACCTCAAGTCCAAAATTCCTATTTTTCCATCTCGACCTTTCAACTCCCTGATACAGTCAGCATTCCTTACTCATCCCCGAGTCATCGTCAAAGTCCGAAATCCTACTTCCTACTTTGACCTTCGACTTGCATCCACCATTATCACCACTCCCACTCCGCCTCCAAAAACCTTTAAAAACCCTACATCTCTTTTCACCGGGGTTCACACTCTCAGAGTTCATAGCTCAGTTCAGAACTCAATTCAGTGGCTCAGTGTTCACAAGAGATTCAACGATTCCAAGTTCATCATTACTCTGTTCAACGAATTGTGAGAGTCATCTTCTAATTCTAAATCAAATTCTAAATTCTAATTCTAAATTCTCACAAGTCCTCACCATCAAATCATTCGTTTCCGTACACGACACCGAATCGCTCTTGGAACGAGCCGAGTTATTTTAATATATAAAAGTCCAAAAGTTTGAGTTCTCTTGTTTGGCGGGCCGTGAGTGCAAGTCACACTATTCGCATTACACATGAACAAAGTTTCTACGTCACGTACCAGTGGCCACAATCAATACTGTAGCCAATAATTTATTTATTTTTATCCGAAATAAAGTAGCAACAACTTAAAGCTAAGTACTCATAATTACAAAAAGTGTTTATATCTCCTCCTAATCGATAACCGAATTGAAATCGCTAATGTGCATTCAACGCAAACAGTCGTTGAAAAACACATTCAATAAGTAGAGGTACTCTGAACGTTGAACGTATTGGTAAACGTGTCGCGAGATATTTGTCCTTTTGCGATCGCAGCTGGTACCACCCCCGGATGTGTCGTGCGCACGTTCAATCGCCGGAAGTCCTATCGATAATTATTTATCTCGACCCCTAATTAACTCCGTTTTAGCGCTCCTCGAGATAAAATTACTTAGGCTGGCACGGCAGAGCGAAGAGAGAGGCAAAACGTGCGACGATTGGCGGAGAGGCACGATACACCTGCAACTCGTGATTAAAGGATATATACGGCTGCCGTTTTTGCGCTTCTAGGTGTAGGCGGTCTCGCAGTACGTGTCGTATGCACCGGTCCTCCTCTCTGTCCTTCGGCAGCCCTCTTCCATGAGCGAATCGCATTTGCATCGTTAATAAACGAACTCACCCTACAACCGATGTCGACATCGATAGCGCTGACCGCTCTGTTTTTCACCGGTTTCGCACCACGAATTTTAATTGCACGCCGCGCTACCTTCCTTCAGTAACAGCCACAACCCTTCCTCATTTTCAATAATGTACGATAATGAAATTAAAAAAGGTGTCTTGCAATTAACCGGCTTAACGTTCGACCGCTCGTCCATGTCTTCCGTCCACGGTTCGTTCGGTTTCTCGAGCGATGAAATTGAAAATGACCAAGGATATTTCGTGTTCCGTTACGTCCGAAATAATATCCTCGAATCGTTACGATCTCCTGGCTAACGGGCGATATTGTCGGATGCTTAATTAGACGTTAAATTAGTAGTCTCGTTGGTCTGTTATTGCAAATAAAAGCATCATGAACGTTCGGTTTATCGGGTATAAAGACATACTGCATCTAGAAGTACAAGTTCCACCGCTTCTTTCTACCGCTCGGGTTAACTGTGTATACCCGTATATATCATTCGTCGAAATAAAAGTTGCCGCGCGTTATATAGGCACTAAAGTTGCGCTTGTCGTAATTCAATGACATAATTTTTAATCGAAAGCACCCGAGAAAAGAGCCACGTCGAAGAAGCGCCTTCCGGTACGTGGAACCGGTAACCATCGGCACGGAACCACCGGGTTACCGGTCTTGTATTTATATAAAGTATAAACCAACAGCAAGAAAGCCGGACGATCGGTGAGGGTAGGCGGAGAGGGCAGAGGAGGGAGTAAGAAACCAGCAGGTTCTCCGAGTGGCCACAATGGGTCCATGCACCATACAGACGGCTCTATTCAGCTCCAAACAATGTAATCACAACTCAGCGCTTTCCGCGCCGTCTGCGACGTTCGCTTATCGATCGATGAATCGATCGTTGATCGACGGATCCCGATTTGGATTTAACGTCTCACCGTCCGTGAATCTCAGCGTTAATTAATTAACCGCTTGTCCACCGTTCGATTCCTGCCACCAATCACTATGGCCCTCTTCTCTTCTCGAAATCGGAATACTGGAATCGTGAGAACCACGAGAGGGCCCTGGAAGGGACCGAGTTAATTGATTTTAATCGAAGGGTTTGAGGTTTAAATGTTCGGTAGGTAATTTCTCTGCTTGCCGATTCGTTAATGCGTTTGCGACATTTGGTATGTTGGTATTATAGGGGGTATTTGGTAAAATGTATGCAATCAACTAGTTGATATATGAATGTCTCTTTTGCGACAGCACGAAATTCTGGTCTGATCGCTACTGTCATACGGTCGAAAGGCGCGAGAATTGCGATATAAAGTATGTTCGTAAGTAATTTTCATACGATTCAATCGGTGATTTGTATGTATATTTATAATTGAATTCTTTTTTTCCTAAAAATAACGGAATTAATTAATAACTGTGTAAGCACGTGCTTCGGTTTCGCGTCACAGCTGAGCAAGTCGACAAACAGCTATATCGCGGTAGAAATAGTTAAATAAATTGGTAAATAACTTCGTTTTAATCGTGCATATTTGCATCGTTAATACGTCCTCAAAGTAGCTTGTTTTCCATGAAACTTAAAATCTCCAGGACGATCTTACCTGGTAGCTGTGTTACTCGTCAATATCTATAAAAAGCTCGAGAAACGGTTTGATCGGTGAATTGAGAGCGAAAATGTTGTGACCAATCGTAAAATTACAGTTGAAAAGGGACCAGGAGTTCTCAAAGTGAAACTGGTATCCTCAAATGGAATTAGATAGCGTTTCTGCAATGTGCCACCTCGTTTTTACGCTTCGATTCGACATTGCAGCGAGGCGAATGCCGAGAGAGGAATGAAAGTAAAAAACGAAGAATTTATCCTTTCGGGCACGCAACATGAAACTCTTGAACGTGTGGACCTTCGATCTTCAAATTTGAATTAATGCAAGCTCCGTAAACATGAAGATCGTTAATCGAGAATACAGGAAGAGACAGAATTCTCGTGATTTAACAAACGAATTAAATTGTAATAATGAACGTCAATCTACGAATAGGATCGAATCTAATCGTACATGAACTATCATCAAACTAAAAAAAAATTACCAAAATCTTACTTATGATTAAGATGAATGGATGCAGTTTTTGCGCAGCGTTTTTTTTCAACTATTTCAAGAAATACAATATAAAGGATCGATATAAATCGAAGGAATTCTTGTTTCGTTATTTGGATCAAGAATTAAGTATAACAGTAATCATGTGTTCGTGAATAGTATCGACCCTGATTATGCCGCTTGAACTTTGAAAGTAGCAAAAAACGAACGAATTCTCGATTCGCTGCTTTAGCACGAGATATAAATACAACAGAGTATAGTAAAATAGCGATAATTCATGTGGTTCTACGAGCTACAAAAAGTAAGGAGAAACGTTTTATAGTAATGTATTCGATGTCTCGGACGTAATTCATCCTGCTCACTGATATCCGAGCACATGATTATAGCTATTAACGCTAAACGACTTTGTACGGCAATTTTTGAGCGTGATCAATTTAGAGATACGAAATGACACTCGGCTATTTCATAGGATCGTCTCGAGGAGCAAATAAAGGAGGCCGATCGTCCCGATACTTCCTCGTTGAATAACGGCTGATGGACTTTCGCGGTAATATCGCGTGTTTTTTAATCCCTCTTCGCCAGTTGGCTGCGAATACGTTAATAAAACGATCGAGTTGTTACAAACTCTTCATTTAAATGGTCTGCGTTATGGCCCACTTAAAGTGTTACAAATTAAGTACTCCAAAATTTTCGAAAATACCACCTGGGATTTTTTTCGGATTAAGAGGCACTTGGAAAGGATCATGCAGATCATCATGCAGATTTTATTGCTGAAAGACATACGTTAAATGTGATATACTTAAGTCACTTCTCATTGTTCCAAGAATTGTACAATGAATCAGAGTTCAAAATGTCATCTTTTGCATATCCCTGATTCACCAATATTCTTTGAACATACAGTCTTAAGAATTTTCCAATCAGAGGAAATCATGGAAGTGGCGTTCGCCCTTTGGAACGTTACTCATAAAGGCATCTGGTTGTTACATCAGACTACATTGAAAAATCATACTTTGTATTCATTCCAATTATTCTCGATTTTTAAGAAAATCCTAAGACTTCAAGGGAATACACGAAACTGTATTACAGTCGGCCCTCGACTTTTGCATATAATTGGTCCCTGAAAATGTGTGCGAATATTAAATGTTCCTAAAGTAGAGAGATACAAAAAAAAAATATAAAAAATTGTATGTTAATGTGATTCCTTTGTGAACTTGCGATTCTCTAACATCTAATAGATAATACTAGAAACGATATTACGATGTAAGAAAATCATAGGTAATGCGAGAGTGAATGCAATCACTCCCGCAGTACTCCGTGGCAGTAACGACATACGAATATCAAATAATTGTTAATTACTGCTAATTTCAAATAGTGCCGCGCAATCACAAAGGGTATTCACTTCCGCGTATCCTCTGCTAGGTGCAAGGTTACCGAAGAAACGTCAACTAAAGTTGAAAAGTAAAAATTTACGATCGAGCACCTCCGCGTTGCGTTCGTTTCTTGGTCGGCGAGTGGCGTGATCGAAATCAATTACTCATTAATCGTTCTCGTTCACTGAGACTGCCCCCGCGTCCGTAATTAACGGTGATTAATTGGATTGGATGCTCGCCCGGCATATTTTATCGTGTATGAAATTCGCCGCGGGCCTTCCAGGGCGAATAGTGGCTGAGAACGGATAGGGGAAGGATTTGAGTAATCATTGATCGTCATGCAATCTATAAAAATAATTTCTTAATAAGCAATTCATTTCCATCTAGGCTTATCTGTATTATCGATAGAAAGCAAACCGAACATTCCGTCCTGCTTTGATATACTCTGTTACGTTCACAATAGCGAACGCTGACTTTAATTAATGAAAATTATTTGATACTCGTATGGTCGTTGAATCGTTAGCATCGTTGGATTTACATTTCCGCGCTTCCGCGTTCTTCATGCTTGCGCTATGTTCGTCGCAGATTTTAACCGATGAGAATAATAATGGCAACGTGAAAGTAATTGTAATTAACTAAAATATATACTAGCGTGCACAAAGATCTTCAAGATTGTTCCGATTTTAACGAATAACTAGTACTTCAGAATTTCACTACTCTGAATAATATTGAAACTGGTTAGAAAGAACAACAGAATGATCCAGCTGGTTGAAAATCTGCGAAAGAGTACTATTAGGTTTACACTGGGGAAGCATTTACATAGTTGTAGGATTGAAAATGCTGTAAATTCTTACTATTATAAAGTGATTTACACAAGAAATATTAATTTTAGGGGATTTTGGTTCGTTTGCTTCCTAGATACGACTTATGATATAGGTGGTACGACTTAGATTACCGTTTCTCCGGTTGTATCGATGTTACTATGTTAGTTTATGTTAATTGTCTTCAATTGTGTAAGTACATATTGTTACACCTCGCGGAGGGTCTACCGCGTTTCGGCATTCTTTATTATACAATTACAAGTACGACACAAAATCAAACGTGTGTTCTCTTCGAAAGCTGGGTAGCGACTTCCTGTCAATAAGACTTCCGGTCGCTATAGCAGCGCGACCGGCCGATCGATGAAACGATTCGATCCTTGAATCCAGCGGGTTCGAGGGAACAGCTTCGTTCTATACGCCAATATGAAGTTGGCGTAACAATATATTTCAATTTTTTAAATAAATATTGGCAATATTCATAGAAGTTGCTAATAATGCCAAATTTTGAACATCATTTAGTAAAACCTACTATTTTTAGACCTTTTTTCTTATGGGGGAACGACTTGGGCAACCTCCACTATCAACGATAGCAGTTCCCTCGACGACGTTACTTCTGCTAGATAGATCGGTTGGCCGTTCGATTACTGACGACACAATTGAAACGAAGCACAATTTACAAATCGTTTTCCATCTCATCCAGCAGGAGTAAGGTGCATTCGTCATTTCACATTTTCTCGAATTTTCCACCCACGCATTTTCACCAACGACACCGCCGTCGCTCGTCCATGGAAAACCGGAATTCCCAAAGGATTTCCGAGATCGATCGCAAATAGAGTGACTTCGCCGCCTTCTTCGACGCTATAATATCTATGGTTGTCAGGAGGTATCGGAGGATCAATCGACAAAGAAAAAGATTCTCCTCGAAGAGGAGCGAGATGTAGATAAACACGAAATTATTTATAATTGCAGCGTACCATCCCAGTGTTGATACTCTTTTCTTTAACTCGCTCGTATATGCCAAGCGAGGTAAACGACAGACATACTTTGATCGTTCTCCGTTCTCATTAACCAATCACCGATGCAAAATCCGGAACGCCTCTCTTGCTTCATCTAATTTACACGAAAAACCGGAATGCACCGGTGCAATCTCAGGATCTCCATCCTCGCCTTTCTCGATCCACGCGCGCGAATCGTCTTGACGCGCGACTTTTTCCTATCGAGCGCAGCTGAGGCACGATAGAGAGACAAGAGATAGATAGATGGATAAAGATAGAGATAGAGAAAGAGAGAAAAACGATGGGACGGCGAATGGACGGGGCAAATCGACGAATCGTTTGATCAGGAGCGAGCCACCAAGATCTATGGTCGATTCTTGCCTGCTGGACGAGCTAGCACGCAACAAGACATACGATCCTTACGCCTGACGCGGAGCAAAGGAGAGCCTTGGAAAAAACAATTAGCCGATCGGCGCATAAATTAGCCCCAACGATCTGCTGGAGCGACGTCGTCGGCGCCGATTGAAAACTGAACGAATCGGTCGGCGCGCTTCCGTACCGTGTGGAACTATCGGTCGAACAAATCATACGTTAATTGCCACAAATCACCGCCCCGAGAATGCAACAATGGCTTGGGCCCGATAGTATTTATTGGAGGCCCAAGCAGCGGGTGGTGTCAGGTATGCGAACCACGCACCCATGGGTTGGTGCCACTCTCGTCAGAGAGACATTCTGCCGTGGAGAAGAGCGAAGAAGGGAGAACCTGGAGAAGATTTCAGAGCGTGTGGGCTCGCCATTGTTCGTACCGTGCTCCTATATTTTAACGTTCGTTTTTCTTCATCGAGCGGTTTCACCGGCGGCGCGCCTTCTTCGAGAGTTCGAAGGAAGAAAACGATCGCCCCGATCGAACAGAGGAAATCCGTAGGCACAGGTAGTCGTTGCTTGGACGATAACGAGGATGCTAATTGTCTCGGTGACAACGGTTATTGGTGTTCACGTAATTGGTGTCGTTAAACGGGTGAGAGCATGAATGAGTAGTGTACCTTGAGCTCTGTTATCCTGGAAATTATAATGCACGTATATCCTGGAAGCTGTACGGACTTTCTACGATAGACCGATTGTCTCGAAAGTACGCGAAATAAGCGGTGGATGAAACACGTTCCTTGGATTGCTTTCACTTTGTTGAATGAGCATGGAAAATTATTCGAGGTTCGATGAGTATCGTAGATTGGAATCAGTCGTTGGTAGTATGTTGTTAAAAACATTTGTGTCGATGAGGAGAAATCGGAAATTCAATCTAGGTCAACACGGTGGAGCATTTCAATCGTTTGAGAAAAGAAACATATCTACTTAGTGCAGCAAAGTGTGTGCAGCAAGTATCTACAATAGATAAACATTAAAATTTTTAATGAGGTTGATCGATTAAATCAGAGAAAAATTGTTAATACTCTCCCATTGAATTTTCTGAGCCTATTGGATAATATCTTTGCACCATCCTACTATCGAGTGTCGAAATTTCAATGACGATTATAGGAACTAACAATGGAATTAGCGAGACTGAATGCATAGGAGGAAATCGTTAAATCAACGAGCAAATGCGCAAAGTCGGTGGCAACAATGTAGCTTATTAGACGGATAATCGAGATACCGATAGGTTCGGCTCGCATAATACGAAAAACAACGTAGTTTCACAATGGCGGGGGCGATTCGCGCCAGATCAAGAAAATCGCCCATGGCGCGACCCGGTCGAGACATTTAAATCACGTGCCACCCACACGTTAGCACGTGCGAGTGGAAACGCGACGAAACGCGCTCGTTGGACGATTTGAATGAGCGAGAGGTGAGGTCGTTGTTGCCTCGCCGCCATTCTCGATCTCGGGAACAATGAAACCGACGACAATGGGTATTATCGGGTTATCAGCGCTGTGTTGCGTCGGCTTAATGATCGCTTTCTCTACTGGCTTCGCTTGAATCACATATTAATTGTTGCGTTCACCCTGTACGCGGCGAAAATTCAATGACATTCTTGATGTATCGAGAAATATTTCTTTTTATTGTTTATGTTTTAATTAACGCGATCGTATCTCCACAGTTTCGAAAATCTACGTGGGTTTTATATATTGAATACTGCTAAGATTGTATTTGCAAGAAAGTACTTTCGGTTTTTACTGAGAGCTAGCGTTACGTTTGTTTTGAACGAATTGTGATGTTTTTTTTTTTTGCTTTTGTCAATTGAAAGTTGTCACCTTTGTCTTGATTTAGAAAAAAAATAGTGCTGTACTTTGTTTGTAATTCTTTGTTTAGGGTGAATCTTAACATGAAGTGCATACGTTAGTTTTTTATTTGTCGTAAAGACAAAGCTTGATTGGAATGTGATGTCGCAGTCCCCATATAATCCTGATCTAGCGTCATCAGATTACTATTTATTTTGAAGTTTGCAGAACCTGTTGAATAGCAAAACATTCACTAGTGGTAACAGCCTAAAATCGCACTTGGTTTAGTTTATTGCTGATAAGGACTAGAATTCCTATAAAAGCGTAATCATGAATTTATCAAAAAGATAGCAGAACACATCGAACAAAATGGAAAATATATAACTGATTAAACTTTACTCTTTGTTAAGAAAAACTGAATTTCATTTTGCACTACAAAACCGAAATTACTTTCTTGCGAACGCGATGTACTTCTAGATGTGTTTCAATTTTTTTACGAGCCAAAAAGACCGACTGCACACCTTGTGTGCAATGATCTTGAATTGCAATTATCAGTCGTTATAAAAAAGCAGCCCTCGAAATAAGACTAGCTTAAAATAAAATGTATCTTACAAATGTGTAAACATTACATTTGGTATTTGGTTCAATTTCGCCCCTAAAGTAGGTGACCCAAAGCCACAACCATTAGAAATACAAGAAGTGGTAAATATAAAGCGAAAAGTTTCAGTATTTCTGGATGGTCTCCAAAAAAATGCACGGTCTCGAATGGGTTAAGGACTTGCCATTTAACACTAGAACTACCAAACTAGTCAAAATGACTGGTACACAATTTTTTCAAAAAATTCTTCAAGTTTACATAAGAGTCGTAGAATAAATATTCTACGTCTATATTAATAAATATAAATCACTCCATTGATCAAATTTTCCGTCGCTTGATTCCCCCCTTTTCAAAGTACTTATTTAATTTATTAAAATATGTTGGATTTGACGTCGGTAGTTCTAATGTTAAAGTCTCTCCGAAATTAAGATTTCTAGATATAACTGACTCTTTGGCTCGCAATATTACGTTTTAAGCTGCAAAAGTAGTTCTTTCATGTTGAAGAAACCATTAAAAAAAGGTACAAGGACAGCTCAAACTTTCAAAGACACGTCCGCAGGATGGCTGCATGCGATACGGATGACAATGTACGACAGTGTAATAATATTTTGCTTTTCCCGCAAATGAAAGAAAGACATGAAGGTGGACATCTTCAGGCATCGAATTCGAATGTGACGCACAATAGGTGCGTCGGTCTTTTCGATGGGACACAGTTTAAGGCGTGCACATGCGTAGGCGATACCGTGCGCCCACGTGGACCGAACAAATATTGAACAAATATTAACATAATATTTGTACGTTAGCTCTACCCAAAAAACACGCTTGTCCCATCCAAGGAAAAAGGCGTTGCTAGAAGACAAGATCGACAACGAAGCACCTCGTCTTCGTTAGTGAACGCTAATACTCCTGCGGTAATTACTGGTGAACGAATAAATTGTAAACGAAGAATTAATATTCCGCGACGAGGTTTCACAGCGTAGCCTGTCATTAATGCGCATTATCGTTGTAAACTCGGTTAATTATACGACAAGCCGTATCACGTGAGAAACTCAAACGAGTTTGTGACAACGAATAGAAAAAAAATCCGTCGTTACGAAAAGGGAAAAAGAAAAGGCGACAACTCGTCGAGATTACGTCGCGAAGGTCGTGCTAGTCTCGATAAAATCAACGAAAGTTCTCCAAGAATCGTGGCCTCTCTTAACGATCTATTCCATTACCAATCCCTATTGCATTTTGCCACGAACCCAACGTCAAACGTTGATAAATGCTACGCAACCGTAAAAACACAAGTGGTTAAATTATAAAGATACATCGCAATTTAACGTTAATCACTTTTATATTTTATCACCGATATTTGAACGATCGTTAAGATATCCCAAGACGAGATTATCCCACGTGTCGTACTCACCACACGGAAGCAACCGTGCAGAAATCCATCTTGAAAAAAATCCGACAAAACACGCGTCACGGTGAATTCCAGCAGCGGGCAATTTTTCGAGATTTTCTCGCCACACTGGCGACTCTCGGTTAAAGTGGCATCAGCGTTAAAGCGTCGTAAAAGAGGCGCTTAGTTGCGCTATCACGCGACTAGGCAAAGGAGAGAGGGCTGCAGGGAAAAAAGGATAGAAGGATAACGGGAGTATGATAAGACGAAGCTCGATGCTACGTTTCTTCTCTCGACTAATGATGTGATATTATACGCAAGAAAACGATCCTTGCCCCAGTACTTTGCTCACGGGAAAGAGAAAGGTGAGAGGAGGGCCTTTAACATTCGCCAGGCCGAAGAAATTCTCCTTTTGCGACAAAAGCGAAGCCGTCATTTTACCTAAAGGATTCTAGTGTATGGGGATAAAGAGAGAAAATCGTTCGGTACGCGTATAAACCGTAGAAAATATCCGAGACCGCACCGATGTTCCGTCGAACGTGATCGTAAAATTTCTTCTGCCCTCGGCTAGTTTCCTTCTTTCGATGCGTTGGTCCGTGCACGTTAAATGTATTATTAAATATAAGCGCAAATAGTGAAGGCCTCTATCTAACTGTGCGAGAAGGGATAAGAGAGAGGAAGATCGAGAAAAAGAAAGAGAAAGAGAGAGAGAGAGAAAGCACGCGCTCAGTTTAATCGTGTCTCGTTAGCTGATTAAACGAGGAATTATGAACGAGCCAGCCCGTATCGCGAGGGCGATGATAGTTATGAATTATCGGATCGTCGTAAACGTTACGTTCAAAGTGGATAGCTACAAAGTGTAACAAGCGGAGATTGCCTCCTTGGTTTATCAATATTTTTGTCTCGCATTTAGTGCGCTCCCTTGAAAGGCCGTTTTACAAGCGGCGAAACGCGGCCGTGCGGCCAACTCGACGTTGAATCGCTGCTCGTATAACGACCTAATGGTTCGGAGAAACTACCGCAGTAAAAACTGTAATGAGGATGCGCGTAAGCGTTCGCACCCTGAAGTTAGCCGGTCTATTCGAACGGAGCTGCGACTTACTCGACGAAACGGTCAGATAATATTCATGCGCGCAATTATATCCATCGTGCGCCCCTATTGCGCACGGGTTTCCTTCGGTTCGCCGATCCTTGTGGAACCTTCGATCTCTTAATCCCTAATTATGCGCGGGTTGTCGTCGTTGTCGTTTGCTCTAGACGATTAAATATATTCGTCACTGCTGGTAGTTACGTTTTTATTCGGATTGGACACGACGTATGGCGAAGTACGATACTTTTTGTCGATCTCAATGCTACGGTATATTAACGTATGCAGATGTCAAGATGAGCGATAACTTCGTAAACGAGGGGAATTAAGGGTCGTGTTTGAATGTGCATGTAACGTGAGACGGGTAGTTTTACTTTGAAGATGTAACACTTGCATTCGATATAACGTAAATGATGGTGATTGAAAAATTGTCTAGATTGAACGAAAGGATAACCTGATGGCAGGAGA
The DNA here is from genome assembly GCA_910591515.1 of Cerceris rybyensis. Lineage (NCBI taxonomy): Eukaryota > Metazoa > Arthropoda > Insecta > Hymenoptera > Crabronidae > Cerceris > Cerceris rybyensis. Next base: position 19,493,918 of record OU342790.1, read on the forward strand.
AATTATGAAGGCTTTCGATACTTGTAGGGCTTTGAGGATATCATGCGTTTGATAGAACGTGAATGCTGGTGGTTAAAAATTTTGAAAGGACGATTGAACGGAATGATTACCTGATGGCAGGAGAAATTATGAAGGTTTTCGATTCTTGTTGAGCTTTGAGAATATAGCATATTTGATATAACGTAACTGCTGCAAATTGAAAAATCTGTGAAGACGATTGAATGAAAGTATAACCTGATGGCAGGAGAAATTATGAATGTTTTCGATACTTGTTGGGTTTTGAGGATATAGCATATTTGATATAACGTAAATAGTCCTAATTGAAAAATTTGTGAAGACGATTGAATGAAAGTATAACCTGATGGCAGGAGAAATTATGAAGGCTTTCGATACTTGTAGGGCTTTGATGATATCATACGTTTGATAGAACGTGATTGCTGGTAGTTCAAAATTTTGAAAGGACGATTGAACGAAAGCGTAACCTGATGGCAGGAGAAATTATGAAGGTTTTCAATCTTTTTGGGCTTTGAGCATACACTACGTTTAATATAACGTGAATGCTGGTAATTGAAAAATTTAGGAAGACGGTTGAGTGGAATGATAACCTGATGACAGCAGAAATTATGAAGGTTTTCGATACTTGTTGGGCTTTGAGGATATAGCACATTTGATATAACGTATATGCTCCAAATAGAAAAATTTGTGAGGAAGATTGAGTGAAAGGATGACCTGATGGCAGAAGAAATTATGAAGGTTTTCGATACTTGTTGGGGTTTGAGAATATAATATATTTGTTATAATGTGAATGCTGGTAATTGAAAAATTTGCAAGTACGATTGAACGAAGGGATAACCTGAGGTGGAATTTTAAAACTTTTCGAGACTCGTTCTCACCGTCCCGTTACAAGTAAAATGTACACCGATACCGTTGCTCACAAAAATGAGGTACCATTTCGAGTCCCTTCTCCCTTACATTATGCGATCCTCGCGGCGGTGCATATTAATTAATATGTTTGGCATTGTGTGGCCGCTCGTCGAGATCCTATCTCTCGCCACAGGTTTCAGTTCGCCTCTCCGTGTCTCGCGATCACCGCCTTAAGATCCTTGCGATCATTACGATTGCCGAATGTGACAAGATCGCAGCAAGATATCGCACCAAAGGAAGCCCTTTGTCCCGTACGTTTTGTACCATCCACTCTTTTGGCTTATAGAATTCGCGATCATCGACCTCGGCTACTCCTTCGTAATCGTATCTCCGACAGAATTGAAAATTCAATTTCACCTATTCGCACAAAAGGTGACCTTCCTTAACCCTTTGCGGACGGAGACATTTTTGAATACTGACAGATAAGCAAGACATCAGTGAAAAAACACTTTTTTATTAGAAATTTGGATAGTTAATGTATATAAATTATAATTTACTCCAATTTGAATCCTATCTCACCGGTTGTATTTCAATTTTCCAATTTTAACCGTATATACATATGGCGATAAACTATAATTACATTTTCTCTCCGGCCGCATGTATGCGTCGCTAGTCCGCAAAGGGTTAATTCCACGTCGAACAATTTAAGTTCCTCGTGCTATCGATATTCTCATCCACTGAATTCAACCCTTATTTATTCACGTCTAAGAAAAATTATCATTCCATAAGAAATTATTCTCCTCCAATAAATCTTCCCCTATCTCATACCTCGTGGCAATTGTTAAACGTGAAACAATTAATTCGAATTAATCACAGATTAAGAAAAGAAGAGACAAAAAGCCACCGGAGTTTCACGTAAGTTGGAATAATTCACCACTCGTCTTCGTCGCCTCGGTGCACTTGCCCCGATGGAATTGCGTATTCCGACCTGGTCCGGCGGGTCAGGAATGCCATGGGGGATCGTAGAAAGCATTGCGGGTGTACGATGCGGTAAGTTGTGGCCAGCAGGGTCGTGGGTCGTCGCTAGGCCGTCCAGCATCATGAGAACAGGCTTAAACCCGGCACCATACCTCCAACTTGGCTCTTACACGTGGAGACTAGCTGATGACCATCGTCCACCTGACTCCACGAGATTTATCGCGCTCACTATACGTAGGTACAAGATACGTACGAGGTGTACAAACGCGGATGGACCCAAGTATATGTACCTAATCGACCCTCTCCAAGGTCCAGAAGGTACCAAGGAACCCCGCTTTGCGTGGATAATTAAACTCTTATCTTCCTTGGAGTTCAACATTTTTCCTGTCTTTCGTCGACTTTCTCTCGGCTAAGCAGCGGTAATAACAACTCATGATACATATACCATGCTCGATATAATACACGAGGTAACATGAATTATGCGATCGAGCCGCCCTATTGAACCTTTGTCGTGCAACAGGTAGAATTATCCACTTAGGGAAAATAACCCACCTTGCTGTTCCGTATTTCCAAACACTTTGCTCTTAATCAACTAACTCGAAGGGAAATTGATTTGGGCATCGAAAGATCGTAGACCTCGAGGAATTTGATTTTCAATGAATCACATTCTCAGAGTCATCGACGGATTGGAGAACATGCGAATCGCGAGTTCTTGAAGTAGATGGAGGAAATCGTTCGACTATCCAACGTTCCATATTTTAAAGTACGGTGATAGATCGCCTAGAAATGCATCCTATCGACGTACCGACCATATATCTCTCTGCGTAGGTACCAGGATGCGAGCGTCGAAGGTTTTACGTAACCTCCGTAAGGTTTGACGACCTCCAATGAGGAGGGGAACGTGTCTTGCAGTCTCTCCTGTTGCAATCGATTTGTACACTCGTCAGGGAGACTTCGTTGGTAGGTCGCCGTGATTTCCTTCGATACACGACGTACCCCGGTTGGATCCGGACGAGATAATTTATCGTGGCTATGCAACATGGCACATCGTGATGCAATGATGCAGGGTGGTGCGGATCGTCTGGATGCAGTTTCGTTGCATGACACTTTAGTCAGCGAATGAACGGTAGCCTTCGCCGAAAGAGGTTACGGTCACCGGGAGGATACAACTTGGTTCTGAATTTTCAGAAAGTCTTAAGCAGTTGAATGATTAAGATCGAAACGAATCGCTGTACGTGATTTCTTTTTTAGAGACACATAATCATTCTAATTATTGAAATTAAACGTTCGACTTCCGCCAAAGTAGATAATATATGTGCTAAATATCGTTTTCTCTGTAGAAAAAATCGTAATGTAGTCTTAGCTGCCGCGCTATGCTAATTAAACAGGAAATTAGTAGTTTAAAACTACCTTGCAAGAAGTAATTAAATGAGAAACAAGTAAACCGCGAAAATTCTGCTTCTTTGGTTACAAGATATTTATAATTTCTTTCAACATCACGTTTTTTATAAACATTCGGTGTATACGTGTAAGTGGTACCTTCCAACAAAAACTGTAACCACACCTGCGCTATATTGCATCACAAATCACTCAAAAAGTTACTCCATTTTCGACACTCCTACAAATTTCACGCCGATGAATAATCCAACATCTTTATTCCAAACTGCTATAATACGTTCAACATGTAAAATGTCACCGATGCTGATAAATTCATTAAAATTTGCCATAACGACCGAACCAATTCTGACGCGAAACTCCGCAGGATCCTGGAGTACATACCGCAGGATGTCTGTGAATACATACGTCGGTATAACGAAGACGAGGTTGATTTAGTGCGGTTTACAAAACGTAATCCTCGCACGTATCATCGCAACACGCGTGGCTCCGGTGCGTGGAAGCTCCCGCGACGAGGCAAACGAGGACTACGCGATGAAGACGCACGATTTTCACTCGAGAATCCGGCAGACTGCATTATTTAGGACGTCACCCGTTATACATCTTACCGAGGCTCTGGCAAATGTGTGCGAGCGCAAAAGCGACGAGAGCAGCTAGTTTTTCGTTTTGGAGGGACGAACACCCGCGTGCGCGGGTGAAACTGTCTTCCAACGGCGAGCTGTTTGAAAGCTCCCGCGGTTCCGCGTCTCATGCAGATCCGCGGCGCGCGTCAAACAACGGCTTAACTCGCAGGAGTAATGCATGCTGTTGCTGGAAATTCATGATTCCGAGGACTCGTTTCGTTAAATGCTGGATGAGGAAGTTAATCATACTAGCTGCGTAACTGAGAAATATACGTTGTCGGAGACTTTGGTAAATGGAGGAGTCAAGGTCGATGTACTATGAATTGTGACCTTATCGTGAACTTGTTTACCCTTTGCACTTGAGAACTCTTTTGCTCAAGCTAGCAACTTGAGGCGATTTTTCCTATATTAGGCAGGTGTTTTGCAGATACTTAAAAATATTTTCATGCTAAGAACATAGGCCAAAGCCGGTGCACGAGAAATTTGGGATAAGAATGTCTTATTGTAAGGGAAAGAAAGATGTAGATCTCGAGAACATGGAAAATGCCACGGTGCCCCTCGAGTGTAAAGGGTTAAGGGAACGATGAGAAGTCGAACGAAATAGTAATCATTGTTCTCTGCTTTTAAAAATTATCGAAAAATAACTTGACCTGTATCATTTAGAAAATAACAAAGGATACGAGAAATTGTGAATAATAATCGCTGCTATTTAACAATAACAGTGCTGTTTCTTTATAGATACTTCTGCTTACCATAGCAAATCTTGTGACTGACAATAAAATAACAATATTTTTCTACAAGGAATGCAGGAGACTGTCAATTTAATATCATAACATTATATATAGGCGTATCATTGAAGTGGTCATTTAACCGCAGTTTTAACACTAACCGTACTACATGATGTTAATACTAAACCTATCTAAGTCAAATGACCGGTTCCCAATTTTTTCTAAAAATTCCTTTATTTCATAGAACAGCCATGAAACAAATATTCCACTTCTACCTTACAAAACGTAAATTACTTAATCAATCATTGTTTTCACCTCTTGATTCCTCTTTTCCCAAAGCACTTATTTCATATACACTGCCGCTCAAAAGTTTGGAGACTTACCACTTTTATGAAATTTCTGATAGATAAGGTATATTTTTGTTGTTAATCAATTTTTGTTGCTACATTATGTTCCGAATATGTATGTAATGTATTCCAATAGTACTAAATTACAAATATTGTTATTCAATTCTTTTAAATAAAAAAATCGATCTGGTGGGAGGAAAGCTACATTATATTGCACTGTAGAGTTTTTGAGGTTTTTCTCTAGCAGTTTCCAAGGACTGCATTTCTAAAGTGTGATCTCTTACCTTCTCGAGAGTAACATAAACATCTATAAACATGATCGGCAGCGAAATAATTAAAAGATTAATAGCCAGGATGCCGCGATTGGTAAACGCGGTCATAAAATCACGCGGTGGATATGTACACGAAAAGAAGATATAATTACTTATCTGTTATCATCGGTGAGATATTTAATAATTATTATTAAAACATGTTCTCCAATAATGTACAAACAGAAATGCCTACAAGACAATCAATTTTGCCAAAGATATCGAAACTTTTTTCAGGTAGGTTTGAGAGTTAAGGAAGTGTCCACATACTTTTGAGCGGCAGTGTAGGTATATATACAAATAAAAGTAGATATCGCCAGTTTTCAAGAACAACGACACATTTGGTTTTGTGTCGTTAAAGAGTTAATTACACAGGAAGAATCTACGTAAGCTTTATTCCATTGTGAATAAAACTCATATTCGTATAATTAATACAGGGTGGGCTACCACACGCGTGTCGTTATGTGATTGGTCGAAATGTGCTGCCATTTTGGTGTCATTTTCGACTAAAACGGTCTACCGTAAAACTGCCATTTTCGAAATGTGTCGTTACTCTAGAAAACCGGCAACATAACGTCAGTAGTCTTAGTGTTAAATGAACAGAAAATTCCAGCATTGTTTTAAATATTAAATAGACAATATCCTCCATTTCTCCCTGGAAAATATTATTGTTATTTCACAATCAGCTAAATGACGGATATTGATCAAGACAGATATACATAATGTGCCGATAAGGTCAGTGTTAAAGAAACCTGTACTATACCTACTGCACCTACTCCCGATGCACGTAGGGTTCGATTCCACCCTAAGCGTAATGTCAGCAGCGACTAAGAATTGCGTACGTTTAATCGGTAGTTTCCCTTTCGTGTTTTCAAATCGCACCTATGATTACACGCTACCAGCGAGGAGAAATAGATGTATCCTGTAATAAAGCAACGATACGCAATGTGTAAGCAGTGGTTCCTCGAAGCGAGGCTCGAAGCTGAAGCATTCGTTCGCGTCTACGACTCCGCGCTAGTTCTCCGACTAAACGATACGCCTCTGAAGAAGCGTGTCCTTCTGCGAAGACCACGGCGTTACTTCAACCGTCCAGACGCGAACTACGACTCGCATTAAGGCTCGTTTCGAAGCCGCGACAGCTTTAACGAATGATCTAACCGGTAATTACGAGGTCCGCGAGGGGATTAACGCACCGAGGAATCGGATGATAGCTAGCTCGTCAGGACATCGCCGAAGGCCCGATTGCTTGGGTTACGAAGCGAAGTAAAATTCGAATCAACGATGCGCGTTATCGGAATATAGTGAATCGACTTATGGCTAGCAACGAAGTAAAAGATGGTCTCGATACTTGATTTCTGGGTCGTAGGGAAATTGTGTCGTTTATAGTTTAATATCACCGCATATATCAATCATACACAGCTACTATTGTAATTTCAATAATGGTGTAGACAGCAAGGTGATTCGCGTGGTAGCTAAGTCCACGACCAACTCGATGGTCGTTGAATCCCCATTAACGGAGAGTATCAAAGAAAATTGTTCGTGTAGAGTGCGTAATTAAGTCTATGCTACGAGACGATGAAAAATGACGGTGGAAATTAATGGAGGACAGGGAGAATGAAGAAGAAAACAACGAATTCGTTCGGTAGTCTCGATAAATAAATGGGAAAGCGTAACGAGGTACCCACTTTCGACGTTCCTGGGTATCTCGTCGAAATTCAAGCGATCGCGCCGTGTCCCGCATTTGTCACGAGGATCGTCCAGGCTTGGCATGCCTGAGATTAATATTGCTACGTTCTCTCTCCGTTTCTCTCGGCTCTTTGGCTTCTCTTTCTCACGTTGCACCCCGTAGGCGCCAAATATAATTGTTGTCCGAGGCGGTACTACCGCGCTCCGTCGAGTGCACCGTGCAAAACTGGGTCATCGGTTGCGCGCGAATTCACACGGGAGGAAAGTTTTACGATAATCGACGCCATAAACTGCCCCGTCACGGGCTTCAAATTAATTTTATAACCTTCCGCGAAAATGATAATGGCTGACTCTTAATCAAAGTTGCGAGAGTTGCGCAAAATCGTCGGCGTTCTCGCGATATCCCGTGAGTAGATAAAACGCAATGTGTAGTAGAATTATTATTCCGCGATTCGCTCGATTCTCCTTCGATTCATTCAGTCGATCTTAAAGGGGAATGCGAGATACGAGATAGGATCGAACGTGGGATTTTTAATCGTTTTATATGGCTAACGCTGGAAACGAGACTGCTGATATCTCATCATGGATAATCTTAACTTCTACTGCGATTTCCGCCAATGAAAGTACATTGGCGATACGTGATTCTCGCGGTATTCGATGAGCATAAAAACTATCGTTGATGGAATCTCAATATGTAATTCGAGGCGATAAACCAAACATTACGAATAAAACATTCGTGTTGTGGCAACGTTTGAATTGGTGATAATAATACCGCCACTTAAAACGGTATTATTGCGACGAATTCCATACCTGTTATTCGATTAATAACGTTTCCATTCAACCGATACGAATGTAGCGGATCATTGGTGACGCGAACGCAGTTTATATCACTGGCAAGCGTTATCTAGTAGGTATCGTGTAAAGCCGAGAAAGAAATTAATGATTCGATTAATTGAATATAGGACTATTGCTTTTCGGCTCCGTTGCAATTCGATTACGGAGAGATAAGATTTTAGCCGGTTCTCGATTTCTTATTGATATATGCCACTTGAAAGGAAACATTAGAAACACTTACGGAAGCAAGTATGTTATTCAGACTCACGAAATTATCGTCTATTTTTGCAGCATAATTTTCATTTCGAATTCCATTTTCTAACATTGTTAAAGCGATTTTACATATTAGCTGGAATTTCATTTTCGATTATTTTCCACGTAATTTCATTTTACAATTTAGCTTGAACTGCAGGGAGGTAAAATTTCAGCTCTATTCCGCTCCTATAAATAAGGGTAGCATTTACATGATCCAGAAGTGTACCCATACACCTCGAACTTTGTGTGTTGTCTGTGAACAACTTCGATATGGCGAGGGAAGAAGAAGATTCGCGAAGGTAGCACGATGTGAAAGCACAGGGCTACAGAAAAAATGTCTTTTACGATCGGATCGTACAAGAATATAATTATCCTCAAAGAAAAACCACCCTCTCGAATACCATCACCGTTTAATTAAGATCGCATACGAATAAAACTTTTATGTCGTAATAAAAAATGGATTCATAATTAGATTTCAAATATCTCAACTTCACCTAACGAGACGCGATATAATCAAAAGGAACTTTTTACAGTCGCCAAGTACAACAAGTAAAAATAATGAAGTCCTATCAAGCGATAATTGAAATCCATTCCATATACACCTATCCACAATAAATCGTACCACGCAAAACCCACACGAGCCAAAGAAAATGTTATCAATTGCGACTGGAAAAACATTTAAAACATTTCATCATTCCCTAACGAGATACGATAGAATAAAAATAAAAAGCTCAAGCGCAACTGCATGTACTACAAACAATTACGTCCTAACAACCGATATAATTGAAATCTATTCCGAATAGAGGTATCCACGGTAAATCGTACCTCACGAATCTGAGTCGAGGTGGAAAGAAAACGTTACCAATTACGAAAGAAAGATATTCAAGAACCTCCCGTGCGAGGGAATTAGCGGGCAATGTGGAAGGAAGATACAGAGACCCGGCGGAATCGTTGTTTCGCGACAAGCCAGAGAGAACTGGGCGACAGGAGAGATAGAAGGTAGCCAAAGGTAGCAAGGCAGGAATAAAAGAGGAACAGCGTGTTTATAGATTACAGGACGATACCGGGTGGCGAATAAATAACTGTATTACCAGCAGAGGAGCGTGGAGAAGCGATAACATCCAGGAGACGCTGCAAGAGAAACGGCGGCCGCGGTCGAAACGGCAGCAAAGCCAGAAGGAGGATCGCAACCCCCTTGTCGGGGGATTACCCGACAAAGCGGTACGCATCAACGTGCATATTTCTATAATTATTGCCGGCGCCCTTTGATCCACCTAAGTCCAACTACCCGCCGTCTCTTACGAATGTTCTCTCTCAGTCTCTCTCTTCCTCTTTCTCTCTCCGAGTCCCTGAATCTTTCTCTTTCTCTCTCCCTCTTTCTGTCTCAGACGAGAAACTGGTATCACCGCGAAACGCTCTCGCGATCGGCAATGCGCCGATAACGAAATGCCGAGGAAGTTGCGCGTCTCCGAGCGTGGCCCTTCGCGGTGCTTGTGACTTTACGAGGCCACTTTGCCACCACCTTCGGAACGTGGTAGAAGAAAATACGAGTCCGAGAATTCCCCGCGCCGGGATTTATAATTTCTTCAATCACATTTGCATTTATTACACTTCTATCGACGATACGTAAACTCGTATCTCCGCTTTCGATCTCTTGACTTTTTTGCGAGCAGGTAATACCTGGTAGAAGATGGAACTAGGAGAATGGGTTTAAAAGACTACGATAAGGGATGTTTAATCGGTGAGGATAACGTAACAAAGCGTCGGGCGTGAGTTTTAGCGTCATTGAAGAAGTTCTCAGATAACGACTTCCTTCGGTGCACGGTACAACTAATTGTGAATTTCATCGGTGTCTGGGAATATCAATGAGCAATTATTGAGCGTCATGCAACAAAGAGTACCGACAGTAGAGAATTGAAATGAGCGAATGATGCGATTCGCGATCAGGATCCACGAAACAAAAGAGAACTTAAACTTTTGGGACTTTTATGTATTAAAATACTTGATTCGTTCCAAGAGAGATTTAGTGTGTCGAATTATTTGATGAGGACTTGTGAGAGTCTTGTATTAGATTTAGGATTTGGAGTTAGAATTAGAAGATGACTCTCACAATGCGTTGGAGTTAGTAATTATGAACTTGAACTAGCGTAAGAGTAAGAGAAACTGGTGACTTTGAATTGAGAACTGATTGTAGCCATTGAACTAATGAAGCGCAGGGTTTTTAAAGGTTTTAGAAGAGGAGAGGGGGTAGGATGACGGTATTTGGGAATCCAGGAGTAGGAATAGGAAGTTGAACTTTGGATATGGATGATGACTCGTGGATGAGTAAGGATCAAAACAAGGATTAGGATTTTGGACTTGAGGTGGTGATTCTAGTATGACTAATGATGGTGATGAGTGAGCCGCGTACAAAATATTTGTGTTTATACAATATTTCTAAGAGTTATCTTATACCCGAGTCGAAAATTTCAGCCCATAATCCTCCTAAATTGCCAAATAACTTAGGATATTTAGGCTGAATATGGACAAATATGTTACATATAAAAGAATGCAAATTTTAATTCCACAATCGCCCTACACTTGTTACTTTTTGCCACTTTTACCTAGTTTAGGAGCGATTTAGGCTTCATACAGCCCAAAATAATCCTCAGCATTCTATAATGAGCAGCTTTAGAATTGGATTGGAATTGGAGTGGAATGATCGAGGTCCAAAAAAATTCTCGATATACTAAAAATTAATTTGGTTTAGAAGATTTAGAATTTATATGGAATAAAATGATAATTTAATTCCAACTTGCTCCTGAAAGCCCTATTTTTAGAATATGAGTCGACAGACTTGGAACTTCTGAAATATTTTTAGGGGATGTCAGATTAAATTGGAATAAAAATTTTACCTGATTAGTCCATATAACTCCTAAAAATCATATTTACAGGACTTTGAGGCGCGTAGGCACACTAGTTGAGGATTTTGAGGTTCAAAATGGTATACATAATTAAGCGGCAAATGAGAGATCAAAAGAATCTAAGATTTGAAGTTTCTTTTTAGACTGGACTTTTCGACTCGGGTAGACTAACTGATCAGAGGGTAGGTACATTACAGCATAGTGATCGTGATAAATAACCATCTTGTCGCCAATTAAATGAATTTAGTAGGTAACACCGCCGCGGTTGCTGTGGTAGCACCGCAAAGGGGTTGGACGTCATTAGGGGCGCAATGGTGATTAGGTCACCGTCGCACGCGCTCTCCTTCGAGGCTACTTCGGCAAAGAACGGTAGCAGGATTCACCTGCTCCCGGACAAAACAGCTGCTACCATTCCGTGCGCGCACTTCCAAAGTACGTCGGCTTAAAGTACTAATTAACTATCGACCCATGTCTTGGTACCGATGACGTAGAAAATCCATCGCTACCGTTGCCCTCTATGACCGCGAATTAATCGAGCTCTTTCACTTGGTGCATGGCTGATGTAGTTATAAGCCGGCGTAACATAACTATTAAACGAAATTGCATCGTTGCAAGAAGAAAGTACACGGTTTAACGATCGCTGCAACGTAATTCGGCAACTTCGATTAATTATTTCACGGTGATTGTATTCCCACGTTCGACACGGTATCGGTTGTATTAAGTTTTATAAATATGGGATCAATCCAAGTGAAATATCGTGTATGCCTCTTTCAACGTTCGTATGAGGAATTAATGAAAAATTCTTTGGGTGAAATGATTAAAGAAATAATAAACTAAGGTAAAAGCAGCAGTAGTTGACCATTTTTTAGAAAACAAAAAAATAAGGTTTGCATGAGTTGTGCACTTTCGATGAAAGTGAATTTCAAATACCACAGTATCTGTCAATTATATTTTGAAACAATTACATGTAAAGTGAAGTATACCTATTAACAGCAAACGTTTGAATTCAATAAGGTAAGTAATATGCCGTTATACCTCTATTTCCTTAACGTTTCTATTAAGAATGGCTGTACGGTTCAGGTAAAAAATTCATAGATTGTGAAGATTTTGCAAATGAATTATTTACTGTTTAAGACCTTGCAACGTTTTATAAGTAATATATACATCGTTTTTAGTATTTTAACCACAAAATGTAATAATTTTTTAATGGTCAACTTCTGGATATTGGTACTCTACAATTTTCAGAAGTTGACAGGCATGGTTAATTACCGACATTACTCATTTAAATTTGTTTACGATTTATAATGTATCCGTTTTACATCTCACTTTATTAGAAATACAAAATGTAAATCGATATATTGTAGTATACTGAGTTTTAGTCGATGACACGGTCAACTATTAACTGCATTCGCGGTCAATAATTGATCAGTGCCCAATGTCTACTCTGTTCTTCTTCTTCTTTTATTATTTAATTATTAATGATAATTTGTACTGGTAACTGTTAAAATTAAACGATAATAAAGTGATTTTCAGCGTTAATGCTGTAACCCTGCTTCGAATATACGCGGTCAACTACTAACGAAAAAAGGTGGTCATTTACTAGTTTTATCGATCTCAAAAGTGGTCAACTACTGAAGCATTTGCCGAATTTTTAAATATATTTCTCAACTTTTATAACTTATGTTTTTTTAAAAATTAGTCTTGGTACATAATCTATTGGGTTGTTCGGAAAGTAATTTCGTTTTTTTCGGTGAGAATGAAAGACGATTTTCTTGTAGTCCATAAATATGTCACTGAATTATATATTCTCCATTTTGTTCTAATACCTTTTGTCATCTTTCTGGCAGAAGTATGATTCGACGTTCATAAACGTTTTGATCTTTGCTGGCAAAAAAATCAAAGCCTTTTTTGACGTCCTCATTCGAAGTAAAGGTTTTGCCGTTCAAAAAATTTTGCAATCCAGTTTTGGCACTGGCGTTATGTTAATGCGTCTTCCCCATAAAAATCGAATAATTTTTTTCTTGCTTGAACAACATTTTTACCGTTTCGATAGTAAAAAAGTCAAATATGGCGAAAATGCTGCTTTCGACTTTCCATTTTTAATAGAGCACCAAAGAAAAACTATTGTGTAGAATCAAACAAATTTTTTCACAAACAAGCGTTGCTATATCAACTGGCAAAATATATAATAGCAATGCGAATTAAGTGTGAAGTTAATTGTGAAAAAATATAATTATTTCCTCCGTCAGGAAAAAACGAAATTACTTTCCGAACAACCTAATAGAATGTTCAAAGAACGTCTCCAAGCATCGACTCTCGCCAGTTATTGACAGAGTAAATAGTTACCATTGTTTCTATCGAAAATTTCTCTCAACTGGTCAACTACTGGTACCTTTACCTTACTGGTATTATATTCATACATCCGATATAAGTTTCTCTCGCGAGATAAATCGAGCACGATACGAAATAAGAGCGTTAGCTAAATACTCCTGAGTCGGAAACGCCGGGAGTAACATCCGTTTTGCTCGTCATCACGCGCATTCGCGTGACCGTTTGCGTCGTTATGCAGCTCCGGTGCATAGAAGTTTCGAGCGTGCGTTCGTGTGTATGGCGAGCGGAAGGAATTAATAGAAAATGCATTTATATTTCGCATGTAGCGAGGGTGATAAACGGCTGGTCGTTAGGTGGTGTACATAAAATTAAGGAGGAACTCCCGAGCGTACCTGTTTCTTTCTCCTCTTCCTTCGTCGTCGACTCGTTAAACCTCCTCTTTCTCGAGTTGCCTTGGCCGTGAGCGTCATGCCTTAGGATGCACTTCGTCGTTGCAATTGCCGCGAGCGTTGTTACATAGTCACCTGGAAACATTACAAAGTATAGCGTTATCGTTTCAAAATTTATATACGCATGACTACTTTTCTTATTTTTACAGTAAACGATATGGTATTTCACGGACTAAGGTATTACCGGCATTAGTAGCTGCAGTGGATTGTGGCGATAAACGGTGCTTGATTAACGGTAGAGCTACCAGAGTTAAATACATTGTATTTAAATATACTAACACTTGAACTACCGGCGTTAGATTTATCAAATATAAATATATGAAATGAGCACTTTGGAAAAAAGGGAATTACAAAATCGAAAAGATGATTAGTTCTGTAATTTATATTTTATACAATGAACGTAGAGTATCAACTTTATAGTCATTCTCTAAATTTTGAAAATTTTTGGAATAAACTCGATATCAGTTATTTTGACTACCCTGGTAGTTCTAGTGTTAAATAACCACTTTGGAAGATGAGAAATCACGATGTGAAAAAAATGATCAATTGAAAAATTCATGTTTTACGGAATAGGAAAGAGATTTTGAGAATTTTTATAAAAAATTAGGTATCAGTCATTTTGACTGTCTTGGCAGTTCCATTGCTAAATAACCACTTTGGAAGATGAGGAATTATGATGTGAAAAAGATGATCAATTGAAAAATGTATGTTTTACAAAATGGACGTAAAGTAAGTATTGCATAGCTTCTCTATAAATTGGAAGAATTTTTATAAAAAATTGGGTATCAGCCATTTTCACTGCCTGGGCAGTTCCACTGTTAAATAACGACTTTGGAAAATGAGGAATCACAATGTGAAAAAAATGATCAATTGAGAAATTTATGTTTTACAAAATAGGCGTGAAGTAACTATTGCATAGCTTCTCTATAAATTTGGGGAATTTTTATAAAAAATTAGGGACCAGTTTTTTTGAGTGCGTTGGTAGTCCGAGGGTTAGCGAAACTAAATCGATATACTGCACCATTCCGCGTTTTAGTAATAATTCTAATAATTCTAGTAAGAACGATGTCTCAAAAATAATTGAAAAAAGAACAGGAGGCTCGATAAACTTGCAGGACAGTGAACATTCGTTCACCGGAGGATTACCCTTATCGGTGAAGTTATTCAAGATTCTAGTAAAGCTGCTCCTTTTCTGAGCCTCTTATATAATGTAGCTTCTACATTAGAAACATCGAAAGAGACTTCCTATCGTGCAGCAGTTGCACGAACCTACTTAATATCGTCTCGAGAAATTCCGCGAACGTTTCCACCAAACTCGTATCCCCGCTTCCGTCTCACATGTAAATGTTACCGCGAATATATATTCGTTCGGTGTATGGAGAACTCTTTCATTTTAATCGAAAGAACTTTATGCCGGACGGCAGTCGTGTGCGTGGAATAACAGATCATTTGGTAGCTGCTTTCTGATACTCGTAAATACATCATGCGAAGCAGAGAACGTAGACAGATATTAGGAAAGACTAGTAAATATCTTACCGTTGCATATATGGGCTTTCACGTGGAAAGGCTATCGCAAAAATAGAAATGCCATCGTCAGAGATTTTTTCACAATTTTATTCAACTAACTAGACTATTTAATTTTCTTTTTTAAATCGGAGAGATACGTGCAAAATAGCACACTGAACTTTAATATCGAGCAATTAAGCTTTCTAGTTATGTTTCATGGTGTACAGTAAATTACAAGGAATAGAAAGTTCATTTTTGCACCCTCGTAATTCAGATTAGCGCAAAATTTCGGTTATCAATCGTTATAAATATGTATATAGCAGCGGTCACCAAACTTTTTGACCCCACGGACCAGTAAATTTTATGAAATGGCGTTATTATATGAACTATAGAACTTATATAACTTTTCACGTATTGTTATGAATTGAATTATGTTTCAAGGCATCTTAAAACATAACTTAACGTGATGAGAAAGTATATTCCACATTTTTCTGGGAACCAGCGAAATTTTCTCGCGGACCACCACTTTGACGACCGCTGGTATATAGGACTTAAAAAATACACGAAAGAAGAAAGAAACGCGGAAATGTTATCCTCGTGGCTAACGTCGATGAAACCTGTCGCTACGGGGTTTCGATGTCGTTATGCAGCTGTATAATGACACTACGAACGTCGACAAAAAACAAATCGTTTATCGTCGATCCCGAAGCAAAAAAAAAGCTCGCTTATTGCGTAAAACCCGTACTTGGCAGATCGTGCGTCCACCTTTATCGAAATGCATGGAACATTCGTATCTCCCTGTCTCTTTCCTTTACAATTAATCCAACCATTTATATACGCGATCGACAGCTATGCGCTCGCATACGAAACTGACGGGGCGAGGAAATTGATTTTTTTCTTCTCTCCACGTCGTACCGACGAAACGAGCTCATATGCATATGCGCAAGGAAAGAAAACCGATCGCGAGATTCTCAGGAGCATATCGAACCTGTGACCCCACGATCAATTAATCACATTCCATGCTGGAGCTTTATGAATTCCCTCGATACACGTCGATCGTTCGGCATAAACCTGCTCATGCCGGGCAATCCGGACAGCTCCGACTGTCAATTAAAAAGCACGCAGTGGGACCAGCAAGTTGAATTACTAATTTCGTTAGTTCTCAATTATAAATACAATTAGCGCCGGTAATACGTAAGTTGCCATGGTCAGATAGGGATGAGGTTGAGAAGAAGAATGGGAAATGGAGATAGACAGAGAGAAAAGGCAATATCAATTTGTCATTAGAATACAATAAACCGTGATTGTACTATAGACGTTATGGAGACATAAGACGTTGAACATTATGAATATACGACATACTTTGACGTTACAATAGAAAGATACTTCCTGCGAGCCATTCAAAGAAAATTGTTATATAGGTATATACACTCGCCGGAGCTACCTCCCCCTAACTTCCGTTCTCTTTTCGAATTCTTTAAGGAGATACCATAAACTCTACGGGATTCTCCAAATGGATCCACACCTGTGAAGGAACGTCAGTCAGGTAAGTCTTATTAAAGAGGCGCCTATTTTCAAAGCGAGCCGAAAAATGCCTTGGGCGAACACCCACGCATCCGGGGATGGGCCGGTCCTACATAGTTGGGATCGTAGGACGATTAGGGTACCTACGATATTACACTTTGTTGAGAGTTTCTCACGGTAAAATAAAGTCCGACGGGTAAGATCATTTTTAAGCGAGGGACAACGTCTTGTTTCTTTGGGCGATTAACTGGCGGAGATAGCTGGCGAACGCGGACGAAGGGAGATTTGTTTTGAAATAAGTATTAATTGGGATTAATCCGAAATGTACACTCTTCTGTCTCTTCGTGTTCCGAAGTGAATGTAACGGTGTTGTTTTTTTTTTGGTCGGATGGTCGAAGAAGGGAAATTTGTTTTGAAATACTTTTTAATTAGTATCAATCTGAAAAACATGGATTATGTCCTTCATATTTAAATGAGAAGAATGCCGTTCTCCGGGTGATTAAGTAACAGAAATAAGCACCGGTTACGAAAGAGCAAAGATTCTTATGAAATATCTGCTAATTAGTATTACTCGGAACTAATAGAGCATCTTTTTATTTTTCGGATTGGTATAAAGTCCCTGTGTTTAAGCAACGTTCCATTTATCAGCAAAATATATAATATTCGGGCAAAATTTTTATCAAAGTTGTTTATAGAACAGAAACATTGAAAACAAAAAAAGCTACATATATACTCTATATAATAATTAATAATGTAATGAGTAGACTGCGGATGTTTATGCAAATTTCGAGTTTCACAAATGCAGGTGAGACAGGAAAACCTATCTAGGGCTTTAATGCACACAATAAATATTGCAACAAATACCATACTTTGGATATTTTAGATATATTTTTATATTATGTCCTTTTTGTATATTTTAGCCGTATTTAATTTGTCATAAATGCATAAAAATCTGCAGTCTGGTAATGAGATACCCAGCAATTTACTTGCTCAACACTAATATCTCATTACCAAGTATATTAGAAAATTTCTAAAATTTATCCTTTAACACTAGAACTACCGACGTCAAATCTATTACATTTCGAAATTAAGAGACGGAAAAAGTGATCGATTAATTTGTATTTTATAAGATCAACGTAGGATATCTGCTCTATGACTGTCTTATAAACTTGGAGAATTTTTTGAAAAATTTGGATACCACTCATTTTGACTTACTTGGGATTTCTAGCGTTAAATATCAAAAGACACTTCATTAAATTTAATATCATCCGTCAACAATAACTCTCATGGCATTTAGTCTGTGGAGGACGAGTACAATTAAGATTTTGCCGCATCTCGAACGAATTCAAGCGAAGAAATGAATCCAACATTTTTATACTTTTCTTCGCTTCTCCAGTTAGCAAATTTAAAGGACCTCTGGAGAGTCCTTCCGTTATTCGACTCTGGTATAACCGTCTTACGTGCACGTTCAATTGCTTCATTACATCGTCGAAATTACAGCGCGCCCGCTGTTTTACGGTGCGGCATTTGGCATTTAAGGCGGTCGGATCGTTTTCCGCGAAGCCAAGTTTCGGCGCATAAAGCACACGCGGGTGGATTAAATGCGATCGAGAGAACGAGTTCTTCCTATGAACCGGCCCTAATAAATCGGTAAGGTTAAAGGCGCAGGTGTGAAGGCCAGACGCCCCCCCGCAGACCGTGAATTCGTGAGTTTCATCGCAAAAATCATCATTAGTTCCGCCAGACTTTTTTTCGCGTCAGCCCTGACGACGACCTCGTCGTCGTAATTTGCTCTCGTCGCTCGAAAATACCGGTCCTCGGTCCGGAATTCCGGGAAATTATTATATGGGCCTTTATCTTACCATCTTACACGCTACATTTAATATTCGCGTCGGTTCAAATTCGAGTTTCGGTGCTCGTATTTAACGACGACGCGGTGAACCGGCATACATTAAGATTCACGTATACTTTTACCGTACTTCTATTGTTCCGATCTCACGGAACGGGTTGGTATCGTTGTTTTGTATTGTACCTTTAATTGCTGTGGTTATTTCGCTTAGGACGTTTTTTTTTCGTGGAGATCTTTCAAAGACTTCCGCCAGCCAAGAAAGAAAGGACAGCATGCAATGTTGGACTTACAGTTTTAACCCTTAAATTCGCGATTTTATTTTTGTAATCAGAAAAAATGTTTTTAATATCCATATATAGTTTAGATTATAGGAAAAATAATTAAAAAATTCTTTTAGACGAATTCCTCTTCTAAATTACCTGAAAATCCTTTGTCGCATTTATGCAACAATATTCTGATCCGACTGAAACCAGTTTAAACGCTTAGATTAGTATATGATTGATGACTTATACACATTTTTCGTATTGTAGTCAGTTTTTTTAAACTTGTAAAAGTCTTAACATGAGTGAAGAAAAAATGCACTGCATGTTGTATGAGTTCCAAAAAGGGAATAACGCGATGGAGGCAAAAAAAACCTTGTGTGACGTGTTTGACGCGGATGCAGTAACAGTTCGAAAATGTTAAAGATGGTTTGGGAAATTTCGTTCGGGTGATTTTTCTTTGAAAGATGAATCCAGATCAGGAAAGCCATCGCAGTACGATCAGGACAAATCCCACGTTAACTTCCACCGAAATGGGCTTCAAGCTTGGAATTCATCAGACTACTGCTTTGGATCACATTAAAAGACTTGGTTTCCTGTCCAAACTCTCTGTTTGAATGCCACACGAATTAAAAACGACAGAACTTTCCCTTACACCTAATAGAATGAACCTTCTCAACTTACAATTTAAATAGTCTCACAAGGAAGGTATTCGAAGTGCAACTCACGGATTCGAATAAAATTTTGTGGGTTTGTAGAGTGATCCAAGACAAGAAAAATGGTATACTCCATTCGTGCCCAATCGCCCTTTAAGGGCATGAAATTTAACCTCAAAGTGAAATCGACACTTGCACTTCCTCGCTTATATCTCCTAAAGTACAAAAGATAGAAGAAAATGTTTTAGGTAAAAGTTTAACGGTAAAAGGAGTGCTATAAATTTGCATTAACAAATTTTTAAAAACAACTTTCCTTCTTGGAAAAAAAAATTTTTTTTTGCGTTATTTTAAACAATTTTGAAATCTTTTTGGTAATGAAAAATGTGGCACTTTTTATTCTGAATTCAACCATAACAATATTTTTATTATACACTGCTAGGGTTACAGAGATACACGACAAAACGTACTCCCTAGCGCGTGGTACCGCGCAATAGTGCGCTAACAACATATAAGGTAAAAGTACCAGTAGTTGACACTGTACCAGTAGTTGACACTTCTTCAAAAAATGTAAATAAATCAGGAAACCACAAGTTGGAAAACATTAAATCTTATCAGTTTGTATAGTATCGTCTTTCACCGGCTTAATTGCGAACTATTGCTCATAATCCACTGTTGAGAAGTGTCATACCAACCGGTTAATCAAACCCGTGCTCGACTCTTACGATTTTTGAGTATTTTCTTATGTGAATCGCTAAGGACTTGGTTGAAATGTAAGCCTTGTAAGTTTGTAATATTTAATCATTGCGGATAAAAAGGTATTCGTTTATGTTGTTTGAATCTTAAAAAAGGGTTTATGTATTAAAATTTGCAACAAAGAATGCTAAATTGCCGAAATTCCCTCTGTGTCAACTATTGGAACTTGTAATTGTCTATTATTCAGTAGTTGACATAGGGAAATATGTTGTATTTCCTTACGAAAAAGAGTTGTTCTGCAACAGATTTCAGCAGTGGTAAAGTGACCGGAAAGAATGGATATGCTAGATTATGAATGGGAAGCTGTGCTGCTTCGTATCAACGAAACCATTAAAATGAGCAGTACCAGAAATATGTATTCAGTTACCGAACTAAGTTAGATTTTTTAAGGAAGTAACTTCTAATTATTAAATATTTTTTTGTAAACTTACTCAAGAATAATCTTTTTTAAACATTCAATACATTTTTGTATTAATATACTACCAAGCCTAGTTCATTAATTGTTTTTTCTCCCTGTGTCAACTACTGAAAGAAAAAGATGTCAAGTACTAAATCTTTCGTTTTCGCTGGGTGTCAACTATTGAATCAAATTTTACTCTTAGAAAAAAGGAAAAAAAAAATTTACAACCACTAGCAGGAATGAATACTTGTCGCAATATAATAGAAGAATAGTTTGTGCAGCAACAACTAATCATAAATTTTCCATAAAGTGAACATAGCCTGAGTTATGTAAACAAATAGGAAAAAAATTCCTTAAAGTGTCAACTACTGGTACCTTTACCTTAAAGTTACATATTAAGAATGCTCATTTTCGTTGCAGGACATAACTATGTGACGAAGATGGGTGTGGTAACATAAAAATCGCAAATTATGAAATATTACATAAAGATTAATGACTTATGATATAAATCGTACTACATCGCATATATACACAAATAAACATTTTTTAAATGTGACAAATTACAAATATGACAAATTTAAAAGTACTCTTCGTGTCAGAAAGCCAAATTACAATGAGCACCTTTAAGCGCCTTCAGTATCAGAGAGCCAGCCAGCGTCAAGCGCCTATAGGCGCTCCTGGGTATCACTAGCGCAAAATTTCTAAGCGCCTATAGGCGCTCACAGTAGTGAAATGGTTAAAACGATGATATACGCATAGGCACTTTTTGCACCAAGCACATCTTATAATAGCAGGCTTATCACCGTTAATCGTAGCTTTTTTTTTATTTTTGGGTATGAAAAAATTTTGTGAGAACTTGTTCCAATTGAGTTTTACCATATAATCTTTTTACAAATTTGCATCTACGAAATAATATCATCAAACTGCAATCTCTCACATCGAATCAGTTTTCATCTCCGAGAGTCCGCGAATTATTATATTTAAGAACTCTTGGTATAAAAGTGGACACCTAGAGGAAAGATTACAACAACAGTTTGAAAATCCGGTAGATTTCTATTTTAAATTTCCTGAAGCAGATAAACTGCCACGTTGTGAATTATGTGGTAAGCCTGCTATTATAAGATGTGCTTGGTGTAAAAAGTATCTGTTTGTAGATCACTTTTTTAATGAAGATAGTATTTCGTCTTTTTCACTTTACGAAACTATGTCGAGTGAAGTAGGTACATGTATTCGCGTGTGCTTACAATGTAGTAAAATGTTAAATAAACGTTTAAAAAATATTTATGTATGTATATATGGGATATAGTACGATCTGTATTATAAGTCATTAATCTTTACGTAATATTTCATACTTTGCGATTTTTATGTTACCACATCCATCTTCGTCACATAGGCATGTCCTACGACGAAAATGAACATTCTTAATATGTAACTTTATACGTGTTAGCGCGCTATTGCGCGGTTCCGCGCGCTAGGGAGTACGTTTTGTCGTGTATCTGTGTAACCCTAGCGGTGTATAACAAAAATATTGTTATGGTTGAATTCAGAATAAAAAATGCCACATTTTTCATTACCAAAAAGATTTCAAAATTGTTTAATATAACGCAAAAAAAAATTTTTTTTCCAAGAAGGAAAGTTGTTTTTTAAAATTTGTTAATGCAAATTTATAGCGCTCCTTTTACCGTTAAACTTTTACCTAAAACATTTTTTTCTATCTTTTGTACTTTAGGAGATATAAGCGAGGAAGTGCAAGTGTCGATTTCACTTTGAGGTTAAATTTCATACCCTTAAAGGGCGATTGGGCACGAATGGAGTATACCATTTTTCTTGTCTTGGATCACTCTACAAACCCACAAAATTTTATTCGAATCCGTGAGTTGCACTTCGAATACCTTCCTTGTCAGTAATTGTAAATCCCTAACTCCAGAATCACCATGGCTCCAGTGCTCGTATTGTTCCAATCTCAAGTAACGAGTAACACTTGCTCGAACATCCAACGTTCGGTACTGAAGATCGTAAAGGCTTCAGTTGCGAATATCTTATCGTCTTATCGGCATCGGAAGCGGACACCATAATTTCCACGGCGCCATTGCATTCACTATCTCGCACGTACTACGTTTTACCGCTCATAAGCCACAACGATCAATCTCTAAAAAAAGGCCCTATACGTTACAGGTAATAGCCACTTAATCGCAATCAGGCAGCAACGTTGGCGGGCCTACACATAGGGCTGAGAGTACTTGAAATAAAGTTATCCGAAGCGCAAGTAGTAGTACCTTTAAAACGGTGAAATCGGAATCCAACTTACAAGGCGGTTATACAGGAGGGACTATTAGTCCATGCAGATCGGTTCAACATATCGAACGACTGAAATTACGAAGCTATAAACGATTCCGCCAGAACCGTAGGAATAGCCTCTGGGGAATCGACGGAGCGGTTGAAACTTCAACAGCGAGTCCATAGAACGTTCTGTGTTACCAGCGGCAGCCATACGTCACGATAATGAGCCAACGTATCTAGATAGAGGAGACTACTCTTCTACTTTTCACCCTCTGTGAATGTACACGGTAGAAGACGTAGCTTCGAGGTAATGCAAACATCCCTCTTCCAAGAGTACACCGTTGAAACTAATATCAGAGATTATTTTACCCCAAGTAATCTCCTTGACGCAGAAGTTACTTTAATGGTTATTCAAATCACCTTTTTGTCTCATTTAATCCTTTTAAGTACAATTCTACTTGGAAATCATACTCGCTACTATGTTGTTTCATTACATACACCAGGCACAAATATACCAAGGTACAATCGGTATTAAGAGATCCATCTTCGAAGACCCGTAACTTACGAATGGATAATGCTCCGTCTAATAGACAATTCCAAAGCGCTTAAGGACAAATCGTACGTAAGAGCACGAATAAGAGAATAATTCGGGGTGGTCTTGGCAAATGAAAGCACACTCTTGCCGCTCCTCTTCGTGATCCAGCACGGCACGGCCGATCGTGCGGCTCTTCACGGGCACGCTTCTCTTCCTTCGGGCCGTGTCCGTTCCGGAGCCCGCGACCTCTTGACCCAGAGGAGGACGCCGCTTGCTGGAACACCCGTGTGGATAATATATTCCGGGTGTATTCCAGGCAATTTTCGCGGGGCGGTGTTGCGTTGATTGCGGTCGTTCATCGCGGGTTCGCCTCCGTTCCTCCTCTTTCTCTCCTTCCGACCTTCTTCCTTATCCTTCTCTTCTTACTTCTTTCGTTCTTAACTTCTGCTTCTTCCTTCTACTCTTCTTCTTCTGAAGAGTTCCTTTTCACGAGTTACAACAGTACACCGCTACACTCGCAAGGTCTAATTTGCGCGCAGCAGGAGCGAGGCGAACTAATGCACGTCGCGCACGCCGGGAGGGAATCCGTAGGATCTTTGTCTTCGCGCACTCCCGCGCTAACGCGCATCCATCATCGTGAGACCCTCCGACGAGCGGATTGTCCGTAACTTCCTCTAGGACGAATCGAGAGACCAACCTCCAGCTGGAATTGGACGATGTAACGTTCCTTGTATTATACATTCGAATATATACGCTCCGTTCGATGAGTAGATATTGTGTTCCAGAGTTTAACCCTTTGACAACGGACTGTTCTATGTTGGAATGTTTTTCGTGAGCGGCATACAGTCTGCAGATGCGATTGTTAGATGACTGAATACTTTTTCGTGCAGTTTGGATGTACGATAGAAATAACTGTTGAACGTGCGTATAAGACTATAGTAAACAATCAAAGTCTTCGCTGGACGTGTATTTGCGTCCATAGTCTCCATCGATAGATTTCGCAAAACGTATATACACGCCCACAGCAGTCAAAAAGTTAATTGTAGACATCCTCGGGGAAATATCTTTTTGTCGATCGGTGATACATGAAATCGACTGCCTTTTCAATCGTTGAATATAATTTTACTTAACACTAGAACTACCAAACCAGTCAAAATAACTGGTACACAATTTTTTCCAAAAATTTTCCAAGTTCATAGAAGAGCCATAGAACAAAAATTCTGCGTCTATCACAAAAGACATAAATCACTGATTTGGTCATCCTTTCTGCTACTCGATTTCTTCTTTTTCAAAGTACTTATTTAATATATTGAAATATGATAGATTTAACGCCGGTAGTTCTAGTGTTAATAGTTAACCAATCGAATGGGGAGATCTCGTGTTAAAGAAAGACTATTGATGGACGAACGGGGAGATTTCCCATTGCTACCTTACGAATTTGCCTTGCTGCTGGAATGTGCGCGGTGTATAGCGCGTAGTTTGCTTTTTTCTGGCTGATCAGGTGACAAGTGTTAACATTTAGCCAACTGAATGAAAAGATCTCACCGTTTTAAAGAAAGTCCGTTGATCATGGAACGGAGAGAATTCCCATTGTCATCTTGCTAGTTCGCGTTACTGCTGAAAAGTGTGCCGTGTATAGAGTATAACTTGTTTTATTTTCTCGGTGGTTGACTAAGTGTTGATTTAGAATTGCTGTTTTGTTTTTTTCACCGAAAATTTGGCAACATCTATCATTACATTCGATCGTTAACCCCTTGCCATACAATGACGAGTGACACTCGTCATGAGGTAAATGAGATTAGGAAATTTTCAAGTTTTCGAAAACCTATTAAATTGGAAATATTAGTGAAATGCGACGGGATAATATTATTTTTCTAACATCAACATTACGTTAAATTATACGGTATATCAAAAACCACTGATCAATTCTTTTTTACTAATTGAATTCGAAACTAGAGTGGAGACAATGACAAAACAAATCGTAGGGCAAGGGGTTAAAAGTTTAAAACACTTGGAGATAGTAATATGTAGATGAAAATGCACTTTAACTATTTCAATTACATCGTTTTCGAAAATGGTCTCTCTTACCTAACAATACAATAACACAAATTAATACAAATTTCTGAGAATACAGTACTTTTGGTACACTTTACCCCAATGTAAATCACTGTAAGACTGCAACGATAATATCATTACTTTATCGCAACAAAATCACGAATCCCAGAGGCAAAAGGGGAGCTTGTCAGAAGGATAATAGAGATCTACCGTTAATCGTCAAAATTTCGTGGTTGTAAAAGCCCCAATATACTTTAATAAGAAAATTGCGCGAATTTCAGAAGAAATAACGGCTGCCGAACAATCGTTCCGTGTCTTGAAAGAAGACAATCGCCCGTGGAGTCGTACGGGCACCTCTTTGGAGAACGAAACGTGAATCTTCCCGAGACAGAAAGAGGAACGTGGCTCGGAGGCAGTCTACTACGTCGGAGACCTGAAGCAACGTTCCATCTTCGGCTTTTGAATTCTGACTCTTCAAGGTCCGAGTAGACAGCCACCTGACTCGGCTGCTCGAGGGTGTAATCATGCGCACGCGAACCACCAAGCTCAACTTCGCCGTCGGACTTACAAGTTTTTCTTACCAACATTTGACACAAGTCGAGCAAACATTCTATTTTAAGACCACGTACTCTACACTGACGATTGCTACGATTTGTCCCGCTAATAAAATTTTCCATTCTGAAATATTGCTGCTATTTATTCATAAAATACCATGTCCATTATTGAAATTGCTTTATGAATGCGCCCATTGGTTCCGCGTGAAAAAATGTTGTATCGCAGAAAAGTGTTTAATTGGTTTTGGCGGATGTTACCGCAGGTGTGAATACATCATTCTGTACAATATGTTATGCGATATTCCATTTTGCCAAGGGTAGTTAATTACATGATAACATCGTATTGAAAGTAATTAAGTATCAATTTAAGAAACAGGAAGTAAAGTGAGAATTTGAAATATTTATCGGTGAAGATTGAATATGAGTTTTAACAAAATTCTGAATGTTTAAAATTGTACTTGTGCTCTTCAGTATTACTGCGTTAATGGGGAAGTGGTATTACGTGTGAACCAGGAGATTACCTGATCGGTATGCATTTAATGTTTAACGTCTGGAGCCTCAAACATCTGAGATGCCAGACTTCTGTTCTTGAACCATAACTCGGAGCATCGTGCATCTCGTTTGGGTCGTTCAATCTCGAAGATGCAATCTCGAAAGTCTCGCGTGACTGCAGCGTTTAGAAGAAACAATGCACGGTCTAACATGTGCGAGAACACCGGCGCAAATGAGCCTACTAACATATGGCTGATCCATGCACATCTCATTATAAATACGTCGAACCTTGCCGCCATTAGCTACCCGTAAACAAATTATTTGTTTGCAACGTCCCGGCATCGCGACACATCTCGCCACGAATGACTCTTATCGCGCGATTCCAACGACACGAAAGACAAAATGCCGTTGCCGTATCAGCAGTAAAACTCTGACACCTCTGATACCGCGCGTATTTATCGAATTCGTTCATCCGAACACCGTTCGATTCGATTATCGTAATGATCTTCCCAATGCTACCGAGCCTGCTTTCGTCATTGCAATCGTTACGACCAGCTGCAATGACATCGACTTTATTTCAATCCAATTTCAAACCCGCGTCTGCAGATATTTTGTACTCCTTCTGCTTTATTTAATTTTTTCATTATTTTCTCCACCTCGTTAGTTTACTCTCGTTAATTCCAGCACACTCGCAACACGTATAATTCTACGTGTCGAAGCGAACGTTAGAATCATTTCATATTGACAAGAGCATTTGTGCGATTATTTCCTTTATTTCCCGAAGCACGTATAGTGAACGGTTCCTTTGAGCGCGTGTCCCATTCGCAGGAAATTAAACGGTTGGAATTATCGATATGCATAATATGCAGGAGATAGGATGGAAGGGGAGGGTAATTATACAAAGACGATAAACCCGATTCTTTTTTTCCTCACGCGCGACCGAATGACGAGGCAGCTGCTACCTCTGCGAAACAAGAGCACTCGTGTACATACACCGGACACGTCGAGTGCACAGTTTGATCGATCGATCTACGGATCGATGGATCGTACGCGAGGAACAATATTTGCCGGTGCACACGATAAGGCATTACATTGACGAACGGACCCGTGGCAATTAATTATATCGTCCCGTAAGAAAATAAATTGCCACGCGCAGTAATAACAGCGGGAACAATTATTCATGATACCGCAATAAATGGTACTTGTCGAAGAGATAATTTATTGAAGAGAGGTAACCGATGCTAGATTGATTTCGATTCTAACGTTATCCTAAACGTATCGCTTCATCTTCCATGTATCGCCTGTTTGAGTAACTTTGTTCGGATCAAGCGAGTAGTCGTTCCCTTCGCGATCGAGTAAATATATTTTCAATGCAGATATGTATTATCAAAATTTTCTATCGTCTTCGCGAAGGAGTCGTAGAAGCGATAAGACCATGCCGGTGCAAATGAACTTACTACCCACGCTATAAACGTCCCAGTCCAACGTCGACTGGCCACGCGTGCAAGCTGCTAATTAATACGTGAAAGTCACATAACCCGTGGGTAGAGGAGAAAAAGGGAGAGGGAGAGATTGATAGATAGAGAGAGAGAGATCTCACGGATAAACCAACTGATTAAGACACGACGAATCAACGTTCTCGGGAAACGTCTAAGGTAGATAGAGGGGAGCGAGACAGTACGATGGTGGAAATATGTATATACGTTCACGATACTTCGAGATTACGCGGAGATTAAATCTTCCATCGAATTATTAAAGATCCTAGGACATGCTTCCGCCACGATGGCAAGAGGCATTCTTTTGCTGACGAGTATCTCTAGCTATTTACTAGCCTTTGACATTAATTTGTCGAGCGATAAAACAACTATAATGTACCGACCCTCCGATTAGTTACTTCATAAGATAACACGAAGGAATATTATGTAAGTACAAATATTTTGTACGCAGACCTCCTAGTTTTCCATCCCGAACTTTCAACTCCTTAGCACCGTCACCGCTCCTTACTCATACACGAGTCATCATCCATATCCAAAGTCCAACTTCTTATTCCTACCTCTAGATTCCCAAATACCGTCATCCTACCCCCTCTCCTCTTCTAAACCTTTAAAAACCCTACGCCTCATTAGTTCACGTTTTCTTAGTCTCACAATCAGTTCAAATTCATAAGTTTAATTACCCAGTTCAAAGACTTCAGTTATAGTTACAGCCTTCAAGTTCACTATTACTCAAGTCCAACGAATTGTGAGAGTCGTTTTCTAAATCTAAGTTCAAGTCCTAATTCTAATACAAGACTCTCACAAGTCCTCATCAGCTCATTGATTATTCCACGCTATAAGTCTAATATCTGCCCGAACGCTGTCCGAACGAATCAGTATATATAATAAACAAAGAAAAGTATAAGTTCTCTTATTTGGCGGAACTTAAGTGCGAATGGATATGGTGCTACGGCGAGAAGACACGTAGGTATTGCTGATATACATGCAATTATCAAAATATGACCTGCGATATTGTAGAGAAGAGCAAGGAGTATTTTTCTCACAATCAGTGACGAATGCACGAAAAAGTAGCTGAGAGATTTTCTCGTCTCTCGCTCGAAGGATACCGCAACCAGTTCAGTAGTAATCCTCGGTGATATATGAGCGAGGCACGCTTTCCTCGCAAGGAGGCCAACTTTTACCTTGAAGCTTGGATTTCGTCTCGATCCGTTTTATACGTGATTATAAAGGTAAATCTTTCCATTTCAATAAATCACCGATTACACACATTGAGACGTGCAATGCGGTAGATACGATGACATAGAATCAACGAATACTTCGTACGAAAGCCAATGTGTACGGAGTCTGTTTGAAGAGGTATGTCAAACGATGTAATTATTCCAATTTTTTTCCACGTTTAATAAATTAATACAACACCCTCTTTCTTCACTTTCTTTGAACACGCTTTGAACAGTATCATTAACACTAGATTTACGGGCGCTGAATCGGGTATACTTAACCCGTATCGCTCCAAGTGTGCCTCTCAGGCACTACCGATATGCGGCGTTCTACTCCAAGTGTGCTTGTCAGGCACCCCTGATTTGAAACGTGCTACTCCAAGTGTATTTTTTACTTCGGATATGGTTCGGGTCGTTATTGGTAATTATTTATAGATAAAAAATAGGACTTCTCAGTCAGTTACAAACGATCAGTAAAGACAGTCAGATCTCAACCTGCTTTATTGCAAACGCACCAATCTTTCAATTGTATCGAGAAGGAAAATAAATTATCTTTGTAAGAAAAATATATATAGTGCTTATGTCAATTTTGATTTTCGTATCTATAGTGATGTAGCTGTTAACTAATCAAAAGGAAGTATTGGGGTAAAAAATCAAAGAGTTTTCTACTGTGAGACCAGTGAGCGCAAACCCGGTTTGCATCCCAATGACTGTTTTAAAAACTACCACAAATTAATAAATTATAATTAATAACATAAGTACATATTGCTATCAAAATTATATTACTTCTGAAATGCATAACGATTGTTTTCAATGACTTTAATATTATTATTTACACGTAATTGTAGCATTTAAAGTCTAACACTTAAAAACTTACAAGTCAACATATGACGAGAATAAGTTGGAGTTGCCGATCGATGTTCACACTTGAAACTTGGGGCGTTAAGGGTTAAATACATTATATAAGTGCTTTAGAAAAGAATGGATCAACCGGTAAAAAAGGTAATCCATTAAGTCATCTATAGATTATAACATACATGTAAAATATCTTCTGTGCCGCGTTTCTATGAATTTCATAGAATTCGTCAATTGATTTTCGTCAATTTGTCGCCTTCCGTAGATCCAGTGTTCTGATTCTTTATAGAAGCAATTAATGATTACATTAACCACGAGTATCCGTGAAATCCGAGGACTTTGTTGAAACAAGTCGAAAGTATCGGACAGTCTGCCGGCTGCACTCGCCGATTGCTCCCACTCGTCGCGGTAGCGATTTCCACGCAAGTGCGTGTGGTGCGTGGAAGAAGTTTCTTCTTACCTTTTAGGTCTGGTCAGCCACGCATCTCGAGACTGCGGTTGGCCGCAGTATCCAATAGTTACGAGCGCGTCATTATATCCAATCGATATCGAAAGTTTCGATCGGCTCGGCAGCTGGGAAGATCGGCACTGAGGGGAGCCGATGTGGGATCGAACGCGAATCTCAACGCGTGTATCCGCGGTGTAGGTACCCGTCGCGGATGTACGGAAAGAGAGAGAAAGATAAAGATGAAAAGAAAGAAAAAGGTAGAGTTTCACGCAAGAAGAGAAAGGATGTACCTGGCGATAGGAAGACGTGTGGCGTCAGGGTGCCTCCGGTTCGCGTGATTATCTTCCCACACCATCCATCCGGGGTAGGCTTATCCTTGCGAAGGTTATTGGTTTTGGATCTGATAACTACCATTAAAGCCGCTTTCCACCCGTCGTCCTCGAGCTTATCCGTGTAATGGAATACGCGATAAGGAGGAAAACACCGAGTGAACCGTCAGAAGCAACTTGATTACTCGTTTTCGTGCCTGATTACGATGGTTAAGTAGCGATCGAGTCAATAAATATAACGAACGATCGGGCAAGTGATACAGAGGACCCGCAGAAAGATGGCTCACATAATTCTCTGAATACTGAGAACTAATTTTTCAACGATGCTAATGGTGCATCTGGTTTTATATCGCAATAAAACTGTTCGGACGTTCAAGAGTTTGGTATCAGCTTAATCAATGTCCCATCGTACTCATCGACACATGGTCGACTCTAGCTCGTTTAACGAGTCAACTATCGAGTTACTTATTCACCATTATTATTAACTCTTTTCCAACTCCTGTGTATTCTTTTCCCACGTATATTAACCTAAATTAATTTCTCGCCAGATGTTTATCAAATCATGATATATACAGTTGCGAGGACCAAAGTGACACAATGTCGATTGCAAGATCATCGATATTACAAAGAACATCTCGAATAAATGTTAGTGCACGTATCATTGGATCGGTTTCGAGTTGCAAGCGCATGCAATTTCGAGTCGCACGACTCGTTACGATCGTCGCGATTCTTCCATCGGTCGATCGTAGGTGCGGACATTAATGCAAACTGACCGGTCCTATTTCAGCTTCGTGCTGGCGCGATGGAATATTTTCCGCTATTAAAGTGAACTCCACGAGCCAGTTGCGACTTAATTACACAAAATCGGCTATCGTTATGTCGATCTGTGTCCTTGTAATAACCCTCATTACAGGGGATATCGGAGTCGCGAGCGGTGGAAACATTTCAGGCCTGGTAATCACTAGGATGCATCTCGCGCGAGACGGGAAGAAGAAACGAGACGAGACGAAATTCGATCGGGATCCCACGAGTTCTGGTACGAACCATGGCAGCAAGTGGGCGGAATGTTCACCGGCCGTATCGAATCGAGATGCGTATATATACGGGAGAGCTCAAGATCCTATCGAGATGACGCACTGCGTACGCACCTGATACCGGATTGTGCGTACGTTAGGAGGGCGACACACGCGCGCCGGAAGAGTTATTCGTTGGTAGGTTTATTTTAGAAGCCGAACCTCGCGCGGAACCAAACTCGCTCGTCCAGTCGAACGCGTTCTCAGCCGAGATCTGGATTTTTCAACCAAAAAGGGATATTCTATTAGAAAAGTCAAAAATTTCCCTTCCCTTACGATTTCTTTTGTGACTACACGTGCAACAATTCAAACTTAATTGTTGGAATAATAATCTCCCGAGTCGAAATATTAGTATATTTTTAAGTCTCCAAAGTCCTCATTTCTTTGATGTAGAAATTTGCCGCCAACAATTGAATGCGAATATAGTTCTCAGAAAGTCTCAATGAGGATTTTGAGGATGAAAAAAGAGTTTTTTGATTATTTAAACTGAGATATTAAACTCAAAATCCTCAAAAATATTATAATTAAAATCTAAACCTAATTCTCAAAATTCTCAATGAGTTTTTTGAGGACTAAACCGACAATTAAACAATTACTTTAATTCAAATGGAAACCTCAAAATTCTCAATGGGTGTTTTGAGGACTAAACTGACATTAATAAAGCCAGTTCCAGTCCTCAAAGTACGGAATCAGCGCGTAACTACAACTTTGAGGACTAAACCTGTTTTTAAATTATATGTATTTACCGATCCAGGAATTCTTAGATAAGTCTCAAAATCTTCATTGAGGATTTCGAAGACGAAGAATGACCGAAAATTTCGTCTCGGGCTATTACTGATTTCTAACGTATTGGTTTAAATTAAGGCAATACTAATTGTTCTTCGACAATACGATGCATCGCCATTAGATACTGATGGTGAAGACATAATTAAAATATTACATTCGCAATTTGTGAAGTTTTAAACTAAATGTAATGGAACCATTGCTAAACCTGCGATTTAACCCTGCTGTCCTGCTCGGGTCTATACGACCCGAAATGGAGATTATATTTGGACAGATACTATGTTTCTAAGTATTAGTTTCTCATATTCAATGTATTTAACATTTACGTCTTCCTGTTTGTATATTTTATGGTTCTTCAAATGTGAACCTTTGTTCGCCGGTTCACTGTGACTGGAAGGGATACGAATGTGAGATATAAATGAACAAAACCAGGGATAATAGCACAGAATTAATTTCGACATCGCTGGACCTACTGATATTTTCAATTTGACAGTTTCTAGAGAACTGAAAAATTTTCTATTCCATTTACCGTGTCACGTGTGTCAGACGTCAATAGATTAAGAATCATCATCGGCTTTTTTCATCTTTCAATTTGAGAATAGAAGAGAAGGTGGCAAATATCGGAGTATTTTCTCCCGGAGAAAGGGAGAAAAAAAGTGGAGAAAATTTTATAATTGGTAAACTTACGCCGACGTATATGTTAAGTGGTCCGATAAATGTTGTTTAATTACGATCGATCCCATTTGTTAATTATCGAAGTATTCATGCTATCTTAATGTATACCTGTAATTAGCAATATTTCGCGATAATAGCATCAGTTGGCGCTAGGAGAGATAAATCAATATTACGTCAACAGATACAATCGACGGATAATGGAATTTGTTCCATGTAATCTTCGTACAATGTGTCTAATTTATCCTTATGAGATATACGATGCAACAGGATTTTCGTATAATTAGCATCCCACGGACAACTTCTTCGTCGCTTTCACGGTTCTTGCGTTAATTAACAACGCAGAGCAAAAACTTCCTTCGAGGTACGAAGAGGCAGCTGCGATTAGATTAGTAAATGTAAATCGAAGAGGAAGTCCAAGGTAGGGGAGAGTGATCGAAGAAAAACGTCTGCTTGGTAGCAGCGAGAAGTAGATACCGACTACTTTGACTCACTGTAAATCAGTATGTCACGAAAGCTCGCCAACTCCTACACGCCATAGAGAATGATAGACGACCAAGGTCATCCGTGGGCTGACCTTAACACGATAAGCTAACTGCAAATGCGAATGTTAACTTCGTCGACTTCTGCGATCACTGAATGAATCGTTGGAATTCTTGTCTCTGTTTGAACGACGAACAAACTGACTTTATAATAATTTGATAAATTAAACAGAAATTGAATAGTTTTACTATGTACGAAAAAGTAGATCAATCTATGATTATAGTGGTAGTATCGATTTTCTATACACGATGGTGTACGATGAAAATATTTAGGACAAAAGATCATTGTCTAAATTCGCTGCAAATGAATATTTGAACTGGTTGAATCGAAAAATGCTTTTTAACCTGGAATTCAAACTTAGACTTTAAGATGTCGAATAAATTTTAATCTCTAAGAGGTATCTTTTAAAATACAGATTCTAATTTTAGGTGAATCAATTTTCACTTCGTTCCAGCAGGAAGAAGAAGACACAAATCTGAGAATAATATTCGTGTTAGTATAACTGCAACTGCAGAATTTCCTGGAAAATATTCAGGTAAAACGTCGATGTTTCACCATTTTCGCGTAGTTGCGGTGAAGTTGAATTGCAATAATCGCGAAACACACGCGATCTCCATTACGAGTAGTAATGCGTTACCGTATTAGCATTTTTAACAGATATCAAATTTCTAAGAGCAAGAACTGAGCTCATTATGCCTGCCGCAGCAGTCTCACGATTGCGCGGGTACTAATGTAGGAAGAGGGCGATATTAACATTGGTAATTAGTTCGAGCGAGATGAAATTTTAACTGTAGATCAGCTAGCGAAATTAGCCCCTCTAATCGCTACACGCCGCTTGTAATTCATAGCTGCATAACGTTTTAACGAACAAGTGAGCCTTACCTAGCCAATTTCTAGAAAATCTTTATCCGGGTGGCAAACCTGTTTCGAAGAGACGAT
Source organism: Cerceris rybyensis (assembly GCA_910591515.1). Classification (NCBI taxonomy): domain Eukaryota; kingdom Metazoa; phylum Arthropoda; class Insecta; order Hymenoptera; family Crabronidae; genus Cerceris; species Cerceris rybyensis. Next base: position 19,528,838 of record OU342790.1, read on the forward strand.
CACGAGTTGGATTTGAAACTAATTCATATATACTTTGTATTATATTTCACACGAAAGACGTACCTATCAACTAAAGTAGCGCAAGAAGTAGTTTTACGTTACGTAATTCTGACGGTGGTAAATCGTTAGTGCAATAATGTTCGAACTAATAGCTCCGTCGACGAAGTCAATTTCTCAATGATCTTTAACACTAGATCTACCAAGGTGAACAAAATTACTTGCCGCGATGTTTTTAAAAATGTTCCTACAATTTCTACGACTATTTCTGTTTCAATTTTCTACGACTATAGTGAAGATTGCAGGCGATTGAGTAGATCAAGTTTTCTGCCCTCTTGATTCATATGATTCGGATATATTTGTTTGATAATTTTTAATGTATTGAATTAATCGTCTGTAGCTCTAGCGTTAAATAAATTGCAAATTTATTTTAAATGCCAGCCGTATTTGCACATGGGATTCTAAACTAATTTAGACCAAGTCTACAGAAGTGGTATAATTGCGTCGTTCATACCTTATTGTAGTTCCATTATCGTGTAACTATAATTTCCTTATAATATTTGCCGTAGTGTCTAATAACGAACGTAGATATTAACTCTAACTTATTTCTCTCATTTTAAAACTGTTCTCTGCATTCTTTCTCATATTAAATTGACAGTCTCCTGCATTTCTTTCATAAAAAAATTACCGGTATTTTGTAACCACTCCACTGATCGGCTACGATAAGAATAAGTATACATCAAGTGCCTCTCCGATTTGTGTTAAATCAATCTAAACAATCTACCATAGCTAAATCCTAAGCTACTCTAACACAGTACCAATCAATTGTACCTGCAACGTATTACATTTGTTAACCCAAGAAAGTGCCTGCAACTTCAGAAATAATCATCTACTTTACTACCAATTTTCTCGCGAAAAATGCATCAATTGAAATAACCGCGAAAAAGAGCACCGCTGCGCATGCGTCGTCTTTCAACAGGAATTTGCGAGTACTCACTGCCATTACATAAACGCCCGGTAACCGAGTCGGTATCAATTTTATAAGCTGCAAAGGCAACGTCTTCGTTTTTGCCGGCGCCGCATAAGGAAACGTAACAATAAGAGAGGAGGACTTACATAAAAACGAAAGCCGCGGCGGGAGGGGCTATGAAGGAAAAGAAAAAAACGAAAAGGAATTGCGCGGGAAGGAACTGCCGGTCGGTAGCAAGGAGCGCTCGTTACCGAAACGAAGCGACCGCTTGTAATTGAGGATAACGCCGAGTAAAGGTCGGACGGAGGTAGGAGGAAAATATCAGCAACGGAGTTTAGTACTCTACCGGACAGTACGAGGATGTGGATGTTGATTATTATTTACGTCCGACAGGCGAACGTAAATCGCGGGCCCGCAGAAATCCGCGGAACATCACGCGAACGCGAGAAAAGTTTCAGGAACTCCTTACGAATATCATTTCATTGGAGAATGTTTTTTTTTCTTCTGTCTCTTCTTTTACTTTTTTCCTCGTTTCGTTAATAGCGCACAAAATATACTCTATAAACCCTTTGGGTACGGATTTATTTGAGAAAATATTTGCATGTGGAACGGATTTAATTTTTGGTTGCTTGGAGTAGTATGTAAAAGCAATGCGTTTTACGTAAGAATTCATCCATTTCTAAAATATTAGTGACATATGTAGTATTAAGATGATTTCAGGGAATTAATTCCAGGTATTTCAGAAAAACTTTTTATATCGGCTATATTTTCTTTTTCTTCCCAAATCCATTCCTCTGATAATGGTTCACGAGAAGATTCATTATCACTGCTCGCAAGACGTCTTGTGCGTCTTTGAAACCTTGGTATTTTATCACAATTGTCATCATTTTCTAGTTCACAATCGTCTTTATCACCTTCACTTTGTATTTCATTGTAATTGTCAATTTCAGAATCACTAAACAATTCTTCTTCAGATTTCTCAAAGTCACTTTCATTAAATCTTTCGTTATCATTATCATAAAATATATTCCTTATTTCTGACATAATGGGGCAATGTATCGCAAATAATGTTCACCGAAATACTGTAATTGCCTCTTCTATTATGACTGATACAAACTACGATGAAATGAAGAGAATTGTGCATATTGTAAACTCAAATGACGTCTTATGTTAGACACGTCCTCCGCTCCTGGGGCAAACAAGTGCATGAAGTGTCTAAGACGTCAAATGTACTCAAGGGGTTAACTTTTTATTCAGAAAATAAAATGACTCATGTTGCACAGACATTTCTTTTTTTTTTAACACATTGAGCGCCCGTTCCTAGAGACAGGCACTACGCTTTTACGCCCTTTTTTAGGAAAGGTATCTTTCTATTTGTTTTAATAAACTACATTAACTTTTGATAAAATATTCTATTTCTTATTCAACATTTTACCGACCGGTATAATTTAACATCCTATCCACTTCGGACCGGTCACTTGGTCATAAGTATTTCCCTGATTTCGATATCTCTTCGAAAATGACAAATTTTCGTCACTGAGTCCTTGGCACAGTAAACCGCAATGATAAATAACAATTTATCAATTGTCGTGGCAACAGATTAATAAGATAAGAGTCCAAAAACTTTAGGCCCGATCAATCACGACCCTATCAATAGGGTACCGGTTGATAAAGTGTTAAAATCATTAATTATAACTCGGTTAGGCACGACTGAGTAGCCTAGGTAAAAAACTAATCGTTGATTTTCATCGATCGGCATTAATATGAACGAAAAATAAGCCGACCGGTCTTTAAGAACCGGTGTGGCACTTAACATGTTAATTTAACAAAGTAGATTTATTCTTACTAGAAAAGATAGGGGAGGGTGGGGCAAAGTGGGCCCCTTAAAATTTTGGAGCCCAAAAAAATAAAGATATGACTATTTTTTGCTGACGGGGCCCACTTTGCCCCCCCCCCCCCCCTATAACGAATAAAAAAAAATAAAGATATGAATATTTTTTGCTGAAGGGGCCCACTTTGCCCCACCCTCCCCTATAAAACGATATAAAATTTCAATACAAATCTGTCCCACTATGAATTTTTAGGTATCAAGGAGGTGGGACACTTTTAATCTCATCATACTTCAAATAGTTAAATAGTCTATGGAAGTCTGCAGCAAAGCGTTATGTGACGAAGAAGGAAAAGAAGAATGCAGACGCACGTACCTAATAGGTACTGGTAGGATGAGCGATAATAAAACAGAGATATCGCAGGAGGTACAGTGACTTTTCATAAGTCCTATACGTTCGTCTGGAATTTACGCTAGTAAAGATAGTGGCGGACCGAAGAATGCTCGCTTATAAGATATAACCACGCGGAACTTCGTTCTCGATAAAATCGTAGTACGAACCTTAAACAGAAACTCTGAGCTTCCGACGCGCGATCGTAAACGGTTATTTATGGAAATGGCGAGAGAAAGAAGAGTGGGGGTAAGAAAATTGGTGTATTAAGAGAAGACAGAGAGAGAGAAAGAAATAGAGAGAAAATGGTAACGCCTTCATTTAGCATAATCATACTTCTGGTTTATACTTGGTAATAAGGACACTATGAGCGAATAATCATTCTTACATTTCCATCCTGTCCTCCGTCTCCTTAACCACTTCTAAGAAAAACTCATGGAGAAAAACTCCCGCGAGGTCTTTCTTTGAATATTCATGGCGCCGCATGACGCGTGTCGTTAGAATATAATAATGGCCGTTATATGCGAGGAAGTCGAGAAGAGAAGAGCATCCCGGTGAAATTTCTCTCGTACGTGAACTCGTATCGTCGCCACGAGAAAATGGTATTGGGCAAATGGCACTTGTAGAATGCTAAATATCGGAATAAAAAAGGAAACTATATACAATTAATTAGTACCGTGTCCACCGTCCGTGCGTCTAATTGCACATTAAGAGTTGCCAATAAGAGCCAAGTTTGCACCGGTCCCCTATCCCTTTCGCTACGTTTATACCCCTTGGTAATTTGGTGGCCAGTTGCTTCCTCTTAATTTCCTCGTTAAGCTGCTTTTAAAACGTTCGCGCCAACTCGCGCCGATCGATCGTTTCGTAAACCAACTAACGATCGTATTTCCGCGTACCGATGCGCCTTCGTTTATCGGTGAGCTCGATCGCATAAAATTTATCTCTTATCAGACGCTGCACTGTGGCGCATCAGAATCTCACCTTCTGATAACCGATCCTCGGCAACGATAACCGGATGTTCTTTCCGTGGACCGATGACGTGCCTACTCCCGATATCCCAGTATCGGGAGGCCAACTAAATATGGACTGCTTCGTACGGGATAGTCGATGTTTCTTCCAACAAGGATTTACTGAAATGCGCGGCTCTTTCGAGCACCGACGACGGTGTTAAGTCGTGCTAAACGACGTCGTTCGTTCAACGAAATTACGGCGTAAAATCACACCGAACTCTGGTACTAACGTTAATTCCGGAGCGCCCAGTTATCGAACCTACTAAATAAACGGGCCACTTCTTAGTTGTTGCAAATCCTCTGGTAATTAATATAGAACGAGTAATAATTGTAGAGTCAATTGCCACGGGAGATTCCAACATGGATCGCGTGGCGGGGTATTGCTGTACTTGTATTTTATTGAGAATCTATATAATTTCAAGTATTCAATGGATAATCCACGATGCGATGTGTGCATTGTGTGACAGAAATTTTCTAAACGGGAGATAAGAATTGATCTTGTCTTCGTCAATTCGGAGGTCATAAAGGTTGAGATTGTAGTAAAAGTCTATTCAAGTATCATACTTGTTTTCAAAATTGTAGTATGATTCATATAATCATTTCGCCTCCCGACAAGTCCGATATAAAAATCACAGATGAATTACTCAAAAGATGACTGCGTGAAGATTCGAATTCGATTGCACGGTATTTCAACCTGGCTTTATTCCCGCATCCACCATGTCATTTCTCACTGTTGAAACGTGAAATAACCGTATCGCGTGTACGAAAGTGCACGTGCGATGTAAATTAAAAACCCCGTACTACTTCGGTCCAAGTTACGACGGCAATGGCCAATATTTCAAGCAGAATGCGCGAATTATTTGGCGTAAACAACGCGCCGATAATGAGTATCTCTAATCGCGATCGAGGATCGGACGAGTTTCGATCGCGATCGGTTCGTCAGGCTCGCTTCCTTTTTTTCCCAGCATAACCACGCCTCGAGTTTTCAGGTAAGAGAGTCACGGTGGACGATTCATTATGCATAATATTCACCTGCTCGAAGGGATCGGTAGAGCGCGCACGGGCGACGAGTTCCTAAGAGGAAAAAGAGAAAGCGCGGGAGAGAAGGCGAAGGAAGTCGAGAAACTGAGGAAGAAGAGGAAAGCGAGAAAGAGGAGGATGATGAGGGCAACGACGAAAGGAGATCCGCGAGAGGAGAGGAGAGCAAACGAAGACAGAGCCGGCAGTGCAATAACATAGCCGTCTTTATGGTCATCCTTACGAAATAATTACGACAATGCGAGCGTAAATACCCCTTTAAGGTTCCTACACCTGTGCGCGAAGAGGGAGGTTGGTTACGCACCTGAAATACCCACTCGTTCCGCGACGTTAATTATCAGAGTAATCGCCCTCACTTTTTCTTTTCGCCCATCGGCTCCAATCAGCCACTTGGGTAGGCTACTTTAACGATCGGAGTCACTCGAGTATCGGTTTCGCATTTGCTCACTTTAAGGATCTCCTTTGGCGAAGGACGAGAAGAAAGAAAATCCAAGGACTTAAAGTACTGTGTACTCGTTCTATCTTTCTTTTTTCTCCTACTTCTTATTAAAAGGTGCAATTAACTTATCGCGGTGTTGTAACGAAAGTAAACGTACGTCAAATTATAAAGATTCGAAGCAAGCTGGTATTTCTAGATTTTATACTTTCATGAAGTAAAGACGGTTAGTTTCCTGGGCTGAACAGTCACGGATAAGAAACAATGAGCGACGAACAAAAGCCTCGTACAGCAGGTGCACATTGAATTTATACGTCAGACTGACTGTGATCAAACTATGAAATTCCAAAGTGGTTCCTTCTACCAGAAGGTATTACATTCTATTGTCTCGCCCGGGATCCGCCAATTGTCGATACTTGCCCTCGATTTTCGACGGCAAGCATCTGTCGATCGGTACAAAAAGAGCACTCGTTTCTCGTTAAGTCGACATCGAAGAAGTAACAGACCAGACCTTCGTCTCCTTGCGTTAACGTTTTTAATACGTAAATAATGAAGTTCCTCGATATTATTAAAAAAAAAAAAAACAAAAAAAAACATACTCATCGAAACTCCCCATTAAAATTACCCTCAATGATCTTCAAGTACCGAGATCGAAGAAAATATAAGCCATGCAAAAGAGGAAAAACATTGCCGAAATTCGTCCTGAGACCATTGATCGGTAGGCATCGAGGTAGGTTAACGAACCGATGATTCCGTGGGACGTGTCTCTCTTTCGCAAAGTCCCAGAGAACACCGAGGTCCACCAGCGAGCGGCGCCATTATTAATATTTCATACGGTTTATGGACCGCTGAGTGGCAGTGCCCGCTGTTCCTCGTCTTCTTCTTATTCCTCCTCTTCTTCCTCCTCTTCACCATCATCCTCGTCCTCTGTCTCACTTCGTTCGTCCAGCTCCATCTCTTCGCGTCGAATCGTCCTTTTTCATCCGGCCTTCTCTTTGACATCGTCGTAGTCCATGTCGTATATGCAGTTTGCAGGTACACACCTGTGCAGAGCACGCGTGCTCCGAGGCCGAAGAATTCTCGTAATGCGACTCTAGGCACGAGCGGACAAGTTCGACTCCTCGCAGTGCCAGTAATCGGAAAAGTTATCGGTATTTCGCGCCTACGATTTACCGCCAGTTGCCCTGCAGACCTGGCGTTTCTTCTTCCTCGTTAATTCTCTCCATTCCTTCTCGTATCTTTGTTTCCACTTAAGTGGCAACTGGCCGGGCTTTACTGCCGAGATTATGCACCCGTATTTCCAGCAATTCGAGCCGGGAGTAAAGTTCCAAGCCGATCTCGAGAAAGTCGCGGACTCTCATCGGCAAGAATCTGCGGGCGTTACGGACTTCGAAGATAAAAATCGAACCAACGGAATTATTTCGTCCCATGATTTGTACGACAATCTACATACGTTTCGGTAGTTATCTTTAATTACATGCCAGCGAGTTGTAGAAACAACGTTCGATAGAATCTCCATGGCAGAGGGTGGATAATGAACGAACATTTCATTACGAGTCGTTAAGAGGTTCCAACGTGGAGATTACGATTCACCGTTGGTGTACATTATGTCCACGCATCAATTTAACGACCTTTCCTCCCGACTAATATGTAGATTGCAACTATCTATGATCGTACATGCGCTATGCGTGTACCACTATGTTAAACGCCGAGAAATTTTCATGTACCTTCGATACTAGCGAATTCGTCGTGCATTCTTTGCCCGTGCGATGTGTCTTCCGATAATGAATCTCTTCTGTTCTTTTTTCAATAATTGAAACTATCGACGCAAAGACTATGAGCGATCCCAAACGTTCAATTAAGTCAATAGCACCAGTTACTTTCACAATCGAAACGTAGTCGTTCTTCGTTAAATGTGATCGTCGAGTTTTCACTCTTATCTCCCTGAATATCTTGCACATTTATTAATCGCGCGTTGAAACACAAGAACGATAACGATTTCCACCTGCGTCTACTCGATGTCTCGCGACTACCGCGTGAATTCTATCGCAACATTTTATCGAACACAATTAAGCAGTAACTAGGTATAATGCAATTAGTAAAAGTCACTTTGTATATAAATATCGTACAATGCACGGAATCTTGATCCTTTTACCGAACTTTTCATCCCGTTGAGTGCCCTTCACTTCGGAGCGAACGCTCGACACTGAGGATAAATCGGACATTATAACGATCATAAAGGACCAACTTTCACCGAACGTACGTCGGCTTAATGCAAGTCACCCACGCGGCGCCGTTGCAAAAGACCTTTTTCTTCCTTCTTTCGTTTCGCAATCGGACGAAAGAAAAAGCTGTGAGTGCCTCGCCTCTGCGACACTCGAACCAAAGCGCGAGGAATCGTGGCCGCGCGTGATTAACGCGCCGCAAGCAGCTTAATGCCCACTTTGTACATCATCATCGGTGCAGCCGACCGAACCTGGCAGGGGACAAATGACCGTTAAATAAAATACGCGATCATTATCACAAATCATACCGGGAACGAGTGCGGGAACGACGGTGGACGAGGAGTCACGCGTGTGGATTTAAAACCCGCGACACTTTGGTTTCACGAGTTCTTCGGACATCTATTTGCGGAGGAAGGGAAAACAAGAACAAAGAGACCTATGATCTGTCGTGACAAATCGTCGTGGGAATTGAGAATAGAAATAATATTGGATAAAAAACTGTGTAATGTACTCCCGAGTCGAAATATTAGTATATTTTTAAGTCTCCAAAGTCCTCATTTCTTTGATGTAGAAATTTACCGCCTACAATTGAATGCGAATATAGTTCTCAGAAAGTCTCAATGAGGATTTTGAGGATGAAAAAAGAGTTTTTTGATTATTTAAACTGAGATATTAAACTCAAAATCCTCAAAAATATTATAATTAAAATCTAAACCTAATTCTCAAAATTCTCAATGGGTGTTTTGAGGACTAAACCGACATTAATAAAGCCAGTTCCAGTCCTCAAAGTGCGGAATCGGCGCGTAACTACAACTTTGAGGACTACACCTGTTTTTAAATTATATGTATTTACCGATCCAGGAATTCTTAGATAAGTCTCAAAGTCTTCATTGAGGAGTTCGAAGACGAAGAATGACCGAAAATTTCGTCTCGGGCTGACACTTCGATCTATTACTAAATGATCTATAAAGTTTAGATTTAAATCGATTATTTCGATAAAAGAAAAGTTTAGCAAATATTTTGTAAACACAAATGCTGTGTAACGCAGAGACAACGTCATTCGCTACCATCCTTAGCCATCCCTGAATCACTGTTCCAAGTTAAAAAATTTTAACTTTCCTAGTTTGACCTTCCAACTTCTAAACATCGTCATTCTACTTCCTCTCATTTTTTGAAAATCTTTAAAAACCCTGAGCTCTCATTGATCAGGTTCAATTCAATGCCTATTATGTTCAAAAATATTTCTGGATTATTTCATTCACATGTATTGCTATTTGAAGAAGTTTAAATATAAGATCACATCTAAAAAGCAAAAAGTTCACTTTTTGCAATTTGCTTACTTTTGGATTGCCAAATATTAGCGTCGAACTTTTTCTTATTACTGTAATGTCAAACTTTGCTAGTGTCTAGAGGATGTACATCCTGCATTGTCAAATTGCGATGGTTCTTTTGAACCGACAGATATGGAATAATACCATAACAGTAATTCCTTAATCCTACAATATCAGTCGGAACAAACAAGAAGTCAGATTCGACCATATCGAAGTATATAAAACTTATTGTAATCAATTGCTGAACCGATCATCAATGTATAATCAATTTGACTGAATAAAGGAGATATTCAAGAAAAAAACAAGAAGTCACCTGGTTCGATTACGGAGTAAGGCGAAAGTGTTGCTCGCACTGCTTGTCTCCACGATATCACTTCTATAAACCTGAGATCGACGAATGACAATTGAAAAGAAAACATTTGTTTTCTCGTTCCTATAACAATGTAATGTTTAAAATCGAAAATGACGTTACAATTAGGGATGTTTCTATCCATCGGTCAAATCAGAGCAAACTACTTCCAAAGTGACTTCTTATTTCTGTCGAATAGTACATGCTTTTCATTCTCAACTATCGGCGCTAATACCGTGCATCGAAAAATCGCACGAGGTCAAGTACGAAATAAAAATGAGAACTTAAACCGGTGCCTTAATTCACACAATTTCCGCATGCGAGTAAAACTCGGTTCACTCTAAAAGCCGGGTTAACGTTCTCGCAAAAGCCATAAGGGATTCCTTTCTAATTAAGTCAGCAAATTTCTGTACCATGCCTATCAACCCGGTCCGCAAAAACGTCGAAGAGTATCCACGAAGATCGAGTTCGAATGATCTTCAGGTCGATTAACGAGAGCTCCCGGAAGCCGGAGGCTCGCAAAACACAAAATTTACATCTTCTTCGAGCGTACTCGTAGCTCGTTAGAGGTCACGATACAGGGCGAGATTGAAACGGGAGGCGAATAGTTAAAGAGAAAGGTGCAAGGTGAAATAAAGAAGGACGAAAAGAGGAAAGAAGAGGGGGCGGACAAGGAGGTTGAATCGCATCGATGCGTTTTAAGGCATCGAAGCTCACGCTCACGAGGAGAGGGCGGTTCGTCCCATTTACATCGAAGGCGGCACGCGGAATGGCAGTCGAAGGCACGAAGGCCGGCGGCGATAAATAACGTAACTCCGCCCAAAATATAAATTGAACGCTACCGGTGTGTGGTCCCATATGGGTGCCTCTGTACGAACCCGCGCTTTCACACAAGTGCATAGAATTGCATCGGTGCACGATCATGATATTGGTACACGTAAGAATGAACACTGTACCGATATGCGGTAGAAGGGCAGGTTATCGGTGTTCCAGCTACTCTTTGCTCGAGTTTACACGAGAATATTAATACACTCGTGTGCGCTGCTACGAAGTATGGAGGTTTTTCATGTTGTGCTGTTATTGTAAAGATCGTATGTGGTATATTTTGTTACGTGACGCCGATAGGAAGACCGATACGGTAAAATTATCGAGCAATTGTCAGGTGTAAAATTCGCTTAGCACGCTGAACGGAACACCTTTCCATTTCTGGTCAGTTGGATTCTGTTCTTCCGTCTATCCTCGAGTCGAAATATTGAACCTATTTTCATGGTATTTACACCTATTTGAACCTAATATGATACTTTTCAATACTAAAACTCCTAATTCAAACCTATAACTCCCCCGAGTCGGAATATTGAATCTATTTGCATGGTATATATTTCTATTTGAACCTAATATAATACTTTTCAATATTAAAACTCCTAATTCAAACCTATAACTCCTTCTCAGTAAAATGATACTCCTATTTAGCTATCACCAAAACCTTTATCCCCTGAATTGGACCTGTTGGGCAGTAAAAGGTTCAAATGAGGTTCAATATTGCGACTTGGGACTGGATAGGATTTAAATCCTCAACGGAGGTTGAAATTGACGTCCTATTTTGCGCCTTAAGATAGCATAAAGAGAAATTTGTGCCACTTTTAGGCGCTAAATAGGATCTTATTTTACATTGAATTTAAACCTACTTTTGTACTTTTAATTCATACATGTTGGGCAGTAAAAGGTTCAGCTGAGGTTCAATATTTCCACCGTGATTCTACATCTGTCTTTTCTTTCTGTATCTTTCTCTTCTTCTACCTTTTATTTCTTTCTCTCCTCCTCTCTTTTCTCTCATTTTCTCCGGTTACAACGACCGGCATAAAATTGAAAAAAGTACCGCGAAACACGGGAATACGGTGCAAGGGACTCGAGATCCTCAGGGGTTTCCAGTTAAATCAATGATCCATGACTTCCACGCGATAGCTAGTCGAGCATGAAGCACCATCGTATTTCCGTCGATCACATTCTAGAGTCCTCTCCTTCCTCCCTCGTTGCCCACCGCAACGACGATGTGCAACGGGCCAACAATGGAGGCGCATTAAGACGTATAAAGCCGCATCCATGGCTCCCCGTCGCCTTATTGTCTACGCGAGAGATTATCGCGTCCGTTTGCTGGACTTTTACATCGGTCGGCTGTGTAGCGCAACGAGAACAATGATACAAATAATAAGAACGGCGATAAGGAAATACTACAATAGCACCGTACACTGGAGAACTCTCGCTTGGAGAACGGAACGCGCGCGAGCACAAACCAGGCTTGGATATTTCAGACGGAATAATAAAAGATAATTACTTAGATACACGTTGTTTGTATTACGGCACATTATTACGCAACGCGTCGTAATTTATAAGCAATTTGTAGCATAGTAGGCGTACTAGGATAAACGATACCGCGATACTATCGCAATCCTCGATAAATACCCAGCAGCCGTCAAATTAGTCTACGGAGAAAGGAATTGCACCCGTTGCAAAAACGAATAAACGGGCGCGATCAACGAATCCCATTTAAATTGTTTCTACCAAAAAGGTGGACTAAAACGTCGACTGGAAAGGCGCTTTATCTCTTTCATGACCGAAAGAAAACCCGTTGAATGCATCGATGCGTTTTTGCAGCTTGGTTCGCAAGGTGCCGGCAGAAAATCCCTAGCGCCGGTTTTAGCGGGTATACGTTTGACGCCACGGCAATAGCGCGACCAACAGCCAATATCCTGGCTGCCAATAACCGTTTGCCGAGCTCTTTGTCCACGGGGATACTTATACGTGGAACCCGTTTACACGACGTGTTTACAACGTGGAAGTGATTCCCGCGTGATTTTACACGCGGTGTGAAATTCGCGCGTGCAACGCCCGGAACGAATTTACGAGTCGCTCGTGCAACGGCGACGAGGAAGTTACTTGTCGCTGGATCCGATGTGCACGATTTCCGCGGTTCGTATGAAAACATAATTGAAAGATACCTAAGATACCAAGTCAACGGTATATCCGTTCCTTCAGCTGAAGAGAATAACGAAATTTGATTATTATTGAAGAAACTTGCTGAGCGAAATTATTCTGCTTTTGAAGAAATACAAAATGTGAGATGAAGTTTAGCGAGGTTGAAATATTATACTTAAGCTATAGAACATCGTTTACGAGTGCTACGATAATCGTCGAAGATACGAGCGAATCGTAAATTGAGTCGTAGAACCGAGAGCGTAACAGGTAATCCGCTAAAATGGCAAATCGAATGACGGACAGGCAACGGAAGCTGTTAATCGCTTTAATAAAACACTCCAGATTTATGATATATTCATTGCTCGTTGAACAGCCGACCAATTAAAATCGATGCAATTTCAGCGACTTTTTTCACGCACCGATCAGCGATTTCGAGTGAGAGAGAGAGAGAGAAACACGTACCAACGTTCGATCGAAACGCGAACTCGCGCAGGTGTCTCGTTACAGAGCACGGCACGTTATATCGAGGCTTTTCTAAATTACTGTACACCTTATCCGCCGTTCGATTTTCTGCCCCTGAAGAGAGAAGCAAGAGACGAGAAGAAAAGAAACGAACTAAAAGGGGAGCGCGAACGAACAACGACGAAAGAGAGAGACCCAACTCGATGATCGCAGATGAAAAAGAGAGCAAATCAAGGCGGCTTCCTCCGGTATTCATTGCTTCGCCTTAATTACTTCGCTCGGTTATTAGTCCACAGACGTACATATTCGTTGGTGCACGTACGTATTCGCGGCAACCGATAAGTGATTCGTATTAAGATCTCGCTGGGCGTGGTGATAAATTACACGGTGACTTAGACGAGGCTGCTCGCGAACGGCAGCGTGCACGGCAGCATGCACGGCAGCGTGTACGGCAGCATGCACAGCACCGTGCACCGCTGCACCACTGTGGCCTGTATGTAGCCTTCGGCGAAAAACCATCTGCATAGACGTACAACCAACGAGTAGAGAGACTGCCGGGTAATTGGATAATCGATTCCTCCCGCTTTCCAGAAAACCGAGCGAGAAAACAGGGCGCGAGCAGATTCGTTAATGCGATTATTAATCTCAGGTGGGGATCGTTAATGAGTACTGGCTAGGATCGTGGAATGCCATTTCGCAAATCAGCGGGGCTCGGTGTTGCGCCGATTGTGATTTTACATTTTAATGAATATCGTCGATGGTCAATCGTGATATTTTCTACATAAACTGTTTCATTGAGCGAGTAAACTATTCTCGTGCACTTGCGAGAGGAATAATTAATTTAACGTTCTATAAACCTCTGTTCTTGAGTTTACTGCGTATCGAGTATCTTGATGTAAGAAAATATTTAGCTGGGAAATATTTCAATGAATTTGGCGGAAAGTATTATGCAAGATGAATTCTTAAAGTGGTGTAATGTACCGACCTTTTTATCTATCATTAGTGTAGAAGATAACTTTGGCGAATAATTTGTAAACACAACTATTATCTACTGCTGCGACACCCTCACTCACCACCGTCCTTACTCATACACGAATCATCGTACCAAGTCCAAAAATCCTTACTTTCTTATCTTGACCTTTCAACTCCCAAACACCGTCATCCTACTCCCATTCTTCTTCCAAAAACCTTTAAAAACCTCTCTGTAAAAACTTTAAAAACTCTTTAAAAACCCTTAAAAAGTCTCTGTCCACCACCTCTCATAACTCAGCTCACTATCCGTGCTCATTAACACTAGAACGACCAAGCAAGTGAAAATGACTTGTTCACATTTTTTACCAAAAATTCCTTAAGTTTACAGGAAAGTCCTATACCAGAAATTCTAACAATAAGTTGATCTTATAAAACACAGACATCCAGACCGATCATATTTTCCACCCCTTCCTCTCCTCTTCTTCCACAGTTCTTACTTAATATATTTAAATGTAATAAATTTAAAGTCGGTCGTTCTAGTGTTAACTACCTCATAATTAAGCTCATTAACTAATTACAAAACCTTCCTAGTTCAACTGATTGTGAGAATTATCTTCAAGTTCAAATTCTAATTCAAAACTCTCGCAAGTCCTCGTCAGATTCAGATCACTCGTAAGTCACATCCAATCGCTGTTGGACCGAGGCGAAATATTTAATATAAAAGTCTGGAAAGTACAAGTTCTCTTTGATACCAGACTTTGATCTCGATTGATATCAGACCTAAAGAATCAATCCTAACGGTGGAGTGCGGAGAAGGAAAGTTGCGGATGAAGAATTGCTCGTACGTAACCTACGATCGAGGCTCATTAATAAGTAATCGATAACTGATCGCAAGATGGCATCGTCATTGTATGCATCGCGTTAGAGTCGAACTGACGCCATGATCGTTTCTGTGGCAGGTGCATCGTGTCATAACTTGACGAGGTCTCAACCGGCAGGAGGTACCAGCAGATTACGAGAGGAAGACATAAGCGGCCCGGTACCACTTCGCTTTTAACCACCGTCCACTGCCACCTGGTGTGAGACTCGTACCTCACGCGGTACCACGGAATACATTAAAAGCCGCTAATACCTCGTAGACTTTTTTAAATGTGCCCGCTTCCAGCCGATATCTCCACTTTCCGAAGTCAATTAGTAATTTCGTAACAACCGAGTGAATTATGCGGCACATCGTAGGGCGTTCCTTACGAGGTGATATTATTTAATATCGATAACCACACGAGTTCTACCATTCCCTGGTAACTCGAGCAATCGTTACGGATTATGAGTGGAAGATTTTACGTGTTAATGAACACGAATATATAACCATAGTTTATACTTGTTAGAGTGAAACTATTGCTGCAATCTGGTCGATTTAGTTGAAAGTAAATCTGAACACTAATCCTTATAATGATTTGAACTTGGAATCTCTATTAATTGCTTCTTCACTGCGGGTGATTATCGGCCCACCTTTGCACCGGGTAATCGAGATATGAATTATTGATTCACCAAGAAACTTCCTTCATAATAGGAATAATATTTTTCAAATTCCTCAGCTATTTACTATCACCATAGAAAACTACAAGACACGCCAGTAATTTACAAATCCCAATACAGGCACATCCGCAAATTATTATTGAATAAAAATATAAAACCTCGTGATAAAACACAACACTCGGATTGTCCCGCAACATTTCAACCCACCCCAACCTGCCGTGCAACATTTACGTTTCACTTTCTCAGTTTCCATTTCATCCGACGTTCTTGTCGCACTTCGTTCGATTCCTCGCACTGCAATAACTTATCGTCGGAAATTTTTCGATCGTCCGATATTAATTACGAACGAACGGGAACGCGTAGCGTGTCAGGTCGCACGGAGGGTTTAATTAGTTCCAATTCGCGAATCTTTTGGATCTACCGAGGTTTTTGCTGCGGCCCGATGGCAATACTTGACCGATAGATTATCCCGTCGGGAGTCCATTGCTCAATTACTGGGCCGTCTGTTATTTTGCTTCCTGCGATAAAATCTCCCCGATCGAGCGGCGAAGAATTTAACAGGTACAAGACGCGGCAAGAACTCTCCACGTACATAACGTCGGCCTTTTCGTACTGGTTTTCGTTATGTAGGTGGCCTCGCTTAATGGACACTAAGGTGATGCGCTTCAGGGGCGGAGTAGGTGAAGGTGCAACGAGAGCTTTTCAATTTCGAGCACCTGCCGTCAAATTGTTCCGAAACACGATTCCGGCTGAACGAGAAAACGGCCGGGAACGTCGAAGTTCCAACGTGTGTCGATAAAATGAAACGGTATCGTTACGTGCACCATAGCTTGGCTCGTGTTTCTTATTTCTTTTTAAATAGTTAATTTTATGATTCTATAGAACCTGTAAATAATCGGTAATTGCACAAGGGGGCTTATTTTGTATATGGGATAGTGTAGTTTATTATTACGATTATATCTCGCTTCAGTTAATTTTCAGCCAATTTGTAAATGCCTGGAGCTTAATCGAATACGATGGCTTTAAGATAGGTCGAAATACGGGTATACTTGTGGATGTTTTTTAGCGAGATAGAGTGCACAGATGGAGGTCTGCGTGGAAAAAAAAAGAGGATATTAAAGCGCTTGTAGAGGATTGTTTACGAGGGGAGGTAGACTAGTTTACTTTGCCAGTATAGATTTGAAATCTTCTAATACTGCAGTACTATTAACCAATTGTAAAATAATTAGATTTATAAATTACTAAAATCCGTAACACACAGCATATAGAGTAATAAAGATATATTATATTTTATTATATGTATAGATATATTATATTATTTATTATAAAAATAATAAAGACGTCGAATCTCAAAGGTAGAAGTGGTACTAACAATAAGCAGAAACAAGTGAGTTGGTACTGTCATGGTTGTGAAGAGGATAAGGTGGCAGATATGAGGCAATGTGCAAAATGCGGCAAGTGGTATCACAAGAACTGCGTCAGTTTGTCAGCAGATGATATGGACACATTTGAATGTCCTGATGGCTGTTAATCAAAGGAATTTATTGCTTTTTTTTAAACTAAATGTATGGTTGATAAATATCTATGATTATTGATCTCATTACCAAATATAAGATTCCTACATTGATTATTTATGTATGTTAAAGTCTTAGGCCTTATCACCCGACCATAGTATAAAAAGGCCTATAGACAGGGTTTTAAAAAATGTTTATTTTTGTTTTTGTTTACGGCAAAAGTTGCCATTTTTTGTTTATATTTTATAGTAATGGATCTATAGGTTTACTTAACATTAAAATTGGTTGATTTCGATATATAGTTTGTATTTTATTTCAAATCTCCCTTAGCTAGGCCTTATTACCCGAATCTACCTTAATTGAGTTCTATCGAACCCATTGAATCCATCGAACGGCATTGACAATTTGCACACTAGATAGAAAAAGGGTTGTTGATAACGAGGGTGATTACAAGATTAATAAAAACTTGATACATACTTTTTTTGTTCGAATCTAATGTAAAATAGTGACATTATATCTGGTTCCCCTAATAAATAAGTAGTCATAAAATATATTTTAGCTCGTAACATCTCAGTTTTCTTCCTTTCCTTGCGATACCATCTAAACAAATTTCCGAATTGCCAGTCGTAATTACGATTTGCAGGAAGATCGAATGTATATTTTCATCGTAAGTCATTAATTTAAGGAACAGCCGTTAACGTGCGATTTTACAAACGGAATGGGCAAGTTCAGGGAAAGAGGAGAGAAAAACCTGTTGAATAGAAGATTTAATGGAAGATAAATACTTACTGTGGCGCGTGTTTGAACGTAACGTGATTTACGCGCGACATGGCTTATTAAGTTTCCCGCGAATGTGCTGTCAATTGGCGCGCAATCTCTATGCACGCTCGCAGAATCACTGTGTATCAGAACTGTGAAAACATAAAGGAAACAACGTGCTTCGGCTTCGTAAGAAACGTTTATTCCACATTTCGCCGTATCGAATCGTGCACATTCGGGCTGGATATTTAATTACCAGCAATAAATCAATGCATTATAAAACCCGCCGCACGCTGAGTTATTCCGTTGCAAATTAAACCGACGTCACGCGAGCAGAGGCGAAGATTTCGTCGATAACAGCGGCAATTTACCGAGGACATAATTCCGTTCATTTCCAGACATTTCGATCCGCGGAGAGAAAACTAACTCGCGTAACACGAAATAATTACGAACTTAGTGCTAGCTGATCGATTCGCTTATACCGAATAAGAGCTAACGAATGTGCTATCGTGGAACGATTTTTCAAAGAAATGCACATAGCAGGATTATAGGTACAATATTATATATTATAATAGGTATCAACCCTCCGATCAATTAGTAAATAAGATAGGTTTGACGAATATTTTTTGTAAACACAAATGTTTTGTACCTCGGCTCGCTCAACATCCGTCATTCCATGATCTTCTCTGATTCACTACTTCAAGCCCAGATCTATTTTTCCATCCCGACCTTTCAATTCCCTAGCATCGTCGTAGTCCGAAATCCTACTTCCAACTTTGACCTTCGACTTGCATCCACCATTATGACCACTCCCACTCCGCTTCCAAAAACCTTTAAAAACCCTACGTCTCTTTTTACCAGGTTCATAATAAGTTCAACTATTACCAAGTTATAATCAATTCTCTCAGATTCTCTCCAGTTCAGTTCATTACTAGCTCAAACTCAATTGATTCATAACAAGTTCAACTAATTTTGAGAGTCGTCTTCTAATTCTAAATTTCAATTCTTAATTCTTCTTCAAGACTCTCACAAGTCCTCATTAAATCATTCGTTATTTAACATACAAGTCCAAAAAAGGTATAAGTTCTCTTGTTTGGAGGATCCTAAGTGCGAATCACGTTATTCGCTGTCACGTTATCGCCAGTGATATGTGGTATCCAACAGTCTGTTGAACCGTTTTGCTGCCACAGGACTTTGTAAGATCCAAAAGTGTCAAGCAGCGCAATTGCACTTCTTTCGTGCGGCATTGATGAACGCGACAAACTAAGATTTCAATGTTTTTCTACTTACGAGTAGTAAATATTTTTGTTTTATTTGTCAGTTAATGATACTATCTATATTATACTTATATTGTTCCAATTACTGAATCATGTTTATTGTTCATGCCAAGGGTATCATCTATTCTAAGTACATGTCAATCAACTTGGCACTTTTAACCCTTTCGCACCGGACGGGACATGTGCTGTCCCAGTCTGAAAAATTTTTGACATTACGGCTGGGACAACATACGTCCCAGTTACTGAAAAACATCTAGGGCAGAAAATAACGCCAAGTTGGGCCTCCAAACTGATTCTCAATCGTTCTGAGTCCATAAATTTCTCATCTCGGTCATCCCCGATCTAATCAAACAAGCGACAACTGTTAAGGTTGCTCACTTTTCGGCATAAAAATTATTTTATCTAGTAATCGCTTGGAGGAGAAATAACTGATCCCGGTAATGGGGCGCACTCGGACTGGATTTTTCGCCGTATTGAAAGGGTTAAATACTGAACAGAAGAATCGCGATGGCACTGCTCAGCACTAAAACGGTTAATCCCTTGCACTATCGGTAAACTCGCAAAAATCCATGCCTGAACCGAACGCCCGATATACGATATCTCACGACTGACAAAGATTACCGTGCTAGTATTTATTTCACGCTATGGAACTTCTGTGAAACTCAAATGGATTTGAATCAAAAATCTAAATTTAATAATCCTGCACGGGGACATACGATTTTATTCGAGATATTAATACTTTGCCCGAGATTAATACCACGAGTCAGACTCGTGATATTCAAGTTTGGCCTAAAATCTTCATCACGAGTCAGACTCGTGGAAATAGTGCAAGGGGTTAATTCAGAAAATGATGCGCCCTACCAAAAAGTTTGCTTAATTTAGAAAAATACTTCAGCTGAGCTGTGGCACGTATGGTATTAAAGGCTAGAATTCCCAAACAGTAAATTCAAGTTCAAACCCCTCTTTACCTCAGAGAAATTTTTTCTACGTGATATCTATATCATTTTCTCAATGATACGGAACCGACTAGAAACAACAGATCCCAAGCAACATGTCGGTTAAAATAAAAAAAATACAATTCAGTATTCTATTTACGAAATCTCGTACACCTACAGAATTAATACGAATCAATGAAGCATGATACACGTATTGCAGCTGACTATTTTCTTCTTCAGAAAAGTGGGCACATCGATTAGCAATAACCAGTCAATAATATCGTTATTAATTGTAAAAGTCCCACCTCTGGGTTCTATATCTAATACAAAATATTGCACCGATCATAAAGAAGGCTTAACGGAATACCAATTTCTATTCATAAGGCTATAGGGCATTTTATATAAGTATACAGAGAACGACCAAAAGCACACGTTTACCTCAACGAGACGGGTGGACATTAATGAGAATCGCTCGATATCACAGTTGGCAGAAACGGTAAGGGTAATTACATTGACTGGCCGTGTACATACGTTTCAATGAATTCCGTGCGGCAATAAACTCGCGTTAATACGGGAGTAACAGCTCGCTATTTTAATTAACGAGTCTCGACCAGCCTCGAAGGATCTATACGCTCTCGATGCAGGAAGAAAATGTGCATCGTTCCTAGTCTTGTGTTTATATACGTGGGTTTGTACTTAAGTGCATGTAAAACCTAGTACGTATGGCGGATAAATGTCTGCATAATGTCGTCTACGAAAGTCGACGTCGAGTAAAATGAAGATATTACATCGAAATATTAATTTCCCCGAGAAGAATCCATAGCGTTTATTAGCACCATTTTGAAAGGTGACTTGTGTTACGCGATCGTTAATGTCATTCATGATAGAGAATTATCCTGGCTGTATGCCGGAAGTGTTGATAGTTTTCTTCGTATTGCATGAGAACATACGTAGAGATGCTTTCAACTGAACTTGTAAATAAAGGCTGGTAATTTTGATACTCAGGGTAAACGACATTTCGTTTAGTCACACACAACATTTGTAACTACTTGATGCATGTATCTTTGCCGTTGCATTAGCTTAGACTGAGACAAGAATTTTTATAAATTATTTGTTATTTCATGATACAGTGACCGGCTCTTATTCCGTGGATATTAGTCGGATGGTTTTTTCTGGATGAACGACAAGCCTCAGGACTTTGTGAAAGGGCAACGATAATTTAATCATTCACGGTCGTGTTTTATTAATATTTTAAGCGCTACGACAGTTCCGAGAGACCGGTGCTATACCTTTCGTCTAGGCCGTTTAAAACGATATCTTTTTATTTGTTTTAATAAACTACATTAATTTTTGATAAAATGCTCTATGTCTTACTTAAAACCACTAATTATGGCTTGGTCAAGCGCGACGCATAGCTTAGGGATAAAGCTAATCGTTAATTTTCATTGATCAGCGTCAACTTAAACAATCATCGACCTGTCCAGAGGGACGTGGCGCTTAACGTGTTATTAATAAAATGTATAACCGCACTTAAAGCTAAACCACCAAAAACTCAGTAAAAATTATATATACCTCAGAAACGTGTCGATTCTTTGCTTTGGTGACTGATTGTGAGAGTAGAAATACAATAGCAACAGTAAAAATGCTTTGGTCGCCTTCAACTAAGGGTTGATACCAGTGTGAGGATGAATTACCAAGTAGCCCGTAAAAAGAGAGGTATTTGATTCACAATCTCATCTTCGAAAGTATTATACACGCACTAATAAGTGAAAATAGTTGAACCCGATCACGGAGCAGTGCTTACTCGTCGGCAGTCGCGGGTGAACTGATAGCGAGGCGGGCATCAAAATGGCTTATTGTTAAGATTCGCGGAAAGGTCACTTGCTCGAAACAAAGCTTCGAAACGACTTGTTATTGTTAGAGGACGAGCACCTGTGAGGTGCGGCCACCGAGTATATTTTGACAACACGCGAAGGTTGCCGTACTTCTTGCCCAGTGAAGTGGAAATAATTAATCTCCTTGTATCTACATAGGATTAATCTTAAAATTGTAAATGGAATTGAGAATATTAGTTATTTATATAACCAAATGTTAGACATATTGTGCTTCGTTTAATGCAGTGTTATCTTTAAAAAATAACTCATAAAGAATAAATATATACTTGTGAAATAAATTATAATAGAAAGATGTCGGCCCTATCGCCTCCTATTTTTCCATAAATTAATTCTATAGCCCCTCCTGAATATAATGTTCTATATTATTTTAATGTTATAAACGTTGAAATATGTTTAAACAATACTCGAAGGAGAAACGGCGCCCAATATAATGTATGTATCTTACAAATTAGACGCCCGCGAGAAATTCTAATAGTAGGATAGTATTTCCTACTTCAAAATTATATAAATTACTAAATATAGAAATGCTTGTCGCAAAAAAACTGTACGTGATGCGGAAAATCGGATTTTTAAAATTTTTTTAAAATGTAGCAGTTGCACGAATACTTATTGTTCTTATATTTTAGACAATATTTCGTTTTTTTCTTGATAAGTTTGCAAATTATTCAACTAATTAATTTCTTCTGCACTGTAACTGTTCTAGAGGCTTCCGAGAATATGTACAAATTCGTTGTTTATAAAAAATTAGTGAATAAACTACAATTTCACAATATATTATTCGAAATTAGCCGGTGTACGAATACTTTCTACACCCACTGTATATGAATTCTCGTTCAGCAGACGTACGACCACGGAGAGTTAATGGTACAAATGTTCACTTTTAATATGATGATATTTCTCTTGGTCTGCCACTAGAAATTTAATGAAGTCCAATATCTCCTAAAGAATCTGTGATTCAAGATCTAATTAAATCTGTATACCATACTGTTCTATTCTAATGACAATAATAATGAAGTCATCCTTCAACCAGTAAACTCTACAACATTCCTACCACGCAGACAGCTCCTACAAACTAACAACTAATTAACATTGATTTCCTCCTAATAAATTAACCAACGATAAAAATCGATGCATTAGTACGCTTCTTCCCGTAGCATAAATTCTTGAAAAGCGTGGGAAGAAGATTCTCCCTCC
Source organism: Cerceris rybyensis (assembly GCA_910591515.1). NCBI lineage: Eukaryota > Metazoa > Arthropoda > Insecta > Hymenoptera > Crabronidae > Cerceris > Cerceris rybyensis. Next base: position 19,551,930 of record OU342790.1, read on the forward strand.
TGCCATCTATTTCGAAACAAATCTCAGAGATCATTAGAATCTTGATCTTAAGTGCTAGCATCCGCTCTACGATGTCATGTGTCGAACGGACGTTCACGCAAGGTGTTTATAAGGACAATAGAAGAAGGAAAATCCGAGTTTAGTGATGATGGTCTATCCCAGTGCCAGCTGGTGCTCGTCCACACCCTCCAATACTAAATAAAGGGGCATCGGCATCGAGGCGAATAAAATGGTCTCTCTGTGCTTTATGAGGGTGGACGTTGGCGCGCTTCGTGTTTTCGTGTAGTTAGCACAATGAGTGGACAAACGGCGACATGGTAGCCACACCGCTTGACCAACCACCCAGGGTCGTTTATCAAGCGAGAAGTAACCGTGTCCAAACACGACGACCCTGCGAGGGTGGTCGAACGTGGTTGGTCTCTTTTGACAAAAGCTATTGAAGTTAAGAAAAATTTGTAGCAGGAGCGAGCAAGGATGTTGCAAAATGTATCGTTAGATTTCTTTCAGCTAGCCAGAGAAACGTATGACGCAAACGATAGAAACATATTTAGTGAGACGGGAGTCGATTAACCCCTTGTTGTACCATTTCTTTTCTGATTGCCTCTGCAATAACTCAAAATTAAATTGGCAAAATAAAAATCGGACAGTGATTCTTGACATATCGTAGAATTTAACGCGATATTAATATTATAGAAATAATTTTATCATATCGAGGCTCACTGATATTTCTAATCTAATAGGTTTCACAGAATTTGAAAACTTTCTATCCAGTTTACCTCATCACGAGTGTAACTCGTTGTAGTACGGCGAGGGGTTAAAAGAATAGATTCTAGGGGTGACTGTAGCAGTTGAAACTAAAATGTGGAAGAAGAATATATAGTAACGTGGAATGTTCAAATAACCGAATTAAAGCAGCTGCGAGAAATGAAGTTGGTGAATCTCTTATTAGAATTTTTTAATCCGTTGCCGTACATACAATGACGAGTTATACTCGTAATGAGGTAAATGGGATAAGTAATTTTCAAATGTTGCAAAATCTATCAAATTGAAAATGTTAATGACAGGCGACGCTATAATATTAATATCACGGGAAATTATAGGAAATATGATGAATCAGTGATCAATATTTTATTTATCAATTAAATTCTGTACTATAGCGGAAGCAGTGACAAAACAAATCGTAGGGCAAGGGGTTAAGATAATCAGAAAAACGAATGATGAAAACGATACCAACCCGAGTCGAAAATTTCAGCCCAAAATCCTCCTAAATTACCAAATAACTTAGGATATTTAGGCTGAATATGGAAAAATATGTTACATATAAAAGAATGCAAATTTTAATTCCACAATCGCCCTACACTTGTTACTTTTTGCCACTTTTACCTAGTTTAGGATCAATATAGGCTTCATACAACCCAAAATAATCCTCAGCATTCTATAATGAGGAGCTTTAGAATTGGATTGGAATTAGAGTGGAATGATCGAGGTCCAAAAAAATTCTCGATATACTAAAAATTAATTTGATTTAGGAGATTTAGAATTTATATGGAATAAAATGATAATTTAATTCCAACTTGCTCCTGAAAGCCCCATTTTTAGAATATGAGTCGACAGAATTGGAACTTCTGAAATATTTTTAGGGGATGTCAGATTAAATTGGAATAATAATTTTACCTGATCAGTCCATATAACTCCTAAAAATCATATTTACAGGACTTTGAGGCGCGTAGACACACTAGCTGAGGATTTTGAGGTTCAAAATGGTATACATAATTAAGCGGCAAATGAGAGATCAAAAGAATCTAGGATTTGAAGTTTCTTTTTAGGCTGGACTTTTCGACTCGGGAACATATTCGTCGACTTGGAAATTATTTAAAGATAAAGCTAAAATTGTCATGGCAATTAAAGCCAACACATACAACAGCAACGAATGGTAACATTAAGAGTATAATAACCGAATTAAAATTAAACACAAGAATATCTCATCAGAGTTTTAGCTAATCAAAAAAAAGATGGCGAAAACTTAAAATTAAAGACAACATCGTCATAGTACTTAAAGTCCAAATGCAAACCAGCAACAGACGGTAAGATAAAGTATTCAAATAATCAAACTAAAAGTACAAAACGGATGAAAAATAATATCGAAGCAAGACATCAAACTTCAATACAAAATTATCAATCGGTATTCATCCGAAATCGATCACAAACGTCGACGATCGGAACACCCGACGAATATATAAATCATGAAGGAAAAGTCAAGTTGCCGCCCTTTCGGTCACAAGTCTCCGGGGGAGTCTCGAGCGTTGTCATTCGTTTTCGGATGACAGCGGACCGACTGCACCGTTCGATACGATCGGGTCAAGATCGGCCGGGAGCCAAGCAAAAGGCCGCTTGCCAGCCAAGAGCAAAACCGAAAGCGCAGCTGCAGCTGATCGGGGCCACCTCCTTCCCTCTTAGGTTGGCGCGTGCCATCCCCCTGCTTCCTTCGTATCTTCCCTTTTTTTTACTTTCTTCCCCCGTCGGAAGGGGATCCAGGTAGAAGACGCGTATGCGTTACTGACCGTCTTGCGTAACGTACGTTTTACGTACCTGCTAAGAAGAATACGGGACGAGGTCGAAAAGGAGGGTGAACGATCCCTTCGGAGGAACGTGGCTTTTGAAAGTATTATCGAATCTGTTGCATCGTACATACCGCTCTTGGGGTGTGTAACCGATCTCTGATGTCATACTTAAAGTTTATGATAAGTATTCTTAACATTAGATTTACGGATGTTGATATACCAATTTTTCTAATGTAAGCCAATTAGACTCATACAAGAAAACTGAAGTTTTTTGCAAAGAAAATAGTTCCAATTCAATTCAATTCAAATGAAAGATTTATAATTAAAAAATTAACCAACAAATATATTATGTCAATGTGGTAATTCAATTATTAATGAGTCAAATTGACTCCGTAAATGTAGTATTGACACTAGATTGCCGGAGTGAGTCGATTTGACTCAATTAGGATTTTATTACAATATATTATGTGTAAAACTTGAGTAACTTTTTTTAAAATAGGTTTTGGTCTAAAATAAAATAATGAAAGGTACAGAAATATTAATTCTATATCTAATAATAAATAAAAGTAATAAAATATTAATGTTGTATCTAGATTGATGGATGGGAGCGCGGCAATCTATTATTAATAGTTGTTTAAAAGTAGAAGTACTTTAGCACGTTGAATTGGATGAGGGTCACTGATTATCGGCGCTATTGAATTCAATGAAATTTCATATGACTTTTAAATTGTAATATTTGTGAATCTTTCGATACATTCAATATTTAAGTGTTAACATTTATCCAATGACCTACAACATCGTATGGCACTTGTGACGCGGTGAACAGAATGATAAGTTTTAAGTTTTCCAAAAACTATTACATTGAAATATTAGTCGATCACGAAAAGATCGATCAAATGATTTTTATACTGGTAATATCGAATTAACTTATGCGTTATGTGAGAAATTAGTGAAATTTTGTTATTTCAGCAATTAATTCTGAGTCATTGCGTATTCAGATAAAAAAGAAAACGTGGGGCAAGAGGTTAAAAAGGAAAATTCTACTTTGTAAAGATGTGATTTTAATAGAAAAAATTTTACTTCAGTAATAATGATGAAGTTAGCGAAATATCAGTGACGTCCAAGGTGTTAACCCTTTGCGGACGGACACATTTTTGAGTATTGAGAGATAATCATTTATTTTACGATTCAAAACTGCCTTTCAATTAGAAAGTTACATTATTAATGCATAGAAATTATATATTACTATTTGTATAATATATTCCAACGGCTGTATTTCAATTTTTAAACTTCAACAGTGCATAAATGCGGCAATAGATTATAATTAAATCTTTTCTCAGGCCACACATATATTTCACTAGTCTGCAAATGGCTAATATTGTACCTAACAATACGTGGCTAATATTGTACAACAAAAACGTGCATAATGTAAGAGTTTTTCTAATTCTTCCAATATAAACGTCGAATCCCTTCAGCAGAATGTGGCTCACGGAAAAAGTACCATGGCAAAACACTACAAAAGGCAGTGACAAAAAAAATCATCCAATTGATTTTCTTGTTTGCATCAACGAACTCTTACGTCAACTGCTTTCGCAATGGGATTTCTTTGACGTATTTTCCTCGAGGATTTGACGCGCGTGCCAAACTCGGAAGTCTGCCTGGAAGAGGATAGATATAGCTACGACAAAAAAAGGGAAGACGAAGCAGCAAACGAGAGAAACAGCTGAGACGCTTTGAATCAAACCGCGTCTGTGTACCCAAGGTGTTCGCCAACGGTTTAGGCTCAAATTCGACGTATAAAAGGATCTTGTCCCGTGCCTTCCTTCCTTTCAAACGATCTTTATATTATATTCCCTAAGCCTGCATCGGAGCGGGAATTTCAGTTAGGCTACCTCATGGTTTTACTTGTTGGATAAGTGTGCCTATGTGAAGACACCAAGGGGAAGAAGCGCGTGTCACTCTATGGTGGGGAATTTTTAACGTTGAAACGAAACGTTGCACGTGCTTGCTGTGATTGACGGTGCAACGAATTTTTATCATTCTACCTCAAGGTATACAATATTGCTTTCAAATCTTTTCGAGTCCTGTATAAATGCAACTATTGCGTTAACACGTTGAACGCCACCGGTATTTCGCTATTTCTATCATTTGTAATGAAATGAAACTTTTTCTATTAAAATCACATCTTTACAAAATAGAAACTTTAAAAGCACTGACAGGTATATATTTAACAGACCTTTGTCTTTTTAACGCCATTATTTAAATATTCGATATGTCCGAAAATTCGTCTATATTGCAATTCGAAAATTATAAGAAATTTCATGGAATTAAATAGCGCCGGTCACCAGTGACCCCCATGGCAGTCAACGTGTTAACGACTTTTTTTGCTAATTGCTCGTAACATATACGCAATTCGAGTTTGGCAAATGTGAGTCTACGTTCTAAAGCAAGAAATAGATTTACGTTTGTGCAACTTTATGACTTTTTTATCATTGAAAAGAAAAGTGTCACATACCTGCCTTCTGTACCTGTTCTACCTTCAAATGTCAACTTAATCTGCAACGATGCAGTTAATGCGACCATAATTGCACAGAAATTAAGTAACATATATTAAAAAGGATATTTGCAACAGAGGCAGTTAAAAATATGTTCCAAATCGGACACCGATCGAATGGAGCAAGAGTTCTACCTTGCCACGGTGCGTGTCAATGAACAAGCTGAGACACGAGCAACGAACTTGTCGAACGATTGCAAAATTTCATGGAAACATCCGACATCGTAGTCAACGGAAAGATACAATCGGAATATATGAATATATCGTTTAATATTCCAACCAAATAACCTCGTAAACGATACTAATGGCCTGCACGCATAATCGTCCGCGCCTATTATAATGTAATTAACATCCGAAAAAAAAAGAACAACGACTTCTGACTCGAGTTTGATGATCCCGCGCTACCATGCAACAGACTCCTCGACATAATTACGACGTCATTAACGAACGTAAATCCGAAACGAGCCGTCCACTACGACTATCGTTTACCATGGATGGACAGAAATTAATATTCACGCCGTTCTCTCGGTAATTATTATAGTAGTCGGATTTCAAGCGCATCTTGTGAAACTCGATTCGGAACCTCTGACCTTTCCTCCCGCGATTAGCATTCGCACCTATTCGCAAAACGAAGGATGTTCCCTGTACGAACGTTAACTACGATAAGGTACCTTCTGCAGGAGTATCACTTTGAAATTATTCTTCATTGTCGATTTTAATGCAAAATTAAAATTTTTATTTTAGGTTTTTCTAATATCGATGCGGATAGTCAACAGTTTACTGACCGGTGTGATAGACTTTCCAATGCTTTTGGACTTTTAACTGATTAATCGGTTGCCACGACAATTAACGAACTGTTATTTATCGTTGCTGTTAACTGTGCTAAGGACTCAGTGACGAGAATTTGTAATTTTCAATGAGATGTCAATGTCGGGAAAGTATTTGCGGTCAATTGACCGGTTAAAAATGGATGGGATGTTTAAAAAATATCGGTCGGAAAAGTGTAAACACTTTACCGACCGGTCGTCGATTAATCGACTTTTCGGGCCCAACGCTTTTGGACTTTTAATTTATTAACACTAAACCTACCGACGTTATATCTACTAAAATCTAAATATATACTCAATAACGACCTTACACAAAGAGAAGTGGAGAGATAAAGAAGATAATTAATTGACTCATTTTGCTTTTGTAAGATAGAAGTGGAATATTTACTTCATGGCTACTCTATTAATTTAGATCATTTTTAGAAAATATTTTGGTAGCGGTCTTTTGACCGCCTTGGTAGGTTTAGTGTTAATTGGTCTAAATAAATTATTATTTTTCATTGCGATTAACTGTGCCAAGGACTCAGTGAAGAAATTTTGCAATTTTCAAAGAGATATCAGTATCAGGGAAATATTTGCATGCAAATGACCGATCAGAAGTGGGCAGGATGTTAAAAAGTACCGGTCGGTAAAGTGTTAAGACAGCATTGACTTGTTTTATTTAATGCGAGAAGCATGGCAAAAAAGACCTGAAAAAGCGATAAAAATCTCTTGTAATTTATAACTTTCATTTATTTTGTATTTACACGAGAGGAGAAGTTCAAGAGTGTTTTACTAACGATGCACCTATCATATACGATGATTCTGTACAATTATTTAGAATTACTGATGATGTTTAATGCCAATTAAATATATTAGTCGAAACAACTCTTAACGAGGAAGAAGGAGAAACAGTAAGGAGAGACACGAAGAAAGACTGTCCATATTGCAAATACTGAGCGAACCAGATAACATATGTTCTCTAAAAGAAAAAAAAAACGAGAAACAGGATATGAGTAGTGACTTAATTTTCATTCAATCATATATCCACGCCCGCGTGTCTTGCATCATTGTTGCTCCAGAATGGAAAACAGACTTAATAAATGTAATGATTCTCAGCCGTGATAACCATCAAACGTAAAGACCGTCGGCCGGAACAAGTTTTTATCATCGCTGTTCTACAGATGGTAAATGACTATCGGTAATCGCAAGCAACACTGCTTTTTAATGCTTTCTTACCAAGTTGTCTACGCGTAGCAGGTACACGGCAACTGGTTACTTTACGAAATACCGTACAAACACGATTAAAAGAACAACCGATCTCTCGATAGGAGAGATGTTGCGCATGAGATCTCGTTTAATCACACGTTAGTACCGATATCAGACCAAGGCGTAAACTCTTTAACAGCGCACGTACCAAGCGGACTTAGTTGATCCTAATTGCCAATAAAATCTCGATGCTACGGCAATAATGAAAAATAATGCCAACAGGATTGATGAACGATCACGCGTCGAATCGATTGCGGCACCGGTATCGATACCTATACCGGAATCCTACGTGGATCGTCGTGTATTTTCAGTTTGAATATCATTATCATACGAAATGAAGCGCACGCTCCCCTCGACAACCTGTACTCATCTACCAAACGTTCATTCTCCTCCACATTCGCTGCTTTTCCCTTTGTATCCTCTCATTCAAAACATCATAAGTATGCACTCCTTTCGACAATCGATCGTGCAGGTATTATGCAAAGGCAGATGCGTCTAACCCTGCGACAACTAAAGGGTCCATGAGAATGCAGAGGGAAATGTCCTCGATTCATATACAGATTCAAGAAACCGACAGGTTACTTTGATGCTTAATAATCGAGAACCTTACACCGTCACAGCGCGAATAATTCTATTGGAAAATCTGAATTTCTCATCCTACGCAGGTGATGTTCACTTCCGAAGGACAATTTCCGGTTGTTCCATTTGCACTCTCCTTCCTTTCGTTATAGCCAAGATATTTCTCTTCGATGTTAAGGGAGCAGCATAAAAGGGCACTTCGCAAACGTAGCAATAAAATGCAATCATACTAAATGCAAGTGCAGATTACGCGGTGTATCGTTAAAGGGGACACTTATCTTCCATACTTGCCGTTTATCTCTCAACTCAAAACTATACCTCGCAGAACTAAAAGATACAACACTAAAGGAAGATTCTATGGGATGTAACTTTGAAATAATACAATGTTAACTTCTAACTGGTTGCTCTTCTTTTTTTCTCTTTCCATTCACCTCTTTTCCTTCGCGGGGAAACTCGGCAAGGTTTACCGTCGGTCTCTCACGGAATTTCATATCGTACATCGCCACGGCACCCTCGAAAAATTATCGACTGCACGCGGCGTTACAGCGTTAAAGCCGCGTGGCGATATCCCGTTTATAACCGTCCAATCAGATCGGGATATTATCTTGGCAATATACAGCATCGTGGCCGCCGATTGGAGCGAGCCCACGCACTGCAGTCGTCTCATATGCATATCTGCACGCTTAATAGTTAATGGTCCGCCTCGTTGTAACGTCGTGGCAACGTTTTCCCCACCCTGAGCGATATTGCCCCTCTCTCTTTCTCTCCTTCTCTTTCATTCCTTTACTTCCACCTTCCCTCTTTTTCATTTTACCTCTTTACTCTCGTGATCTCATTCTCCTTCACCTCCTGTCCTTACAGTTCTCCCTTCCATCTCCGTCGTCACCTTCGACGACGATCGAGATCGATACAATCGAACGTTCCCTATCGGTGGACCACCGTGTCTCCACCATTAGCTTCGTTACGACTGTCTTCACGGTGATTCAAGGTATGCCTGATAACAGCGACTGCTCAAAACGATCGTACGAAGCTCTTAATTATTACCTTGATCAGTTTTCACCGGGACAGAGTTAACGTCGATGGACTCGATCGTTTCCAGGGAAAGGTTAAATGGTTGGAATTATTAGATTGGTTTCGCGGTTAATGTGTTTACCGCGGAATGGACCAGTGGATCGAACAAATTTCCCTGCTTTGGTTAACGATAACGGGCAGGATTTCGAGAAAAAAATTACGGTTTCTATTTTGGGGTGTGTTCATCCTTTGCACTCGGAGGAATATCTGATGTTATATATTAGCAACTTGGTGGAACTTTACTATTTGCTATCTTGTGCCATTTCAATAGAAAAGTTCAGGGAAACATATATTTCCTTTGTGGTTTTACGTCGAGAAGTACTCGACATACATTTTTACTTGATTTTACTTTCTGACAATTTAATATCGATTTTCCAATTTCACAATGATTTTGTAATATCACCTAAATGACCATCAATATCTATAATTATTGATATCATTTACAAAAATGAATAGTCAGTGATAGAAAATATTGCACGGTTAATTTTATTTAGCTCACTACCAAAATTAACGAAATAATTCGGACCGCAAAGGGTTAAAGTATTGCGGTACAATAAGTTCATCCTTTGTAATCACCAGACTGCGGATTTTTATGCATTTATGAGAAATTAAATACGGCTATAATATACAAAAAGGACATAATATAAAAATATATCCAAAGTATGGTATTTGTTGTAATATTTATTGAGTGCAATAAATCCCTAGATAGATTTTCCTGTCTCACCTGCATTTGTGAAACTCGAAATGTGCATAAACGTCCGCAGTCTAGTAATCACTAATAAATTTGGTCTCCTAAGAAGGTGCAACCGAATGATATGGTAGACTTACGATGTCCCCTCAAGTGGGACTCGGAATGCAAAGGGTTAATAAAATATAATTCATGGATTAAATAGGCAATATGCAATTAACACTATTTAGGTTTACGAAAATCGTCAACATGGCGGATTCCTACCTTTTTAGAAACGTCTTCAAAACTTATAGAGAAGTGGTACAGTGGATATTTAACATGTATCTTATAATATACAAATTACTTAACTGATCATCTTCTTTGACGCCAGATTCTTCTATTTTTAAAGTCTTTATTTAATACATTGCGGTTTAACAGATTTCATATCCGTAAATCTAACGTTAATGCTAAAACCACCGGTGTTAAATCTATCATATTTCGAAATATTAACTACGTACTTCGAAAAAGGAGAAATCAAGTGGCGAAAGGGATTATCAATTCGGTGATTTATGTCTTTTGCGACGACCGCAGAATTTTTATTCTATGGCTCTTCTATGAACTTGGACAATTTTTTGAAAAAATTGTGTACTAATCATTTTGACTGGTTTGATAGTTCCAGTATTAAATTTGTATCAACGTCTCCCTGTAGGAAATAGTGGTCCTGCGTTGAACTCGGCAAAGAACAGTAGGCACGTTAACAAGTTTAAATCACGTCTTAACCTGCATCGATTCGTAGAATTGTTTTTCCCTCGATTTCCCGACTGCTTTGATTCGACGCCGAGGAAAAAGAGTAGAGAGAACCAAACGCGACGAGAATCGCGAAGAACGGCAAGAGCATGAATCCTACCGTAAGTTCGCGAAGTGATTAGAAGAGGGACTATCTTTAGTCGCGAAAACAACTACCGGCATACCGATTTAAGGGGTTAATCCTCCAGAGCGGCAGCTTAATCAAGCCTTAATACCGTTAACCCCGGGAGCATTCGTTCCAGGAATATCAGGAATGCCGTTTGATCGGACAAAGAAGCACTGCCAGATAGAGAAACGACTCGATAGTGAATGGCATCCGTACGAGATTAAATTCATTCAACCTTAGCGTGCATTCGGTCGCAAACTTTCAACGATGAATTCAAACGACCACCAAGAATTTCTTTTTCATTAGAAGAAACACAAAAAAAAAATGTAAAGGACCAATCGTCAAGGTGGAAGAGTCGACTGTACCGATCCGACTGATCTCTCTCTTTCACACTTTACGTTGCGTTGTCCTAATTTTAGCTTGATTCCTGACTTAGTAAAATATCTGCGAACACAATCGTTCGTCTCGGTGGCATCGGTCAACGTCCAACGTTACAAGGCCCGATGGCTAGAACGCCTTCGTCCGTTGTCACCGATGAAAGAGGTTAACCCGTTAAACGGGGACGGTTGCGTAAGCCCGAACCCTAAGTACCTGACTGACTACTTATCAGAGAAGGGGAACTTATTGCAAGTTGCATAGGAAAGAAGAAAGCGAAAGTATTCACTTTCAAAACTGCCAAGCTTCATCATCCGAGAGACATCGACACCCGTCGTCCGGCTAGTTGGATGTTTCCAATTATCTAGTCTTTTATGACCGTTGCTTTAGATTAACGTTACCGTTCCTGATAAATTTGTAATACTGTATCATAGATTTCTCTATGGTTGATTTCTTTTATCGTCGAGTTAAAAGCGTATGGCGGTACATATATCTAATGAGACGATTTAATTATCCGTTTACTTCGATCGCACTTATACTAATCGTTCACGATCTTTCCGCATTCTTTGTTGATCATTTAAGTAGAGAGTCGTTTGAGAAGTATAGAATTTGAGAAAAAGGCTCTTCTGAGTATGAAGACCGCCTGCAACTTGTCTTGTCATATTTAAACAACTTTATCTGAATGTTATTTATCTATATCATGGATTGATTTAAACTTCTTGAAGATTGTACATCCTTTGTAAAACAACCCTCTCATGGGAGCGAAAAAGAATATTAAACAAAGAGGTATCGCGTGTTTAACAAATTATTTCGATACGCTCTGCTGGATCTTCAACGGAAGTATAATTTATTAGGAATAGCGTTAGAACTCCTCGCGCTTGATCTTCGCGAGTATAATTCCCGAGGGATATTCTCATTATTCTCGGGCAATTATAATCCCCGATGCAGCAAGGCGTCGAGGCTATATTAATTCGCGGCGACGCCGTCTGAGAATGTCTTGCGTATTAACCGAGGTCTCTGGACTCGTGCAGTCACAAATTTTCGCCAATGAAAATCTGCATTCTTCTTTAATGTTCCAGCATGAGCAATTCCACGGTGGCGGAGAGAGAGAATGATTTAACGGCACTTTCGCCGCTGCATTTACCTTTCTATTTCAGCCAGTCTTTCACTGGACTTTGGGCGTCTTATCCTTCTTCGGTCGTTACCGTCGCTGTATCGCGAAAACTCATTTTCCTCGTATCTTGTAATCGCCATTTTTACTAATACTTTCGATGATGAGGGTGAATATAATCGTGGAACATTAGGTGGACAAGAAGGGTGATCATAATCATCTAATCATCTGATTATGCTTGCAAAGTTTTCGTATTGAAGTGGAACTACTTTTTGGCGAAGTAATTAAATCGTATGCTTCGATGAGAACAAAAGTTTTCGAAGTTTATCCAAAATCTTTGAGATTATTCGTGACGGTGATTGTGAAAGTGATGTGGGTCAGAAAATTGGAAAAGCTGGACTTACTACATGGTGCCAATAGGCATTGCAGTATAGGGATCTAGTTTATAGACATTATAACAATTTGAACCGTATAATAGAGGTTCATTCTTTTGTTTTATATTAGTCGATTTATTTATTGCGGTTATTTTATCTAGGTTGTACTATCTTAGGTGGGTTCCGAAACACCAAGGCTATGATACATATATTACATAGAAAAATTCTTCCAGAAATAACAGAATAGGGTTTGAACTTGAGCTTACTAATTGCGAGTTTGAGCCTTTATCTTCTTATCTACTATAGCGTCATTAACCCTTTGCGCTCCGAATTATTTAACTAACCATCCATCAGATAAACAAATATAGTCTCGGAAAATTGGCGTCTGTTAATTATTCATTTTTACATTATACTAAAAAGATTTGTAATTACCGCAGGATATTTATCTTAAGATGTAAAATTATTGTTGATTTTAAAAAGTCAATAATTAATAGATAACATGTTAAGTAGCACAGGAAGCTGTGTCGAGTGTAGCTCGACATAAGAGTGCAAAGGGTTAACTATGGTCATTTTACCTAGTAGCTACTGTTTGAGGCGGGTCTCGAGCCACCGAAGTTTTAATATACATATTAACCCTTTGCGGTCGGAGCCACCCGATAAGCGAATATCTAATTATCTAATTATTTATATTTTATAAAAGCGTATTATTATATAGCGTAATATTTTTCAAAGGTAACTCGACTTTTTAGTCTGCTGTACCCATGCGCATTTTATCGTTCAGAAAGTTTGCGAGTCGCTTTATTATGTGTCTCCGTCAGTTGTAAACCAAATTGGGCGGCTATTTGGCACTCGACCGCAAAGGGTTAAATACAAAAAATGTTATACAGGTGGCGGAGGAACTTTTAAACTTGTTAATTGCGAGTTTGAGCCTTTATCTCCTTACTCACAATAGCCCAATTAGCTATGGTCATTTAACCTAGGAGTTACTGTTTGAGATGTGCCCCGAATCATCGAAGTTTTGATATAATATTAAATGAAAAAAAATATCATAGAAGTGATGGCGAAAGATGTAAATTTGAGTCCATTGATTTCTTCTCCGCCACTATAGACGAATATAAAGTAGGTAAAGGTTGTCTCATTTTACGGAACTTAAGGAGCACTTCAAAGTGTTAACTTCGAATATCGAACGACAAAAAATAAGTAATTAAGAAACTGTCATGATTAACAACACATTTAATCTTGCCAACAGTGTATATCTAGCGGAAAAGTTAATAAATTTTCCAACTGCTGTCATTATTCGTTAAAAGATACAATCGAAAGTTTTGCGATAGATAAATGGAGAACGGCAATGGGAATTTGAGCGATGTAGAAAGAAGTTCTGATTCATTTCAGAAGCGATAGGACCAGTTTCTACGGCTTGTCGTTGCGTCACACAAGTTATGAGTATTTTACGAGGACGAGTACCCTCGATTCTTGGGTAATAAAAACTTTGGCATGCAGAAGTCGTTAATAAGGCAGGTCATCGTGATAATGTCGTAATAAAGTGTCTTGTTTAACGGCAACAAACTATAACGCCACGAAGAATAATAATATGATAGGGTAACATTGTCAAGTCGTTCCACCAAAGTAGCGGAAAATAGTAGGTAGCAATCAATTCGAATTATTATCCAACGATTACATGTCTGTGAAGATTTAGATAAAGAAAACCTTATTTAACATAATTTTTTTCCTCTTGTTGTCCTGTATCCCGTTTAACTGCTCATTTTTTCTAAACCCTTCAGACTCTATCGATTGGCTAACCACTACAGCAACGATATATTAAACGAAAAAAAACTAGATCCTCTAAACCGTTAAAAACACTGTGCAATTACCCAGTACTCAACTTGAAAAAGGCTGTTAAAATTTGTTGCCCATTAAACGATCGTTTGGACTCTCAAGAATCTCGTTGATCGGCTAATTCCTAAAGTCGTATAGAATAAACGTCGAAATCTAATCTAAGATCTGGCCTGGCTGTTATAAATTATAATCTATGACACGAAACGATCGAGTTCGCGTTTAGTCAAGAGTCCATACCTCGAACACGTTTTCTGTCAAGCCAAAAGGAACATCCATACCAGGCTGGATAACACGAACAGGATCTGGAACGCATCTCGAATGTCGCCAAGACATTATCGTTCGTCCTTCGAACGCTCATGACTGCTGCCTACGCAAGCGCGAATACTCGTTTGCGATTGGATGAACATCTACTTTAATCGTGGAAGAACCAGGTTTCACGTTATCCCTCTTTTTCTCTGACAAATGAGCAGTACGCCCCCTTCTCGTTAAACATCATTTTCATGCTCGACGAAGAGTCTTCTCGCCTAACGAAAGCATTTAATAATATCTGCTCCTCTGCTGCTGATTTCTATGAAAGCTCGAGGACGCTTTGATCCACAGGTTGGAAGATTTTAATTCTCGATGGAATTTTCAACGTCTATAACGTAGACGTCGTACTTGATTTTCAAATTGAAATAATTAAATAATCGACGATATTTTTACTTTGATCGCTATAAAGTAAAAATGAGATATCTGTAAAAATGGTAGTCGTATGTAACATCTCCCATAATTGAAAGAGATTTTAAATTATCAATTGTTATCATAAGGATATGGTACTTTTTGGTTGTAAAACGAAATTTAACCCTTTGCGCTCCTATGTCGAATGGAACCCGACATTAGTTTATAACTCTGAAACTTCTTTGTCGAACTTAACTCGACATTTTCCAAGTTCAAACCAATAGATGTTAACGTGCGAAAGAAAACCAGAATCACATACTAGAAATATTTTCAAGATCAAATATTTTCAACAATAGTGCATATAAAGCAAATATTTCATTGAATTTTTCTCTTCCTATATTTCTTAAAATTGCCCAATTTTCCAGTTCAAGTGAATTTCAAACAAAAGCGTTAATAAATACCAACAACAGCGTTAACAAAATTGAAATATAATTCAAAGTGCAAAGGATTAAAATGATAGTAGAATGTAACATCTCTCAGAATTGAAAGAAATTTTAACCCACCAAAGCCGGAATTTTGTTTCTTAAGATAAATTGAACATATTCGTTTTAAAAAATGTAGTATTGCTGTGACCATGCAGTCGCACTAGACTTTGATGTGTCAAATTATCAATTGTTGTCACAACGACAAAGTACTTCCTACCTGTAGAATAAAATTGAAAGAATTCTTAGGTCATCATGTAATAACAAATCCTAAGCTATCGAATACTTTGCCTAAGATAATGCAATAACAAAGTATTGGGTCAGCAAGAAAGTAATTTCGGTTTCTGATGAGAACCAGCGTTACGTTTGTTCTCAATGATTTCTGACAATGTTATTATTTTTTTTCTTCTAACAATCGAAAGTTGTCACTTTTGTCTTGGCTTAGAAACAAATTGCGCTTTATTTTGTTTGTAATTGTTTGTTTAGGAGAACCTTTAACATAGAGTGAAAAACGAACATTTCTGATATGTTTTACTTTTTCATTTTTTGCAAAATCTAAGCTTGGATGGGAAGTGATGTCGCAGCCTCCATGTAGCCCTGATCTGACACCATCAGATTACCATTTATTTTTCAGCTTGCAAAACTTTTTGAATGGTAAAACTTTCAATGGCGATGATAGCCAGAATTGCATTGGGTTCAGTTTTTTGTTGATATGAGCCAGTATTTCTATAAAAACGGAATTACGAATTTGTCAAAACGATGGCAAAAGGTCATCGAAAAAATTCTTTGTTAAAAACAATTAAGTTCCATTTCACATTACAAAACCGAAATTAGTTCCTTGCCAACCCAATATATCAATCACGTAGCTCTATTACAGATCGAAACATCCTTTGGCAGGTCGATAATCAACTCGATAAAGCTACGATGGGTACATAGTTACACTCAGATTTCCAATTAGTGCGCCAGAGTCGAAGTCCCCATCACCTATAGCAGATTCTTCCAAAGAAGGGAAGCGATATTCACTCTAAAAAAATCCCAAGTCTCTGAACTCCAAGGAAATCGCCGGAAGAAGTTAACGCGGGACACCGTGAGCTGTCGTTCTCAATGTTCTAACGAAGCGCGCACATTAAAACGATGTCGCGCACTATGCCGTGTGGTGCATGCAGTTGCACACACACTCCCGGTGCATCGGCTAGTGTAATATAGTAATGCAGGCAGCCGTCGGCAGATGCGAGTACCTTCGTCAGACGCGTCGAACCGTTTTCCAATGAGAGAAGCGAGATCGTGGCGCGATTCAAGATCCAGGATAGTTTGCGTCGTCGATCAGACCGCCTGATCCCCAGCTTAAACTAAAATTGCCGGTCGACCAAGTGCAAGAGAGAGTATTAGCCACTACTATGCAAATTTACCGAGGTATGCGATATTCACGATCCTCCCCGATGTTCCGCTAACCTCGCGGATCCAACAAACGGTGTACGTTGTCGAGAAATGAAATGAAAAGCAACGGGAGAAGAAAAAAAATGAGAAAATGAAGGCAACCTCTTAAATATCACCTCAGGTCTCCGCGATACGATCCTGAATATTCAACATCCCGAGGATATTCGTACTTTATAACGGCCTCTTTGTATCACCGTACCACGAAGTCGGTGTTATTAAGAGACATAACTTCTAACGTGATACTCACCGTAGTTACTAGCTATAGGAGAACACCATTACCAAGTTCCACGGTCGCTTCCTGAATGAGTCCACGCGATAAAGACATCGGTTCGCTGTATCGTGGGGAACTCATTCACGAGTAAATTCTACGAGACAATCGTCGAGTTATTCGAATTTTTTCAACGCTCCTGTTCAAGCCCGCGGACGTATCCGATACTCGTTGCACCATGTGCAGCATCCGAGACCAGTTTCTCAGGAACGATTCTCCTCCCTCTTCTCTTATACTCTATGTGAGATTACGATCCATTCGAAAGAAGTGAAAGCGACAATGCGCGATACGCGGGACTCGAAGGCCTGATTTTTCTATGCTACGTCCAACGATATGGCAAAAAGGAGCAAAATGCTGTAGGAGTATGAGAGCATACGTCTCCGACCAGTTTCCCGGGAAGTGCACTTGTCAGGATGGCAGAGGCAATCGGGCAGGAGTGAACATCGGCGAGAGGTTGCAGGATACTCGTGTACGGTGTACGTAGAGGGAATGGATATTAGTAGAAGGGAGGAACGCCAAGTGGTAAGTGAGCGAGGGTCGATATTAATCTACATCCAGTGCCGCGGCGAGGGACGGCCGGGCATTCATCATCTTTATTTTAACCACACGACCGGCCAGCCGGTATATCTGACTGCGATCTGCACTAATAACATTCGCGTTATGAATGGCGTGCGCGATCCCTGAAACACCGCGAGCATTAATTCGTCCGACGAGAGCGCATCGAAAATTGCACCTAACCAAACGCCGGGAATATGACAAGAGGGGATGGAAATTTTGAGTGAATGTTTTTGAGTTGATTGGTTCAGTGAAGTCTTTGAACAATCGTAAAGTGAAAATAAGTGATAATCGAAGTTAATGGGTGGTTAGGATGAAGGAGGTGGTACGAATTGTGATAGATTGGTACCAGGGATTTTGAAATATGGAAATTATCTAGGTAAAAAATTGTAGATGTTAATTTAATGAAAGTGGAGGTAAAAGCAGAGGCGGTCACAGTAGAGTGAGAAGTGAGGGTGTTGATTATAGATTTCGGGGGGTGTAAGTATTTCTATCCTTGGAATGTATACGATAATGCAATTTTGGAGATTCCAATGCAAATTAGAAAAGTAAAAGTAATTATAGTCTTCATAAATAAAATTATTCATTGCAGCACCGTGAATGTAATGTCGTCAGAGCATTCGATGATCGCGTAATATTCACGCGGCAAAGTTAAAAGAAAAACGATCGCCATAAATGGAAGATACGCAGGTGATGAAAGGACAACTGAAGAAATTGTAATACGCGAAAAAGGAAGCCAAGAAGAATCGAAAGCGCGCGCAAATGGGAAATACAGAAACGCCGACGAGAACGAAGCTTTTCGGTTCCTTTGGACGAGACCGATCCAGCGTCATTAATCTACAGTTATCCCGTAGATTCATCGTCTTCGATAGAAATTTCCACGGTCCGAGTCGGTGGCTCGGTTCACCGGCAGTACAAATCGATTCTCTAAAGTTAGAAGCGCATAGTTGCGGCTCGAGCGGGGTGTATAATTAAAAGTATAGAAGTGCAAATAACCATGCACAGTATCGGCCCTCTTTTATCACTCATTTCTAGATAAACATCAACTGGTCTCGCTCAAAACGCTCCACACCGTCTTTTTTACGTTTTCATGCACGAGACGAACGAGGCTGAAGAGACGATCGCAAGTAACGTATCGTTTGCTCGCCGAGGGTGTGGTCGAATGAGAAAGGAGAAATACCGATATGGATGGTGTTAATGAGGGGAATAATCGAGCTGGCTTCCACCAACGGTGAGGAAGAAGGACGATCCGTCAAGCCATGGACGAGAGAAGGATAAGAATGAGAGGGAACAACCGCAGAGAGTAAGGAAAAGGAGAAAGACAGTTAAAGAGAGAGAGAGAGAGAACGAGAGAGTTAAAGACACAGTGGCGGCTCAACGGGTGCAGCTAAATTAGTCCAGAGAAAATCGCGCGATCTATTCTGCCCCGCGGGGCTTTCTTTCCTCGCACCAGCGTGTCCCGAAATAATTGGCAAAAGAAAGCCCTGGACTGCCTACCATTCCCGACGGACAATGTGAATTATTCGAGTTGGCGGCGTAGGGAGCAACGCGTATGTTACGTCCTCGTCTTCGTCTTCTTCGTCTTCGTCGTAGTCTCGTCCTCCCTCCATCGGCTAGGTGCACCGGTACCACCGTGCACACGGCAGAACGAAGAAAACGAGAGGGGCTGCTATTGAGGAGCCGAGGAAAATCGGTTCCACGCTCTCCATTCAGACGAGAATGCATTGGCCCTCAAGGGGACGAGGAAGAAAGCCAGGAAGTTGCCAACGAATACTCTGCTCGTGTTGGATGGTTGCGCATCGAACAAATCGAAAATAGCTCGCTTCGCGATTTTAATCGGCAAGGGAGAAATTTAGGCAAACGGTGTGATTGTACTTGTGTTTGGAAAACGACGAGTTGATGCGTGAAGGAGGGAAGGGGTGAGTGAATTGTGAGGTGTATGGGAATCTTGGATGAATCTATTGGATAACTGTTATCGCCAATGAGGTCATTAGCAATTCGATAAGCGGTGTTTCGATTCTATGCTGACAGTGTTATTAGAGTATAAATTGACAAATAATCTGAAATTTGAGCGATGAGTGCAAATCTTAAATTCTCAGCTAACCTTAACCCTTTGCACTTTCGAATTATACTTCAATTTTGTTACCAGTAGGTCTCAACGGTTTTCAGTGTTTTGTTTGAAATTGACTTGAATTGAAAAATAAGGCAATATAAATAAATAAAGGGAGAAACAAATTCAATTAAGTATCTGCTTTATTGTGCAAATAAAGTGCATATTACTAATTAATATTAATAATATATTATGCACTATCTATATATATATATGTAAAGAAAGCATACTTTCTTTATTTGAATTTGGGCGCGCCTGACTAACCAGCGCACTCTTCGAGGACTGATGAAAAGAAAGCTTAGAATAGCAATAGAATAGAAAGGAGTAGAATACAACAAAAGCGAATAGTTCAGAACAGGGATAATAAACATTAATTACCGTTTCTCTTATTTACAGGTAATTGTGTAAATACTGTACATATTGTAATTAATTCATAGAAATCACATTGTAAATAACTCATAACCACCAGTAATCATAATATATCTCTTATTTACAGAAACAAATTTTGTTTATTATTCATAGGATAGTATCCGTCTTGTCAAAACAAAATAAAAAACATTATAAAACGGTATATATAAAGCTCAAATACGACTGACTGACTCACTCACTCGCTCATCACGAAATCTTAAAAACCACAGAACGGATTGCAATGAAATCTGGAACATACCTTCCCCTTGGGTCTTCGGTGCTCAATAAGAAAGGGTTTTGAAAAATTCGAAATTTTAAGGTTTTTTTTTAGTTTCAATTAAACCGTAGCGAAGCACGGGAACTTTCAGTTAGTAGTGCATATTATTGTATCTTGTAATTTGCAAGTGCGTGATATCTCCTGAAAAAATTTCTAGGATGCAATCCTGGTTTTCTTTAACATTTATTGGTTTGGGCTTGAAAAAATATCGAGTGAGACTCGACAAAGGAGCTATTGAGATACAAACTAATCTCGCTATAGGAGTGCAAAGGGTTAAAGATTCGTAATGCACATGAATCTCAACATTCAACAAAATATACTTTCAAAAATATAGCTCTTTCTTCAGAGATGCAGGGAATTTCTGGAATTTTCTGTACATAATTTATATTTAAATAACAACATGTCTAAAAGCGTTGTCTCGTACAATAAATGCTGCAATTGATTCCTCGCTAGTCGCCCTACCCTGTGAGGGTACAGTGGAAACGTTAAAAATACGATTTTCCCATCCTATTGTAACGAATCTTCTAAGTTTCCAAGAACGTTTAATAAATATGTCCCATCCATTGTGAAAGTCGAGAATAATTAAGCACTTGCAGCGTGCAGTAAATGTTCTATATACACCCGTACAAAAGTCCTCGGTTACTTGAGAACGTCTACTCAGAAGTTCACACGAGAACCGAAGGATGTGCTAACAATAAGTGAAGAAGTGAGAGTCGAAGAGATTCTCGACGTGGAAAAATAAAAAAAATGGTCGTGGTCGAGTTCGAAAAAAGAATCGGGTTGCTTTTGTTCCGATCGCGAGAGGAGGTCAAACTCGCTGCTTGGTTCGCGTGCTTGCGGTAAACGAAAACGACGGTGGAACGGAGAGGAGTCGCGGCATGAAAACAACGAGAACGGTGAAAAGGGGAGGGAAAAGGCGAATAGAGTAAATGAAGAAAAAAAAACAAGGACAACGGAGAGAGGTATGACGGGATGAAAACGAAGCGAGATCAGAAGACGGTAACGTGCGCGAAAACTCGAGGAATTCTCCTTTTGTTCGGAGTTGGCGTGCATTGTGAAACTCCCCTCGCGTCGAGCTGCCTACGAGACGTCTCACTTTATCTCGGCCACTGTATAAATTACGGGCAAATAATAGTGCGCGAGGCAGCCGCGTGCCATGGACTCTATTTACTTTACTTTTATGTTTACACCGTTTGAAACCGTCCTCTCGCGATCCCCGTGACGAGTACGAGGGGAAAAAGGACGATGGCGTCTATACCCTGTTAGATAATTCGCCAAGATAACGACCTACTCGAGATAGTCAACAAAGGGAGGTCGCGTTACGTTACGACTCTATAGAAATGCCTGCGACTAATTACGGCAATTAGGTCGATCTCGTTACGATGGATTTCCTGCCGTATATTCGCAATCATTCAAACTTTTCGGATAAACGTAAGAGGTTAAATTATTAAAAGCATAATTGTACATTCTAACGACATCTTTGTAGATACTCGTGTATCCTCCTTGCGGCGAAATACGCTTGGAGATACTTTCTACATGTGTGTATATATATACGGAAACTAGGTACTCGTTAAAACGCAGATTCATGAGAATATCTCGTAGCTTGGAAGCGTATATAAGTACAATGAGTACGAAATACCTCATAAGCCGAAGAAAATAGGAAAATGTAACCTATTTGTCGAGTGAGAATGACATAGGATGCAAATGACTCACCATTTTGATGTGCCGTTCGAGGTAAAAAATGGCCGACATCAGATTCCGGAAAACTTTGTCGACATTTGAATAGATACTCCACACGATTCCTCCAACGCTGTTCTTGCATGCACTCACTCTCACTGGAATTACTTGTAAACTGTTTTCGATCACAATAGTAGCTCGAAATTCAACGTATAGTAGAAAAAGCTAGGGTGAAAACGCGACTCCCGAAACAGTGTGATCGCTGGTAATCGTTTACAGTAACTGAGGCCCTTGGCGCTTTGGTCATTGTCACGTGACCCGCTTGTTATGTCGACAATGCGCAGTACACGGTATTGCCGTTAGAAATTGCGCGCCAAGTAATCGTGACCATTCTAACAGGTGTCTGCGAGAACTTTCATTATTGTATTACAAAGCCTGTAAGACTTAGAAAGAAGCTTTAAATTGCAATTTCAAGCTTTAGGTTACGAACAGCTACTTGATGACCAAACATAGTAATTGCTATTGACACTTTGACGGTAAGTGCCGTAATCTACGTCATTTGAAATTCGGTAGCTGAATATGACCAACGTAGTTCTACTCCATTCAAAAGTTCTGTACGGCAAATGATTACAGTCATCGTACTGAAATGTAATTATACTCATTTGCACATATTAACAAAGCTAACGTTTTGTACGTTTATCAAACATCGTGAAAGTGTTAATAACAAATAGAAATTGAACGTAGGTCTATCCAAATATGAAAATCCTACCGAATCATTATGCACGCTGTGATTATGTGAAAAAGTGGTATTAAAATCGGTCTCGTCCTAATGCATTTAAATTGTAATCGCTTTATCGAAAGCCCGATGACACAATGTACAGTAAGTAGCGCTTTCACGAGGGAATATGGTACCTAGATCGAAATAGATTGCCGACCCACAATTCATGCAGTCACACTGGTCAGTTAATCACCCCGTCTTCGACGCAATTATACCAAGTAGACGTGAGATCAGGGAGCGCGATCCACACCGAGGCGTGCACTGGGTTTCTCTTCTATCTGCGAGATTCTATAAGAGAAGCTCTGCATGGTGTAACCGCAGCTTATGGTGAATCGAATATCCAGTTGGCTGTTCATCTTGCAACCACGATCGCCGATTGAAAACCTTTCATTGTGTCTTGAAACTGCGAGTAACGATCGATTGCCAGTCTCACGGTTACTCAACCACTGATAACAATGATAGTGACAATGGAAGTGTTTTAAGTAAAACATTCGAAAAATAGAATTTCCTATTTACTTTATGTGACATCAATGCACATTATGGTAAAATTATGTGCAGAATAAATTTTACATACTTGACTATTGTTACATTAACAAGAATTTGAGTCACGCCCGAAAAAAGATCGAAATGTGTAATGAAGAATAAATGACTTATACTACTTTCGCTGAAATGAAACTAATTCATGAAAACATACACTCTGAACTACACGACTCATTCTGAATTGCAGTATACTTTTTCCAAACTTATTGCAACAATACCCTCCAATCGAACGATGTTAGATTATTTGTGAAACGACCGATTATCATTAAGTATGTGACGAGAGCTCGTGGCGCCTGTTTTATTACCTTGGCACTGATTGCATGCCAACTGCCAGGAGTAATTATTCTCTCCCAAGTCTACTTTATTGCGATGTACTCAATATCAAATAACGCCGATACTTTGACGTTTACAGCATCTTTTTTCATCCCCGTGATATTATTCGTCTCGAAGATTCGCGTCGATCCCAACGAGCATAAAAAATCGCGGTATGCAACGTGGTAAACAACGATATAAATTAAACGGCTTAGATAAATTGGCTCGAACTAATGGAAATTTTAACAGATTGGCGCAACTGCGTTTTACCGTACGGTCGATCCGTCGCCGCGTTATCTGATCCGAGCTTGCCAATCGGTGGACTAAAAATTATCGAGCAAAGTCCAAAGAAATAAATTCGCACGAGAGTGAAAGTGAAGCATTGTTTAGTCTCTGATCTGTCCGCCCCTTCTTAAGCGATTCCTTTGCTCGTCCTCCTTCCTTTTTGTTCTTCCTTTTTCTCAAAAAAAAAGAGTAACGACTCAGCCCTCTCTTAAATAATTTCTCGTTCTCGTAGTTCATTTGTTAATTTGACGATGTCCTCACAATGCACGAGAATGAAACTCTCGCTCTGAATGTATTCTTGAACCGTTTCCTCTGGAAATCGGACAGTATTATGACTACAAGGTTAATTAATGTCCCGGATTACACGTCGTCCAAGAGCTTTCTTTTACCCGTCTTTCTTCTCTGATTTCGCGAATTATGATCGGAAATTCTCTTCGTGACATGAATAACTCTTTGTTCCATCCTTTCATCCCCTTCTTCATCGTCGTTGGTACAATTGTATGTACTCTACGGTAGTGAAATCAAATTCTTTCGTACGAAACGATACAGAGATTATTTTTAACTCGTTAAAAGCGGGGCGTTAAAAATATCTTTACACGGAAATTGCATTTCATGGAATGGCAACGATGAAAAGTATGAAGGGTCCGCAGTAAACGCGTATTCGAACATAAGACGGCTGTTATAGAGCAAGTATAGGACGAATTATAGCTAAACCGGGAAGATAGTAACTGTACATCGCACATCAATTTGCGTAACTTTATCGCTAACATTTGTCTTCGTGTTACTATTGTGGGACTAAAGTACTACTTGCAGGGAGCAAGTCGCGAATAATAACAGATGAAAATACGCTGCTTCTTGGCCGGGAAATAGGTAAATTAAATTCGCGGGAGATCGATGCCCCTCTGATATTTTCAAAGTAATAGAAACATTTCGTAACATATCTCAAACTGATGGAAGAAACGAACGTGTTCACGTACATATACCGAAGACATTCCATCGATAGTTTGACTTTTTCGAATTTTTCACATCGAATTCCACGAGCGACAGGAACATATTGTTCTCATCTTTTCGTTTAATCGCGAAATTTGTCATGTTGACAGAGAGTTAGATGAAATAAATACTATAATTATACTCGGAGGAACGTTGCTTAACACCGGCTCAATTTCGTAGCGGCACGGAAATCTAAATCATAATGATTTCAATGCCAGACTCAAAGACGCGCTTGCACTGGGAGCATAAAACAGATATCGCAACTGCACCCGTTGTAAATTGTGTTTCTTAACCGTGCTAAGCACGCGGTCACAAAGGGTATCCACGGTAAAGCGTACATTAATCAAACTCGCGGGTATACACCGTACACAAAGGACTAATTAAGATTTCTGACTACTAAAACTAAAACCCCATACGACGACCTTGCGCTCGTTATTTAGTACTGATTTACGATTATTTTCAATGCGCCGTCGTATAATTTTCAAACCGTTCCGAAAAGTCTACCACTTGGTTGTATGTTATTCCCGCGTGAAACTTGTAGCGTCTGCCGGGTGAAGTTATTTTCTACTTACATTTCCTTCCAGTGTCTTAAACTACTTATTCCCTTCTCACTATATTCTTACTCAAGATTCTTTGACTCTTTATACTCGAAAGATATTCTATGACTACCCTATCAGATATTTATTTTTTTTCTAAAAACCATTTACAAGACGATTCCCTCGAAACTTCGAATCTATGATAAATACCATCTCCTAGGAAGCAGAAAATGTTAAAAGCACAGTAATTTAACTTTTTTCTTAAAATCATGTGAAAGAGTATCACCTAGAAATTTCGAAACTATGGTATCCTCTCCTAGGAAGCAGAAAATGTTTAAAATCACGGTAACATAGTTGCACAAAAGAATCCTGCGAGTTTAACAAAAAATCATGGACGATGTCGATGGGACACACTTTAAGAGCAAAGGAACCATCGTGGAATTGATATGTAATCATAACACCACGTACTTTCGTCTCCACTTTCGAATTCCATTTCCATTTTACACGGTATCGCCACTCTTCGAGACAGTGTATACGAAGAAGCCACTGTTACTGGTATCGCACGCCCAATGCGACGCAGTCCGAGCGTGCATAATGCGTTAGTGCTAAATTTACGTTCCGGCGACGCGCATCTAGACGTACGTGGGAGGAGTCCGTCTCACCCTTTCCCTCTCTCCCTCTCTATCGGTCTTTCTTTTTCTCTCTCCGACACATCCTCTCTTTCTATCAGCCAATTTCCCGCAGTATCTCTTCCTCCGTTAATCCACTTGTCGTTCCTCTATTTCTCTCTATCTACCTCTACTTCTCTCTTTTCCTCTCTATTTCCCTTTTTCCTCCCTCTCTCTTTTTCGATCCTCTCTTCTCGCCCCTCTTGCGCAAGCCGTGGACGACGGTGTTGCCACTTGACTGGCGATTTGTTACTCGCAACCATACGCGATGAATAATTGCAACGTCACGCTACCTAGGTGTAAGACGGCGTTTCCACGTTCGCGACAGAATCATTTCCTGCACCACGATCACGGGGGCGTCTCTTATCTCGATATACCGGACTTCTACGTCCTTCCTTAAGACGATGTCATCATTAGTCGGAGAGTTTCGTATAATCAATAGATCAGCGTGGTAGTTTTCCGTCATTAAGAGATTTGTACTTCCGGTTGAATGAAACCTCAATGCCAGATAAGAATTCTACGCATGATAGACGCCTGTCGTCGTCGTTGTTCGTCGTATAAATACGAAGAGATTGTAAATCTAGTATCGATCTTTCGGCAAATAAGTAGAAACCTTTACCGTCGTGTTAGCGATCAGACGTCGATCCAAGGAAATCTGGTACGGCAATATGCGCATTCAACTCAACAGGACTTTTCACCGCGTGTAACCGGCAACGTTCTATCGGTGATGCAAAAATCTTTAATCTAACCGCAACTACCAACGACCAATCCCGCCCAGTGAAAAATATCAAAACCAGAATCGGCTTATTTAAACGAGACGTTTTTCTTCTACTTTCGTTCCACCAATCAATAACGATCTCCTTTCTGATTGGCAAACGAGAACGGTTACAGGGCAACTCGTAAGCCGTTGTACAGAGTACCGTGACTAATGCGAGAGAATTATACATATGGAGTACAAAGTCGTATCGGATTCGCTTAATGCGAGTGACACTTTCCTCTCGAATAGAGCCGTCGGCTGAAAGACAGGAGCACGAAGAAGGGGCGCCTAGTCGCGCTAAGTGTCCGCGAGTCATTAGCCGGGCAAATGGCGTTACGGTGGCTGGAGCACGTGGTATGGGGTATCCGGCTCTTTCGCAGACGCGGCCAACATGTCATAATCAGCTGGCTGTGAAAGCAGACGGAGAAATGCGCAGCCCATTAGCCCGAACAACGACGACCACTGTTCCGCGACGGAGGCGGCCGCTTCTCCTGATATCGTCCCAGCGAGCACGCCGATGAGACCGGCATTACGACGCTGACAGAGATGCGATTGGAGAACGGAGACCAACCGGTGGAGGTGGCCACGCTTCCATTATACGCTTCCGCGAAACTCATTCAGCCGTTTTCACCCGCTTTCAATGACATGGCTGCGAATTCGCAATGATGATTCATGGAAATGCTGCGCAGAATGGATATAAATAAATCGAGGGATGTTGATTTAGGTGGGATTACGGATCAAAGCTAAATTAAATGGTTCACTAGATACTTCTGATGCACATTCGAAGCAATTCCAAAGAACTGCCAGTACTTCCATAAGAATGATCACGTACCTGATTTTAACACTTAGCCGACCGCACGCGCCACAGAGACCTGTACAGTTTCCACCGCGCTCGGAAAGCCAAACTGCGCTGTCCATCGCGTATTTTTCTGCGTAGAGCCGTAATAATGGCCAATAAAAAATTTCTAAAATTGGTGCATTTTATTATGTGTTGTTGTCTATAGAAATAAGAATCTCTAAAGAGAAAGAAGCGTTCCTCAGGTCAAAAATAATACCCGATCGGTCGGCCATCGACTACTTTGGAAATGAGTAGATCTACCCGATCGGTCGGCTAAGTGTTAACAACGGTCTCCTCCAAAAAGAAATGACCAGAGGTTCATCAAATTATTATTGGCCCACCAAATGAACTCACTTGATAAGTTATTTGCTCTGATTCGCCCGACGGATAAGAAACATCCCTAGTCCTCATGTATTTTCTTTCCTAACGTGTAATTGACAGAAACAGCCACACATTTAAAGTTGTAGGCAGGAATAGGCCGTTGTGATGACAGTCTCCACTTACCCCGTACCTCAAACCAAGTCTCTTCATTATCTTAACGAATTTACATTCCTTCCAGTGAAGCCACCATACAATATCTAAGGGTCTCATCCTATTTTCACGTACCTAAACACCTTCCGCTCCATCTCGTCCAGTTTCTCATTCTCAAATGCACCCCGTCGACGTATCGTTCGTATCGCGGCCATCTAATTCTCGAAGCACTGCTCCAAGGAGCAAAAGGTAGGGGACGAAATCGACGAGAGACACACGAGCGACAGGTGGCTAGGAGGTCGTCTTTCCTAGATGGACCGGAAGCTCTCCTTCGCCCTTGTAGCCGACGACGGAGGTGGGATTTTCGCGTGCTTACTTTTACTCCCATGCGCCGATCGTTGACAGATTTGCAGTTGTCCTTATAATAGCGTCACACGGTACGCGAACTGCAACGACGAAACCACCACGCGGACCATCCAGAGTGCAACACATAACCCGGCACACCGCAATCTATTTATAAGCGCGTGCAACTCGCGTCACGCTCATATGCGAACGCTATTATGCCGCTTGTAGTCCACCTAAGTCTTTGGGTACGTGTGCGTGCACGTGCAACAACGCGAGAGACGTTTTCATGCGGCGTCCGCTATTTCCGTGCATTACCTACCACCGAGCGCGACGAGCTTAACCGATTCGTTCGGCAGGTGCTACCAGGTTTGCGGCTCGCAGGTGAGTCGAGATGAGACCGCAGAATGATCTTTTCCTCGATGGCCAGACACCTATGACAAGACAATGAGTTCACGGAAGACGCTTGCGAAGGTGCGGGAATTATTGAGGCTCGCATAAAAATACGTATAGGGGGTAGACGGAGTCAGATGGGGGTGACTAAAGCTTCGTAGTGGTTTAGCCAGGTGCGGAAATACTGTAAAATAGGATTCATTTGTGGAAGCGGTAATTATTAACTTAAACACTTAGCCGACCAAATAGGGAGATCTCCCCATTTCAAATAAAAAGACAGTGGATGATCAAACGAGGAGATCTGCCTATTTGATCGGCTAAATGTTAAATGAAATAACAAAATTTCAAAATATTTTCACCCCCACAAGAGATAGAGAAGACGAACAAAGTCTTGGAAAACCACCCCTAATAATTTCAAGGCTCAATCTGGTGCAACCAGTCAAATTGTTTTTTTCTTATAATTAATAAATATATAATAAATATTAAATTTGTTTAATTTACATTGTGGAGTGATGAAAATTTAAAGTGAATTCTTCAAAGATCTATGGGAGAATCGTAGAAATATCGTTACAATTACTCCATCGAAGAAAAGGCAGCGGTATGTCGTTAATCGTGAGTCCAGGGTGCTACCTGTGGCACAGCTACTCATTAACATAATGGCCGGTTACTACAATGAAATACGCCCATTTCCTACAACAGAATTCCGCTATCTCGGTATACCCGTGTACTTATACAATTAAATTACCAGGACCGCAGGATCAATATAATTATCCTCGGGATAGCAATTTTACCAACGCTAGTCAGACGTGTCGAGCAATTGGCGTTAGCCGACGGCATGAATTTTACGCGCACCTTTTTTCCCCCGTAGAAAATCCTGCCTTGCGAGTAGGGTTCGATAATGTGCTATTTTAAGAGTACCTCGCGTTATCGATAAATCATACAACGCGGAGGACGGAGACTGTAGCAGAATCTGTTATAGACGTTAATTGTCACGCTGCCAGACGGACGTCAACGTCATTCGTCGGGCTTCTCTCGCGAGAGAGATACTTTTCGGTGACAAGAAGGCGTAAAGGAGAAAGAGGAAGAGTATAAAGGTGACATGAACAGATTTATCGGCATAACGCGCATTCGTAATGACAACGATATATTTAGATAGTCGATCTTACTGTGGGCAGTTCTATCGGAGATTACGGTTTCTCCGGTGTAACTCGCAAGAGAACAATTGTATGTCGCACGACAGATCACACCTATGGTAGTTTGCATTACAAATGGTTCACGATGAAAAGAATTCTACTTGCGTAAATGACTGAAGAATTTTACAAACTATCACACTTGCAAAATAATCGATCGATTCCTAGGAACTCTCTTCTCGAGTCGGAGGCAGCAATCGAAGAGCCAAAGAGTCACCGACAGTGAGTCACAAAGCATTGTTTCCGTTACCAAATCGAGACAAAGGCATTCCCTGGCCCCGTTAATGCAATCGGGCGTTGAATCATCCTCGAACGACGATCCTCCTCCACCTACACCTCCCACGCCGTCCACTCGACGAAGATACGACGATTCTCGCTAATTGTTACGATGATGGATCGTCGGAGAACGAGATCGTTTGTTCCCTCGCGCGGACGGCCGATTTTAAATTACCTTCCACGAGTTCCTACGAGCGTTCGTGACAGGAATCCGAGTTTAACCGACACCGATTCCTGTCACGTATCGTAAAAAGAGAAACGTACATAACAGAGAAGTAATCGTTATCGAACAATCCACCGAGATTTCCTCCCCATGTTAAACGCCGTTGTGTCATAACACGGAGAAATAACTACGAGGACGAAAGCAAATACGAGAGTCGGAATTATCGGTATATCTTTCGACGACCACCTCTTCGCACATATTGCCTCATCCTCGCACGACGGCAATCATTTTCACAGAGCAATAATAGGGTCGACATCGGTGCCACGTAAACACGATGTAAAACGCCTGTCCATTCCGCGCTCCTAATTTATACCCGGCCGATATCCGGCGATGCGAAACTTACCACGTGCACCGTTATCCATCCAACATCGTCGGTTACATCGCGACGATCATTCTTTAGTTCGCGTTGCCGTTGCTAATCCCACATTCGCGTTAGCGGCTCCCAATCGATCATCGATTCGCGTCCTTCGGTTGGGTAAATCGAGCAGCTTCGTCGAGAGGTACTTGGAAGAGATCGAGCGAACAGTTGGTCCCTCTCGCGCGAGATCCGAGTTCGTACTAGCGAGAGGGCTATTAATTCGCCGAGGGACAATGGAGATATCATTCCGCGGCAGGGGATCGTCGCGGGGCGCAATAATAATTTATTAACGTCCCACGTAATGCGACGCGTTATCTTACATCCGCCCACGCGTTCGGCTACTTCTCCTTATCCCTCCTCCCCCAAAGGTGCGCCTCCTCCCTCTCGAGTAGCGTAGGACCGGCTCGCCACTCTGGACGGCAGCCGATCGTGTCAGCCGCAATTGTCATTTATCGTCCCGACGATTTACGGTTCCGTTTACACCGCCGGCGATACCGGACCGTCCCAGGGCGTCCCGAAGTTTCGAACGATTCATCAGCGCGCGATCGCTCGTATATCCTCGCCGACGACAGGGCAGCACTGCTTGCGATCGCTTACCGCATACTCGCGCGTACACCACCTTTTACCGGTCGCGTATCTCCGGTTGCGTCTCTCCTGCTCGCCCTACCCCGAGGGTACATTGCAGTTTCCCTAGGACGATATCGTCAATGGAGAGTGCTCTGTTCTGGTTTTTCTTTTTTTTAGTTTCAATTTCCGGTAAGTATAAGCGTGTATCATCGAAGATTTTTCAGTTTAGGTAAGCTTTGAATGAAGTGACGTAAGGGCGGATTAGGGGAAAGAAATTTTAAAGGTGGGATCGAAGAACCGTAATTTTATTTACGTTTCAAATTATTGATGATTTGTGATCCAATTAAAGTTGTGGATAGATAGGTAGAGGAGAAGGTACGAATATGAGATACCTTTTTATTTATTGATGTAGAAAATCTTAGAATAGTCAGAAATAAAAAAAATCAAACGTCAAAATGTAGCCAATTTTATATGGAACGTGCTACGTAAAGAAAAATATTGTGGTCCTCCTGGAACCCATGACTTTTTTACTTTTTCTAAATACGGGCGAATTTGGATCGTCAAAAATTCGGGTAGTAATATGAAACACTCTTACTCCTGCGCGAATATATGTTATAAAACTGTATTAGAACGGTAATAGACACTTTTATTATTGAAAAAAACATAACAAAACATAAACACAAATAGAATAATTATAATTAATTGGCTTTACAATAATCGCATATGTAATTTACTCCTTCTTGATCGGCACATTCGGAATGGGTCCACAAATTGCAGGACAAGCATTGAAGCCATAATTCTCCTTTGTGATTTTCGGAAAATTTTCCATCACAATCAAATCCTGCCGAAACAGGGTTACCTCCTAGGACACTTGTTCAGCTGGTCGAAGAATACTAATATGAGACAGTCTCATATTACTACCAATTGATCCTCTCATATTACTACCATTTTACTGTTTCACTTTTTCTTATTATATTATACGCAAAAGAAAGAAATCCTTTAAAAATCAATTAATATACTAAAACTGCACTTAATATAATATAACTTACTTTGCGATTCCTTAAAAAAACTCAATATTAATTGATGTACGTTTATTTTAAGAAGCACGCGCAAGAACTTCTCCGTACGGCCGAAACGTATAACCTCCTTTAAACAAAACAACGGCGCCTATCAACATTCGTTGCTATAGAAATCGTTTTAGGCGCCATAATACATAATAATGCCACGATTTTAAAACCTCTAATTAATGTGCATAGGTAAAAACCATGGTGTCTCATATTTCCACCCTATCTCAT
Source organism: Cerceris rybyensis (assembly GCA_910591515.1). Lineage (NCBI taxonomy): Eukaryota > Metazoa > Arthropoda > Insecta > Hymenoptera > Crabronidae > Cerceris > Cerceris rybyensis. The sequence goes on from OU342790.1 coordinate 19,584,736, forward strand.
ATTCGTACCTTCTCTTCTACAACTTTCGTTGTAGTTATCAAGAAAATAGAGAGGTGTGGAGACTTTCATCCGTGAATTTTAGCTAACTGATAGCCTATTATTATAATAGGCTTTTCTGGTCCAACACTTTCGCACGTTTTAACTTATTAATTGGTTGCTACGAGAATTAATAAATTGTTATTTATAATTGCGGTTTACTGTGCTAAGAACTCAGTCACGAAAGTTTATGATTTTCGAAGATGTCGATTTTAAGAAAATATCAGCGATCAAGTAACCGGTCAGAAGTGGATAGGAAGATAAAAAAATACAGATTGGTAAAGTGTGAATTTTGTAAGATACTGGAGAAGTAACACGGTGGGAAGTCTATACTGAAACATAACTGAGAGAAGGGTAGAGTACGATCAACAGGTTGGAAGACACTTGGAATTGTTTCGGGGCAAATTATTATTGTGAAGGACTCCATAAACGTTCAGTTTCTGAAGCGTATGCATCCCCCGGCATGGTTACATCTATGACAAGCAACCGACAGAAGAAAGCAACAAGTTGACGGTTCAGCGTGACACAGTAATTAAGACCTGTTGGTTGCGTCTCGAAATCACACCATCAGGTCTTATAATGAAGTTGTAATTATCAGCAAAGCGACAGAAGTATCCGGCTTCGCGGAGATGAATCTTCTTATTCGTTCCTTGCCCATTTTCTTCATTAGCGTATCTCGCTTGCAAACATTTCAGATACTATCAGCGAGTAATTATGTCGAAATAGAAACTTTAACGGTCAGACTGCTCGTCTATAATCAAGATAGAGAGGCAAAAAATTGAAGAATACATTCGTTCGAACCAAACGAAAAACTGAATTGATTGAAGCTTCAACGAAACGCGGTCGTTAGTCGGAGAGTGAAAAAGCACGAAGAACCTCCGTAGCATCCGGTTATGTCGTAATTGTTTAATTTTTCGTCCAGCCACGGAGGGTCAGATGAAAGACGACAGATAGAGTGTCCTCTTTGCAGACGTTTTATGGATAAGAGAGAAAGAGAGTCTTACAAACTCACGTAGGAAGACGTCTTATTAACTCGTCGCGTCCAGGTAAGAGTCAACATCCACACGTGGCAACGTGTTACACGAACGTTATGGTAACTCTTAAGCGGCGGTGGAAAATTAAAGATCTCATGGGGTTTTGCGAATCATGGATACATTCTTGCAGAAATATCGCTCGTAACGATACTAGAAATTAACTACCTATATAAATACAACCTTGAAGGAATTTAAACCATGTGTATTACACGTTCCAGGATTCTGATAACATGTATTCGCCAACAGAAATATACGATTTGCGATTGCAATGATAGCAAATTATGGCAAGCGTATGGCTTCCAAAAGTAACGTCACTCGTTGTTGAAACATGGAAAACCATCTGGTTACGGCGGATATGGTGGTCAATCGGATAGAAGCTGAAACACCTACGCGAGAACTTTCAACGTCACCTCTGCTATTTCTGTTGCTCGCGAGACGTACATCATAGCCTCGATGGCTCACCATAAGTTGTAAATCCTAGGCTTAAACGACCCCAGCAGTGAAAGCGAAAATTTAAAAGGAAGAATAACTACGAGGGAACTTTTTAAGCCCACGATCCCAAAGGTTCCTTTCTCCATCTCTCTCTTTTTCTCTTTCATTTATTTTCTCCCTTCTTTCTTCCGTTCTCCATAACGTCAGTGGATCGAGTACCGCGAGAAGCACCATGACCTAGAACCATGAATCACATGACGGCCAAGAAGGTTCGAGATTCTCTCTGTTACCACGAGGAACGGCACATCGTGTCTTATCCTCGCGATGATCTCTGTACGTTGACTCTCGACAAGTGGAGCTCCGAGGTGGACAGAGCCATAATACCTGATTTTTCTTATCTGAAGAATTAAGAACGCGGCAATGACGACAGTCGCGTCGGGATGTGCTCGTGGAAGTGATACCCTTCGGCACGGAGCAAAGGGGCCGACCAAGCAGGGCGAGGGTGTTAAAATTCTCGTTATGGGAGTGCAAAGGGCCGTGAGTAAGTTCAACGACCAAGTGGATTCATGATTCCCATTCGAGATCGTCGTATAAGATCAAGAGTAGAAGACTCGTTCCCGACGTCCTTACGATTACTTTCAACGTGAAAATCCTTTAGGATCTTCTTGTATATTTCTCACGCCTCAGCTGTTGTGAGTTGAAACAAATTTTAACGCTGGCCAATGTCAATAACGGCGAAATCAATTCGGTACAAGCGTTTGACCGTGATCGTTATCATTGACAGGTCGAATCGTACCACCCGGTATTCGTTATATTTCCGCGATGAAGTCGATACGACATCCAATAGAACAGAATCTTGATAGAGAGGCAGAGGAATAAATTAATTTATTAATTATTCAAATCTCTCAAGACAGTCACGCGCTAATTTATCTTACGGTGCGGCGATATAATTTGATATACTGAGCGAGGGACCGGCATATCGTTTAAGGAAGTCCATCGTCCAGGCCGATGCTTACCACCGGGAGTCATGCATCGGTGCACAGAATATCAGGAGCGAACGAACCGGCTGAGGAAATAAATTCATTTTCGAAGTCAGCCGCTCCTCGCCGGGGAACACCATTTCTCTCCTGGTCTCTTTTATTCGTACAGATTGTATCCTCGGCAAGGTTGAAAAAAAATTGAACCTGGAGGGAATAGAACGAGAACGATCTACCTACGCCCACGCGATCTCGCCCACAACCCCCGCGAGGAAACGGAATTGCTTCGAGGAGTTTCGATAGGCTCCTCTTCATCGGTCACGTCTTAATCGACGCGCGGTTCTCCGCTTCTTCGACAGCCACGGTTGGGGGTCGAGCATCGACCTAACCGAATCCCTCGTACGAGCCAATGCCACGAATGAAACGAGCGGAAAAAATGAAAAAGAGACGAGCATTTGAGAAAAAAAGATGTTGAGGAAAAAAAACGAGCAAGAAGGTCGAAGGGCGAGGTACGTCTGGTTTCCCATACGATTGGTTATCGCAACGACTTACGCGTCGACCACCTGTATCTTCGATTAGAAGAGTCTGCTAATTGACGAGATCGCTTATTAACTTGGAAGAGAAAGGTAATTGGCAACGGAGACGTTACGGCCAAGCCGATTAATTGCTATTCACTGAAACATGGAATGGTGATAAATCAATTTCCTGTACACGAGAGACGATGCTTTTCTCATCCGTTTGTCATACGTTTCCCCATCTCGGTATTATTTCGTTTTTGTTACCGATCTTCAAACCGGCGTGCAAACGAGGTAAAGGTTTTGCTTCTGAAAAACGTCGAGTCAGGCTTCGTCGGGTAGAAAAGTCGAGAGTACGATAGTCAGTGAGAGAAAGAGTGAGAGACGAAGGAAGAGTGAAAAAGAAAGAGGATGAAAGATGCTTCGGCGAGTGCCAAACGGCAGATGCAGGATTACCGAGACGAATCATGGCAGTATTGTTCGATAATGTCAATTAATTGGTCGGCAATCGAGGCCTCATTCAATGAATGTATCAAAGTACGCACCTTGAATTAATTGGCCCGCCCCGAGAATGGAAACCGATGCCATTTTGAAATATTTTATCGAGATTATCCGATCATATTGATAAAGTTTTTGTACCCTGAAACCTTTCTACGTGTAAACTCTTCTCGCTTCTATCTTTCCTCTCTTTTCCACCAAAGGACCTTTCTTCTTATTAGTCACAGAGCAGAGAAATCACACCGAACGTCCGGAGGCCGTATATTTTCGTCGAGGATAAGCGCGAGCCCACTTTCAACCTCTCTTATCGCCCGATACCGCCTCGTATTATTTAATTAATGAATTCTCAATCGCCGCCGATTGACACTCGGTGATAACTGTTATTACGATTTTTACACGTATCCTTGCCAGAGAATACTTGTTGACCGATATCTCGCGATAACTCATACAACGTACAAGTGTATCCTGGGACCACTTAAGCCGAAAGATCTTCCTACCTGTTCGACCAGAAATCTAACGATTCCCCGAACTCCATTTTCCTATGCTTTCCATTCGGATTCATCTTACCTGTCGCCATGGAGTTACATTGAAACGTTTTAGAGGGATGTACTTTTCGATTAGAAACGCTCGTTCGCCGTGTAACACGATTACGGTGTCCCCTTTAATGACGTCTCTTTGGCTACGTTTCGTTCAGTTATCGCTTCGGAACGTACCAATTAAAGTTCACCGTTTCAAACACGAGTTTTGTATTATTACAACAATAAATTATTATTCTAATGAAGATATTGGCGTGCATACCATGCCAATATAGAGTGATTACGGTATTTAAAAAAAAATCGGGTCCTTATTAACTTATCGACTTATATTAACGATCTCGAGGATTCACGGTGGATCTCCTCTGCCTACAGAGTGATTCATTGCGAATACGTCGACGTTTTCGAGAAGTCCGCATTGTAAAGTCGATAGTTCCTCCCTGCGGTTTCCTTTCAACCAGATTTCATCCCCGTCTCAAACCATGAAATAATAATCGGCACCCGCAGGGGCGGCAGGGAAGAGGGTAGAAGGGCAAAAGCTCGCGTGTGACGCGCGCTAATTACGCACGACCATTAGCATTTAAATCGCTTTTTAATTGTAAACGTTGGTGCTGCTTCGTCGTACCCGTGCGAGCAGAGAAGTTGGCTCGGTTCGTTCTATACCTGTTGGTCCCACTCCCGAAACTACAGACTGGAAGGATTTCGAGTAGCGGACACCTCGAAACCGGCCATCCGCCGAATTATTTATGGTTGTGTATGAGATATTAAGTACCGTGGGACACCGACGAGGCCGTAGAAACTAATCCTCGCGAGAGTGTCACCTCTTACGTCCCTTTTCATTTGATTTTTCTTCTCTCTTATTCACTCTCTGATGTATCTATCATTCCTCTCTTTTTTTCTCTTTCCTTAGCTATCTGAAATTCTCTCGCTCTTTTTCAATCTCTCTGTTTTTCTATTACTCTTTCTCTCTTTCTCTTCTTTCCATCCCTAGGCTCTCTTTCTTGTATAACTCCGACCTAGCTGACGTCACGAGACCTTGATGACAAATCCAAATATCTTAAAGACCAATCTCGCTGGCAGGTGCTTTGAAATGCGGCTCGATGAGATTCAGCTTTTCGACGGAATTTGCATGAACATTAATCGCAACGTTGTGCGCGCGGTTGTGACGTAACCCATCGGATATTCCCGTTCTTAGTAATGTATTCTAATGGTTATTGCTGGTGGCCGTAAACGGGGAAAATAAGCACCGACGTAAGGAGGTGTGACGATCGAGGAGTGTCTCGAGATAAATTATCTCACTGGCGATACACCTCCCGTCACGGACGGACCTAGGACGAATAAAAACAATTCCAATTGACACGACTCGGCAGGTTCTTTCGCTCGTCTCTCCACCGTATTGTAATCGCCTGTTTTTCCTCTAATCGCTGGATTACCATTCGATAAAAGCCGTACGTGCGTGACGATCGATAAGCCCGCTTTTTGCATTTCCCTAATTAATAGCCGATCTACCAAAGAGATCCGCGTCTTTCTTACCCTAGCTCCCATTACTGGCTGTTGCTTCGCTGCTAATTAACGCCAACTTTTTGCCAACAGCCCGTCCGATCCCTTTTGCTCTTCCCGACGACATCGATAATGCGCACCTGTCAACCCCTGCCTCTTCAACGGAATTCGCGGAAATTTCTCCCGATCATCACGCGACACTCGTGCACGTGGCACCATTTAATTTCAAGGGTGACTCCATTAATTCATTTTGAAACATGAATCTTTGAGCCAATCAATGATAATAAATTACTTAGAAACTCTTAACGATATTATACGTAAAAAATTGAACCGGCTCTCATATCTGGAACGAATAATTGCAACAAATCCGGCGGTATACTCGTCACGATACATAATTCGTTATTATTTTATACGACGTTTTCTCGGTTAAATTACTCGGCGTACATTTCACGTGGAATTAATTTCGCGTAACGCAGGTAACTTCTCGCGAATGAACGAGTTAACGTTGCGATAATAACTCCGCCGGCCGGTTAACGTTTACACAGGTGCATCGAGCGTGAACGTGACTTCGCGGCGTGCCGCGATGCTTTGCATGTGCATTCGCGTGTGCACAGAAGCGAGTGAGCCACGATAGTGCGGCTGCAAGTACGGTGAAATGCGTATATTTACGGCAGGCATTAATCTGGAAAGGATTTCGCAGGATGACGGAAACGAGGATCGTAGATCTCGTGGCGATTTCATGGAGAGACGAGACTTTAAAAGGGGCACAGATCTTGCTCGACGGTGAGATCCTTAAGAGTGCGGAATTACTAGAAACCCCTCTTTTATTGCTGTAGCTGTTAATCAGTACGCTTTAGTAATAATTTATGGCATACCCTGGAAATATTACGACCCGTACGATGTAACATTAATTACAGTAATTGTCGTTTCGACGATGTTCTTTCGTATTATGAATTGCTTCGTTCTGAAATTTTCTGTCGATGTTCATCAAATTAAGGATGTGTCATATAACTGTTAATAATATCGGACCATGATACTCAATTTCGAGGAAGGAACTGAAAAAACCGACATCGAATCGAAAGGTGGTACGATCGGGCAAAAAATTGCATCGATGCTCTGGAGAAAAAGTTTGCTTCTTATCGACAATGTATCTGTGGAAAAAAAAATCCGTAATGTGTGTAACTTACAGCGAAGTATCGCGTCGATAAACGCATCAAATTAGCGTATCGTTCGATGCTCGATCTTCCATCGCGCGTTGTCGAAAGTGGAACGTAATTACACGATGGGAATTTGCTGGTTGGCCCGATACTTATTTCCTCGAATAAACGACGTTTCGCTTCGATTCGAAATTCGAACGTCTCGGGTGCTCGATAACTCGCGCATGCTCATTCCTCGTTCTAACGTTGGCGCGAAAGGAGCGAATAGCACGTGCGCATAGGGCAATTTCGTTGCACGCTCGGGTCACGCTAGATAATTGCGATATTTGCACGAAACGATTATCGATCAAGTTCACCGAAGCAGGTTCGACGAAACTTTCATTCTCCTCTGTGAATTACTTTTCAAAATTCGTTTCAAATCCAGATCAATGGAAATCGATAAGCAGATGCAATTACAGTTTTTATCCGACAACAATGTAATTAACCAGCACCTAAATAAACGGTTCGCTGAGCTACATCGAAATTGGCTCGTTGCTACTCGTTTCGACGGAGTGCAAAATCACTATGGAGAAGAAATTAATTGAAAGTGCACAGTATTTTAACAACAGAGTGTACGAAACAGGCGTAACATTATCTACATTTTTTATTTCTTTCTTCCTTTCATTCTCTACAAAGTTCCAAAACCACCTGCAAATTAACACATTGTATGCGAGCCATATAAAACTACGTTTTCCGAAAACGGTGCATAGAACGGTAAAAACAATGACGAGTAATGGCATTAACCGCTTAGATTTAGAAACCTAATTTTACTTTCCAAATTGGAGAGTAAACAGTTTCCAATTTATACTACTTTTTTGTAAAAATAAAATTCGTCCAAGTCTTTCAACAAGTTTCCATTTCATTCTCAATGAAGCGTTACAAGCGCTCGCATACACTGTGTTAATATGAACAATATAATAAAATAAATCCGTCCCACTTGCAAATATTCACAAAATTCGCACAATCCTTCAAACCGACCTATCGATGAGCAACAAATTATTCAAAGCTCGGGTACAAAAACAATTAAGCACGAAGTAAGTGCCACGCATTTCGTATAATCGCAGTATCTTCGCAATTACGATCATTACCGACGCAAAATATCGATTTCCTTCAGATTCGATCTATTCAGCCAGAACAGCGAAAACGCGAAACAGCTGATTATTTCGCGCGTAATCAGGTACGTGCTCGCAAGTGGTGTCTCTCTCGGCTCTTTCTACCTCCCTCTCCTTCTGATTATTGCGCCGTTACGAGTCGGGAGGCTGAAAGCACACTGTTAAAAAGCGCGCGAGGCGAGTTTCCAATATCGTGCCGCGTACACCTGTTCTCTGTCTATCCGGCTTCGTTAAATTCGTTATTTCGCAATCCGCACGCGCCTTTCCCGCGGCGCCGCGCGCCGTGGACGCACGTGCGTCGATGCCGCAACGCAACGCAACGCAACACAACACGGAGCAACGCGAAGTAACGAAGGAACGTAAGAGCGCGTTCATACGTATACGCAACGTCGCGGATAATCAACGGCAGGATATGAATACCTGCGGGGGAAAAAAGTTTCGATAGCTATCTTACAACTAAATTGAGGCAATTTTCTATAGCTCGAACGAACGGACATTTTATCGGGATTAATATTCCAGCCTCCCCTTTTTTTTTCTTTTAGCATCCGTAATTGCGTTGCAGACAGAAGCAGGAAAGCTTGAATTAAATTCGTTATACGCTTCTTTAACGATTTCTGTTTTCTTCCGGTATTAAGTCTTAGCTGTTTGCTCGGAACTCGCACGCTGACGTCTTTTTTTGTTCTTTCAATCTTAGGTGATTGTGTCGGCTCGGTGAGTGACTTGTGTTATCGCTTTCAAATGATACGCTTTTTAGTAATCTGGTTGATCGGTTCGTAATCAATTGACGATCAATTATCATTAACGGTGATACATTCGTAAATTCATTTACTAATGAGCAAGTAATTGTGAAGATGAGAGGAGTGTCCAGAAAACACTGTAACGTGGCTAACTGATGATCAACGTCATGGAGACCACTATTTCGACTCCTAAGAATCAGTACCCTTGACTCAAGTGGATTAATCAGAAACAAATCACAGCTAAAACTACGATATCGATTCTATAGTTAATAAAAAGCAGAGATAGTATTGCACTTCCTTTTAAACAATCAAAGACCCTCCTTTCCACCTTTCACGCTAGCACGATTAACATTAAATATGTTAATCACTAAATCGAGAAATACAACAAATGATCGATTATATGACAAAACGTAGAACATCTACCGTGTATCTCTCCTTCATATTTGGAAATTAAAAAAATAATGGAAGCCAGCCATTTTGACCGTTTTGGTTGTTACAGCGTTAATCCTAAACAGCCAAAGACATTGTATGCATATGTTCATATCTCAATCGCGACACCATATCAATGGTTCCCATCGAGGTGTCCATAAGTCTGTAGACAGGATCTCCTTGTCTCCTTCCATGGTGCCATTTCGATTGGTAAGAGATCCATGGGTCGGGACAGATTCGAAGCATGGATATAACTCAAGGCGGATGCGCGTCGTTAAGGAGAGAACGGCAGCACTTTGTAAAGGGCCTTCCGTTAATAAACAACAGGAATCCATTATAGAAAACACCTTCGAGCACAATGTACTTAATGGCCATAACGATAGCCGATGTAACCCAGGGTGTGTGCACACGCGAGCACCGGGATACCGCGCGCTCGTCTCTTCTCACGTGGCTGTGTGCGCGTGTCGTAACACACCGGTGCCATGCAAGGGCATGTATGGTAGTTTGTGCACCTTATGCTCACTCTCGCCGCATATCTACCCAGCATCGTTCGGTGCCACATACCGGGTGACTTTTTCAAGATACTAGTCACGAGATAAGCCGGGGCTAATTGCCGCCTAGTTTGAATCGCGCGGGGGTGCGCAGAGTTTCGCGGAGATTTATTGCCCAGAGGTATCGGTGTTTATTTAGGATAATAGACTCGATCTTAAAGAGACGGTTAGAGTTTATATCGGACACGATCTTGATATTTGAAATTGTTTGATCTCAGGAAAATTTTAATTGATTCGTTGGAAGAAACTGCAAGTGTCGTTTTATCGATGTTTTCATCTTTGATAAAATCTGATTTGAATAATTGTGTGTGATTTAATTAGAAATTATTATTAAGAATATACAGAGTGATTTGATGGAGGAGAATGGATTTTGTGGCGGTACACCCGTTATACGAGGCTCTCAATTCTTACGGTACGTGGGTTAGGTGTATCTACCTGTCCAAGGCCCCTCCCAGCTCACCTGTAGTGAAAAAGGGTCAATAGCACACGGAGAACGCGCACCGCGAAAGTCTGGACCGGGATGCTGCTCCGAAAGTTCACCGCTAGGGACAAACGATCCTTGACAATACTTTTGCCGGGTGTCGATTCGGAACTCCGGTTCATCGCGGCCACGGAGAAATAATTAAAAAGAAAGAAAAAAAGGAGAAGGAAGAATCCAATCGGGAAATGCTCTCTTCGTTTTTCTCATCGCATAATGAACGACGCGGCTCGCTCGCAACGCCGACGTCATGCTCGTGATTTTCGAGGCGGGGGTAGGGTCGAAAGTCTTTCGAGATGACACGTTCAGATAATACAGCACGACGGAACTGTGGGAAAAGGTGAAATCCGAAAATAATGAGATTCATGGATTGCGTAACGCGGAACATTGTAGAAAATTAAATCCTGTGTTTATGGTGAGCTTGAATTACCATAAACATTGAATTACCGCCTTTCTCGATGCCCAAACTTATCGAATACGTCCTTTCGTTCTCTTTGACCCTTTGTCGTTCTGTGTCGAGTGAAATTTGATAGAGCTTAGAATTATAATTAATATCCTCTCTAATTAAAATTGATTGCGTGTTCCAATATCTCCCAATAGTTATAGTATTTACTATTACTGGATAAAAAATAATAATCAACTATTATCTAACAGAATTCCTTGCACATGGACGAATTTTTTCACGCCTGTCTTAGCATATGTCAAAGAATGCAAAATTTCAACCTGAAACTTTAAGAATCTGCTTTAAAAGGCCACGATCGATCAATTTTCTTTCTCGACGTAAGATCGTGATTCAGAGTGAAGCACCTGCATCGCGCAGAAAACGAAGACTCTTAAATGGGTAACGGACGAAAAACGAGGATAGAAAGCGAGCAACAGAAGAAGATAAAAGAAACGTGGTGGTCACTCTCGAGAAGTAGTAAAAGAAGTTTATTGGACGGCTTAATGATGTAATGGCGCGGGTGTCCCGTTAAAGAGGTGAGAAACGTAAGCGCATCTCTTTCAAGGGCGATCCAAAAGCAGAGCTGTTTTACAATGAGGGCAAGATCGTCCTCATGAATTCAGCGAAATCGTTAACTCCATGTACAAGTCCAATTTCATCGGACTACACGATGCACACGAGTTTTTCCTCTTTTCTTCTCACCTCAATGGATTCGGCCGTTACAAATGTACACCATCGTTTCTCCTTTTGGAGATCGCCCATCTTGGAATCGTACAAAGCAAATCTATTCCTGGGAATTTCGTTTCATCCACCGTTGAGCGGGCCCTGACCGATGTGTCAATACGTCTGACGCAATTTGCCTTAGGGGCGAGGATAAATTTCTTTTGCACGAATCCCGTCGATGTTATAGAAAGGTGGCACAATTCACGATTCTCGGAATGGCAAGTGAATTTGCGTTGATATCGCGACGTTTCAGTCTCTGAGAAATTGATCTCGAAATAATGAATTAAAGTCGGCGAAGTATAACGGCTCGCGTACGTTCCTTTGTCTTCCGTTGGGAGAGAACGATACGAAAATTACAGACTTATGCGTGCCTCCTGTTAGCGATGACTGTCCATTCTTCTTGATGAACGAGTTTATCACGGTGGGTCCTTTCATTCTGGCATAACAATGAGTCGAAATTGACGTAACGAGAGCTCGTTAAAATCTCGCTCGCGTATCGCAGCCACGGAGTCTCGTTTGTTCGCGGCCCAACGGATTTGCGTACGCATAACGAATGGCCTGACTTTACGGCTGAAAATATAATGGACCTTGACCGAATAAATTAGGGCCTGAAAGTTATAGAAGTTGTCACGCTACATGCAAGTATTTAATACTCGGTAATAAAGTCAGATAATTTGCCTCTAATACATTGTAAGCAACATTACCCACTTAAACTTCATTCTTAACACTAGGTTTACGGATGAGAATGCGACTATTTTTCTGAAGTGAGCTAATTTGACTCACGCAAGAAAATTGAAGTTTTTTCCAAAGAAAACAGTTTCGAATCAATTTAAATGAAAGATTTATTATTAAAATATTAACCAACCAATAAATTATATACATATAGTAATAAAATTTTGAACGAGTCAAATTGGCTCTGTAAATCTAGTGTTAAGCACAAAGATGTAAATGTTGTTTGCGATCAAACGATCCATATAAGAAGTATAGTGATACCAAATGTTTTCGATCGATATCAGAGAGATTAGAACTGACCCTCCAAAAATTCCTGTTCACCGTATCTGGATGTTGTATCTTTCTTTTTGCACCTGCCCGAGGATCCAACAATTTTCAATAAGTACCTACTATTTCTTCACATTTTTCTAATGATAGCAATCTCCAAGAATTTTCTAACCACGATGAAGTCAATACAAATTTCATTTTCCTCGATGCAAAAATATCGAAAAAGTCTGTAACGTAAGGACATCCTCTCATAACTCGCAAAACCAAACGGTGCAAAGGGCATCGTAACGTTGCAACATTTTGTAACGGCATTATCCGTAAGTGCCTTGGCAGGGGGATCTCCATCGACGAACTGGCCGATACTCGGGGCGGGTTAAAAAGACGATTGAAACGAGACATCGGCGATCGACTCACCCTCGTCCGTACTAATTCGACTCTCGGCTAACAGGGCTGACGTTAACACGGTTCACTTGATCAGGACAACCGGCTCTTCTTTTTGTTCCTCCTCCTCGTCATCTGCAACGAACGAGATGCTATCGAATGCGGTATCGACTGCCACGCTCGCCACGAGTCCTTGAACCAGGGGAGAAAGATGGTGGAAGGTGGAGGAGGTGCGTGCAGCACGCAGCGAGAAAACCTGCGTTATAACGAACGCACGATCCATCTTGATTTCTTCGGCTCCTTTCACTTTCGACAGTCTCTTCGAGTGTGCCTGCGGCCAAAGATATCACGAGACGAGAAACAGGCAGGAAGAGAGGGTGAAAGGGGGAAGGAGAGAGGGGAAGAGATAGATAGAAAAAGATAGAAGATGATCGGTTCGATACGCGACGAAGACCGGAGCGAAGGGCTCTCGAGAGGATCGTACGCGCGTACACGTTCGCGGACTCGAAATTTGTTCTCGTGCCACCCAGTGCCGTAAGAAAGTTCCATCGACGAGAGAAAGGAAATCGCGCTCGAGATCTCAGGCCTGTGATTCGTGATAAAATTCATTTCACACATGGACCATTAAACGAAGATAGAGTGCGAGCCGCGAGGTGCGCGCGAAAGTCTGCAATTAGATAAACGAAGAGGGATACGCGGCGATTCGAGAAAGATCCGAACGTTATCCGTAAGGCATGGACCGTCTTCTGAACAAATGGGAACACGTTCGATTTCGAAGGTGTGCGAGTCACGTGACGGTTCGTGAATTCGTCCCGGCTTGAATTCAATTCGCCGCTTCCGTTTCGTGCGTGACCGACGCGCATCGGGGAGTTCGATCCGACGTGCTCGTTAAATTATCTCATTACGATCCAAACGTCCGTTCGAATCCTCGACAGGGTACCCTGTCCGATGCTCGAAATTTCAGTTCAAAGTGAAGCGCGCCGAGCCGTCGGAATTTGCATATGCGATTGCACCGCGGTTGTTAATGCGACGGGAGTCTTAAATGGTAATTCGTTTCCGGTAAGCATATCCGTGATATAATCGATATCCGCCTTGCCTTTGGAATAACTTCAACGATTAACTCTTCATGGACTATATTATCCTCCTCTTTTTCACGGTAACCGCTACTACTAAAGATAAGTGTAAGATATCTCTCGATCAAGAACCCTACATCGAGAGAAAACTAATGAAAATATTAATATCGTCATGAAAAATCATTACGATTGATTATCCCTCATTTGTATACCTCCCAGTTACTTCTAAACGGGGCTACGAATAGAGATCACTTTATCATTTGCGTCCGTACAAGCCCGAAAAACTTCATTCCCAATACGAGTCGGGGTACAGCTAAGATAGCAACGATCGCTACGATAACACCACCCATTACGACAATACCAGTCGTTACGAGCTAGAGCCAGTCCAAGAGAGGTCTTTTGCTTAAGGCTAGCTCTTGCAGTTTCTTGCTCGACCCCTTCTCGTTCGTTCCTTCGGAATCGATTTACGAGCAAACGCGCGTGCACCATGCGTTGCGTCAGACCTGCGATCAACAACAACAACGTCAACGACGACGACGACGACGGCAATGACGACGAGACAACGGTGGCACTGGCGACAACCGTACCACAGCGATCAAAGTCTCGCGGACCTCGAGTTGCGCCGGTTCGACGACGACGGCACGTGTGCATACGCACACAGAGCACGCATCCGCGGGCTTAGACGCGGTCTCCGTACTTACACGCAAGTATGCACGCGTGCGCACCGCTAGACGGGAGGCAAGTGGCCTTACAAGGACGTGCCGCGACACCGCCTGCGAGAGCATGAATGCGCCGCTGCTAACGCCGCGCGCATAGACCGGCGATTTACATCGATGCTTACGCGCATGCGTTCTTGCCACCGTCACTGGCACGCGCACATGCGCATCGAACGGAGTAGTTATGCCCGGAGCTACTACTGGCCTAACCGGAGAGCCGTGCGCTAGCAGCACGTGCGCCGAAGCTACCGATGGCGCAACGAAGAATCTCTGAGACACTTGACTTTACTTCAAAGAGGAATTCTACTCCTTTCACGCGGAGCTTGGAATTATAGAAAACAGGTGTACGGAGAAGCTTTCGATGTTGGGAGATGTGCAATGGAGCTCGGTTGAATTTTACGCGTTCGATTTTGTCCATTTCGCGGACGTAAAGTGTGTTTTGCTAGAGCAGGAAATGCCGAGTTTTATGAGCAATCTGATCACTTTTCTTCTGCAAACTTAAATAAAGTGTTGCTGCTCTGCAAGTTTATAATTACGGTTTACGGATGTGCGGACGATTACTGTATCCGTATACCTGGCAGGTGTCTTAAAGACCGTCCGTGTGTGGTTCTTATAAAATGAATCTGTAATCGTGTTTAAACTTTTATCTCGTTCTCGACGCTTTGAATTGCGCGTCTGCTTTATTTACTCCAAACATGTTTCTTTCATTTTTATGAAAGCTGAACGTATAAATCTGTGCGTGTAATTAACGAATTATTTTTAAAATGCGAAGAAAGAAATTCGCCGCCAGAAACATCGCTTGAAAACGATTTCACCTATACCATTAAAAACAATATGTCGTAGAATATCGACAAAACGATTCCGCTTCTAGGAGAGAATACAGAAGCCGTCCTGATTATCGAGCTATCAATAAATCGGTGAATCGGACGAGGAAGTTGTTACGCGTTCCAGCGACGCGAATAATGAAGACTTTTCTCTTTAAACGTACTTTAATTGCCAGTGAAGCCTTTCTCTTCGGCGGCGAATACAGCGAACCTCGAATATACCGTAAAATCGGCGAGTAGGCAGACGCGCACCATGCGGTAGGTACCACCGGTAACTTCGATACACCGCTATCCCAAGCGAGCGGTTAAAATTTTATTTCAGACTTTCCGACCCGCGTATCAGAAGCGGTTCATGAAGTCATAAGCCACGGAAATTACGGTGGCCAAGACCAGACGAATGGCAAAACGATTTATATCTTTGAATTGCTACTCTACCGTAACACAATACAATGTGATAAATTAAACGTTCCGCCGCATTCAGAGCGCCAGCGCGTGAAAGGACGAATGTTAATTTATTCGCACATTACGTGTCTCCCGTTATCGTTACAATCGAAATCAGGTATTCTTTTTTCACCGTTGTATTTTTTTCCCCGCCAGAATGGTTTTCCTGGTTTTCAGGCGAAAGTACAGGATATTTATATTAATTCGACGTCTTTCGACGCCGCACCCTTGTGCGCACACAAACGGAATGTAAAATTGCGAGGCACCGGAATACGCCTTGTCAAAATGCAGGACGTGCAAAACCATCCGAAATACTTGTCGCAAACTCTCCTATTAATATTCACCGATAAATCGTGATACTCATCGTAGAGACTTTATCTGGATGTATAGAATTAATTAAACGTTTGTAAATCTATATAATAAATCTTTTTGCCGTACGTTCAACACCGTGAGGTTGTCTCAAGCCTACGGCAACTCGTTTCCATTTTGCTTCTATTTTCTTCGATCGTTATCTACGAAGCTGTTATTATTACCTCCGTTTATCCTAGGATCGCACTTTAAAACGGTCCAATTAATCGTGTTCGATGATCGCCAGTGTCACCGAGCAGTTGAGAAAATGGTACACGACATCTGCACTGCTGGTATCGTTTCTGTGTTCCGGTACTCTCGTCGGTATCGCTCAAAATCGCGTTTAAGCGTAATGGTGAATGGCTGACCGTGATTAGAGGGCATTACCGAGTAGCTTCGAGTACGGGGCCACCCACCAACCTCAATCAAGTTCCAGCAGGAGCATCTACCTGGTTCACCGCCACCTTCCGTGCCTCCTTTACGGCGATTTCTACGCTTCTACAACCGTTTTACCTTTCTCAACCTTCGTGCAAATAGAAACGGAACGAAAGCAAGTGAAATGCGACCGATGATGAGTTTTTACGAATCTCGCATTTATGTCTGGTTTTCTTGGAGAAGTACTTCGAGTAAAATGATAATTTGTAGGTACTGAGAACTTTTGAAAGAACGGTAGGTTATTTTAGCATTGGTTTTCTTCGAGTGACTTTATTTCGTTTGATGACGAGTATTCTTGCTTTTTTGTTTAAGTCTAGATAATCTTTGTTGTAAGCAACAAAAGAGATGTAAGTTCGAATTTTTAAACAATGAATGTAGAATTCCCTTAAGTAAGTTTTCGTGGTAAGGATTATATTGCATGAAAAAAGGATGCATCATTGGTTGGCAAGTATATTCTTCAGAGAACGTCCGAGTATCCTCGGGGTAAAATACTTCTTTCCTCGTGAACAGCATCGCAGGTGGTGAACCTCCGCGAAATTGAAATTGATTCCGGATCGGTAATAAGCGGCTCCCTGCAGCACCGGGATCTCCACGCCACTCGTATGCACCCTGAGGTCGTCCTGCAGTTTGCACCATGAAACTCACACACGTAACGTGAATCTCGAGGCACGATCACTTGCACCTAACGAGCCAATCGATGTGAACACTTTGCATTCGTTTCTGAGCTGGAAAACCAGTGATCGTCGGTAATAACGCGTGTAGTATTGCAATTTTAAAAATTCTACAATTACAAAAATTTGTACGACAGACATCCACGTATCAACCTTTGACCTGATGCAAGATGAATTCTCTTTCTAATAGCGACATAGGATTGCCTTTACTATGTCGGTTAAACTCGTAAATAGTAAGTAAAAATCAGCAACTAAATTATAAGTAGAGTAAACCAACAGTACAGAACATGCAGTACAAGTTGGCACAAGTAGTACAAGAGCGGGGAAAACAGTACAGTTGCAGAAAAAGCAGTACAGGATAAAATTGTGTTTCTAAAACTATGAGTGATTTATTTAATAAATCCTGTCCTGACTGTTCCCAAGTTTGACATTGAAATAATCTCAGACGAATTGTCGCTCTGTCTGACATATTATCGACTCATACTACTTAGTCACTTGTAAAATTTTGCGAAGTATTTTCAGTCTCGCAAGTAGCATGAACCTAACTATCTCACACGAACTTTTAGCTCGGTCTGACTTATCATCAACTCGTTCTACTTGCTCACTGGTAAAATTTTTCCGAATAATTTTCAATATCGCAAGTAGGACAAACCGAAATATTTCAGATGGACTTTTACTTCTACCTGACTTGTCACCGACTCGTACTATTGACTCATTTAGAAAATTTTGCCGAAAAATTATTAATTTATTATATTAATTTAAATATTAATTTGGGTTCACTTTTTCCATCTTTATCCGTCTAGATCCTTTCCTACTTCAAAGACACCGACGTCGAAAGGAAAAGCTCGACGTTGCGCGTACTTCGAGAAGAACAAGATCTTCCCACGAAGAAGAAGGGCACCTTGGTTAACCATTAACTTCGAAATCATCGATTTACGGTCGGTTTCTCTCGCGTTTCAACTTTACGCGTGCGAACAATGGCCGCCCACGCCGGGCATTATATTCGCCAGTCCACTCGGACGTACGTATAAGTATCCCTCCCGCGTTGCACGCGTCTGCATACACAAGCCGCATCCCCGTACGTGGCGTGGCGTGGCGTGCATATATCTCCTTCACTTCCTTTCTGCGGCCATAAACTTTCGGAGCACCTTTCCTGCCAAGAGACGCCAGAAACGAGAAGTGGAAAGGACACGTCGACCACCGCGCCGAGGAAACATCGCGCCGTGGCTATGCCATGTATGTAAGTGCGGATCTCCGATAACGGACGAACGATGTAAGATCGACTCCAATGAAGCCCTCCATAGAAATGTTTCTGACGCTTTGTACGAGTAACACTGATTATTATAATGCTAATGGGAATTTGAAGGTAATACCTTTCAATTGATAATAGTGAAGCTCCTTCAAATATATAATAATAAATAAAGTAAAATCGTTAACCCTTTGCACTCCAAATTAATTTACTAACTTTTTGTCGGATAAGAAAATATACTGTTGGAAAATTCTCTACTGTTTATTATTAATTTCTACTTAATACTACGAAGAATCACAGGGACCGTGGGATATTTATGTTAAGATATGAAATTATTACTAATTTTGAAAAGGTGATAATTAATAGATGACATGTTAAGTACCTTGGAAAGCTGTGTCGAGTGTAGCTCGACACAGGAGTGCAAAGGGTTAAAGATATTAATAGGATGAATGCCATGATAGTCACAGATGACCGATGAAATTTCTTACTACTAGAGAATATTCATGAATTTGCTAATATATTTAATATTTAGATATTGATGTTAAATAAGTAAAGTACTGTTGAATGTTAAACTGTTTTTATTTGTAATACTTTTGTTCTAAGAAGATGTGATTTTAATGGAAATAGTTTCCCTTCACTGGGAATGATAAAAATAGAGCAAAAAAAGGGTGGCATTCAACGTGTTAACATTAACCATTGCG
Source organism: Cerceris rybyensis (assembly GCA_910591515.1). Taxonomy (NCBI): domain Eukaryota; kingdom Metazoa; phylum Arthropoda; class Insecta; order Hymenoptera; family Crabronidae; genus Cerceris; species Cerceris rybyensis. The sequence goes on from OU342790.1 coordinate 19,603,767, forward strand.
GTGGAATACTTTCTAAACATCCCAACTGTCCAATTTCATGGCTGCGCGAAAAAACATCGGAAAACCATGGCGCAACACGATCCCTCGGAACGTTCAAATATAACGGAAGTTTCACGAGGAGAACGTCGAACGATTAAGGGCAATTTTGTAGGATCGGAGAGATCGAGCTGTCGATAGTGAATTTTTTGTCGGAGTGAAACTCGTCCTCCACCTGCGACGACTCGTGTCTTTCCTCGAAGGAGCCGGACGGAGACGCGCCTCTCTCCTTCTGGCCGCGGAATCCAGCCACGGGCTCGTTTCGATTTTTTGTCGGTACCGGGTATGCGGGCACACCTACGTCAAATCGTAAATACATTTATTCATGTTAGGCAGCCGCGAGTATTGTATTCCGACTCGGCCGATCCGCTAGACAATGAAACGGGGGCGTTTTGGTCGTTCTCTCGCCGGCACATCGAGACATCCCGGTCGCGCCGGCAATCACGATCGAACTATTCGAAAATTTATCTCGTCGTTCGGATTTCAGCCGCTCTCTTGTGCGCAAACTGGCCGCCGGCAAAACGGGACGCTCCTTACGTGTCTGGATTCGCGATATACAAGCTTTACGATATGTCGTAAGACGGGAACTAAGTGAAAACTGCAATATTTTTTTTAATGCTTAGGATGATCTGATAAATTATTTTAATGTAATGTAGGCTCGCGTGAGAGAGGAAAATAAGGTAAATTCTTTTCGAAGAATCGTTGATAAGGTGAGATACAAAGAGGGCATTGCTGCAAAATATGTCAGTCGCTAAGGTAAGTAGAAAAACGGGCGAAAATCATGATATTTACGCGTGAAAGGAAATCTATCAAGAGCGGGTGTGGAAGTCCCGCAAAAAAGTCAGTTTTAAATCCGCGGTCTTCGCTATGGGAAGGATATCCGTGCTTTCGCAACTGCCAACGAGAACGATCGATGCGCAGGACGTTTAATTGGCAATTATTTGTTGAAGCAGCGAGACCGACACCATAAAGCATTGTAAATCGGCGAAGAATAAATCCTCCCTTCACTGGGACGAGCACCGACGATTCCCCTTCGACGAGAAATACGTCCAAGGTGCGCGAACCTAACCGCGAATCTCTCTCTTTTCTTTCTTCAACCATCTCTCCCTTTTCATCCGTTGTTCCGTTCGTCTTTTGCCCTGACTCTTTCTCTGTTTTCTCCGTCATTCTCTCTCTCCTCCCCTTTTTCGCCTGTATTTACGGTCACATGCGCGTAGACGCGTACAAAGAGAGGCATTGTGCGTTCGTTTGCGCGTACTGGCGACTACAGGGGGAGAGAAATATCGAAGGATCGTGGAGTCACGATGGAGGAGGTTGGACATTCGATCCTCGTCCAGCGATCCTGCCATTCCGTAAAAAAAGAGCTTTTGCGGTGCGATGAATAAAACAGAGACTATCGTCGTTTGAGATCGAAGAACTAGCACGGACGGGAAACCGATCCCGTGAATATGCGCGCAGTTGCTAGCACACTTTGCATCGGTAAAAGCTACTCCCGCGTTCATACACAAAAATTGTACTAATTGTAAGAACTAGCGCATCGAAGATTACATATGTTCAAATTTTCAAACATGTTATGGCCATTGAAACTTTCTTATTTCGTTTGTCATGGATCAAATACAATAAGCTACCTCTACGACGAGCACGACGAGCACGACGAGTCTCACGAAGTGAAGAAGAAAAAAGATGACGTTCGGAAACGTCTGGCAGGTCGATTGGAACGAAGGAAAGGAGAACGTTATTAGTTTTGCACGATTTAGCAATAAATCCTGCCGATTCCTTGTCCTTCCTTCCCATTGCTTTTTGTTTGCCACGATCTGTACGCTCGTCTCTGTCTATCAGCGGTGTCGACAGTAATTAATGGGAAAATCTCAGGCGATAGAGCGAGACATTTTCAGTCTCCCAAGTCGGAGTTACGAGCACAGGAGTCAATGCTTTTTCTCGCGGCACCGTGTTCGAGTTAGGATCACTCGTTCGCAGAAGAACGTAGCTGGAAACTCGCGTACTACAATGCTAAGACGATTCGTAGTGACCTTCGAATTCCATGAGACACCTTCCAGAACCTCTTCGTCCTGAAAAAGAAATTTAATTCAAGCAATTCGACAAAGCGCTTCATTTACTAGCGCTTATTCTGTCGTATTGGAACATTCGACAAAAATAAACGCACACCATGTCTCTCACGTAGCTAAATAATCTTCCTCGTGTTTTTTACTGATCATGAAAGTGGCGTTGACGACCTCCGTTAATGGTGAGTAACATAGTTTTCTTACAAACTAACGATAAAAATAAAGTCTCAGATTCTTAAACAGCAAACAACACTGTCGTTGATACGATTACAAGACTCGAAGTTAAAAGGATTAAACGCCAATAGCTTTCCTAAAGGGTTATTAGGAATATCGCAACCCAAGCTCAGTATTCCCCACGGAGGACGTTCGGCCGCGATTCTTCTTCCCCCGTTTTCTTGCGCATGCTATCATCGATATCGGCGGTTTAGGAGAGGGCTCGCAAGAAGTAGGCGCGTTCAAACGCAAAAGCGTTTAGGGCCGTTGATAGAGCGAGCGATGTTTTATAGATTGGTCAAGGCTTGGCCATTTTAGGTGGCCGTTTCTCTCTCTCGGTGCAAACGTTCAGTCCACATCTGGACAAAATCAGCAGGCAGCAACAGCGGCGGGCAACTTCAGCGATCAACGAGCTAAAGCCACTCGGTCTCGGGACATTCCGCCGGTGCTCAATAAATGTCGCAGGGTTTGACACACTCCTAATGGGATAGCCAACCAGGTAGGCAGCACGATAGTCGCTACCACGTGTGCGTAGATAGTCCACGCACTATGCCATACAGGAGCGTAACTAGAGCTCTGTCCTTAGGGTAGCTGGATTGCTGAAGAAACATCGTGATGGCGGTGTACCAAGGCTGCATCGAGAGTCTAACTATTTTGTGGTCTGACCAGAAGAAACGTGCAAGATTGTACTGTCAGCTACCGCGGTAGCAGTTGTAAAAAACTGCTGTTCCGTAGCTTCTACAAGTCACTTGAATTGACTCCTCGCAGTTCATTGTTCTCCAGTGACGTAACGGAGAGAAGGAAAAAGATGAAGCACAGAATACTACAAGTAGCACAAGTATTAGAAAATTTCTGACTGTTCCTTGAAAAAAAGTTTAAATCATTCCGTCGTCCATGCTGACAAGAGAGTCTAAGTGATCTTAGCACTCGACAAAACGGCAGTAGTTCTTTTTCAGATAATATATCGACTCGCCACACGACCGACGCGTTGTAATAGAAAGGGAAAAGCGTAGAAGAGCCAAGCTGGGCAATATCTACCGCGAAGCAAAAGAGTAGCTGGTAAACGGAAGCGCCGACAGGTACCCCGCGGACGTGAAACCCGGCGTGCCCTTAGCAGATCGCTCGTAAGTAAACCTAATCGAAGTGTACAGCCGCGGAGAAGGGAGCCGGCAACTGGCCAAATAGAGAATCCGGTCTCGACGTAGGCGGTCTCCGTGGGTATCGTCCGTTGCCGCTCGACGGTTCGCGCGGGAGGAATTATTATCGTCGGCTCGCATCATCCCTCTCGATACTTGTCGCGAGCTCTTAAACGGCGATCAAGGACGATCGATTTACATACGCGCCGTGGATGATCGATCGACTCGAACCAGAGTGCCGTGTAAGATACGTCGACGAGAGAGCGGGGTGGTTAAACATCGAAAAGGTTCGCCGCTCGTAGAATTCTTCTCTGCCATCCTCTCGATCTCTTTTTTTCTTCCCTCCCTCCTTCCTCGGAAGATGTTTCCTCGTCCAAGAAGTCACCGACCTTCGTTTTACCTTGCGACAACCTGTTACGCCCTCGGAGCCGCTTCCGTAATGGAAAAAATCCTGCGATCCTTTGATTAATGTCGCCGCCATGTGAATATTCAACCGCCCACCTGGAAGTCGATCGTGTTCGACGTCAGAAAGACGTCGCGGTGAGCGGAGACGTCAAAGGGATCGTGAAATTATTTTCCAACCGATTCCAAACGTGTTTTATTTTAACCCTGTGCTCCCACGCGACTGTTTTACGTCTAACCTGATATCGAGGATCATTTTATAGAAGTTTGATTCTTACTCGTTGGACGATTTAACGTGAACCTCGAAAGTTTCACGTACATCGATATTTCTTCAATGTTTCCAGCTTTACTGGAAGCAAAAAAGAAATTTAATTGAAAAGCAAGCAAGAAACTCCCACCGTCGATATAGAAGAAACGTTTTCCTTTCGCAACGATTTGAGAGCACTTGATGCATCTCTTATACAATCGTTCATTTTCTCCCTTCCCTAATCGACGTTTCCCTTGCGACAGCCGATCGCAAGCCGGACCACCGTCACTGGTTCATTGGCTGACATGGCCGTCGCGATTCTCGGCAATCTGTCCCTGAATGAAAAGCATCCGGAGTCTAAAGAAACGCGAGCGTACAGGTAGCTCTCTCTCTTTCCCTCTTCCTGTCTCTTTTGCAACTAACGACCGATGGCTCTACATTATTTATACCTGGCCTCCACGGCGATCCAATCGAGCCCGTCCCTCTACGAATCGGGAAAACGAAACGATTGTTTTATTGGTCAACGAACGTCGAGACGAAGAGACTCGAGGGTTGTTTATTGAACAACGGAATATACTATTTAGATAGATACTTTACTCCCGACGTCGCTAATGAGCCGTCGTTATCGTAACGCAACGAAACACTGGTATAAGTACATTACAATGGTCATGAGTAACGACGAGTATCGACAAATTAAAGGTGGAAATAGATCGACTGAGAAAAATTATCCTGTTAAACGAAACTGTATTTTTTACTACTCTCGACGAGAGACGAATTTATATTTTCGTTGTTCTTTATTCGTGAATCGTGTCAGGTTATTTGCGAATGTCAGGTTGACGGGCGAGAATATAGTCATTCTCGACATCACTCGGTTAAACCAATAGAATAGTATGATTTATTATTAAAGGTAGCGGCATACGCCACGCTTGAAATTCAGAACGTGATATTTCCAGAAAGTGTGCAATTGCATTAGCTCCAGAGGAGACGACCCAGTTTCGCATTTCACGGAGTGACGCTCAGACTTTGGCAATCGATCGTAAAATTTGCGGAAGACGGGAAAAGACTCGACGTTAATAATTCATCTCGGTGAATGTCCTAAATGGTAAAGGTTCCAACGTATTTCTCGTGTATTCATCCACATTCTCGCTTACATCGTAGCCTCAGAGACAAAACTTCGTCCCTTTCAAATTCGGTGTAATTGCGCGAGGTCAAGTACCGAATTAATTATAATTCAAATTATCATACAATCACCTAGCGCCAAATTACTTTCATCGTCGAGGTAAAAAATTTCGCAGTCATCAACGTCCAAGGGTGTTGGAAGAAGGTCGAAAGAAAAGAGGAAAATAGTGACAGACAGAGAAAGTTAGTCGAAAAAGCAGAAAGGGCAGAGAAAAGAGGAATGGGTGGAGTAGAACATTAAGCCGTATTTACGCCTGACGCGATTTTGCGTGGGCGAGCGGCAGCGGCAATTACCGGCTCGGCGACGAACCGATGAGCGAGGAGCCGTCTTAACGAGCAGTCCTTTCTCTTCTGCCCTTATCCTCTTTTTCTCTTTCTCTCTATTACCGATCAAGGTGTCCCACGAATTTTAGGGAACACCTTTGAGAGAACGACAGCCGCCTCTCCTCGTACAGTTTTCCCGGTGATTCTCACCCGAAAAGGAGGAATAAAAAGGAAGGACTCATCCTCGGGAGCAGCAACCTGCAGACTGGGCTTTTTATCGCGCCGACCGGAGCCGGCTTTACGAGGAGTCCCATAACGGAAATTTACGGCCCTCCGTTGCACCCTCTACCTTCCTTTATGCCCTTCTCTTCCTTCTTTCTTCCTTAGCCTCCTATCCGTGTCTCAGCGATGTCCTCTTCCCTACCATTTCTCCTCTTCTATCTCTTTCTCATCTTCTTCCCTCGTCTCCATCGATGCTTTCGATCGGCGATCGGTGGATCTTCGGCACGGAGCCGGAAAGAATTAACGCCGATTAATTAAGGTCGCCGGATTCGGACACTCTGTGTGGTCTTCTGGGATGCTCCCGCTCGATTGAAAGGAGTACCGTCTTTAAGGCGCCAGCTAACTGTACGACAATAACGAGCGAGCGCCTACGCCTTGTTGATTCGTGATATTAATTTTGATAAGGAATCATCTACACGGTCCGTCAGCAAAATCCGGACAAAATTCTATTTTAATTTCTCGCTACATGTAGTGTCAGCAGTAGATGTTTCTCTCTTTTCAAGCAAGGCATATGTATGTACAATACGTATGTAACATCTAAATGGCAGATTTGATTAGATAGTGTCCGGAATATGTTCACAAAACAGCAATAACTGAAGCGCTTCGCGCGGAGCGTTCGGCTATTGAAATTATTCGATTCTTTAGATACCCGAATTCTACTGTTTGTGATATTGTACGACGGTATGCGACTGTAGAGAAGTTCGTTGAAGGCTCTGCTAATCGGTCAAGGCAAATTTATTCCAAAGAAAAGTCTGTAAGCACAGCGACTGCCGACGAAAGAGCTCAACAATCCGCCACATTTCTTTAAGAAGGGTGAAACCATTAACAAGAAACTGTACCTCCGGATCATAATTTCGGTAGTGGAGCCAATGATGGAAAGTGTAGCAGCTGGGAGATCCCACATTTTACAGTAGGTTGACGCACAAGTTCATACGAGTCATTTAATGCAAAACTGGTTTTCCGATAACGTCGAAATATTTCGGTGCAAAGACTTCTGGCTTCCCAATTGACAAGAATTGAAGCTTCTAAGTTATTAAGTTTGGAGCGTAATTGAAAGGGTGTCTAATAAATCCAGGCACCCCATCGTGGCATCCCTTCAGGTCGCTATAGAGGCAGCATTCGCGAATTTGAACAAGGATCAGGTGAAAAGAGCATGTTCGTGCTTCAGATCAAAAATCCAGGAAGTGGTAGCAGCGGAAGGAGGCTATACTGAATGATAAAACTTAATAAGGATCCCCTAATTAATTTACACATTTTTTTTCATCAATACAAGTAATTTCTAACTAAACAAGTGTTTGAATGAACTTTTAATTTTGTCCGGATTTTGCTGACGGACCCTGTATATATCGATCAAACTGCTTACTCGACTCAATTGCAATCTATGTGAAAACTTAAAAGTATAGGATTACGTAATAATATCCATTTTATCCTGTTTGAGTTAAGAGACGTTTCGAGGTGAGGTAACTTTGGCAACGGCAGTAGTTAGCGGTAGTAAGATCACCGTCGCTGTGAGGTCTTGGGTCTGTGCGTAATCGCAGTCTGTTTACGACCCACTCGTGCTCGTAAATTAGAAGCAAGGCAATCGCAACTGGGCGGAATAGTAGGAGTACTGCCAGTCAAGTTGCATTTCGTTAGTTTTCTGGTACTGCCAATATCGCTACTGCTATTTCGCGGTGTAACAGCGTGACCGCGCGTGCCCGAGGTGTAACGCGCGGAGGCGCACGCCTTGTATGTCGAGCATATAGGGTGTCTTGGTCTTTCAATGACGAAAAATAAACGATCATGCTTGAGCAACGAAATATTCAAGCTTATGCCTAACCCAGTAATCTAACTGGAACCTAACTCAGATCGTCGACACGAACACATCAGTTTCAAACAATTGCAATTTGACTGTGACAGCTCGTATCTAGTTACTGTTTAGGGAACTATGAAGCAGAGTAGCTTGGAACACACAAAAGCTACAATTATGTAAAGTTTTTTCCCACGGAAAGTACAAGTTGTTTACACTCATTACCAATAATTAGACTGCGGATTTTTATGCATTTATGACAAATTAAATACGACTAAAATATACAAAAAGAACATAATATAAAAATATATCTAAAATATCCAAAGTATGGTATTTGGTGTAATATTTATTAAATGCGATAAATCCCTAGATAGGTTTTCCTGTCTCACCTGCATTTTTGAAACTCGAAATTTGCATAAACATCCGCAGTCTACCAATAATAGATATTGATAAATCCGTGAAGTCAGATTTACTAAATCCGAGATGTTTGAGAACCAGTGTAAAATTTGGGACTTTCAATTACGAAATTAGAATCGACAAGATTGCAGAATTTCTGGAACACCATTATCATCGTATTTCAACGTTAAAATGCTCTTCCATGATTTCATTCGGAAAAGTCACGTACACCCAGTATTATATCTTTCCTCCTCGGCTGCAGATCTGCGCGGAGCGAGTGGAAGTCGACTGTAAAGAGGCCGATTAAGGCCCGCCTCGATAAATAAGTATCTCCACGTTGAAAAGTGCCGATTGGCCTGGCCAGTGAACGAACGCGTACTCACCTGCGGCCCCGCAAACGAAGAAAGGTGCATACAAGATCGCAGATAGGTAAGCGTGCGCACTCACGCTTACGTATTTCTGGGTGAATGTTAGGGCGAGCTAGCGTTTTCACGTGTCAACCGCTTGATATATTTGCGACTAATGACTGTAAGGAATAATTATGACTCTCGCGTTAAGAATTTCTTCCAAATGGAATTGACAGGGCGCACAGCACTGCCGCGTTGTTCGCACGGATGCTGAGTTACGTTTGACTTACGGTATCGTAAGTAAACTTCGACCGTGTTTAATCGGTCGAGTCGTCTTTGAACGAACGATTCCTGCATGAATAATCGAACGTCGTAGATCGACCGTCGAGCTTTACCGCCAACCCTCACGTTTCCGCCTGTCGAGATGTTCAAAAATCGCGTCATTTATTTAAACAGAGTTATTACCACTAGAACGCTTCCGATTACGTTGCAAGGTATAGATCGGATTTGCAGAGTATCATAGATTACAGCTGTCACTCGTATTTTTGCTGTCAGACCTACGATCGTACCGTCGACGATGGATTTTTTGAATGGACTCTGGTCTCCTTTGGGTACAATGATAAAACTATAATCCTTTAGGACAATTTTCGTTATTTTTATAATTCTGCGACATATTATTGTTAGTAGAATTTGTCAGCCGTTCTAAATACGTACTCGGCTCTTCGAATAGGTTCAAGAGTCTCCCCGATTTCATTTATCGCGAAGGAGGATAACTTTGCGGGCAACAGGTTCGCGGCGATCCAGGAAGGCAACGGAAGCGGATTATCGGTTATCACGATCTTCCGCAACACTTTCGCGGTGGCGAGCACGATGAAATCGAGCCGATTACTCGAGGCACATAGGAAACTAAGCGCGTGTACCTGGTAGTACGAGGTAGTCGCGCCTACCGGCTGATAAAAGGCTAGTAAGTGTGCGGTTATAAGTCGTTCGGTTCCACGCAAAGCGAAACCCGCCCGGTCAATGCGCGCTCGCACCTGTCGAAGGCGGTATATTTAAAATTGTCGGACATCTCGTTGCTTTTTTCTCTGCAATTAACGTAACCAGCGATGGCAATGCGTTACTCCACGTTGGAACGTGTCTCTGTGTATCTCCTCCTTCTCCACCATCCTCTCGATCGTATACCCGTCGTCGGGTACTTTTGTTCGGTTTACAAGGCTACATACGTTCTTGCCGCGTGTCCTGGGAAATTAATCGAGTAATAGAGATAGAGTTCCATACGCGTGCAATATGTATATTCGCGTAACTACCGTCGATTCACGATCGTATCACCAACGCCCACATCGTGTCGGATCGTACACGAATCGCCTGAAACGTGCGGACTTTGCAACACACGAGAAGCAATAGCGCACGAGACGCCTTCTCCTTTTTGGTAATTCACTCGCATGAACCAGCCGAATGAATTTTTCCTTTTCCCCCCGCGTGCTCGAGGTACAAGTCGAACGATAAGATCATTGTTTTACAAGCCCGAAATGCGAAAAAGTTCTACCGCCGATAATGGCTGATCAATTATCTCGACTTCCTTCTCGTACCGACAAACTCGAACGACTTCTTTCGCTGTTCCGCGTGCAGCATTACGAATGAAGCGATACGGGCAATAGACGAGCAGGTAATTCCCTATCGATCCTCGATAAAATCTCGTCGCCCACGCCGCGGAGGAATGCGCGTTTAGCGCGTGGCCTTTTTCGCGGAAACGTTATCGACGAGTTTTTGCCGGTCTGACGGTTTCAATGATTTCGCGTTTACTTTTTGCATTCGCCGGGTAGAAGTAAGATACGGGGGATACGATTGATTGCTCGTTACGACGAACGAGCAATTACACGTGTAATTTAGAGCATCGAGAGGTTGGAGATGTACTTCCGTGGTTGCTTCGGTGAAAGGATGACAAATTGCCGAAAATCGAGGAGTTTTCGAGTAAAATTGAGTCCTGATGATATCTCTGCAAGCGATAAACGTTATTAATCTTTTGTCGTACAATAACGAGCGACACTGGTAATGCGGTAAATTGGATAGGAATTTTTCAAGGTTTGCGAAATCTGTCAAATTGCAAATATCAGTGGGACGTGGTACGATCACATTATTTCTATGTCATTAATATTACGCTAAACAATACGGTACCTACCCGAGTCGAAAAATCCAGCCTAAAAAGAAACTTCAAATCCTAGATTCTTTTCATCTCTCATTTGCCGCCTAATTATGTATACCATTTTGAACCTCAAAATCCTCAACTAGTGTGTCTACGCGCCTCAAAGTCCTGTAAATATGATTTTTAGGAGTTATATGGACTGATCAGGTAAAATTTTATTCCAATTTAATCTGACATCCCCTAAAAATATTTCAGAAGTTCCAAGTCTGTCGACTCATATTCTAAAAATAGGGCTTTCAGGAGCAAGTTGGAATTAAATTATCATTTTATTCCATATAAATTCTAAATCTCCTAAACCAAATTAATTTTTAGTATATCGAGAATTTTTTTGGACCTCGATCATTCCACTCCAATTCCAATCCAATTCTAAAGCTCCTCATTATAGAATGCTGAGGATTATTTTGGGCTGTATGAAGCCTAAATTGCTCCTAAACTAGGTAAAAGTGGCAAAAAGTAACAAGTGTAGGTCGATTGTGGAATTAAAATTTGCATTCTTTTATATGTAACATATTTTTCCATATTCAACCTAAATATCCTAAGTTATTTGGTAATTTAGGTGGATTTTGGGCTGAAATTTTCAACTCGGGTATATCAAGAATCACTGATTAATTTTTGTTTTACCAATTTCGTGCTGAATTATTGTGGAGACAGTTGCAGGAGAAATTGTGCGGCAAGGGGTTAACCCCTTGCACTATTTCCACGAGTCTGACTCGTGATGAAAATTTTAGGCCAAACTTGAATATCACACGAGTCAGACTCGTGGTTTTAATCTCGAGCAAAGTATTCATATCTCGAATAAGATCATATGTCCCCGTGCAAGATTATTAAATTTAGACTTTGGTTCAAATTCATTTGAGTTTCACAGTAGTTCCATTGCGTGAAGTAAATATTAGCGCGGTAATCTTTGTCAGTCGCAAGATATCGTATATCGGGCGTTCGGTTTAGGCATGGTTTTTTGCGAGTTTACCGATAGTGCAAGGGGTTAAGAAGAAACAACAATCACTTCTGTAGTCAGTGTCGTCCACAATGAAAATCCTTCGAATAAAACACATTTTTGACAAAGTTCTAAGAACCATTCTCAAAAGTAACATCCCCAGCAGCATCCAAACCGCAAGGAACTTTCAGATCCGCATAGACTCGCTCCGAACATTCGAATCCGGTAAAACTCAAAATTCCCAGGAGTCTTCCGATGCTGTCGCGTGACTCTTCAACGGTATACCTCACCAAGTTTCCTTCAACCCTGACGTAGAAACGATTTGACGCGGTCGGCCGATATCCACGTACGGGGCTATAGTCAGCCACCGGCATTCCACGGCGTGCTGCTGTCCGCGCGAGATGACGCAGTAAATCTCCAAGCAGAAAGAACACATTCCGCGGCTCGCGAGCATCCTCGCAGATGGAAGCAGCAACAAAAGCAACAACGGTAACGCCAGCTAGGAGGAGCATCCCGGTTGCGTGCAGGAAACCGGATATAATGAAGCAGCCACAAGAAAACAGCGCACATCCGTGTACGCCGTTACGACCTCGCGGGGGTTGTATCGGTTAGATTGGATTGAAACGATCTAGAACGCAATGAACCCAGTTGGACAGCATCGTCGTCGATTGGATTGAGTAATTTTTAGCAGCCTCTGTTATAACGAGAAACTTGCATTACTCTCGAATACTTCTAAATAAATAACCAAATATCTCTCCGTCTAAAATCCACCTGCAAAGACACGCGAAGCAAGAGAGAATTCTCCAACTTCCTTGCCATCAGCTACGAATCGACGATTCAAGAGCTCCCGTTTAAGAAGCTCTCGTAACAACCCGTTTCCTCGTGACGATCTAAACGTCAAGATACACTCGCGATATCCCGTGGCGCGTAAACCGCGGTAATTAGTAGACCGCGGTGTATCCGAGGCGAGGAGGAAAAACGAGACACGCCAGTAGCCGTGAATCGCAACTCGATCACTGGCCGCGGATGTCTGTCGGAAGGGACGTTCCGAGAGAAGGAATTAGCATCCCTCGAATGGCAAGACTTTGGTAGTCAAACGTTGTTTCGTATGTACATGTACGTACGTAGGTAGATACAGTGGAGGCTCTGCTCGCTCGATTGCACAGGGAGTGATCTATTGCCAGGAGATACGGGCATAACGCCGACTCGTCGCGAGTACCGCGGCATAGCGGGCATCCATCCTTGCTTCGACGCGGTGGTAGAGAACCACGTCGATGCTATGCGCCTTTACTTTGTCCTCAGTTTGTCATGAATGACAATTTATTGCTTACGCGCCGCTCTGAATGGGAACCCGCTCTAAACCCACCACGACTTGTATGGAATCGATGCCCGATAGACTGCGACTACCTTCGGCTCGATCATCGTTTCCCGTTGATACATAGTTGAGCAACGGTCCTTCGAGTCCGGCCCCGTGGAGATAACGAGGGTAGGAAGGAACGAGCATACTGGTTAGAACGATAGACAGGACATTTCGATGAGACGTACTTTGTCCAGAGTCGTGAAGTAATACTGTAACGGTGGCGAATTGCTCTTTACGATTGCTGAAAAATAGAAGTTTACTGAGATCGTGCGAAACGGTTACGTCTCCGTTGTGCAAGTACCTGATTCGTGAAGATAATTTGACCATAAGAGATACTGAATTTGTTAATACTCGATCAGCTATCGTCGGATCATTCCATTTTGGATGTCCGTTAGATAAATTCTCGTTTCTCTCGTCTCGCCGATCCGATCGTACGTTCGGTACGCGTCCAGTTAACAACGCGTTAAAAGGAAAGTCAATTTCTAGCACCGAGAGGCAATTTAATAAACTCTACTTCGAACTACTACGAACAAGGAGCACCGATCGCCAAACGAGATCACCGAACAATCGAAAACGTCGATCCTCGTTATTACTTAAGTATAACGGCCCGATGACGTTGCCGATTTGCAAGCGCGACAACTCATTTCAGGTGCTTCGTATCTCGATATTCCATCGATATTTTTCCGTGAGCTGTGCAAGCGATTCGAGACAAAGGCAAAAAGAGGCGTCCGAGAGACGAATAGATAGAGGAACCTGCCAGAAGAGAAACGGGATAGACGAAGACGGAGAAGGAAAAGGTAAAAGATAAGGTAGAGAGGATGATGAAGAGGAGAGGAACGGCGAGGATCGAGAGGAAAGGGGAAGAGGATAAAGAGAGGGAGATGTGGTCGCGACAAAAAGTTGGACCGGTCCACGCCGTAGAAAGCCGAGTGTTGCGCGGCGTGGGTGGAACGAGGACCAGTGACAAGTACGATCAGCCGGTTCACCGAGCTGATCGAAGGAAGAACGGAAAGAAAAAGAGTTGCCGCACGGGGCCAGAGGCTGCGCGGGAAAAAAGAAGTCGCCCCGAGTCGCTCTCTCCAAGTTGCATCGGCAGCACTTATAATTTCTAATGGGCACAGGCCGATTTTTTGCCCGCGTCCGGAACGGGCCGATGGAGCCCGCAATAATTTATATCCGCAGGGACGTTGTCACGCGTGCGTCGGCGTGTATGCGAGAAAAAGCGAGAAAACTGAGCGGGAACTGATCGCGAGAATCGCGTCACTACGTCTTGCCACGACATACCGTTGTCTCTGCGTTCGAAAGCATCGCTGCAACCACGATGTATTTGCAGAGAATTCGCGAAATAGGCTAACGCGCCCTGCTGGCGAATACTTAAGAGCAGTTACATTGTCAGATCTCCGACTGTGAGTCTAAAGTGTAAATGCTCGGATATACTTTATGGAGTTCTGCTCTGTCGAGAAGGAATGAAAGAAAGCATTGAATTTCAAATTTGTAGCGAACATTTAGTTCAGTTTTTCTGTACATGTAAACCTGTAGGTGTGTGGTAGCAATAATTGGCTGACGATAGTAGAATACTTAATGAAGTAACAAGCATTTTAATGTAACGGAGCATCTTAATACAGAAAGTTTTGCGGTACCAAGCGATTAAAAAGTCTCCGAATTTCTTTTTACATATAAAAATACTACTAATGCCTTGAAGACATTATCATTGTCAATGATACAGTACCAAACGTTTCGAGAGTTGTTCCAGTGGAGCATCGCAAATGCAAAAATTACTCACCACAGATTTCACGTTGGAAAGATAGCACGAAAGGTGGTTGACCATCTTCGTCAGCAGTTCTCCAAGGCTGTTCGCCTCTTACCACCGAAGGATATCGTAGTATCATCACGTTCCTTCTACGATAGCCACGATAGTGTTGCCTTCCTCCTCGCGGGCATCTGAGAACACTAAGAAACCCGCTAAAAGCGAGAGACGAATAAAAGAAAGATGAGAACTGTCCACCGGCAATCGACGGAGAAGATCGTCGAATATTTTCGCGCGCAATGTCGCCGATCTCAAGTACGCGGTATCAGGGTAGTTGCACGAACTCCTGCCGATAAGTAAACCCGTCGAATGTCCGATGATTAAGATAAAGCGCAAAGATATTCCGTTAATCCAATTAGGATGCACCTCTCATACCCGACGACGCGTTTCACGAAACCGTTAAGTATGTGCGCACGTACACGCACCGATAATAGGAAGAATATTTGGAAAAATAAAAACTGTGCCAGCGGATATTGTTATGGAGATATCGCATCGGAAACCCGATTATCCGAATATCCCTTACATGAAACGTCGATTATTCCATTACCACTTATCCGGGATATCGATCGCCTCGAACAGGATACCGGCAGTTCTCTCTCCCTCATGGTGTTAGTATCTGTGTATACACATATACGGGATAAGCACACTGTCATATCCTGTGCATATAATACGCGTATAATGAGATATCTACCTGAAATCCCGGGTGCAACGTAAATCAAGCCGAACATCATTATGCATTCGCGAGATAACGACCTTGTAGACCCTTTAATGCACCGTCACCTGCTTTTGCTTTTCATAAATTCGAGCATCGCGCGACCCTCTCGATGTTCATTCTCGTAACACGAGACGGGAAACAATCTGAGGTTTCGGTTTCCGCGTCTTAGCCTGCATTTACGCGGGATATACATTCGCGAGGATCGTAAGCTTACGTTCGAATCAAATGCACGAAGGATGGTGCGGTTATTCTGGCCGTCATTGAATTCTATCGAGATTGTAGATATAATTTAATTCGATATTTTTTTGTTCCATAGTCATATTTTAAATGGGAGTAATATTCGAGACAGTAATGATCAGCAAGTCATTAATATCATATAAATTTCTTAAAGTGAATGTCTAAAGGAATAAAAACTTGTCGAAATGTGTAATTAATGGGGCCGTGTAATTCCATCGGTCAGGTTAATGTAAAGTGTAAGCACGAACGAAGCGTAAAAGGAAATTACTCTGAAACATCAGAGTTGTTGAAATCAAGTTAATTTCTCAGAATTGTTTCATCCTGACAGAAGTGCGATTGCTTATCGACTCTTTCATTAGTTTGATTCGTAACGTAAAAGTGTCGAGGAAATCATTCCGTCTATCTAATCGTTGAAATACGCGTCCAACATATTTTCTGGAGTACGGGGAAGGAGAAATTTTTAATTAACAACGAGTTTCTCGACATCGATCCAATCGAGCGCGACGGCGACGATTGCAGCTAAAGTCGGAAGAGATCTTCCAGAGATCTCAATGTAACGATGCGCAGAGATCGTTTCGACGAGAAAGAACTTGGGTCTCCGTGTTGATCGAGATATCTCGCATGACCGTAATCGATCCAACAATTAAACGTCCGATCGACAAGCAACATTTTATAGACTGCGAAAAGTGAGGGGAATCTTCACACTGACTTGTTTAGCTCCTGGATCGTGTTTGTAAATAGCACGGTTTTCTATATAAGAACAGTACACGTTATAGCAATGACAAAGATAAGGTAATAAATAAAAATTTGCGATATAAAACGTACTAAAACTTTGACAAACATTTTAATGATTTCTGAAATCTACAAGTAGAAACGAATAATAATTCAATTTATCGGTAAAAGTATACTCAACGTTAATCCTTTAGCCTACAACGTGTGACACTAGTGGCGCAGAAAATAGAAAAAGAAATTTTGAAGTCTTTCAAAAACAATTAAATTGAAAATATTAACCACTTGCGAAAGGGTCTCATTATTTCTATACTATTAATATTACTTTCAATTATAAGAAATATTAGATATCAGTTAGAAGTTTTGATTTCAGGAATTAATTTTGAATCATTACACGCCCAGTCAGAGAAGAAATCGTAGGCCAAAGGGTTCAAATAGAGGATACAGAAGTAAATGAAATGAAAGTACTATGTAAAAAAAAAAAATACTGGAGATTTCCAAGAATATCTTTCGTGAAAAGCGACTGGTTCGCGAACGAGCCCAGGACTTAATCCAGATTTCGTCACATGATTACAAGAGACACTCCATTGAGCAACGCGTTCCTGATCGTACAAAAAAGGTGTCTAACGAATTTCGACGTAGGTATATACTAGCACTCTGCCTTTCTCTCGCTTTCGATTTCGGCTCGGCCGAACCTGGAGCAAAGGAAATAAACGATTTCACCGCAATCCTACGATAACCATGGTCCTATCTTACATCCGGCAATTGCATATTTCGATGCTCTCGAGGAGTAAATGCACTCGATGCACTCGCGAAACCGTACTGGTTGCGTGTGTCGCGAAGATTAATCACCGAAAGGGGCGACGGATTATAATTCTTGGCCCGTAATGATTCGATTCAGTGTATCGTTTTATATCCTTCGAATAAAGAGACCGGAAGTGCATCGACAGCACGGCTTGTCGTACGATATTTATAATTAATCGATTTCAAATTTCTCCGATGGAATTAACGGTTTGTATTATTTTCGAAGATTGTAACTCTCTGTAGATTTATAGTAAATTATAGTTGATTTGGGTAAATCTCGTTCGTTAATTTATAGTTGAATTGCAATTAAAGAAGTATCTATTTCCTTTGTTATTTATTCTGCAATTATTACTGTCGTAAATGAGAGCGAAGATCGATAAGAAATTTTGCAGTATGAAATTAAATAAATATAGTGAAAGTTTGGAAAAATAATTTGGACAGCGAAGGATTTGAATTTCGTTTGTCGTGATGACAGAGTTTTAATCGTAATTAAGAATGGAAATAATTATGAAGGTATGCGCAGAGTTAACGTAGAAACAGTTAACGTGTATATATATTTTCATCGTAAGTGTGCAGCAACATACAGGTTCACTTTTTATTTCGATGTACAGATATAAGGATTATCAAGTCGTGACTGTAGAAACGGGTACAAAGATGGCATCACAAAGTGTATTCGAGCCCTTTCAAACAAAGGCCGTGGAGTTTACAATTATCATTTGCGGGCAGTGTTGTGCATGGTCTAGACAAATTCCGGATCGATCGCTATTATCGTAATTCGAAATAGTATATCTTATATCCATCAATGTAAAACTCGTAAATTCAGTATAGATTTATATTTCTCCAAAACATGTAAAAATAAATTGGTCATTCCTACTTTATTTTCCTTTTATGAATTACGATGGTCAACTAGTTTGAAAAAGATGGAATTTTCTTCGCGATAAAATAATTATCACTGTCTCGTTCTATCATGGCGTCTTTGTTGACATTTCTTGCCAATAACGTTCATATGAATCTCAAATTTTAATAATGCGACGGAATTGCATAACACGCTTTAAGTTTCTCCTGAATTCCGAAGCAAATGCGCGTCGAGTCCTTCGTCTAGATAATTACCGTAATATTCCTGCACAACACTGATTAATTCGCACCGAGTGTATAAATCTTTTATCGCGCAAATTCTAAGCTCATTCACGAGAGATCGTAGTCGCGCGTCAAAAAAATAATTCGCATTCGATCTTTCGCTTATGTATTAACCACTCTCATTTTTTTCAGCCTTAAAGTGATATGTCGAGATTCCCTATAATTCGATACTCGTATTTTAATCACCACGAAGGGCATCGACGTCGAAGGCACGATATTTCATCGATATGACTGCGTTCCAAACACGAAATTAATTAACAAGACTGATCATACAAGTAAAAGAAAAATATCGAAATCAAAAAAAAAAAGAAAGAAACGGTAAGAAACGAGATCGGGAGACAGTGCGGATGAAAATGAGACAAAAAAATAGAACTTGGAAACTGAGGTACGTTGAAAAAATTATATTTTTTTTCCATTCTGGCACGATTCGTAAACACAACATAATTTATAAATTAACATACACAATCATCGTCATCAATAATTTACACAAAACCCTCGTGAGCGTTTATCGTTTTACAAAAAAAAAGAAATAATAATAATAATAATAATGAAGGGAAAGAAAAAAGAAAAGGAAAGACAGAACACGTTCGCTCGGTCGTCGCGATCGCGCGACGTCACCGGAGGAAAGTCCGCTTTTTCTCTTTCTTTCCTTCGAATGGAAACCCGAGAGGGGAGAAAAGAAACATTTCCGAGATTCCTGCGTTTCGCAAAACAGAAAATGAGGGTTTCGAGACACCGTCGTCGTGAAACGGCAAAATTCGACGGACGTACCTCGAGACGTCGAGACACTCGCGCTCTTTTCAATGCGCGTTTCTATGGAGTAATGCATTTATTTACGTTACTGCATTTATAAATTTACGTATATTTGCATATTTACGTACGTGTTATATACTTTATATTATTCTTTTCCTCCCCTTTCGTCGACACGCTACAGTCGGACAGGATCGTTCGATAAAACGGGGATTATTAAGGAACGAAGGAAATAGAACGGGATGAAAAATAGGAAGCTTGACTTGTGAATAGGATAACAAAATAAATAATAGAAGCATTAAACATGATTAATCACTTAACAACGTAACTAGGCATAATAATAATTAATAATAATAATAATAATTAATAATAATAATAATAATAATAATAATAATAGAAATATAATCGTACGAATGGCTAAGTATTAATTACAAGAGCAGGTTGTCTGGCACGGCGATCGCTTAATTGCCTGAAGACACGTCGAACGTGTTAACATTTTTTTTCTTTAATATATTTATCCCCTCCTTTTTTTACGTACAAGAGTCACGGGGGATTGTTGCGCAAGAATTTCTCTCAGTTTAAGGCTGAATCGCGCGAAGGACGTACGTCGAGTCGGAAGTTCGGGCGGAATTCATAAATTCTAACTCGCAATATGGAAAACGATCAATGAATCTTTCGCTAAGAATGATTTGCAAACGAAAAAGAAAAAAAGAAAGAAAAGACAAAGAAAAGAGCGAGTAAACATGTGATAAAGGCATCCGTTATCAAAACAAGAACAATCGACCGAATCTTCCGTCTCGGAATCACTTCCTCGTATGTCCCTCTTGTGTTTTCTTCGTCTCTCCAACGAAATGCCTTTTATAACGCATGTAATCGTTTGGCCGAGAGGCAAGTAAAATGGCAAGCAGAGAGAGCGACAGTTTCTCCTTAATGGCTAATTACTCGTTCCGTTCCTCTTGAAATGCTTAAACGGTAGATAATTAGAAAAAACCTCGATATACAAAAATACAGATATACATACCTATGCGCGCGTTTAACCGCGCATACGCTTCCGTCTTTCAATCTGCATACGTTCGCGCGAGTGCATGTATACGTGTGTGTTTACGCGAGTATGTGTTCCGTGCTCGCGCGTATATCGCGATGCGTGCCGTAACAGGCGTGACTCGCGATATTCGTCACTACCTCTTACCGGCCACAAATGGGATACGCATTGGACAGTAGGTAAGTTATGGCAAGGATAAAGGCAAACGGTCGAGGCTGAGCAAGGTTGAAGGTAGATTCCACGCGTGGTCTACGACCAATCGCCGATCGTGTATGACACGGATACATGTATATGTATCGGTACGTGTAGAGATGTACGTTCGAACGAGTGTAGATGTGTGTTTGTGTGAGTGTTCACGCGATAAATTCATTCGAAGAGTGCCGAAAGTAGAGAGCAGAGAGAAAAGACGCAATCTTGCCGACTTTCCGAACGATCGGCTCCGAAACGTTCGTGATTCGATCGCGTTCCCGCGCGCTCGCCTGTGCGAATTCGTGAGTATTTTCTTTTTTTTACGAAGTCCACCCGTGCAATATACGAAAGTCCCGAAAACGTGTATGGAGTTCGTGAAATTCACCGTGGCGATTTTTCGTTTTGTCTTTTACACGTTCGGTTTGAGCGATCGCTTAGAAACGCGCGAAAAAGCGTTCATTTTTGAACTCGCGATCGCCTTCCGTCGGAATTTCCATAGGAAAATTTGTAAGACTCGAATGGAGAACTAGATCGTTCTTCGTGGGCGAAAGAGAAACTAAGGTCACCGACAATCCTCTTTCCTTCTCGTGACGAGGAGGAAGACTGAGGACTTTGACCTTCGTCGACGTAACTCTGTTTTTTTCACAAATAGATACGTACTTATATAATGATAATTTCGGGGTAAGACAAATCGCGCCCTGCGCTTACGGAACTTCCACCGATTTTTTCCTCTCTCCGCTAATTCTTTCTTTTTCTTCCTCCTTTTTGCGTTCCCGCGGTTTCTTCCCTCGGAGCCTTTCGTAAAAGTCTCTGCGACGGTGTATAAAAAAATATTTTCTTTTCCATCACACGCTTGTAACATTCTCACGCTAATAATTACAATAGTAATAATATTATTAATAATAATAATAATAAAACGCAATAATAATATAATAATAATAATAATAATAATAATGTTAATAATAATGTTAATATTACTCACTAATTAACGTTACGTCTACACGCTTTATTATGCTTTAAGTTCTTTCTTTCTGCAGGTACGGTTACGTTCGTCATCTTTCTTTTCTTTCAAAGAAAACTTTCGGGACATTATCCTTACGCATTATCAACTCGCGGCTCCCTGTTTACCTTTCTCAGCTACTTCTTCCCTTTTCCACCATTTCCTTCTTCAGGGCTTCAATCTTTTCCGTGATTTTGCCCCTGTCCCGAACGCGTCAACTTTGCCGCGATTAAAGAAAACGATAGATTAAAAAAGAAAATTATTCTCGGCGTTCGGAGAAATTTCGCAGCGCGCGATAAAAAAAACGACGTTTCTACCTACTAAATACAACGCCCCTTTGTCGATTTCTTATCGTTAAAAATTTCTTCTAATCACCCCCGAAAGATCCTCCGTGTAGAAAGTTGAGCTTACTTCTCGGCGAATTGACGAGATCAACGACGAGGTTGCTGGATTGTGTGTCACGAGAAACATGTATTTTTGCGAGAATGTTGGCGATGAGATTTCGTCTTCGAATGAGATCGTCGTTGGCCACAGACGACGTTTACTAAGATTCAATAAATTGAGAAGTTGAACCGTGGCGATTTCACGATCTATCGGTAATCGCGACTTGCAAATGGATCGAAGATTCCTATCGCCAACGATCTCTCTTCGCGTTGCATACTCGACCGACAAACGGGTATTAAATTTGGCACAAGTCGTGTTTTCGCGCGAATATTTTGGCGAAAGGACGAAGCACTTTTACAATGAAAGATGAAGAGCGGAATTTCGTGCGGAAATGAACGGAGTTAGACGCGGCGTTTCTCGAATTCTTGCGGTATGAGCGATTAATTACATCTATCGTGTCTCAGTATTGAACTATTCAACGTAGAGGGAATCGACTTGAACTTTCGAGTTTTAAGCACCGTGTTTTTCGCGTATCTTCGCGCGGCCGCATCAAAATCTGCGCACGCTCGAACAGGAATGCTTTCTATTCGCTTGTGTCTTAACTTTAATTATTAAAGAGTAAGATTAAGAGAACAGAGTGGGAAAGAGAGCACATTTTACAATTCAACGATCGAGGTTGAAGTTTATGGAACTTCCAACGTTACGATCGTATACCCGTTTTCCTATTTTTTTCCTTTTTTTTTCGGATTTACCATCAATCTTCGAGCGTTTCCGGGCGATTAAATTATCGACGGACTAGTAAACGAATTTTCTTGTAATTCATAACGAGTAACTTTACATATCGATAAACACAACACAGCTACTTATTAACAACAAGGTGCAAATATTCTTTGCCATAGTACGAAAAACGAAGAAACGAAGTAACGAAATTATAGTTGAAACGGGTTCTCGACCGAACGCACCCTCGATGGGAGGGAATAAAGGAAAATCAGTGAAAGAATTCTGGTAGACGAAGGATAGCGCATGGCGCACAGGTTATGGGGAAAGAACGAGGAAGACGAAGAGAAATACGATAATACTGTTCGACATCATTCGCAGTTAAAGATAAGGTAGACGAAATTGAAAAATAACGCGGCGTTGAAATACAATTTCAGTCGGAGCGAACCCCACGAAAAATACTTTCCCTGACTTCCAAGCGGATTCTGGACTCTCCTCGAAGACGCAGCTCCCAAGATTCCGATGTGAATCCTTACTCGATCGAACCAACACCTGCCTTCCAACGATATTTCCCTCAACCTCTATTTCTGCCATCGACGTCGTCGAGATCTTCCGGTGGCGAGAACATCGCCGATCTCGCTATTCACGAACCTCTCCCACGAGGTTAAAGACGCCCGATTCGCGGGGTGTCTTCTCCAGCGGCCGCCAGTGCGCGATGAGAATGCATCGCGAGACGACGAACGACATCACGGTCATCCGCTCGGCCGTCGTCATTCGGCCTTGATCGTCACCGACGGCGATGCCATGTCCTGTCCAAACGTCGGACTTCCTTCCTCCCCAGCCAAAAGACCAGGTTCACTCTTCGGCGTCTGAACATCCGGGAATCTCGAGTGGGTCTTGAGATGCCTCGTAATCATGTCTCGCCGGCAAGCGGCATAAGCGCACTGAGGACACTTGTATGGCTTCTCTCCCGTGTGCGTTCTCTGATGGGTGCTCAGATGATCCGACCTGCTGAATACCTGGCCGCAGACCTTACAGGTGTACGGCTTGACGCCCGTATGCAACCTCATGTGTCTAGTGAGCATATCCGACCGGGCAAAACTCCTCTTACAGACGTCGCAGAGGTAAGCCTTAGCGGAGGCGTCCTGCGGGCCCTGCCTGCGGTGCCTCGAAGCCATGTGCTTCGCCAAACGATCGTGGAGGCTGAACATCTGACCACAAACTGGACAGACGTAAGCGACGTCCGAGCCTGGCGGCATCTCCTCGACCACCGGCGAAACCTCCAGGTTGTATCTTACGGCGACGCTCTCTTTAGTCGTTGGCGAGGCCACGTCGCCCTTGACGACTGGCACGCTCACCGATCCCCTCGTCACGATTCCAGGTGGTAGGAGCTGAAGAGCCGGTGGTCTCCCCGACGCAGCGGCTGCTGCTGCCGACGCCATCAGGTTCTTCATCGAGAGATCCAACGGCGACTCCTGAGGACTCGTCGTGTCGCTCTCGAGGGAGCCGCTCCTTAGCGGATGGTTTCCAAAAGTAGAGGACGCGAACAACGTTGGTTTTTGTTCCCATCCCGGAACAACGTCCGAGTCTGAGTGGCTGCGCCCGCGAAAGATGTCCGGCAGGTACTTGGTGTGCATGTAGTGTTCGAAACTGTACGACGAGAGAGATCCTGGCGTCAAGGGCGGCAGAGTTAGAGGCGTCAGCGGCGTGAGCGGCGTCAGAGGCGTCAGAGGGGACGTAGGAGAAGGTAGCATCATAGTTGGAGTGCTGGATTGGGAGCAGAGGACACAGGTACATCCGGCATATTTGGGGGCGGAAGATCTGTGATGAGGTGAGTGAAGATCGTAGAGGTGATTCGAGGTGGTATTGTTCTTGTGGTGATGCCTATGTCTGTGACGGTGATGATGGGCGTGATGATGGGGATGATGGGGATGATGATTTTGTTGTTGCTGCTGTTGTTGGTACTGATGCTCGGCGTCATTCGTGTTGGATTCCTCTTCTGTCGGTATTTCCGGTTCCTCTCCCTTGAGCCTGAGAGGAAGTAGACTGATGCCTGGTGTACTAACAACTGCGGATCTTGAGGAAGACCTCGGGGAACCGAAGACATCTTCGTCCTCCTCGGAGGGTGGGCCACTTCCCTCGAACCTGAGAACCTCGCCCTCGGAGGGAGAGCTCCGATGGGCCTGGAGAATATCGAGGACTTGGGCGAGACGCTTTCGTCTGCGGGGATTCCGATGATTTCGGTTCGCCGTTGCCGCAAGGGTGTTGTTGTTGGTGCAGGAGGGCGGTGGCGGCTTGGCCGGACCCGGGGGCGCGGCTGCAGCGTCCTCCACGGCGCTCTCGGCCATCGTCATCGAGGATGCGCGGCACCCGCCGCCTGGGCCCTTTATGCCACCTACTACACCCTCGGCTACCACCGTACTGCCACCCACCTCGTCCTGAAACAACCAAACGACGACACTCTTACTTTTCTATCTCCACGTGTAATCACCGGTATTGTCATTAAATTGTAACCTCGGGCTTTCTAATGGTAACTTATTGTAGCCCGTGAACATGAAATTACGCGTTACGCACGATTTAACGAATCTTCTCGACGTACCGGTTCTACGCTTGTTGTTGCGGATGCCTAGCTTTTACGTGAATATTACCATATATTATTTACGGTTTAACGTGTAACGCGTACGTGTATATTTATATATAATTGCGAAGGGCTGGATCCATCGATGATAATCGAATTTCCGGTGGCGTTCCTTCACCAAAGAGACTTAACCGCAAAAGGCGAACGAAAGGAAGAATGGACTGGTCGGTGCGAAAGCTTCTAATCGAACTGGACAGATATCGAGGCAACTGGAGGATGGACGTAATGCAAAAGGTGGGAAATAGCTTCGCCGTAACGAATCACTGTTATGATATGTACGTGGTTTTTTTTGTCACGACGAACGTATAACTCGGCCATGTGTCATCAAGCTTGAAGTCTCTGAATAAAAACTGAGCAACGATTGCGCGAACGATTCCATTTCCGAGATGGCGCTGAAAAGCAGACGAGCGCGGAATTGGTCTCACGTGAGACCGTCGCACGTGGAGAACTTTTTTGCGGCATTTTTCGCCTATCATTCCTACGAATTGTTGTATCGTTGTTCTTCTAAGATTAATAGCAACGTCATGCGGCAACAGCATTAAACGTACATGTTCCTGAGACGAAGCCAATGGCGGCAGTAAAACGTGCAAGAGACGAGTAGTACACAGAATTCATTTTTCGTCATTTAAAATTTAATCACGAAACCAATAATTTATCTCAAATCACAAATATCTATTTAAAAAAAAAAGCATCGAACCATGGTCAAACGAATCAATATGTTCTATTGGAACGGCGAATCTTTTGAAAAACGACAAAACGAGTTAAAATTCACTCCAGTGTCGCCGTTTAGTCGTTTTCTCTCCGTTTATTTTAATGCGCCCGCAGACCACACTGCTCGTCTTGTTCGATGTGACAACGGTACTTTGTCATAAAACCACGTGTAAGTCGAGAGAAGTATCTGGTGAATATTTGAAATTTAAATTGCGCGCGGCGCGCACACCGAGCGCATGAATCAACGTGTACAACGATGAATCGAACTTAACCCTCGTTTTTTCGTGTAGGCGACTTTCCGTTCTCCGTGTCCATTTCCGAGGAGAAGTCATTATGCATGTCCTGGTACAACGTGAAATTTGTAACGTCGTTTGCTCTTAATCGCGTAATATTGTCCATCGTCATAGCTAAATAATTAATAGCACTATAACCGTGCAATTGGATCGCCTGCGACGACTAATTTCAACATTCGCATACTTCAAAAAACCGTAGCAATTACCATTTCCATGACGTTCATAAACATTTACAAAGTCTCTCCAAACACCCTCTGATTTTTACAATTTATTTGCAAGCATGATCTTCCAAGAGTGCAGACTTCTAATTAAAAAAAAAGCAAGTTTCTTCCGGTTCGATTGGAAAACCAGAATGACCAAGAACAACACGAGAATTCCATTCAAATAAAACGCAAAGCAATTCATGGCACGCTGGAAGATCGTTTATTCCCTTAAGCAGTTCCGCCTGATAAAATGCGAGCAATGGTAATATCCTTGATTTTCCAACGCGATAATTAGCTTCGTCCACGGAATAGAAATTCGCCTTCCCGGAAGACAAGGGCGCGACACAGATGTCCCGCGAAGACTTTCCAGCGATTCGAGCGTATTACATTCCAACGCGTACGAGAGCACAGGCTCTTGCCGCTTTGAAATCGATTTTATCCCGAAGTTCCCTTCGAGCTCCGCCGACGGATCCTTTCATGGCGAAACGGCCCAACGGCTGTCCGTATTAACGCGGAAAGCGCGCGCCGCGGAAACTTATGGCAGTGCTCGTTGAATTACGAAGAAGTACGCGTTTTTCACGTTCCTTCTAAAACGCCTCTTGATTTTCCACGCTCTCGCATTCTTGAGATCTGTCGAACCTTTGAGTCGACTGTTTGTTATGGACGGACGATCTTGGAAGAGTAATATTTATTGTCACTTGAACGATGATTTTTTTTATTGATGAACCGGACGGAGATTCGCGTGGTGAATCGTTCGGTGAATGATAAATCTGTTTAGGATTTGAACGAGTACATCCGGTTTTCAGATATCATAGCCATGCATGACGGTGTTCGTATTTTTTAAACATTTGCAGTTCGAGTAATTTTTACTATGAGCTACCAGCTACTTCAGAATTATTTATACGATGGAAGTGAACATTTGTGAAAAATTGAAAACCTTGCTTTGCCATTACAAACGAATACATTCCAAAATTACTTTTTGCAGTATAAAAAATTTAATAATACAGTGAATTTACCTGATAACGGAGTTACCAGCTTCTATTACAATGTCGCGGCTACAGCGACAACGGAGTGCAAAGGGTTAATAGCTACGGTTTAACTTGTAATTCCCTTCCAGATAGAAGAAACTCGAGATAAGACTGCTTTCTTGAAAACCTCGGAAAGGCTTACAAAGTTGCATCAACTTTGTGCTACGGCCAGGATGTATTTACGGAATAAGTGCAGAGTTACAAATTATTATTTATAAATGTCTATAAAACAGATTACACAAGTATCTAAGATCATGTAGTCCGACAATATCGATATCGACAATAAATACCGATTCCGGCAGGCCAAGAAAACGCAACTTCGCCGAAACGCTCTCGAGGCGGTCGCGATCGACTTTGATAGGCCATCGCGCGAAATTTACGATGCAAAGCGACGAAAAACGCAACCAATGGGCTCCATTGTATCGATGGTTATCGTCTTTTGTATCCCATCGATGAGCTGCCATTTTCCAAGGCAGATATTCTCTGCTATCCGACGCGCGATATTTGTATCAGGCATCGAAAGAGATCCATGGTGGATAGGCCAGTCTCACGACGGCGGTCTCTTCGGCCTCTCATCTCTTTTCCTTCTACCGACAACGATCGCGTCCTCTTATTCTCTCTCCCGTTCCCTTTTCCCTTCGTCCTGCTTTATACCCCGGGCCCGTACGGTCGGTAGAATCTTGCAGAGAGAAAGGGCCCCGATGATCGGTCGTAAAACGTAAAGGGGACTCGTAAACGGAGTGAAAAGATGTCAGAACGTAAAAGCCGAGAACAGGTCCCCGGCGAGGAGGTGTGGGCGTACTCGCGCAGCCGTCCTCTTCTTTTCCTCTCGACGAGGAGCTACTCTTCTTATTTCGTTTCTTTTGTTTCTTTCCCTCCGTTTCTCTCTTTTATGCCTTTTCCGTGTTGTCTTCCTCGCACATAGTCTCTTCGATCTTTCCCTCCTTCAGGGATCGAGTCCTGCTCAGGGTGTTCCAATCCTGGCAGGATTCACGGTTTTGTGAAACTTGAGATTCCAAATCTTGAGACTCTTCCTCTTTAGTTAACTTTAAGTGTTACTTTTTGTCTTTTATGTTTATCATTTCTTTTCTAATCACCTGTAATTTTGCTGATTTTCATAAGATATGAGGGGTATTGTAAAAAGTTGATCCGCTGGTAACGATTGATCGTTCAAGCAAATTTCGAAGAATCGGTGATGATCGTTTTGCGTCACATCTATTATGTAATCAAACGCAACGTGTTTCGTTAGAGAGAAATTCTTGGCGAGAGACTCTCGTTAGATTCTTACATATTAATTCCCCTTGACGACGAAATCACCTGGGCAAGTTTCGAGTATACGATAAGAGAGAAACTCAATGGTTACCGTGGACGATAAAAATTACAGGGTCGAAGATCGACGCGCGACTTAAATCGGGATCGTGAATCGTTCGCGGTAAACGCGACGTAAGTTCGGGATGAGAATTTGCAGGAGGGCCGAGAGAAGATCATCGGTGAAGAATTCCAGCAGGAATGCCCTCGGGGAGGCACCTGTAACCGTGGCTCGACGGGAGAAACAGAACAGGTTGAGACATAGGCGTGGGTGGAGCGCTTGATCTTTCTCTCCCGCACGATCTGTCCATATACCGGGTGCTTCGTTTTCACAGCGATGGCTACGAACCGTTTCTAAACATTTCTTCTTGAACGAATAGGTTGGTGGTTTGAAGGTAAACTTTGACTTACTTCTTGTAATTATCTAACTTACATTTCTTCCCATAATTCTGAAGCTTCAAAACTTTTGAGAATCCTGAATGTCAAGTGACACTTAAAACGATTCATTTTTCACGATAGGTAACGTTTATATTTTTTAGGAATTTTGTAAATTGATTGTTACTCATAGTTTATATGTAGCTTGGATTTCGAGAAGAAATGTTGAAGTAAATGGAATCAACACACGTTGATCCCTGATACGATTGTTGCGGACTTGGTGGTTTAGAATCTACGTTAATGCAGAATTCTAGATTAGTCAAAGAGAAAGATGAAAGAAAGAAAGTACAACGAAGTTAGTTCGAAGCTATCGCTACGATCGTCCATCTACCATTCCTCCTTCGAAGGAAAGAGTGGCCTTAGGGCAGACAGGCTTGGCTCAGTGGCGGTGGGACTCCGGCAAACTGCTACCAAAAAACCAGACGGGCTACCGAAGAGAAGCCGATCGCTGGTATCTACATAGGCCACGAGGTAGAGAAACCATCGAAACGTATCCCCCTACATTGACCATATCGAAGATCGAACCTGTATTAAAAATTCTTAAATGCAAATCAAACGTTTCCCGCTCCTCGTTTTATCCACCAAGCTGTCATTATCTCTCATTAACCAGATGCAACTTTGTCTACGTTATAATTTCCAAAATGAGATTAAGAAAACCCATTCAAAATAGATGTTTTCCACGTTTCATCTTTTTTTATTAAACGTACGAAGAGCTTCGGATGCAAAGCACGAGCGTTCCTATATCGCCAACAAGGCAACGCAGAACGGGAAGCCGTCGCACGACAGATTTTATCGTTGGTGGAAAATTACGGGTTATCGGTAGGGTGATTAATGACCTTCCATTGAATATTGGACGATAATTAAACGCGTGGTAATTTGTGCGGCGAGCGTACAAGCGAGAAAGGGAAAGAGAGACGGAGCACCCGCGCTGCTTGGCTGACAGGCCAACTAGGGCTGATTTAAGGAGGTATACGACACGGAACGCCACGCTGCTTCTCTCTTTTCCTCCTTTCTCGCTTTAGAACCCGGCTTTTCTTCTCTCCTTGTTGTTCCTCTCAACGACTCAAGTTCCCCTTAAGTGGTTGCAAATATCCTACACTATTTAAAAATCGGATAATCGATGACGGAAAATCCAATTTATTTGGTAATGATGATCGCAATGTCACGACGTTAGTTTCGTTGCATATTAATTGCTCGCTACCAGTGTTCACCATAAATTATTACGAATCTCCGACATTTCCCGACGTAAAGACACGACCGCCATACTTAACGTCACCCGAAGGAAGATCAGGTATTTATAAGGTGCGCGCAAACAGCCACTCGAATCCCTCCCCCGGTTCTTTTCGCGATGGATATCTTTCTCTCTCGCAAAGCCGCACGATCGAGGCTTCCTTTCCACGAAAACCTGTCGTCGCAGTGGTCCTTTTTCTCCCGCACCGGAGTGACGACTTCGACGAGGCGACCGTCCAAGTCGATCCAGAAAATCCCTGCTGCAGGTTGCACCGTCGATCGTGCGCTCGTCTGCACGCGTCTCGGAGGCGCGTTCCACTTTAATTCAAGCGCGCGCTCTCGTCAATGCGCGCACACAGGCTCCTGCTATCGGCGATTATTAATTATCCTTTGTATCGATTTAGATCGTGAAGATAGTCGAATCAATTCTATCGACCGACCACGTGGGCCGTGCAACACCTAGAACGATTAGTATACGTGTAACCAGTGCCGCAAGAGTCGTTGTCGATCCCAGAAGCTGCACTCTGCCCTTTCATTATATATTTATAACATAAATTGTTCATATATTATTGAGAATTTTATATATTACTATTTTCAGTCTCACTAATTTTTTGCAAGACGACAGACAGAGAGCTGATCCATTAAGTGGGAGAGTCCGAGACACTATTCCCATAGCCCTTGGGTGCACGTACTTGATCGTTTCCACTTGCTTTCGTTGTCCTTATATAGCACGAAGGAAACGATCGGAAGATATTGAGCCTTCGCCAGGGTCCGACTATATTCATCGTCGGAACTGTCCGGCAGGTGAGTTCCATGAAAAGATGTCATTCTCGGCGTTCTTTTTTGTCGCACGATCGAACGACACGAAGACGATGATCGGAGACCAGAAGACTGGGGTCTGGAGTCAAGAGACCAGAGAGACGGTGACAGCGCGTCGAAGGCCTCGACGACAAGTCGAGTTCCAGCGGTAGCGGGAGCCAGAGATTATAAGTAGGTATATAGCGACGTTCTCCTCTTACGATCTAGTTAGCGCGATCCGTCGATCCGATTGGCGTGTAATCGATTGCCTGTGCCGCTATAAAGGGACGCTGGGAATTCGCTGAATCACGCTGCCATCGGGACAACCCACAGCTGATAACGCCTCGTGCTCTCTTCGGCTCTACTTGTTGATGTTCCGATGGCTGGTCTTAGTCGACGTTATCCGTAGCTTAATAAGACGTCAATTCTGTTCTCCCTGCTTTAATGACATGACAACTTCCCTTTCTCTCTTTCGCTCCTTTTCTCCTGTCCGTCTTTCTCTGTTCAACTTGGACAAAGACTTTCTTTCGCCCGCATATTTGCCGCTTCTTTTCAGATCGAATGTGCACCGACCGACAAATCCACTCGAGTGCGTCTCGATGCAAGACTTATGTTCGATAAGGACGAAGAATCTCGGTACGCGTTATCCGTATCACGTGGGAAGTGCACTCTCGAAATGCAATCTTTTCAAGGGTAATAAAGAAACTCTCCTTGATATAGAGTCTCTCGCTGTAAATCCTATAGCTCTTTTCGCACTAGAACTACCAAGCAAGTCAAAATTACTGTGTTCTCAATTTTTTCTAAAAATTCTCTATGATTATAGGAGACTTTTGGAGCAGATATTCTATTATACGTTGCTTTTATAAAAGCTAGATTCTGAGTCGATAATTTTTTTTACTTCTTGATGTCTCTTTTTTCATTGTACTTATTTGATATATTAACACTAGAACTACCGGCGTCAAATCTAACATATTTTAATAAATGAAGTAAGTACTTGAAAAAAGAGGGAATCAAGCGGCGGAAAATTTGATCGATTGGGTCATTTACGTTTATTGATATAGACGCAGAATATTTATTCTATGACTCTTACATAAACTTGGAGAATTTTTTGAAAAAATTGTGTACCAGTCATTTTGACTGGTTTGGTAGTTGTAGTGTTAAAATATATTAGATTTAACTTCTACTCTTAAAACCTTTTATGGTGCAATTCGGTGCACCTATCGCAGAATGGTCGTAAAGAAATAAGTGCAATTTGGCAAAATCTATCTCGTGAGTGTTACTTCAAAGTTATCTTTATTTGTAAGCCGAATCTCATTTACCGATAACCGAGCCGTTAGTCAGTCAACTACGGTTGACATCCCTCTTGGGCTCTGTTTAATTAAACTCACGATTTCGCCGTCCTTCGTTTCGCGCCGGCGACTTTTTACGCTTTGCACCTTGCACCCTCTACCTTGCACGCTCTCTTAGGCTACACACGGGGAAGCGTAAACTCGTCGGAGAATCATTAGCGATCCTGCAATCCAGTGCTCAGCGAAATCTAAAAAGGAGTCGGCGCGAAGCACCTGAAAGAGTTTATATACGAGCAGACGCGTGTCCGTTACCTGTCGACTTCGCCTTTTCGTCGGCGGAATCACCTGTACCGGCTGTAAAAGTGATTAATGCCAGTGAATGTTTCTTTGATCGTCCGCGCCCCCATTGCTTGCGTTGAGTCGAATTTTTATCATTTACGTTTCACGGTTGCAGAATCCGCGCGGATAGAAATCATCGCGAATGACGTGTTTGACAATGTTGAGTGTAAAATAAGTCGCAATGATTTTCACGCTGTCTCACAGTTAATTATCTTCCTCTCTATCCATCGTATGGTAGATTATCATTATCGTTGGTACTATTGCTTTCACTTGTTTTGAAATTTTCAATCGAAGTGGAAAACCATATGACATGTGGGGGGGATTTTCCTATGGTGGATATATCTTGTTGCTTCATTGATTCGAAACCCGTAAGATCTCGGTGAAATCATCGAAGCCATCGAAGCCGAACAATAAAAAAATATCATTCTCTTCGTGAGTCAGCGCACTAAAGTTTTGATACTTCAGAAAAGGACGCATTTCAAAAGAGTCAACCACGCGGCCCCACGTTTTTGCACGTTTCATGGATCATTAAGAAGCTAACAAAAAATAATAATTTTATTTCCAAGACCCTATTGCGGAAAAAGAGTTGAGTGCTCAGAAACAGTCTACGTCGTGTGACATTTTATTGGAGCATCAACGAGCACAGATACCAGCAGAAGGATTAATCTTTCAAAGACGAAAAAATATAAGAATTTAATTTACTTATCATTGCAGCAGAGAAAATGATTTGATTACTGCACCCAAGGATATTGGAATTACGACAATGGAAAGAAAAACTCTGACCCAATCTAACATCACCGTACCGACCGATCGTGGTCTCGGAAACATTTGTCGGCGTTGATTTTTTTAAACAAAAACGTCGATATTCTCGCTAAATACAACGAGTTGTCCTTCTTAACTCGACAGGGGCAGTGACGCGCGAACGGCAAATAAATAGCCCATTCGTTTAACATTTGCTCCTGGTTGCCTATTCGTTCTCGATTCTTTGCGTCACGACACTCGGAGCATTCCACGAACTAATAACATTGGCCGCGTAACGAGCAGCATCGTTCGCGAACGTCTACTCCAAGAGCACAGTGCGTGATAACGAGCCTCGTAAAATCAGCTTAAAGATACGCGATAGCGGAATAACTGAAATGAAATAGGGAATTATTCGTCCGGATTTCAGGTTTCGCGCCAAAGAATACCAGTGCGAACGATCAACGTTAAAAGCCAATGCGGAACGCGCATCTAAGCGCGTACTGCAAAAAGCATCAAGATGAGAGATACAAAATTCACTACGGTGAAAATAAAGATTTCTTTTAAAGGCTGTGAAAGTAGTCGGTAGTAATGCAGAGTGGAATATCTCGCATGTTGCGGAAAGCTGTCTCCTAGCTGCATCGGAAGAATCATTGCACCGCAGTGCAGCAGAACTGCGGGCAACGGAATATAGATGCGCCAGTGGATGCTCGTACGCAGTCACCTAGCCTTACGAATGCCTACGTGTCAGAAAAATAAAGGAAACCGGGAGATTCGTGAAAAATGGAACGGTAGCCCGTCCCACGTGACGGTAAACCTATAAATCCTGTTGGACGAGAACGAAGGACGGAGAATGGAAAACCGGGAACAGAGAACGATTCAGAAAGATTGCAGTGATCTACTTCACTAAAAAGATGCAAATATTTGAAAGACATTTTAAAATTATTCTAACAAAAATTCGAGTAAACTTTCAGCAATTTAACAAATTTATAAATTTACCGGAAAATATAAATGTTCCTGCGGAAAGTGAAAAGGATACCGGGGTCTTTTACGTCTTCAGGAGAAAGTGTGATAACGGAGTACAGTCGTTCAAAGACTTTAATTATTAATACATTGAACGCTACCGGTATTTCGTCAGATTTATCATTTCTACTGGATTGAAACTTTGTCTATTAAATTCATATCTTTATGAAGCTGAAACATTGAAGATACAGATAGATATTGGGTAGACTTTCATTCTTTTAACGTCAATATTTAAATATTGAGTACATCCAAAAATTCAGATTTCATTTTAAAAATTACATGAAATTTCGTTGAATATAATAGCGCCGGTCACCGGTGACCTCCATGGCTCAACGTGTTAATACTAGAACTACCGGCCTTAAATCTGTCATATTTTAATAAATTAAATAAATACTTTGAAAAAGGGGGAATCAAGCGGTGGAAAATTTGATCGATTGGGTGATTTATGTTTATTGATATAGACGTAGAATATTTATTCTATGACTCTTATGTAAACTTGGAGAATTTTTGGAAAAAATTGTGTACCAGTCATTTTGACTGGTTTGGTAGTTCTAGTGTTAAAAGCGATTTTCCAGTATTCACTCTTTCCTACAGAATTTCGTGTAGAGACGAACGATCGTAAGTGAAATATCATAAAGGCGATGCTACAATTATTATTGGAGTCAATTTTCAAGGCGCATTTACTGAATCGTCCTTCCGTGGAATTTTCAATTTCCCGGTAAACGTCGAAGTTTCCGCGTGTGCACGAAACACGTACATAGTCAATACGCAAAAAGAATCTCGCGCGAGGATCGCTCGCACGACGAACGTTATCGCGTAATTGCGGGTTAATTCGCGGTTGGCAGGCGACACTGTAACAAGCGTGGGCGATTCCTTAAGCCCGTCTCATTTTCCTGAGTCGATTGCACGCGACTATAAGCTCGAAGCGGACAGAGATGTTCCGTACACACTCTCCTGGAATTCCCCGTTTAAATTCAGGGCTGAACGTGGTACATTACAGCATACAGTATCGCGGTAAGTGTCGATTAAATAACAATTTACACCGCCACCGTTTCCTCACGCGGAATGCTGAAAAATGTCATTCCACGAGCGAAGGCACTGCACCGAGGAAAATTTATTTCCAACTCGTAAAACTTAACGAAAGCGCGGAATGAAAAAAAAAGAAGAAATGAAACGCCTGCTATTTACCAGGTAGCCGGCTTCACCGTTAGACAACGTCATTTATTTAATCGTCTCTTCGCGCGCTCTTCCATCGGTCTAATCTTCCCTCGTGGTTTAAATCGATTTAACTTACTTCCACAGAACCATTAATGTAATAAACTCATCCGCGCGACTCAAGGCTCACGGATCGGTACGGTCGAAAAAGTATTTCACGGTAATTAGAGTAATAACGACAAGCGGAGAAAAATGACGAGAGCCAGGAACTGGTGGAACGAGGAGAGTAACTTGGAGGGGCAACAGTTTCCACGGGACGATGCACCCAGATACAAGCCAACCGATACACATGCGTACCCCGTGCCAACGAGGTAGCACAAAGTTAGCTGCAACCTGCGAACGTTCGTACTTGCATCTCGGAAGGTATACACGGCCTGGAGGCCCTTCTATACACACGAGTCCACCTACAACGTTCGCATAAAGACGATGCGCCCGACGGATGGAAGAGAAGAAAAGAGAAAAGGAGAGGGAGGAAGAGGGAGAAAGATCAGAGTGTCGGATAGGGCATGCTCGCTGGGATAGGCCCCGACTGCACGCCTTAATAGAAACACCCACGCCCTCATTATGCGGATATCGTAAACATTCCCCTCATATGCGGAGCAGCGATCTCCCGTATGCAAATCTCACCCTCCCTCTCGGTTGTTTCTGTCTCTCGGTCTTTCTCTCGCGTTCACTGCCGGTGCAGTTTGCACGCCATCGCGTAAAGCAGTCCCCCTGGTGTATCGGGAGAGTTCAGAAGTATATAACTGTAGTGCCGGTTGGTCTGAAGTTCAGCGAGCCCCCTTTCTCACTCCGTCTCGCTTCATTCCCCCTCGTGTCCTCCTTCTCTTTCGTTTGATGTTCACCCTCGGATTAATGAGATGCCACCTAGGTGAACGTTGCATCTCCTTCTTGTTTTTCCTCCCGAGTTTCTGCATCGTCTATTTCTGCCGCTTATTTAGCGCCGTTGCGCTACAGGTGAACGCGGGTCGAACCATCGAGATTATGATGTACACGTCGACCGGAAGAATCTCAGAAGCGACTCTGAGACTCAAATACGATCCTCGTGTAGGAGTTTTCACGGAACTGTTGCTCTCTGTAGGTTTAATTAATGACTTCATGGTGTAACTTGTATTTCAAGGATACTCGTCGACGATGTACGAGGCACAGGAGAAATTTGGAGTTGTTGCATTATACTCTTTCTTGGTATCATTATTTCCCACGATAAGTCAACACGTTTGACTACTGCATATGCAGTATCTTTGTTTTGTTCTGGTGGGTTACCAATTAATATGCAGTACATTAATCTATTATATAAAGCTCAAATACCACTAACTGACTGACTCACTCACTCACTCATCACGAAATCTCAAAAACCACAGAACGGATTGCAATGAAATTTGGAACATACCTTCCCCTTGGGTGTTAGGTGCTCAATAAGAAAGGGTTTTAAAAAATTCGAAATTTTAGGGGGGATTTTGGGGGGTTAAAGTATGGGCCAAACTCATCAACGCAGAGCCGAAAATACTTGACCTAGAAACTTGAAATTTTGCATGAGCGTTCCTTCTAGAGTATTAGCACTCACTAATTGTAAGAAAGGATTTTTCAAAATTCGAAATTTTAAGGTTTTTTTTTTTAGTTTCGATTAAATCGTAGCGAAGCACGGGAACTTTCAGCTAGTTTTGTATAACTTTCACAATGAATACGGTTAGAAACCTATAAATAACATCATTTATGTGATATACATTCATTATGTATAGAAGAATCCGATTGCCTTCCTCTCAATTATTCATTTTGACGGAACTGCATTAAATCAAATATTGAAATTACTCATATGTGAATTTAAACCGTCAACGAACTTGTTAAAGAAGAGTAGCAACGTCGAAGGTATAGTAACTGTAATCGGCCGCGTTAGAACGTCGATCCTGAGAGATCGCCGTCGCTAATATGTTAATTTCAACGTCAATTCGTATCATGCGTGGGATCTAGGGCTCTGGATGAATTGTAAACGATCGACGTCAGACGTGACACATGTAATTTTACACATACATTCGACATCACGCTTATGCATGATGAATTTAAAACCTTTGAATTTTTTAGTTCAATGGTCATCGTAGATCAACGCTTTACAATTGTGTGCGAGGGCGAAGCGGAAAGATCGCAAGGGAGTATCGTAAAATTGCGGAGAAAAAGAGAGAGAGAGAGATTGCTCGGTTTTGTGGAGATGAATTACGAGCTACTGGATACGTGGCGATTAGAGAGTAGATTTATAGGATTACCACGACACGCTAGTCAAACGGATTGAAAAGGATTGAAACGTTGAAGCAGAGATTAATGGGAGCTCCCCGAGGACGAATATCTTTTGCATCGAATCGTTTCGATTCTATTCTACTATATTTCCATGAGAATACAACGACTTGTCTCAACATTGTATCTCAACGATGCTCAACGTGCAACAGTTTACCCAATCGCACGACAATTAAGCTCCTTAAATCTCGATTAGGATAAAACCATAAGTACGAAATAATCGTTTCCACCGTTACACCAGGTTTCATTACACCATTCCAAGGGCTGTCTCTGAAGTTGCTGTTTGCATGGTCATTCCACGTTATTTAGTGTTCCGCCGGTGAAAATTTCCATCGACAAAAGCGAGGCCGCGTTTATCGCGATTATTCCGGCGAATAAGAGAACGGCCGTGGCGAGAAACTATCGTGTCGACAATTTAGTAGCATCTGGCACGTAATC
This sequence comes from Cerceris rybyensis, assembly GCA_910591515.1. Lineage (NCBI taxonomy): Eukaryota > Metazoa > Arthropoda > Insecta > Hymenoptera > Crabronidae > Cerceris > Cerceris rybyensis. The sequence goes on from OU342790.1 coordinate 19,642,101, forward strand.
GTGTCGGATATACACGTGTTCTCGCGATGATGAAGAGAGAGGCGCACACACTTTGTCTCGACCGTCAGGGAGTATTTCCACCCGCGCGACAAATGCGATCGCGAGGACGCGAAGACGGCCTCCGCGAACGGCTTTGAGAGTAAGAGAAAAAGAGATGGAATTACAGAGAGAATTTCTGTCTCTCTTCGTAGAAACAAGAAGAGGAAGAAGGACGATAGAAGAAGGAGAGAAGGAGGCCGGTAATAAGCCGGCAGACGATGATGAGTGGCCGGTGTAAATTAGCCAGCGCGTAAAGTAAACCACCCCCGACGTTACGCCGGCGGATAACGGTCAAGAGCGAAGAAGCAAAATTGCGATATCGCACAACTCAAATGCTGTACGAGTTGCCGTTCGGTGTATGTAGCTGTAGTGGCTGTGACGTGTTTGGGACTTGGGTAAAAAAGGCCCACCTCGTCAGCCGCCCCTGAGGGCTTTAATGAACGTCGCGTGCCATACGCCAGTTCAATCTCTTGCGACTCTTCGTTGTGTGTTCGAATCAAAATACTCGTGGCGCAAATTAACTATTAATTTTGGATAATGTACGACTAATCTTAATTATTGCATCTACACTCCAACCTGTCCGATATCCTCAATTACCACTTCAGGTCGTCACGCAAACTCTACTGAAGTATCGACGAAATTCTGATGCCTCTTCGATACTTGTTGTTCGACTTGATCGCAGTTCATCAGGTTTTCTACCTGTTTCAAATAGAACTTTGAATGAATGTGATCTTTGGAACATCTGTGATGGATCCACAGTGTGTTAGATGAGATTCAAGACATCGACGTGTAAACGGTGCTAGGAAAAATCCGAGAACTTTTGGTGTTGCAAGCGTCCTGTGGTGTTTGTAAACTCATTCAAGGCTAAGAAACGAGGATATACTGAAATCAGAGCGGCTCTCTCGCCAATTTAGTAAACGTTTAAGCGGCGATCACGTTCTTGCTTATTGCCAATACAGTCGATACGCGAACGCGTTGGGAATCACAAAGGTAGAGTCAAGTGCATGTGCCTTGGGGAAAATGGAAATTTCCAATTAAAGGCGCTTTAACGGGGCCGATCGTAATTAATTAACGTGACGGAACGACGATAGGTCCCGGCACTTCTAATGGACTTGGACTTTGAGTCCTCCTTTTCGCGGCGGGTGGGACAAACTACGTTTCAAATAGAAAGAAAAATGGAATATTCAAATTGTACGTGGGAAATACGAAATCCGTGTAATCTACATGATAGATTGTTTTATCGGAAATACAAACGTTAAGGTTTGTAAATTGTCCTCTTTTCCATTCAAAATTATCCGCGAATTATTCCGCCAGGACGGCTCGAGTCGTTGTTTATGAGAAAATATGAATGATTATCTAATAAAAATGCATAATTAATCTTGTTACAGTAAGCCGAACAGAAAAGTCGACGGATCAACAAGTCTGACGTACGAGGATCACGAACTTGACTTTCCTTCCTCCTGCATAAGGAATCCCTCGATGGTTACGTGTCGCAAATGTAGCTCTGCTTATTATACGAATTTGCGAATACGGTTACCGTGTGTACGTGTGTCAACGGTTGGACAAACACCGATAGCATGTCTCTACATTGTGTACGCACTTCCGGAATTTTATTGTTGCTGCATTCTTTTCATCGAGCACGATCGAAACGACGAAACGTTGAATCATCGCTTTTGACGATTAATCGACAACCATTTTCACTGATATCTTCGACGATAAATGTACAATTTTCTTTCACGATGTTCGTACGAATTTGCAAAGGTGAAGATAGATATGAATTTTCATACATTTCTATAACATGCTCGGTTATTATTTTTATCACGATACCATCGAAGCGTGGTAATGCGAGATTTGTCGTAATGTCGGATAACATGGTAATCATCTCGAAACATATGTAAATTGTTTGGAGTATGAAAAAATAAACGTGTTACAGAACACATTAACTAATTTATCATCTCGAAAAACGTTTAACGTACTTCATAAACATCTTGTTATATCTATCCAGTCAACGATTATTGAAAAGTTATAATTTCGCGGTGTTACTTCGAAGAGGGAGTGAAAGAAAAAACAACACGAATTAGTCTAGCGTAAGAGAGAAAAAGGATGAAAAATATTCTATATTCATCGCGTAAAGTACTACGATAATATCGATAGGATTCTTTAGTCTTATTACTGCGTCGAAGCTCAACTAATTTCCACGACTGGTTCCCGGTATTTCCTCCATGCATCGATGAGAGGATGTAAATAACAGATTACGCGGGTATGGCAAAATTCCATAAAGCGAAACATTTCCATAAGCGAACAGGTTCAGCGTAACGGCGACTCATTTAATCGTCTCGATTTTGCCGGTTTGCAATTAGGAAGAAAACCGACTTTACATGCCATTTATCGCCCGTGTTAAACGTGGAAAATGTCAACGCAAAATGCTGGCACGCGCTTTCGAGAGTACGTTAAGGAATTGAAACGGCAACGAGGGGAAGAAAAAGGACTTGCATCTATCGAGGGCGGATCGTTTTTGCGGTTTTCTAACATTCGCGTGCTCCACGCTGCGAGACGGTGAAATTATAGATGCTGAGCGAATAACCGCGTGTAAATTCATACACGTGTATCTTGCCTCGTTGTATCAGTTTGTGTTAGTGAATCTCTTTCTCTTCACAGTCGAGTATATATCAAAGAAAAAGAGTGAACGCGGGAGAGCCAAGAAAGCGAGGCAGAAAAAGAACGACCGGAAAGGGACTTCCCCCGTATGGTTTCGCGCAAAACAGAGAGCAACAGAGAAAGAGAGAGCCAGGCCACATTGTGAGGGCTTAATGATATTATATACAATACTATCCCTCGTTTTGATTCTAAATCGTCGCACAGTGGCCCATTTCGTTGAAATTCTGACGAAAAACTTTTTCATTGATATTTGAAATCTAAAAGTCGCATTTAATTTATGATATATCAAAACAGAGTTTTTTTTAAAACAATACTCTTAGAGATTTTCAAATTCAAAATTACTAGATTTATAACACGATATTTCACGTTTCCAATTTTTCGAAATTTTGATTTTAGATTTTTCATCAATGCAACTTTAAGCTAAATTGAAGTACATTTCGAAGTTTTGGCGATTTGGGTTCACTGTGCGTCTTGCGGAGTGACTATTCAGAGAATTACCAAGAAATTGTTCGGTTTTTGTGAATTTCTCTAAGCAATTAATGCAACTTTTATGCCCGTTTTCACCAAGGTCTCCTAAACTATCACTTACTTAAGATACCCATAAGCTAAGTGTTCCCCTAAATCGGCCCTTTTCCTAAACTGATTTACACCGACTTAAGTGTTCCCTAACTATGGGCTCCTTAACAAAGTGACAGTTTTTTTTTCTAAAAGTGATGTGCGTACCTGCAAAATAATCGATGTATCTGAAAAATACTTTTATTGTGGATAATGGTAAAATAAAATAAAATAGCGGAATTGTGACTGTATAAACTGTAGCCATTGCTTAAAATAAACAACAAAAGTTTTGACGTTTGTTATGGTTGGAGGTTATGTGTTGCATTGCATTTGCATTGTATTGTATTGTTTCTCGTGTTTTTTTGGATATTTTAATAATAATCACTTAAGCCAAAGGAGGCCCTTGCTCGGCCCCGTAAGTTTAAGGAGCCACTTATTGTGTTAGGTGACAGTTATCCCTTGGTGAAAGTAATTTTACAATTAGGTGGTACTTAAATTTTATTAGGAGATACTTAAATATTAGGGGTCGGCGGTGAAAATGGGCATGAGTGTACCAATTTTGCGGCAAAATTGTTAAAAGATAAATGTTCGATACTTCGATAGGATATTGTAGAAATTTTGTAGCAAAATTGTTTTGGGAAATATTCAAATTCCTGAGTCTTATGCGCGTTGTAGTTTATGCTAATCGATGTTAGACGATTCGTTGGACGCTGCGAAAGAGAACATTGAATGGCACGATAAATATTCGCCGTTGTATTAAAATACAACGAAGTGTCAGGAGTGGTAGAACGTTAGGAGCGTAAAAGTGAAATATACTAGAGTTTATAGGATTATCCCCAGTAGAATCGGTCGAGAGAGTATGCCTGGCTCGTCGAGTGCAGTTTCTGTATACCGCAACACGCGACGCGTCCTACATAAATCACTGGCCGACGTCGAAAGAACCTTTTGAAATTATATAGCTTGAGCAACAGTATGCCCGCGGATTTTCAAACTTCCTCCGAGCGATATCACCGTATCTAAATGTCAGATCGAATCGAGTCACCGATTTGCGCGGACTATACTCTTCCTGTCGATCGCTTCCTCCGGTTCTTTTCTCCAATTTTTCAATGATACATTACAGTGATTAAAATTTCTTTTCTTTTTCTCATTCATGTTACTTTTTGATCGGCTACATCACTTACAATCATATTTAACAATAACAATTTTAACATTAACCGCACCATGGGCGGTCAAATGACACGTTCAGTGAACTAAGAATATGTAATTCTCTTTTACTATTAACTGAAGACTGTTTCATAATGTTTTATAGCCAATGCGGATAATATTAACCCTTTGCGCTCCGAATTATTTTATTAACGTTTTGTCAGATAAGCAAATATAATCTCGGAAAATTGTCTACTGTTGATTATTCGTTTTTATTTAATACCAGGAACAATTGTAGATACTGCGGTGTATCCCTGTTAAAATGCAAAATTATTGTTGATTTCGAAAAGTCGATAATTAGTATATGAAACATTAAGTGTCACAGAAAGCTGTGTCGAGTGTAACTCGACATAGGAGTGCAAAGGGTTAACCATATAACTATAAATTCTTTTTCATTTTCAACTAAATTGAAATACAAGTAATTAAAATTGATTTTCTTTTTCTCATCCATGTTACTTTTTGATCGGTTACATTACTTACAATCATATTCAACATTGACAATTTTGACACTAACTGCACCATAGATGGTGAAATGATTTGTTCAATAAAATAATATTATATAATTTTCTAATAATATTAATTTTCTTATAAGTTAAGACTGTTTTATACATTGTTTCCTATTTTAAGTTAGAAGTCTGCTGTATTTCTTTCAGAAATGGATAATTGTTATCTCATAATCGTTCACAGAATCTGCTATGATAAGAATACGAATCCACAAAATGTCGATACGGATAATTTTAACCGTATAACTATAAACTCTTTTAATTTTCAACTAAATTGGAAGACAATTTGAAAAACCCAAAGCAATAATATGCCCAGCGTGTGAAATACTTCATTCGCAATATCTGAACGGCGAAGGAAGAGAAATGTGTTAATCCTGATGAAGAAGAAATCTAGGCGGTAAATCAATCGAAGATGATCTACGCCAACACTCGATACACGAGGCGTAGGCGTGCTACTCGTTCGCGAAGTACACCTTGTATCGAAAGATCGGTGCTTCTCGATATCGATCATGAACACCTCGAAGCCGTGCATCCGTGCGTCTCTTTTACCATTTGTAAAATTGCAAAGTTAAATCTCACGGTGAAATAAGAAATTAACAGACTCGTCCTGTCAACAGAGCAAAAGCCTTCCTGTCGGATGAAGTATATTAACAGCTTTACAGTGTCTCTCATTGTCGAACGTTCTCTTTCTCCAGCTCTCTGTCTCTTGAAAGTATACGTTGTGCGTGATTTGTGAATGGAAATAATACAAAATGTGACTGTGAAAAAGCATCACTTCCTGCCAAGCATTCAATCGACTAACAAACCGAAAGGAAATATTCTACAGCATCCACGCTTAATAACGATAATTAGATGTCGTACTTCTTCGACAACCCTCTATTTTGAAAATTTTTTAAAACATTCAAACTCGCTGATGATCTTGCAATGCTTTCAAGATTCAATAATTGGCATTGATATCTAAAATAATTCATTTCATGGTTCACCGCTAATCACGTGTGCCCGGCAACTTTCCCCCGTATTAACTGATCCAATTAATGTCCGGTTAGATTATCGAGAATAAAGTAAGATCATTTTCATACATTCACATACAAACGAGGATGTTGAAAGCTAACAAATTCTCTTCCATGCATCGAAGTGGTATCGGTTTCCATACATAACAGAGCTCGTCAAATCGGCGAAGTTCAACGTGTCTCTATTATATTCACCCTGCACGTGCATGCACGATGTTACTCGAATCGTGGAGAAGAAAAAAACGAGAGAAACGTAGAAGTACAATTAAACAGCGACGATTGTTGCGGTTGAACACATCAATCCCGTCATTACGGGAAGATTTAGAATATGATAAATGAAGAGGACCGCGTGCGAGGCATCTGTTAAAAAAGACAAACGACGAGGTACAAGGAAGGATCGAAGAGGACGGAAAGAGGAAGGAACGAGGAGGACGGAGGAGGAAGACACGTAAGGATGGATGGACGGATGGAGAAGGTATTATATGGCGAGTACAGCCGCGGTGAGGCGAGTTTTTATCGTGGCCGCCATCTGCTGACCGATCGTCATTACCGCGCTAAGTAATCCTTCGTACGATTGCGAGTATGTGCCACACCGTGATCATGCTGCGGCCACACCACCGTACTTCGTTACTTGTGCGGATTCTCCATTTTTCCCCATCCATCGCGTCTATATCATTTTTTCATCTCCTTTTTCTCATTCTTCTGTCTTTGGATTCGTGATCATTCAAATTGGAAAAACACGACAATTCAAATTGGAGCTAAATCGTGGTACAATTAACACTAGAACTACCAAGAAAGTCAAAATGACTGATTTCCAATTTTTCCTAAAAATTTTCAAAGTTTATAGGAGAGTCATAGAGTAAATATTCCACGTCGATCTTAACCCTTTTAGTGCCGGACGACGATATACCGTCGTTAGTAATAGTGCTAACGCTGGGAATTGTAGTGTTTTTATTTAGTTTTCAATACGATATTAGTAACTTTAAGAAAGATAATGGGAAATACGTAACTCATACTCTATATTGCGTGTTGTATATCAAACTATGGCCAAATGACTATTATTTTTATTCGCCACTACATTTATCATTAATTCAATCAATTTTTTCCGTCGGCACTAAAAGGGTTAAACAACACAGATTACTGTGTTGTATATGTATATTCTATCTCTTCATTCCCCTTTACCCAAAGTTCTTATTTAACACTAGAACTACCGACCTTAAACCGATCATATTTCAATATATTAAATAAGTACTTTGAAAAAGTAGTAATCGAATGGCGGAAAGGATTATCAATTAGGTGATTTATGTCTTTTGTGATGGACGTAGAATTTTTGTTCTATGGCTCGTCTATGAACTTAGAGAATTTTTGAAAAAAAACTATGTACCAGTCATTTTGACTGGTTTGGTAGTTATAGTTTTAATATATTGAAATGTAATAGATTTAACGCCGGTAGTTCTAGTGTTAAAACTATGCGACTTTGTTACATTATGATTCCACTGTAGAAAGATATTACAATTTTTATGAGGAAAACGTTAATATAAATTATCACCACTTTTGAGTAAAGTAATGTCGTTTCTCCAAATATATTGCTCCAAAACCAATTGATTTTTATTGATCTGTCTTTGATAATTTTTATACTATATGGCAAGAACTTGTTGATAACTAGGATGTTTATATAATTCATTAACACTAAAAACTTGATTAAAATGTATGTATTTGAATTCAATGTAAAAAAACAACCATCTACCGATCTCCCTAATATTTTCTTAGGTGTTACCGGTAATTATGCGAAAAAGACATCAAAATATGAGATAAAGGTAAGTAAGTTAGAGAGAGGATTAAAAGAAGCTCGTACTTCTCTCATTAATGTATCTTAATGTAAATACCGCAGCTTCGTAAAAAAAGTTATATATTTATCGATACATTTATCGGGTAATCTAAGGGAAGCACGTTTTACCGGTAAAATACAACTTCTTCGTCGCCCACGAGTTAGAGGCACGTTTTCCGGTTGTTGCCTAAGTACCTACTCACCGTGCGGAACGGGCTGGACGCTTCGCTACCGTTCCATTTGACATTGCTCGAAGAGAGAAGGAGGAATGTCAGAAAATCACGTACTTCCTATAGATCGTGAGCGTTCAGCCTCCTGGATGTTACCGATGTATAAAATAAACGACTAACAGCGGAAAATGATTTGTGTCTAGTAGCTATGTCCATTTACCCTTCTGTCTCTCCTCTTTTTCCATCTTTCTCGACACCTTCGTCGTGCAGCTTCATCGCGTCAAGGATTAACCGACCTTTTCAGCGCTCGTAAGTTTCCTCGTGAAGAAATGTGGCTCGATTGCCGCAATAAAAGCGTTTCGCGTCGTTTCCTCTCCTGCTGTACATTGCTGGTGGAAGAATCGAGGATAAAAAGAAGAAAATCGAATAGCCGCGTCAAGGATCGGTTCGCCAACTGTTGAGCCAGCGAGGAATTTCGAACTGTGCTTGCCGCGTTACGATGCGACGAGAAAAACTTTATTGCCTGCGATTACTGTATAACGGTGATGAGACGTTACACCCGCATGGTAGGACTCGGTTCGAAGTATCGGTATGAGCGTTGATACTTTCGAAACAACGTGTAAAATTCCAATACCTCGGTAGGTTGGTAGAACATGTTGTTTCGATACAGGTATTTGCAAAAGGTACTACTGAGTTTACGAAGAATTTGAAACACGAAGACTGGCATACTCATAATGGATGAGAGATATTTGTTGCAGATGGTAGAAGTTATTTTAATTGGTGAAATAAAAGGAGCACAATTTATATTCGCTACATGTGTAAAAGCTACTTTTTCAATACTTGCAATCATATTTGCAACAGGTAAGAAGTCGATCTCGAGAACCAATCACCGAGTCGATTCGGGAAAGAGGAGCCGGAACGTTCTTTGTACTCGGCACGGACGATTCGGCCGATAACCGGTGCCCGGTGGTAGTTAATTATCGCGATCGACTTTTTGATCGTAGCCGCGTCGTGGTGACCGCACCACTGGGAAAAGGGAGCGGAAAAAAAAGAGCAAGGGACGAAGACGGACGAAGAAGAAATACGCTCTCGTGGGCGTAGGTAATTAAGAATACGGGCAACGTGCACCGGTCGTGATTTCGTAAGCGTCCGGTTTAATTGACTCGAATTAACGTGTTTTAATTACACGTCGTTCCCTACCTGCGTGCCGCTTCCTCTCCGCGAGCACGTTGATTTTGTTTCCCTCCACGATGAAATATCGATCGATCCTGACCGACAACTGTTTATTTTTAACCATGCCTGTCACGAACTTCGTTATTGTTTTATATCTCAATACTTATCGGACGTGCGTTATATTTTTAAAATCCTCTCGTAGCGCGCGCTTCGAGAAGCGCATTGAATTACCGACGCGCGGAGTTAAATGCTTCGAGTAAGCGACTAATTATCAGATAATCGCGCGATTATTTCTCCCCGTACCGATCTTACGTATAAGGCCGCGCCTCTTCTACACGGGAATCTCCGTAGCGTGAAAAATGGAGAAGAAATAATTACGGACGTGCGAGCTTTCGATGCGCCCGTCGGAAATCGGCGGGCCCTTTTTTCTTACGTACGATCGACCGATATGCTTTTACTCAAACGAGAAATCCGAGAGTTAACGATCTCGATTCACCGACTTTCATCTCGAGCTCTCGCGCATCCCGGGCTTCGTTAATACCGAGGATTTATTGCTCGGTAAAACGTACCACTTTCATCTCCGGTACGATCGCCGGGAATTACGCGGCGAACCCTACCCGTCGTTGAACCCCTTTGGTTCAAGAGCGACGAAAGAGCAGGCGAAAGTGCGGATGAAATTCTGCAAAAGTTTAACGACGTATCTGTTTAACCCTATGGTCGATGATATTTTTTTCCTAATTATCATTTACGAAACAGATGCTTACGAACGAGAACACTTGGGTTGTAGGAAGATAGATAAATTGTACACTAAATTTCTTATTGATGTATCACATAGATATTTAACCCTTTGCGGACTAGCGACGCATATATGCGGCCTGAGAAAAAATGTAATTATCAGACTGCGGATTTTTATGTATTTTTGACAAATTAAATACGGCTAAAATATACAAAAAGAACATAATATAAAAATATATCTAAAATATCCAAAGTATGGTATTTGTTGTAATATTTATTGAGTGCAATAAATCCCTAGATAGGTTTTCCTGCCTCACCTGCATTTGTGAAACTCGAAATTTGCATAAACATCTGCAGTCTAGTAATTATAGTTATGTATAGCTATGTACCCACGGTTAAATTGAAAAATTAAAATACAATCGGTGAGATATGATTGAAAGTAAAGTAATTTACAATTGATATACATTAACAGCCCAAATTTCGTATAACAAGGTTCTCTTGGACCGCCAAATTAATGATTATCTGTCAATATGCAAAAATTTCTCCGTCCGCAAAGGGTTAAGAACTATATTCTATAATGTAAGAAAATGTACTAATGGTATAATTCAAGGGTGGCGAATCTACGACCCGTAGATCGGACACTGACCCGCGCATGCTTTTTAAATGACCCACACGTTGATTTTCATAAACTTATTTTCTATGGCACAAAGAGAGAACAGACAAAAAGAGTAAGGTTACATACCTACACTTGAATTTGTAAAAAAATATTTGTTAGTGGACATTAGCTAGCGGAGAACCAAAATAAAGTAGTTTTTAATCTCTTCCCCTTCTCCTTTCCAAGTGACTTACTTCCTTACTGACCCAACAGTTGGTACTAATAAAAATAAAGAATAAAATTTGACCCACTTCTCGACAAGGTTCGCCATCACTGGTATAATTGACAATCGTATTACATTTTAACTAATTAGTAACGCCGTTTGGAAGTCGGTAGCGCTGGGTGTCTTAGAAGATGTGAAAGTAAATGTAGCAAATTGACAACATTGTATGGTGTTGTGTACGGTTTGAAAGGATACATGTGCGATATATATAGATCCTTTCTAACAGGAAAGAAAGATCAAATTACTCGAAAAATAAACAAATAGCTGATAGTCGATTTCAGTTTGTCTACATTATATGTACTTAGACAATTTGAAAGTGTTACCAACTTGGACTTGTTTCTACAGAGATTGGTGTGCGAAACAATGTCACAAGAAGGGGAATTAAATTATCATCGTAACGTCACACGCGACTAATCAAGTACCGAATATGAAACCCGTTCAAGTGCAGTCAAGTATCGGACTACAATCAATTTGTTGTCGAATTATACATCGGTAAGCTTGTGCTCAATTATTTGATATCGAGGCTGATAATTATCGCTTTGATACGTGGATCTCTTGTTCATTGCAAGTCATATGTAGCTAACACAACACAAGATGTCCCGTGACATGTGTTTTGTTCTGATTCGCGTCGCTCTTTCGCACGTCTTTTTTGATTCACACTCACGATCGATCGAAAAACCTGCACATTCGTCACATCGTCATGTGAGGGACAAAAAAAGTGTTCTATACTGACTGTCATTCGCCGAGTATTAGGTTTACAGAAACGATATGGTGAGCTTTGTCCCATGATATCTGAATTCTGCTGTCGATAAATAATTGCAACGCGCGAGAAACTCTTATTATAGTGAGATTTGTTGTCAAATTTTGCAATATTTCTTGCGTGTTATATAACTACGAATTACCATCAATAATCCACGAATGTAGGTACAGAGAAATGCGGAAGGAAGTAATTTTCTAACAATTATGTTGCCAAATATGAAAAATATGTCGTTCCAATTAACCTTCATGATGCTAGAATGTATTAATCGAAAAGCCTACCATTGATCGTTGATAACGATAATACTATCATTAAAGCGTACCTACTTCGTTCCGATAGATACGAAGAAAACCCCATAAAAATTGTTCATTCCGAGTGCAAGAAGAAACTTTCATTTCGGTCTATCGAAGTTCAAATGCGTTAAAACTTTATTGCGCAGTTGATAATACTAAGTTTTCATTTTGAGTAATCTCAAAGGACAACTGCACGACTAATTTCAACTACCAACAGCCAACGTCCTGGCACAATTACACTTTTTACTTCTACATCCTCGTATCAACGCAAGTGCATAACTTGAGAAAGATGAAAACAGGAGTAAAAATTGCATCAAATGGAGGAAGAACAATCCAAAACCGTACATCACGAGAACGTAGGACAAGTAAGCGTTCAGAAGACACGCAATTCTGGACAGGTGCCGCACGCTGGGGTGCCCACCGTAGCCGGTTAATGGGATCTCGCCGGTTTCGCCGTCTTTCTGCACCATACAGCCCTTGCGATAATCGTCGCATAAAGTCGGCACATTATTGCGTTATAGGTATTCGCGGCGTATCGCGAGATATTACGGCTGTTCCACGGAGCCACGTAATGGCGGCCCCACGCGACGTGTTCGTCTCTGACCGAAGAATTCCTCCCTTCGACTTCTCCTGTATGGCATCTCAGAATTGCTAGAATAAACCCGCGGGAAGATAAAACACGAGGATATTAAGAACTATCGTCTGGATCTAAGGTTATCGCAGGTCTTTGGGCGAATATTTTTGATAATTGCAACCGTCTCTGAAATTCTCTGACTTGGAGAATGTTGGGGATGATACAATAGTTTCATCTTTTTGGGGCGATGGGTTAATGAGAGTTCCGAGCGGTCTTGCTGGTATGCATGCGTAAAGTTTTATCGAAATTGATAATCAATGTATTGTATACAGTTTTAGATTAACAGCCAGTGGTCAACAGCGAAGAGTATTGTTATTGTGAGGCCTGGTAAACACGAAGTTAGATCCTCAATATTCCAATTGGTAGAAGTATGTTTTGAATCTGCTTTCTCTCATTTTTAGAAAATATTACTCGCGTGAATCGTCCTATCATCAGTATCACGAATGAAAAGTATTTTGGAACAATAAATTTTAGATGATATTTCACAGTAAGAGGGAAAAATTTTGAAAGATCTACGGTTCATGGATATTCACGGCAAGTCTTTAAAAGCGTATTCAAATAATTGTACGGGGATACGATTATAAAAAGGCGTCTTCCGTCAGAATTCGACGAGGCGGTAGAAAAGAAAGGATGGACATTAATGTCGATCTTTTCGTGTTTTAAAGGCCCTCGGCAGTAAACGTACTGTCCAGCCGCAACTAAATGCGTCGCCCGCTCGTTAAGTCACTTTCACACCGTACGACTTCGCTGACATTCCATACGCCGTCCAAAATGACAGATAACATCGAAGAATAAAACGTGCATGATAAGATAAAGGATTCCTCCAACGTGCGTCTCCATCGGTCCGAAAAAATTTCGATAAAACGCTATCACGGCCTGTGAGTATTAAAATGTTAATCAAACGCATCCGCTCCAACCTCTATTCTTAGATTAACGTAGAAAAAAAAGAGAATACCAAGTCGCTTTAAAGGTATCAGTGACATTTAACACGCTCGAACAGACAGGTCAGATAAATAGATGGCAATCGAGATGACCATCGCGACATTAGAAAATAACTGACAATTCATGGGATTTCGTCAAAGATACGGACGTCATCCATCGTTCCATAAGATGGTTTCACGGAGCCGTAGTTTCGGCAGGACACAGAAGAGTGGATTATGCACACGGAGGACGCGTAGGACGAGTTTTATCTCGGTGGACCGCGCACGCAATTTTATGCGTTGGCGGACAGTGCTTTCTAAATCACTCAGTTCTGCCACTCCATGGCGGCTTTCTCCCTTTTTCCTCTATCCATCCTCGTCGTCCGAGATGCTCCTCTCCCCGTTCCTGGCTCTCCCTCGCACATGCATGGAGATCCGCGACAATGTCCCAAATGACGTTCTATTTTCGAGTGGAGACATCGACCTCCCGGCGAATCGTAAAAGCGTCGAAACGGATGCATTAAACCCAGAACAGGTACATTCTTAGTCTGACTTTACTGCGACCGGGAGCGACGTACATTGTAAGAATCTCGCTGTTCAAACCGAGTCGACTGAAAGTTCGGATGGTTCTTGGATTGTCCGGTGAAAACGGTAAAAGATGCATTGGTGCCAAACTGATCAAAGTTAGAAGATGAAATAGTAGAGACACACGATCGAATCACCAACAGCAAGGATCTTGGATGATGGAGGAAGAAATCGAGAAGTCTCGTCGGTTTCTTATCTGCCAATAACGAACCGGACACGGCTCGCGTAGATGGACTTTCGTCGTAAACCAAGAGTCGAGGAATTTAGGAATTTCAAGGTAAAACGATGGCCGGTAGAGGAACAGACTGGGACCGAGAGGGTTGAGATTCAAAAGTGGAACTACCGGAGACGATAGCGCCCTGCTACCGCTAACTGCCGCCTTCTAACTCACGTAATTAACAGAGCAGATGAATCGACGATGGTTCTCAACGTCCATTTAAATCCGAGTAGACTATTTAGTTGGAGAAAAATTCAGTGAAACGGATAATTTACAAATTGCGGTGAAACACACCCACGATAATGAACTCAAACGTTATCATCCGGCAATCTACTTCCGTATCTGGTTAGCCGCTTCCTTTGAAGATTACGTTAAAATCCAGAGCGTAAGGTGGCCGCTATCGAGGAAGGACGTGGTTGAGAGGAGGTGTCCGGAAACGTTGAAGACGGCTTGTCGTCCGTTTTTCCGTTAAAGGTAGCGATCTTTCGAGGACGAAGATCGAAGAGAAAATTATACTTCTTTCCGGTAATCTTTTCTTGGATATAAGAGATCTCACAACGAGGAAGGAAGATTGTAATTGAGACGAGGAAGGATAAAAAATCGGTGAACCAGATTGAGAACCCGCAAAAGGGGTCTCCGAGGATTCCGATGACGAGACTTTAGGAAGACGACCTACTTCGCTCGTTTGCATCAGACCCGAGGCGGCACCTTTTTTTCCCTTGAAGACTGCAGGTAGCCGAGATGACGTAATATACAGGAGAGCCACTCGTTGCAAAGGGCAAAGTCCCAAGCAGGAAGCTCGAAACGCGAACAAACTTTTTCTCCTTCGTGAAAAAATAGATCGATCCGTCAATCTGACTCGCAATCGTCGCGATGGAAAGATCTTCGTGTACCTTGTTCGATCAAAATTGCAATCTGTTCGTTTTCCTAATTACCCACGAGGATATCTCGAAGAATCATTGCCAGGTGAAATGACGAAGAGACAAATTCTTCGAATGCGAGAAGAGACATTACGTTATCCATCATCGTACGAGATAATCTACAGTCCCATGTACGGCGTTATATACATGCAGATCCGATTAAAGGAAGATCGAACGTAAATCACGATCGATAAAGACATTCACAGGAGTGAGATATTAAAAGAAGAAGAAGAAGAGGAGGAAGAAAGAAAGGAAAAGGTGTAGCGCGTAGCGTCGGGACAGATGGGCCAATTAAAATTAATAGCCGCGCCTCGAAAGTGTCCGGATTTGCGAGTGGTATCGGCCTCCTGGAACTTTGCCTTCGTTTCCCCTTTCTCTTTCTCTCTCTTTTCTCTGTACATCCAACGATGCATACACCCCAATCACACGTCTTATCTTTACGTCCCGTTCTAGCATAAATTTCTTCCTGCATTAACATAAAAATCAAGCGGACGAGGGTGCAAGAAAAGTAGACGAATAAAAGTCATCCATGGCGACGAGTAAGAGAGAAAGAAGAGGAGGTAGACGACGTATGTTCAGAAGTGATTTTCTCAAGAAGATCGTTAAATAATCGCTGGGCCTGAAGATTGTTGTCGGAGACGTAAACGACACGAACGGTCGTAGATGGGTTAAGTTGAGCCCGGAGCCACCAAGTCGAGTCTCCTGCCCGTCGATAACGCAGCAGGTGGTTACCACGGCCCAAAGTATCCGAGAATCGCGCGACGGGCAAACCGACACCACGATGTCGCACATATGTATTTATATATACGTACGATTGTGCTAACGCTAAGAAATTCTGCGGTAGGTGGAGGTTTGCAGAGATTTGCGATCATTCGCGCCGTTGACACATATTCGACATCGTGGAAGTCTCGGAGAGCATGACATCCAACGGGATTTAATACTAGATCTACTGACGATTAATTCAATATATTTAAAATTATGAAATAAGTCTACCTGAATAAAGAAATGAAGGGGGCAGAAAACTTGAACCATTCAGTTGCTGTAGTTTCCAAGATAAGCGTAGAAAATTGAATAAGAAATTTTAGGAATACTTTCAAAAAATTCATGGCAAGTCATTTTGACCACCTTGGTAAATTTAGTGTTAATGCTCTCTGTAACACTAGCAAGCAAGTCAAAATGACTCGTTCTCAGTTTTTTCTTAGGATCTCAAAGTTTATAGAACAGTCACTTTACGTTGATTTCATAAAATACAGATTCTCTTGATGTCTCTTTTCTAAAGTACGTATTTCTTATATATTGAAAAATAATAGATTTAACGTCGGTAGTTCTAGTGTTAACATCATATAGGTATTCGTGCACACAGGAGGTATAATAAATATCCATCGATTTTCGTTTCTAATTGTTGATCGTCAATGGTACGGGGAATAAATTTATGAAGTTTTACGATCGTGGATGAATTTCACCATAACGTGTCCTGATGATTAGAGCTAATTACACAGTCTCGCCGTTTGACCGACTTAATAATTGAGTATACGGGTGCAACAAAAGAGTCCATTTGCATCGCGTAATACGCATTTACGTGCACGCAGGTGTGCAAATACGCGATGAAACATTCGTCGTGTGGATTTTTATCATGATTCATTCCCGCGGACGCGAACTTGTAACTTTGATAGTCGATTAATAACCGAAAGTATATCGGGAAGTTATTTATATAACAACCGGTTCCAATTCAATTCATTAATCCACCTATGAGCGGACTTAATCGAGGCTCGACAGGACCGACGCGCCTTTTTCGCCGAATAATTGATATCGCATCTATTGCCTGGGGTAATCGTTCGCCGATCCGACAATTTACTTGTCGCGTGAGTCTCATTTTTTACGAGGACACAAATGAACTCTGTCACGAATCGATTATTGAGAATAAGTGGTTGGAAACGATCCACGCATTATTTGAATTAAAAATTCGAATATTCCTATTTACGCTCCGTTCCTCAAAAAGATCCACCGCCCACAGCGTGATAAACACTAGAACTACCAAGGTGGCCAAAATGACTTGTTCCTCATTTTTTCCAAAAGCTCCATCAATTCACAGAAGAGCCATAGAGTAGATGTACGTCCATTTTATAAAATATAAATTACTGAAATTAATCATCCTTTCTATCTTTCGATTTCTCGTTTTCTAAACTATATTAATGCCGGTAGTTGTACTGTTAAAATGGATAATGGATGAGAAATGGCAGAACAATCGACGAATCTGTAATTTAAATTATACCAAAGTCTTGCCGACACCCGTGTCTTTCATCCTGAACGACCAACAATCCTCCATCAAATTTGATGGTCTCAGAAATGATATTTTTCGACAAAATACCCGAGGAAAAAATTGGCAAAGACCACTGGCAATTGCTGTCGCCGCGTTAAAGCGAAAGCACATCTCCTGGCGCTTCTTAAAGGCGGCGCAGCACAATGGAGTATCGCCGGGATGGAATATAAGGCGAAGAAAAACCAACGGCGGAATATGGAGGGAACAGATGGGAAGAGGTAGGAGAAACACAGCGAAGAAGTAGCAGCGGAGAGAATTTATTACCGCGCGAGACTGCGCGGGTCTCCGAAGAGGAAAGAGGCGAGGAGCGGGCATATAAGCAGTTAGGGTACCTGCGCGAACAAATAAGAGAGAGGTGGGAGGGCCACGATACCTACAAATGAGGAGAGAGGCAAGAGAAAGAGAAACCTCCCGAGATCGAGCTCGTAACAGGTGTACGCGGAGGGAAGCTTCGATGTGGTAAGATTTCCCTATGCATCTGAGTGTCACATAGAACTCTGATTTACGCACCATAGTTAACCCTTTGCCGTACAATAACAAATGACACTCGTGACGCTATAAATGGAATAGTCAATTTTCAAGTATCCCAAAAATTATCAAATTAAAAATATCAATGGGTCACCGTGAAATAAAATTAATTACACGACAGTTAGCCCTTTGCCGCACAATAACAAATGACACTCGTGACGCTATAAATGGAATAGTCAATTTTCAAGTATCCCAAAAATTATCAAATTAAAAATATCAATGGGTCACCGTGAAATAAAATTAATTACACGACAGTTAACCCTTTGCCGCACAATAACAAATGACACTCGTGACGCTATAAATGGAATAGTCAATTTTCAAGTATCCCAAAAATTATCAAATTAAAAATATCAATGGGTCACCGTGAAATAAAATTAATTGCACGACAGTTAACCCTTTGCCGTACAATAACGAGTGACAGTCGTGACGCTATAAATGGAATAGTCAATTTTCAAGTATTCCAAAAATTATCAAATTAAAAATATCAATGGGTCACCGTGAAATAAAATTAATTACACGACAGTTAACCCTTTACCGCACAATAACAAATGACACTCGTGACGCTATAAATGGAATAGTCAATTTTCAAGTATTCTAACAATTATCAAATTAAAAATATCAATGGGTCACGATGAAATAAAATTAATTGCACGATAGTTAACCCTTTGCCGCACAATAACAAATGACACTCGTGACGCTATAAATGGAATGGTCAATTTTAAAGTATTCCAAAAATTATCAAATTAAACATAACAGCGAGTCACGATGAAATAAAATTAATTCGACGCTATTCAATATTGCGTTAAGACGTATGCTATATCCCAAATTAGGTTTGGAATATTGTTTCAGCGATTAATTCAGAGTTATCGTGCATTCAATCACGAAAGAAATGGTACAGCAAGCGGGTTAATAAGCTCATTTTTCTATCTGTCAGTCGAAGATAAATATTAATCGAATTCTATAAAAGAAATGATAAAAGAAAATCCTATCAGCACGCGTACACTGTTCCGACGATAAACGACAAATTTTATTCGCGTGTCCACACTGTCTTCCGCAATAAGCTGTCCTATAAACTTCAATATATATCTCGCAATTATGACTTTCCGTCCTCGCATCGTTTTCCAAGGCGATCCACCGCGATAATTAAGATAAAGATATTATAGTGAACATTAGCACATTCACTACGTTAAAATCTCACTCGAAATATAACGATGGAAAAGAAGTAAAAAATTCTGCGCTCTACTTTTGCAACCCAAACGTTCGTTTTGGGAACCACTGCTGGCGGAGAGCCTGAGGACGTCAAACGCAAGCCCGCCTTTAAGAGCAAGAGGACGGAGATCCGATCGTCGATAAGCACTCCTCTCTTGTGTGTGTTCGAGCCGCGAATACGTTGGAGAAAGAAAGAGATGAAGGAAGAAAGAGGAGATGGAACGAGGCGAACGTTTCTCATTTTCGGCTGGAGGCGCGTGGTTGGTTATCGATATCTTGCTGCATTTCCTCTCTCCTGCATCTATCTCTCTACCTGCCCACACGCGGTCACACGACCGAGCGAATACCGTGGCCGTTGCTGCGAACCGAATATAAAGCCGAAGAAAAGAAACAAGAGGAAAAGAACGATCAGAAGGAGAAAAAGGAGGAGAAGGAGGAGGAGGAGGCGGAGGAAAAGGAGAAGGAGGGAAACGACGACGAGGTATGAGCCGGAGACTCGTTAACTCCAGTAGCCAGGCTCTTTGGCGACTCCGCGATTGCGGCAGGTATGTACACCTACTTAACGACCTGGCCCAACCCAGCTACCTGTTCGACCATAGAGAATGATCGTTTTCCTAGCGCCGGTGATCGTTCAACGGCCGTTACGGAAGCGAGTAACCGCAACAGACGACGGGGAATAACGAAGGAAAACCTGGAGGAACGAACAGTCGGAAATTAACTCTGAATTACGAGTAATCTTAAATGTAGGAGACCGACGCAATCCTCTTTTTCATGCGTACCTTCTACCTGTCATTTTGTCGCGATCTTCGCTTTGCCCTCTCACGCGTCCTACGCGATTTCTATCTTATATTACTTATTTGCGAGGTGGCGGAAGGAAGGCTGTGAGATAGAGGGAAGAATGAGGATGAGAAGCGAAAAGTCAGGAAGATGAAAGAGAAAAGTGAGAGGAGATTGCGAGACAAGGGTGGCTGTAAAGTAAATTAATCGATACGATACTTTTCTACTTATCGTGAAAAGCTTGAATCGTGGTTTGAAAGAACTCGAGAAGAGAGTGCTTCAAAATGCACGTGTATGGTCGCAGTGCAGTCTCTGAAACGAGAGATGCGCGACCTTGAACCCGAACCCCTACCCCAAAGGTCGATCGATAGGCGCCACGCGTCTCTCCTGACCTATATAAACATCAGGAATTCCAGGTATCAAAAGGGATGATACTTTTCTATTCTTTTTTACGCTTACAATTTTCTCACGGTTTGCATCGACGTCTCGAAAGAAAGCCGTTTACAGTTCTAGTTAAAAATTTTGTAACTTAACAAACTAACTTTAACCCTTTGCACGCCTATGTGGAATGCACCTCAACATTTCTTCGAGTATAAACCAATAGATGTTAATGTGCGAAAGAAATCCAGGGTTGCATCCTAAAAATTTTTTCAAGAGATATCATGCAGTTATAAATTACAAGGTACTAAAATAGTGCATATGGAACAGATATTTAATTGAATTTGTTTGTTCCTCTATTTATTTAAAGTGCCCAATTTTTCAGTTCAAGTAGATTTTAAACAAAACACTCGAAAGCTTGTTGGGAGCTACTGATGACAAAATTGAAATATAATTCGGAGTGCAACGGGTTAATTCTTGCTTTCGCGCATAGATAATTTTTGTAAATCGGATTCTGGACGAATTTGTTACTTTTATAGGGTTAATTTTTTAATTACCATCGCCTCAGTGGGGCTACAATGTTAAAAATCAAACTTTTAATTTCAAAGGTAACATAACATTCATTGTCAGCTTTACTCTCAACACAAATTGAAATATAATTCGGAGTGCAACGGGTTAATTCTTGCCTTCACGCATAGATAATTTTTGTAAATCGGATTCTGGACGAATTTGTGACTTTCATGGGGTCAATATTCGAATCGCCATCACCTCAGTGGGGCTCCAATGTTAAAAATCAAACTTTTAAGTTCAAAGGTAACATAACATTCATTGTCAACACTACTCTTAACACAAATTGAAACATAATTCGGAGTGCAAAGACCTATATAAACATCAGGAATTCCAGGTATCAAAAGGGATGATACTTTTCTATTCTTTTTTACGCTTACAATTTTCTCACGGTTTGCATCGACGTCTCGAAAGAAAGCCGTTTACAGTTCTAGTTAAAAATTTTGTAACTTAACAAACTAACTTTAACCCTTTGCACGCCTATGTGGAATGCACCTCAACATTTCTTCGAGTATAAACCAATAGATGTTAATGTGCGAAAGAAATCCAGGGTTGCATCCTAAAAATTTTTTCAAGAGATATCATGCAGTTATAAATTACAAGGTACTAAAATAGTGCATATGGAACAGATATTTAATTGAATTTGTTTGTTCCTCTATTTATTTAAAGTGCCCAATTTTTCAGTTCAAGTAGATTTTAAACAAAACACTCGAAAGCTTGTTGGGAGCTACTGATGACAAAATTGAAATATAATTCGGAGTGCAACGGGTTAATTCTTGCTTTCGCGCATAGATAATTTTTGTAAATCGGATTCTGGACGAATTTGTTACTTTTATAGGGTTAATTTTTTAATTACCATCGCCTCAGTGGGGCTACAATGTTAAAAATCAAACTTTTAATTTCAAAGGTAACATAACATTCATTGTCAGCTTTACTCTCAACACAAATTGAAATATAATTCGGAGTGCAACGGGTTAATTCTTGCCTTCACGCATAGATAATTTTTGTAAATCGGATTCTGGACGAATTTGTGACTTTCATGGGGTCAATATTCGAATCGCCATCACCTCAGTGGGGCTCCAATGTTAAAAATCAAACTTTTAAGTTCAAAGGTAACATAACATTCATTGTCAACACTACTCTTAACACAAATTGAAACATAATTCGGAGTGCAAAGGGTTAATTCTTGCCTTCACGCATAGATAATTGTTGTAAATCAGATTCTGGACGAATTTGTGTCTTTTATGGGGTTAATTTTCGAATCGCCATCACCTCAGTGGGGCTCCAATGTTAAAAATCAAATTTTTAAGTTCAAAGGTACCAGGAACATCCACTGTCACCACTACTCTCCACACAAAGGAGGAAGAATCGAAGAAACTTCGGAGAAAAATTGTATGAAACTGCTACCGTGCACTCGGACGAATTCTCCGGTGCTACGAAAGCAAAGTCAATCGCGCTTGGCAGCCAAACGTACGCGTGGGCGTTAATTACTCTGTTAAAACCAGCTCGAGTTAGTGGGAGTAGTACATGCGACGTGGGCATAAAACGTCGACAGATACGAGCAGCTATCGCCAACGTTGCAAGTATATTACGGTGCTACACACCCAACGATAGATACGATTTACACTTTTTTTCATCGTCAAACAAAACCTCGTCTTTCACCCACGAGATAATCGATCGCGAGCTGTGCGCATTTCGTCGTTACAAAGCGGTTGTCAAGGAATTATATCGGGCTGAGTGCCGTGCAAAAAGTAACAGTAGCTATCGAACGTTAATTAATATTTATAGAACTTATTTACATTCGTGTAGTTACGCCAATGAGGGTGCGAGAGAAGCGTAAAGAGGGATATGAGCTTAATAAATGGTAACTCGTGATATACCATAATGGAGGAGGGAAAATGGATAGAAAAAGACATTGAACAAATTCGTTCCACTGGTAGTTTATCTGTAAAAAGACTGCTCAATAAAGAACATATAAATTGAAAACTACTATAAGCCCGCAGTGGAAAGGAAGCACTTGTTTCCGTTGAAAATCGTAAAACGAGGGGCGTCTTGAAAAGGATTTCTTTTCGATTCGATCACAGTCAATAAAATCCTTTTCAATATTCACGGTCGGAAGATTCGCGACGTGAAGAGAGGAAAGGGATCGAACATAAAGTGCACCTAATACACTAAAACTGATATTCCAATCGTTTCGAGGCTCTCTAATGTAACTGTTTAGAGTGAACTCTCGCCGGAGCAGAAATTCATTACAGCTGGACCGTAAAATCTCTACAGCAATATATTCTGCTATATATTCAGTGTAGATACCGTTTCGTCATAACGCAGCTTACAACGGTCTTCGTAAACGTTTCGGCCGACAACGAGTTTATGGGAAACTTCTTTATACTGGCACTCTGCTATAGTATTTCGGAATTATGTCGACGGATTACTAGAACCGTCGCTTTTAAAAAATTGTTACCACGTAGTATGTACATCACCGTTTTGGTTGAAAACTAACGAAAAGTTCTACACTTTTGGCGATATCAAAAACGGCCAATCTACATTGATAGTAAAAACTATTAGACTGAACTTTAGATTCTTGCACGAGTTTGTCAATTTGTTTAATCTCAAGTGCATTTAATATCAATAAAAATCGCTATATATATTATCAAAAAAACATATTCTCAACATTCGCAACTTTGAACCATCCATACTGAGAGCTTCGGGCAAAAATATTCAATTCTTAACAAGTTGACTGCCATGGGAGTCACCGGTGACCAGTGCTATTGAAGTCAATGAAATTTCATGTAACTTTGAAATTACAATATTTATGAATTTCCCTACACTGAATATTTAAATATTGTCGTTAAAAAGACATAGGTCTGCCAAATATCTATCTGTATTTTTAAAGTTTCTGCTTCATAAAGATATGACTTTCATAGAAAAAGTTTCACTTCAGTGAAAATGATGAAACTGGCGAAATATCAGTGTCGTTCAACATATTAAGAGCTTAATCAGATCTCGGATCACCGAGCCCTACCTCTAAACAATTTTATCAACATACATCATTACCTACCGCGACAGTTAAATCATTCTAAAAAAAATAATAACAATTTAGAAGCAAAGCATACATTACCTACCGCGCGCAGTTAAATAATACCCCAAAAAAATAATAACAATTTAAAAACAAGAATTATATCCCCACAATTCACGTTGCTAAAATGAAAATGATAAGTGTAGCATGAACAACGTCCCGGACGAGATGAAAGCTTGGTTTAGAGGATGGCACAGTTTCCGGTGGTACACGAGAGGGCAATATTGATTTCCAGGGAGAAACACGCCGTTAGACAAGACAACCCCTGTGTGCATCCCTGCGTGTCTCTATCCCCGAGCAACCTGCTTCTGCGCGTGCGGGGGTTGGATTCACGGTCAAGGCCGACGAAACAACCCCTCTGGCTTTTCCCTAGCGCGCGCAACCCTCGTTTTCACCCACCGTTGAAAGGTAATGCCTGCTAACGATTCACGCAACGTTTAGCACTGGGTCTATATAGTGTGTGGTACTTAATAGCTGTTTCTATCGAAGCGTTACATCTGCGGTATCATAATCATTATTGTGTTAAGGTATTCACTACAAAGTGACAATTTGTACATCCTCGGTCGAGCAGTTTTTCTTGTATTTTTGCAACTAATTTCTTATTCAATTTCTATTTCATAATTTCATGAGATATATCGCAAAAGAAATGATATTTTGTAGAAACGAGGAGGGAGTGTTGTACGTTCACTGTTACTGGGGTAAATCGAAACGAAACGAGATCGAGATAAATGCCTGCGGGAGTAACGTGTGCTGATTAAAGTGTTGAAATTTCTTTGGAAATTTCAAGCGGACGTAGTTTCGATGTGGAGGAAACTAATTTCAAGTCCTCGCGTTGCCTGGTTGGACACAAATAGAAGCGAGAAGATTTATGCAAAAGCATAGCTTCCACGAAGCGTTCTTCGTGTTGAGAATCAACGAGGGACATGGGATAAAATATCGTCGAAAAGCACCGCTCGTACACCTGCGAGTGGACCAAGAGTCTTCACGGACAGCCACCTACGCGGCTCTTTGGTTCCATTATCGCTCGCTCGAAGAATTAAGCAGAAGATTCGCCCTGTTTCGATGCACGACTCTGTTAGCTCGACGGGTACTATTATGCAAAGTTATGTTCTTAACCCCTTGCCCTACAATATCGAGTGACACTCGTGATGAGGTTGTTGGAATAGGAAATTTTCAAATTTTTCAAAACTTATTAAATGGAAAACATTAATGATACGCGACCCGATAATATTATTTGTAGAACATTAATCTAACGTTAAATTGTATGTTATATCAAGAATTACTGATCAATCTTTATTTTAAAAATTAAATTCGGAATTATATCGGAGGCAGTTCACGAACCAAATCGTAGGACAAGGGGTTAACAGATCATCATGCAATTCTCAAATTTTCAAAATATTCTAGCGTCGTTCCTCTACCGTTGTCAATGCGCAAGAGGGTTGTGATAATAAGGGTAACATTGGCAGAATAGCTAAGAGTATCTTTTTCAATTTTCTACAATAATAATTGTATCAACGAAGCGATCTTTAACACTAGTACGGCGTTAAACTTCTTATGCTCCAATATGTTAAATAAGTACATAGGTACTTTGGAAAACGAGAAATGAAAATCAACGTAGAATCTCTACTGTATGACTGTCTCATAAACTTGGAGAACTTTTGGAAAAAGTTGGAAACGAGTCAATTTAACTGGCTTAATACTGGCTAATACTAGTGTTAACACTAGATCTACCGACGATTATCTCAATACATTTAAAATTGTGAAATAAATCTGTTAAAATGAAATAAATGAAGAAGGTAGAAAACTTGATCCATACGATCACGTACCTTTAAGGTAAACGTCGAAAATTAAAAAAAAGGACAGCGTTAGAAATTTCAGGAACATTTTCTAGAAATTCAAGGCAAGTTATTTTGACCACTCTGGTTGTTCTAATGTTAATTATGAAATGATATGAAATTCTACTCCTATGATACAATGGTACGAAGAGAATTCTAATACCTGTTGCACCGTGTTGCTTCGAAAACGCCGGTACAAGTAAGTTCATACATTATTCGTCTCACCGATACATTTATTTTTCCCCTGAATTTTCATAGACATTTTCCACAAGCTCCGCCCAGTT
The DNA here is from genome assembly GCA_910591515.1 of Cerceris rybyensis. NCBI lineage: Eukaryota > Metazoa > Arthropoda > Insecta > Hymenoptera > Crabronidae > Cerceris > Cerceris rybyensis. The sequence continues at coordinate 19,668,153 of OU342790.1, forward strand.
TCTTTTACGGGTCAAACGTATCATTCGTAACAGTTCACCCATCGATATTGTTTAGTTCTTAACCATTAGACGATTATACTAACAATGCAAAACGTACGTCAAGATACGGCGTTTACATTTGAAACTTAATAGCCAGGCTGCTCTAGCACGAACTACGAGGTCCACGGAGATGCAATTTGCATGGCATATACCTCGCGTACAAATGCGTGTGCTCTTTGTACACGCAGGTGACAATTCACGACGTGTATCATCGCGTGAGATTTGCCTTCGCATAGAATTAGCATAATAGTGGATCATTACGTCGGCGTCATCCGATTTCCGTGGGCGTACGTTCGAAATTGCATGAGCAACGAGCGGAAAGGGAGATGAAATAAACGGAGTGGTAAAATCGAAACTGGAACTGAACGATATTTTTTCCTAAACGTACATCTCTACCGTAATTAACATCGTTAAAAAAACTTTTAACGAAGTTCAAAAAAAAAAAAAGAAATATTCACTTAAACGTCTAAAAAATATTCCTTCACTCGATGAATCCTCGTTCAGAACTAAATGTACTTCTCACGCCAACGAAGACGATTCCTCGAAACTACCTACGACTTGTCACGAATCGCCAAACGTGTAAATTCCCTACTCTCTTAGATCGAACCAGTGAGATTTTACTGGTTCAACCAGCGAATACAAATCTCACTGGCGAACCAGTGAAATTTGCGTCCGCTGTCGCAGCACCATGCGCTGTGTTTTATTTTTGAATATGCTGATGAGTGAGATTCACTGGTAAACCAGTGAATTTTGATGTCCGTCGAGATCACTGGCGGAACCAGTGAAATTCCACTGGTTCGATCTAAGAGAGTAGGTTTACGGTGTGGCATCGATTAGTCGTGATCAAAAGTACAAGTTTCTCGATGCAGCCATCGATGGAATATGCGAACGTGTACCAGCGAATATCTTGAAACTACGGTGATCAAGACGCGACTGTCGATCGAAAGAGAAAGAAAGTGAACATAGAGACAAGAGATACACTCGAGAGAGGTCGATATCGTGGCCTGGGTATAGGTAAATGGCCAAGTGGATGACTACGCGGCCGTTTGATTAAGCACGCCGGTAGCCACTGCCGGTGCTACCACCGAGCGAGTTCGCGCAATTACGCCAAATGGATTTCCTAATTGCGGCGTCGAGCCACGAGAGATTGCGCGTGTTCGAACAACCAAAGGCAACGAATCGGCAAATGCATCCCAATATCGAAACGGCGTTTTCTCTTTCCCGCGTCTTAGCAACCGCGAGATGCGAACACCGGCGGTATCGAAACCGCGTTTGACTGGATCGATGAGACTCGATTTATCGACACGGTGAAAGTACGCATGATTTGTAATGCACTAAGGAAAGTACGATTGAGAGTGGAATTGATAGAACACGAATCACATTGGTATTAAATGATTTTATGAATCTTCAAGCGGTCAAGATATTCCGCGATGCAGTAGAAAGATGAACCTGAATCGAAGGGAAACGAGCGTAGGAACGACAGGGCGTATAATCGTCTTTGGATTCAAGACACGTATAATCTTATCGAGAAGATAGCGCGTACTTTAATCCTCGCTTATTCTATTTCTGCATACTGTCTTTCTTCGATAGGATAGAGCGAAAGAGAAGAAAAGAATGAGACACGGAAGATGAACGAAGAAAGAGAGAAGGGATGGTTGCAACTACGAGAAAGAGAAAAAGGGTTCGAGGAAGAAGGGGAAGAAGATTGCAGGGGCTGCATCAGGGAGCGCACCGAAAGGCCTTGGATCTGCATAGCAAATTGGCGATCGATATACGGTCACCGGACGGCGAATCGCGCGAGTCTCGAATTAAAGCTTATAACTTTCATGTCCGGCGCAATGTATCATTACACACGCAGGGCGGCCCTCGTCTCGATGCAGCTGCCCGCATACGGTGCAACGTCGGCGCGGCAGCGGCGACTAGCGAGCGCGAATATGTGCATAAAGCACGATAAATCGTCAGGGTAGATACGGATCGACGAATGACGGTCTCTCGATGGGCGGTGCTCCGCGACGTCACTCTTTCTCTTTTTCTCTCCTTTTCCACCGACTCCTTCTTGCTCTCTCGTTTTCTACCTCTCTGTCTCATTCAAGTGTGCGACCTTTCAAAGGATCCGGAGAAATTGCGTAACTGTACGCAAAATGTACGTCGACTTACCCCCTATTTTCTACGCGACACTTTCATCGGAATGATTATTTTTGGGTGAATTTAGAAAGAAGTCAATGGGTATGAGGTACAGGGTAGGGGGAGACTGTACTTGCATCGCTTTATTCCAATTGTATTGGCCCTTGAAACCTGAGTTCGGCGAATGATGAACGAAAACTAAGCACTTATTTCGTCGTTGAGCGCTTTTTCGGTCAGTCATGAATTAGGATCGAATATATGTGAAGACGAGCGAATGTGAAGAGTCTCTATCCGTCAGACGAATTAGAGGAAAACAATTATCAAGTGACTTTTTCCAAAATTCCCCCATAATCTACGGGGCGAATTAACACTTTACCGACCGGTAGCTGATTAACACTAGATTTACGGATGTTGATATACCTATTTTTCTGAAGTGAGCCAATTTGAATCGTATAAGAAAATTGAAATTTTTTGCAATGAAAATAGTTCCAAATCAATTGAAATGAAAGATTTATTATTAAAAAATTAACCAATCAATATATTATATATGTGGTAATCAAATTTTGAATGAGTCAAATTGGCTCCGTAAATCTAGTGTTAATTGGCTTTTCGGGCTCAACACTTTTGAACTTTTAACTTATTAACCCTTTGCGGACTAGCGACGCATATATGCGGACTGAGAAAAAATGTAGTTATAGTCTATCGCCGTATGTATACACGATTCAAATTGAAAAATTGAAATAAAACCGGTCAGATATGATTAAAAGTGGAGTAATTTATAATTCATATACATTAACAGCCCAAATTTCTGATACAAAGGTGGTTTTGGAACGCCGAATAAACGATTATCTGTCAATATTCAAAAATGTCCCCGTCCGCAAAGGGTTAATTGGTTGCTATGGCAATTAATAAATTACTATTTGTCGTTGCGGTTAACTGTGCCAAGGACTCAGAGAAGAAACTTTGCAATTTTCGAAGAGATATCAGTATCAGGGAAATATTTGCGTGCAAGTGACCAATCAGAAGTGGGCAGAATGTTAAAAAATACCGGTCGGTAAAGTGTTAAAAAAGATGTCGCTCGTTATGAGGAACGAGATCAGGAAAGGTCCAATGTTTTCGCACCACCTTTTTGCACCGTATTGATCCTTGAAACCAGAGGTCGGCAAATGACAGACGAAAACTAAACTCTTATTGCGTCGTCGAGTGCTTTTCCGGCCAGTCAAGCATTAGAATCAAAAGTGCACGACGACGGGAAACGTCTTTTAACTCTCTGAGACATGGCGGGATTAAAAGTGTTCCACCTCTTTGATGCGCAAAGATGCATGGTGGGACATTCTTTGTCCCACCTTGTAAGTTTACGTTATTTTGTAACTTTGTTAGTAAGCATAAACCAATCATATTCAGTTAAAAAAAATATCTGTGCAACATGGTTCAATTTATTTTTTTGAATTCCTGTGCCTCAAAGTGTTAACCGTCGGACGAATCAGAGTAAAACACTCATCAAGTTACTTCTTCCTAAATTCTCCCTGTATTTACTGGGCGAATTTAGAAGAAGTCACTCGGTCCCAGGTACAGGATAACGGAAGACTCTCCTCGCACCGCCTTTTTTCCACCCTATCAGCTCTTAAAACCAGTGGTCGGCGAATGACAAACGAAAACTAACCACTTATTTCGTCGTTAAGTGCTTTTTCGACCACTCACGCATTAAAATCGAAAGTGCGCAAGGGCGAGGGACGTCTCATATCCGTCGGGCGAATCAGAGCAAACTACTTATCAATTAACTTCTTTCTAAACGCAGTCCATACATGGAGAACCGTCGTCACGCCTACTGGCAGGTCAACCGTGTGCATTTCTGTGTTGAATAAAGAAAAAAAATCCGTCGCGCACGTACGTGACACTCGGCGCTATTCGTAAAAACGTCAAAACCCCTTAGAGAGAATATTAATGATCCACGTAATGGTTCCCCGCCAATGGGACTTGCGTTAGGGAAAAAAAAGAAACGCCAACGGTTGATCGTTGTTTCATGTAAAGACGGAGAGAATGGCAAAAAATGATATTTTCCTGCGGTACGTCGAAGCAATCGTAGAGGGAACCACACGGAGGAGCGTTCTCGAGGAGGATCGACAAGGAACTTTTTTGTTGTTCGGCGTGTTTGCAAACGAAACCGGACAGCCGTGACACCTGACACCCGGTGCACTGTCTCGTACTGTCTCGCTTTCGCCAATGGCTCGACAAGGAACGCTGACTTCTCGACTTATCGGCTATGTAGGACCGATTAAGACAATGGAGTTACAGTTCGCACGATCAGCGTCGTTCACTAGCCGTGGACGTCAATAAACTTTGGTTACAATGCAACCAAAGGACACGCTTGGGTCGCGCGTGCCGTTTTTATAACGAGACCACTGCTACCGATGAATCCGGAATATATATTCGAAAATATTGCGTAATTAATGGTTCTTTTACTATGAATCTACCACCCACTTCATTGTATAATTAAACGAACGATGAGATGAAATTTGAGATACAAATATCTACTTATTTGTGAAAATTCAAAGTATTCTTGTCAGTTGTAACGTTCTATTTGATCATCTTTCTCCATTTCCAATTGTTTAACGTCGCCATAAGTGGAAATTAATCGCTCGACGCTGTATCATAAGCAATAAGCCACGACACTAACGATCGAAATCTATGTCAATTTAAACGGTCAAAGGAAATATTAAGGTCACCCAGAATGTATACACAGTACACAGATAATTTCGTATAAACTTAAAAACCTAGACTCGCCGAGTGAAATTCATCGAATAAACATGCGAGGGTGTAAATAATATACCTATCTTTCCATGAAACAGTCTTCTCAAGTCAACTTACTCCTAGTCGATTACTGAAATATCATTTCTCAAATATGATTTTCGTGCCATCGTAACGCAAAGAGAATAGAATCGAAAATGAGGCGAATGTAGAATCGTTTTCCCGTCAACGGAAAATTCATTCTGGCTGATGATAATTTTTCGTTGGAAAATATTCAGTGTCCGCAATGCCCCCGCAGGCTGGCAACATCGGCACACAAAGGATTAGCACGCGCACGTCACGCTTAGCACGCGCGTCAAAGTCACGAGCCGTGAAGGGACACGCGTAAAAGAGATTGCTCGTAGCAGATCGTTCTACGTGGCTGAGCTAACGCGCGTGTTCGCTCCACTTCCGACATTAAGCCACCCTCGCACGTGACGGCGCAAGGTGAGACCGAAGACAGTATAATGACGTAGGTAAAAAGCGATTTACGTGCATCTACTCTTCCCACGTAATTAATGATCCTCGCGTATCTCCTCGTCGCCAAGACACGTAAGACGCGTTTGGACAGCATTGCAAACGAAGGTTCCGTTGAGTTCGATGAGATCTTCTCTACCGGATCAATCGAAAATCCCCCTGCTTATCTTTCACGTTTGATATCATTGATTTCCACATTTTTATCGTCAAACCGGACCTGACGATATTTATACGAAGTAATCTACTAGTTTATAATCACTTCCAGAGAGAAACACTTTTTTATGTCGTCTTTAAAGGATGGATTAAAAGTAATTGCAGGAAAGGGGGATGTAGAATTGGTTATGAGATTTCTAGGTTGAAGGATTTGTATGTGACGTAGGAAATTCTAAATGTCAGGTTGTAACGAGAAGTGTTCAGGTGCGTGTCTTTAAGTATGCTAATGCTGAGATAAGTTAGAAGTCCTCTACGACTGGTGATAACAGTATAATTTTTATTTACTGAAAAATCATTTGAAATATCCTGACACTTGAACTGCTGCTGAAGAATTGAAATTGCCGACGTAAATATTGACAGTTTCGATGGACTGTCAATAAAAGTAAACGACCGATGACATCGGAATTGACAGCAGATATAAATGGTTAGAGGTCTCATGAAAACTACGTTTGAATTGTGGTCCGTCGGTGATAAAATTAGAAGAGTTTATAAATCCGCGATGAAACTGCTGAACGGAAAAGGTCGACCGTGAAGGGAGAGAAAAAAAAAGAAGCGCACGAGATGCACGCTTCATACGTGCTCGCCCTAACACGCGTGTACGCTCTACTTCCGACGCTTAGCGCCGCGACGCTTCAACGAGCGAGGCGCGTGCTATTAAGCCGCCCTCGCACGTAACGATGGCAAGCGGGTTGGGTGACATCGATTATAAACGCACTCTGGTGTCACCGAGGGTGAAGGAAGGGAGGCTTTGATATCAACTATTGGTTTATCGTGTCGGCTCGAGTATTTTTATTTGTCATTTATTTTGTCTTAGTTGTCACCATAGAAACTGCCGCCGGAAAGAATACCAGAGAAGCGACAATAGAAATGGCGAAAAATATTATGCTCTATCGATATCTTGTCACTCTGGAGTTCGTTGGATTACGTCGATATTCGATGTTTTTCATGAATTGCATAACGCAAGGGATAATTATGTAATACTTGCGCGAAAATAACATTGGTGAAGGTCCTCTGCGAAATTTACGCGAGAGCTTACTTTTCGCCGTGAGAAATGATAAGAGAGTTATATACGATGGTAACGATGAATTAGGATTTGAAATTGTGAATTCGTATAGGTCAGCTGTCACTATTGAAAGATTTTTGTTATGGTACACACATATATGTATATCATAGTTTCATGAAGGTGACTCGAAATCCGTCCAAAGAGTTTCGACGAGACGTTCTAGTAAATACTAATATAAGTCGAAATCCGTACAAGGAGTTTCGACGATACATCCTAGTACGGACGCTCAAGGTGAAAATTACAAACATTTCGTCGATAATTGTTGACACACTTGCGTTAGAACGATATCTACCGTCTGTTTGGACGGATTTCGAATCTCCACGTTATTGACTTTCACGAACTGACCTCCCACGTGATCGTAAGTTTGATGCTTTGGAAAGTATTTCAAATTTGATAAACGACAAAACGATCATGAATGTCTTATATGAGAGTATGATATAGAAGAATAACAAAACGATGGCGTTGGAGTTGTAAGATTGTCATCCGGAAAAGGCGACGGATATCTTGACCGGTGGCGATAATTACATTGTGGAGATTCGATAGAGATTAAATGGCCTTGTCACATGTGCACTTCACCAATATAGATAACGCATACATCGAAGGCTCGACGTGTCGCGGAAGAGCTTTTGAGGTTATAAAGCAGGAAAAAATCAGCTTTTATGGCTTACCGGCTGATCGTTAAGGGCGCTCGTACATCCGATGCTCGCGAGGTTCAACTCCTTCTAGGTTAGGACACTTTTAAACGAATCTCACGCAGGTTTTGAAACTTTTTCAGGTTATACGTTCTTCGACGATACGATGACCACAGCTTGGACACGATGAATGTCACGAATCATCCAGAGACAGGCACTGAACTTACTAAATGAATATCGTTCGTTATCACAGCAACGATCGTCACGAGTCCGTCGCAAGGAGTTTCTCAGACGGACGGCGACACAATCCGAAAAGTAATATTAATAAACAACAAGCAACACCGATGATTTTTCAACGATTTATCTTAATTGAGTATCACACACGTACACGAAGTTGAAGTAACTTTTTTCTTCCTTTCTTTCTTTCTCTCTTTCGCTCTATTGCTTACCTATTTCGATTTTGTTTCACAGCACTCTTCCGTCTCTCACTATGTAATTTTACATTCCTCCGAAAAAATGGCACTACTCCTGGAAGTTAGAAGGAAGAAGAAAAGATGCTTTCTGGATCAGCCGTTGAGAGCGTTGCAGAAGAAGCGTATTCTTTCTTCAATGAACACACACGCGGTTCGTGCGAATGCACTCCCCGATTTTGTTTGCGAGCCACGCACAAACACCCTGTGAGCTGATTTACGTAACGTAAATAATATACAACCAGGCACATCGAAATCACAGACTTCTTCGGTCCGTTGGTATTTTCAGCCAATCACGCGACTTGCTCGAATCTCGCACCCCCGGGTTCGTCGATGATGTCGCCGAAGAACTGTTATGATATCCTACGATGGTCGTCGGTGCTCATCACGTTTCAATCGTGTTTTCTAATTCGACCTCTGTACGCGATCGCTGAAGCTCATCTTTTACGTACGAAGCGAGGCAAGAACTGTTTTCTTTCGTGATCACTCGCCGCGCGGGAAGGGGTGGTTTGCAGCACGCGGAGCACGATCGTCTCTTCTTTTCGCGCTTTTCTCCTGACTCTGTCGTACGTGGCTTTTTTTTTGTCGTTTGTCGCTGATGCGGCTCTCGCGCGAGCGAAGAGATCAAGCAAGAGCGGTGGAGCGAGAGAATCTGAGAGAGGCGTTGCGTACGTTCACATGTATGACGACACACCGACCCTTCCAGTAGCGCGGTCTCGCGCCGACTGCGAGGCTACGACGGCTCGCGGGTTTCACCTTCGGCCGTGCTCGGCTCCCTTCGCCCCTCTCGCTCGCTCACTGTCTCTCTTTCTCTCTGCACGTGCACAGGCCTCGTCCCCACTGATTTTCGTGTGTGCAGACCTTAATTCCCCTTCTCTCCCCACCATTCAACCCGTGCCAGGTATCCCCACCATCGCGTATCTTCGGGTAGACTCGTCCCCCTTCGTGTACGCGTCGGCCTAAGCGAGCTCAGTAGGCGCGAGGTGGGCGCACGAACACTATCGTTTCCGAACGCACCTACGAGAAGTGAACCACGCCTATCCCCCTACTCTTGCTCGTGCGACCGGCCACCTCGTGCTGTTTTTACCGGCGAGGTAACCGACGCATCGATGGAAAGACGGAGATGGAGAGATCGAGAGGATTGAACGAGGAGGAAGAGAAGAACGAGAGGACAGAGAGGGAAGTTCTCTTTTACTGGTTTCTCCACTCGGGACTGCCCACGCGCCAAGGGTGCGTGCGTGCTTGCGCGCGCAAAAGCTCGACAAAGAATAACATCTCCGAAGATCCTACGAGATTACGAATAATCGAAGGCCTTGCAGACTGGTTAAGCTGGATACATGTGGTGAGTAGAATTCAAAGATGTCAATTTTTTTGGTTAAGCGTATATCTTCGTAGTATTATGCGCATGCGTCGTGAACGCAACAAGTGCGCGTGCACATTTTTATTAGTCGCCATTGTTTCTTCCCGCGAAGAGAATAGTGATTTCGGTAAAGGTTTCGCGTATATTAGTTATTAATGTGTGTCAAAGACAATGGATTCCCTGTATTTCATCGTTTGCTGGTTTCTGCGATCTTCCAGGACGTAATTCACTTGGAATTCTCTTCAGTGGTAAGTGCATCATTACGTTTTTGCGCATGATGCTTGCAACGCAATAGACATTTCCAACCTAACCTCAAACTCGATATGTACGAGAAAGGTCGTTGAATTTTTCGAAATTTCCGATAAAAATATCTAACGTGCCACTACTTCCTTCTGCGTCTTTAGTAAACAAACGTCCCTCGAGGTATTGACACGTGGTTAAGTTTCTAGCCACGCTTTAGACACGTGTCCACTATGTCGAGAGTACTCGCTAAGTGGACGCTCGACCGTTTGAATTTTTTCTAGACGCTCTTCTATTTGCCTTTTTTTCGACGAAAGAACCGGCGTAGCGGCCTAATGCCAGATGAAGAACCGTAAAGTGCAGAATACTTAAGTTGATTTATTTTCGGAACTCGTGTGCCGTGAATATATTCACCAACCTCCGCTTCCTTTTAAGCCTTTTATGGACATTTATGACGCAAGCGACAACGCATCGCTTAGTGCATAAGTTTGCAGCACACGTTTTTACATCGATGCAAAGGGAAGTCGATGATTATCCATTGTTTTATGATTTTGTACCATTGAATACTTTTTTGCGATGATATTAATTACAGGTTATGCAAAATGTTAAGAAGCTAAATATACCTACAAAGTAATTACTGCTTATTAAGTTGGTATTAGAGATTAAAAAAAGGTTATGTTGCGTATTGGACGCAAAAGGATGCATTTTTCTAAGTTCGTCCTTCTATGGTAGTTTTTGTACTTTAAGAAAATTCGTTAAAATTGTCTTATCTATACAAAAAACTTGAGAGGACATATCGTTACGACTCTATCCTTAACACTAGATTTTCAGTTGTGAAATCTGTCACATTGCAAGATATTAAATAAGTAATTTGGAAGAAAAGCGATCAAGCGACAAATATATCAATACGTTAAATAATTATTGTATTATAAAATATACGTGATCCAGCTTCTCCGTAAATTTAACAAATATTTCTAAAACAAGTAGGAACACAATCGGAATCAAGAATCATAAAATCAAACTATCAGGACAATTAAGAGACAAATAAACAATACCCATATTAGATCTTTTCTACTTTTTTATAAACATTTCTCAAATTTGAAGAGAAGAAAAACAGTAAATACTTCACGTGCATCTCATAATACACAAATTACTTAACTGATCATCTTCTTTGCTGCTTCATTCTCCTTTCGTCTATATACCTATGTAATATATTTATATATAACAGATTTAACGGCCGTAGATCTAAGGTTAATCTGTAGAATATCGTGAGGCACAGCGGAGACCAGCGCTCCCAAATTCGGCGAATCGTCTTAACCTCTAAACGACAACATTCGCGGTCGTCGAAGCGTACACAATACCGAGTCACTCCTATAGAATAAGTAACGTACCACTCTACGTAATACATATTTCAACGCTACAAAGTTCTAATTTTAATATGAAATGCTTCACTTCAATATAAACAACAAGTTCCAAATCCAGCAGACAGTATTGAAGTAGGTATCTATTTGGTTACAATACATCGGCAAATTTCTTCGAATCTTTCGATAAACCAGAAGTCTATATCTATTCCATTAACTAGTACTCGTCCAACCGGCAAAAATTCGTCCAAGGGCATTAACTAAATTTCAATGACCCCGACATTTCGATCAATAAATCACGATTGCTTTTTTACGCGTCTCATACCGAGACGGCCATAATCGAGACGTGTAATTTGGTAAGTGCGTCCACCGCCACCAGATCTTGTATACTCTCTTGGTGTAATTATAACAAATTGATAGGTTCGGAAGAGCGGGCCATCGCTTATTGGAATAATTGCGCGATCCGCGTCATTAGCCTTAATGAGTCAGGGTCGAGCTGACGCCTCCTAGAGAGCCGTTGCACTTTCGAAATGATCCCCGCATTCTCCACGGTGCCCACGCACTTGCTCGTCGAGCGATCCGTAAAATCTAACGTAATTACAGGCTCGAGCGTAGATTGGCGCGTAAGTACGTTGGATGTTGGTAAGCGCACGGGTTCCTCGGTTCGTCGTTTTCTGACTTCTTCTTTGCCAACCTCGCCGACATTGACGTAACTCGCGTCACTGACGTTCCTCCTGGTTCGTGCGTTTGCATTATTCCGTTTCTGACTTCCTCAATTCCATACCCACACGGGGTGACTGGCTATGGGAAAGTTTGATGCTTTTTGTCTTATTGGGAAACGCTACGTATCTAAAGAGGACGTCATACGATTCGATTCGACACGATGGCGCTTGAATTGTTCGATTCTGAAGATTATGCGTGCGAATTGTTGAGTTTTATAACCGGTTTGTTTCCTGACTTGGAATATTATGGTTTTGATTGGTGATTAATTCTGTAGATTAGTGGTGCGCAGACTGGGGGTCGCCAGAAGTTTTTTGGGGGTCGCCAAATTTTTATGAAATGCATTATGCCTGCATTATACTATACAATGTATGATTTTTATGTTATACGAAAAGTATTTTCTTAAAATAATAAATAAAATTAATATGAGTCAGATATGATGATGTTTTTATTCGATCAAACGAAAGAAATGCGCGAAATATACATCGTATTTGTGAACATTTATTTTTAGGGGTCGCCAAAAATGTTCTCTGTACAAAAGGGGTCGCAGTCGAAAAGCGTTTGCGCACCACTGCTGTAGATTAAGCACTTGAGTCTTTGCAGATTGTAGAAGATCGGAATTGTTCGGATTTATGATTGGAAATAGAAGTTAGGTTTTAGTGAAGAAATAATGGAGGTTACTGTATGTTAAGTGTGTTAAGAGGGAGAAGTTTAATAAATCAGATATTTTTAGAGACTTGAGTTAGATTTTATAATGAAATAATGTGCATTGAGTATATATGTCGATCAAACAATCTATAATGTTAGGAGTGTCACGTTAAGTGATATTTTATGAGCTAAACTAAATCTACAAATCAATCAGTTAGATAGATCTACAAATCTATCGATTGAGACACTGATCGTTACGATTGATTTCATTCCGAATTGTAAACCATGAATTCATATAAATCATTTATCACTCTTTAATATTAGAAGCATCGATGTTAAATGTATTATATTTAAATATATTAAATAAGAGGATCGGTTCAATAACTTAAGTTTCATAAGATAGATGAAAAATTGGTAATTGATTTTGATCGCCTTAATAATTCTAGTGCTAAACGCGATATATACGTTTACTCTGAAATTTCAAATATTTTCATTTTCTCCGATATCCTGCGTCCGTACGTTTCTCCCGCGATGTAGCACAAAGCAAGAACGTTATCTGACGTTTGAAGAGAAGCCGTACTTTTTTTTTCAAGCGACTTTCACGTCACGACGTATCCCACACGTGCGTACGCGCATTGTCACGCACGCCTTCCAAGGCTTCCGAGGTTGCACCTGGGTCGTCGTATACCCACCTTTTTTCCGCAAGAAAGAGATCCTTACCTAAAGGCACGCACGCACGAGATGATCCAGCTGTTTGATCTTTGCCACGTGCTACCTTTTTATATATATACATACAAACGTACATACACACATACTTATATATATATATTAAGTAGCGGAAGAAGTTCGTGTGGTTTTCTTTCTAAAAACGAATAACTATATCCGATTTTAGTTAGAAATCGCGAAGTACTGGACTTCCATAAAAAATTGGACAAATGGATACCGCACCGTATAACTCGTACAATAACGTGTGATTATTAAATTGAAAATAGCAGTGACAAGATAACATTATTTCTGTAATACTAATATTACGTTAAATTATACGACATATGAAGAATTACTGCACAATATTTATTTTACCGATTTAATTCTGAATTATGGCGGAGGTAGTCACCAAATAAATCGTACGGCTAGGACTTAATCTTCATCCGGTCTTTACAGTCTTACACTGTCTCCTTTCGTTGACCCATTACCTATTTTGTATCTTTATCAAATTTCATTTCCAATAACAATTGCGAAAGTGATGCGAGGTAAGATGGATAATTAATTAATTCTGTCGAATTAAAATTGGAATTAAATCTGTCGAAGAAACTCCTTACTTTTACAAAAAATGGATGTATAACCTTGTAGTACGCTGGAAAATGTGTCATACAATGTGTTTACTGCAAAGTAAAAAGAAAAACTATTTTTTTATTAAATTCGGTTAGTTTGAATCGAAAATCTACGAATCCGCAAGAACTTGTTCCGCTATCCAATAATGTATCCTAAGAACAGAGAAAGATAGTTTAAAATGGCATCTGCGTTTACACAATTTTCACGCGATACGTTGAGTTTAGCAAGATCCTATCGATTCGGGAGAGCCCTCAAGGAGAAGAGAAGTATTTCGAAACCGGCCGATAAACACGCTAGCCGGGGATCATTAGCGACGAAATCGGATATCCCGGCGGTGATATTCCGTGCGTAAATTCCCTTCCGCTGCTTCCAGAGCCGTTTCGTTCAATGACAAAACTAAACTCGGCAAGAATTCCACCGTGAGTGGATACGCGCGTAGGCAGTACGACGAAAGGTGCGCGTTCAGGCGGGGTACCGTAAGTACGAAGAAAGGGGGCCCCACGGCAAACCGTACAAATCCCAAAATAAATGTCATCGTGTATCATCGTGGTAACGTAATCCCGGATCGCGAAGACAAATGGCGGCAGAATACGATACGATGCACCGCGGTCGGTCGTACGAGACGAGGAGGCCTACTCGTTCCACGTATTTACATACCGCGACGAGGAAAGGCCCGTCGGAAGGGGCCTTCTTCTCTCTTTCTTCGAGCGAGAAGATTGACCGGTAAAAAGAGGATCGACCCTCGGACGAAATAAGTGAGACGTATGTCACCGATAGAGTAAGATCGACGAAGGACGGACGATGACTTCTCTTACGGAGAACCGCCAGGAGCGGACTTTGTTCCAACTGTTTTCTACATTTTCCAAATTTTTGCAAAGATATTAGAAATTTCGATAAAATCCTTCTCCTAGAAAGTTCAAATTGTCAAATGTTTCAATAGTAAAATTGCAAACTTTTGCAAACATTTTTGGGCTGCTAGTGATTACATATTTCTCAAGATATTCAAGTATTTAGAAGAACATTTGATGCTCTGTACTCATTAAAATAATAATAATAACCTTTAAGAATATGAATGATAGATACATAAGAGGCACATATTTTAAACCGATAAGTTTGTCTAACATTCAAACATAAGGAGTATTTAAAGACTAAAGGCTAGACTAGAAACAAGTATGGAAGAAAAATTAAATTAAAAAAACCTCTTCTGTATTTTTTTAATAATAGCAATAGATAATAACCTTTACTGCAAGGAATACAAATGACAGATACGTAAAAGGAACATGACTCATCATAATTTGTACACACGTGTTCAATTCAGTTCCTCCTGATATAGTTATAAATTTATGTTTGAAGATCAACATTAACTTGGTATTACTATATGATTATTCATATTTTACCTTTAATGGTCAAATCACGGATAAGATTACTTCGTGTAGAGGTACGCATAGACGCGGCCCTGAGAATGGAAAAACAAATCGGTCGGTCATGCGTCAAGATTTTAAGCAAACACGTGATGGCGTCCGCACGTTCGTGCGTGGACACGCAATAGACACTGTGGACGCGTATTAAAAAGCACGCGCGTTTGCTCTGTCTCGAAGACCACTTCACAACCGCGTGTACCCTAGAAGAGAAGTCTAGCTCCGAGAACTCTCTTCCCGATTTAGCTCTACGTGTCGCAGCGTCTACTCACCTTCAGAAGGTCTCCACTCAAGGTTAAAAAGGTCTAACCTCCATCGATGAGCAAACGAGCGAAGTAAAACGGACGACAAGCATCGATTGCAGATGGGGCAATCGTTAAACTATTCTACAGGGTACATTATAGCATCGATGTTTCTATACCTCTATATTACAATTCTCAATATATTTCTGTCGTCAAGTTACATTAAATTTGGAAATATACAATTAAGAATAATTGTCATAGCTACTGTAACGATAACACATCTATTTAATCAAATCAGAAAACCCTAGCAATAGTAACAACCATACCAGTAAGGACACTTAAAATTTCAAACCCAGAACTTCTTCACAGATTAAGATGTATTCGGATTAGTTCCAAACCTCGAGCAAACAAATCAAAATCTAATTCCCGATACCACGAAATCCTCTTATTGTATCTCTTCTCGTTCCAACGATATAACATAATAAGAAACTAACGAGAACGCCATGTGTCACGGGACCCTTCACTAACAAATTCATCCTGAATTATGACACTAGTCCTACCTAACGCGTCCTAAAGCGCTCTCTCCACTGTCCACGATGGATAGAGAGAGAGAGCGATAAAGAAAGAGTAAAAAAGATCAAGGAAATCACGAATAATTTGTCCTTGACGGTATACTAGGGTAATATATCAAGAAGCATTTTTCCGCGATGGTATCTTCCAGTACGTACAATAAAATAGTGGAGAGGATCGCCGTGGAGAGGACGAGAGAGCAAGTGGAAAGCGTAGGCGGGGCGCATACCAGAGGCACCTGCTCATTTACTTTGCGGCGGTCGGCCGGCTGTCCGTGGTAGGGGATCCTCATTAGGGTTTGCCCCTACCAGCCTATCGCCACTACTAACACTGCTCGATCGTGTTTGTACACGCGACACAACTAACGAGAAGAAGCGGCTGCACTGCCGCCACCGCCAACAACGGTTTTCCTTCGTTCTCCACCTCGGACATATCGGCCAATTAATGAACCTCCCTCTCCTCTCCTCCCTACCTACTCGCGGTATTCTCAGGATAGATCGGTGGGAGTGCTGCAGGACATTATCGTTCAAAAAGAGACATAAGTATCCGTGACGATGGGCCTTGTACGTACAAGATCGTTAATGACCGATGATCGTGTCGTCTGTCAAATGCTAAGACGTTGGAGGGGTAGAGAACCGATCGATCGTACTGGATCGAGAGAAACTTTGAGAAATTATTGCCCTGAAATTTTTCCTCACTCTGGTTCCAATACTTGATTTAAGGATTTTACGTTGTTTTTCGCACAAGATCGACAAGAATTGATCTGACAGCCGAGCTGTTTTGAAGAGATAGGTACACGATGATGGTATTAATGTCACAATTAACTCGTTTAAACGTTTCGATAGCAGCGATCGAGATGAAGTTGAAATTGATCGATCGTTTGAACGTTTGTCAAAATTCTCAGTTAATACCGTAACGAGACGATGGGCCGCGAAATCCCCTGGTGTTGAACGTTCGATCGTGTTACATTTGTACCTGCCATCCGTTTCTATGTACTGTTGTATCTTATTTTCTTGGCCACCTGTTGCTCCTCTTGCTCACGGGACCCCCAGCGGGGCGATTTCCTCGTGAAACGACGCGGATCGAACCGTTTCACCGAGGCGACCGGACGCACTGGCGATCCCGGAATTCCTCGTGCGTTCAGGTCGCTGGACCTTCGCGATCCTTGCGAAATCACTCGTATGCGCACCCCGCGGTTAAAAACAATCTCCGGCTTCCTGGCAAACTAATGGCGCGTGACCGTTCTCCAGTCGCCCGAGGATATTCCATGTCGAACTTTTTCCAATGGCAATACATGAAAAATTGATCGTTATGAATGTTAAGTAAATGCGTACTGATCATGAAGAAGAAAGTTGTCAAATGTTCGATAGAATCGAGGGAAAGTCTTGAAAGTTCGATATAGAAAGTCGACCATGATTCGATTACGTAGAATTAAGGGTAGCTTATCGTCAGGGAAAGGTAGACCTTAGGTATCGTTTCCTTCGGCTTTTCCACCGTATAAAAACCGTCCTCTTTCGAATGTTTCAACACCTAAAGAGATTTACGAGGCGACAAAAGGGAAGGGCGAGAAAAAGGACGAGAGGCGAGATTACGGTGCTCCTGGCAAGGAGGAAACGAGAGGGGAAGAAAAATAGTGAAACCGCAGCCACCCTCGACGGAATGGGCGTGCGCCGCAGGACCCCATGGGACCCCGTGTAAGATCTTACATAAAGATCGCCGTCCGTACACAATAATGGCCTGGCTGCCTGTCCTGTCGCCCGTATTCCCCGTAACCTCGTCGGCGACCGTTATGACGAGGTTCGCTGTTGCAGCTTGCCTTGTACTCGCCGTGGAAACCGGGCGTGTGTGTAACGCATCTATACGTGCCTTTTAGACTCTCGTCCTGGTTGTACCTACCCACGAAACAATGGCGTAGGAACAACGGAACCGTAGGGGTGCGATGTAACCCTCTAGTGTCTCAATTTATCCTCCTTCGTGCAGCCAGGATAACGGATCAGACGGGTCGCGTTTTATCGTTCTTTTTTCGTCCTCCCTTGAGAAATAGGACCATTTAGAAATATTGGAATTTTTTGCAAAACACTTTGCGTATTTTTGTATTGTAATATACTCATTGTTCTTATTTTAGACATCTACTCAGAAGCAAAGAAAATACTAAACTTTGATATTTAAAAATTTTAAGTATGAAATGTCTATTGTCACTGAGTCGAAAAGTCAGCCGATTGAATATTTTGATTATTTGGCAAGTAACGTTATACCGATACGTACTGTAATTGTTATTCATCAATATTGATATTGTAACAACACGAGATACGAGGTATAGGAAAAGTCAAGGTATTTAATTGGCATACCGGTTAAATACGAAAGTTTCTACGCCACTGATCAGAGACATAGAGTAACCAGGAAGGGACCAGGAGGGGGTTTACTTGAGAAAAGAAAGAAAGTAACGAACACACGATACGTCGTAGCGTACTTGTAGCCCGTAAGAGCACGTACTTCTTTTTGGGCCACCGTAGGCATCCTACAGCGTGACGAAGTACGTTGACAGAATTGACACGTAATTGCACGGTATACTTTAATTCCGTGGCTCATAATATACCTTTATTATAAACGATTGCCCGCGGCATCGTTTCGATGGTTTCGCAATCGGAGAGGCTCCCTTTCAGTGTGCCGGCAAAAAATGCTTCTCGCCCTTCTGAAAGAGTTTCGCGCTCCTTTCGAGCCCGAGACATGAAAAGAACTCGAGACCTCAAAGAGAGAACGTAAATTGTTCTCCCATTGCATTATACGCGGTAGCATCCAATAAATGTTATTATTGGTTGCTTTCAAGAGACGACACGTTGCACGAGGTGAGGGATAATATTTTACCATGTACGAGATGCACACGGAAGTTTCAAGTTCTTTGCTTAGAATAGATTTCTTGACAAATATATCATTAACCCGTAGAAAGAAGGAATTTAATGCCAAGTGAAATAATGAGATAGCGCTGATATCATTTAATGTACGATGTACCCTTTGTAAGCGGCTAGTGATGCAGGAGACGTCGTAATTTTGATACGCCTATAAGTTAACCCCTTAGCTTATAATAACGTGTTACACACGTCACGCTATAAATAGAATACAAAACTTTGAAGTTTTCTAATTACTGTTAAATTGAAAGTATCGGTCGATCACGATACGGTGAAATTATTTTTATAATATTAATACTAAACCTACCAAGGCGGTCAAAAGACCGCTTCCAAAATATTTTCTAAAAATTATCTAAATTAACCCCTTGTAACCCAGATCATAAATTCTAAAATAAATAAAAACCGAACTATCAGAATTAATTTGCAGTAATATACTAATTAGCGGCATCTCTGCGTAAGATGGTGTATTGTTTCGATAGTATGGTATGTAGCAGTGATGATACAATGAGTTAAAAGGGAATAAATATGGTCCGTATGGAATTTGTAGAATCTTTTTTAGTTTGTTACAGAAATGTCACAAGGGGCTACAAGGGGTTAATAGAGTAGCCAGAAAGTAAATATTCCACTTCTATTTTATAAAACCAAAATTAGTTTCTTATTAATCTTCCTTATCTCTCCATTTCCCTTTTTATAAACTCGTTATTAAGTATATGTTGATTTTAGTAGATATAACGTCGGTAGTTTTAGTGTTAATATTCCAGTCAACTATACAACATATTAAAAAATCAGAGACAAATTTTTATATCTAGAGTTAATTTTGCTTTATTGTGGATGCTGTTAAGATAGAAATCGTAAGGTAAGGGGTTAATAACACCATGCATTGACCGATAGACATTTTATGCTTACGAATCCATAGAGGAAAAGGAAAAAATATGAAATTATGAAGATTACTAAGACTTTGGAATTTGTTTGACGAATTAGTTAGACGTGGAATAATAAGCTTTAGATTCTTGGTACTTTAGTTTCGTGGTCTTCGAACTTCACGAGTTCTCCAATTTGTTACTTTTCTACTGTGCAGTAAGATGGTCGTCGCCCTTTGCACGCGCCTCCGATAGAAACGGTCCTGTTTTGACCCTAAGGAGGTCACGCGCGTTCTCATTTAATCTCCCTTCGTCTTCCTCCACTTCAAAGAGCTTTCGGCTCTATTCTTCCCTCTCTTCTTCGTCGGAAGAAATGTGGAAGCTTTTATGGCTCCTTCGAGCGGACAATGGTCAGTGGCGTTGGTGTTCGTTACAATTTCGAGGCGTGTTACCATTCTGTCCGTCTTAAACGGGACAAACAACATCGGCGGGTGACCGATTTTTAGGAAGCTGCTTTTTCTTCCTTTTCTTGTTTCCTTTTAAGAAAAGTCAGACGAACTGCAAAACCGATCTTCCATGGTGTATACTCTTTTAGAAGACGATCGTAAATGGAGTCCCCTGAAGTCTGAAGGGCGTGTAAATGGCCTAAGTGTCCTAAACTTCCTGTGATTTATGCAGGGCGTGCAAAACCACTGGCGACAAATTGTCACTTTGTAGGTTGGTCGTAAAGCGGCAAAATTCTCTTCAAAAGGCGCCCACTGTGTTTTAATTGATAATCTTTTATCATTAGATATTCTTACTCTGTATTTGGGTTTTAACTCCTTGCACTACTACTTGTTTCATGACCTCCTTCGCTATAATTCAGAATTTAATTGGTAAAATAAAAATTGATCAATGATTCTTGATATGCTGTACAATTTACTGTAATATTAATGTTATAGAAATAATATTATCGCATCGCGACTCATTAATATTTACAATTTAATGGATTTTGGAAAAATTGAAAATTTTCTATTCCATTCAACTTATCACGAGTATCACTCCTTATTGTGCAAGGGGTTAACTAATGCAATCTGTTCTTCTAAGGCGTACAATTTTAGGTAAATTCTGGACTATCACAAATATATTATACATACGATGTAGGACAGATCATGTATTATCAATTACAGATAGAATTATGATCTTTTAATTAATCTAAAGACAAGTCCTTTCTGCAAATTTGAAACATCTTATCTCTCTCGAAACCTCCTGCTATTAATTCTGAAAAAGATTGTCAACGCAAACGTTGTAGTTCATATGTTTTGAAACTCATCTAAAAGTATAGATAAGGAAAATTGAATTCGCTCAAAGCTTCCTCAATTTCTCGACGTTAGCCTAGCACTTCGATTAGCCGTCTGGGTTTCTGAATCAAAGGCAGAACGACGTAGGGAGCAGACTCCCTAACTTTTCGATGCTCGAGGCGATAAAAAAGTGAGAAAAGAGGAGGGCAAAGGAGACGGAGAGACGTTTGAATCGCCAGGACTCGGATTGAACTTGGGTCACAAAGGAGCCTGCCTCGTCACGGCCTGAATAGCCTTGCAGAGGAGGTTGGATTAGGTTAGGTTAAGTTACGAGGGTGGTACCCCTCCATGGTGTCTTGAATGGGGCACGTGCTACCACCGTCGTAATCTTTCGGGCAACCAGGACCTTCCGCCTGTCAGTCTCTCTTTCTTGTTTGTCTGTCTGCTTGGCCATCTTCCGTCTCTACGTATAAGGCTCTAGAAGCGTGTGTCTAGGATACTCCTCGACGTTTCTTTGGAAGTCGGCAGCTGCTACTTGAAAGATCAAATTTGCAAGTCTCTGCTCCTATCGCACGTGCCCTAGACTAGTCGACCATGGGTGCTGATATTTTGCGCGGGAAAAGAGATCTCTCCATGTAACTTTATATGTAGATTGATTTCTACATATCGAATTTGATTTATAGATTTGACTATAAATTGAATTTCTATCATTCCAATCTGTATTTAATTTTAACACTTTGGGTTATCAGATCATCTCTTGCAAGATGGAACTACTTTTCCACAGAAGTTAACACTAAACCTACCAAGCCGGTCAAAATGACCGATACACTATTTTTTCTAAAAATTCTCTAAACTGATAGGGAAGTCATGAAGCAAATATTCCCCTTCTATCTTATAAAACATAAATTACTTAATTCCTCACCTCTTTCACCTCTTAATTTCTCTTCTTTTACACTATTTAATAAATGTATCTAAATTTTAGTAGATATAACGTCGGTAGTTTTAGTGTTAAAGTCGTCTCGGTCGTATTACTTCATGAAATTAATAAAACAAGTTTGTCCTAGTTTTAGGAAGATGTTTAGAAAGTTTATCATTTCTTCGTATTTAATTGTAAGATAAAGTATTAAAGATTGAAGAAATGATTGTAGTGCAACCGGTTTCAACTAATAGAAATATTGGACTATAAACAAAATCTACCACATATGCAAAGTAATTCCGTATCAACAAGCATTATTCCCTTGCCATACAATAACGTGTGGAAATTTTGATGTTTTACAAAACCTACGAAATTGAAGATATCAGTGAGGCGAAGCACGATAAGATTATTTCTATAATATTAAACCTGCTGTTTTGCTCGAATCTATATAACCCAAAATAGAGATCACATTTTAACAGATATTACATTTCTAAACATTAATTTTTCATATTAAATGTACTTAACACTTACGTCTACCTGTCTATATATTTTAGACTTCCTAACCCTTTGCACTCCAAGCCACCTCTGAAGTTATCTATTAGCAACTTGTCGGCACTTTACTATTTTCTATTCTGTGCCATTTCTATAGAAAAATTCAGGTAAACATATATTTCTTAAAATTTTGGGGTGCAGTAAGATCATCCTCTGTAATTGCTAATAAATTCATGGTCCCCTTACAGGGTGCAATAGAGTGATATGATAAACTTACAATGTCCCCTCAGGTGGGACATCGGAGTGCAAAGGGTTAAAATGTAAACCTTTCTTCACCAAGTCCCTATGCCTGAAATGAATACGAATGTGAGATATAAATGAACAGAACAGCAGGTTAAATTCTACGATATATCAAGAATCACTGATCAATTTTTGAATCACCAACTTAACACTAGAACTACCAAGCAAGTCAAAATGATTCTCCATTTTTTCCAAAAGCTCTCAAAACTTATTGGAGACCCATAGAACAGATATTCTATGTTGATCGTATAAAGTACAGATTACCCAATCGACCATCACTTCAATTCTTTAATTCCTCTTTTTCTAAAGTATTTATCTAATATATTGAAATATAATAAATTTAACGCCGGTAGTTTTAGTGTTAAATCTGAACTAATCGGAGCCAATCGCAAAAGAAACCATACTACAAGGGGGTAATCATAAGAAAACTCTATCTTCCATTCTACCAATCGTCTGTCCCTGCCACATAAAAGACCCTCAACTTTAACAAACCATCCCAGCTTGTCCTAAAGAATTACGCCGCAATTAGAAAACCTTCGCGCCAAAACGCACTCCGAGCGTACACCGAAGGCGCATCATCTACGCGTAGTAATCCAACAAGGAGGAACAATGGGGCACCCTGATTGTAAAATCGATCCGCACGAGCAACGACAGCGAGAGACAAGGGGGGACTCGCGTGTCGAGATGTAAATGCGTGCGCGCTATGCATCTGTCTCCTCTAGGGATACGCGTGTAAACACACACGCTGCTGTATTCTACGTATTTACACGCATCGCGCGTGCACATAGCTACGCAACTCGACGCATGCACTTACACGCCGATGCATGGATTCGTGGAGGTGCGCACGAACATCTTTCGACGAACGAGTTTGTGCACGCAAGAGGCGTATAGTGATATACGAGGGATATATAAGGTCGGGTACATTCAACCACTAGTCACTATGCTACCGGTACCAAAGTCGGGGTTAAAGCGGCGCAGGAATTTCTTTGTTACTATGACGCATTCTCGGGGAAATTCTCGCCGGAACGTTTACGCCGAACAATATTTCAGGAATGTTTAAACGAGTTGTGGTAAAAAAAAAAGAGCGCGTTTAATGCTCCCGGGCTAATCGCAACTTCTGGGTTTATGGTCTTTTTTGCGAAGACACTTTCGAACGACTGAGATTCTCGGGGCACAGTAAGTCCTTTATTTGAAGCGGACTGAATGTTTGATGTGTTTGAGCATTCAAATTGATAATAGTTTTGGCGATTAACATCGGAACTTGTGGTATTAAATCTCTTATATTTAAATATATGATATAAGTACTTTGGCGAAAGCGGAATCAAGCAGTAAAGAGAATGATCAGTGGAGTTATTAAGTTTTTTAAGATAGACTTGAAATATTAATTGTATGGCCTCTCTATAAATTTGGAGAAGTTTCTAAAAAAATGAGGAACAAGTCATTTGACTTGATAGTTCTAGTGTTAAGAGAGCGTCTAAGTTAGAAATTTGAGAAATTATATTTCTCAGTTTTTGTTTTTACTTTGTAGAAATGATTAAAAAATTCAGTCGTTTAACTCAGCTGTTCCGTTTAATAACATCTCACATGTAAAGGTTAAATACATTAAATATTAAAAACTAATACTTAGAAACATAGTATCTGTTTAAATAATCTCCATTTCGTGTCATATAGACCCAAGCAGAACAGAAGGGTTAACACAGTTGATAGTTGTGTCTCATTGCACAGAAGTTAACGAGCAGCACAAATCAGAAATTAGAGTATCTCCAAAACGAAGAATATGTAGATAACGTAACACCACTGTTACAATTACCGGCACATTTGTCCATTTCTAAGAGAACAATAGGTTCTACTTTCAAGTTCATCTCCCTTGGTACCAGCTCGATGCTGTTCCACCCCATAACTCGTTATCGTTCTATCGTTTGGCCAGCAAGCGCGCGTAAAATCGACGAGGAAAGATTCACGCGTGCAAATGCGATTTCGAAGAAACGACTTCAGACACGCGAGAGGATCCCCGTGTTACATATAGGAGCGCAATAAATGCTGCCAGTACACCGGTGGCTAGCTGCTATGCTACCGGAATACCAACTGGGGTTAAAATGTTACCAAGCGATGTCAGGCCTGGAATTTCTTTACAACAGTAACATGCTGACCGTTTCTCGATGTATTTTAATGCCATTCTAACTGTCCTGTCGGAGGGATATCCTGCTGCGTTCAAAGGATCAACCGATTACTCGGTCATTCTGGTCAGGTCGAAGAAGTGGAAGTATTGCCGCCCATAAGAAACTTATCCGTTACGTTCCACGGTGACAAGACCGATGATTGTCGATAGCAAATAATCTAATTGGATACGTTAATGTACAATAGCCTACCTTTATGTAACTTGTTATTACCGTATTCATCCCGTCGACCCACCCACTAATTAATCGTGCTCGTTAACGACAAATAATAACGCATTGTTATCCGCCTCATTAAAGGCATGTCTCTGTTTCTCTCAACATCCGGCGACAATAAACACGGACGTTCAGAGAAATATTATGGAAGAGAATTATAAATCTGGGGAAAGGAAACTTGAAGAATCCTCTTAAACTTATTTCTGTTCCGACTCGTGAATTTATTTTCCACCGTCTTAGCCCTGTCGATCAATTCACTTGCGAAAGAAAATCTCTGTATTCTACCTTGATTCTCCTTTCGTTATACGATGCAGCAGTATATTGGCGAGTTACGTAATCGACGGAATCGCACGCACGTGAATTATGAAAGTACCATTATTATGCGATATCCCATGGAACGTATGTCAGCATTGTGCGGCCATTATCGCGCCTTTTTCACTTTTTCTATTCCGCATACCTGTGTTTGATTTATGTGCCACTGGATTTACGTGTACGATAAACCAACGTCGAAATTTTTGGCGGAAAAGTAGAGACTTTCCTTTGGGAAATAATCATTGCGGTTGGCAATAACCATGGAGTTTGTGATATTTCGGAAATTCCGTGGAATAGACCATCGCGTGGGAAAGGGCAGCAAAAAGAAAAGCACTTTGGATTTTACGAGAGAGGTAACGGTAGCGCTTTATATACATGTGATTGCTGGTTCGATGGCAACGATTAATGCTATTACCGGAATTAATTATTTAACCAGTAGGTTATTAAATATTTTTATTGCCGATCGTTAAATCCGCCCGGTATATAATGTTCACCGCAAATGATATCACCCGAATGGTATTCACAACAAATGCATTTTGCGGAAAGACGTCGTAAAGTTAACTCGGTCTTATCTCACTGACAGGTTTACATTAGGTCGTTGCTATTGCGAGCAGCAGGGTTACGTGGAATGTAATAGAACAAAGAGTGATTTAATTATCGACGCTGGAAAGGAAAGGTGCATAAATATCACCGATCGAGAGTGAGATAGGAGCATGCTCATGTGCCGGTATTAAACGTTACCTGATAAGCGGAACAACCGTTCGTCATAATGACGTCTTTACTAGACATTAGTCTCGACATTCCACCCCCGTGTCGAGGCAATTAGTCAACTGACTTTCGTTGCTTCGCGTCGAGCGGTCGAAGAGGTCATCACTTTCACTTTGAATTATTAGACAAACGCTTGCAGACTTTCGGTACTATGCGAAGTCTTCCAATAGTTTTTCTTGAAATTTTTATATTCCAGGCGGTTTGTAATAAATATTCTAACACTATATATATATATATATATATAGGCACTACTATAGGCTACTATAGGCACTAGCTTTTACTAATAGAAATTTAGTGAAATATTTGGCGAAAATCGATCTTAATTTGTCAAAGATAGATTATAAACGCCTTGAAATTCCTCACCTCTTGCACAGACGGCAGCGTGAATCTGCTTGTCGACGGTTGTTCAATCGTGGCGACAAAAGACGCGCTCGTTCAGCCACACGACACTTTTACCACCCCACTTCACTTGATTCGCGATACTTATCAAAGTTTCTCTATTACACACTTTTACAAAACTCGTTCGTACCTCGTTCGAATCAGTCTGTTCGCTTATATCAACACGAGTTTACCCAGCGTGATTTCGTGTTCGCTCAAATTCCACGAATTTCGTTCACCTAGGATATTCGACGTGACACCAATGCTTCCCAACAGGAATTTGAATACATTCGATTCCCGTTGTCAATACTACTCTCGACCTCTAAACCGTCGATTCTCACACATGAATTATCATTCCCGGTAGTCCTTCCGGAAAGATTCTCACATTTTCTCGTTCCCCAATCGAATCCCTCGTTCGTTCTCCCGCCGGTGCACGTGATAAACTACTCTCTCAACGATCGCCAGTCTTGTATCGGATTCAGTCTCTTCCTTTTGAAAATCCAAAAAGTCCAACGATGCCGAAAAAGCGCGTACGAAAAGAAACTCACCCGCAACAGGTGAGAGAGAGAAGAAAAGAGGGAGAGAAAGAGAGAGAATGAGTGAGAGCAAAAGAAAGAGTCGGCAAAGGGAGGAGGGATGAGGGAGTCAGAGAAAGAACAGGAAAAGGAAGACGAAAGGAGTTAAAGGGAAGAAAGAGAAGGACAACGATGACGATGGCGTAACACCGCTCGTAGTAGCGGACAGTCGGCAACTAAGGCCCCGAGGAGAGTCACCTCTCTCTCCTTCGTCTCTTCTCTCGTCCTCTCTTCTGGCCCCACCGTGTTTCTCACTCACTCTCTCTCTCTTTCTCCTACACTCTTTCTCTCTCCCTATCTTTCTTTCTCCACCACACGTGTGGCAGCCGCCAACACAGGAGTGCGTGCGTGCACCTTGGAGAACACGTACGATGTACCTTCTCCCCCTCTCCCTCACCCCGTCCACCCTCCCTCCCTCCCCTTCTCACGATGTACCTCTCCTCTTTGCTTTCTTTACCCCTCCACCCTTAACCCACCTACAGTACCTCCCCCTTTTTTCCCATCTCTCTCGCGTGCACCGTTCCTGTTTCACGGGTGCAACACTATGCACCAACTGCAACCGCTTGCAGATGCACATGGACTCTCTCGCGAATACTCGCGTGTGAGTTTGCTGATTCGCTTAGGTGTGTTGGTACGTGAGACGAGAAGAGTGGGAGGTAGGACACGCGACACGAGACTTGGTGGGGGAGAGAGAGGGTCAACCGAAGAGGGGATGACCTCCCCTCGTTCTCTTCACCGTAACCGCTTCTCCTCTCTTCTCGTTTCTTCTCTGTCGTTGGTCTTCCTTTATACTTGCTCCTTTTTCAGAGGCCTTCGATACTCTTTCGATATTAAAATTCGATTTGTTTGATTTTTACAATCGCGATCAACAGAGAATTTCTGAGATGTTACATGTTGGGGTGGATTGGGTGGAAGATGATTTGGTGGGGTTTGTTAGGTAATTGGAGAACCAATAGGGTTAGTTTATGTAATAATTGATTTTTTGTTTTGGAGTAACGCTGTGGAATATTTCTATTTGCACGGTTTGAATATACTCACGAGGTGTGAAAATAAGTATTGCTTGTGGATTTTATGGGAATGATTTACGAAAGAGAACGATAGATTAGGATACAAAGGTACTCACCACTTTGAGGTTTCTCTCTTGTTGTTCTGTAGGGTATATCAGCTCGACCATTCTATGAGACTAGATCGAATAGTAGAAATTCCATCGACGACTAGAGAGCATCGTTCACTGTTGTTCTTTATGCCAAGTAACACTCTCAGTTTATCGTTGAATGAAAGAAAAACTATCACGATTTAAAATAGATTCAATGTTTCATTCCACGCACCCTTTGTTCACACGCGGAAAGTGAGTGGCACGTTGAAACTCCAATTTCAATTGTACACCACGTCTCTCAATCTTCGTAAAAAATTAGGAAACTCACTTCGAATCAAAGTGTGTGTCGATGATAAACTTAATTCACAATTGCACAGATTTTTTCGTTGACATAACGGTACTTTCGCTCTAAAAATTCGGAAACAATCACGACGCGTGTCACCGGCAGAGCACACGAGGAACGACTACGTAGTGGCACCGATTATCGTCGTCAGCAACTGCGTCTCTAGGTTGCAAAACTCGCCCCCTAAAGGGTCTCTCAGTAAGAGGGGTGTCGAGGCGGTCTCTCCCTTCTAATTCCCACGCCACGTTACGATTCCTCTCCTCCCTTTTTCTCTTCCTCCTCCTCCTCCGCCTTCTCATTGACGTCACCAACCTGGACTCCTCCCTTGCAAAAGTACTCTGCCTGAGAAACAAGAATCACCCTCTCCCCTCAATCTCCTTGTCCTCTCCACGTAAAAACACTCTTGCCACCCCTGTTCCTAAGAGGGGTGGTCGAATTTTATTCTGTCCCACCCTATACGTGACTGCACTCCACTCGATACCAGCCGCGTGCAACTGGTTGCATCGTCGACTCGAAACCTTCCGCTTGCACGTTCCAACTTGGACCTGAAAGACGTATATATTCTCCCGGACCAATCTCTACGCAGATTCGAGCACGTACCTTTAATGAGCTATACAAACATCACCGTGCTACCCTCAAAATTGATGGTACAATGCACCGCGATGTGTGTTGCAAACTCTCTTAATTACTTTCTCGATCGACTTGTACCTTACGACTGGCATTTCGGCAATTACCAGCCGGCCGATCCCCTTCGATGATTCTCTTGGTTGCTTCTCGAATTAATTCGTTAATTCGGTAATTTTTAACCCACGAGACACGCGCAATTTCGATTAACACGTCTCATCGTGCTACCCCTGCTCCTTCTACCGATATCGCCAAAGTAGCATTGGAAAGTACTCCGAGGGGCACTCCTAAAGAACGTGATTAATTCACGCGGAAGACACGCGCGATTATCGAACACGAGCTCGAAGCATCTCCGTGTGGAATGCGAGCGAGCGAGGGAACGAACGTGGATGGCCCGGTGAGGTGACGGAGAAACAAAAATCACGGCAC
Organism: Cerceris rybyensis; assembly: GCA_910591515.1. NCBI lineage: Eukaryota > Metazoa > Arthropoda > Insecta > Hymenoptera > Crabronidae > Cerceris > Cerceris rybyensis. The sequence continues at coordinate 19,697,518 of OU342790.1, forward strand.
GGGGAAAAATAAAGTGTCTTGGTCGATGGAGAGAAATAAAAAGTGCAACGTTATACTCAGACCCTGATCCGAGTTGGGCGTGAGCGCGCTGTCAAGCCATACCGATGCAACGATGTTTTAATTAATGTATCGATAGTGGCCGAGCACGGATATATCGGGCTTCCCTCGTGTTCATATATCGAGCTGAGTTCTCGAGCCCACGCAAACGGTCCTTCGATAATAATTAGGCCTCTCGTAGAGGTTCTCGTAGCAGGAGGATTTTCTTGGACGATCGACGTGCTCCGAAGACTTTGCGTTCGTGTTTCTTAACTCGCAACCCGAGAATCGATGGGCTACCGGTTGAACCGCTCGATCCGATTAATTATACCGGCGTAAATATAATATGATAATCGAGTGTGTATATTACAGCTGGTAATTGACTCCTCCGAGGGATGCGTTTCACCGAATGCTCCGACGTCGCACGCAATCGGCACGCGATCGTTGCTCGACGAGCTGTTCAACTTTACAGCTCTTTCTAATGCAGTGGCGAAAAAGAGAAGGAAGAAAACGAAATAATCGAAAATCCACCCCGTCGATTTGATTCGTTTAGATCCCGTTGCGTGTACTCTTTTTGGTACAAGTTACAAATGTCGATTTTATAAGCAGACCTTGTATTGCACTCTCCTCTTTGAACGAAGAAGTCGACGCTCCAAAGCACGTTGCAGAAAGTGGTGTGAACCGATGGCAGAAAAGGGTTAAACGAGTCACTCGTACGAATTATAAATAAATTTCGATAACGAGGGATTATCATTGTTTGCGTAACTTTTGGTGTGGGCGTCTCAGACGTTATTCATTAATGATCGCGCCACTCTCATCAACGTTAATACGAAGCAAGGAAATCAGTCTTCGCTGGAAATTATTTTTGTTATTCCGCTTTCTCCGCACTGCAATGAAATTCGAGGAATTTGCGATACACTGTAATAGTTCTCGATAAAATACGATGGGTAGATGGTGTCTCAAACGAGAGATTTTAAAAAAGTCTCATGATATCGATCACTTTGAAATGATCGCGTGCGATAATTCGTCGATTATTCTATTCCATAAATCGTACACTTTATTGAGTATTACAGAGAATTATCGATAACGTCGTATCATGAAAAGTTGCGAGTCGTTTAAACGGCGAGAAATCATATCGATAACACATCTTCGTAACCTACAAGTTTTCTTATTTACGACGATCGTTGCGGGTCTTCACGTGCATTGCTTTCGTCACGATTTGTTTTCGATGTCAGCCACCCACTGTGAACGTTTACGATCGAACGAGAACGTCCACGTAATTGACCGCAATTGATTCAATCGTCATGGCCGATATCGCAAACATTCGCGGCGAGAATCCCACCGCGGAAAGTTCTGTCGCGATTTTTCTAGATCTCTTTGAAGATCGACGTGCGATAATATTGTGTCATAGCATTTGCCCCGAAGAGAAAACAAATAGTTCTTATCGTGTTCAACGTTGTTTACATTTTCTATCGATAGCGTGCTGTAATATCAAAGAAGACGTGAAGTCTCGCACGGTCAAGCTTGTTTTTGCTCGATGAATTTTTCAGAATTGACGAAAAAAAAACAAACGAAGAGAGGAGAGGGAGAAAGAAGAGAAAAAAAGGAGCACTCGTTAGAGATTTATAGTGAAGATGCTTCGTGCCGGCAAATATTTTGAATTCAACTGTGATGACCCAGGCTGACCCAACCGGCTCGATTGGAATGATTTCTTCTTGGCGCCTCGATATCTCCTTTCAGAATGACAAAGGCTTTGATTTTTCGGCGAGTGGAATATTTTTGTTCCACCGTCGCGCGGTGATACGCACGATACATGTATTATCATGCGTGGGCGTAACGTTTGACAGTGATAAGAGCGATACTCGAGGCAACGAAGTAGCATCGTATCAACGAAGAGGTTCGGTTGTTTCTCATTAATCTTCACGAAAAGAAATTGAACAAGAAAGTAAAGAAAATATAGAAAATAAAAGAAAGAATTGCGCATCAGCCGTTTCGAAAGACGATTTGACGAACAAGGTAGAAATAATCGCTTCAGTTCGATAAAACTAATGCGAGGTTCTCGTCGCGCCAGTTCTCATCGAGACCCAAAAGTCGCCGGTTGACTCGCCAACGATGTTCGGGGCACTCCTAACTAAGGGTCTACTAACTTTAAATCCGATAATGAATGTAATCAGTGGAAATAACATGGAATCTACGCTGGTCTCGGTCGAGCCGTGGCTTCAGTCAGGTATATACTCTCCGACCACAGCGTGACTAATAATTATACTCGGTGAGGGACCCTCGTCTCCTACGCCATCGTCTTTCGACGAAAGCGAGAGTTACGGCACTCGTTGGAACAAAACTTAGAAAGACAATGCAAGAATCAATCCATAGTCTTCTCTACAACGTTTCATACCAACAAAAGAATATCTCCAAATATTAAAAGATTCATTCACCACTACTCACAAATTCCAGTTCTCATCCTAACCGTATTTTCTATCGCTGAAATCTCTCGCATTCCGTACAGTCAATCGATAAATTCATGGAGATCTCGTTACGATACAAATGAGGGAGCGTTGTTACTCAAATGTAACCCGTCGTGTTCTTTTAAGTTAGCTTCATAAATATACAATCGTGCTCGAGCTCGTAAATAATTTGCCCGGCAATTCCGCGGCAGTTCCTTTTGAGTCAATTATATCGGTGTAACAATGAAGAGAGCGGAGGCAACGAGCGCAAGAAGCGCCGTCGTCGTTCGTACGAGGCGAGGTGAGAGTAACGGTAGTCTTAATTGAATTATTGTTTTAGTTAACGTCGAACATTCATCATAGGTGTTGGGCCGCGCGTACTCGCGTATCGGAGCGAGACGAAGAAACATGCGTCCCGCCCAAGGAGCGCGAGCGGCACGCTCGCAAAAGCGCGGAGCATTCATCTTACGTCGTGGCCGTCTTGCGAGCCACGGCACCGGCGACACTGTAATCTTCCTCTTACGAGCACTGCTAATACCGCTCGCGGCTCGTCCGTTCAAGCTGTGAAACAGAAAGAGAAACAAATATAGATGGAGAGAAAGAGCGAGAATGTCCATGGAATCCCGTGGTGTACGTACACGCGCGATGCTCGTAGAATAGACCAGGCTACACGTCAATTTGGACGTTTGCGGAATATTAATTTAATTTGTTGGATGTAAACAAATGGACTACCTTGTGCGTTGGCTCGAGATAATCCCGTTTACCGGAACTGCAAATGTCGTTCTGCGACGATGTGGAAGATACGCTGTTTGTTGGAGAAATCGAAGAGATGAGCATGTGTAAATGATTTTCTTTCCTTTCGTAAATCATATTATTGTATAGTATGTGTAGTATAGTAGAGAGATGATAAATTTTAATCGTAGAGTGTATTTAAATAACGTCGATCAACTATTTCAAAGTTGTTGGAGCATTTATTATCCCTGGAGTCCCGTTGACCTTAAATCATAAGACCCGGAGACAGGATGGGTCCTTCGTCACGGTGTAAAGTATATTCCTAATTCATTTACCGGCTCTTGGGTTAATTAACCACCACGTCGATGAGTCGTCCTCAAGCAGACAGCGTTCCGAGGATCCGAGTAAAGAGGGGAAACGAGGAGAAAGGGAGAAGGTCTCTCTCTCGAGTCGGCCGATGATAGCAATTAAATTAAAGCGAGATCTTGCTCCGTCGATAGACCGACGATTAATCAGTGTCGCGACAATTGGACGTTTCATTAACGGCTCGTATCGAGCCACGAGTGATCGGTAGATCGTGCGTAAACTGGAAATCTCTGGCTCGCGAATCCTCCCACCCAGCTACCCTGTCGTTCAAGAAAATTAATTAACGTCCTTGCGGTAACAGTGCCGTTTTCTAACCCCATTTTCATAACTGCGTGGGAGACAAACGTTGATAAAACGAATAATATTTATTCCATTGACCGACATGAATACAACCTAGCAATTTATTTCCCACCGCCAGTAATGAATATCAAATATGCTATTTATCCAACTTCATTCCCGTACGAGAATTCGTTACACCATGAATGTCGATATATCGACTATCCTCGCAGGAAGATGGTGATCGATGATCCATGGATCTCTTTTCGCGCCAGATGTTTCGGTGGCTCGGCAATGAACTCATAGCGAATTCGATAGACGTCTGCCTCATCTACCAGTCAAAGTAGGACCTTGACCGTCTGACTATTCGTCTGGGTCAGACGACCGGAGTAGCGGCTAGTTGCTCGTATATTCGACCGACGGAAACTTCAACCAAACATTACCCGCTCAAGTATTTCACCGTTTCGTTCCTTTCTTCCTTATTCACGATGTTACTCATAACCGTAACATTTCGAAACCGGTGATCCATGTCTCCGTTGGTTTCTGCGAAAGAAAAAAAAAATATCAACAGAGACGATTGTCGTGGAAAATTGGGGCGGAACGTCTACTGTGAGGTAAATCATAACTAAGCGCGAGAACGAGGACACGTGGAACTCGAGATACCGTTTCACTTTGAACGATTACCAAGAAGGAATACGGTCGTCGTCATTTGCAATGATTATCACGGTGTGTCCGTTGATGAGAGCGCAATTAAATGTTTTCACGTTGCAATAATCGGCTACAGTCGTATGGCGATTTAATATGCATGGATATCCCATGCAATCCCATACCCTCGTTCTCCGGGTAGTATTACGAGTTCCGATCGGTTCTTGAAACATCGATCGATCACCGTCGGTACTCGACCATGTCGTGTATCACGTTTTCCAGACATACCGATAACTATTTCGACGATGTGAATTAACGTGGAAAATTCGCGCGTGTCGAATCGCGTATTAACGAGCTAGCTTCTCTTGCGTCTTGAATTCTTTGAGTTTTTTGAGTTTATGGTCGTTAGTTGTCAAACAATGCGAGCAATTGCAACGTGTCGAAGATTTTTATCGGGCTGGAGGTTTGATTATAGTAGCGCGGACATTAGGAGTACTCGATGTCCTATTTTTATTTTTTTGGGTTTGTTTGAGTTTATGATCTTTATTTGTGAGACAATGCGAGGAGTTGTAACGTGTCGAGGATTTTTATTGGGCTGGAGGTTTGATTTTAGTAGCGCGGACATTAGGAACAGTCGATGTCCTATTTTTATTTTTTTGGGTTTGTTTGAGTTTATGATCTTTATTTGTGAGACAATGCGAGGAGTTGTAACGTGTCGAGGATTTTTATCGGGCTGGAGGTTTGATTTTAATAGCATTGTGGACACTAGGGGCACTCGATGTCGACGGAAATAGTCGATTTTATTTTTTTCATAATACTTACCCTCTGTCTTTTTTTTTTCCTTTTTTTCCTCTCGTCGTCTAGTCTCGACAGAAAGTCGAAAAGGTGGGAGGCAATTGCAAACCGGCGAATTGTTATGCTTTGGCATTAGCATCGTTTGCGGAAATCGGGCTGCGCCGATCGACGCGGCCGAATAAATGAATTTCGAATGGCGAGCCTGCCGAGTGCAGTTTCTACTACTAGATGGGACCTAGATTCGCTTAGCAACACGCATACGGTATCGCAAGGGGATAGAAAAAACGACCTGTCAAGAAAACTAATTGCTTTCTGTTAAATATAAATGTCACGTCGAAACATTTTCCATGAGCTCTCATAACGCAGATATAATCGTGTATTTTAATGAAAGTATTTCATTTTTGAACTGACACGAGACGATATTAACATCGCGCATTAATCACATTTTTCACTGTTTTACTTCGTCACGTATATTTTCTTTTTTTTTTTTCATAATTTTGTACATTCTCGCTCACTGGATCCATAAATCACTCTGTTAATAAAACATTGTAAATTATATTGCAACCTCGTAGAATATTTAATACCGACAGGAAATTATTGCTTCGGATAATCTATCGGAGTCTCCCTCCTCTACTTCGTAATTAATAGGATGCAATTGTCCTGGAATACATTTAGAATATTTCTAACGTTCGATCTTCACGTTATCTTATTTCCTATCAACGAACAGTTACATTAATTGATACGAACTGTCGAAGAGAAAATCCTCTCGAAGGATGACGACACAGAGCAATAATATTTCAAGTAGTAAACGGTCAACAGTATCGTTATCGTTTGACCTCACGACAATCTCTTTGTTTACAAATAATTCCACACCTTCTCGACGATTCGAAAAGGAAGATTGGCGTAGAACCGAAGGAAATAGATTCTCGTATCCTCTCGTCTCCTTAGTTGCTGTTTGGTTCTGGGTCAGCAGGAGCGTGCGACGGGGAGAAAAAGAAAAAGAATGAAAGAAGGAAAGAGAGATCGATGCATAAAGAGAGACTGCGGATCGAGCCTCTTGGATTCTGCATAATTCATTTGGTTGGCCGCCGAATGCATATTACCTCAGGATATCTAGCAGAGCCGAACAGCGGGATCAGGATGCAAGGACCTCTGCTCTGAATATGAGACCGAATCGCCGAATCGTCTGGAGATAGTCCGGCATCGATAAACGCACGGTGGCCGTTCGGCCACCTTGATCAGGATCCAGATCCTGGATCTACGAGGTACGGGCGCTTTTATACGCTTAGCCTACGAAAACAATCGACACGGAATATTCTGCAATGCTTCTCTCGGTAAATCCCGAATCGTTTGACTCGAGAATGGCGGAGATGTATTTGCTGTGCGTCGTGTCTATAGATTTCGAGAATTTTACGACATCTGTATAAATTTGGAAATGGATCGAGCTTACGTAGCGTATTATCTCGTAGTGAAATAGTATTGGAGAGATTGCGAATATCGTTGGTCGACGGACAATTTGTGTGGTAAATTTTGTAGATTTTTATTGCATAGAATTTTCTGAATAGTTATTGTGTAGTGGAATTATTTCGAATGATCGTGTTGCACGTATCTCTGGGATCTTAAGAACATTGGCTTGAGATCATTTTAAGGACGTGTGTGTCAGAGTGAGTTATTTAATTATTTGAATTGGAATGAAAAGGAAAAATGCATATTACAGTGTAAGAGTAGTAAAGTCTGCCTGTCAGTCTCGAATGTTACGGTTCTGGGCAGAGTGCATATTCTTGTTGCATTACTTCGGCGTTCCTTAGACGAGATTGAGAAATGATAATTGCAATGCATTGCATTACTATAAAGGAGTGTACCTAACTTGTATTTCACCGATGACTTATGCCAAGTATGAAACTCGTTACTGCAAGGTACAAAATCCTACAATTTTCAAACTTTTCACGATTCAGAATCTTGAAAACCAAGATTCAATTCAAGAAACTTCGAAATTATCGTACAAACATTCTTAATCCCTTAACATACGATTTCTTTTCTGACGGAGCATGTAAAGACTCAAAATTAATTCCTGAAATCAAAAGGTTTCACTGATTTCTGATAATGCGTATAACTGAACGTGATACTAATAGTACAGAAATAATGAGCTACGTGATTGGTTGATATTATCAATTGAATAAATTTTGGAAGACATCAAAATTTCTTATTCCATTTTCCGCGCTGCGAGTCTCACACGTAGTTGCAGTCTAAGGGGTTAACACGTTGATTGACATATGGATCATATGTGACCAGCGCAATTAAATTCAGTGAAAATTTTAATTGAAATTGCAATATTTATGAATTTTCTAACATATTGAATATTTAAATATTGGGGTTAAGAAGATAAAGGTCTGTTGAACATCTATCTATCAGTGTCTCTAAGATTTCTGCTCTACAAAGATGTGATTTTAATAGAAAAAGTTTCGCTTCAATAGAAATGACAAAACTAGCAATATACCGGTGTCCTTCAACGTGTTAACACTAGATTTACGGAGCCAATTTGGCTCATTCAAAATTTGATTACTATAATATAATATAATATATTGGTTGGTTAATTTTTTAATAATAAATCTTTCATTTAAATTGATTTGGAACTATTTTCTTTGCAGAAAACTTCAGTTTTCTTGTATAAGTCAACTTGGCACACTTTAGAAAAGTAGGTATAGCAACATCCGTAAATCTAGTGTTAAACATCTCCAAGCAACTATCCTGGTAAAGCATATGTTGGTTTTTAGTCACATAATGAAATATATGTAAATGTTGATTCCTCTCTCCAGCAGTCCCCTCCATTTCGCATTATCGAATGTGGTATACCTATTTTTACAGTTATGAGCCAATTTGACTGATAAAATGATTTAACAGTTAATCGCATAACACATGAAATTTGTAACTTCCATCAGACCAGGGTATCTTACAGCTTTCAAGTCGCAGGTGATTTGTTTCTCCTCTAATTTTTCTCTCTTTGCATACAATGTTTATTTGTATGAGAGCCATCCTCTCGTTTTCGCAACTCCACTATATTATCTCTCTTACCTACCCACTCCTGTCATCATTTCGATTTGTACATCGCGCGTGAACAGAGCACTTTTAGTGAAAATGTATATCAAAAACAGAGTTTCTATGTAAAAAGGGTTTTCAATGAATTTTTTAATAATAAATCTTTCATTTAAATTGATTTGGAACTATTTTCTTTGCAGAAAACTACAGTTTTCTTATATAAGTCAAATTGGCACACTTTAGAAAAGTAGGTATATCAACATCCGTAAATCTAGTGTTAAACATCTCCAAGCAACTATCCTCTAATGCTCCTACGATCTCCAGACGATCGCACAGTGCTCATGTTATTCGCATCCGTAATCTTTGACAATAAGGTCTTCCATTTAGAAGCACGATTTCTCTCCCCTGCAAGGGGGCAAACATTCCGATTCCATCTGCTTCACCTGTCTATCGATTTTTCCGGAAGCGGGAGAGCGGTACCTTCGTAGAAGACGAAGGTGCGTGCCCATATGGGTGGACCTTCTCTCCCTCTCCTCCTTCTCCTCTCACATACGTACGGCTTTGAAGGAGAGCCACCCCGGGCGAACCGGAATCAAGTTCAATTGTCTCGCGGTGGCTTTTGGGCGCGTGAGAAATCGCGAGCAGCTGTTCCCGGGGTGGTTCTCTCGAAGGAACGTGACGTGACGTCACTTTTACTCGTCGTTTACTCGACGACGACCACGACGAGGAGGTGGAGGAAGAAGAAGAAGAAAACACGTGCGAAGCAAGAGGGAGAGGGGACGATTGTGTTTTGCAAATGCAAATTAGAGACGTACGAAGGGGTTCTGTAGGCGCTAGGAAAGGGTTCCTCTACGACCCTGAGCTACTCGGAATAGTTATTACGTGTTTCGTGCACCGTCCAGGTTCAGAAAGAGAAAAAGAGTTTCTCGATATCCTTTCTTGAAAATCCTGCTGCTCTTTATTTCTCCCACTTTCCCACGACCGCCCTCCGAGAGGCTGCTCGCGCACTCCTTTGCGGCCGCGTATTTTAATTAAGTTCCAATGTTGTTGCTCCTCCGGAACAATGCGATTGTAAGCCGAAGGTACAAATACGCGGCAGGATCGTAATTGTTCCACGTTGCAAGTCGTTGGAGCTAAACATTGTGTGAGAGAAGGTTAGAATAAAGGCTATTAATTTCCAACCCCTCGTTTCGACGATGGAAATAGGGTTATTATCGAGCAACGTGGAAGTATACGTATTACCATTTGTCTTTTGATGTTTTTAAGAAAGTATTTTTATAATACTTAATATTTATGTGGCACTTTGCCATTTACTTGTAAAATGTCATTTTAGGATTTGTCAGGTGATAAATGTGAGCTTTTGGTGTTGTGGGAAACTGGTTGAAGTGGAAGATTCAAATGTTACTTTTAAGTAACATTCTTTATTGCCCTGTCTGGATATGAGTTCTGTTAGGGTATCGTAATACCGGCTGATTGACAACAAGAAGCTTTGTATATCGAAGACATCGAGACTCCCGCATAAAGGCGGATGTGCGCGCGATTCGACCGTCGTTGTCGTCGTCTTCGTGGGATTTTGAATTGCAGATAATCAAGCACGATCGACGAGGATGATAATCGGTCGGCGCTTAGACATGCAGTGACTTATCTCCGGGCACCCGAGGGTTACCTGTCTCGGATACCTTTCCTCGTGCAACGAGAGAGTCGACAGGATCGATAAAGATCGGGATGAGTCAGAACCTCCTGACCTCGGTCTGTCGATCGTCGATGCACCAAATGTACGGATTTCGGTGCCGCCTTTTTCGAGTCCAAACTGAGGCGAGCACTTTCTTCACGATTTTCCGATTCTTGATTGAAATCGTCGTTACGAATCTTCCGAAAAAATTCTTTCTTTCTACTGTACCTTTGCGTATTAACCGATATGATTACTTTATCTATAAACTACAAGTTTAGATGGATTCTAAACCGTTCCGGTTACGACATATATATCATTTAGGAAAAATCTTTGGACGGATCATTTGAACTTGAAGTTATACAAATAGTTTCAACCTTTAACTCCATTTTCATCGTCGCTACCGAGAAATTTGTTTATCCTCACTCAAATAATAATCTCGCACGTATACATCGTAAGTTCCATTGAATTTCCCGCCAAAAATATCCTCTCGAAACTCGCCGTCCTTCCGCAACCTGACATTTAACACAAATTCCAAGGGCAAGGAAGAATCACCAAGGAATTGTAGAAGAGATGGAAAGTTTTTGTTTAGGGTGGCATAGGTGTGGAGCTCCCACGTTGAAGCGCACGGTGCCTCCAGGTGGTAACTGGCAATCTCCTTCCAGTCAGCATCCCCCTCCTCGAAGAACACGAGAAGCAGTCCCCCCTATTGTCGTGGAGGGAGTTATTAACGAGGAACGACGAGGGGGAATCTCGAAGCATGCAGCCTCCTCGTGTGGGAATTGCGCAAGCTGCGCAGGCGTGCTTCAAAAGCAGGACACCTTATTCCTTCCCGCCAAAAAGCCGACGGAGGAATATTTACCCTCCTGATCCCTCGTTACACACTTGCAACGCGTCATCCTCGAGGATCTGTGCGAGGGTTCTTTTACCGATGGATCCATTAAGGGCGGCTTGCGTGCAGAGGGATGAGGGTGTTCCCGCCAAAAATTGGAGCACCCTGTAACATCGTTTGCATTTACCGTGGGTCTGTGCAATTTGGTGATTCGGATTGCAAATTAGGAATGAGAACAAAAAGTGTATTGGTAAACATATATTATGCACTAGTGCACTAGTTTTGATAGACCAATGAAGAAAGTTTTATGCGGAGAGCAGAAGAAAGTAGCAGCAAGCTGTGGTCCGCGCCTACTCCGTGAAAATGTGCAATAAAGATAGAAGATTAATCTTTTGCTTCGGAGCTGTCTTTGACGTTAACTATCAGCAACTCGGTGTCACTTTGCAATTTTCTATGATATGCCATATAATAAAAAACTTTAGGGAGATATGCATTTCTTCAAATATTTCGGTGCAGTAGGTTAATCGTCTGTGGTCATTTATAAACTAAAATATACCCTCAGACGGAGCAACCGAGTGATATGACAGATATAATATAAATTACACATCCTTCGGAAGTACTTACATTAAATGTAATGTTCTGATTTATATGTTTATAAATATCAAAGGATGAAAGAAATGAGGTGCTAAAAAGGACCCACTGTGGAACTACCATTTTCCAGATGTGTCGTTATTCTAGAAAATCGGCGATATGATGTTCTCTCAAATGGAACATATGAGTGGAAAGTGTTAAAACAGCAGCTTATAGCTGCTGTGTATTCTATGATATTTTTAATTATCATGGTTCTTTATTTCGAAGCAAATTACAACGGTTATTTAACTTAGAATCTTCAGTTTAAATGGATTCTAAATGGACAATATTCTTGATTCCCTTAACAAAATTAGTAAGAAGGCAAATTTTCGATTTTCACGTTATTCAGGACGACTGAGAATATCGAAAATTCTTTAGAAAATAGATTGAAAAAGTTCTAGAATTTATTTATACTGTTGAAATTCTAAGATCGTTGTGGGAATTCAAGTTCTTGGGATCAAACAATGCATAACTGGCGTTACGCGGAGGACAATGATATTTCTTTGGGTCCAGCTAGTGGGGAGAGCGAGTATTGTGATGGAATTTTTCAAGCATGCACTCCCACGTGGGGTATGTTGCTACCCCCAACGATATTCTTCGTAAGGGCGAGCACGTGTGGGAATGTAAGTAAGCTGCTTCGGCGGTGCATGCTCTAGAAGAACCCAGCCGAAGGCTCGTACCTTTTTTCGTGGCACACCCTCGTTAGGTAGGGTGCGTCATTACCCCACCTTACGACAAAGCGAACTGCTGGGAAATCCCTCGGCGGTTCACCTTGGCTCCGTCACGAATATCCATCACGTGCCTGTCGTATGCTTTGCAATTCTTTAAGAGAAACACCTGGACTCTTTTCTTCAACGGGGTGCGATAATAATAACTGATATCAAGAAATAAGTAACGTTTGCAGGAATTTAACATTTTGAATGGCAACTGTAATTTACGTGTCTCCTCGTTTGCATCGAAGTGAGACGTTTTCTAGAGAAATTACATATTGATTTCAATGTGCGATGGAAGTCTCATCAATTTAGTCCCGTGAAAAAAATATAGCCTTAGTATAGAGGGACATATTGGTTATTCGCTCCGTTTTGTAGGTATTAAATTCTTTGTAAAATGTACGACTTGATCAACCGATGAATTCTTAACTCTCTATGGGCCTCTGTGACTTTGAGGCAACCCAGGACACGTCTAAGCTTCTACTCTTCAATGTCAAATTTTTAACTTTGCCAAATGTTATAATTTAGCTCGTGAAAATCATGAAATTCTTTACAATTCAATATTTAAAATTCAGGATGAATCCATTATTTCAAATAGTACTTTTATCATTCTCTAATCGAGCTGTCGTAAAACTGATCTTCGTATCCCACAAAAAATTCGAACTATAGAGGGTGAATTGAGCAGCGAAATATGAATTTGTATTAGAATTTCGTAATCAACCACAAAGTTGTAGAACTTGTCGAATACAGCTTCGACATTGGTATAAGATAAAAAGATTATCCAAATCGTCAGGAACACTCCAATTAGAACACCCACTTAATCACACCAGCCATTTCTGTTTCAACTCGCCCCCGTCGAATTAACGTCAATTTTTCCCCCTATCGATCCTTTATCCCATGTGTCAGTTTGATATAAGATACAGATTAAATTAACATCCGAGCTGAGAAGACGCTTCGCAGCGTCCTCTTAAAGATCTTCACGTGGGTGGCCGACACCATGGAACACAATGGCGTCTGCCGCACACCGATGTCTCCTTGCGAAAGGACGTAGAGGGAAGAAAAAAAAGTCTCTTTGCCCACGAGCATTGGTGTCTAACCGGCAATACTTGTAGTGTCTCCAACGCCATTGTTCTAATAAAACATCCCATTACTCCAACGTTACGAGGCGGTAACGTTGTACGTTTATGGGGAAAGTTAACGCGTCGATGGGCGAATTGGTGATCACGAGAGGATCATCATCGCGTATATTCACCTGATGTTCCTGTCGGTATCGCAAGTAAGTCGTCGTTCTTACAAAATATCGTCGTCCAATACGTACCGACGTTAAAGGCCTTGCCACGATTGTGCATGGATTAAGATAGCGTCCTGTTCATCGCCGAGAAGTTCGAAATAACTGAGATAAGTTAATTGCAAGGTGACGTCGCTGTAAATAGACGAATTATTCTCTCGGCCTTTCACCGAGCAATCAGACTTTATCACTGGTAACGATACGGATTAAGTATGATATTTGTTCCGATATTTATGGGATTTATCGAAGTTTCATTTAAGAATTCCGATAGAATTGAAACTTATCGTTGGTCAGCTCTTCAAGGTGGTGAGTTTTAATCGAAGCTCGTTGTCCTTGCATGGCGATACCACGTCGTGCATTTTGTTCTCTGGTGTAGTCCTATGCAAAAATATAACGATAACCATACCGTATAATCTACAGACCAGTAACAAAATAACTTGAATTCCATTGCAAATAATTTATAAATTTTCACCCTATATTTCCTTTCTACACGTTACAATAAATTGTTAAACCTAATCGCAAGAAATTGGGTTACCTTGGTCGATCCTTTGCAGGAGGGATGTACAATATTTTCGTTCCGTGTTTGCTTTCGTTTTGACAAGGCGAGTCTCAAAGTGGAAAATAAAAAGCGTCGATTTTACCTCTAAAAGCGTCGGCTCGTCGAAGAGGCGTCGCATGAATCATCCCGAAAGCGTGGGCAGTTGGTATCTTACACGTATAGACTGAGGACTCGCGTGTACGCGCGAGCAAGAGGACCTATTTCACGAAGTTGTCGTCGGTACGAAACAACTATTAGCGTGCTTGATGGCGTATTATGTTCCAACGTGCACACGCATTAACGAGCTCCCGGTTTATATCGCGTTTGGAAAAATACAAATGGCCCTCGTAAACGCCCACCGGATTGTCCTTCTCTTGTCCCTTTTTTTTCTCTCTTCTTTTCCTCTCCACCTTTCTTCGCGTGGAAGGATCCCTCTTCTTATCTTCGAATCAACTTTTCCGTCATTCTCAGAAAGGCTACAGGAATCAGTCATTAATATTCATTTTTCGGTTGCTGCATTATTCAGACCCTTCGAAACGCAAATGGTCCCTGCTCGACCGAATGCACCTCGTATGCATATCGAATGCCGAACATTTTTACGTGTCGTCATGTGTTGACACTTTGTACGTACATCAATAGCTATCAACTCGATAAAGTATTTAATTGAGGCGAGTGAGAAGAAATTCTTTAACTATCTTCAATACTGAAAAAGTATGAAATCGCTCGGCTATTTTTATTGCTGGCGGGATTCGTTTCTAACGTATGTACGATAACGGAGGACTCTCGAGGAGTGACGTTCGGCTATCGTTTGATTCCTCTTCTCTCACGACGATTTCTTCGCCGTATCGTTCCTTCGACGAACGACATTCCGCTTCGTACGAATGCTCGAACGTGAAAACACTTAGACGTTTCTTGCGATCTCTTACTGTACGAGGCGCGCGTGCAGTTTCGCCGAGGACTTATCGGGACTTAAAGGTACAAAAATTACGTCCACTGTTTTACGACAATTGTTCCTGATTTTTCTTAAATTAGAAACGTAAAAAATGTCATTGTAATAACGTACTGTAATGTGTAGACTCCGGATGTTTATGCAAATTTCAAATTCAACAAATGCAGTTAAGACAAGAGAACCTATTTAGGGATTTGTTGCACTCGATAAATGTTACAACCAAAACCATACTTTGGATATTTCGGATATATTTTTATATTATGTTCGTTTTGTGTATTTTAGCCGTGTTCATTTTGTCATAAATGCATAAACATCCGGAGTCTAGTAATGTGTAATGGAAACTTGGGTATTTTTGCTACGGTTTTGCGATAGAATACGAGGGTTTTAGATTCTCCTCCTTTGTATGGTGACGTCACTGAAAAGATCTCCGTTACCCTGTGCACGTCAGATTACGTCACGAGGGCAGATGTCAAGGTAAAGGACGTCTAAGCAGATGTGAATTTTCAGCAGCCTCTTCTCTGCTTCTACTTGTTTCGACCTGAGGCGAGGAATGTTTCTCGACCTTATTAACACTAGAAGTACCAACTATTAATTCAGTATATTTAAAGCTACCAGATAAATACTTGAGGAGCAAGAAGATCCTTTGCGGATGGAGACATTTTTTTTAAATATTGAGAGATAATTTAACCCAGGTGAAAATAAAAAACTGAAAAGAGACTGAATATTCCAGTAAATTTTCTATAATAATATACAGTCGGAAACTTAACTTAACCCATTCGAGACCAATTGCACACCGTGTGTGCAATGCATTTCCGAGCCAAAAAGACCGACTGCACAACGTGTGTGCAATGATCTTGAATTGCAATTATCAGTCATTATAGGCAAAAACAGCCCTCGAAATAAGACTAGCTTAGAATAAAAGGTACCTTACAAATGTGTGAATATTACATTTGGTATTTAGTTCAATTTCGACCCTAAAGTAGGTAACCCAAAGCCACAATCATCAGAAATACAAGAAGTGGTAAGTATAAAGCGAAAAGTTGTCAGTATTTCTGGATGGTCTCCAAAAAAATGCACCGTCCCGAATGGATTAAAGAAAACTGAGGTAATGAATAAAAGTCGGAAAATCGTAAGCGAAAAAAAAACTAAAAACGATCTGAAAATATCCAGAAACTAAACTAAAATCTAATCGTAAATTAAGCACTGAATTCAGACAGAAAACAGGCTGAAATAAAAATTATACTAAATTAAATAAGAAAAGGAACTGAAAAATTCTTCCGCCTTGTTTCAGTCTCAATTCCGTTTGAACTTTCTGAATATCTATCATATGTCTTCAGTACATTTTCAGATAATTTTCAGTGACAATTATTTGTTTCGTCTTATTTCCATTCGACATTCGTCTAAAATCCTGTTTTCAGCCTTATTTCAGATTTTTTTCCGTCTTTTATTTTTACTGGGAAATTGACAATCACAAACGACCTTTTTATGAGAAAGTTAGACTGTTAATGTATGTAAATTAGAAATTACTGTTTATGGAACATATTTCAAACGGTTGTATTCCAATTTTTCTATTCAAACCGTGTATACATGAAGCAAAAAACTACAATTAAATTTTTTCTGACACTACATATATGCGTTGCTAGTCCTCAAAGGATTAAACACGATATAGCCATAAAAATTTCAGCAACATCTTTAAAAAATCAATACAAGTCATTTTGACCCTCTTGGTAGATCTAATGTTAAAACTTGTCGAACTTATTAAAGCTTTTCGACATTACAAAAATTTTATACTCCACCTCGTTTTTATAATATCATTATCAATCTATCATTTTAATCCAGCGAGTGTTACTAAAATACTTCTATCTAGCCAGTCATCGATGCATGACGAGGCATATCTCCCAGAAGGGTGAAAACTTCTTCCAACCACCCCTAAGAGACAGCACCGGTCGTTGCGGGAACCGGACGCAGGCACAATCACGGTTAAAGTTTTACGACTCGTCCTCGATAAATTGCGCATCGTGAAAACTGACAATGGTACTTCCGAGGGGGAGAAATTTGAAGGCCAAGAGGAGGAGAGATTCGTCCTTATCCAAAACAACGGTCACCCCTTCGTGAGAAACTGTGGGAAATGCGGACAGCTGAGGACAGGAAGGAAGGAAGGAAGAAGGACGAGTCTCCTGCAAACGTGAGGAACACCCTGTGATGGTAGTACCGTAGTTATACACCCCTTCGAGCTAAGATTATCCTCCTGCCACCCCACTGCTAAAAATACCATCGAAAGGTGGTCTCTCACGTTTCGAACAATGGCATTTTATCGAAGATCATCAAGCAAACGGTACCGTATGTTGCATCCTGTACGAGCAACATTTCGTTCGTTATCGTTCAGTAAATTAGCAAATATTTCAGTGGGTTAGTTTAATGCGACAGAGTCAGGTCGATTGATCGAGGTGTATAAATCTCGACGGGTTACATCGAGAAGAACATTACACGGACGATATAAAGATCTTAGCCGGCTCGATGATTGCCTCCTTTCGATGGCGATCAGGTGTCAACATCGCATCTCAGGGATCATTCGTAATCGAGAAGAGAATTAAGCGCTCACCGAGCACACTCGTACCGCTGATTGCAGTCATTAATAGAGAAAATTAATGAGCCAGTAGAGCCGACCCGCTTCGTCTTTGTCTCTCGGCGTTTCGACATGCCTCTCTTCTAGGCGCTTATGTTGATCCACAAATAAATCATCCACGTTCGTAGGTGTATCAGCAGCTCCTCCTCGGAGCAAGCTCAAGGATTCTTCATCCTTACTCTGCATCCTCAGATTCAACGTCATACATCTTGACCTCTCTTTAAGAACGGGATAGACCTTGATGCATTATCTCTCACACGTACCTACTTACATTTTCACGCGTTCCTTTCGATATATCTTTTCCATACTCTGATTTATCTTCCTCAGTCAACGATCCACTACAAAGTACTTGAAGTATAATATTGTTATGAATTATCGTAACGAAATTGTCTCCCCTATATTTCATATCGATTACGAGAATGTTAACAACGAATTGCAAATGTTTAGATATTGATTTAATATTGAGAATAGAGTTATTTAGTGCAAGAAGTTTGGATTGATTAACCCATTCACTGCCAACTACGAGATATCTCGTGGTTGCACTACAAGTCGGAATTAATAAGTTTGCAATAAAGGCCGAGCGTGTGTAGTAATTTTGGAATAAAAATGATCTTCGTATCTTTATGAATGTCGATATCATATTTTTGATTCATTAAATTAATATTCAAAAGCATTTCTGCCATTTTTTCTAATTTTAACACGCAAGGTAATATTTGCTTACTTTTACTGGCAGTCAATGGGTTAAATTAGAGACGTTATTTTATAATATCTGAGTTATTTAATTATGAAGCGCCGTTACAACATTTTTCATTAACCTCAAAAAAGAACAATATCAGCGTACAATCATAAGATATTTTATCATAGGATAAAATTCTCATTAACTCCATATTCTCTTACTTAAATCAAAACTCGCGCATTCGTTTCAATTTCCGCGAACGAAAGAGCTCTCGGTGGAGCACATCCCTCGACGGTAATGTCCAAGGCGGAGACTCGAGCCAGGTGTTCCATGGCGAGTCAGTATTTATTTCCATGTTCGCGTCTTGAGTTTCTTCGTTGCCTTGGAAGGCCGCCCGATGACCTCGACTTTGAAGGTTCACCCACAACTGATCCGTACGTGGATCGGTTCTTGTCCTGCTAGGAACTCAATCGAAACTCACCGACGAGCTGGACGAACTGGTGGCGCGCCTTTCACCTCGCGCAATTATTCACGGTTCATTATTCAGTGTCAAATTATCGTGGCGTGACAAGTGCTGCGAGGCTTGCCTCAGTTGAGCCCTGGGAAATCGTGAGCCGTGGACTTAATCGCGAATACGAGGCCGAATGTGAACTCGCCTTAAGCCGGCAGCTCGAGTCCGTTCGGAAGAAACGCGCGTGTGAGTGATTAGAGCCGCGGTGTTAATCAGACGATGAAATATTCCACAAAGGATACGAGCTGGCATATCTTTTACCAAGGCAGGACGTACTAAAACTTGAACGCTCGTGTGCAACGTACTGGCGAGTTCGGGGAATTCTTTTCTTGGTCGAGTCAGCGAGAACTCGAAATACCTCGAATGCACCCCCTCTTGACACTTTGATAATTGACTCTGCGAGGTGAATGACGTTTCTTTGAAATGGATGAAAATATTTGGGAAATACTGACTGATGATGTATCAAGTATTTGGATGAAGGTGTTGGATGCCGACCTAATTCTTTAACAATAGATTTCCGGATATTGATTATATACCTATTTTTACTGAAGTGAGCCAATTTGACTCATACAAAAAGGTTGAAGTTTTTTGCAATGAAAATAGTTCCTAATCAATTTAAATGAAAGATTTATTATTAAAAAATTCATTGAAAACCCTGTTTACATAGGAACTCTGTTTTTGATATACATTTTCACTAAAGGTGCTCTGTTCACGTGCGATGTACAAATTGAAATGATGACAGGAGTGGGTAGGTAAGAAAGATAATATAGTGGAGTCGCGAAAACAAGAGGATGGCTCTCATACAAATAAACATTGTATGCAAAGAGAGAAAAATTAGAGGAGAAACAAATCACCTACGGCTTGAAAGCTGCAAGATACTCTGGTTTGATGGAAGTTACAAATTTCATGTGTTATGCGATTAACTGTTAAATCATTTTATCAGTCAAATTGGCTCATAACTGTAAAAATAGGTATCCCACATTCGATAATGCGAATTGGAGGGGTCTGCTGGGGAGAGGAATCAACATTACATATATTTCATTATGTGACTAAAAACCAACATATGTTTTTCAAAAATAATATTTAACTTTTTCACATAAAAATAGTCATATATTTCTAAACGTAAGTCAGAGTCCAAACGAGAATTGTCAGCTATCTCCGATTCCGTCATCGCTTTTCCTTCAAAATATGTTTTGAAGATCTTTGTCCTAAGGAAAAGCAATCGCCCTTTTGGAACCTTACTCACGAGAAGTCGGGGTCATCCGAACCTCCCACCACACTGTTGTAAAACCCTTAAAGGGCCAAAATTGTTACCAATATCAGACAGATCAACTCAGGAATTTTGTACTGAATCGCTGACAGTCCGCAACTCGCGACAACGCACAGTGGTCCAGAATGTGCATTTAGCCGCGCAAAAGTAAAAAAGTCGATTTTGGAATTGTGATTCTTTTTTTGCACATATCGATTCCTAAATGTCCACCGACCTCAGAAATCAAAAAGTTTTTGAAATTGGATAAAAATTGTAGTTACAACAAACGCTTAAAGTTGAAACTTTTTCTGGAGGCCTTTTTCTATCGAGAAACCACGTTGTCTTCTTTCTAACATTTTGACGAAACTATGCAATATTTTTTAATAATTATTGTTTCTATTTGAAGAGCATTCTTCCACGATAAAAATTCACGTGTCAAACATAAAATTATTGTTCGTAGTTTATTCAAAAATTAATGTTGAAAACATGCAAGAAAATCGTCGAAGTTTTTTGTCTTTTGCAGACAGAAACTAAAAAGTCCCACTAGATCCGACTCTCTGATTAACGACACTGTTTTCTGTGATCCTTCCCCTAAACGATTCTGTAAAAAAATAATCCACCCGGATCCACCTCGGACGCATTTTTATTGTTTAAACAGTCGCGCACACCTCGGCAAGGCGCGGGACTGTCTCATAAACTTTTGGATAAAACGTCGCGACGTTATCCTTAAATTGTTAAAACTCCGCGCAATAGTTCTTCCTAAATAAAGTGTTGTTAACCACACACGGAATACAACAAAGATTCCATCCGTTATTATTGACGGTACTAGAGATTTCGAAATTTCGATTGATAGAAAGTCATATCGAGAATCGCTGAATGCTGTTTGCATGTGATACTTCAACCGGCTCGCCTATCGGAGACGCGACACATTAATCTTTTTTTTTAGCATGACGTGACGCAGGCTTGATAATTGCGAAAAGATATCCGAAGAGCGTGGGTGTAATAAATTATTCTCTCTAAAATGACCGTTCGATAATGCGTGAATCTGCGCGTTAATGTGCGAGATATGTCGAGTGGAATAATCAAAATTATATCTATCATCCTTGAAACTTATCTCCGAGGATGCAAATTTAATTCTTGACAAATGACATGCTAAGAAACCATTCCACGTAGGATCGTAGAAAGATTGTCGGTTACTCGAAGGAAAGCCACTGAAAAGAATGGCACAATGAAAAATCAGTGCGAGAAAAAGCGAAGGGGGATACTTCGAGACCACCCCGCACACGCGTCGGTATCAACAGGTGTTGGTTTATGAAGCCGCAACGGAAACCGTGGGCAACGACATCGATTCCGATGCAATTTAGATAACTCGAAACGATTCGACAACCCTGAAAACCTGAACGTGCCGCGATAAAAGCGCCGGTCGGATCGCACGAATCGTGTATAAATCCGGTGCTCTTTTGCGTGACATAACGCGAGTGCCGGCTTGAATCACGAACCTTCGCGGGAGGAGAGCTGACTCATCCACTGACAAAGACCTTGTAATTTCATCATAAAGCCAAAAGAAACTTGGCCGTACCGATTTCACTCTGCATCGTCTTCCTTCGACACTCGATGAAATGTGTTTCCTTAATAATTGACAATACGGCAAGTTTTCATCGATTTGGTTCTTCTTGGTTGAAGAAGAGAATCATAAGAGGGATGGAGAGAAGAGAAGAAGAGAGAATGGGGTAAAAAAGGGAATTTGTTCTTTGCAGTATCGATTAACGTGCAAACAAGGTTTGCGCAGTTAAATGTAACGGTTCTTTAAATTTGACTGCGGAGAAAGGCGAGCCGAGGTTAATGTAATCGAGAGGGAAGAACAGTTGAATGTGTGAGTATCAATCGATAGTTTTAATCGAGGGTTCGGCCATCGAGGCCTATCTGCTTCGGCGCAGTTTATGCGAACAAGAGAGGATCGCCAACGCAAAACGCATAAAAGAGCACGGGCATTGTCGTTGCTCGACTCGATATGCTCTCCCTTACCCTCTCTCTTTATCCTCGCGGTTCCATTGTCAGTCGATGCGTGTAGAACCACTTTTTTCCATTCACCCCAACTGTTCCTATCTCTTGGATTTTCATCTTCGTTGCCTTGCCTGTCGCAATTTACCGATAGTATTCTCTGACGTATGAAAGTAATTCATAAAAGTGCCCCTTTAAGTGATTTCTGTTAATCGTTTTTTGGATCATGAAGCGTGCTGCATGTAATCATAATTGAATATAAGATCATCTATTTGATACATGTAATTAGCAGAATATTATAAATCTAAAGTAAGGATAAAGCAATTCAAAAAGCTATGTAATATAAACTCGAAAGACCAGCGTTGTTGTCTATTAACACCCCGAATCGAAATACTGAACCTATTTTCATGGTATTTACTCCTATTTGAACCTAATATCATACTTTTCAATACTAAAACTCCTAATTTAAACCTGTAACTCCCCCGAGTCGAAATATTGAACCTATTTTCATGGTATTTACTCCTATTAGAACCTAATATGATACTTTTCAATACTAAAACTCCTAATTTAAACGTGTAACTCCCTCGAGTCGAAATATTGAACCTATTTTCATGGTATTTACTCCTATTTTAACCTAATATAATACTTTTCATACTAAAACTCCTAATTTAAACCTGTAACTCCCCCCAGTCGAAATATTGAACCTATTTTCATGGTATTTACTCCTATTTGCACCTAATATGATACTTTTCAACATTAAAACTCCTAATTTAAACCTGTAACTTGTTCTCAGTAAAATGATACTCCTATTTAGCTATCACCACGGCGACTTGAGAATGTCTCCTTTACGGGGACTTCGACTTCTACGACAATTTTAGAATATCCCCGCTACGGGGACAACCGACCGCAAAGGGTTAAGATGGCATAAAAGGAAATTTGTGCCACTTTTAGGCGCTAAATAGGATCTTATTTTACATTGAATTTAGACCTATTTTTGTACTTCCAATTTCTAAATGTTGGGTAGTAAAAAGTTCAAATGCAGTTCAATATTTCGACTCGGGACTTTGACTGCCATGGAGGTCAACGGTGACCGGCGCTATTGAATTCAATGAAATTTCGTATAACTTTTAAATTGCATTATTTATGAATTTTTGGACACACTGAATATATCAATGTTGGCGTTAAAGATATAAAAGTTTGCCGAATATCTATCTCTCCGTAGCTTTAAAGTTTCCGCTTTATAAAGATGAGTATTTGATAGAAAAAGTTTCACTTCGAAAGATATGATGAAACTGACGAAATATTAGTGACATTCAACGTGTTAACAGGACACAAAACACAGATGCCTGATTATAGAAAATTTTCTACACTCTACAAAGTCTTCATCCAAGATTCTCTATACGTGCGTTCATACACTAGGTAGGCATTAATTAAGAAATCCGCTTAAACCTTAACAACCCTAAAAATCAACCTTCATGTTCTTCGTACAAGAGCATGCAAAGTTTAAACAAGTCGTTTTATATTAACGTTAAACCTCTTCCGGCCTCGTTCAGCAATTCGTATGATAATGTGATCCATATTAAGTGAGTTTTAATATTCAGTGAATAATCTGCACGAACTACAAAGACCGAAACAAACTTCAATTTCGATCACGAACATCTACCCGTGAAACAACGTTGAAACGTACGAAGAAACGATCGTCGGGAGAGTTACGCGAGGAGTTCATTGATATTTATTGCCATTGGAGGTACGATCGTCGAAGGAGCGAGGAGAAAAGCGTGTGACGTGTGGGTGGAACGGAAAGTCACCCACGTGCCCCACCCTCAGCACGCACGTGTAAAGCACGCACGGTTTACACATGTGCTTACCGATGTACCTGCACGCATTCGTCAGCGGACCACACGTGTAAACGCGGCTTTATACGGCACTCCGTGCAGACCGTAGATGCGCGTTGCATATTCATAAAACGGGCGCAGTCGATGCTCCACTTCGCCATTCGGGAAGTGTAGGTGGACAGGCGTGCATAATCTCTCGAGTCTCTTGAACTCTCTGTTAATCGATTCCGAGGAAATACGTGTCGATAGATAGCTACCTTTTACGAGAATAAATAATATTAATTGATTCTTCCTGTTTCTCTTTTTTTTTTTGCATATTTCTTGGTGTAAAAAAAAGCTGAGAAAAGAGTGTGGGTAATGGAAGCAGGATGCGTGGTCAATCGATTGACCGATCTGAATTTTATTCTCAACGAAAGCGAGCACGAGAAGGGTCTCGAAGGCTATTAAAATTCGACTCCTCGCCGCCAGACACTTTCGTACGATCCTCCTACGCTTGGCGTACGAAAGAGGGAACGAGAGAGAAGACAGAGAGAGTGAAAAAGATCGAGAGAAATAAAAAAGGGAAGGAGCTAATCGAAAAAGTCGAGCAACCACGAAGTCTGGCTCGCACATGCCGAGATGCATGTAGACTCTATCGTTGCCCGCCCACACGATGGCCACGAACCTTTAACGCGCTTGCAATAAGTGTCTATAGTTCCCTCGACAGGCTTATATCTCGCTGAAATCGCTATCGTTTTCGACTCGTTCATTGGAACATTTAAATTTAATAGCTTTATAAAATCTTTTACGCAAAGAGTTTAACCGGTTGCGAACAGTTTAATTGGAACTTCATTATTTCTTGCCCCTATATATTGGAATTAATTATTCCGTATTCTGTATCTACGATTAAATACCTCTATTTTCTCTATTTTTCGTAACTTTTTTTCCAACTTGTACACTCACTAAAACGTTATTCCAAAATTATCTGATTGTATTCTATTAAAATTATTATCACTTGCACTCTGAGAAAAAAAGTCACAAGCTGGTGACACCGTCGAAGGATGTAGGTAACTCTTCGTTGGTTTATTTTTTTTTTTCTACCTTGTGGAATCATCATCGCACGGTAGTTTCGTTTCTTTCCCGGCGCCCACCAGCGGGGTAGCCTCGTTACAGCCTCTGGATATAAAACTTAATTTCACTTCGCCGAAAAATAAATCCCAGGTGAGAGAGTTGCAGCCGCTGAGGAGGTGCAACAGGAAGCACAGCTCCCTGACGAGGAGGAAACCAGCTGTGCCCCTTTTTTACTTCGCTCGTGCAATAACTTTTATTTCCACGATCGTACCTCTTTTTTTCCTCTCTCTTTCTCCTCTTCAAACTTACTTACCGGCAATTCTGCCGGGAGTCTCGAAGCGTTTCGGTTTCAACAGTTGCGGAATTAGCCGCCACATGGAGAGGAACGAAAAGTGCCGTTTTTTCCTTAATTGCTGAACTGTAATCAGCTCCGGCAGTTTTTGAGATTGCCCGATAAATGCATCTTGTTATGGAAGGCTGACTGTTTCTCTCACGATGCTGAGTCTCACGAAGTTACGCTTCGTATCCATACGTTGAAGTTTCCCGGTGGTGCGTCTATCCTTTCGTCGATGTTACCAATGTTTCGCTTCTATCGTTGATATCTTTCTTCTTCGAGAACTTTTACTTATTAATTGGTAATTTTAATTTAAAGAATTAATTTATTGAACAAGTTTACAACAACTCGTAATTAAAAAATTTAGCACTTTGAACGCCGTCACATCTTTATAAGGCAGAAAGTTTAAAGACACTGACAGATAGATATTCAGCATAACTTTATCTCTTGAACGCCGATATTTAAATATTCAATATGTTAGAAAATTCATAAATATTACAATTCAAAAGTTGGGAATGGGGAGGATGGGGAGACCTCTCCGTTTAACACGTTGACCGCCATGGGGGGTACCGGTGACCGGCACGATTGAATTCAATGAAATTTCATGTAACATTTAAATTGCAATATTCATGATTTTTCTAACATATTTAATTGTTAAATATCGGCGTTGGAAAGATAAAGATCTATTGAATATCTATCTATGACTACCTTTAGAGTTTCTGCTTTATAAAAATGTGATTTTAATTGAAAAAGTTTCAATTCAACGTGTTAAAAGAAAATCGACGAGATTTTCCACTGCTATCTTACGAAGTCACGTTGCTATTGAAAGTGCGCGGTGTATAGCCTATAATTCGTTTTTTTTTCTCGGTGATTGAGTAAGTGTCAAAAAAATCAAATAAATAGTAGTTGAAAGTTAATGCGACACGATACAAGCAACTCGATGCAATTTGCTTTATACACGGGAGCTACGCGCGAGTTAATAAACTTGTAAAAATTAATTTAAATCGAAAGCTTCCAGCCTATCCTCGTTCTTGCTTATTAAGTCTAGCGGACACATCGCGAAAACCACGAGGATAACCGCTTCGTTCTTGGTTCATTTATGGCCGAATGCCGGGAAGCACGAGCGATTAACGTCGCCGATATTTCATCGGCTTAGCGCCAAATTGCGTATCTTACCGATCTACGAAGTTCCTCTCTGAATTCCGTCTGCGTCTTCACTGAGATCGGCAGATGTTTCTTCGCAACGGATACATTCCTGCATCGCTCTTATCTGTGAAAAACTTGGAATATTGTCAATTAATACGTGGAAAAACATGCGTGGATGGAGATTCGTAAAAAGTTTTATACTCTCTACCGATTTACGTGGCAATCTAACGGTCGTTGTGCCTCGAAGATACACGAACACGTTGTTCGATCGGTGCGCTTTGCAGACAAATATCCTCCGACATTCTACTCAACTTTCCTTGTCTTACGATAACTATCGATTTCGAATGAATAGAGTTATTAAAAAGTCACGTTAAAGATAACAGAAACGATTTATAAAACCAGCACTTTTCTCGATACGCAAACGGATAACGTTCCTTTGATGGTTGAAATATCGAACCGTGTTCTTTCTCGCAGCAAAGAAACACGTTTACCTCATGTCACGCGTTTCACCTGTTTAATCAATTTCCTTCTCAAGCCTGAACACAATTCAATACCCACCCATACTTTTCTCGACGAACGTGAATTCTCGCCGTTCAATCGTTCGAAGATGCTTGAAATAATGGATCGCGAGATCGGTCTCGCGTCGAGTTGCAGCGATCAGCTGTTGGGGCCTAGGCGATGATCGCGTGCGATCGATACCACGTACGCGGCGATCTCCTTCGTCGAGCGATCTCGTGAAGCCGCTAAGGGAAAATCGATTCCTGAGATCTCCTCTCACGGTATCTTGAATCTGGTATCTCTCGATGCAACGTACGTGCAAGTTGCACGCCGGTCCGTCTGCCTCGTTACCGGCCGGCCGTTACCAACGAGCCACTCCGTGGACCCTGTTGGACCTTCCTCGGGGGCCCCACCTATCCCCTCATCCCGGCCGTGCCAATTCATTAAGCTGTAATTGAGTTTTCAGCTCCGCGATACCAAGACCGAGATACATCTATGTGGGATGCTGTTGTAGAGGGACGAAAAGAGGCTCGAGAGCCTCCGGAGGATGACAGAGAAGGACCGACTGAGACAACGTACAGGGGACACCCGGGGAATGAGAGAGAGAGAGAGAGAGAGGTCGTACATGCAACGGCACATTGCGAATTAAGTACGACAACGTGTGACCGATGTCCAGGCCGTGATTAACTAAAGTTTTAACAAGCTCTCTCTAGCCTTCCACTGGCGGACGATCGACGATGGTTATATACTCGTACGGATTAATTCGCTTCGAGCGAACTCACTCGCGTTGTAAGACTTATTTCGCGATAGTTAATCTACCGTGCAGTTAATGTCAATGAGGGGAATAGGAGAGGGTAGTTATGCTGAGTGATAGTTTTCTCCCTTTTTTTCTTTAGAATTTTGACCATTTTATGAATGGGTTTATAAATGTTGCAGTAATATGAAAATGAGTAGCAAGTAAATATGTAATATTCATAATGATACTATTCTAAATTCGGTGTAACGTCATCTTAAAAAAGAAACTGGATTAGCAATAACGAGAAAAACATGTCACCCGTCGACGACTTGCCAGCATCAAACTTCAACCTCGAGCGTTGAGACATGGTGAACATATTTGCTCCTCTCTCAAACATCGTGTATAATACCTCTCTCGTTTTTCTCTCTCTATCTTTCTCTCCGGGAGGCTCTGTAAATCGAGATGAGAACGAGTTTTGAGAATTAAGGTAATCGAGCCGGCGCACCTGACCGAGGCTCGAATTACGACGGCTCGTATCCACCGTTCGAATCGTTTCCAACCACCCACGCCGTCTAAGTGGCACTCATTATCTGAAAATGCCCGACTGCCTTTTGCCTCCCTCCGCACGCACCGTTGCTGCGTTTGGTTGCATTACGCGCGCCCACGCGCTCCTAGACACGCGCGTCTACGTCCTCTACGTGGGAACGAGTTTCCATGATCGCGTTCTCCCTCCTCTGTGTCGGGTAGTTTCACTTTCTGGCATTTCTATTATGCGGACACTCCGGATGTGCGAGCCGTACATATATTTTCTCGAATTACCCCTTCGTCGACTCTGTATGCAATGAAAGTTGGTTGGTTAGAGGCCAATTGTACCGCTGAATTCAGGGTAGGGCGGGAATTTTAGAACAAGAATGTATGAATGGTCAAAGGGTAAGGATGGTTTTTTCACATGTACTTTTTCTTTCTTTTGGACTTTTTTATAACACTAGAAGTATCGGGATTAAATCTATACTATTTCAATATATTAAACAAGTAGTTTGGAAAAAGAGAAACAAATGGCGGAAAAGTTGATCGATTCGGTGATTTATATTTTTTTAGATGGAGGAAGAAGATTTATTCTATGATTCTTCTTTAAAATTGGAGAATTTTTGGAAAAATTGGGTACTAGTCATTTTGACTAGTTTGGTAGTTCTAGTGATAAAGTGAGTGGTCATTCCGCCTAGGATCAATTGTTTGAGATGAGACCCGAGCTACAGAGAGTACCATGCTTGAAATGATAATTTTGGAGGACTCTTCCAGATAGGATGAGGATTCGAAGTTAGTTCTCGTAAGTGGAATGTTTTGTTTACGAGATTTTGGTAGATAGGAAACTGTTTGATCTCATGACACGTGCGGAGGAAACGTGGCGGTTGATGGCAATCAATAACAAATCGTCAGAGGACTAAGATCATTTACATATTTACAATTTTCTCTCATAGTAGCACGTCAGTAGCAAGTACTCCAATGACAAATCTATTCAAGTTGACAGGGAAATCACGCTAGAAACAATGGAGAACGTAGGTTCCGGATAATCTCGTGTAGGCTGGGGAAAGCTTCGTAGAATCAAATGACACAGCTTCACTACTACCACTGTCGTTTGTTTTGTACACCTTCCACTGTACTTTCAATCTTCCTATTATCGAAAACCCACAGTTTCGACCAGCTTTCGGATTACATACTTCATTTCAATCTCTAACGAGATATTCGCTCGGAAGAAAGTTCTCAGCGAAACCTTTTGTTCGCCGTAGATCAATGCGAATGGAGTAGGAAAACATCGAGGGAAGAATCCACCTTGTTATCCTCGATCACATTACGAGGCGTATTTACAGTCGGCGATGATCTCGAACAGCGCTGTTAGTTCGTTCGACGAGGTTGCGTGTTGCTCGAGTTTCATTACAGGGCCCAAATGAATCTCTAAGACGCGAGGAGCTGAGCGCGCCCCTAATTAATGACACGGTACTCTTCGTCCTTCTTCGTCCCGGAGAACGCGGCAGCGCAGATCTCTTACGATCTCGCTGGTGAATCATCGGCAACATTGAAATTTACATCGACAATTAAATAGAAATTATTTCTATCATACAAAAAAATATATGCACAAGTAATTGTTCGAAATTATAGGAAAAAAATGATTGACGTTTAACCCTTTGAGGACGACGGGCGAATATATCCGCCCTGAGAAAAAAATTGGTTATAGTTTGTCGGTGCATATATAAACGGTTAGAATTGAAAAATTAAAATATAATCGTTGAAATATTATTTTACAAAGAGTAAATTTCAACTTGTATACATTATCAGACTGTCTTTCCGATGAAAATGTGTTTTTTGATCGCTAAATAATTGATTGTTTCTCGATATTCAAAAATGCCTCCGTCCGCAAACGGTTAAATGTACGAAAAATAATTTTGTTACGTTAACCCTTAAATTCGCGGAGTTGCATTTCTGCAACATACTAATTCTATGAGAATAAAAAAAAATCTGAACGGATTACGGTTTCTAAATGAACTTCGTCATAAACTATAGTGTACTTTGTAAATTTTTGACACTTGCAGTGACACCAACTTTCAAATGTTTTAATTATTTGTCAGTTTTAGCGGGTTTTCGTCGGCGCGGAAAAAAGTGATATTGGAATAAATTTCCTCGGTCTTTGTTATAATAGAGAAAATAACTGTTTTTATAACTATCATAATAAATAGAACTATAATTAAGTACTAAAATATTTTTGATTCTATTTACATGAGTCAATAATTCTCCATACACCTGCTTACCTAGGAACGCGCAGTGTTGCATAAATGCAACAAAGGATTTTCAGGTAATTTACAAGCTGAATTCTTTTAAAAGAACTTTTTAAATATTTTTCCTATAATCTAAACTATATATGGATATTAAAAACATTTTTTCTGATTAAAAAAATAAAATCGCGCATTTAAGGGTTAACACTCGACTTGAGACTTCAAGCTTTCAACAGGTAATTGCGGGCATTTGAAGGAGCTGCTCCAATAATATCGGTAATACCTGGTTTGCTAAAGCATCGGTTAAGAGGACCGTGCTCGCGTTAGAAACGTCCTTGGCATTCGAAGAATCATCATCACCGGCACGAAGAGAACAATAATTTTAGGTTCTTCCTGACGACCAAGGTCATCGCGAAATGTCCTTCGTTCATCGAAGGTGGCTCTTATGCTCTGAGAAAAAAAGGGTAATCGTTCCTAACTGTTAGTATTCGGAGCACTTGTGTACCGGCGCGTTTTAATTTGGGCCTCTATGACCGATCATCGGCGAAAAATCATGGGTCCGTCATCCGTCAGAACTCCTACGTTTTCGAACAGCCATTGATTCCTCCCCTCTTTGTCCTGCGGCAGACGATGTCTGTAATGAGCCTTTAATTTAAAGGTAAAATTAAAGAGATACCGTAGCATTTAAAGGCATCGTTACTTATTTGCGAATATTTACGTGCGTTTATGGCGCCGTTAAATAAAACGTCCTTGGCGCAAGGAGCCGCATCGGGATAGAATCGCGCGGACGGATTTGCAGAGGGGAGAATCGCGTGGTACGGACCCGAAAAAGTGCGTAACCCGATCCGACAAAAAGGTAATAACCCGTTCATGAATTTTAATTTAAAATTAAAGCGATACCGCGCGGGGGAGGGACCCGCGATATATAGCTCGTCCGAGAGTGGTTTTGCAGGTAGCTCCTGCACGGACACACCCTCCTCATCCCTGTTTTACTCCTGCTCTTCATCTTCTTCTTTGTGGTCTTCTTCTTCTGCATCTTCTTCTTCTTCTTCTTCTTCTTTATGGTGGCGGGTTCTTTCGTTCACACGCCTCCTTCGTTTTCAAGTATGTATCCTGTCCAGACAACCATTCTGGGAAACGAGGGGAAATTTTTAACTTTTGCGCAATCATTACGGATGCTTTTGAAAATATACAATTTTGTAGACTTTTGTTAATAACAACAGAATTATACACGTTTTCTTATATTAAACGAGAATGTGTCGTAGCATTGTCCTTCCTGAAGCAAGTAAAACAGGAAAAAGAAATTTCATAGAAGTTAATATTAATATTTCTAAAATAACTAGTTTTTTATTCTGTCTACTCGTTCCTAAGTAACACACACAAACCCTCCCAAAGTAATCGTAGGACAGGGGGTTCATAATTAATGTTACATAATTTGAGACAATTCATTATGTCTCAGAAACTGAGAATACGTCGACGTGTGCATATAGTTACCATAAGAGAATGGTCCAGCAAAAAGAAGCCCGAAAGAGAGGGAAAAGAAGGGGAAGAATGAAACAGAGAAAAGGGTGTATGAAGGGAAAGATGAAAATCGTGAGTGGACGACGGTATACGTATACAGTGCACGTTCGTAAACCACGGTGTTTTATGAATACGTGAATTTACTGCTTAATCAGCCGAGGCGGCGAGGCCGCGCAATTAAAACGCCATTAAGCGGACCCATAAAAATTCCCGGTAAAATTCGACGATATCGGGTTACCGAAGTTCTTCTTACCGGCTCCAGGGTTACGGTCTATAGGATGTAGGACTTTATAGTCACCTGAGAGGATTCTCAAAATTCTGGTCGCGTTAAGACCGGTGCTTGGTTTCCTCCGCTTCTAAATTTTTCCTTCGACTCCTTCCTTCTTTCTGTTTTAATAGAAATTACATCAAATATGTACTCCATTTTCACTAATCAAATGGAGTTTACGCTAAAAGTTCAAACATCATCGTTCATACATAATATTTTCATTTCTTTTTTCGCTTTTATCCGAGAAGTCAAACAATAATGGAAAAGTGCAATCTTCACATTGTACGTGTTCGCTTTTAAATTTTTCCTTCGACTCCTTCCTTCTTTCTGTTTTAATAGAAATTACATCAAATATGTACTCCATTTTCACTAATCAAATGGAGTTTACGCTAAAAGTTCAAACATCATCGTTCATAAATAATATTTTCATTTCTTTTTTCGTTTTTATCCGAGAAGTCAAACAATAATGGAAAAGTGCAATCTTCGCATTTTACGTGTTCGCTTTTAAATTTTACCTTACCGACTCCTTCCTTCTTTCTGTTTTAATAAAAATTACATTAAATACTCCATTTGCAGTAATCAAATAGAGTTTATGCCAAAAGTTAAAATCTCGTCGATCATACGTAATTTTTAAATTATTATCCGAATCCAAACAATAATGGAAAAGTGTTCTATTGACCCAAAGAGAAATCTTCGCATCTTACGTGTTCAAATTTTTCTTTCGACTTCTTCCTTCTTTCTGTTTTAATAAAAATTACACCAAATACTCCATTCTCACGCATCAGATGGAGTTCATGATAAAAATCCATATCTCATCGTTCATACATAATATTTTCATTTCTATTTCGCTTTTATCCGAGAAGTCAAACAATAATGGAAAAGTGCAATCTTCGCATTTTACGAGTTCACTTTTAAATTTTACCTTCGACTCTTTCCTTCTTTCTGTTTTAATAAAAATTACATTAAATACTCCATTTTCAGTAATCAAATAGAGTTCATGCCAAAAGTTCAAATCTCGTCGATCATACGTAATTTTTAAATTGTTATCTAAATGCAAACAATAATGGAAAAGTGTTCTTTTGACCCAAAGAGAAATCTTCGCATCTTACGTGTTCGCTTTCAAATTTTTCTTTCGACTTCTTCCTTCTTTCTGTTCTAATAAAAATTGCACCAAATACTCCATTTTCACTCATCAGATGGAGTTCATGATAAAAATCCATATCTCGTCGTTCATACATAATATTTCCAATTTTTTTTTTCATTGTTATCCGAGAAACCAAACAATAATGGAAAAGTGTTCTATTGAACCAAAGAGCAATCTTCTCATCTTAGGTGTTCTCCCTTTGATGTTGCACGATCATTATGTTCGTAAAATTGTTTTTCACCCGCTAGAAGATCAACGTACCTCGAAGGCAGGCTTCTCTAACGGTACGTCAGTTCATCGGGAACAGGTGATTAATTATTCGGACGGGTAGGCGTGGGACGTTATCGACAAATTCACCTTGAGTAAAGGCACTGCCAGAGAAACCGACTGGCTTCACCGTCTCCATCGAAAACGTACTAAACTTCCCGCCCGTCTCTTCCTCTTCTTTCATCCATGTTCTTCCTCTCTCTTCTCGTCTCCCGTCGTTATCTCGCACGACGATGCCTTCCGTCGATTCTCATAAATAAATAAAACCGTGAAACCGATTCGTCCTCTCGTCCCTTCATCTCCATCGCGGCATTTCTGTTTTTTCTTCTAATTTCCACGATGTCTCTCGTAATCTAAAAAGTTCGTTTTTATCGAAGCGAGGAACTACGAGAGAACTAACTTTATTGGTCCGCCCAACAGCCTAGGGAACGCATCGGACCCCTTTCAACTCACTGAAGTAGGCACGACAACGTGTTTTCGGATTCCATTCTAGCAGTGATTCAATGTAGAAACTGCCTGTGCTCCTATCGTTTCCGAAATCGATGTTCTCGATGACCGTTCGTCGTGTGTTTCGAGTAATACGACTGGGCGTGGTATCGTTTTCATTTATTCCCTTCCGCTAATCCCAACGATGAACTTCCCACTAATTCATCGAGCTCGTTCGACGTTTAAGTAGGTATACTGTTATAGTCAACATAAACACCAGGATGGTGCCGTAATTGAATTGAAATTTTCGTCGTGATCGTTATTAGCGTCGAATGGCGATTCAGTGTTTACCGGGGTGATCGACCAGCCGCCAGGAGATAATTGAAGGGCAATTAAAATTCCTTTCGGTCATAGTCACGGCGATAAACGAAATTTCGCTTTGTGCTTCCAAGGAGTGATTTATACCGGCGTTAATCGCACCTTAATTATACTTTTTGTAGTTCAACGAACCGCGGCAGCCAGCTTTCGTCGCCTTTGTCTCGTCCTCGTTCGTACGTCCTATTTCCACGGAAATTTACGCTCCGTGTCTAATTTAACGTCGGCATGGTATCCCGTTCTCGCGAACGACAGAATCGACGTATCGATTGATAGCGTGGAAAGTATGTAAATATGTTTCTCTTCAGAGTGTCGTCGTTTCCTTCCTCTTCTACGCGCAGGATTTTTTTCCCCCCTTTCTCTCGTCGTACCGCCGCGAAGGGTCGACGAGCACCCTCGAGGTCATCGACTCTTACGGCACATCCTCGCGAGGTCCTTCACGACCAGCAATCAACGTCATATCTTTCAACGGATACCAACCGTAGAGGGACGAGAAGAGAAAGATAGAACGAAAGAAAGAGTGAAAGAAATTTCTACAACTGCAGGCAACGTGAAACATTGACAGCCGGAAGGCTTCCTGATCGATTCTCGATAGGCAATACGAGGACGGTAGTTGGTAGCGAAATCTCTATATGTCTACAGTTTCTCAATTACGAGGAGGCTCCTGTTCTTCTACCGGTCTTCCAGATCGGCACCCTTTACTTTCGTCTCCCTGCTAGCCTTTTTCATTCTCGCCGGCCATAATCCGAGCGGGCATCTAGCTTACCCGTTTAATATTACTCGACATCCGGCGTAAGTCTGTAGTAATTAGTATTTAACGACCACCGAACGCGCACTACGATACCAACTGTGTTCGGTAGCTAAGAGTTTTCGAATACGTTTTTAATTGACGATGAAACGGATCGGTTAACCAACCGCTCGAACGATTAGACATATGCGAGCTGATTGGGACGGTGATTATGGGTGATTTAATGCGGAAGAACGTACTTTTGCCGTCGCGATAAAGGTTCTACGGATTTCAAGGATCGTCAGGAGCTCGATCGGGGAGATGTGTCGACGTTCTGAGATGAAATTGAATATAAATTGTTAGGAGGATAAACGTACCGGCAATTATGACAGTGATCGACGTTATTCGTTCCCCTTTTTCAAATATCTTAACTTTTGTTTTAAGGTGCACGTCCAGTTCTGCGTAATGAGGCAACTATTAGCTCCATTAAATGGTTCAACATTTTATCCTTTCTATGAATAGTGTTTTAATACATTTTCCTATTAAAAAGAAATAACGTGGAAGAAATATAGGGATTTCACTGAAATTATCAACAGTAATCGTCAAACGTGTTAATTAATAACAGCGGTACGTCTAAATCCTACAGTTACCATCAATTAATTCAATGTATATAGAGATAAGCGAGATGCGTATCTTCGAAGAAATTGAACACTGAGAGAAAGTAAACCAGTTGATTTAATAGTTCCCATATCGTATAGTAATTATAAAAAATCTTAGGAAACGCATCACTGCAATTGCTAATATAATTTTTCCTACATTCGTCACAGTATTGAATTCACAGTATTATGATTTCGATAAGAGAATTTCTTCATCTTCCTTCACTCAACCAATCTCCTCACACATCATTTTTCATCTTCTCTCGCAAAACGTACGAAGCACTCCGAGCCTCTTTTATTTCTCTCGCAAAAGAGTCCAGCAATTCTCCGATTTAAGCTAATCTCTGCTCCTCTTCCCTCGTTACAGCTTGATGAGCTTTTCCGCCTCTCTCGATTGTTCCTCCGTCTCTTTTGTACTCCCATCCAGGTAACAAGCCTCACGTAGTGGCGCGGTTCATCAGGACCAAGAAGCAAAGTGGACGATACCGCAGAGAAAGGGGAAAGGGACGATGATGACGAAAGACCCTGGAAGGTGGAGGCGACTTGTGCCTTCTCACGAAGAGAGGAGTCTTCGTCTACGTCTCCTTGTTTCACCTCTGCAAAAACCTCGCTATTCGTTAGAGCTGCTCGCGCTATTAAGATAATTGTTTGCAAGTACGGATCGACCGCTGGAACGTTGTAATATCGAGGGTACGATAACTCCCTCCTACTGTACTTTCTCTCTACTCACTTTTTGCGCTTCTTTTAAGATACTCTTTTTGTGTAAAATACGGAAACCGTTGTTTCTATGGATATACCACGATCGTAACGAAGGGGGAGGAGTAAAATGGTACGGGTATAGAATAGGATTCCCAAGTTGAAATATTGAACCTCATTTGAACCTTTTACTACTCAACATTCACGAATTAAAAGTAAAAAAATAGGCCTAAATTCAATGTAAAATATGATCCTATTTAGCGCCAAAAATGGCACAAATTTCCCTTTACGCTATCTTAAGGTGCAAAATAAGACGTCAATTTCAACCTCCGTTGAGAATTTACATGTTATCCAGTCCCGAGTCGAAATAGTGAACCTCATTTGAACCTTTTAATACCCAAGATTTTACGTTGAATTTAGACCTATTTTTTTACTTTTAATTCCTAAATATTGGGTAGTAAAAGGTTCAAATGAGGTTTGATATTTCGACTCGGGGAGTTGCAGGTTTAAATTAGGAGTTTTAGTATTGAAAAGTATCATATTAGGTTCAAATAGGAGTAAATACCATGAAAATAGGTTCAATATTTCGACTCGGGTAGGTTTGAGAAGTTTACCGCCTTGCCTTACAATGACTTGTGGCACAATTAACGCGGTAGATGGAATAGAAAACTTTTTAATTTTCCAAAAACTGTTAAATTGAAAATATCAGTATGTCAGGAGACATAGAATTAATTCTATGCTATTAATATTGCATTAATTTATACCGGA
This sequence comes from Cerceris rybyensis, assembly GCA_910591515.1. Lineage (NCBI taxonomy): Eukaryota > Metazoa > Arthropoda > Insecta > Hymenoptera > Crabronidae > Cerceris > Cerceris rybyensis. The sequence continues at coordinate 19,734,742 of OU342790.1, forward strand.
ATATCGGAAATCAGTGATGGATTATTATTCAAACAATTAATTTTGAATTATTTGTGGGTTCAGTCACAAAAGAAATTGTAAGGGAGGGAGTAAAATTTAAACGTGAATTATTTAAATTGTGGATGTAATTGCACATTTCGGAACGTTCATAAAAACATCTCTTGAGGTGGGTGGAAAAATGTATATCAGGTGCTGATGCAAAGGGTAGATTTTTCAATTAGTGAGCACAGGTTGAAATCCACGTCAGATTCGGTAGATTTTCTTAGAATTATCATCTCATAAATATATCGTTGCCTCAGTGATTGGATCTTGGTTGAAATGAATATATTAGTTGCAGCCGAAAGTACCAAGCGAAGAAAAAGAAAACGGTGATGTTCGCAAAGATATCAGTTTTTGCGATTTATAAAAAGCTACGATATACGGATACGTAAAAATGATGAATTACAAGAAGGATTTACCGTTGCGATTTCGTACTTTTCGTCTTTTATCAGCGCGCATTGAAAGTTGAACTTCAGAAGTAACGTTTAGCACGATTATCTGAATATTATTTCTTTCTCGATTGCTTGCTAGTAGGAAGTTATTGGTATCAAATCACACTTAATTACCATCATAAAGTGAAGCACGGAAAAATGTACTATCCTGGAACGAAATGTTATTGAATTTTTCGATCGCTGCTGCGTGGGGCAAAAAATTTGAACAGAAGTTAATCGCCGAATAAAAACCATCAGAGTGAGCATTACGATTAGATTGTCCGAACTCACCGATAAAAAATATAATTATCGAAAGTAGTAATTAAACGCACACGATAGATCCCGATGGCTCCTGTTTCCATCATGGAAAGGATCTCGTGCGGTCTAGACAGCGAGGAATACAAGGAACTTCTATCAAGTCGGACTCAAATAGATAAGTGAACGTCATTTAGAGACTCGATTGGATTGATCGACATTTTAGTTACTTTTTACATATTTAACTTAATATTTCCAATAGTGACTTTAATTGTCGATAATACACGCTTTACAAGAATTCCTCCTAACCCCTTTGTTCCACAGCGTGGGAAGAACCGCGCAAATTTCCCTCAACAGAGAACGCGCCAAAAAACGCACAGGTTCGACTGGTATAACGAACCTCACGGAAAGCATCGACGACAAATCCTCACACTAATTGACGACCAAGCGATTCTTTTTCTTTCCCATACGAGCGTTCCATCGTGCCAGCTTCTTTCTAGAATCGCCCAAGCACGAACTCTCCTTTGAAGGTCATGGATGCTCTTTCGAGAAATGAAATCTCGCAACTCAAGGCGGCTGTGGTTGGTAAAGGAAACAAATGGCATTCCCTACTTTTCCCCTGGGACATTTTCTCCATCTCCTTCTCCTACCTCCCTCATCGGATGTACAATTCCTAGTAGGAAGGACTCCTACGAGCTTCCTACACGTCTCTTTCGACCGGTTGCTCGGCATTGCTAATCGATGAAGATGTACTACACGCTGTTTTTTTTCCTTCCATAATTTCTCTCAGGGAATTCAATGAGAGTTTCGCCATGTACGTATGATCAAATGAGAGTAGATGATTTTTTCTTTCTATTTCTACCTCTTCGTATAGAACTGCGAAAAGACTTAAAAATCCCTTCCGTTCAAGAGGAGATACAGCCCTACGCAGATAGTAATAAGACAAGGACAAAAAACCATCCAAATATCCTGGCGAAAACCCTGAATACTATCGGCACAGCCAGGAGGCTAAAAAGAAAACACCCGCAGGACTTGCCGACGCAGGACGGAATACAACAAGAACTTGAGCAAGTGTTAATTCACTGGAATTAACATCCACACGCTATCCACATAAAATTTAGAAACTATCGCCGAATGTCCACAGGACAAATTGCAATAGACTTAACCCTTAAATTCGCAGAGTTACATTTCTGCAACATACTAATTCTATGAGAATAAAAAAAATCTGAACGGATTACGGTTTCTGAACGAACTTTGTCATAGACTATAGTGTACTTTGTAAATTTTTGACAGATGCATTGGCACCAACTTTCAAATGTTTTATTTATTTGTTAGTTTTAGCGGGTTTTCATCGGTGCGGAAAAAAGTGGTATTGGAATAACTTTCCTCGGTCTTTGTTATAATAGAGAAAATAACTGTTTTTATAACTATCATAACAAATAGAACTATAATTAAGTACTAAAATATTTTTTTATGCTATTTACATGAGTCAATAATTTCCCATACATCTGCTTACCTAGGAACGCGCAGTGTTGCATAAATGCGACAAAGGATTTTCAGGTAATTTAGAAGCTGAATTCTTTCAAAAGAATTTTTTAAATATTTTTCCTATAATCTAAACTATATATGGATATTAAAATCATTTTTTCTGATTAAAAAAATAAAATCGTGCATTTAAGGGTTAAGGAGTTAATAGAAAAAAAAAAAAACTCTTCCTATTCTTCGAAGCACCGCTCCATCGTTGTGGTAGGATCGAATATCATTTTGTCGCTGCTGTCGGTTTGCTTAGACGATGTAAGCCGTAATTACGCAGCATCAGCATGATGATGACGACGACGAGGATGGTGCATGTTCGATACACGCTGCACCGAGATGAATCGACGTAAACTCGTGGGACGACTTCTGTAGACCCTCAACTCCTGCGAGGCTGCAAGAACACGCGTGTACCACCTGCTATCCCCCGCTTGCGGTCCGAGACTTTGCTACTATATTAATCGCCTAGCTTCTGCTAGACGTATACAATTAGTGCTTGATTAGAAACGCCATGCCGATGGAGGAATCTCCGGTGAGATGGGGTCAACTGTTCTTTCAATTTGCAAGCAGGAGTGCAGTAGGAGTCTTCGTTTATCGGAAGCAACGTGTGCCGTCATCTTACGTTTGCTAAATGTCGACATTTGCTGGGGGGATTGAACATTTTTTTCATTCAACTCTGTGGTTGTTTCTTCGTTGGACAGTTTCTCTAGTACCGCCTCGTGATGGGACTCGATAACTATCGAGACGTTGGTTGGTAAAGTCATCGTTGGTTCGTTAAGTTTTCTTTAATTGCAAGCTTCGTCGTGAACGATCAAATTTCGATTTGAAAGAATCTCGTGGCAGTGGAATAAATACAATTGAGTAGACTCACTTATCAGCGATCGGAGATGAAGGTGGAAGCTATGATTAATGTGTAATCAAGGCGGAGGAGCAAATTTCTTGAACTTGCTAATTTATATTGCATTATGTGGTTCGATAATATGCCGGGAAAGTCTAAACAAAATTACTTTGTTTCTTGGAGTCTATGGTTGTAAGTGTTACCCAGGATTTTTTATTAAAATGTCCACATTAGATTTCTCATTTGTATAAGGTTTCAGAACTCGCAGATCGTTTCATTCCTGTGCATTTCTCATCCGCATTCAATGAAACGCAATGCAAAGTGCAAACCCGATTATCGTACAATTCTCCGTTCTCTTTAGCTTCACCACCTCGCGCGATTTCTCACTAAAAACACGAGATCTATCGACTTAACCGGGGAATTAGCGTAAGAGGGATTCCACGCTCGTGGCATTACCGATATCTACTCGTTGCAATAAATAAAGTTACGTTGTTGCCGTATTTATGGAAGTAATAAGCATCCATCGTGTATTCTCCTAACGGCTTTATACTGATACAAGCTTCTGAGTTATTTCAACGATTTAGCGTGTAAGTACGGTAGATTATTACGTGGATAGCAAGAAAATATTTGTTGGCATCTATCTGACGCTAGAAACCCCACAAAAACTTCATTTCTCCACAGTTCATCGATATAACTGATTTCATTTTGGATTAAATCGGCGATTGTTAACACTTTGCACTTCTATGTCGAGTGACACTAGACACAGCTTTCTATGGCACTTAACGTATCATTTATTAATTGATAACTTGGCGAAATCAACAATTACTTTGCACCTTAACACTAAAACTATCAAGCAAGTAAAAATGACTCGTTTCCAATTTTTTCCAAAAGTTCTCCAAGCTTATAGAATAACCATAAAACAGATACTCAACGTTGATCTTATAAAATACCGATCAACTAAATCGATCATCCTTTCCTCCACTTGATTTCTATTTTTCCAAAGTACCGTATTTTTCGACAGATAACGCGCGCGTTACCTGCACAAAAAAGTTAAAATTTGATCAAATAAGAACCTGCGCGTTATACATTACGGATGTCAAATTCAATAATGAAACTATGGTGGGATTTTAACCAAGAAAAGACAAGAATGCCGAAAAGATAGAAGTGCACGTAATACAATAGGTGCGCGTTATCTATCGAAAAATACGGTACATACTTAACACTTTACCGACCGAAAGCCTATTAGTAGGCTTTTCGGACCCAAGGCCTTTGAACTTTTAACTTATTAATTGGTTGCCACTTCAATTAATAAATTGTCATTTATCATTGCGGTTACCTGTGTTAAGGACTCAATGACGAGAATTTGTAATTTTCGAATAGATATCTGTATCAAGGAAGTATTTGTGGCCAAGTGATCGGTCAGAAGGGGTAGGCTGCTAAAAAAATACCGGTCGGTAAAGTGTTAATATATTGAAATATAATAGATTTAATGCTGATAGTTCTAGTATTAACGTAAATATCCCGGGGTACTTACAATTGTTCCTCGTATTAAATGAAAATGAAAAATCATCAGTAGACAATTTTCCGAGATTATATTTCCTTATTTGAGGAAGAGTTAGTCAAATAATTCAAAGTGCAAAGACTTAGTCGATACTCGGCACTATTCCATTGCTTCACGCAAAATATCAAACGGCATAAAAACTTGTTAATGTTGATCATATTTGATAAATTAATAATTTCTGCGTCTCTTTATTCAATGGCTCTGCACAACCAAAAAGGAAGAAAATCGACTTTTCGCCAAGCACATAAAGAATAAGCGGCAACTTGAACCGCGCTAATTTCTTGGTCGCACAAGTGGAAAAATCTGATCGGAACGCACCCAAGCCGGTCTTATATTACCGATATATATTAAACACGCCGACGCTGAACTTATCGTCCGTAATTTCGTTGTCCGTCCCACGTTGATCACGATCGTGCAACATCATACGGATAGTATACGATCCTCTTAGCACATTGAAACGATGCGTGCTTAGGCTTCCGGGTTATTTTCTTGGGGCCGCAGAAAGGCCAATAATTATCGGTCAGACGTGGCATAATCGACATCGCGGCTTTCAAGGCCTCATTTCCATCCGGACACCCGAAGCACTGTTCTCCCGTTTACATCTTGCGCTTGATAAAAGCCGATCGAACGAGCCGTCCCCTTTGCACCTCAAGGATTCCGTTCTCCATTGACGGTATATACACGGTTGATGATCGTTGGAAAAGCGCGGGGCAAATATACGAGCTATTCGGTCTCAACGCGAGCGAATATACACGGCTACGTGTATTCGGCGCATCAGCGTCACTTAATTCACGGACTTTGTTGCTCAATTTACATAAACCGCGAACAACGACGAGAAGGAATACAGGGAACGAGGGGAACAGAAAACCCGACAAACCCGTACGACGGCTACCGAGTTTAACCAGGGTCTGTTGGCGGAATAATGCACCGATAGCTGGAATCGAACGATCGACACCTTCGTCGGTATGCCTGGCGCGGTTCTGTTTCTTCCTTGCTTTACGTTTTCATCGAGGATACGATAAACGACGACATAAATCCAGCGAGCAGTGTTCGTTAAAATGAATCTACGCGAGACGAAGGTTGCTCATCGTCATCGTTCTCGGTGAACCAGCAGGTAAAGAGGGAGGAGAAAATAGAGGGAAGGTGATACCGCGTGTAGAAGTGCGGATACCAGAGCGATCGCGTGGGCGTAACACGTTCTCTCGTTATGGTGCCCCATCGTATTCTCATGTAGATCGAGGCCTGTCCGCACCTCCGTCCGACGAGCGTAAGGCCTTCTATTCGTCGATATCCGGAGAGCTCGTAACAGTCGATACGAAGATAGCACCGAGACACCGGGGCTCCTACGTGCCCACCTACGTGGCCCTTCGGGGGAGAGAAATCTCAGTGGATATGGTTTTATATTATCATACAATTTGAGCAAAATCTTGTCCATAATATTATTATAGAAACAAAAGAATAATAGCGTAATGAATAGTCGATTCTTCAGGATTCTATTAAGAATCTACAAGTTTTCGTTTACTGAGAGACCGGAGATAATATCTGGAATTAACACTAGAACTACCGAACCAGTCAAAATGACTGGTACACAGTTTTTTCCAAAAATTCTTCAAGTCTACAGAAGAGTCATGGATTAAATATTCTACGTCAATCTAGAAAAAGATAAATCACCGTATCCATTTTCTTTTCGGTCTCTTGAATTCTCTGTTTTCAAAGTACTTATCTATTATATAAAGCTCAAATACCACTGACTGACTCACTCACTCACTCACTCATCCCGAAATCTCAAATACCACTGAACGGATTGCAGTGAAATTTGGAACATACCTTCCCCTTGGGTCTTAGGTGCTCAATAAGAAAGGGTTTTGAAAAATTCGAAATTTTAGGGGGGTTTTGGGGGGTTAAAGTATGGGCCAAACTCATCAACGCAGAGCCGAAAATACTTGACCTAGAAACTTGAAATTTTGCATGAGCGTTCCTTCTAGGGTATTAGCACCCACTAAGAAAGGATTTTTCAAAATTCGAAATTTTAAGGTTTTTTTTTAGTTTCGATTAAATCGTAGCGAAGCACGGGAACTTTCAACTAGTTTAATATATTGAAATTTAATAGATTTAACACCGGTAGTTCTAATGTTAATTAAGAGACTGAACGGAGTAAATATTTCATGTTATGATTTTTAGAATTCTAGTCGTAGTATCGATGTCACAGGCATTCTGGTGGAAAAACGAGCAATTTGCAATCCCACATGAGTAGAAATATCTCGTGTGTGTTTTTTGCTCTCCCGTACGAAATAATTGGATTACGAACGGTCGATGTTTTGTTGGGGGAAAAACGTGACACGGCACGCGCGATTTCGCAACGCTCTTTTCGTAAGTAAAACCGCAGGTGTATTCCTTACCAACGACGAATGTCAGAAACGGCACAAACAAGCGGAACGGATCGTTCCTTCCTCACGAATAATTCCAACGGGGAAAATTAAAAGCGAAACGAGCCGACGGAGCTCGTTGCACGTTTTACGATTGACATCCTTTCTTCGCGGTGAATCAATTGCACCTACAAATTGCCAGTACAATTTTACTCATCTCTTCTCGGCTATACGTTTTATCGACTCCTTCTCCTGTCTCTTCTCATGTTTCATGCTCGTTTGTCATAACTTCGTATTAACGTCTTATCGCCTGGCAATATTTTGCGCAGGTGGTAGCGATCGGTGAAAGTTACAGTTTTAGAAATAGGTCTGCCGGTTTTGCAAAAATCGTGCTGGTTAAAAGTCTAGTTACAGGTTGAACGTAAAGAATAATTGATAACGTCTGTCTGTTTTTATCTAAAATCTATATCTACTTGAGTCAGTTTATTTGAAATATTCAAAAATATCTTTACTGGTTGAATGTAAATTACAATCGATAGCATCTGTGTGTCTTGTAGGTGTGTGAAATCTACTTTTACCGTCAGTCAGAGGCAGACTTTAATTTCAGACGGTTGACCTTTCAGTTGAGATCACAAATGTCATTTTTCTTCTCCTCGATATCTCTTATATAAATAAATAGATAGGTATATTATTTTATTATAATTTTAGTTCACGTGCATATCAATCAACTACTTTAGGTGTTCATGCGTCACTCGCGTAACGTAGGAGTAAACCTGGCTATCTCGTAAGATTAGCAATACAGGATGTGATTTTTTGTCAATCGTTCCAATTCCGACTTCGAGTATTATCTCGGAGAGATTCCGCATGGATTGCGCCGATACACGCAAGCTCGGAAGCCGCTCGAATTTTGCCGGTGCAAAATCGAAAACCCCTTCGCGTGTACCTGTCAAAACAGATCTTTTTATCGATCGATCTACCATACCGAAGATCTAGGCTCCCAAGCGCAATATCGATATATCGTTCGATGCCTCGGGTTATGTATATACAGGGTGTCCTGGCGTTTAACTGAGATTTAACTTATTGTGCAGGTAGAAATAAGAAACGAATTTTTCTCGATTGTTAATTTGTATAGTGCTAATATTGGACCTAATGTGCAAACAATTTGGAAATCGCATGAACAAAAAGTGTGCACACGATTAGATCAGACAACAGGAATCAGTCCTTTGACTTTACCCATTTTCTAAGTCTTTAAAGTTTTACAATATAGAGGAAAATTCGCGGGAAGAACAATCATAATGAATCAATGATTCGATTATGGTAGTTTTTTAAAGTTAACTGTATGATCATTTTTAGCTACACCATTTCGCATGGTATCACATTGTAACAATTTATTCTTATTTGTTTTTCCTGTACGTTGAATGTTTCTTTGTAACTGTATAAGAAAGTGTTCACATCTGATTTTTGTGCAACATTTTTTTTCTTAAGAAGTTTTGTTCGGTAGTGTTTCAATAAAAAGGAGGGACACCCTGTATACACGGCAGACAGGGATCCTTGATGGCTCAACGATATCGGTCTTCGTTTCGCTTGCGTGTTCATTCTTAATTGCACACACGCTCGATGACCCGGTCTGTATGCGTGCTCCGGAAATCTTAATATCCATTCGGAGTAATTAAAGCCTAAACGATGTCACCCGCGGCGATTCTCCATCGCGTATTCTAATGAGAGAACGGTCGCTACCTCAGTTGCCGCGATCGAATTCCGTAATATATTATTCAACGCTCTCGACCACTTTTCCATCGTGAGCTTTGAAGTCGTAGGAGTCCGACACTTTTCTCACGATTTGCAAGTACAAGTAACGACGACGTAGCGCGATTTTCAAATGTTAATAAAAGCCTGACATGAGCGCGTCGATTGATATTAAAAAATTCTCGCGTCTATAAGGTATTTTAATTATCTCACAAGCAGTTGCAATCAGGCCTCGGGAAAATAGGTGTGTGAAATACGATACGAACGTCTCAATTATCCTGACAGTGAAACACAGCTACCATTGGGATAGTACTTGCCATGGTATTCGCTAATATTCGTATTTTTTCAAATAGTATCTCAAAAGGAAATTTAAATAAGAAAATAATTCCTATATTGCATATTTTGCTCCAACAAATTAAAATTTCAGCGAAACTAACTACTCTAGTTTAAAATACCCGCTATTTTTATTTCTCCTCATGTGTTCACCATATATGCATCTTACTCAGTTTAACATATATTAGAGATAGCGGAAAGGAATGTCTTTTTTTTAAACAAATGACGACGTGAAAAAAAAGACTCGTTGAATATTTCTAATCGAAACCCATTGAATTTTATGAGGGACATATTAAAACTTTGTCGGTTACATGGAGGAAGATTATATCAAACAGTGTAAATCATATTTTAGATTAGTATTTGTAAATTAAATTCGTATAAATATTCACATCTTTTATCTTAAAAAACGAAATTCTTTTCCGCTACCCCTAATAGTTACCCTAAAATCTTACTTCGGGCCCCAACACAAAATATTTATCGTAAATACTGTTTCCTAATTTATTTAACATTTCAAATAACCTGTTACTATAACCTCCTACAAATTTTTCTCTTCTCGCAAATGTATCACTATCCCCCTAATTTGCGTACAGCGAGGAGTTCGCGCGGAAACGAGTTTTCCGTAATTTGAATCTCTGTGCAAAGTCTCTCATAAGTCCATCGCGAACAGCTGAATGACATTAATTGCTGTCGGAGTTCGATGTAAGACGTTTCTAATCGTACGTCCATCGGGCTCGTCCTAGTGGCGGCAACTTGGGGGCCGCCAATTGCACCGGGGTCCGCAATTGCATCGAATGATAAACGCATCTTTCCGACTTTGCGGCCGCGGCACTGGCGGACAAGCAAGGCCAAGGACACGGACCGACGCAGGACGGGAGAGGATATCTTCCCACGTGGAGGAGAAACCAACTGCCGGCGCGTTTGGCTACCTATTAGCAATTATCTGCCTACGCGAGTCGATTTTGGCCGCGAGGAGTGGATTAAAATCGCACACCCTGACTCCCTTCTTCTCCCTTCCTCGCATCGGATGCATCCGACGTATTATCGTTGATCGAATTTTCCTTCCCTTAATATCGTTACTTGCTCTGAGATTTTAAAGAGGATAGAGCGCTGAAGGACTTCAGGTGTTAGATTCTTCGAGGAGTCTCTCAGGATTGGCCATTTTTGGCAATTCCGGGTATTGATATTGGACATGAGAGTTAAAATAATTCTAAAAACTAGTGAATTAGTATACCGTCCAATTTGATGATATTGATGAAGTTGATTGGGGTAATTATTGGAAATAAATTTGCGAGGAAGAACATAGGCTTGGTATTGAACGAATAGAAATGCGAAATTTTATATTAAACAAAATGTAAGCTTACAATTTCAAAAAGTTCTTCACCCCTGGTCTAGGATATCTTGTAGAATGTGTTTTCGTAACGCGAGTTTAGAATACCGCGAATAGTTTGGATGGCGAAACTTGGGAGTGGAATAGTACCGGATTAATTTAAACCTGGTCCACGTTTCTTTTTCGAGATCTTATCTGCGACTGCGAGGGTGGAATGGCGCGCGGGCGTGGGAATTTCGTCCTCGTTGAGGACGTTGACCAATCGAGCCTTTCTCCCACATATTAAATCATAGTTATCTCGTCGGTCCTTTTTTTTTAATCTCTTGAATTCTATATAAATTTCTTCTCCATTTTAATAACAATTTATCACTTCCTTTTTCAAACATCTAATCCTGCTATTCTGCTGAAAAGGTAATTATATTTTAATACATACTAAGCTTCTAAGTATTAGCACCCTTTCAATTTTCATTAACAAAGCTACAATAAAAGCATAGCACGTTGGAAAAATCCGCAGACGATGCTCAACCTCTTGAAAAGATCAATCGTCCCTGATTGAAGTTCCAGAACGTACAGTAGTGATGAATAAATTCCACGAGGAGCAGAAAAGACGAATCGATCCGCGTGTCGCGACCTCGAGGTCCCCTCGGGTAGCATCGCGGCAGGTGCCGGTGGGTCCTCGAGTTCTCTCCTGGGCCCCTCGGGCCTCTTTCTCGTCCCCACCATCTTCCACTCCCGGCGACTTGTTCGGCAGACTCGTTTGATCACCGCCGCTCACGACTCTCCAGGTACGCCGGGACGATAATTATTATCCTTGCGTAACCGCCCTCGGGGCGAGATATCCGTGTACCCTGAGTGCACGCTCCTGGGAATAAATATGCGTTTCTCTTTTGGTATCGAGCCCTCCTGTAAGACGAAACTTCGATACGGACAGGGAGAAATTGAAAACCAGACAATATCGCGCAATCGCTCTTCTCGAAGACATTGATTCGAGAATAACTATTGATTACTAGAAGCTAAGATATTCATTGTTTGACATTAACACACTCATAGTACTCATAGTTTACTATTATTTTAATGCACAGTATTGTAGGATCGTGAATAAGAAACGAGAGGCGCGCGGCTACCCATCCAAGGCAGCAACTCGGCCAGAGTAACTTAACGTCGACGATCGCCTGGGTCGGCGCGGAACCACTGCGCCAGGGACCTGATGACAATTCTTTTTCACGTCCTTTTCTCCTAAGTTTTTTTATAGGAGGGCTTCTCCGCTCCGATCCCATAGTATCTTACTCGCACTTGAAACTCCTCAAACTGAGAGCTGAAAGTTGGTACCATTCGGCAGAAACAAGAAATCGCTTGGTTCGTTTAGGGGGCAAGGGAAGAGTCGATATCAGTCCTGGAAACCTAAAATCAACGAATGATAATCGAAAACCAAACGTTTTTTTATTGTACCCACGATAATGGAACAAGTATTCGGCTTTTTCAGCAAGTCACGTATTAACCCTTTGACTACGGCAGATTTTGAGACGTACCAGTCGTACCACACGGGTGAGAATTCATTTACAGTGTCTACCGAGAACGGCAAAATTTTGGGTAGAGATGGGTTTTTGTGAAAACATATTTCAATAATCAAAAATTAGCATTCCCTTTCGTCTAACTGAAATGAGATTTATCGGAACAATTGTAGATAAAATATTCAGAGCGCTTATATCCGTGTCGCAAACGCAAAATTTCTGAGCGCATATATACGCCCGCAGTAGTCAAGGGGTTGAAATCGAAAATGACGTTAGAACGAGGGATATCTCTATCCGTCCGACGAATCGGAGCAAAACACTTGCCAAGTGACATCTTATTTCTGCTGAATAGTCTCATGGTGATATTTGAAAAAAGAAAACAAACAGACTTTTCTTCACGAACCGTTTCTCCGCGTGGGGCAATGTCTTCTTCGATGGGTTTTCGTGCCGCGGAATTTATACCCGATTACCCCGAGGCGTTCTACATTCCAAATCGTTAAGGCGATAATGTATTCGATCGGCGGGCGTATTAACGATAGTTTATTGCTTGGCGCTTAATGCTCGTCCGTACCTGACCAGCCGAAGCGCACTCTCGGCTCCTCGCGAGCGTATCGCGCCAGTAAGCGCGCGTCCACCGAAGCGGATCAGTATTCTTTCGTTTTCTCGCGGAACATCGTGCGCTCTTTGCATCGCGCCTGAGAAAGCACGCGTTCGATAAACAAGGAAAAATATCGGTGCACGTTAAACGCGATGTTCCGGGTCAGCTAGTACGTATACATACTCGAGTGTCCGAATGGGCTCTCTTAAATTATAACGCGACTCTGGCAGTATCGCGATAAACGGGAATTACGACGGTACGTTTGCATCGTGAAATTTTACGGTACTATCTTAATAATAATTAAGGGTGGATGCTGGAGAAAAACAGCTGTTAATTAATTTGTTTATAGAATTGTTTAATCTCATATATCTCAGGGATTTCAAACGTTATGTGTACTTACACTCTATTAAGTTTCTACATGAATTTATTATATCTCCCTGATAAATATCGTGTCAATGACTTGTAGAATTTTATTTAGATAATATCGACTATCTTTCACGACACTTATAAATATAAGTATACTCTCAATAAAAGTAAAACAAATTAACGTAATTATCAGATCATATATACTTCATAAGATGTCACCGTAAGTACAAATTATCCTGATAAAACGACGATTGACGAATAATTGGCACTTCTTACACGCATTGTCGCAACTGACTTCGTTCAAATGGTTAATACAAATCCAAGATAATTTACTTAACACAACCCACCGGCTAATAGCGACGCGAGAAATAACCGTGACGAGGCGAACAATTACTGGCTCGGCTTACGGCAGAAAAATGCATCGTTACATCAAGATGGCAATTACGAATGAAAACGATCGTCGTCGAGTCTCGGAAACAGCGAAGTTTTTCGCTCCATTTATTCCAGGGGGAACAAATATGACGGAGTGGACGATCACGCGAGTGCATTAAGCAAACGAAGCAAGAAGTTCGCGAGTACGAGCGGCACGCAGCCACGTACATAGGTACGTGTAATCGACGTCGATAGCCGATGCAGCCCTCAGGCTGCCGGAAATGGGTGGTATCACCCGCTACCACCGACGTCCGCCGCATTTCCTCCTTTTTCGTTTTCGTTCATTCGAGCACGTTTTATATGCGTATAGAAACGTTCACGTGTGAGAGCACACGCGATCGACTTGGGCTCACGAGCACGAGGTACCTGTTGCTCGTCTGTGTTCGTTCCTTCTTGCTCGTAAAACCAGGAGCGCAGGATACACCGAGGCAAAAGGACCTCGATGCGCGTGGATTCGTGGAAGCGGAGAGGACGTTAACGTAAATCGTTCTGTATTTAACTTCTTTTACTTTAACTCCTCTCGCAATTTTCTGGTATCAGTAATTTTCTCGGTCGCCACGTATCGAGATGGGCCGTAAGACACGGGAGGCATGGAATCAAGGAAAGTCGTTTTAAGGAATGAACTCCGTAATCTTTTCGCCTTGCGCACACAACGTTAATGATTACTGTAATTATCGCTGTCGTAAATATCACGGATACACGGTGCGTATCGACATCGACGTAACTAGAGAGGTGGGGAAACCGGAACGAACGTATCGACTCTCATCTTTTCATTCTTGTTCTGATCTAAATTCGCCAACTAATAAAACTGCAAATCGTCGATAAAATGTTAACGACTAAATTACGTCGAGGAACGTGCCGCTACTTCGAACAGTTGTCGAAGAAACTAAGATCGTACCCTATTATCGCTTCTTCCGAACTGGTAGTTTCGTAGAAATTGTTGCAAACACCTTGAGACGATTAAGAAACGATGATACTTTGCAACGTGGATACGTAAGCAATGTGTATGTTATACTTTCACGGTATAAAATCAAGTAGAGATGATGAGATGAAGTGTTTCACCCTGCTTCGAGAGGCCGCGGTGTCCTCTTCGTTCTCCGATTTCTTTAACACTTGCCATAAACTTGGACGATGCTGGAGCACTATGCGAATACTCGAGATAATGTGAAATCGCCCGAGGCGTTACATCTGCGATAGGAGTGGTCCGTTCAGCAACATTGAAATAGATCATTTGGGTGAAAGATAATTCATTAAAACAGCCAAGCAAAGAAAAACGTTACGACGATGGAGTATCACACGGCTGGTTGCCTCTCATTTTTTTTCTTCCCTATGACACTACTAATCCGCATGTATTTCACGGCATTACGTATTTACCAGGCAACACCTCGCGCGTTATCCTCTTTCAGGAATATGGAATGTAACTCGTGCGATATATCGTACACATATAAATTACATTCCCGTCTTATCTCTCATGGCGGGCGAAATAAAGCGTCGAGGAACGGTAATAATGCGCGCCGTTGAACGTGCAATTTGAACATGCATAAAAACGCGGGAAAAGGTTCTACCGATGTCAGAAGACAATCAGAAGAACGGATAGAGGTCATAGGCCCTCGTAGTAAAAGTACTTCCGTGTCTTGCGGTCCCGTACGCGGCTATTGACAAGCACCATAAACTTTGCCGATATCTCCGTTCGAGCGTACCAAAGCGGACATACGTAAACTCGAAAGTTATACTCGCACACGCCGAATTGTAGAGTCGTGTGGACGGGTTGCGTCTCGATAACGCGAAACCCGCTTCTCAACGCCTCGGGCGTTAGGTTTGCGATAGGAGGTCGTTCAAGGCTACCAGTTTGCCTTCTCTAGCTTCGGTTGGATCGCGATTCCTCCTACGGAGAGAGAACATCAATAGGAATGTCTTGATCGGTGCGAAGCAGAGGTACGCGATATCGGGCGCAACAATGCGATGGATAGGGTGATATCCGGTAGCCCGTAAGCCTGCCGAGATTCGAGGGAGAGCAACGCGCGTAGGAATCTTCGAGCGCAAATTGCTGCTATACCAGATGTTGCTGGGGATTTATAGAAGACTTTTAATCGAGCTACATTTCCGGCCATACTCGTAGAACAGCCTGTATCTCCGATCGAAAGTGTAAAATTGTAAAAGTCGAGAGATAAGTACTCGTACTCTCGGACTACGAATTCCAAGCAAGTTTTAGCACGATATTTAGCGAACGATGTGAATTTAACTTACTATAAATTCCGTACAACGTACGGATAGAGATTTTTACGTATTATCACCGTCCGCATTTATACGGTGAAAGAGGTAAAGTCTCTGAGCGGACGGTGTTCGTAATAAAGATGACACCGCAAATAATAATTCCCGCGGTGTTACTTGAGCAGACGCGCGTGGATAATTAATTTACAGCATCCTAACGGTACGAGAAGATTGCGACCTTGGTAGCCGTACGAAACGTTCGTCTAAGAGATCCCTGGCGAACCATCGACGCTGGTAGAACCAGCTACGGTGGGTTTCTACGTATTTCAAGACCACCGATAATTTCATTTCTCTGGCTGGTGTACGAATAGCCACGGCTAACGCACCTAGACTTCTAATGCTTTCTAATGGAATCCTCGGCCAATTACGTAATGCTAGTTTCCGCGTTTGTTATTCCTCTGGGTCAGAAGAGAAGATCCTCTCCGTCCGGTAACATCGAATGTTAACGACGATGGTAACAGCATAACGTTCTTGGAATTGTAAGAACGTCTATGCGAACTCTTCGTTTCTACGTCTCTCGAAATATCCGTTGCGGAAAGACGCTGGAGAACATGGAGAACGGCGTCTTTGCAGCTACGATCTTGTACTCGTCTTGGTATTCTTCCTTTTCGTTTCCAGTCGATTCGAGAGCACTCGAAAGGCAGAAACGTCGGTTTTACGCGTGCAACGGCTATATACGTGCTCGTACGAATGTGCGTGGCTTAAGCCGGTATTATACGTCCGTATTACGCGTAATGATAGCCCAGGACGGTTCCCATTAACGCTCGGAGCACCCGCGTTTCCACGGTGATCGGCTTCCACCGAACGGCCGACTAATTACACGGGACAATGCGAGACGGTAGGCCAGGCATTCGGGGTTCCTACGTTTGCTTTATCGCCGGTGATCTTAGGAACTCCATTTAAAGATGACTCGCAGGATGAGCTTTTCACGAGAGATATAGTTAGATGTTCTTTTTACAATTGAATATTTTCGAGGAATTCTCTCCTGATGGCGAGAATGCTTTTTATAGATATTAATAATCGAGTTTGCTCTATTTAATGTGATACGATACGATTATAATCGTCAATGAGTATGTGGATTCATTGACTGCGTTACTGGGTAACCCTTTGTGGCATAGCGACGCATATATGCGGTTTGAGAAAAAATGTAATTATCCCTAGATAGGTCACATAGTGAGCTCTAGCGAGATAGGTCACACTATGAGGGAAAAGCCGCAATGGTTTTTAAGATGCAACGTTGCCACATCTTTAATTGTAATTTTTTATTCATAAAACATAAAGGTTATTATGATTGTCTAGAAAAATAATTTATTTTGTGAACTGAATGTATATTTGTAATATCAATATACCTACATTCAATTATATAGAGAAATTAATATTGTAATTATAAATATAACTTGGAACATACCTGGCCATAATCTCAAAGTATATCCAATCTATGATTTAATAATATTAATGATAAGTTATTATGATATTGAAAAATATAACTATAAATAAATTGCACGATTTTTATATAATAGACTAAATAAACTGACTGTTATTAGGATTACATTTTTATTAGTTTTTAATTTACTTGAAGAAATGTAGATACCACCGGCTTGAACCTAACACCAATACTTGCTCATTCAACACACGAAAGCAAGGGAATACGACTGACAATGAGTCCGAATTCATCCGAGCTGACCCGAATTCACATTTGGCAACATTGCAACGTAATATCTACTAATGCTTTAGGTCGGCTAATGAGGGAAACGCCGTAAACTGATTTTCTTAACTTACAATTAATTATTTATTTTAATCTTCATGATCTATTGATACTTTCTGAAAGCGTTAAAAAATTTCAAGAAGTTAAAAGAATACATTTAATTTTTTAGGAGCCATTCGGGTGTATTTTCATTAAGTTAAGAAATAAAAAACTATTCTTGCCGGCTTTTCCCTCATATGGTGACCTATCTAGGGTTATAGATTATCACCGTGTGTATACACGATTAAAATTGAAGACTTTAAATACAAAAGATGAGATATGATTAAAAATGGAGTAATTTATAACTCATATACATTAACAGCCCAACTTTCTGATAAAAAGGTAGTTTTAGACTGCCAAATAAATGAATATCTGTCAATATTCAAAAATGTCTCCGTCCATAAAGGGTTAGTTGGAGTTCGTCGTTTCTGAACAGATAGCAAAAGTATGAGATTAGTTTTTTTAACTTTGCGAGTAATCGATCAGCCACAATAACATTTTCATACATAATGATAATCCTGAGAGGAGTTTTATCAAAATTATGTTATTGTTTTGCCTTTGATAGAATTTCAATACGATTTACGAGCACGAGGAAATTACCGGCCGCTGTCAATGGCATCCTGACGAGAGTTGAAATTATTATCGAATTAAATCATTCTTTTGAATGGCCGTTTATAAATTGCAAACCCTAAATATTACAAATGAGCCGGCCTCTTGGCAATCGTCGTCTCGGTACGTTGCCACGACTGCTCGTCGGTGAGATAATATTTCTTGCGATGTAACGTCTTTTTCGCGCGAGGAAGATTGTATGGGAACAAAATTGATACTACGATTGAATTCGAAGAGAAAATTAAAGAACGATACAATGTCGATAGTCACTACTGGCGCGAGGGCCTTCCATTCACATCGTCATCATCATTATTATCGTCTTCTTCTTCTAGTTATAATAATTCATCTTCATCTTCCTAGTTAGTATACCAGATTCATTATTTTGCATACCGTATGACTCCAGGCAATCTATCAAACAGTTAATTAATCAAAGCCCGTATTATTATGCAACGTGAAATGACAATAACGATCCTGAATCCCCATCGCGAGATCGCCTCTTCAATCTTCGTCTCTCTTTTCTACTTATATTTCCCGCGACTTTTTTTTCATCCGTGTCTCCCAATGTATCGTCGTTCGATCGTAAATATTTTGATAATGGAAAAAAAATCACGCAACGAAAGTGAACTATGTTTATCCTAATCACGATGATTTAAGAATGATCAATTAAATAATAATTTAAATTAAAATGTAATCAAAGTGCGTTGTATTATCGTTTAATTCCAGTTTGATAAAATTCACGTAATATCGATCATGAAGAAATAAAATGTATTACCGTTACCCACACGATATATCTTGTATTTGACGTTAAATAACGAAAGTCACCAGTGCACATTAATATTCTATCATTTCCTAATTAAATAAAATATCGTCTTGTACATTAGACATGCCGATTAACCGATAGAAAAGAATATTCGAGCAAAGTAAAACCAGAAGTGTCATTATTTAATATTAATTGAAAAGTCTTTACGTAACATCGATAAGAAATGACTAAAATTACATATTCCCATAACCAGCACTATATATCTTACACTTGACATCAAATAACGAAAGTAGCTCCGTACATTAATACAACGCCGTTTTCTAATTAAATAAAATCGTTTCAAACGTCCCTGAATGAGCTACATGCATACCTGAAATCGCAAAAGCGACGTAAATGATTCGTTGAGAGTACAGTAGCCACTTATATGAATTTCATTAATTTCTGTGCAAGTAGCATTTACTAGTCGATGTACAGTAGTGGATAATTAATCGTACATTATTATACAGTAGCCAATAGCAATGAATCGGTGTCCGCGTTATCGCTATCGCTACTCGAGAGTATCATCACAGTCGTCTACGGCTGATACTTCGCATACGTGCCATTGAAAAATAGTATTTTATGTTCAATAATTGCACACTCTCTTCTGCAATTCCTCGACGATACAACTTATTAATTTCCATAGCGCCGTATCGCGTTAAACGATTGCGCGTGCATGGATTCGGTGGAATAAAATTACACTCTCCGCTATCATCGAATTACGATACACGGGCGACAATTTCCCTGTTGAATTTTTCACACGAGAAATGTAAATCGAGGCGCTATAATGTTAATTTACAAAGCCAGTTCGTTCTCGGGTGTCTTTATCAATTTTCTCTTGCGGTTCTACACACTGTTCATGGTGCACGGATTAATTGATTAATCAGTGTTTATATTATTCCATGGTAACTAGTAGCACCAACACCGGTAGCTTCACCGCTACCGCAAACGACCACGTCGGATCGAGATTACTTACAGTTTTAATATTCCACTCGAGTACTCTCTCGGTAATACCGTGGCAATCAATTCGTCTTATTGGTAGCCCTCCTCTTAGACTTCTCTTTTCCCTTCGTTTTCTTCCTTGTCTCAATAGCTTCCTCCCTTGCATCCTGTCTTTCTCACAGCTTGACTTTCTACTCGGCCCTTCGTCCTTCTTTGCAGCAGGACTTTTGAAAGGGATAATAGAAATTGAATGATCATTCTCATCTATTCCTGCTAGTGCAGACTTTATTAACGGACTTCCTCTTTGGAAAAGTAATCGACCACCTCGTATAATCCTGTCTTATCTGACGTAAAAAGTATGGATACTTTTGCAGGCAACGTGCAATCGATGACGTTTATAATTTTTAATTCTTGTAGAGAGATACCGATTGTATCGATATTCGTGTACAGACTTGTGATGCCTTCTGTTGGATTGAAGTGTACTTTTCTCGTTAGTTTCCTTGATGACTTTTGTTTCTGCGTCTTGAAATAGATGGTGTGATCACAATACTGCAACAGGTACTTACAGGTTTCTTAAAATAGACTTTTATTTGGATGTGACGTACAAATAATTATTTGATTTTAAAAACGTAGATATTATCAGAAAAAAATGTCTGCAAAATGTTCTTTAACAGTAGATCTACGGCAACAGTCAAATTGACGGGATCCTTCTTTTTTCAAAATTTTTCCCAAGTTGAGAGAGAAGCAGTCATCATCAAAACTTTCACGTGTATCTTAGAATATACAAATTACTTTATTGATCGTATTTTTTACCGCTGGATCCATCTTTTTTTAATTCACTCATTTAACATATTTAAATGTATCCGATTTAGCGGCCGTAGATCCAGTGTTAAAATTGTACACATATCAGATCGCACCCATTTCTTTGTCAGAAATGAAATTTCTCCGTTCGAAGTAGCAAAAGAATGTTGAAAACCTTCGAACGTTTCTACGTATGAATTAACTTGCAACTTAAATCCACGGAATCCTTTTTTGCTCCACTAGGCGACGAAGGGTGGAGCAACCCCCGTACGCGTTTATCGACGTCCACACTGAGAAAACAGGTGCATCTATCCGTCTATCGTAAGACGAATGTTTCCCGTCGTCTTATGGCAAAACCGTCGTCCAGTTTAGCGATAAGAACTGGAAAATCGTCGGTCGATCTTTGTCAGTGCGGCGATCGGCGGGACGCCTTCAGAGCGGACGTTTAGCGCGTAAAAGGACACGTTCGCGGGGTCCGCCGCTTTCAATATGCGCCTGCGATTCTCTCGACTCGAAGTTAGTAAGATTCTTGCTAACCGATTCTCATCGAAAGGCAGAGTTTCAGAGAATTCGATCGCAGAAAACACATTGCCGGCGGGCAATAAAAGACGCGCGATTTCCCGCAAGTTAACCTTCATTCATATTCGTCTCTAGATTCTTTCTTGGATCACCACGTCATCCATATTCATTCTTAATCTCAATTTTCCCGTACTTAAACTTTTAATCCGTATGCCGACTCCTATCTTGAATAATTATATAAGAATTGCGTGACATATAATTAATAAACTGGCACGATTCCATCGAAATTTTGTTCACCAGCCACACGAAATTCCAAGGGTGATTATGTAACACGTGCGAGCGGTATCTCGTAACGATCTCAGTGAGATCTCGCGAATGGATACAGCGATGCCGTGTTATCGGGGGGTGAAGGAGCAGACAGGAATTTAGCGGCGGTATCGATTTATTGCATCCGCTCTTTGCTTACGCAGACAGACCGGAGATGCATGAGGGTTAAAGAAAGAAAGAAAAGAAGGAAAAGAGAGAAAGAGACGGAAAGGAGCGGGTGAAAAAGAAACCCAAATGGAAGGGGAGAACCGCGAACGTTCGATACCATAGTCGGGCGTCAGATCGGTTGTACGCGTGGAAAATGGGACTGGTTTTTATCAGGATCGCCTCGCGCACTCCTACGGGAGGTTTGCCTTAATGTTTAATGCAGAATCCATTGGAATTGCGCGTATACGTACACGAAAGCCTGCCCCATTGCGACTTCTTGGCTCTTTGCGATCCTGGCATACCTGCCGGTTCAGTTCGGAGGACTCGGCCGCGTCCTCAGCATACCTTCTAGACGTCTAGGCGCGTCTAAGAAGTATTTATTAATGGAATCATTTCGAAAGGATCGATAAATAATACATTTCTCAGGACGGCCGTGTTACACTTGCAGTACGGCGGGCGAAACTTTTCTATTTCTCGCGATGCATTTATCGCAACCGGTCTCGCCTGTACCTAACGTCCATTGGATGTAAAAAGGTCGAGTGTATAAGATCAAATGAAATTAGCGCAATGGTTCAAAAGCTCGAGGTAGAGCGAGCGTGGAAGATAGCGAAGCGGAGAAACGGAGAAAAGGAGCAGAAAAGAGAATGGAAAGAGAAGACTAAGAGAGAAATGTAGAAATGAATGGAAAAGAAAATAAGGGAAAGAGTCATTTCGCGTACCTACCCTTTCGTGCCCCGAACACGCCTCCCGAAGAGGAACTCGCGCGGAACCGTTTGGAAGATCGTTCGATAACGGCGCAGCCCCCGTGCGGTTCCTTCGACCCGAGACGAGAGCAATACGCACATCTTGCTTTATTGCGGAACGCCTCGTTAATAAAGCACCGACCTTTTTTCCATGGCGAGTATGCGGCACATCGGAGGCACCGTCTGCTTTACGGTGGGGTAACGATCGAGGAAGCGAACGAGATGACCGAATCTGGGATGCGCTCTTGCCTCGAGATCGGCCAGATATCGTTACGTTATTAATCGATGTAACACGGCCCGATCTACGGGATCGATAAAATTAATTCTCTTCCTGCAGTTAATGACGTAGAAAAGAAGCATAGATGTAATTCGAATTTTCTAACGACCTCCGACAAGATATTTCAATTCTCATTTCGAAACGTCCTACGTTATGCTGCTACCAAGATCGTCAGGTAATTCAGAGTCGAACAGGCTAGAAAGTTAATCGTTTTAAACGTTTCTTCTTATCGCCACTGTGTCGCATAGCACTCGACTACCTTTGAAGTGACTCTTCGAACGTTGCAGTTATAATGCACAACGTGTCACGACTATCGATCTAAGGATCGACGATTCAATCGGCTCGTCGGCGTTCGAAATAAACGTCAATCCGTGCAAAAGGGAGGCTCTTTCCACGAATTGCAAAACGGCATGGATCGTATCGGCGAGAAGGATAGGAGGGACAACGGTGGTAAGAGTCTCCTGCCGGTTCTGCTCCCGGTGTATTCTGCGCTCCAGAGGGTCCGAACGAGCAGCGGAAAAGAAGGGAATCAGCGAGGACAAGAAGGAAGGATGAGGTCCAGAGAAAGAGAGAAGGATAGAAAGAGAAGCGGAGAAGGAGGATCGCATACTCGTTGGCCCACTACTTGTACCCCCGCGATACGCGTTCCGCATTGATATTATTTCATTAACTTTTTGCCGGTCGCCTCGCTTGTTGGAATAGTGGTCTCGTCGGCCGGCAATCTCCTCCTACGGCTACTCCACCTTCTTCAACCTCCGTTCTCTCTGGCCCCTTCGATCTCCTCCTGCGCTTCTCCTTCTCCCTCCGTTCGACTCTCTTCGAAGAGAGTCGCCCTTCTTCGTTGGCCTCCTCGCGATACCTTTCGGCAGATTGCACATGCACCTGCCGTGCTAGGTGTCCCGAAACTGTTCCTCGTTTCTTGTTCCTTTCTAACGAGGAATCTCGACTGGCCGTGAAGTCGCGATCATTTTTCTTGCCTCGGATAATTAACTCTCGAGTCAATTAAATCGGCCCTATGAAAAATCGAAAGGTAGCGGGTGTTATCCCCAAGCTCTCTCCTACCTTTCGTATTTCTATGGTTACTGTCAATGTATATCTCTGAAAATTGTAAACGTGGATGTTGCAAGAGATACGAATTTATCCTATGGAAACAGAGATTCGGATCGGTATGGTAAAATCGCATCGATTCGCGGATCATGGTACCATGAGACACATTCGGATGACAGAACTCGACGATGCTCGATGCAAGGCGCGATTCCCAGCGCGATTCGGCCGTCGGCATTGCGAGCGGCGTTGAAGCGGATACGCGACGTCTGTCCTCTCCTGTCTCGCTTTCCGCTCGCGCCTCTCCCGGGATTTATGGGGGTTTGCACGAATTTATGTGCGTCCAGAGGACACGACGTTATGCCCTGTCCCCTCCCTCGGCAACGCGCACAGGGCATCGTCGCGAGGAACCGGGAGAACCAACGTTCCTGCCGGTTCGACCGGCGATCCATCATCGTAAAAAGTGTTTCTCTCCTCCTCGCCTTGCGGCATCGCTTGTGAATCCACCCGGTTCTCCGACTCGACGGTTCGTCCGGGTCGTCGACGATGTTCGTCCGATCGATCGATCGTATCGTATCGCGCGGGTCAGAACGTCGTAAAAAGAATTCCGCCTCGTCCTTTTCCATCTGTACGCTCCTTTCGGCTTTCGACTGCCCCCACTCGATGATCCTCGCGATTTTTATTTCACCTTCGATGGACCTTCTCTTTATCTTTATCAATATTTTGCTCTCTCCTTTCGCGATACCGTCACGCTTTCTTCTCGAGGAGTAGCAGGAATTTGGAATCTCGAACTACACCTGGGGGAATTTCTTATTTCGTTAAAACGCATTCCAACTTCTTGATGTGTTTTACAACGATATCCCGCGAATACTGTCTGCATGGATGTGTCTATATTCGTGCTCGCTTCCTCTTTCGATCGTAATGTAAGACTTTCTTTTTGGGGAATCGTTCGATTCGAGAATCGATAACGGCAACCGGAAGAATTTTTTCTTATTAAATCCAATCTGAGCGGTTCGATGAGTTTCACGGCTTGGATATTTCGCAAATTCATTTGCCTGATTTATTTAATACTCTGCTCTTTCCAATCATGGGCAACGTAATGGTTCCTTTCCAAGACCCGGAAGATCATTAATTTTCAAACCGCGATGGATCCATGAATTTTGCGAATATAATGTTAAAATAACATTTCTTCTAGATTCTCATGAGAATGGAGAGTCGTTGAAAAGGTGCATGAGAATTTTTGCGTATGACTACTTTGCCAAGTAGACGTTTCGCGAACACATCGATCTAAGGTGTTAAAGGTTGTACCTAGGGTTTTACTTGAAGGTGAATCTCTCGTGGCGAAGATCGAGGAAGCGAAAGATCAATTGGCACCGTGGTTGGCCCTTGAACGTACATCTCGTAAAATAGCCTCGATCGAATGCTAATGGCGAGTAGCGTGGTTTTTATAGGGCCGATAATTTGGCCGAGGTCAAAGGTCGACGTAGACTCTCGAAGCCACGTCCAGTCCGCAAAAACCGTCCGAAGATATACGGAGTGCAAAATGTATTTAAGTACCTTCGCAGCTGGTACTCGCGTATCGATTATTTATTCCCTTCGACGTTCTCTAACCCCCTCCTTTCTCACCCTTTCCCTCTTTCTCCCATTCTCGAACAGGAAATGTTCGATGCCAATTTATTTCCGCTTGTGTTAATGGCGCAATCGATTATGCCGGCAATACGGCGTTAATCGACGGGATTTATTAATTAATTCCCCAGTAATTCCAATGTTTTGGCTGAGATCATTTCCGCCAGACTTTCCCACGTTCCTCAAAATCGACTTTCGTGAACGTTACGAAATATTATCGATAAAGAATAGTTTTACGTATATTACATCGTAAAATTCACTTCAAGTCGTGATCCCACCGAATAACGGAATGGTTGACAAAGAGAAAATGGCTGGGAGGAGAATGTAAGAAAAAAGTACGCACTCCTGTACCAACATCCGGCGGGGCGGGTAAGAATTTGCTGAAACGAGGTCGGTTCTTGTTTCCGTACTTTAATCGAAATATTTTTGTACATACTACCAACGTTCAAACAGAAATCACCTCTGGTACCGAAATAGTTGATAACACGGAAAAACAATTATAAGTCCCTCTACCAATTTTGTATTATTCTACAATCTAAATATAACATTAGAACTACCAAGCAAGTCAAAATGACTGGTTCCCGATTTGTTCCAAAAATTCTCCAAGTTTATAATACAGACATAGAGAGAATATTTTACTTTGATCCTGGAGAACACAAATTATGCAATCAATCACCTTTTCGACCACAAGATTTCTAATTTTCTAAAGTACTTATCTCATGCATTGAAATATAATAGACTAGCTGAAAATACCCATGCTTCGCTACGGTTTAATAGCATTAGGATTAAGGACTATTTAAATTAGTAAAAGTTACGTTTAACGTTGATAATCCATATTAGTAAATATATATTCAATCATTTAAAACCTGCAATATTTTAGGTGCTTCGAAACTAAAAATAAGACCTTAAAATTTCGAATTTTGAAAAATCCTTTCTTAGTGGGTGCTTATACCCTAGAAGGAACGCTCATGCAAAATTTCAAGTTTCTAGTTGAAGTAGTTTCGGCTCCGCGTCGATGAGTTTGGCCCATACTTTAACCCCCCAAAACCCCCCCTAAAATTTCAAATTTTTCAAAACCCTTTCTTATTGAGCACCTAAGACCCAAGGGGAAGGTATGTTCCAAATTTCATTGCAATCCGTTCTGTGGTTTTTGAGATTTCGTGATCAGTGAGTGAGTGAGTGAGTGAGTCAGTCAGTGGTATTTGAGCTTTATATAATAGATTTATCGCCGGCAGTTCTAGTGTTAACATCTTCATTCTTACATCTTAGAAATCCTTCAATAAGAGACATTGACAACTACATCTCTACAAAAGCCAAAATACATACTTAAGTAGAACAACGCAACGTTTTTTCCTCAAGTTCAGTAGAAACAGACACGCACAGTGGAAACGGCAATAAAAGGCAGACCTCCGTGCAACATCCGCCACGGCGTGCAGGAATTCGCGGAGAAGAGGTCAGGCCTCGAGGGCAGCCCGGAAATGCGATATATCCCAAGGGCCGCCTCGAAACCTCCTCGTCGCTCCTGAAGTCCTCCTCGTATCGGCCTCGTCCGGCCTCGTCCGACCTCCGATACGGGTTGCGCACGTTTTCAGTTGGCGCGAATGCGACGCCGGGATCTCGCGAAACTCCAAGGTGCGCAATTTGATTCGGGGTGGCCTCAGACTCGTTCGTACGCCTCTTCTAACGGTACATGCTTCAACTTCGAGCCGTGGTAATTGGGTCCGCCGGAGAACTTCCGGTTAGCCGTTCTGCTCGTTTCAACGGGTATAGAGCTCACGTCCCGTCCGGGAAGAATAAATAATTTATTCCATCGAAAATGTAGCAATTTACTCGACAACAATTTGGAGGATTACACGAGTAGAAGATGCTGGGAATCGATCGACCAGCAGGAAGAGAGATTTTCTCGCGGCTCCTTAACACCGTATAACCTGGCGCTGAGAAACTGACCGTAGCGATTCGGGTCAAAGATTGCAAGTACATGTCGAGCGTGCTAATGTTACCGCGTTCAGTTTTACCGCGATACAAAGAAGAAGTAACAAATTGTTATTGCAGTTGATCGGTGAGGAAAGCATACGTTGAAAGTCAATCGTCATGATTTTATTATCTCCGTTTAAGCGAGGAAAAATGGACGGAATGGGTATGTCGATTTAATTGGAACGGGGCTGTTCACCGTCTCCGACTTGGACGGTGATGAATGCTTTCTTGGATTAGAAACTTGCTCGTAGAACGAGAGCGGTACAATTTTGACCGATCGAAAGATTTACGCGGACTTGAAACTTGCTCGATGAGACGATCGCTCGACGTTTGCACCGAGACATGCAAGTTGGTATTATGTTGTATGTCGTGAGGTCTAGCCGTATCCGGAAAGATTCTGGCGAAGAGTCAGCCATCTACAAATGGAAAAACAGTATCGTACGATCGATTCCTATAGAAGCCGTGCATGCTCGATTCCTCGAAGAACGCACGACTCCGGTCTCCCTCGCTTTCCACCAGGTGCAACAACTCGACGTCGAGGGAAAAATCCTCGACACAATGCCGGTGCTTCCCGGAAGGTAGCCAATGCCCGTAAGCATCGCATTAGAAAAATTGGCGGACATTGTTGTGACCGGTCATTCTGCTTCTGAGAATGCGTGTCTCGCAAATTGCCGACCTGTTGCCCCCCGCGTGTCGTTGCGTCTCTCTTTCCTCTTTCTCTACGATTTCTCTCCCCTCAAGATTCCCTCTTATCCCTCCTCCTGTCTTCTCTACCGAGGATGAATATCCCCATAGAGTCGAGAATCTCGTCTCTCGCGATATATCCGCGTTTCTTTCGCGTCTCTCGGCGAAAGCGATTAATTAAAGTCATAAATATCGAGAAGATAACGTAATTATAAGTAGCGGAAAAATGAATCGCGTGTGCCCGACGTGTAGACGAAGAAATTATCAGAACACCGCGAGCAAACTTCCTGCAATCAGCCGTGGACCGGAGTATTAGCAGACGTTATCGAAGTCTCATTACCCGCGTTAGTTGCGAACCTACGGAATTCTCTTATGCCAGTTCGATCTCCGCGTGTATCTCTTCCGGCGAGCTAATAGACCGTCGAAGGTCGATTCCCGGTTCGACTTCCCTCCTGCCAATCAGGCAAGACTCTTCGGCGTCACTGACACGGCCGAGGACGTCGGTTCGGCGTCATGCTCGCCGAGTGCTCCGATCGTAAATCGAGAGGAGACACGAGTGTCGCGCCGAACCAGAGTCTTCCTCGTCAGCCAATCAGCGGGACGAGCACCTCCGATAAGCGATAAATCACGCGGCTTTCGTTCCAACCGTTCCACCGTGGAACCACGCGTGTTCCCCGAGTGTTCTCCGCAATTAGTGTCAGCCCCCCTCCTGATCGATCGTTCCTTCGCGGATTCTTCGCGGCGAGACATGGCCCTCCTTCGAGGTAGACACCGAGGCATCCTGACCCACGCCAACGACACTCTCCTGACGACTCTGTTCCTCGAATCTCTTTACGATACCTCATTTCCACGATCCGGGACACCTGCGACGAGTTCTCGATTCAACGATTTCAGCCTCGGGATTACGTCGTTTCCCTTTGCTTTATTACGCGAACATGACGTATTCTCATGTCTTCCAGCACCTACCGTTACTTCCGTTCAGTGTACGATGGAGTGAGCGACGAAGGAATCGTGAAAATTTGCAGATGCGTGGATTGAACGATGGAATTTATCTCCTTGATGGACTGACAGGTGGATAAATTCATTTTTGTCTTATAACTACGGCTCGTCTTGATTTATTTGGTTTTATTCGAACTGCTTTAATTACTCCTAATATGAAGATTTAGATAAAACCTATATGTCGATATATTCTCATTTGAAAATAGTTCATCAGAGTTGGCTAGAAATACCAATGAATTGGCATCCACCGAATGTAGTTTCTACGGGTATCTGATTCCTAGAGAAATTATGCATAATCGATATAATTGATTTTCAGTGCCAATCATGTTTAATTCATTAGACTCGATGAATCTACCACGACTAGCAAAGAGGACCGAGTGTTTCTTCCGTATCATGAAATACCATATGTTTGAGTTGTATCATTTTTAAACCATCCCGGATAATTGTGGACTCCGAAGGGTTTACGAGGCAAGATTTTAATCAGTTTCTATCTGTCCGCGTTACTGGATCCACGGGTTCGTGATTAAAATTTTGATCGAACGCACTTACGTACAACGACGTCCCCGTCGAGCGATAATTATTCAAGGCTGATATCGATCTAACGAATACGAGCGTTTCACGGTCTCGCACTTTCTCGTTTTACCTGTGCACACGGGTTACGATAGCTTCGTGACGTTGGAGAAAAATGCGCTCGATCGTTTGTATAGATTTGTTAGATTCGAGTAATAGAGTCGTTGGTACGGCTTACCGTGCTAGTGTTGTAATATGAAACGAAAGGGATCGATCGTGTACGGTACGTTTCGAATAATTAAGGGAGCCCGATCGGTTAGGAAATCGATACGTATAGCGCGGGTTCGGTATCTCGCGTATACGGGGGGTACCACTAATTCCATATGTGGCAATTCCGAGGCATAATATATCTCCGATGCGATGTATCCATCATGATCTATCCATTACGTACTACCCGTCACGATCCATCCTTCTTGATCTATCGCGAACCGATCCAATAGAATTAGAAACCATAAACTGTAACCGTCTAGTCTCCGGCTCTAATCGTGAACCTGCCTCCGATAAAATATCACTCCGATCCCGGTAGGACGTATTATTAATTCAATGCCCGTTGTAAATCTCAGAGGCAGTAAAATTAAGTCATCGTTTGATGAATCGTATCGATTCATCGCGCCTTACTTCGCGGCAAGAAGTCTGACGTCAAAATCAATTATGACCGAATGTGTATAGTCCTTCTAGTGTCTTTATTCCTCTCTCTCTCTCTTTCTTTTCCTTCTTTCTCTTTGTCTTTAAGATACGGCGAGAATCGAATTGAATTCGGCGCTGCGTGTTTCATTTATCAAAATCATACACCATGAATTTCCTTCGTATCGATGTTTCGTAAAGGTATATCGAAAATGACACGAATTTCAATCGATCGTATGCCGAAACGATTGCGAAACAGAAGTCGTTAAATCGACTCGGATTTATCGGTCGATCGTTAAATGCTCCTCTAAACATCGGTAAGTCGAACAGATGTCTCAAGGTAACGTTTCTCATTCACAGGTCAGGGCCGCCATTTTCCATGGAAAAATATCTTTCTGTTCGAAGACAGAAGCCTACAGTTTCATGGGATTATCCTGGCAGTCGTCGCGAACGACGGAATGCGTCGGTTCGTGAAGTTATTCGAGGAACGTAGAGGATACTCGGAAGCTAAGCGAGAAACCGTAAACCGACGGAAATAAAATCAGTGTCACGGACGATGCACACGGTAAAGTGCAGTTGACTTCGTCACCCTACAAACGGATACTTTACGACGATTCTGATTCGATGTTCGCCATAAAATCTATGGGTGAGTATCAAACGATGACAACTTTCTTAACGTAATACAGTAATAGCATGACAAAACTACGTGTTTTCCATTTATATGAACAAATATGTGCTTGGTGGCAGATATACTACCTCACTGTCGAGATTTTATTACGTAAACTGCATTCGACTGGCATATAAGTTATACAAATCGCATGAAATGTCTATAAATACTTTCTTAACTCAACGAGTAAGTCAGCCCTTACAGAAAGTTTGCCGCGGGTGGTCCAGCTAATCCAAATCTTCTCTTTTTATTTATAATTGTCTATTAACACTAGAACTACCGGCGTTAAATCTGTCATATTTCAATATATTAAATAAGTACTTTGAAAAAGAACGAAATCGAGTGGCGGAAATTATGGTCAATGCGGTGATTTATGTCTTTTGTAATGGACGTAAAATTTTCGTTCTCTTGCTCGTCTATGAACATGGAGAATTTTTGGAAAAAATTGTGTACCAGTCATTTTGACTGGTTTGGTAGTTCTAGTGTTAAAGTTCAATAGACAGACCTTTAATTTTTGACTATGCAGAAACGTTGAATCTTCACTCTCATTAACCCCTTCCCGTACTTTAACGAGTCTGACTCGCGATGAAGATTTTGGCCCAAACATGAATATCACGAGCCTGGCTCGTGAACTGAAAATCGGATCAAACTTAAACATCACCGGTAGACACATAGATAGATAGGGACCACATAAAAGAAGCCGTACAAAGCAATATTCAGAAATTTCATAAACACTTATAACAAATAATTTTTGACAACATGTTAGAAAAATTTTTTTTATGCGGTGGATAGGGACCGCATAATAAAAATTCGCGCTTAGAATATATGTCAAAGATCTATGAAACATTAAAACAAAATTTAAGAAAAAATTAATAAACAATACGGCTCGTAATGTGATTTTTCTCGAGCACCAGTCTGGTTTGTGTATCACGCGTTGACGCCTACCACTTGGGCCCGAGTTTCGTCGAGCTAAATGACACGGGAACGGGTTAAATATCTATATAACTTATCAAATCCGCAAAGACAAGTCGAACATTCTACGATAGCATTCTCCAAGCGTTCTCCATTGCGGAAACAAATAACATCTGGTACCAGAAGCGATTCAGAGTGTTTATTATTCAAGATATCCAGCTCTCCGGACTAACTCTGGACACGTATCTTGTCCTCCGACGCGTACGGATAAACGAAGTTGCACAAGGGAGCATACGTCGACGTGCAAAAACGACGATCGTCGGGGTAAGAAGGGCGGAGAAGAAATTTGCTCGTCGACGTATCCTACCATTAAAAGATTAACCAAGGAAACGAGCTAACACGTATCGCATGTGGCGGCTCTATGAAATTTGAAATTTTTTGTTTCGCCCCGGGAAGAGAAGACCTTTTTCTGCCGCGGGCACAATATCTCGACGTATTACGAATTACGAAGGAGAACTCGATGCCCAACTGGAGCTCCTCATGCCACTCCCACCGTATAATCAGGCTTCTTGGCCCGGCACTGCCCGGGATGATGGCTTGCACTCTTTCTGCTCCTTCTTGTCCCTCCTCTGACTCCGCGCGCCCTGTTTTTCTTTACGTCGTTTCCTTTCCTCCGTGGCACCGGTTCTGTGTACATCTTCACGCGCGGTAACCAATAAAAGCGGTTTCGGTAATGAGCGGTTGCCCGCATCTGCGTTGCCTCTCCTCATCTTTCTTTCTCTCTCTGTGTTCCTCTTTGTTTCTCTCTTTCTACATTGCGGATGCTTTTACGCCCCTGAACAGTACACCGGCGGTGGTGGCTGTGATAATTTACGGCTCCCGAAAGTGAAATTCGTTGACAGCGTGAATACTTCTCGTGGAAACCGAGGTATATTATAATCGCAAACGGTATCATGGATCTCTTCGGCAGGTTTTAAAATTATAGATGACTAGCTGAAAGTTCCCGTGCTTCGCTACGGTTTAATCGAAACTAAACAAAAAAACCTTAAAATTTTGAATTTTGAAAAATCCTTTTTTAGTGGGTGCTAATACCCTAGAAGGAACGCTCATGCAAAACTTCAAGTTTCTAGCTCAAGTAGTTTCGGCTCTGCGTTAATGAGTTTGGCCCATACTTTAACCCCCCAAAACCCCCCTAAAATTTCGAATTTTTCAAAACCCTTTCTTAGTGAGCACCTAAGACCCAATGAGAAGGTATGTTCCAAATTTCATTGTAATCCGTTCTGTGGTTTTTGAGATTTCGTGATGAGTGGATGAATGAGTCAGTCAGTCAGTCAGTGGTATTTGAGCTTTATATAATAGATTTGATTAGATTCTGATTGTTCATCACAGAGAAAATAAAATTGTAATAGTTATTTTTTGCCGAAACGAACGGGAGAGAAGTTCAACAGGCAGGACAGGTAGGGGCCAGGCAGGACAGGCACAGTAGTAGTACGAGTCGGTGATAAGTCAGACAGAGCTAAAAGTCCGTCTGAGATATTTTGTTTCGTACTGTTTGTGAGATTGAAACATTTTTTGTATCTATTTTTTGTATGTTAGCCCTGTACATGCACCACGTACCCTGCGGTGGTCCTGCCTGTCCTGTATTATTAGTTTACTCCGCTTATGGGTTGAAAATCATTTCAGGCAAAAATTCTACAGTCTATTCTCAATCCTCCAAAAAACATTAATAATGAGGAATTCGTGCTGTAATAACTTAAAGGAAGTAATTTGAAATACATATTTAAATCTTCCATCTGAAGTTCAACATTGTTTTGCGTATGGAAAGTAAAGACAACACGTGAATTTTCTGTAAATGGAAACTAAGAACCTTCGGCAGAATTAGGTTAAAGTAACACTCAGAATTACGGAGAAAGCGAATAACGTTTATTTCATTGTCACATTCTCGATATCATCGAGAAACAAGGTATAAGCCATCCATATTCCCAGCAGCTCCAAGTATTTTTCGTCCTATCGTATCATACGATCTACAGAATATTAATTTTCCCATCTGCTCAAACTTCTGCGAGATACTTTGTAACTTATCCAACCAACTCGCGGTTCTCCGAATTTCGATCGGATTCCATCGTGTTCGATGTATCGGTCGATTTTCGTGGACCTTTCGTGACTGCTCAGCAACACCTCAACAGGTAAAGAACACCGTTCGGAAGGAATATCGCGGGCGTATCACGATTCACGTATTATGGACTGTGTAATCCGATCCGGCCGGATTACCGGAGAAGGACGAGGTTTGACGTATCGCTCTCCGTAGGACGAAAAAAACAAGAAGGATCGTCCACCTCCGCAACCGCGGTATCGAATGCACCGATGCGGCTGTCCCGAAACACCTTACGGTTCTCGAATTACCGTCCTAAGGGCTCCTTAAGTATCCCCGAATCGAGCCCGCGGAATGTCAATAAAAACAACGAGCCTGAACAAGAAATTTGGGTGGAGATTGTAATGCAACCGAGCCCCAGCATTCCGATCGTCGTTGAATCATAAGACGCGCCTACAAACGAGAGAATATCGCGACGATGTAACAATTACCTGAATAATTGTCCGCTCGTCGTCGATCGAAGACAATCGAGAGAGATCGATAAAACGGAGATGTCTCGTCGGTTATAATGAATTTTGGCTCATGACATTTGTAAGAACGAGGAACGTTAGCGGTGTATTTGAAGAAATTGGAAATAAAAGACAGCAGCTTTTGAATCGATCCACTGCAGGCCGGGTTTGCCGTATGCTAATCTAATACCGATAGAAGCCTCCGAGTACCATCGTCCTACGCTCTTCGGTAGGTCATTGAATTCCATGGTGTTTCTTCATTATCTCATTGAATACTAACAGCTCCACGGTGTTTCCTCATCGGCCGTTCTTCCGCCTCCTTTGCATACACCATAGACGATCGAGGAACGTAATAGCCCCTCCGTATTTACTCGTTAATTCTTCGTATGCAAAGGCCTGCCACACCCTGTAAAAATCGGCCAAAAGGTCAGAAGTGACCCCGGAACACCTCTCCGTGCATCAGAACTGCGATTGGATCGAGGGTATGCAGAAATACACGTCTGCGTACGTTACGCTCGTAAAGCTATGCGAGAAACGAGGGATCAACGTTGTTGCATGTAGACATGAGTCTGACATTTTTGAATTGCAATTTTGACATGGATTTTTTTTCACTTTCGAATAAATGATCTATGATTTTATTCTTCGATCATCTATCGAAGAGGACTTGCCCTTTGCGTTTATTTTAAAAACGATGCAAATCGCGAAATCGTATAATGTCCATATAAATATGGTGCATCGGCGATTATATTTGAACATTTCAAGATCTATAAAAGGAAATACCAATGACACTATATTATTTATTTATTCATCTCCAACGTCTCGTCTGCACTGAATCTCTAATCCATCATTGAATATATTGAAGGTCGGAATTCAAGCCACGTCCGATGAATTATTCCACTTTATAATCAATCTATATTTACCACGATTTTAAAAAATCTCTATCATCCGGATCGACTCAACTCCTAGGCATTAGTCACGAGAGGAACTTTCAACACGAAATGCACCATTCTACATTTTCTTTCGTAACGCGTGTCTTTGTTTATTGTAAAAGAAAAAACTTGGAAACACGCCTGATACGTGAGTTTCGTACAGGTGTGCACGTAATTCGTGACTGACCGTTACAAGGTCTCCATGGCTGCAACGTGGGCCGTTATGACTATGTAGCGCGAATGCAGCGGCATTCGACCCAAGAGATGCACCTCGTTGCACGCGAGGGACGATAGTTTCTCAGGTGACTGTAGCTCCCGGGAACTCATTCATACACGGCCGAAGCCACTGTTGGGTGTTTTGCATGCACGTCAATGGGATACCAGCTTCCGATGGACTCTCTGTTCCCCATACTTTCGTAGTACTCGGAAAGTTACCTGAATATTGCATCGCCATCGATGTTTGCACGTATCGATTTCGAATTTAACTACTGTACGAATTTCATCGAAAAGATTTCCATCTTCTTCGCACCGAAACGTATAGCGTGAGTGATGATTTTAAAAATTGAATGTCCCTGTTAACCCTTTGCCTTACGATTTCTTTTGTGACCGAACGCGCAATAACTCAGAATTTATTGTTAAAATAGTAATCTATGACTAATTTCCGATATACCGGTATAAGTTAACGCAATATTAATAGCGTGTAACTAATTTCAATGTTTCCTCGTCTATTGACACTTTTGATTTAACAACTTTGGAAAATTTTAAGAATTTCTATTCCAATTACCGCGTCACGTAAGGCACGAGGTTAACACTTTATCGACCGGTATTTTTTTAACATCCTACCCTCTTCTGAACGATCACTTGGCCACAAATACTTCCTTGATACAGATATCTATTCGAAAATTACAAATTCTCGTCACTGGGTCCTTGACACAGGTAACCGCAATGATAAATGACAATTTATTAATTGTAGTGGCAACCGATTAATAAGTTAAAAGTTCAAAAGCGTTGGACCCGAAAAGCCTATTAATAGGCTTCCGGTCGATAAAGTGTTAAGAATCATACTTTATTAATGCATATATTGATATAACCGTAAAGTTTTGTTGTTAGGATAAAGACTTATCTGGTATTATAGTTATTTGATAGAGTACGGTACATTTCGTTGATAAGTGGAATTTTTCAGAGTAGAGTTCATCCAGACAGAAGACAAACGTTTGAACAGTCGGATGGAATTTCCCAAGACGATCTCAATAGGTTCGAGTCATGTTCTTCCCTCAATTAATTTCCTTTGCCTTACGATTCTCGCCCGTGTATCCGTACTATCGCTTACACGATCCTTAAGGCGCATCCACACGCACGACTGGTAAAGGAAACTTGCGCGTGGCTCGTTCTTCTTCGACTTCAATTAATGTCCACTCATTCTCAATTAATCCTCACTGTCTGTATCGATTATTGCATACCACTTGTCGCTCCGCGGATCAGTTTTACTGTTAAGGCTCGCCCTAACGAAGCATCGTGTAAAAAACCTGAACTTGATGTACCAATACGTTCGGCCGAACCTATAGATTCCGAGGTTTTCTCCAACGATCGAACGACGTTCGACGAAACGGTCGAGTGTCACGACTGTTCGTCTAGAAATTCGCGAAATCGCAGTTGCCGATGTTCCGGGTAAGGAGGGGAGAAAAAAAGGGAAAAATCGTGCGGAGCATTTTATAATTCCGCGTTAGGACTATGCGAGAACTATCTTCTTTCTACGAATTCACGGTTGCATCGAGAGAATCGAGAAAACAGTAAATGCCATTGCTCCAAAATATAGGAATTCGTTGAAACAAAGGGTCCTTCGATACGACACGATAATTCTCCTGACGTCAAGACGTAAGCATGCAAACAGCGGGTGACTGTTCGGCGAATCGCGAAATCGTATTTTCTCGACGACGAATCGGCGACCTGACGAGTAAAATAATTCATCCCTGAAAAGGTTAATCGCAGCAGGACTCAAGCTTCTTTCGCTTCCGGCGAGGGGGTCCGCAAGGAAGAAAAAGAAGAGGGAAAAGTAAGGGGAGCAGCGGTAGGAACGGCAACCGGTAGAAACGGATGAAGGAGAGGACGAAGAATAAGAAAGAGAATGATGATGATGAGGAGGAAGAGGAGGAGGTGGAGAAGAGGAAGGAGTGATTCCGAACTTTTCGGTATTTCGCTCACGCACGCTCGCACGCAAGCACGCACGCACTCGCTCACGCAACAAGAACTTCTCGTAAAAGCCGCCTTCTACGACGGAATCGCACTTGTTCGGTATTAACTCTACGTACTATTCGATTCCGACCTACTGCCTTTATTTCACTAATAAACGCCATCAATTAATCTCCAAACGTATCTCCTCGCCCTCCAATATATGGTGCATGAAAACATTGTAGACCATGGTCGTAAAGCAGTCTAATTATAATTGAATTTTGCCGAAGAGAAATGTTTTTCTCATATGATAGAAACGGAGAGATACATACGCATGTAACGTTATAGAACCTCGTGAGAATTCGAAGTGGTTTTCATTCGCGCAGCGGGTGCACTCGATAGTCCAAAGATCTGCGTGTAGGTCGTAAAAAATAATCGTCCAATAAAGTACCATTATTATCACGATTACCGTCTATCGAAGGCTGCAAACGTAAAGCAAATTAGCGGGCGATATCCGGAACGGTGTAATTTAGATTAGAATTCTCGCGAGTGACTGCAATTAAATATAAAATATCGGTGCTTGGCGGAATTTCTAACTAATAAGAAACGATAAGGGATACGCAACCTCGTATATCAGATCGAACCCACGCACCATACAGCAATTTCATTTCCAACTCGCGGCACGTACCGAGATTATCAGGAACGTTGAACGCGGCATCGCTGCCACGCTCCTCCTCGCCGTATATACGAGGAAATCGTTTCGCGTGATACTGCTTTGAGATCTCGAAACACACGGCCACACAAATATACGTACACGCATAGACACTGCTGTCGCTCACCTGTTGCGATATACCATCTAATCCGAAAATTGCAATCGGCACGAGATTGCATCAGGGTTACGGTGCGATGCGCTCGCTGCGAGTTGCACTGAACGGTGGAGGTTTAGGATATTGACTCATTGGATTGTCTTAATGGAAATTGTAATCCTTAACGAAAGTATAGCATGGTGTATCGTATCTACTGAATTCATAAAGCGTCCTTGAGAAATTCGTCATCGGTGCAGGTTTCTGAAAATAAACCACCTTTGCTCCAGATTGAAACACCTGCCGCAGGTAGAATCCGGGCATAGCCAGTGGGCCCAACGTGAGGGCCTGTGCAATGGCATATTTCTATTTGTAGTGGATGCTACGTAATCCTCCTTCCTCTGTGTAGTAGATCTTACAAATTTTATATCGTAGTATAAAGTTAGAAATCATGCTTGCATTAGATTTTAAAATCTTACGGAAAAAGACACTTAAAAGGCAAAAAGACACATATAATTTGAATTTTTTTATCCAATTGTGCGAAGTACGATAAAACGCATTGATGCATCGATGCAATCAGGCTTTACAGAAACGTATCGACAGCGCAGAGGTTAAAAGTGGTCCGTGAAAGGGTTAAGGGCGCGAAGGAGCATACGCTCGGTAGTTCTCTCACCTGTTGCGGTCCTGGTCGTGCCGCAGGTGAGGCCGTGGGTGGGAGTGCTCCAGGTAAGAGGCTGCAGTTTGATAAAGAGGAAGATACCCTTCCTCCGGTAAGAGCGTTCGTTCTCCGGAAAGAAAGAGAAAAAGACAGAGATAGGGCTCACTTTTACCGCGGGAGGCGAAGAGGCAGTCGGCAAAGGCTGCCAGGCTGGCTGGCACGCTACGTGAGCGGCATGCACGCACATCCTTCGCCTTCTCCTTCGTCTCCTTCTTCGCCTTTTGCTCCTTCCACTTTGTATTTTTCTTCTTTCTCTCTGCTTTCTTTCTTCCCCTCTTCCCTCTCGTGCTTTCTTTTCTTTTCTTCCCCCTCCTCTGCTCAACAAACCACCGTTCACCCTCGTCCTTCACCGTTCTCCACCGTTCTCCACCGTTCTCCACCGTCGTCCATTCGTTCCTCTTCTCGGTTCGCGTTCTCCTCGCCATAGTAGTTTGGGTGTAGAGAAAAAGAGAGGATATCGTCGATCGCAGGGAAGTAATTAATTGTTGAAGGTTAATACGTAGCGCTATCTCGATTGACCCGCTCGAGAAATATTGAGCGTAGGAGGATCCGTAATTGCGAGCCGTGTCGGGATTACTCGACGATGAATTCGAGGACTCGCGTGTTCCGAGAGGTGTACCTCGTCTCCTGATCACGATGGAGAGAAAAGAGCGACATGGCTACCCGCGGGAGAGTAAACAATTGGCGGAGGTTAATTCACGAAGATATCACGATTGACCTGTCGGTGGGAGGCGCGGTCTCGTAGGTGGATACGCAGGATCTTTCGTTCTCTTAATAATTTAATAACCTTAGAAATTATAAGGCTCGGATAAAACGATCGGGGCTTCTTTCTTTGGTCGCACGATAATACCTCGTGCAGGATATAAAACTCCTCCGGAATTAATAACCGCGCGCGCTCGCGTTAACAAATGCGTGCGTGCACACACGGACACGTGGTTCGCGAATTTATTGGTAGTCACGTACCACGGTGTTTCTCGAGTCTGAGATTACTAATAATAAAACTGTTAATGATATACTCACTGCGAGACAACCGGTACTTGTAGTCGGTCAAAGTACCACCAAACTTATAAACGGCGCCGATCCATAACCATAAATAATACACGTAAGGGCGGAGCCTCTGTCGGTGTGCACTCGGCGAAATAAATCGCGAATGTTCGCGCGTATACCCGCGTGTATTTGCGCACCTGCACCTACGCCTCGGCGATACTTTAGACGCACTTTTACAGTCTCGAGGCCTTCTTCTTGTGGACGCAAGACCGAGTACAGGGCAAAGTAGATAAATCGGTGTAAGGCGTACGCGGTCACGAGATCCGATACGTCGCAGAGGCGCTGGTTCCTTCGGTGGTTGCATGGGAAGAACCGTGTTTTTTCTCATCGTTCGATGCTGTACTCCCTTTTCTATGTAATTTATCAATTTCAATTTAGTCGTGTGAGTGTAACGATGAAAATTCACAGCGATGTTCAGACTCATCACAAAAAAAACACTCAGCGTTAAGCCCTTATATCATAGAAAATTAGTGAGGAAGATTGAGAAACAAAAGAAAACAAATCTATGCGAACTTACCTTTAACCGTTTGCATACCACGAGCCACTTTCGCGCTCTTTAGTTTTTGTGTCGAAAAAAACCAGGACATTTTTTCAATGTTGACAATTGAAGGAAGACTTTGTTACGATATTTTGTTAAGAATGCATCAGGTTTCTCTTTTATAATATAAAGTAATTCCAAATTAGGATACAAGCACGAGAAGATTGTTCTTTTTGTGCACTACATAAAATAAAACACCAACTTTAGCTTATTTTGAAATAAAATCTCAAGAGCGCGAAAGTGGCTTTTGGCTTTTTTCGAAGTAATTTTTTAAAACCCTCCCGGTATTCAAACGGTTAAATTTTGCGGCGGACTGCCATAAATCATAGGAACTCCAACCATTAACCATTATTAGACCAATTAACCCTTTGCGAACGGCAATATTTTCAATATTGACAGATAATCATTTATTCGGCGTTCCAAAACCACCATTTCATCAGAAATTTGGGCTGTTAATGTATATGAATTAGAAATTACTCCACTTTTAATCACATCACACCGGTTTTATTTCAATTTTTCAATTTGAATCGTGTATACATACAACGATAAACTATAACTACATTTTTTCTCAGACCGCATATATGCGTCGCTAGTCCGCAAAGCTTAATTCCAGGTCTTACAGTAGTAATACATAGATTCTCCTATCGTAACATCACTGACCTTCGAAGTTCCAGATGCAAATTTCGCCTGTGTAGAAAATAACGATAAATGAAAAAGCAGAATCTCTGTCGGTGATACGTCAGGTAAAAGCGAGTCATAAGATTGCGCCTGTAATTGCAGAAGTTTATCGTCCTCATAATTAGCGCATAGAACATGTCCTGCGTTGTCGCTGGTTAATTAAAGTTTCATCGAATATATAACTCGATTGACGGTGAGATCGTAAATAACAAAAGAGAACGAGGCTTATTCAGACGTCGTAACTAATTACGCTTAGTAACCGCAAATTCTCGCGCCTGAGTAACACCTGCGAAAGAATTACACCAACTGCATCTGCGCCTCGAGGGTGCCACGAGGTTTCCCATAAAAAAAAAAGAGCAAAAGACGAAGATAAAAATGGAAAAAAAAAGAAAAGCTCTGCCACGTGGAGAAGGGCGAGGGACAAAGTAGATAAATCGGAAGGACGATCGCTGGCGGTGATAAGTCGCGGACGCCTGTCCTCGAAGGATTCAGGGGCCTGGCACCTAGGAAGGAAAACATCGTCCTTGCAGTTGGTACACGTTCTCCAAGCTGTCGCGCTTCTCGCGTTCGCGCATTAAATGCGATACTTATGCTCGGGTTAACATGCCCCGCGGCGATGGCACCCCACGGCCACGGTGAATTAATTCGCGCGCTCGCGTCGATGTAATTAATAATTAGTCGAATGCTTAATTAGTAAGGGAGCATTCCGACCAATTAGGCCGCGTCAAGATGAAGATGTGACCACTCTCAGTGTCCCGCTGAGAAAGAAGATCGTGTGCCGGTCACCTGCATCCTTGGGAGATCCCATGTTCGGTGTCATTTTGGCGACTTGTTTGCGAAATTCGTGGATTCGTTGGTGTGCAAGTTGAAACAGTTTCGAACATTTGGGATTTTCGGACTTCGGATGGATATTCCATTTGCCACATCGAGGAAAACGTTAAGGTTGTGGAAGAATTTGAATTGAAATGTTGAAATTGTCGGTCTATTTAACACGTTCGTCGACCAGCGCGATTTGGTTGAGTTTCTCGTGGGGCACAAATCCGACTATCGCACAGTTGAAAAACATAGTAACTCTAGAACCATTGATTTTAGAGAAAAATTTTATATACGAAAGTTTCATAGTATCGTGGAAAGAATATCGGAGCAATATTAATTTTTTATTTTTTATATTTCTTCAATGTCAACTTTATTTTTTTTATAGGATAATTTATATCTTTCTTTGCAGATTTTCATTCTATAAAAGAAATAAAGAAACTTTTGTATAAATCATTTTCTTGTTGGACGTTATGTTAAAAAGATATTTAATGGAAAAGAGCCTACTGAAGCTTTTGTCGATAGGCGGACTGTCTCCCGTCAACAATAAAAACAATTTAGTAATAAAAGTGATTTTTAAATTTTTTATGTTCTAGATCCTATATTTATACTTCAATGTTGATTCTATTAAATTCCTTTTAAAAATTCAACTGAAAATACTATTTAACTTGAACAAGAAAAGCGTCACCCATATTTGGGTGACGGGGCCTCCGCGAAAGTATACCCGTCATCCAGATATGGGTGACGCGGCGACGAACGTGTTAATAGATGTAACAGAATGGGATAAATGTTCTTGGACTATGGGTGAAAAATGAATTATGTCGTTTATTTCAGAATGAAATTTTATTTGTAAAATATTAATGTTTTGACTGTTGAATCTAATATTTTTTTGTAACAGTGAGTATCATAAATATTTGTCGTGTCTTGTAAAAGTGAAGTGGAGAGACGAACCGTGAATAATGGCATCACCGTGCGAAATTTTCGGGCGAGTATGACTACGAGAGGCATGAAAAAGTATCTTATAAATTTCGATAGAAATGTTCGCCGTGAATCATTCAACCGTGAATAATATCTCGCAAGGGTGGCGAGAAAAGTCACCGCTCTCTGATTTATCACGTCGCAGATCACGGTGTAACTACTATGGAGTAGCGTGAACTGAAAGCAACAGTTTGTAGCGGAGTGGTGTCATAGACGTAGGTAGCCGGCGAGAATGGAGCAGCTAGCATAAGTTATGGTTTAATGCACCGTATGCTAATCCGGATTGATAAAATGGCAACCGAACAGTCGTAAATCCTAGTCAAGAGCGGGCCTTCGTCCACGATTGCCGGAATGGCGGGCCCACGGAGTCTCTTACGAAAGCTCTTGAAAGCCATCGTATCTCACCCTGTCGCTCGATCGACGGAAAGCGCCGATATTGAAAGGTTTGCGAGAAACATAAAAAAGAACGCAAAAATCTCTACAAAAGTCGTGCAATTTATTTGCACATAAAACAAAATACTATTAAACAAATATCTCGACTTGTGTTCACCAATACATCAAAATTATTTCCCCTCAAATAACAACCAACCCAGAAAGCCCCACATATCCCAAGGATCTCGACGAATGACAACCGAAAACTAACTTTTCGTCGTTAAGTTTCCGACCAGTCACGTATGAGAATCGAAAGTGCGCGAGGACGAGAGACACTTATCAAGCGACTTCTCTATAAATTCTCTGAATAGAAGAATTTGTCCCCAATGACGATTCAAACTTGTTGCATATAATTATCGAGTAAATAATGGATAAACGACCCGAACTGTAGGTTTCGAAAAAGAACGTAAAGAGTGTTCGAAGAGTATCCTTGACAGGCAC
This sequence comes from Cerceris rybyensis, assembly GCA_910591515.1. NCBI lineage: Eukaryota > Metazoa > Arthropoda > Insecta > Hymenoptera > Crabronidae > Cerceris > Cerceris rybyensis. The sequence continues at coordinate 19,778,501 of OU342790.1, forward strand.
GGTACGAGGGTTACTGCACCGCGAGGGAAACCAGGACCGGACGTTGGTAGCCAAAGAGTAGCCCCTCTGGTAGCCGCGGAGTGGTAGCCCGAGGCTACTAGAAGATTGCCGGCAGACAGGTGGGTGAGGCGAAGGATGGCTGAGGTAAAAGGTAGAGAGGTTGGTGCCTTCAACCCCCTCCATGTTCGTTCTCCGATCTTCTTTCCTCCTCTTCCTCGTCCACCGTCTTCTTCGTCATCATCGCTCTCCTCCGGTGCTTCTCCTCGTTCTTCTCCTCCTTCCTATGGTGCTTCTTCTTTCGGGACTCCTTTTCTCGGGGCCCACTTAGCCGCACGCGAGCCTTCGAGTGCTCGGATATAAGGCAACCGTCCTGTTGCGGTCTCCCTTCTTCTCTCTGACTCTTTTTCTTCCTCTCTTCGTAGCCAAGCTCGAGCGCCCCGGGGGCGCGAGAAAGCTAAGGATGTGGAGGAGGAGGAAAGCAGAGAAGCCAGTGATGAACGAAAGAAAGGAGGGAATGAGTCGACACGGAGGAAAGAGAGGGGGAATGTAAGAGGGGAGATATTAACCATGGATTTATTCGGACGGGAAGCCCCGAAATTGCCCGATTACGGTATTACACGCCGTGCGCATAGAACGAAGAAAAGGAAGAAAGAAGGATAGAAAGAAAAGGAAAAGGGTGAAAAAGGAAGAGAAGAAAAATAGAGGTGAAAAGAGGCAAGAAAAAGAAGGTAAATGTAAGAGGGAGAGGAGTCACGGGGCCCCAGTTGTAAAACCGACGTTGCGAAACGTAGGCGATGCTCCAAGCAGTCGACTTCTCCGGCCACGAAGAAACCGGGGCCGTTCCTCTTTTGAGGGTGGCAATTTGCGGTAATATCGCCAACGACGAGGTTGCGCCCGTAATGGGGCCCCAGGGCCCCCACCGTTGGAACGTGTAACTCGGCCCTCTCCTGACTAGCCCGCGGCACTTGTCTCCTCTTTCCTTCCCCGGGGGAACCTGCTCTTCGATGACAACCGATCACGATCGGATTGTTTCGAACTCCGATCGTCTCTTCTTTCTCTTTCGCTTGGTAACGTTGCGGTGATGGTATTATAAAAAAGGAACTTGCATGTTCTTATTCTCTCGATGAGTTTATCATTCTCGTCTCGCTCAAGATGCAAGTATACATCGACACGAGTTAGGAACTTTACATCGAAGGTGAGAGTTCAGAATGTAGTACAGCATCGTTCGCAAGAAGTATGAGTTATTTTATCGGTAAGAAGAGACAGCTAAATGGACGCTTCGTCTACGCTTCGAAATCCAACCGAATGTAATCGCTACGCTTCGAAGAGCGCAAACAGTCAAGAGCAATTATCAGAGTTCTCGCAGCAGTCTAATCGGTCGTATGCCGAGCCACGAGAAAAGGTATCGTTTGTTCTGCATCGCGGACTCCTGGAAGTCTCAACCTGTTCAGGTGAGACGGTATCGCGACTGCCACAGCCTTGCCCTGAGCTATACACGGTATATAAACTCTCGTTCGAACGGGTTCTTCCCCTTGGTTACGGCTCTTCATCGACCGGAGAAGTCTTACTCCGACTCTGACCCGGACTATCCGCATCGAGAATCGTGCATCCTCCGCCTCTTCGGGCTTTGCCTTCATTCATGATCCTCGCTCCTTGTTCTTCCTCTTCTTTTTTCTCTGCCTCTTCTATCTCATTCGTTGTCTTCGTTCGTTCTCCTTCAAGCATGCGAAATTGGATGGTTCCTTTTTCCAAAGATAATTTATTATTAACATTCTCGATTGCAATGATCGATGGAACTTCACCGCGTTACGCACATACCCATCGAATTTTCTTTCATTTTTGTAATTTTATCTTCTCATTTGAGTTAGAACTCTGCTCTATCTTGAATGCATTTACTCTCTAGCTTATGTTACGTTTTTAGTTGCTATTGCCTGAACGATGTGTCACAACTATCTTCAGACAAATCTCTGCTCGAATAATACTTCTACCATCGTCTTCGTATCTATTATTTTCGACTCTATCGCTCAATATAGCACAGAGAAGGGAAGAGCATCAATCAAATCTATCCACATCCAACAATCGATCCGCAATTAAGAAATTACACAACAACCATTAGATACACCCGGAACGAATCACCGACCATTACTACTGTGCAAAATATCACCTAATAATTGCAATTCGATGTCCGTCCAATTTTGGACGTAATCTTACAAAATTGGCAAGTATCATGAAAGAGGGGAAAATTTCGAGGTCAAGGACATTTGAAGGAACGTTCCTCGAGCGACGAAGGGTATTCTCAATGGCCTTCATCGGTCAAGGGTCTTACGAAACCCCCATACGACACGGAAGACCCTCCGGCGAAACATCTTGCTGAAGACGTTACTTATGGCAGTAATCGGGCTCTCGGGCACTAAGAGGTGATAAATTCAACGGGTTACATCCGACTGGCTCTCTCGAACGTATGCCGAGCAATGAGTAACTTATGGATGAATTCTCTGACGAATGGCTCTGACCGACCGCTTCCTTATGTTTCTCCATTACGTTCCATCGCTTCTGACCGCGAGCTTCTGCACTCGTATATCCAAACGTACCTGTGTTTCGTGGTACCACTAGGTGGTACCGGTCTATGGTACCAGAGCGTTTATTAAATTGAAGGACTAAATTCCACGTGTAATTCCATTGGCCTCCGAATCGTTATAACGCAAGACAGGTCTCACACGGTGAATTTAATAACGTTACGTTTCGTTCGATTTAGTGAGATAAATCGAATTCATAAAATTGCAGATTTTATAGGCGTGCAGTTAATAGAATGACGTCAAAGAATTCCACTTAGCAGTTTCTTTCCTTTCGTATCAAACCGTGGAACGTCGTATCGAGTATCGTTGACCCGCACGTTGCGTCATGCTGCAAAGCTCTGTTACAAAGTCTCTGTCTCTGTACATTCGTCGATTATGTTTTAGCACTCCCCGAGGAACGTTTGCACATGTAACGATATACACGCGTGCCGTTTAAAAGCGTTGTAAGATACGGAGAGAAACGCGAACGATTATGAGAGCCGCGACAACTGCAGTTAAGTCGAAGATTGGTGAACCAGAGGGAAGCAGAACCAGAATTGCTTCAGTGTTCATGAGAGTTGAGTCTTTTAATGTATTAACGAGTTGTCTTCTGGTTTTCTACAGCTTTGTGTTCATTTAAATTTCACCGCTGTTAAGAGTATCGTGCAAAATTATATACCACGAAAGATATTTATTATTCTTTTCTGTATAACAATTGTTACGAAAATAGAATACTGGTGGGCAGGTATTAATTTACGCTCGTACAATTTTCAACTCCGACAGCTTCTACTAATTTTTCCAAGGAATTCGAATTTTATATAGATTTCGAGCTACCGGCGACGTTGAAATTACTACTTACACGTGGCAACCAGTGAAAGTCGCTCGATAAACATACAGATATTTCCCACCATACAATCTGTCACCTTTTGTTTCAAGCCATTCATTTAACTCGCTCACAAATAAAACAAACAAGCCTTCCTAATAATTCACAAACAACCGTAAACTCGCTTCTCAAAAACCTCCACATCGTACATTCAACTCTTTCGAAACTGTACAAAAATTCCAAATAAAGTAATTTCCTAAAAGAAAAAGAATCAGCACACTCTCAAGTGTCTCTACAAAGTCTATCAATTAGATCAACGAACTCCCACCCCAATCAGATATAATCTCCCTCCGAAGCTCGAATCTCCAAGCGCGAAACAGACAATCCAACACTACAGATCGTGCATTTAAATGCCAACGCGAGTGGTTAACGCTGTCTACAAAACGATCCTTCCATCAGTCGTATCTTCTTCAGAGCGTACACCCCCATGCGGCTCTTTCGTATATCCCAAAACGGGAGCTGTCCATCGTCGGTACGATTAATCTTCCCGGTCGTAAGGCACGACCGTTATCGTGCATCCACCGAGCGGACTGGTAGCTGGGAGGTGTTTCGTGCCGATCCGCCGGTAAGATACGACCGACCTGCCTAGAGACGGGTGGATATCTGGTAGGCGTGATAGACCGGCTGTTATACTCTGTAGACGTTCGAGACGGTAGCTACCGGGCAGTACTTGTCCCTGACGAGAGTATACTTCCGTGTTCAAAGTTCCCGGAAAAGAACACTTTATAGGTACGATCCGTAGAGTTATTTCTGGAAGAAAGGACTCTGCAAGTTTAACGGGCTCTGTATTCGCGTGGGAACAGAGGGGGAGGAGATTGGCAATTCCTTTTTTCTTTCGGAGGAGAGCAATATTTCGAAGTTGGCGATCACGATAATACGTCTAACGTTTTACCCTTCCTTTCGTTCTCCCTTTCGTTCCCGGTCGTAGGAATTTCTCGACGTATCTCGGATCGTAATTCATGGTGTTTCGAGGTGAATTGAAAACGACGGAAACTGCGCGCAACGAGGCTGTCCTGTGCGTTTATTTACATCGTGTAATGAGACGGGGTCAGATAAGGTACTGTGGTACGAAATGTTGGAAATGATCGATAAAGTTTATTCACCGGTTTGAGAGTTAGGGAGAGAGAGAGAGAGAGAGAGAGAGTGAGTAAGATAGGTAAGAGGAGTATAGGCGGAGGAAAAGTGACGGAGGAAAATTAAGCGAGACGAAACGAGAACGGGGAGTCAGTTTGCTGACGAGGCAAAGCGCGTACGAGGCAATGGCACTCGAAGTGGACGGGGCCTTATGGGAACAGGTAGCAGCTTGTGCCGAGCCGCTCGTGCGTGTATCGGGCCCCTTTGTCATTGTCAATATTCCAAGGAGGCAAAGATTATCTGGTGACTGATGGTCCATTCGCGGACCCATTGGATCTATGGTGCACCCATGCGCATGGATGCGAACCGACGCAACGATCGATCGGCGTGGGTCTTTCGTTCTTTCCTTGTCTCTCTTTTCTTGATCTTTTCTCTCCTGAAACTTCTTCCAATACCGACGATGCAGCTTTCTTCCTGTCTCTTCCCGTTTCTTCGCCTTTATTTTCTCGATGACTAGCTCTCTCGTTTGATTTTTTTGATAACTACCCTACTGCTTATTTCTTCGACACACCATCTCTGCTTCCCCTTTGCGGTAAATCATCTTTCTCTTTTGCGTATTTCTTCTATCGTCGATGCAACCCTCTCCTTCTTTCTCCCTCTTTCTCTGTGCGTGTCTTTATCTCGAAATTACCTCGTCCTTCTCCCTCTTCTCTCGTTCCTTCTACGCTTCCTTTTATCTTTGTCTCTCTTTCTTTCCAATGCCATCGACGTATTGTATTGTTTCGAGATTAGAGATAACGAGATGCCTTTCAAGCGGGTCCAGGAGTTATGGTGATTGTCCGATGTAGTGCGCTCACTGTGCCGTCCTTTTATTTTCGATCGTGCATATATATCGTAGATGTATGGATGTATATATCTGTTCATGGGGGATGCACGCGTGCCTGCGCGAAGAACCGAGCGTGAACGACCTCACCGTAATCGGTGGCAATGGATGATTGCACCTACGGTATTGGAATCGAATGCACGTTCTTATTTACCGCCGATTCTTGAATTTACAGTCGGGAAGTTTGCGCTGTAGCTGATTTATTTTTGTATAGTTTTAAATGAATTTCGAATTATCGATGTGACGCACATCTTGCGGTACTTAATGAGACCAATTAAGTTATGGTAATTCAAGGAATTGTCAGAAAAATTCTGCGGTATGAATCACAGACCTTTCGTTTTCATAGCGGTGTTTATTTATTTTTTCACTTGCAAGTGACAAAGTAGAAGAATCAAAATGTGCATGAGGTATTCAACTCAATCTGGGAATATTGTTGAGAAATTTACGACAGCAATTCGCGGAGAATCGTGCGAAATTGTTACTTAATACCGTCACGTATCGTTTTCCAACGCTGATCTTGCGAGGTCGAACCTCATTCGAGAAGATCCCAGGGGGAATCGATCGCGCGCATCGATTTGCCTCGTTTCAAAGATCGTACGAAGGTCATCGTGGATCGCGACCTTTCGATTTCGCGAGTTATTACCACTGGAATCGATCGTTACACCTTTCGTCAGACTTTGGTACCGTATCGAAAGAATCATCCACGAAAACCTACAAAAGGAAATAAAAAACGCCGAATCTCTGCGGTGGTCGACAAAAAAATAACGTACTTACTACTAATTGTACCGAATTACGAAATAATTTGTAAGTAATTTCGCCCACCGGTGGTATCGCAATTTCACCGAAAAACTGCCCTGCTAGAGAATCGACAACTTCCGCTAGCAGGTCGATTTCACGAGTTATTACAAGGAAGGTACGGTTGTTAAGCTTTAATCGCGAACTCAAAAGTGGATATTGATTAACGGTGCTCGGAGGTTATCCGATCGATCGGAATCGAGCGAAAGGGATCGCTCGACGCCGGTGTTCTCCAGCGCAGAAACGGAAGGGAAAACGTATCATGGTTCGCACACGCATGTGCGCATGTGCTCGCGCGAACTGGCCGAATCGCGGTGACGATGGGGTCTTATGCCCTCGACGGAACTGCCGGCCAGCCGGTAGGTCCCACTGTCGAAATTGTCACGTCACTAACAGTTACCTGTGTTACCAGTGTTACTGGTTACCGATACGAATCTTTCTGCTCTCTGGTCCTCCTTCTCTTCTTCCTATCTCCTCTGCCTCTTCCTCCTTCTTCTCCTCTTCTTTTTCTATCTCTTCTCCTCTCCGTGCCCTCTCGGACTCTCTTCCTTTCTGCCTCTGTCACATTCAGATCTCTCTGCTTCTCTCTTCCAGATCTGTGAGCCAGATGACATCTTGTACCGCATAATGGGCTACGTTAGGGGAATAAATTATACGATACGGGACCCACGAAGAAGCCACGGACGGCTATGCTCTCCGTGGGTCCCTGTTTACAAATATATTTGTCCACCGTGACTGATGTTCGTCAATTAAAGTGGAACGTTGATGCTCCTGATCGTACGTTTGCTTTTGTACGGAATTACGCGAGTTCAACTGTATACGGGAGTTCGATGGTACTTTTCTGGAAGAGAGAATAGTTTTTTTCTTTCATTTCCAAGACACACTCGGATGATTTCTTTATTCCATGTACTTTTCGTTCGCGTGAACGTTGCAAGAGTGGAGGAATGGAGAATGGTAGATGAGAGAAACGTTGCGGATGCTTTTGTTTTAAAGGGGCTAAATTATTTGAAGGGTGGGAGGATCGTGCGCTACTTAGACGAGAGAATGCAAAGGGAGAATCTGTGCAGTTCTTTCGACACTCTTTGACTCTGCTTTCTTCTTTCGCGCGTACTTTGGCGAACGTTCAAACCTTTCCCAGGAGATTCGAAACTGCTTTATTCTCTTCCACTGAAACGTTGAGTAGTATGTCGTCTGACACCTTGCCTGACGAGACAGGTTCGAAAAAATGCAGCGTAACTATAGAACAAAGTAGTAACTTCAACTTTTACATGCTCCACCACATCAATGTAACGATCAGGAATAGTTTCAACACTTTCGAACTTCTTCATCAGTCACGATATCATTAAAATCATAAATCCAACCAGTGATTGTTGCCATAACTCGATAAAATAACGGTCCCAAAAATTCGCAAAGTTACCGTTATCCGATTTGCCACGTCAAACGATCCCTCATCGAGGCAAGTCTGATAAGAGAGTGCAGTTATCGCACGATTTAGATCATTCCTCCGGAGGTTTATCGCAAAAGCTCGCAAATCTACGGTAAGATCGGGGAGAGATCCTCGTTGGATCAGTGGGCGCAATCTAGCAGGAAGAGAAAAGCGCACGTTGGGTACAGATAAAAAGCGAATCGCGACTGAAGAGGCTTGCTTATAGTTTCGCGCAGGCTGACAGCTGGACAATTGCCAGGAGGGAAGAAGGCACGCGGGATTATAGAAACCAAGATTACCGTGGAAACGACTGGCTCGGGTACTTAACGGTAATTGCTGAGCGCGAGTAAATCCGCTGGGAGTGCATACATATATACGTGCGTATGTGTACATGCATAGATGCATAGGTACACGCATACAAATGGAATGAAACGCCGGTAGCCGTAGTTCTGCTACGGCTCGAATCTATTCGTCAGGCGAATCGGCTCATAGCACGCGCCTGCCCGTGCCACTTTCCTTTCTTCGCGAGTTCTTCGCAGAAAAAGGCGTTGCGATCAGCGGGACTGGAAAAGTTGAAAAGCAGCCCACTCGACCGTGGAATTGCTATGACCGTAAGGTCGACGATACTCTTCCTTTTTCTTTCCATTCTCTGTTTAAACCTTCTGTTATGCTCATTTGTATCTCACATTCGTATTCCTTCCAGGCATAATGACCTGGCGAATAAAAGTTCACATTTTAAGGAACATAAGATATATTTAATATATTGTATATCGAAAGCTAATACTTAGAAACATAAGATCGACGATACTCTTCCTTTTCTTTCTATTCTTTGTTTAAACCTTCTGTTATGCCCATTTGTATCTCACATTCGTATTCCTTCCAGTCATAATGACCTGGCGGATAAAAGTTCACCTTTTAAGGAACATAAAATATACTTGATATATTGAATATCGAAAGCTAATACTTAGAAACATAAAGTCGACGATACTGTTCCTTTTTCTTTCTATTCTTTGTTTAAACCTTCTGTTATGCTCATTTGTATCTCACATTCGTATTCCTTCCAGTCATAGTGACCTGGCGAATAAAAATTCACATTTTAACACTCTACCGATCGCTATTTTTTAACATCCTACCCACTTCTGATCGGACACTTGCACGCAAATATTTCCCTGATAATGATATCTCTTCGAAAATTGCAAAGTTTCTTCACTGAGTCCTTGGCACAGTTAACCGCAATGAAAAATAATAATTTTTTAATTATCGTAACGATCAATTAATGAGTTAAAAGTCCAAAAGTGTTTGGCCCGAAAAGCCGATTAATCGGCTACCGGTCGGTAAAGTGTTAAGGAACATAAAATATATTTAATATATTACATACCGAAAGCTAATATTTAAAAATATTCTATATGTTAAAATATAATTTCCATTTCGGGTCACATAGATCCGAGTAGAACAGCAGGGTTAAGATAGAAATATGTTTTTACTGAATACGTAATTAGATGATTGTAAAACAGGGGGTGTATCTGAAAGGTTGAGAAAGAGGAAAGAATTCAAGGGAGAAGTGTCCTCCCGATTCGGTAAACTTTGACCCACGACCAAGCTCGATTCTCGACAGTGATGTATTGCATCCTGTCGTTGACCCGTATTCCTTGGGCGAGATTTCTTCTTCTTCTTCTGTACCTCCTTCCTCCGCCTCGTGGTCCTCTCATTTTTGTTTTTCCACTTCTCTCGACGAGCGTGCAGTAAGTGCACTGACTCATTGTCAGAAGGAGTGAGTGCTTAGTCAGTGGCTGGCATGCGTGCACGAAGAAGAAGAAGAAGAAGAAGGAGGAGAAAAGAAGACAACGACGACGACGACGGCAAAGAAGAAACTATCACAATAGAGGGAGTCCGTTGCCAGAGCGTAGGCGCTGTTTGTGGCTCCCTGATTCTTTTCCTCGATGTCCCTTTTGCTTCGTTCTCTTGGCGTTCGTTCCGCTTTATTCATTTTTCTATCTCTTCTCCTTCTCTACCATCGTTTTCCATCGTACCCTTCGGCCCCTTTTAGAAGTCGCGTCGGTTGCGAGGGCGAAAATAACAGAGGAGAATGCCATGGAAGAAAAGGAGGAGCCGATTTCATCCGTGCACAGTTTGCCGACTCGGATCGAAAGATCAACTAAATATAAACAAGCTGCCGATTCGCCCTCCCTTCGCGCGTAGGAAATCGCGACGGTAAGTGCGATTAAGAAGCAGGAATTCGCGGACCGAAAGAAAGTTAAATGTGTCTTGTGCAATTTCAAGCACACCGTCGATTAACATTTTTCAGCGAACGGCATGAAGTAGAATAACTTGCTTGATGCTAGTTTCTATCGAATAGAATTACTTAACATCTTTAACATCGGCACTTCCTAGCCGATTATCGTTAATCGGGTCCGCAATATTTAATTGAATTTGTGCCGACGATTACAAACATATGTAATGATAAAGCTAAAATTGTCGACGTATTAACACATTGAATGTCATTGCGGTAATCGCCGCTATTGAATTTAATGAAATATTATGTGATTTTTAGATTGTAATATTTACGAATTTGCTAAATCAGCCAATATTTGAGTATTGGACTCAAGGAAAAAAAATCCTACTGTCTGTATACTTGTTTGTGTCCTTAAAGTTTCTGTCTCGTAACGGTGTGATTTGAATGGAAGGAGTTACATTTTAATAGAAACGAAGAAACTAGCGAAATACCGATGACATTCAACGTGTTAACGAGTATCTACTCATATATCATTTTGGCGATTATATTCGGTTATTTCTACAAACAGATACGCAATCCTTAAGATGTTTAACCTGTTAAAAAAATATATTTTACGATACGTTTCGAAATGATTCAATTCATAAATTCCTGAACAAGATCTGCATAAAGATCGATAAGACGCACGATGCACCTTGGTTGCAGTTGCGTGCAACGCAGACAGGATTCTGCGAGAGGCAGCTTAAATCAACGAAAGAAAGAATACGGATCACAGAAGTATTACCTACGCGGGCCATTGTTCGTGTTCTCATTGGCATTCATGGAGTACGTGGTCCGGTGTCCTATCAATACCATAATACCCGACGCTATTATGAATTATCGTGCCATTGTCTCAACGGCAGAGTATCGACTCTACTTAAACCCCTTAATGCTCTTTCGATATTACTTTTAATGCCACCGACCGTCACGTTTCCGTCACGCGCTCCGGAAGAACGAATCTCTTCCTATCTGTACAACACCAATACAATAATTCCACCATAAACTTTTGCAAATTCCAAAATCTCTCATCAATTTTGAATCTACACAAACATCTGGCAAGTTAAAACCGTATTTGCAAATGAAAGAAAGTGAACAGCGAGGAAGTAGGGAATTACAGTAGCTATGGATTAATTGAGATTAAAAGCACCGTCTCCCACTCATTGTCAGTGGTCCTCATCAAATTCTCGTTATCTTTAGGAGATTCTTCGTAAATTATCATTTAACATGTCGCATGGTTGCAGTCCAACCAATCCAACTGAGATTGTAGACCCTAGACGAAATGACCATAGTAGTTAAAGTCGAGAAACAAAACGACATCAACGAAGAAGAGGGATGAGGGTTGCGGACACATGTTCGCGCATAAGAATCCATCGTTATCTCCCCAGCTGAAGAGAGTCGAGAGGAAAAAAGCTAGACTCGTAAATCGCGGGAAGACCGCGGCAACCGACACCGAGGTAAGACAAGAAAAATAGTCACGCACATCCACGCGCACCGTTGCGACACACGCAACGTGGCACCGGGTTTCTCCTTGCGCGTGGTTACAGTTACGTCCTTACGCGTTTAATGCTTCTCTTACAGCCATCCGGGATGCGTCTTCCTCCCCTAATACACCTCCGGTACCCCCGTGTCCTCTTCGTCTCCTCTCATACCGGGGACAATTGCGTTTGCGGCGGGGCAAAGACGTATCTGCATACGGGTGTAATACAATTTGCGATGCATCGTTTCATGCACCATCCAGTGCGCTGGTATATACGGTGTAGCGGAAGTGCCAGCAGAAGCGAGACGATAATCTTGGGCAACGAACTGAGAATAAACATTTTCTATAGAACTTTTTTTTTAGAGAAAATCATTGAAAAAAAAAGGATTTCTTTTTTACTGAACTTGTAATAACTTGGTATTAATTGTTTGAATAATAATCTATCACTGACTTCCGATATACTGGTGTAAGTTAACGCAATATTAACAGCATGGAAATAAGTAGATTAAGAAATAATTCAACGTCTACTGAGCTACTGATACTTTCAATTTAACAGTTTTTGGAGTACTTAAAAATTTTTATTCCGTTTATCGCGCCATATACCACACGTCATTGCAAGGCAAGGAGTTAAGCATTTGACGCGTATTTTTCACTCTTGAAATTGTACCTCTTTTTTCATTTTGTTGTATTCATGGGAACATTTTCGTTCTCCCATATTAGGGAACTACGACTGCGAGGGGGTGAAGATGTATCTGTCCAAGTATAAAGGGCGCAACTAAGAACGTTGTCCAAGCAAAACGCAGAAGAAAGTGTCCCCATAAAGAATTAATCTTAAAACAACTTTTAGTACTCCATAAAATTTTCTAATGATGACAAAATCATTCAAACCTCCACTCATTTTCTAAAATCCTATCATCGTGTTCATCTCCAACAACTCTCGCCCACTATCTCCTTATATTCCTCAAATACTAAATCTCTTCGCACCCAGCAAGAAAATCTTATTCGAAGCTGCTCAATCGCTCCAACTTAGACTTAAAATTCAAAGCACCTAATTTTTATACTCTTCTTCGATATCGATGCACCATGATTTCCCATCCACCCTGTATACGTACACTTTCGTTGTGTCTCGCCAACGCGCGCTGCTACTACGCGAGTGTTGCGGTTCGCCGCTTGATGGAAAACGCACTTTTACCCAGACCAGGAAGAAGTTCGGGACGAGGGAAGGCTAGATGGATGGATGGATGGATGGATGGATGGATGGATGCGTACTGTCGCGTCTCTGTTCGCATATACGATCGTCTAGTGGCGCGTACGGTATTACACCTCTTCCTACGATTTCGAGGCGAGAGTGTGCTGCCTACGATCGCACGTGTCGAAGACCCGACGCGGACGTTCTCACGGGGCACCGCGGAATAAGGCGGTGATTTCTTCATCCTGTCACTGTTAATGCGTCGATGAAATTATTGTACGTTGGTAATTCTCTGCCGGTGTCAGTCTGGAATTGTACGTACGCGGATGGAGGATGGTGAAGAGAAGAAAGTGACGAGTCCTTCGCTTCTCTCCGTGGCAAATTTTCAGTCAGTTTGCGAGTTCTCTCGTGTGGGATTTTTGATGAATTTTTTTCCCCCGAGGTACATTGAAAAGTTGAGAATGCTTGATAATTTAACGTTTAAGGTTTGTTGAGATGCTTGGCTACTCCTACTTGTGATGTCTAGAATATTATGTATGATAATTGAGGATTTAGAGGAAAGTTTAAATAAATTGTTGAGGTATTTGGCTTGTTGGAGAAGCATTCTTTCTATGGATTATCGATGAAACATCGAACGGGAATAAAAGAGTCGATACGAATCTTATGAAGATTTGATGTTGAAGCAGCAAATGAAATGTGATTAGCAGCTTTGTAGCAATGCGCGGAGGAATACGATGGAGCGTATCTTCTTTCGTACGAAAGTAGTTGAGATAACATCGATGCTCGTTCTTGGTAGTATTTTGCTGGAAATTTTCTACGGGCAATGATGCGTGTCTGTACGTTGGAACAATCGAATTACAAGAACTATATTTTTCGTATCGCCGAGTGCTCAGAGCCGCCGCAGAAGCCGATAGCTGCCGGTCCGGAGAGAGATAGATAGATTGGCCGATATGGTGATTTATAGATAAGTAAATTGATACGTAAGCTGGCAGATAAAAGAACGAAAAAACGGTAATAAAGGATAAACCATTTGAACGTTATCCTCGCAATAACGATGCAAAACGAAAGGCCCGTAACTGACGGCTGTTAGCGGTGCAGAGGAAAATTAGAAGCGAAGAAAGTTCCAACATCGGCACAACGCAGTGGCTGTTCAATCTCATTACCTCAATACCAAAGATCTCTCCTCGACCGTAACGAACATTTTTCCACCAAAAAATATCACGTTTCTCCAACTTAATCTTCAATCTCAAAGGAAATCACGTAATGGAAATCTCCACATGAGACGTTTGTTAATTCCTTCGTTAATTTCACCCCGAAAGAGACGATACTCCTATATCTTGAGTCGAATCCTCGCAAGGATAGGGTTAGCAGAGAGCCTCCGTGTTCGTTTCCTGTAGTGACTTTAACGAGACAATCGCACGGCTGTACAGGGGCTTAAGGAGTCGCCTTTAGGAGCGAAGTTCGACTCCTACGCGCTACATGGAAGCCGTGCACCATCGATGGTAGTTGCGACGGTGGCGGTGGCGGTGTTGGCCGGACACCGGTGGACCCTGGCGTGTCGCGAGCAGGCGTGTACGCAATTTGTCTCGTCCTCGGATAATTACGCCATTATGCCTGCCTTCTTATCCTTCCTCCTCTCCTCGTACCGTTGGTCCATGCTTATAAGGGGCAGTCTAGAACTCGACCGGACTCGCCTCACTTACCGTCTTCCTTTCTACCTCGCCAACTTCCCGTCTGCCTTAGGCTTGTTCCTTCACGTTAGTCCTCACCCTCGGGATCACTGACTGTCGCGTGATACCCGACGGGGCTATCTTAATTAATACGAGCACCACTTAACTGACTTATACCATTCGACGTCGCGAGAAAAGACAGCGGCTTGGTCCATGATGCTTTGGAGCAGTGGTCGCCAAAGTGGTGATCTGCGAGAAAATTTTGCTGATCCCCAGAAAAATGTGGAATATACTTACTCATTACGTTAAGTTATGTTTTAACACTTTACCGACCGGTAGCCTATTAACCCTTTGCGGACGGGGATATTTTTGCATATTGACAGATAATCATTTTTCGGCGTTCCAAAACCACTATTTTATCAGAAATTTGGGCTGCTAATGTATAAGAATTATAAATTACTCCACTTTTATTCATATCTCACCGGTTTTATTTCAACTTTTCAATTTGTATCGTGTATACATACGGCGATAAACTGTAACTACATTTTTTCTCAGACCGCATATATGCGTCGTTAGTCCGCAAAGGGTTAATAGGCTTTTTGGACCCAACGCTTTTGAACTTTTAACTGACTAATCGATTGTCACGGCAATTAATAAATTATTGTTTATCACTGTGGTTTACTGCGTCGAAGACTCAGTGAAGAGAATTTCTAATTTTCAAAGAGATATCGATATGAGGGAAATTTCTGCAGCCAAGTGACCAGTTAGAAGCGAGTACGATATTAAAAATGACCGGTCGGTAAAGTGTTAAGATGCATTGAAACATAATTCAATTCATAACAATACATTTTATGTGTTCTTAGATCACAATTTTTTGTATAAATATATTTAACACTTAAAAAATCCTATTGGTGGTCCGCGGGATTTAAATTATGAATTTACTGGTCCGTGAGGTCAAAAAGTTTGGCGACCACTGCTTTGGAGAACGGTGAGAAGATGGGACGTCGATCGTCAGGTTCGTGAATTTGTGTACATTTCTGTGTTGGATTTTGTCAGATTCACGGTTGATGGGTTTTAGTGGAGAGATTGTGAAGGGTTTTTGGAAAAGGGTGTGCTATGATGGTGGGACTTTAACCCTTTGCACTCTGATGTCCCATCTGAGGAGACATCGTAAGTCTACCATATCACTCGATTGCCCTCTCTAAGGGGACTTTCAGATTTATTAGTGACTATCTGAGGTACTCGACTTCGCTCAGGGAGTTGATATGTGATTGTATGGTTGTTGGGATAAAAGGATAAACTTTAAAATATAAAAAGTATATTTATAATGGGATATTTATAAGTGGAATATAATATAATGTTCCACAATGATCTGGGATGTTCCCGAACATTCCACAATATTCTGTAATGTTGTGGAATGCTCTCGAATACTTTCAAATGTTCTGGACTGTTCTAGAAATTTCTAGAGGGTGAAAATTGCAGCCCTTATATCTTCGAAATCGCGCCCTTTAGGTAAAAACGGGAACCTTCTTCTTGGACGGTAGATAGAGGGCTACCACACCATATATCTCCCTTGATCGTACCGGGACTCATTTCTGAGTTTTAGCGGCACGCACATTATACACTTTGCTTTATAATATATATTGATTACAAGTTTTTTGGACAAGAAATCTGAAGAACGCGAAAGCTGCCCGTGGTACGCAAACGGTTAACAAATACTTATATGTTTACCTGAACTTTTCTACTAAAATGGTACAAGATAGGAAATAGTAAAGTAAGTACTTGAATAATAAAGTGCTTCCAAGATAACGTCAAAGATGGCACCGAGTGCAAAGACTCAATATATATGAAGCCATACAAACTACCTTGTCTAGCGAAGCTCAAGAATAAAAGCTCAAAGTTTTATTTGATTTGAACATTCATTTTGACCTTTAAAAACTTGGTCTACGGGAGAAAAATTGAAAATACAATTTCATTTTATCCATAAGCTGTAAACCATAAAATGGGTCGAAGTACAAACAAAATGTGATTACTTCCTAAGTAAAGCATCATTACCAGCCTACCGATTTTCTGCCGACACTCCTTTCATTTAGGAGCGCCATTCAATCCGGCCCGTAAATCATCAGAATTTAATTAATTTCCCGGATGTTTTATTGAGCAATAAAAAGAATGAGGTTTTAAGGACGTTAAATTCCATCGGTAGAATCTCACGCGAGGATGTGTGATGCCAAGAGGTACGACGACGTAGACAATAACTTGCAAATTCCACCTGTTTGACAGGGATTGGATCAAAGAGGCCGTTGATGCACA
The DNA here is from genome assembly GCA_910591515.1 of Cerceris rybyensis. Lineage (NCBI taxonomy): Eukaryota > Metazoa > Arthropoda > Insecta > Hymenoptera > Crabronidae > Cerceris > Cerceris rybyensis. Next base: position 19,795,032 of record OU342790.1, read on the forward strand.
ATGGACGCCTCGTAACTCGCGATATCCTACCACCATTAGGCAACGATTGGTCATAATTTTACGAGGTGTTAAAATCGGGTGCAACCCTACGAACCCAAGCCACACAGTAGAGCAACGCGAAGCGGATTATACTCGCGACGATAATATGTAAACGCCGTCGTAAAATCTGCTGCACCGTCGAAGATAGAGTCGTATAAAAGCCGTGTAGAGACATCTTTATTAGCGGACCTTGTGGGCTAGTTAGGGGAAACCATGTTTAACCGTATATACACCGAACACCTTAAAATTCGAGAAACATCGCGATATCGATGTTCGTCGTTTAACGACACCGCTCAACGAACATTCGCCGACGGAAGTTTGTTAACGGAACGTGAATGTTCCTGTTCTGTCGTTCGGGCTCGTTTATGCAAGCCTTTCTATATCGACTTGACGGGATTTTTTCACTTGATTCACAGTGTAAAACGTTGCAATGTAAGTGCTTCGTAAAAATTCTACGTTAGTACATTGCCGAAAGTGCTGTAAAGTTGTACGACCGATGGTTAAAAAATATATGGCTAACGAAGTTTCGACGTAGCCAAGGATTCTGACGCTACATCCGATTATAGTAGCGATATCTTGCTACGATGTAGACGCTCGAATTTTATAGTAATTTTCCGGTTTAAGGTAGTTCTATGCACTTATCATTTTTCGATAGATTTCCTTCAAATTTTGAAAATATATTTTTCATGATATTTTATAATTATAACCGGAATCTCAACGAGTTCGTCCACACGGTTTATGAATAAATCGTGTTTAAAAATAACATATTTAACATGGACCTTATGGAAAAAAATTTTCGCTGAGCCCGTAAAATCTTTTTTTATTTTTCTAATGGAAAAACGAGTCGATGGATTCTAATAAAAAATTAACAATGTATTATTTTATGCTTTTGGAATATTATTGAACTTTTTCATAATTTTTTACTTCATAGTTATAGAGAAAGATGTTTTTTATATATATGCGGTCTGAGAAAAAATGTAGTTATAGTTTATCGACGTATGTATACACAATTCAAATTGAAAAATTGAAATAAAACCGGTGAGATATGATTAAAAGTGGTGTAATTTATAATTCACATACATTAAAAACCCTAATTTCCGGATAAAAAGGTGGTTTTGGAACGCCGAAAAAATGATTATCTGTCAATATTCAAAAATGTAACCGTCCGCAAAGGGTTAATATCTAAAAAATGAATGAAATGACCTCTGTGAAGTTAGCCCCTGCATTAATTCTTACGCAATTTTTTTCATTTCTAATGAAAAAAGAAACTTTTAGTTCTGAATCCAGCTAGAACTACCTTAATGTAAAAGTCTCTTCTTAACGCTAGGACTATGAAGGCGGTCGTAATGACTGGTCTCTTATTTTTTATAAAAATTCTTTAAGCTTCTAGGGAAGCCATAGAAAAGATATTTCACGTCAATCTCATAGAACGTGACTTACAAAACTCGTCATCTTCTCCACCCCTCGGTTCCTCGGTTTTTAACCCCTTGCCGTACTATTTACTTTGCGACTGGCCCCACAATAATTCAGAATGAAATTAGTAAAATAAAAGTTGATCAGTGATTCTTGACATATCGCAGAATTTAACGCAATATTGATATTACAGAAATACCTTTTTCATACCGCGTCTCATTGATATTTTTAATCTAATAGGGTTTGCAAAATTCGAAAATTTCCAATCGAATTTACCGCATCACGAGTGTCACTCGTTATAGTACGGCAAGGGGTTAAAGTACTTATTTAATGTATTAAAATATAATATATTTAACACCGGTAATTCTAATGCTAATGAATTCTTTCAAATACAAAGAAATATTAATTAGAATTGTATTGATCTCGAGTGGAACTAACATTCGCAAAGAGAAAGGCTTGCTTGACCTAGCATTGGAAATGGTACAAAGAACAAGAAGTAATACGTTGTATTCTATGACGAAGCTAAATATCTAATCACTTTATTGCAGAGAAACCATCTGCATGAGTATTGATTCGACACGTTCCAATCTAAGGAAGTAATATCCAAAATGTCCTTTTCAAACATTGATAAATTTGGCATATTACGTTATGAAATTAGAAGCGTTAACAGCCGTAATTACGGATTGCCACATTTCACTAACTACCCCCACGATTAGCACTGTGATTCATCGGAATTCATTAATACTGCACCTAAAGAATAATTTTATTTCGGACATACTATTTACCTATGTCACTAAGAAACAATTTTCCAAACACAACAGGAGACATCAACTAATTTCCACTAACTAAATATTAAAACCTTTAACTTCATACCCAATATAGTCTCTTCATGCGATATTCTTCAACGGCGACTTTATTTCGTCAACAAGATGCTCCACAAAAAAAAAGAAAATCTCGAAGAAGGATTTAAATCCGAGCCCCAAAGACAAGTGGATATCCTCGATAATTGAATCGAAATCGCAAAGATAAGAACGGTGCTTTTGTGGCGAGTCGGTCGAAGGTGAAATAAAAAACGGTTAATCCTCTTTAAGTTTTAGCGAGATTAAAAGGAGCGCATGTTCAGTATCGCGTGTCGGAACGGCAAAGGATTAAATTGATACTCTTCGATGATATTCTACGTCGGTCACGTGACCGCGCAGAGCGATTTCTCGTTACCAAAAAGCCATGGTGCGTTTGCAAGGAGAGAGGCTATAACGGTATCCCTGCGAAAACACGCTTTTATCGGCACCGATGATTTCACGCGGAGCGTTAATTAAAGAAGTAAACGCTTCCTATGGTATCGCGTTACGCTCGTCTCGAATCCTCTCTTAAACTTGTTTGCACTTCCGGCGAGAAAGAAAGAGAAGATCATCGATACAACTGAACGATGGGAATTAAGCGTACTCCACCGAATTCCGCGGTGGCCTCGTGAATACGAAGCCCGAGAGAATCACCAACGTCGCTTAAATCGATCCGACGTAATGCAATTTTAAGGCTGTCGCATTAAAATTCAAGGATAGCCGTAAAAGAGTAAGTAGAATCTCGTTGGCTCCATTAATTCGCCTCGGCGCGGACTTAAGGTCAGACTTCACCTGTTTGAGCTACGATCCCCGAGGGACGTGGGACCCCGAATCGAATTTGGTTTTGATTCCTCAGCTTTGTACGGCAGGCGTGGGCGAGGATCCCCGCGGTTCAACGGGCTCGTCGACCTCTCCGTTCCGAGAAGTCGAAACGTCCGCTCGTATCTCACAGGTGGAAGGAGAGAAGAGATTTCGTGCACTTCGGTCCACTCTCTACGAATAATGTACACCGTCGTTGCTCATCGCCCAACCCCACGACCCCTGGGGATAGAGGCGATACCACGATTAGTAATCGCGTGTTACCGCTCTCCTTCGTGCCCGCTTACATCTTCTACTCCTTTTTTTTCTACTTCTCTGCCCGACGCACATTCCGAAAGAGCTGCTTTGTCGTTCTCTGACAAAGCGTGACTAGAATTGTCCCTTGCCAATTCTCACGAGTTTAAATCGATCTCTTTGATATAATTATAGCATTATGAACTTTACTGATCGATTAATGTTTTATTCTGAAGCTGGTTCTTATGTTTATCTTTGAATTTCTTTGTACTTCTTCGACTAAAGTGCCTATTTCCTTTGGAACGCACCTCGTTTTTGTGTGTTTTCCAGCGAATAGAAGTTGTTAGGTGATTTCGTAAACTACACTCAAGTATAACAGAAATATCGCGTTAATAGTGTACTGTCGAATTGTGGAAATTGGGGAGTGATATGTCCCGAATAATCGATGAACAGTTGCAGCGATTTGAGTATAAGAAATCTGCGTCCAAGAGTAAGCGATTACGCGGTAATTGATGGTCCTGACGTTCCTCTAGGCGAATTATCAGGAGATTAATAATATAAACGAAGTAATCGCATGGAATGAGCGGTTAGTCGATCAATTGCACATTCAAGTAGCGATTAACGTAGACGAAGAGGGTATATCGTTACTTGATCGCGACGATAATCGATGCCAGCTGGTTAGAAGATTTTACCACAAATGTTTCGCATGCCAGGCTGCATATGCTGCTGCGATCAGAAAGAATCTGATACCTGTAAACGAAAAGACTTGAAATTCATGTACAACGGATAAGAAAATTTGTCTTTACCGCGACACTGGGATAATCCAGGTTTAAGTTACGAACCATCGGACCCCCGCTGTTCGTCCTTCAAGACGGGACTCTTGGAGGACGAGTTCCCTCCGATCGTCGTCTTTCGCGCGTGCGCAATCGACGTCCAACAGCCGGACGGCCGTAGCCTTATTTATTCACAATAGAGCCAATCAATGAAGGTTAATTACCGTCGACATCGACGCCGCCTGGCTCGTTAGATCGATGATAAATCGACGCCCCGACACCGAAACGTCGTTATTTCTCGTTGCTCGATGCTTCGCGATTTTCGTCTCTGCGATAGCGCATTTCGCGTAGCCAGCGATGAGATCGTTGGAATTGTTTTTTCCAACTTTGAAAAGCCTAAAAAGGTGATAAAGTATCGTGGCGATGATAGTAATTTGAAAGATTTATTTTAGAATACTTGAAGAATTTTTGCAATTGGATTGTCTTATCCGAAGAGTAGAAAGGTACATGGTAGGAAAGTAAATGATATTTGAGAGCAATGTTGAAAATTAATTTACGGTTTAGTTGACGTAGATTATCGGAAGGAAGAGAAGAATAGTGGAGAGCACTGCACAGCAGTGTATCGCGCAAATAGACACGTTTATCTGGGCAGACCTCGTTATTTGCGAAAACCCCTTATTAAAGGCTCTAAAGATCGTCGAGCACGCACTAAACCACTGCCTCTGAAAACGTTGGCGCGATTACAGTTTCGTCCTTCCAACCGAGAAGGAAACACTTGATTCCATTCTCTGGCGAAATCCAGCAGCCACGAGCACGGCCCCTCGTAAATCGTCGATCCGTCCTATTAAAGTATACCGACGATTACATTAATTAAATGTAGTAGACACGGAATGAAATACAAACATAAGTACCGGTATACAGACGTCGGTTCGTTTGATAAAGTGGCATGCTCGAGAACCGATTTAAAATTGTATCCTTAATTAGAGACCGATATATTTTAATTAAACGCAAGTTCGTTTCGCGGATGGACGGATTTGCAAAGCCTCCTCGGAAGTGGCTGTCGTTAGGAGGCGACGATGGAGAAAGTTGAATTTTCACACGTCGTTAGCCACGCTGATTTGCAATATAGTTCTATCTTGGAAACGTTAATGTACAGATTAATGTTATTAGGAAAAACTTCATACTTTGTCGATGATTATTGCAAATGGAATTAGTTTTCTAGTTTCACTGCTCGGATCGTTCCTTGGATTTTCTTTCTAGTTGAAAAAAAGTGTACAAGTATCGTGGAATAAAAATGGCGAACGACGGAAATATCGGCCACTTGGTAACTGGAACAATCGAGTTATAAGAGTCTTGAAACCGACCATGTGCGTAATTGCCGGTCGAGCTTCCTCGGGACTTTGTTCTCGCATGAGTTTCTTCCCATTTTGAGACTTCGCGCTTAGGACTCGCTGCTATTCAATGCTGATTCCGGCTAATTCAGCGAGTAATGCCGCTTGAATTCTATAGCCTCCGGATGCTGGAATCGAAGCACGGTAAAGGAATGGAGAATTGGAACTAATCGCGGGATAAACATACCTAATCTACTTACAAAGGTAGGACAAGAAAGAAGGAAAAGATATCGTACGAAATATCTTAAGAGACTCCTTTAACCCTTTGCGTTCCAAATTATTTTACTATCTTTTGGTCAGATAAGCAAATACAGCCTTGCAAAATTCTCTACTGTTGATTACTCATTTTGACTTAATACTAGATTTACGGATGTTGATATACCTACCTATTTTTCTGAAGTGAGCCAATTTGAATCATACAAGAAAATTGAAATTTTTTGCAAAGAAAATAGTTTCAAATCAATTGAAATGAAAGATTTATTATTAAAAAATTAAGCAACCAATATATTATACATATGGTAATCAAATTTTGAATGAGCCAAATTGGCTCCGTAGATCTAGTGTTAATACTAAGAACAATTGTAGGTACCGTGGGGTATTTATGTTAAGATGCGAGATTATTGTTGATCTCGAAAAGTCGATTATTAATAAATGACACTTAAGAGGTACAGAAAACTATGTTGAGTGTAGGTCGACACATAAGTGTAAAGGGTTAAGGATGACGATACGCCTTGTGGACAATTAACCCTCTATGGGTCCTTGTAACTTTAAAGTAACACAAAACAAATCTAAGCTTTTATTTTTCAAAGTCGATTTTTTAACTTCCTCAAATATTACAAGTTAGCGCTTCAAAACCATGGAATTCTTTACAATCCAACGTTCCAAAATCAAGTAACATGTATTATTTATAAAACCGATGTAATCCGACATGCCTATAACATGTAAGTAGGTACAGTCGAGTTGCGTTATGAAAAAATATGGTAAATCGTTCACGAATGCCTGGACAAACATTAACATAAATGTTTAGTTATTATTTCTTTGTAAGTTCTAGAGCAATAACTATAGTAATTTTATAATAAACCCTAAGCGGTTTATTGTGTTCTTTAATTTACTAAATTACACATCGTATGAGTTAGGTATAGTACATATAGAATCTTACCACTTTGATATTTTATTTGTCGGATTACAAGGTACGCTTTTCCAAAAAGTTCCGGACTATAGGAGGCTGTGACAGTACTCTATAGTCCGACAAATTGGATAATCCGACACCGCCTTGCAAAACGTTTGTCGGATTACCAAGGGTCGACTGTAGTACTTTTATTATTTCTAATGTGCTATCGTTCAACTTATCTTCTGATATCACAGAAAATTCGGCCCATAGAGCGTTAACATGAACGAATACGTACCTACATTTCCACGAAAATAAAAATTAACTTACAACATGCATCACATTTGCAAAAAAATTGTTTAGAAACATAGTCGAAGTAATCTCGTTTAAAGTTACAACCTCAATTTCCAGTCTATCCGCAGGATCTCTAAATTCGTCGATCCTCGAGCGTTCAAGAGTACCTCGGATGATCTATTGAGCCTCGAGTTACATATAAATCACGCGTAATTCGTTAACGTCGCCTCGATTCCACGGCGAATAACTTGGAAGGGGACTCTCGCAGAAGGTACTCGACGTCTCTTCGGCCTTATTAGGGAGCAAGGTGAGGGTGAGGCTCCTGATAGGTGGAGTGTCGTTGGAATCCAGGCAGGTAGGCGCCAACAATGCCGAGGAACTGTCAAGAGGAGAAAACCGTCGACACTGCGTTAACGACTCGCTGCCATGTAGGGCTACGCCGCCATTTCCCGCGTAAAGGTAAAAGACTCTGGAGAGTCTTGAGAGTAACTTCGAGGGAAAAGAAAGGAGAGAAGAAGATAAAAGAGAGAGGTGGTAGGAATAAGGAAAGAAAGAGAAACGAACCCTACGGAGGCTGTTCCAACATCCACCGCGTCGGCATGCAAAACGGGCGTTGCCGGTCTCGCGAACGACAGAACAGTAGGTCCGTACGAGACACACGCTCGAACCACCGAAGAGGGAGAACATGGAATTCCACCCGTTTCTTCTTCGCCGAGAGTCTCTCTAATAACCACCACGAGTCGTTGAGCTCTCTAGAACTACCCGATATGAATCTCCAAAGCGTTTGCGCGCACTCGGAGCTACCGTTGATTCTCCACGACGACGTTCTTCGTCCCGAAGAAATGAGATTCTCGTGAAATGAGTCGTCGCTCGGTGACGATTATCATGATTCGCGATCGCCAAGCTCCGGAAATGAAAGCAACGTTTAGATCGATGGAGGTAGAACGTGAAGTTGGAATAAGACGATGTCGTGGATGTGGTCTTACATAAGAATCATTTTCTGTACGGCAAACTGGATTGAGAAGTTGGACTAATATTTAAATCCAAGTTATATCTCGAACGAGACGTTCTGATTTCTTTTACATCAATGAATACACTTATTTACAATTTTAAATGAGGTAACGAGGTAGAGACTTCAACTGGAAAACAGTAAATGATAGAAGCTTTGATCCTAGCTGTGATAGCTACCTTTGGATAAAATATCCATCAGGAGACAAACGTATACCTGGAAAAAAAGATCACGAGCTGAACTCAGGAAAACATCAACTATAATAGCAAGAATATCCTCTGTGTAATGGCAAATACTCGGTGTCTCGTAAGTCTCCGGTTACAAGACCAGAGTCCCGGCAGTAAGTAATAACCATCACCTACCTAGCGAAGTTTCCGGCGGAGAGAACCGATCCAAAAAGCACAGGGCGATCGTTATCTCCCGTTGGTTGCACGGAATCGATATCGGAGCGGTACCGTACGTTATGGAGCACGCGAAGGGTACCACCCGGTGTACCGGTACCCAATAAATATCGTCCAAGTATACGCATAGGACGGTTACATACACATTTAGTCCACTTTGCGATCCAGGTATATCCCGTGCAATCGGGACCACTCTTATAACCTCACGGATAACCGACTCGGACGATCTTGGAAGACCTCGAGGGCCGACCAGCAGCTATTCCTCATCCGTATTATCCACAAGTTATAACTCGTTTGGCAGTGTTCGAGCATCGTCCTGCACCGAGGTGCAATCCAGTGGCGCTTAAGTGCAACTGCAGAAGTATAGAATTTACGCAATGCTTATAGAATTTTTGAATCTCTGCCATTGGAAAAACACTTGGTTTGCGAGCCTCTATCGGCTTAGGTTTGCACGGTGTCCTGAGGGGTAGGTTAGAATCGAGATTCGAAAGTGGTTTCTTGCAACCTTATTATTACTGAGTCTGCACGTTCTGATAGATTTCTATATAATTATGAATATTTATTTGTTTTGCTATGTTTGATTAGTTTAAAGGGTTCATCGAGAAATGGTTTCAATGGAAGGATTTGTGTCGATGTCCTCCAAGGGTATCATCACATTTATGGAATTTCATGGTTGTATTTGGATTTGTTGTCAATGTAGCCGCAATTCGCAGCTATGGTATCATTAATAAAATTCAAACGCGTCAAATAAACACGGTCGCGGTGGTTTTAAGAACGGGTTACCACACTCCTGTTAGCTGATCGAACCCCTGATGGATACGGAGTTGGAGGTAGAGATGTATCTCCGTCGGGAAGAGTAGTACCTTAGGTGAGAATAATAAGACGCTCCTGCAGGCTATCGACATCAATTTAATTAACGGCCTTCGGTACACCGTAACTCGCTAATTGCGAGGCAGAAGGTAGTCACAACTGCGGCATACGTCTGGCAAGAGACAGGAAGGGCGGATCGTTGGAGAGGTCGTCGATCGATCTTCCCAACGCTCGCGACTCCTTTTCTCGTGACTTCGACTTCTCTACCGGTCCTCCTTTTACCATCCTTTTTCTCCTCTTTCCACTTCTTCCTGATTGCCTTTCACGAAAGAGAAGTTCGTAATGGAGCGATCGGATACTTTAATTTATCCTCAAATTGACCACAATTTAAGATCTTACCTCGCGAGACGTCTCCTCATTCCATAATATTAACGTTAATTGCTCCCTTGCCATATTGAAACAAGTATAAAATTTTTCCCTATTTTTCCATCCATAATCGCGTCTATAGATACATCAAAGTATCTTCTCGCTTCTCTCAAATTATACGGGAATAGCATTTAACGATATCGACTCCCCGCTAATTGCAAATAGTTCAGATCCCATCCTTTAACTCCCCCGTATTAAATTCTCCATTGCTTTCGATCCTCCTTCACCCATCGCACTATGGGTGTCATAACGAGTTTCGATGTACTGCGAGGAACCTCTCGCGGTACGCCTACGCACGAGCAATTACCATAACAATTCCAAACTGATGCACAAGCCTCGGAGCTAACAAGCAATTAATATATAGATCTGCAGCCGGTAATAGATCGGAGCTCCCTTTCCCGTTTCTCTCTCCGTTGCTCCAACGATCTTCGCCTTCTCGGTTCTCTTTCTCATAAGTGCCGCCCGCATAAATCTATAAACTAACCGCGTGTGGTTCCACGAGATTTATACTAACTGCAGATAGTGACCGTATGTACACCGCGTGCGTGTACCAAACGTGTACGTGGACTGTGTTCACGTACATACGTATACGCCTTAACGCCGCCGCGAATATGCTAAATGCTCGACGCTGTAGGGGAAGAAAGAGAGAAACTGGTCGTAAGATATAGCGATTTGAAGCAACGTGGCCACGTAACTGAGAGCAAAGGAGAACAGGGGAGAGCCAGCGGAAGAGGAGGAGGAGAAGAACGATAGTAATGAGGGGAGTAATGAATTTCACTAAACGCCACTCGCCTACGTGGAAATCTCGTAAACGCGAGACTTATGCGAACGCCTCGAACACCGGCACGCTTCCTGCAGGAGTCTGCGAGCCACTATGTCCTTCCCTATTATATGCACTGTCCAAGTAGCTCACCGGTTACCGATGTAATTGCTACCGGATGATTTTTCAGACCTTATCTCGACACCCACGAGATTCCGTTGGACTTTGCGCCTACCGGTTTCATAGAGTTTGCTTTTTTAAGATATTCACAGTCTCTTGATGAAAATGGAATATCAGTTTCATAGGAATTAAGAGGTTCAATGTGTAGCCTAGAGACAGAGCGAAGTTTCATTGCTTCTGTATCGTTGCGATAGACTTCTTCTCATGTTCCTGAAGTACTTGGTTTCCTGCGAAGCTTGAATAACCTGAGTGGCAAGAATAATTACCTGGTAGATGAAAGAGCTCGTTGTTGAGATTTTTTAGAAGCTTTGTCTAAGGTTGCGAAGAACTGAAGGAATTTAGTGAGTGACAAAGGACGGTTATTGTGGTTGTACGAGAGAAAAAAAATCATACTGGTATATTTGCTGGAAAAATAAATTTCTGTGAAGATATCGGTACCTCTTCCAAGCAGATCCCATTCGCGATGGTTTTCTGCCCTGAACGGTTATTCGTCCTGGCCACCTGCGGGTAACCGTACAAGTGGGCGGGAATTGAAATATTATAACCATCCTAGCATAAATAACGCAACTACCGCTGCCATACAAGGAACTAATGGAGAAGTTGCATACGGTTGTCCTTGGTGCATTCGAATAATTTCTGACTCTTTTATCCGTCGCAGTTCACCGATGAACGAACGGTACACGGTAGTCTGATTCGATTAATCATTTAACCGCGAAAAGCACGTGTTTATCTCTTTCTTCTGATTTGCAAAAATATTGTAGAATTACTGGATCTACTACATAATGTAGCATGAAGTCGATGAAAGTTCTTTAATTAAGTATCTTCGAGTAATTTAATAATTCTGAAGATACTTCTTCAAACACCCTATCATAGCGCCTTGAAAGAACAGACAATTTATGTGCGACATCGGCTCTTCGTTTGCCAGCATATTCTCGAAAGCAAAATGAACGATGTCCGGCATGAATGATCGAGAAAACAGTTAGACAAATACGGCAATTATTTTCCGTCGCATTCCACTACCAACACACTTCTCGACGTATCGAGAAGTGAATGCACCGGTAGGCCTTTAAGGCCGTCGTGGCGTAGGAATTAATTCGTCTTAGGGGAATTTCCTGGAGAGCGTAGGAGTCCGAGAATGGCGGTGAAAGTCCATCGGGTTCGTTGAGTTCTAAATCTGATTGATCGATTTCTAATCGATCCTCGCTGGCTACTATAAATACCGTGGCGAACGTGACGAGAGTTTTCTTCGGGTGGCACGCTGGAAAGAATCCAGGTAGCATTAATTACTTCACTTTTAGCCGGTGACTCCATTGAAAGAGATTCATCGATCGTACGATCAGCCGTTTCGTAGGTGCTCCGTTAACGTTGAATGAAAAAAAAGGAGAACATGCAAGTCATTTAATTTGATTATTATCATTTCTGGTGGTCATTGTTGTCGCGAGTATCGGCGATGTTATTTTAACGGTGCTATTTTTACTTAACCCTATACAGATACATATACACGATATATGTATATATACAAATAATCGCCATGGTGGCGGTGAATGGCGTCGAAACGACGAATATGCCCTGTACCTCGTGCGAGATTAAAACGCGTTTGCGTATGCAGAAAACCCACGTCACGAATTATTTATCGCGACAGATATACCGTCGATGAGAACGCGCGTCGTAATTCGTCGCTAATCACCGCTCGTACACGGTGTGGGAGGAAGCACCGCGGGAGAATGTCAGTGAAAGTCTATCTCGACGATCGTTCCTACGACGATTGTCGTCCCACGTGTCCACGCCACCACGACAATCGCTTCCTGATGAAGCGAACGACCCATTCGATACCGGGACGAGAACTATGGTGAAGTTCTCTGTGCTTCTTTGAGGATCTTTAGCCCCTTAACCTACGATTTCTTTTCCGATGGGGCGGGCAAAGACTCAAAATTAATTCCTGAAGTCACAAGGTTTCATTGATTTCTGATACTTCGTATAACTGAAGGTGATATTAATAGTACAGAAATAAAGAGGTTGATATTGTCAATTTAATAGTTGTTGCAAAACTTGAAAATTTTCTATTCCATTTTCCGTGCTACGACTCTCACACGCAGTTGTAGGGTGAGGGATTAAGTTCCTGCTCCAAAATTGACGGTCCAATATCAGCATTAAAATGACGAATGTTCATTTGAGAATCCTAGATGCGGACATTGTTCTACAATTTGTAGCTTCGCTTTTTGCACAAAAGAATTTTATTTGCGAAACATTCTGATCCTTAATCTAAAGGGACGGCATTCCTTCATAAGAATGGGAAATATTTCATTGCGAAAGGTACCTCGAATGATTTTCTCAACGTATTGACAGTAGGTGGGATATCTATTATATTTATGAAAAAGATGGCCAATTCAGTAACTCACATTTTATTTAATAGATGTGACCAACCACCAACTTGATGAATTTTCAAAACAAAATTGCAACAGGTTATTTTAATCGTTTTAATAGTTTCAGCGTTAACAATCTTAGGCTACAGCAACATTCGCTCAACACAAATCTATTCAAAGTTTCTAACTCTCTTATCATTACGAAACTCCCATTTTCTAATTTTTCCCACATTTCTCTTAAAAAGCAAAAATCAACCTTAACTCCCACAACACTCTTCAAGCCTGGCGTACAATGTTTCCACGAGTATATATCCCAATACCCATAAAATCCACACACCTCCACGAATGCCACTATGGAAATCGATGCTCTGCTCATGGAGGAGAAATTAATATCCGCAGTTATTAGGCGTCAAGCTATAAATAGCTGTGCATTAAGTAGGTGCAACAAAGGGATGCCTGAAAAGCAACCGTGCCCATGGATTTCTGGGACTAGCCAGGAGTTTCGCGTGTGCGAGTATCGTGCACGCGCCCGTTCACGCCCGCGATTATCTTCTGCAGAGCCGTGGTTCACGCTTCCAGGCAGAGGCCGACGCGCGTTGTAGGCAGCCAGTCAAGGTGGGCAGGGTCAGGAATTCCTAGGCGTACGAGAGTGTCTGGCACACATCGCCCGGCTTCTCAGCCCGGAAACGAGGGAGAGCTCTCTCGAGGCCGTTCGCCAAGACTCGCAAGGACGTTGTTGCTCTCCGCGGTCGAAGAGGAGTCGCTGAGGCTACGGTCGATCATTGCTCTAGAATTATGGAGGATTTCTATTTGTATGTGGTTCTGTTGCGGGAATGTGGATAGAGCGGAGGATATAGTAGGCATAGCGTTGACGGTTAGAGCTGTTGCAGCGCTTCTTGAATTGTTTTATCGTTAGGTAGACGGGTATGTTCGTGCAGAGTGTGGAGTCACATTAAGAGAAGACTGTCCTCGCAACGTTTATTGTCATCGTATCGGCCCTTGGAAAGTAAGCTCGACAAATGAGAATTGGAAACTAAACACTTATTTCGTCCTTAAGTGCACTTTTGATGAGTCGCGCGTTAGAATCGAAAATACGTCAGGACATCTGTAGGAGGGATGTCTCTATCCGTCTGGCGAATCAGAGCAAGTCAATTAGCAAGTGACTTCTTTTGGTGGGCTAGTAATAGCTTTCAGTATCTTACTTTAAACTTATGTAGAACTCTACCCTTCGACAAAACAGAGAAGTCACTTCATAAGTGATTTGCTCCAATTCGCCTGACGGATAGAGATACCTCTCGTTCTGACGTCTTTTTCGATTTTAATGTGTAACTTGCCGAAAAAGCGTTTAATGACGAAACAAGTGTTTAGTTTTCGGTTGTCAAGTTTCAAGGATCGTTATGATGGGAATAGGTGCACCACAGGTCAAGTGACTTCTCTGTTTTGGCCAGCACACAGTGGGCCAGATCGAAAAATTGAGTGACATTTTCATATAACTTTTGAACCGTAAAAGATATCGTGTTGAAATTTGCACTGAAAATGTTTTTAAAACCTTTTTCACGTTTATACAGTGTTTTCTATGAAGTACAATATTTAATTTTACAAAAAATAAAAACAAAGGAGCCTAAACAATCTTATCACATTTTTTATATTGTAAAGTTATTTTTTAATGTTAAATAACAACGAACCTGTTTATTGAAGTATAAAGATATAAAATATAAGAAAAATACACTAAACACTAAATACTACGCGACGCTGTTCAAATCGCTGTTCGCTGCTATCAGTCAGATACTCTGTTCGTTCACACTCTGCTCTGTTCGCTGTTACGCTAACACACTCTGAAGGAACTGTTAGAATTGAATGCAGAGGAAAAACTAGAAAAAATAGCCGAAGGCTCATCTATACTATAGGAAAAACATTTTGTGTGTTCTTAACGCTTCCTCAAGTAAATTCTCAAGTATCTGACAGTCTAAATGACAGTTCGTGAGACCGCACGCTTTAGACACAAACAATTTCGGAAACAGGAACAAACAGGATGTGATTTTTACATTTTTATATAGGAGAAAGCATGCTGAAAATGTACTAATATGTAAAAATTTTGAACTATTTGGAATTTAAAAGATGCACCTTACCAAGTGAAAAATATTTATCTACTTTTTTCATTCTGTTCAACATTATACTTTGAATAAAAAATTAACGATAATCTGGAGTTGAAGATGCTTTTACTTAACATTATAGAATAACTTTCTTATCAAAAAAATGGGATTAAAATATTAGATACAGCTGTCAGTATACTTCGCAAAAGGAAGGCAGTTTTTTTCGTAAGAAACACCGTCTTTAAAATATCTAAGTTTAAATATTCATTGTTATTATAATTGGTGTTAAATCCTATTAATACCTTTGGTTCCAAAACTCATAAACATTTAACAATCTATATGTATTTACTAAATATTGATATGCAAAAGTTGGTTTTTCGACAAAATGTCACTAAATTTCATGATTTGAACCATTGTGCGGCAGTACTATCAGGTAGGGAAGTATTTTAACCCCTAACACTAGGAGCCATTTCTGATGTTATCTATCAGCAACTTAGCAGCACTTTACTATTTGCTTTATTGTGCCATTTCAATAGAAAACTTCAGATAAACTTACGTTTCTTAAAATGTTGCGGGGCAGTAAGTTCATTCTCTGTAATAACTAATAAATTCGATGGTGTCCTCAGAGGGAGCAATCGAGTGATATGATAGACTCACGAAGTCTCCTCAGGTGGGACATTTTAGCGCAAAGGGTTAAATGTACTAAAATATGTGCAGTCTTACCAATGTATTAGAACGCAATAGATGTGTCAAATAAACAATGGAAGGAGAGAGTTAACGTAGCAAAAAGTAGCATAATTTTCCACCCGACAAAGTCAGCCAGAGAATTTTAAAGTTTTCTGGCAAGGAAAGAGAACTGGTTAAACGCACTGGAAATGATGAATGAGATAACTCGGAGTTCTTTGCGAAGAAATTTCGCGAGGGCCACTTTTCGCTCCGCGAGGAGTACCTCCTGGGATTCGCCGCGGACGTCCTGTTGGCAATAAATACCTGAAACCAACATAATTCTCCAGGACGACGCAATGCGTCATGCTAGATTGGTATCGGAGACGCGTTATCGCTCGGCGCGGCTTTACGGTATAACCTTATACCTTACACGTGTACAGAAGAAGGGCCTGCCACCCTTCTCGCGTTAGCTGAGGTCGTCGGTCCGGTGGTACCTTAAAATACGAGTCCCTCGGCCAACTAACATTTATAAGCCAAACTTCAACTAGACGAGACAAATGCATTATTTCTTAAAAGTTCGTATTTTTCTATTTCCATTTTACTCTTAAAGTTTGTGGACTTCTGCGTGTCAAAGCAAAGTGTACTCAAATTAACCCCTTGCCCTATAATAACGAGTGACGCTCGTGATGCGTCATAGAGAAATAGAAAATTTTGAAATTTTCCAAATCTATTAACTGGAAGATATTAACCCTAGATCACTAACCTTATTTTTCGACGCTTAACACTAACCTTCGTCTCTTCGACTACGGTGTTTACAAATGGGGTTAAAGGGTATTATTTAAATAATTATTTTTCTATTATTAAAGATAGGTATTTATTTATTACGATAACGTTAACTAATATGGCATACTTATTAAATCCGTGTCGTCGAATTGACGAAGGTTAGTGATCTAGGGTTAATCGGTGATGAGACGATCAATCCCTTGCCGTACAATTTCTCTTGTGATCGAACGAGCTATAACTTAGAATTAATTGTTGGAATAGTAATCTATTACTGATTTCCAATATACCGCTATAAGTTAACGCAATATTAATAGCGTAGATTTAATTTCAACGTCTCCTGACCTACTGGTATCTTCAATGTAATAACGTTTGGAAAACTTAAAAATTTTCTACCCCATTTACTTCATGACGTGTGCCGCACGTCATTGTAAGGCAAGGGGTTAAATTATTTCAACATTATTATATGGTCTTCAATTATACAAAATATCATAAATCGTAGAGAAATGATGATTTCAAGAATTAATTTTAAGTTATTGGGCAGTGACAATGGAAATCATAGTGCAAGGAGTTAACGACGAAAGGGACGTCAACTACATTCTCAACGTCACACATGTTTCACTCTCAGCTCTAAACGGTACTCTTACTTTTTGATGAAAAAGTACACGTAATATACGATCCACCGAGGGAGAAAACGCTTCAAGAAATATTGTAAAAAAAAAAGCTTGAAAATCACGCGGAATATTGTCACGGCAACGGCCATATATGGTAAAAGCAGGAAATCTTAAGATTTCGGAGATCTCTGGAGAGTCGGAATTAATTGTCCATTTGGGAAATCAAGGGTTTCGCAGGAACCGGAGAGAAGCCGCAAGAGCGATCCTGCAGGGCTAAGGAATTCGAGGAACCCGCTTGTAGCCGAGCGAATCGGCGGAATAGCAAAGGGCACCGAAAGGCGTTCTTCCTTGGACTTTGCAAAAGAAGAGACCGCCGTCCGGCACGTTTTTCCAAGACGCGGAGCCGCGGTTTACAAAAGCCGATGTCAGTTCCACCGATAGAGAGATTCCAATGGTCCCTCTCCGCCGGCGCTGCCGAGCAATATCGACGAGCGACGATCTACCCAATTAGTAACCATCGCGAATTCCCATTAGCCCATGCGAACTATCGTCCAATCTTCTGCCTCGAGCTCCTTTCGTTCGCGCTGTACATTCGTCACCGAAAGTGCGCTCGCATTTGAATCAGCGGAAGTTATTAAAACGCCCGCGCCTCCGTCTCTTCATATTTGAATAAAGGTAACCACGATAGACAGTGCAATTTATAGATTTCCCTTTTGAAACACTGTCCACTGTATATTCCTCTAGCAAAGAACATTGGACCAATATTTTCAATAATATATGAAAATCTAATCGATCGAATTGAAAAATTTTGTGATAAGATTAACCTTTTGCTAATTTACATACCACAATGATATTTAAATTTGTACTCTCGTGGTTATACACTTTTGTTCACGAGTATACGCGGTCTCGACAATCGTTTGGAGGCAATCGTAAGGGTATTTTCATATCAAAAATTCTCTCAGTAGATATCCATCAACTTCCACGGACTCACGACTAACACGTTGCGTTTCTTTCTAATTCTACGTCTTCATATGTATACGTTGTGCGAAGTCGTTCTATATTAATTACCTAATAAACCGTTCAGCCAAGCGGCTTCCTAGGTAAGATTATTACAAAATTTAATATTCATCAAGAGCAGCAAGGAAATGAGGATAATACGATTTCTCACGTGGCCGTTGAGCACGAGGCATTACACGGCGCTCCATCATCAACGACCCGTTTCCTTATCCGGCGCTCGTAAACGCGTGTAAATTCACGGTCGGGAAATTACTGTGAACGTAGCTTAATTCATCGTCGTCGGCAAAGCAGAGAGCTTTAAAGTTTCCAGCGTTAAGGTCCTCTTCGGCAATGCATCCGTTGGCCTCTTGCCTCGGCAGATTGTTGACCATGATTGCAATTAGTAACCCGGCGGGGGCCCTCTGTGCCTTGGAAAGGCGCGTCTCTGAATCCCTCCTTCTCCTCCTCTTTCTCTTCTGGCTAATACCTCAGGCCCTTCTACCCCCGCTTCCTCTTCTTCTTTCGGTCCTGGCCGCCCCCGTGCACGTCAACCGAGTACTCTTTCTCGAGAGAGAGGTAGGTATCTACGACGGGGACGAGGACGAAGAAGATGAGAGTAATGGACATTTGTTAGGCGAGGAAAGGCAGTGCCGATCGTACGCAAACTGGATTACTCGCCGTTCTACGCTGGAGAACCGAATCGAGATACCGAATCTATCTCGCGTAATTACCTGGAAAGACGTCGTGCAACGATGCCACCGCAACACGGTGAGAAAGTTTCAACCTTCGATAATGGAATATCGAGAAATTCAAAGGGAAGGATGTCGATATATTTCTACAAAATTGAATATAAAATTCATTTGATCGAATATAGAATAGAATAGAAGTTTATAATAGTTGTTCTACTAGACAAGGTGATAATAATTGTAAGTGTAAGCGCAAAACGGCCGATCACAGCGATCCTGGATTCGGTAGCAACGGTGAACAATTGCCGTCGTAAATAAAAGGAGAGAAAAAGAACTGAGCGTCGCGAAGGTGTCTAACGTGACGACGTTCGCGAAAAATCAGGCAGTCCAGTCCCGACCACAATACAGTAAAGTTTAATTTCTTTTTTGTTATGCATTGAGTTTAATTCCACCCCCTTATGTTAACACGTTGACTGCCGTGGGGGTCACCGGTGACCGGCGCTATTGAATTCAATGAAATTTTATGTCACTTTGAAATTGCAATGTTTATGAATTTTCAGACATACTATATATTTAAATATTGGTGTTTAAAAGATAAAGATCTGCCGAATACCTATCTATCTGTATCTTTAAAGTTTCTGTTTTATAAAGATGTGAATTTAATAGAAAAAATTTCGCTTCAGTAGCAACAGTGAAACTAGTGAAATACGGTTGGCATCCCGAGTCGAAAAGTCCAGCCTAAAAAGAAACTTCAAATCCTAGATTCTTTTGATCTCTCATTTGCCGCTTAATTATGTATACCATTTCGAACCTCAAAATCCTCAACTAGTGTGTCTACGCGCCTCAAAGTCCTGTAAATATGATTTTTAGGAGTTATATGGACTGATCAGGTAAAATTTTTATTCCAATTTAATCTGACACCCCCTAAAAATATTTCAGAAGTTCCAAGTCTGTCGACTCATATTCTAAAAATAGGGCTTTCAGGAGCAAGTTGGAATTAAATTATCATTTTATTCCATATAAATTCTAAATCTCCGAAACCAAATTAATTTTTAGTATATCGAGAATTTTTTTGGACCTCGATCATTCCACTCCAATTCCAATCCAATTCTAAAGCTCCTCATTATAGAATGCTGAGGATTATTTTGGGCTGTATGAAGCCTAAATCGCTCCTAAACTAGGTAAAAGTGGCAAAAAGTAACAAGTGTAGGGCGATTGTGGAATTAAAATTCGCATTCTTTTATATGTAACATATTTTTCCATATTCGGCCTAAATATCCTAAGTTATTTGGTAATTTAGGAGGATCTTGGGCTGAAATTTTCGACTCGGGGTTCAACGTGTTAATTTAGTAATTATGTTTATTGAAAGCTTACATAAGGAAGTCATGATCAGAAATCAATCGCTCGAGTAACTACTTGGAATCTCAACGCTCAACGAGATGATAAGGAAAACGAGGAGGCGGAAGAAAGGTGTCGATCGTTTATCCACCGTAGAATAAGCTTACGACGTACGTTAGCAATCGATAGCAAGCGATAGTACAGAGACACTGAAGAATCGCGGAACTATTCCCGTACCAAAATTGCAACCGAAGACACAGAAGAGATCGAGATCGCTGCAAGGCGAAGGATACGGAATGGCTTGCTCTCGAGAAATCGATTCGCTCTCGATACGCGTACTCGATGGCTCTACCGCATACCGCTGGATGAAATATTGGAACGGCCTTTTATATGCATCGTTCCGCGGTAGTTAGCCTCCGTCAGAACGAACACACTGCCACGTATCGCAGGTGCACACAGATATCCTGCGTAGGCAGCGCTGGTAACGAACAATCAGCGGCGCCCGTTACAACCGCGATTTTATGTTCCAATTTGCAAACGTGACGTTAAAAGCCCCCTCGACGTCGGCAGCCACCGACACCAGTATCATCCTTTTCCTCATCGTCGTCGTCGTGGTTGCCGTTGTCGTCGTTGTCGTCGTCGTTCGACGATCTTCTCTTCTTGTTTCGACCGTGAGAAGAGATTACGCTGAACCGGCGATGCGCGAAGCAACGTCGTAACGTACATCATGAAAATAATATCGGGGTAAATTAACGAGTCGGATTAATGTGTACACCCTCGAATTAATATGGAAATTCATACTAGAAGCCTCGAACAGAAAAGATACCAGACACGATCGAGGATATTGGCGAACGAGGCGCGATGTGTATAATCGAAAGAGTTTTCTAGAAGGGAAGGATATAAAGATTCGTTGAATTATGTATACACTTGAACGATCGATCTTCTGGTAATCGAGAAGATGGTAGAGGGAGAATTAAAAATATGATGTCGTTGGAACAATGAGATTTCACGCATTGCTTCCTACGAAGGAAGGGTTCCGAGGTTAGTTACCCCATTAGAGGATATAATTTACATAAACCATAAACATCAGGATCGAACAATAAACGTAAATAATTACCTATATTCTTAAACTGTCGTAATAAATTCCAAATATTCGTTCTCAGCTCTGTCTCGTTTCTGCTGCGTTGCATCCGCATGCTTCTGTTCTTTGCTCTCTATCGTCGTCATCGGACTTCATAAAGATCTTTTCTCTCTCTCTTTTTCTCGTTTCCATTGCGCGTTCCTTTTTTTTCTCTCAAATCTGTCTCTCTCCCTTTTTCTTTCTCCCACTTCTTTCTACCCTTCGGTAAATTATATTTTTACGAGGCCGGATCGGGCGCTGATTACGAAGCGAGTTATCGCCGGCTCTAATACAACGCCCAACTACCGATCTTAAATGAAATCGGTTACTAAGCTGACTCCTCCTAACTGTCCGATATTTTTTGGTGACCGTGTTTAACGCAAATTTATGAAAAAAAGAATTCCAACTCTTTCGTTTTACGAGGCGTTTCTTTCGCCGAAGCCACTTCCCCCCCAATGTGCTCTCCTTTCGAAGATTACGAATTGAAATTTCAACATTGCCAAATTATTCATCAATTTCGATAGAACTCGGAAAATTTTCTCAACAGAAGATGTATTGTTTTAGCTATCAGTAACAAGGTGACATCCAGTCTCGTTACACTTTTCGAATCACGTACGCGATCTGGAACGTATGACCGGAGGATCTAGGAATTCGAGAAAGAAACTTGAAATGTTGCGCGGCGAGATCTCGCAAGAGGTTCATCTAGATCAAAGGCTCCGTTGACCCTCTGACTGACGAAACGCTAGATTTATTCCGACTCTGGCCACTATCTCCTAAACAAGCCGAGCACGTATATCTTGAGAAAAAAAAGTAACGGAGATACACTTGTTTGCTTTGTGCTCAGAGATGAGCGAAAATACAGTTAAAGGAACAATGAACATGGAATAAACATTGAATCACTCGCTTTACACTTTGTAATTTACTTGTAAAACTAATACTTATCAACAATTCTACGATACTATTAGGTTGGAAACTATGAAACGAGCGTTTTTGTTTAGCCTGTGTTCAGCTGCGACTGACAATGAGAGAGGTTCATTGTAACGTGCATTCAATATTTTTATTTAGTAATTTTAAATGTATTCTTCTCACTCATTTCATAAAATTTTGTCGTGTTTGTATCCCATTTTTATTTTATTTTTCTCCGAAACCAGATTGAAACAAAACGCGATTTACATCTACTTTTCTTGTAAGAGTTCAAATTGAATCATACCGCAGCTCAAGCTTCGAGAAACATTAATCACGCATTCAGAGATGGATCCACTAATGAAAAAAAGACTCGATATTGATTCCAAAAATTTCTGAGGTGAACTGAGCCTCGAGGGAAACCACCAGTCCATATTGATAACGAGGAATTAAGGACGACTGTGGAATCCGATCTACACACAACTATTCGTAAACTTGGGTCTAAACTAGGAGCTAGCCATACGGCTGTGTTAAAACATCTGTGTGTAATAAATAAAGTACTATTTTTATTCAACGCCCGTTTCATAGTTTCCAACCTAATACCTGTCTAAAAGTATGTTCTTTTTTTCATTTGGACATTTGCAAATCGAGATACAGTGGAAGTTCTATCGAAACTGTGCGAAAACACAGATGTGGTAGTCTACGTTCCAATGGGAGTTCGTGGCGTTCAACGGAATCGTCGCTGAACCATGGACTCCATTTGCAATTCCGAATTGTTTTGGAAACTAATTTCTACCTAGAACGAGGAAAACCGCTGGCTACGTCTGCACGGTTACACTGTCGTGTACAGAAAGCTTCCTATAAATTAGATTAGTTCCGATGTTTATTACAATCGAGTCAATCCCCTCGGTTCGTTACAGCGACAGACCATGCGTCAATCTCGCTTGGGAATCGTGACTTCATTCTGGGACGAGGGGATTCCGATTTTTCCTTAGTTCTACAAATCTCTCGATGGTCCAGAATGGAAATCATGGTAGGAGACATTCTCTGTCTAAGTTGAATTACGTTCTAGCTAATCCAACTATGATATCAAAGTTAATGAAAATATTCTACCGTTAGAAACATTACACAAATGGTTGAATTTGATTCTATGACAGTGAATCGATAACATGAAATAAACATTTACATTTTTTCTCTCACTTTGGACATTTTTTGCAATGTAAAATGTATGACTGTAAGCTCTACATTGGAACTGAAAATTGCAACTCCTCGATGGGACATCGACAGAAAGTTTAGCCCAGAATGTGAAAAGCAAAATGGATAATTTCAAATGATAAAAAATAGAACTATAGAAAACGTGTCGGAGGTAGAACTCGTTAGAAAGTATAGTCAGTAGAGAGTATTTCAATATTAAAATATTCCATTCAAAAATTCCGATCTCTATTTTATATTTCTAATCCGTCATCGAATTAACGATGCGAATGACTCTTTGTCATAACTGAACATATTCTACTATCTGTAGGGTGATTCTTCTAGGTAGATGTAATCAACCTGACGCATCCTACCGATGTGTAAGCCAACTGCCAAACTAATTCCGGTCATAGGATTGGAAAGGTCCGCAGTGTAATCAAACTCTCGGCACGGAACTCTGTGAAAACCACGAGTAAAGCTGCTACGAGAAGTTCGCATCGTCCCGAGTCTGTAGCCGACACGTACGAACGATCAGATAATTACTAGAGTTACAAACTTCCCATTTTGCAATTACGCATTACCTATGCGAAAATAACGCGTTACCCGTAGCCTACGAGGGTCCATTGGGACGCTGAACATTTTTTTGTTCTCTGCAAGGAAAAAAAAAACAAGACTGCCCGTCGATATCCGTAAAGATAATGGAAACCGTCGTTCGGAAGTAATTGCATGGCGAAACGTGGCTGCAAAGGAAATTGTGTAACCACCTTTCAGCTCGAAACACCAAATAGAGACTTAACCGGCATTGGACGATATTTTACGATCCAACCAACTGTAAGACAGCGTGTTCGTGTTCCTGTCTTGTCGAGAGACTCGAAGAAAGGAGGGAAAAAAAAGGGGATACGAAGAAAAGAATCTCCGGAGTCGGAGATTCGCGACAGCTCGAAGCGCTTGCACGATTTATCTCCGGGTCCCTCTTACACATTCGATCGTACCCGGCCATTAATCGATTAATCAATTAAGCGGCCGATTAATTATCGAAGCCGAGCGCCGGTGTGAAGGTAGAAAGAGGAAGGAGGGAGGAGGCGGGTAATTAAATCGTCGCGTCGGGACCAATCGGATGCGCTCGAGAGACCCCGAAGAGAGGCCACAAATGATTTTGTCGTAACGACGTGGGGCACCCAGGACCGACCCTGCTCGGCTAATTAAGTCTTAGTCGTATTCCTTTCTTTCTTTTGCTCGATGATCCTTCGAGCTAACCGGCTCGAAAGTCACCACTTCAAGGTTGATTCACACGAACCGACACCCTACGCTTACGAGCCTATACTCGTACAGTACATCGAAATATTATCGCACTACGCTATCTTGCTTACGTCGTTGCTCTACCTTCAACATTTTTCTGTCTCTCCCTTTTCTCTAAATGGAACACCCAGGGTGAATTATTCCTGCTTCTTTTTCAGTCTTTGTACAGTTAGGAAATTAATGCTCACGACCTTCAAGGGTTGTTTTACACCGTTGGTTGGATTGAGATATGCGAAAAAAATCGGCCACAAGTTTGCGAATAGGTAGCAAATTTTTTTTTATTGGCTGATTGCATTCGTCTTATTACGTGGGTACAATGTTTGAGGGGAAGCATGCGACAGAAAGGAACCGTTTTCTCGCAAATTAACTTTTAATTACGACTGTGCGATTGAATTTTAACTGAATGAGTAAAATTTCCAGGTCTTCGGTTGTGGAGGAAGAAACACACGAAATATCCTTATTTACTACTGCTACACGAAATTAGAAAATAGAAGGACTATAAAGTTCATTATGACTTTTATTTTTTTAATAATTGTGAAGGGTTTGTTTTTATTTCAGGTGGATAATAGTAATGAGAACCACTGATTTCGAATAGCTGAAAGAGGAAGGGCCAATCGTGACGTACTTGCAATCTACCTTCTCGTATCATTGGAGTCGACTTTCGCGATAACTTCAACCAAGAAGATAGTACGAAAGAGCGACGAAAAATCTGTATATGTGCACGCGCCCACTGGCGGGCGTGGGAACTGCAAATAGGGCTGTTATCGTTCGTACAAAGGATGATAGCGATTTTTCTCGTTGCGTTGCCTCTACGGTGATCCCGAAGCAAATCGTGACGGGGATCTGTTCGATGAATCTGATACCTGTCGACCCGTGAGAGCATGCAAGTTGCATTGGTTGCATGCTCCCCATTCGATGGCGGTAACGATGGAACACCTGGTGAACACTTAAATAAGGTATGACACGTGGATTAACATTGTTTTTTAAACATTTCCGTTGTCATTTCTTGATAAAGTATTAAATAGCAATAAGATAAGACAGCTATTTCATTATAAATACACCATGGATACTGTCACTATGACTATATTTACAAAGCGTACTTGTTAACACTAAAACTACCATACCTGTCAAAATATCTGATTTCTAACTTTTCACAGAAATTCTCCAATCTTATAGGTCAGCCATATAGTAAATATTTCATATCTTTCTTATAAAATATAACTTACAGAATTGATCATTTTTCTCACCCCTTCATCCCTCTTCCATCAAAATACTTATTTAGTAGGGGAGAGCGGTGCTAAAAGTTCCGATTTTTAGTTAACTTCAAAATTTGGTAAAATACTTGCTTTTAGTATTCATACGATGCGATCAAAATCAACTTACATATATAACTTTGATATCCATACAGTTATTTGCGTCATTTTTTGAGAGATTCTTTTATTATTAATTTTTTAATGCCTAAAGTCGGAAAGTAACAACTTACCCCAACTTGGGGCAAGTTGTTAACAAACCAGGATAAGTTGTTACCATATCTGTTAAAGCTATTATTTGTGAAATAAAAAACAATACATGATTAAACCAAGTCTATTTATTTAAGTACTACTCAACAACATCGTACGAATCATTTGTGTGATAGACCACAAATACCAAATGCGAAAATATTTTCTTACGTGGACCGGCGAGGCACGTGCTGTCGTTCTGTTGTTCCGGGTCCCACTCGTTTGTTTAAAATGACTATTGTCGGTGCAATGTGGCGTTCCATTTCATTACAAATTAGCACAATATTCTTATCTCTTCTCCTCGCGGAGTTATTTCAATCGGAACAACTTACCTCGGTAACTTTTAGCCCCGCTCTCCTCTACATTTAAATATAATCGATTTTATGCATAATCGATAGTAAAGTAATTTAAACACAATAAAATCACTATCAAGATAGTAAGTTAACGTGAAATCACTAAAGTACCAATCCAAACGGTACTCGTTTACATCGGTACCGATATCCTCTCCATCGGTTCACAATCTAATAACAATTCTCAAGATTCTGCCAACCATCTGGCGTTGGGCATTTGGAACACCCCATCCCCAAAGAACGAACGGATCGTTCGAAAAAGTCGAGAACGTAAAGGCGGCAAAAGCGCGTCCGCACCCCGGGGGCCTATGATGAATTTCTCGCGAAATGTCAGACATTAAGCCACGACCAAGTTCAGCGCCCAGGGCGCGTGCCGTGTGGCGCGTATATTTGTAATTCTAATGGCGAACGTGTTCTTGGAGGGAGTCTCGACTGCTCTTTGCTTGGTAATAGTCGCCGTTGGAATTCGGGGCCGTGGGCTCTGGGCCTCCTGGAAAGGAGAAGCACCGAGAGATAGGCGCGGTACAGAGCCCCGTAGAACGTCATGAATATCCACACCCACCCTTTACCCCAGAATCCGCCTCAGAGCGAACCTGTAGCCCTTCATCAGTTCTGACTCTCAAAGGTCTACCCTTCGTAGTCGATTCACGTCCTGGCCTACATAATAATCCGTGTAATGTAAATATTACATGCAACTTAATAACCATCTGTAAACCGAACGTTGTTTAGATTACATATTACAACGATGAGCTCGAGGCTGAAGAAGGATTTATTACGTTAAATAATATACGACGGTGGGTATATTCGACAGTAGTCACTACGGTGGAAGGATTAATTCTTTGCACTCTCTAATTTTCTGTTTCCTACCAACAACTCCGTAATTCATTTACAAAATATATAAAAAAAGGAAGTCTCAGTAAAATAACGTATTAGAACAGAAATTGTTACTACTTGCTATTATTGTAGAAATTGCATTGCACAAAGTCGAGTCTACCTCGACATTAACACTAGCTCTACCAAGGTGGTTAAAATGACTTGCCACGAATTTTTTTGCAAATGTTCTTAAAACTTCTAACGCTGTCTCTTTTTCAATTTTCTATTTTTATTTTGAAGACTATGAATGATTGAATCGATCAAATTTACTGCCCTCTTCATTTATTTGATTCAGATAAATGTATTTGACAATTTTAAATATGTTGAATTAATCGTCGATAGATCTATTATTAACCCTTTGCGGTCGTTGCCGCCACTGTAGCGGCATTTGGAAACTGTCGTAGAAGTCGGGGTCGCCGCTGTGGCGGCATGACCTTATTCATAATCATGGAAAATTATAAAAGCTAAGGTTTTCTGTTGTTGTATAATTTAAGTACTATTATACACTATAGACCAGCTTAAACATATTCTGTGCCTTTAAATATCCATACATCTAAATTAACTCATTTAGAGGAAAATTACTCCTGAAAGCTAATTTTGGCTCGACTAGCTGGTACACCCATCAGAAAAATTTACCGATCGCAAAGGGTTAACATTGTCGTAAGAAATGTAATGTCAAGACACACTTGACATAGGAGTGCCTATGGTTAATACGAATTTCCATGTTAACGGATCTACCGTAATAATACGTTATTTTGTATACCTATATACGTAAGATCCAACAAAGCATTCGAAGATGTAAGAACTTTGGCGGAACATTTTAGACGGCGTTCTTCTTTCGAATAATCATACGATCGGACAGTTACGACGGAAACTGTAATCGAATTGATCGAGTCGCGGCATTATCGAGCCTCGGTTCGTCTAAAACACCTCCACGACCCTTCTTGTAGCCGGTTTGAAAGACACGGTGCCGAAACGGCTTCAATTTCGAGGAGAGAGATCGCGCTTTAAGTCGTCGATAAATAAAAGGTTATCGCAGTCCATTGAGAGAGAAGCCGGCCCCCGAGGTTCCCATAAGTGGGACAGCTTTACGCAAGTTTTTATATCCTGGCCATTGTCACGGGGATGGACCCTTCTTTGCTTCCTCTTGGTCCTTATCCTGGTATCCTCCTTTAGGCCAGCCATTGATATACGCCGACCGTAAAAGCGCGGTGCCGTTCGATAATGCGAAAGAGAAAAGACGGTGGAGGAAGAAGGGCGAGAAAAGGGCGACGCGGAGGATCAGGAAAGATGCTTACGGGGAACGTAGAAGCGACGACATAAATAAGGGTCGTTGGTACGTACGCAGCT
Source organism: Cerceris rybyensis (assembly GCA_910591515.1). NCBI lineage: Eukaryota > Metazoa > Arthropoda > Insecta > Hymenoptera > Crabronidae > Cerceris > Cerceris rybyensis. Next base: position 19,823,649 of record OU342790.1, read on the forward strand.
ATAACTGTTTCGAGGCGTATAGGTTTATGTACAGGATGTTTCATAAAGCTCCTTTTAGGGGTGTACACAGTGTACGAAAATATTCGGAGGAGATCTTAAGAACGAACCTGTATTTCTTTTCTTTTTGTATTTTTTGATTTTGACTACTGTGGTCATTTCGGCTAGGACATAGGGCTTTAGACAAGTTTTGGAACTGTCGAGGCTAAGGTAGATGTCATGAAAAATTTTTCTTTGGTTTCAAAAGGTGGCGTAGATTTCAGTATTTCGAGTGTTTTACTCTAGGTTCAACGTAGTTTCTTTACAGGAAGCTTTTCTATTTACTTTGTTTGCGAGGTATTTACATTTCTGATATAAATATGTTATATAAACAAATATTGAAGATACCCTTGCTATAAAAGCTGTCAACTAGTATGTACGGTAATTCTGGTCGCAACGGAAGTTTAAGGTAAGACAATAATGTAGTAAATATTCGTCTATAATTGCACCCTTGATGTCCCCCTACTTGCTACAAAACACCCTTTACGTATGGGTATCCATAAACTTCTCTCCCCTCGGTTTGTCCTCATCCTATTTCCATCACACGGTGACAATTGCCGCAGGCGTATTTAATGCTGCTTAAAGATAATAGTGGTCCACTTTGGTGTGAGTACGTCAACGTTTTTCCTTTGTACAGAGCGTCATTTTAAAGTCGTTAGATGCAAGTATTACTAAAACATTTCTCCTCGTCAGAACGTTGAAATAATGCAGAGTTAAATTCGTGAAATCACATCTAATTTGAGTAATTGCTATCTTTAGTCGTGGGAAGTAGTTACCAAAGTGGACAATTTTGTGTCGTTTCTTTAGTCGTTAATAAACTGATTGTTTCAGACGTTGTATCAAGATAAATTGTGTCCTAATGACAACTGGGAATCGGGGTTAAGAATTTTTCTCTCCGAAAGAGTCTATGAGATTTTCTTTTTCTCTTTTACTATGAATGGAAAATTTATTTGAATGCTCGGCGACAGAAGCATTCAGTAGGCACGGCTGGAAATTAAAAGATTATTAATTGTATATACAGAGAGAAACCCTGTGGGGGTCTCCAGAGAGAGAAGACACGGAGGATAACGAACGTCAGGTTGGATTATCATCTCCCGTGGATTTTCATCCGATCGGCTTCTTATCGTGCCGACGATCGCCGTAATCTTACGAGTTTTTACCTCGGATCCCACGAACGAATCCGAGCGTGAAGCCGCGAAGTCTATGGGAACCCACGGGTGGCAATACTACCGGCTGTCTTCCTCTCTTTCTTTCTCACTCTTTCTCTTTCTCCTTTCTTGTCTCACGTATAAATTCTGCCTTAATGAGAAGCAACGTGTTGACCGATCGTAAATGTTCGATGGTGAACGGTCACGATCGACGCGTGGAAGCCTTCGAAATTCGTTGAATTCTTCTCCTCGATTCGCCAAAAACACATTGCGGACCGTTACTTGAAGCTAGTTTCAGGTTACGATTTGAATTCTCGAATCTTCCGACGGGATCCATGAATATTTACGTATGTTTATTTTAAGCGTTATTACTTTGAGTTTCTTTTTTTTTATCGTTCTCAACGTCAGACGATAATATATATCATATTCGACGTTGCATTAATAATTAATAGATTGCTTGTTGAGTTAATTTTCAATATCGCGTGTGGAATACTTGTGCAGGTGTAAGAATTTAATTATTTTTAGTTTATAACATGTGATGTTTCTGTTAGCCTGATGTTCTCTGTTTAAATTTATGGTGGTGATGGCGCCATCTGATGGTACTTGTTGGGATTTAGTCATTTGAAGAGCAGCGAACGATAATATCATTTAAAATGTCAAAACATTCAAAGTAATTTGGTTTATAATGAAGATACAAATTTAAATACAACCAGAAACGAGAGTAAGGTTTGATTTAAAAAGTATGGAATATGGCTTAAACATTGAATAACCAACTATGTAATATTCTTAAGTAACTCTGGCACACTCTGTGAAGAAAGGTTCATAGCAAGGACTACAGCGAGGATCCCAGGAACTATAATTTAAAAAATTTAGTTTCACATTTGATTGGCAAATCAGAAAAGGAATTATAGAAATTATTATACTTATTCCGGCAATGTGATGCATCGATATCAGCTTTATGTGACAGCAGAATCAATATTTTATAACAAATAAGTTTGTGATTAATAGATAATTGCAAAACTGTTTAAAACTTATTGCAAAATCTATTTTACTACTTCCAAATTGATAATACTATAATTTTTCAATTTCTAAGAATTTTAAACTCTTTTATTATATTTACTTTACTTTTGTAATTAATATTTTATCAGTCGTGTTTCATCAGTCGTGTATATTTTCCTAGAAAATTGACTTTTTGACGATAAGTTACTATAATTGTAAATATTTCATTGCGAGTGAAATGATCAGATGTACCTACGTGAATTTAAAAATTATTGAGTCGTGACAATACCAGCAGTCGAAGTATAGGAGCCCTGCCTCTATTTACACATCGTCCGTAGCTGTAGTTTACCTACGTTTCATAGTTTCTTCGCAGAGCGCGCTGGTAAAGCACAGCAGTTTCACAGACGGGGTATAACATACAGTGCGGCTCGGACAAGTTGGCATCTCGGCGGCGGAGCTTCTCGCTTTCAACCGCCTATTCGCGCCATTTTGTTTCTTGGAATCCACTCGCTCAGCCTGTTAAAGGAAGCACTCGACAAAGTCGTAGCATTTAAATATTCTTACTAGTTTGGCTGGAGGAGCGAGACATTGTGTTACATTATTTTCACGTCGCGCGTTCCGTTTCGTCAAGGAGAATCTCCCCACGTGGTGGGGGTAATTCTGTCGGAGTTTATCCTGTTTTTACTATAGAGATGTTAGAAATCTGATGCCTACGCCGATGTCTTCACTGTCGCCACCCAAATCGCGTTGTCTCCCTTGCTCCGATCTATAGCGTTCTCTCTCTTCGTCTTTTAGTTCGATTTTTATGTGTAGCTCTTTTAACGAATCGCGAGATAGAATGTCAAGTGACTTCGTGTACGTGTGACAAGAGGCATGACGCTTGACGCCTGGCGAATCGGACTCTGCTGAAACAGGCCAACTTGTGCGAGCCACACTGTACTATACCTCATTTGTAATACTGATATGCCGTCGATAATATAGATCACTGATCAATAATTATCATAACTTGATAATGTCACATTCAATACGTCTTATACCGTACTGTGTTATTCGGTTTCCCATATAAATGGCAAGATGTCGCCACAAGACAGTATTTCAAAAAGTACAGCGGGAACTTGCATGTAAATTAATAACAAAACTCCTTTACGTAATCTCCAGAGTTTGAAAAACAGACAGGAAAATTATACGGTGGTACACAATGACCCTACGTTAACCTCGTGCCATGACATTGCCAACCGCTATTTGCGATTGTAAACTATTCCAGGGTTCGGTATATTTCGTGTTGAAGAACAAAAATAATAACAGAATAACAGCGATTTTATTCTGACATCTCTTGTGAAAGTTTTACCATCAAAAAATTTTGAAAACTTCAAAATAAATATGAATTTTATGGTGACATGCCAAGCCTACATGGGGGCTGTGACATCACTTTCCAACCAAGCTTTGTCGTTACGAAAAATAAAAAAATGGAGTACAATTTTTTTCTAAGTCAAGCCAAGGTGAAAATTTTCAATTTTCACATGAAAAAAGTCATTACATTGTCAGAAATCGTTCAGAAGAAACGTAATGTTAAATTTCAGCAAAAACAAAAATTATTTTCTTGCCAACCCAATATGTATATCAATTTTTCGTCCTTTCGTAACAACGTGCACAAAGACTCGAAATTGAAGAAATACTTTCAAGCCAACGGAAGAAAATAAAATACATTCGACATTTCTTTATAAATATGTAAATTGCACGTCGTTACGATTAATGATCAAATTATAATTATAATTGTCCAAGAAGGAGCGGAAGAAAAATTCAGAGAAATCAGCTGTTGCCCTACAGAAAACAGTCTCTGGCATAATGCCGGAACCTTTCGAGCAAAGTCAACGTGCATGGGCTTTCACCAGAACGGGCTATAGCTGCGGGCTACGATTCTCGTTTTCTCTCCTTCTTGTTACAATTCGCTTTTGCTCTCTTTTTCCAATACCTTCTCTCGTCATTCTCCTTCTCCCTTCTTAACGTACACTTTCCACGAGGCTAAGATAAATCCGATATGCTTCCGCGAGTAAACTCTTCGTGGATGCCAAGATATCTATTGTCATCGTGAAAGATTAAAATGCCGTAATTGAACCTTCGAGGACGTCAGTCCATTGTTTTGTAAATTACGCCTTGGTCATATCAGAGCCCTGTCATTTGTGGAAATAATTAATAGTACTACGTGCACGTAACTTGCTCCATGACCTTCCAACTACTGAGAAGCTTAAAATCCGCCTAAACAATGAGCGGGCGAAAAGGATGGCTGAGGATAACAATAATGTAGACTCATGTTCTCAAACAGTGCTATGCTTAGATTTGATTCAAATAATATTCGGAGATCCTGTATGTCTATTTTCTTGTCGAAATAGTGAAAGCTATTGAAATTAAAAAACAGACGTAAACTCACTTTACACTTTTTAATAAACACACAAACGATGTGAATCGTAATAATAACAGGAGGCGTGGACCTTTAAAAATTTAAAATTGTAGAATTTTAATGCAAGCTGATTAACAGTTTTTCGTAGGATATATAGGTATTATGGACATAAAATATATTATATTTTCAAAGACGCTGACTATTTTTAAAGAAAATGCCCACTGTTAAATAATTTGTGGAACACTCCATTTCTTAATGTAAGTCTTCTACTTTCGAAGAAAGCTTCCACTTTTATAAAAATTTCCTTCTGACCAAGAGATTTTTCACTCGTAAAGAAAGTTCTAACATTTATAGAAGTCTCTCACTTTTCAAGAAATTTCCCACTTTCGAAGAAACTTCCCACTTTCATAGAAGTTTTCCACTTTTAAGGAAATCCTCGCTTTTCAATAAATTTTCCACTTGTAAAGAAAGTTCTCACTTTTACATAAGTCTCTTACAACGATTTTTAAGAACCCCCAACTTTGAAATGAATTTCCCACCATTGAAAAAGTATCTTTCTCTTCCAGAAATTTTCCAGTTACAAAGAAACCTCTAACATTTATAGAAGTCTCCCGCTTTCACACAAGTTTCCCACTTTTAAGTAACTAAATCCCAGCTTTAAAATATTAGGAAGACTGGAAAGTATTATCGTTTGTTACATTAATTCAAATAAGTAAATTTGAAACAAGTTTTTATCGTTAATGAATTATAGTAATCACTCTGGTTATCAACAACTCTTGTCATCTAGTGTAAAAATGATTAAGAAAATAAAAATTTAATAAGAAGCAATAAAATAAAATCAATTGGATTTTGAGCAAAGTATCTGAAGAAACGACGTTACTTTCCAGTCCTCCTAATACATTTTCCAACCCTAATGAAAGTACTCACTTTTCTAGTACTCTCCTACAGTGATTCTTAACACTTTGTTGACCGGTAATTTTACATAGAAGATAACTCATGTCACCGACAGTTTTTTCCGCAATAGAATATGACATTGAAAGAATCTAATTAAACTTCACTATATTTTATTTATGTATAATGAATTTAAATGAAACTTCGTACATACTTGCTGTATATTATATACTAGCTGAAAGTTCCCGTGCTTCGCTACGATTTAATCGAAACTAAAAAAAACTTTAAAATTTCGAAATTTGAAAAATCCTTTCTTAGTGGGTGCTAATATATTAGCACCCACTCTAGGGTATACCCTAGAAGGAACGCTCATGCAAAATTTCAAGTTTCTAGGTCAAGTATTTTCGGCTCTGCGTTGATGAGTTTGGCCCATACTTGAACCCCCCAAAACCCTCCCTAAAATTTCAAATTTTTCAAAACCCTTTCTTATTGAGCACCTAAGACCCAAGGGGAAGGTATGTTCCAAATTTCATTGCAATCCGTTCTGTGGTTTTTGAGATTTCGTGATGAGTGAATCAGTCAGTGTTATTTGAGCTTTATATAATAGATTTTAGTAATTTTTGTGTGTGATGAAATTAAAATAGCTAATGCAAGTTGAAACACGAGTTATTTCGTAACCGATCAACAACGTTTGGACATGAAAACACCAGTTAACTCGTGACCGGTCAACAATGTGTTAAGACCTCTCCAATTTTGAAATAAATTTCCCACTTTTGCAAAAATTTCCCACACAGAGCTCGTAACACCAGTGAACAACAAAGAGGGCGCAGAGGCGGAGAAAGAAAAAGAGAGAGGATACTCGTCAGTATCTCAGTGAGCAGAGAAGGAGTAGGAAGGCTGGCTAGGATGGTGGTGATCGGCTCCGGATCCGCGAGTGGCAGTACGTTGTTGGTAGTCAGCGCGCGTTCCGTCACTCATTCGGTCGTTCGTTCGTAGTTGGTCCCTAGAAGAACGTTCTTTCGTCTCTCAAAGCCGCGATATGCTTCTCGTTTTGCATAAGTTTCTCTCGTATTTTATTTCCCATTGGCACTGTGCCTTCTCGATGTGAAGGATCCGTAACGTTCGATCATTCGTAACGAAACTCCATGATCGTTTGGAACGGTGCAATAGGCGGATAAAAAGTGCAAGTGTCTTTCGAAGGGAATCTGTGAGTGTGTTTAAAGGACCTTTTTCCTCGGTCGAAGGCAACAAGTGACAAAAGTGAAAGGAATTCGCGACCTTGGGGAGGATCTGCAAAAGGAACCTCCGCGAAGGGCTAATATTTTTTAGGGAAGAAGCATTAGAAAAGCTACCACGGATGGTTAACGTAAGTAGGATTCAATATGGTTTAGTAGTAGCGTTTTTTTTGTGGTGTGCAATTTTATATTCCGTGTGGAGCAGTTTATAGTAATGTTTATCATGGCTGAGAATAAAAATAGACTTTGACAAATAGTTTTCTATAGTTAGCGAGCATCGAACTGGTAACTGAGATCTAATTACTTTCGAGATAATGTTTATATTGTTGATACCATTTGTTATACAGAGTAGAAGTTACATAGATATATTTGCAGAAAGAGTTAATGATCGATTTGGAAATGATTTCTTACGATTTTGATGGAATTTCCAATCTTTATAGATCTCTGAAACTAGATCTAGGTGCTTCATTATCTTCTATTAATTATTGAATTGAAATGTCGATTAGGTTAAAGTGAGGAGTCTTATGATAAAATGTGTAATCCTTTGGATTTGCCTTATTTAATTCAAGATTACGAGTAAATATTCAGATAGGATAGCATATAAACATTGATTTAGAGTACTTTAACACCATAAATCGTCCATAGAATAATGTTATTACCATAACATTTGTTTCATAAAAATCTCATTCATCAGCATAGGATTAGATATAAAACATTAATCACACCAAAGAGATTACAAAATTTTAAACGATTATTTCTTCATTAAATATTCAAGTTCACAGTAAACTTTCATTAACAACCGTCGACAGTTGGTACTCCATAACATTGATCCCATTGTTCGCGATATTCTGCAGGATAAGCCATCGAATTTTGATGCAGCATCGATCCTTGCAAAGTATATCAGCTCGCTTCATGGCAATATCAATTCTCGGAGTATGCAAACTGAAAAGAAATCGTTTGTTTTTCTCCACACACCGGTAAACTCGCACACAAAAGATTCAAACGTGCCAAGATTTCCCTCATAGTAGTAGGTCATTATGGAATTTCTAGTAAGGTGCGCCGTGCTATGTGACCAGAATGATTTCCTTGCGTGAAAGTCACCCTGGAAAGGTACACCGAATCTATTTAGTGAAATGGAAAATACTTGACCCATGCACCGCACAAAGAGCTTCTAAAATTAAATGTTAAAAAAAGTCGTATCTTTTTGCAAAAATCGATCGCAGCTCAACTTGCCCTCTATAAAACCAACAGAAAGAAAAATGCGTATATCCTAAGTATGGAGCTTTTTTTTGCTCCACCATGAAACGAGCACTGTGATAATTAGTTATATTTTTGTATTAAATTACACTTCACTATAACTAATTATCACAGTGCACGTTTCACGTTACGAAGACTGAATACTAATATGTAAATATTGTCTTAAAATCTATTAATTCAATCCTATTGATATATATTTTATTAAATTACACTTCACTATATCAATAGGATTGAATTAATAGATTTTAAAACAATATTTACATATTAGGATTCAGTCTTCGTAACGCGATGGTACATTTTAAAGTGAAAGGTACTGAACGCATAATTTTGTAGAAGCGCGAAGAGAAGACGGTGTACACGTATGTACGAAAGAACCGTGATTTTCTCGGAGAATGGTTTACGATTTTGTTACGCTTCAGGGCGATCTGTATTTTTTTTTATCTCTTCGAACACGAGCTCCTGTTTACGTGATCGAACGTAATTTTCTCTTCTACGTACATTAACAATTGCACAGCGGTTTCCGCTTCTTAGGCTCTGTTCAGAACAATTGCAACACATGTTGCGAAAGGTATTTTTCGTGTTATCAAATAGCTCCATGCGAATAAAAAGGAAGCGTACAATACACCAGAGATGGAAGAAGTGTGTTGTGGCGCAAGTATAATAAAAAGACTATTTCGTTCCTTAAAAATCCCTGTTTCTGTTGCTTACATCTTCTGTGTGAGTATCTCTGTTTGCTTTATAATGGTTTTACAGAAATAATTGAGATTGAAGTTGTATATTTTTTATTCAGAGAATATTTGTAATTTTCTGAAATACATTGCGAATTATATTTGATTGTGATTTGCATTGTAATAGTTTTCGCTGAACAAAGTGTGTGAAGGGTATAATATATTAAGAATGACGAAAAATATGTGTTATCGTAGAATTGTATAAAGAAATTCATTATCCTCCTTTAAAATATAAATTTGTTACAAATTATATTTCAATGTGTAAGCGGTTTCACCTACTTTGCAGTCATACTATACGTAGAATTAACCCTTTGCGCTCCGAATTATTTTATTAAGTTTTTGTCAGATAAGCAAATATAATCTCGGAAAATTGTCTACTGTTGATTATTCGTTTTTATTTAATATTCGGAACAATTGTAGACACTGCGGTGTATTCCTGTTAAAATGCAAAATTATTGTTGATCATCGAAAAGTCGATGATTGTGAAAATATTCTAAATAGAAAAATCTGAAAATTTACTTCACCTTTTATTGCATCAATATTCACAACAAAGATTTCTGCAAAAATGGTAATAAATTGAATCGTCTCAATAGAATTAGTAGCCATTTCACACCACGGAGCTTAAAATGCATCACAAAAGTTTGAATATGTCAAGAGAAATAATAAATGACGCCATAATCGCTGGCACATATATAAAATCCAACTCGAAATAAAATAACGTTTAATCGCTATTTACATCAGGACACTCCAGTTACGTAACGTCGCACGAAAAGGAGACCAAACCCGTAACAGCCTTACATTCTTCAAAATCATTCCCGCTATTCTTTAGTCAGCAGATTTCATAAGGTGTTCACTATACCCGCATGCGATTACGATAACGTTGACAGTGGGCGGCGAACGTCGACGTCGAAAGACAATGTACTCGTCCCTGGAGCATTTTTACTTTCGCGTCCGTTGCTCACATGAAAGCACCCGTAGCTCTTAACGAACTTCACCATATGCTCGCTACGTGTCTTTGAATGCACGTGTCTTCAAACTCATCGTATCTTATTAATACTTTAGTTAACAATCCTCGTATGCAACTTTCATTGGTATTTTGTACTATAGCGATACAGATATTATATTCTTGTAACACTAGATGTATCAAGGTGATCAAACTGACTTGTTCTGCATTTCTTTTGTTAATTTTCACAAAATTTCTAGTCTTAAGGTAGTACTAGGCACTTATCATTTTTCGATAGATTTCCTTAAAATTTTGAAAATATATTCTTCATGATATTTTATAATTATAACCGGAATCTCAACGAGTTCGTCCACACGATTTATGAATAAATCGTGTTTAAAAATAGCATATTTAACATTGGCCTTATGGAAAAAAATTTTTGCTGAGTCCGTAAAATCTGTTTTTATTTTTCTAATGGAAAAACGAGTCGATGGATTCTAATAAAAAATTAGCAATGTATTAGTTTATGCTTTTGGAATATTATTGAATTTTTTCATAATTTTTTACTTCATAGTTATAGAGGAAGATGTTTTTTAATGTCTAAAAAGTGAATGAAATGACCTCTGTGAAGTTATCCCCTACATTAATTCTTACGCAATTTGTTTTCATTTCTAATAAAAAAAGAAACTTTTAGTTCTGAATCCGGCTAGGTGTTTTTGATTGTAAAGGCTTTGAGAAATCTGATTAACCCCTTGACATACAATTTCTTTCGTGACAGTTTCCAGAATAATTCCTAATTAATCCTCTATGGGCCGAATTTTCTATGATATCTCAAGATGAATTGCACGATAGCACATTAAAAAACTATAAAAGTACTACTATAGTTAATAAATTCTACTTGATTTTGAAACGTTGGATTGTAAAGAATTCCATGGTTTTGAACAGCTAACTTGCAATATTTGAGAAAATTAAAAAATCGAGTTTGATAAATCAAAGATTGGATTTGTTTTGTGTTACTTCAAAGTTACAAGGGCTCATAGAGGGTTAAATTTGTAAAATTGATCGGTGACTTTTGCTAAGATTTAACGTAATATTAATATAGAAATAATTTGATTGTGTCGCGTCCCACTGATATTTTCAATTTAATAGGTTTTGCAAAACTTGAAAATTTCCTATATAATTTACCGCAGTTTGTGAGGGCAAACGGTTAAGTGATCAATGAATATGTAGAAAAATATTTGAAAGAGATACAGCTTGGCAACTGTATTATTAGATAACACATTAACGCTTTATTTACCGGAAACTTGTTATTAATCGTCTCCTTTGATAACTTTTATCAGTAAGTAGTATGTTAATGGGGTGGATGATTACAAAATAAAATGACATCGCTTGGATCATTAGAGTAATCAGAATCAAAGTTATAACACTTTACATATTAACTAATTAATTATGATGTTAATGTGCTCTCTTGCACCACCCTCTTAAAACTGATATCGTATCATTCAGTTGTACCATGTAAAAAATCGGTTTATTGAACGTTTCTTCCTTTTTCCTTAATCCTGCAGAAATTCATTTGACTAAACTGTTAATATGCGTTTCACATTATTGATCGTTGTTTACAAATAAGGCCAACCTTGTTCATTCGCCTTTAGTAAACGAGTCATGCCGCACTAAAGAGGCAGCAAGGTATTAAATATAGGTCAGTTAATGGTAGCCTTTTTACAGAGGTTTTTATTTTCAGAGTAGGCATGTAATAGAGATGTGTTTACTGTGCGTATGTTGATTACGATGAAAGACGTGTATACACGTTCCTAAGGAATTTCATCAGTGATAAGTTTATTTTGCGGTGAATCGGAATGCGACCGATCAAACTGGTATGTTGCATCTGAGTATTCCTGAGTATCTCCTCTCTACTAGAATGTCTGAAGTACCAACATATAAGTTCTTTATTTTGAAAGTAGCATAAGTCACTTTACCGTAACAAAAAATGGTGATTTTTTACTGACAATTTAAAATTGTTTACATCTAGTAACATAAGTATCCTGATATAAGAAATAGAAGCAAATTTTTTCGAAGGCATCTTTTCGTTGGCATCAATATTTTAAGCCATGGTAAAACGCAATTCACTAATTTACACCATTTTTAGCTAAACTAAAGGCAAAGTGACTTATGTCAATTTCAAAATAAACGACTCGTAGATCGTCAGCTGCTGTGTATCTTTATTAATTAATGAAATTGCATGAAATGTTAATAACTAAAGGGTTCATGTACATTATACATTTTCTTTCAGTCACTGTTTTCATTCGTATGTTTTTTTTTCTATGCCATCTTAAAGAATCCATCGTAGAACATTCTATGCCATTTTAGAAAATAATGATTGATACATTCATTTTTACTAAACCGGTATGTAAAATAGGTTCAAATTTGTATAGAGTGTATAGACATTTTAAAGCACGTAACATTTACTGCATTACAGTGTGCGACAGAACAAATGCTTAAATGTAGTCCACAACATTCCCAATCCACTTAATATCTAGAGCGCCTAAAAAACCAGTACAAACTCTGCCACTTTGAACGCACGGAAAAGAGCTATTAATAACTTCATTAGACTGAGTGAAAAATAGGCTGACGCTTAAATATACTTGATCGTAGAATGTCCAATTAATTTCACCGACAATCACTGGAAAGGTGTAAACGGATGGCGATAAAAAAGAGGATTTTAATAGCTCAGTAAAAGCTCGTCATAAACGATTATGAATCAGAGCAAATGCGAGATATCTCGAAATCTAGGTCACAGGATATTTACATTTCACGGTCGTGACTTCTCCCCGTCCCGAAATAATTTAATTACACGTTTACCTCACAATTAACATCCGCGGATAATTAAGCCGGCGATAGCGCATTACAATATACACTCGCGAGTTCGCACTTTCGCAGCGTGTTAAAAGAAATCTGCGCTAAAAGATAATCCGGTCGTCGCAAGAAGAAGAAAAAAAAATGGAAAGGAACGAGGCAATGTAGATAACCACCTGTTTCCTCAGCGTCGCACTTCTTCGTCGATATGGTCGAGGTACCTCGAACTCGACCGACACGTTTCTACCTCCGCGAGATTCTCTTCCTTCGAAACCAGGTCTTCTTCTCTCCGCGACCTCGAAACACACAAATTACGAACGCACGAAGGATGCACGCGGAACGGCAAATGGGAAATCATAGGGTGGCGACGTATGGATTTTTATACGGTGGTCAGGTTTGAATAATATGTGGGATAAGATGCTAATGGGTTATGAAACTAATTGTAATTCAACTTTCTTCTATTGCGGATTGAAAATGATTCTTGGTATGTTAATGATTGCAATGCCTTGATCGTTTAGTATAATCATTCTACAGTTATGATTGTAATTTAAAATAATATATTAGATGCTGCCGTAATAGATTATGAAAGTATAATCATTTAGTTGCTATTGAACTTTCTTCTTTTGAGAAGGTAGTAGTACGTTCGTGGCTACCGATTTTTCTTTGCGAATAATTTGACTTGTGTAACAGTTAGAGAATAGTATGTAACGATTATGAATTGCACGTGTTAAATAATATGTAAGATAACATTGTAATAGATTCATATAATGACTAGCGACTTTGATGACACATCAAGCTAATTGTTTGAGAATCAGTTATAGAAAAGCTTAACCCTTTCGCACCGGACGGGACATGTGCTGTCCCAGTCTGGAAAACTTTTGATTTTACGGGGCTAGGATAACATATGTCCCAGCAGAGCTGAGCAAATTCTACTTCAAATAAAGATAATAAGTTAATTATTGAAAATAACATTATCTCAAATAATCTCTATGAAATAATTATTTGAGAGGAATTTATTTGAGTACATTTATTTCAAAGAATAACTTTATTATAATTTATTTCGGCGTAGTCATTTGAAATAATTAAGAGAAATGTATGATACTAATTGTAAGTTGAAATTTCGCCTTATTTATGTTTCGTTCGGAAAATAAGTTGTTGATGGGTAGCAATAAAGATTTATTTTACACCATTTGCTTTCAATAAAACCCTTTTTCGAACAGTTCATCGCAAAGAGATTTCATTCTTAGGGCATCAAACATGTTATTTGACATTTGAAATACATATCTCAAATAAGAAAATAACTTGTTATTTTATTATTTGAACTGATGTATTTCACGAAATAAAAGAATAGATAATCATTTCATAAAATTATTTTGTTGGACGAAATATAACATAATTTATTTCAAATAGTGAAATATTTTTGAGAAATAACTTTTTATTTCAAGTAATATTTCAAATAAGTTTTAAAATATTGTATCTGAAATAATGCCCAGCTCTGTGTCCCAGCTACTGAAAAACATCTAGGGCAGAAAATAACGTCAAGTTGGGCCTCCAACTGATTTTAATCGTTCGGAGTCTATAAATTTGATCTAATCAAGCAAGCGACAACTGTTAAGATTGCTCAGTTTTAGGCATAAAAGTTATTTTATCTAATAATCGTTTGGAGGAGAAATAACTGATCCCGGTAATGGGGCGCATTCGGACTGGATTTTTCGCCGTATTGAAAGAGTTAAGGAGATGCGACAGTAGTTGCCTGAGATTTCCCTTTTGTAAAGTGATACTTCCTTAATTTAGGTAATTTATTACGCATAGTTTTTCTTTTATTTGTTTTCATTTTTCGTTCTGGAGAATTTAGGTAAAAACACATAGAAATATATAATCTTTGAGTATGGCGATTTAGAAGTCAAGAAATGTCATCGTGCTCATCGACGTCAGTCATCGGTGGCCCCCATGGCATTCAACGAATTAAATAACTTGCGAATATGTTATACAGTAATGACAATGGAAATAATATAAATGAAATTGATTTTTATGTGAATTTTGGAAAATGGTTTCGGTGTGAATACCCCTTACTGTAAATGTAAGTAGTTAGAGAAGAATGCATTACGAGTTAAGGTACAGAAGAAAGAAGTGAGGGATGCAATGAACGCGAGACGAACTCAAGGACATTGGTGAATCCTTGTTGCTTGAATCGATCCTTAATCGCAAATGGAAAGTCCCGAAAATTATTTGCAGAATATTTAAATTATGTTTTATTGTCGATGAAAGCAATTTCTCTTTTCCTTATCACGAAAGAAAGCATGTGTCTGAAAGCATAGATCATAAGTACCGGAACTTTCAATACTCTCGAGACACGTGTTTCTAATATCCTCGCGGAAGTAGAAATTCGCAAATAATCACTTTCACCGATTTCAGCTTCCTCCATCCGATATGCAATTTTCATTTTATTTTGCACTTCAATTTACGGCTTCTATTGGCAACAGGTTCCATTTACAGTGTCTGATAATGTACGATTAATAACTAATTATACTGATATTATATATGATAACATATTTAACCAATTAATATTTAATCTTTTACAAAACTAGCTAACGTGTTTAAAGGGAAATTGCAGATTATATAGTTATTTATTAGTTCTTTGCTCTTTAGTATAAAGTTCCATTTCTGGTTTCCATTTTGTTGACACGCGAGTTTGCGAAAGTTCAACTCACAGCAGCTAAGCGGCTGCAAGAAAAATAGATTCTCGAGAATTATTGTTACTCATAACCCCAAGAAATGATGCAGTCCGTAGTTTATGGCGTTTTGAAAACCTATCGAAACATTTCTAAGCGTAAAAACAATCCAGAAGTAAAGAAACTAATTGTAGCAACGTCGATTTTTCAACATCGTCAAGTGAAGTTCGAAGGATGCTGGCGAAGGAGCAACAACCTCGATGAACCGCGTCAGAAAAACGTTTAAGAACTCTGCCGAAGAGAAGAAACTCGACTCGCTGGACCAGTCCTCGTAAATCATGATCTTTTCAGGATGACATTAGTGTCAGCCAAAGGATATCATAGTAGTGATTCCTTTCGTTCAGGAAATCATTTGCTGAAGTAAGATTTGAGATGTCGATAAAGAAATTCATATTTCATCGTAATTTAGAGACTAATCTCACCATTTGATATTCATCTTAAAAGGAAAGAAGAAAATCGGTGATTTTATACAAAATTCGCAACAGACTTTCTTTAATGTTGAAATTCTTTGAAATGACTATTAGAATTTAGAATTACACTGCAGGTTTTTATGGATACGGAAATAATGTGATAATGTTTACAATTTGTAATTATATACTGAAGTTTCTTTAGTATTATGAAGATGAGCGTCTAAAGTACAGAAGAACTTGAGAATCAAGATCTCTCGAGGGTCGAAGAACACTCGTCCGAAGGTCGCTGCGAAGGTCTCTTCGCGCTAACATTATCGGTACATCTTATTACAGTGAATCATATCTCGCACGCTTTTGTATTCCTTCGAAATCTTCTCGAAATTGCTCACTATTTCCCACAGCAAATTCTCGATGTAAGATACAGAAAAATGACGTGTTCGTAATTAATGAATCATTTACAAATATGATACATAATTCGTAGATTGGCACAGTAATAGCAGACAATTATTAAACTTACAATCATTTGAGGATGATATACCTTAACATAATAAGTACTGAATGTATTTCGTCTCTTTCATCATTTCTATCGAAGTGGAACATTTTTTATCAAATTTATATATACCAACGTTAAAATTAGTTATTGAAAAGAAAAATAATTACCTGTCCGAAAATAGTTTATAGATTTTACATTAATATTGAATGTATCAGGAAATTCATAATTAGACCTTAATGCCCTCGAATATTTGGCCGCAGTAAAAATTCCCTGGCCTTTAAAATATTCGGGGTATCGGAAAAGAATTTAATTTTTTTCGAACACATGCTGACATAAAAAAAAGCTCGTTGAATATTTTGAATTAAAACCCAGGAAATTTTATGAGCAAGGTACTAAAAATCAGCCAGATCAATGGAGAAAGATTATGTTAACACGTTGAACACCACCGATATTTCCTTTCTTTCGTTATTTCTATTAAAGTGAAAATTTTTCTAGGAAAATCACATATTTATTAAGCAGAAACTTTAAACACACTGATAGATCGATATTCAGCAGATCTTTATCTGCTTAACGCCAATATTGAAATATTCAATATATTAGAAAATTCAGAAATATTGCAATTTAAACGTAACTCAACGTGTTAAACAGTGAAAATTATATTTTAAATTAATATCTATAAATTAAAAATTTTTATAAGTATTCACATCTTTTGAAAAACGAAATTCTTTTCCGGAACTCTAAATGTATCTAAATCATGCCCATCTATGTATCACTACAAGTCCTTAATAATGCATCAACTAATATATTAAAAAATCACAATAACTACGATACAACAGTGGGAGTAATTTCCTATCTTCTCATGATCACAGACATCTGTTTCGCTTTTCTTTCATTCCCAATGCAGAAACACCATCGCCTCCTGGTAACTGTGCCCATAACATTATTATAACTGGTTCAATCACCCTACTGTAATCATACCACTACGATAACTATTAGGTGTAAGGGAAAGTTCTGTCATTTTTAATTCGTGTGCCATCCAAACAGAGAGTATGGACAGGAAAGCAAATCTTTTAATGTGATTCTAAGCAGTAGCCCGATGAATACCAAGCTTGAAACCCATTTCTGTGGAAGTTAACTTGGGATTTGTCCTAATCATACTGCGATGGCTTTCCTGATCTGAGTTCATCTTTCAAAGAAAAATCACTCGAACGAAATTTCGCAAACCATCTTTGACATTTTCGAACTGTTACTGTATCCTCTCCAAACACGTCACACAAGTTTTTTTTGCCTCCATCGCGTCATTCCCTTTTTTCAACTCATACAACATGAATGTCTTAAATGCACTTTTTCTTCACTCGTATTAAGAGTTTTACAAGTTTAAAAAACTGGCTAAAATACGAAAAAATGTGTATAAATCATCAATCATATACTAATCTAAGTGTTTAACCCTTAAATTCGCGATTTTATTTTTTTACTCAGAAGAAATGTTTTTAATATCCATATATAGTTTAGATTATAGGAAAAATATTTAAAAAATTCTTTTGAAAGAATTCAGCTTCTAAATTACCTGAAAATCCTTTGTTGCATTTATGCAACACTGCGCGTTCCTACGTAAGCAGATGTATGGAGAATTATTGACTCATGTAAATAGAATAAAAAAATATTGTAGTACTTAATTATAGTTCTATTTATTATGATAGTTATAAAAAAAGTTATTTTCTCTATTATAACAAAGACCGAGGAAAGTTATTCCAATATCACTTTTTTCCGCGCCGATGAAAACCCGCTAAAACTGACAAATAATTAAAACATTTGAAAGTTGGTGCCACTGCACCTGTCAAAAATTTACAGAGTACACTATACTCTATGACAAAGTTTGTTCAGAAACCGTAATCCGTTCAGATTTTTTTTTATTCTCATAGAATTAGTATGTTGCAGAAATGCAACTCCGCGAATTTAACCCTCTATATGGGCCGAATTTTCTGTGATATCTGGAGATTAGTTGCACGATAACACAGTAGAAAATAATAAGTGTAGTATTATAAATAATAAATTTTACTTGATTTTAAAACGTTGGATTGTAAAGAATTACATGGTTTCGAAGAGATAACTTGTTATATTGAAGAAAGTTAAAAAATCGATATTGAAAAATAAAAGCTTAGATTTGATTTGTGTTACTTGAAAGTTACACGGGCCCATAGAGGGTTCAAAAACGACAGAACTTTCCCTTATTGGGATCTGACATGGGGGCGGGGCTTAATAAACGTGGCGACTACAAGATTGCATTATATACATATCTAGATAGGTTATTTGTGATAAAATTCAATTAAAATGATTAGTATAAAAGAAATATGTGATTGGGCGAAAACAAAGCCTTCTAATCGTAATTTTGTTGAAGCTGAAAGGATTTTAAAAGCGAAACATATTATAAATTATATAATATATAATATAATAATCTTGGCATTTCTGGATGAACGTCGGCGTTCTCGGTCTTTTTTCAGTTTATTCTCACTGTGACCTAAATTGCATGATGGAACAGCTGTTTTCTTCAAAATTCTTTTTCTCGCTGAAATTTCTGGTAATATATAATCTTCCTTAGTGAAATGAAGTGAGCATATTCTTGCTGATGGAAAAGTATGTTTAACGTTCAGTACCTTCTTCCAAACTTCTAATTGATCAACTTGTTCTGATTCTCCAAAAAAATTTGTCACAATAATAGGACGTTTGCCTTTCTCAGGAAATTTATGAAATCTTACATTTAAATTTACACTTGAACGACTTGTACAATTTTTCACGATACAACTTAATCTTGCTTTGGACTTTTTTCTGGGTGAGAATCGGACACTTTCCATCGCAAACAATTGCAATTTTTTTTAATCAACTAATACGCTGTAATGCACTGGATTGTATTTAATGCAATCTAAGATTACTTCTATCGTCCGCCACCAGAGGTCATGTCCGATTTTGTCAAATCCCAATACCTAATACTATAACCACGCACCCTTAGTGCAACAAACAGAACAGTTAAATTCAGGAAACCCCCAGTCGCGTTCTGGATATCAAACTATATTTTCCCGATTACACAATCCGTTTATGATCTTCCGGAATCGGGAAGATCCTGCAAACTAACGAAGTATGCGGTAATACTTGAAGCACACAAACGAGATAAATGGTCAGATAGCCCTTCGCTGGCACACGCTCTTGTGCCAGACTTTGCACGGAGGTGCATACGGAACACCATGAGCCGAATAAGAGATGGTAGACGTGCGTGGAAGATCAAGGAGTCGTGTTCTCCGATCGTTCACGTGATAGGGTTAAGGCGCTTGCACAAATTTCCGGTATTTGCCAAGGTAGTGGGAGCACGAGCGACTGCTTGCACAGGTTCTTTCATTATCGTGCGAAGAAATCTTTAATAAACCGTATTATGGGGAATACGGAACGGTGTATGTTTTTTTGCCATGAAATCTGAAAGAGGCGTGATTTATGATGAAACGGCTAATAAATTTTCATTGGTCAGTACTAATAATCGCATTTTTGTTTCCCCTCGAATATGTTTTATGGACATTCGACACTGCAATTTTCTGTGGATTATGGTAATAGATGAGTGTGGTATGGGGACCTTGTTTCATTGAACTTGGTGGAATTAAAGTTCAGTTGGAAATTATAGAAGTCTGAACTTTCACCCAGATTTTTACTGCGATTAATGATACCGCAATTATGCCATTAGATGCCCATCTTCTTTTTATAATATATATTCCAACGTGAGACTTTATATTCCTCTTATGTTCTAATGTACTTTATGTTTAAATACGACCTGCAAAATTTAGTTCTTCTGGGCTTGCAATATCCTAGTTTTAACAACAAATAGATAAGTAAAAAATGAACTAACTGCATCCGAATATAGCCAGACGACTGAGTAATTTAATTTCCAAGTTGCAAAATAAAAGCCATTTTTAGAACCCCTTTCACGCGAACTTTTTACACGGGAAATGTCATTTAATGTCGTTGACAAAGCAACCGCATATGCAGGTCACTCGTTTTCGACTTAATCCACCTCATAAAATTAAAACCTGACTGAAACCAGTTTACCAACTCCTGATTACGGGCGGGTGAAAAAATCGCGGCAAATATTACACGGAAACGTTGCGACCAGCTTTCCGGGTTGAAATATCGGATTATATAAACCCCATGAGACGGAATTCGTTAAGGGGGAAGTTGTTCGCGAAATGGTAGAATCATCGTCTAATGAGACCGTCTTTGCGATGGACGATTACGCGCAACTTCCAGGTATGTGTGATGAAAAATATAAAGAAAAGTAGGAATCCGGTGAAAGAACATATAACCGTAAAAGAAATTGTGATCTTCGTAAATCTAAAGCACTGTGCACAACTGCATCGAGCGGTGAAAGTGTATTTAACGATTGGAACAGATACGATTTAGATGATTTGGTCGAAACAGGCTACCTTTGATTTTTTACAGATCATAAAAATAGGTAGGGGTGTTGTTAAAGACTTTATAGAGGTCTAATAGAGTATTGCAGTTTTGTTAGATTTTCTTTATATCTAAAAATTATAGAGTAAACTATTTTTGCAGATTTTTTTACCGCGCTTCAAGAATCTTAATTTAACTTTAAATAAAAATTTAGCAAAAGATTTCCAGAATTTCTTAGAATTATGTTTGGCAATATTGTTTACAACATAAACAATTTTTTCCGAAAAGAGAATTATGCATGTTTAGAACGTTTTTATCTCTTATTTCAATTTCATTACATTTCATTAAAATTAGACGATTAAATAACTTTTTTTTGCATTTTTTAAATTATAGTCATTTCATCTGGGTCCATGATTCTCCATTAGTTACCACCCATGTTGAAGTTCTGTTACATGTAACGTACACAATATGTTTCCATAAGTGTTGCGAATTCAAATTGTCTGGAATTTAAGAAAAAGGGGAATTTGAATGAAGCATTCAAATTTTCAGGGACCTTTGCCACGCGTTACGTATGTTTCACTCATTGTCTCTTTCATGACAATGGGAAATCACGTGACGATCAAAAATACAAACAAACTTCGTCACCTGTAACGTCGGGTGCGACAGGTGCGACGTATTGTTCGTTTCTCTTTCATCGCAGAATGACACGAGTTTTGCCCTAGTAGACACGCCCCTCTGTGAATTAGAACAAACGAAACGTAAAACTTTCCTCGCTTTTTATCCATCTAAAATCATCGTGGAAATGTAATTTAAATATTACAATGTCCCTGCCGCAACAAAAATACTATTCTCATTCCATTTCGGAAGTTGACTACAGTAAGAACAATATGTAGTACAGAGGTATGCACCTAATACAATACAATTAGCAATTTATAATGTAGAATATCAATTTTCTTAATGTTACTTTTCTCCTGTTAACTTAATTAAGTTTCTTATTTTTTTCTTGCACACTTTGACATATTCATCATGAAGAGATACAGATTTTCCCAGTGAACTGAACTTATTGAGTTCTACTTTGAAAATCAGTGTTCATTATTCAAGCGATTGGTTAAAGTTTTTAAAAAATTCTCCAACATTATTGGAGAACCATAGATCAGATGTTGAAGATCCGTCTCATAAAATATGAATTACCAATTGAATAATCTTTTCTATCTCTCGATTCCACTGTTTTAGATTATTTATTCAATGTATTGAAATATAACAGGTTCAATGCCTACTTCTGGTATTAAATCCATTCATTTTCTTCGTACCAGAGTATACAAAATTTATAATCTTCAGTACCACCAACCACCATGCTTATTTTTGGATGGTATTTTTAAATATAATTCATCCTAAGTGTATTCATTGAAAAAAAACACTAAAAGAAGAAAGAATTAATTTTTGATCCAATTATTAAACATTGTTAGAAATAAAACGACGCGTTGTTTTAATAATAGTGCCTCCACAATTTGTCTCTTCGTTAATGTCATTATAATAATTGCAAGGTAGGACATTAGACACTGCAGAGAGTTATAATTTTTCTATTAGAGAACGAAGAGGTCAGCTAAACAGCAGATAGAGATTCAAGTCTAACCGTACGTCGCGTTAATTATTTATTTCCAACGCGCGGGAAACATCCTTGAAGAAAGCAGTTGCGATCCCGGCTTTAAGGTCATTCGATGGTACTTGCTCGCAAGGAGCCATATAGGGAATCTCCGGTAAAACGTGAAAGGATCAATGTCTGCAATAATTTAGGAGTCACGGTAATGAGATATCGGTGAAATTACGTGCCGATAGTTTGCTCATGAATCGAGAAAGTGTTAGATACGATATCGGTGAAATTATAGAAATTAACTTGTCCACTACACCAGCTCCTACTGATGTTGTAAACTTGAACTCTCGACACTGTGTTTTCACCTTGTAAAGTACGATGAATTAGTTATATAATATTTTCATTAAAGTTAGAATGGAGTATTAATTGCGATAGTGTGTGATTTAGAAAATTAATAGGTTGTAGATAAAAAATAAACATAGTTAAAAGAGAACGAAAGTAGAAAGATATGACACTTGTCTGAATACTTCGTCCTAAGTTTAAAGCAACAGTTATTGAGGTAAAAAAAGTTCTTGTGTTGCATTGTAAAACAAAGATGATGCTTTATATCAAGATATTGGTTTTGTGAGATAATAATAATATGCGAGAATTAACTCATTTCGGAACGTTTACGTGAATCTAAAGATTGAAGAAAAAGGGAAAGAAAGTCAAGTAATTTACAATAGGAGGAAGCAAATTAAGGTCATAGTGCACGAGGTTGTAGTGTACACTTTTCCACACTATTCCGTTATACAAGATCTTCGTATCTTCGTTCTGGTCTCGGAAAATAATATATCTCTTGATAGATGACTTCCCTTAACATCTATGAACTTCTATCTCCCCGTTCGACACTAATGATGCCCATCTGATGAGTATTAATTAAATGCGTCAATTAAGACACGTCCATCGATTTTACATATTTTCATGATGAAACAAAGTATCCACGTCAATCAATGAATTCTTATGAAATAATTCAATTAATAATACCCTGTTCAACATTAACAATATCTACGAATGTAGTATGGATGATTGAAGTATTAATTATAAACGTCAATTAAAACACATTTCCATGTTTGCATATCGACATAAATAATTTACATACGGCACTTATTTCTTAGAAAATAGTTTTTATTGGAATTTTGTGTAAAAACGTAATTGAAGTAAATCAAGGAGATCATTTGTCAACTTTTACCACAACGTCGACATTTATGAAACTCACAAAAAACATTGCAGTAAGTGTCTCCCAATGGAGTAACTTTACGCTCGTACTAATAATAATAATATTATAAAAACTAAAACCTTCGCAAGCCATTACCTCATTGACTTCACTTCTTTTTTTTTTATTTGTGGTACACGCTTCGCTAAATGTATCAACAGAAGTACGCAGAGAGGTGAAACAGCTTCCGACGAATAGAAAGTGCGCGATTAGTCATCCAAAACGTATATCCTAGATCTCATTTAACTTGTTGCTATTGATACCTTTTTACGTGCCGAATTAAGATCCTTGTCCCACAAAGAATTCTATACCTGCAATTTTATCAATTCTCTCAATTCCACAATCTTGCCTCTTTCATCTGACAATGAGACCCAAAAGGAGAAAAGTATTCAATCACTGGAAACGTACTTTTATGTTTTGGTATAAATAATCTCAGAATAGTGAAATTAAAATTTGTTTAATAAAATTTGTATATCATATGCAGTATGCTCCATTCTGGCTCTATACAACTTTCGACGTTTTTAACTTTGTTAAATCGAGGAAAAAACATGGTGGTAATTTGACAGAAACATGAGAGACTTCAAATGAGATTAAGACTTAATTACTGAACAAAGTTGATCACTAATTTATTTTTTGTGGTTTTAATTTTCCAGAAGTAACGATGAAAAGTTTGAGTCCATCCAAGCAGACTTTACCTTTTACCTCCATACCCTCCACCATAGCCACCAATTGTTATTAACATACACATAACAGGGAGCAATGGAAAATTTAATGTTTTCTAAAGAAACACTTATTTCTATAAACAATTATTATTTCTACAGAAATACTTTAAAGAAATTGCATTTTCTTTTAATTATCAAATTTGTAGACCTTTGTACCCTCATCGTTCCCTTAAAAACTCATGCTCAAGACCCTAAAACATTTTCTAACCCGTAGCCCATTTTCCATTTAAAGAAGCAAGATTTTTAAATTTTTGTTAATAGTGACTTCCTTGAGAATAATATGTATCCACTATATCCTGATTGTTTAGACTCTTTTCCAATTAACCCCTTGCCATTCAATCACGAGTGCTACTAGTGACGCGATAAATGGAATAGTGAATTTTGAAGTGCACCAAAAACTATTTATTTTCAAATATCAGTGGGTCCAGATAAAATAAAATTAATTCTACGCTCTTCAATATTGCATTAAGTCATTTACTATATCCAAAATTAGAAGCTAAATTGTTATTTTAGCAATTAATTCAGAATCATTGCACATTTAATCACAAAAGAAATGGCACGGTAAGGGATTAAACCTCGCTTTCCTTCAAATTAAATATCAATTTCAATCAAAAAAGATCCCAAGGAAGGATGAAGGTTAAAAAATCCAAAGATTCCTAGTTCTCATATAACTCACTCTACAAATTTCTGCATTTCATGCCAACTTTTCAAATCACCTAATCCATAGTGCACCATCTGCGTGAAACTAGCATTAAAGTAAATTTTTCATCGGCAAAATTGCGGAAGGCAAAGAGAGATTAGGCGTGGATGGCGGTTCACGTCCAGAGAGAGGTTTAACCATAAAGGTTTCCTCTGTAAGTCTGCATCGGTGGTTGTTGTGCCTCAAGGCCGCTGGAGAACGAAGCGTGAAACTAGTTCGACCGGTACGAGAGTATGGTAGCTATTATACATCTAACGTACGTAGTGGATCGCTGAAGTGTTCGCGTTTAGCGGAAGGCAAAGTCGAATAACCTGGCACGTCCAATGCAAAAGCATCATGGAGTACGTGGTAATACGTACCAGGACTATATCTCGCACCGTATAGCATCGATATAAGCGTATTTTACGATTTCCTTGCCGGATGATTGCACAGAAGATTGCGAAGAAATTCACGCTATCTGTAATTCCGGCCGAACAGATGAAACGAGAATGAGACTCGACGATGATCCGATTGGAATAGTCTCGGATGATCGTTGAGAATTTTGCAAGATTGAAAGTACTGTATGATGTACCGATAGAATTGAATACTGCTGATTTTGAAATACGTAGGTTGAAATAACTTTTCGAGTGAATACTTCCGCGTTGATATATTCTATGGGATGGACAATAATGATGGCTATTCTTGGGATTATTAACGATAGCCTTTGAACTGACGCGTATAAATTATCCGATAACTGTAACTATTGTTAAGGAAAGACTCGGATATATTGTTCAGAGGGATGTATGGAGAAATGATGTGTCAAGTATAGAGCAGTTGGGTGTATCGTAAAGATTTTTCTAAATTGTGTTAGGCTTGAGGATGAAGTAGCCGGTATTGGGTTCTAAGAAGCGAGAGAAAAGAGAAGACTGCCTACTTTTTCGTAGGAAATAGTTTGCGGATCTAGCCAAGCAGCCGTTCGAGCTCCTCTTCGTTACCGGTCTACCGAAACAACCACCTTCAAACCGGTTCGCAGAATTAAAATTTATCAGCGACAGTCTGTATCATTCTCTCGGTACAACGAGCACGTTAACTACGATACTGGCCGTAGAAAATCCTCTTATCTTACGATTCGTTTAATCGTGTGATGAATAGACCACGATTACAACTTGTACATTTTATTTAAAATTGTCTATGTGTATTTTGAAGACAGAGGGTAAATAATAGAGTATATTTAGTTGCCTAGTATATTCATACCGGTACCAAATGGTAATAGAAATAGTTTCAGACTTCCAACTAAGAGGGCTAAAGTCTTACATTCATCTCTGTCGCTTCTGAATAAATACGTTAAGTGAATAAAGACGGCCCTGTATTTTATGTCTCGGGCAAAGACAAAAGACGATCGCGAAGGTTCGCTCGCGTTGCAAATGCCACGTTTTTCTTCAGTTCCTCTCACGACGACCAGAGAAAAGCATGTGCCACCACTCGCACCTATTTTTATTTTTTGTTAATAATCCACTGCGATCTTTGTATTATCTTTAAATATATTCACGATCAATAAAGTGAATCTTTGATTACAAGGTGACATACAATTATTTCGATCTGCACACACAAAACAAAATACTTTCACGAAATATGAACAAACAGTGTTCACTGCTGTCAGAAACGAGGTGAAAGCTTGAGCTTTCAAAGAGTTGATCCAACTTTGAATTTCTTCACTGTTACTTGTGCAGAAATAATTCATATATGATGTATGTATTATTGTAGTTTCTCAATCACTATACTAATTTCTTGAACTATCACCAAAATGTCTAAAAACTAGAATATAACGAGACGGTTCAAACTCATTTAGAAACTTACAGTTTTGCAACCTTTAACATAATACTCAATTTCTAACACAAAGAACTTCTTCTTACGATGTCGACATGTCGTTAAAAAGTAACAACAGTCCTAAACAATGAACTGTATAGAAATTTCACCCTATTGCAAAATGAGGGTGAACGAAAGGACAAAAGCAAAAACCTCGTAGGACCTTTTGTCAAGCGACGACAATGGAAAAAGGACACACCTTAGCCTGTGCACATCCAGGCAAGGAAATGGATTCGTTCGAACAACGAAGGAGGATACATAGTATCTCGTGGAACGCTAATTAGCCATGGTAGTGACTTATTGCTGTCTTAATTAGTGCACTGATTCCCTCTTGGAGCGTATAAAGCGGCTTCCAAACAATGCTTACAATTAGAGCCGGAACATGCAGGTCCAACGGATGTAATTGAGAATTTCGCAATCGTGACGCTTTCGCGACTATGTGCGCCTTCTTTCGACTTATCTTCTACACGCAGAAAGTATGTACATTAATTGTTATTGCAAAATACAGTCGCCCAGTGTTACGGCTTGCTTGGTCGTGGAGAACATCTTCCTCGTGATTCAAATTTGCAGTGCTCATACTAGAAAATCACTTTGCCGACTACGATTTTTCAACGTTGCAATCGCATTTATCGGGATTCATTTTAAAAAATCGTTAATCCCTTAACTTAACACTAAACCTACCGACGTTATATCTACTAAAATCTAAATATACTCAATAACGACCTTACACAAAGAGAAGTGGAGAGATAAAGAAGATAATTAATTGACTCATTTTGCTTTTGTAAGATAGAAGTGGAATATTTACTTCATGGCTACTCTATTAATTTAGATCATTTTTAGAAAATATTTGGGTAGCGGTCTTTTGACCGCCTTGGTAGGTTTAGTGTTAAAATAGCATGTGATACTCGTGATGTGGCACGTGGTATAGGAAATTTCATAGTTTTTCAAAAACTATTGAAAATATTTGTCGGTCACGAAACGATCAAATTATTTCTACATCATTACCATTGCATTCAGGTATAGAGGTATCAGAAATCACAGAGAACTTTTGATTTTAGAATTTAATTCCAAGTAATTTCATTCACGATCAAAATAGAAATCATAGCATCAAGAGTTAATCATACTACTGTGCTGCAATTTGAGATTAAATTAAAAAAAAAAGAAAAACATATTTCTTAAATTTCTCTCAAATAATACTAATTTTATTTTTAAAATTGTTATACCTGATCAGACTAAATCTCTGCTGTTACTTTTATTCTCATTTACATGGTCGACTATTAAAAAACCAAGGCGTAAAATATATTCAAGAAACGTACAAGTTAGCAATACATATAGCATTTATAATATAAGTATAATATAATATAGTCTTATTATATTCCCTCGAGACCGGAAATAATTGAAACAAGTGAGTTCTACCTTCATCGCTATTAACTCGATCCAGCGAGGATGAATCTCTCTTCATCCGCTAGAATTGCAAGCTGTGCTGGTGTGAATTACAAGTTACGCCTATAAAAGCAAAGAATATAATATTACGAGTAGCAGTTAGCAATCGAACGTTAAATCATTGCAACTCATCCTCGACGTTGCTGGATCGAGAGATGCTCTCGAAAAATTGCTGGTAACGGTAACGCTGAGTTTTCTCGCGAGAGCCAAATAAAGAAAGGCGTTACCAATGAGGCAGAGGGCTCTTCGAAGAGAGAGTGTTGACCTCGATACAATGACTTCGATGAAGAGTCGAGAAATACACATTATCGCGTCATTTATCGAGGTCAACCCCGAGGCAGCCCAATGGAAATGCAAGAAATGTTACAAATCTAGTTATATTACTTAATAAAATAACATTCTTTCAAGAACGATCACAAAAAATTAATATTACTGTAAAAAAGTGTTAAGAAAAACAAATCTACCTACATTTCTTCGTATTTAACACTAGAACTACCAAAATGGTCAATATGGTTCGTTTCTTATTTTTTCTAAAATCTTTTCAAGTTTGTAGGAGAACCATATCGTACATATTATACTTCCATCATATAAAATATGAATTATTGAATTAATCAACATCTCCATCCTTCGATTTCTAAAGTATACATTTAGTGTATTGAAATGTAATAGATTTAACGCCGGTAGTTCTAGTGTTAAAGACTTCAATGAAACCGACAGAGAAATTCATTTAAGTTTATATTACACAATGTAGTAACACGGTTAGGAGGAAGAAAAATTAATGAATAAATAATACGTGTCTGTACTGTTAACTTCTCACCCTCCATAGATAATGTATCATTAATATTAATCGGATAATGCAATCCGGTGATCCAGTTGCATCTATGACTCGTTCGTTGCGAGAATATTAATGCGAACATACAGTTATTTAATAGTTGCTTACAAATCAATGCAACCTGATATTCTTATCGATGAAAGAAATGTGAATACTAAAAGAAACCATAGATATATCATTATTTATTGCGTACATTATTATCAATGCATATTATGAAATACCTGAATTTTATATAGAGAGCTTTGTAGATACGGTATCTTCTAGAGGCAATCGTAAAGTAGAATAGGCAAAAAGTCAGACTCCTCTAGCATTGCTCTAATTAGTAACCCCGTTGTTTCAGGACGTAATGAGCGAGTACGAACGAATCAAGCGTTCGTGCTTGAAACGAGGTGAACTCTGGGAAGACCCGGAGTTTCCAGCGACCCAGGCATCGGTCTTTTATCATCAAACACCTCCGTTCCAGTTCCAATGGAAGAGGCCGAAGGTAAATTTCTGATTTGAACTTTCTGACATCGTATCTTCACGATTCTAAGGAAAAGTAAGAAGATGATGTTCCCTCGAGTTTTGTCGCGTTCGTTTGCTCCAGTTCTTACTGAACGGAAGGACTTGGAATCTGAAACCTAGGAACTGTAACGAATACAGTACGCAACCTTGACACGTAGTTTACGTCTTTGTCGTCTCTTCGTGTCCACAATCGTGTAACAGCATCTTTAGAGAGCACAACGTAGCTAACGGTCTCTTTTTTCTTTCGCTCGGACAAATCGCATTGTAACACGAACACTGGAGACACTTCTGTTATGTACTTTTGTAACATCGTAAACACAGCTATCCGGTATCTTGGAGATTTTTCACCGGATGTTGTCTGGTTGAGTAACTGCGGCTTGAAATTATGTTGGGTCAGACGACAAAATTGTAGTCGCGTTTGTTTCTTTTTCTTATAAGTTAGTTTTAGATAAAATTGTAGGGGTTGAAATAATTGAAACTTGAATTTTTTATTAAATTTATTAACTGGGGCTCTCCATTGGCAGAGACTTTATTTTGTTGACTACGTTTTTGTTATAGAGTTATGAACATATTCAGTATGAAACTTTGATTAAATTTCAATATTTTAAAAATAATTTTGAAAGCCAGTAAGTTATTTCAATGATGAATATTTCTGATTTAGAATCACAGTGTCCTGAGACCGATCTGTCAGTTCTTCAATGTGCAACAATTGAACAACATCGTTTCTAATCTAACGTAAAATTCAGAGCCCCTCATTTTAAATTTTCCAAAAATTTTCAATACAACGCGACTACTTTCTACACCACCGTTGAAATTTCTATCGAGCTCTAAAACCACATTCCATATTCCTATTCAACCAAACAGCTATATTTCTTCAACAAAAATCTGTTGTCCGTGCTAATTGTCTAACAGCGGGAAAACTCGAGGGAAAATAAAACGTAGAATCTCTCATGAAATCAACGATCCCGCGAAGGTATTGCACAATGCCCACGATGAGTCGGGAAACGGTTGAAAAAAGTGGGGTAAAAATCGACGAAGCATAGCCGTAGTCTATTCTGCTTTTGAACGAGACATTATACCTCTTCGTATTGCGTATAATGATCGTAATAAAAGCCACCGGGAGAGTTGCGTTTCTACGGCAAGGTCGATGATTGCGTTAACGCGAAACGCATTAGGCGACATGTGAATTGCGTGGAACGCTTTTGACACCGCCGGAAAGGATCGAAAGAGATCGTGACGTGACTGACTAATGGCTACTGAATTTACTTGAATTGGCTCCGATAGAAATAGATTGTAAGCCGATTATGAAAAAAGTAATTGAATAGCAAATTACGTAAATAATTTCGATACGATGGTATTCTCAGCGGGATAATTTTAAATGAGAAAGGATCTTTCTGTAGGAAGTTTAAAAATTATTTTTCATTAACATGTCGGTTAATGGGGTAGTCTTATTATTTGATATCTAATGACATTGTTTATGTTTAACAGGATTAATTGCTAAGGCAAATTTTACCCCTTGGAGTGATATGTCCAGTTACAGTAGACACAGCTTTCCAGTGTAATTAATATATTGCTCGGGAAATTTTGACGTTGGAATTTAACAATGGTTTTGTACCTTTACATGAATATTCCTTAGTATTACTTAGGATTTTTTTTTATTTAACGGAAATGAATAATCAGTGGAATGTATTCTGATTGTTTGCTTCACAGAGGAAAAATTGGAAAAATAATTTGGAGCGCAAAGGGTGAAAAGGAAAGTACAAAACTGCTTAGCTATATGCATAATAGGTGGTTCTGTTATATTATTATTAGCTGGTTTTATTAGGGGAAATGTTTGAAATTTTAATTTCTCGTTTGGATTTTGGAGCAATTCTTTTGATGAAGTACTTCGATTAATGTCCACGAAAATACGATTTTAAGATTTGAACACTAAATTTAGCAAGCCAGTCAAAATGACTGGTATACAATTTTTGTCAAAAATTCTATGGGTTTATAAGAGAGCCGTAGAATAAATATTCTTCGTCCATCGTATAAAACATAAATTACCGAATCTATCATCTTTTCCACGTTTTAATTTTCCTTGCTTTAAGGTACATATTTAACATATTTAAATATAATAGATTTCACGCTGGTAAATCTAGTGTTAAAGATCGAGTTTATTGTTTACGGTGGAAGTATAGCGTTAAAATTGAACCCAACGTGACAATGAAAATGTAACGGTAGGCATTCGAGGTGAATTCCACGACTGTAATTAGACGTAATTAATGACAAGCTGTTGAGTTGCGTGCAGGGTTTAAATCTGACGTTGAACGACTGCCAGGAATTCTGTGGAAATGTAATTTATACTAGGTGTAAAGTGGAAACTATTCCTCAATTGTAAAATGAATAAACTGATATTCCGACAATTATACTGTGGCGTGAAACGAAAAGGTGACACTAGAGTTAAATGCGTTTTTTCTTAGACGAGAAATAATTACTTTTCCTTATTAACAGTGAAATGATGCATACAACAACATTGCAGAATTAAATTAGTCGTGATTTATTAAAATTCTAGCAATGAGAATCTTTTTTTATCATTTAATTTCATATTCGATGTCATTCAACGTTAAGCCAATTTATCGCAATTTGAAAAAATTCTATGAAATTTGATATGCCAAAAAGTACATTAAAAAATCGAATTATAAAATATTTTTACAATTTCCTAATGTTGGATTAATCAGAAATAAAATTCGACATGTACATACTAAGTTATAAAAAACTGTGACAATTGTACGAACTGGATAAAAAATTTCTTTCTTTCAGGAATTATGCAACCGACCAATATTCGTGAGCGATGCACCGGCTCAATTCGACGTGATACCAGGAAAAATGGGTAAGTTTCTTTGGATTCAACAACGAAATTTAAATCGACGCAATAGCCGCTCGAATCAGGAATTTGCATATCATAAAATATTCTCGATCGACTCGTCTGCCGTTATTCAATATTAAAAGAAAACCTCAGCGACTTGCAAATCAGCTTGAAATCTTGAAAATAGCAGAGGATGAAAGACGCAAGAAGTAAGGGAAACTAAGAAGCGATACAAGAAATCGTTCCGGTTTCGCTTGCCTGTTTTATCCATGTTCCTACCAGCATGGAAATCTTCTGATAAAACATAGTGATATCGTTCCGGTATAAATATCAACATAACTCAAGCTCGTTCTGTCTCCGTCGATCTTTTAGGATGAACAGTAGTCAAGAGAATGCAGTGCAATTTACTTTAATGCGCTATAAACTAATACCTATCGTTCTGTGAAATTAAAAGGAAAAGAAGAATTTCACTACAGATCTAATCTACGATATCTTCTCGATGCTATCAGACGCAATGATTTGCATACACTTGCACACTTCGATAGTCTTTACCAAATGGAAAGGTAATCTGCATTATGCTACTTTCAATTCGCAGGAGAAACTACGCATCCTCTGTCCACTAATATCTAATTATGAATTTCATTTGATAAAAAATACTTCGACGTTTCCGTTTTAGTTTTTTATTTGAGTTGTTTCTTTCTTTCGCCGAGGTTTCAAATTGGCTGAAACGATTAGGTATCGAGAAATCCTACGATTTTCAGTTAGTTTCGAATCACTAAGCGATGACACACATAGCCATCACGTGGGAGAAATTTTAGGAGTTCGAGATATTATCTCTATCGCCATCCTTCTATCTGTATTTCTAACGATGATTATGTTATAAAAAAAAGTGTATTCCCGAGTCGAAAAGTCCAGCCTAAGAAGAAACTTCAAATCCTAGATTCTTTTGATTTCTCATTTGCCGCTTAATTATGTATACCATTTTGAATCTCAAAATCCTCAACTAGTGTGTCTACGCGCCACAAAGTCCTGTAAATATGATTTTTAGGAGTTATATGGACTGATCAGATAAAATTTTTATTCGAATTTAATCTGACATCCCCTAAAAATATTTCAGAAGTTCCAAGTCTGTCGACACATATTCTTAAAATAGGGCTTTCAGGAGCAAGTAGGAATTAAATTATCATTTTATTCCATATAAATACTAAATCTCCTAAAATCAAATTACTTTTTAGTATATTGAGAATTTTTTTGGACCTAGATCATTCCACTCCAATTCCAATGCAATTCTAAAACTCCTCATTATAGAATGCTGAGGATTATTTTGGGCTGTATGAAGCTTAAATCGCTCCTAAACTAGGTAAAAGTGGCAAAAAGTAACAAGTTTAGGGCGATTGTGGAATTAAAATTTGCATTCTTTTATATGTAACATATTTTTCTAAATTCAGCCTAAATATCCTAAGGTATTTGGTAATTTAGGAGGCTTTTGGGCTTAAAATTTTCGACTCGGGTTTATACTCACTCTTATACCAATCTAGCAAGTAATTGAATGTAAATTATTGGGATGACTATCATTGGCCTGCTTAAAGTATCAAAAATTAATTGTGAAGTAACGTTAATAGGTGTCTTCGTATCGAAACGGGAATCGAAACTTTCGCCGGCTCTTTTCTCGAATGACCTCGAAATCGTATAAACCCTGAAAACGACTTGATGGTAACCTTTGACGAACGTGGGAGATAAAGCGTGGTCGTTTCTACATACGGCATGGGTCAGAGCTGTTACAACCGTGACTTTCTTCGAGTAGCTGAGAGAAACGTCATCGATACTCAACATCATCGTTGATTTAATTGCTAATAATGATAACAATATGTCACTTGCACGTTTGCTTGTTATATTCACTGTCTTTTCTTATTTTGACATTGCTGTTTGTTAATTTAATACAGGTTTTTTTATTTTTAAATGCATCTATTTTATATGATGATTCGAAATATCTTGAAATCGCTTTTTAATTGGAGCTGAAATGCGCGAATTTAAGTCTAATTGGATCTAAATAACAAACTGAGATTACAAAATGTCTGTTTTATTCACTTTCATCTCACGGAGATCTCGGATTCTGCAAAATGCCACTTGGAGAACGCTGACTTTGATGGCAACCTTTTACAGGTGAAACGTCGCCATATTGGTACCATTTCAAATTCACTGTTCTCCATTTTCTTACTTACGTTAATCAGGCAATTGCAACTAAAACTAAATAAATTTTAATCTATCAAATATTAGAAAATCATATAGACAACGTTTGTAAAAAACTAAATGCTCTTACATCGTCCTAAAAAAAA
This sequence comes from Cerceris rybyensis, assembly GCA_910591515.1. Lineage (NCBI taxonomy): Eukaryota > Metazoa > Arthropoda > Insecta > Hymenoptera > Crabronidae > Cerceris > Cerceris rybyensis. The sequence continues at coordinate 19,858,279 of OU342790.1, forward strand.
CTTTTAACACCAAAGATTAACCGTTTGTGGACAGAGACTTTTTTGAATATTGAGAAAGAATCATTTATTTGCCGACGAAAATCTATTTTTTTTATCGGAAAGTCAGACTGTTAATATATAGAAGTTGAATTTTACTATTTGTCTGATAATATTTCAACGTTGTATTTCAATTTTTCAACTCAAACCGTGAATATGTGCACCGATAAACTATAAATCAAATTCTTCCTCAGGCTGCATGTATGCTTCCGCCGTCCTCAAAGGGCTAATAGCACCATTTGTGTAACAAAACACAAAACAAGATTATCCTCCCGCAATCGGAATAAAATCTTTTATAAAATGTAAACATCTGTAGAGACAGGCATTTAAATTAATCGTCCAAGTATCTTCAACATACTGTTGCATTCTTATCGTCGTTCTCATTAGCGGTTTTAATTTATGCGCAACTATTTTTAATTAAGCATTCACTTGGCCGCGATCCACAATGAGTCCTCAAGGGTTTCCATCGAATTTGCATAATTATAAAACTCAGTAGATCCTCTATACATCCGAGATTGTCGGAAGTTAATCGTTTAAAAGACGCGATTCTACCTTGTCGGCTATTACGAGCATACGGATGCAATGTAGCTTCGAGTTTATTGCACGCGGAAGTAGCACGAAATACATTGCGTCTCGAATTCTTGCATAATTTAAGAGGCTTCTTTGAAAAGGAACACAACGCGTGCAATGTAACATCGCGAAGTTATGATGTTTCTCGATGAACAAGCGAAACTTTTACCGCCGACCCGATCTCAGAGGTTCAACGTGCATTCTCGATTCTCCGCGTGCGTAAACCCCCCTGCTGCGATGCAGTTTCATTAAAAAATATTTCACTGGAATGAAACTCTGTTATTTGAGAGTCCCTGGTTTTATCTTTATAATTACCGTGCTTGTAGATAATTAGCCGTACCAGAGTACAAGAAAGCGTGCTGCAGGACTACATTTTGCCATGTACAGTGTTTGCTCTTGTTTTATGTTGTTAGAAAATCAATTTTCTATATTTACTGCAGCGATGAGAAATGAGTATGTAGGTATCGTGTAAAAAAAGATAATAGAGCAAAGGAGTATATATCATCTAGGGAAGATAATTGAGCGAATAAGTAGGTATGTATCATCTATGAAATTATAGAGGAGCTATGGCTGATAAGAATTTAAGATTTAAAGGCTCGAACCTCTAATTACTGCGTACGAGTGCAAGTTGCTCGTCATTTTTCAAAAATTTTTCTTAATTTAAAACTTGATAGTAAAATTACCAAGGCATTCAAAATGACCAGTTCCCAATCTTTTCTATAAATCTACCCAATTGATAGGCAAGTCATGAAATAAATATTACACATCTACCATGTTATAATTGATCTTGATCCCTCGTCTCATATCTTCTTCACTTCTTAATTTCCGTTTTTCGAAAATGCTTATTCGGTACATTTAACCCTTTGCGGACGACGGGCGAATATATCCGCCCTGAGAAAAAAATTGGTTATAGTTTGTCGGTGCATATATAAACGGTTAGAGTTGAAAAATTAAAATATAATCGTTGAAATATTATTTTACAAAGAGTAAATTTCAACTTGTATACATTAACAGACTGTCTTTCCGATGAAAAAGTGTTTTTTCATCGCTAAATAATTGATTGTTTCTCGATATTCAAAAATGCCTCCGTCCGCAAAGGGTTAAATGAAATACAGTCGACCCTTGATTTTCGCACATAATTGGTTCCTGAAAATGTGTGCAAATGTCGAATGTTCGAAAGTGGATAGATACAGGAAAAATATGAAAAATTGTCTATTAATGTGGTTTCTTTGTAAACTTGAGATTCTCTAACATCTAGTACCTAATATTACAAACAATAGTACAATGTTAGAACACCTCTAATTAGTGAACACGAGGTACAACACTCCTTGGCAGTGGCGAATGAAAGCAAACAATTTTTGAAATAACGACAAAAAGCTTTAAAAATGGAATTTCTAAAGACGTGCGAAATAGCGAATTGTGCGAAAGTCGAGGGCAGCCTGTAATTAAAACAGTAGGTCCAAAGCGAAATGATCATGACAGTGAAAGCCGTAAAAATTCAATAAAATTTTCATTAACCCAACTATGAATTAATCTACAACCCTTCTAAAACGGCCAAGTCATTATCTCAATGTTCAATATTGTTTAAATAACAGTGATCAAAGGTTGTTTAATCACTGACAACTTTAAATAATAAGAAATTATTAAAAACAAATATCTGAGAATCGCTGGTTTAAGAGTACACTCAATTTATACGCGCAAACGTGAAGGATTGAAAGGCTGTTAAAGCTTCAAAGTCTGAGAGCTTCTCAAGTTAAAAAAAAATCTCGCGGCGATACGAGAAGAGAATTTCTATACACTCGACTGAGCGCACCTAGAATGCACTGCAAGTTAATCTCGTCCGGAGCAGTATTTCACGAGCGTTTCAACGTCGACGGAAGTCGAGTGAACTCTGCAAGTGCATTCCTGCAGTTATGCTCGTACGTAGCCGCGAACGACGCGTGACATGTCCCGTTAACGAGTGTGTATGCAAAAGCATGCACAGCCAAGCAGGATAACGACATATTATAATTTGTTCCAACCTACATCGCAACGATCGAAACTCGACCTTTAACATTGGACCTACCAACGTGGTCAAAATGACTTATTTTGAATTTTTCCTGACTACACCTAAAAATTCTAACGCTTTCCTTTTATAATTTTCTACTCCCACCTTGCAAGCTGAAAACGAGTAAGTCAACCAACTTCTATGTCTCCCTATATTTTTTCTTTTGATGTCTATATGGAATAATTTCAAATATGTTAGATTGATTGGCGATAATTTTAGTGTTAATGTTTTGTTATCAATCCTCATATACTCCTACGTTCTTTTAACACTAGATTTACGAATGTTGATATTTAGGGTGGGCCATCTAACGTTTGGAATTTGAATCGGCTATTAAAAAAAAACTAAGGAGTATTTTTTCAAAATTATGAATTTATTAGAAAGATTAGACATTTTAATTTAAGAATGAGAACACAACATCATTCAAATGACTGCCACGGCTGGCTTGGTAGTACCCCATCCGATCAACCCAATTTTTCAGTACATTTTCGATTGTTTCGGCTCCAATCGCATGAATGGCAACTTCGATCTCGTGTTTCAGGGTATCAATCGTCTCTGGGTGGTGATTTGACCCCGTTGGATTTCTTTTTGTAGGGAACCCTTAAGGATAACTGTTATACTAACCATCCAGAGACAACTGATGCCTTGAAACACGAAATCGAAGTTGCCTTCATGCGATTGGAGCCGGAACAATCGAAAATATACTGAAAAATTGGGTTGATAGGATGGGGTACTACCAAGCCAATCGCGGCAGTCATTTGAACGATATTGTGTTTCGTTGTTAAATGAAAATGTCTAATCTTTCTAATAAATTCATAATTTTGAACAATTATTCATTAGTTGTTTTTTAATAGGCGATTCAAATTCCAAAAGTTAGATGGCCCACCCTATACCTATTTTTTTGACGTGAGCCAATTTAAATCATACAAGAAAATTCAAGTTCTTTGCAAAGAAAACAGTTCCAAATCAATTAAAATGAAAGCTTTATTATTAAAAAATTAACAAACCAATATATTATATATAGTAATCGAATTTTGTATGAGCCAAATTGGCTCCGTAAATCTAGTGTTAACACTAGATCTATCAAGGTAGTGAGAATAATTTGGCCTGAATTTTTTATATTTTGAGTGCTTTTCGTTTATAATTTTCTACATCTTGTAGACTGCAAGCTAATGAACTGATCAAGTTGTTCGTTTCCCATATTTTTTTCTTTTGACGTAGTTATTTAACAATTTTAAATATCTTGGATTAATTTAGTGTCAGCTCTTCGTAAATACCTTGTTGTCCAAAGTAAAAATATTCCATGGCAATTTAAAACATAATTCTTTCCCATTATAGAGACTCACTTTTTGTAGATCCACTTAATATAGTTTTATATGGTTGTAATTATCCAAAAATGGTATCGTTCCAATGCAGAGGGTCTGGAATCCTTAGAAGAGTTAATAAGAAAAGACGTGGAAAATGAGATCTCAGAGGATTCTTAGCGATTATACGTACAGATCGGTACAAATAGATATATCTTCGGAGAAAGCTGGCGTTAATTCGTATTAATTCAAAGCACTTTCGTGTCTTGACGGTTAACAAACGCCAGTCTGCATGAGCGCGGAGAGATCGTGACATTCAAGGCCTCTCGAGGTCTCGAGTGTGATTCCTCGACAAACAGTGCTTCGCAGTCGTAAAAGTATCTGCATAAATTCCTTTACGAATTTCTTGCACTCTGCCTGTTGTTCGACTTGTTTGGAATGCATGGTAAAAATATTTTGAACGTGAAAATTGACGGCGATGAAAGTCGAAGGACCTCACGATCCTTTTAGTAGACAGTGAAACGCGAGAAAATGATATGGAGTTTCTGGTAGTAAAATGTGTCTGGCAGACTAATATTTGATGGTAACCACATTTTTCCCCCGAGACTTCGATAAATTTTACTTTATTATTAACTTTATGATACGATTGTTCAATTATCGTAAGAAAATCTGAAATTTCTCAAACCCTAACAAGTGATGTTTCTTGGGATAGATTTTCTCAACAAAGGACGACTTTATTTTTTCTCTTACACTTTATATTTTCTCAAAATTTGATAAGTAAAATAAATAGATTTCTAAAAATCAAGTATTACTATCCTTAAAACTAAACTTACCGCTTCGATTAAAATAACCGGTTACCAAATTTTTTCTAAAAGTTCCTTAATTTGATAGATAGACCATGAGATAAATGTTCCACTTCTATCTTATAAAACCCAAATGAGCTAATTAATAATCTTTTTCAGCTCTTGCTTTCTCTTCTTCTAAAGTACTTATTAAGTATATCTAAATTTTAATAGATTTAACCTCAGTACTTTTAGTATTGATATAGTTCCTCTAAAAATTGTTAATCAAAATCAACAATATTCTCAGACCTTAATTTTTTAATACTGAAAGGGTAAAAGTTTTAACGCATGTCTCATTCGGGCAATTACAATGAACTCCGTTTATCAGAAAAATATTCACTGACTCTTACAAACTCGATACCGGTTAACTCATCTGTAATCTTTGCGGTGTAAAACCGGGTCTCGTCGGGATAGTGAAAGTGGATCTCGAGGTACTCCGTTTGAATAGAGTCACAATACGATCGACCCACGATTACGTGAAGTCTTAGTATGATTGATCACTGTCGTCTCTCAGTGTCGACATTTCTCGAGGCGAAAAATGAAAATGAAAATTAATATGAATCCTCTAGAACTTGACGAACGTTAACATCCTTAAGTACCAACCGACAATGTGTCCTAAGCAAGAGAACAATTCCTCATTACAACAATTTCCATCGTTATTATGATTGATAACCGTCTTCTACGATTCACTGTAGAAATTGAAAATTAACATCATATAACCTGGCAATCCTTATGTAATAATTTAACTAGCAACGAATAGACTTTAAATAAGTAGATAAATGAGAATTTATCATACTTTATTTCCATCCAGTTAATCGTACATCAATGAGAATCTTGACATAGAAAAGTAAAGTGTATTAACTCTTTAAAAGTCTCCCAACTTTTTAAAGCATGAAGATGCGTGGTGAGACATTTTCTGTCCCATCTCGAAAATTTATATTATTAGGGGAGGGTGGGGCAAAGTGGGCCCCTTAAAATTTTGGAGCCCAAAAGAATAAAGATATGACTATTTTTTGCTGAAGGGGCCCACTTTGACCCTCCCCCCCTCCCCTATAACGAATAAAAAAAAATAAAGATATGACTATTTTTTGCTGAAGGGGCCCACTTTGCCCCACCCTCCCCTATATAACTTTGTTAATAGATATAAACCAACTTTACTCAACTGAAACAAAAAAAAATGCTTGTGCAACAAAGGTAATTTTATTTTCTCAATTCCTGTGCCTCAAAGTGTTAAATCGAGAGATTAAAAAGATAGATGTCCATATTTTTGGATAGATCTATCTTCTTCCATCTTCCAACTTGACCAGTCCATCTCGTCAAGCTGCATTGATGGAGCGTGGAAAGTTTTGAAAAGAAAATTGCGAAAGTTGAACTACAAAGAGTTTCCTTCTTTCAGTGGAGAACTCTACACGAATGGCAAAGCATATATATTCGTAATCTTCGTCTATGGTGTCGCAACGTCGTGAGAAAATTTTCTAAGATCGAAGAGCGACACTCGTTGCGTTCCCTCGGTTCACTTTCGTTTTCGAAGGTCTAATCACGCTGATCGCTTGGTGCGCTTTTACTCAAGTTTTAGCATTTAACGGCAAGTGAGAGCTGGCCTGACACGATTTATTTACAGAAGCTGGTTTTACTTTCGGTAATTACGATATGGTATCTTGTTAAGTCGTTGAACGAAGTATTAATTAAAATATGACGGTCAATTACAGGAAACAATTTAATTGCAAATATTAATTCGACGATGTAAATACATATCGATATGGTGGATAAGTATTCTGAGATTAATGGAGTTTTGATAATTCGTGTAACTCGTGCATTAAAATTTCCTCAAAATCAATTGATTGATATATTGATATGTATTTAACGAAGTAATATTATCAGCTTAAGGCTTGAACGTTTCTTAAATCAGAACTCCATGATTTCTTTTTAGGAGTTGTCTCTGTTACTTATACTTTAAAATAAAACTGATTTCAGACAGTAATTTTGCAAGTGGTATAAATCGCTTTCTTTCCTCTTATAACCGGAAACTGTTTACCCATAAACTGACCAATCTAAATTATATTAATATCCGTAACTCAATTTGTTTTACAAGTACATTTCTCTCTATTTCTATATAAAATGTTTGGACGATGTAAATAATTTTGGGACGTCGCATCCCATTGATTTTTCCAACAAGATTTTTAAGAATTTCTAATCATTTATTATATCACACTTGGCCAAAATACAGCACTTCTCCCGTGTCGAAATATTAAACCTCATTCGAACCTTTTACTACTCAACATTTGGGAATTGAAAGTACAAAAATCGGTCTAAATTCAATGTAAAATAAGATCCTATTTACCGCCTAAAAGTGGCACAAATTTCCCTTCATGCCATCTTAAGGCGCAAAATAGGACGTCAATTTCAACCTCCGTTGAGGATTTACATCCTATCCAATCCCGAGTCGAAATATTGAACCTCATTTGAACCTTTTACTACCCAACAGTTATTACCTAACAGGTCCAATTCGGGGGATAAAGGTTTTTGGTGATAAATAGGAGTATCATTTTACTGAAAAGGAGTTACAGGCTTAAATTAGAAGTTTTTGTATTGAAAAGTATCATATTAGGTTCAAATAGGTGTAAACACCATAAAAATAGGTTCAATATTTCGACTCGGGGAAGTTACAGGTTTAAATTAGGAGTTTTAGTATTGAATAGTATCATATTAGGTTCAAATAGGTGTAAATACCATGAAAATAGGTTCAATATTTCGACTTGGGCTACGTTTTCAATGCGACTTTACCCAAAGCTCGAAAAAAAGAAAAGAAAGACCGTACAATTTAAATATTACATAATTAAAATATAATCGGTTCCTGTCGGGATGAAATCTGGACAAGTCTGGTATATAATTATCTTAGAGTAAAGTGTTACTGATCGAACAATAGCGTATTTTAACATTTTTGTTATGAAATCCAGGTGACAAGTGGCTGGTGTCCTGCCTGGGCGTTCTCCACTTGAGCAAAGGGCTCTTCTACAGGGTGGTACCAGCCGATCAAGGTTTCGGAAACGGTGGAGAACCACCGGGATCTCCAACCGCAGAATATGCCGGTGTCTTCAGGTTTCGGTTATGGTGGTGCGGAGCATGGGTCGAAGTACTCGTTGACGACAGGCTACCGGCGGTTCATGGAAGACTGGCTTTCGTTCAGAGCCGTCATAGTGATCAATTCTGGCCGGCTCTTCTGGAGAAAGCATATGCGAAGTGAGTACCGTGAAATTATTAATTTCAGCAATTTTGTGTTATGAAAGTATTACGTTGGTTTTAGAAGTAACGAGTTACTTGTTACTTACTTATTAATGTGGGAATGCATGTGTAGATACTAAGAAAAACAATGAAAGAAAGAGAGGGATGGTTAAATGTAGTGAGCGAGAGAGATGATCGAATGAATGAGGGAGAGAGAGTCGATTGATTGAAGGAACGAGAGAGCTGATTGAAACAAAAGAGAGTTTGGGAGAGAGAAAAATCGCAAAACACGAGGGCGAGTTACTTAGTTGGTAAGAAAACGTGGAAATGAACGTGACGATATAAATTTATTTTATTTTTATTTTGTAAATATATTATTTTTAAGTAAAATCTCTCTGCTTCATCCTGAATTTCCGACATTAACCCCTTAGCCTACGATTTGTTTTGTCACTGTCTCCGCTATAGTTCAGAATTTAATTACTAAAAAAAAATTGATCAGTGGTTCTTGATATTCCGTATAATTTAACGTAATATTAATGTTATAAAAATAATATAATTCTGTCGCGTTTCATTAATACTTTCAATTTAATAGTATTTCGAAAACTTGAAAATTTCTTATCTCATTTACCTCATTACGAGTGTCACTCGTCATTGGAGGTCAATGGGTTAATTTTATTTATTAATCCATTGAAGTAGTACATAGAGTAGATTAATGTAACAGGAAATAATTATACACATATATAATTTTTCGCATCCACATGCTAAACGTAAAGTTGTAAGACAAACGCGAGGAGAATTTATTTTTCAATTAAATAATTTTTTAAGTTTATATCACCTTGAAGAAGACAGTTCAACGTGAATTTCAAAATAAATTGATCTCATAAAATAACGTAAAATGAAAAACAAAAAAGTTTTGCCACTGTTACTGTTCGTCTTTTATCTATCTCATTACGCTCTTGAAGTGTTGCAACGCGAATCTTGAAAGTACATGAGTACATTCACTGCCACTTGATCGATCGACTTTGCTTCAATCGAGCGCGATCTCGTGGGCGTGGAAGCCGATAGCGATCAGGGTTCATCGGTCGATGGTACTCAGACTGCTCTTCGTGCAAACGCACCATAAACGTCCACCTGGTGAACACCCACGCCACCCACCGTACCTCGCAACTTCGAGCAAAAGTGGTTCGAAACTTCTTCATACACTCTGCACGTCCCACGATGTTCCAATGTTGCACTGAATGCAATGAATATTTGTTGCTAGAAATGTACAATGTTTTCTGCACTCACTGAATCTAAAAGTACTTGTGGGTGTCTTAAAAAAAATTACAAATTTAAATGTTCCTCCGCGAAATTGTACCTCTATGATTCATACACATCACTCGGTAGTTAATGGAAATTAAATTCACCCGCTGGAATATCTCATTAGAAAGTCTAACATTCATTGAAAGAAATCTTATTGGGTATTAGAATGCGGAGGTGGAATCGGATTATGAAAAATCTACGTAACTCTGAAAGGTATCAGTGTTCAAATTGACACAGTGCTTTACCGAACTTGTAAGGTCTCGATGAGTCAGTAGTATCTGTCTTTCATGATCAGCCCAATACTCTAATCTAAAACAGTCGCGATAGATTTGCTAAGATGTTATCTATCCTAAATAACTTTCTATCGCTTAATCCAATCTATGCTATTTAGTATTTCTTCAAGTTTATAATGAACAATTTACACGAAGCGCATTACTGTTCTAAGTTTCAGAATCTTAAAGTTCTATTATAGGTGTGTTTTCTCCAGCCAGTATTTCACATCATCAAGTACGATCTCAAGTACCAGACAAAATTGTCTGCCAAGTTTATACAGTCTCGAAGAGTCAGTAGTATCTGTCTTTCATGATCAGCCCAATACTCTAATCCAAAACAGATGTTACCTACCCTAAATAACTTTCTATCACTCAACACGTTGCCGCACACTTTTAATTTGATGGTCGTGCTCAGAAACACACTCGAAAATATTTCAAATCGTTAAAGCATGAAAAATCGCACAAAAAGCAATTGATATATTATCTGGAACGTTACATCTATTTTTTCAATGTATTACTGAATAATTAACAAATAAATGCATTAGTACACTTCGTACTAATGATGTTCTTTTTTTTATTAATTACAATATGCAGGACGGCTATAGCAGTCATTTGCCTTCATATCGCCAAAAATCGAACGGCTATAGCCGTCATTTGTGGCAACGTGTTAATCTAATCTATGCTATTTAGTATTTCTTCAAGTTTATAATGAACAATTTACACGAAGCGCATTACTTTTCCAAGTTTCAGAATCTTAAAGTTCTATCATAGTTGTATTTCCTACATTCACTATTTCACATCATCAAGTACGATCTTAAGTACCAGATAAAATTGTCTGCCAAGTTTATACAGTCTCGATGAGTCAGTAGTATCTGTCTTTCATGATCAGCCCGACACTCTAATCCAAAACAGTCGCGATGAATTACCAAGATGTTACTTACGCTAAATAACTTTCTATCACCTAATCTAATCTATATTACTTAGCATTTCATCAAGATTATAATAAACAATTTACACGCAGTGTACAGTGGTACTCCAAAATACTCGAACACTTTAGTATCAACTCCCCCTATGTGGACGGCGTTTAAGATACCCCTACTCTCGCAGTTTTCTCTTCTCCTATCTGCCCGACCTGCGTGAAAAAAACAAAGATAGAAATAATAAAATCATAACTTCACATTACGTATGTAGTTTGGCGCGCTTCTACAACCCCCACTTTGTAGCTATGACAAAGAAGATAGTATCTACTCTCTCTGTTTATGTAATAATGGAGGGGGGAACTTTTAGTCTCGAATTCTAGGAATTCCTGTCCCCGAAGGCTCGAGTATTTAGAAGTATCACTGTATTACATTTCCAAGTTTCAGAATCTTAAAGTTCTATCATACTTGTATTTCCCACATCCACTATTCCACATCGTCAAGTACGATCTTAAATATGTTCCAAAGTATCAAGAAAATAGAGACATCCCGCAGAAAATCCTTTCCAAGTATTCTCCATCAGCTCACGAAAGATATGGCACTCGCAACGACAATACCATACACACTGTACTGAAGTATATAGAAGGAGGAACGCCACGAACAACCCGGATATCATACTCCAAAGGATTTTATCCTTCGCGTCTCGCGATGCCTACGAAGCGGATCCTTCGCTCAAGTAATGGTTTCGTACAATCTCTCCTCGAGGTGGAAGATGAGTTTACGCGGACGAAAGAACGACGATGACCGGTTTTGCCGGAGGTCCTTGCTCCTCTTCTTAATCTTCCCTGTGATGACCGTTTCTCCTTCCTTCTTCTCCTTCACCTCGTTATCCGCTTCTTACTCGTCTTTCCCCATGCTTCTTGCCGTCAGGGATATAAGCTTCGACTGGGCGTTGCTCTCGAAACGACTGCAACGTGACGGCCTCGAAGAAAAGAGGAAGACGACCTCGAGACAAAAGAAGGGTGGAAGTGACCGTATCGAAAAAGATTCGATTGTTCTCCATCTGGATGCTAAACGCTCGGTCAACTTTGTGCGATAAATGCTCGCACGCATATATCAACTATTACTATAGTTAGACGACGTTGTATTTTAAATTATGATTTATAATTCCATTAAAGTGAAGTGGGGTAAGTGCAAACTGGTTTCTGTAAAGTTGGATATTAAAATGTATTTTCGATGTGGTATGCAAATATTTCACGCTCTCGGTATCAAACTTGTACAGTTATTATTGGCGATTTAATATTGCGTAGGATTTTCATTTTTCTTGAAAATTTTCATTTTCATAGGATATTGTAGAAAATGTATCTCCACTTTTCGCCGGAAATGGAGAAAGAGTGTAACTTAAAGTTAACAGTGTTTTCGCACCTGCTATATGGTACTTTCTGTATCAAATTATATTGTTTAGTTTTGCTATCTATTGTTAAATAACCAAGCACATTTTGATTCATATTAATTTACGGTATATTAATAAATACCAGTTAGAGAAATTTCTATCATATTATAATAAATATAAACACTACATGCAATTGCTCTATTTGCGAATTACCGCGCTTCACGTTATTGGAACTTGTTATGTGGAATAACATGGGGTTATTGAAAGTAGCAGGTGATAGAGGTAGTTTTCAGAACTTTCCTTGTTGTTGTTTCATACTTCGGCTATGAGATTCGTTTAGGATCAGGTTTAGGAGGATTCCAAATCACCGTCTTAACTTTTGTGTTACACGTTACAGCAAAGATCAAGAATTCTGACGAGTCGTTACGATAAAGAGTCCTTTAACCGTGAAGATTCTAAAAAGCAGAAAAGCATCGAGAGTCTCATTCTCAGTTATCCAGTGGATCTAGATTTAGCCAACCTGGTACCGTTCTGAAAAATCCGGTAAATCAAGATTCCAGAATGTCGTAGAGATTGAATTTTTTTTCTTTCCAGAGTCAGCACAATCGCAAACATTCTAGGCTTTTTTTTTATAAAGCTTTAATAAATTTGCGCTTAAATCCTCAAACCTGCCCGACTAGTTTTCTTCTTTCATTCCCAATGAAACTTCACCGTTGGCCGCTTAGAACGTAAACATACGTTGCATCTATCAAAGGAGTAAAAATTCACGCAATAACTATTCGAAAACCAAACCAAGAAGACTCACGTTCCCTTGCTCAACGACCGAGAAGTGGTTTACTATAATTTCATAATGAAACGCGGACTCTTTTATGTCAGAATGTTGAACACGATAACCGCGTAACGAGAAACAGTCGTGTCTACTCTTATCTGTGCCCGGAGAAAGCAGAACAAAGTGATCACCTGGTGTAATTTAATGATTTCACGTTAGAATTGTACATGGACGTGAAGTAATTGATACGTAATTTCACGGGCTACCGTCGGATGTCGAGGAAATTGTAATTAAAAGGAAATAATCATTTGTTCTAGCGAAGAATACACACGGTGGAACGATGGAAGTCATTATCGGAGGAAATCATTATACCGGCACGTATGTTCCTTTTTTTTTTATTTCTCCTTCCGCGGAGCCGTCTCGTTCGAATAATTATTAAACGTCTCTCTACTGTGCCACTTCTTCCACGAGTTAGTTAATCTAGGAAGAAACGTCGAAGTTCATTTGTGATTCATTCTCGGTTACCGTTCATTTTATCGGCGCCTCGGTGTCCGTTTTAAATCGCCATAATGTATATTCTTGTTAACACACTACAAGGATCACATTATTATCGTACAGAGCATTCCATCGACAAGAGAATCGAGGACGAGATTCATTAATAATTGATAGCACGTTTCTGTCCTCTCGACGACTTCCGTTTCTCTTCACTGCGAACTTGCAGAGTACGGATAACTAATGCCGAATTGTTTGGAATCGTCGGACTTCCAAATGTTACCTGGTCACAATCCCTCATGAAATTCAGTACGCTAAAAGACAATGGTAAATTCTCTCCGAGTGGAGAGTTAAGATCATTTCAAAACCGAGACCACGAATCATTTCCGGATACGATTATAATTGCTTAAATAATCGCACACCAATGCGAATGATCGATGGTGACCGAGCAACTGGTATTTCAGTATGCCGCAATTTATCACGTATCCCGCGAACGTGAAACGGACAAAAAAGTTTGCGATTTCATGGTATCCGAACGTCACTTGTAAATCGTTATGGTTGTGATTTTGCAAGTACGAAGAAAATTTGCTGTAATGGCCAATATGTTGTATGCAATCCATAAATAATGATCTTGGCAAGAATATTTTCAACAAAACTGCATTATACCTCTCTTCATTGCATTTCTGAAAGCAATTAATCATTGCATTCGAAGAAAATCTAAATCGTTTCCTGTAGAACTTACGAAAGTCGATATCGAAAGATATCGACTCTTTTTCTAGGAATTCTCCGTGGAATTCTGTGTTAGTAAGACAAATGCCTGAATGGTGACACTTCTTCGATGAGTATTGAACGAGAAGCTATTTCTCGTGCGGAGAGTCATTCATTTCCTGACCTTTCCTCTTTCACGACAACCCCGTAGATCGTAGAGATCCCGTCGTTCCGGAACGTCCGGTAAATCCAGGTTTATTAATCCACTAACAGTATTTTAAAATCAGCTAGAAAGCTTCTAGCACATTCACGTGCCAATGTACGTTTCAAACTATAATGTGCAACGTGTTCCTCGTCGATTTCCATTGGAGACATAGGTTCTTATACAGCTTGTTCTTTTGCATCGATCACGATGCTCCTACGAACATGGAATCCGAAATTAGTGCGTAATCCTATCGACGCGTCGTTTTAATTATGAAGCAATAATTACATAATACAGCTGTCATTATTGCATTGTTATCGTGCGTGTATCTAAATTGCGTTACGCGAAGTAATTAACCCTAGAATGCAAAGGTATTGCGTTACTTGGATTTATGTAACGTGGGTGAAGTGTTAATAGTGTAATTTTAATGTAACGCTCTTAAGAATTACAATTGAAAAGTGTGAAATCTTCTTAGACTACTGTGCATATTGTATAATTTATGGCTAACACGAAACAGGGGAACAGACAATGTGGTGGCTGAGAAAATTGATAAATTCAAAACACAAAAATTCGTTAAAATATGTATAAACTAAATACTTATTTTGTACAGAAATTAATTTAATTTCTATATCAAATTTATAATAATAAACAAATTTTATCTACTAAGATTTAACCCTTTGCGGACGGTGACTTCTTTGAATATTGAGAAATAATCATTTATTTGACAATGACAGAACACTTTTTTATCGGAAAGTCGGATTGTTAACATATAGAAGTTGAAAATTGCTATTAGTATAATAATGTTGCAACGGTTATACTTCAATTTTTCAACTCTAACCGTGTATATATGCATCGACAAAACTGTAATCAAATTTTTCTCAGGCCGCATATATGCGTCCATCGTCCTCAAAGGGTTAAATCCATCTCAGAGATTCACTCTCTAGTAATGATTTCATTCAAGAGCTCAAATTATCCACACCCAGTCAATGATGTCGTCTCATTATCAATCTCTAATACCGCACCCAGTGCTTACACATCACAAACACCTATTGTTAAAGAACTTCAACAATTTTACGTCCCTCACAAATATACATCCAATCCAATTGAAAATGAAAATCAAACACAATTCTCATCTACTCCAAATTCGAAACAAAAGGCCGACACCCAATGAAAGCTGTTCTTTTACGACAAACAAATACCATAACGCAACTTCAATTTAATCTGGCATCACTTTCCACCCGGTTATCCAGTACGTATCCTTTTCACGGATGGACCCATTGAAAATGACCATCGAGAAATCGTTATTCGGCGTAGCCTCGAGATACGCAAGTAAGCCAGGCTATATTGGGCACACACGCATGTATATTTGTACACGCAGATACCGACATAGGTGTATACTAAGCAAGTATAACCATGGATACTTTCACTCGGCGAGTAGTCGGTTCGTTGGTTGCCAGCAATGGATCGGGGGTCAGTGCACCGGTGACCACAGTCCATGCTCGGATCTGCGAGCACGAGGCTGCTACAAGAGCATACCGTGATAATGGTTCTCGAAGACGCGGCTCGTTAGCAGTTCTTACTCTGCTTATCTGATTTCTAATATTAAAATTTTATCGTCTTACGAGCATACTGATAAGCGCTGCTTTTCTTCTCATCCTTTTGCATATGTCTTCACGAATGTCGGCAGTTAAGTGGGAGATTGTTGAAGACTTGCACGATAGTCTCTGTTGCTATTAAAAATTCTTTTGCCTTTGAAAATAAATTCGTGTAGGCTATTTGAGTATTTGTAGATCGATTAAATTCTGTTATGGGAAAATTATGGATTTGGATATTTGGAACATATTGAATGTGTTTCGTTGTCTTATCGGACAGATTGATAGGTGGTACTTTACAGTAATGCACGGATAGAATTAGTTGAATTGGAAATTGAAGATGACTTAGACGATAGTCTGTATTGTTACTAGAAATTCTTTTGCCTTAGAGAATTAATTCGTATAGAATATATGTTTATAGAATTAAATTCTCTTGAGATGACATTATATCTCTGAATATTTGGAGAATATTAAATAGTGAATGAAGTTTATTGTTTTCTTGAGCAGATTGACAGGTGGTATTTTAGATTAATGCACAAATAGACAAATGCACAACAGACGGTAGTCTCTATTCTTACTAGGAACTCTTTTGCTTTAGACAATGATTTCGTGTAGAATATTTATGTATAGAATTACATTTTATTAAGGCGAAATTATATCTCTAAATTCTTGGATATGGAATATTCAATGAATTTTATTGTCTTACGAGGACACTGATAGGTGGTATATTCTTTCTCGTCCTCTTCAATTCCTGTACGTCTGCGATCAATTAAGTGGACGATTGTTGAAGACCGAAACGAGACCTCTCTTACTCTAAAAAGTCTTTTGTCTTATTTATATCAGAAATTATATTTACAATTTGATACGTAGCACATCAGTAGTGTCCCCTAAAACACAGTATTGTTACAACGTCGTAAAATTTTTAGAAAATACGTTTGGTTAAATATTTTTGAGGTAAAATAATAACTATGGATATGAAGATGTTAAATGAATTTCTACTGAAGAGAAAAGAGGAATGTTAATCAAAGATACTCCGGATGTAGAGCAATGTCATGTCGATGTACCCATTGAAAAGTAGTTTACGTAATACGATCATTTGTATTCTATGAATGAGCTTATTGCAATCAATCTGTAGGAATGATTTCCGAACGTAAATTGCTAAGACCGATTGCGTAAAATATTATTGGCAATGACATCACGTAAGCGTATTTAGTATTCTTCCTCGTCGCTCCGTTAGGCAGAGCTTAAACGGAAGTACGTCAACAAGTTGCTCACTGTTGAGTCACAAAATGACAACGGTAGAGTTATACAGTCAGCAGAGTGTTGCAGGTTCGTTCGAAGGTGCGGTGACCCCTGCAAAAGTCGCAGGTGGTTTGTAAGAGTTAAGATCTTTTTGTGAAACACCAAGATCGCTCTCGTTCCATTAAAGAACTATTAGTGATTGCAATCAAATGCGCTCTGTTCTTTCTTTGGCTATACTCTCAGCTGACTTTCATACAGTTGATTTTTTGCTGTCATTTATAGGAATTACTATGATTGAATCACTCGTCAGTTAATACTTGTTTTGCTGCATTCTATTAACATTTTCGTCGAGGAATGTTGTATTAATTTTCTACGTTATATTTCTTGCAAAAACACCAGAGACTGTGCAAACTATTATACCTTGAGTAATGGCTAGACTGCGGATTTTTATGCATTTATGACAAATTAAATACGACTAAAATATACAAAAAGAACATAATATAAAAATGTATCTAAAATATCCAAAGTATGGTATTTGTTGTAATATTTATTAAGTGCAATAAATCCTTAGATAGGTTTTCCTGTCTCACCTGCATTTGTGAAAATCGAAATTTGCATAAACATCCGCAGTCTAGTAAGTAATGGCTGATGGATGATAATGATTATAAAAAAAAATAATTACGCTAGTGATAAGACTATTGTAATGTAGAATAAGTTTGATGGAACAAAATAGATTAAAAGAAGAACTATATTTGCAATCTGGATTGTTAAAAAAAGTTGATCCCGTAAGGAATTTCTCTTATCACCGATAAGAAATTCCATTGATCTTTAATGTCTACCAATACAGATTCGATCGTTTAAAAACAATGACTGCGTTCACTGCATTCTAACGATATAATTGTTGATACAATCGATTGCATCCGACCACTTCGACACGAATAAACAATGGTCTCAAGATTCTTCCCGGTGATTTAATTGAAAAATACCAAATTCGAAGGCCACGAGCAACACAATTGAAAACGGATCTCATCTTCGCGTTGTAATCGTCTTCCTTGAGAAAATACCCACGTGAGTGCCTCATTCGTGCGAATGGTTACGGTTTAAAGATTAACTTACGCTCGCTTGTAGTCTCGAGTATTTCTGCAAAACGTAGAGGATCTTGTAATAGCAATATGCATAGAAAAAATAAAGCGACAGTATCTCAGTTTTATGTTGCAAACAAATTCATAACTCTAGTATGCGTTTAACATTGTCTAAGCGGCTTCCAAATGCCTTTAAAAAAATTTCTTTCGCCTAACATTACATCATTTCGATATCTCTTAACCCTTTTGGTACCATAAGAACATACGATACTCAGTTTAACTATTTTGGTACCACAGGGACATATATAACACGTAATAAAAGTAATAGTTACTATTAACACTAGAACTACCAAACCAGTCAAAATGACTGGTACACAATTTTTTCAAATAATTCTCCAATTTTATATAAGAGTCATAGAATAAATATTGTACGTCTATATCAATAAACATAAATCACCCAAATTGATCAAATTTTCCGCCGCCTGATTCCCCCTTTTTCAAAGTACTTACTTAATTTATTAAAATATGTTGGATTTGACGCCGGTAGTTTTAGTGTTAAGGCAAAGATCAAATTCGGGCACCTCTAAACCTTTCGGTTCCAGGACATGTATAAACCAGAGAAAGTTTAAGATTTACTGTTAGGGAAAAGAGGAAATTTGGATACCTTTAAACCTTTTGGTACCACAAACACATATATAATCCAGAGAAAGTTACTGTTAGAGTCAAGACTTTGAGTATTCCTAAACCTTTTAATACTGCGAGAATTCCAATAACGAAGCGTGAATTTAATAGCTACTGTTGGGACAAATGTACATATTTAAATGCACTTAATATTCGAATTTCGATATTTTATACCACTGTAAACCTCATTCATTAGAATTACCAAAGAACTTAACTTTTAATTATCGATAAATTACTGTATCATAATGTTTATACTGTGACAGGTTTTGTATTTTTCTTCGTAATGAAGGACGGCTGTTTGTCGACCGGAGTTTAAATAATTGACTTCTTGTTCAAATTTTGCGAGACGTTTCGGTAACTGTATGTTACCCTCTTCAGTCGTAAAATTTATTTAAAGAAGACCTAGGATATTTTTCTGTTCGAAGTGGGCCTAGGTGCCTTTGTCTCAGATGTTGGAAGGAGACTACTAGTTTATACTGTATAATATCTAATTAAAGTAATTTTTTTAAAAACACAGTTTTCACAGAATTGTAAAAACAAGCTCGATTACGCGGACCACCCCGTACACTCGAGACACGTGAACATTACTAGGACGACTACGGAGAAAGAAACCCCGTTACCTCAGGAATTCTAATTCCCGTAGGAACGGCATATTCCACCAGATAACATCGTCTTCCATCCCGACTTTCATCGAGTTCCATCGGGTTATCAATTCGAGCAAGATCTGCGCACCGTTTCATGCCTTTTTATCCGTGCCACTGAAACAGCCCCACTTCGTGGATAATCTCTAATAAACAGTTAGCGAGCGTAGTAACTATCGGACAGATTAATCGAGATATTCAATTAAACGTGAAAGAAAAGGAGAACCTGTTCCCGTCGTTAACAGCCTGTTAAATTTCTTGCGCATCGAAGGAAAGCGAAACGCGCTACTCTGCAATTATACGCAAAATTCCCTCGTCAAGGATAGAGGTCATAGGTGTAAAAAAAAATGCGAGTTATTCGCTTTCCCTCGTCGTGTGATCGCAAGTTCAGCAAAAACGCGTTTTCTCTGCCGATCTAAAGTTCAACAATGTAACGATGCTCTCGTTGAATGAAGATTAACGATGCTATCCCTCCCGCTGAAGTGTTTCGTGAGCTCCCTTGATTTAATTTAATTGACAGCCAATTCCAAGCGGACTATATATACTCATGCTAATCCCCATACGTTGTGTAGGCTCCATGGTTCGTACGAGGCTCTCAAGTATGGCACTCTTCTGGATGGCCTGTCCGATCTTACGGGGGGAATTACGGAGAGCATTGCGATACGGCAGGATCCGACAGCTTGCGGAAGAGCACTCGCGAAATTACTCGATATGACGTCTCTGATTACGTGTACAGTAAATAACAATCAGCAACAAGTAAGAAAAACTGATTTGTATTTAATAGAACCGATGATTATGAGAGAAGTGTGAAAAATTTTATTTTCTATTGCGCCTATGTAAATTTCATTATGGTGGAATTATAATATTGTATTTTATATTAATTATTTCAAAATTAAACCATTTAGTGGAGTTGATAATTGTGTTGACGCTAACCGGCACTTTACATGTATTTATTCTTATCAAGATTGGTCACTGGACTTGTTATACGATAATATTTTCGCGAAAGATGTGGAGGAGGTGCCCAATTTAAAATTGGAAACATCACAAAAAATAATCTGTTGTTGATAATACAAAAAATTACAAACTTTTGATGCATTAAACCGGTCATTTGATCGCGGCTGGTACGTTTAGTGTTAATATTACAATCACTTTATTAAAATCAATTCACAC
Organism: Cerceris rybyensis; assembly: GCA_910591515.1. NCBI lineage: Eukaryota > Metazoa > Arthropoda > Insecta > Hymenoptera > Crabronidae > Cerceris > Cerceris rybyensis. The sequence continues at coordinate 19,878,760 of OU342790.1, forward strand.
TTTGTATTATTATTCTACTAGAAATACATATTAGAATATCAATTATACCCAGAAATATTGATCGACTTAAAACGAATGAATATAAATCACTTCCATAATCATCGGTACAATTAATCCTACTGTCGTGAGGAGATTAATGACGTTTTTTATTCTTCGTTAAAAACGTAGATTCGTGCCAGTACAGAGAAACTTGCCAATGGTATTCAGATGGGAATAAATTATAGATTGTACGCGATTGAGAGGGTAAGTAGTGCACCATGGAAACAGTATTTCATACTAGTTTTGATTAACACGTTGAACGCCACCGGTATTTCGCTGATTTCGTCATTTCTATTGAAGTGAAACCTTTTCTATTAAAATCACATCGTTAAAAAGCAGTAACTTGAGAGACAGAAATAAATATATATGTTAAACAGAACTTTTTTCCTTTCAACAGCAACATTTAATCTAATGTAGTAGAAAATTCACAAATATTGCAATTTAAAAGTCATATGAAATTTCATTAAATTCAGTAGCGCCGGTCCTTGATGACTCCCGTGACATTCAACGTGTTAACGGTTACAGAGTACATTAAGGTAAACATTTCGTGGAACCTTCAGGTGGAAACATTCAGCGGAGAAGCAGTGCAATTAGTGAAATTAAGAAACCCCCTTGGACCCGGTGGAGAATATGTTGGAGCTTGGGCAAGGGGTGGTCTTGAGTGGGATGAGGTACCCGCGATGGAAAGGGAGCGTTTAGCGGTCAGAAGTATGGCTGAAGGAGAATTTTGGTAATTAACAAAAAGTATTTTAATGAAGATAGTTTAATATTCGGATTACGAAGGAATGTTTCGAAATTAAGACTTAAAAATGGGAGCTTCTTTTCTATAGCTAATTATATTTATTGATTTGTAGAAGTTGCTTATAAGTAGAACATTTAATTCTACAAATTTTAAGTTTTTAACACTAACAATAAGACTGTCAAGTCGTTTAAAATGGCCTGTCCCCAATTTCTTTTAAAAATTCTTCAAATTAATAGAAAATAAAAAAAATAAAATATGAACTAACTAATTTATCGTTCTTTTTCTATAATACTTATTCGATATATTTAAATATAATATAATAGATATAACACCGGTAGTCTTAACACTAGATATACCAAGGTGGTCAAAATAATTTTCCCTGTTTTTTTTTTTAAATTGTGTCTGAAATTTCTAACGCTGTTTCTTTTTCGATTTTCTACGCCTTTCTGGAAGCCTGTAAGCGATTGAATCGATCAAGTATTTTCATCCCCTTCATTTATTTCATTAAAAACGTATTTATTGAGAGTTTGAAATGTATTGACTTAAACATCAGTAACTCTATTGCTAAGTCTCTGATATTTTCTACATTAATAATGCGTTATCTTTGTTAAATATTGAATTTTATGTTTGAAATATAAAGAGTACGAAGTTGATTAGATGTAGGAATTTCTCATTTAAATTTCTATTATACTGAACTGCTCGTCTCGCTGGTCACAGGATATCGTACTCGGATTTCGTGAAGACGTTCACTCACTTGGAAGTCGTACATCTTGATGCCGAAACATCAAGGGATGAGCCATCGTTGCATAGCAAACATACTTGGCAAATGAAGCTCTATCAAGGCAGTTGGAGGAGAGGCGTAACAGCCGGAGGATGTCGAAATAATCAAGGTTCGTTCGTTATCCGATAATGACCGTTTTACACAGGAAATCCACCGATGCGTAATGACACTTGTACATTTTCCAATTTCGACAAATGTATGCTATTGTATTTCGTATTCATCTTTTTGCAGAGACTTTCCACATAAATCCGCAATTACACCTGATTCTCAGCGAGATGGAGGAAGTCATCGTTTCGTTGAATCAGCACTCTATAATGGAACCGAAAGTAAGAAGTTTCAAGGAAATCGATGTGCAGTATTTAAATTAATACTTACTTTTCAAACGTCTCGATTAATATTAATTTTCTGCTGTGCGAAATAAAAGAAAAGGGGGGGCTATGTTAAGCCAACAGATAAAAATTCTGAGTCACAATGATTAATACCGACTTTAAGTTCTCTATTAACTCTGGGAAATTTTTTCTAAATTATCAAATAATATCGATCAATTATTCTAATTTAATCAATCGTTTACTATTATATCATAGTCTCGGCAATTTGGAAGCCATTACATACAGCAAATCTTTGACGAAATGATCAAAGCACTTAAAAACAAACAAAATTTAACGAAGATGAACTTCAGTTCAGACAGTAGATATTGCACTGAGACATCTCGAAACTATTTAGTTCTTTTTTTAAGTAAACTCTATATTATTTCCTAGCAAAGTCATTGAATACGGAACACTTTTTAGGTAATAGGTTTCACCGCATACACATTGCCGAAGAACAGTACGGAGTCTATAAATAAACAATTTTTCAAGAAAAACAAGTCATTGGTAAATTCGCAATACACGAACAGCCGGCAGGTGAGCCACAGGTGTCAGTTGGAACAGGGTGGTTACTTATTAGTACCGACGACCTTCGAGCCGACCCAAGAAACGAGTTTCACGTTACGAGTCTACAGTAGTAAACCTCTGAAGCTCAAGTAAATACATAGATAGATTCATTAACGAGTATGCACGCATATAAAATACACGACAGTATTGTATTGCACTTAATACACTTATCTGCTGAGTGGACTTTCGATTTTACGTAAGAAGCAAGACTACTTTTTTTTTACAGTAGACTTACTTTTTGTACATTTTTATCAGGCTTCTCGACACACCGCCGTCTCTGATGAAATCAGCCATTGTAAAAGCACCACCTTTAGAGGGAAAAGGATTTTCACAGTATGAGGCTGTGTTTTTGCAACTTGCCGATGAACATAGAACGGTGAATGCCTTTGAACTTCAAGAATTATTAGAAGCCTGTTTGCCAAATGGTAGGAAACTTTGTTACGTGATAAAGCATGCTGTAAGTTAATTATATGTTCATCGTAATATCGTATAAAAATGTTTCTACAATTTTTAGATTACATCAAGAGCTGTGCTTGCATGGAAGTATGCCGACAAGTAGTTCTTACGATGGATGTATCCTTGATAATTTGTATAAATCATAACAACGAAGAGTTAAATGCGTTTTTAATAGAATAGTGTTCCTACTTGATCGTCTGATATCATCCTGCAATTTTCATTTTCCTTAATTGATGCATCACAGAGCACCGGCAGCGGCAGATTGAAGTTTAACGATTTTAAAGATCTCATGTGTAGTTTAAAATATTGGCAGGCTGCATTTAAGAATCATACGAAGGAAAAGACTGGTATACTTAAGGCCGAAAGACTAAGAGACGCTCTTTTAGAAGTTGGTAGGTTTCTTTATTCGACATTGAGCTTTCAATTTTCTACGATTTTATCGTCGAATTATTAACTAACTGCAAAATATTATTATCAGGTTTTCAATTAAATACGGATGTACTGTCGATTTTAATTCTTCGATATATGAGGAAGGATGGGACACTTCGTTTTGGCGATTTTGTTTCGGCAATTTTGCACTTAAGCGACGCATTTGGTATGTCGAATATTTTCATTATCCTAAGATTATCGTAGAGTAAATACATCATTGTAAATTATTGTCAATTCATTGCAGGTATATTTGAAAGTAAAGATCCTTTACAAAATGGAACTATAAAATTAAGTTTGGCAGAGGTATGTTGGTGACTTATTAGCAGTAACTGAAAAGTATTAATTTATAGCGTGCAAATTCATTTTGAACGTTGATCTTTTCTTTTTCAGTGGCTCAGGTCATCTCTGATGTGTTGAATCATCACTCAATGCAGTCTTTGTACCTTGAAGCGTCTGTAAATAATGTTCTCTATGTCATACTTAGATTATAAGTTTTAGCCATATTAACGATTAATGGTTGTGTCCATTTTCTTGCTGTTTGTAAAATAATATCGTTATTATGCCCATTACCGATCATCATTCCTTCATTCGATTATACATTACAGAGTAACTGTGTATAATAAATTGTTTGTATAAGAAAATCACATTGAATAATAAAGTTACGTCTATTTTGTACAGTCCCTACACATTTTATTCCGAACAAGCAGGTAGTACTGGTAATCTATTAATCTAAAATACGTATTCTATTTGCATGCAATTTCTTGTAACTCAATGGTACAGTTAGCTCCACAAATGGCTTGTTCATGATGTACCCTCCTCTACATAGACACTATTGGGTTGGCAAGAAAGTAATTACTTTCTTGTTGACCGAATAGTATAGAGTGGTTAGAATGATAAGAATACAAGCACAAAACCCTATTGGGTAAATTTCTTTATCCACATAAAACGGTAATGGTTTATTAACTTTACCGATTGTAGATGTAATCAATACAAATAAGTATTTCTACTATGGCAAGTCATTATCGATCTGATCGTACAATGTACATACTTTTAACTAACATAATTGTTAATCCAGCAGCAAAAATTTAAATATATAGTAAAACAACTATTTAATATTAATAATTCTTTATAAACTATACGAAAATGGCCAATATTCTTTCAAAAATTGAATATAAAAAAGTACAATTCCCAGTTCCTGTTTCTATGGCGGTGTACAACCTGATAAGCTCGTGGATGCACTGATATATACATATATCTCTGTACGATGGAGTTAGGTTTCGAATAGATCGAATATTTTTTTAATTTCGAACAATCTTTACTAATGTATTTAGTGAAATTAGTTGTAAATAAGCATTTTTTGCAACATAAGACTTTGAAACGGTGATGAAGTACATTATAATAGTGCTTCGTTGGACTGAGTCGCATCATTGTTAGTGACGTGGATAGAGGTTAAGTTATGCACGCAGTTATACTCTTTGACTCCTGTTCGCCGAAATATCATAATATTATTAAAGTTACTTTAAAAGTTTATTGCTGAACGGAATTTATAAACAATGTTCGAAATCACGGATACTCAGAGTGAGTAAAAATAATGTCTACACTTTAAAGAAAAGTGTATTCAAGTGTGATAATTCGTGTTATATTGACTTCGAAGATGAAAGGTGATTAATATTTTCTGTAACACAAATAATTATTTTCAGAAATTGGAGTAGGACTCGCAGGATTCGGAGTGTCATTTCTATTTCTTGGAGTTCTGATGCTCTTTGATAAAGGTTTATTAGCTATAGGAAATGTAAGAATTTTTAGATCATTTTTTTTTAGATAGAACTTGTTGCTAATTGCTAATGAATTATATTTTTTATATAGATACTGTTCATTTCTGGATTGGGCTGTGTCATTGGCCCATGGAGGACTTTAAACTTTTTTTTTCAAAGGCATAAAATAAAAGCCAGCATTGCATTCTTTGGCGGTATCTTTGTAGTACTCATGGGTTGGCCTATAGTGGGCATGATTATAGAAACCTACGGATTCGTATTATTATTCAGGTACATAAACAATTGTTTTTATAGTATTTTCAAGTAGGTAGATATATATGTTAACGTTAATATATATTTCACAGTGGTTTTCTGCCAGTAGCCATCAACTTCTTACGAAGAGTACCTGTGTTGGGAAGAATTTTAAATATGCCAGGCTTAAGTAGAATTTTAGACATGATTGCAGGTGATTCAAACAGGACAATGGTATGACACCGTTAAAATTGCAGCATTATTGCTCAAAAATGTATATAAAAATGTCTATTTTACATTATCTCATAATCTTGTGTCCATTCCTCTAAAGAATTCACAGATTTCCGCATAAAACAAAAATGAAAAAGTGTAACACCTTTTGTATTATGTAAATATCAAACTAAAGCAGCTGAAACTAGTTATTTGTCAGTCACTTGTTCAACACCAGTAACATATACATATAAGTAGTCCAGTTTCCTCATTTTGTATGTCAATAAGAGTTAAGTAAAATTAAGAAAACATTCCACGAATGTTATATCTAACCATAAAAAACGATTGTACTAAAAAGAAGGTGTATTAGAATCATTAATTTACTGTATCAGTAGATTAATGACACTGAAGTGGACTTTAGTTTAGATGTTAAGAATAATGATTTACATTAAAAAATCTTTGTAATAAATACTAGAAAATATTTAAGCAACGTAATATATATTAAGACTTTTTATTTATGACTTTTGACTTTATAAAGCATCCAAGTGTAACATAATCTCATTCGACATGGACGTATTGAAATTTAACGAATAATTGACCTTGATCTTCAAAGTTAGTTAACACGTGCTCTTCGGTTTTGTGAAAGCTGTTGTAATAAACTATTATGCTTAACCCATTTGCATCGCTACGTCAAATTATACGCACATCAAAGTGATATCTTGTCACGAGCCGCAAATATTCCATCCTACGCTGAAACTATAATACGCGAAAATCTGCACTGTAATTTGCAATGTGTAGAGCTGTAATGCAAACATATTAAAAATTTTAATTATTAGAAGGAATTAGGGTGAAAGAAAATTCATGTGTGAAATTTTATATAGTTTTTATTGATTTACTGTTTTCCCTGCATGCACCCTAACATAAACAGATCAGATGCATACACTCGGAGTAACGCTTCTCATTATCTTACACGTAGTCGTCTGGAGTGCGAAATTAAATTACTGTTCACTGAAACTTGATGAACTTCACTGACATCATTAAAATGATGGTTTATTAATTATCTACAATGGGCCGAGAATAAGGGCGGGGGGCGGCCCAGGTCTACGCGCCCCGCCATCGCCGTAATGTTTCGTCGCGCGTCCTTCTCTCGCTCAATTGTATATGGTGACTCAATTTTTGGGTAATTATTTTCACTACTTAGTTATCCCGACCATTGTCTACGTAGCCACATGTTTCGAAAGTTTCATATTCTTGCTATGTTGTTAAATCTGTATACATTTTCGATTCCGTAGATATACGTAAATATATCTTGTCCATTTTTGAAAATGGGATATGAAAATAGCACATGTGAACCGCTGCAAGAAAATACTGAATCCGGCAATAAATTAAGCGAATTCTCTTCTACATTCTCATTACATATTCTGCCGAGTTTCATGCATTTCACGAGCTGCTACCGAAAGTCCTCAGTCTGAATTTCTTTAAATTTCTTGGACAGCTTGTGTCGCTGTTTCAGTCTGGGAGTTACTCGGTCTGATAACTGCTTTCAAATTGGATGGTGAGGGTAATAATGATGGTAATTGCGATTGTGAAGGTAATGAGGTGAGGGTCGTTGTAATGGTTTAAAGGAGGTTCTTAATCTCGTCATAGAGTACAAGCACAAGGGCACCACCTGTACCACGGAGTACGTTAGAGAATGCTCCCTTGAAGAAAGCATTGCCACCTTCTGACTTGTAAATAGTGGACCAGCAATGAAGTGTGCTCTTGTACAAGATTTCGGATTTAGCACGGCCAGACTGCATCATCATACGCCTACGTACAGTGTCGAATGGATAAGACACGATACCCGCGACAGTTGTTACAACCTGTAGAAAGAAATTGTAAAGAGAATTAGTAAAAAAAAAATTGTACACATATATATATATAAAATTTTATAACATAAATCTCAACATACTTGAGCAATACCCCATGAGACAAGGAATGGAGTCTTCTTGGGATCTGGCAGCATACCACGGGCAGTGTCATAGAAGCCAAAGTAGGCTGCACGATAAATAATAATACCCTGGACAGATACCCCGAATCCACGGTAGAGACCACCGATACCGTCAGCTTTGAAGATTTTAGTTAAGCAATTGCCAAGACCTGAGAACTCACGCTCACCTCCGGCTTTGCCTACGTCGGCAGCCAACCTATGAGTAATAAGTAGATTTTTAAATCTCTTTCAACATTGTGCTTATGTAAAATTAGATATTTTAGTCTGCTTTTTAAATATTTTATTAAACTGCACAAAGTTGAATGTACCTGGTTCTGGCAAAATCAAGTGGGTAGACAAAGCAGAGGGAAGTAGCACCAGCAGCACCACCAGAAGCAAGATTTCCAAGGAAGTAACGCATGAACTGAGTATTCTTGTCAACTCCACCAAGGAAGATTTGCTTGTACTTGTCTTTGAAGGCAAAGTTCAAAGCCTGAGTGGGGAAATATCTGATGACATTGGCAAAGTTACCACGCCAGTAGCTGAGGAATCCTTGTTCTTTGGGGATACGGATGAAGCAATCAACCATACCTGTAACAGCAGATCCATGCATGAAAGTTGCAATTAGAGCCGTTAGCTTTTTATGTGAATTACATACAACTTCCTCAATTTCTTTTTCTTTTCATTAATGATTTAATAATTAATTTTTTTTCGAAAAATGCAATCTATTTCATATATATTTTATGTTTGATAGTAATTACTATTCTATTAATTAATCCATAATGAACGCGAATCAATACTTCCATTTTCAAATAATATGACACTTCGATTCAATCCATGTAGAAAAAACTATAAAATATCGTTATAGAGAATTATAACAGACAGTACAATGGAGGTAAAAAATAATCAAAGTTTTTTCTACAACTCCTTTGATATATAACAAGGTAAAGATCAAAGAATTTGATAATCGTACGTAAAAGCTGCTAATCAACTTCCGTCAATTATCATCAATATGAAATCAGATAATTATAATTTAATCAGCATCTTTCCTTGTATCGTCAAGTGGCTTACTCGATCAAATGAACGCTTGGAATTTCGCGAAGTGTAAGTTGCAAAATTCCAAGTATTCTTTTATTCATTCCTATAAATTAATCATAAAAGAATGACTTTTCTTTTAAAATATTTGGTATTCCCCAAGTAATTTAATAAAACGAATACATTTTCGTAAGTGGTGCTTTTTCCCTTAGCAGATGTGCAAAGCGTGCAATTCACTTTGGAAGAGAAAAGTCGGCCATGTTTAAGTCGCACCGTCATCGATCGGCAAACGGTGTCTTGTTCGAAGAGCAAAGCCACGCGCTGCCATCTGGCAGACGAGCTGTCTTATCGAATATATCGACCCACCCGTTAGTCAGAAAAGCACGACTTTAGTCGATCGATATTGCAAAAGTTATGTAAGACCCAAAAGTTCATATCAGTTACATAAAGTAGGAAATTGTGAATAGGTATATAGACTGTTCGTCGTATCGTTAAGGTATCAGTGTGCAGTGGTATTACATAATTGCTAAATTTTCTGTAACGGTCACGCTCGAATTTCTAAGCGAACTCGCTTGACTCTCTCACGAACGCTGACACAGTCGAAATGTCTCGTTACTGTCACATGTCTTAAACGTCCTTCTGCTGTTCTACTGTAGTCTTTCTGGTTCGTATTTCGAATACTCTGTCTTGTACTTTCGTTATTTTCGTCCAGTTTTCGTAGTTATTGAATGATTGTACTTTTGAATGTGCTCAACTCACCCTTGTAACGCTGATCTTCAGCGATTTGCTTGGAAATGTGCTGTACCTGCAGCAACAATTTCACACGTTCAATCGGAGCTACTGCTGTCTTCGAAATCGCGGCGGCCACACCGCCAGCCAGGAAATCCTTGGCGAATGCCACTGGATCCGCAAGACCAGACATTTTGTGTTGGGTGGTATATGTGAGAGACGGGTTAACAAAAGGAAGAGGAGAGCTTGACTCCTAAGCTTCGGACGCGCGCCGGACGACGAGTGAGCGAGGCAGAGTTCTTCTCGCTGAACGGACCTCCGCTAAGAATAGCTGCGCAGGTCACGTGCAAGCTTCTGCGCAGGTTCAATCTTCTGGCACGGCCGCACCTCGAGACCCTGACACTTCACGCACTTCCAATGCGTGTTCTGTTCCCGAATTCGTGACCTTTCTTCACGTGTACCTTGCGATAGCGCACCTTCCTATCTCTTTTCACGGCCATCAAGCGCGTAAGACTTTGATAAAGCGTGTGTCTGGAAATCTGTTTAAAAATTAGACATTTACCCGCGCTTTTTTACGTATTTCCGGTAGAACTTATTGGCATTGTTGCTGACGTCAGACATGTTTAAAGCATAAACGCAAATGGCGGGAATTCTTATCTAGAGAAAAAATGGTAATTCTTCAGTTTTTTTTCGTTTCATTCAATATTTTAGTATATTTGGCAATAATAGCAAGCTGAATGTCGATAAGAATGTTCTTTGAGACGTATTTATGTGATGCAAGTTTAAAAATGTGTATCTCACGATATGAATTAATAATCAATTCCACGTGTCAGTCTACAGATAAAGTAAGACATTATAGTAGATACTTTTCTCTTTCGTCGGCATTTATTTCGTAATAGATTTCAAAGGTTAATATAAAAATGATCTCTATATAAGTAGTAAGTTAGTTTTAAAATACCCGCGCCACGTGTCCCTCTCTGTTCTCATGAACGTACTATTAAAGAGCGGGACGTCAAAAAAATTCATGGATTTACTTCCCATTATTATGCAGTTATTACATTATCATTTATTCCTTATATCTGTGACTCAATACAGCACATTTTTCAACTTCCATTCAGTTGAAAATCGTGCGCGAGAACGATTCGGTATCGTGCGATAAAGCATTATATATTTGCAAGAATAAGTAGTGCATGAAAATTAGAATTGTTGTAGAGTTTTCCATTAGATAAAATAGGGAAGTATATGCCCATACTGTTATGTCAGGGACGAATATGTGACCGAGATTTCTTCAACTTATATATCCGTATCCGATTTAGAGCAGACATTGCAGCACAATGCTCTCATACCGATCGATCGGCGCTAATACGGATTTACCTATATTTCATGTACAATCGATATATAATTCTTATTTTAATAAAACCGTTAATTATTCATATATTAATCATATCGATTAATACGAAGGAAATATTGATAATGATATACAATACTTCTGCCATTTTACATATACGTATACAATACAACGATTGTCTTTGGGGTGGTTCCGAGTTTGCGCTCTTAAAGATACAAGAACGAGATACAAGGTCAATCCCTCTAGAAGAAGGAGGTCATCGGGGCGTAACTTGCGTAACCCTGGCTTACGGCCAGTATGTTACAGAGCACAGCGCCAGAGTTCAATGGAGTAACGTCAAGTAAAGTGTATTTATACATCTTCAAGATTCGTACATACGTAGTGGACCTTGTAAAGAATAGACTATTGCTAAAAGTATCCACTGTCCACGTAAAATACTTCTCTAGCGCGTGCAATGCAATTTCTCGTTACGAGAATCAATCAGATTCATGCGAGAAAGGGCTAAGAGAGATAGCTTACAATCGATTGGTTTTCGAAGTTTGTAAACGGCAGTATTCGTTATTTTTAGATATTCTGGAAGTTTTAATACAGTTATATAATTGTATTTGTCACAAGACTTACGAATTTCTTTAAATCGCTTTCGCGTTGTGGTTACGAAAGCAGCAAGTTTTTTAATGAACTTAATTCAATTTACCGAGCAATCAATGTTACGATAGAAATTTTCCTTGTATAGAACTTATTGCTGAACAAACGAATGAAAAGTTGAGGAAAAGAAGGAAGTTGAAAAATAATGCTGATCTATGCTGCTGGAAAAACTGGTTACTTGTTTAGGATGAACTTTGATACTTTAAAGTAATGTGACTAACAAGTCGGCCATTAAATGCATTACGTTAACATATCTTGATATGCAAAAGATTATTTAAAACGCTCTCTACTTTGTCATTTCACTGAATCAAATCCTGATTAAATTTATACGGAAGTATCAATTACGATAATTCGTTTTATGCAAAATAGACAATATCAATTAACACGTTTCCGATACTTCCAGTCTCATTTTGTCAGAAGAAAACATACTAATATGATTCTGCTCTATCATTACATTACACCATTCATTTCGGTGTACCTGTTAATTGTATCCAATCTTTCGTACCATCTTACGTAACTGTTATTTAATCGATAGTATCAAAGGTCCCCTCAAAATAATTTTCAGCGTTTCCTAGACATGAATAAATGAAGCCATGTAAATCGTTAATTTCGTCGATTACATGTTTCGAAATCAATATCGCCGATAGTCCGTTGTAACCTTAACCAAAAGAATACAATGGAATGCGTATTGTCGCCTGAAATGCATTATATTGGACTAGTGATGGGGCACTTGAGTATCGTGGATTGGATTAAATAACGACCTTGGTGACGTAGAAACTGTCTACATAATGCACACTACTGCGATTATTACGTTACTGTAACCAACAATGCGCCGATGGTCAATGCACTTGAAAATCTGCTAGTAGTTAATTTTATTTCGATATAGGTATGGAATACTATATTTTATGGAAGACGCAAAAAAAATGCAGTTAGATAAGACAAAGGAGAAAATTCAAGTGTCACACGAAATGGCCTATGTATTTAAATGAGTCTACATCAAGCGGTTATCGTATCGTGAGTGTGTTAACGCTCTTAACTATGAAGGTTACGTGCGCATAGACGTATTCTTTTTACCTTCGTCAATATCTTTATACATAGCGTTGGCCTTTTTGTTATCAATAAAGAATTGTATTATACAAAAATAAATGTGACGTGTGATATGGACGTATTGCCCAATTGCACGACCGACGTAACAGAAAATTCCTATTTTTTGACACGACATAAATACCACAGTCAATAAACAGTGCTGGTTAAGTAATTGCGAATAGTAATTGATTATCAATAAACATTTCCATAGTTTTGCATTATTCTACAAATCGAAGGTTAGAATTTAAAAGGTTGCCTCTGTTAGGAAAGAAAGAACTATGGTAATAATGAAATGATTGTCTCAGTGCGTGAAACAAATCCAACAATTCCTAATTATCAGTGCATTGCAAGCAAGGTGCTTCATTGTCAGGGTCGCTTCACGCACTGGAAATCAACGGATCGTTTTAAGGTTTCAAGCCAGTTATATTTACAGTTTCAAAGTACAAATATAATATTTAATTCTTTCAGTAGAAAGTTTATTTTCTGAACTGATAACAATTGCGATTAATAGCTACATTTTATACATTTGAATGTAAAATGATGAACAATTTTATTGATTGATCAACAAAGTAGAAAATTTGTACATTTGGCGATTTAAAATTACAAATATACTGCAAAGGTAGACTTATAGGGCATATTTACGAACAAAGACAAAATTATTGTACGTTATGATTTTTTTTTCTAATATTTAATTAACGCGTAAGTTTAACGCTCTCTAGTGGCGCAATGGAAAGTTTCATGTTAAACGAAGGAACATGTGGAATAGGAAACTGTAAGAGAATATATACTTATATATAGATATACATACATATATACGAAACAAGCCGGACTTTTATGAAACGTCAGATTTAGAATTAAATTAAAGTTTTACAGCATTTTACGGTAATTCATGTATTTTCTACTAAAAGTTATGGCTATCTCGAGTTTGTTAATCAACAGTGATAACATGACGTCGAAGTGATGCGTTTTTTTAACAGTTTTATCGTATAGTTGTGGTACGAGTTTTCTCAGGTTATAATTTTTCATAAATTATATCTTTATTGTTAAATTTTAATAAAGTCTGTCACCCGTTTAATTAAACACTTTGAGTATTTTATAATGAGTCTATGTAGATTCCTGAAAGCATGGAAATATATACTTGCAAGACTTTACTGACATTATAAGCGCGATTGAAATATCCTGTGATTCTTTAAACTTTAGTATATAAGTATAATTGTTAGCAATAATTGTCTTTATTAAATATTGTAACAGTGATCGTATAGTTAAGTGAAAAAAAATGAAGACATCATAAAAATAAGTGTAATAATATTTTAATTATTTTATTTATATATAAATCTCTAAAAGATTTTTAAATTATGTTATAAAAATTGAACATTTCTATAAATTTCGTTATTTTTTTAGTATTAAAATGCCTGGGAACTATAATATGAGAATATTGTGCATAAATGTTGCCTGAAGATAAGGCGCATATAGACAACATGACTGAAGGTGCGTAAATTTAATTGTTTATTTATGTTACTTCTTATAATAATTGTATATGCAGTTATTTGTTCTATCTATAGTTTCTCGGGTATGTATTGATATTTTAATGTAACTATTGATATATGCAGGAGGGGAGACACAACCGACTACTGGAAATGAGGCACAAACTGGTAGGTTTTATTTTTCATTATTATCATATAAATGTATAATAATGTCTTTTGAACTTTCAAGAACATAAAGTCAAGTATCAAGCTTAACATAATTAAGTTAGTGTTCATTGTAGGCATCTGTTACGTTACAGAATGGGGCTTCATCTATTAGTCTCTTCCATCATGATGGAATTACTAGTGCTAGAACTAGAAATACTCCTTTCATAGTACATTGTAGTCTATTAGCCTCACATGAGAAATTTGTAGTTTAAAAGAAATATTTTTATATATAAATAAATATTATCTTTCATAAATTAATCGCGATTTATAATAAATTTGGAAAATAAAAGTTTTCATCTTTATCAGATGCCTCTGAGCCCAGAACCACGCATAGTGGAGGGTTACATGAAACAACAACAGAATTGAATTCTCAAAATGTGCCCGAATCTTGCCAAGATCTACTAACAGTTCATGGAGCGACACAAGGAGAAAGCAGTGATGCTGTCAGCATTCACACTGCCAGTACATCGGTTTCAGGCAATGGTAAAATATTTTTGTGAACTGAAAGAAAATTGGTTCATCGAACAATAGAATGATTTGAACATTTTATAGAATCAAGCTCCAGCCGAGTAAGTGCAATAACCGTAGTATTACCTTGGGGTGCCCAAAAAGAAACAGTGAAGCCTCAACAATTAGGAGATATGGATCTAAGACCTGGAGAATTTGTGATGCGCACCCTATTTGCAGAATTTACTTCACAAGCAGAAAAGAAGATGGAAGCTGTTATGACAGAACATGTGAGTGTAATTTTGAATATCAGTGATTTTGATTTTCCATTCTATACGTATTTCAGGAAAAACCTCTTTCTAAAGTTTTGCAAAGAGGAGAGGATTCACAGTTTGATCAGCTTTTGTCAGCATTTGGATCAGTTGCAGAACATTGCCTACCTTCTATTCTTAGAGCATTATTTAATTGGTATGAACGTCAATTAGTTGATCAGGGTAGTGATCAGAAGAAACCTACAGCAGGGAAAGAAGATCAGAAAGGAAAAAGGTAACATAATTTGTCAAAAATTTTGAACTTTGTATTTATTAAGTTATAGCAAGATATGTTTTAACTATAACTTCTACGTTTTATTTTAGCATCATGTATACAATAGTATCTGGAAGTGTGGAAACAGTAGAAAGAAGCGAAGCAGATTTACTTCAGGAACGAAGAGATCTTGCAGTGGAATTCATATTTTGTTTGATGTTAATTGAAGTTTTAAGGCAGTTACCATTTCATCCTGGCCACGAGGATTTAGTGACATACATAGAAAATATTGCTTTCAAGCATTTTAAATACAGAGAAGGGTAAGAATCGATAAATTTCTTTTTGTGTTCAATTATATTTCCTAATTTTTCATATATTACAGGATACAAAATGAACCAAATGCAGCAAACATTCATATTATTGCTGATCTTTATGCAGAAGTAATAGGAGTTCTTGCACAGTCCAGATTTATGTCAGTTAGGAAGCGTTTTATGATTGAATTAAAGGAACTACGAGCTAAAGAACCAGGACCTCATACTACACAAAGTATTATTTCGTTGTTAATGGGAATGAAATTTTTTAGAGTGAAGGTAAAGAAATAATAAATTGTTTTTTTCCTATAAAAACTTTAATCCGTTTACTCATTAATATGTATATATACATTTATAGATGGTACCAATCGAAGAATTCGAGGCTTCATTTCAATTCATGCAGGAGTGTGCACAATATTTTTTAGAAGTAAAAGATAAAGATGTTAAGCATGCCTTGGCTGGTCTTTTTGTTGAAATCCTTGTACCAGTTGCAGCTGTAAGTTTTTATCGTTATACAATATAAGATACATTGCTTTAGTCTACTAACACATTCTATAACAAAGTATTCCTTTCATTTCAGGCAGTAAAAAATGAAGTTAATGTACCGTGTCTCAAAAATTTCGTAGAAATGTTATACTCAACAACTTTGGACATGTGTACTAAATCAAAGCATAGACTGGCTCTTTTTCCTCTTGTTACTTGCTTGTTGTGTGTGAGCCAAAAAACATTTTTCTTGCAAAATTGGCACTACTTTTTAGCAATGTGTCTTTCACACTTAAAGAACCGTGATCCTAAAATGTGTCGCGTCGCATTAGGTATGTTCTATGTTGTAATTTAAAGTACAGTATTTGTAACAAATAAATTTATACATTTTAATACATGAATATATATTTTACAGAGGCGTTATATCGATTGCTCTGGGTATATATGATACGCATTAAATGCGAGAGTAATTCAGCTACTCAGAGTAGACTACAGAGCATAGTAAATTCATTGTTTCCTAAGGGATCGAAGGCAGTAGTACCACGCGATACTCCATTAAATATTTTCGTGAAGATCATTCAGTTTATTGCGCAAGAAAGATTGGATTTTGCAATGCGAGAAATAGTTTTCGATCTCTTGTCAGTTGGTCGACCAGTGAAGATAATTTTAACACCCGAACGTATGAGTATTGGACTTCGTGCATTTTTGGTTGTAGCTGATAGCCTACAACAGAAAGAAGGAGAACCTCCTATGCCTCGTACTATGGGTGTATTACCTAGCGGAAACACTATGCGCGTTAAAAAGACATTTCTCAATAAAGTAAATATAACAACCATTCTTTTTAATATAATTATCTTTCTTTGTAATAGCTTAATTGACAAATGTCTTTATTATCAAAATACAGATGCTAACCGAAGATACTGCAAGGAGCATAGGAATGTCTTCGTATTTCCCTCATGTTCGACGAGTATTTGTCGATATATTACGTGCTTTGGACGTACATTATGGACGACCACTCATGATGACAAGTACTCAAAATATGAACAAAGAACCAGATGAAATGATTACCGGTGAACGTAAGCCTAGGATAGATCTTTTCCGAACTTGCGTCGCTGCAGTACCTCGCTTAATACCAGACGGAATGACTGGTGCTGAATTAGTTGACTTATTATCACGTTTAACTGTTCATATGGACGAGGAACTTCGCGGATTAGCTTATCAAAGCTTACAGACATTAGTGTTAGACTTCCCTGATTGGCGGCAGGATGTCGTTCTTGGATTTACGCAGTTTCTCGCAAGAGACGTTCAGGACACTTTTCCTCAACTTGTTGATAACGGTTTAAGAATGTTGTTACAACTTCTCACTAGTTGGAAAAATGCATTGACAAGTCCGAGTATAAGATCCAAAGAGCAATCAGTTGACACTACAAGAACAAGTACACGCACAGACGTTGGTATTAAGAAGAGTGAATCAGGACAAGTATGTAATACATGTTAATTTGTAATATAATATACTTATCGATATTATAATTTCGAAATTTATCAACAGAAAATAGAGCCTGTTTCGAGCGTCTTCCATTTAGTAGAAGGATTTGCATTGGTTATGCTTTGTAACTGTCGACTGTATCCTCGACGAATAGCCGTTCATATTTTACGTGAAGTCAAGCTTTTACTGAAGACATTAGGTAGGTTCGAAACATTGACATAGATGTGTCTAACGAAGTTTTAGAATATAAATGAACCTAAACTTATTTTAGGTGCTTTAGAAGATGATCAACCTGTTATTGATGTGATAGATGCTTGTTGTCCAACTGTTTTGGAGAAATGTTATCATATGTTACCACCTGCAGAAAAAGCAGCAGCTACTTCTACATCAAATGTGGATCTCCAGTGGATAGCAGAGAGAAGCAGTTGTGTTTGGACAGCAGGTTAAAAAAAACAAAATTTATTTTATCATTTACAGTGGTAATTGCTATTAAATAATTCAATTCATTTTCCAAACGTATTATACACTTCGCAGGGCTTCACGACGATACCAGTATCAAAAGCACTTCCTCCTTGAATCTAAATGGCGCAGATCCCTGGGGTAGCTGCCTCTTTGCATTCTTGGAGAAAGATAGAGTGCTCACAATGTGTCCAGCTGCTGTGGCACATTCTTGGCCTATCGTTTTTACTCGAATAAATTCACTCTTCTCAGTAATTGATCCTACGTACGTAACTATAACAAACTTTTTAAAAAATATCATTGATTTATTTGCATTAAACAGTTTATCTTTTTCTTCAGACCCGTAAATGACAATAGAGCCTCCCTTTTACGAAGTTCAACTGCAGTTCGAAAACCTGTGAACGAAAGGGATGTATACATGCATGTATGGAAGAATTACTTAACATTTGGATACAGAGTTGTACCACCAGTACCGAGTCCAGTGGTGCGATGTGCCAGTCCAGATCTCAGTCTTAGGTAAATTAACAATTACGTATTTACAACAAATTTAGCATCATGTCATCCCATCTTATTATTATTTCTTCTTTAAAATCAACCAATTTATCTGTTTGAACACAAAGCTACAGAATTTAGATGGTATATTAGTCAGATAGTTCAGAGGTTACACAGTTTAATGTTTTAATTGCAAAAATCTCCAATTGCATTAGATCATACATTAAACGCAGTCAATAGTTTCTTCATTAGAGCTTTACATGTATTCATTAAAAAATGTATTGTCAGGTGGATTTGATATTATTTGGTATTAATTGGTGTTGGGTCGTGTCTGCTTATGTCTGTTGTATCTCGGAAATACTTTATATATATCGCATCGATAACAGTTCAAGCCGGACGGGTCTAATGAAAATTAGTATACAATTTCGTCAATTACAAAGTAATTTCACGAGTGATCTTTCCCATTGTGGCACGGATGTGGATACCGAGCTATAATTCTTTACGCCCTTTATAATGCATTTCTAATATTACACGATATTCTCTGGTTTGTTATGCACACCATCTTCAGGAGCCTGTTCAGTGTATTAGTAACATAAGGTGTACACCAAGTAGACGAGCACCAATTTGTACCAAGGCGTGCTTTGCACTCGGGAGCGGGTCTCATTTCGGCACACTGCCTTATGCGCACACTTTGCTTTATTATTCTGCAACATTACACTTCGCATGCTACTTGTCACTGTCTCGTACATGTACATCTGGGGCTTAGAGTAGTAGTTTCTGAGCAGTAAATAACGTCTGATACAAGGAGCATTGGTGGTACACTGTATTGCATACTCTAGTGGTCAGCATACGGTGGAGTTTGGTGTGTTGTGCATGAGTAAGGAGTTGAGTCAGAGCCTGGAGAATCTCGGCGGGGCGCAGACCCTGCCGGGTCGGTTCTCCGTTCCGTCCATTTCCGGCATCTACACCAGGCATAAGCGGACCAGGTGAGCCTAATTAACCATTGCGAACGACCATGCTTCGAAGTCACCCGGGATTAAACGGTCGTTGGTAATTTGCACTACTCTTCTTTGCTAGACATCAATTATTATAAGTCTTTTTAATTCTCCTTTAGGGAATTCCTATCTAACAAGTGTCAATACGTAAAATACATATCTTTTTCTAATTTATTTATTATCCTCACCTAGCCTTACGACCGTTTCCGATCGCTTTATTGAAAAACTAAAGCAATTTTATTAGAGTGCAAGAATTGGGTGCCCTTAATATATTTCCACCGAATTCCGGAGGACTTTTCGATGATGTATATATAAAACACAATTCAAACGTTCTCGCAGTTCTTCGCCGGATAGTCTTTCCGCCGAACGTGGTGATAACAAGTCACCCGGTACAAATGCAAGTCCTGCAGCTTTGTACAAATTAACAGTACCCTTATTGAGATGCGAGGCAGTTGACGTCAGAGATGCTGCCGTACAAGCAATTGGCAAAGTAAATGCTGATGCTTTGAAGTGAGTATATACGTGATATATGCTATGAGAGCAGATTCAAGATCTATTTTACTTACAGAGACTTAATGGAAGAATTAGTTCCGTATATTCGTGAAGCGGTCGATCGTAAACAAGAAAATATGAGACGTCGAAGACGAAGGGATGCATTGAGACTTCAGTTAGTAAGAGTATTGGAATTAATTGCCGAATACGGAACATTTGGCATATGGTTAGTTAAAATTACAGTAGCAAGACATTCATAATAAAATATCTTAAAAATGATCTTGTTCATAAATCAGAAATATAATGAAATCAAGTTCATCATATATTTTTCATCAGCCCTGCAGTTTTGGATCGTGAAACCCAATCATTACATCCGACATTCGTGGAATACATTGACGGTGCACGTGTGTATTTGGAAAATGAAACTGACAAGGAAGCGCCTGCAGTTCGTGATATCAAATTGCACTTTTGTAATTTTATTAGGAAAATGATAAAGAGTTTCTCGTGTAAGTTATTCGTACGCTTGGCATTTATGTTATGTAAAACAATATTTAGATAGAGAATTTACCCTTCTGTTTTTCAGTGGAAACGTGTCATACGCTATTAAAGAGAGATTTACGACGAAATTTATTTATGCTTTTCGCCAGCTGGGCTGGTCCCTATGGGCGACCACTCGCAAGTAACTCATCATTGCATGAAGAAGAAAAAATTTGTACGGAATTACAGCTTTCAGCGCTGCAAGCTATGAGCGGATTATTATGTTGTGGTCCTTGTTTTAACCCTCAGTCGTTGTCCGAAGAAGGAGCAATATTGTATCAGTGGTTAGATTTGTTATTAGCCAGTAAGGATGAAAAGGTAAATTTTTGCGTCATCTTAATTAAGTCTGATGTAACTTTTGTTTATAAAAACAAATATTTCAGATTTATGCCCTTGCCAGAGAAACGGTAGTGTTGCTCTTAGAAGGAAATCCCGATATTGGAACTCTTCTCGATTGGGTAGTCGATCGATGCTACACAGGGATTCCTCAAGTAGCTGATGGCTGCTTTCTTGCCTTGGCAACAATTTTTAGCGCAAGGTTAGTGATATCTCTGAAGCATATAAAAGTTTGATTAAATACTTTTCAAAATCTATTAAATCATGAACATTTATAAAAGAATTTCGTGTATGAGCGGTATGACATATAAGATAATGAAACTACTCGCAAAGGAAACATATTTCTTTTTTCTCTTGTAGAGAATATCCTTGTGACCATTATACGAGTATCATTAATGTTACCCTAATGAGCACGGGTTGCCCTCGAGCTCCGGTCCACGATGCAGCGCTCCAACTTCTCCAATTATTGGACCAACGATTCTTTGGAAATGTGGGTCCTCTTCCAGCTACAGAACCCGAGACCAGTAAGTCGATTAAGTGTCCTCTTTTGTTTCATTAATTAAATGTAACTTCAAGATCTTTACGACCGAATTATTACGACACAATCTTTTCCACGTGATTCAAAATTGTTCATCGAATTATTTTCAACGGTTTGAATTATTTTCTATCGCTTAATTATTCTCTTTTTGTTACTCCGAAATAATATTTATTTGGTGAAATTCTTCCCATGGTTCCATATTAGCAGGTTCTTGACGTACTGTTGAACCTCGTACAAATTGCGACACTGAAAAGGAAAAAGATTTCTATCCTCTAGACAAATTTTCAGTTCAATCAATTTAATAATATCATTTTAAAGAAACTGGCATTTGATTGCCCTAAGATCTAATACGTACATACCAATATGTGTCCTATGATTCGAAACTGGCGTCATGGTAGCGTTCCTTCGGCGAAATCTCTTTGAAAACATCCGACGTATCGCTTTTCGAAAATTCTGGCCCGTTACACAATACAAAATGAAATTTATTCCGAAATTGGTATTGAATAACAAATTACACACTTGTTGAGCCAATTCTACCCCTCTCGGTGCGTCGTTTCCCTTCTGAAACTATACAAACATAATGTTGTAACATTCATGATATATTTTGCATTTGCAATGCAAGGTAAGCTGTCTATAGAAATCAAATAAGCTTAGGTAACTCCGACGTGTACTTGACACTAAAAGCACGCTCATTTGGCATCACGAGAAACTTATGTAACGTAAAACTATATAAACACTAGGGACACATCATTTATGCAATTTGACATATTATTATGAATTAATTGTTACAAAGAATAATTAACAAGCTGATACATACATGTAAGAAAGCATGGATTCTGAGAACGTAAGCTGGCAAATTAAAGCAGAGAAATACACTGGAGATAACGAGTAGCATCTTGGTGATTTTCGTTTGCGCCAAATTACTTCCATGACTATGTATGTTCGATCGTCCTTTGTTAGAGGCTTGAGGATCATCAACCAAGGATCTTCTAACTTTTACGTGTCTGTAAATAGCACGGACGATCAAAGTATTCAGAATAATGATCACCGTGAACGGTATTGCGAATGTGAGTACAGTGTCGATAACGTTGAAGACGGTAGCCCAAGATTCGAATCCTTCCGCCAAGTGGCACTCGGTTGAATTGCCTTTTTCATTGAATTGCACACGGGGTGCCGAGAACCATAATACTGGACTGCATAATACAATTCCTAATCCAGTTAATGCAATTACCGTGATCTTTGCCCTTACCACTGTACACATTGACTGACGATGAAGCGGATATTGAACCGCTATGAATCTCTCAGTAGTAAATGCCACCACGAACCAGACACTCATGAAGCTACAGAGGGTCGTCAAGAAGATGAAGAATTGGCAGAAACCGGGTCGATTGAACAAACCGACTCCAACCATGTTTAACCAAACCACGAAGACAGACATGAGAAAGCCTGTGTCACTTATTGCTAATGTTCCTAAATATATGCTGGACGAAGATTGACACAACTTTGTGCCGAAGAAAACGCATACGGACAGACTGTTGCCCAGAGAACCAAGATAGACTAAGATAGGGGTATAATATAACTGCACAATGCGTAACACGTTTTCAGTTAGTTCAAATTCCACGTCTTTTTGATCGTTGATCATTTTTGTACGTTGCCTGAAATATTAAATAATTCATAAATAAGTTTTAATAGTTATAAGAAAATTATAGGACACATTTTGAAGAACGAGTTAATTGTTAGAGATTCATTGTTAATAAGTTTCTTGTACAGTTCCTTTTATTTTATTATTTATTTTCTTCTTTTTTTTTTTATTAAATTTGTGTTGATATTTGTAATTTCTGGTGGTTGCGAAGAGGCCGTATATTATGTTAGGTGGAATATTTATAGACTGTTTTCGATGATGGTTTTTTCACTGATGATGAAAATCTTCCTCCGAAATAGCAAAGTGCCGCGTTCGTTGCACTCTGAGGCACGAGTGAGAAGGATCTACATAAATTTACCATAGAACGAACAGAAATGGTCGCAGTTTGTTTAGAGTAGCGGTCTATGCAAAAATATGTTGGATGGCTGCCAAATTTTCTTGATGATTTTTAAACGATGAAATTCCTTGTTTTGTTATGTTTGTTTCAAAAATTGTTGAGTTTTATTTGCACAATTTTAATGTTTTGTTTAAAACTTCAATTGTATTAAAGAAAGATAGAGGTAGCTTGCGATTGTAGTAATAGCAGCACTCGATGATGTTTGATATTTTTACATAACTTTCCAAATAATAAATAGTACACTATTAATTCAAGGAATTTGTACGAAAATTAATGATTGAGAAATAAAGACTTTTTGAATGTACGCTGCATTCTTCACGCGCAGCATGCACATGAAATACACTTCCCTTTATGTATTTTTTATTATTTTCTTTCTTTAATATAATTGTATATCAACGTAAAAAGAAATTTATTAAAGATTACTAAGCACTTGTTGAACTTTTAAGAAATAGTTTCACACATTTCACTAAATAGATTTTACTGAAATGCTAACTCAAATTTTAAACATGCTCAGTTTGTTAGATCTCTTTAAGTACATTGTACTTGTAATATAAAAATTTCACTTTGTAAATCCATTATCGTGTATTAGCTGTGAAAAGTTAGTAAATAAAATTTCACTTAACGATGCGATATACGTTTTCCAAAAATCGACGGGCTTAAACGTGAATGCATCAGGATGCCTGTTCGACTATTTCTGCATGGTACAGTGGCAAATCGCTCCTGATAAAGGCCGATCCATCTAGCTTCTGCGCACAAAAGGCCGCATATGAATACTTGCTGATTCTGGAAACTTATAAGTTCTTATTACGTTTCAAGACATTTTATTAAACTTTGTTTTATTAGCTTAAACACATTAATCACACTCATATCCGAAAAGAAAAAAAAACGTTTCGCATACGTCCAAATTTGAATTAAATATTATTTTACATAATAGTTACAAAACAGCGATAATGAACACAATAACTCATGGCAATATTATCTACAGAAGTGAAATGGCCTAATAAAAATAGCAAAGAAACAATTGTGCAATTTCCTCATTATAGATTATTACTGACAATCCTATTTTTTCTTCTTTTAGGTCAGGACGATCTCGTTGCTGGTTCAACCACGACTGCAACTTCCGTACCAGGACAACAAAGCAACCCCATAGGTGGTATGTCGTCCACTTGCACGATTAGGGGCGGCACGTTGGATGTACTTCTTTCAACGACTTATTGTCGCAATCAAATGTATCTTTCCCGTCAGCTTGCACAGCTCCATCCGGAACTTACGATGCCTATGTTTAGCGGTGAGTTGAAGATGAAACGCTGGAACTTACCGTAGATATCTCTGAAAAAAGATAGTCAATCGTTTTGCAGACAATAAACTTTGTCTCATTTTTCCTAACTCTATGGGTTTGCAAAGAAGAAATGCAACATGCATGACGTCGTGAAGTATATATAGACATACAGCTGCTGCTCTGTTTACCGAGTTTCGTAGACAAGAGTGCATTAGAAAGCACAAACCTTTTACCGATAGTCAGCTAGGAATAATTCATCCATTTATAACTCTCGTTAATATCGCTTAGGTCAGTTTATCTTGGATGTTACAACAGACAGTTACTGAGAAAACATGAGAGTTTGTTAAAAAATGTTTTCCTGAAAAAAGCATGACGCTATACAAAAAGTAGAGGAAAGTTATTAAATAGATGTTTTTAGTTGTTTTATCATTATTTATGAAATGTGATTATAAAAATAGTATATATTCCATTTTATTGAAATATTAATAATCATGAAGTACATTACACATCACGGAATATGAATTAAAGTCAATATAAATTAAATTAATGACCAAATCAATGAACAGCAGAATATTAAGCGAGCAAGCAAATTATCGTACTGTTAAACTCCCGAAAACTGTATAAATACAATCCTATTGCCGTGATGTTTGAACAGCATATTAATTGCCGGCTATTACGTGTCCTACAGAGTCCTTATTCTAAATGGATTTCAGAAATTACCCATAGATTCCAGACGGCCCGGAGAGAAGTCCGACAATTACTGCTTCAGTATTTATTACCATGGCTGCACAATATGGAATTAGTGGATCCTAATGTACCACCACCATCCAATCCATTGAGTTATTATCAGGTAAAATTTTCTGGAACAGTTCCAACTATAAAGAATTAATCTAATTTAATATTAACAACTAATATCCTTCGTAATTAAGATAAGACAATACCCTACTGTAAAATATCCCAGCACTGTAATCATTAATTATGGCAGCTCGAGATTGGAGAAGAAGTTAATGATCATCTTTATTTAATGTTAAAAAAAATAAAAAAAACTGGAGGCGCCGGGTATCGATCCCGGTACCTCTCGCATGCTAAGCGAGCGCTCTACCATCTGAGCTACGCCCCCTGTGATCTGATTTACTTTAAGGATCATTTCGGACATACAAGATGACCCACATTCAGTGAAAGGATCAAAAATGAACTTGGAGGCGCCGGGCATCGATCCCGGTACCTCTCGCATGCTAAGCGAGCGCTCTACCATCTGAGCTACGCCCCCTGTGATCTAGTTTAATTAAAGGGTTTTCTTGGATTTGCAAAGTGATCTACTTTAGGTGAAAGGATCAAAAATGATCTTGGAGGCGCCGGGCATCGATCCCGGTACCTCTCGCATGCTAAGCGAGCGCTCTACCATCTGAGCTACGCCCCCTGTGATCTAGTTTAATTAAAGGGTTTTCTTGGATTTGCAAAGTGATCTACTTTAGGTGAAAGGATCAAAAATGATCTTGGAGGCGCCGGGCATCGATCCCGGTACCTCTCGCATGCTAAGCGAGCGCTCTACCATCTGAGCTACGCCCCCAGTGATCTAGTTTAACGAAAGGATTTTTTTGGATTTGCAAAGTGATCCACTTTTTGTGAAAGGATTAAAAAAGAATTGTTGGAGGCGCCGGGCATCGATCCCGGTACCTCTCGCATGCTAAGCGAGCGCTCTACCATCTGAGCTACGCCCCCTATGAAATTGTTTACATTAAGAATAATTTTGAATATAAAACTTGATCTACTTTTGTCGAGAACTCATATCTTGAAATGTTAATAAAAACATTTTACCACTGCTATTACTTAAATATCAGTTGTCGATAGAGGCTGATGTATCGTTAAAACTTACTCTTGATTTCATTTCAGACTGTCGTCTTTAGAATATTTGTTGCATTTTTTTTAAAGGGTCAATTGCATCTTTCAATCCCCAAAATCCTGAGTTTTAGTTCTAACATTTAAAGACCAGACACCGAAGGGTTAATTAGTAGATTATGACTAGAATCCTTTCATCGTTCGCTCAGAATAATTTTTCTAATGTCCCATACGAAATAAAGTGCTCTCATTAACACTTTTCCTTTAAAATTACAATAAGTTGTAAGTCTACAATAAAGTCTAAAGGAAATTGAAAAGAAAAAGAAACTAATTTTCTTTAAGAAACAATTAAAACGCATAATATGAGCTACCTTTTGCAAAGGAATAAAAAAATGAATGTTGGAGGCGCCGGGCATCGATCCCGGTACCTCTCGCATGCTAAGCGAGCGCTCTACCATCTGAGCTACGCCCCCTGTGATCTAGTTTAATGAAAGGATTTTTTTGAATTTACAAAGTGATCCACTTTTGGTGAAAGGATTAAAAAATAATGTTGGAGGCGCCGGGTATCGATCCCGGTACCTCTCGCATGCTAAGCGAGCGCTCTACCATCTGAGCTACGCCCCCTGTGATCTAGTTTAAAGAAAGGATTTTTTTGGATTTACAAAGTGATCCACTTTTGGTGAAAGGATCAAAAATGAACTTGGAGGCGCCGGGCATCGATCCCGGTACCTCTCGCATGCTAAGCGAGCGCTCTACCATCTGAGCTACGCCCCCTGTGATCTAGCTTCATTAAAGGATTTTTTTGGATTTACAAAGTGATCGACTTTTGGTGAAAGCATTAAAGAATAATGTTGGAGGCGCCGGACATCGATCCCACTTCGCTCGTACGCTAAGCGAGCGTTATACCACTTGAGCTACGCCCCCTGTGATCCTGACGGTCGAGGGAACTAATTTAAGGGTTGATTGATTATTGATTAAGTTTGTTTTCAAAAAATATAGTAATATTTGATAAAGCTTCACTTGATTTGATTTTCAAAAGGATGTAGATAAATTACTGAAATCGGTGAGCTTAAGTATATACTGTGTTACTGAAAGGGTTGAAACTTCGAATTCATTTTATGGTTTTCAGTATGGGGGTATAGAATATGTAATTGTAGGAAAGTTAAGTGCAATAGGAATTATCCAAGAACTATAATTTCATCGCAATATTCTTATCACTATTAACGTTTCCTTTTGTTAAAGGAACTGATCCTGTAAATCATATAAAATGTAGGGGGTGTAGCTCAAATGGTAGAGCGCTCGCTTCGCATGCGAGAAGTACCGGGATCGATACCCGGCACCTCCAATATTAATTTTTATTGCATTAACAATACTCTAACATCATATTAATTACAGTAATAATTATTAGAAATATATTGAAACAAATTTTATAATGATTCGGATGTAGTAACTTATATTTTAAGATAAGGGGTTGACTTAACGTAAACTACCCTCTGCAGCATGCCAATGTTGCAATATATTAAAATAAAATATAAACGTAAATGATACGAAACACTTTATAATAAAGTAGTTAGTGTTATCATCGATCAGACTAACATCCTTTTTTTACAGTATTATGGAACTGATATGTCAAGGGGTGGAGCGCGCAGGGAGGGTTGGGGTAGTGCGGAAGCGACAGAGATGGTTCTCAACAATTTATTCTACATAACTGCGAAGGTATCGTAGGATGCTTACGTTTCATATCAAAGTTATAAATAAGAAAATAACATAAGATTTATAATGCAACAAATTTTTACTCTATAGTTTTCCGATGAACATCCAAAGGAAACGGAAGAACTTTGGGCTACTTTGTGCGGCTGCTGGCCTAACAATCTGAAAATTATAATTCGTTATCTAATTATCGTTTCCGGAATGGCTCCACAGGAATTACTTCCATACGTATGCGACTTTTTAAATATTATTACGTCTTCTTATTATCATTTTGAAAAATATTAATATACATTTTAGGCAAAGCGAGTTGTCCTATATCTAGCAAGAGCCCGACCCGATCGTTTGGTCGATGAAATGATGACTGAATTGCAAACAGTTGAAACTTTAAATTGCTTGATTGAACGAACGGAAACACCACCTTTTTATCGTCTAACTAGCATGAGAAAAGCTTCATCACATAGTGACGCACCCGCGGCTGATCCTGGGAACCCTCCTCGAGATTTAGGTGTTGAGAAAGGCACTATACATACGAAAAGGCACTCGGGAGAAGATCCTGTTAAAACCGGGTAAGCTCTATGTAAACCACTTTATCATTTATTCGTTGTCAGCTCGTTTTATTTACAAACCCTTAATGCTTAGCTCGAAATCCGATACCGCATTACGAGCACTCGCTGGATTTCAAACCCCAAGGACCGAAAAAACGAGGACTGCGAGCGGTCCGCCAGTTCTTCCAGACGATTTATCAACACCTACTACAGAAGCGGAGGTACGCTCGAGGTAGAAATAATTGAATCATATTTTTACTCATATTCGGTATATAATTTTAGTTAACTACCGATGAATCCTGCTACGGTGCACGTAATGGACCGACAGTGATAAATGGCAAAATTACGTGCGGAGAGAAATTTGATATTCCTCAACCACATCCTTTACCAATGCCCGAATACGGTGGATACTTTGCACCGTTGACTGAATATTTGCCAGATAGTTCGCAACCCATTAGCGGATTTCACAGGTACTTATAACGACAGATAGTTTAGTTAATTATCCAAGGAATGATGTGCAATTTTATTGATTTTATTGTATACTAGGTGCAACATTGCCGTAATGCTACTAACTGACGTGGTCGTAGATGGTATACAACTCGACTGGGCTATTCATGTCCCTTTAATGTTACACATAGTTTTCCTTGGACTGGATCACTCCAGACCCCTAGTCCGAGATCATTGCCGTTGCCTTTTATTAAATTTACTGGTAGTTCTCGGTGATCATCGAGACCATCTCGGTGTTGCTCGAGTTTTACTTGCATCAAAGACCGAACAATTAGGCCTAGGTCTTTCTACACCAGCTCTGCCAGTATTAGAGCATAATTTCACCGAAGTAGATCCAGAATTTGATAGTTATCTCTATGGACCTCCACCAGCTCCACCACCTACCACTCCTCCTCCATTGTCATCTCCACCACCGTCTTGTTCGCCTCCTCCACCACCACCACCTCCACCACCACCCCCTCCGCCACCTCCACTTCCGGAATCCTCTGCGTGCAATTCTGCACCACCACCTCCACCGTCTCCTCCTCCACCGCCACCATTTCCACCTTCCGCAAATGGAACACCAACTCATTCACCCGTTCCGAACTCAACGTCTACCCCTCCCATGTCGATGAATCACGTAAATCATTCGGCAGTGGAAAATTGTAAGGATTATGGAAATTCACATACATACGGTAAGATATAAAAATGTCTCTGAATTTGTTTACAGTTTCTATTGCTTCAAATAGATAATTTACATTGTTGATATAATAGATTCAACAGTGTGTAACAGTTGGTCATCAGCAGCAGGATCAACGAATGCTGTACCACCTGTTATAGTTACACCGGAAGACGCGCATAATTGGGTAGGGCCGCAGCCAGGTCCAAATATGCCGATACAAGATGTTATTAAATCCTTGATCAACTTCCTTGCGTCAAGGTATATGCGAAACGATCTTCATTTACAATGGTGTTGATAATGATCTCTCTCATATTGTTATTTATCGTATAGGATAAACCAGCCATTATGGAATTATGAAGATATGACTGCCAAAGTATGGTGGGTTCGCAGTGCTGAACAGCTTACAGTATTATTGCGACATGTATTACGAGTCTTTCGAGATTCTTTGCCCCATGCATTGGTTAGCCAAAGATGGGCTCAAACTGCATTGCAATTAGGCCTATCTTGTTCATCCAGGCATTATGCAGGAAGATCTCTTCAAGTATTTAGAGCATTACGCGTTCCTATTACATCTCGGATGTTATCTGATATCTTGTCTAGATTAGTTGAAACCGTTGCTGAACAAGGAGAAGATATGCAGGTATTTGCAGATTTTTTAACAAAGTTAGAATTTCAGATTCTGATAAATGTATAACTTTATTTCTTTGCATGGTCTAGGGTTACGTGACAGAGTTGCTCTTAACCCTTGAAGCGGCTGTTGATTCATTAGAATCTGATTTCCGACCTCTAGATTTCATGAAAGAAATCTTTAAGTCTACGCCAAATCTTAATAACAAAGATCCGGCATCCGGAGGATTAATTGGTGGTAAACGTAGTCCTGGAGGTGGGAATGGATATCCAACTGGTCCAAATATATTCCCTCATTTAAATCAAGGTGGACACACAAGGAGCACCAGCTATTCAGTTAGTTACTGCATGATAAAATCGAGTGGTGGAAACTCAGCAGCAAACGAATTGAAAGGTTTGGAATATTTAAATCGTTACAGCATTCCAAAATTTTAAATTTCGCTTAACACTAATATCTTCTTTCAGAACTAGACAACAGATGCAACAAGTTTCCGAATTCCAATCTTTCTCGTTCAAGATCAGCGCAATCTCTGAAGTTACTGGGTGATTCTGCTACTCAAGATGACAAAATGACCATATTAGCTCAGTTATTTTGGTTATCAGTCTCCCTCCTTGAATCTGACTATGAGCATGAGTTTCTTTTGGCATTAAGATTGCTCAGCCGCGTGTTGCATAGATTACCATTGGATCGGCCTGATGCTCGTGATAAAGTTGAAAAATTGCAACAGCAGTTAAGATGGAATTCTTTTCCTGGGGTGCATGCATTGTTACTGAAGGGTTGTACCAGTCCAAATACATATGAACCGGTTGTAACATTACTTTCTCAATTCACTCCATTGTTGGATTTACCGGTTGTTGATCCTACTCAGAGTCTGGCGTTTCCAATGAACGTCGTATCGCTGCTTCCTTACATGCTTTTAAACTATGAGGATGCCAACGAGTTATGCATCAGAAGTGCTGAGAATATTGCGCAAGTAATTATCAGTGCACTAATTTTATGATCGTATGTTTCTTTTTTAAATTATTTATAAATTATTTTCTGTTATGTAGGTAAGTGCTGAGAAAGGGAAGAAACTAGAGAACTTGGGCACTGTCATGACACTGTACAGCCGACGAACATTCAGTAAAGAGAGCTTTCAGTGGACAAAATGTGTTGTCAAGTATCTATATGATACATATGCTCATCTCAGTTTTAATATGCTCGCTTTCCTTGTCGAAGTCCTTGAAAAAGGCCCAGGAAGCGTTGTATTACCAGTGCTTAGTATTATACATTGCATGTTACATTACGTTGATTTAGCTTCACAAGCTGCGCAGCCGATTAACACTGAGCTTCTTAGGGTCATTTCAAAATATGTTGAGGTAAGAATAATTTTTTAATCTGTTATAATTAAAAAAAGATATAATGGTTGTTAATAGGATTAGGAATGTTATACAAATAGTTTTGTTTAGAATTATTTACGAGTTACACCGCATGTTTTTAAATTACAAGTGTCTCTTTTACTAGATGTTTGATTAGTGAAAATATGCATATATGAGAAAATTAATTTGAAATGTAGTTTGACATGTCACAATATTATAATAATAGGGTCCCCACTGGAAAGAAGCCCTAAAAATTTTGAAACTTGTGGTCACGAGATCGTCGACCTTAGTAGCACCACCTACTTCAATGCACGGTTCATCCTGGGAATCTTCATTAGCGTCACCACATCCCAGCTTTACAGACACAGAAATATTCACCAAAAAAGAGCTACCTGGTAAATCAATACTCCTACAAGTATATATTGCATGCACGTTATTATTGAAAATATCTAAGTTCTGTTTTTTCCCCTTACAATGCGGAACACGTTCACTGCATGGATTGCATATCTGACGATGCTCAGGTTGCGATAAAAATAATAATAACGATAAGTTGTAACACATTCGCAGAATACAATTATTGTTATTTTTTTAATTTAGCTTCGGTTACAATTGCACTACACTTCCTTGAAAAAAAGAAGACAATCTAATTTTATTAAATCTTCCTCCTTCCCATTAAGATCCCTTTACTGTGTTGCGACTGCATTGACCTTTTTGATTTTTATAATTTTCTTGCGATAAGGTAAAGAATATTTATTACAACATGTTATTACATTACTTTGTTATGAATCACTCTCAATGTACATATTTTGGGACGCTTTGTTTACTATTGTTTTTGTAAATAGGAAGGACCATGGATTTCACATTTGATCTATCTCAAACACCAGTGATTGGTAGACGTTGGTTGATACGTCAAGGTATAGAGGAGAAATCACTTGGTTCTCCTCGGTGTTCTTTATCACTTTCACCGGCTGAAAGTAATGCTGTTTCTGGTTGGAAACGACCTTGGATGTCTCAGGTTTAATAAGAATATTTATAAATTTTGTTTAAAAGTATCAATGACGAATGTACTAAACAGGAACCTTTTTTTTATAGGGCCGTGTTAGAGAATGCTTGGTAAACTTACTAACAACGTGTGGACAACGAGTTGGATTACCAAAAAGTCCTTCTGTAAGTTTCAAACAAGCTTTTCTACATTCTCAAAAAGATTCGTATAATTTATTCATTCCTATTCTGCGGTTCGCCTATCAAAATTACATTGTTTATTAAAACTGACTCTGGTTGTGTACCCCTTTTTAGGATGAACACATTAGTTCAATGACATTATATAGCAAGGTAAAAGGCTTCATTAACGCAATCTGCACTCGCTATCACGAGAGTATAAAGATATATCCCAATATTAATTTATATCTTAAGAAATGTCTACACGCTTGATTATGCTTCATATAAATAATTATAAATATAATTTTCACTTGCACAAACGTTCGGGAACAGATGTATCATGATTTTCATACGGTTCTATCGATGCGCCGTAGATATTTATGTAGCATGTTCACTGTATGAGAGATAGCATCACGAAATACTATGTATCGTTGAAATTACGCGAATTATTGGTATATTTGTATGGGTAAAAAATACATGTGAAGGAATTCGTCATTGAACACTAACGCACAGTCGCTAGAAACCACGACATAATCACATAGTGAAAAGAAATTCTATATTTTTATTTCAGCCGTATCTTATTTTTATTATGTGTACCATCCCTTTTGTGAAATCCAACTAATGAAAAAATGAATTTATAAAACAGGTGATATTTAGTCAAAGTTCTGATTTGATGGAGAGACAATCATCAATGGCTTCCTCAACGGAGGAGGTATCTGGTGCTAATAACGATTTGAGTGGAGGTTCTAGACGAGATGACGAACAATTTGGTGTATTCAAAGACTTCGATTTCCTTGAATACGAGAGCGAAAGTGTCGAGGTAATTATTAACAAATCATTAAATGCTAAAATAACCACTAAGACACTGTTATTCTACATTTTTAATATCACTTTACAGGGAGAGAGCACGGATAACTTCAATTGGGGCGTCCGTCGACGTCCTCTCAGCGAGGGAGAAGAAAGAGAACCAAGTTTGAGACAGTTTGAGGAAAGTCTCAGTGAAAAGACACCGTCTTCTAGTAAACATACTACTCGGGTTAGTAAATAACATTACTATGTTGATTAAATACGTCTCTTGAGATATTATAATTGATTAAATATTTAGCGCGGCGTTGCGGAAGAATCATCGGATGATGAAGCAGGTTCGGAATCACCACTGGACGAAGTACCAGGAGGTTCTGGAACGGGACAAGAAGCGAATAACATTCCCGGAATGTTCCCACCATCTTCTCTTTCATTAATACCGAGTCGTACACGCCATGACTCTTCAACAAGGTCTGACACATCGTAAGTTTCTCCTGCAAATTCTTTACAAATATTTATCTTAATTTATACGTTTGTGTTGTTCCTGAATAGTGGTTCAAGCGCGGGAGATTTAGGAGATGTCACACCTTGCAACGCTTCTCCAAATTTGTCAGCATTAATGCCATTCAGACAAGTTGTACGAGACGATGCAGAAGAAATTTGGCGTCAGCAGATTCAAAATCTTATCACGCAATCTCTGTACAATACCCTAGATTTCTTCCAGTTACTGAGCAGAATATTAAGGGTAAGCATTACATGTATTTTCATTCTATTTATAATATGGACGTTAGTCTCAGAAGATTAATAATGATATTATTTTCATTATTATTAACAGGATGTTAGCAGTAAATCTGTTGGTCTTACACGAGAAGCAAGTGCCTTGCTGTGTAATGGCAGTCCTGCATCGAATCAGTTAGGCTGTCACTTATCTAGTCACGCTGAATTACTTAGCACTAAAGCCGAGCCACCTTTAATTTGGTTTTCAGTTTCGATCTTTGCAAATCAAAGATTAAACGAGTCCTTACGTTTTGGAATGTTAGAAATCCAAGAACATCTTGAAACGTTCCTAGACAAGAAAGATCACGCTACCGAAGTAAGTTTCTTCTTTAGTTCGTCTTAAGTTCCTTAAAAATATTTCAGTTCTTAAAAGACAATACTTTATAGTGTTTGGAAGCTGCGAAAGCAACGGCAAAGCTACAGGTGTTGGGTAGCAGTCACGCTACAGAAGCTGGGCTAGAAGAGATGCTCCTAGATTTGGGCAGGGCGCTCTATAAGCTTCATCTTCAACTTTTACTTCTAATCGAAGCATCAAACAAGATGATAGGAGCTCTCATGAATGCTGCGAGAAATATACAGATACCACTTCAAGATATATCGACTGAAATTGCAAACATGAAAACTGCTTTAAGCAGAGCACTTGAGGAGAGTACAGAAAGCGAAAGAGGTACACCAACACCAACACCTAGTCCTAGTCCTTTACCTGGTGCCGGTGCCGTGGAAGAGGTTGCTAGAGTCGCTGAACTACTTAGAAATGGACGATGGTGTCCTGCACTGGAGGCTGTAAGACTGCATAGAGCCCAATGGCCTGGAGATCCATTTCATGACGATGACGATGTAACGACTGCCGTTAACATGTATTGCAAGTATTTAGGTCAGGATAGAGTTGGTAAGTTCACAGCATTTTCATAATGGAATATAACTATGCATCATACGTTTTAATTATTGATAATTCTGTACTTTTCAGATATTTTCGTTGTCACGCGAAAAGACGATGAAATGTCGGAGATATTTAGTAGACTAATGGAAAGTCTGTTTCAAGTTTTAGCGGCTGTTACAGGTCTGGAAGCATCTGCAAAAGCTGCTCGAACCCAGGACGATCATCCTAATAACTCTAAAAGCGACTGCTAATTTGTATTACATTTTAATGTCGCATTATAGACAATTAACTGTCTAACCTTTAAGACTTCATATAATTTAATTGTTATACGTGCGTTTTATCGTGTGTGTTTAGATATATTGTATACAACTATAGACATCTGTGTATCGCGATCGAAATGGTAGAAAAACAAGTGAAATTACGCTCGATCGAGATCGTCGATTTGCATGTTTTGTTTTTGACACATTAGCAATGGCGAGTAGCAATCGTATGTAAATTCGCCGAAATAAAAATTGTTCGAAGTTCGTGAAGGCGACCTTTTAAACATTTAATCCCACTTTATGATTTGTGTCATTCGGGATGATTCTTGGTAGAAAGTTTTCGGTATACAATGCTATCCCGACCGATGATGACGACGAATACGAATATTATCGAAACCCGACAGATTTTATCAAAAGATTCGTTAACCACGTGGTTATCAGTACATTGCGTATTATTGATAATATGGTCTGTAACATAAATCGTATCGCCTTTTTCTAACGCTTTCATGTTATACAATTTTCGTTTCCTGCTTAATGTGTCCCACAATTGTCAAACATACTTTATATTATTCCACACTTTCTTTTGCACTTACTGTCTTTAAAGCACACATGCCGCTACGCAAACCACTCATATAAATTCTCATAGAATCATTTTTGTAACAGGAGAACATGTGTTCCGATGTAGGGCCATATATTACAGATGATATGTGTCTAAAAGATTTTGAAAATGAGTGGCCCACTTGCGGCAATATAAATCCACGGAAAGGGTTAGAAGCGTTAAAAAGGGAAATGGCAAAATGGAACGCGCTACCAGTATTACTTTTGCAAAATAAATTCTGATTAACATTAATTACTATAGGTTCCATATTCTAAATCTTTTCGCAGCCTTTAAGAGAGTGGATGCATCATGTAGAATTCGTTGCTCTTCAGCGTGAAAAAAACTCAGAATTTTACACTTATCAAGTTCTATGGAGTGTACCCATTCCAGCGTATCCGGAACCGATGGTTACCGTCAGTATATTTTTTTATATAGCAGCAAGTTGCGTTCAACCAGCACACTTTCCAGTTGATGTGAGTTTTTTCGTGG
The DNA here is from genome assembly GCA_910591515.1 of Cerceris rybyensis. Classification (NCBI taxonomy): domain Eukaryota; kingdom Metazoa; phylum Arthropoda; class Insecta; order Hymenoptera; family Crabronidae; genus Cerceris; species Cerceris rybyensis. The sequence continues at coordinate 19,915,491 of OU342790.1, forward strand.
GTTTTGCTGTAATAACTTCCGTCAAGTTACTTAAACATTTATAAACAGGTTACATATGTTTTTGAGGGGCATCAATATAGACATCATTTAAATACGATCTTTCGGCCCAAATGGATTTATGATGTTTTCGACATGAAAACGATGATGTTCGAATCTTTCGATTTTTAACGTATAATTAATGTTTATTTAAACATGTAAATTTGAATTAATTAACAACTGTAGCATGTGATAATTCCTAGCAGATTCTATCTACTTCGTATTTATAAATGTTTGATAAGAGCATCTCTTTTTAGTCAATTTTAGTAAATTTTGTAAGCCTGTCTGAATATAGCAGACAAAAGATTGTTTAATTTTTATAAATCAAGCATGTTTCTGCGTAATACCGGAAAACAGGTTCATTTTGTTCGATAACACGGTAAGGGAGCAAGTGACAAACCTCTGCGTGAATTTGACACCTATTGCGAACCCGTTTTCGATAATATTTACGAGTATTGATCGATAATAGAGGATTTAATTAAAAATATTCCTCAATACGTACAAACTGTTACATTATAAAATTCAAAATAAATCTTGTTACTAAATCTCCCTGCACAATTATACGATGTTAAGCTAATTTGATCTCCTTTGCGGTCCTACCATGCTGATTAATTTCACCTATGGAATTTGATAATAATTTTGTACATATAATCGTAGAATTTTAAAGTACATGTACTGCGATCATAAAATAAAAATTAATAAACTGTCTCTAACGTTTCATTCTCCTTCGTTCAAGCTATCGCCCATTCTCCAAAAAAGATTGAAACTTCGATCGTTTTCTTCTACGAAGAGCAGAGATGTTAAATCAACCCTTTTGTGGTTCTATCATACAGATTAATTGCACTTTTTTAATTATGGACAATAATATTTTACATGTACTTAAATTATCCTACAGGACTTGTAACATATATATCGTAGCCTTGGTGGTTCAGAATCTACCTGATACAGTCGATTCTCGGAGAAATGACCATAGTTAATCAGGCAGTCATGGGTAGGAAAATAAAACCTCAGACTCCGCAATTAAAGAGACAGAGTTAAAATTCTATTCCACCACCTACAGCAAATTTTCCATAAATTATTAATTAACTTATCGCATCTTCGGTAGTTCCGAAACTTTCTGCAATGGTAGGTGTCAGGTGAAATAATTATAACAACTAAAATAAAAATACGAAACTTATGTTTTTTCTATTCGATGTCCATTAGTGAACACGAATTCAAATCTTTCGTCACCTTTGGAAAATTGTATCGTATTTGAAATTGAGTATAACACATCCTCGGTTGTTTACAGATTTACCTAAAATAGTAGGTTTTAGACGAAATGATTATAACAATTAAAATAAAAATACGAAACTTATATTTTTATATTCGATGTCAATTACTGAGCCCGAGTTACAATTTCTCGCCACTTCTCGCAAATTGCACCTTATTGGAAATTAAATATATTGCAGCCTCATTGGTATAAAGATTTACCTAAAGCAGTAGAATCCAGGTAAAATGACCATAGCACTTAAAGCCAAAAAGTATAAGCCAACAAAAGGAAATTAAAATAAAAATGAATATACGATTAATTAATGAATGATCGATTAATTAATTTTCATCTTATATTTCGTTCTTCTGTCTACAGACTATGACCTATGCATGTCATAAAAAAAAAAAGATAGAAACTTCGACCAATGATCTCTCCCACGATGAGCACACCCGTTGAGTTGTCACGAGGTGCATTTTAGAAAGAATCTATTTAAATTCCTACCAAGAGTACATCGAGGAGGTGTAAACCGTGCGTTGGTCTTTCGGACTGGTTCTCGGTTTTTTTTTCACACCATTCGGTTTTGGTGGTACCACACGACAAATACAAGACAATTTGAAAAGCCGAGGAGAATGAAGAGAGAGATTTTACTGAAGTTTCGCGCACATGGTGGTCGTTCGTCACTGGGAGGCCTCCGTTTCTCGGCAGGAGTCTGGTATATGGACAACCACGTGTCGAGCACATCCAACTCAAAGCACGCGTCGCGTACCCCTTTGGTTTTTACCAAATTGGGCTTCAAATTTGGTTAGATAACACGTTAACACGTTGCGTGTTCTGTGGACCACCATGCATGTTGTACTTTTTCTCCGTTTTTTTTAATATTCTTAGATATTGCCCACGTTACTATGAAATGTTTCATATTATTTTTATAGTTTAGCTATGAACCAGCCATCATTGTTGTTTGACAAGTTTCAAATTGTTTCAAATAGCTTCAAATGATTTCAAACAGTTTCAAATAGTTGGATACCACGTATATCTTTCTAACAATTCAACAAGTTTTGAAATAATAAATCTTTCAGGAAACATAGATTGATGAACGTTAAAGGATTTAGCTTGAATACGATTACATTATTGTATAATGCAAAAATTAGGATTGGTTCTTTAAAGAAGTCCAGACAATCGGCAATGTCCTTTCGTATTTTCTTTACTCGCAGCAGGTTGTAGTCCGAAAAACGTTTGACTTCCGAAATCTGAGTAGAAACAGCTCGACAAGTGCAGTTCTTTAGAGCGATCACATTACGAGCATTTGAGACCCCATTAGAATCTCTAGAGTTGCATAGAATTAAGGTCACGGGTAAACAGCAGAAACGCCTCCGAAATTTTCAAAACATCATGCAACTTGAAATTGTTATCTTTTATACTTCTTTACTGACAAATTGTTTATTTTTTTTTACAGGTACTCGATGAAAAAAGGAGGACAATTTGTACAGTCACTAATCATTTTAGGTATGCATACAATTAAGAAGACCGGCAAAACAGGGACAAAAACTAAGGGTATCTTCTTGACAAATAACCAGTCGAAATATGTGGGTCAAAGACGCGCCCGATCAGTTTAACCAGATACAACGGTACCAACCACCGTTGCCTATTTATACGGTAACAATTTTTTGTCCGGGTCGTGTCCTAAACATCACATCCGCCGAGGTGCTTCCTCCGCGGCCCGTGTTTCACCGCGATCGTGGCTAACTGATGAAGGAAAGGCAGCAGGAAAGACGAAGAAAGAACGCGAAAGGAACCACCACCGCACTTTCAGCAGCTTCAAACATCCGCTGCACCAGCCGCCGCCAGATCTCGTTTACCTCTCCTTCCTTTTCCCCTTTAGCTCCTTTTCAAAGAGACACACGGGTTCCTTCCTCTTCCTTTTCCTCCTCCTCTTTGCCGTTTAAACTCCTTCATGTGTACGAGATAACGTTATCCCATGTACAACGAATATCGGTACTGTTTGAGATCGGTATTCTTCGTTTCCCATGAATAACTCCCATATATGATAATTCAGATATGCTCCTACTATAATACCTACAACTATAATGGACACTTTGAAGTTGCAAAGAACATACTAAGTAGATGTGATATTGGCGAATAATATCGATGCCAATATCAAAATGCAATTAAAAATTCTTTCAAAACCCAAACGAAAATATCTCACAACCTTGTTACATGTTTAACACTAGGCTTACAGAAGCCGTCAAATTGACGAATTTCTACTTTTTTAGAAACACTTTCCAAATATATTGAGACGTGGTACCTGTTCACCCTTCTATGTCTAAAGTACCTATTTAATATATTGCGGTGTAACAGCTTTGATGTCCGCAAATCTAGTGTTATTATCAATGTAGAATGACAATATATCATTCCATGAGCAAGTACTTCATTAAAATTTCAACGACTTCATTGATCATCAACGACACAACCATCAGAATTATATTCAACGTCAAAATGGAAGCCAATACCGATCTAATGCCAACGAAAAGATACATTCAGTTTTCAAACATCCAGCAATATGTCCAATATCAGATGACATCAGATGCAAGACACATCTGGAGCAAACCGAGTGGACACGACGACCTCCTTCGAGAGGAGAAACAAGAAGGGGGATGTCCGTCGCGCGTGAACGGTGAGACACGCACAGTACCAAACCCACGTGCAAGGCTACGACTCGAATCACCAGCTGCCGATTCGCCGTCGTCTCCTGGAACCCTGGAGACGTACTAAAATTAGCGGCCAGCACTCCCGCCTAGCCCTTACATGGCCACGTCATGGGTGCACGCGCGGCTACTTTCAGTAGAGGGGAAAAAAAGGGAAACAATAATAATCGTGGCTTGGCCGGCACGAGTCGATCGTGAGCGTGAAATGTCACAGCCGGATCGGTACCAGGGGTTCCTTGCGATTTTTATACTTCGACTGATGTGGACAGTTTGACCGAGACTTACTGCCTGTAAGTTTCCAATAAAAGGGTTCCAAATTGGGTGTGTAAAGAAAGGGTATGAGTTTACTGAAAATTTAGGGTAGCAAGTAGAATCAGCATTGATGATTAAGTAACTACTGGGAATTATGTACAGGTGATGGTGATAGAGTTGAAAGTTGAGGTCACCTGTGGCAAGATGAGGATGCTATATCTGTATAGTAGGAATATTGTTTTTTATATCCTTGGTCTCTCGTTATTTTAAGACTTAAAGCTTTAGATGGGATTTAAACTACCTACGTAGGTACATCACGTGGGAGAAATTTTTGAAAGGTGACGACAAAAGAATTCGTAGCCACTATTTAAGAATCCAAGACTCTATCCTCGTTGCTAGCATAGTTCAGCACTGTTTTTTCTCGCAGCAAAGAATTTACGACTGTCGTGTCACCTGCGAGGAATTACTGGGGTCGTAGCAACTACGATATAAATAGTGAACGTTTCACGGCGACAACGATAGAGAAATTTTTACTTCTTCGTTATCTAGCTCTTAGCTTTTATTGGCCAATTGCCAATTCATTCGGTCGAGCATCTTCGTTTGACGATGACAGAACTAAGAATAAAGTTGTGGTATAGGAAAGTTAAGTATTTTGTAGAGAAATTTCGAAACATCGTAGAAGAATTAATTGCATCTGTGATCAGCATCGTTCCGACTCCTACCACCGGTTAATATTATTCCTCATGGGGGTGTCTTGTGGTAGTAGTCTCTTACTCAATAGTCCTTTTTTATCGCAGTGAGAGGCAGGAAGTAGCACAGGATGAATTACCAGTTAACCACATGGCTTCTTCGTGAATGAACGATGCAATGAACGAACTTGTGCCGTGTATGATAAGACAACGAGGTAAGCTGATGTCCTTGTAAGGGGGAACTTTAATTGATACCCCAATAGAGCCGCGATGGTGGCCGTTATCAAGTACTCCTTTATCGCAGGTATACGGATACAATAATATAGCTGATGTTTTTATTGTTGTTACTATTATCCTGGATTTCCATTGTAATTAGTCATTTCATCCACGATCTACACTTTTAGACATATCATTCTGGCCAAAGCTGTGACATACGTGTCACATAGGAAAAGATTTACAAAAGATAACGTTTTAAAATCTACCTTTATCAACTTTTATTTTCTTCATATTTTACATTAGCTGTTTGAATATGCTAGAATCTACACAATGTTTGTATTCATTTTTTTCAATGTCAGTCGGTTTCATATGGATATGTTTTGCGTAAATATTATCGCAAATTATTGCAATAACGATGATTAAATGTCGCAAGGTAATAACGATAAGAAGGTAAGACGAGGCCATCGATGGACTTCATATGAAAGTTAAGTTATGCAGATACTTGTTTGATCGATCATACGTCAAATAAAAATCCATGAAATTCGTTTCGGCTCTGCATAATCCCGGTTCATTGTCCTGGATATCTGGTAGGCCACAGAATATCGAAACGAGAGATCCTTTTGGTCTCGACGTGGTACTGGAGCTTCGTTCCAAGTACATCTGCGTCGAGCGGATGCAGCCTGCATTTTATGGTCGTCCAATGCAACCGATTCTCATTCGTGCACCCGCACTCACACCCTCCACCACTTTCAGCACGCGGTACAACGACTTCTATAATTAGATTTCCTTCCCTTCAGGCTTAGACACCTTTGAGCACGGTCTCCTTCACCCCGCGAATTGCAAAAACCCACCACTCGGTTGCAAACGTCATTAAAGCTTCCGCAATTAGGGGGATTAAGTTTTGTCGCAGGAAGGCATTCTTTGATCTTTCACTTTTATGAGTATTTCTGTAATGTTCCATACTACCTGTGAAGTTTATCCTTTTTATATAATTCTTATTAGTTAGTATTACTTTGCAACATTTAGGGTGACATTGAAGCAAGCGTGTTACAGTTTACGTGTGATTGGAAATTTTCTATCGAAGATTGATCAAGACAGAGAAATAAAAAGAACGTAGTAGCATGATTAAATTATGTATTTTTCATTTGGCAGGATCTTCTTGATTCTGTGAAGTTCCATCAACCCTTTGGCTTAAAATATGCAGGCACACTTGTAGCCGAGAAAATGAAACGAAAGGGGTTTGAATTCCACAAATTTTCAAGCTATTTAATCAAACGTGTTAAAATTGTATATGATCAATTTATTGCTAAATTGCTTTAGATGCAGGTAATCAGGTCTCTTTTAGAAAAAACACAGTGCGAGGAATTAAACTGTGCCACCCCATGGTCAAACCTGTGCTCTCCCCTGTAGAATTGAAGGTGTAAATACTCTCTCCATTATAATATTCTATAATTAGATTACAATGTAATTATAAGATATGCCAATTATAATTTCATCATAGCCCCTAAAATTGGAACTCTGATCATATGACTGTTCACAGCCACGAAATGAAATTCTAAAAAAAACTGATTAATTATTTCGTATTACTTGCACACTGATTGATCGAACCACATGTTTCACACTGCCATTAACAATACACGCGCCAATGTTACAGGTTTCATGCCGGCTATTTCGAACAGGTTGCGCCTCAACTCTATTTTTCGATCATTGGCATCAGCCGGATCCATGGATCCACGCTCTCGCCGACAGGTAGCCAGAGCAGTGATCAAAACGACGGCGATTAAGTCGAGATGATCTATAGTGGCGCTTTTCCGTGCCAAAATGCAATATCATTGTAATTATAAACGTCTAATCGTTGGTGATAGTCCAGAACGTGAACAAGAGTCTTGTTGTTACGGTTCATTTCTTCAAATTTACGTTTAGCAACGTTGAACATTTGAGTTGAATTATTCAAAAAAGACTATAAAAACTTCCAAAAAGTTATCACTTGCCGGAGATACTATCACCTTATACGTATATTCACAGCTTTAGAAGTCATTGAAAATAATAGTTCTTAGTATAAATTACAATAGTAGCAAAAACCGAAAAACAGGAGGACAATAAATAGAACTCGTCTAAAATTATAAGACTGTCGATCCTCCGCGACATAACAACATACGAAGGACAAAGTAAAAATGGCGCGAAAGAATATTCCTCACCTCATCCCGAATGTTTATTGTTCAACGTATCGTCTTCCCACCTTTGTTCGCTGGCTTTTTGTGTATGTTTACAAATAGGACGTAAGCGATCTCGTTTGCTAGCGTCACAAAGTTAACGGAAGGTGTTACAGAAAGGTGTCATTAAACGCTGTTGGCAAAGCGCTCTTGTTTTCCTCGTTGGCAAACCGTAGGTGATCCTTCGTGACCGTTGATCACTAAGGAGCCACGGAAAAATCGATCCTCCTCTGGATGACTCGAACTTCCTGTCACGTTGTACTTTCGTCAGAAGGAATTGGTGATGTACGATGCTGAAATTAGTATTCCTGGATCAAAAGAAGGAATCTCGTTGTGCAATATTGGCGCTCCTTACGAAGCATTGCCAAGTTCGTAGTCATTGGATTAGTTGGTGCAAACGATAGCAATCTTTGAGATGTTGAGAGGGACACCTTTTTCTCTATGAAACATATGAGCATGTTTCAAAACGTTGCACTTGCTTCTCGTCATTTTCAATTGTACTATAAAGTATTCGACATGTTTTTATTTACAGCATTCACATGTGATTGATAAAATGAAATGAAAAATTCGATATTACTAGCCTTCGAGGACTTTGCACGTTGTAGTAGCTTGGCAACCTGATCTGATCCGTCCCTGATCCGCATGCAAATACGAGCTATACTTAGAGACGTCCGATTTCCCTCGTTACGACGACAGATCGCATTTTCGTCTTCGTCGACCTTAATCATTCTTTAACGAATTCGTTCGTGATGACAATTTTAGGCAATACTCGTGCAACATGACGAAGAGACATTCTTGAAGTTACGTTCCAAAAATGGACGTTTCTTTCATTCGATTATTACGATTGCATCCAAGACATCGAGAATTTCATGTGGCTTTGAATGACGCGAATCGAAGAGTAAATAATTTTTGTTGCATTATTTCATGAAATATTCCCACGACAAGGTATAGGATTGAGATAAAATGACCAAGACTATTTTACTCGGGCCTGCATTCTTCAATGGGCCACTAGAAGAGGGAAATCTGAATGGGCGTCCACGTGTGCGTGCAGTGTGCAGACACGTAAGATCATACTTGAAACTACAGATCATTCCTTATGACGCAAGGGGAAAGCAAGTGCATTAATGCTTCATTTTAGAGTCATTCATTCTCATACTCTGTTTTAGAGAATCTTATAATCCTGATAAATGTATATGTAGAATACAAATGAAAATTTCATGGATCTACTTCTTCAGAATTGAAATTTCAACTTAATAATTGTTTTACAAGAGAAGAAGCATTAATTTTAACTTCTGGTATTGCCAAATTTATACCTATTATATTTCAATATAGTAAGAAAGTACTTTGAAAACAGAGGAATCAGTGAGAAAGATGGTCAGTTAAGTAACTTTTGTTTTATACGATTAACATTAAATATTTACTGTACAGCTTCCCTATTAGTGTGGGGATGTTATAGGAAAAATTGAAAATATTAATGTTAGTACTTGTAGCCATTTAAGCAGATGCATTAACACGTTAAACGCCATGAAAGTCACCAATGACCGACGTCATTAAATTCAATAACACATAACTTTTAAATAGTGACATCAACAAATTTTCTAACATATTCTATATTTAAGTACTGGAATTAAAAATATAAAGTCCTTCATACTTTATGTCTATTTGTGTTTTTTAACTTTCTGTTAGTAAATATTTAATTGAAAAAGTTTCACTTTAATAAAAATGATGAAAGTAGAAAAATACCGATGGTATTCAACATGTTAACAAGAAAATAATTGAAACTCTAATAGTTACTTTCTTTGTAACATTCTTCCATAATACGAAACTAGATTCCAAGTTATTAATTTCCAAATGTAAGTTTCTCACTTGGTAATCTACTTTAATCAATCATATCAAGTGTTAGTTCCAATTTTAAGAAAGCAATTCTCCTCATGCAATAAAACTCTAACCCGTAATTCCTTAGACAAAAAAAGATATACGCGAGACCCTTTACGCGACGACACTAATATGTTTTCTACCCACTAATTTTCGAATCTCGCTTTCTTAAATCATATGTTAGCGGGACCAGCCTTTCAGGCCATCCTACGCAGATTCGTATGCGTAAGCTCTTACGCAGAGACGCACACGGTTAAACTTAACGTGCGTGCGTGTAAAGGGAAGCTAGCTGAGGAAAAAGAAGCTGCGAAGAAGGGTGATGCAAGGAGGGAAAGAGACGGAAGAAGGGCGCGTGTCGGTCGCGTGCCCGCTGCCGCTGGTGACTCGGTGTCTGCGACCCACCCGCCCTTTAACCCCTCCTTCCGTTTTTCCACTGGCAGATTTCTGAGTAGGGGAATAACCACCAGACCTTTAAAGACATCGAAATATCTTCTACGTGTATGTATACTTACTGATGTATCGACATGATGTGTCTTCTACCACGAATACAATCCTTTTAGAATCATCCCCTTCAACGTCCTATTGTCAAGTTTTCCTGTCAATTTTCCATTGTATCATATACGTACACATATATAGGAAGTATAGGTGTGCGGTTGTTTTTTCTCTTTTTTTTTTTTTACTATTCTTCTTTCCATTTGTGTCTATATGTGAATTAAATGTTCGAACGTAAAGGGAGGAGAGTTCTATGAATCCATCATTGAAGTGTTCAGAACTACGACCTCAGCTCCCTCATCGTCTAGTCCACTTCCTCTTCTTCCGTCCCCCTTACTTTTTCATCTCCTCCTTGAAACCGTCTGGACGATGGCAATGGAAGAAAGAAAATCAGCCGGAGAATCAGGGTGGCACGTGGTCCTTAGCGAGACTCAATGGAGAACCACCTACTGCAACGGGAGATGTATCCATTCGGATGATCATCGAACGGTATCCGCTTTACATTAACGGTTCTTCCACGAGTTTCCCGTATCCTGGTGATTTAGTTGGTGGTTGTTGTTGAAACGGAAGTCATCAACATTCTCCGGATTTCGGATGAGTAATAATCCTCATGGTCATTAACTATATATCTGTCGCTCAAGAATCGTTGACCTTCGTGGATATCATTCGTACTAACTTCAGTGCATCAATCAGTGTCAGTTAGAAATATTAATTCTTAAGAGAAAATTCATAGTTGAGATAATTATCTTCAACTTCATTAACTATTTTAATTATCAAAACTTCAATCGTGATTACGCTTAATGTTAAGACTAAAACGACCAAGGCGACTAGAATTTCCTATTTTAAATTTTTCCGAAAAAATCCTCCAAATCGATAGGGGTGTCATAGAATAAATAATCCATATCTTATCTTATAAAAGAAAAATTACTTCATGGACCATCTTTTCACCTGTTAATTGCCCTTATAATAAAATTAGGGGGCCCGAAAAATAATGTCGTTTCTCCAGATACTTTGTTAAAAAACCAATTGATTTGTATCGATCTAGCATCGAAAGTTTGCAAGCTAGAAGGAAAGAAATTATTGATAACAAAGGTGGTTGCATTATTCATAAAAAAACTTGTTACAACTTTATTTGCTTGATTGTAATATAAAAAAACGATATTACTTTCGGGTCCACCTAATACTTATGCATACTATATACAAAACCGATAGTTCTACTGTTAAGTAACCTCCAGATTAATCCGAGTTCCTTTAATCATAGGATCAACTGATTACCCACTGAATGTAGGAACATACGTACCCGTACTTGATCAAATTCAAATGCATCGTCGAAGGAACGAGTATTACAAACCGTTTTGGCCAATCTTATTGTAAAAAAATTGCCTGAATATGACCCAGCGACAAGAGGTTCGAAGAAAAAGAATAACGCGATCTTCCTCCCTCCCTTGGATTTCTACCGTCTCGATCAAGATCGCAGACGGTCCGGCCAAGTGTAGAATTTCGTCGTAAAATTCGTGAATGAGCCCTCGTGACTCGCGCTTTTGAATGGAAACCGACGGGCCGGTTTTTACGAAAGCACTGTACTGGCACAGGATGCGGGTGCGGACGAAGGGGGTGGCACATTTTTATCCTTTTTAATTCTTCTCTTTTCTCTCTCTCTTACCCTCGTATTTCTCTCTCTAGAGAAGATAAGAAGGACGGAGGGAGAAAGAGGGAAGGAGAATACGGCCAGCTGATCGCCCTCGCTTTTCAAAAGATTTCGCAAAATGCGAGCACGTGCTCGTGTGCGTGACCCTCTTTAGATTTGCATGCCTGGTTGCCACCTGCGAAGCCAGTCCGTTCCGCGGTCTGATCGCCGTGCAATTAATCCTCAGAGGTACAACGTTTTCTTTCATTGACTATATTCAATTTGTGGAGAATTTTTAATCCATCTTAATCTTCCAGCGTTGGATATTTCCTTTCGTGAAACCTCTAATTACAGTTTTATATAGTTTCTTATATTGATGTGAAAAGTTTTCTTTCAACACTAGAGCAAGTCAAAACAATTGACTCCTAATTTTTTCCAAAAATTCTCCAAGTTTATAGAAGTGTCGTAGAGCAGATATTCTATGTTAGTCTTATAAAACACAGATTATCGAATCGATTGTTTTTTTACTTCTTAATTTCTCTTTTTTTTCCGAAGTACTTATTTAATATATTGAAATATAATGAATTCATTGGTGGTAGTTCTAGTGTTAATATCAGATCTTTGTGGTGTGGGAACATTGCAGATAAATAGAATTTCATTTTCTCTAGTAGTTTTCTCATATTATGTTAGTATTTTATACGAATATATTAACAAATTCATAAATATTGTGATTTTATTCTCGGGGCTAATTTTTATTGAATCTTGCGACATTTAAGGTATGGAACACGTCTACACTTGGGGGATGAGCCAGTAAATTGCAGGCTAGGATTAAAAATGTTATTTTGATGTTTAACAAGGGACAAGTGGCAAAACACCGTAATGGCGCGCTATAAGAAAAACGAGGCGGAGGAAAGGGACAAATCGGAGAGACGAGAGGGGTGAAATGGACGGCTGCTCGCTGTCTCCGGAAGGAACTGTCTCCCTTTATACCTAAAGACATTCCTCCAAACACGAGCCAACGTGCTCTACGCGACGGTAGTCTCCCCTCGTGGAAGCACTTCCACGGATGTCCCCACCCCGTGTTAACCTCTTGCACCCAGAACTAAATTAAGGGTCGTTCCGGTGGAGCTTTTTTTGCCACTGATACTCTTCCATTTTTTGTCTGCCATAGCAAACTTGCTACATTTTTTGCAATATTTGTAATAATGCACCTGACGTAGTCTTTGCACGTTGTAACGTGATTTATCGAATTATTACTTTATTTCAGTAATTTATCCTTAACTTGGAATTATCGTACTTCCTTTTAGCGAGAACTAAATTAAGGGTAGTTCCGGCGGAACATTTTTGTCACTGATACTCTTTACTTTTTATCTGGTATAGCAAACTTGCTACATTTTTTGTACTAATGAGCTTGTTATAGTCTTTGTAGCTTACCTTTATATTTGTTAAATTACTATTTTATTTGAGTATTTCAACTTTTAGCTGTCGTTCTCGATTTGAAGGTTTGGTTTTAAAAGGGCTCCGATAAAATCTATCCACTATTTACTCACGTACAATGCATATTCTTGCATAATGATTCACGAACTGTAAATAGAAAATTGTCATCTAAGACCACGGTGTCATTGCACCCTAGGTCCTAGAGGACGTATACGGTAGCTAGAAGAGGACACAGATGAAAGTTGGAAGTACACGTAGACGGCTGAAAATCTCGTCTGGCTTGTCGCCAAGATCTTCGAAGCTTGTCATCTTCTTCATCTTCGTCTTCCCTCGCTGCTTTCGCTGGAGGCAATCAACCAAATGTTCTCATTCTCCTCCCATCGTCTTCATATTCGCGGAAGCGTGACTCCACGCGATACGATTTTTCCGTCCAAGTGTTTTACTTGCCCCACCCGGTATTCTTGCTTGAATCTAAATTATCTATATCCATTATTTATCTCCATTCAGTCAACATCGCTTAATATACAACTTACTTCTTCAAAATTTGAGACCTAGTATTACATATAAGTTCAACCTACAAACTAAACTCAAGTCTAATTCTTTCTAAATTCAACCTAAGTCCAAGCACAGCTAATTCATCATCCTCCGCTCACTATCGACTTAGCAAACTCCAAACTTAAGTTACCAATCCCGAGCACAATCTATTTCTTTCTTATCTGAATTTAAATCCAATTCTTTCCAATGTAATAAGTTCTAGTAATGGAATTCGCACTCAGGATCCGCAAAATTAAAGAGAACTTGTACTTCTGAATTTTATATATTAAATATCGTGACTCGTTCGAAGAGACATTCGGCGTGTTGTACGTAAGCGAAAAGAATAAATCAAATAGGCAAGGAATACAAGGTTTTTAAGAGATTTTTGGAAGGAGTGAGAGTGGTGATAGTGGTGGCTGCAAGGCGAAGGTCAAAATTAAGGAGTGAGATATTGGACTTAGAACAGTGATTTTGGAGATGAGTAAGGAATGGTGACTGTGCTAGGGAGTTGAAAGGTCGAGATGGAAAAATAGGAGGTCTGGATTTGAAGTGGTGAGTCAGAGGTGATGACGGAAGTTTAGCTAAATACAAAATATTTGTTAAAGTTATCCTACGTACTAACTAATCGGTACCAAGTACAGCTACAACATCATCATCCTGCGATCACTTTCGACTTAGCAAACTCCAAGCTGACTCAAACTTAAGTTACCAATCCGAATCCTAATCTATTTCTATCTAAACTGAATTTAAATCTAATTCTTTCCAAGTACAACTCAAGGATCATCATCCTCCGATCACTATCGACTTAACAAACTCCAAGCTGACTCACACTTAAGTTACCAATCCGAATCCTAATCTATTACTATCTAAACTGAATTTAAATCTAATTCTTTCCAAGTACAACTCAAACATCATCATCATCCTCCGATCACTTTCGACTTAGCAAACTCCAAGCTGACTCACACTTAAGTTACCAATCCGAATCCTAATCTATTACTATCTAAACTGAATTTAAATCTAATTCTTTCCAAGTACAACTCAAGCATCATCATCCTCCGATCACTTTCGACTTAGCAAACTCCAAGATGACTCCAACTTAAGTTACCAATCCAATTCCTAATTTATTTCTATCTAAACTGAATTGAAATCCAATTCTTTCCAAGTACAACACAAACATCATCATCCCCGTTTATCCCACTAGCTTATCATAGCCAAGTGTAATTTTGTTATTCACAACCAAAAGCCAGTGTTCGCAGAAAGTGCGTCATCCTCCAGACAGTCTCGAATTCTGGATTCCAAGCTTTTGGTCTTACCTTGTCGTGTCTCGCGGGTGACCGTGGAATAGAAGAGAGGTGGTTTACCCGAAGAACACGACAGCTGCATCGAGCCACCGGTCTGAAAATAGCACGGCAACCCCATGCCGAGGCCGAACAGCGAAGTCGAAGTCGAAGTCCTCTCCCTCTCCCTACGTCGGCATATACCTCGGCTAAAAAGCCACCCACCTATACGAGAACCTTTTAAATAGCGATCGCGTGCTTTTCCCTTTTTTCCAGTAGAAACTCCATCGCTAGAGTTGACATCCTCGTGGAAAGAGGGAGTGTACCGGTGCTGATTTATAAGAAGAACCAGGCGTTTCCGGATACTTTTCGAGACGATACTCTCTCGGCATACTCTCGGAAACATCTATTTTTCATCAAACGATCGTACGAAGCGAGATTATGCTTAATGACTTCGTTTCCCCCCTTCTTCACCGGGTAAAAAAAAAGATCCTGTTTCTTCGTTTTCCGTGTAACCTCACATCCTTGGCACGAGTCTGCTCGGCCATTAGAGATGTTTACACGGGTTTAGGTACGTGGATGTAAATACTCTTCACTTTATCACGAAATGTAACGCACGGTGATTGCTAACGTTTACCCGGTATTACGGCGATCGTTTATATTTCTAAAAATTCGGACCATCGACACGTGCCAACGGTGTCTAACAGCTTCAATAGCAGTCGGGATTGACGTCAGTGAAGTCGCAGAACTGCGACGTTGAATTTTGTATTACAAATCGTAATTTTAACAACTCCGTTTAATTGGTTTCTCTTTTCCGATATGGTAACTACGTTAGGACATATTAATAGATCTGTTTCTCGGTTCATCTACATGACTATTATATAAATAATTGACACTTAAACTGCCCACGTTATATCAGCGAAAATTTCAACATACTGCACATGTACTTTAGAAAAAGAAAAATTAAGAAGTGAAAAACATGATTAACTCTTTGCGATCCGAATTATTTTGTTAATTAACTATCATTGATTATTATTTTTTTTCAGTGATAGTTGTAATTATAGGTACTGACGGATATTATGCTAATATTACAAAATCATTACGAAATTGAAAAGCCGATATTACATTCTTAGAAAACAAAATCAAGTGAAAAGTTATGTCGAGTACAGCTCGACATATGGTTGCAAATGGTTAATTAAGAATTTTAGATTTTACAACAAAGAAGTGGAATATTTTCTCCATGACTACATTATCAGAATAGGTAATTTCTAGAAAAAACTAAGATCCGGTCATTTCGACCAGCTTGTTAGGTTTAGTGTTAACTGCTACCTACTTACTACTATTACCACAACTTATTCCAACTATGTAGCCTAATATTCATCTCATTATCTAACAAATATACTTCTACGTCCCTTCTCATCCTGAAGCTCTAAACATATAACATAAACTCCCTATAATTTTATCTTTCTCATAATTCTACATCATACATGTAAGTAACCAACGATACTCCAAAGTCTCCTTCCTTCAACCTAAAGACGACGATAGACGAGACGATTTCTTTTCTCTGGTTCACTGCGAATAAAAGGCGAGTATCCGTGATCCACGTCTGTCTATCCAGTTCTCGTGTTCTCCCTCATGACGGTTTACTCTCATTTCCTCCTCCGCACCTGGAGCTTCTCCAACTGCGCCGAAAATATACGTACTTTACGCGTAATGCTCCGTAGAAATCGTGGCTCTCAGGCACCTGTAGGATGCTCGCCATTCGCCAGGCATTAGAGCAGGAACCACGAGGTAAATTGCATACAGCAATGGCCCGCAGCCGATAACAGTTAGAATCATAAATACTATGGCATCTCGTCGGCGAGAAAAGCTTGGCGAGTCTCGAAATTGCGTCAGTCAAAATGTGCTCGAGACTCGTGACTATATTTTTAGAACCCACATCGATACGACGATTGCGATAGTGGTCTCAAGACACCTGTTCTTCGAATCGGTTCAAAAACAATCATTCTTTTGGATTCCGCGTTTCGTTTCATCGACGAAACGATAACTTTCTTAGCACATATCGAGACTCTCTGTTTACGCGCGTAAAGAATATTCAATCTTCCTTTGTATTCGATCATTTCACGGGAATGATTCGTAAAATCAATCAGAAGCAACGTGGTATACTCTTGCATCATGTGTTCTTATCTTAAATTTTTCAACACTTTTCACATCGATGTGCGTAGGCCCCGTTTTTGTTCTACGTTCAATGAAATTGTTTATTGTTATTCCTCGAGTTTATTCCTTAAACCGCCAACCAGTAATTTACAGTTTTAACGAATAATACAAAATTCTATTTCACAAAGCCAATTATCTTTGTTATCTGCAACCACAATATATATCTTCAATGAATCAGACTTTTTTTTATACCATTCTATTGATACACATTTTTTTTTCAAAGTCCCACTAAAATCTCTATAAGTAAATAGTTCCAACATTAATTTGCAGTTTCAACGAATAATCCAAAATTCTATTTCACAATTACCCAATAATCTTTGTTTATCTGCAAACACAAAATATATCATCAATGAATCAGACTTTTTTTATCCCATTCTACTGATACACATTTTTTTATCAAGGTCCCACTAAAAGCCCTATAAATAGTTCTAACATTAAATTCTACGTTTATACAATTGTTTCTGACAATTGCCAAACAAAACATATCCGTATCATCTATGAAGATCGGTTACCACCCTGATACCAGAACACTGATGGTTTCTTTACAAAAGCTCCACCTCCCTCCTTTAAAAGTGGTAGACATAGTACGAGCACCGTAGCTACTTTTACAAAGTACAAGAGAGAAGCCGTGGAACGCGTCTACGATCGGGAAGGGAAGGTGGCAAGCAAATACGAAAACGGCGTCGCTCTCGCGGTTTGGTGGCTACAGGATAGAAGCAGGTTGGTGCGCTGGGTGGTTCTTCTGGATCGACGCCAGGCGTCCGCCGAATTTAGCACCGCGACGCTGACTAACTCGCGTGGCATTCATTCAATCGCCGACCAAAAAGCCTGCTGCCTGCATAGTCTCTTGCTGTTTGCACGAGCACCGTTTACACGCACCGGAGAAAACCATAGTTTTCTTAACTCCACCCCGTTGCTATAGGGTCGCTTGCATGTTCGCCATCGCGAAGAGAAATTACGTGGAGGCCAAAATTCGCGAGTATTTCTTTGCATTTGCTGTTAGTTGTCATGAAGGATGCACATGGAGAACGTGAGATGAGATTATGATTAGTAAGAATTATAGAAAACTGACGCAGTTAACCAGGGGATGGTATTAATATTAGGGATTCAAGAATAATACGTTTCTTTTTTATATAAAATATAGTTTATTTCAAGTCTGATATATAATGATACATAGAAATTTTACAAACGAAATTAAGGATACAACTAGTTAAATAAAATAATGGACAAATAAACAAGAAAGTAAATAAATAAATACATAGATAAGGTATAGATAAGAGGTTCTCAGTAGCAACATAGAATTACGTAGGGCATAATAGCATAAAATAAAATAAAATAAAGTAGTTGGAGTAAAATTTGAAAGGTAACATAAAATAAAATAAATAAATAAAGAGAATAAAAAGCGATACATAGAAGGATTAAAATTATAAATATAATAATGCCTACTGGAACATAGGTACTGTATGTCGGTTATTAACAATTATACGTTACAAACTATGGCTACAAATATAACTAGGTCTAAATGAAAGTACAAAAATCGGCGAGTTAGAAAGTAAATACAAGTCCACAAAGAAGAATTAATAAGATATGGTAAAAAGAATAAAATGGGTAATGCGTAATCGATAGAGTGTGGCTATATTAAACTGTTTGGCTTATTAATAACGATATATTAATAAAGCTTCGGAGGAGATCTTGAGTTTGGCTATTTTTAGTCTCTATCGGGACACCGGACGGCATGGGTTTGTTAAAAACAATTAACTTTTCAATGAAACGAGAGTCTCTTGATGACGCAGACGTTTGGGAGGTTTTTCACGTACTGGTAGACAAGTTGCGATAACTGTGCGTGCTAGATGATGTAGATAGATGTTAAATAACTTTTATTCGATTTATTGTAACAATTTGTACAAAGGCTTTAGTATATTTGTCACTTGTAATAATTTCAATGTGTGGGAGAAATTACTTGTATCATGAAACAAAAAGTCGAGGAAAATTCTTCGAATTGTCCTGAGCTTCCCGAAACATTTGCATCCCCAATGATGACTAGTCGTCGAGGAAGTCGTAGCTGGCGAACAAAAAACCTCGTTCTGATAAATCGTGTCTACCCTCTTTGCGCTGTTTTGTTTTTTCTTAGTTCGGGCTAAAAGTGCCGAAAACAAAACGACAGATTTCTCGGTCTTCCTTTTCTCCCCTTCCTGGGCCAGTTGCAGTTAATGAATATCGGACGCGTGCCGTCGATCCCACAAAATCTGCCGACCAATGGTGGCTTTGTACGAAAATAGAATGTCTGTCCTTTCATTCGCTACTGCAGTTAAATATCACTGCGGCAATGAGCTTTGTTAACATTATTTTTCTCCTTGTCTTGTACGTATATCCTTTCACTATATTTATGTCTCATTCAATAATTGTTCTATGATGATTCAAACCAATTTTATACTTGTACCATAAACAGGGGTTAAATTGATGAAGAAAAAGGTCAATGATATTTGTGACCTGTTGTGTACACTTTTGTAACTTTCACCAAAGCAATTAATATTGCGCATTCTATACCAAGAGTTCTAGTGAAACGTGACCGGAAGTAGAGTAATGGCCATAGCGACATTTCATCGAACATAAACTGATACTCATCAACAACTTCAGACCTATATCGGTCCACGTGGCAGGACGTAACGTCACTGGCAAAAGATCTTGCAAAAGTCCAAGAAAAATGAATAACAGCAGCGAGAAAAACACGAAACGAATCTTCATTTAACCTTGCAACCAACAAACACAACCCCATTCCCTGCACCAATCTCAAACACTACCATATTTTTTACTATCTCACATCACCATTGAATTCCAACCCTCTACATCGAAACAAAGAAATTCTTTACATAGTGTGAACAAAATAAATCAATTCGACAAGATAATAAGATACCACCACCCTCAACATTTTCCTCATCTTCCCACCCTAGTTCTCCCAACAACAATTCTCCCTCAAAACAAAGACATTTTTCAACCAACCCAACACAAGGGAAAGAAATCTACCCAAGAAAGACTCACAAGTTACTTGTACTCGAAGTACCCCTTAAAGATGATAGTGACCAATCATTAGCTTTGATCCGACAAGTCTCACCACTCAGCAACCCCTGCTACGTTTTCCTTCAAACATGCACACCGTTGTTACACATGTATTTACACGCATTGGCTAAAGGAGACACGTACATACGTGGACACACGGTGGTCGCACACTTCTCCACCATGGAACACAGAAGCAACCGACACACGAGCCAGCCAGGCACCCTTCCGAGCGCGTGCAGCTAGCCGCGCAGCAGCTGAAGAAGAAGAAGAAGAAGAAGTAGACGAAGAAGACGACGATGATGACGAAGAGGTGGTGGTGGAGGACGAGGGAGGCTGCGCTCCTATATGTAGCCCCGAATCTTAGCCGGAGCAACTATTACGCCCGAATTCTTCGAGGCGGACGCACCCCTGTTGCCTCCAACAGGTAGAGGGTACGTCGCGATATTCGAGATTATTGTAAAACGACCGACGCGACGTTCTTTTTCTTATCTTTTTTCCATCTATTTCTTTTCATTACATCGAATATTTGACACTGGAGTCATCAAAAATTATATCGTTCCGTGGCTCGTTGTGATCGTGTGTGATAGTTGGGTGAGATTTGATACGAGGTAGAGGTATGACTTGTGCGGATTGAAGAAAGGGATAAAAAGACGCGGAAGAAGATGCCGAGGGCATTCTTGATCACTCATCGCCGATACAACGGAGTCGGGGAGGAGTTCGATGGATCTGGTAGAGGTACGTGGAATTTTATGATTGAATTGTGAATTGTTTCTACTTCCTCCCCTAATAGATTCATTTGTTTTGAATATATTAAAAGTCAATGTTTTAACTGTCTAATTTAAAGCGGAGGTGGTAACTTGTTTGGATGTTAGTGCTTGTTAAAAAAGAAGTCGTAGAAGTGTTAAGGTTCTATTAGATTGGTACCGCGTGATTGAAGAATCTTTTGGGAATGTTAAAAGGCGCGACGTTAAAATGCAGGTAGGGTTTGTCTTCTTAAAATACTTGGAGAACGTAAATGCGATTGTTTAACTGATGGGCAAAATTTCCGCACCGCTTACGTCGGTATCGTCAATCAAAGCTCTCGACTGAGCTCAGGCCAAGAGTATCTACTGGTCGTTGCTTCGTGATTAAGGTGATACATCGTGCGGATTTAAGAATAGGAAACGCTAGATGCGTCACGAAGCTCACAGGACGCATACCGTCGCGATGCCGTCAACCCCTCTGAAGCTTTTATATAAACGCAACTTGTATGTACGTACACACGTGTACAGAAATACGTAAAATACGAGTGAGAGAGAAAGATAGGAGGAAGGGAGAGGAAGAGATAGCCACTACTCTATTTCCGTTCTCCCCAAAAACGGAGCAGGCGGTGTACTCGCGAAGGTGCTTCAGACTTTACGAGGAATTTCGATTTAGAGTCAAGAATCATAAATATAGATTTCTTGCCGAACTCGCTCGTATTTCACCGGACGCTAATCGAGAACCATCGTATGGGGTTGAAAGTTGAAGATTAGACGACAGACTTATTCGAGGAACTTGAAATTCTGATTCTTCAAATTCTGTACAAAGAAAACTAATACTCTTTGTAATAAGATGTCTTTTAGTTTGTTGTTGATACAGGCTACGCTGAAATCGAATCAATAATTTTTTTGCTTAATGTTGTATTAGTGGAGGGCAGATTATTCATGTTCCTTTCAAATATAAAATCTGTTTCTCCTAATTCTGCGGAAAATAATTCAGTTTCACAAATAAAAAGGGTGCAAAGTTCTTCAGTATCAACATTGATAAATGTTTATATAAAGTCTTAAAGAGAAAATTTTCTTCCGGATCTATTTGACTTAAAAGTTGACTCATATTGCAAAACAGTGAGATATAATAATTATCAGGTATCAATTAGAATAGCTTCAAGTTCGATTACAAGAATTTAATGGATTCTCGCCAGATGTTTTTAAGTCATTTAAACCTTCGCCAAAATGGTATACGATTCCGCATATCCACCTCAAAGTCCGCTATGGTACAATGGTGCACACTAAACAATCCTTGTAAATTCACATACCCTCTGTCATCTCCGAAAATCCTTACCACATAATCTACATACTTAAAAATTTCGAAAGCCATAGTAATTTTCATTAAAACCTCAATTGTGTAGCAACTCTATACTCACAGACCATAACTCTCAACACCATAAGATTGAACTTTAAAAAATCCTCTCTCAATAAATCTTCATCTCTTCTTTTCTCAAAAGATACTCGTTTTGCTTAGAACTCACAGTTTCAATTTAGTAGCACCCCATCAAACTTCCTCTTCCATTTCTCGTTATACTAACAAATCTTCTTACATTCAAACCACTCTAACAGACATCCACTTCACACACAAAGCGTAGCAATGATTTGAAACCATTTAAATGAAGTCCATCGCTCAGCTAACACCCGCTTTCTTTACAGGCTTCAGTCCCGAAAGAGGGGTAAGACTGGCCGATTACAGCGGAAGTCATCCAACATCCGATGGCGCGAGCGAATGCGGCAGTGAGACTTCGTCCGAGTGTCCCGAGGAGCTTTACAATCTCACGAAATTGGCGGAAGTGAGTTTGGCCGCTGCCGCTGGTACTCTGATCCACCCCAGCAATATGCTCTATCAAAGGCCAGCCTCACCTAGATGTGCGTCTCAGCTGTCGGACAAGTGCGACCGGATAATACCATCTCGATCGAAGCAACAGGAGACGCAGTTTCAGGATCATCATCCTAGTGTACTCGAGAACGAGCAGACACTGGGTGAAAGGACGAGGTTGTTCTTCGAGAGGATCGAGACGGAACGTGAGATATTGGAGAAACGATCCGAGAGGAACGTCGGTTTAGGAATACGTATTTCATCTCCTCATTCTCTTCACTCGATCGAGGAAACTCGTCGAGAGACCGAACGTTCGATACCGGTTAAAATTGACCTTGAACAATCGACGACGATTTCTTCGGTGACTACTCAAAATCGAAAGGCAACTTTGAACACAGGGGAGAAGTCAGACGATAATGAGGACCATGAGTGTCCAGATTGTGGAAAGAAATATTCGACCTCCTCTAATTTGGCGAGACATCGACAAACTCATAGATCTCTTGGTGATAAAAAGGCTCGAAGGTGTCCACATTGTGACAAAGTATATGTCAGCATGCCTGCGTTTAGCATGCATGTCAGAACTCACAATCAGGGGTGCAAGTGCCACTATTGCGGCAAGTGTTTCTCCAGGCCGTGGCTTCTTCAGGGACATATACGAACGCACACGGGTGAGTTGATTTCGGTGTGGGATGAGAAAGAGTTGTTGAACATAATACAACGGGGTTGAAGTCTTGAATTCTTGAGTATCGCGATAGTTCTTCGCATTCGTTAGCCGGTGATTTTTCAAATTTTGTGCGGGTATTACTTGTTAAATTTAAATCTATTGTTAATTTGGAAAATGTATCTTTACTTACCTGCAAATGAATTAATAAAGGTATTAAGTCTTCAATTTCTAAATTCCGCTGTACATGTTAGGACTACCGGTTATAACCGATTTTTAATTAAAGGAAGATAACACATTGTCAACACAATCTTTAATATTTATTATATATATAAATAATACTACTTTTTTTATTAAAAAACAGATACAACTTTCTGGCAGATTTAATACGTATATCGATATTTAGAAACTTAAGATTTAATATTTTATAAGAAAAAAATCAAATTTGTAATATCTATTATATATAATATATTAATATAAATATCCTATTTCTTTTATTTAAAGAAAGCTAGAACTTTCCGGTAGATCTAACATTAACTCCATCCTCATTATAATATAATTGCACAGAAAACACTTTTAAAGTTAATCAACTTAACTAAGAACGAAATAATTTCATTGTCCACAGGTGAGAAGCCGTTCAAGTGCACGATTTGCAACAAAGCATTCGCCGATAAATCAAATTTACGCGCACACATACAAACCCACTCCAACACGAAACCGCACGTTTGTAGTCGTTGCGGTAAAGCATTTGCATTGAAATCATATCTCTACAAACACGAGGAATCATCGTGTATGCGTGCCCATCATCGTTCATCCACGGAGAAAACGGAGGGAGATCAAAAAACGACGTTATCGACGACGAAAAGTACCGGTTCGTCGTTGTCGTCTTCATTGAATAGACTGCAAACGACGCCGTGCGTCACGGCATCACCTACTAGCGTAATAGTTCCTCGTCTTGGAATTAATCGTGATCAGAGAAATGCATCTTCGGCATTCTCCGCGATTATCAGACACACAAGAATGTCGGATACGTCTACGACGACGTCTTCACCGTCGAAGCGCTCTTGCAGAGAAAAAACACCGAACGAAGAACGGGAAAGAAAGACACCGGACAGTCTAACGAAGGATCCCGAATATATGCCTAGAATGGTCATTAGAACTTCCGTTATATCACCGAATCCGGAACATTTAGGTCGTTTTAACAACGATAATCAAAATTCTTCGAGTAGCTTTGATTTTTCTGATCCATCAAGATCCTCCGCATTTTCTAGGCCAACCACGATGACCTTGAACTTGGCAATCGCGTGAGGGTTTTGTATCAAAGGTATTAATCGTTGAGGATAAACGAAACGACAGAGTATACGATGAAAATAATGAGAATTGTCTTGCAATATATTTAAAAGAAATAGCAATTGTTGATGTGGAATGTAAAACGTTGAGTAACAGCGACCAAGTAATCGCTGAAGGTGGATTAATTCGAATTAGATGTACCTTGTGATACATCTTGATAGAAAATTACACCTTGGATCAAGCATCATTCCTGTCGATATTATGAAAAAAGTTACTCTACATTTTTGAGAAAACTTTTTTCCCTTAGTTGATGTTGCATCATATCAATGAAGTGTTGAATGGACAAAAGTAAATCGTATAATTATTGTTCAGGGACGACGGAGTTCATTCTCAAACGAGTCAGACGAGACCAAAAGTAGGCATTATCGTTGGAGATTGCATGACAATTATTATTCCAAGCACCTTCCTAATTAGGGACCATCTAGCACATAGTCGTAATAAAGATAAACTCGTTAATTTTCAATTCCTAGTGTCGTGCCTTAAAACACTGTTCGTACGTAGTCAGACATCTTTTAAGGCATTATTGTGTCGTATAAAGCAACGAAAGTTATTTATTAATTTGAAGTGAAATGCAGCGCCTATGTGTACTTACCTTAGTATTAGTTGTTGATCGAGTCAAAGTTCTCCAGGCTCTTCCAGGCAGCTATCAACTTCTTCAGTGTGTAAAGATAACATATACCTAGTCTCGAATCGTTAACGAACACCGATCGAATCATAGATATTAGCGTCATCGCTAAATTTTCGTACTATTTTCAATTTGATACTAGCGTTTTCACGAAGAAAAAGACACTTAAAAGTATACAAAAAAAATTAAATTCACAAATCAAACTCATACTTTCACTATACTTTGTAAAGGTCTTTTCAGAAATGTTTATAACAAACACAGAAATCATTTGTACAAAAAACACCTCGTCTAACTGCCAGTATCAATTAACGCGTGTGTTTCAATTACTCGAGTTAATTGTCAAATTGAAATAGAAATCAGTCACGGATTTTCAATCATGGTAACGAAGATATTCTCATAAACAAAATGCCGTATAACATACCGAAAATATATATATATGTATATTTAAGAATGTAGTCCTATATATTTTGTAATACATCGTAAACGCGTTTTTTTAATACAAACGCGTCTCGTCTGTGATTCGAAGTTGTATAAACGAAGCCGATGCCGTATGCAGACTAATTGCCTTCTCGCGGCCATATGATAAAATAATTAAGGATATTTTTTGTTTGTTTTTGTTCTGTTACCAATTGGTAACGAGCCGAGTGTAAACTAGTCGAATCCGCTTTGCTGTTCCTAGCGCAGCCTGTAGAATTAGTATTTGCTTATTAAAAATATGGCAATTAACGTATGTGTACATATACATCTTTAAGGTACTTTTCATCGATGATTCTTTGAAATATCGTTCGTGATTTTTCACGTTATCGAGGAAGAGTCTTAGGTAAATTATTCTTCTCTACGTTAAGATAGATCAATTTATTGAACAGGGTTGCGCCAAAAATTTGAATGGCAGCGGTTATAATTAATGATTTCGCGTAGTTTGTTAATTTTTTTTTCAGAACTCTTAGAAAATGTGTATGTATGAACCTGAGACAAAGGCGAGTTAAAGTATGCGTGTCCTAGTCACCGATTAATTGTACGCGACGGTTGAACATTGAAGATCGTGATTGTTTAATCATCTTTAAAGTCGCGTAACTGCACTTTGTAAATAGCATTCCCAAATCGTATGTATTAGAACTTAGGATATTTAGATAGTTAGTTCTTTTAATTAGTGAAGATTAATGTACCATTGTTGTATGTATTGTATGTGCCATTTGTACACCGGAGTGCCTAAACAAACATTTTACCACTTTTTCTACCAATTGTGAAGATCAATTGCAGCGAAAAAAAATATACATATTGCTAATAGACGCAAGTCTTTTGTTAATTAAATAACTCTCCTCTTTTCTAGATAAAGATTATATCGTTTCATTGTAAAGTATTCAAAATATTTTTGAAAAATTTTTCAAATTAATAACGGAGCTACACAGTGAATATTTTAGATCTATTTTATAAAAGAAAAAATGCTTAACTGGTCATCCCTTTCACCTCTCGATTTTTCCTTATCCAAATTACTTGTTTGGTATATTTAAATACAATAATTATAAAGCCGGTGCAGTCGGCCCTCGACTTTCGCACATAATTGGTTTCTGAAAATGTGTGCGAATGTTGAATGTTCGAAAGTAGAGGGATATACGAAAAATATTAAAAGTTGTATATTAACACTAGAACTACCGGCCTCAAATCTAACATATTTTAATAAATTAAATAAGTACTTTGAAAAAGGGGGGATCAAGCGGCGGAAGATTTGTTCGATTGAGTGATTTATGTTTATTGATATAGACGTAGAATATTTATTCTATAACTCTTATATAAACTTGGAGAATTTTTTGAAAAAATTGTGTACCAGTCATTTTGACTGGTTTGACAGTTCTAGTGTTAATATGGTTTCTTTGTAATTTTGAGACTTTATACTAGAGAGAATATTACAATAGTAGAGAACCTCAGGGTCCTCTGATATTGTATTTGGGGACCTCACGCCGAGGGACTGACTGCATAGAAGCAATTTTTGAAATAGTGACAAAAATCTTTAAAAAATAGAATTTTTAAAAATGTGCGAAATAGCGAATTGTGCGAAAGTCGAGGGTCGCCAGTAGTTATAGTTTTAAACATAACAATTAAATATGTGACGAGAAAAAAGAAACAAAATGATACAATTGCCTACATTCAACAAGATAAAAGAATGAAGGACTAGTAGTGTTAGAAATTTCAACAATTTCTCAAAGATATTAAGAACTAATAATTTTAATTGCTAGATACACAGTTAAATATAACTTCAACAAAGAAGATGACGAATGATCAATTAATTTGCGAAAGTAGATTACAACTCTGTACTTTCATTGTAAGTGACAAGTATTTACCAATCCATTCGTGAGAAATTATCGTGTAATTTAATCGGTCATCTGATGAAATTGCGACACTCCTTTTCGCATAAAGCACTTCGTTCAAGACTCTTCTGCATCGATCAGATCATGGTACCGATGAACCATGCCATCATTTCGTGCGACTCTCAACAAGAACAAACAGCGACTTGCTGTATTTACCAAATGGATTGGAGTTCATAATTAGGGCAACGAAGGGGAAAAGTTTCTTAGTCAGCCGATGATCACGTAAGCTGACTTAGTGCGGTATCATTTGCGATTAGAATAATTAACACATTATCGAATACTCGCTGCGACACCAAAGAGAAAATGCTTTCCTCATTGTACTCGTTTCATTTCAAAAATTCCCCTCTCCTGAATAATTACATACTTCAAATATAGAAGATTTCAATAACACATCTAAAGCATAATAGATAATACAACATTTCATTGATCTATATAAATTGGTAAAAAAGAATGAAATACCTCCATCACCGTCTATATGCCTAATATGTATCTCTTCTCAGGTATTTCTCATGTCTCTTCTCAATTTTTTACACCATCCACTTCAACGTCTGTAGAATCAGAGTAAAAACTGCTTTTTCGTTCACTGCTTCGTTGCGACTTACTTTTATTACAGTTGCTCCAAATGCTTTCGTAGACACAACTCGGTAATAAGATCCGGACATCACGAAGAAGACACAAGATAACGTAACCCTTACAGCGGTATGGACGTACTTACATCACGATTTACATATCCACGCTTCTGAGAATTTCTCCTATCAAGCTGTCCCCCCTCCTTCCTCCAGTTTAATCCAAATCCCTGTGCTTCTTCAATCTGTCTTTGCGAGATCGTGTACGAGGAGGCCAAAGAAAGGGAAGAAGGAAAGGAAGAAGTTCGTTGGGTGGGAGTTGAATGGTAAATCTACTAGGACTATCGTTGAACAGAAGTTAACAGTCACAGAGAAGATCCCGAGGTAGCTACCTAGGTAGGCTTCAACCATGCGGCTGATCCTCATCATCTTGATCTTCTTTTCGGGCACGGTACTCTCGAGGTACCACGTAAGTTTTCATCAATATCCTTTTCGTACTTTTACTACAATTTGCAAAAAAACATTATGTCCTTTTTTTATTTCACGGTGTTTCGTTTTACAATAGGGTCTTAGCTTTTTCGTTAATTTTTTTTTTAAAGAGATTAATTTATGGAAGAAGGTCAATATAGTTTGTTAAATTGACTTTGAATTTTAAATGAGAAAAGATAAAATATGTTTAATTGTCTTTGTCATGTAGTTTGGTAAAAATTCGTAATATAAACATTAGGGCACCGATAAGTTATTACTTCTTTTCATAATTTGTACAATCGGTTCAAATGATTAAGAGAAATCGAATACTAATACGTGCTACCAGTGACGCCCTGAAGAGAGATTTGGAGATCAGAGTTCATGTGATAAGTTGATAGGAAATAGCTCGACCTATTCCCAATTACTCTGTTTTGTCTTTTTTTTCACCCTCTTTCTATTTCGTTTCGTATTATCAGAGTGTA
Organism: Cerceris rybyensis; assembly: GCA_910591515.1. Taxonomy (NCBI): domain Eukaryota; kingdom Metazoa; phylum Arthropoda; class Insecta; order Hymenoptera; family Crabronidae; genus Cerceris; species Cerceris rybyensis. The sequence goes on from OU342790.1 coordinate 19,944,489, forward strand.
TGGTATTCTACTTTCACAGGAGAAAAATTTCATATCGTCCATATAAGAAGCAGATTCTTGAATGGAGAAATAAGTATCGTTTTATTTTTTTTCAGGAGAAAACGCGTTTTGACCGCTCCATTTACGAGGACGAAACAAGGAATCTGCATAAAAATGACGAAGAAAAACAGTGGTCATTTACTGATTACGAAACGGTAACAAGTCATTTTATTTTTAACTAAATCGGATTCTATTAATGACAAATCCTTTTCAGAATTTTGTAGCATACAAGGACAAAGCAGAGAATAATTGTTACCTCGAGAAATTAACGGAGGATTATAATAAGAATGAAGAAAATGTGAAAAAGAATTCGCGTATACCAAGGCATTCCAAGGTCCTGTACACATCTGCTAGGTCTTTAACTAAAATAAAGGTAAGAGACGCTTATTGTATTTAATATTTTTGCGTGAAGAAGGAACTGTTTTTCTACTTCTTTGAAATTTCAAATGTTGTGTCTTCAATATTGTTAGCAAATATGTTAAGAGTTTTTAATGTCATTTTACTGTTAACGCTATTTCTATCGTAAAAATAGTAATTTTTCACTTTACATCTGACTGTAGGCATGGAAAATAGCAGGTGGAAGAATTTTTGATTTCTGTCAAGGTCGTAACATTTTCTTGCTACAAGATACTAAACCTTCGTTGACAGAAATGACAGATCCTTTCTTGAACGAGATTCCACAAGATGAAAATGATATCGTAACGAAAACAATAGTAGATGTGGTCTTAACACCGCTAATAAGTCGAGCTAAAAGACAGATTATGCTCGAAGAACGAGAAAAACTTAATGAAAAGACAGTTCAAGTTCGTTCTCGGCGACAAGTGCAGCAGCCTCGAGGACGATTTCGAGGACAGACGCAGTCTCAATATTTAAATATCGGTGACACTCAAAAAGAGGGCAAAGCCGAAGCAGAAGCTACTGAACAATCTTCTCGTGCACTAGTTAGTTAGTATCAAAAGGAAAAATTTTACAAACTACTTTGGCTCGTCTTTAAAACGTTGAATTTTATGAGGGTCAGCGGTGAACACTGCTGTTAAATACGACCTTTCTTATAATTTGTAAATTGCTATATTCATGAATTTCCCAATATATTCAATATTGAAATATTACCGTTAAAAAAGTGAAACACCACTGGATGTATAACTATTTTTTATTATAATGTTACCATTCTATAAAGATACTACTTCAATAGAAGTTTCATTTCGATAGAAATATTATTAGCAAAATGATATAGACCTTCAACGTGTTAACATTGAAACATTTAAAACTTTCAATAAATGACTAAATCTAATCTAAAAAAATATCTTTAGGTGGTAGCAACGGCATGGGTCAAGCTCAAAGTATGTCATCAGGCGGAAATGGATGCGATGGATGTCCAGGATATCCTGGATTTCCTAGGGGTGAAGCCATTCCAGATAGGTACACAAAATTCCAGCCTACTGCAGATACGGGTACGCTAATCCCTACTGGACACATGCTTTATCCTGGAGTCGATACATCGGGCGGAGTTAAAGTTCCTCCTGGCAGGGTCCAACCAGGTGGAATTGCACCCACCAGCGGTAGAATAACAGAAACTAAACCAGGTGGTGACGGTTACCCTGGTACATTACCAGGGTCATCAAGGGGCGAAGTTGGCTCTTACCCTGGGACTATCGGAACTTATCCTGGCACTATTTCAGGGGTAAAGGAACCAGGAGGTGATATATTATTACGATTTTTACTAAAATTATAGTAAAAACATAGCTTTACCGTTATCAAATTATAACAGGTGCCACAATAACGGGCGGGGACGTAAGATATCCTGGTGGTGTTTTACCAGGCACCGTAACAGGTGGAGTAACTTATACTGGTGGTCTACCAGGAAGTAGAACAACAGGAGGTGTTGTACCAGGTATGCCGGCAGGAAGTCCGGCACCTTACATAATCGATGCTGGAATACCAAGGTGGGGAATGATCTATCCTGCTAAAGATATGTATCCTGGAACTTTTACAGGAACCGGTGGTACTTATCCCGGAGGTATTTTACCGAGTAGTGTTACGACGGGAGGTGGCACAACATATCCTGGAGGTGTTGCACCGGGTAGTGTTACAACCGGAGGTGGCATAACGTATCCTGGAGGTGTTGCACCGGGTACTGTTACAAGCGGAGGTGGCATAACGTATCCTGGAGGTGTTGCACCGGGTAGTGTTACAACCGGAGGTGGCAGAACGTATCCTGGGGGTGCTGCACCGGGTACTGTTACAACGGGAGGTGGCACAACATATCCTGGAGGTGTTGCACCGGGTAGTGTTACAACCGGAGGTGGCAGAACATATCCTGGAGGTGTTGCACCGGGTACCGTTACAACGGGAGGTGGCACAACATATCCCGGAGGTGTTGCACCGGGTGCTGTTACAACCGGAGGTGGCATAACGTATCCTGGAGGTGTTGCACCGGGTACCGTTACAACGGGAGGTGGCACAACATATCCTGGAGGTGTTGCACCGGGTAGTGTTACAACCGGAGGTGGCAGAACGTATCCTGGGGGTGCTGCACCGGGTACTGTTACAACGGGAGGTGGTGTAAGCTATCCTGGAGGTGGAACAATGTATCCTGGAGGTGTTGCACCAAGTACTACTACTACGGGAGGTGGTGTAATGTATCCTGGAAATGTTGCACCGGGTACCTCCACAACGGGAGGTGGTGTAATGTATCCCGGAGGTGTTGCACCAGGTACCACCACAACGGGAGGTGGTGTAATGTATCCCGGAGGTGTTGCACCAGGTACCACCACAACAGGAGGTGGTGTAATGTACCCTGGTGGTGTTGGACCAGGTACCACCACAGCAGGAGGTGGTGTAATGTATCCTGGAGGTGTTGCACCAGGTACCACTACAACGGGAGGTGGCGTAATGTATCCTGGGGCTGGTCCACGAGGAACTGTAATTCAGCAAAATGGAGCACTTTACGCTGATGGAGGGCGAGGTACTGGAACGACTGGAGGTGGTGCGCTTTACCCTGGAGCCATTGTACCAAGTATCACGACAGGAACTAGTACCCCAGACTATCCTGGTGGTATTGTACCAGCTTATCCAGGGAACATAATGTCAAGGGGTGATGGAACTTATTCTGCTGGCACGAAAGAAGGTGGAATTGTTCCGGGAAGGGTGGTAACAGGATCAACAGCAAGCGCAGATACTCTAATATATCCTGGTAGGTATCCTCCCGGCATATATTTCGACGGTAGCAAGACTTATCCGCAACCAGGCACAAGTGGCCCAGCAGGAGGGAAACTTCCTGTTCTTACTCCATCAGGAACAGCAACTGGGCAAGTACCGGGAGTTGCTACCACCGGGACACAGGATAACGTTGCTTATCCCGGCAGCAGTCAACCTGGTCAACCCGGTACCAATGTACCTTATCCCAGTGGTATTGCACCAGGAACAATACGTGCAGATGGGACAATTTATCAACCAGGGACTGATACAGGTGGTGCACGTCAAATTTATCCAGGAGGAATTCCATCAGGACCTATCATAGGAGAAGGACATTTACTTTATCCAGGAACCCTTCCTTCTGGAAGTGGAGGTGGAGAACGATATCCAGTCGCTGGATTCCCCGGAAGCGTTAAAGCAGATACTCATTCATCTGCAGGACAAGTTACATATCCAACCGGAATTCAACCAGGGTCTGGTGGTGTTCAACCTGGACCTGGACAACTAAGAATTCCTTATCCTGGAGCAGTAGATGGAGCAGGTCAAGGTGTATACCCTGGAGGTGGTGTAATGCAATATCCATCAGAAGATGGCAGACTAACTTCCACTTATTCTTTACAACCGAGACAGTATCCTGATGCTGCTACATGGCAACAAGGACAAATGCCGGGTACAACAGGAGGACAAATCCCAACAGCAACTACCGATGGTCAAAGAATAGGGCAATATGGAACTGCACAACAAAATGTACCAGGTGGAAACGTTTTTGGAGCACAGTATCCAGATAGAACTATGACAACGGGTATTAAAGAAAGTTCACAGTATTATCAACAACCTGGGGGACAAGTGCCTATGGAAGATGGTTCTGACTCACAAGCATCAAGTATTGTAAAACAAATTGACGCAGGTACCCAAGCAAGTGCTTCTGCTCAAGGTAAATTTGGGCAGGGTACATCACAGTCTCATGTAACAGGTACATATAGCGGTTCTGGATCTTTCTCGGCTCAAGCAGGTAGCGTCGATGCCAACAATGGTGCTCAAACAGAAATCAGCGGTGGTAAAGAAGGCGCTAAGAGCAGTGCACAAGGATTCGGTGGTTATGGAAAAAGTCAAACACAGGTCCAACTGAATTCTGAGTCTGGTGCTACCTCAACAGGTGCACAAAGCAGTGGATGGAATCACGGGACAAATACGCAAGTACAAGCGAGCTCAAAGGGTGGTATGGCAGATGCTCAAGCAAACGGAGAAGGTAGCACCTCCAGTCAGGCTCAAATTGGCTTTCAACCATACTTAAAGACAGACGAAAAAGTCGAAAGACAATCCAGACCGTTCCGGGGTGGTGGTACAGCATCTGCTCAAAGTGGAACTCATAGAGGACAATCGCAATCTCAACTTGAAGGATCATTCCAATATGGAATAACTTATACCGGTGCAGCACAAGCAGGATCAGGATCTGGTGCTGCGGCATCCAGAAGGCCATTCAATTTCAATGTCACTGAAAGTGAATTGTTTAAACCATTCAAGCCGTATGATATACCAACTACTACAAACGACAGTGTCAATGACGCAACAAGTACTTCAAAGGAGCCTGACTTCGGTCGTATCCAGGATGAACAAGGCTTACAAACAAGTTCGACCTCTCGAAAAAGTATCATTAGCAACGCCACAAAGGATAGTTCCGATAATACGGCGAATATGAAAAATCAGTCTGTTGAAAAGTCGTCAGTAGACGATACTGTATACGATGTTAATGGTGATTATGACGAGGAGTACACTGATGAGGACTATGACTCTACTCTAACAGTATCTTCAAGGAACTCCAAACATTCTACATCTCATAGCAAAGAATATGATAATGATAAAGATCATCAGTCACAGATAACACAAATTTCATCAGGGAATCAGTATGATATTCGTGTCAATCAAGATTCCAACACAGCTCGAGGAGATGATATGCTACAGCCAGGACAATCAGTGGAAGGATATACCATACCATCCGGATTTCGTGGAAAAGTAACATCTGTTGCTGGTAGTAAAACAGTAGCTCGCGGCGATGGGAAATCTCAGTCCCAAACTGTTTCATTAATACCGACGGAATTGAATATTAATCACGCAAATAAGTCACCTATAAGTGAAACTAGATCACTCCAAACCAATCACGAGAGATTCACAAAGCAACAGATTACATCTGATGATAAAAATCAAAGTAGCAATTTTTCTGGCAGTCAAAATCATCAAAATGTTGCAGATCACTCTAGACGGCCAAACATACCAATGAAACCAAATTATTACACTATAACAAATAGCGTTGCTGGTAAATTAGATGGAAGTAAAAATTCTGCAAAGAAATATGAACATCGTTATTATACTAAAAGCTCTACGTGTGGATACTTTACATTTTCATGTAACATTGTATACGGATCCAATGGCAGGACAAAAATTTGCAAACCTAAAATACCAACATATCCTGATGGTACACCTATAAAGTGTTAAAAATCTATGAGAAATTGACATATTTCATATCTAAAAAAAACTTTTTCTCCCGCTTAATTCAAAGTTTACTTGATGTTTTAATAACACTGAAATTATAACTCCTATAATCACTTTAAATTATTTACTTACCAGATTTCGTCGTTACATAACTAATTGTCGACAGGAAGAATTGTTTATGTAAAGCACTTGAAGATAAAATCGAAAAAATATAATATAACTCGTAAATATAGACAAAAACACATAATGCAAGTATTTATAATCTCTCATGTACTTTACGTGCGTTAATAATATTATTTTTTACTTCCATATACATATACTATGTCATCTTTATTGAGGTAATTTTATTTACTGACTGTACATCATTATCAATATTGCTACATACATTACTAGTATTTATCAGTTTCTCAATAAAACGCATGTTACATTTAAAGAAGAGACAAATTTCTTGTTCTATCTTTCTTTAATTACGAAATACATTAAGAGATAAATATCTTAAATATTTTTTCGAATGTACTACAGATAAATGCAATTTAAATGCGTGATCGAGTATTTAACTTAAAATTATAATTATTACACAATGGAGATATATATATATATTCAATCAGAGTAAATTGTCGCGTAAAATTATATTTCTCAAATATTTTAACGACAATAAGAAAAATTCAACTATAAATATCAGGTATCGGTTGTGGTACAGAATGTACCTTCTTACGCAATTTTACCAGCCTTTCGAGCAATGGTAAAATTTATAATTATATATATGATTTCAGTTATATACAATATTTATATACATGCAATAAGATTTAAAAAGAAAAAATATATATTTTGGAATGTGAGCTTTTTACAAATCCGAATCCTCACAACAAAATATGTTAAAAAATAATAATACACAATTTTAAAAGATTGGCTATATACAGGAAAAAGTAGAAAATAATAAAAACCTGAAAAAATATCTCAGAAGTTTTCGACAATAATATAATACTGAAAAGAATAGAGATTTTTCGGTACCCATGCTCATTGACATAGTAAATTATTTACTCCTATTTTGTTGATTTTCGTTTATACGTACTTACAAGAACGATACTCAAGTCGTATGATTATTCCGAAGAAAAAAACATATGTCTAATGCCGCAGATCATTAATTTAATATTTAATTTTTGACTTCATGTTCAGGTTTTTGTCCTTGATCAAATATAAAATGATAATTGAAGGGAGTGAATACTAGGCTTGCTGAGATTCATAGTCTAAAACAATACCAATAAAGTTTGAATAATAGTAATGCAATGCTAGTAATACAATGAATAGTAATACATTATGACATACCATCTGTTAATTCATCATCATTCGTATTGTGCAACTTTTCGTCAATGATTTCTCTCGTCCCTATTTCAGGTATGCAGGACTCGGTACTGAGTACAATCAAATCTTGATTAAAATTACATGCTCTGATCCATAATAAAAATATGTATAATTTAATGATATTATTGTACCTATTCCGAAAGTGTTCTAATTGTACATTAGCAGATTCCAATTGCTCTAGGAGATCTTCATTAGCTCGTTGCAATTTACGAACACTATTAGTTGCGGCATCTACTTCGTCTTGGGCTGCAGATAACTCTTTCTTTAATTCTTCCACCCTCGTTCTTACTCTCTTTACTTCTCCTTCATACTGCTCTGATCTTCTCATCGCATGAGACAATTCTGTTGTTTTCTCTTCCAGAGATTTTTTTAGCATTGTTTGATAATTTTTTAATTCAAGCACTACCTATTAGCAATAAATTTGAAAAAAAAATTATAATGTACAAGATAAGATTCACTTAAATTATAAGATACAAAAATAAAATCATATTATTCATTGAAAATACAAACCATATTTCGTACTAAAAGTTCTTGTTGAAGTTGCCTCGTGTCAGCATCCGATGTGGAAACTGGACGTGATCGTCGAGATTCTATCCTTTCTTGGAGATCGTGCAATTCATTGCGAAGTTGCTTATTCTCCCGTTCCAACGAAATTTTCTCCGTCTCTAAACGTTCTCGTTTACCCCATTCTGCTGCATTCTCAGCTTGAAGTTTTTCTAACTAAAGGTTCACAATAAAAGAATATACATAATTGTAATAAAATTGTATTATTCGTGAATAGTTTTTTCAAACTTATAGAACTCACTTCAGTCCTAAGTTCAGATAAACGACGATTCATTCCTTCTCTATTTGAAGCTTCATCAATCATATCAGCTTGTGCATCACTAAGCTCAAGTTGGAAACGATCTTTTAATTCTAATAATTCTCTCATAGCCTCTGCTCTACTTTCTTGTAGTTCATCACACTGTTCTCTCAATTGCATCACTTCTGCTTTCAACTTTTCCATACCACGATGCAAAGAGTTCTTTTCTCTGGCAACAAAAAGATTAAAATCAATTGAAATATAGGGGTTGTAAAACATATATAACATGCAATATTATATACTTACTCTCTTTCTGCAGAAATAGCTATTGCTGCTTCATCTAGTTTGTGTTGAAGTATTGACATCTTTTGTGTCAAAGCATCATCATTATGGATTTCTAGTGAAGATTGACGTTTCTCTATTTTATCTTCTATAATATTAGATTCTGTAACTACTCTTGTAATATCCTTATCCAATGAACTAATGGAACTTTCTTTATATAATTCTACAGCATGTTTTGGCACTGCACCTTGTAATACATACTCCTCAATATCTCTGTCTGATATAACATTGTGATTACCCAAACATATACTTGGCTCCTGGAGTACTGCTTTACAAGAAAGAGAATCTTTCTGTGAATTTACACTTTCGCTCCTTTCTACATTATTATAAAACTTTAACAATTCATCAATACCAAATGTACTTCTTAACTGTGGATCTGATTCTAAAACTGTAAAAATTTGTTGGTCAAATTGTCCAGCATGTTTCAATAGTATCATATGTATTTTTTCAATTTCTTTTTTCAGCTGCTCATTTTGTAGTTCTAATTCTTGACATTCATGTTTATAACTGTTAGCATCTTTTACTGCAATTTCTAACTTTGCTCTAAGAACTTTAGCTTCCTCCCTTGCCATGTTCCTTTCATTTCGAACTTTGCTCCACTTTTCTCGCCAATTGGCTGTACAATCGGACCACCATTTCATTGTTTTCTCCATTTGTGCTGCTCGTGCTCGTGCTTCTTCCAATTCCCTCTGTCGTAAAGCCTAAGTAAATCAAATTATACATTTGTTAACAATGATATATAAAAGAACATGTACACATATATTAAGTTTAAATTAAGATACGATCAAAAAAATACCTATTACCATTTTTCTTTCAGTATAAAAAAGAAAGATATCCGATAACATATTTTCCAATGGTAAATATGTGTATTGTTATACTAGAAAAAAATACTTTGAAAAAACAAATTTAATTTTGCAATAATATTATACTGTTAATTACTAGTCACCTCTTTAGTTTCCCATTCATTATCCGCATAACGTGATGAGGAAGATACACTAACATCGTGCTCTCTCATATATCGCCGGGAAGACGTTCCACTAGCTGTTGATTGTGCCATAGTAATTGAAAAAAAGTAACCTACAATGCTATATCTTAGTACCAAACTGCACTTCAATTCAATTCTATTTTTTTGTTTTAGTCAAACAACACACTCTCCAAATTTTCAAGTCATTTAAGGTTCAGATGTTATTCACTATTCCCATTTTTAATATGTTTATAATAATTGCAATCTAAATAGTTTCTATATGATTGGAATCCTCATACACATATCGCATATATTCATCTCCTGCTGACATTATATTATCTATAGATTTCACTTATATACACATACATATAGGCACACACTAAAGTTCATATAAATATATATGTATATAAATATGTGTAGTAAAATGTGACGAAGAGAGTAAGCAACAGAATTGCATACAGTTTACATCGATCCACACGTATTTATTTTATGCAATAAACGGTATATGAACTAAGCATGAAGCAATTTATTCAGAAATATGTATTGTATAGTACAAATGATAAATGGTAAATATGCAATTTTTTCAGTTTTAATAAAAAGAAAACATTAAGAAATTTGTCAATCTACGAAAATTTATAGCATCTAACGATTGCATTAGCCGCATCCACACATAAACTTTGTAATAATTCAGCGATAATTTCAGACAGCATAAAACTATATACAGTTGCATGTAGCGTGCATCAGGTAGAGAAAAAGGGAGGGAATCATAGGTAGCAAACATATTCAAGTGATTCCAGTCAGAGTGTTATGATGTTTACGTGGTCAAGCAGATTATATTTTTAAAGAAAACAGTACGAAAACTTGATGTGAATTTTATATTTTTATTCATGGAAGAAGATATTTAAACAGTCCAATTATGAACACTGTAAAAGGTAACTGTGAACCTGGAAATGGGTTAGAGATACTTGGTATACCTGGACAGGTTTACTTGAGAGATGCCTTGACAAGTTGTACAGATCCATTAAAAGCAATTGAAGAATTTCAATTGGAAAATGGTATTTTATTGCCGTCTTTGCGGCCTATGTTACCATTACTTGATCTTCACGGTGTACGAAGATTGGACTTCCATGCATCAGTTCTTGAAGAGTTGCGAGAGAAGCTCGTAAAAAGAATTAATGAAATTGGTGCAGAAAGAGCAGACAAAAGTACCACTGGAGATAAAAGATTGAAAGAGTTATTGTCTAAGAGTTTTTCAGCTGTGAGAGTTGCAGCCCTAAGACCTGTAGTTATGTGCATTTTAAGAAATACACCACACATAGAAGATAAATATTTACGTGTACTTGTGAGGGAAAAAGAGTTGTATAATGATGCAGACACGGAAGTAAAGAGACAAATCTGGAAAGATAATCAAAGTCTCTTTGGTGATGAAGTTTCACCATTGTTTAGTAGATATATCATTGAGAAAGAACAAATTCTCTTTGATCATAGAAATTTAAATAGTTTATTCTTCATGCCCTCTCCGAAGGTATATGGTTACATACTTTTTTAAAATACATATTTTACATAATAATTCATAAATAAAATGTTTGTGTATATAGGTAAGAAGACAAGGAGAAGTTGTACAAAAATTAGCACATATGATTGGACACAGTGTAAAGTTGTATGACATGGTATTGCAATTTTTGAGAACATTATTTTTACGTACGAAAAACATACATTATTGTACTTTAAGAGCCGAATTATTAATGGCCCTACATGATTTGGAGGTAAAATCAAAGCTATAAAAACACAATTGATAATCATTGCACACATTTAACTTCAATTAAACGCTTTATATCATAGGTGCAGGATATTATTTCTGTAGATCCATGCCATAAATTCACATGGTGCTTAGATGCTTGTATAAGAGAAAAAAATGTTGATATTAAAAGGTCCAGAGAATTGCAAGGGTTTTTGGACAGTATCAAGGTAATTAAAATTATATACATATGTATATTATATATACACCTTTGTCATAAAATAGAAAAGTGAAATAATCAACAGTTCTTTTTAGAGAGGACAAGAGCAAGTGTTGGGAGATTTAAGCATGACATTGTGTGACCCCTATGCAGTAAACTTCCTTGCTAGTAGTGCAATTAAAATTGCGCTTCATCTTATCAATGGTGAAGCGCTACCTAGAGAGAATGCAGTTCTTGTATTATTACTGAGAATGCTTGCATTAGGATTATCTGCATGGCAAATGATTGACTCACAAGATTTCAAAGAGCCAAAACTTGACAGTCAAGTCGTTACGAAATTCTTACCAGCTCTTATGTCATTAATGGTAAATTAATTTATATGTATACTTTACAAAAAAAAATTAAGGGCTATGTAAAATATAGTTTATTTACTAGGTAGACGATCAAATAAGACAATTAAATTGTAAACTTCCGCCTGATGAAAGAGAAAGTGCAATTGCTATAATAGAACATTCTGGTCCCCCTCCCGATGCTTGTCAAGCATATGCTCAACTTTCGGGAGTTGCTGCTGTTTTATCTATGTATTATGCGCTACATGTCGGTGGTGGTGGTGGAGGAGCAGGAAGAGGAAGAGGTGATGCCAGGGGCTTAATGAGAGTCTTGGCGACCTTACCAAATTGCCAAGCACAACGAGCATTTGAAGATCCCTTCTTGCACACCTTGGTAATATTTCATGATTTAAAATAATTAGTGATAATTGTAACGCGAAATGTTTACTCCAGTTTTTATTTATTTATTTTACGCTATAATTATTAATTTACAGGTGTCTTTACTAATATTAAATATGGCAGATGAATTTTCAAATGAATCATTTTGTACTGTCATATTCGACGAATTCTTTTTGGCAGGATTAGGTAGAGATAACGTTACACGGCATTTATTAAAATTACTTTGGTATATTTATCCGAAATTGCCGCCGACACGTCTACACACATTAATGAAAGCTCTTCAACCAACTAGTCAGGTAACTTTGCTTTACTCAAACCTACATAATGTAATTGCACAAAACTTGTTAGATTATCGAAGTATTTGTCTTTCTTGTTTTATCCTTAATTTTAACTCTTTTAGCATAATGAAGCAGTGCACAATCTTTATGAAGCTTTACGTGACAAAATCGGCAATCGATCTACAGAAGATCAATTTCCAACAACGGCACAAATAGATACATTAGGGCTTGATTGCCCAGCTTCTCCTCTTACCGGTGTACCTACTCCGGCTTCATGTTCATTATAAAAAATGTACAACACGGCGTTTAGAACATCAGATCACACAAATTATGATCCATTTATTACATTTTTAAGTAGTCTTCCTGAAATTCTCTTTTTATATACAAATATAATAAAATCTATGTTCTTATTAATTAATAAGTGCCAGCATTAACATAATCTTCATAATTTATACTTTTAAATTTATGCAATATCAAGAAAAATAGCCTTAATGACAATTTACATAGTTTCGCTTATATATATTTTCATTTATTTTGTTTCTATTGTAAGTTTTCATATAAAGGGTCTAGCTAAATAAGGATTGGAAAAGTGTGTCCAAACCTAATTAATCTTGAGGAATACCATTTGATAGGTCTCTTTCAAAAACTGTTCCTGCAAAGTATGAATCCGCTATCCATACTGTAGAAGTAGTTACAGGGTGAAACGTATTTTACAGTAATGCTCGATGTCTCCTGTTTGGCTTCATAGAAATTTCTGAAAAAAACTTAGATATTATACCCATTGGTGTGCATAATATTTAATTTTTTCAGATTATTTGGTTGGCAAATAACATACCAATTATAAACATTAATTTTTTATTAAAACTAAAAAATGACAACTTTTATATTTTTACAGTATTTGCGTTGTACCGTAAATACGAATGTATAATTTTTTCAAATTGTTCGGAGTGTTGGAACATAGTTAAAAAAAATAAAATCTGATGTTTGTCCTTTCCGTGCGCAAAGCAATGGTACACTCCAGATCGAGGCCTTAATACGCATTTTAAGAGGACAGTCAAAACTGCATCTATTAAATAAATAATTTGTAATCTTAGAAACAAACAATTGTATTTCATGAATTACACTTGCCTAACGAGTGTATTATAATTATAAGTTTTCTAATTTGTTATACACCAATTTGAGCGGCACAGTCAGGTAAATAATACCTGAACTCAGTCATCAGGTGAGTATTGCCTGCTCTATATTATTAGTTTCTTCCATTTATAAGCTGAAGGTCATTTCAGGCAAAAGGTCTACGGTCTATTCTCAATTCTCTATTAAATGGTATGCATCAAGATTAATTTGCGTTGGGAGTATTTTTTCCATCCTTATCCTGCTCGACCGTTTTCAGCAAGCTCAAAAACACTGTTTTTTTAATAGTCACATTATTGATTTAATAATAAAAAGAAAGCACTGTTAATTAAATTGTATGAAAATATTCACGCACTTAAAAATAATGTGAATAATGTGCAAATTTAGTCATCATTATTGTCGTAATATTTATTTATAAAAAATACGTCTTTCAGTCTGTATGCAATATTGTTGTATTATCTGTTAATTCTATCACTAATCGGTCCAAATAATTGGAATCTAATTTGTACGACATCAAAATCATTGAAATATACATTGATGCTTGTTTACTTGCTAGTAAAGCTTTCAGCTGTGGGTCCAATATACTCAACCTAGAAGAAGATAAAAACGTTAATAACTTTTAATTAAAATAAGCTTTTATAATTAATCATACATACATCTTGATAATTATGAGACCAACGAGTGTCCACTCTGCAGTTTTAAAAATAATATTTGCCGCTGATAATGAGAAAGTACTAACTAATGCTTTAATTAAAGCACTCCTCTCGCTATTATAAATATATTGCGAGTGCTTACTAGTTGCCAATGCTCTTATCAGATCTGGTAATCTATTAAAAAAGTTGTTAACTGTTGAAAACTTACATTATAACGATATTACTTTCGAGGCTTTTGCGGCCATAATGATTAATATTAGATTTGGCTTCTGGATTGAAACCGTGCTGGATAAACGAGAGTATCCGACGTTTCGCCAGCATGCAGCTAGCTTCACCAAGGTTTCAGGGAAACCCCAATACTGAAGAATGTATCAGAGTGAAACTGAACAATTAAGACACGCTCGTCTATCAATAACGACTCTGACCGGAAGTCAAATCTAATATGACGTATTTAAAAATGCTAGAAAATGATACATTACATCCTATTTAATTTATCTAAGAAAATTCGGCGTCGAAGAGCGTTAGGTGCATGTGCATCTGTTAAAGGTATTATCGAAATCGAGTTATCATCTTCTTCGGCCTTTACTGTCGTGTTTTTAGGCGATTCTATCATCATACTGCCTTTATAAAATGCCCGCACCTAGATGGAAGAATCATTTTAATAATTGTTAATGTTCCTCAAATAAACATATCAAATATATTTACCTTTAATTCTATTTTCTTTCCTTCCTCCTGAAGGACAGACAAGTGAGGCAAAGGTTTCAATGTATTTCTAGTTAAATTTGTACGATCGTCCCTTTCGTCCTCCAATTGTAATTTATTTAATTTTTTGCACAATTGAACGTACTTATCATGTTGCGTTACATTATCCAATAACCGACTTTTAGTATTTTGTTCACCTGATAGTAAGCACAGAGTATCTTCGGTTATCCATTCCCTTACATTATTTTCAATGTGCATAGCAATTGCGAAAAATTCATTTGGCTTTTGCTTTGATTTACCCTCAATTTTATGCTTTCCTTTTTTACATTTATTACGTTTATTTATTGTTGCATTTTCTGTACAGCATGTGTTAGTATTTGAAGTAATTTCAGATTCATGTTTTATAGCATTTATATCACATTCCACTAGTAAAGTTTCGCATAAATCATTGACCTCAACTTTCTCTGTCCCTGTATCAACTTTCCAACTTTGTTTTGTATTTTTATTTATGTCAATGGCATTAACCAGTTCTTCAATATTTTGCACATCAGTATTTTGTGTTAAATCATTGCTTTCTGATGTATCATTTCTATACAATATAGTATCTTTCATGTCCTCTCCATTTTCATTATTTATGTTGTCTGAATCTGAAATTCTATCTTTCAGATTATTCGTGTTATTCCCTTCTATAGATGAAACTTCAATATCTAAAGTTTCAATGTTATCATTTACTTCCTCTTTTTGTTCATTCACTGTATCAGAAATTTTTGTTTCATTGACTTTGTCACAAATATCAGATTCTGATGACTTACAAAGTGTTCCACTTTTAACATCTTCAGGTACCATATTAGATGTTGCATCATCAGATTTTTTCTCGGGGTTTGATATTAAATCTGTATCTCTAACATGTATTTCGTCTCCAGGTGGGCTTCTTTCTAATCCATCTTTTGCTGATAAAAATTGAAATGTTGGAACTTCTTCTTTTTCCCTTAGCCATAGAGGACTAGTAAGCATCTGTTCCAAAAGATAGTTACATGCACCATAGCAAGATGAACTACAAAAATTCTTGCGTCTAGTAACATCATAGACTTTATTTTTCTTTGTTGAAATGTGGTATTGTTGAGTGATTACAACTGTCAATGTTTTATTACATAGCACATAACCACATAATTTTATTATTGCCCTCTCTTCTATTACATCCTCCATATGACTCTTGTTGATGTATCTTAACTAAAAGAAAATATATATATTGAATGTATTAAAATACATTTTACAAGTATAAATAAAGGTACGTATAACTTTAATTTACATTACAAAGAAGCCACTGTGGACCAACATTTGGTTCCAAAAGGTGTTCAACAATTTCAAGGGCTTTAGCATCACACTGCTTTTTCCTTATAATCATTAGCTGCATCTGTGCCTTGCTTAAACATGATTTCATTTATTCATGGATTGTATTGTAGATTCTTTTAATATTATTGCAATTCTGATTGATATTAAACTATACACATATGCATACGTATGTATACAAATAGTTAAGCTCACCTTAATTTTTTTTTCACTTTCTTCTTTTCGAGTACTTCTTCGTTTGTGGACATTGTGCTTGACATGTTAATATTACAAGTTAAAAATCTATATAATTGCAGCTAACATTGGCTAACACCTTTAACTCTCAAGCACCTTCAAACGACGTTAGTATTAAAATTCTGTTTTCTTTTGACGGCACAGAGGCCCTCCAAGACTCTCTTAAGCCATAAACTGTACGAGTGCTGAAAGAGTGCAAACTTGCTACTTTTAAGGGGTTTTGGAAACGTCGAAATCTACGCCATCTAATATTGTACACTCCCCCCAACACCCTTTTATCTGGCGCGAAATAAGACTCTGTGAAAAACTAGTATTTTAGAATACTAATATCTGGGTTATTTCTCGACAGATTTAAATGCGGTTTGCGAAAACAGCCAGAGCAAACACAGGATAGCCAGGAGAGGGCATGCAGATGAGAACTAGAATAGATAAAGGAGGGCCAGGACAGGCACAGCAAAACCAGGACAGTTATAGGACAACCAGGACAGGCACATGACAGCCACGAGAAGAACAGGACAGGCATACGACAACTGAGACAGCGTTTATAAATAAATAATTAGAAAGTCTTAGAAACTTGTATATGAATATTGTATCACATACGTTTATGTTGTATAATGCAAATGATGAATAAAGAATTTGTTACATCAAAAACACTCTTACATTTTTTAACCGCTACCTTTGTTCCATTCCTAAAATTCCATTCCTCTACAAAATCCCAGCGAGCGTATTACAATTATAAGTTCTCCAATATGGTAACATTATTCAACGGCAAGCCAGCTCGATCAAAAATTTGTCCGAAATATTGTTGCTTCACTCCGCTTTTGAGCTGAAGGTTATTTCAAGGTCAAATTCGAGCTTGCAAGCTCACATCTGCTGGCTCAAACTAAAAAGCTCAATCGAAAATGCCATATTTCCTCCAAAAATATGAGCTTTTGAGCTATGAGCACGTAGGTACAGAGCTTTTGAGCAATTTTTCCGAATTTTTCGCAAAATTTCAACAAATCCGAGTGAGCTTTTTAGTTTGAGCATTCACATCTGAGCTTGCAAGCTCACACCTGATGGCTCAAACTAAAAAGCTCAGTCAACAATGTGAAATTTCCTCCAAAAATATGAGCTTTTGAGCTATGAGCACGTAGGTACAGAGCTTTTGAGCAATTTTTCCGAATTTTTCGCAAAATTTCAACAAATCCGAGTGAGCTTTTTAGTTTGAGCATTCACATCTGAGCTTGCAAGCTCACACCTGATGGCTCAAACTAAAAAGCTCAGTCAAAATGTGAAATTTCCTCCAAAAATATGAGCTTTTGAGCAATTTTTCCGAATTTTTCGCAAAATTTCAACAAATCCGAGTGAGCTTTTTAGTTTGAGCATTCACATCTGAGCTTGCAAGCTCACACCTGATGGCTCAAACTAAAAAGCTCAGTCAATATGTGAAATTTCCTCCAAAAATTTGAGCTTTTGAGCTATGAGCACGTAGGTACAGAGCTTTTGAGCAATTTTTCCGAATTTTTCGCAAAATTTCAACAAATCCGAGTGAGCTTTTTAGTTTGAGCATTCACACCTGAGCTTGCAAGCTCACACCTGATGGCTCAAACTAAAAAGCTCAGTCAAAATGTGAAATTTCCTCCAAAAATATGAGCTTTTGAGCTATGAGCACGTAGGTATAGAGCTTTTGAGCAATTTTTCCGAATTTCTCGCAAAATTTCAACAAATCCGAGTGAGCTTTTTAGTTTGAGCATCCACATCTAAGCTTGCAAGCTCACACCTAATAGCACAAACTAAAAAGTTCAATCAGACAAAGCAAAAGTTTCTCTTACATATTAGTGGTTTCAATGGGACATGGAACTTTGGAATGGAATAAGGTTAACATGCTTGACACTATCTTAGATTTAACAAATTTTTTATTCAACATTTGAATTATACAACACTGCTTGTTTAACACTTCATAAAATAAAATTATTTGTTTCTAAAAGTAGAAGTTATATATTTAATAAAGGCTGTTTCGGCTTTTCCTTGATTGTCATGGCTCCCCTGTGCCTTTCCTGAATGTCCTCTGTCTGTCCTGGTTATATTATGAGAGACCTGGTTGTCCTGTGACTGTCCTGACTTTCCTGTGCCTGACCTGATTTTCCTCTGTCTTCTCGGGTTGTCCTGGAAAGCAAATAGAATTGTAATGTCCTTCGTAGATAACTCGATATTCTAGGCTCTAAATAAGACATAGAAATCCAAAGACGACAATGAATGATTTGAACCAATTTGAACTTACTCGCATTAAATGCAAGCCTAAGTTTCCGCTTCTATTTCCATTGGAAACTTCATATTCTTTTCTCCATTTTCATATCTAGGCGGTTAATACTTGTACCGGCAATAATGTGCCATCTGTCGACAAACAGCAACGACGCCTTTTGCAACCGCGGCTAGAAGAGGAGGTAATGAAACCACTGAACTATAATAATACGAATAATACTGGAAGGCGCGTTGGCTAATCTCTCCCATGTAGAAGCAGCGTATCGAGAGAGTAGCGACACCGGGTATCTTTTGCTCTTTCTAACCATACTGCGCATGTGCACAATTACGTCACGCTCATCAGGGTACACGGGCTGCAAAAAGTTTGTTCACTCATCTCAGTTTTAGTACGTTTCATCGGTGTCATGTGTTTCAATGGGAGGGAGAAAACTTTCAGACGGGACTGTACAGACAGAGAGAAGGATACCCGAAGTGGATATCTCTCTCGATACGGGTTGGGAGCGTCAGCGCGCGTTCCAGATTATTATACTTCAGTGTAGCGATGGCGATTCTTTCGGAAAAAGATCGATTTTTAAATCGATTCGAATCGTAACCTGATGAATCGATTCACAAAAAAATCGAGATCTAAAAGATCGATTCCTAAAAAATCGATTTTTTTTCAAGTCTGTATTTAGAATGTAAATATAATTCCATTTTATGAAAAACAAGAAAGATACATAATAAACGATCTCTTATCAGTCAAATCAGGGATCTTTTTAGTTCAGGGAATTCCATAATCACAATTGTTTTTATTGCCATATTAAAGTATCAGATCAGGTATAAAAGAAGACATTTATTTCGCTAATCACAGTATATATATTACGGCAGTCAGTCAATCAAGGCATACATAAAGAAATGAATGACGCAATATCAATCAACAAATACAAAGTCAAAGGATACGCGAAAAAATCTCGCGAGTTTTTGAGTAATTAACCCTCTAACCGGCAACACCGTAATATTACGGGTACATTCAACTAATTGTAAATAATTTTATGGTTTTAACCAAAACAGAAAAAATCGAATGTCGATTTTCAAGGGTAAAATATCGATTCACTGAATCGATTCAGTACTACATATCGATTTAAAAAATCGATTTATTTGGCCCGAGAAATCGATTCTTCGATTAATCGATCTCAGATCGCCATCCCTACTTCAGTGAATGAAACCAATAAAACGTGCATCGAGTCACGGAAGGTGCGTGCATGTCTATTTCAATGTTCATGCTTAGTAGCATCACTATCGTTACCTGGAGACCACTCGGGGCGTAACTAGGAATGCTAGGAACCTCTTAACCTATTATAGCTTGCCAACCCTGGCTACTAAGTTTGGTGGTGCTACCGCCTCCTAAAATCATTAACACGAACTATTTCTTGAAACTTGCAAGCTTTTCCTATTTAAATTTGGATTACCTGCTTTATTCAATCTTAAATTTGTCACTACTTCTTGCTTACAATTAAATGGACGAAGCAAAACAAAGATAAGTTAACTATAAGAGAATTATCACCAAAAAATTCCTAAGCTCGGAAACGAAAACAATTTCTTTCTGATACCAGTTATAATATTCCTGAACCCGTTTGTTCATCGTATGTAATATATGGACATCGTATTTAGCAGTTCTAATAAAGACACTTTAAAATACTTCAATGTTTTCTTAACAAAGTAGACTAATGAAATTAACAGTGAAAACTTCTATATATATCAGAATTCAACAATGAGTAATTCGCAATGTTGGTCAACATGATGTTGCTATTTTCCTGAGTCCGAACCGTCCGAAGAAATTGAATTTTATGATCAATTTTACATTATTGTGCGTCAGCATAAAATTGAATCTATGTGATCTGTATTCGTCAAACAATGAAATATATTTTATTGGTACGAAAAAGTTTTATTTAGAAACGCATATTTATAGGAGTTTTAGTGCACTCTTGCGGTAGCTTAACGAAGCATGCAACCGGCTGTCGAATAAAGTAGGAGTAGAGGTCTACCCGAAGTAGATGAAAAAAAAGAGACCAGTAGAGTGTGACTGGTTATATGGTGTGATCCTCGAGTGGTGTTACGTTTTCAGTATTATCTTGTTGTGTTCGCCATGACGTTGGTTTGAAATTGTATTTCAAAATATTAATCCCGATGTTGGTCGCAGGACTGTGCCAATGTAGTTTTCATGCTTTTAACGAGGAGAGAATCCGGGGAGGCAATTCGTGGATACCGAAGAAAGCTTCAAACACGTTTGAAGCTTTCGAGGTCGTATTCATGGAACTATGAACCTGGACTCGTTGTCTTTTACTTTGTCACAAATCAGTTATTTGGTTGCGAATTTAAATAAGAAAAATTTTCGGGACAGCTGCCAGGAAATATCAGTTGTAAGTAGAAAAAAACCTGTTGTTCTACTGCATCTCTGAGCCCACCCCTTCCACCTTCTGTTCATCACACGCCGTCCTCGGAACAGAGCAATATGCTACGTGAGGATTATCGGAGTTTCCTTTTTATTTCTTTTTATCGAAATACATGCACGGGCCAGAAAAATAAAAATTGAATTTATATATAGCCATATAACCTGATTTGATAATTACTGACAATTAAGAGTTTACGCGGCATCGAATACATCTTGAACTTAGCCTCTTTTCATAATTACATGTTTCAACGTATTATTTCGAATGATGGAGATGTTTAGGTTTCTTAATGTATAGTTTTTTTTCCATTTTATCGTAAAATAACAACAACGCTTTGTATAGTATTTTACGTGCTTAATGTATAAAGGTATTCTGAGATATTATTTTTGTTTCAAAAATCCTTTGCAATATACTTGAATTGCTATTGCTTACTGATAAAAATAACTTCTGTTACTTGAGAATCTGTGATTTTTATATTTACTTTTGTATAGATGTATTGCATATGTAATAGAACATTCTATTTTAAACCTCATAATTTATATTGTAGCTGGTGCAGTGGAAGGGTCTGGAGGCAGACAGACACTTGCTGCGCTCTTTGCTCTCATACGTCGATTTCTCAACAGGAGAGCCACCAGAGTCAAGTGCAAAAGATTATTTTCAAGTGCAACTTTTGAAGCAAGAGTGTACTAATCTACTTTGCAAACCTTCTTTTATTTCTAACCTGTGTTTTGCTGTAGACCATCCATTTCATCAACAAAAGGTTTTTTATTGTACTACTCATTAATTCAGACATTTTATAATGTATAAAACATAGTATATTCTCTGCTTTCAGACTTTGAATCCATCATCAAAGCTTTTTTTACGTTTAAAAAAGGTACTTGGTTTATCTCTGGTTCAAGAAGTTGCATTTGCAATTGCATTGCAACATTCTGAGAATATTGAAATTCGTACATTAGCTTTAGAGCACATACAAAAACAGCTTCCTGAATTGATAAAAAATTATATTAATTCTGAGACAAGCAACAAGCATCAGGAAGAGGGCTTGCACGATTCATCACCTGAAGTTCTTCACCTTATATTGTCACAGGCTTTTCAATCCAATAATCAGTTTGGTCTTTCTTCTGAAGCAAAAGAAAAATTTCTCAAGAATTTAAGGCGCGATTTTCCCCGTGAGCTGGTACCAGTGGTGCTAGCACCACTCTTGTATCCAGGCAACGGGGAAACTCCGCAAGCCAAAATTGAGTTAAACATGGCTGTCAACCAAATGGTAAAGTTAATAACATTTTTCATAATTAATTTATTTTTTATTTTGTTATATAGTATAAATTTTTTATATAATTTTCAGGATGGAAATTCTCTAGTAGAATTGATTATGGAATTAGGTTATGGATTTACCAGTAGTGTGGAAGAATGTCGATCAGCTTTAGCTGGGTTAGGGGCTCGAGAAATATCTCCAGCATGTGCTGCCAGAGTGTTAGCTCATATGGCACGTAGTTGTAATAGTCTCGATGATGCAGGAGGCTTACAATCATTTTGGGGTAATTCAGGTGGTGGGCAAGATGCTAATAAAGAAAAGTCAGCAGACAATGCTGCTCCCACCACCTGGAATGTTGAAATTTTCATTCAAGCTTTAAAAGAAATTGTAAGTTGGTATATATAATAATAAATGATGATTTTATAAATTATGTTTATTAAACATTAATACTTATTATATTTTCAGCAATCTACGTTATCTTGGAATGAAGTGATAGTTAAGTTAGATCATACTGATTTTGTCATTAAGGATAGACAAGGGTTAAATTTATTGATAATGGGATTAAGGTTGGGATTACAACATCAAGGTTATCCGCCGGATATGTTTCCTGTAGAACTGTTTTATCGTCATTGGGACAATGTTGAAGGACAATTTTCCTTAGTACAACAAATTCTAAAGTGTCCAGATATATTTTGCTTTGCTGATTATCCCTATCATTCTGTAACTGTTGATGTTCTGAAAGCAGCACCTGAAAGTGATAGTAAAGAGGCACAAACATGGAGATCTCTAAATGTGGTCGAATTGCTGCTGCATATGGCAGAAAGAGGGTTATATGGACCTGTTCAAGAAATATTCAAATGGCCCATTCAACACTGCCCTGATGTTCTTGTCTTAGCATTGCTACAAATCAATGCTCCGATTACTATACTCAGACAAGAATTGCTTAGTACGTTGATGCCTATTTTTCTTGGAAATCATCCAAATTCTGCTGTCATCTTGCACCATGCATGGCATGGAAATACTGTAAAAATAAAATCTATCATAATGCATGCTATGGCAGAATGGTATATACGTGGTGATCACGATCAAACAAGATTATCTCGTATTCTCGATGTTGCTCAAGATCTTAAAGCACTGTCAGCATTACTTAATGCTCAGTCTTTTCCATTTGTGATTGATCTGGCCTGTTTGGCTTCAAGACGAGAATACTTGAAATTAGAAAAATGGTTGACAGACAAAATTAGAGATCATGGAGAAGTCTTTGTCGCCGCTTGTGTAAAATTTTTACAACGTCGTTGCCCTCAAGTAATGGGACCTGGAATAAAGGAAGATCTTACAGTTCCGAAAGCAAGTCAACTTCCGCAAGAAACCTTAACAACTATTCTTGCATGTCTACAAGTTTGCGCTGGGTATGTTTGTTACATTTTTAATTTTTTTTTCTAAAGAATTAAAGTTCGAGATGTTTGTATGCTTACGTTCCATTCCCAGGAGTGTTTCACAAGAATGCTCAGAAGCTATAATGACCATGGTGCAAAACTGCAGTTTAATGTTGAGTAAGACTACCATGAGTAGGCCACCACCACCTGGAGTTTTAAGACATCGTGGATTAGAGACTTTCAATCCAGCTACACTGGGAGGACAGGTATTTGATATTCTTCACGACACGATTTCATCATAACTTTCTATGTGTTATTGCATATTCATATGTCTTTATTTTAATGTTGCAGCTGTTTTCTTCAAAACAAGTGGATCCACTGGGAAACTTAAGTTCTAGTCTTGCCTCAATGGGGTTAGGTTCCAGTCTTGGTCCACCAAGTAGCTCTGCTTTTAATTTGCCTGGTGCTCTTGGACCTTTAGTTTCGGCACCTGGTTCTCCTTCTCGACTTATGGGACCATCCCCAAGTCCATTTCCAATGTTGCCATTATCTTCTCAATTACATTCAGGACCAGTTGGTACTCAAGGACCGTCAGTTCTTCCTGGTACAACTACAATTGGCGGACTAGGTCGTCTTGGTCCACCAACAGGCATAGAAAAGGCAAGAATTCCTGAAACGTCAAACTTATTTCCTGATATGGCACAAAATGTTTCTAAAGAAATCGAAGATGAAGCAAATAGCTATTTTCAACGTATATACAATCATCCACCACATCCAACTCTGTCAATCGATGAAGTTCTCGATATGTTGAAAAAATTTCAAGATTCTGGTAGTAAAAGAGAGAGGGAGGTATTCAACTGTATGTTACGGAATTTATTCGAAGAATATCGGTTTTTTCCTCAATACCCCGATAAAGAATTACAAACCACGGCACAATTATTTGGAGGAATTATTGAAAGAGGATTAGTTAATAGCTATATGACTCTTGGATTGGCACTGAGGTTTGTTTTGGATGCTCTCAGAAAACCAGAAGGCAGCAAGATGTATTACTTCGGGATAACAGCTCTGGATCGTTTCAAGAGCCGTTTGAAAGACTACCAAACATATTGTGAGCACGTCAGGGCAATTCAGCATTTCAGTGAGTTCCCACCACATTTAATTGAGTATATAGAATATGGATTACAGGGGCAGGAGCCTCCCACAAGACCACAAGGTCCAAAAACTTTCGCAGCTATGATAGCACCTGTTACCACTCCATACAAGACTATTACAACAACAACTATAACAACAAGTACTACCCAAGCAAAGCCATCCACAACTCCTACTACGTCGTTGTCGGCTAGGGTAAGCGTATTTTTAATATTTATATGATAAAAAACTTGTATGTTTTTTAACCTGTTTCTTAGACGTATGATCTTGTTTTAGCCTTCTATTGCCAATGCAACTAATATCGATACGTTACTTGTGGCAACGGATAAAGAGGAGAAAATTACAACACCTCCCGAGGCTCTGCAAGATAAGACAGCATTCATTTTTAACAATCTTAGTCAACTTAATCTGCAACAAAAGTGTGACGAAATTCGGGAAATTGTCACAGAAGAATATTGGCCTTGGATGGCTCAGTATTTAGTAATGAAACGTGCAAGTATAGAATTGAACTTTCATGCACTGTATTCGAATTTTTTGGATTGTTTAAAATTACCCGAAGTAAATAAGATGGTTACAAGAGAAACATTCAGGAATATAAAGGTATTTAACGAATATCGATTTATTTTTCACATATCTGCATTTTGTGTAATTCTTTGTAATATTTATAACACTGTTCAAATGTTTTAGGTATTATTACGAAGTGATAAGGGAATAGCTAATTTTTCTGATCGATCACTTCTGAAGAATTTAGGTCATTGGCTAGGAATGTTGACTCTCGGTAGAAATAAGCCTATTTTACAGGTATTATTATATTTTAATAATACCCACTCACGTAGTTAATGGTATTCAATTACTCACTGTCATCTTTCATTTTCAACAGATTGATATAGACCTGAAAAGTTTACTTGTCGAAGCATATCATAAAGGACAACAAGAACTCCTTTATGTTGTTCCATTTGTTGCCAAAGTATTGGAGAGCTGTGCAAAAAGTCGTGTTTTTCGTCCACCTAATCCTTGGACGATGGCAATTATGAATGTCCTAGCAGAACTTCATCAGGAACCTGACTTAAAGTTAAACTTAAAATTTGAGATCGAAGTACTTTGTAAAAATTTAAGCATTGATGTCGGTGTAAGTACATCAATATTAAGCTCTTATTTTGTATTCCTATAGGAATTGGACTTACTAATTGTTAATCATATATGTAGGAATTGAAGCCTGCGCTGTATTTAAAGAATCCAGAAAAGTTGCGTAACTTGGAATATCAATTATCGCATCCAAATAAAAAGTCTGAATCAAACAATAATCAGCAACAGCCTCAAGGTCCCATTGAAGAATTAGTTGGTCCTACGACAACGGGAGCTATTGTTCCACAATCAGCTCCTGCAAATACTACACCATCTTTACCTACTGGTCCACCAGAACCACGCTTTAATTATATGGACATATCCGTGACGGGCATTGCTAACATTTCACAACACATAACCATTAATAATCAGGTATAAAAGTGTTTCTTAATTGATTTTACTTTAACCAATGTTCGATGATTTATATAATCCTTCATTACAGTTACCACTGTTCCAAACACATCCTCATCTTAAGCAATTTGTTCGTCCAGCTGTTGAAAGAGCAATTCAAGAATGGATTCATCCAGTTGTTGATCGTTCAATTAAAATAGCTGTGACTACTAGTGAACAAATTGTAAGAAAAGACTTTGCTCTAGATCCTGAAGAAGTTCGAATGAGAACTGCAGCTAGACATATGGTACGGAACTTAACAGCTGGAATGGCAATGATCACCTGTCGCGATCAGGTAAGTAACGTAATGTATTAATGTATAGTGTTAAAATGAGTGATGATTATTAAAAATATATATATGTTATGACAGATATTGACGTCAATTAGCACAAATTTAAAACAAGCTTTCCTTGCTGCAATGATGGGCACAACACCGCAACAGAAGGAACTTGCAGAACAAGCAGCTAATGTTGTAGCTGCTGATAACATGGAACTTGCTTGCGCATTTGTACAAAAAACAGCTATCGAAAAGGCTATTCCAGAAATGGACAAACGCTTATTAAATGAGATAGAACTACGAAAGATTGCTCGCCAGGAAGGAAGAAGATACTGCGATCCTTTAGCGAAATATCAAGCCGAGAGAATGCCCGAGCAAATAAGATTAAAAGTAGGAGGAGTAACACCTCAACAAATGGCAGTTTATGAAGAGTTTGCCAGAAATATTCCTGGATTCTTGCCTCTTTCCGAACGAGACACTCAGGCTCTTTTTATGCCCAAACCAGTTACTGTAAATATTAAATTTGATGTATTTTTTCTTGTGGCTTTTTATTTTTAATAATATTTAATTAAATAGAATTCTTTTTTAAAGGAACCTGCAGTAACTGCATTTGCTGCCAATCCAGCAGTTGCAGTAGCAACAGCTCAACAAGTTGCGGCATATGCAGCAGCAGTGAGTAACGATGAAGTTGGGGCAATGTTAGAAAAACTTGCGGCAGAAGTAGAAGTATTACTTGCTGCAATGGGCCCAGCAGCTCCTCCGCCTCAACATGCTGCTCTTCACAGCTTATTAGAATCTATTATTCTTACACGAAGATCGAGAGATGCAGGTGCTGCTATGGCATTATTGAAAAAGGTAAGTTCTTACACGGTTCAAAATGATATAACTGTTTATCACTTTCGATATCATTTATTTTAGGCCGTGGAAGGATTACTGGATGGTCCAACTATTTCAAGTGGCGTGATAGATTCTGAAATTATATTACGATACAGAGAACTTCATCTACGTATTCTGAAATGTCTTCAAGATCCTCGTGCTTATGGTATGCAATGGACAAACAAACATGTTACCCGTTGCTTAACAGAGTGCAGAGAAGAATTTCGATACAATTTCGAAGCAGTAGATTATCTTATAAGGTGCGATTTCATTTCTTATAGCTTAAGCGTTTTTATCATAATAATTTGAACAATTTTTAAAAATAATTTTGTTGACATTTTAGGTCTCACTTAATTAGTCTTCCACAATATGACTTAGCGTTGGCTCAAGCTATGGATTCTGGAAATGCCATGGCAACAGCATTCGCAATGCAATTAGTACAGCTCTATTTGATTGATGAAAGACAGACGACACATGTTACCGAATCAGACTTATTTCATACTATTGAGATCTTAGCCAGGATGGCTCATCACAGAGCACCACCTGAAGGGTTATTATCATTAATAATATGTTATTTTCAAGAAAGACATTACGGTTTATTAATATTACACTAATATGGTTTTACGTTTTAATATTAACTATAATATACATATTATATGTTTTTAGGATTTTGTTATTCAGACTTACAAGCCTGATAGAATCTTTGCGTGCGAATCATGATCCTGGTGTACTGGCAGACAGAGCTCCTGCAGGACCTACAGCACACATTCATTCTGGAATTCTGCAGGTGAGAGTAAGTAAATTCTGCGGTACTTCAGGAATCACGAACCTACGTACGTATCATCTATTTATATTTTCTACCTTTTAATTTTACAGGCACGTGATTTTGACGATCCACCTGGACTGATGGAAAAGACAGAGTACTTATTACGCGAATGGGTTTCAATGCATCATAGTCCTACGCATGCACGTGATCCCACAAAGGCCTTTGGAATGTTTGTTCACCAAATGAACATACATGGAATTTTAAAAACTGATGATCTTATAACAAGATTCTTTAAGCTGAGCACACAAATGTGCGTCGATCTATGCTATCGTTCTCTAGCTGAAACCACCTCAGCTCCTTCTGTTGTTCGTGCAAAGTGTTTCCATTCGTTAGATGCTTTTGTCCGTTTGGTTGCACTTTTAGTTAAACATTCTGGTGACAGTACAAATACTCATACGAAGATCAATTTATTGAACAAAGTGTTGGGAATTGTTGCTGGTGTGTTGCTGCAGGATCATGAAATACGAGGAACAGATTTCCAGCAGCTGCCCTATCATAGAATTTTCATCATGTTGTTCTTGGAACTGTGTGCTCCTGAACCTGTACTGGAGGCAGTAAACTATCAAGTGTTGACAGCATTCTGTCATACCCTACATATACTTAGACCAGCCAAAGCTTCAGGATTTTGCTATGCTTGGCTAGAACTAGTTTCCCACAGAGTTTTCATTGGACGAATGCTTGCAATTACACCACAACAAAAATGTTGGGGAATGTATGCGCAGCTTCTGATTGATCTGTTCAAATATCTGGCACCATATCTGCGTAACGCCGAGCTTGCAAAACCTGTTACGTTACTGTACAAAGGAACTCTTAGAGTATTGTTGGTCTTATTACATGACTTTCCGGAATTTCTCTGTGATTATCACTATGGATTCTGTGATGTTATTCCACCTAATTGCATACAAATGAGGAATCTTATCTTAAGTGCATTCCCAAGGAACATGCGTTTACCTGATCCGTTTACACCAAATCTGAAAGTTGACATGCTGCAAGAGATTGCACATGCACCTAGAGTGTTGACCAATTTCGCATCGATGATACAACCATTGAGTTTTAAGAAAGAACTCGATTCGTATCTAAAGGCTCGTGCACCAGTTACTTTCCTTTCTGAGTTGCGCAGCAATTTACAAGTTTCTCAAGAAGCAGGAGTACGTTATAATATACAATTGATGAATGCCCTTGTGCTATACGTGGGTACACAAGCAATAGCTTTTATTCGCAGTAAAGGGCATACCCCGAACATGTCAACTATCGCACATTCAGCGCATATGGATATATTCCAAAACTTAGCAGTCGACCTCGATACTGAGGGTCGTTATCTGTTCCTGAATGCAATTGCGAATCAACTACGATATCCCAATAGTCATACACATTATTTCAGTTGCACGCTTCTTTACCTGTTTGCTGAAGCTAACACGGAAGCCATACAGGAACAGATTACAAGAGTTCTTCTTGAAAGAATTATCGTTAACAGACCTCATCCATGGGGTCTTCTTATTACATTTATCGAACTTATAAAGAATCCAACGTATAAATTCTGGACGCACGAATTTGTCCACTGTGCTCCAGAAATAGAAAAGTAAGTATTTGAATGCCCTCGAGATTAATACAATTTTCGATTTATCATTGAACTTAATTCATTCGTTTTAATTATATTTCAGATTATTCGAGTCGGTAGCTCGATCGTGTATGGTTCAAAAACAAGTGCAACCCACTCCAGAACCGGAGATCCCAGAGTGATAGGACGCTTTATTTTTCATTGTCGATTTGTGTACAGTAAAAAAATCGTAAATAAGAATCGCGTGTAAAAAGTTGTTAATGTACGAATAGATGTACTATACTTTGGGCTTAATCATTTTGGTGGATAAATATTGAATAACCATATATATTAAGTGTATCAATTGAAATAGTATAAGTAAAACAGCTATTATGTTAATATTTTAATAAAAAATATTGTTGCATCGATCAGAAAGCAACGAACATTCAGCCTCACAAAACGTGTCTTTCGAACAGTGTACTTGAAACAGTGTGTTACCATGACATTGTAATATTATAGCACAAATGTCAGTATAATGCGTATCATAATGGGAAAAAAAGTTTGTGAAGATAACAATGGTGTTCAAGCAATAATAGCGGACTTTTGTAGCTTACACTTAATATAAATGTATTATGAGTAAATGGTATACTTGAGTCTGTACCAAAATTAATATGTTGTGCTATGTAAGTCATTTAGGGAGTACATGCAGAATGTATGGTGCATTTGGAATTCTGTAATATAGTATATAATTACTAGTATATATTGATGTAATTTTTTAAGAATTGTAGCTATGAAGGATAAGATAAAAACTGATTAATTAAAATGTGATTTACATGATCCTTTGTTCTAAAAAATGTTTGTTAAGCGATGATTTATAATTGAAGCTTACGAAATAATTTATTAAATTTTTTCTATATACATCGTTTGTACACAACTCAGAGTTAATTAGCACTGTCAAGTTACAGAGTCTGCTGGTCGCGTGTCGCATGATAGGAATCCCTTTCTTTATCAGGGAACTTTGTAGGAAGATTTGGACTATGTAAATGGCACTTTACAGGAAATTTGATTCCCGCCACATTTACTTCGTAATCACCTGATAATATGTACTCATTCGTAACTTCTTGTGGCTGCCCTCGTGAATCAAAGTTTTTTACAAATCCAAGGCAAACCTAAATTCACATTTGATATTTACTTTTCTGATATAACAAGATCATGATAAAAGAATAGAAATTTTCTGTAGAGCTTAAAGTTATTATATAAATAATTCATTTAACAATTTCATTCATACCTGCTTTTTAAACGTAAAACCGTAACCTGTAGTAGTTGTCATTCCGCAGTACTTTCCATTTCTAAAGATAGGCTCTCCTCCCCAACACCATGTATCGAATTCAAGATCATGATCGTTTAATAACAGTTGCACATACTTTCGCTTTACACCTTGCTCGCGTTGTTTTAATAGAGCATCCCTTCCAATGAAATTTACTCCTTTCTGGTAAATAATGTGTAAATAAATAACTTTACATATTATTATTCTTACTCTGTATTTAACAAATATTAACTTATTGTATAAAAACTTACATCAAATTTCACCCTCCATGATCTCCCACATTCCAAAGGGGTAGTAAAAGTATCCAAATCTTGACCCCAAAATGCATAAAACTTTTCAACTCGTAATGCACGTGTTGCATAATAACCAGCATGCTTTATTCCGTACTTTGCTCCAGCGTCGATCAATCTTGTATAAACATGCAATGCAAACTAAAAGTACAAGTGAGAATTATCATAATTATATTGACGGTATTTAGAGAGGGAAAATCAGAAGATGCAAGATTTTTAACAGGAGATACATGTTATGCGTTTTAAGAAATTTAAGAAACATTTACCTCATTTGGTATATATAAAACATAACCGAGTTCTCCAGTATGCGTCAGATTCATTGTGCGAATTCCGTTAGCGAGTCCAACGTCTAATTCCTTGTAAAATAAGGAAAATTTATGGTAATAATACAAGAAAGATATATGTTCAATTAAGACCGTACCTTAAAAGTAAAAAATGGAAAATTTTTTGGGTTCAAATCAGTATCTGTTAGTTCTGCTAATAATTGTCTAGTAGCAGGACCCATAATACAAATTGCAGTGTATGCCGATGTTACATCAGATACAGCAACTGATCCATCTGTGGGTAAATGACGATGAATCCAATGTTTGCAACGTGTTTGTTGAATAGTAGGTGCAATCATCATGTAACTTAAATGTTAAAAGAGACAATAATAGGATTGCATTCTTATTTTCAAGATTCGATAAGTGACGTCTTGTAACTTACTGATTCGGAGCAATGCGCGCTAAGCTGCAATCATTTTCATAACCACCACGATGATTTTGCATACCTGTATGAATAATACTTCCTACAGGTACATCTACATCGTTAGAACATAAATACTGAAGTAAATCTACAACTTCTGTACCATTTGACTGCAAAAATTATAATTTTTTACATGTAAAATAGATGAAAGAGATTTCATAAGTAATGTACTATTATAAACATGTATATATTTAAACATTGATGTAAAATATTGTTATTAAAATGGCTTACCCAAAGATCGATCTTAGTGAAGGAAGAATAATCGCTAAGTCCAACTGTTTCTCGACATGCTGCGTATTCTCGCGAAACAGCGTCAAACCATGGTGGTTTACTAAATGTATTTGTATATGCTATCTTGTATCTTTGAAATCCATCAGTTGTTTCCAGATCTATACAGCAAAACAATGTGCGTTATAAAATCCAATTGTTTCTATAAGATAAATGTATTAATAAGCAAAGTTAGATTAAACTTATGATAGTGAAATTGAGAAGAAAGATATATTATTATATAATTTATATGTTAATATTAAGAATTCACGATTATAATAAAGACTTACCGCTTTCATCGTCAGGTTGAAACCATGACGGTCTTTCGTACCCCATTACCTGACCAAAAACAGCTCCTG
Source organism: Cerceris rybyensis (assembly GCA_910591515.1). Taxonomy (NCBI): domain Eukaryota; kingdom Metazoa; phylum Arthropoda; class Insecta; order Hymenoptera; family Crabronidae; genus Cerceris; species Cerceris rybyensis. The sequence goes on from OU342790.1 coordinate 19,977,188, forward strand.
CTTCTTTAAGTTTTGGATAAATTGGCGACATTCTCAAGTTCCGTCCGGTTTTGAATTCGTGATGCGGATATTGTAACGCGTAATGCATACCAGGAACTTCTTTTACTCTATCGCGCAAAAATTTTCGATTATTGTGGAGACCCAAAAAACGAGATACGTCCAATTCGTACATATCTAAAGACGTTGAATCATTAATTATTAATTCCGCGGTAGCACGACCAACGCCACCAGCTGCTGATATACCCACCTATAAAAAGTTATATATAAAAGTTTTCTCAGTAAGAAAAGTAATATAAATAACACTTACCGTCTTCATACCAGCAGCAATATAATAATTACGTATTTCCGGAGCTTCTCCGACTATCCATTTACAATCAGGAGAAAATGCTTCTGGACCGTTACATAGTCTCTCTAATACTGCGTTTCCTAAACTTGGAATTCTGTGAAGCATTTGTTCCAATAAAATGTGAAAATGGTCCCAATCTTCCGGTAAAAATCGTTCATTTGTACTTTCTAAAATTAAAATGCGTGTTAAATGAAAATTTATCAGAAACAAACATTTATTCTTATATCTAACCAGGTATAGTTCCATCTTCAAATGCTGGTTTTGCAATTGGCTCGAAACCACCAGCTAATATTCTCCCGTTATTCTCTCTAAAATAAATATACCCATCTAGATCTCGTACAACTGGAGTCATAGGATCCAAATCAGCAATAGGTTTTGTATGTAGATAGTAATGTTCCACTGGATGGAGAGGTACCTAAAATAATGATACATATATATAATAAATAATTTCATTTCCTAGATCTAGATTTACAGTTAATAACTATAAAAAGAAACCTTTATATGTGGTTCACTCAGTTTGCCTACATTACGTGCCCAAAACCCAGCACAATTGACGAAATGATCACATTGAACTAAGCCCCGTGTTGTTTCTACAGCTTCCACATGATTGTTTCGATTTAAAACTTTAGTAACTTTACAATTTTCATATACTCTCACACCTATATACATTAAAATATGTATTTTGAAATTCAGTGATATTTCTGATGTTCATTTTTATAAAAGCAAAATATACCTTTCTTTTTTGCCTCCCCAATTAGTGTTAAACAAATTTGGTATGGGTCTCCTACACCATCACCAGGAATCCATAAACCACCAATTAGATCATCTACCCTTAACAAAGGGCACAAATCCTTTATTTCCTCTGGGGAAACTAAGTGGCACTCAATGTCACGTGAACTAAAAAATGAATTTTCTGATTTGTATGTTACATTATATTTTGTATAGTTAATACATACACAGATTGTGCTTTCATTCGTCGAAATGCAGTCATACGATCTCTTGTACGGGCTATAGAAAGGCTCCCACATTGTTTCCATCCTGTAGGTAAACCTTTTTGCTCTAATTCTTTATACAAACTTATACTATCCTGTGCTAGTTTAACCTGTGCCAAACTTGGTTTAAATGCTCCAACTAATCCAGAAGCATGCCATGTTGTTCCACCACCGAATCTGGAAAAAGATTAGATATAATATAATAATGCATACACTAAGTTTATTTATCAAAATAAAATTTTACCTTCCACTTTCTACAATAATAGTTTGTGATGCAAGACCCATAAGAGAGAGATGATAAGCGACTGCACCACCCATAACTCCACCCCCGCATATAACAACTTTTGCTTCCTTGGGCAATGGATCATCAACATCTTCATCAGTTGTAACAGATGTTATATTATGCTTTGCCCTTTGATGATTGCAGAAAAAAAGACTATTCCACTTCGTTACAGATTTACCATGAAATACAATTGACCGGTGCCACATTGTAGAAAATAGAAGTCTGAAATTTTAAGCAGAAAAAAATAGAAACTTATAAATATATATCAAGAATATATAGAAAATTGATTACTCTTAATTTTGTCTCCAATAAGAGTTAACTGTTATAAATTGTACCACAATTCGAATTGTTGTTTGATATAAATTAATTTGTCATGATAGTCTATCATGAACAGCATTTGATAAAATGTTGACAAAAAAAATTGCTTACATGAAACGCCTAATAATGTATTATTATCTGGAAAGTCATATTACATTTAAAAGTTCTGCGTAGATTATGTTTATTATAAAAAAAGATATATATGTATTCGAAAATAAAGTGGCAGAAATTTTAACGTTTCGCTGCATAAACTATGATTACCAATGAGGTTATGTGTACATTTATATATACACCTATGTGCATATATATATGCATACGTATATATAGACGTCAAAAAATGATCTGCACAGTAAATAAGTTTCATAGAAGAAAATTGTGAAATACTCAAAATCTGCAGATGTTAATAACAAAGAAATATAGACAGCCTGAGATATAAATATACATATATTTAAATGTATACAATAAAAAATTGAACTAGCCACTGATAGAACAGAGACACTTTATTAAAAATTTTGTAAACATTATTAACGTTCCTTGAGGTAGAACATTACTGATTATATATGACAAGTCAAATTTTATAATATCATAAATGTGTCATCAGTAGACTAATTTTGCATTCAAGATGCAGTAGTACATTTGGTAGCTGTTACATAAGTGTTAATAGATACATAAACATCGAAAACTGTAATTATTAAAAGTAATGAAACTTCCCGGATAATTTTCACATTATAGACGTTAAAACAACTTTATTTAAAACTTACAATTTATTTTTGATTATTTCAAAAAAGTATAAAATGCATTACATAATATTCAAAATTATAAATAGAATATTTTCCATATTTAATTAGTTAAATACAATTTGTAAAATATCAAAATAACTTTACAATAATATTGCTGACATACTATTGAATTTTAATATCATCTTATACTACAAGTAATCGGAATCACGAAAATGTTTGTAAGAAAGGTAAAAGTCTTTACAAGCATAACAAGAAAGCAGTATACAAAAATTAATTTCGCTGGAAACATCAAAGCTGATTATACAAATGTCTATATGTATAAAATTTATTTTATTTGCGATATATATCCCATAAGAATAGACAAAATCTGTGTCAGATTGTAACTTTATTTCCTTTTATAAAATAGACGTTTAGTAATATTTATTAGTCATTTTTTTACGTGATTAATGCAAATTAAATAAAGTGATATATTCGTAATACGTTTAATATTTACTTATAAGTATATAAATCACTATATACCACCAGATATATTTTCAAAATTCTATCGTGTATAATTAGATTTTACATTCTTTATAAGAGAATTTATGTTATGCAAGACTATTTCCAGAAGAATTAATGATAAAATCTTGATTCATTTGTACATACTTTCAATGAAAAAGTCCTAAGACATAATTGAGAAATCAGTATTGAGGAACTTTTTCATGTATTTACTGAACAAAAAGTTGTATTCTTTAAAATTAATAGCATCGCTTTCACAAGAGTGCAAGTAAATTAAATATACTTTAATTTTACATGCAATCTTGTATTGTGCATATTTTCCTTATTATACATTTTGAAGCACAGAAGATTAAAGCTGCTTTTCTTTCAATTATTCAAAATATCTTACAATCTATACATATTAAAGTGTAATATTAATATGTATGTATTGTACCAGAAGGTAATGCAAAATTCCAAAGAATTATTCCACCAAATGCAGTAACCATAGGCACTTTATCTAAGGCACTAATATCTTTTGGTGCTTTATCTCCTATGGCGACCGAGATAAGCTTTGCAGTTCGGGCAACTATGATGAACATCCATACATTCATCAATACAACAAGGGACCAAACAGCATCCCAACCAGCAGCTGTTATAAGAAAAACATGTGAAAAACATGAAAATAAAAAAATATCACTGTAATCACTTATAGTTATATATACCCCATTAATGCAATTACGACACCAGAAATATAAGCAATTATGCCTGGCTCTGTCTTTGTCGCAGTATCAATTTCTGCATGACAATGTGGACAAATTGTATGTGTAGATCCTGGACCAAGTGGTACAATAGTAGTCACAATAGTTGGTCCATTTGTATCTGTAATAGGAATAAAAATATTCCGTATTGAATAAGTTAGTCTCTTGTCATTTTTTCAATGATATGCTTATTTCTCTCAAAAGTAAATCATATATATTAAATATAAACATACAAGTTTCAGCTGGTGTAAAAGGACTAGCAGGTAGAACACCACCCATAGTCTGCGAATAACTAGGTGGTGTATAAGGGGGTGGCTCATAAGGAGGTGGTGGTCCACTTTTATGCATGATGTACTTGTATTTGTATGTAAATTATCTACAAAAACATTAGGTTATATAACTATACCAGAAAGTGCAATAATCATATCTATGTTACATAGTACTGAATAACAAAGTTGATTGTTCATCTGGAATTACGAAAGAAGTAAAAAGAAATTTAAGACATCTTTTTTCAGAATACACGATATTCGTTAATTTCTGCAATTTCAATAAACTTTGAAGCTATAGATATATATTACAACAGTGAATAATGACATCATTTACATTAAATTTTAATAAATCACAAGAATGGCATTGTCAGGACACGAATTAAAAATCTATAACTGTCTTAGCATAAAGTCATTAAAAGTAACGATGGCTATGATCTGGATATGCGTGAATTAATTGCGAAATTTAATGGTATAAATGACATCCCCGCCCTTTTCAATGAAAGAGTAGCGACACAGATATACTATCTTTCATTATCACTCGAATGAAATATCATAATCGCCTACCTTCAAATAATAATAATCACTTACAAATTACTTCGGAAGCGTATGAGTAATATCTAAATATATATTCCACGTGTATGCTTTTAATAGCAGCTCTTTTAATGAGTAAACAGCGAAAAGTAGCAAAATACGTACATGTATGCAGATGGCGTAGCATAAGTTTCGTGTGTTTTCTTTTGCGGATAATATCGATTATTAGTAATCTTTACATAGAAAAAACTATTTACTATATGTTTTACGTTGAAGGTATAGAAATAACAGGGTTTCCTGTTACAAATAATAAAGTTGCAACAGAGAATAATTTTGCTCTACTCTCTTTTCGTTATACATTTTTTCGATAGGTCGAAAGTGGCTTATAGAATAAGTGGCGTGTTTGTGTTACTGTCTATATTCTGTGGTTCCAATATAGTTAACTTTTTAGTATAGTCAAATTACTATATAGAAAAGTTAATACAGTATCCAGTAGTAATAAAGATATAACATGTACTATAATGTATGGTGTGTTATAATACTGTATATGGTAGCAATATACCAATCCATCTCAAAACAAACTGCTCTTACAACAGCTGGTTTTGGTTGCTAAAAATGGATGTATCATTTGAGTTTGAGTTCTTAGTTTTATGTGTTTTCAGATTAATAGAAATTGATTTGAAAATATTTAAATCCAGGCAAATTTTATATCAAAATGGAATAAAGGAGGTATGATTTTTTTCTTATCACCAATTCCAATTTTGAAAAACATCAGCCAAGTGACTTGTATCAAGCTTCGCTGTTTGAAAGGCCAACAATAGTCATTCGAGAAACTCAAATTAGGATAGTTCTAAAGCTAGTCTCAACTCTAGCAAAAGGAGGCATTCTGGTACAGACATTCTAGTACATGTTACAGCCCCGAAGAGGCCATACATGGGTATAAGTACAGTTAACAATGACAAAGTTAAATATGCTAAAAGTGTGATTGACAGAAAAGGGACAGCTGCATTTAATCAGTTTTTAGATTTTTCAATTAAGCAAGGAAGGCTGAAAATTCTGAAAAAAATCAAATAAAATCAGCAAGTATATCTAGAACTTTGAATATAGCAAATATCAATGCCTATAAAGCTTGCACAAATCTTTATGATCCGTGGTTTGATGAGCAAGGAAATAAAATGCAATATTTAAAAACTCTAGAGAAGGGAGGAATAAATCTACCTAGTATGTCTTGTATTTTAAGTAAAGCAGGGTCTAATGCTCCTAGAGCATTCAAGAACTTGTATCACGTTTGGTTCGATGAAGAAGGAAAGAAAACACAGCATTTAAAAATTTTAGAAAAAGAGGAAGTAAGCATTGCTAATGTTTCAAGTATTTTACATGGTGCAGGGCGTTTAAAACATTTTATTAAAGGGAAGGTTGGGAAGGAGACTTTTACAATGCATAACTTATCTGGTATTTTAAGTGGTGCTGGAGCTGAAGCTGTAGATGCTTTTGAAGAATTCCACAACGTTTGTTTTAATGATGAGGGGAAAAAAACAAAACTTCTAAATGACTTTTATAATGTAGTAGGCTTTAAGGCGAGTATCTTATCTTCAATATTGTGTAGAGGAGGAAGTCGTGCTTCTTCTATTTTAAAAAGGTTCCACAGTGTTTTTTTTCAATGATGAAGGAAAAAAAAACTTTTAGATGGTTTCTACAATGTAGGTTTTAATCCAGGTGATTTATATAGTATATTGAGTGGAACAGCAGATGATTTAGAAAGGTTCCATGATTTTTGTTTCACAGAAGAATCAAAGGAATATTTGAATCATTTCTTACATGATAAAGTAGGTTTTACAGTGAGTAATGTATGTAATAATATTACATGGAGCAGAAGTAAATGCTTGTTCTGCTTTAAAAGATTTTCATGATGTTTGTTTTATTAATGAAGGAAAAAGGGCAAAATGTTTAGATGATTTCTATAATGCAAATTTCAGTTCAAGCGATTTATCAGGTATATTATACATGGCAGAAAATCACGCCTCTTCTCTTTTAACAAACTTTTTGAACCAAAAGATATATCTAAAATATTATATGGTGCAGGCATAAATCTTTCCCACATTTTTATAAAATTACATAACCTTTGTTTTGATAAGACAGGAAAAAAGACAGATTATTTAAAGAATCTTATCAAGAAGAACCCTAATGAGATATTTGATTTGTTGTATAAAAAAGTTAAAAAGGTCAGTTGTCAAAATATGACTTGTAGTTAATAAAAGTTATGTGAAAAGTTCGAAAAAGAAGAAGCGTTTATTAATACAAAGATAACAAAAATAAATCAAGATATTAAAAAATTTAATAAATTTTGCACAACAAAATGTTAGTTACTTCGTCAACTTAATACGATTCATTGTCAGTGAAGAAAGTATCAAAATAATAAAAATAAAAAAAGCACAGTTTTGGCATCTAGATTATTTTAAAATTCCATTTTGGTCTACATCATCAATGGACCTCTAACACAATATTATCAAATAAAGAAAAACTCGTTATTTAAGTAACTATACACTTTTTTTTTTATATACATTACTGGTGGAGATTACTTGTTATTCAGAATAATATGCTGACATACTGATAACCGTACTCTGCGTTCCTTTGAAATCTCTCGAATGATTACTATTGTCTATTGTTTATATGATTACTATTTTCTTCATTATTTCAGTTCTTAATCTCTTTAATACTGTCTACATGAGTTTTATATAAAATATGAATTTCCAAATGCAGATGTTAATTTTGAAAGCCTTTTCGTCCGTCAAAGTGGCGATATTTGGAAAAATTCACTGCTACCCGTATTACAATTTTTTGTGCTACAGCAAAACTTTTTTGACAATCTTCTATTAAATTTATAACACTTCCACGATCATTATTATAATGGCCCTTATACCGAAAATTCTTAAGTATTTAGCATAAATATTTTATTTTTTTTGTATTTTTTTTTTAGTAGCTATTAAGTTGATGGTAATACCGACTGCAGATCAGCCGTACTGTCGCAGTTATCTGATAGCGACCTCGATTTTTACGATAACATAAATTCAGCGATCAGTTTAAATAAATTGTTTTGTTTTTTATTACAGATTTTGTTGTTAAAAATTGCTATTTACCCATTAAATTTTTAATTCGGTGACAGTACTACTTCTTCCAAATATTAACATGGAACACTTTTCAAAACTAGTCGCTCTCCTATTAACTTGATCCCGTAATTTGAAATTTAAAAAAATTGAACCTTTTCACTCTGTTTTTATTGATAACAAATCATTTTACATATTTATATTAATAATTTTAGCATTATTAGTGAAAATAGAGAAACTCGTAAACCCTTTTTAGAATAAAATCAAGAAATACATTCAATATAATTATTAACTATTCAATTATTAATTATTTGCATTGTAAATTGCAAAACGTTGTTTCATTTATATAATAATTCAATCAAAAACTATGAACATCGTTGTTCATAAACAGTTTTAGAAACTGAGGACAGATGGCACCAGCACGACAATTAAAGCATTTCAAAGGAATTTAGTGTCATTTTTATCATCATTTCAATTTTTTATAGTAGAAGCACTACAATTTAACTGTTCTTTATTATCCAAATTGGTTTATTTAAACCATTAATCCCCGCTAACATACAAACGTATAATATAAACAATATACGTGGTCAAATCAACATCTTTTTTGTTCTTACTAAATCAACAGACTGATATTTCTTTGAGAGAAAGTCGAAACAATGAAATTTCAAACGCGATTCTTCGCACGATGCGAATGCTATCAGAAAATGAACACAACTATAAATAATCGTGATTCCGTGCTCTTTGTTATATCTTTGAATTGATACAGGAAGAACCTTTAGGTCTCTTGAAAAATCTGCATCGAACTAAGGTAATCGATGTTTAGGACGTGTTAAAAAAAAACCTACCCTCACGAGTTCCGTAATTCACGTTTGCGTCCATCCAGGAAGCTTTAACAAAGCCGAAAATGCTTTGCCACAGCTACACAATGACGAGGGGATCGTATCTCACCCAAGAGGGTAACTTCCTTTGTTTCCCTTTACTGCGATCAGGCAGGTGCAAATAGACAGGGGGAAGAGAGGTATACGAAACTACGACATTTTTCTCTTTCGGCCTTGCAGTAGCATCTCCCATAATATTGAAATAAAATTTAGATTTTTTCAAAGTAATATACAACATACCAATAAATAATTGTTTGAAGTAAATTTTCGTGAATTAAAAGACATCCTAAAATTATATTATATTATATCCTAAAAATATTTTCGCAGTGATATTTTATTTATCGCAATATCAACACGAAGGCCAAGAATGATAAAGTTTAATCGCAAAAAATAATGAAATCTAATGCTTCCTAATTATATTTAAAAATATTTCTTCACTGTTTTATCATGTTATCTATTTATACATTCATTAGCATAATATAAATCAGTATGTATACACATATAAAAATTGTCTGCACATTAAATAAATTGTATACACATATGTACAAAAAGATATAAAATATTATTTCAATATTTTATATTAAATTAAAACAATAAACAAGGGTATATCTGTTGCAGTTGTTGTAAAAGAAAATCAAAAAAATTCTAACAAAAACAGGAAAATACAAACGAACATACCACGTACAATTTCGACAGAAGAAGTGTCCTTTCTATCTAAAAATCAAACTCTGTCGAGACCGTTCAACTTCTTAAAAAGGCAACGTTCGTCTGTTCTCTCGTAGCAGGTGTAAAGCGAACAAAAATGCCCGATAATCAATTTCAAGACGGCCGCCTCTTTCGACGGAGAAGCATTTATGTAAAACGTCTAATTCGTTCATACTAATAAGTTCCATCATACGTCTAACGGATAGAGCTTTGATCAAACAAACCTTCGACACAGTACCAATGTTTTCCTTGTCGTAATCCTGCAATTACAAAAGAGCGAATATTTTAATTATTACGCTACTTACTACCGTAAAAAGATGTATATTTTAACGGTGATAACATATGACTGACCTTAAATAACTCCTCGAGATTCGGCTGTTGTACTTTGGACAGTTTATCCAGTGCCGCAGTTGCCATGTGTCTTTCGTCGAAATTCAAGAATGTTTTGCCAGAAGCTTCCGATGGCACGTGTTGTACGGGTACCAAAAGAGGGGCTCGTTCTAGACTTCCCATAGCAACAGCTTCCTCGATCACATCTCCGAATTTCACGTAGTCAATGTAGTCGGATCTTTGCAAGTAGTGTAATAAATAAAATAGGATTATGTAACACTTATCCATGTAAATACTAGGCCTTTTATAAGTCACGTGAATTTTCCTTCGTGTGAATTCGATTAAAAAAAGTTTAGATAAAATGTTAAACAAATTGTTGATTAGTAATGAAAATTTCTTACCTAAACGGTGCTTGAAATACTTTCATTATCGTAGCCATTTCGGTACATGTTAAATTGCATCGGAGCTGATCTAATCCTCGGATGAATTCGGTTCTTTTGATAACAAGTTCATTGTGAACATCATATTGCCGCATAAATTCAATAACCTGCGATAAAATAATATGGTAGCGAGGTAATAATAAAATAGCGATCGCTTATAGTAAAAATATTGTAAAGTTTCTTCAGACTTTTTACCTTAACTCTTTCTCTGACGACTTTCGCTTTGATTTTAGCTAAAATTAGTACAATATTCGTTTCATCGGCATCAGCCTTCGGTGGCGGTTTTTCGGCATTAATCTTTTTCTTTTCTTCCAAAATTTTATGATACAAAGGCTCGGTGATCGGCCGAGCTTCCAGTTCTTTTAAAAACCAATTATAATTGAACCCTAAATCGTCGTTGTATCTTGTCTCTAATGCGAATTCTTCTTCCATCGAAAGTAACACCGTAGCGGTTGTTAAAACTTGCCGTAATTGTGCCCGTGATACGTGTCCTTGATTATGTCTTTAATTATAAAATAATTATAATTAGAACAACAGAAAGCTCAAAATGTAATTAAATAAAAACGTAAATTTATTTCGAGTATACCTATCGTAATCTTTGAAGAACTGTTTCAAATAAATTCTTCTCTCGTTTACTCGGTATCTTACTTTCTGCAAAGCTTCTTCGCAAAGTTCCTTGATACTCTTCTCCTCACATTGCCAATTCGATACACCTCGACGATTTAATTCTGCTATTTCCCGAGGTGGCGGATTTATCCTTAAATTTGGCAGTTTGTCGAGTTCTTTCACAGTGAATACTAAAAAGAAGATATACAAAAATACATAACAGTATTTACATTGATTGATTCTTATATTAAAAATCTTTACTTTTATGTATCTTGTATTTTTTACCATCTAAAAATTGGTTTATTGAGAATACTATTTTTTTTTAAATAATTTCGAAATAAGTACCATGATCGATATCATCTTCAAACGTTCGCCAACAGACACGATCCGGATCATTCGGATCCTTGTAGAGAGTAATCAGAGCATGAATTTCTACTTCAGCAAGATAGAGACCCCCTAAGCTTGAAACCTGCAGAGCGTCTAATCCTCTTCGAAATTGTGAGACCGTCACTTTTCCGACGTTCAAAGTGTCGAAGTTCTATTGTAGGTCATATTAGGTCGCATTTCATACCGTGTAAAGGCAAGAAGACGCAAGTCAAACTGATTTAACACTAACCACACTATGAGTAGTGTTAAAAATGTACTAATAATTTAGTTAATAACTAATTCATTTTCTAAAACTAAATTATTTAGTTAATATTGCTAAAATTCTGAATTATTTCCTATATTAAAACTAGAACACCAACACTGTGTTGGAAGATAGTTAATAAAAATTTTAAGAGGAAGGGAATAACGAGGTAGAAATATTGTATGATCTTAAATTTAATAAAATGGGTATAGACAAATAAAGTAGTAGCAGCGTCAGAAACGTTAGAATCATTTTAAAGAAGTAAAGGACTCTTGATCTTGACTGCCCTCGTAGATCTAGCATTAAACTGGAAATGTCCTGCATTTATTTTAGAAAAATGTTATCGCTATTTCATAATCAGTAAAATGGCAGGCTACATTAATATTAGGTTTACGTAAAGTGCTAGTACGGTTAAATAGTGTTAAATGATCGTGTACTCAGAGTCTAGCGTGATTCATCTATAGATCACGGACGATATTTCTGTTTTGTATTTTAATCGAAAAGAAAAATTATTGAAAATATTAAGATAGTATAATTATTCGGATTGTTAATTTTTTTTATCGACAGATTCAGAAAAATAAATGGCAAATTGTCGAATGATCCGACAAAATGCTGAAAATAGAAATCAGGTCGCAGAGAGTTAACAAAAGGAAATATAAAATTCATGAAGTCATGTAAGAAAATGTGGAGGAAAGAGAACCTTAAAGAATTCATAAATACGTATCCGACGTTCAAGAATGTGTCTCTGAATACGTTGAATAACTTCCATGAGATGCATCGGTACTTTCGGCTGTTTCATCACCGGATGGAACACAGTTTGCTTTCCAAACACTTCACTGGGCAAAACTCGTCCGATTTCTGGTCTCGGTAGTTTCGGTAATTCTGCCGTAATTATGCGACCAGGAAATTGATTGAGCAATTCCTTTCAAATTAGACGAGAAGAAAACATTTCCAACGGTGTCATGTTAAAAATTTAGTATTCGAATTACAAAGCTGTTTAATTCTTTGCAGTGTTTCTTCAATCGTCACGTGAGATATCTTTTTTATTAAAATGAACTTTTAGATGTTTAATATTTCAAATTGAAATCCATCAATGTTTATTCAATACCATTTATTTAATTTTCAAATAAATTACTAATCACAGTATATCTTCGCGGCTAAAAATTACTATTTAACGTAAAGAATATTACTAAATTAACCGTAATCAAGTGACGAGAGTAAAAATACCGAACTGTAAAGAGTTAAATTGTTCGCCATAAAAAATATGTAAATCTTGTAACAAAAGGTCACAATAAATGAAGCATTACTCCGCTAAGAGAGGTCATTCCATGTTTATCAAAGTAATTTTGAACTTCATCGATCGCCTTCAAGAATGCTACATAATTTAACGTATAGGCATCCTTCGCAAATCTTTTCACAAGTAAGGTAAATTCTTCGGATGCAACGGTGATACCTAGGAATTTCAAAATTCGAGCGAAATGCGCAAATGTCACGGTGCCGACATTCTTTGCTATCTGTAATCGAAAGGAATATCCAGTAAAAATATTTCTGTCTATTAAAATGTAACACAATTTATGTTAATAATTTACAACCCAATCACCATTCTAAATAACTATTTTTAACATGTTAAGAGCCATGCCGGCCCCTAAAGACCGGCAGTTGATTTTTCGTTCAAGTTAACGCCGATTGACTCTTATTTGATTTAAGCTACGCTATTTCGCTAGTTCAAGTCATAATTAATGTTTTTAAGTAAAACATATAAAATTTTATGAGAAATAAACGTAATTTATTAAGGTAATTTAAAACAAAGCATTGTGCAACGCAAATGGAATATATGAGAATAGTGTCATGGCGCTTATCGGTCAAATACTTTGCAAGCTGAAATCAAATCAAACGTACGAGCTCATAGTCCTGAAAATACGGCCTGAGTACAAGTTTCCGTCTATTTACGATAACAGCAATTTGAGTGAGAATGAGGCATAATTTCCGATGTTCCGTACCACTTAGACAATTTACATGTTCCGGATCTTCCCATTCCAATCCAGTTACGAGTGGTTTATTTTTATCGAATTCGGGAACTATAGATAATTAATTTAAATAAATAAAAAATGCACATATTTTTATCTTCCTTATGCCAACGATATTCGTGGAGGAAATATTTTAAAATATTGATTTTTACATTAATGTTTTAATAGAGCGGTGTAGGTAGTTCGTGTCATCTAATATTTGGAAGGAAATAACTTCGAGAGGAAACGAATTTTGCCTGGACGACGAGTTCACTTAACGGGACTAGGCCAGGTATACCGGCCAAAATAAGAATTCCTTTCCTTTTAGGCATGTTAGTGGCATAACGGTTCACGAAAATATCTCCTTCAAGTTTCATTAGAGAGTCATTTTTAGTTTCTAACGTGCCGAAATTTACCGGCACAACTCTATTTATGGCAATGAATTTCATTGTTTTATGCAATTAAAATTTTCTTAAATACATTATGTAGCATTTTAATATTACAGAATATATGGGATAATGTGAAAATATCTTCCGAGTTTCACTGCCCAGTAATTTTTTAGTTTTTAACGGGTCTGCTGAAATTTACTTGCAAAGTTCTATTTGCACCATAGAATTTCATTTTTTTATGTGATTAGAAATTGTTTTCAAATAAGTTATACATTAATTTAATACTAGAATTACCGGCGTTGAATCTATTTTATTTTATTTAAGTACATATACTTCGAAAGAAGAGAAATCACAAGGTAGAAAAGACGATCAATTAAGGAACTTAGCTTTTGTAAAGTAAAAGTCGAAAATTTAGTAGTTTCTTCTATTTTGGGAATTTAAACAATATGGGACCGATTATTTTAACTGCTATGATAATTTAGTGTTAATATTACAGAAATCTGTGGAAGGAAAGTGTAATAATCTGTCGTATTACATAAATTGTACTGTACAAGAACATCAATTTTAATGAAATAAGCTGTAATTGAATAAATATCGTTGTTAGAATTTTATAACTGATAAATTATTCATACCGTTATCATGAATGATTTCACAAAATTGGGTATAAAATATCCTGCCATCCTGAACGCGGAAATAATCAGCCAAATCAGTGATTTCTTTGTCACTTAAGCCGATTGGATCTTTCAATGGACCAGCCAAAACAGAAATAAACTTTGATTCTGTACATTAATAATTATATTGCATTAATTATAATTGCACTTACAGTTCAATATGCTGTATGCAAGGATACTAAAATATTCTAGCTATAATGAAGGGATATGAAAATAAAAATGGAACAGTTATTTGTTAAGTTTTATTGCATAATCACATAAGGAGTAAATGTTATAACACTCCTCTATAAAGTTATAACTCTCTGTAAGTAACATTGCTTTATTCTTTATAAAATCTATTAAATTCTACATTAAGAGAAAGAAGTTACGAATGTTCAATACATAGTGGTATTAACTTCAATGTAAAATTTGTACCTGAAAGTAACGAATTATTGTTTGGATCCAAAGGTTTATAATATTCCCATAAGTTTAGACCTACTCGAAATACTGCTGCGCGTATCTTATTACATGTGCGCCAGACATCGTGTAACCTTAAAACCTATGGGGAAACCATAAATTACAGAAGAACGGTAAAAGTACGCTCATTCCCTTTCACATTGTGCTTAAAATGATTTGAGGAAAAGATTATTTTACCCTTTGTTCCTCAGGCATTTCGATAACTGAACAAAATCCTTTGAATACAACGAAAATTTAATTCGGCATTTAACCAACCAAAAAATTCGACGGAATTGGAAAAATTCTAAGCATACGAAACAAAGTACAATCGTATAGTCATATTAATTATTGCTGCAGAAAATACAATCGATCATACTTAACGATATAATGTGAAATATTAATCATAACCTAAATGTAAGTATTAGTAGATAAATGAAAGTTACAAAATGAGAAGTTTCAAACGAGTAAATTTTCATCGATCAGAATGCAGATTTGGGTTACTCCAAATCTTTGTAGATCAAGTAATTCATATTTCCTATATATTGCATATTTATTTAATTTCAACGGCATAGCGATAAAATTACATTATTAATACACTTATAAAGATTGTGTGAGTTATGCTTTGTCATGAAGCGTCCGCAACGTGGAGACATCTATAGTGACGCTAATGTCAACTACATCGTTGGGAGCAGCACTAGTAACAACGAAAACGCTGAATCAACGGGAAACGTTTCCCGCTTTTATTTTGCCGCGCATGCTGAATATTCCTATTTCTTCTTATTAATTGATAGTTAAAGACGAATTAACAATTAAATGAAATGCAAAAAAAAATATTGAAATTGCTCAAATTATAAATACATTTAGTGTGACAAACTTGCGAGTAATATTTTATTGATTTCTTAGAAATTAGCGCGCATTGAATTCTGGGAGAGTGAGGCTACTGAATGAAACAGGATCTTTCACAGATTCCTATTGGCTGTTGCTTACTAGTCGACGATTGCCGCCAATCTTATTGGCTCTCCGTTTTTGCTCCATTCCCCACGCCTGACCGAAATTTCATATGCATGCCACTATATCCGCTGTTCCCCGCCATCCGCCGAAAATCGCCCGCTAGTCATCGATTGGTATACCAGGGACGTAATAATGCATATACTAACTAGTAGCCCCTTTAGCATTCGATATAAAATTTTTTACGTTATAAATGATGAAATAAAAATACAGATTATAGCACAATCAACAGATTACCTCGTTAACAAGCATTCCTTAATGAAATAAGATGAAATAAATGCTCAAAATAAGTACATATTTTTATCAGAATACACAAGAATCAAGGTACAAAATTAATGTAAATTCTTTCGTGGATTAATATTTTACGAATATGCATAGGGAAACAACAGAAAAAGCTAATAAGTAGATGGTGTTTGACGGATAATATTAGAAAGTGTGCTTAATATTATGTTATTTATGATAAATATAATAGAAATGCGTAGGGACGCTATAAAATACGTTAAATCATCAAGGCACAAAGTGTTATAACTACGATACTGCAGAGGGACGTCTGATTGGTCCGTTCAGGCATTAGGGGGGGCGGTAAAAGAGGTTCCATGATGCTTTGCGCGGAATCTTCTGAGTCGAACTGAGCGCAAGTCGTAGCTCTCCCTTCTCCATTCGGCGGCCGAACTGTACGGACGTGAGAGTGTTTGTTGGCTCGTGCAGTGTATTTAAACATTCGTTGAAACACGATTTTAGAATTGTGTTTTAAGTGTTTAATTGTAAAAATATAAAAAAATACAATAAACTATGGCCGATCAGGAGAACAAGGACTTCAGCGAAGATATCGCGGATCAAAACTTCGAGCAGAACGGCGAGGCAGAGAACGGCGGCGGGGACGCCGCAGAAAATGGCAAAGAGTCGCAGGAGGACAGGTAACCTTTTTTCGCCCTAAATCTTCAAATTTACCAATAAACTACACATTTCTCAACGAGACAATAGCAATTCCGGGTATTATATTATTTGGACGCGAGTAAATTTACCACAGTTTACTTGAAATTACTTTCGCTTTGTGCGAACGGTGATCGCGTTTAACAAAATGGCGGATACGCGAGGTCTCCAAAAATATAATCCATTTCCATCGACTACAAAACAAGTGCTTTTAATCTTGCACTAAAATTGCTTCGCATTGCTGCAATATGAAAAATTTGAAGGTGTTTATCATTTTTCCGAAAAGCGTGAAATTACGCTAAAAGAAAAAGTGAACGAGCAAGGATGCCGGCCAGAAAGCTTAGAAAGGGCGCGCCCACGCATTGTTCGGGAAACAGTGAATATAAAATGGCGATTTTGAGGAAGCCATGGAAATAGGGATAGCGTGTATGAATTTTGGCGCGCTATGCTTGGGATCGTCTTCCATCTTTTGTTACTAATACATAGCATCCCATCCTCACGTTTTTCACGCACAAGTTCTCTCACGCATTTATGCGTACAAATTAGAGCACATATTTAAATAATGTTAACGTAAATCTAATGAGTATATAGATCATTCAGGGAGGGTAATGCGCAAGAATGTTTTATTATTTAGTATCGCCGTGATATTTACTAGAAATGTTCATAGATTGTAAGAATTTTTGGCTGCTGGTGGAACAGCACCTTGCCTTTCCCCCTTTTCAGCGTAACGAGATCTCAAGCTGGACGATTTTCCCACCAACGAATTTAGTCTGATTTCAGTATTGATGTACGGATTCAGTCTATGTAAATATTTTGTAATATCACATTGTACCTTTGCTCTTATTCTCTTTTGGGTTGCATACCCAAGGGATTTGACTTTTTTTTTCCTTTTATATCCCTACAGCTTTGGATTGTCACAAACTCTTACACTAGTTTGGGGTATGTTTTTGCAAATGGGTAAGCATTATTAGATTGTAACTTGTAGAACTATTTAAATTATTATTGGGAAAGAAGATGTAACCCTCAAATTTAATAAAAGTACATATAGTATTAATGGTTCGATTTTATGACTGCTTTTCTCTAATTTAATATTTGATACATAATTATTTATACATAAAATTAATAAAATATAGAAAATGAATGAATTTGGTGGTTGCTTCCTCTCACCCGTCTCAGGGACGTGCGTGATAAAGGATGTGATTATTATGCTTAAAGTAACAAAAGAAATAAGCTGAAAGCCGGCATTCTTTTATCTAATATATAAAGTCAAAACTGCATGTTGTCTATTCAAAAATTAAGATAAGGTATTATATATACATAAGGATAATAAATACTAGTTGTAACTTTATATGTGCTGTTGTTGCGAGGTATACGTTTATCTGTTTAAAATTTTGTAATTTTGTGTAAACTCCTTATTTCTGCTCCTACCTAGTTAATTAATTCTATTCTAGTTTTGTAATTAATAAAGAAAAGTTGTAATTTCATCAAAGTTTCTACACATCGCGCAAATAATAACTGTAATATTTTTATAGAGCGTAAACTTTGAAATGCATTTTTGGCCAGCTGAGAGTCTTCCTCATTGATTCATTGCAGCAGAATTCTGGTTAGTCAATTGTTCACGATTGACAATATGTACGCTTACCTGGGATCTGTGAACTGAACCTTGAAGCCTTATGATTGACTTCTGAGTCTGAATTATTGTGAGAAGTCTGCGTCAAGTTCAAGTCCGTCATGTTTCGTCACAACACAAGCACTGGAAGTCGAGTCAATTGCGTCAGATCAATAAGTCTCGCACAGACACACACTTGCCTGCTGGGTCACGCGTAGAGTAATTTCTGATCCGATGTCAAAGCTGTTTGGGCGTGATCAAAGCACAGAGTCACTAGGGCCAATGCAAAAAACTCCAATAGGTCGGAATGCCATTAACCCAGTTTATGTGGCTTGGTCTGCAGGTGGCAAACGACCCAGTGCGATTATGGCGGGCGGCTCGCAACCGGCTAACCGTGACCCGACCAACAACTGATTACCGGCGAGTGACTGGTGCCCACGGTATTTATCACCAGCCCTAGATGATATATGAAAAGATCAATATCTAAGTACAGACAACTATCATCACACTGCCAGAAAAGTGAAAAATAATATTGCAGCTTGTTATTTGCATATGAAAAGGACGAAAAGTATATCAGGACTTGAGACAATCATAATATTTTGCTGATGACTAAACAAAGAGAGAGAAAGATATATATATATACACGTATAAATAAACATCCAATATTATGTGCATAATAAATATTAAAAAGTATCAAGAAGTGACCATCATTAACTTGTAATATGGAAACAATTTTTTTAGCGTTTTAATAGAGTTGCAGTCTATCTACCATATGCCAATTCTTTGGGCCAATCAGCAGTCAGAGTTCAACTTGGAAAAGTTAAATCTTATTTCCTTTAGGAGCAGCTGTATGTCAACTGGAGTTATAACTATTGTTCGGGTTCACATGAATGTTGTGAAAAGTACTTTGCTCTCTCAATGCGTTAATTTTTATATACATATACATATACTTTTTTCCAAGTTTTTTTCCTTTAATTTTTGTTGACAAGCACATTTATCAGAAGTTCGAATCAAGGTCTATGTGGTGTGCAAAGCAGTCTTCTCATGGTTGTTTGTCATAATCTTATCTCGCATATTAAGGACAAATGCATATATCTTTCGTATAATAAACTTGCTTGTATCAGTGAGTTCGTTTATTCTAGGAATGGTATTATCATATACATATTGATATCATAATCATCAAATTAAGATTATTATATTTATTGTCACAAAGATATTTATTCTTCCAAATTTTCGGAGTAGACAGTAATGTAGGTCACTTACTCAACGGTAGTAGACATTTATACATGAGTATATATTTATATTTATATACATATGAAGCATTTTATAAATTACATACACCCGCTAAATAAAGCTCCTTACCAAAGTGTCTTCAAAAGAACTTATCCAGTACCCCTTTTCCAAACGAAACTACTGGTCTATTACGTTTCTCATGTATTGTCAATACTAAATTTTAATATTTTAACTCTGATTCTAATTTTTCCAGGGGTCAAGTCAAACTCCTTTTTCAAATATAAGTGGAAATGATTCGTAACAAAACTTAAATTTTTGCTTCAATCTTAGTCCTTAATATCAATACAATTTCAAAAATTCTTTTAGTAATATGAATTCGTCGCATTGCTTTGCAGGTCGGCCAGTGGTAACCAGGACTCTCTGAATGATAGGTAAAATCCCTTTTCATTATATTTTTATTATTACTCCGAATTCATATGTAGCAATAATTCTTTACAGATTTAAGAGTTAAAAAAGATTTTATATTGCAGAGATATCGTGTGATAAGTTATACTTTCAGGCAGTAGCAGACAAAGATTATTTAATTTTTTGTTATCAATTATAAAAATAGATGGATTTTAACATTACATGGTATATTTTCCCTTCTTCTACACTGCAACTTTTTGTTATATAGTTACAGAATTCGAGAGTTTAACAACATGATAAATCAGAAAATAATATCCAACCGAAATTTATTGTTTTTAAAAAAATTCATATTTTGTATTTAATAAATTTTTCTATTAGTCAATAACCTTGCTTTCTTTCTTTTTTACAGAAAATTGTTTGTCGGCGGATTGAGCTGGGAAACTACTGACAGTAAGTTTTCGTCTTTGTCTTTCATAATTTATATTATTAGGACTCGGCTAGTAGAAACTTTTGTATTCCGGTTAAGATGATGTATTTTTCTTAGGACACCTTCAGATGACACAAGTCAAATGAGATCGCACTATTTACCTGATTAAATCAAATTAATTACAGAAATTTTATCGCAAAGCATTTTTTTTCTAAAGATTGTTTTATTCTTTTTAGAGGAATTAAGGGATCATTTTGGCACGTACGGAGACATAGAAAGTATTAATGTGAAAACAGATCCTAATACGGGACGATCGCGAGGATTCGCTTTTATCGTTTTTGCGAAAGCCGAGTCTCTCGATAAGGTATAACTAGCTTACGCCACTTTTAACAACAATAATACTCTTTTTAAATCAAATATTTTAATTCATTATGATGATATCTCAAGTCAGTTCTGCTACTGAGTTGATTTGAAGACAATTCCATTCCTGATGTCTACATATAAAAATAAACTTCATAATTGTACTATCGGCAACGTAATAAAATCGGACATACCGTTTATAATTTTAGATTATAGAGGCGGGCGATCATGTAATCAATAATAAAAAAGTTGATCCTAAGAAAGCGAAAGCCAGACACGGCAAAATCTTTGTCGGTGGCCTTTCAACGGAACTTTCTGACGACGATATTAAGAACTTTTTCTCTCAATTTGGCACTGTAAGTATCCAAAACATTGCCCATGTACCTCAAATATATTTTTACTTCATAATATTAACAAAAAAATTTATCTTATAGATCGTTGAAGTAGAAATGCCATTTGATAAGACAAAGAACCAAAGGAAGGGGTTCTGCTTCATTACTTTTGAATCCGAACAAGTCGTGAATGAACTACTGAAGACTCCTAAACAGACAATCAACGGTAAAGAGGTGAGCTAGGAATTATTAATTATACAAATCTTGAAGCCTCTGTCCAAACACGTGAACTTGCAGTGTTAATCGTATGATCGATATTTTAATTAGGTCGATGTGAAGAAAGCTACACCTAAACCAGACGGAATGGGAGGAATGCGCGGTGGTGCCGGGGGTCGTGGAGGTCGTGGCGGCAGAGGCGGCAGAGGACGTGGTTTCGGTGGCCAAGGTGGATGGGGACAAGGCGGTTACGGAGGTGGTTATGGAGGCGGTTATGGCCAAGGCGGATACGGTGGTGGCTATGACGGATACGGCGGAGGATACGACTATTACGGCGGTGGGTACGGCGGCTATGGTGGCTACGACTACAGTGGATACGGTAATTTTATTGACTATTACTAAAAGGACATACACACGTCTAACGTTGTGTACGATCATCTTGAAGAATTCGATTTTTCCTTTTTTTAATAATCAATGGCAGAATATTGTCTGCGTCTACCGTCCCAGTGTATTCGGCAGACGATTATACAGTTTTAAAATTATCGTAATAACTGTACCCATTATGCCTGACTTGGTCATTTTTTATTTACATATATTATTTATTTCTAAAAACTTGGGTTTTCCTTAAGTAATAGTTACTTTGTGAAAGTCTATATACTTAATTCTTACACCTTATATTTAGATATATTAAGATCGTCTGCCTCAGTATTGTACTACTTTGTAGTACAATAGTGGAGTGATTGATTTAAATGGTGTATGTATGTATCATAAAACATGATAAATGATGTGTGATATTAATTATAATTGACGCTGCAGGGTGAGTGCTGGTTTGCAGGCGGATCAGCGGGAATTTGTTTTGAATATATTTATATTGTTGATTATTGATTTTTACTATGGAATAATTTATTTTTCATAAGTGCAATTACTATAATGATTCTTTCATGAATATTACATTTCCGTATTTTTTTCTGACTATATTATTACACGAAAGTAATGTAAACCAGCAGCTCAAGTACGAAGGAGCTACGTTTCGGATTATGTTCTCATAATTCCAGACATTCCATCATCTGTTCCTACTTTTTATTTAGGAAATTTCAGAAAAGATATAAATTTATACCTTAAAAAACAGAACATAATCCGAACAATGAAAATCCCTACTTCCAGAGGGTTGGCTACTTTAGAGCTGTGACCAACTAACCTACCTACGCTAACAATTTGCTAAGTTATATTCTTTGATGCCTTGTTAACGTTTAACTTATTATATATATATACACACATACATGCGGATATATATAACATTGACATATATACTAAAAACCACAACACCATATAATATGTAACAGTGAATGTGTGAAGATAGAAAAAAGATGATGTATCGTCCCTA